>OU452190.1:0-10000000 GCA_911728515.1 Peribatodes rhomboidaria
TAACCTAACCTAACCTAACCTAACCTAACCTAACCTAACCTAACCTAACCTAACCTAACCTAACCTAACCTAACCTAACCTAACCTAACCTAACCTAACCTAACCTAACCTAACCTAACCTAACCTAACCTAACCTAACCTAACCTAACCTAACCTAACCTAACCTAACCTAACCTAACCTAACCTAACCTAACCTAACCTAACCTAACCTAACCTAACCTAACCTAACCTAACCTAACCTAACCTAACCTAACCTAACCTAACCTAACCTAACCTAACCTAACCTAACCTAACCTAACCTAACCTAACCTAACCTAACCTAACCTAACCTAACCTAACCTAACCTAACCTAACCTAACCTAACCTAACCTAACCTAACCTAACCTAACCTAACCTAACCTAACCTAACCTAACCTAACCTAACCTAACCTAACCTAACCTAACCTAACCTAACCTAACCTAACCTAACCTAACCTAACCTAACCTAACCTAACCTAACCTAACCTAACCTAACCTAACCTAACCTAACCTAACCTAACCTAACCTAACCTAACCTAACCTAACCTAACCTAACCTAACCTAACCTAACCTAACCTAACCTAACCTAACCTAACCTAACCTAACCTAACCTAACCTAACCTAACCTAACCTAACCTAACCTAACCTAACCTAACCTAACCTAACCTAACCTAACCTAACCTAACCTAACCTAACCTAACCTAACCTAACCTAACCTAACCTAACCTAACCTAACCTAACCTAACCTAACCTAACCTAACCTAACCTAACCTAACCTAACCTAACCTAACCTAACCTAACCTAACCTAACCTAACCTAACCTAACCTAACCTAACCTAACCTAACCTAACCTAACCTAACCTAACCTAACCTAACCTAACCTAACCTAACCTAACCTAACCTAACCTAACCTAACCTAACCTAACCTAACCTAACCTAACCTAACCTAACCTAACCTAACCTAACCTAACCTAACCTAACCTAACCTAACCTAACCTAACCTAACCTAACCTAACCTAACCTAACCTAACCTAACCTAACCTAACCTAACCTAACCTAACCTAACCTAACCTAACCTAACCTAACCTAACCTAACCTAACCTAACCTAACCTAACCTAACCTAACCTAACCTAACCTAACCTAACCTAACCTAACCTAACCTAACCTAACCTAACCTAACCTAACCTAACCTAACCTAACCTAACCTAACCTAACCTAACCTAACCTAACCTAACCTAACCTAACCTAACCTAACCTAACCTAACCTAACCTAACCTAACCTAACCTAACCTAACCTAACCTAACCTAACCTAACCTAACCTAACCTAACCTAACCTAACCTAACCTAACCTAACCTAACCTAACCTAACCTAACCTAACCTAACCTAACCTAACCTAACCTAACCTAACCTAACCTAACCTAACCTAACCTAACCTAACCTAACCTAACCTAACCTAACCTAACCTAACCTAACCTAACCTAACCTAACCTAACCTAACCTAACCTAACCTAACCTAACCTAACCTAACCTAACCTAACCTAACCTAACCTAACCTAACCTAACCTAACCTAACCTAACCTAACCTAACCTAACCTAACCTAACCTAACCTAACCTAACCTAACCTAACCTAACCTAACCTAACCTAACCTAACCTAACCTAACCTAACCTAACCTAACCTAACCTAACCTAACCTAACCTAACCTAACCTAACCTAACCTAACCTAACCTAACCTAACCTAACCTAACCTAACCTAACCTAACCTAACCTAACCTAACCTAACCTAACCTAACCTAACCTAACCTAACCTAACCTAACCTAACCTAACCTAACCTAACCTAACCTAACCTAACCTAACCTAACCTAACCTAACCTAACCTAACCTAACCTAACCTAACCTAACCTAACCTAACCTAACCTAACCTAACCTAACCTAACCTAACCTAACCTAACCTAACCTAACCTAACCTAACCTAACCTAACCTAACCTAACCTAACCTAACCTAACCTAACCTAACCTAACCTAACCTAACCTAACCTAACCTAACCTTTTTTTTTTTTTTTTTACCAGGGAAAACCTTTTATAGGTACCACCCTACCCCGGGGGGAGCAGTGTGGTGATGTGGGAGTCTCCGCCCTAGTGGCGGCATACCCACTAAAAACCCTGGGGTGTTCCTCCTTTGCGCTATGTGCCGGGGCCCGGGAGCATTTCTCGTACTCTTCCGCAGCCCCGGCCTGGGCGCTGGTCCCCTGGGACCCCTCCTCGGGGAGCTTCTGCTCCACCCACCTTGTCACGATGTGGGGAACACCTCCCACATCGTGCCATCTCGGGAACTTTGTGGTGGACGCCGGTTCCCCCGAACCAACGCCCAAGTTCCCAGTCACAGATGGGCGCCTTAACCAGCGTCCATCCGCGACTCCTCTTCCCGTGCTGGCGGAGTGCGGGTTGGCGGCTTCTTGGCCTTGGCCACGACTGCAACCTTCCCGCCCTTCTTTTTGGGCACGGCGCAGGCCCTGCCACCCAACCGGTGGGTGGCTGGTCTGCCCGCTGCCGCGCACACCGAGCAATGAGGCTCGGACGAGCACTCACTCGCCTTATGGCCTTCTTGACCGCAGCGGTAGCATTCACCGCTGCGGTCTCGGTTGTCTACCCCGCACTGTTCCCGGAGATGCCCCAACTCGAGGCACCGGTAACAGCGTAAAGGCCGGGCCGGCAAAACCTTTACCTGGGCCGAGACCCATCCCACCTGCACGCGACCATTGCTGGCAACTTTTTTCGCTGCGGCCACCGGGCATCGGACAAAAGTCGTCCCGATTCCGGCAGCGTTGCGGCGAATGTCACCAACCTTGATCTGGTCGGCGTGGCACTCACCAACCCCTGCTATGGCAGCAGCAACCTCCTCCGTGGTGATCGAGTCATCCAGGCCAGTGACACGCAGGTCCGCGCACTTTATCGGCCTGGAGATTCGGACGTCGCCCTCGTCAAAAATCTCCCTGAGCTTCGCAGCCAGGGAGTCCGCCTTCTCGCCGCTAGAGTCGCCGGACACCTCCAACATGCGGCCGCCAGTGGCCGCTACCCGAAAGTTGACGGTGATGCCCATCTCCCTTATGTTCACCCTTCGCCTTGCCTCAAGCAACGCCGCCGCATACGTTGCACCCCTCTCCGCCGCTCCAGGCTGCAACGTCATGATGACAGCTGCGGAGCGGGGGACTTGGAGCTTGGGCTTGGCTACCTCCTTTTTGCCCTTCCGACGGCTTCTCCTACCACCGGCCTGCGACTGTCGCGAACCGGCTTGCGCCTGCGACTGTCGCTGCGGCGGTGCAGAAGTCGTCGAACCAGCCTTCTTGCGGCCCTTCTTGGTCACCGTGGCCCATGACTCCTTTGCAGGAGCTGCAGACGCCGGTCGAAGGGCCTCTGGGCTTGGGACCACACCGGGGGGTCCTTCCTTCGTAACTTTCTTGGCCTTCCCCTTCTTGCCCTTTTGGGCAATGGAAGAAGGCTGAGTCACGGCCGATGTTCCCGGGAGCCCGTGGTCCGGGATCGGATCCATGGCTCTCCGAGAACTTTTGCCTTTCAAGTCTGCAGCCAGTGGCGGGCGGGTGCACTGCTCTGGTAGGAGGCGCCCCTCTAGCGCCTCAAACCGTGCATTGAGCATGCCCCCAATCTGGCGCAACACAGCTTGCTCCACCTCCTCCATTGAGCGGGCCTCGTGCCGGATAGTGGATCCCGAGGCCTGTGGAGGAGCGGAAGCCGCTGCCGCAGTTACGTCTCTGCGGAGCTCCACAATCTCCTTCCGGAGCTCCGCTACTTCTTCGCGCAGGCGCGTGTTGGCGACCTGCAGTCTCCGGGTCTCCTCTGTTGAGGACCTCGTCTGCAAGTCGGCCATCGCCTCCTTTATGGTGGAAGCCGCCACTTTCAGCGCCCGCTGAAACGTCCCTTTTAGGTTGCTGGACTTCGTGGCCACACTGTTGATGGTGGCCACGCTTTCCAGCACCTTCCTACGCAGGTCCGAAGCCAGCTCCTCCTGCTCACCGGCCGAAGACTCGGAGAGCCGGGGTTCCGCCGAAGTCTGTGACCGTAGGTTTACGGTCAGCTCCTCGACTTCCCGCTCAGCCCTCAACTCCATCTCAGACCTCTGAGCAGCCACTAGGGCAGCTTTGGCCTTGGCGAGGCCGACGTACTCTCCCGTAGTGGGCGGCCGGCCTCTGCCTCTTTTCGGCACCGCAATGACCTTAGTGGCCGGTACCTCCTCGTCGTCGTCGGAGTCGATCGGACTGCCGGCTACACTCATCTTGTCGCAGGATCGCACCCGCTTAAGATGAGTCCTGCCATCCGAGGACCCCGCTACCGACACCAAACTACCGACCGAAGAGTCAGACTCTTCAGCGGTATCCACAACGGGGCTACGCCCCCTTCCCTCTCCACGAACTTGGTACTTTGGTTTAAACGTATCCATATAGTTCCCACGAGTATGGGGGATATACGTGGTCCACCCGGGCAGTGCCCCCTGTACCCGGGTAAGCCTAGGCGTCTCCCGCGCAGGGCTTCGGCTGGGCCCCCGCGGGGGTAGCAGTTGCGACCAACCTTCCCGGTGGCCATGCAGGTCCTCGCGCTGCTCCGCCGCTTGACCTTCGGGGTGATTTTTTATAGAGGTTTTCTTCCTCGCGGCCCGGGCGGTTAAGCCAAGGCCCTCGGTCCCGCGCCTCGCGGCTAACGGGGTTACGATTTGTGACACCTCGTCCGGTGGTGGGGTTAGCCACGCACCGGGTGTCCCTCCCATCCGTCCAAGACGGCCCCCTCGTCCGGGCCTCTCAGCATGAGATCCCGGACCGCCCTCTGCGCGCGCTCCAGATAAAAGCTCTGGGGCGCGCGGAGAAGGCCCCTTCGAGCTCATCGCTAGCGCTTCTCCGAGGAGAAATGCGAGCGAGGGCTCCCCTGGGCTGCCTCTCAAAAGGCGAGCCCCAACCCGCGTCGCCGCTACTCGGCATACGGCCGAGACGCCGACCGGGTCCCGCGACCAACCAAGGCCGCCTAGGCTCGCACCGCCGCTTCCCGGAATGTCCAGGGCGCCGGTCGAGCCTCCACCTCGAGTTCCTCTTGGCAGCGGCCGCCGCAACTGTTGCGACCGCTGAGCCCCCCCGCCACGGCAAGGCGGGAACTCATTCGGGGGGGAACCTAACCTAACCTTTTTTTTTTTTTTTTTTTTTTTTTTTTTTTTCGTGGGGAAATGCACTTACGCATTCCCGCTCCACCCCCGGGGGGAGGCGGTGCGGGGTATGTCGGACTCGATGCCAGAAGGGCACCCATACCGACTAAAACCCCACGGTGTCCCTCTTCGCGGGCAGAGGCCGGGTCGCTGGCTCGCTTGGCGCAATCACGGCCGACCCAGCCAAAGCCGCTGTCCGCGTCCGGACCCACACTCGGAGAACTGCGTCCTCCATATTCACTCGAGTGACGCCCGGGGACACCCGGGCATCATCTTCTCATGAGGCCTCCCTAGTTTGGAGCACCGGACACCCCCGCGTCCGGCGCCACAGGGCCTCCAAGCGGCGACGGAGTTCGCGCGCGATTTGCTCTCCTCCGTACTCGCCTCCGCCTGTTTGGGTGAGCGTCCACGGCTATCTCCCGCTCGCGCTCCTCATCTTCGCGCCGCAGAATGGCGACCTCCGAGAAAGTGGCCACTGCATCCCAGGCGCCCTCATCTGCGATCATCTTGCCGATTAGGGTCGGCAAGGACAGGTCCCTTCCCACCACCGCGACCAATGCCTGGCGCAGCCCAACGTCCCCCGGACATGCCTCTAGCACGTGCTGCGCAGTTTCCTCTGCGCAGCCACAGCTGTGGCACGCCGGGCTCGGCTCTCTTCCGGCGACGTTGCACAGATACCTACCAAAGCAGCCATGCCCGGTAAGCATCTGCGTCAGCCGGAAGGTGAGCGTGCCGTGCTTGCGGTCCACCCACTCCTTTAGTAGGGGCTTAAGAGCTCCAAGGAGTCGGGTGGCCCCCATGCCCCGAACTGCGGGACCCGACAGGAGTCGGTCCTGCCAAGTGCGTATGGCTTCGTTTCGGGCGCTTCTCCTCCACTGTTGGACCTCTTGGGGGAGGGGGCGCATGTCTTGCTCCCGCGCCTGTGCCCGGCGCCAGTAAACCTGGGCCAGGACTTTCCCCTCGAGGTCCCACGGCAGCGACCCTGCCAGTGCGCACGCCACCTCATGCGAGAGGGTTCTATACCCCCTGCACACCCTGATCGCCAGAGTCCGCTGTGGGCCACGGAGTATGGCGATTTCCTGTGAGGACAGGGTATTTGCCCAGATAGGGGCACCGTATAGCGCCATTGAGCGCACCACCGCCATGTAAAGGTGGCGGCAGTGCGCTCCGCCTCCTCCCAGGTTTGGCAGCAGTCGAGCCAGTGCCCCAGCCGCTCCGAGGAGCTTCGGGGACAACCTTTTCAGGTGCTCCTGGAACCGCCACCGACCGTCGAGCACTACGCCGAGATATTTCAGCGTAGTGCTGACGGGAATGGCCGTTCCACCCACTATGATCTGTGAGCCTGCAGGTGGCGCTCGTCTCGGGCCATGAAAACAGATGGCCTCTGTCTTGTGGAGCGCCACCTCCAGGCCCAGCCTCCGGATCTTTCCCACCACCGTTGAAACCGCGGCTGTCGCGAGCACTGACGCCTCCCGATAGTCCCGTCCCGGGGCGGTAACCAGCGTGTCGTCGGCATAACAAACGATGCCGACGCCACGCAGGGTAGCGCCCCGGAGGACCCAGTCATATCCTATGTCCCATAGGAGGGGACCCAACGCCGATCCCTGGGGGACACCACGTGTCATTGGGTACCTCTCCACACCCCGCATCGTCGGGACGACTACTTCTCGATCAGAGAGGTAGTCCCCGACGAGGCTTTGTAGGTACTGAGGGACCTCGTGGTACCTCATCCCCTCCATAATCGTGCTCCACGGCAGCGTGTTAAATGCATTTGCAATGTCTAGAGACACCGCAATCAACACGCCGCCAGTGGAGCACGCCTTCTCCGACTCGTCACGCACGTGGGCGATCGCGTCGACCGTTGACCGGCCTCGGCGAAACCCAAACTGAGTGGGTGCCAGGTCTGGGCCTACCCTCTCTAAGTGCCTGACGAGGCGGGCAGCGATCACCCGCTCCAACAGCTTGCCCGCCTCGTCGAGCAAAACAATCGGCCGGTATCCAGCAGGTGAGTCTGCCGGTCTTCCTTCCTTCCGTAGGAGCACGAGTTTCCCGCTCTTCCACCGCCTCGGGAAACGCCCTTCCCGAAGGCAGCGGGTGAACAGGTCCCTCGTGCGCTCCTCCAACGCGTCCTGAGCGAGGGCCCACGCACGGCCGGGTATGCCATCTGGCCCCGGAGCCGTGTTTTTGGCCCTCATTCTCAGGACCGCTGCTGCCAATTCTCCGGGTGAGACTTCCTCAGGGATGTCTGGGGATCCGTCGTCGATGGGTCTGAACGCCATTGTGGGAGGGACAAACCCGTTTCCTGGGGCGTCGGGAAACAGTCCCTCTACCACTCGGCGTAGCACTGCTGGCTCTAGAGTGCTGGTAATGGGAGGAGTCCAGGGGCGCAGAAGCTGTCTTACCAGCCTATACGGCCTGCCCCAGGGATCTCGCTCCAGCAACTCTAAGAGCTCCCGCCAGGACCTCATCTTCGACTCCCAAATGGAGCGTCGGAGGGCCTTATGCGCCTCCCTGTAGGCCAGATAAAGAGCATCCAGCTCGTCAGGGTCTTGGCTCCTCCTCCGGTGGTACCTCTGGTACGCCCGACGCTTGGCCACGCACACTCGGCGGAGCTGGGCTATCTCCTCCGTCCACCAATAAGCTTGGCGTCTGGAAGGAGGAGCCCTCGCGCGAGGCATGGCCGCGTCGCAGACGCGTACCAGGGCCTTACACAGGAGCTCGGCATCCCTATCCACGTCGGTCTGTTCGGAAGGCGGCGCGTTCCAAGACTGGACAATGGCCGCCTCCAGGAGGACCTTGGGGTCCAGTCGTTTCAGGACCCATCGCGGGCCGAGTTCGAGACCTCGTCCCTGCTCGCCGTGCAGTGTGGATGACAAGACACTGAACCGAATATATCGGTGGTCCGATAAGGTCTCGTCATCCACCAGCACCTTCCAGTCTCGAACTCGGCGCGCGAGGTCGGGAGTGGCAAACGTCACATCCACGATGGACCCCCCTTGCCGACGCACGCAGGTCCGCTCCGTCCCTGTGTTCAGGATGGTCAGTCCGGTCTCCACGACCCACTCTGTCACCGTCGTGCCTCGTGGATCGGTCGTCGGGGAGCCCCACGCCAATGACTTGGCGTTGAGATCCCCGAGGACCAGGACGGGTCGAGGCTGAGACCGGAGAATCACCTCCCCTATCTCCCCCAAGAGGGCTTCGAGCTCGGCTCTGCTGCTGTTAGGGGAGTGGTATACTCCCACGACCAGCAACTCCCCGACGCGAGCCGCCACATACCCTCTGCCTCGAGTTACAATGCCAAGAGGCGGTGAACGGATGGGTGACTGAGTGGTTATAGCTACCAAACCCTCAGTGTCTCCCACCCAGTCAGCCCTCGCTGGGATGCGGTATGGTTCCGCCACCACTCCCACGTGTATAGACCGCTCCGCCATGGTGTGCAGGAGCAGGTCTTGGGCCCCGTGGGAGTGGTTTATATTGGCCTGGAGGAAACTTAGGGCCATCACTCGGTTACCTCCATGCCCTCCTGTCCCGTCCTTGGGCCGGTCGGCTGTGACTTGGCCGCAGCCTCAGTCACAGTCGAACCTCCTCTCTTCCTTGGCTTGGCTGGGGGCTTGGCGCATGCCTTGCCTCCAGTAAGGTGTGCCGCAGGCCTGCCCGCAGTTGCACATCTAGTGCAATGTGGGGCCGCGTCACATCCACTGGCTTTATGCCCAATTTGACCGCAACGATAGCATTCTTCGCTGCGGTCAACTTCTGCTTTGCACTGGGCCCTTACGTGGCCCGGCGCGAGGCACCTGAAGCAGCGGCGCGGTCTCGACTCGAGGATCTTGACCTGCGCCGCCACCCATCCCACCAATAGACGGCCGTTCGCGGCGATTTTCTTCGCGGCCGTGACTGGGCACCGAACAAACGCAGTGCCCATGCCGCCGGGACCTCTCCTGATTTCCCCAGTCTTGATATTGCCTGGCGGACAGTCTCCTGCCTTGGCGAGTGCCTCCATCAGTTCCAGGGCTGTCACCGTGTCGTCGAGGCCACTCACACGCATGTCTGCTGTGGTTACCGGCCTCGTGACACTGACGAGTTGTTCCACTCCCTGGAGCACCTCCTTCAGCTTTGCAGCAAGGACATCGGCCTTCGCTGACTTTTCTTCGCCAGGGATCTCGACAACTCGAGCTCCTGTGGCTGCCTTCCGCATGCTAATAGGAGGCAGACCGAGCTCCTGCAAGTTAATCTTGGCCTTTGCCTCAGCCAACACCTTGGCGTAAGACAGGCCTTGCTCCACCGCCCCGGTTCGCAGGGTAACAATAACCGCTGCAGTGCGGGGAGGACGGAGCTTGGCCGCCTTCGGTGGCTTCGAGGGTCCGGCAGGCTTGGGGCCTTGCGTCCCTGACGCCGCGCGTGTGATCCTGTCCCTCTTTGCTCCCCGTCGAACAACTTTGGACCACTGTTCCTGAACAGGGGTCGGACGGGCAGCAGATGTACCCGGAACCGGGTCCGCCTCGGCTGGGGTAGGCTCGGCCTTACCCGGCGCTGTCTTGGTCTTCTTGCCCCTCCCCTTCCCTTTGGGTCTAGGGGCTGGGGAAGAGAGCTCCATGGCAGATGAGCCCGCAGAGACACCAGACGGTCCCGGTGTCGCTTCTCCTCCCGCAGACTTACGTACAGTACCCTTCTGGGTCAGTGCGGGCCTGCGGTCAGCGGCCAGAGGAGGGCGGATGCGCTTCTCAGGCAGGAGACGCTCTTCGAGCGCCTCAAACCGCGCACTCAGCATGCCCCCCACCTGTCGCAGGATGGCCTGCTCCAGGTCTTCTCTCTGACGAGGCCCGTCTCGGGTCTGAGACCCTAGGGCCTGCGCTGGGGCGGAGGCTCTGATTGTGGCCATCTCCGTCCGAAGCTCAGCCATCTCCTTTCGGAGGTCGGCGACCTCCTCTTTTAGGCGCGTGTTGGCGACCTGGAGCTTACGCGTCTCCTCCGTAGAGGAGCGCCTCGACAGGTCTTCCACTGCCCCCTTTATGGCGACAGCAGCCTCTTTTAGTGCCTTCTGAAATGTGCCCTTCAGGTTGCCTGACTTGGTGGCCACATCGTTGATTAAAGCCACGTTCGCCAGCACCTTCCGGGTCAAATCAGAGGCTAGGTCCTCTTCACTCCTAGCGGAGGACTCAGAGAGCCGAGCGTTAGTCGATGACTGGGACCGCAAGGTCAACGTCGTCTCCGCTACCTCTCGCTCAGCTCTCAACTCCATTTCCTGGCGCTCAGCCGCTACCAGGGCCGCTTTGGCTTTGGCGAGGCCGACATACTCGCCCGTGGTGGGCGGTCGGCCTCTACCTCTCCGGGCCGCGGTCACCTTCGGAAGCGGCGCGTCCTCCTCCTCACTCCTAGAGCCCATGCCACGACTGGCATCGGCGACTCTCTCGCGAGATCGCTCCCGCTTCCGCCGAAGGCTGCCGCTTCGCGATGACGCTGGCGACGCCAATGGCGACCTCAAACTCCTGAATGAGGAGTCCGACTCCTCACCCATCTCCTCCTCGGGGCCTTGCCCCCTCCCTCTCCGATCCGAAGAAATTTTATGTATAAAGGTATCCATAAAGTTCCCACGAGTATGGGGGATATAAGTGGTCCACCCCGGCAGTGCCCCCTGTACCCGGGTAAGCCTAGGGTGTAACCCGCGCAGGGCTTCGGCTGGGCCCCCGCGGGGGGTAGCAGTAGCGACCAACCATACCCGGTGGCCATGCAGGTTCTCGCGCTGTTCCGCCGCTTAACCTTCGGGGTGATTTTTTATAGAGGTTTTCTTCCTCGCGGCCCGGGCGGTTAAGCCAAGGCCCTCGGTCCCGCGCCATTACAGCTAACGGGGTTACGATCTGCTTCCTCCGCATCCGGTGGTGGGGTGAGCACACACCGGCTGCCCGAGCACATCTACGTCGCCTCTCCGACGAAAGGTACACGCGTGTGCTCCCTCGGGCTACCTTGAAAAAGGCCACCCCGACCCGCATCGCCGCTACTCGGCATATGGCCAAGACGCCGAGCGGGTCCCTCCACGGGCTCGCACCGCCGCTTCCCGGACTGTCCAGGGCGCCGGTCGAGCCTCCACCTCGAGTTCCTCTTGGCAGCGGCCGCCGCAACTGTTGCGACCGCTGAGCCCCCCCGCCACGGCAAGGCGGGAACTCATTCGGGGGGGAACCTAACCTAACCTAACCTAACCTAACCTAACCTAACCTAACCTAACCTAACCTAACCTAACCTAACCTAACCTAACCTAACCTAACCTAACCTAACCTTTTTTTTTTTTTTTTTTTTTTCGTGGGGAAATGCACTTACGCATTCCCGCTCCACCCCCGGGGGGAGGCGGTGCGGGGTATGTCGGACTCGATGCCAGAATGGCACCCATACCGACTAAAACCCCACGGTGTCCCTCATCGCCGGCAGAGACCGGGTCGCTGGCTCGCTTGGCGCAATCACGGCCGACCCAGCCAAAGCCGCTGTCCGCGTCCGGACCCACACTCGGAGGACCGCGTCCTCCATATTCACTCGAGTGACGCCTGGGGACACCCGGGCATCATCTCCTTATGAGGCCTCCCTGGTTTGGAGCACCGGACACCCCCGCGTCCGGCGCCACAGGGCCTCTAAGCGGCGACGGAGTTCGCGCGCGATTTGCTCTCCTCCGTACTCGCCTCCGCCTATTCGGGTGAGCGTCCACGGCTATCTCCCGCTCGCGCTCCTCATCTTCGCGCCGCAGAATGGCGACCTCCGAGAAGGTGGCCATCGCATCCCAGGCGCCCTCATCTCCGATCATCTTGCCGATTAGGGTCGGCAAGGACAGGTCCCGCCCCACCACCGCGACCAATGCTTGGCGCAGCCCAATGTCCCCCGGACATGCCTCTAGCACGTGCTGCGCAGTTTCCTCTGCGCAGCCACAGCTGTGGCATGCTGGGGTCAGCTCTCTTCCGGCGACGTTGCACAGATACCTACCAAAGCAGCCATGCCCGGTAAGCATCTGCGTCAGCCGGAAGGTGAGCGTGCCGTGCTTGCGGTCCACCCACTCCTTTAGTAGGGGCTTGAGAGCTCCAAGGAGTCGGGTGGCCCCCATGCCCCGAACTGCGGGACCCGTCAGAAGTCGGTCCTGCCATGTGCGTATGGCTTGGTTCCGGGCGCTTCTCCTCCACTGTTGGACCTCTTGGGGGAGGGGGCGCATGTCTTGCTCCCTTGCCTGTGCCCGGCGCCAGTAAACCTGGGCCAGGACTTTCCCCTCGAAGTCCCACGGCAGCGACCCTGCCAGTGCGCACGCCACCTCATGCGAGAGGGTTCTATACCCCCTGCACACCCTGATCGCCAGAGTCCGCTGTGGGCCACGGAGTATGGCGATTTCCTGTGGAGACAGGGAATCTGCCCAGATAGGGGCACCGTAAAGCGCCATTGAGCGCACCACCGCCATGTAAAGGTGGCGGCAGTGCGCTCCGCCTCCTCCCAGGTTTGGCAGCAAACGGGCCAGTGCCCCAGCCGCTCCGAGGAGCTTCGGCGACAACCTTTTGAGGTGCTCCTGGAACCGCCACCGACCGTCGAGCACTACGCCGAGATACTTCAGCGTAGCGCTGACGGGGATGGCAGTTCCACCCACTATGATCTGTGAGCCTGCAGGTGGGGCTCGTCTCGGGCCATGAAAACAGATGGCCTCCGTCTTGTGGAGCGCCACCTCCAGACCCAGCCTCCGGATCTTCCCCACCACCGTTGAAACCGCGGCTGTCGCGAGCACCGACGCCTCCCGATAGTCCCGTCCCGGGGCGGTAACCAGCGTGTCGTCAGCATAACAAACGATGCCGACGCCACGCAGGGTAGCGCCCCGGAGGACCCAGTCATACCCTATGTCCCATAGGAGGGGACCCAGCGCCGATCCTTGGGGGACACCACGAGTCATTGGGTACCTCTCCACACCCCGCATCGTCGGGACGACTACCTCTCGATCAGAGAGGTAGTCCCCGACGAGGCTTTGTAGGTACTGAGGGACCTCGTGGTACCTCATCCCCTCCATAATCGTGCTCCACGGCAGCGTGTTAAATGCATTTGCAATGTCAAGAGACACCGCAATCAACACGCCGCCAGTAGAGCACGCCTTCTCTGACTCTTCACGCACGTGGGCGATCGCGTCGACCGTTGACCGGCCTCGGCGAAACCCAAACTGAGTGGGTGCCAGGTCTGGGCCAACCCTCTCTAAGTGCCTGACGAGGCGGGCAGCAATCACCCGCTCCAACAGCTTGCCCGCCTCGTCGAGCAAAACAATCGGCCGGTATCCAGCTGGTGAGTCTGCCGGTCGTCCCTCCTTCCGTAGGAGCACGAGTTTCCCGCTCTTCCACCGCCTCGGGAAACGCCCTTCCCGAAGGCAGCGGGTGAACAGGTCCCTCGTGCGGTCCTCCAACGCGTCCTGAGCGAGGGCCCACGCACGGCCGGGTATGCCATCCGGCCCCGGCGCCGTGTTTTTGGCCCTCATTCTCAGGACCGCTGCTGCCAATTCTCCGGGTGAGACTTCCTCAGGGATGTCTGGGGATCCGTCGTCGATGGGTCTGAGCGCCATTGTGGGAGGAACAAACCCGTTTCCCGGGGCGTCGGGAAACAGTCCCTCTACCACTCGGCGTAGTACTGCTGGCTCTAGAGTGCTGGTAATGGGAGGAGTCCAGGGGCGCAGAAGCTGTCTTACCAGCCTATACGGCCTGCCCCAGGGATCTCGCTCCAGCAACTCTAAGAGCTCCCGCCAGGACCTCATCTTCGACTCCCATATGGAGCGTCGGAGGGCCTTATGTGCCTCCCTGTAGGCCAGATAAAGCGCATCCAGCTCATCAGGGTCTTGGCTCCTCCTCCGGTGGTACCTCTGGTACGCCCGACGCTTGGCCACGCACACTCGGCGGAGCTGGGCTATCTCCTCCGTCCACCAATCAGCTTGGCGTCTGGAAGGAGGAGCCCTCGCGCGAGGCATGGCCGCGTCGCAGACGCGTACCAGGGCCTTACACAGGAGCTCGGCATCCCTATCCACGTCGGTCTGTTCGGAAGGCGGCGCGTTCCAAGACTGGACAATGGCCGCCTCCAGAAGGACCTCGGGGTCCAATCGTTTCAGGACCCATCGCGGGCCGAGCTCGAGACCGCGTCCCTGCTCGCCGTGCGGTGTGGATGACAAGACACTGAACCGAATATATCGGTGGTCCGATAAGGTCTCATCATCCACCAGCACCTTCCAGTCTCGAACTCGGCGCGCGAGGTCGGGAGTGGCAAACGTCACATCCACGATGGACCCCCCTTGCCGACGCACACAGGTCTGCTCCGTCCCTGTGTTCAGGATGGTCAGTCCGGTCTCCACGACCCACTCTGTCACCGTCGTGCCCCGTGGGTCGGTCATCGGGGAGCCCCACGCCAATGACTTGGCGTTGAGATCCCCGAGGACCAGGACGGGTCGAGGCTGAGTCCGGAGAATCACCTCCCCTATCTCCCCCAAGAGGGCTTCGAGGTCGGCTCTGCTGCTGTTAGGGGAGTGGTATACTCCCACGACCAGCAACTCCCCGACACGAGCCGCCACATACCCTCTGCCTCGAGATACAATGCCAAGAGGCGGTGAACGGATGGGTGACTGGGTGGTTATAGCCACCAAACCCTCAGTGTCTCCCACCCAGTCAGCCCTCAATGGGATGCGGTATGGTTCCGCCACCACTCCCACGTGTATAGACCGCTCCGCCATGGTGTGCAGGAGCAGGTCTTGGGCCCCGTGGGAGTGGTTTATATTGGCCTGGAGGAAACTTAGGGCCATTATTCGGTTACCTCCATGCCCTCCTGTCCCGTCCTTGGGCCGGTCGGCTGTGACTTGGCCGCAGCCTCAGTCACAGTCGAACCTCCTCTCTTCCTTGGCTTGGCTGGGGGCTTGGCGCATGCCTTGCCCCCAGTAAGGTGTGTCGCAGGCCTGCCCGCAGTTGCACATCTAGTGCAATGCGGGGCCGCGGCACATCCACTGGCTTTATGCCCAATTTGACCGCAGCGATAGCATTCTTCGCTGCGGTCAACTTCTGCTTTGCACTGGGCCCTTACGTGGCCCGGTGCGAGGCACTTGAAGCAGCGGCGCGGTCTTGACTCGAGGATCTTGACCTGCGCCGCCACCCATCCCACCAGTAGACGGCCGTTCGCGGCGATTTTCTTCGCGGCCGTGACTGGGCACCGAACAAACGCAGTGCCCATGCCACCGGGACCCGTCCTGATTTCGCCAGTCTTGATGTCGCCTAGCGGACAGTCTCCTGCCTTGGCGAGTGCCTCCTTGAGTTCCAGGGCTGTCACCGTGTCGTCGAGGCCACTCACACGCATGTCTGCTGTGGTTACCGGCCTCGTGACACTGACTAGTTGTTCCACTCCCTGGAGCACCTCTTTCAGCTTTGCAGCAAGGACATCGGCCTTCGCTGACTTTTCTGCGCCAGGGATCTCGATGACTCGAGCTCCTGTGGCTGCCTTCCGCATGCTAATAGGAGGCAGACCGAGCTCCTGCAAGTTGATCTTCGCCTTTGCCTCAGCCAACACCGTGGCGTAAGACAGGCCTTGCTCCACCGCCCCGGTTCGCAGGGTAACAATAACCGCTGCAGTGCGGGGAGGACGGAGCTTGGCCGCCTTCGGTGGCTTCGAGGGTCCGGCAGGCTTGGGGCCTTGCGTCCCTGATGCCGCGCGTGTCTTCCTGTCCCTCTTTGCTCCCCGTCGCACAACTTTGGACCACTGTTCCTGAACAGGGGTCGGACGGGCAGCAGATGTACCCGGAACCGGGTCCACCTCGGCTGGGGTAGGCTCGGCCTTACCCGACGCTGCTTTGGTCTTCTTGCCCTTCCCCTTCCCTCTGGGTCTAGGGGCTGGGGCAGAGAGCTCCATGGCAGATGAGCCCGCAGAGACACCAGATGGTCCCGGTGTCGGTTCTCCTCCCGCAGACTTACGCACAGTACCCTTCTGGGCCGGTGCGGGCCTGCGGTCAGCAGCCAGGGGAGGGCGGATGCGCTTCTCCGGCAGGAGACGCTCTTCGAGCGCCTCAAACCGCGCACTCAACATGCCCCCGACCTGCCGCAGGATGGCCTGCTCCAGGTCTTCCCTCTGATGAGGCCCGTCTCGGGTCTGAGACCCTGGGGCCTGAGCTGGGGCAGAGGCTCTCATTGTGGCCATCTCCGTCCGGAGCTCAGCCATCTCCTTTCGGAGGTCGGCTACCTCCTCTTTCAGGCGCGTGTTGGCGACCTGGAGCTTACGCGTCTCCTCCGTAGAGGAGCGCCTCGACAGGTCTTCCACTGCCCCCTTTATGGCGACAGCAGCCTCTTTCAGTGCCTTCTGAAATGTTCCCTTCAGGTTGCCTGACTTGGTGGCCACATCGTTGATTAAAGCCACGTTCGCCAGCACCTTCCGGGTCAAATCAGAGGCTAGCTCCTCTTCACTCCTGGCGGAGGACTCAGAGAGCCGAGCGTCAGTCGATGATTGGGACCGCAAGGTCGACGTCATCTCCGCTACCTCTCGCTCAGCTCTCAGCTGCATTTCCTGGCGCTCAGCCGCTACCAGGGCCGCTTTGGCCTTGGCGAGGCCGACATACTCGCCCGTGGTGGGCGGTCGGCCTCTGCCTCTCCGGGCCGCGGTCACCTTCGGAAGCGGCGCGTCCTCCTCCTCACTCTCAGAACCCATGCCACGACTGGCATCGGCGACTCTCTCGCGGGATCGCTCCCGCTTCCGCCGAAGGCTGCCGCTTCGCGATGACGCTGGCGACACCAATGGCGACCTCAAACTCCTGTATGAGGAGTCCGACTCCCCACCCCTCTCTTCCTCGGGGCCTTGCCCCCTCCCCCTCCGATCCGAAGAAGTTTTATGTTTATTAGTATCCATAAAAGTTCCCACGAGTATGGGGGATATAAGTGGTCCACCCGGGCAGTGCCCCCTGTACCCGGGTAAGCCTAGGGTGTAACCCGCGCAGGGCTTCGGCTGGGCCCCCGCGGGGGGTAGCAGTAGCGACCAACCATACCCGGTGGCCATGCAGGTTCTCGCGCTGTTCCGCCGCTTAACCTTCGGGGTGATTTTTTATAGAGGTTTTCTTCCTCGCGGCCCGGGCGGTTAAGCCAAGGCCCTCGCTCCCGCGCCATTACAGCTAACGGGGTTACGATCTGCTTCCTCCGCATCCGGTGGTGGGGTGAGCACACACCGGCTGCCCGAGCACATCTACGTCGCCTCTCCGAGGAAAGGTACACGCGTGTGCTCCCTCGGGCTACCTTGAAAAAGGCCACCCCGACCCGCATCGCCGCTACTCGGCATATGGCCAAGACGCCGAGCGGGTCCCTCCACGGGCTCGCACCGCCGCTTCCCGGAATGTCCAGGGCGCCGGCCGAGCCTCCTCCTCGAGTTCCTCTTGGCAGCGGCCGCCGCAACTGTTGCGACCGCTGAGCCCCCCCGCCATGGCAAGGCGGGAACTCATTCGGGGGGGAACCTAACCTAACCTAACCTAACCTAACCTAACCTAACCTAACCTAACCTAACCTAACCTAACCTAACCTAACCTAACCTAACCTAACCTAACCTAACCTAACCTAACCTAACCTAACCTAACCTAACCTAACCTAACCTAACCTAACCTAACCTAACCTAACCTAACCTAACCTAACCTAACCTAACCTAACCTAACCTAACCTAACCTAACCTAACCTAACCTAACCTAACCTAACCTAACCTAACCTAACCTAACCTAACCTAACCTAACCTAACCTAACCTAACCTAACCTAACCTAACCTAACCTAACCTAACCTAACCTAACCTAACCTAACCTAACCTAACCTAACCTAACCTAACCTAACCTAACCTAACCTAACCTAACCTAACCTAACCTAACCTAACCTAACCTAACCTAACCTAACCTAACCTAACCTAACCTAACCTAACCTAACCTAACCTAACCTAACCGATTTTTAGAGTGTTTAAAAACTTTACTTATCTTACCGTGTGACACGTCGCTGGATTCGGCTCGACGAACTGCACCAGGATCTGAAACAAAAAACTGAAATTAACGCAGCACTTTAGAGAAAAACTGAAAAACATTCTAAATTTCACTAACCTAACATAACCCACACCTTTGGAGTTGTATAACTTCCATATTTGGCATACTAGAATTTTTTATTTATTTTTACAGAGTTTAGAGGGTGATAGCGCATCGCGCCCCACCCTTCAAACATCGAATTTTGCACATTTTTTCAAAATTTTCGACCGCCCACCCACCCATTGTGTCATTGGGTATGAAGAATATCTCAATTTCAGTTCGGGCAATTCTTTGACGAAATATTTGTTTCTTCTTACTTAATTGGATTGACTTACGAGTTAAGCTATTGAAGAATTTTACACCTTAAAATAATTCTATATCTGTTGCATATAAGCGAATAATTGTGAAAACATAGTTGACATAATACGGTTTTATTGACCGAATAATTGAAAGGTTTAGTGTTGACGCTATCAAACCAAAAATATATTTTTGGCTGTATTGACCCTACTGAAAGTTTTCTTATACAACTTTTACAAATCTAAATTTAATTTAAACTCTGACGAAACCCTCCAAAGCAGAATGTTCGCAGCTACACGAACCCCGGCTAAAAAGCAGGCAGCAAGAAGGAATTCCTCAGATGCGGAACTCCCAACCGCTCCATCAAAAGTGCGCACTAGTATTGACGAGTGGGAATTGGGAAGAAAATCTTTGACCCCAACCCAGAGCTCTCCAAAGAAGACAGAAGCCACAGCAGTGGCCCCAGTGGAAGCCACAAGGCTACCTGCGATGGCTAATCCATCAGCGTCCTCTGCGACAAACCGTGCAACAATAAGTTCCTCCGCGGCTCAATTAAAGCCTAAATTTAAATCGGCAAGCCCGAGAACGGAACAGGAGAACCGAAAACAATCCGCAGAGGAAACCATAAAGAGCCCGCAGACTAAGCCAACTTACAGTATTAGTAGAGTTGCTGAGGCGAGGGCATGCCTGAATAAGGCCAAGCTTCATCTCAGCAACTCTAGAAATACAAAAACTGAAATAAAGGAAGGTGTAATATCAGCCCTGGACCGGTTATTTCAACTGGTAAAGGAGAGTGAAGCAGAGATCAAAGAAAAAGGACAAAAAAAGGAGCGGGATGGGGGGAAAGAAACCGAACCATTGACTCGGTCTCTCTCCCCTCAACCCGTTCCTGGGCACGAAGAACTGCGTCGAATGCTAGACGAGCACTCGAGACTGATAGGGGAAAACTGTGAAAGAATGAAGGAGCTAAAAGAAAAGTTGGGCACTCACCACAGATCCTTGGAAGGGGCATCATACGCCAGTGTAGTGGCCAGCAGCGTTGCGAGAATACCTGCACAGCAGACGGCACTCCACTCGGTGGTGATCACTTCCAAGGATACGACAGAAACCGGCGAACAGGTTCTGGAAAGAATAAAGAAAGCGGTTAACGCAAGAGAAGGTGGCATCGTAGTAGATAAAATCAGGAAAGCAAAGGACAGGAAAGTGATAGTCGGTTGTAGGGATCAGGAGGAAATAGAAAAGGTAAAGAAAAGGATTATGGGAAATGGGACACAACTGGAGGTAGAGGTGATAAAAAATAAAGATCCTTTGATCGTGCTCTACGGCGTCCTCCAGAGTAACTCTGATGAGGACGTAGTGAAGGCGATCAGGAAACAGAATGGGCACCTACTAACCGGGCTTGACGCCGAGGAAGATAGAGTGGAGATCCGCTACCGGCGGAAAGCAAGGAACCCACTCACGGCACACGTTGTCGCCAGGGTATCACCTCAGATCTGGCAGCGACTGACCCAAGCCGGGGCTATACAGGTCGACATACAAAGGGTCAGAGTCGCCGACCAGTCTCCCCTAATACAGTGCTCGCGCTGTCTAGGGTACGGACATGGTCGGAGATTCTGTCGCGATGTAGCAGACGTGTGTAGCCACTGCGGGGGTCAGCACTTAAAAGCCAAGTGCGCCGAGTGGCTGGTAGAATCACCTCCAAACTGCGTAAACTGCATGAAGGCAAAGATGCAAAAAATAGACCATGGAGCCTTCAGCCAAGAATGCCCAGTGAGAAGAAAGTGGGAGGCCTTGGCCAGATCTACAGTGGCCTATTGCTAAGGTGGCCCCTGTGTTCCTAATGCTGCAAGCCAACCTCCAAAGGAAAAAACTAGCTACAAATGAGATCCTTATAGAAGCCACGAATAGGAAGGCAGCTGTCGCGTTGCTCCAGGAGCCATATGTGGGTGGGGCTCGAAGTATGAGGAGTTACCGAGGCGTAAGGGTCTTCCAGAGCACTGATATAGGAGAAGGGACTGTGAAGGCAGCAATAGCTGTATTCGATCCAGCTCTTGTTGTCACACAGTACCCGAAACTAACTACAAACAACATTGTTGTGTTAGGAGTCCAAACCAGAGCTGGGAAGATCACGTTGGTTTCCTATTACTTCGAGCCAGACCAACCCATAGGGCCAGACCTGGAGCACTTGACAAAGATCGAGAAAGAGCTAGGTCCTAGGAGGATGGTTATAGGAGGAGACGCCAATGCAAAGAGCAGCTGGTGGGGCAGCATTAAGATAGATCACAGAGGGGATGAGATGGCATCAACTCTCGACCAACTCGGCTTTCAGGTACTCAACATCGGAAATACGCCAACCTTTGACACGGTCAGGGGAGGCCAGCGCTATCACAGCTTCGTCGACGTCACAGCTTGCACGACGGACATGCTCGACCTGATAGATAACTGGAAGGTGGAAGAGAATCTCACGAGCTCGGACCACAACGGAATCACATTCAATATTCAACTACAAAAACCAGCACAAACAAAAATTAGTAGAACAACGCGGATATACAACACTAGCAAAGCCAATTGGGAACAATTTCATGAGAAAATGAACCAATTAATTTTAGAACGAAAAATAACACTACCTGAAATAGAACAAATAAATAATAAAAATCATCTGGACAAAACAATAGAAAATTACACAAAAATTATAACAGAAACATGCGAACAAACTTTACCTAAGAAGAATAACACAGAAACACTCAAGATTCCGTGGTGGACCGCCGAGCTCGAGAAGATGAAGAGGGAGGTCACTACCAGGAGACGTAGGATCCGATGCGCCGCGCCAGTCCGCAGACAGAAGGTCATCGACGAGTACCTGAAACATAAAACAGAGTATGAGTTAAAAGCCCAGAAAGCTCAGGTCGAGAGTTGGAAGGAGTTCTGCAAGAAGCAGGACAGGGAAGGGATGTGGGATGGGATATACCGCGTAATAGGTAGGACAATGAAGCGGGAAGAGGATCTTCCACTGGAAGTGGGAGGACAGGTGCTGGATGCGAGAAGATCCGTGGAATTACTAGCCAACACGTTTTATCCAGAAGACCTCATGGAAAGCGACAGCACCGAGCATCGCCTAGTAAGGGAAAAGGCAGAACACGTAAATGGTGAGGAACAAGATGGTCTCTGTCACTTACCATTTACCAAGACCGAACTACGCCTAGCAATGCAATCCTTCAACCCAAAGAAGGCACCTGGAGCCGACGGACTTTCTCCAGACATTTGTAGCCAAGCCATCAGCAGCAACCAAGGACTCTTCCTGGGAATTGTCAACAAGTGCCTTGAGCTAGGACATTTCCCAGGCATTTGGAAGATAGCGACCGTCGTTGTGCTCCGCAAACCCGGCAAAGAATCATACACAACGCCGAAATCATACAGGCCAATTGGACTCTTGCCTGTATTGGGCAAAGTGTATGAGAAAATGCTAGTAGCCCGACTAAAACATCAGCTCATCCCGAGAATGAGTACTCGCCAGTACGGATTCATGCCCCAGAAGAGCACCGAAGACTCCCTCTATACCCTTATACAGTGCATTCAATCGAAACTGCAAAACAAAAAGATAGTAACTCTAGTTTCTCTGGATATAGAGGGAGCCTTCGATAGCGCCTGGTGGCCAGCAATAAGAGTCCGTCTGGCTGAGGAAGAGTGTCCTTTAAAACTGAGGAAAGTAATGGACAGCTATCTCAGCGACCGGGAGGTCAAAATCAGATACGCTGGCGAGGAATATAGTAAGCAAACAAACAAAGGGTGCGTCCAAGGCTCCATTGGGGGTCCTATCTTGTGGAATCTGATCCTCGATCCTTTACTGAAGGAACTTGAAAGTAGTGGTCACTACAGCCAGGCTTTTGCTGACGATGTCGTCCTCGTCTTTGAAGGGAAAACGGCCTTAGAGATAGAGAGACAGGCCAATGCCGCTCTCGCACAGGTTCGGGCGTGGGGGGTCAGTAATAAGCTCAAATTTGCGCCACATAAAACTCAAGCTATGGTAATCACGCGAAAGCTAAAATACGACACCCCACGCCTGAACATGGGCGGGGTCGACATCGGCATGTCAAGAGAAATCAAAGTGCTGGGACTGACTATTGATGACAAACTAACATTTAACACCCACATTAGTAACGCATGCCGCAAGGCCATTACATTTTACAAGCAATTGTCAAGAGCTGCAAAGCTTCAATGGGGACTGCAGCCATCAATAGTCAGGACCCTTTACACTGCCGTAGTCGAACCGACCGTACTTTATGCGGCAAGCGCATGGGCACCCGCGACACATAAGCTGAGTGCTAGAAGACAGCTCGACGCAGTGCAGCGCAGTTTCGCGCAGAAGATAATAAAAGCGTATCGAACGGTCTCTCTCAACTCAGCACTGTTGCTTGCCGGGTTGCTTCCCCTGGACATCCGTATCAGGGAAGCAGCCTCGCTTTATGCAGCAAAAAGAGGATATTCCCGGCAAGAAACAGGAGATAGAGAAATAGAGAGACCGGTAGAATTCGCGAATTCATCACATCCCGCACAATGCGCGGAACTGCGCTACACATGCGTGGGGGACGGTGCAGCATTGGAACAACACAGCCACAACGGACTCAGCATATTTACCGATGGCAGCAAGTTGGAGGGGAAGGTTGGCGCGGCATTGTCCTTGTGGCACAATGGCGCGGAAACTGGTACCCAAAAACTCAAGTTGGAACAATGCTGCACCGTATACCAAGCAGAGCTACTAGCCCTGTCTGAAGCTACCGACATCGTCCTCCGCCGGAACTCGCAAACAAGTAATATTTACTGTGACTCGAGATCCGCGCTGGAGACAGTAGTGAATGGCATTTCCCTCCATCCCCTGGCAGTAAAAGCTAGAGCCAACATTAGTCGAGCAAAAACCAGTGGTAAAGACATCCAACTCTTCTGGATCAAAGCGCACGCGGGGATGGAGGGTAATGAAAGGGCGGACGAGCTGGCTAAGCACGCAGCTTTAAAACTGAAAACAAAAGCGGACTACGATAAATGCCCCGTCTCATTCGTTAAGCGAAAAATCCGGCTGGAGTCGCTTGACGAATGGAACCGGCGGTATATTGACGGGGGGACGGCATCGACGACAAAGACCTTCTTTCCTGATGCCATTCAAGCCTATAAGACCACGAGAAGAATGGACTTTGACGGCGTCATCACACAACTAATGACAGGACACGGGGGATTCTCCTCTTATCTGCACCGATTCAAGTGCAAGGAGAATCCCTCGTGTGAGTGTGACCCGGACACTGAGGAAAGCGCCCTACACATAATTACGGATTGCCCGATTTACGCTCTGCAAAGATTTAATTTAGAAAATGAAATAGACATAGATGTTAACATAGATAATTTAAGTAAAATTGTAGCAAATAAGGAAAGTAGAAATAAGTTTTTAGGATATAGTAGATGTATATTAAATAAAGTAATAAATAAAAATAAAAGTAAATAAGAAGGTGTACATTCATGTATAATATATTTATACATGAAATGTAACCAAACTCATTGTCTAGTGTAATAATTATTTAGTAAAATCACCCTGTAATATCCTTAAAACCTAGTTAGGTACACAATGTCTAGAAATTTGGAATCCCACCAAAACTATGATTGAAAGAGAGGAATGAAAGAGGATAATAGTATGCAGCATGAAAGCGACCATAGTAATAGCGAGAACTGGAATGAAAGGTAGTAGCAAACAATGTCTCCAATACGCTTGGAGGGTAGATAGGAAAAAAAAAAAAAAAAAAAAAAAAAAAAAAAAAAAAAAACCTAACCTAACCTAACCTAACCTAACCTAACCTAACCTAACCTAACCTAACCTAACCTAACCTAACCTAACCTAACCTAACCGATTTTTAGAGTGTTTAAAAACTTTACTTATCTTACCGTGTGACACGTCGCTGGATTCGGCTCGACGAACTGCACCAGGATCTGAAACAAAAAACTGAAATTAACGCAGCACTTTAGAGAAAAACTGAAAAACATTCTAAATTTCACTAACCTAACATAACCCACACCTTTGGCATTGAATAACTTCTATATTTGGCATACTACAATTTTTTAATTATTTTTACAGAGTTCAGAGGGTGATAGCGCATCGCGCCCCACCCTTTAAACATCGAATTTTGCACATTTTTTCCAAATTTTTCAAACCGAGTTTACCTTAGGGGTGATCATTCTCATACATTCGATTTTTAGAGTGTTTAAAAACTTTACTTATCTTACCGTGTGACACGTCGCTGGATTCGGCTCGACGAACTGCACCAGGATCTGAAACAAAAAACTGAAATTAACGCAGCACTTTAGAGAAAAACTGAAAAACATTCTAAATTTCACTAACCTAACATAACCCACACCTTTGGCATTGAATAACTTCTATATTTGGCATACTACAATTTTTTAATTATTTTTACAGAGTTCAGAGGGTGATAGCGCATCGCGCCCCACCCTTTAAACATCGAATTTTGCACATTTTTTCCAAATTTTTCAAACCGAGTTTACCTTAGGGGTGATCATTTCTCATACATTCGATTTTTAGAGTGTTTAAAAACTTTACTTATCTTACCGTGTGACACGTCGCTGGATTCGGCTCGACGAACTGCACCAGGATCTGAAACAAAAAACTGAAATTAACGCAGCACTTTAGAGAAAAACTGAAAAACATTCTAAATTTCACTAACCTAACATAACCCACACCTTTCGCATTGAATAACTTCTATATTTGGCATACTACAATTTTTTAATTATTTTTACAGAGTTCAGAGGGTGATAGCGCATCGCGCCCCACCCTTTAAACATCGAATTTTGCACATTTTTTCCAAATTTTTCAAACCGAGTTTACCTTAGGGGTGATCATTTCTCACTTGCGGTTCGGTGAATTCGTTGACTAAAATTTCTTTCTTACTTTTATACTTTTATATACACTTTGACAGCTGTATCAAAAGATACCAATTTTTATACATATATTTGGACCAAGCAAGGCTTGAAAACTTTTATACCGTATTTTTAAGGCTTTTACTATAAGACTAAATTAAATTGACAAGCGACGTCCGAGTTTTTGAAAATGTTGAGAACACCTGCAAAAACACAAGGAGAGGGCACAGAGACGACGGCGGCTGGACCCGGAACCGTCACTTTACGTGCAGGCACCGCAGTACCAAGCGTACGGAGAAGCATAGGAGAGTGGGAAAACGGAAGACCAGAGCGGAAAAGCGTGACACCCCCGACAACTTCAAATAAGACTCCTGTGACTACGTACCCTGCTAAACCGAAACCGGCAGCAGTTAGGAAGCTGTCGGTGGAAACAACACGAAGCCCTCCCAAACCAGCGACAGGGAAAAGTCAAGACAGGATCGCGGAAGTAAAAGCGTGCCTCATGAGAGCGAAATCCAATCTCTCCAACTCTCGGAACCTCAAAGCAGACATTAAACTGGCTGTCACAGAAGCAGTTGAGCGTCTGTTCCAGCTTGTGAAAGAGGCTGCCTCCGCAAAGAGTCAGTCCTCCGACACAATGCTGCGGACCCGAGAGTTGGACGAGAGGGAAACAGAACGCACCTCTGCCGCGCCTCCCCCAAGTGTCAACCAAGTAAACCTGGAAGCCCTATTGGAGAGACAGGCAGAGCTGATAAAAGAAAATAATCAGAAGATGGAGAACCTGAGAGAAAGCCTAGAGAGAAGAACATACGCAAGTGTGGCGGCGGCAACCACCCGAGTGCAACCACCGCAACACACGGCGCTGCACTCGGTGGTCGTCACCGCCAAAAATGAGAGAGAAACAGGAGAGGAAGTATTAGAAAGAATCAGAAAAGCTGTCAACGCTAAAGAAGGAGGAATTGAAGTAGAGAGGATAAGAAAAGCGAAAGATAGGAAAGTAATAGTGGGATGCAGGACCGAAGAGGAAAGAAGTAAAGTTAAAGAAAGACTGGAAAAGGCTAAGGAACTAAATGTCGAGGAAATCAAAAATAAAGACCCCCTCATCATCCTCAAAGACGTCCTCTCACACAACACCGACGAGGACATACTAAAAGCCCTAAGGTCTCAAAATAAGGGCATTTTCAGAGACATCAGGAAGGATGACGATAGAGCGGAAATAGCGTACAAAAGACGCACCAGAAATCCGCACACTAGCCACATAGTGGTGAGGGTCTCTCCGAAACTGTGGCAGCACTTAACCCAAGCCGAGGCAGTTCACATAGACCTACAGCGAGTACGTGTAGCAGACCAATCGCCGCTGGTTCAGTGCTCGCTCTGCCTCGGATATGGACACGGCCGGCGTTTCTGCACAGAAACCTTGGAAAAGTGCAGCCACTGCGGAGGCCCACATCTAAAGGCGCAGTGCGCGGATTGGCTTGCCGGTGCGACCCCTTCTTGCTGTAACTGCTCGCACGCCGGGCTTGAAAAGATTGAGCACAATGCTTTCAGCCCGGAATGCGCAATCAGGCGAAAGTGGGACGCACTGGCTAGAGCTGCGGTGGCGTACTGCTAAAGTTGTCCCAGGCGGAAATCCTGCTCAAACTAACACGAGGCCATACGTAGTAGCACAAGCAAACTTGCAAAGAAAGGCACACGCAACAGATGAGCTCATGCTTGAGGCCTACAACAAAAAGATGGCCTTCGCAATGCTCCAGGAGCCCTACATCGGTGGGATAGGTCTAATTAAAAACTACGGAGGCGCGAGGATCTTCCAAAGCACGAAACCTGGTGACGGCCCAATCAAAGCAGCTATAGCTGTCTTCGATCCCGACTTGGACGTCATCCAGTATCCGGACTTCACCACGCCCAACATCATTGTGGTGAAGATCAGGACCAGAGCGTGGGAGATCCTCGTAGCGTCTTTTTATCTCGAACCATACCCGGAACCGATAGAGCCATACCTGGAGCAGTTGGGCAGGATCAGAACGCACTTCCGCCAGAACGTGCTCATAGGAGACGCAAACGCCAAAAATCCCTGGTGGGGCAGTCCAGTCACGAACGACAGGGGGGAAGATCTGGCCGGAGCACTTGAAGATTGGGACATGCAGATACTCAACAACGACCACACCACCCCTACCTTTTTCACTACCAGGGGAGGAAAAGTGTACAGCAGCTTTGTGGATGTGACGGCGTGCACACCGGAACTCTTGAACCTAGTCGAGGATTGGCACATCGACGAGGGCGTAACGAGCTCGGACCACAACACCATCATCTTTAACATTCGGCACATCAGAGCAAAAGGAATTAGTATAGAAAGAACAACACGAATTTTTAACAGCAGAAAAGCAAACTGGAGTCACTTTCATGAGAAAGTGACCCAGTTGCTAAACGATAATAACCTAAATAAAGAAGAAATTGATGAAATAGAAAACATAATAGACCTAGAAAATAAAGTAGAAGCATATATCAAATTAATAGTAGAAGCATGTAACGAAGCAATACCAAAATTAAAATCTAAAAATATTGTGAACTTACCTTGGTGGTCCGACGAGCTCGCCAAGCTGAAGAAGGATGTTGCCACGAAGAAGCGCAGAGTCCGGTGGGCAGCGCCAGTCCGCAGAGAGATGGTCGTCGCTGAGTACCTGCACGCAAAAGAAAATTATGAAAAGGAAGCAAAAATGGCACAAATTAGGAGTTGGAAAGAGTTTTGTGGGACGCAGGATCGGGAAGGAGTATGGGAGGGCATCTACAGGGTGATAGGAAGGACTGCAAAGCGGCAAGAAGACCTACCACTAGTCAAGGACGGGAGGACGATGGACTCAAAAGAGTCGGTCAGAGTCTTAGCTGAGACCTTCTACCCGGAGGACTTAGAGAGCGAGGATAATGCAGACCACTGACAAACCAGAAACTCGGCTGCCCAAGTAAACAGCAATCATGATGAAGAACATGACCCGCTGTTCCCAACTAGCAAAGTTGTCTTATAATATGAAGCCTATATAGCATTTGGTCATATAGAGGTCATATAGTTGTAACTCAAATTACCCTTAATCGTGTTACAATATATTATACGAACGATTAGTCGTATAATATTTTAGTCTTTTAAATTAGTCCTGTCAACGTTTACACGAC
Organism: Peribatodes rhomboidaria; assembly: GCA_911728515.1. Lineage (NCBI taxonomy): Eukaryota > Metazoa > Arthropoda > Insecta > Lepidoptera > Geometridae > Peribatodes > Peribatodes rhomboidaria. The sequence goes on from OU452190.1 coordinate 28,607, forward strand.
CAAATTATATGACCATTTTATAAAGGTCATAGCTGTGACCTTTAAAAAACATTCCCACGTTTATTTGTCTCGTTTACGACCACTTTACGACTTCTTGATGGAATATAAAAGTAATTTATATGACAATCATATTCTGGTTATATTGACGACCTTATCACTTTTTTTTGTGAGTAATAAGATTTCTACATGATAATCATATAAAGTCCATAAATTAAACTCATATAAAACGTACAGCTGTATACACGTTTCTTATATGATTTTTTAACTATATTTACACGACTTTTATATAATGTTTAAAAGCCCACTATTCAGATGTATATGCCTTAAATAACTTATTGGTTTGAAATGCTTATATAAGTTACTTTTATAAACATTTTGATTATTTAATGACTTCACGTGGTACTCTTTTACGGACTGAACTTGTATATTTTCCGTTGTTGTGACTTTACCTATACAAGCTTTTTGTTAAATAGCTCGATTTTTCTCGGTTTCTGTTAATCTTGGCTTTTACTCGTATCATCACAACAGATGAAATAATCGATTTAAAACAGTGGAAGAAATTTCAATCCAGCGGTAATTTCAGGCGCAAAGTAAGAAAAACCTACTTAAAACTCAACAAAAGTTTTAGACAAGGCAGCGTCAAAGAATCGAAAGATGGTTCCGTAGTAAGAAATAGTAATTATGAAAAAGTATGTTCTTGTAAGTACATGTTTTTATTTAGGTTTGTATTTATACAAATTGAACTTAATGTTAACTAAAGCTTATCATAATAATATCTAACACCTGTCAATTATCATGTATATTTTTCTCTTAAAATTTAGTAAAATTTAAAAGAAGTAATCCACAAATAATCATCGCAGATTTGCAAAATGATGATGAAAATGATGAACATTAGTTTGAAAGCCAAGACGATGATGATGAAAACAGTAGTGAAAATGAGAATTTAACAACAAGAAAATGCGAGTTTCCTGACAAATTAGAGAAATAGGCTCTAGAATTTAATATTTTTCATACAGCTTTAAACAAACTATTGACTATATTAAATGAACCTACTTTATTACCAAAAGATCCTAGAACACTTCTCCGAACAAATGATATTGAGATTTCTATTGATCCCATGGAAAATGGAAGTTATTGGCATAACGGGCTTAAGAAGTCATTAAAAACCATGTTGGACAAAAATATTAGTAATGATCTACAACATATCTCCTTAAACGTGAATAAAGTGGACTTCCTATCTATAAAAGTCAAAAGTCAAAAGTCAAAATGTTTTTATTCAATTTAGGTATCAAAGATACACTTATGAATTATTATTAAAAGTTCAAGACATCAATTGTGGTCCATTTTATGTAACATTTCTGAGATTCCTTCTGTATCACCATTGGTAGCTGGTATTTTTGAGGTCAAGGAAAACCGGCTAATTTAGATTCTTTTTTACGGCCGTTTGTGACAGAAATAAAAGATCTGATGGAAAATCGATTACCAATCATAACAAATTAAAAAGATGAAAAACATATTACAGTGAATGTCCGTGCTTTTATTTGTGACTCGCCAGCTAGGGCTCTAATTAAAGACAGGTATTTTGATTACGCATTTGAATGCTCTTACTTAAACTTACAATATTAGCTTATTGTCTAAATCTGCTAACTCTTTATTGTTTAATAATGTTTCTATTCATCCAGGTACATGCAATTTTAATGGGAAGCATGGGTGTTTGAAGTGCACAGTTGTCGGTGAATACTCTCAAACTTCACACACTGTAACGTTTCTCAAAACGGATTGCCCAAAGAGAACTGACGAAGACTTCCGCTTAAAAAAATATGGCCAGCGTCATAAATACGATTCTCCCACTTGTTTATCCCACGGGTTTTCACTTCTTTACGGTACCCTGAAAATGGTGGACGACAAAATAATTAAATCGTAATATATGACTTATAGTCATTAGATATCATATAATAGGTATCATCACTACCTAAAATCGTATAATTGTAAAAGTACTAGAAATCTTAAATAAAATGAAATTAAATAATATTATTTTGCAATAATTCGAAGGCGGCATTAAAAATTTGTGAAAAAATGTACATACAATCGTCAAGAAATTTAATTTCCCTTAGAAAAGTAGATACTGTTACCCACTAACGCCAACTACATTATAGTCAATAACATACAGTAATAAATATGGCAGACATAAATCTTACCAGATGGTGACAGTTGATATCGTATGTTTTTTGTTGTATCACTTCTTACTCTCACTTCTACTAAACTGTGATTTAATAACAAGCATCCGCGTAAAGGCTATGCTAATGACTACTTCTCAATGTTTATTAAGTTATACGACGTCTATGGGATCACTACACGACAAGATGGTTATAATATTAACCACTTTCACGACTGCTATGCGAATATTTATCGTATATCTGATATTAATATGACTGTTACCTTACTAGTAGCCACTAATACGACCTTGACACGATCGCTATACGAATAAAAGTTTTATAATTTCCGCCTATTTCGCGTCATATATACGTTAATACGACAGCTATATAACCAAAACGGTCCGACCTAAAGTTGTGACGAAAACGTTGTCCCGAAAACTATACGACTAAATTTTGTTAGTTGGGTTTACTCTGGAAGAACTGAGAGCATCGGTGGAAAGCTTTAATCCCAAGAAAGCCCCGGGAGCGGATGGTCTCACCGCTGACATTTGCCGCCACGCCATCACGAGGAACCCCCAGCTATACTTGGCAATGGCCAACAAATGCCTGGAGCTCGGTCACTTCCCCGTCATCTGGAAGGAGGCCACAGTAGTAGTCCTTCGGAAACCCGGAAAAGAGGACTACACCAACCCAAAGTCATACAGACCCATTGGGCTCCTTCCAGTGATGGGGAAGATACTGGAAAAAATGATAGTGGGAAGACTAAAATGGCATCTGATAAAAGGAATGAGCCCTCGCCAGTACGGCTTTATGCCACAAAGAAGCACCGAAGACTCTCTCTATGACCTGATGCAGCACATAAATGGCAAATTGAGCCAAAAGAAGCTGCTCACCATGGTCTCGCTGGACATAGAGGGAGCCTTCGATAGCGCTTGGTGGCCCGCCATCAAAGTACGACTGGCAGAGGCGGAATGTCCGGTAAACATCAGAAAGCTAATCGACAGCTATCTCCAGGACCGTAGCATCAGCGTGAGGTACGCAGGCGAGCAGTACTCCAAGGCCACAAACAAGGGCTGCGTGCAAGGTTCCATAGGGGGACCAATCCTGTGGAACCTCCTCTTGGACCCACTCCTGAAAGGCCTCGAACACAGGGGAGACTACGCCCAAGCATTCGCCGACGACATAGTCCTGGTATTTGATGGTGACACGGCACTGGATGTTCAGAGACAAGCCAATGCCGCCCTCGAGTATGTTCGGGAGTGGGGTGTCAAAAATAAACTGAAATTCGCGCCGCATAAAACCAAAGCAATGGTGATTACGCGAAAGTTGAAACATGACACCCCACTCCTGAGGATGGGCGGGGTCGACATTGGCATGTCGAATGAAATCAAGCTTCTGGGGGTGACGATCGACGAGAAGTTGACCTGGAATAGCCACGTGTCCAACCAGTGCAAAAAAGCCGCTAATATTTATAAACAGCTGTCCACTGCGGCTAGGGTCAGTTGGGGTCTCCACCCTGAAGTCGTACGCATCATTTACACCGCCGTCGTAGAGCCGGTACTCATGTACGCGTCTAGCGTCTGGGGTCCTGCAACAAAGAAGCTGGGTATCCAAAGGCAGCTAAACGCTGTCCAAAGAGGCTTTGCACAAAAACTGTGCAGAGCCTATCGCACGGTCTCCCTTAACTCAGCACTGGTGCTGGCTGGGATACTACCCCTCGACCTCAGGATACAGGAGGCAGCCGCCCTGTACGAGGCAAAGAGGGGAGTGCCCCAGACAGCACTCGGAGACGGGGAGATCGAGCGACGTACAGCGTTTACCGACACCCCCCACCCGGCGGAACATATGAGCCTGCAATTCGTGTGCCTGGCAGACCAAGAAGACGTTGATAGGAACAGGGGTCAAGCAGTACAAATATTTACGGACGGCAGCAAAATTGAGGGCAAGGTTGGTGCGGCACTGTCTCTTTGGAGTGATGCCGCCGAAACCAAGAGCCGAAAATTGAAGCTGTCGTCCTACTGCACGGTCTACCAAGCGGAATTGCTGGCCATATGCAAAGCCACCGAGGAGGCGCTCAAAGGACCCGAAATGAGCTTCGGTATCTACAGTGACTCCAGATCATCCTTGGAAACAGTGATTAACAACCGCTCTCTGAATCCCCTCGCAGTCAGCGTGCGCAATAACCTAAGAGAGTGCAAAAGGCTGAACAAGCGAGTTGAACTCTTCTGGATTAAAGCGCACGCTGGACTCGAGGGCAACGAAAGAGCGGATCAGCTGGCCAAGGATGCAGCACAAAAGATAAAGACGAGGCCGCACTACGACCAATGCCCGATTTCGTTCATAAAACTCCAGATCCGCAAGGACACACTGGAGAAATGGAATCAGAGGTACGCATCGGAGAACACCGCGTCGACTACGAAATTATTCCTGCCTGTCGCCGTATCGGCCTTTGGAATAGTTAGAAGGATGGAGACCTCAAGCATCCTGACGCAGATCCTGACGGGACACGGTGGGTTCTCCGAGTACTTGTATCGATTCAAGTGCAAGGAGAACCCATCGTGTATCTGTGAGCCCACAAAAGAAGAGACAGTACCGCACATACTCGTAGAATGCCCTGCCTACGGAACTGAACGGTTCGAAATAGAAACAAAAATAGGAACTAAAATAAGTGTAAATAACTTCTGGGAACTATTAGTAAACGTAAAAACAAGAAATAATTTTTTGGAATACTGTGTCAAAATTGCAAGTAAAGTTATAAAAAGAAACAAATAAATTAGATAAATAAAGAAATATTGAATGGCTATATTGAAATATAGTTATATCAATTTAAAAAAGAACATGGACTGAAAATAAAGATTTGGAAACACACAACGCAAAATAAAACAAATACGAGGAAGAATAGAATTGAACAAACAAGGACAAAGGTGGATAGGAAAAGAGACGAACAACGTATGGTTCTATCGAACCATAAGTATGTCCGTCTAAGTATCGTTAGAAGCTTCGGACGTTGCATAGATTTTAGCAAAGTAAATTTTAAATTAAAAAAGAGAATATTGAGAAGTACCTTAAGTACGAATAAATATACGATAAAATCAAACCATCCCTAACAAAGGGCCTGGAGAATCTTCCGGGGAAAATTGGTGGAGGAGGACGGGAAAAAAAAAAAAAAAAAAAAAACCTAACCTAACCTAACCGCATGCACACTAACAATACCAATAAAAAGTAAAAAAGAAGAACTTACCTTGCCGTGGTGGTCCGATGAACTCGCCAAGATGAAAAAGGAGGTCGGTACGAAGAGACGCAGGATAAGATGTGCAGCACCAGCTCGAAGATCGATGGTCGTTGAAGAGTACCTGAAACAGAAAGAAAAGTATGAGTCAGAAGCAGCCAAAGCTCAAATCGAGAGCTGGAAGGACTTCTGTGGGAAACAGGATAAGGAAGGGGTTTGGGAGGGTATCTACAGAGTAATAGGCAGGACAACAAGAAGAGAGGAAGACTCGCCACTAGTAAAGGATGGGACGGTGTTAGACGCAAAAAACTCAGCTAAATTACTTGCAGAAACGTTCTACCCGGAAGACCTTGAAGACAGTGACAATATGTACCACCGTCATATTAGATCAGAAGCCGAAAAGTTTGATGTCGATGACTCTGGTATTCCGTGCGACCCGCCATTTACGAAGAATGAACTGAAAACGGCATATGAGTCCTTCAACCCGAAAAAAGCCCCTGGAGCAGACGGCTACACCGCCGACATCTGCTGCCACGCTATCGATAGCAATCCCGAAGTTTTCCTTATGCTCTTAAACAAATGCCTAACATACCATCACTTCCCCCAAGCATGGAAAGAAGCAACAGTAATAGTGCTAAAGAAACCCGGTAAAGGAGACTATACAGTCCCGAAAGCATATAGGCCGATAGGGTTGCTGCCAATATTGGGCAAAATCCTTGAAAAGATGATGGTAGCCCGACTCAAGTTCCACTTGATGCCGAGGATGAGTACTCGCCAGTATGGATTCATGCCACAAAGGAGCACCGAAGACTCCCTCTACACACTGATAAAACACATCCGAAATAAGCTGGACCAAAAAAAGATCGTTGTATTAGTGTCATTGGATATAGAGGGAGCCTTCGATAGCGCCTGGTGGCCAGCAATAAGAGTCCGACTGGCAGAGGAAAAGTGTCCAGGCAACTTGCGGGGAGTCATGGACAGCTACCTTAAGGATAGGAAAGTTAGGGTACGGTATGCGGGGGAAGAGTTTTCTAAGGAAACAAGTAAAGGCTGCGTGCAGGGGTCCATTGGAGGTCCAATCCTCTGGAATCTTCTTCTGGACCCACTGCTGAAAAGCTTGGAGGCAAGACGGGACTATTGCCAGGCGTTCGCTGACGACGTTGTTATGGTCTTCGATGGTGACACAGCTCTGGAGATACAAGAACGCGCCAACCTCGCTCTTGGGCATGTTCAGGCGTGGGGTATCAAAAACAAGTTAAAATTTGCTCCGCAGAAAACGAATGCGATGACAATAACCCGGAAACTAAAACATGATACCCCACACCTCAACATGGGCGGTGTTGATATTATTATGTCAAGAGAAATTAAAATTCTGGGTGTCACTATCGACGACAAGCTAACATTTAACACGCATGTCGGCAATGTCTGTAAAAAGGCAATAGGAATATATAAGCAGCTGGCTAGGGCGGCAAAGTGTAGTTGGGGTCTACACCCAGAAGTGATTAGAGTAATATATGTGGCTACCATAGAACCTGTTATCTTGTATGCTGCCAGCGCATGGGCACATGCCGCCAACAAGCTAGGCGTCATAAAGCAACTGAGTGTGGTGCAACGTGGAATCGCGTTAAAGCTAAGTAAGGCGTACAGAACAGTTTCCCTTAATGCAGCGCTTGTACTGGCTGGGATGATCCCTCTCGACCTCCGAGTCCGAGAAGCGGCCTTACTATATGAAGCCAAAAAGGGACTACCACAGCCGGAACTAGGGGACAGGGCAATTGAACAGATGGCTCCAGCAATTGAGGCACCACACCCAGCAAAACGTGACGACTTAGAACTCACAAGCCTGGCTGACCAACAACAATTAGCCGAGAACAACAACTTCGATGTTTGCATATACACGGACGGGAGCAAGATTGATGGTCGAGTTGGAGCCGCACTGTCCATCTGGACAGGAGGAAATGAAACCAGAGCCATCAAACTTGCTTTACCGAGTTACTGCACAGTTTACCAGGCCGAGCTCCTGGCAATATGCAGGGCAACCAGGGAAATCGCCAAACATAAGGCGTTTTCGTTTGGAATCTTCAGCGACTCTATGGCAGCTCTTTTAACAGTAAAAAACCATAACTGCCTCCATCCCCTAGCAGTGGAAGCCAGAGAAAATTTAAAAACCATGTCTCTCCAAAACAAAATGACAAAGTTGTTCTGGATCAAGGCCCACGCAGGATTGGAAGGAAATGAAAGAGCCGACGAGCTAGCAAAAGAAGCCGCCAAAGGTTCCAAACGGAAATACGACTACGACCAATGCCCGATTTCATATGTTAAGCAGATTATTCGGACTAAAACAATCGAAGAATGGAATCGACGATATGTAACTGGGGAAACCGCATCGGTCACCAAATTGTTCTTCCCAGATGTGTGGGCAGCCTACAGGATAACAAGAAAGTTTAAAATCACAAACGTCAAAACACAAATATTGACGGGCCACGGTGGGTTCTCAGAATACTTGAACCGGTTTAAGTGTAAAGAGAACCCATCGTGCATCTGCGACCCGGTTGTGAAAGAAACGGTTCCACATATATTACTCGAATGTCCTATACACACTATTGCCAGATTCGAGATAGAACAGAAAATAAACAAAAAATTAGTGCTAGAAAATTTGACGGAAATAATGTCGGGTAAGGATAGAGACACTTTTCTAAATTACTGCATTAAAGTCGCAGAAATAGTAATAAAAAGGAATAAAACTAGTTCATAAAATATGTTTTTATAATATAATGATTATATTAGTGAAAAGCATAAGACATTAGATTGTAAAAAAGTGTATTAAAGTAAGCAGTAAGATAAGTAAATATAAACAGTGATACATGTGAATAACAATAGTAATAAGATAGAAATAAGAAAACATTGTAAAAAAATAAATTAAAAGTAGGTTTGTAAAATTTGTGTAAAAGTAATTAAGTAAAGTATTGTAAACGATAAATGTATGAAATGTTAACTGTAAAAACAATAAAGTAAGCCTTAACCTGTTTCTATAACCCAAAGATGTAGCTATTAAGCTATATTTGTCATGAAAAGCTTAAACAGAATAATAATTACAGAATACAGAATAGAAATTAATAGAAAAGTAGATGGTAATCCCAGCCATACAAGTAAGAAAGGTGACGAATGAGAGAAAGATACAGTATGAAGAATAAAAGTGCGAGAAGAATAATTGCGAGAACTAGAATGAAAGAGTAGCCCAGAAAACACAGGCTCCTTACATATTGGAGGTAGTAGAGAGAAAAAAAAAAAAAAAAAAAAAAAAAAAAAACCTAACCTAACCTAACCTAACCTAACCTAACCTGATTTTTAGAGTGTTTAAAAATTTTACTTACCTTATCGTGTGACACGTCGCTGGATTCGGCTCGACGAACTGCACCAGGATCTGAAAGAAAAATCTTAAATAAACGCAACACTTTAGAGAAAAACTGAAAAAACATTCAAAATTTCACTTAGCTAACATAACATTGTATAACTTCTATATTTAGCATACTGGAATTTTTTATTTATTTTTACAGAGTTCAGAGGGTGATAGCGCATCGCGCCCCACCCTTTAAACATCGAATTTCGCACATTTTTCGCGCCCCACCCTTTAAACATCGAATTTCGCACATTTTTCCAAATTTTCGGAAAGTCTGGAGAGGAAAACATATGCAAGCGTTGCGGCGACGACCACTCAGGCGCACGCACCGGTACACACGACGTTGCACTCGGTAGTCGTCACCGCAAAGGACGAAACAGAGACAGGAGATGGAATTTTGAATAGAATAAGGAAAGTGGTAAACGCGCGGGAAGGAGGGGTGACGGTAGAAAATGTTAGAAAGGCTAAGGATAGGAAGGTCATTGTAGGATGCAGGACAGAGGAAGAAAGAAGAAAAATCAAAGAAAGAATTAGCAAGGCCACAGAATTAAATGTGGAAGACATTAAAAATAAAGACCCTCTGGTCATATTAAAAGGCGTGCTGCAACACAATACAGACGAGGATATCCTGAAAGCCCTAAAAAACCAGAACAAAAATATATTTAAGGAGTTGGACGGACAGGAGAGGGCAGAGATCGCCTTCAGAAAACGCACCAGGAATCCTCATACTTGTCAAATTGTGCTAAGAGTCTCCGCAAAAGTCTGGCGGCGAATGCTGGAGGCCGGGGCAGTCCACATTGATCTGCAGCGAGTGAAAGTGGAAGATCAATCCCCGCTGGTTCAATGCTCACTGTGCCTCGGCTACGGACATGGCCGCCGCTTCTGTACGGAGACCATAGAAAAATGCAGCCACTGTGGAGGCCCCCACTTGAAGGCGCAATGCGAAAACTGGCTCGCCGGCGCGACCCCATCCTGCTGCAACTGTGTGCACGCCAAGCTGGAAAAAACGGAGCACAATGCCTTCAGCACGGAGTGCCCCATCCGGCGGAAGTGGGACGCGCTAGCTAGAGCAACGGTAGCGTATTGCTAAGGTGGTCCCTGGCGTAAACCCTGCCGCAGCAAATGCGAGACCATACCCCGTAGCCCAAGCAAACCTTCAAAGAAGCGAGACCGCCACCAATGAACTAATGCTTGAGGCCAAAACTAAGGGGATGGCCTTCGCACTACTCCAAGAGCCATATATCGGGAGAATGGGCAGAATGAAGGATTACAGGGGCGCGAGGATCTTCCAATGCGCAACACCTGGTGACGAACCAATCAAAGCGGCAATTGCCGTCTTCGACCAAGATATGGACGTCATCCAGTGTCCTGAGTTTACCACACCCAACATCGCAGTGGTAAAGGTCAGGACCAGCGCTTGGGAGATCCTCGTCGTCTCCTTCTACTTTGAGCCCAAACCTAAACCGATCGAGCCGTACCTGGAGCAGCTGAGCAAGATCAGGCGACACTACTGCCAAAGTACCCTAATAGGGGGAGACGGCAACGCCAAGAGCACATGGTGGGGCAGCCCAACGGTGAACGATCGGGGCGAGGAAATGGCTGGAGCTTTAGAGGATATGGCTATGCAGGTACTCAACGTCGGCACAGTCCCTACCTTCTTTACTGTCAGGGGCGGACAAGTGTTCAGCAGCTTTGTTGACATAACGGCATGCTCGGCGGATCTGCTCAGCTTCGTGGAAGACTGGGAAATTGATGAGGGAATGACGAGCTCAGACCACAACACCATAGTTTTTAAAATTAGATTGACTAGAGCAAAAGGAATAAATATACAGAGAACCACTAGAATATATAACAGCAGAAAAGCAAACTGGCACCTGTTTAATGCGAAAATGGGACAGCTGCTAGAAGAAAATAACATAAATATTCCGGAAATAGATAAAATACAAAATAAAGAAGAGTTAGAAAGCATAATTAATCTCTATATAAATTTAATAATTGAAGCTACGAATGATAGTATTCCAAAAATAAATAGTAAAAAACAAGGAAACTTACCATGGTGGTCGGAAGAGCTCGCAAAACTGAAGAGGGAGGTCACCACGAAGAAGCGAAGAATCCGCTGCGCAGCGCCAGTCCGCAGAGCCAAGGTCGTCGGCGAGTACCTGCAAGCAAAAGAAAAATATCAAGAGGAAGAAAGGAAGGCACAAGTGAGGAGCTGGAAGGAGTTTTGTGAGAAGCAGGATAGGGAAGGAGTATGGGAGGGAATATATCGGGTTATAAAGGGGACTAGCAAGAGGCACGAAGACTTGCCCCTTGCTACGGAAGGTCGAGCACTGGACCCAAAAGAGTCCGCGGAATTGCTCGCGGAAACCTTTTACCCTGAAGATAGTAGAGAGACAGACGATGCAGAACACGAGCGCATCAGACTAGAAGCTGAACAAGTAAATGCAGCGGGTCATGATGAAACACATGACCCACCATTTACCTCTGCGGAGCTCGTGTCCGCCATCGAGACCTTCAACCCCAAAAAGGCCCCTGGCTCAGATGGTCTAACTGCAGACATCTGCAAGCGTGCCATATACCGGGCTCCGGATACTTTCCTATCACTGGCAAACAAATGCTTGGATCTGGGTCACTTCCCGAACGCATGGAAAGTCGCGACGGTCATAATCTTGCGTAAACCGGGAAAGGGAAGTTACACAGAACCAAAATCATATCGACCAATAGGTCTGTTGCCAGTGTTAGGAAAGATCCTGGAAAAAATGGTGGTGGCCCGTATAAAATGGCACATTATCCCCAGGCTTAGTTCCCACCAATATGGCTTTATGCCCCAAAGGAGCACTGAGGACTCCCTCTATGTCCTGATCCAACATATACGCGAGAAGCTCAGACAGAAGAGGCTCGTCACGCTAGTATCGTTGGACATAGAGGGAGCCTTCGATAGCGCATGGTGGCCGGCCATAAGGGTGAGGCTAGCCGAAAAAATGTGCCCCATAAACATACGCAGGGTTGTCGACAGTTACCTCGAAAACAGAAGGGTGAAAATAAGATACGCGGGTGAGGAAGTGACGAGAAATACCACAAAAGGCTGCGTACAGGGATCCATTGGCGGCCCGATTCTCTGGAATCTTCTTCTCGATCCGCTACTACAGGGTCTTCAAACTCTCGGAGACTACTGTCAGGCCTTCGCAGATGACGTGGTGCTTGTGTTTGATGGGGAGACAGCGTTGGAGGTCCAGAGACGCGCAAACGACGCCCTCGAGTATGTTCGGCAGTGGGGAGTCAAAAATAAGTTAAGGTTCGCACCGCATAAAACAAACGCAATGGTCATAACCAAAAAACTTAAATTTGACACCCCACTGCTGAGAATGGGAGGGGTCGACATAGTCATGTCGAAAGAGCTTAAACTCCTGGGGCTCTGGATAGATGATAAGTTGACGTTCAACACACATGTTGCCTACGTGTGCAGAAAGGCACTGAACATATACAAACAACTATCCAGAGCCGCCAGGATCAGTTGGGGCCTCCACCAGGAAGTGATCCGGACCATCTACACGGCGGTGATAGAGCCGGTCATAATGTATGCCGCGAGTGTCTGGGCCAACGCCACGGAGAAGCTCGGGGTCAGGAAGCAACTGAACACTGTCCAAAGAGGCTTTGCGCAAAAATTGTGCAAAGCCTATCGTACGGTCTCCCTAAACTCGGCACTAGTGTTGGCTGGGATACTCCCTCTCGACTTCAGAATACAGGAGGCAGCAGCCCTGTACGAGGCCAAGAGGGGGGTGTCACAGCCGACACTAGGAGACAGGGAGATCGAGCGACCGGCAGCGTTCGTTGATACACCGCATCCAGCGCACCATATCAGCCTGGAATTCATTTGTCTGGAACACGAGCAAGACGTGAACACACACAACACACAGGCAGTCAGAATATTCACGGATGGCAGTAAAATTGAAGGTAAGGTTGGAGCGGCATTGTCTCTCTGGAGCAATGCTGCCGAAATCAAAAGCCGGAAATTGAAACTGTCATCCCACTGCACCGTGTTCCAGGCTGAATTACTGGCAATATGGAAAGCGACGGATGAGGCGCTTGATAGACCAGAAACGAGTTTTGGCATTTACAGTGACTCAAGATCGTCATTGGCAACAGTGGTCAATTACCGCTCTCTCAATCCCCTCGCAGTGAGGGTGCGCGATAACCTAATAGAGTGCAACAAGCGTAGCAAGCGAGTTGAGCTCTATTGGGTTAAAGCACACGCAGGGCTGGACGGGAATGAAAGGGCGGATCAGCTGGCCAAGGACGCAGCCCTAAAGACCAAGACAAGGCCGGAATACGAACTATGTCCGATTTCATTTGTCAAGCGTCAAATCCGAATGGGGACGCTTGACAAATGGAATCAGAGATATAAAACCGAGGATACGGGGAAGGTCACCAAAATGTTCTGCCCAGACGCGATAGCTGCCTTTGCCATATGCAGACAATTAACTCCATCCGGCGTTCTGACCCAAATAATGACGGGACACGGTGGGTTCTCCCAATACTTACATCGCTTTAAGTGTAAGGAGAACCCATCGTGCATCTGTGAACCCGACAAAGAGGAATCCGTAACCCACATCCTGACAGAGTGCCCTGTATACTCTCGGGAAAGACTCGACACAGAGATACTCATCGGAGAGAGTATAACAGCAGAAAAAATAAGTAATATAATGTTAGATAAAAATATAAGAAATAAATTTTTGGAATATAGTATTAAAATAGCTAATAAAGTAATAAATAAAAATAAATAGATAGATAAAAAACCAATTGAATACCTATATTTTGAAATATAGGTAAATCAATCATAGATATAATAAGATATAAAAATTAATTCAAAAATAAAATATAATGGGGATGGTAGGACTAGGTAAGAGGAACGCAGGTGAAATTATGTTGGAAACAAAATTAACATCGACTAAATATTATTTGACTTTTCTTTATTAATTCTTATTTGTGACAAAGCTGCGTTAAAATTTAAAATATATAAAATAATTTTCAAAAAACATGTATCTTCTTTTTCAACTTTTAAAATAAATACATATATAATAAATAATAAATATAGATACATCCCAAGTAACAATCTAGTCTTATAATTTGAAGTATTATCGCTAAAAAACTGTATAAACGTTTTATTACGATGTTGGCGGTGACTGGGTGTTGTATTAATGTGTTTGACGATACCTTTCAGCTGTGTAATCTTTTAGAGCCAAAAAGACCTATAAACAGTCGAGTAAACCTTTACAACTCCATCTTATGCAACCGTTATAGTCAGGTGCAATAGCAAGTTCTAATATAATTAGTATAGAACAATATTGCTCTATAAAAATTTTTGCCGATGCCTTTATTCATCTGATTTGCGTAATAATGACCTCAAATAAACTGTTATAGTCTTTTTGTTTTAGCGGCGATGAACATTCATCCATAGGGCAATTTGGTGGTAAGGTGGATGTTCATATCATTGCTATAGTATTCAGTACATTTAATTGTCACAAAAACTCTACAATAGAGTGATTTAGTGATATAGCCTAGTTTCAGAACGCGTTTATGTAATGCCACTGTACTATAATTCTTTTTCCATACCTATTATATTTCCGCTGACTAATGGAACGCATAGATATTTTTTTAGAACCAAACGATCGTTTAATGACTTTTTAGTGCCTTTAAGACACATGTCAGTGTTATAGAAGGATATTTTCTGTTTAAATAATGCCAAAACAACATGTAGCGGCGATTAATGTTACTAGAAAATAACATTTTTGCCCTGAAAAAGATTTGTTCTATTGTTTTATAGCACTCATCATTTTAATTCAGTGTAATAATATTTAGCATGTATTCTTAGTTAAAGTATACAGAAAAAAGGATTTATATAACTGGAAAAAATAGAAGCGCAGTGGAACATATAGAAGAGAAATGAATAGACGTTTTGAGATAACAGCATTGCCTTCAAAAAACGAGCTAGCTAGAAATAGCGTTCAAAATCAAGTTGAGACCATAATTATGGGGAATGGTTCCGTACAAAATAAATTTTCCTTTAATGGTCTTTTAGTTTAAATTTTTGTGATTTAGTTAGTTATTTTAAGTTCTAGTTTTTAGTTCATAGTTTAAGTTTTCTTTAATTTTCTGGTCTTATTTTAAGTTGTGTACAAATAAATAATTTATCTAAAACATTTAAAAAAAAGCGATTTTAAAAATATTAATTAAATAAAAAACCATACCGGTACATAATAGTACTAGGCCGTCTAGTACTTAATAGATAGGTACTTATTATGTACCTACAATATAAAGTATGTGAGTAGTTAATTGAAAACAACACAATTATCCATTTACTATAAAATTAAAATTCATTGTAAAACTTTCGGTATTAGCTTGCTTAGTTTGGTTAATAATGCCATCAAATTGACTGTCAGTTCTATTTCCGTTGGATTCCTCTTTTGTATTACTGATTTCTTGTCCGTTTGTTTCATTTTCCAGAGTAGGTAGGTATATTTGTCTTCCTCTTCTATGTACATTTTTACAATAAAGAATTCTGTATTCTGTATGTTCAGGTTCAGCAGCAGGATTACCGAATCTATAGTTAGAACAGTTCTTTAGTATAAGGGCCTCACTCCTTACTAGCAGGATGATGTAAGCTTGCATTTCTGAAAGAGGAAATAATAATCAAAGATTGTTTCATCCAGTAAAATATGTAGTTACTAATTTGTAACATAATTACAAGGGTCTATTTATTTTCATTTTCAACATTTTTTGTTTAGGTAATTGTCCCATTATCTTTAAACAGTATACTATACATTTTTAAAGATTATTGAAAAACTCACACGGAACCCTAATTCTAGTCTGAAACGCCATGATGCTAATGAAAACATCGTCATGACAAGTACTATAATGGCCCTTAGAAACTTGAAGTCACTTTTATTGACAAATATTTTAGTAAAATCACGATAGTTAAAGGGGGCACTTAAAATTCATGATAAACCTACCCATAGTTTATCAGTAATGCTGCGGTCGCACCTAATTTCCACCGTATTAGAAGATTAAACACACAAGTAACAAAATAAAATCTTACTCACCTCAACTTGCTGTCTCAACCTCTTGTCTCCTTTTTTAAATTTTATAAAAGTTTTTACGCTGCACTTTCATTAACTAATGACAAAAGAATGAACGGTGAATGAACAACGTGAGGTAAAGGAAATATAAACTCTTGTTTAGTACCAGAAGGACCTATAAAGGTTCTACGGTGGTCAGTTCTTCGCTATTTTGCGACCTTTGTCACTGTTACATAGCTTTTAAAGGCCTGCTTAGTGATACGTGACACTGCTATAATTTCACTAATGCACTAAACAGAGATAAAAATTCGCCACTTCTGAACAAAAATAACTCTCTTAGAAGATTTATAGGGCTAAATCGGTTAGTGTCAAAACGTTCTATGGTGTTTTATAGGACTGGTTTTTGTTACTTGGGATGAACATACCTAAAAAAAGGTCCCGGACGTAGTCCGGGGAGTATTGGAGGAGGAGGACGGCTAAAAAAAAAAAAAAAAACCTAACCTAACCAAGAGGCATCCCAACCCTGGTTGCGAGCGGTCGAGTCCTAAGCGGTTTTAAATAGACGAGTTGCCTCACAGGCTTTTTTTAAAAAGTAATATTTTTGTGCGCGCGTTTCTCTTTAAAAATTCGCCAAACATCGAAGAGTGAACCCCCAACCTCGTGAGACGTGTCAGGAGACGCGCATTGCAAAGGTGCATACGATCCTGAAAACCGTTTTCAGTTTCAAATTTTTTCCACGAAGTTATAAGTGAAACAGTGAAAATTGTGAAGATTTTTCGCATAAAAGTCGAAACGCTGCTGTAACGAGATCGACGACCCACATCTTTTACTGGGCCTTAGGAAGGTCCTCCAGGAGCTCTACAAGGACGTGCTTTTTCGGGATTTTTCTCGAGTCCCCCTACGGAGATATTGAAGAAGAACTGAAAACCACGTGTCACGTGGCTGGTGTTCCAGACCCTTGCGGAGAAGACTGACCCCAGGACCAGACAGAGGAAGACGAGAGCAGCCGGGAGGAACTTTCAGCGCACTGAAAGGTAGAAGCTTGCACTTATTATTGTAGTTTTAGTTTTCGTGCACTTTTATATTTCATAGATTCAAAATTTTATAAAGATTTTCAGCGACAACATATCCCCATTTTTTACATAACAGTAGCTTAATTAACCATCTTAAAGGTCGCTGAAAATAAAAATTGTAAAACTTACTGTTGCGGAAAAATTAAATTTAAAATCATTTTGTAAACCGCAAAATAACTTTGTAATGTGAATAACTCCAAAATTATCCAAGTAATATTAATAGATTCACAACTCAAATATAGATTATCTTAAACTAAACATTTTCCTTAATTTTCAAAATTTTCTGACAATTAATAGCGGAGTTATTGACATTTTAATGCACAAAAAAATCGTTAAATTTACTGCCAAAAAACGTTCCCTCACTTTAGGGGGTGATTACTATTACTGGCAATAAAAAATTCGACCCCTCACTATTCTCACATTATCTTAACTAATAGAACTGTTCAGTAGGATTCTGGAGCCGTTTTCAGAGTCCCGAAATTCGTATTTTTCACCAAGATACAGCCTCCGAAAGCAAAAAGCCGAAAGTAGGTCAAACCGGAGACGTGATACCTGGTTGACTGTACACAAACTCACGGCGGAAACGGAAATCACCCTTGACGAATCAAGTGATCGGCCCTGGTGTTGAATGTTTTAGGCCATAACACCAAAACGGAGCGCTGTTTCGGGATTCTGTCTTCGGATCCGGGACCCTGGTGGGTCCCGGAGGGCAAATTTTTAGGAAATTTAAATTTTTGACCCACCAAAAGACTGCCCCTGTGAAAATACAAATTGGCCTATATCTCCTAAACGGTGCGAGATAGGCCGTTTTTGATGGTGGCTTGTATATATATATATACAAGTCTGTTTCCTTATGGTGATCCACATCTTACCCCATCAAAAAACGGTCTTCCTCCCCAATTATCCGCCATCTTGTTTCTCATCAGATTACTAGCCATCAGCTAGCTTAGATGGTCCATGACGAAATAGGAGACTGGCAGAGTTGTACAGCCAGAATCACAGGTGGCAGCACTTGTGGGAAAAATTAAAAATTTGTATACCTTGATTTAAATGACCGATACCCTCGGGTAGTTTGTATTTGAATTAGAAATTGACGCAGGTCAAAGGTGCTTGACTAGTGGCGGGTCCCAGCGTCAGCACAAAAAATTGTATAACTGCACAAGGGAAAGAGATAGAAACTTTTTTGAAACGGATTCGGTGCTAAAATTCGTTACCCGCACCCCCCTCTCCTTGCCATCATCATCATCAACAGCCGCACCGAAATTGAAACCGCTACAACTCGGTAAATAACGTGTCTAGGCGAACGGGGTTTTCTTCGGAGAGCTCGCCTGGAGACGGACTACCGAATAGGTAGAGCAATACGGCTCTACATAGAGCAAAGGTAGAGTTGGTAGAGTCGACCCCACTTCTCACGGCCATTGAACGGGTGGAGCGGGCTGCTCTACATAGAGCAAGCTGCTCTACATAGAGCAAACTGCTCTACATAGAGCAAAGCGCCAACTGGTCGAGTCGACTCTACTTGCGGTCTCCTTTAATTTTAATAAGTAGCCCCCCCCCCTTAAAATCAGCATACTCTATTAAATTTTAACTTAACTTTAAATTTATTCTAAATTTATTCAAAATTTTAGTATATACTTATCCTATCATTATCAATATTATTTTACATAATCAAATATTAAATTATTCTTATTAATATTATTAACTTTAAATATTACCGTATTTACTATTTATTTTATTTTACATATTATTCTTCATTTATTATAATTTAATTTATATCAAAAGCAATTTTGGAATAAATCACTAAACAAAAATTTACCCCCCTCCCCCCTTCCCTATCAACCACCGTTTCTATTTCTGTCTCTCCCCCTATTAAAAAACCTAAATAATAGCATATTGCCGCGGGCCGTGACGACTTTTTGAAAAATTTTTTAAAAAATTTTGAAAACCGTTTTAAATACTAAAATAATAATAAAAATCCAAATTTAAATAGTGTATGAGTCATTTTATAAAACATTTATACACATCCAGCAAAAATAAATTCCAAAATTCAAAAAATAAAAAAGTGATTTTCAAAAGTCGTCGCGATCTACCGGGTGTAAGGAGACCGTTCTCGAAAACGAAAACTGGGAATAGTGGTGGGGACTACTAATACAAAGCGACTAAAAAAAACGCGAAAAAAAGACTTTTTTTTTAAACTTAAAATCTGATATTTTAACATCGACACAAGTTATACAAGCTTTAAAAAGCTAGTTTAAACACCAATTACCAAAAAAAAAAAAAATTTACCCTAACGGCAGTCTAATACTAAATGCCTAACAGCTGACGCTAGAGGTGAACGCCCGCACACAGCTGCGCGCGGTCGCGACCTAGGTGCCGCGCCGCCCGCGCCCTCCGCTGTCTCGGCGCGCGCGCGGCCCGCGGCGGCGCGTCGTCGCACTTTCCGTAGGTACTGGCGCCGACCATTGACCCCCGCGATATAAACGCGTTACATTGCTGGTTTGCAAATTTCTAAAAGTTTAAAATAACAGTTATATGGCTAATAGTTAGTGGTTTCGGGTTGTGTATAGATAGTATAATAACGGCGTTTCGGCTTCGAGAACGGTCTCCTTACACCCGGTATTTGCGTAAAGACCGCGGCATTGAAAAAATTGGTCAGCCGAGCGGCGTCCTCCCGTCGCAGAGTGCGGAGCGAGACTGAGGCGGGCCTTCGCCTCCCCTGCATACAACACACGCAATCGAGCGCGCTCTCATTGGCCGACGGCTCGCGCCCGCCGCGCCTCCATATCGCGTAGTAACGGCGCATTGGCTACGAAGTTCTGAGCTCGTAGCAGCGGATCGTAGCGCGCCGCGCACTCTCGCCCCGCCCCGTGACCTACGCTAAGAGCTACGCGGCGGAATTCTGAGGAAAAATATTAATTACTTACCAACCAGTGCAGATACAAATAATATCTAAACATATAGCTGCTCCCTCTGAATTCGCCGACGTACTCGCCATCGGTGTACCGCCCGGCTGCACCTGAAACAGAAATAAATATTATTAAAAGACAGGAAACTATTTTAGACATAAAAACGACGCTCTCACCTCTTGTATACCGCAAAGCTGCACCTGCAACAAAAATATAAATTAGTTAAGCTAGGATTAATTAGAAAATAGAACTTAGACACAATTATATATTATAAACTGTTTTACCTGCACCACCTCGTGCCAATCGACAGGCTTATTGGCCAAAATCTAACTGACTCGGGATTCGAAATTAAAATCTTAAAAGACGTTTGTTTCGAAGCTTTGCTCGGCGCTCAATCCTAACCACGCAGACTACTGCACCGACTAACCTACTCACCGTAGCTGACTCGTACGCCGTGTGAAGCACCTGAAACGGAAACTAGAATAAGACACAAAAAACAAACCCGATTGACAAAATATATATAATATTTACAATTTATAAATTATTTACAATTTGACTCATTTGAACTAAACTATTTTTAAATAAGCACTTTTACAACTTATACAAGCTTACGAGAACCCGCGACAAGTTCCCACAACAACACACAACATGTTCCACACTCCCCTGAAAACCAAGGCAAGTATGGATAAAACTGTAACCCTACCAAAAACGAACACCGAAACAGGAAGCCCGCCACAAGCCAAGAACGTCCGTAGCAGTATCGGTGAGTGGGAATCGGGTAAACCGGGACCCAGCCGATCGAGTCCAACGTCTCCAGCGGAACAGGCGGCAGCTCCCAAGCCTCCGAGACCTGTAGCCATACGAAGACTCTCCGGACAGCTGGCAGCGAGCACCCCGAAACCGACGATCCCAAACTCTGCAAACGAGGAGGTGGAGGCGCGGCACCTGCAAACAAGAATAAAAAAAACACTCTCAGCCTCCCGTAACACAAAAAAGGAGATAGTAGAATCGGTCCTGAGGGACGTCGGCCGACTCGTCGATCTCGTCACGGCTACTAGCTGTAAGAAGGGCGACGAACCGATCGAACTCCCTCAGAAACCGCTACAAAAACCGGGACTGGAAGAGAGTACAGTAAACCAAAAAATGAAGGAACTAGAAAGAACAATAGAAAAGCACACTAAATTGTTAACAGAAAATAACGATAGAATGGAAGGCCTGAAGGAACTTCTACAGAAAAAGTCCTACGCAAACGTAGTAGCGACGGGCCCTCAAAACCAAATTCCCGAACAAACAGCTCTCCACTCGGTGGTAGTCTCTGCCACGGACGAGACGGAGTCGGGAGAGGAGGTCCTGAAAAGGATAAGAACAGTAGTTAACGCAAAAGAAGGAGACATAAAGATCGAGAAAGTTAGAAAAGCAAAAGACAGAAAAATAATAGTCGGATGTCGAACAGAAGAAGAAAGAAGAAAAGTAAAGGAAGTACTCACAAAGGCACCCGAGTTGAAGGTGGAAGAGATCAGAAACAAGAACCCGCTCGTAATTTTCAGGAACGTCCTACAATGCCACAGCGACGAAGAGATTCTCAAAGGCTTGAAAAATCAAAACAAGGCAATCTACAAGGACCTCAGCGAAGAGAACAGTAAAACCGAAATCGCGTACAAGAAAAGGACCAAAAATCAGCACACGCACCATATCGTACTGAGGGTCTCCGCAACGATTTGGAGAAGGATGCTGGAGGCAGGTGCGGTACACATTGACTTGCAGAGGGTAAAGGTTGAAGACCAGTCCCCGCTAGTTCAGTGCTCGCTCTGCCTCGGCTATGGACACGGACGGCGCTTCTGCACAGAGCGCATTGAAAAGTGCAGTCACTGCGGAGGCCCCCACATGCGAGATCAGTGCCCTGACTGGATGGCTGGCGCAGTACCAACATGCTGTAACTGTCTCCAAGCAAAAATGGTGAAGACTGATCACAACGCGTTCAGCTCGGAGTGCCCAGTAAGAAGCAAATGGGATAAAATAGCCCGAACAACCATAGCGTACTGCTAAAGTCCTCCCTGTGGTAAATCGTGGTCAAAAGAGCAACAGGCCATACCTCGTGGCCCAAGCCAACCTTCAGAGGAAACAGATTGCAACTGACGATTTAATGCTTGAGGCGCACAACAAGAGGGTGGCCTTTGCTCTACTGCAGGAGCCGTACGTCGGGGGTAGAGGTAGAATGAGCAGCTACAAGGGTGTAAGAATCTTCCAAAACGACATCCACGGAAACAATCCAATCAAAGCGGCCATTGCCGTCTTCGACGACGGTCTGGATGTCATCCAATGCCCAAACTTCACCACGAACAACATCGTGGTGGTGAAGATCAGAACGGAAGCCTGGGAGATTGCAGCTGTCTCATTCTACTTCGAACCCAAACCAGAAAGAATAGAGCCATACCTGCAGGACCTGGCTAAAATCAAACAACATTTTGACCACATGATTGTCATAGGGGGTGACGCAAACGCCAAAAACGCATGGTGGGGCAGTCCCACAATGGATGACAGGGGAGAAGATCTGGCAGGAACCCTAGAAGATCTGACATTTCAGGTACTCAACACTAACAGCATTCCAACTTTTGACACAGTGAGAGGAGGAAAACGGTTCTCCAGCTACATAGACCTCACGGCGTGCACATTGGACATGCTGAACTACGTAGAAGACTGGACGCTTGACGAGGGTATGACGACATCGGACCACAATACCATTTTATTTAAAATCAATTTAATCAAAGCCACAGGAGTAGACATAAAAAGAACAACGAGAGTTTACAATAGTAGGAAAGCAAATTGGTCTCAGTTTCATGAGAAACTGAACCAGTTGTTAAGCGAAAATAACATTGAAACCTCGGAGTTAGACAAAATAGACAACAACCTAGAATTAGAAAATAAAATTAAAAACTGTACGGAAATAATACAACAAGCGTGCAAAGATACTATACCTAAATTAAAAAACAATAATAAATTAACCTTACCATGGTGGTCCGATGAACTCGCAGCGTTAAAGAAAGAAACCGCCACGAAGAAACGCAGAGTCCGATGTGCAGCGCCGGTCCGAAGAGCCAAGGTTGTTGCTGAGTACCTGAAATCAAAAGAAAGATATGAGCAGGAAACTAAGAAAGCGCAGATTGCAAGCTGGAAGAGTTTCTGTCAGAAACAGGACCGGGAAAACATGTGGGAAGGGATTTACAGGGTTGTGGGAAGAACAAGTAAAAGACAGGAAGACTTGCCTCTCTCAAAGGACGGAATATTACTGGACAAGAAGGATTCAGCAAACCTCTTAGCCGAGATCTTTTACCCTGTGGATGATGAAAAAGAGGACAAGAACGAGCATACGCTGATGAGAGCGAAAGCTGAACAAGTGAATGCCCCGGGCCATAATGAAAAGCATGACCCCCCATTCACCTCTGCAGAGCTAATGACAGCGATCAAAAGCTTCAATCCTAAGAAGGCTCCCGGCTCAGACGGCTTAACTGCAGACATTTGCGAACACGCAATAGCCTCAGCCCCCGACATCTTCCTATCACTGGCAAGAAAGTGCCTAGAACTTGGGCACTTCCCAGCACCATGGAAAGAGGCTACCGTAGTGGTTCTGAGGAAACCTGGAAAGGAAAACTATACGGAGCCAAAATCCTACAGGCCAATCGGATTACTGCCAGTGATGGGAAAGATTCTAGAGAAAATGCTAGTGAGTCGTATAAAGTGGCATCTCATCCCCAGAATGAGCCCTCGCCAATATGGCTTCATGCCACAAAAGAGCACGGAAGACTCCCTCTATGACTTAGTGAATATAGTGAAAGAAAAGATAAATGAAAAAAGAATCGTAACGCTCATTTCTTTGGACATAGAGGGAGCCTTTGACGGAGCTTGGTGGCCAGCCATAAAGCTGAGATTGGCAGAGGAAGAGTGCCCTGTAAACATCCGCAGGGTAATGGATAGCTACTTGAAGGAGAGAACGGTGAGAGTCAGGTACGCGGGAGAGGAGGTAACCAGGGAAACATCGAAGGGATGTGTTCAGGGCTCGATTGGAGGACCCATTCTCTGGAACCTCCTCCTGGATCCACTCCTAAAAGGACTCCAGACACGCGGGGACTATTGTCAAGCGTTCGCCGACGACATAGTGCTAATGTTCGAAGGAGAAACGGCATCTGAAATCCAAAGGCGGGCGAACGACGCACTCGCTTACGTTCACCAGTGGGGCATCCGCAATAAATCAAAATTCGCGCCACATAAAACGTGCGCAATGATCATTACCAAGAAGCTGAAATACGATGCCCCACTGCTGAACATGAACGGAGTCCCTATAAAACTGTCCAGGGAAATGAAACTGTTGGGGCTCTGGATAGATGATAAACTGACGTTTAATAAACATGTCGGGAACGTATGCGCCAAAGCATTAAATATATATAAAAATCTATCCAGAGCCGCAAGAGTCAGTTGGGGCCTTCACACGGAAGTAGTCAGGACGATCTACCTTGCAGTGGTCGAACCCATCGTCTGCTACGCGGCAGGAGCATGGGCACCTGCATCCAAGAAACTGAGTGTCCAAAAACAACTGAACGCTGTTCAACGGGGCTTTGCACAAAAACTATGCAAGGCCCATCGCACGGTCTCCCTGAACTCGGCTCTTGTACTGGCCGGAATACTGCCTCTCGATCTCAGAATACAGGAGGCAACCGCCCTGTACGAAGCAAAGAGAGGAGTACTCCGGCCAGAACTGGGAGACATGGAGATCGAGCGAAGAACAGCGTTCAAGGACACCCCCCATCCGGCACTGCAAATTGCTCACAGTTTCACCTGTATCAACGACGCGGAACAATTAAGCAGTCTCAGCGAGCACGCAGTCAAAATCTTTACGGACGGCAGTAAAATTGAAGGTAAGGTTGGTGCGGCATTGTCCCTATGGAGCAATGCCGATGAAACCGCATACCGAAAATTGAAACTGCCGTCCTACTGCACAGTATACCAGGCGGAACTGGTAGCAATCAACACAGCAATGGATGAGGTAATAAAGAGCAAAAAGCAGAGCTTCGGAATTTTTAGCGACTCGCGATCTGCCCTGGAATCGGTCGTAAACAGCTGCTCACTCCATCCCCTCGCAGTCGAAACACGTCGCAAGCTAAGAGACGCTTTATCTCAATCAAAAAGCGTGCACCTTTATTGGATAAAGGCACATGCAGGACTCGAGGGGAATGAGAGAGCAGATGAACTGGCGAAGGACGCGGCTCGAAACAGCAAAGTCAAACCCGTGTACGACAGATGTCCGGTTTCATTCGTCAAGCGCTACATCCGAACGGCAGCGATTGACGAATGGAACCGGAGATATAAAAGTAGTGAGACGGCCTCAGTAACTAAAATATTTTTCCCGGAAGCAGCGTGTAGCTATGGAACAATACGAGAGTTGAAACCTAGCGGAGTTGTGACCCAGATGCTCACGGGGCACGGTGGGTTCTCTCAGTACCTACATAGGTTTAAACTGAAGGAGAGCTCATCGTGCATTTGTGAGCCCGACAAAGAGGAGACTCCCGTGCATGTCCTCATAGAATGTCCGGTCTTTTGTAGAGAGAGGCACGAAGTGGAGCAGGAAACTGGATGTAACATAACAAAAGAAAACCTGTGTAAGTTAATTAGAGACAAACATGTAAAAACGACATTTATGGAATTCTGTAT
Source organism: Peribatodes rhomboidaria (assembly GCA_911728515.1). Classification (NCBI taxonomy): domain Eukaryota; kingdom Metazoa; phylum Arthropoda; class Insecta; order Lepidoptera; family Geometridae; genus Peribatodes; species Peribatodes rhomboidaria. Next base: position 54,150 of record OU452190.1, read on the forward strand.
AAAAATAATAACCCTAGTAATAAATAGAAATAAAATATAGATAAATAAGGTAAGCTGACATTTTATAATTTTGTATAATTATAAAGCAACCAGCTTAAGCAACACTAAAATGTAAATAAGAAAATAAAATAGAGGTACAAACTACTCTAGCGAAGTCGCACTGACCAAATGGTCCGCATGTAAGTGCGCACACACAGATACTTTTGTAAATAAAGCATAACATTAATAGATAATAGATAAGAACTTAATTAAAATAAGATACTGCAAATGTAAACGTAATAAAAAATAGTGATAGTTAAAATAGTACTAGAAATAAGTAAATATAAAATGTAAGATAAGGAATAAAAATAAAGACACACCAACACCCTGATTAGATTAGGGAACTAGCTCGCGGGCCGGGCCGAAAAGCGCCCGGACAGGAATAAAAAAAAAAAAAAAAAAAACCTAACCTAACCTAACTGTTGGTGGTATCCTTATAGGATTTTCCCAAGGTAAAAAAAAAAAAAAAAAAGGGCCGCGGCGGCTTCTTTGACTTCACAACGACGTAGTAGCTTCTTTGACGGGGCCGGCGCGCATTTGATACATAAAGATGTGTACTGTATTTTTGCGATTTCTGGTACTCTAATATAAATTGGTTAAATGGGTACTTTTAATTCAATACGTAAAACGTAAACTTACTTATTATTATTATAAGCAACAATTGGTTCCACTGACGTCATTTCACTTAAGTCTTGACTGCTTGACTTGATTGCTTGAATTATAAAGTTATTTTTTTGTTAAATGCGTGAGGTCTTAAGTCGTTGTAAATTTGAATTATTATAATTTAGTCCCAACATAAAAAGGTAACTAAAGACGAACGAAAGAAATTCGCAATAAAGATGCAAATTTTACGTTGCTGTGTGTCTCTATCTAGTTTGTTTTACACAACTTTGAACATACCCTAAAATGAATAATCAACGACTTATTCGATCATACTTTAATACTTTTTTGGCTTTATTTGAAAAATAACGATCGCACGATAAAAATGGTAAATAAAACTAAAGCTGTAGAAAGAATCAAATTTATAACAACTTAGTCCTGTTTTTTGTTGAAAACGATCCGATAAAAAAATATTTGCCATTACATTCAAGCTACCGCACCGGCAGTCTTTGGTTGCCATTTTGAATGTAGACTACCAAGGATTCCCCCTGAAGGTTAGATAAGCAAGCAATCAGAGCAATAACATTGCTGACAGGGATTATTTTCAAGGCTCATAAATGCTAACCCGTCTGGGCTTGTAGGTCTATACATTACATTGGTCCATACATTCGTTCTTCTGAGGTACTTGGTTGGCTAATATCAGTATTTGGTACCGTCATTTTTCGCTTCTCCGAACTAAAAAAACATAGCTTGGCTAATAACAACGAGATACATAACGTCATCATAATGTATCTGAAAGTGTAGCATATACTGTCGTATCGCCCGGCGGCGGCGCTCGACCTGCTCAACGCGACGGCTCATGCTTTTGAAACAATCAATGTGAACTCTATTTATAGTGTGTTAAAGTGCAAAGTCATTTTACCAGTATGAATATTTAAATGGATTTAGCAGAAGCGGTAGCAGAAGTTACATGCACATGCATAACTGTAAATAAAAAATTAAAAAAATCTTTCAAATATACCACGACTTAACCAAATATTCCATCATTTTCTTGGTTCGTTTTCGTGTTAGCTCTGTTATACATCTTTTCGGTTTATTTCCCGTAATTAAAGTCACTATTTACAACGTCCTACAATCTGCTATATTCAAGTTATTTATAATTTTCTATTACAATATTAATATACGATGTATAATTATTAGTAGGGGAGCCCACGATGCTAAATGGGGATTTACTCGAGCGTCGTAGAGACCTATTGGGTTGCAAAGCTTAGATGATAAGAAGAAAAAAAAGTTATTTGATATATACCTTTACATCGGTGGGGGAAGCGGCTATAGATTTTTAAATATGTAAAAAAAAAACTGTTGCATGGACATCCTCGAGCGCGTCAGATATTAATAGCATCAATGCCCTACGTATTTTTAATAATGTACGTATGTTAATCTGATCGTTTGCATGATTGTGAATTTGAATTTGATGCGGGTGGTTGTATGTAAGGGATGAAAATGAAAAAAAAAAAATTAATCGAGCGCGTCAGATTTTCTAAGGGAGTGTTAAGTGCACCAAAAAAAAGCTCTCATTCACTAATCTGACGATTTCGATGGGACGCAAACTCGCGGCCATTTTCATAATGTGCAAAAAAAATTCGCCATTTTGAAATACTCAAGCGCGTCAGATTAGGATATATGTATATGGTTCATCTTTATGTTCTAAACGTACTGTCTCATAATCTGACGATTATCTAGAGGGATTCGCCTGATCTGACAAAAAAAAATTAGAAAAATTCCATTCCTGGGCGCTTATAATTGTACTGTTAGGTATAATTAGTACTGCCATTGAAATTAGCATAAGTAATAAGTAAAACAACTACTAATTTCTAGTACTTCAATTGTATAAATAGTAACTTTGATTTATTTTCACCTAGCAATTATTTCTTCGGTTAAGAGATAGTGTGTTGACTATGAGATTGTGTTTCATCGCGCCACAGGCATCGGCCAATCACAACTCACTTCAGCTGGGTGGGGTGATCGGGCGATGCCTTTGGAAACGTGGGCATACTGATTAGAGCTTTAGACGAGGAACGAAGTGTACAATTGTTATCAATATATTAGTCAAAATTGAAGTAAAAGTTGTAAGTGCTACTGAGTCACGTTGTTTTAATCTCAATTGACCTATAGACCTTATAGGTCAGAAGTGGGATTACCGAGAAAATCTCACATTTTCTTACTACGCCCGCTGCTCGGAAAGAAAACGTAAGTAACGATTTACATTTAAGCATGATTCCTGATAATCCAATTCAAGTTGAATTCATTTAGTCTTTGGACATACATGTAATTGGAACAATTAACTTTTACAACACTTATTTGATTTCTAGTCGAATGTCAAAAGTGCATTCGTTCCTATTTACTTGAACAATAGTGAAAGGTGGATTCTTTATATCGTACCATAGATGTTTAGATTGCAATAAGAGGTTTCACTTTTGGTTTAAAACGGTAATTGATTTCATTTCTGAACTGTATGATCTAAATTGTTTTGGTTTTGTTAAGCGGACGGACCTAAACAGACGAAAATGAACTAGCTTGTTTTTTTTCTCTTCTTGTTTTTGGCTTTGCGCGTGGGTTTATGCACCCACGCTTTAAAAATATGTAATATTAATAATTAATAATGATAATGTTTGATGGTAATAAGAGAATCTAGTTTTTTTTCGCAATAGTCGATACTTATGATCTTGCCTACTGGCAGATGGAATATATTTTATAAATTTTATTAATTGGACATGATTTGACATTTGACATAACTTAACGGAAAATGGTTCAAATTTCATTTAATCTTCTGTTGTAAACATTCTGTAAACATTAGGTTGAATAGGTTTATTTTTTATTCTCTTACTGCTGGTAGTGTTAAATCAGAGAGGTATCGATGTGGCATGGTAGTGCTACCAGGGTGGTGGTACTACTGGTAGCGCGTTAACGGCGGTAGTGCTGGTAGTGCAATGATGGTGGCACTACTGACAGTACACTGTGGGTGGTACTACTAGTAGTACGTTGATAAAGGTGGTACTACTGATGGCACATTAACGGTGGTATTGCTGGTAGTGCAATGATAGTGGTGCCACTGACGGTACAATGGGGATGATACTACTAGTAATACGTTGATGGTGATACACCTGGCAGTGCAGTTGCTGGTAGGTCTACTGGTAGTACAATTACTGATAGTACTACTGATGGTACAATTGCTGGTAGTACTACTGGGGGACATTAATGGTGGTACTACTAGTAGTGCAATTACTGATGGTACTACTGGTGGTACAATAGGGTGGTACTACTGGTGTTGTAGTGGAGTGGTACTACTGATGATGCAACGGGATGGTACTACTGGTGGTACAATGGGTTGGTACTACTGGTGTTGTAGTGGAGTGGTACTACTGGTGGTGCAATGGGATGATACTACTGGTGGTACAATGGGGTGGTACTACTGGTGGTACTATTGATAATACTACTGGTAGTAAAATGGTGGTGATTAAAAATTATTTATTTGATATAATGATACATTGTAACTGTAACTGGTGGGTTTAATTTTGGCATATCTAAATTGAATAGTTTTCTCTGTAACGTTGAAGGAGGAGTAGTACAGTTCGGATACGAGTACGATGGTTTGGTTTTTATGGTATTACATTCTATTAAGCTGTGACATCTGAAAGTTTCAGGCGAACAATGGAAGAAGATGAGACCCTAGGTGGAGGGTCAGAAAGGAGAAAAACCCTAGGTGGTGGGTTGGTTTCAGGAAAAGGTACCCTAGGTGGAGGGTCGGATCCAAGGAAAAATACCCTAGGTGGTGGGTCGGATTCAAGGAAAGGTACCCTAGGTGGAGGGTCGGATCCAAGGAAAGATACCCTAGGTGGTGGGTTGGATTCAAGGAAAGGTACCCTAGGTGGAGGGTCGGATCCAAGGAAAGATACCCTAGGTGGAGGGTCGGATCAAAGGAAGGAAACCCAAGGTGGTGGGTTGAAGTTAAGGTATGGTAAGGAACCTGTGGATAAGGATTATGGAGGGAATTTATCTGATGGAGTTGAAAATGAAAAGTACTCGAGGCAAGAGCCTGAACAAAGTGGTGAGAGAAAAAGGCTACGTGTAAGTGGACAACGTACATCCCGAGCAAAGCTACGGAGGCAGAGTAGTCCAGCATCGTCTGACTCGGGAGATCAGCTGTCTTCTCCGCGTCCAGAAAGGAACAGATATTCACGAACGGGAGAGGAACCTGGTGGTGCTAGGAAAAGAAGACATCGTGCTACTACGTTCGAAAGCAGGAACGAGTCACCATCTCCGAAAAGAGTAAGAGTAACAGAATATAGGGAAGGGGAACGGGATGCTAGGCTAATGGATAAATTTCTATCTATTTTAGATAAGATGAAGATGTCTGATAGACCTAAATTAGCATTTAACGCGAATGTGGTACCGGAGTTTGACCCTTTATCAAAAGATCAAACTGTTCTGACGTGGATTACCAAAGTAGAAGAGTGTGCAGAGATCTATGGGTGGGAAGAAAGAGAAATCATTCACTATTCTCTACCAAAACTTTGTGGTGTAGCTAAGACGTGGTATCAGGGACTAACTTCGGTACTGCATACCTGGTCTGAATGGAAAAAGAAACTATTGGAATCTTTTCCATGCAGAGAGGATTACGCGGAGCTTCTTACTGAAATGTTAGCTAAAAAAGTAAAATATGGAGAGTCATTAGAGCACTATTATTACGCTAAAATTAACTTGTTAAATCGATGTAAGATCACTGGAAAACAGGCAGTTGATTGCCTTTTGTACGGCATCGAAGACCGAGCTGTCAAGGTTGGTGCACAGGCAGCTCAATTCCGAGAACCAGAACAGGTACTTAAATATTTTAAAACTGTTAAAATAGGACAGGGCAGAGAAAATCAGGACACCATGCGAAGAGGTAGGTTCGGAAACAACTCTAATCGAACAGACTCTTCTAAATCAGGTAATTTAGGCAACCCATCAATAAGATGTTATAATTGTAACGAAGTGGGACATCCTAGTTACAAATGCGGTAAGTCAACATTATCGGTGAAATGCCATAACTGCAACGAGATAGGTCACCGCAGTTCTAGGTGTGAGAAACCTCTTTCCAAATGCACAATATGTGACAGGGTCGGTCATCTCACATCCAACTGTTACAAGAACATCGGGAGGTCTAACACTGAGACTGGAAAGAGCTCAACTACAGGTAATGACCCAAAACATAAACAGGTATCTGAAGTAACGACTGAAGACTCTGGAATCGATAAGTATGTAATGGACATCAGAATAAACGGAGCTACCATTTCATGTCATGTTGATCTAGGGAGCCAATGTTCTCTTATTAAAGTTAGTGATGCTAAGTCTCTGGGCCTTGTGATGACCTCTCGAGCAAACCTGCCGACACTAAGGAGTATAGGGGCCAGTCTGGTAAGTCCTATTGGGGTAGTTGTCGCTTCCGTAGAGGTTCAAGGTATATCAGAGACAATCGATTTATATGTAGTGGAAGATTATGTCCTGATGCATCCGGTTTTGTTGGGGCATTCCTTTACAGAGAGACCTGGTATCTTAATTATTAAAACGCCGAATGCGGTCAACTTTCAAAGGATGCCTCCACATAAAGTAAGCTTGGTGGCTACTCATGACTGCGAGATCCCAAGCAACACGCTGCGAGCAGTACAGGTTTCTACTGATTCTCAATTATCAAACTGCGAGGTTCATGTCAAAGGTTCACTGCGTGGTTCGGAAGGTAAAGAGTATTATTTACTTCCTGGCCAATACGAGATCAAGAACGGCCGTGGCGCAATCCTAATTTACAATGTCGCGTCAAAGCCCATGACCATCGTTAAAGATACGCTGTTAACAAGGTCATTGGAAAGGAACCAGGTAACAAAAGATATAAAAGGTTCTTTCAGTGTTGCATTTAATGACACCATGATGGATACATCTGTGAATTGTAACCAGAAGTTGGACACAAACCAACGGCAGGCGTTAAAAGATTTGCTAGAAAGGTACAGTGATTGTTTTTCTAGTGGATTGCATGACTTAGGGTTTACAACGGTCACCGAGATGACCATTGAACTCATTGATGGTGACCCGATTGTATACCGTCCATACCGTATGTCGCATGCTGAAAGGTTAATGGTAAGTAACATGATTCAAGAGATGTTAGACAGCAGAATCATAAGGGAATCTTCGTCACCATATGCGAGCCCAATCATTATGGTGCAGAAAAAGACAGGTGATAAACGCTTATGTGTTGATTATAGGGCTCTGAATAGGAAAACTAAAAAGGATCATTACCCAATGCCACGTGTCGAAGACCAACTAGACTTACTATCAGGTAACACCTTATTTACATCTTTGGATCTAGCATCGGGCTATTATCAAATCCCGATAACAGAAGAGTCGCGCCACAAAACTGCATTCGTGACACCTGATGGCCAATTTGAGTTTAACCGCATGCCTTTTGGCCTCGTCAATGCACCGTCAGTCTTCCAAAGGACAATAAACAAGATTCTAAAGGAAGCCAAAATTAAGTACGCCATTGTCTATATGGATGATGTCCTGATTCCGTCCAAGGATTTTGAAGAAGGTTTGCAAAGGTTAGAAGAGGTCTTACAGCTGTTGAAAGAAGGCGGATTAACTCTGAAGTTAAGTAAGTGCCATTTCTTTCTTGACTCTGTAGATTTTCTTGGGTTTGATGTTAGCGCCGAGGGCATTCGACCTGGTAGTAGGAAGAGTGAAGCCGTCTCCAAATTTCCGCGGCCCACGAGCCAACACGAGGTACGTCAGTTTCTTGGTCTGTCTGGCTTCTTCAGACGTTTCATTAAAGGGTACGCAATGATCACTGCCCCACTTACGGACTTATTGAAGAAAAATGTAGGATGGTTCTGGAGCGACGAGCAAGAACAAGCTTTTGAGAAGGTGAAGCAACTGCTGACGAGTAGGCCAATACTTGCATTATACGACCCCAAAGCGGATGTAGAATTGCATACGGATGCATGTAAAGAAGGTTTGGCAGGCATACTACTTCAACGGAACTCAAATGGGGTACTGCAACCAGTCTCGTACTTTAGTCGCAAGACCACAATCGACGAACGTAAGTTGCATTCCTACGAATTAGAGACGCTGGCGGTAATAGCCTCATTAAATCGGTTCAGGGTATATCTAATAGGATTACCATTTAAGATTCTGACAGACTGCAACGCACTTAGGTCAACGTTAACCAAGAGGGACTTAATACCCCGCATATCTCGCTGGTGGGTTCAACTACAGGAATACGACTGCGCAATAGAATATCGACCCGGTGCGAGAATGGCACACGCAGATGCACTCAGCAGGAACCCAGTGAGTAATAATATAAGTGAACAGCATGTCTTAGATGTTTTACCCATACAGGAAGACGAACACGACTGGATATCGACAGTGCAGTCAGCTGATGAAGAGGTACAGAAAATCAAACAGATCCTCTCGGATCCATCCGTTGAGGAAGCCATGGATATACACAAAAACTACAAACTCAAAAATGACAGAGTTTATCGCATCATTGGTGAAGAGATAAAATGGCTAGTACCTCGAGGCGTGAGATGGCAGATTCTTAAAATGAACCACGATGATCTAGGTCATTGGGGCTTCGAGAAAACCCTTCAACGCATAAAAGAACATTACTGGTTCCCAAAGATGCGCAGGTTTGTAAAAAAGTATGTTGCGTCATGTCTAGAGTGTGCACATCATAAAGCTCCTGGCGGAAAACGTGAAGGCGAATTACATCCCATAGAAAAGGTAACCACACCTTTCCACACAGTGCATGCTGATCATCTGGGACCATTTATCAAGAGTAAAAAAGGTAACTGCTACTTATTAGTAATCGTAGACGGTTTTACAAAATATGTGAGCATAAACGCAGTTCGGAATACGAAGTCTGCTACTTCGGTGCAAATTATGAAACAGTACGTAAGCTATTTCGGGGTACCAACGCGCTTAATTACAGATAAAGGCACGAGCTTTACGAGCAAAACGTTTCAAGACTTCGTCAAATCATATAGTATAAAACATTTATATTTTTATTTATTTGTTTCACAACTTACAGCTATCATTACAGGTATACCTAATGCGATAGTGTAGTAATAAGTACTAACTATATCCTATAACAAACTTACGGTAACACAATATATGTAGTGCTATCTTTGTGAATTCACCCAGAGTACAAAAGAACAAATCTGTATCAGCCGCGACAACGTTGAGAGTACGCAGTGCGCGCGTCAGCGGCGCGCGGCCGAGGAGGTGGGTGCGAGCGCGCGGCGCCGCCACGAGCTGCGGCCGCCGCCGCCGCCACACATATCTATCCGGGACGTTGAAACATATTTGGGCTAATATATCGCCGTTGTGTACCTTACCCCTGAGCACCTTAAAAACATACGAAATGAGAGCAAGTTCCCTCCTGACCCTCAGTTCGTTGTATCCAACCATGCCTAATACAAACAAAGTTGGGTACATTAATGGATAGAAAGGGTACACTCCATACTGTCTCAAATAAAGATACCTCACGAACTTGTTCTGTATTTTCTCCAGCATTAATACATACTTTGTTTCGTGAGGGGACCAAATGATTCCATTGAATTCCAACTGACTTCTTACTAATGCATTATACAAGGCTATAATTACATTAATATTTGTAAAACCGCTTGACATACGAAGAATAAAACCCAAATTCCTATACGATTTCTTACAAATTTTGATGACGTGGTCCCGGAATGTCAATCCTGTGTTAAGAGTCACCCCTAGGTCCTTTACTTCTGTAACTCTGTCAATCGGCACGCCTTCTATGTTGTAGCTGTACTGAATCGGGTTGATTGTCCGAGTGAATGAAATCGTCAAGCACTTTGAAATGTTAAATTGTAATAGATTTTCTTTGCTCCACGCCACGACTCTGTCTATGTCACCCTGGAGACGCTCGCAATCGCTTACCTCTTTAATTTCTAATGACAGTTTTAAGTCGTCAGCGAATAGCAAGCATTTGGAGTCTTGGATAACTGCAGGTAGATTGTTTATCATTATAATAAACTCCAAAGGTCCAAGATTGCTTCCTTGGCTGACCCCGGATCTAGTGTAATATGGTTCCGATTTATGCCCCAAATATTCTACATACTGTTGTCTATCCGTCATATAACTAGCAAAAAAATTCAAAAGATGTGGAGTAAAACCGCAACCCGCTAGATTTTTTAATAATACGTCGTTATCGACTAAATCGAATGCTTTTTTATAATCAAAGTAGGCAGCGTCAGCTTGCCCCCCACTGTCCACCGCTGGTAACACATAGGTCATGTGACTAAGCAGATTACTAGTAGTACTTCTTGCCGGCCTAAACCCATGCTGAGCGTCTGAAAGCTGAGAGTTGACCTGCCGAGATACACTCTTTTGTATGGCGGACTCCAAAATTTTTGCCGGAGTAGAGAGGATCGCAACGGGTCTATATTCTTCCACCTTAGTACGCGACTTCCCCTTTGGTACAGGTACTACTCGCGTCACTCTCCATCTCTTCGGAAACTCAGCTAGTTTGAGACAAAGATTGTATATGTGATGCAGTGGTTCAGCCAACACCTCCCGACAATCTTTAAAGATATAAGGTGGTATGCCATCTGGCCCAGCGGACCTCTTTGGTTTCAACTGCCTAAGAGCAACTTGGACTTCTTCTAATTTTAGGGAATCGAGGTGTACACGCGCGGCTCCATTCCCTCCGCCTGCCTCGGTGATAGCAGCGGTTACGTCTAGCTTCGCTCGTTTCGTGCTGTAAACAGAGTGAAAGTACTCGGCGAACTCCTTGGCACACTGCCCCTCGCTGACTACCACCCCGTCTTTTATTATCCTCTGCGGACTTCTGGTTCCACGTTTGTGTTTAGCAAAACTCCAGAACGCCTTCGGGTCCTTTTCTAGTTGTTTTTGAACATTTAGTTTGTATTGCTCCTCCACCCGTGTCAAGTTCTCTTTTACTCTGGCCCTACATTTCGCAAACTCGTCATAATCAGTAGTCGCTCCACTCCCTTTATATTTCTTATGTAAGACAGCTTTAAGTCTAATATCCCTAATTATATCAGGCGTATACCACTCGGGGTACACATACCTCGAGCGGAACTTCCTACCTTTTCCCGGAACACAGCAAGTTATAATACTATTAAGATTATTATAAAAAAAGTCTAAACTCATTTCTAGATCTAATTTATACATAGGAGTCCAGTCTATAGCCGCTATAGAAGCGTATAGTAATAAAAAATTAGCTTTATTAAAGTTTGCACTTACTACTGGGCTGCCCGTGCTGGCGGCGGCGGCGGGCGCGTCGCCGGCGCCGGCACTCGGCCCGCTCGCGGCCGCGCAGCGGCGCGGCACGCGCACCGTGACCTCGATAGGTGGATGGTATGCATCCACCGGCACCAGCGGCGTTTCCGCCGCACACACACACACACTACCGCACTCCTCAAACGTACTTAGCACCAAATCCAATTGTCTATCATTGCAATTACCGACTTTGTTACTCTGAGTGAATCCACAGTACGACAAAAAATACTCAAAATAATTATTAATGTTTGATGAACACGAATACAGATTAAAATCCCCTAATACGATAATTTCTCTATACTTATTACAATAGTCTTCCAAAATCTTAAATAATAACATATACTCATTTTCGCCACTATTCGGGGGTATGTAAACAACACATAATAAAAATAAAAACCTGTTATGTAGGTATACTGAGCTAGCTACAAGTTCAAACAGATGATCGTCTATGTTTACGTCCATCGGTACAATAATACGTCGAAGTTCGAATCGCGGTGCAGCCACTAAACCTGCGCCACCTTGTTTCCTCCCATCCGCGCGATCACACCGAATTATCGTGTATCCTGGTGGAATTATTTCCGCGTCATGAATTGAATCATTGCAGCCTGTTTCGGTTATAGCTATCAAATCTGCTGCTGAAGTTGCCACGCTCAGAGAAAAAATGTCTAATTTTGTCCTTAATCCTCGTACATTTTGATAAAATATTAATATTTCAGTTGGTTTACTAATTTCCTCCCGATTTATTTTATAGTGGTCTTCGGACGAATACGAATACTTAGTCTTGAAGTGATTATTTTTACTACGTCGCTTGCTGTTGGTTTCGAAATCCACTCTGCCATGGCTTGATGTGAACGTCTACGGGCCAGTGCTCGGGTTTCATATATTCTTCGTAATGTTTCGTCGGGACAGTTAACTTAAACGACGCATAATCACCGCGCGATTTTAATGAATCAGCTGAGCAATTATCGTCAGGGCAAATGGTACGAAGGTGAATTAAAACTTGTTCAGCTGTGGTTCCCATCTGGACAAAGTACAAATGTAGAAAAGACTTTCGCTCCGCAGCCGTTATCGTGCATGCCGCTGAACCAGGGGCTGCTGTGCCTCGAGTTACGTTACTCGGAACATATTCAGAATGCCGTTGCTACTCCCAGAGCGAACGGTCAGGTCGAAAGGTTCAATAGAACAATTTTAGATGCACTGTCTACATCTAGCCATGGCGATGATGAAAGGTCCTGGGATGAGCATATTTCAGATATACAAGTAGGTATAAATACTACAAAACACAAAGCGACACAGAAAAGCCCTTCAGAATTACTCTTTGGGTTCAATATTATCAGCAGAACAGAAGGTAAGTTAAGCGAAGTCATTAACGATACATTAAATAGAATTCCGGTAGAAGAGTTGGACGATCTAAGACAGGAGGCTGGAGAGAAAATAAAAAAGCAACAGGTAAGAGATGCTGCTAATTATAATAAACACAGGAAGACGGCGACACAATACAAGGAGGGAGATCTAGTGCGAGTAGAACGACAAGTGCCTCACGATGGTAAATCACAAAAACTCATTGTAAAATATCAGGGACCTTATCGCGTAGTAAAATTGCTCGAAAATGACAGATTTTTGATTGAAGACACACCTTTGACTCGAAAACATGGTCGAAAATATGAATCTGTCGTAGCTATAGATAAATTTCAACCATGGATGAACTTTACTAGGAGTTTTGATTCCGAATGTTCTGGAAATGACACCGAAAAAGAAGATTAAAATTAATGCCTAGTTGTCTCTTCAATCATTCTTATCTAAGAAAATAAATAAATTAAAACGTGATTGATGTACATAAATTAAAATTAAAAGTAGTTCCTATTGCTAAGTTGAACTTAGTGTGTTAAGTCTAATTGTGTTTTTTTAATTATAATTATGATATAGTTAAATTACTTACAATGAAAATTATATAAGAGAAGAAAAGCGGTTATTAAATAATGTTCAATGTTGCCTAATTTCATTATTACTTGATTAGTAATAATTAAATTAGGCACTATTTAAGATCTTATTTTAATTATTCTGTCATGATTGTTTGAATTCAGATTTTGTATCAGTTAAAGCGATGGGACTCGCTTTAGGTAGGATGGCCGAGCTGTTAGGTATAATTAGTACTGCCATTGAAATTAGCATAAGTAATAAGTAAAACAACTACTAATTTCTAGTACTTCAATTGTATAAATATAGTAACTTTGATTTATTTTCACCTAGCAATTATTTCTTCGGTTAAGAGATAGTGTGTTGACTATGAGATTGTGTTTCATCGCGCCACAGGCATCGGCCAATCACAACTCACTTCAGCTGGGTGGGGTGATCGGGCGATGCCTTTGGAAACGTGGGCATACTGGTTAGAGCTTTAGACGAGGAACGAAGTGTACAATTGTTATCAATATATTAGTCAAAATTGAAGTAAAAGTTGTAAGTGCTACTGAGTCACGTTGTTTTAATCTCAATTGACCTATAGACCTTATAGTACTTATGACATTTTTGAGCTTAAAATATAATTTATGTGATATTTTGAGCTTGCTGAGTTCAAAGAAATAATATTTCTATGCATTTGAGCTCTCCCAGCTCGAAAGTCTGATAGAAGTTTCAAACACTATTTTTGGAATTTTCAAACCGCAATAACTTTTGAATGGATCAAGCAATTTTCACGCGGTTGGCGGCATTCGACGCAGTTTTATCATCCTCATTTGTAATTTTAATTGATCGAACCAAACATTTCGGAGTAATCCTGAAAAAACACTTTTTCGGGTTTCTTTCGTTCACGATATCTCTCGAACGAATCAACCCATTTTGACCAGCTTGGTGGCGATCGACGTGGTTTTTAAAGCTCAAAAGCGGATTAGTTTTTGAAGTTGATCGATAAAGCCGTTTAAAGATTCAGATCGGTTTAGTCGTTCAAAAGTTATAAGCGAGTCACACACACACACACACACACAAACATACACATACATACAGACATAGTGACAACATGGACGCTTCCTATGTATAACCATAAAACGTCGAGATCTGATGAAAACTCGATTTTCGCAAAACGGGGTAAAACAAATAACTACTCGAATTGTTTAAAATTTTTTTTTTTTTTTAGCGGGAAGCCAAAAATATTTTTTTTTTAATTATTGAACTTAATTAATTAAAAAGCTCAGGAATAGAAACGCGGAGAAGGAAATGTAGGCATTACGCAGCTGCACGCATTTAACTTTATCGACGAATTTTTGTTATTTCGGCTTGCGGAAATCGTCAGAATATATATTTTTCATTATTCTTGAATTGTTTCCTTCAAAATAAGAAAAATTTAGCTACGCTCGAGAATGTCGAGATGACGTTTTTTTTTACCACTTTGTTGCCCTCCCCTTTCTTTACGTCATTCTCATATTGTCAAATTAGTGGAATAGACGCTTTTTAGGATGTAATTAACTCAAAACATGAAGATCCAGGATTGACAACCCAGTTTGGCTAGTGTACTGTACTCAAAACACTGGCTTGATTTCAGTAATTTTCGTACAAGATTTCGTCCTGGAACAATTCCTACTTTGTTTAAATTGCCTATAGCTGCAGAAGGAAGTAAGTAACCATATGTAAAAGATACAAAAGTATTTAGTCACTCCCCTTTTATAACAGTTTTGTCTAATTATGTCAATATCTATAATACAATTGTATTATCTTAGGTCATAATTAGACATAATTTATTCCAAAACAAATAAACGAGTGTTGTACGTGTACTTTAAATTTAATTTCTACGTTACCTTTAGCTTGATAGGTGTTATTTAAACCTATAACCGCCTAAAAACCAGTGGGCAATTATTAGACCTATGCTTACTTGGAGAAAATAAAACCTTCACCAGATCACCAGTCTTATAATCTGGATTACAAGGAACAACGTTCATCCTTAATGCGGCCCCTACTAAGCTACATGTCTATGTGTGTTTTCATACCACGCTGATAAATACCTAATGTTTGGTCTGCTACTGTATTGGATGTCTGTGCGCAAACCTCACGACATACGATAAAAAAAGCATAAAGCTAAGATGTCATTGTCAATAATAAAATTGACAGCGACTGCTACAAATTTTTCAAAAACAAAAACAATCTTTCTGGTTGATCGAATCATAGAAATTCTATTAATTAGTTCGATAATAAATTGTAAATTTAGTAATGATTGTGGTTAGATAATAAGCTCGCGGATTGGTGTGGTTGATGATGCCGTGCTATGTGGTGATCAGGCGCGCGCGCGCGGAAGATGAAGCGGCACGCGCGGCGCTACTACGGGACGCCGCGCATGAGCACTTCGTTGCCGCCTTCCTCATGTTTTTCTTCCACGAGGTACGCCACCGAGACCCTCCGCGCTCGGGACCGGCTTATCTGTTACCGAAATTAAACCTGTAATCTGGGTTCATCCTGACATATAAATACAAATGTTCTTTCTTCTGTTACTTACTGTGTAATAAAATTAGTATCACAAGCCTCATGCCATAAAAATGATGATTGAGATCATTCACACCAATAAGTTTTTACCACAGAATACTCCCTGTTTCATAGGGCACATTCCAACTCGAACTATCAGACTGTCACCACTATTTATGTAATTTACTTATGTACATACTTACTAACTTTATTTATTGGATAACCAACAGTTTATAGGACATAAAAATACCTACATTGAATAAAATACAAAGCATTGCAACACCTATAAGAAACTTGCCAACATCAGACTTTGTCACCTCCTACAAAAATAAATTATTTACATAGGCTCAGGGTTCTCTTAGTACCCATTATAATTAAAATAGTTTAAAAACATTATCTACACAGTGAGCAATTAGTGAGTGACTGAGCACACTTAACCGAGTTATGTTATGACCAGAGAAAGGAATAGGTAGTTTTTTTATCTAAACTTTGCAAAAGTAAGTACCTGCCTAACAAGAGAAAAAAATCCTCAAATGAAATTTCCAAATTTTAAATCAACTATTTTTTTTATGTCCATTTTGCATATATACTTAACAGTAAATACACCATGATTATGATTAAACTCTCCCTATGTTTTTTTGTAGGTACCCCTGGCAATGTGTACATGCAAAATTGCATGATGATGGTTGTGTAGTTAAGGAGGCCTAGAAACTCAGGGCTAGCCACTCAGCCCATACCAAGCTTTTGTAGTAAAGTCATCAAAGTGTAACAAAAAAATTAACTTACTAACCTTTCCATTATAATATTAGTTATGGTATTAACATACAATATTATGTTCAAACAGCTTAGCTGAAATGACATAGCAATGAACATTCTGGGACCCTATTCGGAGATTTGAGATTCTCATCTCCCCTTTTATGTCCTTGTTGCTCTCATCTAGAATGTCATAGGTGTGAGAGTGACCAGGGGGGCTATTCCTGCGCGTGAGATGAGATTTTATCTTGGTCACTCTCACACCTATGACGTTTCAAACGAGAGCAACAAGGACGAAAAAAGTGAGATGTAAATCTCAAATCTCCGAATAGGGTCCCAAGATAAAATCTCATCTCATCTCACGCACAGGAATAGCCCCCTGTTGTTTTATTCTTTCAACATGTGTGGACTTGTGCGCCAAACCCAAATGAATGTTTTCTGTGTCATTTTTCATTTATTACACGCACGAGCATAGTAACGATTATTTAATCTGTGGCGTGAGTAAGAGATGCGAATGCACATAAAAAAAAGTGCAAAACAAATGATGAAGTCACCATCATCCAATTTCCTTAAGCATTGATTGAAGTCACTATGTGTTGCTGAAGTCTACACCTGGTGGAGTATATTGTTATACCATCAATCCAACATTGTTTGATCATTTTGCTATCACAATTTATTGAATTGGTTCCCAGTCGTCTGTACCTTGCTGAAACTTGGGGGAACCCTCAAGTCATTCTGGGCAATCAACCAAATTTTATGTTAATTTATACAAGAAATATTATAGGAATAGAATAAAAAGGAGTAAATACAACTTTTTTAATGAAATCCCAGGACTTCCTCGGAGACTCCTCATTCAATCTCGTTACTTAATTTTCCAAAGTTTAGGTGAATATTGGCCAGGACCCAGCATATACAAAAATGTCGCGGGTACGTGTTGCAGTTGACGCTGCAGTGCGTGGTGCTGTGCGGAGCCGTGCTGTTCATATTCATGGGCGCGTCGGTGACGGCGTGCGGCGCGGTGGTGCCGGCCGCCGGCGCGGCCGTGGCGGCCGGCGTGTGGGCCGCGCACGCGCTGGCGGCCGGCCGCGCGGCCCGAGCGCTGCGCGGGGAGCTCGCCGGCTGGGTGGCCGAGGCGCGCGCGCCGGCCGCCGCGCTGGCCGCGCCGCCGCGCGCGCCGCGCCTCTACACGGAGGCGGAGGCGCGCCGGCGCGACGCCGAGCCCGCGGCGGACGAGGCGGCGCGGCTCGTGGGCACCGTGAGCCTGTCGGAGTGGCGCGGCGCGGAGCCGCGCGGCTGGCTGCACGCGCTGGCGGTGGCGCGCGGCTGGCGGCGGCGCGGCGCGGCGCGCGCGCTGGCGGGCGCGGCGGGCGCGGCGGCGGCGGCGGCGGGGCTGCACTCGCTGGAGGCGGTGACGAGCGCCGTGCAGCCGGCGGGCCGCGCGGCGCTGCACGCGGCCGGCTGGGCGCTGCGCGGCTCCTACTCGCGGCCGCTGCTGGCCGCGGTGCTCACGCTGCCCATGACGCAGCTCGGCAAGGACCTGCCCGTGCCCTGAGCCGAGGCGCCGCGGCCGCCCGCCCGTCCGTTAGCCCCGCTCGCGTAAATATTGTGAATCTCTATATTTGTGGACGTGGCGGGAGCGCTCGCATAGATCGTGAGAATAATAAAACTTTTGTGATATTTTAAGAAATGAACTTTACTCGCTTAACATAACTTTTACAATTATTATCAATAAATCTTTTAAATTAAATTGTCGTCTTTCATTCAGTCGTCCGACAGAGACTCGCGCTCCACGGAGGCGCCGATGATGACGCCGGTCGGTCGAACCCCCCGCGGCCGATTTTCACTTCTCCGGCGGAAACAGCGCTTTTATCTTCGATGCGGTCACCAGCACCTGATCACAGAATTCAATCAGAATAATATTTTATTATTTATTTTATTTTATTGTACAGGGAAAACAGATGGCTGCTATTTTACACAGTGGATAGACAATAAGTGATAACATAAAAGCCAAAAAAGTTTTTACTCGTAAACATATAAATAGTTGTAAGTAAAAAACCCTCTAAAAATACATACTTAATTAAAATTTATAATACCTCATACATATACTACATAACACATCACCCCGGGCATATTCACCTAGGCTATCATCACTTACTATTAATACTAATACTTTCAATATTATTTTTTATTATTAACAGGTTTCTTTGCCAATTATTTTTTTGTAAAACCATAGTTCTGTTTTGTTGAATCAAAGAACTGTTTAGAAATTAAAATGTTAAAAGTAATATACCTCGTAATAAATAGTCAAAGTTTTCCAAATAGTTCCGGTTGAATTGAATAAATGTGTGGCTAAAGAACGAGTTTTTACGATACTTCGTTTCATAAAGTGGAATATACAGCTGAGGACTGTTTCTACGAGAAGCTAAACTTAGAGGAGTCATAAGACCTAACCGACACGGTAGTGAAGGGCAATCGATCCTACCTGTGATTCGAACAGGCGACAGATGATGGTGGAAGCAAACCTTGTCACATTCATAGTCAGGACTCAATATCTTGGCTTTGAAATTTATAAAACGAAGAAATCTCTTTTGGGGTCTTTCAAGGTTAATTATTTATCACTAGCTGCGCCCCGCGGTTTCACCCGCGGTCCCACAGGAACTGTTTATTTTTTCGGGATTAAAAGTACCCTATGTCCTTTTCTGTACCCCAGACAACATGTATGCAAAATTTCAAGACGATTGGTTGAGTAGTTGAGACGTGAAAGCGTTACAAACAAACGAACAAACTTACTTTCACATTTATAATATTAGTTAGGATGTCAGGCGCTCACCGGTCGAGCAAGGTAGATAATGATGACGATGTGTCTGGTGTTCGACACAGGCGAGGAAGAGCATAGGCTCGGGGAGGTGCCTAAACGGGCTAGCGCTGCGGGGGCCGTGGTCGTCTATGAGAGCGTTCCCGAAGCTCCGATATTTTGCTCCGAGGTGGAATACCCTAGGGTTTTTAAGGTTTTTAGGGTTTTAGCAGGTATGCTGCCATGCACATATCTACCATATCTACCCAGCCTGCCCCCGGGGTCGGTAGGTAAATGGTATTGCCGAGGCAAACTTGCGTGACAGATCACCACGTTCAATCCACGTGCGGTTTTACACAGCTCAAACGACACCGCAGCTTGCATTTACTTCACGAAGGCTTTTGGTTTGCCGGGCTAGATGAAGCTGAAGGTAACAGAAGGTCTCGGGCTAGGTAAACAAAAAATCACCATTTAAAACAGACATTTTAACTATTGTAGTGTGAATTATTTATATACGAGTATATGAGATAAAAATAGCTAGTGTGAATATTTTTGAGATAAAAAGTAGCCTATGTCCAGGACGTAAGCTATATCTGTGCCAAATTTCATCCAGATCCGTTCAGCTATTCTGGCGTGATTGAGTAACAAATATCCATCCAAACTTTCGGGTTTATAATATTAGTAGGATAAGTAATGCTTGCTCATGCCACGGGAACACTACATTTTAAGGGATAAAAGTAGCCAATGTATTGTGTTAATACAGTGTCAGCATATTAAAAAAAATGTTTATTCGTTCAGGTTTGAAAGAGTAACAAATTAAAATTGTTAGATTTCTTACTCATCCCAAGGGAACACTACATTTTTACGGGACAAAAAGTAGCCTATGTGCTAATTCAGGATGACAGCTATTTCCACACTTAGTTTCATTAAAATTGATTCAGCCGTTTGAGCGTGAAGAAGTAACAAACACACACACTCACAAACTTTCGCTTTTATGATATCAGTGCGATGTGTTTCCTTGCTTATCCCGCGGGAACACTATATTTTTAGGAAATAATATGAAATTGTAGGTAAGTACTTATAAAAAAGTGCGTTTAAGAGTAACAATTTTTTTTTAATTCCTTGCTCATCCCACCGGAACACTATATTTTTAAGGGATAAAAAAATGTGTATAAAAGACAAAAACGTGTAAATCTATAGTGGTTTATACGTTTTAGACGCATTTTTTATCCCACGGAAACAGTTAAATTTTCCGGGATAAAAAGTAACCTATGTTCTAATCCAGTGTGTCAGCTACTTCAAAAAAAAGATGACTGGAATTATTAATCTCATCATATCTCGTCAAAGACTGTCCATCAACACATTCACAGTGCAGTGTATGCTATCCTGTACACGCGGATGGGTTTCGGCAAGTCCGTGTACTATTTTGTGTATATTGTGTATTGATTTACTTTTATGCCAAGTAAATTTGTATGTGTAATTTATGCATATTACGAGTATTTCTCTAATCTAGGGCTTTTAATAATTTTAATATTTCTGGGGTATTAGACACTTCTATAGCGCAAATGTCAGCCAGAGGTGGCGCTGCCCTGATTGTTTATCGGGCAAATAGGAGCTTGCGAAGAACCAGTCGCCGGCAGCTGCAGCGCCGTGTACTGGCGAGTGTGAGCGAGCGAGCAGGCGTCACTGTACTGGCGAGTGTGAGCGAGCGAGCAGGCGTCACCTTGAGCGCGTCGGGCGCGTGGTGTCGCGCGGGCGGCGGCGCGGCGATGAGCGCCGTGTACTGGCGAGTGTGAGCGAGCGAGCAGGCGTCACTGTACTGGCCAGTGTGAGCGAGCGAGCAGGCGTCACCTTGAGCGCGTCGGGCGCGTGGTGTCGCGCGGGCGGCGGCGCGGCGATGAGCGCCGTGTACTGGCGAGTGTGAGCGAGCGAGCAGGCGTCACCTTGAGCGCGTCGGGCGCGTGGTGTCGCGCGGGCGGCGGCGCGGCGATGAGCGCCGTGTACTGGCGAGTGTGAGCGAGCGAGCAGGCGTCACCTTGAGCGCGTCGGGCGCGTGGTGTCGCGCGGGCGGCGGCGCGGCGATGAGCGCCGTGTACTGGCGAGTGTGAGCGAGCGAGCAGGCGTCACCTTGAGCGCGTCGGGCGCGTGGTGTCGCGCGGGCGGCGGCGCGGCGATGAGCGCCGTGTACTGGCGAGTGTGAGCGAGCGAGCAGGCGTCACCTTGAGCGCGTCGGGCGCGTGGTGTCGCGCGGGCGGCGGCGCGGCGATGAGCGCCGTGTACTGGCGAGTGTGAGCGAGCGAGCAGGCGTCACCTTGAGCGCGTCGGGCGCGTGGTGTCGCGCGGGCGGCGGCGCGGCGATGAGCGCCGTGTACTGGCGAGTGTGAGCGAGCGAGCAGGCGTCACCTTGAGCGCGTCGGGCGCGTGGTGTCGCGCGGGCGGCGGCGCGGCGATGAGCGCCGTGTACTGGCGAGTGTGAGCGAGCGAGCAGGCGTCACCTTGAGCGCGTCGGGCGCGTGGTGTCGCGCGGGCGGCGGCGCGGCGATGAGCGCCGTGTACTGGCGAGTGTGAGCGAGCGAGCAGGCGTCACCTTGAGCGCGTCGGGCGCGTGGTGTCGCGCGGGCGGCGGCGCGGCGATGAGCGCCGTGTACTGGCGAGTGTGAGCGAGCGAGCAGGCGTCACCTTGAGCGCGTCGGGCGCGTGGTGTCGCGCGGGCGGCGGCGCGGCCACGAGCGCGGCCAGCAGCCTGCCCGCGGGCTGCGCACGCGCCGCGAGCTGCAGCGCCGTGTACTGCGCGGCCGCGTCCAGCCGCCGCCAGCGAGACACTGCGGCCGCGCCGCTCCCGTCCCACTGCTCCTGCCACACGAGCGCACACGAGCTTCAACTTTCTCTTCCATGTATGAATTGATCATCCCGGGGGATGATGGTTATTCTACTTTGTATAACGAATTATTAATTTATCTCATTTTTAACTTTTGTATTGGAATGATACTCTCGCCTGCTATTTATATGATAAGGAAAAAATACTACCTTAGCCATATTTAAAATGTTGAAACAAGTAGGAGAAAATATTAATAAAAAGAGCCTGGTCTTGCTTTGTTCTTAGATTTGTCTAAGGCATTCGATTGCGTAGATCACAGTATATTACTAAACAAACTAGAACAAGTAGGTATAAGAGGTCTAGCTTCAAAACTCATTAAGTCATATTTGGAAAACAGAACTCGATCAATAGTATTAGACGTGTTTAACAAATCTTCAAAGACAGTTAAACAAGTAGTCTCAAAATCTAAAGTCGTAGCAACAGGAGTCCCCCAAGGTAGCATTATTGGGTCATTATTATTTTTTATTTATGTAAAGGAATTACCTCAAGCAACTGAACACTGCGTAATGTTCGCAGACGACGCTACCATTTACATACCCAAACATAAATTAAACAATCTGGAATACGAAACTGAAATAAATAATACTTTAAAATCTGTTGGTACTTGGCTAGAAAATATAAATTAAAAATTAAATATAGACAAAACTAAACTCCTGCAATTCAGAAACTACAAACAACTTCCTTTGCAACTTAACATTTCTTACAAATATAGACAAGTTGGTATAGTGCAAGGTACCAACTTTCTAGGCACTTATCTTAACACATTGACACTTATCTTAATTGGAAATCCCATATAAGCAAAATAAATAGTAAACTTAATATCTCGTCTAAAAAAACGTTTATCCTCAGTTAAAATATGGAGTGATATTTTGGGGTAACTCAGTAGAGGTTAACTCTACTTTCATTATGCAAAAAAGATGTTAAAGAATTATTTTTAGATTAAATAGTATGGATAGTCTCAGAGGGGTTTTTAGGACTAATGGTTTATTGACTCTTGTTAAATAATTTATATTTCTTTTGTAATACGCAATACAATCACACTTATTTTAGAAGTTCAAGACACAAGCATAATATCTGTATACCCCAACTCAATAATAGCATGTTTTCTAATAGTGTATATGTAATGGCTCTTAAAATGTATAAGTAATACCTTTTCCCTTGACATAAAATTATTGGAAGGAAATAGATTCAAAATTAAACTTAAATCTTGGCTTATCCATAAAGTTTTTTACACTACAAAAGAATATCTTGAGGACCGGAAATTAATCTCATTTAATATATTAGATCTTTTTGTAAGTTTATTACTAAGCAGAAACTACTGTATATTTCGAAAAACGAAAATTGTACGCTCGAAATGGGCAGGCTGTTGATACTTATTTACAACTTGGAACATCTTTTGTACAAAGTTATTCAATAAATATATTCTTACTCCAGATTTGCATATGCTGTGTATGTATTTTAGCATAGAAAAAATTAAGACCTGCTGACAATGTATGTGTTCGAACCATTTAGTTAGTTTACCACAAATCCGCTAGATGGCGGTGCATCGTTAACACGCGCAAGCGTTTGTCGCATGAATTTCTTACGCCTTATTCGAACCATTTAGTTAGTTCACAACATATCCGTTGGATGGCGCTGTACATCGTTAACACGCGCAAGCGTTTGTCGCATGAATATCATAGCCTTCGTTTGAATATTTTTGTTTGTTAAGTTCTGGATATACATCAATTAAATAACTACAAGTAAAGTGAGTGTTTCTATTAAGTGGTCCTAACGCGCGAAAATAAACATGGTGCCGAAACCCGGGAAAATTAAGTGAAAAGTGAAGTGATACAGTGAAAGTAAACAAAGTGACTTTGGATTGTTGGACTGGTAAATCGTGAGTCAAAAAGTATTTATCACTTTGTTACTTTGGACTTTGAATATATATAATTGGAATCTCGGAATCGGCTCCAACGATTTTCATACAATTTAGTATATAGGTTTTTTTTTTTTTTTTTTTTTTTTTTTTTTTTTATATAAACATACTTATATTTCACATTCAATAGTTTATAATTATAATTTAGTTCATTCATTACAAAGCACATAGATTAGGATAATAGTTAGAATCAACTAAGCACATAACAGAATTTAACAAGCTACATTAATCTAATAAATCGCTGCCAGCTGTAGGCAATGTACCCAAAATGCTGGCCGCATTGCCCCGTTGGATTGCGATACTGATCCTTTGGGCAAAGTACCGGCCAGCATTTTGGTCACGAGTTGCTTCGACCAGACGCAAAGATAGATCTTTATAAATTGTTCTTGCACCTGGTCCCCACGGTCCTAAAGTTTCGACCCCAAAAGGCTCAAAAATGTACCCACTGTCCAGGGTACTATATTTGCGCCTTTTGAGGCCTTCCGCAGATTCAGCCGCAGCGCCAGCCTTATTTTGCGTTCCGGGAAGATGTGACGGCGCGAGGGTGTCCACGCATGTAGCGTCCCATACGAGCGGCCGCCCCAACTTCCACGGAATCAGTGTCATACCGTCCGGTCTTCTACCATCGTCACGTACGAGGCCGCTCGGTTCAAGAACAGCCGCGCAGTTGGCGGTGGTAAAAGCTCGGCGGATGACGTCATTGAGGCTGGCATGCCGGGGAATTCTGCCTGCACTTCTTACACAGGATAAGCCGTGGTGACCAAGTTGGTCGACAGCAGCACCACACTGGCAGCGATGTGGGGCATAGCACGATGCGCCCAAACGGAGGGAAGCTGAAATTCTAAAAGATGATGAATCTAAAAGAGTACCAGTGTTGGCCGAGGGGAGGGCCTGTAGCCATAGACCAGATTCCCATTCAGCGACAGCCAAAAGACGGGCACGATCTGAAGAGCTCAAGCACGTGTGTAAAAGTTGCTTCCGCACTTGCTCACAAATCGGTCCGTCCCAGAGTCGCTGCGATGATGGAGTTGAAGGGAAATCGGTATTTGGGCACGCTAAATTCCACGCG
Source organism: Peribatodes rhomboidaria (assembly GCA_911728515.1). Taxonomy (NCBI): domain Eukaryota; kingdom Metazoa; phylum Arthropoda; class Insecta; order Lepidoptera; family Geometridae; genus Peribatodes; species Peribatodes rhomboidaria. The sequence continues at coordinate 79,009 of OU452190.1, forward strand.
TTCTTGGCCTCGGCTAAAAAAAGAACATCGACATTTTTTGATAATATTTTACTAATAAGTTTTTGATTAGAATGAACCGAGGACAAGAATGCGGGAAGAGCAACCCCAGAAATGGAGCGGATGCCAAGACCCCCCCAACGCACTGGTAGAGAAGCTTGAGACCAATCTCGATCTTTTAAATTTATATTCAAAACTGTTGCCAAAGTGTTTCTTATGATGTTGTCTAATCTCTGAAGTAGATCAGGATGTTTCCAAAGTTGACAACATCGAACAAGGTATGTAAATTTAGGTACAAAAAGACAGAAACGAATAATTGTAAAAGCCATGTGCATATTGATTTTGCTTAAACGGTCCGAACATTGCAAGAAATTTTGAATTTTTTCTTCAATGAAAGACGGAAACGATTCATCAAATATAGGAGAGCCCAACAAACGCAGAGTACTATTGCTAACTATTTTAATATTAGGGGCCAGGATATTAAATTTTTGTATAACCGAATCTTTTGCTGGGTGCCGTTCTGGAATAAATAGTTCACATTTTGAAAAATTTAGCTCCAAACCGATCGTACGAAATCTTGATATTAAAAGGTTTAAATCATCATATAGAGTGTTTGCGTCGCCACCCAAAGTTCCATCATCCAAATACCAGACGTTTAGTTTTGATTGTAGGCTTTGGATGATAGGATGAATGGCAAGGCTAAACACTGCGGGTCCAAGAGGGTCACCTTGCTGGCAGCCAACAGCGGAAATAATTTCGTTGCCATGGTAGGTCAATTTTGAAGCCGATCCATAACATTGCCAAAGAAAACCGTATAAATTTGGAATTTTATCTTTCACTTGCGATAGTAGGGTACCCCTATCTACAGAATTAAAAGCATTTTTCACGTCCACCTTCAGGAGCAGATCCCCACAATTTTTACTCAAAAAAGTTCTGACGGAATGAACGGCCGCCTCACAACCTCCTCGTGAGCCAAAACCTAGCTGCAAGGGCTGAAAAAGGTTTGCCAAAACAGGCGCTACCTTTTTGCAGCATATTTTGGCGGCGAGACGCCGGTAGGTTGTCCCGACTGCGATGGGCCTAATACCACCGTCCTTCTTTTTCAGAGCGCACAAATTAGCACCGTAGAGTAATTCTGTGATATCACCATTGACACGGCCTGACAACATAAGATTAGTAAGGGCCGTCAAATCCCTCAAAAGAGCTTCTCCGACTTCTCCGCAAGCTCCGGACAAGAGGTCTTTTAAGTGTTGTGGACTCAAGCCATCAAGACCTCCAGCTGACCCGCTTTGAAATGAGATGACGGCCCCACCAACGTCTAAAGCTGTTACCTCAACGGTGATATCGCTCTCTACTGGTGCATCAGGTAGGGGTAAAGCTGCGTCTGGATGTGGATGTTTCCCTTCCAAGATCGAGAGCGTCTCAGAATTTGGAGGTGCAACTGTGTCGGTGGAAAAAAGGATACAAGCTGCACCTTTGATATCGCCGTCGCCGAGTTTGCTTTCCACTAATTTGCAGTTAGCAAACGCAGCGGATGGTCTTACTGAAAATTTTGGATTTTGAAACTTAGAGTCCGAATTAAAGCCCGAAGAGAAAATATTGCTAAGGTTCCCTTGTGTACTGTATTTCACGCAGTTTTCTTTAATAAGAGAAGTCAAAGATTTTTTAGCGTTCTTTGATTCAGTACTGACGTGAAGTACGGCATATGGGAAGGATAGTAAGTGTTCCCAGGATTCGACGGAGTTTTGTAATACCACAGCTTTAATGGCATGAGACAAAGCTGTGGCGACAGAGAGGCGAGCACCTCTAGGAATGCGTTTTACAACAGGGTTGTTATTTTTGTTAAAGGCCAAAAACTTCCAGAATGGTTGAGTTGCCGAAGGTATATTTAGGTCTATGTCTTGGTTTGAATTTGGAGCCGAAAGAATGATTGGCTTGTGGCATTTTCCTTGGTGAATTTTTAAGCCTCTCGGTCCTTTAAAAAACCTATCCAGGGAACAATCAGGGCATCTTACCAGAGTTTCCTGTGACACAGATGTGCCACCAAAATCATTGGCTGTTTGGGCGCACAGTGGCATAGCACGACTTTTCTTTAACTTATAAGTTACGTATAAAAAAAACACAATTAGAAAAAGGGTCCAAATAAACATGCAAAAATGACAGCTTTTCACTGGTGGCAGGATGGCACGTCCCTCACGTCAGCTAATCATGACAGATGCGCAGTCGGAAAATCCCTTTGAGCCCCACGACTTGGCGCCATGGTTGCCAAGACAATACTTTGAATTTATTAAATAAATTTGAACTTTAAAAAATAGTTTAAAAACTTAGAGAAATTCTGTGGACATTTTAAAAACTTAGAAAAATTTAGTGTGAACATTTTATCAACTTAGAATATTTACTAACATTTCTGAGAACTTAGAATATTTCCTGGAATTGGAAATAGTGTAAACAGTGTTTTTGAACTTGTAATATTATTTTGAACTTTATTTGTGACGGTTTTCTGGTTTAAGTCAGATTGACTTAAGAACATAGAATTTGGACAATTTGGTTTAGTGCTTTAATTCAACATGGCAAAATCAATAATTCTCACTCAAGATGAACTATTAAAGTTACTAAATAAATCATACACAAACTATGCCAAGTCACCGAAATCAAGAATAACTGAATCTTACATAGAAACAAGACTAGAATCGCTGACTACATTATGGGAGAAGTTTCAAAAGAATCATGATAAGTTAGTTAGCAGTACAGAGAAAGATGTCCAAGCAGAATTATCCTATTTTACTGAGGATATGTACGAACAATTCGAAGAAATTTACATAGACTACAAAGTTAAAATGAAGGAAGATTTAAAAAGTTTAGCTTCAACTTCTAAACCTGAACTGACATCATCATCATCATCTAAAGCAGTGTCATCATCGCCTCATTGTGAAGTCCGATTGCCGCAAATTAATTTGCCTCAATTTACTAGTGGATATGAAGAGTGGCAATCTTTCCACGACATGTTTGTGTCATTAATTCACAATAATGAACGATTAAGTGCCGTACAAAAAATGCACTATCTTAAGAGCTGTCTTCGTGGCGAAGCGGAGAACGTATTGAAGAATCTTTCTACCACAGAGACAAACTACAGTGAAGCTTGGCTTCAACTTACTAAGCGATATGATAACAAAAGATTCAATACGAATGAAGTTTTAAAGAAGCTCTTTGCACAAAAGGCGAGCAATGCGGAGTCGTCGATAGCTATTAAGCAGCTTTTGGACACAACATCAGCCTGTTTGAAATCATTGGCGAATCTAAGCGTTGACACAAAATCATGGGACGCTATCATCATTTATCTGGTCGTAACTAAGCTAGACCAGGAGACAATCAAACAATGGGAGCATCACTTAAGTCAAAAGAAAGAAGACGAGCTGCCAACCTGGGAACAGCTTAAGGTGTTCTTAGAAACCAGATTCAGAACCATGGAGATGTTAGAAGGAGCGAAGTCAACTACGAAGCCGACTACGAAGTCGAAGTCTTTTCATGCAGTAGACAAGAAGAATAAAACTAAATGCGTGATGTGTGATGGCGAACATTATCTTTATCATTGCAAGCAATTTACAAGCTCTTCACCACAAGATAAATCAGAGTATGTAAAGACCAAGGGTTTATGCTTTAATTGTCTTGCACCAAACCATTCTGTAAAGTCATGCCATCAGTCAACAAGCTGCAAACGATGCGGACGACGTCACCACACACAGCTGCATGTAGACAGATATCCAGAGAAAGAAAAAACGCAGGAATCCACGACAGAAGAAACACACACTCAATCTACAGAGAAAACGAACATTGTATCAAACTTTTCTAAAGACGTTTCACCCACTGAAGTGTTGTTAGCAACTGCAGTGGTTAGAGCTAAGTCAACCAACGGAATTACACATGTAATTAGAGCATTAGTCGATCAAGGGTCACAGGCTTCCTTTATCACGGAAGATACTGTTCAGTTACTGGGACTTAAACGCAAACCAATCAATGGTTTGGTATCTGGAGTGGGAGATGGTCACACACGAGTCATGTTTATGGTATCATTGCGTATCGAATCACGCCATCACCCAGGTAAATCAATCTCAGTAAATGCTTATGTGCTAGGTTCCCTTACATCAATGCTTCCTTCAAAGGTTGTTCATTCAACTAATTGGTTCGAGTTAGAAAAGTTGCCCTTAGCTGATCCAGAATTTACATCACCAAGCAAAGTCGATGTTTTGCTTGGAGCTGAAATATATAGCGAGATTCTAAAGAGTGGCGTAATCAAAAGTCCGTCGAGAAATCTGGTTGCTCAAAACACAGTTCTCGGTTGGATTATATCCGGTAAAGTGACGTCAGATTCAATTTCAGCAAAGAGAGTTATAAGCATGCACACACAAATCAGAGAAGATGATTTGTTAAAGAAGTTTTGGGAGTTAGAGAAAGAACCAGACACGAATCAAAAGATATTTACAGAAGAAGAAATGAAATGTGAAGAAATCTTTGATTCTACTACTACGAGAAATCAGGATGGGCGATACATTGTGCGATTGCCATTCAACTCTGACCACCCAGAATGTCAAGACGGTAAGACGATGCAAATAGCGAAAGATCGTTTTATATCCTTAGAGAAGAAGTTATCTAAGAATCCCAAGTTGGGCGAAGAATATGCAAAGGTTATCGAAGAGTATGAAATCTTGAATCATATGAAACCTGTTCCTAAAAAAGACATTGACAATCCTAAGGCTGTGTATCTCCCACACCACGCTGTAGTGCGGGAAGATAAAGATACGACTAAGGTGCGTGTGGTGTTTGACGCGTCTTGCAAAGGCGTGAACGACGTCTCACTCAACGACAACCTATTGGTTGGGCCTAAGTTACAGCAAGATTTACAACATCTTCTGTTACGATGGCGTACTCACCGTATTTGTATCATAGCCGATTTAGTTAAAATGTACAGGCAAGTTCGTGTCAGTGAACAAGACATAGACTATCAGCGTATTCTGTGGAGACCAAACTGGGATGGACCAATCAAACATTATCAGCTACAGACTTTAACGTTCGGAACGGCTTGTGCGCCGTACTTAGCGGTCAAGGCTTTACACCAGCTAGCAGACGATGAGCAATTGCAATATCCAATTGGAGCAAAAATCACAAAAGGTGATCTATACATGGATGATCTGATGACGGGTTGCGACAATGAGACAGATGCGATTCATATTTTTGAAGAATTAAGCAATCTAATGAAATCAGGAGGGTTCCAATTTCAAAAGTGGAGCAGTAACTCGGATGCATTGTTGGAATATATAGGACAAGACGGAATGAGAGACAAGGAGTATACTAGCATCAAAATGGATAAGACATTAAAAATTTTAGGCATCACTTGGAATAGAGCGGATGACACTTTTGAATATGTGATAAAATTGCCTCCTTTGGTAACACCAGTCACGAAACGTAAGGTTCTTTCTGATGTTGCAATGTTGTTCGACCCGCTAGGATGGGTCGCACCCACGATCACGACAGCCAAGGTTTTCATACAAAAACTTTGGTTAGCCGGAATAGAATGGGATCAGGAACTCCCGGAGAGTTTGCTAAAGGACTGGCTCACATATCGAAACAACCTCTGTACTCTTTCGGAGTTCAGTATTCCAAGATGGATCGGAAAAAGCAATAGTGATAAGTGTCTCGAACTGCAAGGCTTTTGTGACGCTTCAAATGTGGCCTACGCTGCTGTCGTATATACACGAGTGATAGATGAGCAAGGAGAAGTACGAACCAACCTCATGTGTTCCAAAACAAAGGTCGCTCCAGTGAAGCAAGTATCTATACCACGGTTAGAGTTATGCGGCGCGGTTTTGCTCACGAAGCTCCTTTCGGATGTATCCAAGGTGTTGCAAGTACCTCATGAAAACATACATGCTTGGACTGACTCATCTGTAGTTCTGGCATGGTTAAGGAGCCATCCTTCAAGGTGGAAAACCTTCGTGGCCAACAGAGTATCAGACATACTAACCTATATGGATAGCAATCAGTGGTCTCATGTAAGGTCAGAAGACAATCCAGCGGATTGTGCGTCAAGAGGGATAAAAGCAGCAGAATTAGTAGAACTGAAGCTGTGGAAGAAAGGTCCAAATTGGCTGGAAGAAAAAGAGATAAAATACAACAAAGGAGTAATAACAGAGACAAGTTTAGAAGAAAAAAGGAGTGACACAGTATGTTTAGCACAAACTATGGACAAAAAGGAATCGGAAGAATTTATGGAGAGGTTTTCAAATCTAACAAAAATGATTAGAGTGCTTTCATATTGCAGACGGTGGTGGTTGGAATTTAGAGTCTCAAAACGCGAACGTCGAAAATTTTCAGAGTTTCCGACGGTTGAAGAGATGAACGAGACATTGTTGAAGATCATTGGTGTTGTTCAAATTTCCTGTTTTGAAGAAGATATAAAGGACATACGAGCCCGTGGTTTTGTCTTAAAGAGAAGTGCCCTACACACTCTTTGTCCGATAGTAGATTCTAAAGGAACATTAAGAGTTGGCGGTCGCTTGGACAGAGCAGAACTTTCTTACGACAAGAAGCATCCTATTATACTCCCTGATAAAGCTCACTTTACCAGGTTAGTTATTCAAGATGCCCATCTCAAAACACTCCACGGCGGCATACAAATTATGATGAACTATATCAGATATAAATACTTCATCTTACGAGCTAGGATTCAAGTCAAGAAATGTTACAGAAACTGTGTTACGTGTCGACGATATTCGTCTACAAACCGGACTCAACTCATGGGACAAATTCCAGAAGTAAGGCTTAAACCTGGAAAGATTTTCATATCAGCCGGTGTTGATTATGCAGGGCCAATAAACCTGCGATTTTCACCTGGCAGAGGATCAAAGGCGTACAAGGGCTATATATGCCTCTTCGTTTGCATGTCAACTCGCGCAGTACATCTAGAAGTAGTGTCAGATTTAACAGCTCAGGGTTTTATTGCCGCGTTCAGACGTTTCACAGCCAGGCGCGGGCATTGCAAGGAAATATATAGTGATAATGGCACGAACTTTGTGGGGTCAAGCAAACAGCTGATCCAGATGTTTAAGAATGCACAATCATCATGGCCTAACGAAATTATCCAGCTGTTAACACTCGAATCAACTACGTGGCACTACATCCCTCCTCACTCGCCGAATTTTGGTGGGTTATGGGAGGCTGGAGTGCGCAGTGTAAAGAATCATTTGAAGAAAACAATCGGTGATAGTACTTTAACGTTCGAAGAGTTAACAACGGTTTTAACTCAAATAGAAGCGTGTTTGAATTCGCGTCCTATTACATCGGCTTTAAGCGATGATCCAAGTGACCCACTCCCACTCACACCAGGTCATTTTTTGGTTGGCGAACCTTTAATTAACGTAGCTGACGAAGATTATTCCTGTAATAACGCTATAGGTTTAAATAGGTGGAAGTTGTGTCAAAAAATGGTTTCTAGTTTTTGGAAAAGATGGTCTAAAGAATACATAGTTAATTTGAATCAAAGGTATAAATGGAACCAAAAACTAGCTGAACCTAATGTCAATGATGTAGTAGTAATAAGAGAGGATAATATGCCACCGGCCAAATGGTTATTAGGTAAAATTGTTGAAAAATATCCCGGCCAAGATAATATCACAAGAGTTGTTATGATCAAAACCAAAAATGGTATGCTAAAGAGACCGGTTAGTAAAATTTCTGTACTTACAAATTAATGTTATGGTATAATTTAGACATATTTGGCACGGTGGGCGGTGTGAAAATCAATCTCTACTCAGTTAATGTTGAGACAACTGAGTTATGCAATAGTTTGATTTGTTAAGGTTAGAATATTTAAGTTTTAAGTTAAGCAAAATTTGTAACCATCTATCGGTACTCAAGTTTTGAATTCTGGTTACTTTGATTTGTTTCAAAACGATTGCTATACTGTTCACGTTTGATACTACAAGGCAAGATTTATTTTGCAGTTTTCTTAAGCTATGTTGTTACATGTTATTTTGTGAAGGACACATAATGTCCTTGGTGGGCGGTTATGTTCGAACCATTTAGTTAGTTTACCACAAATCCGCTAGATGGCGGTGCATCGTTAACACGCGCAAGCGTTTGTCGCATGAATTTCTTACGCCTTATTCGAACCATTTAGTTAGTTCACAACATATCCGTTGGATGGCGCTGTACATCGTTAACACGCGCAAGCGTTTGTCGCATGAATATCATAGCCTTCGTTTGAATATTTTTGTTTGTTAAGTTCTGGATATACATCAATTAAATAACTACAAGTAAAGTGAGTGTTTCTATTAAGTGGTCCTAACGCGCGAAAATAAACAGTATGTAAGATTTTATAAGAGGAACTTTACTTGGTAAGTACTAAGTAATTTTCTCTTGGTTTTTTTTTTGTTCTTCGAACTGACTTAGTACATGTAGTTTTTTGGAGATCCACTAATATTCCTCGGTGTCCCCTTTATGTATTTTATGGTAAGGTTCACTTTGTATTTTTTACGCCGGGCAAGTTCTTGGCTAAGTACTTTCAAGAATTTCTTTTCTGCAGGGGTCTGATCATGATATAATCTTATGTTACCTGTGAGTTGATTCCTCTGCAGCAAAATATTTTTGGCTTCTTGAGACCCTTCAAAGCGCATCTTTAGGGGACGGTTTTACCAGGTGTATAGGGACCGAGACGTTGAGCCTTTATTATTTTAGGGTTTATCACCAGTAACTCTTGAAGTATTTTTGTCATTGATTTTATGTCCTCCGTATATTTATTTATTTATGTAAACAAAAACAAAATCTATTAACAAGGATCCATTCGTAGATATGTCAGAGTGTGGAGGGGCAGGGGCGCGTACCTCGTGCGGGGGGCCGGGGCCGGGGCCGAGCAGGCCGCAGAGCGCGGCGCGCACGAGCCGCGCGGCCAGCGCGGCCGCCGCGGCGCCGCCGCCGCGCAGCGCGTCCGCCAGCTCCAGGCGCGCGCGCGGCGCCGGCAGCGCCGCCAGCAGCGCCGCCGCCAGCGCCTCCGTGTGCGCGTGCGCCGGCGCCGCCTGCAGCAGCGCGTGCGCCGCGCGCGCCGCCGCCGGGCCCAGCGCCGCCGCCTCCGCGCCCGCCAGCGCCAGGCACAGCCACGCGCCCAGCCCCGCCGCCTCCTCCGGCGCCGGCGCCGCGCCGCTCCGCACCCAGCTCTCTATCCCGCGCAGCGTCTGCGGTGCCATCTCGTCGTTCATGTCGTGTACGCTCTTTTGTGTATCGTTTCTGGGATTTTATGTTCGTTTGGCTTCATATATCTACCCGAACACCTCTGCCAGACCCTCGAGGGAAAGGCGTGACGATATGTAAATTTTGATGCTAGGGGAACTTCCTCGAGTGCCCAGAACTTGGTGAGCTCTTGATGAATTTGAACATCGTAATTTTTCGAACGATTCGACATGATGGAATGGTTGCATTGTACATTATTGTTGGTCAAACTTGCCATTATAGGACCTGAAATAATTCAAACCAAACTGAGAGCTTATTAATTTTAGATGTTAGGACCGAGAGTACGCTGCTCGCAGCCAATAATATCCCAGAATAAATCGAAACCAATGAGAATATTCGAGGCTGGCTGATGAAACATTGGATCTGCAAGTTTTAAACCATTGCATTTTTTATATAATTCGACATCAATGGGGAACTTTGGGGGAATGGGGAATGTGACCGGTCAATTTCATGAGCACCAGAAAACCAGAGGTAACTTTGAACGGATTTACTAATGATTTCAATTGAGCTGCACAAGATTCGGTGACCTCACCGGTCTGGTTGTTGCCTATTCCCATGACATTAATATTGCAATCGGATCTGGATTGTAACGAGAGTCTGTCCTTAAGAGACTGTGTCATAAATGATAGTTGACTTTCGCAGTCCAATAGGGCGCGGACCTTCTCGGTCTTGTTTGTCCGAGGATTAACCACATCAAGGAAAGCGGTTGACAGAAGAACTTGTTTCGAATTTGGTTTCGAAAAATTGGCTATAATATCGTCAGTGTTGTCAGATACAGCTGTGCCAACACTGGAAATAGAAGAATAACTATTGCTTGGGCTGGATGCCCTATGGGTGAGGGTATTGTGTTTCCTTTTGCACTTTAAGCAGGGCCCTAAACGACAGATTTGTACTTTGTGACCGGCCCTAAAACAATTTGGGCACAATTTGTACCTACCTACTTCGGCTATACATTCAGTCATTCATCTATGGTGTTGGCCATGGTATAATAATATACTCCGCCAAGTATAGCCTTCCGGTCACGTAGGCAAAACGTAGTGATGTCTGCAAGACCGAAGTAAGTAATTTACAAATAGTTGGAAAGAGACGGATGACGTCATTACGTGTTTGCTCTCGGAATGCTAGACCTAGTTTTTTTGGATCATGGACTTGGCTATGAAAATAGGTCAGTCATAAATATGGTGTCCTGCCTGACACACAACACACGTGATTGGAGGAGCGGGAGACTCACTAGCATCACTGGCGCAAGCGAATGATTTAGTATTGATTTTTTATATAATTGTATTTGGTTTGATTGTTGTCGGTATTAGATGCTGCCCTGGAGGTAGAATGGGTAGCCGACTTTGATTGTCTTCGGTTTACCGACTTAAGTATATCAGCACGATCGATTAAAAGCTTATAAAATGATGCAAGAATAGGTATAATATCCACCGAAGCACTACGGCATTCTTCCCATTTTAGCACAGTGTAGGCGTCCAGCCTTGTGCAGAGAATGTGGATTATTAAGACATCCATTTGGTCTGTGGGAAGCCCGAGGCTCGATAGAGCGCGCAAGTTTTTAGTGATGTGATCGACTATGAATCTCAGGATCCGGGGGACTCGCGACTAGCTTGTTAAATATTTAACAAAATTTTAAAATTATGAGTAATCAATTGTCGCTTATTTTCGAATCGGTTGCATAAAATTTTCATGCATTCGAATAATTGGTTTCAGAAACTTCCAAATTGGTTATAATGCGTGCCTCGTCACCCGTTAGGTATGAGTTTAAGTTGTATGGAATCGATGCGTTCATTGTTATGGATAAGAGATAAGAAACACTCGTAAACAGCACTCGCCCTCTGTTTGCATTCGATACTACTTTTATGTTCGAAATTGAGGCTGACCTTTCGAGCGAGGCAATCGGTCGCGGCGACGGGCCGGTCGGCGGCGGTTCGCGCGTACTCCAGCAGGAACTCGCTCGCGGCGGCGGGCAGGCCGCGCGCGGCGGCCGCGGCGGGCAGCAGCGCGGCCAGGCGCGGCGCCGCGGCCGCGCCGCCCGGGTACTGCAGGCGCAGCACCTCCACCGCGACCGCCAGCACCGCCTCGAGCTCGGCGGCGGAGGAGTCGCAGTCCCCGAGGCCGGGCTCGGGGCCGCAGTCCCCGAGGCCGGGCTCGGGGCCGGGCTCGGGGCCGGGCTCGGGGCCGGGCTCGGGGCCGGGCTCGGGGCCGGGCTCGGGGCCGGGCTCGGGGCCGGGCTCGAGCCGGTGCCGCTCGAGCAGGCGCGCCAGGTCGCGCTCGCACTGCTGCTCGCGCGCGCGCTGCGCCGCCAGCTCCGCCGCGCGCGGCATCACGAACCAACTCTATAATCACGCACATTATTTATTTTAAAACCATGCACGGCATATCTCCATATCCATGCATATCTGTTAACCAGGCACTAAAGTTTAAGCGTAGGTTACACTCCATCTATTGCACTACACTATATAGGGCTCTAGATGTAGTGCAGTGTAAATGCATGTAGGAATGTAGGACCCACACTTAGGGCGATAGGAAGAGCCCGACCACGGGTCCACCGGGACCACCGAAGACGGGTCTGAGCAGTACTTGTAGCGCCTCACTCAACTGCCGTCTTTGTACTTCTACACTCTACAAAACTTCAAGGCTAGAGTGAAGAAGTAACTTATAGGTTGTCGTGCTCCATCTTAGACCACAACATCGCTTAACATCAGGGGAGTTGGTGGTCAAACGCCGACCTATTGTACATAAAAAAAATTTTTAAAAAAAAACCACCCTACACAGCCTAGCTCACTACAGTGTAAATTACAAGTAGGAGGTGATTCTCTTTCCGTGGCAGCTGAAGCGAATGAGCGTCAGTGTTGAGACAGGCAAGGCGATAACCATGAATACTAAAGAAAAAAAATGTTATTAACAATTATAGAAATCCTACTAATATTATAAACGCGAAAGTTTGTAAGAATGGATGGATGGATGTTTGTTACTCTTTCACACCAGATACAGCTGAACAGATCTGGATGAAATTTGGCACAGAGATAGATTATAGTCTAGAATAGAACATAGGATACTTTTTAACTGCGGGTGAAACCGCAGGGCGCAGCTGGTGTTAAAATACTGTGGGACATAACCTTCGTGAACAATATTTTATCTGGTAGGATTGATTGCCCTTCACTATTGTGTCGGATAGGTATTATGACTCCTCTAAGTTTAGCTTCTCATAGAAACAGTCTTCAGCTGTATATTCCATGTTATGAAACAAAGTATCATAAAAACTCGTTCTTTATCTGCACACTTATTAAATTCAACAGGAACTATTCAGTAAGCTAAAAAACATGGGCAAATTAGGAGGAGGCCTTTATCCAGAAAGGGATCCATAGGAAAAAGTAATGTAACATTGAAATGTAATTTTTTATTAAAAATGGAATAAAAGGCTAAATTATTAATTATTATTATTTTATTATTATTATTTTCTGAATCATATAGAGGAGGTCATTCGCAGACTAAAAAAAGAAAAGGCCCAAGAATGGATCCCTGGGGTACTTCCATTTTACAGGAGACCCTTGTGATTTCACACCATCAATTTCTACTATTTGGATGCGATCTTTCCGGTATGTTGAAATAAGTTTCAACGCTGAACCAGTACCTAACTCCACAAAATGCCAATTTGTTTATAAGAGTTTGGTGGTGAACTAGATGCACTAGATGTAGTGTTATCGACGACTAAGTGCAGCCTTTGCACGTCTAGCTTGCGTACCGAGTGTTGTCCAGAAGAATTGACTGTTATTGGCGGTAATTCATCGTACTGTTCTTCGTCTTCTTCCATCATGGCAGTTGTGAACAAAATTCACCTAGCGACTGGATTTGCTTGCTACTTGCCTACAGTAATATTGGTTTGCTTTCACCCGGCTCATCAAATTTAATGATATAATAAATGCGGCACTTCTTCTGGCAAATACCATTAGTCTAACATCAACAAAACCCGAGTTTAAATAAGAAAACCAAAACTTCCTGGCGGGGCGATCCCCGTATTTATTGGTGCGCCCACCAAGGGTTAATGCGAAACTTGTGCAAAACTTATCCAAGCAAAGATTAAAACATTTTTTTTTGTTAAGCCCGTAGGGTAGACTAAAGCCAACATAGCCATAGCCTTGTCATCCGTATCAGTTTTTTTTCCTATGAGTTGCTAAATCTTAGATGATGATGATAGAGGAGAAGGTGATGAAAGATGAGATAAATTCCTCCCCTTTTCCAATTTCAGTAAAGCCGTGGATACTTTACTGAAACTTTATGTCGAGTTTTGTAGAAAACACGAAAAGTAGCATTTCCTAATGTTTGTACCATTTGCCCATACCCGTGCACGTTAACGATCCGGTAGAAATTAATAATCCACAATTTTTACACTCTAACACTCGAATAATCACAAGTTTCAGAAAATAATGTAAAATCACGATACCATCTTCTCTGTTCCCGCCAAAAAAAACAGATTAATCAAAAACAACAAAAAACGCATACGTACAGTTTTACAAAATGACAATGACAACACACACATGTTTTTTTTTGTTTTGCCCCGTAAAAGAATTCAACTCAAATTTATTAAGTACCTTTGCTTCCGTTCCAAAATTCCTTAAGACACGTGACTACGATGATCATTGCAAAAGATTTCATTTCCTCCCCTATCAAAAAGGCGCTATATCGCCGACCTAATCATTTTATTAAAAATAACCTCTAATTCGATTGATCATCCGCGTTTCCCCTACATTCATTCGATTTAATTTCCCATTTCTACTCCCGTCGTTGGAACAAGGTACTGGGACCCTATTCGGAGATTTGAGATTTTCATCTCACTTTTGTTTCGTTCTTGTTGCTCTCGTTTGAAACGTCATAGGTGTGAGAGTGACCAAGATAAAATCTCATCTCATATCACGCACGGGGACAGTGTGCCCCAGCGTCCAGCCGCGGTAAGGAGGATATCCTCGAGACCGCAACCTTACTCCCCCGAACGAGGGAGGGAGAAGAACCCCGACGACGACGACGAAAAAAAAATAGGGATTTGATATGTGGAAAGGGAAGGGATTCATCTCATCTATCATCACCCTCTCCTCCATTGTCTTCATCATAGATTTAACGACTATAGTACGCTAAACATACGGATGACTTGGCGGTATGGCCATGTTGGCTCTAGCCTGCCCTACTGAGTGAAACAAAAAATAATAATTCCGATTTTCATTTATTTTCGATTCTCAGCTGCTCTTTGTTTTGAGTTTCGACTAAACTTATTACTCCTAGCATAACGTACACCAATTTCTATTTTCTTGAGTTCGATATCAAGTTCGTGTAAATCCAGTTCAGTTGAAAGTACGGCTCCTCCCTCCTAGTACGTACGGATTGTCAACACAAGGCAAGTAAGTAGCTACAGGTACTTGATTGGGATATCGATTATCGTAGTATTATTGGAATTAGCGCGATTTCGTTGTCGCAGGCTGTGGATGTGGTCGTGGAGTAGCCCGATGGACGTGGAGGAGACGGACGGGGCCGCGCTGGAGGGCGGCAAGGAGCGGCTGCACGAGCTGGTGTTCGTGCAGCTGATGCACGAGGTGGAGCACGGGGCGCCCGGCGCGCGCCTCTCCGCCAGGCTCCGCGCCGCGCTCGAGAGGTGCGCCCTTACCACAATACTACATACAAATCCATCCAATTATCAAAGCAATTCCAATCGTTGCAATTTTCATTTTTTTGTAAATGGGGCTTACTTAGAATTTTAGCGGTAGGGCAAAAATAAATATGCTGGTTATGTACATAGTAGAAATTCAAAAATGCTTTTTATTATTTACTGATCTTTATAAGTATATATTTCAATAATAAGCTGTGAAAGTTCTGTCTAAATCTAGCTAAGATGTAATTATTTTGTGCTCCCAGAACCCTCTTCTTACGCACACTCATTATGCAGAGGTTGACAAGCTTCTCTTATGGTTGACTACAACATTTCTTTATTTTACTTGAAAACCTTTTTGATCTTTTTAGTTTAGTTAGGGACCTAGTGAGGCAGATGCCTCTACCTGCCTTGCTGTGGGTATGACCATGTTCTAGTTAAACATAGAATAAGTTACTGAAACAATACATTCTGCCAGCGGCCCAAAGCCTTGTTTTAGTGTTGTATATATGTAGGTTGATTGGCACTGGAAAAGAACACATTACTGGCCATGCGTGATGTCAGTGCAGGCCTCAAATTTGAATAAGAAAAATTACCTACTTACATAGGCAGCTTAAATCACAATTACTAAGGACATAGTTTTTTTACCTCAATGATTCATAAAGAGTTAACATATAATTTGATGTGGTATTGTTTGAATTTTGCTCATATGGTCTTGATTTGAGTAGTATAATGTTTGTGCAGATCAGGGTATTAACATCAGTGTACTCACTGGCATCCTTGTGAAGTCTTTGTGTTGTTTAATGTATGTTCAGATCAGGGTATTAACATCAGTGTACTCGCTGGCATCCTTGTGAAGTCTTTGTGTTGTTTCTTTGTTGTCCATATTTAGAATTGTTATTTGTAAAATGCTTGTGTTGCATTTGAATACCTACTTATAAATAAAGTGTCTCTTGGAATCTGTTCAAGTCAGGTTTTGATCTAAGTCCAAACTACCTATACTTGCATTTATGTAACCAGTATTCCATATTCCAAGGAATAAAAATACAAATCATTTATTAACATCAATTTCATTAACTGTCAGAGCCAAAATGTAAATGTATGCAAAAACAATAATTATTACATTCTTTTACGAAGGCAGATATTTATAGGTAGGTACGAGTATGCTGGGCTGCTTTTTTACTTGTTGATCTGAGCTTTATTTAGTTTTAGTAAATCTGCGAATTATTATAGACTGATAAAATAAATACTGAAGCTGCCTAAATGCATGTTTGTGATTATTTGATTATTATTTTTATTGAACATTTTTGTGTTTGTAAAAGTTTTACTCAGTTGGGGGTTAGATGATCGTGTGTGCAAAATGTTCCGAATATTGATTTATTATTTAAAGGCGGTCACTGACTTGCAGCATTTCGTCGTCCCGCACCGGGTTTGCGTAATGTTTGTGCACCAGTGTAGCGCAGCGCGCCGAGTCTGGCCGGCGAGCCCGGCGGCGCGGCGCCTCGCCGGCGGGCTCGCCGGCGCGACGCGCGACGTGACGGCGGCGTGACGTGCGCACGTGCCGGCAGGATGGCGCCGGGCGAGCGGCGCGCGGTGGCGGCGCGGCTGGGCCCGGCGGGCGGCGCGCCGCTGTTCGTGGCGGCGCGGCGCGGGAACGCCGAGGTGGTGGAGTACCTGGTGCACGTGTGCGGCGCGCCGCTGGAGCAGCGCGGCGCCTACAGCTCGCCGGCCGAGCGCGCCGCGCACTCCGTGACGCCGCTGTGGGCCGCGGCCGTGGCGGGCCGCGCGGCGGCGCTGCGCGTGCTGGCCGACGCGGGCGCGGCGCTGGACGCGCGCTCCGACACCGGCTCCACGCCGCTGCGCTCCGCCTGCTTCATGACGCACCTGGACGCCGTGCGCTTCCTGTGCGAGCGCGGCGCCGACGTGCACGCGCGCAACCACAACGGCGGCACGTGCCTCATCAACGGCGTGCAGTGCGCGCGCCTCACGCGGTACCTGCTGGCGCAGGGCGCGCGCGTGGACGCGCAGGACGCGCACGGCAAGACCGCGCTGCACTACGCCATACAGGTGGGTGTCGGGGGGCGGGCGCCGGCCGGAGTCCGCAGCCCGCGACTGACCGGCGGCGTGCGCAGGAGCACCGCGCGGAGACGGCGCGCGTGCTGCTGGCGGCGGGCGCGTCGCCGCACGTGCGCGCGCTGGGCGGCGACGACGCGCTGCGCACGGCGTGCCTGCGCGGCGCGCCGCAGCTGGTGGAGCTGCTGCTGGCGGCGGCGCGCGAGCCGCCCGAGCGCCGCGCCGACGCCTACGAGCTGCTGGGCGCCACGCAGCTGGACGAGTTCAACGACGCGGCGGCGGCGCTGGCGGCGTGGCGGCGCGCCACGGCTGTGCGCGAGGCGGGCGGCGCGCCGCTGCCCAAGCGGCCGGCCGCGGGCCCGTGCGCGGCGCTGGGCGGCGCGCGCGAGTGGGCGGGCGGCGCGCAGCTGGAGGCGGCGGCCGCGGAGGCGGACGAGCTGCGCACGCAGGCGCTGCTGGTGGCCGTGCGCGTGCTGGGCGCCGCCCACAAGGACACCGTCTTCAGGCTCATGTACCGGTCAGTCCGCGCCCGCGTCCCCCTCCCGATGCTTGGCTCGTTGTATTTGTGAGAACTGTTCTCGCCTCCTGTCTGGCCGACTATTCTTTGAGGTGGATTTTCGTTACCTTGGAACGAACGGACCGGTGTTGTCATGCGAGCCTAGTCGCTCTGTGCGCTCAAGTTCGCACGTAAATCCACGGGAACGTAGAAAGCCGCGGCGTTCTACGTTCCCCCTGCAGACGCCGACCTTCTCTCGATCGAGAGTGGCCGAGTCCCTATTCCCCACCCTGACTCTGTGCGGGTCAGGAGATTCCACATGTCACTTTCCTTCCGATGTTTCCCTGCACCGTACTTCACGTACGAAACGAAGTCGATTTCTGTTTCCATAGATAGTTCGCTCAAGTACAAAATAACTACTAGTAAGAGCAATCTAGCAATAAGTCTCGAGCAGTTTGAGACACAATAAATAAATAAAAACAATGCAATTTTAAAGACGATAAAACGCATATTAACGTGAACGTTGGAAAATCTTAGATCCAAAGAAAATTGCAGAAAGCTTCAGTAACATTTTATTGACGTAATCGAAAAAAAGTTGGTAATAGCATAGCAATGATATTAAAATATTCCTAATCGAATTCCTGCTTCCTAGAACCTACAAGTGATAAATTAGAACGAATTATACAATATTTAAAAAACACAAATAGCACTGACTATGACGAGATCGCAACGAAAATAGTAAAGATAACGTCTAGAGCTGTTTCACCGATACCTAGCCAAATCCCACTTCCTACTAATATTATAAACGCGAAAGTTTGTAAGAATGGATGGATGGATGTTTGTTACTCTTTCACGCCAGAACGGCTGAACAGATCTAAGCGAAATTTGGCACAGAGATAGATTATGGTCTAGAATAGCACATAGGATACTTTTTAACCGCGGGTGAAACCGCGGGGCGCAGCAAGTTATTAATAAAAGAATAGAGATTGGTAGTTTTCCCGATAAATTATAAACTTATCGTAGTACCTCTATTCAAGAAACAGGGTAAGGAGAATATAAGCTTTTGTAGACCCATTGCACTTATACCAATGCTTTCAAAAGTATTTGAAAAAGTTATTGAAAAGCGCTCAAATGTATTTTGAAAGAAATAACATTTTCACTCCAGAGCAAGCTGGTTTTCGTAAATAATAATAATAAAGTTATAAGTTATAGTTTATGAGGCACTTAATTAATTATGTATTTTTAGGGGTTTTTTTTACTTGCAACTATTTAAGTGTTTATAAGTGAAAACTACTTTGGCTTTTGTGTTAACTCTTATCGTCTATCAACTGTGTAAAATTAGCAGCCTTCTGTTTTCCCTGTACAATAAAATAAAATAAATAAAATAAAGAGGAAAGATTTGAATGTAAGTATGTTTGTAACAAATGGGCTCAAAAATTACTAGACCGATTTTAAACATTTATAATATAGTAGGTAGCTGTGTTACTCAACCACTAAAACTACTGAATGTATTTACATAATTGCTATGCAATAGATTCCACGCGGGCAGAGCCGCGGGCAAACGTTAGTTTTTTATATTTTTTTCCCAAACATATTCAAACCAAATGAGGGAAACGACGATAACGAACTGGATACTCAAGCAAGATATTCAACTATGCTTACCCATTAAGCCAACATCGCCAAAAGAAGTCGCGAGTGAAATCAGGCTACTAAATCCTAATAAGGCACCGGGATTTGACTTCCCAAAAATCCTTAAAGAGTTTAAAAAAAAATGTATTATTTATTTGACCATCTTGTTCAACGCTACCTTTAGGCTTTACTACTTCCCGAATCTGTGGAAGGTCTAAGACATAGTCATGATCCCCAAAGACGGTAAATCACCATACGAGTGCTCTTCATATCGATCTTTGTCTTACGACAGGAGTTTCCTCAAAAGACTCAGTGAAGTAATAAACAACCATAAAGTAATACCCAGGCATCATTTTGGTTTTCTATACTGCTCTGCTGCATTCTTAGACGTAAAGCAGGCTTTGGATCGAGTCTGGCATTTAGGACTGCTCTGTAAAATCAAGGAAAAATTACCACACTCCGCATTCTACATCCTAGAATCCTATCTCAGAGATAGATTATTTCAAGTCAAGCAAGTGGAGGCTAGATCCTCCCTGATTCCCATTGAAGCGGGTGTGCCTCAAGGGTTAGTGCTTGGTCTGGTCTTGTACAACATCTTCACTTTAGATCTACCTACCTCCGATGATGTAACTGTTGCCACCTATGTTGACGACATTGCTTTTCTGGCTGTGGCTAGTGCGAAAGCTAGGGTAAAAGTTCAAAACTTCTAGATGACACTTCAGATTGGCTTCAAAAATGGCGAATCCGAGCTAGTGCACAGAAATCCACTCACATTATCTACTATCTTGAAACCCATATGGACATAAGGTATTCAAATCTGAGGAGTAGCCAGCAAGAGTAATGTCACATGCAAAATAAATAAATAATGCAAAGGGTGCAAAACAACATTATGAAGAATATTATAAATGCTCCATAGTTTGCGAGAAATTATATAAATTATATAGAAATTATTTATTTATTGATAGGAAAACAAACAGCTGTGAAACAATAAACTAAGTACACAACGAAATAAAACAAATAAGCCTAGATAGTTTTCACTAATAAAGTACGAAAATCCTTCATCCAGTCAACTTAGCTCATAAGAGTTTGGCGACTGATTGCAGTTAGATACTGGCAGATTGAAAAAACAACAAATTAAATGAATCTAAAAATATAATGTAGGTAATAAATATAAATAATAATAATAAGATATATTTTTTTGCATGCCCTGGTGCTAGAGCACGGATACGTGATATTCAAATTTAAATTAAAATAATTTAAATTTGAATATCACGCCGCGCACCCAAACTCATTGTTGGGATTTTAAACCACCCCGGTTTGAGCTGTCAATGAAGAAAAACATGATGTAGTCGTAGATTGTTCGGAAGCTATTGTTTAGCGCGCTGGCGGCTAGTCCCCAGCGCGCAGTGTGTGCTGTGTACCCAACTAACAAAATTTAGTCGTATAGTTTTCGGGACAACGTTTTCGTCACAACTTTAGGTCGGACCGTTTTGGTTATATAGCTGTCGTATTAACGTATATATGACGCGAAATAGGCGGAAATTATAAAACTTTTATTCGTATAGCGATCGTGTCAAGGTCGTATTAGTGGCTGCTAGTAAGGTAACAGTCATATTAATATCAGATATACGATAAATATTCGCATAGCAGTCGTGAAAGTGGTTAATATTATAACCATCTTGTCGTGTAGTGATCCCATAGACGTCGTATAACATAATAAACATTGAGAAGTAGTCATTAGCATAGCCTTTACGCGGATGCTTGTTATTAAATCACAGTTTAGTAGAAGTGAGAGTAAGAAGTGATACAACAAAAAACATACGATATCAATTGTCACCATCTGGTAAGATTTATGTCTGCCATATTTATTATTTTATATTTTATTTATAATGTAGTTGGCGTTAGTGGGTAACAGTATCTACTTTTCTAAGGGAAATTAAATTTCTTGACGATTGTATGTACAATTTTTCACAAATTTTTAATGCCCCCTTCGAATTATTGCAAAATAATATTATTTAATTTCATTTTATTTAAGATTTCTAGTACTTTTACAATTATACGATTTTAGGTAGTGATGATACCTATTATATGATATCTTATGACTATAAGTCATGTACTACGATTTAATTATTTTGTCGTCCACCATTTTCAGGGTACCGTAAAGAAGTGAAAACCTGTGGGATAAACAAGTGGGAGAATCGTATTTATGACGCTGGCCATATTTTTATAAGCGGAAGTCTTCGTCAGTTTTCCTTGGGTAATCCGTTTTGAGAAACGTTACAGTGTGTGAAGTTTGAGAGTATTCACCGACAACTGTGCACTTCAAACACCCATGCTTCCCATTAAAATTGCATGTACCTGGATGAATAGAAACATTATTAAACAATAAAGAGTTAGCAGATTTAGACAATAAGATAATATTGTAAGTTTAAGTAAGAGCATTCAAATGCGTAATCAAAATACCTGTCTTTAATTAGAGCCCTAGCTGGCGAGTCACAAATAAAAGCACGGACATTCACTGTAATATGTTTTTCTTCTTTTTAATTTGTTATGATTGGTAATCGATTTTCCATGTTTTTCCATGCATTTTCTTGTTGTTAAATTCTCATTTTCACTACTGTTTTCATCATCATCGTCTTGGCTTTCAAACAAATGTTCATTATTTTCATCATCATTTTGCAAATCTGCGATGATTATATTTGTGGATTACTTCTCTTAAATTTTACTAAATTTTAAGACAAAAATATACATGATAATTGACAGGTGTTAGATATTATTATGATAAGCTACCTAGTTAACATTAAGTTCAATTTGTATAAATACAAACCTAAATAAAAACATGTACTTACATGAACATACTTTTTCATAATTACTATTTCTTACTACGGAACCATCTTTCGATTCTTTGACGCTGCCTTGTCTAAAACTTTTGTTGAGTTTTAAGTAGGTTTTTCTTACTTTGCGCCTGAAATTACCGCTGGATTTAAATTTCTTCCACTGTTTTAAATCGATTATTTCAACTGTTGTGATGATACGAGTAAAAGCCAAGATTAACAGAAACCGAGAAAAATCGAGCTATTTAACAAAAAGCTTATATAGGTAAAGTCACAACAACGGAAAATATACAAGTTCAGTCCGTAAAAGAGTACCACGTGAAGTCATTAAATAATCAAAAAGTTTATAACAGTAACTTATATAAGCATTTCAAACCAATAAGTTATTTAAGGCTTATACATCTGAATAGTGGGATTTTAAACATTATATAAAAGTCGTGTAAATATAGTCAAAAAATCATATAAGAAACGTGTATACAGCTGTACGTTTTATATGAGTTAAATTTATGGACTTTATATGATTATCATGTAGAAATCTTATTACTCACAAAAAATAGTGATAAGGTCGTCAATATAACCAGAATATGATTGTCATATAAATTACTTTTATATTACATCAAGAAGTCGTAAAGTGGTCGTAAACGAGACAAATAAACGTGGGAATGTATTTTAAAGGTCACAGCTATGACCTTTATAAGATGGTCATATAATTTGGTCGTGTAAACGTTGACAGGACTAATTTAAAAGACTAAAATATTATACGACTAATCGTTCGTATAATATTTTGTAACACGATTAAGGGTAATTTGAGTTACAACTATATGACCTCTATATGACCAAATGCTATATAGGCTTCATATTATAAGACAACTTTGCTAGTTGGGTAATGATGCCTGGTTGCAGGGGCGCGTGGTACGCGGACGGCGGGCGCTGGCAGCGCTGCCTCGACCTGTGGACGTGGGCGCTGGAGCTACGGATCGAGCGAGACACGCTGCTGCACACCGGTGAGTGCGAGCGAGACCACTGATACTGCACGAGGACGGGCGAGGTGCTTCGCCGGCCGTACACTTTCTTTATCGTATCTTTTATACAAAAATAAGATAGCCTTAAGGGTTTTTACTGGTAGTTAAACATATAAGAGCCCCAAAATAAAAATAGAGCCAATGGTGCAAATTATAAGAAATAATGAAGTAATGTTTTATTGTCACAGACTAAACAACTTTATCGGACAAAGTTATTAGTCTGTACTAATAATCCGATCAATAAAATATTTATAGCCGATGATTTAAACATGAGTGAAATTTCTTGGTCTACGCCTGGTGACAGTTCTTACCTCTCTCCGTTGTTTTCTAGTTCTAATGATAATCATAACATGGTTCAGGACTTAATGAACTTATGTGACCTAAACCAGTTTAATAATGTTAGAAACCACCTGGGCGGACTACTTTACTTAATTGTTTCCAATGGTGATTTAACAGTTTCCCACTGTACAGAGCGTCTAGTGGATGAAGACTCTTATCATCCAGCTCTTATCTGCTTGCCATATGCGAGGAACTTGATGATTGTGATTGGAAATCTTTATTACATTGTACATCAATGAGTTGAGTTATTTAACAAATTACTACTAAGTTTACGTGATAAACGTGTTCCTTACAAGCGTGTGCACCCTAGCCAGTACCCTGTTTGATTCTCCTGCATTGAAAAAAATATTAAAAGAAAAAAACAAGTTGCACAGGAAATATAAAGTTTATTTCAATAAATCTGATTATTCGGCTTTTAGTGCCTTACGTCAGCGAGCCAAAAGAGTCGAAATTGAATGCTACAATAGCTGCACACTGAATACTGAAAATTCCATTACAAAGAATACTCGAACTTTTTGGTCTTTTGTGCAAGTTAACAAGCTACATAATTCCTACCCATCCTCTATGACATATAATAATAACAGCTTGTCGTCAGGCGAAAAAATCTGCGATGCTTTCGCAGAGTTCTTCAACTCTACCTATCTATCGCACACCCAAGTGCCTATACCCAGTGCAAGTGACCTTTTCACTCTTTCATCGCCGATAGCCGACATTCATAATATTTTCAAAGATTTTGAATTATGAAGTATGTAAAATATTAAGATCCCTTGATTGTAATAAATCTGCAGAGCCTGACGGTTTGCATCCCCTGTTGATATCGAAATGTGCCAGTAGCTTGACCCTCCCGATTTATTTTTTGTTCAAGCGTTCTATTACTGAAGGGGTCATGCCTAAAATTTGGAAATCAGCGACAGTTACTCCTATCCATAAAAAAGGCTCTAGACGTGAGGTTAGTAATTATAGACCTATCTCCAAACTCTGTATCTTTGCTAAAGTATTTGAAAAGCTGGTTCATAAGCAGTTATATGTTGCTCTCAAGCACACTTTTTTTCCCCAGCAACACGGGTTTTGAGCGGTAGGTTCACAGTTTCTAATCTGTTAGCATTCACCGGCGACCTAGTTAGATGAATGGAATCTGGAGGTCAAGTTGATGCAATCTATACCGACTATCTGTTACTGTTGACTGTGACTAACGTCAACGTGAACGTGTAGAACATGTAGTCAATCTGTTGACTGTCTACTATTGCAACAGGATCTTGATCGTTTGCAGACGTACTGTTTTACAAACAAACTAGATCTGAAAGTATCTAAATGCAACTGTATCTTGTACTACTGTACTTTTAGCAGATCCCGTAAACTTGTATTTTATGATAACATGTTGAATCAGCAATCGTTCCAGCGTACCGACCAAGTCAGAGATCTTGAGGTCATTTTGGATTCTAAACTACTTTTAGACAAGCCATTACTTGCAAAGCGATGAAGACTCTGGGTTTTATCTTCCGCATTACCAAATAGTTTAACTCAGTTACGACTCTTAAAATTCTATTTTGCTCTTTGGTGAGAAGCCAATTAGAGTTTGCGCCTCAAGTTTGAAACCCGCGTTACGGCGCATGTTGCAGACACGTGCCACACGGTGTGCGCGCTCACCCGGCTGCTGGTGGACCTGTGCTTCTCGAGCGACCGGCCGGAGGGGGAGGAGGAGGGGGAGGGGGAGAGCACGCGGGGGCAGGAGCCCTCGTTCGACGTCATCATGCGTGTGCTGCGCCTCGTGGCGCGCGCCGTGCCCGGTGAGTGACGCGCCTCGAGCGACCGGCCGGGGGGAGGGGGAGAGCGCGGGGGGGCAGGAGCCCTGGTTCGACGTCGTCATGCGCGTGCTGCGCTTCGCGGACTCCACCGAGCAAGCGTTGTGAGCACAACGCGACCGAGCGAGAGTCTGATTCAGCTTTGGCGAAAATTCTTTCGTATGTTCCACTGCCTTCTTCTACATGTCGCATTTCTCAACTGATTCTCTTGAAATTTTGTGATTGGGTTCGACGATTTAATGGGTTTTTTTGTCGAATCTGTTTTTGGAATATAAAAAGTATGTCTCTGTCCGCAGAGGGCCAGCGGCTGATATCGCTGTCTCCGTGGTGCGAGGCGCAGGCGGAGGCGTGGGAGCGCGCGCTGCGCTGCCTCGTGCACCTCGCCGTAGTGGCCGAGCGCGCCGCCGGCCGCGCTCGGCGGAGCGAGCTCGTGCGGGAGCTGACTGTGCTGGTACGACTCACGACACGTGTGAGAGAGAGAGAGGGAGCGCTGCCTCGTGCACCTCGCCGTAGTGGCCGAGCGCGCCGCCGGCCGCGCTCGGCGGAGCGAGCTCGTGCGGGAGCTGACTGTGCTGGTACGACTCACGACACGTGTGAGAGAGAGAGAGGGAGCGCTGCCTCGTGCACCTCGCCGTAGTGGCCGAGCGCGCCGCCGGCCGCGCTCGGCGGAGCGAGCTCGTGCGGGAGCTGACTGTGCTGGTACGACTCACGACACGTGTGAGAGAGAGAGAGGGAGCGCTGCCTCGTGCACCTCGCCGTAGTGGCCGAGCGCGCCGCCGGCCGCGCTCGGCGGAGCGAGCTCGTGCGGGAGCTGACTGTGCTGGTACGACTCACGACACGTGTGAGAGAGAGAGAGGGAGCGCTGCCTCGTGCACCTCGCCGTAGTGGCCGAGCGCGCCGCCGGCCGCGCTCGGCGGAGCGAGCTCGTGCGGGAGCTGACTGTGCTGGTACGACTCACGACACGTGTGAGAGAGAGAGAGGGAGCGCTGCCTCGTGCACCTCGCCGTAGTGGCCGAGCGCGCCGCCGGCCGCGCTCGGCGGAGCGAGCTCGTGCGGGAGCTGACTGTGCTGGTACGACTCACGACACGTGTGAGAGAGAGAGAGGGAGCGCTGCCTCGTGCACCTCGCCGTAGTGGCCGAGCGCGCCGCCGGCCGCGCTCGGCGGAGCGAGCTCGTGCGGGAGCTGACTGTGCTGGTACGACTCACGACACGTGTGAGAGAGAGAGAGGGAGCGCTGCCTCGTGCACCTCGCCGTAGTGGCCGAGCGCGCCGCCGGCCGCGCTCGGCGGAGCGAGCTCGTGCGGGAGCTGACTGTGCTGGTACGACTCACGACACGTGTGAGAGAGAGAGAGGGAGCGCTGCCTCGTGCACCTCGCCGTAGTGGCCGAGCGCGCCGCCGGCCGCGCTCGGCGGAGCGAGCTCGTGCGGGAGCTGACTGTGCTGGTACGACTCACGACACGTGTGAGAGAGAGAGAGGGAGCGCTGCCTCGTGCACCTCGCCGTAGTGGCCGAGCGCGCCGCCGGCCGCGCTCGGCGGAGCGAGCTCGTGCGGGAGCTGACTGTGCTGGTACGACTCACGACACGTGTGAGAGAGAGAGAGGGAGCGCTGCCTCGTGCACCTCGCCGTAGTGGCCGAGCGCGCCGCCGGCCGCGCTCGGCGGAGCGAGCTCGTGCGGGAGCTGACTGTGCTGGTACGACTCACGACACGTGTGAGAGAGAGAGAGGGAGCGCTGCCTCGTGCACCTCGCCGTAGTGGCCGAGCGCGCCGCCGGCCGCGCTCGGCGGAGCGAGCTCGTGCGGGAGCTGACTGTGCTGGTACGACTCACGACACGTGTGAGAGAGAGAGAGGGAGCGCTGCCTCGTGCACCTCGCCGTAGTGGCCGAGCGCGCCGCCGGCCGCGCTCGGCGGAGCGAGCTCGTGCGGGAGCTGACTGTGCTGGTACGACTCACGACACGTGTGAGAGAGAGAGAGGGAGCGCTGCCTCGTGCACCTCGCCGTAGTGGCCGAGCGCGCCGCCGGCCGCGCTCGGCGGAGCGAGCTCGTGCGGGAGCTGACTGTGCTGGTACGACTCACGACACGTGTGAGAGAGAGAGAGGGAGCGCTGCCTCGTGCACCTCGCCGTAGTGGCCGAGCGCGCCGCCGGCCGCGCTCGGCGGAGCGAGCTCGTGCGGGAGCTGACTGTGCTGGTACGACTCACGACACGTGTGAGAGAGAGAGAGGGAGCGCTGCCTCGTGCACCTCGCCGTAGTGGCCGAGCGCGCCGCCGGCCGCGCTCGGCGGAGCGAGCTCGTGCGGGAGCTGACTGTGCTGGTACGACTCACGACACGTGTGAGAGAGAGAGAGGGAGCGCTGCCTCGTGCACCTCGCCGTAGTGGCCGAGCGCGCCGCCGGCCGCGCTCGGCGGAGCGAGCTCGTGCGGGAGCTGACTGTGCTGGTACGACTCACGACACGTGTGAGAGAGAGAGAGGGAGCGCTGCCTCGTGCACCTCGCCGTAGTGGCCGAGCGCGCCGCCGGCCGCGCTCGGCGGAGCGAGCTCGTGCGGGAGCTGACTGTGCCAGCTCAAGCCAAAAACAGCCATTGAAAATTATCGTCCTATCTCCATTCTTAATGTTTAGAGTAAATTATTTGAAAGGGTGGTTCTTATATATATCCCGTAATATCTCCCTTAATATCCACAGCATGGCTTCATGAAAGGACGGTCGACAGCTACAAACTTAAGAGTTTTTATTGATTATGTTACTCGCAGTATGGAAGGAGGCTCTCAGGTAGACGTGGTCTACACGGACTTTGAGAAAGCTTTTGACCGCGTAGACCACATCATACTTCTTCACAAGCTTAATGAACTTGGTATCCGAGGCAATTTGTTAGGATATATGGAATCTTATTTACGCAACTGTTGTCAATCAGTAGTAGTGGGTGGCTTCTGTTCGGACTTTATTAGAATCCCTTCTGGAGTCCCACAAGGCTCCATTTTGGGACCTCTATTATATGCTTCATGTCTATATTTCTATCTATCAATCTATAGGATTGAGATATAGTAAATAGGTACATTTTGGTTATAAGACAGTAGACCAAATAAAGACAGTTGTAATCTGGAATTCGAGCGTTTCACTTGTCACCTTTGCATGGCGACCCTGCCATGTTTGGGGTACGCGACGCGACTCGTGTTTAATAATATGCGGCTCCAAACAAACAAACAATAAAAAAAAAAAATAGTAAATATTTGATTGCAATAACAAGTGAAAAAATGGAAACGATTAAATTAATTAATAAATAAAAGAATACCAAAATGCAATAAACTCCAATAGTACCAATGCGGGACAATATTTCTACAATGACTATTTTAACGATCGTTGTGTGTGTGTGTGTGGGTTCGTAACAAATTTGGAAATCGACGATTCAATAGTTTGAAAACACAAATAATAATAAAAAAAAAAATAACATTGTGGTGAGAAAAATGCAGGCAGCCGGGAGTAGCTGGTGTCGGATGATTGGCATATAATGTATGCAGGCAGCCGGGAGACGTTGGTGTCGGAAGATTGATATACAACGCATGCAGGCAGCCGGGAGATGTTGGTGTCGGAAGATTAATATACAACGTATGCAGGCAGCCGGGAGATGTTGGTGTCGAAAGAAAAGTCCAGGAAAAGGAAATAAATAAATGTTACGAAATACACGCCTTTTGAGTTAGTTTTTGGCAAAAAGTGCATTTTACCATCGAATCTAGATACAGGAAAAGTAGATCCTTTGTATAATTTTGATAGTTATCCGCTAGAATTACGTTACAGAATACAAACCTCGCAAAAAGAAGCACGTAATAATTTAATAACTAGTAAAATTAATCGGAAATTGCGATACGATCAAAATATAAATTCTATATCATATAAACCAAATGATTTAATTATGTTAAAAAATGAAATTGGAAATAAGTTCCAACCAATATACTCAGGGCCCTATACTGTTGTAAAAGAATGTTCACCAAACGTTGAAATAATTAAAAATAATAAATTGTATACTGTTCATAAAAATAGAACTAAACGTTATGTTCCACCAGTATCATAAAATATAAATATAATATCGTATTGTATTAGAATAATAATTAGTTTAGCCTAAGAAATCCATATACATACTTTAATTAAGATTAAAATGTAACCAAATATATTACTAGCGTAGCCAATAATTTAATATTATAATCAACTCTAAACTATGTATTAACCACGTACATTTAGGAGCTCCATACTAACCCTTAGAATTGTAACAATAAAGGTATCTATAACTAGCATATCCCTATTGTAAAATAAAATAAACTAACATTTATTTTATTTTTCTAATAGCGGTTAAAATGAGATATAGTAAATAGGTACATTTTGGTTATAAGACAGTAGACCAAATAAAGACAGTTGTAATCTGGAATTCGAGCGTTTCACTTGTCACCTTTGCAGGATCTATACTGCAAAATTCGTCTTATCACAAAAACTTTACCCTAAAAAACCTAGGCCATTGAAAACGACAAAGACGAAGTAGTTACAGAGTTAGATCAGATCTCGGAAACGTGGAAAAGCCACCGTCAGTCACTGTTCCATGATCCACAGTCACGTTGTTTTACAAGCACAAACTCAAATAATGAAGACCTGGATCCAGAAGTTCCTGTCAGAAGTGAGAGTGTGTATGTGTGCGTTTGACTTCATATCTACTTTGCTTCATTAAGAATTTGGAGAACCTCCCGTTTGAAATTATTTATTTATTTAAATTTTATCTAACATTATTTTATTTTCAATTAATTATATTTTTGGCAATTTTTTTTATCTAACATATGATAGGTGTACTTTGATGTACCTATTTGAAATAAATATAAGTATTTATGATTATTTAAATTTAATTAGTGATTGTTTTTATTATTTGTATATAAAATGTAAATCCGTTATCAGCTGGAAGTTTGTTAAAATAAAAAAAAAAAAATAGTTTGAATGGAACGTACGCTGCCCCCGGGCAGGTGTCCGCGGGCGCGCGCACGCGCGGCAGCGGCTCGTCGCTGCTGCAGCTCGCCTGCTCGCGCCTCACGAGCGTGCGCTCCGCGTACCTCGCCGAGCTGCCTCGCCCGCGCGCGCTGTTCCCCAGCCTGCGCGCCGCGCGCCTGCTGCTGGCCGCCGGCGCCAGCGCCGCCGCGCGCGACCGCGCCGGCCGCTCCGCGCTGCACGTCGCCGCCACGCCCTACAACGCCAGCGCCGAGCTGCTCGAGGTGAGTGACACCGCGCGCGGCTCCGCGCACACCGCACTCGGTACAGGACGCGTGCTCCGGCAGGTGCTGGTGCTGGGCGGCGCGCACGTGTGCTCGCCGGACGCGCGCGGCGCGAGCGCGCTGGCGCTGGCCCCGGGCTCGCTGCGCGCGGCGCTGCACCGGCACGTGACGCTGGCGTGCCTGGCGGCCGCGGCGCTGCTCCGCGCGCCCGCGCCGCCGCCCGCCCGCGTGCTGCCGCGCACGCTGCGCCCCTTCCTCGACCTGCACCGGTACCCCTGAGCTCGCACGCTGCGCCCCTTCCTCGACCTGCACCGGTACCCCTGAGCTCGCACGCTGCGCCCCTTCCTCGACCTGCACCGGTACCCCTGAGCTCGCACGCTGCGCCCCTTCCTCGACCTGCACCGGTACCCCTGAGCTCGCACGCTGCGCCCCTTCCTCGACCTGCACCGGTACCCCTGAGCTCGCACGCTGCGCCCCTTCCTCGACCTGCACCGGTACCCCTGAGCTCGCACGCTGCGCCCCTTCCTCGACCTGCACCGGTACCCCTGAGCTCGCACGCTGCGCCCCTTCCTCGACCTGCACCGGTACCCCTGAGCTCGCACGCTGCGCCCCTTCCTCGACCTGCACCGGTACCCCTGAGCTCGCACGCTGCGCCCCTTCCTCGACCTGCACCGGTACCCCTGAGCTCGCACGCTCCATCCGGATACCACGTCTTGGTTGTAATAATACTGAAGACTGTGCTGCCCGTCAAAGTGAACAACTTTTGAAACATCGGTTTTTTTTTAATAATCTAGTCGTCACCATATTGAATAACGGGTCCGATTTGGCACGCCAAAAATTAAATGTCCGAATTTGTCCCCCGTAAGAAAGTATAATCAGCATAATAATATCATCGCATCCAAATAATTACGCATAAAAACAAATAAAAAAAAAGGACGTAATATTATGTAAACTACGTCAAATTATAATTCAAGTGACTTCCATTTTTAAAATGAAATTCAGTATCTACGTAAAAATGATTGATACTTGCAAAGTTGAGGTATATTTTGAATTAATACGTTGGCACGTAATGGGTGACCCGAGTGTCACCTCGCTGGCGCCGCCTCATAACCTACTATCGATTTGTAATAATAAGAGTAATTCAAATTCAAAATCATATATTTGCAGAAATATAGGTACATACAGGATAGTTGGTCATTAATAAGAGTCTCACTAACCCCTAAAGAGCGTGCAAAAGTTGGGAAATAGTAGGTAGATAATTAATTTTAAATGGTCATAAAATATCATATCATCTTACAATGTCAATCTTTGAAAACAATTAATTAAATACAATATTATGTCACATGCAGGATAGATACTAATATTACAGTAAAGTCTTATCGTCAATAAATTCCCTAATCGCAGAAAGCAGAAGCTGTTTTAATTTAATTTTAAATACAAGAAATGAGTTGGTATTCTTTATTGTCTGTGGAATCTTATTATATACTTGAACACCCATACCGAAGATACTATTTCTGTATTGCTTCGTTCTACAGCTTACACAGCCTAATTTATTTTTATGTCTTGAACTTTTTAATGTATCATACTTGCTTAAATCCGATCTTACCAAAAGAGATGCCTCATAAAATGTAAATTGAGGGTAGTGTTAATATTTTAAGACTTTTAAAGTAAGGCACGAATCACGAGTTGAAAGCACGAGTTGGCACGAATCTGTTTGACGAAGCCCGCACATAGCCCTGATACACTTGTTCTGTGCCTTGAAAGCAGTTTCTCTCTCAGCTGAGTTCGCCCAGTATAACACACCGTAACTTAACGTAGACCCTACATAAGCATGGTAAGCAGTCAATAGTGTAGTTTGGTTGGCACCCTTTCTAAGCATACATAGGGCATACGAATACTGACTATGAGTATATTTTAACTTAGTTTGGGGTTTTCCAGATACAGAATCACACTGATTTTGTAAATGCGAAAATGTTAATGAATGTATGGAAGATTGTTACTTGATCACGCCGAACGAATCTGGATAAAAATTGGCACATAAGAGATTGAAGACTGGAATAGCACATAGAATATCACTTGCCACAGGTAAACCCGCGGCGCAGCTAATAATAAATTGTTAATAAGGGTGAGAATTCCTTGGTCGAAATAAAACGATTGTGCCTGGGTAGAGGAATCTGTATATATTCTTGATCATAAAAAACCTTAGCATTTAACAAAACCAAACGCATGCGCGTTTTAAGACCGAACAGCGCCATCTAGTGAACATTTTTTGCAACACGATCTAAATCAATGAATTGACTCGACAAAATAAAATTAAAAAGACTCAGAAACCGAGCTCGACGAAGAGCCATGTCACGTAATAGCAGTCTGCGTAGCATCAACATCATCTTTTTTTGATGCATCTTCTGCCTGACATTAAACATTGAAAAATCCCGACACCGATTTTATCAACACTGATTTTTATGCAGCGTGCAGAGCAGCTTAAGCAGGTTCCTAGAAAGCTGGCAAAGTCGAATAAGCTCACACATGTGATGGGACCGACGGTGTATAACAAGCTACCAAGTGACGTCGTTGCCGCTCCCAACCAGCAGCTCTTTAAAAATCGCTTAAAGCGCTGGCTTGTCGATCAGACGTTCTACAGTTTCAAAGAGTTCCTTGAACTGTCAATAACAGGGATAGTGTACAAATGTACAATGACTTATTATTATTACCGTACCATTTAATGTTTACTGAATAGTACTAATATTACTATACATATTTAATAATATCTTGACATGTAAATAATACTTACGAATAAATGAATATGAATAATATGAATATGAATATGAAACATAGCTAACAACACTCCCGACTAATTCAACTTTCAAACAAAAAAAAAACAAAATCAATATCGGTCCATCCGTTCGGGAGCTACGATCCCACAGACAGACGTACGCACACAAGCACGCACACACACGCACACACACACACACACACACACACACACACACACAACGACAAACTTATAACACCCCGTCGTTTTTGCGTAGGGGGTTATAAATAAAGACGAACGAAAGCCACGAGTAATAACAATGGATAAAAAACAAGTATGTTTACTTAGATGGCGCTGTTGGCGCCTTAGAACGCGCAAGCGTTCATTCGCGATGTAACATGAGGTCCGTTTAGAGAGCATTTTAATAAATTTGTCTTCTGATCTAGCAGTGGTTGTCGTATTATGTAATACCCAGACTGCTATTATCCGAGGGAGATAGTTAGTCACCATAGCTCAGTCAAAGCTATTCATGGTCCTTCGCGCCGGATTTTGAGCAATTGAAGAAGTCGTTCGGAAGGATTGGTTACCAGGCGAGTAACTGTCCATTTAAGTGGTCAGCTGCCAGGCGAGTAGCTGTCAATTTGGAGGTGCCAGA
This sequence comes from Peribatodes rhomboidaria, assembly GCA_911728515.1. Lineage (NCBI taxonomy): Eukaryota > Metazoa > Arthropoda > Insecta > Lepidoptera > Geometridae > Peribatodes > Peribatodes rhomboidaria. The sequence continues at coordinate 112,769 of OU452190.1, forward strand.
TGGCACTAGTCTCCAATCATGGAAGAATTTGAAAGGGAATATAATATATATTTTGATTTGAATTTGATCATGAAAAGACTAAGTATCTGTGTTACTGAGCTACTATCCAGTTTCTATTAAGTTGAGTTTTTGGAATTTATGAAGACTCGATTTTCTTAATTCTATTAATTGTAAAATTATTACTTAGTTACTTATTAAAAAAAACGAAATTAAAGAAACCTTAAAATTAACTTAAAGCTAAAATTAATTAAAAAAAGAAAAGTTCATTTGGGTGGTTTAAAATAACACTCTAAAGTGTCAATACACCCAAAACCATTACCTTGTAAGAGTACTAATACGTACCTTCTAGAGAAGCTGTTCCAGACAAAAGCGTCACGCTACTTGATAACAGCCGGGCCGGCCCGCGCGAGCGGCCTGGAGGCGTGCTGCAGCGCTAAAACATTCGCTATGTCGCCAAGCAAACTACTAAAACATATAGCGCTATATAGAGTATAATTTTCTCACTCCGTACTCAACTACACTGCATGCGTGTCGAAGTCGAAGCACACTGATGCAATGTGTACGGATTGCAGTACAATGCAGTCGACGAAAGTTAGTGTTCGGATCATGACATCTAGTACGTAGTACATACGTAATATATATCGATATACTCATCATTATTTAACGTCGCTCAGTTTTGTATTCAAGTCTCTGTATCGTCCAGTTTGGACACTACTGAAGTTGTAAATATATTCAATACAGTTAACAGTTATCTTACAGGTCTAGCATACTCTCTCGATGTTGTCTCGATGTTCTCCGTACATATCCCATTAGTTAGCGACAGTTTTTAGTCTTCCGAATGTAAAATATTTCCATTGTACCTAATCAGACCTACCTAGACTAGCGTGTCCATATCTGTTCATGAAAGTTATTGTAGGTCCAACTAGAGCGCCGTTTAATTCAGTCTGATTTCTCTCGTGACGTCAAATAAACTCTATAATGCTCACAAAAATATTCTTACCAAAATTATAAATGCGAAAGTGAGTTTCTTCGTTTGCTTGTTACGCTTTGACGCCTTAACTACTGAACTGTTCATCATAGAATTTTGCACACACGTTGTCAGAGGTATAGAAGGACGTTCATCCCAGAACAAGTATAAATTAAACATTTTAGAAACCCCCGACACCGATTTTCTTTAAACATAGCTAAGAACACTACCGACTAATTCACCTTTCAACAAAAAAAAACATAATCAAAATCGGTCCATTCGTTCGGGAGCTACGAGGCCATACACACACACACACACACACACAGGCACGTCAAACTTATAACACGCAGTCGTTTTTGCGTCCGGGGTTAATCTTTAGTTAAGTATAGGACCGCGGGGCGCAGCTAGGGATCATATTAAACACAATATCGCTTATTAACTGGCGGCCATAGCTCGGCACCTCGACGTTCGTTCTCACACAACTCGACGCGCTCATGGCGTCGAACTGAGTTTGTAGATTTACTAGATTTTACGAAATGTAATGAGAGCGGCGACGTCAAGTGTTCGCGGTCTGGTGCGGTCCAGTGACGTCGGTGCAGTTCGCGGTCCTTCGAGCTGGCCGCTCTCTTGTAAAGCCCTTAGAAATATTAATATCTACTACGACTATAAATTGTGATATTCGGAAATGTTATAGTTTAGTAAATTCATGCAGGTATTTAGAAATAGAATAATTTTAAGAGTGTGTAGAAAATAAGTGTATTAGAAACCCAAATGTCTTTTGTCTATGTACATGTATTCTAATAAATATTTCGCAAAGTTGCTAGAAATTAATGTCTACTGAATCATATTAATCTTGAAAATAAAACACTGAAATGTACTCAATTGTTTTTATTTTATTTTATAAAAGCCTTTACTTACAAAAATCTACAACCTATTTACAAACGTTCATATTTATAGACAAAATAAGAGATCATTACAATAATAGAGAAAATGGAAGCACTGACTACTTATAAAATTGAACACGCTCATCAAAAGCAATCTGCGGGACAATTCAGCTAACCTCAGTCTGAACTCATGCTCCTGAGCCGTTGATGTTGCGTGCTCATATCAAAAATCGACAGGGAACGGCAAAGTATCACTAGCGTCACTTGTGACACTAGTGATACATTGCCATTATTTGTTAGTTGAAATAAGTGAAAACTAGTTTTGGCCTTTTTACACCCTATCCATAAATACAAGCCGTCGAGTTTTCCTTGTAAAATAAAAAAATGTCTCACAAACGTGCCAGCTGGAGTAGCGATGACACGTTCGCGTAGCAGTGTTACTGAGCCGTTGCTCGTTCGTTTTTACACAACATCACCGGTTCAGAACATCGGCGATGGTCAGCTGAATTATCCCGCAGATCACTGCGGACGGAGGCAGGCGTATAGCTTTCTGCGTACAAACGAGCTCGCCAAAACAAAGGACAAGTAACTAACCGTTACAATATGAAATTAATATCAACTAAGTACGTCGCGGAAGGTAAAACAGGATGATACAATATAGTGCGCATATTCCCGCCGCGCCTGCACTTTGTGCCAGTTGTACTTAGCGCTCTATCACACTAGCGATTTGCGAGCGATTTTAAGGCGAGGCTATTGCGCGGCGTTCTCGTGACGAGCGCTCGGCGATGACGCCGCGGGCGCGAAGCTACACATGACTAAATAGTTACTACGTCGCAGCATCTCGAAAAATCGGCATCATCGCCGCGCGCCCGTTGCAAGCTCGCGGCGATCTCGCCGCGCAATCGCCTAGCTTTGAAATCGCTCGCAAATCGCTGGCATGATAAAGCTCGTAGTAGGTGTGTCGAGTCAGCTGACTGGTCGACAGCGGCGACGTTTGTGTAACAGTTTGTCGAACTCTGGAGCGAGCGGCCGCTGAGGCCTGTTCCACACGTTGGCTCCAACGCCATTCGTCCAGCGTTGGAGCCAATGCTGTTTTCTAATCACTATACAGATGAGTGGCTCGGGGCCGACGTGTGGAGCCGACGTAACAATTAGCACAACTCCGCCGTCAATTTTGATATTTGCATGTGGTTGGTGGAGATTACACTTCGATCAGATATGCGTAGATGTCGTGTCTCATTAAAAATTAGGTCTCTATAGGGGCACCGTATCGACTCTTAACTTCTACCCAAAATAATCAAATACATACAACATCATTCAAATTAAAGCCTTATTCTGCAATAACGTTGATGAATTCTCTCGTATAGGCGTCGTGACACTGACGCGATCACAGAGCGACTGACTGCGGAGCTGGGCTTACATTATCTCGATCTAAACCATGGGATAAATATACTCCGCCAGGTAAAACATTCAACAACACGTAATGACGTCAATCGATGATTACGCAAGACTGAAATAAGTTACTTGCAACAAGTTCGAAAGAGACGGATGACGATAACGTCATTATGTGTTTGCTAAATAGACCTTGTTTTTTATGATCACGATCTAAATCCAGTTTTCAAGGTGCCATTTTTCGTATTGAGACTATGTATATCTGACCGAAGAGATCACGGTCGGACGCCGCGAGCAGCTCTAGCGAGCCGCCAGCAGCGCCGCGGCGGCCGCGAGCGCGGCCAGGGCCGCGCGCGGCCGCGGCCGCGGCTGCGGTCCGGCCGCGGACTTGGCGCGGCCCAGGCTGCGCTTGTGTCGGTCCACTATGAAGATGCGCCCGCCCATACCTGCGTTAATAAACATTCACATTATACACGGTTAACACAATGAATGAAACAAACAAACAAAATATGAAAACTGTTTGAAAACACATTCCAGTTTGAGTTTTTTTTAAATTTATATGTTTATTGATAGGAAAACAAACAGCTGTTTAACAATAAACTAAATACACAACGAAATAAAACAAATAAGCCTAGATAGTTTTCACTAATAAAGTAAGATAAATAAATTGAAAGAAAGTGTTACATAAATATAGAAATAACAAGAATGGAAATAAACTAGAAACATAAATACTTAGTAGAAAAACATACATAAAACCCAAAGTAAAAGATTGTAACTTAAAGCTGCACCATATCAATTTATAAAAAATTGTAACAATTATAAAAAGTGTACAATAAATAATAATTATTGCACAACAAATTTGGAAAATATGTCATTTTTAAATTAAATTTTGTGCCGTTTTTTATACTACCTGACCAGGTGAATTTCGTCCCGCAACATATTTTTTTATAATTATTTTTTTCATATACTTAAACAAACCTTGTACCGATAATAACAAACGCAAAAAAAAAGTTATCCAATTGAGTGCAATCGTTCGCATGTTATGCGCGTACATACCTACATTTTGGCGACTCATGTTTATTTAGTAAACAGATTTTTTATTTAAAAAATGTAGCGGGACGGCCCTATCCTCCCGTAGATAGTAATATTGGCAGCAATGGGCCCGCCGGCCAATCATCGACTCTCCCTGGGAAAATAAGTTGCGCGCGCGCCCCGCGCGGCGCTAGTGGCGCGCGGGTGGAGGGCGCGGTCTCCCGTCTTGTACTTGTAGTTGTGAGCCGACCACAGAGTACTTTGTTATATAGGGAAATAGAGACCTCTCTCGGCAGCTAAAACAAGCAACACCTGCCAGCGCCATCTGTATTCGTGTCATGGACTTACTACATACATAACTATAACTATATCAATGGTTCGAATAGCTATAGCTGTAGGTAGATATATTACAGATTAATGAAACTTTTATATTATTATTTTGGTATAGGGGAAACAATGAATTATTGATGGCTGGTAATCACAAGACGGGCCATATTTTTAATGCATTACTGGCCCGGCAATATTTTAAGGGTGGCCGGGCTATATCGTCATACATTTCTAGCATGGCTGATGATGGCCGGGCTACCGGCAATATTGCCGGGCCCATATTGCAATAAAAACATGGCTCGAATAAGGAGCACCTTTACATAATTATAAACAAAAAAAAATCAACAAGTATCAGCAATCAATAATAATTAATGATGATAAAAATATGATATACATGTAACTCTTTATTCAAAAACCTTATGTAAGTACATATAAAATTATAAAACTTTTAATACTTAATACTTATAAAACAAAACTAGTTATAATAGCCTACATTCAACATAATTTTGCTTAGGTTTTAGTTTGGTGAGATTTTTTAGGTTTGGTTGGTTAGGTTAGAGGTTATGTGCCGGGTTTACCATAGAAAATACGGGTTTTACTTTATTATATTGACCTAATACTAATATAGCTCACTTTCAGAATCTATGCAACACTTTCTTCAAGACAACGACATCATTTATTTTGTAGGAGTCCTAGGATCTTATTTCTAAGACACAAAACTTCGAGTCTCTATCTCAGTTCCAGGAGTTTCTATCTCACCACACAGAATACACATTCAACACCACACTAACCGGAGGAGACACACTCAACTCAACGGACTAGTAAGATAAACTAAAAAATTCGGCAAATTACTGTAGAAACAAACAGAAAACTTAAAAATCATCTTATCAAAAATATTGGTCGGTCGGAACGGTCAAGTCAACATCAGCGAGTGTTGCCAAGTCAATGAAATAAGAATTGGCTAGATTGACTAGACAATAAATGAAAGGGGCTCTATGACCATGCGAACTGTCGTATGCGATTGATAGTATGGCCATCTGGGCCTTATTCTTGCGCGTGAGACGCTTTTTGGTCCTAGTCTTTCTTGTTTGAAAAGTCGTAATGAGTGAGAGTGAAAATAACATCTCATCCGTTAGGACAGAGGCCGATAGTCACGTGACGTAACAAAACTCCTAGAAAAAAAAAATGTTAACTTTGTTGATTGTGAATGAATTCGTAATTTCTTTACATCACACTTTAACGTTCTTAATTTTTAAGAAAACAACACGCATCACATACACTTTTAACGCAAACTCGTTAATTTAATCAGAATGTTATATATACCATAAATACGTTTGAGTCTTTGTTTTTAACTTAATGGCAAAATCCGCCATTTGGTGCCGTCATAGCTTGTTTTCTATTTGTTACTTTTTAATTTATTGATTATTTTATATGTACGACATATTAAGTTAAATGCTACAATAAGTGCCAAAACTTCTAAAAGTATCGCTAATTCTAGCGCAAAAAGTGCAAAAGTGGTAGCACTGAGGCCAGTAGAGCAAGCGCCCTCAAATTGTTTTGACATTTAGCGTCACACATCATATTTATAAACCAACTATTTCAAGGAGACTACCACCATACTGTTATGGTGTGGACATCAAGTACCTATCAATTTTAGCACAATGTCTGCTCAAGTAGCGACATCTATATTTGTGTCATAGAAATACGAGATTATAATACTTCTAAATCAAAATTAGTACATTTATGTTAAGGTTCAACAGTACTTCTATTCAACCAAAATTAGTATAGTTATAGTCACCCGGTCATTCCGGATTACCAATATAAATGTATGAAGATTGAAGAGTCTGGAGCCGACTGCGATCCCTACCATACCGCTGCGTTTTTCGAAGCCTCGTGTCCCTTTTGATTTGTAACTTTTACTGTGTCGTGTGTTCAAGTATACTTTCTTATCTACCTACCAGTGCGTTTCATTATCTGCATACATTCTCCGTCCGTCAGTAGACCGAACAAATAATTTGTGGCCCAGGTTGAACCCGTTGGAGACAATGTTAATATAATCTAGACGAATTTCTAATCGATAAATCATTTAATCGAAAATGCAAAATATACTTATATCAATGGGTACGCGGGGATAGCGGCGCGAGGGGAGGGTATTGTTTCGCTTGGTTATATTGTCACATTTATAATTACTTAAATAACAGACATTTATAGATACATTTCCGGTAACATCTATAAGATCTGCATGTACCATAATGTTAGTAATAAATTATTGAGTATTAGTTAGTTAGTTATATAATCGTTACTTTGACCTACTTCGATTAGGTGGGGGCCTGGGGGTTAAAATAAATTAAATTGACCCCGAAAGTCCTTATCCAAGCACATAGAGACACCTCCCCCCCAACCGAAATAGGTCGAATTACCAGTAATCCTTAATCCTGTATAGAAAGATTCCTACTTTTATATTGTAAATGCGAAAGTTTCCGTGTGTTTGTTTGTTAATTTTTTATCGCGTATCATAAAAAGTGTCCGGGGCCCGGGGCCCGGGGCCGGGTACCTGCGTGCGTGAAGGAGTGGTAGTAGACGAGGTCGGGCCACGAGGAGTTGGGCGCCACGGGCAGGTCGGCGGGCGCGCCGGCGCAGCGCCACAGCAGCGAGCGGTTGAAGGCGCGGAACGTGGGGTAGTCGTCGTCGCGCCGCCGGTCGGCGCCCGGCGCGCGCGCGGCGCGGCACGGCGCGCCCGCGGCCGTGGGCGCCAGCCGGCCGCGCCGCGTCACGTGCACGCCGGCCAGCACGCGCACGCCGCGCTGCGCCGCCTCCGACAGCCGCTCCAGCCCGCCGCGCCGCTCCGCCGTCACCACCAGCGGGTGGTACGCCTCCGCCGAGTGCGGGTCGTTGCCGCCCCACACCTGCGCACGACCCCGACCGCACTGTTACACGCCCTCGTTCTACCCGGTCGAGTGAGCGCCCGTCGGGTGGGTCCCGACGGTCGCTCCCTTTCCGGGTTCGCTTGATTCAAAGAAAAATATCGTGGCCTCGTAAATCGATAGATTTTTTTTGTGGATGACTCCTGCCGTCGTACCCCGAGTCCTCTCCGACGTCCCGGACGTGTAGCGAGCGCGGAGGACGCGAGGCCTTTAGAAATTTTGTTAGGAGTTAAGGACGACTGACACGAGATAAAAGATTTTTTGGCACGTTTCTCAACTTCTTAATTCAAACCAGCACGGTTTCCTGCCTCGCAGATCTACTTCCACTAACCTGATGGGTTATGTAACGGATATGTTTGAAATTCTTGATGCTGGCGGGAAATTTCATGCAATAAATACTGATTTCAGCAAGGCCTTTGACCTTTTAGATCATGCTGATTCGTTGCCTGGCCAAATTACAGTGTCTAGGGATCCATGGTACTCTTAGTTAAATTTAAAAAATGAATCTCAACTGGTAGTTGCTAAAAGGTTTAGATCTTTGGTGACAGAAGTTCCTTCAGGCGTACTTTAGGGCTCTCACTTGGGCCCTCTACTATTTCTTATTTTCATCAATGACTTCCCTAGCTTATTGAAATCCAACGTTAAATTATTCGCTGATGATCTTAAACTATATAAGACAAAATTCTGTGATATAAAAGATGTTGAGTTATTACAATCACATACATTGATACTGTAAGTCAATGGTGTAGGCAAAATCGTATGATGTTGAATGCCAATGTTTTTAATTGCAGTTCCAAATGCTTTTATATTAGACTTCCTCACAAGCATGCACCTTTTTCGGTCGGTTACAAAACATAACATTCCTTTGAATGAGCTTTCTTGAATTCGTGACTCAGGAGGGACTATTGACAATATGCTATGCTTTCGTGATTTTGAAAGAAAATAACGGAACGAGAGACAAATGAACGGGGCCCGGACCGTGACATCTCCCTGCGATAAGTTCGAGGTTCGGCCGCCGACGCCGTGCGACCATGAACCTCATTGCGCGGCGATGCGATACGCCGTCGCGTCGCCGGCTGCACCTGAGCATTGTCGCAGGAAGATGTCAGGCTCGGAACTGACCTTGAAGGTGTAGGTGAGTCCCCTGCGCAGCTGCAGGTCGGGCGCGAGCTGCCCGTTGACGTACCAGGCGGTGGGCGCCGCGCCCGCCCCGCCGCCCGCCGCCCCCGCCCGCCCCGCCAGCCCGCGCGCGCCGCCCGCCGGCCCCAGCGTGAAGCGGAACACGCGCAGCGCCGGGTCGAACAGCTGCGCCGTCTCCCACGCCGCCGGGACCGAGCGCTCGCCGCTGCGGGTCGGACGCGCTCGTTACGGGGGCCACTCGCGATGCAACTCGGCCGACCGACCCGAGCGGAATCGACAAACCGAACACGAAATTGCTTCGGGAGGGGGCACTTTCGGGCTGCGCTTCCACAGGAGATGGGCGACGAGAAACATCTCCGGTAGACACGTGGCCGTCCGCCGTTTCGAGACCGCTCGTCGTCGTCTCTGAACACAAGTAAAACTTTAATTTCCCTAGGGCCACTCGTCGCAGCCGAGCCGGCGCAGGACTCACACAGTGAAGCCGGTGCAGTCGTCGGGCAGCGGCTGGCGCGCCAGGTGCAGCGCGAGGTCGCGGCGGTGGTAGAGGCGGTGGAAGGAGGGCTCGTCGTCCGCGTCGCGGCGGCCCACGGCCCACACCACGTGCACGGCGCGGTCCGTCGCCCACTCGCGGTCGCCCGGCTCCGCTGCAACAGGACACGGCCGTGCAGTGACCGCCCAGCTCGCGGCGCGCGCGCGCGTGTATCTACTCACTGGGCTGCAGCTGGCGGCGGTAGGACACGACGGTGAGGCCGCGGTCGCGGCGCGCCGTGAACACCTGGTTGGAGTCCTGGCCGCCCAGCACCGAGTCGCGGCACACGCCCGTCCAGCGGCCCAGCACCTGCGGACCGACGCGAGGCACGGGTTACACACGGGGACTCGCTTCAACTCGCATACAAAATGCGTGTGTGTATACCTGCACGCAGGCCGCTTGAGCCGTGATGTTGTAGTCGACGGCGACGCCGCGCTGCTCCTTGTCGCTGAAGTAGGCGACGGCGACGTCGGCGCCCACCATCACGGAGCGCTCGTTGCTGCCCGAGATACCGAACGCCATGTACTCGTCCGGAGCGATCTAGAACGGGGCATTACACTGTACGGCCAGTTTTACGCAATCGACTGTTGTGTTACCGCTTTTGCGCGACCAACTTTGTTCAGTTCTAGGCCAATATTCGGCCCGACTACACGATGCCATGCAAGTGGCCAGTGTACCCCGTTTTCCAAGTGGCAAACGGGCCTGAAATTTACAAGGTATAATTGGCCGTAAATTACGGTCTACGACACAAAATAAACGACTACCACCAAAGCGGTCCCCAGTGAAGCGATGACACCGATCGAATTGCAATAAAGAAGTATGTAGATATATGAAAAGTACAAAGCATAACGCATGCAAAGCCAAGTTTCATTAAGATCGGTTACGAGGGAGAAAGGTTACAAAATGAAAGCTGAAAACTAACATCGCCGTTAAGTTTGATCACATTGCGGAAGTGGAGGCGGAGTATTAGTATATGTTCAGTGGTGTCAGTGTGTCAGCAGGCGCGACGAGCGTGCAGTGCAACTCACCATGGCGGCGAGCTCGAAGGTGACCTGCGGCCCGAACACCTCCCACGAGACCTGGTAGTCGCGGTGCAGCTGCAGGCACGCCGGCAGCGACGACCTGCGGGACAACGAGCTGTAGCCGCGCCGGGGGAGCGGAGCTGCCGCTCCCTCCGGCGGCGGCGTCCGACACTTCAGCGTACAGTATGCGAGTCTCACTTGTAGTCGTGCAGCGCGCGGTCGGAGGGCGGCACGTTGAGCCCCTCGGGCACGAGCGCGGCGGCGAGGCTGCGGCCCGCGCGCTCCTCCCACACCGCCACCCAGTTGATGTCGAACACCGTGCGCCCGCTCGGCAGCTCCAGCGTCACGTCCTCGCCGTTGTACGTGCGGATCGACTCCAGGCTGCGCATACGTTACGACAACAACGGTGTAGAACGCTGAACATGCGGATCAAATACGAGCGAGAAGAGGGCTTCTAGCGACGGCACGTACCGTCATTTCAGATCTAGTTAGATTACATTATAAAATACACATAAGCCAGCTAGCCAGCCGGCTGAACTAGCACGATGGATAACTGCTCAATCAGCCTCGATGCAGGGTAGGCCGGTGTCCCTGCACTGGGACGTAAAGCACTTATGCAAATGTGTGCTGCCGTCTTATTCTATCGCCCCACTCAGTCTTCTAAAATAGGCAATAAGTGTTATGGTAACTCTTTTTACCAAACTGGAATAAAAAGCTGACTCACTATCCGTATTCGTCCGGTATCTTGAATCCTTTAGCGGAGGGCTGCGGCCCGACGCCGGCCCAGAAGTACACCTCTTCACCACTGCCATCGTATTTGAATTCCGGGATACTGGAATTAAACACGACCATCATCGGGGGTACAACGTAAAATAAGTTCATAATTAGCAAGGTACTAACTGCTGCTGACAGACTTACAAAGCTAAATGGATGCATGTGCATCCTGGATGCTTGCAGCAGCCCGAAAAGGTTGCTAACCTTCTGGGAGCACCTGGGCAGGTTGGAGTAAGAGGAAAGGGTAGAGAGATAGACTTCACATACAATGGCCCAATCAAGTGACAAAGTGCAGTAAACGCCCCGCTAAACAAACTAACAAACAACCCCTGCATAAAACTTGTGTTTTCTGTTTGATAAAGCTCAATTGAGCTGAGAGCTGAGACCGTTAAGCAATGAGTAGTTAGCCCCTAAAAGTGGTTGGCTCTAAGCGAAAGCGCGTCGAACTCTCTACGGCGCAGAGTACTCACAGCAAGGTGGTGGCGGCGAGGGCGAGTCGAACTCAGTAGTCTGTACGGCGCAGAGTACTCACAGCAAGGTGGTGGCGGTGAGGGCGAGTCGAACTCAGTAGTCTGTACGGCGCAGAGTACTCACAGCAAGGTGGTGGCGGTGAGGGCGAGTCGAACTCAGTAGTCTGTACGGCGCAGAGTACTCACAGCAAGGTGGTGGCGGCGAGGGCGAGTCGAACTCAGTAGTCTGTACGGCGCAGAGTACTCACAGCAAGGTGGTGGCGGCGAGGGCGAGTCGAACTCAGTAGTCTGTACGGCGCAGAGTACTCACAGCAAGGTGGTGGCGGTGAGGAAGCGTAGCGGCTGCGAGCTGACGGCGGGCGTGCCGGCCAGCGCGGGCAGCGCGCGCGGCGAGGGCGAGTCGAACTCAGTAGTCTGTACGGCGCAGAGTACTCACAGCAAGGTGGTGGCGGCGAGGGCGAGTCGAACTCAGTAGTCTGTACGGCGCAGAGTACTCACAGCAAGGTGGTGGCGGTGAGGAAGCGTAGCGGCTGCGAGCTGACGGCGGGCGTGCCGGCCAGCGCGGGCAGCGCGCGCGGCGAGGGCGAGTCGAACTCAGTAGTCTGTACGGCGCAGAGTACTCACAGCAAGGTGGTGGCGGCGAGGGCGAGTCGAACTCAGTAGTCTGTACGGCGCAGAGTACTCACAGCAAGGTGGTGGCGGCGAGGGCGAGTCGAACTCAGTAGTCTGTACGGCGCAGAGTACTCACAGCAAGGTGGTGGCGGTGAGGAAGCGTAGCGGCTGCGAGCTGACGGCGGGCGTGCCGGCCAGCGCGGGCAGCGCGCGCGGCGAGGGCGAGTCGAACTCGTCCGGCACGTACACGTCCCCGAACGTGTTCTGCGAATCGATGTCGTACACGGCCAGCCACTTGATGCGCGACACGCGCTTGCCCTCCGGCAGCGTCAGACGCACTTCCGCGTTGTAGTAGCGCTCCAGGATGTTTGTTCTGCAACAAATTTTACTTATGAATTAGCTTCGTTATTTATTTTCAAATTATAGGCAATTTGGCAAGGCTGGAATAAGTTGCTAGTGTCTGTGATAAATGCTCCCTCAGTTAATTGCTTCAAAAACAGACTTGACAATTACTTTAAAAAAAAACACAAATGTAGTGAAGTGAAGTGCACTGAAATAAGACACGCATCAGCTTTAAGCTGCCAGTGTCAACAAATAATAATAATAATAATAATAATTTGGTGAGTATCACTTTATTGACATACATAATATCGTACATATCAATAAAGTAATTGTTACGGATTTGTTCTGCTATTGTGTTTCATTACAAAATCTACATGCCCAAATTTAAAAGACTTAAGCTCTAAGACCTTGCATATTTAACAGTGCGATGTATGCATAAAAATAAGGAGTTGGTCTAAGAACACCTTCGAACAGCCTATATCAGTATTTGCAGAGGTTTAGTCTGTAGAGTACTGACTTTCCATGTTCATCGGGCACAATGAATCCCTGTGGACCCGGCCGGCCAGCGTCTCCGGCCCAGAAGAATGTGTCGTCTCCCGTGCCATCATAGTTGAAGTTGACGAGCAGGACTGTCCAGTCGTCTACTGCATACACATCACCTGAAACCTGGCATCTCAACACTTACACTTACTTTCATAATACAATGGAAACTGTTTCTTTCTAACTATAATAAATACTATTAGATTTCATTCCATTACGGAATCCACTCTAATTATTTAAAGTATTAGTATTTTTAAAGTGGAAATGCACTAGAAATTTGTTAAGAAGAAATAAATTTGAGTTGATGCTTGGGCCTATCAAGGCTAAGCTCAGGAGAGTATTCCTAGGACGGGTGACCACGGGTGACATTTACAACTGAGCGCTACCATGGCTCAGATCAGATGACATGTTAAATTGTAGGCCCCGGTTGCTTGTTTTATGACAACAATCATTAAGCCATGTCAGAGGCCATCGGGCGGCCTAGAGCGGCCTTGCCGAGGCTCATAATAAAAGTTAAAAAACTTTTACAACTAAGTATGACTCACTACCACCGATTTCAATTATTATTATTTGCAGAGTAGAAGGACTTGTTCCATTAACTTTCTAATGATGCTAAGTCATAAGGTGCAAAGTGGATATTTAACAGCTTTCTATTACTTATGAGATGATATTTAGAAACACTTTGGTCACTATTAGGAAGTCAGTAAATTTATATCGCAAATCAAAGTTTCAAACTTTTCAAAGTTTTTCTTTTGACTGACTTGTGAAGTTGCAGTGTTGTGTAGTCTATTTGCGTAATACCTGGTGATGGTAGGAGTTCAGCTTCCCAATGAGGCTGCCTCTATAGGGGCCGTCCTCTTCCTGCGAGGAGCAATCTGAAATCCAGGCAGAGTGGCATTGAACGTAACAAAACAATGCAAGAGAAAGTTTCCACACGACATTTTTGAATTACTCTGAACACCTTCTATCGTACCTTGTGTAACTAGTGCGACAAGCACTAAGCAAAATTTCCACATTCTTAGCTTAGTTTCAACACTTATCACTACTCAAAAAACTTTTTACACTTAAAAACTTTAATCAAAACATTTTTCAAGTTAAAATTCGTAAACTACTTCGTGACGTGACCGTCATCGAATGAATATCGTTCCATTTCCGGTTTTTGACAACTACTTTTGCTTATTTTGTTTCCAGTTACCTAACTTAACAGTAACTTATTCCAAGGACATTGCTTTGATTGGTCGAAATTATCACTTACCTCTTGGTCGCCAATCACAGCAAAGTACTTTCACTTTTACAGTTCTGTTTGTCAATAAGAGCAGCCTTAAATGTATGTTTTGACGTCATTTATGTAGGGGTTTGGTTTTTGGCAGGAAGCAAAAAGGTGCTGTCGTAGTTTTGTGTTATTTTCAAAATTTTGTGAATCTTCGAGTATTCAAGTGCAATAATGGTGGATTATTAACCTTTATCGGTTCTTTAACGTGCACGAGTGTGACCAAACGATACAAACATTGTGAAACATGACTATTCGTGTTCTCCACAAAACTCCACAAAGTTTCAGTAAAGTATCCACCGTTTACCGTTTACCGGGGTAAAGGGAGGAATTCATCATCTTCACTATTACGTTTTCATCATCACTCCATCATCTGTAAAATGCACAGTAAAATACAATATTAACTTGGCACTGGCAAATGCACAAGACGTGCAACGCCAAATTCCGCTGGATGCAAACAAAAAAAGTGGGAGTTTTCTGTTTTGGCGGGAAACCGAAAAGGTGGCGTGGTAGTTTTGTATTAATTTCTAAAACTTGTGGCTCTTCGAGTGTAAAAGTACTAATAATGGTGGACTGTTAACTTTAGGGTTACTAACAAGTGTGGGCAAATGAATTTGCCCTCTGACATAAAGACTAGCAGGAGCACTGTTTTCCAGGAAATTGAAGAAATGGCTATTAACAAAAGGGTTTTACGATTTGAAATAGTTTTATAACGTTAAAAGACCTTGTAATAGAGCATATTCTGTGCGTTAAAAATAGCGATTATTTTTTAGTCTTATTTTGAATGTAGTTAAACAATATGAAATAAACAATTAAGTATTTCATATTGTTTAACTACATTTTTACGTAAGGTGCATTCGGCTAATTCCGAAAATCGGGGAATTCCAATAATTAAAGTTTTCCAATTGACGCGGCAATATTTTATGCTCTAACAATATTTACCTAGCGGCCATTTTCATACTCATCCGGCCACCATTCACCTCTGGCTGCTACGAGTGATCGTGCGTCACCAAGTGTAATTTTTTCAAGCAACGGCGATTTCGCGGGTTTTTGGTGTAATTGGATTTGCCCGAACATCCATAATTACGAAACCTGGCAAGATATCAAACTGTTATTTTCCTTATTACCTAGATAAACGTTTTTTTTGCAATTCTGTGTAGGCTTAGAACTTTCTAGCTCAAGTTCTAAAGCACTTTTCAGATCTAATTAGCCGAATAGGGAAATTCCGAATCATTTTCTTTTCGCATTTACCCGATGTTGATTTTTCATAGAAACATTCAGCGGTTCTCAAAGTTATTATTAAATACGGTTGGCCGGACTATGACCTACACCTGTCCCTAACGGGAAATTCGTGTCCAGCTGTGGGGTGTATACAACTTGTTTATTAAAGGCCCAGTCATACTAAAACCACACATCAGGTATAAACCTGAAATGGGAAAAAAAAAATTGGCTGTAGAAAATGTATATAATGTATAAACATTATATACATTTTCTCGAGAGTTATGCGTAAATATAATTTGTCATTTGCAATAATTAGTCCACTCCTGACGTTCATTGAAATATGGATATGAGTAAATAAGCAAGTAAGAGAGTTTTGTACGCGTTTTAACTGCAGAAAGGTACATAGTGGCCGTTCTCAGAGCCATCTACAGCGAGGGCAGGAAAGAAATACCTCCCTACATCTTGGCAGGTGGAATCGACGTGTTGGGACCAAACCGATGGTTCAGCCCGAAGTCTCGGTCGGCAGCGCCTTGCGCCCTGCGTGTTGCACAAGGCCTCGGCCCGCGCAGGCGCGGCGCGCTGCCGGAGGGAGCCCGGCGCGCGCGCAGTGTCCCGCCGACAGCCGCGCGACTCGGCCGCGCTCGCGAGTTCAGTGCTCACACGCGATGCTACGTCCCAACATGCGCTATCCGGCGCCGCTCCTGCTGCTGCTCGCCATCGGTGAGTATCCCACTCAGTACAAACACATTACACCTATCGAATGGTTAAATTAAAATATAACACAAAAGAGTTTTTATTTGTATAATAACATAAAAAAATATCACAAAAAAATAGAAGATTTTCTTTTTGGTTTAAAAATGTTTTGAAATTAATTGAAAGGCTTACCTATCTAATAAGAAAATTTATAAAACTAGACGCGAACTAGTAAGCCAGCAACGAATGCGACTTGACTTATCTTTTTATTGAGGATTCATCACTACTTATTTGAAAATTTCAAATAAAGCGTTTGCTTGGAATTTTGATTAAGGAAACTATAGTAACATAATATTATAATCTACGATGTAGGCACGTATCCAAATTTCTTGAATGGGAACATCAGCGGCGAGTGCGGTACGAATGTGAGTAGAAAGCGCGTAACGGTGGCCAGTGCCACTTACATAAAGATCGGATTAATGTTAAATTCGTGGCATAACTGGATGCTCCAGTTGCGCCGCGCTCCCGGCGACGAGATGCGATCGCGCCCGGGAGATAGCCGTCGTACGAGAGTCCACAACGGTACCTAACTCAATACAGAAGGGTTATCATAGGTTTTTAAGTTACGAAAACTTTTTCTTTTTCGTTTGGCTCCTACAATTTCAATTAAGTGCACTTGGCGGAAACGTTAAGGAGCTGGGTTAAATAAATGTACAGCCAGTAGGAGCTGAACGAAAACAAAAGGAGTTTTCGTAAACTATCAAAACTCGCGGTAAGCCCCCAGAAATGTACGACGAAGGAAAAAACATATTCTCGAGCTATGTAACCATGTTTCTCGGACGGTTGGCCACAGCCTCGGATGACTTGAAATTTTTGAGTCTAGCGGTATTCTTGAGCCTGGCATATTCTGACGCGTGAGATGTTATCTTGGTCACTCTCACTCCTATGACTTTACAAACGAGAGAGACAATGACCAGAAAATATCTCACGCGTAAGAATAGGGACCGAGATAGCAACCTAGTGATTAGGCTCTACGGGCTCGGGGGTTGTTGCAACTCTCCGACGTGTCCGCGTAAAAAAAAACACATTGTAATTTTTTTGTGACAATAGTTTATTTAACCCCCGACGCTAAAACGACAGGGTGATATAAGTTTGACGTGTCTGTGTGTGTGTCTGTTTGGATGGTGATATAACAAATAAATAATGTTAATAGGAGCCATACTACAAGCTTTGCTCGGTTTGGGGTCAGCCGACCTTGTTTGAAAAATGCCCCGAATTCATTTATTATGACAAACCTTTCTCCGTATGATTTCGGCACAAAAATGAGACTTGTAATATTTATGAGTATGAGACTAATAGTGTACCTATCAAATACCCCTGGGCAAAAACTGGAAGCTTGTCATCGGAGTAGGTAATTTAATACAGGCTCCAGGTCCCCAGGGAGCGCAGCCGAAGAGCTGGAGTCGACCGCCGCGCAGCCGCCGGACGGCTCTAACAACATTATAGACAGACATTATCAGACATACCTAGTACCTACATACGTATATGCGATGATAGCCTAGTTGGAGAAGGCTCGCCTCTCAAGCCAGAGACAACGGGTTAGATCACCGCCGAAGGCACGCACCAATTTGTTGATTGTGTGAACATATGTGTGTATTTAATGTCTCACCTGCTATATAATTGGAGCCCGGTGTATGGCGACTGAACGGACCTGACTGAAATTTGGCACAGAGATAGGTGAAAACCGGCGGAGCGCAGAGCTAGGTAAAACATTAAACAATAAAAAGTAAGTAAAATCAAAGTCTTCTTTTTGCAACAGCCAGGCCCAACTCAGATAGACACGCGCAGAGTACTAACGTGTCGCGGTCACAGGACACTATATTGATCCACTCTCAAAGAAGTGGCTTAGTTTAAAGTTTAGATAGGTACGTAGGAACTTTGTCGACAGTTTCAAGTCGAACGAAATGTGAGACGGCGTCTCAACGCGAATACTTCATCAGGTCTTGTAAGAATAAGCTGTCAAGTGAGCAGCTGACCGAGCTAGCGCGAAGTGCGAGCGAAACGTTTTTTGGCTCAGCTTGATAATACACAGCAATAATTTGGGTAAAAGCGCTATGGTATGTCTGTATGTTTGGCTGTTCTTCTCTACAGATCGTTTCTCTCAACCAATTCTCGTGAAATGTTGCGATCGGATTCAATAATTTTAATTATTATGTTTTTTATTCCGATTAAGATTTTAGATAAATAATAATAATAATTATAAGTTAAAAATATTTATTGGCTTTGCGCTCGCTGGGTTACAAATGAATTAAGTGGCTTAGTTATAGATACGTTTCTAATCAAAATAGTAGGTAAGGTAAAAAGTCGGTCTGGGTAAAGGTAACCATCCACCATCCTGCCTTGCAGTCCGCCGCTTCATGCAGGATGGTAAATGTTGCCGCAGCCTGCATCGCGTCCAGTAACGACTTGCAGGATTCTAGGCAGGATAGTGTGTGAGCTACATCCTCCTGCGCAGTTTTGCACGGTGTACTGCAAGGCAGGAGGATGGAAAGTGGTTGCCTTAAATCGCTGAGTCAACGCGCGTCGCCGCGGAGAAAGTGCTAAACGTCGTCGCTAAACTGTTCGTAATCTCGGTGCGAGCTAATATGCTGCTCTTAGAACATGGAGTTTATCCTTACCTATAAACTACACGTAAAACTTGTGAGAGACAATTTACAGCTAGGCTAAACCGTAGGCGCTCATGAAGCACATTATATGAGTAGCATGCTTCAATTCTATGTAGGTAGGCATCGACATGGAACAAAAAAAAAACTATATTGGTGCATGTAGGTACTTATTACGAAGCCCGTCGACTGGTCTTCTCGTGGTGGTAGATATCGTGTGGTCAATATAGTTTTCCTCCTTTTGGGTACTCCTGTCAGAATGCAATATCTATAGGTTTTTTTTAACTTCTTCATTAACTTAAGATACAATACTCAAACGGAAACATAAATGATCAAAGATGGAAACTTTAGTTTTAAAAAAACAAACTTGAATAATAGATTCAATACAATTCATAATTTTGACCATACGTAACGAAATAATGCATATTTTTGGAGTTCTTATTATGCTTAATCTCTGGTCAAAGCTCTTGTTTGCATAAAGATAGCAAAGTTATATAAATGCCTGAAGACTAGTTTATGGTCTGTAGGTATTATTTTTGTCATTGTAGTTTTTTTCGGATTCTTAAAATCAGGTCTTTACATTGATATAGCAATAATTATGTAAATGCGCGGTGACCGGCGCGGCGCTGAATGTTGGCGCCGGCGCCCGCCGCCAGGGTCCCGCCGTCCGTGTGGTCTAATCGTTAGGAATTGAGATAATCTTCCATAACCACTTTCGTGTAAACTGACGTAGGTATTTTCTTATTTAAATAATTATAATGGCGATGATAACCTAATTGGAGAAGGCTCGCCTCTCAAGCCAGAGGCAGCGAGTTTGATCCCCGACAGCACGCACCAGTTTATTCAATTGTGGAAATAGGTTTGAACAGTATTGAATGCCATCAGCTACATAGCTGGAGCCCGCTCCACTTGTGACGACGGGTTCTCTCCCTGTCATATTTGGGAATAAATATTGTCCGGTGAAGTGTGGCTTTTGAAATACACCTCTACTAACCCCTTCAGAGAAAGACGTGACGTTATGTTTTGTTGAAATACAAATTATGTTGGTAGGACACTTCATACAACTGAACGCTGCTTACAGTCTCCATTCATAATCCACCGCCGGCTAAACGTGGCGTCCACGACGGGTGTGCGTGCTCCTACATTCTTACGAGCTAATTTCCATTCCAACCTTAGATGTGAGTACCTATTGATCATCTTCCACCAAAACCATAAAAACTACTAAACTCTATTCAAATAAAATGAATGGTCTGAAGAGTCGGAAATTTACTAGGCGTGTGAGTGTTGTGGGTACCGTTCTTCTCGGTTTAGTCATTCGGCTCTGAAACATAGAGTGTAGGTTGTTAGACTGCGGCTGTACCTACACTGACTACCATTAGCTTACATTACCGAAACAGAAAAAAGAAGTCATGACCAAAGGAGAAAGTCGCCTCCACACCGCCGGCTCTAGGTTCATACAGATTGCGTCATGACGAATGAACGGCGCAAATCAAATTAGCGCAACGATCATCCGACGCGCCGTGAGAAAGAGAGAGTTCACTATTGGCCAAATTAAACTAATCAAGAGGCAAGTTTCGCAAGCTACCGCCAAAAATGCAGACCGGCGGCCGCTGGCGACACTGTGACAGATACAGCGACGCTTTGGGATAATCTAGAAGATACCCTAAAAGATAACCGAGTAAAAAAAGTTCATTTCCGACAACCGCACTAAAGAGCCAGTTGTTGGCCTTACTGTGCTATCAATTTAACATGTTTAAAAAACACATTAAAATTAGAAATTCTGGGACATAGGATTTCCTTAATGTTCTTCCGTTCGGCTTTACGCGACCTCATCTCCTTGTAGGTCCTACTTTATATGCCTCGATCGATAACGATTGACGATCTAAGAAAAGTCGCTTGAGACGGATTCTGGTTTTGCATCCGCTCCTGGCGCAGAAATTACGCAAACCATAGACTATAGAGAGGTGGCCGCTCTACCGCGGCCTACAGTGCGTGGGCTCTACCGAGCTGTGCTGCAGTCATTATTGCCCAATGAAGCGACTAGACGATCGTACGAGTAGCCACTGCGCAACGATCCCTAACCAGAACGACACTCGGAGAATCCGCTACTGGTTGTGGGTCTTTTGTGCTAATCTCTAATGTGTTCCTGTGTTTATGTTTTCTTTTTGTGGCGTCAACAAAGTGTTATTGTACTCACTAGAATACTCATTGACTAATGATTTTTATGCTCGACGAACAATTATCGAGAAAATGTCTAGTTCAATGAATAACGCATGAATTACGACGAGCCTGTAAAATCACAGTTCATTAGGATATCAGATAACATTGCAAACATTAATGCCCACAATTCAGAATGTGAACCAATCCGCCAGATTTGTAGTTATTATATTCGCGGATAAATCTGCGTTTGAATGTTATGGTTCGTGATTCGTTCGTTTTGGCAGATTTGTTTGCGGATTTGTCGCTAACGTGAATTCGCTGGATTTCACTGAATTTGCTATTAGATAGATAGTGTCTAAATGCTTTTCAACAATTTATGAGTTTTGAAAACGCTTTCTCTTTAAAACTTGAGTCTCAAAATTTACAATTTCCACGCGACGCGTCTCATTCTAGGTGCGATATGTATCGTTGCCTCACACCTACCTACCTAAATGTTATATTACGAGTTCGAGCTGTTCTATTTTAGATTGCAATTTAGAAAAAAACAAACAATTAAATGTGAAATACTGATCTGAGAACGTAATTTACCGGTCGTTAATATGTATGTTTATGAGGTTTTCGAAACATTATTCTTGTAATATTAAGATTTGTAGCAAAACAAGCAAATCTTGAGAAAAACCATAAAAGTTAAGAGTAAATTACTGGTGTAACTTGCTGGTTCTTTCGTTCATTAACTTAATGTGCTTTTATGTGCCTACAATTTTATTAAACGCAAAAAGGTAAACATAAACAATTTTTGATTGTTGGGTAAATGAGAGCCTTTCAAGATTAAAATAATGTTGTCTGGGTAAATAATAAAAACTTGTGTTCACTTAACAATTAATTGGATTAAATTAAGCGATAGTCGTGGGCTACTCTTAGACGGGCCATATTTGTTCATGCAATACTGACCCGGCAATATTGCTACAATAATTTGAGCGTGGCCCGGCCATATCATTCATACATTTCTAGTATGGCTTATATTGAGGACGTGTGGACTGTATAGGTAATTATTTTATGAAAATAAACGATGTTGGCAAATTAAAATTGTATTATAGGAGATCAGTGGAACAGGGCTTTTTCGTGACTGACAATGAATAGAAAAACTAGAAAAAAAAAAGCTACGAGCGCGGCGGGCGCGGGCAGCGGCGGCGGCGGCGGTAAAACAAAACATGACATCTGCCTTTCAATACATAACATTACTTTTAAAATATAAAGGAGGCCGTTCTCCAACTAGTGAAAGAAGGCCGACCTCCAGCCAGTCGCCAACATTCCGCCCCCCTAGTGGAACACTAAGCACTTGTGGCGGCTGGCTGGGGATCAGCTACCAGCGGCAGAAGCTTACGGACTGGTCGGCGCATGATATCCCTTTTTGTAACAACGTCTGCGACACGGACCAGCCCGTCAGCCTCAATAGCTTATAATGGCTGGGCTACAGTCGGCAATATTGCCAACATTCCGGGCCAGCGTTCCAGTAAAAATATGGCTCATCTAGGAGTACCTTTGGAAAAAGCTATTGTAATTGTTATTATATCTAAACAGACGGACAGTCGCTGCCTCTGCCAGTTAGAAGTTAAAATATTTTATGACGATAACGATCTAGAACCAACATGAAACCAGGTTTTTCATAAATTGTGGGTTACAATTATATTATAGTGTTTGTAACTTGCCTTGTATCAGCTAATTGGACCATCAAGTTTCATTTAAAGTTGTTGCGCTTGTGACTTGCAGTCAGTATCAAATTTGCCTTTGTTGACACGACAGATGTAGACAATGAGTACTTTCAGAAGTAGGAACTTTTGCAAAATGTTTTGCTTGTCTGTTTGATGCTTTCCGTTAAACTATCAGATAACAGATTTCATTATGGAAAAGTAATGATGCTGTGAAAACAATACACATCTCGCTTGATTACAGATCGTGAGAGTCTTTTCTTGTCAATATTGGAACCATTGTTGTAAGTTGGAAGATACAATGGCGTCCTCATTTTTTGCACGCGTTTTCTGTTTCGCTACCGCGTCGCGTTACCCAGTTATTGTGCAAAAGCGATGTAATTTAGATAACATTAATAGGTACCTATCGCTATTCAGAAATCGGCTTCAATGAACTGTGATTATTACCTACTATCGGCTGCCTAAGAGAGATAAGCTTTACCTAGTCGGGGTGTAATGAAGGCTGACGACGACGATGGTGCGTCGAATAGCGTTATCTTAATTTAAAGGAGTTCAAAAACAACAGTGGGGACAGCGATAATCTCAAGTACTGCTATGATGGCAGTAGTTGTTTCTGATCATGGGTTACTTACGTCAAATAGTTTCACGCTATGATCAAGGTCGCACGGTATGTCATTAGTGAAGTGTCTCGTCATGTAGAGAGACGCAGACGCGCGGGCTCCGCGGGACGGCGACGGTAAACGTCTAAACGATTTCTATGCACCCGTTATGGGGAACATGGAGATTATTATATCTGCCCGTCGTAGTCATTTTCTGAATGAGAAATTGTGTGTGAAAGTTTTGTGTCGATTACCGATGCGGCAGCAAACTTGTAACGATATACAGTCATTATGGTATATTGATATACATACGTGCATTGATAAGAAAAGACAAAGTAAACGTTTGAATTTTTTATAATAAGAGTAGCGAATAAGCAGACGGCCCGCCTGATGGTAAGCGATAACCGTCGCCTATGGACACCTGCAACACTAGCGATGCTGTTGATGCGTTGCCAACCCGGAAATAAATTTGTAGAAACCTTTTTTAAAATGCTCCATGTCGTACCTCGGCGGAAAGGTCATAATAATAATTTATCATATTTTTTTATTTTATTTTGCTATTTGGATTTTTCCTTTTTCCATTTTTCCTTCAATCGTCTTTTGGTAAAAAGAAGCAAAGAGCTAGTGGCGGAGCCGCGCCGGCCGCGGCGGCGGCGCCTAAATGCATTATTTATGAGAAAACCTTGGCATTTGGGCCGAGCTATGCTAAACACCTTACTCCAACACAATACGAGTACACAAATACATATACATATAACAAAACAACACCTTACACTATAACAAAAGAAGTTAACGTTTGCCAAATATATGCAGATGCATACGAGGAAAAGTCACAGAGTCAAAAATTGACACAGTAAAGATAAGTGTCCGATTGTATTCGTATAATAAGTAGGTACAGGATGATGGAGGCATGACAATGCGGTGGTGTGCGTGAAAGGTCGCCGGGTCGCAGGCGCAGGCGCAGCGGGTCTGGTTCCATTCTACTTGGGTACATTACCTACTGAATGCGTTGCAAACTACATGCAGTAGAGCTGGTTAAGTACCTAATAAGGTATTAGTTAATACTCAGTTCAGTGGGTACAGAGTAGTCTGTCAGCGAGGTAGTTCTTCCTGCGTCCACCACGCACATTACATGTAAGCTTTACCTCTTCATACTTCATGTTTTTGAAAAGGAATACCTACTAATTTGAATAAAACTGAAGCGCAGCTAGTCCAGCATGCCGCACTAGCTGCGATCATATTTGTGTGATTACATTAGCGAAGCAGTTTGTCCACTCCTCCTATTTATACAAAATATTTTCATTTCCTAAATCAAGCGGAAAAATTTAAGGAAAAGTGACAGGAAATATCATAATTTATTGCTTTTGAGAAACCAAAAATAATTACGAACTAAGATGCAATCTATCAAGACATGTTCGCGGAACGTCTCTTTGTTTTACTTCTTTGTCTTTTTTTTATATTTTCCACATTCCAATACTTAATCTGGACAAAAAAAGGAAACCCGTTTTGAGAGGAATTAGCTCGTGCCGAACAATATAGTCTAGACGTTGCAGGTTTTGGTGTTCTCAAGCAAAATTATCGTTCTTAAAAATATAATAACGACTCATTTGTTACTCTTAAAGTGGCGCGTTATCAAGGATTTAAAATAATATTCAATGTACAAGTACAGTCTTAATTACTTAGCTGGCTGATTGCTACAATTATGTAATTAAACAAAATATATTTAAATTGGAATAGATACCTGATTATACTGAGATATCATTTGATGGACCGAGAGCTAACCAACAGTGAAATGCAACGAGGACCACCATGCGAACTGAGGAAACACAGCAGACACGGAGCAGGCCAGCAGATCTGGAACTAAGTTACATTCGCTTACAAGCGATTATATTTCTACAACCGCTGACGCTCAAACGTCAGCTGTTGATTGACCGATGACAATGAGATCACGTGACATTTCTAGGCTCGAAATTAGTCCAATCAGCAGCCAACGTACGGGCGGTAACATAGACTCACGCCTTTCCCCCGAGGAGCCTGACAGAGGTGTATTACAACACCCACACATCGCCGGACGTTGTTCAGTCCCAAATGTGACCGGGGGCGAGCCATACACCTGGCTCAAGTCATGAAGCAGATGACATACGATAGTTAGAGATAGTAAAAATAAAATTACTTGGATAACAACTTGTCTAGGGCCCCTACATAATACTACAAGGTGGCTCGAACTGAGCCACACGTGACGTAGTAGTTTCTCTACTAAAGCATACATGCATTACACGCTACATTACACGTTTTTACTTGGTTTCATATCAGAAGACCGAATTTTAAAACGCATGCGGACGAAACACCGAAGTTCAAAATTCCTTGATTGTAAATAAACATTAATAACCGCCCCATCGTCCATTAGAGATTTTGAAACCAGGCATTTCAAACTTTCGGAATTTTTAACTTCGGTGTTTCATTATTCAACTCAAAAAGTCCATATCTCCCAAAACCATTTACAAATATGTTAATTAAAAGTTAAGATCTAATCGAGGTGTGAGCTATTAATAGCCGGTGTGACCTTAACCCGCTGTAATTTTCCCACACGGCACGCACTCGGGTAATTAAAGCATAATACCGTATAATGTGCGCCCGCGCCGTTATCAGCAGCTTATGAAGTGCAACACTCGATGCAGCGGCCGATTGCGCCGATTACAGCGGTACTAGTGTTGCCAACTTTAGTGTCATTGTCACCCTATGATGCTAAAATTATACAATTTTCGAATGCAATGGAAAATGTATTGTAATTGGAGAAACACCTATTGATTTTTACTAATACTGTACAGGTTTGTTGTCTGTTGTTTCCATTCTCTGCAAACCGATCCTCTGCAATAGTAATAGTAATGAAATAAAAGGACATAGGGTCAACTGGGGCCAATGCGTCTGTAGGGCTATTGCGTCTTTCGAGAATTACTGACAAACCCTTCGCAAATTAGGCAACGTACGCCAACTTGTACAGATTATTGCAACTAAAGATAGAAAAAAGGTGTAGGTGGCGCCTAACTTGTGAAGGGTTTATTTTTTTGCCCCAGTTGACCCTACGTAGTTAAATACATAAAATACCAATTTAAGTAACTTTTTTTTGAGTCAATGAGCAGTTATATTTTCAATATAAACTACCCCAAAGTGTTGGTTGAGTAGTCGCGCTGGCAATACCACGACATTCCACAGTCGCGGCTGTGGGTCGCAACGGTACCCGCAGCGGTACCCACTCCTCCGCGCGCCGCAGAACGAACAGCACTAGGATACATGGGCTTAGCGAAACGTAACTAACTATAGCTATAATTAATATTGACTGCCTCTGTGGCTCAGTTGGAAGTGAACCTGCTTTCTGAGCTTGGGGGCGTGGGCACGATTCCCGACCACAAATAACGCAAACATTCATGTGATGAACATTTGTGTTTGTTCTGCTTTTATGTCTGAGTGTTAATTTTTATTTCAGAAAGTATGTATTTAAAAATTTATGTATAAAACATGTCAGTCTCTGGAAGCTATCACGTTCAAGCTTTGCTTAGTTTGGGGTCAGACGATCGTGTATGCAAAAGTGTCCCAAAAGTGGTTATGTAATGAAGTTGCAATTGTTATGAGCTGGAGCTTACCATCAGTCCAACGTCTTTTAACAAGAAATATTATTTTTAGTTTACTATGTCCGCCGAATTGCATGAAGGTAGCGACTCTCCAAGGGTGCAGCACTTTGCCAGAAGCCCTCTCATCCCAGCAGCTTATACTAAACTTATTTATCAGCCCGCTAATATCACGATTTAATTGCAAAAAAAATAGAATGCCAATCAAGGTTTTAAAAAGTTTTTGTCGCATTCTAATATATACCCAATTCTATTAATTATAATACCTATAGTAACCCAATTCCGATAATATGTTTTGGGTCCATTGCCGGTTCTATCGCGGGGGATCAGTCGGGTCGGGAATAATCTATTTCATTGTCTATGTCGTATCTCGACAATGTGAGGCGGATGATATCCTCTCGTGCATTTTCCTTACATTGTGGAATACGCCAGCCAGCCTGTTCAGACACACACCCGTACATTTACAAAACAGGTATCTTTTTCTTTATCTATTGTCTTGATTGTCTACGGCTCGAGTTAGCGCTGACATAATTAACCTTTGCTCTACGACCTTTGCTATTGTTTTCGTTTGTTATAAAGTTGTATGGTATTTATGGGAAAAGCTCTTCAGCATTATCAGCCATATCTATTAAAATACAAATATATATTTTTTATTTCTATCAATACAGTTACACAAAGTTAAATTAGGACCCTGTCTGCTGCCTTGTGCCTTCGCAAAACTACACTTAACAATAAAAAGGTACTGTTTCTATAATTGAATAGGTGCCTATCAAAAAGAATATATTAGAAATAGCAGATACAGTACTATTTTCATTTTGTCTATTGTATAATTATGTGTATTATTATTAATTTGTTCAGTTATATCATTAACTAGTTTATGGATGATGAGAACTTCGGACTTGATCGGTGGTATAATTTTAGACTGTTAATCATTTTGAAATTACCTCATTAATTTCCCACGGCTGCTCGTCATGGCCGTTAGAGTCGTATTTGATTTCACTGGACGAGTGATTATTTATACATCAATAAAATTACTTAATTAATTGCCTACGATTGGAGCTGCTTATAAAAAATACTGCATTTCTACTTTAATGGACTGTTATAAACGATATCTACGTAGTTATATATTTGGATTAGTTAGCACACATTTCAAAGACCATTCAATCAAGTCATAAAAATAGGTATATTGTTCGATATTTGCTTGGTAAAATAACGAAATGTTATAGCGGACATATTAGGAAGTGTGGTCATAATCTTAGCATACGTTTTTATTAGTAAGCAAATGCGATCGTTGAATGATTTGTCCTTCAGAATTAGGCCAAACTAAGACTAATCAACTCGGCGACGACCAAATATGGTTAAATAAAGAAAATGTTTGTTACAATAAAGTCAGAAGTAGAACGTCGCGTCGTGTGGGAGTTATATCATTAGCCAAATACAGCTCAGATCACAATTAAAACAATAATGTATTTGGACGTGATTTGAATATAAGGTCGGCGGCAGACGTTGCGCAAGCTCGGTGCATTGTTAGGGCGCGCTCACACGGGGAGCGCGGCGCTGGGAACCTCGCACAATCACTACAACACAACATTCACAAATTATAATATCATAGTACAATATTTGGTTTGGCCGCGAAGCTCGTGAAGGCTATAATCAATTATTCTACATTCTTTGATTTACAAGATAAAACTAGTTTCCGCGTGATACTGAACGCTATGAACATGCCAATGAAATATAAACATTAGCCATTGTTTTTTTACAAGATTTCAGAATATAATTAATTTAGTAATTAAATCAGCTTGCAAATAAGAACATTAGATCATAACAGTAGAAAGTTTGCGTGTGTGCTTGCTTGTTACTTCTATACGCTTAAACGCATGGATGGACATTTTGATGTGGTGCGGAGGTAGCTTGTAACCTGTATTAATACATAACATAGGCTATTTTAAACAGAGGCCTTCACGCGGCCTAGGAACTGCCATAAGGGCTAGCCACTCGGCCTGTACGAACTTGCTTGCTTTTGGCTTCTTCTTCTTTTGAACCGCGGGGAACACCGCGGTGTGCAGCTAGTATATTTTACAAGTTGTAATGCATCCGTGCATCTATACAACTGTATTTGCGTTTCCACGTGAAGTGAAAGTGTTCACCTGTTCTCGCATGTACAGCTGCACGGGTCCGGCTCAAATGTTAATGTCACGGACTACAAAGTATACTATGTGCGTTAAAGCATTAATATCCATGTCCTCATATTAGATTTGGTTAGGTATAGACAGTGTAGATCATCGGGCATCAAAACAAAATATGTAATTATCTAATAATAGATCATTACTCCATGTTCTGAGTGTTATTAGTTATTAGTAACTCAATTAAGCATTAAGAGCCAATAAAAACAAACACGATCTGTGGGTAACCCGAGCTGGAGTCATAAAGCGCAGGTGAGCCGGCTCCGGCCAGGTGCGGCGAGCGGCGCCGCGGGGCACCCGGCTCAGCCACCAACAATCATAACTAAGAACAATTCAAATAACGCAGGTCAATTTTTGTTTCGAAAAATTAACAGATCGTGTAGGATAGGGACAACCGCGAGAAACAAATTTGTCACAGAAAAGTTAATTTCTAGTCTCAAGACGTTTGAGTTTCCATTTCCCATTTCTTTTCCAAAATATCCTTCTCCCTTTTTCTGGTGTTTGTTACCTCTACGATTACCTCTTTTGGAAGGATAGCCCATTTCAGGGAACTATATTCTTCTCTGGCATCAGAGCCCTGCGCATTTTCCCGTAAGGCCGGTCACGAATTAGCAGCCTTTCGGCGCTTTATATTGCATTTTTTTTTTCAAATAGCGGTATTGCTTCAACGTTGCCTAGATAAACGTTTATCTAAATAATTTTTGCTTTTCCTAATCGGACCGGATCAAGTTTTCGGGTCAGTATAGGACTTTACCATTTTTCTATAATTAATATATATAATTATTAATAATGAAAAGTCAAATGGAGCGAAAATCAATACTTACTAAGTATGGATAAAAAAATCTCAGAAATCCGTGTCTTTTTCCAACAAAGCTTAATCTATTCGGTCATAGTTAATTTTGCGAGACCTCCCATAGAGATTTTACGTCGGCCGTCCGTTAGTTCTATTAGTGAAGCTTGTAATTAGTTAATCAATAGCATGGAGACGAGGCTCCTGAAGCACCTGGATGGGGCTGGCCGTGATCAGAGACGTATCTAGGTTTTAATTAGGGGCGGGTTTGACGCAGCTAAAGAGAGGCTTTCGATAAACACTTAACAGCTACTCAGAGTAGGGCCTTGAGCCCATAGCCCTCCTTCTAAATCTGTTTCTGGCCGTGATGTCATGAGGGTGCGGAGACGGCGGCGTGCTGAGCTCGATCCTAATTAATGGTTATTGCTATTAATTAGTGACCGGTTTAAATAAAGAAATGACTTAATTTGAGATAAGCCAGAAATTTGAGCCCCGAGGTTTGAGAGATCACAAATAAAATAAATATGGATATAACAGTTACAGGTTTCTCATTTCGGTTCATTGCATGGAAATTATTATTTGGGTTTTCTCAGGGCATATTACTTAATATTAGTTCTTATACATTGCCGCATTGAGATTTAAAACTCATAAGGTTGCCTTAATTAATGTCCCTTTATTTTGTATCACATAAAACTATCTTTATT
This sequence comes from Peribatodes rhomboidaria, assembly GCA_911728515.1. NCBI lineage: Eukaryota > Metazoa > Arthropoda > Insecta > Lepidoptera > Geometridae > Peribatodes > Peribatodes rhomboidaria. The sequence continues at coordinate 143,342 of OU452190.1, forward strand.
CTATTTGCCACAGGCTGATTGTTCCCTGACGTCAGAGATAGCTGTAGTGAGTTTATGTTCCAGCTAAATAAGAACTATTAGAAATGTATAATTCATAGGAGCATATCGGCGACCGGTGGACTGGCACAGTGGCCTAGAGCGCTGCACACCGAGTCACCGGGCCAAAGCACTGGGCTCACCGGCCACTGGACACCGGTCACCGGTCACTGCTCACTGGTCACCAGTCACTGGTAACCACGCAGGCATCGGTCATGGCTCGCAGCGAAACAGTGATGATGTTTATGCATCAGCTCCGTTTGCATATTCTGCTCTGACATTGACATTCTTTCCGTTTGTTACGTAAGGTCCGTTTTTTTCAATGAATTTTTATTTCAAATGACATTTAAATAACAAATTTATCATCAAAACATTAATATTATTTTACAGTGTTTTTAAATATTGTACCTGAGAGGCTTAGCTGAGGGAGAAGCACAATTATCTTGCCCCCTACTTTTCAATAACGTTTAACAATTTTAAGGTTGTGAAGTTTTAGTGTAGTTGTGGAAAAGATGACTGTCTAAAACGAAACATTACAGAATTATATCCATGCTAGATTTAGTTCATTACTGTGTCACGAGATGGCGCCACTGGTAAAATTAGCCCGCGGAAGCGTTTCATTCACTGCACAGCGAGTTATCTGAGTGGCGCGGTTATTTAAATATACTTCTAACACCTGATACGGAGTTTCAATTCGTATTTTGAACCCTATCCTCAGTACAGCGACTTGAAAGAAAAGGTCAAATTTTCTACATGGTCCTTCACGAGTCGGACAGACAGCGATCTGTTAAGTACGTGAGAGTGTTACAACTCTCCTGCAAGCACTAGAAACCGATGGTGGATCGCCATTGAACAAGGTGCTTATCGTAATCAATCCGTCAAGTGGATTGTTGCGATTTGGTCGGGGAAGTGCGGAAGAGCACTTATCCGACGAGGAAGAGAAAGCAAGAGGTTCCAAGCGTGACGTCAGCGACTACGTGACTAGTGGAACCTGCCGGAGACGTCACAGCAGTGACGAGCATAGTAGAACAATACTAGTGATGTGATGGGTTTGCCAGTAAAAAAAACAGTGAGTACAATTTATAACAATTACTATCTGTGAAGTGTCATACCGAAACGTCAGTCATCGACTTAGCGTAAATTTGAACAATATTGGGACTTGTAAAATTTCATGCATGTTAGTCATTAACTTAGAATAATTTCTCTAAAAGTGTTCATACGGGGAACCTATGCCGGTTTTTTCCCAGAACTAATTATAATTTCAAACACTTAGAAAATTTGAAAAGTAGTGAATATTTTGTGTAGTAACAATAAAATTGTTTTCGTTTCAAAATGGCATCTTTAATTAAATGTTTGATGGCCTCAAAAAAAATTATAGAGAAAGGGTATGATAATTTTAAGAAATCTCCGAAGGATCGATTGGCTAAAGAATCTTATTTGAAAATTAGACTTGATAATTTGGAACAAGAGTGGAGTATTGTAAAGGAATATCACTTAAAATTATCAGCCGAAGCTACTGATGCCATTCTTAAACATGATTATTTTGAAAACGAAGTGTATGAAAATATCGAAGAGACTTATATAGCTTACAAGCTCGATATAAAGGAAGCGTTGAACTTAGTGTGTCCCGTTAAAAGCGCTTCAAGTGCTACTGTAACTAAAACTGAATGCAATGTTCGTCTTCCAAAGATTACAATCCCAACGTTTTCCGGTCAATATGCAGAGTGGCCCACATTTCGTGATCTTTACATATCGTTGATACATAAAAATGATTCAATAGATAACGTACAGAAAATGCATTACTTAAAAGGCCATCTTTCGGGCGAAGCGGAACTGCTCTTAAGACACGTTCCTATCACAGCTGCTAATTACAACGAATCATGGACCACTCTTGACAGTAGGTATAATAATAAAAAGTTTCTGGCTAACTGTCTGTTGAGTCGTTTTATGAGTCAGCCTAACATTGGTACCGAGTCGTGCAGTGCAATTAAGGATATGTTAGATACAACCAACGATACATTGAATGGTTTGAAAACTTTGGATATCAACGTTGATTCTTGGGACGTCATTGTAGTGCACATTGTTTGCAACAAGTTAGATTCTGAATCGCGTAAGTTGTGGGAAGCTAAAATAAGCAATTCAGACGAATTACCTACCCTGCAACAAATGAAAGATTTCTTGGAGTCTAGGTTTCGTTCTCTTGAATTTTTAGACAACAAACCCAAGCCAAAGATTTCAAACCAAAAACCCAAAGTATTGCACGCAATCACGACCGATTCGAACGCAGAGTCGCAGCAATGTCCATACTGTAAGAAAGGTGATCACAAAATGTGGAATTGCAAGGAATTTACGAGCGGTGATTACGACACCCGGTACAATTTCGTTTAAACCAGTGGACTTTGCTTTAACTGTTTAGGTCGGAATCATTCAGCTAACGCTTGTCGGTCCGCTAGCAAGTGTCGCGTCTGCAAGCGTAACCATCACTCTTTAATTCATCCACCGCCGTCTGCAGAGTCGCATACATCTGGTTTAGCTAAATCAGAAGAGGAGTTAGAAGAAACCATCACAGGGTCTAACGTCAGTGTAGCGTTAGACAATACCGCATCAACCTCGAATGTCAGCGCACATTTTTCAAAGCAGACCAGGCCCAGTCAGATTTTATTGGCCACTGCTGTAGTGAAAACTTCAGCAACAAACGGCAACCTGCAACTTCTAAGGGCTCTATTGGATCAGGGCTCGCAAGCATCGTTTGTCACAGAATCGGCTGTCCAGTTGCTGGGTCTAAAAAAAATCCCGAACAAAAGCGTCATCTCAGGATTGGGTAGCGAAAAGGGTAACTTAGCCTCGAAACACATGGTTGTGATAACGATCCAATCACGTCACGATCCTAATTTTCAGGTAGAGGTTCGAGCACACGTCCTAAGTGCAATTACGAGTTTGCTTCCATCTGAGAAAATTGAATACATAGATTGGCCAGAATTAGCGGATATCACCCTTGCTGACCCTCATTTCACTGATCCAAACAAAATAGATATTTTGCTTGGCGCAGACGTATATGGGCAAATATTAAGAGATGGTATGGTCAAGGCGCCCAACAGTTTACTAACAGCACAACATACAGCATTGGGATGGATCTTATCAGGTCCAATTTACCATGATAATAACCATGAGTCATCTTTAACGAAGTCTTACCACAACACAATCGTAAGCATGCATGCGCATGTAGACGATAATGAATTGCTGAAACAGTTTTGGCAAATTGAGTCAGACTCTTTCGACACAAAAATGCTCTCTCAATCGGAGCAATTGTGTGAGGACTTTTATAGTCAAACTACTAAAAGAGATTCGACAGGACGATATGTTGTACGTCTCCCTTTTAATGATGACGACCCTCAATGCAAGTACGGAAACTCAAGACAAATTGCCCTCAAAAGATTTCATCTTCTTGAGAACCGTTTCAAGAAGAATCCTGAAATTAAGGCAAGATACTCCGAAGTGATGCAAGAATACTTGGACCTTGGTCACATGGAATGTCTGGCAAGCACAAATAAGGAATCTGAGGGTGTATACCTGCCACATCATGCTGTCATACGAGAGGACAAAGCCACGAGTAAGGTCAGAGTAGTGTTTGATGCTTCCTGCCGAGGAACTAACGGAGTGTCTCTTAATGATAATTTGAGAGTTGGCCCTACACTGCAACAGGATTTACGGCATATTATGATGAGATGGCGTATACACCCTATATGTCTCAGTGCCGACATCGTCAAAATGTATCGGCAGGTCGTTGTTGCATCTGAAGATGCCGAATTTCAGCGGCTTTTGTGGAGAAGTGATCCGAAATCTGAAATACAAGATTTTAGATTAGTAAGAGTTACATTTGGGACGGCATCTGCTCCTTACTTGGCTGTGAAAACCTTGCAGCAGCTGGCAATCGATGAAGGCGCAGAAGTTCCTGAAATAGCAAAAAGAGTTAAAACAGATTTTTATGTGGATGATCTGTTAACAGGCTGTGAAACAATGGAAGAAGGATTAAAGATCTATACAGAAATGAAGAATCTTTTACGTAAAGGTGGATTCGATTTGCAAAAATGGATTACAAACAACAAAGAATTAGCCGAAATAATTATGGACAGACAAGGAAATCAGGAGGGTGTAATAGAGATAAAAATGAACGAAGTAGTAAAGATTTTAGGACTTACCTGGGACAAGGATTCGGATTCCTTCCATTACTCTGTGCAACTGCCTGCTCTGCAAAATCCCGTTACGAAAAGAAGGGTAGTATCTGACATCTCACGCTTGTTCGACCCTTTGGGCTGGGTCGCACCCTGTGTCATAGTCGCTAAGGTCATGATCCAAAAATTGTGGTTGGCTGGCATAGACTGGGATGAAGAATTACCTGAAGAATTGCTTCAAGAATGGCTAACTTACCGAACTGAACTGGTTCGCGTACGTGATGCCTCTGTGCCTAGATGGGTAGAAGTTAAGAGTGATGATATACACAGAGAAATCCATGGGTTTTGCGATGCGAGTAGCGTGGCATACGCAGCGGCAGTTTATCTGAGAACAATAGATGCATTAGGAAATGTTCACGTTCACCTAATTGCAGCAAAAACCAAGGTAGCTCCGACAATGCAGGTATCAATACCACGCCTCGAACTTATGGGTGCTGTCTTAGCTACCAGATTGATTATCGAAGTAGCTAAAGTGTTGAATATTGACAGTGCAAATCTTCACGGCTGGACAGATTCAACTGTAGTATTGTCATGGCTAAGCAGTCACCCCAGTCGGTGGACGACATTTATTGCTAACAGGACTTCTGAAATCTTAACGAAACTAGACAACACTCATTGGTTTCATGTAGAATCCAGTCAGAACCGCGCTGACGTGGCATCTAGAGGATGTACTCCAGAACAATTATTTCAAAATGCAACGTGGCTTCAAGGTCCCTCATGGCTTAAAAAGTCAACTATTGATTATAAAAAACCAAAGTCCATATTGACTGAGTTAGAACAAAGAAAGGTCAAGGTTCATCTATCCGTCAATACAACAAAACCTGATCCCCCAATTTGGACAAAATTTTCGTCGCTTCAAAGGCTTATACGTGTCGTTGCTCTTTGTCGAAGATTTTTAAGGTTCAAAGAAGTTAACATGAAGCTACACAAGTTTCAACCTTTTATAGAGAGTTCAGAGCTCAAAGAAGCAATGGAATCGTGCATTAGGCGATGTCAGTTGTTGGAATTAGAAGACGAGAAGACAAAGTTAAAGCCACTAAACCCTTACAAGGATGATAAAGGAATTTTAAGGGCTCGAGGTAGAATCCAAAATTCCAATCTCCCAGAAGATGTCAAACATCCTATCATCCTTCCTCATAAGAGTCATCTCACTGATCTGATTATTGACGACGCCCACAAGAAAACGCTGCATGGAGGTCCTCAGCTGATGTTGACCTACCTAAGGACCAAATATTGGATTGTATCAGCCAAAAATTTGGTCAGAAAACATGTACATAAATGTGTTATTTGTACTCGATACGCAGCGTCTACCAAACCCCAATTTATGGGTCAGTTGCCACAGGCAAGAGTGACACCAGCTAGAGCCTTTCTAAACAGCGGTGTTGATTTTGCAGGACCCATCAACATGAGGGTTTCAAAGGGAAGAGGTAATCGTAGCTACAAGGGCTACATCTGCCTTTTTGTTTGTATGGTTTCAAAGGCCATACATTTGGAGGCCGTTAGTGACCTCACTGCCCAAGGATTTATCGCAGGGTTCAAACGATTTGTATCACGAAGAGGATACGTGAGTGACATCTGGAGCGACAATGGCACCAATTTCGTAGGAGCTTCTAAAGAACTCCAAGACATGGTCAATGTAGAACAATCGTCTGTAGCTATTGAAATACGCGAGTGGTTGAGCAACAACAATGTCACGTGGCATTTCATACCACCGCATGGACCAAACTTCGGCGGTTTGTGGGAATCTGGTGTAAAGTCTACAAAATTTCATTTAAAACGCGTTATAGGAGATTCTACGCTCACTTTTGAAGAGATGATCACGGTCTTGTCGCAAATCGAAGCTTGTCTCAATTCACGGCCACTGTCTATAATAACTGAACAAACTGACGATGTTTCACCACTAACTCCGGGACACTTTCTGATTGGAGAGCCATTAATTGTAGTTCCGGAACGTAGCTACGAGCAAGGCAACATCAGTAGCCTGAGGCGATGGCAGCTGATTCAGAGGATGACGCAAGACTTTTGGCGGAGGTGGTCGAATGAGTACCTTGTGCATTGTTTGCAGCGCTACAAATGGACGAAGATAACTCCTGAACCCAAGGTGGGAGATATAGTTCTTGTCAAGGAAGACAATCTTCCTCCAGCTCGATGGTTACTAGGCAAGGTCGTTAAGCAGCATCCCGGATTGGACGGAATCACCAGGGTGGTAACTTTGAAATGCAATAAATCTTTGATTAAGCGACCTACTTCAAAACTCTGCATATTGCCGGTTACCGATTAGTAAGGGTTCAATTTATTTTGTATTAGGTTTTTTCTAGTTTTAATCAGTGTATTTAGTTTAAGTAGATATTTTTGTAAGTAAATGCAGATAAAGGTTTTCGAAGAAATGTTTAACTGATTTGTATTTAGCTACAGTCTTGTTTACTCAACCCCCTTGACCTCATGGTGGGCGGTATAAGGACGTGAAGAACGTCAATTACGTTCTTGGCGGGCGATATGTCTAAAACGAAACATTACAGAATTATATCCATGCTAGATTTAGTTCATTACTGTGTCACGAGATGGCGCCACTGGTAAAATTAGCCCGCGGAAGCGTTTCATTCACTGCACAGCGAGTTATCTGAGTGGCGCGGTTATTTAAATATACTTCTAACACCTGATACGGAGTTTCAATTCGTATTTTGAACCCTATCCTCAGAACAGCGACTTGAAAGAAAAGGTCAAATTTTCTACAATGACAGTACAATCGATTCTAAAATCTGATTTGCCGAACGTTTTCTTTTCAAAATAATAATTTATTTATTTTATTTATTTATTAATATGAACGCATTTAAGCAATTAAATTAAACAAAATTTTAGAATTAGAGTCAGATTTAAGAAAAATAGATAGATTTATTAATATTATAAATATCAATTTAAAACAAAAATAAACTTACGTTAAGCCGAAATCGCCTTTTTTTTCAGGATAAAAGGTACTTATTTCCTTTTTTGAACCGTGAAAATCTGATAAGGTGTATGCAAAAGGAGGAGGCGGAGGAGGAAGGGTTAGAATATCTCATTTACAAAAATGAACGTTGCGTAAACGGCCCGACAGATATCTGCCGGTTGCAGGCACCGAGTCGTGCGTGAGTTCTCTCGCTCTCTGGTTGTTACCTCAGAGTAGTCAGAATGTCTTATATTTCTATTCTCTCACCTCACGCACCACACATTATTGTTTTTCCTATTTCGTAACACTGTTCTCACCATTGACATAACTTGTCGTGTTCAAATGTCGCATTGTGGTTGATGTGCTATTGTTGGATATTAGAATAAGACTGTTCGTTCATAAGGCGATGTAATCATTGCATGCTCGACGATTGGAGTATAGTAGAGAGTCTCATAATGCGCTTGAATAGCACACATCGCCAACATTTTAGAATCGAAGCTTTATTCGAGTGCGCGCGAGAGCTACGCCCGAGTATCAAGCTCGAGAGCCTTTTGTACGAACAGTGTCGCCCAATTTCGTTCCGGTACTTCGGCAACTATGACAGGGCAGTGACGACACCGTGACAGTGATAAGCTGTGAAACACGATGAGTATCGTAGTATCGGTCACCATCGAGCGCCCGCGAACAATGGCTAGTTGTTGTTTGTGATGACACGCAGTAATGGAGGCGTGAAGGCTTCGCGGGAGCTTGTGTCGCGTCGCACCACATTGTTCACGATTATCTACGCGATCATCATCTACTTTAAAGTGGCAAATGGCCCTTTGTGTGTTATTACAATAAGTTATAATATATCAACTGGCTGGTCTTGCGATATCATATTTTTGCTGGAATAAAGAGCATCTTATGTTTAACGTATTACGTTAAACATAAGATGCTCTAAATAATGATACGTAACAAATGTTATACTTCACATTAAGAACCTCTTTCTCCATTTTTTATTTATTAGTAAGTATAAGTTTATTTCGCAAATGTTTTACAAACAGTACTCTCGCATACTTATGCTCCTAATTTAGGTTAAACTATGCAGATAAACGTTTACACTTTCTACGAAATGTGCGCTCGTCATGTCGTAAACTCTACGGAGCGTACCCCGGGCGAGTGATGTGGAGCGCGAGATGTAGAGCACGTCACCTGCACGCCGCCTCTACCGCCGGTAGAGAGGTGACTCTACGCTTTCACACGCAGAGTCATCTTGTGCAATATACATGTGAAATTGGCATTTACAGTAATTGTTGTTTTTTTTTTTTTTTTTTTTATTTATTTTAACACACAAAACAAGTTACAATCAAAAGAACTTAGTAATAGATCCTAATGGATCGCCAGAAACACAAATAAGATCTGGATTGTAAATCAAAACATGTGTGCATTATAGCTTCCGTAAAGTCTTAAGTTTAAATGACACACTTTAAGTACTTAGGTACATACATAATTGAATTACAATATAATACAATATAAAACAATATGATACAATATAATACATGATGACTTTATATTGTAAGTATAATAATGGATAAGGATAAACATGGAGTAAATTCCCTCTCCGCTCTGATTCAAGTATAGACTTAAATTAGAGCGGAGAAAGAATCCACTCCAGCTGTGGCACAAGATCATTAATTGTAAGCTATGAGTATCACTACTCAGAGTCCTCACTCTGAATAATAACACTCAAAGCAAGTAGGTAAAGTCTGTCTGCTGGGGAGCAGTCAGACTTCACTCATCCACTAGAGATGAGGTCCTGTCTGAGCCTGACGCGTATGAAATAGGATATTTTTAAGGACGTTAACATACAGAATAAATTTAGGAGAGAAGATGTCAAGTAATGCGTTGGTTCTTGCCAATTCGTTATATTGGCGAGCCATTCTGACTAAGGGATTATATATAGAAATATTATTATTATAAACTTGTAATGCGAAAAGATTTGTACGATTAGAGCGACGCACGCTATATTTAATATTAAAATTTAATTGTGAGAGTAGATTGGGAGTATCGACCATTGAGTTAACTATTTTATAAAGATAAATAAAATCGAAGTATTTTCGACGTGTTTCTAGCTTATTAACATTGAATTTTGACAAACGCGATTCATAATTGAGATCAGAGCGACCAAGCTTCAGGCGATAACACAGCAATCTTAGACATTTCTTTTGAACCCTTTCTATTGCCTCAATATGTACTTTATAAAACGGAGACCAGATGGGGCTTCCATATTCCAACACAGATCGAACGAGAGCCGAAAATAAGTAAATAAGAGATTTAGGATTTTTGAATCCTTTAGTAGATCTGAAAACAAATCCGAGGAGCTGATTGGCTTTGGTAGTTATATGCTGATAATGTGCTCGGAAGGAAAGTTGCTCATCAAACAGTATTCCCAAGTCTTTTGCAACATTGGATCTTGTAAGAACAAGGTTGTTGATTGTGTAATTATGAACAATTTTGTTTCGCTTGTTAGTGAGGGATATAACAAAACATTTGCGAGTGTTGAGATGCATGCGGTTTAAAATGCACCAGTCTGAGACGGTGTCTAAATCGGCTTGTAGTTTGCTACAATCATTGGAAGAGGATATTATGTTAAATATTTTCAGATCGTCGGCGTAAAGCAAACACTGGCATGACAAACGCTCGATAAGGTCATTAATAAAAATTATAAACAGGAGCGGCCCTAAATGAGAGCCCTGTGGGACTCCTGAAGACACTGGCATAGGAGAAGAAATGAACCCTTTTAGTGCAACTAACTGACTCCTATTACTTAGGTATGAGCTGATCCAGCGAAACAGGCTGCCATGCACGCCGTAAGACTTAAGCTTATGACACAGAATACTATGATTAACTTTATCGAAAGCCTTTGAGAAATCTGTGTAAATTGAGTCGACCTGACCACCTACAGCGAAACTTTTGCAGAGGAAATTTTTATACTCCAGAAGGTTAGTTACTGTTGATTTATTTTTAATAATTATTTTTAATAATAACGATTTGTTTGATCACAATTGAATCTATTTTCCTTTCATTTTGTGTTTAGTTCATTTAGATATTAAAAATCTCTGGAAATTATTAAAATACTCTGCTATACCATCAAATCGCATCTCCATCTTACCCACTCGAGCCCATGTGGCCCAGAGCTTCACTCCAGGCCCTCATTCACATGCGTGAGATGTCATCGTGGTCACTCTCACTCCTATGACTTTACCAAACGATGACCAGATAATAATATTATTATTATCTGGTCATCGTTTATATATCTTATGAGCAAGAATAGGGCCCTAGTACTTAAAAGAGCTGGTGGCTGGAAGGTAAGGTACAATCAAGACATTAGTGCCAAGAATTATCTCACTCAGAAATCAATTGAAAAGATAGGCAGAGAAGATAGTAATGATGCAAAAAGAATACAAAATCCAATAAATATATAAAACAGGCAAAGTTCCGTAGCGGCGTGCGCGCGTTGATGTCTTTTGTACTGAACCCGGGACGCACGATGCGCGCCGCGCCTCGTCCCCTCTACGACTGCTTTGCTACTACTTTACTCGTGTCTCTGTATCTTTATGTACTCAATAAAACTATACGGGTACACCACGACTGTACTCTTCCTAACACTTTACAAGTACCATCTCACTAACACTATATAACAACTTGTGGAAAGCAAAATTATCCATGCTTTCTATCAGATCAATAAAGCTAATGGTTTTCTATTTGTTTGAAAGAACACAGTTGTGAAATTGTTAGACATCTACCTAACTTTAGAAGAAATATTTGAAAAAAAAAAACAAATGTGAAAACACCAACTGTTATTTACTAATTAGTGATGCATTGAATTTTAAAATGACTCCGTATTTTTGTTGTTAAAAATGAGACTTTGAGTTAAAATATAGGGTTTTAAATCCTCATCGTTTTAATTGCGAGCGTACATTATTGTCTGTACTTAGTTAGGGAACTAAGAACAGACAATAATGTACGCGTGTGTTGCTCGCTTCTCCGAACCAAGTTTTCGTTCTACTAGCTACAATTCAGCCTAGACTTTTGAATCTGACTTCGATGAATCGATGAATCCAAATATTTTACTGTTTGTTCTCAGAATGGCACGTAGGGACACCTCCCTACGTCCCTAGAAGAAGTCGAACGATAAGATAGCTAATTTTATACCCAGCGAGCGCAAGCGCGAGCAAACCCTGTCCGTTTCAGCTTGGGCAAAAATGCTTTCGTTTTGCTATTTTCCTCTATAGGTTGCACTTCAATCGATTATCGTGAAATTTTGTGAGCAGATTTGATTATTCTACGAATTTTTCGTCGAATCAGTTTTTTATAATTTAATAAAATGTCTGTCGTTTTGGAAAAAATCTACAAGATCAGGGTTAAAACGTAAAAAAATGGAATCATGGGAAACATTTATTCAGTTTTAAGTACTTAATTAAAAAAAATGAAAATACGCCGTTTCTATTTATTAGTCAAACAGCTTGTAACAACTTACAGAAACACTTTCGCATGTGTTCTCCGCAGCAGTCTAGTACGGGCCTATTAGTACTGTTTATTTCAGCCTCGAATGTATCAACTAGCGGGATATGAAAGTCAAAGTGAGTCTCGGATCTCACGACAAGTGCGTGGCGGCCGCGGGCCGAGCCGCCGGGTGACTCGCAGCGCACGTCGACGCGCGCGCAAAAATGCGTGAAAGCGAACGCGCAGGGAAAGTGATCCGACACATCTCACACGTCGCCGCCGGCGGCTGAATCACGCGCGCTCTATGCGACGGACTGCACGAGGCCCTGTGGAGTTCTAGTCACATTATACTCATAGCTATAGATATACTTACTTCTAACAACATGATCGAGGCTCCAAACGAACTAGGCTTTATAAGTATTTTCCACTTGTGCTTTCCTAAACGTACCCTTTCAGAGACGAGTCTTCTCCAACAAGGCTATCATCGATTTTATACACCCTCGATTGTTAATCCAGGGCGTGAATAGGCTAAATAGAGTGTAAAAAAGCTATGATAGCTTTGTTGGAGAATACTCTTCTCTCAAGCCAGAGAGATCGGGCTCGATCCCTGCCGAAGGCGCGCACCAAGTTGTTCATTGTGTTAACGTGCGCTCCAAATTTCATCCAAATCTATCCATCCGCATGAGCGAGAAATAAATAACAAACTAACTCACATACTCACAAACATTTGCTTTTATAATTTTGCTAAAGTAGGAAGTAGATGTTGATGCAAGCCATTTTAGATTTTAACCAAAACGAATTACTTTTTAATAGTGTCTATTGTGTTAGTATAAGCCATTTTAGTTTTACAAAAGCCCGCAAGGCGCAAATAACCAATAGCTATCTAAAAACATTTTTTGATGCGGGACTAGTCAGGAAGGGCTACAGATACACAGACAGATTGGTTGACATGTAATTCATTTAATCTCCCTTCATGCGTCAGTTCACATCAATTCACATCATCTCCGATGTAGATTGTCTAGCAACAGTTGTCAGATTAATAACCGAGTGACAGAGTGAGGGAGTGGAGGTGCGATGCGATCGCTAGGGCTTCCGGCGAGTGCAGTGGAGGCGCCAACACCAGTCGAGGAGGATGGAGATAATGTTCCACGGGATGTGACGTCAGATATGAGCTTCCGGCGTGAGCTGAGAAATTGAATCTGAATTGTACTCTAGTATACTTATCGTAAGATTGTACCAGCAAGCTCGTATAGACAGAGTGACAAAGGTTGATGTCAGAGTTTTGTGACCACCCGAGGTTAAAATAATAAGTAATATAATTAAAAGAAAAACAAAAAACCCGGCTGCAAAATATTTTGTACCCTATGTCACTTCCACTATCAATACGATTCAAATGACACTTCACATGTCAAAATCCATCAAGCTATTTACGATGTAGTGCTTGCCAAAGAAACCTCAAACTTACATAGATCCATACATACATACACTCGAAAAACATAATCCTTCTTCTTGCGTAGACGGGTAAAAATAGCGTAGCTTGAAAATAGACTTCAAAAAATAAAGCACCCAGACCCAGAACAGATATTTAAATTAATTATTTAAACATCTGTTCAGCCGGGAATCGAACCCGGGACCTCCTGCTTATAAAGCAGCCTAATTCAAACAAGGCTAAAAAGGGCGTCAATCTACTATTAAACTAAGGCTAGGTTAAACTAAAACTTTAATAAAAGCCGGTACAGAAAATAAACCGTTTCAAAACAGTGAAATATCTGACTGAATATCGTCCGGCGAAATGTGGGTGTTAGCTAGGCCTAATTCCTTACTTAACAATTTAAAACTACTCCTAGGTCCTACATAGGTATTTTTTTTTGCACGAACCTTAAGTCATTTCATTTTAGACTTTTAGCTGTATGTGCCCTGTAAGTGATTATTTTGCTAGGAGATGATAATCTAGTTAAGCAAGAACTTAGGCAATTCTTGTTTTCAGTGCAAGTGGCCATTACAACCTAAATTACCTTGCCAAAATTACAAAATCCTTTTCAGAATTGTAACATCTCTGACTACTAATTAGATTTAGTAAGCACAATGTTGCAGGAGAGCGACCATTTACTGATGTAGTCATGAGTATCAGACAAAGTAGTAAAACCCCAGATAAGTTTGTGAACTGAAATTGTAGACTATCCAGTAAACTATTTCAATTTCAACAATATCAGTTGATACCTATGTCAGAGTTCGTCTCGTAATGTTGTGTAAAACATTTCTCTCCTCAAAACTAAATAAAACTAGCGCACAAACAAACCACACCTGTCCACTCTCTACCATCATCGCTTTAATTAAACTCCACAATTTGTGTGTAATTAAAAAGTAGGGGCCCATTAGAGGCACGGTTACCCACGCAACTGTAGCTCGACGAGCGCTAAGGCTGTGTACCCACCGGAGATGTGCGGTATATGACCCGTTGTCTTACGTCAGCGACCAACGCGACAACATCAACGCGATCTGATGCAGAAATATTAAACAGTACCTGTATCTACCTACACTATGTCCTGCGTGGTCGTAAATCAATCCGGGACGAGACGCTACGAAGTGCGTCTGTTATGACATAGGACACACGTCGCATGAAGTATTGGTTGCATTACGTCGCATCGCGTCGCGTCGTGTCGCGTTGGTCACATACCTAGGTGAAAGGGAGTGGTGCGCAGGGAAATAATCTACCAAGAGCTCCAGGATTATTTGACTGCCTAAAAGAAGTGATCAGATTAGTGGATTTTTCCTCCGCTCATCTTACTCTCATGTCTGAGTGGATAAGCGGCCTTCATCACGCAACTGAACCTAGAGCGCTGAATGAAACCAAAGCGAAGAGAGCAAACATTCTGAATGAAAAGAACCTCTACCGACCGAGGCCGGATTCATTTGTAGAATTGTACGGAATGGAGAGTTTAAAATGGATGTTTAAAAATTTCTTGCAATTTTTTGCTCTTGAAACTTGCAGCATGTGCGTGAGCAAAATAGTAGGGATTATAAAGGTTCTGCAATTTTCTTACTTGTTTATATGAATTGCGCTTAAGGTTCCATTTAAAGTTTACATTAGTTTTTTTTTTTAAATGAAATTATTGCAACATGAAAAGCGACATAATTTTGAAAAGAAATAGCATTTTCCCAGCTCCGAGTGGATCCACCCGCCTAGCGGTATCCGGTAACGAGCCCGCGGCGATGTACCGATCATTATGCAGATCGACCATTACTGGGAATTTCACTCGACCGACCCGGGAACGGGACGGCACTGCTCCGTCCGGAACGGAGACTCACGGGGCTTAGCCTAGCCGGGACGGGACGACTGAAAACATTATCACATTTCCGTTTCTACTTGTTCATTTGATAGCCGCGTCATTTATTTAAAATGTTTTCAACGAAGCAATTTTAATGTAATTATTAATGACATAAGGAAATGTGTCACCATCATGTTATTTCGTTCCGTTTCATTCGTTTCAACTAAGTGGCGTGTTAAAAAATATTAATATGTTTCAAGCATAGACATAGAATCGGGAGTATTCTGTGGTTTCAAATTTTAAAGACAAACATCGAAATATGTTTAAGAAGCAGAAAACGGTACGTTTGCAATTTCCAGTACAGAGCACGTGGGCTACTCCCGCAGCACGCAGCGCAGCTCCGTTGACACTTGACAGTATTGACGTTGACATAATTAAACATTTTAGAACACGACCAATTTTGATACGCACTTGTTCCAAATTCTACGTAGGAATACTTTTACCCTGCGATACAGGTATTCATACCTAGTGCAGGGACCACAAGCAACACTAATTTATCTTAGGGTAATTTGAAAATATTTAAGAATAAGTTGTTTGTGTTGGATAATGTACATTTTTGATAATAAAATTATTTGTATTATTATTTGTATTTTTAAATGACAGGCTTATATGCGTGATTTCTATTATTTTCCTAAAATGGAAATTTTAAAAATTCGGAAATTGCAAAATAAATTAATATTTTATGTTTACGAGTTTTTTTTTTTTTTGTAATCGATTGGAATTTGTTTTTATTTCTTGAGCTATTTGTGCACTTTACAAAAGCGCAGGATGGATTTTTAATAATTTGTGATATTATGTAATTAAATTGCGATCGTGATTCAATAAAACTGGTCCTTAATAAATTATACGTATGTGTGGATTTTTTCCGGTCGGAGTATTTGCGCCGATCGTGAAGGCACGTCTCGTCTCGTTGGAGCCTGAAATTCCTGAAATAGAATGTGCTCTGCGTAATCAACGAATAGAATTTCAAATGAGAGTTAATGATAGACTCGGTGATGTTAGGCTTCGGAGGAAATTATGGAAATGGCTCGGATTCCAGGGAAGGTCTAGGTCACAGAAAATATTATAAAGTTTTTGAGAAATTCGGAATTATGTTTATTTAATTTAATTTAGCGGCATAAATTAAGTAACAAAGAATAAGAGCCGATGACTACCTTTCACCTAAATCCCGTCAGCCAGGGAGGTGTAAAAACAAACACGGGCTCGATTATCCAGCGTTCACCAATTTTCGATTGTTTAATACGATGATTAAAACAAAGTGGGCATATTCGGTAAAGTTTCATAATAATGCGCTTAACAAAGTTTCATGGTAATGTGTGAATATTTCGCGAGTGCAACCGAGAAATGATGCTTTGTTGTCATCAAAACAAGTTCCGCTTCCGAGGACCACCACAAAACAATAGCAAATAATGCATCTCTCATTCCTTCCATTGAGACGCGATTTGGGACCATACAGAGACGCAGTCAGAGTTCATTTTGAGTTAAACTAGCTTTACGTTAAAATTATAGTTATGGCGTTTAAAATTAAGTTTTATGCGGCGGCGTTAAGATTCATTTTGCGAGAGGCGCAGGAGAGTAATGTTATGTCAGATGTTACGCAAGTTTGTCAAGATGCGTCGCTGCACGCTGCGCTCTCCGCATTAGCATTTTGAAAGTAAACAGTGTGCCGAGCGCGCGGAGCCGCTGCACAGACAATACTTGGTGCCTGGCTTCACTCTACTACGATCTTTGCTAGCTTTCGGGGTTTGTACCAATGGTGAACAAGATCCATTGTGTAGAGATTTGAATGCCATGATAGCCTATTTGGACAGGGGCCGCCACTCAAGCCAGATAGAGTGGGTTCGATTCGAGCCGAAGGCGCACACCAATTTATTCATTGTGTGAACATAATGTGCGTATTTAATGTCATCTGCTATAGAACTGGAGCCCGATGTATGGCGACAGGCTCGCCTCCTGTCACATTTGGCGTTGATCTGCTAAGTTGACCTGTATTTCTAAACAATTAATGAATCGAATTACTGAAATATATCAATAACCATGGCTAGCGGTTGTCTATAATAATAAATATGTTTTGCAGCTGAGATCATTTAAATATTTTTTCCGGTTTTGTATGGAATGGTGAATTGTTAATTAAATCAGGCAGATAACATAAATTGCGTAAGTTTACAATACAAAAAGTGGTTTTGAAAACTACAACGGTTTTTAAAATACAAAAAAAGAACTGCGAGAAATTGGACAGAACCCTCAACCAGCAAGTGATATTTGTGCTTTGCCGCATTTGGTTGAAATTTGCATAACAATTTGTTGTCGATCGGATCGCGGGTAGTCGGCCGTCATCTGAAAGACTTGTTAAAGTCTAATTTTCAGACGGCATGAATATTTTATACTTTTGAAGTTGAAAAGTAATTCAACTCCTCTTTACGAGTACCAAGGTATTCTTCTGAGAGTCGTACCACGGCTCTCATGAACTTTGCTGTTGGGTCGATAGAAAATTGTCGGACGCATAATATGGGGTATATTATACTCACTAAACGCTGCATAGCCTAGAAATCGTTATTCAGTGTTTTTTTGTATACTTACTTTTATATTGGGACTGCCTCGGTGGCTCTGTTGGTAGTGAACCTGCCTTCCAAGCTTGGGGGCGTGGTTGATTCCCACCTTGGGCAAACATTCATGTGTGATTAATTTCTATTTAAGTATACAAGAAGGATCAATTGGGGCAAATGCGCCTGTGGGGCAATTGCGTCTTTTGAGAATTACGAACGAACCCTTCACAAATTAGACGACTAGCGCCATCTTGTATAGATAAATGCAACTAAAGATTTAAAAAAGGTACGTGGCGCCTAATTCGTGAAGGATTTATCAGTAATTCTCGAAAGACGCAATTGCCAAACAGACGCATTTGCCCCAGTTGACCCTATAAGTATGGTATGTATATCAGTCTCTGGCAGCCATAGTACAAGCTAGTTAGTTTGAGGAAATGTCTCGAATTTATTTATTTATATTTTGAACTCGATTGAACACGACAAAAAACTGTATTCCGAAGCTATACAACGTTTATTGGTAAGGTGGATCGTGCTTTGAATTTAAATTCAAAATCATTTATTATTTCCTAGTTTACAAATTAAATTATCAAAACTAGAGAAACCGGATACACTTAATTAAATCTTTTTACAGTTATTGTTGAGTTAGTTATAAAAGTGAACCTCAACTAACAGCTGTGTATAACAACTTCTATGAATAGGAGCAATTACACAAGGGAAAGTGACGATAAAAACAAACTAGTACCTAATCTCGTTAGAAAGTGGAGTTCGAGGTCACACTCACACTATCGAGGTACTTACACGGGCATTACGCACACGTGCACGCGGTCCGCAACTTTATTGAACATTTAAAATAAACAAATAATTATTCGGGACACTTGCACACACGGTCGTCTAACCCCAAATCGAGCAAAGCTGTGTGGCTTGCAGAGACAAATATACATATTTTTAAGTACTTACATTAAGTACTTAAATAGAAATTAACACCCAAACATGAACCAAACACAAATATTCATCACATAAATGTTTGCTGGGAATGTGGGAATGTGGGAATCGAACCCACGCCGCCAAGCTCAGAAGGCAGGTAATTTGGGAATCCTAAACTGACCAAATATTTGTAGAAAAATCCTCGTCACATTATCACATTATAAATACGAAAGTTTGAATGGATGGACGACTGTTTGTTACACAATCACGCCAGATCGGCTGAACGGATCTGGATGAAATTTGGCACAGAGATAATAAAGTTTGACGTTCATAAGTGTATCTTTGATACCTAAATTGAATAAAAATATTTTGACTTTGACTTTGAAAGGCGGAAGTCTGTTTGTGTGTAGTTTGTTACTTCTTCACGCTCAAATAGACCGACGATCAAGGGAGCTAAATGCCCTGGATTAACGCAGCTCAGAAAACGCCTATTTTATGAACGAAGCATGCATGACCTTGTGCTGTGAAACTACCGAGCGGCTGAGTGCGCCTCGAGCACTCGCGCCAGTAACTGGATCAAGGCGAGCGGAGGACATTTGGCCGGCATTCACACCGCTCCCGCGGGCACAGCCGGCTGAAAGGTCAGCGCTCTTCGCGGAACTGCTGATCAGATGTTATAAGCACTATTTAATTATCATAATTATATCGTCACGCCTCTGCCTCTGGGCTGGCATACAACACCCACACTTCGTCGCCTGCCTGTCCTCATACACCGGGCTTCAGTCATGTAGCAGATGACATACAATACGCACATACTATGTTCACTAAATGAACAAATTGGTGTGTGCGTCAGCTGGGTTTGAATCCGCTCCCTCTGGCTTGAGATGCGGGCCTTCTCCAACTAGGCTATCACCCTGCATCATGTTTCATCCTGCATTTAATTTACAACAAGATCATTAAATATTGTTCAGGTAGCTGGATTCAACACGTTTGCTACTTTTTATCCCAAAAAAATACCGGAAGAACTAATTGATAAAGGAAAATTATATTTCTCTACAACTAAACTGTAGGTGTCATGTCACATCTACAAACAACATCATGCAGCCGGCTGTGAAAATGTACACGCTGAAGACCTCTACGTTTCTTGTTTGTTGGTTCGTTTGTATAATGGAGTGTATGTGTTGTTGCAGAGTGGTGCGCGAGCGCTTCCGGCGCGTACTTCGGCAAGGAGATCGGGCCGCTGTCCCAGCTGCACCACGGCGTGCGCGGGCGCGTGTTCGCCATCGACAGCCGCACGCTGTTCCTGCAGGACTTCCACTACGACGGGGAAGGACCCGGTGAGTGCACGCTTTACTTTATACTAAAGACTAGGTTCATACAGCATTGTACTGCACATTTTTTGCAGAAAGCCTGACTGCACTGAGTGACGTTATTAAAGTGGCGTTAGAGATTATAACGACAAACTGTTGTATCTGAACTGAAAGACGACAAGTCTAAGATACGTCTCTCGAGATTACAACTTTCGCGGTTAAAACCGAAGAGCAAAGCTAGTCATAAGAGAAAACAATGACTGGATAGAATAGTCGCTAATCTGCAGACTGAGAGAATATAAATAATGCTTACGTTGAACATATGTGCGCAAATAAAGCCGAGAAAGCCACGTCTTAACATAACGTAAGCTTTTCCTTATGGCGGGTATTATACGTATCACTAAACTAATATAATTATATCGAACTAGCGACCTGGGTTACACGGTACCAATAAATCTGTCGTGAAAAATTATTTATCTCATGGTGAAAACAGCGCGCTTCAAAATCCGTTTAGTAAGAGTTAGTATGACGGACAGAGGGACAGACACAAGCGGAAAGTGACTTTGTTTTATACTAGGTTTGTAGAAATGTATCCATCATCTAGATAAATAATAGTCAAATCATAATTTAGTTTAGGTTTCATTTCTTCCAACCGCAAATAAAAGTAAACATTTTCAGTTTTTCCAAGTCTTATATGTCCCAAGACTTCGTATTTTGCATGCTAGACTATTACTGAGTAGGCCTCTTGTGAGTTTCCCGCAGTTGTAGCCCTAGCAAATATCTGAAATTGTTTCTTCTATTCTAATGTTCCCAAAGAACGAACTTTGTAAAACATTGTCCCTTCCATTTGTTGGCGACTTGCGGAATATCTGCGGAGCCGTTAAGCCCCTTGTAATAATATCTGGAGCGCAGCAAACTTATGCACTTAGAGCCAGACTCTTGAAACTAAATGAAATCATACTCTACGTGCTTAATTTAAAGTTTATTTCAGTTTGTGGTTGAGGTTGGAGTAGATTTTGTAAGCGTTTTGTTTGTCAAGATAACCACAATATGGAAAATTGTATAAACAGTAGCGAAAGTTCAGACGATGTAAGAGGTATTGTCTCCGATAAGTCTACGACGTTGGGTCCGACTCCAATCGATTGTTTGCATTATTTATTTATTTTATTTGAATAGTGTTTCATGCTCAATGCGCTTTGAACATAGAACACTGTGGAAAGTGTCCCAAATCCTAGTGTCATTGTATCGTTATACGTCAAGTAGAGTTGAGATACTGTTGTAATATTCAAAGAGCGCGGAGCAGATGTGCGCTGCGTTAAATGTAATGAAAGGAGAGTTGTTCAAATTGGAGTGAAATGCGCAAGTTTCGGTTGGAGCTCCACCGCGAGCGGCTCCGCTCCGGCGTACGCTTCTGTGCAGGTTTTCCTTTTGTTTGTTTTCCATTGCTCTGTTCGCTCTTCTTTCTTAATGGTCTGGTGTCTAGGAGTAGTCAAAGGTAATTCGTGTTGATCTTGGAAATAAATCTTTACGATTTGTCGATTGGGTTCCTGTACCTACTCGAAGTGCATAACATACTTGTCACCACAACACTGTGGCACAACTTGAGTCGAGTACCTTAGTTTAGCTTAAGTTACATTGAACGTTTTTTTGTAGGTATTATTATTTACTTAGTTTGTTATAATTTATCTTGTTTTTTTATTGTACTCCAGCCTTGTTCCATATTCTAAAAAAATATCGCCCTTGCCGCAATCAGCTGTTTTTTATGTCATCTTTGGTAGTCGCGTGTGTAATTAAACGCAGAGTCAGCACTTCATTACGTTCATTAATAAATCTACTGTCACCATGTAACGTTACGTATTTTACTTGACATATCGTGTCATTCGGCCGTTAGTAGCGGATAACGACTAACGAAAGCGACGTCGCGTGCTGCAGTAAGCTGCGGTGGGCACTCGATAGTAATCAGCTCTCTAGATCTAATCAGGACTACTTAGCTCGTCATTATTTTCGTTTTTTCTTTTATTAATAACTAGCTGCGCCCCGCGGTTTCACCCGCGGTCCCACAGGAACCGTTATTTTTTCGGGATAAAAAGTACCCTATGTCTTTTTCTGTACCCCAGACAACGGGTATGCAAAATTGCATGATGATAGGTTGATTAGTTAGGGCGTGAAAGCGTTACAAAGAAACAAACGAACAAACTCATTTTCGCATTTATAATAATAGTTAAGATTAGGATAGACTGTACATTGTAAGAATTTTCAATTCCGGAAATTATGGTCTTTCAGATATTATTTATTTTTCTAAAAAAAATACAGATCCACTACTTTGCTTTCATCATCATCATCACGGTTTTGTACGTAAGGACTAATTACCTCTACTATCTAATACATAAACTGCCTACTGTAAGGACACCGACCTATATACGCTCAAGCAAAAGTTTACTTTACATTTGTTAAAATGTAAAATGCTAATTCATACAATACAATACAATAGATCTTTATTGCACACCAAAAATACAAAGTAAAACAAACATAAAGAGAATATTAAAAAATAAATATCATTTGGCAGTACAAGGGCGGCCTTATCGCCTAAAGCGATTTCTTCCAGGCAACTTTTGTAATATCAATCAATAATAATCAAATATATAGTAATATCAATCAAATGTCATCTGTAATAACAAAAGTATTTTGTACTTTTTTTTTGTCCTACTTTATCACAAATTATGTCCAGTTTTACGTCGCTTAACATCAGGCGAGTTGGTGGTCAAACGCCGACCTATTTTACATAAAAAAAAAAGTTTTCCTCTATATATCGCTGCGCTTGAGCGTCGCAACCTTATGCATAATGTTTTGTGCAAGCCACCTCGAGTGTCGCAGTTTGTTGAATATTTTCAGCATTTTTACTAAAACTTCACAGTTTCGTTGTCATATAACGCAGATCGTGGTTGCAGCAGTTTTGTTCACGACTATGTTTTTTTTATAATTTTCAAATACGAGTAGACAACACAGTAGATACGGTGTATCACTTTATGGGTCTATGACTGTTCTGTATGACTTGTGCGTAAGCCTAGTTCTGTCTCCCAAAGTATGTTTCTTATTACTTTTTACTTATTTTTGGCTCCCTTATTGTTTTGGCTGAGTGGCTGTCTATAGTGTTGAATTACTTTCATACTTTTAAAATGTATTAAGTACTCGTACTAAGAGTAAAATTAATTTACTTGAAAACAAAACGCTACGAATATTTTAATTTCCTCCCCTCTTCCGTGCATAACAACGTTCTCCGGCACTGCGCTGGATGTCTCCACACCGTCTGCTCGCTGACAAACTATGTCCCAAGTAATGTACGTGGCGAGTGATGTATGCGCCGTCGCCGTGCATACGCGGTACAAAGCATACCTGCGCTTTGTTCCTTTGAAGCAATTACAGTGACCGCGCGGGCCGCGCTCCTCGTCTGTCTTGTCAGCCCTGCTTATTCTGGATTCTGGTTTAACGTTGCTTCTCTTTTGCTTTGAGAATTTAAATTAAACTCTGAAACACACATTGAGTAGGTTAACATTCTGTGTTTGGTGCGCGGTTATGTTTGAAATAGTCTGATATGTCGATTTGGTATAATTTTAAATTTTATGAAATTCTAGCTGCGCCCCGCGGTTAAATGTACCCTATGTGCTATTATAGACTATAATATATCTCTGTGCCAAATTTCATCCAGATCTGTTCAGCCGTTCCGGTGTGAAAGAGTAACAAACATCCATCCATCCATCAATTCTTACAAACTTTCGCGTTTATAATATTAGTAATAGGAGGATTATTATTGATGTTAAAAACAATAGTTGTTTAAATGATAGTTTATAACTATCCCAATAGTTACTCGACTTAACTGCTAATATGGTCCTTTGAGTTATATTTCCAGCCGTGTAGAATTAACCAGTAAAAAGCCGCTGGCAGCAAGTGAACAAATGGTTTTTTCTGATGGCGTTCTTTAGAAAGAGTCAACACAATCACTACACAGGCTGTTGATGATGATTAATCCTATACCAATATTATAAATGAGTAAATTTAGATGAATGGATGTATGTTTGATACTCAATCACGCCATTACGGTTGAACGGATCTGGATGAAAGTGCCAAAGATAGATTATATTCTAGAATAGCACATAAGCTAGCTATTTACCGCGGCCGGGTGACACCGCGGGCCCAGCTTGTAGCTCTAAACTCACCTATGTCGAGGCACGGCGCAACGTCAAACTACATTTTCAGCGAGCGCTAGCAAGTTCGTATAGGCCGAGTGGCTAGCCCTGGTGTCAGAGTATCGGCCGCCCGAATGTCTTTAACGTAACTTAAACGTTAAGGAACAAACAAACGGGGCCCACAGTTTGAGGAGTTAGAGCGCTGAAGTTGTCATTCAATTAGCTTCTTTTCTTTTCGATTACATCTTAACTTGTAACCAACCTATTAAAGCATAACAATAGTCAGTCACTTAAAAATAAATCCGTGTTGGCGAAATTCCTTAAACAACTTCGTCGGTAGCCGGATATAGCACATTTCCGCGCTCTACTTCTGTTACCACTACTCCGGCGTTCAATTTCTTAATTTTATATTTCTCACATCATATCGAAGAGCTTAAAATGTTAATTTCCTACGGTTTTGATTTTATTGTACAGTCAGGGTAGATATTCTCGAGTAAAAGTAGTTTGTCTGATGATAATGACCACTGCGTTGGCACGGCGAGATTTTTATTTTTTTTCGTTTAGTTTAAGTGCTTATTTGGTCCATGGTATAATAAAATACTCTGCCAGGTATACCATTCAGGTCGTGTGGGCTACACATAGTGAAGTCAATCGATACTTAAGCAAGACCGAATTAGGTCATTTACAAATAGTTCGAAAGAGACAGATGACGATGACAAGTGACGTCATTATTTGTTTGCTTTTGGAATGCTACCTTCATGAATGGACCTTGTTTTTTTGGATCACGATTTGATCTATAGATGTTCTTCTCAATCTTCCCCGTCCAACATTTCCTTCTACCTTTCCCTCTATGATGACCTTCGTGAATTTAGACGGTAGGTATTTATTCTTTAGAATTTTTGTCTCATTTTGAAATTTCCTGCACTAGTGGAAACTACACAATCTCCGAGGGTCATAGGTTATGAAACGCAAGTGAAGCCGCGGGCTGATGAGCTAGTATGGTAGAAAGATATATATATGTATATCTCGTCTAGCTACAAGTAACCGTACAAACTAGTCTACTCCTACCTTTACAAGATAAAATTCACTAGATTCACAAAGCACCGATATCAATCAAATCCATATCACAACATTTTATTGTTACAACCCTTTCAATTTGAACCGTATCCCTCGTCAATAAGACACAGTTTCCTACCTTCGCCAACGCCAGGTGGATGATGTAGCCACTTTCCCTTGATCTCCTATGATGGATGGACTCGCGAAGATACAGGTTGGGCAACAGTAGCCAAGGTCAAGGAACCCTCTCACATACAACTTTCTATCCTGCACTCACTTACGTAGTAACTATTAATTAAGTGATACAGTTTATAAAAAAACACCAGCCAAGTGACAGTCGGACTCGTGCACCGAGGGTTCTGAACAAACATGTTTATGAAGGAAAGGGGTAGTAACTTTAAAACTATTAAAAATATTTTGATAATATGATGTAACTAAAAATGTATGCTTTTCGCAATTTTTTCTTTATCTGTGCTAGACGTAGCTTCGTACTAAATTTCAAGATTGTGAGTTCACAGGAATAGGTTGTGATTCTCTCGCGAGTGTCGAAAATTTGCAGCAATAACGGCTGTACCTTTTAGTTGCGTTGGCTTAGAAGTTTGATTTTGTCAAAGATCCAGGGGACAGTAGACTTAAGTATTTGATATGAACTTTAGCTTGATACCTCCACAAGTTCCTGAGATTAAGGGTCTTGACAAACAGACAGACGGACAAGAAAGTTATTCTATAAGGTTTCCATTTTTTCCTTTTGAGGTACGGAACCCAAAAATAAAAATATTTGTGCTGCAACTTACGTAATCCTAATATGAACTAATATTATAAATGCGAAAGTTGTTTGTTCGTTTGTTTGTTATGCTTTTACGTGGAACGGCGGGTGAAACCGCAGAGCGCAGCTAGTAATTAACATTGAATCTGTAATCTAGGTTTCAGTTCGAGCTAAAGTTGGATGAGTAATGGAAAAAGATACTTCTTGAGTTTTATTTTCTTTTTGAAAATAATCTTAATGACTTTTGTTGTTTGCGAACCACTTCACCTTTTGTACGTCTGAAAAATGTCTTGTCCTTTGAAGTGGTAAATATTTTAAAGTTCTTCAACAAAATGCTAAGATTAGATGGAATATGTACACATTACTAGCGACCTCGCCACACTACATAAAAACCTTGAAATATTATCTGACCGATTGTTGCAAACCGCATTAAAATCCGTTGCATGGCTTAAGGATTTAGCAGATATACAGACAGACAGAAGCGGAAAGCGACATTGGTCTAAACTATAGGTAGGGTCAACTGGGGCAAATGCGTCTGTAGGACAATTGCGTCTTTCGAGAATCACTGACAACCCCTTCACAAATTACGCGGCCCTACATCTTTTTTCTATCTTTGGTTGCAATAATCTGTACCAGATGGCGTTAGTTGCTTAATTTGTGATGAGTTTGTCAGTAATTCTCGAAAGACGCTTTGCTCTACAGACGCATTTGCCCCAGTTGACCCTATAGAGATCGTACATATTTACATTCCATCACATAGAGAATCAATGCATTTGTTCATATATTCATTCGCAATTTAAGATTTATCCACTCTTGTCGGTGCAGTGAATCTGGCGGTCTTCTGCTAGTGTTTTAAGTTACAATGATATGACATCTGCTTTCTCTTTTTATTTGGTTTACAAATAATGTCTCCCCGTTCTCTCGCTTTCCATCTACAATCCATGAGAAAGCCCAAAATGTATCTTCTTCTTGCTACCCTCATCCCACTCAGGTGGGGTCGGTACAGTACTCACATTACCATCGTCTTCATTATTTTCAATTTAATTTAATCACGGCATCATACTTACTGTAACAGATTTGACTTAGGTTTTACGGCCACCGCCTGCCTGACACCAAATGCTTTTTGATGTTGAAACATAACAAGTAAACATTTTTCCAACACCGTTTTTCATCAAACATAGTCAAACAGAAAAAAAAGGAACAGAATCGGTGCATCCGTTTGGGAGCTACGATGCCACACACACACACACACGCACACACACACACACACGCACGCACACACACACACACACACACACACACACACAAACACACACACACAGACACGTCAAACTTACAACAACCCGTCGTTTTTGCATCGGGGGTTAAAAATAGAGAAAAGCTCAAATGTAAGTTGTGTATGTTTGTTCCAGCGGCGTATTTCTACGTGGGGTCGTCCAAGGCCCCGGGCGCGGCGGGCGCGGCGCGGCTCCGCGACGAGCGCGGCGGCGCGGGCCCGCTGCGCCGGTACCGCGGCGAGTCCATCACCGTGTCGCTGCCCGACGGGAAGACGCTGCGCGACGTCAAGTGGTTCTCCGTCTGGTGCGACGACTTCTCGGTGAGATGGAATGGATACTGATGTGTGAATTACCGATACTTTTGTACTGGTCGAAGTGACGACTGACAAGAGTCAAATGACACGTTTGATGATGATGAAACACACTATGTTACTGTACTAAAACTAGCTGCGCTCTGTGGTGTTATCCGCAGCTAAGAAGTTGCCTGTGTGTTAATACAAAGTATTAACACACAGGCAACTTCCCCCCTCTGCCCCTCATGCCCCTCAGTTTCTTGCCTCTTATTCTGAGTAGAGGCTTTTTGTCCGAACAAGGCGGTCGAGTCTATTTAAATAACTTTGACGTTCATAAGTATACCTTTGATACCTAAATTGAATAAAAACATTTTGACTTTGACTTGATAAGTGAGATTTATACCAAATTTCATCAAAATCCGTTTACCCGTTTAAGCATGAAGAGCACACAAACTTCCGCATTTAGTATATAAGTAGGTTGCAAATTTTCGAGGATCAATTTGTTACTTCTTCACACTCAAACAGACGAACAGATTTACGTGAAATTCGGAACTGAGATAACGTATACCATGGACTAATACATCTATAGGTTACTTTATAACTGCAAGTACCATCCCGGGGTGTAGCTAGTATTGGATAAGAACCATTGTGTAATTTAAAGACAAAATAAAGGTCAAGTAAGTTTGCAGACCACACAACCGAGTACAATTTCCCGTCTAATTTTCATCTCAACTGCTCCTACGTTCCTCCGAACATATCAACGCTAACCCTGCGACCTTGACATCTGTCAAGTGGCCGCCACGCGCTCGTTTCCGCCCCGACACTACCTCGGCAACTAATTGAGGAAAACACACGAAACATACCCTTTACTGGGAGAACAATATATTGGAGGCGTAGCCTGACGTATTCTGAGGATTAAGGAAAGTTACAATGGTACGATAAATAGTTGGGCAAAAATAGAAATAATACGGACGGAATCAAGCGGTCTGCTTACTGGTACGTTATGGTGTAGACCGTATGTGAACTCCTACATCAATAGTAGTTTCGTTAACGTATTATAAGTGGTGGGTACCTCCAGTGGTGGTACTTCTAGAGTCTAGAACATAATCTTAGCTAGAAAATGTCCACTGCTGGACCAAGGCCACCTCCAATGATCTACTCAATGGCCGGTCTCACGCTGACCGCCTTCAGCGACTTCGCGCGACCCTTACCAGATCGTCGGTCCATCTTGTCTGTGAACCCGTTTTAAATCAGTGCGTGTTGTGAATACCTTTCCAGAGGAAGATTATTATTGACGCTATGTGTTTGCGCAGGTAAACTTCGGCGACGTGTCGATCACGCGCGAGCTGGACTTCCCGAAGCCCGTGAAGGTGTCAGCGCTGCGCGGCGTGCACGGCGTCTCGTCCGACCCCATCGTGGTGGTGGACGCGCAGACGCTGCTCATACCCAACTTCTCCTACGACGGAGAGGCGCCCGGTGAGTCCACGCGATGAGGCTATGTCTCGCTTATGTTTACTTTATTTAACATGGCGATTATTTGTCTAACTGTCCATTGTTGACATGTAAATTATTGACAAAAACAGACGGTTTAAAAGTTTATCACCTTGTCACGTTTTGGTGCACTTTGGTCTTGTTAGTTTCATCACTCATTTGTCAAGTTTGTTTCATTGGTCAAGCTGCCAGCTTTATTAGCTAAATTTAAAAAAAAACAATAAGTATTTAGTGTTAAGAGCGCATGTTGTTACACTTTTACATGGCTTTTTATTTCTGTTGTGAACAATAACGAGTTCATTTATGTATTTATTTATAAAACAAATCAATAACTAAACCAAACTAGGCGACAAGTAACAATAGTGCCATTCTTTATTAAAGTGCAAGTTTGAGAAAAAATGCACAAAACTGTTTCACTCTGTTCTATGCCTCAGTTACTGTGTTCATGTTCGTTTACTACATCATTACTCTAGAACAGTGGTCCTCAAACTCTTTTGTCTCATAGACCACTTGCCATGCCACGGTTTAAGGTAAAAGCCCTGTTTCGCTAAAATGACATTTAAAATAAAAACGTGGACCCCTTGTAAGTCGTCGTCACCCCTGCGGGTCGATATAGACCACATTAGGAATCATTGTTCTAGAAGAAAGATATTCATACTCCTAAATAAAAAGCTTAATCCCTTTTTACTGTATAAATATTAATAAACACCTCTGGCAAAACGACGAAATCGGGCTTCTAGGAAATTTCACAGATTTTCAGAGTGTGTAGAATATTATCTCTTGTTATCATTTCGTGGAAATAGAAAATTCTGTATGATCCGCTGATACGACTGAATTCTGATTTCAGCGAAGCGCTCACGGATCCACTATACGAATTCTAGGAAGCCTTTGCAAGGATTTAGAGAGGATATTTAGTCAGAAACTAGTCTATGTTGTAACTAGAATTCCCAGTAGCTATTACCGCAGCGTAGAGGGAGCGCAGTCCAATCAAATCACTGCACAGACGTGTAATACAGTACACGTCTGTGATCACGTGTCACAGGACAGTGTGTATAAGGCCTCGTGCAGGAAGATGCGGAGTGTTGCGCGTCGCGTCACGTTTAGCGGAGCAAAAAAACAACAAAATAGAACGCATGTCAACACTCTTCGTCCTCAACGTCAAGCCGAGTGCAAACTATTGTTGCGAACGGTTGTTAACAACTTTTTTAACAATAGGAACGGCGTATCGGCGCTTTCTTGGGCGTTCCCGTCAATACTTTAAAGCTGGCTTCATATATTGGCATATTATTGTTTGATTTGTCGCCAAAACGCGACGCCGCCCGCGCTACGCGACGCGCCTCGCGTTTTCTTGAAGGGTCTAACAGGAATCACTAATGTGGTAATACTGTAGCATGCACCACAGAGCAGGCATTAGATGTAAGCGATTTCCGAGTTCTTAATATTTTCTGGGATGAGAAATACTAACTCCCTGTTTTTGACATAGGTGTGTGTCAAAAACATATACACTTTTTTATCAAAATTAGCTTAGCCAGAGAAGATATTATAAAATAATCAGCAGACAGAGTTACTTATGCGTATTGGTAGCCGTTTTCTATGATCAAATCAACTTCATAGTTGAAAAAAACTCAGGGCCTAAATCCCAATAATTTGGCCATCGACTTCTTAAAAGTAAAACAGACGAACGATAAGACCTTTTGTCCCCATGTCTAATGATTTTTGCATTTGTTTTGAAAATGTTAATAAAGTGTATTGTACAGTTCATTACTACTATGATATTGACTCTAAATAAAGTGTAGATTCTAAAATAATGGTTAACTTTTCACAACAATATTTTTAACCCAAACAAATACAATAATTCCCGTAATAATTCCCGTCCGCTAATGAGGTGTGAAGCGGAATATTTTAATTAAACCGTCCGCGTCATCACGAAACCTCATTAATCATCGCCACGAGTAGGTACATACACTCACGCAGGTACAATGCTGACAATACACAATCCTAGTCCATTTAATAAGGCTTTTATATGTATCAGCCAGAGACCAGAATCGTATCCATAATTGATCCAAAAATTATTACAACACTCGTTTAGTGGAAATGAATACAATAATTAATCTTACTTACTAATACTTTACTCGTATTATAAAATCGAAAGTGACTCGGTCTGTCTGTAGAGGTTTTACGGCTAAACGGCTGAACGAATTTTGGTATGATTAAGTACAGTATTCCACGAAGAAGGTTTTTGGACAATATTTTTTTTAATAAGTGCTGGTAACAACTACTTATTTAAACTCGAATAAGGCAAAGGGTAGACGTTATGTAAATATTGTGATCCGTGACTTTTTACTCGATATATCATCACGCCTTTTCCTCAAAGGGGTTGGTAGAGATGTATTACAACACCCACATTTCGCCTCCCGATATTCAGTCTTAAATGTGCAGGGAGCGAGCCAGTCGCCATAAATCGGGCTCTAGTTATTTAGCAGATGACATTAAATATGCACATAATGGTCACAAAATGAACAAATTGGTTGCCAAAGCAACAAAGCCTTCGGCTGGGATCCAACCCGCTCCTTCTGGCTTGGTCAGAGGCTTTTTATTCCATTTCGTGACGTGATATTTACCAAGCGTGTACACTGAAGTACTGAAAGATCTCACCTCAGTCCTCATCAGATCTCAGTCTGATTGTGATGATCTAAAATCATGATAATTACTTCACCGTGGACCCAAATACTTCCAGAAATAAAGGGTTAGAGAGAGATAGTTATACCTATTCTCTTATATTCTTTGAAAACTTTGTAGATTTTTTTCGCTTTTACTGCGATCCGTCGAGTTTCTGATATTTGAGTTTTTTAATTATCTTTTGAACGACAATGTTTTTATTTTTCGGAAATAAATGCGAATTAATTGTTATTTCACTGACTTTATTTGCTGTTCATTGTTATTATTATGATAATTGCTGTTCTCGTTTCGCTGTGCCGTGCTCGACTACGGCATTGACCGATACCATCGCAGATTATTACGGTGTTTGCTCCAAAATAATGCAAAAACTTCAATTTGAGTACAAATCACTATAATAAATGTGTTTTGGAGAACTTAATTTGAAAGTATGGCTGAATGTGTAGCGCATATTTCAAGTGTGAGTACCCTCTTCATCAAAAGAGAATAAACAAGCGATGTCTCGAGCTACTTGTCCCGCCCGAGACGCCGTTACGTCGGCAATAAATGCCAAATTATGAACATCTTTGTAAAGTAACGACCGTTTTTTCAACCTCGATTGCTTGCGCTCGCAAGTACCCGTGTAACGAACAATATAACGGCCGTTAAACGACTCTAGCGACCGCCCACGCACTGTGTCAATGCAATGTTGCATGAAACTTGTAAAGGTGCGTTTACATTAGTTTGTAACGTTGAGTACCTGTCACAGAACACTCGTATTTAATGTTTTAAATTCATGTCACAATTTAGCAGTTATTATAGCAGGTAAATGCCGAGGGAGGATGAAGGCAAAGTTAACTATTTTAATTATTATAATAAAGTAGGAAATGCTTTTATACTTTAAACACTATTATAAATAAATCAACGCTACTGCTTCAATTATATAGGTAGTATATATGGGGAGCGTGTAGCAAGGCGAGGTGACTATGGATCAGTTGTCGCGGAGCAATGTAGATATATATTGTAGAGCGGCACGTATTAGACTCGCAGTACTGTTGCTTTAAGCATTACTAAGGCTCGGAGTGGCCAAAAGAATTAAGTCATTAAAAAAAAACTCCAGGAATGTAGATACGCTTTATAAAAAAAAAACCACTGTCACTACCATTCGATCTTCCACAATAAGACGCATTCAAAAATAGATTTAACTAACGTATTTCATTGAGTATTTTCGTGACTGCTGTAAGACTTTGTTGTTTTGTTTTGTTTAAGAAAAAAAATATCGAAAGACATATGTCATCCACCAACCCGCACTGATCCAGCGTGGTGGATACTCAATCAGACTCGAGGTCGGCAGAAAGACTGTGATGTTAATGAAAAGACTTAGGGTCGTATTCTGAAATGAAGCTTAGTCATAAATCTCATAAAACCGTTTTAAATCGAGATTCATGACTGAGCGTCGTTTTAGCATGCGAGCCTCAGTACTTCGTTTAGCAGTTGTTACTAAACGGTTGAACCGGTCGTAATAAAAATTAAACGCAAAATTCGTTGCCAAAAAAGAGTATGTAAATTAGAAAGAAAATTAGGGCTCGCGTTCGTTACAGACAGACTATTTTTCCGTGCATTTTCTGCAGTTTTGAGTTTCTGATATTTAATTTTGATAAAATAAAGCAGTGTCCTTGAAGCCGCGAGATTTTAAACCAAAAAACATCTTATGTAATTTCATACACACTAGCACTCCCCACTTGCAACGCCCTATGCACAGGGTATATTACATAATGTAACTTACTAGTTTAAGTGAAGAATATGTAATATCAGCAATTAATAGTAATAAATAAATAAACTTAGTTACTTATTTAGAATTATTTTAACCAAACACGTAGTCTAAAGTACTGTGTTGCACTACGTCGCAGCCGCAATATAGCCCCGGAGTTGAAGTGTCACGCGTGATGTATGTGCGCCGCTTATCGCGCTCGGTAAACAAAACGCGCATATTCGCGTTAAACATCGCTATTTACACGCAAATTCGCGTTAAATATCCCTATTGCCGCGCTAATTCGCGCCGCAGCAAGATAATGACTATATTGTTTCGGAGTCTGCTTCAAGTGACGTGAAATTGTAATAATGAGTTTGAACACTGTGACCTATCTATCTATACTAATCTATACTAATATTAAAAAGAGGTAATTTCGTAAGTTTGTTTTTTGGGGGTAATCTCCGATACTAATATCTGTACTAATCTGGAGTATTACTAATATTATAAAGATGAAATATTTGTGAGTTTGTAAATTCGTTTCTAAGGGATAATCTGCATCTTAAAGCGGCCCTATTAATTATTTTATATAGAAAGCTAGATTATCCCAGAGTGACATAGGCTATGAAACGCGTGCAAAGCAGAAGAGCTATAGTTAAACATAATAATATCATACCGTATATTAATACTACATGGATGGAGATGTGTATATGTGTGGAGATGGACCGTAACAGATATCATTCGATAAGGATCAAAATTACCACGGATGACATTAAGGAGCCCAGTGAGAGGCCTTGCGCGAGCTATTGCTTGTTACTACATTTAGAGAATAGAACAGAGGGTGTAGTTTCACGCATTGTTTCTTCTGTTTGTATGCCACATTGTTTCTTGTGTTTGCATGCTTATATATACCATTCATCGTTCAAGACTGAGCGTAAATGCAGAAACAATAGGTGTTAGGTGCACTGATACAATACTTACTATATTGCCTACACTCGGTCAATGTGGCTACCGGAGATCATAGTACATTATGACGATTGTTGTTATAGAGCAAACAACCGGGCGTGTCATCCGAAACGCGATAGCGCTCTGTTGTAAATGCCACTCGCGGTCACCCTGATGACTGACCTTGTCGTTCTAAACACCTTGGTGTTAGGGCCCTAAAAAAGTTGCAATCGCTTCCAAGCGATTCTGTTTCTAGAATCGTGAACGCTCGAACGCTAGTTGCTGATGGGACGAGTTGACGATTTTAAAATTAGTAGCTCACAACTACAGCTCACAGCTGTAGTCTTCGCGGCCGACGTCTGTCCTTAGGACAGGAAGACAGAGATCCGAACAAAGACCCAGGCATAGACACTTTGACATTTGAAAGTATTTTTGTCGCTGAAGCTGAAGTTTCGTTCGCTAATGATCGCTTAGTCGAAAATTTCACGTGACATCTTTAAAGCTCGTACTTCATCCAATCAGCAGCCAATGTTCGAGCATTAGCTATTCTAGAGACAAAATCACTTGAAAGCGATCGTAACTTGTCTAGGTCTCTAGTAAAGCTATGCTATTAGCGCTACAGTACAGTACATAGTACCTACCTTTTTAAACGGCTGTCATTCCTCCAACCCTCTCTGCAATGTCCATAAACTATAGCTTTACATCGCAGCTCACACGAATACTTCCCGATGATATACTCCGGACTAGGAATTTTCAACTTTAAACTGTAACTTACACTGAAAGTCGAGCCAAGTTGGCCGTAAGTTGCGCTAAGTTGGGCAGTTTGTCATGCTCGTTGTCGCAGACGGCTCAATGCCGGCATTCAGTGATTCTGGCTCATATTTGGCTCAGACGTTGCGGGGGAACTTTTGATGAAAACTTTCGTATCTTGGGTCACTCAAAGATGCATTTCTTCAGAAGCGGAAATTTTGCGTCTTTTAGATGGAGACACAGAAAGATATATTTGAAAATGAGGCTCCGGATTCACATTTTATACTAACGGACTCGTTTGATTAAAACAGAACTTCTCAACAGAACAGGTGGGAGTAAACGAAAAATCTGCGTGGTTATACACTTAACTGTAATTTAAAATAAAAAGTCTGCGCAAGAAGGAGGGTTATGATTTTCGAGTGCATGAATGTGTTTATGTGTGTATGTATGAGGTTTCTTTGGAACGCCCTACAGTCTAAACATCTTCATGGATTTCAAGATGTGAGGTGTTATTTGAATCGTCTTGATAAGGGAAGTGACCTAAAGTACAACATTTTGCGGCCGGGTTTTTGTTTTTCTTTTAATAATGTTACTTGTTTAATAAGTAAATTCCATAATCGTTTATTTTAACCTTACACAATCATTAAAAAAGTTGGCAGCAGACGAGCAACTCGCGAAACTTACTAGTCTTGTATTTTTTACTACAAAATGCAATACCATTGTGGAGATTTAAGCTTTGCACTAATTACTTCTCTAAGCCGTTTCCTATTCACGACACACTCGTGTTTGTTGGCTAACAGAGTTGTGCGTCCCACGTACGTTAAATAACAGAGCAGTATACTTGGCTAATTTAACTGCTAGCTCACCCCCTCACTCGCAGAACTCATTGTTACTAGCTGTTGTTTCGTAACAAACGTAAAGTTTCGTGGTTTGACTACTGACAAGTTTCTAAAACTTTTGACGATTTGGTTTTACTAAAGCTGTTTAAAGGTTTTTGTAGTAGAGTCCATTTATTTTAGGCAATATTACTTGCATCCAATGCAAGTTAAAGAGGCCCATAGAAAATAAATACCTTAGATACTAACATGCGAGTACATATAAAAACTTAAAATCAAGTTGAGTAGTCGACGCGTTTTGCACTGATGTTGGCGCGACGCGACGACTTGACGTAGCCGACCAAAAAAAACATTAACATTTATTTAAAATGTTTGCTTTTTTAAGAAGCAATGATTGAGTCAAAAGATATTCTCTAATCGTTCTGTTTCGTTTCAGATGCGAAGTTCTGGGTGGGGCGCGGCGATGCGCCGTCCCCGCAAGGGATCCGCATCCCCGACGAGAATGGCAAGGAAGCCCCGCTCCGCAAGTACGACAGGAAGACCATCGTGCTCACTCTGCCCGGAGTAAGTACTCATTTTATACTTTGAACACTTTTCCCGTACACTCAACAGTTAGCAGCACCGATAAGCACATAACGTCACATCTAGTAGCCTTAGATACTTGACAGACAATTGTAACGTGTATCCTTCAAATCCACCACCTTTTTTCTATTTTATTGAGAAACGAACAGCTAATCTGCGGTTTTATTATCTAACAAGTTTGAATTTAAAAATTAAAAGCCCCCGACACCGATTTTCATCAACACCGATTTTCATACAACATAGCTAAGAACATTCCCGACTAATTTACCTTTTTAAGCAAGATCAAAATCGGTTCATCCGTTCGGGAGCTCCGATGCCACAGACAGACAAACGCACAGACACGTCAAACTTATAACACCCCATCGTTTGACTGGTAATCGAATTCTGCTCCATTTTGACGTTTTAAGTAGGTATGTTACACATAAAGTATATAAAATGACAGTATGTTGAATATTCCACAAGTAGTGGTATTAAACTAACGTCGCATGTGTTCCCAGGAGCTGACCGTGTTCGACATCGGTCACTTCGCGGTGTGGTGCGAGGCGTTCACCGTCAACTTCGGGCACGTGCCCCTCCCGCGGCACCAGCTCGCCAACGTGCCGCCCAGCCTCAAGATGCTCGGAGTTTCACCACAGGTACGTCATTACAACATCTCACTTAAGGCTGTAGCCTGCATAATGCAGGTGTAGTCCGTGTGCATTCCGGTCCGGTTGGCGAGGACCAGTATGAAAGATGTCACACCGAAAGCAGTCCGTTTGTAGCTGCGTGACGCCCGGACTGCTCGTGCTCGTTGGCAACGACAAACTGACAGCACGCGCATGGCACGGACTGCATCGGTATTCGGTGTGTTTTAGGTCAAAATAATTTCAAAAGAAAAAAACAGTAGACTTTTAAATTACCCCAAGAAAGAAGGTTTCAGTTTCAGCACACGAAACACGGTAACGTTTTCGATTATTTACAAAAACAGCAGACTTTCTCGCAACCATCACCAAAACAGCAGGTAATGTTGTAAATAGTCATCATACAAAACAGCAATTTTTCTAGTGATCATCACCGTAAGTAGACTTATTTGTGTCTGAAGTCACAAGCCTTAAAAGGTTAGCAAATCTAATCAACGATGAGCTGTTCAGCATCGTGTTGGACAGCTGGAGTTTTAAAATACATGTAAATACAAACGGACGTTCAGTCTCATAATGTCGAATTCGCAAAATGTCCAGAGCTAAACCTAACAATACCGATGATGATTTTTTTTGTCAAAAATGCAAATAGCCATTAGGCCAAGATCGTCTGTCTGCTGACTGATAAATTTCAAGCCAACACCAAATATTGTGTATCACAATACAGTAAGGTCACAATAAAACTTGCGCCACAGTTCAGTAAGTACCAACTTAAGCATTTACTCATCGACTTTCAAGTCTCAGTTCAATTGGCGGAGTAGAAGTGCTATCAACCACTTATCACTTCACAATCGGTCGCTAGCGATCTGTTTGGAAACATCTACCTAAGGAATATCTTTCAACTATTTCCACAAAATATGATCACAACTTAAAATACGCCTTAAGCTGCGAAAGATAGAGCTGATATTTCGTTGTTTCTTTTATTTTTCTAAATTTCGATTAAAGCGAAATTGTACCCTAATCTTTGAAAACATAGCTTAAAATGCCCTAAACAATTTTTCGCCAGTGTCGAAACCATGATGAGTTGCAAATACATGAGATCTGATATAGTGTGACCGTGTTAAGCAATAGTTTGTGTAAGAAAGGTCAACGATCTCGAGATTGATAAATAAACTTTACGGTTATTGGTGCCCAAGGTCGCGGGTTTATTATGACTATCAAAAACGAGTTAAAATAACCACTCATGGTTATTTACATTGGTAAAAGTTAAAGGTACCTATCACTTCAGTTTTTGTTTGTAAGTTTAACCTTCACTGGATTTAGAAATAGTTATCAAACGATCTGCTTTGTAAAAGTCCTGCAAGTTAATTATATTCAATATTATGCAGATTGAACTATAAATACTTGAAGTCGTTGCAATAGCTTTCAAACGATTCCGTTTCTAGAACCGCTATCGCTCGAACGTTAACTGTTGATTGGACGAAACGCGAGCTTTAAAAATGTGACGTGATCAAATTATCAACTCATCCAATGAGCGACTATCTTTGAAGCGCTAGCGATCCTAGAAACAGAATCGCTTAGACTGTCTACGACCCCTGGTAGGACTAGCATCTCTTCTGTGCCCTGCAGGCCTAGCATGTGCTACACGACAAAGGTACGTCGGCTCTTTTTAAGGAGACAGACGTATGTATGCACATAGCCTTGTCACGTTCTCGCACGACAAAAAGTGACGAGAAGAATTTTGTCGCGCGCGCGAGATTGGGCTGCTCGTATACATTGTAGGCAATGCTTACCAGCAGACCTTACCTTACAAGTATTTAAATAGTTGAAAGTGTTGTACAACTAGCTGCACCCCGCGGTGTTACCTGCGGTTAAAAATATCCTTTGTCCTTCTCTGCACCACTGAAACAACGCGTATGAACACTTTCATGATGATCGGTTGAGTATAAGCATATACAAACAAACAAACTAACGAAAAACTCACTTTCGCTTTTACAATATTAGTAAGGATTAAGATTCTCCTAAAAATCCATGCTAAAATAATTGAGCTTACGGTAGCGATTGACACAATATTCGCCAAATTATTTCATGAAATATTCACCAATTATTTGGTTACTATTAATTATTATCGTCCGACCACCAAATTATCAATTAACCGTCGCGCCATTCACCACAAATTACAATTAATGGTTTTAATCTACATTACCTAGTGTGTTAATACTCCATTCCATGTATAGCATTTGCGTGTAGTAAATGTACATAATATACGGAGTGTATCCTTATACGACGTAGGTTAATATTCTAGGATATAATTGTATCTACTCATCACTATGACTAACTTTTATTATGGGAAAAATAAAACTGCTGCTGTATACATTTTGTCAGGGAACAAAACTGTTTTTTTTTGCGATTTCAAGGTTGACTTATAGTGACATAGTAAAAGTAGGCCATAGTGGCGAGTAAAATTGATTAGAAAATAAAATGAATTAAAAGAAAATAAATATTATAAACGCGAAAGTTTGTAAGAATGGATGGATGGATGGGTGTTTGTTACTCTTTCACGCCAGAACGATTGAACAGATCTGGATGAAATTTGGCACAGAGATAGATTATAGTCTAGAATAGCACATAGGGTACATAGGGTTTTTAACCGCGAGTGAAACCGTGGGGTGCGGCTAGTAACTAATAAATACAATTTTTTAAACTAATATTACCCAGACAGCATGTTTTACATTCGAACTACGTAGAGAGAAAAACAATTGTTTAATTTACAGTTTTAGTTTTGTAGGATAGTTTGTACACCATACAATTAAATGTTATTCAGTTATTATGTTTCCATAAAGATTTTAAAATAAAAAAATGGATTAATATCCATAAAAGTCGTTTAAAGGTACGCTTGATATATTATGTAGGTACTACTTTATATATTATGTATGCCCTATGTAACAGGAAGTATTCAGTTGTAGGCAACTATACTGCCGTGCAGGCCTTAAAACGCAGTATGAGCAAAAACGCGGTTTCGAGAAAACGCGCTCTAAACTATTTGATTGGTTTTTTTTCTATGTTACAAGGATTAATGACGGATATTTTGATGACCATTGGGTGCATCTGTATTCCAAGAATGACTTTACAAAAGAAAAGATGTCCTTAAAATATTATATGATAAATAAAAACGATTTAGAAAAAAAAAAATCTAAAAAATGAGCAGTTACGACACTTCAAATTTAGTGATAAAGTACGCATAATCAGATTAAAATGCAGTAATTTGAGTTAGTACTGCAAAATTATGCGTGACATGTACTACTTTGCTGTTTAAAATGCAGTATCCGATTTATTTTACTGCATTTTAATGTGTGTCTTTAGTAAAATGTAGGTGCAGTATGAAAATAATTATTGGATAAATTACATAAGCTACTTATTTTGTGGAGGGAAAAAGAGACAATATCTATCAGAATCATTTTATATTAAAGATGTATAAGTTCAATGATGTATAAGAAATCAAAACTTTAATCAACCTTCCTAAAATTTCACTTTTTATTCTTATTTAGAATATAATAATTCAGACTTTTATAATATACTAACAATTTGAATTAGTAGCACTCACAGTATTTAAATCAAAATTTAAACCATTTTAAACATTTATAATTAACACTTTGTACTAATAAGCACTATCGAAATATAGAATAAAAACTAGTGAGATCTTTGAATAGAATGGCAAAGACATATTTAGTTACATGAATATCTATCAATTATCCTACGTAAACTCAAAAAGCTTAAAATATAAACCTAATGAGATTATTCGTCATCAATATCTAAGACAAAGTTTTCCTCACCATCATCGATTTCTGCAGTGGATACTAGAATATTTCTCCAGAAAATAATACTGTTATCAGGCACAACGGCCTTAATTTTTTAATTATGTCTAGTTTTCTGGCAGGAGATCTCACCTTTGGTTTGGAAGCTTTCTTTGGTTTTAAACTATCTGTTCAGCATCTAAATCTGTTTTGTAATAAAGGTAGAATTTTTCCCTGTTTACCATGAATTCAACTATATCTTTTGAAAATATTCTGTTTCCTAAATGACCTTAGAGATTTTGATGTGAGACTGACTTAAAATCAAAGAAATCGGATACTTTCATCTATTTGACAAAAGTATTACCCGAGTTCGACGTCTCTATAGCCTGGCAGAAGTCCTGACGTAAGCTTTTCTTTTCATCAGCGATTACTTGACCTTATGGTGAAATGAGTTCACAGACATAAATGTGTCCAGGCTCGAAATACTTCGATACTGTATTTGTAGCTGCAATATCGCAGCTATTAATTATGCCTACCAAGAAAGTCATGAGGCACCAGTTTTTGTTCTGGGCTGAACAGTTATCGAGCCATATTGTAATTGTTACTGCATCTCTTGGACTGAAAAAAAAAAACACCTGGAAAGCAGTCACCCACCAGGTCCTCTTGCTTCCTTCCAGAAATTGCTTTATGCCAAGCTACAGCATAATATACTGAATTGGTGCTTGTATACTCCTTAAGAGGAACAAAAAATTCGTTAAAAGCCATTAATCTAAAGCAAAATTTGGCACTTTTAAACAAATCCAATCGTGGAAGCATTATGATCTTCTGAAGATCTGCAAAAACGTAAACGTCTTCTTCTTTATGGACCTTCTTGGCATCTGAATCGTGTTGTTTCTGACCTTCTGACCTTTCGTGTACTTTTCTTTTCGTTTCGCATAACTATTGCAAGTGTCACAATCAGGATCACGTTTTAATTTTACTTGGTTAGGATTGTGAAGATTGCATCATATTAATAAGTCTCTATCAACTGCAGCTATCTTCAAATTTCTACCATCTCCTTTATCTTTTTGATCCGATATTTCCTTTGCTATCGCAGACAAATCGTGCCCATCACTTTTCCTGCCGTAATCCAAGGTGATCAGAAAAAATGTTTTGCATACTAATGCAGTAAACTACATCATAAAAACAATGGAATAAAATATCTTCATTCAAATTACCAATTATAATGCAGTAACTGAGACTTTTACTGCAATTTAGGCTGTAAAATATTACTATTTGAGTGTTAGATATTACCGATTATACTGCAGTAAATGACTCAAATACTGCAGTTTAATTAGTAACATTGACAACAAAAAGTACCTTATTATTTAAATAAAAGACAGTTTTTATCGATTTGACTGCATTTTAACTTGTTTAACCCTTATTAAAAAAAAGGTAATGCTTTCTAAAACACCATGTCCTAGTACTTTACTGCATACTAGTCTGTAATTCATTTTGAAATGTAATAAAAATTAACTTAGCAGCATTCATATTTTCAGTACATTGCCTATTTACTGCGTTTTAGTTTATGTGTTCACTACATTTTTAAGGTGTAGTTAACCGATTTTTTTGTAGCAGTGATAACATTTACTGCATTTTACCTGGGAGATTATAGGGTCATGTTAGACGTAAGTGCTATTACTGTATTTTAGATAGTTTTACGTTACATTTTGCATAAAGTACGCCTAGTTACTGCGTTGAGGTATTTGTTTTTTTCTATCTTGTAGTTGTAAAAGTCAAAAACTGATTATATCATTCGACTCCTTAAGACGTGCCCGTCACGGCTCAATATTTAACTAAAAAACGTCAAAAAGTGAGATACTGCGTTTTAAGGACTGCACGGCAGTATAGCTTGCAAAACTACTACTTAATTAAAGTAGCGGTAATCTCTTCCGGTGAGTGGTCTCAGACAAGCGCGGGTCGAGTCGACGGCTCGCCGCATTCTAGGCTAATTGACAACAACTAGGGATGAGGTAAATACATTACAATTCGCACTCAGCTATATTGAAACTGGCTCCATGCCGCGTTTGGGTCCACTAGCTTGACCAGGGCGTGTGGGATAACAGGGTTCGGGTTGGCCAATCGTGAGTGAAACAGAAGAGTAGCTACAACACTTCATCTAGTCTGTGCTAGATTATTGACGGTTTGAGCACAATACTAAGTTCAGCAGGTAACTGTGCTAAATGTCAAGCCGGTCTTAATGGACCGAGCAAGCGTTAGCGAGCAGCGAGCGTCGGTCCGGCTGTCTTTTCAAAATGCACAAATTTGCAATATTTTTGTTATAAAAAAAAAAACGACAAAATTATTGCTCACTAAAATTTCAAGACAATTGGCTCAGAAATGCGACCTATAGAGGGGGACAGCCCGCCGCCGGTCGGACGGACCTGCGGAAGCATTTTCGCAAGGTCTTCAGCTCACAGAACCGCTAGCACATTTAAGTCGTACTTACTTACTTATCTAAATACATTTATTATAAATTAAAAAAGCGAAGCGACGCGATGATCCTACGAGTATGTAATGGGGAGAGTTCTGTAGAGTGATGTAGAGTTGATATCAAGTTGCCTCCTGGCAGCCTCGCTCTCCCGAGCCCCCACTCTGCGCTGTCGGGGTCGCGTCGTCTGGCTATCAATAATGATGGACGACGTCGAAGGCTCTGTTTACTCCCTCTACCTACGCTGGCTGTTTCTAATGATGGGGTTGACTTCTATTACTGACTCAATCGCAATATGAATCTATTACTTACTCAACTGGTACTCTCTCTTTTTATTATTATTCAGTAATGTGCAGTAAATAAAAGTTTAGGTTTGTTTGTTGCGTGGCTTTTTTTTTTACTGATTATTTAACAGGATTTACAACAATGTATCAACAACAATGTCTAGATTATTAATATATTTCTTACTAGCTGCGCGCCGCGGTTTCACCCGCGGTTAAAAAGTATCCTATGTGCTATTCTAGACTATAATCTATCTCTGTGCCAAATTTCATCCAGATCTATTCTGCCGTTCTGGCGTGATAGAGTAACAAACATCCATTATTACAAACTTTCGCGTTTATAATATTAGTAGGAAATAAAATAGTCAATGCGGGCCTAACACTTAACTTTGAAATCGCTACGAACCGCATTAATGGCTAAAAAAATTATTTTACAAATCCCAGCTTTTAAGATTAAGTGCATAATAGCTTTATGCTTGGATTTCACATTTACCCAACAGAATGCTATTAAGAGCCATAAAAATCCCTCCTCCCATTGTGTCGCGGGCCGGCGGCAGGCGGGGGCACATTTATCACCCGGCCCGCGGGGCCAGAGGGGCGGGATTGCAGATTTGACCCGATTCTGCTGGGAGCCAGCCAACTTGCACTGGCGCTGGCAATTGAAAACTATTGGGTTGGAGTTAGTACTCCGAATTGGTATTATAACCTAGTTAGGGTGTAGCCCGGAGTTGGACGTGTGATCCTACTATCGTCGCTTGTAACACAGCTGCAAGTGAATTCAGGACCAATTTATTTTCACTTGCTGCGCCCCGCAGTTGCCTTCACTGTCTTTCAGGGACTCGTTTCAGCATAAAGAATAATGAAATAGTGATATGATAGGTAATAAACTAAAAAATTAAAGCATAGATCACCCTTCTATACTTATGAGTATATTATATTCTAGACTAATA
Organism: Peribatodes rhomboidaria; assembly: GCA_911728515.1. Classification (NCBI taxonomy): domain Eukaryota; kingdom Metazoa; phylum Arthropoda; class Insecta; order Lepidoptera; family Geometridae; genus Peribatodes; species Peribatodes rhomboidaria. The sequence continues at coordinate 187,827 of OU452190.1, forward strand.
ATATTTCTAAATATAGTCTGTTCGACTATATTTAGAAATATTATTCAATTTTCATTAACAATTTTAGACTAGATTAATATAATCATAAAGCTAATAGGAAAGAGTGCTTGATTACAAAATGCATAATGTAACGTGTATATGTAAATAATTCTATCATGATAGCAATAAATTCACAATTCTAATCTAAGTCGTGACCAGACCACATCTATCAAGTACACGAGTGTATGACCTAGTTGCATGTCCCGCACGGTTGTATGATCGTGTATGGGCTGTGTGAGATGCAAGGATGCACGATGCACGCCGGCGATGACCTTCGGCTTTCGAAAGCTGAGTCAACGACCGCACGACGGGTCGGGCCACGGCTTCCATTCACAGATCATATTTGTAATTATTCCACTCACACATCTCGTTAACTTTAATCAATGTTTTCAGATAAACTTGGCAGAGTAGTTTTAAGAATACCAAAAACTTGTCATTATTTTATTGAATACACTCGCAAATCGCCGAACACGTAAAGCTCAAACCCCATAGTTCCGTCTAGTCACGTCACGTTACTCCCCCGTCCCGTTCCCGTCCTGTATATCTGAGCGCAGGTTTCGTGTTGCAGAGCCGCAACAAGGAGCTGGTGCAGGCTCCCCCCGGGGCCAGCGGTACGCGGGAACGCAAGCGGCGCCCGCCTCCGGGCCGAGTGGACGCGACCACCTACCGCCCCCACCTGCGCCTTGGCACCGGCCCCCTCGCTGCGCTCACCGATCCCTTGTCCGACCACTCCTCGCTCCACCGCCGCGCTGACTCCTACACCCCACCGACACAACAACTCATCACATTAGACAAAGATCAGGCTGATCAAAAAACTTCGCAGATCTTACAAGAAAAGGACGATTTTAAACAGCAACAGAGATTGGAACAAGATTATCAACAACAATTTAAAGTGCAACAAGGTAACCAAGATCCATCAAAATTGCAACCAGATTTGTATCAACCGCAAAAAGACGTTTACCAACAGCAAAATGTATTAAACAACCAACAACAGTCCTACCAAAAAGAGTATCAGACGCAAACAGAGCAACCTGACTATAAACAGCAACAGAGACTGCAACAAGATTATCAACAGCAACTTAAGCTGCAACAAGATTATCAACAGCCAATTTATCAACAAAGCCACCAAATTATTCAACCACACCAATATCAACAAATACAAAACGAAAATTATCAACAACATAGGAGTCAAGAGCTGTACTACCCAGAGCAGAATTTCAACCAGCAGGTCTTTTATCAAAGGCCGCAGCATCAAAACGCGCAATATATTCAACAAAGAGCCTACGAAGAAGCTCTGTTGAACCAACAGTACCAGCGACTCCCCCAGTACCGGCTGGTGCCGTACAACCCCCAGACAGGGAGGTACTGACCTTGGCCTAGATCCGGCCAGGGCCAGCGTGGGAACGTTGTGTAATGCGATGCGGCTCCGATACTTGCGACATCATCCTTTCCTTTTGCTATTCTTCATTTAACCCCTCCATAACGTGGCGAGACAGGCCTGATACATCATTTACTTACTTTACTTGCATCATCATTACTTTACTTATTTTATAATTTGGCGAATCTGAATCATGTGCCGATTCTGATGAATCTACTAACCTCTAAAGCTAAGCTAAATTTAATACCACTTGAACCGATCATAGGTCATTCGTTAATTTTTTTGCACCATTGCATTGTGCAAGCCAAAGTAAGTTTGACGTCTAAAATTCTTGCCATCTTTTGTCGCTTATTGCTACTTCACAAAACCACCTTTACATTGCTAACAAAAATAACAAAAATGCGTGATAAGCCAAACACTCTCTTCAAACACTTTGAACGAATCAATTCAATCATGTTAGCAACACTTTATCGCTTTCACGATGTCTAGTGTTGCCAATTTCAATTCGGAATACAGTTTGGCATAAAAAAGTAAGAGTCATCATCACTGAGTCATCTAGTTACCTAAAAGCTAATCCAATCATTTGTCACCATTTATCACCAACTGCAGTGAAAGTCTGACGCGACCTTTTAGCCGCAACCGTCCGACCCACTCACATTTGAACCCCGGTTCGTTTCAACAGCCTAGACAAGCTCACTTATAAACGTCACTGTCACTGTCCAATTGCTTTGGAACCTGAGACTAATCAAAATATTTACAGCCGTCGCGTGTAGGTATGCTCTACCAATCATCGCACATTATGCGTACTTTAAGTCATGTGTGCGTAAAACATAAATAATAATAAATAATATATATTTTTTTTAATTTCAAAAACTACATGTTAAAGATAAAACTATCACATACAAACATTTTTAGAAACAATAAAAGAATACAGAAGTGCACAAGTGCAAGTCTTACAAAATGCATTCGCTCAAAGCATGACATTGGAATGGAAAGCATTGGAATGTGAGCTCAATGTTCACTAATCGTATCTCCCAGTAGCAGTCGAGTAGTTGTATGGATACAGCGACCCAACTTGAAACATGATTGTATGACATTCATGTCTCTAAAGTTTTGTAAATTCGTGTAGAGTAAAATACTACGAGAGTCGCGAGAATGTTTGACTCACCGAGTATCCGATCTTTTGGACGGCTCGTGTACGAAAATCCTGAACTTAAACTTCGTATGCACGGTGCGATTATTTTACATGTGTTTCGCTGGTCACGCGTCATTGTGTATCATTTGATATTCCACCATGCGTGTTACGATACAGGATTCAAATTTCAATGCTTTGCTTTTAGTCGGGAGTCGATAGTTCTCTATGACCTTCACGATATTACCGATCGAAGCGAACTCAAAGCTCAATTAGTGCTAATGAGGCAATTAATCAAAGCTCGAGTCGCTCACGATTTGCACATTCTCTAACAAACATTATGATAATTAGTTACACATATAACGCGATCGTCGACGCACGATCTTTGATCTGAAGCATGGTAATCATATATTTGGCGAGTAATTCGGCAATCTGATTACTTGCAGCAGAAGACCAACTTGCAAGAGTAATACCGTATCTAACAAATACTTTCGGGCACAGATCAAGTAATATATTTGTCAGAGTTCTGATCAATGTGCAATTGTTGTTAAGATTTTGTCACAAACTGATTGATTGACACTTCAGTATATAGTCATAGGTAATATATAGTATATATTCTATAGATATATAGTATATAGATAATAGAGTCGAGGTAAACCCCGTTTGCTCGACTTGGCGGAGGCATTACCGTGCCCAGATTAACATATATTTTATACCTACACACATCAAAGCGTAACTGTGTGTTATAGACACGCTAGCTTTTTTACTTAAACTTTTTGTCCCGTAACGTTTCCGAAATATGTTTCGTTATCACATTCCTTCAAACATTTAAATATTGTTTATCTCCGTACACTTAAAGCTGTATCTCTGTCCTTCCCTGATCTGCTGACCGTTGATTGCCCAACCCGCCGGCGTGGCCGTATAAACAGCAATTAGAGGTGCACCGAGCGCCTCTCACCGGGCCTTGACTGAAGCCCTATACTTTGGAAATAAACAAACAAACTGCCGTTTGGAAAGCTTCGGCTAAGTCAACACTAAACAACTTAGATTTGGCTTTGATTTATAATGTCCATTTTGTGAACGAACAATAAAAAAAATATTCTTGCAGCGTTCTTCTTGCTTTTTTTTGCTTTTGACTTGACTTGCTTGACTCAATTATTATTACTATTCTTCTTCTTCCTACCCTTATCACACTAAGATAGGGTAGGTACAGTATGTCCGTTAACAGTGTCTTATTTTTTCTATTAAGTTTACTGGCATCATACTTACTGTTAAAGACTTTGCCCCTCTTTGGCATTGTTCAAACAATTGTTACATAAAAATTCAAAGTTAAATTTGAAATAAATAAATGTACCTACTGTGTAAGCCCAATGATAGAACAAAGGAAACTTTCCGTAGAAGACTCAAAATTCCATACAAGATCGCCACATGGATGGCATGTTGCCCCTATATGAGAAGCAATATTTCCCCTCCGGCAATCTATATGCAAACAAAAGCTGTTCCAAAAGATGTTATACACACATGGGTTTTGGAAACTCGCATAAAGATTTTCATAACATATTTATGGCTTACCCATTCATACGTATGTTCAAGAAGTATTCAAAAATGTAAATATTATTACGAGTATGTTAGTCGATTTATTGAACGTCAAATCGGTAAGAAGATTAGAACTCTGACATAGAGGTTCAAATGTAATTTAAAATACATGTAAAAACAGTTATATTGACTGCCTCGGTGGCTCGGTTGATAGTGGACCTGCCTTCTGAGCTTAGGGGCGTGGGATCTATTCCCACCTAGGGCGAACATTCATGTGATGAACATTTGTGTTTGTTCTATTGTCTGGGTATTAAAAATTATCTATTTGTTATGTATGTATTTAAAATACGTAATGTATGTATGTATATCAGTCCCTGGTATCCATAGTACAAGCTTTGTTTGTGATCAGACGACGGTGTCTGCAAAATATCGCGAATACTTATTTTTCTAAGTTCAAATTCTTAATGCATTGAAATAAGATGCACCTCTTGTACTAACATCTCTTCCATCCTTATTTGATTTCGATGTTCCATAAATCAATTTAACCCTAGGATAAGCCTGCTCGCATAACCCTCCGGTAGCTGCATCGTCTGAATCGGCCAGTACAGTACTTACCATTAGTCTAGCTTATGTACCCGTCGCGGGTAGCCTCGGGATTGCTTCCACGCGCCTCATTGAACCGGCCGTTAACCGCTGGCTAACAGCCACTTGCTTAATTCTCAAGTATTAGCGAGCTTTACGACTTTTTAGCACACTTCAAAAAGCAGGAGTTTCCCAATACAGTTGTATTTTTTTTAATGTTTGTTTCGATTCAGATTTCGAACATATTTTTTTGTTTGAAATGATTTACTTACAGATTGGTATTTTTTTACAAAAACCAATTCGAATGACGGGAAAGGAAGTCAGTTTTTTTTAATATTATAAAAAACGTGGTATATTCATAATTGTTGTTTAACTAAAATTCTATTAGTTACATCCACAGTGGATGGTTTCATTGATCATGCTAAATGTTTTAAAACAGAGCTGATGTTCGTTTCTGCATGTTTTGTGCTCATAGGTATACCTTCGTTATTTGCTGAGAAACCTTGATTGTAAAAGTCTGTGGAAATTTAGAAAGTGATTCTTATTTTCTAGAAGCTTTTTGTAGCAAACATAGCCTATTCTTGCCAAAACCATCTGTCAAACAACCAAAATCAATGAGAAAAAGGTTTTGCATTGAAATACGTACCTTTTATTATTTGATTTAGGTTCGTGGAAGCAATTCTCTGATTTAATATTATTCTGTAGTTACTAACTCTAGATTTTATGATTTTGCATACATGAGTGTGCAAAGATAATTACATTACATCGTTTTTATGTTAAAAGCTATTTTAAAGACATTCTATGAATTGTGATTATTGAAATACTCTACAAAATACTCAAGTTGACATCGATATATATGTACTACGTACTAGATTTCAGCATCCCAACACTTATTTTCTTCGACTGCACTGTACTGCAATCTGTACACTTTACACTAGTGTGGCTTCGATACGCATGTAGTGCGGTAAAACTATCCTGTAGCGCTGCATGTATTGATAGTTTGGTTAGACGACATAACGAATGTTTTAGCGCTGTAGCAAACCTGCAGTCAGTCCACGTGGACAGGCCCCGCTGTCATCAAGTTGCATGAAGTGTTTTTGTTTGGAACAGGATCTCTAGTACGTAGTACTTATATCTCAATGCAAATTAATGTTTTTAATACTCAATTAAATAATTATAACAAATACTCGGTACAACACGTGACTGTGATAAAATGGTTGTAAACCTGAAAACAATAATTGTTCTTTTGTTATGATTGTAATTAATCAGTTTTATTGTTTTTATATTTTAATGTGAATTATACCTAATTATTTTAATAATTAATATTCAAGTGGGTAATAAAGGTTACCAATTTAATTTGACATTTTCTTTTTATTCTTTTAGGAAAAAGTAACATATTAAATAAAAAGAAAATACAAGGCTGCAAAATGTTGTACCTTATGTCATTTTCACTATCAAGACGATTCAAATGACACCTCATATGTCGAAATCCATTAAGCTGTTTAGGCTTTAGGGCGTGCCAATGAATCCTTATACAAACACTCGAAACATATAACCCTCAATCTTGCGCAGTCGGGTAAAAAATTGTGTTCAATATTTTGGAGTATTAGTTCATGTTGCGTTTATGTTTGAATTGTACAGTAAACTGTGAAATGACTTCACAAAGATTTCTTTGATACGAAGCAATGTAAATTCAGAATGATCCTAAAAAGTTCATATAATTTAAATTAGTAAAAATGTTTGACAAGGAGTGGACAGTACTGGCTTATGACAGGGAAAACTGAAAAAAATTGGAGGAGACCTTTGCCCAGCAGTGGGACAATGACAGTTAAAAAAAAAAACAAAATGAATAATGTTATGGCCAGGAATTACGTTTATCAGCAAAAGCAAATATCGCCTGTTTAGTATAAAAACAGCTTCCAAAAACGTGAACATGCCACATTGCGCCGAAATGAAACACCTCAACGAAAAATTAATAACCAACCAAAAGGTTAATAGAAAGTAAACATAGCCATTGTTTTCGTGTGTGACCGATCAGATGTTATAGGCACAGCCTGCTCGTAACTGGTACCTTCCAGCGAAGGTCTCTCAGTCGATTACCGCCGGCCGGCCGGGCTCCGGTCAGCCGCCGGCACAGACTAGCCGCAGAGTAATTACTTACAGAGGGACAATTTACTAAATATTACAAATTTCTCATGTATAAGGATATTATCAACATTACCACAGCTAAAACGTTGTCTTGACTAGCTTGTCCTGTGGAGCTGACATTTTGGCATTGGGGTTTTGCAGTAGTTTTCTTCAAGAAGAAGTATGGGTGTTGTAATCAGGGACGGAGGAATTTTTTCATCCTAAATCTATAGTTGCTGCTTTGTCAACCTTTTCGGGGAAAAAGGCGTGATGATAAATTACGATATGATTGATAATAAAGATACAAAATTTTATTTAGTTGTGTTTCTGATCATGTGCTACCCTGCATCGAAGCCCAAGGGCGACCAGGGCCCAGCAAATGTACCGTAAAATGATGCCGTCTCCGACATACCGGCCGGCGGCCTCGTCCCGGGACGATTGCTCACGCTATTGTTACCGCGGAGCTTATAGGTTTATCCTCAAGGATTGGGCCTATTTGTCTCTAGGTTTAAATCCTTGGAGAAAATCAAGTCAGAAATATTTGTGACATGTAAGAGCGAAGTATGTTCTTCCATGCAGCAGTCGTCATTTCAAACAATACAAACAAATTGACAAACTGGCCGGTGACAAATTGTATTTCCACCGTTTTTTTCCGCGAAAAAGAGATAAATATATCCGTATTCTAGCTTTATCACATCTATGCTTGGAGAAAAACGGTGGAAAGAAAATTTGTCTCCGGCTCGTGCTAGCCCTGCTGGGGAGCGACTCTGCTGACCAAAGCTGATGCTTAAAGAACCACGTTGCGGTACGTTGCGTTAGCTTAAAGAAAACGTGCTCTCACAAACGGGCCAGCTGGCTTACCGGAGACACATTTGTGGAACATTAGTGGCACTGAGCTGTTCTCCGTCCGCTTTTTTCATGACCAACGCAAAGTGAACAGTTCAGTTAAGCATCGGCTTAAATGTTAGGATTAGCTGAATTGCCCTGCTGGCTAAAGTGGTCAGTTTAGTTGCATCTAACAGAGCAATGTTAGCAATATAGTGTTGTCGTGTTAAAGGAGCAATGTTGCTGGTCCGAAGGAGGCGTCGGATCAACTCTAATGACCTTAGTTTTCAACTCGCAATATTTCCGCGACGTCATAGCGTCACTTTTATAATGACACAGTACACGGAGATTAGCAGTAGGTCAGTTTGGTACAACCAGTTGATGTAACATTAACTTATTAGCAAAAGATGACGAATGACAGATTGATTGAGACTCGGAAGTCAGACGTCCTCATTTAGACACAGACACAATGAATACGGAGAAAATATTAGATGCATTAGAACGTTGATAAATAACGCACAATAGATCAGATTTAGTCGATTCATTTACGTAATAATTTAGTTGAAAGATGATAGCATAGATATAAGTCGGAGAAGGCTCGCCTTTCAAGCTAGAGAGAGCGGGTTCGGATCCAGCCGAAGGCACGCACGAATTTGTTCATTGTTTGAACCTTATTATTATGTGCGTATTGAATGTCATATATGCTACATAACTGAAGCCCAGTGTATAGCGACAGGCTCGCCCCCTGTTAAATTTGGGACTGAACATTGTCCAGCGAAATGTGGAGATTGTACACCTTTAACAGCCCCTTCGGGGGAAAAGCGTGATGATTTTTACGTGATATTTTTTTGAGAATTAACAGATTTATAAATTCAGCTAGGAGATAAGGTACTATGTAGTAAAATATGGTGCTATAGAACTTCGTCCGAGGAAGTTTTAACGATCTTATAGCGGCCGGGTGACCGCGAGCGGTAATGACGGCGACGACACCCGACACTTGCAGTAGGCACACTTTGTATACAGAACCTATAGGGCCTAATTGTGCTGCTACTGATGTTTTAATCTCTGTCACTCCCTTTCCTTTTTAGGGCTCTGTACCTCATAAGGAAAAATGGAACCCTTATAGGATCACTTTATTGTCCGTCTGTCTGTCAAGACCCTTTTTCTCAGGAACGCGTGGAGGTGTCAAGCTGAAACTCATATCAAATACTCAGGTCTACTGTCCCTTGGAGCTGTAAAAAAATCAAACTTCTAAACTCACGCAATCAAAAGGTACAGCCGTTTATGCTGCAAATTTTCGACACTCGCAAGGGAACCAAAACTTACTTCCCGTGAACTCAGAACATTGAAATTTAGTACGAAGCAACGTCTTATACTCGTAGATACACAGTTAGAGGAAAAGTTGCGAAAAGCATACATTTTTAGTTAAATCATAATCATTATAATAAAATATTTTAAATAATTTTAAACTAACTACCCCTTTCTTCGTGAATACCTACAGGTTTGTACGGAACATAAATACATCCTTACACACACTCGAAATACATAACCCACCTTCTTGCGCAGTCGGGTAAAAAAGCTAATGTTTGACCGCTGCCGTCTTGTCTGATGGTAAGTGAGGATGCCTAAGCGTTGAAACAAGCGCGCAAACAACATACACGTGCCGTCTCCTTGTGACTCGAAGAAACATGGATTGAAACCGAGAGATGCCACCTACTCAGTATTTCACTGTTTGTCCAATGAAAGTAGAATCAAAGCCCTTTAGTTTATAATAAAATACTTAAACACATAAACATACTATAACATACCGTCACATCTTTTCCTCGAAGGGGCTCGCAGAGGTGATACGAAACCCACACCTCGCCGGACGATATTCAGTCCCAAATGTGATAGAGGGCGAGCCTGTCGCTATAAGGTCACCATACACTGGGCTCCAGTCATGTAGCAGATGACATAAAATACGCACATATATTCAATATGTGCGTATTGTATGTACGTAGTGTTGGCTGGGATCGAACCTGCTCCCTTTGGCTTGAGAGGCGGGCCTTCTCCAACTAGGCTATCATCGCCATACACATCGCCGTGTGTATAGGCGTGTATATTATTTACACACACTATCTAAAATATAATTATCATTAAAGCAAGTTTCGTTCCACCGCCGTTGAAAATTGTGAATGGACTTTTATTGGTGATGAGTTCTCGGTCAATTGTATGGTTGTATTATGGGAACTATTTGTATTGTTGTTTTTGTATGGTGTTGTTGTTACGTTGTGTTGTCGACAGTCGAAGCTGAACTGCGAGGTGCTGCACGACGAGCTCGCGTTCGAGGTGCGCTGGGCGGTCGCCGGGGACAGCGTCGTCATGCAGCTCGTCGCTAAACTGGGTCTGTACATACCTACTGATGCTGACGGACTGGGCGACTACTCATAAAAGACTTACCACCGCACGCAAGAGATGACGGACTGGGCTGGTCATTAGAGGCTTTTTTTACAACGAACTAGGCATGCGTTTGTCTACTGACACGCCTGATGGGAAGCGTTGACGTGATCGAAGGTGTAATACGTTTGCCTAGGAGATCTACCACCGCGCTCAAGAGACGTCATTATACATATCCATTAATTTATCTAAACTAAAAAGTAAGTTCCGATAGAAAACGTACCTAATCCTGAAGGAGTCATAGGTACTATAACATTCACACTATATTTGCCGACCTGCATGCCGACTTTGTTTTGTAGACTTCCTCCTACTAGAATTACTCCTAGCTAGTCTCCTACCTATTTTTTTCGCATGAATCTTTAGCCATTCCTTAGGTGATTCTTAATTTGATGTGTCCAATTAGCGATTATTTTGCTAAAAGTGACTTGTGTGTGAGTGAGTGAGTGAGTTCAGCGGGGACTTGCATTTTTTTATATTCAGTGCAAGTGGGCATGATTGCGACGGTTAAACGTAGAGATATTATCTTAGAAAACCTAACAGGCGTGGTTTTCCACCAAAGAGGTGGCAAATAGTCTTGACATCTATGAGAAAAACTGTCTCACAGCCAGAGCCACACCACATCCACACGAGTGAGCTGAAAAACTTAAAACTAGAAGACAGGCGTACACCTGCAGCACAGCGCTACAATGGTAAAAGAAAACCTTTGCCTTCCATAGTTTTATTTGCTTTTTTATTTTCAGAGGATGGCGAGTACATGTCCTTCGGTATATCCGGCGACCCCCATCACTCGCAGATGGTGGGTGGGGACGTGGCGGTGGCGTGGGTGGACAAGACCACCCTGAAGGGAGCCGCGGAGGACTACTACCTGGACGCCAAGAGCCAGTGTGCGGGCGTCAGTGGCTCCTGTCCTGATGACAGACTCGTGGTGAGTACATGGCATGGCATTTCGAACTTAAGATTTTGGGAAACAGTGTCCAAAACGGTACTTTTGAATTTGTATACTATTTCCACTGACATTGCGGGCACTGAAGTGGGAAAAATGCTTGGGCGACGTAACTGATCCATGATTGACGGAAGTTCGACTGCAGGCTAGTGGTACACACTGAAGGTCGGCATCACTCTAGCGCGAAAAACTTGAGGATTGTCTCTCCCTCTCTCCCCAAAGAGGGAGAGACAATCGCACAGATTCTCATCATTGCAGGCGACCTTTTCCTAGGTGATAAGCATTGTTTGGAGCTACGTACTAAGACTAAGATAGACAAATTTACACATAGTCATCAGTGTTTTAGGCTTCTCTAATCAGCAGCATTATCAATATACTACCTACTGTGTTCCCTACAAATGTTTTCACCAAAACAGTACATGGTGAAATAGTATGATGACTTTAAGTTCTACATTCTGTTTCCAGTCAAAGCTTTTTCAAAAGTAATTAAGATCGTGACTCCATCTCTCCACGTCACTGCACCACATCTATAACCCAAGACATAATCACATAGTCTCTTCATGCGCAGACCACTTTACTAGGGACCTAATTGAATTCCGCAGAGCCACTGTGACACAGAATAAGTAGCTGTGTTACCATACCACACTACATGAGGGCTGCTAAGAACAACGTAGCTTACATAGTAGTTAGTATAAGATTTATAGGTTAGGTAATAGTAGCTTCAGCTCACCTCATGCCCTAATATTTAACGCTGGCGATATTAAACGCAGAAGGCGAAGCCTCTAAGGCCTAAGAATAGACAGGGAGCTATGTATTGACTTATTTCTATACCTTGCCTATTCTATACCTTGCATGTGGTAGCAGTTAGGTTTTGTTTTATACAAATATGTCGTTGTTTTTTGGTTTCTTAAATGGCATCTAAGCATCAGGGTGCTCCTAGACAGGCCATAATTTAGGTGAGGCCCGGCCATATAGTCATATGTTTCTAGCATGGCTCATGATGGCCGGGCTACAGTCGGCAATATTGCCAGTATTGCCGGGCCATTATTGCAGTAAAAATATGGACCATCTAGGAGCATACTAAATAAATATACCCTAAGCCAGTAAACCTGCCCTGGCCAAAAATCTATGCCTTTCAAAATAACTGTTTCAATGAACTTCTCTAAAATAAATGTCGGAGTTTTAAAGTACAACCCATCCGCACGAAAAGAAACGTTTAACCTTGATAATATAATTATTTAATCGTACAGCTCCCCGTCTATGAATATCAGGGTACAGTTCGGATTCCGAGGTGGATAGTAATCTGCGATAGATTGCTTTGTAGCAAATAAAGGGCAGCGAACCGCGAGCCGGAGTCAGCCGCAGATCGAGCCTGTGGCCGGAGATACAGCCTAGAGGTATATTGTAGCTTTAGATACCTACCTACCTATATACGAGTCGGTATATTATATTTTACAGCTAGATGCTTGCAAGCCATCGACATGAATAAAGTTGGTTTGGATTACAATCCTTAGGCATGTTGTTACCATAGGTTTGTCGTTGCTTGTCTGCAGTTCGTTGGAAACTGATGATGAAGAGTCTTTTTCAATTCAAAAATAATAGTTTGTGCTCGAGGCTCCGGTCGCTTAAAGGAATCTTAAGTTATTCCGAGAGACCTAGCATATAAGCCTCTTTAAATTGCAAGGTGTTGCTTTGTATTGCTATCATTAGGTCAATATTCAGAATTTTAGCGTCATGGGATACCTAGTAGCTCATGTTTTAGTCTAAAATGGAGCTATCTATTCCTGTGATTAGGACAATATTAGCAGTTTCATATTACCAGAAATAAAATGGTTTGCTTCGCTAGATCGAAATCATAGACATGATGGAAGAATGAACGATGGATAAAAGTTAGGATTTTCGAAACGACAATCGCCAAAGACATTTTACGGATAGCTGGAGATACCATGTGGAAAAGGATTGGTGCTGAATTAATAGTTGATTTTCTTGAGAGTATGGATTGCTTATAATCAGTCAAAACCACTTATTAACGCTTAATTCACGCGGACAATGTATAATCTGATTCTTAGGATGGATATTACGTATAGATTGCACGACTGACGGCTGGTAATGGATGGATGTAACACTTAAGACCATGTACTTACCACTAACATGCAGATAAAAAATTTGACTTTGATTTTATTATTTGCTCCTCTCAGGAAGGCACCAACTCGATCCGCGTGCTGAACGCTGCGCTGGTGAACGGCTACTCGATCGTGACGTACCAGCGCAGCCTGAAAGCAGCCGACCGGCTCGACCTGCCCGTGCTCACCAACCAGAGCCAGCCCATCATCTGGGCGCTGGGGCCGCTCAACTCGAAGAACGAGGTCTCCTACCACCACCACTTCACTAAGGTACACGTACATTACAAAGAGATTATTTTTTAATTCAACTAAAGGCTTGCGCTTGGCCACCATTTCACCTGATGCTAAGCGACGATGTGGTCTACGATGGAGCACGCTTGCCTAGGAGGAACCGATTCACTCAAGACTTGAATCCACCCAGAATATATGGATGTATTTTTTTCTCTGGCATATATCATATTAGACCTTTGATAAATGATGAATGAATTCTAGATGGACTGAAAAAACATTGCTCTCGCCGAAAAAAATAGCGGTAAATTGTTAGTCCTTAAATGACCAAAAAGTATGACGTAACGCTCGCAAGGCGTACCTATCGCGCACATTAGTGAAATACAAAAATTGGCCTGTCACTTATCGTTCATAAACAATAAGAAAATCTCTTTAGGCATGTAAGTACCTTTAGTATTTTGCTGGGACTACATTGGCGCGCGATAATTCCTGTCGTGTTGTCACGATCGGCGTTGCTCTTGTCTACATTAGCTGTCCACTCGTCGCCTTTCTGCGAAGTGGTCGTGGGCGATAATCCGCCCGATACATCGCCGAGTGACAAACTAACCGGCTACACTTATCCTGATAGCCCGAATTATCGCCGACGGCCGCTAATGTAGCCGTAGCATAAGACTATCTTCTCGTAAGATCTTGTCATATTTCAAGTGGTTCAATAATTAAAAAAAATGGTTTCTTCATGTTTAAAGAAGACGCCTTTCTCGCCACTTTTAAAAGTTGGTAGTTAATTGATTTGTATTTGTAGTGATCCAATTGAAGCTGATTGTGTACGTTCGTTGACCAGGGCGACAAGTTCCTGGAGTTCGGTCGTCCGCCGGTGTGGAACTGCCCCATGCCGGAGAGCGAGGACGAGCACCGGCCCGCGGCGCCGCACAACCACCGCGACCCGGCCAAGGAGAATGTAACACTATCCACACTAATGTTATTAAACCGAAAGTAACTCTGTCTGTCTGTTTGTCGGCTTGTCGCGGCTAAACGGCTGATCGGATCTTGTTGAAACTTGATTAGAGTAAAACACGAGAAAGGTTTTAACGGGTAACAGCTAGTAACATAGAGTTACTACACCTGACACCTGCAACAGCGGTGCTGTTCATGTGTTGCCAGCCCGGAATAAATTTGCCTTTGATCAGTGATTTTTTCCAGATCAGCTGGCATGTAAATATTTATAAGCCTAGCTACATAGACTTGGCTCTAGTAACTACCCACCTACTCGTACATAGTTTTAGCCATAAAATGATTCTATGCATATCTTCCTAAAGTGTGTCACATTGTCCCCATGGCGAAGTTGATGACTGATGAAAAAACTTTTTAATTCACTTAAATAAAGTATGTACAAATTTACACAATATTTCAAGGTTACCATAATAAAAGTATTCGGTAGTAAAAAGTCCACCACACTTGTATATTCTCAGAGTTCCCGCATCAAACCCAACCCGGTGCCCACGCCCCGTCCGGTGGCGAAGGTCCAGCCGTGGGACATCCCCGCCATCCAGTGCTACGAGCCGCCAGATGGCGTATTCTACGCACAGATGGGGCCCACTGGTGGGAAGCAAGGATACTCGGCTATTACTGGTAAGCTAAGCATTTTCAGCATGATACTCGTATTTCTTTTTGGTTAAAACGATAAAATAGATAACATAATCGAATAACCTTTTTTTAATTTTGTTTTTTATTCCCGCAGAATTTATAAAGGTAGGTATTACTCGACTAGCAGAGCACTTATAAAGTATGGGGCGACATTGAAATCGAGAAAAAAAGCAGCTGTTCCATACATTTTGTCCACGATTAACGAAATTTGTATTCCGAAACGAAACAAAATTTTGTATTTCAAGTTTATTCGTGCTCTGCTAGTGGAGTACACCTACCTCTACAAATTCTGTGGTAAAGCAAAAGAACACGTAAAGGAATACTTAATCACAAAAAAAGACGCAAATTAGTGGAGTCAGTATTCCAAGCATTTAATTGTTGCGTTGTCGGTCCAAGTATTCGAAAAATGTGTATAGTATCCACTAAACCTGCTGAAGTCTGCGAGTCGTGACGGAGAGAATGGGCTTCTTCAGAGGAACGCAGGACGCATTCCAGTCATTCAGCGCTGTGGACTGTGGCAGACTGTGCGGGCGAAATACATTTGACGAGCTAGCAATTTTCGGCGATCCAAAGAAAATACTTGACCAATGAAATGACAAGACTTTGGGCCGTATTCAGAAACGACGCTCAGTCATGAATCTTAATTTAAAGCTTTTTTATGCAAAGTAAAATCTAAGTCTAAAAGACTGAGCGTCGTTTTAGCATGCAGGCCTTGCTGTAACTATAATCATTTTAATTAATGCGAAATTGAGTTTGTTTGTTTGATTGCTTGTAACGTTTTCACGCCTTAACTACTTAACCGGTTTTCATGAAATGTTGTATGCATACATACAGATCATAGCATATAAAAGGAATTGAAAGGAATTCTCAAAATAAATAAATAACGGTTCCTATGACACAGCGAGTGAATTCGCGGCTAGTTTTTACAAACGTAATATAGTATAAAAGAAAGTCGATCCCGCGGTCTGCCGGGATATCTGGTAACTTCTCCACGCAACTGATTTACTTAGATGCGATTTTCACCATCAGTCAGATACTTTTTTTACGGAAGGTTTATACTTACTTTTACTGTTAACTAACTGTTACTGTAATTCCCGTGTTATAAATCATAATGTATTTTTGACACTTCTGGTACACAAAAAGTGTCAGTTAGAGACAATTTATTACCAATTTACAAACAATTTATTAGTAGCATTAGGAGTAATATAAATCATAATGTATGAAAACCACGTCAGTTTCCATAATAAAAGTGTCAAAAATAGTCAATTACTTAACTACCTATTTAAAAACAATTATTTTGTAGAGTCGAGGTCCAGGGCCTCGATTCTAAGACTTTAGACTTCTGATCATGGAATTGTAATTTCTTTCTAATCTAATAACTGGATCTTGATCTAAGAACTGTTGTCGTAGGTCACGTAGGCTGGGGTATATCGTGGTACATCAACGGTCTGCTGATCCCCGAGATCAACGTGGTGCGCGGCAAGAAGTACACGTTCGTGACGGAGGGCGGCTCGGACCCGAGCGTGCCGGCCAAGTACCACCCCTTCTACATCACCAACGACCCCGTGGGTGGGTACCACCACAAGACTGACGCTGAGAAGAAGGTACTGACGTGTTTTGCTGTCTGAACATCCAATTGTAATAATTCATTGCTGCTTCGATGGCTCAGTTGGTAGTGAACCTGACTTCTGAGCTTGGGGGATTGGGTTCGATGCCCATCTAGAGCAAATATTTATATGTTAAACATTTTGTGTTTGTTCTATGTCTGGGTGCTAATATCTATTTAAGCATGTATTTTAAAATATTTACGTGTCTATCAGTCTCTGACAGCCATAGTACAAGCTTTGCTTAGTTTTGGGGTCAGGCGACCGTGTGTGCAATATTATTACGAATATTTATTTATTTATTCATTTGGAGGGACAGATTTTTTTAGTAAGCACGAAAGATTTCAAGCTTGGCATTGTAAAGGATGGGGCAAGCAATGTTACCGCATTGCTAGAAACACTAAAAACCAGCTCTTTGTGTACCCGTTCTACGCAAAACAGAGCTGAACCTACTCCAATTACCAAAACTATTATTTTACATGGTATAGGTAGAAGTCATAAGTTTTGGAAAGTAATAAATGTATTTATATTTTATTTTTAAACAAAACCTAAGCTGACTCAAAACCTAGTAAGGTCTTATCAAAGTATTGAGAAATACTATAATTTTTTTTTTCACAGACTTCATTTTTGCATCTGTGGATTTCTCAGTAACTATCTATAGATATATGTATGTCACTTCATTTCCAGGGCATAGAAATCTACGCTGGCGTCCGTCGCTCTCGAGCAGGTGACCTAGTACCTACAGGCGTGGGCCGGCTCTGCAACTGGACCCCCGACAGCGCGGGCCCCGACGCTGAGGAGTACCCCTCCTTCGGGGCCTACCAGCGCTCTCTGACCCTCGTCTGCGAGGCAGGCGAACCTGGCGTCGTTACCTGGACCCCCGACAAGAACACACCAGACACTGTTTACTACCAGGTGACCCTTCTACTGGTGTATTGCATGACGTTCTCTTGAACATATTCTTTCACTGACTAGGTACTTATAGGAAACTGAAAAATCTAATGCATTGTATTTGTCTATCATCAGTCTCATCATATTTATTAAATGGTATGATTATTTATATCAATTTGTAAATTATAGTTCGTCTTGCTGGTAAAGGACATCACAAGTCAAAATACATGACATATTGACTGAACATCACTTTAGATTCATAATTATGTAAAAATAATGTTTTCTATAATGTTTACGTTTACCTTTCTAACACTATTCTCTAGACATATCATTAGCCTTCTGTACATAATCTTTCATCTGTTTTCTGTTTCAGCCTTCAAGTCTTCTCTGTGCATGAGATTCGATCTGAATTATATGATGGTGATTGATTAGCTAGTTGTTTTAAGAAGTTTTGTTTTAATTTTCGTTATTATGTTTCAGTGCTACACCCACCGATATCTTGGGTGGAAAATCAACGTCTTAGACGAATGTGACGAAACTGACGCGGAAGAGAGTCGCGTTATAGAGACCATCGCTCTTCCTGAAGATCTTGATAGCATGGAATCTATTCAGGTACATAGCCGCGTCGCTCCGGACAATATCCTAGATCAACGCAAAAAGATTGAGAAAATAATCAACATGAAAAATAATTATGACAATTTCAGCAGCATTAGCGGACTTACCGGCGAAATATTCGAGCAAGATGATAGAAATCAGTTTTATGCGAAGGAACAGGAGTTTGAATTGCCAATATCCAATGGACAAATCAAGGAAGTCATTCAGGCCGTCGAGAATATTGAGAGCAAAATGAAGGATGACATCAGGAACAACATTTCGACGATAAAACCTTTGAATCAATACCAAGTTCATGAAGAAGTGAAGGAAATGTTCATTCCGGAACAACCAATAAGAGAAAACGAGGAGTATATTGTCGAGACCGGAAAAGTACCTGAAACATATTTCTTGCCTCCGAACCAAAAGCCTTTGACTCTTCAGTCGGTCTTGCGGCCGACCGGGCCAAAACCAAGTAGTCACATGAGACCTCCATTTAGGAGACCAGCTCCACCAGAAATTAAAATGAGAAGACCACCACCAATGTTTCAAAAGATAAACGGTGGGTATCCGCTACCATTACCAAATGGTCATGGCCCTCACACGATGCAAAAGAAGCCTCAAAAACACCCAAACAATCGTTTACCACCAAATATGAACATGAACCGCCCACCCATGGGAAACATACCTCCAATGAAATCAATGCCTTCCATGCATCAAAAACCTAGTTTCAACCAAATTCAACACAAGCAACCACCTAAACCAAACGGTCCCGTACAAAATATTATTTTAGGTAAACCAATTCCTGGTAACTCACAGGTTCCCTTGCCAACGCAAAGTCAAACACTAAGCTTAGGTCAAACTGATATCATTGTTAAAAGTCAGATAACGCTGCCAGGTAGTATCGATACTATTGCTCAACATAGCTCACCTCAAACGTATCAGACCGGGCAGATTATACTAGGCAAGCCAATGGAACATCCTATGCCTTTGGACCAACAAATGATTCAGACAAAACCTCAGATTATTAGAACTCCTCCAACGCCACCTCCACATTATTTCCAGTCGACGACACATCGCATAAAATTGAGCAACCAACATCATGCGCAAAATGAAATCAAATCTTCAGACTTTATTGGGGAATCAACTGATTCTTCGACTATTCGTCCAGCAATGAATACCGGGTTCAAACCTGATTCAATCGTCGTTGAAAGCGGTTTCAAGCCAATCATAAGAGAACCATTAATGGCGGGTGAAGATAGAATAGCAGAATACGAAAGAAATCCAAGCTCTAATAGACGTGAAGATACCGATGTCGAAGAAGACTACGAAGAATCTCCACAGGTCATAAATCACGTCTACCCCAGTGAAAAACTGACTGAAACATTCGAACCTATGTTTATTCCTTCCCCTGAAGATCATTTACTTCCGACAAACGATCGAACAAAAGAGGTATTTCCCAAAAACCATGCAAAGGAAGATAGACCGCACCCAGTTTATGTTAAAACAGAATCTGAGTTAAACGCTTTGTTTAGCAAAAAGAATATGGATAGAGAAGTTCCGGACATGGTAATGGAATCTGATAGAGTCAGTCCCCATTACTTACCTCCGGATCCAAAGTTTCCCAAAGAGCACTCACAAAAGCTTTCTAGTGAACAAACGTTCACTACGTATGATGGAAAAACTGTTTCTGCTGCAACGCTTACAAGCATTCCTGATGTAAATAAGACAAGTTCTAAAATATTCTCTTCTAAGCTTCCTGCAAATACTGAGCTGTTGCTAAAATCTCCACAGTTCGGTCCATTCAAAGGAGAGATTCCGCCTCCAGTCTCCGATCACGTAGTCAAATACTCAGAACTCAATATGCCCGACATCAACTCCAGAACTACTAAATTAAAATTAGTTAACCTGCATAGACCAGAAAAAATTAATGTCGACGATTTGCAAGCTGATGGCAGTGAAAAACATGAAGTAACCGTAAAACCAGATAATACACCCGAAGAAGATGATGATGAAGAAGAAGAAGATTATGAAGAAGAGGAAGAAAATCAAGAAGAAGATGTAAAAAAAAGAAATAAAAGAGAAAGCAAAACCACACAATTTGAAAAAGGAGAAGTCGAACAAGTACACACAAACGGACACACTTTGGTGCGAAACCAAATCGAGTATGAGAAAATAACAAATTCTGCAAGCATTTTAAGACTTTCGACAATCCAGATAGTATTATTAATATTATGTTCGAGAATAATCTAAATTATTAAATTAAGTTATTTATTGGACTATATTAAGCCTTGCCATCGAATGCATTTCACACGGTTATGTTGATTGTATGGGTCTACTGTGGGCGTCGTCTCTCCTCTCTTTTACATCGTCTTGAATACTCTTCTAAGCCACACTTGTTACCACTTACGCAATGCAATTCAATACTCCGTTAGTATATAAGGGTTTTGTAAATACTTTTTAAATGTTTATTTTAATAAAATTAGTGTTTTAATTCGTTTGGTTGTTTTATTTTCACAGTTCTCTTGCACTTCCATTATAACTAAAAAATATTCTTCAATAGCTGCGCGCTGCGGTCTTACCCGCAATTAGGATTGGCTTCGTATTCCAGGATTTCAAGGTATCTCTGTTCTGAATTTAATCCAATTCCGTCGATCCTTTTGAACGTGAAAAAGTAACAAATAAACACACGCAAACTTTCGCCTTGATAATTTATGTAGGATACAATTATACATTTATGGTTTATACAGACTGGATGCGTATGAGAGATAAGACGAGCGCTAAGTTTTTCCTTGTGAGATTTTATAGTTCTGTAGTTCATTGCGATCCTAGGAACAAAAACTTCCAAACGATGCTAGAAATCACTTCCCAAGGGGCACTCAACATTTGCACATGAGTCACTCTGAGTCCATTGCCACTGTGGGCGGAATCCATAGCACTCATAGTTAGGGATCTGCTAATCTAGTTAATCTTGAGCAGTGTGTGCACGGTGTGTATCTTCTTAGTGATCCGCGTGAAGTTGGCGAGCGCCTTCTCTCGCGGGTACTGCGAGTCCACCAGCCGCATGATGCTGTCACGAGATTTGCCGCTGGAAATACACAAATATAGTCTACTCGGAGGCACTTCGAATTCAATAACTTAAATTAAAGATAGAATTATGCGCCTCAGACGCCTCTGACGTTAAAACTTACTTCTCATCTGTTTACAAGAACGACAAAAAAGTAACTTCTAACTAAAAACTAACAGTAAGATTTTGTGAAACGGGAATCAATCACGTACGATTTAGTCGATTATTCCGACTATATAATAATCAGTGCTATGCGAAAAACAGCCGTGCGAGCGCACTCGCCATAATGAAGATCATCGAATTCGGTTAAAACTATAGTCGGATTAATCGACTAAATTGCACGTGAGTAATTCCCGTTTCATACAATCATAATGTGTGAAAACACGTCAGTTTCCCTAGTAAAAAAGTAACCCTCTGGGAAGTAATGTTTTTCAGGCAAATGCGTTACATCTTTGTCAACATCCTTTTTCCAATCTAGTCCATTCTTATGGTCATTATTCTAGCTTTTAAATGTCCCACTTCAGACACAGTGTCCGAAATGGAATTAAGCCCAATCGTTGACTAGGTAAACAGAATCGAAGTTCTTACTGCCTGTTCTTCAGTAGCTTGGCGGCAGACATCAGCGGTAGACCAGCACTGTCCACGATGTCCACGTCACTGCCGCGTCGAACCAGTTCATCCACTATTAACGTCTTTGCATCTTGACATACTGTGGACAGTGATCTCGATCCCAATTTATCAGTCTCTAAACTGAACGAATTTGACAGGAGTAAACTCATTTTTTACATTTTATATCACAGCATTAAGAAGACAAAGGAAATTAGAATAGTCTCTATTGAATTACATAAGTTAAGAAAATTATGGAATGGAAATACACAATCAATACTACTGACAAAAATCCTAACTCTTCATGAATAAGCTCTCTTGACCGAAAAATCCTAAGCAAAGATGTTACATTACGTCATTGCTAAAACCTCATGTTGCACCTCATGTGCACTCGCATTGCACGGCTCGGCTCCTCGTTTGAACTGGACGGATGCTAGCCATGTACGTTACATTACGGCCCGGACCACCAATCAGTCGCCAGCTTAGGGCTTTAATCTGGTATAATAGAACTCACTTGCCCTAAACAGCGGGGTCCAGCCGTTGTTGTCTCTAGCCGCCACGTCTCCCCTGTCCATGATGAACCGCAGCACGTCCAGGTTGCACGAGTCTACCGCGTAGTGCTCCGCGCGGAGGCCGTTGCAATCGCGGGCCTGGGTGGAGCCGGAACAATAAACAGTCATGTATAAAACTACACTTGACACTTTTGAATTTTAGTTTGGAATCTGTGAATAAATTATCTCATCATACTTCCCAATGAAGATTTCACGTACTGCAAGTCTAACACTAGAAGCATTGCGTGAAGAGCGGTAGTCCTGGGGAGGAACGAAAACAGCGAGGAGCGCTGCACCATCCACTCAACCACGACCACTCTGTCAAGAGTGCACGACTAAGAAGAAGAAGAAGTCTAACACGTCTGAGCTAGTTGACTGAGTGAAAGCGAGGTCTATTCGGAAAAACAATATTCAACAAGAACTTGATTACCGATCTGATCTGATCTGATTTTAACGAAATATTGCAGGCAAACAGTTTAAACAAATACGACCTGAATAAGGGGTTATCCTAACTGAAAATCATATTCATTTATTTCATAAAGCCAATTTAAATGTCAGGATACAAATAATTCCTTAAATTACATAAAATAATAAATTTAAAATTCACACAAAATGGTAAAATGATTGCCACCGTTTTAGCCATCTAAAATATTCTAGGCTAGTGGTTTCTGTGATGTGTTTTGGTAGGTGATTGTATCCCTTACTAGTAATATTAGTAGTGGCTCTTTGAGCTGTAGACCTCATTACATTCCTCGTGAAATTTTGTGGGCAAGTTCAATAATCATACAAACCCAGTCAGTTTTGAAATGAGAAAAAATCTGAAATAATATTTTCTGAATCAGTTGAGGATTGCGACTTGTAGACGAAGACAGAGAGCTGGACAGAATTTGTACAAACCAAAGCATTTTTGACAAAGCTGAAGCGTAGACACTTCGCGTGCTAACGCTCGCACGGTTGATTTATGCGAAAGTGAAATTTTTTCTTCCGTTTTGTTTCTTACACTTTCACGCTTCACCTAATCATCCGAGAATCATAAATTTTGCATACACGTTGTCAGGGATACAGAAAATATCATAGCGTACTTGTTGTTCAAAACATTCAAAAACTTCAAAAAATTAACGGTTCCTGTGAGACCACGGGTGAAACCACAGGGCGCAGCTAGTGGAGATATAAAGCCTTCGTTCGAGAGTAACTGCTAGTTTTACTGAATTAAAAAAATGCACTTCAAGTACCAGTACCTTGAGATCAGCCCCCTTCTCCAGCAGCAGCTCCGTGATGGCCAGGTCGCCGGCCAGTACGGCCAGGTGCAGCGGCCTCTGCCCAGCCAGCGACGGCTGGTCCACGTCAGCGCCCAGAGTTAGCAGGAACCGGACTGTGTTTATATCTCCTAGAACATTAAGAATACATGAGTCATTCATATCTGTTCTGGGTCTGGATGCTCGTCTATGTCTTTGTGTGTATTACATACACTATCTGTGTATGTAATACACACAATTATACATTACAATTATTTCTTAGTGAAAGTTTAGTTGGGAATTACGAGTGGGAAACGTTATTTATGGATCGAGTGAACATTAGCGAGCTGAGCGTCTATGCTTTAGCTTTGACACTTCCTCGAAGTACTCGTAGCTACTAGTACATATATATAATACTAGCTGCGCGCCGCGGTTTCACCAGCGGTTAAAAAGTATCATATGTGCTATTCTAGACTATAATCTATCTCTGTGCCAAATTTCATCCAGATCTGTTCAGCCGTTCTGGCGTGAAAGACTAACAAACATCCATCCATCCATCCATCCATTCTTAAAAACTTTCCCGTTTATAATATTAGTAGGATTAAAATAATTACCTAGTAGTAATGCAAAATTTGTGATAAGTACAGTAATTTATTAATTTATTTTTTGAAAAAAATAATGCACTAGTTTCTGGCATGTTCTTCTGAGTAGAGGCTCTTTTTCCGAACAAGGCGGTCGAGTCTATTATAAATCTTTGACGTTCATAAGTGTATCTTAAAGAATCTGGAAGAGATCGCTTTTAGTGATAAGGCCGCCAGTTGTTACACTATTTAATAAGTTTTATCATTATTTTTCTCTTGTTGTTTTGTTATCTGTGGTGTGAACAATAAAGAGTTTATCTATCTATCTATCTATCTTTGATACCCAAATTGAATAAAATATGTTGACTTTGACTTTGACAAAAATGCTTTCATATGTCCGAATTCTGTCTGGAGTTGAGGAATGCAACCTGTAGAGGAGGACAGACACCGGACGTGAGATCTCCAGCTCAGAGGGACACTAGTTTATTATTTCTCTAGATGTTTGTAAAATTGGAGGATTGCAAAATTAATCAAATCAAAATCAAAATCATTTTATTTTCGAAAGAATATTGTCATAAGGTCTAGTACAGTAACAATAGTATCAAATATTCTGCCTAATAAGGTGTCCAAATGTTTCAGTAATTAAAATTAATCATTATATGAAGGAAAATTGCTGCTCAGTTTGTAAACAAAAACAGTGGCCGGGTTCTATGCTCTACCAAACATATTACCATAAGAACAAACAAAGCACATTTAAAAATACCCTCATACTTTCCCGACCCCGGTCACGCCCAACTTTTTTAATTGCATTGCATCCATCCGCCATTTTTCAGTGCAAATTCACGCCAGAGTGCAAAATATACGTTCGAATTAGCAATTTCACTGACGATTGAATCAAGTACCTGACTCGATGGTTTTTGTAAAAGAGCAATTTAATTGGTTTTATTATAAGGAAATGGCATCCGATCTTTTGTATTATTTTGTGAAATAAACTGAAATTGGCAATTTTTTTTTCCTGTTTTTGTTATTAGTTAAGTAAGTCTTAAGTTACACCGTATATTTGTTTATTTCTTAAAAAAACATGTATCGCAAAAACAGGAAAACGAATTATTTAGTGATCAATACTTTAATATATTATTTCAATACTTTCATATATTATTTCAATACTTTCATTAGGTAGTACACGCACTGACACATTCCTTTACGCAACCTCATAAAAAATGACTTAGTAATTTTACTTACAAATTAAACTAATTCCTAAAAACCTTCACAAATGAGTACTTATATCTATCAAATGAGTACATAACAAATGAGTACTAGACTGCCTCGGTGGCTCAGTTGGTAGTTGGTCCTGCTTGCTAAGCTTAGAGCGTGGATTCGATTCCCACCTAGGGCAAACATTTGTGATGAACATATGCGTTTGTTCTATATCTGTGTGTTTTTATCTATTTGTATGCATTTAAAAATATTATAATGTTTGTAAATCAGTCTCTGGCAGCCCTAGTAAAAGCATTGCTTAGTTTGGGGTCAGGCGACCGTGTGTGACATGTGTCCCGAATTTATTTATTCTTTTCTTTCTTGACGAGCAACATTTATACGACGTGAAGTTATTACAAATCGCTCGGATTCGGCCGCTACCTGCGCCTGCGCCGCAGCGCACGCTCTAAAACCACCTTATCAAAAATTAATTAAAAATTAACGTCTTACCCTTTAGCAATAAAACTTATACTCGTATAGCCTCGAAATGGTTTTACAGTGTTCTGTCTTATTCGATCCAGTTAAAATATTTGAATGAAAGAAAAAGACAATACACTGTTTATCTGTTCCGAGGCAATTCAACGTTTATTTCTATGTGGTGTCTTCTTTAAATTAAAAATTAAAATTAATATGTAGTTAATTTTACTCTAGTTTCCACTACTTCGCTAGTAATTAGTACTCGTAGCTGTAGTACCTTTAAGTAAGTACCTTTTTTAACCGCGGTGGCGAGTGGCGTGTGCCCGGTGTTTGAGTTCACGATCTCCAGCAGCTCGGGACGCTCTTCTAACATCACTTGCACCTGGACATTCAAATAGTTTCAGTAGAGTTGTTCGTCACCTCGCGCGGTCGCACGAGTTGGCACCTTATGTTTTTAGTTAAAAACGAATGCACTCCGCAGTTATAAAGTAGCCTAAGTGCTATTTCAGACCTTAATCTAACTCTGTGCCAAATTTTGTCCAGATCTATTCAGCTGTTCTGGCGTAACAATAATAATCCATTTATTTCAGGCAATATAACTTGCATACAATGCAAGTTACAGAGGCCCATAGAAAATAAATACCTTACAGACTAACATATATATAAATGAAATATGTAATAAAATTAACTATGTCTTCTGGGCTTTTGCTCTCTGTGCGGCCTCCCAGTAGCGCCGGAACACTAGCCCTTTTGGCCAGAACTCAGGCGAGAGTAGTGCTGCCTTGTGTTTTGCTGGAACCCGTAGTAAGTAAGACTTGAAATAAGTCTCATGGACAGTTGACTCCAGGCGCTGCATTGCTATCACCGTCGCCTCTACTCCTAGTCGAGTAATTGAGTAACAAACATCTATCCATCCATTCATCTTAGAATGTGGTCTGGAGTAGCACTCAGGATATGTTTAACTGCGGCTGTAACCGCGGGGCACAGCTAGAGTAGTTTTAAAAATCCACGGCTTCATACAGATATCTCCCCAATCCCTGACTTTTCATATAAAGCAATCAGTTATATAACATAATATCAATATCATATCATAATATCATATCACGCCTTTCCACTAAAGGGCTGGTAGGAGTGTATTACAACATCCACATTTCGCCGGACGATATTCAGTCCCAAACGAAACAGGGGGCGAGCCTGTCGCCATACAGCCATATTAAATACGCACATATTTATGTTTGCACAATGAACAAATTGGTTCGTGCCTTCGGCAGGGATCGAACTCTGGCTTGACAGGCGAGCATTCTCCAATCTCCTATCATCAATCAGTTACATACAATACAATTATGAAGTTTACCAGTATATGTGATAGTTAAAATATGAAAGTTAAAAGACTAAATACATTTTAATAAAAATCTTAGTTCAAAGAACAAGTTTTTCGTTTGACAAAAGAGTCAACAAGCCCACAAAGTGCAGAATCTTTACAATGTAGCCCCTTTTTGTCGCTTCTTTCAAGATGCACTAGTCCAGAACGGAGCGCCGTCTGCGCGATAGAAATTAATTATTCTGGGACACGGCTATTGATTTTATTTATTTTAACGTCCTCAGTTGGTCCGGCTGGCGACCGTTTCTATAATGGAATGAGTCAGTCCGCTGACTTTGTCTTGTTTATCTGTATTAATGAATCTTGTGTATTTGGAGTTATCTGATTTGTTTTGTTTTGGGGTTCCGTGCCAAAACAAAGTGGAAAAAGAAACCCTTGTGACGTGAGTTCGATATCTGACACAATCTCCCCTGATTTAAGCGGACATATTGTGACTAAATATGAATAACCATGATCTAGACGATAAATAATTAGTTCGTGAATTTTCATAAACTGAAATGACAGGTTTTTGGGTTTAAGCGCCGAGAATGAGGAGAAACAAATTAACTTGCTAATATAAGTTGGGACACTTCCACACACGGTCGCCTGACCTCAAACTAAGCAAAGCTTGTACTATGGCGGCCAGAGACTGATATATATACTTAGATATTTTTAAATATATAATTAACACCCAGACATAGAACAAACACAAATGTTCATCACATAAATGTTTGCCCTAGGTGGGAATTTTAGGGTAAGTTGGTTTTGCCACTGGCTTGGCGAATAGATTGTCCGTGGCATGCTCTGCAGATGTATCGAAGCATTTATCCATTGAATTAAAATATCTACAGAGTCACACGTGCAAAAAAAATTTTCCTGCGAATGTACCTACTATGAGATCTTATTGCCATTTTCACTATTTTGAAAAATAACAAAAACTGGCTTGACAAAAAGAAACCCTATCATTATTGAACCTACTCATAAATTTTAAGAGTATCGGTTTAAAAACGCGACCTGTAGAGGAAGACAGAGATCCGGACAGAGCGAAAGCATTTTTGTCGAAGCTGTGGCATAGACGCTTCACTCACTCGATTGAGTATAACTCTGTAAGTCAAATTCAAATCAAATTAATTCGTGAAAATGCTGACAATTTCACTTACAGATAAACCTTAAGTAAATATAGGGGTAACATTTGTTTATTTGTTAAGTATCCTACTGACATCTCAATGTATTTATCAGAATAAATATAAGTGGACTACCTGTTTGAGATATCCGCACTTGACGGCCATGCTGAAGCAGACTGACGAGGTGCCGTTCGTGCCTGTGTTGGTCCACGTCTCCGGCGACCACTGCGACTCCAGCCATTTTGGTTTCTCGCACCTAACAATAATGAAAACACTTTGTTTTATTCAAGCTCTTCTGAGCATGGGCCTCTCTTCTCATACGCCACTCATATCAGTCCTGTGCCCATCTTGTCCAGGTTCGATCCGCAACATTTACAACATCGTCGACCCATAGTGTTAGAGGTCGACCAAACTCTTTATTTTTCTTCTTCAATTTTCAAGGATTAAATTAAATAAAACAAAAACGCATCAATCAAATTGGAACGAAATAGAGTTAAAATTATTGAATCAATTATGTCGCTTAAGTACATTAACATTTTGACTGCCATTCGTATGTCAATTACGAGTATTATATCAGATATAAATATTTTTACATTGAATTAATATTCATTCTAACATCATTGAAACAATAGTACCTATAGATATTGGTCGTAAGTTGCAATTAATTGTTACCAAGTAGCTTTAATAATATTACTAGCTGCGCCCTGCGGTTTCACCCGCGGTTAAAAAGTGTCCTATGTGCTATTCTAGACTATAATCTATCTCTGTGCCAAATTTCATCCAGATCTGTTCAGCCGTTCTGGCGTGAAAGAGTAACAAACATCCATACATACAAACTTTCGCGTTTATAATATTAGTAGGAAGGATATCACTTACCTTTCAATGCTATCTCCTCGACCATCAGCAATTTTCTTCATTTCGTTAACAAGCTTTACAGCCTTTACAACTTTCTTGATATCCATCTTAGTTAACTTATCTTTAGTTTCATCGTCACTAGTAGTATTGGCTTCAGTTGTGCCATCGCAGTCTTTCCTGACTTCCTCAATTTGATCACCATACCCTGTATTGGTACTTTGTTGCTGGCTATCATCGAACTCTTCATTTAGCTGTTCCATTTTCTCGTAGACAGTATTTTCATCACCGTAGTGTTGTAGCGCTAGATCAGCTAGTTGGGAAACAGCTTCGGCCTTCAAGATAACTTTGAGCCTGAACCTGTGCGGGTTTCTAGACGCTAAGTTGTCTATCCTTTTTGATGTCTTTCCTCCGCTGGAATGTTGAAAACTATCAGTTATGTAGTGATTTGTAAAACTACTTCTTACACTTCATATTGTTTCAAAACTTTAGTAATTTAAAATAAAATTTGCTAAACACGTCAATAAATTTAAGTGTAAATTTCTATGTCTCTATTCTTCGTGTAGGTAAATTGAATGGAGCCCTCATGTCAGTATACCTGCAAGTCACTCACATTGTACGGAAGGTAATAATGATTAACTAACTAAAACTTTACTTAATTAAATAAACATCAACATGAATTTGTCATCGTTAGGGAACATAGAGAGAGTTTACTTTCCGTGACATGAGTGGCAGCCGGTATTGACTCCACACAAATTATTTATATCACAAACGAAACTATTCAGACGCGCTATTTCATTAATTGGGCCTCCATCAATGTCACATCACTAATTAATGGAATAGAATGGATGTATCAGCTTGGAATTATTTTCAATGTTTTCAAGTGAGTTAGTTGTTACCTATAAATGTAAGCGGAAAACATTGTGAGGAAACCGACCTGTCCTAGAAGAATAATTTATAAGACATGTGACATCCACGAACCCGCACTGAGCCAACGTGGCGGAAAACTGCTCAATCACTTTCGACGTAGGGTAGGTCGGTGCCCCTGCTGTGTGATGTAAAAGACTGTAATTATGATGATGATAAACTAAAATAAACATTTCTTGTAATATTTTTTCTTCGATTGTTCTTTATATTTTTTTAGGCTTTTGTGTACCTACACTTAGCTTGATGTCGAATGTCGAAAATAATACCGTAAACATTACCGTAAAAATGAATTATGTATGTAACTAGCGACCCGCCCTAGGATCTATACGGTACCCTTATATCTCCCATGATAAATTATCTAACTGATGTAAACCGCAGCAAAATCCGTTGCGTGGTTTACGAGGAGTTAGCGTATATACAGACAAAGAGACAGACAGACGCGGAAATCGACTTTCTTTATACTTTGTAGGGATTATGTGAAGTCTCAGGGTTTCCTTAACACATAGAATTCACAACCGCTAACGTACTATAGTACTTAATTGGGTTAACTGTCTCAATTTCTGGATTAGAAAATCGAAGTCTGATAAGTGTACATAAAATCTTATGGGACCTACGAGTGGAACCAGGCAGTCGGTCCAATCGTAATCTGTTTGTGAGTAACCTGAGAGTGGTGAACTTTTTGGGGTCATTCTTTAATCAAGTGATGTTTATTTTTCCCTGGGCGTTACTTTGCGGAAGTTTATCTTAAAAACTGTTTCTTTAAAAAATCTCTAGTGTATCTCTGCTCTAACGTCGCATTAAATACACCAAGGAATATGGATTTAATTAAATTTATTGGTTTTTGACAAACTTATTCGTATGTAACCTCATAGATAGATAGATAGATAAACTCTTCATTGTTCACACCACAGATAACAAAACAACAAGAGAAAAATTAATGATAAAACTTATTAAATAGTGTAACAACTGGCGGCCTTATCACTAAAAGCGGTAATATCATAATGCTTCGTTGTATCCACAATATAATGTAATTATGAAATGAGAGTATATTTCTGCCTACAAACTGCTACGCAGTTTGGCAGAGTTGTATTTTAATACATAATTATGTATGTTATTAACTTAGACAAATAAATAAATTAAAAAAAAAATACGAGTACATTGATTTACTATTAACCTAACCTGAGTGAAATATTAATTATACTAATAATTAAAGTACTTGTAAAAATTTGGAACTGATCCTACTTGGACCCTGGTGATGCGTGGTGAGGTTTTAGGCTACATCTCCTCTATACCCGAAATCAAAGTGTATTTTAGTGTAAAATGTCTTTAAAATTATTAGAAAACTCAAAGTTTAACGAAAAAATGGATACTTACCTACACGACATTTTTACTGCCCCCTCCCTCAGGTGACATTTAGTGATTTTTTCCTACCCCTTTCGAGCCTTACGTGATTAATACATGATCCCTTCTTACCTATAAACGACAATCCACTTCGGGAAGTGGTTGTTCTTCTCGATCCTGTAGAGCAGATGTTGGCTGAGAAAGGCGAAGGGCTGCTGGCGCCAGTCAAGGGTGATGTCTCCCGCGCGGCGCGACACCACGCCCGGGGCCGCCGGCTGCCAGGAGGCGAACATGGAGACCAGATAGAACTGCAGCTCGGAGCGAGGGTCCATGGGGCTTGAGGACCTTTGGCTTTTGGGTGTTAGTGGTTGTAGCCTGTGAGTTAATGGGTGATGTTCGTTACAACACCTGTTAATTTTTGATGGTAGGTAAGTACGAGTACGTGCTAGAAGTCAGAAAAAATAAATTCGGGACACTTGCACATACAGTCGTCTGACCCCAAACTAAGCAAACCTCGTACTATGGCTGCCAGAGACTGATATACATACATACATACATATATATTTTAAATATCTTATATGGATATTAACACCCAAGCATAGACCCAATAATGTTTGTCTTATGTGAGAATTGCAGGTTCACTACCAACTGAGCCACCGAGGCAGTCAAAAGTAGGAAAAAGTACATAATGCGCTCATTGAATTGATCAAATAGTGAATCAACTCCTTTGGTGTGCCACAAAATACCTATTAGTCGGTCTGTTTGATTTAGCATTTGTTTCACTAAATTGCATAGAGATCTGACCAGTTGAAGAAATAAACATTGAGGTAAGAAATTGCAAGGTATAGAAATGGACGTAGAACGAACCGGGTCTTTTACCCTTAAAAAGAAATCTGTTAATTTATTAAACACTTGTAATTATTACATAGCTAATTGCGAAGAAATAATTATCTATGAAGACATATATTTCTAAGAAACAATTTGTGAGACAAAGTAGATATTTAACTCACGACGAAAGTTGAAGCTCAGGTTATTTCTTCGAAATGACTTTTTACACAAAGCAGGTTCCCAGAAAACCGAGTAAAGGGAAGCTGGAAGTCAAGAACTCACTTTTTCACAGTTCAAAGTAGTTTAATGAAAACAGCGAGCAAACTGTAAAGTTCTCTCGACGCAAATGAAGTTTGATCGATTTTTAGTTGCCACAGTTTGTTATTCCTCAAGTTCTGCAGAAAGTTAAGGGATTTTGTACTCTACGCGAAGTGGTTGCTGAGTGCTAAATCTGGTTGTGCAATTTGGATTTAAAGCGATGTTTGGAAGGAAGCCAGAGGCAGTGCGTAGCAAATAAGTATCAGTTTCATATCCGCAAGAGTGATGGTTGAACGGTCTTTTTAGCGGAAAATAACATGTTCCTTTTGAAAACTGTTGCTATTTATTTTACACATTCCTGAAGCAAGCCGCGAGGTTATAGTGAGGCACTTGCGTTATTTTATTTTTATTTTTACTAAAACAGAGTTAGAATTATAACTCGCTGTGGCCCGCGGTATCACCCGCAGCCCTGCTTGAACCGTTATTTTTTTTGGGCTAAAAGATACCCTATGTCCTTTCTGCACCCCTGCAGATAACGTGCATGCAAAATTTCATGATGATCAAAGCGTAACAAACAAACATTCAAATTTGCAAACTAACTTTCGCGTTTTTTTTTTTATTTAAAAATTACACTCCACGGACTCCGGGGACCGTGACTTTTGTTAACATAAATCTTTAATTATTATTTAAGGGGAATACAGGTAGAGGGGGGTTAGTTATTCAGTCTTAATCTAAGGTTAGGTTAAAGGTTTTCACTTATTGGATTGTGAGTACACCACGAGCAGACCAGCGACCCGCAAGCAGCACCCGATCACGAGTATGACGCATGTGCCAGCCATCGCTCTCCTCAACCATATTTGAGGGAAGAGAACGACCCGACACACGACGCCGCCGCAAGAAGGTGCCTTCGATAGTGAGCATGAATGCTCGAGATGGACCCACAATTTATATAAAACGATAACAAAATATAAAACGATAACGAGAACAATTTATAGAAATTATTACATTTTTTTTTTTTCACTTTCGCATTTATAATTTTAGTGATGAAACTTCGATCAGATATACATAGATGTCGTGTCTCATTAAAAATTAGGCCTCTATAGTGGCACCGCGTCGACATTTAACGTTTTATTAAAAACTCACTATTTAACCCCCGACGCAACAACGACGGGGTGTTATAAGTTTGACGTTATGTGTGTGTGTGTGTGGCATCATAGCTCACAAATAGATGAACTTAATGAATGTTTTGTAAGCTAGAGTCCATTACTGAACCTATCGCCCATAATACAATACAATACAATACAATACAAAAACTCTTTATTGACACCAAATACAAAATAAATCTAAACTAAACATTCAAAAATATGGGCGCAATGGGCACATGGTCTGAGTTATAATTCAGGTGTAATCTGTGTTTCTGGCGATCCATTTTGATCTATATAATAGTACTCTTAGATTGTATTTTGTTTTGGGTGCTAAATATACATAAGTATGTATATAATTAAAAAAATTTTTTGATTATCTTTGAAAGGTGAATTAGTCGGGAGTGTTCTTATCTATGCTTGATGCAAACCGGTGTTGATGGAAATCGGAGTCGGGGTTTTTTTAAATTTTAATTTATACCTTGTGCATTTATAATATTAGTTAGGATTTAGACAGTCAAAGTTATGGTAGAGCATAATTACTGGACGAAATTGGCACAGGACCGGAATAAATGGCGTAATCTTGTACGGCGTTGTACCTAGAGAGGCCTGTGCTTAGCAGTGAAAGACACTGCCTGATGTTGATTAATCGTATACAAATCTGTGGTCTAGACAAAAACGTTACATTTGAGCCCTAATCCCTCTCCCGCACTACGTCATCATTATGTAGATGAGCCAAGTTCTCAGTCCAAATGCCAAATGAAGGCTGTTATTCAGTGGCTCTCAGTTGAACCAAGACTACGGCTCATGTACTGCTGGACAATTTTTGTGCACGAAGATATGTTTCCACTGACAATTTTTCAGAGATTATGATTTTATAAAACGGGAATTACACATCATTTCCGCTAATAACTAAACTATAGTCGAAACCAGGAATCGAAAATGGTCTGAATCTTTAGCAGGAGTAACTGAATCAAGACAGACGTAGGTAAGTAATTATCGTTTTGGAAAATCGTAATGTGAGAGAACCACGTCTGCTTCCATAATAGTTTTTCTAAGTTTCTCGCTCTACGCTTACGTACTTACTGACATAACTAAGCACTTTTACCTACCAAATTTTGTAGGATAAAAGGTGTCGTCATGCATACTAAGTACCTAAGTACCTACCTACTGTAGAAAGCTTTAGAGGTGATTGTCTGATGTTACTGAAATTGCCTTTCAAAATCCCCGTACCTAGTTGTCCTAGGTACTGGGTCACCTAGTTACATGAGTTAAGCTATGCAAAATATGTCCTGGGTCTATGTACGAAATACACAGATCTAGGACCTTATAACCAGGTAACCTAGTACATAGGACACCTAGATGTAAGGTCCAATGTTTATCTATTCTAAGTTTGTAGAGTATGCAGCGTTTATTGTTTTTACCACTGTATATCGCCATGTAATAAGGTAAAGCTTACTTTAGGAATGGAAGAATGAAGTGACTATAGACTCTCGGAATCTTAAAGTTGATGCCTGCTACGAACTTGCTCGAAACAGAGAAAAGTAGCGCTTCTTAAAGCAACGTCATAGTTTGGAACACTACGGAAACAAAGTAAGTTAGTTTTTATAAGAAGAGTAGCAAACAAGCAGACGGCCCGCCTGATGTTATACGGTAACCGCCGCCTGTGGACACCTGCAACACTAGCGGTGCTGTTGATGCGTTGCTAGCGAGGAAAAAAACCATACAACCTTTTTAAATGCTCGCTCATACGTCGGCGGCAAGAACTACTGCCGACCGGATCGGGCTATTAACTACTATTAAATTAGTAAAACAAAATTGTTCTAAGTATGTAGTAATTAAACGTTAAATCATTATGACTAAAGACTGGAGCACAACATAATTGGGAACAATGCTTCCATACGAGATGCATCTCAGGTTTCAACAATCACATAAAGGAATAATTCAGATTTGACTTGTACAAAGCGCTCTGCAATTCTATTGTGACTGCTTATTAGCGACGAGCTGTGCTCTAATATTACTGGACTAAAACCGCACTGCTATCAAGATTATTTTGAAACCATTTTCTACTGTTTTAGGTTATGTGGTACAACGGTCTATTTGCTGCATTTGTTTGTTATTGGTAGAGTAAGTTAATGATTACTCTATATTCTGTTGCAAAGTAGTAGTGTGCAGACTTTACTAACTTTTTAAACAGATTCAAATAGATTTTTTTCCTCTTCTTAAGCAACCACTTTGAGAAAGGATATCTTTCAAAGCGGTCGATTGTCCTTTTCCAGTTCTCCATAGACATTTTAAGTATGTTTTAGATTCCCTAAGGAAGTTGTGATGTAAACGCTAATAATCCAGAACATAATAGGCAACGATTTACAGCAGTGCTGGTTTTGTGACTGTCTATCACCACTAGGTGACAAGCTTGCGTATTTCTCAATTTGTTTCGTAGTTTTCTAGAGTTCCTATTTTTCGAGCGTAAACAATCTTTGGCTCCCTGAATCTGAATCGTATCGACCTCTGTCCGAGTTCTGGCCAGCAATCAGCGCCTGTCGCCGGGAGCCTGAAAGTGTTCCACAGAAGCAGGCCGGGTTCCTGAACGCCTGGCGAGCGAAGAACGGAACGTCGCAGCGATGGCTTGCCTATCGATCGACGCGGCCAGTCGGCGCTCGCCTTCGGAGCGCGTCACCCGTGCCCGCGTCCGCCGCTCGCGACTCTACCCGTGCCACTTCTACTCGCACTCACCACCACACCGCGACCTCAGACATCACCAGGTATAAAACACACAACACCCTTATTACCTAGCTATTAAGACTGTAGTATTACTCGATGTAGAGACAATGTTGTCAGATTTTCGTCAATGTTTGCAGTTCCAATTGTAATAGTTGATCCATGACGCATATACAGCTGATTGGTGACTGCAGTGCAATTTAGTCGGATAATGTTTCACAGTTTCCCGTTCACTTTCGGTAGCGGTGTAAATGTGAGCCTCTTTGCTCCAAAATAATGCAAAGCAGAGGAAACTGGGGCGTGTTTTGTACAAAACACTTCATTTTATTTGTATCCGATGCGTTTACCTCATCACCTAGCGGCATTAAGCCTTTGCGTTGTATTTTGAGGATATCGAGGAAGCGCGCGAATTCCTTCCCTCCTGTCATTACGGGGAACAGATTATCCTTACTCGTTAAGCTTTCTTTTCTAACATTTTCCTAATTGCTTTTAAAGCCTGTACGTTTTTTATGTAAATTTCTCGGGCTTCGTGACGTCAATGTGTGTGTAGAGCGAGCCTACCGAGCGTGCCAAGCCATTCTGAGCCTTGTGTCTTAGAGGCAATAACAATAGACTGTGCAAGGTAGAGACAGTGACAGTCGTTGCGATACGATAAACATCTGATATCTGTATTATGACAATGGTTCCGTTGTATCCGACTAGTGTGTTGTTATCGTTATCTGGAGTATAGTAATAATCAGTTCGGTTTTCATTATTCATAACATTTTATCGTCATAACCTAATCAGACGTTCAAACATTTGCAATGTAGGTCATGTGCGTATTACTTGAAGAAAGGGAGAAAAAGAATAAAAAGAGAGAAAAGGCTGACGGACCAAATCCCCTAAGGCAATAAGGATTAGAAAACGGAATCACATAAATCTTTGACAATTATTTAAATCAGACATCTTTTAGAATTAAGTAATGAATATTTTGTAATTAGGTATAAGTCATGCAAATGATTCACTGCGTCATCATCATCATCCACAGCCTTCTTTCCCTACTGCTAGGTTTAGAACTCTCTCTCTCTTACTGAGCCATCTATCTCGGTCCTGTACCCAACAGAGCCCAAGTCAAAACTGCGATTTAAAAAAAAATGCGGTTTAAAAACATCACTTCAATCAGATGAACTAATTAACTATAGTCAAGCACTTCGTTATTAAAAAAAATACTTAATTTACATTTTTCTCGAATGACGAGGTCAATTTTGATTTACCATTTTCTTAGTTACACTTTTGACAGTTTGAGTTTCAGTGCAGTTAGATTAGTTAATTTTAGATAACGCTTCACCATAATCTGTGTAATAAAGGATGTACAATACTGCACCATTGTACATTATTATAATGGCTGTACCTATTACTGTAACAATGTGTGTAATAAAATAGTAGACGACATAATTCATTGCATAATTACGTCTATTTTCCAATGAATTATATCATCTACATATTTACTAAAAAAAACTCGCAGGTTTTTCCAAACTGCACATAACTTTCACGTGAAAAGTAGATTCGTATACTTACATAATGTAGGTCTAATTAGATAGTGTTCCGTCTCGTAGGCACTCAGGTATTACATAATTTATGAAGAAGAGTTCTCCCAAAGGCCTTTGAAGTCAAATAAGCCAATTCCTACGACGCTAGAGTCAATTATTCCCAACATTCTCAATTGATTCATCTAATTAGACTGTGAGTTCTTTGATTTTAACTTAGAACGTAAGTCGGTAGAGTTAGCAAATTACGACGAAGATAGAATCAGAGCGGGAACGTAAACGAAGCTCAATGTAACGCAAGTTAATGATGCAAAGGAGACGCCCACACGCCGACGAGTGTAAATCATATAAAAGGATTGGCTATGTGCTCTTGCCCTTTTAACCTACCTGCCTCAGAAGATATACAGAGATATTTTGAACACTTAAACGCTTATTACACTTGGCTTGGCTTAGTCATCGTAATTCAGTTGTTACCGAATTTAGTCCGGTATAATCGCATTCAGGAAGCTAGCATAATGAAATCAGAAGCATGGATGGCTTGAAGTCAAAGTCAAGTCAAAATACTTTTATTCAATTTAGGTATCAAAGATACACTTATGAACGTCAAAGTTATTTAAATAGACTCGACTGCCGTGTTCGGATAAAGAGCCTCTACTCAGAAGAACAGGCAAGAAACTGAGGGGCATTATTTTTTCAAATAATAAATAAATTACAGTCTCACAAAATTTTGGCTCACAACTGGGTAATCTATATACTAGTGGCTACTTGGCGGAAGTGGAAGTCTCCAGACATCTTTGTCTTCTAAATAATTCTTAACCTTATAATACTCTCCTTTCGTTAATGTAGTTTTTACATGTGATTTGAATTTTCCCTCAGTGAGCCCTGTTATATTTTTCGGGATTTTATTGTAAAAACTTGTGACTGACTGAATCATTTAGAAGCTTCTGAATTTAGGTGAGTGAATTCAGGTAAAGTAATAAGCGTTTTATTACGCCTACAACTTTTTAAAAACTACAGACTTTCAAAAGTATGGGAAGAATAGACGACATACTCCCTTTAACACATCTAACGATTTATGATAAAATGGATCTTTTTGTCATGAAAAATGATAAACAATAATGTTATAATTCATAATTATAAAAACTAAAACGGAACGTAGGGATTTGGAAAAGCTGGAAAGGTGACTTAAAATACAAAGCTAACATGTTTTCAAACAAAACTTTATTATGTTATGTAATGCATAAAGTCTTATTAAATACAAAGGAAAAAAAAGTTGTTAAATATGACATGGAAAAGCTACGATGGGTTTTAGATTGATAGAGTGATAGATAAACTCTTTATTTTCTCACCACGTAGCGGCAACAGAAATATATCATAAGTAAAAAAAATATTGTCTAACTACCACAGTTCATGAACCTGGCAACAGACAGACAGCCAGACGGACAACAGAGTCTTAATACTAGGGTCCCGTTTTACGCTTAGGGTACTGAACCCTAAAAATATATGAAAATCATTGAGACTATAGTGTAACAACTGGCGGCCTTATCACTAAAAGCGATGATAAAACTTCCAGCGTTTTAGGCGAATTAAAATAACCCTGTAGAGATACGTATGTGTCCGCAGTACCCGTGGATCCATGTGGGTATTTAGGCCGCGGGGGCAGACGGTAATATACCTTTTAAAGGACGGGCGTGGTTTGAATTGCACCGGGGCCTAACTTCGACAATTTATATGCGGTCGCTCCTGATCGCACCAAAAAGTTCTGTTTTATGTCCGATCGGAAATCGTACAGTAGGTTTAATTTATTTTATTGCGTTTTCTTTTGTTGTCCTACTAATATTATAAACGCGAAAATTTGTGAGAATGAATGGATGGACGGATAGATGTTTGTTACTCTTTCACGCCAGAACGGCTGAACAGATCTGGATGAAATTTGGCACAGATATAGATTATAGTCTAGAATAGCACATAGGATTTTAACCGCGGGTGAAACCCTGGGGCGCAGCTTGCTTAATTATAAAAGTTATTTAAAGTGAAATTTCTAGATTGGACGAGTAATGAATACCTACTAATTGATACTTACGGGTAATCATGGTTTAATAATATAAGTTCGATCTTTGTAAGCTAAAAGTAGTTAAATTCCATCTACCCTAGATGGAACTTAAACTCCATAAAAACTTAAATTTAAGCTTATTTAAGCTTGCAGGGTGGTTGACCGTTCGACCTGGGATCTGGACGTACCTCAATTATAGTCCACTTTATTTATATTGTGCATATCGTACAAATATACTCCGCCAGGTACAGCATTCAGAAGCACATAGTGACATCAATCGATGCAAAAGCAAGACCGAAATAAGTCAGTTACAACATGTTTGAAAGAGATGGATGACGTTGACGTCATTATGTGTTCGCTGAATGCTAGACCTTGTTTTTTTTTCGATCTTACGAACTTTATACCATGTAGTACAGTTGTTCACTTCGATCGGAGAACTCACAAATCTCCATAACTTCTTGTCCGATTTTCCTCATATCCAAACTTAAAAATTGTATTTGTACGAGCTACTTGCCTTCAAAATTTCATGAAGATTGCATAAACGCAACTCAAGTGATCGTCTAATGAACAAATGCCCAGTATCCCAGTAGACCCTGCGACCTCACTACACTACTAGCTAGGCTGGACTGAAAAACAAACACAAACATTGCAAACATTATATTTCTTGGAAGGAAAGCCTTCCCACACGTGGAACGGACCGCCGCCGATCTGGTCAGATGAAGCATAGCTGCGCTCGCTCGTTCGATCATTTAGTTCTTTTTCCAAATAATAGTCAGCAATAGTTCCTGCATAAAACCTTCTTATCAAGCCATTATCATCGTCCATACATCATGATAAGAGCCCCCCATCAGTTTCCATTACCAGTGTAAATGGAGATGCATTCCTTCATTAGCTCGCTAATACTCGGCGTTGTCGGGGGACGGTGCTCTGCCGCGATCCTGCCCTCTGCGATGTGTAAATAGATATTAACCGACTTGAAAAAGGAGGAGGTTATTAACTCGGCGGTAAAAATATACAACAGAAGTTTAGTGATGCATTCGGTTGTATACTTCTTAAATGTTTGTTACCGCATAACTTCGTTACTTATGAACCGATTTTGAGAAGTATTTTTTGACTGCCTCGGTGGCTCAGTTGGTAGTGAACCTGACTTCTGAGCTTGGGGGCGTGGGTTCGATTCCCACCTAGGGCAAACATTCATGTGATGAACATTTGTGTTTGTTCTATGTCTGGGTGTTAATATCTATTTAAGTATGTATTGAAAAATATCTAAGTATGTATATCATTCTCTGGCAGCCATAGTACAAGCTTTGCTTAGTTAGGGGCAGGCGACCGTGTGTGGAAGTGTCCCGAATTTATTTATTTTATTATTTATTTGAAATAATAAACTCAAATATGGGTTCCATTTTTTGCAAAATCTAATTCTGATGACGGAAAGTTGGCTTTTTTTATTTGAAAAGATTATGTACGGCTGAAAACTACGGAGCGTTGTAATGTTCTCAGGGAGCCTACCTACAATGTCATCTTTTGCCATGATGGTTACGTTTTGTTTTTGACAGTGCGCGACTATGAACCTTATAACGTGGCGATACGGTTGGCGGTCGCGCAGCGTCGACAACAAAACGTACCTATCATGGCAAAACCCCCAGTAGGCCTCCAGGGTTTGCGTAAAGACGCGAGTTTTTTTTGCTATGGAAGACCTAAATTATTAGATCGTGGGGCTTTAGTCTTCTTAAAGATTTTTCGTATTGCTTTCAGACTTAATATCTCTACAATTACTTGGAAGGAAATCCGTTCTAAATAACAGATTGAACGGTACACAAACACACATACTTTATCTCTTGCTATGATCATCATCATTAGCGCCATTTTATAATCCGCGCTCCCGTAACATTATGTACTTTGCTGAATGTACTATTTTTAACCGACTTTCAAAAGAGGTTCTCAATTCGACTGTGTTTTTTTAAATGTATGTAACGCGATTAGTCCGCCAATTGTGAATCGATTTTAATGATTGTTATTTGTTTAGTAGATCATACTTTAGAAGTGGCCCCCATATAAATTTAATCGAAATCTATCAAGTTTTTAAGATACCAGCAAAAGTCTAAAAATTGTTTACATGCATGACGAATTACAGGATGAGAAGTCGGCTTTCAAGCTTTGATATTTTTATTATTCCATTAAGTGCAACTTGACAGGATTTAGGACTTTGTCAAGTTTAGGCTTGACAAAGTCCTTAGAATAACCTCCGTAAAGCTTAGGCTTAGGTTGGTAGGTACTACAGCCATTGTCATATCAGCCGGGAGTCGTCCACTACTGGACAAAGGCCTCCGTCAATGATCTCCGCAAAGACCGCTCCTGCGCTGCCCGCGACCCTCAGCAGATCGTCGGTCCACCGTAGAAAGGGCCAAACAGTTCCCACACTGTGTCTTGCTTCTACGTTTCAGTATTTAGAGTTCCGCGGCAGTTTCCGTCATCGACCGAGCGAGCGTTAACGAGCGAAGCGTCTCTGCTTCAGCTGCGACAAAAATGATTTCGTATGTGTGAATTCTGTCTGGATCTTTGTCTTCGTCTACGTCGCAATTCTTAACCAATTCTCTTAAAACTTTGTGTACAGGTTTCCAAAAACTGCCTCGACAAAAAAAAAAATTCTTTTTTGTCGAGGCAGTTTTTGGAAATTTGTCAAAATGGCGTAGATATTATTATTATTTTTGGAAAAAGAAATCTCTGCCATTTTGAAAGTTCCAAAAACTGCATCGGAAAAAAACCGTATTTTCATTGGAACTGCTCACAAAATTTCACGAGAGTTGGTAACGTAACCTGTAGAAGAACACAGAGGTCGAGAGGTGTACAGCCCACTAGTAAACGATTTAACTAACTGTTTCCTGTTTAAATTTAATAAGCATTATGAGATAAAACAGCTCTGTCGAATAATATTCATCTTAAACCAGTCATCTTAGTACTCATTCAAATGCAGAGCCGGCGCTTCGTCGCTCGCTCGCCGGCCATTAGAGCGATTGTCTCGCGTTTTCTTTCCTTTATTAACTTCATTAATTAAATGAAGCGATTAGGGCTTTTTGTTAGCGTGTAGTCCGCTAATAAAATATTGTTGTCCTGACGACCAAGACAGCAAACGTTACTATTTAACGTTCAGTAGCGCTATAGGGAAATGGTAGATCTGCTGTCTCTGTCTGCCTTAGCATTGTTTCAGCATTTAAGTAGAAATTAGCAATTAAACTCCAAACAAATAACATTATTAAAATGAGAACAAAAAACCCGGCTGCAAAATGTTGTATCCAATGTCACTTCCACTTTCAAGACGATTCAAATGACACCTCACATGTCGAAATACATCAAGCTGTTTAGGCTGTAGGCCGTGCCAAAGAAACCTTATACATACACACATATGCATAGTTACATATACATACTCACATCCATATAATACACATACACTCGAAAAAATTAACCCCCTTCTTGCGCAGTCGGGTAAAAAAAAAAACACTATTTAACTAATATTATAAAGGCGAAAGTTTGTGAGTGTGTAAAGTCAGAGTTTTTGTTACTTCTTCACGCTCAAACGGCTGGACCAATTTTGATGAAATTTGGTATGGAGGTACTTAACACCTCGGCTAAACAGATAGGGTACTTTTAAACTGCGGGTAACACCGCGTGGCGCAAATAGTAACTATGGTATAAAAGTAATTACGTAAGTACCAACTAAATATTGGCATTTCTTTTAATACAAACAAACTAATTTTCACATAGAATAATTAGCACAGATACCACAAGGCGTCTTAAAGTGGGGCCTAAAATCTCAAAAGTTAGTCACTCTAAAGTAATTGCACCGAAAATTGAACTCTTTGTCCCAAACTAACGGTCTCTAATCGCACTTTCGCAAAATCATCAAACGTCGCAAATTGAAACAACTCCAAACTCATACTAATTACTCTACAATATGAATATTGTACAACCTAATTAGTCCTCACATTGTGAAGCTAAACTAACCCTTTCTGCTAACGCTGTAGAGGTCAGTTTAGCTTGAATCTTGGTGTTTAATTGTACGTGCAATTAAAGTTTGCTTTTCTAGGGGTAGGTCGGGCTGAAAACTGAAAGTGACCGGCGTAACCTGACCCCGCGGTTCAAGGAATTTGTTCGATCGATAGAGTCGTTAGAATTGTCTGCATCTATACTAAATTATAGAACGGTATGTAGAAGTAATAAATGAAATGTATTAAGTACCAAAAAAAGAGTAAGTAGGTAGGTATCTACTAAACTAAAAGGTAGGTAAACTAAGTGATAAGTAATAGTAGATTATGCACCGAGAGGACAAAGATACTGCTTGTCCCAGAGATGAGTACTCTACTTCTACACCTTCCGCGAGGCAGCAAAAATAACCTGAAAACACATAATAATTATGTTACACCCACAGACTCCCAAATACACAATCCCAAGTTACACCCACTACACCAAACACCGTCTTTTGTTTAAAATTTCGTGAAGCTCATAGGGCAGCGGCGTTCTTTTTTTCTTGGTGGCCAGTTTCATTTTCGAATAAACTCTTCTTACAGTTTCCATATGCTGAGTTTTTATTCAATTTTAACCTCTTTGCTCGGAAATTCCCTCGAGAGTTTCACACAACTTTATCTCCCTAGGGAGGCAATGCCTTGCTCTACATTAAGACTAGGTCCGTGATATACATTAGCGCGCGATAATTCGTGTCGCGCTGTCACATTAGACTCATCGTTATCGGTTTTCGGCGATGTTCTTGTCTACATTAGCGGTCGACTCGTCGCCCTTCGGCGGAGTTGACGTGGGAAATAATTCACCCGATACATCGCCTAGTGACTAACTGACTGGCTACACTGGGCGCGATGG
The DNA here is from genome assembly GCA_911728515.1 of Peribatodes rhomboidaria. Taxonomy (NCBI): domain Eukaryota; kingdom Metazoa; phylum Arthropoda; class Insecta; order Lepidoptera; family Geometridae; genus Peribatodes; species Peribatodes rhomboidaria. The sequence goes on from OU452190.1 coordinate 232,624, forward strand.
CTCAAATTATTGCTGAAGGCTGCTAATGTAGCGTAGTATTAGCGATGATATTGACATTTGGAAAAACCTTTGTAAATTCCACTCGCAGTCACCAACCCAAAGACTGACATCGAAGAAAGCATTGCTAATGTATTCTCTAGCTATTATATATTTCGTAATTCTCAAACTAGACATAGCATTATAAATGTTACAAAATAACAAGACATCATTATTCACGTAGTATTTTTCTACAAAATATAAAGCTACAGACATCCACAGAGATGTTAAAACCACAACATTCTTACTTCTTAATTCAAATGAAACTGTGTCTTATCTCCTCTAGTTTAAATATAAAACTTGCTCGTAGTGTAAAATAAATTAAGATGAAAATATCATAATGACTAGATTCTGCTACTTGAGGGAGTAGATTTTTTTACGCAGTACATAAGCTTTACACGACGTGTCATTCGAAGATAATTGAAACAATGCAATGTATGAATACACTTTTCCGACTTCAAAAGTGTTTCAAAAGTGTTTGTCTATTCATTTGAGCGTATAGTTTGTGGCAACATCTTCAGTGATTATAAACAGATTTTATTGATTAAGTTCATAAGTGTATCTTTGATACCCTAATTGGATAAAAACATTTTGACTTTGACTTTAAATCTTGCACGTAGTTCCATTAAGTTTGTAATGGAACTTTTTAGTGGCTCTGTGTGCAGAAACTTCATGATAACGTAAAAAAAAAAATCTTCCTCATTACGTATATAAGAAATTTAATCTAAAAATAGTTATCGAACTCGCTCACAAAATTTCACGAGAACCGGTTGAAAAATGCGACTTTTAGAGGTGAACAGCCGAATATCGGAGGCATCCGGATATACGAAAGCATTTTTGTCTAAGCTAAAACGCGCTCGCTCGGTCAATTAGAGCTTGCAGCAGTTCAAGTAATTCAAACTTTCAAAGTCAGTTTTTGAAAACATTACGTCACTATCGTCGGAAGCTACTTTTATAAAACATTCATTGTTATAAAAAAAATAAGAAAGACTGATCCCACCATCATTTGGGAAATGAGTAGTTTGGAAAATAAGGAGAGAGTGAGGGCAGTAGAGAGAGAGAGAGAAACACGGAGAGATAGAGAGAGAGAGAGAGAGAGAGCAGTTCCGTTGTTTGAAATAAAAATTATAATCTCCAATACTGTTTTCTGAGTCTACCGGTACTTGGAGTCTGGAAGTATTCTCTAAGTTTTATTATATTTCTAAGAGCGCTTACACCTCATTAAGACCTGCTGTCTCGTATTATTTGCCAGTTTTGTTGTTTTTGACACAAAAAGTAAAGACAGCCTGGGATAATGGTTCGTATAATTTTTTACCATTTCTCTCGTTAGTAATGTTACAAAAAAACTTTGAAGCCAAACTACTAATGAATATTTATGGTTGGCCCGGCAAGGCGCCTTTAATCAATAAAATTATATGGATACATTTTAAGTTATAAACAAGATATTTTAATTACTCACTTACACTTACAATATAAAGGTGAGACTGACTCAAGTTGAACCGCGTATCGTATCGAATACGCGTATCATTTTGCCGTAACAGTTCGCTGTATCAATTCAACGAGAGGAGACGGTCGCTGCGAGCTCGTAACCTGTCGGCTTTTTTGCGATCCTTTTGAAGCGCGCTCGCTTTGAACCCCGAGTCAAGGTGCTTGTGGAGAGCTGTTCGTCGCAAGCGCCGTATTATCATTGCACATCAAGGCGCGTCGTGACTTCCGAACTGTCACCCATACATGATACGCATACACGAAATGTTACGCCGAAATGTTACTAATCAGACTCTGCTTTAATGTTACAATGCAATAATTCTCATTTATCAAGCATGCAATGTTTAATTATTCAAATAAGACAAGTACTAGTTGATATAATAACATGATAGTCCATGTAAGATAATAAATCTCTCCTCAGATAGCCAAGTTATCATTTTCAAACATAATTGCTGTCAATTAAGTGAACTTTATGAAAGCGCTGTAACATACACACGAAGATGAACTCTGTAATTACACACGAAGAGATCTACGTGGCTACAGATAGAGATGTATATAAATACTAGCTGCGCCCCGCGGTGTCACCCGCGGTCTCACAGGAACTGAAATGAATAGGTATCTCCTAGGCAAGCGTGTTACACCTGCGATCACGGCAACGCTTCCCATCAGGCGAGTCAGTGGTCAAACGCATGCTTAGTTTGTTATTAAAAAAAAAAAACCGTTTATTTTTTCTGGATAAAAAGAACCCTATGTCCTGTTCTGTACCCCAGACAACGTGTATGCAAACTTTTATGATGATCGGTTGATTAGTTAGGGCGTGAAAACGTTACAAACAAACAAACAAAAGAACAAATTCACTTTCGCTTTTATAATATTAGATAGAGTAGGATAAGATAAAAAAAGTTACGATTATTTTTCAAAACATTTGTGTAGAAGTGAGGATCTTTTATTATTGAAGTATCAACACGTTGTTTGGAAGATATCGTTTTTAAGCGATAAGACCGCCCAGTGCACCTATATTAATGAGTGTTTAGTTTAGTTTTATACTGTACTAGCTGCGCACCACGATTTTACTCGTGGTTCAAAAGTAGCCTATGTGTTAATCTAGAGTATAAGCTACCTCCGATACCAAATTTAATCAAAATCTGTCCATCCATTTAAGCGTGAAGAAGTAACAAACATATACACCCACAAACTTTCACTTTTAAAATATTATTATATTTACTGTGATGTGATTTGGTGTCAATAAAGAGTATTCTAATTTGCGATGATAGCCTAGTAGGAGAAGGCTCATCTCTTAAGCTAGAAGGAGCAGATTCGGACCCAGCCGAAGGCACGCACCAATTTGTTCATTGTGTAAACATAATAATATGTGCGTTTTGTATGTCAATTGGAGCCTCGTGAATTGCGACAGGCTCACTCCCTGTCACACTTGGGACTGAATATCATCCGGCGAAGTATTGGTTTTGTATACATCTGCTAGTCTATTCAGGGGAAAGGCGTGACGATATATTACGAGTATGTTATGTAACATGTTCTACCATAAAGGCTTCCTTAGCATTAAACGTTGTATAGCCTCGGAATAGTTATACAGTGTTTTGTCTATTTTTTTCTTTGACATTTTAGACACAATCGATGATTAAAAATTATAAAACTATTCTGAGGCTATACAACGTTTATTGCTAAGGGGAAGGTATATAGAGGGTGTCTCCGCTTAATATAAAGGCCAAAGTTTGTGTGCGTATGTTTGTTACTTCTTCACGCTTAAAATGGTGGGCGGATTTTGATAAAACTCTGAATGGAGCTCATACACTCATAAGTACCCACGTACATTCATACGTAAAAAATTGCAAGTGAATTAACGTCCATACACACATACATATATTTACGCCTTTCCCCCGAAGTGGCTGGCAGAGGTGTAATATAATACCCACACTTCGCCGGACGATATTCAGTCCCAAATGTGGCAGGGGGCTAGCCCGTCACCATGCACCGGTCGTGTAGTTGATGGCATAGAGTACGGACATATTATTTATTTATTTATTTATTTATTTATTTATTTATTTATTTATTTATTTATTTATTTATTTATTTATTTATTTATTTATTTATTTATTTATTTATTTATTTATTTATTTATTTATTTATTTATTTATTTATTTATTTATTTATTTATTTATTTATTTATTTATTTATTTATTTATTTATATTTATTTATTTATTTATTTATTTATTTATTTATTTATTTATTTATGTATTTATTTATTTATTTATTCATTTATTTATTCATAGGAGAACCAACAGCTACTCGTATTTCCATTAGAAATATACAATAAAAATAAACTATGGATAGCCAATAATAGGTTATGTTATTATGTTCACACAATGAACAAATTGATGCGTGCCGTTGCCTGGGTTTGAACCCGCTCCCTCTGGCTAGCCTCTCATCACTGTGAATGAAATAAGATCTCATAAAAAGTACTCATCATTCTGAACAAGTCCTGAAAACTAACACCAAAATGTGCATAATAGTGTGATGCTATAAAACAGGTGGTCAAAGATCTGCCCTACAGTAAATACGCTGAAAATAGGGTATCCTTTTCATACAGTAGCCGGAAGTGGACTAAATAGAAAACCCTACTAGAGAATTCTGTGTATGTTTTCTTTCAATTCAGCAAGTGAGTAGTAATAAAAAGCCCAAGTTAGTTGATCAAGAAAAACATTCATTTCTTAGCTCCAAGGACAGGTATTGTCCTCTCGAATGAGAAAATGAGAAAACCTTCGCAGGACAAAAACTCATTTCCGTAGAGTAGTTCACACGCAGAGGAGAAACTGCTCAGATTTTAACTCACTTTGAATTCACACATGCACAGCTCACACATTTGACGTGGACATACTTAGGGTTGCCTATAGCTAGATTATTTAATTCGTTGTATTCTACTGTTTTATGACATTCAGTATAATTTTTTAAAATTAATATTATTCTGCAGTATTCTGAAGGATTTGACAACTACTTGTTACACGTATTAAGTCATTTCGTTTCTTATTTTTGTTATTTCTGGTCTTTATCTTTTCTCTCTCTCTCTCTTTGTTCTGAATTATCTATCTATATAATTCAGAATGATGTTAAAAGTAGAAGTGTGGGTGTTGTAATACACCTCTACCAGCCCCATCAGGGAAAAGGCGTGAAGAAATTGTTATGTTATGTCATGCAAGGATAAAAGCAGTGCGGCCGAGCAGAATTTTGAAATTCAAACGTTAAAGTTAATCAATTAATTCAAAAAAGCTGCTTGATACCCAGCGGTTATTATCATCAAGCGGACGACCTGCTCGCATCATCACTCATTTACTCATGCCTTTTTGTAAACAAAGATTTAGAATTAAACGATGCTCCGCCTACCTTAAATCGTCAATAATTAATTAATTTCCAAGCGTGGTAGCCCTGCATGCATACTTTAGGCGGGAACAATACGGGCCGGTGCCGTAGGTACATCTGAGACGCACCGCACGTGGCTCGCTTCTATACGGTACTTTATGGCCGATACGATGTATTCTGGGCCGAAAATAATTTACCAAAGGTCAATGGTAAAGTTGGATCTAGAGCCTTCGCGAATATCTGATAAACTTATTTTTGTTAAAGGCCTTTTTCTTCAAATTGAGCGTGATAGTTTCCTTCTGTGAGATTTAGAAGAAACATAGTTTTTTGATTACTAAGACTACCGAGTAGGCGTTTTTTGGGTGGGATTAGTCTATGTTTTTGAAAAGAAAGTGGCAATTAGTGGCTACGTTTTGTACTGTATTGCCATTTTACAAAGTACTTACTCTATGATAAACCCACAAGAATACAAAGAGTACTTACAAAAAGTTTGATTGTCTCATTATGAAATAACAGTTTCGATCCTAAGTAAACGGGAATTAAGATTACACACAACCTATGAATATTATGCCAACAATTATAGCTACGCGTTGTTTATCAATCATCAAAACAGTCGGAACTATTTGAATAGTTTGTAACGTTGTTCTAGCGATATTATTGGAAAGTTCAAAGCTGTTAGAGTAACTACTCCCGGCGCGCAATGTTTTCATATTGAACGTTTCCAATATACGGTCGCGAACTCAAGGGTACGGGTATTATAAGGCAGGCGCCTGCCAAATTCACTGTACCTACCGTACCGCTGCCGAGCGAGGGTGCGGTCCCACTGAGACACGCGACGCACCACGACACGACATTAAATAAATAATAAATAAATAAATTCGGGACACTTCCACACACGGTCGCCTGACACCAAACTAAGCAAAGCTTGTGCTATGGCTGCCAGAGACTGATAGACATACATATATATTTTTAAATATAATACATACTTAAATAGATATTAACACCCAGACATAGAACAAACACAAATGTTTATCACATGAATGTTTGCCCTAGGTGGGAATCGAACCCACGCCCCAACGCAACGCTCAGGAGGCAGGTTCACTACCAACTGAGCCACCGAGGCAGTCCTAATACTCTAACATTACCCCAATATTCTAACCCCAATTCTCACTCATCATCTTCTTTATCCCACTCAGGTGTGGTCGATATAGTCTGTCGGTGTACTAATATAATAAATGCTAAAGCAAGTTGGTTCTTTTGTTTTGTTTGTTTCGCCTCAACTACTCAAGCGATCTCCATGAAATTTTGCATATTATAAAGTAAGGACGAACGATTTATACCTTTCATCTCGAAATGAACGGTGCATGTGGGTACGTGGTAAAAACCGTGGACTGCAGCTAGTATAAAATGTGTTTCAGATAAATGTGTTTCCTGAGTATGAAATAGCATTTGGGTGTAATTATCCAGCCAATATTATTTTATCCTATCCTACTAATATTATAAACGCGAAAGTTTGTAAGAATGGATGTATGGATGTTTGTTACTCTTTCACGCCAGAACGGCTGAACAGAACTGGATGAAATTTGGCACAGGGATAGATTATAGTCTAGAATAGCACATAGGATACTTTTTAACCGCGGGTGATACCGCGGAGCACAGCTAGTTTCTCTATATTTGCGAGTAAGTTAGCTATTACGTAGTAGCTACTTCATCGTCATCGCTTAGCATCCGTGTGCGGCTGTTACGGGCAATCTGAGAAATCTGGTCACTATGAATAATGACCGGTCTATATAGGCAAATTGATTTGGATCGACAACATTGACTACTTGCCTAGCCTAGTCATTTGAGTAGGGGAGGTTTCGAGTTGTTATAAAACACTAACCACGAACCGATCCAAGTCGGAATGCTCTGATATAGCAAGATAAGAATGACCAAGTGTGGTGTCCGAGTTGGATAGTAGAGACACTCTACATACACTACACTCTTGATCATCGCTCTTGATCATTATTATTTTATTTTAAGGACAGGTCCATATTTATACTGTCCGGTTAATCAAGTTGCCTGTAACACGACCAATCATACATCTGAAGGCAATTTTATTACCTTTATTTTGTCCATATGATATTTGTCATCGCCGCAACAGTAATAATATCAGTATTTATAAATAATAATAGACAAATATAGGCAGCCCTATAAAAGAGTAGAGTAGTGTCAGAGCGTGAGCTTGTAAGTTGTTAGATCCCAGTGCGTTGTTACCTTAATCCTTCTGTTCCGTATATTTCGCTGTGTAGATATACGTCGGTATATTTGCCGTATTGGGTGTACATTACGGAGTACTCGTGATATCAAATATTGTTCGCACTTTTGTACAAGATAATCTAAGAGAGATTTTCTGACAGCTTCCTTAGGGTAAATAATTGTAGTATTTCTTTACCTTGCAAAGAAAGATGAAAAGGCGTTAAATTATTTTGTTGATTAAAAAATCTCGAGTAAAATGAATTTGCCTTGTAGTTGTTGTTTGATGTCTTGTTTATGATGTTCAGTTTATTTTATTAATTCTGTTAACGGCTATATTTGTGATATTTTAGTAGTCTTTCTTTTAATTCCAATGTAAAGTGTGCCTACTTACTTAAAAAAAAACCTAAGTAAAGCAATCAAGTTTGCCTACACAGAAATTTGTTCCATATTTTGCAATGAATTGATATCAATTAGAATTCCAGAGGCTATTATTAGGTATGCATACATAAATGTAGTAAGTTCGAACACACTGAGTGGGCAGCCGTTTTTATACAATCTAATATGGCTCAACTTCATTAGTCGATAAATCTGTCGTTAGCCCTCCTGCGGGAGACTCCTCGCATGTGGGGTATCGACTTATGAAAGTTCGTCAACTTTATCTCGGTCAATAAATTGCAGCTAACTAGCTAATTAGCCGCTCAAATAACAGCCTAGTCATGATACTAAATGATGCCGTTCAAATAGCTCTCTGGTGATATCAAATTTTCCAGCCATTCAATCCAACGGCTAGGCAATATAACTTTGATCGACAACGTTGACAACTTGCCTAGCCTAGTCATTTAAGTAGGGGAGGTTTAGGGTTTTTAAAAAAAGAACCACGAAAGTCGGAACTCTGCTTCGCTTCGCTCTCGCCTTAGGCTTCTAATTTTCAAAACCAACACAAGTCAGATTTGCTTTGATAAAAAAGTTGATCATGAGAGGTTTTAGGTTATTATAATGTAATGTTTTTAAAATTGTGGTACTTTTCACGGATTTTTATTTTTATTATATTAATTAAAAACACATGCATTCAGCGAGACTAGTATTTTTGTCAAAAAATCACGATATTCTACAAAATTCGTAGTCCTTAGCAATAGCCAGCCAGTTTATTAAATGTTGTAATAGACGATACGGTTCAATATCATTCAGGAAGGTAGTGAACGGTGCCGTTTAGTAAACAGGCTGGGCTGTTAATAGAACGGCTGACTAAGTAAGTTGGCTGTGAAAGATATAACGCAAGCATTAAGCAGGTATTGGACGCAAGCTGCCTTGACCAACTGCCTGGGAGAGCAGAAAACTTCGCGCACGCGCAGGCTCTATCGACCAATGAAAGCGGCTTTTTTGTGTGGGCCCTATGGCATTTATTTATTATTGGCAAAAGCCCGCACCCAGATGCGATCCCTAACGACCAATGAAAATAAGCCTCAAATACATAACGTACTTCACACACGACGCGGCCACGCGTGTTGAACGCTCACAACGCTGAGTAGCGGACTCTTTTTCAAAACACCCTCGCGATCTGATAAGCGAAACTTCCTTCCCACGCTCGCGGAAGGATTTCGCTGGAGTTTCGCCGGATTTTCGCCAAAATCTTTGAATATACATACTTGCGTCGAAGGAAAAGGAAATTCAATTTTCCGTCGAGTCTAGGAAACTACGCTATTATGATAAACATGACACGATAGTATTATTTTGTGACATTAGGTAGGTTTTTTTAATTTAACGACTAAGTAATCGATGTAATGTTCGGTTTCTTACATTAAGCATTGGTAAGACCGATAAAACCAATGGTTTAGTTGGACGTGGTCTAAAATGATTTTCACAAATTTGCAGACGTGACGTAGGAAGCTCAGACACAAGTGATAATTGGTGTGGCATTTGGCAGCGGTTGGTAGACGATCGGTCCGAGTAGCATGCCCTGTGATTAGCTATACATAGACGTGTATATACAAGGTTATTAAGAAAGGGTTTACTAAGCCGAAAGGTGATCGTTGTATTCATCATAACCAACAACTTTTACTAAAAAGTCAACCCTGAAATCAAGCAAAAAAAAAAACTGCTGATCGAAATTTTGTAGACGATCAATGATCTAATTATGGAACAACTGATTTTATTCGTGTTCTCAGGGTTGGCTTCATGCGGTTAGTATACCCTTTCCTGAAAACCCAGTGGATGTTGATTAGGAGTAGTTTGATCACGCTTACAAGCAAACTGAAACTAGCAGCATGCTGAACCTAAATTTACCTAAATATAAGATTTGATACAGATATGCCTCTGTTTTCCCGACTACATGGTTCTGTGGTTAGCCATGCCATTCAGTTTTACAGCGCTGAACGGATGCGCTCGCATCTCCACACAAAACTGCTCAATAAGTAAAGTTAGTCTCTAATAATCTTCTTCTACTTTCTACCTTTCTACTTTATTCCACTCATAGGTGGGGTTGGCACAGTTTGTACGTTGCCTTTCTTTCAATTTAGCTCACTCACTGGCATCATATTCGTACGTACTGTTAAAGATTTCGCTTAGGTTTTCTTTCCGTCTTTGGGAAATCATTCGTTGGTGAGAATGGTCAAATGGTGGTCAAATGGTCTCTAATATTATTATTATATTAGTAGATTATGTACAGAGGAGACAAAGCAGTGTCTTACGTCGCGGGCGGCTTATTGAACCCTGAGCGTAAGGAGAGACTCTAGAGTCAGCTCCCGAGCGCAGCGAGTTATGTAGAGTGCTGAGTGTAGCGAAGGATTCAAGCCGCCCAAGACAATGACATAAAGGCGGATACCCTACTTTTACCTCCTGTGAAGCAATAAAAATAAACTTTAAAGAAAGTTCAATTTTGAATAAACTCTTCTTACAGTGCCCGTGCACTGAATTTTCATTCAATTTTAACCTCTTTGCTAGAAAACGCCCTTGGAATTTTCATACAACTTTCTCTACGTAAGGAGGCAATGCTTTGCTTTACGTTGAGACTACGTGATAAGTAATCGGTCATTGTCGAGCAGGTGGTGTAAGAAGATAATATTTCAATGTTCAAATTACATTTATATCTAAGTAGTAAATTGAAATACTAAATCATCTTACAAACTTACAATAGTGTTCAAAGGAACTGAGCGCTTATTCCACTTCTGTAAGTTTCCTGAGGCCTTGGAAGCCTGCGGGGAGATTGACAGCGCTCAAACGAGACTGATCTAGACACTGGCTCCCAAACGTGTTGATTTAATTTTTCTGTTACTTACATTAAGTATTTATTGGTTGGATAAAATCAATGGTTTACATGTGTTTGTGTTCAAAGTTGTGGACCGCGACACCTAGCAAAAATTTTAAAATTCGGGATTTGCACCATCTGCACCTCGTGGTTTTACCCGCGGTCCTACAAGAACCGTTACTTTTTCCAGGATGAAAGGTACCCTATGTCCTTATTTGTACCCCTGACAACGTGTATGCAAAATTTTATGATGATCAGTTGAGTAGGTTAGAGAGTGACAGTCACTTTTGCCTTCATAATATTAGTTGGAAATGATTGAAAATACGAAAGTTCGTGAGTAAGTCTGTCAGTTTATTACTCCCTTTCAATGTGATTGGATGATTTGGACGAAATTCGAAACCGAGACTTATACCCTGGACTAACACAGGCTACTTTTTACGTTACGTATAATGTTTAAGGGTCCATGCAATATTAGCTGGCGGCCTACTGTGCGGCGGCTCATAGTTTGGGAACCACTGATCTAGACGAATGCCACCGTCTAGACGGTCTGTACTAAAGCCTGCTATATTTAACGAAGGATAAACCATGGAAAGATGTGTTTACTGATGTGGACTAATGCCGGTTTTTGTTATTGGATGTTAGTTGGTTTATGTGGGTTACCTGGGGCTGAGAACTTTTTTCGTTTTCGTTTGGTTACATACAACAAATCTAGTTCCTTAACGTTTCTGACAGGGGCATTAATGTAGTTTTTACATGTGATTTGAATATCCTTCAGTGAGCCCTGTTATTCCTAGCTAGCTGCTAGCTACATTTTCGTGAACGAACCTTTAGCCATTCCTTAGGAGACCCTTACCTTATGTCCTCGATTAGCAAATATTTCGCTAGGAGTAGTTTAAAACTAGTTAAGCAAGGACTTAGGCCATTCCTTTATTTAGTGCAAGAGGCCATTAGTCTTCTTTTTAGTGAATTAAAATAAATATTAAAATAAAATTAAAACTAAACGTCTAAATGACACTGAATGTAAAATGGTATGTGTATATCTGTTGTGACTACGTAATTGAGTAACAGCTTATCGGGTTTACATAAAACCTAGCAAATACAGGGTGTTACAAAAACCCTGTTGTATCTGCAAGGTACGCATCCAGTATCGACTGGACTATAAAATGTTTAACACACATCGCGCTCCGCTCTCCTAAAAACGCGAACACTCACTAATCGCGTCGGTTTTGTTTGTAAACTGTTTGCGACGTGTCGCTACTTTCTAGAAGCAGCCAACATACATATGATACAGATTTGTTAATATTTCTGTAAAATTTTCTTGCGGGTTTAAGCTCGTCATAACTTTTGCTATTTTTAATGTGCATTTTTTTTTGGTATTTTTGCATGAATAGGTACTTGTTTTTTTTTTACCAGTACTTAAAATGAACTACAGTGGGTCCCAAACTAGGCGACGCCTGTATTTTGGCCACCCAGTGATACTGTTCACCAAATACAATGTCCGTGCTTGTTAGTGGACACATTTACGCATTCGACTATTTATATAATTGTTGTAATTTTATATTTATATTTATACTTGTAAGTGTGTGTACCTGCTCATCAATTATTCGACAGGGATTTAAGTTAAAACCGCGGGGCGCAGTTATTACTTAAATATATTTACTATTAAACATTGTAAATTCAAATTATTATTTTTTTAATTTCGGATATCTGCTAGACAAGATGGTTTTGTTAGTATGAACTTACAAACTATATTATTAGAAAGGATAAACTATAGTTGGTCATACCTGAGTATGCCTATGTCTTATGTAATAGAGAATTCTGTAGTATTCTGGAGTATTTTGTGGTCTAGGAATACTTTAACAGTGTTTCCAACCCCCGATGCAACAACGACGGGGTGTTTTAAGTGTGACGTGTCTGCGTGTGTGTGTGTGTGTGTGTCTGACGGTCTGTGGCATCGTAGCTCCCGAACGGATGAATCGATTTTGAGTTTTTTTTGTTTAAATGTTGAATTAGTCGGGAGTGATGTTTGTTTGATGAAAAGCGGTGTCGAGGGTTTTTAAATTTATTTTTTTTCAATTTCGTCTTGTTCGATCGAGTAAAAAATTTAAAAGAAAAAGAAGACAACGTTTACAGTAAGGAAGATAAAGAGCTTAGTATTTTTAACCCCAAACGTTTGACGAGCAACCTGACTTGATCCGTTCGATAGATAAGAGTAGGTATTTGCGACGGCGCGAGCCATAAACCAGCCCAAAGAAAGAGCCGTCATAAAACTCCCAAGCCCCGATGTTACTCGTAGTTTGTCCAAAGAAACCGTGTATGTGATATACTGAAAAAACATCCCTCCAGCTGGGAACAACCCGCGTGAGCTGGCAACACAAAAAACCTTTTACTGATACACGGGGAGTTTTGGCGGGAACCGAAAAGATGGTGTCGTGTTTTTGTATTATTTTCTAAAACTTGTGATTCTTCGAGTGTTAAATTGTAATAATGGTGGATTATTAACGTTTACCGGTTCGTCAACGTGCACGAGTGTGGGCAAATGATACAAACATCGCGAAACGCGATTTTTCGTGGTCTCTACAAAACTTCACTTAAAGTTTCAGTAAAGTATCCATAACTTTACTGGAATGGGAAAGGGGAGGGATTCATCGTCTTCATCATCACCTCATCATCATCATCCCATCATCTGTTACTGAAGGAAAAAATATTACTAAGAATCCGACTGAAGGACGATTATCCATGGTCATGAATAAATTAATAAAAAAAAAAAATTTACTGATACACGCCACTTGGTACTTTGTTCCAACACGCTACGCATATATTTAGTAGGTAGGCGAGTGGAGCGGCCGCTCGTGGCTAACTCTGCTCTCGGCTCTCTCTTCACCTCTGGATAGGTGAAGTTTAAGAATTAAGTAGGCGCTATGTAAATAGTTTTCATTTTGGAATTTAATGTCAACTTGCGCTAAGCAAGAACTTAAGCAATTCTTACATTAAGAATTGCCTAAGTTCTTGCTGAACTAGTTTTTGACTAATAAATAAAAAATATTCTTACGAAATATTCTCTAGTGATAGGAGCAGCTCAAATAAAGATAAAACAAGATTATGGAATTACTTAAGGTTTGTGTAAAATTTAGGTTTAGAAAGGACTTAGGCAATTATTTTACTAAAATTTAGTGCTAGTGGCCATAAGTACTTAGTTAATAAAAAAACTTGGCAACAAAATCCAGCTTAGTAAGTTATGAGACCAAAAAGGATATAACGAAACGCATTCGCCATCATTGTAAAGCCCGAATTATGCAGGCCGGGTGAAAGGCAAGGATGCGGCGCGGACACGCCGCTTCACAGTTTACATACTTGAACCGTGTCTGCGCCGCATCCTCGCCTTACTTCCGGCTTGTAGAGCGAGCATCGACATTAAAAATGACGTTTCAAATCGACTAAATCGGTAATTTCCGAATAACTTTGTCGATTTGAAATGTCACTTTATGGATCGGTGCTAGCGCTCCTGTGGGACTATTCCTGCGCGTGAGATGTGATGAGATTTCATCTTGGTCACTCTCACACTTATCACGTTTCAAACGAGAGCAACAAGGACGAAAAAAGTTGAGATGAAAATCTCAAATCTCCGAATAGGGCTCCTGTACTGTACTGGCTGTATCAGGCCTAAAGGCCTTCGTCGACTTACAAACTCAGCGCCCGAACACCTCGTATGAAAAATGTCACAAAGTATTAAATTTTTGACTAGCTGTTACCTGTGACGTCGTTTGTGTTTATTCAGAAAATAGTATCCAAAAATCTTCCTCGTGATATACTGTAACTAATTATCAAATTTCATCAAGATCCGTTCAGCCGTTCAACCGTTAGAGCCTACAAACAGATAAACTGACAGACAGTTACTTTCGATTTTATAATATTTAATAAATAAAAAGTATACTTAGAGTAAAGATAAATATTGATTCACACCATTGCAACGCGGTCGTGTGCTTTTTTTAAAGACACTTTTAAACGGAGACAGCAACATTTCTCAAAACGGTTACGAGTGTTAGGAGAGCACTTAGGCGTCAATTCCACGGGCGAAATTTTCATCGTGTCACGTATTTCTATACATCACGTATTTATATATTTCAAGTCCAATTTTTTTTTTCCAAATTTGACTTCAGAACATATAAGTAAACCTACGGACTACTTTTATATTCACGCTTCACTTCGTTAAGAAGATTGCGAGCGACACAAACCGACAACGAAGAATTCCTTAAAAAGTTTATCCTTCTGGCAACCCTAAAATAAATCTAAGCTTAAACTATAAACCCGACTTTTTTTCAATGTTGTTGGCTTAAACCGATCGACTGGAAACTCTTCTAGCTACCTCCGGTGATAAACCCCGCCAGTGTTACCAACACACAAAAACCTTTTCCCTGATGTTAGTATTTCCCCGCTTTGTGCTTGGGTTGCCAGACGTGCTACCTCGCACAATAGGACTACGGTAAATTACTTACGACATTAGAGATCTGGAAAATTTCAAACACATTCTATGAGGAAACCCAGGTTTAATTGTTTGGTAACCTTTGAACTATTATATCTACTAGGTACGTTTATAGTACATAGGGTTGAATCTCCTTTTTACCTTCTATGCAAAACGGGGGGGCGTTATAAGTTTAACTAACTGTGGCATCGTCACTCCCAAACGGATAAACCGATTTTGAAATAATTTTGTTTTCATAAAGGTGACTTGATCTAGTGTGTTCGTAGCTTTTTTTATGTAGAATAGGTCGGCGTTTGACCACCAACTCGCCTGATGTTAAGCGACGTTGTGGTCTAAGATGGAGCACGACGACCTATAAGGTACTTATTCACTCTAGTCTAGAAGTTTTGTAGAGTGAAGAAGTACAAAGACGGCAGTTGAGTGAGGCGCTACAAGTGCGCTACTGCTCAGACCCGTCTTCGGAACGGTTACACTGGACTACATCCTGAAACACGGTCATTTTAAATATGATAGCCTAGTTGGAGAAGGCCCGCCTCTCAAGCCAGAGGAAGCGGTTCTATCCTAGCCGACGACGGCTCGCACCAATTTGTTCAAAGTCAAAGTCAAAGACAAAATGTTTTTATTCAATTTAGGTATCAAAGATACACTTATGAACGTCAAAGTTATTTAATTAGACTCGACCGCCTTGTTCGGATAAAGAACCTCTACTCAGAAGAACAGGCAAGAAACTGAGGGGCATTATTTTTTCAAATAATAAATAAATTACAGTCTCACAAATTTTGGCTTACAACTAGCTAATATCTATAAATACTAGTGGCTACTTGGCGGAAGTGGAAGTCTTCAGACATCTTTGTCTTCTAAATAATTCTTAACCTTATAATACCCTCTTTTCATTAATTTAGTTTTTACATGTGATTTGAGTTTGTCCCTCAGTGAGCCCTGTTATATTTTTCGGGATTTTATTGTAAAAACGAACGCCGTTGCCTAAAAATGACTTATTTGACTTAGGGCCGATTTTTCAATCCTTACTTTATTCGCCTAATAACTACCGAGCCAATAACTTTATTAATCTGTTTATTCGACTCATAAACGGTGTTCGGTTTTTCAATACAATTTTAAATTGGGAATAACTATCTGACCATTTATTCAGTGTGTATAAAAGCTAACTTCAGACAGTTGAAACAAAACTATAAAATATCCACGCGTTAGAAAAGGACTTCGAATTTTCACTTTTCGCTTAGGTCACTGTCTTGTCAGTTTTAGTCTAAACGTCACTGTACTACTAATCTGTGCAAAAGTCGTCGGCTGGTTTGGCTATGGTAGTATAGCTCATGTAGTTTGTTCATGATAGTTTTTTTTTTTATTAAAATTAATTTAGTTTCTGCGTGTCGGAAATATCAATCTTTTTTTACAGTGACAACCCATAAGACCATCATTTAGACAGTCTCAACAATTTATTCCATAGAATAAACTGCTATCTGGCCGTTCCACCGACAAATAAAGTTATACGAGTTATTTGTCGAGTAAATGATACCTGACCATTGAAAAACAGAATAATTAGCTATCAGTTCAATAAACACTATTTGTTTGTTTATCTGACCATTGAAAAATCGGCCCTTAGTCAGTCTAAATCTCGGTACAGCTATCCTATCCTTATTTCTAGTATTATTATTGTGATAGTCACAGTTCAATTTAAATTTATGTAGATTTTTGCGAACGTACATAATATTTACAAAGATATACAAAGAACGTAAAGTTAATATATTTATTTCTTTAAATAAATCTCTCAATGATTCGCGGGGACCTATCCCGTAGATAGCGCTGACCTTTCGCTTTTGCAAAATAAAAATGGCCTCTACTTCAGCTGCTGATCCCCACAACAAAATGCCATATGACATTATGCTGTGGAAGTAAGCAAAGTAAACCATCCGAGCTGTAGCTATATCCGTATATTGCCTAATCTTACGAACCGCATAAGCAGCAGAACTAAGTCTCCCAGACAGAGCATTAATATGTACATACTTATGTTCATTGCGTGAACTATGTTATATAATTATGTGCGTATTGTGTGTCATCTGCTACATAACTAGAGCCCGATGTATGGCGACAGGCTCGCCCCCTGTCACATTTGGCACTTATTATCGTCCGGCAAAGTGTAGGTGATTTACACTTCTGCCAGCCCTTTCGGGGGAAAGACGGGACGAAATGTATGTTTGTAGTTCGATCTGTAGTACTTAGTACTTACTGCTTAAGTTTGACTACGTACTTGGTCTCCATAGTTAAATTTAAAAGCAGTCCTAAAGTCTCTGAAAAACACGCATTCTTTCAACGTCATAATGGTGTAAAGTTATGATTATCAAACATGTAAGGAGTTTCCTTTTTTTTAATCAACTCCAAAAAAGTAAATAGGAAGTTAACAATTAGTTAAGTTGTATATTTTTTAAATTAATGTTTGTTACCACACAACTCCGGTATATATTAAAAATAATTTTTATTTTAAATCGCAGTATAATCTTAATATATATAAATCTCGTGTCACGATGTTTGTCCTCAATGAACTCCTAAACCACTTAACCGATTATAATAAAATTCGCACACCATGTGCAGTTCGATCCAACTTGAGAGATAGGATAGTTTAAATCTCAAATTATAGTCGCAATTTTAATTTATTGCTAATTAAACGCGAACGAAGTCGCGGGGTGACAGCTAGTAACTAATATAATAAACTTTGACGTTCATAAGTGTATCTTTGATATCTAAATTGACTACAAATTAAAACATTTTGACTTTGACTTTAATACAAATCTACATTTAGTACATTTTTTTTCTAGATTGGTCCCATTTTTTACAAACTTCAATTCGCGTGACTGGAAGTAGCTCTTGGAAGTAACTCTTTTTTTTAAAAGATTATACTTTATCTGAATTTATATTTCAAAATATTTCAAAATACCTCACAATAATGTTTCCGAACATGAAGTACATTTTGTTAGCCGCATGCACCATGCAGTCGAAACGGGCGATTTGTTTTGGTATTTGGGTCGGGAACCCTTCCGCGCCATCTGCGGCTGCATGACTAATGGTTCCGTACAGACTATGAGGCTCTGAGTTATGGCCGTACTCCTGTATGCTACAAGTTAACAGTATCCGGTCCATGGTTAGGTTTTAGCATTTTTAACGTACCCTAAAGTTACATTCTGGTCAAACACTAACAAGCACAATGCATTGCTGCGTACGGCTTAAATTGCAATGCAATTGAAACTTGACTTGCTTTGATACAATTAGTGCTTAACGTACAATTCATAAAAAAACCGGCCAAGTGCGAGTCGTACTCGCGCACGAAGGGTTCTGTACCATTATCTATAAAACGGCAAAAAAATCATGCCTGATGTATGGGAGCCCCCTTAAAAAATATTTTATTATTTTTTTGATGGGGCAATATATCCACATCATCTGTAAAAAATTCAACTGTCTATCTATCACGGTTCATGAGATACAGATGGTGACAGACGGACAGACAGATGGACAGCGGAGTCTTAGTAATAGGGTCTCGTCTTACCCTTTGAGTACGGAACCCTAAACTACTTTTTTAACTTAATATTTTGAGCACCTACTTGACGCTTGAAGCATTCCATCAAGCTAGCTTGGTACTCCGAGCTACTGGACAGGACAAGGTCTGACAAAGCGCATGAATGCGACGGATTACAACCCACACATCTTTCATAGCTCTTTATCTCTCTCTAAGACATGGGTTGGAAGACGAATGTGGCAGCGCTAAGCCCGCCTGAGTTATTGCGCTACTTCCGGCAACGTGGAGAGTTTTGTCAACAACCGCGCTTCCGGTTCGTTTGCGTCCTCTAGTAATGACTGTTTAAACACATACCAAGTAAACAATGACGAAGTGTTGAGGGCTCGAAATAATTCGTCTAATTTCAGGTGACACTTGTTATTTTTGGTTTAACAAACATATTTATTACATAGCAAAACATAATTATATTATCGTCATGCCTTTTCTCCCAAAAGGAGCTGGCAGATGTATGTAACACCCATACTTCGACGGACGATATTCTGTCCCAAATGTGACAGAGAGTGCCTGTCGCCATGCACTGGGCTCCAGTTACGTGGCAAATGACATTAACCACGCACATATTTTCACTTATTTTTCACATTTGCGCATTAAAAAAACACATTTATAAGTTGCATGCAGTTCGTGTGCATTCTGATTCGGTTTACAAGGACCAAAAAAGTATGAAACTCTATGAAAGACGTCACACCGAAAGCAGTCCGTTTCCAGTCCATAGCAGCAGCTGCGTGACGCACGGACTGCTCGTTGACAACGACAAACTCACAGCACGCACATGGAACGGACTACAACTGGATTTGGTGTGTTTTGGCCTTTTTTTCCAACGAACTTCGTTATCCCCGAAAAGTACAATATATGACTATGGTGCCTTTAAAATGCAGAGTAAAGGTTCAAAAAGGTTCTCTCTGTACCCAAACGTGCTTCGTCCTAGCCCGCCGGGTAGGCTGTAGCCTGATTCCAATCTGAGGGTTGAACGTTTTATCCAAATAAGAGGTTCCGCCGTTTACTGCTCGCACATGTTGAAAGGCTAGCTCTGTCCAGTGGCGGATCCAGGATTTTTTTTCGGAGGCTTGACTTAGCGAATGTAAGCTTTAGGGTATATTCCACCCTGGGTGCACGAAAGTGAACAAGGTAGGTAAGATTTTGGTTTAAGGGGGCTTGACTTAGCCACAAATATACATCAATAAAAATATTTATCATAAGACACAACATACAAATTACGTGACAATAGGCTCTACCACCTACGCCAATACTACAACAATAGTTGTAGAACGCTGTCTACGGGATGGGTCCCCGCGAATCATTGAGAGATTTATTTAAAGAAATAATTACCTTTCTTTTTTTTTTGTAAATCTTTGAAAATATTATGTACGCCCCAAAACTCTACATAAATTTAAATTGGACTGTGACGACTATCACAATAATAACACTACAAATAAGGATAGGAAAGCTGTACCGAGATTTAGACTGAATAAGTCATTTTTAGGCAACTGCGTTCGTTTTTACAATAAAATTCCGAAAAATATAACAGGGCTCACTGAGGGAAAATTCAAATCACATGTAAAAACTACATTATGAAAAGGGGGTATTATAAGGTTAAGAATTATTTAGAAGACAAAGATGTCTGGAGCCTTCCACTTCCGCCAAGTAGCCACTAGTATGTATAGATATTACCTAGGTGTAAGCCAAAATTTGTAAGACTGTAATTTATTTATTATTTGAAAACATAATGCCCCTCAGTTTCTTGCCTGTTCTACTGAGTAGAGGCTCTTTATCCGAACAAGGCAGTCGAGTCTATTTAAAAAAACTTTGACGTTCATAAGTGTTAACGTTCATACCTAAATTGAGTAAAAGCATTTTGACTTTGACTTTGACTTCGAATGTACCCACCAGTTGTAGTAGCTAAGGGTAACCTTTATCGAACATACCATACAAAGTCACGCGTTTCCCCAAAGGTACTGGCAGAGGTATATTACAACACCCACACTTTGCCGGACGATATTCAGTCCCAAATGCGACAAAGGGGTGAGCTCGTCGCCAGTTACCAGGCTTCTGCTGTGCAGCAGATGACATTAAATACGCACATAATTATGTTCACACAATGAACAAATTGGGGCGTGTTTTTCGCTGGGATCAAACCTGCTCCCTCTGGCTTGAAAAGCGAGCCTTCTCTAACTAGGCTATCATAGCTTCTTTAGTACCTGGATGACCGAGCTTTGCTCGGTATTTTTTTTTTTTTAAATTGTGTTTTTTGGAAAATAAACAATTGATTTTAGTCTAACCTCAAAGCAAACACTCATTGACTTCGTGTTACTTAACAACGCCATCTGCTGTTGTGTCGTTAAAGCAATTTGTTGCTCACAAAAAATAGTATTATTATTCGCCAATAGATGTCAGGAAGAGTCATATTTTTCAGTTGAGACTACTCAAACGCCCCCTTTTTGGTATTTTTCTTCCAAGTTTATGTTTAAGTTGATTATCGATAAAACACGAATAAAATGACATTTTCTAAAAATGATTCCTAGCTAGATCGATTTATCGCCCCCGAAACCCCCTATATACTAAATTGTATGAAAATCGTTGGAGCCGATTCCGAGATTCCAATTATAATATATATATACAAGAATTGCTCATTTAAAGATATAAGATAAAGGTAGGGTAACACAAAAGCACTAAAAAAAACATATTCGGCTATTGTAGCCCCCTACTAGCAACTTAGCCCTCCCTAGATCCGCCAGTGGCACTGTCAAATGGTTTTAGGTCACTCGGATTTATGTGTTACATCTCTGACTACAGAACGCGAAGGAACAACATTCTAATTTAGCTCGCTGAAATTTTAAAATGAAATCTGTTCCAGCTTTCTTTTAAAGTACGAGCACGAGAATAGATGTTCAAAAGGCCGATATTATATTTTTGTACCGTGTCATCATTTTCCGTTATACTTGAGTTCTTTTGAAGTCGCTTCGCCCGAGGTCCTGACACACTATACTGATTTGAGCAGTACGCAAGATTTACACAGCAAACAAACGATACATGTTAGTGCCAACATCTGTCATCTCTTTAAAAGTACTTACCTAAGATTTGCAACATTCCATTGTATGTTTCTAAACTTGATTAGTGCAAAATATAAGCTCTATCTATGAAGAAGAAAATTATGGAAAAATCTTTTTTGACCAGTTTTTTGGGACTTGTATTTCTGTATCGCTGTGAACTGCTACCGTTGCGTAAATGTCGAACGCCTTTAATGATCAAAGGGTCTAATATGGTGGAATATTACGACTTTTCACATGTTTCAAAGAGTTCGTTGGAGCGCCCTCTCGCGGCGCATGAACCAAGCTCGACGTTCGTCCAAAGATCGGGTACTCCTTTGATGTGTCTATATTGATATTTTATATTAAAAAGGCATGTTGATTTTGTTATTGGATTGTTTTAGGGTTCTTTTTATGAGAACTCGTTACTTTCTGATCCAGTTAAAGTGTGCCTCTAGTGGCATATTTTATATTACTGACATTTGACCAGATTTAACTAAGAAATATGTGACGATATCAATAGTAAGAGATAAATGTGTGATCAATACTAAGGCCCGCATGCTAAATCCACGCTCAGTCATGAATCTCGATTTAATACTGATTTTACCAAACATAAAAACCGATTTAAAATCGAGATTCACGACCAAGCGCCGTTTCTGAATACGGCCCTAACAAGGCTAGTCTGAGTTGAAAATTAGCGAGCGTCGAAAATTAGAGAGCGTGGTTGTCGTAATTTTTGTATCATTGTTAAAAAGGTTTTTAAAACTTTTACAATCTCACTAAGAAACACAATCCATACACAATTAATTTGTAGAAGAACGTCTGCCTTAACATTATGATCGGCGCTTCCCAAACTAGGTATAAAAGCCTGTGTCATTAAAAATTTCAGTCATTAAAAATTTCACATGAGTAGGTTGAAATGCTTTGACACAAACGCGCGTTTGCATCTCTACTAAACGCACCACTGCAAAAGCACAATGGCTACTAACGTACTGTTCGTGAGGGAAGGTACAAACGTTTGCGATATTCGTGAGGGAAGGTACAAACGTTTGCGATATTCGTGAGGGAAGGTACAAACGTTTGCAATATTCGTGAGGGAAAGTACAAACGTTCGCAATGTTCGTGAGGAAAGGTACAAATGTTCGCAACGTTCGTGAGGGAAGGTACAAATATTTACAGTGTTCGTGAGGAAAGGTAAAAACGTTCGCAATGCTCGTGAGGTAAGGTACAGATGTTGGCGAGCATGTTGCATGGTTATGAGCGTAGGAAGGAATGCGCTGAGTTGCAGTTCGGAATAGAGGCGCGGAGCTGGCGTCGAATGTCGGCGGCCCCCGCGCCCGCGCGCTTCCTTGCGCCCGCAGTCATCCTCCACACGCCGCACCGAATGTAACATTACTTGGAGGATTAAATATACTCTACAATCATATTTCCATCGTATTAATTGTACCCGCTAAAGTGAACGGATTTAAGTATAGACATTTACCAGAACCCACATAGGTACCGACACCTACCCCTACGGTGATGATCGACAGTAAGGCAAAATATCACCCCCTAAAGGCCTTGCTTAGGCACGAGTGCAGATGCAACCGATCGGACGCTACATACTAATCATCTCTTGTTAATGTTACGAGACCAATGATGATGTGCTCAAATGTATTAAATATTAATATAATTATTACATAAATATTCGCAGCTATAAAGCTGTGTGAAAAACGGGTGTGAAACATGATAATCGGTTGAGTAGTAAAGGCGTGAAAGAACAACAAATAAATAAACGAACAAACTTACTCTCAGGTTTTTCGTCTTGGTTAGGATTTGAATAAAAATTAAGACTTGTTTTCTCTGTTTTCAACAATAAGCCTTGGTTAGGTTTATTATTTGACTTTGAGATAGCTACTTTATCCCATCTTTCAACAAAGTTTAAATCAGATTAAACAGGAAGCTAAACCAATTTATTAAAAAATTAAGGAACCCAAACAAGATCCGAAAGTACTTCTCTGAGCAAATGAGTGAACAATGGCGTTGAGTCGGAATGTGGACGAAAGTTTGGGGTAATTTATGTGCCTGTGTGCGTGAATACGGTTACATGTTTACGGAACAAGGCATTAAAATATCATTATCATCAGCCGGTAATAGCCTACAGCTAGGCCTGGCAGAGATCGCTCTTAGCGACAAGGCGCAACCTGTAGCCTTATCGCGCGTGAGGTTGTTATCTTTTTGTTTTTTATTTTTATTTTTTATGACTTTTTATTGACTTATTACTTACTTCGCACAGGACCTATAATAATAAATAAACCTTTCGCGAAAAATGATCTAACTCATGGTGAAAACCGCATCAAAATCTGTTGCGTGATTTAGAAGCAGTTATCGCATAACAGGACACAGACAGACGCGAAAAGCGACTTTGTTTAACACTATGTTGAAATATAGAGAGAATGAGATAATAATCATCTTTTTACCCTTATCCCAGTGTCTTGTTCAGGAAATCTCCCATGACGTTACGTGGGGGATTTCAGTTTTTTTCCCTTATTAAGCGAGGTCGCCGCAGTAAAGGTTAATTTTTAATCACGTTTCATGCAACTAATACATTCTATAATTATCTATCTATGTTTGAAAACAACCATCGTCGATAACTTCTAATAAATAATCCACCGCTCTGGTCGTAGAGCTCCTTTAAATATGCAATTCTCGTCGGTCCCTCGTCTATTGCGTCCATTTGCATTCACATCGATTAATAATAAGCTCGGTGTCCATCTAGTGAACATGGTGTAGTGATATGATCTGACTATAATAATTTACGACGCGCGTAGCGCATACCTTGCCACGATATATTCAGATAGAGCTAAAAAAATCACGTCACATAAGTTACAACTGGGTTTCAGGAAGAAAAGTTAGCGCTTTGGACTAGATAGAATGTGAAATTCTTTGCTCGAGTGGCTGTTCCCGCGATAGTTATAATCTGGTGTATTAGAATCTCAATTAAATAGGTGACTTCTAGGCACGTGTGCTCCATCGTAGGTCGTAGAAAGAAGAAATAGCGAAAAGCGGACAAACACGCAAGTCTATTGTGGCAAAAACGATGTTTTTTTGTTTTTTTTTAATCGTGTAATTTGTATTTAATTTTTTTGTATGTTTTTGCTGCAAATAAATATTTGTCTATTGTCCGTTGTCTATTATCAAACACAAAAAACCTGTTAGAGAAAACAATGTCACGTTGTAATTTAAATATATTCTGTTTTCATTCTCAACTCGATCAAACTTAAATTAAACTTATTTTGCATACATTCTAGTTTCCATTGTAACGAACTAGTACAAACTATTCAATGGACAACTTCAGGAATCAATTCCCACACGTCCAAGAGTTGAACCGAGCCGCGTCACTTCAGCCGTTGCCCTACATGAGCGAGACACGCGACAGCGATAACTATAGTATTAAGAAGACAAAGATGTTTGGGAATATTTTACTTCCGCCAAGTAGCCACTAGCACACACATACATATGTTATATGATGTTACCTATTCAGTTTTAAGCCATTCATAAGTGTATCTTCGAAAACCCAATTAAATAACGGCATTTTGAATTTGACTTTGAGTGCGATGTAATACGTAAATATTATACAGTAGCTGTACAGTGTAGCTATACAATGTGCTTGTTTTAGGTGTACGGTGTTATTCTACCCGTCAAAGTGAACCACTTTTAGGCTCGTATGCTACAACGCGCTCAGTCATGAATCTCGATTTAAAACTGGTTTTACCATACATAACTTACTGACTGGTGAGTCAATTGGTAGTGAACCTGCCTTTTGAGCTTGGGGCCGTGGGTTTGATTCCCACCAAGGGCAATTCATGTGATGAACATATGTTTTCGTACTGTGTCAGGGTGTTAATATCAATTTAAGTATGTATACTACTTAAAAATATATAATATTTATGTAAATCAGTCTATGTCAGCCATAGTTTGGGGTCAGGGGGCCGTGTGTGAAAGTATCCCGAATTTATTTATTTAGTTATAAAAACAGCTTTAAAATAGAAATTCATGACTGAGCGTCGTTTTAGCATACGGGCTTTAGAACGTTAGTTTCCATACAAAATGTATCACGTGAGTATATATTTTGTATGGAGACTTTGAGTAGGTAACTATTTTCTTGCAAACTTGTTCAAACAGTTCTTCACTACTTCGAAGTATTACTGAACCCAAATCCAACACCATGTTTGAATACACTATGATCTGCCTTGTCCACGTAGGCCACACTTACAAATTACTACTTGATATTTTTGCGTCGCTTCAAATCGCGTCGCGTCGCGTGGCCGCGTTTGTCGATCACCTGGGCCAACGGGTCACCGCGTTGCTCATTTCGCTTAGGGAGGGGCCACAGCTGAGTTGACGCTAGTTTGGAAGGAAGCTGCCTCGGCTTTTGACTGTCCCAGTGAAGCAGTTGGTAGTGACCTGCTGAACTCGGGGGCGTGGGTTCAATTCCCACCTAGGGCAAATATTTATGTTTGTTCTATTTCAGGATGTTAATACGAGTATCTATTTAGGTATGTATTTAAAAATATATAACATTTATGTATATCAGTCTCTGCTTAGTCAGCATTGCTTAGTTTGGGGTCAGGCGACCTTGTGTGTTAAGTGTCCCGAATTTTGTTTTATTTAAAAAATGTAAAGCTGTCTCGCCTTCCAAAGAAGTACCTAGATTACAAGTTTGACTGTGACTGTATTATATACAATTATCAGATAATTTAATGTGAACGAACCATACGGTCGTCTGACCCCAAACTAAGCAAAGTTGATAGTACAAATTTTGCTTAGTTATAAGTTACACGACCGTGTGTGCAAAACTGTCCCAAACTATTTTATTGCCTATTAAGTTTTAGGGAATGGTTAATTAAATAAAATGAAATATTGTCTAAACTATCAGCTACCCTCTTTCCATTGAATTAGTCACAGCGGCGGTAAAGCCATGACCTTAGTTTGCTCACTTCGTTTATTCCGCTCATTTCGCTAAATTTGCTCGTTTCACTCATTATGCTCACTTCGCTTAGTCTGATTCCCCTTTGACGTACATACCTCGTGATCCGGCACGCATCTCCGTTTCCGGTGTGCGAAGTTGTGTGATGTGTATTGTATAATTTAGTCCGTTATGTGTGGGTTGTGGGTGAGGTGTCGCGGAGAGCGGGCCGAAACTTTCGCTCGGATGACATTTGGAAGGTTCTTACGGAAATTAGTTAGGAGAAACTCTGGATTTGTTTTGAACAAGACAATTGATGTCCATTATTAATGACAATTGATGTTCATTATTAATGACAATTGATGTCTTTTTAATGACAATTGATGTCCATTATTGTTAGTGACTGGAGCCCGGTGTACGTCGACAGGCTCGCCCCCTGTCGTGAATATCGTCCGGCGAAGTGTGGGTGTTGTACACCTCTGCCAGCCCCTTCAGGAGAAAGGCGTGACGATATGTATTATATTTATTAATGACACCAATTGTGCTAGTATCCTTATTACTACTAATCATTCGCCTCGAACAGTGACCTCACACATCTTCATAACTCCTCGTCCAATATCGCTTATATTCGAACATAAAAGTTGTATTTGCATAAACTAAATGGCTGCTAAATTTTATAAGGATCGTAACAACGAGACTCAAACTATCGTCGGATAAACAAATGTCGCTTGAGGACTCATTTTCTCGCTATTTGACTACAATAGGTAAAAGGAATAGAAGCTTAAGTTAGAGCTATAGTTAACTATGCTACAGAAAAACCTCAAAAAAACAATTAAAAATCATCGCTCTCCTATTTAAGCGAAATTTTGGCATGCTCCCAACGACCACCACCAAACGGCCACCAGTGGTGGTCGATACGATAAAGTTTTCAATGTACTCTTAACGCGATCGTATTCTTTGAAGTGGACCTCCTTGCCGCATCTGCCGTCTTCCTCTTTGTCACTTACAACACCTTATCAAAAGTTTTTGAGATGGGAAAAAAAATTAACCTGAATAATTATGTGTTGTATTAGTTTAATTTTTTTGGCCGTCAAGTGTTTTATGAAAACACAAATTATAATAAAACTAATTGAATTTTATGTTTGTAACCAATTTATGTTTTTAGTCTGACTTACTTGGTCGGATTTTATTAAATCTTTTAACTTCACCTTCGACAAAACTAACCAAATGCTGATACAGTTTGAAAAACGACACTCACATCGAAAACATTTTAAGCTCTTGCTATGATAACGAGTTTCCCGAAATAAATTACAGTTTTGAGAATTTCATTCACTCTCAGAATTTCATTTCGCCAAAACGTTCGGCACTTGTCGGGAAATGCACAGCGCTTTCCAATTAAGCTTTAGGGAAATATTTGGATGTTGCTAACATGCTCTACTGCTCTAGGCTAGGAATAGCGTTCGCTAATCCCGAGCCAACTCAT
Organism: Peribatodes rhomboidaria; assembly: GCA_911728515.1. Taxonomy (NCBI): domain Eukaryota; kingdom Metazoa; phylum Arthropoda; class Insecta; order Lepidoptera; family Geometridae; genus Peribatodes; species Peribatodes rhomboidaria. The sequence continues at coordinate 260,526 of OU452190.1, forward strand.
AGGATAATCCGGAGAAGCCATTACATAAATAGGCTTCTCCAGCATAAGTTTGACTGCCTCGTTGGCTCAGGTGGTATTTAACCTGCCTAGTGATTTCTGAGCTTGGGTGCGTTTCGATTCCCACTTAAGGCAGGGCGTACCCACGATGAAGCAAGTTGGGGCATTTCCCCACCCTGGCCCCTAACTCTTAGCTCAAAATGTAGGTTTTTCGAGTAAAAAACAAAATGTTTGCGTCGACAATGACAGAAAACTGTCTTGTCAGCATGATAAGTGTGTAGGAAGAAAGTTCTGGAAACACAAAATAAGTTGAAAACTAATTTTTAGCTAGATTTAGACAGAACCCTTGCAGCTTATTATTGAAATGTAAAGATTGGCAAGTAAATAAAAAAGCATTTTTAAATTCCTTCTATGTTCACTTCGATCAAACCTACCTACGTATCATGATCATTTATTTCTTAAAGCCAATTTAAATGTCAAAAATTAAAAATGTTAAATAGTAGGTACTAACATTACTTATGCCCCATCACTAAAAAAATCTAGGTACGCCCATAAACACCTAAGGCAAACATTTATGTACTGAATAATTTTGTATTTGTCTATGCGTGGGAGTATTCGTACGTGCTTAGAAATATATTTGTATGTAGGGTCAACTGGCACAAATACGTCTGTGGGGCACTTGCGTCTTTTGAGAATTACTGAAAAATGCTTCAGAAATTAGGCGCCACCTACTTTTTTTTCTTTAATACTTTCGTTAGTTGCTCAATTTTTGAAGGGTTTGTCAGTAATTCTCGAAAGGCGCAATTGCCCCACGGACGTATTTGACCCAGTTCACCCTATATTCGTTTCTGGCTGCCTCAGTACAAGCTTTGCTTAGCTTGGGGTCAGAATACCGTGTGTGCAGAAATAAATAAATAAATAAATAAATTCGGGACACTTCCACACACGGTCGCCTGACCCCAAACTAAGCAAAGCTTGTACTATGGCTGTCAGAGACTGATATACATACTTAGACATTTTTAAATACATACTTAAATAGAAATTAACACCCAGACATAGGACAAACACAAATGTTCATCACATAAATGTTTGCCCTAGGTGGGAATCGAACCCACGCCCCCAAGCTCAGAAGGCAGGTTCACTACTAACTGAGCCACCGAGGCAGTCATTAAATATCCCGAACATTATTTATCTTACTAATAACATTGATTAGCCTCGGAATAGTACTCAGTATTTTGTTTTTATCGATCGAATATAAAATTTAAAAGAAATAAAAATGCAAAACACTGAATAACTATTTCGAGGCTATATAATGTTAATTAGTGAGTGGGATTAAGCCTATATAATGTATGATTCGGTAGAAATATTAATACAAAATATCCAGGAAATGTTGAATCGCTGCAATAGTTTTCAATTTATGACTCGGTTTGCGTTTGACCAAAGGCTTTCAGTTCAATGATTAATGTTGCATGTTTTAGAGAGTCGTGTCTGTATGGAGTTAAATAACATGTATTATGTTTGTGGTGTATGTTAATCTGACTGAATTATGTTTGGTATTTTTAATTAGATTTCATAAATTCTATGCCCGTTTTTGTGATGTCATCGTTAAATTTCATCAGAACTGATTGAGCCGTTTTATTGTGTAAAGTTTGAAACGAACACACAGATAAGAAGAATAGAGTTACATTAATACAAAAATGATAGCTTAGTTAGTAGAGAAGGCCCGCCTGTTAAGCCAGAGGGAACCATTTGTTCATTGTGTGAACATAATCGTATTGTATGTCATCTGCTACATGACTGGAGCCCGATGTATGGCGATAGGCTCGCCCCCTGTCACATTTGGGACTGAATATTGTCCAGCGAAGTGTGGGTGTTGTATTACACCTCCGCCAGCCACCTCGGGGAACCTCGGGCTATGTTATGTGATAAAAAATCGACATAACTCAATATACTGTGTCTAGACATTCTAATTCCTCGGCCACACATTGGTCATATTTGTACCAATTTAGGTCATAGGGGTAAGACACCAAAGTGTGTATCAGTCTTTGGGCACAAAGTTGAAATTGAAACCAATGTCATGCAGTAATAAGATTCAATATTGCCCATTTCAAATTTAAGTCAAGCTGAGACTCAAAGTTAAACTATTGTGAAGGAGTGGCATAAGACACTAGCTTTCTTAGCAATAAACGTCGCATAGCCTCGAAACAGTTATACAGTCTTATTCAATCGAGTTCAAAAATTTCAAAGACAAAAAAACAAAACACTGTCTAACTATTAATAACATAAGTATAAGTATTTTACCAATATTTTACACGTTTTCCTTTGTGTGTACTTTCTACTCTTTGTCAATACAGCGTTCTTGTATTGTATTGTGTAGTGGAATGAATAGATTAATCAATACCAATAAAGCCCACGATTCATTCCGCCGGTCCAACCGCGCCGGACGACCTGTTCTAATAACGAAATCTCTCTGTTTCAGTCGACCCTCGACTCATCTCGCCGTAGACTGATACAGGTAAGTCCTATTTTAATTATATTGTACTAGCTAAGCTCTACGGTTTCACTCGCGGGACAAGAGAAACCGTCAATTTTTCAGGATGTAAGAAATCCTATGTTCTTTTTTGTGCTTCTTGCAACGTGTAAAAAATATCAGAAAAAAAAGCAAGCAAGTTTGGCCGAGTCGTACCGAGTTGCATCCAAATCTGATAAGCCGTTTTGCGTTAATCGAGTATCAAATATCTAAACATACAACCTAATTCTAATCCTAACTAGTGTTAAATATGCAAACTGAGATTGTTACACTTTCACGCCATAACTACTCAACCGATAATCATGAAATTTTGCATACGCGTTTTCAAGAGGTACAGAAAAGGACATATAATATATACGGTTTTAACTTAAATTATTAGTAGGTCTAAGCCTAAGCGACCGGTCGGGTTCTACTAATAACGCGGAGTCGTGACCCCGTGGTTAGCCGACTTCAAAAAAGGAGGAGGTTTTCAATTCGTCTGTATGTTTTGTTTTTGTATGTATGTTACACGATTACTACGCCTGTTGTGAATCAATTTTAATGTTTTTTTTTTGGTAGACCGTATTTTAGAGGTCGTTACAAAAAATTGTATCGAAATTAGTCAAGCAGGTTTTAAAATATCAACAAAGGCCTAAAAATTGGTAACGTCGAAGACGGGAAGTTGGTTTTTCTAACTTTGCTTTTATATTATTTGTGTTTCAGTTTTCCGAAAAACCTTAAAACAACCAAGCAACCTTTAAACAACACTGATTCATGATTATTTATGTTGATACTATTCCAATTTGCGAGCAAACACATCGTATCTAATCACATTATATCTAATCTGCCAGCAGGCACGTGTTAGGTGTTAACCAGGCGTTACGACCGGGGGCTTACTCCCAACGCCCACCACCAAGACTGTGCCAGCAGTGGTGCTCGTTGGAACAATATTTTAAATTTTGTCCTAACTGTCGCCAGTAGTGGGTCTCGTTAAGATATATGTAAACTAAGTTATTTAGGATATTTTAAACTAGTTTTTGCTAAGCTACCACTAAAAGGCAGCAAGCTACCAAACTACTAATAACTTTGATTTCTTATACCCAGAACGGTAATATTAGTGAACTTCTTTTGGGGGCTGAGCTACCCATGTCCGTAGGAGTGTACTCTATTCTGATTCGTTACACGTGGTCCCCGGGTAGCATTTTTTTGGATGACTCTATGCTGTTGGCCACTGAGGCCTCGACAGCGTACCGGGCACCGGGTAGCAAACTCTGGTGGGAGGCTTCGACCGTGGCTAATTATCACCCACCGGTACAAGCCATGCCGTGAAATGACCTAGTCGTGTTTCGGGATGTAGTCCGGTGTAACCGTTCCGAAGACTGGTCTGAGCAGTAGCGCACTTGTAGCGCCTCACTCAACTGCCGTCTTTGTACTTTTTCTCTCTACAAAACTTCAAGGCTAGAGTGAATAAGTACCTTATAGGTCGTCGTGCTCCATCTTAGACCACAACGTCGCTTAACATCAGGCGAGTTGGTGGTCAAACGCCGACCTATTATACGTATAAAAAAACAAAAAAAAAGTTAGAAGTAGGAAGTTGCGCTCTACGATTATGATACGATGTAGGTACATTAGTTGGAAGGACTATAATTATTGTAATGTATGACTATAATTAACTATATTATGAAAAACAATGAAAATAGTTATTGTAACAACTTATCCTACTAATATTATAAACGCGAAAGTTTGTAAGAATGGATGGATGTTTGTTACTCTTTCACGCCAGAATGGCTGAACAGAACTGGATGAAATTTGGCACAGAGATAGATTATAGTCTAGAATAGCATATAGAGTAGCATATAGTTTTAATCGCGGGTGAAACCGTGGGGGGCAGCTAGTTACATATAAATAACATTATTTACTGGTTGCCTCATGAGACAAGACTGTCTCGAGGCAACCCGTAATCCTGTTTAATATTGGGACTGAATATCGTACAGCAAAGTGTGGGTGTTGTATTACACCGCTGCCAGCCCCTTAGGGGGAAAAACGTGACGATATGTTATGTTATGACTACAATAATAATATACTGTATAGGTACATAAAGCTAAGGAAAGTTACTAGTTAACTAATTTTAGGCTAATCTGATTCTAGCAAATCAGTTAATAATTAGTTAGTTGCTACCTTAACTCTAAAAAAGCCGTCCGACGCCCGGCCGAAGAGCTGAATTTTCAATCCAAAATTACCTAGCTTAAAATACAGGAGTAGGAACTTCTAGGTTCATAAATCAGTAGTCTCTTGGCTATTACGATTTCCTCAATTTAACAAACGTTTTTGACGTTTTTCTTTGAACAACTGCGAAATTAATTAGCTAAGCGCTTGAACATTAGCCTTGAACTCTGTGGGAAAATCTTTTGGATGTTTTCGTTTTAGGTATTGTCTTGCGTGAGTCAGAGAACATACTTATGTAAACTTCTACATCTACACTACTAATATTACAAAGAGAAAAAAATATTTTTATGTTTGTGGCGAATAAACTCAAAAACTACTGGTCCGATTTCAAAATTATTTCACCGTTAGAAAGCTACATTATCCCTGAGTGACATTGTATAGGTTATGAAACGCAAGCAAAGACGCGGGCAAAAGAGCTAGTATTTAATACAAGGGTATAGTTATACGTCGGTGTATTGTGTATTAAATAGCTGGTTTGCTAAATTCAGAAGAAAAAAAACCGGACGGGACGAGACGAGAGAAAAAAGATATATTATAAGATAGTGTTATAAGTTTGACGTGGCTGTGTGTGTGTGTGCGTCTGTTTGATGAAAATCGGTCAAGGAAGTTTGTCAATTTTTAATATATAATAGTATTTTTTGTTTTCTCGAATTCTGAATTTATACTATAAAACGATGGCAGCCTAGTTGGGAGAAAGCCCGCCTCTCGAGCCAGAGGGAGCGGATTCAAACCCAGCCGACGGCACGCACCAATTTATTCATTGTGTGAACATACATTGTTTGTGCTTATTGTATGTCATCTGCTTTATGACTGGAGCCCGGTGTATGGCAACAGGCTCGCCCCCTGTCACATTTGGGACTGAACATCGTCTGGCGAAGTGTGGGTGTTGTATTACACCTCTGCCAGTCCCCTCGGGGGAAGGCGTGACGGTATGTTTTTATATGAATTTATACTAGTATTTTTTGTTTTCACGAATTCTGAAAATTTGTTTTTTAAAAGGTTCTTTGACGGGTACAATAATACTCTAATTATTACCAAATTTTTCTGATTCAAATTGTAAGATTAGAGCTTTTTCAAAGAATGGATTTAGTTTCGTGTTAAATCCTAGGCTGCATAAAGACTTGCCGCTCAGGCTGAGGTACTTACTTCCTCAGATGTAGGCTATCAAATATTTATGGCGCCGTGCACGAAGTTGGCGTAATGGCGCGCTGACGTCATAACGCCTCGCGAGTTATGGTTGCCTGGTACCTAATATAGCCTGAACAATTTATTTTACATACATTCCATAATCCACGCGTATTTTTATTTAATCGACCGAGCGAGCGTTAGCAAGCGAAGCGTCTATGTTTTAGCTTCGACAAAAATGCTACACCGACACCAAATGGATAATACACCGGTCGCGAGTTCTCACAGAACCACTACTATTTAATTATATGTGTTTACTAATATGTTTAATGACAAATTAAGCATGTATCGTTCACATTAATTTTCGTAACCAATTTCCTCAGCATTACCACTTAGGCTACTTCTTATTCCTTAAAACTCACTCGTTCACTAAAAACGTTGTAGAGCCTCAGAATAGTAATTAGTAATTTTTCTATCGACCTCAAATGCTTAAAAAGAAGAAAAAGACAAAAGATTGAAGATATTATTATTCCGACCAATACGTTTAATTAGTAAGATGGGTTGTTTCTGAATTTGTAAATGCGCTGCAAAAGTCCTAGCTAATGTCTGTTTATTAAAACTTGTTCCTTGAATAAATATCATTGTCTCTTTCTGTCAGATGACATCACTTGCTGCCAGGGCGAGAAGAAATGATGTGGCGCATGGAATAATTCTAGTTAACAGACTCTTCACAAAAACCGACACCATGTGAATTAAAACACCTCCAGTATAATTAAACTAATATTATAAATGCGAAAGTGAGTTTGTTCATTTGTTTGTTTGTAACGCTTTCACGCCTCAACTACTTACTCAATCGATCAGAATGCAGAAAAGAAACTTTTTATTAAAAAAAAAATAGCGATTCCTATGGGACAGTGGGTGAAACCGTGGGGTGTAGCTAGTTACCAAATAAATAGAATAAGCATTCTGCACTAATTTTCACAAACTTTCAAACAAATTATTTTATTCGCTCGTCTTATATGACAAAGTCGTAAATAAAGCTCTTCAAAGGAACGTTACGCTGAAAGACAATAATGTATCAAACAAGAATGGAAATTAGTAAAAGTGAAAGAAGAATTTGTATACGAGTATTTCATAGCAAATGAACCTACGCTATTTGCTCGTGAATAAGTATAGGGAAAACTATACTTTCGTCGCCGTCCCTTGGTGCTTAAGCTTAGGTTTCTAATGAGGGTGGTTTTCTTAATAAGGCGGTCAATAGTGATCCCTTACAAATGGGAAAATTTTTCATAGCTCTATTTTCTACTCTTAATGTTTAAACATTGAAGAAGGATATAATAGTCAACATGATTGCAAATACCAAACTTCAATATGTGATAAATAGTTTCTATGAAATTTGACAAGCAAGTTTGTATGGAGCTGGACACCGCCGCGCGACGTTTTAACCAGCGAAACGGAGGAGGCTTACAAGTCGACGTGTATTTTTTTTAAACCATAGAATATAGTGCAGGCTCTAATCGTCTCACCTATAATTAAGCTATAGTACGCATGCTTGGAGTCAGCGTATGAATTCGTCCCTTTTGCCGTCGAGACAGCGGGTTCTGATGCCAAAAAGTTTGTGGCCGATTTAGGGCGTCACCTGCGTGAACGTAGGGGAAATCCTCGATCGGGGCAATTTCTTGCCCAGCGTATCTCCCTGGCGATACAGCGGGGAAATGCCGCCAGCTTAATGGGCACTTTCGAAAGAGGCGTTCGGGATGGGAAGTGAAATTTCAGTGACTAAACTACATTTTATTGTATTGTATTTAATTTAATGTTTTGACATAAATGTTTAAAAATATTAAGCTATTATTTAATTTTTTAAGAAATATATATTTTCTTCATTTCCTTTTCTCAAAGTACGATTTATTACAGCTCAATTTCATTAGTCGATAACTCGATTGTTAGCTCACATTCTGGGTACTCCTTGCAAGCGAAATAGGGACTAATGAAAGTTCGTCACCTATACCTCGGTCGGTATACAGCAGTATTGCCCACAAGTAGACAGGACAATGGCATGTAAAAACAAAAAATCTAGCACGCCTCACGCGGGCCTCATCAAGTAATGAATATCTCGCATACGGAACCTATGAACGATAACCCGCTCTCCAAATGCGGGCCCTAACAACCAATGAAAAGCCTTTATTTTTCAATTCAATAAAAAGCCTTTGACTGCCTCGGTGGCTCAGTTGGTAGCGAACCTACCTTCTGAGCTTGGGGGTGTGGGTTCGATTCCCACCCAGGGCAAACATTTATGCGGTGAACATTTGTGTTTGTTCTATGTCTGGATGTTAAATATCTATTTAAGTATGTATTTAAAAATATATAAGTATGTATATCAGTCTCTGGCAGCCATAGTACAAGCTTTGCTTAGTTTGGGGTCAGGCGACCGTGTGTGGAAATGTCCCGAATTTATTATTATTATTATTATTTAAATAAAAATCTTCTCCTACCTTCCACGCACCCCGTCACCAAAATTTTTCTCATGGTCCCGGCTAGAGATTAAAACTTCCCCTAAATGGTAACAACACTAAATCTCTCGCATCCCTGATCTTATCGAATTTTCTTCGTGCCGAGGCCCAGCCGACCGACGCAGCCGACAAACTTGAGCCCGGGCCACATCGCCGCTTACTGCCAAGAGAATTAGCTGATTGCTTAGAAAACTTTTTAAACTACTAACACGTACTCAGCTACGTGCAGCAAAGTGGAAGGTACGGTGGTTTTTCTACTGCTGTTCTAGTTTTTTGAATGTATAGCTGCGCTCGTAGTGCCCACGGCTAAAAAGTACTCTATGTCCTTTTCTGAACCGTTGTTGTCAGGGGACAACCGTCGTACATTTACGAACAATTTCATGATGATACTACCAGTACTTAAGGCGTGACAAATGAAGAAAAACATTCGCATTTATAATATTGGTTAAGTTAACCTTTCCATACGTACATATCGTCACGCCTTTGCCTAGTAGGGGCTAGCAGAGTTGTCATACAACACCCACACTTCGCCGGACGATATTCAGTCCCAAATGTGACAGGGGACGAGCCTGTCGCCATACACCGGGCTATAGCCATATAGCAGATAACATACAATACGCACAAATTATTATATGTGTATGTATGTTCACACAAAGAACAAATTGGTGCATCGGATTGAACCCGCTCCCTCTGGCTTGAGAGGCGGGCCTTCTCCTACTAGACTATCCTTTACGCCCGAAAAAATATCTGGGCACTGAACATTATTCAGTAAGGATTGTGATTTATTGAAAAAGATTAAAGGTATCTTGAGGAACAACTTATCAATCAGTAACTCGCTGGCACTCAGTGCGCATCTGCGGTGTGGCGCCAGCCTAATTGCTTACAAAGCCTCCTGCTTTATCAATCGGAACCCGAAGGTTCTTTTAAAACGCCCGTTAAAGCACCAGTTTCAGCTGAACCGCGACTCGAACAACATTTTCTTACTTAGGGTCAACTAGGGCAAATGCGTCTGTGAGGCAATTGCGTCTTTCGAGAATTACTGACAAACTCTTCACAAATTAGGCGCCACTTACATATTTTTTCTATCTTTAGTTGCAATAACATATCGTCACGCCTTTCCCCCAAGGTGGCTGGCAGAGGTATACAACACCCACATTTCGCCGGACGATATTCAGTCCCTAATGTGATAGGGGGCGCATACATTAAATATATTTAGTTGCATTAATCTGTACAAAATAGCGTATAGTTAGTAATTCTCGAAAGACGCAACTGCTCCACAAACGCAATTGCCCCAGTTGGCGCTACATTAAATTCAGAGCTCTTTACAATCTGGACGCTACAACGTACATAGTAACTATTGTTTAATCTACGACTGTCAAAATCCACTTTAATTTGACCTGCGTTCTGCGCAAATACTGAAGCACTTAGAGGTCTACGTAAATTGGAGGAGCGTAAAGGTGCCATAGATTAGATAAAGATAGATAGGTGATTTGCGTGGCTGCTTTTTGGGGTGGAATTAACCGATTTTCCGCTTACCTCCGGGGGTTGATTTTATTTGCGGCAAGTTCCGGCTCGAGCGGGCATGTCTCCCGAGGATATTGAATTTGTAATCGATAGATTCAAAGCTATTTGGTATCTAAATTTAGTTCCGAGAACTATGATAATTAGATTTACTCGTACTCTCCGAAATGGAACTGAAATGAAGATTTAGTTCGATTTTATGCTGAAAATTGAATCTTTGCCTTTGGGATTTATGTGATAGAGAATTTTGAATTCGATTGGTGCTGGCAATGAATTTAAAATTATTTTATTAACTGCCAGTCTTGTCGGTTTGTTTAATGAATTTAAAAGTGAAAAAAGTTCTTTTCCTTATATGTTATTTTCAGATAATTCTTGAAATCAGTTTATTTACTTCATCTATTAAATCACTACCAGCTGTGGGCAACGTTCCCAAAATGCTGGCAGCATTGCATTGCCACGTTGTATGGCAATGCTTAATCTTTGTGCAAGATATAGGCCAGCATTCTGGTCACGTGTTAGAGAATAACTTTAATTACTTTACTTTGGAATTTAGGTCATCTTAGAGATTTGGAATTATACAAATCTTCAAATTCCTTTTTTAGAGTTCACTAAAATGTAAGATTAGATTTTTTTGGGTAACAGACGTTTTGTATTAGGAACCACAGCGATGCTCTATTACTTGTCCTCTTACATTTTAATTATAAAAGCAAGAGTTCAGAAGCATGTCTCATTAAATGGCAAAATCCTTCCCTATCAATAAATTACTGTAGTCCCAAAAGCCTACGAGCACACCGCGGTGTTTGATTTCCATCTCCGGCCGCGTTCGAAGGGCGTGCGTTGACCTGCCGGCAGCGATCGATGTAGCTGGCGCGCCGCCAACCGTCGCGGCCTGCTGGCTCCATGCCACGTCTGCCGTCCTGGTACTCGGGTTTATATCTTCAAGGAGTTTGGGGAAAAGGTTTCAAATGAAATTTACCGACTTTCAAAATGGAAAGGTTCATTAATTTAGGCACGCACATTTTTAAGTAGGTACTTACTTACCTTTTTCTTGAAGTATTTACCTCAAATGTCTAGTCTGCGATTTCCATACACGTTTTATACGAACGAGAAGTAAAAAATGTTGTATCTTCAAATGTTCACCACGCTTGACAAACATCTTAGCTCAAGCAATGGGGTAGGCTGAAAACCAGCTCTGCGTGGACCTCTTCTACGCAGAACAGTGCTGAGCCTACTCCAATTGCCAAAACAATTAATTTAAATTTTAAAATTATACTTAGTTTAGGTGTAATGATTGGTCCCCGAGGAGGTAGATGATGACGATGTGTCTGGTGTTCGATACATCGTCATCGAGGGGAAGAGAGCGTAAGCTCGAGGAGGTGCCCGAAAGGGCTAGCGCTGTCGGGGCCGCGGAAGAGTACGATAGTCCCCTTAGCCCCGACATTACGCGCCGAGGTGGAACACCCTTGGGTTTTTAGTGGGTAGGCTGTCAGTGGCGGGATTCCCACATAACCACTCTGTGCCCGCACCCGGGCTGTTGGTGGTATCCATAAAGGATTTTCCCAAGATAAAAAAAAAAAAAAGGTGTAATGATTTAAGTACTTTTCTTTAATGTGTCATTAACTTATAGGTTTTGGCAATAAATACATTTTTTATTTATATATTTATTTAGGTGTTTCTGTTTTCCTGGTCTTTTAACATAGAAATCTGTACATAAAATAAACTAATTTCGGCATTTTACAATTTGCCACCCGTTTGTAAACGGACGAGTTGTACAATTTGCCGGTGACAGTTATATAATTAACTAGCTGTTACCCGCAACTTTGTTTGCGTTTATTCAGAAAATAGTATCCAGAAACCTTCCCCGCGATAAACTGTAACTAAATATCAATTTTTGTTGATGGATCAAAACTACCAAATGATGGAAATAGCTGTGATATACTCGTAAAATACCTAAGTCATAACCGCAGCGCATATAAGCGTTAAGATTATTTTTAAAGTATTTCTTCGCCGTGGAAGTTTCTCGAAGGTTCGCCCGAGGAGCGGCGTTTATTCATGCATGCTGTAATCTGAATTCCTTCCGCCCATTAAGTTTTTAAGCCACTGCCCAAACTGAAACTGGGCTACTATCTTAAGAAGCTACATCATCGCACGGTTAGCAAAATGTAAGACCCAGAATGTTAAAAGCAAGCAAGTTCTGCGTAAAGCAAGGGCTGAGTAGCTAGCCCTAGTGTCAGACTTTCTTAGCTGCTCTAGGGCTTATTGAATGCGCTGAATGAATCTTAGAAGCAAAAAGCGTTCTAGAAAAAAAAACCGGTTTAGAAAAAGTTTTTGTTGTTTTTGAAAACTGTATTTTTTGGACAAGCTTTGAGGACTTTCGTCCGATTAATCATGCTGATGCAGTTAGTAGCAGAACCGTGCGCTGATCACAATGAACCAAAACACAACCAGTCTACTAATAACTGCCGAGGAGTTCCCACGGTCACCTTCCGACTCCATCATCAGACCAGCTCTATGGTCCCATAGTTTTGCATTGTTATCGAAATATGCAAGCACACCTTTGAGTCCAATCGAACTTTAGAAAGTGGTTCTAATATTTGGGCCCAAGATTTAACCCAAACTAACTAACACGGCATGTCAAATAAAAGTTTGAGAAAATATTATAATATATTATAAAAAGAATCAAACCACTAAACGATGTCAACACGAATAAAAAGAAATATATTCTATGTTCGTTGTTGCGATGTACACTTTTTTTAACCGACTTAAAAATTGATAATCTGTTATTTTTTCTTCAGGATCGGCGAAATCGTTTAGGCCGAGCTTAAATAGCTATCTCTTTTGCATATTTCTAATAAATCACTGAGGGCGAATTTAAAAAAGGAAATGGTAATTAATCTTGGAAATAACGATCTGATGATAAATGACTGTGTACTTATTTTAAAATCCTACTGAGACTGTTTACATTCAAAGTTTAGAAATGCGTGAGCGAGACAGCCTATGAGAGACTCTCTTGCTGCGGCCACACATTCGTAAATGCCAAATTAGCGCCAATGTGGGTCTTGGAGCCAAGACACCAATGCATGTCTTGTATCTTTGGACACAAAGGTGATCTTGAAACTAATCTTGTTTCATGCAGCATAAGGTTCAATATCGGCCGTTTCAAATTGGCCTTGGGCCCAAAGTTGTTTTTTTTATTTTATTTTATTTATTTAAACACAAAACAGAGTACAGTCATAAACAAAGTAGTAAATAGGAAAAAAAAGCCAGAGCTGGACCATACTCCAAAACATGTGCAAATACAAAATTAGTGGCAGACAAAAATCATATAAATTAAACTATAATAGTAAAAACATATTTTAAAACTAAAATATAAAACATAAGAGAAAAATGATTTAAATTTAATTGAAAGTAAATCCAAATTAAATTTAAAACAAATTCATACCCAAAGTAATTTTAATTTGAAACAATTTAAATTTAAAGTAATTTAAATTTGAGACTTACAATTATTATTAAGCAAATAAGAAATTTGATTATAAAAAATAAAAAATACTAAGCATCTGGTTGGACGTATTTGGTATAAAAAATTCTAATGTAATTCTTCTAATTAATGATTCTAATGTACGGCTTTAAATTACAAACAAACAGACGGACAGACAAGTTAGCGTTACTTTTGTATTCAGATCACGCATTAGCTTAATTTCATTTCCGATACTTTACAAAACTTGGCCGTAAAGTTTAATTTCTATCTTTACGATGGTAATAATGAGATAAAGTTAAATAGCCCACGTACAAAATTGAGAGTCGTGATCGTAAACACAGAGTAAAAAATACCAGAATAACAACACTTGGGACTTTTATACGGGATATTAATGAGCTTGTTTTGCTAGTCTGTGGAGATTGAGTGCTCGTTTCAAGTTGTAATGGCGGTAGATTACTTACTGGGAGTTAGAGAAAATCATTAAATTCTAAGCTTTGTGGTTAACGGCATACAGTTTAAAATCGTTTAGGGCTTTATGTTAGAAATCTTAAATTGAATGCGACAAGAAATTTATCTTATACAAAGAATGTGGACTTTCAGTCTCATAATGTTAAATTCTTAGAATTATAGAAACCAAATACACTCGCGAAATGTAAGTTGTTAAATTGGTGCCGGAAATGGCACCGTACGGCGCTACGAATGTCATTTCCGTACTTTTAAAGCAATCATTTTATGGAATAGATTTTACCAATCAACCAATCCGACTTTTAAGTAACTACACTAAGGTTGCGTCTGTGTGCGTGACAAGGCAAGTAAACAGCAGACGTGGCGAACTTGTGGCCTGCGTTTTGAGAAGGCGTTGTTTGGAAACCTACCTTCTATACCTATAGGTAGTCATTCACTGAATGATTGATTTACTAGCTGCGCCCCGCGGTTTCACCCGCGGTCCCACAGAAACCGTTATTTTTTTCTGGATGAAAAGTACCCTATGTCTTTTTTTGTATCCCAGACAACGTGTATGTAAAATTTCATGATGTTCGATCGAGTAGGGCGAGTTAGGGCGTGAAAGCGTTACAAACAAACAAACTCATATTTTCTCATTTATAATATTAGTTAGGATTAGGATTATTTGAATAGAATTGTTCCACTTTCTTTTTTTCATTTTTTTCAAAAGCAAATCTAGACGACCACAAGTGAAGTAACTACCTAACCCACAGATCTGGTGTCGCAGAGGTTTTGGTTCGTGGCGAATTACTAGTATATCGAACAGCTTATATCACAAGAAAAATTTTAGGTCTGTGACCTAACTAATCTCACCTACAAAAGCTACTAACATAATCTGTTCATTCTGTAGAACCTTTTTCAACAAAAACCTGAGTCTCGCATGCACCGACCGCTCGGAGGGAACTCCAGTGTCACTATAAAAGGAGAAGTTTGCAAGGAAATGAGCCCCGGCCACATGTCACGTAGTAGTTACTACGATTATAGCTGGTACCTGGTTATTACACTCGTCAATGCACCCATGATCTGAACAAGTAACATTATAAAGAAAAACAAAATACTCGGTTGCAAAATGTTGCACCCCATGTCACTTCCACTAACAAGACGATTCAAATGACACCTCACATGTCGAAATCCATCAAGCTGTTTAGGCTGTAGGGCGTGCCAAAGAAACCTCATACAAACATACATACATACACTCGAAAAACAAGAGCCCTCGTTCTTGAGCAGTCGGGTAAAAAACAAGGCTTAGAATTCCCGACACTAACACGGGATAACGTCACTCGTCATCGTCTCTCTCGAACTATTTGTAAATGACATATTTCGGTCTTGCTTAAGCATCGATTGACGTCACTACGTGTCGCCCACGTGACCATTTTTGACTCGGAATGCAATACTTACCTGGTGGAGTACATATTATTATGCCATGATGTATACTGCTACCTATGTCTACACTCCAAGCTAGCCCTACCTCTGAACCCTAGACAACAAGCGCTAACAATGACGTCAAACTGGAAATATGGCTTCCCTGTGACGTCATGAATTATTTACGCCTCCACCGGCACCGAAGCGGAGGCCAATTGAGGGCCTTTGAGAGCGACGTTTTAGTGTTTTAAAAGTATAAAACGTTTGTTTTTGAAGTTGTTATAGGGATAAGCAGTGACAGCGAACAATGACTTAAATGAACCTACACGATTAACACTTACATTTATACATCTACATATGTACTTTCATTAATACAGTAGCTCTGTGAGTTGTAGACCTCGCGGCCGACGTCTGTCTCCTCTACAGGTAAAATGCAAATATTGATCCTAGCATAAAAATGATCATGACCAAACTTGTGAGAAATTAAATTTCCAACAACTTCGGAGAATGCTATTTTTGCTCTAAAGTTGAAATTAATAAGTTATTCAGAAAAACGAATAAATTGAACTTTAAAACAAGATGGCGGCGAACCCTTTACCGGGATTAGTTAGAAAATCGAGATTTATAATTCCAACCACCTCCCCCGACGTTTAAGAAAAAAAAATCGCTCCCCGGATTTTTTTCTATTTCAGGCTAGTTTTATGTCTGCCCCGACTGGACTACTGAGATATGATTAAAAAAAAACATAAATACGCCATTTTGAAAAAAATCCAATAACTGCCTATAAAATAAAATATATAATTATCGAACCTATTCACAAAGTTTCAAAACAATCGGTTAAGAAATAAGAATGCAAGCTGAAGACGAAGACAAAGATTCGGAATTCGGACAGACGAAAGCATTTTTGTCAAAGCTAAAGCATAGACGCTTCGCGCCCTAACGCTCACTCGGTCGAGAAATAAATTTGTATGGAATCTAGGAAGTTAAATAAGCCCTCAGTTTCTTGCCTGTTCTTCTGAGTAGTGGCTCTTTTTCCGAACAAGGCGATGGAGAAATTTTTATAACTTTAAATAAAATCGCGGATAACAGCTAGTTACACATAGCCCTCCACATAGGTAGCTATGGCTAAATACAATCACTCGTGCTTTGATTAAAAAAAAAAGGCGGCCAGTTTATTATGGTAAGGAAAAAACTACTTATGAGGGACGATTTCTCGATAAAATGTGCCGTATTTAATCTCCCTGCAGGCTCCGACACATGTGACCGGACACATTGTATGAGAGTAGGATCACAACTTATTCATACGTCATATAACTTATATGTAGTTATCACAACATATTCGTATACAGCTTACAGTTTATGTTATAGCAGTATGGAGGTAATATCGGTAAACTTATTCAACCGCGAATTTTATTGTAATACTTTACGAGGATGTAAACCTTCCAAAGGTTGGAAGGACAAATAACGGATAACGGTGGCGGATAGCGGTAACGGGAACTACGGCGTTACTGCTCGGATGGGTTCGTTATAGCGCCGTATTTCGGAGCCGAGCTGTGGTTTATGAGTTAAATTTGGAACTGAATAGACGAGAGGATAGTTGACTACATTAATTGTTATATGACTACAGCTTTGGCTGTAAAAATTTAATGATTAAACACTAGCTGCACTGTGAGCTTTTATGAGCAGCTTCGATAAATAAACATATTTTTTTAAGTCGAATCAGATTTAGTATTTTTCAAAATGATATAGAGAGGTAACAGACTCGCGAGGTTTTCAATACATGGTAAATTTCATTATAATCTGATAAATGTTTTCCAAGAAATTTGACAAGCGCGTTTGTGTGGAAAATTCAGAGCGGAACCCTTCCAAAAAAATAATTTTATGAGCAAGTTTTTTTGGGGGCTGAGCTACCCACGTCCGTAGGAGTGTACTCAATTCTGATTCCCTACACGTGGTCCTCGGGTAGTGCTAAGCGGGTAGCAAACTCTGGTGGGAGGCTTCGGCCGTGGCTAGTTACCACCCACCGGACCAAGCCATGCCGTGAAATGACCTAGTCGTGTTTCGGGATGTAGTCCGGTGTAACCGTTCCGAAGACGGGTCTGAGCAGTAGCGCACTTGTAGCGCCTCACTCAACTGCCGTCTTTGTACTTCTTCACTCGGTCGGTCACTTCGGTCGTCGTGCTCCATCTTAGACCACAACGTCGCTTAACATCAGGCGAGTTGGTAGTCAAACGCCGACTTATTGTACATAAAAAAAAAGTGCGATAATTATGCAGGTCGCTAGAGGGAGACAGATGCCGGCCGCGAGCTCTCCAGCTCTCAGAGCCACTAGTTATCAAGTAGTTTTGTTCCAAACTACAGCGAGACGGAGTGGAGGCGACAGAGCGGACTTAATGAGCTCCCTGAGACTTTCTAACTTAAGGCCCCACGCTCATAGAACTGTTCTAATAACAACTCGTTTTATAATCTTAATAAAGCACTGAAAACGTACCTATTTAAATTTGTTTGACTTAGAAAATTAAATTTGTTATTTCATTTAAATTTTTATTCCTTAAATTTTATCTACTTGTGTCCTTCGTTACTTTGGATAAATGGATATCAACTGCGATCTAAAAAACTCAATTCTGTTAAGCAAAGGTTGATTCGAACAGGCGCCTAATGGGTGCTCGAGCGTGGTACTTACAGGTACTAAAAGCACCATAATAAGTATGATACTAAAAGTACCATAATCTATCTTTTTTTCAACCTGACTTCGTTTATGCAAAATCTCATGTTAATTTAAAAATTTATGAACACAGCTGTATTTCACAGTATTTCCAATCAGTTTCTTTTCTCAATCTAATGTCAATAACCCAATCTCGTGTTTAAATTGTATCAATACTGTGATCGAAGTGGGCCTCATTCGCCGTTGTATCGAATTATGGCTCTCAGGCGAACGGGAAGCGATCGAAATCAGTAATCTAATAACAAGCCTCGTATTGAGCAGATGCGGACTGACACAGTCGAGAGAGAGCGGCGCGATTGGTTCATTCGGATGAGCGACTCATGGTAAAATAATATACTACATAGATACTAAGTACCTGGATGGCCGAGCTTTGCTCGGTATTTAATTTTTTTTTTAATTGTGTTTTTTTGGAAAATAAACAATTGATTTTAGTCTAACCTCAAAGCAAACACTCATTGACTTCGTGTTACTTAACAACGCCATCTGCTGTTGTGTAGTTAAAGCAATTAGTTGCTCACAAAAAATAGTATTATTATTCGCCAATAGATGTCAGCAAAAGTCATATTTTTCAGTTGAGACTACTCAAACGCCTCCTTTTTGTTATTTTTCTTCCAAGTTTATGTTTAAGTTGATTATCGATAAAACACGAATAAAATGACATTTTCTAAAAATTATTCCTAGCTAGATCGATTTATCGCCCCCGAAACCCCCTATATACTAAATTGTATGAAAATCGTTGGAGCCGATTCCGAGATTCCAATTATATATATATATATATATTTATACAAGAATTGCTCATTTAAAGATATAAGATATATAGCATTCCGGTCACGTGGGCAACACGCAGTGACGTCAATCGATGCATAAGCAAGACCGAATTAAGTCATTTACAAATAGTTCGAAAGAGACGGATGACGAAAATGAGTGACGTCATTACGTGTTTGCTCCCGGAATGCTAGACATGTTTTTTTGGATGCAGCGACTCGGAAAATAGTGTCACGGAAGCTGGCAGCGTGATTACGGTAGCTATCAATCGTAATTGCAATCGATAGCTACGAGTAAATCACGTTGATATCCTCATAAAGTGGGTATTGATATGTCGATGCTGGTCGTGATTGTCTGAATTTAGGCTTAAAACAGTATGTAAAAGTCTTTGTTAAAACCATATCACACTATACTATATTTCACACTTTTACACTCGCACTAATATTATAAATGAAAAAGTTTGGATGGATGTATGGATCTTTGTTACTCAATCACGCCAGAACGGCTGAACGGATCTGGATAAAGTTTGGCACAGGGATTTATTAATGGTTTGAACTTTATTAAACAATTTATAGGCTATTTTTTAATAGTGGGTAACACCGCTGGAAGCAGCTAGTATAGATATGGTTCTTATAGTTACTATTATTTTCTAATGTAACTACTGAGTACTAGATTAGTTTGATTTTCAAAAACAAATAAAAAATGTATGTTTTTAAAATTAAACTTTTGGTACAATAAGTTAATTTATTTTTAAAACGGCTGACTAAAATTAAACTAATACCTACAAGTGTTTTCATTACGTAGGTTTACATAAATAATAAATAAATAAATTCGGGACACTTCCACACACGGTCGCCTGACCCCTAACTAAGCAAAGCTTGTCCTATGGCTGCCAGGGACTGATAAACATACTCAAATATTTTTAAATACATACTTCAATACATATTAACACCCAGACATAGAACAAACACAAATGTTCATCACATAAATGTTTGCCCTAAGTGGGAATCGAACCCACGCCTCCAAGCTCAGAAGGCAGGTTCTCTACCAACTGAGCCACCGAGGCAGTCAAACATGTAGTCAATCATTATAATTACATTAAATGATCCCTAAGGCAATGCGCCGACGCATCAGTTTTCCTTGTCAAAGTCTTGATCTCTCACTAAGGCTGCGTGTCCACCGGAGATGTGCGAGAAAGTTGAGCGTCGTAGGAGTAAATAAAGCACCAATAGGACCACTTCGCTGTGCAAATGAAGTAATCCTATTGGTGGATTTGTTGGTTGTGAAGGAGCAATGATAGCCTAGTAAGTTTTAGCTAGAAAGAGGCTCGCCTCTCAAGCTAGAGGATACGAGTTCAAACCCAGCCGAAGACATGCACCAATTTGTGAAAAATATAACAGGGCTCACCGAGGGAAAATTCAAATCACATGTAAAAACTACATTAATGAAAAGAGGATATTATAAGGTTAAGAATTATTTAGAAGATAAAGATGTCTGGAGCCGTCCACTTCCGTCAAGTAGCCACTAGTATTTATAGATATTACCTAGTTGTAAGCCAAAATTTGTGAGACTGTAATTTATTTATTATTTGAAAAAATAATTCCCCTCAGTTTCTTGCCTGTTCTTCTGAGTAGAGGCTTTTTGTCCGAACAAGGCGATCGAGTCTATTTAAATAACTTTGACGTTCATAAGTGTATCTTTGATACCTAAATTGAATAAAAACATTTTGACTTTGACTTTTGTGCATTCAAGAACATAATATGTGCGTATTTAATATCTTAACGTGAGCCCGATGTATGGTGACAAGCTCACCCCTGTAATACCCCTTTCTTAACCTCTTCAGGGGAAAGGTGTGACAATATATCTCCGGTGGATATGCAACCGTAGCAGACATCGCAAATTAATTTATCGCACAGTGAAGTGTGGGTTTTATAATATCCCTCTGCTAAGCCCTTCAGGGGAAAGGTGGGACAATATATCTTCCATGAATACACAGCCTTAGCATTCATTGCAAATTAAACCTAGTAGACGTCAGAGTCATCAGTTTTCCTTCTGCCGCTACTGTGTACCAACTCTGCGTGAATTGATTACATTCTAAGGGCCCCCGGGTAAGGGTTGTGTGTTTAATTATCGCACAGATTACGGGGCCCTTGATAGGCCTTAGCTGGGCCCTTTATAAGGGTGTAAGCAAACTGTATCGGCTTTACACTGGACTCACTGAAACTAACACTTTGGGTTTCCAGCCAGAACCATTGCTTAGGAATTTGAGTTTAATTTTGTGCAAGGTAGAGTAGAATTTTGAATGAAATAAAGTTGGGTTTCTAAAAGTGGCTAATTTGACTATTCATACTGTCTCGTATCGCATTGCGTTGCATCGATTATGAAACTATTGACGTAGAACATGCCCCAAGCAGAACACGCTACATTGGTGCCATTTGAAATTATGTTCTACCTGCAAAATAATTAGGTTCAAATTTGTATGGGTTAGTGGTCGAATGTCGAATTGATGTGGTGTACTAGGCTCTTGATAAAGGTGTGTAGCCGCTAGGACCTTGTGATAAGCTAGGATCGGATCGATGGGTCGAGAGGAGGGAGACAGGAGGGGAAGGGGCGAAGTTAGGATTACGAAAGGTTCATAAAGTGTTCTTAATTGCCAGGTCACCTGTGAAGGTTGTCTGTTAAAAGTATTTTTGTACCTACTAGTTTATTCGACCAGAGACCTTGTGACCCTTATTGTCTTCTCAACCCCTTAGCCGAAGCGCAAACATAGATTTGTGGGCATTAACCCTTATCCTCTGCCTCGGTGGCTCAGTTGGTAGTGTACCTTCTGAGCTTAGGGGAATGGGTTCGATTCCTACCTAGAGCTAACATCATATTGTGATGAATATTTGCGTTTGTTCTATGCCTGGGTGTTAATATCTAATTAAAAATGTATTTAAAAATACAAGATTGTTGACAGAACAACTGTTACACATACAAGTATGTGTAACAGTCTCTGTCAGCCATTGTACAAGCTGTGCTTCGTTTGGGGTCAGGCGACCGTGTGTGAAAATGTTCCAAATTTATAAATAAATAAAATAAATGTTCGGGACACTTGCACACACGGTCGTCTGACCGCAAACTAAGCAAAGCTTGTACTATGCCGGTCTGAGACTGATATTTATACATACAGGGAGTTACAACCCTGTTGGATAATTGATGGGAGGGAGGTACACGCACTTAGACACGTATTCATGCAAAAATACCAAAAAAAAAATGCGTGTGCAAAATAGCAAGAGTTATGAGCGGTTTACGAACACAAGAAAAAAAGGAAATAACAAAATAAGACAAAAATAAATACAACAACAAGTAAACAGACACTAAGTATATATTTATCTTCGCTGACACTATTATGTTACGTGTATCAATAACAAAGATAGAGAGATGTACAGGGTACTGTAGTAAGAACAAGATAACAATAATTATTACTATTATATTTAATTTAATTATTTCTATTAATATAAATGTTCCTGTCCATATAGGTTGCCTGGAAGAGATCGCTTTGAGCGATAAGATCTCCCATTAAAAACTTAGTTAAGCGTAAATTAAAAATATTAAAAAATCTAATAAAATAAAATAATTTTCTATAAATTATATTTATCAAAAAAAAAAAAAAAAAATTATAGATATCATATGCACATAAGCAGAAGTTTTATTTTTGTTGCTGAGAATTGAGTCATATTGTTTGAGCAGTTCTGCATCTTTAGTCTTTTGATTCCACTACATATTGTGATTTTTTTATTTTTATTTTAATGATCTAATTTGTTTATTTGAAATGTGCTTATTTTAATGGATGTTGTAATTGCTTATTATTATAATTGTTAAGCGTTATTTAAGTAATTTTTTAACTATTGTAATTATTTTATGTTTTTAATAAAGAGTTGTTGTTGTACTATCGCGACTTGTTGCGTTTGTTTGACTTACTTGTTGGCGTTTTTGTGACTTACGGTAAATTGTTGCATGATGCGTCCATGATTAGGTTCTCGCACCGTTTTCCCTTATATACAGCGATGATAGTCTAGTTGAGGAAGCCCGCCTCTCAAGCCAGAGAGAGCGGGTTCAAACCCAACCGACGGCACGCACCAATTTGTTCATTGAGTGAACATACTATGTGCGTATTTAATAATATATAATCTGCTACATAACTTACTGGAGCCCGGTGTATGGCGACAGGCTCGCCTCCTGTCAGAATTGTTAAAAAATACCGTCCGGTGAAGTGTGGGTGTTGTACATCTCTGCCAGCCAGCGAGCCTTCTCCGACTAGGCTATAATCGCTTTCAAAATGGAAAATCATGGAATTAAGATGTCACGGCATGGGCCGTGTGCCTTCTCTACGCTCGATCATAAATAAAACTTTTTAAAACAAATATCACTATGATGATTTTAATCCACCATCCGTGCTGATTTTGGACAATAATACCAGGCAATATCGTAATAGCACGGAATACGATCAGTGAACCCTCGCCGCAGAACGTGCCTCCCGCCCGGTCGCGGCCGGGTCGCGTTCAACAGCAATGCTGCGTCAGTGTACGAAGGAATTAGTAGAAATGCTGTTATCAGATTTGCGGTTTAAATGTAGGGGATTTTCGTGCTCTAGTTTTCTGTAGAAGAAAACAAACAAGATATTTATCTGTTTAAAAGGAAAACAGATTGTACGCGCCACTTCATTAGTTTAAGTTATATTTTACTAGCTATTGCCCGCAACTTTGTTGGCGTTTATTCGGAAAATAGTATCCATGAACCCTCCACGTGAGATACTGTAACTAATTATGAACTTTTATAAGACAAAAGAGATCAGAGTCCTGGAAAAAAAGAGAAAAAATACTGGCTGGTTTTGAACGGAGTTTTTACTTTAGTTGTCAGTTGTTATTTTAGTGCCAACTACGTACTATGCTGTGATGTTGTCTGACGCATACGGTAAACGGCGCGTAATTTTTATTAATTAACAGAATTTCAAGACAAAAAGATTTATTTATTCAGAAAAAAGTATCCACAAACCTTCCTTGTGACATACTGCAACTATTTATTAAATTTTATCAAGATACGATCTGCCGCTTAGGTACCCGTGAAAAGCCTACAAACAGACATATAGACAGAGTTACTTTCGATTTCATAATTAGTAAGGATATGTAATATGTCTAGTACATCTGTTAACACTCACTCATTCATTCATTCACGAAACAAAATGACAGTTCCCACCCCGCTTCTTTCGACGCACACGCACCGACGAAAACCACACAAAAAAAGTTAAAACAAAATTGATAAAAATGTAGATAAACGCATCCGCGAGAGCATAATATAAAAAATGTGATGAAGGAAAGTGAACTGTGACCTAAACAGTCATATCGAGGACTACTCCCAGGACTTACAGCTCGTGAACCCATTTCTCTCTCTCACACAGTTTTTATCATCTTGTCGTCATGTTATTTATTTACTGATATTTTTTTATTGTATTCTAAGAAATTCTGTTTCTAATTGCTAACTCTTTTAAACTGACTTTTTGCAATGTTACGACACTTAAATAGACTTAAAAATCAGTGATAGCCTGGAGAAGGCCTCGTCCCTCAAGCCATATAGAGCGGGTTCGATCCCAGCACCACCAATTCGTTAATTGTATATAATTATGTACGTATTTGATGTCATCTGCTACATAACTGGGGCCCGGTGCATGGCGGCAGGCTCGCCCCCTGTCACATTTAGGACTGAATATCGTCCGGTGACGTGTGAGTAATGTAATACACCTTTGTCAGCCCCTTCGGAGAAAAGTCGTGGCGATATGTTATATTCTGTTATGTTATGTGAACTCGATCTTTGATTGTTTTTCTCCAAGATGATACAAATTTCCTAATCTCCGTTCATAATTTCCATTAGATGTTTTCTATTGGTCCTACAACAAAATCTTAACCCCCCCCCCCTACCAAATAAACGTTGTATAGGCTCGGAATATGCAGTGTTTTGTCTTTTTCTGTCTTAACTCGATTTAATAAGACAAAATACTGAATAACTAACCTATGGCTATACAACGTTTATTGGTATAAGGAGGTATAACTCTCAAAATACCAATAGATAATGAATAAGCTTACGTGCAACTATATACCTACATAATTATGTTAAATGCTAACACGTGAACAATATAATTTCGGACGCAGCTATTCAAATGAACTAAATCGTACACATAATGTAAAATGTAGGTTTACTGTATGTACCTATGTGAACACATTTATGTACACATCAATATATAGTAAATAATATGAATCTACATGTCACAAATTTCATTGAAAACGAGGCAACTAGCTCTAATTTTCCTCTGCAGGTAATTTTACACTAATCCGTTAATTCGGTTAACGCATTCGGTTACCGTCAACGGTTAACTAGTTGAATTGATCGACGGTGCGGATGTAACGGCCGTAATACGCCGGCGCAGCGGCCGAAATTTCATCGGCATTTAATTTACTCGTCAAAGCTAATTCTAAACTTCAAAAATTCGTAAAAAAAAAGTTTTTCTCATGTTATTAATTATGTCTTTTTTGTCTATTAAGTACCATCCTTTCTTGCCAGCTCCTGTTAAATGTCGAGGGCTAGCTTGGCGCTTACCATTAGGCAAATATCTTAACTTATAAATTTAACAATTTGCTAATTTATTGTGTAATTGTCATAGTCTGAAACAAAATAACAGAATAAAATAAATAAATACTTTGCTAAAGAATTCAGAAGTAAATCAACGAAGGCCAAAATGATGATGATAATCATGATATTATTTAAACAACATGTCAAAGCATGCATTCAGGAGAAAATGCGGTGAGTTAGGCAAACATGCTTTATGAAATTGATAGACTTTTCTCATAGTTGAAAGAAAGTGGACAGTGTGTGTTTGCACATGGGTCCAATCACGCACGAATACTAGTTATAAAGTTTTATTTTTAAACCAACCTTTCGCTCGCCGGCTTTATATATTAGTAATTGGTATGTACCTTATACCTCATACCACCAAATGGACCGATAATTCTCCTAATGATCAGCTTGATCGCCAGCTTTCTATTTACATTAGATTTACATTAGATTATTCTATTTACATTACATTTCTATTTGACACGAACTATACCAGCCTTCAAGCGGCCTTCTAGCTTCATAGGTGCCTGCAAATACCTACCATACGAATTTCAGTATCGCGAGACAACCCTAGACACACAAATAACTAGCCCAGCGCTCCCACGCGACGTCTGAACAAATATCTTTATTAAATATTTATTACAAACAATTTCATTACGATTCTCAATACAGACATCGATATGGAATTATTGAAACCAATCGCAAGCAAGTCTTCATTTTGGTTCAAATATTTAACTGTAATAACATATTTCGTTTGAGTGATGAGAAAATGTAATATTGCTACGTATACTGTGTTTGTGTTGCAGTCGAAAACTGATTTAATAGTGAAAATGTTACATTATGAAGTAATATTAATTAATATTGAAAATAATAGTCGTGTTGTAGGTCAGTTGATCTACTCGGCATAGAGGAATAGATTAAACTATAATATTATTATAGTTGGAATCTATGGTTGTAAAATATAAAATAAAAACATTTATTTGTGTTTGTTATAAGTTTGGGTGTTCATTTCTATTTCTGTTTGCATTTTAAAAATATAATATTATGTTTATGTACGTATATCAGTCTCTGGCAGCCATTGTACCAGCTCTGCTTAATTTGGGGTCAGATGGCTGTCTGCAAAAATGTCCCGAAAGCGTATATTTATTTATTTATTACCGTCCATAACGTTTTGAGTCTACTTTTATTTTGCAAACCGCTAGAGTGTGGAATTCTGTTCATGAGTGTCTGCGTCCTGATAGTTCTGATCTGAATGTATTTAGTCCCGAATGATCAGTTTCTTCTAAGCAAGCAAACGTATTCCGCATCATTGCTTAACATCCGGAAAGATGGCTGAAGTCGCCCTCATATTTAATTCCAATGTTTATTTACTTATTATTCATTTATACTCGTAAGTACAAACAAATGATACAAAATTTCAACTTAATTAAGCGTGGTAAATGACAATAAGGTTATCAAATATGAAAGCCTGACATAACCGAGCAAACGTCGCACTAACAAAAAGATTATATTAGAATAAGTTTCCATATAATATTTCTACTAAAACAAATAATACTAACCGGGTAGCAAACTCTGGTGGGAGGCTCCGGCCGTGGCGAGTTATCACCCACCGGACCAAGCCATGCCGTGAAATGACCTAGTCGTGTTTCGGGATGTACTCGTAGTCCGGTGTAACCGTTCCGATGACGGGTCTGAGCAGTGGCGCACTTGTAGCGCCTCACTCAACTGCCGTCTTTGTACTTCACATCATTGTACACTCTACAAAACTTCAAGGCTATATAGAGTGAATAAGTACCTTATGGTCGTCGTGCTCCAACTTAGACCACAACGTCGCTTAAACATCAGGCGAGTTGGTGGTCAAACGCCGACCTATTCTACGTAAAAAAAAAAACGACTATGTTAATAAAAATAACAAGGAGCATCATCATCACCTGGCCTGTCTAGGAGCACCTAAAATTACATTAATCTGACATTATTGCTAATATAATCTACACATAATGTATATATATATTTTGTAAATCTATTTATTGAATTTAATTTTTATACTATCTGCAAATACTAAGTGAACATAATACACGAATTAAGCGAAACATTACACCTGGTTGATATCACCCGGGTGCACAAATTCCAAGGTGAAATGAATCTACTAAAAATTTCAATTTGTGCACCCAGGTGACCACAGCGAACAAGCTGGAATAAACCAGTCAAACGCAAGATTGTCTATCGACATAAAATATTTAAAAAAATGCAATATCTTAATATGTACAAATTACGTGTCACGTTGTTTGTCCGCTGTAGACTCCTAAACTACTTAACCGATTTCAATCAAATTTGCACACCGTGTGCAGTTCGATCTAACTTAACAGATAGGATAGCTCACATATATATATATAAATAATAAACGCGAACGAAGTCGCGGGGTGACAGCTAGTAAATATATATATATTTTTTCAAATTTTTATCACACAGAAACACAGCAACGAATCGATGTGATTTTTTTACATGTAAATAGCACGAAGGCCGGAAAGTGACAGAGTTTTTTATCTGGATATAATGAACGGTCCCCGCGGGACTGTGCACGTGGAGCAACCCACGGGACACAGCTAGTGAATTATAAGGACTGAAATTTGAGTCAAAAATTGTGAGTTTGAGAGTGATTTATCATAACGAAATTAGCTATTTGAGATATACAATTATTATGAAAGCATACTTCATCTTTCTTTCTATGAGAAATAGAATTTCATTATCAAAATGTAGGCTCAACTGGGGCTAATGCGTCTGTGGAGTAGTGGGGCAATCCTTCACAAATTAGGCAAATACAAATTAGGCAAATACATCTAGTACAGTTTATTGCAATTAAAGATAGAAAAAATGTTGGTTGCGCCTAATTTGTGAAAGGTTTGTCAGCAATTTTCGAAAGACACAATTGCCAATTGCAAAGCCGTATTTGCTCTAGTTGATCCTACATCATTATACAGCGTGCCCGTTTTACCCCCAACAATATTTTGACAGCCGATGCCAACACTGATGTGGACTTCATCTCCGAAGGTTTGATTCACCTCAGCATGTTAGATTACCAGATAATACGAATCAAAGTTTGATGTAAAATTGACCAGCTGCAACCCTAACATACGAACAGCTGACAAACGACCTTGTCTATCAAAGACTAAATTTTGCGCAGAAAGATTTTTTTATTACCTAATTCTAAACTGTGAACGAAATAAACATAAATTAAATACCTTACTGAGAATTAAATGCTCTAAAACAACAATCGCTAGATTCGATAAAACATGTTGAAGTCATATCGGGCGGTTTAAAACTCCGACACTAGGGCTAGCCACTTGGCTTACATGACTAAAGTAGAAGAAGCCTAGAATAAGTACTGCGGTATAAAAAGCTTGCCTATAAGTTCCAAGCAACCCCACGTACATCGTAGACCTACGTCTAGCGTCATTTATCACTGGAAATAGGCACCTAAGCTTTTGTTTTTTAATTTATTGTGATAGTATCGTACAAAAATGTACTATCATTTCATTACTTCGACATATTTCGTATAACTTCAAACTAATTGACGCCTCTAGTCTAGTTTTATTCTGTGCCAAGTACGGAAGTCCACGTGCACTTGTCGGCAACAGTCAAACAGAGCAAAGGTTAGCGCCTCCCGCTTATTGGGCAGCGGTATTTTACAAATACTGGCGCGGACCAATAAGCTCAACGCGCGAACGCGTAAAAGCCGAAAGGAGAATAAGAAAGCGCCAAAATCTGCGAAATTTAATAGTTGAGGGTTCCGTCATAAATATTTTATTATTTTCGGGTCCCGTGTTCGATTCCCTGCCGGGTCCATATTTGAATGATGAATTCGAATATCTTCTCTGGGTCTTAGTTTTAGTTGTACTTGTGCGTTCGACACAAAATAAATAAATAAAATGACCGAGTGGGCAGCTATGAGTGTGAGGCGTATTTATTTATTTTACAAAACTAGTGTTTTTAGTGTTAATATGTAAATACTTTTTTTAAAATAAAAGAGCGGCAAATAAGCAGTCTGTTCGCCTGATGGTAAGCAATACAGCCGCCTATGGACATCTGCAACACTGTCGCCGCTGTGTTACCGGCTAGGTGCTGACGATAAAACTTCATAGGATTTTCAAGTCACAGTCAAGTACCACAAACCCCTTTACTGAGGGTTTTTTACCCGACTGCGAAGAAGGAGGGTTATGTTTTTCGAGAGTATGTTTGTATGTATGTATGAGGTTTCGTTGTCACCCTCTACTCTACAGCCTAAACGGCCCGATAGATTTCGAGGTGTCATATAAATCGTCTTCATAATGCGAGTGACATAGGGTACTTTTTTTTTTTAATGCAGTCTAGTTTTTTTTTAAATAATTTTATTATGATATTGAGTTGCGCCTGATGTAAAATGGTGGTGACTGTAAAGTACCTACATAAAAATTATAATTTTAATGTGAAATGTTCAGTGTTCATACTAGTATTATAAAAGTGAAAGTTTGTGTGTTTGTTTGTATGTTTGTTACTTCTTCACGCTCAAATGGCTGGACCAATTTTTATGAAATTTAGTATGGAGGTAGCTGATACTCTGGATTAACACATAGGCTACTTTTCATCATCATCATCACCGTTTTTCATCATCTCGCGGGTAAAACCGTAAGCGCAGCTAATATGAAATAATTATTAAAATCGTGTAATGTTTGGGAATAGAAATTAGTTTTTTCTTGTTTTATGGACAAAGGTATGGTAAATAGTTCTCTTAAAGACGTCAGCTTGGCACACTCCGATATCTAGTAATAAAGTAAGCAATTTTACACGACCTTATGTAGCATGGGGTTTTTAAAGTGCGGAACCCTAATGGTCCTCAAAATATTTTCTAAAGAATTGCAATTTTTTAAAAGATTTTGAGTTGAAAGTTCACTCGCATTAGATCATTTCAAGTGTGAGGTTGTGTTGTTGTCTTATTCACCGCTCTTATCTACGATGTCATCACAGTCATCCCAGTATACGAATTCGGAATATTACGACATGATTTTATGTGTTGGAGCTGCGGGTGGAAGTTGTCATGGAGCACGAGAAGTTTACCGGCAACGATTTATTGACGGAAGGCCGCTTTCGGAACAACGGACGCTTCCTTCGTATTCCTGTTTTCGAGGGCTTTGTCTCCGTCTGCACAGCACGGGAAGCGTTCACCCACCACGAAACGAAGGACGTCCCAGTACGCACATCGGATCGAGATTGGAAACGCAGATTCTTCAACATTTCGCTGAAAATCCGCGCACCAGTACACGTCGTGCTGGCGCAACATTCCAAGTGGATCACAGAGTAATATGGAGAACTCTTCATGATGACGGCCAACATCCGTACCATTTTCGTCGCACTCAAGAGCTGCTTTCGTCGGATTTCAGTGCTCGTGTAGTTTTTTGCCAGTGGTTAGAAGGTCGAATTTCTGCCGATTCATCTTTCGCAGAAACGGTGTTGTGGACTGACGAGGCGACATTTACTCGCAGTGGCCTTGCAAATTTACACAATGAACACGTGTGGGCGCACGTCAACCCTCGAGTATCTACTGAAAGCAGTTTTCAGCACCAATGGCGGATCAACGTGTGGGCAGGCATATTCGGAGATCGCTTAATCGGCCCCAAGATTTTGCCAGCCAGCATGAATGGCGCAAGCTATTTAGAGCTGCTCACAGGCGAGCTGGAAGAGGAGCTGGAGAGCTTGCCGTTGGCCGCGTACCGCAGGATGTGGTTCCAGCACGACGGAGCACCGTCGCACTTCGCGCGCAGTGTCCGCGAGTACCTCGACGCACGCTTTCCCGGCCAATGGATCGGCCGTGCAGGCCCGACGGCTTGGCCACCTCGTTCGCCGGACTTAACGCCATTAGACTTTTTTCTGTGGGGTTACATTAAAAATGTGGTTTATTCCGAGCCGTGTAATACCAGGGAGGAAATGATACCGCGTATTACAGCGGCATTTAACCAAGTAACCCCACAAATGCTTAGAAACGTAATGGCGTCAATTTCTCGTCGTGCTCGGCTATGTATCGAGAAGGGCGGCCAGCACTTCGAGCCTTTTTTGTGATGTGTTGTGTCTTGTGTTGTGTGTGGCCGAAGAAATGCCAATGTTACAGTTTAGTACCTAATTCGCATCACTTAAAATAAGAACGTAGATGCTGATTATGGATTCATATTAATGTAATATTAAAAGGTTAATGAATATTACAGCCAAAAATTAGTAGGTATTGTATCTTCCGTACTCATTAAATGGGTTTAAACTATTGTTTTTTATTAAAAATTTTGTTTGTTTGACATTTGTAATTGCATTTATCTGATAAATACCTACCTAATTTTAATTTTTCAATTGTGACATTTATAACTTATTCATTACTACAATCTTATTTGTAGTATGTCTCTGATTTGTCGCGTGTAACCATTGATTATCAATAAATGATGTATTCCTGCCTACCATTCCGTGTAAAATGAAATTAAAATATTAAAAATACTTTTCGTTTTATTTCTTTGCACTGTAAATTGAAAAATGTGCACCTATAGGAAACAAAACATGGATAGATAGGTAGGTAGGTACTTTACATTTGAACACAATGCTCGGGATTAGAAAGCCAGGCTTACTACCTATGTAGGTCTAATAAAATGAGATGCCAGGTTCAATATGTAATAGCAGTTAAGAGCTTCCACACCTAATCTTTGTTACCCGTTCGATTGCCATGCTATGTAGGTAAGGTACCTATTTGTTCGAGTGCGCGGCGGCGCGCGTCGTGGGGACACGACGGGAGCGGGGGGTGAAGCATCACACGCGCCGCCGCCGCCGCGCCGCCGCGCGCGCGCGTGCGTTTGTTGTGGCGCGCTCGTCAGGGTTGTCAAATAAAAAACCAAATAATGAATTTTTAACTTTGTATGGAAAAAAAAATGTCATGGTTTCACGTTTAATGTTTGCTTGTTTGATTCGAAATTTAATGCAGATTAACTACTATAAATATTGTTGGACCTTTCTGCAGCACGTTGTATAGTACATTGATTACATAATGGAGACGTGATTGATGTTGTTTAGTGAGTGGTAAACATAATCAGTTTTTGTATATCCGAAAGCAAGGGTCTTATTTTATAAGCGTAATGACAATGGTCATCGTTTGTCATCCCGCTCCACCAACGTACTCGTATAACGAGCGGGAGGGCACACGATGACCATTGCCAGTACGATTACAAAACTAGTAACATTATTAGAAGGTAAATTAAAAAAACCCGACTGCGAAATGTAGTTTGACACCACGGATAAGTATAACTAAAATGTTGTACCCTATGTAATTTCCACTATTAAGACGATTAAGATGACACCTCACATGTCGAAATCCATCAAGCTGTTTAGGTTGTAGGGTGTGCCAAAGAACCCTCATACATTATACACATACTTACACTCGAAAAACGTAACCCTCCTTCTTACGCAGTCGGGTAATAAGAGGGAAGGACTAGCCACTCGGCCTATAATACTATATGTAGTTACTTTTTAATACATCCCAAAAAAGGCATGTTCGTAGCTCCGTAGCCCCGTAGCGTGTCCGTAGCACTCTGTAGCACTGCTACAAAAATGGAGTTCAATAATAATCCCAACATGTAAATAGCTTGTTCAATGTTTTCACTTGAAGCTGAGTTCGATTGTAGCGAGTCACGAAGGTACTGGTCTGCTCGAGGGTACTTACTTCGGTAATAGATTGGTTTAATCAATCGTTGATTAAGTCCTTGTTGATTGTTGATTTATGTAATGGCTTCTCGGAATTGAGTTGATGATAATAAAGTTTGTTTTTGAAGTTTTTAGGATTGTTTTGGTTTTCTAATTAGAAGACGAGTATGTGCTATAGAGTGTTTCATAAAAATCCTTACTTTTTTGTATCTGGCCGTTATTGGCGAAGTGTGGGTGTTGTTATAGACCTTTGCCAGGCCCTTAGGGGAAAGGCATGTCGATATCTTGTGTAATGTCAGTTTTATTTATGTAAATCATTATCTGGCAGACATAGTACAAGCTTTGCTTAGTTTGGGGTCAGGCGACCGTGTGTAGAAATGTCCCGAAATTTATTTATTTATTAATGTTCATATTATGAAAAAAAAAAGTTAAAAATGTTTTATTTTGTTTATGTTTTGTAAGTAATACTTACCCACCGATTAAATTTTTTTTTTTTAAATTTATTTTATTACTCATTTGATTTCTTCTACTTCTTCTTCTTCTTCTTCTTCTTAGAGATTAGCACTCTTGTCAGAGTGGTCGTGGTCATCAGTTTGGTGGCTCGCTTCACAATTCGTCACCATTCGTCACGTATAGGAGCCTTTCTTGTGCACAAGTTTACGGGACCGTTACGTGCAGCCATTATTGGCTTATTTGATTTGCAAAGTTTTATTGAATTTGGATTTTTACTATTAACCTAACGTTACCTAATCTAACAATCTGATTTCGCCAAATGTACTGCATTTAATTTGATTTTAATATATACCTCCTTATAGAGTGCTAAGTCTGTATTTTTTAAAATTTACAAAACACTGCATAACTATTCTGAGACCATACAGCGTTTATTAGGATGTGTATGAGAGTTATAGGCTAATACAAGTTAATTTTAAAATTATAAATTTTGAGCTAAGAAATATCTGTCCCACCGTTTCCATGCAAAATTAATTTCCAATCTCAAAATCTTGGCAAGCTCGGTAAATCTAAAAGCAGCCCGTGTAACACGAGTCCCATTCCCGATTACACCCGGATACACCGGATAATGTAGCGAGAGGGCGGATGATAACCAGCCGGTTATTAACTTGCTACCCGAGTACCCGGGCACCCGGGCACCCGGGACACCCGACTCTAATATTTAACGGATTTTTGTAACGCGACTAGTTGCGCTGCATGGTTTTCAGTCTTTCCGTTGGATTCCGTTGGAATCCTAACACAACAGACAAAATACACATCACAACAGACTAATATTATAAAGGCGGAAGTAAGTGAGTAAAGGTGGCCTAGAAACTCTGACATTAGGGCTAGCCACTCGGAATATACGAACTTGCTTGCTTTTAGTGAATGTGCATGTTTATTACTTCTTCACGCTCAAATGGATAGACGGATTTTTATGAAATTTAGTATGGAGGTGTAGCTTACTCTAGATTTACCATAATGAAATGAAATGAAATTGTTTATTTCCAGATTTTGCATTCATCAAATTATTTAATTAATTATTAAATGAATTATCTAATGATTAAAATTAAAATACAATAGTCAGAAATAAAATATAAAACAAGAATTAAATAAAATTGATTAGATCGAATAAAATAAAATTGAACAATTAAAATAATGGAGTAAAATTGAATGAATTTAAATTAAATTTTTAAATAAATGATTAAAACAAAAAAAACTAGGCAATGGGCGCGTGATATGCTCTCCATGTGCGATGTAGAGGACTGGCAGTCGCGCACTGCCTCCACCAGCGCGTTGTCGGAGCGGTGCAGGGCGGCGCGGGGTGGACGGCTCCGCAGCAGCGCCGCCAGCAGGGTCAGGTGCAGCAGGGTGCCTGCCAGAGGGCACTTTTTAACCACGAGTAAAATATAATATTACAAATGCGAAAGTGGGTTTGTTCGTTTATTTGTTACCTTTTCATGCCATAACTACTTAACCGCGGTAAAGAAAAGGACATAGAGTACTTTTTATCCCGACAATTAGCGTTCCCTGTGGGACCGCGAGAGAAACAGCGGGGTGCAGCTAGTTTACGAATACAATAGGTTAGGATTTTTATCCGAATAATTATAGCATTTAAAAAATTTAAAAATTGATTTAATTAGACGTGAATTTGAATTGATAAATTTATAAAGGCATCGATCATCCAAAAAATTACAGACGAAATTCCGAATCGCGTTACAAAAAAAGTCGTGTTGTCAAAAAATTAAGAATAATTGACAAAAACGTTGCTGTCTTTGGTAATCTGATTGGTTTGATAGACGATTATACTCGTACTCACTTAGAGACATGGTTTTATAAATTACTAGCCCTACATCTTTTCCACTAATCACATCACCCTACTTAGGTATAATGTAAAGGCGAAAGCTTGTGTGGGTGTGTGTGTTTTTTGTTACTTCTTCATACTTGGACGGATTTTGATGAAAAATATATACATGTTTGAGAAGTTAGATTAACACATATGCTACTATTAACCGCAGGCAACACCACAGAGCGCAGCTTGTGTCACGCTAATATTATAAACGAGAAAGTTTGCATGTATGTTTGTTACTCAATAATGCCAGAACGGCTGAACGGATCCAGATAAAATTTGGCACAGGGGTAGATTATATCATTATAGGTATTATTATAGTCTGGCAGCACATAAGCTACTATTTAACCACAGATGAAACCGCGGGCCGTAGCTAGCACGTAATAATTCACAGTTTGGTATTGACTTGATTATTAACATAATCTCAGTAGGCTGTCAATGTATTTTGGATCTTAAACTAATGGTGGTAGAAGGTATATTAGTTTGGTTGAAATTTAATTGTTAATTCAAGCATTGTTTGCCAAATAGCCAATAAATTAAGCCAGAATCTAATTGTATAATTATGCGTTTAGTTCTTGTTACTATATGTATAAATAGATAGTATAATAAGTGTGATGGAATCCACCGTATTACGATAGTTCGAAGAACGAAATCTCGATGTACGCTAGTTCGAAAGAAAGCGAGTTCGATGTACGTTATATTTTACTACACATTTTTTTTGTTGGCACTAGGAGTTTGACTAAAGTTCATCAGATGTTTTAACATCTTGTTCATCATAATGTTTAATGAATCGTTTAGGCATTTAGACATCGTAGACATTTCACTTGTACAAGTTTTTTTTATCAAATTGAAAAAGATACACAATTATATATAGGCTTAAAGCCTGATGCTTCGCAGGTTTAAAAATGAGTGTTAATTTTTTTAATCTATTTTACCATCGTCAATAATAATCAGGTGATTTGAAAAAAGCTTTTCGTTTGTTCGGTTCAAGTTCACTCTTCGTTTTGTTATAATATCAATATTAACAGCATTTAAGTAAAGAAAAAATACATAATACATTTTTACTCGACTGCGCTAGAACGAGGGTTACGTTTTTCGAGTGTATGCATCTATGTATGAGGTTTTCTTAGCACGCCCTACAGCCTAAACAGCTTGATGTATTTCGACATGTGAGGTGTCATTTGAATCGTCTTGATAGTGGAATTGACATAGGATACAATATTTCAATTAGGATCAACTGGGGCAAATGTATCTATGGGGCAATTGCGTCTTTCAAGAATTACTGACAAACCCTTCACAAATCAGGCAACTAACGCAATCTTGTACATATTATTGCCACTAAAAACAGAAAGAAGATGTAGGTGGCGTCTAATTTGTGAATAATAATATAATAAATTTGGGACACTTCCACACACGGTCGCCTGACCTCAAACTAAGCAAAGCTTGTACTATGGGTGCCAGAGACTGATATACATACTTAGATATTTTTAAATACATACTTAAATACATATTAACACCCAGACATAGAACAAACACTAATGTTCATCACATAAATGTTTGCCCTAGGTGGGAATCGAACCCACGCCCCCAAGCTCAGAAGGCAGGTTCACTACCAACTGAGCCACCGAGGCAGTCAAGTGAAGGGTTTGTCAGTAATTCTTGAAAGACGCAATTGTGTGTGACGCCTCACACACATTTGCCCCTAGTTGACTATCCGGAGTATCAGACTTTTAAATCATGTATTCGCACGCGGTTTTTTGGTTTTCTTTTATCAATGTTACTTGTTACCCGAATCCGTTGCCGTGTCCGTTGCTCCGCAGCACTCGATTGTTCGCGCGGCCTCGCTCGCCGACGGAAACCTTACAGTGCCTAAGTAGGCCGCCGACCCAGATTGCCGTACAAACTATCATCTGTATTACCTATTCTGTGGCAATAGTGTCTGGAGACGAATTCTCGTTTTATTGCATTTTTATTAGCGGACGAAATTGGCTCGGCACTGTTCAGGGATAAGCCGGTTTATACAGCATGTTACGAAATCTCTATTGTGTTATTGAAGGGCGTGTAGGTACACACACTTAAAAGTATTCATGCGAAAATATCAAAAAAAGGTTAAAAATAGTAATAGTTATGGCCGGTTTCAGAACGCAAGAAAAAAAGGAAATTTTACTAAAATGTTAACAAATCTGTATCATATATGTTGGCGGCTTTTATTCTAAGAAAGTAGCGGCGCGACGTGAATAGTTTATAAATAAAACCGACGCGGTTAGTGTCTGCGTTCACGCTTTGTTACAATTTTTAGAGTTAATATTTAATTTAAACTAGCATAATTGCATCCTCCAGTCGATTCTGAATGCGCACCTCGCGGGTATAACAGGGTTTTAGTAACACCCTGTATAAAGCGTTTCATAAAATACTGATGTGGTTCGATCTATCCATTTGTAAAGATTATTGGACTGCTCTCGTTTTCTATTACTGATTCATATACAGCCTAATAAATACCAAATTCTGTTGTGACTAACAATGGAAAACAGTTTTTACCCGAGTGCGCCAGAAGGAGGGTTATGTTTTTCGAGTGTATGTATGTGTGTAAAAGGTTTCTTTGGCACGCCCTACAGCGTAAACAGACATATATCGACATGTGAGGTGTCATTTGAATCGTCTTGATAGTAGAAGTGACATAGGGTACAACGTTTTGCGTCGGGGTTTTCACCCCGACGCAATAACGACGGGGTGTTATAAGTTTGACGTGTCTGTGAGAGTGTGTATGTCTGTCTGGCATCAGAACTCTCGAACAGATGAACTGATTTTGATTTTGTTTGGAAGTTGTATTAGTCGGGAGTGTTCTTAGCTATGAAAGCTATTTGATGAAAATCAGTTTGGATATAATTTTTTTTTTTTTTAATTTTAATCAGACGACCGTGTATGCGAATATGTCCCAAAATTATTTATTTTATGCAGAAAGTTCATTGAAAGCTGATAAAATGTAAGGAACAGCTGTTTTTTTTTCTTGACTTCAGGTTTGGCGCCGTAGAAAAAGTTGATCATAATGATGCGTACTATGATATCATACTTGTAAGAAACAGAAGCAGAATTTATTAAAAAAACATTAAAATACGTGGCACGAAAGATTAAATTTGACGAGCGTCAGTGGTGGGGAAATATTTTAATGTCAAAGTCAAAATGTTTTTATTCAATTGGGTATCAAAGATACACTTATGAACGACAAAGTTTTTATGAGACTCGACCGCCTTGTTCGGATAAAGAGCCACTACTCAGAAGAACAGACAGGAAACTGAGGGGCTTTTTATTTCAAATAAATAAATAACTGAAGTTAAACCACGTGGTTTGTCAATTCTCATTTTTCGTGACACATTTAATTTTTAAAACATGTCAAGGTAATAAAAAGAGAACTAAATAAAATATAACATACAAATAAAATGTCAACATGAAAATAATAATAATAATGTAAATGTCATAATAATAGAAGTCATAATATCAAAATGTCAAAACCTTACAAAATTTGAGTTAGTAATTTATTCATAAATGCTTGATTGTTTTCGGAATACTATGCCCTCATAATACTTCAAACATTGTTTCAAAACAAAACTCACTACAACAAAGTAATACTATTATAGGTCCGTCGTTCAGACATACAGGCCGTATTAATTGCATTGCACTGGAAACGCTCGGCCTTGCCATTAACTAACATTACAATACAACAGAACATGGCTCTAACATGAATACCGGCCGCTAGCAGCTTGATTACGACGACACAACAATGGACAATTAAGTCGTATGTCTCGTGGATTGACTTAATAAGGTATTGAGAACATTGTTATTGTAGAAAGTATAAAATTACGTTTAATTTTATGAAAGAAAGAGAGTAGAGTAGAAAGTAGAGTAGCAGAGGTCTTGTCGTACAAGAAAGTGAAAACTAACAAAAACCCGTCGCATTTGGCCTACCCTAAAGAGCAATGCTCTGAATGAATGATGGAACTTTCAAAAGACAATGGGCAAAAATAAAGGGACGTTGGTCCAAACGCCCGCAGGGTTGACACTTTAGCCAATTTGTAGGTAAGGCTTTTAGGTTTTCGCATAATAAATCTCGCTGAATTCCAATCCACAGTTCAGTAGATATTTTGTATTGTAATTATGATTTAATAAACCTTGTGAAAGGAAAATTGAAGTCATTTACATAGTATTCACCCACCCGCCATGCAGGTCACGTCATCGTGATTCGCAACGTCATCATGGAGGTTTTACTTAACATTTCTGATAATATTTACATATTTTACTATTCTTAAAAATAAACTTTATCGATTTCTGTAGGTTGAATTTTACTGTTGTCGTACTTTTTTTAAATGCATAAAAATAACAC
Organism: Peribatodes rhomboidaria; assembly: GCA_911728515.1. NCBI lineage: Eukaryota > Metazoa > Arthropoda > Insecta > Lepidoptera > Geometridae > Peribatodes > Peribatodes rhomboidaria. The sequence continues at coordinate 300,316 of OU452190.1, forward strand.
CGAATGCGCTGTGTGCCAACCCTGCGAGCAAACTTATGTATTTTTAGACCAATTTTCCACTTTGCTTTTAAACATATAATACTGTAAGTATTTTTTTTTCCGCACATGAAAAAGAAAGTTTGAGTCAATTTAAAATGACGTTTACTTTAAAATAGTTTAGTTTGCCTGTAAGTTGTACGGAGCTGAAAAAAAGCAACTACATAACACCATTCACTTATCATGATCCAAAAAACGAGTCTAGCATTCAACAACAAACACGTAATGACGTCACTCGTCATCGTCATCCGTCTCTTTCCAACTATTTGTAAATGACTTGTTTCGATCTTGCTTAAGCATCGATTGACGTCACTTCGTGTTGGCCACGTCACCGGGATGCTATACCTGGCAAAGTATATTATTATACCATGTCACTTATAAAATTCTGAACACTAGTGGCTTTGTGAGCTGTAGACTTCTTCGACGTCTGTCCTGAAATGCGATCTGTAGAGGAAGATAGAGATATGGACATACAAAAGCATTTTTGTCGAAGCTGAATCATAGACGCTTCGCTCGCTAACGCTCCCTCGGTCGATTAAAAAAAAATGCAACTATAACCAAGAGACGCCCCTAGTTGCATTGTAAACGATTTTTAACTCATATTAAAGTAATAAACGGTTTATATATAAAACGATGAATGATAAACGACAAGTCAGACCTTGTTTGTCATTTTGACACGATGTAGCCGCGCGTCAATTCTCGTAGCCCGCCGTAGAGCGCCGTAGACCCGCGTAGACCCGTCACGATACATTACGTAGACACTTCATGTAAGGGCTGGGGTACAGTGAAGCGGAGACAAATAGAGAGAAAAATATGTAATGATCATTGTATAGTTGATCGAATCAGGCTTTACTTTGGGGAAGTTCATAGTTCACTGTTTAGCAAAATCAGTTGAGGCGGAAATACACTAGACATTAGTTACACAAAGAGTTTTAAATTATCATAACCTCATTTAAATATCTAGAGTAAATTAAATTAAAAACTGCTACTAAGATAGCTGTTGAGAAAAAAATATTATGCAGAGATAATTATAATCAAATATTATTTGAAGAATATAGTTATTTTCAAACACGAAAAAAACGTCTTTTTTTTTCAAAACAATCAGCATAACACTCGAAGGTTGTTTAAATAACTATTCTTATTAGTTATTTAAACAACCTTTTATTTCTGTTGCCGTCAATCTGATTAGGTGTACTCCAGCCTTAACGCTGTTACGGCGCTATATCGCTACGCGCTACGAAGTGCTACGAGGCGCTACGAAAATCAATTTTTGTAGCCTTCAACCCTTTGACGCGAACTAAATTTGGTTAGAGATTATGAAGTTTGAATTCGTAATTTTCGCTTTATTTTAGGAAGTCTATTAAGTTCTCAATTATATTAGGATAAAACTTGAGCCCTACGTGAGTTTAAGTTTCGGTCTGATAATTTGAAATATTCCAGCTGGCGTTTTATTAAATTTTGTAAACCAAATAGTTGGATAAGAAACTTTCCTAAAATGTAGATAAAATATTTTTCTAAAGCCTACTTCAGATGGTTTTATTCGTTAAACTATGCTGTCTTGAAATTAGAACTCCAGTTTGTACATTTAAAACGTTCTATTTCGTTTTTATCTTTTTATTTAATGATTATTTACATTTAAACCTTTTTCCTTTAAAATACTCGTTGCTGATTAAAAAATGTCGAACTGCCGGAAACTCCAAACTGACAAAGACTAAAATGTTATTGATTTTTTAAAATAATTCCACTTAATTTTTTTTTTACTAATTAAAAATACTTACCAAGTTTCTTCTAATTCTCGTTCTTTTTGCTCAGCAGAGCTCGTACCGTGACCTCTAATTGGTTGGGTTTTAGGTTCTGCCGCCGACATTGCGCGACAATGAACCTTATTGCGCGGCGACACGATTCGCGGTCGCACAGCGTCGGCGGCTGAACCTAAAAATCATCGCTATAAGAAGTCAAGGTACGGCCCCAGTTCTTTGAAAACAATACCAATGCAATTGTGTGGAAAATAATCTAAAAGACGCTATAGAAACTTGCTGTATAGTTTCCTCGTGTTATTCTTAACATAAACCACGACTTAATTGTAAATATTAGAACCCACGCCTTTCCACAAATAACTACCGCGCTCACTACTAAACCCCTACTAATAAACGTATCATACCGTGTTTTGTCTTTTCGATCGAGTTTAAATTTTAAAAGAAAAAAATAAAACACTGTATAACTATCAGACACCTAAAAATAAAAATCTAAAGCAATGCGACAAACAGTAGATGTTTATCTACTGTTTGTCGTTATCTTCATTTGTTATTAATAATGTTACTTGTTCATCTTTGTATACCGTATGAGTTACGCCGTAATTGCGCTACATAATTATATAATGGACATAGAAGAAAGAGACTAGATTTCGCGACACAGGTCCGCCTAGTGCGAAATCTAGGGTACTCTATAGTTATATTCTCTTCTTTTACTTGAATCTCTTTATTTTTTATCTATATGTGTGTTAATAATAATAAAAAAAAATAGTTTTTTTAATAAAAAAAAAACTTATCTAATGCTATACGTTTATTAGGAAGAGGGTAAGTCAGTTCATAATTTCTTTTAAGCTAAGTTGCCCGCTGCTAACGTCAGAGTTTACTCTTCCACCGAACTAACATATTTTAAAAATTTTCATCATTTTAACATTTTTAAAGTAAGTAATATGCAATTTTGCGGAGCGAGGACTTCTAAGCAATTTAAGCGCGTTCTTAAACTTAACGATAACTTGAGAATGAAGTTTTTACGGTCGAGATTTATGCGCAAAGGAAATTATACAAGTTTAAAGGAATGTTTCACTCGATTTGTTGTGAAATATAGCGCACCACGAGAAGTGCTAGCTGAGGTTTTAAAGCAACTACTTGGTCTTTGATGTTGTTTTTCTGGAGGGTAATTTAGCTAGCCATAGCGTCAATTTGTAGTGCTTAGAATACACGACGCACTTACGACGTGGAGCGTTTTAAAAAGGGGTGTCTACAAATCTTATTTTCCGGCTGGCAGCGTATCAACAGTACTGTTAGTGTTACAGGCGTTCACAGGCGGCGATTACCCTCCATCAGGTGGGCCGTCTGCTCGTTTGCTTCTCTTCTTAAAATATAAAAAAGTATCTATTCCAGAATAGCCAAATTTTGCTTGCTTGGCATAACATTTGAAATTATTTTGGTCAACTCGGGTTTCGTGAACAAAGATGTATCCAGTTGAAGTCTAAAAAGAGTTTCGTTTTTTTTTTCATTCTTGTGGTAGCTCAAATCTAATTTCTATTGAATGTTCATTATTTAACGTATTTAAGATATTATAAGCACACAAACATTTGAACTGTTACATTACAAAACCGATAATAATTTCATTATTTACAACCCATTCATCTTCCGCGGTCTCTTAACAGCGCAATAAATATTAGTATAATAACTGTAAAATATAGATCATTCGAGCAGGCCACTCCAGGGCCTGCGCCCGGGCGGGCTGTAAATCTCCGCGGCCACTTTACAGGCCTAGTGTTATCGCCGCTGTGAACAATATCTGCGCTATAAACTGACCCACTACCATAGTGGAAAGGTGAGACAGTAGCTAAGGTTTCGTGGAAAAAGTGATAAGTAATTAAAAGTTTATTTTATCGGAATAATGTTTTGAATTATAACCTGATAGAGAAGTACGGAGTACATAAATATAATTTTAATCGCAGTGTGCTGCGGCTTAACCTTAGGCTTTGTCCTGACTAAGCAATCTAAGTAATTGCAAGTTTATTTTATTGGAATAATGTTTTGAATCATAACCTGATAGTGAAGTAAGGAGTTCATGAATATAATTTTATTAGCAGTACGCTGCGGCTTAACCTTAGGCTTAGTACAGACTAAGCAATCTGTACGGGGTTGACTGTCTGCCGGCTTTCAGTCGAGTATGGCGAACATTTACGTCGGAAACAGTGAACAGAACCCGCTGTTCGGACACTCCATTTAAAATGGATAGCGTGGCTAACTAGAAACAGTTCGCCGCTCACAGCTTGCTCAGTTAAAACGAAGTTTTATTTTATTCAAACCGTCAATTTTGCGAGATGTAAAGTAGCCTATTTATTAATCCAGGATTTAAGCCATCTGCGCAACAATTTTCATTTAAGCCCTTTAAGTCTTTTGAGCCGTTTCGCGTCAAGAATTAACAAATATACACACTCACTTTTAAACTTTCGAACTTTAAATACAACGCGTTGTTTTGTATTTCCGCTAATTTTTAGCGGTAGGTATACTCCACTAGCAGAGCACAAATAAACTATGGAGCAACCTCGAAATCGAGGAAAAAAAGCAGCTGTTACATACAAAAAGTTCGTTGATCGTCGACAAAATATATGAAACAGCTGCTTTTTCCTCGATATCAAGGTTGCCCCATAGTTTGTTCGTGCTCTGCTAGTGAAGTATATCTACCCCTACAAATTCTGCGGGAAAGCAAAACAACACATTGTATTTACGCTGGAAGTGCTATTTATTATTACTACCTGTATGATATTTATTCTCTGAAATTTTCTAATCTAAACGTAAATTAGTCTAATCTTAACCTAAATATCTGTCTCTCATTCCATAGCGCCACTATCTTGGCCCTCAGACCCTCCCATAACTCCAGCGAACCCTAAGATGTCAGCAATAGGGGCCATATTTGCACTGCGATTTATGATAGATAGTTTATATGGCAATCAGCAGCCTTGCCAAGAAAGCAATAAAGGAGACATGGGACGTATTCAGGACGTAGGGGGTGGGGGCTTTAGTGAAAATAAAGACAAGTGGAGGCAAAATTTAGGGCACCAAAACTCATCATTTAACTATTATGATAAGATTTGTTAAGTAAAATAATGGATTGATAACCACACGTAAGTTTATTTAATTTATTTTCTAGGAAATAAAATTTCGAGCAAAGCAAAGGATTATACTAAGTAATTTAAATTAGCATAACTTTTTATATTTTTGTTTCATGCTTAGTCTCTAACTTAGAATCAGGGCCGGAGCTAGAGCCCCTGTTGCCCCGCCCTGTGTCCGCTAAATAAATGCCGTTAGGCCATCATAAGTTAGGCGTTTGTTAGACCCTTGTTAATTTCGAGACGTTAGTCTGAGATAGGTCTGGTGTGGGAGCTCTCTGTTAACTTTAACTTAGGTTAATAGGAAAATTAGGTGAAATTATTTTTAAAAATTGATTTCTCTACCATACTAAGATCCGTATGCGAAAACGACGCTCAGTCACGAATCTCGATTTAAAACTGTTTTTAAGCATGGTAAAACCAGTAATGAAGCATTCACGAACATGTCATAAACGAGTCATGAATCTCGATTTATAACAGCTGATTTTTTATTTGGTAAAACTAGTTTTAAATCGAGATTCAAGGTTAAGCGTCGTTTTAGCATGCGGGCCTAAGAAAAGCATTGCCACGCTGTGAGCGGTGATTGGAACGTGCTGGTGTGGTTAGGATAACAGATTGAATTGTCTATCCTTGTTGGTTTCTAAAAAACAAGCTCTTGCTCGTTTCAGAGGGTTCCTAATCTTTGTCTTTATTTTTTCTTCTTTTCTACATGGTATAACATAAAGTCACTCTCCGCGTCTGTCTGTCTTTCCGTCTGTATATCCGTTAACTCCAAAACCGATGATGAATGAATGATGAATGATTTTTGATGTGGTTTTCACCATCAGTTAAATAATTTTTCGCACAAGGTTTATAGGTTTATAGGCAACTGGCTGCGCTCCGCGGCTCCACAGGAACCGTTGATATTTCCGGGATAAAAAGTAGTTAATGTCCTTTTCTGTACCCTAGACAACATGTATGCAAAATTTGAAGACGAGCGGTTGAGTAGTTGAGACGTGAAAGCGTTACAAACAAACAAACTAACTTTCACATTTATAATTTAGTTAGGAAGCAGAGGCGGGTTGAAAGTTACGTATATGTAGTTAGAGGTTGACAACCGTACATAACACCACAAAGTACACAACACAACACAAACGCCTGGTAGAATAAGTTTATTACGAAAAAGACTGTATTTTAGTAATAAAGTTATCACTTCATGCAGACTGCATGAGCGTATACTATTTTGGTAAAAAAAAAAACAATAAACTGTGTGGTAGAAAATTTTTAAAACATTACTAGCAAACAATTCTTTTATAGTTTTACGAGGTATTCTGGAATAACGCGTAACATGACTGTGTTCAGAGGCTACAAAACTATACCATACAAAAACTTTCGTATTATTTTATCTATAAACTGATCGAAATATTTTTTTACTGGGGTCGTATTCTGACGCGTGTTCGTGTGATATTTTCTCGATCAATCTCCCTCGTGATAATTATAAAAAAAACAGTGACTGAAGAGAGCGAAGCGTCTCCGTTTCAGCTTAGGCAAAATTACTTTCCTATGGCTGATTGGTCTCCTCTACAAGTCGCATTTCTCAACCGATTCTATTGAAACTTTGTGAGCGAGTTCTATTTATATTCATATTTTTTTGTAATTTCAGTTTTTTAAAATAAATAAGTAATAAATAAATTCGGGACATTGTTACACACGGTCGCCTGCCTCCATTGCCTGGCTGCCAGACTGGTATTATTGAAGAGAGATGATGATGATAATGAGAGATGAATATTATTAAATACATACTTAAATAGATATTAACACCCAGACATAGAACAAACACAAATGTTCTCCATATGAATGTTTACCCTAGTTTGCAGCAATATGTTTTTTACAGTTTCGCGCGGTCTTCAGCTCACTGAGCCACTAGTTAAATTAATAGCTCCATAATTGGGCTCCTGGCATCCGTCCCCTGGAGGCCACCATGGGCCACCACGCCATGCCACGCTATGCCACGCCACGCCAAGGCCGAGCGCCGGTCGATATCCGAAGGTCGTGCACGGGTCACTGCGAATTTGTTCATAAATATTATATCTTATTGATAGAAGTATCGGACAATATTGCAAGCTACAGGGGGCTTTTATGTCAGAAGTGATTGGTTTCTAAAAACGAGAAAACGAGACGCAGATACGAAGATTACGTAATTGACAGCCTTAAATAAAGAGAAGAAAAACAAAATAATTTAGATTCTGGCAGTTTTAGGGAGCCTTACACACCAAAGTTGCCGACAGCTGCTGACAAGATTTCGGCAGCTATAATTCTTGATGTCATCAGCCATATTTCAAAAGGAATTTTGTTTAGTCGAAATTCCACCAACTCGTGCTAAGCGGTTTGTCTCCACCTTTCTAATGCAAACCGCTACGGAATGGAACGCTTTGCCATCATCTGTATTCCTGATAATCCACAACCTGGGTATCTTCAAGGCTAGAGTGAATGACCTTCTAGGTCTTTGTGCTCCATCTTAGACCACAACGACGCTTAACAGGCGAGTTGGTGGTCAGACGTCAACCTATTCTATATAAAAAACAAATCAAGCCGCATAACATGTCATGTCGTCGGAGTGTGTCGGCGGATAGGCATTTTTGGTGTGTAGAATTCCTTGCACTAATACCTACCATCTAACGATTTTTTTTATCTTGATTACCTATTTTACAGCAAAGGATATATTTGTTAACCCATCATTTAAGGGTTTCGATGCTCTGATTTTTTCAGACAAACGCGCTTATTTATTTATTTTATTTTATTTATTTAATTAAACACAAAATTGACAAATTTGTTGTAAACCATTTGTCAGATTATGATAATAGTACCTGGATGACCGAGCTTGGCTCGGTATTTTTTTTTTTTTTAATTGTGTTTTTTGGAAAATAAACAATTGATTTTAGTGTAACCTCAAAGCAAACACTCATTGACTTCGTGTTACTTAACAACGCCATTTGCTGTTGTGTCGTTAAAGCAATTAGTTGCTCACAAAAAATAATATTATTATTCGCCAATAGATGTCAGGAAGAGTCATATTTTTCAGTTGAGACTACTCAAACGCCTCCTTTTTGTTATTTTTCTTCCAGTTGATTATCGATAAAACACGAATAAAATGACATTTTCTAAAAATGATTCCTAGCTTGATCGATTTATCGCCCCCGAAACCCTCTATATACTAAATTGTATGAAAATCGTTGGAGCCGATTGAATAAAGTTGATTGATTGATGATAGAATGGATAAACAACAGTTTTGAATATACAACAATTTTAAATAAACGATATCTCCGCCCTATCCATTGTCTTGGTTTTTTTTAAAAACGACCTCAAGAGAAAATAGAGATATGAAAAATATCCGCCTTTGTCAAGGGTTCAATTTTGACCGATTTATTTAATAGATAAACACAGCAATTAAAAAATCCCATTACAAAGGGAGGTTGTCTACATCATAAGTTTTTAAATTTATTCATAATTCAAGGGACGTTTTTAGTTATTTAAGAATGATTAGAGAAGTGCGAAAATCATAAAAATATTGAAATTGCACTTTGTCACTCTGTAGGTAACTTTAGAGGCTCGTTGGTACTTGTTCTCTCCGCTCCGACAAATTAGCAAAAGAAAACCTTGAAGCCAATGCGAAGTTAGTTTAAAGTGATCGCCGGACCCAAACACACATCTTCCATTAAGAAATCTGAATTATTTTGATTCCTAATCATCATTTTCGTTTATTCTTTTAAAACAATTACGAAAAAGTTAGCTTTATTCTAAATTAAACTTAATTAAATCCAAGTTGAAACATCGCTGTTAAGCCCTAGCAAGTATTAAGTACAGACTCAACTTGAATTTAAAACTGAAAACTAAGTTAAACTTCTCAAGTTTCAAACAACTTGCCCAGAGCTTGTTGTATTTACTCTTAGAAACTACTTTATTTTGGAAAACTTGAAACGGCCGTTAATACAAGCAATAATAATATTTAAGGCTTTGATAACAAAGTAAACGGAACAATTAGGTTAGTCACTCTGTGTTGTTTGATGTTTTCACGTCGATTCGAGACGATTTGACGAGCAGTATGGATACAAATGGTTGGATGGGGAAAATAAAAAAAAAATCTTTAAGAAGAACTCCTCTTCTCTTAACTTCTTAACGTCTTTCTCTTAACTTTTTTTAGTTGGGGGAAGATAATCGTGTGTGCAAAATGATTAACTTATTTATTAATTATTAGGTATCTGAGTGTTTATGTTTATTAATTTTTATGGATGGAAAATGCAACGTTATTTTCAAGATACCAAGGCAATGAATGTTTGACATTGCGTTTTCAAATTTAATTTGCATTTTTAAGCACTAGTTAAATTATTTCAAATGCTGGCACGTACGTCCTTGTTTCTAAAACGCATAGAAACTGCTGAAAAAACGTATTAGGTACTAGTTAGTATGTTTTTCTTAGCCGGGTAAGTTTAAAATTATGAAAATACTAGCTGTTACTTACGGCTAGAAAGTACTCTACATTCTTTTCTGTGCCCCTGTGTGGGTACAACTTGTTTGCAAAACTTCATGATGACCGGTGAAGACATCGAGTCGTGAAAGCGTACGGGCCATATTTATACTGCAATACAGGCCCGATAATATTTTAAGTGTGGCCAGGCTTTAGTATACTGAAACATTTCTGGCAGGGCTGATGATGGCCGGGCTACAGTCGGCAATGTTGCCAGTATGGTCGAGCAGTATTGCAGTGAAAATATAGCCCGTCTAGAAGCACCCCAACAAACTTTCTCATTTACAATACAATACAATCCAAAAACTGATTATGATTTAAAAACACGGGAATTACTCACGTACGATTCAGTCGATTATTCCGACTATAGTTTCAACCGCATTCGGCGGTCTTCATCAGGGCGAGTGCGCGCGCGCGGCTGCGTCTCGCATAGCACTCGTACGTGAGTAATTCCCGTGTTTTTAAATCATAATGTGTGAAAACCACGTCAGTTTCCATAATAAAATCCAAAAACTCTTTATTGACACCAAATACAAAATAAATCTCAAAAAATATAAGCGCAATGGGCGGTCTTATCGCTTAAGAGCGATATCTTCCAGACAACCTTTGGATAGAAACTTTTGTAATATTAAGGAAGATTAGGCTCCAATTAGTAGAAATATAATGTTAGGAGAATCTAGTAACCTTACTGTCATTTTATCCACAACAATAAACATGAAAATAAGATATTACAAAGATTTCTTCGTTCCCAATGTTGCCCTAAATTCACTTTGTGTTCAAAATACCTACAATTTACGCAACGAACCCGTTTCTCAGTAAAATATCTAGACAAATTATTGTGATAGCATTTCAAAATGATCCACAAATTTCCCGTTTAAGCCCACACATCCATCACGGCTTTATTTCAAAGCAGATTGAGAAGATTCTTTCCCAAGAAATCTCTATAGAATTTGAGCGATATCTTTTAAAAGACTTTTATTTGAGCAGCAATAATTTGAAAGCTTTTAACATGTCACTTTTAAAAGAGATTACGTCGCCGCCGCGTTTGGGGTTGCCGCTGGCTTTTTGGATTTTAAGAGTTTAAATAGAGAACGTTTTATTTATGAGGACCATTGAAAAATTAGAATGGTCTAAATAAAAATAGCATTTTTAGAAGTTTTTGTCATTTTGCCAAAGAACTTACATTAAAAAACCATTTTGTTTTGATACGATTTCTTTTTATTTATTTATTGATCATAATGTCATCTGCTACATTACTGGAACCCGGTGTATGGCTACAGGCTCGCTCCCTGTCACATTTTGACTGAATATCGTCCGGCGAAGTGTGTTGTAATACTCCTCTGCCCCTTCGTAGGAAACGCGTGACGATATGTAATGCATTAACCAATTTGTGATAATAGGGAATGAGGCTAAACGAATATTCAAGATTTTTTTTAATAAGTTGATCTCTAAAATACGTATCTCTCAGTCTTTCTTACCCAGAGAATATTCTATGGAAATAATAAGATTGTTTTTGACTAAATCCGTAGACATAAATCTAAATCTCGTTACACGGTTTGTTTTATCTTTTTGTTAGAAAAACCTTTATTTATCTAACATAAAATAAGATAAAATAGCGAAGACACCTTTCCACGAGGTGTAATAAAACACCCACACTTTTCCGGACGATATTCAGTACCATATGTCCCAAGGGGCGAGCCTGTCGCCATACACCGGGCTCCAGCTATTTATGTAGCAGATGCCATTAAATAAGCACATCTTTTCACACAATGAACAATTCGGCGTGTGCCTTCGGCTGTGATCGAACCCGCTCCCTCTTTCTTGAGAGGCGAGCCGTCTCCAACTAGGCTATCATCGATTTTTTTAATGCCATAGATGGCAAACAAGCTAACGGGCTGCCTGATGGTAAGCGATCACCGTTGCCCATGGATAACCGTAATACTAGGAGCATCACAGATACGTTGCTGACCTTTAAGGACTCTATTGACAGCCCTTTTGAAGAATCCCATGTCGTAGTTACTCGGAAATACTGCAGGACGGAGCTCATTCCACAGATTGCACGTGTGCAGCAGAATAGATCGCAGCACAGTGTATCTAGTAAATAGGTATTATCTACCTAAATTTTTATTTTTATTTTTATTTATTTAATAAGGCTTCACATTTACAGCTACATTCATAAATACTCTGTTTTCATAAATTGCTAAGGTTAACTGGGGCAATTGCGTCTTTCGAGAATTATTGACAAACCCTTCACAAATTAGGCAACTAACGCCTAATTATTACAACTACGCCTTATTGGACTACGCCGACGCCTGCTATCTGGATTTAACCGAAGAGCAACTTGACAAACTTGAACGTCTTCAAAATTACTGCATTCGTTTCATTTTCGGTTTAAGGAAATATGATCATGTTTCTGAATTCCGCCAAAAGCTCAAATGGTTACCTATCCGACTTCGCCGTAAAACTCACATCCTTTCCTTTCTTTTTAAAATTTTGTTTGTTCCCTCTACTCCACACTATCTTAAAGAACGCTTTGAATTTACTCAAGGTCACTCTGGTACATTGAGAACCTCTCGTGCCCTTAAGTTGCAACTCCATTCCTGCTCCCACATCAATTTAACGTACAGTAAGGGTTTCACTGTGCAAGCTGCCCGGCTGTGGAATGAGTTGCCTGTTACCATTAGACAGGCTGAATCATTGCCTATTTTCAAAAATCTTATTTTTAAACATTATCTCTCTCTTTGTTAATTGGTACGTACATATATATATATATTATTTATATATATTTACAAACTATATATTAATTTATGTATTATATGTACCTAAAGGTATATGTGTAGATATATTTTTACTATATTTTATTTGTTTACTATTGTATTTATGTATGCCACCGACCGTTTGTCATATTTCGTTCTGTCCTGTCCATCCAAAGGTTGCCTGGAAGAAATCGCTTTAGGCGATAAGGCCGCCCTTGTACTGCCGAATGATATTTTATTGTTTAATATTTTCTTTATGTTTGTTTTACTTTGTATTTTTGGTGTGCAATAAAGATGTATTGTATTGTATTGTATTGTATTGTAACGCCATATTGTACAGATTATTGCAACTAAATATAGAAAAAAGGTGTAAGTTAGTACCTAATTTGTGAAGGGTTTGTCAGTAATTCTCGAAAGACGCAATTGCCCCACAGACCCAGTTGCCCCAGTTGATCATATAGTAAGCTTGATTATAGGTATACAGTTATCCCAGCTCTCGATTGTCGTCGGGTAGCCTTGGTCTCTCGTCACCAGCACTCTGCAGCACTCGACAGGCGTCATCAATCACGCGCGATGAAGGCTCGTCAACCGGTTCAGGGTGTTCGTACCATTGAGCGATCTTTATTAAATTAGAGCTGGTATTTAATTTAGGCTGCGTTTTGATGTTGTAATTAAAAAGGTTTGATTGTTCAATGATCCAGTAACGTTAGGGTCTAAATGAATCTGTCACCTGTTTGAAATGCAATTAGGTACATTAAAAAAATGTTCTTTTGTCTTACAATATTTTTGTAATTATTTTTTTTGGGATCTAAAGTAAATATGACTGGTTAAGAGCATAGTGGCGACTGCATCTACAAAGTTAGGCCATGTGTAAAGATAAAGCTTACTAATAATAATAATAACAGTATTCGGCACACTTGCACGGTCGTCTGACCCCAAACTAAGCAAAGCTTGTACTATGGCGGCCAGAGACTGATATACATATATTTCTTAATTACATAACTAACATCTATCCAGGTATAGAACAATCACAAATGTACATCACATGAATGTTTGTCCTAGGTGGGAATCGAAGGCACGGCCTCTTGCTCAGAAGGCAGGTTCGCTACCGATTGAGCCACCGAGGCAGTCAAACTAAAAACACTAATAGTAGTAGTAAAAAGTAATAGTTCATAGTTTCGCTGTGGACGTAAGTGCTAACGGAAAACAATATAACGGACCTGTAAGGTTAGCGAGTGAAGCAGCGGGGTGTAGCTAGTACCTAAATAAAACTGGTAAACCCACTATAGTGCACTGGCTCATGATTAACCACGCGCTAAGCACGCGCGCCTCGCACGTCCGCAAACCAATTACGGCAACAAAACGCTCCAATCGACGCAGAATCAGCGGTAATCACGTTAGCGTTCCGTTCCCACACAAACCAAATAGAAAATAGAAGCACATTGAGAATGATAATAGCTTTCGCCTTATCGTTTATTGCTGGTCGCTGCATCTATGAAGCACAGGTTTAAGCTATCCCCAGGCAATTGTAATGGTTTAGCGATAAGACCGCCATTTGTTACACTATCCAAGAGTTATTTTCCTTTTGTTTTGTTATTTTTGGTGTGAACAATAAAGATTTGTGTATTTATTTGTCTTAGCTTAATTTATCAACAGGACTGAAAAGACATTAAATAAAGTTTTATTTGACTAAAACTTTTAGAAAGATTCCAATTAATGTATTTTAAGCTTGCTTTTGTGAAAGCCTCAAACAGAAAAGTAATTTGACCACTATTTTTGTAGGATTTTGCTTAATTCATATCAATACGCATTCCCCTTGAAGGGGCTGGCAGAGGTGTACAACACCCACACTTTGCCAGACGACATTCAATTCGCAGCGGGCGAGCTTTCGTGATATACCAGGCTCCAGGTATGTAGCAGATGACATTAAGAGTCCGGCGACCACTTTACTTTACTTACCACTTTACTAACTTCGCATTGGCTTAAGGTATTCTATCGCCATTTCGTCTAGAAGAAGAAGACGAGCGAAGAGAGCGAGTAATGATACTGACGAGCCTTTAAAGTTACCTACAGAGTGACAAAGTGTTTGTTTTAATGACTTTTGCACTTCTTTATTCATTCTTGAATAACTACGAGTAAGAATGTTCCTTGTATTATGGATTCATTTAAAAGCTACTGATGTAGACAACTTCCCTATGTAAAGGGATATTTGATTTGCTTTGTCTTTCTATTGAATAAATCAGTCAAAAGTGCCCACTTAAAAATGCGGATATTTTTCATAGCTCTATTTTCGCTTTAGAAAGTTTTTTTTTTAAAAACCACAAACATAGGGGCGGAGATATTGTTAATTCATGCTAAATATCATCATGATCTGAAAAATGGTTTTCAAGAAATTTGAGTAGCGCGTTTGTATGGAAATTTCAGAGCGTCGCGGCCCTCTTAAATTGGATTTCGATACGTACAAATATATACACAATTATTAAAAAGCATTATTTATCGTAATTCTATCCTAACTCATATTTTAATTTGAGTTTGTTTACTAGTTACGCTTTCACGCCTCAAGTACTCAACCGATCATCACATAATTTTGCATACACATTGTCGGAGGTACAGAAAAATACATAGAGTATGCATCCCGAAAAAATTAACCAATCCTGTGGGACTATCGCGGGGCGTACCTAGTACCTAATAAAATGCAGGTACAATCTGCAGTTTTCGTCGTATCTCATGTTATCTATCTGCGCTTCCTTAATGCCCCGTTCCAGAGCACGCAGTCCGATCACGCTCGCCAGACCGAAGGATAATTAGTTATGGATAATGAAACAACTTCGGCGTTACGTGCACCGGAACGTAATCATCCACGGACGGATATTTACAGAATGTTTATGACTTTATTAGATTAGTTGGTATGATAGCGCGACTAATTAATATTGTGCCGCTTGCGATGTGCTTTTGGATCTGATAGTTGGGTTATGTCGGGATGGGTGCGTCATTTATGGACAAAGTCCTTTCATGAAAACAAAATGTTAAGATGGAGACATTAAAATATCAGTAAGCATGTAAAATGTGGGATGACTATTATAATGCTCCCTATAGTAGTAATCTAAGTGATATATTATTGTAACTAAAGATGGAAAAAAGCCTGCTGAAATGATGACGCCTAATTTACGAAGAGTTTGTCAGTAATTCTCGAAAGACGAAATTGCCTCACAGAAACATTTGTACCAGTTGACCCTATCTGTCTACTTTTGCTAAAACATAAGCGACATTGGAAAGTAAACTCCGACATAGTTTCGTCCATGACCTCTGTCAATAATAAATTTATTTATCAAGGTCATTACTGTAATGTAATTTTAACGATTTGTACGTGATTTCAGTCCACGCTTGATCGATTTCCCTTCATTCCGATTACAATCACAGATCGGACTGATGCGTGTAGCCCCCGCCCATAAATTACACGCACAAAACGATTGATAGGGTTGTTCCATCTCACAACAAATACAATAAATAACACACTCACACTTATAGCTTCCTACTAAGCTTCCCTGTATCGGGAACGCCATGGAATACATACAAAGACATGAGAACTAGCACCCAGATCTGGATATCTGTTCCAGATCTGGGTGCTAGCTCTCATGTCTTTGTTTATTATTTAACTAGTAATTTAATTTATCATTCAAACTATCGAAATAATATGAGGAAGAAGTCTCATTTCTAGTACACAGCGCGTGGACCCAATATAATTCTACAAACAAACGGACACCACACACTACACACTACATTGACAGTATATGTTACGTGTATCAATAACAAAGATAGAGAGACGTGCAAGAGACTAGCAAGAACGAGACAACAACATATATCTACTGTTGCGACTGGTTGCGTTCGTTTGTGAGTACGGTCAATTGTGTGCAGCACCTAATTTATGTAGACATTTTTTAGGTACTCGTACCTAACTCGTACGTATATATGACCGAAGATTCAAACATCTGCCGGGCTGGAAAAACTCTTGTTTATAAAGCAGATGCACTACCGACTTTCCTTAGAGGGTAATAGTCAAAATAATTTCAAAAATGTTTTCAAATGATAAAAAGAAAAACTAAAACTTACTTACTCAGAACACAAAAAAGAGGACTAAGTATATATTTTATTATGATGAAAACCGACGTGGTTTTCACACATTGTGATTTTATAAAACGGGAATTATTCACTTAAGATACCGAAATCGTACTTGAGTAATTCCCGTTTAAAAAAATCATAAGGACTTATATATAACCTAAACCTACAAAGCATAATAATTGTTTTGGCAAGTATAGTAGGCTCAGTACTATTCTGCGTAGAAGAGGTCCACGCAGAGCTGGTTTTTAGTCAAACCCATTGCTTGAGCTAAGATGTTCGTCAAACATGATCACTTAATGATTGCTAGTGTTGTTCCATCTCACAGCACAATGACACACAACAAACTGACCTCGACTTTCCCCACTCGCCTTTAAAATGGAAACTCAAAACAATATTTCCAACGAAGCTGAAATCCTCGCAGAGCTTTTCTCTCATAAATATTACATATCCTAGCAACAAATACTCGTATCTCTACTTATAAATGTACGAGTGTATAAAACAGAACAGAGAGATATACAGAAGAGAGAGTGTTTTACTACTTACAGAGGAAATTAAGTGAGACTGAGAATGTTTTTAGATTAAACTGTGCTTATCAAACTTAAATAATATTTTCTTCAACCAACTGCGTCTTAAGGAGTTTTTGGTAAAATATGATTGTAGTTATTATTACCCGACTGTGTAAGGAGGGTTATGTAGTTCTTGTCTATATACATACATATTTACATACTCGTACATACATACATACATACGTACATGTATGAGGTATTTTTGGCACGCCCTACAGCGTTAACAGCTTGATGGATTAAGACATTTGAGGTTTTTAAACGTGAATTTGAAAGTGGAAATGACATAGGGTACAACATTTTGCAGCCGAGTTTTTTGTTTTTTCTTTTGATAATATTACTTGTTTCCCATTCCATTATCCATTTCTAATTACAGAATATATCCATTAAACATTTTTGGCATCACCAGCAACAATAATAACATGGAAACTGACGCAGTCACACATTGTGACTTTATTATATGGAAATTAATCATGTATACGTTAGTAATTCCCGTGTCATAAAATCAAAAGCACAACTATTTATAGCTAAACTAAATGTGATGACTTTTTCTACTTTCATTTGTAACTTACACATACCATACACCCTTAGCAATAAACGTTGTATAGCCTCGGAATTGTGTCTTGTGTTTTCTTTGTTTTACATTTTTTAACTTGATTGAAGAAGACCAAACACTGTGGTACTATTTCGTGTCTATACAACGTTTACTACTAAGGAGGGTAAAGTCCTAACTTGAAAAGATAAATGTTGAAATAAAAAGTAAAAAATAATAAAATGGAACCCTTAGGGTGAGGTTTCGATGTCTGTCTGGTGATTTATGTATGTATTAGTCATAGCCGATATTTTTTACCTGTAGAGAATTGTATTTCTGTAAGTATTCTATTCTGCGATACAATGTAGAGAAGCGAGAATGTAGCCATAAATACCGGCAAGAGTCTTAGAGCTACGGCACGTAGAGTCTGCACGTACTTGAGAGGATTTTACAAACTGGTAGAGTCAATTGTGCTTTATCTAGAGCGCAGGAACCATGCA
This sequence comes from Peribatodes rhomboidaria, assembly GCA_911728515.1. NCBI lineage: Eukaryota > Metazoa > Arthropoda > Insecta > Lepidoptera > Geometridae > Peribatodes > Peribatodes rhomboidaria. The sequence continues at coordinate 318,199 of OU452190.1, forward strand.
GGGATTGTGGGGCGGGAGGCGGCGGTCCGGGCTTGTGAGGAGCTTCAAGTGTACTATTTACTCTAGATGCTTAAATAGACATAAAGAAAAAGGGTAATTGAATTGTGACATGAAATTACCTGTTTTCATGGAAACTAATCATTAAAATTAGTTACACGGATTTTTGGATTTTAACTATGATTTGACTTCTTGACTAACTCAATTGATGTATTGATATTCTTTACAGCGTTTGTGTCATCTAAACAAGTTGGATTTCAAATTTCTGTAGACCTTTTGCGGTCTCAGTATTCAGTTTTAAGTACAAAACAAACCAATCACACAAACAATTCCAAATCAAACACTACCCAAAATTACAAAAGTCTAGACACGCGGTAGCGTATCAAGCTAAGTTCAAGCTAACAGAACTGTCAAGCAGCATCGTGTCTAATCCTACTAATATTATAAACGCGAAAGTTTGTAAGAATGGATGGATGGATGGATGTTTGTTACTCTTTCACGCCAGAACGGTTGAACAGATCTGGATGAAATTTGGCACAGAGATAGATTATAGCCTAGAATAGCACATAGGATACTTTTTAACTGCGGGTGAAACCGCGGGGAGCAGCTGGTATTACATAAACCATTGGGAGCTATTTCTGACCCTATTTATTACATATACTTTATGCCTAGAGAAATTATTTACAGTTTTTTTCCATAAATTTAGAAACATATTGTATTTCTATTGTTATTATTATTTTGTTTGTACTCTGAATTTGATTTGATTGTTTATATTTGACAATAATTGAATTGTAAAATTATTTAGCATTATTTTATTGTAATGCAACTGATATCTATGGACTTGGATTCTAAATTAAATAAACAGAATTGAATTAAATAAGTTCTTACCAAACGCGAACACCGCCTCTCATTCTAACAACCAAGTGCATTCAAATGTAGTGATAAAATCGAGTCACGCGCTGCACTCGCGCCGGCTCTGAACGAATTGTTCCTCTGAACTATCTATCTATGCGCTATCTTTACAATGAATGTCATCTCAAAAAGAATTTTACTTGAACCGTAAATCGCATTTCGTATTCTGCACCGTACGCAATAACGTGAAAATAGAGTCGCTTTTACTGCTATTTATTTTGTGGTTAAAGATTGTTTACATTGAGGCGGTGGCGGTGGCTTGAATGCTAATGGCTAAAATGTTATTGTTGTTTTCAGGTAAGGAAGCGCTGCTCTGTTGTGATTGGCTGAATTTGGTAAGATTGTTGTGAAAATTATGAGGTCTATATGACAAGGAAAAAGTATGTGGCAAGTAGAATGATAGAGGGAGAAAAAAGTTAAATTATTCAGTTCAGTTGGTGAGGGGAAGAAGGAACTAGCCTGAAAAATATACCTTAAAAACAATACGATAAAAAGTTGCTGGCGCGAACACATTTTCCGAATGGCTATTATTCACGCGGGGGCACGAGGCAGTAAATATTATCGCATTTTTTTTTTCGAAATGCGGAACTTACTTTTAAAAAGTCATTCTGTCTTTGATTTATTTTTCTTTTTTTTTTGGTGACGCAATATTGAACACAACGCGCCTGTTGTCTTTTCTAGTGCCTAACTAGGTATGGGTAAGAGTGTGCTGGCTAGCCGCTTCGCGGTGTACTACTATGCTAGTTTGATATGTCAAGTGTAGTATAAAATAAATGTATTTATTTATTAAATACACAACACAAATTACAAACTATGAAAAATCAAATACTTTAAATACTACTACGTTGTAACTCAAATTATGTGTTTACAAAAAAAATAGAATAAGGAGACGTTGGTTGACTCTATAGCAGCTTCTATGGTTTTATACTGATGGCAGCCTAGTTGGGAGAAGGCCCGCCTCTCATGCCAGAGGGATCGGGTTCGAACCCAGCCCACGGCACGCACCAATTTATTCATAGTGTGAACATTTGTGCGTATTGTATGTCATCTACGCTATGCTACATGACTGGAGCTCAGTGTATGGCGACAGGCTCGCTACCTGTCACATTTGGGACTGAATATCGTCCGGCGAAGTGTAGGTGTTGTATTACACTTCTGCTAGCCCCCTCGCGGGAAAGGTGTGACGATATGGTTGACTCTACAACAAAATTGACTCAACTTAAAATGGACAAATAACACAATATGAATTTTAATTTTATGCAGATCACGCGGTATGCGTACTTTTACTTAATACCTATAATTATGCGTGCGTTGTGTTACACACTCAGATGTCTGACGTGTTCGTATCAGTCAGACTCCACCCAGAAGTTGCGACTGACTTCCGAGGTTTGGTATAGAGGATGCCTTCTAGTTTTAGTGTAATGTGAGAGCTTAGGAGTAAATAAATCTATATCAATTTTGAGTTCATTAATTATAAATACATACATTATACTGACGAGCCATTCTTACAAGTGGAAGTACGAAATATCATTTTAATGAATTTGGAGTACGAATAGTTTAGTTTGAGTGGGAAATAAATTATGTCTATGCTAAAACCTTAAGTTTTGTAAATTGACAAAAAGTTTCTTTTAAAACTTTTTGATTAAAATATATCACTTTCAACGTACGCAGCAAGCAGGAAATCAAATAAAAACTCGCGCCCTAGGGCTGGAAGCCGTAACGCGCCTCACACTTCCTTGTTTTACCGCGCCCTAGGGGAGAATGAACGACTTTACCGCTTCAGCGTTATAGGAAGGATTATTTCCTTCTTCCTTGCTTATTGGATGACAGTCTTTCGTCTTTCGAAATTGTTATCAGCTTTTTTTATTGTTTTGGCTTTTGGCTGCACGTGGTTTGCGGATTAAGTCAGATTTTAGCCGTTGTATACGAAAAAGACATAGGGGTCTTTGAGTTACTGCCAATGTAAAGTTACTCACACTCACACTATCACACTAAAATTATAAAGGCGAGAGTTTCAGAGTGTGTAAGTGTGTATGATTGTTACTTGCAACTCATAATAATATGAAGTACTAGCTGCGCCCCGCAGTTTCGCCCGCGGTTAAAAAGTATCCTATGTGCTATTTTTAAACTATAATCAATCTCTGTGCCAAATTTTATCCATATCTGTTCAGCCATTCTGGCGTGAAAGAGTAACAAACATCCGTCCATCCATTCATCCATTCTTACAAACTTTTGCGTTTATAATATTAGTAGGATTGCTAAAAATTGCAAAAACTATGTGAATCAATCTCTAAATCAGATAGTAAATGTCATCAACAAAGCCTTTGAATCACAGAGATGTCCCATGTACGAGTAAACGTACATATAATCGTCATAAGAGTATTTTACGTCCCACTGTGGGGTGATTGAGCCTGTATCCACCACACTGGCTCAGTGCGGGTGGGTGGACGCCATATGTCTTTCGAATTATTCTTCTAGAAGATGTCGGTTTCTTCACGATGTTTCCCTTTACCGTACGAGCTCCTGTCAAAATGCACATTTACTTAACTACGGGAGAAAAGTTCATTTGTGGTTCATCCGCAGAAGGCCTTCCGATCTGGAGGTCGTGGGCTCGATCCTGAATCTATAATTTCCGGATGCGGCCAACACGGCTGTATAAAATGTTTATGTGAAATAAAGATATTTTAAAAACTAAAACCATCAAAAACACAAGCTTGCTCTAAAATTATTTATGCTTGTGGATAAAACTAAAATAAAATCTACTTATGTAGGTTTTAACGTAGTAACATTTTGCACAGAGAGCTATCATCTTAATCCTTCAAAAGGGTAAAATAATATAATCTTTTGAAGTGGAGAAGTCGAGAGTCGTAAGTTTCGAGAAACAGCTGGTACTTGAGTTGAGAATTCGAGCTGGGGGGCAATTCAGCTAGCAATAACCGATGCTTAACTGAACCGTTGACGTTGCTTAAAAAACGGACGGGAAACTTAGTATCAGTGACGTTTCAAAAACGTATCGCCAGTGATTAAAGGTCGCTACATACGAGTACGTGACGGGATAATATCTCGGACGGGACGGGGACGGAACGTGACAGTGTGAATGTTAGGACGGGATTGTAACGTACCGTGAGAATTTCGTAAAGCCAACGTAAACACAGAGCTCACTTCACTACACCACTCTCCGGAGCGAACGGGGGCCCGCGCCGACCGGACGTGGTAAACATCGTCCACGACAATGTTTTTTCACGCTCCGTCTGGCGCGGGCCTACTGTACTTTTGTATGTAACGATGTTTAAAAATTGCTCCGTTCCGTCCGGGCTGAGTAAAATCCCGTCATTTGTGCAGTGACCTTTAGTTGGCACGTTTGTGAGACATTAGTGATACTAAGCTGATCTCCGTCCAGTTTTTTTACGACAAACGCAACGTCAACGGCTCAGCTTCGCATAGACTTTGGTTAGTTGAATTGCCCCCCAGTAGGTATTGTAAAGTGAACAACACCCGCGGCGACATTTCTTCGAGGAAATAGGGGTTTGTGTATCGCCTCGGTGGTGACGTCATTTCCTGCCACTTATGCCGATAGGGAGGGGGTCGTCACTCAATATTTTCAAGGCTTTCTCCATAAATATGGGCGAGAAAGTAAGACTTTTTTGTAAAGTAAATTTATGTGTATTTTTTTCGTGAAATAAATACACGAACATTATATTGCTAGCTGGGCTCCACGATTTCTCCCGTAGGGTTCCGGCTATATTTGTACCGAATTTCACCTTTTTTTTTCTCTAATTCCTAGCAAACTATACAGGATCACCTTACACTAAAAATAATATTTAATGATAAATAATTAAGCTATTACTCATCTGCGCTTTTGGCTTATAAAATAACTAACAGAAGTAGTAGAGTAATGTTAACGACGGAACACGCACAGACACCTTTTTTTGCTTGGCACCCGAGCCCTGAGTCACAAGCCTCGAGCTTAGTTTGGGGCTCACCGTCACAGCCGTGTCTTACTCAAAATTCTTTGTCATATCGCAAAAATACGTTTGAGCACCTGTGTAAATTTCTTTTCGTTTAATAAATTTTCTTTATCTTATCTTATTTACCAATAAAAGTTGTATAGCCTCGACATTGCTATCCAGAGTTTTTCTATTTTTTTTTAAATATTTAACTTGATCTAAAAAGAAAAACACTGTAAGTAAAACTATTCCGAAATTATACAAAGTTTATGTTTATGTTAACACTATTTCGAGGTTATACAATAGTTTAGTTATATATTATGTATTAGTATTCGATCAAGTTCAAATTTTTAAAATAAAGAATAAGACAAACTGTATAACTACAACAATATTTATAAACAACGTTTATTGCTAAGAGGGTCAGACTGTAATGGAACGGCTCCTTATCTACCTTCTCTAAATTGAAACATCCCATTATTCTACACGAACCCGGCCCCAAATATTCTAGGTAACCTAAGAATTCTGATCCCAGTTCTTATTCAGAAGTCTAGATTGTGTTGGTACAAAAGAATATCATGTATTATGCCCAATGCATGGTATTCTTTTGTACACGACAATGGCAAATTTTTCGTATTGTGACGGAGTGACAGGCATTTATCTCATAAAGATGGTGCTGTATTGAATACCTATATGTGGCAAGATTCTACGCGGACAATAGGAATACCTCCAACAGAGACTCACATATCCTCAAAACTCCCCGTCAGATTAGCTCATAGATAAATTTAAAAAAATGCACTTATGTAAAAAAAAAAGTTGTATCAACCAAGCGTTCCAGCGTTAACGATTGAAGAAAAAGAATCGCGAAAGCGAACGCAATTTTTGACTTTGACTTTGACAATTTGTAGGGCTTCTGGAGGGCTGTTCTTGATCCGTGAGATGAGATCTGGTCACTTTCACTCCTATAACTCTTCAGACAAGAGAGACAAAGACCAGTAAATACCTCAAATTCTAGGGCCCCTAGATAGACAAAACTGTTTTTTTTTTTGCGAAACCTTTTCGCATCTGCTGATCAAAGGATTCGCAATAGCATAGTGAAATTAAAAAAAAAATTATACGTTAGCAACTTTATTACTTTGAAATGACTTTATAAAGGGAGCAAGTTCTTAATTCGACTGTACATAATATTTTTTTTTTTTTATGTATGTATGTTACGCGATAATTCGGACAAAGTCTTAAATTTTTTACCTGAATGACGGGAAGTCGCAAGCTTAATTTTATTTTTATCAATTTTTTTTTAAATTACTTAATAGGCTTGCGTTTGGTTGCCAACATGCCTGATGATAAGCAGTGATGCGGCCTACGATGGAGCACGCTTGCCTAGAATAAACCGATTCACTCGAGACTTGAAGACACCCAGACTATAAGTGTCAGGGAACACACACTCTGGCAGAGTATTCCACACTCTAGCGGTCCGTATGAGAAATGAGGAATCAAAGCGTTTCGTGCGTGTTGTAGGTATGTCGACCATAAAACGATGCCGCTTTTTTGTACTCTTGGTTGTTTTATGGAAGAACGGTCTAGGGAGAATAAGTTCATGTAAAGCAGATGCACACTCCCCGAAATGTTATTTGTTGTTGATATTTATAAATGCTTTTGCAACAAAAGAAACACAAAACTTCCTTTTAGATCAGTTTTATAGCAAACGTCGGCATAAAGTGTTCATTTTATCCCCTCACTTAACTACGACACATTTTAACGGCGCGTTGTTGCCAAGCTTTGACTTTGTATTTTTATGTGAAGCTCTATCACAAAGATAGTGCTCTTGATAGTCGCAGTGAGGATGGTTTACTGCTTTTAGATTTTAATCGATGGCTTTAATGAAAGCTTAAACTGGTTTAAAAAAGGAATCGTAAAAAAAATGGGTCGGATCTTCGACTATAATTTTCATCTGTTGGCCTTGTGTCAAAAGGTTGTGGTTAGTTTTTAGGGTTCCTTACCAAAATGGTAAAAAAGAAGCCTTATCATAATAGGCCAAGTTCTATTTCTTCTAGGCAAGCGTGTACTACGTAGGGCGCGTCACAGCTTATGGATCAGGCGTGTTGGCTACAAACGCAATGTAACCCCCCCTAAATATATATACACCCTACCGCGCGGCACCTTATGATACTTAACTATCTACGTATTTAAAATTAATATTATTTACTTGAAATTTTAATATGTTCTAAAAGTAGCTCGTCAACATTTCGTCTTTTAAAATTAATAGTTTTGTTTTGTTTTGTTTTGGCCAGTGATTCGTCTAATGTAAACCCTTCGTTGTGATCCGTCTTAACCGCAAGTTAACGTAATTGGGAAGTACTTATATAAAGAATTTACGAGTACCTACAATTATTTTAACTTTAAATCTATTGAATCTAGCAAGAAATATAACTGTACAAATTAAGTCTCTATTGATCTACCTATTTCTAACGTAAAAATGATAATTATTAAATTCGTAACCTATACTGCAAATCTATAACAACCTCTCATAAGTATTCCTGAATCAAATAACTTTAAAAATATTCTTGTATGGTGTACGTGTCTACTGGTTTTAACTCCGCAAATTCCCTTTCATTCAAGAACTTTCGATTTCATAGGGAATTTTCTAATGAGAATTTAAGATTTTTCTAATAAGATTTTATTTTTTTATTTCAGTAATTTAGAGTTTTAGGTATTAAAAAATTAAGATATTAAAATACATAATTTGTTGAAGGCAATGAGTAGTGCCCCTCCCCGCACTAGCTAGTCAAAATCGACATCCAGACTTGGACTTTCGTCCTCCTTCTATTATGTAACTTAATACATAAGGGGACCCCCAAAGTGACATCTTGTAATAATATTCGTAAATATGACATCTTATCGTCGTATTTACTAATTATACGTCACAAGTATACTAAAAGACAGAGAGGACATAATTTTTTAGCAAAATCCCTGTTTTAATTGCGAGAATCTTTCGAATACGATCTTTCGTATTCGTGAGATTCTCTATAGGAACTACCCCGTCCTACCTCTAATCCCTATCCTACTCAAAAATAAAGAATTTAATAATTTAAAATGAGTTTACACTTCAATCTTACAATGCTTTATTACTTTGAAAATTTCTGCATATTCGAACAAAAATGTGAATAGTTTATTCTAACAATAAAATCAGACAAACTGTATTAAAATTCGAAGATTGAATTATTTATCTTATTATTGGTGAGAATACAAATATGTTTCGCCTTTTTGGGAGACAATTTGAATTCAACAAGTTCTAGAAAGTAAAAGCTAATTTGAAGTGTCAGATTCCCGCCTTTCTATAGGAAGGGCACTAACAAGGTACTGCTTTGCTTGACCTTATATAGATTCTACAAACCAGAACTGTTTTATATTATATTCCAATGATTATTTTAATCAAGTCTATGAAGATGGATACCATTTATTTTTGGTAGATTTTTTAATATAAGCTTGTCTTATTTTATTCACAAACTTAGGTGATCTCTATTTGATCTAAAATGCTTTAGAACTATTGCGTTCAGATAAACATTTTACAACTCTTTAGTATTTCTTTCAATTCTCGTACATTTAATTTATCAAGCGGCCATTTCAATAATAGACCTTCTGCAGAACCAAATAAAGGACTTTTACCCTTATAATACTTTCTTCTTAAATATCAAAAATGAAAATCAATGTTCTTATTGACTTTTCTAAAATAAATTCAAAATTAATCTGATTGATTACGCCTTTCAATTCGAATGACGTTATTATAATCAATTAATAAACTCCTTCAAACAAATGATAATTTTATTTTAAGACCCATTATGTTTAGAAAATATTATTTATCTTTGAACATTAAATTTCCGCAACAGAGTGAAGTAGGTATAAAATAATTTTAATAAAATTGAATATCTTGTATGAATTTACAAACAAATAACTTTACGTCTATTTATCGACTTTATTATTTATTTGAGATAGAATTAAAGTTCGTCAAAATCTCCTTAAATATCCTGAGTTTAGGAATATACAAAGCAAAATGGCAACTTTGAATCTCAGTTTGATTCTACATTGTCGCTAGAACTCTCAACTTTTCTAAAACTTTAAATGATTGAAGATCATAGATTTATTCCTATTAGATTATATTTGTTTAGTAGGAATCTTGACTAAACTTTCGTTTTTCTATCGATTTATTATTTACCTAATGTTTGATACAAATTAAAGTCCGTACTATTAACAAAATCTCCTTAAATAACCGAAATTCAGGAGCCTACAGAAATAAGATAACAACGTTCAATTTCATACTGAATTTTAGATTGTTTTTACATTGTTACTTGAACTCTTTAAATATTCCTACCAAATTAAACCATCTTAATGCAAATTTGTAGAGTATGTTAACTATTAAGCGTTTACTAAACGCTTACTACATCTTTCCTAACTCAAAAACGTATCGCGACAATTCAAACCTCGCCTAACTTTTAGATTTTATTATTTATTTCCTATTCCCACAGACCTACTAAATTTCTCAAGATTTTGGTGATGGGTTTCGACATCACATGAATGAAAAGTGATTACCTACAGAGACCTACACGTAAATGACGTCCCTAGACTAAAAGCTATATCCCACTACCCCCTGAGATAGAATATCTCATCTTGTTACCCCAGCCCCTCTAAATATGGCATTTCTCCCACGCTCAAGTTACTCTGCCAACTACAATAACCCACTATAAGTCTGGTGTGGCAAACTCCTTCGAACCTTCAGCCCCTAACATCCCTACGAACCTCTGTTTTTGGCCATAGCGCCCGACCTCAACAGACATTCACCCTACACCGCCATGGGGCGTTCCGATCCATGATTACACTCCCAGGTTAGTTGTCCCAGGACATGATAGGGCAGATCGATGAAGTCAATCTACTAATCACTAACCAGACAAGAGGCAACCACGTACCCAAACGGAGACCTGAACGAGAAGGTTCCACATTTAAGTGGATAAAGAACCTCCTTTCCAGAAGCGTCTCAACTTCTGAACCTAACTACAAAACCCAGGGATAGGATTATCACAGTGCTGGACCTTTGTTAGCCAGGATAACGACCACATCGTCACTGCAATAAAACCGAAAAAGCACCAGGTGGCTAGTTCTAACAATGGACAGTTAAAAGACTGGAGTGTATACTAAGTCAGATTCTCGATTCACTACCAAATCAAAAGACCCCAGTTTCCCACTACCCTGATTGCCTATAACAATCAAATCTCTGTAAGACCTACTTTTAAACCTTGAAAAATCCAATTAAATGAATAACCGGATGAGCAGAGATTTATTTGGTAAATCGTGAAATGGTGAGAATCGGACCACGCAACTTACTCTCAGAAAGGACGAGCTAAGAATCCTCACGAGCCCTCGCGGCCTTTGGTTTTATTGTATTCAACCACTTGAAACGTGTCGGGTAATTAAAACGTGTCGGACAAGCACAAATTGTGCCTGGTGGCATGCCAGCTGGCACAAAAACGTGTCGGTGGAGCATAAAATGTGCCTGGCGGCACACTTTAATTAGGCGCCATGTCGCCAAATCGGTTAAGTATCCCGAGTCGCATATTTGCTTCGAGTGTCCCACTTGAAACATGCCAGGAAGGTAAACCCAAATGTTTTCACAAAAACTCGGTTGTTTATCTTTAAAGCTTTCAAGCGACATCATAAATTTTACTTTTGAAATGAATAAAATAACATAGTTTACGGTCTTCAATTTGGGACTCTATTAAACAAACAATCTTGGCTGTTAATTTATATTTATTTATTTGTAAAACATTAAATGAATTGTGCTTGATCTCGTATTATCTTGACTTTTTAATTCCATTTATGTTGAAAGTATTTTCATTTATTCTATTTTAACACATAAATTATTGTTTAAACTTTAAATTCTGTTTAGTTGATAAAAATACCTACTAAGAATTTAATTAGGTATTAATAGTAATTATTCAATTAGCTTCTCAATAAGTTAATAATATTTCTGATTAGTTAATCAAGTTAAGTACAATTCGGATATTTGTGAATGTTAACGAAAGCTCGTCTGACTCGTTACAGTACCCCCTAAAATTTATGTAGTAACGTTATGTGTTAAACGGAGTAAATTTTTCAATAATAAATTTTAAATTTATTTCACAAATATTCGTGTAATAATAATTTCATTTATTCAAAATTACAAATTTTATCTGTCAAGGTTTATGTTTTACCAATGTTATTATGTGTCAAAGATGTGTATATATGTGTCTTCTTTTTCCTATCACAATAAGTCCTTAGGTGTGTTTTTAAACCACTTAAAAATAATCATCTTAGTACTTCAGACCCATGCTTCTACAATACTTCAAACTATAAAGATAGTTCTGGTTTACACAGAAATAACCGTCGTTTGCCAAGGAACTCCTGTGTAATTGAAGTCAATCCTAGTGATTGTACTCTGACTTCTCTTCTCAACCCTATTTTTCGCTTGCTAAGAGACATCATCGTACCCTTCCCAATTTCCAGGAACTATTTCCAAGGTGAAAAACATAACAATCCGGATAGCAATAATATTTCAGCAGAGGCCAAAAGTAAAATTCTAATTATTTTTAATTGGAGAATGTAGAGTGTATTAAATCGGATTTTCCTACTTTGTATAGTGTGAGACCTTACAAAAATCATAATGATATATGATTGATAGTATGATAATGTAACCTAGCTCCTAAAGTTCTCCTTTGTAAGGTCTATTCTGATATTATGTGTTTTGCCAAAACATTAAACTCGACAAATCATTCCCCACCCTCAACAATGTTATTTCGTTAAATTCCTTATAAACAAGAATTGATCAATTAACACATGCGCACCAGTTTCGTACAAATCCAATGACCTTCCATACACAATGTGTATGTGTATGGAATGTCATTGTACAAATCAGTTCATTCATCCGTTTCATTCAACATTCGTTCAAGAGTTATTTAATAAATATTCATTACTTTCCATAATACTTTCTGAACCCCTCTTATTGTATTTCACGCCAACTTAACGACACACCATTGCTTTCAGGATAAGAAACAAACAAATTTTGTAATATACCCCCTTTAATTTACAAGTCGAAATTACCTTCACACACTCACAAATATACGTAATTAATTTAAATTACTGAATATCGAACGTCTCACGATCGATGTAGAAAAAAAATTGACTGTGTTAAAATGCAATTTTGGCTAAGGGTTTCACACGCATAATTTATTGTGTCGTAGTGACCCGAGGCGTCTACAGATGAAGTGAAGTGGCTAGTTTGAATTCGTTAGGGTTGTCAAAACTTCAAAACCATTTTTATAAATTCTAGTATGAAGTTAAAACTATCTCGGAATAATTTAATACTCTAAAATTTAAAAGATTAAATTTAATAAATGAATATTATTAATGAATATGGATTACATACTTTCAGCTCTTAATTTTATTTTATTTTTATACCCCCTATAATGTTAACGTTGTTCGTATCAACTAAATTCAGTAAATATCAAACCAAACTAGAATTTATTAAGTACATATTTACTGATTAAACATATTTTAATATGAGACTAAGCACACAAATAATGTAAAATCCCAAATAAAATTATCTCACGTACAAAACAATTCAATAATTAAAACAACCACGTAACAAGAACACATATTATTATCAAACTATGTCACATAATTAAAAAGTGCCACCCCTAACTGATACAAATATTTAAGACGTTTACTGCTGATATTTAGTTGACCCAAGCATCCAACAAAATTTTAATTGCTTCCATATGGTACTCTTTTTTTTTTCTGCTTCAAATAGAACTCTTTTGCCTGCTTCAAAATACAAAAGTGTTTTTATTTTTTTGTTTTACAATAGAAACACTTACAGATGGGCTTTTATGGGCAAAAATCACTAAGAAAAGAATCAGTCTTTAGTTACGACTGTGCAATATCCTATTAGAAAATATTTGTTAATCATACCTAAAGACACGATTCCCTGCACCACCGACAATACAATTACTAGTTTTCCAGCCCTTTACGATCCTTCGAATTTAGTATTTTATAATTCTAATTACCGATCAAGATTGAAGATACATGAGTGAATTTAATAAGCATGAACCTTAGAATTAATAAATTAGTCTTGTTATTAACCATTTATAATTTTATAACATATTTAAAATCAACGTATGAAACTTCTAACAAAACTTCTAGAATAAGAGAACTTTATCGTTTTACAAAACTGAACCCACGGATAACTCTCTCTTTGTTCAGTTTTGTTTTACTACCAAACTGCATAAGGACTATTTTAATGGTGGTCGCTAATTTTATTCAACACATGTTTTTCGCTAGGAACAATGTGTTTCGTTTTGACCGTTTCTCACCCTTCGTTGTAAAAGCGAAAGTAAATTATATTACAGTTATGCGTTGCGTTTGGAATTTAATGTATTAAGTATTATTTATTTTTGTTTGTACATTTTTTTTTTATATGAAGCAAAAAGCAGACTCCACAAAATATGAACAGAGAGTGTAATTTTTTTTTTATTATACTAAATACGATACGTTATTAAGCTTAAAATAATTGTGTTTCAAAAACAGTCACAACACTCGGCGTGTAAATATTTTCTTAATGACAAGTATTAAGATCGAATTTGTATTAAATAACTTGACCGTAACTGGAAGCTATATATATGAGAGTGCATTTCCGTTTCCGTCGAAAGTACCAGCGTTTTCGTACTTTTAATGCCTTTTAACCGGAAATACTAGGTGGCGCCACCTCTGCATTCGCGCTTTGTGAAAATATCGGGCGCCATTTGTCATCATTGGCGTTTTAATTTTCGTCGAAGTAACATCGCCGCAGCCCTAGCAGCTTGCGTCGTGTTGCATAATTAGTTAATACAAAGTGATAATTTGTTAATAATTATGTGGTAAAATACTGAAATGTAGTTATTTCCCAAAAATAACTCGGTGTTAAGTATACATTTTACGCAGTAAGTACCACATTATATTTCATTTCTTCAATTCATTTGTTCGAAATGAGTGATTAGAATTCATTATAACGGTTTTACCGTTCGATTAAATTGATATTTAAAAATTTTAGTGTGCCTAAATGTTTTTTAACATTTGTGGCTTACAAAATGGCGGTCAAACGACGCCTCATAAGTGTTTTTCAGATAATATGTAAGTTTATTACCAGTTTTTAACATAGTTTTGCTTCCAGAAACGTATAAAAGTTTGCCGCCCAAGTGGCAAAGCACGGGCCGCGACCGTGGTTCAGTGAAAGGTGCGTAACAGCGTGCTTTTGCGATTCTACTAGTTCATCGATATTGGTTGACGTGCTGGCCGATAATTGAAGAAATTTGGTGAGTGAAAAATTCTCTTTTTAAAGACAATGGATTTCAAATGTTGCAACAGTGTATCAATTGCTTAACTACGAGTCGTAAAAATAACTCGACCTTATCTAGCGATCTATCTGTTCGTTCGCTTTAAGTCACTATATATTTTTGATACACCATGCCAAATTTTTTGATTACATGTTTTTAGCGGCTAGGTAATGCCTATTATTGTGGACGTAAGAAATCATAATCCAGGTGTCACAGACCTGGGAACAAACAATAGTGGGGGAAAAAATATAATATCTTACGTCACCTAGCTAGGCTGCTTATGTCATTAAAGGTATTCCTTTGGCATAGAACGTTAACATAAATATCATAATATTAGCAAATTATAATTTATTTTGTCGCAAATTAACAATATAATGAATGAATAAATGAAACGAACTAAACAGGTGTTACAAAAAAAAAACACACAGACATACATTTTTGGAAGACACACAGACAACATCTCTTCCTTTTGGAAGTCGGTTAAAAATAGGCCCCACCTCAGCATTGTTGTTTATGCAAGAGGCTGATTTACCGGGATCTCTACTTGGTATATTTTACAGAACCAAAGTCGTTTTCCGCATCTATCTGTCCATGTCTGTAAAACAACTAACAACTTCTTCTAAACCACGCAACGGATTTTGACAATAATATATTAGTGGTGTATTTTTATTATTTATATAAATATATATATGTATATCTATTTATTATTTTAATCTTATTATTTTTTACGTCTTGTAAAGTTTTGTTTTGGAACTTCAAGGCCTCTATTATATAAATGTTCCTGTCCATTCAGGTTGCCTGGAAGAGATCGCTTTGAGCGATAAGGCCGCCCATTAAAAACTTAGTTAAGCCTTATTTAAGTACTATTGTAATTATTATATGTTTTTAATAAAGAGTTGTTGTTGTTGTTATTAGATATATATAGATTTACGGAATATATCATGCATTTGCGACACTAGGCGGGTAGCTAGTATCAAATATCCCAATTTAATGTACTGAAAACAGTATTCTTCACTAATTTAGCTCTACCTTTCCTCCCAAGTCATCAAAACCAGACCCTACTACGAACCTTCACCTTCAAAAGTGTCTCAACAACGACTCGAGATTAGGGAATCCCATCACCAGCACGCTCGTCCCTCAATAGACAAAAGATCCGCGACAATGCCGCCCCAATTACGGTCTATAGCTCTCCGTTTACTTACAAGCTTAGCGCCCGACCGCCTCGAAATGAATTAAAAATTAACTTTAACTCTTTGTGACGTGAAGTCTTTTTTAGATCGACTCGCCGAGGTGCGAGTGCTGACCAACTCGGGTGGCCATTACACGAGCCACACACAGGGAAGCGTAGCTTGGAGTCTTGGACCGAAAGCTAAATCCATCTAGCTAAATTTCAAGTGTGTACACACGTGAAATTTGGCGGAATGGATTTGCCCTTCAGTCCATGCTTTCAGGTCGTGCCACTTCGTGTGTGGTGTATTACGCGGCCCTTTCTAAAGAAGACGATGCCATTAAAACGATTTTATGTAACAAAATAATTCAGTTGACTTATTTTCATATAATTCTTTATGCTAATAATCGCCTCCTCTTTTCCAACTTTCTACACACGACAGGGCCCGTTGAACCTACGAGAGAACCTACCTACCTACATTGTGTATTTGAAATATCATGTACTGTACGGTTTAAGGCAATAACAATCTTTCTAAAGTTATTTTTCATTTATATCATTGCGACTATCATTACGAGGCAGCCTCTAATCTAGCGGTGAACTTATGTACTAAAAAAACAATTATTAATGTTTATCGCGTACAACAGTCTGAAACAGAAGTTCATTTTTGATTTATTTCATTGCAACTATTGCAAGGTAGCCTCTGTACTTAAGGCAATACGCATTCTGAATCTCAAGTTCATTTTTCATGTATACCGTTGCTAGGCGGTCGGGCGCTGTCCTTGTAAGTGGACGGAGTGCTCATAGCGACCCACTTGCGGCCCTCTCGCGGCTCGAGATAACTCCGAAGAGTGCGATAGTCTCTGACCTGATTACGTATTGGGGTACGAATGATATATTTTACTGAAGGTTTAGTTGAAAGAGGCTTGTAATTTAGCACCCTTGCTCTTTGGCTATGACAAAGAAAATGGTTTTGATGTAAAGCTATTATGTGGCTCTATATTTTCTAATGATTCAGAGTTTTTTTGCGACAGGTATGTAGGAACAGATTGGAATAAACTTTTTTTTAAATTTAGGTGATATGCAAAGTCGGTCGTGCAAGTGATGAAGATGGTGGCTCTTTTTCCGAGCAAGGTGGTAGAGTATTTTTACAACTTCTACGCTTCTATACACAAATACATTAAATTTCAAATGTCTAAAATTTTTCAAGCTAAGGTTACAATTTTGTTAAGTGACAGTGACTGTAGCTCCCTCAGTAAAAAGCAAGCAAGATCGTATAGGCCGAGTGGCTAGCCCTAATGTCAGAGGTTCTAGGTCGCCCGAAGGCCTTTGATATGGTTTGACGATTGTTGTGACAGAACAAACAACCGGGGTCTACAATTTATCGGTTCATCCGAGTCACGGAAGCGCTCAGTTATAAGTGCCACCCGCATGCAGTCACCCATCCTAGGACTGACCACTCCCCCATTGAACTCTACACATAAGTTAGTAGTACAAAACAAACTGTCCGTCCATCTGTCGCCCAATTGAATCGCTGAACTCATTAATCACTAGTGGCTTCGTCTGGCGGACTGACAGCCCGTCACTCTGACACTGACAGTCGTGAACGGACAATTGACGAATAAAATAGAAACAGGTAGAAACAACACTATTTGAACCCGTAGCAAAATTCCCATTACTATGTTCGTATAGGCTGAGTCGTTAGCTCTAGCGTCTGACTGAAATACTTTGACATACCATAACAGCAGCTGCTGTCATAAGATAAAAACGTTGTTTTAAAGTGGTTCAAGTTGTTTTCAAAATAGAATACTTTTTTTTAATAATTTCACGTAAAAACGACAGGGTGTTATAAGTTTGATGAGTCTGTGTGTGTGTGTGGTATCGTAGCTCCCGAACGAATTAACCAATTTTATCTTATTTTTTCTTTAAGATATGAATTAGTAGAGAGTGTTCTTACTCGTAGCTTGTCGGGGTTTATTTTTTTAAAATATTAAGTAATTTTTTTACTTTAATGTTTAAATGGGCTTAGAAACGTTTGACCGCAACTCACTTGCAAGGCGACGATGCGGTCTAAGATAGAGCACACTTGCCTATGAGGTGCCTATTCACTCTTGTCTTAAGAAAAGAAGAAGAGAACCAGGTTGTAACTGTTACTGGGGAACATTGAGGCACAAAGTGCGTCATCCAACGCATGGTAGCACTTAGGCGTCTCTCAGACAGACGCCAATAGCCGCCAATGCAAAAGTCCATTGATAACCACCGCAGGCCGCGTCTGTCTGGGAGACGCTTTAATTGTACCATTAGCGGTCACCCATCCAAAAACTGACGGAACCATCCGGTGCTTCACTTCAAAGATCTAGTCAAGAGGCCTATAAAATCGAACACTAGTGCTACCTACTCGGCCTAACCAATTTACTTTAATTAGGGATCTATCAAAATCACATAGAGTTACGAGATCTTCTATCAACAAAATGTTGCCTACAACGTAAAACGACAGTAATAATGTTTGATAGCCTCTCCAGTTAGCCAGAACGATTTGCTCAAAAACAACACAGCAAAACAACCGTCTCCGTCTAAGTTAAATAAACACCCTGTTCAAACAAAGTGAACTAAAGAACCTACGGAACAAAGAACCGGAAACACGAAGTAGGAAACGACAGAAGGATAATTAACTTAATTTATCCGACTGCTGCTAAGTGTGTTTGTATGTATGTATCTATGTTTTTTACTAAATGACTGAACTGATTTTGTTGAATGATAATATGTTCTTAGACATAACTAACTGTAACCGGAGTCCGGTGTATGGTGACAGGTTCGCTCCCATTCACATTTGGAACTGAATCCGGTGAACCGTCCGGTGAGTGTGGGTATTGTGACCTTTGCCAGTCTCTTGATCGATGTTTGATTATTGACAACAGCAACCTCCCTATGTAAACGAATTTGCTTTGTCTATTTATTATAAATCAGTAGTTTATACTACAAAACTTCAAGGCTAGAGTGAATAAGTACCTTATAGGTCGTCGTGCTCCATCTTAGACCACAACGTCGCTTAACATCAGGCGAGTTGGTGGTCAAACGCCGACCTAATCTACATAAAAAAAAAGTCAAAGCTGACCTCTTCTAAATGCGGGTATTTTTCAGGGCTCTATTTTTTCTGGAGAACGTTTTTAAAAAAATCAATTACTTAAGGGCGGATATTTAGTTCATTTATACATGCCAAATTTCATCGTAATCTGGCAAAATTAAATGATTTTCAAGAAATTTGACAAGCGCGTTTGTATGGAACATTCAGAACACTTAAAATGACGTTTCAAATCGAAATCAGTAATTTCCGAACAAATTCATCGATAGTCGATTTGAAATGTCAGTCTACGATCGCTGTTAGCACTCCTGGTTCAGACCAAGTTATAAGCCCACGATAAAAGATTGGTTTGCGTTTAGCCGCCATGTCGCTTAATGTTAAGAGATGATGCGGCTTACGATGGAGCGTGCTTGCCAAGTAGAATCCTAACTCTAACTCAAAAGTGCTTCTGGCTCGTGGCCAAAATCGGAACTAACGATTGAAATGAAGAATTTTGACTGATTGACATCAACTGTGTTCTATAATATTCACACATATCGAATACCTATAAATGCTATAATAATTTAAAAAAATCTAAAATAATTCTGACGTACTTTTCTCCTAATTATTAAGGACATTATCCTACCAAAACAACACCGGCACATTAACGGCAATACTGGCAATTTTGCCCACTGTAGTCCGGCCATCATCAGCCTGTTAGAAATGTATGATATAGGCGGGCCACACTCAAAATATTGTCGCAATATTGCCGGGCCAAAATTGCAGTGAAACATAGCCCGTCTAAGAGCTCCCTAAGAGAAACAGTCGGGGCCAATGGGAAGCATCCGGCTGTTTCTCATTTTTTTTTTGTTTACTAGTTAAGCGTCTGCTTCAGTCTAATCTGTGTGTGAACAGTTCTTGTCGACTCAGCGCTCACCTATTTATTAGGACAACACAAATTACACTCACACACAGGCGAAAGGAAATAAATCTGCCTCAGGAAAAACATACCTTACTTTTGGGCGGTGTTTTCCCAAGTTTCAGTGGAAAAATTCGTTGTAAAACACGGAATAATCAGTAAATAGTTTCTGTGGAGAAGTTTTTTTTTTCTAGTGTTTTCTAGAATATAAAATGTAATTCTGTTTTTTTTTGACGATAATTTTAGTATAGCGGCACTAAAATAAAATAATTAAATATTATTGTGATCATCATCATTATCCACAGCCTGCTTCATTCCACTGCAAAGCTCTTTATTGGTCTCTCTCTTGCTGCGTAATTTTGTCTGACTAAATTTAATTCCAAATTCGACCCGCAATTTTTTTAATATGTGTTAGGGCCGCATTCTAAAACGACGCACTTTCATAAATCTCGTTTTAAAACTAGTTTTTTCGTAGGTATTTAAAACCAGTTTTAAATCGAGATGCATGACTGAGCGTTGTTTTAAATGCGGTCCGTGTTTTTTTATCGTTTATAAATTCGCGTTTGACCACCTACTAGTTTGTTGGTAAGTCACGATGTGCTTGGAGATGAAGCTCACGACTTAGATGATACCTATTCACTCTAGCCTTGAAGAGGCCCAGGTTATATCTCTCAGGAAACAAAGATGCAAATTGTTCCAATCCTTAGCCGTACAGTAGAACACTTTTATTTAATTTGTATTTTCTTTTAGTTGAGGCGAGTGGTGGATGTGAGCACCAAGACAAACCATTTGGTTTTTTGGTGCAACACCTAAATATTTTTTGTACCAAAATTTTAAGAGACAATAAATAAATAATAATAATAGGTAGAACTACGTTTGAAACTGTTTTTGTACTGTGTTGAAACAAATCTCTAGTGAATTTCCGCTTCAACGGGGATACACTAGAGATTTGTTGAAACAACAATTTTAAGGATGAACTTCCGCAAAACGCCTGGTTCTATCAACTATCTCAATAGGTACGTTTGGCTCGTATCTTAGGAAAATTCAATAAGTAGGGTCAACTGGTACAAATTCGCCTGTGGGGTAATTGGGTCTTTTGAGAACTACTGACAAACCCTTCACAAATGCAACTTACGCCATCTAGTACAGAATATTGTAACTAAAGATATAAAAAGGATGTAAAGTAAAAGTAAAGTAAAAGTAAAAAAGCCTTTATTTCAATTACACTTAATTTCAATTAATTAATTATAAATGTCCCTTGTCACATATTGCAGTCATGTGTAGATGTCGCCTCCTTGGCGTAGGCCTCCCCCAGTTTTGTCCAGTTTTTTCTGTCTATTGCTTTTCTCCTCCACTCTATTCCCAGTCTTTGGTTGAAGATGTCTTCCCAGCGTCTATGTGGTCTTCCTCTATTTCTCCTTTCTCCTCTCGGTACCCATTCTATTATCTTCTTCGTCCATCTACAATTGTCCATTCTACATATATGTCCTGCCCAGTTCCATTTCAGTATTCTGATAGTTTCGATTATGTCTCTTATTTTAGTCTTTTGTCTGATTGCTATATTGCTTACTTGGTCCGACAGCCTTATCCCTAACATACTCCTTTCCATTTTTCGTTGACATACCGCTAGCTTGTTTTCATCCTCTTTCCTTAAAGCCCAAGTCTGGCAGCCGTATATGAGGGATGGTAGTATGGCAACGTTATAAACTTTTCTCTTAATTGTCATATTAATATCTTTGCTCTTCATTATTTCTTTCATTCCCCAGTACTTCTTCCATGCTATCGCTATTCTTCTATCTATTTCCTTTGCAGTATGGTCTTCAAATGCTATTGATTGTCCAAGGTACGTGTATTCACTCACATATTCTATTTCTTCCTCTTCTACTAATATGGTCTCTTCCTTTCCGTTTGTCATAATTTTTGTCTTTGTTGCATTTAGTGCTAGTCCGACTTTCTTGCTTTCTAAGGTGAGATCTTTCAGCATTTGTTCGAGATTATGTGAAGAATTTGCGAATATCACGATGTCGTCAGCAAATCTCAAATGGCTAAGGTATTCTCCATTTATTTTTATTCCTTTGTTTTGCCAGTCCATGTTTCTAAAAATCATTTCCAACACAGAACAAAAATGATGTAGGTGGTACCTAATTTGTAAAGGTTTGTCAGTAATACTCGAAAGACGCAATTGCCCCACAGACGCATTTGTACCAGTTGACCATAAGGGTGGTAGTAGGTATAGTTTAAAATATAATTAAGGCATGTAATTAGCACAGCGACAAAACTGTTATTACTAACCTTTACATATACCATCTCGTTACACAATTTCAATTAAGAAAAATATTCTATTCTATCTAGTTGAAACTTCTACATAGACAAAATAAATAAATCCAACAATAACACTTCATCGAAGTGCCCACAAAAATATGTCCATACTCTCCGTACCTCGCTAAGTTTCCCCCGCTTTCCCCAGCTTTTTATTCCATTTTAGAGCAGTTGTTTCAAGCAAAAGAAGCAGTCAAACAGCGATGTGGGTCAGAGCACAATACTGCAAGTGCACCCGCACTAATCGATTGCAATATCGGAACACTCGCTCCGCTGTTTACTGCACTCGCCGGCTAAACGACTTGAAATATTGCCTTCACTCTTATACTACTGACCTACTACCGGTTCTCGATCGTAAACATACAAAACTTACTTGCAAATTTATTTACAGTGGTATTTGCAATGATAAAGACAGTGATTGACAGCAAGATTGTCCCCATTATTTATTAATATTTCGTTTTTAGGAAAACAACTTTTTTAGTCTGTTAATGGACAAGAAAAATAAGAATTAAGAAGCCATAATAGATTCACTGCGAAAAGTCCATCTATACTAATCGGATATGAAGCAATTAGACCTAGAAAATATTTCATAGTTCTGGCCTTCAAATGCCGAAGACTGCATACGGAAATTAATAAAAATAGTGAATTCAGTTTTTAAAATCAGCAAAAGATTTTGAACAGGCTCCTCTTTGCATGCATGCTAATGATAGATAGATAGATAGATATGTAGATAGATAGATAAACACTTTATTGTTCACACCAGAAATAACAAAGCAAAAGAACAGAAAAAACTTAAACTGTAGTGTAACAACTGGCGGCCTTATCACTAAGCTAACGACTGGATGTCTCGAGCAAGTAGTAAGTAAATCTTAAGCCTGGGTAAAAAAAAAAACACATGGATTATTTCCAAGTTAGTTATTGGCTAGAGAAATGAGGACACGGCGCGAGTTTAGAAGTAAGCTCGCTGGCATGTAGCGAGTAAAAAATCTCAATGTCAATGTCAAAGTCATAAGAAAGCACTTGCATCCATAGCTCGTAAATCAAAATCGAGAACCGTTAGTAGCACCCAATTTCAGCAACATTACAAGAGGCGTAAATCTCCCGCGCGGCTGAACCGCTGTAATTTGTAGCGTTTCCACACGCGAGTGGAGATTACAACTTAGGAGGGATTGAGGGGGGAGGGGGAGGGGGGGGGGGGAGGGTTGTTGTGGTCGAGTTGTTTTAAAGGAACTAGTTGGAAGTTTGTTTTATTTACCTCTTAGATAAGTACCTACTAGTTGAGCGAGAGAGTGGACACGAAGTTGAAGTACCTGGGGGCTTACCATGAACTTTTACAAAAACATCATTGCGCAGGAACGTTTTGTTACATTCCTTAATAAGTATTGTTTTGTGTCATACCACAAGCATTGAAAACAATAATGTTTTAAAACGTTTTTACTCCTGCTACAGTGATGTCAAAAGAATGTACGATACAAGTGCCTTTAAACACTCTGTGGTACTTTTGCGTATTTTGGAGTATGGTGTTGCCAGATGTACGATGTCAATCGTAACTATACGATTTTTGCCATGTAAAAATCGTACAATCGGGGTCGTACAATAGTACGACCGCATAGCGAAATCATGCCTACAATATCTTAACGATAAAGGGAAATTACACTTACGGTTTTTACAAGTTGCAAGTAAAAACACTATGATTTCTTATTATTTTCTTCCCTAAGAATTTTTATTTTCCTCACCCGCGTACAATCGCTCTAAGAAACATCTGGCGACACTTGGTTGTATAAACAATGTCAAAAACGATTTTTTTTTGTTTTGTCTCATAGGGCAGGCTAGAGGCAACATAGCCATACCACCATAGTCTTCCGTATGTTTGTCATAACATTTTTCATTAAATCTCTGATGAAGATGATGATAAATGAGATAAATCTCGCTCCTCTTTCCCTCTTTCAGTAAAGGCGAGTTTTCGTTTTAGAAAATAATACAAAATCATGACACCATCTTTTCGGTTCCCCTCAAAAACGTAAATTAAATCTACAAGATCATGAAGGTAAATTAAAATTCAATTGCTATATCCAATTAATTAGTGATATCTAGAATTTAATGCTTAGAATAATTTGTCACAGCGGCCGCAGAGTCTCAGCGAAGCAGTTCGATATCATGTGAGACTTTTTAAAAACCCACAGTGAAATCGCTGCGGGCTAATAGGAGTCTGCAGGCGAAGGCTCACTCTAAGAAGAAGCAAGTGCATCAAATGGAGCTGACTTAGCCAACAAAAAATCTATGTGAAAATGGGTTGAAATTTATTCTGGAGCCCGTCCGAAGGCGTCCTTCGTAGTACGGAGCTTCTATTATCTGCTTCGAGAAACTCGAAAGTTTCCAAATCATCGACTATCTTGCTAAATATTACAAATAGAACCTCAGAAACACAGCAAAAACTCATTAATAAATAGAAAAAGTTACACGGAGAGCAACTTTTTAACAATCGTTGTAATTTGTATCATTCCTGCTATTTTGACAGCTCGGCAGGAATACTTTAGAGGTCGTGGTACGGTTTTTAAACAAATGTTCCTTGGATTGAATGAACGAAATCGAGTGACGTCATCAAAACTGCTAAGCGATATCAAAACTGAACAGGAATACTTTTAGGGTGGTCATGGTACGAAATTACGAAGTAAGGCTTAAATAATGATGTTTTAAGAGGTTGTGGTAAGCCCCCTGATGCGTATTGTCCGTCTGAATTTACCTGAAACAATAAAATTTTAGTTAGTAAAATCGTAAAGCTTAAACCGTCTACACGGAGTACCTACTATATACAGGGTGTTACAAAAACCCGGTTAAATCCGCGAGGTGCGCAACTAGTGTCGACAAGATAATACATTCATGCTAGTGTAAATTAAATTTTGACTCTAAAAATTTTGAACATCCGTCATCCGTCTCTTTCGAACTTTTTGTAAATGTCTTATTTTGGTTTTGCATAACTATTTGACGTAACTACGTGTTTCTGAATGATATACCTGGCGGAGTATATTATTATACCAGGACTATAAAAAAGTTGATGTAAAAACATATGTGTCGCTTAAAAAATATCTCTTTAAGTTTATTTAAGTTTCCTTTTAAAATATTGCCACTTTGATTCAACAACTCGCCTGTTACATTTCCAATCAAAATATTCGTATCGTAAAAGCTTAACCAGTTTAAAATGCGAACAATGAATGTTTGAAATACAATCCGAACGCGGGCCAAAGCGAGGAATCGCAATTATACGCGACCAGCGACTGAACAATGCAGCATTCCGCTAGAGATCGCACTGTAACGCGATCAGGGGAATTCTGCACCGTGCGATATTATCTCCGTCCCTGTCTGTTTCATTTGAAAGTCATAAGAGTGAGAAGGACCGAGATAAAATCGCATGCACCCGCATTAAGTTGTGTTCAAACACAGCATCGTTTTACACAGCTTTGCGACGTAAATTCCACAAAATGCTGTGATATTTGATACTCGTATTACACTGGTTTATTCATTTAAAATTTTCATTTAAAATTTAAATGAAAATTTTAACTGAAACTATAAAAAACTTCAAAAGCGTGAAAATAATTAAATTTGTTGTTTATTCAGTTTCTTTCTTCTACGGGAAAATGTAGTTACAGTTCGGCCAAATTGTTGTGCTTTTGAGTATGCCACCGGTTAATGGCTAAATTGTGTTTGGACTGAAACAAAATAAAACAAATCTTTATGACTAACTTTCGGCGAGTGTCGGCGACTTCAGTAAGTAGACTCCTTTAAGCTAATGTTCCAACATTGGATTCAGTGTCGTCGGCAACAGTAACGCCGCGTTAATTCACATAAAAAGCACATGAAGATTAGCCCCCATATGCTAAACATTGTATAGCCTTGGAATAGTTATGCAGTGTTGTCTTTTTCTCTAGAGTTAATTTTTTTTAAGGAAAACAAAAGACAAAACACTCTACATCTATTCCGAGGCTGTACAACGTTTATTGCTAAGGGTGTTAATATATAATTTACTTGTGTACAAGTAGGTACATTTTTATGACGTTATTCTTGAATTTGCGTAACGATACTGTCATCGGGAGCAGTGAAGTCAATGACGAAATAGAACGTTAAGCTTTAAATAATTCACGAAATGCTAAGTGCACTGATTAATAATTGATTTATTGAAGGCAATCGTGTAATCAGCACGTATTGGCTTTCATTTTGCCTAATTTGCTCTCTCGAAAATTTATGAATCTTCCCATTGTGAAAGTTGTTGATAATAATGATAACTATGAGCTTCTTTTAGCTTAGTAATCCCTATCCTAACTACCTTACCCTTTTCGCGTAACCCGGGCGGTCTAGTTAACCTCACACACGTAATTTCAAGCAGATAAACAAGGGGCCTACCATAACATCGTATTTACAAGATGGTTACTTTTTGTTACCGACGCTGTGAGACTACGAATCGTATCGCCGCGCAATAAGGTTCATGGTTGCGCAGTGTTGAAAACAAAACATCATCGTTATCCCCCCAGGTAGGAACTGCAAAGTCTCACAAACAAAGACAATGGTATCAAAAAACATGTAGTAATTGCTTGCCATGTCGTGCACAAAAGGCTACAGTATCGGGACATACTAGCTCTGACACATCTCACTTGCAGTTACATTTCACTCGTTTACTTGTGAGTTCACTCGAGCGTGCTGTCTAGTGTGTGCGGAGTACGAAGAGTGCCCGGGGTGTGGGCGGAGTGTGCGAGAGTGAAACGATCGCCTTGAGGTAAAAACATGGATAAACATTAATGTCTTGAGGCGATTTCCACACGTAAAACGCGTCGTGAAGTGTGCTTCACATGACTAGCATAATCGACTGAGGGAACGTTAGCGACCAAAGAGTCTATGCGTCAGCTTCGACAAAAATGCTTCCGTATGTCCGTATGAGATCTCAGTTGTACTCTACAGGTCGCATTTCTTAACCGATTCTCTTCAAATTTAGTGAGTAGGTTCAGTAATTCGGGTAAATAATAATTGTCGAAGACGGGTCTGAGCAGTAGTGCCTCACTCAACTGCCGTCTTTGTACTTCTTCACTCTAGTAAACTTCAAGGCTAGAGTGAATGGAGCACGACGACCTATAAGGTACTCACTTATAGGTCGTCGTGCTCCATCTTAGACCACAACGTCGCTTAACATCAGGCGAGTTGGTGGTCAAACGCCGATCTATTTTCTAAATAAAAAAAATATATATTATGTCAAATCATTTTGGAAAATTTTCAAAATTCGGATACATGATCCAAAAACTGACTCGGTCAAAAAAAAATAGTTTTTAGTTATCGAACTTTCTCACAAAAATTAACGAGAATCAGTTGAGGAATGCGATCTGTAGAGCAGTAGAGACTTCGGCCACGAAATCTACAGCTCACAGCGCCACGAGTATACGAGTATACGAGTATATCTGCAATTTACAGAAGCCGCGCGACCGCGACGGGCGCAGGTCTAAACCGCTACGTGAGTTGAGAGTCTTCACACCAAAGTCACCAACTCACCGACACTGCCCGTCGATATTGCGTGTGCGTCTTATTAAATTTTAGAAGTATGGCCGCCGACATCCATAATCAAAGCAGCCAACATCATATCGGCGGCTGTCAGCGACTTTGGTGTGTAGACTTCCTAGTTCGACGTCCGTGGCGAGAAGCAGTCAGTGATTATCTAATCCGAAAAGTGTAATTAAAAATTAAAAAAATCTTCGACAACCAAAAAATTACTAATTAACCTTTCAAACAAAAAAAAAACAAAATCAAAATCGGTTTATCCGTTCGGGAGCTACGATGCCACAGACAGACACACACACACACACACACACAGAGAGAGAGAAACACGTCAAACTTCAGGGTATAGAGGGTATATATATAAAACCCATCTATAGAGTTTTTAGGATTCCGTAGTAAAACAAAGAAGTCTTGTATCGTTGTATTCGTCCGTCCATCGTGACCCTCCGCTGCTCGCTCAGCTTAAGGTCTGACCAATCCCTACTGTCGACGTAACTCTTCTCTTCTCTCTTCTTTGTGAATAGTACGCTTTGTTTCACAAAGGTTTTCGTAACTAACTCCCATGGAGTAACTAACTCCTTTTGACGTGACGAGCTCATGTTAATTGTTTTGGTATTTTGGAGGGAAGAATTTGACCTAGTTATTTAGAATTGTAAGTGTGTGTTTGGGTAGATTAAGTACTACGTATTTGTACTTTATTGTAAGACTGATCTGGGAGGTGGAAAATGTTTTGTTCAGTAGAAATAAGTATGTGTGACATGTATGTATTTTATCTGCTTATCTTTATATCCGGAGAGTGACAGGCTATGTTTTATAGACGGGTTTTTTGTTATAGATAGATAGATAGATAAACTCTTTATTGTTCACACCACAGATAACAAAACAACAAGAGAAAAATTATGATAAAACTTATTACTATTTAATAAGATACAACAACAAAGTTGTAACAACTGGCGGCCTTATCACTAAAAGCGATCTCTTCCAGGCAACCTTAGGATGGAGAGGATACGACAAATGAGTATGGGATAGGGTGTGCAAAAATAACAAAAATAAACATAAGATTGATACAAATTAACCAATGTTTTAATTTTTAAAACAAAATTTTTAGGCCCCTTGCAAAAGATAAGGGGTAAATTTCTGCATAGCATAATGTATCGTCACGTTTTTACCCGAAAGGACTGTCATAAGCGTATTACAAAACCCACACTTCGGCGCACGATAATTAGTAGGTACCAAATGTGACAGTGGACGAGCTTGTCACCATAACCGGCCTCCAGTTATGTAGCAGATCACATTAAATACGCACATATGTTCGCACAATGAACAAATTGGTGCGGCTGGTATTAAGACTTTTTAATGGCACCTTCATATTGTGTTGACACAAGCTTAGCTTCTAACTCTTGTGGCCATTTGCACTAAATATAAGAATTGATTAATTAGTTTAATCTATTTCTAGCTAGCTTCAACCTTAACTTTATGTGCCCGATAAGCAAATACATATTTTGCTAGAAGTAGTTTAAAAATAGTTAAGCAAGGACGTAGGCGATTCTTATATTTAGTACAAGTGGCCATTGGTGGCGCAAGACGATTCATCAGTATAACCTTTGTTGTGTGCAGTATGTTTTGATGTGCAGTTAACTCCAAGTTAAAAAGGTAACCCGAGCTTTTACCACTAGTTCTTAGATAACCCGAGCTTTTACCACTAGTTCTTAGTCATAGGACGCAAAGACAGCATAAGCCCGAGCGTTTCCTCGAATGAGACTAATTTGACGAGAAAACCAACAAAGTAGAAATATACAAAATACTCCGAACAACTCGATTTTTGTAATAATAAGTTTTCGAAATTGAGATATTGGATAAAAGTAATACTAATGACTTTTAACTAGCACCACAATAAATTAAAATGAACATCAAAACTTAATAAACTTACGTCTAACGCCGCGTACAGACCAAAGCAAACGAAGGCCAACTCTCTCGTTTTATTTTATTGAAACGAAACGGGACGCAGCGTATTCTTTAGCATTCGTTGGCTCGGTGTGTACCCAGCATATGGATGTTGTCATAGACCCAAATCTCTTCCTCCAACTTCCGGTAAAAACTTCATTTATAATGGCTAACATGACAGCGTCCGGGCATCTCCGTCCGCGGTTCAAAATGTGTTTCATTTTCATAAATCCGCCCATTTTTCATATACGAGTATAACGCACCAGAGACTACTTATTTTTTTTAAAGAACGTCGTTATAACGTACGAGTACATCTTATAATTATGTACATGTAGTTTAAACAATAATTATATATTATGTAGTTTAGTATCCCAATTGCCAAACTAAAATTTTTACTTGTTATTTATTTTTGTTTAGTGATTTGTCTTTGTTGTTTTTTTAGTTTTGGCAATAAATACCTTTTTATTTATTTATTTTATTTAAAACTAGTGGCTCTGTCAGCTCGTGGCTGACGTTTGTTCTCCTCAACAGGTCGTATTCAGCTACCGATTCTCGTGAAATTTTTGAGCAAGTTTGATAATTATACAGAATTTGTTTTTTCGAGTAAATTTTTGGTATTTTTTCATTTCCATCCAACCTGAGTCGACAAAAAAGTCTAAATAATTATCGAACCTACGCACAAAATTTCAAGAGAATCGGTTAAGAAATGCGACCTGTAGAGGAAGCCAAAGATCTGGACTGAAATCCAGACATACGAAAGCAGAGACGCTTCGCACGCTAACGCTCGCTTGGTCAATAAATAAAAAAACACGCTTTAAACATCCTGGTTCCAGATCAGCCCCGAGACACCAAATTATGGTTTTGTCATCCGAACTACGAAATACGACAATTAGCAGTAGGTTAAAATTGACCTATGAGATTGTATTACATTGTTTGTTAATTAGTTACAGGGCTAAGTAAAGCTATAAAAAGTGTTAGAAACAGGTGTGTTTTCCAAAAGTAAACTAAACTAGTGACTCCGCCATTTTGAAAACATTCTAAAAATGGGATCAATAAAAAATTATGTAAAATCATCAAAGCTTCACAAAATTTTACTAGAATCGATTGAGAAATGCGACCTGTTGAGGGACCAGTCGGACAGACGCCCGCTCGGCATTCGAAACTTTTTCGCCTAAGCTGAAGGAGAGATGCTTCGCTCGCGCCACTTGCTCTGTAAACTACTCAAAATAAACAACAGTTAAA
The DNA here is from genome assembly GCA_911728515.1 of Peribatodes rhomboidaria. NCBI lineage: Eukaryota > Metazoa > Arthropoda > Insecta > Lepidoptera > Geometridae > Peribatodes > Peribatodes rhomboidaria. The sequence goes on from OU452190.1 coordinate 348,635, forward strand.
GGTGATCCTCTACAAATATCGTGAAGGGTTCGCATCTTCGTTACAAGTTTGCTTTGTTTGAATACAGATGGCGTAGTTTTGTTGGTTGTCTTTTGTAAAGTTCATTCTGCTTAATTGTCTTTCAGCTTGTTTATTCTTAAGTTCTTAAGTAACAGATAGTTGTTTTAACTCTGTCTCTCTCATTAAAGTGAAATGAGAACGAAGAAGATGGAAAGATTATCTATTGCTCAAAAACGTGACTGAAATTCATGGTGTTGAAATTGTAGATCTAAAACTTAAAACTGTTTACCGGTTTTTAATTAATCACTAGCTAAGTCCCGCGGTTTCACGCATAGTCCCAGAGGAACCGTTTTTTTTTTATGTAGAATAGGCCGACGTTTGTCCACCAACTCGCCTGATGTTAAGCGACGTTATGGTCTAAGATAGAGCACGACGACCTAGAAGGTACTTATTCACTCAAGCCTTGAAGATACGCAGGTTGCAGTTAGTCGGGCATACAGACGATGGCAAGGTGTTCCATTCCCTAGCGGTTCGTATCAGAAAGGTGGAGGTAAACCTTAGTAAAATTTAGTACGAGTTGGTGGAATATCGACTAAGTAGGGATGGTACGTAAGCGTTTTCCGACTTGTTCTGTTGTAAAAAGGGGAAGAAGGGATTAGGTCATGCAGTTCCAACGCAAACTCGCCGAAATGCACCCTGTAGAAAATAGCCAAACACGCCACTTTACGCCGATGTTCAAGGCTCAGAAGTCTCGTGGCGACTAGCTTTTCGTCGCATATGAGCCTCCGGTGCTTTTCGGGATGAAAAGCACTTTGTGTCCTTTTTTGTACCCTTGACAACATGTATGAAAAATTTCATGATGATGTAGTATGATGATGATTGTAGGCGTGAAGGTTAAACAAACAAACACACTTTTGCATTTGTAATATTATCAAAAAATTAATTAAACAATTGTTAATATCATAGAATTCAAATTGTATTCATAAAAATAAATTAAAAACAGATACTTATCCCCAAAAATCTGACCTCAGTTACAATAGTCAAAGAACCCTTAATTTAATACAAACCAAATTAATGCCAACATTCATAAACAAAGGATTTAATTAACTTTAGTCACAACACAACATACCCCCGCTCCCTCTCTTGATACATACCCCTCCTTGCCCGGTCCCTGTACACAATAGCAGTCGTAATTACGCGCTTTAAATGAAGGACGAAAAAATCGCTGCTTATGTGAGAGTAGCTGTTACCCGCGACTTCGTTCGTGTTTAATCAGAAAATAATATCAAAAAATGTTCCTCGTGATATACTGTAACTAGTTATCAAATTTCATCAAGATCCGTTCAGCCGTCTAACTGTGAAAGTCTACAAACACATAGACAGCCAGTGATTTTATACATGGAGAATGGTCATAAAATCTAATTTGGAAGTAGCTGCTTTAAAAATATCCTATTTGCTTTTCCAGACTATAATCTACGAATACGTATCTCTGTGCTAAATTTAAACCATATCTGTATCAGCTGTTCTGGCGTGATTGAGTAACAAACATGTTCCATCCATCCATCCAAACTTTCGGATTTATAATACTAGCTGTTACCCGAGACTTCATTTGTTGACAATTCATTAACAATTAAGGATAAATTGCTCAAGGAATATAACCTGCAGATGGCCATCAGAGATCGGAACGCGGTAGTGATGGAGGCTCTGAGTCGGGAGGAGGCCATGATGTTATAAAAATATTAATTGTTATAAAAATTGTAATAATTTCTGTTCTCGTTATAGTTTTTATTTTGTTATCGTTTTATATAAATTGTGGGTCCATCTCGAGCATTCATGCTGACTATCGAAGGCACCTTCTTGCGGCGGCGTCGTGTGTCGGGTCGTTCTCTTCCCTCAAATATGGTTGAGGAGAGCGATGGCTGGCACATACGTCATACTCGTGATCGGGTGCTGCTTGCGGGTCGCTTGTCTGCTCGTGGTGTACTCACAATGCAATAAGTGAAAACCTTTAACCTAACCTTAGATTAAGACTTAATAACTAACCCCCCTTGTATTCCCCTTAAATTTTGTGTTTTGTGTTCGTCTAATTATTATTTTGGTAACGGGTTGACATTTTTAATTATTTTGTATTGTTATTATTATTATTATTATTTTTAATTAATTACTATCTAACTTAATATGGACTTATGGTCTGAAATAAAGAATTATTATTGTTATTAAATAATAATTTAAGATTTATGTTAACAAAAGTCACGGTCCCCGGAGTCCGTGGAGTGTAATTTAAAAAAAAAAACAATTGCTTAGTACAATCGAGCCCCTGTACAGCTGCTTAGCTGTGAAAGGCCTACAAACAGACAGACAGAGTTACTTTCGATTTTATAATATTAGTATGTATTAGTGTGATGGTTATAAAATGAATTGTACCTATCTATTATTTTTCAGCGAGTCCAAATTGTTTTTTGATAGATTTATTTTATCTCGACTCAATAATACTAACTCGGGTTCCGGCACGCACCAATTTGTTTACTGTGCGAACATAATTCCGTATGTAATGTTATCTGCTACATGACTGAAGCTCGGTGCATGGCGACAGGCTCGCGCCTTGTTACTTTCGTGACTGAATATCATCCGGCGAAGTGTGGATGTTTTAATACACCTCTGTTAATGTTATGCTATGAAGATGACATATAAAAGCAACATTCTGACCAATTCATTAGTACACACTCACTCACGACCCAATCGCCTAACACAGCACCCATTGCGCGCAAAACACATAAATCTAGCAAATGAATGGAGCAGAAGCTTGAATGGGCGTCGAACGGTGAGAGAGGCAATTATATACGTACCGTGCAGGAACACATTCAGATGGTAATGACTATTTGAATTGAGGATTTCTCAACAAATGTGCTTTAAGATTTTTTTCACGATTTTGCTGGACCAAGCGAATCGAAAAGTCAGTTCTTGGGGCCGCATTCTAAAACGACGCTCAGTCATGAATCTCAATTTAAAACTAGTTTTACTCCAGCTGCGCATAAAAGAGGGTTATGTTTTTCGAGTGTATGTATGTGGGGTATGTATGTAAGAGGCTTCTTTTAAACAGCTTGATGTATTTCGACATGAGAGGTGTCATTTCAATCATCTTGATAGTGGAAGTGACACAGGGTACAATATTTTGCAACCGGGATTTTGGGAAAGAAAAAGACAGAACACTATATAACTATTACAAAATTAGACAACGTTTATTGCTAAGGAGGTAAGTATTTTGTATTTGTTTGACAATGGCTTCAGTATAGTTGATCTGATTTTCTTGAAATTTTGCAGGCACTTTTTTTTTTGTAATTTTGTAGGTACAATTTGTGACACTAAGATGAACAGCTGAGAATTCCATACTCTACCACGGTTTAACGCAAATAAATTTCATGAAGCAATGATCAACAGTACTTATTTTATTGTCGGACAAACCAATGCCAATCCATCTCAGTAGACAGTAAAATTCCACTTCGCTCTTATGAAAAAATCTAAATCTTCAGTACTGTTCCATGCCTTACACATAACACTTTGCATATACCGGAAGCCACATAACAGCCGCCGTGTGCCGCCAGCCTTATTGAATCAAGATCCTCTCAAGTACATTCGAATTTGCACTCTGAACCATTTGGATATGATTGAAAATGTCAGAGCAGAGCGGTTGGCTTGGAACGAACGCCAATTCAATAGACGGTTTTATTCCGTTCCGCTTTTTTTAGATTTCTGTTCGTTTGGAAAAGAAATATTTTCATGTTTTTGATGAAAATCAGAAAAAGCGGTACTCTGGGAATAGCCTTTTCGTACGACTTCATAATTATTAATTAGACATGTTTTGATTTATTTTTCGTAAATTCTAGCACATGCACACACACCGTCACGCCTTCCCCCGGAAGGGGTTAGCAAAGATGTATTACTCGTACAATATCAAGTCTTCGCCGGACGATATTCAGTCCCAAATGTGACAGGGGGCAAGCCTATCGGCATACACCGGGCTTATCAACAACTTAACTAATATTTTTTGTCCACCCTCCTAGCGTAGTTGGAGTCTGGTTGCTTTTTATGCGTGAAATGCTACTTAACACATTATTTTTCACGCAAGTAGTTTTCAGATAGTTTGGAAAATATGATTTTCTTAACGTTTTTACCCAAAAGAATATTTCTCTTTAGAGAAATATTCTATATATATATATATTAGGTCCTTACGTATGAAATTGGCGTTTTGTATGGGAGGAATAAAAAGTCGATTTTTTTTTTTTAAATATTTTTAATTAATCAAAGTATGCACCGTTGTTATCTATGCACTTTTGCCATCTTATGGGTAGTTCATTGATCCCTTTACTATAAATAAACCATGGGGGCGAGAATCAATAAACTCTTTGAAGGCGGTTTGGACTGCTGCATCGGAGTGGAATTTTTTTCCTTGTAAGAAGTTGTCCAAATTCCGGAAGAAATGGTAATCTGTTGGAGCAAGGTCCGGGGAGTACGGTGGATGTCGCAGACATTCCAATTGTAGCTCATCTAACTTAGTGGTTGTTTGTTGTGCAGTGTGTGGTCTTGCGTTGTCGTGAAGCAGCAGTGGCCTAGAGCGATTGACCAATCTCGGTTGTTTAACAGCTAGTTCTTCCTTCATGGTTTGCAGTTGCTGACAATAGATATCTGCCGTAATCGTTTGGCCAGGTTTAAGAAGTAGTAGTAGTACTGTAGTGAACGACACCGGCGCTAGTCCACCAAACACTTACAAGTAACTTTTTCTGAGTCAATTTTCGTTTAGGGCAGTATTTGGCTGGGTCTCCAGGGTTCAGCCATTGCGATGAGCGCTTTCGATTATCGAACAATATCCACTTTTCATCACAAGTAATGATTCGATTTAAAATCCCTTCATTATTGTGTCGGTTGAGCAAAGTAACACAACAGGCGACCCGTGTTTGCAAGTTCGATTCACTCAATTCATGAGGTACCCATCGTTCGAGTTTTTTTACTTTCCCGATTTGCTTCAAGTGGATTAATACAGTTTTGTCACTTACCCCGAAGCCTGCTGCTATCTCTGAAGTGCTTTGTGATGGATCCGCTTCCACAATAGCCTTTAATTCTTCGTTTTTCACTTTGATCTCCGGCCGTCCACGGGGTTGGTTCTTAAGGTCGAAATTTCCAGAACGAAAACGTTGAAACCAAAAACGTACCGTGCTGTCTTTAGCGACACCAGCGCCGTACACATCATTCATTCTTCGAGCTGTTTCTGCAGCACTGGTGCCACGGTAGAACTCGTACTCGTAAATATACCGATATTTCATGTTTTCCATTGCGCGGTAATAAGCGATGCCAAAGAAAAAGTAATGAGGAAAATAACAAATGAATGATTGTATTCCAAAGAAAAAAAAAACCAGCTAAATGAATTTATTAATTTGAATTTCGAATTCTTAACCAAAGAGGAGATATTTCAGATCAAATTGATCAATACGACAAAACGCTAATTTCATACGTAAGGACCTAATATATGACGGCGCGAGATATCATTGGTTATAGAAAATCAGTTTGAGAGTTTTTAATCGATAGTTTTAATCTGAGGTTTATGACGATTAATCGATTTGTTTATGGTCATTTAGAGCGGTTAACACCGAATGGAGTTGCGTTTGGGATTTCGGGCGAACGTCATGTCTGTCAGTCAGTGGTTGACAGGACTGGGCTGAAAGCGGTCGCACGCAATGGTCATTCGTAAACCCATTACTCTAAATCGCCAACTATCTTTGTGATCATTCATTAACCAAGTAGTCTGAGTGACTGTATAATTAAAATAGTGAAAAGCCTACATTGCTGTCCCCTTATTTCAACGTTCCTGAAGTTTGACGCGCACCATAGATACCCGCGATGACGAGTTCATGGCTCAGAAATCAGATACAACACCTCGGCCTACTAGATTTTCTCCGTCACCAAAAGTGGAAGGTTACAGCACGGCGGCCTTTCCTATGTTTCTCCGACATCAATGGGATCAGATGCGACGGCGTGGCTCCTCTTTCCTACATTACCCCGATATCAGGAGTGAGATGTGAAGGCTCGGCTTCCTATTTCTCTATGTTTCCCCGATATCAGAATTGGGATAAGACTAATGCCCACAGTTAACAAGATGAGTGCTGAAGATGATGACGAGGACCACCGCTCTCTTTCCCCGATATCAAAATTGGGATAAGAATAACGTCCACAGCAACAAGATATGGCTCCGTCTTTGGCTACAATTTTGCAATGATCTGGAAGCGAAGTGGCATAGCAACAGATGGCTGATAGGGTCGTCCTTACACTGAGAAAACTGTGTACGTGCTATTATTGTGGAGTGTGCGGACTGTTTCTTCGTGGTGAATGAAGGGCAGCAGGGCGGCAATGAGAGAGTGAGCATCGAGTAGACGTCTGCATTATCTCGACGGCGTTTGATTACACCTAGTCTATGCTATGTGACGCAACTAACAAACAACGAGAGACGAAGGATAGCAGTGTACCGAACAAAACGTCGACGCCTACGTGTTACTACTGCAACGAGGTTACATCGCCACTCGTTGATCGAAAAAGGGCACCAAAATAAGCAGCAGCAACGTGCGAGATCCGGTCAATGCCTGGAGGGCTATTCTTACAACTCGAGCTACCATTTTATCTCGAAAAAAAATGCCTAAATTCGAGATGCCTTATTCTATACGCTCGAGATCGAGATAATCTCGATGGCTGGGGCGCGAGATGTCTCGAGTAGTCGGAGGCAGTGGAGACTTCCAGGAATCGAGATCGAGATGAGATGAAAATCTCCTATCTCCGAATTGGGCCCCTGCACTATGAAGCAGCCATTGATCACCTACGAGTAGCAATTGAATCCGGTGAGAAGTTTTCATTTTGTTTGATATTCGTACACGGTGTATGTCAGAGTGCTATTTTCTATTGGAGTTGCTTAGAGTTTGAAAATACCCACAAACAGTTTAGTCATACTGCCGCTTGCGGCACATGTGAGTCATGCAGTTAATAGATAACTAACTAAATGTCAATGCTTTTGGTAAAACTAAGCCTGAAGGGCAGTAGCCGGTAGGACAGTAGCCTGTGTAGTAATAGCCTGTGTGGCAATAGCCTGTGTGGCACTAGCCTGTGTGGCACTAATCTGCAAGGTACTATCCTATGTGGCTCTAGCCTGTGTGGCAAGCCGGTGTAGCAAGCCTGTGTGGCAAGCCTGTGTGGCCATTCCGTGTGGCAAGCCTGTGTGACAAGCCTGTGTGACAAGCCTGTGTGGCAATCCTGTGTGGCAAGTCTTTGTTGCAACCCTACTTTTGTTGAATTATAGTCTGAGTGACGACCTAGCCTGTGTGGTGAGCCTATGTAGTAAATTCCTCCCGGTGTAACATCATAGTACGAGTTACGACCTAGCCTATGTGGCAAGTCTAAGTGACAACTTTAATGCCATGTTATTCGGTTGAAATTGGACACAGCAGTTTTCATAAGTCCAAACCGCGTATGTGTACCGTCATTGGATTTTCAATGTGGCTTGATTAAATTCTTGGAAAATTGGATGTATGATTAATAATTTAGTTTTAGCCTCGATTATTCGATTGGTCCCAATACAATTTATTTCACTAAAAGTCAAGTTGCTTATTTCAATTATCATGACAATTTATGGGGATAGGTAACGAATATGAAGTTACTGTTGGAAGAGTCGATTATACTCTGGTACGATGTTTATGGTTGATAGAATTGGGTTTAACTGTGTTTTGTGTTTTTCCCATAACTGTTTTCGCTTTCTGTGAAATTGTGGAGGTAGATTTGAGACGGTCAGAATGACCGAGCGTTAAGTGGTTACTTGAGCACTTTTATGATTGTCCACAGATGATGAGATGAACTATTCACCCGAGGACGTGTGAAAATGCAGGATGGCCGTGACGGCGCGAGATATCATTGGTTATAGAAAATCAGTTTGAGAGTTTTTAATCGATAGTTTTAATCTGAGGTTTATGACGATTAATCGATTTGTTTATGGTCATTTAGAGCGGTTAACACCGAATGGAGTTGCGTTTGGGATTTCGGGCGAACGTCATGTCTGTCAGTCAGTGGTTGACAGGACTGGGCTGAAAGCGGTCGCACGCAATGGTCATTCGTAAACCCATTACTCTAAATCGCCAACTATCTTTGTGATCATTCATTAACCAAGTAGTCTGAGTGACTGTATAATTAAAATAGTGAAAAGCCTACATTGCTGTCCCCTTATTTCAACGTTCCTGAAGTTTGACGCGCACCATAGATACCCGCGATGACGAGTTCATGGCTCAGAAATCAGATACAACACCTCGGCCTACTAGATTTTCTCCGTCACCAAAAGTGGAAGGTTACAGCACGGCGGCCTTTCCTATGTTTCTCCGACATCAATGGGATCAGATGCGACGGCGTGGCTCCTCTTTCCTACATTACCCCGATATCAGGAGTGAGATGTGAAGGCTCGGCTTCCTATTTCTCTATGTTTCCCCGATATATATATAAATATAGTAAGTATTACATCTCACATAACAAAACTACCTTAGTAAGAAACTTTTGTAAGATCACTACCTACCTATCTATCTATGATAATACCTACCTAAGGCTTGTCGAATTAGATTTTCCTCGCTTGAGGCTTTTCTATACAAAATTGATCAGATCAGAAAAAAAATAGGTACATACTTAGTAAAAAAACGTTTAGTTATTTTTAATATATTTTTTTAAAAATTTATCTCCTACATAACTGGAGCCCGGTGTATAGCAACAGGTTTGCCCCTACACATAAAGGAATTGATATCGTCCGGCGAAGTTCCGGTGTTGTACGCCTCTGCCAGCCCCTTCGGGGGAAAGGCGTGACGATATGTTGTGTTATTTTTTTGTATGAACGGTACTATAACTGCTATTGTATATGCTGTTTTAATATGACCTGAGGCCCTAGAGAAGTAGCAATCGCATTCAAGCGATTATGTTTTTAAAATCGCTATAATAACGCTCACGTCAGCAATTTATTCACATAGAAACTGACAAACATAACATTAATGTACTAATGGCTACTGAAGATACTGGCTAGAAGCCTACCTGGCTGTTTTTTTGGTATAATTACATAACTCAAATTCCCTTAATTTCATGATATAACCTTAACAGATGAACATAACACACAACATACAAACTTACACACATGCCGGTCAAAAACGTTACCCTCTTTTTGTTTCGCTGTAGTCGGTTAATAAAGTCTTAGATACGTAATTCTCTTAGCAAACTATACTCAAATAAAGAGAAGTCTATTATATAACGTATACCTATTCCACAAACACAAGTGATATTTGAAGTTCTCCCATAGGAACTTCCGAAACTTGGCGTAATTATGAACAACAACGGAACAACGGAACGACAGTTCGCCGTTAGGCTATAACGCGCGTTACGAGCGTGGGCCGTTATATTCATATAGGCCGTTAGAATTAGGACTTTGAACTTACTTCTAAGTTATACTCCTACTTAGATTTAGGGATAAAGATTTAGGGATGTTGAGTATTTATGTACCTATCTTATCTACACTAATATTATAAATACGAAAGATTTGTTTTTTTTTATGTTTGTAACGAATTAACTCAAAAACTACTGGTACGATTTCAATATTTTTTTCAGCATTAGAAAGCTACAATATTCTTGACTGACACAAGCTATAAAACGCGAGCAAAACAGCTAGTATGTTATACATTTACAGAGATTTTGTTAGCTCTATCACTATAATTATATTCTAGAACTAGCAGCTGTGCCGCTACCATGCTCGCGTTATGTCGTGGCCTTTTTTTTTATTTATTTTTTTCATTTTGAGAAAATCCTTTATGGATACCGCCAACAGCCCTGGGGCGGGCACAGAGTGGTTATGTGGGAATCCCGCCACTGACGGCCTACCCACTAAAAACCCAAGGGTGTTCCACCTTTCACACACGACCGCAGCCCCGACAGCGCCAGCCCCTGCGGGCACCTCCTCGAGGCTACGCTCTTCCTCACCATGACGATGTGTCGAACACTAAACACATCGTCATCATCCACCTCGGGGACCAACTCAGCCGATGGGCGCAAAACAGCATGCTGTTTTTGTTATGCCGTGGTCAACCCAATTCAACTTATCCTACTTCTCTTCTATTCTCTTCACTTCATCATCATCATAATAATAAATAAAGTCGCTTTAAGTCAGTCGGTCGCCGTCAGTTCCCTTTTTTGTCTGTCCACTAACTCCTTTTAAACCACGCAACGGATTTTGATGCGGCTTTCGCCATCAGCTAAATATTTTTTCACGAAAGGTTTATGTATTGCTGGAAGCCGGAACGGGTCTCTATTCCTATTTATCCTACTTGTATTATAAACACAAAAGTTTGTTACTTCTTCACGCTCAAATGAATGGACAACCGGCCCCCGCTTCACACCGTAGGTACCTAAAATAAGCCTTCCGTAAAAAAATTGTGCGTGGAGTCCCTCCGCGCGGAAGAAGTGAAACTTCTGTGTATCTTTCTTTCTCTCTTTGTTTGTGGTTTGTGGCAGGAAACCTGTTTTTTCTTTTCTGTCTTTATTTTTTGTTATGTATTTTTTTTTCTCCTATGTTTCCTGTTGCAAATAAATTCTATTCTATTCTATTCTATTCTATTCTCTCCTTTTTGCGTTGGAATATTGGACGCTACTCATTGCTAACGCTTGCGCTGGCCTGTAACAGGTATACTACGCGCATGCGTTTGAGTGCCTCGCATTCACTCTCGCTCTGTCTCTTTCTATTCTCCCTCCCCAGGAGCGTTAAACGTTTAACGCACCCTTGTTGGAAGTCGCATTAGAAGTTTCACTTCAAAAATATCTATTAATACCTATAACAAAGCTTCAACTCTAACTGATAGTGAAAACGCACCAAAATCCGTTGTGTAATTTAGAAGGAGTTAGCGGACATACAGACAGAGAGACAGACAGACGCGGAAAGTTACTTCGTTTTATACTTCGTAGAGGAGAGAAGAGATAGACATTTGAGTTTCGTGTTAAGAGTCCCGCGACGCTCTGAATTTTCCATGCAAACGTGCTTGTCAAATTTGTTGGAAACCATTTGTAAGATTATGATGAAATTTGGCCTGTACAATTAAATAAACTCTGTATCCGCCTCTATTTTCTTGATTTTTTGAAAAGGTCCACAAGAGAGTATAATGCTATGAATAATATCCACATTGATATGGGGTAATTTTGACGGATTTGCTATAACTATCTATTAAATAGATAGACAAAGCAAACCGGAAATTCTTTATGAGCTTTTCAACTTATCCCACGAGGGAAATTCTTAATTATTTAAGAATTATATGAGAAAAAACATATTGAAATTACATTTTGTCACTCTGTGGATAACTTTTCAGACTCGTCAGTATCTTTACTTGCTCTCTTCGCTCGTCGTCTTCTTTTCGACGAAAAGGCAAAAGAAAACCTTTAGCCTATACCGGGTGTAAGGAGACCGTTCTCGAAAACGAAAACTGGGAATAGTGGTGGGGATTACTAATACAAAGCGACTAAAAAAAACGCGAAAAAAAATTTTTTTTTTTAAACTTAAAATCAGATTTTTTGTCATCTACACAAGTTATAGCTTTAAAGAGCTAGTAAAATCAACAATTAGCAAAAAAAAAAAAATTTACCTTGACGCGTAGTCTACTACAACTGACTAAACGGCTGACGCTAAAGGTGAACGCCCGCACACAGCTGCGCGCGGTCGCGACCTTGCTAAGATGCCGCGCCGCCCGCGCCCGCCGCTATCTCGGCGCGCGCGCGGGCCGCGGCGGCGCGTTACGAGACGGTCCTCCCGCCATTCGCACAGATCTAACTACCTACGTGGCTATTGCATTCTCTTCGGTACTTTCGGTACTTCCCTAAATTACGTTCGATTCAAACTGTCCCACGGCTGGGGATGGGCCCTGAGATATGAGCCATCTTCTCATTGTGAGAAGCTTAAGACCGCACACAAGTCATAAGTGTCCACAACGCTGGTCCAATGAGAGAATAAACTCCCTAAACTAAAAAAAATAACTTTTAGACGTCCCATTATCTCAGAATGTTTTTTTCTGCGTTTACAGCTGGCGGCAACCAACAATACGCACTAAGTTCGAAAAGACAGAGGTCTTACAACAGCAAGACAGAGATACATAACTGAGGATTCAAACCTTAGAACCTGCGGATTGAAAATCCAATGGTCTTAACTCCCAACCCTAAGATTACCGAAAAAGTTCGTTATTTCAAGGTCCGCCTGCGCCTCTCAGTTAACACACCTACACTCACAAAATGTTTCACTTTGAAATTCCAAGATATTAATAAAAAGACATAGCTTCGATACTTTGTCTTATCATGATTATTTGAATAGTGATCTTATTGCCTCACAATTGAATTCAAAATCACGACGACACGCACGCACAGTACATGCACCTTTTCGCTCGTGCTATACCTCAGCAAAGACAAGGCCGCCGCCGGCCGGTGCCGAAAGATCGCGCTGCGCGCGCGGCTTTCTTTGTCGGTTGCGATTAGACATAAACACATTTAGGGTGCGTTTTCACTGTTTCCACAAGTTAAAATGTACTGACATTACCTTTACGATTTACATTGTATTTCTTTACCTACTAATCACGTAGCTAACTTTTTAGGGTTCCGTACCGTCATGTATCAAACAGATCAACAGTATCTTGAAGCTGTAAAAAATCAAGCTTCTAAATTATTGAATTAAAAAGGCATTTTTTTTCGTATTTTTAACACTCCCAAGTAAATACAGGATACTTTCCCAAGTTTCCATAGATCTCACATTCATAAAAAGTGCTTCTTAGGATACTTAGACAGGCACACATAACATGAGTGTGTGACGTGGAGACGAGTTGGATTGTGTAACCGCGGAACGGTCGAGCTATTTGGAGGGGTCTGGACGGTGCCCATGGGGCCACACACACTGCCCGACTCCCCCCGACATTGTGAGAGATGCTAATGCATTTTCTCTACATAAAAAAGAATGATGTTGCGGACTCCTGTGAAGTACGAATTGGTTACATGAAAGGCTTCCAACATGTCAGATGTGTGATGTGATTGCCCCTGGTATTACAGGTATCCATAGGCAACGGTGATCGCTTACTATCAGGCAACCCGTTAGTTTGTTTGCCAACTATGGCACAAAAAAAATAGTGTGGCAGTTACCCGGGCCCATCGCCACGCCACGCCGCGCCGCAGCACGTAACACCTTGCTTCCATATTTCATCAACGATTTCAATTAGGTAACCTAATGTGATTGGTCGAAACGCACCTTAATTTGCGGGACCGCTTCTAAAATTCAACTCCGACCCAGAAGGCGAACACACAGTAGGCACAGAAGGCGAATGAAAACACAGACTAAGTGATTTAGATCGGGAAAACAGATGTACAACATTACTCATAAAAATCACATTTTGCCTACAACCCCTACTTCATGTGATTTTTTGCTTAAAATTAATTGACATTTTTGAAAGTGTTAACTGCCTACGTCAATTTTCATAAACGTGACAATTTAACAAATTACAAAACCCCGATAGGAAAACATCTGATAATCTTCAAACAGCTGAACAGATTTTCTTTATTAATAGCTATAAAGGTTTATGCACTCCCAGGATCGAACCCACGACCTCCGGATCGAATGGCACGGTTCATCCCACTCGCTCATCACGGCTCGCGGCAACAAATTTTACCATGCGATCCATGTGCGATCAATTTTTCAAATTAATCGGGAAAAGGTGGTAAAGTATTATTGTCGGAATTATCTCGTTTACCAAGAACCAAGAAACATTAAGTAATTAAGTAACTAATCAGATTAGTAGCACTAGCAAGCTAGATTAGAAGCAGCATTCAGTGAAAGTCTCTTCTGTGACTTTTTAATCTTCGCAAATTTAAGAAGCGCGTTTTTTTAAAAAAATCAGTTCAGTTCCTTGTAGACGATTGAGCGTGCAAGTGAACGTTTTCGCTGCTCTCGAAGTTTTCGTGACGACGTGTTGTGTTACCTTTTGTTACCTATCTTTTGTTGTTAAATTTGTTATTGGGTCATTAAGTTTTATTTTTTGTTAAGTTTTTCGTGTTTTTTTTGTTGTGAATTGTGACCACAATGCCCAATTCGTACGTGTACAGTTCGCGTGAATACGGCAACATGTTAATGTGTTTAGGCGAAGCTCGAGGTAACGCGTCACTTGCCTTACGGATTTACCGCGAAAGAAATCCGAACGTACGGCATCCAGCTGATCCTCGTGTGATAACGGCAGCGTTTCAACGAGTCCTAGAAAATCGGCCAGTTGCTATCGCGGTGACAGGTGGTGGACAGCAATACGACGTAACAACTGAAGAGCGCATCTTAGATGTCGTTCGCCGGAATCCACGGCTGGGCACAAGAACTGCTGCAAAGCTGATACGGCAGCGCAGTGGAGCAAGGGTTTCGCATTGGCTAGTCCACAAAGTTTTACGGCGTAACAAAATGCACCCTTATAAGGTCCACAAAGTGCAAGCTTTGGTGGCCGGTGACCACGAGCGGCGAACCGCTTACTGCCGTTGGCTGCTGAACCAGCAGCGGCTCCAGCCTGGCTTTATTCAGCACGTTATCTGGACGGACGAGGCCACTTTCACCAGAAACGGGCTGTGGAATAGGCGAAACACTCACTTGTGGTCAAATACGAACCCTTACGCCTACCAACAAACCGGGCATCAAACCCGATGGTCCGTCAACGTGTGGGCGGGTGTTTATAACGGACAGATCCTGGGCCCAGTGATCCTGCCGCGCAGACTTAATGGAGCACGCTACCTCGATTTTATTAACGAGCACGTGGAGGACATTCTGGACGATCTCCCACTGGAAGATTATCGGGTGACGTGGTTCCAGCATGACGGTGCGCCGGCGCACATTGTAAGGCCCGTCCGTGAGCGCCTCACCGAACTGTTCGACAACCGGTGGATCGGGAGGCTGGGGCCACATGCCTGGCCACCCCGCTCGCCCGACTTAACCCCCTTGGATTTCTTTTTGTGGGGCTACGTCAAGGACAAGGTGTTCGATCGGGAGTGCGACAGTGAAGAAGAAATGATTAGGCGGCTACAAAGCGTTTTTCAAAAATTTCGCGATGACTGCGTTGCGGACCCGAGCCTTATGTCTCGTATTCACGAGACGACAAAACGGCGAGCTCAAATTTGCCTGGGCGTGAATGGGGCACAGTTTGAGCCCTATCTCACTCATCTGCGAAGAAGGAGCGAATAACCTGATTAGATTAGGTAAGTGATTTTAAGCTAATTGATTGAATTTAACGTACCCACTACCTACCTACCTACCTAGTAATTATTTCGACCGATTTAAATTACGCGTCGCAAACCGCGCGGCGCGTTGTCGCACTTTCGGTAGGTACTGGCGCCGACCATTGACCCCCGCGATATAAACGCGTTACATTGCTGGTTTGCAAATTTCTAAAAATTTAAAATAACAGTTATATGGCTAATAGTTAGTGGTTTCGGGTTGTGTATAGATAGTATAATAACGGCGTTTCGGCTTCGAGAACGGTCTCCTTACACCCTGTATAGAAGTTAGTCTAAAGTCGCCAGCCCCTTAAAAGCCTATTGTAAAATGCCTTGTGACGACGACACAACGCTGCCAAAATGCATTAGATTTCAGACTGCAGTTGTACGAGACCTACACAAAGATGTAACAAGCAGCTTGGCTCGGCGCCAGCGATCGCGGGGATGTGCTATCGACCTTGCCGACGTTACGAGTGAAATATCGTACTCCGGGACAACGGATCTCGTCTGTGTCTGAGATATATTGAGGAATGTGTGACGAAGCTGTAAATCTTGAATTTCTAACCATCTATTTCCATATTGCAATTTTAGGAAAACGTAGGTGGTATCGTTTGTTGCATAGATATAATATAATGTTACCTACAACTGTAGGCTTTCCATCAGGTGCGTTGTGGTCAAACGTGGGCCCATTCAATCATAAAAAAGGCCAAAATTTGTAAAACATTTTTTTTAAACAATATAAGAAATAGTTATGTGTGATCATACTCGTACATAAAAAAAAAAAATTAAACACGTCGACTTGTAAGCCTCCTTCGTTTCGTCGGTTAAAAATTAAGACACCGCGATTTTTAAAAACTGGCTCGGCAAAAAAAAACTGTTTTATTATCGACTCGATCGGTTGAAGAATATCTAAGTATGTATGTCAGTCTCTGGCAGCCATAGTACAAGCTTTGCTAAGTTTGAGGTCAGGCGACCGTGTGTGGAAGTGTCCCGAATTTATTTATTTATTTATTTATCTCAATACCTTCAAATGAGTCAACCAAATTCTCTTTTCAAAATGATCAATCTACATCGCCAAGCGGAGCGGGCGAGCGAATACATCACAGCTGCGAGTTACTGCTCGAAGTTCCGGGCAAGTTTGCCCCCAGCGCCCGGTAATGGGTCCCCGACTGTTCAAGTGGGTCAACCTTATAACTTAATGGATTTCGGAACATCAAGTTACGGACTCTGGGAGGTCTTGGAATATCTGGAATGTTCGAAAGTTCCGCGCTTGTGTGGCGGAGATTTTAATATGTCTTATGTACTTAACGTCATTCCTACTCGTATTTTTGACTAGATATTTATGTGTATATCGTACTAGCTGTTACCGGTGACTTCGTTCGCGTTTAATCGGAAATTAGTATCCAAAAATCTTCCTCGTGATATACTGTAACTATTCACTAAATTTAATCAAGATCCATTCTGCCGTTTAGCCTACAAACAGGCAGAAAGACTGACAGAGATACTTTCAAAATACTGAGTAAAGATTTATTGGTAAACTTTTGACAGAGTACTTAGTTCCTACATACATATCGTCACGCCTTTCCGCCGAGGGGGCTGGCAGAGGTGTATAACACCCACACTTTGCTGGACAATATTCAGTCCTAAATGTGATAGGGGGCGAGCCTTTCGCCATACACCAGGCTCCAGTCATGTAGCTGATGACATACAATACGCACAAATGTTCACACAACGAACAAATTGGTGCGTGCCTTCGGCTGGGTCCGAACCCGCTCCCTCTGGCTAGAGAGGCGGGCCTTCTCCGGCTAGGCTATCATCGCTTCCAATCGCTACCATCATTTTATTTAGTTCCTACGATGGATTATTTTTATCTTATTATTTTTTACGTCTTGTAAAGTTATGTTTTAGAACTTCAAGGCCTCTATTATATAAATGTTCCTGTCCATTCAGGTTGCCTGGAAGATATCGCTTTGAGCGATAAGGCCGCCCATTAAAAACTTAGTTAAGCCTTATATAAGTACTATTGTAATTATTATTTGTTTTTAATAAAGAGTTGTTGTTGTTGTTGGTTATATACCAGTTAGATTATTGCGGTCTCAGAATACTGGGACAAATCGGCATTTGTTTGTTGAACGATAACTTGAGCACGTTTATTATAATCTTCATGAAATTTTGCCTGCATCAATTTAGACTTTATCAGCTACGCCTCGCGTTACCAACGGTCAAAAAGTAGCTTGAGCTATTACAGACTACAATCAATATCTCTGCTATTTATCCAGATACGTTCAACTGTTCTGATGTGATTGAAGTACAGACCATTCCATTCCATGCAAACTTTCGCATTTATAATACTAAACTACTAATAGTGGTTTTGTGACATGCGCCTAGCGAGTCGGAAAATCCTATATCTCCGCCATTTTAGTATTTTATTAAAATATTAGTTATTCATATTATTTTTAACTAATCATTATTGAACCTGTTCAGAAGACTTCACGGGATTCGGTCGAGAAATGCGGCCTGTCCTGGAGAATAGCCGGACAGACGCCCGCTGGACAGACGCCGAACATACGAAAACACCTCTGTGTTTCGTATGCACCGCTCGCTAACGCTTACTCGGTCAATTAGTGTAATTGATGTTAAATTACTGACTGTCAATTTACGACGTCATACTAACCGGACATCGTAACCGGACATCGTAACCGAAGTTACCTCTATATTAAAACCCGAGTTCAAAACCTAGTTCGTATGAAAACCATTACGGTTACTAAAGGTGCTACCAGACATATTACGCTAAAAATAAATATCCACGATTTCAAACATCGAACTACAAATAAAACCAACACATTCAATAAACGAAAAGAGAAAACGAAATAGCAAATAAAGGACGTTTAAAATGCATCCCTCGTCGCTGTAAAAAGTTTCGAACAAACAACACAAGAAACGAAAAAAAAATCGCACATACGATTCTGTTTGCTGCCTCGACAATCCAATAAGAGCGAGAACCTCAACCGAATTTCAACTTTAGCCACCAAGTTTGAAGGCTCGAAATCTATTATCTATTTTTAAAAGGCTTGACAGCTAGAATAGAAGTAGCTATTTTGTTTGCAGTTACAGTTCAATAGCTGACGAATTTGTGTTTTATGCGAATGGGTTACAGTTTGTTTTGGAGTGGAGTTTGTTTTGTCAATAGGGGAAGGATGTCAGGATAGCTTGCACGCGAATATTTCATAAGTCGTTACGTCGGGCACTTCCTGAATGTAAACAGGTTGAGTTGGAAGTTTTATGTCAGGGTGTAAAAGTTGTGAGCTTAGGATCGAAACAAAACTATTTATGGAAAAGTTGAACTGTTGGTAAATACCTAAATTTATTGGGCAGAAAAGAAAAGAGAAATAGAGTAATATTAACTAAGACCTAAACGATTATCACGCATTGTTATAACTTTGGGTCAAAGATTGGCTTTAATTTACAAGTAAGTACCTCCGACACCGATTTTCATCAAACAGATAAGAACACTCCCGACTAATTCACCTTTTAAAAAAAAAAACAAAATCAAAATCGGTTCATCCGTTCAGGAACTACGATGCCACAGATAGACACACACAAACACACACTCTCATACACATACACCGTTATACCCTATGTCACTTCCATATCAAGACTATTCGAATGACACCTACCTATACATATAATGTACACATCGAAATCCATCAAACTGTTAAGGATGTCGTGCCAAAGAAACCTCATACATACCTACCCACATACATACATACATGCATACATAATCTCGAAAAACATAATCAAATCAAATCGGGTAAAAACAGAGATACGTACTGTTGAGAAATCAGTCCACCGCGGCTGTATGGCAACAGTACCACGGTACCTTACCAGGTACATAAGCTACTGTAAGTACTCCTTCCTAATAAGAACTGCCAAGGTGTGGAACGCACTTCCTGCCTCGGTGTTCCATAGCAATAGATACAACTTGGTTCTCTTCAAAATAAAAGTGAATATGCACCTCATAGGCAAGCGTGCTCCATCTTAGACCGCATCGTCACTTTCCATCAGAGTGCTTAGTGTGAGTTGCTCAAAGTAAATCGAATAACTTTACTACAACGTTAACGAGTTTACGTCACACGGATCGACAATCGAAAACGAGCTAGTGTGAGTGCCAATCGAGCTTATCACTCGATTCGCGTAAATTCACCGTGAAAAAGTAAATTTTTCATGTCAATGTTGGCAGTAAACAAAAAACTCGCACTCACGATTGCGGTTTCTCATTACTCCCACTAGGTGGCGCTTTTTAATTTTCATACAAATTGGAGTTACTTTTACGCGATCGAAAAGTAAGAAAAACTCACACTAAGCACTCTGGTGTGTTGTGGACAAACGTGGACCGATTCAATCATAAAAAAAGTATCAAACCTGTCCGTTTGAAGTAGCCGTCAACACAGGCCTTGTAAAAACATCTTCCTCCGATCCAAAGCTCTTGATTTACGGACATCCTACGGAACCCTCGAGGCCGCGAATTATGCCTCGCTTCCGACACACCAAGGATAAGTGCTGCTCGGTACAAGATCTATTTTTTACGACGCGTGAAGTGAAGGGCTTTGTTACGATAATGCCTTATAAGCTGCTTTTTCGATGATATTTATGATAGAAGACTGAGGAGGATATGTTGTTGTGGAGCTTCTTTTTTAGACCAGCTTGCGCTAGCGAAGTGTCTATGTTTCAGCTTCGGCAAAATTGCTTTCGTATGTCCAGCGTCTATCCGGTGTCTTCCTTCAAATTTTTTTACGTTAAAAAACATAATATATCTCAGCCATTTTCAAATATTACAAAAGTTGAACTAACAAAAAAATCTGGTTAATCCTGAACCTGCTCACAAAATCTCACGAGAATCGGTTGAGAAATGCGACCTGTATACTGTGTCTTACACACTGCTATTTTTAATACACTAGCAAAGTTTTAAAGGCATCTACTCTACATCTAATTTTTTTTTTTACCAACCTTGCAAAACAAAAATCAGCTGTTCCATACATTTTGTCGCCGGTTAATTAACTTTTGTATGACCCATAGTAAAAGTTGTTTGTTTTGATCAGCCCTTAAAGTTTTGCTTGTTTAAAGTTTTATATATTATTAGTTGCGCCCCGCGGTTTCACCCGCGGTTAAAAAGTATCCTATGTGCTATTCTAGACTATAATCTATCTCTGTGCCAAATTTTATCCAGATCTGTTCAGCCGTTCTGGCGTGAAAGAGTAACAAACATCCATACATCCATTCTTACAAACTTTCGCGTTTATAATATTAGTAGGAAAATAGCAATGTGGTTGTCTAACGAGCTACGCGTAGGTTTCAAATTACCAGCTGAAAAATAACTGGAATTGTTTTTAAAAAATATCTGTTCAGGCTGAATAAGAAAATTAATGAATTTATGTTACAAGTACAATATATTGATATCATGAATTGTTCGAAGTTCAATATTGTTAAATATTGTAGCAAATACGTAATAAGTAGAAAAAAAATTATTTCAAAAGTTGTCTGGGTGAGATTTTGGAGCGACAAGATCGCAAGTCATTACAAAGTTTTCAGTCGATATATTCTTACTAATGAACGTTGTATAGCGTCAGAATAATTGCACAGTGTTTTGTCTTATTCTTTCTTTTAATTTTTTAATTTGATTAAAAAGACAGAACACTGCGTAACTATTTCAAGGCTATAAAACGTTCAGTTGATTGAATCAGGCGTTACTTAGCGGAAGTTCATCTTTAAAACTGTTACTTGAACAAATCTCTAGTATATTTTCCACTCTAGCGTTACATTATGGCGCGTCATAGCTCGGTATTTCACCCACACACACGTTTACTTAAGCCGCTTCATTTAAAGTTGAAAATCGTAAATCATAATTGATGGTAAAGTGAGATCGGCGCGTAAAATAAACTTATTTTGCCATTTTTAATGTTACTAATCGTAACAAGTACACAAATAAGAATAAGTTGCTCTGTTAAACTTTAGAGAACTAATCTAGCTAATAATTCGTCGAAAAAAATGTGGTTTAATCGCTGAAACTTTAAAGAACTACGTTCCGAGCGATTTTAAGAAGATACTTTTTGTGATTTTTTTTTAACTGAAAATGATTTTCCAAATTGTTTATCGGTGAAACTTTACTTGGTTGTTTCTTCTACCAGTACTTAGTATTTTTTTGCACCTGATCATCATAATTCTTCATATCAAAAAAGGCGCAAAAAAATACTTATTTTTGGTGATTTCGTGTAAGATGGGGCCTTAAGTACACCAAGGAATATGGGTTTCAATTACTATTAAGCTAACATGAGTAAAAAAATATTTTAAAAATTCGGAACTAATTAAATGATATTTATAAATTCATACATTTTGATATTTAAAGCTAATTTAATGATATCCAAGAAAACACATATTAATAAATAGTAGACAAATAAACATTTAATACAATTAAAGGAAAAACAAAAAAGGATTAAAAAAGCCTTATTCTTTAAGTACTTCGTCGACACGTATTTTGCCTCTCTACAAGGCATCCTCAGCAGGTCTAGCATGCGCAACGTGACGTATGTCGACTCTTTGTATCGAGAGAGACGTATGTGTGCACATAGCCTTGTCACGTTCTCGCATCATAAAATGTGACGAGAAGAATTTTGTCGCGTGCACGTACTAGGGACAAGTCAAAGTCAAAGTACGTACTCGTACACACACGTACTAGGGACACAAGATGTGAAGACTTATTCTTTAGTTATTGCTACGTTACAACGGCAAACAGCAAAAGGTAACAGTTATGCAAAGTTTCTGAGTATAGTCCGGCGAAGTGTTGGTGTTGTATTACGCCTCTGCCAGCCCCCTCGGGGGAAAGGCGAAACGATATATGTTACGAGTAAGACGGTATGTAAATAACTTCTGGCGTTAAAATAAAATTATTATCCTTTCAATGGTTCAATTTTGTTAATATTAAAAAGAAACTACCCTTTAATGTCAACAAAGTAAAAAGAAACAGTAATATCAAACACAATAGACTCAGGTGACAAGTTAACAAATTCGCAAATAACATCAAAACGGGACAAGGCCGATAAGAACACAAACACAAGGGTGTCCGTCCACCTGCCAGCTCAGCGTCTGACCGCCTCGCAATGGTACTAAATGCAAAAAGAAACTGTATGGTTCGTGACATAAAATCGTGACTGGCCGAGCTGTGGGCGCGAAGACCACGAGTGGCTCGTTGTAAAAAAGACATATTGTATTGTATTGACTGCCTTGGTGACTATGTTAGTAGTGAACCTACCTTCTGAGCTTGGGGCGTGGGTTCGATTCCCACCTAGGGCAAACATTTATGTGAAGATCATTTGTGTTGGTTCTATGTCTGGGTGTTAATAATTAATATCTGTTTAAGAATGTATTTAAAAATATATTATGTATGTATATCAGTCTATGGCAGCCATTGTAAAAGCTCTGTTTAGTTTGGGGTCAGACAACCATTAAAAAAATGTCCCAAATTTATTTATTTATTGTATTGTAATACAATTGCGAGGCGGTCGGGCGCTAAGCTGGCAGGTGGACGGACACCCCTAACCGCCAACCCTTCTCTTCTTGAACTTCCATAACACCTCGACAAAGAAACACAAAGAAAAGTTATGTTTCTCATTCCTTAGATCTTGCGCGAACAAAAACAATTACAAGAGTTTTTGGTTTAAATATTTTGGAATTCGGTATCTTTGGAGTGGTTGATGGTTGTGGTTATAATTGTTTTGGCCTGTGGTAGTGAGTTGAACATAGGACACCAATTAAGTGAGAACATTGCGCTCAGATACTACTTAGATGAACGATATGGAATAAGCCTTGTAGATAAACGATGTATGTCATCTGCTTGAGTCCGGTGTATGGCGACAGGCTCGCCCCCTATCACATTTGGGACTGAACATCGTTCGGCGAAATGTGGGTGTTCTATTATACCTCTGCCAGCCCCTACTGGAGAAAGGCGTGGCGATATGTTATGTTAAATTATAAAATATGAAAAATGAAAAAAATACTGATTTAGACTAAACATAACATCTACAAATAAAACATGGATAGCCACATACAAAGACTTCGTTTAAAATTAAAAAGAAGTATATAATAATAAATAAATAATACCGACGATTCCTGCACTAAGCAAGCTCATATCGCAGGAAATCCCAAATAGTTTAAAAAAAACGTTATAAAGTCTCGGAATAGTTGTAGCGTTTTGTCTTTATTAACCGATTTCCAAAAAAGAGGAGGTTCTATTTTTGTCTGTATGTACATTTTTTTCTTTTCAAAACTTTCATAACTCTATCGAAAGAGACAAGACACTGTATTACTATTCAGATGCTATACAATACGACGTTTATTAGTGAGGGATACGAGTATGTGTTTGTTTTTCTTTTTATTTCTTGACGTTGAAGCGGACGGACATGATTTTTAGACATGTATTAATAAAAAGGTTATTTTTCAGCCGCGGGTAAGGCCGCGGGGCGGAGCTGGTCCACAGTAATATTATAAAGAGGAAAGATTAGTATATTTTTGTGTTTAGAACGAATTGACTCAAAAACTGTTGGACCGATAAAAAAAATTATTTCACCTTTAGAAAGCTCCATTATTCCTGAGGGACATAGATCGAAGAAACGAGAGCGAAATCGAGAGCGAAACAGCTAGTTAAGATTGAAATTATATTTGATAATTTAATGATTAAGATTAAAATCGTGGATACTTAATTAAATCTGAATACTTTTTCATCTTTCAGTTTACTAGACTTAATTTCTGTGAAGTTGTAAAAAGTTAAGTTAATTTTCGGTTTTAAAAAGTTAAAGTTAAATTTAGTTTTTTTTTTCTGTACAGAGTACAGAAATCGCTCGAATTGAAGCTTTTTTTCCAGTTCCTGCCAACCTCAAAGTGCCTGTTTAGTATGTAGTTAACTTTCGGGAGCGGAAGTTTGGTTTTTTAAAAACCCAGATCAATCTAGAGGAAAAGATGGAACACTGCGTTATATCTCGCTGAAGCCACTTCTTTTTCAATGTGTGTGCGTGGTAATGTTGCCATGAAAAACATTTACAATTGCACGAAAACTAATATTAATTCCCAAACTCTACGATAGCGATTTCCGTTCCAATATACAACCTTAGGAGATTTAATATTCTAAAACTGCACATATTTGTAAGTGTTTAATGTTGCGGCTTTTTCAAAATTGACTTGTAAAAAAACTGCACAGTTTTTAAAAAGAACCTCAAAATGTAGTCCAGGCCACACTTTTATAGTGCACTATGTATATTTAAGTACACGAAATTATACCATAAACCAATGTACCTACATAATGTAGAGTTAAGAATGACCAAGCGAGTAGCGTAGTTTTTTTGCGTCAATGTGTGAGTGTTGTGTACCTATACGACAGTAGCGTAGTTTTGGGATGGTTGTTGGCTTCACTTATATCATACGCCGTGCGCCATCTTATAGGTTGATCTGAGTTTAAAAACTAATATTTGATTATAAAATATATTTTAATGCTAGTAGAGTCGATGAAGATTCTATTCAGACTAACTTAAATCTATCTTACAAGATAGAGGAGGGCTTTGCCGGACGTCGACGCAGCATTCCCGCAACTGTGGCGTGACTCTGCGTAGGCGTGCAGACGCTAGGTCAGCAGAGACCCACCGCGTCGCTCGGTGGCCATAGTAGCGATAATATAACGATGTTGTTAAATTGGTTCATTCCCAAAATACTACATTGTTTTGTTTTGTAGTATAAAATATTGCCATGCGCATGGGTCAGCTCCCGGACAAAAACTTAAACAATAATTACGTTCACGAATTAAAAATAAAATTACCCACACCCCGTCATAAACTGAAGTCATAACCCGAGTACGGAACCCTAAAAACACAAAGCGAAGTAAAACCAACAGCCTGTGTACATCTTACACAACAAAAGGTTTCATGTGAAAGGCCCTTCTAAAGAAAACCCTTTTTTATTTGAAATTAAAATAAATTGTTTCCATTTCATCGCAGAGTTGCGAATTGGAAAATAAATTGAAATTGATTAATTTGAAATTTAAGTTAGAAGGAAACTAAGAAAGTGTTTCAGTTAAAATTTTGCTTGGAAAATGTCACCTCGTTTAGCTCCTTTTTTTGGGCATGTTCTCAAAATTACAATCTCTACATAGTATAAGACAAAGTCGATTTCCGCGTCTGTCTGTCTGTATATACGCTAGCTCCTTCTCAACCACGCAATGTATTTCGATGCGATTTTTAATATCAGTTCCAAAATGTTTACTGAAGGTTTATAGGTACCGGGCAAAACCGGAGCCTGTCGCTAATTTTACTTTGTTATTAATACTTGCTAATATGTGTCGCATAAGTGTCGCTTAATCTACTCTTGCACTAGCGTGATGCCAACCCAATTGTCGCGAATTCTTGCCGGACTAGCGTGGAGTCGAACTTCGACGTGTCGCAGTCCAGTTAGGGTCAACTGGGATAAGCGCGTCTGTGGGGCAATTGCGTCTTTCGAGAATGACTGACAAACCGTTCACAAATTAAGCGCCACTTACATCTTTTTTCTATCTTTAGTTGCAATAATCTGTACAAGATGGCATTAGTTACCTAATTTGTAAAGGGTTTGTCAGTAATTCTCGAAAGACACAAATTATAACTTTCAGGGCCTCTATTATATAAATGTTCCTGTCCATTCAGGTTGCCTGGAAGAGATCGCTTTGAGCGATAAGCCTTATTTAAGTACTATTGTAATTATTTTATGTTTTTAATAAAGAGTTGTTGTTGTTGCCTCACAGACGCATTTACCCCAGTTGACCCTATGTCGCATTAGCGTTATTGACATATCTATTTTTCGATCTCACGCGAAACTCTCCCTCCTATGATCAAAAAAGTTTGTACATTTCCACAGTAGTTGTTCAGTTTGCGCAATGTTTACCTATTTCATAATATTTTCACCTCCAGGGTAATAAAATATCTTTTCTTATTACCCATAGCAAAGCTTCTCAATTTTCTTTCCAATTATTATCTTCGGCCCCTAGACACTGTTTCGTTTACTTAAGTCCAATATCAATAGGATCTTTTAATACTTTAGACAATGTTGAATGTCGATGCCTTATCGGTAAACAAAATAATAAATGAAAGTATATTTTGCATCAAAGCGTCGAGGAAAAATACTAGAAATTTGTTTTTTCATCTAATTAAATAGCACTAGCTGCGCCCTGCGGTTTCACCCGCGGTTAAAAAGTATCCTATGTGCTATTCTAGACTATAATCTGTCTCTGTGCCAAATTTCATCCAGATCTGTTCAGCCGTTCTGGCGTGAAAGAGTCAACCATCCATCCATCCATCCATACATACAAACTTTCGCGTTTATATTAATATTAGTAGGAAGGATGTTACAAAAAATCTGTTATTTTGATTGGCATGTATACAAATACTTGTTAATATAAAAAATCGTGCCAAATGCTTAATAGCAAATGTTGTGACCGGTTTACGAACGCAAGAAAAACAGGAAAATTTATAAAAATGTTAACACAATATCTGTATAATTATGTTGGCTTTTATTCTAGGAAAGTAGCGGTACGACGCTACAGTTCACAAACAAAACCGACGCGGTTAGTGGCTGCGCTCGCGCTAAGTGGGCGGAGAGCGATGTGATTTTATTTGTAGTATTTTATTCTATATTATCATTATTGCAAACTTTATTTGATATTGGATGCGGAGATCAAAGATATAACATCGTTTTTGTAAAACCCTGTACTTTAAAATGTATCATTTTAATCAACCATTTTCTCCCAATGCTATTTATTTAAGTCTATCTGTATGTTATTGTCTATATCCTATCTGCATATTTATATTAAGTCTCCTTTTCAGCGAACCATGTATTCCGGTCCTGTCCTGTCTGATTTCCGACATAGGTCATTGAGGCAGATGTTCCATTATAGATGATCCAGAGGAAGTCTGTGATTCGTATTGGAAGTCTGGCTCGAAGCGGTTTCAAAACTCCTTCAGAATAAGAACGACAGAATAAGGAGTGTAACGCACATCTTGCTTCAGTGTTCTGCAGTAATAGTTATAACCTGGATCTTCAAGACGAGAGTACCTCGTGGGCAAGCGTGCCTCATCTTAAACAGAACCGTTTCTTTCAATCAGATGAGTTCCGGTCTAGCGTAGATTTATTTAATCATATTTTTTTTTTTAAATAGACAAATAATATAACAAAAACTACTCATCATTATCAGACCGTACTCGCTAGCCTTTGCCCAGGGACCCTATTCGGAGATTTGAGATTCTCATCTCACCATTTGCGTCCTTGTTGCTCTAGTTCGAAACGTCATAGGTGTGAGAGTGACCAAGATAAAATCTCATCTCATCTCACGCGCAGGAATAGGGGGCTGAGCATAGGCCTGAGTCCCATTTTACCCTTTGGCTACGAAATCCTAAAAACTAATAACAATCCTAAAATCAGAGAATTCCAACATCAGCCAACAAACAACAAAATATCACCGAATTCATTACGAAAAGGGGACACGAAACGAGCAAACGAGTTCTCAACTCCATCGCCCGCGGCTCGGCCCATCCCGTCACGTACACAAAAGTTAGATAGACATCGATACAGACGAGGGGCTCATTCTGGAGCGAGTCACTTTATCTCGGTCACGTTCACTCTGCACACTTTTGTAACGGGAGAGACACTGACATAGATAATGTCGGACACGCAAGAATGAGGCCATTGGGTTGTATCGAAGCAGTTCCGGACTTTGATTCGGAAGACAAGTGACAAGTTGACAGAATCGATAGAAAGTATGCAGTAGAACTATCGCTACCAAGTATTTATAATACGGCGTTACAGATTTACTGATATTTTTCTTAGATATTGGATTGTATCAGCTTCTTTGCGGTCTTGTACATGACTTGGTTTTCGACTTTGTGATTTAAGTATATGTCTTTATCGGTATGTCATATGTTTCGCAGTAAGCGAAAGTATTTCGATCAAGTATGACGCAGCCGTGTTACAAGGTACATCACAAGGTTATCGGTATAGGGTGTATTAAGCCAATATGGGTAAAGCACTCATCATTATGAACAACCTTTAAGGCGCGAACCGATCGCGGCGCACGTTTGTCACGGCCGCGCGGCGGATTTTAGCTGCGTGGTTTCGTTTATTAGACAACGAGGCTCTACGTTTCCATCGCAGCACACGCTAGGAACCCCCGACTATGTAAAACTGTAGCGTGGCTCACCATAGCGCACGAGGCTACGCATTGACGTCACGTGGCTTAGATATTACGAGTATGTTCCCTACATAACTCAACGCATAGCCGTGTACCGCAAGCACAGCGTGCATGGCGTTGAGATGCGTGAGTGGCTTATTCGGGCAAGCCATGCGTGTAGCAATGACGTCATGAACCTCATATTCATGCGTAGCGTGTCCGTGGGTTGCGATGGATACTATAATATACATTTTCTTGCACGAAGCTAGACACACGTGCGTCGCCTCTCCGTGCGCCGCGGTGGGCCAGCTCCTCTACTATGGAGCCAGACATACGAAAGCATTTTTGTCGAACCTGAAGCATGGGCGCTTCGTTCGCTAACGCTCGCTCGGTCGCGATAAACGGTTCCTGTGGGACTGCGAGTGGAACTGCGGGACTCAGCTAGTTTTCTATAACTTTCTACCTATATTAGTACACCACCGTTTTCTAAAACCCGCACGAAACACCGAACAATAAATCGACCAAGATATCGCTTCACTAATAATTTTTAATCGAATGAAACTAAACTATCAACAGAATTCTCTCACCAACCAACTAAACATCACACTGAACTAAATTAAATTTGAAACTACACAGAATTCAGATAATTATATTACGTTCCATCTCATTTAGTAAACATTTCGGGGAGTCCTTGGAAGACTTCGGGAAACATCGCGTGACTTCGGAAAACTTCGGGATTCCCGAAAGGAATGGAAGCGGTATTCTTCAGGCGACAAGTTTCGAGATTACTCTACCAACTTAACTGGAAGTTGAATCAGGAGCCACTATCGCATTTTTCTAACAAAACTAAAAGCAACCCATAGAATATATTTAGTTCTATTATTTTGGCAGGTATTTGAACAAGTTTGTCGGTCTGCACGTGTGGTTTGCTTATTAGAGCGTTGATTGACATTGTTAGGGAAGTTTAATGAGCTTGAAAAATGTAGCAAGTATTAATAAGAGAATATGTTCTTTAGTTAAAGAATATGGCTGCTCAAATTATTTTTTTGTTAAATAAAGTTTATTGACTAAGCTCCTAATTTTCGCTTGAATTTTCTCTGTCAGATTTTACAGAGTACTTACAATATTTTTTTACCCTACTAGCTAAGCTATTGAGGGCATGCTGTTCAACTAAGAATGATTAAAAAAATCACAGAAAATGCGAAATCTCTCCATCATACACTCTCTTTAGTTTTAGGCCAGGGGTTAATTTTCAAATTATATCAAAACAAACCAGAGGTCGAACCAGTATCACAGAATCTCTAACAGCACTGGCGTACTTATTCCAGCTTATAATCGAATCACCGCATCCAGTCCAGACATCAGCGTGTATTCAATATGCACAAAGCACTAACTGAATATGTCCGGGCACACAGTAAGGGCGCCCGCACATTGGACCACCGGTGGCGGCCATTAAATGGGGCCACAAGTAGCAAGCGACTTATCCTGCAGCTTGGAAGTGGCCTCTCGAGCGCTCAGCTTACACAAAAAACTTCCTAACTCTTCACTACCATCATCATCATTACAGTGTTTTACCTGCAGGTACAGTTACCTACCCTATATGTAGGGTGATTGAGTCGTTAATTACTAGGCTGGCTCAGTGCGGGTCAAGTTTTTCGAATTAATGATTCTAGAACATGTCGGTTTCCTCGCTAACTAAAAGAGCAAAATGATATGCTAGTGGAAATATGCATAGTACAGTGCATCGATATTATACAAAATCTGTATGTCACCTGCTACATAACTGGAGCCCGGTGTTAGAAAACATAAAAGAATGCAATGGCAACATTCTATTTTAGAAGAATTTTTGAACCTAGACACGGCAACACAGACATTTGACACTTCTCTTCACTTTTTTCCTTTGCAATCGAAATACTGATTAAATGTTTAAAACTAATTAAAAATTGTTTTTATGGACTTTTGTCCATAAAATGGTGCCGAAACCCTTTTAAGAAGAACCAAATTGAGCAACGAGCGTATCACCGGCGAGTTTGGAGTCGTATTTTCAAGCACTTTGGCGAAGTAAAAGTGCCGGCCGGCGTGTCACGCGGCGGCCATTTGTCGGCGTTCTCTGCTTTCTATCAAGAAAATACGTGAAAAAGTGCAAGTTTCAACACAATTGGCCCGATGGAGCAGCAGAAGCCAGCAGATGCAGCGACCTCGGCGCAGATACGCCGCCTAAAAGCGCAAATCGCCCAGTTCAAAGGGCAAATAACACGTGCCGTCAAATTTTCAAATGAACAACGTGCACAGGTATTAATAGACTCCGAAGGTATAGCGCTGCGCATAAGAGCACTACATGAAGCGCTACTTGTTTATCGAGAAAACCATTTGAACTTACTGATGTTGCAAGACAAGTGCTCAGATGCTGACTTGGAGCAAGATGACGTCGAAGACATGTGCCTCAGGACTATAAGCGACCTCCAGCGTCCCCTTACCGGTGCAGCGGCGCCGTCGGCAAACCCGGTCGAAAACAAGGCAGTGGTGCGGCCAGCAGACAACGTGGCGCGGAAGCTTCCGCAACTGGAGGTGCCGACGTTCGACGGGCAAAGCATCGTGGAATACAAGAGCTTCATCGACATGTTCACAGCAATCATAGGTACTGATAATCAGTTAGCGCCAGTTCAAAAATTATTTTATTTGAGAAAGTATCTCAAGGGTGATGCGCTCATATTAATAGAAGGCTTGCCTTTAGTCAACGAGTCTTATACTCAAGCGCTTAGCTTATTAAAAAATAGGTATGATAATAAGTGTATTTTAATAACACACCATATTAATTTGTTGCTCGACATCCAACCAATATCGAGAGGTACAGCTCAAAACTTGAGACGCTTAGTGTCACAGGCTCGACAACAAATAGGAGCATTGAAAGGGCTAGGTCAATTGGTGGAACATTGGGATATGGTAGCAGTAACAATTCTAATGCGCAAGCTTGATGCCTACTCTTCCAGAGATTATTTCACTGATAGGGATCAAGACAAGCTGCCGACCCTCAATGAATTCTTCGAGTTCATAGAAAAACGAGCGACGGGCTTTGAAGAAAGTCACTTCACGGTCAAGTCACACCAAGCAGAGGGTAAGTCTACCAAACCTCATCATGTAACTAACCATGTTAGCGAATTCCTTGTAGCTTCTCAATGTAGGTTTTGTGTAGCGTCTGATCACAAGCTGTACTCTTGCAAAAAATTTCAGTCTCTCAATGTTAGTGAAAAATTAGCTTTTGTGAACAAAAATAATTTGTGCAAAATTTGCCTTAATTTTCACAAAAATAAATGCAAGTACTTTTTTAAATGTGGGGTGTGCAAAGGTAAAGATCATAACACGGTTCTTCATGAAGAGCGAAGCGTCAATCAAGCCGTAACTTGTCAAAATAGCACAGCCTCCACCGAAGTTTTATTACCTACCGTCAAGGTCAAGATTTTGAGTCATGATGGCTCGTATGTTGTGGCAAAGGGTCTCTTAGACAGCGGAAGCCAAACAAATTTCATCACCTCCGATCTAATGTGTAGGCTCTCATTGCCCACATTCAACCATGAGGTCAAAATATCAGCCTTAGGTCAAAAAGAGAAATTACTCACCAAGGCTGCGAATGTTATGTTAAATTCATTGCACAACAATTATAATTGCAATGCGTTGTTTTCTGTGGTAGACAACATCACTTCTTTTCTGCCACAGAACAAATTTGATACAACAAATATAAATTTACCAGACAATATTGAACTAGCTGACGATGAATTTAACATACCAAGCCAGATTTCATTTTTGCTCTCTTCTGAAGTATTCTTTAAAATAATGCTGCCAGACAAAATAGATTTATCTAATGAGAGTTTGTGCTTGTTATCAACAAAATTTGGTTATGTTCTTTCTGGAAAAATCATAAGGGATAATATTTGTCTCTCAAGTGTTGAGGACAACAAGGTTGTCTTGCATGCTATCACCAGTTCAGATGACAATGTAGATTTCCTCCTCCAAAAATTTTGGGATGAACAACACACACCTGAAATTGATAAGGAGGAAAAAATGAAGCAGGATGTCTGTGAAGCCGAATTTAGAAATTCGGTACAATTAGTCAACAACCGCTTTCAAGTTACACTCCCTCTTAGGGTACCAGCCGATGATTTAAGGTTAGGTGACTCATTTGACATAGCATTGCAACGACTCAACAATTTAACGAAAAGATTTAGTAAAGATTCCAAGCTAAAAGAGTCTTACTCTAATTTCATACAAGAATATATCAATTTAGATCATGCCAAGGTTATCAACTTAGCATCAACAGATATTGATCGATATTACTTCATGCCGCATCACCCAGTTTTGAGAGAAGATAGTAAAACCACCAAGCTAAGGGTTGTATTTGATGCCAGTGCCAAAACAAAATCAAATTTAAGTCTCAATGATGTCCTGCACAACGGCCCTGTGGTACAAAACAGCCTATTTGATATTCTGGTGTTGTTCCGGTCATTTGAAGTCATAGCTTTATGTGACATTCGTCAAATGTACAGACAAATTAGAATAGATCCCTCCCAAAATCACTTACAAAATATATTATGGAGAAACAATATTAATAACTCATTAATGTGTTTACAGCTGCAGACCGTCACATACGGCGTTAGAAGCTCCAGTTTTCTTGCTACACGGTGCCTGGTAGAACTGGCTGAGAGGTATGGATCTCAATATCCCAAGGCAGCAGATGTGTTGCTGAACAACACATATGTGGACGACTGTATCTACGGAGCCCAGAGTGTCTCCCTATTAAAAGAGGTATGTGAACAACTGATTAATTTATTGAGGTTAGGCAGCTTTGAACTACATAAGTGGAGCTCTAGCAATGAAGAAGTGTTGTCCAATGTTCCACCAGAAAAACAAGTATTTGGCAAAACTCATGAATTTAGCAATGGCTCTGTAGTAAAGGCATTAGGTCTATTTCTCGATGTTGAAAGTGATACTTTCAAAATTTGTAAGCCATCTGGGAGCATTCCCACGCAGTGGACTAAGCGTACTGTTTTGAGCTGTATAGGATCTTTTTTCGACCCCTTGGGATTAGCTGGTCCTATTGTCACAAGGGCTAAAGAATTTATGCAAAAATTGTGGAAAGAACATTTACAATGGGATTCCCCACTTTGTGGTGTTCTATTAATAGAGTGGAATAATTTTTTTGCTGATTTAATGAACATGGAACCAATAATAGTAAACAGAAATTTAAAAATATGTAATGCAGATTATGTGGACTTGGTTGGATACTGTGACGCCTCAGCTATTGCATATGGTTGCTGTGTGTATATAAGAGCTATACATGGAAAGGAAGTGCATGTGTCCTTAGTTTGTAGCAAGTCTAGAATTGCTCCAGTAAACACCAAGTTGACTATTCCTAGGCTTGAATTAAATGGCGCAGTTTTACTCGCCAAGCTCTTTAAAAAAGTAGAGTCAATATTTAAGGATGTTAATTTTAGACATAAGTATCTGTTTACAGATTCTCAAATTGTATTATATTGGTTTAAGTCTGTAAAAAATCCACAATATATTCAACACAGGGTTAACACTATTAATGAATTAACTACTGAATGTAAATGGTTCCATGTCTCTGGTCAAAACAATGCAGCTGATGTGTTGTCAAGAGGGTTAAACCCTACCCAGTTGTCCTCTCATTACATTTGGTGGCACGGGCCACAAGAGCTTTATGATGTAAACTTTATTCCTAAGGAAATAAGCTTAAATAAGGTTATAGAACCTAGGATTGATAATGTAGAAATTGTCAATTGCAATGTGCAACAAGAAATGCTGCCTATTTCAAGCATATCATCTATTGTAACACTACAGCGAGTATTTGCATATGTATTGAGATTTATAAACAATTGCAGAGTCAGCAAAGATAAATGTAGTAGTAAGAATTTAACTGTAACTGAAATTAAAGATGCAATGTCATGTTTAATTAAATATGTCCAGCAAGTGCATTTTGCTGAAGAAATAAAATGTATGAAAAAAGGAGTGCCCATAAAGACCAATCTCAAATCAATCAGTCCATTTCTGGACAGGTTTCGGGTCATGAGAGTGGCAGGAAGGATAGAAAATGCCAATGTGCCTTATAACCAAAAATACCCAATCATTTTGCCCGGTAAATGTCATTTTACCACTCTCATAATTCGCAATGAGCATTTATCTTTATTGCACTCTGGATTAAAATTAACCCATGCCGGACTAATCCAAAAATTTTATATTGTAAGTGCGGTAAGGGAAATAAAGAAAGTAATACACAGGTGTACCACCTGCTTCAAATTTAGAGCGGAAAAGGCTTCCCAGTTAATGGGAGCTCTACCCTACTCTCGTGTAATTCAAGATAGACCATTTAATAAAATCGGGATTGATTATTGTGGAGCCTTTAAAATCAAGCAGTCTACTATGCGCAGATCAATTATAACCAAGGGATATGTACTCGTCATTGCTTGCTTTGTTACCAAACTGTTGCATTTGGAACTGGTTTCTGATTTAACTACAGAATGCTTCCTCGCAGCTTTTAAGAGGTTTTGTTCTAGACGAGGACTCCCAGCCATTGTACATTGTGATAATTCTTCAACTTTTAAAGGCGCCAATAATCAATTGCGACAGCTATATTTGTTGAACAAGTCTGAAGCCCACAAAAACATTATTCAGAGTTATTGTACTAATAAGGGTATCGAGTTCAGCTTCTCCCCTTGCTACAGCCCGACTCACGGAGGCTTATGGGAGAGTGCTGTAAAAAGCTTCAAACACCATTTTAAAAGGGTTGTGGGAGACCTGTCCCTCACCTACGAACAATTCAGTACAGTCATGGTGCAAATTGAAGGAATTCTGAACTCGAGACCCTTAACACCGTTATCAAATGATGTAACTGATTTTACGTATTTAACGCCAGGCCATTTTGTATGTGGCGGCCCCATAAACCAACCTCCTGAGCCAGATCTCACCTCCACAAGCATTAATCCCTTAAAGTTTTGGAGAAAATGTACGAAAATAAAACAAGATTTCTGGAAAGCATGGCAAAGGACTTACCTTTCACAACTTCTAAAGCGTCCCAAATGGAACCAAGGCTCTAAAAATATAATAATT
Organism: Peribatodes rhomboidaria; assembly: GCA_911728515.1. Classification (NCBI taxonomy): domain Eukaryota; kingdom Metazoa; phylum Arthropoda; class Insecta; order Lepidoptera; family Geometridae; genus Peribatodes; species Peribatodes rhomboidaria. Next base: position 384,306 of record OU452190.1, read on the forward strand.
GGGGACCTAGTGTTACTCATAGATGAGAAAACAGCCCCATTGCATTGGCCCTTGGCTCGAGTTGTGCAGGTATTTCCTGGTGCTGATGGTAGAGTGAGGGTCGTGGAGGTGAGAATTGCCTCAGGGGGCACTCATCGGAGGGCTATTAACAAGGTAGCAGTGCTGCCTATTTATGATGATAGTTCTTAAGCACAGAGTTTATTATTCATGCAACTGTTTTCATTTACAAAATGCTCAATAATCAGATGATTACAGATTAGATGATAATATGTAAAAATAATTGGCTTTTATAATAATGTGTTTGAACCTTTAACAAGTTGCATTAAGTTTGTTTAAATTAAAAATATTTATAATAGTTGATAAATCACTTAATGATAATTAATTAATTAGTTGCCTTGTCAAAATTTGTATCAAATGTAGTTTCCAGAGTCAAAGGTTGTAAGTTTGTTGCCTTTTTAATGTATGTTAAAAATCAAAATTTAGGAGATATTTAATGTTTCATATTAAATATTATTACTGTTTAATCATCGGCTGGCTCTAAAATTAGAATCATTTGGCCCCGCCAATTTATGTTAGAAAACATAAAAGAATGCAATGGCAACATTCTATTTTAGAAGAATTTTTGAACCTAGACACGGCAACACAGACATTTGACACTTCTCTTCACTTTTTTCCTTTGCAATCGAAATACTAAATAAATGTTTAAAACTAATTAAAAATTGTTTTTATGGACTTTTGTCCACCCGGTATGGCGATCGGCTCGCCCCCTGTCACATTTCGGACTGAATATCGTCCGGCCAAGTGTGGGTGATGTATTACATCTCTGCCAGCCTCTTCGAAGGAAAGGCGAGACGAAATGTTATGTTAAAATACAAAATGTATAAAAAGTTTCGTCCACAGCTTGTCGCGGCCACCAGTGGCTTTGCAGTGGCTACCACCGCTGGGAGCCCAATGTAGGGTAGCTCTATAGTGCAAACGTGTTAGTAATGTCTGTTGAAATGCCGGTGGCAGTGCAGCCGTGATTGACGATTGTTATCGTGACGCTAAACCAAGCCTTTATTTAATTTGCATGTTCGTATTATTTTTGTTGTCCGTTTCAAAATGTGTACGCCACTTTTTAAACATTTGCTATTAACCAATGCATTGTGCTGAAGTTTGGCATAGTTCTGTGAGTCCGCAGACAATGCAATCAAGTTATTGGGATAATTTAATTATGATAAGACTCTTACGACGTAATTAAAAAGTTTGACAAAAAAATCCTTTGTAAAATTTCAACTTATTTGGAATAATTTGCTAAATTGAATTATTACCATTGCATTTTTTAAATTTTAGTTTATGTCGTACGAGTACAAGTTTCTTTAAAATATGATTTATAAAAAAATAGGATCTATTTTGGGTAAGACTATCTTGGTCAATGTCTTTCTCGTTAAAAAATTACAAGAGTGAAAATGATAGACAAAATATAATGTATCTCTCGCGCCAGAATAAGGCCCCAGCTACGTCACCGTCCAACTAAACTGTCATCATGTCACGTCATGAATAACCTATCACAGCAATTTGGCTCGTATCTAGGTTTAGCATTTCGCTCAACATTTATAGGTAGCAGCTATAACACTGCCGGTTAACTTTGACGATTATTGGCTCTATTGAGGCGCAGTGTTCAGTGGTCACTGAATGTTCGATATTGATCGCTACTGAACAATAGGAATAGGGAATTTACAGTAGAGGTATTGAGTGGATATTATATAGTAGAAAAAGAATTCAACGTACAGAGTAGGTATAGAAGATAGTTATTATTTATGTTGGTCTATGTTTCAAATATTTTTTAGATTTTTTTTAAATTTAGCGTTGTTAAATATTTTTAAATCGAAATGTAATCTACTCTGTTTTGTTTTAAAATACTTTGGATCAAAGACCAAAACTAAATCAAAAATGTTTTAAACAGAAAACATTTGGGGCACTGCATGATGTTGCGGCACGGAAATTGAACAGCGGTTGCCAGACACTTGCAGACATTTCAGTGTCTGACACACAAAGAATGATAATTAGAGTTGGGGAACTCCGGATAGTTAAGAAGAAGAGGGATGAAATTGTCACTGGTAGACAACTAGGGTTTTTATTTTTACTTTTCTCAATGCGAGTAACAAAGTCGATTGTAACACAGCGGAGAAAACTGTATTAGCCCATTTAGTCTACAACGGCCAATGTTAATGTTATCTGAAAACTGCTGACCGTTTTGTAAACATTCAGCTCTCTAAAACATTCATTTTCCACACGGAATCACTGTAACAAAAAAATAATTGAACTACCTACTACGCTGTTGAAAGTTAATTCGTAATTGTTACATGCAATGGCTCCCAAACTACCTAGTTGGTGATCCCGACCGCTGATTGTTATTCCGCCCGCGAGCCGCCCTCCCCCGTGGGCGGATGCGTTTGACATCACTGACGTTCCTGGCACTTAATACGTTTGTACCGTAGTCAAAGGCCTATCTTAAGTTCGGGGAATAAAGTACAAAATCAATCACTTAAAAGAGAAGTATTTTTAGGGTTCAGTGTAATTAGACTTTTAAATTATTCAAACGTCAATGTCCAAAATTCACTGTTTACCGTTTTGCCGCTCGATATCAGTAAAGGAGACGTTTGACAGCTTTAAAGGACTTTTACCATTTAAATAAAGCATAGGGTCATTCCAATAAAACTTTGAAATACGTAATCATAACGTTTTATATAAATGACAAAATTAACAAGCCGTTGATGACTAAATAAAACATAGACTAAAATTGATAAACTTTGTAGCTACGGAATAGTTACACAGTATTTTGTGCTATACGATCGAGTTAAAAATTCAAAGACAAAACACTGTATAACTATACCGAGCCTATACAACGGTTACCAGTAAGGGATCAAGTAAAGTATTATAAGAATTAAAAGAAAAACAAAAACTAGGCTGCAAAATATTGTACCCTATGTCACTATTCCCCTATCAAGACAATTCAAATGACACCTCACATATCGAAATCCATCAAGCTGTTTAGGCTTTAGGACGTACCAAAAAAACTTCATACATACACACCCAGATTCATACATACACTCGAAAAACCCAAAAAAAAATCTACATAATTTTAAATTGAACTGTGAAATAATAACTTCAAAAATTCAAATTCAAATCACATGTAAAAACTACATTAATGAAAAGGGGGTATTATAAGGTTAAGAATTATTTAGAAGACAAAGATGTCTGGAGCCTTCCACTTCCGCCAAGTAGCCACTAGTATGTATTACCTAGTTGTAAGGCAAAATTTGTGAGACAATAATTTATTAATTCTTTGAAAACATAATGCCCCTCAGTTTCTTGCCTGTTCTTCTGAGCTGGCTCTTTATCCGAAGAATTCGGTCGAGTCTATTTAAAAAAACTTTGACGTTCATAAGTGTATCTTTGATACCCAAATTGAATAAAAACATTTTGACTTTGACTTTGACCTCCTTATTGCGCAGTCGGGGAAAAGTATGTAGGCACGCTAAATTTTCACTATAAAATACGACAAAGTCCAAAAGTCTACAAATCTAGTTGCAAAGCACAAAAAACAAACAATCAAATGCTTTCAACAGAAATTCCATTCTCTCTATCAACACGTCGCCACAAAACTCGATTCAGAATGGAACTCCGCCACAAAAGAAGGAATTAAAACCAGACAATGGCCTGCAGATGGCACCACGAGCCAAGGGGCTTATTCTAGCTAGCTCTATATTATCTCAGTCTTTCTCACTCTCATGACTTTTCTAAAAAGAGAGACGGGGACAGATATAATGTCGCACCTATGAAAATAAAGCCGCAGGACTCAAGTTAGCTTTCGTGCAAAGCTAGACTTCAATAGAACACCGCATTATGTTCCGGACGTGAACGAATTCCTTGAAAAGAGTTCTTTGTGGAAAAGTTTCAAATTTTCAATTTTTTTCTTTTTTGACTACTTCATTTTGTCTGTAAGTGTCGGTAAGCAAATAGCAGAGGATAGTTGAGTAGATTCTGTTACTTAGATGTTACAAAATGACGATTTTTAATCCAATTTCAAATGACAGGAAGACCGGATACTCTAATTTAAGTTCCACAGGATGTCCAGTCAAAGAGCTAAATAATTACTAGCTAAGGCACTTAATTAGAAAAAAGTTTAAATTTACAAAGTAAAAAGATACGCGTTCACTTGAGATCTCCTCCGTTTTTTCGTCGGTTAAAAAGGAAAATAACAGAGCTAATAACTTCTGTGTTTATTGATTATGAGTTTGGAAGTCAAATTCACAACTCTCTATAGTATTACTGGTGACTACTAACCAAAAAAATTGACAAAGTGCTCAGTGACAAATTGTCGGTCATGACAATTACATTAGAGCAAATGTCGCATTGCAACTACATATAAAAATGTCTAGCTGCGCCCAGTGGTTTTACCCGCGGTTAAAAAGTAGTTTGTGTGCTATTCTGGACTATACTATAATCTATCTCTGTGCCAAATTTCATCTAGATCCGTTCAGCGGTTATGGCGTGATTGAGAACATATATCCATCCATACATCCATCCATACTTTGGCATTTATGATAATAGGTATATTAAAAAAACAAATAAATAAATAATAAATTCGGGACATTGTCACACACGGTCGCCTGACCCCAAACTAAGCAAAGCTTGTACTATGGCTGCCAGAGACTAATATACATACTCGTACTTAGATATTTTGCAATACATACTTAAATAGATAATAACACCCAAACATAGAACAAACACAAATGTTCACCACATAAATATGTTTATCCCAGGTGGGAATCGAACCCACGCCCTCAAGCTCAGAAGGCAGGTTCACTACCAACTGAGCCACCGAGGCAGTCGATGACTTCGAGATATTTTTCATACACGGTCGCCTGACCCCAAACTAAGCAAAAGCTTGATAAAAATTTGATGTTTGGCTTAATTACCTTTGGAAGCTTGAAGCAAAGACATTTGTATGATGTCTAGGTAAAAATAACAACGGACAATTTCGGACTATTGTTACTTAGATTGTATCTCTATAGGTATCCCGAAAAATATAACAGGTCTCACCGAGGGAAAATTCAAATCACATGTAAAAACTACATTAATGAAAAGAGGATATTATAAGGTTAAGAATTACTTAGAAGATAAAGATGTTTAGAGCCTTCCACTTCCGCCAAGTAGCCACTAGTATTTATAGATATTACCTAGTTGTAAGCCAAAATTTGTGAGACTGTAATTTATTTATTATTTGAAAAAATAATGCCCCTCAGTTTCTTGCCTGTTCTTCTGAGTAGAGGCTTTTTGTCCGAACAAGGCGGTCGAGTCTATTCAAATAACTTTGACGTATAAGTGTATCTTTGATACCTAAATTGAATAAAAACATTTTGACTTTGACTTTGATTCTGTTTCGATGCCAACCAGTGATAAGAATGAATACTGGATAAACAGGAGAGTTGACGTGAATGATAACACGTACTGCGGATGACTAGGCAAGCGGTGGAGCGTGTAATAACATCTGACAGAAATCTGATAGCGGTACAGTGTACCAAGTGAGTAAGAAGAATGATCGAGAACTCACACACACACGTACTTCAATAATTATGTCTGTAATATTCACACGAGCCACTGTTTGTTTAACGAAAAACCTACATGTATAATGGAAATCCTTAATTGGCCGTAAGTCATATTTATAAGAAACTAGCTGTCACCCCGCGACTTCGTTCGCGTTTATTATTTATATTTAAATATATATATATATGTGAGCTATCCTATCTGTTAAGTTAGATCGAACTGCACACGGTGTGCAAATTTGATTGAAATCGGTTAAGTAGTTTAGGAGTCTATAGCGGACAAACAACGTGACACGTTATTTATATACTTAAGAAGAAGAAGATATTGTATTTTTTAAGAACATATCGTCACGCCTTTCCCCCGAGGGGCTGGCAGAGGTGTAATACAACACCCACACTTCACCGGATGCTATTCAGTCCCAAATGTGACAGGGGGCGAGCCTGTCGCCATACACCAAACTCCTGTTATGTAGCGGATAACACGCACACACGGTCACACAATGAACAAATTGGTGCGTGCCATCGGTTGGGTTTGAACCCACTCCCTCTAACTTGAGAGGCGGGGCTTCTCCAACTAGGTATGATAGCTTTTTATTAATGGCTTTTTTTTTCTTATTTTTAATTAATGGCTGTATTTTTGTTTAATAAATAAAAAACACATATTTACATGACTTTTATTATTTCTTTATACTATTTACTATAAATATTATAAAGAAAAAAAAAGAAAACCTTGACTGATTACTTGATATTTGACTGCCTCAGTGGCTCTAGTAGTGAACCAGCCTTCTGAGCTTGGGGCATGGGTTCGATTTCCTCCTAGGGCAAAATTGTGGACTTAGTTTATAATAGTACTAGCTTCGTTCAGCGGGTTCGCCCATGGTTAAGCGGTTAAAAAATATCCTATGTGCTGTTCCAGATTATAATCTATCTCCATGCCAAATTTCATCCAGATCCGTTCAGTTGTTTTGACGTGATTGAGTAACAAACATCGAGACACATCCTTCCATCCATCAAACTTTCGCATTTATAATATTGGTAGTGGTTGGAAAAAATCAGACCTAAAATCAGAACCCTGACGTTAGGGCTAACCACTCAGCCTATAATAAACGTAATCAGTACGAAGCCCGCTTCACTCACAGTGGAAGACATGCCTTATGTCACCAGAAATTCTATTATTGTAAACTCAACGCAGAACGGAGTTGAAATTAACTATGCGAGCGTTGAATTGCATTTGTCATGAACAGTGGGCTGCACAAGTAAGACAAACAAAACATGAATACCGTACCTGCGCGGCAGTGTAGCTAATTGGGCTCATTGTGGCGGAATTGCCGCAAACTACGGTCAGTTGTTTTAGCGCTGAGCGCCATGAATCGGATGACATAAATAATTAATTGCACATCCTGGTTGTTATGTAGCAAGAACTGACGAGAAGTGTCGGAATACTTGTGACCATTTTAAACTAACCTTGCGTTCGCTAAAGGTTTCCTATTTTCATCAAAAAGAAGATGACGAGCGAAGAGAGCAGGACAAGATAAACGGCAATTTCAACCATTTTTTATGACTTTGCATTTGCATTTTTCATATATTTTTTGAAAATCTAGAATTTTCCCTTGTATTTATGGATTACTTTAAAAGCTAATGATGGCAGGGGGAAATGCACAACATACCCCCAAAGCGGGACGTTGGTGCAGGATAAGAAAAAGAAAGCTAAGGAGACGCAACCGCGCGCACTCTTTGTTAAAGATCGCCGAAGATGGGGTTGAAACTATAGTCGAAATAATCGTACGTGAGCAATTTCCATATCGTAAAATCATAAGAAAAATAAGGCTAATAATGTAGGCAACCTCTCTAAGGCCCGCATGCTAAAACGACGCTAAGTCTTGAATGTCGATTTAAAACTGTGTTTATGTATGGTGAAACCAGTTTTAAATCAAGTTTTTAAGACTGAGCGTCGATTAAGTATTGCGGGCCTAGCCGAAGTGAAGGGATTTTTTTTATTTACTTTGTCTATCTAGTAAATAAAATCTATCCAAAGTGGCCATACAAATCCACAACGACCGGTGCGCTGCCCGCATCCAGCGGCTTTCCGTGACCCTCACCAGATCATCGGTCCACCTGATGGCAGCTTTCTCATGCTGCATCTTCCTCTTCCTGAACCAAACCGGAAGGTAAGGACCGATAAGTTGGTTCGGTTCGTGGGTTCGTGAAGGTGATTTCGTTCCATGGTAGCATATTATGCGTTGTCCCCAAAGATACGCAAGAACCTATACCAAATTCGAGTCCAATCGAACGCCAGAAAGTGGTTCCAGTTTAGCTTCCAAGATTCGACCACAACATAGTATAAAATAAAATCGTCATCAGCGTCTGTCCCTCTTTCTGTCTGTATATCCGCTAACTCCTCCTAAATTGCGCAACGGATTTTGATACAGTTTTCACTATCAGTTAGATATTTTTACGGAAGGTTTATAAGAAGCCAAGGTCGCTTGCACAATAAGTAACTATCTAACACGGCAAGATAAATAAAAACTTTTAAAAATACGTCGATCGACGTAAAAGAAGGATAAATAAACTTACAAACGCACTACATCTCAAATAATAGTGAAAACTTTTTCGCAGAATTCCAACTGTAAAATGAAATGATTTACATTTTTTAAAATTTCAGATAGATGTAACTTTGTGCAGTTTTTATTTCAGTTCAGATTCATTTCATTTGTTTGCTCTCATATATTTTGCATCCGTATTGGTTTTTCAATGTTTATTTTTAACGGAATACAGAAGATTTTACAGTTACTTTATTGCTATTTTTAGTATTGCGTAATATTTCGCATATTTTCGGAATTTATTTTCAATAGAGAATATTGAAAAACAATGTTTCAGATTTCAGATTTATTAATTGCTTCTTCCGTACCTTACATGATGGTATAACATAAATTGTATTAAGTTGTACATAAGTCTAACGGACCCTGTCGGGCACAGCAAGTTAGAAGAGAGGAGGACGATGTGATAATGTTATTGAAGCAAAAGTTGTGTTATGTACGAGTATGTTCTGGCAGTCTTTTGTCTGGCCAAAAAATTAAAAAGTTTTATTTTTTGACACAAATGTCTGGTAATGTTAGGCTTCGTCCGGATTAAGCAAATCATGAACGGCTTACTGTCCGTTAACCGCTGGCTAACTATCAGTCGCGTACTGGGCTAACTCAATGTTAAGCTAGCGGCGAACTGAACCAAACAAAATGCAAATAAGCCGCTCGTCAGTAGCGATACGCCGCACAATGAGTGAGCGCGTACTTAATACATGCTGTTCGGACACTCCATATACAAGTATAAATTAAAAATTAAAAAAAAAGCTCCGACATCGATTTTCATCAAACAAAACTAAGAATACTCTCGACTACTTCTCCTTTCAAACAAAAGAAAAAAAATTAAAATCAGTTCATCCGTTCGGAAGCCACGACGCCACTGACAGACACACACAGGCACGTCAAACTTATAACACCCCGTAGTTTTTGCGTCGGTGGCGAATTAAAGGTAATCCATACCAGACGAAACCTCAGACTAGTGTGAGTTTAAGTTAAGCATTTTGTTTGTCTACGGAACCCTACAAATTGCATGTCTTAGCCACTGTTAACCATTGCACCAGACTACTTTTGTTTTAAAAAATTGGATAAAGAAATTGAAAACTGTGTGTAACTTACGGTTTCGTTATTGCTTTTCAAATATTCTTCGGAAATAGTAGTATTTACCTGAAAACAAAAAAAATATGTAAATATTATTCACGTACGTTTAGTCTGGAAGATTAACATAATGAACAATATTAATTCACTACTACTACAATATTTGTCACCGTCACCGAAGATACGCCAATATACCAAAGAGTCGTAAATGTCAGGAAGTAGGTGTCTAATTTAGCTACAAGATTTTACGCATACCAGCTTACAGTAAGTTAAATTAAATACAAGCCTGTAGCTATATTATTATCATCATCATTTTGTAGGGTGGTTGGTGTCCCACTGCAGGGACACCGCCCTACCCTACGTTGAGGGCAATTGAGCCATTATCCACCACGCTGGCTCAAGAAGGCAGACATCGTGACGAAACCGACATGTCCTAGAAGAATTTCGAATGACATGTTTATATCTCCAACCCATATTAATAATTTGAGCAAAATTAATTGGTCAAGGCTCGCGAGGTCACAGTACGAAGCAAACAACTAGTTTTAGTCTGATAATCTCACTACAATATTTTCCCATCAGTTGACGAGTATATCTCCATCATAACTGGTCAATAAAAATAGTGCCCCCGTCAGCAGTTTTACAGCTGTTTTACTGCTTCTTCGTGCTAGCGGCGTTATAGCTGCTCTATAACGAAGATTTATACAGGGTGGCTTCATACAGGGAGCTTATAAAACTGAGCGGTGGCCTTGTGAGACTAAGGGGCCTACTTTTTCATGATGGTTACGATTTGTTTTCGACGCTACGCGACTATGGACCTTATTGCGCGGCGATACGAGGCGCGGCGATTAGAGGTCGCGCAGCGTCGACTACAAAACGTTACCATCTCGGCAATAAGATGTCACGGTAGGCCTCCTGAAGATTAATCTTACTTATATAATAAAAAGGCGAAAGTTTGTGTGTGTTTGTTCCTTTTTCCCGTACCTTATACTCTAGACTAACTCATATACTACTTTTTAGCTGCGGGTAGCATCGCGAGCGTATTAAGACATAATTGAAGTATTGTTTTGTAGTTAAGACGTTAGTGGTTCGACTCAAACGGAGTACTCGCATACCTCCATAACTTCTTATCCGATTTTGCTCATATTCAAATATGAAAATTGTATTTGCCTGTAATATTTCATGAATATCGGATCTAAGATACTCAAGTTATCGTCAAAAAACAAATGCCGAGATGCCCCAGTAGACTCCGAGACGCTTCGCTCGTTCAAATATAATGTTACCATTTGAGAGTAGGTATTTATCTTAAATAAATTGTAGCGTTTTATGTTTTGGATCTTTCAAGTTTATCAAACGATAAGATTTTAATGCAAAGTAAAACTTTCTAAAACAATCATCAGTAAGTATCTAACAGACTAAAAATCATATTAAGAATTTTAATCATATCTTTTTTTTATTTTTATATATTAAATAGGTCGACGTTTGACCACCAACTCGCCTGATGTTAATCGACGTTGTGGTCTAAGATGGAGCACGACGACCTCGAAGGTACTTATTCACTCTAGCCTTGAAGATATCCAGGTTGTAGTTAGTCGGGAATACAGACGATGGCAAGGTGTTCCATTCCCTGGCGGTTCGTATCAAAAAGCTGCATTTTATTAGAAAGTTGTATTTGTTCGTATTTTATTCTCTAAAATGTTATTTGAGGTGCAAACTAAGCACATAAAAGTACTATTGTAATTATTTTTTATTTTTTTAATAAAGAGTTGTTGTTGTTGTTGTTATATTTTATACCTGTATATAAATCCTACAAACCCACCTCAAAAAGTGCTTTCGTATAATAATATGAGCACCCTATATATAACTGACTTAATAGTGATATAACGGTTTCGTACTAATCTGTGAATTTGTGCTACGTCGTAGCGGTTTGTGCTACGGCGTAGAATGAGCTACGTGGAGCGGTTTAAGTGATTTGTAGCACTGTTTGTGGTATCTACGACCTAGTTTATCTTGTATGGACTACAATATTCCCCCAAAATAACAAATTATATGTTTCTTAAGACTAAACTAATTTAAGTTTACTTTAATTTGAATATCAGAAAAAAATACTTAATTGAACAAAGCAAAGTTATAAAACCGACTTTTGTTGATATTTTAAAAGCTGTTAAAACAAATTTAAATAAAATTTATTATTATGTAGGACCACCTTTCAAATATGATCTACCAAACAAAAAAAATTTTGACTCTTAATTGGCGGAGTAATCGCCTAAGTACATGAAAAAAATCATACAGGCGAATTGAGAACCTCCTTCTATTAGGAAGTCGGTTAAAAATATAATTCAACTTTTTTTATGCGCCAAAAGTACAGTTCTCTATATCTTCATTAGAACAATAGAGTACGAGTGACATTAGTTGTTCCTTTTCACTCTTAAAAGTTGCCGCGACTTTCAAATCAAATTTAAATGTACAAAAAATTTTCATTATAAATATAACTAGCTGCGCCCCGTGGTTTCACCCGCAGTCCCACAGGAACGGATAATTTATTCGGGACAAAAAGTACGTATGTCCTTTTTTGTATTCCCAGACAACATGTTTGCAAAATTTCAAAACGATCGATTGAGTAGTTGAGACGTGAAAGCGTTACAAACAAACAACTCATTTAAAAAAACTCACTTTCGAATTTATATTATTATTCTTATTTATTATTTCGCATTTATTTATACTTTTGCATTTATTTATTTTATTAGTTAGGATGCAAGCAAGCGTGAATATAGTTACATGCAATCAGTCTTATCACGTTTAACTATTTTTTCCAGACAATCTTTCAATGGTCAGATCTGACAGCCTCTATAATAAAAGCTTGTTTTTACTAAAATTAACTAGGTTTAACCTCATTTGAGCATCCATATACTAATAATAATTATAAAATCAAAGGTAACTCTATCTGTCTGTCTTTTTGTATTTTTTTTTTAAATAGGTCAACATTTGACCTCCAACTCGCCTGATGTGAAGCGACATTGTGGCCTAAGAGGAAACACGAAGACCTAGTAGGTCCTTATTCACACTGGCCTTGAAGATACGTAGGTTGTAGGCTTGTCACGGCTAAACGGCTGAATGGATTTTGATGAAATTTGAAAAGTAGTTACAGTATATAATGAGTAAGATTTTTGGATACTATTTTCTGAATAAACGCGACGTTGCGGGTAACAGCTAGCTAGTAATAAGTAAATAAACAATAGCTCTATTCTACCATATGAGTAAGAAACTCTTACACCTTGACGCCTATTAACCTAACCATGCCACCAGGTCGAGAACTCTCCAACTAGCAATTAGTCCGAGAGCCGGCGTCAAAGTGCAGCGACATTACCTCTAGACTCTTTGACTACACGCTAGAATAGTTTAGGAATAACGTCAGTAATAGATTAGCAAGAAAACTTGCAGAAGTTGACTTCTTGTTTCTGATAAACATAATATACAACATAGTTTTAGAGCAAGTAAAAAGTGGTCTCGAGTGGAGACCACGTACCGGCAAGCGCAGCGTAGGACGTCCACCCACAAGGTGGATGGATGACCTTGTCAAGACCGCAGAATCGCGCTGGATGCAGGCCGCTACCAACCGATCTTATTAGAGATCTATGGGGGAGGCCTATGTCCAGCAGTGGACGTCCTATAGCTGATGGATGGATGGATGATGAAGTAAAAATGCTTTTTACAATAATCCTAAAAACTTTTTAAAGAGGTTTTGTTTTTGTTTATCCGTGTAATTTGTATCAAGGATATTTTAACATTTCGTAAATGTATTCTAAATTTATGTAATTTTTTATTTTATTTACATATTATCTATATTTATTTATACATAATATTATTATTTAATGTCATCTGCTAAATAACTGAAGCTCGGTGTATGGCGACAGGTTCGCCCCCTGTCACACATGGGACTGAATATCATCCGGCTAAGTGCTGTACACTTCTACCAGCCACTTCGAGGGAAAGGCGTGACGATACATTATTTTATGTTATTATTATTATTAAAAGGTTAGTTTGTATGTAGGGGGAAATGTAATTGAGCGCCACTAGCGGAAGCTGTGACAAAAATTTAAACTTTGTCTTATCAACAACCAATAGTGGCGGTTTTGGTGGTGATATATTAGAGCAAGCTTTATATAGTAGTTTCGCAATATTAGTAAGCACGCTCACAATCAATAAATACCTTAAACTATAAAATGTCAGCTACACTGCGAACAGATGAGCTTGTATACTTTTTATCAGCTTTAGTTTGGCGCTTAGAAGTCGTGCACGTGCTGAAAATTTCAGCAAGTTCTTGCAGGTTTATTCGGGTTTTTAGCTCATAATTATCACACTTCAGCGTGTACTTTAAACTATAATTGCTGCTTTAATGACGTAATTTACGTGCAAAAAGAGGGAGGGGGTAACTGTTGCTGTTAAGTGTGGAGGGGGGGAGGGGGGGGGCATTTATAGTAAGTAGGTTATGGAGGAAAGGATTCGTAGTTGCTGTTTTACTATTTCATTTCAACGCTATATTAATTTAGTGTGAATTCTTATTGTTTGTCAATAATTTATTGACAAACAACAGAATTAAATTATACACAGTTGATTACAAAATATATAAACAGATAAAATTATTAAATTAACCGTGTTTGTTATAATAATAATAAATAAATTCGGGACATTTACACAAACGGTCGCCTGTCCCCAAACTAAGCAAAGCTTGTACTATGGCTGCTAGAGACTGAAATACTTACATAATTTTTTAAGTACATACTTCAATAGATATTTCACACCCAGACATAGAACAAACCATTGTTCATCCCATAAATGTTTGCCCTAGGTGGGAATCGAACCCAGTCACTACCAACTGAGCCACTGAGGCAGTCAACGTGTATAGTTGTATACGTCATAGGTAAATAGAACGATAACATAACTTAACATTCACACCATAACTTTTAAATCAATATTTAAATTGATTTTTCCATCAGTGAAGCGTATTTTAAGGATAGGTAGAAAATGCCCGTTACTTCCAAAAATATAAGAATCTTCAGAATTGCGTGCAAAACCTTAGCTTAGCGCTGCTAGTATAAGGTAATAATTATAAGGACCACTTGCAAAAGATACGGAGTTAAATTCTTAAATGCAGGGTTAAGTTACTCAGAGTTTAAACCACCCTAATATTAGAAATGTGAAATTTTGGATGGATAAATGGATGTTTGTTACTCAGTCACGCCAGAACGACTAAACGGAACTAGATGAAATTTGGCACAGCGATAGATTAGAATCTGGAATTGCACATAGATTTTTTTTTAAATGCTGGTGACACTGCGGAGCAAAGCTAGTGTCATAAGTTAATGTCACTCAACAATTGTGTCATTTCCTAGAGCTATCTTGGAAGCGTAATACGATTTATCAGTTTAACCTCAGACTCTGATGAGCAGTTAACTCCGAGTTAAAAATAACCCGAGCTTCTGCAAATGGCCCTAAGCATAATCATAACTCGATCGCGCGGCAGGGACGCCACTCAGACCAGCAATTACGGGATAATCCAATAACGAGTCGAGACGTGTCCGGACAGAAGTGGTCAGCACTAGAGGAATGTACGAGCTCTGTAAGATACGAGGACCTACTTATTGTATGTTGGCTGTTTTTGCTTTACAACATTAAAAATAATCAAAAAACAAAGAAATTGAACAAAAATTGATGAAAATGAAAACTAGATAATAAACTGAAAATTACTTGAATGAATGGATTTTGTAACCTACTCAATCACGCCAGAACGGTTGAACCGATCTGGATAAAATTACAGTCAGGAATCGAACATAAAATACTTCTAACCAAATAATTACAATAATAATAATACTCCTAAAAATATGCCCTTCAGTTTCGCGCCTGTTCTTTTGAGTAGTGGCTCTTTTTCCGAACAAGGCGGTCGAGTCTATTAATATAAAACTTTGGCGTTCATAATTAACTAATTAAATAAAAACATTGTGATTTTCACTGTAAACGGATGAAACCGCGGCACACAGCTAGTGTAATCACATTTTGAAACACAAAAGCAATTCCCTATCACGTAAAACACTAGACCGCGACTCGTTTACCCAGGAGGTTGAAAATGTAATTACAGAAGCACACACGAACCCGCTCGCGGTCGCTAGCACATAATAAATCATTCCATAATTTGTCCGATAATCGGCGGCTCATCTTAATTAACTGCCAGAGATAATGGAGCATTAAGGCCGAACGCCGCTCGTACACTATCGGTGACGTATCGCTGTGCAGTGACGTAGCGGTGATATATGGCAGTTTCGGAGCAAACTAATCGGCGAGTTGGTGTGTAACAAGGACGTTGGCACAAAATTCAGTTGATAATGATAGATTAGATTACGAAATTAAACAATTCAGCCAAAAAAAGCTTGAAAATTGATGCACATGTATCTTACTGCAAGCTCTGTAAAGGTACACTTCCGTGCATTGCGACTGATCGCAGCCGGACGCGCCTGACGTGTGCGACCGACAACTAACGCGTCAGGCAATATCGCCCGTTACGCGATCGTAGACCTCGGCAGTGGCGCCATACTCTTCCTACTGCGAATAGGTATATTCGCAGGGTCGCGATACACGGAAACGTTTCTTAAGGAACACTTGCAAGAGAAATAAGTGACTTCAGCTTTTAATCTAGAAATTTCTGTCAAAATGTTTGGTTCAATTGACCCCGAGTCAGACGTCATTTTCACATTTTATCACTCGCTTTATTGTTTATCACCCATGTAGATTTTAAAGTACTTGCCAAAATCTATGACAGACTTTTTTCAGAGTTTCAGATTCAGAGTTTTTCTGTCCGACGGCTAGAGTACATCTGTTACAAATATTTTACATTCCCTACTGACTTACCTATTTCTTGACCAAGCAAAATGTCACTGTTAGTCGTGGGTCGCGAATGTTCTAGTAGTTTCTTTATATTTTTTGGTTTGAAATATTGTAGAAGCCATTGTCGTAGGGCCGTATAAATGTCGTGGGCTAGAGATATCTCTTGAGAAAAGATCACGTGGTTTTCTAGAGAGCTATATTAATTTTTAAACTGGTACTATAGTAAAAGCACATCATTAGTAAAGTGCGTCCACTTCTTAATATTTGTCTCTGCTTAAGAAAAGAACCGATCAAAAGTGACATTCTAGTCTGGCTTTATGGTAGATTGTGTTGCCTGTTCTTCTGGCTAGTGGCACATTTTCCGAACAAGGCGGTAGAGTCATTTTTGTAACATGACGTTCATACGTGTATTTTCGATACCCAGTTGACTAAAGACATTTTGACTTTGACTTTACCTTCAAAACAAAAGAACCTAGGGTCGATTTATAATTGCCCCCTTATTTTGTAAGCGTAAGGCAATGATCATCGGCAGTTCTCACGCTCTCTCGAATGACACGGAGACGTTGGCGCGAGCGGGATAGCACGCGATGACCATTACGTTTAATAATTATTACGCTTAACAAATTTGGCCCCAGGGTGTTAAATGCTAATGTCAGCTTTAGACTAAATGCTTATTTAGTGTTATGTACCAAAATGGTGAAAAGGAAGGAATAGGAAGGTATGTTGAGACTCCGATGTCTGTCTGTCTGTCAGCGCCGATCATTTCCTACTATCAAAACTCAAGCAAATTTTACTAAATATTTTCGAAAACTTGAATAAACAAAAAAATCTACCTAAAAAATAGTACGTACATTTTTTTTAAATACGAGCTCAGTGTCTAAAGCTGTAATAAAAGAAGCTTCACAGTCGTAATCTTTTTTCACATTTTAGAAGCACTGAATAAACTGAAAATTACGCTCAAGAGAGCAAACCAACCTCCGCGAACTATAACAAAAAAAAAGAAATGAGCATAAAAATAAAAGCGGAACGAACATAAAAAGGAAAGCGGAAGAAACACAAAACATCATAAAAGCGAAAAAAGTATGACAATAACGGGACACACCGAGCAATATCATAGAGTTCTTGAAAATGTGAACACAAAGTAAAAAGTATGAATTTAATACGAACAAGCTCTTTGAAGTTTGCGATGTCCGCTCCAATGGTAAGTCTCGGCTCTCGGTACGCCGTGGTCACGATACATAGGAGAAGCGAGAAGCGATTTTATACATATAGTTATAACTGTCTTACTTTAAAAGTGACTACTGCAGTTCACACTGCCGCAAATAACGCTTTATAAATTCAGTAAGTCTACTTAGAATTCTATGGCTTAAATAACTTAAACAAGTAACATTATTAAAAAAAATATAAGAAAACCCAGCGGCAAACTATTGAATTTGTCACTTCTACAATCAAGACGATTCAAATGACATCTCGTATGTCGAAATCCATCAAACTGTTTAGGCTATGGGCGTGCTAAAGAAACCTCATACATATATGCCCACATACATACATACTCGTATGTACATACATTCGAAAAAGATAACCCTCTTTCTTGCGCAGTCGGGTAAAAACTAAGGAATTACCTATTTATTTAGCGCGTTATTGGTTGTTTTTGGTTTCTCGCTTACACAATTCAGCATTTTTGATAATAAAATTGACTGGATGTGCAATTGATGAATGTTCTGTGATACATTTTTAGCTAATAATGTAATGGTTATTTTAAACTCATTTTGGTTTTCATATCTTTCTCTGCGACGGATTACTATTTTTATAAATAAAATAAAAATGTTTGATGTTGTAACTCTCTGTGTAAGAGAAAGGTATTATTACTCACATAATAAGTAATCATGAAGAAAACTGTATGTGCCTTTCGGTCCGCTTATCGCTTCGCCTATGACTCTGGTAGCACCCTACCCACTATTGGCTCAGCACGAGCCACTCAGCGCCGCGTCTGTTGAAATAAACTGATTCGACAGGATTTACTCAAAATTCTTTTGTTGACATGAAAATGTAACTGCAATTTTTATTTCCATTTTACATTTTTTACTAAAACATTTACTTACTTGTATTTACATTTACATATTTATATGATAAATAAGGCTATTGAGGTATACTTGAATCATCATCATCATCCTTACGTCTTTTACGTCCACTGCAGGGACACCGACTTATCCTACGTCGAGGATGATTGATAATTCTCGGACATGTGACATCCACCAACCCATACAGAGCCAGCATGGTGGATGGCCACGGAGATTTTTTAAGTTAATTAAATAAAAAAATAAAAATTTTGTAAAACACGATCAATGCATGTTTTGGTTGTCGTGATAATTTACTTCTGCAAGTTCTCCCATAGTTTAAATAACCGCACCTAATCCATTTCTGCAAGTTTTGGCAGTTTTGAAGCCTGCCAACAACAACAAGCATCAATTTGTATGCGCAATAAATGGCGAGAAGTTTTCACTTGCCATAACTTAAATTATTTTTACTGTGGTTAATACTAATGTTTACCATGATTTTGTGGGCAAGTAAAGCTGTAGGTTTTTGTTGTATTTGTAACTAACTATATTGTAACCCTCTTAGTTCCTCAGTTTCTTGCCTGTTCTTCCGAGTAGTGGCTCTTTTTCCGAACAAGGCGATAGAATCATTTTTACAACTTTGACGTTCTTATGTGTATCTTGGATATCCATAATAGAATAAAGACATTTTGACTTTGAATCAAAATTGACTGACCGCCTTGACAGACCGCCTTGTTCGGATAGAGAGTCACTACTCAGAAGAATAGGCAAGAAACTGAGAGGCATTTTTTTCTTCGTCAAAAAATAAATAAATAACAGTCTCACAAAATTTGGCTTACAACTAGGTAATATCATATTATATCCATGTACCTACTAGTGGCTACTTGGCGGAAGGTTCCAGACGTCTTAATCTTCTAAATAATTGGTAATCTTATAATATCCTCTTAAAGAAAAGCTAGTGACAATGAATTT
Organism: Peribatodes rhomboidaria; assembly: GCA_911728515.1. NCBI lineage: Eukaryota > Metazoa > Arthropoda > Insecta > Lepidoptera > Geometridae > Peribatodes > Peribatodes rhomboidaria. The sequence continues at coordinate 403,476 of OU452190.1, forward strand.
GGTTTTAATTTAGTCTTCCATACTTTGTTCCCAAGCAAGGGGTGGTTTGCAATGACTGTATACGAGATTATAAGGGTAGCTAAGGGCGCTATGCAAAATAATTGGTGATTTTGGGAAAGGGTTATAGGGCGTAGCGGCGTTACGCGGAATGGGCTATGAATAAAATGTACGGAGGTATACATAAACACATGCAATACAGCACACGTAACAGTGAGGGTCTATGCTGTTTTGTGGTATCTAATCTAATACTTTAGATTTTTTTTCCATAAAATAAGAAACCCAAAGGATAAAACGCACTAAATAATATAATAAGCAAAGCTTTTTCATTGACTCAGTTTCTTGCCTGTTCTTCTGAATAGAGGCTCTTTATCCGAACAAGGCGGTCGAGTCTATTTAAATAACTTTGACGTTCATAGGTGTATCTTTGATACCCAATTGAATAAAAACATTTTGACTTTGGCTTTGACTTTTCTTCATCTAATTTGGGTTGTTCCTTACTCGTAAACTCATTTTCTCTAAAAAATATTCTTAACTGAACCGATTGCAATGTTTGTTTGTGTGTAAGGCGTCGTCCTGACTGAGCGGAAAATATCAGCGGCTGAATATTTTCCTTCAGTCTGCCATTCTGCGCTGCTTAGACAGTACTGTACGAAGTTTACAGCACATCGCTTGCTGACCGATTTCAGTGAGCGGTCGAGTGCTAGTGATTTTCGAATTTTGCTTGCTGCAGTTCGCCGCTTTCTTTTACTTACCGGACAGACACGGGACATCCGAAAACATTTTTGTCGAAGCTAAAGCGTAGACTAGCTAATAGCCTAGTTGGAGAAGGCCCGCCTCTCAAGCCAGAGGGACCGGGTACGAACCCAGCCAACGGCACATAACAATTTGTTCATTGTGTGAACATATGTGCGTATTGTATGTCATCTGCTATTTACATGACTGGAGCCTGGTGTATGGCGACAGGCTCACCCCCTGTGACATTTGGAACTGAATATCGTCCGGCGAAGTGTGGGTGTTGTATTACACCTCTGCCAGCCCCATCGGGGGAAGACGTGACAATATGTTATGTAAAGCATAGACGCTTCGCTTGCTAACGGTCACTCGGTCGAAAACTTCCTATGACGAATTACTACTACGAATGAGCCACCCAGACTTCGCGCGGTATCTATAAACCTTCCGTAAAACTCTAAAGATGAAAGCCGCATCGAAATCCGACGAGGGTGTACAGACTTGGACAAAGGGACAGACAGACGCGGGAAGCGTCTTTGTTTTATTAACCGACTTCCAAAACAGAGGAGGTTCTCAATTCAACTGTTTGTTTTTTTGCTGTTGTGTGTATGTTACGCTATTACTGCGCCAATTGTGATTCGATTTTAATAACTCTTTTTACGTTGGATCATACTTTAGAGGTATATACTATTGGTTAGTTAATATAACGCAATAGGTACAAGGGAGACTTTAGAGGCCTCATATAAATTTAATCGAAATCGGTCAAGCCATTTTAAAAATTCACAAAAGTCATGATATTGTTTACATGGATTACGAATTACACGATGGGGAGTTGGCTTTTTAAGCTTTGCTTTTCATATTACACTAGCTGCGCCCTGCGGTATCACCCGCGGTCAAAAAGTATCCTATGTGCTATTCTAGACTATAATCTATCTCTCTGCCAAATTTCATCCAGATATGTTCAGCCGTTCTGACGTAAAAGAGTAACAAACATCAATCCATCCATACATTCTTACAAACTTTCGCGTTTATAATATTCGTAGGACTATACATGTAAAGAAAAGAAGAAATTAACTTACTTAGGTACTTGAAACAGTCAGTGGTTATATTTTCATGACGTGCCAAGCCAAAAAGAAAATTTCAAGATTTTCACACAGAAACCAAAAAGATAAGGCAATAAGGATAGCACCAAAACATTTTTGTTTTTATTAGTCCGTGTTCTATCCTGATTATTGTTCTGAGGATTTTAGGTACAAGAAAAATGTTTTATGACGAAAATATGCTACAACTTGTTAAAAAAATGTGTAAAGACCGTTAAGGAAATAAGAGCATTAGTGTCACAGAAATAAGGTTGAATAGCTTTTACCATTTAAATAAGATATAGAAGGAAGCTGCTACGACATCGAAATGTCAATTTGGTTATTATTGCCTAAATTTATAAACGTAGTTTGAACCTTATTCCAATTCTGCTAATGATCTTATAAGCTCTAAAACTCTAAAGTCTTAACGCTGAGTTTTCCAACATTTGACGATGGCGAAACTATGTGAAGTACTTTCATAATCCAAATGAAATTGAATCGCAAATGAAACGTCGTTTTATAGGCTTAGTTCCGGGTAAGTACGCACTTTCGGCAACTCATTGTGGGGCCGAAATAAAATGCTTGACGGCAAGAACTTCACGCAAGTTATTGCAGACGAGATTTGCAGCAAAATCCAAAAAACTTAAAAGAGTAAGTATAACATATAAGAGTGAGTTAAACTTATAAGAGTGAGTTAAACTTTTAATAGTGAATTAAACTTATAAGAGTGAGTTAAACTTATAAGAGTGAGTTTAACTTATAAAAGTGAGTATAACTTATCATAGTGACTGAAACTTATAAGAGTGAGTGTTCGACTCATTAGGTGGAGATTTGCTTGCATGTTCGAGCCAAGTGTGTCAGCTTAAGAGTACGCTTCTACTGAAGCGGAGCAGAGTGGAGTAGGGCTCAGTGATGCATGAGTTGACCAATAACATTGCTCGAAATCTCCGCTTCAGTGGAAGCATTGTGATTGGTCCACTGAAGCGGAGATTTCAGGCAGTATGATTGTAAACTCATGTAACGCTCCGCTCCGCTCCGCTTAGATCCGCTTTAATGGAAACACACCCTTTTATTAGCAGCGTTACTTAAAAGTTAACTCCTATTCCTAGCTAGACGCGGCTGCTATTTCCAACTAAACTGTCCGCCACCCAACTTCAAGTTAGCTATGCTCAACCTCATTTTACGAGTGCTCAATACTGCTCTCCCATAAAAAAACTTCCGCAAGTTCTTGCAAGTAATCTCCGCTTAAAGTATAATGTAAGTTGTGGTAGGAGCTCTTGAATAAATTACGGCGAGGGGTTTTTTCAAGTCGTGGAGTAGGTTGAGGAATATTTTATAGTATCTACTTAGAAAAGGTAAGATCTCTCGAGGAGGCGAAACTCGATATGACGTTAAGATAAAAACAAGTTCAGCTCAGGAAATTTAAGTGAGGGGTTTTCAAATTGTATTTTTTTAAATAATATAATGTTAGCTGACAGCTTTAATGGGTATTTGATTACGCACTGTACTTAGGTAAAAATATTTAACCTTATTTCAAACGCGAGTAGGCAATATTTTCTGAATCTGACAATTGGAAATTATCATATCGTCACGCTTTTCCCCTGAGAGGGCGGGCAGGGGTGTAATACAACACCCACACTTCACCGGACGATATTCAGTCCCAAATGTGACAGGGGGCGAGCCTGTCGCCATACACCGGGCTCCAGTCATGCAGCAGATGACATACAATACGCACATATGTTCACACAATGAAGATATTGGTGCGTGCCCTCTGGCTGGGTTTGAACCCGCTCCCTCTGGCTTGAGACTTGCAGACCTTTTCCAACTAGGCCATCATCGCTATAATTTCATTCTTTTTTTTTTTTTTTTTTTTTTTATGTATAATAGGTCGGCGTTTGACCACCAACTCACCTGATGTTAAGCGACGTTGTGGTCTAAGATGGAGCACGACGACCTATAAGGTACTTATTCACGCTATAGCCTTGAAGTTTAGTAGAGTGAAGAAGTACAAAGACGGCAGTTGAGTGAGGTGCTACAAGTGCGCCACTGCTCAGACCCGTCTTCGGAACGGTTACACCGGACTACATCCCGAAACACGACTAGGTCATTTCACGGCATGGCTTGGTCCGGTGGGTGGTAACTAGCCACGGCCGAAGCCTCCCACCAGAGAAATTATAAACCATTCAATTATAAACGTAACGTACGTTATTATTACTATATTTTATTGTTGACTATTTTTGAATTTTGAATTTTGATAAGGCCGCCCTTGTACTGCCGAATGATATTTTATCGTCATCGGCACAAAAAATAATGTTATGTCACAACGAGCCCCACTGGCGACAGTTTTTTGTTTTTGTGGTGGTCGTTAGGAGTAAGCCCCTTGCTTCGTTTTCGATACATTTCACATTTTTCGATTTTTGAAGTCAAAATTAAGACGGTTTTTTATGCCTCGTTTTATCTATATTTGAAGCGTTTTTGTAGCCATCCAAAAGCTTTAGTTTCGTCAATTAGCCTCCCTTAAGGAGCCAGAAATAAGCTGTAATTAGAACCCGTTTCAAAGCTCAGGCCCATTCAGCTCCGACTCTACTCTGAATGTACGAGTCAAGGTTCCCTCGTTACGAATGACGGCACAGTGTAAACACTACAGAAAGTCTACTCACAATCTTCTCTGAAACTTTCGCATTCATAGTAGGTACATAGTACACTAGTGGCTCTGTGCGCTGGAGACGTCGCGGCCGGCGTGTCTTCCTCCACAGGTCGAAAACCACGACCAATTCTCGTGAAATTTTGTGAGCAGGTACGATAATTATACAGATTTAATTTACGTGACCAGTCAATCTTTGGAAAATTTTCAAAATCGCGGAGATATGACTCGACAAAAAAAAACTATAAAATTGTCGAACACTCACAAAATTTTAAGAGAATCGGTTTGGAAGACAAAAATCCGGGCAGAGATCCAGATAGAATTCGGACATATGGAAGCATTTTGACGTGACAACGTCTTATAATTCGATAGAGCCGGCTGCACGCACGAAAAAATGCGGCGTTACCTCGCTCTGAGGCGTTCCATGTAAGGCTTGAAGTGCAAGCGAGAGCGCGGAACGAGCGACAAAGAAGCACAATCGGCCTTTGCGTTCGGCAGCGTTCGACATCCGTCTCTCTCCTACTTGAGTGAGCACGTTGTCACGTTCAACTATCGTCAGTAAACCGACTTTACAGACAACCTATTTTTTGTCGAAGCTGATGCACATAGACGCTTCATAGACGTTTAAATGTCCGTGCGAGGACATTTCAAGTTTTAAACTTACATACATATAGTCACACCTTTTTCCGTAGGGAATAGGGATAGAGGGTTCAAATCGACTAAATCGACAAATTTGTACGGAACTTACCGACGTTGTCGATGTTTAACATCAGTTTAAAGTATGTCCGTGCTCGAACTCTAGGTAGTGGTGATGTGAATTGTGAAGATTTTTTTTTGAAGAAGCGTTTTTTTTTTAATATTGAGAAACTAGCTGCGCCTCTCAGTGTTACTCCTGGTTAGAAAGTAGCCTGTGTGCTAATTCACGCCATTAACTACTTTTAATAATGTGAAACATATTTTTTATTGTTTCTGGGAGGCGCGGTATTTTGTCTTGGGTCGTGGAAGTGTAGCAACATTTTTGTTTCGATAACTTAAATTTGAGTACTGTAATCAAAAGCTTAGAGGCTGTTATTGCTTGTAGTCTTATTCAGCCTAACGTTTGATTCATTGAAGCTTAAAGTAAGAAACAATAACACAATAAGCTCACAAACTTTTGTATCTACATCTACACTAGCGGACAAAAGAGCTAATTTATAATATTTGAGTTATTAATGCATAGGGTATGCATTAATAACTCATACAAATAAGTTTTCTTCGATTTGTTCGTTATAGAACCTATGACGTGAAGGAAGTAAGTCTATGATTTGTCAATTTCAAGCACTTTTTAAACTTAGCTGAATTTAGTCACGTAAATTCAGAAGCTTCTAAATGATTCAGTCAGTCACAAGCCATCCTTGCTTCTGAATTTAGTATGCTAGCTTCCTGAATGCGATTATACTGGACTAAATTTGGTAACCACTGAATTATGATAACTTACCCTTCAACTCTAACTTACTAATCCTATCCTAGTCCTAGCTAATATTGTAAAAGCGAAAGTGAGTTTGTTCGTTTATTTGTTTGTTACGCTTTCACGCTTTAACTACACAACCGATCATCACAAAGCTTTGCATAAAAGATGTCATGAGAACAGAAAAGGAAATGGGTGCTTTTTTCCCAAAAAAAAAAACTGTTCTTGTGGGACCACGGCTAAAATCACGGGGAAGCTAATTATTAATATTATAATATAGACATTGCTTCTTATTATAATATAGACAGCGCTTCTGCGAACTTTTCAAGTTCCTAAAATTACCAAGCTTAGCCTACTAGCAGCAACAGTATCCATTATAAGTAATTCCCTTAACCCCATTGCGACAGCATTGTTAAAACAGCGGGAAAATGAAACTCCATTTAAACCAGAAATTGAGTTTTAAACTTAAACGTTGAACAAACTCTGCGCCAAAGTTCATACATGTCCCTAACTAAAGCAGCTGAAACTAGTAAGCAAAGATTGCCTACTCATAAGTCTCTACACTGTGACACGATCTCGTTCTAAGAGTTAAAAGCGGGGAAATGCACACAACATTAATAACTTCTGGTGAATTTACCTTCTGAATGAATTTCTTCTGGATCATGGATACAAACTTTAAAGGGTTAATTTTAGATTAATTTTGGTTTTGTAAAGAAAATATGGCTTATTCTGTGAGCTGATGCTAGTTAAGTAGAAGAAACCTGTTATTATTAAAAACTAACTTCATCAGCTTTGTCAATAAAAACTGTGCGCTACCGTGGCTCGGGTGACACGTTAAATTGTAGGTCCCAGTTGTTTGTTCTGTAACAACAATCGTCAAGCCATGTCAGAGGCCGTCGGGCGGCCTAGGAACTCTAACATCAAGGCTAGCCACTCGGCCTGTACGAACTTGCCTATTTTTTTCCCGAGTGCACAAGATGGAGGGAAGGATGTATGTATGTATGTATGAGGATCCTTTGGCACGCCCTATAGCCTAAACAGCTTGACGGATTTTGACTTGTGAGGTGTCATTTGGATCGTCTTGATCGTGAAAGTGACATAAGGTACAACATTTTAATAATGTTACTTGCTATCAACTTTTTCACAACACGTAGAAAAGATAGAGTCGTCCTATATTAAACAAAAGCATCGCGCTATGTTGCTTTGAGAATACCTACGGATTTTACTTAAAAAATACCTAAAGTAAGTAGATGTTTTGCACAATGCCGCGCGCCACGCCACGCATTCATGAGTGTATCTTCGATACCCAATTAAACAAAGACATTATTGACTTAGACTTTTGACCACGCGACGCGACGCGACACAAACAGCTCGTACGACGACGAAATAATACTGTCGTACGGAGAGGCATTGCAAGGCTCTCTTCCCGCCATGCGGATCTTGTCCACGTGCCTGTTGCACGGGCTGTGTGCTGCATGCGGCCAGCGTGATGGGCAAAATACGAAATGATAAGAACTGAAAGCTTAGACCTTTGGTTAGAAGGTCTAAGGATGAGGGCGGCTAAGCGTGGTCCAGATTCGCACGTGGGCGATAATCGTCATGACAGGACTTAGTGTGTATTACCACGCGAGTATTAAAATACAAACTGAGGTAATTTAGTACAACGCTAAAAACGCACTCTTGCGTACCGTTGCGGGATATATCTATTACCTATGTACCCAGTGCCTTTATTGCCTAAATGCATCAACAAACCATGGTATAATAATATACTCCGCCAGGTGATTCGGAGACATAAATGGTCACGTGATCAACACGCAGTGACGTCACGGCGCACAAGTAAAACTGGAACAACTCATTTACAACAAGCTCGAAAGAGACGAGGACGATGACAATTGACGTCATCAGGTGTTAGCTCCCGGAACGCTAGACCCTGTGATGATTATTGTCACCCTCGCGCCTGGTTTTATAAACATAAAAACGGTGACGGTGACGCCTAAACCAATAAATCTTTTACAGTCCTTAAGTACCTACTACCTACTCATGAAAATATGGAAACGTAGTAAGTTAATCAGCAACGTTGCGTCGTAACGTTCACGGAGTGATGTTTGCGCCGCGCCTGGGAACATGCTAATGAGGTGTGTAACGATATTGATACACGGGGAGCAAACACGGAGCCTCCCATAATGTAATAACAAGACTTGAGGCCGGCCGCGAATGTTCTGAACTTCCGTAAGACGTACGTACTCGTACGTACGTACCTATATAGCTAATGGATTTCGCGTTTGGATTTTATCGAGGCGTTTTGCTTTCTGCGTGACGAATACCATCCGAAGTCACAGAATAAATAATCACATACATACATCACACTACAAGTTTTAAGGGTCCGGCGACCACTTTAGACTAGCTTCACATTGTCTTAAGTTTTTTTTACTCGCATTCATAATTGAAACAGACTATGAAGCCTTATTATGAAATCATGCACGGCGGCAATGGTAATTGTGTGCCTTTCCACTCGCTTGTATAACGCGATTAAGTAGCGCAAGTGAGACGCGATTAACATTGCCATTAGGTGCTTACACGATGAAGCCTCGTTTCCTGCTGCAAGATCCTCCTGGGGAAATGTCCGACAGTCTCTCCGGCAGCAGCTTGCAAGTGTCGCAAGTGTGCACTTGCTACTGTCGGACAGATCGTATAATTTACGCAGACGTTTTCTTGCGGGCGGAATGGCCTAAGTAAGCTAAGTTTTAAGTAGCGATGTCCATGTTAAGCATCGCATGCGAAAATTGTTTAAGACATAAACAAAATGTACTCAAATTTCAGCATTAATTCAATGAAAGGACTATCTCCGAAAATACGGGTTGACACAGTTTGGTAGTTAGTACGAATAATGAAGTGCCAATATAATTATTTGTAAATAAATATTTTCCTTTACTATCTAATTTTTTCTTTGAATTTTGAATGACTGGCCAAATCTCTAGGTCTATTTACGGTAGCAGTAACTTGTAACATAACATATCATCACGCCTTTCCCCGAAACGGCTTGCGGAGGTGTAGAACACCCACACCTTGCCGAAAGATATTCAGTCCTAAATGAGACAAAAGGCGAGCTTTTTGACATAAACCGCGCTTCAGTTATGTAGCCAATTATATTAAATACCCACATACCACCAACTCGACTGATTTTAAGCGACGCTGTGGTCTAAGATGGAGCACGTCGACCTATAAGGTTCAAACTATAGCCTTGAAGTTTTGTAGAGTGAAGAAGTACAAAGACGGCAGTTGAGTGAGGCGCTACAGGTGCGCTACTGCTCAGACCCGTCTTCGGAACGGTTACACCGGACTACATCCCGAAACACGACTAGGTCATTTCACGGCATGGCCTGGTTCGGTGGGTAGTAACTAGCCACGGCCGAAGCCTCCCACCAGAGAACACCACGTTCATACAATGAATAAGTTGGTGCATGCCTTCTGCTGGGTCCGAACTCGCTCCCTCTGGCTTGAAAGGCGAGCCTCCTCCGACTAGGCTATCATCACTTCAGCAGTTACTTGTACGACAAAAAATGGCACAAATTAAACAGAAATATGGATATGTATATAAAAACGATACAGTTAATATGAAGGCAAACATGTCCCACATAGCAGGCGGGCGGGCGCGGCGCCGCGGCGCCTGTCTGCCGGCCCGGCGCAGGCGGGCTGCCTGATTACAATAATAAACATTGATGGCGAAGAAAATGTACTTTAAAAATAGACATAGAACAAGTAACATTATTAAAAGGAAAACGAAAAACCCGGCTACTAAATGTTGTACCCTATTTCACTTCTACTATCAAGGCGATTCAAATGTTATCTCACATATCGAAATTCATCAAGCTGTTTAGGCTGTAGGGCGTGCCAAAGAAACCTCATACATACAAACCCATTTACATTCACTCGAAAAACATAGCCTTCCTTCTTGAGCTGTCGGGTAAAAATAGAGGCTGCTTCAGCCAGAAATACTCTGAAGGCTGATTTACACGTCAATAAGTAAATCAATAAGTGAGTAAGACAATAAGGCATTGTATGTCATCTGCTACATGACTGGAGCCCGGTGTATGGCGACAGGTTCGCCCCCTGAAGCGTTTGGGACTGCATTTAGTGCAGCGAAGTGTTGGTGTAGTATTACACCTCTGCCACCCCTTTCGGGGGAATGGCGTGACGATTTCTCATGTTATGTTTAAGTAAACCAACTTGTCCTAGAATTCATAATTCGAAATAGTTGTGACGGTATGACCACCTATAAGTTAATATTAATATTGCGTAAATCTGTGCACAATAGCACAGATTTACACAGTAAATATTATCTTATTTTATAATCCACCAACGCGCACTGAGCCAACGTGATGGCTAACGGCTCGATCAACCTCGATGGTGGGTAGGTCGGTGTCCCTGCAGTGGGACGTAGCAGACTGTAATGATGATGATAAAGTAGAGCGGCGAGTAGTAGAGTAGTAGCTTCCATGCTCGTTTGGAGCTAGTTGCTCGAAGCAGTAACTAGTCGTGGTAACTTAATACTTAGATAGATAGATAGATAAACTCTTTATTGTTCACACCACAGATAACAAAACAACAACAGAAAAATAATGATAAAACTTATTAAATAGTGTAACAACTGGCGGCCTTATCACTAAAAGCGATCTCTTCCAGGCAACCTTAGGATTACTTAACTGCTTTCATAAAATTAAATAAAAGACATACCTGTCACGTAACGACGTCACTGTACAAAAAAGGTGGCCTGTCATTTTTCGTAAATATACAGTATATCTCTGGACACTTAAGAGTACTTAACTCATAGCTTAACTTTCAGATTTCTAAACTCACCACTGTACTTATTGTTCATGTAAATCAGCCTTAAAATAATGGCTATGTGATTGATTTCAACTATCGATTTGAGTTTCCACCATGGTGGAAGTCCCACGCTACTCGAAGGATTTGAGTACATCGCCAACCTTAAAATTGTTAAAATAACTGTTCCAACGAAAACTAAATTTACATTACATGTACAAATTGTAAACATGCGATAAAAGATATGAGGCAGTCGTTTTTTTCGCTTTTTTTTAAATCTGAAAAACCATAATTCGCATCAGAAGCTAGTATTGAGTCCTTTATTAAACAGCTGCCATTAATCCTTTAAAAATTGCCAACATTTGGTGAAATTCTTCCTCAATTTAAAACCAAACTACTCGTAGTTCGAAAACTAAACTCTAGCAACAAAACTACGCAGAGTAGAGCAGTTCCAGAGAAACCATCGAGAGCTGCGTACAGAGTAGGTCAGAGACTGCGAGGAAGTTGTAACACATTAACATAAAGCACTTGCCGAGCATTAGTATAATTCCACGGCGGTGGGGCGTGAAATGTAAGCACCACGTATACGGGATGTTGCAGTACATAAACTACAGAATGGAGCTACTGAAATAAACAGAAGGGAATTCAGCCAACCATAGCCGTTTTTTAAAGCTCATTTAACGCAACAGTTGAACTGTTGCGTAAAATGGGCTTTAAAAAATTGAATTAACTTTAAAATAACGGATGGGTACAGCTCAGTATCATTAAATTTGTCACAAACATGCCAGCTGGACTACCGGTGAGACGTTTGTGAAACATTAGCTATGACAGTAATGTTTAAAGACGATAGTTTGAGTGTGTGTGTGTGTTTGTTTTTTGCCTTCTTCGCACTCAAACGGATGAACGAATTCTGATAAATTTGATATAGATGTAGCTTATACCCCCTACAGTAACACAGGCTACTTTTTAATAACAAGTAGCACGATGGGGCATAGATAGAACATCATAATTTTCGGCAGTATTTTCAAATTCTTCTGTCACACTTTGATCCACAATTTTCTTTCGTTCTACCCAAAAGTAGAGCCCACCTCCACTTAAATGCTGCGATCTGTTTAACATTTAGACAGCCACTGACACCTATACTTGACAAGATTTAGCAGGCCCTGGAACATACAGGGCATGGAAAAGGTTAATTAGTCTCTTCGAGTTTCACTTGTAGATGAATTTCCATGACATACGCAAAACACTCGGTTGGTGATTTGGTGAGCATCGCCGAGCGAGTAACATACAATTAGTGACTTTGTGAGCTGGAGACCTTGCTACCAACGTCTGTCCCCCTCTACAGGTATTTGCTGTAGAATAACAACACTGTAGCGTAAAACACTGTATTGGTGGATAATTATACAGATTTTTTTTTGTCGATTCTGTTTGTGGAAATTTTTAAAGATATACGAAAGCACTTTTGTCGAAGCTGAAGCATAGACAATTATCTCGCTTACGCTCGCTCGGTCGATTTTTTTACTTGCTTTTCGCTTATCGGCACCCGTGGGCAACTGCCTAAGGCGAAGAAGAAATTAAAATCGAATAATTTAGTAAATTTCTGTTCTCATTCATCTTGGCCAAAGATCGGGTAAACTTCAGTACTGCACTCCACCGCCAAAATGAAGGGAAACGCTGGTAATGCTCAAAAGCAATAAGGTTCAGGTTTAGGCTATATTGTTACTGTTAAGAGGTATTATATCCCTTATAGAAGGTATTATATCCTCCACGCCCGCGCGCCCGCCGCAGTAGAGAATGGCTCCCTTAATGGAGGAGTAAGCTTGCTTATTCTAAGTGATGTTTGGAGCTCTTAAAATATTACGTTGATTACAAATATCCTCTAATATGTTGTTTGTTTAAAAAAAAAATTACTTAAAAGAATAATTAACATTTTTAGGGTTCCGTACCTCAAAAATAAAAAACGGAACCCTTATAGGATCATTTTGTTGTCCGTCTGTCTGTCTATCTCACCCTTTTTCTCAGGAACGCGTGGAGGTATCGAACTGAAATTCATAGCAAATACTCAAGTCTATTGTCCCTTGGAGTTGTAAAAAAATCTGACTTCTAAGCCAACGCAATCAAAAGATACAGCCGTTTATGCTGCAAATTTTCGACACGCGCAAGGAAACTTCCTGTGAACTCAGAATCTTGAAATTTGGTACAAAGCAACATCTTATAACAGAGATAAAGGAAAAATTGCGAAAAACATACATTTTAGTTACATCATTTCATAAAAATATTTTTAGTAATTTTAAACTTACTTCCCCTTTCCTCATGAACATGTTTGCGCGGAACCCTCGGTTAAAAGGATAAACACTTGTCACAATGTCGTATTGTCACGGGAACTTAATGTGTGTAAAAAGTTTCATTAGAATCGGTTCAGTAGATGTTGTGTAATACTTTGGAACAAAAAGTAGTTACAAAGGTAATAAATTTACAGAATTTTGAATTTATTGCTTCTGCCTTAGTTGGTATAATGCGCCGTAAATGATTTAATAAGCAGGAGGACGCGGGTTCCATTCCTGGCAGCACATAATGTTTGAATGATAATCTTTACAATTTTGACTGTTGACTGCCTCGGTGGCTCAGTTGGTAGTGAACCTGGTTCTGAGCTTGGGGGCGTGAGTTTGATTCCTACCTAGGGCAAACGTTCATCTAATGAACATTTGTGTTTGTTCTATCATTGTTTATTGGTGTTATTATCTATTTAAGTATGGATTTAAAAATCTATATGTATGTTAATCAGTCTCTGGCAGCCAAAGTACAAACTTTGCTTAGTTTGGGGTCCGATGACCGTTGTGAAAATGTCCCGTATTTATTTATTTTGTTCTGCACGAGTATCTGTATGTTAGTAGTCCAACTTGTTGTGCATGTCCATGTGTTTCTTGCCATCCCCGTCAAAAGAAATCCTAGCGGGAGCTATGAGCGTGAAGCGTTATTTTCGCGACTACAATATTTCTTTTTCCATTATCCAAGTCCATTGTCGGTCCATCACGTCAGAACGTGCCCTAAATATACGAAACACATCAGCATAAAGAAAACGCGCAAGAACTACTAAATAAAACGAACAAGGCCAGCGAGCCAGCGAGGGACCCGACACTGTCCGCTTGACAAAGGTTTACATATTAGACGTGCGCGCACACACTGACACACTAATTTCAAAGGCAGAACGAATAAAATTAAATATATGGCTCACACCACACTTTTACAATATTCATACCTAATGAGAGCATACATGAAAGTAGTAGGTACCTTAAAGCAATACAAAAGAAACCAATTCATTTATTTAATTACTATAAAAAATATATTTAAAAGCCCCCGACAAGCTACGAGTATGAATACTCCCGATAATAATATACGTTTCAAACAAAAAAATCAAAATTGGTTCATACGTTCGGGAGCTCTCTGGTGGGAGGCTTCGGCCGTGGCTAGTTACCACCCACCGGACCAAGCCATGCCGTGAAATGACCTAGTCGTGTTTCGGGATGTAGTCCGGTGTAACCGTTCCGAAGACGGGCCTGAGCAGTAGCGCACTTGTAGCGCCTCACTCAACTGCCGTCTTTGTAGGCTAGAGTGAATAAGTGCCTTATAGGTCGTCGTGCTCCATCTTAGACCACAACGTCGCTTAACATCAGGCGAGTTAATGGTCAAACGCCGACCTATTCTACATTAAAAAAAAGCTACGATGCACACACACGCACGCACAAATGCAATTTCCGACCGCGCGCGCGCACTTTACCTTCTACAAAAATGCTGTTGAACGTCGTTCTGTCTTCGCCTACAGGTCACATTTCTATAACACACATTTTGTCGGTTGGTCACATTTTGTATAACAAATAAAATAAAATAAAAAATTTCATAACCGATTCTATTGAAAAAATCATGTCTCCGCAATTTAGAAAAAAATCCAAAAACTGACTATGAAAGAAAATCTGCATAATTATTATCAAACCTGCTCACAAAATTTCACGTGCATGGTTTGAGGAATGTGACCTTTAGAATACTACTGACGCCAGTCGCGAAGTCTCCAGCTCACAGAGCTCTCAACTTTCGAATGCTTACTCAATTTTTGCAGTCCAATCAACCAACAGTCAGAAACGGACAAGCATTGTGAGACGAACAACCGCCTTGGAAGATCCAAACACCGCAACTGTAAAATCAAACACTTTTCAACTAAAACTTACTAACCGCACATCTACTCGTATAATATCACATTACCGTGTCAGCTTCTCGCCAACATGAATTATTACAACATAATTATTAAAACGAGACAAACCATCATATTTCAGCAAAAACAAAACCTATTGAGATCAGAAGACCACAAAAGTCGAGTCAGTCCAGTCGATTCCCAAAAATCTAAATAATAGAACAGCACCAGAAATCTGTTCCGGTGATTTCCCTCTACACCGCTTATCGATTCGCGTCTATATTTCAAGTTCTATTTCTCGTGCGGGCCAGCCCTAGTGAAATATTAAAGCGGCGAGATAGGGCTGCCAGCTATTTAAATTGCATCGATCGGACGACGTCCTGACATAATGTGGAGACAAAAGGTCGGTTTATGTCAAAGTCGTTTATAAAGTTGATAGCATCGCATCACTTTATATAAGTCAGGATTAGAACATGAAACCTTTCAACCTCTTCAACCTTTTTTTTTGAAGTCGGTTTCTTTTTCGCTCTCGCACTTACCTACTTTTTAACCGAGTTCAAGTAAGGAGAAGGTTTTTTTTTCAATTGGCCTTTTAATGGTGTTTATTTTAAAAAAAACCTGCATCTTAACTAATAATGTGCATTAAGAAGATGATTATTACAGAATGTATATATTTATTCATGTAAAAGCAAATAATTACAAGGTCAAAAATGATCGAAGATAAAAAAAAAATTGATCAAATTATTGAATGATGTTACAGATGTTAGTATCTTTAAGGTAAAAATAATGGCCATTGCTTGTCATCCCGCTCGCGACAACATCCCGCATCATACGAAAGAGCGAGAGGGCACACGAAGACCATTGCCAGTACGCTCACAAAATAAGAGGCCTGTTTTAGTTTGCAATTAATTTTACTATTGTTGCGTGTGGCAGCCCTACGGAAATCGAAACGGTAGGGTTGCTCTATTTATAGCAACAGACGCTGTAGCAGTAATATTATAGTGAGTCGAGTGGGTTTTAGGAACGTTACATATAAGTCTCTATTTGAGCCAAAGAGCCTGAGATAGACTTCATAGACTGAGAGCTTCCTCACACCAGCACAGTCACAGCACTGCTGCAAACTTCAGAAAAACATGCAGGCGGACTATTCTGACTAGACGAAATATTTTCTTGTCATTGTGTTTCTCGTTTAAAAAGTCTCACTCTTAAGTGAGAGTGACCAAGAAACATCTTACGCGGCAAGAATAGGGGCCTGACTTGACATTCGTCATTGAAAAAAATCCCTCCTTCTTTTCGTTGATTTCCCAATACTGGGGATCGTAACACAAAGGACCCATAAGTGAGTTAATAACAGTAATTATAGTTATAGGTAAATACGAGTATAATGCCATATAGGTAGAGTCGAGGGCTGAAGTAAAAAGTCCAGTGACTAGCTTTTTGTCATAATATTTTGCCACACGAGGGAATCGGTCATGACTTGCTGATTGTGTTATTAGACAAACGACTAGACCCATAGCTTTAAGTACATAGCCAAAAGTCATTTTTGTAAACTCAATTTGTAAACGCGATTCGTGGTCACCCATCCGAAAATTACCATGACACGGGGTAAATAGGAACGACGGTGTGTATGGAGACGAAACTAAGAACGTTATTTTATCGTTATTTTATTTAAATGTTTATTATATTTTGAAATACTTTTTTTTTATCAAAATATCAATCAATAATATAACTACAATTTGGTACATTTTCTTGTTTTAAATTAATGATAAAATTAGTCTTTCGTTCCTATTCACCCCGTTTAACTACCCCTATATCGCAGTTAGGAACGCCTACTCGAGCCATGCGCTATGAATGCTGAGGTACTTTCGTAATCATTATTTTATTTCGTTGAATACATACCTACCTACATGAATGAAAATTATTTCATTGATATCAGAGTAGAAAAATGGCGAAATGTATGAACGACGCTGACTTTATGTACCTACCTACATGAATGAAATTTATGTAGGTACATAAAGTTAGCGTCGTTCATACATTTCGCCATTTTTCTACTCTGATATCAATGAGGAAATATTATGCTATTTTTTGCTAAATAAAAAAAGTTCTGGTCCATAAAGACACTTGTCTGACCGTCGGCAATGAGCTATGGTATATGGTAGCGATTACATAAATGTAAAATTGAAATCGGAAATCAGAATTTTTGGATAACTCTTTATAGTTTCATGGCGCAAAAACAACTTGCTGCTTGCCAACTCCGAGCGAGTGTTTTCCATACAATTATTTACTCGGATCAAATCCAATACAAAAAAAGCCAGGTCAGTAGTACCCGTACCCGACGAGCATGTATGAAAAGACTCATGAAAGTATAAGAAGCGAAATATGTGTACCAGGATCGTAGCAAGTGGAGAGAAGTAGTCTCTGCCTACCGCTATGGAAAAAGGCGTAACTAATGTATGTATGTATGTATGCATGTATGTATGTCGTATTTACTCGCTACTTGCTCATTGCTGGTGGTGGGACGAGTGCCTGATAAACATCTGCCCTATGACAGCTAGATTTCATAGAAAATATAGATACACAAAGTACTCGTAGATTATTCTAAAGGTGCGAACCATTTAGCGTTTATTGAAGAAAGTTGGAAACTTAACTTATTGAAAATGATTACACAACTTGGAAATTTAACGCAAGAAATATTTCGAATGAAGAGGCAATATTGGCGGAGAAATTTGTCAGTTGGCTTTGTGTAACGATAAGACAAACTTAATTTGAAGTTTTGTTGTGTTGGTTTTAAATTTATCCTAATATTTACAAGGTATTAATGTTATGGATGAGAAATTTGTGTGTGAGTGAGGGTGTGTTAGTGTGCGTTCTTGTTACTTCTTAACGCTGGAATGGCTCAACGGGTTTGGTAAGAGCATGCTCAAAAACACAAGGTCTAGCGCATTTATAAAACACATAATGATGTCATTGTCATCCGTCTCTTTCGAACTTGTTATAATTGACTTATTTCGATCTTGCTTAAGCATCGATTCACGTCACTATGTGTTGCTAAAGTCAAAGTCAAAGTCAAAGTCAAAGTCAAAGTCAAAGTCAAAGTCAAAGTCAAAGTATTTATTCACCTAAATAGGGTAAGTACATAAAGTTCTTCAATATATAATTTAGTTCTGCCTATTTGTCAGATAACCTGACATGTGAATATGTTAAAATTAATATAATTATAATCGAAATATTAGTATATTAAAATTATTAAAGTTATGTCAGTCAATATCAAATTTAAAAATTATATAATATTATTGAATTTATTTATTTTATATATAGTATTCTAAATTAAATCTTATATTAA
The DNA here is from genome assembly GCA_911728515.1 of Peribatodes rhomboidaria. Classification (NCBI taxonomy): domain Eukaryota; kingdom Metazoa; phylum Arthropoda; class Insecta; order Lepidoptera; family Geometridae; genus Peribatodes; species Peribatodes rhomboidaria. The sequence continues at coordinate 421,725 of OU452190.1, forward strand.
TGAATGAATGATATACCTGGCGAAGTATATTAATATACCATGAGTATATCCTGGAATTTTGATAATTATTGTTTCTGACGTTTGTCTTCCTCTGCAGGTCGCATTCCTGAACTGATTCTCGTGAAATTTTATAAGCTGGTTCAATAATTTTTGTCGAGGAAGTTTTTGTAAATTTTTAAAAATGGCGAAGGTATGATTTTTTTTCTTCAAAAAATTTATCAAACTTACACATGCAAGCTGCTGTCGAACAGGCTGTCGCACATTTCTCGCGGAAGTTTTCTTGCAGGTGAAACGAGGTCTTCGTGAAAAAGTAACAAAATGCATTGGAATATAATAAAAAGGGCAGAAAACTGACAAAAAGCACATTATCATTTCATGAAATTTTGACTATCCTAACTATCCTATTCTATCCTAAGCCTTCCTAACTTTTTTAAAATTAAATATCCAAAAACATAGGGGCGGAGATATTGTTAATTTAATTCTACATGCTAAATTTCATGCAAATGGTTTTCAAGAAATTTGAGAAGCGCGTTTGTATGGAAATTTCAGAGCGCCGCGGCCCTCTTAACATTATAAATGCGAAAGTGAGTTTGTTCGTTTGTTTGTTTGTTTATGTGTTTGTAACGCTTTACCGCTCTAACTACTCATCCGATCATCATAGAATTTTGCATAAACGTTACTGATTCAGAAAAGAACACAGGGTACTTTTATCCCGAACAAAATTAACGGTTCCTCTGGGACCGCGGGTGAAACCGCGCGGCACATCTAGTCTCGAATAAAAATCGAATAAAGGCCATTCGAGTACATCGTAAGTTAAACAATCGGTTCGTATTTCACGCGTTGTCACACCCAGCTGGTGATAAATTGTTAATTTTATCGATTATTCGTTCAACTCGAGTCGGATTGGCGCTGATTGGAACGCGGCGATTGAATAATAGCGGATAATGTGGGAATTGATGTTCTAGAGTACTGTTTATTGTTTTTGTGAAAATGTGGAATCAGTCGCTCCGCAGCGAGACACGGGATCTTCTCGCGCGCACGACATCATATCGGACACTGTCTCTCTGGTTAGAAAAACTAAAAGAGTGAGAGAGAGTTCAGTACAGAGAAACGAGAGAACTCAAGGAGTCAGGACATTCTTGACAGGAGATTCTTGTCGTACGAGATGTTTTTTGGTCACAATACAAAAACTTTTTATTGACATTCAAATACAAAATAAATCTAAACTAAACCTTTAAAAAATATAGGCGCAATGGGCGGTCTTATCGCTTAAGATCGATCTCTTCCAGACAACCTTTGGATGGAATAAAAACATGATTAAGCATGGACAGTGGTGTGTGCTAAAGAAAAAAATATATAATTAAGTAAGTAACTCAAAATAGTAAAAATAATTAATTATGTCACTCTCACTCTTATGACGTTTGAAACGAGAGAGACAATGACAAAAATGTATCTCAAGTTGTAAGAATACCAAAAGCACATCGTGCGTCAAGACGCACGATGTGCTTTCGGTCTCTTTCACTCCTACGACTTTTCAAACGAGAGAGACAATCACTGAAAATATCTCGACTAGTGAGATTAAGATAATTGCGAAGCGCGTACTTGTCCATACAAATAGAGAAACATATTTCTTTTTATTAATAATGGTCCAAATTCGATGTTTTTTTTTCCATGTTATATTGCTTTTTGATTAAGTCTGACGACCGTGTGTGCAAGTGTCCCGAATATTTTTAATTCGACTGCCTCGGTGGCTCAGTTGGTGGTGAACCAGCCTTCTGAGCGTGGGGGCGTGGGTTCGATTGCCCCATGTCTGGGTGTTAATACCTATTTAAGTATGTACATATTAAAAAGAATATCTAAGTATGTATATCAGTCTCTGACAGTCATAGTACAAGCTTTGCTTAGTTTGGTGTCAGGCGACCGTGTGTGAAAGTGTTTCAAATTTACTTATTTTATTTATTTATTATTAGAACTAATATTTGTAGATTTATCCCTCGCTGCCTTCGCTCGCTCTCTTCAGCGGAAAGCCACCCTAAGGCCTAACCATTTCCCTTTTTTGACTTACTTCTATTTCTTTTCGTGTCAATAAAATCCAACGAGCATCCTTCCACTTAGCGCTGGACTTTATCGCCGATAACAATAGTGGCCAGAAAGGATTTCTTAATAAAAAATTCTCAATTGGCACACGCTTTCAGACTTACTGTCGAAATTACCACACTTGGGGAAATGAGTTATAGGTTAGACATTGTACTGTGAGTGGGTAAGGTCCGTTGATATCTAGGTAGAGAAATAGATGTTGCGAAAGCGGGAATTTCTAACATTAAAAGCTCAATAGTTATAGAGTAAGCTATCGACTAATAAAGTCGATAGCTTACTCATAAGGCACTAAGAAAATAAAAATTAGAATAAACAAAAAAATAGTCGTTAGTCGCCTTTGAGGAATTCCTCGTTAACGGTGTAACGACATTTTTTTAAATTTTTTAATGAAAGTTTATCATTTACGTCTGTCTACATAGCCTAGGAATTATTATAGTGTTATGTCTTTTTCGAACGATTTAAAAAAATTAAAAGAAAGATAAAAACAAAACACGGTATGACTATTTCGCGGCTATACAACGTTTATTGCTAAGAGGGTATGAGTTTTAGGCACCATCTATACGTGACGGACGTAAGGAGATCATGCGGCGCGGAAAGGTTCAGGCGCGGAGCCTCAAAACTTGTTCATATATAAGTAACACTTTTAAAAAAAAAAACGAAAACCCGGTTGCAAAATGTTGTACCCTATGTCACTTTCATTATCAAGACGATTCAACTGACACCTCACATGTTTAATTCCATCAAGCCGTTTAGGCCGTATGGCGTGCCAAAAAAATTTCATACATACATATGTACCCACATCCGTCCATACATACATACATACATACACTCGAAAATCATAACCCACCTTCTTGCACAGACTGGTAAAAATGTATGAAAGCGATGTGTTTTGAGTTACACATAAGCGGCGCGATGCAGACACACCGCTTTACAGTTTTCACGTCTTAACCGTGTCCGCAACGTATCTTCACCGTCTGCACCCCTAGCACGCGCGCGCGGCAAAATTCTTCTTGTCACTTTTAGTCGTGTGAGAACGTGACAAGGCTATGTGCATACATACGTCTGTCTCTATAAAAAGAGTCGACATAACTTTGTCGTGTTGCGCATGCTAGGCCTGCTGGTCTGTGTAATTTGCGCCTAAAGGGGCTATTACACCACGCAATCTATCACGTGCGATTGATAGTCTGGCTATATGACCCCCACGCGTTTCTATAGGGGCCGGTAGTGACTAACTGCCTTTGTCTTATTACATTACGCTACATAGTTGGAGGGTGTAATACCCCTATTAGGTAACTACTTATGTTAAAATCACACTTATATTATAAAGTTTGTGAGTGTGTGAGTGTGTATGTTTTTTACTTGTTCACGTTCAAATGGGAGGACGGATTTTGATGAAATTTGGTATAGAGGTAGCTTATACCCAAGATTAACACATAGCCTACTTTTTAAACGCGGGTAGCACCGCGGGCGCAGCTAGTAGTTTAATATAGAGCGATGATAGCCTAGTCAGAGGAGACTTGCTTCTCAAGCTAGAGGGAGCGGGTTCGGACCCAGCCGAAGATACGCACTAATTTGTTCATTGTGTGAACATTCGTGCGTATAATTCGTCATGTCCTCTGCTACGTAACTGGTGCCCAGTTTATGGTGACAGGCTCCCTTGTTACATTTGGGACTGAATATCTTCCGCCGAAGTGTGGGTGTTGTACACTTCTGCCAGCCCTTTCGAGGGAAAGACGTATACGATATGCATGTATAAATTAGTTTGGAACCTTAAAAAACAGTATTTACTTAAATTAGCATTGCAACTTAGTTTGCAAGTTACAAAATATTGCAAATTAGTCGTATTGCAACGCATTTCATCCTAACGTGACTACCCTTACTTACAGCCAGCACTATTACTGATTCTGTCCTTACAGTGAAAATGTCAAAGCCAAAATAACTTTACAATCACTTACTGTGAATGTGCGACGATGGACATTTCAAATTTTATTGCATAAGGTTTCCATTGTCAGGGAATATATGAGATAAGCCGAAGAGACCCTACTTTGGCATTGTGTAGAAAAGTTATTACCGAAATACTATTGTTATATTTAGACAAAAAAACGAACAGTAGAAGGTTTTTACTCCAGACATGTTGTGGTAGTTTTCGCAAATTTAAAATACAAAAGAAAAAGTATTATTCTGAAACACAGTAGATCGTGGAAAAATGAAAAACTACGGACGAGGCATTGTTGTATTTTTACGTATTTTTGGTTAAAACGTACACGAAAATTAAATTATATCTAACCTTAGGCAAGAAATTGGATAAAAGCCTTTTTATTATTTATCTAGAACGGACGGACACATAATATTTAGCTGGTTTGGAAGGGATTTAGGGTTAAGAAGTATGTGCTATTGTTTGGTTGGGAAGCTGCGGAACATCTTCTCGTCCCAAATACTGCAGAGTCTTAAGTCAAAAGTCTTCGATCAGTGCGTGTTGCCAGAGAAGACATACGGAACTGAGACATGGTAGCTTACGATAGGTCTCATAAGGAGGCTCCAGGTCACCCAAATAGCAACAAAGAGGGCTCTGCTCGGCGTTTTTCTGTGAGATCGAATCAGAATGACGAAATCCGCAGGCGAATCAAAGTAACCGACATAGCCCGAAGATGATGAGATGGATGATCGCTCGTAGAACCAACGGCTCATGGGGCAGAGAGATTCTCGAGTTGCGACCACGAACCGGAAGACGCAGCGTGGAAGGCCTCCCACAAGGTGGACTGACGATCTGGTGAAGGTCGCGGGAAGCCGGGGAGGCCTATGTCCAGCAGTAGACTATTATTTGTAAAACAAATAATGTTTTAAGCTTGCAGGATTGCTTGCAGGATGTGACTCACAAACACACATACGTGCAGGATGACAGGCATGAATGACCTGTCGTTCCCGGACGCGATGCAGGATGCGACAACAATTACCAACCTGCATGAAGCAGCAATAACGTCCAGGACGCTAGACAGGATGGTGAAAGGCTTACCATAACGGCTAAATGACGTCAATTCCATTATCCCATATTCAAAATTAAGCCTTGAATATTCGCCAAATGCGTCTATTCAACTCGTAATAGTGAAGAAGCTACGGACCCTACCGATATGAAAATATGAAAAAATATTAAATGAACGTTGTTTTCGTTCTCATGGCGTGCAATACCGTGCTTACGGAGATTACGTTACTATATATTTTTACACCTTCGGATAGGAAATTTAAAAATATGATTGATCGTTCTTTTACCATATTTTTAGAGCTAAAATTGAGTTAGTTTAGTAATATTTTGTGTTATTTTGAAGTATTTCGTCAGATCACGTGACCACTGACACCCGCGAGCTCCTTTGCGGGGGACGGGCCAGTCGGCGCCAGCGCCTCACGAAGGAGGGACGTACTCGCCTTGCCGAAAAATATTTTCGCATTTTTTTTCTATTTGTACGTAAATCATCAATTAAACAGTGCTTAATTATCCAGAGACAATCAAAAAAAGTAGTTTTTCAAGACATTTGATAAGTTTTTAGTGACTTTACTACTAGTGAAAATATTTGGACAATAATTGATCGCGTTGTGAGTAGAGGGTACAGAAGGTTGATCCGATGAAAATGGGAGATGTCACCAAGGCAGCTAGGCGTAACAAAAAAATTGGACTCCAACTAGGTAGCTAAGTGGTAAGTACCTACCTACCTATTAATATTTAATTACCACATAAATATTTTTACCCGTTTGTTCTTATTGTGTAGACTGAAGTGACTAACCCTAGTGTCTGAGTTTTTAGTGGCATATGATTCGGTCTGACGTTTGTTTTCCTGATAAAAATACTTAATAGAAAACTACAGACGTGTCCTCCGACCTATGTTAACTCTCAGGGCTTCACCGTCCATTACACCTTATTGCGATGATTGTTGGATTTACCCGCCGACGCTGTGCGACCATGAACCTTATTTTGCTGTGATACGAGCCGCGGTCGCGCAGCGTCGTGCTGTACTACAATCATCACGCCACGGCACGGGCCCCATTGTACATGTTGCTCATGATAATTATCCAAGTGCAAGACTTGTCAGAACTGTGTTTTTTTTCTTGTTATGTACAAATGTACCTATATGTGTCATATTAGTACATTGCACAGGGTTATCGGTATAGGGTGTACTAAGCCAAACGGGGGTCATTGTACTCTTCATTATAAACAACGATTACTTTTTAAACTTTTTTATTTGTAAATTAAATCGGGGAAAAAAGCATCTGCTTACATTTTGTCGACGATCGATGAGCTTTTTGTATGAAACAGCTGTTTTTTTTCTCGTGATTTCATTTGATTCAATTATTCACAAAAATTATACTAAGGTCAATATACCTATGCCATTTCAAATTGAAGCTGTGGCATACTTGCTGATGCCCCAACACCTAGTTAATAACATAGAAATGGGGAGTATTCTATAGTTAATAATAATAAATAATCCTTCTTGAACAATCGGGTAAAAATAAAATAATGATAATTATTATGTGTACTTACGATGTCAATATCAGAAAGCGGTCGTTGCGTGCGAACGGTGTAAATGACTAATACTATTTTTTGTTTTTGGTATAGCACATTTCCTAAACTAACCTACCTAAACTAGAAACAATCACATTTTTATGTTATAGCTGACCAACCACGGTCCGCAATACATTATTATTTTTAGCAGTGTAGTGAGCATATTTTTCTAACTTATCCTGGTTTGTTAACCGACTTCAAAAATTAGGACGCTCTCAATTATTACATTGTATAAATTTTACTAAATGTTTGTTGCAGCATAACTTCGTTATTTATTTTTTATTTGAAAGAATATGCTTACTAACACTCTGATCAGTCACTTTGAATAAAGTATTTTTTTGTAAAAAATAGTATTTAATACAAAAATTCAAGCATTTGCATACAGAAAGTAGTGTTCCGAGTTATGGCCATTGAATTCGAAAGAAAAGTTATTACATTTTCTTACAACAATAACCGAGCGAGAGATCGTTAGCGAGCGAAGCGTCTATGCTTCAGATTCGACGAAAATGCTTTCGTATTTCCGAATTCCGTCTGGATTTCTGTCCGGATCTTTGCCCAGACCTGTCTTAATCTACAGGTCGCATTTCTTAACCTATTCTCTTGAAACTTTGTGAGTAAGTCCGATATTTAAAAAGAATTTTCTTGTCTAGGCGGTTATTGGAAATTTTTCAATATGGCAGAGATGTGATTTAAAAAAGGATATATCTGCATAATTGGAAAATTTCCAAAAAACTTTTTGATCCGAGTCAAAACAAAAATTTATATAATTGTCAAACCTGCTCACAAAATTTCACGAGAATCGGTTGAGGAGTGTGACCTGTAGAGGAGGACAAATACAAATACAAATAATTTATTTGGGTATAAAATACATGTGACAATTTCAAATCGGACAGACATCGGTCACGAGATCTCCAGCTCACAGAGTCACTATTGTATGTATTGTTATTTATTTATATTTATTAAATACAACAATTTCTTTGGTAACTGATACCAACCTGCATCTAGTCTTAATAGTTATTTTAATCTAGTCTCTATTGCATGAAGACTAGAATAGTAATATATTTTAAACTGGGATTATAAATTGGTAATTGTTTTATATTTTATGGTATCATGGAAAGAGACAAACGAGACGCTTTGAGTAATATGAATATTGTGTAATTAATATCTTTAAATTGCTCTATTTCATTTTTTCAGAAACAGAGATCAACGAAATTATCAAAGTTTAAACACAAGCGTTCAGCCAACAAAAAATGCGAGTACTGAACTAAGGTGAGTTAAAAGACATTTAACATCTTATATTATTAGGGTGACAAGCATAGTGCATAGTCAGAGCTATGCCAAGTGGAAATGCTATTGCTAAAGTTATCGTATGTCCGGCGTCCAGCGTCTGATTGCACGGATGTCCGATTGTTTTCCTCTACAGATCGCATTTCTCAACCGATATTTGTGAAATTTTGTAAATTTAGGTTTTATTTAAAATAGCGGAGATATGTAATTTGTGAGACGTTGCTCATAGAGCCACTACTTATAATCAGAGTGGCGCTGAACTGCTATGGGCATGCGTGACGCCAGTACAACCATTCACTTAGCGAGCGCGAAGCGCGAGTGAAAAACTTCCGTTTCAGTACTAAAAACTTATCCTATATTTTTATCTACAGATGCCTAGTTCAAAATCATCCGAAGGTTATCAGAGCATCCGAGGAACAGGGACTTTTTCACCTTCGAATAAACTGGTAATCATTTTTTTTTTGTGTACACAATGTACATAAATAAATTATTGATACGAGCGTTGGGACTTAGTATGGTTGCAAATTAATTATTATTTAATATTGTTTTTAGGAACAACAATATCAGTCTTCATTGCCGAATCTCATCGTCGAAGAAGAAGCAGAACAAGAACAGAAAGACAAAAGTTATTGGCGTATTATAACATTAGCTTCTTCTTCGTAAAATTTAAGGAAATATCAAGACACAATGGATTTGGTTGCGCCAAACAATCGATAGACTTGATTGGAGAAAAGCAAACAGGTCTTGCTTCTAAATTCACCTTTTTGTGAATAAAGAGTAACAATAGTAAATTATGTACCGAGGGCACAAAGCAGTGCCTTACGTCGCGGGCGGCTTATTGTACCTTGAGCGTAACGAGGGATTCTAGAGTTAACTCCCGAGCGCAGCAAGGGAAGATGAGTCCTGAGGGCAGCGAGGGGTTCAAGCCGCCCAAGACAAAAACACTGCTTTATCCTAGAAGCGAATCCTCTTCTAAAAATACTGTCTAATATTATACTCTCTCATAACTAATAAAAAGGTACTAGTAAGGTACAGTCTTTTATTTTAAATTTCGTGCAGCTCGAGGAGCACGTGCTCGTATTTTTTTCTTGGTAGCTAGTTCAATTTTCAAATAAACTCTTCTTACAGTGCTTATTCTGAGTTTTCATTCAATGTTAATCTCTTTGCTTGGAAACTCCCAACTGCAAGCTTCGCTCGAATTTATGTTTCATCTATAAAACCAACATTTGATTTTCATGTGTTAGATTAAGGATGTGTTAATCTGAGCGATTACTGCCTTCAAAGCATTTGATTTATTGATATTTTTTGATTCTCGGTTTATTTTGATTATTTTTTTGGTGTTTGCTAAAATCTAAGCACTATACATGTATTTCAGCTACAAAAGATTTTTCAATATCCAATCTAAGACCCCTTTAGTCCAGCTAGAGAGGATTTTTTTACTATATTAACTACTAGCTGTTGCTCACGATTTCGTACGCGTAGATAAAAAAAAGCTCGTTCCGTTAGTTTCTTGTATTTGTCATTCACAGGTCCCACTTCGAACCTGCACCCTTCTCTCTACCATCATCATATTGCCAGACCATGGTACGGGCAACAGTTATCTAGTTGGCATTGGCAATTGTCTTTATACTGGGTTTGGCTGGCACTGTCCGATTAAAACGTCACGCTCAGACAGGTGTCTATGGCAAGGGTAGCGGGTAGGTAAGCCGTTAACTCGGCCTCCAAGCTAAATCTAATAGGTAGCCAAGTCTAATATGGAGTAGATAGTTACAATTTGTGTAGTAAGTAGGTTATATACTTGTTGGTAATAGGTAGAAGTACTAGGAGTTACTCGTACTATGCCAAATATTTCAGTCTGAATGTTTAGTAGGAATTACCTACTACTCGGAACCAGCCAAGCCAAGTAGGTAGTATATAGATACTATGTATATGTAGTAATTAGGTAGATACTTGTAAGTAGTATCCTTCTTCTTCTACCTATAAGACTTGGCTGGCACCGACTTCAAATAGATGGGTAGCGCTTATAATAATTATATTAATTAATATTAGTGCTTATTTGTGCTTTGGAAGTCGCTTTAATTTTGTTACAATGATCACTTAAAACATCTTCTAACTTGACTTTTATTGAAAATCAGTTTACTAAAAAAATTAAGTAAAGAAAATTAAGTCAAAGTGTAGTTTTTTATATCGTAAATTATGACACTTTTGTGCTAAGATCATTACACTCGAGGCGGTATTATAGCGCGAGCCGTATGCGAGCACACTAATGGAGCCAATAGTGTAAATTATTAACGCACACGCGTTTCATGTGACGTTTTTCATCACACATGCGAGGGGAAAAAACACAGACTTGCATTAGTCAATACATTTTTCTGAAAATGTATGCGCATTTTGCTGCTTTTCCACTTATCAAAATTTTACTAGGCATAATAATAAAGCGAGTACTTTGTTTAAATTATCATACCTAATTAATTGTCAATATTTTGATAAAAAAATAATGTTTATTTACTGTTATTACGTAGTTATGATACTTTAAATCAAGAATTTAAGAAAAGTAAAAAAAAAAACTCTTGTTGATTTATTTTAAAAAAAGTCTAGTTTAGTTACTAGTGCGATAATGGTAAAGTAACAGCACACGTGCTTAATAGCTCAGATTATGAGCTAAAACTGATGTAATAAAGTCCTTTTTACGAGTGAGAGTGATGAAAAAGATATTAAACACAAACGCGTTTTTAACTTCGAGTAGGAACATAATTATCAGCAAAATCAGGCAAGAAACTATCGAGATAATAATGAGGTTGTAAGTTCTAGGTCCACTATGTTTTGAATCATTTTAGTCATTTTTATACTACCTGCTGATTATGTAAAACAGATTAGTACTACCAACTCGTAGAATACATTTTTTAAGCGGGCCGTCGATTGAACAGCTCTGCTAGTCCTAGTAAATATGTTTTTTGTTATGAGATTTTTGAAATGTTGTAAGCATTGGTTTAGGATAGGTTGAGTAATTTATCCCTGGTACCGGAGTTCTTAGGATGCCCATCAGGAGCCCTATTCTTACGAAATATATTTTCTGATCAATGTCTCTCTCGTTTTAAAAATCATAGTGAGAGTGACCAAGAAACATCTCACGCGTCAAGAATAGCCCTCCAGGGCCATTCTTACGATATTATATTATTTCCCCTATTCCTACGCACGAGATATTTTTTGGTCAATGTCTCTCTCGTTTGAAAAATCATAAAAGTGAGAGGGACCAAGATAATATCTCACACTTCAGAGAGTCCGTGGTCTACGATTGTTTTTTTTAGATTTTACACGCACGACCAAAGGGAATCAAAACCTTTAGATGCGGGATATTTGTGAGTACATACTTAATCTACCTATACTTATAAACAAACTACCGCGCTCATGCTGCTTATAAGGCTCAACTTAAAAACGCCGTTGGCTTCAAATAATTTAGTAAAAAAACATTACAATAAAGCATAACATCACAGAGGGCTTTCATTTTTAGGCAAAATTATTTTTTTCACGGTGTTTCGTCTGAATTTGTTTGTCTTTGAGAAATGCTAGCTCAATGTTCAAAAGCTTCGAGCGTTGATCACTAGAGGCGCTAAAACCAGCTGAGCGCCGAATGCCAAATGTCATTGGCGCATCTTAACCCCTTAAGCTATACATGATAGCTCTTAATATTGTTACCTCCTACGAGTATTATCCGACTGCCAGAAAAGGTTATGTTATTCTCACGTATTGTTATAGAAAGAGATGCAGAAGTCCTGTTAGAGTTTAGTTTAGTAACTACTACATCTGAAGTCACGCAATTTTAAAATCAACAATCTTTCTGCAACCTTATCGATAATATCAATACTTTACTAATACTACAAAATCGAAATTAACTCTGTCTGTCTGTTTGTAGGGTTTTCCTGGCTAAATAGCTGAACGGGTCGTGATGAAATTTGATAATTAGTTCCAGCATATCACGAGGAAAGTGTTTGGATACTATTTTCTGAATAAACGCGGACGAAGTCGCGAGTAACAGCTAGTTATCGATAAAAAAGAAAATAAACTCCAAAAGTGATTCCCGGAAGTTTTCCTGCTACTCATACCGAGACGCGACGACTTTTTAGTCGTATTAAGGCGGCCAAAAATGGTGATGATGCTATAATACTTTATTTATCTGCAAATAAAATATTATATTGAGCTTAAGCTACCACACACGATGTAGATACGATAATATAAAAATATCATTTTATCGCTGCGACATTTTCTTTTAAATTTAACGACATCCTCTCCTAATCCTAACTAATATTATTAGAAATGTGAAAGTGTGTTTGTTTGTTACGCTTTCACGCCTAAACTACTCATCTTAGTATCACGAAATTTTACATACACTTTGTCGGGGTGCAGCAAAGGACGTAGGGTAGTTTTACCCAGAAAAAATTGCCGGTTCCTGTGGGACCGAGGGTGAAACTGTAGAACGCAGCTAGTATTATATCAGCATAAACCTGCTCTCTAAAATTAAAACTCTACCATGATACTACTACTTAAGATAAATACACCTAAAACTAGTGGCTCTTTGAGCTGTAAACCTCGCGACCGACGTTTGTCTTCATCTGCAGATCGCATTCCTCAACTGATTTCATTGAAATTTGGTGAGCAGGTTCGGTAATTATACAGATTTTTCCATATTTTCAGGAGTCCGTTTTTGTTTTTTTTCAAAATTGCGCAATTTGCTCTTTATTTGAATATAAAACAATTAGTCCTTAGGTATCTGATTCCTTTCCCGTCCAACGCCATTTAAGCTGTCTGTAGGCTGTGTGTGCATTTTTAATTTTTTTAAACATATATTAAGAGAAAGTAAAGAGAAATGGACTAAGTTAGTAACAGAATGGTATCCAAGAGATAGCAAAAGAAATAGAGGCAGACAAATCAAAAGATGGGAAGATGACCTCAAGAAAATAGCTGGTCCGGTATGGACCCGTTTACCAAGAGACAGGAATGCGTGGAAATCTTTGGAGGAGGCCTTTGTCGACAGACAAGCTGTTCCACACAAACACCCAGTTGCCGATCATTCGAATAAAAGTTAGAATTAGATTTAATTAATTTAGTTTAAGTAGGCACTTATTAATTGTAATAATACTAGGAGTGAAACAGCAATAAAGGCTATTTTATTTATTTATTTATCTGATTCCTGGAAGCTCCCACTCACACAGGCAATGCCCTCTCGGCCGACAGTCTATACAACTCCATTGAAGACATCATTCAAATCGCTGCTTCACAATCAACTCCAAATGAACAAAGTTCCTAACTCTTGTTCCAAAACAAATCAATTATTTTGAGGAGTTCCGAACTCTCGATTGAATAAGAACGATTATTATCTGCGCCAATTGAAATTATCGACTTCGGTATTTCAAAAGAACAAGTTTAATGATGGCTGTGAGCGGTACACGGTGAAGCCGTGTACGCACGCACGAACAAATTAAATTTGTTGCGTTACATAATACCCAACAACTTTGTTTGCAAGTGTGTAACACTAACATCATACAGGTGTTCGTCAAATATCTTTGCAGCGATCCTTTAGTTTTTTTTTTTTTATTACTTAATAGGCTTGCGTTTGACCGCCAACATGCCTACTGATAAGCAGTGATGCGGCCTACGATGGAGCACGCTTGCCTAGAAGAAACCGATTCACTCGAGACTTGAAGACACCCAGATTGTAAGTGTCAGGGAACACACACTCTGGCAGAGTATTCCAAACTCTAGCGGTCCTTATGAGAAATGAGGAACCAAAGCGTGTTGTAGGTATGTCGACCATAAAACGATGCCGCTTTTTTGTACTCTTGGTTCCTTTATAGAAGAACGGGCTAGGGAGAAAGTAAGTACCACTATATATGTAGTAATATACTCCGTCAGGTATAGCATTTAGAGTCAAAACTGTTCACGTGGGCAACTCACAGGGAGGTCAATCGATGCTTAAGCAAGACCGAAATAAGTCATTTACAACAAGTTCGAAAGAGACGAATGACCATGACGTATGACGTCATACGTTCAATCTGTAAGGGGTTTGCTCCAGGAACACTAGACCTTGTTTTTCTGGATCATGGTAAGTACATTAACAGCGATGATAGCCTAGTCGGAGAAGACTCGCGTCTCAAGCCAGAGGGAGCGGGTTGCACGGGACCCAGTCAAAGGCACGCACCAATTTGCTCCATCTGTGAACATTGTGCGTATTTAATGTCATCTGCTACATGACTGGAGCCCAGTGTTTGGCGACAGGCTTGCCCCCTGTCACATTTGGTACTGAATATCGCTGGCGAAGTATGGGTGCTGTAAACCTCTGTGAGCCTCTTCAGGGGAAAGGCGTGATGATATGTGGTAAGCACGTTATGTATGGACGGTGTTCGATGAACTTTAAAACGTTACGTTATTAAAATATCGATCACTTCCAACAGCGACGCGGTGGCGCCTGATGGCTATAATATTGAGACAACAGTACATTTGCGGTTGTGCGCGAGCTCGAGTCGAACTAAGTTCGACGTTCGTGTTTACCATTTATTATATAAGCCGTCCATAGGAATCAACCAAATGTTCATGTTCGCGATGTTCGTGTTTGTACATGCTTATACCTGGCTTAGTTTGCCTAAAAAAGTACCTCTTACGTTGTATAAATTTTAACAAATTAAAATATTGTATGTCTGCAATGGACGAAGTTGTTGATCACAACCTATTTTAAGATCTTTGAAACACACAATGTAACAATAAATAATTCTGATTCTGATAATTTTCGCTTAACAATAATTTCAATGAAATTGGAAAAGTACGAGTATGTTTTACGCTATCAATCTCTGTTATGTTGTATAGGTTGATAGCACACTTAGCCGTTTTCCATTGCAAAAAGAATTTCAAAAATCCAGTTCAATTAACAAAATTAAAAGCGAAAAAAATAACTTAAATTATTTTTTTATGCTCATTTCTAAGACATGAAAATGACTAATAGACATTCCCACCAAGTCAAAGCCAAAACCAGGCAAATCGAGAACGGCTTCCTTTTTAACAAAAATAACCTCCCAAACTGGAGCAAAACAAAAACGAAACATTTCCTCTTGATGCGATGTCCTGCTCGTTCCAGAATATAATATTATCACACACCTACGTCACTGTCAGCTGCCATTGTCTCTCGTGTCCGTTATGAGGTCAATAGGGGCAAGAAATAGTCAAGTGTCAATTGAGAATAACGACCGCCTATAAATACTCTCCGGAAGAGTAGCAACGACCATGATTTCATACAAAAGAGGCCTATTATAGTAGACTAGCTACGCCTCGCGGTGTTCCCCGCGTTTAAAATGTATAATGCTATTTTAGACTATAATCTATCTCTGTGCTAAATTGAATCCATCCAAACTTTTGCACACAGACATTTAGAAAAAGACCCTAAATAGGTAAACAAAAATGATACCACAAAAACTATACCAATAAATTGACCAGAGTATACTAAGGCATCTACTAAGGCATGCGGTAGCGACCATTGCAAAAGTCCATTGGCCGCCACCGCAAGCCGCGTCTGTCTGGGAGACGTCTAATTCAGTAGACAGTCTTAGATGCTGAAATCTCGGAAACGTCTTCAAGAAAAACTACACGATTTCAAAAGAAATAAAATAAGGCAATGTCACACACCACCACTCACGCTAAGTCCTACATAATAATATTTTCATGTACTATAAGCACTATAATAAAATTTGATAGTAATTAGTCATTAATGTAAAGAAAGCGAAACCTTTTCTATGGTATTCTAGAGATTTCGGTATGTGATCGAATAGGTTCTCGGCCAATCATTTTTTAGGATAAAACTACTTTTTTTTATGCCGTAGGTGGCAAACAAGCAAACGGGCCTGGCAAACAAGACAGAGATCCGGACAAAAAATTCAGACTGAAATCGGACATACGAAATAATTTTAGTCGAAGCTGTAGCAATAACGATATTTATGGATCTCTTCCCATCTCTAATGGTTGGACATAATATTTAAGTCGCGCGACCGCAACAAGCGTTGCCAGTGGACGTCGACCGCATGCATTTAGTTCTTTAATTGTTCGTCTGGAATTGAATTGCATGTTTTATACACACGAAAATGTGGTCAGTCGAATTAATGAAACTAGCATTCAGTATTATACGTTATGATTTTATAATACGGAAATTCCTCACGTACGATTAAGTTTGTTATTCCGCCTATACCTATACGTTTCAACCGCATTCGGCGATCTTTTTCAAGGCGAGTGCGTATGCGCGCCCGCGTCTCGCTTAGCACTGATATAAAGTGTAATCAAGTAAAATAATACTGTATTACACTTGACACCATTTAGTACTATCCAAAACCACATTTAATACTAGACGGGCAGTATTTTGGAGTGCTCCCTGACGGGCCAAATATTTACTGCAATTCTGGCCCGGCGAAACTGGCAATATTGCCGACCGTAGTCCGGCCGTCATCAGCCATGCTAAATATGTTTGATTATATGGCCGGGCCTCACTCTAAATCCTACTCCTACTAATATTATAAACGCGAAAGTTTGTAAGAATGGATGGACGGATGTTTGTAAATATGTTTGTTACTCTTTCACGCCAGAGTGGCTGAACAGATCTGGATGAAATTTGGCTCAGAGATAAATTATAGTCTAGAATAATACATAGGATACTTTTTAACTGCGAGTAAAACCGCGGGGCGCAGCTTGTATTGTTACAATATTTTGCCGGCCAGTACTATGGCAGTAAATATATAGCCCGTCTGGGAGCACTCTTAAGTTTTTGTAGGCCGCTAGAGAATGCTTGCTCTGCTTGATTGAGTTCTCTCCATTAGTTATAATCAGGAGCCCTATTTTTACAAGTCAAGATATTTTTTGGTCATTGTCTCTCTCGTTTGAAAAGTCGTAGGAGTGAGAGTGACCAAGAAACATCTCACGCGTCAAGAATAGGGGTCTGGGTGTCTTGAAGTCTCGAGTGAGTCGGCTATTACTAGGCAATCGTACTCCAACGTAGGTTGCACGAGGCGAGATGGCATCCAAACGCAAGTCTATTATGAAGTTTAAAATAAAATGTTTTGTTTTAATTTTGTGTTAAGTGCATACATGATTGTTATTTTGTCTTAACTATGGATACAGTCCAACTTTTGAGAGATATTTATCTATCTAAATATATCGCAAAAGAAAAAGAAAAATTGTTTTTCTTTACATAATTGTCATGCTCCAAGTACTTAATAGGATTGAAAAGAAAAGCCAGAGTAAGTAATGTAAGAATCCCGACTTATTGCACTGGCCTGACTGATATTAAAAAGTAAGGCCTATTTTTTGCTGAGCCTTTATTTAGTAGTAGCAATTTTGTAGTTTAAGTTATATTGATACTAAGCTTAATTTTGCAATGACGTTAAAAGTTGCTCGAGCATTTGTCCTTTCGATCTGGACCGTCCCTAATACTAACGCTATTCAGTGAAACAATTTTCCACCAAATTACCCGATTTACCCAACGAGTCTCCGATAAAAGTCAAACTAGTTAAGTACAAAAGAATTATCCGACAACTTTACCCGATAGAACTTACCCGATTGTTGTCCACGTTCCAAGTAATTAGGGAAACTCCAACTCACCTGAAATTAGGGAAAGTTGAGATCAGATTAAAGTTATTTGTTTAAGAAGTTTTTACTTATTAGTTTAGATAAGGTGTTTTGTTTTAATTTTTGATGTAACAAAGAATTTGTGCTCGTACCTACTATCATAGATCATAGGTGATAAAGTTCTTACAGGTTAGAGTCAACAGACAGCTGAGATGAAATCTTTGTTTTTCACTTCAGATATTCCAAACAAAAAGACAAGTAAACAAGTAACATTATTAAAAGAAAAACAACCAACTTGGCCGCAAAATGTTGTACCTTTTGTCACTTCCAGTATCGAGACGATTCAAATGACACCTCACAATTCCAAATACATCAAGCTGTTTAGGCTGCAGGGTGTGCCTAAGACACCTCATACATACATACTTACATACAGACATACACTCGAAAAAATGACCCTCCTTATTGCACAGTCGGGTAAAAAAGAGCAAAGGTAAGTACATAATCAAGACATAACTTTGTCAGATCGTAGAAAAATGTGCATAAAATATTAATTGTAATAATAAAAAAAAGCAAAGCCTAAAAATCCGATTTCCCGGCAGGTCATCCATGAAAATCATTTTTAGATGTTTTTATTTTAAAAACTGCTTGACCGATTTCGATAAAATTTATATGGAACCATTTTTAAAGTATGATCTACCAAACAAAAAAGAGTCATTAAAATCGATTCTGAATTGGCGGAGTGTAATCGCGTAAATTACAACAAAAAAAAACATCCAATTAAGAACCTGCTTTTTTTGAAAATCGGTTATTAATAAAAACAGGCAATTTTTTTAACAGATATTTTGTTTTATAATATCGAAGCAATACGACGACAAATTGAGGTTATTCATCTATAAATACCTAAACAATTAATATTAAATAGCTGAGCAAGACGAAAATGTAATTGCTTAGTCAAAAAATGGTACACATTTGTATGTGGCATTTGTATTTGTAATAAGTACATTGACGTAAGAACAGCCTTCTAGTGTGTCTCAGTACCAGGGGTGCATGGACATTTAAACTGACGTTTCAAATCGACTACATCGACAAATTTGTTCCCGAAATTGTGAAACAAATTTGTGAAATTACCGATTCAGTCGATTTGAAACGTCAGTTTAAAAATGTCCATGCTCGCACCCCTAGCTCTATTCACGGAACCAGACTAGGGAGGGGCTCGTAAAACTAGTTGTTTATTATCAAGTCCGTATAAAGAACGTCTTGCAATCGATAGCTTCGTTCTAGTTTCTTTGTGGATCAAAGTTATATAACCACTAGTTGTAGTACAAAATTATAGGTAGAGGTAAGCTAGAGTTCGATTCCAAGGAAGCGCTATTTATGATATTGGTCAATATTTCAATCAGTTATTCATTTAAGTACGTATCTAAAATATATAACGATGAAAGCCTAGTCGGAGAAGACTCGCCTCTCAAGCCAGAGGGAGCGGGCTCGATCTCTGCCGAAGGCACGCACCAATTTGTTCATTGTGTAAACCGGTGAAGCCCAGTGTATGGTGACAGGCTCGCCCCTGTCACGTTTGGGACTGAATATCTTCCGGCAAAGTGTGGGTGTTGTACACCTCTGCCAGCCCCTTCGGGGGAAAGGCGTGATGATATGTTATGTTATGTTGTTATTAAAATATAAGTATATTTATGAATGTTTATCAGTCTCTGGCAGCCATAGTACAAGCTTTGCTTAGTTTGGTGCAAGCGGCCGTGTATGCAAAAATGTTCTAAACTTATTTTATTTGCTTATCAAATATATAATATTTAGAGGAAATAGTGTAGGTAACCCTATGTCCTGAACAGCTTGGGCAACCTCACTTTTTTATACGAAACTTTTTGTCTTCTTCCTCAAAGGAACAGTCTCTTCTTAGTACTCGTAGTTACCCGTGAGCTAGGGTTACCTATGCTATACTGTCCTCTCTCGGTCTAATAGGAGAATCGCCATTAAATTCTTCACTATAGAGCTTATAGTGTAACCTAACGAATCAATGTTTTAAAAGCAATATTAAAATTGAAAGAAAATACAATCTCTTTTCAAGTAATATCCGATAATTTTGTCACCATAGATAAAGCAGAGTCTTTACCTCAAGAAACACTGCCCAGAATAATCTTCATAGGTAATTAGTAACGTATTTTACACGTTCACGTCTCTATTATGAAATAACCATAAAAGTCATATTATTGCAGACGTATACCGGCTTGGTATCATTTCTGACACAATATTTTGGGACACTGTCCGAAATGAGCCTTTTAACCATAACTATTATGTTGGACGTGTCTTAATAAAACAAAATAAGCAACTTTTGACATTTGATTTTCTTGCTTGCACCAAAGAACGATTGTCTAAAGTACGTACAATGAAAAAAGGCATGGCGTCTAAATGCATTCAGTTTTAGAAAACATTCCAAGTCAAGCATTCTAATCCTAATCCTAACTAATATTATAAATGCAAGTTTGTTCGTTCGTTTGTTTGTTAGGCTCTCACGCTTAAGCAATTCAATAACTCATCATGAAATCTTACATACACGTTGTCAAGACTAAAGAAAAGGATAATTAAACATTATATATTATACCTTTCTTCCCGAAAAAATCAACCACGGGCCACGGCTCAGCCTACGAAATCCTAAATTTCAATACGCCAGCAACTTCGTAAGAAATAAAATTAAAAACACTACCCGTCCAATATCCCTGGACATTTCACTAGAGCCGTAAATCGACACAAATTGCCAGTCGCCGGAACCCGAGACGAATTCCAATTACTTTAGAGTTCCGTCGGTGTAAGGAGAAACCCCGCGAGATGCAGTCAGACGCGCTCTTTGACGTTCTTGCAATAAAAGTTTGAAACACGTTTTGAAGTGGAAAAATATAAATGAATTATTTGAATCGTCGATATACAATGCAACAGAATACAATATCTGGATCTACTGTATACAATATCTCTGAGTGTCTTCAAGTCTCGAGTGAATCGGTTTCTTCTAGGCAAGCGTGCTCCATCGTAGGCCGCATCACTGCTTATCATCAGGCATGTTGGCGGCCAAACGCAAGCCTTTTAAGTTATAAAAAAAACAATAACGCGTTTATTGACAGCACAAAAAAAAACTAGAAGAAAGATATTAGAAAACATAAAATAATCGGTCTATACGCAAAGCGCAATCTCTTTCAGGCAGCTTTCGAATGATAGCATTTGATGCTTAAGAAAGAGATACTTTGTAGGAGCGTACGTTTAGAAGTAGGTAGGTAGGTCATTAGGTAGATAGCTGAAGACCTCGCGGCGGCGTCTGTCATCCTGTCTACGGATGCTTATCAACCGATGCTCTTAAAATTTAGTAAGTAGGTTCGATAATTATCCAAAAAAATTATCGAGGAAGTCTTGCAACAAATTGAAAGGGAAATTGACGCCGCGCTTCCATGAGCCTTATTACGTGTTGATACGATTCGCGGTCGCGCAGCGTCGAAAAATAACCGTAACCACCTTTTCTTTTTACTTTGAAATCATTGCAATAAGATGTCATGGCAAGCCTCCAGAAGGTACGTACGCAGTAAGTCGCAGGAACACAGCTTGTAAACCAGATATACATACAAACCTCTACTCTCTGATTCTACTCCTCCGCTCTCTTTATCCGACAACGCCCGATGAGCTAAAATCGACCTTTCTTTTATAATAATTAGTTTCACTAATTAACAATAATAAACAATTTCACAATAATGAAAGGTTAATTTCAGGTCGACCCAAGCAGAGATTAGTGAAATGTCACGAGGACAGCGCTCGCCTTGATTGGATTACTTTTTAGGGTTCATTATAGGATCTATTGTTTTATTTTGTGGCTTGTAAAAGTAGTGAGACACAACTTTAGAGGCAAGCCTTCTCCAACTAGGTTTAAGTTGGACGGAGCTCGCCTCTTAAGCCAGAGGGAGCGGGTTCGATCCCAGCCATAAACATGCACCAATTCGTTCATTGTGTGTACATATGTGTTACACCCCGTCGTTTTTCCGCCGGGGGTTAAAAACTAAAAACTACCAAATTAAATCATGGCCCAACCCGAGGAGCCTAGTGGGTACTAACCTGCTGTACCTATTACGTGGAAAAATAAGCGGTTGCAATCAGAATGTAATTTTCCGCTCTACACAGCAGCACGGCGACAGTCTGCGACACCAATAATTAAATTCGTCCATTCATTTTATTACATCGCACGTCTCCGTTACGAAGAGATTGCTGAGCATTCACTCGTTTAATGAACACATCCAGTACTTTAATGGAGAAAGGAGCTGATAACATGTTAATAACCGAGAGAGGTTCAAATTAAATGGCTGTAATGTAATACGAAGTTTCTAATGTGTGGAATTACAGTACAGTAGGTAATATTGTGCTAGGAGACATAACAGTCATACAAATAAAATTGAATAACATATCGTCACGCCTTTCCCCCAAAGGGGCTGGCAGAGGTTTAATACAACAACCACACTTCGCCGGACGATATTTAGTCCCAAATGTGACAGGGGGTGAGCCTGTCGCCATACACCGGGCTCCAGTCATGTAGCAGATGACATACAATATGCACATAAGTTCACACAATTAACAAATTGGTGCGTAACGTCGGCTGGGTTCGAACCCGCTCCCTCTGGCTTGAGAGGCAGGCTTTTTCCAACTAGCTTATCATCGCTTATTAATTAATATTCACTAATATTATAAAGAAGTAAAATATTATATTACTTCAATTGACTTTTTGGTTTTTATGATTTCAAAATCATCTCATTCTACCACCTGTCAATTCCATTCAATTCAATTCATTTATTCGGGTCATTTTTTTTTTTTACAATGTTATCCCTACTTTTTATTATGCAGGGTTACGGTATTCGGGTCATAGGTATAACTACTATACACTTGACAACATCATTTACAGATTACATAATATTATTGGGACTATGTCTTATGATAAAAGGAGTGCTCTCAATGATAATGTTCACTTCAGACAAATCCAACATTCAATACGTAATGTCTCACGAACAGCTATTCAAGTGAAAATTTAAGAATAACATCCAAAAGCTGCTTTTAAGAAACAACAGCGAGTTTTCACTATAGATAAGTAAGCACGTATTTCTAGAATGTTCCCTTTGTTTCTTCGTTCCATTCCAATTTATTCAAAAGATCCTTCTCGAGCAAACAACACCCTACTTTCAGAAGACATTCAAACAAAACACGAAAAAGTCTAAAAAAAGCCTTTTCACAAAGCTCACAACAGAATAAACTTTCCTCGTAATTAAGACTCCATTCCATCCGTTTATCTGTTAAGGTCATTGCAAACTGCATCAACCCGACTCCTCTACACCAAACCTACTTGCTTTGTGTGCGACAAACGGTCCCGTGCACCGTTGACTGCCCAGTGATGGGGCGGCAAAGCAATGCACAGCGAATATCAATAAGTTGTTGAATTAACAAATTATCGTTCATTGTTGTAATTTTGATCAGATCTAGAGCTTGTCCCTGTGTTTTCATTTCCAATTTTTCTCCAGTCTAGGTAACCATAAACTCACTAAAAAAGGTCTAAGGTCGTAAGGTCTACTCATTTGTCGTATCCTCTCCATCCTAAAGTTGCCTGGAAGAGATCGCTTTTAGTGATAAGGCCGCCAGTTGTTACACTATTTAATAAGTTTTATCATTATTTTTCTCTTGTTGTTTTGTTATCTGTGGTGTGAACAATAAAGAGTTTATCTATCTATGTATCTAAGGTCTAATGTGAAAGTTTGGATAGATGATGCTTGTTACTAAATCACGCCAGAACAGCTAAACGGATCTGGATGAAATTTCGCACAGAAATAGATTATAGACCGGAATAGCACATAGGCTAGTTTAAAATCTATAATTTAGTTAAAAATGAATCGCTGAAAGTGTTGCTAAGCGCTAATCTCGAGAACAGATAAATCAATTTCGCTAATTCTTCTTTTAGAATATTCCTTGAAGTACGAGGATGGAAAGTTTGAAAAATTGCTTGTAAAAAATAAGTAAAGAGTGTCAGCAGGTACGAAGGTCGCGGGGTCAGCTAGTAAAAAATAAAACAGCTTTAGAATCTACACACAGATACGCGTAGTAGTAAATGTTTATTTTTGTATTGTGTATTTTTGTAGTCATTATTCTAGAACGTACGTATTTCAATTCATGCTATAGGTGTTTGCAGTATATTTTCAAAGCTTAACTTTAAGCTGGTTCAGTGCTGAGTTGACACAGTGAACTATGACCATTGAACGTACAAACAAACCTGACATCAAACTGTAGCCATAAAGGGCAACTAATGGCTGCACGAATTTAAAAGCGAAAAAAAGCGAGCGTGAAGTGCAAAAAGCAAATCGAGCGAAGCGGAGCGAGCGGAAAATGAATTATTTCCCGTTTGTTCGGGAAGGCGGGATATTGAATCTCGATCATTGACAAATAAATCACAGGGACACGGTTCAGCTGCTCTCATTTTCTTTTTGCCATGAATTCAAACAGTTAAAACATATTAAACGACTGTAAATTTATGACAAATGTCTGTTAAAATATTATGTACGAATATGTTTAGCAGTTTCAATAACAATAGATAAAGTCAATCATACAAAAATAATTAAAATACAGGAAAAACCGCGGGACAACAAATAACTTCCAAGAAACATAAAACAGCCATTTCAAATAAATACTTACCTACCATGTACCTAATTCAAATGACAAAATTAATGAATACCAGGACAAACCGTACGAAAGCATTTTCCCAGAAAAACAAACTCTTAAAGTAAACGTAAAAACAACGTTCAAAGCCATAAAATAAAAAATAAACCAATTAGGGTCAGCTCACAGGAGATATCAAGTTTCTCAAAAGGAATTCTGAAAATTCCGACTTTTAACTTAATTTTATGCGATTAGGAGACAGCGAATTGAAGTGAGGCATATTTTGCAGATACGGAAGCTTCGCGGTTGGACACTGAGCTTGATGGATGGCGTTGAAAGAGGACAGGGGGGCTACCATGACATCTTATCGACATGATGTTTCTGACGCTGCGCGAACACAAATCGTATCGTTGCGTAAAAACGTTTATGATCGCGCAGCTTCGAAAACAAAACGTGACCATCGTGGCAATAAAATGTCATACTCGTAGTAGGTCCTCTGAACGCTGCGTGATTTTAGTGACTCTTTTAGATGCTTGATAGGATGAAAAAAACCAGGTCAAACTCTATGTCAAAGGTAAATAATATATGGACTTATCAGTCTCACCGTTTAGATTGGTCGGTAAAAAAGCAGTAGGTACAAAATTCGATTTTAAGGTTCCGGCGACCAATTTACACTAATTTCGCATTGGATAAAAGTTTTCTATTGTCATTTATTTGTTCTAGAAGAAAACGACGAGTAAAGAAAGCAAATAAAGATACTGACAAGCCTCTAAAATTATCTACAGAGTGACAAAGTGCAACTTTTTTTATGTTCTCTAATCATTCTTAAGTAACTTAAAATTTCCCTTGTATTACGGTTTTATTTAAAAGCTAATTATGTAAAAGGATTTTTGATTTGCTTTGTTTATCTACTAAATAAATAGGTCAAAAGTGACCCCTTACAAATGCTGTTATTTTTCGTAGCTTCATTTTCTATTGACGATGTTTTAAAAAAAAATCAAGAACAGAGATACATATTCATTTAATTGTACATACCAAATTTCATCATAATCTAACAAATGGCTTTCAAGAAATTTGACAAGCGCGTTTGTATGAAAAATTCAGAACGTCGCGTAACCCTTAACCATACAATACTGCCTTAAGCATACAATACTGCCTTTATGAGTGACGCTTATATAGTATTCGCTTGTAATTTTTTATCAAAGCTCTCCTCACTTACATTGCAGTCTGTAATCAAATCAAATCAAATCAAAATCAAAATGTTTATTTTTAAGACACAAAGATCCACATATTATTATAAGTATAAAAATTAAAAATTGGAATAATTATAATAGAACAGCACAAACACAGACACAAATGAAATATTCAAATTGGAACATTAAGAAATTCAATTGCCAACTTATCAATTTTATTTTAAAAGTGTTTTTATGTGATGACGCAGGATATGGCAGTCAAACTTGTCGGTTATGGCATTCAGAATGCTGTTGTAATGTAGAATGCTGTTGTGTGTTGTCTCTAATGTTACACATTGTAAATTAGTTTTAAGATTTTTCAATTTGGTGTGCATTTTAGCGATGTTGTATTGTAATAGGTAGGACTGTAATGCTCGGTTTGTCTCTTGCCGTAATGCTTGAATCGGAACTGTTACATTCATGTTACATTACATTACATTTACTATACATTATTAGGTTACATTATTGACATTTATTACATTACATGCAAATGACTCCGATGATAAAAACAGCAAATGTAAAACCTTACTGAGTAATCCCAACTCTAAGCGTGTAATTATGATGGAGAAAAATAAATACAGAGATGTATTCGTAGTTCGGCATCGGCATAACGCGAGCTGTTCATTTATTCTTTTTACGAAACTACTGGGACGCACACTAATTAACATTGTACCAGAGAAAAAAGTATGCATTGTAGTACGAAGCTACGTACAATAAATAGTCAGTTGTTCGAGTTGAAATGGTGCAGATATTCTAGCGCATGTAATTTTGGACTGGTATGGCTTTCCACTATCTGTAAGTATTCCCGACTAATTGCAACCTGGGTATATTCAAGACTTCGTGTTTCATCTTAGGCTACAACTTCGACGTTGGCCTTCTCTAAAGTATAATTACACTAACTGCGCCCATTGGTTTCACGAGCGATTTCACCCGCGGTTATGTAGCATTCTATCTGCTATTCAGGGCTAAAATCGATCTCTGTAATAATTCTCTAATAAATAATAATAATAATTAAAATAATAATTTAATATTCTGCAACAAACATCCATCCATCCATACTTTCGCATTTATAATATTAGTGTGAATAAAAAAATTGGTTGTCTGTAAAATTGGTTTACGGACGATAGTTTAATGTGACAACGTCATAACAAACATTGATGAAATCTTCCCCTCGGACGCATAGGCCGATGGAGTGGAAGAGCTCATGTAGCGCTCTCGCTCTCGCGTAACGGGACAATGAGTCATCCTTTTTTGTGCGTGGAGTCGGCGTTCTTGTCACGTTAAAAATACCTGGGGCCCTGTCTCTTCCCTCAGAAAAGTCCTTAAAATGACAGTGATCGATATGACATCTCACACTTCAGAATAGGGCCTCCCTTGTTCTTGAAAGGTGTGCACAAAGAGCAAACATTCTCAAAAAAATCTCACGTTATTTTTCCTTACATAGACTCCCTGACGTCGGAGCTCATTTTTTCGTCTCACTTTTCCCCACATTGACTCTCTGACGTCGGAACTCAACGTACCTACGTACATTTTAATAAGTACGTCAAAAATCTCAAGCCCGAATCATACATGAGTAAAGCGCATTTCACGACTTAAATTAGAGGCCCCTCTGAATATTAGGGCCCCTCTGAATATCTGGGGCCCCTAAATATTTGAGGTCGGTATCTCGTCGAATATAAAATTTTATTCCTTTGCCCGCGCTGTAATGTTTATTTAATCATGAGGCCTACATTATTGTGGAGGGTAACGGGTGGTAATTCAGGGGTCGTGACCTTTGTTGATGCTTTTTTGAAGGCATTACGATTTGAAATGTATTATACAAAGAGGTTATAATGGCGTCGATAATGTTCTAACATTCACTGAACTAATCTCGTTACAGCCATTGAGCTATATGTTAGATGGTTATTCGAGACGAGCACGATTTACTGTGAATCGGTAAGCAGAACGTACATTGGTGAGGTTAATGTTAGATTTATGATTTCATCTTGATATGACTATATATCTAGATTTTATGACTACTTCTTGATTATGACTAGATCGCGTTATGACTAAACTAGCAGTACCTCTTTTCAACAGGAACAGGTATTAATAAGTATTTCAGCTAATTTCACACAATTCCGTTCTCTTTTTTTCGCGATTAAGTAGCCATAAGAAGCAGCCAAACAATAATTAACATTTTCATAATATAAGTAGGAGAAAGGATTTACATTTGCGTTTGGACTATAAAAAATCAAAAACAAATTAAAAGGGTTTAAGGACATCTACTTATTTTTGGTAATCTTTTAAAATAAAACCTTTTCTGTACCCCTGACAACGAGTATGCAAAATGTAGGACCTAGGATCATGACATCACAGCTACATTGAGTTAAAACTACATTATACTTGGACATTAAGCGATTTTATTTTATTTTATTTGGTTATATGGATGACAATGATAGGCTAGTTGGAGAAGGCAACCTCTCAAGCCAGAGGAAGAGGGTTCCCAGCCGACAGCACGCACCAATTTGTTTATTGTGTGAACATATGTGTGTATTGTATGTCATCTGCTATACGACTGGAGCCCGGTGTATGGCAACACACTTGCCCCCTGTCACATTTAAGACTGAATATCATCCGTATCGTAAGTATGAGTGTTGTATTACACATCTGCCAGCGCCCTCGGGGGAAAGACGTGACGATATGTTATATGTATGTATGTACTTACAATAATAAATTAATTAAATAATAAATTAAATAAAGGCATAATAATGCTATCAAGGTTCATACTTTCTATCGGGAAACAATGTAAAGTAAATGTTCCAATGTATGTATTTAATGTTTTAATATATTTACCTAACTATTAAGCGCGCGCAGAAAAATGTTTTTTGGTAACACTAGAATTTGGGCCCCAAGAGACAGGCCCAGCCGAGTTTGGGGCTCGCTACACAAATACTCAGGTGCATACTACATCTAAGCGTCTTTTTGTCTTTTTTTCTTGTTATTCTGAGGTAAACTAGTCGAATGTTAAATAAATTTTTACTTTACTTTACTTTACTTGGACTTGGTACTTGGACATTAAAAATAAGGAATAAATAGGTTTTTGAAAGGATAATATTTTTTATTTATGTACATCACCCTCATTGTAGGTTAGGTTGGTGTACCTGCAGTGGGCCGTTTAAGATAATGATGAATAAGATAAAATGGATTTATCGCCAAAAATATTCTAGAATAAAACAATTGCGTTTTTATCTGCACGTGCACGTCGTATATTTGCCTGTTTTCGTGTCTTTAATTGACCGAACGATACGTCTATACTTCATCTTCGACTAAAACGCTTTCGTATGTCCGGATTTCCGTCCGGATGGTTTTCTTAGTCTACAGCGGCGCTATTCACAATCATTCGGAAACGTTTCCGATCGGATCCCACAAATTTTAAACTCAAATTGTTCGAATCTCAGTCTACTTTTATACATTTTGGAATAGGGAATCAAGTATAAATCCGATCCGAAGAATTAATCACGTTTAAAAACTTATGAATATAGACCGAAATTCGAATAATTTATGTTTAAAATTTTTGAAATCCGAACGGAAACGTTTCCGAATGGTTGTGAACAGCCCTGCTGGTCGCATTTCTGAACTCTGTATAATTATCTAACATGCCCACAAAGTTTCACGAAAATCGGTTGTGAAATGCGACCTGTAGAGAGGACAGACGCCAACCGCGAGGTCTTTAGCTTGCAGAGTCACTAGTATAATTAAGTGACGTGTAAGTTATGCGAATGTCTTTTTATATTAGTGTGAGATCGTATTTCACATGAGCGATGGCGTGACGCCGGCCGGTGCAGTTCTACGGCAGAACTGAATGGCTTTGCATAAAAATTTTACGACTTATGAAATTGCATCTTTTAATACCTAAAAGGCAACTAGAGTCGCAAGTGAACTTGCACAAAACTTCAGCAGATCTATAACTTTTTACTACTGTGTAATACATGTAATAATGTTAAAATACCTGCAAGTATTACAAATGTATTAATATTTGTATGTATTTTCAAACATAATATCTTTCTCTTCAAACTCGTCTCCGACTCAAAATTGACTATCCGGCGGTGGTGAGTGACCTGCGGAAGGTAGACTGGTGTCGCCCTGGATTACTCCTGGTCTCATAAAATGCCAAAAAAATCGTGACATACTACATTTGAAAGCCAGGAAAAACCCTGAAAATTTAGTTCTTAATATTTCGTACCGGAGATATCGTAATTTTTACAAAGAGTTATTACATCGCGTTAAAACAGACTATGAAAGGCAGATGCTTATTAAGAATAAGAATAACCCAAAAAAACTGTGGCAAGCAATAAACAGTATCTGCGACAGAACAGCACCTCAAACAAGTGCAACTGAGTTGTTGACCAGTCATAAGGATCCAACTCAATCTCTTAATAACTGTAACGACTATTTTGCTAACGTTGGTAAAGTTCTAGCTAGTGACATTCTTAGCAAAAGCTCCTGTACTGAGAATAATCTGGCACACTCATATAAAAGTAACCTCTCATCATCGCATTCTTTCTTTATGTCCCCTACTGATAGTCACGAAATTAGTAGAATGATTGCAAGTATTAAAATAGACTGTGCTCCGGGTAGCGATGGGTATACGGGTGCCCTAATTAAGCGTATAAAGCCCTATATTCTAGAACCTCTTACCTATATCTGTAATTTGAGCCTTAAATGCGGGATATTTCCCTGTAACTGGAAGCTTGCTGTAGTAGTGCCCATTTACAAAGATGGTCCTAAGGACAAGCCTAATAACTATAGACCGATATCTCTGCTAAGTATTTTCTCGAAACTCCTTGAAAAAGTTGTCAACAAAAGGCTAGTCGATTATCTCGAAGCGAAACTATACTTATCTGAGAGACAATTCGGTTTTAGGCGCAATAGATCAGCTGAAGATGCCGTAGTCTGTCTTACTAACTTAATCTCTTCTGCAGTAGACAATAAGTTACGTTGCGTCGGGGTTTTTCTTGATCTTGCTAAGGCCTTCGACACAGTCTCCATCAGGATCCTTATAAGGAAGCTTGAAGCCATCGGTATCAGAGGAGTTGCCCTTGAGTGGTTCCAAAGCTACATTACTGACCGCAGGCAATGTGTCAGAGTTGGCTCGAGTCTTAGTGATGAGCTTCCGGTGAGTTTCGGTGTCCCTCAGGGCAGTATCCTTGGTCCGACTCTTTTTGCTATCTACATGAACGACATTTTAGATCTTAAAATCCCTGGAGTAGATATCTTGTGTTATGCAGATGACACTGTAGTTATCTTCAAAGACGAATCTTGGAAGAAAGTAATACTGGCAGCTGAAGAAGGCATTAACAAAGTAGCGGCATGGCTGAGTGACAATCTCCTGACATTGAACACCAAGAAAACTAAATTTATGACATTTTTTAAAACCCAGAGATCAGCACCAGAGGATAAACTAGATATAAAAATTCACTCGTGTGGCTCCAGACCCTCTAACAGTCGTCTCACATGTAGCAACTGTGCCTGTATCGAACGAGCAAATAGTATACGCTATCTTGGTGTAGAATTAGACCAATCTCTAACCTTTAGGCTTCACATATCCAAACTGTCAGGACGCGTCCGGAAACTGATCTATATCATGAAAGGGCTACGCTACTCGTGTGACCTGAAGACTCTTCTTATGGTGTATGTCTCGCTAGGCCAATCCATACTCTCCTACTGTAACCTAGCCTGGGGGGGTGCAGCTAAGACTCATTTGCTGGGACTCGAAAAGGCCCAACGCGCTGTTCTAAAAGTCATGCTGAGTAAACCTTTCAGATTCCCTACAGAAGATTTGTTTAGAATGGCAGGAGTTCTGACAGTACGGCAATTATTTATCCACAAAGCTGCAGTCGCAACATATAAACTCACTAAAGACTCGGGCCAGTTTGAGGAGCTAGTAAGCAGACGGGTGTTTAGAGTGCCTATTTTTTGCGTCAAGTCGGCTTTTGCAAATCGCCACCCAAATTCTCTTCTTCCACGTTTATTTAACGAAGTTCTAAAAGCTCTTCCTCAAATAAAAAGCGATAGGACGTCCAAGGTGATACAGGTAATTCGGAGTTGGCTGCTCTCGTTGTCATATGAGGACACCGAAAAGCTAATGAGTCGAATTCGCACTGAGCAGTGAGTTTGTATTTTTGTTCTGTTTTCTTTCTTGTAACTATTTCATTTGCGTAAGACTTTGGGCAAATCTTTAATTTATACACACTGAACGCACATACACACACGAACACACACTCAAACACGCACTCACACATCGTCTCAGACATCTCACACACTCAATTCCCTCAAATAAATTCTCGAGCGCTTTTTGCACTCCAGACATAGGTACAATGTTTACTTTAATGTCATTACTTGGTTATAGTATTATTTATGTGTATTATTTGCTGTTGTGATATCTTTCTGTAAAAATAAAAATTGAGAAAATAATAATTATAAAATACTTAATAATAAGAATTAAAAATGGATTAGGATGCCTCCGAAATTTATTAAATATCTCAAGGTTACAAAGTGTACTCTTGGTCTCCGCGATACGGGCCTTGTGCCTAGTGCGGGGCCGCAGGAATCGGTCGAAAAACTTTGTATATTTTTCTTTTTAAGTACTTGTACTATATTAATGACATAATTCTTAAGTTTTTCACACATTGTATTTTTGGATTTCGGTATATGTTTATATTAATAATAATAATATATATCTTTTTCCTGCCGATTATCTATAACCTCACGTAATCCGCACTTAAGAGTCCGGCCACCACTTTAGACCAACTTCGCACTGGCTTAAGACATTCTATAGTCATTTCGTCTAGAAGAAGAAGACGAGCGAAGAGAGCGAGTAATGATACTGACGAGCCTCTAAACTTACCTACAGAGTGACAAAGTACAATTTCAGTTTCTTTTATGACTTTTGCACTTCCGTAATCATTCTTATAAATAACTAAGAACTTCTAAGAACTAAGAAGATTCATTTCAAAGCTAATGATGTAAAAAACCTCCCTATGTAAAGGGGTATTTGATTTGCTTTGCCTATCTATTGAGTAAATAAGTTAAAAGTGACCCCTTAAAAATGTGGATATTTTTCATAGCTCTACATTCTGTTGAAGACGTTTTTTTTTTAAAAAAAAACCAAGAACGTAGGGGCGGAGAAATAGTACATTTAATTGTACATGCTAAATTTCACCAAAATCTAAAAAAGGTTTCCAAGAAATTTGACAAGCGCGTTTGTATGGAAACTTCAGAACGTCGCGGGACCCTTAAAATTATAAAATCGAAAGTAACTGTCCGTTTGTCTGTTTGTAGGCTTTTACGGCTAAACGGCTAAATGGATCTTGATGAAATTTGTCTGTTGGTTATTATTGCATTGCATGGTTATTCTATATTTTCTGAATAAGCGCGAACGAAGTCACGGGTAACAGCGAATAATTTTATAACTAAGCAAAAACAAAGCAAAAAACTAGTGCAACAACAGGCAACCTTATCGCTACAAATGATCTCTTTCAAGCATAAAAACTCGTCTAGTAAAAACAATTACGTCTAGTTAATTTACTCATTTTAAATGTTTAAATCTCTTGGACACGTACCAAAAGTCGTACTTGCAATAAATTGCGTCAAATTTTAACGCGGAATTTCAACGAGCCGTCATAAACCGCGCGACTTAAAACTTTCCTCATTAACCGACTTCGCAAAAAGAGGTGTTCAGTTGTACCCATTACTCCGCAAGTCAATAAAGAACGGTAGTAAATTAAAATTCGGCCCCGAAGGACGGACTAAGGCGGAATAGCAACTCCCTCCACTAGAATTAGTACTTAATAATTTAAAGGAGTTTGTTTTATTTGATAGACTCTTTGGTGAAGGCCGTCACGAACGATGAAGATAGATAACTTGAGTATCGATGATCCAGTCTTCATAAAATTTTGCATGCTAGTAATTTAACTGTATAATTTGTTTTAAAGTTCGTATACAAGATAAATCGCACGAGGGGTTGTGGAAGCCAGCTTTAATTAATATTCCAAAAAAGCCTACGAGTACTAGCAGCAAATATTTACTCAAACCGAAAAAGTAACGAAAGCACTTTAAAAGCCGTCTATTCATTATCCCCACCATTTTAATACCTCGCCACCAATCTTGTCCAATCAGGGATAAGGGCCTCCCTTTGGTCCCATTTGGAAGTCAAATTCTTCGATAAATCCGCAAGATAATGGGAATTTATGCCCAAATACGTCGGATAGAGATCAAAGGGCGCGCTTATATGTGGAGACAGTATTTAATGTATGGTGTCATTACTCGTAAATGAATTGGAAAGTCATATTTTCTATTTACATACTTTGAAAGCATTGTATTAATAAGTGGCTAGCTTTTGTCCGGTCGAAGTGGTCGGTCGAGGCGCAGTGAAGAGACTTATAATATACCATTTTAAACTAAACTTTAAATGAATATCACACGGTTGAAAACGCTGGCTCACAAGGCAGCTGGCATCGCTGCACAGCGCTTTATCTTTGGCATGATTTCAACCGGATGTTATACATTTCATGGTTTTGTTAAAAAGTCATATTCTCAGTGTATACGCGCCTCGTCTAGTTTTCTCTGAGCCAAATATGCCTACCATATGCTCCAATTTCCCTACACGTTTAACTGTGCGTACTTAACTGAGGCCTGTGCGCACTTAACTGAGCCATGTGGTAACGAAACGATCGGCTGAATTAAGTATGCGCAGGCCTCATTCTTGTCGAAGTCGTCGGCGTCTTCCCCACACTTTAACTGCGCATGCAGGCCCGGCTTAAACACTGCCCAACCACACGCAGGCCAGGCTTGCACAGGCAAGTCGAAATCGCGGCCGCCATGCCGTGGGGTTGGCGTGGTGTACAGTTTTACCAACCACACGCTAAGAGTTCCGTGATCAAGCCTTTTTTTTTTTTTTCACCTTGGGAAAATCCTTTATGGATACCACCAACAGCCCGGGTGCGGGCACAGAGTGGTTATGTGGGAATCCCGCCACTGACGGCCTACCCACTAAAAACCCAAGGGTGTTCCACCTCGGCGCAAAATGTCGGGGCAACGGGTACGCTTCCGGACTCCTCCGCAGCCCCGACAGCGCCAGCCCCTTCGGGCACCACCCCGAGCATGCGCTCTCTCCCTCTCGATGACGATGTGTCGAACACCAGACACATCGTCATCATCCACCTCCTCGGGGACCAATTTTTCCGTGTTCAAGCCTGGCCTAAGTGTAGGGTAATTAGACCGTATGATGGGCCATCATACGCTCTAATTTCCCTTTCACTTTTATTAGAGTTTTAAGGCTACCTGAAGACTTACGACATGATTTGGTATATTTGTATGTGGGTTTCTTTGGCACGCCCTACAGCCTAAACAGCTTGATGGATTTCGACATGCGAATCGTCTTGATAGTGGAAGTGACATAGGGAATAACATTTTGCAGCCGGGTATTTAGTTTTTCTTTTAATAATGTTACTTGTTGTTCCTTTTTCTTTTGTAAGCACAAAAATCGTGTAATTGCAAGTAAAGTCGTAACCGTTCAGCTAGTTTCCCTTTATTTCTGAGCGACGGATATTTACGCGAGGAATCAATCACTGTCTCTCCATCCAGCGGCTCCCAAATTGCCCCGCGCTCGGTGATTGTGTATTCAGACGCCGCGCCGTGTCGAAGAATCAGCTTTTTTGTCGTGTTTTCGCGTGACGCCGAGAGGTGGCGACATGTTTCGATCATCTTGGGTGGGGAAGAGGTTTACATGTTATTGGGGTTGTTTTAGGCTGATTTTGCGATCTTGGTTGTCATGTATATTGAGAGCTGAGTGGCCAGCCCTAGTGTTTGCAGCTCTTAGAGCGATTATGTATAGAGCATTATTTTTAGCGCATATTTTGACACTCGTATAATACATTTTAATTTACAGTATTTGTAAAAATACAAACGTCATGTAAACAACTGTACATAGCTTTACAGTACATAAAAGAGACGTAGGCAAAATAAAATATATTTTTCAGTCAAAACGGTCCAAATACCCCCTTTTTTCTGTATTCTAACTAAACTATAATGCCTAAAATGTACATTAAAAATAATAAAACAAATTTGGCGAGACTGAGTTTCAAGCATCTAAAAGATTTAATAAGCTATTGTACAGCCCTTAGCAAACACCCGCGGTGAAACTTGAACAATTAGAATTGCGAATAGCAAAGTTGCCCGTCGGCTGCATTATGTCCAGTCCGCCCACTCGGCCCACTGTGCGCCGCACACATCAGTGCAAACCGCAAACTTTTATTGCTTGCACAGTGGTCGGAAGTTGTTGAAGTTTTAAAATTACATTCGCATTGAAAGTTGTGTAATGGTTTCGAATTCTCTTCAAGCATTGTTTTCTAACAAATTTCGTGTGAGAAATACCATCAGTTGTTTGAAAATATTGTTTCCAGCATTTGCATGTAAATTTGGTCAAAGTAATTTATTTACTTAATGGACATAGTTCACTCAAAAAATTTACTTGCCAAATCCTACACTTTTAATGTGTGTGTGTGTGTGTGTGTGTTTGTTTGTTACTTCTTTACGCTCTGGACCAACAGATTTGGATTAATTCAGAACAGAGATGGTTTAAACAGTACGAGTAAACACTGAATTAATACAGATGCTACTTTTTAACTGCGGGTAATATAGCGAGATGCGGCTAGTACGTACATAAAACGTACGTACTTTATTTTTAGTGTTTAGTTTAGATTTATTTGTATTTGGTGTCAATAAAGAGTTTTTGTATTGTATTGTATTGTTTAACAATTTATACAGGTCTACTGAATTAAATACTCCCACAAAAATTATAAAATTTTATTTTATTTTTACTTTGACTTTTGAATATTATTTTCTGAGTAAAATCACGACGGCCGTGCACACAATTCATCAAAATTCCACCACAAGAGATTGTACACGATCCTGAAACTCCACAGAAATACATAAAAACCTTTACTCGCTCCTGACTAATAAAACAAATGGAAAGTATCATTCCATTCTTCAGAGTAAAAGCAAAACATATTCTGAAATATTCAAAATAAAATACTGAAGTGTTGCGGGAACAATATGAATATTATTTTAGTTATTAGCATATAAATGAAAGGACGAAGTATGGAATTAATTCGTTATACATTTTACTACGCTGTTGATCTGCACAGTGGATCGAGTCGAGAGTTACGAAGTTTGGACAACGTTTTGTGGTGAACAAGGGGATAATTTACAGGCCATTTATATGTAAAATACTGGTGTTCTGCTCGTGTAACTTAAAAGCTGACAATGTTTACGGTTATACATGCAAAGAGTACTTATGCTAAAACAATCGCAAAAACTCAGGTTTAACATAGAAAAAAAGGCTTACATGCAATAAAACAGTTTGGACAAAGACAGAGTGATAAAATTGAAAAGGTACGAGTAGCTCTTTTCAATTTTACCACTTTCAGCTTGACGAAACTCATTTAAAAATTCCTTGACTAAATGTATTTGAATTAATAAAATAATACACTAGATAGCATACTCATGCTCAAACTTTACAATATTCAAACCTAACTTATTTGAAAACGAAAAATCCGAAAGCGAAAAGATATCTCTAAAACCATTTTTCAACAAACACACTCGAGCCGTAATAACCAGTCGCTGTGAATCGGAACCTAATACCAGCTGCCATCCGATTTGAGTGAAATCTGAAATGTCCACATTAGCTCGCTCCGCGCACTTCAAAAATCTTTTCTAATTATGGCCGGGCTTAAGGACGTCTGAGACCACAGAGCTCTCGAGACGACGCGCTCTACAAGCATGAAAAGTTACAAACAAATTTATTGATAATAAAATATTCGCATTTTTGTTTTTGTGTACTCAGAAATTTGGAAAATTGTCTGATATGTTGCATCTGTCTGTTGTTGTTGCATCTGCCTGTTGTCATGTTACAATTGTCTGATTTGAATCTGTCTGATCTGTTGCAATATAATTTTATGTAGAGTTCTGATTTATTAATTTTTGACACCCCATCTCGTAGTCATTAGACATATCCTTTCCATCCTAAAATTGCCTGGAAAAGATCTCTCTATGTTATAAAGCTGCCAGTTGTTTTATAAAAAGTGTTAAGAGAGATTACTTCATGTTTTTTGTGATTCCTGGTGAGAGCAATAAAGAGTTCAACTATCTATCTACATTTCTAGTATGTATGTATGTAAGTGCCCTAGTAAAATTTATTTGGAATATATAAAAATGCCAACGTTTTTACAACCTTAGGTACCTAAAATCTTATTGTTTCATCCACTGTTTGTGTTGACGATACAAAATGTAATTTTATGAGCGGTTGACAGAAAATACACAACGGAAACACATCCCACACATTGAATAAAAGAACATTTAATTAAATAAACAAGGAGTTGCTATAAACGTTGGACATATTGTAGGCAATTATAGTACTCATCATAATGATAAATTTTTATAGAGGGGCCTACACTGAAATCGTATAAACAAAAACAATTCCATATATTGCGTCGAAGTTAACTGACAATTTTCCATGGAACAGCTGTTTTTATTACTATTTCAATGATAAATTTTTTGTCATAATGATGAGTATAATGGTATCCTAGAATATTTCCTTGGTTAAAATACACATTAACACCCAAAATAAATTTAATTTTTAAGCTACTTCTACTATACCAAATCCAAAACCATAAGTATTTTAGTCGCTTTCTCACTTATTTTTAGGCTCACAAATACCCGCGTGACCTTGTGCAGGCAATAAAATCGGGTCGCAATCGTAAAACAAATATGGCTGCCGAGTTTGGGTTCCGCGCCATCTGCTGCACGCCCCCAGAACTAGCGGAGATTTCGGGCATTTTATTGGGCACTGCTGGACGCTTGACGTAAGTTGAAGAAAGTTTGAGATTGTCTGTGACGACGTGTTAAGTTTTTACCTGATTACGGTGAAGCGAAAAGAAGGTTATGAAATGTTTTTGCTATGAAGTAATGAGGTCAAATTATGAGGTCAAATTGTGTATCTACCTATGGTATTATAATATACTCCGCCAAAAAAAAACCCTGAAAAACTTATTGCCTTAGTAAATTCTATGCAAAGTCTCAAACTCTAAAAAATTAAAAGTAGAGATAAATAGCTCGCGGGCCGGGCCGATAAGCGCCCGGACAGGAAAAAAAAATATAATAAATACTCCGCCAGGTATAGCATTCAGAAACACTCAGTGACGTCAGTCGATGCTTGAGCAAGATCAAAATAAGTCATTTTTAACAAGTTCGAAAAAAAGGGATGACGTCATTATGTGTTTGCTGAATGCTAGACCTTGTTTTTTTTTTTTTTGATCATGTATCTACCTAGATTTTTTCTTATTGCTTGATAGGCTTGCTGTAACGAGTCAGACGAGCTTTCGTTAACATTCACAAATATCCGAATTGTACTTAACTTGATTAACTAATCAGAAATATTATTAACTTATTGAGAAGCTAATTGAATAATTACTATTAATACCTAATTAAATTCTTAGTAGGTATTTTTATCAACTAAACAGAATTTAAAGTTTAAACAATAATTTATGTGTTAAAATAGAATAAATGAAAATACTTTCAACATAAATGGAATTAAAAAGTCAAGATAATACGAGATCAAGCACAATTCATTTAATGTTTTACAAATAAATAAATATAAATTAACAGCCAAGATTGTTTGTTTAATAGAGTCCCAAATTGAAGACCGTAAACTATGTTATTTTATTCATTTCAAAAGTAAAATTTATGATGTCGCTTGAAAGCTTTAAAGATAAACAACCGAGTTTTTGTGAAAACATTTGGGTTTACCTTCCTGGCATGTTTCAAGTGGGACACTCGAAGCAAATATGCGACTCGGGATACTTAACCGATTTGGCGACATGGCGCCTAATTAAAGTGTGCCGCCAGGCACATTTTATGCTCCACCGACACGTTTTTGTGCCAGCTGGCATGCCACCAGGCACAATTTGTGCTAGTCCGACACGTTTTAATTACCCGACACGTTTCAAGTGGTTGAATACAATAAAACCAAAGGCCGCGAGGGCTCGTGAGGATTCTTAGCTCGTCCTTTCTGAGAGTAAGTTGCGTGGTCCGATTCTCACCATTTCACGATTTACCAAATAAATCTCTGCTCATCCGGTTATTCATTTAATTGGATTTTTCAAGGTTTAAAAGTAGGTCTTACAGAGATTTGATTGTTATAGGCAATCAGGGTAGTGGGAAACTGGGGTCTTTTGATTTGGTAGTGAATCGAGAATCTGACTTAGTATACACTCCAGTCTTTTAACTGTCCATTGTTAGAACTAGCCACCTGGTGCTTTTTCGGTTTTATTGCAGTGACGATGTGGTCGTTATCCTGGCTAACAAAGGTCCAGCACTGTGATAATCCTATCCCTGGGTTTTGTAGTTAGGTTCAGAAGTTGAGACGCTTCTGGAAAGGAGGTTCTTTATCCACTTAAATGTGGAACCTTCTCGTTCAGGTCTCCGTTTGGGTACGTGGTTGCCTCTTGTCTGGTTAGTGATTAGTAGATTGACTTCATCGATCTGCCCTATCATGTCCTGGGACAACTAACCTGGGAGTGTAATCATGGATCGGAACGCCCCATGGCGGTGTAGGGTGAATGTCTGTTGAGGTCGGGCGCTATGGCCAAAAACAGAGGTTCGTAGGGATGTTAGGGGCTGAAGGTTCGAAGGAGTTTGCCACACCAGACTTATAGTGGGTTATTGTAGTTGGCAGAGTAACTTGAGCGTGGGAGAAATGCCATATTTAGAGGGGCTGGGGTAA
This sequence comes from Peribatodes rhomboidaria, assembly GCA_911728515.1. Lineage (NCBI taxonomy): Eukaryota > Metazoa > Arthropoda > Insecta > Lepidoptera > Geometridae > Peribatodes > Peribatodes rhomboidaria. The sequence continues at coordinate 461,989 of OU452190.1, forward strand.
CAAGATGAGATATTCTATCTCAGGGGGTAGTGGGATATAGCTTTTAGTCTAGGGACGTCATTTACGTGTAGGTCTCTGTAGGTAATCACTTTTCATTCATGTGATGTCGAAACCCATCACCAAAATCTTGAGAAATTTAGTAGGTCTGTGGGAATAGGAAATAAATAATAAAATCTAAAAGTTAGGCGAGGTTTGAATTGTCGCGATACGTTTTTGAGTTAGGAAAGATGTAGTAAGCGTTTAGTAAACGCTTAATAGTTAACATACTCTACAAATTTGCATTAAGATGGTTTAATTTGGTAGGAATATTTAAAGAGTTCAAGTAACAATGTAAAAACAATCTAAAATTCAGTATGAAATTGAACGTTGTTATCTTATTTCTGTAGGCTCCTGAATTTCGGTTATTTAAGGAGATTTTGTTAATAGTACGGACTTTAATTTGTATCAAACATTAGGTAAATAATAAATCGATAGAAAAACGAAAGTTTAGTCAAGATTCCTACTAAACAAATATAATCTAATAGGAATAAATCTATGATCTTCAATCATTTAAAGTTTTAGAAAAGTTGAGAGTTCTAGCGACAATGTAGAATCAAACTGAGATTCAAAGTTGCCATTTTGCTTTGTATATTCCTAAACTCAGGATATTTAAGGAGATTTTGACGAACTTTAATTCTATCTCAAATAAATAATAAAGTCGATAAATAGACGTAAAGTTATTTGTTTGTAAATTCATACAAGATATTCAATTTTATTAAAATTATTTTATACCTACTTCACTCTGTTGCGGAAATTTAATGTTCAAAGATAAATAATATTTTCTAAACATAATGGGTCTTAAAATAAAATTATCATTTGTTTGAAGGAGTTTATTAATTGATTATAATAACGTCATTCGAATTGAAAGGCGTAATCAATCAGATTAATTTTGAATTTATTTTAGAAAAGTCAATAAGAACATTGATTTTCATTTTTGATATTTAAGAAGAAAGTATTATAAGGGTAAAAGTCCTTTATTTGGTTCTGCAGAAGGTCTATTATTGAAATGGCCGCTTGATAAATTAAATGTACGAGAATTGAAAGAAATACTAAAGAGTTGTAAAATGTTTATCTGAACGCAATAGTTCTAAAGCATTTTAGATCAAATAGAGATCACCTAAGTTTGTGAATAAAATAAGACAAGCTTATATTAAAAAATCTACCAAAAATAAATGGTATCCATCTTCATAGACTTGATTAAAATAATCATTGGAATATAATATAAAACAGTTCTGGTTTGTAGAATCTATATAAGGTCAAGCAAAGCAGTACCTTGTTAGTGCCCTTCCTATAGAAAGGCGGGAATCTGACACTTCAAATTAGCTTTTACTTTCTAGAACTTGTTGAATTCAAATTGTCTCCCAAAAAGGCGAAACATATTTGTATTCTCACCAATAATAAGATAAATAATTCAATCTTCGAATTTTAATACAGTTTGTCTGATTTTATTGTTAGAATAAACTATTCACATTTTTGTTCGAATATGCAGAAATTTTCAAAGTATTAAAGCATTGTAAGATTGAAGTGTAAACTCATTTTAAATTATTAAATTCTTTATTTTTGAGTAGGATAGGGATTAGAGGTAGGACGGGGTAGTTCCTATAGAGAATCTCACGAATACGAAAGATCGTATTCGAAAGATTCTCGCAATTAAAACAGGGATTTTGCTAAAAAATTATGTCCTCTCTGTCTTTTAGTATACTTGTGACGTATAATTAGTAAATACGACGATAAGATGTCATATTTACGAATATTATTACAAGATGTCACTTTGGGGGTCCCCTTATGTATTAAGTTACATAATAGAAGGAGGACGAAAGTCCAAGTCTGGATGTCGATTTTGACTAGCTAGTGCGGGGAGGGGCACTACTCATTGCCTTCAACAAATTATGTATTTTAATATCTTAATTTTTTAATACCTAAAACTCTAAATTACTGAAATAAAAAAATAAAATCTTATTAGAAAAATCTTAAATTCTCATTAGAAAATTCCCTATGAAATCGAAAGTTCTTGAATGAAAGGGAATTTGCGGAGTTAAAACCAGTAGACACGTACACCATACAAGAATATTTTTAAAGTTATTTGATTCAGGAATACTTATGAGAGGTTGTTATAGATTTGCAGTATAGGTTACGAATTTAATAATTATCATTTTTACGTTAGAAATAGGTAGATCAATAGAGACTTAATTTGTACAGTTATATTTCTTGCTAGATTCAATAGATTTAAAGTTAAAATAATTGTAGGTACTCGTAAATTCTTTATATAAGTACTTCCCAATTACGTTAACTTGCGGTTAAGACGGATCACAACGAAGGGTTTACATTAGACGAATCACTGGCCAAAACAAAACAAAACAAAACTATTAATTTTAAAAGACGAAATGTTGACGAGCTACTTTTAGAACATATTAAAATTTCAAGTAAATAATATTAATTTTAAATACGTAGATAGTTAAGTATCATAAGGTGCCGCGCGGTAGGGTGTATATATATTTAGGGGGGGTTACAATTAGATTGTGCCATGACCAGGATATGTAGGTACAGTTTTTGTTATTTATGTATTAGTTATCAAAGTATACATTTTTACGTATAATGTTAAGATAGGCGGGTAAAATTTATAAGTGTTGCCGTAATTATGATTTCGAATCAAGCTTTAGAATCAGATGTTTTATTTTTAAATAGGGTTCATTTAGTTTCAGTAAAGCAAAACAAAATATGCATTTAAATAAACTTAAGATTACAATGTTTAACATGTGTGCGTCCTTCAACAAAAAACCACTTGGTTGTTGAGCATGCCACTTTTGAATAGAAATTTATTACCTAAGCGAAAAAAAAAAGGTCTACTCTCGAAAGAAGTAATTTTTGTTAGAACTTTAAACAACAGAATAAGCAGTAACAGAGTCTCACGGTATATAAAAATAAATAAGAGTACACTTATTCTCTAATTAAAAAACATCGGTAATCATTGATAGCGTGATTCAATAACATAATATTTAATTGATGTATAATAGTAATCACTAAATAGGTTTGGACATTAGTTTTATTTTCTTTAGATTCGCTAAATCATTTTAGACCTTAGTTAACTATTAAAACTATTTTACAATTAAAAGGTAATTAATTCTTGTAATTTCTAGTTTGTGTTTAGTTCCATACCAGATAATGTTTAAACTTTGATCTTTTGAGTTGAAACTCTGTCATTACTTTTCTGTGCGGTATTCTAATTTTTCATGCGTTATGTGACAACAATATCGATTGCTAAAAGTTTGGGTTGAGCTTTGGAATGTATTTGTGTCTCTTTTATTACTTCCAAAAACAACATTTGTACATTATTTGTTTATAATTATTGGAATACGCAATTTAGTTTTCATAATTAGTTTGTCTCATTTTATAAATTAAACGTAGGTTCACATTTTTACATATTATATATTTTAAATTTTTGGTATGTATACGAAAGTTATAATATATATCACAACACGATTTTACATAGAAAATAATATGAACAGAAAGGCTGGGGATTAAAAATGTGTGACATTAAATCAAAATATATTCAAATGATTAATGTCCACGTTCGATTAAAATTCAATCTATAATTTTATGGTTTTTTTATTTTTTGGTGTAGCTCAATAATTTCATGTTCATTCTAGAAATTACTATTGCTTGACAGCCATAATGACGATCGCTCACTTTAGTCACTTCAGTCTAATCACTTCCATCTGTTAACACCGCATTTAAAACTTAAAACTATGCGTGTGAAATGCTTGGTCAAAATTGCCACTTGACGATTTGAGTACATTTTTTGTTATGAAATAGCACAGAATTGTACCTTGTTCATTTCAAACGTAACGATGAATGGCATTTTGGGTTATTTGTTTGAGATTAGAGATATCGAAGCGATAAGTCACCACTTGTTAGTTCTATTTTGAGATTTTTTAATAGTGACATTTTATTATGACTGTTCATATTAACTTGAGAATACTTTACATGAACTTTGAAATAAATACTAATGGTTAACACAGTATGGAAAAATAGGTATCATTTAAATTGACGGTTAATTCGAAGCGGAGTAGGAAGTTTCAAACAGTAGGTAGGAAGATCGTATTATTTTAAAGTAGGTTGTAATATAGGTTTTATAATAATGTACCCGGAAGTCTAAAGCTAACGGGACAATTTGTTGTCAAGTGAAATGGATTCGAGTAATTGGGATGTACTTATTTACAAGTTAGTTTTATTATTCTGCTTAAATTACTGTTGCGTTAGGTATTCGAAAGTAGTTCAAAGTGTTCAAGTAGTCCAAAATGTTTAAATTTTAACAGAACCATTGACAGGAAAGTTTCACGGAAAGTTCAATACAATTCATTTATAACGTTATTATGAAGAAAGAGTGTAATTAATGAACGAGAACCAGGATCGGGAACAGTAAAGCTAAGGCGATACATAGAAAATATTGAACTAAGTTGTAGATTTTGCTACCATAGAAATTTAAGATTAAAATGCTGCAGTATTGTACCATGAAAATTCAGTATAATTAGTTGTAATGTTGTAAACGTAAAAGAAAGGAAAACATGTAGTAGTAGTCCAGCAATTCCTTTAAACAGAGATGACATTTGTTATATTTTCCAGTGTAGTTTAGTGTAGTTTTTAGTTAAATACCAAGATTAATTGTTGTAGTACATTATCGTTATTGTTATTAAAATATTTGTGAGTTAAGAATATTACACAAAATTGTAATTATCTGAAAAAAAAAAATGCTTAAAAAAAAATATAAAAAGAAAGAAAAAAAAATAATAAAAAAAAGAAGAAAAAAAGATGCTAAAAAAGAAAAAAAAAAAAAAAAAAAAAGAAAAGAAAAAAAAAATATGAAAAAAAGAGGAATAAAAAAAAGAATGCTAAAAAATATACATTAAAAAAAACAAAAGAAAGAAAAAAAAAAGAAAAGAAATTAGAATTTAGTGTAACTATTTAGAATTAAGAATTAAAACAAAAAAAACAAGGTGTTTTATATTATGAGCTTTTCTTATGTATGTGTACCTACTCCGTTGATATCACAAAATGTTGATACTAACTACCATCTACCTACCAAACCTACTTGATTATATGCGTTTTAATAGACATATTTATTTGTCAGTGAAGAGACAAAAGAAAAGGCATTTGGACGACAGAACACAATCATCAACCCAAAATGAGAAAAATAAATATTGAAGAAGATACAGACTCAACATACTTAGAGATAAGACATACTTAACATACTTAATTGAACACTGGTAATAACAATTGACTATTCGAATAAATTACATGTTAAAATATTTTGTAGCACGAATGTTACTTAGGCACTTGGACAATATTTCGGTGTAAGATTTGGTAAAATAATCTTTTTCATTTGAATAAAAAAAAACACCAGTTATTAGTAATACATATTATGTTATAGTCATAACATAATCATCAATATTTCAGAATAAGTTTAAAAAAAAATGTATATATGTTTAAATTACTAGTTTTTCGATCTTGACCAGATATACAAAGATTCTTGTAAGTCCTGTAATCATACTAAACTCAAATGTCACATATGTATAAGTCTATGGTAGCAAACTATTTACATTAGTTCTAAGTTGTAATAAAAAAAAAAGGTTTCTTAATTATCGAATAATAGCAGCGTTTTACCTGAAATAAAACGCATATTAAAATACTTACCTAACTGGAAGCTATATATATGAGAGTGCATTTCCGTTTCCGTCGAAAGTACCAGCGTTTTCGTACTTTTAATGCCTTTTAACCGGAAATACTAGGTGGCGCCACCTCTGCATTCGCGCTTTGTGAAAATATCGGGCGCCATTTGTCATCATTGGCTTAATTTTCCGAATTTCCACCAGGCAGAAATTAAAGTGATAGCTTCCAGTTAGGTAAGTATTTTAATATGCGTTTTATTTCAGGTAAAACGCTGCTATTAAATAACTTGACCGTAACTGGAAGCTATATATATGAGAGTCTGTTTGGTATTGCCTGGTGGTGCCACCTACAGTAGGACTATTAACCTTATTGTTAAAAGAAACGCCAATGTGAGCTATAAATAATATTAATAATGATTAAATATCTAATCAAAAATGTTGTTGTAAAAACAACTTGAATGTAAGGTTTAACTTTAGGACTTTCAAGTGTAGTAAATTAAAAATTTTTACTATATTAGTGCATGACATCAAGGCTTTTCCCAAAACTCAATTACCGCCGTAAGTAAAACGGCAAAGCTAAGGGCAAAGATGGTAAAAGCAATATTAGCAATAGGTAGATTTTGTTAACATATATAAAATTAAACCGGTAACAAGGCATTATGTTATTTCTGATCTATTGGTCTGAAACAATTGCGTATATTAAAATAGTAAATTTTACATCTGTAAAATGTATGTCACCAGCATCTGTATAATATCGTATTGTATAGAATGCTTTGGGCATCCATTCCATTGAATTTCTGACACGTTAAGGCAATATATAAATACACATATTTATGTCATACTTTGCCTTTGCATTAAGTTTGTATACAAAAGCATACATATTATGTAAGTGGTTAAAAATGGTTATAAAAATCAACAATGGGTCGTTGATCGAAAGATTTTTGTACTATCGCAGGCGACCGCCAACAAACTACTTCTTGGACATACAGCTATACCATTCTTTCTATAGATAGTGTTTAACTAGCCAACCATAACTAAGTGGGGTGACAATTTAAGTGACAGGTAAATGTCCGGATCGATAGAAATATCTTTCAACCAGACCGACTCTGGTAATCGGCATTTGTTTTAAAATGGCAAAATAAACTTTAGTGTTTACGTAAACAATTGTATTAAGCTACCGTAACTCATGTGAGTAAGAGATAAATTCGTAAGGCTTAGAACAGTTAAGTATATTACGCATATTTAACGAAAACCAAGAATATTTATTATTCGAAAAAACTTTACTGACTTGACAAATCAGTTATACGTGGTAGACAGCTAATATATGTATGTAGAATTAAGATAATGTCCAAAGACCATTAGGGTTTTCAATATGCCTATTTTTAGACTAGAAATCGAATTCATCAAGTTTTAGACAGCTTATGCCAATACTAACGTTTATATTGAAAATTAGGCTTACTTTCACATCTCTTAACTTCAATAGAGATGTACTGAATTTTTGATAGTGAGTGTCCCAGTCAATGCATTAATCATCAGTGTTTGTGATGATTTTGTAAAATATAACATGAAAATCACGCCAGACTTTCAAAGACGTCAGTAATTTTACCATAAACGTCGTCTAATAAATAATCTATTACTTTAATAACACTATTTTGTTATGAATTACCGGAATTACCGTTAACAAATGCAATATAGGAAGGATTTCTGCTCCGATACCTATTGCCCTAAGAAAATTTGGTAGTTCAGTTAAGCAACTTACGATAAGCCAGAAATCAGAATTATTGATAACTATAATAGTTACACGTCACGTCGTAAGATAAGAAAAGAAACACCATTCGAAGAAGGTAGGTAATCAAAAGGAATAGGCGATGGTACTTGCGAGGTACCATCTTTATTTACTGCAAACATTTTATAGGTAGGTAGGTTTTATGGCAATTTGAAACATACAATTTTCTAATGATCAAGTCCAAATCGTGCAAAAATAATTGATATAAGCGCCCGACCCTACTATTTATTTTTTAATTATTATTTGATTGTATAAATATTTACCTAATTTCATATTTTAAATACTTATAATTGTGTTATTCTGAAACGTTGCTTACGAGGAGGGAGCAAACGAGGTTGCTAGTGTCAGTGCGATAGCGCACTTAGTATGACAGACAATGGGCCACACATTCACATATTACGAGGCTGTTCCAAAAGAAATAATTAAAGCACAACATTCGTTCTCGTCACATTATGCGTAACAGAATGTCATTTTTAGAGTGACCTAAATTGCAAGAATCGAAAAGATAAAACATCGTTTTAAACCAAGTAGCAGGCATCTCCGTTGTGATTGGAGTCGCAGGAAATACTGCATGAACTCCTAAAGGTTATTGTGCTCGTCGAGCACTTTTGTCGTATGCCAGAATAAACAAGTAAGAGGCAAGACTCACTTCGAAATTTTGAAAGAACATGTTTCACTTTGCAGGTGATTCAATACTATGCAACCCACCTTGAGGTGGTGACTTTACTTCCAATTAAATTAACGTTACACAGGGAACATAATAAGAACATAACGAAAACTTCTCATTCAGACTGATTTCAAACTGGCCTGAAGCCGCGCTTACAATTTCATTGTTCTGATAAGACGTTCCCGCGAGGGTAGTTTTTGCATGAGGTATATTTTTATTTTACCTTGAAACGGTAGTTTGTTACAAGCTAGTATATCTATGTTTATAGTTTCATGAAGAGTAAAAGACAGATTAGGCATTACAATAACAATAAAATACGTTTGAAATATTTCATCCAGCTTTAAAACTAGGTTTTAAGAATATTAGCCCGCAAAAAAGATACTTATCCCGCGATGGTTGTTTGTTATGAACATACAACATTATTAAGATCAAAAAATCACCCTGTCAGGATGGTTTGTAATAAGCCTACGATACTTACTTGATACAATGAAATATTGTATTTTCAAAGAAATACTCATCGGGTGAGGATGGTTTGTTACAACCAAACAAGTTTGTGCTACGTTTATCATGCAATTGATATTTTGCAAATATCATTTGCGCAACTATCGTTCAAGTTTTGCAAATAGGGTGGTTTATTTATTACAAACATACATTGTATGTTATATTAATTGCTTAATACTATGAAATATGATATTTGCAAAAAAGATACTCACTTATATATATTAAAATACATTGTGTTAAAACGCTTATAGCAATGTAATATTTGTCAAGAGATTCACCCTGCGAGGGCGTATCGTTACAAGCATACTAAATAATAGTGTATATATGGATCGCTTGATTCAATAATATGTGAAGTGACATTTGCAAATAGGTAGCCTCCCTGCGAGGGTGGCTTTTGCAAAAGATTACCTACCCTGCGAGGGTGGTTTATTAAAAGCATACAATGATGTATGATGTATTGATTGCTTAAAGCAATGTAATATGATATTTGCAAAGAGATTCACCCTGCGAGGGCGTATCGTTACAAGCATACTAAATAATAGTGTATGTATGGATCGCTTGATTCAATATTTTGTGAAGTGACATTTGCAAATAGGTAGCCTCCCTGCGAGGGTGGCTTTTGCAAAAGATTACCTACCCTGCGAGGGTGGTTTATTACAAGCATACAATGATGTATGATGTATTGATTGCTTAAAGCAATGTAATATGATATTTGCAAAGAGATTCACCCTGCGAGGGCGTATCGTTACAAGCATACTAAATAATAGTGTATGTATGGATCGCTTGATTCAATATTCTGTGAAGTGACATTTGCAAATAGGTAGCCTCCCTGCGAGGGTGGCTTTTGCAAAAGATTACCTACCCTGCGAGGGTGGTTTATTACAAGCATACAATGATGTATGATGTATTGATTGCTTAAAGCAATGTAATATGATATTTGCAAAGAGATTCACCCTGCGAGGGCGTATCGTTACAAGCATTTCAGAGTATGCTGTATTGATTACATATTTCAATTTAAGGAGGTACAGGTATTCCCGTATCTCCCTATTATAACCATGCGAATGCATGTTGAACTGATTGTTTGCATAACAATATAGTAAAAGGGAATAAAATCAAAATAAAATACTTGTTTCTCTAAACTCAAACGCAATGTCAAAAGATCAAGTCCACAATTTGAAAAACAATTTCAAAAGAAGGTTAAGAAAGCCTTCTTGCCTTTATATGCATTTAAATAATTAAAAGTCTTCAGCATATATAAACTCGACATTTTTTCTTCATCAAAAACTCTTCTCTCGTATTTCAGCGCGCAGCCAATACTCGTACCCTTTGTTAACCCGACGAGGGAACAGGAACTATCGCCGATGAATCGGAACAAACCGTCGTCGCCGGGGTTCAATTAATCTCCCGCCCGCCCCCGCCCCGCGCCCGCCCAGCGCTCGCCCCTCCGGCACCTCGACAACACCCGTGTTAATCTCAACTGTACATTTCACTTGCGCACACTCTACAGTGTACTAAGTTACAAAACACAATCACTTTTGGATTGTGAACAGCATATGTTGTGTTTTTCAAATTCGGAGCAAGTGGCGGCCTTTTTTTTTTTTTTTTTATTGGTTTGCAAACTGGCTGCAACAGCCCATTAAAATAAAAATACTGACACATACAACTATAACCATGTGGCTGAACAGCCTTCTAAGTGCAAACACAGCATGTACACAAATATTACACTTAACATTATGAATAAACTAAAAATTAAAAAAAAAATGTAGCTAATACTAAAGAAGGCTAAGACAAATAACTAATATTTAATAATTACAAATGTGAAGGTTGACTTGACTGATCCGATTTGACAAACATATGTTTCTTTATTTTGTTGACTGACGTATTGAAAATGTCAAGTTTATGGCAAACGCTGTTGTAAGTATTGCACAAGCGGTTTATGGGTGAGTTTTGAGCATACCTGGTACGACAAATATACTTGGTCAGCGATTTCCCATCGCGGCGCGGGTTAACAGTACGAGGAATGGCCTTGAATGAGGCAGGAATGAGGCCTTAAGCAGTAAACATCCTAACTAATATTATAAAAGCGAAAGTGAGTATGTTGTTTGTTTGTAACGCTTTCACGTTTCAACTACTCAACCGATCATCTTGAAATTGTGCATACACGTTGTCATGGGTACGGAAAAGGACATAGGATATTTTATCCCGAAAAAAACATAACGGTTCTTGTAGGATCGCGGGTGAAACCGCGGGGCGCAGCTAGTACACAAAAAAGTCAAACTGAACAGGCAGTTCTGCGTCAGTTCGCACCGTACGGATTGATGCCTAGAGTCTACCTTTAATCAGCGCGATGGCCTTTGTTAATGCAAATAACATACTTATCTCAGATTCTATGTATAATATTAATAAGTCAGATGCTCATTTCAGAACGCCTAGCGCCATCTATTGTCAGAAAGTCTCCGTTTCATTCAGTCAGGCAAAACTGAAGGTAAACATTTTTGGGTATGGTAGATTTTATTATAATTAGAATTGGATCATATAAGTATATAATAATTATATTTAGTGTGAAAATGAAGTCTTGAGATGGCTTAGACTACTTTGCTTAAAATAAGAGTGAGCTGCGAGACAAAATTATCAAATATTATGTGAATTTAATTTATTTAAAACAAAAAAATATTTTTTGAATTAATTATGATTAACTTTGTTAATAATAAAAAAAAGCCGCATACGGTGTTTAAAGTTAAAATTGTAGGTTCGTATTGACCGAATAGCTACTCTCTGATGTGATTTTTTTTTTTCTTGACGCAGTCTTTGCATTGCGTCACATGAAAGATAAATGTATTTTTTTCCAAACAAACCTATCATCAGTCTATCTAGTGGCTCTTATTGCCAAAGCTGAAGCAGAGACGCTGCGCTGGCTTATTCTCGCTCTTTTGATTATAGAAGTAAGACCAACGTTTGTATTAGCTTAACCACGGCTGAACAAATTTCCACTTTTTTTTTATTCATGGAAAAATAATTTAGGTGTTTGCCAGTACTGGCATGCTTATCCCATATCTCCACATTTTAAACCTAAATTAAAAGCCAGCTACTAGTAACTATTACTCTAGCAGTATTACCCTAGTTGAGAATATAATACTGAAATCGATTGTTACATTTGGCATTACGCCAGCCGGGTAAGTGCCAGGCTCGAGGCAAAAATGCATAACCTAGTTTGCTGGGTCACCTACTATGAGGTTACGTTTAAATGTTACACAATACACATTCATTGTTCATAGAATCAATATAGTTTTAAATACACTACAACTATTATTAAGATTTATGTACAACACCTACCCTTCTCGTTTTTCTTTTAGTGTCTGTCCATCCAAAGGCTACCTGGAAGATATTGCTTTAGGCGAGAAGGTCAACCTTGTACTGGCGAATAAATGTAAAATTAGGAAGAATGAAAGATACATATATTTTGACACACAAGAAGAAAGATGGTAACAATACAAGACCGATACACAGATGAAAGATAATAAAATAATAATTTTAGTTTTTAAGATATTTCATCGTAGTTCTTGATGTGTATTTATATTAACTGATATTGTATTGTACTAAATTTTTCGTAATAGGTACATCCTCCAAGTGATACTAGTAAGATTAATTAATCATACTTTTGATGTGGACGTGCGTGTTTGTTTATATTATTCACGCTGAAATGGGGTATGCCAAAGGGACCCTGGATTAACAGATGATGGGCTACTTTTCAGCGAGTGAAAATACGAAACGCAGTTGGTTAGGAAAAGGGGACAATCGGAGGAGAAACAAGTCCGGCGCCTAATTTTCAATAGCATTAGGCAGTTGTCCGATCACCAGTGATGAGCGATGAGCGAGTAAATTCATGTATGTAGCGAGTAAACTCGCTCGGCGAGTTGGCGAGTCTCGCCAAGCGAGTGTTTTACAAACATTTGTTTATCGCTCATCGCTCATCGCTGGCGGTCGGACAACTGCCTTTCTCTGGACATTTGCAGGAAACTTTTCATTGAAATTCACATTAATTACGCCAAAACATGGCCGAAGCAATCCGTAGCATTAGGCGATGAAAAATTTAAATAATAATTTATCGTAAAAAAGATCTTTTTGACGTGAAAAATGCGCGAACCTTTTTCGTTGAATCCCCATCAAATATGGCCCATTAATTTAAATTGACTCTGATGGGATTCCAGATGGACCCCTAAGATTTAGGTAGATTTCGCTAAGCAAGACTTTTTACTACACAAACAGAGACTTCCGTGAGGCAACTACATACGAAAATCATTAAATTTAAGTATTTTGTCGTGTTCTCTTTTTTAATTTTTTAATTTGTTTGATAAAGACAAAAAAAGCAGAGTAATTATTCCGGAGTACTCTACTTTTATGAATGGTGCTTGTTATGAGTATGATGTTACTATAGTTACTCGTACTATCTTTTTTCATTGAAAAAGGATAGCAGTTATACTAGGGCTGTAACAAAAATGTATAAAACGACCTATGCTTACCATGCATTAGCATCTTACCATGAAATCTTTGCTTTCATTACGTGCTGATCTTGCTGTAATAAAGTAGTTACATTTTGATGTTGATTCCTAATCGTAACTGAGCTTTGAAATGCAAAAGTGAGTTTGTTTGTTAGTTAGCTTTCTTGCCATAGTTGCTCAATCGATCACCACGAAATTTTGAATACACGTGTCCAGAGGAACGGAAGAGGACATACTCGTAGGATACCTTTCATCCTCAAAAATTAACAGTTTCTGTCGGACCGCTGGAAACATGGCTGGTTACTGCTATTGTTCTTTATAACAGCTAAAACAAAAAATACCCAAACAAAACAGTCGCTTCATACCAAAATCTACCCTTCACGGCCCTAAAAGTTTATATTAAAAAGGCTTTACAAAGTATTTGATCCAGTTGGTTAATATTTTATCAGGCGATCGCGTCTAGACGGGATCACAGATTACATAACTTATGAGATTAACCCATGAACATAAACGCAATTTATGTACCATTTGTCTCTTTAAAGGAAAATTTAAACCTCTTGTGATTTAATTTGAGGTCTAATGATTTACTGAAAATGCTGGGTTAAATAATATGCGCATTGGGGTTGACATCCTGCTCGACTCAGTATACTTGCGCAATACGAACGAGTGGGAGGGCACATGATTACCCTCACCGTCACATTTATACAATAGAGCTTCTGCGGCTTTATTTTTTAACTAAGTTAATGTCAAAGTCAAAATGTTATCATTCAATTAGGTATCGGAAATACACTTATGAACGTCAAAGTTATAAAATAGACTCAACTGCCTTCTAACCTTGTTGTTGCAACCCTCCCACTACGCCACCAAAAAGCGCGAATGCAGCCACTAATTGCGTCAGTTTCATTTGTGAGCTCTGCGCGTATGTGTCGCTACTTTCATAGAATAAAAGCCGCCAACAGGTTACAGATTTGGTAACATTTTTTTTTTATTACTTAATATGCTTGCGTTTGGCCGCCAACAAGCCGGATAATAAGCAGTCATGCGGCCTACGATGGAGCACGCTTGCCTAGAAGAAACTGATTCACTCCAAACTTGAAGACACCCAGATTATAAGTGTCAGGGAACACACAGTCTGGCAGAGTATTCCACACTCTAGCGGTCCGTATGAGAAATGAGGAACCAAAGCGTATTGTGCGTGTTGTAGGTATGTCAACCATAAAACGATGCCGCTTTTTTATACTCTTGGTTCACATTTAGTAAAATTTTCGCGTTGTTAAACCGGTCATAGCTCTTCTTAGTCATAACTGGCATTTTTTTACATCTTGCATGATACTTATAAATGTGTGTACATGCCCTTTAATTATATATCTTGGTTTTTTAAATATGCTCTATAGAAAGCTACATGCATACAAATTTCATGCTTTTTACCACGATGTATCATTTTAAAATGTATTAAAGTAAGACCACTAGGATAATTGGGCCCAGAGACATTTCTTTCATCTTCCACTAATATGTAGTTGGTACCTAAATAATGAGCTACTCAGAGGTTTGGCAACGTTTACAGTCGACTACGTTTTCACGGACCAATGAGCTCGTTACAAAGATGTAAACGTCATATTTGCCCGGCAATGGAATGGAATAATTTCGGGTTGAAGGATTTTGATCGCCAACGAGGAATTCGAATTAATTTTTGTACGGTTGAGTGAATTGATGAGCTGGTCATTTTTTTAAACGAGCGAAACAAGTGTTCGGTGTCAACTGGGAAATCTGGCCATTTGTTTGTTCGGCAATAACCTAGGTATCATTAATGAACTCTTCATGAAATTTTACGGGCAAGTAGTACATGCAAATACTATTTTTAAAGTTGTGTATGAGCGAAACCAGACGAAAAAGTTTGGACATCTACATACATCTGCACTAATGAGTCGAAAATTACTGGATTGTACGAACAAACCAATTAATATTCGGAATATTACTAAAACTGACACTGCTTATTTCCCCAAGTGCTTTCTACAATAAATATATCGGATCGCCAGACCCATCCGTGGTTATCAGGAAGCGTGACGTCAGCCGAGTCGATGTTCTTATCTACGCCGGTGGGCTCGATCATTGTAATTAACGAAAACACCATCATGTTAACTCACTTTTATTCTTATTAGAGAACAATTACGACAGCCTCTAAGTCTTAAACAATTATTGAAACGGTTCTTGTAGGTTGCCTCGGCTAAAGTCTGCGAGCGAATCTGTTCTCGCCTTGCCACGACCCGCCAATGTAAACTTAAGCAAGATGGCGTGGTCGTCGCAACAGTCGAATCAAAAGTAATTTCAACCTATTTAGTAACATTTAACTGATAGATTTGAACTCAAAGTTATTCTATTCAAAGTTTTTCTGATCCCCGCGCCGACATGTATTAAAAAAAAAGACTTGGAAGTCTTTTTTTTTAATACAAGAAAAAGGCATTAAAAAGCAAAAAAAGAACTAAAGAGCCACGCACTTATCTATTTGAAGTCGGTGCCAGCGGCGCAGGGCGAATTGTTACACCAAACAAAACGCCATGGGTGTTTATTATTTTTCATTTTTAAATTATTTTTTCAAAAAGTGCGGAATCATCTTGTAATCGCGTAAGAAACATACAAAAATAACATACATTCGAATTGATAACCACTTTTTCAGAAACAGTTTAAAAAAAGGCCACAACAAAACATAATTACGTCAGTACATGGTACAAAATTAAGTAACCAAGCGTCACCAAAAAGCACCAAAATCCTTTTCAAAGAGTACAATATCAACAAAGGCTGGATTATTCTCTAAAGGCCCCATTGTATGACGTCACAATAGAAACGATGACGTCACACCACTCCAGCTCATAATGAAGATGTGACAAAGAAAGAATGGTAAAGAAAAATGCCCTTCAGGTCATAATTCCTTGGGAAGAACGTTAATGTTGGGTTTATCTGTAATTATAAGATTTTGGGATATTTTCCTTGTCTTGTGAAGTAAATGACTCCGTGTCTTCCGCTTTTTTGCGATTCAAATGGTTATGGTAATGACTTTACATAAAAATGTGCAATAGCTACAAAAAACATTAACTACACGGCTAAATACACAACCTTATTAAGGCCCGGTATTATCACGAAACAAAAACAAGAATTTTGCTTACGCCTAGTTTGAATTAAAGAATTGTGATGATCAGGTGCAAAAATACAGCTGGTAGACGAAACAACCAAGAACAGTTTAACCGGAGTAGAGTTATGAAAATAATTCTGATTTCGAAAAAAAAAAATCCCAATATTTTTTCTATTATTAAATAGCCAGATTAGTTCGCTAAGGTTTAACCAAGTAACTTATTCTTGTTTGTGTTGTTGTTATTACGATTAATAACAAAAAACGGCAAGAAAATGTAATTCTAGGTCGATCTCATTTTACCATCAACTAAGAAATACGATTTTCAACTCTAAATAAAGCGGCTTAAGTAAACGTTAGTGCGGGTGTAAAATATTGGAAGGCTGCGCCTTAAGCCATGCGTGTTGCGACGCGCTCTTGACAATTTTTATTGCAAAAGAATGCAAAAGATACGTCAGACCTTAGAATAACTACCTAAAGAAGGTAAGTTTCCAAAGAATGCTTTCTCAATACGCAAGCTACAAATTTGCTACGTGGGCTGTGTTGACTTACCTTGTTAGGCACACAAACGCAAATTAACGTAAAATTAATATTTAAATAAACATTTTAACGCGGTTGGTTAAAATGTTTTCCTCACAATAGTTTGAAAATCGGTTGATTGGAAAAATCCGTTCCATAAATTGATTTATAAGTAAGGATATTGCCCATATGTAGCGTCGTACGGTGCTGTTTCCGGCACCAATTTAACGGCCAACATTTTCCACAAGTGTACTGGTTTCTATATGTAGTTTAATCGTCACACCATCCCGTCTGTAGAAGACTTTAGTTGTCACATCGTACCCATGTTCAGCTTTAGTTTGTAGTTTCCAATCACAGCAGCTCATCTCTCCTGATTGTCTGTGATTGGATCGTCCACTGGCGCCAGTAACTTCGTTATTGGGACGGTGTCGGCGGAGATTGGAGCGACGACCTAGTATGTCCTTACTTTTACGAGTGTTGCTTTTTCTGTGGTGTAGTTCATTGTGAGATGGCTAGGGAACTTTTGAACCTAGGTCAGGGGGGCCACCATGATATCTTATTGCCATGATGGTTACCTTTTGTTTTCGACGCTGCGCGAACATGGACCTTATTGCGCCGTGATACGATTAGTCGAAAACAAAACGTAACCATAATGGCCCCCAGATACACTGATGACTCCACACTATTATCATAAATGCGAAAGTTTGAATGGATGGATGTTTGTTACTCAATCACGTCAGAACACATAGATTTGACACAGAGATAGATTATAGTCTGGAATAGAACATAGGCTACTTTTTAACTGCGGGTAACATCACGGGTGCAGCTAGTACTGCATTAGATACGAGTAGATATAGAACTATTAAAAGACTCTTCAATTAGAAAATTATGTACTTACCTACTTTGCTGTGAACCTGTTTGCTTTAACAAAGAAGTAAAAAATAGAGACAATTCTGTGGATTTTTGTTCATTAACACATACGAGTATTCTATCTTTTATTATCTAGTTTCGTCTTATGAATCTACTTCAATGTTTTTGAAAGTAGTATTCAAATCAGGCTTTTATGTTTTCGTTACTGTTTATGTTCGTGAATACTAAACATGTTTACGTTAGATTTGAAGATCATTGCTGTTCTTTTAGAAAAATAGACACTCCGGTTAGGACATAATATTATGAGTAGCTGCGCCCACAGTTTCACCCGCCCCCGGTCCCACAGAAACCGTTATTTTTTTCAGAATGAATGAGTAACCTACGTGCTTTTCTGTACCCCTGACAACGTGTACGCAAAATTTCATGATTAACGGTTGAGTAGTGAAAGCGTGAAAGCGTAACAAACAAACAAACTCACTTCAGTTTTTATAATTCGGTTAGGATTAGGATTATAACCAACGAACCATAGGATTACAACCGTATTTATTTAAAATAAATGTCTCATAATAAAGTTTGCTCAAAAAACCCTTCCTCTATAAATATCCCGAAAAATTGTCGGATTTGAGAAATTAGGCAAGTTTCCACCGCGGCGGCCCCGCCAATTACGGCTCAGCGATTACATCGTGTTACCCGAATAAATCACCCCTAATCCTACCCTACTGCCCTACACGGGTGTCGGGCCACAGTGGGGCAGTGGGGACACTTGGCCCGTTTTAATGTAGGCTATATACATACAATAGGTAAATCAAAGTACGTATTAAGTTTCACTATTTCACGTTCTCCTTTTTTAGAGGGAGATACACCATGTCGAGAATAATAATCAATTTTGTAATTTTTTGTCATTGATTTTTGACGAGTCCACTATAGGAGCTTTCTTGATATATTTTTAGTTAAAATTGTAACTGTATGACAATAAAGGTTTATTCTATTCTATTTCTCAGGCCATGTCTGTCGTGCACCCTGCTTGCAGGGCTAGCACATGCTGGAGACAAATTATCTTTCCACAGTTTTCATCCCGCGAGAAAGAGACAATTATATCCGTATACGCACACACACGAATTGAGCTTTGTCACATCAAAGTGCGGATAAAAACGGTGGAAAAAAAACGAGACAATTTGTCTCTGGCCCGTGCCAGCATTGCTGGAAGCAGGTGACTCTAACCACCCGATCAACTGTTAAACATTCCTGTGTCATAATCGCAGCTCAGAGAAAACATCCGGTTTATTTATGTTATTTACATTAGATTAAATAATTCCACTTTAAATCCCGGATGAATTAGCTCTACTGTATTCCCTGTGTCCACATAAGATTCCCACATGCGAGGGTTAAACCCGAAACTTCCCGAGGATTCCCGAAACTTCCCGACAATTCTCGGCGCCGAGGTATGGTAATTAGCTATTTGCTTTGTCTATAATTGTTCTTGGATTAGTTTCCCTGGACAGCGGCGAGTGTTGGGTTCTAGTTTAAGTTTGATGCAAGATGAGATGAGAAACCAGACACGTTGCAAGCGCTTCCAAGTGATTCTGTGTCTAAAATCGTGAACGCTCGAATGCTAGCTGCTGATTGGATAATAATGATCACGTGACATTTTTAAATCTCGTTTGTTTATAAACGAAAAAACACAATAAAATAAAACAAATAATTCTAGTAATACGTCAAAGTGCTAAGGAATAACCCATCAGTAAATAGCATATAAGTTGTTTTAATTGAATAATTAAAATGTTTACACTTAACAGTACAAGTTCTACTGTTCTCTGGTTTTAGCAGTTTCTTACATTTTATAACATCTCTTTTCACAGCAAATTTTATAGCTCTTGCTGCAAAGATTTATATTTTAACCATTTATAAAAAGAAAGGTTGAATCCAAAAAAGAATACGGGAAGAAACCCAAGATTTGCTGACACTGCAAGTTACTCGTACAAATGGCTCGAATTAAACTGGCGCTTCTTGCGACTGTGGCGAAACCCACCAGTGGAGATATCTTCGTGGAAATTTATGAAATAAACCAGATAGCGACATTTTAGCTGTCCGATAGATGGCGATGGGAAATTGATGGCCATCGTTTGTCAATTTCACTTCTAAATCTTACCTGAGCTGGCTTTGATTTTGACGAATGTATGATTTGTAACGAATCTCGCCAGCGGACTGATATCGGAACAGTGGACATTTAATTTAATGTGTACATTTTACTACCTTCCGTACTTACTAAGTACTTTTGGAATAATATATACCTTCGTTATAACACATAGAACATAACATACCATGACGTCACGCACTTCCCCTGAAAGGGTTGGCAGAGATGTGTTACAGCTATTTACAATACCCACACTTCGCCGGACGATATTCAGTCCCAAAATTGAATCTGGGCGAGTGTGTCGCCGAATAATGATCGGTTGAGTAGGTAACAAGCAAACAAAATAAACAAACGATCAAACTCACTTTCGCATTTTTTACCTATATATTAGTTATGATATTATTATGTGCTTTATGAGATTTAGACATTATAGAAATGAACATTATCAGTAAGTACCTATTAAATTATTAGGTTAATCTTATACCTTTAAATGAGCAATTCTTGTATATATATATATATATAATTGGAATCTCGGAATCGGCTCTAACGATTTTCATACAAATTAGTATATAGGGGGTTTCGGGGGCGATAAATCGATCTAGCTAGGAATCATTTTTAGAAAATATCATTTTATTCGTGTTTTATCGATAATAAATCTCAACTGAAAAATATGACTCTTCCTGACATCTATTGGCGAATAATAATACTACTATTTTTTGTGAGCAACTAATTGCTTTAACGACACAACAGCAGATGGCGTTGTTAAGTAACACGAAGTCAATGAGTGTTTGCTTTGAGGTTAGACTAAAATCAATTGTTTATTATCCAAAAAATACAAATAAAAAATAAAAAAAAATACCGAGCAAAGCTCGGCCATCCAGGTACTAGTAGTTAATCGCCTAGCCTGTCAAACAGGAAAAAAAAAATCTTTAGACTTAGATTTTCACGGACTATCAAGATATTCTCAAATCAGTATTAGACTTTCAAATATTTTTGTTATTAACTTTGAAAATATCTTTTACATTAGACTTTTCTAATCCAAAAAGACCCTTGTAGTAAAAACCGGGGCATAAAGTCCAAAGTGGGCAAATACTCAAAACTTTCTTTGGAATTTTTAGGGATTTCAGGATTTAAGTGGTTTTATGGATCCTTATCCCTAAAGTTTCAGTATATTTTGAGAGAAGTAAATACCAACCGAATTAATTATGTAATCCCATTTTATGTACCGAAACCTTTTGAGTTACTTAATCGATTAGTTCGAAAAACTTTGGAAAATGAAAGGAAGGCCGAGTGGTGAACCCTCATGTCGGATTTTCTAGGCCGCCCGAAGACCTCTGACATGGCTTGAAGATTGTGGTTTTAGAGCCATCATAAACTAAGATATAAACCCATCGATGCTTAGAACAAATTACCAGGGCCTACGATTTAAAATGTCAAGCGAGCCACGGTAGCGTTCAACTGTAAAAGTCCTCTCGGCGCACAATGTCACGTTCTCATAATGTCACATTGTCTTAAAATGTCACAGTCTCAAAATGTCACAGTCTCAAAATGTCAAGTTCGTAAGATGTCACGGTCGCAAAATGTAAGTCATCCGCGGTCACCCATCCGAAGACTGACTGTGTTGTCCGTTGCTTGACATCGCTGATCGGTTACGAATACTCAGTCGAGCTGCGCTGTTAGCGCTACTTTGGTTTACATACGATAAGTCAGGTACTTTCTTAAATCCATTATTATATTATTTACTTCTTATAATATTATATTATTTACTTCTTATATTTAATAATTACACTAGCTGCGCCGCGCGGTTTTACCTGCGGCTAAGAGGTAACCTATATGTTAATTCAGATCACTTCCATACTCAATACCAAATTATATCACAATCCGTACACTCGTTTTATCGTAAGTAAAAAACCAAATTAAAAATGAGTTTATACGTGTCGGTCTGTTTGTTACTTCTTCACGTTCAAATAGATGAACGGATTTGAATGAAATTTGGTATGAATATAGCTTATATCTTGGATTAGCATATAGTTTACTTTTTAGCCACGGGCAATACCGCCGACCGCAGCTATTCCTGTCGTACTAATATTATAAACGCGAAAGTTTGTAAGAATGGATGGATGGGTGGATGTTACTCTTTTACGCCAGAACGGCTGAACAGATCTGGATGAAAGTTGGCACAGAGATAGATTATACTCGTAGTCTAGAATAGCACATAGGATATTTTTTACCGCAGGTGAAACCGCGGGGCGCAGCTAGTAAGTAATAACGCAACGCACTTATTACCAACAAACTTAGGTATAGGTGCTGAATAAAAACAGATTATACAAGATAGAAACCGACATGGAGCTCGGAGCGCGGTGGAAATCTATACCCACATCAATATTTTCTTCAACCAATTGCCAATATCAACGTTTTCAATATACAGTAAAGAAAACCAGAAAACTACGAGGTGAAGGTAAGCTCTTCATTTGCCGAGGGAATTGAGTAGGTACGTACGAAGCTCATTTAGTAGTGGAGTATTCTTACATGGAATAAGCGTTTAGGTAGATGTGTGTATAACTAGGATTTCGGCTCGAACCGAGACCTTGTGACACTCGTTATTTACCCGACTGCGCAAGAAAAAGGGTTATGTTTTGTCGAGTGCATGGATGAGGTTTCTTTGGCACGCCCTACAGCCTAAACAGTTTGATGTATTTCGACATGTGAGGTGTCATTTGAATCGTCATGATGGTGGAAGTGACATAGAGTACAACATTTTGCAGCCGGACTTTTGTTTTTCTTTTAATAAAATTACTTGTTTCTTTTGTCTCATTGTTTGTACTTTCCTTCAAAGTTAAAACTTCACTAACTCGAAGTACGTCAGCTATGTCTGTCATCCCCAACATTTTTATTAGCTCAACAATAATTTTTTCAGCTCCGTGTCGGATGCAAAAATAAAAACGTAACGCTCGGGGAATGTTAAAACGTTTTTACGTTTCTCATGTACCCCTCTCTCCCCTAGGGGTGATGAATTGCGTTGTAGGGGGTCGTGTCAAGTTATGTGGAAGGAATAAAGAAATTATACCCCTGTTAGGTTATAGTAATGTTATAAAATCCGTTTGTGAATCGTGTAATATTTGACTGCCTCGGTGGATTAGTTGGTAATGCACCTGCCTTCTGAGCTTGGGGGCGTGTGTTCGATTCCCACCTAAACATTTTTGTGATGAACCTTTGTGTTTGTTCCATGTCTGGGTGTTAATAAATGTATTTATGTATGTATATTAGTCTATGGCAGCCTTACAAGCTTGGCTTAGTTTGGGGTCAGGCGAACGTGTGCGGAAATATCCCGATTTTCGTTTAAGGATGAAAGTAATTTTTCGTGTGTCGTCTCCAAAAAATATCCTACTAATATCATAAACGCGAAAGTTTGTAAGAATGGATGGATGGATGGATGGATGTTTGTTACTCTTTCACGCTAGAACGACTGAACAGATCTGGATGAAATTTGGCACAGAGATAGATTATAGTCTAGAATAGCACAAGATACACAGACTAAAACCGCGGGGCGCAGCTAGTAGTAAATAAATTAGATCGTTTAAAAAAAATACGAATTTACTTCCACAAGCATATTCCTTCTAAACAATCGCTCTGCAAGTTTTGAGAGCTTTGATAAAACACTTGCAGCAAGTCGCACGTACAAATAGCAGAGATCCTACAAGTTCTGCTCTAAAATCTACCCAACCAAACTTCTGGTCTCCCGCAACGTTCACTAATCAATACACTATCTGTACATGCAAATCGCATCGCTACAGGGCCAGCCATTGCACGCAAATCGACCATTACATTTGCATATAACAACAGTTTGAACAGAGCACTACAATACGAGACACAGTGTCTGTAGCAGTTTGTATTGACAAGGTACACAGTGTCTGTATCAGTTTGTATGGACAAGAGACACAGTGCATGTCAAAGTTTGCTTAGACAAACGACAACAATTCGAATGAATAGTAGATGACATAGAATATGTGGTAGTTTATTAGGAAAAAGCACATTGAACTACTACATATTCTGTGAGCTTTTTATTTGTTTTGAAGTGAAGGAATGAGAGGCCGTGAAAGAGATAGATGGCTTTTGAATCCTTTGTTGACCGCGGTTCGGATTCGCGTGTTATTTCTGTTCCATGAATATTCTTCATCATATGGTTCCTGATAGAATTTCTCTAAGAGTACAGAGTACAGAGTACTTACAGCCTTATGTAAGTGATCACACGAAGATTTATTAAAAAAACTCGGTATTTACCCGACTGCGCAAGAAGGAGGGCTATATTTTACGAGTGTATGTATGTTTGTACGCACGGGGGCAAAAGGCGCGCCCGCTGTCACGTTTGGGACTGAATATCGTCTAGCAAAGTGTGGGTGTTGTATTATACCTCTACCAGCTCCTTTGGGGGGGGGAACGCGTGACGATTTGTTATTAAGTATGAATGTATTTCGACATGTAAGGTGTCATTTGAATCGTCTTGATAGTGGAAATGACATGGGGTGCACATTTTGCGCCCAAATATTTTTTTTTTATTACGAGTATGTTACTTGATTTAGTCATGCTATTTATTTTGACATTTTTAAATGTTATATTTATTTATTTATTTATATGTATTTTGTTGTAAAAAGCGAATGATAGCCTAGTTGGAGATTGCCCGCCTCTCAAGCCAGAAGAAGCGGGTTCGAACCCAGCCGACGGCACGCATCAATTTGTTCATTGTGTAAACATATGTGCGTATAATAAAAACTGCTATATACCTGGAGCCCGGTGTAAGGTGACAGGCACGCCTACTGTCACATTTGAGACTAAATATTGTCTGGCGAAGTGTGGGTGCTGTACGTTTCTGCTAGCCTCTTCAGGGGAAAGGCGTGACGATATGTTACAATTTTTTCCATTCCTTTTTGGGTTGGCAGTGCATCAACAGCATCGCTAGTGTTGCAGGTGTTCATAGGCAGTGGTTATATCGCTTACCATCAGGCGGATCGGCTGCTAATTCGCCACTCTTCTTTTATAATAAAATGCATGTTTGTTTATTTGGTTGATGATAACGTGAGTTTCGTTTAGCCTATGTTAATAAAATGTTCCAAGCAAGAGCTCGTAACATCTAACATAACAATACGTCGCACCTTTCTCCCGAAGAGGCTAGCAGAGGGTACAACACCCACACTTCACTGCATGATATTCAGTCCAAAATGTGATAGGGGCGAGCCAATCACCATACATCGGGCTGCAGTAACGTAGCGGATGACATTAAATACGCACAAACGTTCACACAATGAACAAATTGGTGCCTTTAGGTGGGTCCGAACCCGCTCCCTCTGGCTGGAGAGGCGAGTCTTCTCCGTGTAAGTTATCACTTGAGCTATCTTTAAAAAGCAAGTAGCTCATGCAAATATCGCGAGGTCTCAATTCAGAGCGAACTACAAGTTTAATAATAATTTACCGACTATAGTAGATAATATTTTATATTTCAGCTATGAGGTATTCATTTGGAATTAATCTAACATTAATTAATGTAGTGTTCAATTTAATAGGAGTAAATGGAGCGAATTAATTCACATTGTAGAACAGACCGCAGCGTGCGGTTGCCGGGAGGATTCCAAAATATCATCGCACATAATTAGATTAGGAACTGCTAACTTATCGCTTTTCCAAATATTGGTTTAGTAGGTAATTCGTTTTTAATCCCAGCCCAAATCATGAACATTGATTAAATAATAATTAACTATTTTGTTTGTTCTGGCTTTTCAATGTGTGTTTCGAAATTGTTCGTCGTATGCTGTTATCGACGGTGTCAGTTTATATAATTGTTTTGTGATTTGTAGTGTAATACAATAATAATTGTGTGATGTGTCATTGCATTCAATGTTTTCATCTATCTGTACGCTCTATGCTCATAGAGCGTGGCTCCGTAGCTTGCTACGTTGTAGCTAGTATGCTACATCTTAGCGTTGTGGCATGCTACGTCGTAGCATCGCAGTATGCTACGTCGTAGCTCCTTAGTCATAGCATCTTATGCAGTGCTAGTTTCAATATACAATGCTTGTTCCGGTCACTGTGCTACAAAATATGAACCGTCAACTATTTGTTTCATACATTTATTTTAAAAACAAGGATGTAAAGTTTTTTTAAGCATTTAGTAAAATATTAATGTGTTTATTGTTTAAGGTTTTTGATGCATCATTGATTGTACAACGAATGGCTTTGTGAGCTGAAGATTTCACGAAATCGTAACAAAATCATAACTCTGACATTTTGGAAAGAAATCCAAAAACTGACTCATCAAAACCATTCTATTTAGTAATAGTAATAAAATAAAATTTTATGACAATGGGTTCAGAAATGCTACTTGTAAAGGAGGAAAGCTGGACAACCGGACTTACAAAACATTTTGCCGAAGCTGAATTAGAGTAGCTGACACTCGCTCGGCCGACAAGCAGTTGGCAGCGATTTTTATTCCGGAAATAGTTATCTATGACCAGTGTCAGTGTGACATCAGTAGGTTCGGTAAATTCCTATATTTATTCATGTTCACTCATGAAAACGGTACAAAGAAGAGAGTTAGTTACTTTCCCACTTTTATACGAGTATGGATGTATTGTAATGAGATGTGTGATGGAAATAACAAAAAAAATATCTTTCAAACGTTTTTCATTTTTATTCCCTTAACATTTCTTCAGGTTGTAATATTTCTTATAACAAGAGGCGTTTATCAAAAGAAAGATATTAATCTGTGCGTTACTTCGCGAAATGAATGAACACGAAATTTGAAATGTTTTCAGGACAAAAGACGAAACTCTTCGTTTCAGGTGTGATCAGTAATGGGATTGAAATTACTTTGACGGGATTTAGCCGACTGCCTAGAAAGAGGGCAGAGTTTTTCGGACATATGTACAATGACAAACATTATGTTAGTCTGTTCGGAAGTGATTTTCGCGCAAGTGGTTTAGTTTTGAATTAGAATTAATAATTAAAACGGATCTAAAATAAATCTAAAATTCTTTTTTTGCATTTTTATAAACTTAAGTTATGATTATTTATTGCAACGAAAGGATAATGGCCAACGTACACCAACATTACTTAATGACCATGGATACAGAGTCATTCAGTCGGAATAGGACCTATACTTTCCTACACTCGAGCACATTTAAGAACATTCAACAAATAGTGACACAATACCACTCAAAACAACGTAAGTTTAAGAAAATAGTACAATGGAACAAAAAATCTTGAATTGTGAATCTTGAAAATAAAATCTTCGCACTTTTGAAAGATGAAGATTGAGATTCGAAAACAGAGATACGAATAGAATTCGAACACTCGAAAGCATTTTTGTCTAAACTGAAGCTAGAAGTTAATTATTTCTCAAGTAACAAACTAACTACCAACATTATCTTATAAATTTGACTCAAAGCAACAAAAAATGCTTTTCCGAGTATACACATTTAATTCCCTAAATACACTAATTTACCATTTCTTATCTTAATGTTTTATTTACCCTTTTTGGTCCAGCAAATAAACAGAAAGCTTTGTGAAGGACACAAAAAGGTTTAACTGGAGTCGAAAGCTTTTCAAAGACTTTCGGACGCCTTTTAAAAAGGGTAAATTAGGACCCATCCGAGTATGAGTTTCGGTCTCTAATAAGCAGTCAATTGGTAAGTCGGTAGTACTCGTACTCTTCAAAAACATTGGCTCAATTCTGTTTTACGTACCCTTTTCAATTTTTTTTTAGTAATGTAACTTGAAAAGGAGATGGAGGGATTGAAGGATTGAACCCGGGTTGCACAAAATAGAGATTACTGGAAGGAGGGAAGAGTGGTTTTTGCCCTGCAGTGGGACAGTGCTGGCTAATATATTTTTATGATAAAAATTTAATTTACGTTGAGGGTTATAAGATATCAGATTCCTTGTTTCCTGATAACTAATCTGGGTCTATTCAGCCAGAATTAATATACCTATATCTTCTAAGTCTGCGTGATTCATCTTCAACCACATCATAGCTCACCAACAGGTAAGTTGGTGGTCAAAGGCGGACCTATTCACGATAAACATGCTCATAACACATCGTCTCGCCTTTCTCCCGAAGGGGCTGGCAGAGATGTATTCGTTTTATTAGAGGTTATTCAGTCCCAAATGTGCCAGGGGGCGAGTCTGCTGCCATTCACCGGACTCCAGTCATGTAGCAGATGACATACAATACGCACAATGAACAAATTGGTGCGTGCCTTCGACTGGGTTTGAACCCGCTCCCTCTGGCTTGAGAGGCGGGCCTTCTCCATATAAGCTAAATAAAAAAAACAACAAAATCGAGAAAACGTCGAGAAAGTGTTCGGTGTTCTTCGGTGTTCTTCTGTTCCGGTGTTCTTCAACATTTTTAATCTACGTTATGCCTTTTCTTTACAATAAATCAGAATTAGAATTGAAATCAGGCTTGCGTGTGGCCGCCATCTTGCCTAATGGTAAGCAATGGAGCCGCCAGATAGATGATCTTTTCTTTAATTTTTCCTACGTGATAATGTGTCAATACATTTAGTTTAGCCTTATTTAAACTAGCTGGGTGGGTGACTAGATATTTCTAGATTGCGTAGTAATAGGGTACCTGCAAACAATATCCATTGGTTTTTAGGTACAGATATTTTTTTTACAGATTTCATAAGTGGAGGAGGTTCTCAATTAGTGTTTTTTTTTTGTAGCTATGTTTCGTTAATCCACCAATTGAGAATAAATTTTGATGATTATTTTTCTGTTAGGTAGATTATACTTCAGATACAATATACATATCTGACACACACACATCACATCCCATCAAAATCTAAAATTGTTTATATGGACGGTTGTCCCATTTATTATACTTTTTTATATCCAATACAACAATTTCTGTTTGGTAGATCATACTTCAGAGATATATACATATATCACTCACACATACACATCATTTCCATTTTCATTTTATTTCACACACATCCCATTCACATTTTATCAAAATCAAAAATTATTTCCATGGACGGCTGTCTCATTTAATTTTAATTTTTAATTTTATACTTTTTCGTATCCAATACGTCCTGTGAATTTTTCGACAGATACTGTGTTGAATAAATTCATGTTGTTTAACATTTTACTCCAAAAGTTGTCTCGAAAACACATATTTTGCACATATTACTCGTACACATATTTACAAATGTACAAACGTTTTCCGTATTTTCCGAGAGCAAAGTAAATACTTTCTAATAAAAATTCAAGAAGTCAAACAAGATTACGTGTCTTGATACAAACGATCTTGATACTTTGTTTGAAGGCCTGTACGTGTTTCGACTTGAGTTACCTCGGCACATCCGGACTTAATCCGGACATCAGGATTATAAACCGACAAAATTAAACAGTGTTTCGGTTAACAGTTATTAGAGACTAGCAGTGCCTTGCTGTTTCACCCGCGGTTAAAAAGTAGCCTATGTTTCAATTCAGGGTATAAGCTACGTCCATAGCAAATTTTATCAAAATCCATCCATCATCCGCGTGAAGAAGTAACAAACATACACACTTACACACTCACATGCTTTCGCCTTTATATTATTAGTGTGATACTCGTAGTGTGTTGTGATAGTGTGTTTTAAAAGTGCAGTGTCTTTTGACTTTGAAAAACTGACTTTTTGACTTTGGTCACAAAGCTTGGCTAGATTTATTAGGTTTTATTTATATATTGTATGATTAAACACACATACAATTAGTAAAATGTAAAAATCTCAATAAAGAGATAATAAGATTAATAAAAAAAAAAAAATAATAAATAATAATAAGATTCAAGTAGAAGGAGAAAAGATAACTAGAGTACCCTAGATTTCGCTCTAGACGATCCTGCGTCGCGAAATCTAGTCTCTTGTTCCATGTCAGTAAAGTGTTATTTAGGGGTAGCAGTAATCGTGGCTTATATGTTTAGGCGCTGCGTGTAGGAGTCGTAATTTCTGCAATATGTTCTACAATCTACACTTCTACACTAATATTATAAAAAGGAAACGATTTGTATTTTTGTATCTTTGTATGTTTGTAACATACATGCATACATATTATCACGTCTCTTTCCCATACTTAACCGATTTCAATCAAATTTGCACACCGTGTGCAGTTCGATCTAACTTAACAGATATAGCTCACATACATATATTAAATATATAAATATTAAACGCGAAAGAAGTCGCGGGGTGACAGCTAGTAGGCTATAAAACGCTAGCGAAGCCGGATTTTAGCTTAAAGCTAATACATAATAGCACATTTTGCAAGTACTGTTAAATCAACATTTTAAAAATTAAGCGCTGAGTTCCCATATCTGAGTTTAAAGCGCTTTCCTCACGCACATCACCTAAGGCACAATACCGCTTTATTTCCCGGAATCGTTTACACCCCCCCCCCCCCTCACTTCCTTCCTCCTTCCCCCACATCCGGAAACCTAAATCGCTTTCTTGATTTATTTTACATCAGGAAACGGATAATCTCTTCATGATAAACAGAGAAAAATTTACCGTGTGAGAAAACAAACGAGTCTACACCTTATTTCTTCCATGTCAAGCATCTTTTTCCAATGCTTCTTTTGCGGGGAAGTTTTCTCAAGCGTTTTGGTTTACGACTTGATGTCTTGTTCTGTAAAGAATAAGATTCAATTTTTAAAAGAAGTAAGACGAGCTAAAATATGCATAAGTTATCGAAGCAGGTGTAACAGCAATCAATCTCTGATTTTCCCTGATGATGTATTCTTGTTTCGCTCTTTTGTTCCTTAAAAGGATAGTGTGAAAGAGACGGAGAGTAATGTAGAAATGATGGAAGTTATTTGGGCATTGGTATTGATGTGTTGAGGAAAATTTGGTAAAATTTTCTTATTTATTTTGTTCCTAGGAAACTTTTTCTTCTGACTTTTGTTTATTTTATTTTGTTTACTGTAACCCCTTGACTCAGCTGTCAAAAGAAGAAACGACAGTTCGCCTTTTTGTTTAGGAAAAGGTCCTTTCTTTTAATATTGTACGTAAATAGAAAGAAAGTTTTTAGAACTGTTTTTTAACAAAACTAGGGTATTTCGTATTTCCGGTTAAACGTCGCATTAAATACCTACCTCAAGGAATATGGGTTCAATTTTATTTTTTTTAAGTAACCTAGACTGACTAAACTCAAACTAAAATTAACACTTGTTCAATAAACTTTTTAACAATCATATCACACTATTACACGATGGATGGAGATTCGTTAATCACGCCAGAACAGCTAAACAGATCTGGATGAAGAATTTTCACAGGGAAAAATTATTATAATATCTAGATATTAGATATTATCTACATATTATATATATAATAATATCTAATATCTAGATATTAGATAGACTAATTCCAGACTATAATTATATTATAGTCACAAAAGGTACTTATTTACCGAGGGTAACACTAACACCGCAGGGCGCAGCTAGTACTTACACAATCTGATATTTGAATCTAATTATTTAGTGTAAACCGCTAGCCAGACTCAGAAAACCTACTTTTTCTGTTAAAATGACACTTTTCTTTTTAAAATCGTTGTTGATAGAATACGTGCACTAACTCGTTTCTTTTTTTTCAGGTAATTAAAGTAATCAATAACATTACCTACTACAAGGGACGCGTTTGAAAAGTTCTCGAAAGTCAAAACCAAGTAAGTTAGCTTCCGCTATGGTACGGAACTCTAAAAAACACAAAAATCGTGACATCACCTAAAAACTCAACCACATACCATCGATCGGTGGAAATCGGACACTGTGCGTTTTGAGCGATCTTTTTTGCCGCACACCTGCTATCTGTGAAATTAGCTCCCTCCTGCAGTATTTCCGAGTAACTACAACACGGGGTTCTTCAAAAGAGCTGTCAATAGAGTTCCTAGCTAGAGTATGATGCCCTGGTATTACAGGTATCCATATCAATGGTGATCGCTTATCATCAGGCGGCCCGTTATACGCTGTTTGCCACTATGGCATAAAAAAATCAGAATATAATTATTGTCACCATGCGTTTTGTCTCTGATTAAACGTCTGAATTTAGCATAATGTAATTCGTCAATGAAATCATTTTTAACCATAAAAATAAACATAATAAATGTTTTTCATACTAGACTTTACATCTTGAACTGAGGCCCTATTCGGAGATTTGAGATTTTCATCTCACCTTCTTCCGTCCTCGTTGATCTCGTTTGAAACGTCATAGGTGTGAGAGTGACCAAGATAAGTGGGGGCTGAGCTATCCACGTCCGTAGGAGTGTACTCTATTATGATTCCCTACACGTGGTCTCCGGGTAGTGCTAACCGGGTAGCAGACGCTGGTGGGAGGCTTCGGCCGTGGCTAGTTACCACCCACCGGACCAAGCCATGCCGTGAAATGACCTAGTCGTGTTTCGGGATGTAGTCCGGTGTAACCGTTCCGAAGACGGGTCTGAGC
This sequence comes from Peribatodes rhomboidaria, assembly GCA_911728515.1. NCBI lineage: Eukaryota > Metazoa > Arthropoda > Insecta > Lepidoptera > Geometridae > Peribatodes > Peribatodes rhomboidaria. The sequence goes on from OU452190.1 coordinate 494,261, forward strand.
AGTGGCGCACTTGTAGCGCCTCACTCAACTGCCGTCTTTGTACTTCTTCACTCTACAAAACTTCAAGGCTAGAGTGAATAAGTACCTTATAGGTCGTCGTGCTCCATCTTAGACCACAACGTCGCTTAATATCAGGTGAGTTGGTGGTCAAACGCCGACCTGTTCTACATAAAAAAAAAAAAAAAAAAAAAGATAAAATTCACGCATAGTTAGGCGCTTTGTGTTAAAAATTGCGACACCAAAATAAAAATAAACAAAAGCGTCGCAGTCACTTTTCACGAGGTAATTTAGATTTTTGAATAAAATACGAAAAAATATTCCCTGCCCCGTGCTCCTGTGATAATGATAGCCGTTTCACAAAATGTGTTCACGATAGTAACTCTATTTTTTTCTTCAATGTTTCAACCATGAAAATGCACATAAAATACATAATTTTAGTCTATTTTATCTCTCTAAATAAATTATAAAAAAAACACGATTAAAACTGCAGAGCGTAGTTAGATAGGTAACTCCATAGATCTAATTATTTTTTATCCTACATCTATGAGTAGTAATGAGCACTTGCACTAAATACGATTATAAGAATTGCCTTGCTTAACTAGTCTAAACTACTCCTAGCGAAATATTCGTTTATCGGGCTCATACAGATAACATTCTTCTAGTGTATAAAAAATAATATTCGGGACACTTGCACACACGGTCCTCTGACCCCAAACCAAGCAAAGCTTGTACTATGGCGGCCAGAGACTGATATATTTTAAACACATACTTAAATAGATAATTATCACCCAGACATAAAACAAACACAAATGTGCATCACATGAATGTTTGCATCACGTGGAAATCGAACCCACACCCCCTGGCTCAGAAGGCAGGTTCACTACCGACTGAGCCACCGAGGCAGTCAATGGCTTAGGGTTAGGTTAAAAAATGTAGGTAAGAGCTACGTAAGCGTAGATTAAACTAGATAAGCAAGCGCTAAGACAATTCTTACATTTAGTGTAAGTGACACATTAAATTCTGAGGCTGAGTTACCCACGTCCGTAGGAGTGTACTCTATTCTGATTCCCTACACGTGGTCCCCGGGTAGTGCTAACCGGGTAGCAAACTCTGGTGGGAGGCTTCGGCCGTGGCTAGTTACCACCCACCGGACCAAGCCATGCCGTGAAATGACCTAGTCGTGTTTCGGGATGTAGTCCGGTGTAACCGTTCCGAAGACGGGTTTGAGCAGTAGCGCACTTGTAGCGCCTCACTCAACTGCCGTCTTTGTACTTCTTCATCGTGCTCCATCCATCATAATCCGTTAAGCGACCACAACGTCGCTTAACATCAGGCGAGTTGGTGGTCAAACGCCGACCTATTCTAGGTAAAAAAAAAAAAAAAAAAAAAATTCTCCACGTCACAACTTAGCTGAATAATATTCCCGATTGATTCCCATCATAGAAAACATGTAAATAATCCTAAGACTTACTTAAAAAATAAGTAAAGGACTTACTTACTAACTAATTAAAAACACTTAAAAGTCTTACGAGCTTAGCAGGGGTCCTATTCTGGCTCGTTCGATATTAAATCGGCTTCTCTCTCTCTCATGAAATTTTTAACAAGAGAGATAGTAATAAAATAAACCTTATCCTTACTAATATTATAAATGCGAAAGTAAATTTGTTCGTTAGTATGTTTGTTTTTTACGCTTTCATACCTTCACTACTCTACTGATCCTCAAATGTGTCAGGAGACGAGCCTTTCGCCTTTTACCGGGCTCCAGGAGCAGATGACATTAAGTACACACATGTGTTCACAAAATGAACAAATTGGTGCATGCCGTCGGCTGGGATCGAACCCGCTCCCTCTGGCTCAAAAGGCGGGTCTTCTCCAACTAGGCTATTATTGCTTTTACGTGTTATGTACAGAAAAAAACATAGGGTACCTTTCTTTCTCACAAAACTAACATAAATAACTTAATTATAGCAGTACCTACAGATAATTATTATAATTATATAAATGGTCATAATGAATGTATTATAGCTCTAGGTATTTATTAAAGAAGCTTTTATCGAAATGTTTTTGATGAAATTTTAAATTGTAGATATGTCAGAGGCCTTCAGATGGCCTAAAAACTCTTAGTGTCAGAGTTTTAGTGTCGGACTAACCACTTGGCCTAAACGACCACTTTGAATTTATTTATTTACTTAATACTTTATATCGAACGCGCCAGAATAGGGCCCTGATTCCTTAAGTTATTTGACATTTCGGCAAATGTCAGAGGTCATACTTTAACAGTCAGCTGAGGTAGAGTAAGATTCCAGCTGGGAGGCAAATGAGATTAAAGGTTCTTTGGAAAAGTATTTCTTTCGTACCTGCTGTCAAATTCTTTTAATTTTGTACGAAAAAAAACAGGAAAATGGAATACAGGCATGGAATACACAGCTGGGAATACACAGCTGGGATTATCCCCAGTATAACGCACGCCTTCTCAGTATAAGGCGTGCGTTATACGTGATGCTACTGACTCCGTTAGTACTAACGCCACTGCTTAAACAAAAACACTTTCGTATATCTGAATTCTGGTAGTTATGGACTTTTTTTAAATGGCTGAGATATGATTTTGAGATTTGATTAATCAAAATTTCAAATAAATATTTCCAAAAACTGCTTCGAAAAAAAAATCTATTTCATTATCGAACCTACTCACAAAAATTTAAGAGAATGGTTAAACAATGCGACCTGCAGAGAAAGACAAAGATCCGGAAAGAAATCGGACATACGAAAGGTTTTTTGTCGATTCTGAAGCAGTCGCGTCGCTCGCTGGCGCACAAGCGGCGATTATATCTGGTGAGAAAAGGAGTTTGTCTATCTATCAAAAATATAATTTTAACCTAAACAAGCTTCCATCTTCCATTTTGATTCCCTACACGCGGTCCCCGGGTAGTGCTAACCGGGTAGCAAACTCTGGTGGGAGGCTTCGGCCGTGGCTAGTTACCACCCACCGGACCAAGCCATGTCGTGAAATGACCTAGTCGTGTTTCGGGATGTAGTCCGGTGTAACCGTTCCGAAGACGGGTCTGAGCAGTAGCGCACTTGTAGCGCCTCACTCAACTGTCGTCTTTGTACTTCTTCACTCTAGAAAACTTCAAGGCTAGAGTGAATAAGTACCTTATAGGTCGTCGTGCTCCATCTTAGACCACAACGTCGCGCTCCATCTAACATCAGACGAGTTGGTGGTCAAACGCCGATTGATACATAAAAAAACCCGTAAAAATAGGATTACACGAGTGAGGGATTATACTCGTATGTTTGTGCCATTTTTGTTTTTTTTTCTTATTATCTATCTCTACATAGTATAAAACAAAATCACTTCCAGCAACTATCCCTCTTTCTTTACATAATCTGTATATTAGCTAACCCCCCCTAAACCACTTAACGTCGTTTGATGCGGTGTTCACCATCAGTTATATCATTTTTCACGGAAAGTTCGTAGGTAGCTACCGTGTCGAGGTGAGTCGCTAGTAAGTACTTACTAAAACTTTTTTGAATAAAACAAGTGACTCAGTAAAAGTTATCCACTTGTTTGGAAGCTAAAACTTTTGCAATTAAAACGTAGCTGACGATTTAAGCACAACTTAGCTGTGCATTACATTGGAATCCTAAAAGAGCAGTCGAAAGTTAAATGACTCTACGCTCTGTAAGAGTCATCGCACGGGACGGACTTGGTCGACAGGAGAATAAACTTTGGGAGAGTGAGTAGATGGGGAGAAAAGCTCAATCTGATTCTGTGAGAGATCTTTAAATAGCATAACTTAAGCTGAATTACCTTGTAGGAAGGTCTCCGGAACAAAGTGGACTGATGAACTGGTGAGGGTCGTTGTGGAGATCATTGGAAGAGGCCTTTGTCCAGCAGTGGACGTCTTCCGAACTGGTATGATAATGATTATGAACGTAACTTGAAATACTCGTATCGTTACGCCTTTTTCCCCTGAAGGGATTGGCAGTTGTGTAATAAAACACCTACTCCTACTCCTACTCCGCCGGACAATATTCAATCCCAAGTGTGACAGGGCGCAAGCCTGTTGCCATACACCGGGCACAACTCATAAAGCAGACGATATCAAACACGTACATAATTGTACAAATGAGCAGATTGGTGCATGGCTTCGGCTGAGATCGAACCTGCACTCTCTGGCTTGAGAGGCTAGCTTTCTTCCAACTAGAGTTTAATCGCTTTTTTTATTTTATTATCTGTCTTTATTGTTTTAGTATTTTCTTCTAAAAGTCCATCGTGAACGGTAGTCTTATTCTACTTACATTGACTCTGTGTCGATAAACCTCGATTCAATTCACCGCCATCTATTATCATGTTCCTACAACTCCCGCAGTTTCTCACATTAGCAAATAGATGTCTCTGCCTCATTCCTATTTATCATCGACAGATGTCACTGTAATAAATATTCATTTTCTGACGCCGCTTCTTGTGTCTTGGGCTTGGAACTTTTTCTATGGAGGAATGAAGCCCGAATTCTATTTAAATGCTAATACGACGACCCTTGGTACAGCGTTTGGAGCCAAATGGGGTTGTAAAAGACACCCCTTACTTGTTTCAGGGTAAATTTGATGCGACACATTACTTTTATTGGTCATGTATGTAAAAGTTTGTATCGCGTGTGATCCTAATTTTATTAGTTTGGACCCTTCTTTCTTAATAAGCGTCGTGTGAAAGGTTGTGCGAAAGTGTTTTTGTTTATGAGTTTTGCTTAGAGAGACTCCTATATTTACTTAACCTATGAGGTATCACAGTGCGCTCGATCGAACGCACAGGAAATGTATGGCAGTTGCCATGTCAATGTACTGAGGAATGTCGCACTTAGCATAGTGTTGCTTCAAGTAATGTTTGAGAATACGGGGTCTCTTCTCTTTAGGGAACGGATAAAGTATAAGGCTCGTTTTCCTTTTACTGATGCTGTACTAAACTCAGTATGTTATTGGTCGTTCTTGAGGACTATTTTAGCTTAGTTGGTAACACGTCCTCATATTAGGCAGGTATTGGGTTCGATTACTGATTGGGATTTTTTTAATGAGATATTTATGATACTTATCTATTCGAAGTTGTAAGTTGAATGTCAAAATATGTTAAATCGTGTTGCATGGCATCCCACATAACAACATAGCCAATTTTAATGTTGCAGCAATTTTATGTGAAAGACTTTTTTAAATTAAAAGCAAGCAAGTTCGTTTAGGCCGAGCGGCCAGCCCTAGTGTCAGTTTCTGGGCAAAGGCCTGTGACATAGCTTGACGATTGTTATTACGGGAAAAACCGAGGCCTACAATTTAACATGTCAACTGAGCCACGGCAGCGCTCGCTACATATTGCCTTTTTTTTTTTTTTTTTTTTTTGGGAGGTGGAAAATCTGCAAGCAGACGCCCAAACGCGATTGAGGGTCGCGTTTGGGCAGTGTGGGGTTGCCTTGTTTGCGACCCACTAAAAACCACCTGGTGGCCAGCCTCGATGCATGTCAAGGGGTTCCGAGATCTCCACTGAACGCACCGGTACCCCTCTCGCATCGTGCTCAGAGCACTGTCCCGGGAATGGCACCCACAGCCACGCACCGGCACCCTCGCGTGCTACGGCGACACCTGCCAAAAGTGCCGCCGCCCTCCCGGGATCCGTAAACGACCAACCGGAGCCCTCACTCCAGCTGCCCACGGACCCAAAAGGTCCCCTGTTTGGCAGGGGATACCACTCGCCCCCTCACGGGGCAGGCAGTGCGGGGCGGCCGTTGTTCGCGCCCCGCCGCCGCCTCCTCCGAGCGGGATCGGCCCTCTCCCGATCACGCTCAGCTGCCTCTTTCTGAACCATAACGGTCTCGCAGAAAGAGGCTACGGCCTGCCACGCTGCCTCATCTGCCAGCATAGCCGCTACTACGCTCGGCAGAGAGAGATCCTGCCCGATCCTGTTGACCAGGATTCCGCGCTCCGCGCTCCACGCTGAGCATTGCTCGAGCGTGTGCTGCGCGGAATCCAAGTCCCACCCACAATGGTGGCATTGTGGTGTCGATTCGCGTCCGATCCTGCTCAGGTACTCACCGAAGCAACCGTGCCCGGTGAGTACCTGTGTGAGTCGATAGGTGACGTTACCGAACTCCCTCCCCAGCCAGGCTTCGAAATTTGGCGCTATGGCGCAGACGATGCGTTGGTGCGAGCATCGTGGTTCCTCGAGCCGCTCGCGCCACATCCGAGCGCACGTCGGCGCTCTTGCACCCGCACTTCAGCAGGCGTGGCTCCGCTCCCGTCATCCTGTCGGAGACGAACGTACACACGTGCGTCCATCCCCGCCAAGACGTCCAAGGGCGGGAACCGCGCCAGGATGGTCGCCGCCTCAAAGGATATCGTACGGTATCCACGCGCGATGCGGATGGCCATAGTGCGCTGTAGTCTATTGTATAACAACCTACAGCGACTAACACCCAGTCTAGCAGACCAGACCGGTGCTCCGTAGAGGGCCATCGACCGCACGACACCCGCATAAAGGCGGCGCACGCCCTCCCTGGGTCCCCCAAGATTGGGTAGCAGTCTGTGCAGAGCACCCACTACCCTCTGGATCCGGGGGACGGTGCGGCTGAAGTGTTCTCCGAAGTCCCAGCGCCCGTCCAGAGTGAGGCCAAGGTACTTGAGGTACCGCCCCACCTGGACGTCAACGTCACCTACGCGAATCGACAAGCTGGGTGGTTCCCTTCCTCTCGGGAGTTTGTGGAACCATAACGCCTCGGTCTTATGAGGCGCTATCCGTAGACCCAGCTCGTGGATCTTGTCCACGACACATGCCACCCCAAGCTCGGCGAGCCCTTTGGTCCCGTCGAAGGAGTCCCCGCCGGCAAGCACAAGAGTGTCATCTGCATAGCAAACAACTCTCACGCCGGCGGGGAGATCGACGCGCAGGACCGCATCGTACGCGAGGTTCCACAGCAGGGGGCCTAACACGGACCCTTGCGGAACTCCGCAGCACACCTCTCTCTGATGCAAAGCACCGTCCCTGCCCACATACTGTACACATCTATCTCGCAGATAGGCGCCAACTATGCGCTGCAGGTAGAGGGGCACTCCGTGAAACACGAGTGCCTCCCTAATAGCCCTCCAGGGCAGAGAGTTAAAGGCGTTGACGATATCAAGTGATATTGCCAACACCCTCCCACCCCGGGACACTACCTGGTCCGCCAGCGTACGGACGCGAAGAATCGCGTCCACTGTCGAACGCGCCTGTCGGAAACCGAACTGGTCATCTGACAGGTTGGGACCTTCCTGCCATAGATGTGTGCAGAGACGGGCGGCTATTATTCTTTCGAACAACTTGCCAGCCTCGTCTAGCAGGCATATGGGACGGTACGCAGAGGGAGAATCTGCGGCCCTGCCGTCCTTCTTCAAGAGGACCAACCTTGCCTCCTTCCACTCTTTGGGGAACACACCAGCGCAGAGGCAGCTATTAAATAGCTGCCTCAATTTGTTCCCCAAGCCGGCGGATAGAGCCAGCACCCAGGCTCGACCGGGAATTCCGTCAGGCCCAGGCGCTGTGTTACGAGCCCTGAGGCGCTTCACCGCTCGGTCGCTACATATTGCCTGCTTAAAAGTAGCAACCGTGGTGCTTAAGTACTGACTGTGTCGACTGCTGCTTAACATCTACCTCTATGATCGGTTACGAGCACAGAACAATTTGTTCTGTGGTTACAAGCTACGCTGTAAGCAATAAAATCTATGTTTTTAACGAACAGATTCGCATTTTTTTTTTTTTTTTGGTACCTAGATCATATTTTAGCGGTGCCTTATAACTTTATTGTAATTAGTCGAGCGGTTTTAAAAAAATCTAAAAATTACTTACAAAATCCAATTCGGATGACGGAAAGTCAGTTTTATTAATTAATAAATTTGTATTTATTTTTATTTTTACACTTCTAGTTAACAGAATAACTGTAATAACAGAATAGTTAGACCACTCTAGGTACTTTGGTAATGCTTTGATCGGACCTCAAGATACTCGTACCGGCTGCGCCGAGTTTGGGGCCCTCAGCGTATGCAACTTGCGTTTGTACTGTTCGGTAAATAAAGAAATTTGATTTGAGTTGATTTGAGGTAAATAATTATATATACTTGCTAAAAAAGTCATTTATATAAAGTCACTTACTTAAATTACATACTTATTAAACATACTTACTTAATTGGTAGTATGTTTGTTTTATGTTTACACGTTACACATTTATAAAAACTCACCGCCATTATCAGCTCTTACAATACATACTGACTGTAGCATAAAGCAACTATAAAGCCCCGAAACCTGTTACTAGAGTTATGCAGCAGGTAGCTTCTATATTCAAAACTCCGGCTTTGAAACATTCCGTCCCAAACTCGCGACACGGCACCGCCATCTGGCGTAACTCATCCGCATTTACACACAAAAGAATTAAAACAAAATGTTTCGCGTCTACCCGCATTCGACGCTATCTACGAAAATGTTTTATTTGAACCGAAATATGCTCATTCGGAATGGAAATGTTTTATTTTTAAGAGTTTTGGTTTGGCTGTGGTTTTGTTGTGGATAGCAGTTGTTGAGGTTAGCTAAAAATATATTGTGCTTACATAAAAGCTTTGTTCTAAAAATAAAAGACTACAACATTTTTTTTATTACTAGTAGGTACATGCTTGCACTCATGAATGAATGTTATATGCTAGCGCCACAGATGGCAGCCTTATCGCTATAACCGGTAAATTCCAAGCAAACTTTAGATGAGAATCAACGAGATTAATGTACCACGTACTAGAGGAGCTGATCCAAACAAAAAAACGTTACGCAACTTATGTTGCCACAGCCACAGCCCACGGTGGGCAGACCCCACTTCATTATTGAAGTGGGGTCTGCCCACCGTGGGCTGACCGCAGGTTTGACTTGCTAATTTACGTCCGTCTAGGCTTACACTTCGATTCCAGTAAATTAGCGCCGCTCCGTACACAACCATACTGCACGCATGTCGGAACCACACTAATGCAAGCTGCAAGGATTTCAGTGCACTGGAGTGGACGAGAGTTTGTGTTCGGATGATGAAATCGAAATGAAATGTACGTAGTACATTATAACAACAATGATGAAAATTGTTATAATCCTTTAAAGTAATTTTGTACTTTTATTAGTAATTCATACTAAACGATGTTATACAGTTTTGCTATATACACATATCTAACTAAGCACATAACAGAATTTAACAAGCTACAAATCCTAATCTATTAACCCGCTGCCAGCTGTAGGCAATGTACCCAAAATGCTGGCCGCATTGCCCCGTTGGATTGCGATACTGATCCTTTGGGAAAAGTACCGGCCAGCATGTTGGTCACGAGTTGCTTCGACCAGACGCAATGATAGATCTTTAAAGATAGTTTTTGCACCTGGTCCCCACGGTCCTAAAGTTTCGACCCCAAAAGGCTCAAAAATGTACCCACTGTCCAGGGTACTATATTTGCGCCTTTTGAGGCCTTCCGCAGATTGTTATAATTAGGTAGGTAGGTATATGAAATTAAATTTTGTAAAAGCAGTCTTATTGATATTCTTACTGTGTAGTAAGAGTGGGGTAAACTTGGCTACTGACCTCAAAAAAATATTGGAGCAAAAACTGGGATTTAATACAAAAAGTGGGTCAGTGTGCAGGCGGTTTTATTTAAACTTAATTGGGAACAGATTGCAGTCGGGTAATTGGCAGTTTTTATAGGAAAATGGCGGCGGGATGGCTAAATGGATGGAAGATAAAAATATCTGCTGAGTGTCAGAATCATCCAGCTGTTTCGCAGTTGTGCATTAAAAAAGGGGTTTTAAACTGATTAACATTTCATGAAATGTAAATAATCGGTTCATTTAACCACTAAGCATTAATATTAATTTTTTCGAATAATGTATTAGTAGCTGTACTCCGTTTTCACACGCAGTCCCACAAGAACCTTTTTTTCAGGATAAAGGTACCCTATGAACTGTGGCTTTAACCAATCTCTACGAGTACGTCTTATTTTGTACCCAACGTTCACGTTGTCACGTTTTTCTGATAACCTGAATGCAAAACTTTATGATGATCGGTTGAGTAGTTAAGGCGTGAAAGTTTAACAAATAAACTTTAAAAAAAAAATTAAAAAGAAGTAACGATTCAATTAGGACTGACCGAGTGAAGCGATGTCTCAGAGTCTACGGGGACATCTCAGCATTTGATTGTTCGAAGAAAACTATTAAGTATCGTTGATTTAATTTACATGAAATTTTGCAGGCAAGTAGTTCATGGAAATACCATTTTTAGGGTCCAATATAAGCGTCACCTACAGAAGTTGTAGGGATGTGCAAGGTCTCCGTTCGAGGCGAAATACTAGCTAGCTGATTTGATTTAAAATGTTCGACTTGTTATAAACACAAAATAGAAATGATATGTGAAATCATCTCGTGAATTTTGACTTCTTTGACTTGAGATTGACTTCAATTATAAAAATTATTTATTTTTAACATTAATTCACTGTTTAATAAGTTTAAAAAGTAGTGGAAACTTAACAGATTTTTAAGAATTTCATTTAATTGCTGGCTTAAATTAGTTTTCACTTAATTTGTTGTAGTTGTAAGTTGATTTACAGGTCACAAGTCGTTTCACTATTTTTTAACCGACGAAGCATAGGAGGTTTATAAGTCAACGCATATATATTTATATATTGTATCCATTATTCAGTGAACTGAAAATTCAATTTCATGAAACCTGTTCTCCATTACTGCGTCATACTGTACCTAATCCCTGAAATCCATTCATACACGTACAATCTGACAAATGGTAGCACTGAAAGTGCTACCATTACTAAAATACTAAAATGCATATTACCCCTTATATTTTATTGAACATGAACAGCATAAAATCTGAAATGTAGTTCACTGCAGAAGATATTGTAGGTACGTAAAATACGTATGTAAAATGTGAATCTCTCTTTGCCAATTATAGAGAACCGTTCTTTCTACAACTGTTTCAACGAATGTATGATTTTATTCTTCAGATTCAAATGCATAGTCCGAACTAGCTGCGCCGCACGGTTTTACCCGTGGTTAGATAGTTGCCTGTGTGCTTATCCAGGGTATAAATTACCTCAAAGTCAAAGTCAATGTCAAAATCATACTAACCAAAATCCGTTCACTCGCTTAAGCGTTAAGAACTTTTAATATAAGTAGGATAATATAATATAACTTTAATAATATAGGATTGCATAATATAACTTTTATTTCGCATTTATAATACATATAAGTAGGATTTAAAATATTATCTCTTTTAAAACATTTTTTTACATAGATTTACATTTAGAAGCACAGTCCGTCAATCATTTCTTCATAAAGTACAATTTTTTGAAGACCTTTGAATTTTATTGTGATTTTACATAATATAACATAACATCTTCTCGCCTTTCCTCGAAGGGGCTGGCAGACGTGTATTGCAATACCCACACTTCGCCGGACGATATTCAGTCCCAAATGTGTCAAAGTCAAAGTCAAAGTCAAAGTCAAAATGTTTTTATTCAATTTAGGTATCAAAGATACACTTATGAACGTCAAAGTTATTTAAATAGACTCGACCGCCTTGTTCGGATAAAAAGCCTCTACTCAGAAGAACAGGCAAGAAACTGAGGGGCATTATTTTTTCAAATAATAAATAAATTAGTCTCACAAATTTTGGCTTACAACTAGGTAATATCTATAAATATTAGTGGCTACTTGGCGGAAGTGGAAGGCTCCAGACATCTTTATCTTCTAAATAATTCTTAACCTTATAATATCCTCTTTTCATTAATGTAGTTTTTACATGTGATTTGAATTTTCCCACGGTGAGCCCTGTTATATTTTTCGGGATTTTATTGTAAAAACTAACGCAGTTGCCTAAAAATGACTTTCTTGACTTAGTCAGTCTAAATCTCTGTACAGCTATCCTATCCTTATTTCTAGTGTTATAATTGTGATAGTCACTGTTCAATTTAAATTTATGTAGATTTTTGCGAACGTGCATAATATTTTCAAAGATATATAAAGAAGGTAAAGTTAAAATATTTATTTCTTTAAATAAATCTCTCAATGATTCACGGGGACCCATTCCGTAGATAGCGCGGACCGCTCGCTTTTGCAAAATAAAAATGGCCTCCACTTCAGCAGCTGATCCCCACAGCAAAATGCCATATGACATTATGCTGTGGAAGTAAGCAAAGTAAACCATCCGAGCTGTAGCTATATCCGTCAGTTGCCTAATCTTGCGAACCGCATAAGCAGCAGAACTAAGTCTCCCAGACAGAGCACTAATATGTGGACCCCATTGCAGTTTGGAATCAATGCTTATACCCAGGAACACCGTCGCCTTGTCTATGTTAAGTTTATCGCCCTCAAGCATTACGTTTGGTTCTATATATCTAACATTAGGCATGGAAAACTTTAAACACTTAGTTTTTTTTGCATTTAGTAACAAATTGTTCGCAGCGAACCATCTCGAAATAATAGTCAGTACGTTGTTCACATGCACAAGTTCACTATCTTTCCTATCTGTTCTAAAAATAAGAGATGTATCATCAGCAAATAGAACTATGTCTGTAAGGTCCTTAACCATATACGGCAAATCATTTATATACGCCAAAAATAAGAACGGGCCTAAGATAGAACCTTGTGGTACTCCCATTGTAACTAAAGATCCGGAAGATGTGACGCCATTAATTCCCACTTTTTGTTGTCTATCAGTTAAATATGACTCGACAAGATCTAGAGCGATTCCACGAATTCCGTAGTGGTGTAATTTACGGATCAAGGTGCGGTGTTCTACACAATCAAACGCTTTGGAAAGATCACAAAAGACACCGATGGCATCCTGTGAACTCTCCCAAGCTTCCATCACATGCGTAACTAATCGAACTCCCGCATCTGTTGTTGATCTACTTTTCGTGAAACCGAACTGATTTTCGTTTAATATACTGTGTATGTTAAAGTGACACAACAGTTGATTAAGTATAATCTTTTCAAATATTTTACTCAAAGCCGGAAGCACAGAGATGGGTCTGTAATTCGAGGGATCTGACTTACTACCCGATTTGAAGATAGGGGTAATTTTGCTGTTTTTCATTAAATCGGGAAATGTGCCTCTGTCAATACACATGTTAAATATGACCATGAGGTGTGGTGCAATAGTTTCTATTAAAGACTCTAACACTTTTACTGATAATCCCCATAAATCTTCACTAGATTTAACTCTTAAGCTTTTGAAAGTTTTGATAATTTCAGAGATGGAAGTGTATCTGAACCGAAAGTCTGGTATATCCCGCGAGAAGTGTTCTTTTAGAAAAGCACCTGCATCATCTGGAGACGAGTTAAGCGTTTTGGTGGCATCAAAGGGTATGCTAGAGAAGAAATGTTCAAAAGAGTTGGCTACCGATTTTGCATCAGAAACCGGCTGATTCTCAACTACCAGCGTAAATTCTGAATCCCTCGACTTACTTTTTCCCGTCTCTGTGTTGATGGTCTTCCAGACAGCTTTTATTTTATTATCGGATTTTTGAATTTTATCTTTTATAAACAAAGCTTTAGCGCGAATGCAAACCGACTTAAAAGTTTTCGAGTATTTTCTAACATAGTCATGAAAATCCTTACTAGATGTCAGAGATTTCTTGTTATATAAATCATACATAACATCTCTACTTTTTCGTATACCTCTGGTCGCCCAGTCACTAAACTGTATGATGTCAGGGGACGAACCTATCGTTATACACCGGGCTCCAGTTTTATAGCAGATGATGATAAACATATAAGTTCACATAATGGTCAACCATTTGCATGCCATCTGCTAGGATCAAACCCGGTCCATCTTGCTTGTAAGGCGAGCTTTCTCCAACGAGGCTATCATGGTTTCTTGTGATTATATTTGGTGATTTTGGCTATCGATATGAATCGTTTATTATCAAAAATGGGCGATATTAGTCTAATTGGAGAAGGCCCGCCCGAGGGAGCGGGTTCGAACCCAGTCGACGGCACGCACCAATTTGTTCACTGTGTGAACATATGTGCGCATTGTGTGTCTTCTGCTACATGACTGGAGCCCGGCGTATGGCGACAGGCTCGCCCCCTGTAACATTTGTGACGGAATATCGTCCAGCGAAGTGTGGGTATTGTATTACACCTCTGCCAGGCCCCTCGGGGGAAAGGCGTGACGATATGTATTTCCAAGCAGAAGCAATACTCGTATTGCTCTGTCCGAAGCAGGTACCTAGTCTGTACACGACACACAATATTGAAATGACGTACATTGTACATGCAAATAGCTTTTCGTTGATTGAATGCGGTCGCACGTGGTCTGCTTCATAAAAGCTTTGCTGTCGACATTTGGTGCTCTGACCACAACAAACTGTACTAGAGGCTCTGTGAGTTGTAGACATCGCGGCCGACGTCTATGAGCCTCTACTGGTCGCATTTCTCAACCGATTTCCTTGAAAATTTGTGAGCAGATACGATAATTATACAGAATACAAGATTGTTACTTCCAAAAAAATCTCATGTGCGCATATTAAAAAAAAACAAAAACTGAGTAGAAAAAAAATTAAAAAAATATTGAACCTACTCACAAAATTTCTAAAGAATCAGTTACGAAATGCGACCTGTTGAGAAAAGACAGAGATCCGGACAGAATGCGGACATACGAAAGCATTTTTATCGTAGCTGAAGCAGAGACGCTTCGCTCGCTAACGCTCGTCTGGTCGACTGTTCTTTCCACCAAATTTATTCTGGACAAGCTGCGCCCCGCGGATTTACCCGCGGTTAAAAAGTATCCTATGTGCTATTCTAGACTATAATCTATCTCTGTGCCTAATTTCATCCAGATCTGTTCAGCCGTTCTGGCGTGAAAGAGCAACAAACATCCATCCATCCATTCTTACAAACTTTCGCGTTTGTTTGTTTTAGTTTTATGTAGAATAGGTCGGCGTTTAACCACCAACTCGCCTGATGTCAAGCGACGTTGTGGTCTAAGATGGAGCACGACGACCTATAAGGCACTTATTCACTCCAGCCTTGAAGTTGTGTAGAGTGAAGAAGTACAAAGACGGCAGTTGAGTGAGACGCTACGAGTGCGCTACTGCTCAGACCCGTCTTTGGAACGGTTACACCGGACTACATCCCGAAACACGACTAGGTCATATAATAATATAAGTATAAGGCGTTTATAATATTAGTAGGATAGGATAGGACTAACTGCTCCCCGCGGTTACGAGTATGCCCGCGATTCCACAATTTTTCAGGCTCCAAGTTATGTCCTTTCCTGTACCTCTGACAACGTGCATCCAAAATTTAATGATTATCAGTTGAGTAGTCAGGGCCTGAAAACGTAACAAACACTCAAAAAACCAACCGAACTTGCCTGTTTTTCTGAGTAGAGGCTCTTTATCTGAACATAGCGGTAGAGTCTATTTAAAAAAGCTTTGACGTTCATAAGTGTATCTTTGATACCTAAATTGAATAAAAACACTTTGACTTTGACTTTGAACAAAATCAATTTTGCATTTATTATATAATTTAGGATTGTATGAGTATTATATTTTATACATACACTAGCTGTCACCCCGCGACTTCGTTCGCGTTTTGAGCTATCCTATCTGTTAAGTTAGATCGAACTGCACACGGTGTGCAAATTTGATTGAAATCGGTTAAGTAGTTTAAGAGTCTATAGCGGACAAACAACGTGACACGTAATTTATATATATGTCGGGGAAACATAGAGAAATAGGAAGCCGAGCCTTCACATCTCACTCCTGATATCGGGGTAATGTAGGAAAGAGGAGCCACGCCGTCGCATCTGATCCCATTGATGTCGGAGAAACATAGGAAAGGCCGCCGCGCTGTAACCTTCCACTTTTGGTGACGGAGAAAATCTAGTAGGCCGAGGTGTTGTGTCTGATTTCTCATCCGTGAACTCGCTATCATTTATGGTCGGCGTCAAACTTCAGGAACGTTGAAATAAGGGGACAGCATTGAAGGCTTTTCACTATTTTAATTATACAGTCACTTAGACTACTTATTTAGTGAATGATCACAAAGATAGTTGGCGATTTAGAGTAATGGGTTTACGAATGACCATTGCGTGCGACCGCTTTCAGCCCAGTCCTGTCAACCACTGACTGACAGACATGACGTTCGCCCGAAATCCCAAACGCAACTCCATTCGGTGTTAACCGCTCTAAATGACCATAAACAAATCGATTAATCGTCAAAAACAACAGATCAAAACTATCGATTAACAACTCGGAAACTGATTTTCTTTATCCAATGATATCACGCGCCGTCACGGCCATCCTGCATTTTCACACGTCCTCGGGTGAATAGTTCATCTCATCATCTGTGGACAATCATAAAAGTGCTCAAGTAACCACTTAACGCTCGGTCATTCTGACCGTCTCAAATCTACCTCCACAATTTCACAAAAAGCGATCACAGTTAAAGAAAAACACAAAACACAGTTAAACCCAATTCTACCAACCATAAACATCGTACCAGAGTATAATCGACTCTTCCAACAACTTCATATTCGTTACCTATCCCCATAAATTGTCATGATAATTGAAATAAGCAACTTGACTTTTAGTGAAATAAATTGTATTGGGACCAATCGAATAATCGAGGCTAAAACTAACTTATTAATCATACATCCAATGTTCCAAGAATTTAATCAAGCCACATTGAAAATCCAACGGCGGCGGTACACATACGCGGTTTGGACTTATGTAAACTGCTGTGTCCAATTTCAAACGAATAACATGGCATTAAAGTTGTCACTTAGACTTGCCACATAGGCTAGGTCGTAACTCGTACTATGATGTTACACCGGGAGGAATTTACTACATAGGCTCACCACACAGGCTAGGTCGTCACTCAGACTATAATTCAACAAAAGTAGGGTTGCAACAAAGACTTGCCGCACAGGATTGCCACACAGGCTTGTCACACAGGCTTGCCACACAGGCTGGCCACACAGGCTTGCCACACACGCTTGCCACACAGGCTGGCCACACAGACTTGCCACACAGGCTTGCTACACCGGCTTGCCACACAGGCTAGAGCCACATAGGATAGTACCTTGCAGATTAGTGCCACACAGGCTAGTGCCACACAGGCTATTGCCACACAGGCTATTACTACACAGGCTACTGTCCTACCGGCTACTGCCCTTCAGGCTTAGTTTTACCAAAAGCATTGACACTTAGTAAGTTATCTATTAACTGCATGACTCACATGTGCCGCAAGCGGCAGTATGACTAAACTGTTTGTGGGTATTTTCAAACTCTAAGCAACTCCAATAGAAAATAGCACTCTGACATACACCGTGTACGAATATCAAACAAAATGAAAACTTCTCACCGGATTCAATTGCTACTCGTAGGTGATCAATGGCTGCTTCATAGTGCAGGGGCCCAATTCGGAGTTAGGAGATTTTCATCTCATCTCGATCTTGTTTCCTTTGGCCCTATTCGGAGATTTGATATTTTCATCTCACATATTTTCGTCTTTATTGCTTTCGTTTAAAACGTCATAGGTGTGAAAGTGACCGAGGTAAAATCTCATCTCACGCGTAGGAATAGCCTCACTGGAAGTCACGACTGCCTCCGACTACTCGAGACATCTCGCGCCCCAGCCATCGAGATTATCTCGATCTCGAGCAACTTGAATAAGGCATCTCGAATTATGGCATTTTTTTCGAGATAAGATGGTATCTCGAGTTGTAAGAATAGCCCTCCAGGCATTGACCGGATCTCGCACGTTGTTGCTGCTAATTTTGGTGCCCTTTTTCAATCAACGAATGGCGATGTAACCTCGTTGCAGTAGTAACACGTAGGCGTCGACGTTTTGTTCGGTACACTGCTATCCTTCGTCTCTCGTTGTTTGTTAGTTGCGTCACATAGCATAGACTAGGTGTAATCAAACGACGTCGAAATAATGCAGACGTCTACTCGATGCTCACTCTCTCATTGCCGCCCTGCTGCCCTTCATGCACCACGGAGAAACAGTCCGCACACTCCACAATTATAGCACGTAGGGGCGACCCTATAAGCCATCTGTTGCTATGCCACTTCGCTTCCAGATCATTGCACAATTGTAGCCAAAGACGGAGCCATATCTTGTTGCTGTGGACGTTATTCTTATCCCAATTCTGATATCGGGGAAAGAGGGCGGTGGTCCTCGTCATCATCTTCAGCACTCATCTTGTTAACTGTGGGCATTGGTCTTATCCCAATTCTGATGTCGGGGAAACATAGAGAAATAGGAAGCCGAGCCTTCACATCTCACTCCTGATATCGGGGTAATGTAGGAAAGAGGAGCCACGCCGTCGCATCTGATCCCATTGATGTCGGAGAAACATAGGAAAGGCCGCCGCGCTGTAACCTTCCACTTTTGGTGACGGAGAAAATCTAGTAGGCCGAGGTGTTGTGTCTGATTTCTCATCCGTGAACTCGCTATCATTTATGGTCGGCGTCAAACTTCAGGAACGTTGAAATAAGGGGACAGCATTGAAGGCTTTTCACTATTTTAATTATACAGTCACTTAGACTACTTATTTAGTGAATGATCACAAAGATAGTTGGCGATTTAGAGTAATGGGTTTACGAATGACCATTGCGTGCGACCGCTTTCAGCCCAGTCCTGTCAACCACTGACTGACAGACATGACGTTCGCCCGAAATCCCAAACGCAACTCCATTCGGTGTTAACCGCTCTAAATGACCATAAACAAATCGATTAATCGTCAAAAACAACAGATCAAAACTATCGATTAACAACTCGGAAACTGATTTTCTTTATCCAATGATATCACGCGCCGTCATATATTAAGATATCTTTTCAACTCAAACCAACTTCGTAGCCACAGGCTTCATGAAAAAAAGTTGAAGTACCCTCAATAATTATAATCTGGTGCCTCCACAAGTGAGGACGGTTACCAGCTCTGGAAAGTTCTTTAATAATGTGCCGAGTGGAGCAGCTGTTCTCGTCCACAACGCTCGTTTGTTCTGAAGAGACACGCTCGAATTACTTTTTTTTCAGCTTGTGAAATACCTATATCCTTTAAACGCTTTCAACTTTTTCACCTCCGTTATTACATTGTAATTGTCATAGTTATCCAAGGTCTTCTTTATCTACTTTTTTCCTTTTACCCGACTGCGCAAGAAGGAGGGTTATATTTTTCGAGTCCATGTAAGTGTGTATGCGTGAGTTTTCTTTGGCACGGCGTGCAGCCTAAACAGCTCAATGGATTTCGACATGTGAGGTGTCATTTGAATCGTCTTGATAGCGAAACTGACATAGGTTACAACGTTTTGCAGCGGGTTTTTTGATTTTCTTTTAATAATAATGTTATTTTCCTTGTTTAAATGCTAGTCCAAAATAATAATATTATATAATTTACCTATTAAAAATACGAAAGTGAGTTTATTCGTGTGTTTTTTTGTACGCTTTCCTTTTTGCCTTTTTATGCATCCTTAAATTTTGCATACACGTTACCAAGCATATAGAAAAGGACATAGGATACCTTAAGGAAACCTATTATTGTTTACATAATACTAATGTATGTTATTATCTTATGAAAATAACATTATTTATTATATTCTATTCTACGTATTCTAAAGTTTCATCCCGAAAAAGGTAACGGTTCTCGTGGGTTCCTGCGGTTGCAGCTAGTACAATATTATATTTATTGAACCTAAAAAAATTAAATCGTAAATTGAATATCGTCCGGCGAAGTGTGGGTGTTATATTACACCTCTGCCAGCCCCATCGGGAGAAAGGCGTGATGATATGTTTTATGTTATGTTTGAACCTGAAATAACCTGAAATAACCTTTAAAATACTTAATTATAATTACAAACATATTTATGTTTTATTGTTTAGTCTCTCACTTAATCTCTCGGGGCTGTATTCAAAAACGACGCACAGTCATGAATGTCGATATAAAGCTGTTATTATGTATGGGAAAACCAGTTTTTAATCGAGATTCAAGACTGAGCGTCGTTTTAGTATGCGGGCCTCAGTCTTGTGACAATCAAGTCTCAATTGGACCCGATTGACATTATGACTAAGTTGCTAAAAACTGCATAGGTGCTTTATATAATTTGGTTTATTACAATTTAAAAATATGGCATTTTCAATTTAAATATCAAAGACTGGCTTAGAATGTGGTCAAGCTATTTGGATTTTCTCTACAGAAAAACAAAGATGCAGCCTTATTCTTTGTTTTGAAATTTTTTAAGCGAAGGTTATCAAATTCCGTGGAACGTTGCTCGTTATTTTAACTGCATAATTGCTCCGCGTCGGACTTTTATAGTGAAAGTGTAGCGAACGACACAGTACATAAACTTGAACGCACGATACAAACTATTGTTCTTAAACGTGTGACGCTATGGTGATTCAGCTGTTTCATAGAAAAGTTGACAAAACATACCATATCGTCAAGCCATTCTTCCGAAAGGGCTGGCAGAGGTGGACAACGCCCACACTTCGCCGGACGATATTCAGTCCCAATGTGATAGAATATGAGCATGTCGCCATACACCGGGCTCCAGTTATTTAGCAGATGACATTAAATACGCACATACATGTTTGATCACACAACAAATTGATGCGTGCTTTTGGGTGAATGGGATCAAACCCGCTACCTCTGGTTTGAGAAGCAAGCCTTAGAAAATAAGGCTAAATTTGAAAAAAAAAAACAAATAAATTAAAACTAGGCTATCACCGCTACTTAAAGCTGAAATCGTTAGAAAAGTTAAGCATTGTACTAAACAATTTTAATTCTTATTTTTTAGCTATCGTTATTTACTTTTCTTTGAATTTTATTTTCCTACCAACTTTCTAATTGCTTTTTATTTCTTAAATAATTTCCACACTCTCCTAACAGTTAGTCACCATACCCTGCGCCGCATGCGGCCCGCGCCCCTATCCAATACACTAGTCTAAATACAACCCAATCGATCTAAAATAGTATGGAAGAAATAGCGATAAGCGATAGACCGCTCAATGTTATAGGGAGTGTTCTGTGGCCATCCGTTGTACTACAAAAACAAAATGTCTCATAAAGTAGTTAAAGCAAATAATATGAGTTTTTGGTGCGCAATAAGAAGACAATGATGTGTCTGTGAATGGATTAAACAAAAAGTTCTACATTATATTTAAAAGTTTTAAAAGCAAACTTACTTGGAGAAGATTAGCCTCTCAGGCCAGAGCAAGCGGGTTCGATCTCAGCCGAAGGCACGCACCAATTCGTTCATTGTGTGAACATTATGTGCTTATTTAATGTCATCTGCTACATGACTGGAGCGGTGTATGGTGACAGGCTCACCCCGTGTCACATTTGAAAAGGGATATCGTGTGGCAAGTGTGACTGTAGTAATACGCATCTGCCAACCCCTCCGGGAAAAAGGCATGACATCGTACTGTGAAAGTTTTCACAAACCTTATCTACTGCGATTTCGTCTACCGCGTCAGTCTTTTTGCACTTTTTCCAGAGATAGTCGATAGCGTCATTTTTTGCGGAAAATTGGTCGAGTCGTTAATTATAATAACGAACGTAACGACGTTGTTTTTAACGGTTACTGATGGCATCAGCTGCTACCGAGGAGATAACGACAGACGATTTTCTTTGTTGAATTTTGGGTGGACTTGAGTAATGCTCTTTGATAACTTGAAAGCTTTGTTGATACTTTTTATACGTAAACGAGCTGCCGCTGTTGTAATCTATTTTTTTGTCTTCATAATTGGAATAAGCCAATATTGTAAATATAACTTTTTTAAAGTTTAAAAACGGTGCATGATGATAATATTATTATTTCGTTTCACCAATAATTTTTGTTTGTAAAACAATAAGTTTCTTTGGAACTTAATTACATATTTTCAAAGAAATTTAGTTTTCTTGGAAATTTGAGTAATTGAGGGGAATTTAGTTAACCATAGCCGATACTTAGACGGATCTGTTAAACTTGTGTTTGCCCTATAACGCACGGGAAATGTATTTTTTAGCCTCCAATGCAAAAACGACAGGGTGTTATAAGTTTGACGTGTCTCTGTGTGTGTGAGTGTGTGTGTGTGTGTGTGTGTGTGTCTGTCTGTGGCATCTTAGCTCCCGAACGAATGAACCGATTTTGATTGTTTGATGGAAATCGGTGTTGATGAAAATCGATGTCAGGGTTTTTTAGAATTTTTAATTTATTATTATCATTAAAGTTTTAGCTCAGTTTAGATTCGATGAATTGCCCCCCCTGCTTTTTTAGACAGGTACCTCTAAAATTTCTGTATTAAAAAATTATGGAGATGTATAAAAAACTATCCAACGTGCCCCGACTTCCACTATCCAATACCCATTCCAGACTATGTACTACCAAGTTTGCACAGTATGCAAAATATGCAGAACTTTTTACCTGCCTCTGAGTAGAAAAACTACAGAGAAATATATTTTGAGCCAAGAGCGGTTGACTGTAATTTTCTAAGAAACTTTGTCTTTTAAACTGGTATACAAAAATATTTGCATGCTATTGGTTGGCGGTTGTGACTGTGTGTGCTTATATAGTTTTTGTGTGTGTAAAGAAAGAAAGAGAGAGAAAGAGAAAAAGAGAGGCATGCGAGAGTATGTGACGCGTTTGTACATATAAGTACGAAACCTACGAAATCCCACTAAAATGAACTACGCATGGTATACTGAGCAGACTGCTTCGGTGGCTCAGTTGGTAGTAAACTTGCCTTCTGAGCTTGGGGGCGTGGGTTCGATTCCCACCTAAGGCAAACATTTCTGTGATTAACATTTGCTTGTTCAATGTCTGGGTGTTAATATATAAACATGTGTTTTTGAAAATATTTAAATACATCTGTCTCTGGCAGCCATAGTAGGTACAAGCTTTTCTTAGATTGGGGTCAGACCACCGTGTGTGAAAATGTCCCGAATTCATTTATATTTTTAGCATTCAGACGTAGTGACGTCAATCGATGCTTAAGTAAGACCAAAATAAGTCATTTACTACAAGTTCGAAAGAGACGGATTAAGATGACGTCATTACGTGTTTGCTGAATGCTAGACCTTATTTGGATTATGGAACTACCCACATCTGCGCTGTTACCTCTGTGTGTGTTCTACTCGGTGTTTTTGCTCCACTGTACATGTGTGCATGGAAAAGTTGACTTTGCAGTTGCAAAGTTATCCTCTCAGCAATTTGCTTTGTTCATAGATACATGCAATATGCATGCAGTATTGAGTTGGCAACTTTTACGCTGAACTTTAGATAATGAAGCCAGGTAAGTAAGACTTAGAACTTTGGGTCAGGTTTTGTCTTCTATGTTTGTTTGTTTTTAATGATAGCCTATTTGGAGCCAGAGGGAGCGGGTTCAAATCCAGCCAACGGCACACACCAATTTGCTCATTGTGTGAACGTATGTGTGTATTGTATGTCATCTGCTACATAACTGGAGCCCGGTGTATGGCGAAAGGCTCGCCCCCTGTCACATTTGGGTCTGAATATCGTCCGACGAAGTGTGGGTGTTGTACACCTTTGCCAGTCCCCTCGGGGGAAAGGCGTGACGATATGTTATGTTCTTTAGCATGGGTATGGATTCGTTGTTTAAACTCACACTGTAAAAACATACCTATTAAAAAGATCAGATGAGATATGGACAAACGATCATTAAAAAATGTGTGGATAGTTATAGAGGCTTTTCAGCATAAATCTTTGATAGATGGTCTTGTGGCTTATAGCCATTTCTACCTTACGCTCTATTGATTCCAACTATGAAATTGAGAGGTAATCCAACAAACGTAAATTTAAAATAAGCTAGCTTTACCTCGGCCGTACCCCACTCACCTTTTTAATAATTCGTGGTTGTCATGGAAACGGCGCGCGGCGTCTTGTCTTCTAAGATAACGACGACAGCGCTGCTGCCTCGCTGCGCCAATATTACGAACTACGCAGTTCCTTGAGATACTTAGTGGTTCAAGGGGATATCGATAGATGGCGTCATTTTAAATATTCTTATTTACGAAGCAATAAAAAATATTCAATTTCTATTCTCTATCTCCTCTTCTCTGTACAGTATGAAACAAAGTCTGTCTATCTGTATATCCGCTTCTCGTAAAGCGTGCAAAGGATTTTGATGCGGTTTTCACCATCAGTTAGATAATTTTTCACGGAAGGTTTATAGGTACAGTGCGAAGCCGGGGCGAGTCGCTAGTACTTAATAAATCTTGCTGTTGTTGTATTTAAATATTTTTTATAAAGCTTTTACATTTTCTTGGTTTAATTTTTTTTTGTGTTTTAGGTGCTAGGCAGATACTATGACAATCCCAAAATATTCGATAGAGCCAAATCTCTTCAAATCGTATTTCTCATGTCTGAGGATGGGATGATCTCCTACAATTTCTGACGATTTTCCGTCAAAGTTTCATACGCCTAAATTATTATGCAACACGAAGCGCTTCATGGATTGAGTTGTCAAAAGTTATGCTTATATCTCGGATTTTATTCTGACGCGTAATATTATCTTAATCACTCTCACTTTTCAAACGAGAAAGACAACAAAAAATATTTCACGCATAAGAATATGAAAATGAAAAATGAAAATGAAAATGTTTATTAGCTGCAATATACATACTCCACATAAGAAAAATACACATAAATTATAAAACTTGGTAGTAATATATCATGCAGAGGAGTTTTAAAAAAAAGAGGTAAATTAACAACAGTTTCCTCACTAGGCAAAGCCTGTGTCAAGGAATCCTGTTAGCAAAAAGAAAAATATAATATGCATATGCGTGAAATATTTTCTCCAACCTCCTATTCTGACACATGCGCCACGACACGTGATCTTGGTCACTCTCACTGTAATGACTCTTCAAACGAGAGAGTACTATATCTCACGCGTAAGAATAGGACCTCTACGTGGAGAAATAAACACAAGATCTACAATCTACTCGCGCTTGAGGGCTAGAGGACAGCCACAACACAGAACCCCGACAATCGTTAAAACTCCTCGCCTCCACTCTCATTCTTTACAACCACGCCATTCTCCCGAAATTGGACAAAAGTTTAAAATTATGTCTTATTTACCCCATTCTTTCCCCCGATGAGGGTAAGAGGGGGTAATTCCGCCCGCCTATGACATAATTTCCGAGTGAAACGCTCGGGGCTGACGTTAAATCAGTTTTATGTTTCAGTTTATGCCCGTGACGGCATTTTGAGTATTGCACGCTGAGAGCTGGAGTGGAGACGTTGTACTTGCTTGCAGTGGTGATTAAGATACGTAAATGTAATGTTTTTGAGAAGTTTTATGTTGTGAAACAATGATAAAATCGGACTACTCTCAAAAAAATTACGCGTGGTCATACATAAAAAAAAATACGCGTCAACTTGTAAACGTCCTCCGTTTCGTCGGTTAAAAAACTAGGATAAAAGTAAATGCATATAAAACCTCTTCCTGTTTGAAGCTGGTTTAAAAATTCCACTTATCCCCATATTCCCCATATTCCCCGTGGTCTAGCCGAGATTTTTCCCGTTCTTTACCTCTAGGAAAAATTGTTTCGGTTAAGTAGAGATGGAAAATACGATTTCTTAATATTTAAGGGTGGCTTTTTCATTTCGAAAAACTATTTTCACATATTTGATCAAAAACATAATATATTTCAATATTTGTTGGGAAGACACTTTTTGAGCGTCTATGCTTCAGCTTCGGGAAAAAGTGATTCCGTATGTCCGATGTCTGTGTGAATTCTGTCCAGCTGTCTTCCTGTACAGGGACCCTATTCGGAGATTTGAAATTCTCATCTCACCTTTTTTCGTCCTTGTTGCTTTCGTTTCAAACGTCATAGGTGTGAGAGTGACCAAGGTAAAATCTCATCTCATCTCACGCGTAGGAATAGCCCCCCAGGAATAGCCCCCCAGGTCATACTTCTAAACCGAATCTCTTGAAATTTTGTAAAAAAAAAAAACAGTATAATTATCGAACCTGCTCACGAAATTTCACGAAAATCAGTTGAAAACTGTAGAGGAGGACAGACACCAGCCACGAGATTCTCATCTCACAGAGCAACTAGTTTTATACCACCAAAAACCGAAATAAGTAGTCAAATGGCCATAAAAAGAGAAAATGGGCCGGCTAATACCGAAATAGCCTGCGCTTAACACAATAAACTACTCGTATCACTAAACTGAGTAACTCCGCAGCCGGTTCCACCCAATTAGAGGCGGTTAAATCTGGTTAATGCCGGTTAGGAGCGGTATTGTGCAGCTGAACCGAGTTATAAACACTAGAGTTACCTAGTACGAGATGAGGATTGGATTGCATTATGCATGCGATGTGCTTTCAAATGGGACAGTTACTTTAATACGCTAGAATAATTAAATAAGCACGTACCACGGTACGTTTGTAACTGAAAGCCGAGTAGTCACCCCTAGTGTTAAAGCTCAAAGGCTTTGGACATATCATACCAACGATTCAACTCAAGCCAGGTCGAGAGTACCTGTAACCGACGAGCGTGTGTGAAAAGACTCATGAAAGTGGAAGAAGCGAAAGATGTATGCTAGGATCGTAGCAAGTGGAGGAAGTGGTATCTGCCTACCGCTATGAGAAAGAGGCGTGATTACATGTATGTATGTATGTTTGTATGTACCAACGATTTAATGTTCTATGAAAACCTTATAAGGTCACACCAAGTCAAGCTTAGGTATCTATATTCGGTACCTTTTTTCTATGAGCACTAAAGACGATTATAAAAATGCTCTTATTTCTACTCTTTGGAGTTTTTGGCCGAACGAAGCGAGGTCTCAGGAGTCTTCAGCGACATCTCAGCATTTGTTTGATCGACGAAAACTTGAGTATCGTTGATCAAGACTACACAAAGTTTTGCAAGGAAATAGTTCATTCAAATACAAGTTTAAATTTGAATATAAGCTAAAACGAGAGGTTACGGAGATTGCTAGGTCTTCGTTCGAGGCTACTACTCAATTAATTACACAAAAAAAAAACAAAGTAATATTCTGTAAGATTTTTTAAAAACATTCTCGCGCCTTCGTCTATTTACTTCAATATACTACAGTCTACAAATATGTGATCCTTACCGCAGACTTCCGTGGTTTTTCAAAACAGAGCGCCATCTGTTAAAAATGTATTGAAATATTTTCCCCATAAGATTGAGGGTGGTGGAAGGTGGCACCTTCATGGTGCGGCTAACGAGCCGAGTTACGTGCTGTTGAAGACAGGAGTCACCACAAGAAAATACATTTTTCAGATATGAGCAATCAGAATTTATTGATAACTTCAACAGTTTTACATGTACATTTTAGGTAAAAATAGGAAAAGGACAAACTCTACTATTAGGAAGCGATTAAAGGACAATTTTTTCGATAATTTTCATCTGAAATTAAAAAAAAAATCTTGTATTTTCTTTTTGTTAGTGAGTACTGATACTATGTTTTATCTATCTATCTATCTTTTTATTTATTTAATTTTTTTAGTTTATTCTTATTTCAAATTCTTTTATTTTGCCTAGAGTATTATTTTAGTTTTTTGTTACGTTTACGTTTAAATTCTATTTATTTAATCATTCTATTTGTGCGTCAATTCCTTTTTATATTTCTTCCTGTAAATGACTTTTCACTAAATATATTAAATTTACTATTCTGTTATTGTAAGGTCGTTGGATGACCTGAAATGTAAAAATAAATGAATGTCAAAGTTAATTAAATATCAAACAATATAACAGGGCCTCGATTCTACTAAGCAATTGTTTTGGAAATTGTTAATGAATTGTCTATTTCTGACATACAAAAAGTGTCAATTTGAAGCAACTCATCAACAATTTTGAAACAATTGGTTAGTAGAATTGGGGAGCAGTTTATAAATGTCAAAACAGTAATTACATATCAATTTAGCTTACAAGCTCGGAAAGATTCTGTTTGTCATTCGAAATCTGATTGCAAAAAAGCATTTTATTCGCTAGCGTGCCAAGATTTTTTTAAAAATTCGAACCTTAGAATAATTGTACTGGCCAGTACGAAAAAAAAAACACAATTTTCCAATTGTCCTCGCTGTAGTGAGGTGAAAAGTTGTGTGTTTCGCTCGGTTTTACGTAAGTTTTACGTCGTCACGTACTTTTCCAGACCACAATCTATCTTCTGTGCCAAATCCATCCAGATCTGTTTAGCCGTTCGTGGCGTGATTGAGGAACAAAAATCCGTTGCATACATCTTTGCAAACTTTCACATTTAAATTATTAGTAAGATGAGAAATACTTAGTGTTACCTTTTTTTCCAAAAGTATAAATTTCTATAAGTTTCCAAACATTCTTTCTAGTCTTTTTCAACTTTAAAAATAGCAAGAAAGCAATAAAAAATCGCCTCCTTATTATTTCCTTCCTAACACCGCTCGGAGCACGTTTCAACTTACAAAACGAAAAACTTTTCAGTCTTATAAATCTTGATTTCGTGGTAACAAAACTTCTTGTACTTTTAAAACGTCTTCTGGTTTAGCGAGTTGTTATTTATGAAAGTGTTTATTTAGCGGGCGGTTGACATTAATGTTGTGGCTAGCTGCTGACTTGTTATTTAGTGGGGTTCCTACTTACAACATATACTTACGACCACTCTTCTAAGTCCTGGCTTAGTTTAATCTTGTTTAGATTCAGATTATTTATTGTCATCAGCCGTACAGTACACATGATGTTTCAAAGAGAAGAAAAGAGAGGAGATCTACTTCTAAGCTAGCTCCTGCCTAATTCTCTTTACTCTAACCTTGAATTATACTTGACATTTCGCTAGGAGTAGTTTAAAACTAGTTAAGCAAGGACTTGGACGATTCTTAGATTTAGTGCAAGAATTAAGTGACCATTAGTTACTTAGTAAGTATAGTAGTAGTAGACACCTTATTACTTTGTGACTAATGTTAATATTGTAGTGAAACGCCGAGTACCCGACGCAAAAGCGACGGTGTGTGTGTATCTGACATCGTAGCTCCCGAACGGATGCACCGATTTTTTTTTTTTTAGAAAGGTGGCGGAGTCGGGAGTGTTCTTAGCTATGTTGATGAAAATCGGTGTTGAGAAAATCGATGTCGGGGGTTTTTCAAATTTTTAATAAGTCAGACTTTTTTGAAATTTTGTGAGAAGTATTTAGATTTTTTTGTCGAGTAGGTTTCTGGATTTTTTCAAAATCGCGGAGTTTTGATATTTTTTTTTAATGTCTCTCTTCGCTCGTTGTCTCCATCGAGACGAAATGGCAACAGAAAACCAACTTACTTACTTAAAATCCTCGCAAGAATGCCGCGCCGTCGTTCTCAAAATCTTTAAGTACCACTAATTATACTTTTTTTAAACTTAAGACTCCGCAATTAAATGTGAAAGCTCTTACAGCCTGATCCGTAAATCGGCTTACCCAGTAATGGTTCTAATCGGGCTCAATTGATCACGTTTTAATCGGCACCATTTGCCGGAAGGCCGGGGGACGTCCCTCAACGGGGATGAGATGCTTGAGAGGTCTCAACTTTGAGGTTTTAAATGAAAAACGATTTTTGGTTTAGATTTTTTTTGTTGAAGAGATAGACAGCTTATCGTTCGTTAAACATAGTTTGATTCGCGGGACAGACATCAAGAAGACATATCTGTCATATATCAAACTAGCTGCAACCCGCGGTTTCACCCGCGGTCCCACAGGAACCGTTAAGTTTTTCGGGGTAAAAAGTACCCTATATCCTTTTCTGTATCCCAGACAACGTGTATGCAAAATTTCATGATTATCGATTGAGTAGTTAGGGCGTGAAAGCGTTACAAACAAACAAACGAAAAACCAAACATCGTTGCCTGCGTCTGTCTTTTCACCTAAATATATACAATCCGGGGGTGTTTAAGAGTAAAGTGAATAGGTATCTCCTAGGCAAGCGTGTTACACCTTCGATCACGTCGACGCTTCCCATCAGGCGAGTCAATGGTCAAAAGCATGCCTAGTTTGTTATAAAAAAAAATTGGCCCATCAAACTTTTTATCGGTTGATACTGAATCGCTGTAATATGCACACTTACTTACTTCTATACACTGATTAAGAAGTCGACTAAACTATCGGCCGATAGAAAGTCTGCGGTCTGCGGGGATTATGACGTACCCACCAATATAGTTGGATAATATTACTAAGCTGTTACCCGCGACTTTGTTCGCGTTTGGTAAAAAAATAGTATTTCCAAAAACGCTCCATGTGATATACTATGACTAATTATCAAATTGCATCAAGCTCCTTTCAGCCGTTTAGCCGTGAAAACCCTACAAACAGAAACACAAAGTTACATTTGATTTTAAAAGGGTCGCTGCAGCAACAAAGTAACTTACTTAGTTTTCTACTAGATTTCGTTTTACTTAATTAGTTTTTCGTTTGTTTCAGGAGTAAAGTAAATCACAATGGCGGCGTTCGTGGCAAAACAAATGGTCGGGAACAAGCTGAGCGCTGTCAAAGGTGAGTTCACTTATTATTACTGACACAATTGTCTATTCTACTGCTACGGACAATTAAGTGTAGCCGGTTATTTCGTCACTCGGCGAAGTGTCTGGCGAATTATCGCTCACGTCAACTGAAGCAGAAAGCCGACGAATTGACTACGCTATATTTTTAGCGCGACAACGCGACACGAATTACAGCGCGCTAATGTAGCCACAACATTATTGAGACGGGGACAGTAAAACAATTTAGCTTTAATTCTAATTATTGGTTAGCTATTAGGCTTCTTTCTAACTCAGCACTGTGAGCGGCTGAATTTTTGCCTCCAGTTCACCACCGTACATATTTTAAGTGGAGTCTCCGAACAGTGCGTACTAGTAGTTACAGCGAATGAGTGCCGGCTAACTGTTTGCCTGCATGACATCTTGTTGCCATGGTGGTTAGGTTTTGCTGATAGGAGATCCATTTTTCAATTTAATTTATTTAATTCAGAATCCAAGTCCATACAGTTACATTACAATAAAATAAAATAATAATACAATAAGATGTCAAATATAAAAATATAAAAAATCAAATCAAATTCAGTGTTCAAGAAAAATTAAAAATTTTAGAAGTAGAATAAATAATTTTAAAATTAAAATAAAATTTAAAAATCAAAATCAAGTTATCTTAACCTAAACTTTGGCTGGGACCCGGAATGCTCAATATGGGCTTTAGTCCAATGCTGCATAATGGGGCAGTCCACGTCCATGCGCCAGGCGAATAGCTGCAGCTAGCGGTTGGAGCTGCCCTGTACGCGTCGCGTATTTAGCCTTTATTATAATCACTTAACTATATTAATACTGCCCGTCCAAGTCCAAGTCGCCCGTACCACACACACACATGCATACATACACTCGAAAGACATAACCTTCCAACTTGCGCAGTCGGGTAAAAAAAACTTAGCCGAATAGCTTTGCAAACGCTACTTCTCAGACTTATCACCAATATCAGACAGCTAACGAGCCATCTCAGCACTTGCGTCCCTATTCTCAGCACTCGATATATCACAATATTGCGAATCGTCTCTAGCAGCGATTGGCCAAATAACTTCACAAGCACGTTCGATAACTGGATAGAAAGTAATAGAGACTCGTTACAAAAAGTTCGACGACGCTGCGATTCCTGCTCCGATGACGATGCCCCATTTAAATAATGGATTAGATTGAAATCGTTGAACAAATCGTAGGTAGGTACATACCTGGACAACGTTGGTCGCTCTTAGCGCGATTTGTGAGCTCTCAAATTAATGGCACTCGAATTCAGGCTGTTCAGCTTGAGTTGCAGGTGAACTGGGCAGAAAAAATCTTTATCGTGTCAACGCTAAAACAAGTAACATTGTTAACAGGAAAACAAAAACCCGGCTGCAAAATGTTGTACCCTATGTTACTTCTACCATCAAGACGATTCAAATGACACCTCACATGTGGAAATACATACAGCTGTTTATGTTGTAAGGCGTGCCAAAGAAACCTCATATATGAGGTTTATTTAACATACCCACATACATACAAACATACACTCGAAAAACACAACCCTCTTTCTTGCGCAGTCGGGTAAAAAATATATGTACTTATACATATCTCAATTATTATTATTACTGTTACGAATAGTTTGGCTCAAGCCTTGGTTTTGTAACGACATCTTAGTTTTTGACTTTGCGACTTTCATATCTCCCAAACTCCTGGTGGCAACATAGGGTCGCTCGCATCTTCAGCTATTGTCACTGATTATGTTCTGCGTCTGAGGTCCGGTCGAACGGCAAACGTAGCCGGCACTAAGTGTAGTCGGGGAAACCGGTCAGCGATCAGGGACCCTATTCGGAGATTTGAGATTCTCATCTCACTATTTCTCGTCCTTGTTGCTCTCGTTTGAAACGTCATAGGTGTGAGAGTGACCAAGATAAAATCTCATCTCATCTCACGCGCAGGAATAGCCCCCCTGTGATGCTATTCAATTCACAATCATTCGGATATCAACACTCAAATTGTTTGAATCTGTCTACTTTTCTAAATTTTTGAATGGGGAATCGAGTATAAATCCGATCGGAAGAATGAATCAGGTCTAGAAACTTCTTAAAACGGACTGATATTCCAATAATTTGAGTTTACATTTTTTGGGATCCGAACGGAAACGTTTCAGAACGATTGTGATTTCCTTTGCTAGACGTTATCAGGCAGGGCAAGCAGCGGACATCTTACATTTTACTTATGTCCGATCCGCTTGCCTGATGCGTCCCTGACGTGCTTTTGCTTGTACCCGCACGGGCAGATTTCATTGACACAAAATAATATTAAAATGTGAACCGTAAATGATGCTCACACATGACGCGGGCTGCGTTTGTTTTGACCAGGCCGCAGGACGCAGAATGCATCCAGAGTGACAAATCCTTAAAAATTGTATTGAAATTAACTATACAGTAGATTTCATTTATTACGACCTTGGTGTAGCGACCATTTACCTATAGCGACGTTAAATCTAAGTCCCTTGAATTTAAAGCATACTTTAGTACAAAATTCATGTGGCTATAGCGACTTTGGATGTAACGCCGAGTTCGGGTGTAGCGACTGTTTTTAATGAATCATTTGTAACAAATTCCTAGACATCCCATGCAGATATTGCGACCGGAGTCGACCGCCAAAGACACAAAGATTTTTTTCTTTCACAATCATTTCTTATCTTTTGTTTACATCAATTGCACACAGATGGTTAGCAAGTGTGGAGACCTTTACCTTTTGTTTATAGATATCAACTAAGTAGGTAGGGAAGCGTGTACCTTTCGGAGCTTTTATGGTTTAGTTACAAAGTGATATTCTGAGTAGCAACTGGGTTTAGTTAACTTTTGAATAAGTATGGCTGCGAGACGCTAAACTACACATGTGTACGTGTCTGTATCTCTTTACCTTTGCCTGTAACGACTTCCGGATATAACGACGAAAATGGTCCCTTCATTGTCGTTATACCCGAAATCCACTGTATTTTTACCCGACTGCGCAAGAAGGAGTGCTATGTTTTTCGAGTGTATGTATGTGTATATGTATGTTTGTATATATATGGGTTTGTATGTATGTATGAGGTTTCTTTGATACGCCCTACAGCTTGATGGATTTCGACATGTGAGGTGTCATTAGAATCGTCTTGATAGTGGAAATGACATAAGGTTAAAATTTTTCAGCCGGCTATTTTGATTTTTATAATAATGTTACTTGTTGCTTGCTTAATTTCATGAAGCTCGAATCACCGGTACATACAAATTTCGAGTTATATGCATAGTTACTTAGTTTTGTGTCGTCGTATAGCTCGGTCAACTAGGCTTTTATTTACCAAGCCATTTTAGTTCCTACCATCGCATCGTATATCCCGCTTGCTTAATTTTTTGTGCTTAACTGAATTGATGACGAATAATCCGACATTTTTTTCTCTAATTAAATCTAATTACATTGGTCATTATTAGTAGGTTTAATCTTCAACCATAAAACGATATTCTAAAAACCTTTCTCTAGGGAAATTTACTTAATTCGATGCCTGACGTCGGCTCGCTTCTGGAAATATATTTTTATTTTGAGATTTTTGATGTGAACAGGCTTGTTACTTGTGTTCTCTGTCTTGATGTCAAGGGATAAAAAAAGCTAAAAAGTTTATTAGAAGAGGTAGGTCAGTATAAAAAAAATACTTTACACATACACTACACACATCGTCGTCACGCCTCTCCCCGAAAGGGCTGGCAGAGGTGTAGTACAACAACCACAGTTCACCGGACGATATTCAGTCCTTACTTACTAACTAAACACGATGATAATTCTAAAAGTACTTCATCTTCAAGCTGAAATTAAACAATAGATAATTTATAGGTAGAAGAGGTCAGCTACGAAATGTTTTGTGACGGGTTCGAATTAAGTGGTTCGCGAGTGCACCTACAGGGCGCAGCTATTAGACAGTAAAAATATTAACTGTCTATCATATCTATACTAACATCGGTTTAGAAACGCGAGCACTGCCGGTAGCAAAAGAAAGGAGTTGTTATTAATTATGCGTTTGAACACTAGCCACCTATCTTATTGGTTTCACCTGATATACTTTGGGGAACTTCTCCAAGATATTTTACACTAAATTTTGAATGATATGGTTCAGTATTTACAGAGTTAAATTAAAACAAGCAGCTACAGATTAAAAATAACTATATTTTATTTTATGGCACATGATAAGTTATTGCTATTAAAGTATTTATTAAATCATTCACATTTAAAAATATATATTATTACCTAAATTGGTTTCAGTTTTAATACTGAATGTGACAAATAAATGTTATCTTCCAATGTAATAGAAAATAAGCATTGCAAACTATTAAAAAAAAATTAAAATATAAAATCATAAAGAAGAATATAAGATTATTTTCAAAGTAAGTGTACAAGTAAAAATATAACCAAGAAATCGAGTATAGAAATTAAGTATCAAATTTGAATTTACATCTAATAAAATTGGCTATTGCTCCATAAAAATCTACAAAGTATTGAGCTATAATTAATTTAGTTCCGTAACTTTCAATAGTAATTTATTAATTAATTTCATTAACTCATATTTTTTACTCAATTCCTCCTGTAAATATAATACTAACTTTAATAACATTCACTTAGATATTTCTTATCAGCTATAGTCCATACTATACTCCTTATTATGAAACAAACTTATCAAAACTCTCTTTCTCATTCCCCCTTTCGTATCTGGACTATTGCTATCATTGTCGCGCTCTTTCACATACACTTTTTGCATTTTCTCGCTCGAGTCGGGTATGAGCGATTGTTTTCGCTTCTTCGCGTTTTTACGCTCGCTTCGCTTGAGGTAGGGACGCTCGTACGGAGCGTCCACCATGGGTGAGTGGAATAGCTTCTTGCTGATTAGCTGTAGGGTCGGATTTCTTACTGGCGAGTCTGTTTCCATCTGTAAAATAACATAGAAATTGGTTTTAAAAACTTTTTTTGTTTTCCATAATAAAAAAATCCCTAAAAAAACTTTTTTTATTATTGGAGCTGAAAAACATCTCTTTTTCATTTATTCTTCTCGTTTTGATCAGCCTTTTTATCTACAGGTACAATAGGTACCTTTAGTTAAAAAGGCTAAACTTTTACAGGTGGCATTTACAACTGAGCACTACCGTGGCTCAGATGACACATTAAATTGTAGGCCCCGGTTGATTGTTCAATGACAACAATCGTCAAGCCATGTCAGAGGCCTTCGGGTGGCCTAGAAACTCTGACATCAGGGCTAGCCACTCGGCCTATACGATCTTGCTTGCTTGCTTTTTACTTTTACAGATAAACCGGCAGAATTGATTCTGATAATTTCACAACAAAGTTCATTATTTGTTGTCAAATACAACATGAAATTAAAGAAAAGAAAATACCCGGCTGCAAAATGTTGAACCCTATGTCACTTCCACCATCAAGACGATTCAAATGACATTTCGATATCCATGAAGCTGTTTAGGCTGTAGGGCGGATCAGAGAAACCTTATACATACATACACTAAAAAAATTACCCTCCTTCTTGCGCAGTCGAGTAAAAAGACAAATCCGGTAAGTTTCTCGAAGAAGAAAACATTCACCAGGTCAACACTCTCTGGCCCTAACACTAAGACATTCACGGCTGCATCAAGTCATATCTCGGGACAATCAAGTACCTACCTTTAAAGTACCGAGTACCTATAAACAGACCAACATTCCTTCCTACAAAAACACGGACCTCAAACGAAACAAAAACATTTATTCGAACCAAAGCGAGAGGGCGAGTAATTCGCGGAAAGAATGTAAAATCCCAGAGAGGTTTAATCCCGACAAAAGAGGTAATTACCGACGGAACCCTTC
The DNA here is from genome assembly GCA_911728515.1 of Peribatodes rhomboidaria. Classification (NCBI taxonomy): domain Eukaryota; kingdom Metazoa; phylum Arthropoda; class Insecta; order Lepidoptera; family Geometridae; genus Peribatodes; species Peribatodes rhomboidaria. Next base: position 530,662 of record OU452190.1, read on the forward strand.
GCAAAAAAAGGCCGATACAGGTCGGCCTGCAGGTGCGATAGGCTTGCAGGTAGGATTCTTGATGATGGGAGTTTACAATTTTAAATCCGCATTTTGTTTTGATTGTGAAATGTAAGCATAACTTGGCCATGAATGGTGCTATGGAACGTGGTTTCAAAACATATTGTTCCTACGGCTCACGTTTAATTAGTGTCATTTTGATCGTGCTTTGAGACTAAGGTCCACTTGCAAATAATACGAAATTAAATTTTATTATGGAAACTGACGTGGTTTTCACACATTATGATTTAAAACACGGGAAATTACTCACGTACGATTCAGTCGATTATTCCGACTATAGTTTCAACCGCATTCGGCGGTCTTCATCAGGGCGAGTGCGCGCGGCTGTGCTATGCGAGACGCAGCCGCGCGCGCGCACTCGCCCTGATGAAGACCGCCGAATGCGGTTGAAACTATAGTCGGAATAATCGACTGAATCGTACGTGAGTAATTTCCCGTGTTTTAAATCATAACGAAATTAAATTGTTAAATGCAGGGTTAATTAATACAGAGTTAAAATATCTTAAATGTCACTATATTAGTATGTTAAATCAAGCTTAGCTTCTAACTCTTGGTGGCGCAAGACGATTAATCAGTTTAACCCCTGATGAGCAGTTAACTCCGAATTAAAAAGAAGACCCCGAGTGGTCCTAAATAGATAGGTATTTGGTTTAAACATCTGATTATTATTACATGGTTTTGTAACTATAAAATGAAACCTGAATACTCCGATCAACCTAATGATCCCTCGCATTTTTTAATTTGTATAGCTGTTTAAGCCACAGGAGATATAATATCCCTTACATAAACAAAATACACCCAAAAATATGTATTATCTACCATCTTCCTTGAGCAATCAGATGTAAAAAGTTTTTACAATAAATACCACTAACTACTCTAAAACAAAATTCAAAAGTCATACCCAACGTTGTAAATTAAAAGTCTACTGTTTTTTTGATAAACATAACAATGAATCCCACTGATCACTCACCGTATCACAGTCCGTATAAAACTCCACTGAATCATTTAGTATATTATTCCTTATTAAAACTGACAAATCCTCCCTTGAAAGAGTGTTGATCGGTGTTGACACTTCAGACATCTTTAAATATTCAAAATGGCGGACGGCGTACGCGACTACGCGCACCTTCTGTGCTGGTCTTGGGTGTACTGACCGACCAACAGGCGACGGCTGGCGACCACACAAACAACACTAAAGAATATCTATCCTGTTATGAACTTTTTTTGATATTGCGATTAGATAAATAGATAACTTGGAGGTTATACATTTTTATTATTAGTCTAATTTTTAGAGCTGACTGACTATTGCTTGGAAAGTTTTAATCTTTAATATCTTCCAATTAAAACTTAGTAGATTTGCATTGCATAGGCTAATAAAGTAGCAACAAAATATTTATTTCTATGCATACTTAATTACTTATTTTTATGTTTATAAAATGTTCTGTTAGGTAATAAAGCCAAATACATTTTTGTTCAATCTTTTTATTTCTATATTCCACACAATAATAAACATACTTATTTTACATTGTCCTCAATTTCATCATTTTTAAATGTATTTATTTTTCATCAAAAACTGTATGAAAATTAATTGCTATCCAATTATTTTGTCGTGAATATCTACTCGTATAAATATGTATTTCTCATCTTTCAATTATTGAAAACAAAGTTTATAAATTGTCACTGGATATGAATTATAAATACCAAGTTGTATTAATTATTAGTTAATTACCACCTAAAGAAATTAAATTTTAAAATAAAATCATGTCACACTACAAATACCCTGTAGTTAATAATTAATAATTTTAAAAATTATTAGGACTATGTATGTATAAATATACTTAGCATCTACATGTTTTTTTCTTACTCAAGTTCTAGTAAAACTATGTCTAGTAATTTCCACATAATTAGAAGAAAAATCATTCCAATATTGTTTGATAGCATCTCTCTTATCCCTCTTCAAAATAGTGATCTGCTTCTGCGAATTTTTCGGTAGAACTTCTATTCTGTTTTCTTTCGGTTCAAATTGTGCATTAAAAAAAACCGACGGAGGAAGCTTTTTCAAGTCGTAAATGTCGGTTTTTTCATCGCTCAGGTTCAAAAAGTTCAAGCATTTCGAATAGTTTTCTACCATCAAGAGTTCTTCTTCTACCATTTTTCTTTTGATGTAAAAAGCGACGTTGCTCACTGTGTAGTTCAACTCGCATTTTCTAGCGAATTCTTTGAACTCCGTGAGAAATTTCCTCAAAGGGATCATATGAGACTTGCAGTACTTCTTAATCATGTTGCTTGTGTTCAGAATTTCGTGGGCCGTCACGCTGTTTTGGGTTTTTAAGTCGGTTAAGGCGTCTAGCTTGAGGGCTGTGTCGTTTTTGATGGTGTCTACGTTCTTGATGTAGTGCTGGATGTTGTTTAGAGTGTATAGCTTGGGGAATATCTGGTCGAGGTAGGGGGAGGTGGGGGGTGGGGTTGAGAACATGTTGAACTCGTGGTAGCGGCTGGTGGCGCGCCGGTCCGCGGGCAGCTTGTCTTCCTGAGGGGAAAACATTGTGTAGGCTTCGATTTATATACACAAAATACTGAGATAATAAATAATGAGATACACTAAAAACATAGGAAAGTGATGACAGATGGAGTAACGTCGAAGAAAATAGTACAATTATAATATTGTTAATTTCACCATCGCCACCATGTTTTTACGTAATAAAGCCTTTGGATCCGATTACCTTAAGACTGAAGCAGATGACACAATAACAGAGAATCTTATACTCTACGAGCGGAGTAAAAAAGGCTGTACATAATGACAATGATACATACATAATTGAGATTAGTTTTTAGAAAGGTTTAGATTTCTAAAAACACATTCTTACCTACCTACAGCTACACATAACAGGTAGTACCTACCAGAGTCTCTAAATAGTGGTAGTAGTTGCAGACGTCCTTGAAGCTGTTCCGCTGTCCACAATGCATCCAGACTATGAAGGCCCTTCTCACGGTTGCGTTCGTGTAGGCAGGGGACCGAGACTCCAGTAGGGGATGAGAGCCTTCGATGAAACTCATACTGAAACTAAAACAAGTAAACATAAAAAAACGGCTTCCCAAAACCAGAATTTCAGAAAAAAAACTAAGGAAAGTTTTCGAAAAAATTGGGACCACTCTGAATTTTTGAAAGCATTCACTATCATCATTACAGAATCTATACGCCCCACAGCAGGGACATCGAACTACCCTACATCGAGGGTAATTGAGCCGATTGGTTGAAAGTATTATATCCTAGCAAATTAAAAAAAAAAACATTCAGGGTTTTATAAATGACGGAGTTCTGAGGTAAATAATAAAAGTCTAAAAAAAGTGAGAATCTCTTCCTTTTTTTAAATCGATTTAAAAAGTCCGGTTTGATCAGTTTTTAGATAGGGGAACGTGGGTAGCATTTACAACTGACCACTACCGTGGCTTGGGTAACACGTTACGTTACATGCTACTTTTGTCCTATTACAATAATCATCAAGCCAATATCACACATTTTGACAAATAAAAATGAAACTACATTTAAATAATTTTACTTCTTGGTCTTTCTTAGCCGCCAATATTTTGCTATGAAGCACAAAAGTAACAAAAATTAAGTTAAAACAGGTTACGTTAACAAAAGTTGTTACATGAAGTAATTGCCAAAACTCACCAAAACCAACACTTTTTTAGTCGTAAATTATTTCTTGACACACTCAAATGGCACTATTTATATCAATTTTATAAAACTTCGTCATTAGGATTTTAATTAAGTACATATTATCGAGTCATTTTATCAACTTAAGTCCGACCGTAGACACGAACGTAGACAGAGTGTAGTATCCGACTTTTTCAATTCTACCCTCTTTTTAAGTTAAGTATGAATAACCATTCCTACCTGCTAATTGTTTTAATACAATACCAAAATAAAATACATAAAATATCATTGATAAATTAAAGTTTCACAACTTAAAAAAAATTGTAATTTTTTATTGTAACTTACCATTGTAAAAGACAAAGGTTTTTATTAATTAAAATTACACCGCCATCTATGTTTTTTTCTTGAACTATGATTATGTTGAGCATTAGGGTTTGAAAAGTAACTATTTTTTTATAGATACATTTTGTTAATGTCTTTTTTGTCATCAATCATCCATCATGCGTAACTACATCTTATTCTGTATTTCATCTTATTCTAATTCTATCTCTTACTTCAATTTAGTTAACACCTAGTAAATGAGTACCTATTTACTACCTCTCGATAAGAGCATTCGATAAACTCGTAATAATATTCCAATAACCCGTCAATGAATCGATATAAAATTCAGTTCATTCGTGCCATTGTTCTAAATACGTTCCGTGGCACGCAGGAATGCGATCGGCGATACGACGGCGAATATCGGCGGAGAACGGAGCGTATGGAATGTCGCTTTAAGGATGCGCTAGTGATGTGCCGATATTGACTGCTGTTGTCTAGTTGTCGATGTGAGAAGAATTTTAATGCAAGTTCAGGAATTAAAACTAGAGGTTGAGACGATCAGAGTTTGGCATATAGGAAAGCATGCTCAATTTGAAATATAATGTTGTTTCTTCATTATGAAGAAATCGATTAAGTACCTACACAAAATAAAACCAAAAACACGTTTTAAAAAAATAGTTTGCAACATTTTGTTGATCTTTTGGTACGATAGCTGGAACTAATATTTTGAAGTAGCATTTAAGTCTTCTAAAATGTAAGCTTAGAATCTTTTAGGTGCCTGTTAAAAGTTAGTAAATCGATAAAACGTAGCCGTCACTACCAACTTCACTTACTATAAATATAAAATTTCACTGCCAATAATTTCATAGCCGCCAGTTATTCAGGTCAACGGGATCCACTTCGTCATGCTCTGGCTATGACGACGCATTCTTCCACGCTCCATCTTAGATCCCACTGCCTTAGCTTTATGAGAGATAAAATATTTTGCGGCAAACCCTTTGGAAAGTGCTCACGGTAATGGATTGGTTATGAATTTTTGAAGACATTTTTAGAACAAAGTGAACTTTAGTAAAAAAAAATTGTAACGTGAGTCTTGAGGTAAGTTTTTTGGTTATGTGTGTGAAGATTGTTTCTTTAAAATATTTTATTAATTAATCAACTAGAATATGCATGTAGGTACTCGTGTTACAAAAAAACTTTTTTTTTATGTACCGTATTTATCTATATTAGTACATAAATAAGTAGGTAAGTAGATAATTTAATTTTATTTGGTCTGTAATTCGAGCGGTTTTTTTAGTCCACTAAAATAAATAACTTCAAATTGACTTAAATAAATACGAGTGCCTACTAATTGTAGAAAACATTAGTTGAATTTAAAAACTTAGTCACATTACACTCATGCTAATTAATACATTGATCAATACATGAGAGGCTAATGTTTTATTTTAAAGCCATTCAACAATGTAACTAACACAAATTATCCAAAAACTTGAAACTGATACGGAGTAGAAACTTCTTAGTTCAGAGAACTATTCCCAAAGATCTTCGGAGCTAATTGAACTAAAGTATTCACGGCGAGAGGCTAGCCGTTAACTTAATACGCCTCCTGGGCAGGTCCTGTTAGTTATACTTTACTGCTACTTAAGTTTTTACGGCGTAGTTTAGGTGTACTACTTATTTTGCGTTTAAAAACAACTCTTTGTTTTGAATAATAGAAGGAACTAAACAATTTTACTGCTGAAACTGGTGTGGCTCTCACATTATGAATTTTATTTATTATGAGTTTCAGAAAACGGGAATTACTCACGTCCGATTTGAGTCGGACGACTAGATATAGTTTTAACTGCATTCGGTGGTCTTTATCAAGGTGGTTGCGTTCGCGTGGCTACCAGCTTTTCGCTCTGCTTTTGCTATAAGCAGAGTAACCGGCTCAAATCGGACGTAAGTAATTTTTCTGATTTACATTTAAAACATACATACACTTAAATACATATACATTTTAAAGAATGAAATCGAATCAAAACTAATCGATAGCACCTACTTAATCGATAACATCTATCGCCACCAGCGCATCACTAGCAATAGAGAGGGGCGCGCGAGACGTGTCGTTGCCACGGTGACGACGACGCTAGACACACTATGAAGTCGCGCCTTGTCGTCACTACTGCGTATTCTGTGGCTAAGATACTCGTTTTATTATCAGATAAATTCATGGCAACTGCGTTCGTTTTTATAATAAAATCCCAAAAAATATAACAGGGCTCACTGAAGGAAAATTTAAATCTCATGTTAAACTACATTAGTGAAAAGAGGATATTATAAAGTTAACAATTATTGAGAAGACAAAGATGTCTGGAGCCTTCCACCTCCGCCAAGTAGCCACTAGTACATAGATACAACCTCATTGTAAGCAAAAATTTGTGAGACAATATTTTTTTCAATAATTCCTCTCATTTTCCAGCCTGTTCTTCTGAGTAGTAGCTCTTTTTCCGAACAACGCGGTCGAGTCTATTATAAAACATTGATGTTCATAAGTGTATCTTTGATACCCAAATTGAATAAAAATATTTTAATTTTACTTTATAATAATATACTCCACATGTATAGCATTCGGAGTCAAAAATAGTCCCGTGGGCAACTCGTAATGACGTCAATCGATGCTTAAGCTAGACCGAAATAAGTAGTTTGAAAGAGGCGTTGACAATGACGAGTGACGTCATTACGTGTTAGCTCCCGGAATGCTAGACTTTGCCTTTTCAGATCATGGAGAAATCTTGATAAAAAGTATGAAACTTGTAGTTCGCCTAGAAATGAGACCTCGCATAGCTCCAACCAATCGTTTGAATTAGTTCATATACAAACTCAATAAAATTAAAAATGCTATTGAAGTAAACTAGATGACAGCGACATTTCTTAAAGATCGAATAAAGGATACTCAAGTTACAACACAATACATCTTTATTGCACACCAAAATCCTACTATCCTATCCTATCCTACTTGCTACTAATATCCTATCCTATCCTACTCCTACTTAATATTATAAAGGCGAAAGTTTGTAAGAATGGATGTATGGATGTTTGTTACTCTTTCACGCAAGAACGGCTGAACAGATCTGGATGAAATTTGGCACAGAGATAGATTACAGTCTAGAATAGCATATAGGATACTTTTTAACCGCGGGTGAAACCGCGGGGCGCAGCTAGTACAAAATAAAACAAACTTAAAATATTTATATAATATAAATCTTTCGGCAGCACAAGGGTGGCCTTATCGCCTAAAGCGATTTCTTCCAGACATCCTTTGGATGGACAGGACAGAACGAAATATGACAACCTGCCGGTGGCATACTTAAATACAATAATTTACATTTAAAAAAATAAATATCAATGGTTCAATTTGTTATCGTCGGAGAATCAAATGCCGAGACGTCCCAGTATGTAGACTGTGAGACCTCGCTCCGCTCGGTCACCTAGGCAAGCGTGTTACACTTTCGATCATTCGCTTCCAACCAGGCCAGTCAGCGGTCAAACGCATGCCTAGTCCGATGTCAAAAAACATCTTAGCTTGGTCCGATGTCAAAAAATTACATTCATTATTTTATTATCGTAAACCTTAAAAATTGCATTCGAAATGTAGCCACCTACCTACTTGGCTGAAAAAAATCATTACTTTTTTTTCAATAATCAAACGTACTTACATATTTTTTTTTGTTCATTAATTAAAGGTTATATGTACCTCTAGCACAAAAACTATCGGAAAATTCGGGAAATACCATAACGTAAATACCTACTTTTATGCAAAAAATAAGATTCAACAGTTTAGAATAGTTCAGTAGATTAGATTCATAGTATAGTCAATACAAATCTAAACCATATCCCGTACATTTCCTTAGGTAATAGAATAGTAGGGTACCTATAGTAGCCAATGCTATTTGTAGGGTTGCTCTCTCCAGGCTAGCTTGAATAGGAAAATGCAATTTTCTTTGCACTTACTTTTGTGCAAGCGGAAAATAAAACTTCAGCTTCCATGGCCTAGTTATTACTCAGTCTGGTGTATGTGTTTAGGAATTGGGTTCCATTCCTGTCAATAAAATGACAATACTTTAGAAAATTACGATAAAGTAGAAACAGAAAAATAAGTAAATTTAAAAAGGTTAGACAGAACTGATGCTATGACTTTTGGGGGTCATTTTATTTCACTATGAAACTTTTTGAAACATAGTAAGTATTATTTTGTCTCATAACTACACCCGCCTCTCAAGCCAGAGAGAGCGGGTTCAAACCCAGCCGACGGCACGCACCAATTTGTTCATTGTGTGAACATCTGTGCGTATTGTATGTCATCTGCTACATGATTGGAGCTCGGTGTATGGCGCTAGGCGTCACATTTTGGACAGAATATCGTCCGGCAAAGTGTGGGTGTTGTATTACACCTCTGCCAGCCCCTCGGAGGAAAGGTGTGACGATGTTATGTTTTATTATGAGCTACAGCTATATAAATTCTAGTTTTACGAGAAGTCTTTTTTACATTTACCTTATGAATTCTACCTTAACGAAAAGCCGTCGCGGGCAACCCTATTCCCTATATCCGCGGCATTATACGGTGCGATCTCGCTAACTCCCGTTTACGACTTCGGATTTCCGTACAGTCGGCACTGAGAGTAATATCTGCAGAGATACAGATTGAAAAGGTTGGGTTTTAGGGCGTCTGCTAAAAATTGCGCGGGCGTTGTGTACAAACAATTGCGTGGGCGTGTTGAAAAATAGTATGAAGGCACTGCAGATCAAAATACCCATTCAGCGATTCAAAAAGCGCTAAAGACATTGAATAAAATCAGTTTATCAAAAATGCGCTAGATTTGGCACGGTGCGGGTGCATGCGACGGGAATCCGTCGTTTTACGAGTTTTAGCGAACGTTGTTATAACTTAACAAGAGATTAAAATTAGGAGGCTAAACCATCAAGTAAACGTCGGAAGTACCTAAAAACTTACAAATTTAAACTTTTTTTGATATTACTCCATCATAACACATGTACCTATATCATACCTATATAGTAACACTAACATTATAGAAAAGCTACTTTATGGAACGCTAAGTGGGAAGTAATATCCAGAACTACTAGTGTTTTTTTTAAATTATTTAATCAATATTACTGAGTGGCGTAGGTTATGAAACGAAAGCAAACCCGCGGGCTCGCTAGTCAATTATAACTTAACTATACTTAATATACTTCTATACTATTTATCTAGTACACTAATAACTATATTAGTAAATAATTCTATAAAATCGAAAGTACCTCTGTCTGTCTGTTTGTAGGCTTTTCACGGCTAAACGGCTGAACGGATCTTGATTAAATTTGACAATTAGTTACAGTTTTCACGAGGAAGGTGTTTGGATACTATTTTCAGAATAAACGCAAAAAAAGTCACGGGTAACAGCTAGTATTTGCATATTTTCTTACTGGACAATTTTTTTAGAAGTTATTTCTCTAAGAATGTTCTACTCGGTGTATACGTACAGCGTATAAATAAATACTTACCTATATGTGCCACATCCATTTTTATACGGGGATCTAAAACAGATATATCTCGCAATCGTATGTTTATGTATTGAATGCTATTGGAGATGAGAATAGTGTGATCTTTGGGATGAAAACTCCGTATAAAATGTATTTTTATTTATTTTCCGTTGCAAATTAATCCTATGTCAAACAATAAATAAGCTAAAATCGTCATCTAACTAGGGTGAACTGGGGCAAATGCGTCTGTGGGGCAATTGCGTCCTTCGAGGTTTACTGACAAACCCTTCATAAATTAGGCGTCACCTTTATATTTTTTCTATCTTCAGTTGCAATAATCTGTACAAGATGGCGTTAGTTGCCTAACTTGTGAAGGGTTTGTCAGTAATTTTCGAAAAACACAATTGCCCCACAAACGCATTTGCCCCAGTTGACCCTATATTACTAATATTATAAAGAGGTAACATCTGTAAGTTTGTTTGTCGGGGGTAATCTCCGAAACTACAGAACCGATTTTAAAAAAAAATCCTGCTAGAAAGCTACATGAAGCAATGATATCCTACTTGGAGAAGGCCCGCCTCTCAAGCCAGAGGGAGTAGGTTCAAACTCAGCCGACGGCACGCACCAAATTGTTTATACCAATTTTTCTATTTGCACCAATTTCTCTATAATTTTCCAATAGCTACCTACGTATGTTTTTTTTAATCCCCTTTAATATAGGTACAGTTTTGAAAAGAAAAGATACAGCTTACAGATGATAATTAAAAATGTTAAGTTACATTTTTAACAAAATTAATACATACGATTTTATGTATGAACAGACCTTCAGCTTTGCCATACAATTTTATGACGTAGCCAACTAGTCACAGAGTAGGTTTTCTGTCAATAAATTTTTCAGTGCTGCCAGTACTCCGCTTCCGATTTATCAATAAAGTACCGAACTGATCTTTCTATGGGTTATTGAAACTATAATACTGGTTTTATCGGGATAAACGCCGACTGACATATTTTCGCCGGCTTAGGGCTGTCACAAATAATAAATTTAGAGGATAATACAGTTACAGTACTCGGCGATATTTAGTGCACATCGACCTTTGAAATAGAGTAATAGAGTGCTTTATTGGCCTTATAACAAAACGTTACACTGGGGAAGTCAATTACAGATTTTTAAATGTGTACATAATATTTTTAAAATGTTTAATATAATTTATTCTAATTTAAACAATTTTTAAGAATGAAGATTCAGTTAGTCGCATATTCATAAATTCATTCAGTGAATAAAAAGGGTTGGACTCAAAGAACTGTTTAATTTTAAATTTGAAAAGAGTCTTCACCTTCGTAGAGCGTTATCTCTGTCGCACACTAAACGAAACTGTCGTGCGAAAGAGATGACGCTCTACGAAGCCGAGTCTCTTTCCAAAAGTCGATGTGCAATATTTATCGCCGGGTACTGTACCCTGAAGCCATAAAATATAAATTCCTTTTTCACCTCACTAGCTCGGAAAGGTTCTGTTTATCGTTCAAAATCCGAGTACACAAGTGTATTTTATCACTAGCTTCTAAACCATTGAAGAATCGCACTGGCCAGCACGACTGCATTAATTTTTTACGCATTGTTTTACATAAATTTTATTTACACATTTTATTGTTTTACATATTGTTTTTACACATGATTTTCCTCTCTGTAGTAAGGTGAAAAGTTGTGTGCGAAGTAAATTATTGTCTATTGTGTTCTTTATCTTTGTGCCAAATTTCATCCAGATCTGTTCAGCCGTTCTGGCATGAAAGAGTAACAAACATCCATCCATCCATCCATTCTTACAAACTTTCGCGTTTATAATATTATAGTAGGAAGTGTTCATTTAAGATTTAGTATCGGAAAATCAGATATAAGTAGGTATCATAAGTTAATAAAATCTTTTCATTTAATAAAACTTTGGAAAATTAGAAACTGCGTCCATATTCTCTAAGCTTTTGGCAAGAAAATTATTATGTACTTTGGTTAAATCGTTTCTGAACATTCAATCTCTCACTAATGCAGAACCCGCTAGAAAATGAGGCATTGATGGAAATTCGTCGGAGAAGGTATCGTCTCTGCTACACGTATGTAATAGGTAGTAGGTTCAAATCATCATCATCATCCACAGCCACTGCTGAGTATAAGCGTCTTGTTATTCCATCAAGGGTGCGAGCGTGGACTTTTATACTGAAGTTTCAAATTCGCTAAAACGACAAACTTGTATGGAAATTACCGATTAGGCGATTTGAAACGTCAGTTTAAAAGTTTATTCTCGCACCCCTTGCTCGATTACGAGTCAATAAGGAATATTTAGGCATATTTTTAACCTCTGACTCAAAAACGTCTGGGTGTTATAAGTTTGACGTGTCTGTGTGTGTGTGTCTCTCTGGGGCATCGTTAGCTCCCGAACGGATGAACCGATTTTAATTTTTTTTTAAAGGTGAATTAGTCGGTAGTGTTCTTTGATGAAAATCGGTATCAGGGGATTTTTTTAATTTTCAATTTTGACTTGTAAAATTATTGACATGTAAAAGTCGTATTTTCATATTTTCCGTGTAAATAAGTTAGAGCATTCAACCTTAACAGCTCTGAACAATATTTTTTTTTTACATTTATTAGTTTTGACGCAGCAAAGTTTTTTACGGCATATTTCCAGTCCAAATGTGTGGAGCCTCGACTAGGCCATTTTATTTGCGCGTAAAACGCGTTGTACGTGACCGCGCTTAATAGCTGGCTTTTAACCACTAGTACTTTGCTTTGTGACCTAACATTTTGGAATAAAATTGGACTAAAAAGAACTTTTAAAACTTAGCTCTGAATATATTGGTTGAGTAAATAATTTTAACGATTTAAAGTGATGAGACAGCATTGCTGACTGTAAAATTTAAAACAGTATTTTTTAGGGTTCTATACTCAAAGGGTAAAACGGGACTCAATTACTAAGACTCCGCTGTCCGTCCGTCTGTATGTCTGTCCATCCGTCACCAAGCTATTTTTAAGCAATTTTTACAGATGATGTAGGTATTTCTGTTGCCACTATAACAACAAATACTAAAAAATATAATAAAATATTTAAGGGAGCTCGCATACAACAAACGTGATTTTTTTGTTTGTCCGACTCGCCAGTTTTGATTCCTACCTTAAATAAACTAACTGACATGGCTCAGTAACCCAGAGCTGAAAACCCCCACCCCTCCCCACAATCTCAATCATTTGGAAACGTTACCAATCTGATTCCAAAAATTGTAAACTAAAATTTTTTGAATCTCAGTCCATTTTTATAAATTTTGGAATAGGAAATCGAGTAAAACGGTAGAGGACCGGTAGAATGAATCATGTTTAAAAACGTATGGATGCGAACTACGATTTGAAGAGTTTGATTTAAAAAACTTCGAATCCTCCAATCGTAAACGTATCCGAATTATTGAGAATAAATCAGAAATCAGAATTTATTGATAACTCCGATAGTCACTGTCACATTACAGTCACGTCCACAGAATACATAATACCACAGAAATACCACAGAATAAATAATAGTACAAACCGTTACGTGCTTGGAAAATGTAGAAGAAAAAAATGGCTAATAAGAGCTACAAGGGCTTAAACAACTAATTCTTACTCTACATTATTTTACGTTTATTTATTTTAGCCAACTTCAGAAGGAGGTCCTCTATTCGTCAGAATCTTGTTTTTAATATATGTTCCCGATTACTCAAAAGCCTGATCCGATTTGAAAAATCTTTGATATTGTTCGAAAGAGATGGTCCCATTTCCCAGATGGTCCCATTTAAATTTCATTTCTAAAATCCAATTCGTATGACGGAAAGTCGGTTTTTAAATTTCAAAAGATTTTCTGGACAGACTTTAATTATTTTTTGCTACAACTTTTTACTGCAACTCGTTATTTTTTGTCGATTTACTTCGTAATGTGGTGCAGCTGGCAGCCCTGGACCGCCGCGGGCGCTCGACCGCGCAGGGTGTCGCGGCGCGATATCGCGCTCCGCCGCCTCTGAATGCGGCAGCCCTACACGATTACACTTTATTTATGTGGCAACACCAATTATTTATACGATGACTTGAGATACTGAGGTTGTTATGAAGAATCTACGTTATAGCAATGAAATAGCTAGTCGTATAACAATAAGGTAGGTTTTTGCTATTAAAAATATATTCAACGGTTGGTTAATTTTTATGCATATTACGTCTAACCAGCATCCATAGAATCGAAAGATTTTTTGCATAGAAATATAATTATGTCTAGCTAGAAACGACATAATATGTGTATCAAACAAATATAAAAAATAAATATTCGAGACAATAAATAGACAATTTTTATTTGTGAGCAAAAAACAAGTAAGTATACAAAAAAACAAATATAAAAGAAAAATAACAATAAAAATTAAAAACTATACAAACAATGTTTTTGCCACAAACCACAAACCGAGACACTTGCACACACTTTCGGATGACCCCAAACTTACCCCAAACTTAGCAAAGCATGTACCATGTTGGCCAGAGACTGATATACTTACAAATATAATTATGTTTTAAATAGATATTAAAATCCAGACATAGAACAAACTCTAACGCTCATCACATAAATGTTTGCTCTAGGTTGAAATCGAACCCACGCCCCCAAGCTCAGAAGGCAGGTTCACTACCAACTGAGCCACCGAGGCAGTCAACATACTATATACAACACAGTCAACAGTCAACCAGCATATTCGACCACGCACGTATGCATTATTCAGCATACCTGCGCTCGGAGCTCACCGCGGCCCACGCACCCCTTGGTCAGACTTGCTCAACAGTTTTCATTCGCGCTAGCAAAAAATGTTCACCACGATATCCAAATGTAGAACTCGGTTAAAAGCCCAACCGCTAAAAATCTCCAAGCCAGAACATTATCTCAATCTCGAACAATCCAGCCATCCATTTGGCGTTACAGGCCCACATTGTGGTGATAATTTGGCCCCTTCCGGTCCTCCAGAGGGCGCCGCCGTCGGGCGCAATTTCCTCCGCGCGCTGCGTTTGACACCCCGTACAGAACGCTCTTTACACCCTCTATAGACTCTCTTTGCGTTCATAATTGCCCCTCGGTGTGGATGGGGCTTAATATTCCATTTTTGAGATGGAATCGATGAGTATTGTTCGATTGGCTTTCTTTTCTGCGCGGTAATAGGTCGCTGGGAGCCATTGTGGGCGGTTTTGTTGCTGCCTCGGAAGTATAGGTAAGTAATTTATCTTCTAGTAAGATAAATTAATAATTTTACTGTGTTTGTCTGTTGGCGAGTTATTTTTAGCAAAGGTTCAATCATGATCTTTGGCCGTTATTTTGTTGAAAAAAAAGATCAAAGTCAAATTGATTTAGTTTATTGAGTAGAGACCAATTTCAAAATTCTCTCTCTCTCTCTCTTCGCCAATGTACTATTTTGGTTATTTTCAACATGCCTACACCAGTACAATTGTCCCCCCAAGTGGAATATAGCAGAATGTTGAAAATGTTGGTTTTGGCGGGTGTCTGTTTTCCTCTACATGTCGTGTTTCTCAACAGACTCTCGTCAAATTTTGTGAGCAGGTTTGATAATTAAATAGATATTTTTCTTAGTTTATGGAAATTTCTAAAAATGCCGTAAATATGGGAGAGATAGACTCGTGAGGTCATCAGCCAGTAGTAATAAGTTATAAGTATTTTGATTGGATAGTAGCAGTAGTAGTACCTTCCCAGAGTACTTATGCTTCAATTTAGAACTGGCTCAGTAAATAATCTCACCAGCATGTAGCTAACATTTTCTTCCCTGTCAGTGCCGGGTGTGATTAACGAGCTGGTTGATTAATAGACCACGTGACCGCGCGGTACACTCCGACTTAATCATGCGACTTGTGCAGATTACGGCTCGAAGTGAGGTGAGAAGCTATAGGTGTTTTATGACTGACGATGAAGGAACTAACTACAAATAAAGTCAAATAACTACGACATGGGGTTCTTCAGAGCTGTCAATAGAGCCCCTAAGAGTCGGCAACGTGTCTGTGATGCCTCTGGTGTTACAGGTTTCCATAGGCGACGGTAATCGCTTACCATCAGGCGGCCCGTTAGCTTCCACCTATGGCATAAAAAATGTCTTTATTCATTCAATTGGGTATCGAACATACACTAATGAACGTCAAAGTTATAGAAACCACCTTGTTCGGCAAAAGAGCCACTACCCAGTAGAACAGGCAAGAAAATCAGGGGCATATTTTTTAGACTTATTTAGCTCAATTGACGACTCTAGCCTAGTCGAGTTCCAATGTATTCGCGGCCGGGTAGATGTTTAAAAATTAAATGTAAATATATATTCTGTGTCTGAGTGTTAGTTGTCCTTATTTCTATGTGTGTTGCATATCATCACGAGTGTGAAACGTTTTTAGGGTTCCGTACCTCAAAAGAAAAAAATGGAACCCTCATAGGATCACTTTGTTGTCCGTCTGTCTATCTGTCAAGATCCTTTTTTGCTCGGGAACATGTGGAGGTATCAAGCTGAAATTAATATCAAATCCTCAGGTCCACTGTCCCTTAGAGCTATGAATCAAACTTCTAAGTCACCGCAATCAAAAGACACGATCAAAAGATGCTGCAAATTTGTGATACTCGCAAGGGAATCAAAACCTACAGGGTACTTTCTGTAAACTCAGAATCTTGAAATTTAGTACGAAGCGTCTTATAGCACAGATAAATACAAAAATCGAAAAGCATACATTTTTAGTTACATCAATTCTAATAAAATATTTTAATCATAATGTTAAGCTTATCAACCCTTAATTACCTCATGAACATGTTTGCGTGGAACCCTCGGTGCGCGAGTCCGACTCCCTCTTGACTGGTTCTTTTATTTAGATTTCCTTTTCAATTGAGAAAGGAACTCAAAACATCGTCCATCATAATTACTTTCTTACTATTAGCAGTACATTTCTCGATTCTATCATTTCACTCCGCTGTTCACAAACCCTTGCCTAACTAAATAAACAGAAGCAAAAGTAGCAGTGGCACAAAGCATTTATTAATGTAGGGGCGCTACCATCGCAAATCTTATTAGACGGTCTTTGATTACGCAAATCAGGGTTCTTAAAGCGGGCCCGGAGAGGCTAATTTCATTATATGAAGCGGGTGCTGCGTTTGAACAGGCCAGGTGCTTGGGCGAGTGCTGGTGGAGAGATTGTTTTGATTAAGTTGTCAAAGGAAGTCAATTTGTTGAGTCAGAGCTTGTTTTTTTCGAGGAAAAAAATAGCAGAAAGAAAGGAAAAAATAGCATAAATTTAATTTAATAATGATAATACATTTGGGACACTTCCACACACGGTCGTCTGACCCCAAACTAAGCAAAGCTTGTACTATGGCTGCCAGAGACTGATATACATACTTAGATATTTTTAAATACATTTTGATTTTGATGTAGTTCGACTTGCTCGTTTTGTCAGTAGTCACAAAAAACTTGTACTCGTAACTGTACTGTATGCCCATTCAATTCAAGACTTTAAATTGTGTCCAAACGCAGTTCAATGAAGACAACTATACTACACACAAATAAATCACGGAACAAATATTGGTAGAGACTATCATTTTGTACACTAACTTTTTTATATTTTCTGAAAAATTAAATTTAACTTTTTATTTAAAAATGGAAACCTACCACAACTTTGCGCTAGCCTATTTCCCTAATTTTGATTTATACAGGTAAATAGTTATTTTGAACTTTCTTATTTGTACATTTTCAGAGACATTAATCCCAGCAGGTATGTTGTTTCAAGCAATATACAAAGAGTAACGATTTTCAGTCACGTTTCATGCTGTCCAGTAACTAGTGCCAGTAGCTAGCCCAGTCCAAACACTCCGCTCTCGACTGCAGATTTATCGAGGTTAATGAAACGAAACCGGTCTGCCATAGAAACTGTTGATTTACTTACAATAAACATTTTACTTGACTTGTGACAGGAATCGGGTTGATTCGAAGATTTACACTTTCTTGGAGCTAAATGTTTCTCTCTAACTGTTAAGGCGCGTACTTGTCTATATAAGAAGAGAAACATCTTTCCTATTCGTGAACAGTGAGTTTTTGTTTTCTTTCTTGTAAATATTACATTTGCGCAAGGCCTTAGACCAATCTTCAATTTACACATACTGAACACACACACAAACACGCACTTACACATCTTCTCAGACCTCTCACACACTCAATTCTAAAACACATTCTCGAGCGCTTCTTGCACTTCAGACATAAAATGTTTGATTTCATTTCATTATTTTTGTAGTAATGTGTGATATCTTAAAAATTAACAAAAATGAATTTCAGAGGCATCCTAATCCCTCCGAAATACATATCTCAAGGTTTTTAATGTATTCTTAGTCTCCGCGATACAGGCCTTGTGCCTAGTGCGGGGCCACAGGAATTGGTCGAAAAACTATGTCTACCTTTCTTTTATACCTAAGTTAAATTAATGTCTTAATTCCTAAGTTTTTCACTTGTTGTATTTTTTGATTTCAGTATTGGAAATACTCGTAAAATATTTATCTCATCTTATTCATTCATTCTCTCCTATTCATAATGGTCCGATCTCGGTGTTTTTTTTTTCTTGTAATGAACACATTATTTACTAGAGATTTCAGTTTTAGTTTTTACAGTTTTTAGATCACCTTAAAGGAACATCTGAACCAGCCATGTTTTTGTATTAAAACTATGACAGAGCAACATTTTTTTTTAAATTAAGATCTTTTTTGAAAAAAACTAAACACACGTACGTAGAATAGGTAGATCCTTCTTAAGCGATTGACACGAACGTTTTAATTTGTTATTTCAAAAAGAACATTTTTTTTTTTTTTAACTGACGTTGAAACTCGCATCAAAATCCGTTGCGTGGTTTGGTTTAGTTGAGTTTAGTTAGCGGACATACAAGTAGAGACAGAGGTGGAAACTTTTTCTCGATGGGTCGAGAGAGACTTCATTTCAAACTATGTAGTGAAGAGAAGCGATAGAGTTAGAGCTATAGATAATGGTAGAGAGAGAGAGAGAGAAGATGAAGATTGAAACTACAAAGCAAGTTTCGAAGTAAACTGATGCGCATGTTTTTTTAGTAAGGAGGTGGTTTTCGATACAAGTTATGCTAGGGGTAGTAATTGCTCTGCCCTCGAATAACAGACAACTTGCTTGTAGCTAGACACTATGTCAGCCAGTGCGGTTAATAAAGCCAGCCATCTACTTGATAAAGAAAAACGTCCAAAATGTATGTCCTTTTTAATGTGATTGTCTTTGCTGAAATATTTTTTTTAATCGGAGCTGTATTTCTACTACATCCAATCTTTCAAACTATATTTTAAGCTAACTTTAGAAAGATGTTCTTAATTCATCGAAACCTTTTTTATTTATGTTCCTCGATCACTCGAACACGCCGAAACTGATTTGAAAAATTATTTTTTGTTTCAAAGGGTATCCTCCAGTCTAATAAGGGTATCTTTCTAGGTGGACCCATTTAAATTTAAGTGAAATCGGTCGACCTGTTTTTTTTTTACAGCATCCAACTCGGATGAAGGGAAGTACATTTTTTATTTTTAAAGTATTATTACTCACTTTAAGAGCCACTTACAGAAGCTCGAGATATACGAGTATTTCTAACTCGGAGTTAGGTAATATTTTTTTATCAAAAATTAAACTAATAAATGGTCTGCGCCACCAAGCTTAGACCGCACCGTTAAAAACTAACCTTGAAATAACACAATTTTAGAGTGTCAATTAAAACATTTTAACTCTAAAGTTCGCATGCTAAAACGATGCTCAGTATTGAATCTCGATTTAAAACTGGTTTACCTTCTTAAAAAACTGTTTTAAATTGAGATTCATGACTGAGCGTTGTTTTTGAATACAGCCCTAAATTAATTAACCGTGCGTTTAAGAATTTAACTCTGTATCTTCTGCAAGTGAGCCTATGTGTAGATAAACTATAATTTATATGTCTCGCATATGCAGCCTACGAAATGCTACCTTACTTAGAGATTCCACGTCGAAAGAATATTATAAATCACACCGCTAGAGGCTCCGCTCACTCGGCACGACGTACATAAGTACAGTAACTGGTACATTAAGCAGTTTTTACAATAAGTTGTCGCGGATCCGCGGGATGTCACGTACGGACACCCTTTCACGCCGTATTATACTTAGTTCTAATGGTGAGCTGGGTGGGGCGCAAGGCATGAGCGGGAGCGGAGCGATACTTCCTTCGTTACGTATTTTTTGATCAACATGTATATTAAATCCATTGAAATAATGTAAAGTTATCGATCATTTGATCGAAGGTTAATATAACTTAACTAAACTCCTAAATTTCCAGCAAAAGATTTGATTGATTTGAGATTTTTATTCGACTCTAATAGTACGTACCAAGGGATTTTTATTATACTCGTATTTACCGAATCACTATGACGGTTCGCCATATAGATTAAGGGTAGAGTTTATTGACCTTTATCCCATTCCACTTTATTGGGCCATAATTTGGCCTTATATTGGTTTAATCCTGCCACCGTCTGATCACGGGTTGCAAGCATTTATCACACAAATTATATTTGTGCAGCCCCATGCGCCAGCCCCTGTCACATTTAGGACTGAATATTGTCCAGTAAAGTGTGGGTGTTGTATTACACCACTGCCAGCCTCTTCAAGGGAAAGGCGATGTATGTTTTATATTTATTTTGCAAAAATATTCATCTCAAGAATGGACATTTTTGTTTCAATCTTTGAAATTGGCACAAACTTTAGCTACCTACATTCAGAGTAGTTTATATTGTATTAACATTCTCTCTCGTCGCCTTTGTCTTGGGCCGCACCTCGTCGGTTTCTACCGCACTAGCTCCGCAATAAGTTAGAATTTTCCTAATAACGGCGCGCCGCGGAAATGAGCGCAAGATAATGGTAGCACATAGTACCTGAAATATTGCTCGGGGATGAACACACACTACTGAGTCCGACACTTACTAACTACTCGGAGAACTCGCACGGATTTCTTTATTTCTTTGAATCAATTACAGAAGCGTCTTGTCAGTAAAAACAATACATCTACCGTATATTCATAAATTTATTTGTGTTTATATTTGTAATATCTATTTAAATATGTATTTTAAAGTATATAATATGTCTCCAGTGTCTCGCAGCTATAGTACAAGCTTTGCTCTGTTTGAGGGTGAAAATTTCTAGAATTTATTTATTTACCTTAAGTCCCGCTTTTTTAGGTTTGATTTGGCAAAACTGAATAGTTTTGGCTAAGGTTATTTAACTTTTTTAGTTTTCCAATAAGTACAGTATTTTGTTGATATTCTATAAGATAGAATTCCCGACTATACTCCCTCAGTCTACTTTATTCGTATTTAGATAGCCTTCTTAACACTTTATCTTTATTTTCACTTATAATCAAGGCCAACGATTAAAACCACAGAATTCTCGCCGCTACTAAAAACACACCGTTAAACCCGTTTGATTACAAAACCAGCCGCCCTATAGGTATCCATCGATGCCATGCTGTTGTCTAGTGAAGGCGTTTAAAAAACATTTACCCATTCGTTCGCAAACGCCAGTATGGTAAACAATGCTCCATATGGATGAGACAACCTCCCCTCTCCTCTCTACCCTCGACCCCCTCGAACCCCTCTTCAACTCTTCCCACCACTGGATTAATATGGATGATCCCTTCCAAGTAAATCAGGTTTTAGAATGACGCCGTCATTGTGTTAGAGAAGCTTTCAGAGCTCGGCTAGCTAATCGTGGTTCACAGCAGACTGCTTGCAACTCTTATTATCTGCAAAAAAGAAAAGCTACGAGACAGCACTTTGGTTATGTTCGAATTTTAAATCCTAATCCTAACGTTCCTAACTTTTAATATTATAAATGTTAAAGTGAGTTAGCTCGTTTGTTTATAAGTTACGCTTTCGTACCTTAACTACTCAACAGATTATAAGGTACAGAAAAGGCACAGTGTAACTTTCATCCCGAAAAAAATTACGGTCCCTGTAGGCCGCGAGTTAAAAGTTATCGTCGTAACAAAGAAAAACAAACATTCCAACGTGCATATTATAAACGCCTATATTTTCCATCACTCTGATGTCCACTTGCACTAAACATGAGAATTGCCTAAGTCCTTGCCACTAGCTTAAACTACTCCTAGCTAACTCCTACCTAAATTTTCTTGCACGAACCTTTAGCCATCCCTTGGGAAACTCTTAACTTTATGTGCCCGCTAGGCAAACACTTCGCTAGGATTAGTGTAAAACTAATTATATTATAAATATAACTAAAGGACTTAGGCAATTCTTAAATTCGGTGCAAGTGAGCATGAGACATTTACTGCGCTTGGCCAACGATCAATAAAATTAATTTAATTTTGTCAATAAATTGGAACTACCCGCAAAATACACCAGCAATATCCCGAAATCCAAGAGGTGTCCGTCGAAATCGGCCGACTTCCGGTCGAGTTCAAGATGGCGGCTCACAATTTCCGGTGTTCTACCGCCATTATTAACTACGCCCGCGGCGCTTTGCAGTTACACGGCTCGGAATCAAAGTTCTTTAAAATATTAAGCAACATTATAAAAGTTTGTTCATGATTCTAGAGTTTTTGAAATGGGTATGGTTGTATGATCTTTATCCAAGATTGAAAACAATTTTTTTTTTCGATAATTTGCAGATGTATCACTCTAATATTAGAAGTGCAAGCTTCTAAAATTACAACATGTGTTTGGTATTAATTCACTCTACAAGGGCTCAACTGAAGAAAAAAAAATATTGACAGTTACAGTTTGCAAAATATGTTTGTAAATAAATCATTTGAAAGGCGGAGCTCAGACAAAAGACTGTTTAACTATTCTCTTCGTTCTTCTTCTTCTTGCTTTACGTTCCTTCTTACCAGTTTAATTTCTTTTTAAGTTTAAAAATCAATTAATTACTGGCATATTATTACTTATTAAGATGTGGCTAAAGTTTTACGGCCGACCGCTAGCCAGTGTATTGAACTATTCTCAATGAGGTCGTGTGTAGGTAATGAGTTACTGATAAGGCATATGATAATAATGAAGACAATAAAATAAGTACACTATATTGGAAGAGGTCTCTGGTTTCCATAGCACAGTTTTTTACTAGTTCGGAGACCAGTGGCTTCAATATATTTTTGTTGTAAAATTAGTTTTTATGTCAAATAAATAAATGATTGATTGATTGATTGATTCTAAAGATGCTAGTTACTCTGCTTATCAAAATTACCATAAGCTTTGAAATTTTCTATAAAAGTGAACAGTTTATAACAGTGTATTCTATACCTTGCCATTTGCCCATGAAGACACATCACGATTAATTTCACAGTCCACATCAATATTTCTTCCCAAGAAAGGGCAAAAAAATAGTCATAAAATCACACCCCGAAAATCTACTAAGAAAATATTCCCACTAGCCCCAGGCCACCCACCCGTCACGCAAGGCCTCCTCGTCACCCGAGGCCTTCCCGTCACCGCCCCTTTCTCAGCCACTCATCGCCTGTAATTGATGGCCCAATTACACTCTGATTCGGATTGACTACGATTGACCAATTAAAGCATTTCTTTTGTTATATGTACGTATAATTTGGGTGGTCCTAAGCTTTTGGGGAAAACTGTATTACACAAAAAAAATTGTTTATCACTGTAAGAAATTGACTAAGTAATTTTATTTTAATTTATCAAACACTCGCACTTGAGTTCATATATAAATCTTACCAGTCACTAAATTTTTTAATTCTCCTACTAACTTCAGTGTAAGTCAAAGTCAAAATGCTTTTATTCAATTTAGGTATCAAAGATACACTTATGAACGTCAAAGTTATTTAAATAGACTCGACCGCCTTGTTCGGATAAAGAGCCTCTACTCAGAAGAACAAGCAAGAAACTTTAGGGGCTTTATTTTTTTAAATACATAATAAATAAATTACAGTCTCACAAATTTTGGCTTACAACTAGGTAATATCTATGAATACTAGTGGCTACTTGGCGGAAGTGGAAGGCTCCAGACATAATAGTGTAGTAATTAATCAAGTAAAATCGGGAAATTTTGTAAAAAATAATGCAGATACTTACCATACTTTTTATTTTAATTGCGCCTACCCAAAAAAAATGTTAAATTTATGAAAAATTCGCTCTTAACTTGAAGATATCGTAGATGTACTTTAGACAAAAAGTATAATTATTAAAAGAAAAGCAAAAAAACCGGCTGCAAAATACTGTAACCCTATGTCACTTCCACTATCAAGACGATTCAAATGACTCCTCACATGTCGAAATACATCAAGCAATAGGGCTTTAGGGCGTGCCAAAGTAACGTTATACATACATACATACCCTTACATACACTTCCATACATACTTACATACACTTACATCCATACACTCGAAAAAGATAACCCACCTTCTGGCGCAGTCGGGATAAAATATTTCAATTTCAAACTTCTCCTTTTCGTGACGTCGGTTAACTCTCACACAAAGCATCCAAGTAAACAATATCCTGGCAAGGTTTGTGGTATAATGAATAGCTTACATTCATTATGACGTATGACGCCGTATCAATCACGAATGAGTGATGTTAGGCCGCAACCCTTCCCCTGAGGGGAGGTGAGGTAGTAGGGGTGAGGTGAGAGCAAGGAAAATCCTAACTAATATTATAAATGTGAAAGTGAGTTTATTCGTTTGTTTGTTCGTTACGCTTACACGAATTTACTCTCGTATACTTAACCGATCATTATGACATTTTGCGTACACGTTGTCAGGGGTACAGAAAATAACATAGGGCACTTTTTAACCACGTGTGACACTGCGAGGCGCACCTACTAGTGTATAAGAGGTCCACCACACTGGTGACTTGCGAGCGAGTTCAAAGCGAGGCGAGTTACGTCAACATCCTACGCCGTAAACTTTAGCGTCACGTCTTATCACGTCATTGTACGTACTGTCGTTAAAGCTTTGCAAAGTGTATGAAAACGAATTAAATGGCTAATTCGCTTTCATAAGATTCATAATTCTAAAAATAAATAATGTCAAAATTGGTTAACCGCCCTTAAATAATTATGTTTGAAGAAACACAGCGACTACATCAGCACCATCCTCTTATCCAATCGGCTAAAACAACCGCTTTCTTAAAAATATCGTTGGATCATTTTTAAAGAAAACTTAACCATATAGGTAAAAGCCTTGCCATACAAATTAATTCCGCCTATCTATTTTAACACTACCTCCTGTTTCCGGTGTTATCCTAGTATGTGGGTATAAATCATCCGGCTTGAACCGGTTCGAACCGCTCCAGGCCGGTTGTAGCCGGATCAATCACAATGACATGGAGGATTCACTGCATCGCTCAATGCCCGGGCCGGCGGAAAAATCGACAGTATATGTAAATAATAGGGGGTTGAGGTAATTGAATTGATTTCTGTTTTATCCGAGTTTCTTTGACCCGGTGAAGTAGAGCAATGTGTCTGTTCAATGCATTGTTATTTGTTTACAGAGAGTCGGTTCTCTGAATAATATGCGTGGATATTGATGCGTGGGTCTCTGAATTGTGTTTACGAGTATATGAGTTGATTTAATTTTCAGAGGGAAGGTATTAAGCAAGCAGAATTTTGCATTTAACTTGCTTAATCATAGTCATTCATTGATAACCAGTAGTTCTGTAAGCTGAAGTAATTTCAATGAACCAAATATTCGCTACTAAATATCTTCAAACATACATTTAATGCAAAAATCAATTAAGCACAAGCACGTTGCCCGCCCAGTTGGCATTGTTTCCACCCAACGATCCACAAAACTCGTAATGGTTGTCGAATGACTTGCAGCACTCCAGCCATGGATACAGATCGCTGCTCCATTAACTAGGCGAATCGTAGTGTAAAGTAATTAATATTAGTGGTGATTAATTTCGAAATATTTCAATTAGTTTGCGGCTGGAAGCCTCACTTGAGTTGATTACCGAGTCTATAGCAAGTCTAGTCTGGCTCCGTTCACGACAGTCGTTCGTACATAAGACGATGGATATCAGCTTCTAATATTGCGACAACTCTTTGCGCGATGACTCTTTGCTTCAACTCTCGTTGTGCGCTTTTTTTATTTAAAGTGCTTTTTCGTATTGAAAAGAGATAAAAGCTCTTGTTTGACGCTCGAAGCACTTTTTCAACCCTCTGACTGTGTAGCTATGCTATTAATCGTCAAATAGCGTTCGTTGTTTCTAGGCTCATTGCAAATTAATGTATTATTCATAGTTCAGTACTGTAATACTAATATAATTAGGGCATGTCTTCGGAATTCCCCAAAAACTGGATAAATAAGAATTCCCTTCTGTCCCAAGATTATCTTCCTCTTGGTAAGACGAATCGAAATAAATCGTTTTATTTTTGATATATAGAGATAAACTGTTTTTGTTCTCTTATAGCAACTTGCACTAAATTGAAAAACTGCCTAAATCCTTGCTTAAAGTTTAATCTACTCCTATCTAGCTCTTAGCTAAGTTTTTTAACACGAACCTCAAGCCATTCCTTAGGTAAATCTTAACTTTATGTGCCCGGTAAGTGAATATTTCGCGGAGTAGTTTAAAACTACTCGTAGTTAAGCAAGGACTTAGGCAATTCTTATATTTAGTGCAAGTAGCCATTAGACAAGCGTGCTCCATCGTAGGTGGCATCAGTGACCAACATCAGCAAGATGGCGGACAAACACAATCTCACAAAAACAAAACGCTTAATAATAGTGTAACTGACGGCATTTATTAAATTTTAGTCAATTATTTCCCGAAATAAGTGGACTAGTTCACAGAAACAGGTAAACAAGGTCATTGTGGAGCTTCTCGTTCATTATTTACATGTTCAATATGTACAATGCTGAGTTACATAATAGACCACTAATAATAGAACGACGACAAACAACCTAGGATCAATAGTGGTGTGTATGTCCTTTATGTGAAGGTAGGGCAACAAGTTGTATAGCATAAGAGCGATACATTTTTCCAGGAAAATGTACTGTCTTTAACACACATAATAAATCAATATTTAAAGTACGTAAAATTCATTTCATACATAAACATATATATAGAAATATATTTATCTATGAAATGTGTGTGTGATGTTTTCACTCAAACACAATCATTACAACTAAATGTCTTTTTTTGCGATAGTGTCGCTAAACCCAGAAAGATATGATTTACCCGTAATTAAAAAGTAAAATTATGGTCTGGTATAGCAAAATCCTGCGTGCCTTCTGTGCCAAATTTTATCCAGATCTGTTCAGCCGTTTTGACGTGATTGAGTATCAAACGTCTTATAATATAAGAATTATAAATTCAATTTTTTTTTTCTATTCATTTTTTTTTAGCACACCTGCCTGCTTAACCATAATGTATTTTTTTTTCATCCAAAGGTTGTCTGGAAGAGATTGCTTTTAGGCGATAAGACTGCCTATTGCGTCTACATTTTTATGTATTTAGTTTGGATTTATTTTGTATTTGGTGTCCATAAAGAGTTTTTGTATAGGATTGCATGTTTCAAAAAATATATTGAAACCAGTATAATATACGGTTCTTGTAGGCCGCAGTTCGCATTACCATAAATAATAGAAGTGGCTCCCATCAGGGATTCAATAGGATATCGGTCGCCGTTGGATATTCCGATTGAACATTGAAATCGAATGGGAATCGTTATCTATTGACAATGTTTATTATGGTTGATTAATTGAAAAGCTATCGAATGTGTAATGAATTCCACGTATCAATATTGTATTGTAACATACGCGCAGGTGTTTCGATTAATAATTTTTGTTTGCAATATTTCGCGTTATAGTGATTCAGAAAAAAGTACAAACCTACTAACAGAAACACAAGATGCTGACTTTACCGATTTTTGGTTACACGTCAAAGTGAACAACTTTTAGAACACAGGTTTGCACAATTCGAAAGAATAAAAAATACTTCACATCTTCACATCTTCAACATTATCTCTGATGGGTAGAACAACGCCCTTAAGTACTACTACAACCAAAACCATCACGTTATATAGTCACGTGTCTTTCTCGTAGCTGTAAGCAGAAACCAATTCTCTCCACTTGCTACGATTCTGGCACACATATTTCGCTTCTTCTACTGCCGTGAGTCTTCATAGAGAATTTTGGACATCTTGACTTAAGCCGCTGACCCATCGTGGCCCTCGCGTGGCACACAACCCACACTCAGTTCGTTCACGCATGGCTTCCGTGTCCAACGAGCGCCGCGGTGGACCGTAGGGCTTTAAATTGTGCACAAGTCATGACAATAGGAGTTGATTTTCAGCGCAATGCTAGTTGTATAACAATTGTGGATTAAACCTGAATCTGATTTACTGTCTGTTTTGTAACGATACTAGCAACGCCCGGCGGTGACACTGTTAATAAATCCATAGCAAGTAAATAGTAGGTATCTTCATTCTAAGTTTCACTTTAATCCGTTGATTTGTTTTTGGGTGAAAAGCCCTATATCAACACTCATTGTACACTCCACTCTACTTACACACTTACTATACTCACCAACTTTTGGACTTATAAAATAGATTGAAAAGTATATTATGTACTTGTTTTTTATTCCTATTATAACTATACTTACTAAACTACATTAGGCACGTAAATTATTCGACCGAGCAGGCATTAGCGAGCGAAGCGTCCATTCTGAAGCTTCAACAAAAATCCTTTCATATGTCTGGATTTCTGTCCGGCTGTCTTTCCCCAAAGTTCGCATTTCTTTAATCAAGATTTGAATCGGTTCAGAACTGTGACCTGTATTTTTCAGGTTCAGATCCACTAGTATTTAATACTCATTATTAATGTTATAACATATTTATAACATGTTAACATGTCAACAACACTAATTAACATGCTAACTAATGTTAGGCCTTTGCTCTGCAGTGGAACAGTGCAGGTGCATAATACTCGTATAGTAATAACTTATTAGTATAATCACAACCGCAAGACCATTCCAATTCTAACACAGCCAGCACTTTAACATCGCGCCATGTCACAATGTCATTTTAGTGAAATTCCTACGAATATCGCGCTGAAGCTGGGTGCGACGCAGTGCAGCGCGAGCGGACAAAGTCCTGTCCCCAGCAGCCTCTCGAGCGACCGGAGTGACAGGGTGCGACGAGCTGGCCTGAAATACTTGCGCTATTAACTTAGCTAGTTAAATATCTAACAAGTTATGCGGGTGCTTGGTGTTGCAGACTAGAAGTATCTACCTATGTGTATAATCTTTCTTCTTCTTATCTTAATGTATATAAATTACGTGTCACGTTGTTTGTCCGCTATAGACTCCTAAACTACTTAACCGATTTCAATCAAATTTGCACACCGTGTGCAGTTCGATCTTACTTAACAGATAGGATAGCTCACATATAAATATATATATTTATATCCGTGGCACGTAGGAATAACTGAACAACTCGACTTGCATGATTTTTTTTTTATTGGCTTAAACGCTTCCTTCGTATGCGCTTTACTATGTATAAAAAAATCAGCCCGAAATATACAATAGTTTTAGAGCAATCGCGTTTTGTACATCTCGACACCCTTGCATTTTATGGTGTTTTACTTGATAAAACGACTTATCAAGTGTGTGTTTGCTTACTAATATTGACATCTTGAATTATCAACATCAACACATGTTCAAAATATTGAAGATCTCGACTTATACACCTAAGCCTTTTCTGCAAAAATTAATTTTAACTTGACAAATTGAGATGTCAAGCATAAGTTTGTGTATGAATAATTGTCATCTTGATTTATCAACTTACACTCACATCCAAAATACTGGATATCTCGACTTATACACATAGCCTGTTTCTGCCTCCATTGACAAATCGAGATGTCAAGTTATGGCAAGCCAAATATTTTTGTTTAAAAAGTGACATTATTACATGTTCACTTTTACCTTTGCCGTGGTGATTTAGTTTTCATCTGCAATAGCAAGATATCAAGTTGTTATCTACCCGAGCTGGATATTTTTTATGTACCTACTGGAGCCTAAACGCCAACAAACATGCCATGCAACAACGTGAAGTAAATATAAAAAATATATTATAATGCTGTGCATTATTGGTGACTATTACTATCATTGGTGTACTATGTACCTACCCACATTCATACTTACACAAAAGATTCAAATCAATACAGGGTTGATTGATAGCGGGGTGCAAAGCAGTAAAGAGACGCTAGCATAGATCATTTAGACCCTTTAGAGCCATGGTTGTCTAAGACGAAGTCTGACAATTTTTTAAATCTGTGTTTTAAGGTTTTTGGGGAAAAACACCAATGATGGCCAATCAGAATAAGAAGTTCCTTTTTTTCACTTTATTTAATTAAAATAATAGTCATAGCACCGCGAGAATCCAACTAGAAAAGAAAGGTAAACCATTTAGAGTAGGAAAGGGTGTCAGACATGGAGACCCTCTACCTCCAAAACTATTCTCAGCGGTTGTCGAAACAATCTTTAGGAGACTTAACTGGGAAAACATCGGAATCACTGTCGACCGAGTCTCCCTAACACAATCGAGGTTCGCAGATGATATATATATAATGTTATTTGCTGAAACACCTAAAAACATGTAGCAAATGATACTTGAACTAGCGGATGAAAGTGAGAAGAAAGGTTTAAAGTTGAACCCAGAGAAAACAAAGGTAAGGACAAATGGGAAGAAAACCACCATACATCTAGGAAATAACCAAATTGATTACACTGATGAATATATCTACCTGAGACAGCTAATAACACAAGAGGTCCCTATACGCAAAGAAGTTGACAGAAGAATAACAAATGGCTGAAAGAGATACTGGAGTCTGAGAGAAGCCATGGAAGATAAAACTCTTCACATTAATGTAAAGAAAAAACTTTTCAACACCTGCGTACTACCTGTTTTAATGTAAAATCAGAAGACTCAAATGGCACTGGGTAGGGCATATGATAAGAGGCCAAGAGAAATGGAGCAAAATTGTGACACGATGGTGCCCTAGGAGAAGGAAAAGGGGCAGACCACAGAAATGGTGGGATGATGACATTAGACAGGTAGCAGGAGTAACTTGGAATAGAGTGGCCCAAGATAGACAGGAATGAAAAAGGTTGGAGGAGATCTTTGCCGATTGGCAAACACACCTACAAAAAATAATTAAGTATTAGAATAGATTAAGATTTACTACCAAAATATACTTGTAAATCCACACTCATAGTTTTTAGTTCTTAATACTTTGTAAATAGATACTAAGTTGGTCTGAATAAAGGGTTTTATTATTATTCATTAGTATTATTATTGATCGAAGTAATGTGTAAGCAATCTAACAAAACATGTATTAAGCATGTGTGTCATCAGACATTTTTACAGATTTTTTACAGCCACTTAAGATTACGAAAATTTTCAAAGATTTTTTTAAAACGGTTTTTTGAAGTCGTTTAAAATAATTATTAGAAAAGCTTTTTAAATAAGACCTTTTATAAGTAGGTATTTATGTCTTGTAGTGTGTTTGATTAATATTTTCTTATTTGTAGAACTCAACGATTGCCAACTGTTGATTTCTCGGGATAATAAGTCTAGCCTATGTGTTAATTTAGTGTATACTCTAAATAATTCATTTTAATTAGAAACAAATGCGTTTCCATTGTGTTTTTCCCATATGTTTAAAAAATAATTTTAATAAGTTAGTGAAAACAGTTTTTAGATTATGTAAATGAGCGTATAATTCTAAAAAAAATATATTTTAAATACTAAGACTTTTTTTATATTTTGCATTATATGCTGAAAAGTAAGATATATCTTGTAAAGTAGTAATAATTACTTGACAAACTATATCTGTTTGAAGTTGTCATTGGTTTACTAATGAGAAATAATGCTTTTTCCATTGAAATAAATAGGGTAACCGATAAAAATGATCCGTACTCAGATGGTGAATAACTGGATAAATGTCCTTAAAAGCCAAAACTTGGTCTACAAGTCGAGTTATCAACTTATTCAAGGCATTTCAGCTGTTTGACAAGTCTATTATTATGTAAACTATAAGTTGTTTCGTTAAATTCTTGAAACCATACGAAAGAGGGCATCAAGTAACCCTCAAAATAACTTTGACATCATCGTTTAACTAACTTACCGACTAAACAGAAAATGTCAAACTTTAAAATGGCTGCCCTGAAAAATTGACGTTTTTGCGATGTTCAGTTATTCCTGCGTGCCACGGATATATTTCCGTGCAGCCGTTCTAGCGTCATGGAGTAACGAACATCCATCGATCTATCCATCCTAGCTCTCGCATCTATGATGTCACACTAGATTTTCGACCGCGCGAGCATTAGCGAGCGAAGCGTCTCTGCTTCAGCTTTGACAAAAATACTTTCGTATGTCTGAATCCTGTCTGGATTTCTGTTCGGATCTCTGTCCAGGGGCCCTATTCGGAGATTTGAGATTTCCATCTCACTTTTTGTCGTCCTTGTTGCTCTCGTTTGAAACGTCATATGTGTGAAAGTGGCCAAGATAAAATATCATCTCATCTCACGCGTAGGAATAGCCCCACAGGTCTTGGTTGAAGAATGCGAGCTGTAGAAGAGAACAGACGTCAGCCGCGAGGTCTACTGCTCACAGAGCCATTAGTAATATATGGAATATAAAAGTGCAATAAAAATACCACCTG
Organism: Peribatodes rhomboidaria; assembly: GCA_911728515.1. Classification (NCBI taxonomy): domain Eukaryota; kingdom Metazoa; phylum Arthropoda; class Insecta; order Lepidoptera; family Geometridae; genus Peribatodes; species Peribatodes rhomboidaria. The sequence continues at coordinate 562,953 of OU452190.1, forward strand.
AAAACCACCAAGCCTAGACATCACTCCACCGACGGGAGCGTGATAACGATGACGATCATGATGGATACAGTAAAATATATCGCATTCCTCAACAGATTCTCGTGAAATTTTTGAGCAGATTCGATAATTATTTAGATTTTTTTTGTCGATTCAGGTTTTGGAAATTTTTCAAAATGACGGAGACATGATTTCAAGAGAATCGATTAAGAAATGCGACCTGTAGAAGAAAACAAACATCCGGACAGAGATCCAGACAGGGTTTGGACACACGAAAGCATTTTTGTCAAAGCTAAAGCAGAGACGCTCGCTCGGTCCATTATTTCTAAGGGTAACAATACTAGAATTGTATTAATTCCGTCCGTTCCCATATAATTCTCCTTATCACTCCTCAGACAGATTAAATACAGATAATTGTCTGAAGGGCGCTTAATAGACGGACGGAGAGTTGTCTGTCTGTCAATATATTAGAAGCGAAGTAGTGGCAAAGTGGCTACGCGTGAGGTTACGGGTGTGAGCTAGTTCAAAAGCGGTAGCGAGTTAAAATAAATAAATATTAAAAAAAAAAATCGGGACTTTTTGCACACTCGGTCATCTGACCCAAAACTAGGCAAAACTTGTACTATGGCTACCAGAGACTAATATACGCATATATATGTTTTTAATTACGTACCTAAACAGATATTAGCACCCAGGCAACACACAGACAAACAGTCAGCCGCTGACAGTTCGCTTAGTCGTGTTTCGGGATGTAGTCCGGTGTAACCGTTCCGAAGACGGGTCTGAGCAGTTGCGCACTTGTAGCGCCTCACTCAACTGCCGTCTTTGTACTTCTTCACTCTACAAAACTTCAAGGCTAGAGTGAATAAGTACCTTCTAGGTTGTCGTGCTCCATCTTAGACCACAACGTCGCATAACATCAGGCGAGTTGGTGGTCAAACGCCGACCTATTCTACATAAAAAAAAAACGAAACCAAACTAACCATAATTGTGAAACCTGCAGTAGCATTATTTATACAGTTCATTGATAAAACATTCATGTATAAAATCGCAGTAGAGTTACATTACTACAAATTCAGACCCTTTACTCAGGGACGCGTGGAGGTTTCAAGCTGAAATTCATATAAAATACTCAAGTTTATTGTCCCTTAAAGCTGTGAAAAAATTAAACTTCTAAACCAACGCAATCAAGGAAAAATTGCGAAAAGCATACATTTTTAGTTACATAACGTAATTTTTTTTTTTAATTGTTTTTAACTTACCACCTCTTTCCTCCTGATGTTTTGTACGGAACCCACGATGCGCGAGTCCAACCGAACCAAGCCTGCTTTTTTTCAATAATGTGGCATTAGCGTCAACAAGGAAACGTAACCATCATGGCAGTAAGATGTCATGGTAGGCCCCCAGAAGGACTGACGTGAGAGCGTGCAAAATCGCTCCGCTGCACGCTCCTCCTATGCCACCGTTCGGCGTCGATTGACGCACCGGAATGCAAGCTAATGCAAACCACTCCAAGCGAACCAAGTGTTTGAACTAGAGAGATAGTAAACTTACACTTTATTTACTTAGCCTAAGTATATTCGTATAGAATTACTTCACTTTGAAAATGCTTATTTAATTTTCAACTCAATTTGTTCGAATAATTTTCCTGAAACGAATTTGGAATCCCGAGCAAATTTTTATAAAATCTATTTCTTACATTCGTTCGAAACAAATTGACAGTATTTTTACTCGACTACGCAAAGGAGGGTTATGTGTTTCGAGTGTAGCATGTATGTATGTGGGTATTTCTTTGGCACGCCCTAAACAGCTTGATGTACTCGTATTTCGACATGTGAGGTGTCATTTAAATCGTCTTAATAGTTGAAGTGAAATAGGGTACAACATTTTGCGGCCGGAATTTCTGTTTTTCTTTTGATATTGTTTTTAGTTTTTTTTCTTCTTTAAATTACTAAGTATAGTACTATTTTTTGCACACCATTTATCGATAAAAGTTTAATTTAATTTTGAATTAGTATGTTTTTCGCCTCTAAGTGCAATATATTTTTTGTTTTTATTAATCAAAACAAACCATTATTTTTCCTACCGAAAACAAAACTAAAACTAAGCCACCACAGAACGAGTCATTGAAAATCAAAGAGCCGTATCATTAACCGTATAGCAATCAGGCAAATAACGCGTATCACATTACCGCCCTCCCTAATTACCAACACAAACACGTTACTGACGTATCATTGATACGCACACACACACACTTAAAGTGCATACAGTATCACAACTTTAAGCTTTGTTTCAAGAGGAGAGAAAAAACAGGGTAGCTGTTTTTCTTTTGCGTATTTTTTATGTTTATACAAATAAAAAAACGGAGCCCGGCGTATGGCGACAGGCTCGCCCCCTGTCAAATGTGGGACTGAGTATCGTGTAGCGAAGTGTCGTCGTTGTGATACACCTCTGCTCAGCCCCTTCGGGGGAAAGGCGTAACGAAGCGTTATGTTTGAAAAAATAAAATCACTAAATTTAAATAAAGCATTTTATACAAGACCGAGAAATTTCAAAAACAGTTACATAAGTTAATATATTTTAATTTTTTTTGATTAATTTTAAAAATCTTAATTTTAAAATTAATACTTGGCTTAAAAAAAAGTTAAGCAACCATCAAGCAAAACATTTCTCTCGAGAAAAAAAGACGTCCCCTATTTTTTTCCGGTGTTTTATTTGGCTTAACACTACACTGTATTTAAAGCCATCAGTAAACAGAAACCGAACGCTGTGTACACCCTTACTGCCGTCGTCTGTATGGAGCGAAGCGAAGGGAAGTGACCGCAGGGGTGTCGCTCGAGAGAATAAGAAAACGTATTTACCAGGGCCACTTGCGTTCCTTTACTTTATACCTCAACTGCTGTAGGGTTGACACGTACGATAATCTCTTTTTTTATTCGGTAACTAACTACTCCCTGCGATTTTAACCACGGTTGAAAAGTAACCTATGTTTTAATCCAAAGTAAAAGCTACCTCCATTCCAAATTTTATCAAAATCCTTCCATCCGTTTGAGCGTGAAGAAGAAGCAAGCATACACACTTATACACGCACTCACAAACTTTTGCCCTTAAAATATTAGTAGGATCGTTTGATATACTTGCGTTTTACCGCCATCTCACAGGATCATAAACAATAAAGTTGAACAAACTGATGTTAACTATGGAGCACGCTTGTCTGGAAGAAACTGATTTAACAACATGGGCTGCATCATTGCTAAAAACAAAGGAGACGGCTGACAAACGCAATTCTGTTTATTAAAAAAAAAAACGGTCTGAACATAATTTAATTTAACTAGAAAATGACAGTAATAAGTGCTTTAATTTGTCACGATTTTTTTTTTGCATTTAAATACAATTTTAAATTTTTACAATCCTTTATCTTTTAAACTAAAGGATATGTTTTAACTATTGTGATGTTATTTTCGAAATGAATTACTTAATCGCGCTTAAGTTACTCTCTTTTTGCAACTTAGGGTTATCATCGCCGAAAAATGGGTCTATTTCTCCAACGCTGGCAACCCTGCGTTGTCCATCAAACGCCCTCCGCTAAGTATATCAAATGAATTGTAAATGAAATCAGCGCCGAGTGGCGGCGAGTTTTATCGCCCCTTCCCCCGCGCCCCCTCCTCACTCCGCCCCTGCGCCGCTAGCCGACTGACCGTGTCGGGGGCTTTACGAATATGTTACTGAAACGAAAGATTTCGAGAAACGATTCGATTTAACGGAGGCTGCAGTTTGTCTTTGTTCGTTTTGATTTTTTCTGTTGAACGACTTTTGTTTATACTAAATCTTTTTTTTTTTAATATATGTATGTGACTTATTAACACGTCTATTTTGAGTATAATGAGGTCGATTCTGTTCAACTATTACTAAACAAAGAGCCTTCATGGCATTTCCATCTGACGCAATCTTTTATTTTTCGAAGTTTCCGGGTACAATGATAATAGTGTTGTAGTATTGTACTCCTAGATGGGTGGTGAATCCAAACATTTTCTATGAAAACTAGACCGTAGAAACATGTTCGAATACATTTAAATTTTAAAAGTTGTTGCAACTGTCTTGACCAAAACCACCCGTGAACTAAGGTAGCAATTACAACAGCCGCCCTCCAGAAGGTACGGCATGGTGGGCTAATCCTACTAATATTATAAACGCGAAAGTTTGTAAGAATGGATGGATGGATGGATGGATGGATGGATGGATGGATGGATGTTTGTCACTCTTTCATGCCAGAACGGCTGAACAGATATGGATGAAATTTGGCACAGAGATAGATTATAGTCTAGAATAGCACATAGGATACTTTTTAATTGCGGGTGAACCCGTGGGGCGCAGCTAGTGTGAAATAAATATCTCATCAGAAATCAGAATGTATTGATAACTCCAAGAATTACACGTCACTTCGGGGTAGCACTATCTACGTGCACCGTAGCACTCGATTACGATTCTGTGTAGTACTATTCTGCAATCATAGCTACACCGTAGCCAGAGAACATAAAAATACTCTCTGGTGGCAAACCGTAGCACTCGCTACGATTGTAGCACTGTCTACAATTTTAGCTACGCTGTAGCACTGCTACGATTGGAACTATTTCGTAGAACAATTTAAACTTTGCAGGGAATAGCATCTAATTTTGTATTCTTACTAGATAGTATTGCAAGTAATCTGATACAATGGATACAGCTGATAACCGTCACTTAACATGGGGTGAGCTGTCAATGAAGTCTGTCAAAGCCAATCGACATTAAAAAGGGCCTATTTTATGTATTAGAGATTTTAAATTGAAACTTAAGTACTATTTTCTAGTAGATATTTAATAATTTTTATCATCTATTTACCTACGCTTAAAAATACTAATTATTTTTTCTTAATTTCCAGGTAAACTACTACACACGTCTATACAAATTGTAAAGTAGCGTAAGTAAGAAATTCACAAATTTAAATTTAATTTTTTACTTTCATTTTCCAGTTGAAATGATAGAAGGCTTCAAAGTTGAGATATTCTTTAGAAAGTAAAACAAAGTTCTCTTTGTAAAGTTGTTGTTGAATGTTTGTGTTTTTTATTAAAGAGTAGCTTTGTGTTTACAAGCTTTAGCTCTTAGATCTATCATGGTGTGCATTTTTATGTATAACTAGCTAGTACCCGCGACTTAGTTTGCATTTATTCAGGAAATTGTATCCATAAACCTTAATCGTGATACATACATATCGTCACGCCCTTCCCCTGAAGAGACTGACACAGGTGTAATACAACGCCCACACTTCCCTGGACGATATTCATTCCCAAATGTGACAGGGGGAAAGCCTGTCGCCATACACCGGGCTCTAGTCCTGTAGCAGATGACATACAATACGCACATATGTTCATACAACGGACAAATTGGTGCGTGCCGTCGCCTGGGATCGAATCCGCTCCCTCTGACTTAAGAGGTGGGCCTTTTCCAACTAGGCTATCACCGCTTTTTTTCTCGTGAGATACCTAGTTATCAAATCTCAACAAGATCCGTTCAGTCGTTCAGCCGTGAAAGACATACAAACAGACAGACAGAGTAACTTTCGATTTTATAATGTTAGTGTGGATATAATACTACAAAAAACAAAAAGAGCTTATCTTAAAAACTGTTTCCTTAACAAATCCGTTGTTAATGTATTTCCGCTCTAACGTCGCAATAAGTACAGCGGTTAGCAAGCAGTTAAAAAGTCAACACACCAAAGTCGCTGAAAGCCGCCGACATGGCGTCGGCGAGTGTGTATCATAATGTCGGCGGCCATCATTCGAAGAATATCAAACCAAAGAGGTTATGTCGTGGGCGTCGGCGGGTCAGTCAAAAGACTGACCCGACAACTAAAAAGTTGGATTGTGTGATAGCTACGAGTGAGGACGCTTTTGATGTAGTTATATTTCAAACGTGAACTTCATCACAATAGGTTCAGCCGTTGGCCAAACCACAGATGAAAAAGAAAACAATACGAACAATCTCCTGTTTTCAATTCTTTGTTATTTCTAAGGAATGTTTTAATTATGTAACTAAAACTAATGTAACCAAACTTGTAATTGGCCTTCTGTCTCTATCTTCTATTTATAATTTTGTACCTAGCTGTAAGTTTTCCTAAGAAAATAAAATAAATAAACTAGCAGGTAAAATCAAATAAAACAATTAAAAACTATTTTCATGCCTTGGTAGAGGAAACTTGTCTAAAATTAAGTATAGGGCCTTCAGCTATAACCTCATGAGAAGTAAGGAATATAATTATTGAAGCTTGTTTTTTCAAATTTTCAATCGTATTAATCAGCAATATTAAAAAAAAATTCAAATTAATTCAATTTATTCAATTTCAATATTTCCTGAATCTATTAATAGAAAGGAATCACTATGTCCTAATATGCGATAGAGACACGATTTCAGTACAAGAGTGAGAGAGATAGCTATTTTTCTGTGAGTTACGGACGATTTGATGGTAATAGTACGGTCGCGGTAAGAGGTTTCGACTTTTATTTTTACGGTAATGCTTATATCGTATAGTGCGAATTATTGGGGTGACTGGTCGAGCGTGTAAGGGAAGTTGAAAGAATCATAGTTTTAGAATTTTGAAGTAGTTTTTGGTTTTTAACATAATCTTCTTTTTTTAAATTCTAATCAAATTTGTAGGATAATAGGCAATTAAAACTATTGGCAAGTTAAATTTACTAAAACTTGCGATCACTGCTTGAAAAAGATAATCCAAACTCGAAGGACAGTCCTGCTCAATAATTACAATAGCGTTTAAGATTAGTGTAGAAACTGTCAGCTTTATCACTAAAGCGATCTCTTCCAGACAACGTTGGTTATTTTATTAGATATCCTATATAGATGTTGATCTAAAATAAAGGTCAGTAAAATACTCTCAATAAATGCAAATGATTTTCCTAGCAGACATATTAAATTCCTCAATTAGGATTCAGGCATTTCTAAGAAACTCATATAGGGCGGTCGCTGCACTTCATTTGAATAATATATTAAACACTCGCTGCGTCCCGCGACTTCACTCCCTATCCTTCTGTAAAATTTTCGGTAACTTGATTTTAGTCGCTTTGTTTAAGAAATTTCTTGAAAACAAAAAGTATGTTAATATGTATGTATGTTTGTTACTTTTTAACGCTGAAACGATTCAACTACTTTAAGTAGAATTTAGAATGGAGATAGTTTATATTAGAAAGTCATATGACATCACACTAATATTATAAATGAGAAAGTTTGGGTAGGTGGATGGATGTTTCAATCACGCCAGAATAGCTGAACAGATCTGGATGAAATTTGTCACAGAGATCGATTATAGTCTATAAAAAGCCTCAGATAGCACTGCAGAGCGCAGCTACAATAGGATACTTTTAGTTTGTAAATCTTGTAGTCCAGTTAGTATAACACCAAAAATAAATTGTGAAAAACTCGAAAGTGAGTGTTAATAAAAATTACGGCAGTGTTTGCCTACATTTAACTTCGAAACAGATGAATAGATTTAAATAAATTTTGTATTAAGATAGCCTATTTCTTGTAGAATTAAATTACAGTTGTTTCTTAATAAAAATGTATAAAACCGAGAAATAGAGCAAGTATTATGACAGCCAACGTTTGAAGATCCAATAATACAAAACAAAGAGCCGTAAGTACATGCAATTTAATATAATATTCAAATTATGTGAGTCCTGTCGGCATCCGGAACGGAGATGAGTGATAACGTTCCGTTCTACGTGGCTTGAATAATCTATCCGGACGGAACCGGTTTCGGCTGGTTTTATTTTTTTTTATCCGGTTTTTAAGGTTTAAAGACCAGCATTTGGCGGCCGCTGTCTTGCACATTTACATTTTTGGAAGTACAAACTCACTGTAATGTTATAAAACATAAAGTAACTCTGTTTGTCTGTCTGTTTGTAGGCTTTTCATGGCTATACGGTGAAATGGATTTTGATGAAATTTGATAATTAGTTACAGTATATCACGAGGAAGGTTTTCGGATACTATTTTTCCTGATTGAAGGCGAACAAAGTCACGGGTGACACCTAGTAAAATATATAATGTAAAATTGTAGGGAATAAGATTCCGAAGGTTCAACAAAAATATCGATCAGTCCAAAAATGTTTCATACTTATTAGTTAGCAAAACATCCCGTTTTTGATCCAGAAATTTGTGTTATCTCCAATACGCCGACCAGGTTGTACCCCCTTTTTTGAAACCACTTCCTCTTTACGATATAAAAAGCAGTAAATATGCACAAACCATAATATAGAATTTAGACTACCTCTTTTCCAAATTTCACTCAAATCCGATGATCCGTTTCAGCCTGAAAAAGTTCAACAACCCGTTTCAACCACACACAACATACACACACACACACACACAAGTTTTCACATTAACAATATCAGTATGATGTGACGTGACACTCCCAGCTTTTCCACAAGCTAAAGTAACTAGGTCAGGTTTTATGACGTCAGAACATATTTTGGAACTTACGCCAGCTTTTAATTTGCCAAAAATAGAACTTTAAAATGTCCAACCAAGAATAAAATAGACTTTCGTACATTTTAGTAGAGTCGACATTACTATAAAACGTTTCGGGGTTTTCTCGGCAACTGTACAGTTTTATGCTTGATAGGCTAGGCGTTTGTCCATAGCTTACATGACAGGCAAGCACGGGTATCTCTCACTCTGCTTAGAATCAGAACTGGCCCTCAGATAAAAACTCCACTAGATACTCGACGACAGATTTTCACACAAAGCTAGTCTACCAAACACTATAAAGTATTCTAACATTTTATTTGACTTCAGTTCAGTGTGTTTCAGTAATTTAATTAAACACAGAAAGCACACTAGCCATTATACAAATAACTTAGTCAGTGCTTTATTACACAGAAAGTGATACACACTACTACCCTAAACAAACCCCTATCCGATAGAAAACTAACTGAAATAAACCTCCTATATCTAGCAGTCTCTGTCAAATGCATGCTATAATACTAAATTACTTAATGCATCGACCTATAAAAGATTTAACGCACTAACACATAGAAAAGGCCACGCCCCCCAGTCGGCGCCCCTTTGTTCTTACAACACACATGCGCAGTAAGCAACTGCTGCGTCAATGTGTGCGTTAAGGGGCATGATATATCTTCGCAATTATTCTTCCTTACACTTTATTTATCGCTGTAACTTGTATTGGCTATTGAATCGATTTTATTGCTAAAAAATTCTATGGTCTTCCTAGTTACGGACGACAAGGTTTTCTTCGTAAAAATTTGGACTAAAATCGTCAAGGGACTGAAAATCCTTAGAAAATCCCTGTAAAGATAATTACGATCATTTTTAAAAGCACAAGCTTTTAGGTTTATTTTTACCATTTTTGATCGTTGAGTGACAATGGTTGGGAGTATTCCCTTGTGCAGGCTCTTAAGTGAGTAAGCAAGACGGGTATGCGCGTCTATGTGTGCTGTACGCTGTCCGTGTGAGAGCATAAATAGGAGAGGCACCCCTATTTCCCAGCATTCGGATTCCGTCGCTCGCGGCGGATAGACGTTTCCCGCGGAGCAAAAATGTCATAGCTTATTACGATACATCCTCTCTCTTCTTCTTCTTCTTTCTATCGATACGTATCATGTATTGTCTAATGTAAATTTGGTGCTCAATTTAAAAAAGTATTTTTATATTTGGACTTATGGAGCCTTGTTAGTAGGTTGTAGGATAGTATAGTATTATATTTAAAGTGTGGTAGAGCAAGCGGCAAGATGAACTTCATAGGTAAGTTTACTTTTAAACGTAGAGAGCTTTCATATTGGTTTTCGTTTTAAACTTGGTGGTTTTATGTTATTTGAGTTACATTTCCGAGTGCTTCTTTGAATATCGTTTCGTTTACTTTGGCATACATCTTTTTCCAGATTATATTACTAGAACGTTCGTTACTTTTCTTTTACGTTTCAATACAAGCATCATGTACTGCGGTTTTGTAAAATTTTAGTATTTCGTTGTGAATTTCGTTTGCGTTGTAGTAGTCATTTTATTTAAACTTACTAGGTGCAACACTTTACTTCCTTTTTGACAACTGCTTGAAATGAAGGCTAGTAAAAAGTACTAAAGCCTGTAATTTTCATTCAAGACTCTCTGAAAAATCGTCAAATGTTGTAATTTTGATAATCATTTATTGTATTAACGCAAAGCTAAGTCTCTGGCTATTTTTTCATCGACTTACTTTATACCTTGAATTACGGAAAAGTGGCAGTTTACTGCGACTACTACTGAATACTACCGAGTTCTTTATACCCCGTATTATAGTTCCAGTTTGTTTCATCATTCTAAAAAAACAGGCGTTTTCAGTGGGTTTAAATTTCCGACTTTAAGTCTAATGACTTTAGTCTAAACAACACGCGTTTTAGCAAATATAAGCCTCTGGCCGTAAAGCTTACTTCAGCCTGTGCTAGCATAACCCCAGCATCGATGCGGCAAATCCATAACCCAGCCTCACGCCCTGAGCCCTGCGTCGGGTACGCATTTGACCGACTTCGTTCAAGGCTAGCCATGCTGGCACCCTGCCAACTAGGTTGAAGTCTCGACGCTCTACGGATGTACTCGGAGTTAACAAATGAACTGGATCGACAAAAACTGGTAGCTGGCGAGAATCCCGGATCTGGGGATTTGGAGCTGGATAAAAACTGGGTAAAAAGTAACTGAAAACTGGGTAAAAAGTAGCTGAAATTGGGTAAAAAGTGGTTAGTTATTTATCACAGGTTTTAGCTTTCAGAGTTGCTTGATTATCCGAGTTAGGTCTAGAATGTAGTTTTCGTGACAGGTGGGTTGAGCAAAGTAAGTAGGGATCAGATTTATCAACCGGTTTTTGGAAGTAAAACCTAAATTTGGCGAGGGAAGGTTCGGTTTTAAATCGGTTACAGTCTGGCAAAAAGTAGCTTTAGGGTTAAATCTGATTAATAACTTAAGGCTACTTACTCTATTTTACTCTCCGGATTATGTCTAAAATGTAGGGTTTGCGTAATAGGTTGTTAGACAAAAAGTAGTTCTAACTTATTAACTGGTTTTTGGGTATTTTGCTTTTGTTAGGAAATAAAGGAAGGAAATAAGCCTCTTAAATAAATGGGTATACAGCTTTGAAATAGTTAGCCCGTGTTTTGTCCCTTTTTCTTTTAGCTATGTCTAACTCATTAAAAGAAGACATAAAAATAAATAGCTATTTCAAACTTACTTCAGGTTACTACCAAAGTCGTGTTTAGTATTGAATAAAAATTATAGGAAAGCAGGACAGTAGAAGAAAAAAGACATGAGTTACTAGTAATGATATCTTCGCAATTCAAAAAACCACCTAAAAAAAATAAAAAAAATTGAAAAAACCATTTACTTAAACTTATCGTCACGCCTTACGGAAGCAAGGGGTTGGCAGAAGTGTATTACAACACTTACGCTTTTCTGAACGATATTCAGTCCCAAATATGACAGGGGCCCAACCTATCGCCATACACCGGGCTCAAGATATAAAGCTGAATTTTTGTTACACAAACCAGTATAAAAATGTTGTTAAAAAAAGAAGATAATATATTCAAACGTGAAAAACACAAGACCACCTTGAGACGCTCCTAAAGTGGGTTAAAAATAAAAGTTCCAGCAACTCTTATTGCTGAAATTTACCCGAATGGAAGTATAAAAGTTGTTATTAATTCAGTGCGCCTGGCCGGGCGCCAGCGGCTGGCAAGAGGCCCGGTCATTAGATTACCGGGACACTCTGGTTCAGACCGGTTCAAAATTTGAACTTATCCGGTTTCTATATTTTTTGGTAATCACAGTACCTACCTAATAAATTTACTAAGAAATTGTCGAATTTCTAAGTAGGGAATCGTCATGGGGATAGAAAAGGTTGTATCGTTTTTGTGACCTAAGGCTACCCGGTAAAAATATTTTCCCGAAAAACGAAGTACATAATATATTATGTAGAAGTTTTCAACGTACTGCGATTTATTTTTAAATTCACATCAAGTCATTGCCACCTAAAATCACTAATTATTCGAATATACAACATATTCGGAAATTCGGATGAATTGGATATTGTAAATTTTTGTGCGTAGACAATAGTACTTACTTATTAGGAATCGAATGAATCTCTATCGACTAGCAAGTTAACTGGTCATCATATTATCGGGTGCGGGGTCTTTTACAGGGGTCCCGGGTGCGGGGTCTCGGGGTCTAGGGGCTCCCGTGATCCGGTTGTAACTGCCTCGAGGCGGTTATTGGGTCTCTGATCTTATCCGGGCTCGGTATATCCGGTTCGGTGGCTATTTGTAGTGCCATTTCATTTCCTATTATGTCCTAACATTGTAATAAAATTATTATTGGATTGCTTTTGTGAAGATTTGTGTTGGAATTTTCTCAAGATTTGAAATTGGACATTTTTAGTACTAAATCTGTAATGTGAAGTATGAAAATACTTTGTAAGCATCCAAGGCTTCTTCTTCATAGATATTTTTGTCGTGACTGGAATATCATTCATAAATCGGAGGTTCTTTTTCAATGGCGAAAATAAAAAAACTGGGACACAAGGGCTTCTATAACTGAGCTTTTAGAATCTCAGATTTTGCAAAAGATGTTATTGTCATGAATAGCTTTAAAAGTTTTTTAAATTTTTCAAACTAATCTACGGTTTGCAGTTTCCCCGAAATGTCTTAAGTAATTAATTGACACCACAAAGACTTCAGCCTGACCGCCTTAGTAGTAAACGTTGTATGGCCTCGGAAAAGTTATGCAATACTTTAGATTTCTTTTAAATTTTTACCTTGATAGAAAAAGACAAAACACTGTAATACCATTCAACTTTTATTAATAACCAAATTTCTTGGAAATCAATGATTCAGATATGTACAATTAAATTAACTATATCTCCGCCGTTATGTTCTTGTTTTTTTTTTTTTTTTTAATAACGTCCTCAAGAGAAAATAGAGCAATAGAGAATAAAAATATCCGCATTTGTGAGGGGTCAATTTTGATTGATTTATTTAATGGTTAGACGTGGCAAATCAAAAATATTTGACATAGGGAGGTTGTCTACGTCATTCGTTTTTAAATTAATCCATAATACAAGGAAAATTTCGAGCTACTTATGTATGATTAGAGAAGTGCAAAAGTCATAAAAAATATTAAAATTGCACTTTGTCACTCTGTAGATAATTTTAGAGGCTCGTCAGTATCTTTACTTCCATTTCCTTTCTTTGCTCATCGTCTTCTTCTAGACAAAATAGCAATAGAAAACCTTAAGCCAATGCGAAGCTAGTCGAAAGTGGTCGCCGGACCTTAAATTAAAATTCGCATACTTTACCATGTTTCATCCGGTTCATTATCTATTTTATCTGGATAATTTTTAACGCCCTAACCAGTTTATCGATACGATCTCGCGAAGTTCAGTCCCCGGCGAACTTATACGATCCTCTCTAGTCTTGCACAAGTTGGAAAGTGCAGATAAAAAACTAGTTTGAAAGAACTTTTTCATGTAATGAGCGGTTAGAACAACCCACGTATTCTCGAGCATTACTTTTGTAAGTATATGCTAAGAGCGACCTTTCTCAGGACACATTTAACATGAAAAAAAAATCTTTTATATACTAGCTGTGTCTAGCGGAAAAAATGTAGTTTATGTGGTAATCCAGAACAAAAAGTCAAGCCAAAATATTTTTTTAATCAATTGGGTATTGAAAATACACTTATGAATGTCAGAGTTATAAACTAGACTCAACTGTCTTGTTCGAAAAAGAGCCACTACTCAGAAGAACGGGCAAGAAACTGAGGGGCATATTTTTATAAAAAAAAATGTCGAATTCAAAGTTTTGCTCACAACTTGGTAACATCATATTAACATGGAATCGATAATTTGTTAGATTTTGATACTCGTATACAACAGGGAGTTTTTTAAATAATTTACTAAGTATGTTTTTATCAAGACACTTTTCTAAGTTTTCTAACCGTCGCACTAAGAAACGTGAATGATTCCTTAAACCATTACTAAAATATATATTTCAAAGAAAAATTTTTACTCAGTCGTTTGCGAGCGAAGAGTCTTTGCTTCAGTTTCGGCAAGAATGCTTTCGTATGTCCACGCTGTCTGTTCGGCTTCTTCTGTCGTCGCGTTTCTCAACCGATTCGCGTGAAATTTTCTGAGCAGGCTTGTTCATTAAATGGCTTTGTTTTGTCGATTCAGTTTATGGTTTTTTTTTCAGAATGGCTGTGGTGGGGGTTATAGACTCACGAGGTTTTTAGCTCACAGAACCACTAGTATAAATAATCATTAAAGACTCTGAGTGCGGCTCTGTATGTACGTGTCTGTTTTATTGTGGTTGCCGTTGAAAAAAAAAACTAATTAGAAAACTAGTTTCAACAAAACCGCGCTCTAAACTTGGCAAATAAATTTGTGTTTTTTTCTTAAACGAGATATCTCTTTCCACAAAATTCTGAGAACTTTTAACGCCGCTTAAGCCCGGCTGGACTTTTTATCTCCTTTTACAATACGCTTCTAGATAGAGATGGAGTTCGTACAGAGTCGTATTAAGAATGAGGACGTTAATAAAATCTAATACAGGGGTTGGTTTATTTCAAGTTTTAGATATCGTTACTAAAAGTTAGTTAGAGAAGATTTTAGGGTAAGAGATTTTAGTACGCTCTGAGGCTTCTGCCATGGTTTATCAGTGGTTGATAGATTGAACAACCACCACTCGACCAATTGCCTATTAAATTAAAAGACGTAAAAAAAGAACCGGTGTTGCAAAGATCTTAAAATTTCTCCCGGATACGAAATGTTTACGCTTGATGAATTTTTCACAGATCATTTTGAAGATATTTTATTAGTAAATTGTTCCTTCAAATCGTTCGTTAAAAAGGGTATTTTAACCACTTTTAAATTCATGTTTTTTGTGACGGACATGACGACTATGAACAATAAATGTTTGAGTTTTGAACTAAATTTTACGTAGCACTCAACTCACGGTAATTAGCACTCAGTCTTAAAACGCCATAAGATTGTTTCTACTAAATAGTGATATAATTATTTTTACCTATTATATTTCAAAATAATTGATCATTGCTGCAAAAATAGTTACTGGTCAGACTCACTTTAAAACTATAATCATAACTTTTACATCCTACTAAAAAATATCCATTTTGTCTCCATAGGCAGAAACCTCGGTCGTAAAAATCCCCCAGGCTTATTAATATTCCCCCCGGCCCCGTCTTAGATACATCCCTGTTCTAAAGTAGTGGCCAAATAGTACAAGGGTATTGTTTCAGCCGGTCCGCAGGAGAGCAGATTAACATTGTGTACACATGCCTTTATACTTCTATACATATCTATACTTCAAACTTCCATACTACATTATATACATAGGTCCAACTTCGCTATGTTTGACGACCGGTTTAGCATAGCAGTTAAAGCGTCTAGCTTTTGCGCCGGAAGTACCGGGTTCGAATCCCAGCCGGGTAGATATTTTCATGATTTATTTAATTTTTTGCTCTGGGCATTGATTGTGTGTATCTTTTGGAATTTGTGAAGTTGTGCTACCTACATAGTTGAGAAATTATTAATTTCAATTATTTTATTTGTTGCCTTTTTTTGAACCAATCTCTAGTGTAGTTCCGCTTTAACAGGTAAACTAAGCTTTCGTTAGAGCGGAAATACAATAGAGATTGTTTCAATAAACCGTTTTGAAGATGAACTTCCGTAAAGTAACGCCTGACTCAATCAACTAGCCTGTACAGTAAACTGCTGTATTTTATAATTAAAATACACAGCCACAATATTTAAGTAGGCTTATGTATTTATGTATAGTTTATCAGGTAAAACCTCAAAGCACAACTAGTACTGCAGAAATATTAATATAACTTAACCTCCTTTCCACTACATTTACTTACAGAAAATAATATTTTATACGTCTCCAGTGTGCACCCAACTTTATTCCGTAAGTACAATACTTGCGACTTTCCTAGGATTATGAGCTTATTTATGGCAAACACGAGTGTGACACTCGCCTTAGGTCTTAATGCAACTTCTGTGTTTTTAAAAATATGTATTTTGTTAGAATGTGTCTAGAATTCATTTATAGCAACGGAGTAAGAAGCAAGCAAGAACTTTAGTATCCGTATACAAAAAAGGAAAATTGATAACTTGTTTACTATAGTAAACATTTTAACTATTTTCCGGTAAGTATGTAAAATTTAAATTTTGTAAAAAAAGAAACCAGCTACACCCTGCAGATTCTATAGGACCCGTTAATTATTTCGGTCCATTTTATATATATTTCCATAATACCTCTGATAACGTGTATGGAAAAGATTTTGATGATGTTTTTTTTATTATATCTTCGCAATTTTGAAAAATTTCCAAAAACTAACTTGACAAATAAATTCTATAATTATTGAACCTACTCACAAAATTTAAATAGCAATGGTTAAGAAATTCAAGCTGTAGACAGAAAGACAGAGATCCGGACAGAAATCCAGACAGGATTTGGACATACGAAAGCATTTTGTCGAAGTTGAAGCTCGCTAACGCTCTCTTGGTCAACTATTCCGAGGCAATACACCGCTTATTGCTAAAGAGGATTATGTCTATGTTATAAGATGGTCATTATCAAAGCCAAGCCCACTCAAATGGTAACTGTACACCTATTTCCACTCAATCTCCATAACAGTAATCTTCGCTGTAATACGACTCCGGCTATTGTATTTAGTTTGCAAATGCATTTAAAATGTAAATCGCACAATTACGCGCTAGACCATGGAGCGAGCTAAACGTGCCTGGGCCACTGTATCCTAGATTTGGATTACAGAGCGCGATGGAAATGGTTTTAGAAACATTTTCGGGCAAAATTTACAGTGACTTTTAAACTCTGATGCAAATAGATGAGTGTTGTATGTTAGTGTACTCTTGTATCTGTCTCTGTCTGTGGTATGGTAGCTTATAAGCGGGTGAACAGGTTTTATTGAACAAGTGAGCGTTAGTGAGTGAAGCGTCTCTGCTGTAGTCTGCCTTTCGCTGGCTCGTGTAGCGCTCTCCCTCCGATCGACCGAGCGTAACGGGACAATGAGTTGTCCTTTTTCGTGCGTGTAGCCGGCGTTAATTGATTTATTACACATTGTCACGTCAAAAATCGATATACATAACTATTTCAAAAATGAATCTTCGCCGAAATGTATGTACGCGCATTACTTGCAAACGACTGCATTTATTTTGATAATTCTGTTTTTCTTGCGTTAGTCATTGTCTGGACAAGGTTTCACAAAAAAAATGGCGGTACAAAGTGCGGGGTCAGCTAGTAAAATATATTTTGTAAGGCAAACTATTTTCTATCACAATGATGTAATATCCCACTACAAAAAACCTCGCAGAGACCCATTCGATCCGATGTTTTGGCAATTTCAAATAAACTAGCACACTTTATCTTTCGTCCATCTACTCGCGTGCCGAACGCCTATGAGACAACCTCTACCTGAATCGAAAAACATTTACTAGACATCCGACGATTGAAAACGAACTTTAACAGCAAGCCAATAAAGCTCAAATATCCGCAATCATTTCAGGTTCACTACTGAAAAAACAGAAGAAAAATCGCCTTTATTGCAACATTAGTGTGAGAATAAAAAAACTTACTGAATTTCATGCCTTATGTACGTGAGCTAGAGTTCAAGTTTGAGGCTAATCGGAATTGTAGCAATAAAATTTAGTAGCAAAGTATTAGGACAATATTAGAAGAATAGGTACAGTTAAAGAAACAATACAGTTTTAGTAGAAAGGCGTGTTTTTGCTGGATCGATATTTAGGTCACGATCTGCAAACGCTAGGCCTGACAACGGGGCCGGTACGAGGCACGAGAGATTAGTTGTTTCGGACTTAATCTACACTTTTACATTCCTAGCACTGTTGCCCGCGGCTTCGCTCGCGTTTCATAGCCCATGTCACTTAGGGATAACGTAGCTTCCTAATGCTGAAAGAATTTTTGAAATCGGACCAGTACTTTTTGAGTTTATTCGTTACAAACATATAAAAATTGTAAATTGGTTGATTTGTCTCAGTGTAGACTTTATGACTCTGCTAACACTCAAAATGAAATAAAAAAATGACAAAAATGGCTAAATACGAATATTTACACACATTTTGTCCCTAAACTAAGCAAAGCTTGTATTACGGCTGGCAGAGATTGATTTACAAATATTTTTATACACATACATAAACAGATATTAACACCCACACATAGAACAAACATAAATGTTCATCACATAAATATTTGCCCTAGGTGGGAATTGAACCCACGCCCCAAGCTCAGAGAGCGGGATCACTACCAATAGAGCCACCAAGGCAGTCAAAAAAATGTGTAAAAATTGTTCACCGGTTCTCAACTTGCGCCAACCGCGGCCCGCAATAGTTTACATGTTCACATCGCGTGCGGCCCGCTTCGTTAACTCCGCCACTACGTGGAACTATGCGGCGCTATGTGAAACTATGTGGCAGCTGTTGTATTTCATGTTACAATTATGCCAATTCACGAGCTTACTCTCCTGATTGTATTAAAGTTCTGTTTATGCGTGTACGAGTAACATTGTGTGCGTTAAAATCATACATCATAACACACAATACACACACCTACATCAATCATCGTCAGTCCATGGCATTATGTGTGAGCTTAAAGGCGATGGTAAACTTGTGTTCTTCCGTTCGTTCATATGAAGCGATTACGTTTTTTTTTTACACTATTCAATGACTAGCTGCGCCCTGCGGTTTCACCCGCGTTCCCACAGGAACCGTTTTTTTTTCAGGATTTTAAGTATCCTATCTCCCTTGCTGTACCCCTGACAACGTGTATACAAAACTTCGTGATGATGGGTTGAATAGTTAAAGCGCAAAAGCGTAACAAACAAACAAACAAAGGAACAAACTCACTTTTGCATTTTTATGGTATAATTTAGGAAATAAATATGTTTTTTATGTAATAATCGTTATGTACTTTACAGAAGAATATTGTTTTTTTTAATATGTAATTATGCGATACAATGTAAACCAAATCTGGCGTTCCTGTTAGTGTTGTCTGTTTTTGTTAATACATAAATAAAATCAAATTATGACTCCAATGATCCCACACTCTAAAGCAGATTCACACATTAAAGTATAATGCATCAAGAACTACACACAAGTCCACAATCGGTTTTTATATGTAGGTATACATTGCAAAAACTACGAGTACTAGGGGAACTCGTTGTTATACCACCCTACTGCTTGTTTTTAATAAAAACCATTGCTTTCAGTAATGCATTGCTTGAGTGATTTTAATTATAAAGGTAGGGTGTTCCAGGGTAAATGCCGGCCTACTTTTATTTAGGTTTATGACCTCTGCAACTGTATTTTAATAAATATTAATGCTGCTGTTTTTTTTAAGTTATAAAAATATGAAATTGTCGTACTTTTAACTCTTTGTGAGTTTTTTATTACAGTAACTGACGTCGTTCTCACACATTATGATTTTATGTTTTTTTTAATGGAACTTTGTGAGTAGATATTTGCATATCATATTTTGCAGCCTTTGGCTCTAACCAGACATTGATATTGACAAATAAACTATATTATCATGGCTTAAAATTTGACCGAAGAGACCGAGACTTTCTCTCTCTCTCTCCTCTCTCTCTCTCCCTCCCTCTTTCTTTAACCCTCTCTTCTATTTCTAGAAGTAATATTCAGCACAGATATTGCAAAACATACAGAACTTCCAAGTGTTCTTATCATGTTGGTAGCACACTGTAATTAGAACTGGCTCTTAAACGAGATTGAGCTCGTCGCTGTCTTTTAACATTGAACGACAACAATTTCCTCACTTAAATTGGTATCGATTACAAAACTTTTAGATGACAGAACTTAACTAACCAAAAGTTTGCGTTAGAAACTCTATGACTACATCTCAATAGGACTAGATACGTAGATACATTTACACAGGCCTACAAGGATCATTTTGCACGTGGCCAAAATCGGAACTAACGATTGAATTTAAGAATTGAGATGTATCATAGATTATTGACATCCAGTATCCTATAATATTGACATATACCCATAACTCCTATACTATATATTTCTAATAGGTACTTTTTTCCCACATTAAATTAAAGGGATTATCCTCCAAGTATATGATCCTACCAAAACGACACTGGTGCCCTTAAGTACCAAAAAAAACCTAGTGCTTATGATTAATAGCAAGGATAACTAGTTGACAACATCGCTTGATGACGAAATTTTGATACAACTACATAATCGCTATCTTTTTCTAACTTAATGGTAATAAAAAGACAGCAGTATTTTTCGTAAATCTACTTCTTAAACAAAACCTTCACTAGCTATGATGCTTAATGTAGTGGGTACTTCCGGCACATGTCCAAAATCAGTTCCCCTAATCCGTTCCGCGTTACACTTTCCGCTCACGTTCCGTCGCCGCCGTCGTTGTTTTCGCGACTACCCTCAAATTGCGGTGTTTTTGTTTGTTCGCGCTTGTTGTCAGTTCCGCTGGAAATGTAAGAAAAACATAAGAATAATCGTAAAAAATGAGCAGAAGACCAATATTACTTGGGATAATGTTATAATGGAACAAAAAATATACAGTCGAGTTGGATGCTGTCCAATTACAAGATCACTGGCCGACCGCCTCACAGTAACACCAGTACACCACACAGTTACACCAGTAAATGAATAACAAACATATATTTTATGAAATAGAGTTCGTTTTATATCGACTCGGCAAGCTGTTGGCGAGGTAAACGCGAGTGGCACGCGCGTGGCTCGCTGTGACAACTGACGATCTAAGAAAGACTTGATATAACTTGCCTTGATATAATACGAGTAGACTATACCACAAAACATAAGTGCGTTTTCCATTTACATCACTGCGAGGCGATCGGGCGCTGAGCTTGTTAAGTGGGGTTATGGTCTAGCTCGAGGGGATTTTCACATGCACAGAAGCTACGTACTTCGAAATTTCTTAATTCAAAGTGTGAAAAGCATTTACTACAGTTTTGCGAGTAAGTATCATAAACTCATGATTTTACATGAAATCACTTTAGAACTATCTGTAAATGAGAATTCCTTTTTAAAACTTTGGTATGAAACCCTAAAAAGGATTTGTAAATCAGACTTGTCTTTGTTACTATAAAATTCGACACGAGCACGACAAACTCGGCTTTACGACCATAATATTATGTAAAACGTATAAACATATCTGAAAGTTCCTATTTTCAATTCCTATATTTTCAAAGGAGAACATTTCAATGCCTTTGCCCGACTAGATATTGAGGCGGTCTAAAAATGCGCTAGCCTGTAAGCTCTCATCTCATTTCTCGGCCATAAGCTCTCTATCCCGGTACTTTGCTAAAAAGAGCGAACCGCTCCCCCCGGCAGAGAACCCTAAACGAGTCGGGTTCAGCTGGACCACGGGAACTTTTAATTAAGTGTAAACCTCCGTCACTAACAGATAGAAACTAGAGAGGCTGGATGTGGCTTCGTTTATTTGCTAAAAAGTGAAGTACTCGTAGTAGCGGTGTAGTGATTAAATGGTAAAATGATGTGTCAATCTCAAATTTAAATATAGTTTTAAGTTAAGTAGTGAATTTAGTTAAGCAGCAGCAATAGTATTTCGTGGTGTTTAAACAACGTTTCCTTGCTCTGGTAAGATTAAACTTCTAAAAGTAAGCCACTTTAGACATTGCACCGATATTTGGAAATAGAAGGGCGTTGCTGCGTTACTTTGATATTATGTTTCATATGTTATTCAATTATATTTTAAAACCAATCAGCGATGATTTACAAATTTTTCCCACCCGAATTTTTACAGTACCTACATATAAATCTGAATAATAGTGAAAAAAAACACATAAATACCGTTGCATATTTTAGAAGATCTATACGCGTATATAGGGATAGACGCTGAGAAGATACTTTATTTTATTCTATGTTTAAGGATATATATTAGATGTTGTCACATCCAGAATCTTTAAATATTTTTCCACGCTGCATCTGAGAGTAAATTAAAAAAGTCCAATGTCCTTTACTTATGCACCACGCGAGGTAACTTGGGAACCTTTGGTCTAGATTGTAGTTGTTCTTTGATAAATTATCTACACTATCTGTAAAGTACAGTTTATGAGTTTATATAGGGTGTAATATGCAAAAATTTCTGTTAGAGTTAAAAATATATTTTAATTTTAAAAAACTACGCGATTACTGAGTCTTATAATAAACTGTGAGACATGTGTAAAGCAATTGCAAATATACCCCAACATTGATTAAAAAAGTAATATGTTTGTTTTTTTTTTGGGTGTGGACGTCTTGGTACCTATTTAGGAACATTTTAGGCAGGGGCTAAAATGTTTTGCAAATAAACGTCTTGATTATGCATCTTTGCGTCGAAATGTACTTTCGAATTTATTTTATTCTCGTACATGTATATTTAAAAAGAGTACAAAATATTTTTTCAGAAAATAAATAATTCGAGTCCCGATTCCACTCACATTCCACCCAGGCCGGCCAAGTGATAGTGTTGCCCGATCGCGCCCGCTGATAACTCGCGCTATTTATTATTTTAACTGGCAACACTGCAGCTCGCTTGGCGCTTGCACATTCATAACGCGTTATCTTCAAATGTGCTGTACAATTGTTTTGTTTGTAATACGTGTAGGCTAACTTATGACGACCATTTAATTGTCTCGTAACTTTTATTACAAATAATTTTAAAACCAAGTTTCAGAACATTTGCTTTTTGTTATGTAGGCTGAGTGAAAAGCACTAGAGTAAGGAAAAAATCCACCCAAATAAGAATAGATAGGGTGTTTTTATCCGACTGTGCATGAAGGAGGGCTATGTTTTTCGAGCGTACTTAAGTATGTATGGATGAATGTGAGTATGTAAGGATGTATATGTATTTGTATCTTTGGCACGCCGTACAACCTAAACAACTTAATGGATTTCGACATGTGAGGTGTTATTTGAATCGTCTTGATATGTATGATCAGAAGTGATTTACTCGTACGGTACAAAATTTTGCAGCCAGGTTTTTTGTTTTCCTTTTAACAATGTACTTGTCAGTCATTCAATCCATCTATTACAATCCATCAAAGTACTCATGCAATCTACACGCTATGATTTTAATAGTTTTTATTGCAGTCAGATAATAAGCTTAGAAAACTCACAATTTTTTTTCATCTTTCTATTGTGTTCGATGTCGTAGCACTTGCTACGCCGTAGCAATGCTACGCAAATCACATGTGCTATGTCTGTTTAAATAAAAATAAATTGAGATACTCGTAAGTCTACACATTGTAAAACATTATGTCTTGTAAATTTAGTCAAGGATTCTTATCCAACATACAAATAAGTTAAGTAACATCTAAGCTTCGAAAAACTTGAACGTCAGAAATCAAAGTCGGAACAAGTTAGGAACTCGACGCCGACTTCGACTTATCACCCATCACTTACTTAACTTAGGGTTAACTTAACTCTAACTTGACAGTTAAGTTCGCCACAATTACCATAACGAGCACACTTTGTTACTTATTACTTTCAAAGCCTTTTGTCTTTTGAATTCCTGTAATTTTCAAGTTACTTTTAAGTTAAGTGTGCTTGGTTGACGTTTTGTGAAATACATTTTAAGGTAGAATTTTGATTTTAACGAATCTCCTTATTTTGACTACACAAAAAAACTGTATACTTATCGGCTCACCTGTTAACGACATTTCAAGAGACTCAGTTGAGAAATGTGACCTGCAGATGAAGACAGTCGGACAGATAGCGGACGGATACATAAAAGTGTTTTTTCTGAAGCTAAAGCCGAAACGCTTCACTCGTGGACGCTCGCTCGGTCTGCAATATATATTTTTTCTAATGCGAGTAGATACGCTCTTTTCCCCCAATTCTAACTAATATAATTATAAATGTGAAAGTGAGTTTGTTTGTTTGTAACGCTTTCACGTCTCAACTACTCAACCAATCGTCCTGACATTTTGTATACAAGTTGTCTGGGGTACAGAAAAGGACATAGGGTACTTTTTATCCCAAAAAATTAAATGGTTCCTGTGGGACCGCGGGGCGCAGCTAGTAATTAATAAGATTAACTTACCAAAACGAGATCGGCGGCTCACTCAAGTGCCAAAAGGTTCTTGTAACACCTTATAACTTAAAGCTACACATATAGGTATTTATGTAACCCAATTTCAAAAGTTAACAAACTATTACCTAAAACTACCGTCAGTTCACGTTCTCTAATTCCGTACTTTAACGGTATTGATTCAGCCTATTATTAGAATGGCGCCAACGCTTGCTTCATAATTGCGTTATTGAACGATGACTCGGGACTATCGACTCTGTATCGATATCGAGTTAGTAGGAAGGGGACGAAGCTGTCGGTGAAATATCGACGTTGCTGCGTTTATTTTTGTTAATATTTTATGTTACCAACAGCGCTGAGCAGGTTTTGCTTGCTGTTCTACAAAATAGAGACAAAACGAACCTATACTGATCATCTGGTTTTACTACAAACTTCATTCTAATCCGTTAAACGCAAAATTTCAAATTTGTAATGTTAGAAATATTAAGAGGGGTTATAGAAGTCTGATTTATTTAGAGTGTGTAATAATAAACTTTATAGATCAAAATACATTTTGTTACGAATTGTTTAATCTAGTAAATTTGAAAAGGTATTTCAAAAGTTTAATTTAGCACTGATTTACGAAAGATGAATGTTTATCACCAAAAAACTATTGTAACAAAATATCGTTATCGATATAAAGTCGGTGCATATCTAGCAGTGTATAATAATGGATTCTTTCAACAAAAAAGACGTAGATGAGCAACAAACACGCAATGTTGTGAAAAAACAGCTGAATTCGTAATTTTAATGTTTTTCAGGAATAATATCGAGGAATCCGACAACTGGATAAAATATCTGTTTCATTGCTGATTGCTAACGATATTTTTGAAATAAATTTACGGATTGCCTTGCAATCGAGTTCGTATACGAGCAAGGTATATTACATTTATATAAGAACGAAGTCACGCAATAGGTTAACGAAAAACAAGAATACATTTTTTTTTAAATCCCTACACGATTTTCATTAAAACAGATTTACATTAAACATAGCTAAGAACACTTCCGAATAATACACCTTTCAAACAAAAAAAAATCAGTTCGGGAGCTACGATGACACACACACACAAACACGCACAGATACGTTAAGCTTATAACACCCCCGTCGTTTTGCGTCGGGGGTTAAAAATCCGTTGCGTGGTTTAGGAGTTAACGGATATACAGACAGAGAGACAAACAGATGCGGAAAGCGACTTTGTTAGAGAAAAGGCTAGCTATCTACCGGCTCACGTAACTCTATTTCTCGCTATTTTTTACTATCTCGCAAATATTATAAATGCTAATGTTTGGAAGGATTTCTGGATGTTTGTTACTCAATCACGCCAGAACGGCTAAACGGATCTGGATTAAATTTGGCACAGAGATAGATCATACTCTTGAATAGCATATTGGCTACCTTTTAACCTTGAGTAAGACCATGGGTCGCAGCTAGTACTTTTCAACGAACGATTATTTTCTTTCAACGACAGCGAAAGTAACAGTAGTAAATATTCGATTGTCTACTTTCCATTTTCTATTTTCTGTCCTTTATCATTGAAAATGGTTTCCGTAGATGATCCCTAATAAATAAACTATCAATAAATAATGTATTAAAAGAGACTCTTTATAGAGCACTCTTCAGAAAGCTTAGAGCCTGATAAGAGTACAGGAGGGACCGCATCGTGATTACTTCCGACCCTTCTGCTACTGGCTTTTACCGGTAATGGGTCTCCTACAATGGAATAGGTCGTACATATTACTAGCCCACACCACAGAATATTTCCACTACTCGTACAGAACGGTCACTCCGAAATGATTTATTTTATTTTATTCGGAAAACATACAGTAAGTAACAATATTACTAATATATTAAATAGTTAGACACCATTTATAAGTTTTCGATTGAAACGATTTTGTTTAAAATTATGTTTATTATGTTTAATTTTAAACAATTAAACGCTAGCAGTTACGCAGTTACCCGCGATTTTGTTCGCGTTTATTTAGAAAATAGTATCCAAATCTTCCTCGTTATAAACTGTAGCTAATTATCAAATTTTATCAAGATCCGTTCAGCCTTAAAAAGCCTACAAACATACAGACAGAGAAAGTTACCTTCGATTTTATAAATAAGTGAAGATTAGGATTAATAAAAAATACATGTTTTATTATGTCAACTAGTTGCACCCTGCGATTAAACCCGCGCTTAAAAAGTACATATAAGCCGATAGTTCATTCACGTCTTAAGCTGTCTCCGTTTCAAATTTAATTTAAGCCATCAATCTCTTTGAGCATGCACAAACACACAACACAACAACTTTCGCATTTATAATATAGCGTAAGACTATAGCTCATAAGCTTGCCTAATAAGACTCAGTGTGAATGTGCAAGTATTATAAATATCATTGATGATTTTTTTTAATCGAACAGTAGTAGTCCAGGAGGTTATACCCTACATCCAAATCGTAACTCTTTTTTATAATAACAGTGTAGATAAAAATAAAGACTCGCTCGAAACTCAAAAACAGCCCTGCTTTTTTTTGTTGTTCGGTCTCACTTTTTTATTTTTATAACTTTGTCATTATTTCGTCAAGTCAAGTTTTGTTAAGCATTTTTGATGCACTGCTGAGTATACCACGTGTTGTTTTGCACATCCGCAGAATTTGTAGAGGTAGGTATACTCTACTAATTGAGCACGAATGAACTATGAAGCAACTATGAAATCGAGAGAGAAAAACAGCTGTTTCATTTAAAAAGGTTCGCTGATCGTCGACAAAATGTGGAACTGCTGTTTTCTTTTCTCGATTTTAAGATTGCCGCACAACTTATTCGTTCTGCTAGTGGAGTATAGCTACTTTTACAAATTCTACAAACAACACATTGTTTAGCTTTGCTCTACAGTGCGCCATCTTTTCTGGTTCTATGCCAGTCTAATCCACTGTCTTCCTATCTCTTGCTAGTTGACTACCAACTATTTTACTACAGTTTAAGTCCAATTAAGGACAAAAAATACTATACATAGGTATAACGTCAAACATTACAAGGTCAGCTTCCCATTCTAGAAACAATTGCGTAATGTATATTGTATACGAAATATATTTCATACCTCTGGGACCTGCGACGGCCATGTTCGGTGTAATATCATAATATATTACAAGAGAAAACGATGAACAGATAGGTTTATGGAAGGGCCAGATGGTTTGCTAGCTGAGTTGTGAAGGTAAGCGAAAGTTGAAGCTATAATTTGACTAGCGATTAACTTAAGGTTTTACTGCACGAAAATATAATAAATGTCATGGTTTTGTCAAAGTCTAAAAGTCAAATAGGGTGTGTTATTTTTCTGCTTGCCTGGCTTTAGACAACGAATATCTAAATGTAGATCTTGCCCTCCGGTTTGGTCCACTTTCTAAATTGGAAGTAACTCAGTTGTAAGCTAATGTTTGTGAGACTTTTTCTAAATTCCCCTTAGTTTCTAGCCTGTTCTTCCTATTTTTCCGAACAAGGCGGTCGAATCTATTATAAAACTTTGACGTTCGTAAGTGTATCTTTGATACCCAATTAAATTTTACTATGACTTTGAAAAGAAAAACTAGTTTCAATCAGTCCCCGCCTTTTGTTTTTTGGAGTTACTAAGCCATATTTAATGAGATTATAAAATATACTCGTATAAGTTCTTCTTCAAAACGTTTCATTTAACTCGCAAGGCTTTGAGCTGAGGCAAAAGGCTGTATTAAGTAAATACATATATCTCACGTTTTCAAATTATAACTCCAGTACTTTGATCTAAAAAATTAGAAGAACAGTGGTATGTGGCATCACTTTTACAAAGATGACATAATTTTACGTTTCAATAAACAACATTCTTAAGATTTAGCTTTGATGTTTAACCAGATTAAGGTAAGTTTGCGATGATAGCCTAGTTGGAGAAGGCTCGCCTCTCAAGCAAGAGGGAGCGGGTTCGAGCCCAGCCCAAAGCATGCACCAATTTGTTCATTTGTGAAGATCCATGCGTATCTGCTACGTAACTAGAGCCCGATGCATGACGACAGGCTCACACTGTCACATTTAGGACTGATTATCATCTGGCGAAGTGTAGGGTGTTGTAATACATCTCTACTAGCCTCTTCTGGGAAAGGCGTGACGGTATATGTTAGATTAATTTAGTTTGTGAGAACACTAACGTCAGAAATTTCGTTAGGCCCGAAAGCCAATGTGATGGATTACAGCGAACAGGCTGACATTTCTGGCGGGCTTGTAGAGCCTAAATAATAACACCAAGAATCAACCTGCAATATTCGTTACGATAAGAAATCTATTAATTTAACGATCTTGTTTGTCCTGTCCATAATAACGTGAATAATGACGTAGTTAAGCGTCATTTTACGATATTGTTGTTTACGTAAGGAATGTCACATTTTCTGGAGAAACGTTTAGCTGGGCGACGATGTACTGAAAATATTTATGTTTCCGTACAGCTAACTACAGTTATTTATTAGAAAATTGAAACAAAATTAGGCACAAGCTCTCTATCTTGCTATCTGTACGGTAGATATGTACAGATATTTTCGTCACATAATTTGAAAATAGTGATGATAGCTTAGTTGGAAAAGGGCCGTCTCTCAAGCCAAAGGAAGAGGGTTCAAACCCAGCCGACGGAACGCATCAATTTGCTCGCCCCCTGTCACATTTGTGACTAAATATCGTTCGGTTAAGTGTGGGTGTTGTATTATACCTCTGTCAGCCATTTCGGGGTCGAGACGTGACGACATGATAGGTAATGTTAATTTGAAGAAAATTTTGGTAAATTATAGTAATTTCTGCGTAGTCCGTGTAGCGCTGTCCTCTTTTTCCCAAATTAGTGTTGTTTGGATTTTTCTACTTAATTAAACAAATGTCTAAAAACTTATAGTTCTGTGAGTAGCAGACGTCGCTAAAACAATCTCTGCCATTTTGAAAAACTGACTCGGCCAAATGAATCTATGTATAGTTATCGAACCTGGTTACAAAATTTTACGAGACTCTGTTGAGAAATGCGACATGTAGAAGAAGACGGTCGGCCTTACGAAAGTATTTTGCCAAAGCTGATAAAATAAATTCGCTCGCTAACGCTCCCTCGGTCGGAACATCACTAAAAAAAACTCTCAATCACCAAGACTGACTTTTAATGCTCGATTTTTTTTGTTCGAACTTGTAATGCAAACTAAGTATAAAATGTCTAAAGTATCAGTTTACCACAAACCTAGCTGTAATCACTGTGACTAGTACGGCTTCCTCATAATTGAATTGAATCGTATGAGTTTGCCCTGAGTTGTATTCAGTGTAGGGTCCACGCACACTAGTCGGAATACCAAAGTACTGAACGCAACAAACATGAGTATTGAACGAAACCGTACGTACCTCTTAACAATTTCGTGTAACATCTAAAAAAAATAAGGATTTGATTTGATAAAATAATTTAAATTCAATTTTTAAATAAAATTAAGTAGAATTTGAAGTAAGATTAATAAATTCCGAATACTTTCGACCGTATATGCTATGTGAGTACTTATTTTTTAAGAGCTATATATTTTTCCGGGATGTTAAGACGTCTGACGACGATGTCTTGACGTCAAAGGCCATAAAAATAAAACAAGCTGCACACGTCGGCGAGCTGTGTCGGCGTGGTAGCGACTTTGGCGTGTAGACTCCTTATCAGCATTTCGGTCGCGGCATGTCGTACTAAATGTTGCAACCTAGTGCACGCTCACCCTAATAACATGTAGATGTACGGAGAAGAGGAGTATTTGACTTGTCGTTCGATGTTGAGAAGTTACCACTTTAATGTATGAAGGATTCAGTTATCTAACTTTGAGCTTAGATCCTACGCTAGCTTAATTTTGAACTGCTGATTAATTCGGCGTTTTGATGTTTGAGTTTAAGTTGATCGTGTTTTATTTGCACCATTAAAATAAAGTAAAACAGAAAGTACTTAAATTATCTGCCTTGTTTTTAAATTGCGATAAAGTCAAAGTCAAAATGATTTTATTCAATTCGGTATTAAAATACACTTATGAACATCAAAGTTTTATAATAGACTTGACCGCCTTGTTCGGAAAAAGAGCCACTACTCAGAAGAACAGGCAAGAAACTGAAGGGCATTATTTTGTTAAAAAATAAACAAATTACTGCCTCACAAATTTTGGATTACAACTAAGTTATGTCATATTATATCTATAGTGGCTAATAGGCGGAAGTTGAAGGCTCCAGACATCTTTATCTTCTAAATGATTGTTAACCTCATTTCATAAATGTATTTTTACATGCGAATTGAATTTTCCTTCATACCTTGTTTGTTGAATAAGTCGCTTGCCTGATGGTAAGAAATTTAAATTCCTGCGCGGCAATGCTCTGCGCTCGTCACCCTGAGATATTGAGATAGTTGAGTGTTGAGAGAGTTGTAGAAGAAGAAAATTTCCCACCACCGGAAAGAACAGGCAAGAAACTGAGGCATGTTACCTACGAGACCCCGCACCCAGACTCAAAACAAACCTCTAAGCATTTTCTTCAATACAAAAATATTTAGCCAGTCACGAAGATCGAACCCGCAACCCTTCACGTCCCCATTGTCCCCTCTCTATTAAAAACCAAGATGGCGTCTCATTTCCCTCCAAATATGAGGGTGTCCGTCCACGCAGCGCTATGTCTGGCATCCACATTGAGACCGCGGCACTATGATCCATTCTGTACCGGAGAGTATTAAACGAAATTCCTTCACTATGACGCCTGAACAATTCAATTTACCCCCGACTTCAACACGAGGCAGCCTCTGGCTGGGGCGGAGTTAGGGTTGGGGTTTGGGGGCTGTAGGTACATTTAAAAGGTATTAAATTTTCAAATAGTTAGTAAATATAAAAAAATATACGTCTACTAACCAACAGTAGGCAAGTATATGAGTTAAACTGGTCTGGACGATTTTTATTTTTACGAAAAGCACGATAAACACGAACAACGTTTTGCAGCAATAAACCACCAGACAGGAAATAATTATTTTGTGCTTCTAGTTTAATGAACATTCGTTAGTTTATGCATTTTTTATTGCTGGCTAAATATTTTTTGAACTATTTTCCCCCCTTTCAAAGATAACCTGTGGCTGTGCCTCGCTATTAGAATTACCCTCGCCTAACTTCAATACCCATTAAGAAAAGGCACTTGAGTACGTGCCGAATACGAAATTCGATTGTTAATTGATGATACGCCGGCGAATTTTTCTCCTCCCTATTTCCCGCCAGTTTTTTTCTTGACTTTTTTCTAAATTCCTATTGACGTTCGGTTTTCAAATTAAATATACGCTTCGGCATTTGAATGTTAATGGAGTTTGGTTAACAATGATTTGGTGGCTTTGTCGTTCTTTTGGTATTTATTTTGTTTCGTTTTTTTAAACCGTGTGCTTTTAAACTTCAAAAAAGGAGCACGCTCTCGATTTGGCTGTACGTTTTTTTACTGAATTAATTCATACAAAAATTGGTGTTTTAGGTTTGTCGACCCTTAGATTGAGCAAGAATTGATAAGTAAAAAAGTAAGTTATAGTAAGTAAGTATACTTATATTTATAGTAAGTAAGTATACTTATCATAACTCTGCCTATTACCCACAAAAATTTGACGTACTTATTGTACTTTAGTAATAAAATTTTCTTCTACTTCCCAAACCATTTTCAACAATGGCCACATTCCATCAATATTCCAACCACGCTACCCTAGCAATAGACAAAAACCCTTTTTCTAAAGTGAACCAAACGGAAAATAGAGGCTTTCCGTCCTCTAGCCGTGCGTCCGACGTGACAAATGCCCAGATTGACGTAAAATCGCGAAATGGATTTTTGAATACGGCGGCCATATTGGTCCGCCATGTTGGCACTCGACCGGACAGATCCGGTTCGGAGCGGTCTGAAGCGGTTAGGGCGCCAAATGTGCCAGTAATTACGTTACGTATCAATTGTTTTCGTGTTGACATGCTAAACGGATTAGCTATGGCGACATTATTTGAATTTAAAGCTTGTATTGATCGATGAGACGACTCGTTGCTAGACCAGCGTGTCGCTTACCTAGCTTCAACCGCCACTCTGCACTTACCTTGTTCTTCTGTTTGACAGACATACTTCGTTATTATCGTCATCCACAGTCTTTTTTATTTTCTTCTGTCAGTCTGACAGTCTTTTACTAACGATTTTATATTTGTCTGATCAATACCCCAGATTAACGAGAAGATTGGTACGATCTGGTAGCTAGGACTTCCCGAATTAGTTTTTAGTACACAACCTACATCATTTTTATTGTAATAAAAACCGTTTAACATATTTTTTTAAACTAATTATTTTAGAAAAACTATGCTATCTATCTCAGTCCTGCGCCAATCTTATCTAAAGACCTTATTGTTTAACTAAACCGATTTTGATTATTAGTCAGTTAAACAATAACACCGCTGGCGGTTCGACCCGCGATTTATACTTTAGGTAAATCGTCGACCCTTCTCGTCG
The DNA here is from genome assembly GCA_911728515.1 of Peribatodes rhomboidaria. Taxonomy (NCBI): domain Eukaryota; kingdom Metazoa; phylum Arthropoda; class Insecta; order Lepidoptera; family Geometridae; genus Peribatodes; species Peribatodes rhomboidaria. The sequence continues at coordinate 595,658 of OU452190.1, forward strand.
CCTCTTAAACACAAATAAGTACCTACGTACTTATGTCATAGAGTTTATTTAGATTAAATTATAAAATAAAGGTTATTTATTAATTATTAAGCATAAACAACCGCAAATAGGTATCTTTTGACCCGGCGTGTGTTAAAGATCGAGGGTTCGTTTAATTAAGTTTAGTTCGTAATTAACCTTTGGGTGTTATCCTTTGAGCCCACTTATGGTGTTCATGAAATAAGGTTGTTATTATTGGATATTTTTGGTAATGAAAAGAAATAGGGTTGCCGTTTTTTTTCATACAAATGTTATACTCACTTTGGTATTACTTTAAGTGAGAATAGTGCTAGATACTTATACCTACAATATTTTGAAGGAAATGCTTCAATGATTAAAAAAATTAAAGGATTCCTATTATTAATCAGTATTTTTCAGTTTACTTTAGAAAATAATGAAATCTTCCTACTTTGTACTTGTATAACAAGATATTTTGAGACACTAGACATTTTAGGACACTGGACATTGTTGGATTGGATGTAAAACGACATGGACGTTTTAATAAGCCATTTTACCAATAAGCAAACACTAATACAACAAAATCTAGGTATTCTATTCTTATGATAACAACATATAACTCTCACATCTTTCACCGGAAGGTACTGGCAGAGGCGTATTACAACACCCACACTACGGACGATATTCAAACACAATAGGCACATCTTGATAAAAGCCGCTGGATCAGATTTGCGGGTAACTACGGCAGCATTTGATCAGGGCCTCGATTCTACTAAGCAATTGTTTTTAAATTGTTAATGAATTGTCTGTTTCTGACACTTAATACACTGACATACAAAAAGTGTCAATTTGAGGCAATTCATCAAAAATTTTGGTTAGTAGAATTAGGGGGCTGATTGACATTTATCGTCGTATGAAAGATGCTGAAGTTTTCCTTTCTCTTGTTCCAGGTGCGGTCGGTGGCGACGGCGATGACAGCGATGACAAGGAGAAGGAAGAGGAAGCGGAACGCGAACGACAAGAGGCGATCCGCGAGGCCGAGGACCGGCGTAAGGAGAAGCACCGCAAAATGGAGGAGGAGCGGGAAAAGATGAGGCAAGAAATTAGGGACAAGGTATGTATGATGTATCAGCCTAATGTAACAAACTTAAAGTAGAGATTGCAGCTGCAAAGGTGACTCGTGGAAGGATGACGAGCAACGCAAATAGAATTACTGCAAAATTGAGGAGGAGTGGGAAAAAATTAGGCAAGAAATTAGTGACAAGGTTTGTATGATATAACACCCTAATGTCAGACCTAACAGACTTAGTGTAGAGATTGTAGCAGCAAAAAAAATTGTGATGCAGAGGAGCATCGTAAGAAAAGAAACGCATAACGGAAGCAGATGAGGCAAGAAATTTGAGAAAAGGTATGTACGGTACACCATCTTTTTGTGATAGTGATAGAGTCAACTTCACAACCGCATAAAGTGATTCATGAGAGGAGTGACGGAAGAAGTGATGTAGAGCGATAAAAAGTAGGTAACGACCCTCAACTTTAACATTAGACTTTTTGTTTATAACCGACACGTTTCTTTCATAAAATTCTCAGCTCATAGTGTGAATTATGCCCTAATTAATTTAATGACTACGTCTGCGACGTAACTCAAAAACGTCGTAAGTGAAAAACTCGTGAAACCAATCCAGCGCACAAAGCGAGGGACAATTAACTCGCTGCCTGCGCTGCATGTAGGTCGAGCACTCGTAAGGCGCCCTCCACACGAGAGGTAATTTGTTCGACGCGAGACCTTTATGACAGTTTGTCGAGTTCGTACGAGTGTTTGGGTGATAAATACTCGACGTTAAATGAAATATTGATGGAGGTTGTACAATTATGTAGTCCTTTATTTGTTTAGACAATTATTTTTTTAACAAAGAAAACGTTCTGAAGATATTTGTCAGCTATAGTTTTCCAAAGAAATGAGACTTGTAAATCATACTAAGATGTTTAGAATTTTACAGGAACATAAATAATGCTAATCGTAATTGCTATAATTATTTCATATAATCATTTTAACAAAAACCCACTTAAATTATACGGTACCAATTATTATAGGTAAAACAGTAAACTGAACATGCGAAGAGTTGTGCACAAATGAAACAAGTTAAAAATACATTAAATAATCAAATTTAAGTAAGTGTAAACTATTACAAGACATTTTAACAACACACTAAATTACAAATCCAGAAGTAACTAAATATTTATGTATATTCGTTTTTTTTAACGAAATAACTCAATCAATCATACAGTGTGTTTTACTTATGTATCAAAACCATTCAAAATATATCAATCGCTTGACCAGAAAAAAAGCTGGGAAGGTAAAAACTCTCTAAGCGCGGCTTAGTTAACCAATGCGAACCCCTATAGCTAAGTGCGCGGCACACGAAGTGTAATTTTGTTCGACACGTCGAGTTTGTTCGACACGTCGCCGTCGAGAGCTACTCACATGTTGGGCAGAACTTTATGTACACATGTACAATGTACCTTTATGGCTGTTTTGATGAGTTTTGAGTGAGTTTAGGTCATAAATAGCGTACATGGGATATTCATTGCGATTGTGAATGGTTGTTGTTTCCAACAATGGTAGGTATAAAATTCACTTAGTGTATTTCTGCTACAGGTTTATTGTTTAAAATTATTGTAATATTGTTAGATTATCATTGTTTATGCTTGTGTATGAAGTAACGTAAACTGAGTTTTTCTTAGGCCAAATAATAATAAATTCACGAGTTAATTTACAAAAATATCATCAACGAAACCGCTAAGCACCCATCCTCCAGTAAACCAAATTAAAAATCTTCCTAAGACGGCTTCCACTTGAAAAAATTAACCTGAAACTGACATTAATCTCGGTTGAAATGAAAAAAACGCACATCTTCATTACCGGAACAAAAAGCTCGGGGGAACATTTCACTTATTTTTAATTAAAAACTCTATAATCTGCGCTCGAATATTCGCGGAATGTCACGAACAATTTTTCCGTGACCATTTTTTTCCGTTACCGAGTTATGTCACTTTGCTCTCGGGTATTCGAATTTCCTTTTTGTTGTCCCAACATTTTTTTGTTTGACATGTGACGTGATGTTATAACCAAGTTTTTCGGTGTACGCGTATTTTCTTTGGCTTGCAAAAATTCTGTATTTCTCTCCGACAATTTTTTTTAGATTCTATTTAAAAATACAGAACATAAATAAAGCTGCAACGCTAATTGCCAGCTTTTAACCCATTCTCCTAACACCCAAACTGAAGCACATGACCGCGCGTTTAAAATAAAATAAACACCAGCAAAAACTTGCAGCAATTAATTGCTGTCTCAACTTACTACCAAAAACCTACTAAAACCAATCGAACAAGCTTTCTATACTAACATTTACGAGTGCAAGACAAGGTTTTCCTTACAAAGCAAGAACATGCTTGCAGAAATCGACTTCCGCAAATGCTCTTGCGAGTCTAAACTGTACCTGAAAGTTAGCCTTTTAGCATTTAATGTGCGCTAAAAGCTTCTGAATTCAGCTTCGACCTGTTTTATGCATTTGTTCCGCTTTGGAACACTTGGGGCACTTAAGTGACGCCACTAGAATTTCATGCTAACAACAAATAGGATTGGATTGTTTTTTCTTTTTCTTACTCTCTGATTTTTTAAAACGCCTTAAGCCGTTTGATAATTTAAAAACATAATATTTGTAAAAGTGTACAAGCTACATTTTTAATGTCTATTAAAGTTTATAATAAGTTACCAGCAGAATTGCAGTGTGAAGGTGATTTCATAAAGTTTATTAAAAAATTGAAACAATATCTTATTCTCAAACCATTTTATTCAGTCGACGAATTTCTAAATGAAATAATTAAGTAGGTTTTTTTTTTTGACAATTTATAGTAAAGTTTTCGATTTTGGACATGTGTAATATTTTTCTATATAAAGTAGCCTCCTCCTCTCTACCAAATCTTGCAGAGCCCGACAGGGTCCATTGGACTATGTACTCATATTTTTAACATCTTGTACTGTATGGTTGCAAATAAAATATCTTGAATCTTGAATCTTAAGCAAAGAAAATTATGTTTTTGGAAGGTTTTTTGCATATTTCACTCTAAAGATAAATATCAAAAATGTTTGTCGAGAGCACACTCATATCGAGCACGGTCATTAATATTTAAGAATGTCTCTTGTGGGTGGAGTAATGTCCTATAGTGCTCTCACCTCCTTGCACGACGACATCAGCTTCTGAACGATATGCCATCTGTCTTGAACATGTCATTTGCCTTTGTACGACATGACATTTGCTTCATCACTTGGCTTTTTTTTCGTCTCAAAATATTTACCGGTATGGGAAGTAAGATTATTCCGAGCGTGGATCGACCTGAAACATTTGACACAATTTTTGAAATGAAAACTTAATGTTTTATTTCGTTTTATACCTAGTTATTTCATTGCCTTGTCTTTCAAAAAGCTAAATTAGAACATTTAAAACTGGGAATAATCAGAACAAATCTTAAAAACTAAGCAAATGAAAAAAGTCAAAGTAAGTACTTCAAGAAAGCTTGGAAATAGGTATCTCCCTGTCAGCCTCGTTTCCAGGACACAGAATAGAATAAAAACAGAAGGAAAGCTTGAAAACACTGTAAAGAGTTTTTACATGTATAGGTCAAATAAATCTCAAACTATCCCCTTTTTTTAAATACTAAACAGGTATATAAAATAAATATCACGAAATGAAACGACATCCTTTAGTAAAAGTAATTATGTCCACGACACGACGTCGCATCGTGGCAGGCCATCGCTACGTGAGACAATGCGAGGTTGTAATGTATTTTGGCTCTCAGTCCACCGTATGTCATCGTGTGACAAAATCCAGCCACAGATCTGTCTAGACTTGTCCTTCTGTCTTCCTAGCCTCGACATTACATCTCTCAATCGTCCTCGCAAAATTGCGGGTAATTCCGCAGGAGCTAGTGCCGCGAAATTGCGCGAAAGTGGCACTTCCCTTTAGGGGGTGGTTATTGCCCCTACAACCCCTACAGAGCCCCTATAGAGCCCCTACTCGGGGTCGCAGGCGGTTAACTTTTATTTCAGGACTGGGTAATTTTCTAGGTCTTTCAGGATATTTCAGTTGGCATCTTTTGTAAGAATATTTTATCTTGAATTTACAGATCTAGGGCAAAGATTTTTACTGAGAAAAAACTTAGAAAACTCATTATTTTCATTGGAAAAAAATAGCTAGCTGTGATTTTTAACCGCAACTTTTGAGCAAGATTGTTTCATCGTGGACCCGTATACCAATTATAATAAAATCATGTGTTATGACTTAAACAAAAGTCAAAATAAATATTGACCTAACAGTCTTTTACAAAAAAACTTAATTATTTATTCATATGTATACTTACAACAAAAGAATAACTTTACTGCTAGTATTACTGTGAGCTATATAAGTAATAATTCGATAGAATATTAGTTTTTTTTTTACATTTTTTTCTGAACTTACTACTTTACGCTCGTTTAATAACATTTATTCTTCTTCTATCTACCCTTATCTCACTAAAGTGATGGGGTTGGTACACTGCATACGTTACCAGTGTCTTAACTTTTCCATTTAATACACTGGCTTTTAAGTGTTCCGCGACGCTCTGAATTTTTCATACAAACGCGCTTGTCAAATTTCTTTAAAAACATTTATCAGATTATGATGAAATTTGGCATGTACAATTAAATTAACTAAATCTCCGCCCCTATGTTCTTGGTTTTTTTTTAAAAACGTCCTCAAAAATAAATAGACCTATGACAAATATCTGCATTTGTAAGGGGTCACTTTTGACTGATTTATTTAATTGATAGACAAAGCAAATCAAAAATTCCCTTTACATAGGGAGGTTGTCTACATCATTAGCTTTTAAATTAATCCATAATACAAAGGTTTTTAGTTCTTTATGAAGAATTAGAGAAGTGCAATAGTCATACACTTAAGAGTCATACAACTTAAGAAAGAGGTTCAGTATCTTTACTTGCTCTCTTCGCTCGTCGTGTTCTTCTATACGAAATAGCAATAGAAAACCTTCAGCCAATGCGAAGTTAGTCTAAAGTGTCACTACGTGCTGGCTCTTGGAATACAGACCTTGTTTTTTTGGATCATGCATATATCTATCCAATTAATAACATTTACATTCAACATAGTTGCAGAAGCATTTAATTAAACCAACAAACCATCTCACCTTATACAGGGTGTGTACTCTCCCGCTCTCGTGTCCACGTACAGAGTGTTTGCGAAAACCAGCCAATCAGCGCGCGTAATGTCTCCGTTTAATCTACTGGACAAACAGACGGACGGAAATAATATTACAAACATACACGTACAATGTACATGTCTGTATTTCATTGGAACTACAAGTTTTGTTGTTTTAATTTGTGACGATACGAGTCGTTTGTCGTGAACTGTGACCTCACTGTCCCTATAATATCTGAACAACTTCTCGTATGATTTTGCTCATATTTGAACTTTAAAATTGTGTCTGCGTGAACTACTTGCCTGCAATATTTTAGGAAAATCGGATCAATGACATTCAAGTTTTTGACAGACAAATCACACTAATATTATAAATGTGAAAGTTTGGATGGATGTTTGTTACCCAATCACGCCGGAACTGCTAAACGGATCTGGGTGAAATTTGGCACAGAGATAGAATATAGTCTGGAATGGCACATAGAGTACTTTTGAACCGCAAGTATCACCGCGGGGCGCAGCTAGTATATCTCTAAGACATAGACATTCATACAAAAATGTTGTAGATCTCATCGATTAACCAGTTACGCCTGAGGCTTGCCCTACAATTTTCCATTTTTCTCCAAAATTAAACATAGAATTGAAAAAAATGAATATTGAAAGGAAAAGATTTCCTCCCAATTACATTCCAATATTATAGAAGTCAAAAATACCGTCTTCCACCCCGACAGAATTGCCGCTTCCTTTGACACGGCCATTTAGGGTGGAAATTGCATTACGGCACTCAGCCCGGGCGGGCGAGTAATGGTGTAGTTGATACCAGTACTCGGCCAGTAATGTAACGGGAACAGTTTTAAAGTGTCAAGTTGGGTAGATGAAGTTTTGAAATGGTAGAGGGTAGAGTTTGGACACTTTGCTAAGGCTGTTTTAAATTCGGAGTGCGAACATTTTAATAAAATTTAGCCTCCCATGCAAAAAGGGGGGTGTTACTTGTTTAATGTATGGTATGTGCATAATTATGTTCGTAGCATGGTAGCATTCGAAGCTCCCAAATGGATTAACCGAATTTGATTTAGTTTTTAGTTGGAAAGTTGACATAATTAAGTTGAATTCTATTATGGAAACTGACGTGGTTTTCACACATTATGATTTATAACACGGGAATTACTCACGTACGATTCAGTCGATTATTCCGACTATAGTTTCAACCGCATTCGGCGGTCTTCATCAGGGCGAGTGCGCGCGCGCGGCTGCGTCTCGCATAGCACATATGTATATCGCATAGCTTTGAGTGCTATGTAAGACGCAGCCGCGCGCGCGCACTCGCCCTGATGAAGACCGCCAAATGCGGTTGAAACTATAGTCGGAATAATCGACTGAATCGTACGTGAGTAATTCCCGTGTTTTAAATCATAAAGTTGAATTCTCTTAGCTAGATTACTGGCTGCGCCAAGCGCGTTCAAAATCTATAATAATTATTAAGCCTGCTCACAAAGTTTCACGAGACTCGGTTCAAATTCAAATTTAAAATCATATATTTGGGGAAATATAGGTACATACATTGTATAATTGTCATTCGGAGGGCTCTTACCACCGTCAACGTGCCGGCCATACTTGAGCCGAACGGTATCGCACGCGACGATGGTAAGAGACCTGACGGAATGACATTGATTCCCTGGAGTCATGGTAAGCTACTGGTGTGGGATGCCACATGCGTCGACACACTGGCGGCATCCCATGTATCATCTACCTCCAGGACGGCGGGAGCGGCGGCAACATCGGCGGAAACCCACAAGAGGCGGAAATATGAATCCCTCGGTGATGGATACATATTTCTGCCTTTTGGGGTAGAAACTTTGGGCCCTTGGGGTCCAAGCGCATGGTTGCTCTTCAATGAGCTGTCAAAGCGTCTGATAGAGAGAACAAACGACCAAAGGGCTGGTGCTTACCTCGGTCAGCGAATTAGCATTGCTATTCAGCGAGGTAACGTTGCCAGCCTTTTGGGTACTTTACCCGCGGATACTGACTTGAGCTCTGTTTATTATTTGTAATTTGTTATTTTTGTTTGGTTTATTTTTTGCTGCAATTATGTTTTGTTTAAAGTAAGTTTGGTACATACAGGATAGTTGGTCATAAATAAGGGTCTCACTACACAACCCATATGGAGCGTGCAAATCGGTTTAGGAATGCGACCTGTAGAATAGGACAGACGTCGACCGCGAGGTCTACAGATCATAGAGCGTCTAGTTCATTTATATTTTGATAGCAGTGGGTCTCAGTGCACGTCGGGTCGCCTGAGGGGTGAATCTTCATCATGTCCTCGAAGCAAACTCAATTCCAATTCCGTTATGACGTTTTCGATCGTTTTTAGGGCAAAACGTTGATGCTGGTATTTCGATGGATGTTTTTAAGGGGCGAAAATGTGTTTTACTTTCTGAGTTTTTAGACTTCCGTGACTAAATGGTGAAAAGAAAATTACTCAACAAATGCGTCGTCATTAGATATTTAAAAAAAAAAAAAATAAATAAACGCGTCGACTTGTAAGCTTCCGTTTCGTCGGTTAAATGATAAATATTTTTAAAAAATAATAATTAATTTTAATTGGTTTTTTTTATAGATTTTTCACTTTGAGATTCTATTTAGGATAACAGAAATATAAGAAATCAGACGGGGGACGGCTCAGTATCACTAACGTTTTACAAACGTGTCACCGGTAGTGTAGCTGGTACGTCTGTGAGACATTAGTGATAAAGAGCCGTTTCTCGTCCGATTTTTTATGACACACGCAACAACAACGGTTCATTTATGCATCGGCTGAGCTTAGCTGCATTGCCTCCCAGGTCAACAGGGTGGACCCAGGTCAACAGGGTGGACGCTCTCAACGGCTTGCGAGTAGTCTAAAAATAAAACACACGAAATTACTTCCAAGCAGTGTCAGGGGCCTTTGGACCGCCTTAAAAACTGACAACAGGACCATCCCCTCGGCCTGTACAAACTTTTTCCCTACAAGCTCGACTAACTACGACAATTAGAAGTTGCTTCCAACTGTACCGGAAGTTGTCCTCATTAGGGCGGGGACCTCGTTATCGAGACGCAATTAGCGATCGAGATATCGACTCGGATGAAATTATTCGATAAAGTTTTTTTAGCTAGCGAAAATAATTATTTATTTCCCCTTAGTTGTAAACAACTATTCATGTGTATATATATCAATCGCTGACAGGCATAGATAGATAGATAGATAAACTCTTTATTGTTCACACCACAGATAACAAAACAACAACAGAAAAATAATGATAAAACTTATTCAATAATGTAACAAAGTATGTGTGTGTGCATAGTACAAGCTTTGCTTAGTTTGTGGTCAGACGACCACAAACAAATTTATCCGAATATTTAAATTTATTTACTAGTGTATACAAAGCAATCAAAGAAAAGAAGAAAATAAACTAAAATATTCTGAATAAAAGTAATAGATATTTACTTGAAAACCATAATTATGTCATAACAAGATGCACCTAAAAGAATATTTTTATAAAACTTTATGATGGACATATCAGTCTTTGACAGTTTTCTCGTAGCTAGTTCTGGGGGCTTACCACAACCTCTTAAAACATCATTAATTAAGCCTTACTTCGTAATTTCGTACCATGACCACCCTAAAAGTATTCCTGCTACGTTTTGATATCGCTTAGCAGTTTTGATGACGTCACTCGATTTCGTTCATTCAATCCAAGGAACATTTGTTTAAAAACCGTACCACGACCTTTAGTGTATTCCTGCCGAGCTGTCAAAATAGCAGGAATGATACAAATTACAACGATTGTTAAAAAGTTGCTCTCCGTGTAACTTTTTCTATTTATTAATGAGTTTTTGCTGTGTTTCTGAGGTTCTATTTGTAATATTTAGCAAGATGGCCGATGATTTGGAAACTTTCGAGTTTCTCGAAGCAGATATTAGAAGCTCCATACTACGAAGGACGCCTTCAGACGGGCTCCAAAATAAATTTTAACCCTTTTTCACATATATTTTCTTTTGGCTAAGTCCGCTCCTTTCGATGCACTTGTTTCTTCTTAGAATTAGCCTTCGCCTGCAGACTCCTATTAAAAGCCCGCAGCGATTTCACTGTGGGTTTTTAAAAAGTCTCACATGATATCGAACTGCTTCGCTGAGACTCTGCGGCCGCTGTGACAAATTATTCTAAGCATTAAATTCTAGATATCACCAAAATATTTTTCACAAACTTTAATTGTATACAGCAATTGAATTTTAATTTACCTTAATGATCATAATAATGTAGATTTAATTTACGTTTTTGAGGGGAACCGAAAAGATGGTGTCATGATTTTGTATTATTTTCTAAAACGAAAACTCGCCTTTACTGAAAGAGGGAAAGAGGAGTGGGATTTATCTCATTTATCATCATCTTCATCAGAGATTTATTGAAAAATGTTATGACAAACATACGGATGACTAGGTGGTATGGCTATGTTGCCTCTAGCCTGCCCTATGGGACAAAACAAAAAAAAAATTGACATTGTTCATACAACCAAGTGTCGCCAGATGTTTCTTATGAGCGATTGCACGTCGGTGAGGAAAATAAAAATTCTTAGGGAAGAAAATAATAAGAAACCGTAGTGTTTTTACTTGCAACTTGTAAAAACCGTAAGTGTAATTTCCCTGTATCGATAGGATATTGTAGGCACGATTTCGCTATGCGGTCGTACTATTGTACGACCCCGATTGTCCGATTTTTACACGGCAAAAATCGTATAATTACGATTGACATATATACATCTGGCAACACCATACTCGAAAATACTGGATTTAAGATTGATAGATGACATTCACACTGATATTGACAGTTCGTAACGCAAAAATACCACAGAGTGTGTAGAAGCACTTGTATCGTACATTCTTTTCCCATCACTATAGCAGGAGTAAAAACGTTCTAAAACATTATTGTTTTCAATGCTTGTGGTATGATACAAAACAATACTTATTAAGGAATGTAACAAAACGTTCCTGCGCAATGATGTTTTTGTAAAAGTTCATGGTAAGCCCCCTGTTTTCATAAAAAATATAAGAAAACCGTGTTTTGAGACACCAAGGAGGAGAAGTGGGGAAAACAATTATTTCTCGATGTGTTTCTATTTCGGAAATGAAGTACACATTATGAAAGCTTCATGCATGCATTTCAGCCCGTCTACCGCCCGGGACTGTAATTTTCGTTAACAAGCCGTACTGCTAAATCAAAAGGAGATTGCACATTGTACAACACAATACAAAACTCTTAATTGACACTAAATACAATGTAAAACTAAACTATACACTCTAATTAAGGGGCAATAGGCGAACTTATCGCTCAAAAACAATCTCGAGCGATTGTGTTCACTAATAATTATGAACTACTTGTACTAAAAACCCAAATACGTATATTTCAATATAGTAGGTAATATGTCATTAATACTCTACATACCGTCCAGCGAAGCGTGAGTGTATACGAGCATACGTGAACCAGCATCCTGAATGCGGGTCGTAGCGTTCAATAAAAACGAGCCTTAACTTTTACCAAAATCGCTAATACGTTACCAAAATGTCATTCATACCCTACAAAAAGAACAGCTGATGTTTCTCACATATCCGGGTTCGTCCCACACTAAATGCCATTCAAGTCTGAATCCCTGACATCAATAATAACAGCCTGGTATTTACAACACTATTTCCAACAGAAACGACTATGCATATTTTAAAAACCTCTTCAAAAGTCGACGTTTCGACCTACTTGATCGACAGGCAATAAAGTATTCAACGATAATGGCTGGCCTACATGCCTGCCTATACTGCTCATAGACTAGTTGTGTTGATTCGACACGCAAGTTACGTAGGGTTGCCTTGTGGATCTAGGATAGATATCTACACTTATATCTTTATTATTTTCTAAGAAAATCTGTGGATGACAGGAGAAAGATGTCTGGAGCCTTCCACTTCCATCAAGTAGCTACTAGTATATAGATATAATATGATATTGCCTAGTTGGAAGCCAAAATTTGTGAGACATTAATTTAAGTATGAAGAATTTAAAAAATGCCCCTCAGTTTCTTGCCTGTTCTTCTGAGTAGAGGCTCTTGTACCGAACAAGGCGGTTGTAAAATTTGGACGCTCATAAGTGTATCTGTGATACCCAATTGAATAAAACATTTTGATTTTGACTTTAACATAGTTTAAAAGAAATTCGCTTTCCGCGTCTGTCTGTCTCAGTCTGGATATCCGCTAACTAATCCTTATCTACAAACATAGACACAAACTTTGCCCTTCTATAATTACTATGAGTTTAGTTTAGCATAAAAGTTGTTGTAGTAACCCTAGCGTAGTCTAATCAATGCTAGGAACATTTAATTAGGTATGCAGCGGCAAGTAGCAATGGCGTTTATGCTGGCATGGCGTCGCACAGACTACACCATGGCTGCGTAGTGAGACTATTCACACGGCATTGTACCGCACGTTACGGTCAGAGGACAAGATACATTGTTAAATGAAAAACAAATAACCTGGCTGCAAAATGTTGTACCCTATGTCACCACTATCAAGACTGTGAATGTTCAATAAGACCACCATTACAGTTTACTCAAGACTGGTTTATTACACATGTAGGTAGATATGCATATATTTTTACAGCTACCCTACATATACATTACACTTCCCTCCTTAGTAAAAAAAAATATAGAAATACAACTGAAGCAAGAAAACATAGGCCTAACCTTAAGTACGTATCCATAATTATTCAAGGTAAGTATTGGAAGGTATACACGATTTAGTAGGTACATAGGCTGGTGAGCTTAATTATAGAATAGGTATTACATAGCGTAGTTTAATTTACAATTAGTGAAATACTTCAGGCAACAACAAAAATAATAATTGTAAAAATACTTATATCTATTGTAATGTGTAGTAAATTCTAGGTTAGTTACACTACCAAGATAAGATTAACCTTGACCTAGGGAGGATAAATAATGTGTGTAATACTTACATAACTTAATTGACTAAAATATAGGACCGTAGTCATACTTATTAACTACCTACTTACATTTTTTTTTTATTTGTTATTCTACCTTATATAGGTATGTAGGTACTTAATGGATAGAGTAGACACTTAATGAACCGAGGAAAAACAAATGATGAAATGAAATGACTGTACTGTTTGTAACTGTTTGCTTTGCTTTGTACTGTTTGTAACAAGTAGTTGGCTATTCATTTCTTATTTAAATCCAAGTATGGGTTTATGTTAAAGAAATGTTTATAATTCGGCTTCGTTTTACGTGGACGGAGCGTGGGTCTGCTAGGCGTAGGCGTACCTTGGCACGTCTCCGGCGGCGACGAGTTGCGAGCAGGCGCAGGCGGCGAGCTGCGCGTCTCTGTGGGCTCTGGCAGTGAGGCCGGCGCGGGCGAGTCATGCGCCAAGTCATAAGTGATGGCTGGCGAGCTCGGCGCCGACGACGTGTCTGCCGACTCTGTGCCGTCCAGGCCACTACCGACAGATACATTACCTGTAGGTAACGCCCATGAATAGCGCTTCGATTTGTTAGGCATTAGTTGATCTGCATGTTTGGTGCTCGTTCTGTTTCCCTCGGTGACTACCTTGTAGGTGACCGAGCCCGTACGCTCCGCCACAGTTCCTTCGTTCCACTTAGGCCCTCGCTTAGAAAAATTTCGTACCAGCACCGGGTCTCCCGCGACGAAATCCCGCGGCGTGCCCCCAGCGTGCGTAACTTGCGCGCGTTGCGCCGCGGCCACGCACTCCGCTGCGCTGGGTGCGCGCAGCTGATCGAGCCGCGTGCGCAGCCTGCGCCCGAACATTGCGACCGCGGGCTCCTTCTGTGTACTGCTATGTGAACTATTTCGATACTGTAATAGAAATTTGTTGAGAGCAGTCTCTATCTGCTCCCCATCGACTGTAGCTTTCTTCATTACCTTTTTTACCGTTTTAACGGTGTTCTCGGCCGCCCCATTGCTAGCGGGATGAAATGGCGCCGTCAGGATATGTTGGATGCAATTTTTTTGTAGGTACATTTCCAGTTTGGTGGAAGTGAATGGCGGTCCCCCGTCGGTCACTAGCTGCTTTGGCACTCCAAACCTAGCGAACATTTCCCTAAGCTTTTCTATTACCGGCTCCGCTGACGTGCCCGAAGTCATGGCGGCCACCTCGATCCACTTGGTGTGTGCATCTACGACGACTAAGTAATACTTACCGTTGTAGTAAAGGAAATCAGCATGCAGCCGCGCCCATGGCTCTTGTGGCCAAGCGTAAGGCGCGGGCGGCACATGCGGCGGCGCGTCGCGTACCGCGCGGCACGGGGCGCACGTGCGCGCGCGCTCCTGTAGTTCATCTTCTATTGAAGGCCACCAGACATAATTCCTGGCGATTTGTTTCATGCGGACCATACCCACGTGACCCTCGTGAACATCCTCTATGATGCGCTTGCGCAAGCTCCTCGGAATGACAATTCTATATCCCCATACGATACAGCCGTGATCAACCTGCAGAGTTTCCTTTCGGTGAAAATAGGGTTTTTCGTTTTCAACGTCCGTCCGATCTGGCCATCCGCTGATAATGTATCCATAAATTTTACTCAACATACTATCCTTAATGGTCTCCTTCGCGACGTCCCTGTGACTTATAGGGAACGTCTCTTCTACATAATGTATATAGGCCGCCTCCTCTTCGCTGACCTTCAACTTACCTTTAGCGGCAGCCAGAGGCAGGCGCGATAATCCGTCGGCGTTACCATTTTTATCCGTCGACACGAACGCAATCTCGAAGTCGTATGCGGCAAGTCGCACTGCATATCTCTGTAGACGGCTGGCGGCGGTCTGAGGGATCCCATGTTTGGGACCAAAAATATAAGTGAGCGGTTTGTGGTCACTGCGTAACAAGAACTTACGACCAAACACGTACTGGTGGTGCCGTGTGACTCCATATACAATGGCTAATGCCTCCTTATCAATCTGACTGTACTTACGTTCGGCGACGTTGAGTGTGCGTGAGGCGCAACACACGATACGCTCGCTGCCGTCGGAGTACATGTGTGAGAGTACAGCGCCCAATCCATATTCAGAGCTGTCAACAGCCAGCACCAACGGAAGCTGCGGGTCGTAGTGGGCCAGAGCCGGCTCGGTCACCAACTGCCCTTTTATACCATCAAACGCCTGTTGGCACGCCTCCGTCCACTGCCAGCGCGCACCCTTAGCTAACAGAGAATAAAGCGGGTGCAGTGTCGTACTAGTGTTTTTTAAAAATCGTGAGTAATAGTTTACCAAACCGAGTGCCGCCCTTAATTGTGACACGTTCTCAGGGGCGCGGCGGGTAAATTAGCGATTGCCGCCACTTTGTTCTCGTCGGTGTACAGCCCGTGCCGATTTATTCTGTAGCCTAAATAGCATACTTCATTCTTAAAAAATTCGCACTTATCAAATTTAATGCGCAAGCCAGCTTCTTGCAGTCTAAACAGCACGGCCTTTAAATTTTTCATGTGTTGGACCCTGTTGGACCCAGTTATACAGATGTCGTCAATAAAACACACTACATTAGGTATATTACACAGCGTTTCTTCGATTAATTTCTGAAAAATCTCTGGTAAACACTTTAAACCGAAAGGCGCCCTGCGATACATAAATACACCAATGTGTGTGGTTATTGCGGTGAGTGGTTGGGACTCTTTATGTAAAAATAATTGTAGATAAGCATTTTTTAAGTCTAATTTTGTATACTGCTCCCCACCACTTAGCGCTGCAAATAGCTGTTCAATACGCGGCAACGGATAATGGACGTCTTTCAGCTTCGGGTTTACCGTTATCTTATAGTCACCGCATATACGAATTGAGCCGTCCCGCTTGATCACCGCTACGATCGGCGTCCCGTAGTCTGACCGTTCGACCTTCACTATCACTGATTCTGATTCTAAACGCTTTATTTCCCGTTCAACAGGTATACGCATCGCTAAGGGTATCGGTCGAGCCTTGCAAAATATCGGTTCAGTGTCTTTGAGATATAACTTAATCTCACTTTTAAAAGTTCCCAGCCCATCTATAAAAACCTCTGGAAATTGCAGTTTTAGTTCTGTTACGACGGGATCGCATATCTCGTTTATACTGAAAAGATTTATGGATTTTACATTTAATTCACGCATCCACTGACGGCCCATTAATGGTTTGGCACCATTTGTAATAACAAACAAAGGTAAAACCGCGGTCTCGCTCCCCCGCGCGACCGCTACCTCAACACGACCGAGAGGCACGATCTCACCGCCCGAATACGATCGGAACTTAACTTCGTCTTTAATGATAGGTAAATGAGATAGATAATCATCGTAAAATTGCTTTGACACTGCCGATATTCTGCTACCAGTATCTACTTCAAATGACACATTTACATTTTCAACCTTAAGCTCTAGATAATACGGATTATCCTTACGGTTTGCTCCCGCTGCCGTAGAGAAATGATACAATCCATCACTGGCATCACTTTCCGTATCGATTTTTTCAATATAATTTTGGTATTTTGACCCACCGCCACTGGGATTCTTAGCACTTTTTGGACACTTAAGGGCCAAATGCCCCTTTTCATTACACTTATTACACGAATAAAACTTATATCGACACTTGTTAGGCGCATGATTAACCTTTCCACAACGCCAGCACGCGGTACTGCGCCCTCGTGTGTAGCTCGCGGCCTCGGCCGCCGCCACCCGATGCAGCCCGTTCCCGCCCTGCCTGAGTCCTGAGTCTCCTGAGCTCGGCGTTCCGAGGGCGGCGCCGCCGCTCGCGGCCGCCGTTTCAGCGTGCCGCTCGGCCGCCTCCAGCGCCAACGCCAGCTCCACTGCCTTCCGGTAGTCTAGCGTAGGTTCGGCAAACAGGCGTGATCGCATCTCCTCACTGCGTAGCCCCGACACAAATTGATCCCTCAGGTTCTCCTCCAGCGACCCACCAAAGTTACAATGAGTCGCGAGGTGTTTCAGGGTTTGTAGAAATGTTCCGACGTTTTCACTCTCCGCCTGCCGCCGCTGTCGAAATATGTGTCGCTCCGCTATCTCTGACCGCTTCGGTTCAAGGTGATCACGAACCAGGTCCACCAATTCCTTGAACTCCTTGGTTTCGGGATGATTTGGCGAGCACAGGTCGCACATGAGGTCGTACGTGGCCGCGCCTACGTGTGTAACCAACGTGGCGACTCGTAGCTCGGTTTTGATTTCATTTAGCAAAATAAACTGTTCCACGAGTCGTACATACGCACACCAATTCGCCCTGCCATGAATATCAAATTCATGTAATTTTCCGTAAGGCATCTTCGAATATTTCGACGTGATTTAAAAAACGACTGCGCCAATGTGAATGTTCAATAAGACCACCATTACAGTTTACTCAAGACTGGTTTATTACACATGTAGGTAGATATGCATATATTTTTACAGCTACCCTACATATACATTACAAAGACGATATAAATGACACATCACATGTCGAAATCCGTCAAGCTGTCTAGGCTCTAGAGTGTGTCACCCTAGGGTGTGCCAAAGAAACTTCATACATCCATATCCACATACATTTGTACATAGATGCACTCGAAAAACATAACCCTCCTTCTTACGCAGTGGGTAAAAACAAAGGGTTCGTTATTTTGCAGTACTGTAGGTACACGTACATACGCCACTGCTTACAATAAGACGTAAACTGAAAAAACATATCTTCACACCTTTCCCCGAAGACTGGCAAAGGCTTGACGATATTTTTTTTGCATTACTCTTGCTGGTTGTAATACAACACCCACACTTCACCAGACGATATTCCAACTGCAGAACGTTAAAACAAGCCCGTGTTAACTTAGCATAAAAGATCACCGTGAGTGGAGGACGTGCCACCGATTTTGGTGTGTAGACCACACCAAAAACGCTGACACAGCCCGCTGACATGACGTGAGCAGCTTGATTTCCTTTGAAATATGACCGCTGCTGTCAAAAAAAGTGTGTAAACTTTCTAACAGTGTTAAAAACTACCGTCAAGAAGGTATATAAGTTACTTTAAAATGTTGTACATACTCGTATTTAGTAAAAAAAATCACAAATATGAAGGTCAATTTTACAAAATCTTCATTTTATTCATTTCCTTCGAACATTATTTTATTACACTTCCATTCGTCACGCAAACATTTCAAGCAAAAAACATAAAAAACAGAAAAAAACATTGATTTTGATGTCCATAAAATACGTTTAATTAAGTAAATACTCAGCCTTTTAATTTGGCTTGACAGAGGCTTCAAAATAAACACTTTCTAGTTCGGTCCCCAAAAGGGCCTAGCCTTTAAAAAATGGTCCCAGTGTGTGTCCTCTCCAATCCCAGCTAAAAGGTCTAAGGTCCGGACCGGCCCATTCGGGACACGTCGTGTTTGTACTCACTAATAGTGTTTGTTTGTGCGAGGAACGTTAAAAAGCGAAACACGGACAAATACTCGCAGTTGGGAGGGGACGGTGAACGCGAGTTGGGATTAAGGTAGCTTACGTATCTGTTTGTTTTTAAAATCACAGAAATATTTGTTTGGGCAGATAACATTGAATGTCACAAGTAAGTTTTACAATATTTTAAAAATAAATAGAATTAAACTGGTTAAAATAAAGGAACTAGTTGTTCTATGACCTGTAGACTCCGCGGCTGTCGTTTGTCTCCTCTACAGGTTGCATTCCTGAATCGATTCTCGTGAATTTTTGTGACCAGGTTCAGAAATCAAGAACCTGATTCCTGGCAGGATGAAGGATTACTCACAAAGTGTCAAGAGAATCGGTCAAGAAATGCAACCTGTAGAAGAAGGCAAAGATCCGGACAGAGATCTGGACAGAGGTCCGGACATACGGAAACAGTTTTGTCGAAGCTGAAGCAGAGACGCTTCGCTCGCTGTCGTTCGGTCGATGAAAGAAGTATGTATTTTAACGAAATTAGCATTACTACGGGTTTTACCTACTAGTATTTTTGCTTTGCTACCATTGTGCTTCCTCAGTTTCTTTTACAGACACTAGCGACCCGCCTCGTCTTCCCACGGTAGCTTCCGTGAAAAAATATCTAACTGGTGGTGAAAACCGCATCAAAATCCGTTGCGTAGTTTAGGAGGAGTTAGCGGATATACAGACAGAGAGACCGAAAGACGCGGAAATTAAGTGACTTTGTTTTATACTGTGTAGAGAAGAAGAGATGTAGATTCTAAGAACATCATCAACATAACATAATATTAGCTCATATCGTCTAGAATCGTTTTTGCTTCCACTATTTGCTCTTTCGTTACTACTAAATGCTCCTTAAACGTTCCTAGTTTGTAATAGGTAGCAGTTACGACAGTATCTATTTAGTGTCAAATAACATTAGTTAAGTTTAGAAAATCTATACCGTCCGCGTCGACGTCAATTTCGAGAGAGATGAGTCGGTAACCAGTTTAGCGGCCCCCTGGTGCCCCTTGCCCCCTGCGCCCCTGTCAGATAGGCTCGTGTAATCTTGTGCAATTTGTCCCTGTTAAATAGTTTAGTGTTTTAGTTAAAGCCTAGGTATAGCTTTGAATTATCTATCAATAATGATTGCTAGTAGTTTGCTTCGAACGGAGACCTCGCATTTCTAAACAATTCTTTATCCTATATTTAGCTCATATAGGACCTTAAAAATTATATTGAAATAAACTACATGTCTACAAAATTTCATGAAGATCAGGTCAAGGATACTAAAGATATCATTGGATAAACAAATTCCGAGATTTCCCAGAAGATTCTGAGAACTCGCTTTGGTCGGCCAGTTATATTATAATAGGAACCATATAGTTGAAATTGTCTGTCTTTGCTTGGAAGAAATCGACTGCCATGTTTTTTTTTTTTGGTGGGTCTGATTTCTGTCATAATGCTAAATTTGATTACAGCTGCGCAACGTTTGAAACGTAGAAATTCTCGCCTCCGGCTCACTAATCAGAGATTAACATACCCGCAGTCTCTTTAGCCAAGCAATTTTTAAAAAGATTTTTTTAGTAATCTTAATTTTTCTGTTCACTGTACACGTGACAATGTCGCCAACGTGCAATTTTCCGGCTCGTTCGCGCATCACTCTAACGCGCCGATGGTTCACATTCCCTTTTATATCGGCAACACTGGCGGATTAGAGGTTCACACTGCGTTTATATTGTGACACAGAAGTGATCAAACGTCGACAAAGAATAAGAAAAGAAAGCTCGGAAGCTCGTATATTTTAAGCATTGCAGCGTAGGATTTTATAGCAGGATATACGAACGATATTTACGCAGGATATATAACGATATTTACGCTATCTTTGAGAAAGTGACTTATTCGTCTCGAGTCTTGGTCACATAAAACAATTTTACTCAGTCTAATTTGTGGCTAAAATTTAATTACATAACTGATTATTGGAATCGGTTTCATTTATACCCATGGGCATAATTTAAGAGTCAAAATGAAAATTTAAAAAGCAAAGTTTAAAAAACCGACTTCCCGTCTTCAAAATAGACAATTTTTGACTTTTGTTAATATTTAATAACCACTTAACCGATTTCTATAAAATTTACACCTCTAAAGTATGATCTACCAAACAAGAAAGCATCATCAAAATCGATTCATAGTTGACGGAGTAATCGCGTAACAAGCATACAAAATAAAAAACATACGGATAATTGAAATCCTCCTCATTTAAAAAAAAAAAGAGTTAAACGCGTTTCCTTTTTCAGTGTTCCGTTACTGTCCAAAGTAATAACAACCTGGATCTCTTCAAGACAAGAGTGAATAGGCACCTCATTGGAAAGCGTGCTTCATTTTAAACTACATCGTCATTTTCCACCAGATTATTCGTGCGCAAACCTATACCCGTTTAATCATTTTTGAAAAATGAAACAGACTCCGGTGGTCAATCAGTTACAAAATAAAGCCTCTGGCCTTGAAGAGTTGGGTTATATCTCTTAGGAAACAAAGAAACCAGCAGAGTGCTCCATTCCATAGAGTTACTCGTAAAAATGTAGTAAAAAAAGAAAATAAAAGTGTTCCAACAAGTTTTGTTCAGGCAAAGTCAATGTTTTACGTTTTTCCTTTTCTTTCGAAAAATCTTTTGTGATGAGAAAATAAAGTTAGTTTTATTTATTAAATGTAAGCAAGTCTTTTATAACCGACTTTAAAATGAAGAAGTTCCATATTCGTCTGTTTGTTTTATTTTTTTTTTCATTTAATATATTTATACAGCTGTATTATATGCTGTATGTTTATAATAAGACAAGTAAGTCATTCGCCTGATGGTAAGCGTCATGCTTGCTCATAGCCGATCAATTCCACCCAGCAGTACAAAATCCTGCCTCGCAATGCACTATAATCATCTCCTACATTTAAAAAACTTATATATAGTCTAAATGTGCAAAGCTTGTACTATGGCTGCCAGAGATTGATATACGTTCCGAAGACGGGTCTGAGCAGTGGCGCACTTGTAGCGCCTCACTCAACTGCCGTCTTTGTACTTGTTCACTCTACAAAAGTTCAAGGCTAGAGTGAATAAGTACCTTATAGGTCGTCGTGCTCCACCTTAGACCACAACGTCGCTTAACATCAGGTGAGTTGGTGGTCAAACGCCGACCTATTCTACATAAAATAAAAAAAATAAAAATACATACTTAGATATTTTTAAATACATACATACATACATATTAACACCCAGACATAGAACAAACACAAATGTTCATCGCATAAATGTTTGCCCTAGGTGGGAATCGAACCCACGCCCCCAAGCTCAGAAGGCAGGTTCACTACCAACTGAGCCACCGAGGCAGTATGTATGTAGGTAATAGGTATGTGTAGATAAATATGAATATTAAATCTGCGATGCTATTCACAATCATTCGGAAACGTTTCCAATCGGAGCCTCCAAATTTCAAACTGAAATTGTTCGAATCTCAGGCCAAATATGGAATCCGATCGGAAGAAAGAACCACGTTTAAAAACTTATGAATACAGACTGAGATTCGAATAATTTGTCTTTTTAATTTTTGGAATCCTAACGGAAACGTTTCCAAATTATTGTGAATTCCTATGCTGATCACAAATCACATCACGTATCGTCATCATCATGACTAGCTTGAGAATTTGCGTGTCTACAGACGCAAACTGTTAAGCTACAGAATAAATTGCAACAAGCTAAAGCCTTTATACGTTTTATAAACCTTTCTGGTGTAAACTAGAATGTAAATCCATCGGAGTTCGATCGGTGGAAGTAATGCGGGGTTGAACGGTGGAAAATTGGCAGGGGCGCCGGGCGCCGCGCGCCGCTTGCGACGAACACTGTGTCGAACGTGCGCGCCGCGGCGGGGAACGTGTTAAATTAAACAAGTATTAATTAAAAAAAATAAAAACCGATTTTCATCAACACCGTTCAAAGTCAAAGTCAAAATGTTTTTATTCAATTGAGGTATCAAATATACTCTTATGAACGTCAAAGTTTTTAAATAGACTCGACCGCTTTGTTCGGATAAAGAGCATCTACTCAAAAGAACAGGCAAAAAACTGAGGGGCATTATTTTTCAACAATCAAATCATCGTTTTTCATCAAACATAAGAACACTCCCAACTAATTCACCTATCAAACAAAATCAAATCGGTTCACTCGTTTGGAAGCTACGATGCCATTGACAGACGCACGCGCCTCGCGAATTTCCGCTACGTAGTCCGGAACGTAACTAACAAAATAAAGAAAACACTATCAATGGTAGGTTTATTTGATACTGCAAATAAGTTTTTATAGCTTACAGATCGTTTTACTGCAATACTCTCGTAAAAGCCTGAACCGTAAACCGATGAGTGTCAAAACTTTATGACACTACAATAACACACGAAATATACGATTCAATAAACTTCTTTCTATTTTTATTATAACTTTTTTGTATAAGCTTTTCCATGACTTTTCTAAAAACTGTAGAAAAGTGTTATCTGAATTGGCCTTAGATAAATAAACTATTGCTATCTAATAGGGGCACGCTGTGACTTCTTCTGTCAGAGTTAATACAACAACAACAACAACAACAACAACTCTTTATTAAAAACATAAAATAATTACAATAGTACTTAAATAAGGCTTAACTAAGTTTTTAATGGGCGGCCTTATCGCTCAAAGCGATCTCTTCCAGGCAACCTGAATGGACAGGAACATTTATATAAGTTGAGGCCTTGAAAGTTCTAATACTAATACAATAGTAATAATCTAATACATAATTTTACAAGACGTAAAAAATAATAAGATAAAAATAATAAATATATATACATTTATAAAGGTATTCATAAATATATAATTATACATAATATATTTATATAAATAATAAAAATACACAAATAAATGTCACTAATATATAAATAAATACATAGTGCGACTTTTGTGACATACGAGTACATATCTTACTATCTTTCAAAACGGCTATTGTTTTGAAGAAAGCCTTGACACGACTCTTATAATATTGTAAGGAATTGGCAATCAACCGGACAATGTAAATTATTGCAATGAGTTATCGGTTTTTTTTTCGCGCTAGAGGGCGCTAGGTAATATTTAGATCCACAGAACTGTTAAAAGTTGTTACTGGTGCTGAATTTGAAGTTTTGACTAGGTTTTTAATTCTATTTTAACTTAATTTTTGATAGTTTTAGAGCTGCCACTTAATACAAGTATTAGACGAAAAAATAGGTGGCAGTAACCTAGCGATTACAACCGTTTGTTCCCCGTGTCACGCCCCGTGGCTGACTCAGTTATTCCTCATACCTATAGCTTTTATTCACTCGCCATGGTAACTGCCGTATTATATTTCTTTGCCCTTTCATAAAATTATAAGGCGTTTTTATTATTTAACAATAGGCTTGCCTTTGACCTCCATCACGCCTTATGATAAGCAATGACGCGGCCTACTATGGAGCACGCTTGACTAAAAGAAACCGCTCTACTCGAAACTTAACAACTTAGAAGCTAATCCTCGCTTTTTAACCGACTTCAAAAAAAGGTTCTTAATTCGTCTATATGTTTTTTTATCGAAAAAGGAGAAGATTTTCAATTTGTCTGTATGTTTTTTGTTGTATGTTACGCGATCATTCCGCCAATTGTAAATCGATTTTGAAACTTATCAAAATAGAATGGTAGATCGTGCTTTAGAAGTGGTTATATAAATTCAATCGAAATCGGCCAAGCAAAATTAGCAAAAGTCTAAAAATTGTTTGAAAAATCCAATTCGGATGACGGGAAGTCGGTTTTTCAAACTTTGCTTTTTATATTATAGAACAGTCATTTACATAATTCATTTCTTTCCTATCGCTACTTCGGCAAAACTAATGTATCGGAAGCGCTCCATAAGTTGCGAACTACCGTATACTGATTGTTTTGCGGACCGTACCCACAGACGGTGACGGCAGACTATCGATTTTTATTGTGTCGTTCCTAAAATCTTGTTAACTATGTCTAGCTACTATAGTTTATAGACCTAAGCGTCTGCTGTTTTTACTGTGAATAATGACGGTTCGTATTAAGTAAAGATATTACGATCGATAATGTAATTATTAGTGGTGTAGACATTATTTCCATTCAGACATTAGTCCAATTTTGATTTTAAGGGTCCATCGAGCAATTTGAACTATCTTCGCATTGGCTAAAGGTTTTCAATTGCAAATTCGTCTAGAAGAAGTCGACGAGCGAAGAGAGCAAGTAAAGATGCTGACGAGCCTCTAAAGTTATCTAATGAGTGACTAGTGCAATTTCATATTTTTTATAACTTTTACACTTCTCTAATCATTCTTAAATAACTAAAAATTTTCCTGATGTAGGTTAATTTAAAAGCTAATAATTTAGACAACCTCTCTATGTAAAGGGATTTTGGATTTGCTTTGTCTATCTGTTCAATAAATCAGTCAAAAGTGACCCCTTAACCCTTACTCAATAGCGAAAATTTTTTGTAGCTCTATTTTCTCAAGAAAACGTTTTTTTTTTTAATAAACAGGTGTGGCAATATAATTTGTTTAATTGTACATGCCAAATATCATCATAATCAGACAAATTGTTTCCAAGAAATTCGACTAGCGCGTTTGTATGGGAAATTCAGAGCGTCGCGTAACCCTTAATTTATTATTGTAATATTATTTGTGACATGTTATTTTACAATAAATAAATGTTGAATTTATTGTTATTGACTTATTGTTATTTCGACTTATTGTATATTAACTAATGTAATTGCCAGGTTGCCGTCTTAGGTATTATACAATTAAACAATTACCTAGTAGCTAATGGAAGTAGAAGATACAAAAAATGTACCAGGATCGTAGCAAGTGGAGAGATGTGGTCTCTGTCTACGCCTATGCATGATGCAAAAAAATAAGGTGCACTTAGCAAACACGTAATGACGTCATCGTCATTCGTCTTTTTCGAACTTGTCGTAAATGACTTATTTCGGTCTTGCTTAAGCATCGATTGACGTCACTACGTGATGCTGAATGTTATACCTAGCGGAGTATATTATTATACCGTGCCCACATGGAAAAGAGGCATGACTATGTATATGAATGTAGCCATCATGTCGTAGCGTAGCTCAACTAGTTGCTCGTAACCGTTTTCAGATGGGTGACCGCGTGTGGCCAGTATTAAATTCCATAAAATAAATAAAATTAAACTTTATGTTATTCACTTAAATTGCAGAAAACTATTATTAAAGTTCAGATACAATTGTAAACGATAAACTTAAAGTCAAAATGTTTTTATTCAATTTAGGTATCAAAGATACACTTATGAACGTCAAAGTTATTTAAATAGACTCGACTGCCTTGTTCGGGTAAAGAGCCTTTACTCAGAAGAACAGGCAAGAAACTGAGGGGCATTAAAAACGTGTTATTACCTACCATATTTTTCTTTGTTGTATTTATTTTAGATTTTAACTACTTCTTTTAAGAAAACGTAATTCTTACAATGATAGAAAAGGTTAGATTGTTGACGGCAAAAAATAAGACCAAAGAATAATAAAGCTTAAAACTAAATGAAATAACTGTCACCGACTGACCTTATCACTAATAGGCACCTTTTTCAGATGTGAGAAAAAAGAAGAATTATAATGTAAGAAGCTAACAGAAGATCGAAGACGTAAGAAGAAAGAAATTAAACGACAGGCAGAAGATATGTTAAGTGCAAAATAAAAGAAAATAGAAAGACAGAAGATAGAAGACTAAAGAAAAAAGAAGAAGTAGCTCATAGATGTGAAATTGACTCTAGTAGGGAGTCCGTCTAAACACACGACTCCCTAATCGAGTCAGGTTGACTTCTTTGAAGCTTTGTCGTCTAAACATAGAGAATAGAAGAATAATCATGAAAAAGGAAGCACAGGATCAAACATCTTTTTTTACATTTAGTATAGAATCTAAACAATTGTTTATGTTTTTCGGGAAACACGTGTTATTTTATTACTTTTCCTTATCATAAAGAAATAATGTTATTTCCCAACAAATTGTAAAGAAAATTGTGTAAACAAAAGACAGATATTTAAGGAAAAAAAATCACCGGTTACAGTAATATTGAAAAATAACAAGTGCTAGAATTATTTGAGTATTTTATTTACAACGCTGTACCATTTGTGGATTGTTTTTTCTAAGAATTTCTAAAAAAATATACTTACTTACTTAGTTAAAAAAAAACATGAAAGCAATAGAACAAAACCAGCGTTAAATATTATTTACCAAGTGTATTGTAATAAACAAGCTGAATAATCTGAATATGTAACATAAATCATATAAATTTAAGTAATATCCGACCATATTTCACATTTACCTTCATTAGGTAAATTCGCCGGATTACAGCCACAATGAATTATTATGGCAACACCAAAAAACATGCGAAAATGTGCGCGTAGCAAAAATATACGGTATACGGGGAAACGGGGTTTATACGGTCATAATGTTTTTAATTACGAATTTTGTAAATGGCTGTACAAGCGACCCTCATGAGTGCTTAACTGGGTCCTGCGTAGTTTTACGCTCTCTTGCTTCAACGTTGTTTATTGCCCGACTGCCCAAAAGAAGGGTAATGGGCTTCTAATGTAAGTAGGTGTGTAGATAGGTAGGTAGTAGGTATGCACTATTTAATACAAGGTGCTGGTTTTGGGGGTAGCAAAACTTGAGGGGGTTGTTCAACCTATTTTAGAACACAAATGAGCAATTCTAGAAAAAATCATGTCTTAATAAAAGTTGATCACGTGACTATCAATGATGATGATAATGATTATTATTATTATTTTCGTCACTTACGTGATATCAAACTCAACTTTAGAAGCCACAGTTGTGAAGTATCGTGTGTCAACTATATCGTAAATCAATTACTGCGGTAATCTCTATCTCCCCATGATTTAAAAACGAAATCGTTTTCCACGTCTGTCTGACGTCGTCTGTAAGGTTGTCATGAAATTTAACATGAACAATTAAATAAACTATGTACATACGAGTATATCTCCGTCCTTATGTTCTTGATTCTTTTAAAAAAAACGTCCTCAAGATAAAAATATCCACGTTTGTAAGAGGTCACTTTTGACTAATTTAATTTATAGATAGACAAAGTCTATTAATTAGAAATCAATAATCTCTTAACATAGGGAAGTTGTCTGCACTTTTAAATTAATCCATAATACAAGAAAAAATCTCAGTTTTTTAAGGATGATAAGAGAAGTGCGAGCGTCCTACAAATTGCAATTTGTGACTCTGTAGATAACTTTAGAGGCTCGTCAGTATCTTAGCTTGCTCTCTTCGATCGTCATCTACTTTTAGACGAAATGGTTATACAAAACCTTTATCCAATGCGAAGTTAGCCTAAATCGGTCGCCAGACCCTTAAGTTGCAGTTTCAATAACATTCAAGCTATTCTTATCTCAGTCTAACATTGAAAAGTAAATAAAAATAATCTTACCTATACTTTACTAGGTATAAATACGATTTTCTTTATTCAAATAATTGAAGTGATATTACATTCTATTCTATTCTCTGTCAAAGACAAGTCTCAAATTTAGGTATTATTTCCAACTCCCGAGTAATTTTACTAAACAGCATTTTTAATAAGCTGTCAACGCGAAAGAAGATCACTAGCCGTAATCTCCACAGCTGATGAATAAAATATGAACAGAGTTATAACTCAACTGTAGACAGATAGGTATACTCGTGAGCGATAGCGAGGTCTCCTAGTTTAGTAGGACATCTTGGCAGTTGTTTGTCGAGCAACTTATATATTGCTGACATGATTTTTATGAAAATTTGCGGGCTCGTAGTTCATGGAAATCGAATTTTTAAGTTTGAACAAGAGCAAAATCGGACGAGCTGTTATGAAAATATGCAAAGGCTGTCAAGGCAAACTACTAATATGATCTTGCAGTATAAAAAACGGTTACTAGGTAGCTACAGATACGCTCAGAAACTGGTCCTCTGTTATGATTTTCTCCTCAGTCTCTCTACGCCGCGTCTCGGAGACTAATGAGATCTCAAGGGGGTTGCCAGCAGGAAAAATGCTTTTTAAATTAAAATAAATTTATCTTGGTCTCGCTGGCAACCCAAAGGCTGCATCTAATCAATTCCAGATTAAAATGAAAGAGGATTGCTCTGATACCCGCAGATGTATTTTTTTTTTCTCAATTAAGGTTTCTGATAAGTCGATATGATGGGATTGCTTTCCTTATTTAATTGGATTAGAGATTTTATCGCTAATGTCATTTACTTAATACTCCGTCAGCCAATTACTCATCCACTGAGCCATCTCACACGTGATATCGTTAGCTAATTACTCTTTTTTTTAAATAACATAGTAATTACGTCATAACTTAATTATACTCAGAAAAAGAAACAAGATGATTCAAAGAATTCAGGGGTAAGTAATTTTTTTTTTTTGTTTCATTGACTCGGGCTTGTTTAGTTTATTGTTATTGCCTGGGTTGAAAACTTTTTAAAAATACCAGACTTTTTATAATCACGAAGCAACACTCCTCTATACACTTGATTCCTTTGATTTCTTGGTAACAAAGCAACTTAAAACATTGCCAGCTAATATCCCGGTCTCTAAGGAATGATATAAAACGTAACTACAAAAGCATAAAAATAAAAATACCCCGCATTATCTCGGGACTGGGGTATTTACCGAGAAAGCGGCCAATTTATTTGATTGTGGCAACACTGAAGCAATCGGAAATCAGCGCTGTTCCTTGGGGAAATTACTGGCAGCACTGGAGTCGCGTTCGAAAGCATTGCAACTTTGTAAAGGGGCTGGGGTGCGTTCAGAAGTTACGCTTTGACTCAAATGGATTGCTTTGCCTTTGACGATTTTAAAATAAATGTTAGCTGTAATTTTTACCCGACTGCGTATGTATGTATGTATGTAATGTATGAGGTTTCTTTGGCACGTCTAGCCAGACTGCTTAAATAGCTTGATTGATTTCGACATGCGAGGTGTCTTTTGAATCGTCTTGATAGTGGAAGTTTTTTTGGTTTTACCCGACTGCGCAAGAAGGAGAAGCAAGAAGGTTATATTTATCGAGTGTATGCGGGTATGTTAGTATGTATGAGGTTTCTTTGGCACGGCCTACAGCCTAAACACCTTGATGGATTTCGAAATGTGAGGTGTCATTTGAATCGTCTTGATACCGGAAGTGACATAGGGTACAACATTTTGCAGCCGAGATTTTTGTTTTCATTTTAAAAATGTTACTTGTTCTTTTAAAAATGTTACTTGTTCTTTTAAAAATGTTACTTGTTCTTTTAAAAATGTTACTTGTTCTTTTAAAAATGTTACTTGTTCTTTTAAAAATATTACTTGTAACTGGTTTATCTTGTGTAGATTAAGACATGGTTTTATTTAAAGCAGTAGCCTCTTACTAATAAATATCTAACAAACATCGCATAGCTTCGAAATAGTTATACAGGGCTTAGTTTTTAACTTTCGTTTAAAACTATTGGCTCGATTAAAAAAAAAAAAAAGACAATTTACTATTCCAAGACTATAACAAAGATTATTACTAAAAGACAAGACTGCTCGGATATTTTTTTAACTATTGTGTATTTCAATTAGTTTTTTCAGTTTAAATCATAACATAACTTTTACAGACTCAGACATGACAACTAGCACCCACACCTGAGGAAAATATTTAAATTTATCATTCAGAAATCATTTTAGTAAGGGAGTTGAATCCGGGACCTCCAGTTCAAAATCAGAAGTGTTAAACTAAGCCACTAAGCCATTGATTCCATACTGGCTTTACACCGGTTCCAATTTCGTGGTAACCTTATTTACATACGTGCGTATAGTCTTTCCCATTAGGTAGCAGAGACCACTTCTCTCTACTTGCTACGATCCTGGTACACATCTTTCGCATCTTCTCCTTTTTTTATACACGCCCATCGGTTACAGGCATTCTTGACCTAGCCTTTCTTTAAAACTTATTCATTCATTTTTTTATCGTTCCAGTACAAAATCCCGAAAAAAGAGGAGGTGGTGGAACAGCAGCAGGCGGAGCCCGACAACCCGCTCATGAGGAAGAAGAAGACTCCCGAGGAGCTGGCGGCGGAGGCCGAGCTAGAAGACCAGGACGAGTTCACCAGTCAGTATCACACTTTGTAATACGAGTACACTAACTTATCGTCTTGTTTCACTTGTGTTTCATAGCAATAGCAACTCAGTAGCTTTCTATTAGCCAAAAAATATTGAAATTGAATCAGTAATACTGGATTTTACTTCCTGCATACAAACTCACTAGCTTTACCTCATTATAAGAGTGCCGTTCCACTGAGGTGGAGCCAAGCGGAGTGGAGTGCTCTGGTGCACGAATTGACCAATCACAATGTTAGAAAACTCTGGTCTTCTCATTGTGATTGGCCAATTCTTGCACCGCTGAGCGTCTTCGCTTGAATGAAAAGGCACCCTAACACTAGTGCAGACTTTATATAATTTCCTAAAATGAATAATGATTTAACTATTTAGCTAATAATGATTTAGCTAAGGAACTTATAGACTAGCTACGATACTCATGGAGTGGCTACGATACTCCTAGACTACCTACGATACTCGTAGACTACCTACGATACTCGTAGACTAGCTTCGTAGTATCCGTAGACTGGCTACGACGCAGATTACCAGTGATTCGTAGCGAACTAAGACATCACGATTTCTATATCTCTACAACTTCTTGGGGGGCTATTCCTGCGCGTGAGATGAGATGAGATTTTATCTTGGTCACTCTCACACCTTTGACGTTTCAAACGAGAGCAAAAGGACGAAAAAAAGTGAGATGAAAATCTCAAATCTCCGAATAGGGTCCTTGGTCGCTTGCTCATATTTGAACTGAAAAAAGTGTTTGATTAAACTACTTCTCTGTAAAATTTCATGAACATCAAATTATTAGTATTCATGCTATCGCATTGATTTACTTACGTAAACATACAAACTCCAATTTGTTCCGGTAAAGTAATATAGACCTCTCGTTACTCTGTCAATTATCGGCTTTTATTAATGTATTTTATGCCAAAGTTTCACATCGGCCGTTATGAAAATATTACATGAATTAATTATTTTTCACTGATTTATTTTGTGGTCATTTTATAATATCATTATTTTTACTTTTCAGAACTGAAAAACACCATCGAATCGCAAGTGAATGAACTAAAGTCTCAGATCGAGAGCAAGTGCGTGATGCAGTGAGCGGGCGGCCACCAAGTTCGCCGAGCATCGCCGAGCATGCTCGGCTCTCGCCCGCGCGACGCCAACATGTTTATTATATTAATCTGAATACATGATGTAGCTGTGCTAAGTTGTTACGACGTTTCACAAATCGGTCAATCACAACCACACCAAAACCCCGTTTTTTTATAGAAAAGAAGAAAAAAACATTGTCATTCGAATATCGTATCGTTCGCGCTCAATAGCGTGATGCTTCCAGAAAGAGACGCGGTGAAGGTGGACAAAGCTTTGAAATACTAAACCAGTACTTACTAGTATTTTCTAGTATTTCAAATGACAAATTTAAATTTCCAACGTCGATGTCACATGAAAAATTCAAAAATCAACTGAAATTTGAATGTACCTCAATCTTAAGACTTCCAAAGCTCTTCTACCACATCCGCGTCTCAACTCGAAATGCGTCGCGCCATAAAATTCGTAGGAGAGATTCGATTCTAATTTTTTTCGGAACGTAGTTGGCTAGTGGCGCGTTGGTGCTTGTTAATGAGCAATAATATTTTTATACATTCATAAAAAAATGACGGAGAGCGGCCTTCGACAGCTGTGGACAACCAGGCCGTACGGTCAAAGTCATCGAGCGAGCCCGAGCGGAAAACTAAACGAGTGATCTAAATACCCAAGTTTTATATGTTGACGCTTGTGATATATTGTTATTTAAGTGTAAAGAACAAATAAATATAAAATACAACTAGAACGGGAACTGTAATTTATTTAAAATGAGGGAATAAAATTGTATTATAAGGGATTCTAAACTTTAGCACGCGTGTAGTCTCATCGCTCTGTACACTTCTATCGTCCTTCTACCTTCATTACATTGAAATAACAATGTATTCGATCTTTTTCGTGTTTGTTTTCATCCAAATTCCACTCGGCTTGGTGTTAAAGTTGTTGTAAAAAGTTAAAACGAACGCCGGTGAAGTGTCGCTTGCTCTCTTTCTCTTTCTTGCCCTTCTCTCTGCGTCTGCTCAGTGGATCTATGCGACTACGTTTTAGATCTATACGTTGGCGCCATGGATCTATGTGATTGCGCTCTAGGTCTCTCTGACTACGCTGTGGATTTCTATCACTGCGCTACGGATCCGTGCTACTGCGTTATGGAACTATATGACTGCGCTACGGATCCGTGCGCCTACGTTATGTATCTATATAACTGGGCCACGGATCCGTGCGACTACGTTATTATGGATCTACATGACTGCGCTACGGACCCGTGCGTCTGCGTTATGGATCTATATAACTGGGCTACGGATCCGTGCGACTACGTTATTATGGATCTACATGACTGCGCTACGGACCCGTGCGTCTGCGTTATGGATCTATATAACTGGGCTACGGATCCGTGCGACTACGTTATTATGGATCTACATGACTGCGCTACGGACCCGTGCGTCTGCGTTATGGATCTATATAACTGGGCTGCGGATCCGTGCGACTACGTTATTATGGATCTACATGACTGCGCTACGGACCCGTGCGTCTGCGATATGGATCTATATGACAGCGCATTCATCCATGCGAGTGCTCTATAGACATACGCGTCTCTGCTATGGATCTTTTGCATGCGTGCTTCAGCAGTGTCTATTACTGTGTTTCAGTGTTTCTGTTAGGTGTATATACCTGTAATGGACCTAGCCTTAATACCCACATCGAAAGTTAAAAATACATTGTTGTTATTAATAATCTACTAAGAGAAAGATTCGCGTTGTCCATTTCGTTCTTGCATGTCTAAACTAAGATCGGTGTTAGTATGTGTAAATGTAGTTGATACAGTAATCACGTTGTTTTACAGTTGTAAACTTAGTGTAGAGCGGTTTCAATCTAATTCGATGTTTACGCTTAGGTATTAATTATAATGTAATATGATACATGTTTGTGAGCAAATTTTTCGAGCGATTAGGTAGGTTGGAACGATTGTGATGCAAGGGGTCGGGTTTTTGGGCATGCAATGGAACGTGGGATATCTGCAGTGAAAAGTAATAGATACGTACAGACCAACACGAACAGAAATAAAACTATTATACACGAACACAAGTACTCGCGTCGAGAACATTTTTGCGAAGAAGCCAAGTTCAGAAAAGAAGGTTTGGAATGTCATAGATCTTAGCAAACTGTATCAACTCGTCACCGAATCATCTTTAATTGAAGCAATGAAATTTGAGCTCTATTTAACAGGCAGCAAACTTTCAAATGAACTAGACGTTTGTGTTCTATGCGTCGATTGCCATTTGAAATTGTGCTATCTAAGATAAGACAGGGTTCTCATTTCAATGTTTTGTTTTTCATTTGTTGACAATTTGGTGCAGTATGCTGCGACCAGGAAACAGCTAATGGTTCGAACAATTGTGTCCACATATTAAGCTACAAATGCAAAAGATTTGTTAATCGTCAAAAGCTGTGATATAATGAGTATATTATTAAAAACGCTGAATGCGGGAATACCGCTCGCGTTATTTCTTCTCGCTTCTTCTTTGACTACTCTAACAATCTTGAACTCTTCTTAAATCTCTCAAAGTTTAAAGTATCAAACACAATCAGCACATCATGTATTTTGTATTGTTTATACATAGCTTTGCTTATTTTACTTTACTATAATGATTTAGTTTTATGAATTTCAGGTCAATTATATTCTACCTTCACATACACTTTCTCATGCCTCCTGGCTATTTAAATTATGTTTCAAAACTTATGTAACATTCATTGAAAATCTAAACGTCACTAAAAAGTTTTTGCCAAACATTATTTAAACGAACCAGGTTAAAGATTACACTATTCTATATACAAAGCAAATATCTTGTTGTAAATACAAAAAATACAGTAATTTCTGATTGTTTATAAAGCTACACTATTTTTCTGACATATAAGATCGATATTTTCTCGCACTTGTACTTGCACACGATGTATATTTTCATAGCTTGTTTCAATAGGATATTTATTTTGAGCACGCATAGCTATCATGATAACTATATATTTCAATATATTTATAAAGATGGGCTATGTACGAAGTGTGCCCCGTCCGGTTGGCAATTCTCAATCTATATGTAAGTTACTTCACGAGTGTTACTTAGGTCATAAACATAGCTCTATGTATGTGCATGGCATTAGCTAACGGTTGTACGTAGATGCAAATAACAATAATAGGTGGTAAGATCTCAGACCCTTTATAGTTTAATCTGACCAATAAGATAACCGAATCACCCTCACTGTGTGTTAGCTGTTTCTATATTAATCTATCCTAACCCTATCTTCATGGTATCTTCTATCTATGTAGTGGAACTAGCTACGCCCTTCGTTGTTAACTTTCATAGTAGTAGTAATATTAGATAACGTTATTTTGATATTTAGCGTCGTCTTAATATCGGTGTTCTAAGCTAACTGTCACTAATTTTGAAATTAACGGTATATATAAACAGTTATATATATGTTATTGTGTTAATTCTTGTATAAGTAATTTAGGTCCTTGAATAAAAATATATTATTACCGTATATTTTTATTGGCGGGTATGGTTGTGCATGAAGATGGTTTCGAAGTATGGGTGGCTCTGGGACGTTTTGGTGTCGTTTTCTCTTGATTCGTCTATTTTAGTTGTTTCTTTTTGTATTGAAATGTATTTAGATGCTTGAGTGAGCTCTCTTCGACTAAGCTTTCGGTGTTGAGTGTTAGTATACTATACACGTTATATTGTATCTAGAATAAAACGTTGCTTCAAAACGCAAGGAATTTGGGTGATAATGAAATGGTTGGTATATATTCATTTTTCTATGTACGTAATAAACTGTGTGTTATTCGTTTTTTGTACGTAGGTACCTTATGCTTTTATGAATTTATATAATTGTAGTACTTTTTTCATAATAGTACAAGATTTACACATCGTTTTTGACAGTTTTATATGTTGAAAAAACATTTCTAAAGCATTTTTTATGATTTTCTTTTTATATTAAAATTATAGTAAATTTATAAGGAGGTTTATACAAGGTAGAAGTGTAGAATAGTCATAATAAATGTATGTTATTTAATAATCGAGCTAAAGTTACAAATTCTTTGTTTCTACCCGTAGATTAATTTTAAGAAATTCAAGATAACTTTTGACCAATATTTTAGATTTCCCACAAAAGTATTTATGTATATTTGGATTCCATTGATCTTATGACTCTTATACTCAGGGTAAATATATATATAAATCTATTATATTTATATTTTTTGTTTCATTTAGATTGTTTAGGACGTGTTTATGACTTCGGCCTTAAATGGCTTGACAAACCCTTTTCATGTGATCTTTTGAATATATTTGGAATTCTCCTAAAATATTAGATTTTTTTCTGTTTCTTAGAAGTGTTATGATGGTATATATTATTACATACCGTTGTTAAACGTTTAATTGAATAAACTAGCCTATATAGTTGCACTAGTCTAGACTTAGAGGGATGAATGTCGAGATTGTTTGGTGATATATTTATATTATAAATATAATACACTGCTATATATATCTTTATTTGAAATCTTCAACAAAATCTATACTATTATTTATATTATAAATATCCGATCATTAACGAACATCTAAATTAACACTTTTGATATTATATGACCGAAAAATAATTATAAATATGTCACTTTGACAATTTGTAGAAAGAAGGCATCGATTGTTGAAAAATAACACACGAAACAACTATGTTTACAATTATACAAAAGATTATATATCTTTCAAATATAAACACACTACCAGCCTTTGAGATCATGCAATCGATGTAGAAGATATTTATTCTGGCGCTATACTATAATACCTACATAAGAGGTATATATATAAATGCCAGGATAAATATACACGCAGGATAGTTTTCAAGATAGGAAATAGAGAATTTAGAGACAACGACACTACGTACCACTCACGAGAGCTTCTTTACACTTAGCGATGCCAATATTCATGATTTTTAATATTTTACACTTGAGTTTTCTTTAAATTTTCGAATAGTATATATAACGCAAAGAACTGACGTTAAAGTGCCAGAAAAAGCAATATTGCGCATTGGTTTTATTTCATATTATTTAAAATGTCTGTACTATTCGAAAATCTTACATTTATTAAGTATATTATGTAAAACACTAACATATTGGGGGAAATAAGTATTTAAAGGTAAACACTATCTCTGCCAATAAATTTGTTGTAAATCCAAAGTACGTAAACTTATTTCCCCTCATACCTTGTTTTAAGCAGCGACCACTCAACGGTCATGTTTGGCAACATGATATCAAACTTTGTCCAATGTTTTGATTGGGCTTGGACAATATTAGACAACCTTAACTGATCCATACGCTTGGACACTTCACAAATGTTGGCACAAACATGACCAATGCCAGGTCACTGCTAGAATAATCACTATTGGCCAAGAAAATCACATTTTAGGGCGTTAGCTTTTAATATTAGTGACATTATAGTGTTAAATGCAACTTACTTAAGGAAACAATGAAACATAAAGAACGCGGTTCGAATGTTGTATTGTTAATAAAAACGGTTAGTAGTTTATCCACATTTAGAATTATGGATTATAACGAAAGGTTATTGTTCAAAAATGTTTTAGGTGATAATACGGATTGAGCTTTTGTGAACCTTGTTGTTGACGAGTTAGTTTCGTTCAGCCATTTCTGTAATACTGCCTTCCTTGAGCTAATACAGTGCTACCAACTTCATAAAACTATTCAGGTGGAGGACAATCCGTGCCCTAAACGTGAAAGTCAAGACGTCTCACAGATTAAATTTAATACTTTTGATCATAGCAAACGTCGTGGTCAACTGTCTGAAGTGGCGATGGCTGTAACTATTCGCTCGTTTACTTAAATACGAGTATAATATATCGCCATCCTTGATATCTATCAAAGACGAACCCAGCTAATTTCTGTTATGAAAACGAATGCTGCTCGCAAACACTTTCAAGTTACAACTACTTATACAATAAAATAGTCAACTGCACGATTTATTTAACTGTCAAACTCGTCATGACTTTGTATGAGAGTAAACCGAACCGAAGAGCCACAACATGCCGTTCCCGACGCCCCGTGCTAAGCCAATTTTTGTCCTGGTATGGTTGGATGTCTAATCAGGCATGCAGCCCAAGTGGACAAAATCAGAAGTTTCCTCGCGCGCCGTCTGAATAGTTTAGTTGGCAGCACTGGACTGTCCCCACCACGTAGTACATCTGAGACGCTTGTTCGCTGTCACTACACTTACTGTTGCGAGGCATTGTTGTTTACGTTACGAGGTCCCTATTAGTTACGTAAAAGGTTTAGAGATGGCCATTTTCATGTGAACGGTTTTAATGTGGAAATGGTTCGTCAAACATGTTGTTAAATAATAATAAACTACATTGTACCACTATGAGTCGTTTTATTTTAACTTTAAGGTTGTTTTTTTCTAATTACAATTAGGGATCTGCGAATCATTCGGAAACGTTTCTGTTCGGATTCCAAAAATGTTTTACTTAAATTATTCGAACCTCAGTCCGTTTTCATAAACGTTCAAAAACATAGTTCTTAAACGTTCATTCTTCCGATTGGATTTTTACTCGATTCCCTATTCCAAATCCAAAATTTATAAAAGTAAACTGAGATTCGATAAGAGTTTGAAATTTGTGGCATCCGATCGGAAACGTTTCCGAATGATTGTGAATAAAAGCAATAATATCTACAAAAGTATAATCAAACTGATTAAGCCAAACACGGTCATTACATTATACAATTTTCAGTATGGTAACTTGCGTTGCAGTGCCCGAGCTATAGAAATAAGTTTGATTTCTAACCGCCGTTACATAATTTAAATTTTACGTTACTGGCTCACCAAGCGTACTGCAAATTGGAAAATGTAATTACCGCTTTACTCTGTTCATCAACATGCTAACTCAAGAAATTGGGATAATGAAATATAGTATGCAGTTAGCCAAGTTTTACGTAATACTAGCTCACCCGTGGTATTACCCACGCCACGGTTAAAAACTAGCTTATGGACTATGCCAGACTGGATGAATTTTGGATGAATGCCAGAATTTCATCCAGATCTATTCAGCTGTTCTAGCGTAATTGAGTAACAAACATACATCTATCCAAACTTTCGCATATATGAAAGTGTGATAGACACCTCATATTTTTTACTATTTTAAGTCTTCAATAGACTTGCTTTTGACCGCCATGGGGCCTAAGATGGAGCAATTTTGCCTGAAAGAAAAAAGCTTACTCTAAAACAAAGACACCAGATTATCTGGGAAAAATATTGCTAGACAGTGTAGTTACCTAAAATGTAAGTCTCAGCAAACTCTCTGAAAACGTAACAGTAACGAAAATAAGAAAGTTATTCTTAAACAATAATTTATTTACAACAACATAGACTAATATATTATCACTGTACAAAACTAATCTAATAACTTAATACCATTCCAAAATCTATTCAAATTCTTGTTCAAATCTGATAAGACTCTCATTAGATTTTCTACCGTTGTTTTTATGAGACCTGTTTCATTTTCTACCACATCTTCCTCGACTTCTTTGTCATTTTTCGAATTAGGACCTGTCTTATATTTGTTAATATTATTATCTTCTTCTATGTAATCGTTTTCTTCAGGCAACTCTTTCAACTGCTTGTGTATTTTCCTCAAAATTTTCCACATTTTAACATTTTCTGTTGGCACTTCTATCTCGTTTTCAGCTGATAATTCTACTTGGTCTTTGTCTACGCTTCTCCGATTTCTTGCACTCGATTCAACTATGATTTCTATTGGTTTTTCTGTGGTCTGCTTGTGCGTTACTTTCTTTGATTTAACGACAACTGCCTGAGTGATCGTTGTCTTAGGAAGACGTTTGTTCACTTTGTTCTTGTTTAGTTTGGAACCTTTACGATGTATGTTATTTCTAAAACGCCTGGTCAAATTCCGTTTGGAAAGTTTCATTATGTTCGGAAATTTCCTCTCAGGTTTTTTCTCAGGTTCTTCATCTGCCTTTTTAATTTTTCTTAAGACTAGTCCTCGACTTCTAAGTTTCTTAATTTTTTCGCTGAGGCTTTCGACATCAATTGCTCGTTTCAACCTATTAACTGTTTTAGCCTTATTTTTGTAAAGTTCCTGAATTTTATTCAAATCTTCATTTAGATTGTTCATTCTGTTTATCAAGTTTTTGTTCTTGATATTTTCAACTGTATCGTTTTCATCGACGAAGTCTACAGAAAGATCTGGTAAATTGGTGTACTCATCGAAGTCGTTGTGTAGAATTGATCTTTTAGCTTTGAATCGTTCGTTTTCTTCACTTTCAACGGTGTTTTCTTCCGAGTATTCCTGGTCGCTACTGCCTTCGGTTTCGTAGCAAGCGTTTACCTTGGTGTTGGCGAGGACCCAGAAGCCAAAGCTTCTTGCCGGTAGATTGAGGAGCAGAGTCTTGTAAGGCCGAACTCTCTTGACGACTGGTTTCAGGTCACCTTCGAAATACATAGGCTTTCCGTTTACTTGTATGTTGCTGTGAAAGAAAATAGTATAACCATTGAACCAACACATTGTAAAATTCCACACCTGTCAAGTCAAGTTTCTTTTAAAAATCTCTTAAAAGCTTGATCTAAGTAAAAATAATTACTGACAAACATTTGGGTCTGTAACAGTTTGAGGAAATGTAATGAATTGATAATGCATATGGTGTAGAGACAAAAAAGAATCAAAATTACCATAATAAGACAAAAAAATCAGCAATGGTGAATTATTAATCCGATCTAACCGAGCAACAAGATACTGTTTTATCACTAATTGAAAAAATAAAGTACAGCTCATGTCAAGTAACATTTGGTATGTAATGGTGTTGTCATTACAACTCTGCCAGCCGAAGTCAAAGATGTCAACAAGCCTAGCCTCTATAAGGAACTGAACTAATTTCACAAGTACAATAAAATAAAATAAAAAAACATTATAAAACTAAACTCACCCGCTATTATCATGGCTCAGAATAAACTGCATAATATCTCCCCCTTCTTCCCTCCTATCCAGTTTCACCGAGAATCTCGCTGGTTCGACGTCCATGTTCACTCCATACAGCGTCACAGCTCCAGGAATAGTCTTATGACGCAGCGATGTGCAGTGCGCGAACAATATGGCCTGATCCGGCTCCATATCGACATTCAGGACCTTCGAGCCGACCAGGTTCTTGAAGAGAAGAGCCATGTAGAAGCTCTGCAAAGATAGAAGGAAAATAATCAGCCACCATAAAAAAATAGCATCTGACTTTTGATAAAAACACTCCGAAAAACACTTTTGAATCACAAAAGTTAAAAAATAAACATGAAATAGTTTAAGTAACAGCTATGTTTATCTTTTTCTTAAGTTTTTTTACATACTCATATGTACTAGTGTTAGAGCTTTTAAAACCTTCAAATTCGAAACAAAATCAGAAATCGTGGGACGAAATAGGACTCTCACTACTACTGCTTACTATTCATTGGTTGACCTAAATAATAACAATCTAAATATGACCGAGTCAAAAAAAAAGCTAATGTGCCGCAAGTCAAATAGCTGACCTACGAATACGCAGTCTACTTCACTTACCAAAGAAGGCTGGTACATCTCCTCGCCCAGCTCCCGAAAATGATGCGAGAAGCCGTTCCTGGCCGCATGCCCTAGCCCCGTCAGCCAATCAGCAGCCCGGGACAGCTCGTCCTGGGAAGACCAGGGGGCTTCCGTCAGCCAGAGAGGGGTGTCGCTGTGGCTGAGTAGCTTCAGGAGCTTCAAGCGATCTCGGTCAGACATGCGCGTGAGTTCTTGGGTTGAGGAGTTACTGAAAATGCGAAAACCATGATGAAAATAAGCACGTGCCAAACATGACATGTAGCATAAGTAATTAATCATCGTAGGTCGCATCATTGCTCAAGCGAGATGGAATCCAAACGCATCTTGATACAGTGAGTTTAGTACGAGTAGATACACATAGCAAGTAGAAATCAAATTACACTTAACTAGCGACCACTCCGGCTTCGCTCTATACTTATACCTTCGAAAACAATCTAACTCAAGCAATGAATCAATCAAAATTCGTTACGTGGTTAGTATGGTTGCAGGAGTTGCTTGGTTAGTACCAAGCAACGCTGAGGAGCAGATGCAGACAGAGAAACAGACACACACGGAGATCGACCTGGTATTATGCTATGTAGAGAAGAAGAAGAAGTTAAGATGTTGGGGTATGAATACAAAAAATACTGACAAGACATGCATTAACCTATTTAATAGTTATAAGTCATATTTCTTCGCTCTTCCTTGTATTCTCTTACCCATTCAGCAGTATAGCATCCATCATATCATTAGACAAGGTGACGTAATCCTTAAAGTCGCTCTTGGAGTCCGCCTGGAGGCAGTGCGTGACGTCACCGCCCACCACCTTCCACTGTCCCGCCCGCCCAGGCGCGAACGTCTCGATGATCACGCCCAGCGTCTCCAAGTCATTCAGGTATTCTTCTATGGACTGGTTTCTGCATTCTAAAATGTGGAAAAATGGAATGCTATACACCATCTTCTCAACATTTATAGAAAAGCTGGTGTTTCAAAGCAGTGAGATTTGACATCTAAAAGCCGCATGAGCGTCGTTTTAGCATGCGGCCCTAAGTGCCTGCTCATAACAAATACAGTTCTAAAATGTTGAAGTTCAGAGTAACTCGAGAGTCTGGAAATTCCTACAAAACTGTTTTTTGAAACTAGAACAAAGTAATATTTGGTTACTATACATTGGCAGTTACATTAAATTTGACGACCCTCCTGTAGTCCTGTCTGAGTTGGTAGAGCGGCTACTTCATGAGCAAGAAGTCCTAGGTTCAAGTCGTGGTCAGACAAAGGTTTGAGTGATTAATTTAAATATCTTGGGTGTACCCACACCCATTGACATTCGTCAGTAATCTATATTTTTGTGTATCATCCATGGCTTCCCCGATACAGGCAAATCTAGTTGGGAGCTATGAACGTCATTTTTAAAAACTTCTCTAAATGGACTCTGGCCTAAATGATTTTGACTTTTTGTTGGACTTTATTTACCATATCCAAGCTGCCAGTAGATGTCTCCAACGTTAGCCTTCTCAGCAACGGTAAGTATGTTGAGAGCCGTGTTCGGGTCCCACATGCCCGAGGACATCTTCTCCTCGTTGTTCAGACCGAAGACCAGGTCGAAACCGGTTGACTTGGCCCATTGAACAAACTTCCTCCAGTCTCTGTGTGAAACCTGTCGTGATCAAAATGTTGAATCATAATTATTTTTATCCGACTGCGCAAGAAGGAGGGTTGTGTTTTTCGAGAGTATATTGTGTGTATGAGGTTTCTTTGGCACGTCCTTCAGCCTAACCAGGTTGATGAATTTCGACATGAGAGGTGTCATTTGAATCGTCTTGATAGTGGAAGTGACATATAAGGGTACAACATTTTGCAGACGGGTATTTTGTTTTTCTGCTAATAATGTTACTTATTCTGAAATTAAATATTGTTTTTGCATGAAATACTTGCCTGCAAAATTGTATAAAGATTAGGTTTTTTTTATTGCTTGATGGATTTCGTTTGGCCGCCAACTCGCCTCAACTGCATTCATGCATGAACGTAGAAAAAATGTTTCTTTCTACGTTCACGCATTCATGTTATTGTTTCATAAACAAATGTGATTTGTTCACGTGGACATGGTCCAACAGAACAAGGTCTAGCATTCAGAAAACACGTAATGACGTCATCGTCATCAGTCTCATTCGAACTTGTTGTAAATGACGTTACAAAATTAACAATTTGGTCTTGCTTATGCACGATTGACGTCACTACGTGTTGCTGAATGGTAAAATGAGTATAAATACCATACTAATAGGTATATGTATAGACTCAGAAACCTCGCTTTCGCACGATATACAATTTTGATGATTATGTATTTTAACTGTATTATAATGGTAAATTAGACTATTATTTTGTTTTTGCTAAGCTAAGCGTATTTCATGTCATCTGTTACAAAACTATAGAGCTCCGTGCATTGCGATAGGCTCGGGGGCGAGCCGGGGACTGGACATTTGGGACATTTGGGACTGAATATCGTCCGAAGAAGTGTAGGTGTTGAAATACACCTCTGCCAGCCACTTTGGGGGAAAAGCGTGACAATGTGCTACGTGAGTCTAAAAAGAGACAAACCTCAATCCTCTCGTGATTCCTCTTGAACCGGCT
This sequence comes from Peribatodes rhomboidaria, assembly GCA_911728515.1. NCBI lineage: Eukaryota > Metazoa > Arthropoda > Insecta > Lepidoptera > Geometridae > Peribatodes > Peribatodes rhomboidaria. The sequence goes on from OU452190.1 coordinate 639,880, forward strand.
CTCAAGCACGGTCTCCCTCTCCCTGTCCCTCAGCTCCTTGGAGAAGTCCTCGGCGAAGGAGTCGTGGAAGTGCACGTCCTTCGGCAGGTGATCCAACTCCTCGATGGTGATGGTTGCGTTGTGGAAGGAGAGATGCGCGGTGGACGGGCCGGCGATGCGGATGTAGGCGGGTGTGAGGGAGGAGGCCATGCAGATGCATTCTTTGCTAGAAGGAGATATTAGGAAATATACAAATATACTTATTTAACAAGGTACAAATTAAAAAAAAAACCCTCGCCAGTACAAATAGCTGAAAGTATTCTCGATCAAATCATCTCCTAGACAAAGACAAACTAAATCTAAATCAAAAGATTTTGGAAATTATAATAAAACAGACAGTCGCACATACAATACTGAACCACACGTTTAACTTATAAGTCCCCTCTCCCCTAAATATCAAGATGGTGCCTACCTTGAACTTGCTCAAGAAAGTCAGAAATAAGTGGCATTTCTTAGTATGTAGGGTCAACTGGGGCAAATGCGTCTGTGGGGCAATTGCGACTTTCGAGAATTAGGTACGGACAAACCCTTCACAAATTGGGCAACTAACGCCATCTTGTACAAATTATTGCAACTAAAGGTAGAAAAAAGATGTAGGTGGCGCCTAATTAATTTGTTAAGGGTTAGTCAGTAATTCTCGAAAGACGCAATTGCTTCACAGACGCATTTTCCCCAGTTGACCCTCATTAATAAAGTTAGCTTTTTTTAAATATTGAATTGAACTATCAATAGTTAGAGAGTTATACAAAACTGCTTTAAATCAATATTCAATTCAATATTGAATAATACAAAACTGCTGTAGATCAATATTCAATTAAATATTGAATATGATCTACAGCAGTTTTGTATAACTCTCTAACTATTGATAGTTAGAGAGTTATACATGACTGCTGTATTTTTAATATAATTAAAAAATTCAATATTAGAGATAATTTTTAATAGTACTTGAGTACGGAACAAAACAAAAAAATATCTACTCGTCCTTTAGTAAGAGACATGTTTACAAATTTTGTGCAAATGCCACAATTATTTTGATTAGGGTTTTGCACATAATTTTTGGGCTCAATATTAGTGTAGAATAAATTATTTATCAAAATAAAAAACTCTATAATCTAGATAATAATTTAGCACTCTATCACACTAGCGATTTCAAAGCAAGGCGATTAAGAGGGCCGCGACGATCTGAAATTTCCATACAAACGCGCTTCTCAAATTTCTTGAAAACCATTTGTTTGATTATGATGAAATTTAGCATGTACAATTAAATTAACAATATCTCCGCCCCTATGTTCTTGGTTTTTTTAAAGACGTTCTCAAGCGAAAATAGAGCTATGAAAAATATCCGCATTTTAATGGGTCACTTTTGACTGATTTATTTAATAGGTAGACAAAGCAAATCAAAAATTCCTTTACATAGAGAGGTTGTCTACATCATTAGCTGTTAAATGAATCCATAATACAAGGGAAATTCTTAGTTATTTAAGAATGATTACAGAAGTGCAAAAGTCATAAAAAAATTGCACTTTGTCACTCTTTATGTAACTTTAGAGGCTCGTTAGTATCATTACTCGCTCTCTTCGCTCGTCTTCTTCTTCTAGACGAAATAGCTATAGAATATCTTAAGTCAATGCGAAGTTAGTCTAAAGTGGTCGCCGGACTCTTAAAACCGAGAGCGCGCAACGACCCACAGATTGACCGATATGTAATAATTGTTATTTCCATGTCGATACACAGATTACGAAATAGGCACTACGTCGAAGCATCTAATAAAACGCGGCGTCATCGAAACGTCATCGAGGCGTGATCGCCGCGCGCTTTGAAATCGCACGCAAACCGCTAGTGTAATAAAATTGAGCGCTTAGATACCATGAAAACGCTGATCCTAATAAACGCGAAAGTTTGTTAGAATGGATGGATGATGTTTGTTACTCTTTCACGCCAGAATGGCTGAGCAGATCTGGATGAAATTTGGCACAGAGATAGATTATAGTCTAGAATAGATAGCATAGGACACTTTTTAGCTGCGAGTGAAACCGCGGGACGCAGCTAGTCGTTCATAATTTTTTTATCATGTTGATATAAAAATGACCTTGTAAAGTACGAGCGTATTCAAATCGTACCAATGTACTCTATCTGATTAAGTAGTAATTACTAGAAATGGTTTTTAAAGATTTCTTTGTGGTTTATTGATACCATAAGCTTAATATATTTTAGCATAGAGACAATGCTTATCAGTAAAGATAATTACGATAACAAGATCGATCATCATTTTTATTTTATCATTTTAATATTAATATTGCTTTGCTTTCTACTTTGTTGTACCTATACATTTAATCATAGACTGGTGCAAGTACAGTATTGCAGAATTTGTCAGTTCAGAAAAGTTGTAGCGCTTACTTTCGGGCGCATGTCTTGCTCTTCCATTCGTTATTTTATCAACAAGAATCACTAGATAAGTATCAGTTTCTCAAGGCTACAATGGAAAAAAATATTTGTAGAGGAATCACTGGCGTGATATTTTAAAGGAAACTGACGACTGGAAAGTTTAAGACAGCCTCTCTACGAGGAGATGAGCGCTAAGAGGATGTGTATAGCGCAAAAAAAATACACCAATAGAATGACTACTCTGAGTAAATGAAGTGATCTTATTGGTGGATTTTTTCATACATCCTCGCACCGCTCATCTGACATCGAACGAAACGACAATGAACAGGCAGCCTTATCTAGGTTCTTAAGCTTTTCAGTTTCCTAATTTGACCACCTCTACGATTTAGTAATAAGTACACATTGCACTATTACTAACATTCAGCTTAGTTATAACTAGCGACTCGCCCTATTATCGCACGGCTGATATTTCGAATCAAAATGGTTTTGTTTAATTTCATAAAATAAACCTTTCGTAAAATTAATCGAACTTATGGTAGAACTCATATTAAAGTCCTTTACGTGTTATAGAAGGAGTTAGCGGATAAACACATAGAGACAGAGAGACACGGAAAGCGACTTTATTTTATAATATGTAGAGTGTTTTAACATAACACAATACAACATATCGTCACACCTTTCCCCCTAAGGGGCTGGCAGAGGTGTACAACACTCACACTTCGCCGGACTATATTCAGTCCCAAAAGTGACGAGGGGCGAGCCTGTCGTTATACACCGGGCTCCAGTTACGTAGCAGATGATATTAAATACGCACATAATTATGTTCACACAATGAACAACTTCGGCTGGGTCCGAACCCGCTCCCTCTGGATTGAGAGGCGAGTCTTCTCCGACTAGTCTATCATCAACTTCTATGTAGAGAGTTATATACTATGTTATGATTGTAGAGATGGAAAAACTTACCTCCGATATTTTTCACTACTCGAAAACAGATATTTAGGATCGATTGTAAAACTTAGAAACCGACTGTCAATCAAGTTAACATGGCTCTCTGTTCCTATTTTAACACTGTAAGTATCACCACTAACTTGAGTCAAAATGCCTAAGAATATCGAAAAAATTATACAAGACATTTTTGTAGTAAACTGAGTGAAATTAAATCATAATTAAATGCGTTTGGATTCGTGAGAAGGGTTTTTATTCTACTTATTTTACAGGAAATGCGAAATGTTGCAGAGCGTGTTGCAAATTTAGACGTTTCGAGAAATGGCTAAGACTAAGTACAATAAATGATGGCGATAGTCAAGAATGATAATTGCCAAAGTAAAATTATTGTCGTTTCTAATTTACATTTTATTTTTTAGATTTAGAAAATAAATACATTTTTATTTTTCTTTGAGATAAACAACAAAAAGTTTAAAACAAGTATATTTTACCTTATACCTACTGGATGTAGTACCCGTGTGTTGGCAACATCAGATTATGAACGCATGTAAACGTATGTATATAGTAAGTTAGTCATTATTTGAAATGCCTGATGCCTTACCCGGTAGTAACATGAACGTGCTCACAAATTCGCGGACGCTGCAAATCTTTGGAATGTTACCTACTCGTTTGTATTGTTTTCGATTGTTGTACAATATTAGGAACATGTGATCCGGCACGTCACTCACGTTTAGTGTAAATAATTAGCATTCCATGTCTCTTACAACAAGTATAAATTTAAAATGTATATAACCCCCGACACCGATTTTCATCAACACCATTTTTCATCAAACATACTCGTAGCTAAGAACACGTCCGACTAATTCACCTTTCAAACAACGTTCGGGAACTACGATGCTACAGACAGACATACACACACACACAGACACGTCAAACTTATAACACCTCGTCGTTTTTGCGTCGGGGGTTAAAAATGACTGCATACCTTCTCCTCTTACTAATAAGTGTTGTTTATCCTCGGAATAGTTGTACAGTGTTTTATCTTTTTCGATCGAGTTAAAAATAAAAAATAATACAAAATACAAACAGTAGACTGTAGGAGGCTATTCAACGTTTATGGTTCGATCGAGCATTAGCGAGCGAAGCATCTCTGCTTCAGCTTCGACAGAAATGTCCGAATTCTAAATAACTATAATAAATCCGTGCGTTTCGGATGCAGAAACGGGCCGTACGAGCCATTGTAGGTGTTGGAAGTGAATAATCGGCCAAACCCCAGTTTAAAAAATTGGGAATCCTTACGTTGCCATGCATTGTCATACTACAAGTGGCGTTGTATGTTCGGAGCAATTTAAATAGGTATACGGTGTTTGGCGATCATACACGACGTGCAGGGCAGCTTAAGCAGGTTCCTAGAAACCTGGCAAAGTCTAATAAGCTCACACATGTAATGGGACCGACGGTGTATAACAAGCTACCAAGTGACGTCGCTGCCGCTCCCAACCAGCAGCTCTTTAAAAATCGCTTTAAAGCGCTGGCTTGTCGATCAGACGTTCTACAGTTTCAAAGAGTTCCTTGAATTGTAAATAACAGGGATAGTGTACTAATGTACAATTACTCACTATTTTATTATTATTACCGTACTATTTAATGTATACCCAATAGTACTAATAGTACTAAACATAATTATTATAATACCTTGACATGTAAATAATACTTACGAAATATATGAATAATGAATAAATAACTCCCGAGCTCAGCGAGGGAATTATATAGAGTCCTGAGTGAAGCGAGGGGTTCGATTCGCCCAAGACACTACTTTATCCCAGAGGTGAATACTCTACTTTTCACACCTTCTGCGGGCAATAAAAAAGAACTGTGAAAATATTACATCAAACACCGTCTTTTGTTTCAAATTTAGCGGTGCTGAGTAAATATTTTAAGGTGGTGCTCATCGTTTTAATTTTTTTTGGTGGCTAGTTCAATTTTCGAAGAAACTCTTCTTACAGTGCCCATATGCTGAGTTTTCATCCAATTGTAACCTCTTTGTTTGCAAACTCCCTTGAGATTTTCGTACAACTTTATCTCCCTAGGGAGACAGATTTACGATAAGACTACATGAGTAATTGGTTTTTGTCGAGCAGATGGTGCGAAAACGTTTATTTGCTACACTGTGTACATAGTATGTACCTTCAATGCAAATAGATGAAATTATGAGCTCGACTCTCACGAAAAGGATTGGCCCACCCATGGGCCCACCAAAGAAAAATAGGTTGTCTGTAAAGTCGGTTTACTGACGATAGCTGAACGTGACAACGTCTTAAGAAAATACTGATGGAATGGTAGCATTTTCTGTCCACGCAGACGCATCGCTCACTCAAGTAGGACAGAGACGGATGTCGAACGCTGCCGAACGCAAAGGCTGATTGTGCTTCTTTGTCGCTCGTTCCGCGCTCTCGCTTCCACTTCAAGCCTTACATGGAACGCCTCAGAGCGAGGTAACGCCGCATTTTTTCGTGCGTGCAGCCGGCTCTATCGAATTATAAGACGTTGTCACGTCAAAAAAACAGGGAGACCTGGATAGAGGGAAAGAGGCCTTTGCCCAACAATCCTATCCTACTAATATCATAGACGCGAAAGTTTGTAAGTATGGATGGATGGATGGATGTTTGTTACTCTTTTACGCCAGAACGGCTGAACAGATCTGAATGAAATTTGGCACAGAGATAGATTATAGTCTAGAATAGCACATAGGATACTTTTTAACCGTGGGTGAAACCGCGGAGCGCAGCTAGTGTGACAGAATGGGCTAATATACAATCACACTAATATTATAAATGCCAAAGTTTGGATAGATGTGTGGATGGTTGTTTGTTACTCAAACAAACCAGAAAGGCTGAACGAATCGGGATAAAATTTGGCACAGAGATAGACTGGAATAACACATATGGCACTTTTTACCCGTGGGTGAAACCGTGAAGCGCAGTTAAAATCTAATCGACCGAGCGAGCGTTAGCGAACGAAGCATCTATGCTTCAGCTTCAACAGAAATGCTTACGTATGTCCGAATTTTGTCCGGATCTCTGTCTTCCTCGTCACGTCGCATTTAATAACCGATTCTCTTAAGCATTTGTGAGTAGGTTCAATTATTATACAGAACATTTTTTGTGAGTAGGTTCAATTATTATACAGAACATTTTTTGTGAGTAGGTTCAATTATTATACAGAACATTTGTGAGTAGGTTCAATTATTATACAGAACATTTTGTGAGTAGGTTCAATTATTATACAGAGCATTTGTGAGTAGGTTCAATTATTATACAGAACATTTGTGAGTAGGTTCAATTATTATACAGAACATTTGTGAGTAGGTTCAATTATTATACAGAACATTTTTGGGCAGTTTTTGTTTTTTTTTTTCAAAAAGGCGGAATTAGGATTCTCACAAAATTTTACGAGAATCAGGTGAGGAATGCGACCTGTAGAGGAGTACAGACGTAGGCCGCGAGGTCTCCAGCTCAGAGAGCCACTAGTAATAATAAGGATTAGTGTAATGATTAGAATAGAATACTTAGGGAGGTATCGAACCTATATATTATATATTATTTAGTCGCCTTGATACAAGATTGGGACAGGTAGGTACTTCCTCCAAATTGAACTGGCCACCAAGAAAGAAAATTTAAGCAAAACAAAAAGTCCGGCAAAGTGCAAGTCGGACTCGCGCACGAAGGGTTCCGTGTCATTATCTATTAAAACGGCAAGAAAACCAGGTTTGTTGTATAGGAGTCCCATTTTTTTTTTTTGTATAACATATCGTCACGCCTTTCCCCCGAAGGGCCTGGCAGAGGTGTACAACACCCACACTTCGCCGGACGATATTCAGTCCCAAATGTGACAGAGAGCGAGCAAGTCGCCATACACCGGGCTCCAGTCATGTAGCAGATGACATCCAATACACACATATGTTCACACAATGAACAAATTGGTGCGTGCCGTCGGCTGGGTTCGAACCCGCTCCCTCTGGCTTGAGAGGCGGACCTTCTCCAACTAGGCTGCCATCGCTGCCATGTATTTTATACATGGTGTTATAATTAAGTGTTTAAGTAGAAATCATGCCTATTCTTAGGCAGACAAATGCCAAAGACTCCAATGAGCCGTGTTGGCCGAGTGAAATGGACGCCTACCGATCTGGGGGGCTATTCCTGCGCGTGAGATGAGATGAGATTTTATCTTGGTCACTCTTACACCTATGCCGTTTCAAGCGAGAGTAACAAGGACGGAAAAAGATGAGATGACAATCTCAAATCTCCGAATAGGAGGTCGTGGGCTCGATCCTGCCTACGAACTTTTCTCTCGTAGTTTATGTGCATTTAAATTTGACACATGCTCTTACGGTGAAGGAAAACATCGTGAGGAAACCAACATGTCCTAGAAGATTAATTCGAAAGCCATGTGATATCCACAAAGAGTGTGCGTGGTGGATAACGGCTCAATCATCCTCGACGTGTCCCTACAGTAAGACGTAAAATACGTATGGTTCAAATGCATAACAAAATACTGACTTTCATTATTTTCATAGCTAAATTGTAAGTATGTTAAAAAAAAAGTGTTTTTCCAAGTAAATAGATGATTATTTTAAATTACCTACTTGCTATAATCGTAGTTTGTTTGAAAAGAAATCAGTGGCCCTATTCGGAGATTTAAGATTTTCATCTCACCTTTTTTCATCCTTGTTGCTCTCGTTTGAAACGTCATAGGTGTGAAAGTGACCAAGATAAAATCTCATCTCATGTCACGCGCAGGAATAGCCCCCCTGTTTTGTGGGATTTTAGGGCGCCGTTGCGCTGTGCTTACTCCATACGTCCCGATGTCCCGATCCAATGTCCCGAATTTATTTATTATTTATTTATTTATTTATTTATACCTACTCGTATTATTGTAATTTTATTACTCCTATTTTGTTTGACTTTGTTTTGTTTAGTTGTTTATTTCCCGCTTTGGCCACAAAAGTTTTTTTCTAAACAGACTCGCGCTGAATCTGCCTCTGCACATCACTTTTTCCCTGAATTGCCATACTTTTAGAGAGCGTTAAATTTAATTTGTGTCATCTTGAAATCTCCAATTTGCGCACGTTCCTGCTTACTGAGTAGGTTAACATTTCATATTCAACAGTTTATTTTCAGATCGCATAGTATACTTTTAGATTACTTAGTTTTATATTTTAGTTATTTTTAATCGAAATATTTAGAGGACAAAATATTTTTTCCGGAACTAAGGATTGTTGAAAGTGGCAGCACTAATTATTAGGCTGCTCCTGCCAGTGATGCCGTTTTAGCAACTTTGTGGCTAGACCTAGCGAATATTTTTTCAGCAACTTTTTCCTTACGAGTATATTCTTGTTATTAAAGATTCTTTATCTTCCCCAGAAAAATAATCTAGCGAAATCTAGCTACTTTTTAAATTACCTAAATACTTTATTGGTCTTTATCCAACCTTTAAAAGTTACCAAACACCGTTCCGTCTTTCTATAACTTAATTTGAAACCAACTAGGTACAATCACAAAATCCTTTAAGAAACATTTTATATTTAGCGACGTCTAGCTAGATTTTTCATAAATCTTGCGAAAAAGCCGCAAAATTAGCTGCCAGTTTAGCGACTTCTTTTTTAGCTGAGCAGCTTCGCTCGGTCAATTGAAAAGTATTTTAATCATGCACCATCCTACTTCCTACTAATATTATAAACGCGAAAGTTTGTATGTATGGATGTTTGTTACTCTTTCACGCCAGAACGGCTGAACAGATCTGGATGAAATTTGGAACAGAGATAGATTGTAGTCTAGAATAGCACATAGGATACTTTTTAACCGCGGGTGAAACCGCAGGGCGCAGCTAGTCTTATATAAAATTAGCGACATCTAGCTTATCATAAATCTAGCGACTTTTAGATGCCAGTTTAGCGACTCCTTTTTTGCTTAAGCGGCAACCCTGGCTTCTGCTGCACAGTGACGTCTGTTATGACATTAGTCATCGTAAACTGATAACGCATTATTTATCTTTTGAATTACTTAGATTTACTGCGTTATCTTTGCAATTTGCCAATATTCAGAGAGCCCGTAATCACTTATGTGCGTTATGTGAGTAATGTACAACATGTACAATGAAAGAACCCAGTGAAATCGTCCGGAATGCCTGATGGCCTGAGTGATGTTTACCTCCTTGTTATTACATTAATTAATGTGAATAATGGAAGAAACCAGTGATAAAAGTGAAGAACCAGCATGCATAAAGAAGGAACTACCATCCAATTTACAGAAAATATGTCTAGTGTGCGGTGATAAGGCACTAGGTTACAATTTCAACGCGATCTCTTGCGAAAGTTGTAAAGCGTTTTTTAGAAGAAACGCATTAGCAAGTAAAGAATTCAAGTGTCCATTCACGAACAACTGTGTTATAACTGTAGTAACTAGACGGTTTTGTCAGAAATGTCGCCTAGAAAAGTGTCTAGCAATCGGTATGGTGAAAGAGTTCATCATGTCAGAAGAAGACAAAGCTGAGAAACGAAGAAAAATTGAGGAGAACCGAGCGAGGAAGCGTCAGCATGGTGACACGGAAGACATGGTATCTAGCTCTAAGAACTTCAAAAGAGATGAGGAAACAAGCTACATTTCAGAACCAGCGAGCCAGAGTCAGAGTCAGTATGAATCGTTAAACAGCACCAGCTGTAGCCCGAGCAGTACAGTGCAATCTCCTCTAAGTGCTGACTATGAAACCTCCTTACCTCCTTACAACTACCCAGCAATGCCGCCAGTGTCTGAACAGCCATATTCTATGAAGGTTTACCCGATTGATGAAAAGTCAGTGATAAATAGAGCGGTGTATGACCAGAGGATCGCAGACTCATACAATGTGTATGATAATGTTGATAGCAATATGTATGCAGAGCTGCCTAAACAAAATAGTATAAGGTATGAAGCTGTTTATTTACTTAATAGTCTAATTACAGTGCAGTTCATATTGTGGTGTTGCTCTTTGGTGCACATTAAATTCATACACAATTGTAGACTTCCCTATTTCTCTATTCTCTATCTCCTTTTCTCTAAAATTATCTAATATTACAAAACATAGTCACTTTCTGCATCTGTCTGTCTCTCTGTCTGAATATCCACGAACTCCTAAACCATGCAAGGGATTTTGCTAGTCTGAAGGCTTATAGTTACAGGGTTACATGGTTTGCTAGTTATATACAAATTACACAGCAATTCTTATGGTGTTGCTCCATTGCGCACATTCAAGTCACCCACATTCATTTATGTAGTGCATAAACACCATGTTGCCAAAATGATTAAAAAATCTAGGTGTGTAATGTAAAGTACTTTTTACAGTATATAGGAATCATGACTAATTTTAGGTACATAAATACATATCCCATACTTTTTCCTTAAATAGGTTTTAGTTCTCCCTAATATGTTTCATCTACCACAATACCTAAGTCCACTCATAAATGGGTATATTTCCCAGTGACCTAATCACATGATTAGGAAACAGGTGGCTTGCACAAAATTAATATTAAATAATATACCCGTCACTAATAAATGTTGTAAAGCCTCGGTATAGCTATACAGTGTTTTATCTTCTATCATAATGAGCGCTACAGTGGCTCGGATGACACATTAAATTGTAGGCCCCGGTTGATTGTTCAATGACAACAATGGTCAAGCCATGTCAGAGGCCTTTGGACTGCCTAGAAACTCTGACATCAGGGCTAGCTGCTCAGCCTACATGAACTTGCTTGCTTTTACTATTCCAAGAATAGTCTTGGAATAGCCTGACATAAATCCCCCTTGCTAATGAACATTGTCTATACAATGTTCTCAATTCAATGTTCATTGTCTATACATTGTTCAATCATGTTATCTTTCTCTACAGTTCACATTTCTGAACCAATTCTCTTAACATGATGATACCATGGAATGATATCATATCTCCACCATTTCGAAAATTGTCCAAAAACTGACTGGAGAATAAATCCTATATAATAATCGAACCAACTCACAAAATTTCACAAGAATTAGTTGAGAAATGCAAGCGGAAGAGGAGAAAAAACGCCGGCCGCGAGGTCTTCATATAATAGTGCTCAGAGGGCCACTTATGTATTAAGCCCAATTCTGAACGCTTAATTGACTAAACTAAGCTTTCTGTCCTTGTCTAATAAGCAGCAACAACAAAGACAGCTATATTTTTGAGATAGATTTGTCAATCTCTCTGTAAGACTTAGTACTTCCTTGTTAAACTAATAAAAAGAAATTGTGATTGACTTCCAGTTGTGTAGATAGATGAATTTAATATTTTTGTTTAAAGTTACAGTATATTTTTGTTTTAAGTTACAGTATATTTTTGTTTTAAGTTACAATAGAATCCGGATACCTTAAAGACGCCGGGGACACTTAATTGCACTAACCGGACTATGCACAAAATGGCCGGAATTATTATAGTTGAAACCTGACTTGAGTTGGCATTTTCGTCTCTAAAGGCTATTTTAATTGGTTGATAACTCTGTCGTTATCCTGCATGCGAATACTGCCCAGCATGACTACTAATGAAAGTCCATCATTATCAATCCTAACTGGTAACTCGATCGGTAACCCTATGCGTGTTCTCCCCCGCAAGCGGCCTCACAACTAATAAAACTCATCAGTCGGTTGATTGTCGTTGCGCGGGAGTAAAATTGCATTAATTTACGAATCTTGAAACTCATGGCAACATTTAAGAAATGTGCAAACAGAAAGTATCTCGCTCCCCGCCGAGCCTTACCAATGAAAATGAGCCATAAAAACGGCTAGTCGAAAGGATGTTGTTATATCCGGATTCTACTGTTATTAAGGGTGTATCTTTAAACGACAGATCAATTCTATGATATCACTTTACTGTGTTATGACTAACTTTTACTATGTAGCCAACCCGGAAATCGCGAAAATCAATCCACTTAAAAAGTTCATTGACCGGCGACAAAATATATGGAACAGCTGTTTTTAGGGTTCCGTACCCAAAGGGTAAAACGAGACCCTATTACTAAGACTCCGCTATCCGTCTGTCTGTCTGTCTGTACGTATTTCCGTCTGTCACCAGGCTGTATCTCATGAACCATGATAGTTAGACAGTTGACATTTTTACAGATGACGGTATCTGCGGTATTAAAGGCGTGACGATATGTATACGACGATATATTGATAAGTACAATAATATCCTAGAATGTGTCTTGCCTTTTAAAGATACATGTGTACAGGTGTACATGTAAAATTCCAGATCAATCCTAACGAATGGCGACGCACGAGAACCATACAAAGAGGCCAAGCTGCATGTCTGCGAGGAGATACCCTCCACCAGCAACAACCCCGACGCTAACAAGGCCAGGGACATCCTGCAGGACGTCGAAAGGTATTCCCTGCACTTTTGGATGATTTACCCCGCCGAGTGCCTTACACACAGCAGCAGGGGGGCTATTCCGGCGCGTGAGATGAGATGAGACCTATGACGTGTCAAACGAGAGCAATAAGGACGAAAAAAGGTGAGATGAAAATCTCAAATCTCCGCATAGGGCCACAGGCCTAGCATGCGCTCGCGACAAAATTCTTCTCGTCACTTTTTGTCGTGTGAGAACGTGACAAGGCTATGTGTACACATACGTCTGTCTCGATAAAAAGAGTCGACATACCGTTGTCATGCGAACAGCAACTCTGTGCTGCACAATAAGGTCGATTTTTTTATTCTTGAGATTTAAGGTCATTTTCCGCAACGCTGAAGTGCGTAAGCTAATGTGGATTTTAGGAAATTAGATTTGCGCGGATTTTTAGAAATTAGATATGGTGCTCCTCAACGGTTAACACGTTAATCTATAAAAAATATAGAGTTGATTCTATTTAAAAAAAGACAAGATTAAAAAAGTATTAAAAAATGATCACCTGACTCTATGGAGACGTTTAAATTCAGCCGGAAAAGTGACCGCTGGCCTGAAATCGTAAATCAAAGTTAGGGTTCCGTGGCGGTCACCACAGTGAACAGTCCAATGCGAAGTAAATGAAACCTCTAGCGGTCACCGGCGGGCGACAGTCAGCGCGGTTAAAAATAATAAAATAAAATAAAAAATAAAAATAGCCTTTATTCACTGATTTTTAGTTTTTTTTTTACAAATTTCTGTTGTTACAAAAAATAAAATAAAATAAAAATACTTAATCTATAATTTCAAATAACACCAGCTTCAGAATCAGGTTGTCCTTTCTGGACATAGGCCTCCTCTAGATGTCGCCACTCCTCTCTATCTCACTCCTCTCAGCGCGGTTAACGTGTTAAAAATAAATCTCTTCAACGGTACAAGCGGTACCACCATAGGTACCGCTCAATCAAGTCCTTGCCCGCGTGGTGAGTCGGTGCTGAGGTAAGGCGTTAAAGGAGAGCGAGACGTGCGCCTGACCTTCACGATAGATTATTTATCTCACAGCTTTAATCTAACCAAAACTTTCTTAAACTTATATTTACTGTAGTTTTTTTCTTTTTTTGATAAAATCTTTCGGTTTGTTTATACACGGACTGACACGGTACACGAACTCTCTAATTTTATCTTTGTTCGATAAATCTTTGACCCGCTGCTCTATTCTGATACCTACAAAAAAGAAGAAATGGCTAATCTTAATTAATACAAGTCAGACACCTCTTTGGGCATATTAAATTATTTTGTCTGTTTTAATGTTGTTTGTTTAATTCCAGTGTGTTAGTTTTTGACCTATGCCATAAACCAAAAACAAAAAATGGGTGGTTATAATGTGCTGTACGCTAAAGGCTACCATGTTTAACTATTTTTAGAACGTTTAAGTATGTCATTAAAAGTTGACAGGAGCTAGCGTGCTCTGGGGGCATACCACGAGTTTTGATATTTACTGAAGACTTTTTTTCTTATTTCGTTTTCGTTTGGCTCCATACATTTAACCCAGTTCCATAACGTTTCCGCCAAGTACGCTTCATTGAAATGTTTGAAGCTAGACGAAAACGAAAAAGTTTTCGTAACTAACAAAATTCGTGGTGAGGGCGATGTTAGCTAACTATAAGGCTCACGGAGCGATTTTTAGTCGCTCCCGCTGTGATTATGGACACGCAGCTTCCCAAGACTGCCGAAATGCATCCAAATTAATTTATTTGCAGAAGCTACTTGGGACTGAATATCGTCCGGCGAAGTGTGGGTGTTTTATTACACCTCTGCCAGCCCCCTCGGGGGAAAGGCGTGACGATATGTTATTGCCTAAACCTATAAATATAAAAAACAAATTACAAATGAAAAGCAGCAGCAAATTTTTTAAGCAGCATATTTATTTAAGAGTTACGCGACGCTCTGAAATTCCCATACAAACGCGCTTGTCAAATTTTTGGAAACCATTTGTCAGATTATAATGAAATTTTGCATGTACAATTAAATGAACAATATCTCCGCCCCTATGTTCTTGTTTTTTTTTAAAAAACGTCCTCTAGCTAAAATAGAGCTATGAAAAATATCCGCATTTGTAAGGGGTAACTTTTGACTGATTTATTCAATAGATAGACAAATCAAATCAAGAATCCCTTTACATAGGGAGGTTGTCTACATCATTAGCTTTTAAATGAATTTATAAAACAAGCGAAATTCTTAGTTATTTAAGAATGAATTTTAGAGAAGTGCAAAAACCATAAAAAAAAGAAAATTGCACTTTGTCACTCTGTAGGTTAAAGGCTTGTCAGTATCTTTACTTGCTCTCTTCGCTCGTTCTCTCTCTCCCTCCCTCTTCTTCTTCTAGATGAACTGGCAATAGAAAACCTTAAGCCAATGCGAAGTTAGTCTAAAGTGGTCGCCGGACTCTAAAGCAGTAAATAGGGTGTTCCTAGGGGACCGTCAGAGCCGGCCCCGAATAGAGCGACATGGTGAGGGGCGCCTTAAAAATTTCGAAAAAATAAAACACTCAAAACACTCATAAGGTAGATAAGCTAAACCCGCCATATTTGTATACCCGTATTTAATCGTGCATATCCAGGTACATGCCCTGCGCCCAACCTTTACCATGAGCTTTGATAGTAACAAAAACTTCTTTCGTTTTCGTCTAGCTTCATACGTTTCAAAAAAGCGCATCTATAGGAACTAGGTTAAATGTATGGAGCCAAATGAAAACCTAAAAAGTTTTTGGTAACTGTCAAGACTCGTGGTAAGCTCCCAGATCAATGGCCGCCACCGTGGACTGTTTTCAACTTTTTCCGTATAAATTTCCAGGATAGAACCGAATTCGATGGAGTCGATCCTGTGCGAGGCGATTAAGCTGGAGTTCGAGGCGTACACTTCAGTGAACCCGTGCGGCTCCTCGCGGGAACTCAATGAGGTATCAAACAGTTCATAAAATCCTATCCTACTACTCTAAATAGGATAAAAGAAAGGCGCTAATTAAGCGATGATAGTCTCGCCGGAGAAGGCCTACCTCTCAAGTCAGAGGGAAAGGGTTCAGACCCAGCCGAAGGCATGTACCAATTTGTTCATTGTGTGAACAAATTTGCGTACTATATGTCATTTGCTACATGACTGGAGCCCGGTGTATGGCGACAGGCTCGCCCCCTGTCACATTTGGGACTGAATATCGTCCGGCAAAGTGTGGGTGTTGTACACCTCTGCCAGCCCCTTCAGGGGAAAGGCGTGAAGAAATGTATGTTAAGAGTACCTAGTCACCCTGTTTGGTATTAGGAGTAAGTACTCTGCAAATCCAAGTTTACACAGAGCTGGTTTTTCACAATTTCAGTATTGTTGATCCCTTAGTAAAAGTTATTTAGAATTATAAGCACTTACAACTGTGCCTTAATAGCCTTAAACCCGTAACCCTGCAGAGATAGATTTGATAAATATGTTGTAACATAAGAATGCTCATGTTAGACTACCTCGATACCCCAGTTGGTAGTGAACTGGCTTTCTGAGCCTGAGGGCGTGCGTTCGATTTCCACCTAGGCAAACCTGCATGTGATCAATATTTCCGTTTGTTCTATGTCTGAGTGTAATCTATTTAAGTATGTGTTTAAAAATATAAATGTATCAGTCTCTGGCAGCCATAGTTCAAGCTTTGCTTAGTGTGGGGTCAGGCGACCGTGTATGCAATATAGTTGTATTATAGATTGTATGTCTTGTTTTGACCCAGGTGGAGCGGGCGAAGCTAAACGAGCTGATAGTGGCGAACAAGGCTCTGAACGCGCCCATCGACGACGACATGTCCATGCTCGTGGGGGACACCGCCAACTCGGCTTCCTTCAAGGTACACTCAGAGTTTATTTCGCACTAGCTGTTGCCTGCGACTTCCTTATTATATTTACAATCGAAAGTAGCTGTCTGCCTATCTGTCTATTTGTAGCCTTTTCACGGCTGAACGGATCTTGAAATTTGATAATTAGTTACGTATAGCACGAAAATTGTACACGTAACAAAGAGAGTAATGAAACTGAACTGTAAATGGACTGGTCATTTAATAAAAGGCATTGAAAAGTGAAACAAAAACATTATTTTGGCACCCAAGAAATAGGAAAAGAAATCGTGGTAGGCAGTATCGATGATGGGAAGACGAAATAAAGAGTATAGTAGGGAAAACATGGACTAGGAGAGCGCAAAATAGAGCAGAGTGGAAAGAAATAGAGGAGGCCTTTGCCAAAGTTGGGCAAACAGACCGGTTGTCGGTGTCACCGACTCCTCAGAGTCGCTAGACTAAGAATTAAATTATGTAAAATGCTGTGTCTGAAATAAAGGCTTATATTATTGTTACAGTATATCACGAGGAGGGTTTTTGGATACAATTTTCTGAATAAACGCGAGCGAAGTCGCAGGTTACAGCTAGTAATAACAAGTTATACATAAATTAAGCAGCCCTATTTATATCACTCAGAACCAAAATAATATAAGACATTATTAATAGTACTCACGCTTTGACCAAAAAAAAAAGGACATTGCGTAACAATCCATTTTGAGAAATTACCGTTTTTTAACAGAATCTTTACGAGCTTGTGAGGTGAAAAAGTTTTTTTTGTGACCTTAATGCCACAAACATGTTAAAAAGTCACACCAGGGCTAGCCACTCGGCCTACACATAGTTATTTTCCAGGAGGGCGGCAGCGAACGCGACCCACGTCTGGTCGCCATAGTGAACTTCACGGCCATCGCCATACGACGACTCATCAAGATGGCGAAGAAGATTAACGCCTTTAAAAACATGTGCGAAGAGGACCAGGTACGTCACTGCCAGTCCGGCGACCGCATAATTAAGTTTGTAAACATAAAGAATCTTAAGGGAAACAAACTTATGGCGTGCGGTTTTAGGTACAATTGTATCAATCTGTACGAGTTTTTTATTGCCTGAAACAAATTTATTTTGGTATATTGTTTATATTTTTAACTAGCTGCGTCCCGCGGTTTCACCCGCGCTCCCACAGAAACCCTTTTTCCGGGGTTAAAAAAGTCCTATGGCTTTTTTTATACCCCTGACTACGTGCATGCAAAATTTAATGATAATCGGTTGAGTAGTTAAGGAGTGAAAGAGTGACGAACGAACAATAGTAGGTAGTTTTACTCCCTCGCTTTTAAATATAAACCGAGTTAAAATGAGTTTCAGCCCCGTGTGTTACACTACTTTTCACTTCGATTGCGAGAAAATAAAATAATCCAATCCAATATTAAAAATAAATTACGGTCACCAATTCAATTTTTATATAGAAAAAAAAACTAAAAATTTCGTGCCAATGTTTTTTTTTTTTTAATTTTTTTCTGTAGTCGCAAAGCAATACGCGTGTTGTACCGAAGAGGTCGCCGATTTTAGTTCTATATTCAGAAAAAAAAATACTGTTTCCCCTAGAGCGAAATATGCTATTTTATCTTCGTTCTGGTACACTACAATGACTTTTTTAAGCAAGAATGGTTTTTTTTTTTAAATTGTGTACTCAAATTCCTTTTTTTGGTTCCACCTAAATGAGAATGTCATCTTATCTTATCATTTATACTAATATTAAAAATGTAAAAGATTGGATGGATGTTTGTTACTCAATCACGCCAGAACGGCTAAACGGATCTTAATGAAATTTGTCACAGGAATAGATTATAGTCTAGAATAGCACATAGGATACTTTCTAAATGCGGGCGAAACCGTAGTAACTATGATTCCTCATACTATGTCTTGTTCTCAGATAGCATTATTAAAAGGCGGCTGCATAGAAATGATGGTGCTCAGGAGTACTATAAACTACGATGGACAACAAAACCAATGGAAAGTAAGTGTATGGGGGTGTCCATTAATTACGTGAGGCATTTTTGAGAATTTTTCGACCCCTCTCCCCCTTAGTGAGATATCGTAAGATTTTCCTCAACTCCCTCCCCCCTTCCTCTAATCTCACGCGAGATTCTTCAAAACTTATATTTGGGCTGTAAACGTGTTGGTTTATTGAGAGAAAAAAACATTGTTCTGTTACTTTTATTGAAGACTAGGCAGATGTGTACAACACCTACACTTCGCCGGAAGATATTAAGTCCCAAATGTGACAGGGGGCGAGCCTGTCGCCATACACCGGGCTCTAGTCATGTAGCAGATGACATATAGTACACACATATGTTCACACAATGAACAAATTGATGCGTGCCGTCGGCTGGGTCCGAATCCGCTCCCTCTGGCTTGAGAGGCGGGCCTTCACTTACTATGCTATCATCGCTTTACATCGCTTTTTTTTGCACCTGATCATCACAATTCTTCATATCGAACTAGGCGCAAACAAAGTACTTGTTCATTTCGTGATAATACCGAGCCTTAACCTTAAAAACCCATTTTTCGACTTTTGTTGATATTTTAAAAACAACTTGACCGATTCCGATAAAACTTATATGGGAGCACCTCAAAAGTATGATCTACCAGACAAAAAACATTCATTAAAATCAATTCACAATTGGTGAAGATACATAAAAAATGTAAAAAAAGTGTACAGTCGAATTAAAAACCTCCTCCTTTTTGGAAGTCGGTTACAAATAAGCCCTTATTTCCTTCAATCAGCTTATTTCTTTAACGTTTCCAGATACCTCATCAAAAAGACTTCGCGGGTATCCGCACGGACGTCCTAAAGCTGGCCAAAGGCGACATCTACCGCTCGTACGAGGTGTTCATCCGCTCGTTCCCCGGCGCCTGGAGCAACGACGAGAGCCTCATCCTCATCCTGTCCGCCGTGCTGCTGTTCACGCCGCAGAGACACCGCGTCGTGCACTCTGACGTCATCAAACTGGAACAGGTCACTATTCACTGTCATTATCAGCCCCTAAGCACCCACTGCTGGCACAGGCCTCACTTGTTCGCCTCTCATCCCGGTCGTCCGTTTACAATATTGTGATCATAAACAAGGACCTGGGTCACTACTATTAATAAATATCTAAAAAAATTCTGTCTTCTACCTTTATCCACAATGAAGTTATAGGACTTACTTTCCTCCTAAAAGTTGGATGATTTTTAAAATCTGATGCATAAATAAATCATATATATGTATTTAATTCAAGTCAATATAAAAATATAATAAATATCGAATGTTCTTGTCAAAAACTTAACTACTAAACAACCCACCCCTAGTCGTTCCTGATGCGAGAGTGCAGTGCCGCGCTGGATTGCGCTGGCCATCCTCAGCACCAGGAACGACCCGGAGCGGGAGTCACCACCCCTGTCCGCGAGCCTCTTTCCAACCCCCCTAATAAGCTAGATAGATAGATAGATAGATAGAAAAACTCTTTATTGTTCACACCACAGATAACAATACAACAAGAGAAAAATAATGATAAAACTTATTAAATAGTGTAACAACTGGCGGCCTTATCACTAAAAGCGATCTCTCTAAAAGCTCACGGTCTTCACTGTCCCAACTGCCCGTGGTCTCCGCGGCGGTCAGAACTAAGTGGTAAAACGAGTCCATGGCGGCGTACTTAATACTCTTCTTTAAATTGGCGTGTGTGCGGCGGCTGGCGACAGCCCGGCGCGACACAAGTGGCTGGCGACGACAATACACACGCTAGTAACGTCACAAACTAAGCACTTTCCGTGCATAAACTGATTTAAAAGTAACAGTATGTCCATCGTCGTACGGTGCCGTCTCTGGCACACTTACATTGCGCGCGTGTTATTGGTTTCTAGTGGCAGTTATTTTCTAAGGACGAGCAAAAATCGGTCAAGGAAACCTCATCTCCATCCAACTCGAAAAACGTAACCCTCCTTACGCAGTCAGGTAAAAATGTAAGAAAATAAAAAATATGTAAATCCAACAGAATTCATACTACTATCTCCTGCGGCGTTACCTGGAGAGCGTGTACCCTGGCTGCGAGGCCAAGTCCACCTTCCTCAAGCTCATACAGAAGGTATTTACTTTTTATAAGTATTAGGTTAGTAATGATAAGCGAATGATAACCTAGTCGGAGAAGGGTCGCCTCTCAAGCCAAAGGGAGAGGGCAGAGGGTCCGATCCCAGCCGAAGGCTGGGATCTTTTCTGGGTTTTGAAACTGACGATGACTGTGAGGCACTACAGAGAGACATCGATAATGTTGTAGCATGGAGCGAGCTGAACAATCTCGAGTTTAATGCGTCGAAATGCAAAACCATTACTTTCACTCGTGCTCGAAGACCAACTTTATTCCCCTACAACATACACGGTGGCTCTCTAGAACGTGTTGAACGGATTCGCGACCTCGGTTTAACCCTGGACACGCAGCTGACGTTTAACGACCACATTGTCGAGGTATGTGCGCGCGCTCACAAATCCTTGGGTTTTATTATGCGACAAGCTGGACGATTTCGGGATAGGAGCACCATCGTAGCACTCTATTATGCGTTTGTACGGAGTAAACTTGAATACAACTCCATAGTCTGGGATCCACATGAAAGCAAGTACAAACTCATGATAGAAAAAGTGCAAAAACGGTTTGCTCGGTACCTTTACAACAAGTTGTACGGATACTATCCGTACCTGTATCCGTCTCTATTTGTATCGGGAATGGTAGGTATCAACACTTTGGAGCTGAGGCGTAAGTGCGCTCTGTTGATCCACTACTACCTGTTGCTTAGAAACAAAATAGATAACCCGAGTACTCTGTCGCGTCTCGCGCTCGTGACCCCCGAGCGGGCTCAGCGGCCGCACGTGCGGCGCCTAGGCCTCCTCGCGGCTCCGTGTGCGCGCTCGCGCACTTCTCATTACGCTCCAACAGCGCAGGCAATCTCTCTGCTCAACTCCTTGATCGCGCAAATACCAGATGTTGACATATTTGACATTAAATTTTTTATGTTTGTGAATGTTTGTGTGCAATTTTTGAGTTAATTATTTTTTACTATTTTATTGTTTGACATTTTTTATTATTTTTAAGTTTTGTATTTTAATTTTATTGTAATTTGATTTTTGACCATTTCTTTGCTATTTTATTATTTTTATTTTTGTTTGACATTTTTATAGTTATGTATTTTAATTTGATTTGATTGATTTTTTTTGTATTTTGGATTTATGTATTTGTATTTTGGATTTTTATGTATTTAATTTTTAAGTCATTATAACTTTTCACACGCCTTGGCGTTGCTGTTAGTGTGTTAAGTAATTGTCAATAAATGAAATGAAATGAAATGAAAAAGGCACGCACCGCAAAGAAAGTCGCTATTTAAGTGTCCATGACATTCAGCTGACAGACAAACAGCTGATTTAAAAAAAAAAAAAAATGTTGTTAAGACATTTAAAATGTTGTTATGAATATACACAGTTACAATAGAATTACAAACGTAAAGTATCCTATTAACACATATGTAACATACATGTGCGTATTTAATGTGATCTGCTACGTAACTGGAGCCCGGTGTACGGCGACTTGCTCGCCTCCTGTCACATTTGGGACTGAATATCGTGCGCCGTAGTGTTGTATTACATTGTTGTTGAAACACAAGGCAGCACTACTCTCGCCTGAGTTCTGGCCAAAAGGGCTAGTGTTCCGGCGCTACTGGGAAGCCGCACAGGGAGATAACATAGTTAATTTTACTAATTTCATTTATATGTGTGTTATTTCATGAAATAAATGGATTATTATTATTATTATTACACCTCTGCCAGCCCCTTCGGGGGAAAGGCGTGATGATATGTTATAAGTAAACGAACATGTCCTAGAAGAAATAATTCGAAATACTTATAACATACCACCTTATTGTCTAAAATAAGATAGAAAATCGATGATGATGAATGATTTTATAACACCTTTATAACACCCCATCGTTTTTGCGTCGGAGGCTAAACATTTTTACCCTCCGACGCAAAACCGATGGGGTGTTATAAATTTGACGTGTCTCTCTGTGTGAGTGTGTCAGTGGCATCGTAGCGTATGAACCGATTTTGATTTTGACTTTCTTGTTCGAAAAGTGAATTAGATAAGATAGAATATAGATAAACTCTTTATTGTTCACACCACAAAAAACGAAAAAAAAAACAAGAGAAGAATTACATAACATATCGTCTCGCCTTTCCCCCGAGGAGACTGGCAGAGGTGTAATACAACACCCACATTTCGCCGGACGATATTCAGTCCCAAATGTGGCAGGGGGCGAGCCTATCGCCATACACCGGGCTCCAGTCATGTAGCAGATGACATACAATACTCACATATGTTCACACAAGGAACAAATCGGTGCGTGCCGTCGGCTGGGTTCGAGCCCGCTCCCTCTGGCTTGAGAGGCGGGCCTTCTCCCAACTAGGCTGCCATCGCTTTTTGAGAATAATTTTAATAATACTTATTCTATAGTGTACCAACTGGCGGCCTTATCACTAAAAGCGATAGCGGGGAGTGTTGTTTAAATTTAAATTCTTAATTTATCTTGTTTCAGGTTTTGGAGCTGAGGAAGCTAGCTGAGGAGGTGACGGGGGTGTACCTCGACGTGAACCCCATAGAGCCTCTCCTCATGGAGATATTCGACCTCAAGCACCACGCCGCATGATCCCCGGCACTGCGCGCTCCTCGGGGCGGCGTCCACAGGGTTCCTCGGGAAGGGTATGCTAAGACGTAAGGGCTGTACTCATCGTTATAATTCATTTATATTTTTTGCCAAACATACAGTGTTATACATGCTGTAATAGTAAATTAACATAATAACACGAAAAGTCGCGCTTTGCAATTTTTGTACCATTTGCCCACACTCGTATACGTTTATGGAACCGATAAAAGTTAATAATCCAGAATTGCTGCACTTTAACACTGGAAGAATCACAAGTTTCAGAAAATAACAGGTACCTACAAAGTCACGACGCCTCCTTTTTGGTTTCCAGCCAAAATTTCAAAAAACGGTAACAGATGTAAAACATATTTTCTCAGTTCCTTTTTATTGCCTCGTAGGTGTAAAAAGTAGAGTATTCACCTCGGCATAAAGCAGTGTCTACCTCTTGGGCGGCTTAAACCCCTCGCTTCAGTCAGGACTAAATAACTCTCTTGTTCGCTCGGGCTTTAATAATAACTTACAGTTACTTCTTAGAAGTAAAAATAGGTACTTCTAGAGTCCCTCGTTACGTTTAGGGTTCAATAAACCGCCCGTGACGTAAGACACTGCTTAACTCCCTCGGTGCATAATCAACTACATATTAACTCATAGCGAAATGTACTGCGCTAGGCTCCAATACGATCCGGTCGGTGTAAATGGTGCTTTAATTAATAGATTACACTAAATATTTGCCGTCTTTGTTTTGGTGCCTATTAGACAAGGACATCAATAATTTAACAAAAACAAAACAGCAAGTTGAAAAGACCCTTCGTATTTAAGGCTATTTTTTTACATACAAGTAAATACAGTACTTTTTCTGATGCAATATTTTATTTTAGGTAGTCTTAAAACATAATTATACATAATTGATACTATATAGTTAGCAGTGTTTTAAACATTTGGTACTGGTTGTATACGTCATATACTTCACTTTTAGAGTTTACAATGGGACTGGATGTAAACCAGCTGTTCTAAAAAATGTTTTTGAATAAATGTATGGAACAGCTGTTCTTTGTAATGCCATAGATAAAATATTTAATTGCTCTTTGGTAATACCATATGATAGTTCCATAGTAAATGTAGTTTATAATGATGAGTACGATGACCCCCTGCTGGATTAGCATAGCAGTTCTGTACAACCTAGTGTTGTTGTATATTTTAGTTGAAAAGACTAAATAAAAATTGGTTGCCTGTAAAGTCGGTATACGGGCGAAAGTTTTACGTGACAACGACTTTTTATGTCTGTCTCTCTCGCTCTTAGGCGGGCTAACCTCGCGGGCGTGCCTCTCACTCGCTCTCATTGTGAGCGCATAACGTGAGCGGAGCGTAACGCAGTTTCTTGAAGTGTCACCCGGCAAACCAATTTATAAGACGTTGTCACGTCAATAAATATTAATTTTATAAATTCAGTTAAGCCGAAATAATATGAGTGACATAAGTGGGCCTTTAATATTTATTTGTTTTTGTACTGTTATTATCTCTGTCTTGCCTCTATCGTAAGGAAAGTCACGAGAGTGAGGGAGAGGAAAAATATCGCGTGCGCCAGAATTAGGATGCAGATCCTATAATGACTCATATGTACGTTAGATTAGATTTGAAATGTTTTTACAACTGAAGTAGTACATTTATAGTGTTATAAATAAAAATCATGATTCCTTATTTATGATTCATACAAGATTAATTATCTATTTCTTTTTAGATAACTTGATAGTTTATTTTTAAATATCCTCGATAAATTCTTGCTTATGGGTACTCGTTCGGCAATATTTTGTGTGTGGCCGAGCCATGTTAAAGTCATGCATTTCTCGCGTGGCAGACGATAGCCGGACTACAGTCGGCAATATTGCCAGTACTGCAGTAAAAATATTGCCCGTCTAGGAGCACCCATAGACAACCTTACTCAGTACATACTTTGTGCCAACTTTTTTTACCTGAAATTGTTTAGAAAATTGTTTTAGTGACGTCATTCTGTCATGTCTCAATTACTTTTGTCATTACCAACTTTTTAAACCTGAGATTTTTTTAGATAATTGCATTCATTCTGTCATTGCCAACTTTTTTAACCTGAGATTTCTTAGAAAATTGTTGTAGTGACGTCATTCTGTAATTTCTCAACTTACTTCTGTCATTGCCAACTTTTTTAACCTGAGATTTTTTAGAAAATTGTTTCGGTGACGTCGTTCTCTCATTTGTCAACTTAGGGCGCTCCTAAACGGGCCATAGTTGTATTGCAATACTGGCTCGGCAATATTTTGAGACTGGCTAGCATGGCTGATGGTGGCCGGGCTACAGTCTTGCAATATTGCCAGTATTGCAGTAAAACTATGGCCCGTCTGGGAACACCCTTAGAGGCCGCTACAAACGATGAAGATGCTCTAATATTTTAGCTGCAGGATTTGACATAAATTTACCTATGTTAAGATAGTCATCCATACTAATATGAATTACTAAATCAAAAGTTACTATGTCTATCTGTCTGTCTGTTTTAGGCTTTATTCGGCTAAACCGCCAAACGAATCTTGATTAAATTTGATAAATCACGAGAATGGTTTTTGTATGCTATTTTCTGAATATACGCGAACGAAGTCGCGGGTAACAGCTAGTATTAATGTAAACCAAGTTAATACTAGCTGTTAAAGTATCTTAAAATAAAGGCACTTAAAATATGGATTACGAGTATCTTCGTCGTGTGTGTAACTTCATTCAAGTTCCAGCCATACTGGCGATTTTGTAGAACATGGTCTAAGACATTGTAGACATTTTACAATATCTACAATATTTCTTTCTAAATTTTATGACTTTGAAATGAGACAGCTTTTTAAACTCATGGTATAATGATATACTCTCCAGGTAAAGCATTCCGGTCACGTGGGCAACACGTAGTGACGTCAATCGATGCTTAAGCAAGACCGAATTAAGTCATTTACAAGTAGTTCGAAAGAGACAGATGACGAGTGACGTCATTACGTGTTTGCTCCCGGAATGGTAGACCTTGTTTTTTTGGATTCTATAGGCCGAGTGCCAAACCCTAGCGTCAGACTTGTCCTGTCAGTTTATAAAATAGTACCACAAAATCGACCCTTATTTTTAACCTAGTAAAATACATTAATGGTTTAGTTTTTAGGGTTCCATGCCTCAAAAGTTTTAATTTTAATGTTGTTGTTTTAACCCGACTTCGCAAGGAGGGTGACGTTTTTTAGTTTAAGCGAACATATCAAATGTGGTAAATTAAAGAGTTTAATAAAATAATATTATAATAACCTTTAATGTAATTTATAGCATGTTATTTTATGTAAGTACCTATTTCTTTTTTGTTATTTTAAATATTGACTATTTTTAATATTGAAAAAACTGATATTCACGCCTAATTAGTGTAAACACTAAGTTATTTTATATAAAACCTAATTATTATTTTGTATTTTCTAAAGTCAATTTTGTTAAAAAAATGTTTTAAAACTGATTATAAGCAATGTTATAAATATAAGCAATGTTTATACAATAAATGTAAATAATCTTTTATTATTTTAATGTTAGGCATGTTGTTTAAAAAACAAATATTTTTATACTTATCTAATTTTGACTACAACTAAGTGCAATAATGTAATGTAAATGAACAAATATATTATAGTATGTTATATACTTGGTTGTTTAATTTCATACATTAATTAATAATAATTAATAATTATTTTATTTAAATTATTTTACACAGCTGCGCCCCGCGATTTCACCCGCGGTTAAAAAGTATCATGTGTA
Organism: Peribatodes rhomboidaria; assembly: GCA_911728515.1. Taxonomy (NCBI): domain Eukaryota; kingdom Metazoa; phylum Arthropoda; class Insecta; order Lepidoptera; family Geometridae; genus Peribatodes; species Peribatodes rhomboidaria. The sequence goes on from OU452190.1 coordinate 667,050, forward strand.
TTATATTCTATTATATCATATTCTACTCTATAATTTATCTATGTGCCAAATTTTATCCAGATCTGTTCAGCCGTTCCGGCGTGAAAGAGTAAAAAACATCTATCCATCCATCCATTCTTACTAACTTTCGCGTGTATAATATTAGTAGGATATACAATATCGTCACGCCTTTCCCTCGAAGGGGCTGGTAGAGGTGTAAGGATATTCAGTCCCATATGTGACAAGAGGCGAGCCTGTCGCCATACACCGGGCTCCAGTCATGTAGCAAATGGCATAGGGTCAACTGGGGCAAATGCGCCTGTGGGGCAATTGCGCCTTTCGTGAATTTCTGACAAACCCTTCACAAATTAGGCAACTGACGCCATCGTGTAAAGATTATTGCAACTGAAGACAGAAAAAAGATGTAGGTGGCGCCTAATTCGTGAAGGGTTTGTCAGTAATTCTCGAAAGACGTAATTTTTTGCCCTAGTTGACCCTACAAGTTAATTTTATGGTACAATATTGTGTAGTTTTTTTTTTGTTTTTGACACTTTTTGCTACCCATACATACCCACATACATACTTACAAAAACATACTCGAAAAACAACCCTCTTGCGCAGTCGGTAAAAATGTAAGCACTCCCTACGACGAGGATGAGACAAGGACGAGGCTTCCCTTTAGGAAGCCGCGACTGCAAAATGGATAGAACTGTGCGTACTTTCCACAGGTACTTTCATAAAAAATGTATAGAAGAGACTCGACGCTACATATACAGATGTCTCTCTGTGTGTGAAAACGATACGTGTCATCTGCACCATTGATGGTGGAAGTCAATGGGGCATATGTCACATCGGGGTGTCTTGTCCTTGTCTTCTTTTCTGTCTGGCTAGCGCTTAGTGGCTAAGTTTCTTATCGTATCGTATACGTACACACCATACAATAGAAACAACGACGGACCCATGGCACCTCCCCAATGTGTACCAGTAATAATGTCACGGAATTCTGATAATACAGTGTCAAAGGCCACTACATAATTCAAAACCAAGTTATTTTTTACTAATTTTATTCAAGCAATAAATTAAACAGTCAAAGTACAAGCAAAATTAAATAGTTTTTTATCGTGAATAACTAATAGAGCTAAAATAACTAACACAAGCCTATCTATAGTAAAACACAAATTCTTGCCCCTAGAAAAAACAAAACATAATCAGCCTAAGAGGTTCTAAAATCTAGTTCTGAATCTGAAGCTTATCCATTTTTGTCTTCAATACCTAAAGCTAACTTCATTTCCAGCGAATAGTTAACTTTAACCCGATCAAAATCACTCTTCTCATTTCCTTCGTTATCGCCGTCCTTGTCTTCAGTGACGTCATCGACACAATCTTCAAAAATCTCGTCGCCTCCGGATTCGTTAATACCCTCCACCAAAGATTCGTATAGTTTAGAATCTTCAGTGTCCTGTAACGCTTCGTCAGCTTTTAAATCGTTGCCAATTCCAGAATCATCTGCATTTGGTGACAAATTCACGTCTCTGTCAGGGATATTTACTACATCAGCGTTATTTTTTGAAGCTACATCATCTCTTTCGTTCTCGGGAGCGCTTATGTTGTTGCCGGCTCTTTTTTCATTCTGATCTCCATCTGAGACCAGGTGAGCGTTGTTCTCAGTGAGAGTCTCCTCCAGTGAGGGGTTTTGGTCGGGAGTAAGTGTTTCATCCACGTCGAACGTTGGATCCTGGTTGACTATCGACACATAGTCGCCGGCGCGCCATCGTTGCTCTGCCATATCCATGTGGACTTCCAGGATACGAGATACTTCAGGCAGCTGCGGAGAGAAGAAATTATTATTATTCTAACAAATAGACACAAGCAACTCGTTTGAGTTCATGTGATTGATGGCCTCTTTTGTCATAATATGAGTCATTAAGTATCTTTTTTTTACGTCAAATTCTAAAGTAATCAATTTTACGATGTTTTGCTGGGTTTTTTTTTTTTTGTGAAAGCAGCCGGGGCTATTGGGATACATCCGTGTGTTCCAAAGAACATTTAGTGATGTTTTGCTGTTTGCCCGACAGTATATTGTAATAATACTAGTAGCGCAGGCTTATTTAGTGACCTTTGGGCGGCCTAGAAGTTCTGACATCAGGGCTGGCCACTCGACCTGTCCGAATTTGCTCGGTTGCTTTATAGCGGTGCACATTTTTAATTCGGCGAAATAACCATTACCAAATCGTTCGGTAGTGGCATTTTGGTTTGGGAGGGAGGGTCTCAACACAGCTAGGTCGAGCTGGCTGAACTTTCCAGGTTAACAACATTTTGGAGGCATTTTGTGATGACACTGACCGAGTACTCGTTGTCCGGGTGGTCGGCGATGCGCTCGATGATGGCGTTGGTCTTGTTGTCGATGGCGCCGGCGCGACGCGAGATGGCCTCGCACGCGAGCAGGGCGGCGCGCTGCTCCAGCATGCGCCGGCGCACCAGCACCGCGCGCGCCACCGCCTCGTCCAGTGCCGCGTTCTCCTCGGGGTCCGAATTTATACCTGGACACAAACCTTGTCTTAACTATACCGCGGCCTCACATCGGTTTAACTTTGCGTTCAAACTTGGCTTTAGGATAGCGATGATAGCCTAGTTGGAGAAGGCCCACCTCTCAAGCCAGAGAGAGCAGGTTTTAACCCAGCCGCTGGCACGCACCACTTTGTTCATCATGTGAACATTTGTGCGTGTTGGATGTCATCTCCTACATGACTGGAGCCCGGTGTATGATGTCAGGCTCGCCCTCTGTCACATTTGGGACTGAATATAGTCCGGAGAAGTGTGGGTGCTTGTATTACACCTCTGCCAGTCCTCTCGGGGGAAAGGCGTGACGATATGTTATGTCAAACTTGGCTTCCTTTCTATATTAAACCTTATATCTGCGTGACGCATTGGCATCAATACCAACTTTGAGTCCAAAGCCTGATACACACATTGGTGTCTTGGCCCCAAGACCTAGATTAGTGCAATATGATCAATGCCGCAGCATTAAAAGTAAAACGGAATATCCGACTGCCAAATGTACCCTATAGCACTCTGGATATAAAAACAAATCTAACGTAATCTCCCAAGCTTAAATCGGTCAAGCTGCGCCGTAAAACATGTCAAAATATTGGTAAGTAACATTAGCGGTCATAATCAATCAAACATTTTATAATACGTACCTTGTGACGGGAAACGGTCATCTTCATACGAGTTGATGGTATCGATAATAGACTTCTTCTCCACGTCCTCACTTACGCATAACATATTTTCGATAGAATTCGCCACTATTTCTTCACCTAAAAAATATTCTTAAAGTTATAGAACCATCAAGTTCTAATGTTTTGTTACTAAGAATATAAATAACCACAACATCAATTTTGAGAAACCGCAGTATTTTACCTAGAGTGTTCTTACTAGTTTCATGTCCACTGTGCGATCTCCCTCCAACGTTGCTGTTATTTGAGTCACCTTTGCCCGCATTTCGTCTCTTCCCATCATATTTAGGGTTAGCCGAAGCAGACTCACGCTTTGCTCTGTCAGCTTTGCCTGTCTTCTGTCCACCCTTCGTCCCATCACCTTTTCCCTTCGCTTCGTTAGCTCTGCCACAACTTTTCCCACTATCTTTACCATTTTTACCTTTTGTTGCCTCTGCTTTACGATAACTTTTCCCGTCGTCTTTATTACCTTTGCATTTAGCTTCTTTAGCTTTCCCCGCATTTTTCTTGTCATCATCACTTTTGCCTTCGTCAGCTTTGCCCTTATTCTGGTCATCTTTGCCCTTGGCTACGTCGCCTTTTCCCGCATTTCGGTTATCTTTTCCAACATCTTTAGGTTTAGCCAGAGCAGTTTTAGGTCTGGTAGTTCTAGGCGGCGGGAGCGTGATTTGTATTCCATCTGAACTGTCAGAGTCACTTGAGTGAGCTGTTTCTGTTTCTTCCGAAGAAGCTGTGAAATAATTAATACATACATTCTACATGGAGGAGGTTCTTTATCTGTTTTTTTTTCTGGAATGTGTGGGTCTCAAATAATTGGTAATGTATTGGTAATTGGTTCGGACTATAGAGAGTAATACAATTGGTAATTGTCTAGTCTCACGTTCAGGGTCAAAGTGCTCCTCCCCTATCTCGTAGTTGACTGGAACAGCGACGGGTGCGGTGCCGGCTTCTGGAGGAGAGTCCTTGTCCAAGTAACGGAACAAAGTCGCGCCCGGCACATGAGTCAGGCGAGCTTTCTTATCATCTGGGGAAAACAAGGTCAAAAGTTAATCAGGCTTAAATAGCTCAACTGAGATTACTGTAGGTATCTTGATGGCAAAAGCAGTGGAGATACATGTCTACCCGGATTATTGCGGAGGTGCGTATCAACAACTTTAATGTTCTGTCGAACAACTTTAATAATCTAGTTGTAACATTTTGAGTAAAATAATAAAGAATCTAGTCAATTTAAATATCAGTCATAGTCATTGTCTTTCAACATGAGAAAGTTTGCAGAATGGTTAATTAGTTATTGAGACAGAGTAAGAATGAGTTTAATTTAAGTTAAAAATAAGGTAAACGTTTCAATGAAACACTCTAAACTAAAATAGAACTGAGAACATGTTTAAAAGAAAGCTGGCGCTATCCGACCCTACCCTGCCCTACTAGCCGACGACGTTAGAGCAAAAATATCGACACTAGAGATATGTGACACAGTTTAAAGCTGACCCGGTTTTGTAGAAGATTGAAATTGAAAATGCGTAAAAGTTACAAGGAAGTAAACAGCGTCAGACTTAAATTTCAAAGGGTTTAAAAACACTCAGCTAACGGGGGTCGTCTTAACTTAAACTGCGACTCTACCCACCAGGTTTCTCCCCGCCAGTAAGCTGGCTTAGCGCGATCCTGTCATAAGCGTTGTCAGTCCTGTACGTGGTGTATAGTGTTTTTTCTTTAACCTCGTGCGCTGGAATGCGGTCTTCCGCCGCGTAGAACTCATCCATAGTCTTTTTATGGTAGTTTTTCTGAAAAAAAAAAAAAATATATTGTGTAGTGAGTCATGTCTCACTATAATAATTATAGTGAGAATATTTATTTTGTGGGCATTCTTAAATGGTTGGTCACTTAACGCCGAATCTGGTATGAGTACGAGTTTAGCAACTGACGAGATTCTAGAGTACATTAGACTACGTTTTTACTGAGAAGATAATCACCACGCTTTATCCTTTTTCATCGTCATCTTTCTACTCTTATACCACTAATATTGGGTCGGTACAGTGGTTACGGACGGGACGGGAAGGGTCGATAAGGAGCTTATATTTTAATCTTTCTATTTCGTTTATCCTCATGCACAACAGCGGGTGAAACCGCAAAACGCTGCAAATCGTCCACACTCACCATGGGATCCACAGCGGGCTCTCCCCTGGCGATCCTGGCCTCTCTCTCTTCCTGCTCGCGGTCCAGCTCTGCAAATAATTCCAAGTCCTCGGCGCTCGGCTTCAGATCCTCATCATTATCAGCTTCATCGTTGAGATTGTTCATGCGGTGCATGAAATTGATCAGGGCTACACCATCACCTTCGCTTTGGGCTGAAATAATATTTAGAAAGAAACTCACAAAAATATTCCTTTTATTTATGCTACAAAAAACAGATTCAGTTAAATAGAAAAGCCCATTTATACATCTACCTATATCTATTTACGTATAATTTCATGAGTCGATAACATGGTTGTACTCGTATTTCTTACCAGTAGGTCGCGTACCTTCTTTTTTCGATCCATCTTTAGTCTCTGCATCGCCTTCTTCCTTCTTCTCTGTGGCACTTTCCCTGCTCTCTTTATCTTTCGCAGCGTCACTTTCCACTGCTTCATCTTTAGTATTTTTAGAGTCTGTTACAACAACTTCTGTAATTGTAATTTTTTTCAATGCTTTCTTCTCTTGTTCTGGTTTTTCTTGAATAGTCTTCTTGTCATGATCCATTATCATGTTACCTTCTTGAATTACTCCAATGCGTTCCGGCATAGGGTTTTTGTTCTGTTTTGTGTTAGCTTCTTTCGAGTTTTGTATTTTCTTCTCGTATTCGCCTATTATTTCTATCAGTGGTTTCTTTTCGACTACTTCTGTTTTCTCACTTTCGTCTTCAATTTCTTTTATTTTCACTTGCCCTTTCCTTGTTCGGGATTCTAGAATTAAAGCAAAATTAATTTTTCATGTATGCTTTGTAACTATTTAGTAATCTGTGGCTGCGCGCCCGCGGCGTCACCGCGGCTCGATCGCTGCACGTCCGTTGTGCGCTCGCCTCGCTTTGCAAGTCGCTCGCAAATTGGAAGTGAGGTTAGATTACTCATACATATAAATATTTAATGAGTTATCCTTTTATTTTTTAAGTTTTTAGCATTAAGCTAAAGGAAAAAACGTAAGAAGTAAAAAACTTACCTTCAAATGTTTTAGAAGCGCTCTTTTTTTCGACTTGCGGTTTCTGATTGAACAACAAACTGTTCAGCGCTTGGACGTCTGTAACGAAATCTCTGGAAAAAAAGGCTTTTTTAATGTAATAGTCACTACCTCCACCACCATAGGGCCTCTTGTCTTGGTACGGCGGCTTTCAGCCCGCATACGAATCTAGTCCGCGTGCGAGTGTTAAATGTGTTCCTGGCCACAGTGTGTGTGATAGGACAAATATTTATGGCATCTCTAAGCACAGACCAGGCACCGCACAGTGACATCTTATAACGATGATTTTCAAGTTCAGCCGCCGACGCTGCGCGACCGCGAATCATATCGCTGCGCAATAAGATCCATGGTCGCGCAGCGTTGGCAGCTGAACCTAAAAATCGACGCAATAAAATGTCACAGTACGGGGCCTGATCAGCACGCGGAACAATTCACATGACAGGAAAACAGCTCTTATTGTTAAATCGACTGAGTAACTAACGAGCTGGCAGCAGTCTGGTTGGTGTCCCGGTAGCCGAGCCAGCAGTCCGCGGGCGGCTGCTCCTCCACCTCCTGGACGAGCCGCCTGCCGAGCTCCAGTTGGGACCACTCTATCTTCGTCGTGGGGGGATCTGGGGACAACAAAAGGTGAGTTTACAAGGATTTAGATTCCTTCCAAGAGTTTGGGTTCAGATGCCTTTATCTATTTATTGACACAGAATACTTCCTATTACATAGATAGGGCGTTTTAACTGACACAAATTATAACTAACGCTATCCTACTTATACTAGTGGGTCTGTGAGCTAAAGTCGTCGCGGCCGACGGTTGTCCTCCTCTAAAGGTCACATTCCTCAACCGCTTCTCGTAAAATTTTGTGAGCAGGTTCGAAAATTATAAAAAATTTTTGTCGTGTTGATTTTATGAAATTTTTCAAAATTGATGATTTACTTTCTAAAAAAAAAACAAATTTGAGAGACCTGTAGAGGACAACTAAGATCCGGAAAAAATTCCAGACAGAGGTTGGACATACGCAAGGATTTTTGTCGAAGCTGAAGCAGAGACGCTTCACGCGCTAACGCGCGCTCGGTCGATTATAATCCTACTAATATTATAAACGCGAAAGTTTGTATGTATGTATGTATGGATGGATGGATGGATGGATGGATGGATGTTTGTTACTCTTTCACGCCAGAACGGCTGAACAGATCTAGATGAAATTTGGCACAGAGATAGATTATAATCTAGAATAGCACATAGGATACTTTTTAACCGCGGGTGAAACAGCGGGGCGCAGCTTGTAGCTTATAATTACCACTGCGTCCCGCGGTATTACCTCTGTGGTTAAATAGTAGCCTATCTGCTATTTAAGACTATAATCTATCTCTGCGCCAAACTACATCCTCCTTCACCCCTTCTGGCGTGATTGAGTAATAAAAACACCCATTAAACTTTTCTCATTTATAATACTATGTGATGTGATAGTGTGACTTACTCTTCAATCAAAAATGACCGGTTTTGCTAGATCTTACCTTCCTCCTTCTCGCTCGCACTAGAGCTGTCCTCGCTTGTGCTGTCTTCCTCTTCAGATCCTGACAGCATGTCCACCAGCACTCCACCTTTCCTCTCTGCAGTGTCCGGAACCATGGGGACTTCGGTGTTTTCGACCTTTGGACCTTCGATCGCCTCGAGCTTTCCTTCTACTTCTTGCTTTTCATCTTCTTCTTTAGTATCTTCTTCCTATTAAAGATATGTCGTAGAGAAAATGTTTAGTGATTTGCCGCATCCTTGCTTCCATTTTTTAGCTTTTATCAACCTTCTGTGGAATACTCATTGAATAACCCATTGAATAAGTATTACCCATAATAGTACGAACTTGACTAAAAAAATATTTGCTATGGATTTCCTATCCAAGCCAGGTAAGTAGGTACTTACAATAATTATTATATGTATTTAAAAAAAAAACTTTCTTCGACAAGGTTTCTTGTCCTTGGTAGGATACTAATCTTGTCAACTAGAACTAGGTAGGTGGAAGTTAGGAAAAATAGCCGTGGTTTCACTGGGCACAGGGCTGGGCTGGTACTACGGCAGATACTAAACGGGTAGCCAGTAGACACGCACCCTTCTTTAGTCTCTAGTAAAGATATTTTTAGTATGGAAACACTAGGTAAGTAAGCATCTTCTTTCACAAGTTTTAACCTTAGTTTGTTTTGAGTACCTTTGGCAGTAGACCGAGTTTCTCCCTCTCCTGCTTCTCGTTGGCTTCCCGCTGGGCTCTCTTCTCGTCCCTCATATTGATCAGGTAGCGGACGCTCTCCGTCACTTTCTCCTGTTCTTTGGCTATCCACCTGGTATTCATGAGGAGAATCACACGCTAAAAACGATGTAATTTCCTTATTTCTTAAATTTTTTACGAATTACGATTTTTTAATGTTTTGTTTGCAAAAAACGATTCAAAACTATGAATTACTACGTAAAACTAGAGTAGGAGGGAGGAGGTCTTAGAATAGAGTAGTAGGTATAGAGTACAGATGTTGACCGAGAGGAAGGGGAAGGGGGTTTAAAATTGTAAGAAATGGTCACGTAGTATGGGTACGTTCCCTTAGGTATTCACAATCATTCGAAAACGTTTTCGTTCGGATTCCAAAAATTTCACACTCAAATTATTTGAGTCTCAGTCCGTATTCATTAGTTTTAAAACATGATTCCTTCTTCCAATCGGGTAGAATGTACTCGATTCCCTATTCCAAAAATTATAAAAGTAGACCGAGATTCGAACAATTTGAGTTTGATCCGATCGGAAACGTTTCCGAATGAATGTGAATGGCACCGCAGCCGCATGTCGCAACCGATTTCCTTGATTTTTTTTTGCATGAGATACTATTTTTTTCTATGTACCTATACCTACTCACAAAATTTTAAGAGGACCGCGACGCTCTGAAATTTCCATACAAACGCGCTTCTCAAATTTCTTGAAAACCATTTGTCAGATTATGATGAAATTTAGCGTGTACAATTTAATTAACAATATCTCCGCCCCTATGTTCTTGTTTTTTTTTAAAAAACGTTCTCAAGTGAAAATAAGCTATGAAAAATATTCGCATTTTTAAGGGGTTACTTTTTACTGACTGATTTATTCAATAGGTAGACAAAGCAAATCAAAAATTTCTTTACATAGGAAGGTTGTCTACATCATTAGCTGTTAAATGAATCCATAATGCAAGGGAAATTCTTAGTTATATAAGAATGATTACAGAAGTCATAAAAATGCACTTTGTCGCTCTGTAGGTAACTTTAGAGGCTCGTCAGTTTCATCACTCGCTCTCTTCGCTCTCTTCTCTTCGTTCTTCTAGACGAAATGGCTATAGAATACTTTAAGCCAATGCGAAGTTAGTCTAAAGTGGTCGCCGGACTCTTAAGAGAATCGGTTGATAAATGCGACCTGTAGAGGAAGACAGCCTAGCGCCGGACATACGAAAGAATTTTTGGCAAAGCTGATGCATAGACGCTTCGCTCGCTCAGTCGACTATTCTGGCATTTGATTTGATTAGACATTCAGTTGGTTGGAGTCATGGGCACTGCTATCAGTCAGAAGTCATGTAATAAATAAATAAATAAATTCGGGACCTTTTCACGAACGGTACCCTGACCTCAAACTAAGCAAAGCTTACTTGTACAATGGCTGCCAGAGACTTATATACGTGCATATATATATGTAAATATTTTTAAATACATACATAATTGAACAATACAGACATGAACATCCAGACATAGAACAAACACAAATGTTCATGACATGAATGTGTGCCCTATATCGTCCATGTAGAGAAAGTGTGTCAACGGACCGTCGTCTCTCGGCTATCTCCTCCTGCACGCCGCCCCGGCGCCAGGCCTCGGCGCAGGCGCGGTCGCGCGGGAACACGGGCCGGTTGTCCAGGTTCAGCAGCTCCACCAGCTGCAGCGTCAGCGTCTTGCGGTACGCCGGGATGTTGCGGACCACTGGGTTCCCAGTTAGGACCAGTACTATGGGGAGAAAGAAGCGGCACGATTCTAGTTTTTAGTACACAGCACGTGGACCAAATACAACTGACAAGCAAACGCACACCTACACAGCTCCGTTCACAGTATTATGTTACGAAATACAGATAGAAAGATGTACCAAAGACTGTAGCGAGAACGTGAACAGTGAAGTGACAGGTGAATTGCGTGCTTGGACCTAAGTCCAAGGTCCATAATTGGTTAATCGTACCGTAACCTCTATACACAAATTTAATCGAAGAGAGAAAGTGATAAAAAAAGGCGCAGGTTAAAAAGATGCTTGATTACAGACAGACAGCAGATATATCCTGTCCATATTCAAGACATCCACGAACTCTAGGTACCTATTTTACCTTTCAGCAACGTCATGCCAGCGAGGACGTCGACGATGAGCGGGTCTTCCAACCGGTTGTACGACAGGTCCAGAACTGACAAGTTATGGCAGGTCGTCAGGTGTTGGAGATCCTCTAGAAAAACAAAATCTTTTAGACATGAAACTAAAAGATTTGTATTGGAATTCTTTGCCGTCCTCTTTGTTTCCTAAAAAAGATTTTTCATCAATATTTAGTCTTCTGTCTAGATCGTCGTTGTTCACTGTAGTCGAGTCCTAGCACACCCCCTTCACGTATCGGTACCTTACACTAGAATACAAACAAACTCTATATATTCTCTAATAGAGTAACTACAAGGGGGGCATGTCTACGAAAATATAAGTCAAGCAGCAGGCCTAGCATGCACGCCGCGACAAAATTTGTCGATTATTTTATCGAAACCGACATATTTACACGTAGCCTTATCACGTTCTCACACGACAAGTTGGTGACAAGATTTTGTCACGGCGAGCATGCTAGGCCCGCCAGCAGACACGAACAAAAACCAAGTGAGCCATCTCAGGTCGAATGGCCTAAACACTGACAGTCAGCCAGGCCTATACGAGCTTACCGACAGACACGAGCATGTTGTGCGCCATGCTGAGCGTGTGCAGGTCGGGAACCGCGTCCAGGTTCTCGATGCGAGACACAAAGTTGTGGTCCAGGTTCAGGGTGTCCAGCTTTGGACATCCATCCAGATTCTCTGAAACGTGCGAGTAGCCAGTTAGAACAACTATCATTATTAAAAGAAAATAAAAAAACTGCTAAACGCAGGCTATTAAAATGAGTCTCAGGATACAAAGACGAGTCTAACGACACTTAACGACACACAACTAAAATCTAATAAAACGGAGTGCGTACGAAGCCTGCTCCGCTTGCACTACCACTGCAAGCGGAGCAGGCTTCGTCATTATTTTCATTCATGCATTAGAGTGTAGTGCCAAAGAAACCTTATTTAGATACTTCGACATAGGTACAACCTAACTACCCATGACTTCTTATTTTTTTAATATTAAAAATGCGATCGATGAACCGATCATCATGAAATTTTGCATACACGTTGTCGGGGGTTTCGAAAAGGACATAGGGTGCTTTTTATTTCGAAAAACTAACCGTTCCTGTGGAACCGGGGATGAAACCGCGGGGCGCAGCTAGTATTTTTAAACCCTGCTTGCAGAGTCGAGAAAACGAATATTGACATTACGCTTTGATAACGTCCTATGAATCTTATGATGAAGTTGCGAGAGCCCATCTTATGTGTCGTTGGAGGCACACTAGGTAGCTAAATTTCAACTACCGCAGCCAGGAGCGGTGCTGTTGCAGCCGTAGCCAGTGCCAGTTCTGAGCACTCACCCAGCTTGCGGATAACGTTGTAATGTAAGTAGAGACACTTAAGCTCTCCGAATGTGTCCAACCCCTCGATGCGCTCGATGCCATTGTTCTGCAGGAAAATGCACTTCAAGCCGGTGTACTCCTCCAGGTTTTCGATCTTGGAGAATCCCTGGAAATAAGGCCGTTATATTTTAATGTTCGTACCTACTATGATAACTTTACCTGCAAACATTTCAGAACAATGACACTTTAGAGTACTATTTATGTATTGACATTTTGTGTTTGTTTAAGGGTGCTCCTAAATCATATAATCATATTATTATACTTACCTATACTCCCTAGCGCGGAAAAAATTGGCTTAAGAAAAATTAACATGGTGACAGGTGGATATATGCCAATAAGGACATAAGCCCTACACAGTTATGATGATGACGACGAAAGCCAAGTTTAGAAAAAAAGTAGTATAGTTTGCATCCACAATTATTATATAAGCAAACAGCTCTAGTTTCCCTATTAACTGAAAAATACCTACTAATATACTTAAAGATTTTAGTAGATACTTTATGCTGTTACTGATGCAAAATGCCTGTGCAATTTCAAAAGTACTTATCTAAGCAAAATGCAAAGAAATCACGCATCGTTGCGCAATCCTTACAGATTTTACGCTATGTAGAAATAGAATAGTAATTTTGGTTCAATTGTCACGAAGCAGAGTGGCGCAGTGGAAGCGTGCTGGGCCCATAACCCAGAGGTCCGTGGATCGAAACCACGCTCTGCTATAACATTTTTGATTTAGGATTCCGCAACTTCTATGACATTTTTCGATTTATATTGCATTTTTTTCTTAACTAATTACTTACCAGTTCTGTAATTCTTATTTTAGTTTTCAGTATATGTATTTGAATTAAATAGCAATCAGCTTGTGATTATTTCTAGGATACCGTAGCCTAAAGCACTTTACGACATTATCCCTTTCGCTATATCCGTCTTTCTGAACTTCATGGCACCTCTATTATACCTACCTACTTGGAATAAGAAACTTTGCACAAATCAGAAACAAACCAGCCATGGGCGTACCCAGCTTCTGGCGTAGGAGGGGGCAAGTCAGATTTTTTAGGTCGGGTCGTCCGCGGCTGTTGACAAAACAGCACACAAACACACCTACATGAGTCATTAGATGTATATGTAGTGTAGTGTGTAGGGCAAAGGCAAAAATTTCTAGGGCTGTTTTCACTTTCGGATAAAAACATTCTGCTTGTTGGATTAATTCCGTTATCTCCAAATCTTCGAAGTCCTCCTACTAGTAATTAGGCGAGTTTAATTAGTAATTAGGCGAGTTCATACATGTTCTGCGAGATTTTCAAGGGGGGGGCAGCTTATTTTTAACCTGCAAAAATGACGGGATGTTAAAAGTTTGACGCGTCAGTGTGACTGTGTATGAGTGTGTGTCTGTGTGTCTGAAAGTAAGAGAGAGAGAGAAAGAAAGTGAGCAAAAAGTGAGTAAAAATGTGTGTCGGGGTTTTTTTAGATTTTTAATTAATATACTTGTTTAAAGTAGGTAATTAAAAGAAAGAAAGAAAGAAAAACGTTTTTTGTGACCTTTTAAAATTAAAAACATTATGGCAATAGTACAATCTACACACGTCACAAAACGGCCACAACTCAGCATAATTACGGACGGAACTACCTTGAGCGTGTCATGTCACGCAGTTCATCGTTGAACGAACGTTTTACTGTGGGCTAAACAATTTGTGATGAAAATAATAATAATAAATTCGGGACATTTTCACACACGGTCGCCTGACCCCAAACTAAGCAAAGCTTGTACTATGGCTGCCAGAGACTGATATACATACTTAGATATTTTTAAATAAGTACATACTTAAATAGATAATAACACCCAGACATAGAACAAACACAAATGTTCACCACATAAATGTTTGTCCCAGGTGGGAATCGAACCCACGCCCCCAAGCTCAGAAGGCAGGTTCACTACAAACTGAGCCACCGAGGCAGTCAAGAAAATAAATTGAAGAAATAGAAAGATTGGAAAAATATAAAAAACCTGAAAGCCGCCATTTCTGATGTACTTAGGTACCTACTTACCACTAGAAAGTAGAGTAGAGTAGTAAGTAAGAAATTAAATTAAATTTATTTTATTTATTATTATTATTATAAGTAATTATAATATAGTTAATTAATTACTTACCTATGTACCTAATTAAAACATAAATTAAAACGGTCTGCTTTCATAATTAATCATTTAAATATCTTTTGTGAGAAAAAGACGGCAAATTTTACAGCCATAATAAAATGTCATGGTGGCCCCCCGGCCACCATGACATTTTATTGTCATGATGGCTACGTTTTTTTTAGACACTGCGCGACCATATAAACCTTATTGCGCGGCGATACGATTCGCGGTCGCTCAGCGTCAGTAACAAAACGTAACCATCATGGAAATAAGATAGGTTCTGGTAGGCTCCCAGAACCTGGCAAAGCGTCAAACAGGCCGTCTGCTTGAATGCCGCTCCTATTATCTATGATGGTAGCCCTCGTAAATCGATAAAAAAAATTATATTAAGTACTATATGTATTGGTAGCTAGCTGTTACTCGCGATTTCGTTCGCGTTTATTCCATCCAAATACCTTCCAAGTACCTACCATTATGAAGATCCGTTCAGCCGCTTAGCCGTGAAAAGCCTACAAATAGACAGAGTTACTTTCAGTTCTATAAAATTAGTATAGATTAATTATCGAACCGGCTTGCAAATTTCGAGAGATTATTGTAAGTAGAAAAATATGCGACCTGGGGGGCTATTCCTGAGCGTGAGATGAGATGAGATTTTATCTTGGTCACTCTCACACCTATGACATTTTAAACTAGAGCAACAAGGATGCAAAATGGTAAGATGAGAATCTCAAATCTCCGAATAGGCTCCCTGTAGGGAGGACCTGTGTGTAGTCAGCAGAAGATGCGGACAACCGGACGCCAGACATAAGAAAACACTTTACCCAAGCTAAAACATAGACGCTTAGCTCGCGCTTCGTGCTCGCTCGGTCAATGTAAAAAAAACTAAAAAGATATTTGTTACCTTGAAATGCAGATACAAAATATCATTCAAATACGGCGTGCAGTAAAGGTTGTGTTGTTTGCAGTGGTTCTTTAAAAACTCTTTGGTCATCTTAGGAGTCTTGTTCAGCTCTTCCATCTCTTTCTCGATTTTCTCTTGGAAATCACGCTGTCTCTTTCGCTCCTTTTTTGCTACTTCCTCCTTCCGCGTTTCTCTTTCTAGCCTTGATTTTTCTGTTGGTGTTAGTTCTGTAACGATTTGTTTTTTTAAATTATTATAATGTAATTAAATAATAAAATTGTAATATTATTAACAATACAAAACTAAACTGCGGAATTTTGCCTAAGCAAAGCATTGAAATGTAAACCCTTTCAATCTCGAAATAGATCTGATATTCGAATGAACAATGGGAAAAAAGTGGTTCGTACATGAAAAGGACTTGTTCGTGCCTAAGTTCGTTGAAATTTATGCCACCAACTACAACCGCAAGACCAAACGACCAAATTTTCAATCAAAAAACATGATATAATATTCCATCCGTTCACTCGTGAAGCGATGACCAAGGGAAATAGAGATTTTTCTGAAATATGGTAGAATGCTGCTAGTAGGTAGAAATGCTAATAGGTAGAATAGTAAGTTATTAGAAAGGTAGGACAGATAGGTCAGGTAGAAATTTCTACAAAAATGATGACATGTTACTAACCCTTTTCACAGTTCCCTTCGCCATTAGCATCAGTAGCTTTGATGTCAGTAGCTGATCTTTCGTCACCTTTACAAGCTCTAATATGATCACCTTGAGCTTTCGCGTCTACTTGAGCATCTTGTAGTTCGCGAATTTTAGCGTTCTCTTGAAGAACGTTCTTATTACTATCTTTTCTTCTTAGCAGATTGTTCGCGAGCCGCAACACTTCTTTGTTATCCTTCATTTTGTCTTTAATATCAAAAAGAAGGCCGTCTATCCTTTTGTTACGCTCAAGCTCTCGCTTCTTAAAATCTTCAATTTTTTTATTCCCTTGATTCATTTGAGAAAGGTCAACGTCCCAAAGTTCTTTGCGCACTTTTTCGCCCTTCTCATTTACTTTACTTGTTTTATCTATTTCTGCTATGATATCTTTCTGAGCTTCATTTACTTCGTCGAGGCTTTTGCTGAGCTCTTGACTAGATTCTATGACGGGATGAAGAATTGCATTAGATTTCTTTAAAATGTCATCAACTTCTTTGATGAAACTTTTGCATTCTTTATTCCGTTCTTCGTATCTCTCTTTGCTTTGGTTAATTCTGACTTCGTGACATTTTATCTCGGCGTTCAGTTTACCAATAGCATCGTGAATATAGTCAATTTGTGAATCAGTCACGTTACAATTACCTTCTTCAGTATTTTCTTCGGATATTTTTTTCCCCGCTTGTATTATTTCCATGTTTTTAGTGGTATTCTCTTCTCGTTCACGCCTGAGATTATCACCTTCCTCCTGCATTTGCTGATACACAATATTAGACTTTCTAGAATTCTCGAGAGCTACATTCACATCGTCGAGAAGTTCATTCATACTGTTTAATTTATTTGTTATATCTTCTCTAATAAGTGTGCTTAGATTTTCAGCACCTTCAACAATATTACGTGCAAGATTTTTCATTTCTCGGAATTCGAATTCTTTTTTGTCACTATTATCGTTACTGCCAATTTCGTAAATGTTTTCGAGAGCGTTTTGTAGCGTATGTTCCATTCTTTCGTCAATTCTTTGAGAGCTATTTGACAGTTCTTGATTTTCATCAGCTAACGCACATGATTCTTCCAATGGGTATTTTTCTTCTTTCGTATTTTCTTTAGCAGTATAATCTTGGCTCAGAGAACGAGGGCTGTTGTTTAAGACTGAATTAATATCTCGCAAATATTTCTCGGTATCTTTTAGCTTTGCCTTGAAACTTAAAGGAAAAACTTCCTCATCATTAATTATTTTTTCGTTTTCTTTAAAACCCTCAAAGCGTGCTGCTGTTTTTGGCATCCCGCTTAGATCAGGGGTAACTGGATTATCTTTCATAGAAATATTCATAGCGGTGTTAATAGAGTATGATTCCTTTACTTCTTCAAAACAAGTTTTCCTTCTTTGACCTTTAACGAAATGAACTGAAGAATCTTTCAATACATTATCAGAAGTTCTAATTTCTATTGCTTTGTTAGAGTTGTTTGGATCGTCGTAATTGTCTGCCATTTTCATTAGCAAGTCTTTAGTTTCTTGAAATCGAGCCTCATAGGATTTGTTTGTATATTTACTTACTTCTCTCTCTATGGCTTCATACTCTTCATTAGATTTTTCACTCTCATCTTCATCACTTGTTATTTCATCTTCGAATTTACTTTGTTTAGCTTTAAAGTCATTTAGCGACGTCACTAACGACTGCATGTGTTTCAAGTTAATTTTATTGATTTTTTCTTTATCTCCTTCAGCAGAATCTATCTCTTTTCTGATATCTGCATAGCCCGCGACATTTACCTCAGATATTGGAACAGCGATTTCCCTACGATCGTCAGAGGTAGAGGCGATTTGAATTTGTCGTGCTTTTTCTTCAAGTATAGGACTGCTTTTTATCATTTCTTTAATCTCTTTAGTAGATAGGGGACGGGTGTGCTCCTCTATATTAGTAAAAGGCTGCCCGGTCATTACTTCATATTCAGACTTCACCTTACCAGGATACGAGGCAGCTATGTAAGGTTTTTTACCTTCTTTTAAAGGTCTCAACTCATTATCAATAGCTTTATCTACGGATTCTTGCGGAAGTTTAATCCCATTGAAAAATGTCCTGAGCTCACCTCGTTTCTTTTCGATAAATTCAGCATCAACGTTTTTATCTTCGGGCCCTTCCATTTTTTGCTATTTTTCTCAATTCTGTGATTATTTCAAGTTTTTTTCCAAATTTATTTGACAACAGAAAAACATCAAGAAACTTTGTTTATTGTTTCCATGGCTACAGTTCTTTTTCTGTTTATTGCTAATCAATATTCAAATAACGAAGACATGAATTAAATAAAGCTTTGTTAGACGGTTGAGTCAAGGTAGAGTAACAAAATACAGTTTTTGACACTACATTAATTTGCACACCTGCCTTTGCCTGTTCAAACCTAAATTAAGATCATTGTAATTATCATTAACGAGCAAATAAAGAAATTGAATTGAATTGAAAAAACACATTGGCGCATCGATAATGTGACCAGTGTTCCAAGTTATGCTAAGAGGAAGTCACGAGATTTTCACCTTGCACCTGCAGCATAGAAGAGGATTTGCAGCCATCGAAATAATAATAAAAGATCTGCAGCACTATCGTACGCTGAGGTCGTTTCGGACTACATAATTCTTGGTTTCATTTTCTTTTGATGGATGCTACAGAATCCCAAAAAAGGGTTGTTGAACCTCTTGACGTGTGTCATCAATTTATTTACTGTCGTAAACAATCGAGCAGAGCCGTGCTAAATGTACAGAACAAAACAGTTTGCGACCAGATTATCACAGGACTGGGTTAAGAGGCTTACAAAAAGAGAGCAATGCTCAACGGTTGGCGATTACTAGCTGATATTTATGATGATGATGATGATGAAATGTACAATACAGTATTGTAATACACAATATTGCACTCCTGATATTCAGCGTACCTATTCATTCGTAATATAAGCTGTGTAAAATTATAGTAAGCTTTATTTTAACTATTAACAACTTACTAACAAACAATAAATTGAAATAATTAAAAGCTAAACTATACTGAACTAAAACTTTAAAAAATGTACAAAACCTACTAAGTTTACCATTAAAAAAAATCGATTATAAACTATGTATAAACGAACAAACTATATCATACAAATTGTAGAAATTCTAAAAACCGACTGCCAGCTGTAGGCAACGTACCATAAATAATAAAAAAATAATAGAAAAAATTGCTGTGCTGTAATGCCCCTCCTGTCAGTGTAGTTTTGTCAAACTTGTCAAAGTCAGGCAACTCGAAGAAATGGGAGAGCGTTTTGTACGACATCGGTATGTCTGGCACAACTTTGTACAACCCAGTCATATACAGCACCATTTGACGTGACATGGCTAAGTATGCTAGTGTTGTACATGCATGCTCTAGCTGTACAAAATTGGACCGGACAAAGTATGTTCAGGCGATTATGTACAGCAACGTTTTGTACGGCACGTTTTGTTATGCCTCAGATCAATCTAGAGGAAAAGATGGAACACTGCGTCATATCTCGCTGTAGCCACTTCTTTTTCAATGTGTGTGCGTGGTAATGTTGCCATGAAAAATATTTACAATTGCACGAAAATTAATATTATTCCGAAACTTTACGTTAGCCATTTCCGTTCCAATATACAACCTTAGGAGATTTAATATTTTAAAACTGCACATATTTATAAAGAGTTTAATGTTACGGCTTTTTCAAAATTTTCTTTTAAAAAAACGGCACAGTTTTTAAAAAGAACCTCTAAATGTAGTCCTGGGCACACTTTTGTAATGCACTATGTATATTCAAGCACACGAAATAATACCATAAACCAATGTACATAATGTCGAGGTAAGAATGACCAAGCGAGTAGCGTAGTTTATTTGGGTCAACATGTGAGTGTTGTGTACCTATACGACAGTAGCGTAGTTTTTGGATGGTTTTTCGCTTCACTTAGATCATACGCGGTGCGCCATCTTATTCTCTAGGTTGATCTGAGCGTTATACGTGTACATGGCATCCTATGCTCGTGCTATGTAAAACCATGTCGTACAAAGCGTGGTCGGACAAAACCTCTTCTTGTTGACTACTCTATGAGAGCAAATCAGACTTGTATTGGCTAGGTTAGAAGATTAAGGAGCCTTAGCCTGCGTGGTTATTTTCGATCCCTCTCCTACATAAATGATTAGCCTAGGCAAGTAGTGAACGTTGTACAGGCGATTACCTATAAACAGCAAAATCTTGTACAGCACAGTCTAACGTGACATGGCATCGTATGCTCGTGCTGTACAAAACATGTCGTACAATATAGTGACTCGACCCGAACTGACCCGAAGTTAATCGAACACTTAGAAACATTGATTTCATTGAAATAAATCCATCACGCAAATTAATATGGATAGCTGAACTGCACCTAGAAATAAACAAAATGAACGACGAAAGAAACTTTCGATCATCGTACTATGAAAAAGTTGGATGCCGAGGAGTCGAAGAGAAGAAATCTCTAGAGATATTGATGAAGGAAAAACCCTGGGACAAGGTGAAGCTGAAACACTTCTGTTTACGGTTCACGGTGCCTGCTGCCTATAGGAATTTGGTATGGAAAGTGCTGTTGGGTAAGTGTCTTGCAAATGTAATTTAAAGGACGACAAACGGAAATCTAAGAACCTTTAAATATTATGAGACAGCTACGAACGAACAAAAAAGTTTTGTAAGAAAATACCTACCTATCTTCATATTCTTATGCGCTTACCTAATGTGTAACTTTTTGACTAATTTCAAAGTTACCTTCACAGATATCCTCCCAGTCTACCCAGACTCGCACCAGTTTGTAATGGAGCAGCGCACGGAGCAGTACCAGGACCTGCTGTTTGCAGTTGAGATGCTGGAGCTGGTAGACCTCAAGGCTCCTCGCAGCCAGGTGCTGATGGAGATGTGGTTATTGGAGACGGAGGAAAGGAAACCACCAGTCTTCCCTGAGAGTAACTTCTCTGTATGTAAATTATGATTATTTTTTAAATGTAAAAGATAGCTAGCTTCTGTTCACAGCTTCTCTCCTATTTCATACGTAGCGTATAGACTGTGTTGCTTTTTATAGGGTGTGCGTAACTTCAGCTTCCTCATAGGTGATAGAATAATTTTACCTATGCCAATATTTAAAGCATAATAGCTGCAATCAAATATCCCAGTCTTAGTTTAGCTGCCACAAGAACTTCGTTAATATGAGCCATTTACTATGTGTCAGCTGGAGTGACACAACCTCAGCTCGCACATCCAGTACAGGCAAACCAGTGAGGTTAGGGTTTTGGACAATAGCTAGAAAATTAAAGCATAATAGCTGCACAAGGTAGGAAAAATCTGAACGATGCTACTCAAAACATGTAGAAGCTATGATCAAAAAACTGTGTGTAAGCTGGTGTTGTGTCACTTCAGCTACTCATCTCATATCTTCCAAACGAAAGAAGGTATGACTATGCATTTTAGCTCAAATTTTAAAGCATAATTGCTGCCATTGGCAGCAAAATTTTCAAGTCTCTGGGTTATATACTTTCCGAGTTATAAGCTAATACCTATGTGTAAGCTGAAGTTACATCACATCAGCTGACACATGTTGAATCGACGAAACTATCAAACGTAGAGTTTTCATTTAAAGAGCAAAAATTAAAGCATAATTGCTGCCATAGGCAGCAAAATTTTCAGATTCCTAGACCTCGTAGTTTCCACGTAATAATCAAAAAACAGTTTTCGCGCCAAAAAATTCAAATTTTTGCTTAAAAGCGGCGTTGCCGTTCCGTGCGGTACATTATTGCAATTCAATTGGATCTTAGCGCGCATAGTGTTAAAAGTCATTTTAACTTGTGTTCAAAATTCTTTTAGTTTTGTTTAGACTGAGAGCCCCTGAACCATATGGAACTAAGAATGCACCTGTAAAATTTGAAGGCAGATTCTTATGAACTTAAACAACGACGAAGGTTATTGGTTTTGGCGTGGCTTGTTCTCTGTAATTTGGCTAACAAAAAACGACTGAGAGCCGCTGAACTATATGAAACTAGGTATGTATGTTATTTTAAAGATAGATTCTTATGAACTTAGAAGACGAGATAACTAGACTAGGAGCTCCCTGGTCTTCTGATTCTTCATGGAACAACTGAAATAACACTGAAGTAGTTATCGAATACAGATACTTACCTACTTACAGGCTATGGAAACTGACGTGGTTTTCACACATTATGATTTTATGTAACGGGAATCACTTACTTATGCGGTTGAAACAATAGTCGGAATACGAGTAATTCCCGTATCATAAAATCAAAGTACTTACAGACTATTAAAATACATTTTACTCTCTCTTACCCACACATTAAACATTTATCTTCTTGATTGAATCAGGCGTTACTTTGCGGAAGTTCATCTTCAAACTTGTTAAACACCTACACTACTTACTTACACTAGATATTGTCCAAGTAACAAATTTATCTTCTTTACTATACAGTGGTTTGTCTTTCTTCTTTATTTTAATTTTTTAATTTTTAAATTAGTAAATGTACTAGATGGCACGCGAAGGGTGTAGCGGGGTGGTGGAGCAAAAAAACTGGTTCGCCATGCCACTGTCTACCTCGCGCCTGTGACGTCAAGCAGCCATTATCTGTCGCGCGACGTCTTTTGTTAGCCAAATTACAGAGAACAAGCCACGCCAAAACCAATAACCTTCGTCGATGGTTAAGTTCATAAGAATCTGCCTTCAAATTTTACAAGTGCATTCTTAGTTCCATATGGTTCAGGGGCTCTCAGTCTAAACAAAACTAAAAGAATTTTGAACACAAATTAAAATGACTTTTAACACTATGCGCGCTAAGATCAAATTGAATTGCAATAATGTACCGCACGGAACGGCAACGCCGCTTTTAAGCAAAAATTTGAATTTTTTGGCGCGAAAACTGTTTTTTGATTATTACGTGGAAACTACGAGGTCTAGGAATCTGAAAATTTTGCTGCCTATGGCAGCAATTATGCTTTAATTTTTGCCCTTTAAATGAAAACTCTACGTTTAATAGTTTCGTCGATTCAACATGTGTCAGCTGATGTGATGTAACTTCAGCTTACACATAGGTATTAGCTTATAACTCGGAAAGTATATAACCCAGAGACTTGAAAATTTTGCTGCCAATGGCAGCAATTATGCTTTAAAATTTGAGCTAAAATGCATAGTCATACCTTCTTTCGTTTGGAAGATATGAGATGAGTAGCTGAAGTGACACAACACCAGCTTACACACAGTTTTTTGATCATAGCTTCTACATGTTTTGAGTAGCATCGTTCAGATTTTTCCTACCTTGTGCAGCTATTATGCTTTAATTTTCTAGCTATTGTCCAAAACCCTAACCTCACTGGTTTGCCTGTACTGGATGTGCGAGCTGAGGTTGTGTCACTCCAGCTGACACATAGTAAATGGCTCATATTAACGAAGTTCTTGTGGCAGCTAAACTAAGACTGGGATATTTGATTGCAGCTATTATGCTTTAAATATTGGCATAGGTAAAATTATTCTATCACCTATGAGGAAGCTGAAGTTACGGACACTTTTATAGGTGAATAAATTTAAAAAGAAATAAAAACAGAATTATCAGACCATTACTTCCTGACACATTGTGTTGTGAAATAACTATTATGGAAACTGTATTTTTGGTTCGGAAATTTTGAGTGCTACACATACCAGTAATACATTACTTGATTCATGAAAGAAATGAATTAGAAAGAGAGATATTCATGTCATCTCGCTTGCACAATTACACAATATTGCTAATACGAGTGAGAGGTCATCATTAGGGCTGTTTTGTTTCGATTCATTTCTCTATTGACACAGCTTAAAAATCTTTGGCACAAAAAATTTTTTTTTTTTTTTATTTTGGTTCCAGTCTGCAGACACATTCTTGCCCATCACCAATACACTCCTGGAGCTGTACGAGAGTGAGGTGGATGTATACTGGTTCGCCAAGAGCCTCACTGATGTTGTCAAACACATGCAGAAGGAGATTCCTAAGCTAAAGGAGGGGACACTAACTTTGCTGGAGAAGGAGGATGGAGAAGTATATAAGTAAATATTGCATTAGCCTTTTTTGAGTTATCAAGAAAAGTGTTTTGATTGGTTGCTACAAAATATATCCAACCAGCAGCCAAAGTCTACTTAGAACTATTGTGACAACTGGCGGCCTAATCGCTAAGAAAGATTTCTTCCTAATGTAGGATGCAACATTTTTTATGAGATCTTTCTAAGAAATCTCAGGAAAAGAAGAATATTAAAACTGATGAAACTGAAATTGGTAAAAGTATAATTATGTATGTTTCTTATAATTCATATTGTTTTTTTTAGTCACCTACTGGAGATAAATGCTTTAGATTTGTTGCCACTCACAAAATGGTTTAACTGCTGCTTCGCTGGAGTTCTGGATGAATCCTCTTTAGCCAAGTATGTATTTTATCTCATTGTTAACTAGCTGCGCCCTGCGGTTTCACCCGCTGTCTCAGGTTATTTTTTTCGGGATGAAAGGTGCTTTTGTCCTTTTCTGTACCCCTGACAACATGAAAGCAAAATTTC
The DNA here is from genome assembly GCA_911728515.1 of Peribatodes rhomboidaria. NCBI lineage: Eukaryota > Metazoa > Arthropoda > Insecta > Lepidoptera > Geometridae > Peribatodes > Peribatodes rhomboidaria. Next base: position 691,572 of record OU452190.1, read on the forward strand.
ATGATGATTGGTTGAGTTAGTTAAGCCGTAAATGCGTACAAACTCACTGTCGCATTTACAATATTAGTTAGGGTACGACCTATACATCTGTACATATTTAATAAAGTGGAATAATTATTTCACCTGTTTTTTAAAATGCTATTTTTTTTTTTCAGAATATGGGACAAATTATGTAGTGGCGCTCCAAAAATACTGTCGTTTACAGCTGTAATGCTAATTATTACAGTCCGTCGCAACATATTGCGGGCTAAAAACTCTGATGAAGTGCTCAAGTGTGTTACTGAGGTATGTTTTGGCTGTATGATGATAATGGCAGTAGCCAAATTTGCATTTTATTTTTAAAAAAGTCATTATTACCAGAATTGCCATATAATTAAAATAATCTAAAATGGTAGATTTTTAATCTGCCTTTTTTGCAGATGTCCGATCAGTGCGAAGAAGTTGTAGCGAACAAAGCTATTGACCTGTGGCAGTACTACGGTGCCCAGCCACAGAATGACCAGCTAGCGAAGAAATGATGTATGACCTTCTAATGGGTTGATCTCATTAGAAGGAAAACTGGATTTTGTAATGACAATGGTGAAGAACTGGATGATTGTGAAATGTGTAGTTTTATATTGGCTCTAAATAGTGACCCGCTAAGTGCTAAATTAACCAGAACAACATACTTATATACAGGATAAATAGAAATATAATATTGTTATTATAAGTTATGTAAATAGTAAATAAGGCTGGCTGCTATAAATAAAACTGGTTCAGTACGAAATATTTGTTTACTGAAATCTTTGACTCTAATAATAATAAATTCACTTATTGATTAGAGTCTGATTATCTTCGAACGTAACGCACCAATTTGATCATTGTGAGAACATATGTGCGTATTAGATGTCATCTGCTACATGTCTGGAGCCCGGTGAATGGCGACAGGCTCGCCCCCTATCACATTTGGGACTGAATTTCGTCCGGCGAAGTGTGGGTGTAGTATTACACCTCTGCTAGCCCCCGGGGAAAGCGAAAAAAACGATATGTTAAAAACAAGTCGAAGTCGACCCGCGTCTGTCCCTTTTTTTGTCTGTATATCTGCCAGCTCATACGAATCTTGATGCGCTTTTCACCCCAGCGGGGCTATTCCTACGCGTGAGATGAAATGAGATCTTATCATGGTCACTCTCACCTATGACGTTTCAAACGAGAGCAACAACGATGAAAAAAGATGAGATGAAAATCTCAAATCTCCGAATAGGGCCCCAGGGGGGCTATTCCTACGCGTTAGATGAGATGAGATTTTATCTTGGTCACTCTCACACCTATGACTCCTCCAGTCCTCCAGGGGGTCTATTCCTGCGCGTGAGATGAGATGGGATTTTATCTTGGTCACTCTCACACCTATGACGTTTCAAACGAGAACAACAAGGACGGAAAAAGGTGAGATGAAAATCTCAAATCTCCGAATAGGGCCACAAGAGGGCTATTCTTACGGAGTGAGATTGAATCTCACCATTTTTCGTCCTTGTTGCTCTCGTTTGAATATTCATAGGTGTGAGAGTGACCAAGACAAAATCTCATCTCATCTCGCACTTAAAAAATAGCCCCTCCTATATTTGTTACGGAAGGCACTCATACCAATTGTGGTGGAAATTGTGGAATTTAAATATTATAGTCATGGCAACACTTCACCACTCGCCATTTTGCGAGAATGTCAGCCAAATCATCAGATCGAGTTTATATTTAATTTTTATGTTATTATTCGGCCGTAATACTGTGATTTTGTGTTTTGATTTTCGTTTAAATAGTTGAAAGAACAAAATGGATCGTTTTATAAGCATGTGGAAAGTGCGGGAGTTGGCGGACAAAGTGTAAGTTGAATCGTCGTCTACATTGGATTTTATGTAAATCAGTTCCATCTGCGGGCATATTACAGTGATTTAGAGACGTTTTTTATGCAGGAATGTTTAAATAGCAAAATATCTACGTGTATTTTAGTCCTATTTCGGTCTAATCGCGTCATCCACATCGTCCGAATATTCAATCAAAGTAACAATAATTAGTCTCGAAAGAATTTCGTTATCATAGCTTACCTGCAGTTACAAATTGTCACCGGCGAGAAAAACCATGGTAATTAGTTAATTACTATGAATAAATGTAAATTGTATTTAACAAAGATACACAAGGGCAGTAAAGTTCCTAACTGGGTACCTACCTACCTGTGTGAGTGTTTCAAATATGGTCATGGGGCATGATAAGTGTTTGAATCATGCAATAAACCCTCCATGAAATCAACGTACCTATTTCAAAACATATTGAATAGTTGTGTTTTAAAAACATTCATTCTACTAATACTGACACTGGGCCACAGAACAAATAATGGTAAAAGTGTCTTGAAAATGCCTCTCTTAGCAATAAGGCCCCCTTTGTATATATATTTTGACACACCCCCAACAGAGCTATAGTTTTAAGATTATGCAATTACCCTTAAGCACCATAACTGCAATTAAATGATAAATATGGTTCTATAAAATTCGGTTGACAAACTATTTAAAAATATGGGTTTCGTCATTGGAAAATAAGGATCAGTTCCCAAAAACTTAAAATCAACATTATCATGATGATTCGGTACAATGTTTGAATGCATCAAACAAATTTACTGGTAAATGGCAAGAAGCCAAAAACAATAACTCAATTACAAAAAAACATTTTATAGCCACAGAATAATTATACAGTGTTTTGTCATTCTTCCTTTTAAATTTTCAATTTGAACGAAAAGGACAGATGCTAAAACTATTTCCAGTCTTTACAATGTTTATTGATAACTGTAAATATTTTCTGTAAACATAGAACTAGTTGAGCTCTTCCAGAGGCAATATATCCTATAAATAAATAAATATGGTATATTTCCACACATGGTTGCCTGACTGCAAACTAAACAAAGCTTGTACTATGGCTGCTAGAGAATGATATACTTACATACATAAATATATTTTTTAAAACATACTTATATAGATATTAACACTCAGACATAGAACAAACAGAAATGTTCATTACATCAATGTTAGCGCAAGGTGAGAATCGGAACCACACCTGCAAGCTCAGAGGGCAGGTTCACTACCAACTGAACAACCAAGGAAGTCAACTGTGTACTTAATTGTGTGAACTGCAACTAACAATAAATAAGAACAAGATAAACCACTGAGCAGAACAGCCAGAAATAGAGAAGGCTAGCGATTTCTGGCAAAGACCCATGTTAAGAAAGGACAACCTGGTGAAACTGGTGCTGGGTTTACAGACTGACTTTGTAGAGTCAAGTTTTAAAATTGTATTAAGTCAGAGACACAAAACAAACACATCCCTCACTACACATCCTCGCAAATATTTCTCGCGATATTTTTCAACGTAGGGGCGTCCATAGTACGTTCAATTTACGTAGTAATAAAAAGAAGGACCAACTAGTAACCCCCTCACATCGTCTCGTCAAGTCGAAGAGGTCAGTGTTATATTTTAGGGCCGGCGGTCTATAACCGTATACCAAATTCCGTTCGGGATGCGCCTTCTACCGCGTGCTTTAAAACCAAGATGAGAGCTTGGTTACTAGATAATATGTTTTATGACATTGAAGCTTATTTTAAAATAAGAGATTTTTGAACTATTATTATTTTGTATAATAATAGCTATACATAATATTAAACTATTTTTACTATACTTATCTGTATAATGACATTAATGAATTATTTTTATATTTGACATAATTATCAATTATTATTGTTCTGACATTCGTTTTTAATTATAAATATTCAACTGTGACGTGTAACTATAGGAGTTATCAATAAATTCTGATTTCTGATTTCTGATTTCAAATCTCTAGGGGAAATGCAGCCTAGAGGCTATTTTTTTACATAAAAGTCAAAAGTCAAAATATGTTTATTAAATTTAGGTATCAAAGATACATTAATATGAACATCAAAGTTTTTTTTAAAATATACTCGACCACCTTGTTTGGATAAAGAGCCTCTACTCAGAAAAACAGGCAAGAAACTGAAGGGCATTATTTTTTTAAAGAATATTACAGTCTTACAAATTTTGGCTTACAACTAGGTAATATCTATAAATACTAGTGGCTACTTGGCGGAAGTGGAAGGTAAAATAAAGTAGATAGAGTACATAAGACAAAGTAGTAAATAACAACACAAACTGCAAACAGTTAACCTGAAAAATTGAACAATTACACATCTCCAGCTAATGTAAATACTCATTAATAAGCTGATACCTTCCCTTCCCTTCCTGATTCCCTTGTTATACCCACTCCAATTTCTGTTGAGAGCTCGGTTCTTGAAGTTGTTGACTCGTACGTCTACCTAGGACAAGTAGTCCAGTTAGGTAGGTCCAACTTCAAGAAAGAGGTCAATCGCCGAATCCAACTCGGCTGGGCAGCGTTCGGAAAATTGCGTAGCATCTTCTCGTCCGACATACCTCAATGCCTCAAGTCGAAAGTGTTCGACCAATGTGTGTTACCAGTGATGACTTATGGCACTGAAACGTGGTCTCTCACTATGGGCCTTATAAATAAACTTCTAGTAGCCCAACGAGCTATGGAGAGGGCTATGCTCGGAGTCTCTCTGCGAGATCGAATCAGGAATGAGGAGATCCGTAGACGAACCAAAGTTACCGACATAGCCCAGAGGATTGGCAAGTTGAAATGGCAGTGGGCAGGGCACATAGCACGAAGGGCTGATGACCGATGGGGTCGAAAGGTTCTCGAATGGAGACCACGTTCCGGCAAGCGCAGCGTAGGACGTCCACCCAAAAGGTGGACAGATGACCTTGTCAAGACCGCAGGATCGCGCTGGATGCAGGCCGCTACCAACCGGTCTTATTGGAGGTCTATGGGGGAGGCCTATGTCCAGCAGTGGACGTCCTATGGCTGATGGATGGATGGATGGAAGCTGATACTGAGGTGTAGTTGGCATTGGCCCATAAAGTTCTTATCAGCGGCTTATCTACCTATTTTTATGTCATTTATTTGTGTGGGTTGGATTTCACAATTCTTGTTGATGTACTGTATCTAGATTTTTTATTGCTACCTGCTTTTACTATTACACATATGCAGTTTTTGGCTAGTTTGAGTGTCTTTGTAATTTAATAGTGTAGCTGAAAGATTTTATGCCTACACTAGCAGCACCATGCGGTGTTATCTGCTGTTAAAAAAGTACCTCAAGTGTAAATCCAGGGTATAAGGTACATCCATATCAAATTTCATCAAAATTCATCCATCCATTTGAGCGGGAAGTCACAAACAAACACATGCAAACTTTCGTCTTCATAATTTAAGTAGGAAGTTATTTGTATGTATTTGCACGACAGGTTTTATTTATACATACAAGAATGTATGTATACTACTGCGTCATGCAGTTTAACCAACTAGGAACTGTTATTTTTTTCAGGCAAAGTTAATTGAGAATTAGTAGTTTCATTAAAGAAATGAATTGAAATGAAATAACACTAATCATGGCCTCTCACTCGCATTGGCAATATTGTGTGATTGTGCGAGCGAGATGACATCAGTAGCTTTGCTTCTTTAGAGTTGTTTCTTTAATGGAGCAAGTTATATCATTATAACATATTTCATTCAAATTTAACCATTGGTTTAAAAGTCTGAAGAAGTAAATAACACACAAATTTCATATTTAAATGTCAATGTTAAATGTGAGATTTTCAATGAGGCTACAAACAATTTATTTCTGTACTACGGACTCGCCCTGGCTTTGCATGTTACCTATAAACTTTCCGTTAAAAATTAACTAACTGAAATTATTAAACATGTCAAAGTCAAAAGTCAAAGTCAAAATGTTTTTATTCAATTTAGGTATCAAAGATACACTTATGAACGTCAAAGTTATTTAAATTGACTCGACCGCCTTGTTCGGACAAAAAGCCTCTACTCAGAAGAATAGGCATGAAATCCGTTGCATGGTTTAGGAGTCCTCGTTAGCAGATATACAGACTGACACGAAAAGCGACTTTGTTCTATACTATGTGGAGATAATGTATGACAAAATACTCAATCACATGAACATTTGTGAGACCTTGAGTTAACCTTTCTCTCAGTATCAATTTGCTTGCATAGTCTCACTGAGTGAGGCAGAAGCGGGCAACCTTGGGGTTTAAACTTAAATTTTTATTGCAACACAGGTGGTTAATTATGCAAAGAAACTTATGCACATACTAGTTTTTTAAGGAATGCTACTTAACCAAAAGGTAAAAAAAGCTTCATATTAAGTAAATGGAATAAGGAAAGATCTCTTGCAATGTAAAAAGCAGAGTTTAAAAAACCGTCTCCCTATCATCCATGTAAAAAGTCTTGTGTTGATATTTTAAATTTGCTTGACTGATTTTGATAAAATTGGTATGAGACCACTTCTAATATATGACCTACCCAACAAAAAAAGGGTCATTAAAATCCATTTGTAAGTAGCGGCGTAATGGCGTAACATACATACAAAAAAACACACAGACGAATTGAGAACCTCCTTTTTTGAAGACGGTTAAAAAGTACAAACGAATATAAAACATACATACATATCGTCACGCCTTTCCCCCGAGGGGGACTGGCAGCGGTGTACAGCACCCACACTTCGTCGGTCGATATTCAGTCACAAATGTGACAGGAGGCGAGCCTGTCACATTTAGGACAAAACAAAATTTCTTTCCTAAAACAATCAGATACTAGCAGCGCCTCGCGGTTTCACACGCAATGTTAGGCTAGGCACAAACGGGCCACCGACCCCAGCCACCGGTGGCTACCGCTACATTTGTAACAGTGGCAGAAGTTCGCGACAGCCACCGGTGTTCGGAAGCTGCCACATTTTATAACCTGCAGAACAGCGCGACAGTGGCGGGTATATCTTGTGTAGCCCGCAGCGACAACAAGTGGCGAGTCCGCGACTCGCCTGCTGTTAGCGATTGGTCATACATGAAAAAGTGAGTTAATCCGCTGTCGCAGGCCACCAGTGGCTGTGGTCGGTGCCGGTGACCCGTTTGCGCCGAGCCTTAGTTTCTTCTACCAGCTGTATTTTTTTTTGCACCTGATCATTTCATATTAAACTAGGCGCAAACAAAACTTGTTTTCGTGATTTCTCACGTGATCTTTGATTTCGTGTAATACCGGGCCTTAAAAAGAAACAAGCAGCCTCCTACCTACAAGCAATTTCCTATCCTAACTGTTATATTAAAGTTTATTTTACCCCAGCACGAACTTAATGATGAACCACATAGAAACGAAACATAATAAACTACAACATCAAGCAACTTGCCATCCTACATTATATAAATAGAGCTTCTTTCCCCCCAGCACGAACGTAGTGATGAACTACACAGAAGTGGAGGGCAAGGTTCGCGAGGCGACGTCAGACGAGGCCTGGGGCCCGACCGGGCAGCAGATGCAGGAGCTGGCCCTCGCCACCTTCACGTACGAGCACTTCCCGGAGGTCATGTCCATGCTGTGGCGGCGCATGCTGCACGACAACCGCTCGCACTGGCGCAGGACTTACAAGGTGAACATAGACAAGGGAATATAATATTGTAGAAGTACTAACTTAAAGAAAAAAATTGTCCAAACCCTGCACAATAAAAAGTGGGGATAACATAGTAAAACAACAAAAAAAAACCTGCAAGGTGACCACGAGAGAGCGATAGAGAGTAAGAGGTAGTACAAGAAATTAAAAATTTAAAAAAAAGAGAAAGAAACCTTAATGTTGCTGGCAGCTTCACAATCTCTGGCTGTGTCTTGGGCTTACATTAACTTTATATCAGGCTTTTTATGCCCTTAAAATACTGTCGAATGTGGCCTGATTTACAAGAACTTAGTTGAGTACATACTAACCTGCTTTGTGATTACTTTGTGTTTCACTAATGCTTACTCATGAGGCCAGTTGCCACCAGCATACTCGAGACTGCTCACTTTTCCAAATAAAAATCAACCTTAAACTATAACTATAATGTTAATTTTGCAGTGTCTCCTACTACTGAGCTACCTAGTCCGCAACGGGTCCGAGCGGGTAGTGACGTCAGCGCGGGAACACATCTACGACCTGCGCTCGCTTGAGAACTACACATACGTAGACGAAGTAGGGAAGGATCAGGTCAGTGTGTATACAGATTGCAGCTATATTGTATACCCAACGAAATTAATGTACTACGTACTACACTGAGAGAAATTAATTGTTGGGTCAACAAAACTCTAACAAATATTACATGTCGAAATAGGGATAACTGAGAATTTTGTTATAGCGACAGACTTCAATTTGTTATTGCAGCATGTAAAAATTGTTACAGCAACAAATAAATTGATGAAATAAACAGTTTTATCGTTGTAATCACAATTTTTTTTGCGGAGAACAACAAATTCAGATTAGTTCCGATGACCTATTCTTATTTTGTAGAAATGGCTTTGGTTACTGTAACAAAATCATATCTTGTTATATTAAATGTTTCCTATTTGTTTTATTTTACAATGAATAATCGGTTAAATTACTGGTTAGAAATACTAGGAAAGCTGTTTGTTATAACCATTATTGTGTGTTGAAGTAGTAACGCTAAAGTTAAGGTGTACTAATAATGTATGTTGGATTTATTACGGATTTCTGTTAAAACCACTCATAAATCGGTTAAACTACTCGTTAGAAATACTAAGAAAGTTGTTTGTAATTACTATTTTTGTATGTTGAAGTAGCAACGCTAAAGGTGATGTTTACTAGTAATATTTGTTGGATTTATGGCGGGGTTTCTGTTAAAACCACTCATAAATCGGTTAAATTACTGGTTAGAAGTACCAGGAAAGCTGTTTGTTATTACTATTATTGTATGTTGAAGTATCAACGCTAAAGGTTAGGTCTACTAATAATATTTGTTGGAATTATTACGGGGTTTCTGTTAAAACCACTCATAAATCGGTTAAATTGCTGGTTAGAAATACTAAGAAAGCTGTTTGTTGTTACTATTATTGTATGTAGAAGTAGCAACGCTAAAGGTAAGGTGTACTAATAATATTTGTTGGATTTATTATGTCGTTTCTGTTGAAATAACTCATAAATCGGTTATATTACTGGTTAGAAATACTAGGAAAGCTATTTATTACAACCACTATTGTATGTTGAAGTAGCAACGCTAAAGGTGATGTTTACTAGTAATATTTGTTGGATTTATGGCGGGGTTTCTGTTAAAACCACTCATAAATCGGTTAAATTACTGGTTAGAAGTACCAGGAAAGCTGTTTGTTATTACTATTATTGTATGTTGAAGTATCAACGCTAAAGGTTAGGTCTACTAATAATATTTGTTGGAATTATTACGGGGTTTCTGTTAAAACCACTCATAAATCGGTTAAATTGCTGGTTAAAAGTACTAGAAAAGCTGTTTGTTGTTACTATTATTGTATGTAGAAGTAGCAACGCTAAAGGTAAGGTGTACTAACAATATTTGTTGGATTTATTATGTGGTTTGTGTTGAAATAACTCATAAATCGGTTATATTACTGGTTAGAAATACTAGGAAAGCTATTAATTATAACCACTATTGTATGTTGAAGTAACAACGCTAAAAGTAAGGTGTACTTGTAATATTTGTTGGATTTATGACGAGATTTCTGTTAAAACCACTTGTGAAACGGTTAAATTACTGGTTAAAAAATACTAAGGAAACTGTTTATTATAATCAGTATTTTCTGTTGATACTTCAACAGAAAATACTGATTCTGAACAGTTTTCCTAGTATTCTTAAGCAGTAATTTAACCGTCTTACAAGTGGTTTTAACAGAAACCCCGTCATAAACCGAACGCATATCTCCAGCACAACACGTCTAAAGCGTTGTCACTTCAATAGACAATATTAGTTAGGCAAAATAGTTTCCACAAAAACTAGGTAGGTACGAAAACATAACAAAAAAGAACTTATTGTTAAATATTTCCATTTAACTATTTATGTTGATAATACAATGATCTCTGTTTTAAAAGTGACAATAGTAACGTTAATAAATGATAATAGTTAATAAATCCAACAAATATCGTTATATGACTACCCAGTAAGCTGATTTTACCAATAAACGAACAAATAAAAACCAATTTATTATTATTAATCATGTATAGTTGTGGTATCAGGAGACTAGGTAGTCTTTTGACTCTTTTAAAATTATTGAGTATAAAATGATAGAATGAATTCACAAATAAGTAATTTTATTTTCTAAAAAAAACTAAATAGGTATTAATGAAAATCACTTAATGATACAAATCATATTTAGTGAACCCCATTTATTTATATCTAGCCTAAATCATAATGTATGGAATTCTAAGAAAGACGTCACTTTCGTGCACCTTTTGCAGAACTTCATACATTTCAACTGCATAGGGTGTATTTTTGAACGACGGACGTATTCTAGGCTACCATCATTCTTTCGGGTACGCAACATTCAAAACCATAAAACATTTAAAGCAAATGTCAATTACTTTTGTTGATGAAGTACTTCATGTCGACTACCATATGGATTGCTTCAAGCTCTGTAAGTGTACCAACACTTAAACTCATAGGCTGGCAAGTCAATCCTTTTTTGTTTTGTTGTACGACTTATGTCTATTCTTCAATTATTATTCTTCTTTTATGTCAGCATAATTCTAAAACAAAATAAAACTTTAATAAATAATAATACCAATAAATAAATATTTGAGACATTATAACACACACGGTCGCGGTCGTCAGACCCCAAACTAAGCAAAGCTTGTATTATGGCTGCTAGAGACTAATGAACATACATTACATACATTATTCTTCTTATATTTTGGGAAACATACTTAAACAGATACCTAACAACCAGATATAAAACAAACAAAAATGTTTATCACATGAATGTTTGTCCTAGGGGGAATCGGTTCCACACTCCTAAGCGCAAAAGACAGGTTTACCACCAACTGAGCTATCGAAACAGTCATAGTTCAATATCAATATTACACTTTTAACCAATATTACAAGAATTTCAGACCAATAAACTACATAATTGAATGCCTATATTACATACAACAAGTATATAAATATTCAAATATCAACTTACTTCGACATGTATTATAAAAGCTTGTCTAGACGGCAATAGGCACCTTATTGTATTTTTTCTCGTCAGCAGTCAATATTTGTGATGTTCATTTTGCATGCTAAAGTACTGCAAACATCAAACTCTCGAATATCTGCAACAAATTACAAATAATATTATAAATGATTGGTACAGGACCAGGATGAGTGGCATACGAGATAAGAGGTCCATGCTCAGCAGTAGGCGATTACGGGCTGATGATGACGATGATTATAAAACGATATTGCGCTTTTGGTTATATTTCTCTTGCTGTTGTAACGCCTTCAAATAGACTGCAAGGGCTCACTAAAAATAGTACAATAGAAATACATCAAACTTCTTTTCTACTTATTTAAGTTTAATAAAATAATAAATGTGAAATTAGCAGAGGTATCGGTTGAAGTTAGGTTGTCAACCTTCAATATATAAATTGCTCACTAGTTAACAATAGAATTTTATATTTTCATTTCATGGTTAGTTAAGTAGGTACAGACATTCGGACCATATCACATTTTCAATTAGCCTTATGCGAAAAATGTTCTTAGTTCAAATGAGTACTTACTCTCACTATGTTATTTGAACTGCAACTCAAAATTGTCTTCATTTGTAGTCCCATCATCCAGCATCTCACTTTTCAAACAACTTCAAATTTTTGTCTTCATTTATATTACAAAAGTCAATTTCAATCTGGAAGTAAAAAAAACATTAAAAGAGGCTATTACTTGCATCACAGTTTTGTATTATTTAAAGTTACAACACAATTTTAGTAAACTAAACCTAAAGTATTTGTTATGATAACAAAATGTTATAATTTCAAACAACAATCGTTTTGGTTACCAATCATCATCATTATAGTCTTTTACGCCCACTGCAGGGACATTGCAGGGCTATCCACCACGCTATAGTTCATGAGAATACAATTTTAAGTGCGAATATGTGCCATGGAAAAATATCGAATTTTAATTTTTATAATTTTTTATAAACTTCTCAACCGATTTTGATAAAATTGTATTGGGACCTGGAAACTTTGAAATAAAAAAAGAATTTTCTAAATCGGTTCAAGCGTCTTTGAGGAATCGGAACATACCTACGAAAAGATAACGACGAATTGAGAACTTCCTCCTCTTATGAAGTCTCTTAAAAAAAGGTTATTACTAATTACACATACACATAGAGACAACTACTGTCGTCACCTCAGTCGGTTGAACGACGGATTTTTAATCTAAATTTTAAATTATAGTAATAATTGTTATTTTTATTGGTTGGTTTTTGTGAATGTAATTTTATGGAAAATGATTGAAATACGCTTATTTATTAATTACTAATCCACCATCAGCAAATTTAATTAATTAATCCAAAATTATGAAATTGTATATGTAAATTAACGTAAATCTGTAAAATAATGTACCTACCTAATTGATAAAAAAAAAAAAAAAAAAAATGTTCCCAGGAAGTTTACTAGCTACCGCCACTCAGGGTATCCTACCGCGGTGGCTAGTGACCCTAATTAAAATTTCCTTTTTATTTGTAATTTTTTTTTAAAATGATTGTAATGTGTATTCAATGTAGCCAGAAATAAATTATCTTATCTTATCTTAATTAGGTACTTACAGAATGCATCGTCTTTATTTCTTCGATGTTATTTTTTATGTCCTAATTTTAATTTTATTCGGCCCCTCAGATTTTAAGTACTACATCACTCAGGCCGTCCAGCCACGATGTTATTGTAGTGTTTTCTGAAAAATTTGAAGATTAATTAATTTAAAATCATACAAGAAACCAACTGACGCTCAGCCAAAACGGACAACGAAGTCTCACTTTAGGTCACAATCTCAGCTTACCACTATCAACTTTGGGAAAACTTTCTACTATTGATAAATGGTATATAGGTGCAATTATGTAAGTTTTGAATTATTTTAAAGTAACCTATTAATAAACTGCTACTAAAAAAAACTCAATTCAAAACTACTTACCGCAGAATATTTTTAATGCGTCTTTCTACGCCCAGGTTTGTAGATCTTCAATTTTTTGACTTTATTAACGGCTGTTATAGTACTTCACTTAAAACATACTAAATCATATGAAATCGAAGTGTGGACGCGATCGTTGCCTCTAATAGCACTTTTTTACTTCACTTCACGTACAAAATAGTTCAATTTAACACAAACTTTAATATTAGAAATATAAGTGCGGACACGTTGTTGCCTCAGTGCGGTTTTTCACGAAATGAGGAAGCGGGCGGATGTACGCGACGATAGTAGCTGAACCAGTGTTACCAGCAGTACTCAAAGAAGATAAAGTCCGAAACTAAATCAGAAATTACAAGAAATTACCTGAGCGAATAAAACCATTTTTAAGTTTAAACAACACCGATTATTGAACGAGCGAAGCAACGGTCCACGATCCCACTGGGACAAATCGGCGTTGTGTGTGTGTTTGTATGTTTGTTCGAATACCGTTGACCAGATCAGCATGAAATTTTGTAGTCAATTAGTTCACGCCAGTCGGTCAACTAAGTTACCAACCTACTTACTTGTTTAACTAATCGAAAGCTCAACGGTTCAACCTGAAATTTAAATTTAAAAAAGGAAAGACGATGTCGAGGTCGTTTAAAAACTTTGCCTTTCCGCGTAACGTGCACAATTTAGCACACACAAAATTATAACGATACCATGGCTCGACATTTTTCTTTCTTTTCCACTTGCGCCACTACTTTTCATCGACAGATCGATACCGTACGTTATAAATTTATTTAAATTGGTAACGTTAAATTTGTTGTTTTGGTTTAATTTGAATTATTATGGCTGCACCGGCCCACGCACCCATGCTTAACGGCTTCACTCCACTGTTCGCAGAGCTCTGTGTTTACTCTTTTTTGGTCTGAGGGTGCAACATACAAAATCACTGTTTTATCGTGATTTACCAACAATTTTACAATCGAGAAATTAAGTTTTCAAACCTTAGTAAATTTACCCGACGTTTTAAGCAACACTATGAAATTGGCAACACCGGCACATAAGCGAGCAACTGACTAAACAAAACTCTCGGTGCGTGACGGCCGCGGCATAAACAGGTTTCAACCTGTCCACAGCGTACAAAATTATTTTGTTATTTTAACAAAATTTCCTTAGTAGTTAACCAACATAATTGTATTATGCGTACGATGCGTACCTATTTATTTTGGATCTGAATGTAATTTGTAATGTTATTATTATTTTGGAGTAACATAGCATAGCATAGCAATACTATAATAATATACCTACATATTATTATGGTATTTCTTAGTAGGGTAAAACACTATGATCAGACCTGCACCAGTACTAAGCCTTCAAACATTTTATTTCCTTCTAAATACTTAGTGATAAAGTGCACTAACGTCAACGGATATTTTAATAAATTTTGTAAACGTGGGTGTAGGTATACCTATTTAAATTTTTTTTATGCGCGGTCGCCTAACCCTGAACTAAGCAAAGCTTGTACTATGGCTTCTAGAGACTGATATACATGCATTTATATATTTAAATAAATATTAACACCCAGACATGGAACAAACACAAATGTTTGTCACATTAATGTTTGCCCTAAATGGGAATCGAACCCATGCCCCTAAGCTCAGAAGGCAAGTTGAGCCAACTGAGCCACCGAGGTAGTCGAAAGCCGAAATATAATAAAAATTACAAGTCAACGCGTATTGACTTGTATAAATATTTTTGATATACTTCTTACCTACTTACCTGAGTAATGAACATAATTTTAATGATATTTTTTTACTTGTGGCAAATGGTATGAGGCAACTCAATAAAGCTTTAAATTTTTTACCTCATTTAAAAGATTTTTGTTTTCAGGGAAGTAGTTATCGTTTCTTATTATGTTTGAATTAAAAGTAATTCGTGAAAAGTAAATTATTATTTTTATTTAAATATTTCTAATTTGTGATATTCGTTTACCTATACGTATAACTATAGTGATCGACTGAAAAACTTTGTATCCACTAGCTGCGCCCCGCGGTGCTACCTGCGGTCAAAAAAGTAGCCAATGTGCTATTCCAGAGTAAAATCTACCTTTGTGACAAACTTCATTCAGATCCGTTCAGCCGTTTTGGCTTGAGTAATAAACATCTATGCACCTTTTTAACTTTTGCACCTATAATATTAGGTTCGACTGAGACAGAACGGAAAACTCCTCGCGCATTTCTGACGTCATTGACAAATGAACCATACTAATACCACCACCACCATAAGAGTTGGATGTGATAATTATGTAACCAATGAACTTAGCTATCCATCACGTTAAAAGTTGGCCTGTTTATTACCCGAATATGGCAAAGTAATATATGCGGTTATATTTTTTATCGATATGTATGTTTTCTTAGACCCCTAACCAAAAGTCTAAGTATGTAAAGTACGTTCATCTATTACCTCGTTACTTTTAAACTACTCATCATAATTTGACAAATGAGACATCGTTGCAAGCGTCTCAATTAAGTGGACAATTGTCCACTGGTTATATTTTAACTAAGTATGTAACGTTACATTAACTTATATGACTACTTTGACTATACTCTATAGTTGATCTTAACGACGTGTTTGGTTTCTTTTAATTTCTTTTAGTTTGTATGTTTAATTGAACTAAAGTGTCTTTATTATTTTAAAACTAGAAATAACTGTTGAATTTAGTCTGTACCTAGCAAATTTAACATTTAAGGATATTAGAAACCAAGATTAGTGTTGTTTCTAACTGTAACGTTTTGTTACTTCTAACATATATGTTTGCTTCAATTTATTAAAGTTGCATTGTTGATTTTATCCAGTAGATTTCTTAACTTCGACTATATTCTATAGTTGATCAAAACGATATGTTTGGTTTCTTTTACTAAGTTTGTATGTTAATGTGAACTAAAGTGTCTTTGTTATTTTAAAGAAGAAATAACTGTTGAATTTAGTCTGCATCTGGTAAATTTAACCAAGATATTGGCAACCAAAATAAGTGTTGTTTTAAACTGTAACGTTTCGATCCTTCTAACAAATATGTTAGGTTCAGTTTAATAAAGTTGTATTGTTGTTTTCATCAAAGTGATTTCTTAACTTTGACTATACTCTATAGTTGATCTAAACGATTTGTTTGGTTTTTCTTACCAAGTTTGAATGATTATTTGAACTTAAGTGTCTTTGTGATTTTAAAGAAGTTTAAAGAAGTTTGATACTGTTGAATTTAGTCTGAATCCGGCAAATTTAACCGATATATTGGCAACCAAAAGAAGTGTTCTTTCAAACTGTAACGTTTCGTTCCGTATAAAAAAATATGTTAGGTTCAGTTTAATAAAGTTGCATTGTAGGTTTCATCAAAAAGATTTCTTGATTTTGATTATATTCTATGGTTGATCTAAACGATGTTTTTGGTTCTTTATTTCTTAGTTTACCTGTATAATTAAACTAAAATGTTATTTTATAGAAGAAGAAAAAATTGAATTTAGCTGGCATCTGGTAAATTCAATCTACATCTAGATCTAGACCCAAAAATATTATTCTTTCAAACTGTAACGTCTTGTTCCTTCTAGTAAATATGTTAGGTTCAGTTTAATAAAGTTGTACAGTTGAATTCATCAAAACGATTTCTGAATTTCGATTATATTCTAAGGTTGAATTAAACGATGTTCTTTATTCCTTTTCCTAAATTTATATGTTTGATTGAACTAGTAAGTCTTTGTTATTTTAAAGAAGAAAAAAATATTGAATTTAGCCTGTATTCGGTAAATTTAAGCCAGATATTAGTAACCAGAAATATTGTTGTTTTAAACTGTAACGTTTGGTTCCTTCTAGCAAATGTGTTCGCTTCGGTTTATTACCTGTGTATTGTTGATTTTATCAAAGTGATTTCTTAACTTTGACTATACTCTATAGTTGATCTAAACAATTTGTTTAGTTTCTTTTACTTAGTTTGTATGTTTAATTGAACCAAAGTTTCTTTGTTATTTTAATAAGAAATAACTGTTGAATTTAGTCTCTACTTGGCAAATTTAACAAGGATATTGGCAAACAAAATTAGTGTTGTTTCAAACTGTGACGTTTTGTTCCTGCTAACAAATATGTTAGGTTCAGTTTAATAAAGTTGTATAGTTGATTTCACCACAAATATTTCTTAATTTTGAGTAAATTCTATGGTTGATCTAAACGGTGTTTTTTGTTTCTTTTACTAAGGTTACATGTTTAATGGAACTAAAAAGTTTTTGTTACTTTAATGAAGGAAAAAATGTTGAATTCAGCTTATATCCGATAAATTTAACCTAGATATTAGTAACCAAAAACATTGTTGTTTCAAACTGTAACGTTTTGTTACTACTAACAAATATGTTCGCTTCGGATTATGAAAGTTATATAGTTGATTTTATCAAAATTATTTCTTAGTTTTGACTGTACTCTATAGTTACTCTAACTATGTTTTTAGTTATTTTAACTAAATCTATTTGTTTGGTTAAACTAAAAAGAATTTTGATAATTTTTACTAAGAAAAATAGTTTTATTAACAAAAGAAAAATTAAACAATTTAGTTTTGTTACTTCAACATATAATTTTTTTCATTGTAACCACTAGGGAATAGTAAGAATAACAAAATGAGATTTGTTAGTTTGAACACGTATGTTTTAGTAAGCTTTTGTTAAATGAACAATTTCCTTGTAAATTTAAACAAAAAAAATTCAACCGAAATAATTTTGGTAAAATTAACCGATCTGTTTTTTCAGTGTAGAGGAGCTGATCCAAACAAAACACGTTACGCAACTTTGTGAAATAGGGGGCTGCCCACCGTGGGCTGACCTCATGTTTGCTGCAGCATTGACTACTGAATTGCTAATTTACGTCCGTCCACACTTCAATTCTAGTAAATTAACGCCGCTCCGTACACATTCACACTGCACGCGTGTCGGGACCACACTAACGCGAGGTGCAAGGATTTACGTGCACTGGAGTGGACGAAAGTTTATTTTCGGATGATCAAATCTAGTACGTAGTACATATATGTACATCGATGATTGTACCTTACTGCTATCTACCTGCAGGCTAATCCAGTTCTAGGCTCAATTAAATTCTATTCCGAACCAGTTTCAATCCCAATTATACAAATAATTGGTGTGAACAAAATCAAGAATGAAATTAAATTGGGAACGCGATCGACTCCACAGTGTGACAATAAAAGAACAACACTATTTAGGTGTGGCCATATACAACGCAACAAGTTGTGATCTTAAACTAATTTGTAAACGAGGTAAATTGAACTTTCAGGGTGTAAACGTAAGGCACAAAGTGCGCGAGCTCATCGACTTCATACAGGACGACGAGCGACTGAGAGAGGAGAGGAAGAAGGCTAAGAAGAACAAGGATAAATATATAGGTATGTACGCAACACGTGGCATTAACATTTGTTAAGTTTTGTCTTATTTTTCATTACATTATTCATATTTAAAATGATGGATTTTTGGGTCTAGAATTTATACAAAATTCACGTAAATAAACTGATTTTTAAGGCACATCTAGAAATACTGGAAAACATTTTTAAACCTATTGTTTTCAATACTTTGTCTGCAGAACAATGCTAAGTTTACCTTGCGAGATTATTCAATCTTTATGTTTCTAAATTTTAATATAGAAACATAAAGATTATTAGTAAATTCTTACATCTAATGATAAGACCATAATCTCTACAAAGTTTAGAACAAAGTCGCTTTCCGCATCTGTCCCTTTCTGGCAGTATATCTGCCAAAGGATTTTAATGCTTTTTTCTCTATCAGTTAGATAATTTTTTCACGGAAGGTTAATATATTATAGGTCCCTAAATCCATAGCTTTAAATATCTATGTTGAATTATTCAGCTTTATTGTTAGCAAATTCCTACATCTAAGTAACAGATAAAACGAAGGAGGTTAACAAGTCGACGCGTAAAAAAATATTTTATTTTTATTTTTTATAACGCATTCACGCATAACTTATTTTTATGACCGGTATAATATTGTATAAATAATTGAATATTCGTATCATATTAAACTTTATTTCTGCACAAGAGTGCGTCTTGGTATGCAAATGCTGGCATAAAACTTTTTTAAAGTTAAGTATTATAATGGTTTGTTTTTACCATTTTGGCACGGATCCCCAATAAAAACTAGCCGTTGTCCGCGAATTCGTTCGCGAGGACATTTGTGTTTTTGTATCGAAAAAAAACATGTCCTAATGATCCCACTGATGTGGGATTTAATATTTAACTTCTCCTTATTACATTTTATCAAAACACGTTTCAGCCGTGAATGTACTACAAACATACGAATCAAGATACCGTTACTTTCTTTCTATTGAAATAAAAAAAAATGTGGATATCTTTTCCAAATTAATCTTCATTTTTGGCTACTTGAGAGTTATCTGGATTGTCTGGAGCGTTCTTTCAACCGATATTATATTGCACAAAATTTAATTGCGGTTTTTTAAATCTTTTGTTGATAAGGAGAGCGTTTTTTAAACAGTTTGATAACAAGATTAAAGGCACCGCCGGAACGTGTATTCGATTTCCTAAATATATCGTGAATCGTGATTAATATAAATAAAAGCTAATATTTTGATAGGCACAACTCGATGAGTTTAGGTGACAGATCTGTAATTATTGAAATATAGCTGTCTTGTTGTTGCTACCTTTTAGACAACGAATAATTTAACATGTTCAGATAAGTCAATTAACCTTTTAAGCGCTATAATAACTCATTTCCGTGCCCGGTACGCTAAAAGTACACTGACGACAATGCGACAAAAAATCAGTCTTTCGCGTCTGTCCCAAAGTCGGAAGAGGCGCCATATGCAGGGTACTCACTGGGCCGAGTAGCGTAATGTATCAGATAGAGCGTTTATGCACTACAAGTAATTAATTAAATACAATACTGTCCGGCAGTCCGATTTATTATTTGGATGAAATGAGTGAGGCGTGCGTCGTGGGCGCAAGAGGTGGGAGGGGAGGGAGGGGAGCCCCGCGCCCGCCCCGGCCCGCTCATGAAAATCGCGCACGCAGTGCACAAGCTTAGACGCGTTTTTCATTGCTGTCATCTCGGACCGGAAAAAAACGACCCGGAATGGAGAAAAGTAGATAGATAGATAGATAAACTCTTTATTGTTCACACCAAAGATAACAAAACAACAAGAGAAAAATAATGATAAAACTTAAATAAAATAATTAATTAAATAGTATAACAACTGGCGGCCTTATCACTAAAAGCGATCTCTTCCAAGCAACCTTAGGATGGAGTAAAATGTCGGACGGTAAAATTACGTGTAGTGCACAAGCTAGTATATAAATTCATGGCATGTCATATCGGACCGTAAAAAATCGGACTGCCGCGCCGTACAGTAAAATTACTTGTCAATCAAGTGAGCACGTAGACGCGAAACGCTCGCTCGCAGCGATCCGCCGGGCAGCGGTTTTGAGCGAACACAAGAGCGCTCGCAGTGTGCTCGTAGCTCGATACGCGGTTATCCATGTTACCATGGACAAGCACACACTTTTAGATTAATACAGGATCTGATACATTGCGTTATTACCTTTTTATTACTTTTATTTTATACCGTAATTACCTGCTTTTACATATTGCTAGTTTTGGGTCATTAGCTGCGTTGCACGACTGTACTTTTAAACTATTACCCATAAAATTAACACTAAATTTGAAGTACATATATAATATTCTAATGTTGGTTGAAGACATCTGTCGTTAGCGTACAGGGTCTGCAAGCGCTTGTCAACCATTAGTGGTATTAGCGCTCAAAGGGTTAGCTAGCCTTCAGAATTACTTCGCCTGTAGTTACATCACATATTGTTATCTGTCTCGCTCATTCGCCTTGTCCACCCATCGTGCCATTTTACCCCTTCAAAATTCGACCACCTGTAGTCACATTAAGTCATGTCTAACATATTTGTTACGTCTCGCTCTCTCGTCTCGTCCATGCCATCGTGCCATCTCACCGTTCATAATTCGCTCGCCTGTTGTGACGTCGCATTATCACCCATGTTCGTTGTCTGTCTCGCTCGCTCGCCTCGTCCACCCATCGTGCCGTCTCGCCGCCGGCGCTGCAGGCGTGTCGTCTGTTGCAGGCATGTCTTCAGAAGCTACAGTGATGGGCTCGCGGGGAGGCGCCGGCTGGGGCGAGTATAGCGATCGGGGATCTAACTGGGGTCAGTATATATGATTTTTTTGATATAATTATTGTTTGACATAAATAGTTATGTCAATAGTTATGTTAAGCTTGAGGCTGGACAACACAGTGGCTTATTGTTCTGAAACAGATTGCCATGAAGCTGAATGGAACAAAAAAAAAAAAAAAAAAAAAATAGTTATGTTATAGACCTTCTAATACTTCTTTGACTGCCTCGGTGGCTCAGTTGGCAGCGAACCTGCCTTCTGAGCTCGGGAGCGTGGGTTCGATTCCCACCTAGGACAAACATGTATGTTTGTGGCTGTTCTATGTCTGGGTGTTAATAATCTATTTAAGGATGTATTTAAAAATATACCTATATGTATATCAGTCTCTGGCTGATATAATACAAGCTTTGCTTAGTTTGGGGTCAGACGACCGTGTGTGGAAAATGTACCGAAATTATTATTATTATTCTAGGGCGTCTTCCTGACGCGGCCTGCGGTGGCGGCCACTGGGGCCGCCAGTGGCCACAAAACTATTGACCGTCATCGCAGGCCGCGTCTGTCTGGGAGACTCCCTACTGTGATTTGTAACTCGCTGTTATCACTTTTAATTTAAGCCCACGTGAAGATACGGAGTGAAACTCTTATACGCAAGGTTCATAGAGTTAAATGTTATAAATTTCACTCATAAGTTAACTCAAGGTAAGTTAAATAAACAAATTCGAGATTCTGCAAGTGACCCTTACTGATTTAAAAAAATATTTCAGAAAAGCTTCGATAGAATAATCATTTAAATTGTCCAAACATGAATTCTAAATAAATTTTATATTTTTGTTTCGCTGTACACTCTCTTATTATCATGTTTAGGCCGCGGTCGCACTACTAAGGCGACTGCGACGCGCGAATGAGTTCCGCGCATCGCTTTCGCGGTACGGCCACCGACGTTTAAATTTTTTACAATGGATTAAAGCGACGACATGATCGAAGGTGTAACACGCTTGCCTAGGTTATACTTATTCACTTTACTCTTGATCACCCTCGGATTGTATTCGGATAGAAAGATAGAAGCAGGCAACGAGTTCCATACCTCTGCAGCTTTTTTTCACGAAATCGCCGTCGTGTTGCGTTGCTTTAGCAGTGCGGCAGCGGCCTTAATCTCCACAGTCCTTCTACGGATTTAATGCCTCTCGCTAAAATTGGTTCCAAAATATTTTCAGAAGAGCCAAAAGAAAGAAACGAAGACGAAGAATATGAGAAGGAAGACTCGGACGGAGATTACGGATACAGAAAGCCGAACAAGTGAGTTTTTATCTTAACACATTGCTCTTTGATTTTGAAAATCCGTGTCGGGGGTTTTGTAATTTTTGTTACCTTCGTCTGTATGTGGTTGTCCGTCGTCGTTTCCCAGAGAGAACGTGTACCGCGACAGCGAGGTGATCAGCTCGAGCCCGCCGCGCCGCGCCTCGCTGCCGCCGCCCGGCGCACGCGCGCTCAACATCAGCCTCAAGAGCCCCGCCAAGAAGAACAACACGCCCGTCAAGAAGATCGACCTGGGTGAGTTGCTTGCTGCAGGACACTTGACAGGACACATGTCACGAGTCCAGAAGATCGACCTAGGTGAGTTGCTTGCTGCAGGACACTTGACAGGACACATGTCACGAGTCAAGAAGATCGACCTGGGTGAGTTGCTTGCCGCAGGACACTTGACAGGACACATGTCACGAGTCCAGAAGATCGACCTGGGTGAGTTGCTTGCTGCGGGACACTTGACAGGACACATGTCACGTCAACCAACAGATCAACCAAGTCGAGAAGTTCGACTTGGTTGATCTGTTAACTACGCGAGACTGGTAAGCCAGCAACGCACATATTAATAAGTTTTTTAGTTGAAATGTATTTTTCAAAACAAGCTTTTAATGAGCTGTAAAGAATATTTTTCGAGCTACTTCCTTTTCATTTGATGCCCATATTGTAGGATTGCATTAAAAATAACTTGTCCGCTAATAAAATAACGATGTCCGAAGTACATCATCTGTGTATATTTCAACTGTCTAACTATCACAGTTAATGAGACTGTCACAGTCTGTCTGTCACAATGACAGACTGACAGATAGACAGACGGACGGTCGGAGTCTTATTAATAGGATCCCGTTTTACCCTTTGGGTACAGAACCCTAAAAAGTCAAAAAAAAAAGAAATGGCTGGCGTTTAAATCTCCCTTCATATGTAAAAAGGAGAATTGGCTAACATGTAACTCTCCCTTTATACGTAAAAAGGAGAATTGGCTAGCGTTTAACCCTCCCTTCATATGTTTCCAGGCGCAGCCGCCTCGTACGGCAAGTCCGGTCCCCCGCCGCCCACCCCGCCGCCCTCAGCCGCCGTCATGGACAACTCGCAGGACTTGCTCGACGACCTGTTCAAGACCTGCCCCGGCCCGGGACAGGTGCCGGGGCAGACCGTGGGGAAGAGTGTGGGACAGACAGTGGGGAAGAGTGTGGGACAGACTGTGGGATTGGGTGAAGATGACTTCGATCCGCGGTGAGTTGCTTTGTTATTATAGGTAGTAAAGAAAGTCTTTTCCGCTTTATTTCTTTAGTAAACTATAAAACTGTGTATTTTCTTCCAGAGCGGAGGAAGTGAAAGCTCCCCGGGACGAGTTCGGTGACTTCACGAACGCTTTCGGCGCTCCTCCCGCCCCCGCCCCGGCACAAGATAACACTGAATTCGCTGACTTCAGCTCGGCCTTCAGCGCTGGAGATGTGCTGAACATTGCGCCAACTATGCAGAATAACTGTAAGTGGTTTAAGACTAAATTATCTAAAAGTTGCACTTGTCAACTAAATTGTGACCTATGAGTACGTATATGTCTAGAGAGAGCTCCGTACTGTTTATGAATGAAAAGTGACAGGACAACTTTTTTATAGTAGTGTGCGGGACAGGTACGTCTTTTACTAGGGTTGCGTCATACATTTTCTTTATCTAGAATCTAACAGTTGGCTGTTATTTTTTTTGGCCCGTGAAGTGTTTCTTAAGTCCATCTGGACATATCTTTACCAATGATTGGGACAAACCAATTTTATCAGCTGACTTCAACCACAGGTCATTGAGGCAGACATTCTATCCATAGCCCGTCCAACCACAAAAACAGCTGTTCCATACAAAAAGTTCATTGGACTGAGACAAAATGTATGGTGTTCGATACATGATGCTGATTTGTACAATGATGTACTGATCAATATGAACAACTTCTAATATGGGGCGAACTCCGAAATCGCGAAAAAAAAATCAGCATCATGTATTGAACACCATACATTTTGTCTCAGGCCAATGAACTTTTTGTATGGAACAGCTGTTTTTGTGGTTGGTTAGTCTTAGGGGTTCATACCCCTAAGAGGTTTTTGGTGAGTTACCTATAACCCTGTCTAGATAAGCTTATGGATAATGCATTCTTATTTTGGCAATAAACATATTGAACTGGTTGAAAAGAATTGAAGATTAAAGGAAAATTCTAATTACATGTAAACACTACATTAATGAAAAGAGGATATTATAAGGTTAACAATTATTTAGAAGACAAAGATGTCTTGAGCTTTCTATTTCCGCCAAGTAGCCGCTAGTACATAGATATAATATGATATTACCTAATTGTAAGCCAAATTTTGTGAGACAGTAATTTATTTATTAAAAAAAAAATGCCTCTCAGTTTCTTGCCTGTTCTTCTGAGTATTGGCTCTTTATCTGAACAAGGCGCTCGAGTCTATTATGAAACTTTGACGTTCACAAGTGTATCTTCGATACCCAATTAAATAAAAACATTTTGACTTTGACTCTGCGCTTGGGGGCGTGGGTTTGATTCCCACTATTTCCCACCTATGGCAAACATTAATGTGATGAAAATTTGTGTATGTTCCATCTGGATTAATATTTTTTATCATGTGTCTAGTACTACTCTGGCAGTCACAGTAAAAGCTTTGCTTAGTTTTGGCGTCGGACTACCGTGTATGAACAATAATATCCCACATATCGTCACGCCTTTCCCCCGAAGGAGCTGGCAGAGGTGTAATACAACACCCACACTTCGCCGGACGATATGATGATTTAAAAAAAAATTGGTTAACCCTCTCCCGTGTTCCGTCCCAGCGGCCCCGGCGTCCAACTTAGACCTGCTGAGCTCCCTGGCGCCGGGCGGACGCTCGGCCGCGCCGCTGCTGGACGCGCTCAGCTTCAACATGGAGCCGCTCGCGCACGCGCTCCCGCCCGCCGCGCTGCAGCCCATAGGTGAGCCCACATGGGAACGCGGGGGCGCATGGGAACAAACCGTTGCATGGAACAAGGGCGTACGCTGAAACTGGCGCGGGCGACCGCGTCGGGCTAGATGAGATATGGAACGAATAAAGATGAATAGAATGTACATAAAATTAATTCAGTGTCACTGAAAATCGAGCAAAATTTAAATTCAAAATATTTTATTGATGTAAAAACGGACACAATAATCCACTTACATTTTTCTAACAAAACTTATTCAAAATCATCATGTGTCATCGTTGTATCGATCGTGCACAGGGTTTAAATTAATGTCGATAATTAATTGAAACTTTATGCAAGATTTTCAGTGACACTTTAGCAATTATGCACAAGGTTTAAAATTTTCGAAATGAGCACTCTGGCAAATTGAAATAAATTGGAAATAATTAAACATAGCTTTGCAACCAACAAACTTGACTTTCGTAAGTATGTATGGTCTAATATTCACTGCCATTGTCATTGTTGATGTTTTTTTTGTAGTTCTCGTTTCCAATAATCATACATTTTTTTTTTAATATTTCAACTGGGATACGCTAATTTTGAACCTTGTGTACATATTGCAAAATGTACATAAATTTTGGATCTAACCTAATACATCGTACGCGCGCGATAGTTAGCGCAGCTCATTGTATTTTTCAAAAAGACACGCGCATATTTTGTTTTTTTAATTGGGCTACCAATTTTGCCATGCACAAGTTTCAGCGAACGCCCTGAAGGTTATAACAAAACGTTAAACTAGCAAAAATTTTAACTTGGCAAACAGTTTAATTAGCAAAACGTTGAACTAAAGATTGACAGAAGCCGTTTTTGACACCTATCAGTTTTGCATGTACACGTTTCGATGGACAATTTGCTCGTTTGACGTTTTAAGAATAAACCCAGAAAATTCCTCGTTTTGTTTGTAAAAATAAGTGCAATAAACAAAAGTAGTACGTAAGAGTAGCATTCGAAATACATGTGACCTATGCATGATTGTATGTTTAACCGTTAGTGAATCAACTGTTTTGGGCACATTCAGGTTTCTTTCATTTCCAGGTAAACGAATGTGGACTCTATCGCACCGAGAGAACACTCTCCGCGCGATGCACCTGCTCACTGACGCTATACAAACCATTGACAGGATCAAAAGTGACAGTGACGTTTATAAGCTCAAAATTTACTTTGACAACTTGCTGCAAGTCCTGCCCGGGCCGATCACGGCGCAAAAGTTGACGCAAGCCGAAGAGAAACTCATTACATACGAACTAATCGACGAGTTTTCAGTGTTGCTAGGAACTATCGTCAGGATCCTGATGCCTCAGTGGCCGCTGTTCAAGGAAGAGATCACTTGCTTGTTCCTCACTGAAGACAACTTCTTTGTGAGCAACGAGTCTCTGATGGTCATCACGGGCTTTTTGAAAAGTGAGACTAATGTCGACGTGCTAAGAGCGTTTTCGCATATTCTGGTCAGATACATTAAAAGCGATGCTCTGTTCGTTGCCATAGCCGACGCTGGGACCGTGAAGGAGATCTCCGACGAGGCTAAGTACAGACATCAGACGGACTGGGATAATTATGTCCAAGTACTGGCAACACTGCCAGAAAGGCTCGCCAATAAGCTGGAGATGGACACACCCAAAGACTTCTCCCACGAGAATTACGCTTATCACATGGTTTTCCACATTATAAGGGTGTTCGAGTTTATATCTGACGCGTTTCTGTACGAGGGCATGCAATACGATATGGTGTATTTGTGCCATCTGCTATCCAAAATAATAACCAACTTCAACATGGCTGGTAATTCGCCGGCCATCTTGAAATTCGTGGACGTGATCATCTCTTGGAACGAAGACAGTAATTTCGAGCCGAATAAATACGTCAAGAGAAAACTGATACAGATGCTCCTACAGCATTTGAGTCGGGAAAGTATCGATACTCTATCGATTATGTTTCTGAGTCGCTGTCCAATCGATTATGTAAAAGACAGACAGATGATATATAACATTCTAGCCGATAGTTTCGACGTCAGCAAGGACTGGGCCGAAATTTTAGCTTTCAAACTACCCTTCTACTTCAAACCTAAAGATTATAAAAAGACACTGATCGCTGAAAACCTGGTTTACTACATCGCGACCATAAATAAGAACGTCGAAGGTCTCACTGACTTGATTTTACGACTGTCCAGAGTGTGGGCCGACGTTAAACCCACCAACATATCGAATATAAATCAACACATTTTTACGTCTCAGCTTCTCATTCTAGCGATTAAATACCGTACAGTATTAACTATAAGAAAGAAACTCGAGTGGCCTCTCACGGAGCTCAAAACCATACTTTTTAAAGGCATGAGTAAACATCTGGACGTGTGGTTTCAAGACTACCAATGCGTCGGTATGACGACCATTGAAGTCGTTCTCAAAACTCTGGCAGATATAGACAAGAGTGACAAGGAAGCGGCCAACTGTCTCAACTTTGAATACTCGGCCATGGGAGACACCTGCGTAGAAATGAACAAAATATTGAGACATCTCGCGCAAAGATGTCTAATCGACAAAGAAAGACGGAAACCCAAGAATTACAAGATGAGAAAGATCAACTTAAAGGAGGTTTTAGATTCTATAGCTAATAAAGTAGAAAACGTAAAGCCAGAACCGACGAGAAACACCCTAGTCACTTGCGCGGTTAAAAGCCAGGAGCAGACGAAAGAGATAGTCAAAGCTATCATATCCGTCAAACTAGACGCGTTCGAGAGAGAGGGAAGACCGGTCATAGAAGACTTGGATTCCGACGACGATCTGGTGCCATACGACATGAGCAACGACGTCCCAGTCACAGCTAAAATGCAGCCTAAATACATAAGAGATCTGATCAACAACATCATTGAAGTGAAAGACGCTGAAAACTTCGAAGCCTGCCTGGATGTAGCCGAAGATCTAGTCAATAAGCAACTAAAGAGTGAAAACGCTAAACTGGTGATTGAACTCTTCGACATATTCCTGCATTTGGAGGAGAAATACCACGTCGATGACTTTGAACAGATCAAGTTCAATATTTGCGTAGCCATCCTCTGTACCCAGCCTAAAGTGGCGGCGGAACACTTGTGCGCCGAGATACACACAGACATAGGCAGATACTCGATAGCGGCTAAAATATTTATGCTGGACGTGCTATCCGAAGCCGTGACGAGACTCGCCAGCATCAAACCCAACACAGAGACAAAACCAGAAAAACAAGCCCTGTGCAAAGAGGAAGAAAATGTCATCCTTCCAGCTGAAGAAATAATACGGCGGAGGCTGATCACTAAAACTAGATACTACCACTCGAAAAGACCACACCCGTTCGCCAAAGCCAAAAGAAACGAGTTCTCAGCCATCACGGACAGCTTTTTCTACCCTCTCATTGGTGGATTTGGATACAAGCAACTGGCATTAAGCCTTTTCAACCAAAAGCAGGACATAGACCACATTCTTCTATACAAATACCTAGCCGTGATTGGCAACGTAATTTACTCCACGAAGAACTGCGTGAAATGCCCTCAATACTGCTGGGAAATACTGCAAATGGTCATGCATTTACGATATTCGCTGGACATTAAACTTCAGCTCGGTGTGTTGTCTATTTTCGCTGCAGTGGTCCTAGCTCTACCCGCAAGTCTTTTGCGGACGGAGTTTTTCGATCAGATGATGGAGGTACGAGCTTGGTTGATCGACTGTCTGGCCAGGATAAGTCTGATGATGTCAGTGGAGGGCACGCGCGCGGAGCTGAGTGCGCTCGCGCATCAAGTGCTGAGTCTGCTAGACAAGGCTATCACGGAAGAGTGAATAGATGTAAGCGTAAAGTGTATTCGAAACTGTAGAGTAGTTGTAGTTCCCACCGCCAATAAACTGTTTTAATCTCATTTCTGAAGGCGTTGGTGTTTGGGATGCTAGGAAAGGGTAATTTACCATTCTGAGTACAATTTTTTTTTATATAGTTTAAAGGAGCGTTTTAGCTCCTTTCTTTACTGAAAGGAGTAGCTGACCAATCCCAATGATTCTACTGAAGTGGAGCGGAGATTTCTAGCATTGTGATTGGTCAATTATGCAACGCTCCGCTCAACTCCGTCTCAGTGGAAAAGCCGCCTAACTTGAATATCTTATCTAAGTATCTGAATACTTTTGTGCGCGACAAAAAATGGTTTCAATAAAAATTTTGCTCTCTTACAAACAAAAATCAATAATTCGTCATAAATAAAAATACTGCATTTACTCATGCAATTGTTTTATAAAGTCATGAAATTGTCAGCGTTTTATTTTCTGGTATGCTATAAAGTAATATTAAACTTGACTTTGCTAGCGTTTCAAACAGCCAATGCCGCCATTTTTCTTTACCCCATCCCTACTAATATCTACTTATCGTCCTCAGTACGTCTAACCCACGGTAAGTTCAATGTCACATGTATTTTGAATTTAACTACTCAACCTGGTATCACTATATTCCTGTTATTTTTATAAATAGCCATTGAATTAGTCTCGTAATATAGCGTGATCAGGAAGAATGGAAACTTACTTGCATTACGTTTGCTATTTTAAAATTAAAAGATAAATTTCTCTAACAAGAATTTTTACCAATAAAGAAGGGAAAAAAAATTACAAACATGAATAATTCTTGTTACCGAAATTGTAACGCAAATATTTTTGCATCACGTTCAATCAACAGGTATACAACCGACGCCCGTAGGATTGTTACAACCG
Organism: Peribatodes rhomboidaria; assembly: GCA_911728515.1. NCBI lineage: Eukaryota > Metazoa > Arthropoda > Insecta > Lepidoptera > Geometridae > Peribatodes > Peribatodes rhomboidaria. The sequence goes on from OU452190.1 coordinate 721,855, forward strand.
ACAGCCACCCAACAGCCGACCACCGCGGCGATCAACAACAAAGCCCAGACAACAACAGCGACGAAGCTGGGCGCGACGTGGGCCGACACGACGGGAGCCATCAACATCAACGTCGACAACCTGCTCGCGCCGCGATCTCCCAAGTCCGGGCCCACGCCTTCCATGAACCAGCTCAAGTCCAGCCCCAACAGCCCCGCGCATGCGATAAGTCCGCCCATGATGGGCGGTTTCGCGCCCTTCATGAGTCCAATGAACAACATGAACAACAACTTCGCTAGCGCCGGCGCGAACAACAACATGGTGCGGCCTCCTTTCGCGAATCAGAACTCGTTCATGCAATGATATCTGTTGCTGGCACATGAATGCCAGAACGGGTAGAGGAATCTTTGGGGCAAACATTTGAGTGGCATTACACACTGCGACAAACTTTTATGCACGAGTGGCGAAACCAAGAACTAAAATATTTCACGGAAGGCTGTCAATTTTGTTTAGGGAATGCGATGGTTGCGCTATTATTCGATTTGCAGTTTCTGTAAATGTTAAATTAATTTTGACATTATGTTCTTGAATTGTGTCTGGTGCTGTCAACCGCATCCATAAATTGGTGGTTAATCAATGCTTGTTTTTTGGAAGATGTGTTGAATTTGATTTCCGTATCAAATTTAAAAAGTTTAGGTAGTCTATTTCAAGGTTGAAGGTTACGTATTGCAGTTATGTTTTTACGATTTTATTTAGGAAGCAATTCATCAAGTCTGTTTTAGTAATAGCTCTATCTCGTTTTCGCGAATGGCATATTTCATCTGAAAGAAGTTGACAGCACTATAGGTTATCGCAGTTATGTAAATAAGGTAAATAAACGACATTAAAATGTTTTTCTGTCGTTTATGTACTAAAAAATTCAAATAGTTGCTCCAAAGTCGCGTAAATCAATAAAATTAAGTAAATAGTATAATAAATACAGAAGTGGGTATCTGAACTAGGTTCGAGATAGTTTTATACGATTTTGATATTAAATACCGTTCGGTTTGAATTCATTTTCGTTTGAAGCCCACTAAGAACACAGTAGTAAGGACAGACTTACGAAAAGCAATCACTTTGAAAACTGATTGTTTCTTCGGATCGGTTTTCACTATATTTTTTCACTGAAGGTACCGTGCGAAGCCGGGGCGGGTCGCTAGTTGTTCATAATGTTGTAATCAAAAATGTACCCTATTCCACCCAGCTATAATTAAAAATCGATTAAAACTTAAATCATCAAAATCGGACGAGTAATTAAGGCGTTACTATGAAAAGAACCTGTACATAGGCCTCTAAAAACCCCACCTTTTGCCGTAATCGGGTAAAAACCTTCAACTGTCCTTACTGGTGCATTGTGAAGTTTGTGAATATATTGTAGAATTTCTTAATTAGAAAAAAAAAATACTTAGCACTAAGGCTGAGAGCAGACTAGCGGAAATTAGTCATGGTTTGTTGCGTCCTGGAACTTGTTCTCGAATATTATTTGGACGGATTCTTTGTTGTTTTCATCCACTTCTTACCTCATAGGCGCCTGAACTGAGAATTTTCAGTTAACACATTGGTACAAAACACGCTAATAAATGCCAATATCTATTTCTATTTATGGCTAAAACAAAACGACGCAATTAAGTTAAGTGACGCAAAAAACGTGACAAATGATGCTCGTCTGGTCCCGGCTTAAGGGCCGATTCAGATCGAGATGGCATTTCTAATATAGCCCAACATATTACTTTTAAGCTAAATGTCAGGTTACGTTCATAAAACCATCTTGGTATGAATTATCCCTAAAATGTAAAGTGTTTTTTTATTTCATAAAAAGTGGTGCATATCATCTTATATCACTATGATATTATTTTATTTATTTATTGTCAAAATATCATCAAATTCTTCTTCATAATTTTTTGTTTAAAAAAAAAGTTAAGAAATGAAATATACAATAACGTAAACGATTTAGTAAAAAAAAAACAGTATAATTATTAGTATTTTTGGTAAAATTAATATCATGTGTAATATAGTAAGATTATTCTATATTTAATTAATTGAGAAATAATACTAAAGAATGACAGTGTCTAAGTAACAACAGGTAACTAATCGTCCGAACGTCAAACCTAAACATTTATTTAAAAGTGTCGCAATCTTCGATCAGACAGACTTCGACAGATACATAGATGTCGTGTCTTATTAAAAATCAAGCTTGTGTAGTGGCACTGACACTTAGCGTTCTATTCAAAATAATCAAATACATACAACTTCATTTGAATCTAAGCCTTATTATTCCGCAATAACGTTGATGAAATTTGCTAAAGTGTTTTAGCACGTTACTTAGCGTCGTGACACCGACGCGATCACAGAGCGACTGACAGCGAAACAAGGCTTCACTTGATCTAAGCCTTGTTTTTAAGGTGCCGTGTTTCGTATTGAGACATCTACGGTCGCAATACCACATTGCTCTAGTTTAGACGTTATACTAGTATTATTTTGGTGCAGACATTTTTGTTGTACGTGTGTGACTGTTTACTATTATTTCTCAATGAATTATTTTAATAATTTAGGTAACCCGTGTAAAATTGCTCACGTTACATTCCTTTGATTTTTTTCTACATTTGTTTTACTAAAAAAATAGCAAATTTAGGTACTTACAGCATTTGGAAATCGTTTAGACTGTTTCAACTAGCATCAAACCATTGAAATGTAAACCTTAAATCTTAAAAAAAAAAACAGATACAAAATTAAAATGTTTGGAACATTGACCAACTCATCGAATCGTATTATGTATTTTCAAAGTAGGTAAGGATAGTTGGTAATTGAAATTCAACTTTCTGCTACATGATTATAGGGTTCACGTTTCAAAGCTTTGCTTTTAGTCGGGTTAAGGGGTGGCATCGAAAGTCAAAAAGAGTATTAAATTTAGTTGAGTAGCCCTCCAAAAATGTTCATATTTGGAGTATTTCATACCCAAAATCGGTATCTAAATGAGGAATGCAATATTTAAATTTTAATTCTAAATTTTTGTTTGATTAATAACAAATCTGACATTTACAATTGAGTACATTTAGCGAAAACACCCAGAATTTGGTTAGCAGATACTTATATGTCTATGTAATACCGATGTTTACGTTACGTTACGTTTCTTTAACATACGATGTTTACGTTACGTTACGTTTCTTTAACATACACAAACATTTTCCTGTTAATTCTCATAACTTCAACATATTTACTCCCACAACTTAGATGCGTCAAAATCACATTATAGTTTATACATAATTAAATATATAATAATATATACCTACTCTTATGTGCTAAGAATCGATAAAAACTCTGAGTAATGTAAAATTTATTGTAGCCATAACTTGATCCAATAAATAAACGAATCTAAAGAAGCTGAGCTATTCATGTCATCTCGCTCACACAATCACACAATGTTGCTAATACGAGTGAGAAGACACGATTAGCGCTGTTTCGTTTCGATTCGCTTCTTTATTGGCGCAGCTTATATAATAGTTATAGGTATTGTAATAAAAGTGCAAGTAATTTTTTTAATGTCAATGTATTTACTCATTTTAAATCATCATCCATTCTTCTTTTTCTTTCCTTATTATACTCTATCCACTGCAGCAAGGTGCGCGTGACATCCGTATTTATTTCGTTTATTTCTAAATTGACTACAGTTAATAATGGTACCGTATTTTAGTATTAGTAGTAGTGATATTTAGGGTGCTGTTGAAATTTTAGTACTGTTTAGGTTATGGTTTGTAAGTCGCGGCAACTTTTAATGGTGAAAAGGAACGGTTTGTCTAATGTCACCCGCACCATCCTAAACTCTTCATCCGTCTCTTACTGTTCCTGCATGTAATTAAAAAAGAGAAAAGCTTGAATTCCGTAAAATAGTTTATCCAGTAACCGTCCGTCCTAAAATATATGACCTCTCCGATTTGACGAGACGGTGTGACGGTCTCATCTAGAAGGATTTAAAAATGGTGTTATTTTTTTGTCATTGTCTCTCTCCTTGCAAACGTCATAGGAGTGAGGGTGACCGAAAAACATCTCGCGCGTCAAAATAGGTGGCCTGTTGGCTTCTACAAGTTTACGTGCGCCGACGGGGTTCCAACATATTATTTTATTTACATGTTTTGAAAAATAGTAACTGTTACTACTTTTCCAAATCCTTTTCTTAACACAAATTCATTGACATTAATAAAATATGTAATTGTACAAAAATATCGTAACGTACCTTGTAAATTCAGGTTGTAGTTTACCTAGAATTTAGATAGTTGTTAAATATTCGATGTTTAATACCTATCATAGAATATTTTTATACCCGCTTCTATTTGTCGTAACGTAGATGTAACTGGTATGAAATTAATGTTCTAGAGGCCAACTTTATTTTACAGCTAAAGTATTGAAATTTGAACACTAAATCGTAGGACTTGCAGGCGAATTTTGAATGAGATTTGTAAACGATTTAGGGTCCTAAACCTTTAAGTAAAATTCCTACACGTCCAATGTAATACGTTTGCTGTCGCACTATATCTTAACGCCATACATGATCTATCTAGAGAATACAGATACATCAGGGTCTCGTTTCTACTAAGCAGTTGTATTGTCAATTTGAGGCAATTCATTAACAATTCAAAACAATTGATTAGTAGAATAGGGAGGCTGATCAAGTGAAAACTCACACCGTACGTCCGGTCGAAGTGACAAGCCATTCGAAATTAATTGCAAAACATAATTTGTAAACCAACTTATACAGACGACTGATTCTTTAATTATGTATGCTTTTTCTGTGTCGCAAATACTTGTAGCTTTTTCATGTATGGCAAACTTTGTATATAAAGCCTCTGGCTCACCGCGGCGCATTTTGGCCCGCGAGCCACCCGTGTAACTGTCATCATTCGTGTGTTATGTCGTATTCACGCATGCTTGGCTTGTGCCAAGTGCGAGTGTGAGGTGCGCTGTTGGCCAGCGGCTTTCTACTTAAATCTTAAACAATACAGAATAACCGAGAGTTGTCGCTTCATGGGAAATTATGTCCCATTTGTCACCAGCGGCGACATAGCTTGTCTCCACAACTAGAAACGTGAGCGCGAAGTAAATTTTCATATAAACATACCCTGAAAATGTAGGGCAATATTAGTTTCCTAAACTAAATATTAATCAATAAAGTTGTAGGGTCAATAACGTCTAGTATTAACCGTGTTGTTAATTATATAAGTGTTATTTATGAGGGTAGTGTATAAATTGGAACGGCGTGAACAAGAATGGCATTTTGTATACTGACGGACTATGGAGGAGACTTCTTAGTTTAGACTCGTGTTTGTTGAAGAAATATTTTTAAAAGCTTGTTGATTTTCACGACGCGCATTGTTAGTGTGCATGCTTCTTATTAATAATAAAATGTTAAAAGATCGTAACCCCCGACAACGATTCTCATCAAACAGAAGAACCCATGCACTCGACTGACTCACCTCTCAAACAAAAAAAAAAAATCTTTATCGGTTCATCCGTTCGGGAGCTACATCGCCACAGACACACTGACACGTAAGACTTTGGGGGTTAAAAATACTGGCATCACAGTAAAAAATGCACCAGACACGCACTACGACGCAATTTGCATGTACACATTATGTATAGCCCGGAAGTTACTATTAAAACGCGATGTGACTCCGACGACACGCGACGCGCGTTGAGTTGAATTAAAACTGTTTTCTATGACCAAAACCTCACTACGAACACGGGTCGCATCGTGTTTAAGTGTGGTTCTGAATCCCTAGAAAGCGAGCGCGAAAAAAATATTCTTGTCACTTTTTGCCGTGCGAGAACGTGACAAGGCTATGTGCATACATACATCTGTCTCGATAAAAAGAGTCGACATAACTTTGTCGTATTGCGCATGCTAGGCTTGCTGGTCATAGAAAATAGTAAGATTTGATTTATGTCAACATGCGTCGCGTTTCATCGGGTGATATCGCGTTTTAATATGTTTCGGGCTTATAGTAAATGTATTATGTTATCTGTGTCATAAGCACGCGCTCTCGTGAATTCCAACAAGTAACATTGTGACTCACTAAATATCAGGATCAGCGGACGAATTGTAAATCAAAAGTCGACAATAAATAGTTTTGATCCTATTGCTTTAATTTCTGTTTCATTCCATATTGAGTCGCTCAAAATTTTTGTAATGTTTGGTGTACTTAATAATTTTGGTCACAGTTTAGAAAATTGTGTTGTATTTTAAAATTTATGCATTTGCACTCATTCCGTTTGATTTTCGTTGTGTTAGAGGCAGCTCTGAAATTGTAATAAGTTTATAATATCACTTGAAAATAAGTTTAGATTTTACTATTTTACGCTAATTCTACACCGAGGTGGCGAACCGCGATAACGTTGCGATATTATACAGACAGAGATGCAGTTACAGGGAAATCGCAGACAGATAGAGCGAGATGCAACATAGTATCGGTACGTTACCGCGGTTCGCCGCGTCGGTTTGGAATCGGCGTTAGCCTAACATTGTATTGTCTTGAAGGCAGAAAATTAAATTCCATGTTTAGATGAGATTATTATTTGAAAAGGCGTTATTTTTGCGTTTGACAAATTAATCAGCATTGGGACCAAGTATCAAAATTGATTTCATCCGGCGGCGTAGAATCGACTTGACGTTCGAATTTTTTAATAAAAGCGATTTTATATCGATTAGAATTATTGGCAAACATAGTTACATGTTCGTAAACGTTCACTAGGCAAAGGTGCTATAAAATGCTCTGTCACCTTTTCGCTGAGGGGAAACATCACACGCGAAAGTGAGACGGAACATTTATTAGCTTAAAGCTGGTGCTACGTTTTTGAATAAGACAGATTATTAGTCGTCAGATTTATTTTGAAAAAGACACGTATCACGTGTCTCAGAACTACGACGCCAACAAAGTCAATCTTATTTCTTTAATCAATATTATCTGACGATTTTAAAGTGTAAACCAGCTTTTAGAGCTTTACTTCACTGGGACCCCAAGATGGCGCCACCAACAAAATGTATAAACTGTTTGGAGGATACCTCACCTGCAGGCCTAACATGCACGCTGCAACAAAACTTTGCACACTCTTTTTATCGAGACAGACGTATTACACGTAGCCTTGTCTCGTTCTCACACGTCGAAAATTGATGAGAAGATTTTGACGCGCGCGCATGCTAGGCCTGCTTGTGTCCTCTTGGGTGCGCAACGTAACGGACACCTGTGGGGCTGTTCCTACGCGTGAGATGAGATGAGATTTTATCTTGGTCACTCTCACACCTATCACCTTTCAAACGAGAGGAACAAGGACGAAAAAAGGTGAGATGAAAATCTCAAATCTCCTGGCTTAAATAGCATGTGCACGCTACAAAATTATTTTCATCACTTTTTGTCGTGTGAGAACGTGACAAGGCTAAGTGTAAACATACGTCTGTCTCGATAAAAAGAGTCAACATACCGTTGTCGCGTTGTGTATGCTAGGCCTCCAGGTGCGTCAACAATGCTGTATGCGTTTTGATGGTGGTGTCCTAGTGAGATAAGGCCCTTAGTGGCAGTGCTTCTGTAATTTTGGTGCGTTATTCATATTTTTAATTTATTTTCGTGAAATTGTAAGAAAACATTGGTAACCGAGTGACATCATGGATTGTTTATGAATTTAAATATGTATTTATTAAACGGTTTTGTTTACTTAATATTTTAAATTAGACTAAATACTAAAATCACGATTTTTTGGTGTCATTTCGTTGCCAAATACCTAAGTAAGTAGATATTATTTCAATTTACGTTCTTCCATTTGTTTTTGAGAGGAAGATTCTAAAGCAATAAATAAATGTTTATTTTTAATTTGTAAATTAATTATATCAAATGTATATTTCATCGTTAAGTGTCATTATTATTATTCGCACAATTATATTATTATTTAATTCTAAATAATTGTATGTAGTGAATAAAGGAAACTATTGTTTTTGAAATCAATTGTAATAATTATTATTAGGGTGGTATTGAGTGTGGTTGTTATACGGCGAGATGTATTAAATAAACTTAATTACCTGATATTGTTTTGTTTATTTTCTTTGTAATTATACATGTATGTATACTTTAAGGCCCATGGAAATACGTACAATTATTATATGTTGCCATATACTTTTTCCGAGATTTTCACGGTAAAAGGCCATTTTGTCCAATATTTTTAGTTAAGGAGTTATGTCCATATCTTCTTCCATCTCTTGTCTTGAAGAAGTATTTTTTTATGAATAAATGCAATTTTAACAACTATAAATAATAAAATGCTACGTAAGTTCAAAGTTCCGTGCTATCCGCGCGCCTTTTTTAAATAGGGTGGCAGTTGGGTAGCTACTTGGTCGATACTTTATTAGAGACCAGCAGGTGTGCGTAACTGCAGCTTCCTCATAGGTGATAGAATAATTCTACCTATGCCAATATTTAAAGCATAATACCTGCAATCAAATATCCCAGTCTTAGTTTAGCTGCCACAAGAACTTCGTTTTAATAAGTGTCAGCTGGAGTGACATAACCTCAGCTCGCACATTCAGTATAGGAAAACCATTGAGGTTAGGGTTTTGGACAATAGCTAGAAAATTAAAGCATAATAGCTGCACAAGGTAGGATAAATCTGAACGATGTTACTCAAAACATATAGAAGCTATGATCAAAAAACTGTGTGTAAGCTGGTGTGGTGTCACTTCAGCTACTCATCTCATATCTTCCAAACGAAAGAAGGTAAGACTATGCATTTTAGCTCAAATTTTAAAGCATTATTTTTGCCATTGGCAGCAAAATTTTCAAGTCTCTGGGTTTTATGCTTTCCGAGTTCTAAGCTAATACCTATGTGTAAGCTGAAGTGACGTCACTTCAGCTGACACATGTTGAATCGACAAAACTACCAAACGTAGAGTTTTGATTTAAGGGGTTAAGATGCGCCAATGACATTTGGCATTCGGCGCTCAGCTGGTTTTAGCGCCTCTAGTGATCAACGCTCGAAGCTTTTGAACATTGAGCTAGCATTTCTCAAAGACAAACAAATTCAGACGAAACACCGTGAAAAAAATATTTTTGCCTAAAAATGAAAGCCCTCTGTGATGTTATGCTTTATTGTAATGTTTTTTTACTAAATTATTTGAAGCCAACGGCGTTTTAAAGTTGAGCCTTATAAGCAGCATGAGCGCGGTAGTTTGTTTATAAGTATAGGTAGATTAAGTATGTACTCACAAATATCCCGCATCTAAAGGCTTTGATTCCCTTTGGTCGTGCGTGTAAAATCTAAAAAAACAATCGTAGACCACGGACTCTCTGAAGTGTGAGATATTATCTTGGTCCCTCTCACTTTTATGATTTTTCAAACGAGAGAGACATTGACCAAAAAATATCTCGTGCGTAGGAATAGGGGAAATAATATAATATCGTAAGAATGGCCCTGGAGGGCTATTCTTGACGCGTGAGATGTTTCTTGGTCACTCTCACTATGACTTTTAAAACGAGAGAGACATTGATCAGAAAATATCTTTCGTAAGAATAGGGCTCCTGATGGGCATCCTAAGAACTCCGGTACCAGGGATAAATTACTCAACCTATCCTAAACCAATGCTTACAACATTTCAAAAATCTCATAACAAAAAACATATTTACTAGGACTAGCAGAGCTGTTCAATCGACGGCCCGCTTAAAAAATGTATTCTACGAGTTGGTAGTACTAATCTGTTTTACATAATCAGCAGGTAGTATAAAAATGACTAAAATGATTGAAAACATAGTGGACCTAGAACTTACAACCTCATTATTATCTCGATAGTTTCTTGCCTGATTTTGCTGATAATTATGTTCCTACTCGAAGTTAAAAACGCGTTTGTGTTTAATATCTTTTTCATCACTCTCACTCGTAAAAAGGACTTTATTACATCAGTTTTAGATCATAATCCGAGCTATTAAGCACGTGTGCTGTTACTTTACCATTATCGCACTAGTAACTAAACTAGACTTTTTTTTAAATAAATCAACAAGAGTTTTTTTTTACTTTTCTTAAATTCTTGATTTAAAGTATCATAACTAAATAATAATGTAATAACAGTAAATAAACATTATTTTTTAAATCAAAATATTGACAATTAATTAGGTATGATAATTTAAACAAAGTACTCGCTTTATTATTATGCCTAGTAAAATTTTGATAAGTGGAACAGCAGCAAAATGCGCATACATTTTCAGAAAAATGTATTGACTAATGCAAGTCTGTGTTTTTTCCCCTCGCATGTGTGATGAAAAACGTCACATGAAACGCGTGTGCGTTAATAATTTACACTATTGGCTCCATTAGTGGGCTCGCATACGGCTCGCGCTATAATACCGCCTCGAGTGTAATAATCTTAGCACAAAAGTGTCATAATTTACGATATAAAAAACTACACTTTGACTTAATTTTGTTTACTTAATTTTTTTAGTAAACTGATTTTCAATAAAAGTCAAGTTAGAAGATGTTTTAAGTGATCATTGTAACAAAATTAAAGCGACTTCCAAACCACAAATAAGCACTAATATTAATTAATATAATTATTATAAGCGCTACCCATCTATTTGAAGTCGGTGCCAGCCAAGTCTTATAGGTAGAAGAAGAAGGATACTACTTACAAGTATCTACCTAATTACTACATAAACATAGTATCTATATACTGCCTACTTGGCTTGGCTGGTTACGAGTAGTAGGTAATTCCTACTAAACATTCAGACTGAAATATTTGGCATAGTACGAGTAACTCCTAGAACTTCTACCTATTACCAACAAGTATATAACCTACTTACTACACAAATTGTAACTATCTACTCCATATTAGACTTGGCTACCTATTAGATTTAGCTTGGAGGCCGAGTTAACGGCTTACCTACCCGCTACCCTTGCCATAGACACCTGTCTGAGCGTGACGTTTTAATCGGACAGTGCCAGCCAAACCCAGTATAAAGACAATTGCCAATGCCAACTAGATAACTGTTGCCCGTACCATGGTCTGGCAATATGATGATGGTAGAGAGAAGGGTGCAGGTTCGGAGTGGGACCTGTGAATGACAAATACAAGAAAGTAACGGAACGAGCTTTTTTTTATCTACGCGTACGAAATCGTGAGCAACAGCTAGTAGTTAATATAGTAAAAAAATCCTCTCTAGCTGGACTAAAGGGGTCTTAGATTGGATATTGAAAAACCTTTTGTAGCTGAAATACATGTATAGTGCTTAGATTTTAGCAAACACCAAAAAAATAATCAAAATAAACCGAGAATCAAAAAATATCAATAAATCAAATGCTTTAAAGGCAGTAATCGCTCAGATTAACACATCCTTAATCTAACACATGAAAATCAAATGTTGGTTTTATAGATGAAACATAAATTCGAGCGAAGCTTGCAGTTGGGAGTTTCCAAGCAAAGAGATTAACATTGAATGAAAACTCAGAATAAGCAGTGTAAGAAGAGTTTATTTGAAAATTGAACTAGCTACCAAGAAAAAAATACGAGCACGTGCTCCTCGAGCTGCACGAAATTTAAAATAAAAGACTGTACCTTACTAGTACCTTTTTATTAGTTATGAGAGAGTATAATATTAGACAGTATTTTTAGAAGAGGATTCGCTTCTAGGATAAAGCAGTGTTTTTGTCTTGGACGGCTTGAACCCCTCGCTGCCCTCAGGACTCATCTTCCCTTGCTGCGCTCGGGAGTTAACTCTAGATTCCCTCGTTACGCTCAAGGTACAATAAGCCGCCCGCGACGTAAGGCACTGCTTTGTGCCCTCGGTACATAATTTACTATTGTTACTCTTTATTCACAAAAAGGTGAATTTAGAAGCAAGACCTGTTTGCTTTTTTCCAATCAAGTCTATCGATTGTTTGGCGCAACCAAAACCATTGGGTCTTGATATTTCCTTAAATTTTACGAAGAAGAAGCTAATGTTATAATACGCCAAAAACTTTTGTCTTTCTGTTCTTGTTCTGCTTCTTCTTCGACGATGAGATTCGGCAATGAAGACTGATATTGTTGTTCCTAAAAACAATATTAAATAATAATTAATTTGCAACCATACTAAGTCCCAACGCTCGTATCAATAATTTATTTATGTATATTGTGTACACAAAAAAAAAATGATTACCAGTTTATTCGAAGGTGAAAAAGTCCCTGTTCCTCGGATGCTCTGATAACTTTCGGATGATTTTGAACTAGGCATCTGTAGATAAAAATATAGGATAAGTTTTTAGTACTGAAACGGAAGTTTTTCACTCGCGCTTCGCGCTCGCTAAGTGAATGGTTGTACTGGCGTCACGCATGCCCATAGCAGTTCAGCGCCACTCTGATTATAAGTAGTGGCTCTATGAGCAACGTCTTTTAACTCACCTTAGTTCAGTACTTGCATTTTTTGTTGGCTGAACGCTTGTGTTTAAAATTTGATAATTTCGTTGATCTCTGTTTCTGAAAAAATGAAATAGAGAAATTTAAAGATATTAATTACACAATATTCATATTACTCAAAGCGTCTCGTTTGTCTCTTTCCATGATACCATAAAATATAAAACAATTACCAATTTATAATCCCAGTTTAAAATATATTACTATTCTAGTCTTCATGCAATAGAGACTAGATTAAAATAACTATTAAGACTAGATGCAGGTTGGTATCAGTTACCAAAGAAATTGTTGTATTTAATAAATATAAATAAATAACAATACATACAATAGTGACTCTGTGAGCTGGAGATCTCGTGACCGATGTCTGTCCGATTTGAAATTGTCACATGTATTTTATACCCAAATAAATTATTTGTATTTGTATTTGTATTTGTCCTCCTCTACAGGTCACACTCCTCAACCGATTCTCGTGAAATTTTGTGAGCAGGTTTGACAATTATATAAATTTTTGTTTTGACTCGGATCAAAAAGTTTTTTGGAAATTTTCCAATTATGCAGATATATCCTTTTTTAAATCACATCTCTGCCATATTGAAAAATTTCCAATAACCGCCTAGACACGAAAATTCTTTTTAAATATCGGACTTACTCACAAAGTTTCAAGAGAATAGGTTAAGAAATGCGACCTGTAGATTAAGACAGGTCTGGGCAAAGATCCGGACAGAAATCCAGACGGAATTCGGAAATACGAAAGCATTTTCGTCGAATCTGAAGCATAGACGCTTCGCTCGCTAACGATCTCTCGCTCGGTTATTGTTGTAAGAAAATGTAATAACTTTTCTTTCGAATTCAATGGCCATAACTCGGAACACTACTTTCTGAATGCAAATGCTTGAATTTTTGTATTAAATACTATTTTTTACAAAAAAATACTTTATTTTGATCAAAGTGACTGATCAGAGTGTTAGTAAGCATATTCTTTCAAATAAAAAATAAATGACGAAGTTATGCTGCAACAAACATTTCGTAAAATTTATACAATGTAATTGAGTGCGTCCTAATTTTTGAAGTCGGTTAACAAACCAGGATAAGTTAGAAAAATATGCTCACTACACTGCTAAAAATAATAATGTATTGCGGACCGTGGTTGGTCAGCTATAACATAAAAATGTGATTGTTTCTAGTTTAGGTAGGTTAGTTTAGGAAATGTGCTATACCAAAAACAAAAAATAGTATTAGTCATTTACACCGTTCGCACGCAACGACCGCTTTCCGATATTGACATCGTAAGTACACATAATAATTATCATTATTTTATTTTTACCCGATTGTTCAAGAAGGATTATTTATTATTATTAACTATAGAATACTCCCCATTTCTATGTTATTAACTAGGTGTTGGGGCATCAGCAAGTATGCCACAGTTTCAATTTGAAATGGCTTAGGTATATTGACCTTAGTATAATTTTTGTGAATAATTGAATCAAATGAAATCACGAGAAAAAAAACAGCTGTTTCATACAGAAAGCTCATCGATCGTCGACAAAATGTAAGCAGATACTTTTTTCCCCGATTTATATTACAAATAAAAAAGTTTAAAAAGTAATCGTTGTTTATAATGAAGAGTACAATGACCCCCGTTTGGCTTAGTACACCCTATACCGATAACCCTGTGCAATGTACTAATATGACACATATAGGTACATTTGTACATAACAAGAAAAAAAGCACAGTTCTGACAAGTCTTGCACTTGGATAATTATCATGAGCAACATGTACAATGGGGCCCGTGCCGTGGCGTGATGATTGTAGTACAGCACGACGCTGCGCGACCGCGGCTCGTATCACAGCAAAATAAGGTTCATGGTCGCACAGCGTCGGCGGCTAAATCCAACAATCATCGCAATAAGGTGTAATGGACGGTGAAGCCCTGAGAGTTAACATAGGTCGGAGGACACGTCTGTAGTTTTCTATTAAGTATTTTTATCAGGAAAACAAACGTCAGACCGAATCATATGCCACTAAAAACTCAGACACTAGGGTTAGTCACTTCAGTCTACACAATAAGAACAAACGGGTAAAAATATTTATGTGGTAATTAAATATTAATAGGTAGGTAGGTACTTACCATTTAGCTACCTAGTTGGAGTCCAATTTTTTTGTTACGCCTAGCTGCCTTGGTGACATCTCCCATTTTCATCGGATCAACCTTCTGTACCCTCTACTCACAACGCGATCAATTATTGTCCAAATATTTTCACTAGTAGTAAAATCACTAAAAACTTATCAAATGTCTTGAAAAACTACTTTTTTTGATTGTCTCTGGATAATTAAGCACTGTTTAATTGATGATTTACGTACAAATAGAAAAAAAATGCGAAAATATTTTTCGGCAAGGCGAGTACATCCTTCCTTCGTGAGGCGCTGGCGCCGACTGGCCCGTCCCCCGCAAAGGAGCTCGCGGGTGTCAGTGGTCACGTGATCTGACGAAATACTTCAAAATAACACAAAATATTACTAAACTAACTCAATTTTAGCTCTAAAAATATGGTAAAAGGACGATCAATCATATTTTTAATTTCCTATCCGAAGGTGTAAAAATATATAGTAACGTAATCTCCGTAAGCACGGTATTGCACGCCATGAGAACGAAAACAACGTTCATTTAATATTTTTTTACTCGCTATCTAGTAAGTAATATAATATTTTAATCAAGGCTAATTAATAGGTAACAGAATGATCTTATTGGTGATATTTTTTTCATATCGGTAGGGTCCGTAGCTTCTTCACTATTACGAGTTGAATAGACGCATTTGGCGAATATTCAAGGCTTAAAGGGCAAAAATTAAAGCATAATTGCTGCCATAGGCAGCTAACATTTCAGATTCCGATGACACTGCACAATTTTCAGACAGATTGCATTCCAATTGAATGTGTTGGATATTGTCATCATTGATGATATCATGTTCCCTTTTTTGATTCCTGTTTTTAAGCATTTTTGAATTGTCAGCAGTAGTAACACGGAAAAAATAAATTACCCGTGTATCACCTTCGATAGCCAGTTATTACATGGAAAATTGTCATACTTGTGTGATAATCTGGTGTGACTCGAGTCGGTACTGGAAAAAAAACCGATCGATACGATTACTACTGGTAGTAACACGAGTAGAAAACGGTCTGGCCATACACTTCTAGCATGGCTGATGGCCGGGCCACAGTCGGCAATATTGCCAGTGTTGCCGTGAAAATATGGCCCGTCTAGGAGGGTTTGTTTGCCCTCTTTCTGATTTAGTCTATTATTTTTAGCCGAACTTACGAAATTGTGGATCTTTGACACCCTTACCTGAATGTCCCTCATTTACTCCGACTAATGGTTTAAAAAAAAAAACAAATTTTGAAGCAATAATAATTTATTCGTGAAAAATTGAGCGCATAGAAAACTTAACCTAAACGAAAATAATTAACTACATTAAAAAAATAATCATAAAATTGTCATTAGCTTAATTACAATTCATTGTGAGACTTCATTATTAATACTGAAAATAATCAAATAAATCAATAATAAAATAAATATCTTTCGTGATTCATTGTTCCTTTTAATAATCATTGCCCCGGCAGTACACTCTCGCTTAGACCGTTTCTAATGTAGGCGAACTACTTTAGCTGATTTGACCGACCGCATATGTTTTAAACCAAACTAGCTTGTTACCCGCGACTTCGTTCGCGTTTATTTAGAAAACAGTAACTAAAACCTCGTGAAACAGTGTAACTAATTATCAAATTTCATCAAGATTCGTTCAGCCGTTTAGCTGTGCAAAGCCAGACATACAGAGTTACTTTCGTTATCATAATATTGGTATGGATTCGTTATCAGTAGCAAACGATCTCGGCGAGAGTGTACAGCCTAGATTTAAAACATTCGTTACTCAGTCTTCTTAAAAATAAATTTAAAACGTGGAATTTCGAATAAAAGGAATGATTTATAGATAAATCATTAAAATTAAAAACAAACTGAGAATGGATTTTGACTTATATATACTCTATATATTCCGTATTCAAAAAAATCGAAACGTTTCACACATCGCTAAAGACATGCCTTGCATAAGTGACTTTCTTTAACACTTGGTGCAGCATAGACCAATATATTATTAAGGTCTATGGTTATTGCCAGAACAAGTATCTTGTCAAGCGAAAATTATTGCTTTCTCGCTCACACAATTAAGCGTTTTTAAAAATAAAAAAATTGACTGTGCATTTGAAAATCGTTATAGGACAACTATTTTAGCTAATATTGTAATGGCTATTTCAAACTAATTTTAATTTTTATGCCTATTTCTTAGACAGAAAAACCTAACAGCAAGAATTAAAAAAAAAATATATTTTTCTCCGTGTAAGACTCTGAATTGTGTGAGCGAGAAAGCAATAACGTCCGTTAAAGGCACTTAATAGCGCTAGTTCAGACACGGCGGGAACCGCGCGGTAGTAGTATTGTTGTCCTTGTCTAATGCGCAGCAATAACAAGGACAACAATACAACTACCGCGCGGTTCCCGCCGTGTGTGAACTAGCGCGTAGGGTATTTAGGATGAGTAGTCTGAGTATTCACCGGACATGAGCGAGGAAGATGGGCACTATGCGAGAAAAAATCCGCCAATAGAATCACTTCGCCGTGTAAATGAAGTGGTCCTATTGGTGTTTTTTTCATTGAGAACTTCTCATCTCCCTTGCATCATGCATGCTTCTCATCTAAAAATCTCCAGTGTTGACGTAGCCTTTAGTTGGAACAAAGATTGTTATTGCTACGCCAGTCGCGGAAACTACGCGCTAATCTGTGGCGATGTTGTTTACAACTACCGATAGGTAACGCAGATTAGACAATAGTAGCCGCTCGAGCCGCGCGTTTGTAGCGTAGCTACTTACTTACAATACATTTTTTCGTTGCACGACACTTAAACATTCATTTTTGCATTTTTAGTTGATATTTAATTGTCTTCGACATTAAATAACAACTATGATTTTATTTTTATTTACGGTATTGAGCAATGACTTTGAAGTCATGTAAGTTATTAGACACTGACAGTGACAGTTAGCATGTTGCTGTCATCCGTTTCACATTTCCGTCCGACGGATCAAGCCAAATAATAAAAAAAAAAAAGATAGGAGAATAAAATTATCTATTTTCTATCTATTTTTTATCTGGATTATTTTACATAACCTTGTTGGGAAAAGGGAACGTAAATAAAAAATAGTTTTGCGTACAAGACGTAGTGGATTAAGTGTGGTGACGTCATACGTGGATGCGTGAGTCGAAACGGTTCCAAAGTGACAGAATGATTTTGCTTTTTTGAAGGGCATTCTATTGTGATAGCTCGAGTTGAGTTTTCTGGTCTTTTCTGGTCGAGACAGACAAGGTGAAAGACATGGTGCTCCGGAACTTCGTCTGCCTTAGGGCAGAAGCATTTAGAAAGAGGCGTAAAAGGTTAGTTTTGTGATGGAATGAAACAATCATTTCAAATTGTTGGGATAAAAGTTGATCTCAGAATTTTCCCGATAAAGAAGAAACGTGATTCTGATTCTGTCGTCTTTTTGTCCATAGCCTCTTCTGCCCGGATTGATCAATTCCCCACTGACGAACTGGCAACGACTACGGCACCCCGATTCCTGCAGATGTAACTGCACTGCATGTCATTTTTTTTCTTCCCACTTGCGGACCCAAGCCACGTTGCTTACCGGCAAGCATACACCATTGTATCCACTTGCGGATGTTAACCTCCAAGCGTACCTGCTGCGTCGTGAAAGCAAGTGCCACACGCAACTTATCCATGGATTCACAAGTAACCCCTTTATTTTGTTCAAAAGTCATAGCCACAAGGTTACTTTCTCTATGACAGGTATGGTCATATTATTCTACTAATTTTCACAATTTCAAGCCTTCTGGACAGAGTGTAGACGTATGAGACAGTCCTCGTTTTCACTGTATGATCTGCGCTTTAGTGAACATAAGTTTTGAATAGAAATACCTTTTGTTGTTCTAGTAAATCGCTTAGCTACCGATTTACTAGCATTGATTGTGAATTAACATTTAGAATCACATTAGTTTATATTACTTTAATATTACAGACAGTATTAGCACCAGAGCTGTAATTTCATAACTACATTCTAAGCGATTTGGTTTTAATAGGTTCGCTTCAATTTAAGTGTGTTAAAATATAGTATTAAATAGTATTTAACTCTATAACGATTAAGGTTGTAGAATTTTAAGCTTAAGACCCTTCTGGTCATTACAGGGTAAGAATACTCGCTTTAAATTTAAGAAAATTGCATGTACTTTAAGTAATTATGGTTCCGACCAATAAATAGTTTTGATTTAACCTTAAAAACAAATCTTTTAATTTTGTCCTCACACAGCAACTCACAGATAAACAACAATACGGTCTTTGGTAACAGAGGTCTTTGTTCTTATCGACTTAAGCTTATCCAGGTTTAATTTTGTTTTTGTTCGCTTAGGTAGCTGCGACACCTTCCTCAAAGGTACAGTTAGCTTCAGCTCTTCAAGCTCTTTAATACAGGTGCAAAAGTTTCATTTGCCACCATTTCTCCTTTTGTCCCATCTCCCCCCCGATAACGTGGACCACTTTTCACCTCAACCTAACTTTAACCCATATTAAATAAAAAATATTAAAGTAAATAAATTCCTTATTAAATTTTTTTTTTTTTTTTTCCACCACGTTACAATGGCGCCCGAATTTTTTTAGTATTTGGAGTTGTTTTGTGAAGGCAAAATTATTAATTAAAAAAATAATTTTGAAAATTTAGTTTTTAAGCAATTTAACGGTGAATTGTTTTAAGTTTAAGATCGATTTATAGGTTATTACACCTACTATTGTGTTAAACTACACTCTCTGTCTAAAATTTCTCAAATTTAAAACTGAAACATGTCGGTTCATTCTGGAACACTCTCCGATGATGAGGCCACGTTTGTCTCACCCAACCTTAGTGTGTCTTTAGTTGCTACTCCACATATACGTTTGAGTTCTGCGGGACAACGGAAAGTTCGTATTCCCATTGGTACGGTGAACACTCATCGACGTTTGAACCGTTTGGTTCGTTTTGATTATTTTTCTGAACATTTAGTGACAGCTGTTTCGTTTCCAACACAGGGTCACTCTACTTATGCGACAACCACGTCTCACGCACACGCCACTACACATAATCCGCAACGCAAATTTAATAATTATTATTTAGTTGTTAATTACCTTTAGCAAATCCAACTTTTTCTAAACAGTATCGTTAATTTAGCCACGGAATATACCCATTATTTCCTTGCGACAGGTCGAGAAATTATCATGGACGGTACATTCCATGCTATTTTGAAGGATTTACTCGCTTCCATTGATGATGTCTCGATCAATGATGGCAATAGGGATAAGGTTCAATTGGTGAATTCCACGCGAAGGATTTCCTTCGTATTTGGCTATTATTTTTTTGGACATGAGTAGCACATTGTTTGAAGTCGTGTAACTTGGTATTAGCAAGCCAATTTTCTTAGATTTTAATTTAACTTTACGGCGGATTAGTTTGAATTTCGTGAATGAGGATTTTTTTGAGATGAATGTGTGGAAATAGTAGTGGACAGGATGAGAGATTGTTATGAAAGTGGTATGAAAGTTGCAGAGTGAAAGGATCTGCATAGTATTTGTCACTCTAATCGATCCGCGAGTTAGATTTATAACAGAAATTGTCTGCTAACAATTTTTTCTTCGTTTTCGGAGGTATGGCTTTTTGCCATATTTTTTGTTGCGGCAGTGCAGTTAATCGTCTTTCTTTTTTTTTCCGGTTGCTCCTGCTGTTTTTTACGGTTAACTACGTTAACCTCTTTTTCCGAAAACGGGGGTATTGTAGCGTAGCTACTTACTTACAATACATTTTTTCGTTGCACGACACTTAAACATTCATTTTTGCATTTTTAGTTGATATTTAATTGTCTTCGACATTAAATAACAAATATGATTTTATTTTTATTTACGGTATTGAGCAATGACTTTGAAGTCATGTAAGTTATTAGACACTGACAGTGACAGTTAGCATGTTGCTGTCATCCGTTTCACATTTCCGTCCGACGGATCAAGCCAAATAATAAAAAAAAAAAAGATAGGAGAATAAAATTATCTATTTTCTATCTATTTTTTATCTGGATTATTTTACATAACCTTGTTGGGAAAAGGGAACGTAAATAAAAAATAGTTTTGCGTACAAGACGTAGTGGATTAAGTGTGGTGACGTCATACGTGGATGCGTGAGTCGAAACGGTTCCAAAGTGACAGAATGATTTTGCTTTTTTGAAGGGCATTCTATTGTGATAGCTCGAGTTGAGTTTTCTGGTCTTTTCTGGTCGAGACAGACAAGGTGAAAGACATGGTGCTCCGGAACTTCGTCTGCCTTAGGGCAGAAGCATTTAGAAAGAGGCGTAAAAGGTTAGTTTTGTGATGGAATGAAACAATCATTTCAAATTGTTGGGATAAAAGTTGATCTCAGAATTTTCCCGATAAAGAAGAAACGTGATTCTGATTCTGTCGTCTTTTTGTCCATAGCCTCTTCTGCCCGGATTGATCAATTCCCCACTGACGAACTGGCAACGACTACGGCACCCCGATTCCTGCAGATGTAACTGCACTGCATGTCATTTTTTTTCTTCCCACTTGCGGACCCAAGCCACGTTGCTTACCGGCAAGCATACACCATTGTATCCACTTGCGGATGTTAACCTCCAAGCGTACCTGCTGCGTCGTGAAAGCAAGTGCCACACGCAACTTATCCATGGATTCACAAGTAACCCCTTTATTTTGTTCAAAAGTCATAGCCACAAGGTTACTTTCTCTATGACAGGTATGGTCATATTATTCTACTAATTTTCACAATTTCAAGCCTTCTGGACAGAGTGTAGACGTATGAGACAGTCCTCGTTTTCACTGTATGATCTGCGCTTTAGTGAACATAAGTTTTGAATAGAAATACCTTTTGTTGTTCTAGTAAATCGCTTAGCTACCGATTTACTAGCATTGATTGTGAATTAACATTTAGAATCACATTAGTTTATATTACTTTAATATTACAGACAGTATTAGCACCAGAGCTGTAATTTCATAACTACATTCTAAGCGATTTGGTTTTAATAGGTTCGCTTCAATTTAAGTGTGTTAAAATATAGTATTAAATAGTATTTAACTCTATAACGATTAAGGTTGTAGAATTTTAAGCTTAAGACCCTTCTGGTCATTACAGGGTAAGAATACTCGCTTTAAATTTAAGAAAATTGCATGTACTTTAAGTAATTATGGTTCCGACCAATAAATAGTTTTGATTTAACCTTAAAAACAAATCTTTTAATTTTGTCCTCACACAGCAACTCACAGATAAACAACAATACGGTCTTTGGTAACAGAGGTCTTTGTTCTTATCGACTTAAGCTTATCCAGGTTTAATTTTGTTTTTGTTCGCTTAGGTAGCTGCGACACCTTCCTCAAAGGTACAGTTAGCTTCAGCTCTTCAAGCTCTTTAATACAGGTGCAAAAGTTTCATTTGCCACCATTTCTCCTTTTGTCCCATCTCCCCCCCGATAACGTGGACCACTTTTCACCTCAACCTAACTTTAACCCATATTAAATAAAAAATATTAAAGTAAATAAATTCCTTATTATTTTTTTTTTTTTTTTTTCCACCACGTTACACGTTCCATTGTTAAATCCGGAACAAAAGAAATCTTTCTGGAAAGCAATTATTGTGCACCGTTTTTATGATGTTTTTATCTAGTTAATAATGGGGTGTTTATTTGAATCCGAATGTTCTAGATTGAACGCGTGGCTCCGCGTGATAAACAACTTTTTGTGTGTTTGCGCTATTGTTTAATCGGATGTTCTGGATATCTTAAATTGTATAAATACGCGGACGATCGACGACTCGGCAGTCAGTTTTGATTACGCGTTCAAAGTGCTAACATCGAAGTAATTGTGCGAGAAGTGTTCAGAGTGTTATAGTGCAAGTATCAAGTGTAGTGTAACAGTGTTTGTGTGTGTGTAACTGGTGAATAAAGTGAATCTTCGGATACATCGACGTTTCATTCCTTTTATCCTAATCCAGCTCGTAACAATATTTTGCAAAGCCGGAATCAGACTATAGCACGAACGCCCGCGAAAACACCGATATGCCGTTCCTAATGGTCAAAACACTTTTAACAACCACTGGGAAAACTTTCGCGGGCGTTCGCGGCGAAAATCTGGTTCCAGGTTAATACGGTAGTTATTTAAGAGATAATATTTACGTCCCCGCTATTGCATATTTATCATTATGGCCGGGCTATTTCAACATTTTGAACGCGAAGTATTTACTAAAACTAAACTAAATTTAATATTCGAGAAAATAAAAGAAACCTATAATTAACACTGGATGGAAATACAATACTGAATAATTAAATTCTAATAACTTAGAAATATTGACGACATTTTGACAGAACTTAGAATATTGTTGTCCTTGTGATTGCGGACAGAAATTATTGAATGAGAAAGATAGCATTTTTGAATTTTTTTTCAGTAACCAAAAATGTTGCATGTGACAGGATAGGTACATGTTTTACCATACTTTTAGAATTACATTTAAAAAAACATATTTCAAAATCCTGTCTTATTATGAACTAACCAAAAAATTATATTTGTGAAAATATTTTCGTGCAAAAGTTTAGAAAATTTCAAAAAAAATTTAGGACATAGTACAAGTTAAGCATAAGCTCTAACTTAATGCACCTGTCGCATACTTACATTTCGGTAAAAAAAGTCACTTTTTTTTTCGTGTTTTTTTATGTTTAGCATAAGTGTGCATTTTCACTAAAGCTGAAACGAGCTCAGCGGAACACGAACTGACCAATCACAAAATTTCGAGATTGACCGGGCATTGTGATCGGTCAATTCATATACCGCTAAGTTCCGCTCGTCTCCGCGTCACTGGAAACACACCCTAAACCTGGTATTTGTTTAACCATCGAGTTTAACCATCACAGGTTTTAATTAGAGAGACATTATTTATCAATATCAGGCATATTTAAAGGCTTCTTGCAATACAAAAGGCAAGCTTTAAGTGTATAAAAGCTTCATTACAAAATTATCGTTAATGACGTCAATTCTGTAGCATTTTCTAAACTTAGATTTGAGAGCTTTAAAATAGTTGCCATCCGCTTCTCACGTATTGGAATGAAAGAGATGCAGGTAAATTTAGTTTCAGTCTGGTTTAGTTTAGTGACGTCATTTAGCAGAATTGACGCCGGTCGCCTATAAGCTCTTCCTTCGATTATATTATATTTAACATTATAGTGTAAAAGTGTATCGCAGTACATAAAGCTATAATTATTTATTTATCTAACCTATTGTCCTAGATGAGCCACAGAACGCGACGCGATGCGACCAGCGCGATTAAATGTAGTCTTACAAACTGACTTCTACTTCTGTGACTTATTACGATGGCTTCGATTTCGTTGTCACTACAAATGAAACTAATACTACTTTATCGGGATGCGACACTCCACGATGTATTGGCGAATACGAATGGTTATCACGGCCAGCACTGTCGGTAAACTGGCGCGCATCATTTTAAACAAGTTTTTGCTTTTGAAACTTATTCACGAGATGTTTTTAGCGCGACAACACGACACAAATTACCGTGAGATAATGAAGACAGCCCCCAGCATTAGAAACACAAGAAAGCGACGGCACGAATTTTAGTGCTGTCAAATAAGTTGGAACTACTCGTAAGTTTTGTTAACAATTAATAATTTGTAGCTCAACTTTTTTATTTTTATCGCATCGCATCGCATTGCTGATTTATTAGCTCACTTAGGACAATGCGTAACAACGTTTCTCGCAATACTTATTGTCATTTAATGTTGCCTTGTTCAATCTCTAGAGCTCGTGCGTATAGTAAAGGTAACGCACACCGGCGGACGGCGGATGACGAGATTTTAAATGTATTTATAAGTATTGTATCTTATTCATTGGAAATAAGGTATATTTTTTTTAATAAAACCGACACCGGAGCATTACGGAAGATGTTCTTAATACACCAAAGTCTGTCTTCCAAGATGAATTTTTTATCAGTAAAAATATTTGAATCCCGCGCGATCCGCCAGTGTACGCTAGCCTTATAAGTTAGATTTGTTTTAATAGAGATTTGTTTCGTTGTTTTACTTATTGCCATTCCTAGAACATTCATTTACATTGACTGTGTTTTAACAATAGTGCATACTTTTTCTAACTTTCTATATTAATAAATAATTAATATAATGTAACATTATGGAAGGTTACTCTGACCCAGATCCTCTACGGGTGTTACTCATTAGAGGTAAAATTATGAGTTTTGAGTTGAAAATACCTCACATCCATCATGTAGGTAATGTAGACTTTTAAATGAGCCATCGATATTCAAGTACTACGTCCTAGAGAAGCTGTTCCAAACAAAAAAGGTCACGTAACTTGATGACAGCGGTGCCTACCGCTGTGGACTAACTGCAAGTTTTCTGCAGCGCTAAAACATTCGTTCTGTCGTCTAACTATGCAGTAGTATTTAAAACATACAGCACTAGAACGTAGTTCTCTCGCTCCGTACACAACCAGACTGGGTACGTGTTGAAGCTAAACTATTATAAGGTGTACGAATTGTAATACAGTGCAGTGAAAGAAAGTCAATGTTCGGATGATCAAGTACGTACGTAGTATCTAGTGCGTAGTACATACATCGATCGTTACATCGATCGATACATATCGATGAAATGAGCATTTTCCCTAAAAAGGCTTCTCGCGAAATTTCGCATAATTATATTTTTTTTTTGTTCTAACTAAGAATGAAATAAGTACCTATATTATATGATGCTGATGACTGACGAGTGTAGAAAAAACAAATATTATTCGCATATTTGTAATGCAAACATTTAAATCAAGAATTTTAAACTTGTATTTATGTTATCCGTAATGAAGTGAAAATTGTGATTTTCGTATGTTAAAAATAGGCTAATATACGATTGCAGTAAAATTGATAAAACAAATCAAGACAAATATGCAAACGATTTTTTTTATTACTTACCGCATTTTATTTTGAAGTAAGTAAATAAAAAGTTATAAAGACTTTTCAAAGTAGTAAAATAAAGAAGTGGCGGTAGTTTTAAAAAGATGGCACCATCTAATCAATTGCAATCAATCAAAAACCAATCACCCAATGAGATGCGTATTGATATACGCTGATTGGTCCACTCAAAGTCACGTCATCACTACTGGCGCATCATTGGCGGAAAAAAAATATAGGCACTTTTGATGCCAATGTGTTGATTAAATGTGCTGACCCGCGATGTCTATGAATAGAAACTTTGATGCTATCTATAATTATTTACGGCTGAGGCAATTAGTTTTTAGATTTTTAAGGCACTTTTTCAATTATAACTTAGATAAAATTTAATCGACTTCTAACCTAAAAAAAGTTTTAAAAATCGAACCGAACTTAAAATTATTTATTTTCATTTTTAATTAATTAAAAAATAATCATAATCATCATAATCTTATTAATTAAAGCATAAAAATATTATTCTACCTACAGTTAAAAATCACATTTAATTAAAATTAAAACTGAAAATATTCTTAAACATAATTCAATTGGAAATACAATAATTAAAATATAATCACCATCGATATTTTTTTTGTGTTTTGTGCTATTTAACAATTGTTTTATTATTTTTAAAATACATTGTCATTTATTGGAATTACAACCTTGAAACTGAAGCGTTTTGTTAAAAATAAGAAATTATTTTAAAAGACACGAAAAAATGAAACAAATTATTCAAATATTCATCATTATAAAAATAGAGATAAACACAAGAGCAGGGCCCTTTACCATGAGTTTTAATCGTTACAAAAACGTTTTCCGTTTTCATTTCGCTCCATACATTTCAATAAAGCGCCCCTGGCGGAAACGTTAGAAAACTAGGTTAAATGTATGGAGCCACACGAAAACGAAACTAGTTTTCGTTAACTATCAAAACTCGCAGTAAGCCCCCAGAGTTCAAATTCCAATTTAAGTTTCAAATAAGATAGGTAGAGTCTTCTCTTTCTAACACACTTGACAGTTCATAATGGTGTCATAATGGTTATAACCTTCGCTCTGACTAAGCGAACTGTGAGCGGCTGACTGACCGCTGACTCTGAGTCGCGTATTTGGCAAGCTCGTTCGAATGCGAATCGGGCGCTCATTGAATCAGTCAGCAAGCGATACGCCGCAAACTGCGTACAGTACGCGCTGTTCGGACACTATGTTTAAAATATTAGGTTGGCTCACTGGAGGCAAACAGTCAGACGCTTACAGTTTGCTGAGTAAAGACGATGCCTTGTGCGGCCGCGACATTAGCTGTTAAGTGTGTTATCTAACGTTTTGATAGGATAATGGGGCCTTAACAATATTAGATGCCAGCTAGTATTTGCGTGGGAGCGCAGACTGCACGCGGTCTACGAAGCGTTCTGATTTTACAAAATCATGTAAAGCGCCATCTAGTTTCATTCGAACTAAAACATGGCTTTGTTGTTGAAATTTTCTATCAATAATATCAATGAAATGTTCATCTGTTTATCAGGAAAGGGTGTACTAAGCCGAAAGGGGGTCATTGTACTCACTTTAACTATGGAACCAAACCTAAAATTGAAAAAAGAAAAAAAAGATTGTCTTGGATCAGCTAACTTTGTATGTGGAACATCAATTTTTTTTTGCGAAAATTCCTCCCTTTGTCTTAGTACACTTTATTCCGTTTGTATGTTTACATGAATATTAGAGCGTGTCCTGCTGTTGGTTCAGTACGTACATGATGCTGTCGTCGAAAGTCGCGGCGACCGTGTAGTTCTTGGTGGCGAGGAAGGCAGTTGTCTTGTTCCGATAAGAGATGTCGCTAGTTCGGATTTCGATCATCTGGGAAAGATAGTTGTTTATATTATCTATTGATCGAGCCAAAGTCAGTCTACTGGGACAACTCAGCATGTTTGTCCGACGATAACATAAGTATCAATGATCGTTATCAACTCTATCTACGATCATATTGATCATGGATCATATCCAGCTTCATTCAATTTTGCAGGCTAGTAGCAGTTTCCCGCAATATTATTTTTAAGATAGTATATAAGCGCTAAATCGAACGAGGGGCTGTTAAGACATGCGAGGTCTCCATTAGAGGCGAACAACCATTTTTAATTTGGTTTAACGCTGGTTTTTTGACAAAAAGGCAAAATTGGGTTTGGATAAAATTTGGTATGGAGGTAGCTTGAGAGCTGAAACTTACTACTGTGCTACTTTTTAACCATCGCATCGGCAACACCGTGAGTTGAAATTAGTCCTATAAAAGATCACTGAGAGTATATCACCCGTTGACATGTTCATAATTAAGGAGCTGGAACTGGGGCTCGGAGTTGGATCACTCTCGAGGCACTTATGTGGGAGTCTAAGTAATATGGGGAGCAAAATTGTTTACATGTCAACGCCGGAACAGGTTCGAGCGTAGGGAAGACTCTCCTATGGGAGGACTCTCTCGTCACCTATGAAAGGACTCTCTAGTCACCTATAGGAGGACTCTCTCGTCACCTATGAAAGGACTCTCTAGTCACGTATGGGAGGACTCTCTCGTCACTTATGAAAGGACTCTCTAGTCACCTATGGGAAGACTCTCTCGTCACCTATGAAAGGACTCTCTAGTCACCTATGGGAAGACTCTCTCGTCACCTATGAAAGGACTCTCTAAGTCACCTATAAGAGGACTCTCTCGTCACCCGTGGGAGGAGTCTATTGTCAGCTATAAGAGGAGTCTCTCGCCAGCTGTGGGAGGAGTCGTCGCTCTGCACTCACCCGGAGCGTGACCCGGTGGTAGGGCAGGTGCGTGAGCGCGGGCAGCGCGGGCGGCGCCGCCAGCAGCACGTAGTCCGCGCGCGCCGCCTCCGCCGCCAGCAGCAGCGTGTACAGCGGCAGGCACAGCACGCGCGACCGGAACACGGGCTCGGGCCGCGCCGACTCCTGGTACGACACCTGCGGGCGCGTCGCACGCTCATACCGGCGCGGGCTTCTACTGCTTACCACACCTACGAAATACTTGTGCGGGCCGAGTCAAAGGTAATCGCGGCTGTGAAGTTGGGCGCGAAACGCTGCGCAGGAGCGAAAACGAAGGTATGCGGGCGTCAGAGAGGCAAGACGCGCCAAAGTCTCGCTTGCGACGCACGCGCCCAGCCGCCGTGAAATTTGAATCAGTCTACAACTAAAGCGCTGCGCAAACGTGGACACTTTTGTGGCTTGTGTCGGATACAAGGTACCGATGAATATTTAATTTCTATGTAACCGGTATGAAATCAGCCACTCAGTAAATAATATATCTCATAACAAATCAGTAATTTTTTTATGTCTAGTTGCTTCCACTTGACACATACTCGTCACCAATAAAAAAGTGTTTGGTGTAAGTAAATGGAAACTGAAAGTCATCAATTAAAAATACAAGAAACATGAACAATTTTTCTCTCCTTTGTACCGAGCTTGTGCTGATTTGTCCGGTTACCAGTGACCAGGAGTAGCAACTGGCAACTGTGTCCAATTGCCATTACTGGACACAGCAACTAGTTTCCTAAGATGGTGTGCCGTTTCGTTAACAAAAAATATTAATGTTTGCGCAGCGCCTTAAAAATCAACCTCCTTACTAATAAACGTTGTATAGCCTCGGAATACAGTGTTTTGTCTTATTGGTTAATTGAAATAATCTTTGGTTATTTTTTGGTTTTATTTGGTTAATCTTACTGATACAACAAAAAAAAAAAAACTATTCCGAGGCCAACGTTTATTGCTAAGAGGCTGTGTCGCTTGTATATGAATTCTGAAATAAATTCTGATTTCTGATTTTTATGTCATGAACCAACTGATTATTTAATTATTATTGAAACTTCAAGTTTTATCACATTGTCTGGTCATTATGAATATTGCTACATGTCCTTTGGAATTTTGTCTTTTGGAATTATTAAAACGTTAAAAGATATATTGATCAAAAAATGTTTTTATACTCTAGACGAATTCTTAAACTGACAAAAATATTTAATAGAATAAATCCAGTCCAAACAATGTTGCCACACCTTATCAGGGTCATTATGTGATACAATTTTATGTAATTTACCTTTAAGAACTGCATGTACCATAATGGAAGCAATAAATTATTGAGTATTGAGTATTGGGGTATTTGCTAAAAAAGATACATTAAACGAGGTGCGGGGAATAGAAAAAACGCGTGACACTGACCAATCAGAGACCTAAATTGTGTTATGGGCAACTTGATTAACCAGGCAGTATTTATATGGACTGGTCATAGCAATAAATTACGACCAATAGCGTTTCTCCTGCCCGACTCCTCTATTAGAGCAAATCCAACATTTTACCCACTTTTGACTTTGACGTTCATAAGTGTATCTTAGATATCCCAATAGAATAAAAACATTTTGACTTTTGACTTTCGACTTTGAAATGATTTTAGCCTCTGCCCTATAGGTGATGGATATTATGAATATGTCCGGACAATTTAATTATTTAAATAGTTATTATCAAAATGCCCTCTGTTATTGGTAATTTCTATATAATGCCTTATGCATTATGTATGATGACCCATTTATCGCTTGGTCCATAACATACAAAATTCAAAACACATTGCTATCGTACATCTTAGAAATGAATAAGTTTTAAGGTGGCACCATGCCTCAACTTTTTCGATGCACCCTCCGGTCCTTTCGATGCCTTACGTCCGACCTGTATGATTTGCGCCTACGGAAGGTTACAGCTAGTTAACCAATAGCTGAAAGTAAGGTTTCCACTAGTAAGCAATAGCTGAAAGTAAGGTAACCGCCAGTGAGCACTATCTGTGAGCTCGGTACCTCTCGCGGGTGGTCGGTGGTGCTGAGGCAGGCGTGCGCGGCGCGGGCGCTGGCCCGCAGCGCCAGGTAGTCCCGCGCCGCCGCGCGCACCACCACGCCGTCCCACGCGCGCGCCGCCGCCAGGTACAGCGTGCTCTGCGACCGCGGGCCCGACGGCAGGAACTCCACGAACGTGCCGTTGTACTGGAACCACAGCTCTCCGTCAGCGGGGAGTCATATGCATCACGCATCAATAACAAATCATGCCCAGTGCTGTCCACTCCAAAGCGAATGCTGCCCCCATCTTTATGGAGGTCAGTTAGATATTGTCACGCCTTTCCACAGAAGGGGCTAGCAGAGTTGAATACGTGAAGGCTGAATACGCACTCACGTTCACATAATTAACAAATTGATGAGTGCCGTCGGGTGGGTTCGAACCCGCTGCCTCTGGCTTGACAGGTGGGCCTACTTCAACTAGGCTATCGTTGCTCACAGATCATGTAAATGTTCTATGTTTGTAATGATATAAATGAAATCTAACTAAATGGGGACAAGCAAAAGGTCGCGAACGGGCTGCCCGGCTCCTATCCATACTCACAATCTCCCCTAAGGTTCTATCCAGCACCGCGACACTAGGAGTAGCGGTAGGCGCGGGCTGCGGGCCCCGCGGCGGGCGCGGCGCCAGGTGCAGCTGCCTCACGTACGCCACGAGAGGGGCGGAGCCCTGCGGGATGCGCGCTAGCTCGTAGTCGCGAGACATGTTCAGCCGGAACTGGGCTGCACCTAGTGCTAGAGATACAGAAACATGAAATTACTGGAAAGAATAATTACCAAGTTCATATGGGCACTGGTCAAAGAATTAAACGGTTTTAAACCCTGCAACGGTTTAAAAGTAGCCTATATCTAGCTAATATGCAATCTCCATTCAGAATTTCAATAAAATTCATTAATCCATTTGGGTGTGAAGAAATAAGAAAAACACATAAAAACTAGGAATAGTAGCTGTATTTCATGGCATTATGAAAGCTGAATGTCTATCAAATTATTATAAACATTCTATTTTATCTGCGCTGACCAGGCTAGGCTAAGCTGGTTTGACAACACCTTGTTGCTTTTTGTTACTTAGACTTGCGTTTGCCCGCCATCATGCCTGATGATAAGCAGTGATGCGGCCTACGATGGAGCACTTGCCAAGAATAACCTATTCACTTGAGACTTGAAGACACCCAGGTTATAAGTGTCAGGGAACATTTGATTTATTTGATGCTAGGAGACAGTGTGGTTAAAAATTATAGCAGAATCAACCCTTTCATTTCCAATCAAGATTCACAATAAACACTTCTTACTAGCTACCAAGTACAGAAAAACATACCAACAGTATCCATATAAATGAGCAGCATGGTCATGACAGTCACAAATGTGAGCACAAACAGAATGGCTGGCAACAGTCTCCGGTACAAGTCATTGGGCTCCATTTTCGTGAAGCTAGGCAGTGTCATCCGAGGTGATGGGGCTACTGCCGGCATTGTTGGCTTGCTTGGCACCAACTTTGGAGGTGGTGCTGCATCTTTTGGTTTGTCTGTAGATTCTGTTGATTCACTTGCTTCTGGCAAAGGATTTTCCTGGATTTTCTGCAAGAATCATGGATTTATTGATAAGTAGTCAAGCTTTAACTGATCTTTCTATATTTATTATTTAGTTAAGCTTACCATTGTGAAATATTTACTTTTCTACATCACAAGAATTTTAAGCACCAAATTCGAGTATTTTTGTATTTTATTGTTCCATTTCAAGTATTTCACATGAGATTTTGCTAGACGTGGGATTCGTAGGAAATTTATGAAACCTTATGACATGACAACCGATGCCCAAGCAGGTGTACTAATTTTTTACACCACCTTTTTGTTGTTATGAAAAAGTATGGTTGTGATGTGAACAAGTAGATTTACGTCGTAAGCTTGTAAATGTAGCGATATTCATTACATAAGCTCTAAATTTAAAGCATACTTTTAAACAGATTATGCTTATTTACTTACTTTATCGGCCATAATAGAGCTTTATTTACTACACTAACAAGTATTTGAACATCCACTCGATACACAAGTTTTTAGGCGTAATTTACTCTAAAGTTTGTTTTCATGAGTAAAAATAAAACAAATTACTAAAATTAGTCTTAATCTTTACAAAAATGTACAACAAAGTCTGAATATTCACAAAGTAAACACAACAAATTGGAGACACTTGAATGAGTCACTCGGCCAGACAGGTGTTACCACTCCAGTACCTTATTAATTGAAAAAGTAACGACCGTCACTTTCATAAGAAAACTGCGGACGGCTTCTAATAACTGCCTTGTTTTTTTATCTTTTGCCGACAGCCGAAAAAAAAGGTTACTGAAAGTGTATGTAAGTTTGCCTGTTTCTATGTCACTTTCTACCACTTAAACGACTGTACGATGATTTTGAATTACATTCGTTAGTCGTCTTTGTATGCAGAATGTCGTAGGCATGAATGTTATGATTTACGACTGCAAAACGCTTCCATTGAGTCAGTGTTTTTAAGCCTGTAAGATGAATTCAAATATCAGTAGGTTCTCACTGAGCTAGCGTCATTAGTAATGATATGTAAGTTCCTTTCATGTATTGATAGCATATATTGAAAATTGTATGATTCTGTTTATGACATTAAAATCGAACACTACGAAAGGTCTAAAAACTTCTGGTATCTTCTAGCCTTGTGTGGGTACGACACATTTAAAAGAAAAAACAAATAAATTTAATTCAGAAGGTTTTATTGTCATAAATTACACATAATTTTAACAAAATTAAGAACTTAAAATCTTTACAAAGTTTATATTCAGCCACTAATAGTCACTGAAGCTATATTTTTTGTGCAACTTTATTAATCTATGTTGGTAGTAGGTAGTGATGTAGCTAGGCTGCTAATACTGGTTTTAGTTTTAAATAGTCATCGATTCTGTTAAATTATTTTCGGAACCAACAGATAGCGAATTTCATTAGTAAAAGGATAAAATATTTCTTGAGTCCTGTCAAATTTTATTTAATTTTAAGAAAGTATTAACAAAATCGACACCATTCATCTCGCGTAGCTGAATTTTGTCATCTTGCATTTATTATTATTATTATGGTATTACTGGTATCTGATGACAAAACTTAACTATGTTGTTATATTTAAAAGTATACCTAGTACTTATTAAAAAAAATATATATGGAGACACTTTTAGTGATGTCGGTCTTAAAACCTGCAAAATCGATCTCAGTATTGAGTATTCATGTCTCCCAGTCGCAATAATATTATAATGATTCATTACGACTTCTTTAATTTATTAACTATTCATGAATGTTTTGTGCAGTATAAAAAAGTATGCGAAATCTTATGCTTTACAATTATAACTGTTTATAATTTATTATTTATTTGCGAAGAAAAAAGCATAAAACATATTTTTTGTACACATTTAATTATTTTTAAAGTACTTAGTATTGTCTATAAATAATAATAAAAAGTTAATATTTCTAATATTATTTTTCTAAAAGCGATAGATTAAGTAAAGTATCTATTTAACATATTATGGTTTCCTTATGTACCATTTAATTCCCTCAGTTTAATTTTCCTCAATTGTAATTTTAATTCAAACCAAAATACTCATTTTTTAAATTAATTAGTACCTCTTGTCTATTTCATTAAAGTCGTTGTTTTTGTTTTACAATGAAGTATCATAGTCCAAAATTACTGACAAAATTAGGTAAGGTTAGGTAAATAGGTAATATTGCGAGTTATTTAAGCAAACAACCTAATAGTAAAATTTGCTAAATACAGTTATTAAACACTTTCATTATGAAATATTAATAAGCTAAGTCACTTCGTTAAGTTATTGTTATTTTACAAAGATTTTTTAATTTAAAGTATTGTGACCTAAATTGGTCTAATTTCTTAACATTTCATCACACTACAAACCATTTCAGAAAAAAATCAAAGTCTATGACTGAAACATTGTGTATTAACAAATGTGAAATAAACAAATAAAAACTTTGATTTTTTATTAATATAATATGTCTATAATACTAATTGCACTGTAAAATTGTTTAACCATAATTTATTCAAATATAACTTTTTTAAATCTCTTAAAATTAACAGAAATTTGTGCACCAACAACTACGTCTACAAAGTGGTAAAATTGATTTAACTCTATAATTTATTGTCTTAGTATTTTCTTATAAGTAAGATTGTTAAGAAATATTTTTCCTATAATACTTGTGTAAAATTTAGGGACTGCGAAATGTATGTACCTACGTTATTACAGTTGTACGTAACTACGCGTTAGAAACATGTCATTTAGTTTATTGTCAGACATTAAGACTAATTAAATACCTACATGTAAGATATGAAAAGTATAAATAACATTAGAAAAACCCTTTAGGCGTTATTCACGTATGTTGATTGCCATAGTGGGCATTGTTGTTGCAATTCGGCTAAGAGATACAAGTATTTTTTCAATACGAAACCCTAACAAGTGATATCCGTTACAGTACTTACAGTAAAGTTGTCAAGCGGAATGATAACTTTTTTCGCTTCTTACCTTTCGTCATATAACATTAAGAGTTTTTGCTTAGATATGCAGACTTAGAGTTATTAAAGGTTTGTTTAGATATTTTTGGAGCTTTTAACCACACTTTAGAACAGACAGATAGAGAATTTATGTATATTCTATAATTGTATCATTAACCATTTCCTACATTACAGCACAGACCAAATTTATTGTCAATCGTTACCGTCATTCGTTTTTCACTTAATTATTTAGTATATACCTATAAACTTTAAATAACGTCATGTTTTATTATTCTATGTATGTATAAGTATATCCCAAAATGCTTTTATGTTAAAGTTTATTGTCAAAATTACGAAAAAGCACAATAACTTTAAAGTTTTAAGATAACTATATTAACCAACAATTGAATGTTTCATTGTCTTTGTTGTACATTAAATTCTTATCTATTCCTAAACTTATTATTATGATAGTCATTATTGTCAAGCATGTGACGACGACTAATACATTGAGAATATTTATTATTTATTGTCATTAGTCAAGTTATTAAAATCAATAAGCCAAACCTTGTCATCTTTCAATTTAATAAATATATATATTAATATACAATTACAAATATGATATATAACTGTGAAAATATTCATACAAATATACACAATAAAGTGTTGTTAGGTACAACGACTTGTACAGGTTGGAGTTTTATGTTAACTCTACAAGATGGTATTTAAAAAGCCTACGTTACAAAGATAGGTACAGTTCGAATGCTTTTATACGACTGATATGAAATTGATATAAATACGTAGATTGACATTATTTACCCAATTTAAAAATTATCTGTACATAGAAACGCGAGCTCTGTTACAGCAACATCATGCCTTAGCCAACAATATTTATCACAATCTCCACTCGAGTAACGACACAAACGACATAAAAGTTACTTAGCAAATATATTTCAAAAACTTTAACATTACATTTCTATTAGCATGTTAAAACATGGAATGATTACTATTATAACTGTAAATATAGTTACTTTTAGTGAAAACATCTAAAAAGTAAAAACGTTTATTGTCACGATTAATTTCCTAGTCTAGATTAGGCTCCCAACATTTCAAATATTGTATCAATCAACATTATAAAACATAAATTCTAGTCAAATATTAAATCAAATTCAATGTCAAATATTATTCCAAATTCAAACATTTTTATTATTGTCAAAAATACTCTTCCGAAATTCGGTTTTTCTTCATGTGAATAGCAACTTTTTTGCCATATTTCTGTTACTTTCGATTTGACATCGACAGCTCCGGCTGAAATTAGCAAATATCGGACACGGGCGAAGCCAAAATCCATCTCATTTTCATGTTACAAAAACATCAATTTGCGCGGCAAACAAACTTTAAAAGTCAAACCCTTTTGTTTTCAAAAATCGAAAAACAAACTTCTGCAAGGACTAAAAATTTACCGCCAACAAAAACCATCTTAAACCGATTGCAAACGTCGCCACCGAGCGGAAAACCCATTTTCGTCGAGCTCGCGATGATTTTGCGTTCTTATCTCCCGAAGACGTTTCCGAGCGGCGCCATGATGAGCAGTGTGGCTGCGAGTGCGAGCGAGAGCGCAGGCGCGCGCGCCGCGCTGATGTTGGCTCGGCGGTCGGGGAAGGGCACGGGCGTGCCCGGCTCCACCACGTGAATCTTCCAGCCCAGGTTGTTGTGCGTGTAGCACTGGAACGGAAGGAACATCAATAGTAATAAATAACTGTTATTTATTACTTACAAAACTTTGTAGAATGTTCGTGCAGACGTATTGAATTACCCTCAGACCTCAAGAACGTAGTTATTCAAACGTACGTAAATAGATCACACGCTGAAAACTGTAGCGCCATCTAGTTCCTGCGCTTTAAACTAGGTACTTAGTTGCTTGTAGTATGCCTTAGTTTGCGTTGTTATTACATACTTTGAGTTGTTAATATTTGATTGCTAGGTGCGATTAGAAAGATATTGTATCTAAAAATCTGTCTCCCGTCTCCTCACAGCAGGGCTAGTACCGACCGAAGACACATTGTTTTTCCACCGTTTTAAGTAATTCATGCTTGGATAATGACAAAGCTAGAATACGGAATATACGAAACGAAAGAACGAAAGATACAAACTTATTTTGTCTCTTTCTCGCGGGGTAAGTACAATATGTGGAAAACAAATTTGTCTACGGCTCATGCTAGCACTGCTGTTAGTAGACCAAGTCTTACTCAGGCCTCCTTGTCCTCACCTATAATAGACGAAGTCTAACGTTGAAAAAAATTTGCTCCTCGGTTTCTTGCCTGTCTTTCTGGGTAGTGCCTCTTTTTACCCGACTGCGCATGAAGGACAGTTATGTTTTTATGGGTGCATGTATGTATGTATGTGGGTATATATGTATGTATGAAGTTTTTTTGGCACGCCCTACAGCCTATACATTTTCGACATGTGAGGTGTCATTTGAATTGTCTTGATAGTGGAAGTGACATACGGTACAACATTCTGCAGTCGGGTTTTTTGGTTTTTCTTTTAATAATGTTACTTGTTATAACTTCGACGTTCCTATGTGTATCTCTATCTTCGATGCCTAATTGAAACAAAGACATTTCGAGTTGGAGTCGGAGTCAGTCCTCACCTGGTAGTAGAGCAAGTCGGGCGTCTCGTGCGCCACGGTCCAGTTGAGCTGCGCCGGCTCGCCCTCGGAGCAGTTGAGCGTGAGGGTGTTCATGTACTGCTCGAACGTGTCCGTGGCGGCGGCCTGGTCCACCGTCTTGTGCGTCCACTCGCAGTAGCGGCCCGCTGCGCACGAGGACGGGGTCACACATCAAATATTCAAATCAAACCAAATTTATTTCGAATTTTTTTAGTGAGCGAGTGCCCAAAAGGATATCGTTCGTGCCAAAATAGGGCCTCAGAAGTTCACTTATTTCTTAATCTTGGAAAAGAAATAGAACATTACGCCAACAACAATAATAATATAATAAACCTATTTTGCAGCGCCCTTACAGGGTCTTTGTACTTGTAATTAATCTAATCACTATGTAGCACTGTATACTGTATATTGGCAATTATATAAATAAAAATAATTACAATAGGGCCAAAAGCCTTTAAAAAATAATTTCTAGAAATAATGTGTAGTTACAACCTGGGTCTCTTTAAGAGAAGAATAAATAGGCACATCAAGAGCAAGCGTGTTCCATCAGTCCCCATCGTCACTTTTCATCCGATGAGTTCTGTTGCAGTCAAACGTAAAATACCATATCGTCGCGCCTTTACCCCGAAGGGGCTGGCAGAGGTGCACAACACCCACACTTCGCTAGATGATATTCAGTCCCAAATGTGACAAAAAGTGAGCCTATCGCAATAAACCGGGCTCCCGTTATGAGTGTTAAAACGTAGGCCCATCACACTAATTTCATAAATGCGAAAGTTTGGATGGATGGATTTTGTTAATCAATCACACCTGTACGGCTGAACGGATCTAGACGAAATTTGCCACAAATATAGATTATGGTCTGGAATGGCACATAGTATACTTTTTGACCGCAGTGAACCCACGGAGCGCAGCTAGTTGAATCACGTTGATTCGATTGACGAGTCGCTGGACGCCGATGTAACAGGAGTAGTACCTGCAGTGGGGTAGGGGTAGCCCTCGTTGTCGTAGGCGACGCCGGCGAACACGCGCTGGCGGCGGCGCTCCTCCTCCTTCTTCTGGCTGAACCCGCCCTCCGACGAGTCGCTGATGTAGAACGGGTGGTACCTGACGGACGCAGTTTTAAATGAAATTGGAAAACAACAGACATGCAAGTTTACTGTACCTATCTTACAGTACAACTAAGACTTAAGTCGAATATAACAGTTCTTGCAAAATTCTTGCATGGATTATCTGACCTACTTGTGGTCTCGGCTTAGTAGCCGAGACTGGTGTCTCAGCTAGAAACTAATAAATAACCAGCTCAGGGCCAAGTCTGAGTTATCTAATGCCGGGATGACGAGATGCGATTCGATTAGCGGCCCCACCTAATCTGAATCTAAATCAGAAATCGTTTATTACCAAAAAGATCTTTTACTTCGGCACTCAAAATCTTGTAAAATCTTGTATCTTGCACCCTGGTAGAGCCAGATGCTTACATTTTCGAACTACCCTCAAAACAGGTACAAGTAGTTAGAAGTTATGCTTACTTGGCCGGGTTGGTGTCATCGTTCCCTCCCTCCACAGTGAAGGTGTAGCTCTTTCCACGTTCCACGTACAGTTCCGGAATGAGTTGGTCGTTAATGTACCACGCTATGCCCCAGGATGGGTGGCCTATGGGAAAACGACACTTTAAGGAAAAACTACAGTATTTGAAAGATAAAAGAAGTCAATGGATGCGGGTAACAAAAAACAAAAAAAAAACGCCAGACTCGACATTTTGGAAGTCTTTTGGGGAGGTATTAGTCAAGCAGCAGGCCTAGCACGGGCCGGAGACAAATTGTCTTTCCATTATTTTTATCCCTCGAGAAAAAGACCCAACATAATATTCGTATTTTCGCTTTTAACATCTAAGCGCGGATAAAAGCCCGTGCTAGCCCTGCTGAACGACTACCAGCTGCGATGATGAATATAGTATAGATACAAAATTCAAATCAAATCAAATATAAAATTGGATAAGCCAATTAAAATATAAATAATGTTTGAGTCCTCTAAATCCTTACCGGTTCGGAAGATTCCGTTACTAATATCATTGCCTGCATGAAACAATAAATGAAATTTTGAGAAAATGTTAACAATAATAGTCAGACTGGCAGCTGTCAACCAGCTACAGTGAGCCATACTGGTAACTGTCGACCAGCAAGAGTGAGCCATCCTAGTAACTATGTATCAGCAACAGTGAGCCATCCTAGTAACTGTGGACCAGCCTATTATTAGTATGGCTCACTGTATGCTGAGCCATACTAGTAACTATGGACCAGCATACAGTGAGCCATACTAATAATAGGCTGGTCCACAGTTACTAGGATGGCTCACTGTTACTGGTACATACTAATAACTACAGATCAGCAACAGTGAGCCACACTATATCGCAACTATCAACCAATAATATCAAAACTTACCAGTGATGGGAGTGTACCCGCGCACACCAGCGGCAGGCCCGATGCGGACGGTGAAGTTGGAGACTCCGTAGATGACGCGCGGCGGCCAGGGCTTGGGGCCGCTCGTGTCGAGCGTCGCCAGGCCGAGGCAGGTGTTGTCATTCTACAACACGAAGTACACAAAACGATCAGATACATGGTGCATTTGCACCATGTACCTATTTAGGTGAACACAGGAATAGAACATCGTTGTTCAAATTGTTAAAATAACACCTGAATCTGCCACGGACACGTGAAGGGTAGGCGGAAATAAAACTTTTTGAGGAAATCACTGAATAAAAAACTCAGATAAAAAGTAGTGGGAAGAAAAAATACAAGACGAGACCCATTGTAAAGACCTCCAAAAGTATAGGCTCCAAAGTATTGCCGTAAACGCCCGCGAAAGCGCCGATACGCCTCCGCCCGTTACTATCGCTGAAAAAGCTTTTAACAACCAATAGGAACACTTTCGCGGGTTTTCGCGGCTGTGGTTTTGAGAAAAATTAAATAAAATAAATTATACTAAAGAAAAAGAAGAAATAACGA
This sequence comes from Peribatodes rhomboidaria, assembly GCA_911728515.1. Lineage (NCBI taxonomy): Eukaryota > Metazoa > Arthropoda > Insecta > Lepidoptera > Geometridae > Peribatodes > Peribatodes rhomboidaria. The sequence goes on from OU452190.1 coordinate 762,468, forward strand.
TTCCTGCAGTAAAAATATCGCAAAGTCGATTATTTTAGTTAGTAGGAACCAAACGGTTTACCATAGCCCCAAAGTCCAGCTGAACATCGCTCCTGGTAGTGTCCATGAAAGAGTGAGCATTGGCCTCGTATCTCGAGTTCAGAGGCCCGAAGGCTGCGATGACGGACTGGGAGCGCGAGGTCAGCACCTCCCGGTCGCGGTTGGGTTCCGTGGCAGCCAGTGGCCGGCGGTAGGTGATGGTGGTCACGCCGTCTTTTTGGTTGCCGGATACTGGACAAGACAATAGGCAGTTGTCAAAACTTGCAAGTTTAAAGCTAGCAAGGAATTAGCGGGTTTTCTAAAAATTTTGTTGGGTACCAATCTATAATATAAACAACTACAACGTAATCAAGCCCATGTCAAAACAACTGCACCTAACAAACATAGAAAGCTAACTGCGTCTCGCGGTTACGCCCGCGGTCACACAGAATCCGTTGATTTTTTCGGGATAAAAAGTACCCTTGTATCTACCCAAGTCCTTTTCTGTACCCTTGACAACGTGTATGCAAAATTTCTATGATGTTTGATAAGATTGGAATAACTTTGTGTTTGGGTAGGTATATGATACGACCTCTGATAAGAGATGATATTCCAAGAAAATCTCTAATTCCTTTCATCTCAAATATAATATTTAGAATATTTCCTAGCAATAAATATTACAGGACCTTCAATATAAACTAGCGCTGGCTCGTGGCTCTTACCTAGCACAACATCATTGCTGCCTCCGATCCTAAGATCCGGGCACACTCCTGCTTTTCCGTCACACTGTGCCAGATGTGTAATGCTGTAGTCTGCCACTCGAGGTTGATTCACTCTGAAAAAATAGTAAATTATGCCAAAAACCGTTTTGAGGTTTTGTGGGTTTACACACCACACTATCTGTCGTATGCTATTGATAATTTGGAAATCTAGCTTCTATTCTTGCGCGTGAAATGTTTTTTGGTCATTGTCTCTCTCGTTTGAAAAGCCGGTGAAAAAAGTAAGAGTGAGAGGGACCACAATAACAGAATGGGGGCCGCTACGGTATACCTAGTCAATAACACTACAGATCGCATGATAATAAGCCCTTCAATATTTTTGCAAACCTTTAATATACTTTTTAACATCTATCTTATTATTTTATTGAATGTATCTTTGCTGTGTTTCTTTTAAAATACAAGACCGATGAAGAGAAAACATTAATATCGTAAATACCACTTATGCTGACTGCAGCATAATAAATAGAATCTATAGCAAGGCTATTGTTATACATTTACTTCCAGCGCGTCTCAAGGTAGCGTCCTCGGGCCTTTGGTATTTGATATATTGGGGCTAAAGTTATCAAGACCGCTATTCGAACCTAAATTATTCACTAACGGCTACGACTAGATTTACATAAATTACGGCTACTCTTACCTTTAAACATCCAGATCGGAATAACAATCAAAGTTATCTGAAGATATTATTTTTGTATGCTTATGTTTTAAAAGACGACGACTTTAAATCGTGAGTTCCCCATGCCATTACTGCTTTACACAACCAGTAGTGCCTTGGGGAATTAAAGTACACAAGTAAACAACGGTGAAGGGCTATAGCACTAACCTGGTGTCCCAATAAGCAACGACCACATCCGCAGCCAACATGGCCGGCCTGCCTTCCGCGCCTGATATTCCGAACGCCATGTACTGCTCGTTGCGGAGTCTCGCCGACAGAGTTATTTGGACTTGGTCTCCCTGGGAACGAGATAACTTGGTGACTATTTTGTAATTATGACAATCCATAACTATTGTATACTCAGTAAAGTTTGATAGGATTAGATAGGATTAGATATTAAAACTTAGTTCTCGTAAAAAGTTTTTCAAGTTGGTATCAAAAGTAAATTCGATGAATCGGACACGATCATCATCGTTTCAACATTTATTATCAGACTTTGAGCATCGACTTCTTCTTTACCACCCTATTCACCCTATCAAAATCAGTATTTTCAAAACTGAAATAGTATTAAATAAAACAGCTGCATTACTTAGTTCACTATTTTAATATTACAATGTAGTAAAAGTTTCCAGAACGACGTTTTACCTTCACATGGTTCTCTTTATTAGCTTGAATGAAAATAAAAATAAACAACTCATTACATTTATGCTTAATGAATGTAAGATAACCACCTTAAATGTTATATGGAAGTAAATATTAATATTTACTTTTAAAATGTTTTCATTGTCTTAGATGTAGTAAGTAGTAAGTATTGAAACAAGGGCATGACAAAACTTTTTTATAATTATGTGTTTTCACACATCCAATAGGTAGTTCAATAAACATTATCAGTCGTTACTGATAATTCTCGTCATCATTTCAACTGAAGACGTCGACTGCTGGACAAAGACCTCCCCCAATGATCTCCAAAATAACCGGTCTCACGCTGGCCTCATCCAGCCTCTTCCCGCGACCCTCACCAGGTCTTAGGTCCAACTTTTAAGAGGCCTATTCACGTTACGTCTTCCTTTTTGTGGTCTCCACTCGAGATCTTTAATGCCCCATTGTTAATTATATTGTTAATTTTGAGTAAAATGTCTTTAAAATGCTTACCTGTAATTCCCAGCGCACTTGCAGCCTTTTGTCCAGTATTTCCTTGCAGTTATTGGAAGCGCTATATGGCGTTTGAGAGGTGGTCGAGCTAGTCTGTAACATTAACTTGTGTTAGAGTTTATTATCATCATTGTTATTATATTTTCAATTTGTATCTTTAATATCACGGTCATTTAGTTTTGTTTCTGTTGCTTCGCTAGTCTTCGTTATCTTTATTGGTTTTGTTATATAAGTCTCTCCTTAATAATTTTTATCCCTTACTCTCCATACTAATTATTAATCCTTACAACATTTTTTTAAGAATCGTTATGTATTAACGTAGGTACTTATTTAGTGGTTTTATTAAAAAGCGAAACCATAGCTTTGCAATCAAAAAATATATATATTTGAAAAATCTGCCAATACAAATAAAGAGATTCGGCTTTGTTAATCACATGGCAATACAATATATGTAGAATGTTAGTAATGTTATAATAAATACTTACAGGATTATACCACCAAGCTGGCTGTAAATATATTAATCCAAATCCATGGTAAGCAGAGAAGAAAATAAATGACAAATAATTATTAAACAGATATTTATTAGAAACAATAACATTGTAAACGTTAATAATAGACAATCTTTGGTTGTTAATATATGAAATAGCGAACTAACACTAAAATACTGCTCAATTTTGTTTCAAAAATTATATAAAAGATCTTTCACAATAAAAGGACTCAAACTAAGAGCTAATAGTTGGAGAATTCTGTAAAATATGCAAAATGCAAGTTCTTATGAAGGTAAGGAATTTTCTAGGAAACAATAAAGCTAATATTGATCACAAACAGTGAATTAACAAAATAGTTTAGTCTTAGTTCGCAAAACTTTTGAACCAATCAGAGAACCAAGACTGTATCGGTGATGAAGTCTGGTGATGAACCTGAGGTTTTAGAACTAGCTGTTGAGATTTGATGTGTTTGCGAGATGGTTTCCTTTTAACCTGGAATGAAGGTGGTTAAAATGTTACCGTGAACTGTTGTAATGAAAGAAGTATAATTAAAAATCCTTGTTAGCTGCTTAATGGAAAATATAGGTACACACAATATGATACAATATGGGATTAGAAAACAATGTTAGTAAATACAATCATAAAAAAAAACGAGACGAAGATTTGTTTCTCGATTATTTCCTTACTTCTAAATCTTCAAAACTGTTGTCCACCATATGATCTAGGACCTAGTGCATTCTTCGATACATGCCTTTATTAAATTATATTTCCAACGACAATTACCAAACCTCCTATTCCCTCTACAGTTTTCTAATCTCCCATTTTCCCCAACAGCTCCTCACCCTCACAGTGATCACACACACAGTGACGTGCACACACACAGTGTCACAATGTCATATTTTGTTCCAGTACCGACAGCACTTCCCCAGACACTCCACTCCCCTAACAGCTCCCCAGCCTCCCCTAATCACAGTAACCTTGGTCTGCCCTAGTGCCGGTTACACTTCCCCAGACACCCCATTCTCCCAACAGCTCCGCACTCTCCTCTTACTCGCATCTTGATCTGTCCCAGCGCCGGCTACTCTATCCTTAGACACCCCATATCCCCAACAGCTCCCCACCGACCCCAACTCACAGTGATCTTGGTCTGCCCCAGCGCCGGTGGCACATCCAGGTCCTTCGGTATGTAGACGTGTCCGAAGTTGTGTCTATACTCGACGCACCAGACCGCGAGCCAGTCCACGTCGTAGGCGGTCAGCTTGCCTGGCAGCTGGATCTCTATGTCTTCACCCTGGTAACCGCGAAGCGGGTGGAGGGATCCCATCTCGTTGGGGACCTGGGGAAGTTTAGTAGGGTGATATATCACGCTGTGCTAGGCGGTTGTCATCGATAAACTTGTCATTAGCGATTGTACAGTTGCTATCTTGCAGGAGCTGTTAATGTTGACGGGATAAAAATTAACCGATGTTAATACAGAATAAGTTATAACATATATTAATTTTTAATTCTAGGCACAAACAAAAACAAGGACGAATGAGAGTCCTGTGGCAAAAAGACTCAAAGTATTTTGTGTAAAATAATTAGTGTGAATCTGTGATCAAAATGATATAAATACTAAATCGTCAATTTCGTCACTGAGCATTTTACAAATTTGAGGTAGGGACTACCTTTTAGGTATAGTTTAATGATCTGTGTAAAGAAATCTAGGATAATTTACTATGAACCGAGTAGGTACTAGGTGTCTGTTTATCTAGAAACATCCCTTGTCAATGTGAAGTCCAAGCCAACAGCTGGAGATTCCCATAAACCCACAGCTCTCACCTTGGTTCCAAAAGGGCTGGGCTCAGACCCGTTCCCGACCCAGAAGTAAGCGTCAGGGCCGGCTCCGTCGTAGTGCAGGTTTGGGATGTAGAATGTCTTCGCATCAAGAACGCTGATGTTGCCCGACCGTAGCCCGTGGGCGAGACGTTTGAACTCGGGCAGCACGCGCGGACGAGGCGGGTCCAGGCCGGAGGGAATGAATACATCGCCGAAGTTTACCTGAAGTCAAAAGAGACAGCAGATTTTTCTAGTGACCTGTAAAGAGGGCCGCGACGCTCTGAAATTTCCATATAAACGCGCTTCTCAAATTTCTTCTCGTCTGCATCATTAGTATTTAAATGAATCCATAATACAAGTGACATTCTTAGTTATTTAAGGATGATTAGAGAAGTGCAAAAGTCATTTAAAAAAATTAAATACCACTTTGTCACTCTGTAGGTAACTTTAAAGGCTCGTCAGTATCTTTACTTGCTCTCTTCGCTCGTCATCTTCTAGACGAAATGGTAATGGAAAACCTTAAGCCAATGCGAAGTTAGACTAAAGTGGTCGCCGGACTCTTAAAAGTAAAATGCGAATATTTTGTCTTGAGACTTGAGGATATGACAGGGGTGAGGCGAGTCATGGGTGCTGGCTGCAAATTTACGTTCGATAGTGATGATGTTACTTATATAGTACTAGCCGTAACTGACGCGACTTCTTTCGCGTTTATTCAGAAAACAGTATCCAAAAACATTCGTGATATACTTACTGTACCTTCTACTGTAACTAATTATCAAATTTCATCAATCCGTTCAGCCGTTTAGCCGTGAAAAGCCCACAAACAGACAGACAGAGTTCCTTGCGATTTTATAAATTAGTAGGTACGGATATGGATTCCACGAGACCATTTTTTCCCCCTCGTTTTGATAGGATAGGATAGTAAGCGATGATAGCCTGGTTGGAGAAGGCCCGCCTCTCAAGCCAGAGAGAGCGGGTTAAAACCCAGCCGGTGGCACGCACTTATTTGTTCATTGTGTGTACATAAATATGTGCGTATTGTATGTCATCTGCTACATGACTGAAGCCCCGTGTATGGCGACAGGCTTGCCCCCTGTCACATTTGGGACTGAATATCGTCCGACGAAGTGTGGGTGTTGTATTACATCTCTGCCAGCCCCCTCGGAGGAAAGGCGTGACGATATGTATGTTATGTTTTGTTTGTTTGATAGGCTTAAATAAACTGTGTGCTAATTAGATAATTTGTTTTATTACTTAAGTATTGGATTTGCCTTTATGGTAAGTACGATCATACCTAAGCGACGAAGGAAGGAAAATCAAATTAGCTTTTTCAAAAAAACTTTCTTTTATACTTAACAGTGCTTTATCATGTTAGAAGGGTTCAAAATCTATTGAAGTTTATGTTGGTGACTGTTCTGTTGTTACGAACAGACAGTTAACAGACGCAATAAAGATCAACCTAAAAATAGATCAAGATTCTAGGGACTTACAACACTAATGTAATGAAAGGACTTTGTACTACCTAGCCCAGTCAAGCCTCTTAGTAAATATGTAGGTAGAACTCTTGACTGTCGCAATAGAAAATTCCGAGAAAAATCCATTCACAAAATTTCTTTTAAGATTTTCAGAGTTCGGATCATATTCCCGTACCGAATTCGAAACTATCGAATCAAATACAACTAAGTAGATTTAACGTTCACCCATCCTCGTCAAATTAGTGTCGAATCAACGATCTTATTCAGGTTGGACGGTGAATGAATTCAATTGTTTGATGTTACAATGCTACCAACTAACGAAGAGTTTCGTGAGAGGCGCCACTAACGCATTTTCTAAACAAACTTGATAGTCTTTCCCGCCGAAAATGTTAGTTCCATCACTTTGGTAGCTGCACAGATAATTTGATCCGGCTTTCTTAGTTAGCGTCAAGATGGCAGCAAACGTCAGTTTTTGGCGGGAACGCTGCGGGCATGCGCGGCGAACATAATCGATATTCTTTCAACATTTTAGGATGTTATTCGTTGCCGGTACATTAATTTACTTGGTAGTAAATGAATTACATTTTCGCTTGAATGATTTGCTGCTAAAATGGAGCTTTAGAAATGACTGTGCGAGACATTTATATAAAGCTTTACATCCCTGAATGGCAAGCCGAATGTTAACACATGTCATGGTTATCACCCAATTAATTTAGAGCTTACCTTTCAATAATTTGACCTTTCAGGAGAATATTAATAAATTACTTCATTTACCTACTGAGGTAATAGCGAATATACTACCGTATAGGAAAGGTATCTGAATAAACTAGTACCTATAGTAAATCAAGTTCCTGGGTCAGATACAGATCAAATTCAGATTTGGCATCAAAGTTTTGTCATCCATACCTAGGTAGTATACAGACGTAAAAAGCAGAGAGCCTATGTAGGTAAGTAAATAAAACACGACGTACCTTATTACTAGTGGCTCTGAGCCAAAGACCTTCCGAAAACGTTAAAAAAACACTTACGTAAGTAAGTAGCTCCGTCTTTTTACCCGACTGCGCAAGGAGGGTTATGTTTTTCTAGTGTATGTACATATGTATGTGGGTATGTATGTTTGACGTTTCTTTGGCACGTCCTACAGCCTAAACAGTTTGATGTATTTCGACATGTGAGGTGTCATTTGAATCGCCTTGATGATGGAAGTGACATAGGGCACAAAATGTTGCAGTCGGGTTTATTGTTTTTCTTTTAATGATGTTCTCGTACTTGTTGAAAACAATCCTAAAACTGAATCGTCGAAAAAGTTCTATTTCATTCTCGAACCTGAGACCCTTGGCCCTATTCGGAGATTTGAGATTTTCATCTCACTTTTTTTCGTCCTTGTTGCTCTCGTTTGAAATGTCATAGGTGTGAGAGTGAGCAAGATAAAATCTCATCTCATCTCACGCGCAGGAATAGCCCTCCCTATTCGGAGAATTGAGATTTTCATCTCACCTTTTTCGTCCCTGTTCCTCTCGTTTGAAACGTCATAGGTGTGAGAGTGACCAAGATAAATCTCATCTCATCTCACGCGTAGGAATAGCCCTACTGCTCACAGCACGAGAATCGGTTGACAAGTGCAATCCATAGAACTTCTGAACATACGAAAGCATTTTGCATCTTCGCGCTCGCTCGGTCAGTCAATTTGTTTTGGTGTTCTTAATTCGATAATAGCAACAGGGCGTGTTCTCTCCGTTTCAGCTTGAGCAAAAAAGCTTTCATATGTTCAGATGTTCTCTAGTTCTATAGATCGCATTTGTAAGCCGATGCTCGTGTTGTGAGCAAGTTCGATAATGATGTCGAACCCGCACTATACTAGCGAGAGAATCACTGAAAGAGATATTTAAAACTATAAATATTCTCACTGTACCATCCCTGTACATCTACGAGTGCATTATGTATGCTAGAAAAAATGCTGATAACTTTAGGAAGATGTCCGATATTAAATTTAGGACCCGACATGTACATAAGCTCGCATTCCCTCAATGTAGGCTGCGGAAAACAAATTCCTCATTTATTGGCAATTGTGTGCGTTACTATAACATAATTCCAAAACAGATAGTAGGTCTCAAGGAAAAAACTTTTAAAAATGTTATTAAGAAATATCTAATGAGTAATGCCTATTATAATAGAGAAGATTATATCAAAGACAAGAAGCAATGGGAAAGAGCTGTAGTGAAGTCTAAACTTTATGAATGATTTTAATTACTTTTGACATTTTAGAATTTAATTATTATTTACTTATTTTACAATTTAATAATTCTTTAATTTAATTTTTAGAATTAAGAAATATTTTTTATTTATTTTTGTGACAAGGCCCCTTTACAGCTTCTTCAAATTGACAAGGCATTCTAGCCGCTAGCAAGGAATTCAAATTGTATTTTTATTACCTATTGTAAAATGTGACGTTACCAAGTGTTGTTAATAACCTATGGTCTGAATAAATGAATTGAATTGAATTGAATTGAATTGAATACTTACAGTGAACCTCCTGCACCAGACGCTGAGCCACTTGATGTCTCGGAGACGCTTGCCGGCGGGCAGCCGCAGCAGGATGTCTGTGTTGGTGTGCGCAGACAGGATCGGTGGGTCTCTGAAATCCAAGGGCAAAAGTCTTGGGTCATTTAGACGAATTCTTGAAGCTAGGTTCGAATCAAATGTCTTTCGTGGATGGTATCGAAGATGGTCATAAAAACGATTTTGTAACCACACACGTTTACTAAAGTCTTAAGTGGCTTCATTTAGAATCGAAAATCGTACACATATCATATTTGATGTTAAAATGAGATCGGCGCCTAGAAAAACAGACATTTATTGACGTTTTTATTGGTATTAATCGTACTTAATAAGAACACATAAATGTACACTAAGTTACACGGTTTAATTTTAGAAAACTAATCTGACTATTTAATAATAAAAAAAATGTGTTGTAATCGCTGAAAATTTAGAGAACTACACTCTTACAGTTTTTTAAGAAGATAGAGTAGGTAGAGGTAGAGCATTCCGGTCACGTGGGCAACACATGCATAGTGATGTCAATCGATGCTTAAGCAAGACCGAATTAAGTCATTTACAAATAGTACTCGTATTACTTATTATTATTCTAAATGTTTACTTTGACGGGTAGTATTACTACACTCAAAACCAGCACGTTATTTAGACATTAAATTTTATGGGTGGGGAAATCTTCGCGACCATTATTCATGCCATTACGAAAAATATGAATAACAAAAACAAATTGTCAGCTAATTAAATAAACATAATTACGAAGGGGAGAGATTCTTTCGAGGGTGGCTTTTAGGGGATGATAAAACGGCGCTCTTCCCTTGTATTAAACAGCTGAGACGAAACTTTGCTGTCTATTTTTAGAAACGGCTTTAGAATTCTCTGAAATTGAAAATAAAAATAAGTCACTTTTAAATTTTGATGCAGTTCAAAAATGTATATTCTTTGTGATTTAAGTTTGTAATAAAATATGTTTTAGTTGTTTAACTGCTCAGTAAGAATTTTTGTTGTAGTTGTAACTACTCATTTATCTAGTTAATAAAGTACGAGTATTTAGGCGTCTAGTTTTTTTTTATTTTTTTTTTTATGTAGAATAGGTCGGCGTTTGACCACCAACTCGCCTGATGTTAAGCGACGTTGTGGTCTAAGATGGAGCACGACGACCTATAAGGTACTTATTCTCTCTAGCCTTGAAGTTTTGTAGAGTGAAGAAGTACAAAGACGGCAGTTGAGTGAGGCGCTACAAGTGCGCTACTGCTCAGACCCGTCTTCGGTACGGTTACACCGGACTACATCCCGAAACACGACTAGGTCATTTCACGGCATGGCTTGGTCCGGTGGGTGGTAACTAGCCACGGCCGAAGCCTCCCACCAGAGTTTGCTACCCGGTTAGCACTACCCGGGACCACGTGTAGGGAATCAGAATAGAGTACACTCCTACGGACGTGGGTAGCTCAGCCCCCAAAATTAGATAAGTTAGATAAGTTCGGTAGTTTACGAATTGTTGGTTGCATTGCAAGTCAAACTAAAACAATAGCACAATTTGCCCAAATTGCTCGAGACATACTCATGACTTTTTGATGTCAACTGCCACAACAATGTTTTGCAACCTACTATGAAACTTATCTAGGTCAATGTTACTAGGGTTAAAGGATTGGATCTTCGAGCTATTTACCTTTATGGCAGCGGTCGGCAACCTTTTGGCAGGCTAGGGCCGCACAGTGCCAAAATAAGCAAGAGACGGGCCGCACTTGTTCAAAAAATTTACAATAGGTTTCTATCCATACATATTTTACCATAGGTATCTATTTATTTACTTAGGTATTATCTGATCTCTATATAAAAATCAATGTTTAGCTATAGTAAAAGCCTTGCTTAGTTTGGGGCCAGACGACGTGTGAACAAAATGTCCCGATTTTTTTTTTTTTACAAACCCGCAAGGTCCGCAAGGAGGAGGGCCGAGGGTCGCATGTGGCCCGCGGGCCGCGGGTTGCCGACCGCTGCTTTAGGGCAATAAGTAGACAGAAACAATCAGCTCAGGATTTCTATACTTCGTTCCTTCACTCTCTCTCTCTCGCTGGTGATGATGTTGGCCTTCTTTACTTTATTCCTCCACTTCGCGCTGTTCTGTTCTCGATAAGGATTCCTAGACATATCCCCAAAAAAGAAACGCAACAGAAACCCACAAATATATCTAAATATAGCAAATCAGTGTTTCATCCAACAAATCTCTAAACACCTCAACAATTTTCCCATCAAAACCACCCTACCGTTACTTTCACCCCCTGCGACGGTGGGTGCCAGAAATGTCTCAAGCCCATCCGTCACGGCGCCCCTACAATTTACCCGTTTCCTACAGTGAATACTAATACTCAGCCCTTACGCGTTAAGGGCATTATTCACGCTCCATCTTGCTGTACCGTACAACCCACACGATATACGATGAAAATTAAAATGAAATGAGCACAGGCTTTCATACAAATCTGTGTGGAACACGTGTGGTAGGCTTAACGTTCGTAACGGATGCCTACGTCATTGGTGTGGGATGTTTTCTTGATTCTATTTCTAGACATTACAAGTGAAAAAAATAACCAAATAACCATTGAACAATTTTTGCCATAGAAAATAAAATAAGTACCATTTTTGCATACTTGGAAACGTTATATCTCAATATGAAGGCATCTGGGCGGCACAAAAACTTTCCCGGTAGTGCTAATATTAACTTATACGAATGGCAAAAATAAAATGGACTCCTATTTGTTCGCGAAATTGAAGAGACGTCAAGGAAGAAGCCTGTGTCATGTGCAGATGAGATTATCCTTAGAGTAATAAAGATTATCAAGCAAATGACAGCATTCTAGTCTTAGATAAGATATTTCTTGTTTGAAAAGTGTTAGGAGTGAAAGTGACCAGGGGGGCTATTCCTGCGCGTGAGATGACATGAGATTTTATATTGGTCAATCTCATACCTATGACGTTTCAAACGAGAGCAACAAGGACGAAAAATGGTGAGATGAAAATCTCAAATCTCCGAATAGGGCCCCAGATCTTGACCACGGGTCAAGAATAGCCCTCTTGTAGTTAAATTAAAAACAGACTGGTTGGACAGATATAACGTGGTAGTTTTTAACCCCCGACGCAAAACGATGGGGTGTTATAAGTTTAACGTGTATGTGTGTGTGTTCGTGTGTCTCTCTGTGGCATCGTAGCTCCCGAGTGTATGAACTAAATTTGTTTTTTTTTTAAATCAATTGTCGGTTCTTAGCTATGCTTGATAAAAATCGGTGTTGATGAAATTCGGTGTCGGGGTTTTTAAATTTTTTAATTTAAACTTGTTCAGCACATCATGCAGTTGGCTCTGAGTAAGACGTAAAGACGGTAAGACGTTTTGTTTAGTAATATTGTACTTGGATTTAATTTTGATGTTTGACTATGGGTTTTATATGCCTGCAATGAATATTTTATTATGATTATTATTTACTTCCGTCTCACAGTCCTGCTGTCGTAAGTAGTCTTGCTGTACAGCAAGACTGTAAGATGTACAGTGAATAAGGGCCTTTACTGCTCCGTAGGTTACCCTCAGCACCGCCCCGAGCCTTATTGCGTCTAATTTATTGGGAGCGTGCCCCGTTTAGGAAAATTTGGCTAATGGTTTCACCAAGACCGTTTGAAGAATTGAATTTGGAACTTCGCGAGGTTACGACTGGAATTACTGCAGTTACAGCATTAACGGTACGTTAACATGTTTTTGACGGAAGATTGTATTCAATGTAATCAAATAAAATGTCCTTAGTGCATTGGGTATCAAAGATATATGTCAACTATGAACGTCAAAGGTATAAAAATTACTCTACAACCTTATTGGGAAAAAGAGCCACTGCCCAGAAGAACAGGCAAGAAATTAAAACGCATTTTTTTAACTTGTTTTTCATCATGAACTTTTTACCGGCCTACAGAGCAGGGCCTGCTTTTTCATCCGATGAATAGCTGATTAGCTTGCTTTTGTCCGCGCCATCTTGCTGTTTGAGCGCAGTGATGCAGCCTGCGATGATAGCTTGTCTATCAGAAGTCAATTGACTTACAAAATCAGTTTTGGCAAGGCTTTTTTTCAAAACGGTTTTAATTATTGACCGAGCAAGCGAGAAGCGCGAGTGAAGCGTCTCTTCCTGTCGTCTGCTCGCATTTCACAACCGATTCTCGTGAAATATTGTAAGCAGGTTAAATTTTTTACCGACTTGTTTTTGTCGATTACCTATGTAATTGTTTTTTTTTAATGGTGGAAATATAGACTCGCGGGGACTTCAGCTCACAGAGCCAGTAGCCATAATGTCTTAGAATCTTCCAGGACCAGATTAAGGGATAGCTTAGGGTACAGGCACTGATCAATACATTATTTTCGATGGGCGCAGGACTAATAATAAAGTTATGGCTCACATTTTCCTTACGTTTCCTTTTTTGTCCTGTCAATAAAGTGTCATTGTATTGTCAACTATTATTGTCATGTCCTTCGATGGAATGATGGAAAATCAATAAGTAGTCGCATGTCACACGGAGCTGTCGTGTAAAGTTTAGCTGTTACTGTGTGCCGAAGCTATTGTGTGATTAAAATTAATACGGCATTGTCATTTCTAGCCAGAATTGCTTTATTGAACGAACAGCGTTCGACTTTAACGTGGTTTTTAAACTTTCATAGTTTATAGGTCATTTAAAAATAGTTAGGTCTGAACTAAAGGTATAGCACCGACGCAATTACGCTGCTCTCTCCCGCTGAATGATCTTTTAATTAGTGTAAAAGCATTTTTTTTTTCGTATAAGTACCTACCATAAAAAATAATCATTTTGTATAATTTACTCTATGATTTTGTACCTATTTTTGTGGCAGTATTGTTTAGACTGCATATAAGTAGATGAATATTTAGACTGTGACCAAAGTAGAGTGACTTTAAAAACATCTAAAGTTCTAATTTTTTAGTCTTTTTAAAACAGTTTCTCAACATTTTAATTTAAACGGTAAGTACAATTTTTTGGTCTCAATTTAGTTGATGGTGTCATGAGCTAATAACTTTACTGTAGGTAGGTTTTAAAAACCTATTGTTGCAGTATAATTGTCTACGGTAATCATCACGTTATCTTAATAATTATCACCCAAACAAACGGATGCTTATGTCGCTTGAACATCCGGAAGAGTGTTGTTTATTTTATTTCATTAAAATAAATAGATGAGTGAGTAAATAAGAAAAATGCGGGATTGAATACATTCGTAGGTATTCAATTTATTGTCATTTCTGCCAGCGATGGATCAAGGACTTCGGTTTGGGGCGAGGTTTGACACAGCTAGGCTAACTACCTAGTTAGCTGGCTAGGCTTTATTATCAAGTATAACAAAATTTTGTAATAGTGGCTCTGTGAGCTATAGACCTCGCGGCTGACGTTTGTCTTCCTCTACAGATCGCATTCGGCGGAGATACCTACATTTGATAAAAAAAAAACTCCGCAATTTCAAGAGAATTGGTTAAGAAATGCGATCTATAGAGGAAGACATAGATCCGGACCGAGATCTGGACAGAGATCCGGACAAAAATCGTACATACGAAAGCATTAGCTCTTATTAGCTATTAGGTCTTAGCTGAAGCATAGACGCTGCGCTCGCTATTTCAATATTTTTTTCACTCGCTCAGTCGATTATTGAAGACGCAGCCGTTTGAGGGGGGCCCTAACAGTTCCTCCCCCTCTCCTTCCTCACTTCCTAGATTTGCTAAGTAGGTACTGTTTCCTGCTATCCCACTCACCTGGTAACATAGTCCTCAGGGTACGGCACCAGGGTCCCCTCAGGGCTGGGCTGGGGGGTGTCCCCCACCCAGAAGTAAGCGTCCGGTCCTGTGCCATCGTACGCGAACCCTCGCACGAAGACAGTGTTCTCATCGACTGCGTATACTGTTCCTCGAATACCGTGCGCGTATTGAGTCAGTCGCCCGATCATGCGGCCGTAATACGGCTCTGGACGACGGGACTCGACGAGAACTAGGACAAAGAAAATATAAATCATTATCATCATCATCACGAACTGAACTGCTGGACAAATGCCTTCAATCCATTCTCCATTGATCGGTTTAGCTTGCGAAGATAATTATATAAGTACTGTAAACTATTTCTGAAGGGAGGGTATTCAAATCACCTTAATGTAAATGTAAACAACTAATACTTCTAATAATCCAAACCATGTACAATATGTTTAAATAACTTCAGTAAGAATCGAATGGACACCAAGATCAATACGAGATCCGTCCTCTTCCGTGGTCCAGCCAAGAGTGCCCGTTGGGCGGGGCGGGCGAGTCGACTAATTCCTTACGCTACATTCATTCATTCATTCCTTTGACTGTTCGCTCGCAAAACGTCACACAGCAGACCATAGACTGCATTATTTTGTATGTGTTGCTAACACGGCCCTCCTGCGCCGTGCATGCCCTCAGGCACGCTTCTTATATTGGTCCCAACTCTGCACATGAATTACGTATCTGTCAACACACACATGATTTTAAAGGCTGTTAAAATCTTTAAGCTCGGCCTATCATGACTCATGATGTCCTAAATAGATAGAACTTCAGTTGCAACCTTTTCATCATTTGATTCCTTTAGACTTGGGAATTTCTACCACTTTGTAACTAGTTATCTCATTCATTAACTTCATCATCAATCATAACACCGAAAAAAAAAAAAGGTCTTTTAGGTTTCTCAATAGTTCTGCAATGTATCTTTTTTTTAAATAATAGTACTGACCATCTAAACCAGAGCTGATATCTTTAGGTTTAGAAATTCCCTGTACCACTGCTATTTTAGCTCACTCCCTTAATCCTAAGTAGTGCCTGGTCCAGATCATTCCTTTAGTCTTAGGAAGTCACTGCTTCAGCTCACTACTTATATTCTGGCGAGTGCCTATAGCAGTCATTCAGGTTTCTAAATAGTTCTGCAATTTATCTTTCAAGTTGCACAAAATAAAATAATAAAATGCTTTTTAACTATCCTTTTTTAACATTCACGTCAACATTTTTTTAAAGAGACTAAAACAATGAATTTCAAGCAATTATATATCTGTATGTATTTTTATCCGTAAATCACTAAACAAAAGCTTTTACTTATATTTCTTTTACAAAAATTAAACAAAGCACAAAGCGAAGTACCCGACGAGCTAGTCTTTTAGTCTTGCCAAAAGCTAACCTAAACCTAAGCTAATTTCTTTAGGCTTAGAAATTCCCTGTACGCCTGCTATTTTAGCTCACTCCCTTAATCCGAAGTAGTGCCTGGTCCAGATCATTCCTTTAGTCTTAGGAAGTCACTGCTTCAGCTCACTACTATTCTGGCGAGTGCCTATAGCCGTCTTTCAGGCAGTCTACATACACACATATAGTCACGCCTGTTTCCCATAGGGGTAGGCAGAGACCACTTCTCTCCACTTGCTACGATCCTGGCACACATATTTCGCTTCTTCTACTTCTATGAGTCTTTTCATATAGTTAGCGGCACGAAAGTCTAGCGCTGACCGTTATTGCGCAGAAGTAAAAAATTAGGTATCACAGGGGGGCTACAGGGACGAAGGTTGCGCGTGCGTAGCGCCGATTGGCTAGCCAGTCGTATTCCGTCCCCCGCCCCGATACGACGCTCCACAGACTTCTGACTGTACAGTCGCGTTCTAAAGAGTATTGTTATTGCCGTTCATTGTTATTGTTTTTTTGTTAAGTTTGAGTTCCTTTGTTATTTATTGAAAGTTTTTATACTAGTGTATTTTTAGTCGATAGTGAATATGCCTAAAAGAAATACTGTTTTTAAAAGTCAGGTTCGAAAAAGGCGTATGACGTGCATGGTTTTGTTAAAAAAGAAAGCAATGAATTATTAACTTTATTATTAACTATTAATAAAATATAAAACAGCCTGTTACAAGACTTACAAGCTATGCAAAACTTTAACTAACTATTTACTAATGTTTGTGACAGTAATATCCTCCAGATTTTGCTTAGTGATAGACTTTCTATTTATTCAAATGTGTGTTTTAATTAAAGTTATAATTGTATTATGTTCACGACTATACCCATGCGCAGATATCCCCTCCACATTACCCTCAGCGCTAAACTCTCGTGCCGCGACTTATACACGCTCGTCGTTTCATCTAGTACTTACTGCTAATCTAATGAACTTAGTTGTCAGACATAATAACACACGATTTGCTAAAACTAATTCCGGTATCTTTTGCCTTGATACCTTTATCCCTAAGTTGAGGTATTTCTATTTCCTTTTTGGCGCGAGAAAACTACATACCACTTCTGATGTAAACTAATTCTGAAGGGAGGGTATTCAAATCACCTTAATGTAAATGTAAACAACTAATACTTCTAATAATCCAAACCATGTACAATATGTTTAAATAACTTCAGTAAGAATCGAATGGACACCAAGATCAATACGAGATCCGTCCTCTTCCGTGGTCCAGCCAAGAGTGCCCGTTGGGCGGGGCGGGCGAGTCGACTCATTCCTTACGCTACATTCATTCATTCATTCCTTTGACTGTTCGCTCGCAAAACGTCACACAGCAGACCATAGACTGCATTATTTTGTATGTGTTGCTAACAGTACCTACATTTTTGTTGTGTAGATTAAGTTGTTAAAAACACAAGGTAAGTATCGATGGACATTATTTTCTCCTTTTTAGAAGTCGCTCGGCCGGAAAAAGCAGTCGTCCACTCTCCAATGATCGGTCTTACTTGTGAACAGTTTAGTTGGGTAGGTAATACTAAGTTGTTTGAAAACACATAGGTAAGTAGCGAAGGACATAGAACCTTCTCCTTTTTTAAAGTCGGTCGAAAGAAGCAGTCCACCACTGAGCTCAATTAGAGACGAACAAACGAAACTGTTCGAATTCATCGACATTGCTTATCTAAAAATGTGTTTTTCAAGGGTCCGCAGCATGACCTCTCATTGGCATGAGAGGATGCACATGCACCTCTCATGCACGTTTTGTTTCCGACGCTTAGCGACCGCGAATCGTATCGCCGCGCGATAATGAGAGGTCATGGTACGGGGCACGGGCCCAGGACTTTATGTGTAGAACTATACTTTAACGTAGCCATACGAAACAACTGAGCCCCAGTTGCAAATGTCGTTTGCTGTCACCTATCTAAGGATGTTTGTTCCGCAACGACTCGAACGGGTACCTACTGCGAGTAAGACGTAACTAAAACCCTACAATTTTTCTTATATTTTTTTTTGCATCTCAAACAAACAAGTGTCGCGCTCCTCCGTAGTAACTCCCCGTCCCCGAGGGGCACTTACCTGTCCCCAGCCAAGAAGCGAAGAGTCATCCAAGTAACAAGGCGTTGCTTAGACACCGGATTGGTCCGAGATACGCGAACAGTGCCGACAACAGCATTATGAGAAGAGAACAGTTTGTCCTAGACAAACCGTATTGGTTTTTAAGGGCATGTTTAGTTTAAACTGTAATTACATTAAATAAAAATAATAAATAATAAATTAAAATAATAAATAACCAATTTGGGACGGTCCTAAGCTTTCTGGAATCTGAAAATATCGGACCATCGATACTGAAGTTATCGTCAAACAAACAAATTCCGAAATGTCCTAGTAGACCTGACCTCGCTTGGTCGATCAATTAGACAAAAACGAAATTTTAGGAAAGTTTGTTTTGAATGTAGAAGGTAACCTATGGAAGTAATGATACAACTTTTAAAAATCTTTCACTAATAAAAAGCTGCACAATCTCAAAGTGCGTTAGTGTGGAACGTAAGCGAAATTGGATAGCCAGTACTATAGTTAGTAATTTCTCAACTATGTTGTTGGCTGGCTATTGCTGTTGTTTGCTGGACCCAGTAGTGAACCAAGCAATAAAACCAACAGTCTGTAACCGTTACTGTTAGCTTTGTTAGCGTATTTCGGACCGCACAGTGTCTCACCGCCGCCGTGACAAGTTTAATAAGACCCCTGTAACCCGGACATCTATGTTACGAGGGGGAAACTGATTTATATTGCACTGCTCTGGTTTGAGTTCTTACCCGACTGCCTAAAGGTAGGGTAATGTTTTTCGGGTAATGTAAATGTATGATTTTCTGTATCTCGTTGCGATCCTTGACTGAATCAGCAGGCCTAGCATGCTAGCGCGCGCGACAAAATTATTCTCGTCATTTTTTGTCATGCGAGAACGTGATAAGGCTATGTGCATACATATTTCTGTCTCGTTAAAAACAGTCGACATACCGTTGTCGTGTTGCGCATGCTAGGCCTACTGGCGTTACTTTACGGAAGTTTACCTTCAAAACCTTTTCTTAACTTTCTAGTGTATTTCCACTCTAATGATCGATTTCCGATTTTGTATCTGTTTCTATGCAAAAATAGCTCTTATGTAAAACTAGCTGCGCCCAGCGGTTTCACAGGAACCGTTAATTTTTTTTTATTTTTTTATTTTTTATTTTTTACACTCCACGGACTCCGGGGACCGTGACTTTTTTTAACATAAATCTTAAATTATTATTTAAGGGGAATACAGGTAGAGGGTGGTTAGTTATTAAGTCTTAATCTAAGGTTAGGTTATAGGTTTTCAGATTTACTTAATGCATTGTGAGTACACCACGAGCAGACCAGCGACCCGCAAGCAGCACCCGATCACGAGTATGACGCATGTGCCAGCCATCGCTCTCCTCGACCATATTTGAGGGAAGAGAACGACCCGACACACGACGCCGCCGCAAGAAGGTGCCTTCGATAGTGAGCATGAATGCTCGAGATGGACCCACAATTTATATTTATAACCGTTAATTTTGAACAATACACTAAAAGAAACCCTTTCTCCTTTTCTGTACTTAACAATATGATTCAAAATGTCATGATGATCTGTTAAGTAGTTAAGGCCTGAAAACGTTACAAGCAAACACACTTTCGCATTTTAAATATTAAAGTTAGGATTAGGATACTAACAAAGATAGAAACCGAGGACCGAGAACAAGACGAACTAGATCTTATAAATATTATAAACGCGAAAGTTTGTAAGAATGGAAGGATGGATGGATGTATGTTTGTTACTCTTTCACGCCAGAACGGCTGAACAGATCTGGATGAAATTTGGCACAGAGATAGATTATAGTCTAGAATAGCACATAGAATACTTTTTAACCGCGGGGCGCAGCTAGTAATAAATGAATTAAATTATAGACAAACTAAAGAAATTACGAAACAAAATGTTAATAATGCTTAAAACTGGCGTAGCAATTGGCGGCTTTATCATGACGATCTCTTCCAGGCAACCTCTTAACTCTACCCCTATGACCATTACTAGTAAGTCATCATTTAATACCACATTTATGGATAAAACTCTAAATCGGTTTGTGTTGTCTCCCCTCTACATGTCGTATTTATCTTATATCCTGCACCGAGGGGATATTTTGATTGACGCGTCATCCCCCCGGGGGGACTAGGGATGTGCTGACGATAGGGGAAATCGGGACAGGGTAGAGATAAAAGAAATGATCGATTTGAAAAATTCTATAGTGTGACTATTTTGTGAGAACGGGGGTGTGTGAAGTCTAGAGATGATAAAATAGTCTGGGAAAGAAGATTTATACGCTGCGGCCACACGTTGGTCATATTTGCACCAATCTCGGTCTTGGTCGTCCAGTGCAAGGTTGAAGGCATCAGACCGCGCTGTCGGGCACCTATGCGATGGACCGATCAGGTCAAATCTGCTGTGGGCGGTCCCGTGCATGAGTGCACCAGAATTACTTCCAGTAGAGAGACATGGCGAGATATTGTGAGGCGCATTACATCAGTCCCTGCCAATAACAATACATACGCATGACGACCACGACCGCTCTGTGAAGAGCGTAGCGACCAAGAAGAAAAATGCTTGGGGCCAAGACACCAATGTGTGTATCAGTCTTTCCATACAAAGTTGATATTGAAGCGAACAACATGCAGTAATAAGGTTCAATATTGGCTATTAATTAAAGCCAAGCTTGGACCCAAAGCCCCAAAGTTAAACCAATTTGAACCCACGGGATTACATTTGAAGGTAAAAAGTGCCATAGCTGTGAGCGCCCACTTAGTAGGTAGGTATTTTACTCGTAATTATGAAGTAATAGTATTATACTATTTCGTTTATTGTGTTATCTACCTACATCATTTAAGTTGCAAAAAATATAAGAAACTTACGTTAAAAATCTTAAATGTAAGATTTTTCTGGATTGGCGCATGGTGAAACACTCGCTACTCTAAGGTCCGGTCCGGTCCGGGTAACATTTTAACGGAGGATTAAACTACCTAGCATGGGATGGTGAAATTGGGTCTAGGTAATCCAAATACTATCCAATAATATAAACTTCGTCTAAAATAAAGTTAAAAGTGTCCTGTGTGTGCTATTCTAGACTATAACCTATCTCTGTGCCAAATTTCATCCAGATCTGTTCAGCCGTTCTGGCGTGAAAGAGTAACAAACATCCATCCATCCATCCATTCTTACAAACTTTCGCGTTTAAAATATTTTATTTGACTTTGCAATTGAGTCTCCTCGTTGAAAAATTGACATAGAAACTTCGCTCTAAAGCTCTACTTATAGACCTCTTCCAATTTGTTTTACCAAAAGTAAGTATAAGAATAAAATAAATGTTATATGAGACTAGCGACCCACCCCGGCTTCGCACGATACTTTTAAATCTTCCATGAAGAATTATCTAAATGATTATGAAAACCGCATCAAAATCCGTTGCAAATGGTTTAGGAGGAATTTGCGGATATATACCTACAGAACAGATAGACAGATAAGGTATGCAACTTTGTTTGGGAAAGGTTTGATTCTATGTATGTAGTTATGAGATAGGAATACCTTTTCCAATTTATTTCTAAACTCATTTTTTTTTATATTCTTTGAATATTAATGGTCATTAAAATTAATGACTTTCACACATAATCTTAAATTTAAAAATCCATTCCAACCCTTCATAAAAGCTTTCCCAACAATTTCCCATCTTATGATTAACCACCCCGTAACGCGGGTAAATGACATCATCGTGATAACGCCGCGACAGTCCTGACGGGGCTGCCATGTCTGGGTGCTGTTTTTCCGGGATACATGGCAGAAGTCGGTTAAAAATCATAATCACGTAAACTGCTGTACGGATTTGGATGTAATTTGGTATAGAGCTTATACCCTGGATTATACACATAATGCTTTTTTTATACTGAAAAAAATAATACCTACATACTTACCTAACCTACGTATCTGGTCTAGAATACTTTCTTCCATAAAAAAGAGTGCTAACGAGTACTTAATTAATCTAATTGTAAAATTCCAAAAAAGTTCAATGGCAGTTCTTTTCTCAGGTATTTCGGATTTAATATTATATATACCTAAGTCTGAAGTGATCTACATTTTTCCCATATTAGAAATACATCAAAAGGCAGACAACATCATCAACTTGGAACCCAAGTATTTTCTTTAAAAAAACAAAAATTAGATAATTCTACACAGTCCTTACTTTATCATCCTGCATACATTGACAAGATGATATTTCTGAATATCGCAGCAATTCGTCACTTTGTCCGACTAAACCGAACGTAACATAACAATTTTGTTTCGTTGGCACCAATCACCATCGAATCGTCGCTCAGACTTTCCGGTTATTTTCCCGAATTTCCCGACACATCAGGACGGGTGGCAACCCTGGCCTACCCCACCCTCCCCACGGTAGAAGCGCTGGGGTGCCGCCCCAGCACGTACACTTAATACAGTTTTGTCTCAGCATTTCGATACTCATTTGTTTCTAGAGGGAGAAAGACGGCGTTTTTAAGAGACGTACGGGCTTACGGAGTGTTACGTTGCACGTTACGTTGTTGCGTTAACTAAACAGGGTTACGGGGATAAAGGGTACTAAACCGGAAACAGCTGTAGTACTCATCATTCTGAATAAATGTTACTATGGGACCAACTCTGAGATTGGGGAAAAACCAACTGTTCCAATAAAAAAATGTCATTGACACTTATCAAGTTTAACTGATTTTATTTCGCGATTTTAGGGTTGGTCCAATAGTAAAAGTTATACAGACGAGTATGTTTTCGGCTTTAATTCCTGTAGCCCTGTATAAATGTTTTTTTTACAAATGGAAGACTGGTAAAAGGCCACATTTGCATCCAGCGGTGGATCTAGGGTTTTGGTTAACCAAAAGGGAAGGGCTTGCTTCCCACAGCTAGGCTAGCAAACTGACTAGGTATAATCATGAACAACAAAAACGACCAGTGCGAACCCAGATGTTTTTGGGGGAGTCTGAGCCTCTTAGCCCTTCCCTCTGGATCCACTACTGTGTGTATCGTTAAGACGTAATTCTCCGACTTAAAGCCGTATTAAGTTATGTTTTATGATTATCAAGGCCTCGATTTTTTTGTAAATGTTCCTGTCCAATCAGGTTGCCTGGAAAAGATCGCTTTGAGCGATAAGGCCGTCCATTAAAAACATAGTTAAGCCTTATTTAAGTACTATTGTAATTATTTTGTTTTTAATAAAGAGTTGTTGTATTGTATTGTACGTTATGCGATTTTTCGAACCCTGTCCGCAGGATATTGTAACAAAACACAGGGAGTTAGGGTCCCTACTCAGACGGCCAAATGGTTCCGTTCCGACCTCTGCTTCAGGCAGGGACACAACAGACAGGGCCCGATAAATCGTGTAAAGTAGCAGACATTATAACTTGGACGGTATCATGCTTTTATTGCTTCTGAATTGGTAGTTTAGACGTGTAATGTATTTAATTAGAACAAATTTGAATTGATACATTTTATTTTTATTTTTAGAGCCCTTTCAGGGCACACACACCAGCACCCATATTAACATTATTTCCTGTGCCTCTAGCACTCATATTCACAGTCATCCTGCACCTATATTCATGATCATTCGGAACCTTTTCCGACCGGATTCCAATAAATTTAAACTCAAATGATTCGAATTTCAGTCCACTTTCATAAATAAAATAGGAAATTGAGTATAAATCCGATCGGAAAAATGAAACAAGTTTAAAAACTTATGAATGCGGACTAAGGTTCAAAGAATTTGAGTTTAACATTTTTGAAATCGTTAAAAACTTATGAATGCGCTTATAAGCTAAGGTTCAAAGAATATAAGTTTAATTTTTTTGGAATCCGAACTGAAACGTTTCCAAATGACTGTGAATATGGATGCAGGGGGAACTCGGCCTTTAAGAATTTACCTACCAAAATTTCGAGTATCTCCAATTTCAACCATTACACTTATTCACTTTCCTATCCCATCACATCAAGTTAACACCTCTGATTCCCCCAAATAGCCCGCACCCTTACCCTAGCGATCTATCGAAGAGGCATCGACTCACACATTATCATAATACATTCAATCGCCAATTCATGGCAGGCAGATTATTCTAGAAAGTCCTAAGTTTGGCAATTGACATAAACTGGCTTTTAAATAAAAGCTGGAATAGAGCTTTTAAAAGAACAAAAGGCTAGTTGAAATGAATGGCAGTGCTCCCCAAAAGAAAGAATAATGTTCAATATATTAGTAATTTCCATAAAGGGAAAAACAGGAATAAAGCTGAATTTTGTGCTGCTTGATAGTAGGAGGTAAATGGCAATCCATGTAAATGTAAAGGAAGTTTTCAGAGAAGTTTGTAATGCTGTTCTAAATCAGTATGAAATTAGGAAAAGACAATATTTCCAAAGATACAGAAGAAATACCTCATTTATTTATGATAGACCACGACAAATGCTTTCCACCAGGTGAACCATCTTGTACCACCACTTGTGAATTATTTTTGGTATTAGTCAAAAGTGGCACTCATATGCCTAAACTGGCAAACAAGTAGACAAAATTGTAACTTCAACTATTTGCGGACATTTAAGACTGCTATTAAACAAGAGCTAAGGGTCTCACAGACGACCTAATAGGCCGCCAATGCGAATGCCATTGGTAGCCCATTGACCGCTACCGCAGGCCGCGTCTGTCTGGGAGACCCCTTCGTCGAGAAGCTTAAAGAAACGAGCACGCTCTACAAAAGCAAGTATGAAAGCTGCCTTACGATATGCCTAATGTGTTTGTATACGTATTAGTATTCTTAAGCACAATATTAGAAAAATGTAACTACTTTTTATTGCCATTAGGTACACAGATCTAGCACAATAGTAACACAATCCAAACCTTCAAATCTCAGGCCCCAGCGAACCCTATAACCTTTTACAACGCACTGGCCGTTCCATAAAACAAACGGCCGCGGGCTTACAAGCAACAAGGGCATTGTATTAAATTGTATTCGCTAAGAGCTGTGTTACGGAGATTAGCAGATTAGAGGAGGGGGGCATTTCCTCCCTCTCTCTCACTCCCGGGGGAATGTCTTGATGAGTGGAGATTGATTAAAAGGGATGTTTCGAGATTTTTCTGTCAAGAAAGATGTGAAGTTGATGTGGGTGTATGTGTGGTATGATGAATTAAAAAGTATGTGTATTAACTGTGTAATTGTATATTGTTGACTGCCTTGGTGGCTGACTGTCTCGGTGGCTTAGTTAGACCTTGATTTTGAGCTTGGGGGTGTAGGTTCGATTCTCACCGAGGTCAAACATTCATTGATGTATATTTTGTCCATAAACGTATGCAGACAAAAGCAGGAACGCACCGGGCAAGCGGTCGGGACGCGGTTGAATTCACTGACCAGTTGCACGACCGCCAAATGATGTTCACACATGGTGCGGACTGCGTTCACTCTGACCGTACCGCAGCACGCTGAACGCCTCCAGTGTGACAAATCCTTAAGCACCCCAAAAGCCACGTAAGCCCACGCACACAGTTTAGTCCTCGATCGATGCACTCAAGCTCCGTGTGCCACCCCTGCAGGGATGCAGGGGGAACGAACTGTTTATACAGGCTTGATGGTGCACGGTCATTGGACACGGCTTAGATGGGGAGTTGAAGCTGTGGCGAAAAGTTAGAATTAAACTACAGTTCCTAAGTAAGTACTTTAAAAATATAAGTTTACAATATTGAAGATGAAAAATGAATGAAAAGGAATTGAGAAATTACATAACCTAATTATGTACAATGTACATAAACAGTCATACTTCAGGGACAAAAGTTTAAAAGGACATCAGAAGGGTGCGAAAAGTCACAAAGCAAAGTGATTATCCAACTCGAAAAATCTTCTGATAGATTTCTGTTTTTATTTTATTCTTGAAATCTGCCAAGTATGTAGTGAATTTTGCCAAATTTACCTACCTACATTTATTTAAGAAAATCATTGTATTAGACTTGCATAATATATTTTATATTAACGGAACATTGGTCAATTAAGAATCTGAATCCCAAATTAGAGAATTTTTGAATGTTAATCAAATCACGATAAAATTTGCATTTTTGTTACGTAAGAAATAATTGCAACTTATAATTTGAGTAAACTTTTTTGTCTCCATTGATTTGGCGCCGACGTCTTTCACACTAGTACATTTTTATCTTCAGAAAAACAAAGAAAAAAAAACAACAAAACACACAACTACACTAAAAACAGTTCTAAAACGTTCGCGCACAATTTTTACTGCATTGCTATTTCAAAGATAAAGATGACAGTTTTTTTAGTGCCTAAGCTATCCATCCAAAATTTGCGAAGAAACCTTTCGCCGGTTCGCGGCCTCAAAGAACATTTGAGATATTTTTATTCCTATCAAATTACTTAAGATAACAATAACTTTATGTTTAAAGTAGGCATCAAGATAAAATAGAAATTACAAAATTAATCCCCTGAGAAGATCGTAGAACAATATACAATACTGTGCACTTAGCACAAATGTTCTTCATGGGAGCTGTCTTTGATAAGTGAGAAGATAATGGCGATTGCTAAAACATGTTTTAGGATGGATATCCACTGGAGAAGTGCGAGGAAAAACCCACAATTAACTTCTACATCTGATTGAGGACCAATAAGATAACTCATGTTAAAGATGCGCGTAGACCGCATCCGAATTTCTGCGTAAACATCTGTGACAACAGCATTACCTCCCGCTCTGGCAGCAAATAATGCCAATTGACAGACAGAGACAAAGATATTTTCAAGGTCAAAGCGGATGACGTCATCAGCACCTTAATACATTCATATATTTGACTGCCTCGGTGGCTCAGTTGGTAGTGAACCTGCCTTCTGAGCTTGGGGGTGTGGGTTCGATTCCCACCTAGGGCAAACATTTATGTGATGAACATTTGTGTTTGTTCTATGTCTGGGTGTTAATATATATTTAACTATGTATTTAAAAATATCTAAGTATGTATATCAGTCCCAAGCAGCCATAGTACAAGCTTTGCTTAGTTTGGGGTCAGGCGACCGTGTGTGGAAGTGTCCCGAATTTATTTATTTATTTATTACATATTATATAATCACGACTGACGACTGTTACCCATAGGGTAGGCACTTAGGCAGGGACCACTTGCTACGATCCTGGTATACATCTCGCTTCTTCTACTTACTTCCTTAAGTCCATGGTACAATAATATACTTAACCAGGTATAGCATCCCGAGTCAAAAATGGTCACGTGGGCAACACGTAGTGACGTTGATCGATGTCGAAAAGAGACCTGCGAAACTTGTTCTACATGCTTCGTATCCACTGGACGTGCGAAAGGGAAATGAACTGAGCGCCAGGAAACCATTCTTCAATGGGATCACTTCGATGAAGTTTTTTATTAAATGGCTTATGTTGTTGGCCACTGAGGCCTCTACAGCGAGCCAGGCGTTAGGCAAGCGCAGACGGCGCAGGACCTTATGGTTACTCAAAAACTATGGGCGACTAGCTCAAGGCCACCTCTGCGGTACGGACCTCGGCTTGGCCTGTCGCCGGGGAGGGGGAGACCAATTGCCCAAAGTAAAGGCTCTGTGAGCTGTAGAACTCGCGGCCGACGTCTGCCTCTTCTACATGTCGCATTCCTCAACCGATTCTGGTGAAATTTTGTAAGTGTTTTCGATAATTAGAGGCTAGATTTCGCAACACAGGTAGCCTAGTGCGAAATCTAGGGTACTCTAGTCATATTGTCTCTCTAGTCATAGTTCAAAATGGCGGAGAAATTATTTTTGAATGGAAAGCATGAAAGGAAAAAAAATGGAAAGCGACTTTGTTTTATATTATAAGATAGAGATAGAAAATAGAGATAGTGAAGATATTTTAACGATTTCTGTTAATTATATAAATAAATAAATATTCGGGACACTTTAACACACAGTCGCCTGACACCAAACTAAGCAAAGCTTGTAGGTACTATGGCTGCCAGAGACTGATATACATACTTAGATATTAGGACATTATTATATAGGGACCTAATTAGGTATTTTAGCTTTGGAGCCTTTCATTTCCGCCAAGTAGCCACTAAGTTTGTAAGACAATTTAAAAAAAAAAGCCCCTCAATTTCTTGCCTATTATTCTGAGTAGTGTCTCTTTTTCCGAACAAGGCGGTTGAGTCTATTAAAAGGTTAACTTTCATAAATGTATCATCGAAATAAAAACATTTTGACATACATCAGCTCACCTACCTTTGGCTTTATGGCTTTAGATAAATAAGTAGCTACAAGTCTATATCATAAACAGATCAAAGCAATCGAGTTCAAGTTCTTGAAACCAGTTGGTTACCTCATACGAGGAAAAAGGCCGTGATCTTTGCATTGGCAATAGACTTGAGGACGACGAGATACAGCTTACAGCTGTGGGTCTAGCACAACTTGTTAAATTACTCGATAAAAAGTGTTAAAAAAATATGTCCCGATATCATCTCGAGATTTTGGGTAAACTAGATTAATAGGTACCTGTAAAAGTGAGGCATGCCTACTACCTAAGTGCCAGCAATAGTGTCTACCATGGGCGTACCCAGCTTCTGGCGTAGGAGGGGGCAAGTCAGATTTTTTAGGTCGGATCGTCCGCGGCTGTTTTGTCATACACACTACACAACACACCTACATGAGTCATTAGATGTATGTATGTAGTGTAGTGTGTAGGGCAAACACCCGCAAATGATCCTGTTTTATAGGTAGTTAAATAAATAAAATTTTACAATCCTGTCACAGTAGTACATTTTATTATATTCTTAATGAATCTTAACCTTTTAGCGCTTACCAATTTCTGAACGTTGTATTCCCTATCTATTTACCTTAATAGGCATGGTATAATAATATACTCCTCCAGGTATAGCGTATTTCTGAGTCAACAGTGGCCACGTGGGCAACACGTAGAGAGTGACGTCAATCGAAGCAAGACCGAAATAAGTCATTTACAACAAGTGAGAAAGAGACGGATGCCAATGACAAATAGAGTCATGACGTGTTGGCTCCCGCAACGCTAGACCCTGGTTTTTCGGATCATGACCTTCAGGAAAGTATACTCGTATACATCGTATATCTTTAAACAACGGACATATTCTAGAAAAAACGCTAAAATAAAATTTAAAAAAAACCGCTTTTCCATACATTTTGTCAACGATTAATTAACTTTTTGTATGAAACAGCTGATTTTTTTCCGTGATTTCAAGGTTCGTAGTAAGAGTTGGTATTAATGATGAGTACCTACAATGATATCGCTACAGTACAATGTCATCTGCTACATGACTGGAGCCCGGTGTATGGCGACAGGCTCGCCCCTTGTCACATTTGGGACGAAATATCGTCCGGCGAAGTGTGGGTGTTGTATAACACCTCTGCCAGCCCCCTCGGGGGAAAGACGTGACGACAATGATATCGCAGAATATGTCAGTCGTTCACAGATATTATACCTTAAACAACATGTTGTTTTGCGTTCCCGCGGAATTTGTAGAGATAGTTATACTTCACTAGCAGAGCACGAATAAACTATGGGGCAACCTTGAAATTGAAAAAAAAAAGCAGCTGTTCCATACATTTTGTAGACGATCAACGAATTTTTGTATGGAACAGCTGTTTTTTTTTTTCGATTCCAAGGTTGCCCCATAACATATTACTTAATGTCTGCTAGTGTATTGTGACTACGTCTACTAATTCCGCGGGAATACAAAACAACACGTTGTATGATGGTACCTTGCCGGTTTCGGCCCCGGAGACCAGTCTCTGATATATAGTGAAGCAAGACTTCGTTTATTAAATAAATATTATAAAAAAAATGTATCTTCATATGACTGCATACTCGCCCTGTCTTTGCTTGATAAAAGTACGCGAACAAATTGCATGATAATCGAGCGAGCGTTATCGAGCAAAGCGTCTATGTTTCAGCTTTGACAAAAAAGCTTTCGCATCTCTGAATTCTGTCTGGTTTTCTGTTCGGATATCTATCCAGATCTCTGTCTTCCTCTATAAGTCGCATTTCTGAACCGATTATCTTGAAATTTTGTGAGTACTTACCTAAGTTCAATAATTATAAAAGTTTTTTTTTGTCGAGTCAGTTTTTGGAAATTTTTCAATGTGTTTATAAATTTATAGGTGTGATTTTTTTCCTGAAGAAAAAAACATTCATTATCTCTGCAATTTTGAAATATTCCAGAAACTGACTCGATAAAAAAACTATATAATTATTGAACCTGCTCACAAATTCACGAGAATCAGAAGGAATGCGACCTTTAGAGTAGGACAGACGTCGGCCGCGAAGTCTACAGCTCACAGATCTCACAGAGTTCTATTATCATACTTATGGTATGGTGGTGTAATTTATGTAGCATTATGTATCAAGCACTGGGTGTCATGTCACCTTGTGTCGGATAAAACTGGTCATAATAAATAGATCACAAAACTAGGTCAGTAATTAGATTAAAAGCATTGAAATAGAATTAAATATGGCCAGTATCAGCAAACGAAACGTTGGTCGACCTCCAGCACGTTGGGTTGACGATGTTGGAAATGTCGCGGGTCGAACCAGCAGTGCTATAAACACGATTATTCGGAAACGTTTCCGATCGGATCCCACAAATTTCAAACTCAAATTGTTCGAATTTCAGTCTACTTTTATAAATGTTGGAATAGGAAATCGAGTATAAATCAGATCGGAAGAATGAATCACGTTTAAAAACTTATTAATACGGACTGAGAATCTAATAATTTAAGTTTAAAATATACTGTCTCCGTTCGGATTCCAAATTTAAGTTTAAAATTGGAATCCGAACGGAGACGTTTCCGAATGATTGTGAATACCTATGCCCCAATTCTGACGCGTGAGATGTTATCTTTGTCACTCTCACTCCTATGACTTTTCAAATGAGAGAGACAATGACCAAAATATTTCTCGACTTGTAAGAATAGGGCCTCTGAACGAGATTAGGACAGGAACGGGATGATTGGAGTACGAGAAGAGACGCATATTTTCAGTGACCGATTACAGGCTGATGATATTCGGAACATTTTTCGCTTTCGTTTTGCACACACCACGGTCGTGTGACCCTAAACTGAGCAAAGCTTATACTATGGCTGCCAGAGACTGATACATCCCTATCTCTACGTAGTATAAAATTAAATTGCTTTCTGCGTCAGTCTGTCTCTCTGTCTGTATATTCGCTAACTCTTCCTTAACTACGCGATGGATTTGATGCGGTTTTCACCATCAGTTATATATTTTTACGGAAGGTAAAGGTACCGTGCGAAGCCAGGGTGAGTCGCTAGTATTTAATAGTTGTAAAAACATACTTAAATAGACATTAACACCCAGACAGAACAAACACTAATGTTCATCACATGAATGTCTGGTTGCCCAAGGTGGGAATTGAAACCACGCTTCTGGGCTCAGGGGGATTCACCATTCACCTTTTCACAAATTGAGCCACATAGGCAGTCAAATGATGAAAATAATGGTGGTGGCGATGGCCAGCGCCCACTCGTGCTATAGTGGGTTCTATTCCTATGCTTGTAGATAGAGTTGAATAGCAGATCACCATCAATATAGCCTTTACATTAATTGAGTAAATTAAGTACATATTTGTTGAGAAAAAAATCACATCATGTGGAAAATCCTATACGTTTACTACAAAGGCGAAAGTTAGTGTGTTTTTTTGTTACTTCTTCATGGTCTTTGACTTGACGGACTTTGATGAAATTTGATATGAAGGTAGCTTAAACATTTTTTGACCGCGGGGCGCAGTGTAATACTACTAATATTATAAACGCGAAAGTTTGTAAGAATGGATGGATGGATGGATGGATGGATGAATGGATGTTTGTTACTTTTTCACGCCAGAACGGCTGAACAGATCTGAATGAAATTTGGCACAGAGATAGATTATAGTCTATAATAGCACATAGGATACTCTGTAACCGCGGGTGAAACCGGCGGAAGTAGCTAGTACTACTATAAATTACATAGAGAGCCTACCTACTCTTATGAAGGCAACAAAATTAAGAAATTTCTTGTAGTAAACATTTTACCTTGTATTAGATAGCACGTTTATCATCTGCCGTGGTCTGGTCATTTGTCCTAGACTTTATGTAAATGTAAAACACAGGGGTAACCTAAAACAGGAGCTAGCAACACTAACAACATTGTGGAATCGACTTACCGGCAGTGAGCAGCAGGAGCAGCAGCCTGCTGGCGCGCGGCGGGGGCGGGCCCGGCGGCGTCATTGGGCGAGGGGCGGACGACCCCGCGATTATAATATACAGCCTTCCTCACTCCCTCACCACGCAAACTACGCAACTTTCCCGAATATCAACGTGCGGTTTTTCTTTTTTCTCGGGATTTTCCACAGAGTATCGTCACTGGGTATTTTCTTTTTTTTTTTAAGTTTTACGCTCGGCTTTTCACATCACTTTTTTTTTACTTTTTTTTGTAGTGTCTTTTTTACGCGCGGTTTTTTATGTCACTTCTTTTTTATTCGGTTTGGCTTAGATGCGCGTTCGCATTCAGCCGAAGCGCGAGACTCACTGGCGCACTTTCACTTTACATCTAGGCTTGCGTCACATTTGTTATGTTTTGCTTTCACGAATCACTTGTTGTATAATTATTTGTCAGTAAATATATTTTGCTTAACACTAAGTTTTATTGTCGCCATTTCTGACCAGTCTTAATTAATAAATCATAATAATTAATTATTGTCGGATTGCTTGTGCGATTTTCTGGAAAAAATGATTATCTAAGTCATTAAAAAAAATACTGAATTAAAGCGAACGTACTCTAGATAACATAACTTTCATAAGCCAAGTTTATCTAGGAACATGGAAAGTCATTCTTTTTTTAGCAAAAAGTTAAGTTCAATCACTTTAACGAGGCCTTTAAAGCCAAAACCAATTTTAAAGTTGAGAAACCGGTATTTTTAAACAGTCTGGTGCGTCTACATAGGCTTTCGCTTACATCATCTTCAATGAATTTTAAAAAATGAGGTAGAGTTTGTTCAACTCCTGAGTAACGGAAATAACATTTTTTTAAAATAGATTCTCAGTGTTACCACATAAAATATTTAGTAGGCTGTACAAAACTGATTTTCCCTAAAAAGTCACTCGGCTTCATAATTGAAAATGTATTAAAATAATCGAAGTCAAAATGTAGCAACTAAGCAGTGGATGCAAGCAAAAAGTATAAGCCAGAAATATCTAAGAGCATACAGGAACCATGAGAGGGCCAATTAATATCGTAAAATAATTGCCAAATACAGTAATTACTGAGAAACGTTACGGCTACCACGTTAGCTTACTTTTCATCTCAATACAATTTACCGTGAATTAATTTGTTATTTTAGTTCGTTTCCTGTATTGACAGTGCTAATACGCTGCTAGCTTGTACGAGTATATAATCATTGATTTCTCTCAAATTCCTATCCCTAAGTTACTAGTAAGTTTAAGTCTATTTACTCGGTATAAACCTAATACAAAAACAATAAATAATTCTCAGTTTCTTAAATCGTTCCTAGCCACTACTTACGACAATTAATTACTTATCTACTACACTTCCATTTTCTTTAGAAAAATATCCTAATCTTAATCCTCCTTAAATGTTAAAATTAAATAGGAATGTATGTTTGTTTCAGGCTCAATTTCATTGGTCGTAAGGGCCCACATTCGAAGTGCGGGTTTTCGCATGTCATAAGGCTCGCATGCGAACCCGCTTTTGTTATTATGGGGCCTGCATTCTGCGTGCGAGAGATTTTGTGTTCTTGCATGCCATTAGTCTAGACCGCTTCGGGTAATACCCGCATGCTGTATATCTGTCGCAGCCAACTACTTTAAATTACCGTTCAATTAACAGCCTAGCCTTTTTACTAAACGGCGCCGTTCAACTAGCTTCCTGATGATATTCAATCCTTTAATCAAACGGCTAGGCAAAATGGCTTGGATTGACAACTTTGAGATTACGGATCGTTGTGAAAAAATTACCACGAAGGCTAAGGCGGGGACGAAGCGGAACTCCTGCCTTAGCCTTCTCACTTAACCGATCCAAGTCGGTTTTGCCCTGATGAAGGAATCGGGCAGGATAGGTTTCAGGTAATTATAATTTCATGTCTATCGGAATTGCAATTTGGTTTTACTGATTTTATTTTTATCATAATTAATTCAAATCACATGTTTTCGGTCAAAAATAGTAATTTCAGCAAAAAATAATCACCCCAAATAGTTTTAAAAATAAAGCTAGTTCCTTAAATGTTGTATTAGGCGATACGGCTGAATATCATTCAGGAGCCTAGTTAAACGGCGCCATTTAGTGAAATGGCTAGGCTGTTAATTGAACGGCTGATTAAGCAAGTTGGCTGCGACATATCGACCGTGGTATAGATGACGAACTTTTATTAGCGGTTAGCCGGCACATGAGGAGTTTTCAGAATGTGGGCTACCGACTGAGTTTTTTTTTTAATGGCTTCTGCCCCTGTGGGTTTTGGGGCAATTTTGCCATCAACAGTGAGGGAAGCGATAGTCATTGACATGAAAAGCCCGGATATAAATAAATGGACTGAGTTATCGACTAATGAAATTGTGTCTTATTTCTTCTTTCACGTTACCAATAGTTATGTGCATAATCTTTGTCAGGAGCATGGTATAAAATTTGCTCCGCCAGGTAGGTAGCATTCCGGTCACGTGGGCAACACGTAGTGACGTCAAACGATGCTTAAGCAAGACCGAATTACTTCATTTACAAATAGTTCGAAAGAGATGGCTGACGATGACGAGTGACGTCATTATGTGTTTGCTCCCGGCCTGCTAGACCTTGTTTTTTTGGATCACGGTCAGGGGTACAAAAAAGGCCATACCTTTCATCCCCAAAAAAATTGTCGGTCCTCGGGGACAGCGGGCAAAACCGCAAGGCAGCTACTAGCCACTAAAATAAAAGGGTCCCGGTACATAGAGCACTTAACTTAATTAAACTCAGTAAGTCGTACTTAGTTTATACTTGGAGTAGGTGCCGGTTTTGCTCTACTGAACGCGTAGGAAGGACGACCTTTCGGCTTACGCCCACGTTTCTAAACACCATAAAGGGTAAATAAAAAATAAATACTTACTTACTTCTTGAAAAATAGCAGGGTTTTTTTGGAGCGGTGCTCTGAATCAATCTGTTTGATTTTGTAAAGAAATTGAAAAATGAGTTCATAGATCGATAGAAAAATTAAACAAAGCGTTCCTAACCAAGTAACATTATTAAAAAAGAAAAACAAAAAAACCTGGCTACAAAATATTGTTCCCTTCGTCACTTCCACTATCAAGGCGATTCAAATGACACCTCACATGTCGAAATACATCAAGCTGTTTAGGCTGTAGGCCGTCCCAATGAAACCTCATACACATACATACATACATACATACATACTTACATACATACATTCGATCAGATATGTACATAAACATAACCCTCTTTCTAGCGCAGTCGGGTGAAAAGCAACCGAAGCGAAACATTTAATCCAAAAATGGTGGAACTCTGTCGTATG
Source organism: Peribatodes rhomboidaria (assembly GCA_911728515.1). Classification (NCBI taxonomy): domain Eukaryota; kingdom Metazoa; phylum Arthropoda; class Insecta; order Lepidoptera; family Geometridae; genus Peribatodes; species Peribatodes rhomboidaria. Next base: position 798,297 of record OU452190.1, read on the forward strand.
ACAAAACAGAAGTTATTTTAAAGATTTTCAAGTATGGGTATTTAGCTATTGAATCATTATATAGGTAAATAAATAAATAATCTAGATCTACACTAATATTATAAAGAGGAACGGTAATTATTTTGGTATATTTGCAACGAATTAACTCTAAATACTAAGTATAAATCCGATTTCTAAAATTCTTTCACCATTATATAGAGAGCTACAATAATCCTGAGTGACAATATAGGCTATAAGACACGAGCGAAACCGCGGGCAAAACAGCTAGAAATAAAATATTCTAGACATTTTGTAAACTGTGACTTCGTTTCATAAATACCTAAATGTGATATCCACATTGCAGCCCTCATACAGGCTTGCCACGTGTAGCAAAAGAAAAGAAAATTCGAAATAATAAGTTGTTAAAATAAATATTTAATTTTTCCTTTTCATTCTAGGCAAAACAAAAGGCAATTGTTTGCAAATTAAAAGTAAAATAAAAGCTAACAAAAAAGCTTTGTTAAAAGTTAAACAAATAAACACTTTTTTATGGTTTCCAAAACCCTTTTGCTAACAAAACAAAGTTTCTTGTTCTCCTTGTTAATTGTTGAGTTTGAATTAGGAACAATACTAGGACAATAAATACGTTTTGAGTTAGTTTTGAGTGTAGAGTTAATTTTAGAGGTATCTTAGGCACAGTCCTTAGATAGAGTCTACACGTGCGCTTATGTCAAAATCGCTAAATGACAAAGAGTCCGAAAATTGTGAAATGAGCAAACTGTCAAAGGAGTTTCAAACTCAAGGCTCTACCTGTATTCCCCTTAAATAATAATTTAAGATTTATTTTAACAAAAGTCACGGTCCCCGGAGTCCGTGGAGTGTAATTTTTAAATTTAAAAAAAAACTCAAGGCGTTCACTTACAATAAGCATCCAGCAACATGTTAAATGAATGAATGGGGCAGAAAGATTCTCGGGTAGCCACTACGAACCGGTAGACAGCGTGGGCAGGCCTCTGAACAAGGAGGACCGAAGAGGTGGTGAGGATCGTGACAAGCTGGTGGATGCGGGCAGCGCAAGAACAGTCGTTTTGGAGATCATTGGGGAGGCCTTTGTACAGCAGTGGACGTTTTCCGAGCTGACATGATGATAATGATGAAAATGTTTAAAACTCTTGAAGACCAAAGCGCAAAACGTCTAAAATTTCAATTAGGTGTACGATCAAATGCATCAGTGGGGCAATTGTGTCTTTCGAGAATTACTGACAAACCCTTCACATATTACCTATAACTAAATGAATAAATAATGAATTACTTAATAATTCAGTGTGATGTAAATAAATAAAACTGTTTAAATATCTTAGATAAGCCTACCTACCCTAGATAGACGATGACGACATTTCGACAAATCAAAATAAAACTGTCTCTTCATTCCATGATGACTATCTATGTCAAAGACCTCATGCCACTATGGGTACCGTTGCGTTGGTCTTATTTGCTAGTAGTTTACGGTTACAAATATACCGTTGAATCCTGACTACTATTGTAAATAGATAAACAAAAGATGTGACTGATTTTGATACAGTTCCTAACACGCTTTTATTAGCTTCATTTTAACAAGCTAACAAGCAATGGAGTAAAAACTTAGAATTCTAACCTACTTCTCTAAATCGAGTCGTATCGAAATGAAACTTTGCCATGTTGGTACGTAGGTACGTAGTTCATATAAACAATTTTGTTTTTAGTTTTTATAAACAACATGAATAATTATTTAGAGTAGATTTGCAATTACTATAAGTACTCTAAGCTCTACCCACCATACCCTTGTTTTTTTTTTACAAGCTTTAATGTTTATATTATTTTGGTCGTTTTATTAGTACCTACTTACTTATGGATTGCTTGATTTTGGCCGAAGCGTTACTTAAATGCCTACGTTATTCCTTTATAATTACATGTTCCCAGTTACTAATAAACATTGCATAGCCTCTGAAAAGGTATACAGTGTTTTCGATCGAGTTAAAAATTTAAAATACAAAATACTGTAAAACCGTTCTGAAGCTATATACAACGTTTACTAGTAAAGGTGGTTATGTGTTTAGACAGATAACTGAATCATATCAGTTAGATAATTTAATTATCCATACAAACATTTCATGAAAGCCTAAAGTAGGTAATAAGTTTTAAACCAAACGCAAATTTGTTTTTATAAGCTGCTTTTGAAACCTACCTTTGTGACGTAAAAGCAAATTAATTAATTAATAGGTACTCGTCAGATAAGATGCGTAGGTATTATGAACAAATCATCATAAAAGTCCATTCAAATATCAAGACAATAAGTAAATAAGTTCTCAAGTTTGTAGGCATTTAGGCAATGATTGCCAAATATCAACGAAGATTTGTCCATCAAGCAACCAAGGACATCCATTCTCCTGGCATGCAATCGACAACGGCGTTTAAACTTTTATGCCTTTATCTTATCTTTATCATTTTTTCTACACTTTTTATATTCACTCTATGATATATTATGTATTACTAGCTTCTGCCCGCGGCTTCGCCCGCGTGGCTTACAGAAAATGTATGACGTTTTTAACTTCAGAAATAATAATTATAAGCGGTCACACTCGCTCTCAATTGAATACACAAACTGACAATATCCCAAGCAGAGCAATATGGACGAAGTTCTTTAGTTAACTAAACTATTTCTGGAAAAGTAAGAAAACTGAGAAAAGTAGGAGTAGTATCAACAGTAGAGTATGGTATCAACAGAACTTAAAGCGTGTGTGAAAAGATAAAATTAGAAGACAACCGAAAGTAGATAATTGACAATTAATAAGGTTTACAACGAAAACCTATTATTTTTTCTTTTTTAGAAAAACCAGGCTGCTCCATGAGCTTACTCTGTAGCAGGCCACGTATAACTAACCGTGTGAAAAGATGAGTTTGGCTTGAGATTTATTTATAGTCATGGCAAAGCACACTTTGAGGGTAAACTGCACTCTTTTAACTCGAAGGGGTAGTTCGGTGGTGTTAGAGATATTAGAGGAATCCTCAGCATAAACACAGACTCATTCGGAAACTACACCAGTCAGTGTGCTGGCAGACCTTTAGTTAAGACCTTCGAAGCAAAGACAACCCGTAGTAAGTTTTGTCTTCCTAATTCTAAAGCAGCTTCTTCTATTGACTTCGTCTATTTTTACTAAATACTGCTTCTAAGATCAGACAGACATCATTATAAATTTCATCTTCTAGCTCATCTACCTGATCTTTATTGACAGAAAATCTCTTCACTTGCCGTTTGTAATCTTCAGACAGGCTTGGACTTAATTCTTGTATTTTTCCCTTACTGATTAAGTAGGTTTCAAATTTGATAGAATGTCAGCAATATAGTTCACATATTTTACACGGAGATTCATATGAAAATTCAATGATAGCTTCGTATTTAATGTCATCTGCTACATGACTGGAGCCCGGTGTACGTATAGCGATAGGCTCGTTACTTATTACATTTTGGACTGAATATCGTCCGGCGAAGTGAGGGTGTTGTAATACACCTCTTAGGGTAAAGGCGTGACGTTTTACCTACTATACGTAGCTACTATCGTTATCTAGATCTGTACCAAATTCCAAGTTGCTGGCTATTACAGTTTCCAAGATAATCAGCTCACAGACATGGAGTTTCATGATAAGGTTTCTTTCACCATTTTAGTACGGAACCCTAAGAATGATAACAGCGTCGTTTGTAGTGGGTTAATAACTTTCTCAACAAAGTTTTCGGAGTAAAAAGAAGCCCTATTAGACTTTGTCGGTGGATGATGATGATGATGATTTTGGAAAAACTGTGATACTCGTGTCTCATAATTTTAATTGAAGAGTATTTGTACCAATTTTCGAGTCAATCGACCCAGAGAATAAAAAGTTTCATAGAAATTTGAACCCCCCATTTCCCCCCCTTAGGGGTAGTATTTCGAGAAACCCTTTCTTAGTGGATGCCTACATTGTACAAAGAACATATCCTCCAAATTTCATGTTTCTAGGACCAGCGGTTTAGGCTGTGCGTTGATATATCAGTCAGTCAGTCAGTCAGGACTTTGAATTTTATATATATAGATTATTTTTTTTTTGTAACGAACTATTTATGTAAACGAACAACTGCCCTCTGAGATACAGTTTTTACTAGTTCCGAGGGCAGGGTTAATATATTAGTGTACTTACTTGTATTAATTTTCATTTTTAAGTTGCTAATCAAATAAATGTAAGTAGGTACTTATAATATTGTAATTTTTAGCTCTAATTTTTTGAAAAATAAAGTTATTTGTATTTGTATTTGTATGTATCTTGGCAATTTAAAAAGAAAACACGTATTTCACACTAAACCTACCGCTCAAAATTTAGTATGAAAATAAACTAGTACTTCGCCTCGAACGGAGACATCGCATATACTCTATAGATATACATAGACTCCACATACCCTTGTCCGATTTAGCTCACATACGAACATAGAAATTCAATTGAATTAAAAATCGGACAAACAAGTGCTGAGATGTCGCAGTAGACTCTTAGGCCTCGCTACGCTCGGTCAATTACTTGGCAGCACATTTTTATCCACATAAAATGAGCAGTTCCCACAGATTGTGGGTAAAATTTGTAAACGCCAAGATGTTCTGATGTAGAGTATGTAGGTAGCCCTGCAGGCCTAGCATGCCCGCGCGACAAAATTCTTCTCGTCACTTTTTGTCGTGTGAGAACGTGACAAGGCTATGTGTAAACGTACGTCTGTCTCGATAAAAAGAGTCGACATACCGTTATCGCGTTGCGCACGCTAGGCCTGCTGGGACCCTAGACAAACGCTTCTAAGATACATATTATGTTTCTAGCATCGCTAACGCTCGAACGCTAGCTGCTGTTTACAATAAGATCACGTGACATTCTTTTGTCCAATCCGAAGCTAGTATTCGAAAGTCAGACAACAAAATCCCTGATATCCGTTTTTAGGCGGCCCTAAGGATAAGGATAACGATAGGCCCTAGGATTGCAAATTTAATCGGCGTAAAAAAGCTCGTTTTAATTTTAACACAACTTATGTGGAACTACTGACGTCGACTGTACACATGAGTAGATACTTTTAAGGTAAGTACCTACCTAATGAAGATGTTCTCATATCCTGAGATTGGCCACGGAGATAAAAACAGCTCAGCACCAGCCTATTGTGGTTTTTGTTGGATGTCGGATGGACTGAGATAAATCACGCCATTGTTGGATTGTTGCTGGGTTTTTAGAATAAATTGTTAACAGTTTTTCTCGGCTTAAAAAATCGGTAACGACCGTGTACTAGCGCGAAGCTAAAATTTTTTTTTTTAAATTATTTTGTTTTATATTTTCGAAGAGATTTCGTAATCAATTAGGTTACCTTGGATGCACGGAAAATATAGGCTGATTCTTTTTTGTTTTACCAGTTAGGTAACAACCTACAAACATTTTCTTTATCTTATACCTTTAAATGAGCAATTCTTGTATATATATATATATATATATATATATATAATTGGAATCTCGGAATCGGCTCCAACGATTTTCATACAAATTAGTATATAGGGGGTTTCGGGGGCGATAAATCGATCTAGCTAGGAATCATTTTTAGAAAATATCATTTTATTCGTGTTTTATCGATAATCAATCTCAACTGAAAAATATGACTCTTCCTGACATCTATTGGCGAATAATAATACTACTATTTTTTGTGAGCAACTAATTGCTTTAACGACACAACAGCAGATGGCGTTGTTAAGTAACACGAAGTCAATGAGTGTTTGCTTTGAGGTTAGACTAAAATCAATTGTTTATTATCCAAAAAACACAATTAAAAAATAAAAAAAAATACCGAGCAAAGCTCGGCCATCCAGGTACTAAATAATTATTTTAATACCACTTGAAAATCTGACTTGAAATTGGAAGTAGGGAAATTGAACTAAAGACTGACCCCCTTATTTACCTAACCTAAACACTGTGTAGACTTGAAATAGTTATAAATTATATATTGTTGCGTCTTTTTCGGTCAAGATTAAAAAATAGGAAGAAAAAGTCAAAACACTGTATAAATATTCCAAGGCTATACAACGTTTATTAATAAGGGAAAAGTCTAAATGACTAAAAAGGAATTGTGAAATGCGCATAGTGCAGTAAAATTTTCCAAATTTCACAGGACTTCGGGCCGGCGAAATCGTTTCCTAGCCAAAATCGAAACCACAGCTCAGCAAAACAAGGACAAGCATTAAAATCTATCCAACTTTACCCTTTAGAACTTCCAAACAATACTTCATTCTAAAAACACTGCCCAAAAACCACAATGGCAAACCCCAAAAGGAAAAATCAATCTTTCACAATGTCGATCTATCGAATTTTGAGCGCTGCATTTAAACACTTTTTCTACAAAACTCTCGATTTTTTCTACACCAGACTGTCTAAAATATATTTAAAACATTGAAAATGGTTTAATAACTGTAAATTTCAGTGTTTAAATTACATTTTTGATGTATTTTGTGTGTAACAGCGCAATACGCGCTAGCCGCGCCGCGGCCGAGGGGGTACTAAAGCTCTTTTGAAAGGGGAGACAAGTAATAGCGGATTTCCCGAATTCCAGGGAATTGTTCGAAAAATTATGCTTAATAAAGGGGAGCTGAGGTTTAATATAGATTCGTCTCATTTAAGATACATTTATGAGAGCCTTGCGGTTTTAATCAGAAATGATGATAGATCTCATAAATAATTCTTAGAATTAAAATATAGTGGATTTGAAATATTTAATTTAATGGAAAATAATTTACTTAACTGTGTTAGAAGGTCTAGGAAATGAATGAAATTATTTTTTGTTTGTAATGAAAAAATATTGACGTATGTTTTGGTTTATGATTTTTAGTACTGCCAATGAGTTTATTTTCTAGTTTCGTTCACGGTATAATAATATACTCCTCCAGGTTTAGCGTTTAAAAACAGAATGTCTTAGTGGCACACATTGACGTCAATCGATGCATAAGCAAGACAGGCAGGTAATTTACAACATGTTCGAAAGAGACGGTAGCGATAACGAGTGATATTATTTTTAAAAAATTTAAAAAAAAAAATATAGTCGGTTGTCAACTCCCGGAACGCTAGGCCTTGTTTTTGGTTTTGTTTACTTTTCAAAACATTTACGCCTTTACCAGACCGATGCGACGATATTAATGTAGCGATACTATACAGACGGATATGCAGTCATAGAGAAATCACAGGCAGATAGAGCAAGATGCAACATAACATCGCTAAGTAATCGCGGGTCGGTCGGTGTGGAATCAGCTTTCATACGCGTACTTATACGTTAAAAAAATGGGATTTGATATTTTTTTAATTTAGTAGATACATAGAAAAGAAATATAAAAGGTCATACTCTGCCGCCTCAGTCAAATTAAAAAAAAATAAGTTCGAACAAACCGCATGGGTATCCTTACCCTCGTATAAGAATTTAAGGCCACCTGAAGGTCTCTCTGGCATAGCCAAAAAATAATCGTATGAACCATGTAGACTTGTACAATGTAACTTATTATAAACTCTTGTTAAATATCTGGCCTGGTTTTACAAGACCTTTTTAACTTTAACGCCTTACTTTAGAAGCAGTTGAGATAATTTTAAGTCTTGTTTCTTGTTTAATTTCTTCATTATAGTGTTCGTAATTGATATTATGCGTGGAAGCGCTGTTTTTAAAGTTACTCTGAGCCCAACTTTGTGACCGCTCCGAAAGTTTAAAAGGAAAACTCTTTTGTCAAAACCTTACTGCTATTTGTTTAGTAGGTTAAACCATAATAAAGAGCACAAAAAAACTTTAAGCAAGTGGAACTGACTATTTTGCAAAATATTTTGTTTTCTATTTTTTGTGTGACATTGTTAAATTTGTTGAAATTTTTATTAAAAATCTAATTAGTGACTTGTTGTCTTAGAAGTGTAATTTAGTACGTAGTTGCAAACCAAAAGGCGGATTATGGCGCTCAAATGTATAATTTTTGACATCTGTATTTTATCCGTAAACGCAATACTACTTTATAATTATAATCCTACTTCCTACTAATATTTTAAACGCGAAAGTTTGTATGTATGGATGGATGTTTGTTACGCTTTCACGCCAGAACGGCTGAACAGATCTGGATAAAATTCGGCACAGAGATATAGTCTAAAATAGCACATAGTATATACTACTAGTAGTAATACTAGATACTTTTTAATCGCGGATTTTGAAACCGCGGGGCGCAGCTAGTATTATAATAATCCAGAAGTAAGGTGGATTTAGAAGGTCTCGAAAAAAATATTGGAACACAAACATACATATAGATCGTCACGCCTTTCCCCCGAGGGGGCTGGCAGAAGTGTAATACAACACCCACACTTCGCCGGACGATATTCAGTCCCAAATGTGACAGGAGGCGAGCCTGTCGCCATACACCGGGCTCCAGTCTTTTAGAAGATGACATACAATACGCACATATTATGTTCATACAATGAACAAATTGGTGCGTGCCGTCGGCTGGGTTTGAACCCACTCCCTCTGGCTTGAGAGGCGGGGCTTCTCCAACTAGGCTTTCATCGCTTTGTTTATTTACCGAAAAGTTAATTTAAAGCATTTTAATGAATGTTTAATAGAGTAAAATTGGTAATCTTTTTTTCAAAAACATCAAAAAGCGGTTTAATGAAAATGGTACAAAAAAATGGTTTTGAAAAGATGCAACTAGAAATGTAAGTTAGTATAGGCCGAGTGGCTAGCCCTGATGTTACAGGTTCTAGGGCGCCAGAAGATACAATATGTATTTACATATCAATCATCTATGGCATAAAAAACAGGCTTAAAGTTTGGCACAGATTGTTATCTATTCTGTGACGTGGAGAAGTCATTCGTCCCACTCTGGCAACACTGCTACGCGCTACGCCGCCCTGCGTAGCGCCGTAGACCCCGCCCGCTACGGCGCTACGAGCTACGAGTGCCGGTAGCACTTTTATTCTATAGTTGTACATGTACATTAATAAACGTTGTGTAGCCTCGTAATAGTTATACAGTGTTTATGATTTTTCGATAATGATAAAAATGTTGAAGGTAGAAAAAGACAATACTATAATTATATACCATTCTAAAGCCATACAACGTTTATTGCTAGGGAGTATTTAAATGCATACTACCTATGGAGTATAATTAATTTAAACTGTAAGATTATACGGTATATTTTTACCCGACTGCGCAAGAAAGAGGGTTATGTTTTTCGAGTGTATGTAAGCATAAGGTTTCTTTGGCACGCCCTACAGCCTAAACAACTTGATGGATTTCAAAAACAATGTCAAATCGAAGTCAAAAAGCTATCCTATCTTTATTTCTAGTGAGTCACAGTTCAATTTAAATTTATGTAGATTTTTACGAACGTACATAATATTTTCAAAGATAAATATACAAAGAAGGTTATGTTAATTTATTTATTTCTTTAAATAAATCTCTCAATGATTCGCGGGGACCTATCCCGTAGATTTCGACATGTGAGGTGTCATTTGAATCGTCTTGATAGTGGAAGTGACCTAGGGTACAATATTTTGCAGCCGAGTTTTTTCTTTTTCTTTTAATAATGTTACTTGTTACTTGTTTGTAATAGTTGACATTTTCGACCGACTGAGCCTTAGTGAGCTAAGCGTCTCGGCTTCACCTTCTACAAAATGCTTTCGTATGTCCGATTTCTGTCCAGATATATGTCCAGATCTTTGTCTTTACCTACCGGTCGCATTTCCTATCCGATTCTCTTGACATTTTGTGAGTAGGTTCGATAATTGTACAGAACTTTTTTGTCGTAGCAATATTTGGAAATTTCCAAAAACGGACTCCGAAAAGTTTATTTACCGTGCAAAGCCGGGGCGGGTCGCTAGTAGATAATATTAAAGCAAAGCTTAAAAAATCGTTTTCCATGTAAACAATTTTTAGACTTTTGTTGAAATTTTAGGAACCGCCTGACTGATGAGATATAATTTATATAGGATCACCTCTAAAGTATGATCAATCAAAAAAAGAATAATTAAAATCGATTTAAGCATAGTAGGTATATAGTAATCGCGTAACAAACATTAAAAACAAAAATAACATACAGTCGAATTGATAACCTCCTCCTTTTGAAAGTTGGTTAAAAAGTGAAATCAAATGATTTTGTTCTCCATCTCGCCTGATGTGCCTGATGCGCCTGATCTAGTCATTTTGTTTGAGACTTTTCGTTTTTGGTTTCTAATTTGTCCCTTTTTTTAATTCACTGTATCCAATTCAATTCCGTTGTATTTTTTTGCCAATTTTTTATTTCTTCCTTTAAATACTTACTACCAGATTGGTGCTATTTTTTTCTTTTTGTATAAAATCTAATTCGGATAACAGGAGTTCCGTTTTTAATTATCAAACATGATATCAAAATCCAGATCGGATCCTAAAAAATTGGTTTTTCTATTATTTTGTTGTATTATCTTATCTCTTATCTTCCCCCACGCGTCTCTATCGTAGAATCACAACAATAATAACTCGCTAACGTACACCTTCGTAATAATCTCCCCGTCGCGATCTAATATGCATTAAAATAATCGTCAGAGCGTCCCCGAGTCAACCCCCTTGGCGGGGGAGGGTGACCACGCTACTGTTTACCATGGTATAATAATATAAGTGATGATAGCCTGGTTGGAGAAGGCCCGCCTCTCAAGCCAGGGAAAGTGGGTTCGAAACCAGCCGACGGCACGCATCAATTTGTTCATTGTGTGAACATATGTGCGTATTCTAAGTCATCTGCTACATGACTGGAGCCCGGTGTATGGCGACAGGCTCGCCCCCTGTCACATTTGGGATTAAATATCGTCCGGCGAAGTGTGGGCGTTGTATTACACCTCTGTCAGCCCCACGGGGGAAAAGCGTGACGGTATGTTATGTTATGTACTTCTCCACAAAACTCCACTTAAAGTTTCAGTAAAATATCCATCACTTTACTGAAATTGGGTAATTGAAGGAATTCATCACCATCATTTTCATCTTTTTATCATCACTTCATCACGCTTGACACTGGCAAATGCACAAGACGTGCGACGCCAAATTCCTTTGGGTGGGTGAGTAAAAAAAATGAGGCTGATTTTTTTAGCGATTTCAAGGTTTGTCCCATAGTAAAAGTTATTCATAACGATGAGTAGGTACTCACACCTGTGTTTGGCTTAGTACCCTCCCGTAACGAGCATAGATAAATAATAATCTAGTCCTCTCTAAGAAGAAGTTGATGGCGCCCCTAGCGTCGCCCCGAGGGCGTCCCTCGAGCCGACGCCCCTCGCTGTCTGCAGTAAACTGTCGCACGATCGATGTTATTTGTAATGTTTAGACGCTCTAACTGACATCAGTACTAAGTAGTAGTCCGCGTCGAACTGTGACCTCGCGACACTTAAACTGTTTTGCAGATATTAGAACTTAATTATTGTATTTATATGCACTACTAGCTACGCTTCGGGGTTTCACCCGCGTTTAAAAAGTATCCTACTATGTGCCATTCTAGAGTCTAAACTATAATCTATCCCAGTCCCAATTTCATTCAGATCCGTTCAGCCGTTCTTGCGTACAAACATCAATTCATCCAGACTTTCGCATTTTTTTAAATTGAAATTCGCCGGCAAAATTTAATGAAGATCGTATCAACGGATTGTCGGATAAGCAAATGTCGATTAGTCCCAGTAGACTCTGAGACCTCACTTTGGTCGGTCGATTACTACTGACTAGGTTTAATAAAACTGTCGTAGCCTTGCAGCGACTCCCAAATAGGTAACGCGTCTTAGCCTAAGAGGCCAGGATCTTACAGTGTCTAGTAAATAGCGCGTAAAGATTTAGAAAGTTGGAAAATTGTCCAATCTTTAGTTTGGGGCTCACCGATTGATAAGATTTATCCTAATCCTAACCAATATTATAAATGCAATAAACAAAAGTGGGTTTGTTTATTACGCGTTTATTATTTATAAGAGGATATTATAAGGTTAAGAATTATTTAGAAGATAAAGATGTCTGGAGCCTTCCACTTCCGCCAAGTAGCCACTAGTACTATTTATAGATATTACCAAGTTGTAAGCCAAAATTTGTGAGACTGTAATTTATTTATTATTTGAAAAAATAAGGCCCCTCAGTTTCTTACCTGTTCTTCTGAGTAGAGGCTTTTTGTCCGAACAAGGCGGTCGAGTCTATTTAAATAACTTTGACGTTCATAAGTGTATCTTTGATACCTAAATTGAATAAAAACATTTTGACTTTGACTTTGACTTTGACGATTTAACGCTCTAACTACTCAACTGATTATCGTGAAATTTTGCATACACGTTGGCAGGGGTACAGAAAAGGACATAGGTTATCAATCATCCCGAAAAGTTAACTGTTCCCGCGGGTGAAACCACCGCTGCGGCGCCGGCGCCAGGGCGCAGCTGGTTATCTACTTTATTATTAACTAGCTGTGCTTCGCGGTTTCACCCGTGGTCCCACAGGAACCGTTATTTTTTTCGGGATAAAAAGTACCCTGTGTCCTTTTCTGTATCTCAGACAACGTGTATGCAAAATTGATGATGATCGGTAGAGTAGTTAGGGCGTGAAAGCGTTAGAAACAAACAAACAAACTCACTTTCGCATTTATAATATTAGAAATTAGGATTACAGAACTACACCAATCAATTTTTGGAATACTTATAGCATGAGAACTAATTAATGAGATTCTTATTTAGAACAAAGAATGGAGTTAATTTTGGAACAATTCTTTCGTCTTTTTTGCCAGTTAAGTTAAGCTTAAGTTATTTTTTTTATTTTGTTACCTATTTCCCTAGACTTCAAAATATTTATTTCCTAAAACGTCCGATTTATAAAACATACGTAGTGTAATTATTGTCTGTAATTCGATTCGATAGTGTGATTATTGTCTGTAATCCGACTTCTAAAAGGGAGGTTTCAATTCGAGTGTATATTTTTCCTTTAAAGTCCGTGGATCCCAAATGCCACCACACCACACATTCCATCAAAAACTTGCTCAGACTGCGAAACCAAAATATTTCAACAGCTGCCTCGAGGGTCGGATTGATTTCCCCAAATAACTTAAGTAGGTAATGCACGCAAATCTGAGGGATTATTCCCCACCGGCACCACCGGTGGGGAGAGACTTGGGAATGATTTAATCGCACCAAAGAGTACTTTGTTAAAGTATACGGACTCGCACGGTAGGTGCACTCCGAATCAGGGCGATTTGTTAGAAAATAATTTAAGTTTGAAAGCTTTATGAAGCTAATTTATGCAGGTAGCACTAGCGAATCCAGGGAGGGTGCTAAGGGGCTCACAGGGGGTTGATGTGGTGGGTGACCACGGAGGGGGGGTGATTTTAATACGCAACGTCGAAAACGTCTGTTGTTTTAGTGTTTTTGTGTTTACTACCCTTAGCTAAGTAAACCGGTTAATAATCTACCTCAAGAATCACAAGATTTAGAAAAGAATACAAAATTACGACAGCACCTTATCGATTCCCGCTAAAAAATCTCCCACGGCATACTTCATGATTGTTTAAATACGAGAAGAACATTATATTTATTATTGTACCTAATCGGAACTATTATTTACAATGTGAACATGGAATGTTGCGTTTGTAAGTGCAGGTATTTATTATTGTATAGGAAATTAAGTTAAATGTGAGTTATGTAATGACTTACCTACACGGTTGTGTGTTAGACACTTCGACTAGGTAGGTAGGTACGTGATTAATTGAGTTGGGAGTGTTGTAGTTTTGAATGTTTCTGTAGATATGCAAAACGTAAAATTACGAAATCTTTAGTGAGATACTATTAAATAACATTTAAAAATTATACCTAGTAAGTAGGTACAATAATAATAGTTCATACGGTGACAACCTGACTTCACACACACAATTGCGCGTGTACAAAAACGACATGTGTGTAGTGTCTGTGTAATAGGTAGTTTTAACGAGGCTTTGGTATAGATAATCAGTCGAGTGTCCGGGGTGTGCCTTCAAGCTCCCTCAAACCAAAATTCTGGATCCGCCACTGGTGGTTTTTACACTTTGTAAATAATCGAAGAAATTCAGTGTCTAGTACCTACTCCTAATGGGACTCGATTCACTATCGTGCTCGCTAACGTCACAATTCCTGCTTAATTTACGAAATCAACAACATAATAATTATCAATTCCTAAATACTCATATGACTCGCAAATCTATCTTCCAGTAAAAAATATTTTTACGAAAAAATACCACTAATGCCATCTACCGAAAACAGCTAAAAGCTTGAACCAACCGCTGAACTGATGAAGTGGAACGCCATTCGAATTCGAAAGCAATCATGGTTTATTATTTAATTTAAAGTTTCTTCGTCTTGCAATAGATGGCGCTCTAAGACTTTGAACAAATAAGCCGTGCAGAGCCAAATTCGGATCTAAGAAATTTGACCAAAAAAAAAATTATGGGCCTAGAGATTGATAAAATAGAATTTAAACTGCTACATAAAATAGCATTGTGTTAATTCGAGTTTTTGAAATACTGCTAAGTTTTTTTTAAAATACGAAATGTACAAGCTAGTAAGTATAATATTTTCTTTAAAAAGATGTGAAATTCAGCGAGGTGTTAAAAATTTGCGTTGCCGTGTTGCAAAAATAACAAGTATTTTTGTCAAAAAAATAAATAGTAAATATGCATCTAAGTAATAGGTATTTTCTTTCAACATAAATAACGTGAAGTAGTTTCAAATGGTCCCAAAAGTTCTTATCTTCTTCAAGTGTTTTAAATAACGTTTATGTCAAAACAAACTAACATGTAATTAATTATGAAACAGACGATGCTATCAGTGAAGTCTCGCCGCGGGGTCACGTATGTGACGCTGACTGAGCTGCGCTGTGATGCGACTAGCTAGTGATGTGACTCATTGCTAAGCATGACGCTTCGTGCCACTCTTTTTGTTCTCATAAGCAAAAATGTAGTGATTTAATATTTTAAAACAGCAATAGTGCTTTGAATTCAATAATTTGTTGTGGTGAGGTAAGTGATTCATTTGAAACTAGTTGTTTAATGTATTGTTTTCATTCAAGAAACCTAACTGATAGTGACTAACATAACACGTAGGTACCTACGTAACCAACCCATGTAGAGAGAACAGACGTGGTAGGTTTTTATTAAGTTCACATTCTAAGTAGTTACTTTTAATTTAAGTACTTTATTAAATCAAATCATACTAATAATTATGGAATAATAATGGCTTAGTTTTAAATTCTTTAACATCATTTCTTTGTACATAAAGTAGTTCTTTGTAATTTCTTAGTACTTAACTAGATAATCTAAATTTTATCAAACATTTCAAACTGCAAGAGTATAATTCTTGTTTAATTAAAACTGCAGCTATAATGTGTCTTAAGTGGTATTCGATCAGACGAGCAGTCAACAAGATTGTTTCAAAGGAAATAGGTTGATTCATGTCTAAATTTAGAACATTTTCAAACACCAAGTGCATTGTTTTCGTGCTTAAGCTCGTCTTGAGCAACACATTCCGCCCTGGATTACGTGTTTTCTTTTTAATTTTGTAAAAATAAAAGTGTCATCTTAATTGAATTTTTTATTTTTTGTGGTAGGTACATGACAATCTATATTAGCAGCAGTAAGGTTTTGGTTCAACCTAAAATAAGTTATACAATATTTAATTGCCTACTGAGTTTTTAAAATACCTAAACATATACAATATACCTACATAAATAGTAATTATCAGGTCATAACTTATCTGATCATTAATATCTTAAGATCATAAAAAAGAAAGCTGAACCCTTATGTTTGATTATCAAGGTTCATGGCTGCGTTAATTATGCGCAGACTTAACAAGGGCTTTGTTCGCGATGATTCAGGAACAATAAAATTCACATTTAATGAAAGTGAGAGCTTTAAAAACAATCTTCGAATTACTTGCACAATTGCTACATAGAAATTTTGGAATTTCACACCGTTAAAAATTCCAACAAGTAGGAAGTTTAACATTAATTAAAGACCAAATAAGTTAGCTTCCAGCAACGCTGACGCACAGACTTGGCTGCACTCGAAACCAACCAAATTTTTAAAATGGCAACAAATCAAATCATTCTACATTCACAACTTAACATTATAATTCTGAGATAACAACTGCTTTAGTTTTTATAGAATATTTATGCAGCTTTGAGCAGACAATCACGTTCCTCTATCATTGTTACGATTGGAACGTGATAACAATTTAATAACAGAGATTAAGGAATTTTCACTAATTTGGTGTCCATTGCTTCTACTTACTATTTTGTAACTTTATTTGAAAAAAAAAGCAAATTGACCGTCAAGATTTCGTAAACTCTATTATACTTTTACTTTCTTACTTCTTTTACTTATTCTAGAATCTAGAGTCTAGGTTAAAGCAGGTTAATTTTATCTCAAAAAATTTTACGTCTCCTAGTGGATTAAAACCGTGGGGTGCAGCCAGTATTTTACGAACTTATCTTGTTTACAAATCACAATCAGCTGTTTCCACACATCGGTGACGATTCAGTTTCTGGAAATACTATAACGTAATATAGATTACGTAGTATTTTGGTGTAGACATTGATATCATCGCATTATCTTTAGATACCTACTGATAAATTTCATTCAAACTTATAAGTGCTATTATTTCTCGTGTTTCAACTAAGGGCAAAACACTTGCACGCAAATAGCTACAGTATCCTTCTCTGCCCACGGCCCGCCCTGTAGTAAAAACTTTTGTTACAAACTGGTCCTGTCAACTCCCACACTCTGGGGGTCGGCTTGGAATGAGACAGGCTTGGATATAGGAAGAAGGTAGAAGGTAGAAGGGGTACGTAGGACTGGATTTAGACATTCAGATCTAGGTACACGATAATAAGGACCCCATGCAACAAACTCCGTGTTTTATTTTTCGTGACGACTGGGACTCTCTGTCCTCATAGCATGTAGAGCTCTATGCTTCTTGCTAAGATCCTTCTTAGTTGGCTCTACAGATTCTTTTAGGTATCCTGGGTACGTGCCTGGTCCAGCCATGCCTAAACATGTGGGTGCCAGTTTTGCCTGATCGCTCTATAAACTGTTCTAATTAAGCAAACTGCAAAACTTTGTTCGCTTTATATTGTTTAATTGATGTCAGTTGACATTAATTGACTCAATTTTGGGTAAATAATAGTGGGATACTTAAACTTCATTTGTGACGATACGAGGTACTTCCTATTGTATTCTACTACTAGCCTTGTTAGATCCTTTAAATAAAGTAGAAGGATCCTAAAGAAAGCTTAGCTTGTAAGCTTTTTATTCCCAAAACACAGTGAACTATAAATTAAGCCTAACAGGAAACTCGAGAAGGACAGCATAATCCGTTGTAATATCATGTAATCTCTCCGCATAGAAAACATTTTTATTTGGTCCGCAATATATAATCCTGCGTTCATAAAGTTGGTCGCTAGATTTTACGAGCCCACTGGCGAGGATAACAAATATACAGAAATAGGTTGCAACGGTCAATGCCCTCAAGATCATATTTATTTATTATTCGCTCTTAAAAAGTATTCCAAAATCAAATACGTGACTCAGAATATTTCGTCCCGGAAGTAAAACGCGCGTGGCATATTCACACTTTTTATTTGCATCTTTTAGTGAGAAATTCTTGAGGCGGTTGTTAATTTTGCTCCGAGAATCTGTGTTGCGCGTTGCCATGAGACGTCAGACGGCTCATAAGCAAAGTTCCATTCACTGGAGAAGTTTTATGACAAAAAAAATTGTTTGAATTCTTGCTTAGAGTTAATTCAAACGATGTTCAACGATTCGATGAACTGGTATTAAAAAACGTTTTCTACATTGCGTTTAGCTGAGTAGGTGAATTATACTTTTTACCACGACCATTAAACTCGTGGTCACAATAGTCCGTTACCATTAATGATGGGCCTATACGAGTCATTCCATTCAAGTATCTGCTAATGACCACATTGTCAGTAGTGAGTAGAGTTACCAAGTCGGCTATCGCAATCAGCTTTCCTTGTCCAGCGGCCGGACACCACGGACCACGAGGGACGGGCTACTGTAGACATCGCTTCACAAAACTACCTCGTCTGACCCTGTTTCCTAAATATGGAAATGTTTTAAGGCCATCCGCTCTGTTCTTTAATAGGAACGTGTTTTTGCTTACACTTTTACAGCTTATTACTCGTACTTTATTTGGCTTCTTTGATTAAAGTTAGAGCGTAAGTACATAACTAACCAGCCTTCAACTGATATTTCGACATCATGTACTAGAGCGCTTATAATTGCTTTCTTACAAATGTTATTTGATAAATCGTTCTCGTTTGAACACTACACGTTTTTCTGTCATTAAAAAGATACAATTTGAGCTACAAGTAGAAATCAATACCAATAGTATTGTTTATCTATAGACGGTCTCTTGCAATTCTTAATAGCTGGCTAAGTGGTTCAATTGGCAACAAGGAAAATCTCATAACGTATCTTATTTCAATGTGATTCAATGCATCCAACGCCCCTATCTAAGCGCTAGCGGACATTAGCACACAAAGATTAATGCTTTGCATTGGAGCTCTTGACAATTAAATCACTTTACAAGTCTCACAATTTGAGCCCCGCCGGCCCACACGGCTCGCTGTCTTGTCTCGCGCTATAGACAAGCAACACGCTGTTTGCTCGTTTCTCTGGAAACAGTTTAAATTTAGAATTTCCGTTCGTCCCTACTTGGACGAAATGCGTTCAGTGCGTTTTCTCATTGGACTTTAACATGTGGTAGCTTCAGTGTGAAATAGTGTTTTGTTTTTTAGTCAAAACCAGACTGACGCGCGATTAATTATTTCGCAGTGACGTAAAGTGACCTTTTTATTCGTAGTTAGTGCTCGGTCATTTGTTTTAATTCGGTGAGAATATTTTTTGCTCTGCTTACATAACATAAATGAAATTCAATGAACCGTATCAGTTGTACCTCAAGTGTTTTTAAGTAATAATATTTTATTAATTTGTGTTTAAAATTGTAATTACATTTTGTAAGATTGATGACAAAAATTAAGTAGGTACATAAGTAAAGTTATTTGAAATCTAAATTAAGAATTACTACTCAGAATTTGGTCATTAATATTATTCTGCCACATTAGTTAACTACTTTGGTCATCAATTCGTTTTTAATGGCATAAAATATTTGTAACACCTGAATAAATTAATAATAATTAACATGACGGACATTTTGCACACACGGTCACCATGCATACCTATTTACCGTGAGTTTTGATTACAAAAGTTTCTTTCGGTTTTTATTAGATTCCAAACATTAAAAAAAAGCGCAACCGGCGGAAACGTTAAGGAACAAAGTAAAATATTTGGACCTAAACGAAAACGAAAAAAGAGACAGATAAATACACACACACATATATATTTTTAACAACATACTTAACTAGATATCAACCAACACCCAGATATAGAACAAACACAAATGTTAATCACACGAATGTTTGCCCTAGGTGGGAATCGAACCCATGCTCCGAACCTCAGAAGGCAAGTTTAAAGCCAATTGTGCCATGGAGGCAGTCAATAAATTAACTATTAATTTTTATTACCTAGGTAGTTAATTATTTACGTAGGGTGACATGGCCAGTTTACCGACCACCACTAGTTCCCGACCGTTTCTCAGTAATTTAAGTAAAACAGTGAAATCGGAACGCGGCAAGAGTTCGTTTAATTTTTAAATGAAAGTTTAATTTGTGCCCTCCTCCGATCCAACCTGTCGTTGGTCTACGCCAGTTAGATGACCTGCAGGAAATTTAGACGCTGAGACAGAACTGAGTCTGTGCGCACATGCCGTGTAATGAACAGAAAAAATAGTGTGGATGGATTTTTTCAATCACATGTAGCACTTAGTTTTATTTAGATTTACACTTGGAAATTATGCTTGGGTTGTTAGATATATTTTGTTTTTGGTTCTAAGATCATGTTTTGTCCATATTTGTTTGTATTTTATTGAAATAAAAGGTGGTCGCGAAACTAAATGACCAAAATGACGCTTTCTTTGGTTGACGACCACCTGGTCGAGAACTAGCTGTTTACATTGTTATCTTTTTTTGCTTTTTTGACCCATTTTATGGTGAAGCGTGAATTACTTTTGTCCCTTTCGTTTCAATTATGTATAGTGCATTTGGGCGTCAGATTGCGACCAGCAAATTATGAGTAGGAATTTCAAAATAAAACATATTTCAATGGCGATAAAACGATGGTCGTAAACTGACCAGTTGACGACCATTGAATAAAGTTCATACAAAAAGCAGTCGGATTTGGTGGTCGAAAACTGACTAGTTTACGACCGTATGGCCAAACTCATAGAAATAGTACTAAATTTGTAGTGGTCGACAACTAACTGGTTCTCGTCCACAAATTATCAAGCACAAAAGTAGCATTCAAAAGCACCTCAAAGAAGATGCTGTATAGATCTGTGCACCATAAAGCTATATAATGTAACCAATGTTCCGATTATTTGATCGGCGACGTAGAAGATGACGCTGAAAAAAATATTAGTTGCGACCATCGCATAAGATGCTTTCATTTAAATTGTACAGTTTTAAAACAATCCCCGTAGTTTGAAGCAGCCTATTTTGAAAATACTGTCCGTTTTGTAAACACAAGTAAACGTGAAGCATAACATATTGCAGTAATTTTTATTTTCCACCTTAATCCTATTTCCATAAGCTCTTTTTTTCTGTAACAATTATATGGTCGAGAACTGATCGAAAAGGCGGTCGAGAACTGGCTGCAGGTGGTCGGGAACTGAGATTTGAGCACTTTTCGATAAATCTTATGACTTTTCAATGAAAACGCGATAAATTATAATAAGAAAAATATCAATTCTATAACTTGATGTTTATTCTATAACTATCAAGTATCAATGTTTAAAAACAACACTTCTTAGTGATACAATTTTTGATTTAAAGATCACAAGTCCACTAACTGGTCGTGAACTGGCATATTCACCCTACCTAGGTATCTACTTTTACTTGTTTTATTCAATTTTGCTGTTGTAAATTAGAAGTAAGGTAACCACTTACGCTATCAACATTTACAATTTAATGTACTATTGTGCAAAATATCAAATAGACACGAGAATTACTGTTAATATAACAGTAATTTTATATGCATGCAACAGAAGAAAATATTCAAGCAATTTAATATATTATTCTAAGAACAAGACAACAATTAAAGAAAATGCTAGAACAGTGCAAATCAATGACGAGAAACATTCCGTGAAGAGACCGATATCAAATAACAATAAAGGTTGTGGTTTTATTGCCACATTGATAGCTTATCGATACAATCATGCAACAATTTTCGACTAAACGCTAACGAGATTCTACGAAAGATATCACACGATTATGCTTAAAAAAACTATGATACAGGCTCGAACGTAAACAATAAGCGTAAACATGAAGTCGAGTGACTCACAATGACGAAGTTTTCATTATCATATCACAGTCATAAGCAATACGTTAGTAACCTTAGTCGCGATCCAACTATCAAACGTAAATTACGGCTACACCTTGCGTTTTTTACATTTTATTTATTGGTTTCAGCCTCCCGGGATTCAAGGCTGCCTTTATTGACTGAACGCGAGTGACAAAGTTATCGCGCATATTATTTTCACCGATATTTTCCTTATCAGTGAGAACAAAGAAATATTAGCAATTTTTGTAAAACACTCCCGAGATCGACGCACCAACTTGTTGATATAGACACGTGTCAAGGCTTGCATACGTGAAAAAGAGAGGATGCGAGCGTTCGACGCGCGTGTGCAATAAAAATCGAATGCAAAAATGATTAAAAGGAACGGTGATAATGTGTTTGCGATCGCGTCGAGCAACAATCAGTGTCAAGGCGCGCGGGGTTCCTCTGTCTCGCTCTATTCCGGCGGCGGCGCGGCCACAAGGATACCTCGCGCCACAACCGCCAGGATGACGCCGCCCGATGCGCACCACAACACCAAGGAGGCGAATATTGCGCTTTCCACTTACGTCGAGAAATGGAAAAACAGATACGAGGATGCGGAAAGAAAGCACAAAACGTGTCTACTAAAATCAGAAAAAGGTAAATAAAAATTAATTTTTAAATTGCGAAAATCTTAGAATATTATTTACTTTTGTTGTGAAACCGCAGTTGCGCATGCTCGTCAGTGAATGTATGCAAAGTGATTTGAAGGCTTTTCTCGTATTTGCGGGTTATACCCGGTGATAACCTGTTGCTTATCACATTAAATCTTGAGATCCTCCAATACTAGCCCGAGTAGATTAGGTTTTTATGCGGTTTTCAGTAGGAACGTCGGATGTAATTTAATACCGCTATACGAAGGTTTATTACTCCTATTGACACGTTCTTACTAAGTAGGTACCTATATATTGATATCTTAAAATTTTAACAGCGTTAAATTAAATAACGTCAAATTTTTAGTGTGCTATTTTATTAGAGTAACTTTTTTTTCACTGTTCGTAACTATCTTTGTTTGTACTTTTTTAAGTAAACAAAAAAAAAAACAAATACCTGTCAAACTCAAATGTCAAAACAAGGCGTAAAAGGAAATGTTTTTTTCATGATTTCTTGATTTCTTTCAATTTAATTTGCAACTTGCGTTTGGCTGGCTAGCGATGATTGGGTTATCTTTTGTTCAAGTTTGTTTTGTGCTTTGTTGTATGTAATGTATTGCGTCGAGTCGGAGGTAGGTAGTATTACTCATAAACACGCTCATTAGTCTCATAAACCTAGTAAAACTATTTTTTTTATATAAACCTAATATAAATGTATGGTATAAATTTTATATTATTATCTACTTGCATTGTGTTCAATGATCTCATACTAATTATTTTCCAGTGATGGGTCTTATCTCGTGTCATTGATAAGTCAAACATTGTTATCAGCTTTCTATCTTCTAATGTAGGTTATTGTTATAAATTCTCATTACGTACCTACATTAGATTGCATTAGAGTAGTAGTAGTTATAACAATGTAGGAATTACTTTGTATATTTAACATGGAAATAACTTAGAGGATGATAACTTAGTGTATGGTGGACATAGGATCCCGGGAAATTCAAGTAAACTTCTGTAAAATATACAACCTGATAATTGGCGTAAATGGACAATTGTATGAAATGATGTATACTTATGTTCATATTCATGGCAATACTTTCCGTGGTTACAAAGAGTTCACTAGCTATGTGCCACTATGTGTCACTAACAGAACATTTTAGTACTTACCTCACACCCATACTAAATGATTCACATAAACAGGAAAATTTGCCAACTATCCACTAGTTATAAGGAAAACAATACAAAACTTGTTAAGCCCTAATTCTGCTATACTTAATTGTGACAAACTGAAATCTATTTATATGACCAACATATACTTCTTACCTTGCTAGATTAAACTATGCACACCTGAGCTGTGCTGTGCAGAAGTAACATTCTGTTGGGGCAGCTGTAATAACATAAGTATTGTTTTAGGCTCAATGAAAGTTATATAAAGTTATTATTATTATCCTTCGATCATATTAAGGGAAATCCGGTACCTAAAAATGAACCACATAACTTAGATGCTGCATGAAATTCACAGCAGTCACAAAGGAATGCAATCAGTTGCTACAATGATAATTTTTGTTGTCTTTTTTTTTATAAAGAATAGGTCAACATTTGACCACCAACTCGCCTGATGTGAAGCAACATTGTGGCCTAAGATGAAGCACGAAGACCTAGTAGGTAGAAGACCTAGTGTCTGGTTCTCGCTATGGTCTTTTGTATGTCTCTCTATCTTTGTTTTTGATACACATAACATAGTATTGTAAACGGAGCTGTAAAGTGTCCGTTCGCTTGTAGTTGTATTGGGTCCATGTGCTGTGTACTCGAAATCAGACTCATGCCGCTTCTTCCTTATACTATTTCAAGATTTTTAACTTATTTATTGGTTTTTTTTATTTTTATAACATACTTAGTGGCTTAGTACAAAATAAGTCTTAAATAGTAATAATACAACTTAATCAGAACTTGGCATGCCCAAATAAAATATGCATGAGCATGTTACTCTGAAGAAGAGTGAAAACAGAAGACTGCGCACTGGCAACGGTGGTGTGTAACAGAATTTACAATGATGCAACTTATACTTGTTAGGGCATGTTCTGGGAATCCGCCATAGCTGTACCCCACATGTGGTATTCCAGAATTTATTCCCTAAAATGTAATGTAATAATGAAAATAATAATAAGGCTTAAATATCCCTTAACTGTTATATATAAATAAATAACATATTATAACATAGCCAACACTAGTTAATATTGAACCAAAGATTACCATTAACAGTTACCCTAAGCTAAGGAGGTCAATAATATTTTGTTTAATTAGTTAGGTTATTATAATAGCCCTCCTTCGGACAATATTTCTTTATTATTTGTAAATTGTTCTTTTGTTCCACTTTTGCTTGTCCTTTTGCCAGGTGGCAAAGGCCTCCTCTAATCTTCTTGATGCCTTTCAGGCCTTTCTATGGCCACTCTACCCCATGTTATTCCCGCAACTTGTCTTAGGTATATCTTTATAAAAATCTCATCAGTAAGACCAACTTGTACTATGGTACTATGGGGCCAACCATGAAATCGAGAACTGAACTTTTGTCTGATCAAAGAACTTTTTGTATGGAATAGCTGATTTTTTTCTCATATTCAGGGTTGGCCCCATTTAAAAATTAGTCATAATGAAGAGTATATGATGATGTTTGTCATCTAAAGATATATGGTGTAGATATACAACAGGAATTACTCACATCCTATTCACTCTGACAAAATGTACAAGAACTATGTTGGTTTCCATAATAAAAAAGTCAAAAGTCAAAGTCAAAATGTTTTTATTCAATTTAGGTATCAAAGATACACTTATGAACGTCAAAGTTATTTAAATAGACTCGACCGCCAAAAGGATCAATAAAAGTATTATAAAGCTGTTTTCTCTTTTCAGCAAAACGCGAGCACGATGACCTACAGCGAAGGCACAACATCCTCCAGGAGGAAAGAAACCACCTGGACTTGGAGCTGCGCGAGCGGGAGAGGGAGCTCGCCCGGCTGAGGCATGCCTCGGAGAAGCTGTTCAATGAGTACCAGCAGCTGAAGAACCAGCATGAGGTGGACGCCGGGGTCATGCACAAGTAAGGATGAAGCTTTAACTGTAACAGTTGATTGAATCAGGCGTTACTTCAATTCAAAGGCGGAAATTCATCTTCAAACTTGTTACTTGGACAATATCTAGTGTAATTCCGCTTTAACGTCGCATTAAGTACATCAAGAAATATGATTTTTTTATTCTATTTTAAATTTTGAATTTTTTTTTAAAAACTTATTTAATTAAATTTACTAGAAAAATTATACAAATTGATATTTGAATCTAATTTTAAACGTTATACAATTTGATATTTCAACTAACGAATTTAAACAAACCTGAAAAAAAAAACAAATTTACCTGAAAAATTCAAAAATTAAAAGAATTAGACAAACCTGAAAAATAATAATAATAATTCGAGCACTTCGTCGACACGTGTTTCGCCTCTCCACGAGGCATCCTCAGGACGTGTTGACTCTCCGAGCGCGTGGCCGAGAACAACTAACTAACTAACTAATTAACTGTAACAGTCTATTTCATATCTCTAGTCACTTGGGTCTGTCTACGTGGCTTGGCTCTGTGCTGAAGACCTTGCTGCCGGCGTCTGTACTCTACGGGTCGCATTTCTGAACCGATTCTCGTAAATAAATGTGAGCAGAATAAAGAATGTTCAAGAGAATCGGTTGAGAAATGCGACCTGTAGAGGAAGACAGCCGGGCAGAAATCCAGACAGATGGACATACGAAAGCATTTTTACCGAAGCTGAAGCAGAGACGCTTGGCTCTTTATTGCTCTCTCGGTCGATAAAATATGAGGAAGTCAATTTACCGCAGCTATTTTCAATTTGTAATAACTTCCGATTTATATCGATTGTGGGTACTTACTTACGTAAAGGGCTTTGGGCGTTTGTGCACTACAAGTCATTTTACTGTCCGTCAGTCCGATTTTTTAGGGTCCGGGGTGGCATGAAAAAAACGGATAATTGACTTGTGCACTGCATGGAATTTTACCGTCCGACCGGTGCAAGAGGTGGGAGGAGAGGGAGGGTGCCCCTCGCCCGCCCCGGCCCGCTCATGAAAATCGCGCACGCAGTGCACAAGCTGTTTTCATTGCAGACGCGTTTTTCATTGCTATTTTCATTACGGCCCGGAAAGGGGAAAAGTAAAACGTCGGACGACAAAATTACGTATAGTGCACAAGCTTGTATATAATTCATGGCGTGCCATATCGGACCGTAAAAAATCGGACTGCCGGATAGTAAAATTACTTGTAGTACACAAACGCCCAAATGGTGTGTTTACGTAATATTTTACGTTTTATGTGACTTGTTATTTGAACTAGACTATATTTGGCTTAAGCTGAGTGCACCAACTCACTTTAACTACTTATAAAGCATAACTAGTTGGAAAATCTATGGTTTGGCTGGTTTAGCAGGGATTTTACGGCTAATAATGCTTTGGTTATCATCAGATTCCCAGATCATAGAAACATCAAATTAACTGGTGCAACTCACCCTTAAGGGGTGTGGACCTCTTGTAGCAGGACTAACACGGGCCGACCACAAATTGTCTCTCCACTGTCTTTATCCACGCTTAGATGTGAGAAAGCTAGAATACGGATATGTTTGTCTCTTTCTCGAGGGATAAAAATGGTGGAAAGACAATTTGTCCACGGCTTTGAGAAATTATATGTCCAGATGATCAGACAAAACAACGCACAGGCCAAAAAAAAAAAAGTCGGGACACTTGCATACAAAATCGTCTGACCCCAGATTAAGCAAAGCTTGTACTATGGCGATCAGAAACCAATATACATACAAATATATTTTTATATACTATACATACTTAAATAGATAATTAACACCGAGACAGGACAAACACAAATGTTCATTACATGGATGTTTGCACTAGGTGGGAATCGAACCCACGCACCTTAGCTCAGAAAGCAGGTTCACTACTGACTGAGCCACTGAGGCAGTGAACAAAATAACAGCCAACTGTTAGGTTCCAAGCAAACATGGCATGTTAGGTTAGGAACAAAATGTATGACGCAACCCTAGTAACCAAGACGAACTTGTTACGCACACTAGTATGAAAAGTTGCCCTGTCACTTTTCGTTCATTAACAGTACGGAACTCTCTCTAGACATTTAAGTACTCATAGGTCCACGGTTCATGCTAGACTTTCAGTACTCTTTTTCCACTCAATCTGCTCCTCTGTACATAATTTTCATATTATACTAGTTTCCTCTTGAAAAAGCTACAAGTTTACCTCAGAATAAAGGCAAAATAAAAGTAAATTCATATAAATGTCGAAGCAAAAGGTTAAACATTTAAAATCATTAACAAATGTTATCAGGAAACTTAACTTGCTGACAGATTGACATAATGACTGTTAATGTGTGTGTATCGCTTTATCTTTTTTTTTTGGAGGTCAGACCAGGGTTAAGGAACTTTACTTGCTTTTAAAAACGGTATTGATGAGCTGTGGTCAATCGTCTAGTTTCTCTATTCTGTCTATAGTTATACGACTGCCTCGGTGGCTCAGTTGGTAGTGAACCTGCTTTCTGAGCTTGGGGGCGTGGGTTCGATTCCCACCTAGGACAAACATTCATGTGATGAACATTTGTGTTTGTTCTATGTCTGGGTGTTAATATGTATTTAAGTATGTATTTAAAAATATCTAAGTATGTATATCAGTCCCTGGCAGCCATAGTACAAGCTTTGCTTAGTTTGGGGTCAGGCGACCGTGTGTGGAAGTGTCCCGAATTTATTTATTATTATTTATTATATTTAAACCTTCACAGTAATCCTTGCTTTCTAGTCAGAACGAATATTTCCTAATTTCCTATTTCTGATTTTCCTAACGGTACCTACTTTTTAACCTCCGACGCAAAAACGATGGAGCGGTATATGTTTAACGTGTCTGTGTGTATGTGCGTGTGTGTGTCTGTCTGTCTCCCGAACGGATGAACCGATTTTGATTGTGTTGATGGTTCGTGAAACCGCGGGGCGCAGAAGTTAACATTACAGTCAACCGCGTCTACATTTATTAATATACTAGCACTTTTGCCCGCGGCGTCACCCGCTTCTTATAGCCTAATGTCACTGAGGGAAAATGAAGCTTTCCAATGGTGAAACAATTTTTGTTATCGGACCAATCTTTTTTAGTTTATTCGTTACAAACATACAAAAATACAAATATTTCCTGTTTTTAGTGTAGATAAATGTAAACTTGGTACTGTATTTGTCTGTTGGTTATGTTGACCACTAAACAAGTGAACCGATCTTGATGGAATCTAGCAAGGGAATAGTGTGTAAGTAATATAACGTCATACATACGATTTTTTATCCCGTAAATCGTTTGAAATCTTGAATATTCCGAGTGAAATAATAAACTAGCAAAAAATCCACAAAAAAAAAATAGCTCAAGATAATTATTCAAACTACTTAGCAATTAGCATCCTTTTATATTAATGATATTTTAAAATGTCTAGAAAGTAGATACAAAAACCTTTTTGATTGGAAATATACATGGATTATTCAGATATGGTAATTTCATGATAATGCGTGTGTTTCTACTTGACATGTGTGTTTTCGCTACGTTTGCAAGAGTTTACAAAATTATTTTCAAGTGATTTTATACAGCTGACAACGATAATAACCAAGTTTAACCGAAATAGGACTAGTAATTTTCGATATAGTATACTGACTAGTATATTTGTAAAGCGATGTTGTTGTTGTACGCGATAACGCCGCCGAATGACTTATTTTCTAATTGTATTTTTTGTGTGCAATAAACATTTTTACACATACTGTACTAGCTCTTTTGCCCGCGGCTTCTGCGGATAATGTAGCTTTTTAGAAATGAAAGAATTTTTAGAATCGGTTCAGTAGTTTCGGAGATTACCCCACACAAACAAACTTACGAACTCTCAAATGTTTGTGAGTTAAGTGTGAGAATGCTTTATAATATTAGTATTGTATGAAGTTTAAAAGTTAAAAAGTGGACCAAACTGACCGAAGGGAGATGGTTTGAAATAACGGGCCGAAATAAGCATTCCAGCCTACTTACAGTCTCAACGGCCAATTACCTCGCAAAATTATAAATGAAAGCTTATACTTTGTGAATTAGAGCCCTTTTTAACCCGCCATTGGTGACGTATATACTCGTATGTCTGAGAGACCGGGTCGTTCGAAAAAATCGGATAACTTTTGAACATGCCACGGAGTTTTGTTGTGATTTCGAGAAGCTGCCTTATGAAATATCCCGCATCGTCTGTCTACAGTAGCGATTTGAGTTCACGTTTCGGAGTTTTGACGACAATACGGTGCGTGAGTCCGGGGTCACAAACGATGTAAGTCAAGCTGACGTCACAAGTGACGGGTTAAATCTACTTGCCCAGCTACCTGGCAAGCTGACTGGTCTTTATACCACTAAATATATTTAGTTTATACCACTAAATATATTTACCATTAATTAATTTTTAATATATAAAACTACTAAGTTAGCTTTTTTCTTTATACCATTGCTAGGCAGTAGGGCGCTGGCCTTGTAAGAGTTGTAAGGGAACACAGGGCTATAAGTTACGGTACTGCAAGATGCTCCTTTCTCCCGCTCCAGGGTGATGCAGCAAGCCGGCGAGTGGTACAAGCAGAACAAGCAGCTGAAGCGGCGCAGCACGGCGCTGCTGCAGGCGCTGCCCGCCAGGCCGCTGGACATTGACTTCACTGATTCTAACGATGCTGGTAATAACAAAGTCTCATATTGATTTGCTCTGTTTTGCCCATTTCTTCCCTATTTTTCATACTTAGTTTTACTCCGATTGATTTTTGCCTATCATAATTGTACTTCGTTTAGTTCAACATACTTCTACTCTATTATCTCAACTTACTTTTTTACTCTGGTTTTCCACGGGCCCACCACACTTCTTCTCAGTATTGCATACCTTAATTCTACTTAATTCTGCTCCACACAGAAGTGTAAGTTGACAAAATTGAGTAGAATGTCTATTTTGTTCACGAAACTTCTACTCAGTTGGCTATCTTACTACACTTCTATTCAATTTCGCCTATCCTATTAATAATAAAATCTTTCCCACCACTCTCCTCAATTTGCCTCATTTATCCACTCTGGCTCCTGCCACTAAACAATACCTCTTGTTCCCAGCATCAGACACAAGTAGCAACGAGGAGGTTGAATTCCTGAAGCAGACAGTATCGGAGCTGAGTCGCCAGATCGCTTCATTGCAGACAGAATTAAATACAGCCAAGCTGCAGGAGTTCGAGGCGCATGAAGCCAATGTGGCGCTGGCACAGGTGAGCACAATGTGGCGCTAGCACAGGCACAAAGTAGGCAATGTGGCGCTAGCACAGGTATGAACAAAGTGGGCAATGTGGCGCTAGCACAGGTAAGAACAAAGTGGGCAATGTGGCGCTAGCTCAGGTGAGGATAGTAAGGACAATGTGGCGCTGGCATATGCGAGAACAAAGTGCCCCATGTGGCGCTGGCACAGGTGAGGACATTATGGACAATGTGGAGCTGACACATGTGAGGTGAGAACAATGAGGTCAATGTGGAGCTGTCAAAGCCGAGAACATTGTGGTGCTGGCGGAGGTGAGGGGAGGACAGTGAGGTCAATGTGATGCGGGCGCAGGTGAGAACATTGAGGACAATGTGGATAACAAACATGGCACTGGCATAGGTGAGGACAGTGCGGCCAATGTGATGCTAGCACAGGTGAAAATACTGATGCCAAGTCTGACGCTGTCTTGATTCTCTTTTTGAACACCGATTTAATCAGCAAATGTCTCCTCCCTAGGATCTAGAGGCGTGTCAGGCGCGCTGCGGCGGCCTGGAGCGCGAGCTGGCGGAGTCCCGCGGCGCGCTGGAGCGGCACCACCGCGTCTCCAAGCTGCTCGTCGAGGAGGTGACGGCGCTCAAGAACCACGCCGACGACGACCGACAGATGGCCGAGACGTGAGTATACCTCCACCTCCCCACGACCTGGAACGGCCCCGCCAGACACGCGAGGTGACGGCGCTCATAGCAGAGACTTAAGTATACCTCACGAGCTAGAACAGCTCCGCTGCGGCAGACCAGACATTTTGTTTACTCCTTACAGGCTGAGAAAAAGTGGTCAATAGAGTCCTTGTCGTGAATGGAAATTGTTACGGCTTTGGTGGAATAAAAGGGCGTGTTGCGGATGTAGAATCCAGTGGAAAGTAGGAGGAGAGAAAGATTGCAACTGTCAGAACGATTATCAGCGCACTTCTGGTATAATTCAAAGTCATATACCTAATGTCACAAAACTAACTATTTATTATTTCTAGGTACAAGAGTGAAGCCCGCGACGCCAAGAAGCGCGTGAAACTCCTGACGCACCAGAGCACTCTTCTGATGGGAGACCTGGAGCTGGACGAGCGACTCATGAACCTGCTGGGGGAGGTGGAGGGGCTGCGGGGGGCGCTGGAGGACCAGGACACCAGGCACCGGGAGCAAGTCGAGGAGCTGCAGGTACGTAGGGGGGACTGGAGGAGCTGGACGTATGTGGGAGGACTCGAGGGGTTGAGGGAGGACCGGGGACAGGTGGAGGAGTTGAAGCATTTTACTTTTTAACCAACTTGGGAGGATGTTTTCAATTCGTTGTAATCTTTTTTTTGCATGTTACCCCGGATTACTCGAAGATGCCTAAACCAGTTTAAACAATTATTTTTTTAGATAGACATCTAAAAAAAAAATTGTTTAAATTATATTTTTTTTTATTTTGTTGTTTGTTTCATATTTGCCAAGAGCGGTTTTGAAACAACAACAAAATTCTAAAAATCTTAAACATCCATGATACTTTTGTTTATTCCGAAACCTCGCTCATTGGAGCAGTGCGTTTAGATGGCCTTACCCATATTATTTTTAAATCCAATACAGATGACGGGAAGTCGATTTTTTTAAATTAACACAACATACATAACATATCGTCACGCCTTTCCCCCGAGGAGGCTGGTAGAGGTGTAATACAATACCCACACTTCGCTGGACGATATTCAGTCCCTAATGTGACACCTTGTACATGTCACATTTGTAACTGAATATCGTCCCGCTCCCGCGAGCCTGTCGCCATACACCGGGCTCCAGTCATGTAGCAGATGGCATACAATACGCACATATGTTCACATAATGTACAAATTGGTGCGTGCCGCCGGCTGAGTCCGTCTGGCTTGAGAAGCGAGTCTTCTCGACTAGGCTGTCATCGCATAAAATTAAAAGATATATTTTAACATATTATATTATATGTCATATGCTACATGACTGGAGCCCGGTGTATGGCGAAAGGCTCGCCTCCGTCACATTTGGCACTAAATATCGTCCGGCGAAGTGTGGGTGTTGTACACCTCTGCCAGCCCCTTCGAGGGAAAGGCGTGACGATATGTCATATGAATATGTTATATTTTTGTATTGTATTGCGTTTTTTTTCATTAATTTAATAAAAACAACTTGTTTCAGTTGAAACTAGCCGAAAAACACGAAGACACAGACATCCTCCTTTGGGAGGAGAAGATAAAATTAGCAGAAGAGGATGCACAGAAAGCGCTCGAGCGAGCGGAGAGAGCGGAGCGGAGACTCACTGCAGCGGAGCGGAAAGCGAACGAAACGGAGCAGAAACTGACGGAAGCGGAGCAGAAATTAACATCAACAGGTAAAGGGAGACGAATGAAATTTTCAAACTAAGAAAACTCCAAGACCAAAGAACTGTCAAAAGCGTCAAATTATACAGATGATCTACAGGGTTATTAGAAGAGGGTTTACTAAACCGACAGAAGGTTATTGAACTCATCATAAACAATTTTTATTATGAGGCAAACCCTAAAATCGAGAGAAAAAATAGCTGTTTATGTTGTTGTCGTCAGTTTGGCGACGTTTAGTAAATGAATTTATGATATAAATCCTACTATCCTACTAATATTATAAACGCGAAAGTTTGTAAGAATGGAAGGATGGATGGATGGATGTTTGTTACTCTTTCACGCCAGAACGGGTGAACAGATCTGGATGAAATCTGGCACGGAGATTATAGTCTAGAATAGCACATAGGATACTTTTTTACCGCGGGTGAAACCGCGGGGTGTAACTCATAAATAATAAATTAAATAAATTCGGGACACTTGCACACACGGTCGCCTGACCTCAAACTAAGCAAAGCTTGTACTGTAGCTGCCAGAGACTGATATACGTACTTAGATATTTTGTAAATACATACTTAAATAGATTTTAACACCCATATGAAGCAGATGTTTTTTCTTGTCGATTTCAGGTCTGGCTCCATACATAAACTTGCTGATAATGATGAGTACAATGACCCCTTTCGGCTTAGTACACTGTTTCCTGATAACTCTGTCTTTTTTTCTACTTTACTTGCTCTGACAGATTCGATTTGATTTGTCCAGTGTCTTCGCCTAATGGGCCTACCACACGCAAAAGCTTTACTAAACTTAAATGTGTGCACTTAACTGACGTCTATTACAGAAAACATTACCTCAACATACCCTCTTTGACAGATAATGACAAACAAACCTACAGAACTAAACTAGATCATGGATTTATCTAATTTCTTATCCATTTCTATTTCACAGACAAGAAATTAACAGAAACAGAAATAAAATTGGTAGAAACAGAGAAGAAAGTAGAAGATAACGTGAAACGACCGCCCAAGAAGTCGAATCTCATGTCGAGGATAAGCTATTTCGAAAACGGTGCCAGCGTTAAAGAAGAGAAGAAGGAGGAAAAGAAAGAAGATAAGTTAGAAGTTCAGCAGGAGATTGTAGAAGAGATTGAAGTTGAAGAAGTACAAGAAGTTGCCGGTGAGTTTCTATTTCTCAAACATTCTTTGAAGGTTAGATGCGGAATGGCCAATTCAAATGCCTAATTTAAATGACAAAACTATTTAATGTCTACAAATCGCATAAGATTCTTAACTTTTATCCAGGTGTCGAATATTGGCAGCTTCTGATAACGACATTTTACGCGCAATTTTTGACAGTTTTCATAGACAACACACAACAAATAGTAACACACACACATACACGATATTAGATACTAAGTTAGAAAATATTTTTTACACCATCCATATAAAAGTGACTTTTCAGTTTTGATACGTACCGTACCGTTTTCTGTTACTTCATACTCATTCTTTTCATTAACAAGTATAAACTAGGCTGAACTTTAAACCTCGGCAAAGGTCGCTTGTTGGAGCTGAAGCGTTCACTCGCAGTCGCTCGGTTGGTCGATTAAAAATTTAAAAAAAAATTGGTTGTCTGTAAAGTCGGTTTACTGGCGATAGTTGAACGTGACAACGTGCTCACTCAAGTAGGAGAGAGACGGATGTCGAACGCTGCCGAACGCAAAGGCCGATTGTGCTTCTTTGTCGCTCGTTCCGCGCTCTCGCTTGCACTTCA
The DNA here is from genome assembly GCA_911728515.1 of Peribatodes rhomboidaria. Taxonomy (NCBI): domain Eukaryota; kingdom Metazoa; phylum Arthropoda; class Insecta; order Lepidoptera; family Geometridae; genus Peribatodes; species Peribatodes rhomboidaria. The sequence continues at coordinate 832,934 of OU452190.1, forward strand.
AGCCTTACACGGAACGCCTCAGAGCGAGGTAACGCTGCATTTTTTCGTGCGTGCAGCCGGCTCTATCGAATTATAAGACGTTGTCACGTCAAAAACTCCGGCACCGATTTTCATCAAAAATAGCTAAGTAATTCGTGACTAATTCACCTCTCAAACAAAAAAATCTGCTCATCCGTTCGGGACAAAACACAAGAAAAAATATTACATGAGGCTACCTAAGACCCTAGTAAGTGTAATCCTATTGTTCGCAGCCCCACCGCCAGCGCCCGCGGCCCCGTGCGCCGCCCCAGCGCCGTGTCCCCCGCCGCCCCCCGCGTGCCCCCCGCCGCCCCCCGCGTGCCCCCCGCCGCCCCCTGCGTGTCCCCCGCCGCCCCCTCCGCCCCCGCCCCCGCCCCCACCAGTCTTCACCTCCGCGGGTGAAGACATGGCCACGATGCTGTCCAACAAGCAGGGCACGCTGAAACGGAGCAAGCAGAATGGAGGTAACACATGCACTGTGTTTTATTTATTTAATTACTAGCCCGCGACTTCTATGGCGTTTATTTAAAAAATAGTATCTAGAAACATTTCTCGTGATAAACTATGACTAACTATCAAGATCCGTGCAACTGTTTAGCTGAAAACAGCCTACAAACAGACAGACAGAGTTACTTGCGATTTTATAGTATTGGTATAGACACCGAAGAGGGCAAGCAGGAATTTCCAGAGCCCACATCCGTCCCCCATCTCCCCCTTCGAAAACCCTTAAACACAATACATTAGGAAAAGATTTTTTTTTTACTTAATTATTACCGCGAAAGTCTGTATGTCTGTAACTTCTTCACGTCCAAAGATTTTGATGAAAATGTATGTGGACGTAGCTTTCGTCCGAGGGTAGATCCGAGGGTAGCACAGCGGAGCGCAGCTAGTTTAACAATATTATATTATACATTATCTTTATTGTGCATCAAAATACAGTTGGCTATATATGTGTTTTTTTCTGCATATTCTATTTAAATTTAGCTTCGCTTGCACCTTATTCTTTTTGTTATGTTTGGGGCATTTTTACTTAGACTGATACAATAATTATCTTCTCTGTTTGCTTCTTCTTTATTCTTTGTTACTCTACTTTTATTTTTAGTTTTAAGGCACAAGGATCCGATATCATTAAATCTAAAACAAAAAATAAATCTTCTGTTTGCTTGCATAACGAACTTCCGCTCGCTTCGCTCACCTCACGCCCTTCCTATATTCCTATTTTTCTAATTATGATTGTATTCTGTTTTGTGTGCTTAAATAAATAAATAAAACATTTGTTTATACGGTAAGAAGTAAATAAGCAATGTTCTCCGTTCTCAGAAGCCCAAGGCGGCGCCATAGACGCCATAGTAGACCAGATCAAGGGCGGCAAGTTCCACCTCAAGTCCACCGATCAGAAGTTCCTCGACAAGAGACCGCGGGAGGAACAGCCCCCGGAGGCTGTCAAGGAGATGCTGGCCATTCTCGGCACGCTGAGGAAGAGGAGGAGCGTCAAGACGTGAGCATGGGACTTGAACCGAGGTAACATATTTTACTATAAGAACTAGTAGTTCGCCCCGAACTGTGACTGTGAATTTAGTTTAGGTTTGAAACTATAATTGTATTTGCATGAATAGCTTGCTTTCTTACAATGTTTTACGAATATCGAATTAACTGTAGGTACTTAAGTTGTCGGTCAAAGAAATGTCAGTTTGTCCTAGAAGACCTTACTTTTGCCATCAAGAATTTATTTTAAAATACATTTCAAAAATTACGCTCGCTTCGCTCACGGTCGCGCTTTTTCCTTCTTTTTAGTTCATTATTCAACCTGTAATTTCCTGATTTGATTACATTCAACGTTTTTTTGTTCACCTATAATTAATAAAAATATTTATTTATTGTTAAGGAAAACCAACTGCTAACAAGTAACATTAATAAAAGAAAATCAAAAAGACTGGCTGCAAAATGTTGTACTTTGTCACTTCCACTATCAAGACGATTCAAATGGCACCTCACATGTCGAAATCCATCAAGTTTTTTAGGCTGTAGGGCCTAAGAAACTAAAGGAAACCTAAAACATACATACATACCCACATACATACATAGATACATACTCTCTCAGATACAGACTCATACTAGTCTCGAAAAACAAAACCCTGCTTCTGGCGCAGTCGGGTAAAAATAACTTATGACTAACTAAAAATGTATCAAAGTAAAAGATTTCGCTCGCTTCGCTCACAAAAGCTTCGTTACATAGTAGGTAATACTAATAGAACACTTAATTGATTCATAAATCTCTCTTTACAGATGAACCCACACCCACAGCATTTTCCTAAGACAACATAGAAGTCTGCAAATAGTATCAATTACCTTTTATAACTCTCAGTGTAATTTTAAGAAAATCACAAAAGTTTACATTTACACATTACACAGTTTTTGTATACATTTTTTTGGAATTTCATTGGCAGCATTTAAAATTTTAATTAAAATTTTCCTTCTTTCTCGAATAGGTTAATGCTAAAATTTAATAAATAGTTAAAGCATTTAGATTTGTGATTTTATTTTGTAATTCAAATGACATATCCGGCATTTTAAATTATATATAATAAAAAATGTAAGTACATAATATAATATTATACATTTATTAAGACTGCCATTTCAAAATTGCCATTATTCTATATAAATGCAGAAAAACATATCTCTATAAATTAGATATAAGTAAAGCAACATTTTAAAATTATACAAATTTATTTTTGGAAATGTGCCAAGAATAAAACATCGTATTTTGTTAGTATGTTAATTGTTTTTGTAAATGACACGACATGATCTGAATACTCTGATACGTTATGTTATTTTATAGATAGATATTAAAATGAAATAAGGGTGCTTCTATACTTAGGTAATGTAACAAAATATATTATGTTATATACATAGATTAGTTTGACGTTTTACCATTTGAAAATAAGTAACAGCGACGCAATGTTTTTTACATTATACATATTTTTATATACACTATTATAAGGCATTCCTCTACAAATGATAAGCAAGGGTGAGTTATACATAGATATTTTTATGTAAGCATTTACATTAAAACTTTGGTATTAAGGTCGCATCTCAACTTCTAATTTTCATATAACTTTGACCCGCAACAACTTTAAAGTTTTACCTTTTTTGGTTTATTTTTTATAATAAATTAAAACAAGCGGTAATTTCAAAATCGGTGAGGTCAAAGTTGTATGTTAATTAGACTCTAAAGTACCTTTAAAATATATTTTAATGTTCACACAGCTATTGATATTGTTTGAAAGTTACCGTCAGTGCCATTGTAGACAACACATCAAAATTGATGCATTTTATTGTAAAGTATTATTAGTTATTTGTAATAAGATTTTTACTATTATACAATAAATATTAATTTTACATTTATATGTTGTTTTATGTCCAAAAACGTGTCCCTTCCCTGTAATTTTTATTAATTGAATGTAACTATAAATAAAATCCACACTAATATTATAAAATCAAAAGTAAATATTTCTGTCTGTTTGTTTGTAGACTTTTCACGGCCAAACGGCTGAAAGGATTTTGATGAAATTTTTAAATTTCGAGGAAGGGTTTTGGATACTATTTTTTGAATAAAAGCGAACAAGCGTCACGGATAACAGCTAATAATTTAAATTTGCTTTAATGAATCTGAAATATTTATCTCACACCGTCGCCACATTCAAGAAACTAATCCAACCGAAGCGGCGTCAATCATGTCATCTCACTCGCTCTGTCGCACAGTATGCTAGCGTGAGCGAGGAGTCATCCTTCGTTTAGATTCATTTCTTTGTTCAGATTTGACCAGACTTAGCTACCATAAGCAAACTCTTCAAAGCAACACTGTTAAATATGTTTTTAAAATAATATAGTCAGACTATTATTACTTATTTTCAACATGAACCACTTGCTACTTGTTAATTTTAGGAGGTCAAGAGACATGGTCACTTGCTACTTGGCAAAAAACAAAACAGTACTAGCTGTTACCACCTACCCGCGACTACGTTCGTGTTTATTCAGAAAATATAGCCAAAAACCTTCCTTCCTCGTAATATACTGTAACTGATCTTCGAACATCAAGATCAGTTCAGCTGTTTAGCCGTGATACAAACAGACAGATAGACAGAGTTAGGTACTTTCAATTTTATAATATTAGTTAAAGTTACGAGTTAGGTTTCAGCCGTATAGCCATACAATTATAACTAGTGACTGAGCTGAAGACCCTACAGCCGAAGTCTATCCGGCCACAGATCTTCTTAAAATTTTGTGAGTAGGTTCGATAATTAATAGAACGACCCCCCTGTAGAACAGGACAGCCGGACAGACGCCGGCGAAGTCTTCAACTCGCAGAGCTAGTTTACTGAGGTACACAATATAGAATAGTTAAGGGTCCGGCGACCACTTTAGGCTCATTTTCTTTGCCATTTCGTCAAGTAAAGATACTGACGAGCCTCTAAAGTTATCTACAGAGTGACAAAGTGCAATTTCAATACTGTTTGATGACTTTTTCACTTCTTCAATGATTCTTAAAAATCTAAAATTTCACTTGTATTATGGATTTATTTAAAAGCTACTGATGAGACAATCTCCCTATGTGAAGGGATTTTTGATTTGCTTTGTCTGTCTATTAAACAAATCAGTCAAAACTGACCCCTTACAAATGCAGACATTTTTCATAGCTCTATTTTCTTTTGGGGTCATTTTTATAAAAAAAAAAAAACAAGATCATAGGGCCGGAGAAATAGTTCATTTAATTGTACATCAAAAATTTCATCATTATCTGACAAATGGTTTCCAAGGAATTTGAGAAGCGCGTTAGTATGGAAAATTCAGAGCGTCGCGGAATCCCTAAGTCAAAATAGAAATAAAATAAGCAGTAGGTAACGAACTAAATCGTATTCCAAAACATGTGTATTATCATAGCTAAGTGCAATAGCTTTGATGAAATGTCGGCGGATAATTAAGATGCAGCCAAGCGCCAACCAGATAATCCAGAATCATAGCTGTTATGCTAGTGAGTCATCAAGAATCAAGACACACTAGTTTATCGACAAAAAATATCTATTACCTCACTACTAGCCTTCGGTATCGAGCCGAACCAAGCACAGCGGTCACTTTCGAACGAGTCAGGGCCACTTCACTAACCAGTGCTTAGTTCACTTAACCATGGCTTAAGGAGCGGTTATAAAGTAATTGATAACTTTTTGTTAGCCGAAGGAAAATAATTTAAAGTACATGTACCTAAATATAGCATGAAGTTCTGAAATAAGAAAATGGGTACGAAAACATGCAAAAAATATATACTTACAAAAATTTTATATTTCGTTAATTTGTGGTCCTACTTCACAGTAATAAGCGCAAGTTTGGATGGATAAATGTTTATCACGGCAGATCGGGATGAAATTTGGCACAGAGAAAGATTATAGTCTAGATTCTAGGGCTAAAAAGCTGTAATCTTTGCGTTATGACTCTAGAATAACGCAAAGTAACACCGCGAGGCGCAGAATGTCAACAATATCATCATCATCATCATTTCTGCCGGTAACAGCTGGACAAAGGCCTCCCCCAATGATCTTCACAACGACCGTACACAATTTGTACAAAAGAAAATAGAAATACTCGTACTTAGCTTTTTATCACAAGTCGTCGCCGGCTACTCAGCGCGATGCCCGCTGTAGACAACCAGCGCTGAAAGTCATTGGATAAGATAAGGATGATGGCAAAACCACATACTTCTAACAGGTACAATAGGGCAAAAGTGGGACTGAGAAGGAAGGGGAGAAAAGGGGAACGGGTAGTTTTTTTTATGAAGTAGGAGTATTACAGCCCACTGGCGATCCCCGTCACTGTCTCTTAGAAATTACGCTTATATTATGAACTAGCTGCGCCCCGCGGTTTTACACGCGGTTAAAAAGTAACCTAAGTGTTACCTAATTCAGGGTATGAGCTACTTCCATACCAAATTTCATCAAAATTCGTCCATCCGTCAGAGCGTGAAGAAGTAACAAACATGCACACTTACAAACTTTCGCCTTGATAATATCAGTGTAATGTGATGTTATGCGAAAGTTTGAATAGCTGTTTATTACTCAATCACGCCAGAACGGCTGCACGTACCTGGATAAAATTTAGCATAGAGATAGATATCTGGAAGAGCACATAGGCTACTTTTTAACCGCGGGCCACATCTAGTAAATAAAATAAATAACGTATCACATTCAGCTTCACGCTAGGTACTTATCCCTGTAAAATCATCTGACACTAGGGCCAGGCCCTCAGCCTATAAAAACTTTTTTTCTTTTAAAGCGTAACAGATTGAGTATCAGTTAAACGGCGCTTACTTGGCGCTTATCATTGTCAGTCGAAGATCTGATCGCAAGAGAACTTTTAAACAGTCCGATAACTCCGATATTGATTCACCTGCCTGTTCCCTAGATGTATGTTGGAGACGCGTGGAGAAAAAAAAAACAAACAGGAAATCTTAGATAACGTGAATGAGAGAAGAATGATGAAGAAGAGATAGACGCAGCTGCTCGGATAAAGCATCTCAAAGTTGTTGGGCGCGTTCCAACTAATCGCGCGACATTGTACCGTTGGATCGCGTAGTCCGAGAGGACTCAAATATGTATGTCCCATTCTAATTATTAACTACCAGCTGCGCCCCGGGGCTGCACAGACCCCTTAAATTTTTTCGGGTTGAAAGCTATCCTTATGTCCTTATCTGTAGTCCTGACAACATGTAGCTATTTATGCAAAATTTCGGTGTTAGGTTGTAGTGGAGGCGTGAAAGCGCAACAAACAAGCAAACGAACCAACTCACTTTTGCATTTACAATATTCGTTCGAATATTATGGCCCGTATTCAGAAACGACGCTCAGTCATGAATCTCGATTTAAGCTGTTTTTAACATAACATATCGTCAGGTGTAATACAAGTTAATACAACACCCACACTTCGCCGGACGTCGTCGGACGATAGTCAGTCCCAAATGTGACAGGGGGCGAGCCTGTCGCCATACACCGGGCCCCAGTCATGTAGCAGATGACATACAACACGCACATATGTTCACACAATGAACAAATTGGTGCGTGCCGTCGGCTGGGTTCGAACCCGCTCCCTCTGGCTTGAGAGCTAGACATTCTCCAACTAGGCTATCAAATCAATCAATCTATTAAGCTGTTTTTATGTATGGTAAAACCAGTTTTAAATCGTGATTCATGACTGAGCGTCGTTCTAGCATGCGGATCCAAGTATTATAACTGCGAAAGTGAGTTCGTTTGTTTGTTGATACACTTTCACGCTTCGACTTCTCAATCGATCATCATGTTTGTATAATTATACCCTTGACATTTATAATTATGATCCAATTGGCCACGCCGAAGTTGTTCCATACGGTGATAATAAGAAGCTGCCCGCAACATGCCCGAAGCAGAGGTTTTAGGGAAATTTAAAAAACCGCTTAGCTATATACCAATACCAACCTAGGTCTAGGGGTCGTTGCTGATGAGGTACAATACCTATATATATATCAGATCAGGCCGGATCTTACCACGAATTTTGTAGTTAACGGAAACTTTTCTCGTTTTCGTTATGCTCTATACATTTCACCTAGTGCGCTTTGTTGAAGTATGGAGCCAAACGAAAACGAAAACAGTTTTCGTAAGGTACAAAACTAAGCTTAGATAAGTACATGAACCCCCGATTCTCATAACCAATTGTTTCTAAATTGTGAACAAATGGCCTCAAATTGACACTTTTAGTATGCCAGAAATATCAAAAGTAAACAATTCACTAACAATTTTAAAACAATTAGGTAGTAGAATCCCTGATTTCACCCCCGTCGATATGTCGTGTCGTGTAGTCTGAATCAGTTGCCCACCTCCACATTACATAAAGCCAGCCGCCAGCCATCAGTAGTGGTCGGACCTTCGCTTCGGACACATGTGAGTGACTCTTGCTATATTGTTGTTTATTTTCGATGATTCTTGTTTGATATGACAAAATGATTATTATAAAAACAAATACTGTTGTATGAAATAATGGGGTGGAAATGTGGAGTGATAGTTTCGTTGTCGCTCGTGTTTTCTTTTACTTATTTACTTTTTGTACTTGTATAATCTATACTTCCGATTAGAATCAAAGTAGGTAAGTAAATAGATTTTCATGTTTACTTAAGGTGAATTATTTACTCACGTAATTTAAACATTTAAATAATTATCTAAGTATGTCTATCAGTCTCTGGCAACCATAGTACAAGCTTTGCTTAGTTTGGGGTCAGGCGACCGTGTGTGGAAGTGACCCGAATTTATTTATCCCGAATTTAAATTTATTTAATTCTGTTTATGTTAATGTTAAATACAAAATTGTTATTATTTGTGTAAGTACCTACATAATATACATTTCATTGATCAGACGAGCGCGAAACTTGAACGAAAAATCTATGTCTGTTTGTTCCATGACATCCCTGACAAGGGAAACCTAAGTGGGGGTAGTAATGAGTATTAAAATGTTATGTGGTTCTTACACCAATATTATAAATGCAAAACTGTTTTACGTATGGATGGATGGATGGATGTTTGTTAATAAATCACGCCAGAACGGCTGAACGGATCTGAATGAAATTCGGCACAGCGAAAGACTATAGTCTGGACTAGCAACTAGTTATTCACATTTAAAGTCTAGGCTGACCACAGCGAGTCATACAATGGCGCACTGTATTTACGTTTCTTGCAATTTTTTATAAAAGACTTTTCCTTCCTAGTTTTAGCCAGAGCAGTGACAAATCGGTTTCAAACTCTTAAAAGAATCGTAAATTTAACTTAGTATCTGCCTACTTATCTACGGTTGAGAGAAGAGATGTAGTAAAAGAGATAACCTATGTAACTGGGTACCGAAAAGTAACATAAAAACCTTATAGATAACTACACTATAATAATACAGAAAATTGGAGTCAAAAACTTTGCTAACCTACTTTTAAAGGCCGTATAATGTAAAAGTAACAGTGGGCTTATCACTAAAAGCGATCTCTCTGAAGATTCTCTTCTTGCTCCACTTCTGATAACAGTATGTTCGTATAGGCCGAGTGGCCAGCCGAGGGTCTACCATGAGTCCATGACAGATGGTAACGTTTTTTTGTCCACGCTGCGTAACTGCGAATCGTATCGCCGCGCAATAAGGTCCATGGTCGTGCAGCGTTGGAAAAAAAACGTAACCATCATCATCATGGCTATACGATGTCATGGTAGCCCTGGTGTCAGGTTTTAGGCCGCCTGAAGGCCTCTTACATAACTTGACGTTTAACGTTATAGGACAAAACGACATTTCGGGACTTACATTTAACGTAGGTAGGTAGTAGCTGTACCTAACATCCGAACTTTAGATCATCGTTGAACTATCGCATTAAAAATGAGCTTATTACACTTTGTTCACCTGGGTGACCTGGGTGATATCATCCAGTTGCATGTAGTGGGATTTATAAATCATTGCACCTTGGAATCTGTGCACCTGGGTAATCAGCCCTTCTAGCATAATATGCATGTCAATATTACGACAAAAAATGTCGACTCTATTTTGTTGAGACAGATATACCTTAGGGTACCTAGACTTAGGGTACCTACGTGTAGAATAGCTTTGTCACGTTCTCACACGACAAAAATGGATGAGTAGATTTTGTTGCGGGGGCATGCTAGGCCTGCAGGTCTCACATCGAAGACCCAGGTGAACACAGTACAGGCGAGTTGACACGGTCAAACGCCTAGCCTGTATGAAATACTACTGTCAAGGTTACATGAATCAGGCCGAGTACTCCAAATTCCAAGACCATCACCAGAGTCCATCGGCAACCAATTTGTCCTGACACCAGGGGTCACGCATTAGATCACTCGTGGCCCCTCCTACGGAATATTAACTAGGGAACTAATAATAACTTACCGATACTACGCCCAGAGTGCCACGAAATATGTTATGGCCCCTCTACACAATCGGTGATCATGAACGAATTCCCGCGAGCACGATTGTGTGGAGGGCTTAGGCCCATGTTCACCGCACTTAATTTAATTTTGTGCTATTATTTATTCAACCGTCCAATGTTGACGTTTAACTTAATAAAGAACTGTCTGACGAATAAAATGAAGAATGTAAGATAAATGAAAAATAATGTAGAAGATGTAGTGAATTTTGTACATCTTCTACCAAGAAAATGTACTAGCAAAGATCGAGAAAGGGAAGCTTAGATGGTTTGGACATATTAAGATAATGGGTGAGAGAAGATTGAGGAAAGGTTTAAAAGGCGAGTGTGAAGATTCAAGTTGGTAGGTAAGGCGCAACCTAAGAAAATGTATTAGGATCAAATCCAATACGTTTTGATAAAATACCACGTATGAAGGGACTCATGGAAGTAGAAGAAGCGAAAGATGTGTGCCAGGATCGTAGCAAGTGGGGAGAAGTGCTCTCTGCCTACTGCTACGGAAAAAGGCTTGACTATATGGATATGTGTATGTAACAACTGTTAAAAATAGTAAACGTTTGTTTAAATTTTGGTACACTTTGGTCTTATTACTCGTTTGTAATCGCCGACCATTTTCCACGCTTACCGATCACCAGATTAACGACCATTGCAGATTGTGAAGAGCTTTACATTTTGGCCTTGAGATTACTTATCTACTCGTACTTGTCTATTTTTTTTCTAAACTTTAAGATTAGCATATGGCTTATATTTTACTGTAGAATCTATAGATAATTAGATTAATATAAAAAGTGTTGTTCGTTTAAACTGAGTGGCCCTGGCTGGTGTCTGAGCTTTTAGGGAGCCTGAAAGCTCAAAAATGGACCTTAATATTATTAATACTATTTTTATGAACAATAAATCATTAAAGTTCTTAGATTTACCCAAACAATTTCGAAAATTAATAAATTACTTGGATAATGTAAACGATAGTTGTCTAAATCTACGTCATGTTGATAATCGAATTACTTAGAAGAATATCCATAACACTGAAAACTTTAACTCATAATACCTATTACACATAGGAGTAGAGGTTAACACAAACACGTTTCAAACGCAACATTTTTGTTATTTTTAGAAATGCTTTAGCTTTGGTTATTAGGCAAATTCAGTCCTTTAATGATTTTCGCGGAGGTCGCACCTCGAGAGGTGAGGCAAGATGCTACCGAAACAACTGTTACAACACTTGAAGGACCATTCTATCATTATTTACATTCATAATGTGAATCTTAGACCCGCATGTTAAAACGACGCTCAGTCATGAATCTCGATTTAAAGCTGTTTTTAATCCCCGACACAAAAACGAAGGGAGTTTTACTCTAACGTTATGTTATAAGTTTGACTGTCTGTGTGTGTGTATGTGTGTCTGCTGTGGCATCGTAGCTCCTGAACGAATGAACCAGTTTTGTTTTTGTTCTTTTGTTTGAAAGGTAAATTAGTCGGGAGTGTTCTTAGGAATTTTTTATGAAAATAGTTTTCGGGGTTTTTTTTTAAATTTTTGATTACTTATGTATGGTAAAACAAGTTTTAAATCGAGATTCAAGACTAAGCGTCGTTTTAGCATGCGGGCCTTAGTAAATTAATCACGAGGTTTAGCTCTAGTCAGTCTTCGTATTGAAGTAAATTACACGCGAACGCTTCCAGTGAGGGAGAACTTTAAAAACTTCGCAAAACTATAACAGCCTCAGATCATAAGTTCTTAGTATCTGATCGCAGATCACATCACTGCGCGATACCCATTATTACCCATTGAGGTAACAAAAAAATGTGTCTGTTGGAGAGGTGATTACGAAACGCCTTTTCTCTTCTATTATCTTGCATCTTATCTGAAATCTAAAAGAAAGCTTTCGGGTCAAGTTTCAGTTCATAGCGATGATAGTCAAGTTGGAGAAGGCCCGCCTCTGAAGCCAAAGGGAGCGGGTTCAAACCCAGCCGACGCCACACACCAATTTGTTCATTGTGTGAGCATCTGTGCGTATTGTATGTCATCTGCTCCGTGACTGGAGCCCGGTGTATGGCGACAGGCTCGCTCCCTATCACATTTGGGACTGAATATCGTCCGGCGAAGTGTAGGTGTTGTATTACACCTTTGCCTGCCTCCTCGGGGGAAAGGCGTGACGATATGTTATGTAAAAGAAAATTAAAATGTTTACCGCTAATATTTTTTTGTATTTCTTATATCAGGACTTTACTTTGTATCGGGTTCAACTGAATATTATGACCAAATAATTTATGCAAATATATTCCCATTTTGTCCATATGGCTCCCAAATCTCGTTTTGTGGGGTCAATGGCAGTATTCTAAATGATTTATAATTTTACAATGCTTTTTGTTTGTCTTAAAGTCGTCGAGAGACTTTGACGTCTTCTATGTGAGATGTGAGATAACATTTGCATTGTACAGTTTGCTCAAGAACATGATTTACTTACTCGCGACCGGACGGTAACTAGAAACCTTCAGTGAAAAATTCCCTGTTGAATGATCTAACAGTTTTTTTTTTTTTTAATGTAGAATAGGTCTGCGTTTGACCACCAACTCGCCTGGGACCCTATTCGGAGATTTGAGATTCTCATCTCACCATTTTGCGTCCTTGTTGCTCTAGTTTAAATTGTCATAGGTGTGAGAGTGACCAAGATAAAATCTCATCTCATCTCACGCGCAGGAATAGCCCCCCTGATGTTAAGCGACGTTGTGGTCTAACTGATCAGGCGAAAACCGTATCAAAATTCTTTGCGTGGTTAGGAGATAAACAGATATGAGAGGGACAGACAGCCGTGGAAAGGGATTTATTGTTTTCATGTAAATCCTACTAATATAATAAACGCAAAAGTTTGTAAGAATGGATGGATGGATGGATGGATATTTGTTACTCTTTCACGCCAGAACGTCTGAACAGATCTGAATGAAATTTGGCACAGAGATAGATTTTAACCTAGAATAACACTTAGAGGTACTTTTTAACCGCGGGTGAAACCGCGGGGCGCAGCTAGTAATGACTAAAAAATAGAACTCGTGGTTTATGGCCAACTGAGACCCCCAAAACCACTTCTCCGATTTTCGCTCATATTTGAACTTAACAATCGTATTAGATTTGCACAGTTTAATGAAGATCGAAATAACGTCACTCAAGTTATAGTCTAATCAAACATCTAGTAGCCTAGTAGTTTCAAGTAGTCATTTATAGTAATCTGGTTGTGCTATTAGTCTCTGAGACCTCGTTTCTCTTGGTCAAAGTTAATTTTGTTGTAAAGCCAGACTATTCCCGCGAACGCTCGCGAAAGCACCGATACGCCGTTCCTATCAGTCAAAAAGCTTTTAAGAAACAATAGGAAAGTTCGCGGCCGTTCGCGGCTATATTCTGGAGCCGGCTTAAGGCTAAGATCGGTAGGATACCGTTATGATTGTCTTGTTATTATCGTCCGGGCAGGTTATTAGGCACGAAATACCAGCTAGGTTGTTTGCAGCTGGCATTAGCTAGATGAGGCTGGCTTGTGGCAATTTTTTTAATGTTTTGGCTGAAGAGATGAGCAAGATGCTACCTCGATAGTTAGCGTTACGCTGCTTTTAATAGTTATATACCTCTTACAATTAGACCCTATTGAGAACGCTAATCTACTTAATCCTATTAAGATTCAACTTAGTATGGTTCTGTGAGCTATAAAGACCTCGCGAAAATGTATGTAAAATAAAACACAACAAGTTACTAGCTGTTCTACCCGCGCCATCGCTCGCATTATATAGCCTACGTCACTTAGGAATAATGTAGCTTCCTAATGGTGAAATATTTTTTTTAAATCGGACCAATGTTTTTGAGTTTATTCGTTACAAAAATACAAAACTTTACTTCTTTATAAAACTTTTCGCTATAGAATTTTAGTGTGGATCGAACCTGATCACAAAATTTCATGAAAATTGGTTTAGAAATGCGAATTGTAGAGGAGAACAGCCAAACATCCTGACGTCCAGACATACGAAAGGATTTTTGACCAAACTGAAACGAAAACACTTCGTTTGCGCTTTGCGCTCACTCGGTCAAATATGCATGTTATTGTTATTAGTGCGTAGGTATCAGACAAGGTCATCAATACTTTTAGCTAGCACATTAACGTTCTGAATAAAGGGATAATAAGGGATAACGTTCTGAATTCTCTCATCGTTCGTTTTCATCCACAACCATCTTATCCAACTTCTGAACTCTTAGGGCCTTGTAGGTATTATATAAGTACATGAAGGTTTTTATCATATCATCCAACTACCAAACATACATTTTCCCAAAAACTGTCAGACTACCCACGCCTTACCCTTCAAACTTCAAAACCAGAACAGCTAAAGATAATTTTAAAACTTTTGTCACATAAAAATCCTATTTTCAGTGTTTCAATACCTCGAGGTTTCTTCCTGCAGTTGCAATGTCAAGTGCGATGTGAGAGTAATAATCAATGCGATTACAGCTAAGGTCGACTTGTAGTGCAATGCAAATTAAAGTTTGCAGAGACCTTTGCAAGGGTCTGTAAGATCATTTAAGAGACAGGGTTAAGGTCAGAGCTCCAAAACTCTGCTTTATGTTGATTGTTTTAAGGCTGGGTATCCGGCGAAGATGTGGGAAGAAGACGAGTAATGCGTAAGGTAAACTTCACCAATTAGATCATTTCATTTACACAGTGAAGTGATGCTATTGGTGGTATTTTTTTCTCGCACACCGCTCGTCTTCGCACATCTCCGTGCATCCAGTGGATAAACAGCCTAAGGGCCTCATTATAAAACGTCGCTCTGTCACGAATTCCAATTTAAAAGTAGTTTTTAAGAGAGTAAAGCTAGTTTCAAAGCGAGATTCGTGACTAAGCGTCGTTTTAGTATGCGGCCCTAAGTGCCTTCTTCTGGAAGAAGGTACCATATTCTTCGATTTAGTAAATTATTATTAGTATATTTGAGCAGAGGTCTCAAGAGTCTATTGTGGAGGTAGAGACTCTAAATTTGTATTTTTGTCTGATGGTACCTAGTTTTTTTTTAGTTTTGCCCGTAGGGCAGGCTAGAGCCATCATGGCCATACCGCTTTTTCTTCCGTTTTATATAGAATTTTATAGAGAAGAGGGTGATGAATGATGAGATGAATCCCTCCACTTTTCCCATTTCAGTAAAGCCGTGGATACTTCATTGAAAATTTAAGTCGAGTTTTGTAGAGAACACGAAAAGTAGCATTTTCTAATGTTTGCATCATTTGCCCACACTCGTGCAGGTTCACGAACGAAACGGCCGAACCGGCAAAGGTTAATAATCCACAATTATTACACTTTAACATTCGAAGACAGGTTCTTTCAGTCGCATGCTGAACTGCGCGAGGAGCACACGCGTCACGCATTGTTTATCTACGACAACTGACAACACTAGCCGCGCCACTATGGCGACTGAAGCGGAGATGGAAGACGAGCGCCCGGGGTCGGTGACCTCGGGCGACCTTTACTCAGATGGACAATTTCAAAGGCTTAAACGATCGAGGAATTATCACGAAGTTGAAGAAGATGGTTTTAGTGAAGTGTCTAATAAAACGAGACGTGTAGTAAAA
Organism: Peribatodes rhomboidaria; assembly: GCA_911728515.1. NCBI lineage: Eukaryota > Metazoa > Arthropoda > Insecta > Lepidoptera > Geometridae > Peribatodes > Peribatodes rhomboidaria. Next base: position 848,536 of record OU452190.1, read on the forward strand.
GGCGTGCCAAAAAAGGTTTCGAACGTTAATAATACAACTCAAGCTTCAACATCAAAGGAGATCGTTCAATATTACGATGTTTGTGTTACATCCGTTGAGCCACTACCGAAGCAAATTGCCTTTGCTAAACTACTTAGAAGCTCAAAGTGTACAAATATTCTGAAAATCAAATACAAGAGTAGTTACAAAGCTATTATTAGCTTTGATAAGAAAGAAAACGCAGAGAATCTGTTGAATTGTGAGCAGCTAACAGAAAAGGGCATTCGATGCCAGTCAACAGATGAGATAAATGTTTGTTATGGTATAGTAAGACAGATTGACCTTGAAACTAAAGTCGAAGAGCTACAGAAAGTGTTTGAGTGCGATTATGAGATTCTATCTGTGAGGCGTCTCAAGCGACAAACTAGCGAAGGGACCTGGACAGACAGCGAAACTGTTCGCCTATGCTTCAGGGCTTCCACTTTACCACCGTATGTTTCAGCATACGGTTGCAGATTTATAGTGGAGTCATACACCTTCCCAGTCTCGCAATGTTCAGGATGCTGGTATTACGGCCATATTAAAAAGTATTGTCCGACAAAGAAAATATTGTGTCCTAAATGTGGAGCAAATCATGAAAATTGTGAGACTAAGGACTATAAATGCGTGAATTGCAAGGGTCCCCATATGTCAATTGAGAAGTCACGTTGTCCCGTTTTTAATAAAGAAAAACATATTAGAAAACTCATGAGCGAAAAACAGTGCACATACAAAAAAGCACTATCGATATATTTAGAGAGACAAAAGAGTGAAGCCCATGGAAGTCAAGACACAATTACGCCTAGTGTATTGAAAGAACCTGATATCAATTTACCTACTTGTAGTCGTAGTTACAGGGAGGCGTTATTGGGCAAAGTAAGAAGTGCACAAAATAAAGACGACGAATCACTGAGTGATGCTATAAATTCCAGCAACGAGTCCGCAATAGGAGCGCAGAGCGATATTAACTCTGAGTCTCGGAAGAAAATGAAGAGAAAGAAGAGGATATCGGCGAACAAAAAAAAAACCCAAGTACATAATAGTGAGTATGTGAGAGAAGATGTGCCTAATAGAGATAAAAAGTTTAATTTTAGTACATTTTACAATAGAGCTATAGAAATAATTTTGTCTCGCAAGTTGCTCAGCGAAAAAATCACGGACTTTTTAAATATGGTATTTGAGGAGTGCTACCCACTGGTAGCTAGGATGCTAAGAAAGGGGAATTATGTATCAAAACTGATATCTATGCTCGGGCATGGATAGAACTCAAAGTAGCCCACGTTTTGTCAATATAGTCCAGTGGAATTCGCAGAGCATTAAAAACAAACTTACCGATTTTGAATGTGTACTAAACCAGCATAAAGTACATATAGCCATCTTAAGTGAAACTTGGTTGACCGAAGATGTGTATAATAACGTTCATAATTACAAAATATACAGGAAAGACAGATTAGAACCATGGGGGGGAGTCGCTATTTTTGTACATAAGTCTTTACAAACTGAGGTGATAGAAATGAATCTGAGTAATCCCGGTATTGAAGTGGTTGCGGTTAAAATATTAAATTGTAAACTTATTAAGAATGTTATATCAGTCTACTGCACTCAACCAGTTCGCACCACGTCGTCGGATTGGGAGGAGTTATTTTCGTTATTTGGACATAAAACCTTGATAGGGGGCGATTTTAATGCCCATCATTCTAACTGGTCTTATAAAACCGATTCACGAGGTATAAGTATTTTAGATTCTAGCTTAAATTGTGGTTTTGTTTCTATGAATACTGGCAGTGTTACTCGAATGAAACTTGTAAACAATAACTTACAGAAGTCGTCACCAGACGTCACCTTTGCTTCGTCAGATATTATGGTAGATTTAACATGGAAAGTACTTAATGAAAACTTAGGTAGTGATCACATGATTATAAAAGTGTCAGTAAATTATGAAGACATTACATACTATACTAAAAAACGAAACTTTAAAAAAGCTGATTGGCCTAACTATAGAATTTTAGTCGAACGATCATTGTTATCATTAACTCCTAATTGTAATGTAGAACAAATGCAAAAAGATTATGATACATTTTTAGACATTATCAATAATGCTGTTGAAGAGAGTATACCATGGATTAAAATCAATAACAATCCTGAAAACAAATTCGTGCCTAAACCATACTGGAATCCTACATTATCTAAAATAGTAGCTCAAAGAAGACTGACATTAAGTACTTTTAGACGTAATCCTACCCCGCATAATCTCAAACTTTTAGAAGAGAAGACTTTCTTAGCTAGATCTGAAATATCGAAAGCAAAATCTACAGATTTTCGCGGTTTTTGTGAATCGGTTAACGAAGATACATCCTTGTCAGATATGTGGAGGAAGATGAGATGGGTGAAAGGTTATCGACAAAGAAGTTTTATTGCACCGGAGTTTAAAAAGATAGAATTACTGAGTAGTTTAGCCCCAGACTGCGTAAGAGCATCTAAACCTTTAATTTCATTCAGAAATAGTTTGCTAGAAAAAGATTTCAGAATTCAGGAACTAGAAGCATGCCTTAAAAAAAAAGATACTGCACCTGGCAATGACAGCATAACATATTCAATGATTTATAATCTCCCTGAAGTAGGCAAAATGCATTTACTTCAATTATATAACAATATCTCTAGTTCCGGCCTCGTGCCACAGCAGTGGAGAGATATCAAAATAATTCCAATTCCAAAAATTTATAATAATTCTAATACTGAAGTGAAATTAAGACCTATTTCACTAATTTCTTGTATGTGCAAAATTTTTCACAATATGATCACCAAAAGACTAGAATGGTACGTAGAACATCATAATATACTATCTCATAATACTACAGGATTTAGAAAAGCACAATCATGTTTAGACTCTGTAACGCGATTAGTAACAACTATACAGTTAGGACTTGCTAAAAACATACCTACATTGGCTTGTTTCCTTGACATAAAAAATGCATACAACAATGTCTTGATTGAAGCTTTAGTTAAACAATTGGATAATCTAAAAGTTGGAAGTAAAATTTGTAATTACATTTGGGAGTTTCTAAGTGAAAGACACCTAATAATAAATAGTAATCATTACGAAAATAATGAATTAGTTCGGTGGACATCTAAAGGCTTAGCGCAGGGCGATCCTCTTTCGCCACTGTTATTTAATATAGTAACCCATGAAGTGTGTAAAAACGTTAATACAGGAATTAGTCAATACGCGGATGATTTTGTAATTTATAAAAGCGATGAAAACATAGATAAATGCGTTTTTGAAATCCAAACTTCGTTAAATATTATTGTTAGACTTCTTAATAATGTTGGTTTACAATTATCAGAAACAAAATCTAATTTTTGTTTATTTAGCAGAGGTCGCAGACGAAATAGTATTGAACTTAAAATTAATCATGTAAGACTAAAGCCCAGTGAGAGTATCAGATACTTAGGTATTTGGCTGGACCGCTCGCTTCTCTGGAACAGGCACATCCGAGAAGTATGCGAAAAAACCGAGAGATACTTAAATATTATGAAAGTATTGGCAGGTAGTGGCTGGGGTGTTCATCCCAAGCACTTAAGAAGGCTATATATTAATCTCATCAGAAGTAGAATAGATTTTGGTTCTTTCCTGTATGCGAATAGTGCAAAATGTCATACTATTAAGCTAGATAAAGTGCAAAATCAAGCGCTTAGAATTATTGGCGGTTTTGTAAAATCAACTCCCACACACGTTATGGAGAGTGAAATATGTATTCCCCCTTTATCAATTCGGAGAAAATATTTAGCGTACAAATACTGTCTCAAAGCCAGTGGCCCTATTCGGAGATTTGAGATTTTCATCTCATTTTTTTTCGTCCTTGTTGCTCTCGTTTGAAACGTCATAGGTGTGAGAGTGACCAAGATAAAATCTCATCTCATCTCACACGCAGGAATAGCCCCCCAGGTCATGGTGTAAAAACTCGACTATTGCCCTGCTCGATGAATTCGGTGCCCTTTGTGCTGACAGAAGCGGTAGATACTGGATGTATAGAAAGAAACCATTACTAATGCTAACATATAATGAAGTTAAAACAGAAAAATGTTCCGCTTCTCACCCACTAGAAATGTTTTTGTTGGATGAATGGATAACCAGTATAGATATAAAGGAATTTATAGTAGAACATTTAGAGTGTGTTCTGAAAGCTAAAAAGGAATACAGTCCTGATTCATTAAAAATTAACGTAATAGATGAGTTAGAGAGAAAATATAAAAACTGGCATAAAATATTTACGGACGGGTCAAAGAGCACCGGTGAATCATCGTCAGGGATAGCCTTTTTCGATGCAACATGTAAACAAGCGGAGTGTTATCGGAACGCATCGCCGGTATGTATAATGACCTTGGAGTTGTTTGCCATAGCGGCGGCGCTGTCCTATGTTGAATCTAATAAATTGTGTAACAATGTCGTAATACTAACAGATAGTAAAAGCGCCCTTCAACATATCTCTAAATGTATTACAGGTAGTCGAGGTATACCTATTGCTTACAGTATTTTACGTAAACTGGAAAAGCTACGAATCAATCAAACCGTTGTAAAAGTGCAGTGGGTACCTTCTCACATTGGGCTATCGGGCAACGAGACGGTTGATCGCCTCGCGAAACTGGCTGCTATAAGTGGATCGGATATGTATATACTACCTACTCACTCAGAGTACTTACCTAAATATAAAAACTTATGTTTTAATAACTGGAAGGAATACTTCGACGAACGATCTCAATTTAAAGGTATTTGGTACAAAACAATGCAGAGCCAGCCGCATCGATCACCGTGGTTTGTTGGCCGTATCAGTCGGAAACTTGTAGTTATCGCGCACAGATTACGTTCCGGACACATTCCATTAAACGCTTTTGGATTCATGATGGGAAAGGTATCGTCACCCAATTGTGAGGAGTGTGACCAGCCCGAGGATGTGTACCATGTCCTAATGGAATGTGTCCGAAACCAAGCTGAGAGAGAACGAATTTTTGCCGAACTTGATGTGAGTAAGTACAATGTGGGGGTAATCCACGGTATTTTATCTGAGCCTAGTTGTAAAGGAGCTGGAATGATTTACGGTCTGGTGAATACTTTTCTCCAGGCCTTGAATGATCCCAGCTCCACCAGGTTACCTAATTGGTTAATTTGATAATAATTTTTAGGGTAATTCTTAAATTAGTTTAGTTAAAATTATGTAAGGTTACGATGGGGCTGACGTAGACCTGTGGTCTAAATGTCCCTAAAAAATAAATAAAAAAAAAAAAAAAAAAAAAAACATTCGAAGAATCACAAGTTTTAGAAAATAATATAATACAAAATCATGACACCATCTTTTCGGTTCCCGCCAAAAACTTCATGGTACCTTGAGTACCGTTGCCCTTATTTATAAGTAATAAAGGAGGTTGTTACAAAACTGATTTAAGAAGGTAAGGATCAACGTATTCTCAGGCGAAAAAAAAAACCGCATCTGCTTTGTGGATTGTTGACGTTTGAAGCGTTGTGAAGCGTTGTTTGAAGTTTCGAGAGTTTTGAGTTTACAATTTGATTGTTTATTTTATTTCATGAATGTTTTATTTAAATATTTAATTTTGTAATTGGTAAAATGTGTGAATATTTGAGATATCAATGTGGATAGATTTAGGTAGCCGTGAATAAAAGAGGGATTCTTAGGTAAATATTTAAGAATACTTCCTACTTAGGCACCTGTAAACTTGGATGATCTTTGAATAATTTACGAAGCTTCAGGCTTCCTTAGCTCCTGGTTTTGTATCAAGTACCTGCTCAGAGATTGTAGAAATCTAAATAATTTATATTGTTATCTAAATCATTGGCAGAATTTGAGTCGACTTTTATATTTCCTGAGAAAATCGGGTCTGACATACAGACAGACAGACACCTATAATTATGAAGAGTTCCCTCTACGTTCCCTCTAATTATTTTCCTCTACGAGGGAAATGCTATCACTACATTGTACCTACTTCAGGCCTGAATTAGACAAGCGAGGATGCGACGCAGACAAGGTTCTGCTTCAAAACTTGTTCACTCAAAATGTATGAAAACGACGTGATTTGAAATAAAGGCACACCGCGTCACAGTTTTCACCCCTGAATTTTGTCCGCGCATTCTCGCCTTCCATTCTGCTTGTATAATTCCTAACGATGTAGCGATACCACACACCTAGGCTTCTGTTCGTAGGTTTTCTTCGCCACCCACATCTAAATAGGTCTAGGCGTTTAGCAGATCTGAATGATTAACAACGTGAAACAAAGATAAGTACATAAACTTCGACGTTTTTAACTAGCGACGGAGAAAAATTAGGCTATCGGCTTCCTTATTCCCTGACCTTAATTGGCTTTTTTGTCCTTGTTTCCTGTTTAATCTAGGGCCTTTCAAGGTCAAAGAGAAGGTATTTTCTAGGTCTGCGTGCTTCATCTTCATCCACGTCGTCGCTTACCAACAGACGAATTGGTGGTCGGTGATTGATTCACAAAAACTTGCAGACTGGGCTTTTGCACAAAAAGTGATTGAAAAAATGTAACGCAAGATTCTTGCATCTTGATATTTTAAATAGGTAATGAAATGGTGTCAGGATTCCTGCATTTATATTTACATAATTGTATTGGTCACTACATCTTATCTACTTGCTATGTACCTATCTATATTCCACTAATTACCCATACCACGTGTAAATTTATCATAACACCTATCCTCCACGCATATTAGTATTAGATAGATTGATTTAAATTGCTCTATTTGCTCATAATTTTATACATTCGTTTTATAAATATTGCACATCCAATTTTCAAGTTATCGCGTGTTTAGTTTTAAATTTTAAACCATACAACAGTAATATATTCTGTGAAATCGATTTAATTTCGTGACGCATTTTTTATACAATTCGTTTATTTGTTCGTATTCTTTTTGTCCTATATTTACATGAAAAACACAATTACCAGTAAAGAATATCTTTGCTCTTTACGAATTTGCAGTTTGGTATTTCACATAAATATCTTTTCAACACTTTGTCGATATTTTTAGTGCCAGTTGTTACACTAAAAATTAAAATTAAGTATTATTATAATTATTATCTTGTCTTTTTTGTTGTTTGAGGTATGAACAACAAAGAGTTTATATATCTATCTATGTATCTACCTACACGTGATTATTTCACGCGTCAGTAAATAAAGAAAATAATACAAACGAAAATGTGCCGACTTTGTCCTCTCGCTCGTGCTAGCATTATTGTACGATCGTGCAAGTGAGGGAACATGATTAGCGCTGCTTCGTTTAGATTCGTTTCTTCAATAGTGGATTATTTAAAATTTTGTTGAAATATTATAACACGCCAGCTTTATCTCTTTATCATTCCAATTTATCGGGATGAACCCGCATTAATAACGAAGTATTTAAAATTATGTAAAATGTATTGACTGTATTTCAAATTATGTAAAATGCACGACATGTGGGCTCTATTTATGTAGATTAGATAGGTAATTACATTTTTTCCATACATTGATAAACAAAGTTATATTCCATCCAACATATTTGTGTTTTGTTGTATTTATGGCATGTCGGCCATGGTCTAAATTATCGTTTTTATTGGTCGTTCGTTATGTATCGACGTTCAAGTAGGAATTTACTTACTTACCTTTGAATACTCTTATTATATTAGCCGACTACTCAAAAGAGGCACATTTTTTTGTATATGTACGTAACTAGTTGGTTTTTAAGTTAAATATAGGTACCTGGTATTTTGTCTCCCTTACAATCATACTAAGTAGGTAATTTTGTAAATAAGAAATAAATATGTAGAAAGAGCGCACCCTTGTGGTACACCGGATATGTTAAAGAAATTCTAAGCTTCAAGAAAGCTAAGACGAACTTTACAAAAAATGAGCTAAGCTTCAAAATAATAGTTTTCTTTTTAGAAAACACTAATATTTAATGAAATGCCTTTTCAACAATGGCACCAAAACATGATCAACCATTTCAAAAGCTTCTGACTGTTCCACTTTTTGGACAGCTTATTAGTATAGGTACTAATTTCTTGACTATCTATGGTAGTTAATGACTTGTCTTTATGGGTTTTATATGGCACTCAGTGATTGTGTTCATTTGCTGATGGAATGTGTCCGAAACAAAAATGAAAGAAGTTTATTGATGCGGGACCTGAGCTTGAACTGCTATGATATGGGTGTATTTACCCATATCTTAGCAGTTCCAGCTTCTGAGGCCGCGGTTAGAGTGAACGAGATGTTTCGACATACTTAATTTATTAGTTTCTTAGGGGCACAGTCGGCCCGACTAGATCTCGTCGCGGCCGCGCGGTGCTGGTCTGCGAGCTCCTGAGCGCTGATCTATTCGGCGTCGGTGATCGTCTCCGCCGATCGTCAATGCGTGGGCGCGGCGAGGTCTTCTTTTAAGTTTTTTTTTTCTCGATTTCGTTGAAGTGTATAAGTTTAGGGTATGATGGGATTAGCATGCCAGTATTGGCAAAAATCCCTAAATAATTTTTACATGGATTGAAAAAAAAGTGATTGTGTTGTTTTTCATTAGTAAAATTATTTTTTAAATTGAAGATTGATCGGATTCCACCCTCTACAAACAAACTTACAAACTATATCTCTTCATAATAAAAAGTGTATTATGACACAGACAGAGTATTATCTCTGCGTTTCTATATCTGACATCAGGGGGCCTACCATGACATATTTATTGTCATGATGGTAACGTTTTGTTTTGGACGCTACGCGACCGTGGACCTTATTGCGCCGTGATACGATTCGCGGTCGCGCAGCGTCGAAAAGAAAACGTAACCGTCATGGCAATAAGATGTCATGGTAGTCCCCAGGGCTAGCAACTCGAACTAATACGAACGATATACGAATATATATTTTTAACCCCCGATGCAAAAACGACAGGGTGTTATAAGTTTGACGTGACTGTATGTGTCTGTGTGTGTCTGTCGTGGCATCATAGCTCTCGAACGGATGAACTGATTTTGATTTGTTTTTTTTGTTTAAAGGTGAATTAGTGGAGAGTGTTCTTAGCTTATAGGAAGCTTTTTAAGCTTTTAATAGATGAAATACATACTTCAATGGATAATTAACACTCAGGCATAGAACAAACACAAATGTTAACGACCGTCTTCATTGTTGCAGACACCATGGGCTGGCTAGTGACCGCGGGCCTCCTGTTCGCCCTCTGCCTCAGCAGGGGAGGGTGCTACCTTCTCCCCGGTGACGTCATCCCGCACCATTATGACGTCAGGCTGCTCTACGACATCGACCCGACCACCAACTACAGCTTTTACGGCGTCGTCGATATACTGGTGAGTAAAGTTAATTACAATTCTCATTAAGCAATCGTAGCTTACTAGCAGAGCCCCGCGGTATTAGCCGCAGTTAAAAATCCAGCTAATCCTGGGCATAAGCTACCTCTATACCAACTTTCGCATTTCTAATAAAAGTAGGATAGTCAAAAGTTAATAAAGTCAAAATGCCTTTATTAAATTGGGCATTGAAGATTGAAACAAATAAACGTCAAAGTCATAAAATGACTCAACCACCTTGTTAACAAAAAGATTTAGAAGACTAGGCAAAATAAAGGTTATCAGTCATTGGAGCGACTCTGGATCGGCTGGAGTGATTTTCAACTGGTGATCAACGGGTGGCCCACGGATGGACGAGTCAAATAGTGAACCTCGAGTGGTCAAACGGTGAACCACGCGTGGTCAACGAATTTCCAAGTAGTCTGTCAGCGATTGTCACTTGTCCTCGCGTGAACCACTCGCGGGCGGCGTGGTCACCGAGTGTGGGCTACTCGCCGTCCACGCGTTGACAACGTACGCCGAGGCGATCAGGCGTTGATGTAGTGAGCGCATATCCATAGAAGTTCATTTTTTAAAGAAATACCCAACCGCATGAGGCGAGGTGGTGCGTGTCGGGTGGCTATATTGAGTGATTAAGAGTCGCTCTAAAGAGGATACCTATTTGGGTAGATACTTACTCAGTAGTATGTGGAAAATGGTTGATGTTGGTAATGATGATAATAGGTAATATCTATAGGCAAGGTAATCATCGTTCTAGGCGATCTGAAGTTTGAATCTTCTTGTTTTTATGTCTAACTAGCTGCGCCCTGCGGTTTCACCCGCGGTTAAAAAGTATCATAAGTGCTATTTTAGACTATAATCTATCTCTGTACCAAATTTCATCCAGATCTGTTCAGTCGTTTTGGCGTGAAAGAGTAACAAACACCCATCCATCCATCCATTCTTACAAACTTTCGCGTTTATAATATTAGTGGGATCAATAAAATTAATAATGCGTTATTTTGTAACGTGGTGGAAAAAAAAAAAAATAAATAAATTTAATTTAATATTTAATATTTAATAAAGGTAAAAGTTAGGTTGAGGTGAAAAGTGGTCCACGTTATCGGGGGGGAGATGGGACAAAAGGAGAAATGGTGGCAAATGAAACTTTTGCACCTGTATTAAAGAGCTTGAAGAGCTGAAGCTAACTGTACCTTTGAGGAAGGTGTCGCAGCTACCTAAGCGAACAAAAACAAAATTAAACCTGGATAAGCTTAAGTCGATAAGAACAAAGACCTCTGTTACCAAAGACCGTATTGTTGTTTATCTGTGAGTTGCTGTGTGAGGACAAAATTAAAAGATTTGTTTTTAAGGTTAAATCAACACTATTTATTGGTCGGAACCATAATTACTTAAAGTACATGCAATTTTCTTAAATTTAAAGCGAGTATTCTTACCCTGTAATGACCAGAAGGGTCTTAAGCTTAAAATTCTACAACCTTAATCGTTATAGAGTTAAATACTATTTAATACTATATTTTAACACACTTAAATTGAAACGAACCTATTAAAACCAAATCGCTTAGAATGTAGTTATGAAATTACAGCTCTGGTGCTAATACTGTCTGTAATATTAAAGTAATATAAACTAATGTGATTCTAAATGTTAATTCACAATCAATGCTAGTAAATCGGTAGCTAAGCGATTTACTAGAACAACAAAAGGTATTTCTATTCAAAACTTATGTTCACTAAAGCGCAGATCATACAGTGAAAACGAGGACTGTCTCATACGTCTACACTCTGTCCAGAAGGCTTGAAATTGTGAAAATTAGTAGAATAATATGACCATACCTGTCATAGAGAAAGTAACCTTGTGGCTATGACTTTTGAACAAAATAAAGGGGTTACTTGTGAATCCATGGATAAGTTGCGTGTGGTACTTGCTTTCACGACGCAGCAGGTACGCTTGGAGGTTAACATCCGCAAGTGGATACAATGGTGTATGCTTGCCGGTAAGCAACGTGGCTTGGGTCCGCAAGTGGGAAGAAAAAAAATGACATGCAGTGCAGTTACATCTGCAGGAATCGGGGTGCCGTAGTCGTTGCCAGTTCGTCAGTGGGGAATTGATCAATCCGGGCAGAAGAGGCTATGGACAAAAAGACGACAGAATCAGAATCACGTTTCTTCTTTATCGGGAAAATTCTGAGATCAACTTTTATCACAACAATTTGAAATGATTGTTTCATTCCATCACAAAACTAACCTTTTACGCCTCTTTTTAAATGCTTCCGCTCTAAGGCAGAAGAAGGTCCGGAGCACCACGCCTCTCAGCAAAAGCTCGTCAAAAAGGAAAGACATCTTTGTCGCGTTTCAAGTAGCTTTTCGAAAATGCCATTCAAAAAAGCAAAATCATTTCTGTCACTTTGGAACCGTTTCGACTCACGCATCCACGTATGACGTCACCACACTAAATCCACTACGTCTTGTACGCAAAACTATTTTTTATTTACGTTCCATTTTCCCAACAAGGTTATGTAAAATAATCCAGATAAAAAATAGATAGAAAATAGATAATTTCATTCTCCTATCTTTTTTTTTTATTATTTGACTTGATCCGTCGGACGGAAATGTGAAACGGATGACAGCAACATGCTAACTGTCACTGTCAGTGTCTAATAACTTACATGACTTCAAAGTCATTGCTCAATACCGTAAATAAAAATAAAATCATATTTGTTATTTAATGTCGAAGACAATTAAATATCAACAAAAAATGCAAAAATGAATGTTTAAGTGTCGTGCAACGAAAAAATGTATTGTAAGTAAGTAGCTACGCTACAATACCCCCGTTTTCGGATAAAGAGGTTAACGTAGTTAACCGTAAAAACAGCAGGAGTAACCGGAAAAAAAAAAGAAAGACGTTTAACTGCACTGCCGCAACCAAAAATATGACAAAAGGCCATACTTCCGAAAACGAAGAAAAAATTGTTAGCAGACAATTTCTGTTACAAATTTAACTCGCGGATCGATTAGATTGACAACACTTTTTTAAGACTAGTATTTATCGTTCTTTCATCACCAGTCGTTACTATTTATTAATGTTATCCACGCAAATCCTTTCACTCTGCAAATTTCATCTTATTCTCGCCTTCCGATACCCTTTTCACACGACTTTCATAGCAATCTCTCATTCTGTCCACTACAATTCTCACACATTCATCTCTTCAAACCAAGAAACCCTCATTCACTAAATTCAACCTAATCTGCCGTAGAGTAAAATTAAAATCTAAGAAAATTGGCTTGCTAATACTAAGTTACACGACTTTAAATAGTGTATTACTATTGTGCTAACATAAATCTAAATAACTAAGCACGAAGGATATCCTTCGCGTGAAATTTACCAATTGAACCTGATCCTAATTCACGAAGCTCATAGACAACGCTTGATAACTTTTTCTCGACCTTGCACTTGACGAATTTAGGAGCTAGTTTCGCAGAGAAGAACTTTGCCGCATTTGACTGGACAAAGTTTCTGCGCCATACTATATCGCCTTCCTTTGCATCAAAGTATCGTCGTCTCAAGTTATAATGTTGCGCATTTTTCTGATAAGCTTGTGTCAAAGCATCATCTACCTTAACAAATATGTCTGCTAGCTCAGTTAATGCCGCTGCTGCCTTATCCCTATCGCCTATCGTGACATCATCAACGGAAGCTGGTAAATCCTTCAAAATAGTATGGAATGTACCGTCCATGATAATTTCTCGACCTGTCGCAAGGAAATAAGGGGTGTATCCCGTGGCTAAGTTAACTGTACTGTTCAGAGACAGTTGGATTTGTTGAAGGTATTTGGACCAGTTTCTTTGATCTTGATCCACTAAAATAGACAAACTAACTTCAACTGTCTTGTTATATCGCTCAATTGTATTTGACTGAGGCGCATAATGTGCGCTGAAAAATATTTTAGGGACCGAAAACCTGTCACAAAAACTCTTAAAAGGTTTACTTTTAAATATCGACGCGTTGTCGCAAATTATAATAGCTGGTGTACCCCATTTAAGAAAGATTTCCTTTTCTAAAAATGACGTGACCGTCTGAGTGGTCGCCGTACGAAGAGGATGGAGCCAAACGTATTTGGAAAAAACGTCAACCACCGACAAGATGTAAACGTGGCCGGAGTACGCCTTTGGCAAGGGACCGATAATGTCGATAGACAGCGTGTGTAAAGGAGAATCAACTTTTTTCTGATTTGTCATGAGCCCATTTGGTGCCAAATTAGAATGTTTGTAAGCTTTACATTTTTCGCACTTTGTGACAAAGGCTTTGACATCATTAAACATATCTTTCCAGTAGTAATGGTCTCGTATTTTAAGATAAGTTTTCTGAATTCCTGGATGTACACAACAAAAAGAGTCATGATTTTCCTTCACACAAGATTCCACTAACTCCCTTGGCAAAACCAATTTCCAATTAACGCTTTGAAGATTTGAGTTTGACTTACTAAATCTGTACAAACGATTGTCTTTAATTTGAAAATTTTTGAAATTCGTGGGTGTTGTCTGACAACCCTTAAAAATTTTGTTGTACCACTCGTCATTGGTTGATTGAATACCGCCATCATAAGTTATTGCATCGATGGAAATTCTCGATAAGGCATCGGGGACTACATTAAGTTTACCGGCTTTATGACAAATATTGAAGTTAAATGACGATATTTGCATCGCCCATCTTGCTAATCGACCTGATGGATTGTTAAGGGATTTTAACCACTTTAAGCTCATATGATCGGTAATAACAGTAAACTTAGTGCCTTCTATATACGCACGAAAATGGTTGATCGAATCTACTACCGCCAACAATTCTCGCTCTGTCGTGCTGTAATTTCTTTCGGCTTTCGACAGCAAGCGCGAATGAAATGCTACTGGACGCTCGATTCCCTCAACGTCTTGCGTCAGAACGCTACCAATACCTACAGAAGATGCATCGCAGTGAAGAACAAATGGCTGCGTAAAATCTGGTGACGCCAGAACTGGTGCTGTTATCAATGCTCGCTTGAGAGTGTTAAATGACCCTTCTGCTGCTTCTGACCAGTCGACGCCATCGCTGCCTTTCCGCTTCCCTACCAACGCAGTCATCGGTGCAATAATTGTCGAAAAATCCTGAACAAATCTCCGATAATACGAGCAGAGCCCAATGAAACCTCGTAGCTGCTTTGCCGTTTTGGGGCGGGGAAAATTTTGAATACAGCTTAGCTTTTCTGGGTCTGTGCGCAATCCTTCTGTATTGATGATGTAGCCCAAATACTTAAGCTCTCCCTTACAAAAATCACACTTTTTGAGGTTGACGGTAAGACCAGCATCTTTAAGTGCTTTGCAAACAGCAGAAAGAATGGTCACGTGATCAGAAAACGACTCTGTGGCAATTAAAAGGTCATCAACGTAACAAAAGACCTTACCGTCAAATTTGTGTTGAAACAAGGAGTCTACCAATCTCTGAAGTTCCGCACCAGCATTAGAAAGTCCAAAAGGCATTCGCCTAAACTCAAATAAACCACGATTCGGTACAACGAAGGCTGTTTTCTCGCACGAGTTGCCTTTTCCATCGCCGCCATCTTGATTTGACAGAGCAATTTGCCAAAATGAAGAAGATAAATCGATTGAGGACAAATAATGAACACCGCGCAAGTTGTCAAGAATCGAGTTGATATAAGGAAGTGGATAAGAATCTTTGACAGTGGCGTCATTGAGCTTCCGAGCATCCAAACAAAATCTCCATGAGCCATCCTTCTTAGGTATCATTACCACTGGGCTAGACCATGGGGATCTTGATGGAGCTATGACACCAAGTTTCAGCATCTCATCAACCTCTTTATTCAACGCTGACAACTTCGCTGGAGACAATGGGTAATATCGCTGTTTAATTGGTTCGCCTGTAGTAACGATTTTATGAGTTACCCGGTGAGTTTTACCTAAACCCTTTTTATCCGAAGAAATCGATTCAAAACCCTTAATAACTTTTTGTAAACAAGCAGACTGCTCGTGCGTAAGGTCGTCTCTCGGAACTAACGCCTTAATTTCACAAAACTCCGTGCGTGAAGTAACATCGGCGGAGTTACCTCTCCTAAGTACATCTCCAAACTTAAAAATATCGATTAAACCAAAAGTATCGGCAAAATCCATGCCGCATAAAAGTTTGTGATGGATCGCAGGGCATACCAAAAATGTAAAGTCAGTTGTAATGCCGTTGCACGTAATTGGCAACTGCATTGTGCCTATCACATCAATCTGTGATAAGTCAGCCAAATAAACCGTTGACTTTGTACGATTGAGTCTAAATCCTAATTTCTCAAAATGTTTGTGCTTTTGTGCACCTAATACTGATAAATGTGCCCCTGGATCAAGTAACGCTTCAAAACTGTTATCTAATACTTCAAATTTTACAAACAAACGTGAATCTCCAACAAACGATGAAATTTCCGGAATCGGAAACGTTTGTTTAGAGGAAGCTGTACTCTGGGGCTTAACTAGTTTTTTTTATCTAACGACGAGGAATGCGAACCATTATTGCACTTGGAGCAATTTTTCGTTAGCACATCTTTGGCTCCGCACTTAAAACATAAGATGCCTGGCACCGACCTACATACCTTGTAACTGTGACCTTTCTTCTTACATTTAAGGCATGTAAGATTGTTGCTCGTGTGCGAAGTCGCAGGTGCACTGTTTACAGCATTGATCTCGCGTTTCGGTTTTGAGTTTAAAACGCCAGAGTACGCCTCAAAATTTTTAGTAATGTTGATCAATTGATCAAAAGAGGTTATATCGTTGATTGCTAACAGTTGTGCGTACGAACTAAGCATGTTGTGTTTGACAATTTCTAATAAATTTGCCTCTAAAATAGGATACGCTAGTCTTGCGTTTAAATCTTGTATATCTAAAATGTAAAATGCTACAGATTGACCAGGCAATTGCTTGCGTTCTCTAATTTGTTTCTCTATGTTGTAGCTATAGTCTTTAGTTTGAAAGTACTTTTGAAACTCAAACTTTACGTCGTCCCACGACCGTAATCGACGACTAACCGTCCTGAAAAATTTCAGAGCTGTACCAGACAAGAGCTCTGAAAACCCACGTACTAATGTAACGTCATCAATCTGTCGTGCAAGTCGGGTTTCATTCACTCTCAGTAAAAATTCGTCAACGTCCGTTTCTCCGTTAAACTTAATATTAAGCGACGATAAATTCAAGGATTTGTAATATATCGCAGCTCCGTGCGGAGTGTCCGCTAATGAATGACTTTGTTGTGCATGAGCGTGAGCGCTTGGCTCATATGTGTTATGATGTGATTGTTCATGACCATACGTACTAGTTTTAAAAAACTTTGTTGGTGGAAGTTCGACATTAGTATGTACTATCGGACGCGTTGCAGCAAGTGTGACAACGTCAGTAGTGGCGTGTGCGTGAGACGTAAGTGGTGGTATTGTCACATAAGCAGAGTGACCCTGTGTTGGAAACGAAACAGCTGTCACTAAATGTTCAGAAATAAAATTTGGATTCAAGCGTCGTTGTGTGTTAAGCGTATCAATTGGAATATGAACTTCCCGTTGTCCCGCAGGACTCAAATGTACATGTGGAGTACCAACTGAAGACACATGTCGAGAACGGGTGGGTGAGACAAACGTGGCCTCATCATCGGAGAGTGTTCCAGAATGAACAGACATGTTTCAGTTTTAAATTTGAGTAATTTTAGACAGAGAGTGTAGTTTAACACAATAGCAGGTGTAATAACCTATAAATCGTTCTTAAACTTAAAACAATTCACCGTTAAATTGCTTAAAAACTAAATTTTCAAAATTATTTTTTTAATTAATAATTTTGCCTTCACAAAACAACTCCAAATACTAAAAAAATTCGGGCGCCATTGTAACGTGGTGAAAAAAAAAAAAAAATAAATAAATTTAATTTAATATTTAATATTTAATAAAGGTAAAAGTTAGGTTGAGGTGAAAAGTGGTCCACGTTATCGGGGGGGAGATGGGACAAAAGGAGAAATGGTGGCAAATGAAACTTTTGCACCTGTATTAAAGAGCTTGAAGAGCTGAAGCTAACTGTACCTTTGAGGAAGGTGTCGCAGCTACCTAAGCGAACAAAAACAAAATTAAACCTGGATAAGCTTAAGTCGATAAGAACAAAGACCTCTGTTACCAAAGACCGTATTGTTGTTTATCTGTGAGTTGCTGTGTGAGGACAAAATTAAAAGATTTGTTTTTAAGGTTAAATCAACACTATTTATTGGTCGGAACCATAATTACTTAAAGTACATGCAATTTTCTTAAATTTAAAGCGAGTATTCTTACCCTGTAATGACCAGAAGGGTCTTAAGCTTAAAATTCTACAACCTTAATCGTTATAGAGTTAAATACTATTTAATACTATATTTTAACACACTTAAATTGAAACGAACCTATTAAAACCAAATCGCTTAGAATGTAGTTATGAAATTACAGCTCTGGTGCTAATACTGTCTGTAATATTAAAGTAATATAAACTAATGTGATTCTAAATGTTAATTCACAATCAATGCTAGTAAATCGGTAGCTAAGCGATTTACTAGAACAACAAAAGGTATTTCTATTCAAAACTTATGTTCACTAAAGCGCAGATCATACAGTGAAAACGAGGACTGTCTCATACGTCTACACTCTGTCCAGAAGGCTTGAAATTGTGAAAATTAGTAGAATAATATGACCATACCTGTCATAGAGAAAGTAACCTTGTGGCTATGACTTTTGAACAAAATAAAGGGGTTACTTGTGAATCCATGGATAAGTTGCGTGTGGTACTTGCTTTCACGACGCAGCAGGTACGCTTGGAGGTTAACATCCGCAAGTGGATACAATGGTGTATGCTTGCCGGTAAGCAACGTGGCTTGGGTCCGCAAGTGGGAAGAAAAAAAATGACATGCAGTGCAGTTACATCTGCAGGAATCGGGGTGCCGTAGTCGTTGCCAGTTCGTCAGTGGGGAATTGATCAATCCGGGCAGAAGAGGCTATGGACAAAAAGACGACAGAATCAGAATCACGTTTCTTCTTTATCGGGAAAATTCTGAGATCAACTTTTATCACAACAATTTGAAATGATTGTTTCATTCCATCACAAAACTAACCTTTTACGCCTCTTTTTAAATGCTTCCGCTCTAAGGCAGAAGAAGGTCCGGAGCACCACGCCTCTCAGCAAAAGCTCGTCAAAAAGGAAAGACATCTTTGTCGCGTTTCAAGTAGCTTTTCGAAAATGCCATTCAAAAAAGCAAAATCATTTCTGTCACTTTGGAACCGTTTCGACTCACGCATCCACGTATGACGTCACCACACTAAATCCACTACGTCTTGTACGCAAAACTATTTTTTATTTACGTTCCATTTTCCCAACAAGGTTAAGTAAAATAATCCAGATAAAAAATAGATAGAAAATAGATAATTTCATTCTCCTATCTTTTTTTTTTATTATTTGACTTGATCCGTCGGACGGAAATGTGAAACGGATGACAGCAACATGCTAACTGTCACTGTCAGTGTCTAATAACTTACATGACTTCAAAGTCATTGCTCAATACCGTAAATAAAAATAAAATCATATTTGTTATTTAATGTCGAAGACAATTAAATATCAACAAAAAATGCAAAAATGAATGTTTAAGTGTCGTGCAACGAAAAAATGTATTGTAAGTAAGTAGCTACGCTACAATTTAAACCAAATCCAATCGATTGTGCACAGACAAATATTTGGTACGAATCATGCAGAGATACCGATATCGACTCACGCGCGTCTCGCCGTTGTATCATACTTAGTTAAAACAATTAACGAAAGTATTTTGTTTTCATAACAAAGTCTACAAACATACTTACTGTACCTACATTAAAATATACATGTACTTACCTACTTTGACTACACTAGCACTCATCCAAGTGCACTTACTATAACTTAGTGTTAAATAAAAGATTTTCATGAAACATAGCTAACAACACTCACACATACACACAGACACGTCAAACTTATAACACCCCGTCGTTTTTGCGTCGGGGGTTAAAAAGGTGAAAGAAAAAGAATTTAATTTTGAAATAATGAATTAAAATACATACATACATAATACGGTTTGAATCACGGAACATCTAAAATTTGAGACAGATAAATCCAATTCTCTCTAATTTCATCGTACTTAAAATGCCTGAAATGTTAATTTATCTACTGAAATACTTTGAAATGTTTTACTTACATAACTAATACATTACTAGGTATTATACTTAATTATAACTAAGCCATTAAAACTATACTATACTATACTATTCTGATTCCCTACACGTGGTCCCCGGGTAGTGCTAACCGGGTAGCAAACTCTGGTGGGAGGCTTCGGCCGAGGCTAGTTACCACCCACCGGACCAAGCCATGCCGTGAAATGACCTAGTCGTGTTTCGGGATGTAGTCCGGTGTAACCGTTCCGAAGACGGGTCTGAGCAGTAGCGCACTTGTAGCGCCTCACTCAACTGCCGTCTTTGTACTTCTTCACTCTACAAAACTTCAAGGCTAGAGTGAATAAGTACCTTTTAGGTCGTCGTGCTCCATTTTAGACCACAACGTCGCTTAACATCAGGCGAGTTGGTGGTCAAACGCCGACCTATTGTACATGAAAAAAAAATAATAATATTAATTAATTGTTATTAGGTAGATATTTTAACAGCAGCTATCCAGCATATAAGAATGGACTCTACTGAAGCAATGACTGAAAGAATGATTGTTTGAAATTACGTCAAGTACCTACTTACGTACCTAACCACACAACTGAATCTAAAGGAAAACAAAATAAAGTCTGTGTGGTTGTGAATTTAGATACCTTAGTGAAACCGGTCGTTCGATGTTGATGTTATTGACGTTATAGTCAATAGAAATGATTGGCACAGTCTTTAATATTCCTTAGTAGCGACTCAATGGCGACACGTTGTGAATTGCTAACCACACAGTGGTTTCTTCAAGGTTTTCCTCAGCTATTCACCTTTGTTTTTATAGATGCTTAGGTGTTCTTAATTTATAGTCGTATTATTCATGTGACACTACATAAAATAGAACTTTTATCCCTGTTAGGATGTTCGATCTGGCTTGACTTCAAATCTGAGTGCGTTCGATCGAACTACGACATAATATTTTACTAGGTATTTGATCAATTTTCTTTGTCATGTTTTGACAGAATCATAAAAGTAGAGTTTTTTAATTTGGCTACACTAGTTCTGCAAATATACATTATGTATCTCACGTAACACAAAAATAAAATAAGCCATCAGCCAACAGCTAGTTTAAGGGAAAGTAAACTAACCTATATGAGCTTTTGTTTTTTTTTTAATTTGTTGTTTGTCGTTTGTCCGCTATCTCGCCTGGTGCGGTCTACGACGGAGCACGCTTGTCTATAAGAAACGATTCACTCGAGACTTGGGATTATCAGCGTCGGTGAACACACTAATGAATTGTGTAGTCAAAATGTATGCTAAGTTTTTTAAGATGTATGCAAGCGATGTTGAATTGTCGATACGTTGCGCTTGCGAGCAGCCTTGCATCGGTCAGACAATTTTATGCATGACCAATTTCATTTTAGAGTTTATGACCCACAAACAGTTTAATATAACGAAGCATATAGCCTTGTGATGTGAAAAGTTATGCTATTAAATCAAACTAACTGAACAAATGGCTTGAAAGCGAGTGTCGCAATGATACAATGTTACTCGCTTTGTTGAATATAGTTTAGTCGGTCAATCAATAGGTATTGTCACGAAATGCCTGAAGTTTGGTTGATCGATAGATTCAATAATACAGGCATGTTTGCTTCTTTGACACGAAACTTTTTAATTATTTTAGAAGCCTTCGAGTATTCTGGACTTTGGAGCTTTAAGCTATCGAGCTACTACTGATGTATTTGAACTTATTGCATTTTGTCGCACTAAAATCGTAAATAAGAAGGTGTTCCCTTATCTGTTACATACATATTTATCGTTAGCTAATTTATTTAAATTCAATTCAGGAAAAGTAAATAAAAATAATTTAAATCATGGATAACCTACAGGCGTTTTAAAAAATGAGTTTCTCTTTAAAATAGAAATGCATGAAAGTAAAATTTTCTTCTGCAACTGCATCCAAAAACAATTCTAAAACATACTTTGGTCTTTTTTCTACCGTTATCCTTACCTTCTAAGCTTCTTTTGACGGGTCCACTGCTGTAACTAAAATGCAACAAGTACCTATCTAACCATACCAACCTTTGAGTAACCATGAACATTTTTTCGGCCTTGGACACCCCTCCCCTTAGCATTAAACGTTGTATGTACCTACTTCTAGCCTCGCCGGAATGGTTATAGGTACACTGTTTTGTCTTTTCCTTTCTTACTCGATTTAAAAAGACAAAACACTGTGAAACTATTCCGAGGCTTTACAATGCTTATTGCTGAGGGGGCTCAAGTTTATAACAATGTATAAGAGCTCGACAACCACCATAGAAAGTACGGAATTACCATATCAATCGCACTACACCGTTATGGTCACGGACACACATTGCCATTGCAACCATTGTCCAGCTAAGAAACTAACCAAATAGAAAGTACAAAGACAGTTTTGTAAGCGCTAAAATGTAGGTAACTTACTTCACTTGTGCTTCTGTGCACAGAGTGTTCTAGTCTTCTGTGCACAGTTACTTTCTAAACTGTAATTTATGTAACTTAGTATTCTTGATCTAAGTTTTGATATAACTTGCTTAGGGAACCGGTGGATCGTGGAATAACTTGGTTTAACCGCTTGAGTTTCTTTGTGTGGCTGCATTTGTTTTGGGCAAGACGCCTGCGATCAAAATAATGGCTTGCTCATATTCTCCTTGTTTACATGACAGGTACTTTACCGTAAAGGATTGAATACAAAAATATTTGTCACAATGGCATCAATGAATCCATACCAACTACTTACCTACCTATAATTCTCTGAAGACGCAACGGCGAAAGAACAAAGATACTTAGTAGGAATAAAGCCGACTGATGACGCTTTTAACTGGGTTCTGGTTTGGAAATATGCACTTGCCTGATTAAATTCTATGTACCTACCTATCTAGTCCTTAAGTTATTGAAGGTACGAGTATATTGAATGGTTAGAAACACAATCACTATCTTCAAAAAGCTCTACTTTTTTTTATTGTGTTTTTTGGAAATTATATTTAAGTACGAATTAATTAGTTGCTCACAAAAAATAGTATTATTATTCGCCAATAGATGTCAGGAAGAGTCGTATTTTTCAGTTGAGACTACTTAAACGCCTCCTTTTTGTTATTTTTCTTCCAAGTTTATGTTTAAGTTGATTAGCGATAAAACACGAATAAAATGACATTTTCTAAAAATGATTCCTAGCTAGATCGATTTATCGCCCCCGAAACCCCCTATATACTAAATTGTATGAAAATCGTTGGAGCCGATTCCGAGATTCCAATTATATATATATACAAGAATTGCTCATTTAAAGATATAAAATATATATACAAAATTTAACATTTATTCCTATCGAATGATTTTGTTTCTATAAATATATCCATCTATTTATTTATGCAGTACATTAATCTCGTTGTTGCTATCCTAATACGGTAAGCGAGACCGGTCAATGGATAGCTCCTGACTGCAACAAAGACCAATTACAGAATAGTTTCGAACAAAGGAGCAGCCAGATGTCTGAAGGCAGGATATACCGAAATAATTGCTACATCGTCTCCTCTCCTCCTATTTCAGCTAACAGCCACGCAACCAACTTCCAAGCTAGTCCTCCACGCGCAAGACTTTACCATATCAGAAGAGAAGATCGTTCTGACCGGGGCGTCGGGCTCCCCGACCGTCTCCGGGGCCGCCCTCAACACGACCTTCAACCTCCTGACCCTGGACCTTGAGAAGGCGCTGGAGATGAACGAGAACTACACCTTGACGATACCCTTCTATGGGAACTTGAAGATGGGGCTGGATGGCGTGTATATCAGCAGCTTTGCTAACAAGAATTCTAAGGCGAAAGAGTGAGTTGCAAAACTTTTTTAGCTCTTTTCTTTGTCTGTTCTTTGCCTTTCTGTTTTTAAATATCGTTTCCTCCGCTTTTTTTCTTTTCTTTTGGAACATTTCTCATTTTACATTTAATATCTTTTTAACCTTATTACAATATAAAACGATTTTGTTATTTCTTTCTATAATAGGCCACACAGTTCGGAGGTTGAAGCAATTTGGAAAAAAATTCAATTTATTTAGAGTGAGTGTGGATGGCGTCCTCCATGGCCTTTACGGTTTAGGTACTATCAGATGAACTGCTCGTTTGCCTTTCTTTCAATTAAAAAATAATGATGACCTGTTCACACTAGGTACCTGATAGCTACCCAGTTCGAGGCCATCTCTGCGCGCAAGGGCTTCCCGTGCTTCGACGAGCCCATCTACAAGGCCACCTTCAAGATGATCATCGGCCACCACCGGGACTACACTGCTGTTTCCAACATGCCGCTTGAAAAAGCTTTTGATGATAAGTAAGCAGTCTCATGGAAGCTAGCTTCGTTTGCTTTGGATGATACTTAATTTTTTTTGACAAAATATTGTTGTAGAGCGAAAATCTACATTCATGCTATTTATTAATGAAATTTGGGAAGACATTTGGGAAGAGAGGGTAGTAGTGTGTGAAAAGTACTTACACAACTATATTTTAACTGCACAATATCATCAAATAAACGGAAATTAAAAATTGAATCACGCGAAAGTATTTCTGCTAGCTACTTACCTACTCGCCTTCCTATCGAAGCAATAAACTAAATCGACCGTTAGATAACGTGATAAATGTAATCTAGTTGAGTGCCTTTTATTGCTATTACATCGCTATCTAGCTAAACAACTTTCACGTTAATGAAATCAGATAGAATGATGAGCTCACTCAAGTTGATCGATTTTCAGCGCCCTTGAGAACTACTGGCCATGGGAGGTCGTCGGGACGACATTCAAGTGAGTATACATACACCATACGAGTGGCGAATCCAGGGTTTAAGGGGCTCAAGTCCCCCACCCCTATGGATAGATATATATATGTATAAGTCTATGTGCTTCATCTTCGACCACATCGGCGCATACCAACATGCGAGTTGGTGATCAAACGCGAACCTTTTTACGAAAAAAAAGTACTCGATTTTATCATCCAAACATTGACTTTATTTCACTGCACTGTACTGCAATCTGTACACTTTACATCAGTGTGACTTCGACACGCACGCCGTGTGACTGTGTACAGATCGAGGAAACTGCGATCTAGCGCTGCATGTTTTGATAGTTTGGTTTTGACATAACTAATGTTTTAGAGCTGTAGCAAACAGTGAGTCCGCGTGGACTCACTGTTTGCTACAGCTCTAAAAGGCAGGCCCCGCTGACATCAAGTTGCGTGACATCTTTTGTTTTAACACCAGCTTCTCTATTACGTAGTACTTATTTGTATCTCAATGTCCACCCACCTTCCAACAGAATCTAAAACAACACTTTATTATGGACATTTAAAATTTCTACTTTTAAGTTATAACCAAACCGACCTTGGCCAAACTAACCTTACCCTCAGCTATGTCAAGCCCCCAAACCAAATCCTAGATCCGCCACTGCACTCTACTGTTATAATTTATTTCGACCCACGCCTTCCTACGGTACTAAGGTGCTTAGGTATGAGTTAGGTTTAGCTGTGACTACACCTACGCATATGTAAACTAGACTCTGAGCATTCACCCGTAATTATAAGGCGTTATTATGACTTTGACTACTAATGATGCACGCATTTTTTTGCATTGAGAGCATTCTAGCGAGCCAATAAATATGTTGATTTTTTTTGGTTCTCGCATATTTTGTTTATAAGATGCGGGAATTACTCACGTCCGATTTGAATCGGTAACTCCGACTATGGCTTCAACCGCATTCAGCGATCTCTTTCAAGGAGAATGCGCAGCTGCGTTTTTCTTGCAACGCAGGAGTAACCGGCTCAAATCGGACGTGATTAAATCCCGTATCATATTTATATAAAATAAACAAGTTGATCGTCACCATCATGAGGCTTCCTTGGGGCCTCTCTCGAATCTGTTTAAATTTCATTGCTTGGACCATTTCGTGGGGCACAGTCCAGTTTCAGATAAAAATTGCTAATGTTATAGATTTTTGTCGAGGGCTCTCTAAAAAATAAAAAAAATAGTTTGTTCTCATGTTCGGTGTTCCGTTTGTCACCACTTGAAAACAGGTCATAGGTCTATCTGCGATTCTGCGCATTTCTATTTCGGTGTAGTCATTGTCACACTATAATTGACCTTGGGTAAAGCAGCAGTCAACAAGCTAAAAACGCTACAAATACCTACAACTACATGTATATGCCTAGGTGCGCAGGTCATGCTAGTAATTATCACATTAAACGCTCACACGAAGGTAAACGTTGACAATTTAGCAATTATTATGGCTGTAGTTTAGCCAATTATTTTGTCTCTACTGTAATTACTCTTCAATTTGCTATTGGCCATTTTTATGTTTACCTACAAATACTTACTCGATGTTGGTAAGAATGTCAGTGTATGACCTAAATTACAGAGAAGCTATGTAAGGCGAGGGCACTAGGTATGCTAGATTCTGTATGAAATTTTGAAACAGCATCACGCCTGCACCGTGTCGCTTTACGTCGCTTCTGTGTAATTCAGTAGCAAATTGACGATATTCCTTCTGAATGACATTTCATTTAAATTGACCTAGCCGTTGAGTACCTAACCTAAGTTGTAAGTTGAGTATCTGCCTAGCCTTGAGTTGAGTACCTACCTAGCCTTGGAATAGTTATACAGAGTTTTGGCTTTCTCGAGCAAGTAAAAAAAATAAACGAGAGAAAAAGACAAAATACTGTATTACTTTTCCGAGGCTATACAACGTTCAGTTTAACGTTCAGGTTAGTGTTTTAAGTTTTTTTTTCTTTGGAGATAAAACTGGATATTTTGGGCAAGACTGTAATACCCAAAAACATTTCTAAAGTCTGTTTATTTTTTAGGAAAGACAAGTCTAAGTTCGTGTGGGACCACTTCGAGACCTCAGTTCCCATGTCGACGTACCTGGTAGCGTTCGTGGTGGTTAAGTTCTCGTACGTGGAGTCGCCAGCAGGTCTGTCCAACACCAAGTTCAAGATCTGGGCGAGGAGCGATGCTATCGATCAGGTGAGAAACTGTCAGAATCCGGGGGGCTAGAAGACAAAGGCATCTAGGTCCGCAATGATCCGAAATGTCGTGTGTTTTTTATTTTATTTCTGGTTTTCGTGTAGGTACCCATTTAATTATATCTTCCCATAATATTGAGTAAGTAGGTAAATAGTTTCTAACGCGTACTCTAACGCGTTCTTACGAGTTCGCTTCCTTTTTTAGGCATACCCCTACACAAAAATAAACAGGTTTCCCTGTCGTGGAAAAAGACATGCGCAATTTTACTCTTGCTGGTCCTGGGTTTTTGGTAGAGCAACAATCAAAACATTTATATTTAGGATGGGGAGACATTTTGGGAATTAGTACAGTCTAAATCTTAACCTGTCTGTCATACCTGTGTTTTCTCCCATTCCAGGCAACATACGCATCGACCATCGGCCCCAAGGTCCTCTCCCACTTCGAGAAGTGGTTCAACGTGTCGTTCCCCCTCCCCAAGCAGGATATGATCGCCATCCCGGACTTCTCCGCCGGCGCCATGGAGAACTGGGGTCTCATCACGTACAGGGAGACCACGCTGCTCTACGACAAGCAGCAGTCCTCTTTTGTCAATAAGGAAAGGGTCGCTGAAGTGAGTCTTCCCGATTTTTTTAAATTTTTTTTTAAACTGACTTTTCGTCATTTGAACTTGATTTTGAAAGAATGTGACCGTCCCAAACTCTTTTGAATAAAAAATTATGAAAAAATTGATTTATAAATGACGGAGTTACGCAAAATAAAACCGAATTGAGAAGCTACTTACTTTTGGTAATAAAACATACACATCGCTGAGCCCCAAAGCTTCTTTTAAGCGGGTGCCTGCAGAGTTGAAAAGTCTTCATCAAAATAGTCGTGTTTCGCTTTGTTTTCATACATAATAACATATCGTCACGCCTTTTCCCCGAAGGAGCTGGCAGAG
Organism: Peribatodes rhomboidaria; assembly: GCA_911728515.1. NCBI lineage: Eukaryota > Metazoa > Arthropoda > Insecta > Lepidoptera > Geometridae > Peribatodes > Peribatodes rhomboidaria. Next base: position 876,065 of record OU452190.1, read on the forward strand.
ATGTAATACAACACCCACTCTTCGCCGCACGATATTCATTCCCAAATGTGACAGGGGCGAGCCTGTCGCCATACATCGGGCTTCAGTCATGTTGCAGATGACATACAATACGCACATATGACTTTGTTCACACAATGAACAAATTGGTGCGTGCCGTTGGCTGTGGGTTTGAGCCCGCTCCAAGCTCCAGAGAAAGCCAATCTGGCTCTCGAGCCAGAGGGAGCTTGGCTTTCTCCAACTAGGCTATCATCGCGTTTGTGAACAGAAGGCCGGGAGAAGAGTCGCTCGTGTTGCATCTGCAGCGTTTGGAGTCAAGTTTGCGGAAGATTTACTTCAATTCCTTCTTGCCACGGGTTTCCACGAAGCACAAAAGCACGCTCCTCTCTCCTGTTTATTGGCCCAACGCAAGGGACTATTCTTCCGGCGCTACTGGGAAGGGACACAGCCAGGAAATCCCTGCAAGAATAGTTTAATTTTGAAATAATGTACATATGTACGTAACGTATGTTAGTCTGGAAGGTACGTGTTACATGGGTTCACATGACCCGTGTTGGTATTTCTTGCCAACATACTCCTAAAATAAACGCAAATTATTATTATAGCTACAGCCACGCGTCTTCCGCAGGTGATAGCGCACGAGCTGGCCCACCAGTGGTTCGGTAACCTGGTGACCATGAAGTGGTGGTCGGACCTGTGGCTGAACGAAGGGTTCGCGACGTACGCCGCGTCCGTGGGCGCCAGCGCCGTGGAGCCCACGTGGCGCGCCGACCGGAACTACGCCGTCGACAACATCATGTCCGTGCTCAGTCTCGACGCCTTGGAGTCCTCGCATCCGGTGAGATTCACACTAGGATCATCTTTTTACTACAATAATTTCTCAGCAACGTTTTGTTCCATGAGTTTTTTGATCACTGTTTGCTACATACTATAACACTAAAATTCACTAAATCTTACTCATCTTAAATGAGAAGTAAGCCTAGGTAGTAAGCCTAGTAAGTTCCTAGTATCCTGATGATGATGCAGCTTAAGTCGATTTCGGCTGGGGCTGTCGTCCATTTGATGTTTCTAATTGTGCGTCCTCACATGGCTGGTAATCCAATAGATATATCTGATACCCAATTCCTATCTTATCATACTTATACATAGTGTAAATACGGAAGCTTGTTAATTTTACTTGTGTTATTTTGTTACTTCTTCACGTTTAAAAAGCTGATCGGATATGATGACATATATCTAGATAACAATAATAAGTTTATATTTCGTTATAACAATGGTGTTGGTAACATTTTAGCATAAAAGTAAGCACTTGTTAAAAGCAATAGTAAGTAAAAGTAAAATTCGACACGAAGATAATTTATACCCTAAATTAAAATATACGCATTTACCCCAGTTCATCCTACAGCATACTGGCTGCACGCTGCGCTGTTACCCGTGGTAAAAAGTGTGAAGGGTTTGTCAGTAATTCTCGAAAGACGCAATTGCCCCCAAAGACGCATTTGCCCCAGTTGACCCTATATAAAACAATCTTCGTCCCCATCCGCAGGTGTCGGTGCCTATTGACGATCCGAAGCGCATCTCGGAGATCTTCGACGAGATCTCGTACCGCAAGGGCTCCACGCTCATCCGCATGATGGTGGCCTTCCTTGGGGAAGAGGTCTTCAAGGAAGCCATACACAAGTAACTAGATCACTAAAACTATAATTTACACCAATAATACTAGTACCTAAGTACTAAATTCGCCTGCAACTGGAGACCTCGCCACCCAGGACCTTTATACCTTTTAAGACATTTATGTGAATGTATTAAGCAAATAAACGATTTGATTTGATTTGATCACGTCCTAAGTAGTCAGGAAATTTTATGATTATTATACCTAGGTAATTAAAAAATGGCAAAAATGTAGTTGTGGAACTTCGCAGACTCTTTAGATTTTCAACTTGACCCTACTTTGAAGCTACGAGTACCTCGTGAAGATGTGACGTTGCAGACACGTTTCAATTTTCACTTCGTACAACGTTCTTATTCTTGCAGCCTTTAAAACTTGACTTTGTTTTCCAGCTACCTCGTAAAGTACTCATACAAGAACGCGGCCCAAGACGACCTCTGGCACGAGCTGACGCAGACCAGCCTGAAGCACAATGCTCTGACGCGCAACGTGACGGTGAAGCGCGTGATGGACACCTGGACCACGCAGACTGGCTACCCGCTGCTCACCGTGCAGCGGGACTACTCCGCAGACACGCTCACTGTCACGCAGGTACATTCCTCACGTCCTCAATCATACACATTCAGTTTTTTTAGCTTACCTTTTTTTTCATCTCATATGCAATAGTAAATGTAAAAGTTCGGTGGTCGTCGGATGACATATATTATGGATATGGTGGTAGAAATAGCACATGCATACACGCACACCGAATACTGGTACAGGACCGGAAAAGATCGTTACGATTAGATCGCATCGTGAGATTGGATCGGCTCAACGGATTGGGGATACGTTTGGAGAACGGAACTTGGGTAAAAGAGCGGAAAACAAGTGTGCACAAAAGATTTGCTGTACTTCAATAAATTTTCCATCCCACAAATAAAATACGAATGTAAAACTTTCTTCCAGAAACGGTACCTAGCACTAGGAGCAAAGGCGATCTCCACATCGTCGTGGTGGATCCCTCTGAACGTCCTCTGCCAGAGCGACGACCGAGAGCGGCCGACGCCGCTGCAGTGGCTCGCGGACGACGAGGGGCTGAAGGACGAGCACCAGTTCCAGCACGGCGCGGGGAGGGACGAGTGGGTGCTGTTTAACCCGGACATGATCGGTGAGATGGTTGACTACAGTTTTTCTACGGTATAACAGTATCAGACGACCACTGGAGACGCTAGATGAAGCCTGGACGTAGGTCGACGACTTGAGTCTTACGAGATCTCTTTCATTTTTCAGACAGAAACCTTTGGGCCCTTTTCCATCTCCTTCTATTAAATTCCTAATGGTGGTATGAATGGCTGATGGCGCGAAAACAATTCTCATAAACAACGACATATCGACCGTACCACTCCGACCGTCCGACTCATGGCCACTCTGCTTTTAATACAACTTGATTTATTTATTTTATTTAAGTACACAACACAAATTACAATTGTTACAAAACATAAAACCAACAAAAAAAACTTATGATCTAGATTGTAATTCAAAACATGTATACATGGAAAAAATAATATTTAGAAGACGAGTTTGAGTTAAATATTTTAAATTAAAAAGAAAGAAATGCACAACAAGAAGAATGCGCGTTGGTGGGCGCACTCACCGACATTGTTTTAAAATGTTTTTACTATTACAATTATATTAATGACGTGTTTGGGGCAGTCAGACTAGTACCAGAGGTAGCGTCTGAACTGGAGGGCCGAGGGTATAGAATATCCTTTAATGTTTTAATGTATGATAACATTTTTGGCGTAAATATATCAATATCTATTTCATTTCCTACAATCTCGTTGTACTGACGTGCCATCCTTACCAACGATTATTACCAATGATTATTTATCTAGTAGGTATATCTGCTCCCAATTCGATGTCTGCCTTGCATGCACTCCACGACTGTATTTCATCCGTTCAACGTCTGCATATCATCCATTGTTCGTTTGTTGCATTTTCTAAGTCACTTGATTGGGCCATTGTTGTGCGTGTACACCGTCCATTCAACGTCTGCTTTCATCCATTCGTCGTCTACATATCTTCCATGCAACGCGTGTCTGTACCCCCAGCCCCGTACCGCGTGCAGTACGACGCGCGCAACTGGCAGCTGCTGGCGGCGGCGCTGCAGCAGCAGCACGGCGCGCTGCCGGTGCTGGGCCGCGTGCAGCTGCTGTCCGACGCCTTCGAGCTCGCCTGGACCAACCGCCTCGACTACGACGTCGCACTGCAGTCAGTTACAACACTACCATCCTACTAATATTATAAAGGCGAAAGTTTGTAAGAATGGATGTTTGTTACTCTTTCACGCCAAAACGGCTGGACAGATCTGGATGAAATTTGGCACAGAGATAGATTATAGTCTAGAATAGCACATAGGACTTTTTAACCGCGGGTGAAACCGCGGGGAGCAGCTAGTTTTTAATAATAACAGATAGATCAAAATCTGATGTTCTTAGGTCACGTCGCTTTACAGGCCTTCGCCATATTTTTTTTTTTTTAAATGTAGAATAGGTCAACGTTTGACCACCAACTCGCCTGATGTTAAGCGACGTTGTGGTCTAAGATGGAGCACGACGACCTATAAGATACTTATTCACTCTAGCCTTGAAGTTTTGTACTTTTGTAGAGTGAAGAAGTACAAAGACGGCAGTTGAGTGAGGCGCTACAAGTGCGCTGCTGCTTCTGAGCAGCAACCGTCTTCGGAACGGTTACACCGGACTACATTCCGAAACACGACTAGGTCATTTCACGGCATGGCTTGGTCCGGTGGGTGGTAACTAGCCTCGGCCGAAGCCTCCCACCAGAGTTTGCTACCCGGTTAGCACTATCCGGGGACCACGTGTAGGGAATCAGAATAGAGTACACTCCTACGGACGTGGACGTGGACGTCCATACACGTAAATTAACCGCATTGTCAGATCGGATCAATAGGACGGAACTGGCTCTTTAGGCGAAGGCCTTACCTCGGGCAAGTTGATGACTAAACGTAGCGTAATAATACGATAATGTGAAAAAGTATAGAAACTGTTCGGTATACTACTCGCAGATTCTGCTTATTTCTTTAATAGATACGTTCCGTTGTGTTGACTTCAATACGGCTTGTCGTAATCGTTTACCACCACGAAGAAGCTAGGTCGACTTTGTTGCAAAATAAATAAAGTTTAAACAGGCTGAACCTTACCTTGCCAGGTTAGCCAGCTACCTCCAAAAGGAGGAGGAGTACCTCCCGCTGGAGACGGGTCTGCGCGCGCTCGCTAAGATCGAGAACGTCCTGAAGAGGCGGCCCGAGTACGGCGCCTTCCAGAAGTACGTGCGCAAGTTGGTCGGCGACACGTACGAGAGGGTGGGCGGACTCGCCGCCAAGAAGATACTCAACGGGGACGACCTCAACAGCGTCAAGATGCAGGTCGGTTTATTCACTACAATATTTACAAGATATGTAGGTACTCGTACCTAGCCTATGCCTATTGCAATCTATACGAAGTAAGTATATTTAATTATGTACGCCTGTTTACGCCTCTAAATGGTGTTCATATCAATTCTATGTATTTAGAAGTTTAATTAGGTATTAATGAAATAAAAATAATTCTCTAAAACTGGGGTATTACAATTATCTTAGGTATTTAATATTTTTATTACATACATGAAGGTATAACTATATTTTAATTTAAAAGCCCGTTGGCAGAGGGAAAGGTGCTCAGAATGCTAGCAGCATTGCCACGCTGGATGGCAATGCTCAATTTCTGGCCGAAATAAATGCCAGCATTCTGAACAGCTGACCAACCGTTTAGCCAGGTCCCTGTACACAGATAGGGCCGCTGGGCCCCACGAATCTAAATTTTCCACCGCAAACGGCACAAACATGTTGCCACAGTCTAATACATGTGTATTATCCTAAATACAATCCGGGGGTGTCTAAGAGTAAAGTGAATAGGTATCTCCTAGGCAAGCGTGTTACACCTTCGATCACGTCGACGCTTCCCATCAGGCGTGTCAGTGGTCAAACGCATGCCTAGTTTGTTGTAAAAAAAAAGTATATAAGATAGATAAGAAAAATAATAAGTATAGGAAATATATATTTTACTATATAATATATATATTTTAAAATATATATATTTTATATTATTATATATCCATAAATATATAAAAAATAAATAGGTATATTATATTTCAAAATATAATAAATATATTTTAATATTTATTTTCTAATACCGTGATATATCACGGTATTTTATATTACGTTGTTCTTACATTTTGCCAGTAAGTATTAGGTCCTTACGTATGAAATTGGCGTTTTGTATGGGAGGAATAAAAAGTCGATTTTTTTTTTGTAAAATATTTTTAATTAATCAAAGTATGCACCGTTGTTATCTATGCACTTTTGCCATCTTATGGGTAGTTCATTGATCCCTTTACTATAAATAAACCATGGGGGCGAGAATCAATAAACTCTTTGAAGGCGGTTTGGACTGCTGCATCGGAGTGGAATTTTTTTCCTTGTAAGAAGTTGTCCAAATTCCGGAAGAAATGGTAATCTGTTGGAGCAAGGTCCGGGGAGTACGGTGAATGTCGCAGACATTCCAATTGTAGCTCATCTAACTTAGTGGTTGTTTGTTGTGCAGTGTGTGGTCTTGCGTTGTCGTGAAGCAGCAGTGGCCTAGAGCGATTGACCAATCTCGGTTGTTTAACAGCTAGGTCTTCCTTCATGGTTTGCAGTTGCTGACAATAGATATCTGCCGTAATCGTTTGGCCAGATTTAAGAAGTAGTAGTAGTACTGTAGTGAACGACACCGGCGCTAGTCCACCAAACACTTACAAGTAACTTTTTCTGAGTCAATTTTCGTTTAGGGCAGGATTTGGCTGGGTCTCCAGGGTTCAGCCATTGCGATGAGCGCTTTCGATTATCGTACAATATCCACTTTTCATCACAAGTAATGATTCGATTTAAAATCCCTTCATTATTGTGTCGGTTGAGCAAAGTAACACAACAGGCGACCCGTGTTTGCAAGTTCGATTCACTCAATTCATGAGGTACCCATCGTTCGAGTTTTTTTACTTTCCCGATTTGCTTCAAGTGGATTAATACAGTTTTGTCACTTACCCCGAAGCCTGCTGCTATCTCTGAAGTGCTTTGTGATGGATCCGCTTCCACAATAGCCTTTAATTCTTCGTTTTTCACTTTGATCTCCGGCCGTCCACGGGGTTGGTTCTTAAGGTCGAAATTTCCAGAACGAAAACGTTGAAACCAAAAACGTACCGTGCTGTCTTTAGCGACACCAGCGCCGTACACATCATTAATTCTTCGAGCTGTTTCTGCAGCACTGGTGCCACGGTAGAACTCGTACTCGTAAATATACCGATATTTCATGTTTTTCATTGCGCGGTAATAAGCGACGCCAAAGAAAAAATAATGAGGAAAATAACAAATGAATGATTGTATTCCAAAGAAAAAAAAAACCAGCTAAATGAATTCATTAATTTGAATTTCGAATTCTTAACCAAAGAGGAGATATTTCAGATCAAATTGATCAATACGACAAAACGCTAATTTCATACGTAAGGACCTATTACTTGGCATGTGAATTTGGTGACATTCTGGTTTGACCATGTGTACCCCGGCGCAGCTGCTGACGTCGAGCTGGGCGTGCCGCGTGAAGGCGCCGCGCTGCGAGGAGCACGCCATCGAGCTGTTCGAGCGCTGGATGGCCGCCGCCGACCCCGACCTCGACAACCCGTGAGTGCACACTGCGACTGCGTTACTAGGCGCCGCGCTGCGAGGAGCACGCCATCGAGCTGTTCGAGCGCTGGATGGCCGCCGCCGACCCCGACCTCGACAACCCGTGAGTGCACACTGCGACTGCGTTACTAGGCGCCGCGCTGCGAGGAGCACGCCATCGAGCTGTTCGAGCGCTGGATGGCCGCCGCCGACCCCGACCTCGACAACCCGTGAGTGCACACTGCGACTGCGTTACTAGGCGCCGCGCTGCGAGGAGCACGCCATCGAGCTGTTCGAGCGCTGGATGGCCGCCGCCGACCCCGACCTCGACAACCCGTGAGTGCACACTGCGACTGCGTTACTAGGCGCCGCGCTGCGAGGAGCACGCCATCGAGCTGTTCGAGCGCTGGATGGCCGCCGCCGACCCCGACCTCGACAACCCGTGAGTGCACACTGCGACTGCGTTACTAGGCGCCGCGCTGCGAGGAGCACGCCATCGAGCTGTTCGAGCGCTGGATGGCCGCCGCCGACCCCGACCTCGACAACCCGTGAGTGCACACTGCGACTGCGTTACTAGGCGCCGCGCTGCGAGGAGCACGCCATCGAGCTGTTCGAGCGCTGGATGGCCGCCGCCGACCCCGACCTCGACAACCCGTGAGTGCACACTGCGACTGCGTTACTAGGCGCCGCGCTGCGAGGAGCACGCCATCGAGCTGTTCGAGCGCTGGATGGCCGCCGCCGACCCCGACCTCGACAACCCGTGAGTGCACACTGCGACTGCGTTACTAGGCGCCGCGCTGCGAGGAGCACGCCATCGAGCTGTTCGAGCGCTGGATGGCCGCCGCCGACCCCGACCTCGACAACCCGTGAGTGCACACTGCGACTGCGTTACTAGGCGCCGCGCTGCGAGGAGCACGCCATCGAGCTGTTCGAGCGCTGGATGGCCGCCGCCGACCCCGACCTCGACAACCCGTGAGTGCACACTGCGACTGCGTTGCTATTGTATCTCTAGCCTTCTAGCAACACTAGTTTTCAGCCATTATAATAAAATTAAAGTTATAGGAGTGCGAATGGGTGATTTGGCGGCGTTCGCGGCATTAAGTTTAGAGCCGGTGTAATCCTACTAGTATTATAAATGCGAAAGTTTGTATGTATGGATGGATGAATGGATGGATGTTTGTTACTCTTTCACGCCAGAACGGCTGAACAGATCTGGATGAAATTTGGCTCAGAGATAGATTATAGTCTAGAATAGCACATAGGATACTTATTAACCGCGGGTGAAACCGCAGGACGCAGCTATATAATCTATATCTAATATAAATAATATAATCTAGTAGTTACCTATATTGTTGTATTAATTTTAATTTATTCTATAGCTCTAAAGGTCTCTTTTATTATAATATAGTCTGAATGGCAATACCTTAATATTTTGCTGCTTTGCTTCGACGTCACTGTACTTCGAGATTTTGCGATCGTCATACGAAACGAATCTATGATGTTCACGCAACAAATTTTACTAAAATATTTTTTTTGTTTATCGTCCAAATTATAAAATAAAATTGTTCTATGGGATCGGGATCTTCACGAAAGCTTCCCGATGTACCTCTCGTTTTAGGTCCTTACTTGGTAGCAGAAGAATAAATAGGAACAGCGTCCGTTGTTAATGGGCGAATCAGTCTTAACCAAATATCGTGCACACTCTATACCGTAAACATAATGCGAAATACCATACATTTCATCACGCCTTTCCCCCGAAGAATCTGGCAGAGGTGTAATACAACATCCACACTTCGCCTGACGATATTCCGTCCCAAATGTGACAGGGGGCGAGTTTGTCGCCATACACCAGGTTCCAGTCATGTAGTAGATGACATACAATACGCACATATGCTCACACAATCAACAACTTTTTGCGTGCCGTTGTCTGGGTTCGAACCCGCTCCCTCTGGCTTGAGAGGCGGGCTTTCTGCAACTAGGCTATCATCGCTTTGTCTAATTTAATGTGTATTGGTATGTGTCAGCATCCCGCTCGACCTCCGGCGCACGGTGTACTGCGTGGGCATCGCGCGCGGCTCGGTGCGGCACTGGCGGTTCGTGCTGGCGCGCAAGCAGAGCGCCAACGTGGCCGCCGCCCGGGACGCGCTCCAGTACGCGCTCACTTGCACCAGGGAGGTGTGGATCCTGCACCAGTGAGTACCGACCGCACTCTGTGCACACGAGGAGCTCGACCTCCGGCGCACGGTGTCCTGCGCGGGCATCGCGGCTCGGCTCCGAAGTAACCGACGTAGCATGAAGAATTGCCGATTTTAAGGAGCAGGGCACATCGCTCGTAGAACCGACCACCGATGAGGCAGAAAGATTCTCCAGGTGACTACGAACCAGAAGACGCAAAGTGAGATCTCTCAAAAGGTGGGTTACTAGTAATGTCTTATAAATCTGAACTTTACAAGTAAGATTACAAGTCTAATTAGATTTTTTGTAACCATATTAGTTTAAAGCCTAAAATATAAGTAAGTGTTAATGACAATTTTTGTGCCTGTCTACTTAATCTTATCTCGCCTACGAACGAATAAAAAAATCGATAGATTTAAATATCTTTTGCTTTACCTATAGGTACAATTGTTTCTATATTTTTCACATTATTTCAACAATTATGTAACATGAAACAATCTCCGTAGGTATCTAGAGTGGGCAATCACGGACGGCTCGGAGGTGCGTCGCCAGGACTCGGGTAACGTCATTATCGGCGTCATACACTCCAACGTCGGATACTACGTGGCCAAGGACTTCGTCTACAATAGGATAAAGGATATCTATGCTGCGTGAGTATAAGCTATCTGCCAAGTTACTGTTCAGTACATTTCCTTACACTTACTGTGCTGTAATGGACTGCCTCGGTGGCTCAGTTGGTAGTGAACCTGCCTTCTGAGCTTGGGGGCGTGGGTTCGATTCCCACCTAGGGCAAACATTTATATGATGAACATTTGTGTTTGTTCTATGTCTGGGTGTTTATATGTATTTAAAAATATCTAAGTATGTATTGCTGTCCTTGGCAGCCATAGTACAAGCTTTGCTTAGTTTGGGGTCAGGCGACCGTGTGTGGAAGTGTCCCGAATTTATTTATTTAATTATTTTTATTTTTATTTCCCAGTCAATTTAAGGCCTAACATACTATCTGATGTGAATATCTGGAGCATTCAAAAAAGTACACAACTATTTTTGCGAAGCGAGGTCCCCGACGATAGCTTGAGCATCATTGATCCAATTTTCATGAAATTTCGCGGAGAAGTAGTTCAAGCAAGTACAATTTTTAAATTCAAATGTGAGCGAAATTATGAGGGTATGCGAGGTTTCAGTTCGAGGAGAATTACTAGCTAGTTTTAAAAAGTTTTTTTTGTATCTAAGTAATCTGTTTTACATTATTTTCGTATCTCGCAGGTTCAACAACCAGGGCCGCCGATTGGGGCACATCATCAAGGTCCTACTCGACCAGTTCACGACTCAACGTGAGCTTGATGAGGTAAATACACGCCAACGTCGTTACTGTTCTATAACATCTATATTCTATTAAGTTTAGTTCATCAGATTATTTTTTTAGGGTTTTTTGTCTGGCTACAGAGTGCTTAGTGTGAGTTTTTCTTACTTTTCGATCGCGTAACTCCAATTTGTATGAAAATTAAAAAGCGCCACCTAGTGGGAGTAATGAGAAACCGCAATCGTGAGTGCGAGTTTTTTGTTTACTGCCAACATTGACATGAAAAATTTACTTTTTCACGGTGAATTTACGCGAATCGAGTGACAAGCTCGATTGGCACTCACACTCGCTCGTTTTCGATTGTCGATCCGTGTGACGTAAACTCGTTTACGCTGTAGTAAAGTTATTCGATTTACTTTGAGCAACTCACACTAAGCACTCAGAGGCCTTTGCACCATGTCTTTATTTTGAATCATGACAGTTTCTTTTCGGTTTCTTTTCCCGCTCTTTACCCGATGACAATTATGGTAGAACTCGCAATAAATCGATTGCTCGAATATGCTGCCATTTAAAAAAAAAATATCTAAATAAAACATTGATGTTAGTACTTACCAATAAAAATTAGCTTTACAACTTCGCTGACTCAAAAAAAAAACTATTTTTTTTGATTAATTTACAGTTCCTAATCTGGCGCGAGAAGAACGCCAAATATCTAGAGGACGCCAGGCTATCGGTGGAACAGGCTATAGAGAAGGCTCGCGTCAACATCGCCTGGTTCACGAAGAATTCGCAAACTGTCGTCGACAAACTGAGGGAGTTCTCTAAGTAAGAGTTTTACTGTTTTCAGAGGAATAGAGATAAGAAGATCGTTGATGTAGACTGGTTTGATGTAAAATAAAGATTAACGACAGCCCAGTGCTGACCATCGAAAACCAATTCATTGTTGGAAAAAAAACTTGACGCGAACTGATGGTCAGTCGTAACTGATGCTACACACTGATCGTCCTCTCTGACGTCAGTTGACCGTTTTCAGTTGCTTGCCATCGATTGGGCTAAAATATACGGATGAGAAAAGAACTATTCCTCTGACATGACATAGTTTTGTAGTACCTAATTTAGTAGATATAGCTGTGTGATGACGTAAATGGGACCAAACTATGGCGTAATTGTGACTTGTACATCGCTTACATAGAAGTAACGCGTAGACGTAAGCTTATTGATGATTTTATGTATTATTTAATTTTAGTTCTGGAAACTTGTACTTAAATGTTGACTGTATATTTTAATGTAATTAGTTTACTATAGATACAGTACACAATAATACCTATTTACCCCCTTAGTAATAAACGTTGTATAGTTTTGGAGTATAAAACTGGATTTTTTCTTTCTTTTAAATTTTTGAACTCGATCGAATAAAATAAAACACCGTAAGTAAAACTCTTCTGAGACTACAATGTTTATTGCTAAGAGAGTTGGTTGTTTATGTACCCATCTCTGTGAAAATTAACGTTAGCTGATCAAAGTGCTAATATTAGTAGCTTTAGTTAAAAAAAAATAAAGACGCATGTAAACCATATGGTCATTTTAGATTTTATTAAAAGGGCGATCGAGTTTTAATATTTTTTATTTATTTATTTTGTTTAAAGTATTAGATACTTGTTTCGAGATAGAGAAAACGTAGAACACTTGTAGAAAAAAATGCACAACTATTGCTTTGATTGTAGAAAATACTTATTTGTTGGGCAGCCACATTTATGTAGATAACTGCTGAAATATTTTTCATACTTTTGCTTAACGATAATCTGACACTTTGACATAACGATAATCTACAAGTTGAATATTGTTCTTAGGGCCGATTTTTCAATCCTTACTTTATTCGCCTAATAACTACCGAGCCAATAACTTTATTAATCTGTTTATTCGACTCATAAACGGTGTTCGGTTTTTCAATACAATTTTAAATTGGGAATAATTAGCTGACCATTTATTCAGTGTGTACAATAGCTAACTTCAGACAGTTGAAATAAAACTATAAAATATCCACGCGTTAGAAAAGGACATCGAATTTTCACTTTTCGCTTATGTCACTGTCTTGTCAGTTTTAGTTTAAACGTCACTGTACTACTAATCTGGGACCCTATTCGGAGATTTGAGATTTTCATCTCACCATTTTTCGTCCTTGTTGCTCTCGTTTGAAACGTCATAGGTGTGAGAGTGACCAAGATAAAATCTCATCTCATCTCACGCGCAGGAATAGGCCCCCTGTGCAAAAGTCGTCGGCTGGATTGGCTATGGTAAATAGCTCATGTAGTTTGAACATGGTAGTTTTTTTTTTTATTAAAATTAATTTAGTTTCTGCGTGTCGGAAATATCAATCTTTTTTTACAGTGACAACCCATAAGACCATCATTTAGACAGTCTAACAATTTATTCCATAGAATAAACTGCTATCTGGCCGTTCCACCGACAAATAAAGTTATACCTCAGATAGATGAGTTATTCGTCTAGTAAATGATACCTGACCATTGAAAAACAGAATAATTAGCTATCAGTTCAATAAACACTATTTGTTTGTTTATCTGACCATTGAAAAATCGGCCCTTAGTCAAATATGGTCTATTTATTAACCTGTCTAAAACTGACAATAGAAGTTAAGACCCCAGTGCGAACGTCACATGACCAAGGCACGTGGCGCGAACGTCCCGGGAGTTACGTCACGTTATGACGTGGCGTGGACGTTAATTTGCCATGTCTGCAAGCGTCATAAAATTTTACTTGGAATGGTCCCGGCAGAAATAAATGCATTTGGAATGTTAGCATTGAAATTACAGTAAACATGGACCAAACCAACTCGAACTTCGACCAACTTTGTAAGCTTTTCTTGTTTGCTTTTTTTTAGTATTTTCTTCATCGTTTCTTTAACTTTTGTTGCATGTAGCCCAGAGAAACCTTCGACAGTGGGTCGGCAGCCGGCTCGCTGGTCCCGACCAGCGAGTCCCAGCTTTATAGCTTCCTTATTTGCTATTCACAACTTATCGGGATCTAATATGCAACCCCACGGCTCCCGGATAGAGAGAAGGATAAGATTTACACTTAATGATTATTAACGGACCGAGCGAGCGTTAGCAAGCAAAGCGTCTATGCTTCAGCTTAAAATGTTTTGGTACGTCCGGACGAATGTGTGTCTTTTCTGTAGAGGACAGACGCCGGTTGCGAGGTCTTCAGCTAATAGAGCCACTAGTTTTATTTATTTTATATCATTATGAAATATATGTAAATGTTATTGACCCTATTGTCTTGTTGCCGATTCGCTATTGAACGGCTGGACCGATCTTTATTACATTTGACAAGGAAGTTGGACAAGCGAGTGTGCAAAGATTGACACGCTTTAAAATCATATGAAATACGAATATGACTCTACAAATAAATTTATTGAACTAACTATCAGTGAAACATTAGGTATAATAAATGCTTACTGATAAAAAATCGTGAGTCGCTTCTAGTAGGAAAAATGATTTAATTTGTATCATTAATTCATTATGTGAAATTAGATTTTTTTTTATTATTAAACAGTATGCAAAGAAAGTAAAAGTAATGTGAGAGGTAATATCACCCCTAGAAGTTATGCGAGATCTATCGGTTAGTTACCTATATTGAACTGTGTTTTGTATATGAAAGAGCGAGTTTTTAGTAATCTATAATATTTACATATTTCTCCCGTAAGAAGTTTTGATAAGCACAAAATGACCATTTTCTTTAACATTTCTTTATTTTAAATTATTACATAATTATTAAATATCTTATTTTTGACAATGTGAAGTAGATTTTTTGTAGATAGGTACAAAATCTGTTGTGACTAATATAACTAAAGTTTAATTTTAAAACACGTTTATTTATATTTTTTAAGCAGTTGTTATGAAATTAATTCCGTCCCAGTAAAGTTGTTGAACAGTATTTTTATATATTTTGTTGATAACATGAAGGAAATGAGATTAAAATTAATTATGTTTGTATTTAAGTGTTTTTTTTAATCATCAACTATATTTTCCACCCACACTGCAGTGTTATTATGTACCTACCTAAGAACTTTATTAGGTCTCCTCACTAATTCGGGGTGCTTCCTCATGGTCTAACTGGATTACTGATTTGTCAACAAGAAAAATAATCCTTGTTTTACCACGAGGAACCACCGCCGTGTTTGGGAGTCGAGGCGGCGGCGTCGCGGCGGCTTCGATGTTTGCGCTCACTTACCTACTGAAGTCGAGACGCGTAGGCTTCCATGGACGCTGGCAGCAGGGTGCAAGGGGGTACACTTGCACCCCCCTGTCAGGAAAGAAAAACAATAAGAAAAATGTTTTCTTTTAAAGTTACTGTTTGATTTGAATACCACTTCTTAAATGCGTCTAGGTTGCTGTCCAAATCAATTTTCTAAGTAAATTATATTTTATTAGTCGACCGAGCGAGCTGAACGTATATACTTCAGCTTCGAAAAAATTCTTTCGTATGTCCGGATGTCTATTTTCCTCTACAAGTCGTATTTCTTAGCTGATTCTCGTGAAACCTGCTCACATAATTTGGACTCTTCAGCTCACAGATCCGTTAGTTAAAAGTGTGGTTGTATAGATGTTAGTGCACCTCCCTGAGAGTAATCAACACGACGTCTAGGTATAGTTGACAAAATTGTCCTACTAAAATATTTGTACGTGGTTTGGCGTAAGTATAAAAGCCGCGGCAAAGCATGTCTTTACATGAGCATCTTGACTTGCAGTGATTGTTCTCGGGCTTAACTACGAAGATAGGCTCCTTAAGCCTTGTGAGAGCACACCATCAAGGCTCCTCCTCGTGCTCCTACTGATTGTGGTTGACTGTTCAATATGTTTTGTGGCAGGAACAGGGGGAATTAAATTTAGAATATTAGTCCGTAGTTTTTACGTTCAGTAGGAGCATCAGGACATGGGTATCACGATACTCCTATTAGTAGGAGTATTTAGTAGGAGCACGAGGAGGGAGCGATAGTCGCCATGGCCGAAATTGTGTAAGAACTAGGAATCATCATCAGAAAAGCCATGGATGTATACGTTTTTGATGTGGCTCTCAAAAGGTTAATCGGTAATAAATTACGAACAGTCGAGTTACGGAATCATTCCACATCCGCTACCAGCAGACATGTCGCCGCGACAGTACTGTCTGCAGTCGGTTGCAGAATGATACCTTTACGCTATTAGCGGTACATCATTACGCTATTTCATTGCTTATATTTCCAGCGAAGCCAATATGACGCCTCAAGACTCGCTGTTCTTCGGAGCGTACCCGCAACTTGACAACGCCGCGAGCACGCGGGCTACCTACTTGATATACCTCCTTTATCTCTTTGGACGAATTACATGATGTAAACAAAATGGTATCCTTTTTAGTAAATAAATGTATCGCAGAAAAATATTTTGTGCTTACTCTCTATATTTAGTCATTATCATTATTAGTCTTCTACGTCCCAATGCAGGGACACCGACATGTCTTTCGAATGATTAACTAATTAAGTCGTGGCCACACTGACGTGCAACGTTTATTATTGCCATCCGCGAAATTGAAAGTAAGAAAATTCCACGTTGCCGTCAGCGTACAATAAAACAAGCTCATCCCCGCAGATCCGCTCACGTTTCACAGCCTATGGAATTCTCTGATTGCGTAGATTTATTATTAAGCGTATTATTATTAATAATATTTTTAAAACTCAAAAAGCTAAGTTCGTTAAACTTTTTTTAGTACATTCTTCCTTAGGCACGAATTATAGACCGACGGGACGTAAAGCGCAGACACGATTCAGCGGCGTTTCCTCATGGTCATACTAGTGTACTAGTGTGTCACACCAGTATTATTATAAGCATGAACATTAGTAACATGCGCAAGAGATGCGCCTCCCTCGTGCGGCGGCGCGGGGACTCCTAGCAGCCCGCTAACCGCGCTCGCCGACAGGCTGGACTGTCCCTACACAGCTCACTGTTGCAAGCTACACGTCGCTGTGCATCCGGTGCATCCCGTGTCATTTTCAGCTATGGGCTGTATTTTTAGTAAATGACTTCTAGTTTAATTTTATAATATTTAGGAATGTGACAGACTGGGTTATTTTATTTTAATATTTAGTAATACTTCGTAATTTGAAATAAATGAATTTTAAATTAAATTAAGGCGTGAAAACTGTCAAGCGGCGTGCCAGCGCTGCGTCACTTGTGTATAATTCAAAACACGTCGCTCTCGTACACTTTATACGTACAAGTTTTAAAGCGGCTCCACGTCTGAACCTTGTCCACGACGCATACTCACCTTACGTCTGAACAACATTATATACGTCTAAGGTTGGTTAAAGGCATATTACTAAAACAGTTCGTATCGATTCCAATGATTTATTAACAAAAAATATCATTTTGATAATATTATTCACTATTTATAACTAAACTTCTAAACTAAACTACTACTAATAAACTTACACTAATCCTTTATTAAAAACACGGACACGATCCCAAAACGGACGTATTTCGAAAAACAATACTCAATTAAATTTTAACCTAAAAATCGTTACTTCTAAATATTTCCTAAATTGTATAGTAAAATCATTTTGATTCGGGAACAGAAATAAACAAAAGATTTTATCATCTAAATAAAAGATTTTATCATCTAAGTAATAAGGCTCTCAATACAATTTGGGACGCGTTTAAAACTGATTTTCGGTTGCTGCTAGACAGGCCATATTTTCACTGCAATACTGGCCTGGCAATAATGCAACAATATTTTGAGTGTGGCCCGGCCATACATTATACATACTCATACATTTCTAGCATGGCTGATGACGACCGGGCTACAGTCGGCAATATTGCCAGTATTGCAATGAAAAATGGCCTGTCTATGATAGGAGCACTCTGAGAGCAAGTCGCGTCTTCTTACAATGTTTGGGGGGACGCAGTGCCATAGGCCGTAGCCCCAACAAATGGCAGGAAGGCTTTTTAGTGGCTAGGCTACCACGATTCCCTAATAATTTTAAAAGTTCCCCGCCCAGCGAGTACCTATTATCCGTTTAAAGGAAATTTCCGTAAAGGATTTTCCCTGGGTCAAAAAAAAGGTGACAGCGATGGGAGTTCGTGACGCAAGAACACGCAAGCCAATGACACAGAAGTGTAATTAAAAAAGTAAGTGTAGTTGCAACTTGAAAAGACACATACAGACCGGTCAAAAACGCGTCGCCAAGTGCCGAAAGCCTTATAGAAATTGCACAAAAAAATACACAAAACTTACGCTAAAGGGGCAGTTTGAAGCTTTGCATCGATGACAAACGCAAGTAAACTTTGGTTAAATGCAGATAGAGTACATAATTGAAGAGTTTGATGTAAAAAAAAAACTTTTTTTGTAACGATGCATTTTCATGGCAGCTGTTCGGTGGTTTAGTAAAATGTCATGAGTCGGTTTACAGATGAAGTTTTTCGATTATTACATAAATGTGTCGACTATTATTAAATGCCCCAAGGATGCCCCCATCCATGGAGCTTGTGGCCATCCAGGCCCCCCTTGTGGTCATCCAGGCTTTACAATTATTGGAAGAGTTAGTACATTTAACAATTATTCCAAATGAAAATGACAATATTACAGATTTTTTGTTTATTTTAAAAATGCATCATTATTATTTTTCGTGGGATTTTCTTATAGAAAATATATATGTAAACTAAGTACCTAACTAAGTTTTTTCATGTTATAAAAGTAAAATCATTAATGCCTGCGACACACGATGCTAGTTTCTGACGAAAAGAGTAAACTAGTAAAATAAAAAGTTTTTTACACTATCCCATTTGATGGCTGATTTTTACTAAAAGGTCGGTTAAATCGAGGGGCGAGCCCTGGCGTCATCCTTTAAGCCGCCTGAAACTTTATTTTACTGAACACTTTTTTACCTTTACTGAAACTAGCCTCGTGTAAACCAAGCATTACTTTCAAGACAAAAAACACAGAGCCTGTATCTGCTATACATTGAAACATATAGTATTTACAAAACGATACAAATTTATTGCAAAATTATATACTTTTCTCAACTTCACATTGAACACTGAATTACCTAATTTACCTAAAAAAAATACCAAAGTTTAACTAGGCGAAGGTTTTCAACCAGTTCTTTTGACATAAAATTAACTATTATTAAACGTCATTAGTAAAAATTAATCGCCATGTTAAATTTTGTTGATAATGGCCCTAATCAGCAAATGTATTACAATAATTCTATATTATATTAGCTGAGAATGTTACAAAACGTAAAAACAATTTACTTGCAAATAAGTTAGAAAGGTGGATTTAATTTTCCAAATAAAACCAGCGCCCATAATATCTATGTATCTCGTAATTAGAATCGGCATGAGTGTCATACGAGTGAGCGAGAAGGCACACGATTACTATCGCCACCTCACTTACAGAATGTCCCTACACCCGATTGGCGCGTGACCGAGGGAGATGGCGCAACAAGAGATACCCCTATAGCCCTTGGTGTGAGAGAGAAGGCTGTAGAATTTTATAGATCCTAATAATTTTGCATTCAAGAAATTGTTTGAACAATCTGTAACAATCCAGAATTAAAAGCTACTCTTCGAGAGGCATTCAGGCGGCCAAAGATTAAAAAAAAAAAGATTTAAAACGGTCACAGATTAAAAAACACAAACTAAACTAAAGGGTCGAGTGGTTAAAAACCAAGTGTTACCAGAGTCTAGCGCCACATCTCATTGCGATTAGAAGCCCTCAAATAAAAAAAAAACGTACATACATACATGGCAAAAATATACAGAGTATTCCGACTTCCCGCCATTCGAAATGGATTTTGTGAACAATGTTTAGACTTTTGTTGATATTTTTAAAAACACTTGCCCGTTTTCGATAAAAATTATATGCAACCACCTCTGAAGTATGGTAAATCAAAAGAAATAATCATAATTGGCGGAATGAGCACGTAACATATTAAAAAAAAACTTACAGTCGAATTAAGAACCTTCTCCTTTTTTGAAGTCGATGAAAAATAAAGCTATCAGATAAGTACCATTTTTTTTAAGAATATATAAAACATGTACCTGAAGTATTTGAAATGTATTGCTCAATTCATTCTAAATGCATTAATTCGTTTGAGAGCTTTGAATCGGTTTAAGAGGTGGCGATGGACCACTAGAGTTGGTAAACAAAAATAATTCTTATTCATATAACATTAAGACATTCAATAAACCTATTTTCGAAAAAAAAATACGAGAGAAAAGTACTTCCTAAATGACGTCACTCAATGCAAGAAAGGAACCGTGTTATACAAGTTCTCCTTAGCTAGAGCAGGAGACACGAATACATGCATTCCTTTCGCGTGACTTTTTTTAGCGAGATTTGTAGAATGACATCTTACTTGAATAAGAATTAATTAATGTCTTATACAAAATGTATGAGACTGGCAATATGGTGTCGATTCTGACGTACTATTGCCTAAACAAAACCTGACAAATTTAAAATTGTCGCCATCCTTTTCTCTCTTATGGAAATGAAAAGAGACAGACAATTTCCCCTTTAATAATTAACGTTCTACATAATATAGCATCGGAATAGTTATACAATGTTTTGTCGTTTTCTTTATTTTTAATTTTCAACTCAATCGAAAAATATAAAACACTGTATAACTATACCGACGTTTAAATTTACAGCGTTTATTAGCAAGGCGGTTTAACTTTAGTCAGATTAGTTTAATACAGCGGTACAACAGAATTGGTACCAATAATTCATATTCGAAGTAAACACAGAACATATAGGTACATAATATTTACAATAGTAGTCATCTACTCGTATCTCTGTTTACGATTATAGATTATTTTGATTAGTAAAAAATACATTTTTTTGGCGAAAAAACCCTTTCTACATTACTCTCTATTATACTATAACAAGTATAGAAAATATATTTAAACTGGCTGCAGCCCGCGGCTTCACCCACGGTCTTAGAAAAACCGTAAACTTTTTCGAGACGAGAGGTAGCCAATGCTCTTTTCTGTACACCTGACAATGTTTGTGCAAAATTTTATGTATGAATTTATGACGATCGTTTGAGTAGTTAAAGCGTGAAAGCGTAACGAACAAACGACACACACTTTCGCATTTTTAACATTAGTTAGGATAATTAAATTTAGATTTCATGAGCCCGTCTGTTCGTGTAACAATGAGGGTTTATTGCGTTCTTCTGCCACCAGAGCGCGCTAGGTAAACTATAGGTCTAAAGGACGGATTACCCGCAGAATGTAAAGACCGCAAAAAGTCATCGCAAAATGACAGAAACGTAAATTGTTAAACACGCGAAAAGTTAAATTCGCAGTGGAATTGCGTAATTGTTAATTTGCGAAAACTTGGTACCCCTTGACATAATTTTTTATAAGAGTAGGAATTAAATAGACGGTCCTGATGGTAAGCGGCGACCGCCGCATTTGGACACATGCAACATATTTTATTTATTTATTAATATGAACGCATTTAAGCAATTATACATATCAAAATTTCAGAATTAGAGTCAGATTTCACATACTATAATACACATAATCTAAAATACATTGCAGCACATTTTGCGGTCATGACTTAATACTTTTTTCATTTTGTTCTATTTCTATAATTTGACAGCACTTTGGACCCAACGTCTCAGTGCTTGAAAACTTTCGGTAGACCCTCATCTCTTAAAACTACAAACGAACTTGTCTTTTCAAACTCGAAATATGGCAAATACTGGCGTCAATTATGTTAAACCGTTTTTCAACAAAACCAAATTAGACAGCAAACTAAAATTGCCGACTTCCCATCCTCATACATTGAAATGAAAATAGACGCTGAGAATGTTAGTCCAGTCAAATTAGAACAAAATCGACACCATTGCAGCCAATTCTGAAGGATTTAGTTGACAGATCTTCACTTAGTAGTATAGCTATCTTTGTTCTTGCCATGTATTTAGATAAGGACATCATTGTCGATAACTCTGTCGTTAGCCCACATTCGGAGGACTCCTCGCATGCTAACGGCTTATGAAAACGAGCCTTTAGATAAGTAGATTGACTTATCTAAAGCCTCCAAAATTAGCTGTATTGCAATACTATATCATTCTAATGAAATTCCAATTGTACAGTACATTATCCGAACAAGGCGGTCGAGTCTATTTATAAAAAACTTTGACGTTCATAAGTGTATCTTTGATACCTAAATTGAATAAAAACATTTTGACTTTGACATTTCCTTTTTATTGCGTAGAAACTTTTTATAGTTCCTGATTTTACGATATATTTTTTACACAAGTCTATTGTGTAAAATCGTTTGTATAGTACATGAGGTGGGTTGGGAATTGTGTTTTAATCTCATTGTGGTAAGACTCGTTTTACCACAATACATTACTGCAGGCACACTGCTATAGAAATAGGTACTCTTTTGTGTAAAAAACAAGAATATAAGTTCAGTGGACAGGTTGAGGGGAAAGAGATGGCGTGCTTTTAAAACTTGTCTTTGACTTTTATAACTTATTAAAAAAATATCTCAACTTCTAAGAGCCCTCCTAGCCCTTCTTCTTGACGCGAGAGATGTTGCTTGGTCACTCTCACTGCTATGATTTTTGAAGCGAGAGAGCCAATGACAAAAAAAATGTCTAACGGGTAAGAATAGGGCTCTGGGTGATGTCGGTGCAGATTCTATGTTCTACGGATCAAATGAAATATGGCCCTCAGTTTCGTGTCTGTTCTTCTGAGTAGTGGTTCTTTTTTCGAACAAAGTGGTAGTTCTTTTTATACCTTTGACGTTTATAAGTGTATCTTGATACCCAATTGAAAAAAGACATTTTGTCTTTGAGGAGACATCTGTACTCTTGTACCAAAACAACGATAATACTTCTTTCCCCTAACCTAACGAACACTAAAACTGCACTATCTAAACATTATCTTACACGATGACGTATTGTCCCTCGTCTCTATCCAGCAGGCCTAGCGTGCGCGCGCGACTAAGTCTTCTCATCAATTTTAGCTGGGTGAGAACGAGACAAGGCTAGGTGTAAATATACGTGTGTCTCGATAAAAAGGGTCGACAAAATGTTGTCGCGGCGTGCATGCTAGGCTAGCGAATAGTGAGCAGGCTAAAGGTAATAATAGATAAATTTCTTTCTCTTATTAAAGGCCCGGCCACACACTCAATCTTAGGCGGATGTCACACTGCTACCGTATTCCGCTGCGGTGTGCGGAGAGACGGAAATTCGCTCGCGATTTTCCGCTCGAAAACGCGGTGTCAGTGTTACACCCGCCGATTTGTGTATACATAACATACCGTCACGCCTTTCCCCCGGAGGGGCTGGCAGAGGTGTAATACTTCGCCGGACGATATTCAGTCGCAAATGTGACAGGGGGCGAGCCTGTCGCCATACACCGGGCTCCAGCCATGTATAGCATGACATACAATACGCACATACGCTCACAATGTTTTTGTAGACAATTCGAGATTTTAGACCAGTGTCCGTTGCAGTGTGTCTTGCGCGGGACAAATTCCAATTTGCACGAGCAAACATCCACGTGTATTAAAACGGCAAAACAGTATACCGTACCATTGGTACCATTGGCTTGCACAAAGCGTAAAGTTGCACAAATGAATGCGCAAATAGTTTCCTATTGCTAGATGCAGCCGGGCCCTAAGCTAGAAGTGTTGAACCTACACTAGCTCACATGAGGACGCACCTCTTGCCGTCCCGGTCGTGGGCGGGCGGCAGCGGCGTGGCGAGCGGCTCGCCGGGCGCGGGCGCGGGCGGCGCGGGTTTGATGGACTCCGGGTCGAAGGCGGAGAACGACGTGGAGGCGACCGGCGCTGTCAGCGGCAAGTCCGTGTTTATGCCCACGATCTGAGGAACAATATCATGTTTATAGTCTTACTCTCTAACTAGATAGAAGATGAGGTCAAATTTATGAAAACGCCAAAAGATATATTGATCAAAACATGTTTTTGTACTCTAGACGAATTCTTAACCGACAAATATTTAATAGAATAAATCCAGTCCGAACAATGTTGCCATACCCAATCAGGAGCATTATGTGATACAATTTTATGTAATTTACCTTTAAGAACTGCATGTACCATAATGGAAGCAATAAATTATTGAGTACTGACAAATGTTGTATAACTTTGGGATACATAGTTATAAGACGTGCTGGTGTTAGGTGTAGTAGCACTTGAATAATTAGCGCAGTGCAAAAGTCATACAAAGTGATTGAAACTGCACTTTGTCACTCTATAGACAACTTTAAAGGCTCTTCAATATTTTTACTTGCTCATTGCTTGTCGTCTTCTTCTAGACAAAATAACAAAAGAAAACCTTTAACCAATGCGAAGTTATTCTAAAGTCCGAACCCTTAATTATGTAAGTTGTTTAGAGGGTTGAACCGAATCTCACCAAGACATTATCTAAAAAGCACCATAATTGCCTCATATATTTATTCACCTTAATACCAATTTCGGCAAAAATGTCTTTTGTATGTGAGGTGTCCGGATGAAATCAGAATTAACTCATAACTCCCATAGTTACACCTCACAGTTGAATATTTTCAATCAAAAATGAATGTCATAACAATAATAATTGTCAATTATTTCAAATATAAAAACAATTCATTAACGTAATTTTACTATCAACATCATCATATCGTCACGTATTTCTCCCGAAGGGGCTGGCAGAGGTGTCATGCTACAGCCACACTTCGCCGAATATTCAGTCCCAAGTGTGACAGGAGGCGAGCCTGTTGCCATCCACCGGGCTTCAGTCATGTAGCAGATGACAAACATTATTTTTACTTTCAAAAAAATGTCCGTCGGAAATGAAAAATATGTGTAAAAATAATGTCATTACCGGGTCACATTTTGTGGGCCCACTAGAATGTTGAGAGGCTCACCTCGGCGGCGCGGGTCCTCCTGAAGGGCAGCGACATGGACAGCCTGTCCAGCAGCCGCATGCGCTTGCCGTGCGACACGAACAGCTCCTCGGAGGCCTCCTCGGCGGCCTCGAAGGAGCGCGCCGGCTCCGGGGAGGGCTTGCGCTTGCGACCCACCACCGCGCCCGTCGGACGGGCGGACGACGCTGGGGGAGTTGTACTACACTTACTCATTTGTTTACAGCAAGGAAATATTAGAAAAACATCGTGAGGATAATTATGTATAGGATATGTATTGCTACGATGGATAGTCGATATTTTCTCTTCATCCTAAGGTTGCCTGGAAGAGATCGCTCTTAGTGATAAGGCCACCAGTTGTTACATTACAGTTTAAGTTTTATTTTGTTCTTTTGTTATTTCTGATGTGAACAATAATGTTTTACCTATCTTTAAGATTTTCAGATTTACCTATCTTTTTATTAATTTTTTTTTGGATAGGAAGTTTACAGTAGCAGTATTTAATATTTCGTTATTGTAACGAAAGGGTTTTGATATACTCGTATTTGGACCCCTCGAAAATTGAAATTTACATCTATGACGCCGATTTTCTCAAACATAAATTGTAAGCAAATCTTGGTTTATATCGCGACCACGATCACTCTGTCCTGTAGTCTAATGCAGTCGAGTTTTGTATGGCTCGCTCGTATAACGGAGTTGTAGGTAGAATATAATTTGAATTTTAATCATGCTCTTATAACTGAACAAAGTTCAATGAAATGTTAACAAACATAGACTATGTGCTTGTAGCTGCAGCGCCCGCGCAGGTAGCCGCTGTCGTTGAGTACAGTATACTAACCGGCGGGAGGCGGCCGGGGTCGCCCCGCGTTGGGGTTGGTGAGCTTGAGGTCCGCGAGCTGCTTGTAGCTGCAGCGCCCGCGCACGGCGCGGATGGCGCGCAGGTAGCCGCTGTCGTTGAGTACAGTATACTAACCGGCGGGAGGCGGCCGGGGTCGCCCCGCGTTGGGGTTGGTGAGCTTGAGGTCCGCGAGCTGCTTGTAGCTGCAGCGCCCGCGCACGGCGCGGATGGCGCGCAGGTAGCCGCTGTCGTTGAGTACAGTATACTAACCGGCGGGAGGCGGCCGGGGTCGCCCCGCGTTGGGGTTGGTGAGCTTGAGGTCCGCGAGCTGCTTGTAGCTGCAGCGCCCGCGCACGGCGCGGATGGCGCGCAGGTAGCCGCTGTCGTTGAGTACAGTATACTAACCGGCGGGAGGCGGCCGGGGTCGCCCCGCGTTGGGGTTGGTGAGCTTGAGGTCCGCGAGCTGCTTGTAGCTGCAGCGCCCGCGCACGGCGCGGATGGCGCGCAGGTAGCCGCTGTCGTTGAGGGACGGCTCCTCGAGGTACGACGACTCCGTGATGTCCATTTCCATCGTGGAGTTGTTGCCTGGGGGGAGAATATTAAATTATTGACAAGGGGGGAGAATGTTAATTTTTACAGCAGATAATGTGTCAAAGTCAAAATGTTTTTATTCAATTTGGGTATCAAAGATAGATACACTTGTTAACGTCAAAGTTTTATAATAGACTCGACCGCCTTGTTCGGCAAAAGAGCCACTACTCAGAAGAACAGGCAAGAAACTCAGGGGCATTATTTTTTTTTCAAAAACCTTGTAATCGACGAGCCTATATTGTATTGTTTCATTTGATTTTGAACTATTGTTTAAAATTATCATTACAATGTAGGTATTATTAGCATCGAAATAATATAAGAGAGAAGCGGCACGAGTCTTATTTCTAGTACACAGCATCGACCGGTTGTTTCAATTTTAAATTCAGGGAATATATTAGGTCCTTACGTATGAAATTGGCGTTTTGTACGGGAGGAATAAAAAGTCGATTTTTTTTTGTAAAATATATTTAATTAATCAAAGTATGCACTGTTGTTATCTATGCACTTTTGCCATCTTATGGGTAGTTCATTGATCCCTTTACTATAAAAACCATGGGGGCGAGAATCAATAAACTCTTTGAAGGCGGTTTGGACTGCTGCATCGGAGTGGAATTTTTTTCCTTGTAAGAAGTTGTCCAAATTCCGGAAGAAATGGTAATCTGTTGGAGCAAGGTCCGGGGAGTACGGTGGATGTCGCAGACATTCCAATTGTAGCTCAGCTAACTTAGTGGTTGTTTGTTGTGCAGTGTGTGGTCTTGCGTTGTCGTGAAGCAGCAGTGGCCTGGAGCGATTGACCAATCTCGGTTGTTTAACAGCTAGTTCTTCCTTCATGGTTTGCAGTTGCTGACAATAGATATCTGCCGTAATCGTTTGGCCAGATTTAAGAAAGCTATAGTGAACGACACCGGCGCTAGTCCACCAAACACTTACAAGTAACTTTTTCTGAGTCAATTTTCGTTTAGGGCAGGTTTTGGCTAGGTCTCCAGGGTTCAGCCATTGCGATGAGCGCTTTCGATTATCGTACAATACCCACTTTTCATCACAAGTAATGATTCGATTTAAAATCCCTTCATTATTGTGTCGGTTGAGCAAAGTAACACAGCAGGCGACCCGTGTTTGCAAGTTCGATTCACTCAATTCATGAGGTACCCATAGTTCGAGTTTTTTTACTTTCCCGATTTGCTTCAAGTGGATTAATACAGTTTTGTCACTTACCCCGAAGCCTGCTGCTATCTCTGAAGTGCTTTGTGATGGATCCGCTTCCACAATAGCCTTTAATTCTTCGTTTTTCACTTTGATCTCCGGCCGTCCACGGGGTTGGTTCTTAAGGTCGAAATTTCCAAAACGAAAACGTTGAAACCAAAAACGTACCGTGCTATCTTTAGCGACACTAGCGCCGTACACATCATTAATTCTTCGAGCTGTTTCTGCAGCACTGGTGCCACGGTAGAACTCGTACTCGTAAATATACCGATATTTCATGTTTTCCACTGCGCGGTAATAAGCGACGCCAGAGAAAAAATAATGAGGAAAATAACAAATGAATGGCTGTATTCCAAAGAAAAAAAAGCCAGCTAAATGAATTTATTAATTTGAATTTCGAATTCTTAACCAAAGAGGAGATATTTCAGATCAAATCGATCAGTACGACAAAACGCTAATTTCATACGTAAGGATCTAATATTATTATATCATTAATTTCATTTAAAACAACTCAGCAGGAGCCGCAGATGCATTGCAAATTGCTTCCAAGCTAGTTTTATAGAGTTGCTAACGTTCGATAGCTAGCTACTGATTGGACGAGAGGACAATGTGATCACGTGATACTTTTAAAGCTTGTATTTCGTCCAATCGGCAGTTTACGTTTGAGCTTTACCGAAGAAACAGAATCGCTTGGAAGCTATCGCAAATTGTTTAGAGCCTCATGTTTAAAGCGTTCGTTTTGTCATATCAGAATATAATTTATTTTACATTCTACCTGTATATTTCTGGCAATATTTTCAATAAAAATACCTAATAGTTAATCAAATATTAAGTAATTGATTAAATAATGCATGATTCACCGAAGCACTTTTTAAGAAAGTTTTTTCAATAATCTGTTAAATTTTAAATTGCTTACTAATAAACGTTGTATGGCCTCGAAATAGTTAAGCGCTTCACACGCGGCAACTATAATGTACATTACAACTCGGGTTTCTACGAAGATGCTAAAATATACATTATTGTGTGGTGCCCTGACGACTTCTATCCATACGAGATGTATTAAAATATATCGCGCTATAATATACATTTTTACATTATCGCTGCCGTGTGTGAAGCGCTTAAGTGTGATGCTTTTTTTCTTTTTATTGTTTTAGTACCTGGATTTCCGAGCTTTGCTCGGTATTTTTTTTTATTGTGTTTTTTGGAAAATAAACAATTATAGCCCCAAGATACAGGCCTAGAGCTTAGTTTGGGACTCACTGTCAATATTTAGTTCAGTACTAGTTTATTTAGTTAATCATATTTAAGAACCTGCCTGTATGTACTTATCTTTCTTAATAATAAATAAATTTGAATTTGAAATTTGAATTTGAATTGATTTTAGTCTAACCTCAAAGCAAACACTCATTGACTTCGCAACGCCTACTTAACAACGCCATCTGCTGTTGTGTCGTTAAAGCAATTAGTTGCTTACAAAAAATAGTATTATTATTCGCCAATAGATGTCAGGAAGAGTCATTTTTTTGTTATTTTTCTTCCAAGTTTATGTTTAAGTTGATTATCGATAAAACACGAATAAAATGACATTTTCTAAAAATGATTCCTAGCTAGATCGATTTATCGCCCCCGAAACCCCCTATATACTAAATTGTATGAAAATCGTTGGAGCCGATTCCGAGATTCCAATTATATATATATATTATTATTTATATGTATTGTTATTTATATGTATGTTAGTCTGTAAGGTATTTATTTTCTATGGGCCTCTGTAACTTGCATTGTATGCAAGTTATATTGCCTGAAATAAATGGATTATTATTATTATTATTATTATATATATATATACAAGAATTGCTCATATAAAGATATAAGATTAGTTTTGGGTTCGATTCCCACCTAGAGCAAACAATTATGCGATGAATATTTTGTGTTCGTTCTATGTCTGGTTGTGAATATCTATCTAAGTATTTATTTAAATATATATATGTACGACTGTACGTATATCAGTCTCTAGTAGTCATAGATACATACATACATACAAGCTTTGCTTAGTTTGGGGTCAGACGACCGTGTGTACAAGTGTCCTGGGGGCTTACCACAACCTCTTAAAACATCATTAATTAAGCCTTACTTCGTAATTTCGTACCATGACCACCCTAAAAGTATTCCTGTTAAGTTTTGATATCGCTTAGCAGTTTTGTTGACGTCACTCGATTTCGTTCATTCAATCCAAGGAACATTTGTTTAAAAACCGTACCATGACCTCTAAAGTATTCCTGCCGAGCTGTCAAAATAGCAGGAATGATACAAATGACAACGATTGTTAAAAAGTTGCTCTCCGTGTAACTTTTTCTATTTTTAAGTGAGTTTTTGCTGTGTTTCTGAGGTTCTATTTGTAATATTTAGCAAGATGGCCGATGATTTGGAAACTTTCGAGTTTCTCGAAGCAGATAATGGAAGCTCCGTACTACGAAGGACGCCTTCGGACGGGCTCCAGAATAAATTTCAACCCATTTTCACATAGATTTTTTGTTGGCTAAGTCAGCTCCTTTTGATGCACTTGCTTCTTCTTAGAGTGAGCCTTCGCCTGCAGACTCCTATTAAAGCCCGCAGCGATTTCACTGTGGGTTTTTAAAAAGTCTCAGACTGAGACTCTGCGGCCGCTGTGACAAATTATTCTAAGCATTAAATTCTAGATATCACCAAAATAATTTTCACAAACTTTAATTGGATACAGCAATTGAATTTTAATTTACCTTCATGATCATAGGTAGATTTAATTTACGGTTTTGAGGGGAACCGAAAAGATGGTGTCATGATTTTGTATTATTTTCTAAAACGAAAACTCGCCTTTACTGAAAGAGGGAAAGAGGAGCGAGATTTATCTCATTTATCATCATCTTCATCAGAGATCTACTGAAGAATGTTATGACAAACATACGGAAGACTATGGTGGTATGGCTATGTTGCCTCTAGCCTGCCCTATGAGTCAAAACAAAAAAAAAACGTTTTTGACATTGTTCATACAACCAAGTGTCGCCAGATGTTTCTTAGGAGAGATTGTACGCGAGTGAGGAAAATAAAAATTCTTATGGAAGAAACTAATAATAAATCATAGTGTTTTTACTTGCAACTTGTAAAAACCGTAAGTGTAATTTCCCTGTATCGATAGGATATTGTAGGCACGATTTCGCTATGCGGTCGTACTATTGTACGACCCCGATTGTACGATTTTTACATGGCAAAAATCGTATAATTACGATTGACATCGTACATCTGGCAACACCACACTCCAAAATACGCAAAAGTACCACAGAGTGTATAAAAGCACTTGTATCGTACATTCTTTTGACATCACTGTAGCAGGAGTAATAACGTTTTAAAACATTATTGTTTTCAATGCTTGTGGTAGGGTACAAAACAATACTTATTAAGGAATGTAACAAAACGTTCCTGCGCAATGATGTTTTTGTAAAAGTTCATGGTAAGCCCCCTGATATTTATAAATCCACAGCCATTAGTTACAATTACAATAATTCTGAATATAATTTATATTCCGCAATAATATGACTTTCTCTTTTAAATTTTGAACTGGATCGTAAATGACAAAACAGTGTATAACTATGCCGATGCAATACAGCGTTTATTGCTTATTAGGAGTGTGTACCTGTGTAGTCGGCGGTGACGGACGTGGCGGTGCGGTCCAGCCTCGTGCGGGAGTACGGGGACACGCGCGCGCGTGTGCGTGGCGCCGCGCCTGCACACACACACAACATTATTGACCGAGCGAGCGTTGGCGAGCGAAGCGTCTCTGCTTCAGCTTCGACAAAAATGCTTCCGTATGTCCGGATTTCGCCTAGCTTTCTGTTCGGATCTCTGTCCGGATATTTGTCTTTCCCTACAGGTCGCATTTCTTAGATGATTATCTTATTATCTCTCAATAATTATCGAACCCGCCTACAAAGTTTCACGAGTATCGGTTGAGAAATGCGATCTGTAGAGGAGAATAGACGTCGTCCGCGAAGTCTCCAGCTCGCAAAGCCACTAATTTTAGTAGACACATTTTTTTTCTAATCATTTTTTTTTATAACTTAATAGGCTTGCGTTTGGCCGCCAACATGCCTGATGATGAGCAGTGATGCGGCCTACGATGGAGCACGCTTGCCTAGAAGAAACCGATTTACTCGAGACTTGAAGGCACCCAGATTATAAGTGTCAGGGAACACACACTCTGGCAGAGTATTCCACATTCCTCTCTCTCTTTCTCTCTTGCCGTCTAAACTCAATATGTATATTTCTATCTCTCTCGATAGTAAAACTCAACAAGCTACCTTCAACGCTCTCGACTTCAACAGCCTCGACCTCCATCTTGTCTGCATTCTCGTCCTTCCCTCGCGGTTCCTTCTCGGCGTCTTCTTGATCCTTCTTAGAAGATTCTAGATCCTTCTTTGTTTTCTTCTCTTCTTCTTGAACTGTGAAGTAGAAGAAACAGTTAAATTTCGATGCATCATTATAGCTTCCAAAATGTATACTTTACTAGCTACGCTTCGCGGTTTCGCTCACTATTCTATTACTAGTTTGCTTCAAACGGAGATTTTACATATTTCCATAATCTATCGTCCTATTAAGCTCATATTCGAGCATAAAAAAAATATTTGCATGAACTACTTGCTTGCAAAATTTCATGAATATTGGATCAACGATACTCAAGTTGTCGTCGGACATGCAAACGTCGATTTGTCCCACTAGACTCAGAGTTGCCCGCAAGTATAACAACTTACGGGCTTATTGTTGCTCTTCCAAGAAACTCTTAGGAATAAGGGCCCTTTTCCTGTCAAGCGGATTGCAGCTCGCGCGCGGACCTAGCCCGCGAGTCAAAGTCAAAATATTTTATTCAATTTGGGTATCAAAGATACATTATGAACGTCAAATTTTTTTTAAATAGACTCGACTGCCTTGTTCGAATAAAGAGCCTTTACGCAGAAGAACAGGCAATAATCATTCATTATAATTACGCCTCTTTCCCGTAGGAGTAGGCAGAAAGAGGTATGTAAACGCTAGCTGAGCTAGCATGCTAAATTTGGATGGTGTAATGGCAGTTAGAGAGTTAACAATCCAATATTTTTCACACAATCTATTGCACGGGCACTGCCACGCTAAGTTAGCATACTGCAGTATGGACAGTGCAATAAGCGCAGCGCAAGAGCAAGTATAGTCAATAGGAAGTAATATTAGTACTAGGGTAGTAGAAGATATATTAGTTAGGAAGGAATCTATGAGTAGATATATCTAGAGAGAGTTCCGTAATGTTTATTTATGAGAAGTGACAGGCAATTTTTTTTAACACTACTCGTAGTGTGCTTGACCAGGTTTTACTAGGGTTCCATACATTTTGTTCATTTGAAACCTAACAGTTGGCTGTTATTTATTTTGGCCCGTGCAATGTTTTTTCAGTACATATCACTTATCAAAGGAAGGAAGATAGAAGGATAGTAGAACTAGTCACCTGGGTCGAGTTTCTTGGGCGAGTCCTTCTTGTCTTGCTTCCTGTGTTCAGGCTTGGGCGAGTCGGCGGAGCGCAGCTTGCGGTCCGACGGAGCCACCGCCTCCGACAGCTTCAGCACCTTCGACTCTTTGGACTGCGGGCAGCGGACGGGCGGTCAACGTATTATATGTGTAAGATAACAGGCTTCCACAACTTTAACTTTATCCACAACGAAGTTAGGGGGGTTGAAAATGGCCTGAATAGCTTCGAGAAAAGGATGGTGCAGGCCGATTCAAACATAATGACGGCTGTGAAGTTAGGTGCGAATCGCTGCGCAGTAGCGAAAACGAAGGTATGCGGGCGTCAGAGAGGCAAGACGTCGCAGTCTCGCTTGCGGCGCACATCATAGCTGCCATTATGATTGGATCAGTCTATACGGCTGAGCCTTTGTAAGCTCAACTTGGCAGGGGCACTGCCGTGCCCCCCGATGTAGATAGAAAAGGTTTTTTTCATCTTCGATCAGATATACAATTATACATAGATGTCGTGTCTCATTAAACATCAAGCGTCTATAGTCAACATTCGCAATGACAACGTTCCATTATAAAAGGATCAAATACATACAACTTCATTCGAATCTAAGCCATATCATTCTGTAATAACGTTGATGACATTTTCTAAAGCGTTTTAGCAAATTTAGGCGTCGTGACACCGACGCGATCACAGAGCGACTGACAGCAAAACAAAGCTTACACTTGATCTAAGCCAAGGATCTAGTTTTCAAGGTGCCATTTTTTGGTATTGAGACTTGATATCTATGTATATTTTACAGTTTCTTTTTCCACATTCTTTTCCATTCATCTATGTTTTTATACTGGTATAATAAGAGGTGAAGTTGGTAAGTTTGTATGTATAGTAGGAGGTAGTCTCTGAACTACTACGCCTCAAGGCAAGTTGCATTCATTTCCAAGCGGTTCCAATATCAATTTTCTCATTATTTCAATTATCCAATTTTATCATTAAAACTGTCGTGGTTTTCACACATTAGTTAACAATTATTATGAACATTAATTTACAGGTATCAATACCGGACTCAAATCCATTACAGCAATGTTATTAGTTGGTATAATAATATAAGGCAATCCAAAGACGACGCGATATGTCTGATATTGTTTTTACGGTTCCTCAAGAACCCTATTTTTTATATTTAGAACTGTTTATTTCTATATCGTTTTGTATAAAACCAGTTGATTTTTTTTTAACAGTAAATAGACCTACGATTGGCCATCATCGCGGTTGGTTGGTTGCAAACGAATCATGATTGCGTGCGTCACTCAATCAGAAAACCAGTAACAGACGTGTCGTGTCGTGTCGAGAGCTTTTGTCGCAACTTCGTTTTATGCGGCATCCGTTGCATTTAACGCAATATTTAATCTTTCCATTTAAAGTTACTTTTGATATTTTTTGCATTGATTTTTACGTTTTAGCGGCAACGTGCGAAATATCTCTATCTCTCTCTAACGACGTAGACGCGACAAATAGACTGCGTTTGTCGTGAACGACTTTCGCAGCGAATGCCGCATAAGGCTGCGTTTCCAATGAGCCGAAACTGAGCGGAGCGGTGCATAATTGACCAATCACAATGCTTGCACGGAAAGCACTGAAGAACACACACTTTCACCTTGTACAAGGTGGTAGGCTCATTTTTATAACTTTAACGTTCATAAGTGTATCTTCGATACCCAATTTGAAAAAAGCCAATTTTAAACCGATCTCTTCCAGAAAACCTTGGGATGGAATAAAAACATGGTGCATTGTGATTCAATTGTGAAGTTTGTGAAGTCAATTATGCTCAGCTCCGAAATTTCCCCTAAAACAAAGGCACGTTTTGATTGGTCGAGTGTTAGTAAAGGACGGCACTTACATCTTCGCTCTCTTTCTCGGAGGCGGGGCGCGGGGCGGGGGTCTCGGGGGTCTTCGTGGCCTTCACCTTCGCAACATTACACCGGGATTAGTCATGGCCGGAGGATGGGTTATTAGTACACTGTACAGTAACAGGGTGATCATGTTACCACGCATTTTTTTTTAGCGGACTATAGCCTATAAACTACACTTGGAGGCTTAACATACGCAACGCGTAACGGTATGTCGACTATATCTTTATAATTGAGACAGACGTATGTTTACACATAGCCTTGTCACGTTCTCGCACGACAAGCAGTGACGTAAAGAATTTGGCGCGTGCGCATGCTATTAGGTTTGGTGACGTCACATTTTCAAAAGGAAAAATAAAATAAAATCCTTAACATTTAGGTTGTAAGAATTGACTGATTGTTAGGGTGGTTTAACAAACTTGAAAAAAAAACTTTTATCAACTTACCAATAAACTGTGTATAGCCACGGAATGCCTACACATTGTTTTGCCTTTTCTTTCTTTTAAATTTTAACTCAATCGAAAAAGAAAAGGTAAGTATAACAAGTAGGTATTATGAGTGTCATAGGCCAATATAAAGTTGCCGAAATCCATCAGGTGGTACTTTAAACTATTGCGCGATGGTAACATTCACAGCCCTCATAATGAGACAGACAAGAACAGGACAAAACCAAACTGTCAAAGTCAAAAACAGACAAAAAACAACAGAAAAGTTTTTGGGACGCCAAGGATCTAACATTATTTTAGGTTTATTTTTCGAAAATTACTTCCAATGAAACGCACACAAGTGAAATGGGAGGCATGCAACTTGATTTGTAATTATTATAGTGTCGATTTTCTTGCACCAAAAACTAAGCATATGTGACTAAAATTGTCTGTGTCCCTGTTCAGTTACATACCTATACCAGAAAAAAGACAGTTACAATTTTGGAGCTGTCAAAACTAAATCGACACCAATATCCATCCGCTTAGCCCCATATCTGTATCTATCTGTAACCCCACCCTATCTGCCACCAAAACGATTTCAAAATGTATGTATGTATGAAAATTGTGAACTTTTTAGTACAAAATGTCTTGTTTATTTTAAAACCTAATGAAACTATGTAAATGTTAAAAAAGGTTTTTTTTTACAAACGACATATAGACAAAAAAAAACATTTACTTTTACAAAACACTCAATCACCAAACGCAACATACATATCGCCATACACCGGGCTCCAGATACATGGCAGATGACATTAAATAAGCACATATGTTCACACAGTGAACAAATTGGTGCGTTACTTTGGGTGGGATCGAACCCGCTCCCTTAACCAAACTAACACAAACACGAACCATTAAGTCTGAATGTCTCCTCATTTTTTTTTTCTTTAGTAGGATACACGATTCCCCAACCATAGTTAGAGTAAATAACCATAAAACTTATTCATTATAAAGAAAATTTGTTCACAAAACACTATTGCCGGCGCCATCGAGATCACATACAGAATCACCATAAACACAAAAATTATAGACAGACAACACAACAATTATAGACGGAGAAACTAAACCTAAAAATACTATATCATCGTAAACCAATATCCACCACTATTTTCACCACAATTTACCATATCATACGGACACGACCAACGTAAATATAAAACTTTCTCATACACTGAATACAATTATCATACATACAACAATACTCACAAAACATCAAACAAAACCCCACTAGCACATTCATTATACAACCATCGCTAACAACATGACAGACACAAGCTCTATGTATTAACACTGAAACACAATCACAATTAAGACGCTTACAGTCCTGCACAAATACTCGAACGTCACAAATACAAACATTCCAGAATTATTAACTCACAATTTTTTTTGTTTGTGGGGGACAAACACAAACCCTTTACAAACATTGAAACACAACCATTAAAACACAGCCATCACAAACACAAACCCTCCGATTCCATTAAAACACAAACATCACAAACAAACCCTCCACAAATATTAAAACACAACCATCCCAAAACAAACCCTCCACAACCATCACAAACACTAACCAGTCAAGATTGGGGAGCACTGTTTAGCTTTTTTAAAAATAAAAGACAATTTTGAATTAATAACTATTCGTGTTCGATACACAGGAGTTGAATTATAACTAACTCTAAAGCTAACTTAACTATGGCAAGAAGCCTTCTTATCTCTACGGCACGCCGGACGGCCACCGTGAAGCCAGACGCATGGTCAGCGGAATGTCCGCCTACGCCTGTATGCGTATGTTGCCGGTATGAGGACCGACGTGCATAACTCCTCCCTCATTAAGCTCGAAATTAACGGAGGAATTTTCCTGAGCCCGGTAATTTCGGCCTAACCAATTATAAAAGAAATACACAAAAATTAATAGTAAGATTACATATAAAATTATTGTTCCAACACTGATGTTTTTCGTAATTACGACACTTTTATTTTCACTGTTTTGGCCCATAACACTTTCACTTTTCATTAACACGTTAGACAGGTGTTGAAGATCTGTGAGGTCCAGTCCTTTCAGGTTTACAGGTTCAGAAGACGCCTTTTCAGCTGGAATTACAGTAGGAAGATTGACAATCGGTATTGCTGCAATATTAATTTTTCCCGTTTTTCTTAGGTGTCTTTTCATGACGGTTCCGTTTATTTCCGCTTCACAATCATCATCAATAGTCACCATGTAAGTACCTTGAACGTGGTGGTAACTGACGTCATCTTTGCAATTTTGGGTGAGAATGAGAATGGATTTAGTGAAAAGCATCCATCGATTTTCTTGTATTTTCTCTACTTTCAAGTCCTCCAACTCTACTAAAATTGGGTGACACTGGGTTGTATCTGCGGCAAAGTTGATAAGGTTGGTGACGCAGACATCTTTAGCTCGCATGGATGAGTAGTCTTCTTCGCATAGAAATAAGGACTCTTCTACTTCCTTACATGGGTGTGAGAATGACGCTGTTTTCGACCTTTTCGCTAATAGGTAAGGGAATTTAGGTAAAATGAGGTGAGTTTGGTTACGGGTATTAGTAATAGGTAAAGGGATGATTTTATAATAGGTGTACACATCGTTTTCCACAAGGGGTACATCCAAAATGAAAATTATTTGATTTTCCTTTGCATACGCTTTTACCTCAATACATTGTTCTAACTTAAGTAAATTATCTGGATTTACAGGAACATCAGTTTATTTCTTAATTCTATTTCTCTAAACATAGACAACAGTTCTTTAGGGTTTGTAAGTGATTGATGTAAAATTCCTAGCTTACTAAATGCTAGAGTATTTTCTATTTCGTCCAGTATTGTATAAAGCGTTTGGAAGTTATGCAAAAATAAGTGGTAAGTGTTGGTGATTTTAAAAATGTTTCGAGTATTATTTGTACTGTTTAATTGTTTCCGAATCTCCCAAATTGCTTTATCTAACTGAATGAAATTATACTTAGTGCTATTGGTAATATTCGTTAAGGCCTTAATTGTTTCGACGACAATTGTTACCTTTTGGTTTTCTGCATTTTGTTTCGTTTTTATATCCTTCAAAAGTGTATCGTATTTTATGGCGTCGTCATTATCTAAGTTTCCAGAAATGATTTTAATTATAGAGCCTAGAGGGTTTAAAAGACCACGTTTGCTACGCCTAGTCGGCAGCAGTTGATTCAATTTTTGCTCTGTAATGTTTTTAATAAAATCTGTCTGAGTTTTTATATCGTTAATTTCCGCGTCTATTGGTTTTTTATCAAAATACCTAATTATATGCCTATTAAGGTTTGCGTATCTATTAGTGTTAAAATCTAAGTCATCTCTAACTAAACTTAAATCTAAGGTCTTAATTATGGCCCACTTATCACTACTTATAAGAGCTTGGCCCTCTTTAATTGGAAATATTCCCGGATTGTTCCTAATCCGCTGAAGTAGAAGGGCCTGGGTAGCTGCCACCTGCATCAGGATCAGGACGTACCTGCGAAGGACGTTTTATATCTTTTATTGGCGTTTTGGTCTCACGGCCTTTGACCTTAACCGGCACTATGTTTCGGACTGTCTCTCCTACCACTTCTGCTTTTTCGTATCGAGGTTTATCCTTCCCTCTTCTTACGTTCACGCCTTTAATAAACACTGTATCTCCTTGTTGTACATTAAATTCTTTTTCACCGCTATGTTTTTCCTTAATTTTGACCTTATTTGCAACAGATTTATTTGTTAAACATTCATATAGGAATTTTATGCGTTTTTGATGATCTTGAACTAGTTTTTGGGTATATTGTTTGTTGAATTCTACATTAAAAGAGTTTTTGGAGTCAGTGTGACCAAACACTACTTCTAACGGGGTAAG
This sequence comes from Peribatodes rhomboidaria, assembly GCA_911728515.1. NCBI lineage: Eukaryota > Metazoa > Arthropoda > Insecta > Lepidoptera > Geometridae > Peribatodes > Peribatodes rhomboidaria. The sequence goes on from OU452190.1 coordinate 915,275, forward strand.
GCCAGTACTGGAATGGATAGTTTCGTTATAAGACATAAGTGCGTAAGTAATTATGGATGCCGCGTCTGTCATCTTTTGTTCGTATTTAGCCAGTCGGTAGATTTCAATCAGAGTCGAGTGAAATCGTTCAACAAGCCCCATTGAATTTGGGTTATGAGGGGTGCCTATATGTAGGTCTATTTTGTAGAAACTTAAGGTTTCCTTTAACAAAACGTTATTAAATTCTGAACCAGAGTCAGCACTAATCCTATTCGGAACTCCGTACATAGAAAAGTACTTTAAAAGGGCTCTAATTATTTCCGGTGTTGTTTTATTACTTATTTCTATGGCTTGACCAAGTTTGCTAAATGCGTCTACTATTGTTAGGTATGATTTACCTTCTATACTAAAAACATCCATAAAAATCTCTTGGAATGGTTTTGTTTGCGATTGTGTGAGTTGTAATTCGGGTTTTAATGGTTTTCGGTCATATTTCATAGTTTTACAACCTGCACATGTATTTATGGTAGTAGCTACAGTTAAATCCATATTATTCCAGTAATAGGTTCGCTTTAAACGCATGAGTGTTTCTTTAATTCCTCTATGAGTGGTTTTTCCAATATGATATTTTGTTACTATTTCCCTTTGTTCGTTTTCATCTTCTACGTAAATTACTCTTTCTGTGCATTCTAAAATGTTTACGGTATTTTTCTTAAAAAGGAAAATTACTGCTTCCGCGAATTGTTTTCTGAGAGTTTCGTGTTCAAAATAAATAAAGTATTTAATTTTTGGTTTTATATACTCTTTTAAAAATGTCTTTACTAATTCCGGTTTGTCTAAAGGTAAATGTACTTCTAATATTTTTTGTCTAGGTCTAGACAAATCTTTTACCGATAGTTCTTCCCTAAACCAAGTGTGTACTAAGATTTGGTTTGGTTTAGTGTCAATTGCTTCGTTCAAAATTGGAATGCCTGATGAGTCTGTTTCATAAACTGAGTGTTCCGTCCCTGAAGTTTCAGAGGCTGTAATAGTACCGCTAGATGGGGATGGAATAGAATAGGGTGATCTAGGATCACGCAATGGAATAGATAACGTTTTTTTCAGAGTCTGATGATAGTGTTATATTATCGTCTACGTTGACTTGCATTGATGCATCGTCATTTTCTATGGCATTTACTTTAATCCGGGAAAGTGCATCTGCTACGCAGTTTTGTTTACCATTTTTATAAATAATATCGTAATCGAATTCTGCGAGACGCAATTTCCATCTCGTGAGTTTACTACTTTGGTCTTTTATATTGTTCAACCAAGCAAGGGGTCTATGATCTGTATATATAATGAATCGTCTACCATAGAGGTAGGGTCTGAAGTGTTTTACGGCCCATACTATTGCTAGTAACTCCTTTTCAATTGTACTGTACCTAGTTTCCGCGTCGTTTAGGGTCCGACTAGCGTATGCTATAGGCTTATCGGAACCTATAGGACCTTGGGACAACACCGCGCCAATGGCATAGTCAGAGGCATCTGTGGTAAGCACAAAAGGCTTTGTAAAATCCGGGTATTGTAAAATTGGGGCGTTAACCAACAATTCCTTACATCTCTCGAAAGCTCCTCGGAACTCGTCCGTTAACTCAATCTTATTACGTTTCTTTAAACAATTAGTAAGGGGTCTAGTTATTTTGGCAAAATCTCTAATAAATTTTCGGTAGTATCCCACTAATCCTAGGAAACTCTTGATCTGTGTAGTAGTTGTCGGAATTGGGAAATCTATGACAGCCTGAATTTTATCGTTATTGGGTTTAAGACCCTCTTTCGTTATCATATGACCAAGATAGAGTACTTCCTTCCGGAAAAACTCACACTTATCTAGTGTCACCTTTAGGTTGGTTGCTCTAAGTCGTTCGAAGACTAAACGTAGTTTTTCTATGTGTTCTTGGAGACTAGATGAGTATACTATTATATCATCTAGGTATACAAGACAATGCAGACCTTGTAGACCTCTAAGCACATTGTCCATCGCACGTTGAAAAGTGGCTGGGGCTGTTTTCAGCCCAAACGGCATACGGGTGAACTCGTAATGTCCCGCTTGTGTGGAAAATGCTGTTTTAAGTCTATCCTCCTCTTTTACTTCTACCTGATGGTATCCGCTAGCCAAATCGATGGTACTAAAATACACAGATTTACCTAATTTGTCAAAAAGGTCAGCTATGTTGGGCAAGGGGTATTTGTCGTCAGTTGTTATTTCGTTGAGACGTCTATAGTCTATTACCATTCTAAATTTTCTTTCGCCTGAAGCATCGGCCTTTTTAGGCACTAGGTGTACCGGTGCACTCCAGGGGGAGTGTGATTCTCTAATTACGTCATTTTCAAGAAGCTGAGTGACTTGTTTTTGGATTTCTTCGTTATAAACTGGGGGATGTCTGTACGGTCGGATGAATATAGGATCTTCGTTTTTTGTCCTAATTTCATGTTTTACATTATTTGTAAAGGAAAGTGGAATTCCGTCACAATGAAAAATGTCCCTAAATTCGTAACATAATTTTTCAATGGCGTCACGCTCTTCCTTATTGGTGTGATCTAAACGGAGCCTTGTTAAATTTTCTTTCAGGAGTTCATCAATCTCACATTCATTCATAGTCGTATTTACTCTACATTCTTTTCTTTCATACTTTGTAACCTTCAATGGTTTTGCGAATGACATTGAAATTACGTCTTCAGAAGCATTTTGAATTATAGTATATGCAAATGAGTCTATGCATGTAACAAGTGCACCTGGCATTCTTACGCCTTTTCCAAAATCTGTAAACTCTACTATAGCTTCTCCATTTTTAAGATCAGTTGGGATTTTAACTCGCGTGTCTGTTCTTGGTTCTAAAGTTATTTCGTGAGGTGGGTTGTATAAAATCGGTATGTTTGCATAGGGTGTCTGTAGAATTTGGTTTTTCATATCAATTCTAGCTTCTAACAGTGTTAAGAGGTCGCTACCTATCAAACCGTCGTAACGACTGTCTACGTCATAAACGTAAAACTTGTGTTTACCTGAACATCCAAAAGTTTTTAACATTGGTATGCATATAGCTTCGGTGTGTTGACTACAAGCGTGGGTGCTGATTACCTCAAAAGGCTCATAGAGTTTGAAAGCTGAAAAGTATTCATTTGCCTTTGCGGGGCTAATGAATGACCGTGTACTTCCGGTATCGATCATGAAACGTGACTTAATTTCAGGAATTTCTACGTGGGGTAGCTTCAAAAGAGAGTCACAGTTTAACTCTATTACTTCGGGAGAAAATTCTATTAAGTCGGGGGTAAACTGGAGGCCTGTGCATGAAAATTTTCAATATCGTTCGACTCTTGGTATTGGTAGTGACAAGCGTCATTAACTGTGTCATAATTTTGGGGGTCAAATGTTTCCAAATTATAAGAATAATTTTCATCATAGTCACATTCTTGTTCCGGTGAAGCCTCGACAAGTTCATTATTATAAAATAGATTTTCATTTTCAGCTGAAGCATTTAACATATTTTGTCTTAACGGACGTGCCGTACGCATTGAGATGTCGGAGTTTTCCAGCGGCTTCGGCCGTTGAAAGTTTTGGTTCGGAATGCCGAATTTAAATTTTGGTTGCGCTTGTCCAAACGTTAACGCTGGTGGCGGTCTAGCGAAATTATGGTTGAATGGGGGTCTAAAAGGTTGACCCTGTTGGGGTGTGCCCGGAGTAATTCCTTGTTGGCGTGGAATACCAAATTTAAAGTGTTGGGGTTGGTTGCCAAACCTGAAATCTTGGGGTTGATTTCCAAATCTGAAACCTTGGGGTTGATTTCCAAATCTGAAACCTTGGGGTTGATTTCCAAACCGGAAACCTTGGGGTTGCTGTTGGGGTAAGCCAAATCTAGCGTTTTGGCTATTCATTGTCGGTGGATTCACTTGAGAATTTCCAAATTTAAAGTTATTGTTAGGTGTAGTGTTAAGCGTGGGCTGTGTTCTACTAGGTGTTATAGCCTGTCGTTGTTTCTGCTTTGCATTGAATTGACTCATGAAGTTTACCTCCTCGGTTACTATGCTGAGGGCTATTTCTAGATTAGGGCACCCTTTCAGGCGCACAATGCGGATCAAATCCTCAGTCAGGTTATATAAAAACACATTTAGAGCCATGTTGTTGTATACAATCATTTTTGCCGCTTTTACACCCTCGTCGGCGAGTAGGTTTACTTTCGCGAACAACGTACTACGCATGTGTTGTATCCTATGGCAAAACTCTATATATGATTCGTTTGAATTAATTTTCATTTGTTCTAGTTCTATAGCTATGCAGTCTTCGGAACGGGGGTCACCAAAATGTTGTACAAGGACCTCCTTAAGGGCGATCCATGAGTTGATATCTTCTCGCTCACTAAGTAGAGCGGCTGCTCTACCGTGTAGCCTGCTTGTGATGGCGTGAAAGACGTACGCCTGTTGAGCTGCATTATTAGGGGTTGCGTACCCGTTGTAAATGTATTGGCTTTTCTTAATAAACAAATTTAGAAGGTTTTCTTCCCCTTCGAACTTAGGTATAAGACAGAGAAGGTCTTTTGGCACTATTCTAATTGTTTGCTCCATGGCAATTAATTCTTAATTATAACACACACGGTAAAATAAAACACACAATAAAACACAATAAAATAAACGACGATAGAGGTTCGTTTAGATACAGTAATACAAAACACACAATAAATTAACGACGATATAAGTTCGTTTTTTAAAAGGAAAATCAAATAACTGTTTTCTAACTAGCAAAAATAAATGGGAGAGGGGGAATGCGAAAAGGTCTACTCACAATACTCTCGTCCGCATTCTTCTGCTGGAGTTAGGTTATTTGTTGTCTTTTTTCTAAAAATTTTCACCAACGAGACGTATTTCTTTGGTTCGAGGATTGCCTCAGAAAACGCGTTCACTGATTCTAGTACAACGGTTTACTTTGTTCGTCCGAACAGCACGTATACTTTGGCGGACGTTACACGGCAATCCTACCGGCTGCGCCAGTCAAGATTGGGGAGCACTGTTTAGCTTTTTTAAAAATAAAAGACAATTTTGAATTAATAACTATTCGTGTTCGATACACAGGAGTTGAATTATAACTAACTCTAAAGCTAACTTAACTATGGCAAGAAGCCTTCTTATCTCTACGGCACGCCGGACGGCCACCGTGAAGCCAGACGCATGGTCAGCGGAATGTCCGCCTACGCCTGTATGCGTATGTTGCCGGTATGAGGACCGACGTGCATAACTAACCCTGCACTTGCAACATTAAAACACAAACGCCACAAACATAAACCCTCCACAACCATTAAAACACAACCATCACCAACACAAACCCTTCACAAACACAAACCCTCCACAAGCACCAAAACACGACCGCCACGTACACAAAACACGGTGAACAAGTAAAGTATCGAGGCAGCCAGGCGCAGGCGCAGGCGCAGGCAGTACCTGCGAGCGGCGGGTGAGGCTGCGCGAGGGCGCGTCGTCGGGCTCGTCGTCCGAGTCGTCGTACGCGAGCTCCGGGAAGGCCTCGTCCTCCTCGATCACGAGGTCCCCGTCCGAGCCGTCACTCACCGTGCCGTGCCCGTCCGAGCCGTTCGCAGCGCCGTTCAGCCCGTTCACCGCGCGCCCGCTCTTCTCCTGGAAACGCGACGCGGTCCACGGTGTTACGGTGATGATGAGAGGCGATGAGAAGAGGAGATAGAGTTTGAGTCGTTATTTCAAACGTCTGCAAGACTTGCACGGGCCGGAGACAAATTTTCTGCCCACCGTTTTTATCTGAACCTAGAATACGGATATGTTTGTTTCTTTCTCAGGAAAACGGTGACAAGACATTTGTCTCCGACCCGCGTTGGCCCTGCAGGAATGATGGACAGATACAATGAACGATGAAATAATGTCATTGAAATTTTCTAAGCTACTGCATACAAAACGAAATTGGACTGATAGACGGAACGATCTCAGTACATTTTAAATTGATGTGTTACGGATTTATGTGCTATGATCGATCATCCAAAAAATATATTTTAAGGATACTTTCACATTTAGGCGGCGCATCTGCGCAACAGTCTGCCCCAGCATTCTTTTACCAGCACCTTTAAATTAGGCTTACAACTGCTACAATGATGTTTAGTGTCGAAGCAACTCTACAGGGCAATGATTCGCTGTACTGCGTTCAAGCACTACAACTAGCTAATCGACCCAATGTGAAACTTCCCTTACAGTAAAAGCAAGAAGTAAGACCATAGTAGTTGATTCAGAAATCATGAACAGCTTTTATGAGATATGCAGACTAGTCTATTTACAATAAGATGACAAAATTACAATGTCTTCAAAAATTACTGACAGAAAAAACCACTCTCGAAACCGAAGACTTCAAACCAGGCCAGATCAATTTACTAAAGCAAGAAATAATAAAACAGTAAAAGTTTGTTGCGCTGAATGTAAACGTACCTTAGCTTTATCTCCTTTACTCTCATCCTTTTCAGCTTGTTCAGGTTTCTTTTCTACAGGTTTATCTGCTTTTTTGTCTGCGCTCTTGTCTGATTTTTTATCTGTGGCCTTCTCTGATTTGTCTGTTTTTTTCTCGGGTGCCTTGTCTGTGTTTTTGTCTGATTTGTCCGCATTCTTGTCCACTTTCTCCGCACTTTTTTCCACTTTGTCTGGGTTTTTGTCCGTTTTCTCGGCAGACTTGTTTTTGTCGGTAGGCTCGTTTTTGTCCGGTTTGTCAGCTGGTTTGTCTGTCTTCTCGGCGGCCTGTTTGTCTTTCTCCGCGTTAGCTGCTATCTTCTTTTTCATCTCTTTGACTGGAGTTTCCGGCTGGAATGGGAAAGAAAATAAGCATTAAATGATTTACGCAAAAGTTCAGAGGCTTTTAAAACGACTGAACTAATTAGACGGGACATTAGTTTGTAGTATCTTCTATTGATATAATGTTACTGACGATAAAAATTTAGACAGATGACTGTACCATGGGAAAAAGAGTTATGTAGGTATATGATGCTAAGATTTTCGTTGGCTTATTCCCTCGTCTAGGGCCGCTACAGACACCTTGAGGGGTTCTAGGACCATAGATTGAAAAGCCATAGAGTAGAACCACAAAAACATAGCTTCTTACGAACTCAAGAGAGGCAACCTGTGTAGCCTAACCGCTGAGTTTAAAAAACCTAATGTCAAAGAACAAAATGTACTCGTAGATGTTGTGACAATCATTGTATCGAAGAAAAAACATTACAGAGTATGCAATAATAGCCGGTACTAATTAAACACAACAACTGTTCTTAACGTAAAAACTTCAACGTCATGAATCACTTAGGTAGTCGGTGGACAATAGACAGCTTTCCTACTTGGTCATGCATTATGTAAATGATGTGTCATTTATACTCATGAGCCATGCCGTGAGCCAAAATATGCTGAGATGCCCAGCAACATGATATTGTTAAGTAGCACTTATGGAATTAAGATAGAGTATCAAATTCAATTGACGCAAGCGCGGGTCTACCAGCGACCTTGCTCTTCAAAATACTTTTAATTTTATCTTTGACCCCAAGATGAGCCATATTTTACGGCAACATGTTGTTGCAATATTGCCGACTGTAGCCTGGTCATCATCAGCCATGCTACAAATGTTTGACTATATGGCCAGGCCACACTCAAAATATTGTCGCAATATTGCCAGCAACAGTATTGCAGCCACACATTGCAGTAAAAATATGGCCTTTCTAGGAGCATCTTTACAGAAGCATTAGGTTATATTGCCAACGCCATAAGTGGCAAACAAGCTGAGGGGCTGCCTGATGGTAAGCGATGACTTTCTCCAATGGCACCAGTAACATCAGAAGCATCACAGATAGGTAGGTCGCCGACCTTCAAAGACTATTCACAGAGCTTTTGAAGATCCCAATGTAATCTATTACTAAAAATAGAATTAAAATTTCTAACATCCTTTTAACTTTTTACCCGGCGACTGGCGGCGACTTAGGCCCATGTTCACCGAACTTTAGGATTACTTAATTTTTTATCTGTCCATTGTTGATAATTAACTTTTTGAAGAGCTGTCAAAAACAGTCAATTAAGGTATTTCCCAGACCGATGCGTTTTGCGGTGGTGGCCAATGGACTTTTACATTGGCTGCCACTGGCGGCCGCCGCAAGCCGCGTCTGTCTGGGAGACGCCTAAAATGGTAATCGTTCGTTTAAGTTTCGGTGATCTTTCTTCGGATTCTTTCAGTGATCTTTGGCCTTAGGTACTTCTTGAAATCTTGACAGAGATTTAGTCTTTTTTATGTAAAACATTTTTATACAGATTTTTTATAAATACCTTTTCTTTATCATCACTGATAACTATAATCGTCGGATTTTGCGACTTCCGCGACGGCTTCTGACTCATCTGAAACAAGACGGGTTATATTTAATTACAGCCGAGCAACTAGCACGGACAGGATGTCATTCAGGTTAATATTCCTACGGAACCCAAAAAATATATAGAGACACTTAACTGGCAACAAACTAAAATACTAGCCTTCTCACTAATAAACGTTGTATAGCCTCGGAATAGTTATACAGTGTTGTCTTATTTGATCGAGTTAAAATTTAAAAAGAAGTAAAAGACAAAATCCTACTCATACATACTATACTTACTAATATTATAAACGCGAAAGTTTGTTTGTATGGATGGATGGATGTGTGTTACTCTTTCACGCCAGAACGGCTGAACAGATCTGGATGAAATTTGGAACAGAGATAGATTTTAGTCTAGAATAGCACATAGGATACTTTTTAACTGCGGGTGAAACCGCGGGGCGCAGCTAGTACTTAATATACAACGTTTATTGGTAAAGTTGTAAGTTTTAAATATATAAGCAAATATTTTATAGGAAGTGAATATTGATCCAAAATATTAACATTACTTCATATTTTCTGTGGTTTATCTGAAGTCCGTCTTGAAGAGATTGCTCTATGAAGCATGAAGCAACATAATCAATCATCATAATCAGCCCACGTTAGTCTTTTGTTCGGCGGTCATTACATTAACTGAGCTAGCGTGCTAAAGTTGGATAGTACGAGTATAATGGCTGTTAGACAGTTAGCAATCAATTTTTTTTTCTATGCACGGGCTTAGCCACCTTAAGCTAGCATACTGCAAATTGGATGGCGTAATGGTCTATTTAATTATAGGTAGACTTCTAGCCAGCTAGTACCTACAATTTATACTGTGACATCAGCCTTAGTAATTCGATTTTAATCATCTCCAAATGCAACTTTATTGAATGCAATAAAAAATATCTTTAAAAAAATTAAATGTTCATTGTCCCCTCACATGTTAGATTAGTCACAGAATACAATAATTTGATTTCATTCCAAGAAATAGCGTTTCAAAATCATGAACTGTAAATTAATAGTAACTAGTACTTTAAACTATGACAAACAATGCCGTGAGAAAATAATCAGCAATCATCATTTTTTATTTGTTACATACCATGCCTCTCGAAAACCTGTCCGTAATAAACACCTGTTAGAAGTTTTGTAGTTTCTATGAGTCACAGAATACACGACAGTCAGTACGTAAGCCAGTTAGCACAGATATCAGGGGTGAATGGACTGCGCTACACGCGGACTGTGAAGGTTCGGTACAAACTATGATGTGATCTGCTGCTAGGCTGTGGTACAAAATAAGTATTGAAGCGATTTAATTGTTAGTGAAAGACAGAACAGTGAATTGAGCAGAGAGCAGTGAGACTGCACAACAATACAATGACTGCTCTGCTATACAATGGCCAATTGGTAACACAATAGGGTAACACACGATTGTAAGAAGTGTTAACTAAAAATATAGGTAAGTAGGTATATTAATTAATGGGGCACCATTAATTTATTAGGCCATATTAATATTATGTATTTTAAAGATAGTAATTTTTTTTTTTATAGTTGACTTCACATTTTGGACATTTTAGTAATAAGTCTTGAATGGCAAATAGACTTATAGGGAGAATTGATAGGTATACTAATATTATAAAATCGAAAGAAACTCTGTCTGTGGTGTCTGTTTGTAGGCTTTACGAGGCTCACGGATCTCGATGAAAGATATTACAATATTACTTATTGATATTACGAGAAAGATTTAAAGAAAGAAAGAAAGAAATAAATTTATTTTGAAACCATACATACAATTAACAATGTAAACGACAAATAAAAGCAATAAAACAAAGTAGATACTTATATAAATATAATAAACAATAATTACAATTATGTTTGTGTTTCAAAAAAGGCTCCACCTCAGCATAAGCTAGATTTGTGGATACTATTTTCTGAATAACACGAACGAAGTCGCGAGTAACAGCTAGTAATTCTATAATGGTGTCGGCAACTTATAGGCGTTTTAAACTTCATTTTCAATGTTAGAATTTCTAATCCCCAGTGGGACACAAAGCACCAATCTCCGTGGCAAACGCTGCCGCTGCCCGCCGAATGTATAACCGCGGCCTAAATTTAGGATGTCGCCTTTTCTTACAACTCGCACCTAAAAGATGCTGACGCACACATATACGCTGCCATTAGCGGCAAGGGCTCGACTGATTGAATAGAAACTATTATTCAATCTGTATGAAAAAGCACATGTCTGTCGGCGACTACAGTACTGTTCAAAGAATTATAAAGTCAAAAATGAACTTGAAGAAAGATGGCATGGTATGGATATGCTATCCTATTTTTAGACACAGAACAGTATACCTAGTAGTAGTTACTAGTAACTAATCCTACTTTACACTAATATTTTTAGTGTCTCTGTGAGCTGTAAACCTCGCGGTTGACGTTTGTCTTCTTCTACAGGTCACATTCCTGAACCAGTTCTCGTGAAATTTTGTGCCAAAAACTGCCTTGACAAAATCACTGAACCTGCTCACAACATTTCAAGAGAATCGGTTCAGGAATGCGAATGGGAATGAGGAAGACAAAGATCCGGACAGAAATCAGACATGCGAAAGCATTTTTGTCGTAGCTGAAGCATAGACGCTTCGCTCGCTAACGCTCGCTCCGTCGATTTACTAACACTAATATGATCAATGCCAAAGTTAAATGGGTGGACGGAAGGACGTATGTTACTCAATCACGGCAGAACGGCTGAACGGATCTGAATGACATTTGGCACAGCGATAGATTTTACTTAGGCTGCTTAGGCTAGACTACATAGCTAGGCTAGGCTACATAGGCTACTTTCTAACCGCGGCTGTGGCGGAATAAATAATTAGTAACGCGAGGAACTACAAACAATAATGTACTTCCAGTACTTGATAGTTCTTCAAAGTAGTATGAGGAATTAAAATATCTATAAATAGGGGAGTCTCTTCTTGGTGGTATAAGGAAGTAAACTAAAAATAGGGGGGTCGTTATCCACCAGATGAAACACATAGACCGTTGTGCTGGGTTTATTGTGACATAGGCGCATAGCGCATACAATTAGGTAAACGACCTGTCGCTGTGTACAAAAAACCTTCAGATCTATTTTGACTAAACACAGATGGGATAGGACAAGTGGCTGATCTATCTTCTATTTTGTTGGGATAAGACTGATAGCACAATACATGAGACGACAGAAGACACAAAAAAGAGGTAAGAAAAAGTCAATGTTGACGGATAGCCTACAGAGTACAGATGTGGTTTGTGGTTCGTATTTTTATTTGTTGGTTTCTTGTAAACAACACGTGTTCGGCGTGTTGCTGTTAATTTTCCCTGTTAAGTTTCGTGTGGCACATGCGATAGTAATAGTATTGTTGGTATGTTTGCTCATTCTCACGTACCTATATATTATCTGAAATCATAACATGGACTTGACTCTGGAATACTCTTTATTCTGTGCCCTGTATGTGTTAAAGGGTAAAACAGTGGAACGCAAGCTAGTGTTTTCCTTTCCTCCAAGACTTGTACTATTAACTTGTGGTTCTGTGAGCTGTAGTACTCGCGGCCGACGTTTGTGTTCCTCTACAGATCGCAATCCTGAACCGATTCTCTTGAAATTTTATAAGTAGGTTCGATAATGATTTATAATTTTTCTGTCGAGGCAGTTTATGAAAGTTTTTCAAAATGGCCGAATATGTTTCTTTAAATCTCTAGAGGAAGACTAAGATACGGACAGAAATCGGACAAATGAAAGCATTTTTGTCGAAGCTGAAGCAGAGACGCTTCGCTCGCTAACGCTCCCTCGGTCGTTTATTCTGTGCCTCAATAAGCACAGGTTGTTTTTTCCACACACCTATACTTGGCTAGACAGTTTTATGAATAGGTATATAACGATCAGATAAAGTCTGATAAGCATAGGTGAACAATCTTAAACTCTTATCAAACAGTTGTGAAAGAGTTTTTTTACAAAGATGTGTGTAATGTAAAATAAATATTTTTATCTACAATCCAAATCAACAGGTAAAGTTTGTGCCTTAATCACTTACTTGTTAAAATATTTACTGGTACTATTTACTGAACAAAATATTTTCACTAATTGAAAACCTGAAACATGTTACCTACGCCGAGCAACGCCAAAGATAAAAGCTAGTCGTTTACGTTTAATTAAATACATTGATAAGAGTGTATTTGTTTATTGTTTTGTATATTTTCCTACTTTGCCCTGAATGACCGTGTTGGCTTGATCCGGAAGTTTGTAAATAAACTGATAAGGTATTTCAATAAGTAAATAAAGCTCAATGTTTAATTGACTGATATTACGTAACTACTTCAACATAATCTTATTGCAGAAATAGTCGTGGATAATTATGTAGTTAGCGTTTTTCCGCTTGCCGGCACGACACGGCCTGGCCCGGCACGGCACGGCGCCGGTGGGATCAAGGGCGCTGTGTTGCCGGTGCCGTCGCCGGTAGGCGGAAAAGCGTGCCAAGCATTTCCATAAATTTATGCGTCTCTGCCGCGTTGCACGTGAGAAGCAAATGCGCAACATCGTGAAAGAGAATTTTTAAATTAAATTCGGGACAATTTTTACACATGTTCGCCTGACCCTAAACTAAGCAAAGCTTCTACTATGGCTGCTAGATACTGATATACAATATATATTTTAAATACATTCTTGAATAGATATTTACACTAGACATAGAACAAACACAACATATGTCCATCACATAAATGTTTGCCCTAGGTGGGAATCGAACCCACGCCCACAAGCTCAAAAGCCAGGTTCACTAACAACTGAGCCATCGCGGCAGTCACGACCCTCAGAATTGAGGAATCCGAAGCGAGGACGGATGCGTCCCCGGCTGCCGTCCCGTGCCGTGCCGTGCCAGTAAATGGAAAACACCTAATGGAAGCGTGTCACGTTACTGTAACCTTGAAAGCGATCGAGGCCAATGGGTAAAAAAATGTTGGAACGACGCGGACGATATACCTGTCGCTATGTGGGCTGGCTATAGGCATGGACAGGATGTTCGTGCCTCTGAGGTTCTTCGTTAGGACATGTGACACCTACCACCGGAGATTAAAAATAAAATTTTATACACAGAAGCCCTCCTAGTTTTTAGAATGATTGGCTGGTTCTGAAGAATTTTTACAATGGACTAAACACGTGTTTGTCCATAATTTTGCCTGATGGGAAACAACCGAGACGACGTGATTGAAGGTGTAACGTGCTTGCCTATGGAGAACACAACGCCTATAACAGAATCATAGTTAAAAGAGTTACAACCAAATGATCTTTGAAGATATGTATATTGTATAGAACAGTTTAATCGTCATAAAGGGCTTTTCAGGGAGTTTAAGAAGCGGCTTGTCAAGTTTTGGTAAACTTTAATGGTCTTTCATTTCGGTAATCCTACTAATATTATAAACGCGAAAGTTTGTATGTATTGATGGATGGATGGATGTTTGTTACTCTTTCACACCAGAACGGCTGAACAGATCTGGATGAAATTTGGCACAGAGATAGATTGTAGTCTAGAATAGCACATAGGATACTTTTAAACCGCGGGTGAAACCGCGGGACGCAGCTAGTGGTAAAATAATTAAACAATATACCTACGTATGAAATTATAAGTAGAACAAGATTTAGGATCCATCCAAAGGCTACCTGGAAAAAATCGCTTTAAGGGATAAAGTCTGCCTATCGGCAGGTACTGCCAAATACCTTTTTTTTTGCTCCCTCATCCAGGGGAATTTGGTGTCGCACGTCTTGTGCATTTGCCAGTGTCAAGTTAATGTAGTATTTTACAGATGATGGAGTGATGATGAAAAAATTATGATGACGATGACAAAACCCTCCACTTTCCCCATTTCAGTAAAGTGATGGATACTTTACTGAAATTTTAAGTGGAGTTTTGTAGAGAACACGAAAACTCACGTTTCGCAATGTTTGTATCATTTGCCCACACTCGTGCACGTTAACAAAACGATAAAGGTTTATAATCCACCCCTATTACACTTTCATAAGATGTAAAAAATATTACAAAATTACGACAACACCTTTTCGGTTCCCGTCGAAAACCAAATAGGTACCTAAGTTACCCAGTTTTTAAGGGTTTTCATTGTAATGTTTGGTGTGAAATAATAGGGTATCACAGACAGACAGGGCCACCGCAGGCCGCGTCTGTCTGAGAGACCCATAAAGCGATGTTACGAGTATATTGTACTGTAAGCAGAACCAAGACTAATCGAACATTTTTTAACCCTTCTCTTGAGACTTGAGCATTCATTGAGATTAATTTACAAGAGCAATTATCGAGTATTAAGACCAACACAAAAGATCAGTTGTATTATTTGGTACTATTACTACTTGTACTATCATCTATTCTGTGGCAGTAGTACGGTGTTGGGCGAGTGCCAGGGGTCGATGCACTCGATAATGAGTGTTGAGACGAGATCGCTCAGTAATGATGATTTCGATGATGATCAGCGTAGATAAGTTTGAGTGGCATTATTTTTAATCCCTGAAGCAAAATAGAGGGATTTCTTAGTCAATTTAACGTTTGTATCTGTCTGTCTCTTTGGCATCTCAATTCCAAAACGGATAAATCCATTCTGATTTAGTTTTTGAAAAGCTTGTCTGAAAAGTGTATTTTTTTTTTATTCTGGCTATGTTTTATAGGAGGTTTTTACTTGTTGGTATTCTGAGAGAATAACTTATTTTTTGTAGACTAGGTACTATGCTAAGTCAAACGACATTTAGGTCGCGTATAAATATAGCTTTTATCAATGTATAATATCATAAGAATCTATGAATATTTATGGCTAATATAGGTTAATGCTAAAAAAGTTGTGATAAAATCAAATATTAAACTAAATAGAGTATATTTTAGCATGTTTTTGTGCTTATAATAAGAAATAAAATCCACCCGGAAATATACTAAACAATTTGTTTTTTATAGATATATTCTTAAGTTATTTATATTAACAAAAATCAATGGAAATTTGAGCATGCATTCTAAACCAAAAACGGTATTGAGTAGCAGACTAAAGCAGCATACAGGATGGGTACTAATCCATTGAGGCATGTAGGTATTGTGCCGTGAATGCGTTGCTACTTACGCGTGGCATGCGTGTGGCTTGCATACTAATGTGATTGACATTCTGATAAAATTAACTAATGACTATAGTTCCCTGTGTAACGCGTAATTTACTAGTTGCTCCTTATTTTTCTTTACTTCATCTAAATCTAATAAGTCGCTCTTTTTTTAAAGTAGCTTAAATACAATGACGTTTATTTACCTTTTTTGAAAAAAAAAAAAACATTGATTGAATCAGGCGTTATCAGGCGTATTTTTGGGTAGGTATTTAACCAAAAAAAGCGCAATAGTTTTATTTTATTTATGTTTATTTGCCTTATTTTCACCATGCATTAAAAACACATTTTCAAAAACATTATGTATACTTACTTAATAAAAGTTGCCCACAAAATACATTTCAATAATTTTGTAGTGAGATATACCTAGTGCTAGGGTTTATCCATTAGTTAAACCAACAACTCTGCCTTTTAAGATCACAGTTAAGCAGTAAGCCTCTAACAGTTATTTACATGCTTTCTTGAAGCATCTTTACATAACATTGAAATAGACACATATTGTAAGACATATTTCCCCATACAATGAAGATTTGCAAGTCAAATGTGTGTATTGACCTAAGCACAAGAGACCTAGGTTGCCTAAGTGGTGGAGAAATCTTGGGTTGCCTTTGTCCAATTGGAGATATTTGTGGAATTACAATGTGTTAAAGTATTTTGCATGATTTATTTAAGTGATTGGTGTATGAAATTCAGAGAGGCCTCGTAAAGATATTTTAGGCATTGAAATATTCATGCCCATGGATTGTGTAATGGTATAGTATGCATATGTATGTTTGTCTGTTACTGTGACATACTGATCTTCATAAAATTTTGCAAGCAAGTAATTCATGCAAATACAACTCGCAAGTTTGAATATGAACGAAATCAACTAAGGGGTTGTGTAGATATTGGCGTCGCGATATCTCCCTTTCGAGCCAACTACTAGTTTTAAAACTCAACTAATCCAGTTAAAAAAGTAAACCACAAAGGTACAAGCCTCAGTAACTTGAGCTGGCACGCGCCAGTGATTTCTCACGCCTCAGCGGTTGCGATGCGAAGGGAGTATCCTGTGTGCCCTGCCTAGTCTTTTGACTTTATTGCTTTATTAAAAAAAGAGTTATGAGTTTGTTGAATAATATTGCACAGAATAATATGCTCCAGTAATTATCTAGGCATGACTGGCAACAGAGCCCGCCGTAGTGGGGGGCAGAGGGGGCCAAATGCCCCTAAAATTAAAGGGAAAGTGGCACCCCCTAAAATTTCACTAACTGGTACATACTAAACCGGGCCCAGAGATTGAAAGAAGGAAGTGATCATAGAAGGAATAATGTATGTAAATCTGCTGTCCTTGACTAGCAATTAGCAACATTCCAAAATGTTCTACAGGAACTCCATATTTTACGGGACAAGAAATACTATGTTAATCCAGAGTATAGGCTTCCTCCATGTCTCCTATCCATAATTTCATCAACAACCATGCAGCTGTTAAAATTTGGCAGAGGGGCAAAAATCATGTGCAAAAAAGAATTATGCTAAATCTGGTAATATGCAAAGAAAACCCCTGGTTAACATTAAGTCACAAATAAACTATCTTATTGCCTAGGTTTACTTTAAGTAAACCTAGGCAATGATTTATTTGCCAGGCCTCAACAACATTATGGGCAACTTAGCACTTCTTCACACCAATTTGAAATGCAAACACCAAAATATGCAGCTGTTATCTACTGCAAACATTAGATTACTGTGACCAGGCCCCGATTCTGACCTGTCTTAATCTTATCTACTACAATATTATGATACATTGTAGGATGCCCATGAACATACAATGTATTAATAATAACAATAATTGAGTAGTTGCAGCAGTTTTAAACACTTTTTATCCTGGGATACAGTGTTTGTGTTAATGCATTCAAATCTGTTTAGCCATTATAATAATAATAACAAATTCGGGAAATTTTCACACATTGTTGCCTGACCCCAAACTAAGCAAAGCCTGTACTGTGGCTGCCAGAGACTGATATATATACTTAAATATTTTTAAATACATACTTAAATAAATATTAACATCCAGACATTGAACAAACACCAATATTCATCACATAAATGTTTGCCCTAGATGGGAATCGAACCCACACCCCCAAGCTCAGAAGGCAGGTTCAGTACCAACTGAGCCACCGAGGCAGTTGCATATCTCTGTTGCATTGTGATGGCAACAGAGATATTTCTGGATTAACACTACCCATTATAATAATGTTAGCTTGATGACAGTATCAGGGAAAATCCTGACTGAATATTTTGTAACTTTAAATTTTGATAGTTTTAACCATAGTTTAATATTAAAACATCTTGGCAAGTATTATCTTATGAGTAAATTAAATGTACTGAACAACTCTGAAAGTACTAAACAGTGTTTATTCTTGATTGGTGGTTCAAAATGATGTGGAAAATATCGGCCGCTGCAGAATAGCCCCCAGACAACAAGGTTACTACAGGTGCAGCTGATAAGTGTTATCAGTCATTTGGCCTCTCAGTAGGTGAATGGAGATCGACGAAATTTATGAACAAAGTTTTTAGTGGAAAATTGAAGTTTTTTTAAAAGTAAAAATTTTACTTAGCCTTACTAATTTTAGAAAAACGATTTAGAAGTTATTAATTTAAAATGTACATTTTAATATCGTGATGTAAACACAGAATGGGTACAAAGTTAATATAAACACAAATAATGTGATGTGGTCAAGCATTCTTACCTACAAGCCATCAATAGTGATGTTTCAACATAATATCAATAGGCTGATTTCTAAGTAACAACAGCAACACTGCAGTTAAAAAACAAAGCAAACATCAATGTTTTGATACCGAATAGCAAGGCTCTGGAAGTAAATTCAAAATAGGTTGTGTAGAAATCATAACCTAGATTTCTAAGTTAGACTTGTAGATATTTTCTAAGCACAATGCAAAAAAAATATTCAAACAGGTTTTATGCTGGCTCCGCGCGAATCTAATGAGTGTAAGGTCAGAGTAGAAGCAAAAAAAACATTTGTGTACATACCTACCTAGCTTACTTACTTCCTTGTTTTCTAAAAATGTTGACTATTTTTACAAAGTTCTACTAGGATAGGCTAACGCTCATTCTGTAGGTAATATGAGAAGCGCAAATAACTTTATTATTGCGATGTAAGCATTTTTTAATTAAGCATGTAACTTGATATAAGTTCGGCAAATAATAAATTCATTTCATAACCTATTTACCTACAACTTACAACAAAATTAAATTTACGGTAAAATGTTATTGTTACATGAAATTACCATTATTGATACAGGGACTTCAGTAACTACTTGTTGTCGTAGTGTTTTAAAAAATATTTAATTGAAATTAATGGCGGGCGGGCGGCGGCAAATGGCGCGTTCAGGTATTGTTTGATTTCGCAGGAATTTCGTAAGAAAACAATAAATATACTTACGTTTTCAGATTATATATAATCCGCGCACACAAAATGATAGCACAGGACTTGATTAACACCGTAATCTTATAGTAAATCAAACAAAATTCGCTTAATTATTGCGATAGCGTCTCATGCACATAGTTTTTCCGGAACAGTGTCTTTTTTTTAATGTCAATTTTTTTTTTTTATTAATTTATTCATGACCATGGATACTCGTCCTTCAGTCGGATTCTTAGTAATAATTTTTCCTTCAGTAACAGATGATGGGATGATGATGATGAGGTGATGATGATGAAGACGATGAATCCCTCCCCTTTTCCCATTCCAGTAAAGTTATGGATACTTTACTGAAACTTTAAGTGAAGTTTTGTAGAGAACACGAAAAATCGCGTTTCGCGATGTTTGTATCATTTGCCCACACTCGTGCACGTTGACGAACCGGTAAACGTTAATAATCCACCATTATTACAATTTAACACTCGAAGAATCACAAGTTTTAGAAAATAATACAAAAACACGACACCATCTTTTCGGTTCCCGCCAAAAACTCTTTTTAATGTCAATGTTGCCCAGAGTTGCCTGAAGTTTTTGAGTGTGATCGTACGCTGGTCAGGAAAAAAATGTATTTTTGAAGGTGAATAAAAAAATCGTATTTTTTTGTTACTTGCAGAGTTAAAAAATTGCTTTACCAATGAATTTTGAATGTAACTGTAAAAATTAACATATTGACATTGGTTTGACACTGCACTGCTAGAAATAGCCCTTGTGAGGGGTAGGTATACACAGCTGAAAACTTTCTAAGCTTGAGATACTGTTTAATTTCCCTGTTTTTAAACTAGCACCGTATTCTGAAATTGGCTGGAATAATATTGAACCGATTGAATGAACTTCCTCGTTAATATAAAGTTAGTCCTGGCTAGTGAGAAAGAGAGTATTCAACAAGCAACCATAAATAATCAGTTCATCAAAAAAGGTGTACTAATTCGATGATGCGATCGTACATTAATAAAACGGGCAAAAAACCGTACAAAAACTTACATATACGATTTAATATATATATAGTCTGGCAACGCTGATGCTTTTAGTGTCAATGGTGTCATTTTCAACGAATTCAAATGCCTTTGGAGTTTTTGGCGGGAATAGAAAAGATGGAGTCGTGATTTTGTATTATTTTCTAAAACTTGTGTTTCTTCGAGTGTTAAAGTGTAATAATTGTGGATTATTAACCTCTACCAGTTCGTTAACGTACACGAGTGTGGGCAAATGATACAAACATTAGGAAATGCTACTTTTCGTGCTCTCTACAAAAGTGAAAAAAAAAGTTTCAGTAAAAGTATCCACGGCTTTACTGAAATTGGAAAAGAGGAGGGATTCATCTCATCTTTCATCAGCCTCTCCTCTATCATCATCATCCTACTCCTACTAATATTATAAACGCGAAAGTTTGTATGTATGTATGGATGGATGGATGGATGGATGGATGTTTGTTACTCTTTCACGCCAGAACGGCTGAACAGATCAGGATGAAATTTGGCACAGAGATAGATTATAGAATTTAGAATAGCACATAGGCTACTTTTTAACTGCGGGTGAAACCGCGGGGCGCAGCTAGTCTTAGATATAGCAACTCTTGTGAGAAAACTTGATACGGAGAACAAGGTGGTATGGGCTGGTTGGCTTTAGCCTGCCCTACGGGCAGAACAAAAAAAAATACAAAAACAATCGAGGAATCAAATTCCTGTTGAAATTGATTGTCAAACTAAATGAGACGTCAATGTCAAACTGTCAGTGTCTCAGTTTAAAAATTTCAAAAATAACCAAAATAAAATAAAAGTACCATGTGCGTGCTCTCGCATGAGCGAAATGCGATTTAATTAATTGAAATTTTATTGAATTTCAGTAGAAAGACAATGGATTACGTTGTTGGCAGCGTGGCAGCTTTGATTTCGGGTAATGTAACGCCAAATCGGCCTAAAATATTACGCAGAGCATTGACTCCAACAAAACACCAGCCATCACCTAACGTTACTCCAAAAAGTGAATTTGTGGAAGACCGGTCCATATTTCTATCTCCAACACAACAAAAGAAGAAAGCTGTAGTCAAGAAATCACCAAAAAGAATATTCCAGGACCCTAATTTGGATGCTACAGAAGATAGTGAAGAAAACTCGGCCTTAACCAGTATTAAGGTAGAAAAAGTGAAAAAACTTCTAGAAGAAGAGCTCGACGCAGATGACATGGGCAAAAAGAAGACAACACTATCCAAATCACCTAGCAACAAGCTAGACAAGTCATCAGATGAAGTTTCACCCAAGAAAAAGTCTAAGGTTTTAGATAATCCTCAAGTTGCTAATAGTACACCTAAAAAGAAGAAGAGAAGTAATTCTGAATCGAATATTACTGAAGTAAGTGTCAACGACACTACAAAATCAGAATCAGCAGAAATTTTGAATACTACTGAAAGTATTGTTACTAAGAGTCAAAGAAAAAAACAAAGAAAATCAGTTTTAGAAACACAAACTGAAGATACAGAGTCAGCTTCAACACTAAGCCCTAACCAGGAAACTAAGCCTAGTAAAAATAACACATCTGGCACAACAACACAACCAAACGACCAAGAAGGTAAGAAAAAGAAAAAAAGAAAGAAGAAAAATAAAATATCTCACAGCACAGAAACTGAAACAAAAGAAAACAAAGAAAACACCCAAAATGTTTCAGAACCACAAAAACCAAGCAAGAAGAAGAAAAACCGTAAGAACAAAGCCAAACAAGAACAGCAAAAACCAATAGCAGATGAAACTCCACAAGAAACTGAAGAGATGGACGTAGAAAATGAATCAGAAAGTGATTCTGAGGAAGTCAAATCTAGAAACATCCCAAACCCGAATGCAATAACGGAAAAAGAATCAGACTCAGAACATGATTCTGACGATGAAATTGAATCAGAGAATGATCAAGAAAATGAGAAAATATTAGCAGATGAAACTAAACCAGAAGAAAGTTCTGATGAAGAAGAACCAGAACCTAGCAACAAAAAGAAGCAAAGCAACCAGGGTGAAAAAGAAGTAGTTACTGAAGAGGAAATTAAGAGAACCCTTTTCATAGGGAATGTGCCATTTAGCAGTAAATGTAAGAAGGAAATCAAGAAGATTTTTAGTAAACATGGGCAAATTGTCACTATCAGGTATGAAAATGAGAGTTAATACTTACCATCTATTCTACAAAACATAATAAACTATTCATCATTATCAACTACCACTGGCCACTGGAGTAACTATGCCTGCCCCAAAGCTCCGGTATTTCAAGGAGTTGGGCTGGCTTAGGTAGGTACTGGCAGGGGGAAATGCACCATGTATCCAAGCGGGATGTCATAGCAGGACTTCTTGCCTCCATCTCGATGAGAAAAAGATAATCATCGATGATTTTCCACCCATTTGAGTGCTGATTATTTACATATTCTTATCTGAAATGGGGGTGATAAGTCCTGCACTGATGTCCCGACCAATCGCTTCTCGGCCCTTTGGCCATGATTTTATCTATGTGTATTTACAGATTTATCTTTCACATCCACTACCACTGGTAAAAGTTTTATTTCAGTTGAAATATGTGTGCTCATTTTAACCTTTTATTAATGACCTTTGGGCGACTTAGGTCCCTGCCATAGTAAAAATATTTGTTGAGTTTTTAAGGAACTCACATTCATAACAATAAAAATATATAGGTGCAGGCATTCCAGGTTGCCCACTCAATTTGATTGTAGCGGGGGCATTTGGCCCCCTCTGTCCCCCATTTCTATGGTCTCTGGTCTAGTGCCTACATGAAAAAAAAAGAGTGTGTGTACATGCGTTAGAAGTTATACTTCATAACCTCAAATCTATAAATGCACTCAAAACAGTTTATTCAAATCAGTTTTATCACTAATATTCAATATAAATATATAGATATACTAATAAATAATAAATTATTAGTAAATACTATCACCGTCGTATATGAAATTGATTTAAAAACACCAAATAATATTTATTTATTCACTGTTTAATTGTACTCTTACGAAGCACATGTTCTAAATATAAAAATACTAGAATATACAACTCGAACATAGTTATCAATTTTCATGCCACCTAGAACTAACTTCACGATGTAGAATTTAGGTGTCGGTGTGCGCGCGCATCGTAAAAATTCACTCTTATCATTTTTGGCGCGCCAAAAGTAGTATCTTTTGGCGCGATAGAGTTCAAATTATCCCTCCATCAGGATTATAAATTATCAGGAGTTTTCACTGACTGACTGAAGTCACAAAAGGTCTAATACTTCAGTAGTCAAAAGTTAAATGTAATCCTGGTTCATTTCAGGATCCGCACGATACCGGTGAAGGACGCGCGCGTGACGCCCAAGCTGGCCGTCATCAAGAACGAGCTGCATCCCGAGCGCACCACTGTCAATGTATACATCAAGTATACAGACCCTGCCTCCGTTAATAAGGTAGATAGATCGATAAACTAGTCAATCACACAGAAAAAACTTACAAGGCAGAGTTAACCAACTGGGATTTTATATGACTATCGTGTTTACGTTTCTCTAAACATCCACTTTAAAAATGTTACCATAATAAATTTATTCTGGGTACTTTGTAATACTTTTTTTATTTCATTGAAAATAGCAGATTTACCAAAACTACATTCAATAATTTTAAATCTAACAAATTCAAATATATATATATTGCCACGCCTTACCATTCACCTTAACCCTTCGATTATACAACGTGTCACAGAAATGTTAAACAATACGGAAGGGCGTGTATGTGTATCCAGCCACGAATCACCTGTGTGAATTTGTTTGATTGTTGAATTCAATGACAACGCGCGGTCTCCGCGCGGCACAGCGTCGTGGCGCTTCCGTCGTCCACCAGCTGATACGTTCTTAGGGCTGACATCAGGTTATTTGACGCAAAACTTTAGCTTGGTATAACTCGTAATCTAACATACTGACGGTTATGAGATCTTATGGGTTAAATTATAAATATGTCTGGGCATACGTCGTTTAAGTATTTTTCCACCTTTCTGTTACACGTTGTATATGTATGAAGGAGAGACAATACAAGAACTAAAAATGGACCGCATAAATTAGGTGCATGCGCACAATTCACCGTAGTCACAAAACAAACGCCACCAGTCGCAACAGTGATAATTATTGTTGTCTCGTTCTCGCTATAGTGTCTTGTATGTTTCTATATCTTTGTTATTGATACACATTACATAATTCTGTAAATGGATCTGTGTAGTATCGGTTTGCTTGTAGTTATATTGGGTCCACTAGAAATTAGACTTGTGCCTCTTCTTCGAGATATTATTTCGATGCCTTAACCAGATGAAACCATTTCCCAGGCCCTATCCGAGAACAACACAGTCTTGAACGGGCACCACCTGCGAGTCTCCCGCAGCGACAGCTCGGGCGCGGAGCACGACCCTCTCTGCGCCGTGTTCGTCGGGAACCTGCCCTTTGCTGTCGAGGACGATACACTGAGGAGCAAGTTTGAGGCCTGTGGAGAGATCACCTCAGTTAGAATAATCAGGGATAAGAAAACGAATGCAGGGAAAGGTAAGCTTTTCTTGACGAGAAGGCTAATGAGAAAAGGGTAAGCTTTTTTAACACTCGTGACTCGATGCAAAAACGACGGGGTATTATAAACTGGGGTGTGTGTGTATCTGTCTGTCTGTCTGTCTGTCTGTCTTTGGCATCGTTGCTTCCGAATGAACGAACCGATTTTGATGTTTTTTGTTTGAAAGGTAAAATTAGTTGGGAGTGTTCTTAGCTATGTTTTATGTATCCTGCCTTTCGCTGTCTAGGATAATACGCTGAGGAGCAAGTTTTAGGCCTGCAGGGAGATCACCTCCATCAGGATCATCAGGGACAAGAACACTAATGCAGAAAAAGATAAAGTTTTTTGACAAGAACAAAATGCAGTGAAAAGTTACCTGTTTTGTTTACAGTTATGTTACAGAATTTTTTGTATAAGTGCTAGCCGCAACTACTAACTCATTTAAAAAGGTCTTTTATTAAAAAAATGCTACAATATCACTGAGTGCTACAGACTATTAAACGCAAGCGCAGATGAGCTAGTTATTTAATAAGGGTCTATTTTTTACACTGTAACTGAGTGTTGAGATGCTCAGAAAAACTTCTACCAATCGACTTTAAGTATGATATTTTTTTTAGTCATTCACAGACTTTTTCTTAACCGAATTTCAGGGTTCGGCTACGTGAACTTCGCGTCGAAAGATGGCGTCGAACTGGCCCTAGCGTTGTCTGAAGAGGATCTCACCATCAAGAACCGTATAATACGCGTGAAGAGATGCACGACACAGAAGCCTGGGGGCAAACCAGGTGGCGGGGGCAAGGGGGGTAATCAGGCACAGGACGCGGGAAGTAGGGTTAACCAGGGACAGAGCGGGGGATTCAGGGGTAACCAGGGACGGGGTGGGGGATTCAGGGGTAACCAGGGACGGGGCGGGGGATTCAGGGGTAACCAGGGACGGGGCGGGGGATTCAGAGGTAACCAGGGACGGGGCGGGGGATTCAGAGGTAACCAGGGACGGGGCGGAGGATTCAGAGGTAATCAGGGACGGGGCGGGGGATTCAGAGATAATCAGGAACAGGGCGGAGGATACAGAGGTAATCAGGAACAGGCTGGAAAGTGGGGTGGTCAGGGACAAGGCGGGAAGTGGGGTAATCAGGGACAGGCTGGAGAAGAGGGTGCTGCGAGGAGGTTGATGAATAAGAGGAAACAACAGGTATGTTTGCTTTCTTTAGTGCTGCTACAATTTTTGACATTTTGAACTGACTCCCAAAAAATAAGGAGGTTCCCAATTCGTTGTTACCCCGTAACTCCATTATTTATAAATCGATTTCGGAAAATTATTTTATATCTAAATAATCTTATAACAGATTGTTCTCTTTTATCTGTTGACAGAAAGTCTGTTTTCTTTTCTTTTAAAATACTATCTGGAGTAAAAAGTGACGCATGGTCAATAAAAATTGTTTGTTTGTATATATTTTTTTTAAATTATTGTCTTGCATGTAAACATGATTCATAATTAATTTCCAGGAGGGCGGGGGCGAGGGTCCGCCCAACAAAAAGCAGAAGAACGTGACTCAACCGAACAAGGAGAAGAAACCAAGAAAGGAGTTCGTCGGGGTGACTGCTGAGAAAAAGAAGGTACAGTACCCCTTTCTAATAAACCTTGTATAGCCCCGGAATACTTATAGGTACAGTGTTTGGTCATTTGCTTTCATTACAATGTTTTATTGAGTGGTGATAGCCTAGTTGGAGAAGGCCCGCCTCTCAAGCCAGAGGGAGCGGGTTCAAACCAATCCAGCGGCACGCACCAATTTGTTCATTGTGTGAACATATATGCGTATTTAATGTCATCTGCTGCGTGCTTTGCGTGGCCTAAAGGTTTATCAGAGTCCAGACTCATGTAAAAACATCCAGCCTAAAAGATATTTTACAAATATTATGGTGGTAAACATGTAAAATTTCGGCGAAAATCGGAAAATACATGAAAAATTCTTTAAAATATTGAGGGGTCAGGAATGTTTTTGGCCTACTTGTATCCTCCAAATGGGCCCCCGAACACGCCTATTTGGTTTGTCGGACCCTCTGCCACCCGATAAAACTAATCGAAACATCTACCAATAGGATCACTTTGTTGTGTAAATGAAATTATGTGTGTGTGTGTGTGTGTGTGGCTAGTAGTCCTTTTTTCCATGGGGACATCTGGAGATACGCAGTCTTAAACTTCGGTCCATGAAAGCGTGTATAAGCGTGTATATTACCAATGATTGTAATTATACACATTTGATCCAATAAACTGCAACTGAAACTTCGGATCTACGGTGGCTCTTGACAGAATTTCTTCCTCCACGACCCGCCACAGATTATGCTAAATACATAAACATTTTGAGACTAGTTAGTTTGGTTATCAATGCTCAGTATGAAGCCCCCGGAGTTCGAATCCGACTCGCACTTGGCTTTTTTATTTGTTTGTCTAACTAAAGTCTTCAAAATAACTCGCGACTGTACTGGCACAATACACATTAGTGCGATGGCCAATGAAAGAAAAAAAAAAGTCTTTAATCTTGACATATGTAAGTTAAGGTGTGCAGTATATTTTTAATCTGTACGAGTTGCAACCAATTAAGTACTTCTAAATAAGACTTGTTTTTTTTTACAGAAGCATAAAATTGACAAAGGGCAAAAGAAGAAAAAGGCGCTAAGTGAGATATTGACGAAAAAATCGTGATGTGATGTGAGTCAGTTACGTAAGTTATTCTATTGATATAATCGTGAAATAAAACTAAGAATTTGTTTTTAAACTTTGTTTTATTCAGATTTCTTGTCTATCTTTTTACTGCCTTGGTGGCTGAGTTAGTAGTGAACCTGCCTTCTGATCTTGGGGGCGTGGGTTCGAGTCCCACCTATGGCAAACATTTATGTGAAGAACATTTGTGTTTGACCTATGTCTAGGTGTTAAAAATATACATATATGTATGTATATTAGTCTCTGACAGCCAACTTTGCTGTACAGTACAGCACAAGCTTTGCTTAGTTTAGGGTCAGGCGACCGAGGGTGGAAATGTCCAGGTTTTATTTATTTATTTGTTCTATACTGGGCTACTCTGAAACGGCATGCTAAGTTGAAAAGTGCTTGCTATGTCAAGCCAAAATAGCCTATGTGATGTGACACCGAATTTTAAGACTAACAACATTTTGTAATCCAAAATTAGTCAAGCTGCTAAAAGAAGTAGTTCACAAATTAAGATACTTACTCATCACACTAATATCAAAAATACCAAAGTTTGGATGCATGGATGAATGTTTGTTACTGAACGGCTGAACGGATCTAGATGAAATTTGGCACAGAGATAGATTACAGTCTGTAGTACCTTACGAGCTACTGTTTAGGGCAGCTGATTTTATAATGCACACAAAATAATATGGGATTTAGTCCGAACTTAAGTTTTACAGCATATCATTAATAAAGAGGGTAGTTTTCTATAATAAAAGTCATATTTATTTGGTACAAGTTTACTGTATAATTGTCATTACAAAAATGTCAATGTTAGCAAAAATAATCACAGTCCGACACTTCTAAACTATAACATAATTATAAATCTAGATTTTTAAATGAATTCGGTAAAAAATACAAATTCAGTTTAATTGTGCCAACTGGACTCGAAACTACTCGGAAAATCGAACACCACCGCATTCATAAAAATCTACTAAATAAGTAAATACGTCACTAAGTCTAACTTACACTACCTACCCTATTTCCATACACATTGTAACTTACTGTACATTTACCTAAATACTAGGAACAAAAAATACAGGAAGCCAGGCTGAAATAGCCACTAATGTTCATAGTGTGTTGCTTTTTACTCCTGTGCTAGAAGACGATTGGTTAAAAAGAGATAAATATATTGCACTACAGTTGTGACTGTTGTTTTCCCTTTCCGTATCGCTGGTTTAAAAAAACAATTGAAGATTTAGTTCAAATTTTCGCATGTAAACATAACCCCGACACGTAAAGATGTCACCTAATCCACGAGGAGAACTTTCGATTTTTACAACCTCTCAAATTTGGTGTCGTACGTATGGTTACCAATGACGGTATCTGTAACCAAGTGTGAAGTTTGGCCTGGCAAGGAAAGGGAAAATGACTATCTTAGTACAATATTTTTGTCTCTTTTTAACCTATTGTCTTTAGCGCAGGGGTTAAAATACAACATTCTATAAACATAGTCGCTATTTGAGTCTAGCTTCCATGTATTCATTGTTCCTGGCCTAAATACATGGACCATCGACAATAACAGCTTTTGTTACCGACAAGTTTTTATTTACGTCACAAGATGGCGCTGATTTCAAAAATACAAGCCAGTGTTGCAATAGCAAAAAAATGTTTAAAGATTTTTTTTTGTAATTTCTGCCTGAAACAAACCATATTGTTATGGCACCATCTTAGTCTATGGTAACTCATTTTTTCAGGTATTTCTTGTTGAAGTGCGCCCGTTTCACAGACCATTTTTTTTTGTTTTAATAAAGATGAAGAGACGAAGTGTAATCATACTCGTCACACCACCGTTGACATTTGTTATGCACAAATATAGCAATCTGCTGCAAGGCAATACTTATACATCGCTGCCATGCCATATTCGACCATAAAGTGGACAAAGATTTTTTTAAAAATATTATAGAAAACACATAAAAGTCAGAGCTAGAAAACCCTAGTATTTAGTTTTAGAACAAGAATGTATACAAACTCAGTAATTAAAGAACAAAGCGTTTGACCAGTCATTATTGCTAACATGCCCCTACCCTACCCTACGGTATAAATATAGACTACTATTTACACTGACTTACAGTCAATAATCCAAATTAGCCAATAAACAATCTGCAGGCCCCTATTCTTGATGCGTGAGATGAGATCTGGTCACTTTCACTCCTATGACTTTTCAAACGAGAGAGAGAAAGACCAGAAAATATCTCGAATTGTACGAATACGGCCCTAGATCAAACCTTCTGACTCTTGACGTCAATTCTGATGGAATCTAGACTAAAATAAAGAAGAATACCCAAACATGATACGTCTACATTAAAATGTCATTAAAATATTTTTATTCACAACACTAATATTTAATCGATCGATCAGCTGATAAGGTCAATGGACTTAAAAGGTTATACCGAATAGGTTTCTATAGTATTTAGAGCTTTGATTTGAGCCTATTGTTTGTTCCTTTCTTTTCTGTTTATTACAAAAAGAACAACAACAGATTTAGCCTTGTCATAATTATTTGAGTTAACAGAAACAGCGTCATTTTTAACGCTGTTTTTTGTCAAAGTGATTCGCAGATTGTTTATTGGAATTTAGCATTAGCTACATACACTATTCAGATTTATTGTGGATTGAGCAAAATGTTTGTGTAAACAATTTATTTTTAGTATCAGTAACTGAAAAACTATAGCAACATTATCGCAATTATTTTAACGTAAATTAGTAATAATTTAGAACGACCATGGTTATAGCGATCAGCTTATAAGGTCAATGTATTTTAAATGGATGTTGTTTTTTGTTTTAAAGATTTAATCCTGCGTGTCCCTGCAATGCTATTTTATTGCATGTAATTGCAATAATTAATTAGCAGTATTTCTTGTACACTAATACTTGTGCATTCGTTTTTCAGTTCCTGATATCACATCCAATAAGATTACACAATGTATGATATGCTTAAACCCCTGTTTCTTTAAAAACATAAATCAGAATTACGTACAAAAAATCCAATCACGGCAAGTGATATTGACCGAAAAATAAAATAAATTAGAAACAAAACAAAAAAAGAACCAGGCACGGCCCACTCACCTAAAACGACTGCTTTAAAGAATTCTAAATGTTACAACAGTTCCTCAGTGCGCAGTCATCAAATCTCAATATTCTCATGCAACAAATTAAAAATGGCAGGATGCTAATTCCTCTTAAACCTCAGTATAGTTAGAGTGACGACTAAGAAGAGGGCGATCCACGCTAGCGTCGAAACGAAGCCCATGTAGACTTCGGGGTCTGTGATTGGCCAGCCTCTCGTGAGGATGGAGCGGAGGGAGTTGGTGGCGAGGGTGAGAGGAAGGCAGAGGGAGACGTAGCGCAGGATCCAGGGCATGCCCTCGATGGGCCAGATGACGCCGCTGAGCAGCAGCGTGGGGTAGAAGGAGCCCAGGGCCAGCTGGATCGCGTTCCGCTCCAGCTCGCACGCCGCCGATATCACGAAGCCGAAGCACATGCCGCAGAGACCTGGAAAGTTTGAGGTTTTACTACAAGATTCTTAAAAAAGTTATGCACCTACCTACGAGAAACAGGGACCCAAAAATACGAAAATTATGTAGGTACGCGAAAAGTTTAGCACGTTCATAGGTTGGTAGAGCTTAAAACCAAATGTATGATCAATGTTGTAGAAACACTTAAATAAGACAAAATGCATGGAAAGTCTTGAAAGAAATTAAGGTGGTAGCTTTCTCACTCATATATACGTACAAAAACAAACACGCAATGATACATACATACATTACCTGTACATACAAATACCAAGTTGTCTCAGTTGACTATAATATATCGTTTCGGTCAATCAGAGAAAGACTAAAACCACCTTGCAGCAACGTGACTGAAGAAGAGTGAGAACTTTGCTTCAGCCAATGACAGAAAGATAAAACTAGACTCACCTTGCAGCTCATGCTCACGTATGATAACAAATACGAAATTCCCGTTATTATTGACCCCGAAGACGGAGATCATGAAGATGAGCACAAGCGCCGTCTGGCCGCACATGAAGACGAACTGCGTGACGACGTTTGAGAAGAAGATAGACCTTTGCTTCAGTCAATAACACAAGGATTTAACTAGACTCACCTTGCAGCAACGTGAGCATGATAACGAAGACGATATTCCCGTTGTTCTTGACCCCGAAGACGGAGATCATGAAGATGAGCACGAGCGCAGTCTGGCCGCACATGACGACGAACTGCGTGACGACGTGCGAGAAGAGTATCTCTCCGGGCGACACGCCGGCCACCCACGAGCGGTCCAGCAAGCCCTCCATGCGCTCCACAATCAGCGCGGACGACGTCAGCGCAACCGCCAGGAAGAACACGATGCTGGAATTGTGATATGTCCATATACACACACCATCCAAGTAGGAAATAGGGAGAATTCTGTGACACTATTTGTGTATTTGTCATTCTTTGCCTTATACGTTGATTTACATTTTAGGTAATAGGTCAGTTATAAACGAGCATTTGTGTAGGGCGGCATTGACGGTGAGTGTTCAATTACGTATTTTCAATTTGAATTATGAAGCAGTCTAGTGAGGTTAGGTAATTGATTGTCAGGTCCTTCCCACGTACTAAGGTTGTGACAATATGGCCTCCAATTTCTCTCTTTGATTTTTAAATGTTGGCTGTCGAGAGTAGTACGTATCTGATCGGACCAACTTATCAGACTGCGGTTTCGTGACCTTATTGTCAAGTACAACAAGTGAAATTCATTTCCATTACATAGAAATAAACACAAGTCAAACTTAATCGAACAACACGCCCTTTGACTACTATTCCCGGTGCCAGTCACCCAAACCGCTGGTAGCCTTATCATTCTATTTGATGCACCCATCAACCAGCCTTCGCAGTGAAAGGCACCGCCTCTGTTTAAAGCCATCATTAGATCCTTATATTATACAGCTTGTGATAACTCACGTGAGTATAACGCCGGGCGCGACGAAGTCAGTGAAGGAAGGGTTCTTGCTGCCGTAGATGGGGTCCATGAAGTCGATGGGGATGTCTCCGAGCTTGGGGTTGTAGTGGCACGTCTCGAGCAGGTCCTGGAATTACGTGTTACCGAGGTGTTAGGCACGTTACCGACTTCTTAGACATGTTACCGAGTAGTAAGGCAAATTGTTATCAAATTACAATACATGTCATTACCCAAGGTCTAAGCCATGTTATTAAATTCTAAAACATTTCACCAACTTCTTATGCAAATCATCGAATTGCCGTTACCAACTTCTTATGCAAATCATCGAAAAACATGTTACCGAGTTTTAAGACAAGTTATATCGACTTCTAAGACATGTTATCAAGTTCTAAGCCGAGCACATTTATAAACTCAACTCATCTTACAAATACGTAAATAATTGAAAAAAGTAATTTAACGTTACCTTAGCGAAGTCCCGGTAAGAGAACTGTATGTCCCTGTTGAGCATGAGCCCGATCTGCTGGTTGGACATGTCGAGCCACACTTGCACCTCCGAGGAGGTTATCGTCTCATTGTCCGCAGTGTCCGCTGTGAACAGAATAGAGGTGGTTATTGCCCGGCCAAAGCAAGGTTACATAAGTGTACTGGGACTAATCGCCATTTGGTTGTCTGGCAATAACTTGAGTAAAGTTATCTTAGAATAGCAATAACTTGAGTAAAGTTATCTTAGAATAGTTACTATCTTAGTTAGAGATCTTCATGAAATTTGACAGGCAAGTAGACCATGTGGAGCAGGGGACAGGTAACTAGTAAAGCAAGTGGGCAGCACAAGACTGGTCGTTGTAGTGACCATTGGGGGAGGCCTTTGTCCAGCGATGGGCGTCATCCGGGCTGACATGATGACCAGTAAAGATGGCTCACCTAGCGCCAGTCTCGCGACGAGCGAGTCGGTGTAGTTCTCGTTGAAGTAGAGCGCGCCCCAGGCCTCGCCCTCGCGCACAGCGGTCAGCGCCGCCGACAGGTCCGCGTAGTACTCCTTCACGGTGTGGTTTCGCAGGTGGTGTAGGTAGCGGCACGACAGGTTCCTCATGCTGCACGACGAGTTGAATATGCACTCGCCGTCCGTTAGGCGCACGTCGTCGTTTACTATCGCCTGCAAATTAACAATTTCGTTACTTCTGACTCGGCTGAGTAGCGCCTAATAGAGGAGAAGGAAGACTGAGGAAAACATTTCTAAATCAAATATATCAGTTGGTTTATGTGCTGTAGCAGAAGACACGCTCCACCTGGACAATACTCCACCGACAAGAGCGTCACTGTTAAATTGTGAATGAATGTAGTATCCCTTATATCTACTGGTACCTTTTATAACTTTAGGTATCACACTGGTACTGGTATCTTATATCACTTTAGGTGTAGTTCCACTACCCCACCGGGTTTCAGAAATCCCGTCTGTTAGTTGATAGTGAAAAATTGTGAAGGCGACTTTGCCCACTCCACACTCGCCTCTCTTTTTTTTCACTTCCTTTCGATCAACTCACCAGTTTAAGTCCGCTGGGGTCACGTCCTATGGCCAGGCAGAACAGTATGACCTGCATGACCGGGAGCACGAAGATGAAGAGCATCACGCCGATGTTACGCCACATCCGGAGGAAGTTCTTCTGTATCAGAGCCTTGATCTTTCCTCGGGAGGTGAACTGTTGACGGAGAACACTGATGTAATCATTTATAATGCATTTTATAGAGCTTGAGCTCTAGTTAGATAACTGGAGTACCATTGATTCGATCTTCACAAAACTTTGATGGCAAGTAGTCCATTTCAGTACCTTTTTGTAACATGATTTTATGAAACGGAAATTACTCACGTACGACTAATAGGCTGTTGAGACATATGAGGGTTGTAAGGTCTGAGACCTTGAAGCAAACTACTAGTGACTAATGATTAACTTACGTTGAAGCAGCTACCGCAGTCGTCGCACTCCGGTGTCACCACGCTGGTCATCTTACTCGGGAGCTGGAACCAGAAACAGATGGAGATGTGTGAGACAGAGTTATTGAAACCATTCGCTTACGTAACTAGAAAATTTAATTTCATTGAATTTTACGTAATTACCATTCTCAGTCGGTTCACAAGGAGCGAACATGTGAAGAATCGAAGATAGTATTAGAATCGTGGGTCGAACCTGCACCAGATTTGCGCAAAATCGAGACAGATGGCAAAATAAGAGAGAAGCTTATAGATACCTAACCTAGCTGTCTGTGAGATAACAGGTATGAATTGTAAAATAGAAAAACTACCGACAATTGTATAGCTAAGAACCACCTTGATAAAGTAATTTATCAAATAAAAAAAAACACATTTTACTTAAACTTATTCCCTTTGTTTTGCGTGTCAGAGGTTAACAAGGCCGTAGACGATGATGATGAGATCTAGTACTATTATTTACTGTTGTTGGAAGAAGGCTCGCTCTCAAGCCAGAGGCACGAAGACATGCACCAATTTGTTCATTAAAAACATAATTAGGTATGTGCGTATCTAATGACATCTACTACGTAACTGGAGCCCGCCGGTGTATAGCGGTCACATTTGGGACTGAATATCGTCCGGCGGAATGTGTATGTGTAGTGTTGTAATACTACTCTGCCAGCCTCTTCGAGGGAAAGGCGTGATGTACGTAAATGATGATAAGATGTTGCGCTGTCATTTACTGTGGTTGTTTACTCACGTCCCCATTGGTTCCAACGCCGTTGTTATCGACGATGAGCACCTCCTTGCTCTGGTGGAAGTTGAGTCCCTTGACTTGCTCGTCCTCGGCCGCGTAAGGAGCCTCCTCGCGCTTCGACATCTTGTTCAGCCCTAGGGCTCCGCCGGTCACGTTCAGTTCCACTGCTTGGTTCGCTTGACCTGGAAAGAACACGTTCTATTAGCCTCTAGAAATATCAAACATATCCGTGCCCTGCAGGGCTAGCATGAGCCGTGGACAAATTTTCTTTCCACAGTGTTTATCCCGCGAAAAAGAGACAAACATATCGAGGGGTGAGTGATAGAACCCGATAAATCGAAAAAAAACTAATTTTAGTTTAAAAGTCTGCTGTACCCAAAATCCTACGCTCTTTTTAGCTATAAAATCCAATAGGTCATTTTAAGGCTCAATACAAAAATATTCATTCCAAATAATCCAATAAGTGCTATTTTTTTATTTTATTTTAGGTTACAATACTGTAAAACAAGTTATACGAAGAAAAAAAAGTTTTGTTTTGTGAAACAACCACAAAACCCTACTTATAATCACCATATATGAAGGTAACGCTTATGGTCAAACTGGCTAATTTTGTTTATCGGAGTTTAACACTGAGGTAAATTTCCAAAAAATCGAAATTAAGCTAAAGTTAAAACCCATCAAATATAATTTTCGGGATATAGCTCTATGTGATTTTTTTTAAATGCAACGCGTTTTAAAAATCTAAATCCACTAAGTATATTTAATGTGTTAAATAACTGAAAAATATCGTAAACAATCATATTATATTTACTTAGTGGGTATTCGCACTATCCGGAATCAAGCGCTTTACTCAAACTCTTGCGATACAAAACCCAGTAAGGTGTCTTTGAGCTTTGCGCCCGTGACGTCATGCGAAGTGGAGTGTCTCCCGCCAATCGCAGCCGAGCGTCGCGCGCGATAATGCGCTAGATTTCGCGTGCGGGGCGGTCGGCTGCCGCAGTTGCATGATAACACGCGCCATGATTACGCGCCCCGTGGTTTTCTCTGCTAGTATTTTAAGCAAGGAGTTGATTTTTTTTATTTAAAATTTACCTCCACGGACTCCGGGGACCGGGACTTTTGTTAACATAAATCTTTAATTATTATTTAAGGGGAATACAGGTAGAGGGAGGTTAGTTATTAAGTCTTAATATAAGGTTAGGTTAAACGTTATCAGATTTACTTATTGCATTGTGATTACACCACGAGCAGACCAGCGACCCGCAAGCAGCACCCGATCACGAGTATGACGCATGTGCCAGTCAGAGTTGAAATTTAAAAGAAAGTACATAGAAATAAATCGAAGTAAATAGCGTTCGTTTATTCGACGTGAACGAATTTAAATACAGTGAGATGATGGGCCTGAAGAAGTTAAGTGCTCTCCTGATTAAGAATTAAAACAAGAACAATAAAAACGAAACCGTAAACTGGCTTAAAATCAAAAGAATTCGTTATGTAAAAGGAGATTTAAAGATTCACTACAACTATGACATGACAGACGTATTACGATATATCGACGTTTGTAATATGCCAAAAAGCATTAAAACAAGAGCAAAAAGACATTCAATTCACTATCCGGTGACACAGTGTTGCCAGAAGAGCTAGAGCCGCTGCACCAGACCCAGGTACCAATCAGCGTAGCTAAAAAAAAGACTTGATGACACTGTGCAACAAAGAGATCATACCGGAAGAATTTCACGGGTGGATTCGTGGAATGAAAACTTTTAGTGATGATGTTGAAACTGAAAGCGACGAAGAATAGTTTAAAGTATTATTTTTAGGGTTCCGTACCTCAAAAGGAAAAAAACGAAACCCTTATAGGATCACTCAGTTGTCCGTCTGTCTGTCTGTCCGCCTATCACGACCCTTTTTCTTGAGAACGCTTGGAGGTGTCAAGTTGAAATTGATATCAAATACTCAAGTTCACGGTGAAGCTTTGAAGTGAAGCTGTGAAAAATCAAACTTCTAAGTCTACGCAATAGAATGAAAAAGCCGTTTATGTCGCAAATTTCAGCATTTTCAAAGGAAAACTCGCAACTCAAAACACAAGGGGTACTTCCCGTTGACCTAGTATCATGAAATTTGGCATGATGCAAGGTGTTATTACTCAATCATATAGACAAGGCGACGGTGTTCCTGGGTATAAGCATTGATTCCAAACTGCAATGGGGTCCACATATTAATGCTCTGTCTGGGAGACTTAGTTCTGCTGCTTATGCGGTTCGTAAGATTAGGCAACTGACGGATATAGCTACAGCTCGGATGGTTTACTTTGCTTACTTCCACAGCATTATGTCCTATGGCATTTTGCTGTGGGGATCAGCTGCTGAAGTAGAGGCCATTTTTATTTTGCAAAAGCGAGCGGTCCGCGCTATCTACGCAATGGGTCCCCGACATGAACTGTGACTATCACAATAATAACACTAGAAATAAGGATAGGATAGCTGTACCGAGATTTAGATTTAGACTGCGTTCGTTTTTACAATAAAACCCCGAAAAATATAACAGGGCTCACTGAGGGAAAATTCAAATCACATGTAAAAACTGCATTAATGAAAAGAGGGTATTATAAGGTTAAGAATTATTTAGAAGATAAAGATGTCTGGAGCCTTCCACTTCCGCCAAGTAGCCACTAGTATTTATAGATATTACCTAGTTGTAAGCCAAAATTTGTGAGACTGTAATTTATTTATTATTTGAAAAAATAATGCCCCTCAGTTTCTTGCCTGTTCTTCTGAGTACAGGCTCTTTATCCGAACAAGGCGGTCGAGTCTATTTAAATAACTTTGACGTTCATAAGTGTATCTTTGATTCCTAAATTGAATAAAAACACTTTGACTTTGACTTTGACTTTGAATCAAAAGGAAAATTCCGAAAATTGAGAATTTCTAAATATTTGACGAAAAAAACGAATACAAAGATGCAGTTGGAATCTATAGACGGCCACTACTTTTCGGCTGAAAAATTGAAATTGTTTTCCAAACTAACTAACTTTTACCAATTTTAATCATTCATATTCACCTAAATATTCTTAGTACGTACGGAACCCTCAGTGCACGAGTCTGACTTGCACTTGGTCGGTTATTTTTAAGCAATAAAGTAGATTTTAAGTTTGATTTTCATACTAATAAACCGTGTAATTGTAAAATTGTCTATTTTATTTTGTGATGTAATCCAATAAGCTCATCCTTTAATTTACTTAAATCTGTTTTTTTATAAAAGCTACATTACTACTTTGGGTAATCATGAATAATAATAAAATACAATATGTAATCTTCATAAATAGTTAAGAATTTACACATGGTTTTCACAGGAAATCATTTTTTTATTGGCAAGAAACTTTAACATGGAATATCTCGCAACTCACTTTTATGAATTTATCGGGTTTTATCACTCACCCCTCGATATCCTTATTGTACCTTTGGTTGATGTTGGCCTAGTAGGTCCAAGCCAGAGGGAGCGGGTTCCAACCCAGCCGACGGCACGCACCAATTTGCTCATTGTGTGAACATAATTATGTGCGTATTGTATGTCATCTGCTACATGAGTGGAACCCGGTATATGGCGTCAGGCTCGCCTCACATTTGGGACTGAATATCGTCCGGGGAAGTAAGGTGTTGTATTACACCTCTGCCCCTCTGGGGAAAGGCTTGACGATATGTATGTCAATAAACTTTTGAGGGCGTATAAAAACGGAAGACAATTTGTGTGCGGCCTGTGCCTAGCTCTGCTCAGGTATGTAGCCATAAAATCAAAAGGGAATTTTATTTTTTATTCTTATGATCAGCAAGCATCACTTGCAATGCACATAATTCTTGCGCTTTTCAAATATCGATGACATGAAGATGACAGCCTGAGCGCATGAGCGGTCAATTGTTTCTGCCATTTTGGAATTCGACCTCAGTATTCCTGGTGGTATGTATTATTTAGTACATACCACCTAAGATTCAATATTTTTTTATCTATACACGTCATCATTTTCATAACAACGTAGGTATACTTATATACTTACTTAGTAGTTAGTACGAGTAATAATTGTAAATATGTAATCTGATGCATTAAATAATATTTGATTAGATTTAATTTGACATAGTATTTAACAGTCACATAAAAAATTGGTAAGCACAAAGATTGTAAGTACAATATAATAAATAGCCCACCAACGTAATTTACGTACCTACTGCAATTTGTAACGGATTTGATGCAGATTTACCATCAGTTAGACAATTTTTCATAAAAGATTTTTAATTCAGAATAGGGAATTAGTTTGAGGTTTATAGGTAGGTACCGTCTGAAGCCGGGATGGGTTTTATTTTTCAATAAATTCTGAGATCCTACTCTACGAAAAGGCACAAAAGTCACCGAGAGCAGTTTTTCGCTGTAATTTTCCGTGTTTTCTCCTATGCCATATTCTGTGGCGGTAATTAAACATCACCTCGACCTGAGATCAGCAAGGAAGGACAATTATAAGGTAGATACTAGATATACCTACTGCAATATAGTTTCATCTTAAGAGCGATATCGGTTGCTTTTGCTATTTCGCTCACACAATACAGCATTTTTTATGATGAAAATGACTGGGTTTGCAGTTGAAAACTGTTTTCTGATAACTTTTTAGGTAATAATGGAACGGTTATTAAAAACTAATTTTAGCTTTCGTACATGTCTCAAACGCAGAGTTAATATCAACAAGTAACATAACTAAAAGAAAAATTAGTGCGTGGAGTCCCTCCGCGCGGAAGAAGTGAAACTTCTGTGTATCTTTCTTACTACGCGCATACGTTTGAGTGCCACGCATTCACTCTCGCTCTGTCTCTTTCTATTCCCCCTCCCCAGGAGCGTTAAACGTTTAACGCAACCTTGTTAGAAGTCCATTAGTTGAAGTTTCACTTTTAAAAAAAACTCAGTTGCTAAATATTGTAACCTATGCCACTTCCACTATCAAGACGATTCAAATGACGCGTCACATGTCGAAATCCATCCAGCTGTTTAGGCTGTAAGGTGTGCCTAAGAAACCTCATATTTACATACATACATACATACACTCGAAAAACATAACCCTCCTTGTGTAGTCGGGTAAAAATTATACCCCTCTAAGCACTATATTTTTTCTGTGCTCTAAACAAATATAAATCTTCACGACGAGCATTAAATATTACAGTTTACTGTACCACTAACAAACTCAACAAGTATTATAAAATATTTAATGTCAATAACAAGTTATGAATGGATTACCTACGAGGTAATAAGTATCGGGAAACATTGAGTAGGTGGTTTTATAATGTGGCTAATTATGACTATTGTAGTGTGTAAATCTGAATCAGATGTAAATACCTAGTTGTAATTGTTGTAAGTAATAATAAATACTTAAGGGCGCTTCTACACGGGCCATATTTTAACTGCAAAACTGGCCCAGCAATACTGGTAATATTGCCGACTATAGCTCAGCCACCATCAGCCATGCTAGAAATGTATGAATACCAACGGGCCACACTCAAAATATTATCGCAAAATTGCCTGGCTAGTATTGCATAGAATATACGTAGCCCGTCTATGAGCAACCTATAAGGCATACAAGGAAATATACGAGTATGTAGTTGCAGTTTATATATGAATGTGGATAATTTGATCCCTGCGAACTTTATAATTAAAATGAGATACTATCATGCTCTACCAACTAATTATACCAAGCAAACAATTAATTCAGTATTCTAGTATGGTTTCTGCGAATAACACGGAAGTAGTATCTACGCTCCGTATTAAACAGAAAAATGTATGAAAAATGATGTCGCCATTTACGCCTTTTCCATTTTTCACATATCGTCACACCTTTTCGCTGTCAGAGGTGTAATACGTCACCCACACTTCGCCGGATGATATTCAGTCCCAAATGTGACGGGGGGTGAGCCAGTCGCCATACACTGGGCTCCAGTCATGTAGCATGACATACAATGTTCACAAAATGAACAAATTGGTGCGTGCCGACGGCTGGGCTTGAACCCGCGCCCTCTGGCTTGAGAGGCAGACCTCCAACTAGGCTGTCTTCGCTTCCATTTTTAACTTAAGTATATATTTATATGTTTGCGACAACCCTACCAGGCAGCCGAGTATCTTGCGAATATTTCGCAAGATACTCGGCTGCCTGGTAGGGTTGTCGCAAACATATAAATATATACTTAAGTTAAAAATGGAAGCGAAGACAGCCTAGTTGGAGGAAATCGGTTAAAACGAGAATCTTAAAACGAGAAGAAGCCGAGTATCTTGCGAATATTTCGCAAGATACTCGGCTTCTTCTCGTTTTAAGATTCTCGTTTTAACCGAAAATGGTGCAGGCATTTACGTACCCGCACGATGAGGCAAGGTTGGTCAACTGCCCTACCCTGGTCCCTAATACGAAGTTTTCAAATATACTTCTGCCTCACCTCTAAAAAACCTTTATAAAATCTTTACTTCTGCACCACCCCTAACAGAAGTCTGGGTCCGCCCATGGGTAGGTAAAAATTTGATAAATTAGAACTATCCTATAATAAACGTCCCCGAAGAACATTTGAAATCCCCAGGTACGCTAAAAATCTGTATGATACCATGTACCTACTCGTAAGGAGTATACATTTTCACGCTCTATTTTCGCTTCCTCCACCTCTCTTGCTTCACCGACTTCACTACACGACGGAAGAGCACGATTTCATATCTCTCATTTTATTTTGACGTACCAAATAATTTCGAACCGTCGAAAACTTCCTCCAGCTCCTAATGACGATGTCAAGGCGTTAGACCGCTATTAGGCTGTGTGTACACTGGAGATGATAGAGGAAGATGAGAAGTGCATGAGGAAAAAACACCAATAGCATCACTTTATTTACAGAGTGAATTAATGTTATTGGTGAATTTGTTCCTCGCGTAACGCTCTTTTTGAGTGGATACGTAGTTTTAGGCTGTTTTTCCAATAGAAGATGAGCCTCGTACTTATTCCTCGCTCGGGTCATTTGCACACATTTCTCGCTCTTTTGTATTAATATTAGCTTAGTTTTATTGTTTTATTTATTCACTAGCGACCCGCCCCAACTTCGTAAACAACTTCTTAGATATTCCGTAAAAAATTAACTAACTGATGGTGAAAACCGCATTCAAATTCATTGCGTGGTTTGGAGTTAACAGGACTCACTGAGGGAAAATTCAAATCACGTGTAAAAACTACATTAATGAAATAAGGTTAAGAATTATTTAGAAGACAAAGATGTCTGGAGCCTTCCACTTCCGCCAAGTAGCCACTAGTATGTATAGATATTACCTAGTAAGCCAAAATTTGTGAGACTGTAATTTATTTATTATTTGAAAAAATAATGCCCCTCAGTTTCTTGCCTGTTCTTCTGAGTAGAGGCTCTTTATCCGAACAAGGCGGTCGAGTCTATTTAAAAAACTTTGACGTTCATAAGTGTATCTTTGATACCTAAATTGACAGAAAGAGGAAAGACGCAGAAAGCGACTTTGTTTTATACTATGTAGAGTATGGTAGAGGATAGAAAAGAAAAGAAGAAGAAGAAGAAACACTTTATCGGCAGTCTGTTTTCGCCAAAGCTGTACTCAGCGGGAACGTAAATAAACCGATCCTATTCGATTTGTATCCTAAATAGATTTGTTTCTCGCCAAATATCCTCGCACCGCTCATCGTCGGGTAGAGAGGCAGCTTTACGTGTGCCCTCCGCCGTAGCCTTGCATTGTGCGCTTGCGAAATGGACGGCACGCGACCGACGGACTAACTACCTCACTGCCTGGCTTGTACAACACGGACTATCTTTACGACGATCTGCTTTGTACTGGGTCGTAATTGAAAGTCTT
This sequence comes from Peribatodes rhomboidaria, assembly GCA_911728515.1. Classification (NCBI taxonomy): domain Eukaryota; kingdom Metazoa; phylum Arthropoda; class Insecta; order Lepidoptera; family Geometridae; genus Peribatodes; species Peribatodes rhomboidaria. The sequence continues at coordinate 958,136 of OU452190.1, forward strand.
TAAAGTTGATCCTAAAACAAGTGCAACTACTGCCTCTGTGAGCTGGAGACCTCGCCACCAGCGTCTGTCCAGCTGGCCTGTCTTGTAGAGGAAGACAGCTAGACATATACCGGACAGACGCCGGACATAGGCACGAAAGCATTTTTGCCGAAGCTGAAGCATAGACGCTTCGGTCATTCAGACTTGTGAGTTTTTCATTCGTCATTTAGTCTTAGGCTTGTATTCTCAAAGCTTGTTCGTTAATTTAGCAAAATTACTTGATAGTTAATAACGAAAAAATTAACGGGAATTCAGAAATAGTAAAAGTTATCCATATTTATGAGTGCAATCAGTTCCTTTGGCTTAGGACCGCCTTTCTGTGCAACCCTACTGTAACCACGACGCGGCTATAGTTTTTCTATGCCTAATTAACGTTATGTTTACCTACGCAAAACGTCGAACCTTAATGATCTTTAACGTCATTTCAAGTTATTTTTTTGTAAGCATCAACACTTCCTACATTTTTTGTCTGTACACAAATTATGAAGTTCGTGAGTTCAGTTGTTTAGCATAAGTCGAAACAACTTATAAATAACTTACTAAATTAAAAAAAACCATAGAAATACAGTGACCACTACCAGTTCGGAGCCAATGGGTTCCCCTTTTTTTTTTTGTAAAAGATTCTATACAAGGTTCTATCTCTTATTAGAGGTTTTTATTTATTTATTTTTGTTTTTCATATTAATGTAGAATTTATGTTGAATTTTTCTTTTTCTGTTGTTTTAATTTGTTGTGTTTCTTAACTATTTAATTGCATTGTTTAGATTTGTATAGAGCTGTTTTGTATTTAATGTCTGTGTCTATGCTATGGATCATAATTATCCGAAATAAAGTTTTATTAGATTATAATTTAAGCCAATTACTTAATTAAATTATTATGAAATATTATTATTTCCCTCCGTTGGCTTGTTCCACTTCCTAACTTGGTCCAGATCCAAAGTTGTGCACTTCTTTAATTCGTCAATTTCCTAGCTTGCAACCAACTTCGCTTATATAGGTACCTACTTTACGATTGGCCTTACGTATAAAATATTGTCAACAAAAAATAAATAAAGAGAATACCTACCATAATTGTAGAAGTTCGAAACCATTTCGTAATGCGCGATGAACTAAATTAAAATGTTTTTTGTAAGTAGGTAGGTACATAAGTGTGAGTAGAGAAAAAACCCATGGACCACTTATAAATATAGACAGTTGGCGAATAGCAAACTCTTTGCTATGAAACGGGTTTTATTATTAGATAATACATAGATGAATACACAGGTATTATTATTCATCTAACGAGCTGACCTAGGTGATGTCCCATGTAATAGGGAGAGTAATCTGTGGCGATTATTTAAATATCTTTCACAGATGCCAATCTTTGCAATCAATACATTTGCAACCATTAAATAATTAATCACCGATCGCCAGAGACATATTTATAGCGCGGAGAAACATGTGAAATTCGAAGAATCACTAACTGGTATCCAATTTATAATTTTAAAGTTATTTAATGTGTTCTTTTATGTTTAGGGCCGGTCATTGAAATCGAATCTTCATTGACGCCATTTGCTTAAAAATAATTCCAAGCAGACAATTATCTTAATATTTTAGAAATAGAAGAAAAACTGTGTTTATTTTAGAATCATAATCAACGTCATCGGCTTTTGTATGACTAAAATACAATAACAATTTATTAAAGATTCGACGCCACAAAAAGAGAGGACACCTACCTATTTATCATTTAGCCAAAGAACTTTTTCACCATATTTTCTCGAAAACATACTAGTAGCTGTAATTTGTAAAAGAAAGAACTTAATTATACTAATAATTTTAGTATGGTGTAGTTGTGCTTAAGACTCTTGGAAATTCTATCAGCTCAGTAGGAGCCGAAGAATTTCTCGAGCCTTAAAAACATCAACTGCTTGTGAATAGCGAGCCTACAAAGAAACCTAGCTTTAAATGTTAAGGACCCAAAGATCTGGGTATTATTGATGGCGCAGTTTGAACCTGGATGCCCTAGTATGCCATGCCTCTCAGTTTCTTGCCTGTTTTTCTGTTTAGGAACTCTTTTTCAGTACAAGATGGTGGCCATTTTTATAACTTTGACGTCTATAAGTGTGTCTTCGATACCCAATAGTATAAAGATATTTGATTTGATTTGATTGATTTCACAAAATTAGCACAGAATCGGGATGAGTGACGAACAAGAAGGCAGACCTATCCTTCGCAGTGAGTGTTTCATACTGATGATGATGAAGAAAGGGAGGGAGACGCTCACTCTGGCTCCAGCTTGAGAAAGATGTTCTCAAGCGATATGCGGCTATATTATATAAGTGAGAGAGAGACGAGCTCAACCTGCCTCTTAGACAGGTTGAGGAAGACGTTCTCGAGCGAAATGCAGTTATATATTATGTAAGAGAGAAAAGAAGATGAACTCACCCTGCCTCCTAGACAGCTTGAGGAAGACGTCCTCGAGCGAGATGCAGCTGTACATGGTGAGCAGCGCCTGCGGAGACTCCTCCGCCAGCAGCCGCCCGCTTCTCATCAGACCGATCTGAAATTTAACAAGAATAATTAGTAAACGATAAATAAACAAATATTATTAAAAATATAATTATGTGAAGTTCAACGGTTTTAATTTTAGAGATTAAGTATTTTCAGCGTCACTCTAATATGTGTTAACTCAAGGTTAGCTTCTAACTCTTTCTGGCGCAAGACGAATTATCAACCTAACCTTTGATGAGCAGTTACCTCTGAGACTAAAATATAACCTAAGCTTCTGTGTGTGGCCCATAAATAAACCAGTGAGTCGACAATTTAACAGTATATTCCAATCAGCTTAAGAAAAGGAATAAGGTTTTATCTATATCTTGGCACTAGAACTGAGTAATGCACACTTGTACTGAATATAAGAATTGCCTAAATCTTTGTTTAGCTAGTTAAAACTACTCCTAGCTATCTCTTACCTAAATATTTGGGCACGAACCTTCAGCCATTCCTTACTTAGACTTAGACTTAATTTTATGTGCCCGATAAGCGAATATTTTGCAGAAATACCTAGTGTAAAATAGTTTAACAAAGACTTAAGCAATTCTTAAAAACTTAATATTTAGTGCAAGTGTGCAGTATTGTATTAAAACTTTACTACAACTATGAACTTAGAGTGGCTCAAAAATATATATTATTATAAAAGCCAGGGACCCTAATAAACTATGATTAGCGAAGGCTGCTTCGTTTCAACCCATCAACTCAACCAGATATTCCGGTTGTAGGTAATGTATGGAAATTACTATACGGAACCAGAAATGTCCTCCAAATACCTAAACCTTAACACTGTCCTTTAAAGACATCATACATCCGCGTGGTTATAATATAACACATATTAGAATAGTTAATTTAAAAAGTATAATATCGAATGAATTTTTTTGACATCATTATATCCATTCATGCAGGATACTTTTATTTTATGAGAAAATTATCAAACAAGTAGACGGCCCGCCTGACGGTAAGCGGTAACCACCGCCTATAGACACCTGCAATACTACTGGTGCTGTTGGTATTTGCCAAAATCCTACTTCCTATCCTACTAATATTATAAACGCGAAAGTTTGTAAGAATGGATGTATGGATGTTTGTTACTCTTTCACGCCAGAACGGCTGAACAGACCTGGATGAAATTTGGCACAGAGATAGATTATAGTCTAGAATAGCACATAGGATACTTTTTAACCGCGGGTGAAACCGCGGGGCGCAGCTAGTATATCAATAAGCCTATCATAAATGAGCGTACACGCTACAATGACATTTTTAGTGTTTTACCCCAATAGATACAACAACACAAGCTCTTTAACATTTTTTTTTGTCATTCATAGGCATAATGTTACATAGGCCATGTAAACAATCAGGCAAATCAATAGGCATTCATATTTGTCCCTCGTGTAAAATTGCACTTTTGTCTGAAGCCTCTTTGAAAATCCTCGATTTGGTGCTACACCTACATATTATCATGTATTTTTTTTAAGAGACAATAGACAAATATTTAATAAAGTGAGAAAAGATTAGGTAGTTTCGTATAAAAAAACCTACTTCGTATTTGGGAATGATCTACATTCAAAATAAGGTAAGTACCTACTTCGCTCGTAAAATAAATAAGGAAGTAGAATAACCCAAAAACGTCTTTTTACGCACGTGTAAAAGCAAAGTGTATTTTCCCCGAAACTATTAAAATGAGATTAAAAACTAGATATACTAGTTTATAAGTTTAATAACACCTGAGTTTGGCACATGTTTGTTAACAAGCCACTCATAGATCCTGTCCATAACAAATGACATAATTAAAAGGAAAACAAAAAATTCAGCTACAAAACGGCACTATGTCACTTCCACTATCAAGACGATTCAAATGACACCTCACATCTTGAAATCCATGCAGTTGTTTAGGCTGTAAGGCGTGCCAAAGAATGACACATATTTACATACTTATACATACACTAGCTGCGCCCCGCGGTTTCACCCGCGGTTACAAAGTATCCTATGTGCTATTCTAGACTATAATCTATCGCTGTGCCAAATTACATCTAGATCTGTTCAACCGTTCTGGCGTGAAAGAGTAACAAACATCCATCCATCCATCCATTCTTACAAACTTTCGCGTTTATAATATTAGTAGGATAGGATGCATACACTCGAAAAACACAACCCTCGTTCTTGCGCAGTCGGGTAAACAACGGTAAGCTTCGCACTCATATCTTTCCACTAGGTTTCCATGTGTAGGGAATGGCATGGAACACACACACAGCGACACAAAAGACTCGGACTACTAACACCTAGACTAATTACCATTCCATCTGCATTTAATCTAAACATTTGTATCGAATATTTAATTTTACAAATAAAAATTTAATAACTCTGGTTGCTGCTTTAAAGTGACTGAGTTGCAGCAGCCAATGCTTTCCTTAGCGTTTCCGCCAGACACTTTATTGAAATGTATGGAGTCTTACGAAAACAGTTTACGTAACTAACAAAACTCATGATAAGGATACAAGTTATGTTTTTTTGGATGTATCCTGGTTTTAGTTGGTGAAGGCCCGACGGCCGTCCTAAGTACAGAAAGAGTAAAGTTGTTAACGACCTCCGGGACCTCATAGTCGATGCAGGGCAGTCAGTTTTTGTAATTTTTGCACACCCTGTCCCATACTCATTTGTCGTATCCTCTCCATCCCAAGGTTGCCTAGAAGAGATCGCTTTTAGTGATAAGGTCGCCAGTTGTTACACTATGTAATAAGTATTATTATAATAATTCTCTCGTTGTTTTGTTATTTGTGGTGTTATGATTAAAAAGTTTATCTATCTAACTGTCTATCAAGGCATGGACTGGTTCAGGACAGAGAAGAGTGGCGCTTCTTGGTCCGTTAGCCGGTCTATTTTCATAGTTTTAGCCAATATCTGCTGGATTTTTTACAGATCTGAGATACTAATTATATTATGTGTGTTCCAACAGGTTACTAGATGTTTCAAGAAGATGTTCTTTAAAATTGGGATTTTGAAGACTATTAGTATCGAAGGCTAGGACACTGAGTCACTGCGCCAACAAAGTTAGTTAACTATCGTGTTTTTACTTCGGAATTTACACGTACGAAAGCGCCAAGTTTCATGCTTTCTGCATATTTTAATTTTCCTTTCATAAACCACATTCTTTTCGCTAAATATTTTACCTACTCCAAAATAAAAATAGCCTTTTCCATCTTTCCACCAATCTAAGCAAGGGAGAGAAGTCTGTGAATGAATCTTAGCAGTAATTTCATAAATAGCTACTATTGTGCACGTGCAAATTTAAAGACTAGTTGAAAACCGTTTCAACTTTGACCTCCGTGCGTCATCAACTCACGTTTTGCTTTTGCAAATTGGTTTTTGCGAATGATTCATCATAAATACTATAGCAACGCGATTTAGCGGCCAATGACTACACTCTATAGACACCTTGCATAAGGTGCATAACAGTTCATTTTCAGTCAACACATTGGTAAAATGTTCCGTCCAGCAACAGTTACTTAAATATTTTTTGAAACAGTGGCCTCGAGCGAATCAATCAGTCAATTTTTCGTAGGTTTGCTAGTTCATCCTCTAAATGAACAAACTTTGTTCAGCGTTTTTGTGCTGGTCAAAGATTTTGAAGATTGATAAGAGGGGCAAGTCCCAACAGAAAGCACCTACATGGTGGATGAGACTTTATAAAATTGGCATTTTGGTAAAATATAAATGATTCAAATAATTTATCCTACTAATATTATAAACGCGAAAGTTTGTAAGAATGGATGTATGGATGTTTGTTACTCTTTCACGCCAGAACGGCGTTTTTCAGAACGCTTTTTAACAGCGGGTGAAACCGCGGGGCGCAGCTAGTCATCAATATATTTAATTGCTGTAATATTACTCTACTACATGATCCAAAAAACAAGGTCTAGCATTCCGGGAGCAAACACATAATGACGTCACTTGTCATCGTCATCCGTCTCTTTCCAACTATTTGAAAATGACTTAATTCGGTCTTGCTTGAGCATCGATTGACGTCACTATGTGTTGACCACGTAACCGGAATGCTGTACTTCGCGGAGTATTTAGAATTATTATGTCAAAATCTAATGAAATTTAAAATTGCATTCAAAATTTAAAACAATAGCATTTCGTTTTCTTCAGCATTCAGTATCGGCGCCCTTGCCCAACTCTGCCTGTTGTCTGATTGGTTTACATTGCAAATTAGTTTTGTGCTAGTATATAATATGTATAATGTCTATACCATATCAAATCGTTGACAGCGACCCACGCTCACAAAATAAGATTCTAATATCGCATAGACCTCGGGTTTTTTCGAACATTAACAAAGTTTCCTTGAGATCCTTTTGAACCCATTAGTGGTCACATAATCACATTATGTGGTTTGATTGCCGATTAGCAATGATAATTATTATCTATCTGTCTTTTTCACCCTTCATTCAAACTCAATGAGAAAGAACACATCAGAAAAACTTTGTGGTTGAATCTAGCATTGATCGTGTGATATGTCTTGTTATGTAGCGTAACGTTGACTAATTAAAAATCTACTAAATAAGACGTGGAATATTTCAAAGTTTTTGTGCCGTAGAAAACCTCCTACTCATTCGCTTGTTATTTTTAAATATTACTTTTTTGGCAAATGTGTGCTTATTCAGTGTGTTAGATTTATACACGAAAAAATTAGAATACTTTCTCTTTTTCGTTGAGTAGATTAAAAAAATATTTCTCCCGGTTACTTTTTCTCCGTTTTCAGCCGTTTTCGTTGGTTTATGTAGTATTTTTCTGCAAAATTTTTTCCTACTTTTATTTATTGCCTTAGATATAATTAAGCACTGAGCATTTATAATGAACTTTAACTGGCCCAGCGTGGCGAACAACGGCTTAATCGCCCTCTACGTAGTGTCGGTCGGTGTCCCTGCAGTGATACCTAAAAGACCCTAATGATGATGAGGATGTACTTTAACTGGATTAGTCGTAAAGCAAGACCAGAGTACATTTTAAAAGCTACCTTGAAAATGACCTCGAAATGATGTGCGGCAATCAAATAGCCTTCATTTCTACCTTACTGAGAAATATGAATCCGGCATTGCGGCTCTGGTTTTGGATGTATTCTGCATAAATAATTACTGTGGGCAGTTATTTATCTCAAGGTTTAGTGATGGATGATTTTGATAACGGTCAACCGATTAGTCAAGATCGCTAGACATCTTGGACATACTGTATCATAAGCTGGTTTGTTTCGTAAAAATAAGTTTTAAATAGTATCTCTGTGAAAATTATGTGATTGTCGTTTGAAGGAGTGATTTGAAGCACGTATTTGGCGCTGGTCTGCAAATTGGTGTAGAACCGAGGCACCGACAATCGAGGGCACAGTGAAAGAGACCCCTATATCCAGCAGTGGAATAAAGAAGGCTTTGAATCACACTAATATTATAAATGCGAAAGTTTGTGCAGATGGATGGGTGTTTGTTACTTAATGAACATCCATTATCGCAGCTAGTAATACATATAGAAGACTTACACAATGCGCCTGTCGCGCCTCCTCAATGTAATGCGTGGTGATGATGACGGTCTTGTCTCCGGAGGAGGTGATGCGCACGAGGTGGGTCCAGATGGACTGACGCAGCAGCGGGTCCACGCCCACAGTGGGCTCGTCCAGAATCAGGAGCTCGGGGTCGTGCATGAGAGCCACGGCGAACGACACTCGGCGCTGTTGCCCACCGCTGGTGACGAAAAAAGATACCATAAATTAAAAAATAAATAAATTGGTGAACAGAAATAAAAAAAACAACTAGGATTTTGTCAGCGGTGTACTGCGTAAGCTGAAGCCTATGCAGAGCTGGTTTTCAAAATATCCTACAGCTCGAAACATTCTGAAAACCAGATCTGCGTAGGCTCCAGCGCAGTACAAAAAAAACCACCAAAAAATTGTGGACAACCGTCCCTTTGGAGTAGACAAGAAAAAAACCTGGTTGACCCGTACCAAAATTTCGTGGTGGCCAACAGTAACTAAAATTTCCTATTGTCTCCCACTGAGATATCTATGAAACTTTACGATTAAATTAAATATTATGATAATATTTGCGTGTTCTGATGTGTCAAACGGACATAGAGTGATGGACAAGCATTGCCCTTTACATCGTATAGCCTAGGATAATCTGTGTTCGGCGATGACATGCAAAAATATTCTTTATTTGCGGTGCCAAAGAATTCTTTTAGTTAGGAAACTGATGAGTATATAATTGACCAAGCGAAGCAAGGATTCAGATATCTTAATCTTCATGAAATTTTGCAGACAGGTGCAATCTCAATGCAATGTTTAACATTAAAAGTAACATTAATGGATCTTTCCGTTAACCACGGGGGGATGGGTGCAAAACGACGCGAGTTAAAACAAAACTACAATACAAAATAAGGACAAGCTGTAGAGACATGACTGTTTCAAGATTTTTAGTTTTGTTTGCTGGCAAAATTTTAATAATTTTACTTAATCCTAAAAGTAACGTAACAGTAACATTTTGAGTCATTTAACATGGAGGTAACATGAGAGGGTCAAAAGTAACGCACAATGTTACAAAAGTAACATTTTGGCAACGGTAAATCGGACGAGAAGTTATGGAGATATACGAGGTTTCCGTCCGAAGCGAATTACTTGCTGGTATTCTATAGAATGCACACAACAAATTCTAGTCATTATTATTGTGTTGTAAGTATTGTATAATAAATGGCCATCTCAGCTACTGCAATAAGACATCATATGGCTCTCATAACGTATTCATAGACGGTGTTACAGAGGTGCCTATCAATCTGTAAATGATTGCATCACGAGACTTTCACTGGAGATTGAGAGAGAAACAACGGCTCTTTGTTTGTCTAACTAAATCTCGACCAATAGGTCGAGATTACATGGTATGATCGTCTTATCAGTAGAGTTGAGGGAGCCACTATCGCATTTCCTAAACGAAACTATGACAGCCATTAGCCTGCTCAGCTTGAAAAGTCAACAAGTAACTGAAATAATTACTCAATTTTGTTAATTATTAAGATTTCCGCAAATGGGCTTGTGGGGCAAGTTTTGACAGTTTTCAGTACCTTGATGAAATCAGATTTCTTAAATGACTAATGCTATTTATTGGTCTGACCAGCGTCAGTTTCAGTGTCAGTGTAAGCGCAGGTGGCGCTGGTCCTTAAATCAGATTATATGATGCACTTAGTATATATTATGTATCTTGAGTAACATTATGATGATTAGCCATTGTACTCTGAATCGCCTAAGCATACGTATTCAGTCAATTGAGTAGCTAATCTTAGTTTTGAAGATGTCAGACTTCCCGAAGACCTTCGACCTAAGATTCTCATAAAACCTAACCCTCCATCTTGCGCAGTCAAACGCAAAACAAAAGAGTCATTAACTCCATTCACCTCCTGTGAACCTGCCAACTTTTTCCACAACTAATCGTCCAACGGCCAGCCCTGTCACTTAGCCCGGCCATTTGGAACAAAGCCATGACTGATGCGCTCCGACACGCTCACTCTAACAACGTGGCACGCTACAAATTTATTGTACTCACTCATTGCTCACTCGACATGCTGTGCCGACTAATTTAGTGGACAATTCAATTGTTTTGTTATTTGTTTTTTATTGTTTTGTCACTTTATGTATTGCAAGAAGTTTGAAATCAGAAGTATGAGTTTTGTTGTGGCGCATTTGTTTCAATCATGTGCAGTTGTTTGAATCGAATGTGTCTTGTTGATGAAATTAGTCTTTAAACCAAGAACAACACAAACAACAATACAAGCAAGTCAAGAACGAACCTGAGGTTCTTCACCATCCTGTTCTCGCTGGGCAGGTCGAGGAAGTCCAGCAGGAACCGCAGCCGCTCCGCGATCTCCCTGGTCTCCATGCCGAAGATCCAGCCGAAGTACATCATGGTCTCCTTGATGGTGAACTCCCCGTACAGAGCGATCTCCTGAGGCATGTAGCCTACGCGCTTGCCAGGGACTCCGGACCCTGGACGAGAAACACGGTTAATGACTTTATACCGGTTTTGAAATCTGCTTATTGATGAAAAGTAGAAGAAAATCTGCGACTAATATTATAAAGAGGCAAAGCTTGTAAGTTTGTATATAGAGGGAAACTTGGAACTCGGGAACTCTTGGTCCAATTAAAAACAAACTTTTTAGTAAAAGCAAAAAGCAACACAATCATTGAGTGCCATGAAACTTGAGCGAAGCGACGGGCATATCTAACCTATACCATGTATAAGAGCAAAATATATTTTTTAAGACGAGAAGAAAAACTAAAAAAACTCGAATGAAACTTAAATTACCTGCGTTTTGTTTGGTTTATTTTCTGTTTATAATTGAACAGAAAAAAACTTCTTTATTATTTTTCTTTAATTTTAATAATTACATTACAATAAACATGACCTAAGTCTCAAATCCCAAAAACAATTCCTAAATTTCCTCTTCAAACTCATCACATTTCTTCATCATCTTTTCACCTGCCTTCTGTGCTTGGGGGCGTGGGTTCGATTTATGTGGTCTATTTAAGTATATACTTAAAAATATACTTATTATATTTCATGTATGTAAATACATATATCAGTCTCTGGCAGCCATAGTACATGCTTTGGTTAATTTGGGGTCAGGCGACCGTGTGCGAAAATGTCCCGAATTTTCACACACGGTCACATAACATTTTTTATGTTATTTATTTTATTTGTTTATTTATCTCGCTAACCTTTCGTCCCCGGCTTGCCCCCCAGCACCCATATCTCGCCGCTGTTCAGTTTCCGCCGGCCCACGATGCAGGAGAGGAGTGTTGTCTTCCCGCACCCAGACGCGCCGAGCAGGCCGTATCTGAAAACAAGATTTCACGTTTAGCGTTCAAGCATAACATATTTTCGAACAAAGACGTAACGTATCTATAGACAGTTAGACAAATAACATAACAACGCTTAGCGTGGGAAAGAAGTTATAAGTACAAGTTGGGAAAATGTAGGCAAACACTTAAGAGTCCGGCGACCTAACTAACTTCGACCTAGGCGACCTAGACTAACTTCGTATTGGCTTAAGGTATTCTATAGCCATTTCGTCTATAAGAAGAAGACGAGAGAAGAGAGCGAGTAATGATACTGACGAGCCTCTAAAGTTACCTACAGAGTGACAAAGTGCAATTTCAATTTTTTTTATGACTTTTGCACTTCTGTAATTATTCTTAAGTAACTAAGAATTTCCCTTGTATTATGGATTCATTTAACAGCGAATGATGTAGACAACCTCCCTATGTAATGGAATTTATGATTTGCTTTGTCTATCTATTGAATAAATCAGTCAAAAGTGACCCCTTAAAAATGCGGATATTTTTCATACCTCTATTTTCTCTTGAGAACGTTTTTTAAAAAAACCAAGAACATAGGGGCGGAGATATTGTTAATTTAATTGTACATGCTACATTTCATCATAATCTGACAAATGGATTTCAAGAAGTTTGAGTAGCGTGTTTGTATGGAAATTTTAGAGCGTCGCAGCGCTCTTAACACTAACTTCGCATTGGCTAAAGTTTTCTATCGATATTTCATTAGATTCTAGAAACAGACGACGAGCTTAGACAAGATATTGATGAACCTCTACAGTTATCTACAGAGTGACAAATTACAAATTCAACCAGTTTTTATTTACCCCCGACGCAAAAACGACGGGGTGTTATAAGTTTGACGTGTCTGTCTGTGTGTGTGTGTATCTCCCGAACGGATGAACCTATTTTATTTTTGTTTTTTTTGTTTTTTTATTTGAATGGTGAATTAGTCGGTTGTGTTCTTAGCTATGTTTAATAAAAATCTATGACTTTGAAAATCGGTGTTGGGGTTTTTTAATTTTTAATCAATAGATGTGACTTGCGCACTTGTCTCATTCTTCTTAAATAACTAAGAATTTCCCTTGTATTGATTCAACGTAGGAGCTAATGATATAGTTTATCTTTGATACCTAAATTGAATGAAAACATTTTGACTTTGACTTTGTAGCCAAATTTCCTGCCGTAAGCGACTTTTGATTTGCTTTGTCTGTCTATTAAATCAGTCCAGTTGTGAGGGATTTCCTCACAAAAGTGAATATTTTTATAGCCATATATTCTTGAGAAGGCGTTTAAAAGTATCTAAGACATTGTAGGAGGAGTGTGCCATCTGCCTCGGTCCTTTCTTAACAGTGGCTGCCAAGCTTTGACAGAAGCCACCGAATTAACTGGCTAGACACTTTTGAGACACCTAACTAGGTGTTTTCGTAAGTGGGTCTTTCAATATTGGACGTTTTAGCAAACTAGACGTTCTAATTTTCAAATTCAAAATCATATATTTGCAGAAATATAGGTATGTATAGGATAGTTTTTCATAAATAAGAGTGTCACTATATTCAGCCCCTATGGAGCGTGCAAGATACTGGACGTTGTCAGCTCGAACACTTAATTATGATGAAGGTATTGTGAATGCTTTTCAGAGTAGAAAAAACTTCAGTTTCAGGCTTGTTCCAGTGTTAGTCAAGGATAAATATTGATACCGTTTGACTTCTACGAAAGGATGGAAGGTAAAAGTAACATACTTACCTGGTATTTTAGTGTGTAAATATTGTTTTCTGTAATATGTATTTAATATTATTTTAATGTAGTACATTTATTTTTCAAGTCAATACAAATTTCATAATTCCTATTATACGTTATGCTCATCCTAGAGCATGCGTAATATCTAATTAACAACTGCCTTGCATCCTAACTCACTCGTCCCTACTCTTTCTTATTTCCATTGCTATAAGTTTGTTTATGCTTTAAGCTATCACAAAACATAAAAATCGTGAATCTACTCAACTTATACTAGTATATACTATATTATACTCATGATTTAATAAATATATTTTGAAATTTAATTGAATTGAAACATACTTAACTATAACGTTTGGAAAAAAAAAACAAGTGAAGCCGTAGGGCGCGACCAGTAACATAATTACATTGTTTTTATCGTCCGACCAGTTTTTCATAACACTCCATTAAAATAATTTCATTCTCTTACCGCAACCACACTCGTAGATTCTACTCCACGCAACGAGGACGCTTAAATTTCGTCACTTCACATACAATCTCTACCGAAACCCACTTAATTTGGACTCTATTACTTTAGCTACAACGTTTGATATACTGTAAATAGTTGAAATAACAAGTTTTTGTTTAAGTTTGCACTTTAAGTCGTAAAACAAAGAGCATGTTTTTGTGTGAGTGGAGGCAGGATGTGTGGTCATGATTACAGAACTAGAGGTAATCGTTTAAATTTAATTAGTTAAAATTTGTCGGTAGATAAGTTTATGTGGTCAGAGTGTAACTAATCTTTGTGCCGTTGCATTATGGTTTTATATGATTTTGAGATAGCTAGCTACCCGCTCCGGCTTTGCACAGTACCCATGAACTTTCCGTGAGAAATTATCTAATTGATGGTGAAAACCGCATCAAAATCCGTTGCGTGGTGTTGGAGGAGTTAGCGGATATACAGACAGAGACAGACAGACGCGGAAAGCGACTTTATGTTCAACTATGTAAAGAAAAGAAGAAGGAAGAAGTGAAGAGAACAGATAAGGTGATTTCTAATTATGACATGTTCTATTATAACAAATTTAAGTAGGTACTGCAAGTAATTCGCATCGAACGGAGTCCTCGCATATCTTCATAGCAAAATTGAACGAGAAATTTCGCTCATATTCAAACTTAAAAATTGTAATTACATGAACTACTTTCATGATCAACATTTCATGATCAGATCTGCGGTAGGTACTTGTCTTCTAAAAAGTATATGCTACTTGCATTAAAAATATACAATAAAATAAACTATGAATAGCCAATAATAGGTTCTCATGAATAGCAATAGCAATTTAAGTATGTACCTATTTAAAATATATTTATATGTATGCATGTCAAATATATATTTGCATATTAGTCTTTGGCGCCACAGCTTAGGCAGCCACAGCTTACAACCTTTGCTTAGTATGGGGTCAGACGACCGCGTGTGCAACAATGTACCGATATAAAACGCAACGCAATGGCAACTTCACAATTATTTGTTTGTAGTTACATTGTATTATGTGTAACTATTATATTTCTAAAACCGAGTTCTCGAACATCGAGGCAAGTTTTTTAATTATCTTAATCACCAAGATTACTGCGGAAGCAATTAAATCGAAATCATAGTCAAGTAATTAAATAGGTATATCTAATTAAGTATATGGTTACAGATTGACTGATTATTCCTTACATATTTTTTCCTGTGTACCTCTACCTGTATTTACACTTATAAGTTACAAACAAACTTCCGGTTTAAAAAACCGGATATAAGTCATAAGTACGCACCATATAGGTGGTTAAAATATATATAACTAGCTTTTCGCCCCCGGCTTCGCTCGCATTTCATAGCTTATGGCACTTTGGCATATTGTAGCTTTCTAGTAGTGAAAAAAAAAATAGAATCGTTTCAGTAGTTTCGGAGGCAAACAAACAGAATGTTCTTTCTTTAAAATATTAGTATAAGTCGTTCAGCACCTAAATACCCGTCATTGTTAACTCAACAAATAACAAACAAAAGTGTAGGTAACAACTGGCTGTCTTATCGCTAACAGCGATCTTTTAAAAGCAATACAGGTAAGGTTACACTAGTTAGTACAGTAGTACTTAGTTTTTATTATCCCTAGATTTTCCGGGAAAAAACACTAAAAGTACAACTGTCATTTTATTAAACCTCTTTGTTTCATTAAATTGTAATTTTTGTTTAACATCAAAATGGAAGTAAGTGCCCAGTTGATGTGAGTAGGTACCCATTTGATGGCAAGATAAGTCCTAAGTTGCCCTAAGCACAGGCTGCTCCTAGGCACGCCATGCTGCAATATTGGCCCAGCGTGTGTGTGTGTGTGGGTGTTATACACCTCTGCTACTTCGGGGAAAGGCGTGACGATATGTTTTGCTATGTTTTAGTAGCCCGGTAATATTGCACCAAAATTTCGAGTCTGGCTAATTATATAGATATCTAACATGGTTGATGAAGACCGGGCTACAGTCGGTAATCTTGCCAGTATTGCCGGGCCAGTGTTGCAGTAGAAATATGGCCCGTCTAGGAACACCCTTATAAAGTATTAACCTTAGAATTGAATTATGTTGTTTGTTCTATGTTTGAAAAACCTGCAATCTAAAGTCTAAAGATAGATAAACTCTTAATTTTTCACGGTTATTTCCATCCAAAGGTTGCTTGGAAGAGATAGCTCTTAGTGAAAAGGTCGACAGTTGTTAACACTAGTTTAAAGTGATTTATTGAAAACGGTTTCTAAAACTTATTTCCGCCTGGCATGTAATGTAAGTGTCAGGAAATCGTATCAACATTAAAAAGAGGCAGTTAGTCGCGTATTTTGTCATAAATGTCTTGCCTACTCAAACGAGTATTTGTAAAAAATCCTAGTTATTTACGAGTTGCAGAATCACCAAGTAAATGAGAATAAAAACATGAATAACTACTTCCTCATTGTGTCTAAAGCCACATTAATATTAACTTATTTATGCTACTTCAAACGTAGACTACTGATTCGTCCGTACCTTGAATCCTGCTACGAAATCTTTATCCTCACCATGAGTTTTGATTTTGATTTAGTTACGTTAACTTTTTTCATTTTTGTTTGGCTCTATTCATTTCAATAACACACCCCTGGCGGAAACGTAAAGAAACTATGCTAAACGTATGGAGTCAAACGAAAACGAAAAAAGTTTACGTTAACTACCAAAACTCATGGTACTCTTACCATTGAATTATAACATTGAATACTTGAATAATGAATGCTGAAATATTTTTGGACAAACGAACAAGGGATGAGGATGAATTGAAATGGTTGTTATTACTATACCATATCAGAATTAAAATTGTACTTACTTTATAGAATTAAAATAAATAAAAAATAGTAAAAAAAATGATTATAAAGTTTCTTCTGGTACTTCAATAAGTTGTTATCCCTCTACCCTCTATCCATCCTATCCTCTCCCTCCTCCCCCTATACTATCCCTCAACCGATTTGGCTCATATTTTAACATAAGCTTCATATTGAAACTAACTTCTTGCCTGCAAAATTTCACGAAGATGAGATAAACGGTACGCAAGTTATTGTCGAATAAAGGAAACGATCAGACTTGCAAGACTTAGCTTCCTTCGATCAGTAAATGCCTTTGTTAGCTAAGATACTATAAGCTATGCAATATTAATAATTAACTTTCCAACTAACTAATACAGTTTAATTTATTTTGATACACTTATGCTGAATGCTAATACTTATTTGACCTAGTCAACAACTCATAATTTTATTAATTTAATCAATCTGCAAGCTCTCCTGTGAATGCAAATGAATATCGCAAACAGTAGACGCGATACAAAAAAAAATTGATTACCAAACACATTTTTTATATAACTACTACAATGATAATATTTTGTATACTGACTAGCTGCGCCCCACAGTTCTACCCGCGGTCTCACAGGAGCTTTTAACTTTTTGCGTGATTTTTCCCTTTGTCGTTTTTATGTACATCTGACATTGAAAAAAAAATATGGGTGTGTACACCAGACAACGTATAAATATTTTATGAAGATCAGTTGACTAGTTAAAGCATGAAAAAACACACTTTAACATTTTATAATATTAGTTAAGATTAAGAATAATAAATGGGCTAGTTAATCAACTTTTTGACTGTTAATTTAGTGTAGTTTTCTACATGGACGAACTATTTGATCGAAGTACAGAGAAAAAGAGAAACGAAAAATACGACGCAGAGTGTGGCACTCAGATGTAAAGACTATTCTAAGGACAACTAAATAGCAATCCGAAATCGATCAACCCGTTAACGATACGACATGCATTACTGACATGCATTATTGACATGTATTACTGACATGCATAATTGACATGCATTATTGATATGGATTACTGACATGCATTACTGACATGCGTTACTTACATACTTAAAACCGAAAAACATTACCCGCCTTCAGGACAGTCGGGTAAAACCTACGCCATTTTCATAAGACTTTTTATTCTAGGCTGAATTTTCAATTTCTAAAGACAGCCCTCACTAATAAATACATAGATAGATATAGATAGATAAACTCTTTATTGTTCACACCACAGATAACAAAAATAACAAGAGAAAAATTATGATAAAACTTATTAAATAGTGTAACAACTGGCGGCCTTATCACTAAAAGCGATCTCTTCCAGGCAACCTTAGGATGGAGAGGATACGACAAATGAGTATGGGACAGGGTGTGCAAAAATAACAAAAATAAACATAAGATTGATACAAAGAAACAACAAAACATCGAGCCATACATATTGTATGGCCTCGAAATAGTTTTACAGTGTTGTGTCGTTTTCGATCTAGTTAAAAATGTAAAAAAAAGAAAAGGACTAGGTATATAATAATAAAATAAATAAATTCGGGACACTTCCACACACGGTCGCCTGACCCCAAACTAAGCAAAGCTTGTACTATGGCTGTCAGAGACTGATATACATACTTAGATATTTTTAAATACATACTTAAATACATATTAACACCCAGACATAGGACAAACACAAATGTTCATCACATAAATGTTTGCCCTAAGTGGGAATCGAACCCACGCCCCCAAGCTCAGAAGGCAGGTTCACTACCAACTGAGCCACCGAGGCAGAGATATTGAATGTAAACAAGAAGAATAAAAAAAAGAAAAACTCTGTATAACTATTCCGAGGTTATACAACGTTTATTATAAAAAAGGAGCATCTTTAGTCGAATCTGGCGAGTAGTAGACCTATCAAGGGATGGGAGAGACCTGTGCCTAGAAGCGGAATAGTATATATGATCAACTGGTGCAAATACGTCTGTGGGACAATTGCGTCTTTCGAGAATTACTGACAAACCCTTTACAAACTAGGCAACTAACGCCATCTTGTACTGATTATTGCAACTAAAGATAGAAAAAAGATGTAGGTGGCGCATAATTTGTGAAAGGATTGTCAGTAATTCTCGAAAGACACAATTGCTCCACAGACGCAGTTGACCCTAGCGGTTAATTAAAAAAAAAAGCGGGTATAACCGCGCGATCAACTATATATGTAAAGTTTTTACCTATACTTCTAAGAAAATGTCATCTGAACCGGTCTAATGTTCTAGAACATAGATAAACGAGAACAAACAAGACATAATATGTTTGGTTTGTAATACACTTGTGGTAGGAAGTGTTTTCCTTATATGGCTGAACAATTAGTATCATCTAAGGACAGCCCACTCTATTTATGGTCCTCAATTAATGTCGTCACTATTCTAATTGCATATCGAAATGACTACCATGTCACATTGAAGTGGACATTTAGTTATTGTGACATAGTGACACTTTCTGCTCCCATCTCCAATAAAAACTACCATGTCACAATAACTTTTTGTCCATTTCCTATAATAAGTTTAAGAAAATTAAAGGTCTCTTAGCTACGTCATATTGTTTAACCATGAGTTGCTGCTTATTTGAAAATGCATTCTATTTCCTTGAACATATGATAGGTTATCGAAAGGGAACTGACCTAATAGTCCTAACCAATCTGTGGGAATGCTAAACAACACGTTGTATAGTCCAAAATCCAAAGGTTTCTTAAAAGGACAAGGTAGTCTACCTACGTCATAATTTGTTTATTCGTAGTCTACTGTACATTCAATAATGTATTCTATGTCCTTCAGTATAGGATTGGTTATTGTATAGAAGGCACGGCCGCAGTGTTGGTCCAAATAGAGAAACAATAGATCTTTTAGCTTAAAGTGGTTAAACAAAGCAGGTTATGACGTACGAACGCTTAAAGCCATATAGGAACTAGCTGCGGCCCGCGGTTTCACCCACGGTCCTACGTAAATGCAAAATATCATGACGATCGGTTGAGTCGTTAAGGCGTGAAAGTTAGCAAACAAATAAACGAACAAACTTACTTTCGCATTTAAAATATTAGTTAATATAGGATTTATGAATGAAAAGGATGTATGGAATTATAGACATACAAAATAATTAAATAAAACAGTATAATTTCAACCCTTCTTCTATTGAAGACGTACGACGTATTTCTCAATGAACCTATATCAGTCTAATCTGGTAGCCATGGTACAGGCTTAGCTTACTTTGGGGTCAGGCGACCATGAGTGCAAAGATGCTCCTGTTTTGCTTAGTTTCACATTTGACCGCGTATTTCCTAATCCTTCCTAACTAACATTAGAAATGTGAACACGGTGGTGATGGAGGCTCTGAGTCGGGAGGAGGCCATGATGTTATGTTAATAAAAATTGTAATAATTTCGCGTTTTATAGAAATTGTGAGTCCATCTCGAGCATTCATGCTCACTATCGAAGGCACCTTCTTGCGGCGGCGTCGTGTGTCCGGTCGTTCTCTTCCCTCAAATATGGTTGAGAGAGCGATGGCTGGCACATGCGTCATACTCGTGATCGGGTGCTGCTTGCAGGTCGCTGGTGTGCTCGTGGTGTACTCACAATACAATAAGTAAATCTGATAACCTTTAACCTAACTTTAGATTAAGACTTAATAGCTAACCCCCCTCTACCTGTATTCCCCTTAAATAATAATTAAAGATTTATGTTAACAAAAGTCACGGTCCCCGAAGTCCGTGGGGTGTAATTTTTAAATTTAAAAAAATAACATTAGAAATGTAATTGAGTTTGTTCGTTTGTTTGCCACGCTTTCACGCTCTAACTACTCGACCGATCATCATGAAATACTGCATACACGTTATCAGGGGTACAGAAAAGGATATAGGGTACCTAAAACTTAACGGTTCCAGTGGGACCATGGGTGCAACCGCGGATCTCAGCTAGTTACAATATAAATCGTGTATGTATCAACTTGGATGAGTGTCATAACCATAATACAACTTACTCATGATCGTAGCACATAGTTTAATAACAAAGTTATGTGAGTATTAAGCCATCGTCCCAACAGTGAAAGGAGACCGAGCGGGTTAATGACGCGTTGGTCAAGGAAAATTAAAACTGCTTTGGATTTCTTGTACAAATAACGGTGAAAGGTCAAATACCTCGCTGAATGCGGACTGTATTGTCACGAAACTGTCTGTAAAAGAAATATTGAATGGAAACTTTTAAAAGTATCTGTTTACCGACTACAAATAAAAAGAAGGCAGACAGAGAGCCACATTTCTTTGAAAATATAAACAAAAACATGTCAATGTAGTTCTTGGAATTCTATCTTACAGAATTCAAACGAAGTAGAGCAAGTATAATTGGGTTATAATAATTTATTGACTCACATAAATTGGCTATTTATTAAATTATTTAGGTACATTTGTACCTAATTTTTGAGATATGATTGTAAGAGTGACTTGCCAGAATCATTTAACACTTAATAGATTTTTCTAATTTCTGATTTCGGAGATAATATTTCAGTAGTCAAAAAATACTTAGAGACAAAACCTGTACGTAGTTATGTATTTTTGTACTATTAGAAATGTTAGACGTGCATTTTTTGTGTCAAGAATATCATTGAAATATGGTTATTGACCCCAGACGCAAAAACAGAGGCTATCCTTATAGTAAGTTTAACGTAAGTATCGGTCTGTGGCATTGTAGCTCCAAACAGATGAACAAATTTGGGATTATATTTTTTATTTGTTTGAAAAGTGACTTGACGAGTGTTCTCAGCCATTTTTGCTAAAGTTTTTTTAAAAACATTAACCGTACTAGTATTGTGCATTCAAGACTATGAATCAAAAACAAAGGTTAGAATGTAAATAGAAAGGATGAATCGAATGCATAGAAAATCCTAATCCTAACTTATTTCTTTTTTTATAGCGTTTTCATTTTTCACGCTCTAGTTATTCAACCGATCATCATGAAATTTTGCACACACGATGTAAGGGTACAGAAAAGGACATAGAATACCTTTCATCCCGAAAAAATAACGGTCCCTATCGGACCGCAGGTGAAATCACGGGGCGCAGCTA
This sequence comes from Peribatodes rhomboidaria, assembly GCA_911728515.1. NCBI lineage: Eukaryota > Metazoa > Arthropoda > Insecta > Lepidoptera > Geometridae > Peribatodes > Peribatodes rhomboidaria. The sequence goes on from OU452190.1 coordinate 979,769, forward strand.
GTATAAAGAATAAATATTGTATTTAATTTGAAAACACGTATTTTTTACGTATTTTCCAAATGGAATCAAGTTCCTGGCGCATCAATCTATAAAATAATGAATGACGCACGACTCAGAATTTCCATCGCCTATTTGATATTTAGAATAGTAGTAAGTTTCTAAGTATCATGACTTGTTTGATTGCACTAACAGTTACTAGTTACTAGTAAAGTAAGAAGAAACCACAAATCCGCTGTGAGTCATTACCACAAGTTCCAAAGTTCACAAGGCCTTTGAACCGCACCTTAACAATCTTAACCTTAATAAACTGACGCAGCTATTTTGTATTATTTAATTATCCTATACAGGGCTATTTTTCACCTAAAACCCCTCGCAGGCTTCTTGTATGCATGATATTTAAGAACTTTTGTAACATGACTTTTCACAAAACTCTATTAATGTACCTGATCAGAAGATAATATCGAATCTAATCAAATATCTTTAAGACCAAACTTTCCAAAACTATATTGTAAACTTTGCTTGAAATCAACTTGTTTTTGTTGCACGGCGTTGTTGGTGCTTGCGTTAAATTACTGTCATTTAGAGCCATAAATCCATTTATTTTAAAAGCTTATTTGCTTTTAAAAACACGAATTAAGAAGTCGTGGAACAGAAATCGCTTTGATGTAAAAAAAACTCCGTAGCTTCCGTACTCAAAAAGATCGACGCTCACCATGCATCGGCCACCATTAAATGATTATTGAACCTTAATTATAAAGCAATACCAACATCTTTTGACTGCTTTTTATCTGAGACGTGGAGAACAGAGTAAATAATGAAATTATGTAATTTGAGGTCGGAAGAAACACCACGTCATGCGTCATCTGTAATGAACATCCTACGACTGAGGTTTTTATCCCAAAAATAAATACACTAAACCAGTTATGATTTTAACCTGTCTTGTTTATTTTTAATCCCTTCACTGCCTTTTAATTAATCATTCTGTAAAGTTCCATCGACAAGCAAATTAAAGTCCTCCATATTTTTTGACTGATTTCTTGAAGTATAACGGCATCGTGTATGTTTTTTTTACGTCTTGATGCTGCCAAACATGTTTTGTATAAATTTGCGATGGTTCTTTTGTTGTTCTCGGCTCCAACAGAGGATTGGAGGTTCAAAGTACATCTGTATTTTTGAATCGTACCACGTCGTGTCTGTTTGAATCTTGGTTTTATTTTATCAGCATAATATAATACAATAATTTACATTGCTCTTTAGTTTATCTTGAAAGGTTAAAAAAAACCCACACTAAATATATCCAGGTAATCAAACTGCGTACTTTTGGTACCTACTCAAAAATATAAATCAAAAAACATAATTGGGTTTTCCACACGAATACCTACCTATTATAGAGAGGTGAAGTCTAATTCTGTATGCAAGTTTGTATGTAAGTATTTTTTGTACCTCCGGAACTACTAATCCGATTTTGAAAATCCACAAAGTTCAAAATTCAAAATCATATATTTGCAGAAATATAGGTACATACAGGATGGTTGGTCAAAAATAAAAGTCTCACTATATTCAACCCCTAAGGAGCATGCAAAAGTTAGGAAATGGTAAAAGTTCGGAGTGCCATCCTTCCTAATACATACATACATAATATTATAAACGCGAAAGTTCGTAAGAATGTATGGATGGATGTATGAGTGTTTGTTACTCTTTCACGCCAGAACGGCTCAACAGATTTGTATGAAATTTGGCACAGAGATAGGTTATAGTCTAGAATAGCACATTGGATACTTTATAACCGCGGGTGAAACCGCGGGGCGCAGCTTGTAGCCTATAAAACGTGAGCAACGCGGGCAGATAGCGGTGAGTTTATGGTTACTAGCTGTTACCCGCGACTTTGTTCACGTTTATTCAAAAAATAGTATTCAAAAATCTTCCTCGTGAAATACTGTACCTAATTATCGAATTTCATCGAGATCCGTTAAGCCGTTTAGCTGTGAGCCTACAAACAGACAGACAGAGTTACTATAGATTTTATAATAATTATTATGGATGGGTTAACAGAGCAATACTAGCTATTGCTCGGTCTCCGTATCTCCTAGAAAATCTTAGCAATCATTTGTTCGACGATAAGTTGAGTACCGTCCATGGGATCTTTGTAAAATTTTCAGAAGCGTGTACTTTACTTCAATACAATTTTTATGTTCAAATATGAGATAAATCGGACGACGGGTTATGGAGAAATGCGGGGTCTCCATTCAATGCGAAATACTACTTTACTTTGTTTTTGAGCCCAACATTTTCATGAGGGGTACCTCATATCAAACTACGACCTTTTTGGACACAATTCTTCTCAGAAACTCTTCAAAAACAACCATGAATCCACCACAATGACAGCGTTTTCTCAAAAGTCTCTCCCATAACTATAAATTGAGACTTCATTATCAGTTTTTAATATCTTCGTCGAAACTAGCCACACACCACACCATTGTTTCAAGGCTCACTCGCACGGATAAGGGTATGGATTGCACATGACTAACTACAAGACGTCAAGACAAATTCTTCTCAGAAACTCTTCAAAAACAACCATGAATCATCCACAATGACAGCGTTTTCTCAAAAATCTCTCCCATAACTATACATTGAGACTTCATTATCAGTTTTTAATATCTTCGTCGAAACTAGCCACACTACACCATTGTTTCAAGGCTCGCTCGCACGGATAAGGGTATGGATTGCACATGACTAACTACAAGACGTCAAGACAATCGCGTTCGTCAGAGGTTAACAGTCTTTTGTCCCGCGCCCTTGAAGAGGCTTCCGACCAGGGTGATTATGGTCGTGGAGTAAGTATTAACAATTTAATTGCACGTGAATAATGAATAATAAGCTGGGGAATGACCAATATCCTTATTGCACAATGTTGATTTACTGTCAGCTGTTGGTTGTTCCGTTTTTAACCCCTGACCCCTAAAGCATAATTATAATAATAATAATAATGTTTATTGATTAAATAATAATAATGTTTATTGATTAAAATTTCTTTTTTTTTTAATTCTTTTTTTCTTGCATTCGTTATTCAAAGTTTGCCGGGATAGCTAATAAAATATAAACTAAACAAACTTAGGTGCAAAGGGTGGTTTTATCGCTTAAAAGCGATCTGCTCCAGACAATCTTTTTTTCTTTTCTCTGTGGATGGAATAGAAATAGTGGGCGTGTACTTACATGGTTCCCTTAGCGACGGTCATGTTGAGGTTGCTGAGGACGTGGTTGGGCCGTTTGTTGGAGCCATAATGCTTGAACGCGTGCCGCACACACACCGCCTGCTGCCGCTTCTGCCATATCTGGGAACATTGCACACTCGATTAGTCAATAATAAATTATAATATACTACCCTTACTACTACTTAGTACCCTTGAAACCAGTAACCTAGTATGGAATATTATACTTAAAAAGTACTTAGCTATTCTATACCTAGGACAGCAGACAGCCAGGCTTAGAAAAGAAAAGTAGGTACTTGGCTACCTAAAACAAAAGAAACTAGGAAAGTAAACGGATACATCCAGATCCAAAACAGATTTACTCGAAAATCCAACCAGCCGGGAATCAAAACCGGTACTCCTGCTGATAAAAATCCGCGCTAACAGCCAAGCCAGGCGGGTCGTCACAGCGATACACGGCATTTTTTCTGTGAATGATTTCAAGCATCATCATCATTAGTCTTATTACGTCCAACTGCAGAGACACCGACCTGTCCTACATCGAGGTGGATTGAGCTGGTATCCGAAATAAAAATGCAAAGTACAAAACATAGGCTAAAATCGAGAGTCTACTACGCTGACTCAGTGCGGGTTGGTGCATGCCACAAGTCAGATTATTCTTCTAGAACATATCGGATTCATCACAATGTTTCCTTAGCCATGAGAGCACAAATGATTACAATATTATTGCATCAATTTAAATTTAAATGACAGGTAACATTTACTGGGTTATTTTTAACTCCCATAAAAATACTTTCGCAGTCATTGAACTAAAGTTGTTGAGTACGTTGTAGATGAAGCTGCCTGCAAGATGTCACGGGTGTTAAAACAAGTAGGTATATCAGAAATCAGAAATCTGCATTTATTGATAACTCTTATAGTTACACGTCACATTTGAATATTTATAATTAAAAACGAATATCGAAACAAATTTGTAAATACAAAGTGTTGTTTTTGTGTTGTTTTACCCGTCAATGTGAACAACTATTAGAACATCAGTTTACAAAATTCTAAAGAAAAATAATCTATTACACTGCACAACAAAATTGCAACTTTTGTCTGATGAATGAATTTTATCACATGATGTTTACTAATTTGACTTCACTGATTCTAAATATACCCTTACCTGACTAATATACTACGCGGTTATTTTGTATGGATAATTATCCATACAAAATAACCGCGTAGTATATTAGTCAGTCAGTTACGTAATAAATTTTGAATGAAGACTTGACTTTTTTTTTTCTTGAATTATGCTAGAAACAAATAATATACTAGCTGCGCCCCGCGGTTAAAAAGTATCCTATGTGCTATTCTAGACTATAATCTATCTCTGAGCCAAATATCATCCAGATCTGTTCAGCCGTTCTGGCGTGAAAGAGTAACAAACATATGTACATCCATCCATCCATCCATTCTTACAAACTTTCGCGTTAAAATATTAGTAGGATATAAAAGATCGAGTACAGACCGATTCTAATTTCATTCATATCGATCCCATCGAACGTGAAGAAAACAAAATACACACTCATACAAAGAAGCTCTCGCATTAATAATCCCAGGGTAACCCTGTATACTTACATAGAAGTTTTTTTACTAGTTAAACTAAAAAATTACCGTTACAGAGCCTTTGTCACTCATCTTCTTGAGTATTATAAGTCATCCTCATTTATCACAGTCCATGTACCTATTATGACCGCTCTAGCTGTTTGCAACTCTCTCGCTTGCACATATTCACATTATCTACCGAGCGAACGCAAGCGAGCGAAGCGTCTCTGTTTCAGTTTCGGCAAAAAGACTTTCGTATGTCTGTTCGTTCGGCGGGCGTCTGTACGGCTGTCTTACTCTACCGGTCGCATTTCACAACAATTTCTAATGAAATTTAGTTACCAGGCACAGATAGACATGAAGACAAATCTCTATTTAGGACAAGAAAAACAGACGACAACATTTTGTCACGGTGTGCATCCTAGCACTGGTAATAAAATACGTAAATTTATTTTTTGTTAAGTCAGTTTCTCAAAATGGCGATGAGTGTTTTTTTTTCGTATTCGTGAGATCTTCAGCGCACAGAGCCACTAGTCTATTTAATTATGTAACATCACTGAGTGTCGGTTTTCAGAAGCGAAAAACCGTGAAAATGCGATACCGGCCTTAAAATATCCGATACTCTAACAGAGACTACACGACATTAAATATACAGATACATTAAAGATACTATTTCCCTTGAACTAAACATAACTCTACTCGTATTCCGAAGGTTAGAGTATGTATCACAGTTGTAACTTTGACCCCACAGTACGTATTATACAGCTATAGTTAAACATAAGGCGATTCTCACACAGCTGTACGTCACGCGTCAGTACGCGAGAATGCGTTTATACCCGACTGCGCAAGAAGGAGGGTTGGGTTTTCTGAGTGTAGGTATGTGTGTATGAGAGTTCTTTGGCACGGCCTACAGCTTAAACAGCTTGATGGATTTCGACTTGTGAGATGACATTTGCATCGTCTTGGTAGTGGAAGTGACATAAGGTACAATATTTTGCAGCCGAGTTATTTGTTTTTCTCTTAATAATGTTACTTGTTGATGGTATGTATGTGGGTTTGTGTGTATGTATGCATGAGGGTTCTTTGGCACGGCCGACAGCCTAAATAGCTTGACGGATTTCGACATGTGAGGTATCATTTGAATCGTCTTGATAGTGGAAGTGACATAGGGTTTATTTTACAGCCGGGTTTTCTTTTCTTATATTAATGTTACTTGTCTGTGTGACTCTCTGTAAGTTAATAAAATTGGTTTACTTTACAAAGTTGCTTCCACAAAATTGCGGGAATTTATAAAAATAAATTCCCGCAATTTTGTGTCGCGCGCAGTGTGAGAGTCGCCATAGCTGAAATTAGCGGAAGCAAAACGATGATTGTATAAGTGCTTCCTCATATTATGTCTCGCGAAACCATTGTTTGTTCAATGTGATCTTTATTGCTTCAGTCGTTTTATAAATAATGTTTATCTTTTTATATGTGAACGTATCTTCCTCTTGTTCACGCCAGCTGCCTTAAACTTAGAGGCGGATAAGTTTTTGTTGGTATTGTCCTCGTCTATTACACTATACTGGTATAGATAGCTATATTTTTTACTAGCTGCGCCCCGCGGTTTCACCCGCGGTTAAAAAGTATCCTATGTGCTATTCTAGATTATCATCTATCTCTGTACCAAATTTCATCCGGATATGTTCAGCCGTTCTGGCGTGAAAGAGTAACAACATCCATCCATCCATCCATCCATTCTTACAAACTTTCGCGTTTATAATCTTTTATCTTTAAATGAGCAATTCTTGTATATATATATATATATATATATAATTGGAATCTCGGAAACGGCTCCAACGATTTTCATACAATTTAGTATATAGGGGGTTTCGGGGGCGATAAATCGATCTAGCTAGGAATCATTTTTAGAAAATGTCATTTTATTCGTGTTTTATCGATAATCAACTTAAACATAAACTTGGAAGAAAAATAACAAAAAGGAGGCGTTTGAGTACTGAAAAATATGACTTCCTGACATCTATTGGCGAATAATAATACTATTTTTTCTGAGCAACTAATTGCTTTAACGACACAACAGCAGATGGAGTTGTTAAGTAACACGAAGTCAATGAGTGTTTGCTTTGAGGTTGGCCTAAAATCAATTGTTTATTTTCCAAAAAACACAATTAAAAAAAAAAAATACCGAGCAAAGCTCGGTCATCCAGGTACTATAATATTATATTAGTAGGATTTATTTATTTGAACGCTTTTAAGTATTAACGTATTATACGTATCAAAATATTAGAATAGGAATAATGTTTCACTTATTTTGTAAGTTTTGGTTTTCCAACGAACCTTCAAAGTCCTGCAGCCATCTACGCTGCTTCTGCCCCGGCACAGGGGTAGATGGGAATAAATAGTTTCATCGACCCCTGTAGCCCCGACCTTGATATTTAAAGCCAACCATACAGACTTTAGTTTACCAGAAAGGTCTACCTGAGCAGGTGTTCTTGCGCAGTTAGACGGGAGCGTGTATTTAAATGACCGTGGATGACCTTCGTAAAATCGAAACTTCAATCTGTAATTATTATGAAGTAGGTAATTTATAATTTACACAATGAAGCTGACATAGTCGCATAGCGACTCGCTCGGGCACCTACTAACTAAAGATTATAAAAAAAAGTTTTGTGTACTATGTTGACCTCTTGAAACGTCACAACAGAAACGCAAATCCATGTCCTCTAGTGTCTCTTACCTACTTTTTTTTCTTTCTAATGTTTTGCAAGCAATTTAAGTGTTTGGCGTTGAGGGTACGCAGTTACTTGTCACAAATATTAGGTGACATTGATGTTCAAAGATTAATTAGTAGTAGTTGGTACTAACCGTGGCGCCCGTGACGTCGAATGGGGTCGAGAACTTTAGTTGGTTCAACTTGGAGTCCTTCTCGTCGCCCGGCGGCGACGGAGGCGACGTCTCTCTGCAACAAACAAACGGACACGTTTACATACACGTCTTTAAACAGCAGCACCTTTACCAAGAGTTTTCATATTCACGAAAACTTTTTCCGTTTTCCTCTCGCTCCATACATTTCAATAAAGCGCACCTGGCCGTAACATATCGTCACGCCTTTCTCCCGAGGGGGTTGGCAGATGTGTACAACACCCACACTTCGCCAGACGATATTCAGTCCCAAATGTGACAGGGGGCGAGCCTGTCGCCATACACCGGGCTCCACACATTTAGCAGATGACATACAATACGCACATATGCTCACACAATGAAGAAACTGGTGCGTGCCGTCGGCTGGGTTCGAGCCCGCTCCCTTCGGCTTGAGAGGCGGGCCTTCTCCCAACTAGGCTGCCTTCGCGTTTTTCGTCTCGTTAACCTTTAGAAACTAGGTTAAATGTATGGAGCCAAACTAAAACGAAAATAAACTTCGTTATCTATCAAAACTAGCGGTAAACTCCCAGTTTTAAAGACGACAATAAAATCGTAGACAGACATAAACTAAGAATAACCCCTGTACCCCGTATTACCTACTATGAGCGCTCAAACGCGCAGTGTACAGAAAATATAAGACAACTACCATGTTATCTTAATGTCATGACGGTTACGTTTTATTTTCGACGATGCGCGACCGCTAATCGTATCGCCGCGTTATACGGTCCATGGTCGCGCGGCGTCAAAAACAACACATAACCATCATGGCAATAAAATGTCATGGTAACCCCCCTGTGCTTTGCTTATATAAAGGTTGTACTTAGCATTTAGTAAGTATACCTCGTTTAAGGACTTATTGTGAGTACTTTATGAAGATAAAGTGAGTGGTGTCATACATATTGCAATCACCATTCAAAGAGTTAAGGTTTAGGGTTAGGTTAGAAGGCTTAAAAGATTTAATTAGGCTTAGTAATAAGTGATCACGGGTTGAAAAACGGTTCTTTGTCGTATTGCTTAAACAAAGTCAAAATCAGAATGTTTTTAATCAATTGGGTATCAAAGATTCACTTAATATTTAATTAATTAACTTAATATTTGAAGGACACTGACATTGATTTTTTATGAAAAAATTTCTTTGACATTAATCCATTATAATTATTTTTTCTGCATTTTATAAATTTTTGCATACCAAGCGGTTAAACCATGGCGAACTAATTTTATTAATAAGAACTGTCTGCAACCCATGTATGGCAAAATAAATTATTTGATTTGATTTGACACTTATGAACGTCAAAGTAGGTATAAATGAATGTAAAACGAACTGACCAAAAAAGTAAGTTTAAATGCTAGTTTTTAGTAGAGTTTAGACTCTGAGATGACTAAACGGTTGCTATCATAGAGCAAACAGCCGGGTCGGCGACCTGAAGCACTGCTCAAACGACGACTATACAAGACAAACTAATGTTGCAAATTCAAATTCAAATTTCAAATTCAAATTATTTATTGACACAAAAACGATTACACAATTTCATTTATGTCACGCGATAATAAAAATAATAAATAATGATAATAACAATGTCAAATTCTAAAATAATAATAATGTATCAAATCAAATGACTTTATACAATTGAGTATCGAAGATACACCTATGAACGTCAAAGTTACAGAATGACTCTACAGCCTTGTTTGGAAAAAGAGCAAGGGAGAGGAAGAGATTATCTTGTTTACCCGACTGCGCAAGAAGGAGGGTTTTGTTTCTCGAGTGTATGTATGTAAGTATGAATGTGTGTGTATGAGGTTTCTTTGGCACGCCCTACAGCCTAAACAGCTTGATGTATTTCGACATGTGAGGTGTCATTTGAATCGTCTTGATAGTGGAAGTTACATAGGGCACAACATTTTGCAGCCGAGTTTTTCCATTTTCTTTTAATAATGTTACTTTTTCAAAAACTCTTTTCTTAACCTTTTGCTTATAAATAATCCTTATCCTTAATTCCTTACTAATATTATAAGATGTCGTCACACCTTTCCCCCGAGGGGGCTGGCAGAGGTGTACAACACCCACACTTCGCCGGACGATATTAATTACCAAATGTGACAGGGGGCGAGCCTGTCGCCATACATCGGGCTCCAGCCATGTAGCTGATGACATACAATACGCACATAATATAATATGTTGACACAATGGTGCGTGCCGTCGGCTGGGTCCGAACCCAATAAATGCGAAAATGAGTGTGTTCGCTTGTTTATTTGTTTGTTTGTTTGTTACGCTTTCACGTCACCAATCATCATGAAACTTTGCAAACACGATGTCAGGGGTAAAAAGGATATAGGGTACTTTTAATCCTTAAATTTTTAAGGGTTACTGCCCCCTGTCACATTTGGGACTGAATATCGTCCGGCGAAGTAGGGTGTTGTATTGCACCTCTGTCAGCTCCTCTGGGGGAAATGCGTGACGATATGTATGTTACTGTGGGACAGCGGGTGAAACCACAGGTGGCAGCTAGTAACATCATACATTTCCCTTATGTACACTAATATCGTTAATGTATCTCAAATGTTTAGTATGTCCCTCGCTCGCAGTGAGGCAACTTCCAGGCTGAGGAGTGAGAGTTACGCAATCGGAAGGTCCCGCCTTGACCTGGCGCTGGTGAGGCAATGACTCCGTGCTGGCGGAATACATTAGGTGACATCTCCGTTGAATTGATTTAGCGCACGTTGCGGCATTCGGTTTGATGAGCTATTCCTATATGACTCCAAGATTATTTCCTAAACAACTCCAAGAAAAAATAACTTTTTGAACTTTTTTTAAATTTCAATTTATACTTAGTAAGTATTTTTTTTGGAGAAGTATAATAATATGGTCCAGCGAAGTGCAGGTGTTGTAATATGCCTAAGCCTTCGTGTGTAAAGGCGTGGCAATATGTTAAGCTTATGTGGTATGTTATTTAGTGAGATAATTAATATATTCTTATTTCCATTACTCAACTTATTTCTTAAAAATATTCAGAATAAAAGAATGCCATAGGTATTTTGGGAACATCCTGTAGTTTTTGCTTGTGACTGGTATTTGTCAGATGCAGATAGTAACATGATGTTGACCAATAGACGTAGCTAAGAAATTTCAGTGACGTCACGTAGCCGGCAATTAGCATTCACGTAATCGTGTGCACTTTGATTGGTCAAGCTGTGATGGACACCGGTATGAGTGTAGAAAATTAAGCAGGCCACCAGCCAAATTAACTTGATACCCAAACACTCTCGGAAATGACTATATTAAAAGACATTGGATTTTTTGCAAACTAGTCGTTCTAGGACACTTGACGTTGTCAGCCTGAACGGATATGTCAAATAAAAACTATCTTGATCGTCATCGTAATTTCCATGGCATTAATAAATCAGTAAAATGACGAGCACAACCTCCGCTGTGTAAAGTTAGGCAACTTTTATGAAAAAATCTATGGTCGAGACAACCGTCCCTACGCCCTCGCCTTCCGTAGCAGAGGCACGCTTAAAACGTGGCATTGGATGTGTTAATCCATACTTATATTATAAAATCGAAAGTAAGTCTGTCTGTCTGTTTGTTTGTAGGCTTTTCCCGGCTAAACATCTGAACGGATCGTGATGAAATTTCAAAATTAAATAGTTACAGTATATCACGAAGAAGCTTTTTGGATACTATTTTCTGAATAAACGCTAACAAAATCGAGGGTAACAGCTAGTGATGTTTATCGTTAAAAGTTTTTCTTTGCCCAGTAAAATCGTGTCACTTATATACCTTCTACTAAACAACGTGTCCATATGCAGTGGGTGTGAAAAACATGTTTCGCCTCTCAAGTCAATGCTACACTATTTTTAGATCAATAATAAATAATATGCTAATGCATCTATTTTAAAACTTGGACGAAACCTGGGTCTTAATTTAATCATAAATACTTACAAATATAGTATAGTAAGTACTAATTTGATCTAGACTCAAGGCCAATTTACGATTTGGCTAAAATTTTCCAGGTTTGTAATAAAATAACAGTATCGAGTAGGTAGTCATTTTTCAATCGGCTCTGATAGCAAGTTGAATAAAAATATTTTTCATTTCCTATTTTAGTAGATACTCGTATACTTAGGTAACAGATTTTGCTTACCTAATAAGATATTGCTTCCAGGTTGCCTGGAAGAGATCGCTTTTAGTGATAAGGCCGCCAGTTGTTACACTATTTAATAAGTTTTATCATAATTTTTCTCTTGTTGTTTTGTTATCTGTGGTGAGAATCTATCTATCTATCTATCTAGTAGGTATTAAGCTTTAAGTCTAAAAAAAGTAATTGGGGAACCTAGTATATTTACTTATCTACTTTTAGGCTGACTACAATGAAGTCTGAGAATGGAGATACAGGGTTTCTTTCGCACTTGCTCTTAGATGAAGTGATGGCAGCCTAGTCGGGGAAGGCCCGCCTCTCAAGCCAGAGGGAGCGAGTTCGAACCCAGCCGACGTCACGCACCATTTTGTTCATTGTGTGAACATATGTGCGTATTTTAAGTTATCTGCCACATAACTAGAGCCCGGTGTATGGCGACAGGCTCGCCCGCTGTCACATTTGGGACTGAATGTTGTCCGGCGAAGTGTGGGTGTTGTATGACACCTCTGCCAGCCCCCTCGGGGGAAAGGCATGACGATATGTTATGTTACGTTCCTCTTAAATTAATAGCATATATGTATATAGATATGTTTAATATCAGGAACACTAATTTTATTATTTAATGGAGTTTTAATCATTCAGTACGAAAAAGACACGAGTCGTCTTCAAAAATCTACATATTATGTAAATTAAAATTGAGCGCAAAAACTAAACAAAAAATATTCATTCAAAAATAACACACATTTTTATAATTACGTTTTTAGCGCTCTCAGGAAGATTTACACAATTCCAAACTTGTTTACGGAGCTATTATATTTGTTACAACAGTCACATCCTAAATTTTACGTTAAAACTTTTTGCGCGCTCAAATTTACGCACTTTGGTTAAAATATTCGCTAAAACAAAAGGTCAAGAGTGGTAAACTAACATCCGTGTCGCCATTATTGTTCCTAACTTTGAACCAATGAGAAATGACTTCCTAACTTATGTCTACAAATGGACTGACCTATCATTGCCGGGCCGAGCTACGCCCCGCGGTCCTATAGGAACCGTATTTTTTTCGGAATGGAGAGCTATTCTAACGGAGTGAGATTCAATCTCACCTTTTTTTGACCTTGTTGCTCTCGTTTGAAGAGTCATGGGTGTGAGAGTGACCAAGTTAAAATCTCATCTCATCTCACGCGTAGGAATAGCCCTCCTGACCCTATGGCATGTCCTTATTTGTACCACTGACATGTATCCAAGATTCCATGAGGATCGGTATAGAATTTGAAGCGTAAAAACTTGAGAGCTGCATTCAGAAACGGCGCTGGGCATGAACCTCGATTTAAAACTGTCATGTGTGGTAAAACCACTCTAAATCTATATAGATATATATAGATTATATTATATTATATTCTATATATATAGATTCAAGACTGAGCGTAGTTTTAGCATGCGGACCTAAGGGCCGCATGTAAAAACGATGCTCGATGTGAATCTCGATTTAAAACTTTTTTTGTAAGGTAAAATCAGTTTTAAATCGAGATTCAAAACTGAGCGTAGTTTTATCATGCATGCCTCAGTCTTCGCAATAAAGTTAAGCCAGGATTTTAAAGCAGGGAGGATATATTATTAAAAGGAAAGATAAAATACTGGGTCATATCGTTTTTCTTTCGTTCTGAACCCCTTCTTGCGGTTAACGCCTACATTCATTGGCACCGTGGTTCTACCACCGGTTCAACCAAATAAAAACCAACACAAAACCCTAATACTAAAACTAAACCTACCTACTACCCTACCCTTCCCTTCCTGCTGCAAAGGTAGGTGATCTAGTTTTTCAGCTGTGCAAGTAACAAAATGGATTACCCGTGGAACCAGCTAGGCTTAATAGAGCAATATAATAAATCCTATTACAACCAAATATACCTTTATTGTATACTAAAAACTAAATGGAAAATCTTGTAAAATAACAAACATTTTTCGGCAGTACAAGGCCGACCTTATTCCAGGTAACCTTTTGGATGGAAAGGGTATTGACTATTGGCTATATAACTATTGACTATCAATAACACTTTATGGTTGATCCACGCATGAAGGACGAGTCAGTTTAGTCCACTTCCTAACTTGGTTAATTTCCAAAGTTGTCTCCTTCCTAAGCTCGTCCAAGTAATCAATAATCATAAGTTGCCCACTTTCTAAGAAAAAAAAAACTACTTCTAAATAGGCGTCTATTATCGTCAGACCATCTCATTCTCGGTCGGTTTCACGCATTGCAACAACTAACTATGCTATGGTACTACAAATTGTTTAAATTGGAGTAATGTAGAACGTCGGTAGAGGCCAAAAACCTTGGATATTTTATGACAACTACTACTTATTACTCGTTCTGTGGTTATATTACCTAAGCACAAAGACAGTGGTTTTGATCTTCAACCGGATCAGATGTTTTACATCATCACAAAAGAGTATTAAATTATTTTATTGCCTGTTCTAGCTTCTCATTTATATGTTAAAAAATTAATTAGCTAGGTACAGCTACAATTTGTACGTATTTATAATAATGTATTATAATACTTTAGCTGTGCAGTATCAAATTTTTAAATTTGAAAGTGAAATATCTCAACACAAGAAAAAATCTGATGACTAGGCTAGTCCCAGTACCGTCCCGTACCCGGTTTTGCGTCGGTATTGAGTCTGATAGGAATATAATAGTTTCATCAACCCCGGTAGCCCTAGAGCGTCAGTGTTTACCACCAAGTACCACCAAGTCAAATGCCAGTCCAAGCCAATATCTTAAAACAAAAATCAATCAATGTCACTAGTTTTAAGTCAAAAATTGTGAAAAAAAAGATGCCTCTCAGTTTCTTCTCTGTTCTTTTCTTTTCGATAGTGGCTCTTTTTCTGAACAGGGTTGTAGAAACATTTTGATAACAGTGACGTTCATAAGTGTATCTTCGATACGAAGTCGGATAAAGATATTTTTTTCTTTCTTGTGTTAGGATTTCTGAAGCCGTTCTTGTTAGCCACATAACACAAAAAAAACCTTGTCTAGTAGATATTCTACGATGCGAAGCCATGTTATTGTCTATTCTGTGGCGATATGTCAAAACGTGTCAGCGTGATGAGAATTCTAATTAGCTTGCAATACTGCGCGAACAATTCTATCTATGCAGTTGGTCAACTGACGGAACTAAACATTTTCAACGAGCGGTTCATAGTATTCTCAGAAAATATGACGGCGGCTCCATCACTGAACTGTATATTTAACTGGTTTGCTCGTATAATGGAATGGAATGTCTAGGTATGCAGTTTGCAAACAATTAAAGATTAAACTAAGTGAAGACATCGTGAAGAGCAAATCTATGGTTATTGAGGAAAAAGTTAGTTAAATTACGTTAGTTAGATTAGTAAGAATCAAAGATACTTATTGAGCATTAAACTGACACTGATATCACGTCGAATCCTAACAACAAAATACCCCTTAATGTTGAAAAATACCCCTTTGATTTTCATTACAACTATGAAATACACGACGGTCTATGCACGTCCATGAAACAGACTTGCAACACCAAATTCCCCTGAATGGGAAAAAACCCCTTTGTTTTTCTTTAAAAATAGGTTTAAATCTAGATAAATATAGAAATAAATAAATTCGGGATATTTCCACACACGGTAGTGCTAACCGGGTAGCAAACTCTGGTGGGAGGCTTCGGCCGTGGCTAGTTACCACCCACCGGACCAAGCCATGCCGTGAAATGACCTAGTCGTGTTTCGGGATGTAGTCCGGTGTAACCGTTCCGAAGACGGGTCTGAACAGTAGCGCACTTGTAGCGCCTCACTCAACTGCCGTCTTTGTACTTCTTCACTGTAGTTAACTTCAAGGCTAGAGTGAATAAGTACCTAAAAGGTCGTCGTGCTCCATCTTGGACCACAACGTCGCTTAACATCAGGCGAGTTGGTGGTTAAACGCCGACTTATTCTACATAAAAAAAAAAAAAAAACGGTCGCTTGACCCCAAACTAAGCAAAGCTTGTACTATGGCTGCCAGAGACTGATATACACACATATATATTTTTTAATATATACCTATGTACCTCAATAGATATTAACACCCAGACAGAACAAACACATGTTCATCACATAAATGTTTACCCTAGGTGTGAATCGAACCCACGCCCCGAAGCTCAGGAGGCAGGGTCACTACGAACTGAGCCACCAAGGCAGTCACAGGTTAGCTATCGATTTTGTTTTGGGAAAATGATGGTGGCTCCATTCAACAGTTTCAGTTATAAGCCGGTTGCACAAGAGAAAGGACCACATCTGAATGCGACAGATGACATGATACTAATTATTATGTAATAACAGATAGCGTGGCTTCCTAGACTACCATTATACAGAATAAAATGCTGCGTAGTAAGTAGGTCTACTTTAATCACAGACTATACAGCCAATTGATAGCGTTTACCTATTCCCCTCTCACGAAAATAATACGGTAAAATAATAATACTTAATGAAAGTGCATGTAGCTGTCTCGGGAGGAACAGAAGCGCAAGGCTGAGGTTTCCAGCGTATTACTTCTAGTCTATTATATTATTATTATTATTATTTTAGTCTAAGGGAGTCTACACACCACTATCGCCTACAGTCGCCGACATGACGTCAACACAGTGACCCTATTCGGAGATTTGTCTCATCTTTTTCCGTCCTTGTTGCTCTCGCTTGAAACGTCATAGGTGTGAGAGTGACCAAGATAAAGTCGCATCTCATCTCCCGCGTAGGAATAGCCCCCCAGACCTGTTTCTTGAACTCGGTAGCCATATTTCAAAGGAAATCAAGCCGCACACGTCAAGTCGGTGGACTGTGTCGGCGCGGCGGCGGCGGGCCGGTGACTTCCTTAGGCTAGCCAGCGGGGGTGGGGGTTAGAGGGGGTGGTTCGATAAAGATTATAATCGACTGTGCCATACTGACAGATGGACATTGAAGTTTCACTAAAAGAGTTGTTTTTTTTTCGTGTACGGAATTCTAATAAAAAAATTATCTATCAAACTACACTAGTGGCTCAGTGATCTGTAAGCCTCGCGGCCGACGTTTGTGCTCTTATACAAGTCGCATTCCTCTACCGATTCTCGAGAAACTGGACCAACATTTTTTTTAAAATAATATTTTAAGAAGTGCGACGGTGACGTGTAGGGCTATTCACAACCATTCGGAAACGTTTCCGTTCAGATTTCAAAAGTGTTAAGTCTAAATTATTCGAATCTCAGTCTATATTCATAAGTTTTTAAACGTGATTAATTCTTCCGATTGGATTTATACTTGATTCCCTATTCCAAAATGTATAAAAGTAGACTGAGATTCGAACAATTTGAGTTTAAAATTTCTGGGATCCGATCGGAAACGCTTCCGAATGATTGTGAATAGCACCAGTGGACGTGGACATCCGTGGAAGTGGACGTGGAGACAAAGATCCGGACATAGATCCAGACAGAATTCGGACATACGAAGCATTTTTGTCGAAGCTGAAACCGAAACGCTTCGCTTACTAACGCTCGCTCGCATAATATACAGGGAAAAGTCAACCGTAGTCAGTCGTAGTAAGCTGTAATTTGACATTGAAACATTTGCAACTAGAAAAACCCAGTTACACAACTGGTTGCGAAACATATCGTCGGAAGCTATCAACAAGGCTACAAGAGTTGTAACTAAAGACATACTCGTACATCTACTTGATATCGCTTCACTGATTAATAAACAGAATAACTAACAGTTGCTAGGGCATGGATTGCGTCAATGCAAAAATGTGAATAACTTCACCCTGTAGGATGCTACAGGTATTGTATCGGGACCCCATTAAGGAGCGTGCGATGCTATCTGGGTCCCCTCAACTGCATGGTTATTCTTACGAGCGAGACAGATAATCAGGTGCCATCCCAGCCATCACATAATAATAGCATCCCAGTTCTTCTCTAATCAATAAATATATGAATAAAATAGAAATGAACAGAAAATTATTGTTAAATGTTGTTTAATATACTCGTAAATAGTAGTTTTGGGATGACCGCAACAAGTCAAATTTCTTGCACGGAAAGTCGTTGTCAGTCAAATCAAATCAAATGTCTTGAATCATTTGGGTATCGAAGATACACTTTTAAACGTAAAAGTTAATTATTTTTTTAAAAGCTAAGCTTAAAAAACCGACTTCCCATTGTCTATGTAAACAATTTTTGGACTTATGTTAAAATTTTAAAAACTCTCAACAGATTTTTATAAAATTTAAATGAGACCACCTCTAAAGTATAATATGATCTATCAAACAAAAAAATAATCATTATAAAATCGATTCACAATTGCCGGAGTAATCGCGTAACATACATAAAAAACCATACAGTAGAATTGAGAACCTCCTCTTTTTTGAAAGTCTCGGAAGGTTAGAAATACTCATCCACCTTGTTCAGAACAAGAGCACTACACAGAAGAAAGGCAGGAAACTGAGGGGTATATTTGTTCTGTGTTTCAGTGTTTATTATACCGGGCGTGTTTTATTTTCAAACTGAGGTACTTCAGCACAGTGGTAAAATGCTTTTCCACACTGTCGCATCGTGAGCAGTGAGCAGTGAACACAGAGCAGTGTGAGCATCGCCTAATACTTTATTACTGAGACAGCACAACGTGCTCTACCGCTGACACCAGTGACTAACTTTTGAATGCAGACATGCGGAGTCAGCTATACCTAAGTATGCATACAGATAACGACAAATTATCATCAGAATCACGTACAATGATTATTGATTAACAAAGGGATATAAACACACACACACATATAATTATAGTATAGTATAAGAGCCACAAAGGATTCAGGGAGGTATTTCAAATAATGCTAATTTTGCTGGATTCTTTTCAATTGACTGTACAGTAGGTACAAACAAAAATAGAGACGGGTCAAGGCACTAAAATCGATTGTTTTATAAAAAAACAAAACCAAAATAATTTTATAGTTAACGTTTATGGAAGACAAAGTTTCCCTGCGTCAAATATAGAAAGACACACAATCAAGACAGAGTAAACATTAACAAAATTCTTCATTCAAACCTGCCTGGCTGGGAATTAAACCCAAACTCGGGACTTCCTGATTAAGAGGCAAACGAACTACCTCTAAGCCATTTCAGTCGACAGATGAATGGGTGACTTATCGTTCAGAAAGGTAAAACTCTATATTATAGCAAGCTGTGCAGTAGGCTAGTGCAAAAAGAGATGATTAAACACAGATAAGATAAGAATTTAAAAGTTATAGACTAGAAATGTTGCATGCTGTAGAATTATGTTAGTTTAACACTACTTACTAATTCTTGTACATCTTAGCTTTATTTATCAGCCGTGAGAAATACCTTTGTAACATAAATATAATTATAACATTATTTATTTTTAACAGTCAGTAAGTATAAAACTCTTTTGGCATCTGCAACATTTTCCTACCTACATTACAATAAATGTTTTGGTTGTAAGCCGGCAAATTTCCACGTACAGAAAAACCAACTTATCTATACCGGTGTTCAAATGATGGAACCATAAATCTTCTTCTAAAGACTTCTACTTTTGTTCGGAAAATACAATGGTGTCTCTTTTATGAGCTCCACAGACAACTTTGTCGGAACCGTAGAATCTTTTGTCGGATACTCTCACACAGACAATGGCTCTCGACGGTTATTTACATGACATACATACACATAATACACACGTTTATGTAATACGTTGCATTAATTCGCATTCGTTGAGATGGATCGATCGTCCATGGTGTGTTGGAGATGAATTGGGTTTAGAAAGCTATGGAGCTCGAAGACACTGATAACGTAGGCCTAGTTTAGGGTAATTTGTAAAATAGGAGGTTCTTGGTTCACAAATAGGTAGGTAATATAGGTAGATTAAAACGGTATATAAATATGGTATGTCAAAAGACGTGCGTTTATTTTATAGCATTTTCTATCTGTGTAATGTCAAGGCTCGTGTCCAATTCCAAGTCATTCTATTCCTGCAATCGGTAGAGCTCAAACATTAGCTCCTGATTGGATGAGTTGACAATAAGATCACATGAAATTTACTCGTTTGTAGCTCGTTTTTCGTCCAATCAGCAGCTAAAGTTCTAGCTGGTTCGGTTGTAGAAATAGAATCGCTTGAAAGTAAATGCAACTTGTGTAGGGCCCCTAGCTGGTGTCGTTCACGTGGATCTTCAAGAACTAGAAGAGGCCTACCACAAACCTATGATGTTACAAAGATGGCGCTCTCTACTGTACAGAGTTAAGAAGGTTTAAGACCCCCTTGGTAGACCCCCTGGCGGCTCCCATTTTATCTTAAATTTTTTACAGCGCTCTCGCTTCTCTGCCGTAAAGAAAGCCGAGAAAAAGAGCATAAGCATAATCTTTGGGATAAAAACATGCCAGTTCGAAACTAACCGATCGGAACAAGTAGCTACCCCAATTTGAAATGCCGCGCCATAACCACGCTTAACACTATAACTAATACTATAAATAATTGTAATCCACAGAACTGATACTGAGGCGGTGAAGCAACGCTTTCGTGATTATGTCATGTCATTGCGCAAACTGAACTGGGTCATGATCGCTCTCGCCTTCCGTCGGAGAGATGCATCGATCGACTATCGATTCATAGACCCATTGATTATTGGGACGGTCTGTCTAAGATATCAAAATCATCATCCAGTCTTCTTTATCCCACAGTGTCACTGCTGGGTTTAGGTTCTTACTGTGCCATCTGGGACATCCATCTGGTAATAAATAGAACAGGTTAATTAAAAACCTGAATTAATAAAAAACAAGGCCGTCATATTTGAAATTATCTTATGTCACATACATTCTCTCTCGTATACTCTGGTAATCCAAACATAACATAACATATCGTCACGCCTTTCCCTCGAAGGGGCTGGCAGAGGTGTACAACGCCCACACTTAAAATAATACATGCAGATTATTTTTGCTGTAATTTTTTTCATAGTTTTCTGTCTCGTAATTCTGATGTCATTCTGATGCGCCGATCAAAACTTCAATGGATGCTGCCTTAAATACAAGATACACTGCTTGTGCTTGAGGCCACATCCATGCGTCTGCTGACTGATGTTATTTGCCTTATATGTCAATCAATCAAAAACCTGCGGCCGCAACTGCCAGCGCACTTGACCGAAAACTAGCTCCGAAAGGCGCTGGCCATATATCGGAAACGGGGTAACTATGTCGCCGACATCCGATTGCGTAACGTGACCTTTCCACGTCGCGATATTTGGCAAGAATATCGGACGATCGCGCGACAGCGTTGGTGCAAGCACGTGTCTGCAAATGGTCTGCGTATAATGAAAAATAATTATATTCCCTTTACAAATAAACGTTGCATAGCCTCGGAATAGATAGATAGTGTTCCATCTTTTTCGGTCAAGTTAAAAATGTAAAAGAAAGAAGAAGAGGTTCTCCTCTCAAGACGAGTTCAATTCCAACCGAAGGCTCGCATCAATTTGTTCATTTTTAAACTTGATTTTTAATACGATTTAATATTTTAATAACCATCGCTTGTAAAAACAATGTAGTAAAATCTTAAAAGTCAATTTTAACCGGCTTCTAATTGTCGTATCAAAACGAAACTCGTTGATGTGTGAGTAATTCGGATGACAAAAACTATATTTAAGTATTTTGTAGCTGATCTGATGATGTAGCCAGGAGGTGGAAAGCGTGTTTTTACCCGACTGCGCAAGAAGAAGAATTATGTTTTTCGAGTGTATGTTTGTATGTACATACATACATGGGTATGTATGAGGTTTCTTTGGCACACTCTACAGCCTAAACAGCTTCATGGATTTGACATGTAAGGTATCATTTGCATCGTCTTGATAGTGGAAGTGACATAGGTTACAACATGTTGCAGCCGGATTTCTTGTTATTCTTTTAATAGTGTTACTTGTTAATACGCTTTTATTTGCTTCGTTTGTAACTAACTAACAATGTAATAAAATCTTAGGAGTCAATTTTAACCTGTATCTAATTGTCGTATCGATATGAGACTCATTAATGTAAAAGTAATTCGGAGCTGATCTGATGATGGAGCCAGGAGGTGTAAAACGTGTTTTTTAGTTTGTTTAACAGCATATTAGTTTAAAATGCAATTGAAAAAGTGTATCATTCCTAACCAATTCAAACACGTCTTTGAGCACACGGTCATTTGTTTGTGGTTTATCGCGAAAATAGTGAATTGAAGGCAAACTCGTGTCTAATTTGACCACGTTACGCAACAGACACGTGAGGCTGTGGGCGCTTGTAGAGGCAGTGTAGCGGGTTCGAGTATAGCATTGAAATTAGCGAGGCACGCTAAAGTTGCTTGCTTAAACGCGGGCTAGCAATGTTCTTATACGATTCAAGTCGTGAAAATAAACAAAAATAATCATTAATCAAAAACTAACCACAGTTATAGTTATACAAAAAATCACCATATATCGTCACGCATATATCGTCACAACACCTACACTTCGCCGGACGATATTCATTCCCAAATGTGACAGAAGCGAGCCTTTCGCCATACACCGAGCTCCAGTAATGTAGCAGATGACATACAATACGCACATATGCTCACACAATGAACAAATTGGTGCGTGCCGTCGGTAAATCCCTAGTAGAACCTTCCTTTTCAAAGCTATAAATAAACAAATACCTACGCATACACCGCTCACAATAAATAATATTCCGCTACAACTGAAAACTACTGAAAAATACCTAGGTTTACACATGGACACCCATCTATCGTGGAAAGCCCATATTGACTACATCAAAACAAAACTGGTAGCACTCCGAAGCTCCATCCGCCACATAGTGCGATGTATCCCAAGTAAACTACGTCTCACAATTTACAATGCGCTTGTAAAGCCGCACCTTCTATACCTTGTTGAAATCTGGGGAAATGCTGTCAAAACCAGAATATCCGAACTACAAATTTTACAAAATAAAATTATTAAAACTATTTTTAACTACCACTACCTAACACAAACTGAGAAGATTTACAAAGAAACTAAATTAATGAACATAAAACAACTATACGTCTACAATACTTGCATTTTTATACGGAAAACCATGAATAAAAACGTTCACACGAATCTGCAGTTCACCAAACGAAAACAAAATGTTTCATACCCCTGCACTCGCCGCGGTAGCTTCATTGTTTTGCCAAAGACACGGACTAACTACGGTAAAACTATGATAACTTTTGAAGGTGCGCACCTCTTCAACAAAATACCTTCGGATATAAAAAAAGTAACCACATTTAACGCGTTCAAAAAGCGGCTTAGTGAACATGTTCTTAAGATGCAAATTTAAATAATAAATATTTTGTTATTTAAATTTGCATCTTGTTACTGAGTACCTAGATCTGCATGATTTATACGCTATGCTGTTATTAGCTTCATTTGTGTGCTAAACTTTTAAGTAACGTCCAATTAAGTTGTTTTGTTTACTAAATTGTCTTCAAGTACCTATATTTAAGATTTTGTGTGACGACGAACTACCTAATTTACTTATACGATGTATTCTCATGTAAGTGATGTTATAATCTTTAATGAGAATAAATGTCTTTAAACCTAAAAACCTAGAACATCTACGTATAGCCCAGAAGTCTCGTTTTGTTGTTTCATTTGTTGTTACTAAGACCATGATCATTTATTATAATAAATGATTTTTTATCCCACTTTTAAATAGAAATCTGAGGACTTCTCTTCCCTTCTTCTCTTCTCTTCTTCTCTAGTATAAAACAAAATCAATTTTCGCGTCTACCTCGGTGATGCGGTTTTCACCATCAGTTAGATAAGTTTTCTCGGAATGTTTATAGGTACCGTGCGAAGCCTGGGCGGTTCGCTAGTAATATGTAAAACGTATCAGGAAATAGTTCAAGCATAGATATGTCAATGCAAACTTAATTATTTGCACCTACGCCGTCTATCGTAGTTATAGGTAAACATAAAAAACATTTTGTGAGCAGGTTCGATGTGTAATTATGTATTTATTTTTTTGTCATGGCAGTTTTTGAACATTTTTTAAAATGTCAGACATGACTTTTTTTTTAAATATCATGTTCAATGGACAAAGATCGGGACCGAGATCCGGACAGAAATCGGACATCCGAAAGCGTTTTTTTCGAAACTGAAGCAGAGACACTTCGCTTGCTAACGCTTGCTCGCTGGATGAAAACATAATATCAATCACAAACAGTACTAAGTACAAATAAACGAGGTAAGTAGGAGTTGAGTTTATTAGCTTTGTCTATTCGCGACGTAAGTTACATAATAGCCGAGTTAGTGACCAATCTGCAATTTGCAACAGCTCAAACTAAAATATACTAGTTCTTTGTTGACTCCATAATATTTCCACACGCTTGTTGTACCTGTGTTAGTATTTGACCAATTATCTTCATACCTGCTGGCAGAGTTAGCTTAGTACGCTTAAATTATACCTAGGTATATTGCAAAAAGATGACAACTTAGTTCATAGTGCAGCTTGTTGAATCTTTTATCCCCATCACTAATCAACGTTGTATAGTCTCGGAATAGTTGTAGTTTTTTGTCTTGTCCAATCGAGTTAAAAATTAAAAGAAAGATAAAGACAAATCACTGTAGATATAACCTATAATCCTAAGGCTATTTTACAACGTTTACTTGTAAATGGATCTTTTATTGTATGATGTTAAATGAATATTTAAAAATCGGGTTACTCAATTGAATTTAATTTATTTTTGATAAAAATATTTGAGCGGACATTATGTAGGCGAAAAAGCATTTAAAAAATGCCTAAATAATAAATTAAAATAATTTAAATTTTAGCCCAATTAAAGCCTCTTTTTCACTTTCTCTTTGGTACAAGACTAAATAGCTGAACCAATCCCCATGATTTTGATAAGAACATGTAGACATGCGTGTTGCGTAAGATACGCTAGGAACAAACTCAAACATGTGCATGTAGCGCCTGAGTCGTTAGAGTCCTATTCTGACGCGTGAGATTTTATTTATTTAGTAATTTGTTTCACAACTTACAGCTATCATTACAGGTATACCTAATGCGATAATGTATAGTTATTGTATAAGATAGATATTATCTTAGTCCCTCTCACTCCTATGACTTTTCAAACTTGAGAGACAATGACAAAAAATATCTCTACTTGTAAGAATGGCCCTCCTGTACCTACAATAGTTTCCAATATCATGCAAATGAACAGGCGGGCTACTACACGGTCGCCGCCCAAACCATTCTGTTCAACAATAGTAAATGTTATTCACGCATGTTAACATGTACTTAAATATTATAGTAGGTATGTATTATAGGCTTTGTAGCTGTTAGCGGGTTACTGCCTCCAGTTTACCACCCTATATATTTTAAACTAGCTGCACCCCGCGGGTTTTCGTTTTCACTTTATTCGTTTTCATTTTGCTTCATACATTTCAATAAAGCGCACCTGGCGTAAACGTTAAGGAACTAAGCTAAATGTATGGAGCAAAACGAAAACGAAAAAAGTTTTCGCTCACTATCAAAACTAGCGGTAAGCCCCCGATCACAGTTTGCTCAATCAGGACGAAGCCTTAAGAGTCCGGCGACCACTTTAGACTAACTTCGCATTGGCTTAAGGTATTCTATAGCCATTTCGTCTAGAAGAAGAAGACGAGCGAAGAGAGCGAGTAATGATACTGACGAGCCTCTAAAGTTACCTACAGAGTGACAAAGTGCAATTTCAATTTTTTTAAATAACTTTTGCACTTCTGTAATCATTCTTAATTAACTAAGAATTTCCCTTGTATTATAGATTCATTTAACAGCTAATGATGTAGACGACCTTCCTATGTAATGGAATTTTTGATTTGCTTTGTCTATCTATTAAATATTATAAATCAATCAGTATTGAATAAAAGTGACCCCTTAAAATGTGGATGTTTTTCATAGCTCTATTTTCGCTTGAGAACGTTTTTTAAAAAAACCAAGAACATAGGGGCGGAGGAGATATTGTTAATTTAATTGTACATGCTAAACTTCATCATAATATGACAAATAGTTTTCAAGAAATTTGAGTAGCGCGTTTGTATGGAAATTTTAGAGCGCCGCAGCCCTCTATGAAAATCACCTTTTTGTGCCCTGTACACCAAGCTACAGAATCAAAACAATATTTTATTTTCAATCTAATGATCTGCAAGCAATTTGAATATTTTAATGAAGCGCGTTTTTTGTCAGCTGCAGACGTAGCGTCCGCGTTTGGTTGATGACATTGGCGTTCAGAAGGTTAATTATTTACTACTTGGTATTATCCTTGTCGCTTATTTTTCGTATAGGTACAAGGTGCTGGTTTTAGTTGTAGTAATTCTTGAGGGATGTTATTCTATTTCTTGTTTTACTAATTACAGGCACCTCAGTCTCTTTTCTAATCTCATTGATTTTTTTAATCAAATCCATGGTGAACTATACTTAGTCGTTTTTATAGAAACAAAGACATGTTTAAAATACTATTTTAAGTATTTTTTATGTTCACCTACACTAATATTACAAAGAAATAATAAAGTTTGTAAGTTTAGATGTAAAGGTAACTTCCAGAAACTACAAGAAACATTATAAAAGAAAAACAAAAACCCGGCTGCAAAATAATGTGCCCTATGTCACTTCCACCTGTTTATGACACCTCACATGTCGAAATCCATCTAGCTGGTTAGGCTGTAGGACGTGCCAAAGAAAACTCATACAAACATACATACTTATATACACAGACTCGAAAAACATAACTCTCCTGCTTGCGCAGTCAGGTAACAAAATAAAGTAGCTTTCCGCGTCCGTCTGTCTGTATGCTACCACCTCCTAAACCACACAACGGATTTTCACGCGGTTTTCATCATCAGTTAGGTAATTTTTCACTGTAGATTTATAGGTACAATGCAAAGCCGAGGCAAGTCGCTAGTACTAAATCATTTACTCAGCAAACTAACCTACCATGCCCCACCTTGTCTAATAAGCAGCAACAACAAAGAAAGCTTCTAAATCATAAACATTACATGAGATATCGTCACGCTTTTCTCCCGAGGGGTCTGGCAAAGGTGTAATACAACACCCACACTTTGCCAGATGATATTCGGGCCTTAATGTGACAGGGGGTGAGCCTGTCGCTATACACCGGGCTCCAGTCATGTAGCAAATGACGTACAATACGCACATATGCTCACACAATGAACAAATTGATGCGTGCCGTCAGCACCCGCTCCATCTGGCTTGAGAGGCGGGCCGTCTCCAACTAGGCTATCATCGCTTTTGACACTCATCCACTAAATCATTCAGAATTAATCCTACTGTAGGCACAATTCTGAATACACACCACGTCAAACTAAACCTAATTAATTTGTGTTTGCACAACACGTTATATCACTCGTCAAGTCATCAGTGTAACAAGCACTGGGGCTGTTGCAAGACCACCTTCGAGGAGACTGTAGATCCATACCGAGCAGGTACCAGCTCTAGGTAGTTACTCATCGCAAGAATCAGTGAAGGTCAGAGAAAATTGAACCGCGACCTTGACTACTGCTACTGCTATAGGCTAGGTACTAAGTATTACAAGGCATGAATGCAGGTCTAAGACGGTCTTTTATTGAGTCGCTAGTCTACTAATCAGATAATGAATTCTAACATCTTTTCTACTTATAGGTACTAGCTACTTATAGCTATTATAGTAATTATAGCTACTAGTGTACTAGCTGTTAACCGCAACTTTGTTAGCGTTTATTCAGAGATTCAAAGTCAAAGTGAAAATGTTTTTATTCAATTTGGGTATCAAAGATACACTTATTAACGTCAAAGTATTTTTTAAACAGACTCGACCGGCTTGTTCGGATAAAGAGCCTCTACTCAGAAGAACAGGCAAGAAACTGAGGGACATAAATTAGTATTCTAAAATCTTGCTCGTGATTTACTGTAACTTGTTATCAAATTTGTCCAAGATCCGTTCTGCCGTTTAGCCGTGAAATAACTACAAACACACAGAGAGAGTTATTTTCGATTCAAAGTCAAAGTCAAAGTCAAAATGTTTTTATTCAATTTAGGTATCAAAGATACACTTATGAACGTCAAAGTTATTTAAATAGACTCGACCGCCTTGTTCGGATAAAAAGCCTCTACTCAGAAGAACAGGCAAGAAACTGAGGGGCATTATTTTTTTCAAATAATAAATAAATTACAGTCTCACAAATTTTGGCTTACAACTAGGTAATATCTATAAATACTAGTGGCTACTTGGCGGAAGTGGAAAGCTCCAGACATCTTTATCTTCTAAATAATTCTTAACCTTATAATATCCTCTTTTCATTAATGTAGTTTTTACATGTGATTTGAATTTTCCCTCGGTGAGCCCTGTTATATTTTTCGGGATTTTATTGTAAAAACGAACGCAGTTGCCTAAAAATGACTTTCTTGACTTAGTCAGTCTAAATCTCTGTACAGCTATCCTATCCTTATTTCTAGTGTTATAATTGTGATAGTCACTGTTCAATTTAAATTTATGTAGATTTTTGCGAACGTGCATAATATTTTCAAAGATATATAAAGAAGGTAAAGGTAATATATTAATTTCTTTAAATAAATCTCTCAATGATTCACGGGGACCCATTCCGTAGATAGCGCGGACCGCTCGCTTTTGCAAAATAAAAATGGCCTCCACTTCAGCAGCTGATCCCCACAGCAAAATGCCATATGACATTATGCTGTGGAAGTAAGCAAAGTAAACCATCCGAGCTGTAGCTATATCCGTCAGTTGCCTAATCTTGCGAACCGCATAAGCAGCAGAACTAAGTCTCCCAGACAGAGCACTAATATGTGGACCCCATTGCAGTTTGGAATCAATGCTTATACCCAGGAACACCGTCGCCTTGTCTATGTTAAGTTTATCGCCCTCAAGCATTACGTTTGGTTCTATATATCTAACATTAGGCATGGAAAACTTTAAACATTTAGTTTTTTTTTGCATTTAGTAACAAATTGTTCGCAGCGAACCATCTCGAAATAATAGTCAGTACGTTGTTCACATGCACAAGTTCACTATCTTTCCTATCTGTTCTAAAAATAAGAGATGTATCATCAGCAAATAGAACTATGTCTGTAAGGTCCTTAACCATATACGGCAAATCATTTATATACGCCAAAAATAAAAACGAGCCTAAGATAGAACCTTGTGGTACTCCCATTGTAACTAAAGATCCGGAAGATGTGACGCCATTAATTCCCACTTTTTGTTGTCTATCAGTTAAATATGACTCGACAAGATCTAGAGCGATTCCACGAATTCCGTAGTGGTGTAATTTACGGATCAAGGTGCGGTGTTCTACACAATCAAACGCTTTGGAAAGATCACAAAAGACACCGATGGCATCCTGTGAACTCTCCCAAGCTTCCATCACATGCGTAACTAATCGAACTCCCGCATCTGTTGTTGATCTACTTTTCGTGAAACCGAACTGATTTTCGTTTAATATACTGTGTATGTTAAAGTGACACAACAGTTGATTAAGTATAATCTTTTCAAATATTTTACTCAAAGCCGGAAGCACAGAGATGGGTCTGTAATTCGAGGGATCTGACTTACTACCCGATTTAAAGATAAGGGTAATTTTGCTGTTTTTCATTAAATCGGGAAATGTGCCTCTGTCAATACACATGTTAAATATGACCATGAGGTGTGGTGCAATAGTTTCTATTAAAGACAATGCAATGACACTTTTACTGATAATCCCCATAAATCTTCACTAGATTTAACTCTTAAGCTTTTGAAAGTTTTGATAATTTCAGAGATGGAAGTGTATCTGAACCGAAAGTCTGGTATATCCCGCGAGAAGTGTTCTTTTAGAAAAGCACCTGCATCATCTGGAGACGAGTTAAGCGTTTTGGTGGCATCAAAGGGTATGCTAGAGAAGAAATGTTCAAAAGAGTTGGCTACCGATTTTGCATCAGAAACCGGCTGATTCTCAACTACCAGCGTAAATTCTGAATCCCTCGACTTACTTTTTCCCGTCTCTGTGTTGATGGTCTTCCAGACAGCTTTTATTTTATTATCGGATTTTTGAATTTTATCTTTTATAAACAAAGCTTTAGCGCGAGTGCAAACAGACTTAAAAGTTTTCGAGTATTTTCTAACATAGTCATGAAAGTCCTTACTAGATGTCAGAGATTTCTTGTTATATAAATCATACATAACATCTCTACTTTTTCGTATACCTCTGGTCGCCCAGTCACTAAATTTGATTTTATAATAAGTAAGGATAAGGATAGTATAGCATGTATGTGTATCAGTCTCTGACAGACATAGTACAAACTAAATGTTCCAAAGCATGTTCTAATTTTTTTTTTATTAATAAAATGAACCATAACACGATACCACAGGGGATTAAAAAGAACTTGCTATTCCACCACGATCCTGTTGAGGAATATAACAGAATCGTCTTGATAGTGGAAGTGGCATAGGGTACAACATTTTACAGCCGGGTTACGCCGCTAGTCAAGAATAAGATTGAACTTGAATGAAAATAAGATGTAGTTGCTATTTTAAGAAGCTTTTTATTGCTGTTCTTAAAAATGATCATCAATTTAATAACTAAACTTTGTTCTTGTCAAAAAGTCATCTTTTTCTATGTGACTACAAAAGACAAACGGAATGTGTTCTTGGGAAAGACCGGCATCAAGGCGAGGAACATAATTCATTTTAACAAACCATGACTTAATGCAAAATAAATATAGGTTTCTTCTTTCTTATTTTATTTTACAAGATACAGAGAAGTTGTTATTTGTTTGTGTTTAATTTTAAATTTACAGTAAGTTTATTTTATATTTTAAAATTAATTCGAATTTTATTGAATTAGAATATGTAAGTATGCAATGATTATTTTAAGTTAAGTTTTTGCCGTATTTATCGCCTGACAAACAGGACTACCTAGTTCAGACAAAATTCTTTTATTGATCCTAAAAAAATGTTTGTATCTGATAGTTTTTATTTTTACCATGTACGAGTAGTTATTGAAATAAAAAAATATTATCTATTATAATTTATTGATTATTTTTATCAATCATTATTTTTATTTATTTGTTTATTCATTATACACAGCAAAAATTACAGCCAATAAAAATAAAATATCGCATGATATAAGTACATACATACGTACATCAATCGTTATTTGAATGATATCACTAAAACTCATGCGATCAGTTCATAAATCAAATCTACTTATAAAATACTAGCTAACCCGCTCGGCTTCTCTCGTGTTTTATAGCTTAAGGCACCTCTGTTGTTATCAATTATTTAACGATTTTTTAAATCGGATCAACAGGTTTGGAGATTACCCTTACAAACATAGAAACCCTTACCTTTTTATGATACTACTAGTGACCCGCCCCGGCTTCACACGGTACTTATAAACCTTCTGTGAAAAATTATCTAACTGATAGTGAAAACCGCATTAAAATCCGTCGCGTGGCTTAGAAGAAGTTAGCTGATTTACATGCTAGGGTTGCCTGGAAGAGATCGCTTTTAGTGATAAGGCCGCCAGTTGTTACACTATTTAATACGTTTTATTACAATTTTTCTCTTGTTGTTTTGTTATTTGTGGTGTGAACAATAAAGAGTTTATCCATCTATCTATCGATCTATCTATCTATCTATCTATCTATATATCTATACAGTTCTTGGTCGTCTCGCGTAAGTTCGCGCGAGTTGGCAGCTTTTCCGATTTTACCTATTTTTTTGTCGTCAACTCACGTGATCGAGAAAATTTGATGTATTTACGAGTTAGCGGCAGGCAGACGCGTAAAGCGACTTACCATGTAGATAAGAGATAATATAGTAGTTGGTATTGAACGGGGACCTCGTATATCTCCCATCGGCCGATTTAGTTTATACATGAACCTTAAAATTCTATTGAAATAAACTACTTTCCTACAGAATTTCAAGAAGATCGCATCAACGATACTCAAATTATCATCAATCAAACACGTCGAGATGTCCCAGCGGATTCAGAAACCTCACTTTTTCTCAGTCTATTAGTAAAGACTAGACTATTGTTTCTTCTAAGTCAGTATTTGCTAGACTATTATCCATTCCAAGCCAGTATTTACTCGACCTACTTCACTGTTATTCAACACTGATCTCAATCATCATAAAACCTAACAAAATAAGCCAATAATAAAGACAAATAGAGGCTGAGTTTTACGATTTGAACCTAGTTGTTAGTAAATGTTTACTTGACGGACCTTGGAGGACAAACGGCGACCTCGGTGTGTGAGGTCAGGAACCCTCATGAGCTTTAAATTTAAAAATAAGTCTTTAAAAAATCTAGCTAACCTAATGGATGACAAATGACAATGATTACGGTCTTAAAGGTCAAGAGCACACGGGAATCGCAACGCAACGCAAGCGCTGTTAAATGCTTCCGTTGCGAAAGTTTTTCAAAAATTTTAGCACATTGAACTATGATGCGTATTTTTTGTGTGGATTTAAAAGTAGTGCTTAAAGTTTTGGCTCGTTAAGCATATTTTAACAAAAGCCGCCGTTTACATACCAAAGGCCTATGTCAGTAGTGTCAAATTACTAAAAAACTTAATGTAATGTAACTTGTATGTATTACAATAAATAAAAACTTTTTAGAAACAAGTCTTTGATTTTTTGAACAGCCTAACTACGCTGCGCCCCGCGGTTTTACAGGTGGTCCCATGGTAAATGTATTTTTTTTTCAGGATGAAAGGTGACCATATCCTTCTGACAACGTGTATGCAAAATTTAATGAAGATGAGACTTGAAAGTATAACAAACGAACGAAAAAACTCACTTTCGCATTTAAAATTATTAGTGAAGATTAAGATAACTAGGTAGTTTGAAATCGTTTAAACTTAAAGTATCTATACTTAGGCAACAAAGTCTTAGCTAAATAATTAAGTTATTACGTACTTTAGTAATTAATATCAGCGCAATTATTGGGCCATTGTTTTGAAGTACTTTGTTACAACTTATATTCAGGATAATAAAAAATTATCGACCGACCGATCGAAGGCTAGCGAAACTTCTTTAATTCAGTTTCGACAAAAATGCTTTCGTATGTCCGAATTCTGTCCGGATCTTCGTCCGGATCTCTGTCCAGTGGCCCTATTCGGAGATTTGAGATTTTCATCTCACTTTTTTTCGTCCCTGTTGTTCTCGTTTGAAACGTCATAGGTGTGAGAGTGACCAAGATAAAATCTCATGTCATCTCACGCCCAGGAATAGCCCCCCTGATCTATGTACGGATTTTTACGGATGTTTTGTTAAATAATACTAGTGGCTCTTTGAGCTGTAGACCTCGCGGCTTACGTTTGTCTTCCTCTACAAGTCGCATTTCTTAACGAATTCAAAAGAGATGATGGCCGAGATATGTTTTTTTTTAAATAATATTTCTACACCATTTTGAAAAAATTCCAAAAACTGCTTCGACAAAAAAATCTGTATAATTATTGAACCTGCTCACAACATTTCACGAGAATCGGTACAGGAATGCGACCTGTATTGGTAGACAAACGTCAACAGCGAGTTATTTAACAAAACATCCGTAAATAAAAAAAATACTTACAGAATTATACCTAAATCTTTTACGTGTCAGAATTAATTTTAACGTCATCAGCCGGTTTCTGACCGACAACATGGCTCGCGAGGCATGCTTCTATCTCACTCTTGACTGTGGTAATCTTGGCTGCCAGTGCGAGACAAAAACGTGCTTCACGAGACATGCCCGGTCAATCATCACCCTGCTATTAAGGTGGGGTTTTCCCAAATTACTAAAAACATATAAAAAACTCTTCGTTCTAAACATTTAAGAACCTATTGTAATTTGCAGTTTTATTTTTAGCGTATTTGAGTTAACACAAACCTGTATATACTCGAATATCGCATTTAAAAACTTGTGTTTTTGAAAATGTGCAAAACTATGCTTCATGTAATATATTTTATTTATTTTATCTAATACGAGTACTAACGACCCCCCTGGATTTGCGTGATACATATATAAACCTTCCGTGAATTGTCTGACAAATGGTGAAAACTGCATCAAACTCTGTTGCGTGGTTGAAAAGGAATTATTATTGGATGGAAATATCTGCCAGCCCCCTTGGGGGAAAGGCGTGACGATATGTTATATTATGTATGGAAAAACAGACAGGGGCGGAAAGCGCCATTGTTTCATACTATGTAGAAATCAAACATTTATTAAAAGAGTACCGACTCACGGTATACAAAAGTATGCTGGAGCCCTATTCCTACCAGTCGATATACTTTTTGGTCATTATCGCTCTCGTTTGAAAAGTCATAGGTGTGAGAGTGACCAAGGAACATCTCAAGCGTCAAGAATAAGGGGCCTATACACCGTTGAGAATACAGCCGTAGACGAGCAGTGCTACGAGAAATCTTGAATTAATTGTTTTTTACTAACTCACAACAAGTTAAGTTACTAATACAATTCTATTAATCCTAATCTTAATATTAATCCTATTAATATTATAAATGAGAAAGTGAGTTTGTTCGTTTGTTTGTAACATTTTCACGTCTCAACTACTCAGCCGATCATCTTGAATTTTTCTATCCACGTTGTTGGGAGTACGGAAAAGAACATAGGCTTTTTATTCCGAAAAAA
The DNA here is from genome assembly GCA_911728515.1 of Peribatodes rhomboidaria. Classification (NCBI taxonomy): domain Eukaryota; kingdom Metazoa; phylum Arthropoda; class Insecta; order Lepidoptera; family Geometridae; genus Peribatodes; species Peribatodes rhomboidaria. Next base: position 1,014,301 of record OU452190.1, read on the forward strand.
TTTACGGTTCCTGTGGGACCGTGGGTAAAACCGCGGGGCACAGCTAGTTTAATATAATCCTAATATTCTATTAACTTATTAAGCGAGACGCAACCGCGCGCGCGCACTCGCCTTGACAAAGAGCGCCGAAATTTTAGTCGGAATAATCGACTTAATTATACGTGAGTAATTCCCGTATCATAAAATCAATCAATTTAAATAATCAAATCATATTTAATAAAATCATAATTAATATAATCAAATAAAGAAGTTTTTTTTGTCGATGCATAGAAGGAATACTTTTCAAGGTCTAGTGTTACGTTTTTTTTTATGTTTACGTTACAACTAGTTAATTTAATTCTGTTTTATTTATGCCTTGTTTTAGGAAACGCTTGCCTATGTAGATTAGCTCACAAACATGTCTTAGTTAAGGCCGCGCTAAGACTCTCACAACCTTAATATGTAAAAACGTGATTACTTAAGTACTTTTCCATTCATTACCTGAAAATATTCCACTGTCTGTCTGACCTGGCTTTAAAGCTGCCTTTCCACCAGACGATGAGCGAAACGACAATGTGAAAAAAAATGGACCAATAAGATCACTTCATTTATCATCTTAATTTCTTTATTTTATTTATTTTTATGATGATAATGGTGGATTTTTCCTCATCTTCTAAAGGAAAGGCAGCCAGGCTCGGATCGACTGAATGGAAAAATCCTCGCGCACTTTTAGACGTCATGAAAGTATAAACCTTAGCACCATAGCGTTTTTACCAATCAGAGTAAAAACTAAAGATCTTTTTAGACAAATATACAGATTTTTAGGCTCAGTTAGTAGAACGTCTGTCTCTGAACGTCTATTATATTCTTCATAATCTTTACAATATTTGATACTTAAGACGTTCAACATCAAAGAACACATAAAAGCATCGATTCACGTGAAATGGATAACTTATATCGATTGTAATGTAAATTGGGAGTTTTTCATAAAAATGTACAGTCATTTTAGAAAATATATACGAATGTACTGGTTGTTATGTCTACATGTCAAAAGAAAACAATGTGGCACTTGATCTGTTGCGGTTTGACGTCACATGATCGTAATATGCATGTAAGTACTTGAAATATTCTCAACTAGCATACGCCCTGGCTTCGCACGGTGCCACGGTATAGCCTTTCGTGAAAAATTATCTAACTGATGCATGGTGAAAACCGCATCAAAATCCGTTGCTTTTAAAAGGAATTAGCGACAAAGAGATAAACGTGGAAAGTAAATAAATAAATAAATAAATTCGGGACACTTCCACACACGGTCGCCTGACCCCAAACTAAGCAAAGCTTGTACTATGGCTGCCAGGGACTGATATACATACTTAGATATTTTTAAATACATACTTAAATACATATTAACACCCAGACATAGAGCAAACACAAATGTTCATCGCATAAATTTTTGCCCTAGGTGGGAATCGAACCCACGCCCCCAAGCTCAGAAGGCAGGTTCACTACCAACTGAGCCACCGAGGCAGTCAAAGTATGGTATTATACTCCGCCAGGTATAGCATTCCGGTCACGTGGGCAACACGTAGTGACGTCAATCGATGCTTAAAGCGAGACCGAAATAAGTTATTAACAAATAGTTCGAAAGAGACGGAAGGCGATGACGAGTGACGTCATTACGTGTTTGCTCCCGGAATGCTAAACCTTGTTTTTATGGATCATGATGGAAAGGAACTTCGTTTTATCCTATTTTTATTTTTTATTGGTTAAGGTACAAAAATAATTAACAAACTACACTTATAAACTTAAATAAAATAATTTGGAAACAACATTATAAATAAGACATGTAGACAATGCTAGTTGCGCCTCGTGGTGTTACTCGCCAAAGGAACCGGCATAAAAATTACCAAACTAAGAATCTTAAAAGTCTAGTAAAGCAAGTAGTAAGTTAGACACATCCACACTGATATTATAAAATCATAAGAAAATCTGCTTGTCTATCTGTTTGTTTTAGAGCTAAACGGCTGAACGGATCTCGATGAAATTTGATAATTTACAGTATCGAGGAAGGTTTCTGGATACTATTTTCTGAATAAACGCGAACGACGTCGCGGGTAAGAGCTAGTACATATTTTTTTTTATTTCATTTTAAAATACATTTTCAAAGTTTGTAACTTTTTCAAGTGAAAAGAGCTCAACGGATTTGACTGAAAATGGAAATACTTTTTACCCAGGATTAATACATACGCTACTTCATACGAATGACACATTCATACAAAGCGAGAAGCGTCGCGTCTGCGTCCTGTCTTCTCTATATAGAGACGTAGCGCAACACATACATATGTGTTGCACTACTCTTCTAAACATTACATTACAACACAATACAACTTTATTTCATACCAAAAACTACAATAAAAACCTTAAAAACCAAAATACCGGGGCGAGCTTATCGCATAAAGCGATTTTTTCCAGTTAACAATCATACATTTTGTATGAAATCACGTTGAAGGGACGCTACGTCTGCCCCGTCCGTATCTCGTCAAAATCTTACATCTTTTATGTCTGGCGCGGCGCTTAGTCTTTTTACGTCTCACTGCAGGGATACCGACCTACCCTACATCACCGGCCATTGAAAATTACCTAATACGTGAGTTAAGTGTGGGTAGGTAGTAGTTTAAAGCTACTTTTAGCCTGGCAGCGTTAATGCTGGAGCTACATAAGCGCGCGATAATTCGTGTCGCGTTGTCGCGCTAAAATCATCGTTATCGGTTATCGGCGATGTTCTTGTCTACATTATCAGTCAACTCATCGCGTTTCTGCGGAGTTGACGTGGGCGATATTTAGCCTGATACATCGCTGAGTGACACACTAACCAGCTACACTTTTCGCGATAGCCCGAATTTTCGCCGAAGGACGCTAATGTAGCCGTACTAAAACAATTAAAAAAATTAAAAAAATTAAAAAAAATTAAAATTCATTTATTTTAGATAACTTTAGATCCATACAATTATAATAAAAAGCAAATTATTAATAAAAAAAAAAATATTAAAAATGTCAGGAAATTTGAAGAATAATAATAATAATAATTTAAAATGTCAAAAATAGTGAAATCAAAAAAACATTACAAATTACTAATACAAACATAAAAAAAAACCCACACAATATACGATCAAACAAACGGAACACCACAAAACAAAATAAAACTTAATAATTCCGCACAAATGGCACTATCGGAAATATATAGATATGATAATATCTGTAAAATAGCGAGTGTAACCGCAGAGCGCAGCTAGTTATGTTATACAAGAGCTAAAACAAGTTTTTACACAGATCTTAGGCCATCCATTGTTTGAATCTGAACTATGCTTACTATTTGACCTTTAACGTTTTGTTTGATTGGTATGAAGAGTCTTGTATTATGGTGAATAAGGTTCAAATTACGCTGAAACGTTGGGACGTGATTATATAAGGAGATAAAGAATATACAAACTACAAGAATTATCTGAAAGTTATGAAGTTTCCGTGACTTTGAAAATGTGTGTTTTTTTGTAGTAAATTCTTTAATTTTGATGCGGTTTTATACATCACTTAGGTTTTAATTTAGGGTTAATTTGATGTAGACTTTAAAATTTTTAATTTTTAATTTAGGATTAATTTGATGTAGACTTTACAATAAAAATACAAAGTATGTATGAAAAATCTCAATTTCCATTTTCTATTTAGGCGATAAGGCCGCCTTTTTACTATTAAATGCTTTATTTACTAGTGGCCGAATCGATCCGACATAAGGAGTTACTTGTGAATTATTTTTTAAGTTATTTCTCGCTAAAAATATTGTATATTTTAACGTGTTATGTATTTTTTGTGTGCAACAAAATTATTATATTTTGTATTTTAGTTTTGTTATTTACATAAATAAATAACAAATTGGGACGACAAAAGATAATTAGTTATCACTATTTGTTTTAGGATAGAAAAGACATCAACGCGCAACCCATTTTCGTTGGTTGATTTAAATTTTTGATGTTGTTATTTTTTGGTTGTTTGAGTAGCATGCAGGTTTTGTTATGTCTATGTCTGGGTGTAAATATCTATGTTAGTGAATACATATTTGAATATACGAGTATATATGTATGTATATCAGTCTCTGGCAGCCACAGTACAAGCTTTCCTTAATGTAGGGCCAGACGACGTGTGCGAAAAAATGTCTCGTACGTTTATTTATTTTTATTCAAATTTTTTTTATGTTAAAAGGCGTGCCTCTTTTCTTGTAGTCGGTTAAATAACAAGCGCACGTGTATAAGCCGAGATCGCGTGAAGCAAAGTGCGGCTGAGGTCACGCCACTACGCGGTATTAGAAACATAGCACAATGTCAACACTTCAAATTGCATAGCTCGTGCGTTTTCCTCAAGACTGTCGCTAGAGCTGGAGGTTCTCGTCATGACAAAACATACAGGGTTAGAAAGTAAGAACATCGGTAGAATAAAACAAGTAACATTATTAAAATAAAAACAAAAACTCGACTAAATGTAGCATGATACTCTGGATTTAATTAAAATGCTGTACCCTATGTCACTTCCACTATCAAAACCATTCAAATGACACCTCACATGTCGAAATACATCAAGCTGTTAAGCTGCAGAGCGTGCCAAAGAAACCTCACACACATACATACGCACATACACACATATATATAAATACATACATATATACAAAACATAACCCAGTCGGGTAAAAAAAGAGGGCAGATGTCGTACTACGAGGTCTACCCTTATGTGTTCCTTAGAATTGACAACCTTTTCTTTATGTCTTTAAGTCCATTAATATCCAATCACAATTAAAAAAATTTAGCTTTTCGTATCAGAGACATACAGAAACGCTTTCTTCTAAGCTGATATTACTCCTTGGTTTTGCAACATGTAGACATGTATATAGATATATAGAGCAGTTACCATAACATAACATACTTAATATAATGATATGATTTCAGAACAATTACTAAGCACTTTGGGATCACGTTCTCCACCTAATCAGAGCAAGAAGCATAATACGTGACGTAACCTTACGTAACGAGCCGAGATGGAATGTCGGAACGGTGTCAATTGAGCGGCGGTGAGTGCCGACATAATGCCTCGGACAGATAAGGCGCTGGCCAGACAGAAAAGACGTTTGACGCGAGCGAGACACGGACGGAGAGGAGACATGACAGTTTTATACGAAACTGCGCCCCGTTTTCTCTGTAAGTTTGCATCGCCTCCTTTCTATTCTATACATTTTGTATTCATATTCATTTATTTCGTAAGTATTATTTACATGTCACATTATTAGAAAATAGTCATATCACAAATAAACCATTGTGTCAAGTGAGCGTATGAAAGTACATACATTGAAGAGACGCCGCATCTTCGTCCCGTCTGTGTCTCGTCCGCGTCTTGCGACGTTCTGCCTGTCTTGCCCCTTAGATGTAACGTTGAGGTGTGAGTGTCCGACATAATGCCTGCTCGGACAGATGTAATGCTGAGGTGCAAGTGTCTGGCTATCGGTGGTAATGGGCCTTTTGAACAATACTTCACGCTAATAGCAAGTGGTTACTTATGAAATTGCCGCTTTGAAGAATGTTGCGCTTTTTATATACATTTAAATATTTTTATGCATTACTAGCTACGCCCAACTGTGTTTGCCACAGTATAAAGTAGCATTTTAGGAATCCAAGATAAAAGCTGTTGTGTTTCCAAATTTCATCAAAATTCGTCTATCTATTTTAGCCCGAAGAAATTACAAACAAATATTCAAGCTTTCGCATTTATAATATTAGTTTTTGTCGTCCTAATGCTAGACACTATGGCATCAGTTTCTTGCCTGTTCTTCTGAGTAGAGTTCTTCTTTTCCGAACAAGACGGTCGAGTCTATTATAAAATTTTGACGTGTATCTTTGATACCCGATTGAATAAGAACATTTTGACTTTGACTTTGTATCTGCTGCCTGTACGAGCCGACTAAAACGGGATCTTAGGCTCGGGGGTGGTTGGATGGGATGCTCTCTCCACCTATTCAAACGAGCCTTAGAGGACGTTAACGTTGGGCGATCCTAAGTGCCACACAAAATCCAGTGGCAGTCCGTTCCGTGTGCGTGCTGTCAGATTATCGTTGTCAACGAGCAGTCCGTGCGTCACGCAGCTGCTATAACGGACTGCTCTCAGTGTGAAGTCTCCCATCGAATTTCATATTCTACTGGTCTTCGCAAACCAGACCGGAATGCTCACAAACTGCACCTGCATTTGGTATACTCTGGCCTTTAGTTGTAGCACGCGGGCGCGTAACAACAGCACGCAGCTGCCCCAGGAGGAGCTGGAACGGCACGCCAAAGACTCCTGTAGCGCGGACTAACTAATCAATCTTTAGAACAAAAGTTGCTAGGTAATAAGGAAGCAGTGTTCAATAGATTGTATGCCTAAATCTAAACAAAAACTATGAAAAAAACCCTATGTTAAAAATAACCCTGTAAGCCGTACTTTGTACCGACGCGTGTGACGTACAAGACGCGTCGATAAAGATCACGACCGAACGCGTCAGAAAACTTGTCTATGCTAATGTAGCTAATAACGAACGACTATTTATAATCCCGAAAATATAGCCGTAGAAGAATAACACTGATTTAGTTAAAATCGGTTTTTAACGAGTTAGTTCGAGCTATCAGTAACTAACTCTGTTGCTAGCGTTTTGGTGATAAGACGAGGAAATAAACTCGTTTTGACACTAACAGAACTAATATTACAAATATTTAATGATCTTTATGTCACCTCCTACATAACTGGAGTCCAGTGCATGGCGATAGGCTGGCCTCCTGTCACATTTGAGACTGAATATCGTCTAGCTAAGTGTGGGTGTTGTAATACCTATATAACACCTCTGCCAGCCCCTACGAGGACAACGCTAGAGGATATACAAGTGTTTACTGTGACGCGTAATTAAAGGAGTTATCGATAGTTCACAAAATTTTAACATCCTATTATTGTTGAAATTTAAGTTTTTAACTGCATAGTTACAAAAATTAGTGGTAGCCTTATATAATAGTTGGTTAAAAATGTAATTGCCTCGCCAAATTTCAATCAACTTTGTTTTGAAAAAATGCGTATGTCTATACGTTCAACAATGGTTTCAACTTGGTTATTGTTTCTGGGATATAAAGTACCTTATACGTCTTATTTTAGAGTATACATTTACGTTTAATACCAAATTTTGCCCAAATCCTTTAAAAATCCTTTCATCGTGAAGAAATAATAGTAATATTAACTACTAGTTACATAGGTAACTAGTAGTTTGCCTCGAATGGTAAGTCAAAGTCAAAATGTTTTCATTCAATTGGGTATCGAAGATACACCTATGAACGTCAAAGTCTTATAATAGACTCGACCGCCTTGTTCGGAAAAGAGCCACTACTCAGAAGAACAGGCAAGAAGCTGAGGGAATTTATTTATGTCTTCGCATATCTCCTCAACCTCTCGACAAATATAGCTCATATACAAACTTGAAAGATTAATAAAATATGACTTGCCTGCAAAATTTAATGAAGATCAATTCAACGTTATTCAAATTATCGTCAGACAAACAAATGCTGAGTTGTCTAATAGACTGAGACCTTAGGTCGGTTAATTGGTAATATTATAATTTAAGTAAATTGTAATATTAATGTATTTGTGATTAACCAAACGATAATGTAGTCCCCATTAAGGCATCTAAATCGTTGTCATTTTTTCTTAATTTAACTACCCAGCGTATTTAGTCAATTATCATCACTATTTCCGGTAACTTATAACCGTAACACTGTTTACTATACTGTACTATGACGTCATGAGGTGTTAGCGCGTCATTCGAAAATACGCTTACGTTTTTCAACAGAATACTTACATACTACTTAGTTTATCGAGGATCCTGTTTTTCTTCACAAATTTAAAGTTTCCATAAATTATTGTGTGACAAGTTTTAGTCATAATGTTAACAACTGGGAAATTTAAATATTTTTTCTAGACTTTTATACTGAGTAGCGTTTAGACAAATTCTGCAGTTCCGAAATTTAAAATGACGGTAGTAAAAAAACGAAATTTACATAATTTTACCTTGGAATGTCACTGAGATATATATCAAAACATACCTAACTAAGCTAGGTATTTACCAAAACGTGATCCGTAACCTATTTTACCTTACACGTACACACCTGACTACGATAAATATCTTATATTACGACAAAGCGAAGGTTGTTTTGATTGACGATTAATTATTTTTGTGTATTATTCAATAATTATACTCAATCATTGCTAGTAGCCCTTGAAAATAGCTTCCGCTGAATGGTTGAATTTAAATTAGGAGCGATAAAATATAATCATATAAAAAAATGACAACTCAGACCAAAGTGCACCGAAATTTGACATTGTGATTGAATTTTTAACCGTTTGTTTTTGACTATTCAATAAGTTACTATCAACAACGGACGGTTAAACAACTCAGTAAATTAGGTACCTTTTTTTTTTCAAGAAACTCTTTTTGAATTCTTGCAATCCATTTTAGACATTAGAGGTTAAATAAGATAGTCTAAAACGGCAACGACAAACGTAATTTTGAAATGAAGTAATCACTTTCTTACCATGAAATGTTTCGTCCAAAATTTATCAATTTCAATTATTGTTTAATTTGATATGTTGGTTGTTCGTTGACAAATCGATTGAATGGCAAAGAAAATAATATTTAATTTTTTTTAAATAAAGTAACAATTATAGTTGGTGCCACGTCTGATGATAAATAAATACAAAGTTCGATGCCAGCAGGCCTAGCATCTGCGCCGTGACAAAATTTAATCGACTCTTTTCAGCGAGACAGACATATATTTCCACGTAGCCTTGTCACGGTCTCGCACGACAAAATTGATGAGAAATCCTATATATTTATTTATAAATAATAATAAATATAATATTGTAAACGCGAAAGTTTGTATGTATGGATGGATGTTTGTTACTCTTTCACGCCAGAACGGCTGAAAAGATCTGGATGAAATTTGGCACAGAGATAGATTATAGTCTAGAATAGCACATAGGATACTTTTAATCCGCGGGTGAAACCGCGGGGTGCAGCTAGTATTTTGATAAAGCGCGCATGCTAGGCCTGTAGGTTAGGAAGATGTTTCACTATGGGACCAATTCCGAAATCACGAAAAAAACTCAGCTGTTCTCTAAGTGTGTTTAATGTCCACGATCAATACTATACCTTCTTATGGAACAGCTGTTTTTTTTTCTTTTCGCTATTTAAGATTCGCCACATAGTTATTTCAATTCAATTCAATTCGTTTATTTCGGAATACAAGTCAAATTGAGTTGGTCATAATGATTAATACAATGATATCTTAGAATATGTTCGTCGTGCAGGGAAACACCCTAATTGTAAACAGTAATTCTTATTTAGAATTGTAAAAATACGTTAATCCGGTTTAGACAAGCCGGCCTTTAGCCTTAACTGCCCAAACACTGATCTAGTAAGGTCAGCTGTAACTTTAAAGTTGAATACATTAACCGACGAAGGTTCAACTTACGAAATTCAAAGCTGCTTTCAACTTAATCAACTTAAACCCTCAGCTTGAGCCGAGTCCGAATCTGGTTTTTTCCATTTTTTTGTTCGTTTTGCTTAAAATTCTCCGTTCTTTTTTGCCATGATACCTAATTTACGATTAGCTTAAGTTTAACGAACCCAAGGAGTCCTAAACACAATGCTGAATTTATTTATTAAATATTAGAGATTTAAAATTAATTAAAGATGAGTAATTTACCTTCCGTTTGTCCCCGAATTTTGTTTAAGAAAAGTTTAAACACTTAAATATAATTAAGTATTTCAATCTTTTGCAAAATAAGGTAAATGAACAAAGCCAATTTTGAACAACGTCGAATTAAGAGAGAAAGAGAGGGGTGGATAGATTACAATGAAGGGTTATAAACTTACTATTAATTTAATTTTAATTATTAATTTATTCTAGACTATTTTTAACACGGGACCCAATCTTGAAATAACGGCAAAATCAGCTATTCCATACATTTGCCACTGAGATTTCTATTCTTTAGAACAGCTGTTTTTTCTCCATTACAAGGATCTACATAAAATTGGAGGTCTGTCCAACAGTGCCCCTCTGTGTCTTGCCTGGTCTTCTGGATAGTGACTCTTTTGGCAAACAAGATGATAGAGTCATTTTTATAACTTTGCCGTTCTTGAGTGTACTTTCGATTTGAGTGGAACAAACAGGTAAAATAATAATAAAAACACTAGAACCAGACTAAGCATTTGGTAAGACTATCCAAAGTTGTAAAACCAAGTAAAAGTACGCGTGGCCTTGCGTGCAGCGTCGATGCAAATGTTACAAACGCACACATTTGCTAACTGCTCGCGTCTGTCTTCCACCTCGCACATACTAAGTGCAACCGTCCTTGAGATGGCTCGCCACTTCGCCACGAATCGCTGGACTGTAGCTATTTTCCCTATACCAGCCCCCTAGCACGCGCCGTGATACATTTTTGTTTACTGTTTTTACCAGCCGACGGCACGCACCAATTTGTTCATTGCATGAACATATGTGCGAATTTAACGTCATCTGCTACATGACTGGAGCCCGGTGTATGATGATAAGCTCGCCCTCGGTCGAATTTAGAACTTAATATCGTCCGGCAAAGTGTGGGTGTTGTACTACCCCTCAATATGTATCTATGTATATATAATCTAAAATATATATAATCTAAAATTATACACATAAAACGCACGCTGTGCTTCCTTTAAAAGATAACACATTAAGTTAAAATAATTCGTAAGTTTAAATTTAAAAAAGTATTGATGTAGTTATCATTGCGAAGCCATATTAAATAAATAAAATAAAAATAAATAAATACACTGTAAGACAATGAACAAATGTTAAAATACAGTGTTTTGCTGCAAAATGTTTTTTACAAGGTTTAAGATTCATCTAAGTAATGGAGATGGTGATTTTAAACTTATAAGCAGAATCGTGAGCTGATCAAAATGAGCCAGTCTACTTTTAGCTGTCGAGAAGTCCTATGGCCACCATCTGGCTCTATCATCAGAGCAGCTCTGTGGTATTATATGGTAGGTACCATGGTACTGTGGCATTTGTCACTAAAGATACGCAAGTATATCAAATTTGAATCCAATCGAACGTCAAGAAGTGATTCTAAACTAGTGTCCAAGATTTCCCCCAAACATACAAACTAACTAACACGGCAAATTAAATAAAACCTTGCAAATAATCATTTAGATTTGAAAACCACCTCTAATTAATAAAGATTTCTTCGTCGGGAGTAGATAAGTGTAATTATTATGTATTTAAATAATTTTCCAACAGTTTCTGGTATCCGTGTGTTAGTACATTCTCACACAACAGCTATGTACACACGAGTCAGGTAATTTACAACCGAATATTTCCGTTAAAAGTAATAATTTAATGGCCATTACAATATCAGTTGAGTATATTATTTGCTAATGACGAGCTGTGTACATTTAACGAAGTGAAGTATTTACCAGGAGGTTTTTAAGTTACTTTAGACTAGCGACTCCCCACGGTGTCACCTGCAGTCAAAAAGGAGCCTATGTGTTAATCTGGAGTCTAAGCTACCTTCGTATTAAATTCCATCAAAATCCGGACACTCGTTTGAGCGTGAAAATGTAACAAAGAATCACACACAAACTTGCCAAGTGTAGGAAGTAAGATAGGATTCGACCCCTCTCTAGACTCCACGTTACTGATAATGTAGAGCTCTTAAAACTCCTAACAATTAACTTTTTAATTAACGACAACGTAAACCTACGTAAATATATGTAAAATATTATACACAGATAAACAAAGCTAAAGTCAGTCACCATTGCAGTCCTTTTTTTTTAAGTCCCACTACAGGGACACCGACCTACGCTACGTCGAAAGTGATTAACCCGTTATCCACCACGCGGGCTCAGTACGGGTTGGTGGATGTAACATGTCTTCCGAATTATTGTTTTAGGGCATGTCGGTTTCTTCACGATATTTCCTTCACTTTAAGAGGTGTCAAATTTGAATGAACATAAACTTTTTTACGAGAAAAAAGTTTTAGGAAAGTCGGGCTCCCGGGTTAAGCACACAAAACTCTGACAACGTTACCGTGTGGAGTAGCAATGTTAATTCTCTGACCGATGTTATCACCATGGTGATTACCACTATAATGGATTTTATGGTATTTTTTTAAATTTTCCCTTTTTTCGTGATATCCAATTGAGAACCTTCTCTTTTTAACCCCCGACGCAAAAACGGCGGGTGTTATAAGTTTGAGGTGTCTGTGTGTGTGTGTCTGTCTGTCGGATGAACCGGTTTTTATTTGTTTAAAAGGTTAATTAGTCGGGAGTAGTCGGGAGCTATGTTTGATGAAAATCGATGTCAAGGGTTATTTAAAATTTTAATTTGTTCTTGTTGTAATCGGATCAGAAGTATCTTCTCAGCTAAGTCTTCCTACTAGAGAAGAAAATTAAATGTAATAAAATCTCTAGAAGAGTATGCATAATAGAAATTGTACATGGTAAAAACAAAGTCGCTCTCCGCGTTTGTCTGTCTCTCTGTCTGTATATCCGCTATCTCCTCCTAAACCACGCAACGTATTTTAATGCAGTTTCCACCGTCAGTTAGATAATTAAACACTGAAGATTAATAGGTGCCGTGCAAGGCCGGGGCGAGTTGTTACTTACAGTAGAGACTACCAAGTCAATGAGTTACGGTATAAACTGCAGCACAAAGTTTCATAGAAACCTATTCAACCGTTCCGCAGAGTAACAAACATACAAACTTTCGCATTTATTACGTATATTGATGTCTATAGAAATAAATTATTATGGTCATGATATCGACAATCGACATTATTACCAAACTGCAAGTCACAAAACAGATTGAGAAAGTTTTTTTTTTTTCTAACAATTCATTTTTCTGTTATCTCCATGGAATCGTCTAGATTTACTACTGTAAAATCTTTCATTTTGAACCCTAACTGTTCGAAATAGAGTCTCAAATTATGTTCTAAAAATAACCAGTGCCTTGTATCTTCTAACCAATTATGTATTACAAGCAGATTCGATTCATGCAATTAAGGATCGTATTACGTAAGTAATAAGTAACATTATGGTGCTAATAGCTAAGCTGTTCGAATCTTTAAGTTTTGTCGAGGTCGATCGTTGAGGTATGCGAGAATCGGTTTATGATATCTTGTGACGTATGTAGATACGTAAATACAAATAAGTGCCTAAGTAATAAAGTAAAAAACTAGTTTTTTAATAAAATTAAGTGTCTAGGTTTAGGTTTAGTAAAAATAGCGTTGTGAACTAAAATACCTCTACAGTTTTTTCTCGGTGACCTTTTTTTATTCCTTTGTTATTAACTTCTTCATAAAAAAACTCCTCTCCATTATCACATCTAACATATTACGGTATAGGACGTACTCGTACATATCGACGGACGTACGTACGATGACATCATATTTGGAACGGATCATGATGTTTTTTTTTTTTGTAAATTTCAACTGCCCCTACCACTAAATTCTTCGTGACTATGTAGCAGCAATAAAGATCTACATGGATTTGTACAAAAATCAGGCTAAAACCACCTCATTTGTTACCTTTTACTCTATTTTTTGTACTTAATTTTTGTAATTTTTAATTAAGTGTAGTTTTTGTCTCATGTAGAGATTTACAATTGGTCAATTTTACCTAATTCCAAAACCAACTATCAACACCAAGGAAACATGTTTACGAGACACACGTGTCTTTAATTTTACAGCAGTTGTTCTTATAAAACCAAATTCGGTCCGAATAATCGGATTTTTCTGTGTTGTTTGCTACGCTTATCTACGTAGCACCGTAGACGGGTCTACGGTGCTACGAAGCGTTCCTGTAGGAGGTAGATAGACTAGCTGTAGTCTGCGGTTTCACTATGATTTTCCAGTTTTTTACGGAGAAGTATCCTATGTACGTCATAATGTATATTACCTTCCTAACAATTTACATCGAGATCGGTCCAGCCGTTTAACATTATCACGGTAAAAATGTACAGTTTTCGGTTACAATTTCATTTATATTTAGCGTGAAATGTTTTGCTGGAAATAATGATAAAAAAATGGTTTCTTGTTTCAGAGCGTCATAAAAAGCAATAATTTTACATTTACGATTGCTTTATTGTAACAAATCAATTTTAAATATAATATTCGTAACCGGATAGGTGGCTCGTGTCTTGCGCTATAACAAGCCGTTGTTTGTCGACCTCAATATTTTCGCAATATAGTGGTGTGATCTCAACTTGATAATAATGATAATTTTAGAGTACACGCCAAAGTTTATGACTGCTCTGAACGTGTAGAGGCGGAAGCGTCACGATAGCAAAGAGCAGGGATTTTGGCCCGCGATTAACTTTTATTTAGTTATTGCTGTTATATATGCTAATTTATGTCCTCGCGGGGTCAAAATATACAAAGCGAACAAAATGTAGTAGTCCATACTAATAAGTTATGACAGCGAAAGTTACTGTTTCTCTGTCTGCTTGCTTGTAGAGTTATCACGACTGAGCGGATCTTGATATTTAATAAAGAGTTACTGTCTAACACACAGACATAGAATTCTTTTTTAAGAATAAATACGCTATTATGTTAATAGCGGTTGCGTGACATCGAAGTCGTGGAGCTAATATCATAAAAATATAAAGATAACAATGTCTTTTTACCGACTGATTGTAGAAATTATAAACTCATGGGTAGTTTCAATTATTCATGAGACTAGTTAATGAGTCTGTTCAATTTATAAATGCCATTGCATTCTATGGTTCATTCAGAGCGGCCAGAAACTTTGGCGCGAATTCTACTTATGTAAAATACGCGTTGCCAAATGTTGGCCAATTTTACAAGTATAAAAGTTAGTCAGCGATTTTGTCCGTTGATCTCGACATAAACCTGTTTCTCTTGAATTATGAGGAAAACTGAAATATTTTTGAGTTTTTTTTGGTTGTTGCAACAGGGTCTTTTGGAAAGTTACATATCATTACGAATTGACATCAAGATATTTTTTTCACATGGAATTGTTATGTGCTCGGTATACTAGAGAAGACATCGCAGTTCATTGCGGTGGCTTATTTTCAATCCCCTGACACTCGCAAAAAAAGTTGCTTAAGTGTGACTGGGATGTCTTGTAGTACACACACTGTTGCATTTAATTCGGATACAACCGAATACATGACTTACACAGCTTACTTTGTCTTACTCTTGCAGCAGTAGATAGAGCAAGACAGACTTGAATATCTTGGTAAAATTATTTTAATTGTCTTTGAGACGGTATCACGGACGTCATTTGACGCAGATGCTCAGGAAGGTTTGTTTTTCTATTTGGGCTTGATAAATTCTAGAGTGCAATACGAGTATGTGGTTAAGTTTGTCTGCTTGTCAAAATGTCAAATATTAATTTTCAAGCTAGGATTTTTGTTTTAATTCTAATGTATCTTAACGGACGGTGTGTTTGGAGATTTTTGTATTTGGATCATAGCCCGCTTTGATTCTACTGACTTCAAATGATACTAGACACAAAGCATTGGAATTAACTGGAAAATCGTGTTAGCCGCGAAGGACTATGTCTATACCCAACTAGTTCGTACATAGGCCCAGCTAGTTTCGACACCTTTGGCCGATATGCAACCAGTTTCGGCACGCACCATTAAACTATAGTTATACGACCCCAAACAGCTTATTAATCATTTTAATTCCAATCACATGTAAATACTCACGTTATAAGCATCTTGCTGGCCTTTGGTCAGTTTCCTCGTCGCATGCACTAGGAACACCAACACACAAACAATGCACTAGATTTGAAAATCGATTAATACACACACTAGCACGCTTTTTGAGACGTAATTAGTAACTTTCTAAATACAACGCGTATTATTTCAGTTTCAAATCGAGCGGGCGTGTGCGTCGGCCCGCGTTCGTTCGGCAACTGAGGCTTGCTGACAATGTGGACTTGTGGAGGGAATACTTTTTCGCGTGTTTTTTTTTCTTGGCAGTCTTGCTAGCCAGTCCAGTGTGTCAAGACAGAATGACGCAAGTGTTTCGGCAACTGTAGCCTGGGGGTTTTTTTCATTGCCTCAGCACACATGCGCGTCAATTAAAATTGGTGGTCCCATATAAGATTACCTTGTAGTAGTAAAATGTAGGAAATGGGGGGCTAATGTCGCGAATAATGGCAACATTGATAACTGGTATAATTTGTACAGGGTAGAGATTTAATAGAAATGGAAAAAAATTGACTTGGCGGTCAGGGATCCAGTTGTTACACTAGTTTGCCTTTTGTTTTGGTATTTTTGCTACTAATAATAAGGTTCATCCTATCTATCTTTAAGAACACAGATAAAGCTACGTTATCAGTCATCATTATTTCAGCCAAGGCAGAAATATTTTGACTTTTCGTCCGTCTCCCCGTAGAGACAATGTTCTTGGTACCCTATTTGATAAGGTTCCTAACGATGCTCTCTCAGTCTAATAGTTTATACATTGGATGAACATAAGTCTAACTTTTTATTTTGGAAAATAAGTTTATGTAGGATCATTGATAAAACTGCGGGCGTAGCTGATTGAGCGAAGCGAGATCTCAGAGCCTACCGGGACATCTCGGCATTTGAGTGTGTACGATAACTTGAGTATTGTTGATCCGATCTCCATTAAATTTTGCAGGCTAGTATATCATGCAAATACAATTTTTATGGTCGGATATGAGCAAAATCGGACGACAAGTTAAGAAAATATGCGAGTTCTCCGATCTAGGCGGACTACTAGCTAGTACTCTACATTGGAGTATTTAGAGAGAAGGAAATGTCAAAAGCAAAAGTTACAATGACAAAATTAAGTCTTGGTTTTTGAAATCAGTTAAAAAATTGTGACGTTTTAAAAGCGCGGAGGTAAAGTCCGACGGAACGAGTTTCCAAGGACGGTGGAGCTTGTTTCACAGAGTTATGTACAACAACTTGCCTTGTTTACAGTCAGAGTTTAGATAGCGTTGTTAAAAGGAACGTGGTGTCAGATGGGTTAAGCCGATCCGCTGAGAGAACTGTGCAAGAGAGCGGTAAGGTCGATTTTTGAGGCGTTTAGGTTCAAAATATGCCTTTCTGGAAACGTACCTCGGTTCCATTATATACCTTTCCTCAAACGTGACTTTCCAAAATAAATTCTGTATTAAAAAAAATGTCTGTCTCCTAAAATGTGTTTTCCGGTTCCGACTAATTTCGTCAGCATTGACGTCGTTGACAATTTGTGAAAAGCAGTTCTGATAATGAGCATGACAATGTTCTATGCCACGTCCTAAAGCCTGAAATTCGGAATAAATAAATAAAAATTGAAAAATTTGGGGCGTTTACACACACGGTCGCCTGACCCCAAACTAAGCAAAGCTTGTACTATGGCTGCCAGAGACAGATATACTTACAAATTTATTATTAAATACATACCTAAACAGATATAACAAAATATTAATTTAATCGAAAAATATATAATTACATTTCTTTCTCATTCATTAATTGAGGATAGAGAATTTGCAAAGAATCTACTATATTTAAATGTAGCAATAATAGTTTTACAGTGTTTTGTCTTTTTAATTCTTTTAAATTTGTAAATCGATTGAAAAAGAGAAAACACTGTGTAACTATTCTCAGGCTATACAACGTGTATTAGTAAGAGAGCTTAGTAAGCTAACATGGCTAACGGTTAGGGTCAACTGGGGAAAATGCATCTGTGGGGCGATTGCGTCTTTCGAGAATTACTGACGGGCCCGTCACAATTAGGCGACTAACGCCATCTTGTACAGATTATTGCAACAAAGGATAGAAAAAAGGTGGAGGTGGCGCCTAATTTATGAAGGGTTTGTCAGTAATTCTCGAAAGGCGCAATTGCCCCACAGACGATTTTGCCCGGTTGACCCTATATGTAGGTATAATTAAATATAATAATAAATAAATTCGGGACACTACCACACACGGTCGCCTGACCCCAAACTAAGCAAAGCTTGTACTATGGCTGCCAGGGACTGAAATACATACTTAGATATTTTTAAATACATACTTAAATACATATTAACACCCCGACATAGAACAAACACAAATGTTCATCACATAAATGTTTGCCCTAGGTGGGAATCGAATCCACGCCCCCAAGCTCAGAAGGCAGGTTCACTACCAACTGAGCCACCGAGGCAGTCAAAATCTATCTATTCTATTCTATACATTTGTTTGTGTACATGCGTGTTTGCTAAAATTATCTACAGACAGGAAATCCTGAGTTTACTTTTTAAACCTTTTTCGTTTATGCACTCTTTCAAAACGTTTTAAAGTAATCTTCAAAATATTTATTTTATTTTGCTAGAGTTAGGTATGCTCTGATTTTTTGTGATTTTGGTTAAAATGGTTCTTTGATAAAATGTTATTAATTCTTAATTATCAAACTAATGTGAGCATCGATTCTAACACTATTTACCATATTTTATGGAGATAGCGCCGCTGTTGTCTGTATTAGAAGTTGAAATCCTACTAATATTATTAACGCGAAAGTTTGTAAGAATGGATGGATGGATGTTTGTTACTCTTTCACGCCAGAACGGCTGAACAGATCTGGATGAAATATGGCACAGAGATAGATTTTAGTGTAGAATAGCACAAAATATACTATTTAACCGCGGGTGAAACCGCGGGGCGCACCTTGTAAAAAAACAAATCTATTTTCCCTAAAACCTTACCCAACCCGATCGGGTTGGCTTTTCGGGTTCGCTTCAAAATGAAAATCAATAAATCCAATTCAAAACAATTTTGTTTGACTTGTGACATCGCTCAGTTTTTGATGGATCGTAGAAATAAACACAATTTAACACATTTTTTTGCACCCAGCGATAAGACCTCCGGTTGTAACTACATAACATATCGTCACGCCTTTTCCCCGAAGGGGCTGGCAGAGGTGTACAACACCCAGACTTTGCCAGACGATATTTAGTCTCTTCTTTCTTTAAATACGCACAAATGTTCACACATTGAACAAGTTTTGATGTTTGGCATGTACAATTACATGGACTATATCTCCCCTTATGTTCTTGGTTTGTTTTTTAAAGTTCTCAAGAGAAAATAGAGCTATGAAAAAAATCCGCATTTTTTTAAGAGGTCACTTTTGACAGATTTATTTAAAAGATAGACAAAGAACATAAAAATCCCTTGACATACGAAGGCTGTCTACATCATTAGTTTTAAATTAATTCATAAAACAAGGGAAAAACTTAGTTATTTAAAAATGATTAGAGAAGTGCGAAAGTCATAAAAATTGATTGAAATTGCAATTTGTCACTCTGTAGATAACTTTAGAGGCTCCTCAGTATCTTTTCTAGCTCTCTTCGCTCGTCGTCTTCTTCTAGACGAACTGGCAATGGAAAATCTTTAGCCAATGTGAATTTAGTCGTAAGTGTTCGTCGGACTTTTCGCCAGTTTGTGGTCAGCCTCATTTCCCAAAAACACAATTTTTCCATTTCTTTACCTGTTTATTATCAATGCAGTTACGCTTTCTGCTCGTGTTCAGTGGTTAGCTCTCGCTGGTAATGAGATGCGGTGGTGGGTTCGGTGCCAGGCGCGGAACTGTTGTTTGTTTTGGGTGTTTCATATCGGATGTTGTGTAAGTTTCATTTAATTTGCTTGTAAGTGAAGATAATGTTTAATGAAGGTATCTTTTATAATCTTGTGAATTTGTCCATCTTTTATTTTTACCCGACTGCGCAAGAAGAAGCGTTATGTTTTTCGAGTATATGTATGTATTTATGTATGTATGTATGTGGGTTTGTATGTATGAGGTTTCCTAGACACGCCTTACAGCTTAAACAGCTTAATGGATTTCGACATGTGAGGTGTCATTTGAATTCTTTTGATAGTGGATGTGACATAGGGTACATTTTGCAGCCGAGTTTTTTAGTATATTTTTTTCATTGACCTCTAACGATCGTTGAAACAATTTCTCCGGCTCAACGGGTCTGGGATGAAATTCAGCGATTCAATTATTCAATAGATAGATTACAGTCTGTAAAAGCGAATCATTATAGGTACTTTTTAACCGCAGGCAAAATCGCAGACGCAGCTAGTTTTATTTAAAGTAGGTAAACAATACGGAAGGTACACACTGAGGAGAATAATGTTTTTGCGTAAGATCATAACAAGATGTAACCTATACCTTGATCTATGACGCGCGTAGTCGCGACTTCCGATTGAAAAACAACATTAGGAGGAATTAGGTGCCTTTTGAACTCGCTGCAACGTACGCTTAACTACACTAAAGCTTCGTCCTAACTAAGCAAACTGTGAGCAGCTGACAGATAACCTTAGATTATTTCTGTACTTAATGAATGGTCAATCTTTGGATGGGTGACCGCGGGTGGCATCTACTACTGAGTGCTACCGTGGCTCGGATGACACGTTAAATTGTAAGCTCTGGTTGTTTGTTCTACAATAACAATAGTCAAGCCATATCAAAGGCCTTCGGGCGGCCTAGTAACTCTGACATCAGAGCTAGCCACTCGGCCTATACGTACTTACAATTAAATGGCGTGTCCGAACAGCGCGTACTGTACGCAGTTTGCAGCGTATCGCTTGCTGACTTATTCACAGAGCTTGACAGAGAGAGCTTTCACAGAGAGTGGCGATGCGAATCAGGCGAATAAGGCAGCGTATCACTTGCTGACTTATTCGCCTGATTCGCATCGCCACTAAGCGGGACGTCAGTCACCCCAAGCGGGACGTCAGTCACCCCAAGCAGGATGTCAGTTACCCCAAACGGGAAATCAGTCACCCCAAGCGGGACGTCAGTTAGCCCAAGCCGGACGTCAGTCACCTCAAGCGGCACGTCAGTCACCCCAAAGGGGGACGTCAGTCACCCCAAGTGGGACGTCAGTCGCCCCAAGCAGGACGTCAATGCAGGACTTATTGCCCTCACCCCGAAAAGGAATAAGAATCGTCACTAAGGTCCCTTTGACATGAAGGTATAGCTTATATGCTGAATTAACGTATAGGGTAAATTTTAAGGGTAATTAGTGGTTACTAGTAATTATATAAAGAATGCAATTCGTATGAAGACTATGAAGTGCTTAATTTTCTAAGGATGCTCCTAGAGTCCATTGCTCTTTTTTTCAGCAATACTGCTCCGGCAATACTAGCAATATTGCCGACTGTAGCCCGGCCATCATTAGCCATGCTATTAATGTGTGACTACGTGACCAGTAGGGCTATTCCTGCGCGTGAGATGAGATGAGATTTTATCTTGGTCACTTTCACACCTTTGACGTTTTAAACGATAGCAACAAGGACGAAACAAAGTGAGATGCAAATCTCAAATCTCCGAATAGGGCCCCAGGGGCTATTCTTGCGCGTGAGATGAGATGAGATTTTATCTTGGTCACTCTCACACCTATGACGTTTCAAACGAGAGCAACAAGGATGAAAAAAGGTGGGATGAGAATCTCAAATCGCCGAATAGGGCCACAGATTTGCGAATAGGGCCACAACGTAGGTACACATAAAATATTGTCACAATATTGCCAGGTGCCGTAAAAATACGGCCCGTCTAGGAGCACTTTAACAGAAATGCCAAAAACCGAACCGAACCGCGTTAAGAAAATAAAAGGTTAACAACATTGATGTTTTTTTTTACATTTTTATTCGGTTATTAACATTTTAAAATCAAGTTTTTAAGATCTACTAAAGTAATGAGGTTAAGGCCCTCTGTACATTTAGCGATTTTAGTAATTTCTTGACGTCTTTAAGCACATATGGTTACCTACTATTTTACTTGGATGCTAAGATAAGCCAATATTATAAAATTTTAATCAATTCCAATTTTATAATGTTGGCTAATCTAGGAGCCCGGCTATACTGACCTTACTTTAACATCCGTACTAATATTATAAAATCGAAAACTCTGTCTGTCTGTCTGTCTGTTTGTAGGCTTTTCATGAACGGATCATAACTAATTTTGATAGTTAGTAACAGTATTTCACAAAGGAGGTTTTTGGATACTATTTTCTAAATAAACGCGAAAAAAGTCGCGGGTTGGAAATAAATTGTGATCTCGTGGTTAGGAAGCATAATTAACAGCGGTGTTACCCACGGTTAAAAAGCAGCTTATGCGCTTTTCCAGGCTATTATCTATCTCTGTGCCAAATTTACTCACGATCCGTTCAGCCGTTCTAGCGTGATTGAGTAACAAGCATCCTTCCATCCAAACTTGCATTTATAAAATTAGTCAGATCCATTCAATAGAAAAAACCTCGTTTAAAAAAGAAACTATGCTTTTTCATTTAAATTATAACACAATCTGGAAAATACCCACATAAAGATGGATTGGAAAGATTTGGTTTTGTTTTTAGTTTTACTTTTTGCGAATGTTAAGAAGAATTAAAAATAGCTAATACCGAAGTTTGACATCGCGAGTCCCTGCGTAACTCTCAAACTTTTGGTCTAGGTACTAAGACCAAAGTTACGTACGAGATAACTATAAAATCTTAATAAAACTGTTTTTAACCAATCAATATGTTAAATATTAATAATAAACGTCAAAATAAATAATTATAATGTTATATTGTGTCCAACGATAAAAATATGGTTTTAAGTTATGAAAATTTGTAAAAACTACCACCTGTACGCCACCTACCTTCGTAATATGAAACCATGCCGTTGGCCTGATCAGGGACATGCTGCGACTAAATAGTTCGTGCTACATACGACAGATGGCGCTATATTACACAACATATAAATTAAACTTCACAATATTCTCAAGTCATAATAGATGGCATTGATATGAATGGCTCGAAGGCATGCAACAATGAAAAGGTTCCATAGAAAAATTACAAAAAGAAATTATCAAAAAATGTTAATATTTTCTTTGACGGTAATGGCTTCTCACGGTTGGTTTATTCAGCAATTGGAAATTCCTTTACTAAGTTTGGGTGGGTAGGTACCTTTTTTTTTTTTAAAATATTCATCAATGAGATAGCTTATTAGTCGATAAGGTCTAATACTGTGCGTAAAATATATGGCATTTAGGTTACTGGGCTTGAGCATCGACCTCTCGGCATCATGCGAAAGTAGCTCTTACGTCACGAACTGGTCGGCATCCAGTCGGCATCTCATAACCATTGCATCATTCAATGGACCACTAGATGCTGGCTGTCTTTATCTTGTATGCGTAAAACATGCTTGAGCACATTTTGTTGGATCATTACCTCGGAATAAGTAGGTGATTATCCTTATAAAAAAACAGATATCTGCCTCCGGCTTCGCGCACGTTTCAGCTCACGAGAGCCTAATTGGCACTCAGTAGGTAATTGTCTAGGTTTCTATGGAGAAAGATTGATTTTAAATCAAACCGGTAGTTCCGCAGATTATTTATTTTATTAAAAGCGAACAGCCTAGGGCTGATGTGCCTATATCACACTGTGTTGAATTAAAATTGTCCAAATTCACTAAATGTTGACACAAAAATGGTTTTTATCTACATTTAAGTGTTTGTCAGAGACATTTGCTTTCGGTGCAACCAGCCATCAAGCCGGTTCTTAAATGCGTTGATGGATTTAGCAGTGAATACCCCATACATCAAAATTTACAAACACAATCTAAAAAGTACCCACATAAAAGTAACTATAGAAGCAGAAATAGCCATAGGGGCGGCAAGACGGCAATGCCACGCCCAGGGTCCTATTTGGAGATTTGAGAATTCCCATCTCAATTGAAATTCATCTTACTTGAAATTCATCTCATTTGAAATTCATCTCATTTGAAATTCATCGCACCTTTTTTCGTCCTTGTTGCTCTCATTTGAAACCTCATAGGTGTGAGAGTGACCAAGAAAAAATCTCATCACATCTTACGCGTAGGAATAGCCCTCCAGGGCCTCTCGCTTGCAGAAGCCTGGCGCCCTTTTTATGAGGGGGCTTCTAGACAGGCTATAAATTAACTGTAATACTGGCCCAGCAACATTTTAAGTGTGGCCCGGCCATATAGACGTACATTTCTAGCATGATAGATATTGCAGTAAAATTTGGTTCGTGTAGGACCGCCCTTAGGTAAGTGGTTTAGTTGATCGTCTTTGTGCTTCTGTTATCTATTATAAATCGACCAGTATAACATCTTAATTTATTTATAACTGCCGCCATTGTTTAGAAGTGGTCTACTTGCAGAAGACAGGTACGATACGAAGTTAAAGTGATTCGTTTCACTTAGTTATAGCATAGCGCGAAATTTAAATTTCAAACAGTTTTTTTGTTGTTTTTCCAGCTAGACCAAAAACAAAAAGCTGTCTGAAATTTAAATTTCAATAAGCCAAACGTAGCACCTCAAATTCTCAAACACAGTGTTAATTAGCTCAAAATTGGAATGTCACTCTAATTTTATGCCAACTCATGGTTAACTTCTAGCTCTTGCGAAGATTATTAACCGACTCCAAACTATGTTCCTATCAATTGTTAAAACTTTTTGACCAATAGGAACTACGTATCAGAGCTTTCTCGGGCGTTTGTGTGAATATTTTGGAGACGGCTTATTAGTTTAATCTTTAATGCGTAGTTAACTCCAATAAATAACAGGTAACGTACATTAAAAGACATACAAAAACCCAGCTCCAAAATGTTGTACCTTATGTCACTTACACTATCAAGATGATTCATCTGACATCTCACACGTCGAAATCTATTAAGCTGTTTGGGCCGTAGGACGTGCCAAAGAAACCTCATACATACATACACTCGAAAAACATAACCCTCCTTCTTGCGCACACGGGTAAAAAGTTAACCAGAGATTCTGAATACCTATAGATGTAAATAGATATCTAAGTTTATTTTATTGAAAGGTAAGTTACTCACGCAGTGGTCCAGCTGAACATTCGCTTTACTCTCTCCGACCGTAGCTCTGTTGGGTTTGACATTTTGTCTGCAACAAACAAAAATAATACGTTAACAAGTATAAATCATTGTGTTACTAAAACATCGACACTAATTGCTAAGAATACTCTCATTCAAGTCACCTTTCAGACAAAATAAAACCAAAATGTATCCATCTGTTAGTGAGTTACGATGCAATAGACAGGCCCATAGATACTTGCTTACGCTTAACTTGTACACCCCTCTGTTTGGTGTCGGGATTCAAAAATAACTATATAAAATTATAATATATCATAAGAGCATTCTTATTGTATTTTTAACTAGCTGCGGCCCGCGGTTTTACCCGCGGTCCCACAGGAACCGTTTAACTATTCGGGATAAAAAGTATCCTATGTCCTTTTCTGTAACCCAGACAACAAGTATGAAAAATTTCATGACGATCAGTTAAATATTTAGGGCGTGAAAGCGGTGCAAACTAACAAACAAAATCACTTTCGCATTTATAATGTTAGTTAGGATTAAAATAGTAAAGAAAATTTAACTTTATGTCAATAAAAATTATTCTCTTCTATTCTTTTGTTGTACTAAATCAGGCACTGAGTTGCCTCGTATGTTTCCCCATAAACTGTCCCCTAGGTAAGGTTTAAGGTTTAAAGACATTTATTCTCAATAAAGACATTACATATCACTCACTTGAGAACAATACTAAACATCAACAAAATTACAATGTCGTCGTAGGTATCTAGCAAGGCTACCAACCCTCTCAACGTATTCATTTGCTTAGAAGACTGTGATCCTAGGAGCAAGTTGTTTTTTGAATACGTTGAAAGAATTCACATTTTTTATGCGTGAGGGTATCTTATTATAAAGTTGTGCTCCTTCAAAAGTAAGTGTTTTTTTGCCGTAGATAGTTCTAGCTTTTGGCAAAACTAAAAGGCTAGCTCGTCGGGTACTTCGCTTTGTAGTTTGTTTGATTTTTGTAAAAGTAATGTTAGTGTGAATGCTTTTATTTAGTGATTTCTGGGTAAAAATACACACGTTATAAATATATAATTGCTTGACATTCATTATTTTAGTCTCTTTAAGTCTAGTTTAGTTTATCATATGTATGTTCTGTGCCTTAGGTGTAAATTATACAAGTCGGCCGTAAGGCGAGGACGCGGTGCGGACACAGTGAGGCGCGAAAACGGAAGCAGCGTGCCTGAACCAGCCAACCAACCAGCCATTTACTTTGCGCCTCACAGGAATATGTAGGAAAAATATAAAAGCCGAACGCAGCTTTACAGTACAAGTAGAAATCAAGGTTGAAGCTTGTAAGTACTGCTATTTATTCTGTGGCCCAAGCGAGGACATCTGAGGCCCTCTGCCCAGCTAATAATTATGATGAAAACATACGTGCCTGCATAATTATCATAAGCATAAACTTGAAAAATGTTTGCTATTGACACATCTACGTAATTTAATATTTAAAACAGAAGTAAAACTGCAAACCCGTGTTGATAATTATATTTTTATTTTACTTATGAAATCGAACAGAGTTTCAGCTTAGGCTAAGGTACACTACAGAATAATCCGATAACTGCGCTGCTCGCAATATATAACTAGCTTACCCCCACTGCAATTAAGGGCGGTAACAAAATGGCGGCAATCGTTAAGGTGCATCATAACAATCGGACGTGACGCCACAATCAAATAAGGCGATCGATTAAATATGCTGGGCTTGCTTGTCGGGTTCGGCTAGGCGTCAGCATGGCAGGGCTTGGCTTTGCATGGCCTGTCATGACTTAGCATGACTTGGCACGGCTTGGCATGGCTTGGCATGGCTTGGCAGGCTTGGCTTGGCTTGGCTGGCTTGGCATACGGCTTGGCAGAACATCTGACCGTTACAATCGGCCATCCTGCAACAATTGCTCCCGCAATGGGAACAGACAGTGGACATTAACTTTCTAATAAATCAAGAAGGTCTTCAGTTTCTAACTGCTCATCAGAACTGCTGGCACTATCAGACACCGGAGCTATGCTTCGGTAAGGACGCAAGGAGTCTGCGGATACTAATCCGGTGAAGTTTTTGTAACCTCTTAAGCCTTTAATACTCCTGATCCGGTATCTGTCATTGCCAACAACTTTCGTCACAATGTAGGGTCCTGAATAAAGATCATCTAACTTCGTGTTAACTTTAGCAGCGCTACTGGTAGGCGCTTGTCTCCAAAGGACTAATTCGCCCTTTTTGTATACATGACAGTTTTTGCGACGCTTATCAAAATGACGTTTCATTTTCATGCTAGCCCGTTCAATACGCTGTCTAGCTTTTATACGTTTTGCCTGGGTGGATTCGACAACGCGCCCTGGAATTAAAACGTCGCATACTGACCTACCACTACGAGAGAACATCAGATCGTAAGGCTTAATACCAGTCGTATCGTTAAGAGTATTATTTATACCCCAGACCACGTCAGGTAGACTATTAGACCAATTATTCGCGGCTTCGCTGGGGTCAGTTGCACGTAACGCGCTGAGAATGGTTCGATTTGTACGTTCTACCTGACCGTTAGCGCGCGGACACGCAATAGCGGTCATGGTATGCTTAAACTGTTTCTCGGTAGCAAACTTCTTAAAATACCTACTAGTGTAAGCCTTTCCGTGATCTGACACCACCCTATCTGGATATCCGAATAAGCTGAAGATTCGTTTTAGTAGTCGGACCGTTTCTACCGAATTTACTGTGCGGGTAGGTTCCGCAATGACGAACTTCGAAAATGCGTCAGTTATAACCAACATATACTCATGACCTTTCTTTGTCCTACAAAAAGGACCTAAATGATCGACGTGAACCGTCCTAAAGGGTTCTGTAGGCTTGGGAATAGGATGCAACATTCCTTCCCTTCTCCCATATTCACCTTTCCCATAAGCGCAATGTAAACAAGCTGTGACATACTTTCGGATAAATCTTGTCATTTTAGGAAACCAGTAATCATTTTTTATCAAATCTAAACAACGCTTTAAACCTACGTGTCCTATTTCATCATGATGCATTTGGACAATTTTCCACCTAGCTGGCCCGGGCACTACAAGACGGCTTCCCACCAGCGTTTTACGATACAACCTATCATCTATTAGCGCGAAATCTTTTGTTATGTCACGGTCCGCTGAACGAGTTTTTAATTGGTCGATGATGCTTTTGACTTTTTCATCCTGACACTGGACCGTATAAAACCAATCCAAAACTTCTAGGCGATTCACGTTTAGTACGTCGATGGGGTTCCTACTAAGCGCGTCGACGTGCTTCATGCGCTCACCTGGCCTATATTCGACGCTTATGTCGTAATCCTGTATCATTAACCACCATCTCGCAATTCGCGGAATTATGTCACGTTTTGTCAAGGTGGAGCGCACGGCTGTACAATCCGTAACTACTTTTATATGTTTACCCACAAGATAAATACGAAATTTACGCAACGATTCTACTACTGCTAACGTTTCGAGTTCGTAGCTATGATACATACATTCTTGTTTAGATGTCACTCGACTAAAGTACATCACCGGCCTTAATGTACCATCATGCTGTTTTTGTAACAATATACCCGCTATTCCTACTTTGCTAGCATCTGTATGTATTTCCGTTTCCAACGCGGGATCGTATATCGCTAATACTGGTTTTGAACAAAGACATTTCTTTAATTCGTCGAAACTTTCGGATTGTTTACTACTCCAATTCCATTGCATATCTTTCTTTGTTAATTCTGTTAGAGGCCGGGCTATTTGTGCAAATTTGTAAATAAACTTTCGAAAATAACTACATAATCCTATAAACTGTCGAACTTCGTGTACATTTTTGGGTACAGGGAACTGAGACACAGCGGTTAATTTTGACTCCGCCGGTAGTACACCGTTTTCAGAAATTTCGTGTCCTAAATACGTCACTTGAGCTTCCAAAAATGTACACTTTTTCATATTTAGTTTAAGATTTTCGTTTTCGAACTTATCAAGCACGGTTTTCAAAATGTCAAGGCCCGATTTAATATCTACCGAGGGTAGTAATATGTCATCTAAAAAAGCTAGAATTTCGCATGAACTGTCATTAATGCAAATACCGTCACTAGTTGAATTTTGGATTGAATTCACTATTTTGTTGATTAATCGCATGAAAACCGACGGAGAATTGGCTAACCCAAAGGGAACGCGGAGATATTCATAATGTCCAGCTTGACATATGAATGCACTTTTATGAGTATCTTCCGGTTTAAGACTGACCTGATGATAGCCTTGAGCCATATCTAAACACGTAAAATATTTTTTGCCGGCTAATTTGGATATGTGATCCTCAATGTTAGGCAGTGGATATCTGTCCTTAACGGTGATTGCGTTAAGCGCACGATAATCTACACACAACCTGCTATCGCCGTTCTTTTTCTTAACTAATATTACTGGCGATGCATAGTTAGATTCAGACTCTTTAATAATACCCGCGTCTAATAGCTCCGAGACTTTAGATTTAACTATATTCTGTTCCGAGTGAGATAACCTATAAGGTTGTCGATGAATAGGCTGATCGGTCGTGAGATTAATTGGCATTTGAACTAATTTCGTACAACCGAGATCTTTCGTGCTACCCGCAAAACTATTTTTATATTTAAGCAGCAAACTAATCAAATTGTTGTAGTC
Organism: Peribatodes rhomboidaria; assembly: GCA_911728515.1. Taxonomy (NCBI): domain Eukaryota; kingdom Metazoa; phylum Arthropoda; class Insecta; order Lepidoptera; family Geometridae; genus Peribatodes; species Peribatodes rhomboidaria. Next base: position 1,043,921 of record OU452190.1, read on the forward strand.
ATCATTCTCTAAATGTCCTATCTTAATATCAGCTAATAAAACACCGCCTATGCTAAGAGTAGAGGCATGATTTAACGCTAGAACGGTAGGTGAATCGATGGGCACATTTAAAAATCTAGACACATTAGGCAACACAGGCAAGTTGGCTAAACGAGATGGCTTATTAGGTACAAATGGCATGGCTTGGCTGACCTGGCTTGTTGTTGCTGACTCTTCACAGCTCGCTGCTCGCGTGAGAAGCTGGCCGGCTTCCCAAACGACGTCCTTGTCGCCCGTGCTGACGACTTTGATATGCCCGGTGCTGCCTCGAAGTAAGGTGGCGGGTAAAGAGTAGGCAACTCCGTCAAACTCAAAGTGGCGTAACGTGGTGCAGACGTTGTTGTCCTTGCGGTTTCCCAGGACCTGGACCTTAATAATGGATGCTCCAGGCGGTAAAACTTCTTGGTGGGCTGTCACCACTTTGAACTTTTGAATTTCTTCGGCTACGTCTACTCCTGGCATAAAATCAGGTTCTTGCATCAATGTGGCTGCACCATTCTTCACAATTAGTGTCACATTGTTGGCATTAATTATAGGCTGTCCAATTAACAGATGAATGTCTCCCATCTCGGTATCTGTTAAGAATGCTTCACATGGAACTCGAATATTGTCTATTCGCAAATCAAATTTTACTTCTCCACGGGTCGTGATTAATCCACCCGAAAATCCTTTCAAAATTGTGCTTGTAGGTATAATTGAAAGGCACAATAGCTTGTAAATTTGACTGCTCATGACGTTTACCTGGCTTCCGGTGTCAATGTAGGCCTTCACGTATACTCCGTTGATCTCAGCTGTCTTCTTGTAAATATCATTATAGTTTTGGATCAACTTGATGTCCTTGACGCTGTTGTTTACTTCGACGGTAGGCCGTTGTAATGTGGCAAAAGATGAGTTGTTGCAGCGTGTTGCAATGTGGCCTTGCTTGCCACATTTAAAACACACACGTTGATCAGGTAGCGTACAATTACGCAACATGTGACCCGTTTTCTTACAGCGCGGGCAGGGGTCATTTTCCGAGAAAATCTTTTTTTTCTGCCGGCACTAGTCGCACGTCCTTGTTTGGTACCCTAATCTCAGATGCTGGGCCTCGGTAGTCGTCAAGAGCACAGAGGAAAGATTCGTACAGCTCATCTGGACGTTCACATTGAAAGGCACGAGCATTTGCTTGTAAAGAAGAGGGTAGGCCTCTTATTATACACGAAACACTAGCGCCATCCGATAATTTGCAGCGAAAGCACATGGAGACCTTGTCTTGATAATATTTCGTCATAGTCTCACTAGGCAACTTTCTTCTTTGCATCATCTCATCCAATAATGCACTGTAGTCACGATGTTTTGGAAAAGCACGTAGTAGCATTTGCTTCCACTCGTTCCAGGAATAATTATATTCGTCGAGTCTGTTGTACCACTTGCGAGCTTGGCCACGCAGTTTATCTTGGAGATGAAATGCCTTGATCTGGTCGCTCCAACCATGTATGTCTCCAAGTTGGTCGATTTTCTTCAACCACGCCGATACTGTACAATCTTCGCCATCTGGGTCGAATTCCGGGATGAGCGACGCAGCGCGATGATTCTTGGCTTGCCCCATATGTATAGTGTTGTCGTGTTCGAGGTCACGAATCGCCATGTTGACTTCATTCTCCAATAAGTTTTTCAGCAGTTTTCTGGCAGGCTGTGGGGTAGAATCGCTGTCATCATATTGTTCTCGGTGATGACTTGAAGAATCCCATCCAGGTGGACGGACTCCTTGACCACTGGAATCCTGACGACTTCGTTTCATAATCCCACTTCTGAGTAAAACAGAAGTAAAACTGCAAACCCGTGTTGATAATTATATTTTTATTTTACTTATGAAATCGAACAGAGTTTCAGCTTAGGCTAAGGTACACTACAGAATAATCCGATAACTGCGCTGCTCGCAATATATAACTAGCTTACCCCCACTGCAATTAAGGGCGGTAACAAAATGGCGGCAATCGTTAAGGTGCATCATAACAATCGGACGTGACGCCACAATCAAATAAGGCGATCGATTAAATATGCTGGGCTTGCTTGTCGGGTTCGGCTAGGCGTCAGCATGGCAGGGCTTGGCTTTGCATGGCCTGTCATGACTTAGCATGACTTGGCACGGCTTGGCATGGCTTGGCATGGCTTGGCAGGCTTGGCTTGGCTTGGCTGGCTTGGCATACGGCTTGGCAGAACATCTGACCGTTACATATTCTAGTGGTTCGTACTTCGTTTTAGTTTGAGTTTTAGATGAACTACAGGTACTACATAAAATATGTATATATGATGTGACTAGTTCTAAGCCAAATTGTGAAACGAGTTTTTGAAAAAAATATGCCCCCCAATTTCTTGGCTGTTCATGTTGATTCTTTTTCCAAACAAGGTGTTAGGATTTTTTTTTAACTTAATAGGCTTGCGTTTGGCAACATGCATGATGATTAGCAGTGATGCGCCCTACGATGGAGCACGCTTGCCGAGAAGAAACCGATTCACTCTGGACTTGAAGACACCCAGATTACAAGTGTCAGGGAACACACACTCTGGCAGAGTATTCCACACTGACTACTACACTTTGACACTGACTACTGACACTTTGACGTTCATAAATGTATCTTAGAAACCCAATTGAATAAACACATTTGATTTGATTTGAGACCTTTGCGCATTAGTGAGACTAATGAGAGATATTATGTTTAGAAGCAAAATAACTGTTGAGGACTTGAGGGCGCCACTGTGCTAAATTCTATATTCTCTTCAACGATAGCTTATTTTGATTTGTTTCAGTTGTTAGTACCCGCTTTCACCAAGATAGTGCTGTTTCTGAACAGGCTCTAAAACATTAATTTATATCAAGTTACTGAGATTGTTTATCTGATAAATAAACCAGCGTTTATCTGAGTCCGCTATAGCAATTTAAAGACAAACAACTCAAAGCGTTAAGTCGCGGATCGAGTTTTTTTCGCATTTTTGACCGTGTTTTGTCTAAGTTTCCTGTTAATACGCGACGATATGTGGTCAAAAATGAAGCTCGCATACCTAAAATATACGTATTCACTCCAACCTTGAAAAGCTCAAGATTATAATATCTTAAGAAACAGGAAAGCCGGTAAACTGTTTTATTCTTTTGCTGTACAATGTGAATTTGCAAACCGCCTAATAAAGGTTTATGTTTTTCTTTTAATAGACTTGTACCCATATATTTATATTATCACTAGCTGCGCCCCGCGGTTTTACCTGCGGTTAAAAAGTATCATATGTGCTATTTTAGACTATAATCTATCTCTGTGCCGAATTTCATCCAGATCTGTTCAGCCGTTCTGGCGTGAAAAAGTAACAAACATCCATCCATCCATCCATTCTCACAAACTTTCGCGTTTATAATATTAGTAGGATCAACCATTTTCACCTACTGCTAAGTGATCTCCTATTCAGTGTGCTACCTTTTTTATGATAACCTTTTTTATTGGTAACTACTGTAACACTGTTGTTCAAGGCTTGGCGCAATAGCTCAAGCAATGGGGTAGGCTGAAAATCAGATAAGCGTACTACACAGAACAGGGACCCTTTTCGGAGATTTGAGATTTTCATCCCACTTTTTTTCGTCCTTGTTGCTCTCGTTTGAAACGTCATAGGTGTGAGAGTGACCAAGATAAAATCTTATCTCATCTCACGCGCAGGAATAGCCCCCCAGTGCTGAGCTTACTCCAATTGACAAAACGATAATTATACTTTATATAGTATGTCTAAAGTTCTCTTTATTGTTTCGTGAAATACGTTAAGGCAATATTTTTTTTTTTTTATTTAGCCTACGTAAAGATTAAAGTCACAATCCTGCTCTGCAGTCTTCCACGCAGGACTGCGAAGCAGTATGTAGCTCAAACACCATCCTGCCTAGCATCCTGCAGGCCATGTGCAACGCGACAACAGTATGTCGACTCTTTTATCAAGACAGACGTATGTTTAGACATAGCCTTGTCTGTTCTCACACGACAAAAAGTGACGTGAAGAATTTAGTCGCGCGCGCATGCTAAGCCCGACTGCTGCACGTCGTTGCCGGACGCGATGCAGGCCGCGACAACATTTACCATCCTGCATGAAGCGGCAGTCCTGCAAGCAGTACTGCGAGGCAGGATGGTGAATGGTTATCTTTAGAGAGAGCTATCTGTCTATCTGCCCAAAAAGGCTTTATACATTATGCTATCTTTGTGTTCAGCTGACCATCAAACACCTACGCTACCATATTAAAATGCGCTTGCGTAACACAGGATGCCTGATTTCTATCCAATTTAGGAAGCGCCCGAAACTAATAAGGAGTTCATTGCACATAGGAATTAGGCAAAATTCAAATTATTAGTTGTATAATGTTGTTGTATGTGTGTAAAAAGTTTAAAAATGTAACGAACGATTTGTAGAATTTATAAAATTAGATAACTGTTGGAGAACAATTTCAGGCGTCAATTTTGAGAAACTTTTTTTCCCTATCCTCGCCTGGCCTTCTATGCTCACGCTTGAGATGCTATATTGGCCACTCTCACTTATATGACTTATCAAAATATATCAACTTGTAAGAATAGGGGCCCTAATGTTAAGTAATGATGCGGCCAACGTTGGAGAACGCTTGCGCTTAAGAAAAATTACTTACCTGAGGCCTGAACACTGGGTGTGTTCACCTCCTTACTAATAAACATTGTGTAGCCTCGGAATAGGTATTCAGCGTTGAGTATTTTTGATCGAGTTTAAAAATGTAAAAGAAAGAAAAAGACAAGACACTGTTTAAACAACGTTTTTTTGGCAAGAGGGCCAGATTGTATCCAAGGGGGAACACCCACTCAGACAAAGCATTCCACACTCTAGCGGTTTGCACAGTAAAAGTAGAATCAGTGTTTCGTGGAAGTAATTTGTATGTAATATCTTAGAATGATGTCACAAAATAGCGACATCAGCTCTCGGTTGTTCGACAGTAAAACGAGCTAGAAGGAATAAGATCATGAGTATCAGATGCACACTGATATAAATATCAATAACATTAATACTTACACTGGCCTACACTCATTTTGGTGCCTAAGATTTTAGACCTAAAAACTAGTCACATTTTTCATAGCAGCTCTTTTTCATGAGGAAGAAAGTATACAGAATACAAGTGAATTACCGTGTCATTAATTCGGTTTCCGTTGATTTTTCATTATACTCACCGCATATGTAAAAAAAACTGCACTAAAACAAAAAAAAAATGTAGGCCAGTGTTATGTATCTTATATCTTTAAATGAGCAATTCTTGTATATATATATATATATATATATATATAATTGGAATCTCGGAATCGGCTCCAACGATTTTCAAACAATTTAGTATATAGGGGGTTTCGGGGGCGATAAATCGATCTAGCTAGGAATCATTTTTAGAAAATGTCATTTTATTCGTGTTTTATCGATAATAATCAATCTCAACTGAAAAATATGACTCTTCCTGACATGTATTGGCGAATAATAATACTATTTTTTGTGAGCAACTAATTGCTTTAACGACACAACAGCAGATGGCGTTGTTAAGTAACACGAAGTCAATGAGTGTTTGCTTTGAGGTTAGACTAAAATCAATTGTTTATTTTCCAAAAAACACAATAAAAAAAAATACCGAGCAAAGCTCGGACATCCAGGTACTGTAATGATTATACATCATTACATACGGGTCAAACACATAAACCTCACTTTTAGCTTCACTACAGTTGGGTAAGAACAGCGTTATAGCAACTTTGCGATGATCTTTGGATAGCAGGGTCGCGATCAGAGAATACGTCGGAGCGCACCCAGAATGCAACTTCGCCATACAACTGCAGCATCGTACAACACCTTCGATCATAAACAAGGGTCATACATTTATAGTTAAATAGCGATTATAGCGTAGTTGGAGAAGGCCTGTGGAGATTTCGGAGATTTGGGATTTTCATCTCACCTTTTTTCGTCCTTGTTTCTCTCGTTTGAAGCGTCATAGGTGTGAGAGTGACCAAGATAAAATCTCATCTCATCTCACGCGCAGGAATAGCCCCCTGGCTCCCAAACCAAGGGGAGCAGATTCAATGCCAGCTGAAGGCACGCACCAATTTGTTCATTGTGTGAACATATTTATGTGCGTATTGTATGTCATCTGCTACAGACTACCCGGTGTATGGAGACAGGCTCGCCCCTTGCCGTATTTGATCTGAATATCGTCCGGCGAAGTGTGAGTATTGTACACCTCTGCCAGCCCCTTCGGGGGAAAGGCGTGACAATGTTATTATGGAAACTGACGTGGTTTTCACACATTATGATTTATAACACGGGAATTACTCACGTACGATTCAGTCGATTATTCAGTGCTATGCGAGACGCAGCCGCGCGCGCGCACTCGCCCTGATGAAGACCGCCGAATGCGGTTGAAACTATAGTCGGAATAATCGACTGAATCGTACGTGAGTAATTCCCGTGTTATAAATCATAATGCGTGACAATGTGTTTATATTGGGTCCACGCGCTGTGTACTAGAAATTAGACTCGTGGCTCTTCTTCAACAAATAATTTCGATGTTAAACGCTGATGTTTTAAACGGCGACATTACAATCTGGGAGCGTTACGGGTCTATCCTCTGAACGCAACCCAGTAGTAGACAGTAATAGGTGGTAAATGACAGTAGGTAGCGGTGTGATGACAAAAGATGGGCCTTTGTTACCTGACTAGCGTAAATTATAGTTATTTTCCTACAATTACATGTAGGTTTGGGGGCTGAGCTACCCACGTCCGTAGGAGTGTACTCTATTCTGATTCCCTACACGTGGTCCCCGGGTAGTGCTAACCGGGTAGCAAACTCTGGTGGGAGGCTTCGGCCGTGGCTAGTTACCACCCACCGGACCAAGCCATGCCGTGAAATGACCTAGTCGTGTTTCGGGATGTAGTCCGGTGTAACCGTTCCGAAGACGGGTCTGAGCAGTAACGCACTTGTAGCGCCTTACTCAACTGCCGTCTTTGTACTTCTTCACTCTAAACTTCAAGGCTAGAGTGAATAAGTACCTTATAGGTCGTCGTGCTCCACCTTAGACCACAACGTCGCTTAACATCAGGCGAGTTGGTGGTCAAACGCCGACCTATTCTACATAAAAAAAAAAAAAAAAAAAAAAGGTACCCACTCTAGCAGATGTCTCTAGGTCGACCAACTTATCTCTGCAGGTGGACAAATAACGGAACTAAACACCTTCAACAAATCAACTCCAGTGTCGTTTGGAATTGCGATGGTGGTGCTAACACCCTACAGTGAATAGGGTCAGACTACACGGAAGCTGTTGGATTGTACGTGATGACTTTGTTAAATCATAAAATTATTAAAATACAATAAGACGAGTACTACTTATAATTTGTGTGTGAAATAGATTCTTAAACATCTTAATTTAGGTAAGTAAATAATAATACATTTGTTGGTTTAACTTTTCTATGGCATCCTTTTGAAGGTACAAACTAATCGATTTGCCAGACTTGCCTTGCTTGACTGCCTCGGTGGCTCAGTCGGTGGTGAACCTGCCTCCTGAGCTTGGGGACGTGGGGTCAATTCCCACTTAGGGCAAACATTCATGTGATAAACATTTGGGTTTGTTCTATGTCTGGGTGCTAATGTATATTGCAGTATGTATTTAAAATTGCAGGTATATCAGATTCTGGCCGCCATAGTACAAGCTTTGCTTAGTTTGAGGTCCGATGACAGTGTGTGCAATTGTCCCGAATATTTATTTTTATTTTTTATTAGTAGCTTAATGTGCTTTGGATCCCACACTAGGAGAAACCCAGCCCTTGAATTATATGTATCTTTGTTTGTTTGTTTGTATATATGCGAGGATATGTTCAAATACTGGCACAAGATTTTTCTATTATTTTTTTGCATAAAACCACAAAATAAATGTAAACAGACGAGACAGAAGGCCAGAACATAAGTTGAGGTCTATTTGTTGTATTATAAGGTAAAACCGTAGGACGTAGTTAGTATAATTTAAGGAGAGGCACTAATTAAACCCAATTAAGGAGATTCGGAAGTTTCTCCAGCGAAACTACAAAAGGCAAGGTCTTACCTTGACGCCTTACCTTTAAACCATTGTACAAGACCAACTTACCTCTGTATGTTGCTAAATGAGGGAACTAAAATTTTCCAATACGTGACTGTCAACTTTGCTTATAAAATGCGATGGTGGCGTCGTGACTTTGGTGTAGAGATAAGTTTGCCGCACGTAGGACCTTCTCTGTATTGACATCAATTTTATAGCATCGGTGACCTTTCTGGTTCACATGGAGACTTTGGAATTGCTTATTTTGGATCGATTGTTATTTTCCGTCCTTAAAAAAGAAAAAAAAAGCGATGATAGCCTAGTCGGAGAAGGCCCGCCTCTTATACCAGAGGTAACGGGTTCGATCCAGCCGACGGCACGCACCAATTTGTTCGTTGTGTGAACATTTGTGCGTATTGTATGTCATCTGCTACACAACTGGAACCCAATGTTTTTTTTTCCGTCCTTCCTACTGGTGGTAATTTTTATCCTGGATTAACAGTAACACATGTAGGCTACTTTGTAAGCACGGGTCACATCGCCAGACGCAGCTAGTTTTCCAAATGCGAAAGTTCGTGAGTTTGCTTGTGTGCAGTTTGTTACACCGTCAAACGGATGGATGGATTTGAATGAAAACTATGATGTTTTGAAAATCGGCTCATCTGTTCGAGAGCTACGATGCACTGACAGACACACACATACAGAGACACATCAAACTTTTAACACCTCGTCGTTTTTGTAGTCCATAAAAATATGTACAAACATTTTTTTAATTTTTTTTTTTTGATGATGAAGGTATGCACCGACCAAAGAAAAAAAACAAAATTAGTTAGTTTGGATCAACAGATTTCTATTCCGCGATTTCAGGGTTATTTCCATAATAGATAAACGCTGTTAGGATAGGAATAACAAGTGTGTGTACGTGCTTTCTGCTTAGTACAAGCTTAACCCTGTAGATGTCAATATTTAATTAAACCATAAAATGTGTAAACTGCCAAAGTAATTCAAAAAGCCGATTGCCTTGCTCGAGCGAAAAACTAACCTATCAACTGGTTTTTCGACGTGGCCAAGTGACTGAACTAAATTTTTTCACAGGTTTGTTCAGAAAATGAGTTGGTGGTGCCCTCATTCAACACTGAAGATGTTGTTTATGGCTTTGCGCCAAAGGTCGCGTAATTACTGGACATTTAAATATTAATTAGTTACGGGTTCAAGAGCTGTTAGGGAGGGGTCGCCGCGATAATTTACAGGTCAAGTAACGTGTGCTTTATTTATGATGAGAATTCATTACCCGCCTTTTGAGCAGTCGGTAAAAACCATAATGAAGTGAAAAGAGTTATGAATAAAAAATTTTTGGATTTGAAAAAAAAAATATTGCGCTTGTCAATAGACAATAGACAATTTTAATATAATGAGCAAAAAACAAGTAAGTATGCAAAATAACAAATTTAAACGAATAACTACAATAAAAATAATTGTCGATTATCATTAAAATTCAAATATATTTTAGGTAATGCAAAATACGAATATACTGATTGTTGAAAATATCAAAAAAAAATGCTTTTCTTTAAAAATACTTTTAACAAATTGTAATTTTTTGCGTCGACAAAGTAATTTTGTTTCATTATGCGAACGACGAAACATCGTGCTTAAAAAATTATGAGTTAATTCTTGGAGAGACCTACTTTAGAAACTATCTATTTACATCTCAGAAGATATACATATTGGTTACATGTAGTACAAAATGCTTTTTTTTTAAATGTTTTCATTCAATTCAGGTATCAAAGATAGACTTATGAACGTCAAAGTTATTTAAATAGTTCGGTTAACGAAAAGTCAGTTTTTTCTATTTAAAAGATTATTTATAAAACAAACCCAATATTTGTTTATCCATATAAATATTGAATACCTATTCGAGTGAGACACCTGCCTCACCTAATAGTTACAAGCCAAAAATTTCAACCAAATTGACCGAACATATTGACTAACTAGAGCACCGGTCAACAGGTTATTGCGAAACAGATTCTGATGCACTTTCATTATTTACACTGTGATTCACAGTCGATGTGTTAAGCATTCTGAAAAAGCTATTTTAAACTTTAAACCAGCACCGATAAAGATCAAATTTCAAGTCAGTATTGCGATTACGAAGCGCTAAACTCATTTATAGCTAAGCTCTTAAAGTTATGGCGATAGAGTTCATATTTCAAGTGGTTCTGCGATTAGACAATTTAGGAGAGCTATCGTTTATTAAAAGCTAAATTCAACTTAAATGTGTGAAAATAAAGTTAAATTTTCAATGTTGGAAGTGGTTTCTTTTCGATCGCGTAAGTAATGCATTTTCGTGATTTTCTTTGCCACTGCCGGATGTCTGAAACTGACTTCCGGATAGTTTTCTATTTAGTTGCCAGTTACAAAATAACAACGATGCCACAAAACTAAAAATTTTAAGAACTCTAAATAATTCAGCCACTCTTAAAAGTGGTTATTAAAATCTTAAAACTAAGATTTTATGTACTTAATGCTATATAAAGCATAATTGTGGTATTTTCCAGCAAGTAAACACATTATTTTACACGTTATTTTTTATCTTACATGGTCTGGTTTTATTAATGTAACTATTATTTTAAATAAGAGTGGATTAGTACACGAGACATGCGCAGCCGTAAAGAAAAATAAGTTACCGGTTTTTTTAATAACCTGCCTTAGTGTTAGCGGGAAACGTCAACAGGACGCCCAAACGGCTTAAAACTTAAACGCTCCGGATTTTTCGTTTTTTTTCCTTTTAAATCATATCCCCTCGTCCCACATAGGAACTGGTTTGCCGGTTACAAATACAAGCAGTTATGTAACGTATAATAGCTGTCTACAGATAGCTAGCATGCGGACTCCTTTCACTTGATCTCTGGTCCTTTTTAATCTGTGCTCGGTACAGCAGGTGGGACCATAGACATTGCGCCATAGACAATGAGTGGAGCCCGCGCTTTCAACCATAGAGGCGGTAAACCTCACACTAGCGTCACCGCACATCGGCTGACGGCTGTCGGGGATAAGGTTAAAATTAGCAACGTATTTTTTATCTTAGTCAATCGAAATAAGGTTTACTTTTTAACGTTTCAACAGCGATCTAGGAACGTCATGGTGGATTTCCTTGATGAGCCAATTACTACTAGGTGTCTACTACTCTGCCGCTATCTATCTCTTTCCCTTCTCGAATCTATTCAGCTGTTAGAAAGGGAGAAAAACTGGACGGCTAGACGTGGCATTGTATAGTGTAAAAAAAGAATCTGTAAATGAAATGAAAAGAAAATGTAAAGAAAGAAAGAAGTCTCGCAGTGCAGGTTTAATTTTTTATCATTCTAGCATTGCCATTGGTCAAATAAGTATATTTTTGCAAAAAAAGAACTGGAAAGTAATACTCACTGATTGGTCGCAAATGTCTCAATGGTAATTTTTTAATGACCAATGGGTTATCTAGAGATAATTATTCTTTGTTCTGAACTCTACCTATTATTTTGGGATACTTAGGTACTTATTTTTACTGGGTTATTCTCAAAGTACTCCGTCCTTTTGTAGAAAAACAAAAGAGTTGGGAATAACCCCTTTTACTAACTCATCTAAGTACTTATTGAAATGATTTATTTTAGGAGCATGGTAAACATGCAGCCTTCTTGCAACATACGATTTTAATAAATAAATGTTATTCTGGCCAGGCGCGGTGCACAAAAGAAAAAAAATGTTTCCAAGAGTGGATTCAACCTCTCAATACATTTTTTGATTTATAGGTACTTAACCAACGTTAAAAACTCACGTTTTCAAGAAAAATAATTATTAAAGTAGAACCACAGACTTCCAAAACAGTAGAGTGGAACTCATACAATAGAGTTCAACGGGGTCCCGTTCCCAGGTGCGCTCGTTGATGTCTTTTGTATGGAGGTTCAATGCTATCTCAAGACCACTAAATTTCTTATTCGTACTTCTAATCTCCCATACTAATATTATAAAGAGGGTAAGTTTGTATGTTTGGATGTAGGGGTGTGAGCTCCGGAACTACTGGTCCGATTTTAAAAGTATTTAAAGCTGCCCCTGTTTCAGCAGAATTTGAAACACGAGCAAAGAACTGAGCTAGTAAGAAATAAGATGTCTTGTCATCTGTTACTGCAGACACAATCTTTTGACTATTTCGGGAGCCATTGAAATAAAAAACGTAGCTGATTGTTTTAACCGACTCTGCAAGAAGGAGGGTTACGTTTTTCGTTTTGTATGTATGCGGTTTCTTTGGCACGCCCTACAGCCTAAACAGCTTGATGGATTTCGACATGTGACGTGTCATTGGGAGCTATATTATCCCTAAGTGACTAGTCTATGAAACACGAGCAAAGCCGCAGACAAAAGAGCTAGTGCCAAAAGTCAAAGTCAAAATGTTTTTATTCAATTTGGGTATCAAAGAAACACTTATAAACGTCAAAGTTTTTTTTTAAATAGACTAGCCCGCCTTGCTCGGATAAAGAGCCTCTACTCAGAATAACAGGCAAGAAACTAAATAAATTACTAATCTGTATTTGAGATTTTGATAAAAGTACTATCAAGTGTGCCGTCTGCTTGTTTGCCACTCTACTTATTAAAAAAAAATGCACTTCGATTAAAAATTACAAAGAACAAAAGCAGTTTACTTTCGTAGTTTTAATTAAATCAGCTCAATTAGTTAGCAATTACTAACAATGCCCTAGGCCGCGACCCAGCTGTATAATGCATTACAAACCGAGTCGCGCTATACAGGGTGGAACTAATAAGCAATAACTGAACTGGCTGCTATGCAGTACTGTACACGCTCGGCCATGCTACCTTTGGAAGCTTGGACCTATGGAAGCTTGGGAGAGTTCACAGGATGCCATCGGTGTCTTTTGTGATCTTTCCAAAGCGTTTGATTGTGTAGAACACCGCACCTTGATCCGTAAATTACACCACTACGGAATTCGTGGAATCGCTCTAGATCTTGTCGAGTCATATTTAACTGATAGACAACAAAAAGTGGGAATTAATGGCGTCACATCTTCCGGATCTTTAGTTACAATGGGAGTACCACAAGGTTCTATCTTAGGCCCGTTCTTATTTTTGGCGTATATAAATGATTTGCCGTATATGGTTAAGGACCTTACAGACATAGTTCTATTTGCTGATGATACATCTCTTATTTTTAGAACAGATAGGAAAGATAGTGAACTTGTGCATGTGAACAACGTACTGACTATTATTTCGAGATGGTTCGCTGCGAACAATTTGTTACTAAATGCAAAAAAAACTAAGTGTTTAAAGTTTTCCATGCCTAATGTTAGATATATAGAACCAAACGTAATGCTTGAGGGCGATAAACTTAACATAGACAAGGCGACGGTGTTCCTGGGTATAAGCATTGATTCCAAACTGCAATGGGGTCCACATATTAGTGCTCTGTCTGGGAGACTTAGTTCTGCTGCTTATGCGGTTCGCAAGATTAGGCAACTGACGGATATAGCTACAGCTCGGATGGTTTACTTTGCTTACTTCCACAGCATAATGTCTTATGGCATTTTGCTGTGGGGATCAGCTGCTGAAGTGGAGGCCATTTTTATTTTGCAAAAGCGAGCGGTCCGCGCTATCTACGGAATGGGTCCCCGTGAATCATTGAGAGATTTATTTAAAGAAATAAATATTTTAACTTTACCTTCTATATATATCTTTGAAAATATTATGCACGTTCGCAAAAATCTACATAAATTTAAATTGAACAGTGACTATCACAATTATAACACTAGAAATAAGGATAGGATAGCTGTACAGAGATTTAGACTGACTAAGTCAAGAAAGTCATTTTTAGGCAACTGCGTTAGTTTTTACAATAAAATCCCGAAAAATATAACAGGGCTCACCGAGGGAAAATTCAAATCACATGTAAAAACTACATTAATGAAAAGAGGATATTATAAGGTTAAGAATTATTTAGAAGATAAAGATGTCTGGAGCCTTCCACTTCCGCCAAGTAGCCACTAATATTTATAGATATTACCTAGTTGTAAGCCAAAATTTGTGAGACTAATTTATTTATTATTTGAAAAAATAATGCCCCTCAGTTTCTTGCCTGTTCTTCTGAGTAGAGGCTTTATAACCGAACAAGGCGGTCGAGTCTATTTAAATAACTTTGACGTTCATAAGTGTATCTTTGATACCTAAATTGAATAAAAACATTTTGACTTTGACTTTGACTTTGACTTTGACTTTTGACTTTGATGTGTATAGGATCAGGGTACACGATGTGATGCGGTTGCGACGAGATAGGAGGTATTTTTATGCCATTTTGGTGATTTTTGATGGTTATTTTAGCCATGGAAACTGACGTAGTTTTCACACATTATGATTTAATGGAACGGGAATTACTCACGTACGATTTCGTCGAATATTCCGACCGTAGACAACCGCGGGGTTTATCAAGGCGAGTGCGCGCGCGCGGCTGCGTCTCGCATAGCAGCATATGGTGCTATACGAGAAGATGTCGTGAGTAATTCCCGTTCCATAAAATCATAACGTTTTTATAGTCATTTGCATACGCTACAGGACTTGCATAGTTATGGTTCATGTGGTATATTAAAAAGGGTCGTTCTATTTGTGGTCGTACATACAAACATAATTAATCACGCCTCTTTCAAATAGAGCAAGATAAGGAACCACATCCCTCCACTTGCTACGATCCTGGCATATTTTTTATTTATTGTTTTAGTGACTCAACCATGTGTCAAAGAAAACAATTTGACTACAAGGATTATTTTTCCTGTTGGACAAATCAGTTAGATTACCTTATTTTTAGCTTCTTCTACTTCCATGATTTTTTTCACATACACTCGTCGGTTAAAGGTCCTCTTGACGGGCCTTTTTTCAAAATGTTATCGATTTGATCGAGATACGTTTGCATAGGTCGACCCATATTGACTTGACCACTCACACTTGCCTTGTTTCGTCAATCTCCTTTCATCAACTCTCTCAATGTGTCCACACCATATAAGCATGTCTTTCCCTTTTGCCATCGTTAGCGATAGTAATGTATTTTCTAACTCCCGCTATTCAAGAGGGAGAAGAAGGCATGTGTGCAAATCTAGAGTACCTATTACCTACTACCTGCATACCTACCTGCTACCTGGCTACTTGCATACCAAATTTTATCCATATCTGTTCGATAGTTTGAGCATGAAGAATTAACAGCGCTCCCTCACTCAAACTTTCGCATTTATAATACATACTACAATAGGCTATTTATTTTAAGACTACAAATGGTTTTTTAATAGATGTTACTAGCTCAGTAAACTAAACTCTATGTAGGTTATGAGGTACACAAAGGTACATCTGGTACATTAAGTATGTACTTTTATTAGCAATAGACGGTTACGTGCTAAGAATGAAGCACCCATGTAAGTACGGAGTAAGCAAACATTGCAAATATTTGACCAGATCATTAGCTCATCGCTAATGACGTCTTAGAGCCGCGAATGTCTAGCTTTATTCAATATCCATTAAATTATGCGAAAAATGTTGAACAATAAAATATGATGATGAGTATTTTGTAATAAAATAGGAGCTAGATGAGCTGCTGTGTCGATATGAAACTTGTTGATTGCGAAATAAGATGCAAAATAGGTTGAAATACTGTCTTGTTTCTTGTTTCGGACTGTGTATAATTGTATTATACGGAAGACAAGTTTTTTTTTCTATTTTTTTTTCCCTCACGTGTTGTGCATTTAGCCTATGTCAATTATTTCGTATTTCTGTTAATTTTAAAATTCGGAGAGCGTCAGTAGAGGCGATAGAGCGAGGTGTCCGTATCCGGAACTCATGCGCACACTATAAGACCCGCGAGTCATCGCACACAGACAGCGAGCTGGGTCACTTTCTCCTTACAACCTTGATTTCTTACCGCGTACGTTAACACTTAAACGTCAAAACGATGACATTTTCGTCATTTCAATGCTTAAAAACTTTTACTTTTCACTCTGCGAAGAAATGCGCTTTCAGTTTACCCTTTTCCTCTATATTTCATAATGCGCTGCGCTTATATAAAACTTTTATTGCTCGCGGATACTTGCATAATGTACGTCTGTTTTCTTTCATTCCTTTCTTCCGATTGTTTTATCGTGTCTATTTACGACTTTACATAAAACCTAAGCATAAAACTTACCAAATAGTTTTAATATCCGTAGCTAAAACGTCAACAGAAGTCACTGTCACGACACTTTTTAAAAATATTTATTAATGTCACTGGCACTAAAGAAAAGGGCGCGGAATCGCGCCTCCCACCAACACTAAAACCTTCTTTGTAAAAAAAGTTTTCTTTTTTTTAAAGACGAGTTGGTAAGCCACGTTGTGTGCGGACAGTGGCTACGCCGGTTGTGCTCACGTTGTGAAGTCGATTTCATGTTTACTTTACACCATCCAGAGAACCACTTAGACGACTATGATATAAGCTGTGGTAGCGCTGTATAACCCATCGCAAGTAAAAGTAGTAAATTCCTACGCATTTCCGCGTTCTTCGAGTCATCTTCGCGCGGCTGGTTAATATCAAACTATTTCAATAATAGTGGATGTTGGAACCAGTTCGATTTGGGAAGACTTATAAATATAAATGTCAGGAAAACTCGCCTTGAAGAGAAATCGTTAGATTGGGCAACTGTTTTAACCATGCAATGCCTATAAGTGTATGACCTCTTTATCTTCCTCAATACACTCAATACACCATTCACGACAATATTGCTGGATCAATCTTGATAAGGATAAAGTTTATCAAAGAAATGGAGTACTGTGCAGAGAAAAAAAATTGTGCGAGGAGTTGGAAAGCTTTATTTAAATAAAACAAAAACAAAGTAATATCCCCTTTATTGCCTTTATTAGTAAACGTTAGCCTCGTAATAAAGTGCTTTGTCTTTTTTTTTCTTTTTTTTACTCGAAATTGACATAATACTGTTTAACTACTTCAAGGGTAATCAACTTTTATTGGTTAGGAGATATTTACTTACCCCTTTAGCAATAAACGTTGTATAGCCTCAGACTAGTATTGCAGTGTATTGTCTTTTTCTTTCTCCTCTCTCTCCACCCTAAGGTTGCCTGGAAGAGATCGCTCTTAATGATAAAGCCGCCAGTTGTTACATTACAGTTTAGGTTTTTCATATTCTTTTGTTTTGTTATTTCTGAAAGCGATGACAGCCTAGCCGGAGAAGGCTTGCCTTCCAAGCCAGAGGGAGCGGGTTCGATGCCAGCCGTAGGCACACACCAATTTGTTCATTGTGTGAACATATGTGCGTATTGTATGTCATCTGCTACATGATTGGAGCCAGGTGTACGGCGATAGCCTCGCCTTCTGTCACATTAGGGAGTGAATATCGTCCGGCGAAGTGTGGGTGTTGTAAACCTCTGCCGGCCCCCCGGGGGAAAGGCGTGACGATATGTTATAAGATATATGTTATTTCTGGTGTGAACAATAAAGTGTTTAACTAACTATCTTTAAAAAAAATTACATTTTACAAAAAAAAACACTGTATTACTACTCCTAGGCTATACATCGTTTAGTAGAGGTAGTAAGGAGTGATTTATTTAATCAATAACCGTAGGTATGTAGAGCCTTTGAAATCAAATACTGCGATTAGGACTTTATTCTTCAGGGATAAAACAGGAAAACCTTAGTACATATATCTATTTCCTTGTTAAATTTTATCAAGATCGCTTCAGCCTTATAGTTGTGAAAAGTGACTTTTAGAAGTGACTCTACTTGTTTCTACGATTTCGTTCGCTACAATGCAGAAACCATTTCCTCATCTTGTTTGTGTTTGTCCTTCATACTCTGAATAGAATACCTAAACACAAGTTAAACTACCACTTTACCAATTTTCATCCAAATTTGTTCAGTCGATTAGGAGCTGAATAACGACATAACAAATAGGAATATGAAATAGCAGTGCTGCGGCGTCTATAAAATCTATTACACTTATCGTCACGCCTTTCCCCCCAGGGGGCTGGCAGAGGCACACTTCGCCGGCCGATATTCAATCCCAAATGTGACAGGGGGCGAGCCTGTTGCCATACACCGGGCTCCAGTCATGTACCAGATGACATACAATACGCACATACGAGTATGTTCACACAATGAACAAATTGGTGCGTGCCGTCCGCGTCGGCTGGGTTCGAACCCGCTCCCTCTGGCTTGAGAGGCAGGCCTTTTCCAACTAGGCTGTCATCGCTTCAAATCTATTACCATTGCCATATGCCATTGCCAAATGCCATATGCCATTTAAATTTCTATGTAAGTACATTAATTACATAATAGAGTATGATTCACCACTCATTTTCAAATACCCTAATTTTATTTTATTTGCATTAATAAGTAATTAGTGACTATTAATGAACCTACGCTTAAGTTACTGGTACTTCGTTAATACCAACTAGTATTTCGCCTCGAACAGAGACCTTGCATATCTTCACAACCCCTCGCCCGATATAGCTCATAAACGAACTTTAAAATTATTTGAACCTATTGAAATAAACTAAGTAGTTTATCCTAACTAATATTATAAATGCGAAAGTGAGTTTGTTTGTTTGTAACGTTTTCACGTCTCAACTACTCAACCGATCGTCTTAAAATTTTTCATACATGTAGTCTGGGGTACAGAAAAGAACATAGGGTACTTTCTATCCCGGAAAAAATCGACGGTTGCTGTGGGACCGCGGGTGAAACCGCGGGGCGCAGCTAGTTTCAAAATATTTATTTAGGTATTTAGCCTCTAATGCGATGGCTGCCTAGTTGGGAGAAGGTCCGCCTCTCAAGCCAGAGGGAGCGGGTTCGAACCCAGCCGACAGCACGCACCAATTTGTTCATTGTCTGAACAAATGTGCGTATTTTATGACTTCTGCTATATAGATGACTGGAGCCAGGTGTATAGCAACAGGCTCGCCCCCTGTCACATTTTGGGACTGAATATCGTCCGGCGAAATGTGGGTGTTGTATTACACCTCTGCCAGCCCCCTCAGGGAAAGGCGTGACGATAATGTTATGTTAAGCCTGCGAAGTTTCGTGAAGATCGGATCAACGATACTCTAGTTGTCGTCGAACAACAAATGCCGAGATGTCCCGGTACACTCTGAGAGCTCGCTTCGCTCGGCCAATAGCCATGTCAGAGGCCTTCAAGCGGCCTTTTATATCTGACACCAGCCCAGCTAGCACGGGCCGGAAACATTTTGTCTTTCCAACGATTTTATCCCGCGATGAACATGAACATACGTATCGTCACCATTTTTTCCAAGGGACCGGCAGAGGTGTAATACAACACCCACACTTCGTCGGACGATATTCAGTCCCAAATGTGACAGGGGGCGAGCCTGTCGCATTACACCGGGCTCCAGTCATGTAGCAGATGACATACAATACGCACATAATATGTTCACACAATGAACAAATTAGTGCGTGCCGTCGGCTGGGTTTGAACCCGCTCTCACTGGCTTGAGAGGCGGGCCTTCTCCAACTAGGCTATCATCGCTTCACTTTTTATGTGTACGTAAACATACTTATATACCTAAAGTAAATGAATTAAATACGCTATTTATAAATGTAAATAATATTTCGGATTTTAATTCTTAAAATTAAATCTGTCAAGACAAACTCATGGTCAACTCGTGAATATTTGATTGAAGACTTGTTAACTTCCTGGTATAAAAATAAATTTGTACATTGTTTTCTGAACTTGACCAATTTTTATGGAAGTTATTTATGTACCTAATAAAAATTCCATCGAAAAATACATAGGACTTTTCAACAGAACAAGTGGGTAAATAAAGTGGTAAGTGGCTACCTATGCATGAATAAATAGCTAAATAATTCCTATTTTAAAAAAACCTACTGTGAAATGGAATCATGAAAAGACGCGCAATAAAGACGACTCTATCTACATGTCATTATACACATACACACACACACATTTTGTTTTTGTTTTTCAAATATACTAACGACCCGCCCCGGCTTTGCGCGGTAGGTATACTTATAAACCTTTCGTGAAAAATTATCTACCGGCTGATGTTGAAGGCATCGAAGTTTATGAAGTTTACGAAGAGTTATCGAACATACAGCCTAGACAGAGAGACAGACAGGTGCGGAAAGAGACTTTGATATTTACTTAGTAGAGATGGAGAAAAGAAGATAGTGAAGCAAAGATAGAACACGGAAGAAGAGAAGTTAGTAGGACGTGACAGTGAGGGGTGTAAATAGAAACTGCATTCAAAATATTTTCGTGTTACAAAAACCCTGTTTTTTCCACGCTGTGCGCCTCCAGTATTGACTGGAAAATGCAATTAAGCTAGTTTTAATTAAATATTGACAAAAATAAAACTGCACACACATCGCGCTCCGCCCTCTTAAAAGTGCGAACGCAGCCACTAATCGCATCAGTTTTATTTGTAAGCTATTCGCATCGTGCCGCTATTTTCTTAGAATAAAAGCCGCCAACATAATCAGAGTTGTAAACATTATTGTTAAATTTCCTATTTTCCTTGTTCTTAAATCGTTCACAACTCTTGCTTTATTAACGTGCATTTTTTTTGGGTATTTTTGCATGGATACTTATAAGTGTGTGTGCCCTTCAATTACACAACAGGGGGGCTATTCCTGCGCGTGAGATGAGATGAGATTTTATCTTGGTCACTCTCACACCTATGACGTTTTAAACGAGAGCAACAAAGACGAAGAAAAGTGAGATGAGAATCTCAAATCTCCGAATAGGGTCCCAGGGTTTTTATAACATGCCATAGGTATACTTACCTACTTTAACAAATGTCTAGTGTATGTCCGCTCTATGATAGCTAGAGATTTGTTTGTTTTGCAAAAACTGTTACTAAAGTAACTGTTACTAAAGAAACAGTTTTGAAGATGAACTTCCGCAGCGTAACGCCTGATTCAATAAAATATTCAATTTTGTACTCCGAAACGCAGCGCCTAATCATGATCTTCCATTTTCCAATGTGTTTATGAGCAATGGAAGCTAGGGGTATGATCTTTGATATTACACTGCCATCAGGGGGGCTATTCCTGAGCGTGAGATGAGATAAGATTTTATCTTGGTCACTCTCACACCTATGACTTTTCAAACGAGAGCAACAAGGACGAAGAAAAGTGACATGAAAATCTCAAATCTCCGAATAGGGCCCCTGGAATGAGAAGTGTAAACCTTGATGTCCACCTAAGCAACATTCTCTTAGAATAGCGTGAAATATTTTTTTAAATTAGGTTTTCAGATGACTCGTTTGTCACGCGCATGCTACAATGCCACACGTCTTTGCCATTAATTTTATTGTCTCTGTCTGTCTAAAGTAGCTAATTTAATGTCACGTTGCGTAAGTCGACACCAGGTCTAAGGCGCGACCTTTGTGGCGAGGCAAAGAAGATCACCACCATCCTAATACAAGTATTACTACACCTAGTCTGGTGGCATTAGCGGGTAATGTTGTAATCTTATTTCAATAAAATATTTTCGATATCTTTTATCATCTATATTTTTAACCCCGGACGCAAAAACTACGGGGCTTTAGAAGTGTGTGTTTGTGTGCGCGTGCGTGTGTGTGTGTGTGTGTTTGTGTACGTGTGTGTGTTTGTGTGTGTGTGTGTGCGTGTGTGTGTGTGTGTGTGGGTGTGTGTGTGTGTTGCAGCGTAGCTCCCGAATCCCGATGAACTGATTTTCATTTTGTTGTTTTTTTTGTTTGAGAGGTGAATTAGTCGGGAGTGTTCTTAGTTATGTTTGATGAAAATCAGTGTGGGAGGTTCGTTGTTTTTTTAATTTATACTTTTTACTACTAGCTGCGCCCCGCGGTGCTACCCGCGGCTAAAAATTAATCTATGTCCTTTTCTGTACCTCTGACAACGTGAATTCAAAATGTATGATGATCGGTTGAGTAGTCAAGGCGTGAAAACGTAGCAAACAAACACTTTCGCATTTATACTTAACTAGTTAACCCCGCAATCTTACAGTGCTACAGTAGCCTATGTGCTATCCTACACTCTAACCTATATCCGTGCGAAACTTCTTCCAGATCCTTTCAGCCGTTCTGACGTGATTGAGTAGCGAACATCTATACATCCATCGAAACTTTTGCATTTATAATATTAGTCTGATTTTAGTTTGGAAGTTAGGATTGGGATAGTTAGAATGGGTTGTTCCTCTTGTCCTCCACTCTTCGCTGGCCACTGGGGGCCAAGAGGAGTAAAAGTTCCTCTTGTCCCCTAACTTTGCATTAGTCGGGGCCCAAGAGGAATTAGGGTATCGACTGATGTCATGTATGAAACATACATGACAGGGTTCGTCATCGAAAGACGCAATTGCCCTACAGACGCATTTGCCCCATTTTGACCCTACACTATATTGGGAAAGGACTCTGGGGGGCTATTCCTGCGCGTGAGATGAGATGGGATTTTATCTTCGTCACGCTCACGCCTATGACGTTTCAAACGAGAGCAACAAGGACGAAAAAAGGTGAGATGAAAATCTCAAATCTCCGAATAGGGCCCCTGGTTTCCGTAGCACGGTTTTTAGTAGTTCGGAAACCAGTGGCCTCAATATTATTGATCTACAATTTTTTTTAAGTCAAATAAATAAATGATTCGTTGATTGAAAAACAGCCATGCTTGTCTCCAGACTCATGAGACTCAGTTAAACAAACCACTCAAAGCTCAGACACCTTCGCGTCGCGCAGTCAAATACATAGTGATTTTCCCCGAGCCATTTCGTACCATCGCATCAGTGGTCGCCGATCGCGTGGTGCAACCGTCCGGCGTGTTGCAACACAAACACGCTGTAACCGTGCCTATTGCAGACTGGCGGAGTGGGCTGGGTAAGTAGGCCTTTAGCTTGACATGGCTACAAATGAACGTGGACGAAGGTGGAACCATATTGATTTATTTATGCATCATACCACCACCAAAAAAAACATCAGTGGTGGTCGATAGGATAAAGTTTTAATTCATGTCCCAACTGCCGCCAGTTAGCTGGGTTTGTTGGATCATAAAAAATATTTATTATTTTTAGTGTTTTGTCATTAAAATGTAATTATATTAGTTAAGCTGTGTTACAGTGTCAAAATTTACATAGAATTGGTTCTCCATGTTAGAGCTCTATCGGTTTAACTGTAGTTTTAACCCGTAGTGTCAGTTTGGTGAGGGTCGTCGGCACAAAAACTAATTTTTATGTCATAAAACGAGCCCCACTGGCGACAGTTGGGACAAAAATACAATATTGTTCTAACAAGCACCACTGATTACCGTTTTGGTGGTGGTCGTTAGGAGTTAGCCATTCTAACTAAACTATTTTATATGTCTCGGTGGCTCAGTTGGTAGTGAGCTAACCTGCCTTTTCAGCTTGGGTGAGTTCGATTCTCGCCTAGGGCCAACATTTATATGTTAAACATTTGTGATTGTCCTATGTCTGGGTGTTTATTTTATTATTTTTATTTTTTTTTAATACATAATAGGCTTGCGTTTGGCCGCCAACATGCCTGATGATAAGCAGTGATGCGGCCTACGATGAAGCACGCTTGCCTATAAGAAACCGATTCACTCGAGACTTGAAGACACCCAGATTATAAGTGTCAGGGAACACACAGTCTGGCAGAGTATTCCACACTCTAGCGGAATATATCTAACTAGCTTCTGCCCGCGGCTTCGCCCGCGTGGCTTACAGAAAAT
This sequence comes from Peribatodes rhomboidaria, assembly GCA_911728515.1. Classification (NCBI taxonomy): domain Eukaryota; kingdom Metazoa; phylum Arthropoda; class Insecta; order Lepidoptera; family Geometridae; genus Peribatodes; species Peribatodes rhomboidaria. The sequence goes on from OU452190.1 coordinate 1,067,765, forward strand.
GTATGACGTTTTTAACTTCAGAAATAAATATTATAAGCGGTCACACTCGCTCTCAATTGAATACACAAACTGACAATATCCCAAGCAGAGCAATATGGACGAAGTTCTTTAGATCTCTGGAATGAGAAAAGTAGGTTTCTTTTTTAGAAAAACCAGGCTGCTCCTTGAGCTTACTCTGTAGCAGGCCACGTATAACTAACCGTGTGAAAAACATTTTAGTCAATTATGAGTTTGGCTTGAGATTTATTTATGGTCATGGCAAAGCAGACTTTGAGGGGAAACTGCACTCTTTTTAACTCGAAGGGGTAGTTCGGTGGTGTTAGAGATATTAGATGAATCCTCAGCATAAACATAGACTCATTCGGAAACTACACCAGTCAGTGTGCTGGCAGACCTTTAGTTAACACCTTCGAAGCAAAGACAACCCGTAGTAGGTTTTGTCTTCCTAATACTAAAGCAGCTTCTTCTATTGACTTCGTCTATTTTTGCTAAATACTGCTTCTAAGATCAGACAGACATAATTATAAATTTCATCTCCTAGCTAGATGAGCTAGGAGATGAAATTTATAATTATGTCTGTTCCTGTGTACCTGATCTTTATTGACAGAAAATCTCTTCACTTGCCGTTTGTAATCTTCTAACAGGCTTGGACTTAATTCTTGTATTTTTCCCTTATTGATTAAGTAAGTTTGAAATTCGATAGAATGTCAGCAATATAATTCACATATTTTACACGGAGATTCATATGAAAATTCAATGATAGCTTCGTATTTAATGTCATCTGCTACATGACTGGAGCCCGGTGTACGTATGGCGATAGGCTCGCTACTTATTACATTTTGGACTGAATATCGTCCGGCGAAGTGAGGGTGTTGTAATACACCTCTTAGGGTAAAGGCGTGACGTTTTACCTACTATACGCAGCTACTACCGTTATCTAGATCTGTACCAAATTCCAAGTTGCTGGCTATTACAGTTTCCAAGATAATCAGCTCACAGACATACAGACAGACAGACATCGGAGTTTCACGAAATTCCCTCAGAATGATAACAGCGTCGTTTGTAGTACGTTAATAACTTTCTCAACAAAGTTTTCGGAGTAAAAAGAAACCCTATTAGACTCTGTCGGTGGATGATGATGATGATTTTGGAAAAACTGTGATACACGTGTCTCATAATTTTAATTGAAGAGTATTTGTACCAATTTTTGAGTCAATCGACCCAGAGAATAAAAAGTTTCATAGAAATTTGAACCCCCCATTTCCCCCCTTAGGGGTAGTATTTAGAAAAACCCTTTCTTAGTGGATGCCTACACTGTACAAAGAACATATCCTCCAAATTTCATGTTTCTAGGACCAGCGGTTTAGGCTGTGCGTTGATATATAAGTCAGTCAGTCAGTCAGTCAGTCAGTCAGTCAGTCAGTCAGTCAGGACTTTGAATTTTATATATATAGATTATATAATATTATATATTATATAATTAATTATTACTATTAATTATATCTATGTATTTAAGTATGTTTTTATTTACAACTAAGACAAGTTAGGCTATGTACATATACAGTAGGTATGTACTACCTTGTTAGGGTGTTGCACGGAAAAATCTTAAAAATTATGTTTAAAACGAGCTAAGTTAACATTCTTAACGTCTATGCTCTACCTACATACTATCCATACATAATATTATATATATAATACTATACTATACATACTCTACAAACTTTACTCTAAACCAGAGCGCTCGGCGGTCGCTTGTGATTGTCTTCTTTGGGTTAGGTTCAGAACCAACGTTTCTCTATAAGTGAATTGAGCCACGCGAGCATTTTTGAATTGGAGCTCTTCACAAAATGTACATTTCTCAAAATTAATTCCTCAGCTCCCCAGATTCCCTGTGTCATGGGAGGCTATGAACTCATGGACGACTAACACTCAGACCCAGAACAAACAAACACAAAAATCTGCTCGGCCATAAATCGAACCCGTGACCTCCTGCTTTTAACCGACTGACCAGGTGGGCTGTTTGTTTGTTTTTAACCGACTTCCAAGAAGAAGATAGGAGGTTCTATGTTCGGCTGCTGGTATGGCCTGTGTGGTTTGTTTTTTAGGTCAGTGGTGCTGTGGTGGTGGCTCACAGGACATGGACCCCAATTCTTGACGCATGAAATGAGATCTGATCACTTTCATTCCTATGACTTTCGAACGAGAGAAACAAAGACCCTATTCCTACAATAGGCTATATAGGGTATATCCTAGGCGTAATGACAATGGACATCGTGTGTCATGCCGCTCGCGACATCTAATCGTGTCATTCGAGAGAGTACACGACGACCCTTGCCATTACGCTTACAAAATAACAAAGAAATCCAATATCATGCAACAGGGATAGACATACATGTTTTGTAATAAAAGTAAACAAGTAACATTATTAAAAGACAAAAAAAAACCCCGGCTACAAAATGTTGTACCCTATGTCACTTCCACTATCAAGAAGATTCAAATGACACCTCACATGTCGAAATCCATCAAGCTATTTGGGCTATACGGCGTGCCAAAGAAACCTCATAGGTACCTACCCACACACATACACTCCAAAAACATAACCCTTCTTCTTGCGTAGTCGGGTAAAAAGACTACCGTCGTTTTATATTTTATTTCTGCGCTCTTTTTTTTAACATTCATTTGCAGCCGCGACGCACTGTACGTAGAGCCTTAGGTACGTAGTAACCAGATAGGTACCTAATGGATGGGTTTAGCGAATCAAAAACACAATTTCGTAAAACAGAATGGTCAAGCTAAAGGAAGTGCATGATGAGGGCGTGTCAGGGTTTTTACGGTTAAGGAAAGCCCTCTGCTTGACAAATTATTACAAAGGTTAAAAAATTCTACTTCCTACATTACCGTACATCGAAAGTAAATCTGTTTGTAGGCTTTTCACTGCTAAACGTATCTTGACGAAATTTGATGAGGTACCTGCAGTATTTCACGAGAAAGGTATTTGGATAGTACTATTTTATGAATACACGCGAACGAAGTCGCGGGTAACAGTTAGTTACACTAATATTGTAAAGGCGAAAGCTTGTGACTGTATGTTTGTTACTTCTTCACGCTCAAACGGATAGATAGATTTTAATGAAATTTGGTGTGGAGGTATCTTATACCCTGGATAACACGTTGGCTACTTTTTAAACGCAGATAATACCGCCAGGCGCAGCCAATATCCTAAATAATATCATAAATGCGAAAGTGAGTTTGTTTGTAACGCTTTCACGTCTCAACTACTCATCCAGTCGTCTTGAAATTTTGCATACATGTTGTCTGGGGTACAGAAAAGGACGTAAGGTACTTTTTATCCTGAAAAAAACGGTTCCTGTGGGACCGCGGGTAAAACCGCGGGGCGCAGATAGTTTTACTATGAAACTAAATTTCATACAGGCCTTGCTTGTGTCATAAACATAATTTCATATTTTGTTCTAATTTTGCTTAGTATTTCCCCACGTCATAATAAACCTAAAAAATACCTATAGTCATGTCGTCTTTGTATTGTACCTACTATTTCGAACAATTCATAAGTACTAATAAATTTTAATCTTCATCAACCATATTGAGTACTTAAGGAAAATTTCCAAAATTAAATCGGTCGCTAGACGCATTATGTACCAACCTATCAACGCTACTGGGACCCTATTCGGAGATTTGAGATTTTCATCTCACTTATTCTCGTTCTTATTGCTCTCGTTTGAAACGTCATAGGTGTGAGAGTGACCAAGATAAAATCTCATCTCATCTCACGCGCAGGAATAGCCCCCCTGGGGCCCTATTCGGAGATTTGAGATTTTCATCTCACCATTTTTCGTCCTTGTTGCTCTTGTTTGAAACGTCGTAGGTGTGAGAGTGATCAAGATAAAATCTCATCTCATCTCACGTGTAGGAATAGCCCCCCTGGCATTCGATTCATTGAATATACCTACATACGAGTACGTGGTTCGCTTAATAAATAGGGGCTTACCAAGAGTTTTGATAGGTAACGAAAACTTTTTTCGTTTTTATATCGTTAACGTTTCCGCCAGAAGCGCTTTATTGAAATGTATGGAGCCAAACGAAAACTGAAAATTTTTCATAATGATCAAAACTTGTGGAAAGCCCCCTGTAGTCTGTAGGCATTGTGGAAATAAATTTAACTTTAAGCAAGGCAATCGGGGATTTTTTTACACTTTATAATTGTTATTAATAGTAGTCGAAGCCAGCAGGTATCTATACTCTTATATTACATATATACGCACCTCCTTCGGTTAATATTTTTTTGCGAAATTTAAAATTTTGCTATCAACAATTTGTAGGAGCAAAACGAACTAAAAAAATATTTAACGTACCCATAGTAATGTTTTAACTCCATAACTGATATGCAATTTTTGATCTTTAATTAAATACAAATAAATAACAAAAAAAAATTGTATCAAAATAAATATGTACGCAAAATAGCAGGGGGCTATTCCTGCGCGTGAGATGAGATGAGATTTTATCTTGGTCACTCTCACACCTATGAAGTTTCAAACGAGAGCAACAAAGACGAAAAAAAGTGAGATGAAAATCTTAAATCTCCGAATAGGGCCCCAAGACTTAGGCATGGTCTATGACTATATTTTTTTTATTCATCATATTGTCTATGATAAGTGTAATTTAAAAACTGTCAAGTCAATGTCAAACCAAAATGGCGCGGTGCGGTATCATCGCTTTTCTGCCGGTGTTTTGGTTAATTTGATTAGTTTGTTTTTGCCTTGGAACTATTAGTTTACCAGAAATTACAAGTTACTTCTTTGTTACCTTCTAAACGTAAGTATATAAATTCATAAGAAATTATGCAAACTAAGTGTTAGAGTGAAGCGCGTATTCGCTAGCTTGCCGGAAACTGCAAAGAATAACCGAAAGCAACTATTTTATTTCTCTCCGCCTTCACTTTACATGGAATAATATTGAACACACTGACTAATAGGAATGTAATTTTCATTACAGGTTCCAAAATGAATAGCTCACAAAGATTTTACCTACTCCTTCTCATCACCGTCGCTGCGTACTTCGGAGTGTCAAAATACATCTTTGATAATGTTTATGACACCATCAAGATAGTGATCGATGAGCTTTTCCACATACCGCAAGGGAAAGCATTCTGTGAAGGGAACTATACATACTGGGACCCAAAAATAACCACTCCACCAGGCTTATACCTCATTTCGTCTGTTCTTCTAGGAACTAACTTCGAATGCAACACCTATAATCTTCGTTTCGTAAATCTCGTCGCTTCCTGTGTCAATTTAATACTTTTTGGAGCTATATTGAGATTTGTATACTTCATTGAAACGAGACAAATCAAAAATGTGATTCAAGCGTTAACTCTGACATTGCTACCTCCTTTGTATTTCTTTTCACATGTCTATTATACCGATACACTGTCTCTAACAATGCTACTAATATTTTCAAGGTTATGTTTCACTAGTAAATACAAATTACCCATTCTTTTGTTTGGGTTTTTAAGTGTTCTTATGAGGCAAACGAACATAGCCTGGATAGCGATGGTTTTTGGTCATAAAGTATTAGATATTCTTATCAAAAGTTCTCGCGTTTTTGGTAACACATATATCACAAACTTGAACCTTACCAAGAATTCGTTAATAGCCCGAGACATTGACGACTCAAAGCTAAAACGGTATTACAATATGTATGATGTCTATACTTCCATGAAATATCATTTGAGCACATTTTTTGTAACATTTTTCAAGTTTCTGTCGCTTCAAGATTGGGTAGTATTGATAACTCATAGCATATTGTTAATCTCTTTTGCCACATTTGTTTATCTAAACGGTTCCATAGTTCTTGGTGACAAATCGGCACATGAGGCTACATTACATCTTCCCCAATTATTGTACTTCCTAATATTTTATGGTGTATTTGGATTGCCATATGTTCTGGCAAAACTACCTTCGACTTTAAGACTGATTTTGAACAATAAGTTGAATGTATTCCTTTTGAGTGTGGTCACAGCTGCTGTAGTCCATTTCAATACCATAGTGCATCCATATTTACTAGCTGATAACAGGCATTTTACTTTTTACATTTGGAATAGATGGTTTGGTAAATATGATTTTGCCATATATGCAACAATTCCTGTTTACATATTTCTGCTCTTCAGTTTATATGATAATCTCAAAAACCAAAATTGTATATCCTTTTTGCTGCCATATACTCTAAGCTTGTTTCTAGTACTAGGACTGCAGAAAATGATTGAAGTCAGATATTTCTTATTGCCTTACATAATCTTAAGGTTGCGTTTTGTACGACCACCTATGGCTTTAGTGATATTTGAGTTTTTGTACTACATTGGTATAAATGTTGCTGCATTTTATGTATTTTTCAGTAAGGAAGTGCATTGGCATGATTTTGACGATGCTCAAAGAATTATTTGGTAAATTAATAATTAAAAAAATATAAATTTCACAATTGTTTGTTAAGATCTTGATTTTGTACTATCTAAGCTTGATATAAAATAATGATTTTTGTATAATTTTTTGTTGCAAGTTAATTACAATCCAAATATTTGTGATGTAGATAAGTGTCATATTTTTTTTCCAATTAGAGAATTTAAATTGAATTTAAGCATGCAATTTTTTTTATTTTAATAAAAAAATTAAATTTAAGCATGCATTTAAGCATTTCAATTAAATTTAAGCATGTAATTTTTTTTAATAAGATTTAGAATTACAAATTACCTACTTTATGTACTTCATAGTATAAGGGTCAATCTACACAAAGCGGCCTTCCGCCAGCCGCTAGCCGGGCCGTGCGGTGCGCGTCGGCAGTCTCCGTGTGAATTGACCGCAAAACAAGTCAAGCATTGCATTTATGTAATTCTAGTATAGGTATATCAATAATTTCTGTATTCGATGAGTAATTATTGTAATATCTTTGTAATAAAAAAATATTAATGAAAATAAAATATTTTCTTTTCATATTTTCGGAACCAAATAATAACAATTCTTTGAAAACAAATCGAAGCATCATTGGCTACCTCTTTCATTCTTTAGCCATTGATTTTAACTGATTTAAATCGATAACGATTTATTTACGAACTTGATTCAGAAAATTAATATTGCGCGATATCTTTATTCGACTAACCATCACACGGCTGAACCAATATATTTTTTTTAATAATAGAGCAATATGTAAACATACTACTTTCCCACTTTCACTGGTATCTTCGCTAAAAGACGCAGATTTTTTATCTATCTATATAATAAAAGTGAAAAACCAGCATGTTTCTCCCAAACAACTACCTGTTTTTCGGGAATTTGCATGTAATTCGATTCCTTGACCTTCTGGAATCGCGTAAAACTTAATAATTATGGTTTTGGGTGTGTAATTTTTTGTAAGCAGAATAAAATCGCAAGTTCAAATTTCGAGCCAATAGAGATATTAGAGAGAATCGCCGGCTTGCTCGAGGAGGGCTATTCCTACACGTGAGATGAGATGAGATTTTATCCTGGTCACTCTCACACCTATGACGTTTCAAACGAGAGCAACAAGGACGAAAAAAGTGAGATGAAAATCTCAAATCTCCGAATAGGGCCCGAGGTCGGGGTCGGGGTCGCGTTCAGAGATAGGCTCTCAGCGCACCCCGTGTGCAACTCTGCCGTTCAAAACTTATGTGTAAAAATTATTAAATTACATTGAATAAATTTAAACTGTATTACAACTGAAAAAAAACATATTTTCTAGCAAAGTTATAGAACAACTTAGTCGTTTCGTAAGGCGAATGAAACAACGGAGCCGTTAGAAAACAACGGAGAAACAGGTTTCTATCCTTTGCATAGAACGCACCCGTCTAGAACGTCTATGTCAGTGTTGCACGTTATTGCTCTATCTGCCTCAAAATGGGCAAATGTTATGCAAATTTACAAAAAAAGTCGCATCTTAGTGGATTTATTTAAGCCAGTGGCATGTCAAGTATTTTGATAGTCACAATCAAAGTTAAGTAAGTATTGTATTCAGAGTCAAGTCGAAGTCATGGTCTTGCAAAGAGGTAAGATTTTAAATAGAATAATGGGTTTAAGATGCTGAAATGTTAGTTTGAGAATATTAAATTATTTAGGAAAACAATAACTTCTTTTTTGTACAGGTGTTTGTTTCATCAAACAGTGTACTTTTCTCGCTAAACTGTATATTAATGAAGACAGCACTGCGTTTTCGAAAATATGATGTGGCAACACTGCTTAGAGAAACAAAAAACAATTTCGATGTTTGTTTTGAATTTTAATTCATCTGGTATGCCTTTATTTGAAAGTTGGTGCAACTATTATGTTACTGAAAAATTTTGGTAATAAAAGGAGGACTAAGTAACGGTACCAGGCTTTTCGCAATTGAAATGGAAGAAATCAACCAATTAATCATCTTACAGGAAGATTATATTATAACCACCTAACCACATTATGTCTGCGTCTGTGTGCGTGATAAGGCAAATAAACACAGCACACTTAGCGAATTTGTGGCTTGCATATTGAGGTGTCATTTGGAAACCTACCTTCTCGATGTAGTTATTGTAAGCTACCGATAATTGTGAAATAAACATGACATAACATAGCGTCACGCCTTTCCCTCGAAGGGGCTAGAAGAGGTGTAATACAACATCCACACTTCGCCGGACGACATTCAGTCTCAAATGTATAAGGGGGTGAGCCTGTCGCCATACACCGGGCTCAATTTATGTAGCAGATGACATAGTTACAATACACACATACGTTCACACAATGAACACATTGGTGCGTGTCATCGGCTGGGTTTGAACCCGCTCCCTCTGGCTTGAGAGTCGGTCCTTCTCCAACTAGGCTATCAATATTATTTTAATTTCTTAATTATATTTTAAAATTTACCTATATATTGTGTACGTACGTATTCGTTTCTTAGATGTATTTGTATCATTCTAAAAACAATAAACAAGAATACTTATGTTTTTGCTGAACATTTTATTATTTACATCACTGTACTTATAATTTAGTAGGTAACTGTTACTTAACCACTAAAACTACTGAATGGATTTACATAATAGGTAATTAATTGCTATGCAATAGATTCCACGCGGGCAGAGCCGCGGGCAAACTCTAGTTAATATTAAATTTTTTATCATTAACAAATTTTTTTGATGCGAAGGTGAGTTTGTTCGTTTGTTACGCTTTCGCGCCTTAACTATTCAACCGATCAATGAGTTTGTATTAATATTGTCAGGAGTAAGTACAGACAAGGACAGATAGATACCATCTGTTCGACAAGGTACTTTTTAGATGTGTGTAGCACCGCGGGCGATAGCGCTGCTAGTAGACCAATAAAATGCTAAGTAGACAAAATGTTAAAGCCGAAACAAATTTAAAAAAAAATGGTTGTTTGATATGTCAATGGTTAGGTGTGTTTGTCAAAAAAAGATTCGGGTGTTAGAAGTCATTTCTGTTTTTTTTTTGTTTGGATTTGAATTCTGTCTTTGAGTTTGAGGTTAATGGTTATCCTGGAATCAGGATTCAATCTTCCTTTTGTGGAAATCGAATTTTAGCTCAAATTAATTTTATTTATAGTCAAAAGAATAACATGGCATTATTAAAAACATTTCTCTATCGACACATCTGTAAGAGCAAACTATATTTATTGCTAATTTCCCTAGAAATGTATTTCATCTTACCATGTCATCTTGTCATTAACTAAAATCAAATCTCTTACAGTAACAAGCACTCGGGCTGTGACTTCCTCTACAAGACTTGCGAGCACAGATACAGCTAATGTTCAAGATGACACGCCTATCGAGATCGAAAACCCATACAAAAAGGAGACAAAACAGTGCATTCTTTGCAAGCTAAACATTACCCCAGACTACAAGAACTACAGACTCTTATCCCAGTTCCAGAGCCCTTACACAGGAAGAATATACGGCCGTCATATTACAGGCCTGTGCAAGAATAAACAGAGCTTGGTGGAAGCAGAAATTGACAAAGCGCAAAACTGTGCTTACATGCCTTATGCTTACAAAGACAAACAATTTTTGAAAGACCCGAAACTATTTGATCCCGAAAACCCTATTCGATCACATAGGTTTTAAAATATTAATGTTATTATAGTTAAAATGTTAGTGTACATTAAATTAGCTGTAAAAATGTTAGTGTACATTAAAAACCTGTAGCTTTAAAAAACCTGAAATTGTTTAATTTTGAAAAATGTATTGCTGCTCCTAATAATCATTGGATAATGAATGAATCATCCTTTTATTAATATTCATCATGATCTGTTCAGTCTCCTAAAACCATTATAGTAACAACTTCACGCAACAATTTCACAACACAGGACTCCCCTAGCATGAGATTCAGGGTTCATAGCTTATCCAGATTTATCTACAAATATTAGTCAATAAGAATCAGTTACTAACTTTAATCTGCAAGCACTGTATATTTTGTTCAATAAATTATTATTATATACTAGCTGTCACCCTGCGACTTCATTCGTTTATTATTTATATACATATACACGTGAGCCATTCTATATGTTAAGTTAGATTGAACTGCACACGGTGTGCAAATTTGATTAAAATCAGTTAAGTAGTCAGTAGTTCAGGAGTCAATAGCGGACAATGTGACATTTATTTTATATATATTAAGATATTATTATATAACTAAGAAAAAAAGTAATGGCAGGAAAAATTAAAATCATAGTTACATTTTATAAAAATAAAATACAGAATAATAACAAGTTATACTTTAATGCATACATTAACATATTAATTAAACTTTAGCTAAAATTATGTTCTCATCATTCGGAGTAAGGAAGCAATCATTATCTGAATCATAGCCCACTAAAGATGAGGGTATTTTAAGAGTTTCCAGTATTTCTGAATAGTCCATGTTCTGTTTATCTGAGAACTTTGATTTCATCAAATCCATCAGCTCCATGAGAGCATCCTGACAACCTTTCTGCCATTTCTTTATCAGGTCTCTTAATTCTTTTGTATCTTCGGTCATAGCTCTTGCTAGAAGCATTTTCTTTTTCGTTTCAATTCTGGCTTTTAAATCATCAATATCTTTTTGAGTAATGGACCCTGTAGACTTTGCTTTGTGAGGTTTTGTTACTTTGTCGTAGCTCTTTTTGATTAGGATGGTTTTTTTCTTTTCAAAGAAGTCTTCATCATCGTCTGAGTTTTGTGAATCAGGTACTTTAAGTATTTCTACTTCAACTTTTGGATTGCTTTTAATTTTAGTTGCTGGGGATTTTATTTTTGTTTTAGATTTAGCTTTGACAAGTCTATTGGTTTTAGTTTTGCTTATATCAAAATCGTCGTCATCTTCATCAATTGCATTAAGTATTGTTGGTTTAGTCTGAATGTCTTTATTAAGACAGTTTAAAGGTACATCATCGGAATCTGAATCAAATACTGGTTGTGAAGCTATTTTTGGTTTTGGCGAAATAGCTCTAAGTTTTTCTTTGGCTGTTGGTGATTTTTGCTTCTCTTTAAGTTCTTTTCTGAAAATCTTCTTTTGAATCACAACTATACATTCTCTAGTTAGGTTATTTGGACTGTTTTCTTTAGATTGCTCTTGTTCATTTTCCTTGAGTTTAGATTTGCTGTTATTAGCTAAATTTTCTATTTCCAAGTCAGTTTCAGGTTGTTCAGAAATGGACTTTGATAGAGCAATTTTATTTTTGGCTCTGCTTCTAGATTTCAAACGTAAAGGTGTCACAATCTCTTTAGAACTCACTTTGTGCATGTTTTCCAGGTGCTCTTTATTTTCAGTGTCTGTACTTTTACAGGGAACACTAGGAACAGTGTTGTCCTCAAAATTCTCGCATACTTTCTCTTGTGATGGTTCATTTTCTTCCGAATCCTTATTAATGGAAGCTAATAAAGTTTTAGACTTTTTTCGACGCGGTAACTCAACTTTTCTAGACGGAGTCTGTATGTTTTGATCTTTTGAAGTTGTTCCGCACTCATCAGCATTTTCCGGTGTCGGAAGGGTTTCTTCTAAAGATTTTTTCCTTTTTCTTGTCTCTATCTTGTCTCGTTTCACTTCGGTTTTGGAAGACAACGGGGACTGAAAGGGCAAAGCGCCACTTTTTTTGAAATTACGAGAAAGACCAACTCTTCGACATGGAGTGAGAAGCGACCTGCTTATACCGCCTGGAGTCTTTGGTGAATCAGTTTTATAAGACTGTATAGTTGATACGTTCTTCATATTCGGTTAGTCAGTTTTTCCTAAACATTTGCAAGGTTAAACAAATCTGTTTGGAAATGTTTACATAATAAAGAAATTACAATGAAACAATCTGCCCGTCAAAACACTTTTTATTCCCGCCATTGAGTGAATGAATGGATAGAGAAAGAGAACCACAGAAAAAAACATCACAGATCTAAACAAAAGTATAGACTATAATAAAAATATGTGCATGCTCCAAAAATTTCGGATGTATGGTTTTAATGACTGTAACTGGCCCAATAATTAGCGAATTAAAAATATTGGATGTCACAGTTCTCTTAAATTCATTCAATTTCATTATTTGTTCATTCAAAACGGTGCTGCCAACTTAGTAGTTTCTGCGCTAGATTTGGCACGATTATTTGAAAAATAATTATTCACAGAAGGTGATACAGTGGAACGCTGATTATCCGAACGCCGATTTACCGAAACGCCGGTTTTCCGAATGGGTTCTAAGCGTAATATACAAAATTTAAAACCACGTAATTGTTGTTTTGTTTTGTTGTAACAAGTTGGAACTCATTGGAGTCCAGATAAATTTCAATTGTATGGTTGAAAACTAGAGGCAAGACACTACATGTGTGAATTTTTATAGGTACTTTATAAATTTGATAAGGCCTGATGGGGTTGCCACTTACTCAGATCGAGATGTTTAAGTGAGCGATATTGTAAAACTGTTTTTGTTGAACTTATTAAAGTATATCTGTGACCGTGTGTCCGTTTTTCTTTATTACCAGTCTATGTCTGATTATCCGAATTTTCGATTATCCGAATCGACCCTGCTGTGCTATTCACAATCATTCGGACACGTTTCCGATAGGTTCCCACAAATTTCAAACTCAAAATGTTCGAATCTCAGTCTACCTGTATAAGTTTTGAATTTTTGAATTGAATTCCAATTAGTAGAATAAATCACGTTTAAAAACTTATGAATACGGACTGAGATATGAATAATTTGAGTTTAACATTTTTGGAATTCGATCGAAAATGTTTCCGAATTATTGTGAGTAGGTACCCTTGTGGTAACATGCAGAAACTCCTTGCAGGGACCCTATTCGGAGATTTGAGATTTTCATCTCACCTTTTTTCGTCCTTGTTGCTCTTGTTTGAAACATCATAGGTGTGAGAGTGACCAACATAAAACCTCATCTCATCTCACGCGCAGGAATAGCCCCCCAGTTCTGTTGATAAAACTTTATGTCATATAATCTTAAGCCTTCGATCTCTGTGTCAATCAATCTAGCGTCATAGTCAAGTCACTCTAAAAATCGAACTGTATTTTGCTGATTAAAACCATAATTCTAAAGGTTTTATCCTATTTATCAACCCTGGTCCCAATTAATTCGGATAATCGGCGTTCTACTGTATTTTAAAATGTTTAGTCAATCATAAAACCTTCAAAAATATCGAAGAAAAATGATAAGTTAGGCACAAAAATCTATGTTTACAATGTGAGAGCATTATGTAAAAAAGTAATTTAGGAAACTCATAGATGTATAAAAATATTTTGAGAATATGGTTTAGCATATTAGCACCAATAGTTAAACTGAGTTGGAAAATTTGGCAACCCTAATTCAAAAATCTTCCACCAGTGTCGTGGTATTTTTGAATTGATTATTATATAAAAATAAATAATTTATCCATACTAATTTAATAAACGCAGATCAACGCACTGTGATCCTCGTACGTCTCAAGAACTAAAGAACTGATAATACGTCGTTGTAATTAAAAACATTACATAATGCCGCTGTTGAGGCTCACTTCAGGCACTTTCGGGCAGCTGCGCACTTTCGCGACGTCAGCGGCTTTGGGAAAGCGAGTTAAGACCTTCGCAGTGTACCGATGGAACCCCGACGAGCCCGACAAAAAGCCCTACACTCAAAACTACGAGGTAGATCTCGATGACTGCGCGCCAATGGTTCTCGATGCCTTACTGAAGATTAAAAATGAAATGGACCCCACTCTTACGTTCAGGCGCTCGTGCCGCGAGGGGGTGTGTGGTTCCTGTGCCATGAACATCGACGGAGTGAATACATTGGCCTGCATCAGCCATATCGACGCGAACACGTCGAAACCGAGCAAAATCTACCCTCTACCGCACATGTATGTAGTCAAAGACTTAGTACCCGATCTGACTAACTTCTACCGTCAGTACCAGTCGATCGAACCGTGGCTGCAGCGTGACAAAGAAGCTGTTAAAGGTAAGGAAGTGCAGCTGCTTCAAGACGTCGAAGACCGTGCCAAACTGGATGGTCTATATGAATGTGTACTCTGTGCTTGCTGCTCAACTAGCTGTCCTTCATACTGGTGGAACGGAGACAAGTATTTGGGCCCTGCTGTCCTTATGCAAGCCTACAGATGGATCATTGATTCTCGTGATGATGCGACCGAGAAACGCCTGTCCAAGCTGAAGGATACATACTCCCTATACCGTTGCCATACCATCATGAACTGCACTAGAACATGCCCAAAAGGTCTTAACCCTGGCCGAGCTATTGCTCAAATTAAGACCCTACTATCTGGTATTGTAAAGAAACAGGATCCGATTATGGACCCCGCTGGTTTGGAAAAATCAGCTGCAAGGAATTAATCTACTTAACACAATAGCTAACATCTCTCGAGTGTTCTTTTTATGCCTTGTTAATTAAAATGAAGATAATATAAAGTTTTGATATGACAGTTTATCAGTAGTGCCAATAGATTCAATAAAAAATGTTAAAAAACCGATCTAAAAATGCTTAAATGAAACTCTTGAGATGATCTGTAGAAAATTGACTATTCAAGCAGAAATAACTTCAAAATGCTAATTTGTACTTAAAGTATGATTCAAGTAAGATTAGTCCATAATCTAACTTGTTGAATCAAAATTTAGGAAATCATTATTTTATAGCATTTAGAGTAGATTAAGACAGACACTTGACTTTTTATTCTTACTACAAAAGTTTTACAGTATAAGACAATATAACATGGCATGCTTGTATAGTTAATACTAGTTAAAGTTATATAATTTTTTTGTATATTTGTTATTCAGTATTTTATGTTATACTTTACTGTTATGAGATCTTAAAAATACCAGATAATTATAAGTATAGCGAGTTGAAATGAAATGGCAAAGAATTTGTGACAAAACACAGAGGGCAAAAAATGTATTTTAAACAAGATTCACTTTTCAATTTGAAAAACCAATATTGATTATCTTTTTAACTTCATTTCATGTATTCGGAAAATCCATCAGTTTTTTTTTGTAGGATATTTAATAATTTTACAGTTGTTTTTCAAGAAATCATATTAAACCAGATATTATTATAACATGTACAATGATATTAACTTGTGACATTTTTGAAAAATATTATTTGAATAGATAGTATTGTCATTTCATGTAAATTATTGAATTGATGTATTTATTTCTCATTACATTTTTACATGTTTTTGAAGTGTATAAGCATGTACAGTTGTTAAATAAAGGTAAATTATATTGATTTGATTTTTATTTTGGGTCAATAGACATTTATGCTAAGTAGTATACAATATGTGAAGCAATGGAGTTATGATCGGCGAAAATAAGTGCCTATTACTTTACGCGATTTCTCAGGCCCTGTCTCTCATGTTCCTGTCTACAGCAGAGGTTGAAGTTACTTGTTTGTCCTGTTTAGGGTTTTTTATACTGACTCTGCGTCTTATTACACTATGCTGTCCCTGTGGGCAGGGTCCAAATCATGCAATGCAAAGGACATATAACAACTATAACCGACACAATCTTTTTTGGCTCTCTCATTCTTGTAGTTTTAAAATTCTTCTTGAAATGATGTAATCCAGATTTTCTTTATCATTTACAAGTGAAACTTAGGATCAACTCAGCAGTGGGCGAATGCGGGCTTAAAAATGATGATGACCTGCTAAAACGCAACTTTTTCGTTATTCTGATGATGAATAAAATTTAGTAATATCTATAACAGGATATAGAGAAATGTCAAAGTTCAAAAACGTTTAGAAAACTATGTGCTAGAAGAAGTTGCTAATAATTTCTTGGTGTAGAAATCTCAAGTTTTGCTATCTAATTGAACCTGTTTTAATTAACCTTAGGGTGCCTATTGATAAAACAACTAGATAATGATGGTGAGTTAAATACCTCTACAGTCACATTTAGCAACCTTTTTATCATAAATCGGAAGAGAATAGTTGATGAAATAAATAAATGATGATGATATTCTTGACCTACCTCTACATTACAATAAATAACATCCTAATCGTAAACGCTGATAGCAACGGCAATGATTCTCAACACCATAAAACTCAACCATCTTCTTTAGAGCTGAGTAAAGGAGCCACTGTCGCATTTCCGAAATAAAATTAACAGTTTCTCGTGAAAAAATGTAGTTCTTTATTTTGTCAACTCTACGGATAAATTCGCAAGCCGCATTAAGAAACTCTGACCGATAATTTGTCTGGAAGTCAGACCTTGAGTTTATCAGACGAATGACATCATTACGGTCAAGAATAAAATTAACGATATTTTAGGTAGAGGGTGTGTCTCACTGGATTATGAAGCAGTTTGTAGAGCGAGATTACGAACAAGCTTGTCAACGGAACCACTGTCGCATTTTCCACACAAAAGCGACATCCATCTGTACAAATTGTTAGTTCCACCATTTGACCATTGTCACTAAGTTTGTGAGTGTTACTAAGGAGATAAGAAGTTAATTGGAGGTTATTGGAGGCATGTCTGTATCAGTAGTGGAATATTTGCTATCGGGACATAAGGCAAGTATCAAGTTCAATGCGTGATATTAAATGAGGACGGAATCTTTATCTATTTCATACCGCTGCGTTTTATGAAAGTAGATACTCTCTCAAGGTAGCCTGGAGATGGCTAGTGGTGCTGAGGCGGCCAGTTCTTGCACTAATTATTTTAAGCGTTTTTTAATTTCTGCCGGGCTATTCACAACCATTCGGAAACGTTTAAGTTCGGATTTCAAAAATTTTAAGCCTTAATTATTCGAGACTCAGTCTATTTTTATAAGTTTTTAAACGTGATTAATTCTTTCGATCGGATTTATGCTTGATTCCCTATTCCAAAATGTATACTGAGATTCGATCAATTTGAGTTTGAAATTTCTGGGATCCGATAGGAAACGTTTCTGAATGATTGTGATTATCATTGCTGATACTTATGCATAGTAGGAGTTTGCTCATTAACTGACAGTGTCAGTTTAAAAAAGCTGTACTTAATATAAAAAAAAAACAGACAGGTAGGACATTGGCGTCACTAGCGCTATACTTTGTCAAATTAATTGATTTAGTTTTGTATTTCACCAGCTTGCATATAAGCTAACATTACCTGTAATCTCCTTACTAATTAACGGACCTATACCTAGGTAACCTCCGAATAGTTAGTGTTTTCTATTTTTCGTTCTTAGTCGATCGAAAAAGACTAAACAGTGTATAACTATAGTTATATACTATTGCTCTAGGAGCTGTAGACCTCCTCCCCCGAGGCCCCGAGGGTTCCCGCCTTGTCGTGGCGGGGGGGCTCAGTAGCCGTGGCCTCGGCAACCACGGTGAAGCCAAGAGGAATCCGAGGTGGGGCCGCTTCTTGGGGCTTTTAGCCCAAAGCCCATTTGGAAGCAGCCTAAGTTGGGTGTGGGTCTGTATTGCACATACAGACCCACAACTGAGGCGGGGTGCAGTGTCGCATTGGCGAGACTGCAACCGAAGGCTGGGGGCCGCGGCGGGAGAGGACTGTTGGTGTGTCGTTGCCATTTTCCCTACCTTCCGCGGCCCAAACGGGGTCGCTACCGTTCGATGGCGGACGCGGTGGGGCCGCAGAGGAAGAGGCGTGTCGGTGTATCGTTGCCGCTCTCCCTATCCTCTGCGGCCGAAGTGGCAGGCGGCGGGGCCACTCATCTGACCCGTCGCATGGGGATCATGGGCGCCTAGACATGGATGCTGTCTGGCGCCCACGGGCAAATTGGTCGCCGAGGTGGTGAATGATGACGATGTGTCTGGTGTTCGACACATCGTCATCGAGAGGGAGAGAGCGCAAGCTCGGGGTGGTGCCCGAAGGGGCTGGCGCTGTCGGGGCTGCGGAGGAGTCCGAAAGCGTACCCGTTGCCCCGACATTTTGCGCCGAGGTGGAACACCCTTGGGTTTTTAGTGGGTAGGCCGTCAGTGGCGGGATTCTCACATAACCACTCTGTGCCCGCACTTGGGGCTGTTGGTGGTATGCATAAAGGATTTTCCCAAGGTGAAAAAAAAAAAAAAAAAGGAGCTGTAGACCTCACATAGTCGACGTTTGTCTCCTTGAATTCTTGACGACTGCCTCGGTGGCTCAGTCGGTAGTGAACCTGCCTTCTGAGCTAGAGGGCGTGGGTTCGATTCCCACCTAGGGCAAACATTCATGTGATGAACATTTGTGTTTGTTCTGTCTGGGTGTTAATTATCTATTTAAGTATGTACATATATCAGTCTCCGGCCGCTATAGCACAAGCTTTGCTTAGTTTGGGGTCAGACGACCGTGTCTGCAAGTGTCCCGAATATTATTATTATTGAATAAATTCCAAACACTGGTACGACAAAAAAATCTATCCAATTAACGAACCTATTCACAAAGTTTCAAAAGAGTCGGTTAAGAAAGGCAACCTTAAAAAGGGCTATTCACAACCATTCGAAAACGTTTCTGTTCGGATTTCAAAAATTTTAAGCCTAAATTATTCGAATCTCAGTCTATCTATACCACAGACCTAAGATTTTTTTTGCTTCGCAAAAGACCAACGAAGCGTGGGACAGAGAAGTCTCCATCGAAATGTAAACTCCACAAGAGAGAAAGAGGTCGCCTACAAATAAAATGTTAGTCAATTTTTCTTTTGTCATTAATGACAGCGCGCCACCTGGGAACACGCGAAAATTCCTATGATTTATATTTTTACTAAAATAATTATAAATAGACTCAAAAGAGAGCAATTGTAACTAAATGCAGTTATGTCATCTTGTGAGTTTAGCAATTGTGATGTGAATCCAAGATGTAACCCACAAAATTTGTCGTTTCATGGGTAAATATGAAAATTCCATTGTGATGTTTTTGTCTAAATTTTGTCTAAAACATAACATAAATTGGTTCCAAAAACCGATTTACCAGCGGTATGTTGTTGTCGTTTCTTCGTAACATCTATATTTCCTAGATGAAAGCAGAATTGGTGATGAAATTCAGCATTAAAATATTAGTTAGTTTACGCTCGATTTTCACTAGAGATGGATAAAAAGATGACGTCATTATTATCGATAGTTTTTATCAAAGTTCATTAGGTAGGCGATGGGTGCAATACATAAACAAAGCATACATTTTTGAATCAATGCCATCAAAAGTAAATTGACATTCTTCCGAGTTTGTACTGAATGATGAGGCGTAAAACATTTTTGTATTATATATAAGTATGTACCTTCAATTTCTGATCATCATTTTTAATTCAATTTATACATTTTGGGTGTCTTACATCCAAGTCTAATTTAATTATATTTAATTAAATTAAATAATTATATGTAAATTATAAATAAATGTACAAAACCAATGAGATAAGTATTATTACCGTGAAATATGCCAACTTTGCATCTAAGGGTTTCTTTGCCCAAAATATGATTTACAAGGAAATCCGTTGATGTGGAAAAATATTCTAGTGTTATGGCAACATTGATAATTTTGGTACAAAGAAAGTTTTACGTGTGACATCACGGAGTATCGCGTTTGAAGCCAACTTTGTTCAGTATCGTGTTGTAATTTGTCGAGTGTGGTGCGTATTTTGGCGGGCAAATTTTTGAAGAAATTTTAAGGTCAATTGTGACTCATGGCAAAAACAAAGATTAGTTTGTATTATTATATGTTATAGGAATCGAATTACAGATTATTTTAACCATAGTTTCGGTGATGAAGGCTCCTACAAACAAAAGTTACGATAATGGGCAAAATTACATAGTGATGTTTCAACTCCAGAATGACAACTTTGCCAGAGTTTGAAAAAGCGTTAGGGTTGTCACTTTTTTGTTGTGGTTGTTGGTTGATATATTTTAGTTACAAATCCTTACTAGTTACCACTATAATTAATGCGAAAGTGTGTATGTTTGTTTGTTCTTACTTTGTGCTGAAAGTAACATATTGACGTTACACAATACTAACAGAAGGGTAACTTAAGGTGAATCTGCCAAAGGCCAAAACTGCATGATGGTCAAGAGATGGCGCTAAAGTCAATGATATTGTTACTGCGTCAATAGTGGTCCTGTTTGGGCTGGACACTGGATTGGCTACCTATATCGGTGCAATGGTTGCGAGTGGCATTTATTTTTTAATAATAAATTGGGTTTAATAAAATTTACACAGTAAAGGAACAAACACGGCTAAAGTATTTGATTTATTATTATTATTGTTTTATTCGTCGATTGGCTTGCGCTTGGCCGCCATCGCGTCTGGTGTTACGGTGGTTCATCGCGCTCATGGCGCGAAATCTAAATTTCAATCAGTTTTCTCGTTTTATTATGGAAACTGACGTGGTTTTCACACATTATGATTTAAAACACGGGAATTACTCACGTACGATTCAGTCGATTATTCCGACTATAGTTTCAACCGCATTCGGCGGTCTTCATCAGGGCGAAAACGCGCGCGCACTCGTTTATAGTTTAGAGACGAAGAAAACGAGAAAACTTTATGTTTTCTCGTTTTTGGAGTTAGACCGGGTAACTAAACTAAGTAATAATAGAATTGCCGGCAATCGTAAAGCATTCCTTACGATATTTTGTAAAGATATAAAACAGTAACGCACCAGATTGCTTACATTTGTGATTAAACCTTTAAACTGACAATTCAAGTGTTTATGCACAAATGTAAACAATTTGGTGCATTATTGTTTATGACCTCTACAAAATATCTTAGAGGATACGATTGGCGGCAATTCCATTATTACTTACATCAGTAAATGAATGAGATAAAAGCTAAATGAATGAAACTTCCAAATAGTCTCGTTTAAGATGGTACAAGTATATACCACTAGTTCTTCGCTGATCTTTAAAAAAAAATTAAAACTTGTTCATCGCTTTACTTCACTATTTTTAAATTTTGATGAATTTATCTCACTTCAAACGTCACTTGACTGATCTAAATTTTGATATTGGTATAACTTACGCGGCTAAATTAGTGCCTTTTTATTATTTTTTTATTTTTGAGAAAAAAATAAACTTAGTAAGTAAAACTTAAAATGCTGTTTTATTTAATACTAGCTGCGCCTCGCGGTCAAAAGTAGCCTATGTCTCTGTACCCCTAAAAATGTGTATCTATGCCAAATTTCATATGGATTTGAGCAGTTAGAGAGTGAAAGCGAAACAAACATACTTACTCTCGCATTTATAATATTAGTTAAGATTAGGATTTATATTTTCTGTAGTTACCAAAAATTATTAACTCTAATGTGGCAGCCCTATCAAATTGAAATCGCAACTTTCGTCTAGTATGGAAAAGAGAAAAAATACCAGGGTAACATTGCCAACTCAATCCAAAAGGGAAGTTGCATCGAAATCGGTAAAATTTTAAAAGTAAACGCCTTCAGCGCCCTTGATTCATTTACTAGTTTCTTTCTCGTTGTCATAAAGGCTACATTTTCGTCAAAAAAAGACATGGGCAATGTTGGCTAAAAGTCTAGATAACTTTGACCGCCATCAAAATCAATGAAATTTTAGCATAAACGTTGATTTAAAAAAAAACTTACTATACCAAACCATACACATAATCCAAGAGATGAAGGTATTTAAAAAACATACCTAGGCGCTGGTAGAAAAAACATCAGATATTTTAATTTATTCTTTTTAAGCTGGCAAAGTTGGCATATTTCACGGTACTTATCCTAATCCATATACGAGTAAATTTGGTCAAGGGTCACAATTCGAAGCGAATTACTAGGATAGTATTATGTTGATCTTATTATATACTTTTCTTATGTTAATTTAGATACATGGTGACACTGATATCTAACGCTTCCGCCTAGCTTAACACCCGTTTAGTGATTAATATTCATTTTAGCTCAGCAGCGGTGTTATACTTGGAACAAAAAACAACTCAATTGGTATGCGAAAGATTATATTTATCGACAAGCACCCGGAGGACCATTTTTGGTCAATCGATAAATTAATAAGTACTTTTCACAACACTAATTTACTCACGCATGCGCAAATGTTTTTTTGTATCACTATCGAATTGTCACTGTCGATCTTTTACATCCTAGATCTGTGGTCTATACTATAAGTTTTTAAACGTGATTAATTCTTCCAATCGGATTTATACTTGATTCCCTGTAGCAAAATGTATAAAAGTAGACTGAGCTTCGAAAAATTTGAGATTGAAATTTCAGCAGGGCTATTCACAACCATTCGGAAACGTTTCCGATCGGATCCCAGAAATTTCATACTCAAATTGTTCGAATCTCAGTCTACTTTTATACATTTTGGAATAGGGTATCGAGTATAAATCCGATCGGAAGAATCAATCACGTTTAAAAACTTATGAATATAGACTGAGATTCAAATAATTTAGGCTTAAAATTTTTGAAATCCGAACGGAAACGTTTCCGAATGGTTGTGAATAGCCCTGCTGTAGGCGAGGAGAGAGATCCGGACAGAATTCCAACATACGAAAGCATTTGTCAAAGCTGAAGCATAGACGCTTCGCTCGCTGACGCTTGCTCAGTCGACTAGTTCAAGGTTTTCACATATCGTCACGCCTTTCCACCCGAGGGGGCTGGCAGAGGTGTAATACAACTCGCTCACTTCGCCGGATGATATTCAGTCGCAAACGTGACAGGGGGCGAGCCTGTCGCCATACACCGGGCTCCAGTCATGTAGCAGATGACAAACAATACGCACATATTATGTTCACACAATGAATAAATTGGTGCGTGCCGTCGGCTGGGTTTGAACCCGCTCCTTCTAATAATTCCAAGGTTTTTATATAACGTTTAATAAAAGGGGCATTAAGTGGAAAAGCTATCATCATTTTGCGTCACCTTCAGGTAAAGTTCATTTACTTCTTACTTATTTCGACTTGCATCCAATCATTCTCCATCATACTGTACAGCCCTCATCAGAGAAAACACTTAAAACTTTCTAGCTATACCTTTATTAATAATAATCATCGCGATAGATAATGATAACAATATTAAACTATAACTCTAAATAATTTTTAAACTATGAGTAATTTTTTTTAACAGACACAAATATATACAAAGAATTGTCACTTCCAATCTCATTGCTTAACTTTTCACGATAATATTACCGACATTTTAGTTATTAAAACCCGCCTTTGAATTTCTTATGAGCTTGGACAAAATTGTAAACGAACATGGCTGCTGGTAGAGTTTTTTTCACGTTTACGTTGCAGCCATGCAAATTGCTGCATAAAACATGTTTTGATGAATGAAGTAAGTCGCAAGACCAGCGTACGTGTTTGCGAGATGCAGCTCTTTTCGTGTTTCATACATACAAAATGTATGGAAAAGACAGTTGCAAGCGGCACACTAGATTTTGTGTCGTATTGAACTCAAATATGTACTAGAATGTCTCGAAACTGATATTCTAGATGATGATAATATGTACTAGAATGTCTCGAAACTGATATTCTAGATGATGATAATATGTACTAGAATGTCTCGAAACTGATATTCTAGATGATGATAATATGTACTAGAATGTGCTATCGGGTGGATAGGACTTTCTAGTACATATTCTAGATATTAATTTTTGACAATTACCGTCATGTACTGTGTCCTGGTTAATCCGACATATTTGTTTACAACTTTGGACAAGAAAAAAACCGAAAACAGTACTCTAGCAATTTGAGTTATATTTTGGACACACAAATCCCACGTACTTGGAAAGAAAATGTGTAATTACCAAAAGAGAATAACGTTAAATAGCTAATTCTGTCATACATTGAATCACTGTTTATATCACTAATGTTTATAAAAGGAAGATTACATTATTATAGTGTCCATATTCGCTGCTTGCAGGTCATAAGCCACAGAAGTGATCGCCTCGGGAAGGTGGTCGGAATCCCGCGGGCCGATTACGTAAAAAATTGCAATAGCGCCAGCGACAGCAATCACTGTGCGATCCTACGCAAAATGTCACTAAAAATCGTGTTATGGGAGCCGATCACCCGCCTATTGCTCCCCTTTCGCTTCATACACTTTTTTTGCCATCGACAACAGCGCCACTTGCAACACGACAGCAGTGGATGGATCAAATTAGTTCATAGATTTTTCAACAGAGGGTGTACCAGGGCTCAACTGCTTTCTGCTCGTCAATTTCAACTTTTCTGGCTTCTGTGGTCTTGCCACAATTCTGCCAAAGTCTTGTGTGCAGTTCTGTGCTCTCTGATTGATAATGGCCGGTAGTATTTTGGTGCTACGCATCTATGTAGTGCTGATGATCTAGACTTCAGTTTCTTCTACCATTGAGTGATGAGTCTACTTGGCACCTCTGACCAACAGCTACAAGAGACAAATACAAGACGTCTGCTCGTCTGCAAAAAGTGACTTTTGACAGCAATGGTCGTGCAATTTCACGCCTGTTGTGAGATTCGTAATTAGCCTGCCGGGCAGATTTTCTTGTGATGTAGTGTTCGCGATCCGGGACTTTTTTTTGTTATGTACAAGTTTAATAGAATCATGTAGACTGCCTCGGTGGCTCAGTTGGTAGTGAACCTGCCTTCTGAGCTTGGGGGCGTGGGTTCGATTCCCACCTAGGGCAAACATTCATGTGATGAACATTAGTGTTTGTTCTATGTCTGGGTGTAAATATCTATTTATGTATGTATTTAAAAATATCTAAGTATGTATATCAGTCTCTGGCACCCATAGTACAAGCTTTGCTTAGTTTGGGGTCAGGCGACCGTGTGTGGAAGTGTCCCGAATTTATTTATTTATTTATGTAACTAGTCACACAAAAAACGAGCGAAATCCAGCGCGGTGTTGTGTCAAAAGTTACATAATTATATAAATCGCGACTGTTTTCCTCTGCATTCGCTTCTGTGGTTTCTGATTTTATGTTTATTACAATTCGCTTGAATGTCTCAATAAAACAATCCTAGTGCAGTTATTCTGTTGCGAGTCTAACTAACATTATGGCGTCTAGACAGGTAGTGCAGCTTGGGTTTGTAAAGGTCTGACGTGCCGTACCGCTGCACCTTGGTACGGGGGGTGGTTTTTATCTTCCCGTTCGTGGTGGGGGGTGGCTGTGTGTTTTGTGCGTAGTTCTCTACCGATTTGTCGCTCGACGGGCTGTTGGACAGATCTGGAACAGAAAAAGTTGGTTGGTTGGTAGGTCGAGGCATGATAAAAAAACAAGGTCTGGCCATGGTGTAATAATACTCCGCCAGATGTAGCGTTCCAATTCAAGAATTGTCACGTGAGTGACACGCAGTGACGTCAATCGGGACCGAAACAAGTCGTTTACAACAAGTTCGATAGAGACGATGACGCACTCGTCATCGTATGTTGGCTCGCGTATCTTTATTTTTTGGATCATGGGTCTAGTTCGATTCGTTCCAGTTGTCACACGACTACGTCACTCGAGAGAGACGATGCTCTCTCGTACTTTTTGTCTCTGAACACTATACCTGTCGGAGTATATTATCATACCATGGGCCTAGCTCGTTAGCTTAAGCCGCCGACGCTGCGCGACCGCGATTCATTCAATAAGGTTTAAGGTCGCGCAGCGTCGGCGGCTGAACCTAACAATCATTGCAATAAGATGACACGGGACGGGCGCAGGGGTGCGACCACGGACATTTAAACTGACATTTCAAATCGACTAATTTGTATGGAAATTACCGATTTTGTTGAAGCCGCGCGAAAGCTGACATGGCTGTAAGTGGAGGTTCCAGGATTTTTTGGGTTTGACTTATGCTGCGTACAGACCAAAGCAAACGAAGGCCAACGACATGCTGCGTCTCGTTTTATTTGATTGAAACGAAACGGGATGCAGCGTATTCTTTGGCATACGTGGGCTTGGTGTGTACCCAGTATATAGTGAAGGTAAACATTGTCGAAGTCGGTATAAATTATCGTTACTTCTTCACGTTCAATAAATGAAAAGGATTTGATGAAATTCGGAAAGGAGATTGCTGATATCCTGACTATACAGGGTTACTGGTAATCAATTAGGATCCTTTTAAAAGCATATTCTGTTTATCAAAACAAACAACTTTTGTTCTACAGCTTTTTCCAAAACTCAACAAATTTCCCAAAGAAATCTTGTAAGTTTTTGTGGTTCTCTATAACAATTTATAACTTTTTATAGCATCCGAGCCGCCGCCCGCTTGTCGGCACGTGCCTCAAAGTGCACGCGTGCTTTTTACATGGATTAAATAATTTTTAGACCGGTCCCAAGTTAGAAAATATTTTTTTACGTATAAAAGAAAACAAATACGCACTACGAAGTCGTAGAACAAAAGATGTTTGTTTTGATGTACAGAACATGCCCTTGAAAAGATGCTAATTGATTACCAGTACCCTGTATAATATACCTAAATAATTATATGCTTTGAATTAGCAAATAGCCTACTACTATTACTACGTTTAGTGAATTTTTAACAATGTAACCCCCGACGCAAAAACGATAGATTGTTATAAGTTTGACGTGACGTGTCTCGTGTGTGTGTGTGTGTGTGTGTGTGTGCGCGCGTGCGTGTGTGTGCGTGTATGGCAACGTAGCTCCCGACCGAATGAACCGATTTTGATTTTGTTTATTTTTGTTTAAATGGTGTTTATACTTGTTTCAAGAGTTTCAGCGCTGAAAAAGTAATTACTTTAGTTTTAGTGTGATATTGTAGCACACACGAGGACAAAATTAAATGCGTTAAAGTTTTTTTTGTTTGGCCACAAACACGTCTTGAGTGTTCGAGAGCTGGCAACTAAGTGAAGTATGGTCGGATGGCTGCACTTGAATGGAACAAAGTAGTGTGGTGTCTTCTCTGTACATACATAGAACACAATCCTAACTAATATTACACATGCGAAAGTGAGTTTAATCGTGTGTTTATTTGTTTCTTTGAATGTTTGTTACGCTTTCACGCCCTAACTACTCAACCGATCATCATGAAAGTTTTGCATACACGTTATCAGGGGTACAGAAAAGGACATAGGGTACCTTTCATCCCGCAAAAAATAATGCCTCTCAGTTTCCTGCCTGTTCGTCTGAGTAGTGGCTCTTTTTCCGAACAAGGCGGTCGAGTCTATTATAAAACTTTGACGTTTATAAGTGTATTGATACCCGAATTGAATAAAAACATTTTGACTTTGAAAAAATTACAGGTTCTTGTGGGACCGGGGGTGAATTGTGGGGAATCGGAGGTAAAGTCTAGGGTGTAATACTTACTGTTACGTTTAGGTCGCGAGAGACCGACTCTCCTCGCCCTCCCCAAGTACTTGGAGCGCACGCTCGTCGACACCTTGTTGTTGTTCGAAGCTTCCTCGCTCTCTGAAATAAATAACATATTGGAATTGACCAAGTAAACTTAGGCCCATATGCTTAAACGACGCTGTCATGCATCACAAATCGTGAAAAAGATGTTTTTAACAATCGTCACGCCTTTTCTCCAAAGGAGCTGGCAGAGGTGTTTTACAACACCCACACTTCGCCGGACGATATTCAGTCCCAAATGTGACGGGGCGAGCCTGTCGCCATACACCGGGCTCCATTCATGTAGCAGATGACATACATATAAAGCTGTTTTGTGTATGGTTAAACCAGTTATAAATCGAGATACATGACTGAACACGTTTTAGCATACGGGCCTTAAAACAACTTGTAAGTATTACTTTGCATTGTATGTTAGTACAGGTAATATATATTTTGGAGTGCACTAATTTATATCACGCAATCAGTGTCGTTAGGATTATATTTCAGTGAAAAAAACACCAAAATTTAAGAATAAATATCATTATAGTGAGAATGGTGCACAGCACTGCAAGTGATAGGATAACATTGACTATAGCTTTGCTTTCAAGTTATTTCAATATTTTTGTACCGAAGTGTTGCCCTGTATTTGCCAGACTTTAACTTTAGTATGGTTAGTCCGATCATACAATTTTGCATGCTAGTATGTAGTTTATAACAGTAGACAAAACTCACCTTCTGTGGTAGACGAAATCTGATCAGAATCACTCAATTTCCTTATCTTTTTTGGAGTTAGAACCGACCTATTATTGTTTACGGAGCTTTCTACTTCCTCTATACTCCTTTTTAGATTATCCATCTCACTTTCTACGGTACTGCCTAAAGTATCTGTCTCACTCTTTACTTCTGTATTCATATCTTCTATTTCGCTCTCTATAGTTGATTCTGTGAAGTAATCTATTGTAGGCATTTTGCTTGGTGAACTATCTACTATACTTCCCAAGATGATTTCCATAACTTCTTGTCTTGATTTTTTGGTAATGTCATCCAATTTTGTATCGTAATCGCTGTGCAGTTCAAATGAGCATTCAGACTTAACGGGACTGAATAAGGGTGAGTTTTCTGCATAATTTTGCGATTCTACAGGTAAGGTTAATTCAGTTGATAGTGCAACGTCTTTTATAATATTTGTTGTGGTATTAGGTAGTTTTAGATGTCCGTTTTTGTAATAGTTCACAACATCAAAGTCGCCCATAGTCGAAGCTACTTCCTTCAAAATATTCTCTTCGTAAGTATCACAGTTTACTATATAAATTTTCTTTTTAGCATTCACAGTCTCTATAAAATTCTTAAAGAAATTGCTGAATTCGTGTCTTTCTAGTTCTGCGTTATATTTTTCGTGCTCAGCAAAGTATTGTAATTCGTTTGGGTTTTCAGAAGTATTTTCTTCTGTATGTTTATTTTTAATTTCTCTGGGAACTATGTTTGATTCTGTAGAACCTGCGTTTGATTCTTCAGAATCTGTGTTTGATTTTTCGGGCACTGTGTTTTCGTCAATATCTATTATTGAATCTTTGCTTTCCAATTCAATTTTTTCTTCTATGATTTCATTTGATTCAAACTCTGTTTCTGATTCTGTTAATTGTTCGGTTATTATTGTGACTTCAAAATATTTGTTCTCCATTGTATTAGTAGTTTCTCTTGCTTCTGTTTGTTTCGCTGTTTGTATAACTGTAGTTTTGATGTCATCTTCAAAGTCTTCTGTTTTATTTTCATCATCCGTTTTGCCCTTTGTTTCGGATGCTTTACTGTATTCGGTTATTTCGTTCATTAGCTCTGAGAACGGTTTGTTTTCGTCATAATTTAAATTGTCAGTTTTGATAGTTTCTTCTGTTAATTCTTTTAGTTCAACATTATCTTCTATTGCCTTTGGTTCAATACTATTGTCTTCTTTTTTATTTGCTGACTGGTTGCTTTCGCAAATGTTAACAGTTTCAGATTTTTCGACTTTCATGTCTGTCCCTTCATCTTTTTCTTCTGTGTTTTCATTTATTTGTACATTTGCTATCTCATATGAAGCCGAATCTACGGGTACAGTTGAAATACAAGCAAATTCTAGCTCGGGTCCAGGAATACTCGAGTAAACCTGACTGAGGCTTGGTCTCACATTTGCTTGGAACTCAAGAAGTAACGCCGCTTCTTGGTTCATTCTCTTTTGTTCTTCGTCTAGGAACTTTCGCATTTTCATCAGTTTTTTAGCTTCTTGCAAATTGGCTGCAAATTTTGGCTTTTTTAATGTTACGTCTGGAACGAAAGGTAGACGCGGCGGGTTAGCTATTGGCGTTTCTAAGTGATTGTCCACTCTGATTATTGGTTTGAAGTGGGATAGATTTGAATTGTCTTTGATTATGTGTTCTTTATCACTCGGGCTTGGAGACTCTCCACTAGTTGACGTATTGTCTGATTTGGAGCTAGTTGATTTACTATCTTTTTTATTTTCGGCCGCTTTTGAGCCGTTGTGGTTTTGAGAGCCTTTGGAAGATGAGCTACCGTCGTTGGAATCACGGTCGGTCGATCGTCGGCTATGATTCCCTCGCCCGGACGAACTGTAATGATCATCTATATCTTTCTTCTCTTTCTTCTTGTCTTTCTCATCGGGTTTTTTACTGCTGCTACTTTTTCTGTCTCTATCGGATTTACTAGTACTGGATTTGGAATCTCTAGGTTTATCTTTCGATTTATCTCTGAAAGTTTCCGGAACTTTGTCTTTCTCTTTGGAAGAACTTGACGATTTCCTTTCATCTAAGCTTTTGCTTGAATGTCTATGGCTAGAACTGGAACTACGATGTGATTTGGAATCTTTATCTTTTGAACTTTTGTGTGAGCTTCTTGATGAGTCATGATGTTTAGATGAATCTCTGTCTTTTCTCTCACTTCTATCTTTAGACTTGTCTCTTTCTTTGCTAGCTTTAGTTTTATCATCTTTAGACGATTTTTTGTCATGTCTACTACTATCGCGTGACGTTGAATGTTTAGAATCAGCTCTTTTGTCTTTGGTGGTTGCATGTCTACTAGAATCTCTGGATCTGTGAGAGTTCTTATGACTCTTCCTGTCATCGCTCTTTTTATCTTTTTTAGAATCTTGAGAGTTTTCTATCTCGGATTTTAGTTCTATATTAAGCTTACTATTGACATCACTTTCGTAGTCAATATGTAGATTGTTACTGTTGGAACTGTCGTCATATACTGGCGTATTATACGTGTTCAGATTGACTTGATTGTTGAATTGGTAAGAAAGATCAATTTGTTCAGCTTTCTTAGTGTCTGTTTCTTTTTTCAACTCTATATTACTATTTGAATTATCTTTGACGTCTTTAGATTCAATAGTGAATCGGAAGGAACTAGGAGCTGCCTTTACATCAGATTTGAAATCAGAATCATCTTCGAATCCCTGCTGAGCGTCACAAGAGTTCTCATTGTTGAAATTTCTTATAGGAGTCAAAGGAGACATATTTCTTATTAAGGACGAATCTGAGCTTGAACCAGATTCTTCACTGTGAACCTGGATTGGTTTGAAAAATAAATCTTTGTCCATTTTAGGCGCACCATCAGGCAAAGGTATATCTGTAGATAGATTAGGTTCGTGCGGTAGTGCAATGTTTTCTAATTCCACTTTAGTCACTTTAGGAGGACTGTTTGCTGGTGCCGGAATATTATCCAGATTTATTTCTTCTGATGGCAGAGGTATGATACTTTTATCCATGCTTTCTGAATCATTTGATTTCACTGTCACTTCTGACATTTCAATATCTAGATTTTCTCTTTTTTCTAAATTTGGAAATATATTTTCTTCTTTGATTTCTTGACCTGGTTCCTCCTCCATTTTTTCCGTTTCATTAGTGTCCATGTCCATAGCATCGTGTTTGTCTTCATTGCTTTTGACAGAGCCTGGGCTGACTGCTTCCAAGTCTGTAGGGAGTAGATCTTCAGGTTTATTTTCAGCAGTTCCCGGTTCTGATGTTTTCTTCCTCGGGATGCCAAGGTAGTTGTAGACCAAGTCTTCCACTTGAGGTATGAAGACTGAGGCTACTTTAGGGTTGACTACTTGGTCCACAATTCTTTCCACTCCTTGCTCAAGGTAGTTGCCACTGTAAAAGGACATAACATTATGATAATACATGACTGTACCACAGTAGGCCATAGTCTTTGTGAGGCTCTCCTGGTTCTCTTTGGACCTTGCTCTTTGCATAATTAAAAAATAAATGTTATGATTTCATGATACGGGAATCCCTCTCGTATATGTCACGTTAAGTCGATTATTCCGACTGCAAGCGACCAATTATGGATTATTCTAGCTAAGCAAGACGCAGCTGAGCGCGCTTTCGCCTTGATAAAGACCGGAATGCGGTTGAAACTATAGTCGGAATAATCGAATTAATCATACGTGAGTAATTCCCGTATCATAAAATCATAATGTGTGAAAACCACGTCAGTTTCCATAATAAAATAAATAAATGTCACAAATGATTTTAATTTGTAGATTTATGAAAGTTACTAATACAAAGGCCACAAATTGAAATACGATAAACCCAAGCATATAAAAAGGGTGTGAGGCTCTTGCAAGAGCAAAGTCCTGGGCGGTTGCCTGCTCGCCGTCGAAATACACAAGCCAGACGTATGGCGAGGGACGACACGATTCAGGGGGCTTATTATGACATCTTATTCCCATGATGGTGATGGTTACGTTTAGTTTTCGGCGCTGCGCGACCATGAACCTTACGGCGCAGCGATACGATTCGTGGTCGCTCACTGTTGACAATAAACCGTCACTATCATGGCAATAATATGTCGTGGTAGGCCCTCAGGTGTGAAAACTGTGAAGCAGCCTTGGTGAATGTGTTGGTGAACATTGTAAGTGCAAGAGGCAATTGTATTACAAACAAATAAATAAATACAAAGTAGCTTTCATACAAACTACCTTGATGGCTCAGTTGGTAGTGAACCTGCCGTCTGAGCTTAGGGGTGTGGGTTCGATTCTCACCTAGGGCAAACATTCATAAGATGACCATTTATGTCTGTTCTATGTCTGGTTGTTAAGATCTTTAAGTAAATCATTAATAATTCATAGGTATGTATATCAGTCTCTGGCAGACATAGTACAAGCTTTGCTTAGTTTGGGGTCAGACAACTATGTGTGCAAAATATTCCGAAAATTTATTTATTTAAAGTTCATCTTACTCTAAAATATGCTTCCTAAGCTTCTCTCGTAGTTGGTTTTTATTCAGGTCTGGTTTCCAGCACTGACGGGAGAGGAAGGTTGAAACGGAGGTCTCCACTCTCTGCCGCAGGTTCTGGTATGCAGGACGGGTGTCCACATCTGCTATGCAGTCTTTACGGAACTGGAATATTGTAATAAAGTTACTTATTAAATTGCATAACATAAAGTAATATATAATGTTATAAGGTTGCCTGGAAGAAATTACACTACAGATTAATTTATTTCTCTTCTTATGTTTTGTTATTTCTGGTGTGAACAATACAGTGTTTATCTATCCATCTAATGTTATATGTAGTTTTCAAAAACACACTTTCTATCTCCTGGCTCCATCATACCATGGATCATCTCATCACATCATATCATATCATGGCCTACCATGACACCTCCAGGCCATGATGGTAACATTTTGCTGTTGATGCTTTGAGCGAATCGTATCGCCGCGCAATATCCATGGTTGTGAAGTGCCGAAAACAAAATGTAACTTTCATAGCAATAACATATCATGTAAGGCTCAGAAATATCAAAACTTAGTTTTGTCATCTAAAGTACATATCCATACAAAGTTTATTTTCTATTCTATATGTATGAAGTAGATACTATATATGGTAGCTATATTTATGGTACTATATAGGTAAGTACTCTGTACTATATTAGAAGTAGGTTAAAATTAACCTGTAACATTTTATTACATTGTTTGTTAGTCACAAGTGAAGCTATTAAAAGCATTTAATTTTTATTTTATTTAGAAAAGGTTTTTGTACAATGCATTTACTTTGCAGAGCTTCATCTTGAAACTGAATTTAATTTTTTTTTTAAAGAAATTCTAAATTATGAGTAAATTTCACAGACATCCAATACAGTAGCAGACTAAACATTAGGTATTTATCAGCGTGGTATGAAAACACACATAGACATGTAGCTTAGTAGGGGCCGCAATAAGGATGTTCGTTGTTCCTTATAATCGAGATTATATGACTCGTTATCTGTGAAGATTTTATTTCCACTAAGTGAGCATAGGTTTACTTGCCCACTGGTTTTCAGGCTATTAAAGGGTTAAAAAACACCTATCAAGTTATAGGAAACGTAGAAATGAAATCAACAGCTACGTACAACACTCGTTTATTTGTTTTGGAATAATACAATTGTATTATCAGGACATAACTAGGCCATGTCGGACACCAGTGCTGGCCACTAAACTGTTACAAAATAGGAGTGACTACATACTTTTGTACATTAGTTACTTACTTCCTTCTGCAGCTCAAATAAAGTAGGAATTGTTCCAGGACGAAATCTTGTAGGAAAAGCACTGAAATCAAGCCAGTGTTTTGAGTACAGCACACTAGCCAAAGTGGGTTGCCAATCCTGGATCTTAATGGTTTTTTTTATCCAGGCATTTCTACTACTTTTATTAGTTGAATATCTGGAATAAAGGTTATTTGTGAATCAGTAAATATCTTTCAACTAGGTATCTTTAATAATAATATAATAAATAAATAAATTCGGGACGCTTCCACACACGGGCGCCGGATATCAAACTAAGCAAAGCTTGTACTGTGGCTGCCAGACATACATTTAAGAGATATTTTTAAATCCATACTTAAACAGATATTAACACCCAGACATAGAACAAACACAAATATTCGTCACATAAATGTTTGCCCTAGGTGGGAATCGAACCCACACCCCCAGGCTTAGAAGGAAGGTTCACTACCAACTGAGCCACCGAGGCAGTCAACCTATATTTACTTTATCCAAGGTAAAGGTTTGACACTAAGCAAGCAAGTTCGTATAGCCCTAGTGGCAAGTCCTAAATGTCAGAGTTTTCTGACACTGACCAATGGACAGAGGAATAGCTAAGCAATGAATCCTGTACATTATTCGTATATGTTATCAACTTTTTCAGATTCACAATCCGCTCCCTGTTTTGTAAAAGGTACTTGAGCTGTCAAATTTTGCCCCACCCCGATAAATTTTACTTATTACGCTCTGATTACTCTAATTCAAATATAAAAACACTAACAAATAGCATCTAAGATAGATTATCCGCGAAAGAACGCGTTTGGTTTGAACATTTATGCAAATTCCTTGGAGAAAACGAATGGAATTCTAAGAGCAAAAATGTAACCATCAAACTCACCGATAAAAAGAAAATCCAATGGATGATTTGCTGTATGAAGCACTTTCACATCGGTATGCACTGCACTCTACCATGTTCACCGATTTTCTTACAATAAAATCATCAAAAAAAGCTATATTTTGTTACTAAAATAAATGTCATCAAACCAACCAAACTTCACGTGCTGTCGTCATGACAACCATCCTTAGCTATACATGGCGGCATGGTTACAGATGGTCTTTTGTCTATGTGTGAGACCTTGTTGCAACAGGTAAATGAAAGAGATACCATTACTGAATTGTTACTGAGGAATAAAAAGGACAAACTGATCATCTATATGTATAATAATAACTAGCAATTTATGTGTAGTCTGCTACTGTATTGAATGTCTGTGGTAAATTTAAAACTTTTGCGACTTGTACAGATCCTATGAATATTACAAATGTGGAAGTGAGTTTGTTTGTTTGTTACAGTTTCATACTTTAACTACTCAACCAATCATCATGATACATAATGATGAATGATGACATAGGCTGCCATTTGTCTAAAAAAATTTAGCAGTACCTGTGGGATTGCGGGTGAAACCGCAGGGCATAGCTAGTAATTTATAGGTGCAATAGGTTATGGCTGTTTTATAATTAATCTCTAAAGTATTTTAGTGTAACTTTGGCATATTGATGTGATGTCATTCTGATGCTGAGATACACTAGAAATTCTTTTAACATTCATTTCTGATGATCAATGTTATTGTTCCTCAATATTAATCCTACACCAATATTATTAAATCGAAAGTAATTCTGTCTGACTGTACGATTTTCCCAGCTAAATGGCTGATCAGATCTTGATGGCATTTGATAATTAGTTACAGTATATCACAAAGAAGGTTATTGGATCCTATTTTCTAAATAAACACAAACAAAGTTGAGGGTAACAGAATTGAGGGTTAGAATGAAGAATTAGCTGCAGCTTTTTATACATACTTTTGAACTAAGCATGCAAGATTGTATGCTAAGGCTGAGTTGCACCAACTTGAACAAAACCAAAAATCTAAAAAGACAAAATCTATAAGTAAACCAGATATTTTATAGCTTACACTTTGGTTATCATAAAAACACTAACAAAGTGTATGAACGCAGAACCAAATTAAATTTTTGGTTATTTTAAAAGTTAGTGCCACTTAACTCGAGAGATTGGAAAGTTGGCATTTAATGTTGGTGAAAAAAATTGTTTGAAATGTTCTAGTGCCTAACAGTGACATGGCTTTGGCAAAATTTAGCTTAACTGATATTTTAATTAGTTTTAATAATATGGCACAATGTGGCAATAAACCAATTCTAACTTCACAAATAGGTATGTAAGTTATTGATTTATCTTTGGAATGAATTATAATTAAAACAAGCTAACTACTAACTAGGTACCTACTCAGAAGACATCTTGGTATGTAATTAGGTACTTATGCGCGAATTCTCTTCAACTTATAGGGTATGTTGACCATTTACCTAAGTTCAACATCGAAGGTTGAAGATAAGTCGAATAAAATCAATTGGGAACATTATATGAACAGTTTTAAATCGATCTGGATGGTGGAAAACCAGAATTGGAAAATGATAGTATCTATAGTAAGTTTATTAACTAGCGGTTAATATATTTATGCAGTAGAAAGCTCACCTGATCGAAAATACCCTTTGATTTCAACTCGTAGACCAGTTGATCGACCAAGCGAGGGTCTCCAGGCATATACTGCAAATGCGCCATAATTTGCGAGTTATCACGCAAATTAAGGAAAGGTCATTAGATAACACATTAATTGTTGCTTTTTTAGATGAGATTTCTATTCAAAATCAGTGAGAAATTGCAAACTAAAATACTTTTACAAGCAGACAAGAAAATTAATCTGTAATTCTGTATTCTGTCTGTATGACCCGTTTAGTGATGCGATGAATTGCGATCAATCGAATCGAAGCGAATTTTTCGATGAGCTATTTATTGTTGTGCAAAATGATGATAATTATTTCGTAAATAAATTATTATATTTGTGTAATATTATTGAATGACAGTATACGCAGTGTAAGTGGTTTTACACACAGACGCGTCTTTTAGTGGCGGCCGATGGGCCGCCAATGGACTTCGCATTGAGGTGGTCCATCGGCCGCCACCGTAGGCACATCCTGTGAGGGTGACCCTATAAGCAAGAAAGAAAACACATGTCAACGAAAGAATTCACGCGTCGACAACTTGTTTGGAGTTTGGAGTTAGAGCGGTTTTCCACATCGATGCTCGTCGTCGCTTCGCTTCGACTAAGCGCCGTGCCAGTGAGAGTTGACCCTTAGTTTTTAAAGATACATAATTGTTATCGACCGAGTGAGCGAAGAGTCTCTGCTTCAGCTTCGACAAAAATGCTTTAGTATATTCAAGTTCTGTCCCGATCTTTGTCTTCATCTACAGGTCGTTTTTCTTAACCGATTCTCTGGTAAAAAAATGGATAATTATCGAACCTGCTTACAAAATGTCACGAGAATCAATAGAGGAATGCGACCTGTTTAGAAGAAAGACGTCGGTTGTGAGATCTCCAGCTCACAGAACCGCTAATATAAATGAATTAAAAATTATCAGTCCATTTTCTGGAACTAATCCAAAATAGGTACTTATGCAACTTCAAAGCATACCAACTAACTAATTTTTATTTATTACCAGTCTTGCTTGCGAAACAAAGAACTTGTTGGACATTGTTTTCAGGGTTCCGTACTTAAAAGGTAAAACGGGACCCTATTACTAAGACTCCGCTGTCCGTCCGTCTGTCATCAGGCTGTATCTCGAACCGTGATAGTTCGACAATTGAAATTTTCACAAATCATGTATTTTTGTTGCCACTCTAACAACAAATACGAAAAAACATAATAAAATAAATAGTTAAAGGCTCCCATAACACAAACGTATTCCATCGCATTGTCATCGATATTTCGAACCGCACATCACTATCTTCTCATTCATTTTTTTTTCATAAATGTGTGGAGCTAGAGTTATTTGAAAAATTAACAAAACACTGTCAATGTCTCGATGCGAGTGCTTATTGCTGTCAATGTCAAATAAAAAAAAAGCGTTTGAACTTTTTGTTTTGAAATTCAAAACAACATTAACAATCAGTCAACATTCATTCAAGAATTTATTACTGAAAAAACAAAAAATGGTGCTAACCAATGAAACGAACGAGAAAAGTATGGATTCCGTCGTCCAAAAAGAGCGGCAGGAACGCCTAGTTATGGGTAAGTTATCGAAATAATCCAAGCATACCCTATAAGAATAAACTGACAATGATCGTTATTATTGTCCAACAAAGTATCGTCTGCAGTGTTTGTGAGAACTTGTCAAACTGCGATGGTATTTTTAATTTGGTAGCTTTGGCATCAGCTGGTATTTAAAAACTAACCTCAATCTCTAAACCAAAATTAAAAGGCCGTCTGGCCGTAAAAATGAACAAATTAACATCATTGACGATAAAAGAGATCCATACAGCTTATCGTGATAAATTGCTCACTCCTACCAGTTTCATAGATTTGTGTTTACAAAGAGCGCGGCAGACTAAAGACTTAAACGCGTTTGTGAACCTCACGGAAGAAGTTGCTGAAAATCATGCTATCGAAAGCGAAAAGAGATTTTATATCGATAAAAAGACCAAGCCTCTGGATGGTATAACAATTGGTATGAAGGATAACTTCTGTACTAGCAATATAAACACGACTTGTGCGTCAAAAATGTTGCGAAATTTCGTTCCGACTTACGACGCTACAGTCTATGCAAGATTGCGTTCAGCTGGCGCTTGTCTCATCGGTAAATGTAACTTGGACGAGTTTGCTATGGGTTCAGGAACTGTTGACTCCATATTTGGGCCTACTCGCAATCCATGGCAGTATCATGAAGGGAACTGGAGAATTTCTGGTGGTAGCTCTGGTGGTAGTGCTGTCGCCGTAAGTTCAGGAGCATGTGTCGCCGCTATCGGATCAGATACTGGGGGATCAACACGTAATCCGGCATCTTTATGTGGGGTTGTAGGCTTGAAATCTACATACGGTCTCGTCTCTCGATATGGTCTAGTGCCTCTTGTCAATTCCATGGACGTACCTGGCATCCTAGCAAGGACTGTTGATGATGTAACTCAAGTCTTAAATTGCATTGCTGGACCGGATATTTTTGATTCAACAACTTTAAAAGAAGATTTTTCTTCTATCAACTTGAATGAAATAGACTTGTCTAAGATAACTATCGGGATTCCAAAAGAATATCACTGTGAAGGCATGAGTCAAGATGTTATAGATACTTGGAGATATGTAGCAGATTTACTAGAGAATGAAAAGGCTGTAGTAAAGTCCGTATCACTACCTAATACATCGGTTTCTATAGCTGTATATTCAATTTTGAACCAATGTGAAGTTGCGAGCAACATGGCGAGATATGATGGTATTGAATATGGACTGAGAACTGATGAGACATACTCCACTGAAGAGTTATATGCATCTTCACGCTTACAAGGCTTCAACAAAGTTGTCCGATCAAGAATTCTAGCTGGAAACTACTTTTTACTGACAAGAAATTACGAAAAATACTTCATTAAGGCATTGAAGCTACGTAGAATGATTTCTGATGATTTTAAGACAGTCTTCAGTGGTGATAATGGAGTTGATTTATTGTTGACTCCAACAACATTGACTGATGCACCCTTCTTTGATGAGTTTTCATCAAAACATAATAGAGATCAGTGTGCATTTCAGGATTATTGTACTCAGCCAGCCAATATGGCTGGGATACCAGCTGTATCAATCCCAATAAGGTTGTCAGATAAAAAGTTGCCATTATCTTTACAACTGATGGGTCCAACTCTTTCAGAAGACCTACTTCTAAATGTTGCAAGAAGAATTGAGAGTATTGTTAAGTTTCCCACCTTAGGATCTGTGTAATTCTCGGTATTTTTTGATGTTATAAACTAGTTGTTTTTTTTACTTTGTGTATTTTTATTGATGAACATCGAAATCCCCTTTAAAAAAAATTACATAAGCTGGTGTTTTTTTAAACCTTTAAAAACAAAAGGTACTAAAAACTAGTCATATTTCCGAAAAAAATTGATTAAGTATTATAAATTTTAATAAAAAGTTCAATGTGAATTTAATTTGATTCTAGCAACAGTAACATCGGAAATCCTATCTAAGCTCAACATATCTATAGAAAACCTTCCCCAAAAATGCCAGCAGCTCCTCAAAGACGTAAGCTCTGCTCAAACTGCATCAGAAATGGACCAGCTTGATCCAGTGGCCATCTCGCTATGTCAGACCAGAGAGATGGCTGAGAAGTTGGATAATGAATATGAAATATTAAAGCTGAGGTAAGTGTATAATTTCATAAATAATGTGTACATTCCATGTGAAGTGGACAGGTAAAAAAAGTCGATGTTACACCGATACAATAATAAATATCTCTGAACCAAATAACTAACAATAAAACAAAATTTATTCATTTATTTAATTAAGCCTTTTTATTTCTTGATACATATGAGTGCCTAATATATATTATATTAAACCAAAATTAAAAAAACATAAATGTTATGAACTATAAATTATATCTTTTGACTTTGTTTAATTGTAACCTTTTTTAAGGGATAAAAAGGAGCACATACCTGTCAGTCAGTAAAATTTTTAAAGCAATTTTAAAGTAAGATATGAATATTTTTATTACCTAAAATGTCTTAAAATCTATGAATTTTAGACAAAAGGACAAAGAGCTCCAAGTCAGAATAGATCACAACGCCATCATCATCGAGCAACTAAAACAAGATCTGGCGCAATCTCGGCAGAGCCTGGCCTCCCAGGATCCCAACCCAGACACGATTCAGGACTACTGCAGAGAGATGAAGCAGAAGGTAGATTCCTATGAGGAGAGCTGCCGGAGAGCTAAGGTACAAAAAAGTACATTTCACACTCATAACTCCTCACTAGGTTTCCCTGTGTAGCAAATGCCATGGAATACAAACAAAGACATGAAAAAGACATCCAATCCAACTAACATCCAAACTAATAACAAAACATTAAAACATTTTCTATAATCTGAAAACAAAATTTGATTAAAAATTGAATAATTTCGCAGAATCTTGATGAATAAGATTAACATATTCACTGCCACCACTATTTCCGAACTAATTCTAAAAAGAAGGTATACATAAGGTTAATGGTCTATACTTAAATCTATTAAGGTCGATTTACACCAAACGAGCGAATGCTCATTCTATCCGCACTACATCAAATTCTTCAAGTGTAAACAGGCGTAGAGCATTTTTTCGTTGTTCTTAGTGCGTTCGCAAAGATTCTATAGAACATGTGTTTGTTTGATGTAAATGGAAACGTCTAGCTTTCGTTTACACTAAAAGATTACGTAATCGAATGCTCTTGTTCTAGCTCTAGCTCTATGTTCGTTTGATGTAAATCGACCTTTACACATGAAAAGCCGAGAGCACGCCTGGCGTCTCGGGGCATGGCGATAAGGACTGGTAAAGGTTTGTTTCCAACAAGTAACACCTTCAACTGTAACACTGGTACTCAATGGGAAATTTTGAGGACATGCTAGGTTTGTCGGTGGCAATTAATGTGTTAATATGATAAGAGTATGAAAACTAAAATGAGTTTAAAGTATCTGTTACTTCAGTATTAGTTAAAAAGTTTTCAAAGATCATTTTTGCAATTGCACATCCATATATCGTCATATCGTCACGCCTTTGCTCCGAGGGGGCTGGCAGAGGTGTAATACAACAACCACACTTCGCCGGATAATATTGCACATTCAGTCATTTTTATTATTAAAAATGGTAAGCAGTAACATATAACTAAAGCTGCAACGTCCGTTAAAGGCTCTTATGATCGATGCAGCAATTTACTAATGAAAACGCCATATAGAGGGTGAGAGTTCCAGATTTACAAGAATGTAATGGTATTTTGTTTCTAATTTCAGGCCAAATTTTCAAAGCTCGCAGTGCCAGAGCAGGCAATGCCAAAGTCGCTGTGCGCATTAGCGACATCTCTTGCCCAGTTGAGTGAAGAAGCGACGTCTTTGCGAAGAAGTGCGGAGGAAATAGAGCTCGTCAACCAAGCGAGAAACGCGCTCCTAATGCTTAAGAAATAGGTACTACTTTTTCAAATCAATTATGATGCTCAGAAAGTAAATTCATTCTATTATATGCTTTAACTATTATAGTCTGGTTTTCTAAAAATGCTCCGTTGTAATACTTGCCCTCTCTTTTGCTCTGATAGACATTGTTATCAATAAGAGAAAGACATAGTATTTATGACAACTGATAGTTGCAGGGCTACACGACTTGTTATTAAAACTTGTTATACTTTCCTTGGTGTACTTAGTCCGACGTTAGAGCGGAAATACACTTGTAGCGCCGCGCCGCATGTAAACAAGCGCGGCGCACGGAGCGCGCGCGCGCGTCGAGTGCACTCTCCACTGGCCGCCGCTGGAATGCGAGCTCGCCCGCGCCTCCGTTCTTTATACGGTGCGAGCAGGACAGAGTGCGGAGGCGAGAGAGCACTATTGTTTTTTTAAGTCTAGTTCTATTGGATAGGATAACATTAACACTGTTGTTCTATAGTCTAGGTTTATTGTAAGATTTCGCATTTATATAGGTTGTTAACAAATAAATGTTCACTACGATTTCATCTTATCTCAGCGTTTCATTATACCTAGCAGCTTTAAGTCTCCTAAAGTGGTGACCCTTAAACTCTATCGAAGAGAAGAACACGAACGCAAATACTCGCCGAAAATGCAAGCAAAAGAGCCACGTGAAACACCGAAATCTGAGCCTGCAAGCCTGCACCATGAAATCGCCGGCATCGCACTGTCTATGCGAATCCCACCATTCTGGCGCGATAAGCCTCGCCTGTGGTTTATCAGTTTCGAGGCCGTGACAAATGAGCTGAAGAAGAGTCAGTCACAGCTTGCACAAATGGTCATTGCACAATTAGAGAAAACCGATATAGAGCAAGTTAGCGATCTTCTATTCAAGCCACCCGAAACGGACATGTACAAAGTACTAAAGCAACGTCTCATTACCGTATATGAAGAGTCCGACAGCCGGCAGTTTCAGAAGCTATTAACCGACATGGAGCTCGGTGACCAGAAGCCGTCACAACTTCTCCGTCGAATGCGAAGCCTAGCTCGTGACAAAGTACCAGACACAACGCTACGACTGATGTGGACGAATCATCTCCCGGCCCACGTCCGCTCCGTGCTCGTCGTCAGTGATACTTTC
The DNA here is from genome assembly GCA_911728515.1 of Peribatodes rhomboidaria. NCBI lineage: Eukaryota > Metazoa > Arthropoda > Insecta > Lepidoptera > Geometridae > Peribatodes > Peribatodes rhomboidaria. The sequence continues at coordinate 1,111,156 of OU452190.1, forward strand.
CAAGATGATACGAAGCTGGATGAGCTTGCCAGTCTAGCTGATAAGATGGTGGAATCGTCATCGGCTATCAACGTCTCAGCTGTATCAACCTCACCTGCCACATCTCAACACCAAAGCGACTCGAAATACCTAATAGAAGAAATTCGGAAACTTACCGTAGAAGTCGCAGCACTCAAACAACAACAACAGTACCGCCCAAACTTCCAGCGCAACCGATCACCGAGTCGAAACAATAACAGCAGAAATCCGCGTAATGGATCGCCAGTGCCGTATTGCTATTATCACAGGCGTTTTGGAACACAAGCACGCCGCTGTACTACACCGTGCTCTTTCAAGAACAATAATTCGGAAAACTAGAATATACGCTGGCTGAGGCGGGCACCAGCGTTGATGAACATTCCTACCGCCTATTCGTAACCGACAAAAGGTCAAGATTAACCTTCCTCATAGACACAGGCGCAAACATTTCCGTACTACCTCGGAAAAGAGGGCAGCGGCCGCAGCAACTTAACTTCAAACTGTACGCAGCAAACAACACAGTTATTCCTACCTACGGAGAAAAAACGCTCGAGCTAGACCTCAACCTGCGCCGACCATTCAAGTGGACCTTCATTGTTGCGGAAGTCAGTAAACCTATAATCGGCGCTGATTTCCTCAAACAACACCAACTTATTGTCGACATCAAGAATAGAAGACTCATCGACGGCAAAACCAACCTGTCCATCAGTTCGTTCGTCCGAGCAACAAACACGCCTACAGTACGAAGTATTGATATGCAGCAGTCCTACCACGACATTCTGGCAGAATTTCCTGGAATTACAAGAATAACTTCTATGAAGCTGAGTCCGAAACACAACGTCGAACATTTCCTGGAAACCACTGGACCACCCATTCATTCACGAGCACGGCCCATAGCACCACATCGATATGAACACGTCAAGAAAGAATTTGAGAACATGATTGAACAAGGACTGTGCCGCCCAAGCAAAAGTCCCTGGTCATCTCCACTACACATCGTGCCAAAGAAGAATGGAGACCTACGCGTATGCGGCGATTACAGACGCTTGAACGCCGTTACGATACCGGACCGGTATCCAATACCAAGAATCAAGGACTTCACGTTTCAACTAGCAAGAAAAAACGTGTTTAGTACCTTAGACTTGAACCGTGCCTATCAACAAATCAGCGTGAGAGAAGAAGATATCCAGAAGACAGCAATCATAACTCCAATGGGACTATTTGAATTTCCCAGAATGTGTCCGGGGCTAAAAAATGCCGGACAAACGTTCCAGAGATTCATTCACGAAGTACTGCGGGGCTTAGAATACGCCTACGTCTTTATCGACGATGTTCTCCTGGCTAGTGAAAACGAGATCCTTCACAGAGAACACCTACGCACAGTACTACGAAGACTAGAAGAAAATGGCATCACAATAAACCCGTCAAAATGTGCATTAGGAAAACATGAAGTTACGTTCCTAGGGTTTTCTGTGAGCAATAAAGGAATTAAGCCACCTGCCGAAAAAGTCACAGCAATATGCAGCTACCCAAGACCGAACACAATCGAAGAACTGAGGCGCTTTCTTGGAATGTTGAATTTCTATCGCGAGCACATACCTAACGCAGCGGAAATCCAAGCTCCACTCCATGCTTACCTACACAACGTGAAGAAAAGAGACAGAACGAAGATCGACTGGAACCAAGAAGCAATGGAAGCGTTTGAGTCATGCAAAGTTGCCATACAAAACGCAGCTTTGCTCTCGCATCCGTCTCACCATGCAACACTCGCAATTTTCACAGATGCTTCGGACAAATGCGCAGGTGCCGCCCTTCAACAGTACATCGATGAGAAATGGCAACCGCTTGGATATTTTTCGAAGAAGTTTTCTGAAGCGCAGCGCAAATACAGTACTTTCGACCGAGAGCTACTCGCTATCTACATGGCGATACAGCATTTTAGAAAAATGTTTGAGGGACGAAATCTGATCGTGTACACCGACCATAAGCCGCTGACGTACATTTTCCAGAAGGCACCATCGGCGTCAGAAACACCCCGCCGCACTCGACAACTGATCTTTATTAGTGAATTTACCACCGATTTGCGCCACGTTAGCGCCAGCGCTAACGTCGTCGCCGACGCACTCAGCCGGATACAAGTCGACAGCATCATGACGTCACTCGATTACCACAAAATTGCCGAAGCACAAAAGAAAGACAACGACGTCATACAGAAGCTAGCACAACAGAGCAACTTAACCATAAAATCGGTTATTTTGCCCGACACGCAAAAAGCCATCTACTGCGAAACTTCAACATCGCGCACACGGCCTTATTTGCCTGAGGCATTTCGCCGAGCAGCGTTTGACGCCGTGCACGGGTTGAGTCATCCAGGAGTACGAACAACACGCAAACTGATGTCTCAAAGATTTTTCTGGCCGTGTATGAATATCGACGTAGGCAAATGGGCGAAGCATTGTATAGAATGCCAAAGAAGCAAAGTACAGCGCCACACGACGAGCCCAGTTTCAACTTTTCCACCTACGTCAGGAAGATTCCAACACCTTCATGTTGACGTCGTCGGGCCACTGACTACGTCACCACAAGGGCATCGATATCTCGTCACAATGATCGACCGAGCTACGCGATGGCCAGAAGCCATACCTACCGACGATACATCAGCCGAATCCGTCGCGAAGATAATCTATGAACACTGGATTGCTCGCTACGGTCTACCAGAAAACCTAACGACAGATCAGGGCAGATGCTTCACGTCGCAACTATTCGCCAGGCTTATGAAGACAATGGGAATCAAGCGAACCCAAAGCTCGCCATATCACGCGCAGTCCAACGGTAAAATCGAACGCTGGCATCGATCCCTCAAAGCTGCACTGAAGACCCGCCTATCTAAACAGACAACATGGATCGATGAGCTACCTACGGTTTTATTGGGTCTCCGCGCCGCTACCCGCACCGACACTGGCGTCAGCGCTGCCGAATTAACCTACGGTCACAGCCTGCGCCTACCGAGTGATTTTTTCTCAACGCCGACGGCCGACGAGCAAGAAATGAACTACGACTATGTCACTAAACTACGTGCAACCATCCACTCCGTGAAGCCACGCCTAACTACCATAGCGCACGGCAATCTGCGACCTATCTTCGTGCATCAAGATTTACAAACATGCACGCATGTGTTTGTAAGGAATGACGCAGTGAAAAAGCCGCTACAAGCACCGTACGACGGTCCCTACAAAGTCCTGAAACGCAACGACAAGACTTTCGTGCTACAGCTACCTGATCGCCGCTCACCTACTATATCGATCGATCGTCTCAAGCCAGCCTACATACTAAATGAAGATTCATCAGAAGACTTACTACCTCATACGCCACAACATACCACACAGCAAGCTATCCCGCCGCAGCCGCAGCCAACACCTACGACGTCTCCTAGACCGATTTTGAAGACAACTAGAAGCGGGCGTATCGTGACTGCTCCGGTACGCTTTCGCTAGGGGAAGAATCATGTAGCGCCGCGCCGCATGTAAACAAGCGCGGCGCACGGAGCGCGCGCGCGCGTCGAGTGCACTCTCCACTGGCCGCCGCTGGAATGCGAGCTCGCCAGTGTGACCAGATTAAATTTTACGAAAATACCGAGGCACCTCGAAAAAATACTGAAATATACCGACTTACTTATGACAGATATACCAATAGAAATACTGATTTTCTTAACATGTTTTATTTATTCATACTCACAATAAATGTTAGAGTTATATTTTAACATCCTTTTCGAAGGATTAAAATTTACACAACCTCCTTCATCCTTAACACCTTGCTTTGTTTTTAAAATAGCTGACACATTTTTGTTTATAAACCTGTTTCTTTGGTCCGTTTTTATTAAATTTATCTGTGAAAATATGCGCTCACATGCAGCATTCGACACCGGTATACATAGAAGAGATTTACTAAAACTAGTTATATTTTTGTATTTTAACATGCCATCACTGTTAGAAATTTTCCCAACTTCCACCCAAAATTGTTCACACGAGATGGGTGAGCCAGTGCTGGAAGCTTGTAACAAATCACTTACTTCGCGATCAAACTTTAGGGTTCTATATTCTTCGTCAATTAACTGCATTTGTTCTGGCTGTACTTCGCATGGGAAAGTTTCTATCACATTTCGTAAACTGCGAAATTCTTTATGCACGGCAGTGTGTGGGTCAAGAAATTTCAGTTCTCGAAAAACTGGATTTTCAAAAGGCAAACGTGATTTCAATTGCGTGCTCAACTCAATTAAAAATGATTGGCACCTTCTGAAAAACTCAGCAATCTGTTCTTTCATGTTTACATTGTCTCTGTGTTTGATTAATTCTTGGCCTACTTGAATACCTAAGTACATATCTTTCAATGGCAAATAATTTACATTAGACTTTGGGTCTAACGTAAATACATTGTCCGTACGTTTGATGTAATTAGTTCTCATGAAGCAACCCAAAATCGACAAGTACATACTAGATGCATCATCATACAGTCTATCAATGCACGGATAATCGCCTTGAAAAATTATGTTAAATTTGTTTACAATCGGCAAAATGTAGTCCAAAAAGTAAAAGTACAATTTGTTTATATCAGTGGTAAAAGAATTAAATAAAAATTCTGATGACATATTGCGATCACTCAAGTATTGGTCTTGAAAGAACAATTGCAATGCCCTCCACTGCTCAATTATTCTACTAATACAGGCATGAAGTGAAAGCCACCTTATGTCGTAATGACGCAAAATTCTGTGATTTTCAGTGTCTGTGAAATTTTGGAACTCAGCAAATTCTCTTTGACGCTTGCTGCTTTGAGAAAAATATCCATATACTTCTTTTACTATTTGTTCTAAATTTCTAGGCAGTATTTTACAGGCGTGGCTAACACTTAATGCTGCAGAGTGACAAACACATTTTATGAAAAAGCACTTTGGGTTTACTTCTTTAATTTTTGCAACAATGCCAGAATGTTGACCAAACATCACATTCGTAGTATCAGCAGCGAATCCTATTACGTCTTTTATTTCTAAACCTAATTCGGATAATTTTGATGACAACGAGTTAAATAAATGACCTGCGGTTTCACCACTTAAATCAACTAAATCAAGGAATTTGGTTTGTACAGTACATTTAGTTTCAGAGAAGTATTTAACTACTATTGCCAATACTTTGACTGTTGCAACATCTGTACTCTCATCGATTATAATTGAATATACTGGTTTACCTGAAGGAGATGCAGTACCAAGTATGTCTTCAATCATTTCTTTTTCGAAATTGGGTCCTAAAACATTATAAGTTATAGCGGCTGCTTTGGTTCTCTTGCAGGAAAATTCTTTCGCAATATCGGAATCGGTAAAACACTTCACTAGAACATCACTAAGATGGTCCATAGCTCTAAATGAGATGTTGTGTTCCGACAGAAAACTGCATAAACGCAGCTCAGCTTTCTTGACTTCGTCTTTCAGTGGGGCCTTTTTGAAAAATGTGTCAACCTGAAAATTTAAAAAATACTTGGTTGCTTAGTTTTTTTTATAACAGCGCCGCATTTCATAGCTGTTACCTAACTGATTTTGAGAAACAAAACTAGGATGATTAACTTTAATTTAAAATATATCCAAACTCCTTGAACTAGGTAAGTAAAGCGAGTTATGCTTACCTTTGACTGTCCTTTATATTTTATCAAGTTCGATTTATGCTTTTCAGTATGTGCATGCTGTTTTATAGACGCTAATCTACTTTGCAGTTTCGCATTGCATGCTTTGCAAAATGCGGTGAATTCGTCATCTTTATAACGTGAAAGCCACGAAGAAAATTCCGGAATTTGTTCCCACTTAGCTAAATAACTTTGCTGAAAACTAGACATGCTGTCCGGATGAATGCAACTAAGTAAATAAAAATAACAATAATCGCGTTCTATTTATATGATGACAAAAACATCACCTATTTTGGGGAAATTCCCGAATTATCGAAAGAAAGTCCTCAAAGATTAAGTCGAATGTAGAAGAGACAATCATTTCACTTAACCGTATTAGACGATTTGATACTAGTAATAAAGTAATCTTTTAACTTTAACTACTACTTATTTATGCAACTGAAAACTTAAAAACTAGACGTTATTTTGAAAATTATAGATAAACTAGCGGCCCGTCCCAAATTCGTCCGGGTAGACTGATATTCATGAAACACAACGAATTTGAATGTATGCAATCTGGAAATTACGCTCTATCTAATAGTGCAAACCGCATTAAAATCGGTCCAGCAGTTGTAAAGTTTTGGCGAACATACATTCTGCAAGTCTGATTAATACTATGTATTGATTGATAATTGGATATGTAGTATTACAATACTACAACGCCGGCACTGGCCGTCTTTCTTGTCATATCTGTAACTTACTCATCTTTGCTCATAGATAACATGTATAAGTATAAACTAAATCCGGGAAAGTCCCCAATGTTCGCGTTTCGGGGAATTCCGCAAACATTGTCGCAAAGACGATCACTCACTACGGTGTAGCCATAACTTCAACCAAAATATACCCAAAAATACTGACTGCCAGCAATATACCTGAAAATATACTGATGTTCGGAAAAATCGCTGAAATATACTGAAAAAGTATTAAAATACTGAATCTGGTCACACTGGAGCTCGCCCGCGCCTCCGTTCTTTATACGGTGCGAGCAGGACAGAGTGCGGAGGCGAGAGAGCACTATTGTTTTTTTAAGTCTAGTTCTATTGGATAGGATAACATTAACACTGTTGTTCTATAGTCTAGGTTTATTGTAAGATTTCGCATTTATATAGGTTGTTAACAAATAAATGTTCACTACGATTTCATCTTATCTCAGCGTTTCATTATACCTAGCAGCTTTAAGTCTCCTAAACACTAGAGATTGGATAAAGTAACCGTTTTGAATATGAACTTCCGCAAAGTCAGATTAAATCAACTGTCTTTTTATTAATTTTGAGATGATGTTAAGAAAAGGATAACAACAATCTTACAGCTCTCTTTAATTCCAAAAAACGTAATATAACGTACCGTAAGGCTTCGTTCACACGGCATTGTCCTGCACGTTTTTTTTGTAATCGTTTTCTTAACGTATAGTCAACCGGGTGTTCATATGGTACACGGCATTGTCCTGCACGTTTTTTTGTAATTGTTTTTTTAACGAATAGCCGCAGTTTCCACACAGTTATTCACAGTGGTAGACGTACTGATGGATCCACGCTTGGTTGTACTTTTATATTGGTATCGAAGGCGCCAACAGTCTCGCCGGCGACAAAACAGAAGATTTTGGGTACATCCTATTAATCAAGAATCTGTGCGAACGATCACATTTGAAAAATTATTCGAAAGTCCTAGAAACGATGAAAAAATGTTTTTTAATTACTTTCGAATGTCTATTGAAAGTTTTGAAAAGTTATTGACTCGACTGGAAAATTCAAGCCTAACAAAATCAAATACGAATATGCGGAAATGCATTAGTACTAAAATGAAATTAGCCATCTGTTTAAGGTGAGTACACAAATAAAAATACACAGGTTGTGATTATTTAAGTTTTATTAATGTTAATGAAATCAATATTATAATTTTAAAAATATTAAAATTGGACCAATTTTACTATAGTGTATTCGTGTTTCGTATTAAAAGTCATTGTAATCAATATCCGAGTAGTTAGAATAGTAGGATTCGACAGAGGACGGATTTTGAAGAGAAGCTGCTGTAGTTAATTGTACAGAGGCTGGACTTTGAAGAGAAGTCGTTGCAGTCATGTTTGTACTGGTAGAATTAGTAGCTTCTTGTATATTACTGTTTTAGAATTGTTGTGTAAAATATCCTCTGTGAACTGATGAGAGATTGAAAGACGACGATTCACGATTTTGGCGACTGTTTTTAATTTTTTTCATTAATTGTAGCACACCCATTTGGAATTCGAGGACTTCATCATCGTCATACTTATCTAATGATGGTAATATCCCATTAAAAAATGAAAGGTGCCGATTCATTGGTTTAGATTCGTTATTTGAATAAGAATCCATAAATTTCATCATCTTCGCATCTACAGGACTAATCATATTTTTTACAGATCTTTTAGGTACACGATTAGGTATTGGGCTCTTTGCCGCCATTGTGTCTATAGAGTTTTCCAATGTTTCATTTCTTCCCTCAGAATTATTTTTCTGGTTTTCGGATTCTGTGTTATTGTCGGATTCCGTGTTGTTATTTTCGGTAGTTACGTTGTTTATTGTCTCTTTTGGTTGTATTACTTTCTGCAGAAAAGATAACTGTTTACTATAAACATAGGGCTTTGCTGTTTTGGCACCACTTCCTGAGCTTTTCTGACCTTTTATTTATCTTTTTATATGATCGATTATAATTATCTCTTATATGAGTCCACCGTTGAATAATCATTTTAGCTGTAAAAGACAAATATGATAAGTAATACAGTACATATTATACATTTCTTTTTTCAGGTATTTAGCATCGGGGTGTTCCATGAAAGATTTACACTATTCATACAAAGTTGGAGTATCGACTATAAGTGGTATCATCTGGGATGTTTGCTGGACTCTGTGGCATGTCCTTCAGGGAGAATATCTTCAAACGCCTTCTACAGAAAGTGAATGGATGAAAATAGTGGAAGGTTTTGAAAGAAAGACTAATTTCCCTCATTGTTTAGGTGCAATTGACGGGAAACATATAAAAATCTTAAAGCCTCCTCATAGTGGATCCATGTACTTCAATTATAAAGATTTTTTTTCAATTGTGCTACTTGCGGTGGTTGATTCGGAATACAGATTTATATACGTAGACATAGGATCATACGGAAAAGATTGTGACTCATCCATTTTGAAAAATTCCATCTTATGGAAAAAAGTTAATGATAGTTCGCTGAATATACCCAAACCAATGCCATTATTAGTAGGTGGAGAAAGTACACCTTACGTATTTATTGGTGATGAGGGTTTTGCTCTACATAATAATTTACTTCGCCCTTTTGGAGGAACACATTTAAATTTACGTAAAAAATCTTTAATTACCGCCTGAGCAGAGCAAGGAGGTACGTGGAGTGTGCTTTCGGTATCTTAGCGGGAAAATGGAGAATTCTACATAAGGCTATTGATGTTTCACCAAGTTTATTGACAGAAATCATAAAAGCATGCATTGTATTACACAATTACGTTCGTGAACATGATGGACACAATTTTGAAGATGTGGCAAATCCTCCATTATTTGAAAATATTCAAAGTACGTCAGTTCGAAATGTTCAAGCAAACAGCGTAAGGTCCACTTTTAGTGACTATTTTTTATCAAACGAAGGATCAGTCCCATGGCAAAACGAATATATTTAGAACTAAGCAGAGTAAATTAAAATATGTTGTAACGCAATTTTTATTATTAATAATAAAATGCTAAGCAGAGTAAATTAAAATATGTTGTAACGCAATTTTTATTATTAATAATAAAATGTACATACCTAAGGCTTGTCTTGTTTTTTCTTCCAATGTCTCAAAATTAGGATCCATTATTAACATGATTCCCTTCCAAGCCGCTTGAGTTGCGACGCGATTTTTATAAAGTTCCAAAGTTTTATCCCATAAAACGGGATTTTGTTCCACTAAAGAAATCAATAGTTCGTTATCTATAGAAGATTCCTCAACCATTTTGAATAATAACACCCCAAATCAAACAATACGTGCCACCCGTACAAAAGACGCTCAGGTACTAAACGCTTCTTCGGTTGCTATTCGATAAAAAACGTATGACATCGTGTCGTGTGAAGGAGACAAAGCTATACCATATGCCACTGCGAACCGAATACGTCAAAGTTCATTCGATTTGCTTGACAAGTCCGTTGAGTATGCGTTTAAACCACAGATCTAGGATGTAAAAGATCGACAGTGGCAATTCGATAGTGATACAAAAAAACATTTGCGCATGCGTGAGTAAATTAGTGTTGTGAAAAGTACTTATTAATTTATCGATTGACCAAAAATGGTCCTCCGGGTGCTTGTCGATAAATATAATCTTTCGCATACCAATTGAGTTGTTTTTTGTTCCAAGTATAACACCGTTGCTGAGCTAAAATGAATATTAATCACTAAACGGGTGTTAAGCTAGGCGGAAGAGTTAGATATCAGCGTCACCATGTATCTAAATTAACATATGAAAAGTAAATAATAAGATCAACATAATACTATCCTAGTAATACGCTTCGAATTGTGACCCTTGACCAAATTTACTCGTATACGGATTAGGATAAGTAATAATACTTATCTCATTGGTTTTGTACATTTATTTATAATTTACATATATATTATTTAATTTAATTAAATATAATTAAATTAGACTTGGATGTAAGACACCCAAAATGTGTAAATTGAATTAAAAATGATGATCAGAAATTGAATTGATAATACAAAAATGTTTTACGCCTCATCATTCAGTACAAACTCGGAAGAATGTCAATTTACTTTTGATGGCATTGATTCAAAAATGTATGCTTTGTTTATGTATTGCACCCATCGCCTACCTAATGAACTTTGATAAAAACTATCGATAATAATGACGTCATCTTTTTATCCATCTCTAGTGAAAATCGAGCGTAAACTAACTAATATTTTAATTCTGAATTTCATCACCAATTCTGCTTTCATCTAAGAAATATAGATGTTACGAAAGAACGACAACAACATACCGCTGATAAATCGGTTTTTGGAACCAATTTATGTTATGTTTTAGACAAAATTTAGACAAAAACATCACAATGGAATTTTCATATTTACCCATGAAACGCCAAATTTTGTGGGTTACATCTTGGATTCACATCACAATTGCTAAACTCACAAGATGACATAACTGCATTTAGTTACAATTGCTCTCTTTTGAGTCTATTTATAATTATTTTAGTAAAAATATAAATCATAGGAATTTTCGCGTGTTCCCAGGTGGCGCGCTGTCATTAATGACAAAAGGAAAAATTGACTAACATTTTATTTGTAGGCGACCTCTTTCTCTCTTGTGGAGTTTACATTTCGATGGAGACTTCTCTGTCCCACGCTTCGTTGGTCTTTTGCGAAGCAAAAAAAATCTTAGGTCTGTGGTTTAAACGTTTATGCGGTACACGTTTTTTTGCAGTACAATCGACGTGTGAATGGATCTATGTACGTTGTATGGTCACTATTTATACGTTAAGACGTACACTGCAAAAAAACGTGCAGGACAATGCCGTGTGAACGAAGCCTAATACGTTTATATTTTAAGAAATAACTAAACAATAAAGTATGTAAGGTAACATTAGAAATTATTAAAATAAACACTTTTTAATTTAATTAATACATTATTTTATTATGGTGCATTAAGAATAAAATTTAGTGAATGTTTTAATATTACAAAGATTAGAAAACTTCATTTAGGATCCTAGTCGTACACACTCTTACATAAAAAAATCTACTAGGAATTCAATTATAAAAGAAGTTTTGATATTATGTTAGCTGCGTCCAGCGGTTTCACCCGCGGTCTGACAATAATCGTTATTTTTTCAGGATAAAAAGTACCCTTTGTACTTTTCTGTAAGGTGTATGCAAAATTTTATGATGAATAGTTGAGGCGTTAAAGCGTAACAAACGAACAAACTCACTTTTGCATTTATAATATTAGTTAATGAATTATCACTGCGGATAACAAGCGATTACATTGCAAGATAAAAATTAACCAGTCTCATTTTACATAATTCATCAAAGACCGACTAATTCATAGGCCAATTCAATATCATTGTGTCTGAATCATGACCACTGCAACACAATATATAAACAGGTATGTATTTAAATAATGATAATTTCAAATAAATTATTATAAAGCAATAAGTTTTATGCGTTATAACTCAATAGACCAATGAACCACCATTTCAAAGGCCAAATACAGTCCAAAGACTAACCAGTGAGTCGAAAGACTAACCCGTCAGTCCTAAAGCAGTGCACTCACTTAACCGTGTAGCACGCAATATAGCAGTTACTGTATCAAGTGACACTTAATACCACATTGCTATATTGCTAAGAAAGATTACTCAGTCCAAAAAGCGACCAGTCTGTCCGAAAAATTACCAGTCAGTTAAAAGCGAGACCAACCATTCCAAATTATGGCCTGACTGGCCATGTCTTTTGTCCAAAAAGCGACCAGTCAGTCTAAAGCGCGACCAATAATTCTGAAAAATAACCTGTCAGTCCAAAGAGTGACCAGTCAGTTTAAAGCGCGACCAATAATTCTGAAAAATAACCTGTCAGTCCAAAGAGTGACCAGTCAGTTTAAAGCGCGACCAATAATTCTGAAAAATAACCTGTCAGTCCAAAGAGTGACCAGTCAGTTTAAAGCGCGACCAATAATTCTGAAAAATAACCTGTCAGTCCAAAGAGTGACCAGTCAGTTTAAAGCGCGACCAATAATTCTGAAAAATAACCTGTCAGTCCAAAGAGTGACCAGTCAGTTTAAAGCGCGACCAATAATTCTGAAAAATAACCTGTCTGTCCAAAGAGTGAACAGTCAGTTTAAAGCGCGACCAACCATTCCGAAACATGGCCAGTCAGTCCAAAAAGTGTCCGGCCAGTCCAAAGAGTGACCCATGGGGCTTACCTTGTTACACCATGATTGTTTTCATTTGGTTCCATACATTTAACAGGTGCGCTTTATTGAAATTATGAAGCCAAACGAAAACAAATCAAAACTCACGGTAAGCCCCCAAAAAGCGTCCAGTCTAGAGTGACCATACAGTCAGAGCAATCTCACGAGCCATAAGTCGTCAGGCCAAAACACCACACTTAATTATCAGTTCTCTTCTTCAGTCTTTAATCAGTTGATTCCTCGTCCTCGTTCGCATATCTGGACGCTATAGTGACTACTTCTGGGTCGGGCAGCCACAAGTTTTCGTTCGACTCCTCACTTGTCGAAATTATATCTTTTGCTGCGATGCACGGCCATGTACATACATCTATTACGTTAACTGAAAAAGAAACGGCAGGGATTATCGTCGTGTTCTTTACGCATACTATTTTTAACCGACTTCAAAAAAGGAGGAGGTTCTCAATTTGTCTGTACTTTTTTTGTTGTAGGCATGTTTCGCGATTACTCCGCCAACAATGAATCGATTTTAATGATCCTTTTTTTGTTTGGTAGATCATACTTAGAGGTCGTCCAAGAAGTCAAGTCACATAATATGGTCAAGCAGTTTTTAAAAATATCAACAAAAGTAAAAAAAATGGTCTGGTCTCTAATTTAATTTTGTATGTTTAACATTTAAGTTTAAACTCTATTTTAAAAGCAATAATAAATATTCGGGACACTTGCACACACAGTCATTAGACCCCAAATTAAAATCCTATGGCTGCCAGAGATTGATATAGGGTCCACTGGGGCAAATGCGTCTGTAGGGCAATTGCGTCTTTTCAGAATTACTGACAAACCCCTCACAAATTAGGCACCACTTAACTACATCTTTTTTTCTATCTTTAGTTGCAATAATCTGTACAAGATGGCGTTAGTTGCCTAATTTGTGAAGGGTTTGTCAGTAATTCTCGAAAGACGCAAATGTCCCACAGACGTATTTGTCCTAGTTGACCCTACATATATATTGTTAGATACATACTTAAATAGATATTAACACCCAGACATAGAACAAACACAAATGTTCATCACATAAATGTTTGCCCTATTTGGAAATCGAACCCTCGACTTCAAGCTCAGAGAGCAGGGTCAGCCACCGAGGCAGTAAAACCTACCCTTCTTCTTCTCCGGCTCATGCAGCTCTTCCCAGTTCATATAATGTTGTCCGGGACCGGTTTTACCTCTCAGACCCCATAAAAAGACCGTATTGGATACTGTGTTGATTCCTTTGTCAGTCTTGGTCTGATACCCCTTGTCTTTCATCTCGTAGGTCTGACAGTGGATCTCAGAGCGAAGGTGACTGTACTTGGTTTGGGTTGAGTGGGTCTGGCAGTTCACTATTGAGGCCTGGAAAGATTTGACAAGCGTTTAACAATAGTTTTGCGAGTGTGTTGGAAGGCGTGTACTTTATACGAGATGTGTCGGTGTGTAAGTCAAGTTAGTAAAGCGAGGGCGTTTAGATTTTAAGTCTGAAATACATAGAAGGGTTCTGGCGAGTTAAATAACTATTCTACTCTGCTTTTAATTTGGATGTAAAAGTAAGAAAGTAAAATTAAGAAAGGGATGTGTAGATGGTTTGGACACGGTATATCGGTACATACGTATTAATAAAACTATTCGGTATTCTTTTGTAAATGCGTCGGCTAATGGACGAATAAAAAAGTAAAATAGACCTTATTACAACTATACCGTATATTCGTTCCGTTCCGTCCTTTGATAAGAGCCGCATGCGTGTTTTATTGTAACATCTTTCCATTCGTAACAAAAAATGTGATCGAGTAGTAAAGCGATGGCAGCTTAGTTGGGACAAGGTCCGCCTCTCAAGCCAGACGGAGCGGGTTCGAACCCAGCTGACGGCACGCACCAATTTGTTCATTGTGTGAACATATCTGCGATGACATACAATAGTCATCTGCTACATGACTGGAGCCCGGTGTATGGCGACAGGCTCGCTCCCTGTCACATTTGGGACTGAATATGGTCCGGCGCAATGTGGGTGTTGTATTACTTGTATTACACCTCTGCCAGCCCCCTCGGGGGAAAGGCGTGATAATATGAGTAGTAACATGTGTCTTTCACTCATTCGCTTTCTTTTTACAATTTCGACAAAAATAAATTAAAAACGTGAAAAATTTTTGATGCGAAAAAAAAAAAGTGTTACTAGAAATGCTCGATCGTTTACGCCTTGGAGAGTCTAGGAGCGTATCCCATAGAATCCCATACAAATTACAATTCCGTATGCACGGTTTCTGTTTTCGCGGCATATTTACGGAACGTATCCGGCGAATAAAGAGCTTTTACTGTGTACTATAAACGTACCCATTGGCAAGCTTTGCGTTTCCACTCCCAGAGGTCCCAATGGTAGTTCTTCTCTATATAGCTGTCGATCGGATGCGCTTCCGTCTGGACGTCCTTATCTGATGACTTTGCTGAAAGAATAGCAACGTTCATAAATCTCTATCTTCTCTTCTCTATAATATATAATATAATAATAATATAATATATTTAATAATAATATAATATATTTATTTCCAAAGAATTATATCTATGATATTACAAAGCCAGTGAACCCCAAAGTAGACCAAAGGCCTGTGTCTTGGGCCTGTGTCTCTATCTCTACATAGTATATAAGTATACTATTAGTAGCCTATTTTGTATTTTTTCATAATTTTATTTAAATTCAATTTTATTATTTGTATATTTTTAATTAATATTTTTTTTTGTTCTTAAGTCCCATGCATGCCGTCTCCATTTATAATTATTGGGACATTTAGTTATTTTAAGTAATATTTTATTGAATTTAATAATGTGTTAGTGTACACAATGTAATGGACAAATAAATAGTTATAAATTAAACATTTAAAAAACCCCCGACACCGATTTCATCAAACATAGCTAAAAACACTCTCGACTAAACCTCCTTCCAAATAAAAAAAAAAAACAAAATCAAAATTGGTTTATTCGTTCGGGAGCTACGATGCCACAAACACACACACGCACACAGATACATCAACCACATAACACCCCGTCGATTGTGCGTCGGCGGTTAAAAACAAAGTCACTATCCGCGTCTATCTGTGTCTCTGTCTGTTATCCGCTAACTCAGGATTTCGATGCTGTTTGCAGCAATAATTAGATAGCATTTCGCAGGTTTAAAAGTACCTACCGTGCGAAGCCAGAGCGGGTCGCTAGTGTAAACTATATTTTCACCCCCGACGCAAAAGAGGGGTGGAGTTTAACGTGTGTATTTTGTGTTTGTTTGTGGCATCGTAGCTCCCTAAAGGATATACCTGACGGCGCGTAATATCATTGGATAAAGAAAATCAGTTTCCGAGTTGTTAATCGATAGTTTTGATCTGTTGTTTTTGACGATTAATCGATTAGTTTATGGTAATTTAGAGCGGTTAACACCGAATGGAGTTGCGTTTGGGATTTCGGGCGAACGTCATGTCTGTCAGTCAGTGGTTGACAGGACTAGGCTGAAAGCGGTCGCACGCAATGGTCATTCGTAAACCCATTACTCTAAATCGCCAATTATCTTTGTGATCATTCATTAACCAAGTAGTCTGAGTGACTGTATAATTAAAATAGTGAAAAGCCTACATTGCTGTCCCCTTATTTCAACGTTCCTGAAGTTTGACGCCAACCATAGATGCCCGTGATAGCGAGTTCATGGATCAGAAATCAGATACAACACCTCGGCCTACTAGATTTTCCCCGTCATCAAAAGTGGAAGGTCACAGCGCGGCGGCCTTTCCTATGTTTCTCCGACATCAGTGGGATCAGAGGCGACGGCGTGGCTCCTCATTTCCCTACATTTCCCCGATATACCGATATTATTGATATATTTTTATATAGTACATTTATTTATTGATATATTTTTGAATTTATTGAGTTTTTATTTAATTTAGTTTTTTCATCGAAAGTGATTTTAGATGTACTCGTACCTAACTGTTCAAAGCCAAAGTCAAAATGTTTTTATTCAATTTGGGTATCAAAGATACACTTATTAACGTCAAAGTTTTATAATAGACTCGACCTCCTTGTTCGAAAAAAGAGCCACTACTCAGAAGAACAGGCAAGAAACTGAGAGGCATTATTTAAAAAGACTCTTACTCTTACTGTCTCACTAATTTTTGCTTACAACTAGGTAATATCTATTGTACTAGTGGCTACTTGGCGGAAGTGGTAGGCTTCAGATATCTTCAAATCATTGTTAACTTTATCCTCTTTTCATAACATGGGATTTGAATTTTCCTTCAGTGAGCCCTTTTATATTTCTTGTTTTTTTATTGTGTAATTGATTTCTATTCAATCTTCATCATCATCATCAGCCCGCATTTGCACATATAGAGTAAGTACGTACTGCATTTGTCAAAAGAAGTTTTGCTAGGCGTCCAGTAAACACTTACTCTTAGCGAAATATTTGATGACGAGTTCGTCGATATCCTTGACTCTGAACACGTCCTCAACAATGTTCAGCAAGTTGATGATCTGGGGGTTGTTCCTGGCGTAGTTCAGCACTTCGTTTATGTACCTGAAGATCAGTTTTACATACATACATTCGTCACGCCTTTCTTCCGAAAGAACTGGCAGAGGTGGCACAACGCCCACACTGCGCCGGACGACATTCAGTTCAAATGTGACAGGAGGCGAGTCAGATTGACTAATTATCACAATTTGGTCCTTCGAGCTCTAGATTGAACAATGTGCTCCTTCGAGACCTATATAAGCTCAACAAAATAGATCTAAGCGCCTAGGCTTTAGTCCTGTCGATGTTTTTGGATAAAATACTCTAAAAGCTGACAAATTGGTAAAATGTAGAGAGTTTTGTTAATCACACCTCTTGGGGTCCTTTCCAAACTTGAACGCCATTTTGAAATTGCAGAAGCCGTACCGCTGTCCTTGACATTGAATAAACCCCACCTAAAAATATAACAAAATCAAAAAAATTGACAAAATAAACTCAGATAATCTTATTCCTAACTAATATGATAAATGCGAAAGTGAGTTTGTTCGTTTGTTTGTAACGCTTTCACACCTCAACTACTCAATCGATCATCGTGAAATTTTGCACACACGTTGTCAGGGGTACAGAAAAACACATAGGATACTTTTTTCCCGAAAAAAATAACGGTTCCTGTAAGACCGCGGGTGAAACCGCGAGACGAAGCTAGTTTAAATGTATATAGTCATGTACTGTGTGTTTTTTGTCGCAAATAAATGACGTCTATTAAATATGTATTATAATATCAATACCTTCATGTTGCTTGGTACTAAAGCGCCGACCGTGAGACACATCGTGCAGAATCCTAGAAACTAAAAACAAATTCACGTTAGCTCACAACGCAACACATCTCTTCTCTACATAGTACAAAACAAAGTCGCTTTCCGCGTCTGTCTGTCTCTCTCTCTCTCTGTATATCCGCTATCTCCTAAACTACGCAACGGATTTTGATGCAGTTTTCATCATCAGTTAGATAATTTTAACGGAGGGTTTAAACGTGTGAAGCCGGGGCGGAACACTAGTCGACGTCTACACTATAATCCTTATCCTTACTCATTATCAAATCAAAAGTAACTCTGTCTGTCTGTAGGCTTTTCACGGCTAAACGGCTGAACGGATCGTGATGAAATTTGATAATTAGTTACAGTAGGTATATCACGAGGAATTCTCGAGGGTTTCTCGATACTATTTTCTGAATAAACGCGAACGAAGTCGCGGGAAGCAGCTAGTAATAATAATATTATAAAGAGAAAGAAAAGAAAATATTTAAATTTTTGTATGTTTACAAACATACGAATAATCTCAAAAATTACTGGTCCTATTTCAAAAATTCTTTCACCATTAGAAAGCTACATTATCCCTGAGTGACATAGGCTATGAAATGTAAGCAAAACCGCGGGAAAAAGAGCTAGTTCTATCCTACTTCCTACTTAATATTATAAACGCGAAATTTTGTAAGAATGGATAGATGGATGGATGGATGTTTGTTACTCTTTCACGCCAGAACGGCTGAACAGAGCTGGATGAAATTTGGCACAGAGATAGATTATAGTCTAGAATAGCACATAGGATACTTTTTAACCACGGGCGAAACCGCGAGACGCAGCTAGTATTATATGAAACGAAACAGTTACTGTAGGTCTGTGTTCATACCGCCAAACGCCTGTCCTTCATAGTCATCAAACTCTCGCTATACACGATGTAGTCTCTGATGGATCCCAGCGACAGACGCTCTTCTAACGTCACTTTACTGCTCATTCTGTCCTGAAAACGAGCAATAGCCTAGCGTGCCTTTCTGTGAATAAAATACTTTGATGGAAACTTCAACTTTCCAGGCGAGATTCTTGAATTTTGCATTATGGTAAACTCGAAGTGCGGTCTGTAAATCTCGCCTTAGGTTAGTGTTAAAAGATTCGCATGACGCTGTTAGAGCGATGTCGCGACACTAACAGACACTTTACATTCATCCAGCAACAAGCAAGTTCGTAAAGCTAGCTGATGTCAGAGTTTCTATGTCGTCCCAACCCTAATGATAACACGCGCGACAAAATTCTTCTCGTCAGTTTTTGTCGTGTGAGAACGTGACAAGGCTATGTCTAAACATAGTCTGTCTCGATTCCGTTGCGTATGCAATTCCTGCCGGGTCTCTGACATGGCAGAGGCTCTATACACTGTACCCCTTAGCAATAAACGTTGCATAGCGTTGGAATAGTTAGACAGTGTTTTGTCTTTTTCGATCTAGTTCAAAAACTTTAAAGAAAGAAAAAGAAAAAATATTGTATAACTATTCCGAACCTATAACAAATCGTCACGCCTTTCATCCGAAGGGACTGGCAGAGGTGTTATACAACACCCACACTTCGCCGGACGATATTCAGTCCGAAATGTGACAGGGGGCGAGCCTGTCGCCATCATGGCCACCGGGCTCCAATCATGTAGCAGATGACATACAATACGTACATATGCTCACACAATGAACAAAATGGTGCGCGCCGTCAGCTGGGTTCCAACCCGCTCCCTCTGGCTCGAGAGGCGGGCCTTCTCCCAACTAGGCTGCCATCGCATTCCGACACAATACACCGTCATAATCGTCATCGTCATCGTAAAAAATGTCATGCCATTTTTAATCCCCATGTATTGGGGAGGGCATGGACACTCACCTGGTCAGACATGATCTTCCTGCCGCACAGCATGGCGTCCAGCAAGTCTCGCGGCACGGGCGCTTGCTCGTGTATGCCCGCCAGAGCGGACATCAGGCGCGACACTCGCGACACTATGTACATCACGTGTTGCATGGATCGCCACACGCGCCATAGCTTTGCAAACAATGGCTGAAGAAAAAAAACTAAATCTAGCAACATACCTCTTCAATGTCGGAGAGTGTACTTTTAAATAGTATCCTATCCTACTAATATTATAAACGCGAAAGTTTGTATGTATGGATGGATGGATGGATGTTTGTTACTCTTTCACGCCAGAACGGCTGAACAGATCTGGATGAAATTTGGCACAGATACAGATTATAATCTAGAATAGCACATAGGATACTTGTTAACCGCGGACGAAACCGCGGGGCGCAGTTAGTCTATAATAATAATAATGTTTGGGACACTTGTTCACACAGTCGTCTGACCCCAAACTAAGCAAAGCTTGTACTATGGCGGCCAGTGACTGATATACATACATATAAATATATTTAAATACATACTTAACACCCAGACATTAGAACAAACACAAATGTTCACCAGATAAATGTTTACCCTAGGTGGGAATCGAACCCACGCCCCCTAGCTCAGAAGGCAGGTTCACTACCTACTGAGCTACCAAGGCAATCGATTATCTACAAGTAGTTCAGCTTCGCGACCCTCAAATTTCCGCAAAGCCTTTACTGATTTGGCTAAGACTCAAACAGCAAACATGAAACTTGTATTTCGATGGACTTCTGCTTACAAAATTTCTTGAAGATCGAATCAACGGTACTGAAGTTATCATCGGATAAAAACATAAAGATCATGATCATGAGTATATGTTTCCTCTTTACTCCCCAAATTCTTCTGCCACATCTGCTTCTGACAAATTGGACACTTTGGCATTTGAAAGGTCTCAGAAGATGTCCCTAGGCTCGGTCAACACTCACAAACACAGTGACGATGGGAACAGCCGTCTTGTACTTGACAGCCGCGTGCAGCTCCTCCAGCACGTTCCTGCAGCGCTCCACCGCCTCTGAGCCTCCCTGCACCGTCTTCTCCACGTCCGACAGTAGCTTGCGAATGAACACCTCGTATTGCCGGTTGAAGACCAGCAGGGCGAATATGCGGTGATAGTCCTCTCTGAAAAGTATAAAGATACCATTCCGCGCCCGACCACATACGGCAGGAGCAAAAAATTTGGCGTCGTGACACTGGTTTGTATGTATTTGAATGGGAAGCGTGTCCGCGAAAGTTGCATCATAAAAAAAATAAAACAAAAATCTATGTCTAATGTACAACATATTTTCGCAGTACCTTTTTATTGCCTCGCAGAAGGTGTAAAAGGAAGTAGAGTCTGGAATAAAGTAGCGTCTTCATATCTTGCGCGGCTTGAACCCCTCGCTTCACTCAGGACTCTACATACGACTATCTCCCTCGCTTCGCTAGTCCCTTGTTACGCTCAGGGTTCAATAAGCCGCGACGTAGGATATTGCTTTGTTGCCTCGGTGCATAATCTACCATTTTTGGCTTCGCTTCAATCGGGTAAAAATAATTTTATTTTGTGATGCAGACTAAGTATGCTCTATTCCACTTTTGAATCTTTTCTTATTGGCTAAGCGTTTGACCTTAGTCGCACATCGTTACTTTGGGGACTTCTAGGTTGGATAACCGATACTGTTTCTTAAACCATCATAACCAACTAGAATTGAGCAAAATCGTCTTGCAGAGACGGGAACATGCGTCAATGCGCCACCTAGGATTTCATGACATTTCAGAAGTGGGATAAAAATACGGCTCTATAGATTCCAAGCTATATTTTCGACAACTTTTACATCTTAAAACTTACACAGTAAGGTCAGGACTGCATGGCCTGACTTCAACATTTCCCGTCTCATCCTGGATTATGATAGCATCTTCGATAGCCGTGGTGAGGGAGTTGACGCGCTGCATCACGCTTATGAGAGAGTTGGAGAGAGAGGTCAGGCAAGCCTTGCCTGCGTCGACCAGGTTGAACGGTACTGAAACGAACCGAATTTTAGAACAGGATACAGGATTTTGGTTTAGGAGGAGCTTGACGCAGCTGAGGAAAGGCTTTATCAAAACACTAGAATACGAAAAATCACTACTTTTGGACCATTTTTAGTGGACCGAGGGTGTGGACTCAGATACTTTGGGGGGAGGGGCCTGAAAATGTCTTTGTGTGTGTCCATTTCCATGATATCCCTGACATAGGGAAACCTAGTTTAGAGCTATGAATGAGAAACGTCAATCATTACTAGCTGCGCCTCCCGGGATTTCTCTCAGCGTAAAAAGTAGCCTAAGTAGTTAATCTAAGAAACTACCTAGGTACCTTGTTTAGCAAGTTTCATAAAAAATCGTCTATCCGTTTCAACGTCAAGAAGTATCAAACAAAGAGACACACATACTTTTGCATTTATAATGCACTAGCTGTAGCCCGCGGTTTAACCCCCGGTCCCACAGGATTCGTTAATATTTTTGGAATGAAAGGTAGGAAGGATGTTCTTTTCTGCCCTCTGACAACGTGTGAATAGTTAGATCACAAAAGCGTAACATACAAACTCACTTTCGCTTGTATAGATATACCTCTATAATTATAAGTTAGGATTAGGAAAAGATAATTAGCTCAAAGTGAAGCTCATGGTCCACCCTGACATTAGTAATGTAGAAGTAAACCGTACAGTCAGGGATCGCCTCGCCTCCCTTCTTGCAGTCTCTGTTGAACAGGCGCACGCCCGACACCACCTCGACCAACTCCTCCAGCCTCGCCAGCTTTTCCGTGCGTGGCTGAGCCACGAACACCTTCACATCGTTGATTGAGAACACGCTTTCTAACGCTGCCATGCCTTCTTTGAGCGTCTGGAAAACGTACAGTCTGAATAATAAATAAGCCTTTATTACAGACACAGAATTTTCCATAATTTAAATCTTAGTCTAGCTAATCTTGACGAGTCGGTGACACCGGCAACCCGGTCTGTTTGCCCACCTTTGGCAAAAGCCTCCTCCATTACTTTCCACTCTGTTCTATTTTGCGCTGTCCTATTCCATGTTTTCCCCTCCTATACTATCTGAATGGTATCGCTTGTATTAGTCATAGCCCGAGCGGTACAGAAGCGTGGAGGTTATAAGTTTATGGTGAGCGAAAAATGCGTCTCACGTTGATAAGCGAGGGTTAAGAGGGAGGGCATTTAAAAAATCCACCGGCTTTGAATCAGTGGTGGCTTAACTTTTTGAGCGCCACAAAAAACTCGTCTCCCATACTCAATACGCTATTCAAGAATAAGATTTGATTCCAATTAGGTAGGTATTTGCCACCAGGGAACTATTATCTAGGGGTGCGCATTTTTTGTCAACTGTTATATTTGGCGTCGCAGAATACTCCCTATTACATAAACAACATTCACCATCCTGCATAAAGCGGCGGACTACAAGGCAGGATTGTGAATGGTTACCTTAAACCTAGTTCAAGTGTTTTTTTTTATGTCTAGGTAGTTATTTCTGGTGTGAACAATAAAGACTTTACCTTAACCGCTTTATATCTGTACCTATATATAATACCAATACAGGTGACATTAGTGCTAAAAAAAATTAGGTAGAGGCACTAACAAGAATAATTCCCGGGTTGCCCAACCCGCTCGCCAGTACAATATAGATGGAGATCTTCCTGAACAGCTTCCGATGGTCCCCCGTATCGTCGTCGTGAGGGTCCGGGTCCTCGTCCAGGATCTCGTTGACCAGCGGCTGAAGGCAGCTGGCTATGGACGCCGTGTGCTTGTCTATGAGGTTCTGGATCTTGTCGTAGTTGCTTTGGATAATGAACTGCATACGTAGTGTGTTCAGGGAGGTATCGCCGCCTGGGAAGGTTACGTCATCTTTAGAATGACAGGACAGACTAGCGTGTTGTACACGGGTAGAGTTAACAGTATAGTTCACTCTCTAGCCTACTAGGTATACTCTACTTTACAACTTGTTCCAAGTTCTTTACCAGCTTCAGTAAAGTACATTAAAATTATGTAGTAAATTTTAGTAGGTAGGTACTCAAAAGTACTAATGCTAATATATGTTTACATTGGTAGGTATAGTCAGGAGGATAGTTAGCATTTTACCATGATACTATAGGTACTATACCGTTTAGTCTAACCGTGTACAGCGCACGATAATGGTAGAAAACAAAACTACTGGTCGCAAACATCCACCTTTAGTTTTAGTTTTCCGCCTTAAACAAAAAAGGTTCTAAAGAAATTAGAGGGTGGACACGAAAGAGCAGCGATCGTGAGGCAGTATTCAGCGTGAGATAACGCCCGTATGTACCACAGACGAATGGTTAGATATCAGGTAGATAAGATATTAAGTTAAGTACCTGGATGACCGAGCTTTGCTCGGTTTTTTTTTTAAATTGTGTTTTTTGGAAAATAAACAATTGATTTTAGCCTAACCTCAAAGCAAACACTCATTGACTTCGTGTTACTTAACAACGCCATCTGCTGTTGTGTCGTTAAAGCAATTAGTTGCTCACAAAAAATAGTATTATTATTCGCCAATAGATGTCAGGAAGAGTCATATTTTTCAGTTGCGACTACTCAAACGCCTCCATTTTGTTATTTTTCTTCCAAGTTTATGTTTAAGTTGATTATCGATAAAACACGAATAAAATGACATTTTCTAAAAATGATTTCTAGCTAGATCGATTTATCGCCCCCGAAACCCCCTATATACTAAATTGTATGAAAATCGTTGGAGCCGATTCCGAGATTCCAATTATATATATATATATATATACAAGAATTGCTCATTTAAAGAGATAAGATATATTTAAAAAAAATGCTTTACTAAAATTACGTTGTCTGTGATGGCCGTTATTAGGTACTTAGTAGGTTACTAGTTACTATAGCTAGACATCAGCTAGTTCTTTACGTAGTTATCCCTGAAAAAATCGAACGTCACGCTAGGGGCTTACAATTAGCTAAGACAGATTTGTATTCATATAATATAACAGCGATGATGGCCTAGTTGGAGAAGGCCCGCTTCTCAAGCCAGAGGGAGCGGGTTCAAACCCAGCCGACGGCACGCACCAATTTGTCCATTATGTGAACAAAGTGCGTATTGTAAGTCATCTGCTACATGACTGGAGCCCGGTGTATGGCGACAAGTTCGCCCCCTGTCACATTTGTGACTGAACATCGTCCGGCGAAGTGTGGGTGTTGTATTACACCTCTGCCAGCCCCCTCGGGGGAAAGGCGTGACGATATGTTATGTTATAAATTAGGTAAACATAAAAGCAGTTGAGCCCCTTGGAATAGATCTGCTAGGTCCTATTTATTACAATGGAAGTCGGAACCTACAGTAGGTTTAGGCTCAGAATATACGTAGAAAGAGGTTTATGCAAGTATGCAATTATGCATCATTCTGTCCTGTAGTAGTTCAAGATAGTTAAGTACTTACTTTTGAGTATATTACAGCATTCCTCGACAAAGTACTGCAGATTATTCCTGTTGATCGTCTTTGAGAACAGTTTTCCATACTTCGGGTTCAGCAGTAGCAGGTCTATGAGGTAGACCACGAATTCGGGATCCACGGTCACATTGTACGCCTGGCAAGTACGAGTGATCTCGTTTGCCATGTTTTTAATTACATTTTCGTTGCACGCCATGTTTATTGTTTGTGTAATATAAAAATGAATAATTATTAATCCAGTGTAAGTTTGAAATCTCAAAATTAAACGTCAATATTACTATGGCAAGGAACAAATACAGATTCGGCTGATGACAGTGCCATGGCAACCACCTCGGGCGTTTATGTAGATAAGGATACTCAGCGACAAAATGTTTGAGTTCTAATTAATTTTATTTTTTAGTTGTATTTCTGTCGCGGCCAACTTGCTTAATTAGCCGTTCAATTAACAGCCTAGCCATTTTACTAAATGGCACCGTTCAACTAGCTTCCTGAAAGGACATTCAGCCGTAGCGTCTAATATATTTAATAAACAGGCAGGCTGATGCTCAGGCCATTCATAGAATAGAATTCTGATAGACATGACATTATAATTACCTAAAACCTCTCTTGCCCGACTCCTTTATCAGAGCAAATCCGACTTGGTTTGGTTAGGTTCGTGGTTATTTTTTTTATAACCCGTTACCTTCCCTACTTAGATGAGTCGGCTAGGCAAGTAGTCAACGTTGTCGATCCAAGCCATTTTGACTAGCCGTTTGACTATATGGCTAAATATAATCAGGAAGCTAGTTCAACGGCGCCGTTTAGTAAGAAGGCTAAGCTGTTAATTGAACACCGAATAAAGCTAGTTGGCTTCGACATTTATACCTTTTTAAATGCTATCATATATGTACTACCTAATACCTATATATTTATTTAACTAATTCGCTTAAGAATGTCAAGACTATTTTTAAGAATGTGAATTTATTTCTCTAAATAGGCTCTTGCTGGGCAATGTAGTTGGAATAAAATTAAATATTTCTGTTTTACGGTAATTTTTATTTTATTTTTTTTATATTTAAGACAGTAGATTTAACTATCTGAACATTTATATAACTAAACAACATTAATCAAAAATGTTGACTACGTTCGATCTACATACTTTTATGTAGTCAAATACTTATATAGGTAACTTACAAATACGAACTTGTTATCAGTGTATTAAACAAGTAATGACAAAATGTACTAAAGTATTGTACCAACTATACTCTGTTACTTTAGTCTGTAGATTGCATCTAGGCAAGTATGTATCGAATAATACCATCAAGATAAGTACTTACGTATCAAACATGAATCCAAATGAAGAATATATTACTAAGATATTAGAAAATAATTGCAAAAAATATAAGCGTAAGCAAAACGCGATAAATGAAGGTTTCAGATCTGTTATTTTAAATACAAAAAGCTGCCAAACTTCTACATTGTTAATTAGAAATAAGTAGGCAAACACTTTTCTTACTCATGATACCTTAATAAATCGTTATTAACAATTTCGATAGTTGTAGCAGAAATGTCATTTGTTTATCAAAAGCCCTACATTTCTGAAACAAATATTTTAATTAAACATTCATGATGACAGATAAAAACTAGCGAAATAATGTCACAGATCACTAACATAACACACAAAATTACAAAACGTTTTCTACCATACTCATTACAAGTACAGCTCCAACATGAAACTTACATAATAGAAAAATAAAGTCGAATCTTAACCGCTAAAGTCAGACAGATCTAATTCAAGAAATGCCCTTTCAAGTGCTTCATCATGCCGAAGACCTTGAACCTCTGCTTCCCAATGACCTTGTACAGCGCGTCATCGCAGATGGCGAACTGCTTGTTGTTCGGGTCGTAGAGGTTGTTCTCCTTGACGATTGCCCAGATGCGTTTGACCACCGCGTGCCGGGGCAGCTCGTCCGAGCCCATGAGCGCCGCCAGCTCCGGGGACAGCTTGTACGAGCGAGTGAAGCCTGTGCCACCGCCGCCTTTTTTACCACCCACCTTGGCATTCTTTTTCTTTGTGACTTTAGTGACTTTGGGTTCTGGTGCTGCGCGACGGCGCCTCTTCGGCTGGAAATGTGCAGAAAATAATAAATTTAATGACATTAATACCTAAATAAATAATTAAATAAATTCGGGATATTGTCACACACGGTCGCCTGACCCCAAACTAAGCAAAGCTTGTACTATGGCTGCCAGAGACTGATATAATACATATATATTTGATTGAATCAGGCGTTACTCTCTAGTGTAATTCCGCTTTAAAGCGGAATTACACTAGATATTAGTTCAAGTAATAACATTATATATTTTTAAATACATACTTAAATAGATAATACCACCCCGACATAGAACAAACACAAATGTTTACCACATAAATGTTTGCCCTAGGTGGGAATTGAACCCACGCCCCCAAGCTCAGAAGGCAAATTCACTACCAACTGAGCCGAGGCAGTCTCATCTCAGAATAAATAAATATTCAGGGCCATTTTGCACACACTGTCATCTGACAGCAAACTAAGCAAAGCTTTTTTTTTTTTTTTTTTTTTTTATTTATTTATTTCGTAAAATATATACATTTTAAGACACAAAGTATTGAAAAACTAAATAGTTTGTATCAATACCTTTATCGCTACACGCTACAATTATTAATGCAAACTAAACTACCTTAAAAAGAAACTTCCTAACCTTACAACTACTACCTTCTATAAATTATTGACCCTAGGTAAACTAATTATTAGGTACTAATTTATTTATATTTATATCTACACGAGTAAGCATCTATTCATCGCTTGTACTTAAAAGTGCACTTATAATGCACCCAGGTGATTAAAACTCAGGTGCATTAAGTAGGTATACCTACTACGCGGTACAATGGCTGCCAGAGACTGATGTACATACATAATGTATTTTTAAATAAATACTTAAATAGAAATTAACACCCAGCAACAGAATTAACACAAATGTTTATCACATGAATGTTTGTCCTAGGTGGGAATCGAACTTACGCCCTCAAGCACAAAAGACAAGTTGGTGGTGAAACTGAGCCACCGAGACAGTCAATAAATATAATAAACTAAAAATTAAAAAAACCCCGACACTAATTTTCATCAAACATAGCTAAGAACACTCCCGGCTAACCTTTTAACAAAAAAAAAAAAAATCCATTGGGTTCATCCGTTCGGAAGTTACGATGCCACGGGCATACACACACAGACACGTCAAACTTATAACACCCCTTCGTTTTTGCGTAGGGGGTTAAAAATTAAGGATCTTGCCAAAGCACTGGGATGAGCAAGGTTATAAAAATGCTAATATAGTTTTATAGAATCTACGTTTTGGACATTTAATAGGGACAATGTTATAAACTTTAAACATTAAAGAAACAGAAAAAAATAATAATTTAAACTATTAGGAGATTTAAAATCCAGCCTAAGACTTTGAAGAGGCAGCGGGCAGGGCACATCGCTCGTAGAACCGACAGCCGATGAGGCAGAAAGATTCTCGAGTGACGACCACGGACCGGAAGATGCGACGTGGGAAGGTCTCTACCGCGAGGTGGCCTGACGATCTGAATGGCTATTCTTACGAAGTGAGATTCAATCTCATCATTTTTCGTCTTTATTGCTCTCGTTTGAATAGTCATAGGTGTGAGTGACCAAGATTAAATCTCATCTCATCTCACGCGTAGGAATAGCTCCAAAATCAAAGTCAAAAGTCAAAATGTTTTTATTCAATGTAGGTATCAAGGATACACTTATGAACGTCAAAGTTATTTAAATAGACTCGACTGCCTTGTTCGGATAAAGAGCCTCTAGATAGATAGATAAACTCTTTATTGTTCACACCACAGATAACAAAACAACAAGAGAAAAATAATGATAAAACTTATTAAATAGTGTAACAACTGGCGGCCTTATCACTAAAAGCGATCTCTTCCAGGCAACCTTAGGATGGAGAGGATACGACAAATGAGTACGGGACAGGGTGTGCAAAAATAACTAAAAAAACATAAGATTGTCTACTCAGAAGAACAGGCAAGAAACTGAGGGGCATTATTTTTTCAAATAATAAAGTATCTCCCCCGGCTCGGGTCGCTGGAAGCCGTTGGATGCAGCGCAGGACCGGTCGTTGTGCAGATCATTGGGGCGGCCGCCGTCCAACAACGGATGTCTTACGGGCTTATATGATGATGTTTGTTACTGCTTCACGCTCAAACGGGTGGACGGATTTTCATGAAATTTGGTACGGAGGTAGCTTATACCCTGGATTAACACATAGGCTATTAATACCGCGGGGCACAGCTATCTTATTCTCATTCGAGATGGGGTGATAAGTCCTGGGGCCCTATTCGGAGATTTGAGATTTTCATCTCACCTTATTTTGTCCTTGTTGCTCTTGTTTGAAACGTCATAGGTGTGAGAGTGACCACAATAAAATCTCATCTCAGTGATGCGAGTGAGAACTCGCAGGAATAGCCCCCCTCACACCTATGACGTTTCAAACGAGAGCAACAAGAATAAAAAAAGGTGAGATGAGAATCTCAAATCTCCGAATAGGGCCACTGGAGGGCTATTCTTACTCGTGAGATAAGATGAGATTTTATCTTGGTCACTCTCATACCTATGACGTTTCAAACGAGAACAAGGAAGAAAAAAGGTGATATGAAAACCTCAAATCTCCGAATAGAGCCACTGCACTGACGTCCGGATGCAAAATACACCCCATTTTGCATTTCCCCCTGCTAGCGGTGCTATTCACAATCATTCGGAAACGTTTCCGATCGGATCCCAGAAATTTCAAACTCAAATTGTTCGAATCTCAGTCTACTTTTATACACTTTGGAATAGGCAATCAAGTATAAATCCGATCGAAACAATTAATCACGTTTAAAAACTTATGAATACAGACTGAGATTCGAATAATTTAGGTTTAAATTTTTTGAAATCCGAACGGAAACGTTTTCGAATGGTTGTGAATAGCCCTGCAGCACCACCCGAGGGAACCCAACTCCCTATACCGGAGTGAGACTCTGGGGCGCTGGCATAGTTGCTCCATTGTTGTAGATGGTATGTCCATAATGACGTTGAAAAGAAGTCTAGCTGTTATGGTGACGTGGATGAAAAAGGTAGTAATGCCTCATGCAGCTAGCTACAATCTAATTTAGCAATACAAAGTCTAAAAAAATATACCTTAGCCTTTTCCTCTTCTTCTTCTTCTTCTTCTTCTTCGGATTCTTCCTTCTCTTCTTTCTTGGATTTAACAGCAGCCACCTGTTTGTTTAAACATATTGGTATGTTAGTTGTATTTTTTGTAAAACTTTGTTCAGGATATTAAAGTAAGTATGGAATTATGGATTCTTCACAGTCAACTTGCTTAATCAGCCGTTTAGTTAACAGGCTAGCTATTTAACTAAGCGGCGCCGCTCAACTAGCTTCCTGAATGATATTAACTAAAGGCAGTGATGTCTCATGCTGCCATTAAAATCTAATTTAGCAATTTATTATCTAAAAAAATCACCTTAGGTTTTTTTTCTTCTTCTTCTTCTGATTCTTCCACCTCTTCTTCCTCAGACTCCATCTGTTAATTTGAACATAATATTGAATTCATGTGTCATTTTGTTTTTTTTTTTGTAAAACTTGGTTTAGGGTATAAAAGTTAGTGTATTATATTATAAATAGTATCAAATTTTATCCAAATTTGTTCAGTTGTTTGAGTGTGAACACAATTTGTTCATTGTGTGAACAAATGTGCGTATTTTATGTCATCTGCTACATGAATGGAGCCCGGTGTATGGCGACAGGCTCGCCCGCTGTCACATGTGGGACTGAATATCGTCCGGCGAAGTGTGGGAGTTGTATTACACCTTTTCCAGCCCCTTCGGTAGAAAGGTGTGACGATATGTTATGTTTAGTGATTAGGAGTAACAGTCAAACAAGCTTTCACATTTTAAATATAATTTTAAAAATTGAATAAAAGTAAAATGTTTATTTGCATACAACATGGTCACAAAAGATGTTAAGTGGTAAAAAAGCTAGCTTATTAACTTAATAAACTTAGTAGCTTAATAAATAAAAATGAGACAACTTTGAAATATTTATTAAAAAATTTCTTGACCCAAAAGGGCTATTATAAAATTAGTGATTTTTTTAGTGACAAAGCTTCATTGCGCAAGTATGTAGTTAGTTATGTTCACACTTGTTTCATTTTTATTTTATTTTATTTATGACCGTCTTGATACCTGTTGATTTAAATTTGTATTTTAATTTACACAGTTTAATTTGACATGTTCTATTTTTATATTTATTTTTGTTGTGCTTTTTAATGTTTAATTTTATTCAATATTTTATTTTCGATTAATTATAATTTTGGCAATTTTTGTTTTCTGACATATCATAAGTGTACTCAGATGTACCTATGTGAAATAAATATTTGAAAAGATTTTGTGCTGAATAGGCCTACAAATGTCAGAGAAATGTCACTATGCTTGTCTAAAATAAAATGAATAAGATAGGATATTGAAAATGTACCTTATTGATGTAATCAAGCACCATCTTGTCTATTTCAGCCTTGTGTTTGCGAATATCTTGGCCATGCTGCTTTACCAGATGTTGGATCACCTTCTTGGTCGTCCATACTGCCAGGTCGGCGTCTTTCAGGATTTCTGGAAATTAGAATTAAAATAAATAAATACTGTCACTT
Organism: Peribatodes rhomboidaria; assembly: GCA_911728515.1. Taxonomy (NCBI): domain Eukaryota; kingdom Metazoa; phylum Arthropoda; class Insecta; order Lepidoptera; family Geometridae; genus Peribatodes; species Peribatodes rhomboidaria. The sequence continues at coordinate 1,143,247 of OU452190.1, forward strand.
ATAAGCCGGTTACAACAGGTTTGGTGTGAAAAGTTTGACTGAGCTGCGTCTCATCCTATGGCTATATGACTCCTAAATAATGATAGACGAAGAAGAGAAAAAGTCACTTTTCAGCCTCTACAGCTAGGTGGGTAAGTACCTAAATATATGTCAACAAAAAACACATTGGGTTTTTGTTTTTCAAGAAGAATAAATACAAATACAAATTTATATTCATTCATTGAAAATTTGCGATTTTTTCTAATCACACTGAGATCAGTGTGATAAAAATATCGCCCTTGTGACCAATAAGTAAAATTTAAATAAAAATATAGAAGACCAATTTTTAGTAGTATTGTTACTACATGCTGTTTCCTTAAACAGACAGCACTTGTAGCCTAATTGGTTTTACGAAAATAGAGTATATAATAATGTAGCTGTAAATGTGAAGCCTTATTAAATAAATAAAATAGATTTTTGTGGTTAGCTGTTTAATGTACATCTTCGTCTTTGGGCGGAAAGACGAGAGCGCGCCAAAACGGATTTGACTCGGTCAATGCGTGAAACGAAACGTTTCCAATGGAAGCAGACGGCTTGTTCAGTTGTTCTGTGATATGACAACAAAATAGCCAAGATTTTATACAAATTTCTACAATGTTACAGGATATCTTTACACTGTGTGAAAGTAAAGTCTTCTCCATAACACTTTGCGGTTCTATTTATGACCCCACATGATTTTTACATGCAACCAGTAATGTGCTCTACATGTGAAATAATAATCGTACAATCATAAAATAAACCATCAGTAACCAGACATAATCAAGGATCGGCAAAATGGGGCATATTTATAAATTGGTCCGCATTGTTTTTCTCTTCAACTTTCATCTAAAACATTTTCACATAGGCATTGTAATAACAGAGCTGTTTGGAAATAAAAGTACAAAAAGTACAAGTTGGGACTTCTGTTGGAAGCCATTTTCCGAACCCCGGGCAGACAACAATGCAGGTTAAAAATATCGTAGATGCGCACTCTTCGTGCCCGTTTAAGGAATTTAAATCTAATTAATGTAGTTTACTTACCTTCAATCTCGGTTTTAAGCTCGCTATAGCTAATTTCAGCCATATTTTTAATTTTAACGAGTCAATTTCTTGAGAAACACTGATGCAAGGACAAAAGTCACACAATAATAAACCTAAGCGCGGGGTGCCACACGGCGTCGCTTTAGAGCGTCTTATTTGTTTGACCAATAGTTGGCGTAGAGCCTTTATTCGCTTGATAATGTCTATGAAAAATAAACTGTATTATTAGGATGGTAAGGCTCTTTAACACAATTCTTTAGAGCGATAAATTAAACAGAATACGAAGTGAAAGTTGACTGACAAAAGTTTCGTTCCAAATGCTAAATTAATAAATCATCGTTCTAAATTAAACCAAGGCATTACCACACGTCGTAAATTGTAAAATATTGTCATTACAGCTATAAATGGTATTTAAATCTTTGTTTCAAACTTTTATTTTTTAACTGTTTTTTTTATTATTTTTATAATCCTCTGTTGTACAAGGTCACAAAATTTCTAGCCTAAACAAAAAAAGAAACTGTAATGTTAGTATTTTTCATAGTTTTCGACCTTCAACTGACTCCAAATGTCGTGTCAATTATTGGTATGATTTTGTTACACGTCAATGTCAAAACCACGGGTTGGTTTGGTTGACTTGGAGAAGATCGTCAAAACATAACCTAAAAATTAACTTGTGATTTGTGAATGTAAATGTTAGTTTCTGTTTTTTAAGAAATTGAATATGGCAAAAGTAAAAAACAAGCGAAACTCAGGGCTTGCCGATAAAGTACATGGGAAAAAGAAAGCAGAGGCCAACAAGAAGAAGCTAAACCCTTTTGAAGTTCATATAAATCGCGAAAAGATTAAAGTTCTGGGGAAGAAATCGAAGCATGACAAGGGTTTACCAGGTGTTTCGAGAGCTAAGGCGATTCAGAAGGTAAGTTTACAGTAACTAAACCACTAGAAAAAAAGCTACTGTTGTTATCAAACTATAAAAAAACATGAAAGAATCCACTTACTGATAAATAAAATCTTTTTTATAGAGAAAAGAGACATTAGGTACAGAAATGAAGCTAATGAACAAGACAAATACGTTTATTGACCGGCGCATCGGAGAAAAGGACGGGCAACTCTCTGCTGAAGACAGGATGGTGGCGCGGTTCGCAGCAGAGAGAGCCAAGCAACACTCAAAGAAAAACATCTTCAACTTGGCTGACGATGAGATACTAACACACAGGTAAACTTCCTTAACCCTCATATACCCACTGATATACAATGTGGTATGTTGCCTTAATCATTATTTCTTCATAACTAAGTCAGTGCTATAGATATAGAAGAATACTATACACATGGTTACACTCAATGGGATAAAGACATCAAAAAAGTTTTAGGTCCACATTCCCAATTGCATAAGACAGAGACAGTTTTCTTTTTTATTCTTTGAAATTTTTAACTCAATCAAAAAAGACAAAACATGAAGTAATAATTACAAAAATATTGCACATTTATTTGTTAGTAAGGGAGTTAGGTTTTTTTTGCCTCATTAATATTAAATTAAGGTTTGCCTATCACATTAGGTGGAGTGAAATCTTAGTATCACTTAATTATGTATAAGACTATTGCATACATTATATTTACAAAATTCTATCACATACATTGCATTTACATAATAATATTTTTTTAGAGGCCAAACTTTAGAACAAATTGAAAAGTTTGATGATCCCCGATCAGATGAGGAAGATGAAGACGGTAAAGGATTTGGAGGTTTGGGTGGTAAGTATTTTTCTAAAACCCTTATGAAACAATTAATATTCTAAATAAATTTTCATTGTCATGGTACGTGATATACAGTGTAAACTCTTTATAACGAATCTCAAGGGACTAAGCATTTTTTGTCGTTATCCGCTTGCTTGCCCGTGTCAACTAGTAGTTAACAAATCGAGAATTTAGAAATGTCCATGTCAAGTAGTAGTTAACATAACCTTGAAGTCAGCTTTGCCCGTGTCAACTGGTAGTTGACATTGCATTTCACTCAGCTATGCCCATGTCAACCTGTGGTTAACATCGCTCCCGCCGTCAAAAAATCGGTTTCTACCCGTCTTTATCGCTCCAGGGCCTAATTTGTATTATTTGTCCCGTTTCTTCGTGAAATTTACCGTCCACACAACCAGTCGAGCATCCAATGAGAGAGCAAAGGTCAAGACAAAAAATAAAAACATTCCGCTTCACTTCAGTCCGAATCATACTCGATTCGGTGAGGACTGTGCAGATAAGAAATTGAAGATTCGGAGATAATCCGGTGTTAGATCTTATGACATTGTACAAGTGTTATACCTTTTTGGAATGGGGATAAAGAGTTCTTTTTGTATTTTGATTTAATTTTTCTATATCCATAAGTGTACTTATATAACAAACAAAACTGATAATCTGAGTGATTTTACTGAGTGTATGAGAACTGTTTTAGAAATATGCATATTTCTCAAATGTGGTAAATGCTATCCGCATGATTTTTATTTGTTTTCGAAGAATATAAGACTACTTATTTAGTGTTAGTTATTTTTTTTCCTAAAAGTGATATTTGTGCATTTAATAGCCTTGTTAAGTTAAGATAAATTACGCCGCGCGGCGCCAGATATTGGTATGGAAACAAAGGCCATTTAAAAAATAAATATCTATGAACAAGTGATCATTTTTTTTTCTTATTCTATTATTTATTATATTGACAACATAATCAAAGAATAAAAACCATATGTCATCGCTTTTATTTTTGAGGTATGAACTTTTGAATTCAAGACGAGCTTCAAAACGCCCTACTTCTAAGTTCAGCACAGCATAACTCTGCACCAAAGTCGTAATTTGATAAACAAAAGATGACATTGTTTAGGTCGTTTCATAGTGAACATAAATATATAAAACACTTGACACTTTTTTAAACAAATTGAGTCACAAGAAACGATTTTGTGAAACCCGACCCGACCGAAAGTGGGGTCGTCACGTTTTTTTCGTGGGACATTTGAGATAGGCACGCGCTGAGGGCCCGGGCAAAGGCGCGTTGCGCGCGGACCCCCCATGGGCAAGCAAGCGGTTATAGAGAGTTATTGTTGTATGAAGTGAACAAAAAAACAACCAAATTAACAAGAATTTTTAATATGTTTGTCTTAGAAAATAAATGCTTATATATTACTTACTTTTAAGTTGGTTTACGACTGATAATACGATAGGTACCAAGTATGCTTGGTCGAAGACCATCACTTCCGAGAAAACAATGCGTCATACTGCACTTGTTCAAGGCAATTAAGGATAACAAAAGCTAGACCGACCTCGGATGTTTCGGAGCTTCAAAGTCTTTTTTGCACTACCATAATCATTCTTAAGTAACTAAGAATTCCCCTTGTATTATTGATTCATTTAACAGCTAATGATGTAGACAACCTCCCTATGTAATGGAATTTTTGATTTGCTTTGCCTAACTATTGAATAAATCAGTCAAAAGTGACCCCTTAAAAATGCGGATATTTTTCATAGCTCTATTTTCGCTTGAGAACGTTTTAAAAAAAAAACCAAGAACATAGGGGCGAAGACATTGTTAATTGATTTGTACATGCTAAATGTCATCATAATCTGACAAACGGTTTTCAAGAAATTTGAGTAGCGCGTTTGTATGGAAATTTCAGAACGTCGCGGCCCTCTTAAATATTTATATTCATCCGAATTAAAATATTAGAAACTCTAAAGGCTGAAAATCACCAAATGCGGTTGCAATCCAGTGCAGTGCATTCCGTTTGCAGAATGGATGTAGCCCGCGAGAAGTCACAGCAAACTGAATGTTACAAAAATAAACTTATTCTTATTCTTATATCCACACATACGGATTTCGCTGCATAGGGATTTGGTGTGACATCTAGTTAGAAAATCCATTCAATACCAAATCAATCATGCTGTAACTGCACTGCGCGTGCAGCCTTTAAGCTTTTGTCTACCACTTAGCCTGTCATAAATTAAAAAAAACCTTGCAGACAACTTCGTAGCCGAAGGGCACTTCGGTGGTGGCATGCTGGCGCGCACCGAGGCTGACGGGGCGAAGTCCCACAAGGACCTCATTGAACAGCTTATAGCAGAGTCCAAGAAACGGAAGGCCGAGAAACAGAAGGAAAAAGAGCAGACCTTGGATCTTACTGAGAAGCTTGATACAGAGTGGAAGGTGCTTATCATTGTAACCATCATCTGCTTTAAAAAAAATCTGAGCAGTAGCGCACTTGTAGCGCCTCACTCAACTGCCGTCTTTGTACTTGTTCACTCTACAAAACTTCAAGGCTAGAGTGAAAAAGTACCTTATAGGTCGTCGTGCTCCATCTTAGACCACAACGTCGCTTAACATCAGGCGAGTTGGTGGTCAAACGCCGACCTATTCTACATAAAAAAAATAGACAAGACGCAGTGCCGGATTGAGCAAGCGTGGAGCCTATAGCAAGTGTGTGTGCCTTTGAGTTCCATCCCCTATTAAAATGTAAGAGGATGCGCGGGGTCCTGGTATTTGCTGCCTCCTGTTTTATGGTTAAGTAGCTGCGCCCCACGGTTTCACCCGCGGTTAAAAAGTATCCTAGGTGCTATTCTAGACTATAATCTATCTCTGTGCCAAATTTCATTAGATCTGTTCAGCCGTTCTGGCGTGAAAGAGTAACAAACATCCATCCATCCATCCATTCTTACAAACTTTCGCATTTATAATATTAGTAGGAGTAGGATGAGACATTAAATGGACGAGTATTTTAAATAAAACCGGCCAAGTGCGAGTCGGCCTCGCGCACCGAAGGTGCCGTACAAACCTGTAATAATTTAAAAAATGATGTAACTAAAAATTTATGGTTTTAGCTATTTTTACTTTAACTGTGCTATAAGACGTTGCTTGGTACCAAATTTCAAGATTCTGAGTTCTCGAGAAGTACCCTGTAGGTGTTGATTACCTTCGTGATGTCGAAAACTTCCAGCATGATTTTTTCACAGCTCCAAGGGTCGGTAGACCTGAGCATTTGATATGAATTTCTGCTTGATACCTCCACGCGTTCCTGAGAGAAAGGGTCTTGACAGACAGACAGACCGACAACAAAGTGATCTCCTGTAAGGGTTCCGTTTTTCCTGTTGAGGTACGGAACCCTAATAAGTAAACTGAAACTTATTTCAGTAAATCCCAGCCTCAGGGTCGGGATCGAACCCGCAGGATGATTACGACTCTCACGACAGGCTTGCGACAGGCGTAAATCGTGCGACGTTTGCTGTCAAACGTCACTTAATTGTTATGTTTATTGAACTTGATCACAAAATTTACTAAGTAGTCGGTTAAGAATTGCGACCTGTATAGGACAACGGACAGACGCCCGCCGGGCAGACGTACGAAAGCATTTTTGGCGAAACTGAAGCAGAGACGCTTCGCTCGGCAAACTAATTTATTTCCATCTATTGCTGTCCTGTTGCTAGTGGCGGGCACTGTTATTGTTGGCCAAAGTGCATAATGGGATGGGCGGGCAAGAGGCGCGATCGGCTTAAGAGTCCGGCGACCAGTTTAGACTAACTTCGCATTGGCAAGGTTTTCTATAGCTATTTTGTCTAGAAGAAGACTACGAGCGAAGAGAGCAAGTAATGATACTGACGAGTCTCTAAAGTTACCTACAGAGTGACAAAGTGCAATTTCAATTTTTTTTGTGACTTTTGCACTTCTGTAATCATTCTTAAATGACTAAGAATTTCCCTTGTATTATGGACTCATTTAAAAGCTAATGATGTAAACAACTTCCCTATGTAAAGGGATTTTTTATTTTCTTTGTCTGTCTATTGAATAAATCAGTCCTTATAAACGCGGATATTTTTCATAGCTTTATTTTCTCTTGAGGACGTTTTTTAAAAAAACCGAGAACATAGGGGCGGAGATATAGTTCATTTAATTGTACATGCTAAATTTCATCATAATTTGACAAATGGTTTCCAAGAAATTTGACAAGCGCGTTTGTATGGAAATTTCAGAGCGTCGCGGGACTCTTAAGTCTTCCGTAATACGATTTTTACTGACGTTTTGCGACCAATCGCGTAGTATGCTGTCGCTATGCTACTGCTGTCGCGTCGCGTCGCTGTCGCTACTTCAAATTCTTACGAAATCGGACCGCCGGGCTCTCTGCCATCAGAGGCGACCCTTTTTTTCCCCGACTGCGCAAGAAGGAGGTTTATGTTTTTCGAATATGTATGTATGTATGAGGTTTCTTTGGCACGCCCTACAGCCTAAACAGCTTGATGGATTTATTCATGTGAGGTGTCATTTGAATCGTCTTGATAGTGGAAGTGACATAGGGCACAAGATTTTGCAGCCCGGTTTTTGTTTTAATAATGATTTAAATTAAAGGTTTTTATTTCCATTAATTGTTTATAACATAATGTATAATTATTGTTCCTAGGACCTCCAACCAGTGGTTCTCAAACGCGCGCGCGTTGAAGACGAGTCCATCATAGACAGAGTGTTGAGCAAGGCCGAGAAGAAAGGAGAGGACTACGACAGGATGATGCGGGAACTCAAGTTTGAGAAACGGGGCACTGTAAGTATCTGTTAGAGAACATTTAAAAATAATAATATAATAATATTTGGGACACTTGCACACACGGTCGTCTGACCCCAAACTAAGCAAAGCTTGTATGACATTATAAATACATATTTTAAATACATACATAAATAGATAATTAATGTATGTATATAAAATAATAAGAATGTTTGCCCTAGGTGGGAATCGAACCCACACCCCCTAGCCCCAGAAAGCAGGTTCACTACCTACTGAGCCACCGAGGCAGTCTAAATACAAATACAAATTCAACCAATTAATTCGTCCATCTCTATCATTCGTCATCAGAATTTAAAAGTCGCTCCCTTCTCATTCACACACAATCCGGTGTAATTTTCAATCCGGCCGGATCTGACCGGATTCCTATCGATCCGGCCGGATTGATTAAATTGAGTTGATTTTCACTTTTTGGTCCAGAATGTACCATTAGTGAGTAAATCGAGTGTAATTGTACTTCTTATAGGTTGGTTGTTTGGAAAAATAAAACGGTCCGGATTTCGGATCCGGTTTTCCGGATTGCAATCCCTATTCACACAGTTCATCCATACTTTCTTTGATCGTCGGATAAATATTAGGTTGTTATTTTTCTGATGAAAATGGAATTCCTTAAACGTCAGATTCCTTTTTTAGCCGTCAGATGGCCTCAAAAGCGACGAAAAGCAAGCAAAAGAAGACAGAGAAAAGCTAGCGCAATGGGAGCGAGAGAGACAGGAACGTATGGAAAGCGAAACAGTGAAACCCAAGGCGCAGGCTTCCAAACCAAAGCACAGGTGAGATAATAAACATAACATATCGTCACGCCTTTCTTCTGAGGGGGCTGGCAGATGTGTCTACACCCACACTTCGCCGGATGATATTCAGTCCAAAATGCGGGGCGAGCCTGTCGCCATACATCGGACTCCAGTTATGTAGCAGATGACATTGATTACACACATATGTTCACACAATGAACAAATTGGTGCGTGCCTTCGGCTGGGATCGAACCCGCTACCTCTGGCTTGAGAGTCGAGCCTCCTTCGACCAGGATCATCGCTTAGATAATAATACAACGTTAAATGTTACTTTATTTCTAACTAGCTGCGCCCCGCGGTTTCAACCAAAGTCCTTCAGGATTTATTTTTTTTCGGGATAGAAAGTAACCCTATGTCCTTTTCTGTATCCCTGACAATGTTTATGCAAAATTTCATGATGATCAGATGAGCAGCTAAGGCGTGAAAGAGCAAACAAATAAACGAATTAGCTTACTTTCGTATTTTTAATGTTAGCAGGATTAGGATCATTAGGATAATCACTAAGGGCCAACGCACACAAGCTAGAAAACCAATTTGGGAGCGCCTCTGAGGATTTTCTTGTAATTCAGATGTTGGTTGGTCTCCAAACATTTTTTTAAGTAGCACTTTAAACACTTTTAAGTTGAACGGGCTTTTCATTTTATAATCCACACTAATTGTGTAAATCGAAAGTAACTCTGTCTGTTTAGAAGCTTTTTCACGGATAAACGGCTGTACGGATCTTGATGTAATTTGATAATTAGTTACAGTATATCACAGAAAGGTTTTTGGATATTATTTTCTGAATGAACACGAACAAAGCAAGTAACACCTTGTATTCGCGCCGTCGGCCTCTTTCATGTAATTTCGTCAGCGCACTAGCCACCCAATTGAGAACCTGCTCCTTTTTTGAAGTCGGTCAAATACCAAATTACCACAATGTGCTGTTTCAGGTCCGCTGAAGACTTAGACGATAATTTCGAGCTTGAGGATGAGAAGGAATTCATGCTGGCCTACGACAAGGATGGGAAACCGCTGGTGCCAGAAAATGTGCTCAAGGATTTCTCAGGTATTTACTTAGCAAAAATATATTTAAAACTAAAAAAATATAAACTTACTTTAAAAAAAAAGCGATAGAGTAAGCGATGATAGCCTAGTTGGAGTTGGCCCGCCCTCAAGCCAGAGGGAGCGGGTTCAAACCCAGCCGACGGCATGCACCAATTTGTTCATTGTGTGAAAATATGTGCGTATTATTTGTCATCTGCTACATGACTGGAGCCCGGTGTATGGCGACAGGCTCGCCTCTGTCACATTTGGGACTGAATATCGTCCGGCGAAGTGTGGGTGTTGTATTACACATCAGCCAGTCCCCTTGGGAGAAAAGCGTGACGAAATGTTTATGTTGTTTGTTTACACGCCTAATACAATACAATAATATTTCACCTTAACTAGCGATATTTACTCGCTAGTTAAGGTGAAATATTATAACTAAATTAGTTCCAGTTTTTTTTTAGTAAAAGTTATTTATTTGAAGCTTAAAATATTTTTTTTTAGTTCCTAACGCGAAACCGAAGTTTGAAGACGGCATATCGGATACATCATCCGATGATGACAGTTCAGGCGATGATGAGGGAAATGATGAACAGAATGATGATAGCCACAACGCCAATAATGACCAAAAAGATGACAATGAAGACGAAAGTGATGATGACGATTCAAATGATGGCACAGACGAGGAATCTGAAGAAGAAAATGACAATGACACTGTTAATAAAATTAGTAACGCGAGTGATAAAATAAATGACGTGGTTAAAGAAATAACTGACACAAATGTAATAAAAGCAAGCAAAACAAGTCAGTCTCCCAAAATTAATGGTACAACTACTAAAAATGACAAAGCTAATAAATCGAATGATAAAATTAGCAAAACAAATGACACAGAAATTGAAACAGGCCTATTTCAAAGACCAGCAAACAAATCAGATGATGATTCAAGTGATGAAAGTGGTGATGACAGTGAAGAGAGTGATGAAAGTGATGAACAAAGTGATAAGGTGGCTAAAGTTGATGATTTTAACGACTTGAAGGGCTCTGATGATGAAAGTGAAGAAGAAGTCGAACTAGCGGGAAAGGACACAGAGAAAATTGGATCTTTCTTTGATAAGAAGATTCTAGAAGGTGAAAACTTAAAGGTATAAATATTAATACTCATTACTTACTTCTAATATGTCATCTGCTACATGACTGGAGCCCGGTGAATGGCGATAGACTCGCCCCCTGTCTCATTTGAGACTGAATATCGCCCGGGGAAGTGTAGGTGTTGTATTACAGCCTCTGCAAGCCCTGTCGGGGGGTTATCAGGAAAGGGTGTACTAAGCGGAAAGGGGGTCATTATACTCATCATTATGAACAACTTTTTGTTTGGAACAGCTGACTTTTTTACGAGATTTTGGGTTGGCTCCATAGTAAAAGTTGTTTATTATGACGAATACAATGATCCTCTTAGTTAGTACACCCTATACCGATAACCCTGTATGTTTGTAAATTATGTAATGTCTATATTTGCTTTTTCAGGAGCTCCTATCAGATAAGACGCCAGCCCAAGTGACGGTCGCGCTCCAGAAACTGATCAAAAGCTACGATCCAAGCTTAGCAGAAAATAACAAGGACCTCCTCAGTCGACTCTTTGCACACATGCTTCAGTACACCAACGATATCTTCACACACATACGCGACGAAGACACATTGAAAAAAGCCTTCCTCACCTTCGACCGACTAGTCCCACACTTCTACGATCTATCCAAAACTAACAAAGTATACACCAAGAAGTATTTGATAGAACTATTGAAGGAGAAACGCGAAGTTTACATGAAGAATGAAAAGAGGATACCGGATTTGGACACGCTAGTGTTTTTCAAGCTGGTCTCGCTTTTGTATCCCACTTCTGACTTCAGGCATCCGGTTACAACGCCATCTTTGATTTTTATGTCTGAAATTTTAACGAATTCGAGGTTCAATGACGCTTTCTCGATATCTAGAGGATTGTTTTTGACTGCTCTTGTTCTGGAATATACGGTTTTGTCAAAAAGACTTGTGCCATCTGCGGTTAATTTCTTGCGGGGAATTCTATTCCTCTCAGCCGATACGAGCATTTTAAACCCAATTCAAATTGTCCCGCCGTTTAGACTACACAAAGACGCGAAAATCTTGAACCTAACATCGGACTGTTCGAAAATGGACGTGGAATCCAAGATGGCAGCAAGCGATTTAGTCCTGAAAGACGTGACCGAAGAGTTCAAAATCAAGTGCTTTTTAACAGCAACGCTTATGACAAAGGAGTTTTTCGATAATTTCAACGAATTGGAAGCTCAGGAATGTCTATTCGAGTCTCATATAAAGTTGTTAGGGAGGGTAGATTTAGAAAATTACCCGAAGAAGGTGAAGAGGAAAGTTGAAAGGATATTGAAAGATATGAAAGACAGTTTGGAAGTGAAGACGTATACGCCGCTATGTAGAGAAAAGAAGAGACCCAAAGCTTTGAGGCTATATGAGCCAGACGTGCAGGAAGTGTAAGTATCTTTTCTAGTCTTTTTGTACTTAGTATTTTCATTATTAATGCTTATCAAAAGAACTGCAGTCTTTTTAATCTTAATATAGTTCCAAAGTGACTTTTTTTTAATAACAAGCGTTTGTCCGCCAACATGCCTGATGATAAGCAGTGCGGCCTACGATGGGGCCTGAGATCTGTAGTTCTGTTGTAGTCTGACTGTTCTGTTATTAGCAATGTCTTGTGTTACCCCCGGTTAAAAAGTAAGCTATGTGCAAATTCGAAACAGATATAGCCTTTACTCCGTAATTATGGTATAATAATTTATTCCGCCAGGTAAAGCATTCCGAATCAAAAATGGCCTCGTGGGCAACACGTAGTGACGTCAATCGATGCTTAAGCAATATCGAATTGAGTCATTTACAGATAATTATGTAGTTCGAGAGACGATGACGAGTGACGTCATTACGTGTTGGCTCCCGGAATGGTAGACCTTGTGTTTTTAGATCATGCTCTGGATTACCCGAGTACATGCTATCTATGTTTTTAATTTCGTGGAATTCCGTTTATCCGTTTAAGCGTGAAGAAGTAACTAACACTAAAACGTTCATATTTTCTATACTAGCTACACCCTGCGGCTTCACCAGCTATCCTTAAGAAATCGTTAACATTTTTAAAAATAAAAATAAACCAGTACGACGCTCTCTGCATACCAATTTCAATTCCATTCAATTTCATCCAAATTCATCCGTCCATCCATTTATATGTCAAACAATAATAAACTAACACACAAACTTTCCCATTAATCATTTTATAATGTGATTTATATTCAGATAAAACAAATAAGATACATTCAGCCAAATCAGATACATTAAGCCAAACAGATGCATTCAGCCAAATCAGATACATTCAACCAAATCAGATACATTCAAGCTAAATCAGATACATTCAAGCTAAACAACCGTAAAACTAATCACCATTATCAGCACCATTTCAGCCTTTTAAGTCCCACTACTGGGATATCGACCTACCCTGAATATAGGGTGACCCACTACATATCGTATACCTACATATAGTCGTGACCCACTACACTGGCTCCGTGCGGTTAAGACTAATTCTGTACCATTTCTGATCAGGTTCACCGGCAGCAAGAGTTCGAAGCTGTCTCGAGAGCAAGCCGAGAGCGCTCGCCTCAAGACTAAGTACAAGCGAGAGATGAAGGGGGCTCTGCGTGAGATCAGGCGAGACAAGGCTTACGTCGCCTCCGTTAAGATCCGACAGAAGATTCAGAGGTACGTTACATTTCAACGCTTCAATCAATACGATGATAGCCTAGTCGGAGAAGGCCCGCCTCTCAAGCCAGAGGGAGCGGGTTGGAATCCAGTCGACGGCATGCACCAATTTGTTCAGTGTGAACATAAGTGCGTATTGTATGTCATCTGCTACATGACTGGAATCGGTGCATGGCGACAGGCTCGCCCCCTGTCACATTTCGCACTGAATTCCTTCTGGCGAAGTGTGGGTGTTGCAATATACCTTTGGCATCATCTCAGGGGAAAGGCGTGACGGTATTTATTGATTTATTTTAAATTCAATCAAAATGTTTATATTAATTTATGGATAATTGATATTGATTTAATATTGTTTTCTCTTTTCAGCGACAATATAAGAAAACAGAAGGTGAAAGAAATCTTCAAAGACGCGTCGATACAACAAGGAGAGCTCAACAAATTGAAACGAATGAAGTGACGATAAATATTGTTATTTATTGTTAAATACATATATGATTTATATACATACGTTTTATTTGTCTATATGTAACACTAACTAACACTGCACGCAAGAAAAGCTGGAATATGTGACGAATGACGACGAATTGTGAAGCAAGCCACCACTAACAATTATTATACATAAGGTTAACAATTATTTAGAAGACAAAGATCTCTGGAGCGTTCCACTCCCGCCAGGTAGCCACTAGTGCATAAATATAAATATAAAATATACCTAGTTATAAGCCTACCTAGTTGTAAGCCAAAATTTGTGAGACAGTAATTTTTTCGTTTTTTTAAAGAAAATAATGCCGTTTACTCTGTTGCCTGTTCTTCTGAGTAGTGGCTCTTTTTCCGAACAAGGCGGTCGAATCTTTAAATTTTTAACAATTTCTAAAAATCTTTAACAATTTTTCGTAAGTGCATCTTTGATATCCAATTCAATAAAAACATTTTGACTTTCACTCCAACGAGATTAATGTACTACGTATTACTAGAGGAGAAACAGAAAACGTTCGCAACTTAACGAAGTACCCCTACCTCGTTAAGTTGCGTTAAGTGCTGCCCACCGTGGGCTGACCGCAGGTTAGCTGCAGCGTTTACTACTGAATTGCTAATTTACGTCCGTTCAGGTTCACACTGTGATTCCAGTAAGTTAGCGCCGCTCCGTACACAACCACACTGCACGCGTGTCGGGACCACACTAATGCAAGGTGCAAGTATTTCAGTGCACTGAAGTGGACGAAAATTTGTGTTTGGATGATGAAATCTAGTACGAGTACATATATGTCGATGAAACTGACAAAAGTGCTAACGACTAAGAAGAATATAACCTTGTAATGTAACACTAGCTGCGGACTGCGGTCTCACTCGCCGTCCCAAAGGAACTGTTAAGTTTTTCGGGATGAAAGGTACCCTATATCCTTTACTGCACCCCTGACAACGTGTATGCAAATTTCACGATGATCGGTTGAGTAGTTAAGGCGACATTAAACGTGTCGCCACCTCACGTCGCTGCGACACGTCTACGGGATCATACCATAAGTATTCTAATTGACCGCGCGCCAACTAGAGGGCGGCAGGTCGTGCCGTCGTAATTCTGTAGCCGAAAAGCAGGCGACAACAGCAGATGCCAGCGCATTTATGACAGTTGGAATTGTTCCGTGAAACATGATGACTAACGAGTATAGTACCTATGTATCTCTTCATTTTTCTCCTTCGGAATTGTAATTTAATGTATTAGTGTGGTCCCGACACGCGATAACTTGTAATTTTACACTAGGTTAACAAAGAAATTTGACGTGTTGTCGGTGACACTAATCTTCACGTCGTTCGCTGCGGAACATAAGTCATGAAATTCTTGCGACGTAATTTATAGATGGCCCTATAGAAATATAATCAGCTATTATATTCATTGGCAGGTTAAGCATTTGACCATAGCTGATCTGCACCTCTAACACTAAAATTTGTTTTGTAATACGTAGTAGGTACACATTTGAAATGTAGTCTACGCACGAAGCGATGTTTAAGCGGACGCCCTTATTTCTTGATGGTTTTTGTCCTAATGAGGGCCCTTGTTGATGTATTCGAATCCAAAAAACTATAACGTATAGGCCGCGTTTCCTTCAAGAAAACTTCCGCGAGAAATATCAAATAGGACTAGTTAGGCGTCCCCAGACAGACGCGGCTTAAGGTGCGGCCAGTGGACTTTCGCATTGGCTGCCACCGAAGTCAGCGTCTGCCTTACGAAGTACACTCGCAATCTGTCATACATTTCACGCGGAAGTAAACTTGCAGGTAGAAACGAGGCCTTAGCTACTAGGGACCGTAAAAATAAAACAAAGTTCTCGAACGAAAATGTATATTTGATCCACAACAGTCCTATAAAACCAAATTCTATCATAAACAATACTATACCGTTGCCAGTTCAAGCCGAACATAACCGGTTAAAACTAGTAAATGTTGCCAAGCGAGTTTAAAAAAATGCAAATTTATAAAATGATGTTGTAAGAATAAACGCACACTTAGCCGGAGCGTACGCGCCGCACTTCTAGCTAAGACTTAATTTATATTGGCAACGAATCGAGGAGAAATTAACGCGTATTTGTTCGCGAACTTTGTGCGATGCAAAGTTGACATAAGGCTCATTTTTGTGTGTACAATAACGTTCAATTATTCTCGACTCGCCGGCAATATGAATAAATAAATGAAGGCTTAAATTGCCGCAGTCATTTATAGGCAAATTTATATTTTAAAATTGCGTTGAATTCGGTGCGTGCAGTGCGTTTGCGTTTAAAATAAAACATTTTTAAGTAAAGTAAGTACTAGTTGTTTGTATATAAGCTTGAAAATCCTCACTGTGGCAACATTTATAAATACTTTGATAAATGCAGAAGGAATGAACTTATGTATTAATTATTGTGCTTATTAATTATTATTGCATTTAACGATTTCCTCTACTATATTCATATTTTTATGAAACACAGTGCATTATGATAGCAAATATGCATTAAATCTTCATTTAAATGTTTAAATTCTGCATAGTCATTAAACATTTCTTTGAAAAATAACAACTGTGTTGATAAAAATCGAAAATAAAACAACTTTAAAGGTTCCTTAATTTACCGAGGAACCATAAAACATGGTTTCTTTTTAAGTACACCGTATTTTTCGACCGATTTTCTAGACCCTAATCCGAACGCTAAAATTGCTAAAAAGTATTGCTGTCCTTGTCTAATACACTGGAAAAACAAAGACAGGTATACTTTTAGCCTGTTTAGATTTAGCAACTTAGCGTTATGAATAGTGCCTAACATCTTTGAAAAATTGTGATAAAAACAGTAAAATAAGCATAGAAAGAGAATTGCACTTGTGATAAGTCTTTAGGCTTTCGCCTAATAAACTTTACATAAAACTTTGATAAAAATATAGATTAGTAAACGTAGCTCTAAAAGTTATCCTTATACTAACGGTACGAGAGGTCGCACGACTTTTTTAACTATAAAAAGACGCGACTTTAGCGCTGTTTATTTTCGAAAGTAGCATAAACTGCGCGGAAGTCACCGCGCAGTTTATGCTACTTTCGAGCTATTTGTTACTTTCACGCTGTTTATGTTACTTTCGCGCTGTTTATGCTACTTTCGCGCTGTTTATGCTACTTTCGCGAAGTTTTTGCAACTGTTTTGTACTGTTTAACTGTGTTTCGAACCGTTTAGGAAGAGCGACTTTTGGGAATACAGAATCAAAGAAGTCATGCGACTTCTTGTCGCAGTTGTGCTTTACCCATCGATGTATTGAAATGTGACATTCTTATACTAGGAAGATAAATATGCGTCTAAAACTAACTACAACGAACTTTTGATTTTTTCTTAAGAGTAGGTTAAGGCTTGATTGATGCTTGCGATTCTGAAACAAAATAACCTTATATGAAACAATAAATACTCATGTAACCAACGCAAAAATAAGATGAAATGATATTTCCCTATTCTGAATTACATTCCGATTACGAATAATTTTAGCTCGTTTTCAAATCTACCAATTCAATTGTCATTTGGATTCATAACAATATAATACTTCGTTATTACACACCAAAAATACTTATATAAATAAATATAAATAATATAAAAAAAACAAACAAAGGCAAAAAAACATTTGACAGTACAAGGGCGATCTTATCGACTAAAGCCACTTCTTCCATTCTATTTCATTGTCATTTTATTTCAATTGCCATGAAGTATTTCAAGTTAGTTTCTGGTCTATGTGGGTAGGTCTAAGATTTCGGTGGTAACGACCGCCGTTATAGTTAACAGTTGTACAATGTCATGCCCGTGTATCATTTTAGCTCCCGATTCCCTACAATAAACAGATATTTCAAATTCAATGCCACTTTAATATTATTTCCAATTCAATTTCAATCACCATTTAATATGAAATCCATTTCAATTAAAAGGTTTCGAACATTTTTCTATGCAAGCTGGCATATTCACCCACCGTCGCCATCTGGATTATTTTTTCCGAATTTCCGCGCAACTTGAAAAAAAATTAAGGAAGTAGTGGGTACATATGCCACAAACATTACTTTATTAGCTCTTGAAAGCTCTGATAAAAATGCAACCATTTATTTAACGTTATTTTATATGAATACATTTATCATGCCTTTTACCTCAAGGGGTAGTAGACAGAGACCACTTCTTTCCACTTCCTGGCATACATATTTCGCTTCTTCTAGTTCCATGAGCCTAATCGTTTTTTCTACATAATTTTCAACTTACCTACAAACTTTCACTTTCCTTTATCATCATCCTTGATCTCGGTGACCCTGGCCTTGTTCTAGTATTGCCAGTGTGTGAGTGTGGTCGCGAAGCCGAGCCACGCCATGTACGGAACCATGAGCCACTAGACAGCTAGATAGCTAGTTATCAATAGATTTTTCCTACATAATTATCAACTTACCTAAGAAACTTCACTTTCCCTTATCATCATCCTTGATCTCGGTGACCCTGGCCTGGCTCTTGGGCGGGTTGTTCTTGTAGTGCCAGTGTGTGAGTGTGGTCGCGAAGCCGAGCCACGCCATGTACGGAACCATGAGCCACTAGACAGCTAGATAGCTAGTTATCAATAGATTTTTCCTACATAATTATCAACTTACCTAAGAAACTTCACTTTCCCTTATCATCATCCTTGATCTCGGTGACCCTGGCCTGGCTCTTGGGCGGGTTGTTCTTGTAGTGCCAGTGAGTGAGTGTGGTCGCGAAGCCGAGCCACGCCATGTACGGAACCATGAGCCACTAGACAGCTAGATAGCTAGTTATCAATAGATTTTTCCTACATAATTATCAACTTACCTAAGAAACTTCACTTTCCCTTATCATCATCCTTGATCTCGGTGACCCTGGCCTGGCTCTTGGGCGGGTTGTTCTTGTAGTGCCAGTGTGTGAGTGTGGTCGCGAAGCCGAGCCACGCCATGTACGGAACCATGAGCCACTAGACAGCTAGATAGCTAGTTATCAATAGATTTTTCCTACATAATTATCAACTTACCTAAGAAACTTCACTTTCCCTTATCATCATCCTTGATCTCGGTGACCCTGGCCTGGCTCTTGGGCGGGTTGTTCTTGTAGTGCCAGTGAGTGAGTGTGGTCGCGAAGCCGAGCCACGCCATGTACGGAACCATGAGCCACTAGACAGCTAGATAGCTAGTTATCAATAGATTTTTCCTACATAATTATCAACTTACCTAAGAAACTTCACTTTCCCTTATCATCATCCTTGATCTCGGTGACCCTGGCCTGGCTCTTGGGCGGGTTGTTCTTGTAGTGCCAGTGTGTGAGTGTGGTCGCGAAGCCGAGCCACGCCATGTACGGAACCATGAGCCACTAGACAGCTAGATAGCTAGTTATCAATAGATTTTTCCTACATAATTATCAACTTACCTAAGAAACTTCACTTTCCCTTATCATCATCCTTGATCTCGGTGACCCTGGCCTGGCTCTTGGGCGGGTTGTTCTTGTAGTGCCAGTGAGTGAGTGTGGTCGCGAAGCCGAGCCACGCCATGTACGGAACCATGAGCCACTAGACAGCTAGATAGCTAGTTATCAATAGATTTTTCCTACATAATTATCAACTTACCTAAGAAACTTCACTTTCCCTTATCATCATCCTTGATCTCGGTGACCCTGGCCTGGCTCTTGGGCGGGTTGTTCTTGTAGTGCCAGTGTGTGAGTGTGGTCGCGAAGCCGAGCCACGCCATGTACGGAACCATGAGCCACTAGACAGCTAGATAGCTAGTTATCAATAGATTTTTCCTACATAATTATCAACTTACCTAAGAAACTTCACTTTCCCTTATCATCATCCTTGATCTCGGTGACCCTGGCCTGGCTCTTGGGCGGGTTGTTCTTGTAGTGCCAGTGAGTGAGTGTGGTCGCGAAGCCGAGCCACGCCATGTACGGAACCATGAGCCACTAGACAGCTAGATAGCTAGTTATCAATAGATTTTTCCTACATAATTATCAACTTACCTAAGAAACTTCACTTTCCCTTATCATCATCCTTGATCTCGGTGACCCTGGCCTGGCTCTTGGGCGGGTTGTTCTTGTAGTGCCAGTGTGTGAGTGTGGTCGCGAAGCCGAGCCACGCCATGTACGGAACCATGAGCCACTAGACAGCTAGATAGCTAGTTATCAATAGATTTTTCCTACATAATTATCAACTTACCTAAGAAACTTCACTTTCCCTTATCATCATCCTTGATCTCGGTGACCCTGGCCTGGCTCTTGGGCGGGTTGTTCTTGTAGTGCCAGTGAGTGAGTGTGGTCGCGAAGCCGAGCCACGCCATGTACGGAACCATGAGCCACTAGACAGCTAGATAGCTAGTTATCAATAGATTTTTCCTACATAATTATCAACTTACCTAAGAAACTTCACTTTCCCTTATCATCATCCTTGATCTCGGTGACCCTGGCCTGGCTCTTGGGCGGGTTGTTCTTGTAGTGCCAGTGTGTGAGTGTGGTCGCGAAGCCGAGCCACGCCATGTACGGAACCATGAGCCACTAGACAGCTAGATAGCTAGTTATCAATAGATTTTTCCTACATAATTATCAACTTA
Source organism: Peribatodes rhomboidaria (assembly GCA_911728515.1). Lineage (NCBI taxonomy): Eukaryota > Metazoa > Arthropoda > Insecta > Lepidoptera > Geometridae > Peribatodes > Peribatodes rhomboidaria. The sequence continues at coordinate 1,163,580 of OU452190.1, forward strand.
CCTAAGAAACTTCACTTTCCCTTATCATCATCCTTGATCTCGGTGACCCTGGCCTGGCTCTTGGGCGGGTTGTTCTTGTAGTGCCAGTGTGTGAGTGTGGTCGCGAAGCCGAGCCACGCCATGTACGGAACCATGAGCCAGGCTGCGCTGCGGTTGACGTGCAGGAAGGAGATGGTGGTCGCTACCACGGCCGCGTCCAGGACAGCGATCTCAATTAAAGCCTGGATTAATAGAAATTAAATGTTTTTTATTGGTGGCAACTTACGTCATATTTCAATAAATTAACAACAAAATCTTATTCCTTAGCCCCTTAGCAATAAACGTTGTATAGCCTCGCAATAGCTTTACAGTGTTTTGTCTTTTTTAGAACAATTTTGCCTAGCTGTTTGATTGAATGGTGGAATAACATTAGGCCGCTATGCGCTAGTTGAACGGAGCCATTTAGTGAAAAGGCTAGGCTGTTAATTCAACGGCTGATTAAGCTAGTTGGCTTCGACTTACGCATACAAATCCTGAATCGCCCCAGAAGACTGAGAGCATCGCTTCGTCTGTATTCTATATTAAAATAAGACGTTTTACATACCAGCTTAAAGTCTTTAAGACCGAAGAAAATAGGGGTCCACGCCCAGTTGAGAGCGAGCTGGGTTCCGTACAGGGTCAGAGGGAGCACTGACGTCTCTGCAAAATATTAAATAAATGTTTGAAATCTCTACATCGTATAAAAAAGCCGCTGTATATTCGCTAACTCCTCCTAAATCCATGCAACGGATTTTGATGCGGTTTTCGCCATCTCTTAGATATTTTTTCACGGAATGCTTAAACCATGTGAAGGCGGGGCGGGTCGCTAGTAAATTTTATAATTTTTAATCTTTTTGGTCAAAAGAGTCGCTTTTTTTTGTAGAATAGGTCGGCGTTTGACCACGTCGCTTAACATCAGGGGAGTTGCCCTGATGTTAAGCGACGTTGTGGTCTAAGATGGAGCACGACGACCTATAAGGTACTTATTCACTCTAGCCTTGAAGTTTTGTAGAGTGAAGAATTACAAAGACGGCAGTTGAGTGAGGCGCTACAAGTGCGCTACTGCTCAGACCCGGCTTCGGAACGGTTACACCGGACTACATCCCGAAACACGACTATGGCTTGGACCGGTGGGTGGTAACTAGCCACGGCCGAAGCCTCTCACCAAAGAAACCACCAGCTTACAGTGGCAGATCCAGGATTTTAGTTTGGCTTGACTTAGGTACGTGAAAGTAAACTTTATCAAGGTTGGCACTTTAACAACAAGTAACATTATTAAAAGAAAAACAAAAAACCCGGCTACAAAATAATGTACCCTATGTCACTTCCACTATCAAGACGATTCAAATGACACCTCGCATGTCGAAATTCGTCAAGATGTTTGGGCTGTAAGGCGTGCCAAAGAAACCTCATACATACATACATACATACCTACTTACATACACTCGAAAAACAAAACCCTCCTTCTTGCGCAGTCGGGTAAAAAAGCATTTTCTTAGGTGGCCTTGGAGGCTACAGTTTTAGTTCACCCTCTGTTGGACAATCTATGAAGTGATTTGTTTCCATCTATTGCTGTCGTGTTGCCAGTGGCGATGTTATTTATGGCCCTAGGTGCATGAAGCGACAGGCGGGCAACAGGCGGGCGATCGGCTCCCGTAACACGATTTTTAGTGACATCTGGCTACCGATGGCGTAGTGATTGCTGTCGCGCTACTATTCGTTAGTCGCTATAGCCAATTTTTACGTAATGGCTCGCCGAGCCTCTGTAAATGGCCTTATTGTGCGTTCCTTTGCTACGTTTCATAAACATTTTTAGTGGCATGACACATCTATGCGTTGCGTTGTCGCATTGATGAAAATTTACTGATTATTCTGAAATGCTGCTCTGCAAAGGCGTGCGTCGCTCTCTTGCGTTGCGACGTCGTGTGTCGTCGCAACAGAGGTGTGACTTAAAATGCGTTGACCCGTTGCGACGATGCAACGCAACGCACCAATTTAATGAGGTCTCTCTCTTGTTGGTGTCAACTTTTGGTAATCGATTTAAACGCATGTCATAATTATCTTATCGAGTGCACTTCTCTCGATAGTCCGCGTTAGCCAGCGTTTGATATGGTGTTAACATGTGCAAGATAGTGTGAGCGTAGCTTAAGGAATGCACTTGACAGTGTCAATGTTAGTTATCTCATCTTAGTATGTAGGGTCAACTGGGGCAAATGCGTCTGTGGCGCAATTGTGTCTTTCGAGAATTACCTACTGACAAACCCTTCACAAATTAGGCGCCACCTACACCTTTTTTCTATCTTTAGTACACCTATACAAGATGGCATTAGTTGCCTAAATCCATAAACCATATAAAATGTATGAAATAACGTGTTTGGAATTAGCACCCCTCATTTCCTTCGTATAAATAAACCTTGCCATTAACATCATAAAACTAATTAAGACAACTACCAAATAATATTAGTACCAGCAGAGACGCTAAATTTCCATGGTCACAATGACTTCATGCTTTTTTTCCAATTCATTGCATCAGCTTTACATTCTTTGATTACCACTACACACTTTTTGATTAGGTAGATAGTTTTGCAACATAAGGTGACATCCAAAATTGTTGGCTGATTCAATATGACTATGATAATCTTGTTGAAATCGGGACGAATAATGTTAACAAAAATTTGGTTAACAAAAATCTATTGTACGAATATTTGAAGAAATGAAAATACAAGATGGCCGCCATACAAAAAACTTTCAAATTCCAATTATCAAAATCAAACATCGATCCTAAATTCCTTATTGTATATAATGCGACGTTGAAGCGGGAATACACTAGACTCATTAGACCCTGGATGCTTTTGGGTTAGCTCGAACCACTTGGCCTCGTCCCCCTTCTCTCCCGTATCAGCTAGGCCTAGCACGGCCAAGAGACAAAAACGGAGAGCGTTTAAAAACAGTGGATAGGCCATTTGTCTTCGGACCCTGGTTGGTATTTATTAAACCTTTAATTCAAGGTCTTACCAGTAAATCCACCACAGTCGTCCCAGATGAGGTAGGAAGCATAGCCCATGCTGGTGTAGAGGACAGTCCAGGCTGGCCCGAACACCCAGTTGGGAGGGGACCAGCAGGGCTTCTTCAGCTCATCGTACCAAGACTTCTCTCCGGGCTGGAATATTTGTACAAACAACCAAATTTATTAAACCTTGAAAGACAAATTACATGTAAACCAGTTGCGCTTAGGGATGTTGCCTGCGGTTAATGAGTAGCCTACATGTTAATGCTACCCCCATACCGAATTTCATCAAAACCCGTCTATCTATTGAGTGTAAAGAGGAAAGTGAAGAAGTAACAAATATACATACTCACAAGCGCTAGCCTTTATAATATTAGTATGAAAAGTAGGATTATTATCTACTTTACTGTTATAAACAGAGGAGGATAATCTTTGGAACTATAACTGGTCCAATTTCGAAAATCCTTACACTAATAGAAAGTCAATGGCCGAAAGTCAAATACAAAATCACTCAGTGTCGTAGGTTATGAAATATGAGCAAATCCATGGCCGGATGGGCAGTTTAGATACAAATTTGGATATTTTATATAAAATCGCAGTGTAATTGATATACATACAGCTTTAGCCCTGATCTGTCCAGCAAAGTACAAGCCGCTAGCCCAGCCCCCAATGTTGGGCAGGATCATGGAACCAATTGCAGGTAGGTTTGCCATTATGAGTTCGCTGGGAACAAACAAACAGCATTGTTAATACACACAAAACCAGGACCAACTGAGCCAAGCTTTAGGCTGTAATAAAATGGAAGAAAAGGCCCTATTCAGAATGCTAAACTGCTAAATCTAAACAACCTAAAAGTATTGATGTCCTTGTCTTAGACACAGCAGATGTGACAAAGACAGGTATATTGTTAACTTGTTATGTGTAGCAATATATTCATTTTGCATTAGCATTGCATTCTGAAAAAATAATAACTGATAATTTTTGTAACCATACATTTTTTTTAATCAGCACTAAAATTTAATGCTGTTTCTCTATTGTTTTTCTATTACTAAAGAGTAGCAATAGCACTTCATTTTGTTTAGTGGTTAGATTTACATTTTTATTTTAATTAGATCAATGTTCGACCAACTCGCCTGATGTGAAGCAACATTGTCTAAGATGAAGCATGAAGACCTAAATGGTACTTATTCAATCTGACCCTACCTTGGAATTGCTACTATTAGGCTTTAACATAAGTATCACTTTGAAAACTCATGTTTAATTTACTCACTATTTCGCACTAGTATGGCTACCAGTTTCCACCCCATGTGTATCACTGTGGTGAAAATCATGATGGAAAGTACCATCTTTTTTAAACTCTGCCATCCACGGGTACATTTCCGCATGGGTTAGAAAATTAAACATTTTTCTATGAGTTTATGTCACAGCTAAGAAAGTTATAGTCAAATATATAATGTTACAGTTAAAAGCAAAAGACAAACTGATTCGGGAAGACGGTGATAACTTTTTTTTTTGGTTGACCTGAGATAGCCAAGTTTGTCTGTTTGACCTTTGATTCAGTTCGTTTTTTTTGTAAGTATAGTAAATTATAAAAATTGTTTCAGTGATAAGTCAGCCAGAGAGTTGTTTTTTGAAGAAGGCTAAGAAATGCCTGGGAAAGGTGTTGCTAAGGTTTTTAATCAAATCAAATATTTATTTATAAAATGAGAAAAGTACATAGAGACAAAGGTTAACTTAAAATAGAATTTACTTTATCAACTAGTTCTAAACTATAGAGGTTGGCAGTGAGTCCCAATCCCTAGATCTAGGCCTGTATCTTGGCGCTCGGGTGCGAAGTTACTAGGAGCCAGTTGTAGGTAGACAGTAAGTAGGTAAATAGTAGTAAGACTAACCAAACCTTAACATTAAACATACCTTTAAAAAAAAAAAACAAGTTAAAATTTATAGGAAAAATTATAATGTATGAATGCACAAAATGAATATTAACCTATGAATGTGTGTGTGTGTGTGTGTGTGTGTGTGTATGCAAGCATCAAGGATTAGTGCTCGTTGACAACAAAGAAACAATGTTGTCAGGGAAGTTCTCGTTGCACCATAGTTTGTTTAATATTTTGGTATGCCTACTGAAGCTCTAGCAAGTTGCTACTGGCCCACCTTGAGGATGCCGAGTAGATAAACTTCACATTTTTGGTACAAAATACATATGTAGGCTAGATAAAAGCCAGTATTCATTTGGATATTTTTTATAGCTAGCTGGCTGGCCTGAATTTCAAAAAACAGCCCAATTACAGAGTATCAAGTAATTTTAGTGAGTTAGTTTTCTATATTGGTTAGAAAGTGATTAATAGCTTTGAATAGTTGGTTATTTGATGCTAGTGGGCCTAGAGAGATATAATCTTGCATATGATTTGGTTATGGTCACTGCTGAATTAATTATGTTAAGGAGTCCAGATTACTCAGACGTAAGTGAGTGAGTCTTACTGAACAATAAATGAGGAAGTTGTAATTACGACTTTGACAATGTTTTATGGCCTAATTATAGGTAGGTAGTAATATTGTCCAGAAATATGAAGTGTTAAAATAAAGAAATTTAAAGCGTATTAGTATAGAGTAAACAATTATACATTGGCCTTTTATTGCCTATTCAAGCTGTATTGTATGTTGATATGTTTACCCTATTAATGTAAATTTATTTAACTAAGTCCATGAGCACAGTCTGCAAGTGAAATGGAATCTAAATTAAGTACCTACCTGATATCTTCAGTAATCTCCATTTTGAAATGAAAGTTTCTAGAAAATATAAGTGCAAGCCTGTCTCACCGGCACTGCTATCTAACGATACTAATATAGAATTGTACGATTGACAGAATCGTAAGTTCATCGGGAACTGATTAGATAGGTAGGTATTTTATCATAATTAGTGGCTAAGTAACGGAGTAAATGAACTAACTTACCAACACGTTCGTCGAAATCTTTAATAGGTGATGTAATACTAAGATAAGTCCAAAATAAATAGCAGTGACTCAGGAATTCAAGCTCATTCAAAAAAAATTAGCATCTCGCAATCGTTATGCAAGTTATATGCCGGTTAATAAGTCTAAAGCAGAAACTGTGTAAACTACTCACATTTACGGCGTATGCTGCTAAAAACCACAATGGATAGAAAGCAGATAAATTGCAGAATACCGTAGACGCGTGAGAAAATTTCCTAGATAGTAAAATCTTTTCTATTTCTCAATTTATTTTCCCAAGAACAAATTTCCATTAAAATACTAACAGTTTTAAAAAACATAGGCTTTAAGTCTTTTCGTAGAAAAATAATGCATTTTAATTCTGTCGGATCATACCTCAAACTTTCTATGACGTCATCGTGACGTTGACAGCAGTGATAAATGTCAGATGACTTTTACGTTTCATTTTACACAGATTCAAATGAATCAAAAGTTTTACACTCTACTGCTGACCATGCAGCTTTTATTGCTGTTTTTAAAATCTCGACTTAAACAAATACAATACTTGATGCTCATACACCAATGCTATGCTAGGAACACAGAATATGCCCTATTACATAGGTCAGGAAGTACCTAATTTATTTTTACCATTTACATTATAGCTGAGCATTCTCACGCACTGTAATTACCTAATTTGTTGCTTTGACCTAAAACTTATTTCGATGTTAAATAATTGCTGAAAAGAATTTCATTACTCGCTTGTCTCTCCTGTATCACAGGTTTCTATTGAGTATAAAATGAGGATTATGTTTGATAAGTATGATACTTGCAGAAATATGTATATACCTATCTTCCTACCGTTCTTTTAAAGAAGATTTAATCTAAAACAACTCGTAGGTAAGTACCTTACTAGGTATGTATTTCAGAAAAATACCTATCTAAAGCTAAGGTGCAACTTTCAGAAATATAAGTAGACAATATTGCTATCACTTAGGAAGTTAGTACACCCCACTTCTTTAGGCATTAATCTAGTTTACCCGAAACGTAGTTAATGGACTCGAGGCTGAAAAAAAGAGAGGGCTGAAACACTGAACAGCGGCTGAGCTGAATGCTCAGCCGAAATGACAAATGTTAGTAACAAAGGGTTAATAATTCCGAGTTCCAAAACTTGACCTTCGTCAAGAGGACGTAGTAACGTAGCTGCCATTTCTCTTTTTGTAGCACTACTGTTTGTTTTCGATTTCTATTCACTATTTTTGGTTTTTGAAATCCATTTGTTTTCTTCATGGTTTGCTACAGATTGCCTACAACAAGTATACACACGTTTAAGTTTGGTACACATTTTTATAAGCCAAAAATTAGAACACATAGCTCTATCTTCTTCTTCTCTTCTTGTACCTATATAGGTATAGTTTATGACGAAGACGCTTTCCGCGTCTAAACAATTCCTTCGAAACCACGCAACAGGGGGGCTATTCCTGCGCGTGAGATGAGATGAGATTTTATCTTGGTCACTCTCACTCCTATGACGTTTCAAACAAGAGCAACAAGGATGAAAAGAGGTGAGATGAAAATTTCAAATCTCCGAATAGGGACACTGATCTTGGTGCAGTTTTTACCATCACATAAATGAATTTCACGAATGGTTTCTAGGTGCGAAGCCGCAGCAGTGCGCTAGTTTAATTATAAATTTACTAGCGACCCGCCCCAGTTTCGCACGGTACCTACAAACCATACGTGAAAATGTTTCTTACTGCGATGGTGAAAACCGCATCAAAATCCGTTACGTGGCCTAAGAGGAGTTAGCGGATAAACAGACAGGCAGACGCATAAAAAGACTTTGTTTCATACTAGGTAGACATACCTAGACAAGTTTCATTAGAGTAGTAGGTTAGAACATCTAAACAATACTTATTATTGTACCTACCTACTACTGGATTAGGAAAGGTTAAAGAAAAGAGACGACAAACATCAAGAATGAAAATATTGTCTAGACCAAATGAAAAAGTAAGCAGATGCCATGCCATACAAGAACGTAAAAACAAATACTAGCAGAAGCCACCGCATCTGGACATTTCTACACCAACAAGAGCAATTTCCTTAAATTAAAATGGTAATTGGTAGCTGGTTAATTCTCGAAATTGCCATCGTCTCGTCGGTAAGCCAAGAGGCCAGATATGCCCGAAGTAAGGCCGGAGCGTAATAAATCACGTTGACGAATCTATCTGCGTCTAACCAGCCCACGGCCAAACTAAACTGATTCCATCGACGGCGGATGTTTTACCGAGATCTGTAGATTACTTGTGACAGATGGCTCCAAATAATTCTTGGACTGTCTAAGAATATCCTTAAAGCGACGGAGTTTTGGCTAATCGCACACAGAAAACCCGCTAGTGCAGAAGATAGAAATCTCAGTTTTTACGACTAAAAAAGTGACTTAAAAAAAGAAAGGTAGGTAAGTAAGGTCCTTTAAAAAAAAGTGACTTAAAAAAAAGTAGGTAGGCACTTATACCTATCTACCTTTTTTTAAGTCACTTTTTTTAGTAGTCACTAATATCAGTATCAGCCCCATATAGTCCAGTCGGGGCAGACATAAAACTGGCCTGAAATAGGAAAAATTCCGGGGAGCGATTTTTTTTTCTTAAACGTCGGGGGAGGTGGTTGGAAGTGTAAATCTCGATTTTCTAACTAATCGCACTCGTTCTCGCACTTATTTTTACTCCACGATCAATATTTTCGGATTGATAGTATAACTCTGCAAATATTGATCCTAGCGTAAAAATGATCATGACCAAACTTGTGAGAACTTAAATTTCCAACTACTTCGGATAATGCCATTTTTGCTCTAAAGTTGAAAATTAACGAGTTATTTCAGAAAAACGAAAAAATTGAACTTTAAAACAAGATGGCGGCGAATGCTCTACCGGGATTAGTTAGAAAATCGAGATTTATACTTCCAACCACCCCCCACGACGTTTAAGAAAAAAAAAATCGCACCCCGTATTTTTTTCTATTTAAATGTCTACCCCGACTGGACTAAGTACTTAAATCTCCCACCGATGAGCATGAGCCTGCCACTCTTCCTGAATACCTACCTACTCAATTACTCATCAATGTCCATGACAGAACAAAAGTAAGTAGCTGGTTCAAAATAACTTTATTGTTCAAAAAAAATAAAAAAATTTGATGTTTTTGTACAGAGGTGTTTGGTGACCTTAATATCTTAACTACTATTAAAATCTTTAATTATTAATATTCAATAATAATTACTGAACAATGTCACGGTATTCTTAATATTCTCTACTATATTTCTTTCTTTCTACTATTCTTAATATACCTACTATAATTAAGTAGATTATAGGGCTTCGTCCTAACTCCGCAAACTGTAAACGACTGACTGTTCGCCCGCCACTAATATGAAGAATGTCCAAACAGCACAGCGCGTACTTACTGAGTACGCGCGTACCTGTTCATTTTTCCGAGTCCGAGAGCGAGCGGCTGATTCGTATTTCGTTTGTCTTATAAATGACTGAGAGTTAGCCAGCGGACAGTCGGTCGCTCACTGACTTGTTCGATAATGTGTAGTGCAGACTCTTTGCATGGTGTTTTCTCCAGATTCTGATCTCGTATTCCAGACACACCTGACTTATTGCAGATAAAATAACGCATAACTAAGATACGAGCCGTGTATAACGTTGTAGCGTGTCTTTACTGCCTACGGTCAGTGTTTATGACGCCTTGAAGGCGAATGGTTAAGGGTAGGTAGGTATATTACTCGTACTAGTGGCAAAAACATAAAAAATCATTATCTCAGTCATTTTGAAAAAAATCTAGAAACTGACTCGACAAACAAATCTGTAGGTATTTATTTACTTAATAAATTTCGAACCTGCTGACAAAAATTCACTGGAATTAGTTGAGAAGAGCGACAGAGGAAGACAGTCAGACAGACGCCGTCCAGACGGAGAGACATCCGAAAACATTTTTGCCGAAGCTGAACCAGTGGCTCTATTCGGAGATTTGAGATTTTCATCTCACCTTTTTTCGTCCTTGTTGCTCTCGTTTGAAACGTCTTAAGTGTGAGAGTGACCAAGATAAAATCTCATCTCATCTCACGCGCAGGAATAGCCCCCCAGAGACGATTCGGTCGCTGAGGCGCTCAATCGACCACGAATCGGTCACCGATCGAAATCGGCTCGGTTGATACTTGTGGCCAATAGTCCACACGGGTACAGCGGGGTAAGCGAAATTTTAAGTTAGTCAGTTGGTATCTACCCACAGAGTATGCTCTCTATTTATATCTAAACAAACATTTATTTTTATTTTCTAGAGCTCCGTACCAAAACGATAAACAGGATAAGACTCTGATAACTCTCTCTTCCAAAATCCATTCATCCTAGAACACTTTGGTACTAACCTAGACAACAATCCGACAGGCGCTGGGCGGTGGTAATGTCGACATCTTAATAAAAGCCTAAAAACAAAATGGAACCTCGCTCTCATGCAGATGAGATTTTGTACCTACCAGAGGCTCTCAAAGTGAGTGACATTAGATTTGAAAAAATAAATTTTTAAGGAATTAAAAGTGGGAAAGTAGGTGCGTAAAATAGCTGTTTTAAAATAACAACACACAAAGAACCAGTGGCCCTATTCGGAGATTTGAGATTTTCATCTCACCTTTTGTCGTCCTTGTTGCTCTAGTTTGAAACTTCATAGATGTGAGAGTGACCAAGAAAAAATCTCATCTCATCTCACGCGCAGGAATAGCCCCCCTGGCCCGCAGTTTCACGCGCGGTCCCATAGGCACCGTTAAATTTTTTAACCGACGATACGGAGGAGGTTTACAAGGTGACGCGTATATTTTGTCAGGATGAAAAGTGCCTACACAAATTCCCTTTCGCGTTTCGACCCAACGAGCGTTAGCTTCGACAAAAATGCTTTAGGTCTGTATGTATAGCAATAATAAAACCTATCCTTAAAAAAGGCGGAAAACCCAGAGACCCAAGTCAATACAGACCCATTGCACTACTACCAGCATTCTCCAAAGTATTTGAAAAAGCTATGACAAACCGATTGTGTAAATTCTTAGAAAAATATAATATCCTTGACACAAACCAATTCGGCTTCCGGAAAAATCGGTCTACAACCTTAGCACTATATAGATACACACAAACAATATATAATCACATAAACGACAAGTGCTATGCAATAGGGCTCCTACTAGATTTATCAAAAGCCTACGATAAAGTGTCACACTCCACTCTCCTTACTAAACTACACGGGGTCGGTATCAGAGGAGACGCACTCCAATGGCTAAAATCATATCTATATAATAGGCAACAATGCGTTCAAATTGAAAATCTAGAAGAAGACTCAAAACAAATACAAAGCGTGCGATCCGATACTGTCGGCGCTAGGCCAGCAGGACTGAGGCACCTTCGGTACCACCACCGTAGCAACTACGGCGTATTCTATGGCACAGCGGTACCGGAGGCACCACAGCCAAACCAAGCACCGACAGCTGGGATCGGGTCTTGATTGATACTCGAGGTGGAACACTAAGATCGCTTTCGGGTCACCTGAGTGTATTGAGTCGGAGAGCGAGCTCGACTCACGATCGTTTTTTTTTTTTTTTTTTTTTTTTTTTTTTTTTTTTTTTTTTTTTTTTTTTTTGGATGACTCTATGCTGTTGGCCACTGAGGCCTCGACAGCGTACCGGGCATTAGGCAAGCGCAGATGGCGCAGGGCCTCAAAAATGCTTACAAACTATGGGCGACGAGCGCAAGGGCACCTCTGAGGTACGGCCTCGGCTTGGGCTGTCACCGAGGGAGGGGCGTCGAATTGCCCTGGCAGCCCAGAAGGGGCTTGCTCTAGGGCCCTAACGGGGACGGTTGAAGTTAAGGTTAAAAACAAAATAAATTATTATTAACAATGACTCGACCGCCTTGTTCGGAAAGGGAACCTCACCTCAGAAGAACAGGCAAGAAACTGAGGGGCGTAAAATAAGCGAACACTACGAGCTAACTAACCGATCTTCTAACAGACCTTGTAGGCAGTCTTCGACCTCGCCGGCGAGGTCGGTGTATGACAGTGTACCTTTGGTAACCGACGCCTATACCAAAAACTGAATACTTCCTGTTGCAAGGAGCTGCCGGGTCGGACGACCCCAGCGCCGCCGACGTGACGACGGCGATGGGGTCGTCCGGGTCGCCTAGGATGTTCCTAGGGCGCCTACGGAGAGGGGGAGGGTCTGTGGGATCTACGGAGTAGTCCACGGTGCGAGTGACAAGAGGGTTGGGGTGGTGAGGGGCTCTATCAAAGTAGCGCCGGGAGAGAAACTTGATGTACTGACGGATGGAGGGAAGTTCGAGATCACAATGCAGGTCGGCGTTACGCTGGTACCAGCTAGCTCCGACTGCCTTGCGAATGAACCTATTCTGAAGGACCTGGAGCTTGTCCAGGTCTAGGGAGGAGGCATGAGCGAACACTACTGAAGCGTACGTCATGACGGGGCGGATGCACATTTTGTAAATAGTCACCTTATTCCTAAGGGACAATTTACTCCGTGTGCCTACGAGGTGGTGGAGTCGGCCTAGGATGAAGGCCGCTCGGTCCCGGACTATCTGAATGTGTTTCGAGAAGGTGAGTCGTCTATCGAGGGTCACGCCAAGGTATTTGGTGGAGGTAGCCCAAGGGACGGGCTGACCGTGAAGCACGAGTTGCTCCCGGTTGAAGGGCTTGGTGGGGTGAAAGTACATGGCTGCACTTTTGTCGGGATTGACCGTTATGGCCCACTTCTTGAACCAATCGCCAAGCTGGCGAAGGGCTCGCTGAAGTCGGCCACGCAGGTGGAGCGGATTCCAACCTCTGGTGTAGAGGGCAGTGTCGTCCGCGAAAAGCGCGAACTCTACTTTTGGAATCCGAGGGATGTCGTGAGTGTAGAGAGAGAAGAGGATAGGGGCTAGCGCTGAGCCCTGAGGGACGCCGGCGCTGATGGGATGAGGGGAGGAGCGAGTTCCATCAACGCGGTAGCGGAAGCTTCGATGGGTGAGATAGTCTTGGATGATGAGCACAAGACTGTCTGGGAACGCGAGTTGATATAGCTTGTATATCAACCCGTTGTGCCACACCTTATCGAAGGCTTTCGCGACGTCGAGGAAGACCGCTAGGGTCCCCTGGGGCTTGGGAGTGGTGAAGCCACAAGGTCTCTGATTGAAACCTTCTAGGACGTACTCCGTGATGCGGTGTACTTGTTGGACGCAAGAGTGTCTGGACCTAAATCCAAACTGCTCGTCTGGGAGAATGTGATTCTCCCTGACATGGGACCAGATGCGCTTCAGAAGGATGCGCTCGTAAATCTTCCCAATGGAACTGAGAAGACTGATGGGACGGTAACTAGAAGGCTCGGTAGCCTTCTTGCCTGGTTTTCGAATGCCGATAACATCGGCAGTCTTCCAGGGGTCGGGGAAGATGCAGTTGGTCATGGCGGCATTGAAGATGCTTACTAGGAGATGGATAAGGGCAATGGGGAAGAGTTTAAGCACTCTGTTGGTGATACCATCTGCACCTGGGGACTTCTTGGCGTGGAGGTCCTTGATGATCGACTCAACTTCCGAAGCCGTGACCGGCTCGAGGGAAGAGAGGGGAGGGAGGGAGGAGACTTCGTCGACTATCGCATCCACCGACTCGCGGTGAGCGGGGTCGACTTGGTCTAGACTGGGGCTGCACTGCGCCTCGAGGCTGTCGGCCAGGCACTCGGCCTTTTCCACATCCTCGAAGGCGGGTGGGAGATTGGGTCGTGTCAGGGGGGGCATGGATGACGTCTTGTCGGATTTCATAGATCGCACCAACTTCCAGTAAGCCAGATGAGATGGTTCGATCTCTGAAAGAAGTTTCTCCCACCTCTGATTACGGAGTTCACGTATGCGGGTCTTTACGGCACGCTCGTAATACCGCATAGTGACTCTGTTCTCTTCGGTGGGAGTCCAGTCGTAAGCCCTAATGGCAGAGTGTTTTGCTCTCAATAGTTCCCTCACGTCCTCGGGAAGGGCCCAGCGTTGGTCGCCCTCGACTGGGACCTGTCTCGAGGAGCCGCCAATGGCGGTGTGAAGGTGACTATTGAGCGCATCGAGGGAGAGGGAGACATCGTCTGGGGTGACGATGTCGTCGGGGATTCGGTCTAGGTCGGGTGAATTGGTTTCCTTTAGGCTCTCACCTAAAAGCTTCCAATTCACCACAGTCCTAGTCGGGGGGGTACTGATGGCTGAGTCGGGGCCCAGGGACATCAGAACCGGTCGGTGGTCAGAGTCAAGCTCGTGTAGCACTTCCAACGAGCGTAGCTGGAGCGCTATGCCTTTTAGAAGTGCTATGTCGAGTATGTCTGGCCTAAGGTCAATGTTGAAGGGGAAGTGGGTCGGGGAGGACGGGGGGATGACGTCATAGCCCAAGTCGGTGGAGAGAGTGTCCATAAGGGACCCTCTCGTGTTAGTGGCGTTGCAACCCCACATGGTGTGCTTGCTGTTGAAGTCGCCCGCCAGAATGACGGCGCTTCCGAGGGAGAGAAGTGACTCGAGATCACTTCTGAGGAGAGGTTTGTTACCAGAGTGGTAACAAGACGCAATGATGACGGACTGATGGCCCGTCATCGAGAGACGGCAACAGGATGCCTCCAGGTTCGTGAGAGGAGGAGTGTCGATGGGGATGCAGTGGAGAGACCTTTTGTAATAAATCAGGGTACCGCCCCCGCGGGCGGTAGTCCTGTCATTACGAACCAGAGCATAGTTTGCGACCCTAGGGTCCCTCATGCTCGGTTTTAGAAAGGTCTCACACACTAACATGACGTCGACCTGATGGGTCGTGAGGAACTCGTGGATGAGGGGACGTGAGTTCCCCGAGGAGAGGCTGTTGGCATTGTAAAATGCCAACGTCAACGCGCGCGGCTTCACTTTCGTCGTTGTACTATCCATGACAGTTACGACGAAAGGACGCGGGGAGCGAAGCGCTTCAGAGCGCAGAAGAGACCGCTGTGAGCCGCCATGATGTCCAGGAGGGCACCAGGGCGTTCACGGACGAGTTGAGCCACCTCGCGGACCTCGTCGAGGTCGAAAGCCGAGGAGATCTCAGTGAGAAAGTGGAAGTCCGCCGTGAGGCCAGAAGGGCCTTGGGCGGGCATGCGGGGTGCAGGAGCCACGAGTGGAGGGATTGGGCGGCTCGGGGTAGCAGCGGGGTAGGGGAGCTGCGCCGGGCGAGACACCGGTGTCTGGAGCAAGGATGGGGGCTTCGACCAAGCGTTGGTCGAGGGACGGGGCGCGTCGACGAATTTCGGCGCAGCGGGGGCGGGTGCTACCCGGAGTTTGGCACCGGTGCCTTGGGACCGGGGAGGGTTGCGGGAAGGAGGGGTCCTTTTCGACCCAGCCGCGGCCTTCGGGGCCTTAGGGCAACCGCGATAATTCGCAGTGTGCCCTTTCGTCCCACAGAGGACGCAGCTGGGCGGACTGGGATCCCCCTTCTTGCGGCTGCATGCTGCAGTGGCATGGTCACCCGCGCATTTTACGCAGCGGAAGGCCGCTTCGCAAAAACGCGCGGCGTGGCCATACAACTGGCAGCGGTGGCATTGTCCCGGAATGCCTTTGGATCGGGGAGCCTCGACCTTAAGCCCGGAGAGGTTGAGTACCTTCTCGACTGAGAAGATTCTCTTGCCCTCCTGGTTGCGGTCGAGGATGACCAGAACGAGGTCTATGGGGGCCTTGGTGCGACCGTTGGTCATACGGTGCACCTGTTGGACCGGGAAGCCCTGGGACTCGAGGTCAGTACGGATGAGGTCCGTACTGATCTCTTTGGGGAGGCCGCGTATAACTACGCGAAGGACTTTCTCGTCCTCAAGGGGGAAGGCGTGAAACTGTATCTGAGCTTCACGTAGGAGACGGGTAGCGCGACGGTACTCGTCGGAGGAGGGGATGGCGACGGAGATACCGTCCTTGTGGCTCTTACCAGAGCACCTGATGCTCTGGTCGGCGAAGATCTTAGAGATCTCCGGCCAGCGCTGCCTGTCCCTAAGAACAAAGGGTCGGGGGGGTCTCGGCGGTCTGGGCGCGGGAGCCACGTCCATCTCGTCCGAGTCGTCGGAGGACGGAGGAGTGCCTGCAGCGATGCAGGAGGCTTTGGACGGGGGAGGGGGAGAGGAAGCAGCGGCGGGGCGCTTCTTCCCTTTGGGAGCAACGAGGGTGAAGCCCTCGTCGCTTGGGCCGGCCACGTCCATCTCCGTCGAGACGGCAGAGGCCAAGGAGGTCGCGCTCTCTGACCTGACGGTCAGGGCGAGACGCGAGCGACTCCTATGTCGGGAGAGAGAGCGGCGATTGCCCTCTCGCCCTTTTCGAGATCGTGCCTCGTGCGAGGAACGCTCTCTTGTGGGCGAGCGGGCCTTCGGGGTCGGGACGGCCGTCGGCCCTCTGAGGGAGGGCGAGGGCTTAGCGGAGGAGGAGGAGGTGCCCGGTAAAGGCTTGGGCGCAGGGCCTGAGGCCTTAGGGGCAGGGTTGGAGGATTTTTTGGCCTTAGGGGCCTTAGCGGGCTTTGCCTGAGGGGCAGGGGCGGGGGAGGGGTAGGCCTGAGGGGCCGCCGCTAGCAGAGAGGCTGCAGCGGCTACCGGGTTGCGTACGAAATCATCGTACGCACTCGGATTGGAAGCGACTAAGGCTCGGAGAGCAGCTTCGACGCGGCTGACGCCGTCGTCGAACCTGGCCTCCGACCCGGCAAGCTCCATAGCTAAGGGAGCGAGAGCGAGACAGCCGGTGAGGGATTTTCACCGGCGGGAAAGAGGGGGCATGAGCCTCCCTGCCGGGTATAGGCAGGGAGATGTGTACCTAGGTGTAGCCCTAGTGTGTCCCGGCTGCCGATCTTATTGTGCAGCCGGTTGTGTGCCTACGGCCCTAGCTGCCCCGGGGGAGAGACAGGGACTCCGGGGAGACCGGCCGTCCAAGCCAAACACACACCCGAGGGATAGGAAAAAGGATGGGAAGGGTGGGAGGGAGATGCTTGGTGTCGACGAGGGGCGTCCCCAAGGCCGGTGGTTCCAAGCCCAGCCGGATTCCGTTGTTCCTCAGAAGGAGGAAAAACGAGCGCTCCGGGTCCACGCTCCTAACCACGATCGGCTTCGTTGGCACCGTTATAAGTATCCACCGATCGACCACTAAGCGTGGATTTTACAATGAAACATTAAGACGCTCTGAAAAGAGCGGTTTGATCACGCCGTATCAAGATACGGCGTGCTTTCTTCGTCCGGTGGCGGCGAACACGGCGAGACGGCGATCTCTCTGCAGTCGGTACCTCAGTACGTTGTATTAACGAAGGACGTGTAAACCAACGTTAATGCAACGAAATCGATAGTGTTAGCGAAGATACGTGGCAACGCTAACACCTCGAAGTCGAGGGACCGAAACAGAGGATCGGACGTCGCAGTCTTGCGGCTTCTGTCTTCTCAGAGCTTGCTGTGTTGAGACAGCAACGGCGGCGACAGCAACAGCAGGCTTGAGGGAGACAGCAACAGCAGGCTTGAGCAGGATGGCGATAGCGGGCAGCGGACGGTAGTCGGAGACGTCCGTACGGTGCGACGGATCGGAGCGGAATGACGTAAAAGACTCACGATCGTTTTTTTTTTTTTTTTTTTTTTTTTTTTTTTTTTTTTTTTTTTTTTTTTTTTTTTTTTTGGATGACTCTATGCTGTTGGCCACTGAGGCCTCGACAGCGTACCGGGCATTAGGCAAGCGCAGATGGCGCAGGGCCTCAAAAATGCTTACAAACTATGGGCGACGAGCGCAAGGGCACCTCTGAGGTACGGCCTCGGCTTGGGCTGTCGCCGAGGGAGGGGCGTCGAATTGCCCTGGCAGCCCAGAAGTGGCTTGCTCTAGGGCCCTAACGGGGACGGTTGAAGTTAAGGTTAAAAACAAAATAAATTATTATTAACAATGACTCGACCGCCTTGTTCGGAAGGGGAACCTCACCTCAGAAGAACAGGCAAGAAACTGAGGGGCGTAAAATAAGCGAACACTACGAGCTAACTAACCGATCTTCTAACAGACCTTGTAGGCAGTCTTCGACCTCGCCGGCGAGGTCGGTGTATGACAGTGTACCTTTGGTAACCGACGCCTATACCAAAAACTGAATACTTCCTGTTGCAAGGAGCTGCCGGGTCGGACGACCCCAGCGCCGCCGACGTGACGACGGCGATGGGGTCGTCCGGGTCGCCTAGGATGTTCCTAGGGCGTCTACGGAGAGGGGGAGGGTCTGTGGGATCTACGGAGTAGTCCACGGTGCGAGTGACAAGAGGGTTAGGGTGGTGAGGGGCTCTATCAAAGTAGCGCCGGGAGAGAAACTTGATGTACTGACGGATGGAGGGAAGTTCGAGATCGCAATGCAGGTCGGCGTTACGCTGGTACCAGCTAGCTCCGACTGCCTTGCGAATGAACCTATTCTGAAGGACCTGGAGCTTGTCCAGGTCTAGGGAGGAGGCATGAGCGAACACTACTGAAGCGTACGTCATGACGGGGCGGATGCACATTTTGTAAATAGTCACCTTATTCCTAAGGGACAATTTACTCCGTGTGCCTACGAGGTGGTGGAGTCGGCCTAGAATGAAGGCCGCTCGGTCCCGGACTATCTGGATGTGTTTCGAGAAGGTGAGTCGTCTATCGAGGGTCACGCCAAGGTACTTGGTGGAGGTAGCCCAAGGGACGGGCTGACCGTGAAGCACGAGTTGCTCCCGGTTAAAGGGCTTGGTGGGGTGAAAGTACATAGCTGCACTTTTGTCGGGATTGACCGTTATGGCCCACTTCTTGAACCAATCGCCAAGCTGGCGAAGGGCTCGCTGAAGTCGGCCACGCAGGTGGAGGGGATTCCAACCTCTGGTGTAGAGGGCAGTGTCGTCCGCAAAAAGCGCGAACTCTACTTTTGGAATCCGAGGGATGTCGTGAGTGTAGAGAGAGAAGAGGATAGGGGCTAGCGCTGAGCCCTGAGGGACGCCGGCGCTGATGGGATGAGGGGAGGAGCGAGTTCCATCGACGCGGTAGCGGAAGCTTCGATGGGTGAGATAGTCTTGGATGATGAGCACAAGACTGTCTGGGAACGCGAGTTGATATAGCTTGTATATCAACCCGTTGTGCCACACCTTATCGAAGGCTTTCGCGACGTCGAGGAAAACCGCTAGGGTCCCCTGGGGCTTGGGAGTGGTGAAGCCACAAGGTCTCTGATTGAAACCTTCCAGGACGTACTCCGTGATGCGGTGTACTTGTTGGACGCAAGAGTGTCTGGACCTAAATCCAAACTGCTCGTCTGGGAGAATGTGATTCTCCCTGACATGGGACCAGATGCGCTTCAGAAGGATGCGCTCGTAGATCTTCCCAATGGAACTGAGAAGACTGATGGGACGGTAACTAGAAGGCTCGGTAGCCTTCTTGCCTGGTTTTCGAATGCCGATAACATCGGCAGTCTTCCAGGGGTCGGGGAAGATGCAGTTGGTCATGGCGGCATTGAAGATGCTTACTAGGAGATGGATAAGGGCAATGGGGAAGAGTTTGAGCACTCTGTTGGTGATACCATCTGCACCTGGGGACTTCTTGGCGTGGAGGTCCTTGATGATCGACTCAACTTCCGAAGCCGTGACCGGCTCGAGGGAAGAGAGGGGAGGGAGGGAGGAGACTTCGTCGACTACCGCGTCCACCGACTCGCGGTGAGCGGGGTCGACTTGGTCTAGACTGGGGCTGCACTGCGCCTCGAGGCTGTCGGCCAGGCACTCGGCCTTTTCCACATCCTCGAAGGCGGGTGGGAGATTGGGTCGTGTCAGGGGGGGCATGGATGACGTCTTGTCGGATTTCATAGATCGCACCAACTTCCAGTAAGCCAGATGAGATGGTTCGATCTCTGAAAGAAGTTTCTCCCACCTCTGATTACGGAGTTCACGTATGCGGGTCTTTACGGCACGCTCGTAATACCGCATAGTGACTCTGTTCTCTTCGGTGGGAGTCCAGTCGTAAGCCCTAATGGCAGAGTGTTTTGCTCTCAATAGCTCCCTCACGTCCTCGGGAAGGGCCCAGCGTTGGTCGCCCTCGACTGGGACCTGTCTCGAGGAGCCGCCAATGGCGGTGTGAAGGTGACTATTGAGCGCATCGAGGGAGAGGGAGACATCGTCTGGGGTGACGATGTCGTCGGGGATTCGGTCTAGGTCGGGTGAATTGGTTTCCTTTAGGCTCTCACCTAAAAGCTTCCAATTCACCACAGTCCTAGTCGGGGGGGTACTGATGGCTGAGTCGGGGCCCAGGGACATCAGAACCGGTCGGTGGTCAGAGTCAAGCTCGTGTAGCACTTCCAACGAGCGTAGCTGGAGCGCTATGCCTTTTAGAAGTGCTATGTCGAGTATGTCTGGCCTAAGGTCAATGTTGAAGGGGAAGTGGGTCGGGGAGGACGGGGGAATGACGTCATAGCCCAAGTCGGTGGAGAGAGTGTCCATAAGGGACCCTCTCGTGTTAGTGGCGTTGCAACCCCACATGGTGTGCTTGCTGTTGAAGTCGCCCGCCAGAATGACGGCGCTTCCGAGGGAGAGAAGTGACTCGAGATCACTTCTGAGGAGAGGTTTGTTACCAGAGTGGTAACAAGACGCAATAATGACGGACTGATGGCCCGTCATCGATAGGCGGCAACAGGATGCCTCCAGGTTCGTGAGAGGAGGAGTGTCGATGGGAATGCAGTGGAGAGATCTTTTGTAATAGATCAGGGTACCACCCCCGCGGGCGGTAGTCCTGTCATTACGAACCAGAGCATAGTTTGCGACCCTAGGGTCCCTCATGCTCGGTTTTAGAAAGGTCTCGCACACTAACATGACGTCGACCTGATGGGTCGTGAGGAACTCGTGGATGAGGGGACGTGAGTTCCCCGAGGAGAGGCTGTTGGCATTGTAAAATGCCAACGTCAACGCGCGCGGCTTCACTTTCGTCGTTGTACTATCCATGACAGTTACGACGAAGTGACGCGGGGAGCGAAGTGGTTTAGAGCGCGGAAGAGGTCGCAGTGAGTCGCCATGATGCCCAGGAGGTCACCAGGGCGTTCACGGACGAGTTGAGCCACCTCGCGGACCTCGTCGAGGTTGAAACTCGAGGAGATCTCCGTGAGTAGGCGGAAGTCCTCCGTGAGGCTAGAAGAGCCTTGGGCGGGCATGCGGGGTGCAGGAGCCATGGGTGGGGGGATCGGGCGGCTCGGGGTAGCAGCGGGGTAGGGGAGCTGTACTGGGCGAGACACCGGTGTCTGGAGCAGGGATGGGGGTTTCGACCAAGCGTTGGTCGAGGGACGGGGCGCGTCGACGAATTTCGGCGCAGCGGGGGCGGGTGCTACCCGGAGTTTGGCACCGGTGCCTTGGGACCGGGGAGGGTTGCGGGAAGGAGGGGTCCTTTTCGACCCAGCCGCGGCCTTCGGGGCCTTAGGGCAACCGCGATAATTCGCAGTGTGCCCTTTCGTCCCACAGAGGACGCAGCTGGGCGGACTGGGATCCCCCTTCTTGCGGCTGCATGCTGCAGTGGCATGGTCACCCGCGCATTTTACGCAGCGGAAGGCCGCTTCGCAAAAACGCGCGGCGTGGCCATACAACTGGCAGCGGTGGCATTGACCCGGAATGCCTTTGGATCGGGGAGCCTCGACCTTAAGCCCGGAGAGGTTGAGTACCTTCTCGACTGAGAAGATTCTCTTGCCCTCCTGGTTGCGGTCGAGGATGACCAGAACGAGGTCTATGGGGGCCTTGGTGCGACCGTTGGTCATACGGTGCACCTGTTGGACCGGGAAACCCTGGGACTCGAGGTCAGTACGGATGAGGTCCGTACTGATCTCTTTGGGGAGGCCGCGTATAACTACGCGAAGGACTTTCTCGTCCTCAAGGGGGAAGGCGTGAAACTGTATCTGAGCTTCACGTAGGAGACGGGTAGCGCGACGGTACTCGTCGGAGGAGGGGATGGCGACGGAGATACCGTCCTTGTGGCTCTTACCAGAGCACCTGATGCTCTGGTCGGCGAAGATCTTAGAGATCTCCGGCCAGCGCTGCCTGTCCCTAAGGACAAAGGGTCGGGGGGGTCTCGGCGGTCTGGGCGCGGGAGCCACGTCCATCTCGTCCGAGTCGTCGGAAGACGGAGGAGTGCCTGCAGCGATGCAGGAGGCTTTGGACGGGGGAGGGGGAGAGGAAGCCTTGTAGGCAGTCTTCGACCTCGCCGGCGAGGTCGGTGTATGACAGTGTACCTTTGGTAACCGACGCCTATACCAAAAACTGAATACTTCCTGTTGCAAGGAGCTGCCGGGTCGGACGACCCCAGCGCCGCCGACGTGACGACGGCGATGGGGTCGTCCGGGTCGCCTAGGATGTTCCTAGGGCGTCTACGGAGAGGGGGAGGGTCTGTGGGATCTACGGAGTAGTCCACGGTGCGAGTGACAAGAGGGTTAGGGTGGTGAGGGGCTCTATCAAAGTAGCGCCGGGAGAGAAACTTGATGTACTGACGGATGGAGGGAAGTTCGAGATCGCAATGCAGGTCGGCGTTACGCTGGTACCAGCTAGCTCCGACTGCCTTGCGAATGAACCTATTCTGAAGGACCTGGAGCTTGTCCAGGTCTAGGGAGGAGGCATGAGCGAACACTACTGAAGCGTACGTCATGACGGGGCGGATGCACATTTTGTAAATAGTCACCTTATTCCTAAGGGACAATTTACTCCGTGTGCCTACGAGGTGGTGGAGTCGGCCTAGAATGAAGGCCGCTCGGTCCCGGACTATCTGGATGTGTTTCGAGAAGGTGAGTCGTCTATCGAGGGTCACGCCAAGGTACTTGGTGGAGGTAGCCCAAGGGACGGGCTGACCGTGAAGCACGAGTTGCTCCCGGTTAAAGGGCTTGGTGGGGTGAAAGTACATAGCTGCACTTTTGTCGGGATTGACCGTTATGGCCCACTTCTTGAACCAATCGCCAAGCTGGCGAAGGGCTCGCTGAAGTCGGCCACGCAGGTGGAGGGGATTCCAACCTCTGGTGTAGAGGGCAGTGTCGTCCGCAAAAAGCGCGAACTCTACTTTTGGAATCCGAGGGATGTCGTGAGTGTAGAGAGAGAAGAGGATAGGGGCTAGCGCTGAGCCCTGAGGGACGCCGGCGCTGGGCGAAGGCGAAGGGCGCCGGACTGGGATCCCCCTTCTTGCGGCTGCATGCTGCAGTGGCATGGTCACCCGCGCATTTTACGCAGCGGAAGGCCGCTTCGCAAAAACGCGCGGCGTGGCCATACAACTGGCAGCGGTGGCATTGACCCGGAATGCCTTTGGATCGGGGAGCCTCGACCTTAAGCCCGGAGAGGTTGAGTACCTTCTCGACTGAGAAGATTCTCTTGCCCTCCTGGTTGCGGTCGAGGATGACCAGAACGAGGTCTATGGGGGCCTTGGTGCGACCGTTGGTCATACGGTGCACCTGTTGGACCGGGAAACCCTGGGACTCGAGGTCAGTACGGATGAGGTCCGTACTGATCTCTTTGGGGAGGCCGCGTATAACTACGCGAAGGACTTTCTCGTCCTCAAGGGGGAAGGCGTGAAACTGTATCTGAGCTTCACGTAGGAGACGGGTAGCGCGACGGTACTCGTCGGAGGAGGGGATGGCGACGGAGATACCGTCCTTGTGGCTCTTACCAGAGCACCTGATGCTCTGGTCGGCGAAGATCTTAGAGATCTCCGGCCAGCGCTGCCTGTCCCTAAGGACAAAGGGTCGGGGGGGTCTCGGCGGTCTGGGCGCGGGAGCCACGTCCATCTCGTCCGAGTCGTCGGAAGACGGAGGAGTGCCTGCAGCGATGCAGGAGGCTTTGGACGGGGGAGGGGGAGAGGAAGCAGCGGCGGGGCGCTTCTTCCCTTTGGGAGCAACGAGGGTGAAGCCCTCGTCGCTTGGGCCGGCCACGTCCATCTCCGTCGAGACGGCAGAGGCCAAGGAGGTCGCGCTCTCTGACCTGACGGTCAGGGCGAGACGCGAGCGACTCCTATGACGGGAGAGAGAGCGGCGATTGCCCTCTCGCCCTTTTCGAGATCGTGCCTCGTGCGAGGAACGCTCTCTTACGGGCGAGCGGGCCTTCGGGGTCGGGACGGCCGTCGGCCCTCTGAGGGAGGGCGAGGGCTTAGCGGAGGAGGAGGAGGTGCCCGGTAAAGGCTTAGGCGCAGAGCCTGAGGCCTTAGGGGCAGGGTTGGAGGATTTTTTGGCCTTAGGGGCCTTAGCGGGCTTTGCCTGAGGGGCAGGGGCGGGGGAGGGGTAGGCCTGAGGGGCTGCCGCTAGCAGAGAGGCTGCAGCGGCTACCGGGTTGCGTACGAATTCCTCGTACGCACTCGGATTGGACGCTAACATGGCTCGGAGAGCATTTTCGACGATGGCGTTAGCCGCGCCGAAACTGGCCTCCGACCCGGCAAGCTCCATAGCGACGGGAGCGAGAGCGAGACGGCCGGTGAAGGATTTTCACCGGCGGGAAAGAGAGGGCATGAGCCTCCCTGCCGGGTATAGGCAGGGAGATGTGTACCTAGGTGTAGCCCTAGTGTGTCCCGGCTGCCGATCTTATTGTGCAGCCGGTTGTGTGCCTACGGCCCTAGCTGCCCCGGGGGAGAGACAGGGACTCCGGGGAAACCGGCCGTCCAAGCCAAACACACACCCGAGGGATAGGAAAAAGGATGGGAAGGGTGGGAGGGAGATGCTTGGTGTCGACGAGGGGCGTCCCCAAGGCCGGTGGTTCCAAGCCCAGCCGGATTCCGTTGTTCCTCAGAAGGAGGAAAAACGAGCGCTCCGGGTCCACGCTCCTAACCACGATCGGCTTCGTTGGCACCGTTATAAGTATCCACCGATCGACCACTAAGCGTGGATTTTGCAATGAAACATTAGGACGCTCTGAAAAGAGCGGTTTGATCACGCCGTATCAAGATACGGCGTGCTTTCTTCGTCCGGCGGAGAACACGGCGAGACGACGATCCCTGCAGTCGGTACCCCGGTACGTTGTATTAACAGAGGACGTTTGAAACCAACGTTAATACAACGAAATCGATAGTGTTAGCGAAGATACGTGGCAACGCTAACACCTCGAAGTTGAGGGACCGAAACAGAGGATCGGACGTCGCAGTCTTGCGGCTTCTGTCTTCTCAGGGCTTGCTGTGTTGAGACAGCAACAGCGGCGACAGCAACAGCAGGCTTGAGGGAGACAGCAACAGCAGGCTTGAGCAGGATGGCGATAGCGGGCAGCGGACGGTAGTCGGAGACGTCCGTACGGTGCGACGGATCGGAGCGGACTTGACTGGTGACTCACGATCGTTCCAAAATGTTCGCCTTAAGAGCTCACGATCCCGCCCGCACTTCGATCACTGGTTGCGCAGCGCGCTCGAGGCGTTCGGCCAATGAGCGGCGCGGCGCGTGCGTGCGGGACCGTCCGATATATCTTTCTCTCTCGCTCAATTTTCCACTCAGCCAATCCTAGAGCTTGTTTATTTCGTTTCCAAATTTTTACACAGTCCAAAGTCCACGGACAAGTCGTGACATGTTTCGGGGGCTTTTTGCCCGCATTGAAATGTTCTTTAACTTTATACATTTTAGGTTCAAGTTCACGTAATCAAGATAAATCAGTGCAAATCAAAGTAAACAGTTCAAGTCTTATTCTAAGCTTACGAGTACGTTAAATGATTTACTTATGAATCTATTTACATTAACTTAGCTTATGTACAATTAATTCTAAAGCTCGCCCGTCGCTAACAGATACATTGACTACAAATTGGTCTATACCTCAAGGAAGTGTAATAGGATGTATATTATTCCTTATATATATTAATGACCTACCCAAAATATGTAACCCTCTCTCTATCCTATTCGCAGATGACATCTCCCTACTATTCAATAGCCCAAATGATTCCACCAACGCTAACTCCACTATAACTGAAACTTACAACACATTAAAACTCTGGCTCCAAAAACATAATCTGAAAATAAATAACAATAAAACAAAAATCATTCAATTTAAACCTTATCAGAAAAAATACTTAAACCTTAACACGATAACTAAAAGTATAAATATTAATGAAACAACAGAATGCAATTTATTAGGACTAACTCTTGATACACAACTTAACTGGAAACATCATATCGAAAAAATAAGTAAAAAAATGTCACAATTCACGTACGGTCTAAGTGTGTTAAAAACAAATACAAAAAAAGATTGCGCTCTATCCGCGTACTAGGGGTATGCGTACGCGTGGCTCCGCTATGGCATTGTCATGTGGGGTCATAGCACCGACGCAAACTCTTTATTTATAGCGCAAAAAAAATGCCTTAGAATAATAGTCAACATTAAACAAAGAAAAACCTGCAAACCCCATTTTATAAAAGAAAAAGTTTTGACCCTACCATCTCTTTATATTTTAGAAGTAACTATGTTCGTTAGAAAAAATCCACACCTATTCAATTTCGACAACAATAAACGGCGCGAAGCAAATTTAGCCCTGCCTATACCTAACCTAGAACTACACAAAACTAGCCCGGAATACCGCTGCGCAAAAATATACAATAAACTACCAAACAGTGTTAAAAATATCAATACAGACAACTTATTTAAAAACACAATTAAAAAAAAGCTTATTGAAAAGGCCTACTATAGTATTCAAGATTTTATGCTAGATAAATGGTAAATTCATATAACACAAACTACGTTTAAATACAGATACATAATTTAAAGTAATATAGCTATAGTATAGATTTATATAAAATATTTATATAAATGCGTTGTATTTTTCTAAATAATGTTATCTAATAGATAAGTGTTGAGTATGATAGTTATAATACTGTGTTAGAATAATGATAAACTATTTGTAAGATTTTAATACTTAGACCTATTTTGCAGCGCCCTTACAGGGTCTTAGTACTTGCACTTAGTCTAAGCACTATGCAGCACTGTATTTTGGCAAATAATAAATAAATAAATAAATAAGTATGTATGTATGTATGTATGTATGTATGTCCGAATCTCTATCATCCTCTACAGGGCGCATTTCATTTTCGATTCTCTTGAAATTTTGTGAGTATGTTCAAAGAGAATCGGTTGAGGAACACGACCTGTAGGAGAGGACAGACCGGCCGCAAGGTCTCCAGCGCAAAGAGCCACTAGTATACAATTATTAAGGATAATGATATACATAAATGATTGTCACTACGAGCGATCTCTGGGTTTTTTATAAACTAAGTACTAAATTTTCCAAAAAAAAAATAAAAAAAAATTACTCAGGTTAGATTAATAGTAACTAATTGGAACCCATATTCCTCGGCGTACTTAACGCAACGTTAGAGTGGAAAGTGGAGATTGGTTAAAGTAACAGTTTTGAAGATGAACTTCCGCAAAGTAACACCTGTTTCAATCAACTAATATAAATTAAGTAAGAAATTCATTCCGGCGTACATAGAACCTCCTTTTTAACTTTTTAAGAGAAGAGGTTTTCAATTCCAATATAAGTTATTTTGTATATAATAATAATAATAATAATACATTTTTATTTCAAAAACTACATGGTAAAGATAAAAACTATCAGATACAAACATTTTTTTTTTAGGAACAATAAAATAATTTTGCCTGAACTAGGTAATCCTGTTTGTCAGGCGATAAATACGGCAAAAATTTAACTTAAAATAATCATTGCATACTCACATATTCTAATTCAATAAAATTCTAATTAATTTTAAACTATAAAATAAACTTACTGTAAATTTAAAACTATATGTATGTATGTTATGCGATTACTCCGTCAATAAAACACAATTAAATACAAATAACGAATTGTTTTTTTTGTTTCGTAGATCATACTTTAGAGGTGGTCAACTAAACTCTAAAAATTGTATACATGGAAAAGACGGCTTGAAGGGAAGTCGGTTTTTTAGCTTTCGGTCAGCCGGTTTAAAAATAACTGACATTTTAATGCCACACGTAATTTAACGTCAAATCTGACGTATTATTCAAATAGTATTCAATAGAAAATTATCACAAAAACGAGAGTTACGCAGCAAAGTTATGTATAGAGGGGGGAAATCAATAAAAGTTTGAGATCCTGCTCTATCATTTGGTTTACAGCTTGGTTTATACCGCACTTAAAAATAGGGCTCAAGATACCTGTATAATGCAGACGGGAAGATTAAACTGCTACTATGTTGCTTATTTCTCTTTGTCTCCCCAAGTTTTCAGAACGTGTTAAGGTTATGCAGAGGAAGAGAAGTTAGAAGGAAAAGTTTCCTAATTTGAAGGAGAGCGTTAATTTTAACAGCGAGTTTATTTGCAACATAGTTGAAGTATCGTATTTATCTCAGTCTTTTTTCTTCTTTTACATGCTGGGGCTACATTAGCGCGCGATAATTCGTGTCGTGATGTCGCGCTAAAATCGTCGTTATCAGTGATGTTCTTGTCTACATTAGCGGCCAACTCGTCGCCTTTATGCGAAGTTGACGTGAGCGATAATTCAAAATGGAACAACAACCACAACAAACACTTGTGATAGCCCGAATTATTGCCGAAGGCCGTTAATGTAGGCGTAGCTGTAGGGACTGCCAACAATAGGAAGACTATTTTTTTTCATCTCCACATTTAGCTGGGAAAGATTCTGTTTATCACTCGAAATGTGAGCTCAAAAGTGCATTTTATCCGCTAGCGTGAAAATAGTTTTTAAAATGAGACTTTCTTTTTATTTCAATAATTATTTTATGCCGCCAGTTCACTGAAAATGTGCGCCAACCTCATTGTTGGAATATTCGCTCTGGCGTGGCGTGCTCGCCACCACGACTACATTTAAAAAAAGCCTAATTTTTAACCCCCGACCTCAGATCAATCTAGAGGAAAAGATGGAACACTGATATATACCTCGCTGAAGCCACTTCTTTTTCAATGTGTTTGCGTGGTAATGTTGCCATTAAAAACATTTACAATTGCAAGAAAACTAATATCAATTCCCAAACTCTAATTTAGCCATTTCCGTTCCAATTTACAACCTTAGGAGATTTAATATTTGAAAACTACACATAATTGTAAGAGTTTAATGTTATGGCTTTTTCAAAATTGACTGGTAAAAAAACTGCACAGTTTTTAAAAAGAACCTCAAAATGTAGTCCTGGCCACACTTTTATGATGCACTATGTATATTTAAGTACACGACATTATACCAGAAACCAATGTAGATAATGTCGAGGTTAGAATGACCAAGCGAGTAGCGTAGTTTTTTGCGTCAATGTGTGAGTGTTGTGTACCTATACGACAGTAGCGTAGTTTTTGTATGGTATTTGGCTTCACTTAGATCATACACCGTGCGCCATCTTATTCTCTAGGTTGATCTGAGCCCCCGACATAAAAACGACGGGGTACGAACTCTACAAGTTTGATGTGTCTTTCTGTGTGAGAGAGTGTTTGCGTGTGTGTGTGGGTGTGTGTCTATCTGTGGCATCGTAGCTCCCGAATGGAATAACAATTTTGATTTTGTTTTTTTCTTTATTGAATCAGTCGTCACTTTGCGGAAGTTCATCTTCAAAACTGATATGTACTCGTACTTTATTCAATCTCTAGTGTATTTCCGATCTAACGTCGCATTAAGTACGCCAAGGAATATGGGTTCTATTAACTGTTAATCTAACCTAAGTAATTTGTTTTTTATTTTAATTAAAAATAGTTTAAAATTCCAAACTCAAAATAAAATAAAAAAATACTCAGGTTAGCTTAATAGTAATAGGAACCCATATTCCTTTGCATTCTTAATGCGAAGTTAGAACGGAAATACACTATAGAGATTTAAAGTACTAATAGTTTTGTTTTTTTGTTTAAAAGGCGAATTAGTCGGGAGTGTTCTAAGCTATGTTTGATGAAAATCGTTGTCGTTGGCTTTTTACATTTTCAATAAAGACTTGTTACTTGCAGAAGTCAGTTGAAAAGTTGTGTGTTTCGCTCGGCAGCAAGATGTGTCGCCTTTAAAACCCTCGCTACGCTCAGGATTCTATATTTGAACCACTCCATTACGTACAAGTGTAGAAACTGGCAAAGAACAGAAATAAGAATCTGAAGTCATGATTAGCTTAAACTAATTTTTAATCGTGTGAAATGTCGAGATCCGACGTCACACCAAGGTTCGTGACATCAGGATGATGATCACGTAACTCAAATGGACTTGGGCAGGTCATGTTGCCAGGCAGAGTGATGGCAGGTGGACTAAAATGTTGGTGGATTGGTGGCCGCGTTGGTCGGCCTCCAGCACGTTGGGGCGAGGATGTTGTAAATGTCGCGGGTCGAACCTGGAGGGCTATTCTTAAGGAGTGCGATTCAATCTTACCATTTTTCGTCCTTGTTACTCTCGTTTTAATAGTCATAGGTGTGAGAGTGACCAAGATAAAATCTCATCTCTCACGCGTAGGAATAGCCCCTCTGGACAAGATTGGCACAGGACCGTAATGAGTGGCGTACGAGAACAGCAGTGGGCGATTATGGGCTGATGATGATGATGATGATGGATTTTCAATTATCGCTGAAAATGTTACATTTACACGTTGACACATTGTGTTAAATGTTTAGGTAAGTAGGTAATTCTTACCATTTGATTTGTCCCTCTGACCAATGCTACTCCACGTTTTATGTGAATTTCATAGCTTGTGTGGCGTGTAGAATGTTTATTGTTTAATTGCGTTTATAAGCTTTTTATTGTTGCTTTACTTACCTAGTGGAAATATTTTACCTAATTACGTACTTACGTTTGCACGGTAATTCTTTTTTTGTTCTGCGTAAATAATAGTTTAGCACGCGACTGTAAAAAATTTTTGTACTCTTTTTGGCTTCACACGAAATACCTATACGTTCATATTGCTAGAATTTCTATGTTCTTGCTTATTCAAAGTTTGTTTTAAAAACTTAGCAATAAGTGTGAAGAGACTTCTTAAAATAATGTTACTAGCTGCACCCCGCAGTTTTATTCGGTATAAAAAGTACCCTATGATCTTTCGTATTCGTGTGAAATCGTAACAAACAAACAAACATACTCACTTTCGCATTTGTAATATTAGTTAGGATTATTTTTAAAACGATTGACAACGAACGCTGAAATCCTGAAAACACTATTCAAAGAGCTTCTAGACAACCTGCCAGCTTCCAGAGTGCATACGTATTTAGTTTCAACACTATATCGACATCAAAGTCTTTATTTACGAGATAAATAATGCAAGTAAAATCTTGCCGCAATTTTTTACATGTGCAAATTGAGTTGAAGCGCCAAATCTAATATTTCCACTGAGAAATCCTAACTAATATAGGTACTTACTTACTTTTACAAAAATGAACGAAAATTTGCAAGGACCTTCTATTTAATTTAACTTTAGCTATTTTTTTTTTATTATGTTACAACAGGGCTCAGTTTAAGTACTTATAATATACCTACTTAGTTTTTAACCGACTTCCCAAAAGGAGTAGGTTGTTAATTGTTTTTTTTATGTTTGTGAACTCCGCCAATTGTGAATCGATTTCCATGACTTTTTTTGTTTGGAAGATCATACTTTAAAGGTGGTTTATAAATTGTATGCAGAAATCGGTCAAGCAGTTTTTATAATATCAACAATAGTCTGTTATACTATAAATAAAAAAAATTAGTAAATAATACTCTATAGGAAGTCGATATTATATATTAATACTAGCTGTGCCTCACGGTTTTACCCGCAGTCCCACAGGAACCGTTATTTTTTCGGGATAAAAAGTACCCTATGTCCTTTTCTGTACCCCAGACAACATGTATGCAAGAGTTCAAGACGATTGAGTTGATAGTTGGTTTGGTTTGGTTTGATTGGTTGAGTAGTTAAGACGTGAAAGCGTTACAAACAAACAAATAAACAAACTAACTCAGTATCGCATTTATAATATTAGTTAGGACACCAACTTGCTGCAATTCAAGCTAAACTTCTGCAAGAAGTTGCAGCTTTTCTAAAATCTACCTAATTGTACGAACTCTAGAATTGTCTTTCCAAAGTTTTCTTGCAAAATTCAACTCCCACAAGTTTTCTTTGTTCTTCTTCTTCCTTGAGATATTTTAAGTGATCATGGAATTACCACTGAAACAAGGCAATCCGAACCGTACACATATGCGTTTTAAGGTTTAAAGCGATGTGTGAAGTACAGACGTGTGGTAGACGCAATGTAAGCCGAAATTCAAGCATGCCGACACGAGTATGCCGAAATGTCGATGCAAGCAGAGACCCGGTAACACAGTTGAAGCTAAGCGATAGTTTTGTAAGCTATGATAAGAATCATATCGCCGCGTAATAAGATCCATGGTCGCGCAGCGTCGAAAACAAAACGTAACCATCAAGGCAACTCAGATCAACCTAGAGGAAAATATGGAACACTGCGTTATATACTCAAATTGTAGTTGTTTTACTAATCGATATTTTGATTAAAAATATATTTCAAAAGCGTACAAATTTTACGATAACTTAACGTTGTTAGTTTCGTCTCTATTCACCGCCGTTCCTATTCACCCCCTGTCATGATATACCACGGTCTATATAGCATATCTCCCAGTGGTTGACGGTCGTAGGTCGAAAGTTCGCGGCACACGCTCGTCTAGGCCGCGTTCCTTGCTATGCGATGCGCCGCGCAGTGTGCGCGTGCCTTTACATCGGCCGGCATAGCTGACTCGCTGGATATGTGACATTGTTTCTACCTTCCACAGATCCTTAAGCTCAGTAATGTCCATATGTTATGTGCTTCGTCTTGTTTTCACGCGCATATTGTTATATCATTGTTTGTTTTTATTGTTTACTAGCTGCGCCCTGCGGTTTCATCCGCGGTTAAAAAGTATCCTATGTGCTATTCTAGACTACGAGTATAATCTACTTCTGTGCTAAATTTCATCCAGATCTGTTCAGCCGTTCTGGCGTGAAAGAGTAACAAACATCCATCCATCCATCCATCCATACAAACTTTCGCGTTTATAATATTAGTAGGAGGATTAGTAGGATAATAAGTAGGAGTAGGATAGGATAGTAGGATATCATTGCCAACTGTATTTGTCATTGTCAATTTTATACAAGTATACTTTTTTTTTTTAAAAACCCCGACACCGATTTTCATCAAACATAGCTAAGAACTCTCCCGACTAATACACCTTTGAAACAAAAAACAAAATCACAATCGGTTTATCCGTTCAGGAGCTACGATGCCACAGACACACACACACACACACACACAGACACGTGAAACGTATAACACCCCGTCCTTTTTGCTTCGGGGGTTAAAAACGAAATTACTCTCGGACTTAACCGGGGTCCGGTGTATGGCGACACATCCCCCCTCTGTAACATTTGGACCGAATATCGTCCGGCGAAGTGTGGGAGGTTTGTACACCTCTACCAGCCAATTCGGGGGAATAACGTGACGATATATTATGTGAATGGCGGACGACAAGTCGGTTGCTTCAAAATAGTTTTTCAACCACATTGGACGACCTTAAAGAAAGGCCAGGTCAAGAGTACCCGTAACCAACGAGCGTGTATGAAAAGACCTACTGTATTGGATGTCTGTGGAAAAGACTCATGGAAGTAGAAAAAGATGTACCAGGATCGTAGCAAGTGGAGAGAAGTGGTCTCTGCCTACCGCTACGGGAAAGAGACGTGATTATATGTATGTACTAGTTGCGCCCTGCGGTTTCAAAAAGTATCCTATGTACTATTCTAGACTATAATCTATCTCTGTGCCAAATATCATCCAGATCTGTTCAGCCGTTCTGGCGTGAAAGAGTAACAAACATCCATCCATTCATCCATTCTTTGTAATATTATTAGTTGGAAGTAGGATGTATGGACGACCTTTACCAAGGAGAGTGCTCGTCCTTCGCATTTCGGCTTCGTCCTTACTAATCAAACTGCGAGCGGCTGACTGTTTTGCTTCAGTCACCTTATTACCCGACTGCGCAGGAAGGAGGGTTATGTTTTTCGAGTGTATGAGGTTTCTTTGGCACGCCTCACAGGATTTCGACATGTGAGGTGTCATTTGATTCGTCTTGATAGTGGAAGTGACATAGGGTACAACATTTTGCAGCCGGGTTTTTTGTTTTCTTTTAATAATGTTACTTGTTTAAATACATTTTGAAATGGTACGTCCGAACAGTGCATACTGTACATAGTTTTCGGCGTACGTATCGCTTCATGGCGACTCGTTCAGTGAACGCATTTTGTTTGCTACAGCGCGCCGCTTCCTCAACATTGAGTTTTCCCAATGCGCGACTCATTGTCAGCCAGCCGCTCACAGATCATCTTCGGGCTGGTTTTTAATCCTCAAAAAACCAGCCCCAAGTCAGGACGAAGCTTTCTGAGACATTTGTCAAGATTGTTTTGGCTTAATTGCGTAATGATTTTCCGTCCTACTCGTACCACTTACGAGTATAACACAAAGTCAAAAATAGAAAGCTAATCTGATAAATACCAACAATTTAAAAAAGTTTAGTACGTTCTTAAAGAAAGAAAAGAAAGAAAGAAAGAAACCATTTATTTCACAGCACAAAACACTACAACAACAACAAACAAAATACACAATAAAACATTAACAGGCAAAAAATAATAACTTCTACATATACTTACATTAAGACATAAACAAATATTTAGATGATTAAGTTTCAGTTGTCGCTGTAGTGTCCAATGCGACAAAAAAGGTTAGTGCTCAGCATGGTGCTGCTAATTTCTTAGCAGCGCTGGTTTAAGGCGAGAGGCAACACATTTTAAGTTAATAAACTAAGTAAGTACACACTTAAAGTCCGTAAACTTGGTGTTGTCGCCACCCCTTTAGCACGTGTCCACTTTTGCCGAAACTAACTTCGTCTTTTTCCGTCGCTCCTCTCGAAGGGGCTAAAAACAATTAAACTTTACAAAGTCCTTTATTGATTCCTACCCGCGATCCTTTCGAGAAATTTCAAGAATTTTAGTGTAGGCTGCTTTATGCTGATCCAGTTTTACTTGCAGATTAGTTTTTTTTGTGTAAAGAGTTTATATATTTCGGGGACATTTTTGCGTTTACGGTCGTGTGATCCCAAACTAAGCAAAGCTTGTACTATGGTACCCAGAGACTGATACATACATACGAGTAGGTACATAATAAGTACATTATAATGTATGTTTAAATACATACATAAATAGATATTAACAAAAATCACCATAGTCGTCATTCGCAAGAAAATTGCGTAAAAAAAAATTCGTAAAATGCGTAAGTAAAATTAATTCGCAAAAAAAAACTGATGAGGCGGGTGCGGGAAAGCCACAATAGCATCCTGAAAATTGTAGTCGAAGATCCATATGCGCCGTTGGTGCGGCATTTCGTGCGAACGATATAAATAAAATATAAAATTCGGGACATTTTTCACACACGGTCGCCTGACATATATTTTTAAATACATAGTTAAATAGATATTATCACCCAGTCATAAAACAAACACAACTGTTAACGAAACGCAACCGCGCGCGCGTATTCAGCTGCGACTACAGTGAGAGTATTCCACTACTATGCACGGGTCTCTAATTTTAAATTTTTTCACCGCCTTGAGTTAGCACCTTTTTTTAACCCTCCGCTTGTCGCGCCATCTGGCAATGGTTAGTTTAAATAAATAAAAATAGTACTCGTAGATACTGAACCAGTTATGTATCTTACTTAAATTAATTTTAAGTATGTGGAAAATACCACAAAGGACCTATGAATAAACATACCTATGTAATTTAGATTTAAGTTTTTTTTTACAAAAACTCAAATTAGGGCCCTCGTTTTGTTTAGCAGCGGACATGTTTTAGCTGAGATGGTGATGATACGTTCGGGGGCTTACCACAACCTCTTAAAACGCCAAAGTCGGATGCTCGATTGATGGTGTTTTTGTGAACAACATCAGTTATGCAGATGACATGGTGCTGCTGAGCCCATCGATTAGTGCCCTCAGAAAGTTAATTTCAATCTGCGAGCGTTATGCGGAGGCTCATGGGCTCAGATACAACGCCATCAAAAGCGAGTTAATGGTGTTTAAGGCGGGGTCAAAAACTTATGACACTGTCCCACCAGTCATGCTGAATGGCAGTGTCCTTAAAAAAGTTGTACAGTTTAAGTATCTGGGTCACTGGGTCACCGAGACGCTGGCAGATGATTTTGATATGGAGAGGGAGCGTAGGGCATTGTCTGTTCGGGCGAATATGCTGGCTCGTAGGTTTGCGCGATGTACTGCAGAAGTGAAGGTAACATTGTACAGAGCATTCTGCCAATCGTTTTACACCTGCAGCCTATGGGTCAAGCACACTAAAAAATCGTACGATGCCCTGCGCATCCAATACAACAACGCTTTCAGGGCGCTGTTGAGGCTGCCACCTTATTGTAGCGCGTCAGGGATGTTTGCGGACGCGCACGTTGATGGCTTCGCAGCGATCATGCGCAAACGAGTCGCGTCCCTGCAGCGCCGCGTACGGGGCAGCGCCAACAGTTACCTCCAGCTGTTTGCCTCGAGGATGGATCTAGACTGCCCAATAATGCAGCACTGGACTAGGCTGCATGTTGAGCACTCTGGATCCAAACCTAAATTTAGACTGCGCTAAGATTATAATTTTGTTTTGTTCCATTTTTATTTTATTTTACTATTTTTATTGATTTTATTTTATTTATTGACTGGACTGATTTTTATTGAATGGACTGATTTTTATTGAATTTAGTGATTTTAATTTTGATTTGATGTGACATTAATTTTGTAATTTTGTATTTGATTTTAATTTTAATTTTGATTATTTATGATAAAATATGATTATGTGCACGACTATGGACTGGTTCCGAAATAAATGATTTTTAATTTTTAATTTAATTTAAAACATCATTAATTAAGCCTTACTTCGTAATTTCGTACCATGACCACCCTAAAAGTATTCCTGTTAAAGTTTTGATATCGCTTAGCAGTTTTGTTGACGTCACTCGATTTCGTTCATTCAATCCAAGGAACATTTGTTTAAAAACCGTACCATGACCTCTAAAGTATTCCTGCCGAGCTGTCAAAATAGCAGGAATGATACAAATTACAACGATTGTTAAAAAGTTGCTCTCCGTGTAACTTTTTCTATTTTTAAGTGAGTTTTTGCTGTGTTTCTGAGGTTCTATTTGTAATATTTAGCAAGATGGCCGATGATTTGGAAACTTTCGAGTTTCTCGAAGCAGATAATGGAAGCTCCGTACTACGAAGGACGCCTTCGGACGGGCTCCAGAATAAATTTCAACCCATTTTCACATAGATTTTTTGTTGGCTAAGTCAGCTCCTTTTGATGCACTTGCTTCTTCTTAGAGTGAGCCTTCGCCTGCAGACTCCTATTAAAGCCCGCAGCGATTTCACTGTGGGTTTTTAAAAAGTCTCACATGATATCGAACTGCTTCGCTGAGACTCTGCGGCCGCTGTGACAAATTATTCTAAGCATTAAATTCTAGATATCACCAAAATAATTTTCACAAACTTTAATTGTATACAGCAATTGAATTTTAATTTACCTTCATGATCATAGGTAGATTTAATTTACGTTTTTGAGGGGAACCGAAAAAATGGTGTCATGATTTTGTATTATTTTCTAAAACGAAAACTCGCCTTTACTGAAAGAGGGAAAGAGGAGCGAGATTTATCTCATTTATCATCATCTTCATCAGAGATTTAATGAAAAATGTTATGACAAACATACGGAAGACTATGGTGGTATGGCTATGTTGCCTCTAGCCTGCCCTATGAGACAAAACAAAAAAAATCGTTTTTGACATTGTTCATTTTTTTTTTTTTTTTAATTTTTCATGACCATGGATACGTGTCCTTCAGTCGGATTCTTAGTAATAATTTTTTCTTCAGTAACAGATGATGGGATGATGATGATGAGGTGATGATGAAGACGATGAATCCCTCCCCTTTCCCCATTCCAGTAAAGTTATGGATACTTTACTAAAACTTTAAGTGAAGTTTTGTAGAGAACACGAAAAATCGCGTTTCGCGATGTTTGTATCATTTGCCCACACTCGTGCACGTTGACGAACCGGTAAACGTTAATAATCCACCATTATTACACTTTAACACTCGAAGAATCACAAGTTTTAGAAAATAATACAAAAACACGACACCATCTTTTCGGTTCCCGCCAAAACTCCTTGACATTGTTCATACAACCAAGTGTCGCCAGATGTTTCGTATGAGCGATTGTACGCGGGTGAGGAAAATAAAAATTCTTAGGGAAGAAAATAATAAGAAATCATAGTGTTTTTACTTGCAACTTGTAAAAACCGTAAGTGTAATTTCCCTGTATCGATAGGATATTGTAGGCACGATTTCGCTATGCGGTCATACTAATGTACGACCCCGATTGTACGATTTTTACATGGCAAAAATCGTATAATTACGATTGACATCGTACATCTGGCAACACCATACTCCAAAATACGCAAAAGTACCACAGAGTGTATAAAGGCACTTGTATCGTACATTCTTTTGACGTCACTGTAGCAGGAGTAAAAACGTTTTAAAACATTATTGTTTTCAATGCTTGTGGTATGATACAAAACAATACTTACTAAGGAATGTAACAAAACGTTCCTGCGCAATGATGTTTTTGTAAAAGTTCATGGTAAGCCCCCAGCTCACTTCATTTCATCAAGGTTACTTTTTCACGATTGCGTGATTGAAGCGATGATAGCCTAGTCGGAGAAAACTCGCCTCTCAAGCCAGAGGGAGCGGGTTCAGACCCAGCCGAAGGCACGCACTAATTTGTTCATTGTTTGAATATGTTACGTGTGTTTTTCATGTCATCTGCTACGTAACTGGAGCCCGGTGTATGGCGATAGGCTCGCCCCCTGTCACATTTGGGACTGAATATCGTCCGGCGCCTTGTCGGTGTTGTACACCTCTGCCAGCCCCTTCGGGGGAAATACGAGGCGATATGTTATTTATTTCACTTGTCGTATTACTAAACCATCTAAACGCAGCACAACAATGAAATTCTAAGGAAATTGTGTTTGTTATAGATTGTTTTCGGAGTTTTGAAGAGCAGTAAATTCTGTTTACCTGTTTGTTAGTCCTAGGGATAAATCTATCCAACGAGGAAGTAAATCATGCATTCTGCTCTTATTTCCTAACTGAAACGGGGTGGCTCTTATTCCAATTGGCTGTAGGACTAATTTAGACATCGCACTAATTCATATTATAAATGCAAACGATTGGATGGATGGATGTTTGTTAGTCAATCACGCCAGAACGGCTGAACGGATCTGGATGAAATTTGGTACAGAGATAGATAGTCTGGAATAGCACAAATACTTTTTAACTGCAGGTAACGCCGCAACAAGTAAAAAAATATTATCCGTAATAGAATGCGTTATGTACTTTTTGTAGGAGTTCGCGGCGAACTAAGGCTTTGCAATTAACTTTTAGCTGCAAAATTTCATTAAGATCGGATTGACCGTTTTCAAGCTATCGTCGGACTTATGCTAGTAGTTCTTCTCTTGACTCCAATTTCTCTACTACCCCAGGATCAATTACCTTATAATCCTACTAATATTATAAACGCGAAAAATTTTAAGAATGGATGGATGGATGGATGTTTGTTACTCTTTCACGCCAGAACGGCTGAACAGATCTGGATGAAATTTGGCACAGAGATAGATTATAGTCTATAAAAGCACATATGATACTTTTAAAATGCGGGTGAAACCGCGGGGCGC
This sequence comes from Peribatodes rhomboidaria, assembly GCA_911728515.1. NCBI lineage: Eukaryota > Metazoa > Arthropoda > Insecta > Lepidoptera > Geometridae > Peribatodes > Peribatodes rhomboidaria. The sequence goes on from OU452190.1 coordinate 1,203,316, forward strand.
AGCTAGTTGATAATAAAAATAGTACTTGCAGTTTCTACTTCATACATACATACATACATATCGTCACGACTTTCCCCCGAAGGGGCTGGCAGAGGTGTAATACAACACCCACACTTCGCCGGACGATATTCAGTCCCAAATGTGACAGGGGGCGAGCCTGTCGCCATACAGCGGGCTCCATTCATGTAGCAGATGACATACAATACGCACATATGTTCACACACATATGTTTCACGGGTAGAGCAAAACCCTGAAGTATTACTACACCCCAAACCAGCACGTTGTATAGTGTATAATAAATTGTAGGCTTTTCACGTATAAACGGCGGAACGGATCTTGATGAAATTTTATATTTAGTTATAGTAGTATATCACTATTATGTTTGTAATATATTTAAACATTCTTTTAAAATATTATAATATTTAACTAACCCTCCTTTACCTGTATTCCCCTTAAATAATAATTAAATATTTATGTTAACAAAAGTCACGGTGCCCGGAGTCCGTGAAGTGTAATTTTTAAATTAAAAATATTATAATAGCATTTTATTGGAAAACCAAAACTTAACAACCGTCAAAACTAAAAACAAAAGGCGAACAGCTTCTTTCTTAAAATAGGCTACGAACTCCGACCTCTTTGCATATATACTACAATCACGAAGAAGGTTTTTGGAGACTATTTTCTGAATAAACGCGAACGTAGTCGCGGGTAACAGCTAGTACGCGTAAATCATTATAAAATGTTGAGTTAATTTTTTTCCAGACACTTCTTTTTGTAAATAGCACCTACTTCACTGCAGCTTCAAACGTTAATCAGTTAAAGTTAAACCTAAAACTTGAACCTAGCTCGTAGGCTCCAGTAGAAGTTGAACTGCGAGTCGGAAGCTCATTTGAATAATCCAGCCAGCAGTGATCTGTTCGCGCCAATTATACTAGACGTAGAACGTAACGCGGACTGACGGGGAGGCAGAATGGGACTTGCTTGAATGATTGCATGATCCAAAAAACAAGGTTTAGCATTCAGCGAACACGTAATGACGTCATCGTCATCCGTCTCTTTCGGACGTGTTGTAAATTACTTATTTCGGTCTTGCTTAAGCATCGATTGACGACACTACGTGTTGCTGAATGCTAAAACTTGCGGAGTATATTATTATTCTGTGAATGATTGTATGAAAGAAAGACGTATTTTAGAATGGTTCAGACCAGAGTTGTGAGGATTTTTTTGGTTGATGGGCTTGCATTTTGGTCGCCATCTTAGCCTAAGTGAAACAACAATCGTCACAACGATGCTAAATTATGTCGTTCTCCAATAATCAAATTACGTCATTGATATTGACTTACTCGTAGTTAGCATTCATTTTGTGTTATCGATAACGCAAGAGTTAGTAAGCGAGGCGTCTACACTTCAGCTTCGACAAAAATGCTTGCGTATGTCCGAATTTGTCTGGATTTCTGTTTGGATTTTTGTCCGGATCTCTGTCCAGCGGTGCTATTCACAATCATTCGGAAAAGTTTCCGATCGGATCCCAGAAATTTAAAACTCAAATTGTTCGAGCCTCAGTCCACTTTTATACATTTTGGAATAGGGAATCAAGTATAAATCCAATCGGAAGAACTAATCACGTTTAAAAACTTATGAATATAGACTGAGATTCAAATAATTTAGGTTTAAAATTCTTAAAATCCGAACGGAAACGTTTCCGAATGGTTGTGAATAGCCCTACAGATCACTGTCTACAGGTCGCATTTCTCAATTAATTCAAAATTCCGCCATTTTGAAAAAAAAAAACAAAACCTGTCTCAGTAGAAATATTAACGAACCTGCTTACTAAATTTCACAAGTATCAGTTGTATATGACAATCAAAGTGGCGATCGACATTATTAAGCTTACGACCAAATGCTACATTCCCGGTGCACCTTTTTATTTTCTTTCAACTGTGACCTGTTTTTTGGTTACGCTATCATTCTATAGCACGAATCAAGAAAATAATTTCGTAACAGCGCGTAGCTCTGCCAAAATCGTAGCATGCTACGACCGCGCTACGAGACTTGCTACGACAGAAGCAAGATTGTGACGAAGTTGCGTCCCTTTTTAACCTCCGACGCAAAACAGAGGATTGTTATAAGTTTAGTTGTTTATAGGTCTACTGTGTGTTAGTTTGTGTCACCGTCACCGTAATCTACAAGTTATTTAATTGCAACCACTAAAATGTCTAAGAACTCTCTCGATCAAGTCTACTTCAGACAAAAAAAAAAACGAAATCAAAATCGGTTTATGTCACCGTAACTTCCAAACAAATGTTTGGGAGCCAACTCAAAAACTACTAGTTCGATTTCAGAAATTCTTTCACCATTAGAAAGCTACATTATTCCTGATTGACATAGGCTATAAAGCATGAGCGAAGCCGCGAGAAAATCAGCTAGTTCTGAATAAACGCGAATGAAAATGCGGGTAACAGCTAGTAGGTATTATAATATAATAATATAGTAAATACTTAAAGTAACTTTTACGTGACTGACTTTTATTCGTACTTACTTTTGATGGGCGTTAATTTAAATTAGTAATAGAAGTGTCTCTTCTCTGTTTATACTGGTTGATTTCCTTTGCTGTCTCAAAATAAGAAAATAGGGTAGGTATAATAGGTAAGCGGAGTAAAAGCCTCTGGCATGGAAGTATTTGATTAAAATAAAATAAGGGTTAGGAAATTTCAAAGTTCAATATGATTCAAACTGACAAAATGATGATCGCAGCCTATTAAATGCGCGGAATTTTCATTGGATTTGTAGCGCGATTTTATTCTTTAAAGCCGGCCGATAGGTAGGTACTAAGTAGGCACTCGCCGTACATGCCTTTGGCTTCTTTGAGATCGTTCCGCAGCGCATGAGCTGCTCCCGCATCGGCGGGATGAGGCGCATGAGGCGGTAAAAAAATCAACCGGTATAGATGTTTGTAGGTATATCCTATCCTATCCTACTATCCTTCCTACTAATATTATAAACGCTAAAGTTTGTAAGAATGGATGGATGGATGGATGGACGTTTGTTACTCTTTCACGCCAGAACGGCTGAACAGATCTGGATGAAATTTGGCACAGAGATAGATTATAGCTTAGAATAGCACATAGGATACTTTTTAACCGTGGGTGAAACCGCGGGGCGCAGCTAGTATTACATACGTATTTGTATGTGTGTACATTCATAGAACTCATGTCTGTAACTAGTAGCTATATAAGTCTTAAATTGTTCGTAAAAAGTTTGATGAGAACTCTCGGCGCTGTGGTTTGGAGAATACGTCGAGAAATTACAGCTCGCTAAGTTTCTTACCTACCAAGGAACAAGGTATACTTAGGCTAAGAATAAAGCAAGTAAATATGGTAAAATCTTCTCAGAAAATGCCAGACATGTGTAGCAAAATGTTCGAATCCATTTAAAACCAAATGTATTATTAAGTCCAGCTTTACACACTCGCGGTAGTAAAACAGTTTGCGCCTTCATTACTGAACACGATGTTTTCTAGAAAGAGTTAATTAGTTATTAAGGAAGAATTAATTAAGATTAATTAATTAAGAAAGGTCGTCGAAAGTGAAGCGAGCAGTCCGTGAATGGTTACTAACTTTGTCCTACGAAAACACCGAAAACTTAATAACCCGTGTTCGTACGGAGCAGTGAGCCTACCTGATTTTCAACATTCCCTTACACAATTTCAAACTCAGTTACGAGCGCACGCACATACACACACACACACACACACACACACACACACACACACACACACGCGCGCGCGCGCGCGTATGCACGCATACACACACTCAACACACTTACTAGGAAAATTGTACTTATAACTTAAATTGCTAATACTTAAATTCAATTTTGATAACTGTAGATATTCGCTAGGACACCTCTTTAATGTAATAAATTTTCGTCCTCTTGGTTGCCACGTTACGGGCCTTGAGCCTAGTGTGGGACCGCAGGTATATCTGGGAATTGTCTTTAATTTTCAGGGATTTTTAAATCTTTGTATAAACTTGTATTTAATATTTGTATAAACTTGTGTTAAAATGTAATAATTCGTATTTTTGGAAATAAATTATCTTATCTTATCTTATCTTATTAGAATATAGTGGAATATAGAATATCAGAGTTAGAATGTAGAGGGAGCGTGTTCGATTCCAGCCGGCGGCACGCACGATGTTTTTCATTGTGTGAGCATATGTGCGTATTGTACGACATCTGCAACATGACTGGGGCCCGGTGTATGGCAACAGGCTCGCCCCCTGTCTCATTTGGAACTGAATATCTGATATGTGGGTGTTGCATTACACTTCTCCTCGATATGTTATCGACAGAGCGACCGAAGCGTCTCTGCTTCAGATTCGACAACACACTTCACGACGATAGCTTCGTATACAGGTCGCATTTCTTAACCGATTCTCTTGAAACTTTGTGTTAAAAATTATATCTTCTCCATTTTGAAAAAAAAAAAACAAAAACTGCCTCGACAAAAACATCTGATAATCATCGGACCTGCTTACAAAACTTCACAAAGATCGGTTTAGGAATGCGACCTATATAAGAGGACAGACGCCTGTCGCGAGGTCTGCATCTCACAGAGCCACTAGCATGTTATGTAGCATATAGTGTATTTAATTATAATTAACGTTATCTTGACAAGAGATAAATAGTATTGATTAGCTTACCTCGATAGGATCTAAAGCATTACACGGACCTAATTAACGAAACACCATGTAGATATTACTTGTAACTTACTGTGTTTGAGATATATTACTGGGATATCTACCGAGATTATTATTTACTATTATTATTATTTCATGAAACGATGATAGCTTAGTTGGAGCACGCCCGCCTCTAAAGCCAGGGGGTGCGGGTTCAAACCCAGCCGACGACACGCACCAATTTGTTCTTTGTGTGAACATATGTGCGTATAGTAAATATGTCATCTGCTACATGAATGGAGCCCGGTGTATGGCGATAGGCTCGCCCCCTGTTACGTTTGGGACTGAATATCTTCCGTCGAAGCGTGTGTGTTGAATACAACACCAAAAGGGGCTGGCAGAGGTAATGTAATAACACTGTAATAACACCTCTGCCAGCCCCTTTTGGGGGAAAGGCGTGACGAAATGTTATGTTATGTAACTTTTTTTAACTTAATAGCATAATTTTAAAAGCTGATTCTCAACATTTTAACAACTTTTAGTTTATTAGGACCAACCATTGGTTGCGAGAACAACAAAACAAAAATCTGCTGTTCCATATAAACAGCTAATTGACCGGCGACAAAATGTTTACAGCACTTACTTAGCAATTAAACTGTAGAAAAAAATTGCATGCTTAATAAATCTACACAAACACACACCTACAATTTACATTCTACACACACTGTTCGGTGTAGAACAAATAAAATGATTTTCCTGGTGTGATGTGTAATTTTTCCGTATTTCAGTAAACTTTTGATGTACTCGTAGCACGACGATCGATATTAAATGTGTTGATGGACGCTTGACAATAATTGTCAATTATTGACAAGTTTTTTGACAGCTGGTTGGCTGAGTTGTAGTACGAAGTACGAGCGGTCGAGCGGAAGGCGCGAACTTTAAAATTTTGAAGGTCGCGAAATAGACGGCGCGAACACACACAAACTTACATACAAAGACATCTAGATTCTCTAGGTTTCTTAAGTAAAAATTAAAATGCCTAAAACTAAAATTAATAAATTGGAAATGATTCTGAATTCGTTTTTATGATTTCAGAGCTAAATTACGATTACAAGATGTTTCATCGGGATATCAAAACTAAGCAAAACAATTTATCAACAACTAAAATACCAGTACAACTATTACAGTAAGTTGGTTAGTTTGTTTGCCACGTTTTCACGCCTTACTACTAAATTTTGCATACACGTTGTCAGGGGTACTAAAAAGAGTACTATTCGTCCTGAAAACAAGAAACATTTTAAAAAAAAAAACCCCGGTTACAAAATGTTGTACCCTATGTCACTTCCGCTATCAAGACAATTCAAATGACACCTCACATGTCAAAATCCATCAAGCTATTTAGGCTGTAGGCCGTGCCAAAGAAACCTTATACACACAAACGCACATACATACATTTTACCCTCCTTCTTGAGCAGTCGGGTAAAAATAACGGTTCCTTTGAGGCCGCGTGTGAAACCGCGGGGCACAGCAAGTCTGTTAATAAAATATGTCGTTTTTAGAGTCAAAGTAAAGTTATTAGAGTTACTTTCATAATATATTTTATTAAAATGACAAATTTCCGAAACGTTAATGGATTAAAATATTTAAGCTTGTTATCCCTATTAAACCTGCAAATATCTTGGGAAAATAAGCTTTAGCTTTCAGCCTTTTGGAAACGTCATTTAGCCAAACTAATATTAAAAGTTTGTATGTTTGGGGGTGAAAATTTTCTAATGTTTCGTACAGACCAAAGCAAACGAAGGCTAACGATATGCTGCGTCTCGTTTTATTTTATTGAAACGAAACGGGACGCAGCACATTATTTGGCGTTGGTCGTTTGGCTTGGTTTGTACCCAGCTTAAGGGCCCGGCGACCACTTTAGACTAACTTCGGATCAGCTGAAGGTTTTCTATTGCCATTTCATCTAGAAAGAGACGAGAAGTGAAGAGAGCAATTCAAGATACTGATGAGCCTCTAAAGTTATGTACAGAATGACAAAGTGCAATTTAAATCATTTTTTTATGACATTTGCACTTCTCTAATCATTCTTAAATAACTAATAATTTCCCTTGTATTATGAATTATTTTTAAAGGTAATGATGTAGACAACCTCCCTATGTATAGAGATTTTTAATTTGCTTTGTGACCCCTTAAAAATGCGGATATTTTACAAAGCTCTAATTTCTCTTGAGGACCTTTAAAAAAACCAAGAACATAGGGACGGAGATATAGTTCATAGAGTTGTACTTGCCAAATTTCATCATAATCTGACAAACGGTTTCCAAAAAATTTGAGAAGCGCGTTTGTATGGAAAATTCAGAGCGTCGCGGAACTCTTAAGGTTGGGGTCTGTCAATTTACAGGTAGTGCTACAGGTGGTGTACACATACAGGTACAGCTACACATTCCGCTAGTGTTACAGGTGTCCATAGGCGGCGGTTACCGCTTACCATCAGGCGGGCCGTCTGCTTGTTTGCCACTATTCTCATAATATAAGTGGGTTATCTTAAACAGTGAGCTTTATATTATTTGTAGCTTGTGTGACTGTGGAATGCCGATGTGGTGTGACATTAATTGTTTTGACTATTTAGCAAAGCGGACATCTTTTATTAGGGTTTCGTACCCAAAGGGTAAAATGGGACATTTTTGAAGTTCCTTTGACACCTGAAAAATGTGTGATGTAAGGAACAAGGACTAGTCGTGCTTAAGTCATTCTTTAGTCCTTGTTGTTGTGATATTTTGTTTTTAGTATTTTGTCTCTGCTCTATTGAATTGTCTGCTCTATTGAATCTGCTCTATTGAAAAAAGAAACATTACAATCGATTCACGATTGGCGGAGTAATCGCGTAACACACAAAAAAACACAGTCGAATTGAGAACCTCTTCCTTTTTGGAAGTCGGTAAATAATAAAAGATCAACAAGTTTAATACCACAGTTAAGTGAAGTGTAAGTGTGAAGTAATCTATCTACACCAGACCACGGCGCGAGCCGAGCCGCCGGCAGAAGCTAGTTCATTAAAACAGAGTGTTTTATAATTTGCCCACCGTTGAGTGGCCTGAGTGCTAATTTAAATTGGGGCCGCGGCTATCTTAAAGTTTGTTCAATTCAAATTCTTTCCGTTGAACCAGGATATTTGTATCTATTTGTTGAGTTTCACGAAAATCTATTTAGTCGTTACATAGCTAAAACGCAGTTCAATTCTACTTTTATTTTAAAGAGAATGTTTGTGTATTCACATACACGTATCTTTGTTTTTATCGATGATAGCCTAGTTGGAGAAAGCCTGCCTCTCAAGCCAGAGGAAGCGGGTTCGAACTTCGAACCCAGCCGAGCGAGGGCACGCACCAATTTGTTCATTGTGTGAACATATGTGCGTATTGCATGTCTTCGCTACATAACTGGAGTCCGGTGAATGGCGACTGACGCGCCCTTGTCACGTTTGGGACTGAATATCGTCCGGCGAAGTGTGGGTGTTGTAATACATCTCTGTCAGCTCTCATGATATGTTTATGAGTTTGTTTGTAACTTTTTCACTCTCAAACAGGTGGCGGTGGAGGTAGCTTTAGCCCTTTAGCTTATTTAATTGTTCCTAAAAAAATGTTTGTATCTGATAGTTTTTATGTTTATCATGTAGTTTTTGAAATAAAAATAATAATTATTACCCTGGATAATGCGTTCATCCTGGACATAGGGTAATGCTTTTAACCACGAACAAAACCGAGGGGCGCAGCTAATACAAAATATAAAACATGAACTTTCTACGAGACAAAAGTTCATTCGTGCATGGCCAGGATCAAACTCACGACCTTGGATCGGAAGGCCCTGTCCATCCCACTAGGCTAACGTGGTCTTTGACCACAACTTATTAAATACAGTCTTCCTCGTCTTCGTATACTCTCATCAATTTAAATCAAATATTTTTATTTTGACTTCCTCGGTGGCTGAGTTCGGTGTTGATGATCGATGTGAGTTCGATTCCCACCTAGGGCAAACATTCATGTGATGAACATTTGTGTTTGGTCTGTCTATGTGTTAATATCTATTAAAGTTTGGAATTAAAAATGTATATTCTTGTTTATCATTATCTGGCAGCCATAGTACACGCTTTGCTTAGTTTAGGGTCAGACGACCGTGTGTGCAAAAATTAGCCGAATGAGCCGAATATTTTGGCACCTACAATAAGTACAACATTTAACATGAATCCACTGACTCCGAACTAGTAAAAACTGTGTGTTCGGTAGCCAGAGGCTACACCCATTAATAAACCTAAGTTTGGTAAGTGTCTTGTAAATTAGATGGTGTGTGTGTGTGTGTGTGTGTGTGTGTGTGTGTGTGTGTGTGTGTGTGTGTGTGTGTGTGTGTGTGTGCGTGCGTGTGTATTTGTGCGAGTGTGTGTGTGTGAGAGAGAGTTTGTGTGTGTGTGTCTAAATCTATATCCCAGACCGAAAGAGGTTTAAAGAGTTCATAATTTTAGCCCCGCGAAACCGGGCCCCCGAAGTTTAAGGCTATTATTTTCCAGCTTTCGAATTCGTCCACGCCTTAATAATATCAAATTAAGTTTCCCGGGTCCAGTAATATTATTTAAAGTTTCCCAACGATTCTCCCTTATTCAGTTAATTTGTTTAATTTCTGCGCTTTCAGAGCAAATGATGGAATTCGTTCGCGAATTATTGTATAGCTGTGGGCCGCGGTTTTGCTTGTGACGGGTATCTTTTAGGAAGTTAACTGACTTTCGGGAAATAAATACCTACATTATAATAAGCTAGTATTTCGTCTCGAAGGGAGAACTCGCATATTTCCATAGCTGCTCGTCCGATCTCGCTCATCTTCCTCTTAGTCATTATCACTCTTGTCAGAGTGGTCGTGATCATCGGTCAGGGTGGTGGCTCGCTACACAATTCGTCGCCATTCGTCACGTATAGCCACACCGTCTGCCCCGGACTCCGGCGGCGCCGGCTCAGATCAACCTAGAGGAAAAGATGGAACACTGCGTTATATCTCGCTGAAACCACTTCTTTTTAAACGTGTGCGTGTTGCCATGAAAAACATTTACAATTGCACGAAAACTAATATTAATTCCTAAACTCTACGTTACCCATTTCCGTTCCAATATACAACCTTAGTAGACTTAATATTACAAAAATGCACATGTTTACAAGAGTTTGATGTTACGGCTTTTTCAAAATTCACTATTAAAAAAACTGCTCAATTTTTAAAAAGAATCTTAAAATGTAGTCCTTGCCACACTTTTATAATGCATTACGTATATTTATTTACACGAAATTATACCATAAACCAATGCAGATAGTAGCGTAGATTTTTGCGTCAATGTGTGCGTGTTGTGTGCATATACGACAGTAGCGTAGTTTTTGGATGGTTTTTGGCTTCACCTAAATCATATGCCGTGCGCCATCTTGTTCTCTAGATTGATCTGAGGGCGCCGGTTGCTAAGCGGATCACATGGCTACCGTTGTATTTCGTACCTTCATGATGACTTTCTTAAGAATATAGCGTGGTGTGTAAACTATTTCTGAATGGAGGGTATTCAAAACAACCTTAATGTAAATGTATCAACTAATACTTCTAATAATCCAACCCATGTACAATATCGTCGCAGTCTTAGAACAACGTCGGTTCTGATAATTTTCGATTTTTTTTTTATTTCATTTTCTAACATTATAAGTCGAGTTCTATCGAACAAAAAACCTTTTACAAATAATAATTGATATTTAACCGAGATACTGAGTTGGCACAATGACGCATTTGATTTCCTAACGCAGTACAATGACGTACAAATAATTTCACCAGTGTACGCTGCTGACCCCCGCCCCCGCGCCTCGCTCTCGTGTGACGAGTGATCAGTAGCGTCCATGTTCTAGGTAAGGTCATGCGTCTAGTGAATAAGCGTTAAATAAGTTTAAATTTGGAATTGTAATGATTATAGATGGTGTTCCTAAATTAGAATTTCCTAAATTTGAGTGAATTATGGCATCTAAAAGGTCCAGGCTGATATTAGCCTTATTAAACATAGCAAATGAAAATTTTAAAAATGACAACGAACAGCAAAATGACAAGCTTTCAAAAACCGAAACAGAAGCACAAATTGCCAGTATTGCAAGTAAGTCACTTTTGCTGTAACTAATATTTTATTACGAATTTCGATTGTTTTTAAGCGGAAGTAGTTTTTGGTTACTATTTCATAGTACAACGACGGTTTGTGACATTCGTCGTTGTACGTAGATGTCTGAAATGTTAGTTTTATTATGTCTCTATTTCTATGTCAATACATTAAAACTATTGTAAATCGTGTTTATAGTTATGTCTGTAACATGACTACACTTAGCATTTTTTCGGTAACGAAAGTCAAAAACCAACGTTGTTCTACGTACATACGATAGACTTATCTAATAAACTGTCATTGTTTTACGGATATTTGCCTGTTGGATGTACACAACCGACATTATTCTCCGGACATCTTTTCTCATATGCCGTTGTTCGTCTAAATTTTACGATTATTTTAAATATTTTACAAAAAAGTTATTGTTTATTTCTAAGAATATAGTTTAAATTTTTTAAATAGTAATAATTCATATCTTTATCATTTCAATTACAGCAGAAAAACTATGTTCGTCGCCATTACCACCAGGAGCGGATTCCTTACTATTATCTCAAGAAATGCAAGCCGTATGGGCTGATGTATTTGTCGTTACATGTCGTTAACTCCAATTTTCAATGATTTGTCTCATCACCCTTCACTAGTCATTCAAAATATTGAAGAGCCTGAGTTATTGGATGCATTCAAGATACGCCAGTCCCATCAATACCGCCAGTCAATAGACATGCAAAATGTAGTGATCCGATTTGCTGCCAACATGAACCTGACGAGTTTGATTGTCCATCCGTTGATACTATTGGCACGGATTCTAATCATCCGTCTCGAGCGCCCACCAGCTTGATGAAGAATAGGGGTAAAAACGACATCGAAAGCGTGAAGATTGGGAAGAGATAAAGTGAAAAAACTAAAAAATCTAGGCAAAACGTATTGTTCAAAGAGAGGGTATACTATTGAAGCGAAAAGAATGGGTGTACCATGTCGCTGCAGATTTAAATGTGCCCCTAAATTATCGGAAGGAGACCGAATCGAAAATTTTAATAAGTTTTGGGAGTTAGGTGTTATGCGAACGAAGCTACAACTCTTCGCCAGTACCGAGACATTGTAAACAGTCAATTTAATCTGACTTTTCAAGTCCTATTTACAAACACATTGAAAATCCATCTGAGGAATTGAAAGTATGGGGAAATGAAATGGGGAACACAAACTCATTTACACTCCAGAAGAATGGAAACTTCTCATAAAATAGGCGATTTTGTGAGTGATATAGTACGACGTGAGAGATGTTTCTACATCTCTCACATCGTACGAGTTTTCAGATTTCAGATTCGGGAAATGGTCTATGACTTTAAAGAACTTCTAAAAAATAAAAACTGGTCAAAAAATACAAGTAATTAAAAAATTGCATGGACAAAGATAAAAGAAGTTATTATACCCTCCAAGTATCACGAATACTTCAAAGCTCTGCCACATGACAATGCTATCCGAAATGAATCTGGTGGTATTTTATTTTTAATATTCTCAGTTTGTTTTACTTTGTATTTTTGGTGTGCAATAAAGATGTATTGTATTGTATTGTGATAATTCTGAATAAGTCAATTTTCTTAATTTAAAGTAAAATTGACAATGTTTTGTACTTTTTACTATATTTTCTATTTTAAACTATGTATTTCATTCCATAGTTTTAACATTTAACAAAAAGCTACTTTACCATTAGAGTCCCATTGAGACTGATACTTATTGTTACTAAAGCTCATTTTACCTTTGTGTCAAATATTACTGTTGACCTATATAAGTAGTACAATTAAGAATTTGATACGTACAAGAATTGTGATTAAAGTAAATTGATTGATTTCTAATTAAGTGCCATAATACTTGATTTTTGTGTTTTAAAAGTTAAAGTTTTAAATTAATAGTTAGTTATTATTATATTATTAAATACCTAAAGTTTAAGACATTTTTGAGACTGATTCATTGTTACTAAAGAGCAATTTTTAGATTCATAATTTGATACGTACAAAACCTGTGACTAAAGTTAATTGATTGATCTCTTATTAAGTCAACTTGATTTTTGTGTTTTAAAAGTTAAAGTTGTATTTGAATAGTTAGTTACTATTAAATAATTAAATACCTACAGCCTTAGAAATAAAAAAATGCATAAACATCTGCTAAACCAATGTTCAGTTAGACATTGAGTAGTCAGTAAATAGCGCTACACAAATGTGTAACTATTGTTTGAGCAATAAAGTGTGAATCGGCATTGGGTATTTACACACATGCTTAACACTTTTTTCTTTTTCGTCTGGCAACTTTTGGTAAATTCGTTTAGAAACTTTTTTGTCCAAATAGTTTTTTAGTAATTATTTTTTAAGAAAGCTCCCTAATTTTTAATATTGCACGTAAAATTTACGTTTTAGGAAAGGAATATTAATAAACTATGTTGTTTTTTGAATCTCTTGTCCAAAATTCGTCGTAATAAACTATTTTAGAGGAAAACATTTTCTTTTGGTTATAGTGGGATACTAACAACAAATTTCTGAACGGAACAATCAATGTCAACACTACAATGTGTCTAATGTCACACTACCAATACAAATGTTTTTAATTTGACATTAGAAAAATATTACACAGTTTCTATCATAGTTACTGAGTCTAGATCAGCTGTTATAGTGAAATCCGCCATCTTGACCCCGTACACACGCGCTAAACAAGGGTACCCGGCCGTGTAACGAATGTTTATTTTCCTTTGATTTTGTTACATCTGTACACGAACTGTACACAACGTTTAAGTCAAAAATATTTTTATTTTTCAGCTTTTGTGTTACACAATGTGTGTACACATGTTTTAAAACTTTATTTCTAAGGCTGCTAAAGTTTAAGACATTTTTGAGACTGATTCCTAAAGGGCAATTTTCAGATAAATAATTTTACAGCTACAAAGCTTGTGATTTAAAATAAAAAGATTGATCTCTATTTTAGTGCCTTAAACAAGATGCTTGTGGTTTTTTTTAAATTTAAATGTTTATCTTAATACTTAATAATAAAGCAAAAGTATTGAAATATTATAGTTTTATTTTTTTTAATTCATTTTTTAACCACCGGTTTAGATCCGTTAGGAAGTTTTGAAAAAGAAATCCTAAAACAATGACGGAAACCACTTTACGTCGTGGAAAGTACGTAAATCATCCGTAAAACAACGTCGTATAATGTCATACAACACGATACGATGCATCTGTGTTCGTAGAAAAATGACGTATGTGACTTTTAAAGAAATCTAAGCATATTACAAATTTATATTATAAGTCACATTATAGAATTTCAAAGGTACAACAACATTTCCAAATTTCAAGATGATCGGTTTAGCCGTTATTTAAATATAACGTAAAATCCCTCTCGAAAACTTTAAAGTGGCATACTGTAAAGTTGCTAAATTACAGAACCGTCGTTGTTCTACGACTGCGACGATATGTGGGTAATTTCAGTGTGAATCGAATGGACAACAAGATCAGTACGAAAGAAAGACACCAAAGAAAAACAATACGAGATCCGTCCTCTTCTGTGCTCCAGCGAAAAGTGGCGGTTGACGCGGGCGGGGCAGGCGACTCAGGCGCTACTCCACTGGTATTCCTTTGACAGTTCGCTCACAAAACGTCACACAATAGAGCATAGACTGAATTTTTTTGTATGTGTTGCTAACAGGTGGTTTCCTCTTGCCTTCCACCGCAGTAGTATTTGGAGACCGTCAACTGGTGTTAGAAATTTCACTCTTCAGAAAGATGTTGCTGCCCACCTATTGGAGTCCCTTAGCCAGCTCTTACGGTACCCAGAGGAAGATAGGGGTAGGTGTTCTCCTAATCGGCACCCAATTACTACTCTTTTAAAGGGGATTTAGTCTCCTATGGTCTGTTGGGTCCGCGGCGGGTTAATTAACTGCCCCACGTGGCTCTGCGTCACTGCTCATTTAGCACTACCCAGGGTCACGTGTAGGGTTGGTCTAATCTAGGAAAACTCTTTCTTGGATCTCGCTCATATTCAAATTAGAAAGTTGTATTTGCATGAACTATTTGCCTGCAAAATTTCATGAAGATTGGATCAACAATGCTCAAGTCGAACAAAGTAATGATTCAGCAGTTTTTGATTTTTCATCTCATGTAAACTACTAATTCAGGATTACATCGATATCGGTTTAGTCGTTTAGTCGTAAAAAGGTAACAAACAGACCGAAGGACAGACACTGTTAAATAAAATGTATGTATTTAACTAGCAGCATCTAAAAATAATATTTCCATTGATAAAGATTATTTTAACTTCTCTGATCTATTAAGAACAGCTCTTTGAATTACGTCAGGCTGTACAGAAAATGATAATGAAAACCGACTGTAGAGTATTAAATTAGTACCCAGTCGACCTCCAAGATATAAATAAAAAAAAAACTGATCCACTAGCGAACTGCGAATAGAACCTTCTTAGCTCTTATTCAATTTAAAATGAAAAACTTGGAAGTTTGCGAGACGCTACTGGCCAATTTAATTAAAAAGAAAAAATCCCGCCGGTTTTAAAAGTTGGAACCTTGAAGGGTTATCTTCTACTTCTTTGTGGGTTTAGGAAAGTTTTAACTTGAGCCAGAGTTGTTATTCCGTGTTTTGTCTTTTTCATTCTTTCAAATTTTATTCTTGGTAGAAAAAGATAAAAGACTATATATGATATGAAAGGTTTAAGCTTTAAAGACATTTATTCTCAATAAAGACATTACATATCACTCACTTAGAACAATACTAAACATCAACAAAATTACAATGTCGTCGTATCTAGCAAGGCTACCTACTCAACGTATTCATAAGCTTAGAAGACTGTAATCGGCTATTAGATATTGAGCAAGTTTTTTCGTGAATAGGTAAGTACGTTGAAAAAAAATTTTTTTTATGTGACTGTTTAAAGGCCACGATTATTAATAAAATGATGGTTTTGGATTTTAAATAAACATAGAGTTAATATATTTGAATGTGACGGCCTGTGGTAAAACTACTACTATCTCACTATAGAGGTAGACAAAGAGATACTGAAAGTTTTTCCTTTTTCATTTGTAATAAAGAAATTCAAGTAATTGTAACACTAACCAGGAACTCTAGCGCCACACGTCTTATGCATTTATCTGTGTCAACTAAATAATATATTTCTTAGTTGTGTCTAATTGTAAGAAAGTCATAGCAAAGATAAATTACTCTCTGATCACTATTCCTTATTTCAGTAAAGTGGTGGATATTTTACTGAAACTTGAAGTGAAGTTTTGGGAACACGAAAAGTCGCGGTTTGAAGTGTTTTTACCATTTGCACACACTTGAGTACGTTAAAAAACCGATAAAAGTTATTATTACAACATACTCAAAGAAAGTGATATATAATAATTATCAAAAGCAAAGCTTAACTTAACTTAAGCTTAACTTTTTAGACTATTGTTGATATTTTAAAAACTGCTTGACTGATATCTAGAAATGTATATGGGACCACCTCAAAAGTATGATCTACCAAACAAAAATAATATCATTAAAATCAATTCACAATTCGCGGAGTAATCGCCTAACATACATACAAAATAAAACACACACTCACTCTTTCTTTTTGGAAGTCGGTTGAAAAAACACAATGCCACCTTTTCGGCTTCTAGAGTCTAGAGTCTAAGTCTAGAGTATTTTTTTTAGTTACAACTGTGTTTAGTTACAAAATGATTTTTTTGTCTGTGGTTACCCACCACAGACAAAAAAATCATCTAAAGCCTCCAATTTCCAAGCTAAAGTCTAATGTATAACATAACTGTAGGCTCGTACAAGTCGATCGCATAAAACTTTGGCATAATAATTCGGAGCCGAAAAAGTTTTAATGATGTTACACGGCTACACACTCATTCAATAAACTTCAAAACTAAAGTTCAGACCAAAGTTGAATTTGATCGACTAAACATTTTAAGATAAGTAAAGTATTTAAGTGATGGATTTCGGGAAAACGCTTAAAATGACAAAAAAACATTTAAAAAAATTTTTTTGCTATAACGTACAAATTTTGTCGAACAGGGGGGCTAGTCCTGCGCATGAGATGAGATGAGATTTTATCTTGGTCACTCTCACACCTATGACGTTTCAAACGAGAGCAACAAGGACGAAAAAAAGTGAGATGAAAATCTCAAATCTCCGAATAGGGCCACAGGTATCATTCACGCAGGAGCACGGGGCAGTAGATATTTTCGCAATTTTTTTTGTTACAAATCGGACTACTCCGTAAAAAGTTATGCGTGAACATACATAAATACGCGTCGACTTGTAAAGCTCCTCCGCTTTGTCGGTTAGAAAGTTACTCCATTCTTTATTTATTTATCCTTTTCTTGATGACGTAATATTTAACACAGCCCGTGTTGTCTTTTCGAGTGCCTAACTGAGTGTGAGTGTGCTGGGTAGCATTCTCGCGGCGTTATACTATGCCAGTTCGAGATGTCAAGTCTAGGATGAAAAAGAACACCAGTCTATCGGTAGATCGGTTAAATCGGTTCAATCGTCTATCCTAAAATCGCGTACAACAGTTTTTACTTTACGAAACTTCTGTGCAAAATTTCATGATTATTCCAAGCACTTTTCCGTTTGCCGCCATCGTGCAAATACGCGGCCTACACTGAAGTAGATATACTTGTCTATAAAGAAGAGACCGATTCACTCGAGAACTGCAGACATAACAGTCATATCGTCACGCCTTTCCCCCGAGGGGGCTGACAGAGGTGTACAACACCCACACTTCGCCGGACGATATTCAGTCCCTAATGTGACAGAGGCGACCCTGTCGCCATACACCGGGCTCCGGTCATGTAGCAGATGACATACAATACGCACATATATAACGAAGAAATTGGTGTGTGCCGTCAGCTGGGTTTGAACCTGCTCCCTCTAGCTTGAGAGGCGGGCCTTCTCCGACTAGGCTATAATCGCTTACTGAGAAGACACATAGATTATAGGTTGTCATTCATTGGAGCCACTCGGCACCGCCTCGGCTCGTCAACGGGTGGTCCGCGGGTAGCCGCCACGTGGTCAATCAGTGAACCTCGCGTGATCAACGAGTGAAAGTCGCGTGGCCCACTATGCGGTCTGGGTCGGGTGCCGGGTGGCTATAATGTATCCCTAAATATAACCTTATCACTAATTTTTTACCCGACTGCGCCAGAAGGAGGGTTACGTTTTTCGAGTTTATGTACCTGTGTATATAAGTATGAGGTATCTTTGGCACGACCTACAGTCTAAACAGCTTGATGGATTTCGACATGAGAGGTATCATTTGAATCGTCTTGATAGTGGAAATTATATAGGGCATAATATTTTGAAGCCGGGTTTTTGTTAAAATTACCTACTTGTTTCTACTAGCTATGGCTGTAGATATATCCTGATAGTATTTCTAACCGCGCTGCCCTTTAGGAAGTTCCAATAAATTAGATACAATCTTATTAGCTCTCAGGAAGTGATGGAGCATACCCTTGCCCTTGTTGGTCTGACCTTCGCTGCAGCGGTATTGGCTATACATCACTCTATCGCCTCGTAGGACCTTAGCTCTTAATATATTGCCAAGGTCAGGTGCCTTGAAACCTGCCACGACTTTTAAGTTACCACGGGGTCATTTTTTCTTCTTTCTGCAATTTCCTGTGTTTCTTAAAATTGTGTACTTAATCTTAGATCAACCTAGAAGCCACTTCTTTTTAAACTTGTGTGCGTGGTAATGTTGCCCTGAAAAACATTTACAACTGCACGAAAACTAATATTAATTCCCAAACTCTACGTTAGCCAATATACAACCTTAGTAGATTTAGTGTTCTAAAACTGCACATATGTATTTGTAAGAGTTTTAATGTTACGGCTTTTTCAAAATTGACTTGTAAAAAACTGCACAGTTTTTAAAAAGAACCTCAAAATGTAGTCCTCGATCCTTTATAATGCATTTGTATATTTAAGTACACGAAATTATACCATAAACCAATGCATTTAATGTCGAGGTAAGAATGACGCAAACAGCGTAGTTTTTCTGTGTCAATGTGTGCGTGTTGTGTAAATTTACAGTAGCGTAGTTTTTGGATGGTTTTTGGCTTCACTTAAATCATATGCCATGCGCCATCTCATTATCTAGGTTGATCTGAGTACTTAATATAATTTGTACAATTTCCTTATTTATATTTTAGTTTGTTTGTGTGTGTTGAAGTTCTTAAGAATTGTAGAAAATATTGTTATGCTAGCTGCGCTTCGCGGTGTTACTCGCGCCCATGTGCTATTCCAGACTATCTCGGTGCTAAATTTCATCCAGATTAATTCAGCTTTTCTAGCGTGACTGATTAACAAACATCCATCCAAACTTTCGATTTATAATGTAAGTGTGATATGATTTTTTTTAAATCCCGCTAAATGATTGTTTATCTTCAAAACTGCAAAAATGCGTGAAAGAGATAGGTGATGACCGTTTATCTTTATCCTTTCACTTTTCTTTCACCAAGTATATTTTTTTAAATCAATCACATACCATCAGCACAGAACGGTGGTATAATAATAGACTCCGCCAGGTATAGCATTCCAGTCACATGGGCAACACGTAATGACGTCAATAGATGCTGAAGTAAGACCGAAATAAGTTATTTAAAATAGTTGGAAAGAGACGGATGACGTTTACGAGTGACGTCATTACGTGTGTGCTCCCGGAAAGCAAGACCTTGTTTTTTGGATCATGCACATAACCATCTAGATCTACAACATCACCAAATCTCGTTGGTTCCGATCGTAAAAAAAATTGTAAAAGTAATTTTTATTTTTATTCCATATTTGGTGCTGTGATCGTTAAAATGGAGGAGAGTGCAGCAGATGTCCAGAATGATGTAGAAGTAGTGAAGAAGATGGAAGACGAGCACTTGCGTCTGCAGAGACAGGTAAAGATGGAGACGGATTTTTCCAAAGGCTGCGATTATCCGCCGGAGATGTTCCAGATGGAGAGGAAAAATACCACCAATACAATCACTTCGCCGAGTTGATGGAGTAATCTAATTGATGGAATTTTTCCTCGGGCACGAACATTTTTGTCGCATAACTCCAGTGGATATGCACCCCTGAACACATACAGGTCAGACGTAAGACGAACGGCGCTAACACGGCTAAGGCGTAAAAACTGTGAAGCGGCGTGCCTGCACCGCGTCACTTTTGTAGAATTCAAAACACGTAGCTTTCATAGGTACATTTTATATGAGTAAGTTTTAAAAAGGCTCCAATTAAAATGAGCATCCTCGCCTTATGTCTGGCCTATATAATTTTCGTCTAAGGCCGACAAGGTCTGAGCCTAGGGCGGCCCGAGGACAGCTGTAGACAATCAAAGAAAAATAAAGCACTGGTATGAACAAGTTTGGAGAATGACATCATCTCAAGATCATCTCGATTAAAACTTGTAATTTTCGAGGGGTACTTTTTCAAATTAAAATTAGTAATTGAAAGAAAACGAACAGTTCGTATTTACATCACGCCCTAGGGCTGACCAGCCGAACTGCTATATAGTCCGTCTCTGGCTTATGGAGACGAGTAGGTACCTAGCTAGTGGATAAATGGAAGGATGATTTTTAGTATACTCACCCCGCTAAATAGACTATCCTCCTTAGCAAGTTAAAACTGTAAAATATTATATTTACCTAAACAAAAAAAAAAAAAAATTAAAACCAATCTAAGAATCTAAGAACATCATTGATCAAGTCACCTTTAAAAAAATACAAAACGGCTTATCAATTTGGGTCAAAATCTATAACACCCTTCGAAACTTGTGTTTTAGTCGAAATTTGCGTTTTTAGATTACATGGGAAGAATTAAATTGTAGTTCAGAAGAATTAGAAAGAAAGAAAGTTACGTTTAATTTGACACACAAGACACTACAAACAACAATTACAATTTTTACTTCTTAAAAAACAGTAATCATGATTATGGATGTCGTCTGCTACATGTGGGTGTCACCTCTGCCAGCCCCTTCGTGGGAAAGGCGTGACATGTTATGTAATGTGTATGATTATGTTAATTGAAATAATTATAGAGTGCTTTGTCTTTTTGCGATCGAGTTCAAATATTTATAAGAAAGAAAAAGACAAAACACTGTTTAACTTTTTCGAGGTTATCCAACGTTTATTGCTAAGGGGATAGGGTCAACTGGTTCAAATGCGTCTGTGGGGGAATTGCGTCTTTCGAGAATTACTGACAAACCCTTCACAAAAAAGGCAACTAACGCCATCTTGTACAGATTATTGCAACTAAAAATAGAAACAAGATATAGGTGGTGCCTAATTTGTGATTAGACGTATAGACGCAATTGCCCTACAGACGAATTTGTACCAGTTGACCCTGTGTTTGGCATTTCCAGTTAGGTTTTAGAGGCCTCTCTTTCGTTTTTACATAAGAAGTCGTAAATACTTTGCAATTTACATATTACATTAACCTCTTACATTTTGCTTTTTCCGGTCTCATTCTACATTTTACTTTTTACGTTATATTTCAAAGACAGCTAGTGAATAAAAGAAGGATACAACAAGAACATGTGCTTTCTAAATTTATTTTTGTAATTGATCTGAACCTATTATTTTAAACAGAATAACTTTTACAAATCTTATCGAAATATAATTGTTTAAAACAAAGTCGAAACAAAAACAATTTAAGATTTTTTTTTGTCCAAAGCTGTGACTTTTTATGTAGCGGCTCTACGTGTATGAAAAAATCTCAATTCAAGGGTAACAGTATTGTTTAGTAAATGTCAAAATATTAAATTAAATACAATACAAAACAATGTTGTTAAGTCACTCAAAAAGAAAAAAATAAAAAGAAAAAAATATATTCTTAACAACATTGAAATCATTTTAAACTTAAGTTGGTCAGGTTAATTTGGTAAATCGTCATGTTAAGGGAATTAGTAAACGTTAGGTGTATGTAACTAACAATATGAACTTACCTAGACCTAGAGTCTAGACATAGATTACCTAGAATTCAAGTATCTTTTGGCATATTTATGATATTATTAAACTCCTGTCCATTGTCTGCTTTAAGCTTTTTATCAACTAAACAAAAGTTTTCTTCCGTGTCTCTATTAACAAAGCGTCCATACATGTAATAGTCTTCAATCTCTTGCAAGCTTTTTCTTTTAGTTTCTGGTACATATTTCCAAACCAAAACGGCACATAAACTCGCATTTACTGCATACAACAAAAACGTGCCCCACAAATCTATGTACAAGAACAAATATGGCGATAGCTTTTGAGACGACGCATACAAAATACAATTAAAGATGATATATAGAGCTCCTCCCAAACTCCTATGTTTTACTGGCATTAATTCAGCTGAGATGATAAAAACTATTGAATCCAAGCCTAAACAAGCGCTTGATATACATAAAAGTAAACAAATGACACATAATAAAGAATCTTTGGAAACTATTTCGAGACTTTGCAGTCCAGTAACGATACAGGCGCAGATCAAAAATACTGTCACAAAAAAAGTGCTCGTCAACAATACCTTTTTGTTCTCGTACCTAATGATCAACAAATCAGTTATAGCCAATCCCGCTACAATTACAACGTACATAACAATCACAGCGTAAAAAGTTGCATTTTCATTGCTCGTAGACTTTGAAGCCATTTCCAGAAAGTAAATTATGACGACGTCACAGCCACTCCAGTACATCATATTCATCAGAAGGAATACATGAGAGGCGGGCGTATAGAAATCCTTACTCGTAATTTGCCTCCATAAACCATTTAAAGTTGTCTTGCTCGGTTTCCGACTCAAAATTTCCTTTTGAGCTGCAATAAGGTCGCATAATTCTTTAGCAGAAATGTTGTCGGAGCCTCTGAGCTTTTTGAAGGCTATTTCGCATTTGTCAAATTCGCCTTTGCAGGCCAGCCATGATGGAGACTCGGGCCACATCACAGCGATCGTTACAGCGATAGCTATGGGTACAAACATGATCATGCTGATAGTTTTGAAATGGAGAAAGCGTCCTAGGATCCCAGTTGTTGACATTCCCATTCCTTGTGCGATGCCAAAAGCTTGCATGGTTATAAACCTGTATTTTGGAGCTAGCATCTCACTCATGCCGAGGAAACTGATTGGGAGTAGACTGTTGACTCCCAGACCGTGGAAAGATTCACTGATCAAGATCTCTGTGGCACTTGAAGCTGTGTAGGTCAGGATCCAACCGATGAGGACGTAGCAACAAGCCATGATGTATCCGAATTTGCGGCCGATTTTGTGGGTGATGACGGGCATGAGGATGACTGGGATGCCCGCTAGGCCATAGATAGAGCCTTGAATGGAAATTGTGTTGAATTAGTAGGCGTTTGACATATTTTACAGCAGTCGAAGATTTGTATATATTATTTAAAGGCTGCGCCTCGCTGTTACATCTGCAGCTCTACAAGAACCGTTATCTTTTTCGGGATGAAAGGTCTCCAATGTCCTTTTCTGTACTATCTCTGATGACGTGTATATGCAACATTTTCATGATGATCGGTTGAGTAGTTGAGGCGTGAAAGCGTAACAAACAAACGAAAAAATTAACATACAAACAAACGAACAAAAATAGTTGGGAAGCCTTATTGAGATTTTTTGAATAGACGATAGCTTAACATTAGGTATCAGATAATTATAAAATAAAAAAAAATTAAATTACAAAATGTCGTACAAAGAGAAAAAGAGGCTCTGTGAGCTGGAGATCTTCTCGTGAAATTTTGTGAGCAGCTCCAATAACTGTATTTTTTTTTGGCAAAGCAGTTTTTGGATTTTTGACGGAGAAATATATTTTTTTATTCAAAAGCATTGGTTAAGAAATGCGATCTGTAGAAGACATAGATCCAGACAGAATATGAACTTACATACATACATTTCGGACATACGAAAGCATTTTTGTCGAAGTTGAAGCATAGACGCTTTGCTCGCTGACGCTCACTCGGTCGATTAACTGAAGCAAGAACTATTATTATACAAGCGTAGGCATTACTCTCCCAACAAGATAGATTAATAAACTCTCTAAGGTTCACACCAGAAAAAAAGTAATCGCTTAAAATTGGTGTGACAATTGTCCTTGTCATTCTGGCGATTTATTTTATTTTGCGAATTAAGATGAGGTTATGTTAATCTCAGAATTAAGTTCCCTACTTTTACAAATAATACGAAACGTTCTGAGTGATGTCTGTGTGTTAGTTTGATACTACCACTATGCCACCTACATCTTTTTTTAGCTTTAGTTGCAGTAATCTGTACTAGATGGAGTTAGTTGCCTAATTTGCGAAGAGTTTGTCAGTAATTCTCGAAAGACGCAATTGCCCCAAAGACGCATTTGCACCGGTTGACCCTACATTCTAAATCCTCACCTATCCAAGACCTGGTGTGGACGTCGAGGGTTATGGAGGAGTCGTCTCTGAACTGCTGCATCAGGAGAGATGGGTAGGTGACTGCGCCGCCGACTGAGAATGCGGCCAACAGTGGGGATATTGCCACCATATACTGAAACATTATTATACGTATTTGTACTAAGAAGTTAGTCAACAAGTAACATTATTTAAAGAAGAAAACCCGGCTGCAAAATGTTGTACCCTATGTCACTCTCACTATCAAGACGATTCAAATGACACCTCACATGTCGAAATCCATTAAGCTGTTTTGGCTGTAGGGCGTGCCAAAGAAACCTCATACATACATAGCCCGCATTTCCTCTCGAGGAGGCTGGCAGAGATGTGCAACACCCACACTTCGCCCAATATTCAGTCCCAAATGAGACAGGAGGTGATCCTGTCGCCATACACCGGGCTCCAGTTATGTAGCAGATGACATTAAATTCATCATACATACATACTCACCTAAAACTATACATACACTAAAAAACATAAACCTCCTTGCGCAGTCGGGTAAAAATATTGTGTGATTTCTCCAAAGAACACTAGACCATTCAAGACACTAGACGTTCTCGTACGCTAGACGTTATCATACGCTAGACAATTTCAAACACTAGTCATTATGAAGAATATGAAAATGTCCAACGTATGATAACGTCTAAAAATTAGACGTTTTTGGACTGGAAAGGCATTGAATGTTTTGGCAAACTAGACGTTCTAGGACACTAGACCAATTCATTGCAGCCTTCATTATCCTACTGCTGCTAACTAAACATCTTTTGCGTTGACTTCCTATGCTATTTAAGTAAAAAAGGTTTCCATATTACTCGTCAAATTGTTTTATTAAATGGAGAAAGTGTACATACTGTAGGTAACATTTATATTTGTTACGCGATTACTGGGCCAATTGTAAATCGATTTTAATGATTCTTTTTTTTGGTAGATTATACTTTAAATGATCCATATAGAGTTCCATATAAATTTTCTCAAAATATGTAGTTCAAACAGTTTTTTAAAATATCACCTAAATCCTAAATATTGTCGACCAAAGGTCGATTTACATCAAACGAACATAGAGCTAGAACAAGAGCATTCTTTCGTAATCTTTTAGTGTAAACGAAAGCTAGACGTATCCATTTACATCAAACAAACACAGAGCTAGAGCTAGAACAAGAGCATTCTTTTTTTAATCTTTTAGTGGGAAGTCGGTTTTTTAGGCTTTGTTTTTGTATTATTAAATTTATCGTATTGAGGCACAATAAATAATTACTAAACTTACTTGATTCAATAGTGGCGAAATCTCCATTCTCACTGTCAAACACTGCTAAATCAAATCTTATTTAAAAAATAGAACTAGAATAAACAAAACTCTTTCAATTTTTTTAATTTTGACTAGTCACTTCGAAAAAAAATTAAAACGTTTATTTCCTTCGGCTGCTTTTTTAAATAATAACTTGGTTAAGATGAATATAATTTTATTTTAATGTATAGTGCATCTCGACGCCCCAACCTACTTCGCCCAGACACTCTATTGTTCCAACAACATTTTCAAAATGCACTTAAAAGCACTTGTTTAAATATAATTTGAATACCTATTATAATTAAAGTACTCACAATGGGCTATAATGTGCAATAATTACGAATAGCGGCGCAAATACAAAGAAATTATCTGTTTATTGCAATAATTATCACACCGTAATCTCTAAATACTTATTGTGATGATATCTGCTAAATCAAATCTTTAAAAAACTGACTTCCTGTTATCAAAATAAAATTTGGGAAAGATGGGACCAATTTCTAATTATATCCGTTCAAATAATAAATGAATTTTTCAAATCGGTATATACGAGTATGTCGCAGCCAACTTGCTTAATCAGCCAATTAACGCCATTAAATTAGACGCCATTCAACTAGCTTCCTGAATTATATTTAGCCGTAGTGTCTAATGCAACGTTGAATAAACTGATCTTACAAAACGAAAAGTGTCGCGGCTGTAGGCATGTGTTGATCACGTCTCTCCTATACATTTTGTATCATAGAACGTTGAACGTTTGTATCATGAGACGCTGTGTCAGTGTCCCGCCCGCGTGTCTCGTCCTCGTCTTACGTCTTTTCTTACTGGCTTGGCACTTAGAGTGGACGAGTTAGACACACTACAGTGTGTTAACACAACACAGTTGAACACAGCAATGCACACATCTAATTCTTACTTAATGAAACAAAAAGTAAAGACAATAGGAAATTTACCTAGATGAGATCCCTTTTTTCCGGTCCTACATATGTGAAGATCTGTATGTATGCGTTATACATTCATATTGTCACGCTTTTTTTCCCTGAAGGGGTGAGAGGGCCTTTCCGATCCAGTGTCAGCAATTCAATAGTAAAACAAACTTCTTTAAAAACTTTTTACTTTTTTAACAATGGTTTTGGTTTCCAGTTCCGCGTGATCCAAATGGACCGGCAGCACCGCACCATGGGCGTCCATCCGCAGTTCCGGAGCCAGGACGAGCTTCTCAAGATCTTGGCTGTAGAGTATAAGAGCCTGCTCAAAGATTTGAAGGTAATGTTTTTTAAGATGTATGTACTGTATACGATGGGCGTACGATAGGACAGAAAGATTCTAAAGTCAAAGTCAACCGGAAGACGCAACGTTAGCTCACAAGGTAACCACCGGTCACCGGTATATAGACAGGTAGCATTGGGCCGGTCTGAAGTGGAGATCCTTGGGGAAGACGTGCCTGAAATTATAACCTGGATAGCCTGAACCACTCCGATATTTAACATCAGGTGTGTTGTGGTCAAATATCCAGCTTTTCAAGCATATCAAACAATTTTCTGTATAATTTTGTTTGTAAAATAAAACAAGCAAAGAAAGAAAAGTTGCTTTTTTTGTAAACAACATTTAAAAGTCGCCACAAGGTCTCACAAAAGAAAGTCACAAATCGGCCCCAACTCAGCATAATGCCGGCTGTTAAGCGATGCTGATCTTCCGTTGGGTCAAGTCAACTAAGTAAGTTCATGTAGGCCAAATCACTAGCCCTGAGGGCCTAGTATGTTCTAGTTTTGTCCTAGTTTTGTTTTCGACGCGCGGGACCATGGACCTTATTGCGCGGCGATACGATACGCAGCGTCGAAAATAAAATGTAACCACCATGGGCATAAGACGTCATGGGTGCCTACCCTGGCATCAGAATTAGGCTCCCCGAAGGCCTCTGAAATGGTTTCACGGCTTTATACTAATTGTTCACAGATAGCGAGGTCTGGTAGACATAAAAAGAACGACAAGAAAATGAAGAGTGACCTGCAACGAGCTCTCCTGCTAAGGCTCGAATCGGAAAATGATTGCAACGGTAAACAATCGATAGAATACTTCAAAATTAATATTTTCATTTGACAGGTCGAACTGACGAGATTGGTTTTGGATAGGGACGAGTGTCGTGCAAGACAAAGATTTTATTTTCTTATGTGTAATGACAATGGTTCACTCACTCCAATTACTCGCGTTATACGAGTGAGCGCGAGGGCAGTCAATGACCATTGCCACCACGTTCACAAAATGAGGCTGGTCTAGAGCAATTTAGAAATATAGATCTAAATGATTACAGTAGTTGACATGGTTATTAAGACATTTGAATGTTTGAACTGCTTTTGACTTTTCTATACCAAAATTGCAAGATCGATTAACTATGTAAATGCAAAATCTTTCAATTCTTGCGTCGCATCCTATGTAATAGGGTCCTATGTAATGTCTGTGCGTCGCATCGTAAATCAAAAAATCGTGGGAAATAATATTTCAATAAGACTTTCATAACACTTTTTTTTACGTTTTACATCATTCAGATACGTCATCGAGATTATTAAAATCCGATAAATTAGTACCACTATCTGACAAGCTGCGTGTGAAATTGTTGAAGTGAAGAACGAAGCAATTAAATAAAATTCTTTTAGATTAACATTTTTAATAATGTTTATTTTATTATTCATTTGGACTCATTACTGAAGCAACGTGAGTAGGTACGTATTTAAATTAAATTAAAAAGAATCAGTGACATGAAACGGACACCTCTTAATTATCATATATAAAATTGTTGTTTGTCGGCTTTTTGAAAATACCGCCGACATGTCACATTAACATTATGAATGTGACAGTTTGGGACTTTTGAGATGTTTTTTTTATACTTATGACGTTCAGGGATTTATTGTACGAGGGACCAAGTTGTAGTTTCCTGTTTTTTTTTGCCAGGGAAAACCTTTTATAGGTACCACCCTGCCTTGGGGAGGCTGGGTGGTTATGTCGGAGTCTCCACACTTGTGGCGGCATACCCACTAAAACCCTGGGGTGCTTCACCTTTGTGCCGTTGGTTGGGACTGCGGGCACGCTGCTGCTATCCTCCGCGGCCCCGACAGCGCTGATCTTCTAAGATCTCATCGCGGGGAGCTTTTGCTCCACCCATCTTGATTAATATATGTGGTATCACGCCATTGTTTATCCTCGGGAACACTTTTATTAGGCGGCAGGCCTTTCCTGAGCTTGTCACCAGGTTCAAAGTGTCCTAGGTCAACTTGGGATTTGTATGTTTGTATTTTTATACTTACTGTTGATCTTTTGATCTTTATACAATTTCGGAAACAAGAAAAAAATGCATTGAAATTAATTTATTATTTTTTAAATTAAGTTTGAGTAGGCTAGGTTATTTAGGTAGAGTTTAATCGGTCAAGATATGTAAAGATTACACTTAAGAACGCGACTTGACGCGAGTCACAATCCGAGGCGAACTACTAGTTTTATCAAATACTTCGGTGTTACAGGCGGATATAACATAATGGGTGAGATGGATGACCTGCTGCAGCTGAAAGGCAAAGAGATCCAGCACTTGAGGGAACTGGCCATCGCCAACGAAGGAGAGGTATACCATGACCATTGTAAGATGACATACCGTCACGTCTTTCCCCGAAGGAGTTGGCAAACGTGTATTCACAACACTCACACTTCGCCGGATGATTCTTAGTCCTCCATAATTGTCCTCTATGAGTGAGTCTTAAATGTGACAGGGGCAAGCCTGTCGCCAAACACCGGCTCCAGTCATATGTATGTATGAGTATGTTAGATGACATTAAAATACTCACATATTTTCACAAATGAACCAACTGGTGCGTGCCTTCGGCTTACTTAAGTAAAAATTTATGATGATCGGATCATAAAATGTTGCAGGCAAATAGCTTATTTTAATACATCTTTTAAAGTTTCTTTTTTGGCTTGCGTCTCGCTGCCATTTACCCTAATGATAGGCAATGATACGGCCCATGAGAAAATTTTCAGACAAATCGGTAAAAGGTTGTGAAGATCTGACAGTCGCGAGTTCCGGCTATAATTATAACGTTGATGTGAATTCAGTTAGACGCTCGCCGGTCCCAAAGCGAGAACCGGCTGATGTCAGCTGAGAACAAGCTGGAGGCGGCCATGCTGCGGTTCAACGCCGTGCAGTGTGAGAACAAGAAGATTAGGTTGGAGATCGAGCACATGCTCAAAGACAGGTGAGCACGTGCGCTGTTATATCCATCTTTTTCACTCGCATGACTTTTGTAACGAGAGAGACGTTGACAGATAAAATATCGCGTTAGATAAAGGTCTATGGTTTCCATTTCTCATTATTTAGCCTACAATGTGCACCGTCACAGCCGAGCGAACCTGTCGTGGCTCGCCCACTGTCAAATTTGTGATGAAATATTGTCCGGCGAAGTGTGGGTGTTGTATTACACCTCTGCCAGCCCTCTCAGGGGAAAGGCGTGACGATATGATTTGTAAGGCCATCGTCGCGTGACTCGTGGCAGTAGATATCGTCACGTCTTTCCCCCGAAGGAGTTGGCAGAGGTGTACAACACCAACGCTTCACCCATATATACGAGTACATATTAGTACTAAAATACTATCAGCCAAATAAACCAAATCATCATACTCCAGAGCCCTGTTCAACGAAGCCTGGGACAAGATGCTGTCCGCTCTGGGCACGGGGAAGAAGTTTCTCTCGGACCTGTTCGAGTCTTCCACCCTGGCTTACGACCAGCGGGACGAGTGGTGCCAGAAGCTGCGGTCTATTCAGGAGAAGGGCCGGATGGATCAGACGCTGCAAGTGCAGGTGAAGAAGAATTAAAGAATTTGGAATACTTGAGATAGTTGATCGAATCAGGCGTTACTTTGCGGAAGTTCATCTTCAAAACTGTTTAATTTGAAATTTTAAAGTTCAATTTAAGGGGTAGTTAACAAGACTGGCCGTTGTGGAGATCATTGGGGAAGTCCTTTGACCAGCAGTGGATGCCTTCCGACTGAGGTGGGTTAAAAAAACTAGTTAGTTGAAGTGATAAAATCATGATTTTCTCACTTTCTTTATTTTTTACTGAAACCCATTTATTGAGTAAAAAACTTATTCGTGGTCGCGTTGTTTAGTGTCACGATGTTTAGCGTGCTGTCGTTGTTTCAATCCATGATTTATCATGAGAAACTTTTGTTCGTGGTTTTGATATTTTGTTGCTACATTTTTCGCTGCTGTAAACTTTTGACGATAAATTATTTGGGTTTTCGAATTCTGAAACGGAAAATTCTGACGTTCAGCGTCTTTCCGTGACCCTCGCTAGATTCGTCGGTCCATCTTGTAGGGGATAACCTACGCTGCCTTTTCTGGTCTTTTGTGCTTTTTTCTGCCATTGAAGGTATATAAACAGCAGAGAGCAGACAGACTGATGGTAAGCGATTACCATCTACCGTCTTTCGAGAATTACTGACAAACCTTTCACAAATTAGGCGCCACCTATTATATATTTTTTCTATTTTTAGTTATAATAATCTGTACTAGATGGCATTAGTTGCCTAATTTGTGAAGGGTTTGTCAGCACAGACGTATTGGCCCCAGTTAAACCTACATCAGCAGCGGATCAGCGACTCAAGGAAAGTACATATATCTAAATCGACACTCCGAAATAGTTTCAACTGTCTCGTTTTTTAGCGTTTTCCAAACCAAAATCTTTGATCCACCACTGTTTTTTTTTTTTATGTTTGCCAGGAAATGCGTGATCTCCAGAAAGCATTCGACCACGAGACGAAGACCTACAATTTTCTATCGAAGAAGGGAGTGAAGAGAGTGAATAAGAAGCAAGAAGAGAGAGAGATAGCAGAGAAACGAGCTGTAGAAGTAGAAGCCGAGCAGAAGTTAAAGGAGCATAACAAAATCCTGGATGAAATTTATGTGAGATTTTAAATAAGTAGGTAGGTAAGAATAAGAACTCTTTTTTTTAAGTTTTTTATAACGTGTTTTTTTAATTTAAAAAGTTTCTTATCGTTGTCAACCTAGGGTCCCATTTAATAAAGAAAGACAAAGATATACTTACTCACTTTAATTTTTTTTCATAACTTTACTCGGCTAAACCGGTATCGATGAAATTTGACTAGTAAATTGGAAAACTGTTAGTGAGCCGAGCGCATTTACTCATTACATTTGCACTGCACTTGCAAAAAAAAATCTATTGTTTTAGTAAAATTATTAATTAGTAATTAGTAGCGTTGGGATACTCTGAAAACCAGCTCTGCGT
This sequence comes from Peribatodes rhomboidaria, assembly GCA_911728515.1. Lineage (NCBI taxonomy): Eukaryota > Metazoa > Arthropoda > Insecta > Lepidoptera > Geometridae > Peribatodes > Peribatodes rhomboidaria. Next base: position 1,235,150 of record OU452190.1, read on the forward strand.
AGGCTGGCCTGCCTCCGCAGTACATTGCTGAGAGTATCCCAATTGCCAAACTAAAATTGTTGCTTGTTATGTATTTTTGTTTAATGATTTGTCTTTTTTATTTTTTTAGTTTTGGCAATAAATACCTTTTTTTTTTTTTTTTTTTTAAATAATCATGACATTTGGTTAGCAACCAATAGGTGTTCAAAACTCTTAGTCAAACTTGCAAACAATTCAAAACTTGTTATTAATTAACTCTGAATTTAAATGTTATAAATATGTCACTCTAATGTTAAAGTTAGCTTTTGACTCTTGGTAGCGCGAGATGATTTATAGAGATTTATTAACTTCGAGTTAAAAGTGACCTTAAAAAATCTGTTGTTTTAATGAAATTATCGTGATATTTGGTTTAGCAACAAAGACATTTAAAACTTTTGATTATTTTCTACTAATTAAAATATTATTGTTTATTTTTATTTTGGGTGTATCCACTCAAAGATTTTTTGTAATTGGGATTTATTAACCCCCGACACAAAAACGGCGGGCTGTTAGAAGTTTGACGTGTCTGTGTGTGTGTGCGTGCGTCTGTCTGTGGTATAGTAGCTCCCGAACGGATAAACCGATTTGCGTTTTTTTTTTTTTAAAATAAATGTGAATTAGAAGGTACAATACAATACAATACAATACAAAAACTCTTTATTGACACCAAATACAAAATAAATCTAAACTAAACTTTCAAAAATATAGGCGCAATGGGCGGTCTTATCGCTTAAGAGCGATCTCTTCCAGACCGCTCTTAAGCGATAAGACCGCCCATTTAATGGTAAGGTAATGTTCGTAGCTATGTTGGATGAAAATCGGTGTCGTTTTAGTATCTAGTTCTCTTGATATATTTTCAGGACTATAGCGGCGAATCTTCATACAGAGATATAATCGATAACTTCGTCAAGGGTGAATTTCGAAACTTCTCCATGTACCAGCTCTTAACACACTACTGCGCTGAGAACGAAGTGCTGAGCCGGGAGCTGAAGAAGATCAGGCAAGATGTCGGTGAGGATGATGGGTGAATTGTTATGACTTTAAGGGTGGTGTTCATCTGGTGGTGGTCTGGGCGTATCCAGAATTTTTAGAGGTAGGGACAGAAGTAACTGTAAGTTTTTAAGGGATAGGACAAAAGTAAATGTAGGTGCTAGATAGGTAGGTACATAGTAAGAATTTAAAAAAGCTTTTTATTTTTTTAAAATCGGGACATTTTAACACACTGTCCCATGACCCCAAACTAAGCAAAGCTTGTACTATGGCTGTCAGAAACTGAAAATACATACTTAGATAATTTAAATACATACTTAAATATATATTAACACCCAGACATAGAACAAACACAATTTGCATCACATGAATGTTTGCCCTAGGTGGGAATCGAACCTACACCCCCAAGCTCAGAAGGCAGGTTCTCCACCAACTGAGCCACCGAGGCAGCCAATCAGTACCTATGATGGAAATTGTGCCATCCTTTATTAACTCTCTTCCAATCTTAGCGGACCGGCGCGACTTCAACGAGGTGCAAGTAGGAAGGCAAGAGAGCAAGATGGAAGATCTGAAGAGCAAGCTGGATGCGCAGATAATAGTAAACGAAAAACTAAGAGTTACAACTGAAGAGCAAAACCAACTTTTGAACAAGCTCATGGGGAAGATTAATGAAATGTTTGAGTAAGTTTTCATCATCATGATGATGATGATGGTCTCCATCACCACCAATGTCGCTCTAATCACCATCAACTAAGAAAGGATTATTGTGACAGCTGCAATACATTTGTGAAAATCTCAATGAAAACCAGAGTGAATCTTATTTTTACCCGACTGCGTAAGAAAGAGGGTTATGCTTTTCGTTTATGTGTATGTATGTATGTTTGTATGAGGATTCTCTTGGAACGTTCTACAGCCTAAACAGCTAGAAGGATTTCAACATGTGAGGTGTCATTTGAATCGTCTTGATAGCGAAAGTGACAGGTTACAACATTTTGCAGGCGGGTTTTTTTTTAATTTTTTTTATTGTTTCTTGTTTAAAAAAAATACTACAGTGTAATTATGGTGTAATCGGATACCCTATCATGTGGCGAGTACTCACCTACATTAGAAAAAATTTATAGTTTTCAAGTTACAGTTTTTTTTCTTTTATTTAAAAATTACACTTCACGGATTCCAGGGACCCTGACTTTTGTTAACATAAATCTTTAATTATTATATTATTTAAGGGGAATACAGGTAGAGGGGGGTTAGTTATTAAGTCTTAATCTAAGGTTAGGTTAAAGGTTATCAGATTTACTTATTGCATTGTGAGTACACCACAAGTTACAGTTTTGTACTCTTATGGTTAGGCACACGGAAAAAAAAAATTAGCTGCTGTTACTAAATATTAGTTGTAGTAGCAAAAATCCTTTCAAACTATAGGGACAGCTAAGTTTTTTGTTAGCGTAGCAAATTGTTTTTAGCTGAACGAATTTAGCTGTTGCAGCTAACAATCTTAACAATACTTAGCAGTAGTTGCTAACAACCTTAACAATTAGCAATAGCAGGTAAATATTTTATCCTAAAGTAGTTAAAATATTTTGCTCTGATAGCTAATTAAAAACATTCGAATTTGTTTTGTTTATATAGATAACAAATTTAGTAAACTCAGTTAAGTAATTTGCAGTAACTGCAACTTGAGTGTGATTCTCCTAGCAAAATTTTATTTTGAATAGTAGCTAAGCAGTCTTCGTCGTAGTCAACAAAACTTTGCCAGTGTTTCGAAGATATTTGGTGCAGCAGCTAAGACATAGGCAGCAAAACAGATTTAGTTGCCACAACTAAACCATTTTTTTCCGTGCACTTACTTACTTAGTTATTTTGATTGGACACAAAAAAGCGCAGCCAATCACGGTCCGAACCGCGGCACACAACCAGTAACTCCAAGCTAATTAGTTACAATATTAAACTACTTAACCCCGCACCGGCGTGACGTCACGGCGCGTCACGTCGTGCCACGTCGTAATTAATGCACGTCGTCGCCAGCCGACGTGACATCGGTCGTCACGTCACGGCTAACGATCGTTTGATGCAAATCATCTGTTACGTATTGGGAGTACGTTGGTGATAGTGAACGTGTTATCACGAAATACTATTATTTCTAATTATAATAATTATATGAGATTTTTGTCTCGACTTTTTCGAAGATGGAAGAAATCAGAAATCAGAATTTATTGATAACTCCTAATACACGTCATAATGAATGTATTTTATAATGAGTAATCCTACTCCTACTAATATTATAAACGCGAAAGTTTGTAAGAATGGATGGATGGATGGATGTTTGTTACTCTTTCGCGCCAGAACGGCCAAACAGATCTGGATGAAATTTGGCACAGAGATAGATAATAGTCTAGAATAGCACATAGGATACTTTTTAACCGCGGGTGAAACCGCGGGGCGCAGTTAGTTTATTATATTTTATTTAGTATTTTGGATGTAGGGTCAACTGGGGCAAAAGCGTCTGTAAGGCAATTGCGTCTTTCGAGAATTACTGACAAACCCGTCACAAATTAGGCAACTAACTCCATCTTGTACAGATTATTGCAACTAGAGATAGAAAAAAGATGTAGGTGGCGCCTAATTTGTGACGGTTTTATCAGTAATTCTCAAAAGAGGCAATTGCCCCACAGATACATTTGCCCCAGTTGACCATATCTGAGAAACGCTTCACACTGTAGGCTTGCAGCGAACGCGCTTCAAAGGGTTCGCGAAAAGCCGACAGGCTCACGTGCTCGCGGCGAGCGGCTCAGCTCGTTGAATTGATACGGCGAACTGATACGCGAAGATGATACGTTAGCACGAAATATGATTAGTCAGTCTCAACCTTTAGCTTCGTACTATTCCCTGTGTCGGAGATTTCGTGAAACACAAATAAAGACATGGACGACTAACAAAACAATAAATTATTTAAATTTAAAAATCAAATTCTGGCCGGCTGGGAATCGAACCCAGGAGCCCCTGATAATAAGACACGCTTCCAAATAAGTCAGAAAGCTCGTATGTTTGTTTGTTTTAATGTGACAAATAGTTAATGTTAGGGGCTGGCCCACGTAATATAACATGTCGTCACGCCTTTCACCTTAAGGGACTGGCAGAGGTGTGCAACACCCACACTTCACCGTACGACATTCAGTCCCAAATGTGACAGGGGGCGAGCCTATCGCCATACACCGGGCTCCAGTTATGTAGCAGATGACATTCAATACGTACAGATGTTCACACAGTGAACAAATTGGTGCGTGCCTTCGGCTGGGTTTGAGCCCGCTCACTCTGGCTTAACAGGCGAGTCTTCTCCAACTAGGCTATCATCGCTGGCTCTACCACTAACTGTACTAATAGTTTAAAATCTAAAAGTATCATGCCCTCGATTCTATTTATTTAGTTATCCGTGACTTCGTTTGCGTTTATTCAGAAAATAGTTCCAAAAACATTCCTCGTACTGTACTGTACGTAACGAATTATTAAATTTAATCAAGAAAAGCCTACAAACAGACAGACGTATGTCTGTCTGTTTGTCTGAGTCTGAGAGTTTCTTTCGAATTTATAAAAAGTATTTAGAATTAATTAATTTTTTATTTAAAAAGTATTTAGAATAAATTAAATTGTAATGTATGTTGTAATGAATTGCCTCAAATTTTAATTTTCTGTATGCCAGATGTGTCAAACGCAGATAATTCATTAACAAATAAAAAAAAAATTAGTAATTGAATCTAGGCCCAGCCAAGTAAAGGTTAGATTTGCCTCTATACTCGAGGCTTTTATTTATCCAAATTTTGGATTTTTTATCTCCTCCTTTCATTTTCTAGCTAAAGTTTAGTCTAGTCTATTGATGTCCAGTATCGTTGCTTCTAGCTAGCAAGCTGTCCGTCCCAACCACCGCCACACCCGCTGTAAAGCTGTAATTGATTCACTCGTAGGGTGCACGCACATTAGGCTGCGGAAGTCCCGAACATCATCACTGCGCCGGACAGTTGAAACCAAACACAAGTTTGTTGATGTGTGTAAAGCTCTCGTTGCCTGCGTCTGTCTTTCCACCCAAATACAAATCACGGGTATGCAAGGAAAAGTTAATGGATATCTCTAATGCAAGTGCAGCAAACGTGTTACGCCTTCGATCTCGTCATTGCTTCCTATCAGATGAGTCAGTGGTCAAACGCATGCCTCGTTTGGTGAAAAAAAAGTGATGAAAATAGCTGATCCCTTAGTAACTTAGTCTTTGTAGCTTTGTAGTTTAGATGGTCTTAGTAGCCCATCTTTCCCAGCCATCGCCATCATCATCTACATCTTTCTTTATTTCGTGAGAATAGGGTATAGATCTCTATTTTTGTAGCATCTGCTGAAGTCCAATCACACCGGTTGGTCCAGGTTAGACCCGCAATTTTCCGTTGAGCCATAAAACGAAAAAAATCTAAGTAATATGTGTATTTCTCGCGAGCGGTCGGCAAACCGCGGGCCACATGCGGCCCTCGGCCCCCCTCCTTATGCGGCCCGCGAGTGTTATGTAAATAAAAAAAAAATCGGGACATTTCGCTCACACGGTCGTCTGGCCCCAAACTTAGGCTTTACTATAGCTGCCAGAGACAGATAATCATTGATTTTTAGAGATCAGATAATACCTACATAGATACAAATAGTAAAATATGTATATATAGAAATCTATAGTAAAACTTTTGAACAAATGCGGCCCGTAACTTGCTTATTTTGGCAATGTGCGGCCCTTGCCTGCCAAAAGGTTGCCGACCCCTGGTTTAGACCATCAAACACTGGACCACAGACTTTTATATGTTAGTGGTCGCTGAGACGAGACGCGTCGCTGCGTTCGACCTAATGCACTCCGACCCCCCTGTATCCGACCGCGCACATTAAAGCGCATATCCATTACTGGTACAGCGCCGTCCTAATCCAATTTAATTGGAATTGCATCAACTGTAAGCCCTGAGGACGCGTGATAACAAATACATTGCTCTGTGGCATTACGTGTATTAGGAAAACATAAGTACGAGTCACCACTAGTACTGACTATATACACTTTCAGGCATGTCTTTTGAATACAAGGTATACACATATTTTAGGCTAAACTAATAAAGTTTTATTTGTCCAGTAATCGTCAATCACTACGTAGTTCTCAGCGAACTAGATAGGTACTGATATACCTACCTCTCAACCCCCATATTTCCAAAACACCTTGCCACTTCGATTTATATTCGAACTTTAAAAACTACATTAAAACAATCTACATACTTGTCAGCAAAAATTTATGAAGATCGACTAATTTTTAACCACTACGCAAAACGACAGGGTGTTATGAGTTTGACGTGTGTGTCTCTCTCTCTCTCTCTCTCTCTCTCTCTCTCTCTGTGTGTATGTGTGTGTGTGTGTGGGTCTGTGTCTGTGGCATCGTAGCTTCCGAACGTATAAAGCGATTTTGATTTGTATGTTTGATGAAAATCGGTGTAGACTTTTTTTTTTGATTTTTTTAATTTATAATTGTATTATTATCATCGCATTACGGTTTCTAGCAATGTATGGTGCATGGTCTTCATTCAGATAAGGAAATACGTGTAATTCTACATTACTTTGTTACAGAATGCTGGAGTGCAGTCTAGAACCATTTCAAAACTTGCTCGGTGATAAGCAACCTACTGTATACACGTTGAAACTTTCGCTGCTCCTCATCTCACACAAGATCAAGGAGTACGTCGAAATTGTGTATTACTATGTAAGTTAAATAAATATATTCCTCCTTAGTAATAATAGCTTCGGAATACACCAAGTTTTATCTAAGCAGTGTTGTGACTTTATCGATCGAATTAAAAAAAAATATTTAAAAGAAAAAACAAAACATTTCGACATATCGTCACGCCTTTCATCCGAAGGAGCTGGCTGAGGTGTACAACACCCACACTTCGCCGCGGACGATATTCAGTTCCAAATGTGAAAGAGGCGAGCCTGTCGCCATACACCGGGCTCTAGTTATATAGCAGATGACTTTAAATACGTACAAATGCTAACACAATAAACAAATTGGTGTGTGCCTTCGGCAGGGTCCGAACCCGCTCTCTCTGGCTCGAGAGGCAGGCCTTCTCCGACTATCATCGCTTTTCTGTAACAAAACATTCCTAGTTTTCCTAGGCTATACAACGTTTATTGCTAAGAGGGATTAAATTTACATTCAAATCGCCTAATGACAAGCAGTGATGCGGCCTGATGGAGCACGCTTGCCTTGCCTAGAAAAAAACGATTTACTCGAGACTTGAACACACCCAGATTATAAGTATCGGGAACAAATTCTGTGGCTGAGCATTCCACAATGTACATACATATCGTCACGCCTTTCCCCCGAGGGGGATAGCAGTGGTGTAATACAACACCCACATTTCGCCGGACGATATTCAGTCCCAAATGTGACAGGGGGCGAGCCTGTCGCGTGGCCTGTAAAATAAAAGTGGAGTCAAAAATTAATTTCACATTAATCCTTTCCTTTTTTTTTTTTGTATAATAGGTCGGCTTTTGACCACCAACTCGCCTGATGTTAAGCGACGTTGTGGTCTAAGATGGAGCACGACGACCTAGAAGGTACTTATTCACTCTAGCCTTGAAGTTTACTAGAGTGAAGAAGAACAAAGACGGCAGTTGAGTGAGGAGCTACAAGTGCGCGACTGCTCAGACCCGTCTTCGGAACGGTTACACCGGACTACATCCCGAAACACGACTAGGTCATTTCACGGCATGGCTTGGTCCGGTGGGTGGTAACTAGCCACGGCCGAAGCCTTCCACCAGAGTTTGCTACCTTATGATAAAATCGAAAGGCTCTTTGGCTGACAGTCTGTTTATACTCGTAGGTTATCACGGCTAAACGGCTGAACGGGTCTTGATGAAATTTGACAGACAGTTACAGTATATCACGAGGATAGTTTTTGGATACTATTTTCTGAATAAATGCGTGAAAATGAATTAATATTTTAAATGCGAAAGTTTGAATGGATGGATGTTTGTTACACAATCACGTCGGAATGGCTGAACGGATTTAGATGTAATTTGGCTTAAAGATAGATTATAGTCTGAAATAGCGCATTGGCTACTTTAAACCCGAGCAACACTAAGCGAGCAGCAAAAAAAAAATCGATAAATAAAAAAAAAACAGGTTATTTGTCCCGTAAGTCCCGTTCATCAATTCAGCCGGTTCAATTTAGAATTTAGCTCTTTTATCTTTAAATTGAAATTAAAGGAACGTCACCTGAAACACAAGGAAGTGCTAATGAAGACGTCCCCAACGTCCCGCCTCAAGAAGTTCACCATCCGCTCGGAGACGCCCGTCATGTTCTCTCCCGTGCCTCTCAACCTGCTAGTGCCCGCTGACCCTTGTCCATCGTAAGACTTTTAGAGAACTCTACTCCTAACTATCCTATCCTAACGAATACCTATTATAAATGTGAATGTTTGTTTGTTTGTTTGTGGGTGACGCTTTTATGTTGCACAAGTAAATGATGTCAGGAGACAGAAAAGGAGATAAGTACATTATTGAACAAAAAAAAAAAAACGGTTCCTGTGAGGCAGCGAGTGAAATCGCTTGACGGAGCTAGTTAGTCACTTTTCAATGCTTTTTGTAAGAAGCTATAATGAAATACATTAACAGTTACAGACGCGTAATGTAAAAAAAATATCAATGTAAACCTGAATTTACACAAGGAGAGCTTCTTGTGTAAAGCAGCTTTAGCGGTTATTTACAAGACACGAATGAATAAATAAATAAATATTCGGGACACTTCCACACACGGTCGCCTGACCCCAAACTAAGCAAAGCTTGTACAATGGCTGCCAGAGACTGATATATATACTTAAAAATTTTAAATTCATACTTAAAATGATATGAACACCCAGACATAGAACAAACACAAATGTTCATCACATAAAATGTTTGCCCCAGGTGGGAATCGAACCCATGCCCACCAGCTCAGCGGGCAGGTTCACTACCAACTGAGCCACGGAGGCAATGTTATTGATATTTTAAACAAAGTACTCAGTAGCTAGAGTCTAAAATTAATTTAAGTTCAAAATTTTATTATTCTAAATTCTTTTGATAATAATTGTCTCTCTTTTTGTAAATTTTATAATCCATTTTAATGTATTTTTCTTTGAATGTGTCAAGTTTTAAATTGTAAGTTGTGTATAGTCGGAAGTGGACTTAAAGTTCCTTTTGATTATTGTCAAAGATTCCTTTTGATGTGTATTTTTGATGTATTTAATTAACTTTTTGTCTGTGACTGATAAAATAAAAATACTCGTATGTACACTTTTAAGCAACCCTCCTTGTGTAAATCGAGGTTTATCTCACTTCCAGCTGCATAGAATCTCGGTGGCTGTCCCGCGTGTCCGAGGCTCCCGAGAAGCCCTTCAAGCCACAGGAGGCAGTCGAGGCTCTGTCCGCGCTGGCGCGCGACCCGGCGTTCCTGCGCAGCGACCGCGTGCACGCGCTGGCCGACTGCCGCGCCGCCGCCAGCCGCCGCCTGCTGGCTGTCAGGCACGTGCACTATTAGGGAAGTTTTTTTTTTTTTTTTTTTTAAATTTTTTTTTTTATAAAGGAACAACTGACAGCCGTATTAAAAAACATATATAGAGTGGATATATAAATAGACTTATTAATAATACAGCCCACAACGCCATTCACAAATTACTAAATAAATTACCTAATTTTTTGCCAGAAGTTGCTAACTTGAATTGAGTTTATATAATAAAAAAAATCATCAATTTTGAGACAAATCTAAAGATAAACTAAAACATAAATTAATGCCTGTATATTTAAATCTATTTATAAACTATATTACTATACTATAAATCTATTTATGAAATATAACTGTATATTTAAATCTATTTATAACTATATAAGGTTTAAACTAAACTGGACTCGTAGGAGGCATGGACATGGACGGATTCAAGACATACTAAAATTGTATCACTCGAGCGCGGCTCAGCCGGGCCTTGGCCATGCCACGGCGGCTGCGGGGGCTCGGGCTCGGGGAGGGGCTGGCTTTTATGAGGCATGGCTCGCGCTCGGAGCGGTCTAGCATAAACCATCATCAGGTCAACGAGCCAAATAGCGAACCAGCCCGAGCCAGCCGAAGCAACCGCATGCACAACCTAGCTTACTGCAGCGCCACCACCTGTCGCACACGCAAGAGCACGGAAGATCAAGTCAAGACACACCGGAAACTGAAGACAATGACGGGAGACCCAGACCGTTACTTGACTATTTACGTATACATACAAAAGCTATGTATACCAGTTCCATTACCAGGTCTCGGTCAGCCGAATCGGTCACCAGCCTCGGTCTCCTGTCGCCTTTGCTACATGTATTCTCAGCTTTTAGGCTCACGAGCCTTCCAACTGTCCAAATTAAGTAACTGCATTCCAAAATCTGACTTATGGCGCACTAGGCAGACCGGTTGCGGCAGCCAATCTGATGAATTATGTCCTATTGGAGCTCACACACGAGGCGGCCAAGAATTTCTTCCTAATTTCGCCTGCCGTAGCCGGGCTCTCTAGTGCACGGGGGCTCTTAGCTAGCGAATCATGTAGCTGGCTAAGTTAGCCAGTTAGCGAGCTAGCTGGTGAGCAAGCAAACGAATGTATCTTTATTTGGCTAATTAAAAAAAAGGTGGAGGTAAAAGGTATATGATATAGGTATAAGTTCGTCTGTACCTATGTATTTCTTTCGTTTAGTAATTCAATTAATAAAAATACATATTGCTAATAGCATTCTTCTATTTTGTATTTTGTTGTTCTATCAACACAGGCGTTTTTGATAAGAATGCGATTACCGAATGATGATAATGAGTCTCGTCGCCTTCGTTCGTTCGTTACCTTTGTCCGAGTCGATTGAGTTAGACTTTTGTATTTATACGAGTACACAGACAAGACAAGACTTACAAAATAGTCAGGGTGACTAAAATATTTAATGCGCGCTAGGCTTTCATGCTCTGATGACCTAAGGCGCAAATTATAGAGGCCAGATGTAAGACAAGGATGCGGCGCGGACAAGGTTTAAGCGTGAAAACTGTAAAGGAAGCTGCACCGCGCTGGAACTTTGTTTACACCGCATCCTCGCCTTACGTCCAGCCTATCTAATTTGCGCTTAAAGCAAGCTTTGAAAAGCTTTGAAAATGTTACTAGCTTAAAATTTACAAGTACTTAAGTTTCCCCTCCAAAAAATGTTTTAATAGCTCGTGAAATTTGTCATCCAAAAAATAAAGCCAAAATATTTTGTAAGAAAAACTTTCAGTTATTTTAAGAACCGGATTTACGTCACTACCACCCCGGACACAAAATAAAATCGATAGTTCCGGATACTTTCCGAAAATTACGAAAGAAAACTAATTTATTGCCCATCGCCGGATCATTCATCAAAATGTTGACGGAGTACCAACTTTTTTATTATCCTATCCATCGATTAAATAGTTTGATAGAGAAGAAAATGAGAGGAAAAATGACGATTATGTTACGCAACTGTATTTTTAAACTGGGAAGGCTCTTGCATGTCATCTGCTACATGACTGGAGCCCGGTGTATGATGACAGGCTCGCCCCCTGTCACATTTGGGACTGAATATCGGCTGGCGAAGTGTGGGTGCGACACCTCTGCCAGTCCCTTCGGGGGAAGGGCGTGACGATATGTTATGGTTACGGGAAGGTTTTAGATCAGTACGCCTAGCATAAACGCTGTGCAAAATTTCGTCGACTCTTTTACTGAGCTAGACGTATACATACATACGAGTACATATAATATGACGGGGAAAGTCGGGAAGGCCAAGGTCTCGCATCTGATTTCCGATCCGTGATCTCGTCATTTTAGAGGTAATGGGTTTGCGAATGACCATGGTTTGCGACCGCCGTCAACAAAGTTAAGGGAATCAATGACAGCCATGACGGTACTCCATTCGGTGTTACACTCCTCTTAAATGCCTGTAATTTAGTCTAACATGAATCGATCAATCGTCAAAAATAACAGAACAATGACAGATTGATAGAAATATTTCAAAATAAATTATAACTCACAAAAAGAACTGATTTTCAATTAATGATGACACGCACCGTCATATATATTTACAGGTAGCCTTTATATGTTCCTACACGATTAAAATTAACGAGGTTTTGTCGCGGTGCGCAAAATAGGGCTGCTGGGATGGCAAACCAATGGCACGCGACAAGATATTTCACTTAAGTCACTGATCCAAACGGTTTGCAGTTTCGCAATGGCATAAAGACTCGTTGATCCAAATTTTTTCCATCCCTGCAGTAGACGATGGATGGTGTTATCCTTACTTCTCTTTCCCAATATCCTAACTAAGAATATTATTGAATTTGCGGGTGAAGAAAATAGCGTCAGATTGTATCTTAGATAATCTATAGGTAACATTGATGGGTTTTCCGCGATTCACCATGGATCGTGGCTCACGGGTGCGAGCGTTTCATTTGTTGGAGGCCTATGGCGGGATGTAGGAAGTCTATGTTATGTTTACTGTCATTGGGTTTATTTTACTTTGTAGTCTATAGTGATATTAACTAGGTGAACAAAATGGGATCCTACTTCCTACTTTTTTATTACATAGCTGAAAATTTGTAAGTTTGTTTGTTACTTCCTCATGCTCAAACGGGTGGTCGGATTCCAGTGAAATTTTGTGTGGATGTACCCTGGAAGAATACAAAATAGTTTTTGACCACGAGTAGCATCGAGGGACGCAGCTAATATACCCTGTTTTGACTGTTTCTTTCATCCCTGTAAACCTCTGCAGCATTTTAAAATCTGTTTGAAACTTTTAAATGTTGCCAGAAGTTAAATAATCGTTGTCCACAGTTGTAGTCAAGCTAAAAAGGTCAGGCGAGTAAGTGGCCGCGCTAACAAGTACAACCGAAGACGCAGCTAATTGCTCCGTAATGGCTGCTTCCGAACTGCTCCTGCTCGCTTCCAATCAAGCTTGGAGCGGGCTACCCTGAAACAACACCTGCAGGGTTAGATCGGCCCGAGACAAATTGTTTTTCCATTGTTTTTATCACGCGAGAACGAGACACACATATCCGTATTCTTGCTTTGTCACATCTAAGTGCGGATAGAAACGGTGGAAAGACAATTTGTGTCCGGCCCGAGCTAGCCCTGCAGGAGTGCTAGCATCGTTCTTAGTCGATCGGTAAGCTGCCGTTTCATAACATATCGTTACGCCTTTCCCCCGAGGGGGCTGGCAGAGGTGTACAACACCTTCGTCGGAAGATATTCAGTTGTAATACATTTCTGCCAGCCCCTTCGGGGAAAGGCGTGAAGATTTGTTTTTTGTGTTCGGTCAGTTCAGTTTCATCCATCATCATCCATCAGCCATAGGACGTCCACTTGACTGCTGGAAATAGGCCTCCCCCATAGATCTCCAATAAGACCGGTTGGTAGCGGCCTGCATCCAGTTCAGTTTGCCTATGTTCAAAGAGTAAGTAGCGCCATAAGGAACAACGTATATTATTATACGATACGATTTATAATTGTACTTTTAAATGTAATATAACGGAAATAGATACTTAAAACAAACCGAGAGTTTTTTTAAGGTCGCTGCATAGATGACGGGATTTTACGCAGCCCGGACGGAACGGAGCAATTTTTAAACATCGTTACACACAAAAGTACAGTAGTAAAATATACGCGACGGGATCTCGGACGAGACGAGGCCCGCGCCGGACGGAGCGTGAAAAAACATCGTCGTGGACGTGGATGTTTACCACGTACCGGCCGGCGCGGGCCCGCTCGCTCCGGAGAGTGGTGTAGTGAAGTGAGCTCCGTGTTTACGTTGGCTTTGCGGAATTCTCACGGTGCGTATACGTTACAATCTCGTCCGGGCATTCACACTGTCCCCGTCCCGTCCGAGATATTATCACGTCACCTTTAATTTTTTTTTTAAATTTATTTATTTAATATGCATAGTACAAGTATATTGTATTTCTAAATATAAAGGTTCAAATAAAAGGAGACAATATGACTAGAGTACCCTAGATTTCACACTAGGCGAACCTGTGTCGCGAAATCTAGTCTCTTTCTTCCATATCAATTATTATTTAATTATGTAGCGCAATAACGATGTAACGAATATAGTACACAAAGATAAACAAGTAGCATTATTAGTAAGGAATTGAAATATTTGTTCACTTGTTTGTATGATTTTTATTGACTTTTATCGTTTTTCAGTAGTTTCACAGTGGCTCTGTGTTCCTTATTAACTGCGCCAAATAAAACTGCAGTGCAACTGTGTTCGAGCAATTATCGACGTCGCGGGCACCGGAGTGCACTGTACTGACTACAGTGTTCTGTTGGCACCACTGCATTAAGCACCTACATTATACATACTTACCTAGGGTTCAATTCTGTATACAGTTTGGGACCCACTGTTCATTTTGAGTGCTCGAACTGTGTCTCAGATCAACCTAGAGGAAAAGATGGAACACTGCGTTATATCTTGCCTTTTTTTAAATATTTTTTTATGGATGACTCTATGCTGTTGGCGATTGAGGCCTCGACAGCGTACCGGGCATTAGGCAAGCGCAGATGGCGCAGGGCCTCAACGTTATATCTCGCTGAAGCCACTTCTTTATTAAACGTGTGCGCGTGGTAATGTTGCCATGAAAAATAATTACAATTGCACAAAAACTAGTATTAATTCCCAAACTCTACGTTAGCCATTTCCGTTCCAATTACCTTAGTAGATTTATTATTCTAAAACTGCACATATTTGTAAGAGTTTAATGTTATGGCTTTTTAAAAATTGCCTTGTTTTTAAAAAGAACCTCAAAATATAGTTCTGGACACATTTTTATAATGCACTATGGATATTAATATACACGAAATTATACCATAAACCAATGCTCATAATGTCGAGGTAAGAATGACCAAGCCAGTAGCGTAGTAAAGTTGTTTTGCGTCAATATGTGCATGTTGTGTACTATACGACAGTAATATAGCGTAGTTTTTGGATGGTTTTTGGCTTCACCTAAATCATACGCCGTGCGCCATCTTATTCTCTAGGTTGATCTGAGAACTGAGTGTAAAGTGTCATGTCTTTTGAATATTGTGATTTTGTATGTATACTTTCATTATCCTACTAATATTATAAACGCGAAAGTTTGTAAGAATGGATGGATGGATGGATGTTTGTTACTCTTTCACGCCAGTACGGCTAAACAGATCTGGATGAAATTTGGCACAGAGATAGAATATAGTCTAGAATAGCACATAGGATACTTTTTAACCGCGGGTGAAACCGCGGGGCGCAGCTAGTTGTCAATAAATTTATTTTTATTTTATTGGAGTCCAGACCGTATCCTTTTAAGGGGTGTTTCTACTCGTACTGGGTTATGTTTTTACATACATACATACATGAAGTCTTCCTTGACGTATCCGTCAATGGCGAACCTGGCTAGATACGGTTGTGAGCACGGATGTGGCTCGCAAACCCAAATTTGGTTTCAATGGTCCGGTTGCAGCGCACAGTACAACTGACCGTCGAGATTGTATGTGTAGGTATAGGAAGGCTTCGGACGGGTCTTAATGATAAGGCGCTTTGCATCTAGATCTTGTAGGCGCTTCTCTTCAAACTTAGTGACAGCCCTAGTAACAGAGTTGTGAAAAAAAAAATGTTTTCGAGTTATTTCACATTTTGCGTAATATTTTGCAGGTAATAAGGTATTCAATTTGTACAACCCTGTTGAATTTATTGAAAACTATTTTTTTTTTGCTTTCTTTTATGATTAAATGGGCTCACGTTTGACCACAACACACTTGATGGAAAGTGACGATGCGGTCTAAGATGGAGCACGCTTGCCCATGAGGTGCCTATTCACTCTTGTCTTGAATCAATCTTGCTGAATTAATCTAACGTTATAAAGGTAGTCCGCGCGGGATGAGTAGAAACACCTCTTAAAAGGATACAGTCTGGATTTCAATCACCCTATACATATGTATGTAGCTCTTTGTTGTTCCCACCAGAAAATATAGCAACAAAGGAAACATACATGCACAAGTATCTTTGCGAGTTGAAAACTTAGCGAAAACGTAAAAAACCTATATCCGCCATTTTGGAAAAATCCTAAATTTGACTCGAAAAAATAGTTCAAACAGATACGAGTACATTCATACATACTTCTATACTACTAATATTATAAAATCTAGAGTAAATCTGTCTGTCCCTTTGTCTGTAGGCTTTTCACGAATAAAAGACTGAACGGATCTTGAAGAAATTTGATAATATGTACTTATATCACGAGAAAGGTTTTTGGATACTCTTTTCTGAACAACGCGAACGAAGTAGCGGGTAACAGCTAGTATATTAAATACTTGTACCTAAGTATACTGTCTAACAAATTATCAATCTTATGATGCTAAAATGTATAAGGTAGACGAAGGTATAGCTTGGATTGTAAATGAAGACTTATTTTATTTAAAAAAAAAATAGAGTAAAAAGTTATGATTTCTAACAATATTCCTTTTTTTCCCGAAATAACATAAACATAACTTACCGTCACGCCCTCGAAAGAGCTGGTGTACAATGCCCGTACTTCACTAGACGATATTCAGTCCCAATTTTGACCGGGGCGAGCCTGTCGCCATACACCGGGCTCCATGCACTTACGTAGCAGATGACATTTAATACGCACAAATGTATACGTATTCACACAATGAACAACTTTGTGCGCGCCTTCGGCTGGGTCCAAGCCCACAAATTTTCCTCCAAAAAATTCCAAATAACAGAAAAAACATAAGTGAAACTGCGGGATGTCTGATAGATAGATACATCGGATATGCTCTTTAGTTCACGTCGGGTCAAACTAAAAACGTATCGCGAGTGATCTCTTCCAGACGCGAAGCAGCATCCATCATACATCATCCATCATCATCATTCTTCATTCATCATTCCATCGAACAGCATTGAACCTATGAGTACATTGAGAACTTTTATGTCTATGTTTTTGACACGTGCTCTTACGGTGAAGGAAAACATCGTGAGGAAACCGACATTTCCCTGAAGAATAATTGTCGGACATGTGACATCCAGCAACCCGCACTGAGCCAGCGTGGTGGATAACGGTTTACCCTCGACGTAGGGTAGTAGGCCGGTGTCCCTGCTGTGGGACGTAAAGTTTAGTGCTGTTTATCAAGGAAAAGTGAAGTCAACTTTAATATACTAGTGCGCGTCATAGGTAAGTACATCTTGACATTGCATAACATATCGTCATGCCTTTCTCCTGAAGGGGCTGGCAGAGGTGTTATACAACTCCCACGCGTCGCCGGACGATATTCAATCCCAAATACGTCAGGGGGCAAGCCTGTCGCCTAACACCGAACATACAATACGCACATATGTATGTTCACACAATGAACAAATTGATGCGTGCCGTCGCATCGCGTATGAGTACGTCTTACTAGTGTAAATGATCTCTCGATCGATCGATCGATTCTCTTTTCCAAAATTTATAAAAGTAGACTGAGATTCGAACAATTTGAGTTTGAAATTTGAGAAAGAAGAAATTTGATCGGAATTGTGAATAGCCCCACTGGTATGCATAAATAAAAGTCCTCAGTTTTAATCAAAACCTATTTAAACGATGCAAGTCCCTTATTGGCGACGAAATATTATTCCAACATTTCGGCGCAGCATAGCGGAAACCATGATATAATAATATACTCCGCCAGGTATGGCATTCCGATCACGTGGGCAACACACAGTGACGTTACTCGATGCATAAGCAGGACCGAATTATGTCATTTACAAATAGTTCGAAAGAGACGGATGACGTTGACGAGCGACGTCATTGTGTTTTCTCCCGCTATGCTGAACTTGTTTTTTTTGTATCATGACGGAAACTGCCTCTAAAAGTGGCCGAACTGTGTGCTGTGTTGTAAGCTGCGTCGAGCTATAGCGGGCGGGCTGCCTACCAGACTTCCACGACAACTTCTCGTACAGATAAGTCGGAGATTTGTATTTAATGAGACATACATGAGACATGCCAGGTTTACGGCGATGAAGCATTATGAGCATTTTATGCTGTTTCAAAATGATCACATGCGACCTAAACGGTATATTAAAGTAGTAACGGACACATGCGTTCTGGGACCCTATTCGGAGATTTGAGATTTTCATCTCAACATTTTCGTCCTTGTTGCTCTCGTTTGAATAGTCATAGGTGTAGGAGTGACCAAGATAAAATCTCACCCCATCTCACGCGTAGGATTAGCTCTCCTGAACCCGTTGCACATGATAATATTTATTATTTTTAGCTAATAGCCGTGGACCAAAAACAGTGTCAACGTAACTAAATTTTGACAAAATGAGAGATTTATTAAATTAATGCGCAGTTCTTGTTAAAAAAATGGTTAGTATCTATCCCACAATTTAAACTTATAAAAGCAATTCTTTAAACTAATTAGCTATATTATGTTTTTCAAGCCGTAAGTCGCGATCCATTTGTAAGCCTAAGTTTCGCGTTTCATAAACCGTTCATTACATATAATATTCACACATATAATCCACATTTTTCGATCGGTGGAATTCGCACACTGTGCTTTTAAAGCGATTTTTTTTTGCCGCACAGCTGCAATCTGTGGAATGAGCTCCCTCCTGCGGTATTTCCGAGTAACTACAACATGGGGTTCTTCAAAAGAGCTGTCAATAGAGTCCTTAAAGGTCGACAACGTATCTGTGATGCCCTGGTATGATATCCATAGGCAACGGTGATCGCTTACCATCAGGCGGCCCGTTAGCTTGTTTGCCACCTATGGCATAAAAAGTACACATATACCCCCTTAGCAATAAACTTTGTGTAGCTAAAAGAGTTACACAGTGTTTTGTCTTTTTTGGTCTCTTACATTTTTGAACTCTATCGAAAAAGACAAAACACTCAGCCTCGGAATAGCGTATTTTTCCGCAAAAAATTAGCTAGCTGCGTGCCGCGGTTTCACCCGGGATTAATAAGTATCCTATATGCTATTCTAGACTATAATCTATCTCTGTACCAAATTTCATTCAGATCTGTTCAGCCGTTCTGGCGTGAAAAAGTAACAAACATCCATCCATCCATCCATCCTGTTAATCCATCCATCCATCCGTTCTTACAAACTTTCGCTTTTATAATATTAGTAGGATTAAGTGGTCAGCTTGTAACGTGACCCCAGTGACTGAAGTGGGTGGCTATGATTGGCTAGCCCTAGCGTCAAAGCTTTTAGGCCGCCTGAAGGCCGCTGAAATGAGCCACGGTAGCGCTCATTTGCTAACCTCACGGTCGATATCCGAAGATTGACACCTGAACACCTATTATTAGAATAATATAAAAAGCAAGACAAGATTCGAAATTCGAAGCGGGTTCAAACCCAGTCGACGGCACGCACCAATTTGTTCATTGTGTGACCATATGTGCATTGTATGTCATCTGCTATACATGGCTGGAGCCCGGTGTATGGCGACAGGCTCGCCCCCTGTCACGTTTGGGACTAAATATCGTCCGGCGAAGTGTGGATGTTGTAGTACATCTCTGCCAGCCCCTTCGGGGGAAAGTCGTGACGATATGTTATGGTATGTTTTATAAAAAGCAAAGCCCGACTTCCCGTCAGGCCGTCATTCATGTAAACAATTATATTTTAAAAACTGCTTGACTGATTTCGATAAAATTTATATGGAACCACCTCTAAAGTACGATCCACCAAACAAAAAAATAATCATTAAAATCAATTCACGATTGGCGGAGTAATCGCGTAACATATATAAAAAAAAAACCTACAGTCGAATTGAAAACCTCCTCTTTTTTGCAAGTCAGTTAAAAAGGTAAAGTATGTAGCGGGCAATATCCAAAACCAACGATTCGATTTACAAAATTCTTTGTCACTATCAGAGAGGAATACATAATCGCTGAATCCCATCCTAACTGTCTTAACCAATGTTATAAATGCGAAAGTAGATTTGTTCGTTTGTTTGTTACGCTTTCACGCCTTAACTACTCAATCGACCAGCATGAAATTTTGCATACACGTTGTCAATGGTTGAAAAAAGTACATAGAGTACTTTTTAGCCACGGGCATAGTAAAATAATATACTTCGCCAGGTACAGCATTCCGGTCACGTGGGCAACACGTAGTGACGTCAATCGATGCTGAAGCAAGACCGAAATAAGTCATTTACAAAACATTCGAAAGAGACGGATGACGATGAAGGATGACGTCATTACGTGTTTGCTCCCGGGATGCTGGACCTTGTTTTTTTGGATCTTGGCCGGTAGCACTGCGTGCATCTAGTAACCTCACTCACTCACCTCCTCCATACATCCTAACACAATTTACACACACAAATACACTCACAAATACACTCACACACCCTCACAATCACCCTGTTTATTTTTCAAATTGTCAGTCCGTTTTTTTTTTTTAAATAAATAAATAAATTCGGGACACTTCCACACACGGTCGCCTGACCCCAAACTAAGCTAAGCTTGTACTTTGGCTGCCAGAGACTGATATACATACTTAGATATTTTTTCTAAAATACGTACTTAAATAGACATTAACACCCAGACATAGAACAAACACAAATGTTCATCACATAAATGTTTGCCCTAGGTGGGAACCGAACCCAAGCCCCCAAGCTCAGGAGGCAGGTTCACTACCAACTGAGCCACAGAGGCATTTTATATCAATTTTGTCTTTAAATTTATAAATTTTACTTTATTTTAGTCTGCCATTAATTTTATGTAAAGACGTTCAAGTGGACGCCCGCGATACTGGGTTTTCCAAATGCGGGAACCACAGTGTTTGTATTTGTATATGTAGTAAGCTATGAAACGCAAGCAAAGCCGCGAGCAGAAAACCTGTAGCCCATAAAAATGGAACCTAGACACGTAAATATTAATGGGCGAGCCATTTCCTTTTTATCTTCACGGTATTGTCCGAAAACATTACCGGCCCGAGGGACCTAGTGACCGTGAAATGATGTTAACAAGGGGAGGGGGTTTTCTAATGAGCACCCTACCTTTGGAGTAGGAGGGCAGAGGGACAACTTCGACAGGGGAGCAAAAACTCGTCTATTTCGGTATCGTAGTATGTCTTATACTCTGAATGGCTAAATTAACAAGTAACAATAATAAAAGAAAAACAAAAAACCCGGCTGCAAAATGTTGTACTCTCTGTCACTTCCATTATCAAGACGATTCAAATGACACCTCACATATCGAAATTCATCAAGCTGTTTAGGCTGTAGGGCGTGCCAAAGTAACCTCATACATACATACACTCGAAAAACATAACCCTCCTTCTTGCGCAGTCCGTTAAATACACAAAACACTGTCCCCTTAACAATAAACGTTGTACAGTCTTGGAATAGTAATACAGTATTTTGTTTCGATCGAGTTCAAAATTGTAAAAAAAGAAAAAAAAAAACTATTCTGAGGGAGGCTTTACAACATTTATAATTATTAATGCAAGTAAAGTTAATAGTAGATTATGCACCGAGGGAGTTAAGCAGTGTCTTACGTCCGGTCGGCTATTGAACCCTGAGCGTAACCCTTAGCAGCGCTTGAGAGTTAACTCTAGAGTCCCTACTCTAGAGTTAACTCCCAAGCGCTGCTAAGGGAATTGTAATAATATAACGCCCAAGCGAAGCAAGGGAGTCCTATGTGAAGCGAGGGGTTTAAGCCGCCCAAGACGAAGGCACTGCTTTATCCCAGAGGTGAATACTCTACTTTTCACATCTTCTGCGGGGCAATAAAAAAGAACTGAGAAAATATGTTAGTCATCAAACATCGTTTTTAGAGTTTTTGCTGGAAACCAAAAAGGCGTCGTGACTTTGTAGGTACCTATATTATTTTCTAAAACTTGTGATTCTTCGAGTTTTAAAGTGCAATAATGTTGAATCTTTTATCTTCTGTAACTTTTGTCAGTTCGTTAACGTACACGAGTGTGGGCAACTGGCACAAACATTGCGAAATACGACTTTTCGTTTTCCCTACAAAATTCCATTTGATAGGGGGAGTGATCTAAAGTTGCAATCACTTGGTTATCATTAATACGTAATTTGCTAGATACTGGCAAATGCAGCGCCAAAAATGAGGAAATAAAAAACCTCGTCTTTTGTTTCAAAATTTCATGCCTTTTCTTTGTGGTGGCCAGTCCCGTTGTTGAGTTTTTATTCAATTTTAACCTCGAAAACTCCCTTGGGAGTGTCATACAACATTATCTCCCTTGGGAAGCAATGCCTTGCCTTACGTTGAGACTACGTGATATATAATTGGTCATTGTCGAGCAGGTGGTGTGAAAAGTATATTTCTTCATTGCGTGAAAACAACGTATATTAAACACACACTTGAAATGTGCGTACGTAGGTACGCACATTTCAAGTGTGCGTACCTTACGTCATCTGCTACATGACTGGATCTGGTTGTATGGCGACAGGCTCGCCCCCTGTCACATTTGGGACTGAATACCGTCCGGCAAAGTGTGGGTGTTCTCTGCCAGTCCCTCCGGAGGAAAGGCGTGACGATATGTATATTAGTTCGAGTTTTAAATAGAGAAGAATACCACTTCTCTATTAGAGGTCAAGACACGACTACGACAAAAAGTTTTAGTAATATTAGTTAAGAGTCCGTCGACCACTTTAGACTAACTTCGCATTGGCTTAAGGTTTTCCATAACCATTTCATCTAGAAGAAGATAACGAGCGAAAAGAGCAAGTAAAGTTACTGACGAGCCATTACAGTTACGTACAGAGTGACAAAGTGGAATTTATTTTATGACTTTTGCTCTTCTCTAATCATTCTTAAATAACTAAGAATTTACCTTGAATTATGGATTTATTTAAAAGCTAATGATGTAGAAAAGCTGCCTATGTAAAGGGATTTTTATTTGCTTTGTCTCTCTATTGAATAAATCAGTCAAAAGTGACCCCTTATAATTGCGGATTTTTTCATAGCTCTATTTTCGCTTCAGAACGTTTTTAAAAAAAAACAAGAACATAGGGGCGGAGATATTGTTAATATAATTGTACACGCTAAATTTCATCATAATCTGACAAATGGTTTTCAAGAAATTTGAGAAGCGCGTTTTATGGAAATTTCAGAGCGTCGCGGCCCTCTTAATTTAAAGTTACACATCTGTTCGCTATTCTGTGTCCGTCCGGCCGCGTGCTATGGGTTCGTTAAATATACAAAGTGCCTAGTTACCTGCTCACCCTTTACTATGGACTTATAGCTCCGAGCCCACCACGTGTATTAAAATGATATTTAATGGCGACGTAAAATATACCAATCTAAAATCAATGGTTATTGATTTAGTAACCATTGATTACTAAATCGATAATGCGCGCCCGCGACCCGGAGTGAGGTTATTTGTTGGTAGTTGGTTAGTTTGTGTGGGTGAGTGGGTGGTCCTAGTGTTAGGGTGTTAGGTTAGATTCTGGCCTAACTCCCGAACGCTAGGGTTTTCATTGGTACTTACTTATAGGATTTTAGTTGTTGATTAGGTAATATTAATAACCGCTTTAAGGACTTGGGCAATTCTTATAATTAGTGCAAGTGACCAATAGGATTAAGAGTCCGGCGACCACTTTAGACTAACTTCGCATTGGCTTAAGGTATTCTATAGCCATTTCGTCTAGAAGAAGACGATGAGCGAAGAGAACAAGTAATGATACTGACGAGCCTCTAAAGTTACTTACAGAGTGACTAAGTACAATTTCATTTTTTTTTCACAATACAAGTACAATTTCGTTTGTGGCCTCGTAGCTCTCGAACGGATGAACCAATTTTGATTTTTTTTTGAACAAATTTGGTGAATTAGTCGGGAATGTTTTTGGTTATCTGTGACCTGTGAAAATCGGTGTCGGGTTTTTTTTAGTTTTTAATTTTTGCGATTTATAGCGATATTGCGATTATAAGCGATGATAGCCTAGTAGGAAAATAAATCAATTAAATTTTTATCTTTTTTAGCTTCAAAATATCTGCTCTTTTTTGTTCCATGAAGGAATACAGATACCTGCAACACAAGCTCTGCTTAGTGTAGGTTCTGTGGACCAATCTACTCGTTACAATAAGCATAAAATGTACTTTGAAGCTTTAATGTACATATTATATAGATACTGTTAACTACCTTCTTTAGGTGTATAATTATACCTTAAGTAATTTTTGTTTTTCTTATGTGATCTATGTGACTATTTTTCCTATGTGACTTATGTGGCTTATATCTATGCAATAAAGATTATTATTATTATTATATTATTATAGGAAAAGGGCCGCCTCTCAAGCCAGATAGAGCGGGTTAGAACCCAGCCGACGGCACGCACCAATTTGTTTCATTGTGTCAACATATGTCGTACTTATTGTATGTCATCTGCTACATGACTGGAGCCCGTTGTGTGGCACAGGCGAGCATGTTGACATGTTGACTGAATATCGTCCGGCGAGTGTGGGTGTTGTATTACACCTCTGGCAGCCCCCTCGGGGGAAAGGCGTGGCAATATGTTAATTTCTGCTTTTACGGATTGACCGAGTGAAGCGAAAACTAGAGTTTACTGGGACAAATCGGCGTTTGTAAGTATGTATGTAGTTAGGTATGTGGACGATTATATACTTCTACCTAGCTGTCTTGCAATAACATGAGTACCTTAGTACCGTGGGCTCGATTGTCATGAAACCAAGCAAGTATAATACGTGCCTTAAAAGATGAGAGTTGACGAGCGACAGCGGTAGGGAAATATTTCAATTATATTTTCAATATCCTACTCCTACTAATATCATAAACGCGAAAGTTTGTAACAATGGATAGATGGATACTTGTTACTCTTTCACGCCAGAACGGCTGAACAGATCTGGGTGATCTGGGTGGCACAGAGATAAATTATAGTCTAGAATAGCACATAGGATTTTTTAACCACGGGTGAAACCGCAGGGGGGAGCTTTTTTCATAAAAAAATCAATATTTCAAATATTTCAGGAACATTTAAATCCAAACATAAACCTAAAAATCATCAAACGCACCAACCAAAGTTAAACCACGTGGTTTGTCAAGTCTCATATTTCGTGGCACGTACTGTAAGTGGTGCATATATGTAGTCAGATAAGGTTACTTAGGTGATAAAATTCTAAAACTTAGGAGTCGCGCGGTCACAGTTCGATGACAACTACCAGTTTCACTATGGTTAACATAAACCAAAAAAATTACAGCGTCGGTGGCTGAGTTTGGTAGTGAACCTGCCTTTTGACCTTGGGAGCGCTAATTCGATTCCCATCTAGAGCAAACATTGATTTGGTGATTATCATCAGTCTTTGGCAGCCATAGTACAAGCTTTGCTTAGTTTGGGGTCAGACGACCGTGTGTGTAAGTATCCCGATTATTATTATTATTATTTCAAAAAAATAAAAATAATGGTGGCTTGTATTAGTTCTGTGTCTAGGTTTTAATAACTATTAAAGTTTTTAATTAAAAAAAATCAATACGAATAAGTACGTATTTATATCAGCCTCTGACAACCATTGTACAAGCCTTTGCTTAGTTTACGGTCAGACGAGCGTCTTCAAAAATGTCCCGAATATTAATTAATTAATTAGTAAAGAGTGATTAGTGCAAAAGTTATGTTCATGTGTTGGTCCAGCCGTGCAGCTTCGATTCGGGCAAGTTTTGAGCGGGAGGCGGGGTTCACGCACGCGCCCGCTCCCGGCTCTCGGGGGCCTGGGGCTGCCAGGGCGGGAGACTGGCGACTCTGCTGGGGTAAATTTCAGGGAAATCTTAAAGGCAAAGAAGTAGGGAAAAGACGGGAAAATATAGGGATGTAGTTGAAGGAAACGTTGGAAAGAGGAAGGATAAAAAATATAAGAAAATGTAGAGTTAATTATTTAAGATTTTTACTTAACATGAAAACTTTCATTTTATCTAATAACACTATTTTTAAGTTTCATTACCCTTAAGTATTCCGACCACTGTGCCATCTTGTTAACATTTGTAAGTGATTATCTCCATAGTACAGGGTATCATCATAGCCCATCTTACATAGCCTTGTCCAAAAAACTGGCATAATTTAATAAATTATTAATCATTTTAAGGGGAAAGTTGGAAAGAGGAAATAAGGCCAAGATGTGCAAAGATAGAGAGAGTTTTGTAGAGTTTCTAATTTTGAAGGGATTCCCTTTAGTATTAGGAACAAAGTAATTGGGAAAAGATGAAATGTTCGTTTTACAGTTTCCAAACTAATTTTGCATGTACCAATATTTGTCTTTTTTTTCAAAATTAGCTAAAACAATGTTTTTGTAGAAACTATATCAGTGATCATAAATTCATTTAAAATACTTTTTTTCTCGGGAAATGGAGAAAAACTTGAGGTTTTTCGCGTGAAACCGCGTTAGTAGCTTGTATGTTGTTTAACGCTCGTAAAGTTACGTTAACTGCCTGTCCTCATTATAGAAACTTCCTCTGTCCATTGACCGGCAAGCTAAATATTTTTAATTAGGTAATGCCTTTGATGAGAAATTTTATGACAAACACAATGCTCTAGATATTTTGTTATATTTTCGGCTTCTCAATGTTACAACAATCAACAAGACAGAGCATTACTACAATCATGCTATAATATTTAGGAAAATTCTCCCGAAAGCTTTTCCACACTCCTCCCCCAATTTCCAATTTACCCCAAGGAGCTGCCCAAAAAATCGGCCCACTGACATAGCAACACAGTCATCTCTTTCGGTCAGTCGTTTTGGCGCCATCGCCGCGGTCGGTCGTCGCAGCCGCTCTTCCGCGCCACACATCGTGTCCCAACAAAAAAATATAGTAAATTAATCAAAATGTGCCCTCACAATTACAGTGCTATGTGATATCAGTGTAGTGTGTGTGTGTAGTAAAGACCCAAGTAAGTAATAGAAATTAGATTTTTTGCGAATTTACGTTTTAGATTTTTATAAGGTTCAGGCTAGGGGTGACTTTCTAACTATGTAAGTATATCCATAAATAACATCTAGGGCGAGGGGATAAGATTGCAGGCTAGGAGTGTATTCAATGCAACTGTGGATTTGACGTCATATATTTGTGTAGAGAATTAACTTATCTCTACTATTGTCTCTCAATATCAGTTTCACCTATTTTTTGTAATTCGTTTGAGCTGTCTAACTCCAGCGCCAAAGAGACAATAATGATGTAATTTTCATTAAAATTAATCCTAATTTTTTATTATTATGATACGCTATTTTTTGCTACTATCACGGTTGTTTTTAATAAAAATATAGAATGCGTAAGACGGCATAATGTTAGAGAGTAAATTCAGATATGACGAGTGATATAGACGAATGGAGAGATCGTGCACACTGTACCGACCACACTTGACTGGGAAAATGGTAGGAAAATGATGTTTAAAAAATTCTTTATAACATGGTTAAACTTGACATGTTAAGTATTGATAAACTTAGGCCTTGGTTAATACTAAAATGTAGAGTTTGTATTTTATTACTTAATAATATTAAAAAAATAATATTTATTTAATCCATTATTCATATTTGGTAATAGTCTGGTAGAATAATTACGAGGCAGTTCAATTTACCTAATTTATTAGATTATAAAATTTTGTATAACCATAATGACTGATTGAAGAAAAACATATTACCTAGCAACAATACACAAATTAAATAAATAATTCAGTTATTTGTTCGCAACCATTTTTTAACAGGTTACAGTACACAGGCATTTCTTGTATTAAAAATGTTACTTATTATTAACTGCGTCGGTTATTTTTAGTAGGTAGGTACATACTTAATTATATATTTATCTTACCAACTCAGATTTTAAACAAAAGGTATGCTGTCATAATTTATTTAAGTATTTATGTGAATTTAATGAAAATAGCCTTCAGGGTCACGTACAACAAAATTATACAAACTTACTTTTTTTGTATAATCTTTGGTCGGCAATATCACAGTCTTGGTCTTGAAATCTACAATTTGTGTTAGTTGTTCTATAAGTTTTTTTTACAATAAGCAAAAAACATGAACTCTGTTAAATATACGTCCATCTTCAAATTTATTTAATACAAAAAAAAAGACTTACTCACTATTGTTGTTTTGAAACGCTTAAGTACTTACATTATTAGGATTGGGTTCATTGACAAAAGAAAAAATATTATAATTAATTATCGCGTTGTTCAAGTTCATTATGTGTAACTCCTTTTTGTCTAGTTTACCGTTACGTCCGATTCTTTAAACGCCCACTACCTCTGCTAACAATCTTTATTTATAAATGAATAAAAGATAAATTATAACTATACATTGTTATACTGAAATACATTCTTATTTAACAGGTTCACCGACAAAAGAAAAATGAGTATAATTATAATCGAGTTCAAGTTCATTACGTCTAATTCCTTTTTGTCTAGCTTACCGTTACGTCTAATTCTTTAAACGCCCACTGCCTCCACCGCCAGACTAGACGCGTTCTTACAGATTGACCTAAATTTACACTAAACTATACTCTACCATTGATGCAACGGCATTTTAGTGTATACAAATCTGTCCGCTTCTTTCTTATGTAATAAACACTATAGTCTATTCGCTATTTGATTGACATTGACAGCTCAAGTAAATTGGAAAAAGCTGAATGAATCATGTTATTGTTTAGTGTGTTTCATGTTATTTTCACACTAATTTTGGCCTGTGACTTCGGGCGGTCAGACGTAATCCTACTAATATTATAATCGCGAAAGTTTGTAAGAATGGATGGATGGATGGATGTTTGTTACTCTTTCACGCCAGAACGGCTGAACAGATCTGGATAAAATTTGGCACAGAGATAGATTATAATCTAGAATAACACATAGGATACTTTTTAACCGCGGGTGAAACCGCGGGGCGCAGCTAGTATAGCATATTATGTACTCTATCTTTTCTCAACATAGTATAGGTAAAACAAAGTTGCTTCCCGCGTCTGTCACTCTTTCTGTCTGTATATCCGCCAACTCTTTCTAAACCAGGCAACGGATTTTGATGCGGTTTTCACCATCAGTTAGTATTTTTTTTCACGGAAGGGTTGAAGGTACCGTGCGAAACCGGGGCGGGTCGCTAGTTAATTCTGAAATTGAGATATAGACACATGAACTCTTAAGTGATAACTATGGTTGTTGTCAAGATCCGCATAGCAAAAAATAAGGAGGTCCGCTGTAAAATTGCTACAGACAGACATACAGAGTTCCTTTAGATTTTATAATATAGCTATAGACTATAGAAGATCCTACCCGTGCGATGTAACAGTTTTATGATAAGATCATGCAGTAGGTATAACAGTCTCCTTAAAGAGTTTGACCTAGCTGTAAGTTTTCTTAACAAAATAAAATAAAATGAGATACCGAGTTCTCCCAAAAGAATCTAACACCATCGCTTCACTGGTTCAATTACAAAAGAACTGCATTTAACTTGTGAGCTGATAAATCGGCGTGTTAACTTCTTCCGGCCGAACTGCTGACCCGGAAGTGAATCATGAACAGTGTTTTTTTATCCCGGAAAATGTGAAAAAATCGGAATTAAGACTGACCCCACGCAGCATTGCTTTGGTGGCAATCACACTTTGTTATTACTTTTTATCGATGAGGTATTTGTGTGTATGTTCGTTAAGTATTTAAATGCAATAAAATTCAAAATTCAAAATGTGTGTGTTCGTGTTCATTTGTTTGTTTCTTCGTCATACTCCATAGACTAGACTTCTATAGACTTCTATAACCTTAGAACCTGGATAGGCTACTTTTTTAATAGCGAAAAACATAATAATACCACAAGTAAATTAAGTATAAATTAAAAACTAAAAAAAAAAACACCCTGATTTTTATCAAACATAGGTACGAACACTCCCGACTAATTTCGAACACATAAACAGATTTCGAACAAAAAACATATCAAAATCAATGCATCCGCTCGGGAGCTACGATCCCACAGACACTCACAGAGACACGTCAAACTTATAACACTCCGTCGTTTCTGCGTCGGGGGTTAATAAAAAAAGTAGGAAGTAGGATTGGACGCCGACACGGCTTTAGGGGCTCACAGACAGACGCGGCCTGCGGTGGTGCCCAATGAGCCGCCAGTGCAATTTCCACTGGGGCGGCCTGTCGACCGCCACCGCAGGCCGCGACTCAAAGTCAATGTCAAAATGTTTTTATTCAATTTAGGTATCAAAGATACACTTATGAACGTCAAAGTTTTTTTTAATAGACTCGACTGCCTTGTTCGGATAAAGAGCCTCTACTCAAAAGAAGCGTGTCTGGAATACCCCTTAAAACTATTCTGACTATCGTCAATATTTATGTGCACGTTAGTACACTAATCTCGTTGTTAACAATATATTTTCTTATCCTCGAATTACTGTAATTATAACAACATATCATCACGCCTTTCCCCCGAAGAGGCTGGCAGAGGTGTAATACAACACCCAAACTTCTCCGGACGATATTCAGTCTCAAAATGTGACAGGGGGCGAGCCTGTCGCCATACACCGGGCTCTAGTCATGTAGCAGATGACATACATAGTGTGATTTTAATCAATAGATTTCTGGTAATTCTGTAACAGCTTTTCGTAAGCTTTAGCTCGGTTCGGTTGCAGTCAATATTTAGCTGTTGTATTAATAGAATCAATGTCAGTGTTCTGAAAATAATATCTGTTTCAGTTTCTATTAATTAAGCTTTCGTTTGGATGTGGAGGAATTTAAATATAACTTTTACACACCTGATTTAAATTTCGTAATTAAATAAAACTGAAATATAAATAAAACTGGTTTCCGCTGATTTCATTTTGAAAAATTTAAGATGTAAGATGATAGGTAAATTCTAGAAGTTTAACTAAAAAAGTATGACATACAGACAGACATTGGAGTCTCATCAATGATGGGGGTTGCGTTTTACTATCTTGGCACGGAACTGTAAAACGGTGACAAAAAGAAAAAATCACACGCAAAAATTATTAGCACTTTTTTTCCTATGTACAAATTACTGACTGGATATAATATTATATTTGTCTTAGCGATAAGGCCGTCACTTGTGATACTGTAAAGTTTGTTTTATAAAAGACGCCTAAGTGTTATCCGCGACTAAAATCTATCTCTGTTCCAAATTTCATCTAGATCCGTTCAGCCGTTCTGGTGGGATTGAGTAACAACCATCCATCGATCCAAACATTCACATTTACCATAGATTATTTTAAGTATACATACATAAAGATTTTGTTTGATTTTGCAGTATGTATTATGAAAAATTTTATATTCAAGTTAACTCCTCTCCTCTACATATTATGAAACAAAGTCACTTTCCTCCTTTGTCTGTCTCAGTCTGTATATCTTCTTCAAATCGCATTCCTCACGTGACCACCACCTCCAATCGACCGTCAACTTCCCCTGTCACCATCAACTTTTCCAGGTCGCCTTGTTTTCTAGCTATATGGCCGCAGTACTCAAGAACCCGTCTAAGACAGATGGTAGAGAGTCTATTCGTGACCCTGAGTTGTTTCAATATGGATACGTTAGTCCGATGTGCTGTTCAAGGTTTTCGGAGTATTTTTCTCCAGCACCACATCTCAAAAGCATCGATGCGGCTATGATCCATCGCTTTCAGAGTCCATGTCTCAGTACCATGTATATAACAAGTATGTTATATACATAATAAGTCTGTGTATAACAACTTCTCATACACCACGCAACGGATTTTGAAGCGATTTTCACTGTCACTCAGATATTTTTTATCAGAAAGTCAAAATGTTTGTACTCAATTGGGTATTAGAAGATACGAATATGAACGTCAAAGTTTTTTAATAGACTCAGCCGCCTTGTTCGGAAAAAGAGCCACTTTTGTTCACTCAGAAGAACAGGCAAGACACTAGGGAGCATAAAGTAGTTACATCATTAAATAAAAATAATTTAATAATGTTAAACTTACTACTCCCTTTCCTCATGAAAAAGATTCCACATCGTAAAAGTTATGGATTTAATTTATCAAAATAAAACATAATTTTTACTTATTTTTATGGATTTCGTACAAACCTGTAGGTATATAACCTACAGGTTTGTACGAAATCCTCTGTGATCGAGTCCGACTCGCACTTGATCGGTTTTTTTAATTGTTTCACAAATTTTGGCTTCCAACTAGGTAGGTAACATACTCGTAGTAAAAAGCTTTTAGGTAACGTTCGAAGACGAGGCGGGTCAAAACTCAATACTCAAATATTTATTAGTATATAGTCATGCAAATTCTATAAACATGGAATTATGTAAGTAAACATAATAATATAACCCTGTTAGGGTATGGCAACAATTTGTACAGAACGATTTATTCTATGTATGTCATCAAAAATTATCTGCAAAAAATTCGTCAAGATTCACTAGTCTATTCGGGGTCCGTTAGACTTATGTACAACCTAATACAATTTGTGTTATACCATCATGTACGGTACGGAAGAAGCAAAACATGAATCTGAATCTGTCTAGTGTGAATAATAAAAGCCTTATCTATCTTTTTCCGTCGGTTAACAATCCCATAAGTTCCGTATCACCCGTCCCATAAAATGTAGAGAATTTCACACGTTTCCAACAAACATTCCGCTTCTTTATGAGCCGTATAGTATTTATTTATAACTGTAAGTACTCATCGTCTGCTTCGTACACACTGGCGTTACTCGTAGTACTCGTGCCGATGGAAATGGATATACAATTGTGTATTATGAGTGGCGGTGCCCGGCGGCGTTATCTGCGGTAAAAATGTAGGTTTCGGTTGCTATTTTTCAATGAGAAGAAATTAGGTAAGTAGTAGGATATGTATGGATGGATAATATAGGTATACATAATATATAATACGAGCTGTGCGCCGCAGTTTCACCCGCGGCCCCACAGGAACCGTTTATTTTTTCGGGATACAAAGTACTATGTCATATGTAAATAGTGATATATGTATGTAATAGTACGGAATGGCAGATTAGCTGCCTTCAGGAGAAGCATATTTGTGATGAGGATTGAAATTTACAATAAGCTACCACAACTTTTAAAAGATACGCAAACTTACAATATTTTTAAATTGAAACTTAAAAAATATCTTATTGACAAGGCATACTATTCTATTGACGAATATTTGAAGGACACTGACATTGATTTTATATAATATTTTTACTTTGACATTAATCCAATATGATTATTTTTTCTGTATTCTATAAACTTTTGCATACCAAGCGGTAAAACCATGGCGAACTAATTTTATTTATAAGAACTATCTGTAACCCATGTTTTGCAAAATAAATTATTTGATTTGATTTGATTTGATTTGAATAATTAGTATATTTTATTAATCAAAGGTATTTTAAGTACTAGAATGTATTATATTAGTATGATGTAATTTTATGTACCTAAGTTTTATTTAAATAGTTTATGTAGGTGTATAGGTATAATACTCGATGTTTTGTTGTTTCTTTGTATCAATCTTATGTTTATTTTTGCGCACCCTGTCCCATACTCATTTGTCGTATCCTCTCCATCCTAAGGTTGCCTGGAAGAGATCACTTGTTTGTCACTTGTTGATCACACGTGCACAAGGCCGCCAGTTGTTACACTATTTAATAAGTTTTATCATAATTTTTCTCTTGTTATTTTGTTATCTGTGGTGTGAACAATAAAGAGTTTATCTATCTATCTATCTATGTCCTTTTCCCCCAGAAAACGTGTATGCAAAAATTTCATGATGATCGGTTAATTTGTTAGGGCGTGAAAGCGTTACAAACATAAAAACAAACAAACAAACATACAATACATAAAAACAAACAAACAAACGAACAAACTCACTTTCGCATTTATAATATTAGTTAGGCGACGTTGGAAAACGTATCAAGTTCAAATTTTAAAAACAGTTTTAAGTTTAAATTCTAAAGTTAAAAAAAAAGGCCAGGTCAGGAGTACCTGCAACCGACGAGCATGTATGAAGGGACTCATGGAAGTAGAAGAAGCGAAAGATGTATGCTAGGATAGCATATGCGTAGCAAGTGGAGAAAAATTGAAGTGGTCTTTGCCTACCGCTACGGGAAAAAGGCCTGACTATGGTATGTACGTATATTCAAATGAAAATCCTAGACACTAACTTAAAATTCAAGGACGGTTCTATTGCACTGTACAATAGCATTTAAATTATCTCTGCTTCTAGGTTCCAGGCATCGCGATAAGGCGAATATTCGGCTTATCACGATGCATGTAGCCAAATCGCCGCGAAGCATGCATCGCGAACATTCGCGACAAGTTTTGTCGCGACGTCGCGAAATATACCTAGATGGAAGGTTGATTGCTTGATTGATAGAGGGATCGGGTTCGGACCTAGCCGAAGGCACGCACCAATTTGTTCATTGTGTAAGCATATGTGCGTATTTAATCTGTCACGTATTTGGCTCATTTTTAGGGTTCCGTACTCAAAGGGTAAACAGGACCCTATTACTAAGGCTCCGCTGTTCGTCCATCAGTCTGTCCGTCCGTCTGTCACCAGGCAGTATATCATTAACCGTGATAGTTGGACAATTGAAATTTTTACAGATGATGTATGTATTTCTGTTGCCGCAATAACAACAAATACAAAAAAATATAATAAAATAAAAAAATAAAAAGTATAAAATAAATAACAAATGTGTTTTTTTGTTGCGATTTAGGACCTCAAATCTATTAGACATAGTAGGTAGTATTGTACACACAATAAGGAATGCAGTAGACCTACTAAGATGCGGTTTTGTAATTAGAACGACTGTGTTAAACCACATTTGACCTTGACAAATACTACTCAAATGTTAATATTACTTATCAAATATGTTGTTATTATTATCTAGGATTGGTCTAGAATCAAGTCTCTTCTTATCTCATATTATCCTACTAATATTATAAACGCAAAAGTTTGATGAAGAATGGATGAATGGATGCTTGTTACTCTTTCACACCAGAACGGCTGAACAGATCTGGATGAAATTTGGCACAGAGATAGATTATAGCCTAGAATAGCACATAGGATACTTTTTAACTGCGAGTGAAACGCGGGGCGCTGCTAGTATAATATAGAATACAAATTATACAAGTATATTAACAAGACCCCCGACATCTTAGACCTTCTCCAAAGGTCTAAGCCCTACACCGATTTTCATGAAACATGGCTATGAACATTCCCGATTAATTCAATAAAAAAAAAACATCAAAATCGGTTCAACCGTTCGGGAGCTACGATGCCACAGACACACAAACACACAGAGCCACGTCAAACTTATAACACCCCGTCGTTTTGCGTCGGGGGTTAAATACAAGTCGCTTTTCGGGTCTGTCTGTCTCTGTCTCTATATCCGCTATCTCCTCCTAAACCAGGCAACGGATTTTGATGCGGTTTTCACCATCAGTTAGATAATTTTTAACGGAAGGCTTATAGGTACCGGGCAAAGCCGGGGCGGGTCGCTGTTATAAAATAACTGCTACTTTCAACTTTACTAAACCCATTAGTAAAGTTTTTCAATCCATTAGTCTGGTTAAAACAAAGTACTGGACTGGGAACGTGTTAATACACTTTTGACGTCCCCTATGATATACAACGAATTAATTATTTACTGGCTATGTTTTGTGGTTTTACCTGCGTATGTCATCTGGCAACGCACGTGTATTTTTCAAGGAAAAGGTATATAGATATATTTAATCCGTCGGTACTATAACTATGAATGTATGTATTTAGTATTAATAATATTATTAAAAATACCTACACATAACCTGCTCTAGATTTCCACACTCAGAACTATTGAAACGCACAACGTAAGTAAATAATGTAAAAGTGTTTATTTTTTACATACATCACACTAAGTAAGTATTGTAAGTACTAGTAAGAACACTGTTAGTGTGTATGTTTGTTACTTTTATGGGTGGGCAGATTTTGATGAAATTTGGTATGGAAATAGCTTATACCCAGGATTAATACAGGCTACTTTTTAACCCCGGTGTTATCCGGTGTTATTACGGGGCGCAGCTGGTACATACATATAATACCTCTTTCACAAAGAGGTAGACTGATACCACTTCTCTGCACTTGCTACGATCCTGGTACACATCTTTCGCTTCTTCCCATTCCATGAGTCTTTTCATACACGCTCGTCGTATTTTTTATGTGTGTATTTTTACTGTACCTATAAGTCATATGGACAGTCTGTCTGAAATATATGATTACTATTTATTACTATAAGTCATAAGACACTTACAAACATTATGATTCATTGGTTTATTTTGTAGCGTGGCTAGGCGCGGCCTTTGGTTATCCAATGGGAATTCTTTATCAGACTTTCGAAACCCACCTTCCTTTAATTTTAGTGCAGTTTTTGTCGAAACAAAGATAACATAATGTGGCATCTATAGGAGAGGAGTGGAACTTATCTGTGCCCATACCTAACAAAATTAACAAATAACTAGATGGAATATAATTACAAATACGCTACGATGGAGCCTCACTACTCCTTCGTGCCCATCGCTGTGGAGACCATGGGTTGTTGGGGTTCGGATGCCAAAAAACTTGTTGGCGAGTTGGGGCACAGGATTAGGGTGAGAACCGGTGACTCCCGCTCTAGATCGTTCCTGGTGCAGAGGTTAACGATTGCCATTCAAACGACGTAACACGGCTAGCGTTATTAGTAGCCTTCTCCTCTCTACTAAAACTTGCAGAGCCCGACAGGGTCCATTGGACTATGTACTCATATTTTTTTGACATCTTGTACTGTATGGTTGCAAATAAAATATCTTGAATCTTGAATCTTGGGCACCTTTGCCAGGTGCGGTTAGGGGTGGGTTCTTTGATGTTTAGATTTCATTTAGATTATTTTTTGACTGTTTTTATTTTGTTATTGACATCAAATCAAATCAAATCAAAAATATTTATTTAGGCTGATAAGTTGATAAAACATTTAGTAAAACATAAATTTAAATTTACAAAATTATAATTAGGTAAATAAATAATGCGAATGCGATATATTGCAAATTTAATAAACTAGTAACCCGCCCCGGCTTCGGACGGTACTTATAAACCTGCCGTAAAAAAATATAAAATTGATGGTAAAAACCGCATCAAAATCTGTTGCCTGATTTAGGAGGAGTTAGGGTATACAGAGAGAGAGGGACAAACGCGGAAAGCGACTTTGTTTTATCCTAGAAGTAGAGTCTTCTTCGTACTTCTTAATAGAGAAGAGATTTAGAGAAGAAGAGAAGAGATGAAGAAAAAGATAATACATTTCTGTCTATAGCTGTAAATTTTTTTGGGAGGTGGAAAATCTGCTAGCAGACGCCCAAGCGCGATTGAGGGTCGCGTTTGGGCAGTGTAGGGTTGCCATGTTGACGACCCAGTAAAAACCACCTGATGGCCAGCCTCGATGTCAAAGTCAAAGTCAAAATGTTTTTATTCAATTTAGGTATCAAAGATACACTTATGAACGTCAAAGTTATTTAAATAGACTCGACCGCCTTGTTCGGATAAAGAGCCTCTACTCAGAAGAACAGGCAAGAAACTGAGGGGCATTATTTTTTCAAATAATAAATAAATTACAGTCTCACAAATTTTGGCTTACAACTACTTAGGTAATATCTACATATAAATACTAGTGGCTACTTGGCGGAAGTGGAAGGCTCCAGACATCTTTATCTTCTAAATAATTCTTAACCTTATAATAACCCTCTTTTCATTAATGTAGTTTTTACATGTGATTTGAATTTTCCCTCAGAGAGCCCTGTTATATTTTTCGGGAATTTATTGTAAAAACGAACGCAGTTGCCTAAAAATGACTTATTTGACTTAGTCAGTCTAATTCTCGGTACAGCTATCCTATCCTTATTTCTAGTGTTATAATTGTTGATGCATTGATGCATGTCAAGGGGTTCCGGGATCTCCATACGCAACGCGCCGGTAGTCTATAGCTGTACCTAGCGGTAATTGACCGACGAAATAGTCCATACTATTATAACAGCCGCCTACTCTGTTCTTAATTTGTTTCAGTAGACCGAAACCCCATTTTACTCGGTCATTGAGAATGCAAATATATGAATTCTTAAGTTTCCAAACCCCAGAATTTTTTAGTAAGCACTGTATAAAGAACTAAACTTAGGGCATACTTAGCTTAAGTTACCTCCTGTTTTCTTAGGATTTCAATTTAAACATAAGACTTGCTTAGTCTATTTACATCGATTTGACTTGTAAACGGCTGCTTAGGGCGTGGATAAGAAAGCTGGAGGCCTTAAGTAAAGAGCGAGTCTGAATAATGGTTTAGGGTTCTGTTTGAATTAAGTTTTCACAGTTGGGCGTTTGGAGGTCCGTGTTTACTCAAAAATGAGCACATTCTAGAATTTTGTGAAGCGCAAAAGGGAAGAGAAATTCCTGAGAAATCACTGGGCAAAAAGAGGTTTAATATCTAATATCTCAGGGTGACGACGTAGTGCATTGCCGCGTAGGATTTTTATATTTTGGGTGACACTGAACTGTTATGAGTTATCTTGACGCTTACCATCAGGTGACCACTTGTTCATCTCGTGACTCGGACCCATAAAAAGTAGTATAAATTCATTGCGTGTTTAGGATAATAAATACTTGAGTACTAATTTTTTTTTTTTGTATAATTATGTTTTTTGGTCGACGTTTAATTTTTGACCACCAACTCGCCTCATGTTAAGCGACAAAACTATTATGACTTTGCGAAAACAAAAATAAATTAGCTATCAGAATAGTGAGACCATGATTTTTAAGATCATGCAGCTTCTCTTGACTTTTTTTTACAACAG
Source organism: Peribatodes rhomboidaria (assembly GCA_911728515.1). NCBI lineage: Eukaryota > Metazoa > Arthropoda > Insecta > Lepidoptera > Geometridae > Peribatodes > Peribatodes rhomboidaria. Next base: position 1,274,016 of record OU452190.1, read on the forward strand.
ACTAGGCATGCGTTTGATCACTGACTTGCCTGATGGGAAGCGTCGACGTGATCGAAGGTGTAACAAACTTGACCAGGAGATACCTATTCACTTTACTCTTAAACACCCCCGGATTGTATTTAGGTGGAAAGACAGACGCAGGCAACGAGCTCTACACCTCTGCAGTTCTTACAAGAAAAGTTGAATTGAAACGCTCAGTGCGTTTTGGCGGCATTTCCACCCTAAAAGGGTGTCTCTTACTGGTGTGCCTGGTACAATAAATTGTAAAAGAACGATTAAAAAAATATAAATATTAATTGAATAAAAAAGTCTCTTGTTTACCTTATTCAAAGCTACGGATCCTTAAAAATGCTGAAAAATTGTAATCGCTGTAAATGCGGATCGCAGGGTGAGCTTATCGTGAAATTCTATTAAAAATTCAAGAAATCGACTTAAGGCCCCGTATTACACGAAATCGCCAAAAATAAATATTTTGATTGCGCCTAGTTTTAAATGAAGAGCTATGATGATCAGTGAGGCTATTCCTACGCGTGAGATGAGATGAGATTTATCTCGGTCACTTTCACACCTATGACGTTTTAAACGAGAGCAATAAAGACGAAAAAAGGTGAGATGAAAATCTCAAATCTCCGAATAGGGCCACAGGTACAAAAAAATACAGCTGGTAGAAGAAACAACCAACTCAAGTTTAACCAAGGAACAGTTTTGAAAATCATTCTCATTTTGGAAAAAAAATATCACAAAAAGTATCTTTAAAAACTATCGGAACGTAGTTCTCTAAATTTTAAAAACTATAGGAACGTAGTTCTGTAAATTTTAAAAACTATCGGAACGTAGTTCTCTAAATTTTAAAAACTATCGGAACGTAGTTCTCTAAATTTTCAGCGATTACACCACATTTTTTTTGGTTATTAAATAGCCAGATTAGTTCTTTAAAGTTTAACGGAGCAACTTATTTTTATTTGTGTCCTTGTTACAATTATTTATAAATACCATTAAAAACGGCAAAAAAATCTAATTTTACGCGCAGATCTCATTTTACCATCAAATATGAAATACGATTTTCAACTCTTAATGAAGCGGCTTAAGTAAACGTGTGTGTGGGTGAAATATCGTGCTTTGACGGTGCCTTATGCTCTACGATTTTGAGCTTTAAGTGCTTCTAGGTTTTGCTTCTTAGCTTTGAATACGTACGATGAAGTCTGTTGTTTAACCGATTCTCGTGAAATTTTGTGAGTAGGTTCAATAATTAAACAGAATGTTTGGGCCGAGTCAGTTAAGAAATGCTAATGTGATATGCTGTAACGAATTATCAAATTAAATCAAAATCCGCTCAGCCGTTTAGTTTTGAAAAGCCTACAAACAAATTAACTTTCGATTTTATAATATTATAGGTGTGTATGCTACAATTTTCTGTTTCGTATTTAAGTATCAATAGCTTGCTTACAATCTATACTTAAGATTATTAAATCGAAAGAAGCTCTGTCTGTCTGTCTGCTTATAGGCTTTTCGCGGCTAAACAGCTGCACAGATCTTGATAAAATTTGATAATATGGTACAATATTTTACGAGGAAGGTTATGATACAATTTTCTGAATAAACGTGAACGAAACCGTGGGTAACTCTTAGTAATAATTAAAAGCAATAATCTTTTTAAGAGCAGCAATCTTTTAATACTTTGACAGCAGTGCTTTTGTGCCTTACTAAGTGATGTGGTACCACGCCCTACTTTTAAAACGTCCTTGGAATCCTAACTAATATTATGAATACGAAAGTGAGTTTGTTTGTTTGTTGGTAACGCTTTCACGCCCTAACTGATTGAGAGTCCGCCGACCACTTCAGACTAACTTCGCATTGGCTTAAGGTATTCTATAGCCATTTCGTCTAGAAGAAGAAGACGAGCGAAGAGAGCGAGTAATGATACTGACGAGACTCTTAAGTTACCTACAGAGTGACAAAGTGCAATTTCAATTTTTTTTTTTATGACTTTTGCACTTCTGTAATCATTATTAAATAACTAAGAATTTCCCTTGTATTATGGATTCATTTAACAGCTAATGACAACCTGAATGTAATGAAATTTTTGATTTGCTTTGTCTACCTATTGAATAAATCAGTCAAAAGTGATCCCTTAAAAATGCAGATATTTTTCATAGCTCTATTTTAGCTTGAGAACGTTTTTAAAAAAAACCAAGAACATAGGGGCGGAGATATTGTTAATTTAATTGTACATGCTAAATTTCATCATAATCTGACAAATGGTTTTCAATGACAAATGGTAGCGCGTTTGTATGGAAATTTCAGAGCGTCGCGGTCCTCTTAACCGTTCATCATGCAATTTTGCATACACGTTGTCTGGGATACAGAAAAGGACAAAGGTTACTTTTTATCCCGAAAAGATAAACGGTTCCTGTGGGACAGCGGGTGAAACCGCGGGGCGCAGATAGAATATATAAATATATTTTATAATTTCTAACAAGAAAATATCATACATATCTACATAGCTTCTTCCCAACATAGCATGAAACAAAGTGATCCTGTAGGAAGGTTATTTCAAAACTAAATACATGGATACACTCGGAATGGAACGGATTAAGGCAACCAGGATAGCAGGATTAAGGCTGCAGCGCAGCGTAATTGCTACCAGTAGCATTCCTACTAGATTCCTACTCCTACATTCCTACTCCTACATTCCTGGTAGGATTCTTCAGGTGAAACGGTTTAGCATACTAATAGGGGATAACGAATGGAGGTCAAAGGTGGAATATCAATTAGTTACTGCAATATTGAAGTTACAAAGTCAGGTGCCTAGCTAAGTAACAAAGTTAAGGGCATTCGCAGGCGTTCTTGGTGGCTCGTACAATCGATATTTTGACTTGATTGCTTAGAAGGAAGGTACTGTTAAGGGTGTATTGTATGTTAGTGAGACGGTCTATAATGTTTCACAACATAACATAAGATATCGTCACGCCGTTCCCCCGATAGGGCGGCAGAGTTGAAATGCAACACCCACGTTTCGCTGTACGATATTCAGTCCCAAATGTGACAGGGGGCTAGCCTGTTGCCATACACTGAGCTAGCAGATAACATATTATAATACGTGCATATGTTCACACAATGAACAAATTGGTGCGTGCCGTCGGTGGGTTTGAACCCGCTCCCTCTGGCTTGAGAGGCGGGCCTTCTCTAACTGCCTAGTTAGAGAAGGCCCGCATCGCTCATCATAAATTATCTATCATAATGTTTGAGTGAAACTATAATGAGGCATAAAAATAACCCTTGAGCGATGATAGCCTAGTCGAAGAAGACTGGCCTCTCAAGCCAGTGAGAGCGTTCCGACCCAGCCGACAGCACGCACCAATTTGTTCATTGTGTGAACATATGTGCGAACTATAGGGCATCTGATACGAAACTGAAGCCCGGTGTATGGCGACAGGCTCGTCCCCTGTCACATTTGGGACTGAATATCATTTGTAGAAGTGTGGGTGTTGCACACCTCTGCCAGTCCCTTCGGAGGAAAGGCGTGACGAAATGTTATGTTTTGTTAAGATTAACCCAATGTGGCTTCTGGTGGGTCTGACAGATCCGTTACTTAAAAGAAATAGACAATGTTTCTTCGAATTTGTAACCAGGCCTGCTGTGATTCTATGTTACTTTACGTTAGACCAGTGTTCATTTCGCGCCCCTCTCGTGGTCCGCAACGCGCACGCGTCGGAATGACATGCAATTTCTGTGCGCACATCGGGAAGTTTCATACTGTTAATTTAAACAAAGCGTTGATTTTTGTAACGCACAAGTTAGAGGCTTTTCATGTAGTTAATAGAATTTTATAAAACAACGCAATATTTTTTATTCTATTTAATCATGTTATGGAACTGGAAACAATCTTATTATTTAGCATTTTTATATTTTAATTTTTTATTTAAATATCTTAAAAAAAATATATTAATAGTATTTAGTAGTATGAAGGTACTAATCGATCAAGCGAGCGATAGCTAGTGAAGAGTCTTTGTTTTAGTTTCGACAAAAATGCTTTAGTATGTTTGATTTCTGTTCGGATCTCTGTCTATTTTTTTTTTTTTTTTTTTTTATTGTAAATGCTCACTGTGCTCACAGCAAAGCCAACGCACACAGCAAGCCATTTTAGAATTCCATTAATATTTTTTTAAATATGAATGGAATAATTAATTGAACTTGCTCACAAAATGTCACCAGAATCGATTCAGGAATGCGACTTGACAGACAAACAACTGAGGAAGATCAGCTGCAAGGTGCAGCTCACGGATCCACTAGCATTACAAAATATACTATTAATCATAACATACTAATATTACTATAGATCTCTTTATTAGATATTGATTAGTTTTGAAGACCAATTTTTAGTGAAAGCCTCGTATAGGGTAATAGTCCCAACATTCCACTACTTACTTCAAAATATTTCATAGCAATTTTATGGGTCTCGCTCTACCATAAGGTATTATTAAATTGATTGAGCAATTTAATAATACCTTATGGTAGAGCGATCTTAAAGAGGGCCATGGGAAACCCAATACAATGTCTTTCACCAAAGGAAACCCAATATAATTACTTCCCAGACTTCCTTGGCCAAAAGCGTGTCACAAATAAGCTTGGTTACAATTCTTCTCCCACACTTTGATGGATCGCAAGTTCTATTCATGGCGAGATACCGCACAAGAATAATAAGAGCGTCAGGAGATTAACGCCTGTATTCCGCTATAATTAATAGCCCCTTTCTTCTCGCTCGATGATTACTGTCTCGTGTAAAAACGTTTTTATGACCCGTACTTAGGATTAGCCTGTCTTTGTGTCAAAGTTTGGGTGGTTTGTAGGTTAGCATTTCACAATTTCCTTTTGCAGTAGGAGCATCATGACATGGGTGTCATGTGTCATCAGTAGGAGTATTTAGTAGGAGCACGAGGTGGGAGCGGCAGCTTCGAGTTAAGCAGCGGTGCGTGGGGGCGCGTTTTTTTAAGGTTGTTCCCTTCGATTAGATATGTACACAGAAACCAACTCTGAAAACGAAAATGTCACCTTGAAAACAAGGCTTAGGTCAAGTGTTAGCCTTGTATCGCTGTCAGTCGCTCTGTGATCGCGTCGGTGGCACGACGCCTAAATGTGCTAAAACACTTTAGCAAATGTCATTAACGTTTTTGCAGAATTAATAAGGCTTAGATTCGAATGAATTTGGATGTATTTGAATAGAATGTCAAGTGTCGACGCGGTGTCACTATAGAGGCCTGATTTTTAATGGGATACGACATCTATGTGTTTATCTGATCTAAGGTTGTACCGAAGTGTCCAAAGTATAAGTAGTACTTGCTGCGCTCTGCAGTAAAAAAGTACTGCATGAAATTTTAATGTTCTCAACTATATTCTATTTGTATGCCAAATTTCATCTTGATCCCTTCAGTCGTTCCAGCGTTGTTGTGTAACAAACATTCATCTATCCAAACATCCATGTCTAATAATAGTGTTATTAAATTTAAAGATAGTAGTCAAGCCAGGTGAGTACTGCGGTACCTTTTCACTTCAAGCTGTCAAAAGAAATGTCTTAAAAAACTATCTTACTTTATCTACTGCTATTCATTAACCATAGCAGTATAGAACCTCCAGAATACCTACTTTTAAGATACAGAGAGGTACGAACCTCGGTACAAAATAGGCCTGCTTGTAAGTCAGTCGCATCGATGCCGGGTTAAATGAAGCCATAGTAGGGTTAAGCCATGCTAAAGCCATGGTTAAGCAATGGTTAAGCCAAACGCTGCCGTGATCTTGCTCAATCAGAGAACAGGTTCACTGAGATTAAGAGCTATCATAGACGATAGAGTTACGTTGAAAAGGACAACGCCTCAAGTGAATTGGTTTCTTTCATAGTCAAGCGTGTTCCAGCGTTTATTTAGAAGAGAGGACGGCATAGCGTTACAAGTAACATTATTAAAAGTAAAACAAAAAACCCGGTTGCAAAATGTTGTAAGTACCCTATGTCATTTCCGCTATCAAGGCGATTCAAATGTCACCTCACGTGTCGAAATCGATCAAGCTGTTTGAGCTATATGCCAAAGAAACCTCATACAAGCATACCACACCACAAGCATACCACAAGCCTACCACATAACACTACACCACAAGCATACCACATATACATCCATACCCTCTGAGGTATGAGGAATTAACCCTCATACATTTTATGCTATACTATACTATATTTTATGCTATACTATTCTATCATTATTATTTTGTGTTATCAGTTTTAATATTATACAACATTCAGCAATATCGTAGAAATTATACATTTATTTATTTTATATCTGTCCAATACTCATACACATACAATAAGGCGCACACACACACACACACACACTCACACACACGCACACACACTTAAATAATTATGTCATGTTATTATTACTCACATGAGCGACTGTATGTTTTATCAAAAAACTTAAATAATATAAATCCGTAATTGGCCTTAAGTCATATTCTTAAGAATTATTGTATTTAATTAAGGGCTGTGGATTTTGTATAACAAATAAAATAAAATAAAAACAAAATACTTACATTTGGTCAGGCGACCGTGTGTGAAAATGTCCCGAATTTCTTTATTTTTATTTTTATTATATTTATACATACATACTCGTACAATCGAAAATACATAACGCTTCTTGCGCAGTCTGGTATATAAAAATAAAATGGTTTCTTGAAGCTAGCGAGGAAACCGTGAGGCGGAGCAAGTCCTACTTAATATTATAAACGCGAAAGTTTGGATGTATGGATGGATGTATGTTTGTTACTCTTTCACGCCAAAACGGCTGAACAGATCTGAATGAAATTTGGCATAGAGATAGATTATAGTCTAGAATAGCATATAGGATACTTTGTAACCGCAGGTGAAACCGCGGGGCGCAGCTAGTAAAGAATAAACACAGAATCCTAAAAGCCTTCCTTAAACGACATGTACGTAAGTGTCTCATTTTCTCCGTAATATATAATACTTTACCATCTACTTACCCTGACCTAAAATACGTCCAAAATTAAAATCTATCATGACAACAGCAAAAATCTATCCCTTGCTATAAGAATTAATACAAGTGACCTACTTCGCCGGGTAGACGGGAGGCCTGCGGAACCCGTAACAAATTGCGGCGGAGGCCTCTCGGCTTAGGCGGCTTATCCGCCCCCGATGGTGATTTATACCCAAAATCAATCTAATTTGGGAAGCAGGCCTTAAATATGTTTTTCGCTTGAAGCGGTCAAGGTGAGGGCCTTGGGCAGTGCTATTTTGAGTTAGGTTTGTTGTTTTTCGCAACTTTTCAAATCTGACACAAACAAAGGAGTCGACAGTTTGAAATTGAGATCAAGGTAAGCTGTATTACAAAGATCTAAGTGTAAATAACAAATATACTTAATATTTTTTTTAATTACATTTTTTAACTTAATAGGCATGCGTTTGGCAGCCAACATGCCTGATGATAAGCAGTGATGCGGCCTACGATGTAGCACGCTTGCCTAGAAGAAACCGAAAAAAAAACCGACAACGATTTTCATCAAACATAGCATGAACATAGCTAATTCATTCATCAACACTCCCGATGATTCATCTTTGAAACAAAAAAAACAAAATCCTTTAATCCCTTCGGGAGCTACAATGCCACGGACTGACAGACACACACAGACACGTTGAACTTATAACACCACGTAGTTTTTGCGTCCGGAGTTACTTTTTAATAAGTAGAGATTATTTCTTGTGAAATCCACAAGCCTGCACTGAGCCAGCGTGGTGGATAACGGCTTAATCACACTCAATGCAGGATAGGACGGTGTCCCTGCTGTGGGATCTAAAAGATATAATGATAATAATTTCTTTGATTATGCATTTTCTAAAACACAAAGTAAAATGTAGTGCTCCCAATTTTAGTGAAAATAAAAGCAGCGTTGTAGTTTTCAGTTGTTCTAGAATTTAGCTATTTCAACGGAATTCGACGCCGGGTCTGCTCACTTTGTCTAACTTCAGAGCGTAACAAATTACTAGTCTGACTTGCAGGAAAACTTGCAAAAGTTGTCTTTTCAATCGCAGCTAACACTTTTTTGTTATTTAGCCAATGTTTTTCACTTGCTGCAAAGCACACGCGCAAATAATTGCACCAAGATTTTGCTGCAGTTCATTGCGCGAATTAATTGAAAAGCGATGATAGCCTAGTTGAAGAAGGCCCACCTCTCAAACCAGAGGGAGCGGGTTCGAACCCAGCCAACGGCACGCACCAATTTGTTCATTGTGCGAACTGTGATCATATGTGCGTATTGTCATCTGCTACATGACTAGAGCCCGGTGTATGGCGACAGGCTCGCCCCATGTCACATTTGGGACTGGATGTCGTCCGGCGAAGTGTGCGTGTTGTGTTACACTGTGCCAGCCCCCTCGAGGGTAAGGCGTGACGATATGTTATGTAAGATACTGCTAGTACCTATGAACACTACTTCTAACAAGTAACATTATTAAAAGAAAAACAAAAAACCAGGCTGCAAAATGTTGTACCCTATGTCACTTCCACCACCAAGGCCTCAGAACAATCTGCTTTACTTATTGTTCTGAGATCAAGACGATTTAAATGACACCTCACATGTTTATGTGATACATACATACATACATACACTCGAAAAACATAACCCGCCTTCTTGCGCAGTCGCGTAACTGAGTACATCAACAGTTGTAATGACGGCTTTTATATCGACAGCACGACACGGTGACGGCGACGGCAAGTGGATAAGCATGCCATATTATGATCTGCCCAGATCTCTGTCTTCCTTTACAAGTCGCATTTCTTAACCGATTCTCTCAAAACTTTGTGAGTAGATTATGACTTATAATACGGGAATTACTCACGTACGATTCAGTCGATTATTCCGACTATAGTTTCAACCGCATTCGGCGGTCTTCATCAGGGCGAGTGCGCGCGCGCGGCTGCGTCTCGCATAGCACTGTGAACTTTGTGAGTAGGTTTTTTTTTATGTAGAATAGGTCGACGTTTGACCACCAACTCGCCTGATGATAAGCGACATTGGTCTAAGATGGAGCACGACGACCTATAAGGTACTTATTCACTCTACCCTTGAAGTTTTGTAGAGTGAAGAAGTACAAAGACGGCAGTTGAGTGAGGCGCTACAAGTGCGCTACTGCTCAGACCCGTCTTCGGAACGGTTAAATAATTATGCAGTTTTTTTTTGTCAAGGCAGTTTTTGGATTATTTTCAAAATGGTGCATGTATGATTTTTTGGAAGGAGGACAGACGTCAGCCGCGAGGTCTACAGCTCACAGAGCCAGCAGTTTCTGTACCTATTTCATTAGGAAAAAATGGCCTAGTGTTCCGGGCGCTGACACAAAATTAAGCACGTCATTCTTAGGTCGAGTTACACCAGCTAATTTTAACTATAACCGAAGCTGAACTGACCCAAAAATATCTAGTTTACCAAGATTTGACTTTTCAATTAGGTTAGCTGTAAAATCTCTAGTAAACCAGAGGTTTTTGGCCGATTTAAGCTTTGGTTCAAAGTTAAAGTCAAACAGCTTTAGAAATAAAGTTTTAAAACATGTGTACACACATTGTGTAACACAAAAGCTGAAAAATAAAAATATTTTTGACTTAAACGTTGTGTACAGTTCGTGTACAGATGTAACAAAATCAAAAGAAAATAAACATTCGTTACACGGCCGGGTACCCTTGTTTAGCGCGTGTGTACGGGGTCAAGATGGCGGATTTCACTATAACAGCTGATCTAGACTCAGTAACTATGACAGAAACTGTGTAATGTTTTTCTATTGTCAAAATAAAAACGTTTTTATTTGGTAGTGTGACATTAGACACATTGTAGTGCTGACATTGATTGTTCCGTTCAGAAATTAGTTGTTAGTCTCCCACTTTAGCCAAAAGAAAATGTTTTCCTCTAAAATAGTTAATATCGACGAATTTTGGACAAGAGATTCAAAAAACAACATAGTTTATTAATATTCCTTTCTTAAAACGTAAATTGTACGTGCAATATTAAAAATTAGGGAGCTTTCTTAAAAAATAATTACTAAAAAACTATTTGGACGAAAAAGTTTCTAAACGAATTTATCAAAAGTTGCCAGACAAAAAAGAAAAAAGTGTTAAGCATGTGTGTAAATACCCAATGCCGATTCACACTTTATTGCTCAAACAATAGTTACACGTTTGTGTAGCGCTATTTACCGACTACTCAATGTCTAACTGAACATTGGTTTAGCAGATGTTTATGCATTTTTTTATTTCTAAGGCTGTAAATGTTTTTATTCAATTTGGTTATCAAAGATACACTTATGAACGTCAAAGTTTTTGTTTAATAGACTCGACCGCCTTGTTCGGATAAAGAGCCTCTACTCAGAAGAACAGGCAAGAAACTGAGGGGCATTATTGAGGAAGGTTATAGTTAAAGTTAGTTGGTGCAACTCAACCTTAGTGTATTGTCATTGTCAACGTCTCTTTAAACTTGTTGTCAATTACTTATTCCCGTCTTGCTTATGCATCGATTAACATAACTGCTTGTTACTCGCAAGACATTTTTGTGTTAGAACGCTAAACCTGGCGGAGCATACAAAGGTGGCAGGTGGTGGCTGGCAGAGGTGTACAACACCCACACTTCTCCGGACGATATTCAGTCCCAAATGTGACAGGGGGCGAGCCTGTCGCCATACATCGGGATCCAGTCGTGTAGCAGACGACATACAATACGCACATATGTTCACACAACGAACAAATTGGAGCGTGTCTTCGGCTGGGTCCGAACCCGCTCCCTCTGGCTTCAGAGGCGGGCCTTCTCCGGCTAGGCTATCATCGCTTCCATGCGTAGCATGGTACAATAATATACTCCACCAAGTATAGCTTTCAGAAACAAGAAGTGACGTTAACCGTTGCTTAAGCAAGACCGAAATAAGTTATTTACGAGTACAATAACTTCGAAAGAGATGGATGGCGATGGTGTCGTTAAGTGTTTGCTGAATGCTAGCTTTGTAACATTATGTTCAGTACATACAGTGTAACTTGGTTAAGTGGGACCTGGATAAGTGAGAAACCTCCATAACTGGAACTCATGCCAAACACTTTGGCACTGAATTACCACTGTTACTGGGACGAGGTAAGCCTCTATATCTGGGATTTGTTCTTTCGATTTATCATCATAGTTACCTCTATAACTGAGACAGCGAGAAAATTTTATATGCATAAACCTCTGTAACTGAGATTTTTTTTTATTAAAACTCATTTACATACATAACACGTTATTTTATTTAATGATCGCACCTGCGTATAACTGAAATAACCTGTATTCTCACCTCTATTAATGGAACCCTCTGTAAATGAGACAGATATTTATTTATACCTGTATATCTGAGACACTGGGTAAGTGGAATACCTCTATAAGTGAAACGACATTGCAGGTCCTTTGATGTCTCACTTAACCAGGTTTTACTGTACATATTTGCTTCTTCCGCTACAGTGTGGTGTCGTTGAATATGAAAACGGCCAAACGCAATTCTCATCTCAAAACTTTCGATATGAGCATTGCCTTACGAAACTACTTCCTATTCGATTAAACCAATCAAACTGGCCAAATACTCGATTGTTCATCTGTGGCGTCGATTCAGGGCCCTCCCTAAACTCAGCCCCGTAATCGGTAAACTGTCGGCGCCCAACTACTTCTTAAGTAGTTAAAATTAGGGATGGGACAACAATGACGATTCGAATCAAGTGCTTCGGATCAATCGATTCAAATAAATACCTTTACATAGGTACTTACCTTTAATTCGATTTAAAGAAAAAAAAACAAGCAAAAAGTTTTACTGAATTTTTAGGCTAAAATATAAACGATTAAATCGTAAACTTTTTTTTTAATGTAGGATAGGTCGGCGTTTGACCACCAACTCGCTTGATGTTAAGCGACGTTGTGGTCTAAGATGGAGCACGACGACCTATAAGGTACTTATTCACTCTAGCCTTGAAAAACGTAGATACTTTTCTTCTAAATCTATTTCTTGATCCAAAAAACAAGGTCTATAATTCCGGGAGCCAACACGTAATGACGTCACTTGTCAACGTCATCGTCTCTTTCTAACTATTTGTAAATGACTTGACGTCACTACGTGTTTCCCACGTGACCTTTTTTTACTTGGAATGCTACGGGGAATAGTATTTTATCGTGATGTATTTATTTACCTTTTGCAAAATGTCTTTAACGTCACCTTGACAAAATCCTGTAAAACAAGTAATTTTTACATAGAAAAAAAAACCAGGTGCAAAATGTTGTGCTTTATGTCACTTCCGTTATCAAGACGATTAAAATGACACCTCACATGTCGAAATACATTAAGCTGTTTAGGCTGTAGGCCGTGCCAAAGAAACCTCATACATGCACACATACACTAACATAACCCTCCTTCTTCGCAGTAGGGTAAAAGAGACAGAAACAAGAGCTTCATTTTAAAATTATGAATCAAAACAAGATGTTTGTACTCATTGATATATTGGTCATATTCGATACATTTCGAGGCCATTTGTAATACATAAAGCAATCGAAAATAGATGGAAGATTTACTGAAATTTATATTCGACAATAAAATGAAGAGTCTATTATTTTTACACGAAGCGAGTGTTTGAGAATGATCTCGTGACGTATTTCGAATATATGTTAAGCGGTCGATTCACCATCCAATTTGCAGTATGCTAAATTAGCGTGGCTAAACCCGTGCAATAGAAAAAACGTTTTTTTTTTCGCGAATATGTCCGCGTTTGACCACCAACTCGCCTAAGCGACGATGTGGTCGAAGATGAAGCACGCAGACTTAAAAGATATCTATCCACTCTGGCCTTGAATAGGCCCAGATTATAGCTCTCAGGAAACAAGGAAGCCGGCAGGTTGTTCCTCGGTGGCTCAGTCAGTAGTGAACCTGCCTTCTGAACTAGGGGGCGTGGGTTCGATTCCCACCTAGGGCAAACATTCATGTGATGATCATTTGTGTTTGTTCTATGTCTGGGTGTTAATATCTATTTAAGTATGTATATATGTATGTATATCAGTCTCACCAAGTGTCCCGAATATTTATTTATTTAATCCTTGGCCGTACGGATAAGGAACGTAGAACAGAAGCGTTTAGTACGTATACGGGGAAAATCCACAATGTATGGATGGTAGTAGGCTGGTTTCCTAACTGATATGCTGTCTAACAGTCATTACATTAACCAATTTTACTGCAAATTGAATAATGTAATGAATGCCTTAGCTTATGAAAAGCTAGTAGCGTCTCGCGGTTGTCAACTATCCATACTTACAAATATTATGAAATAGAAAGTAACTCTGTCTGTCTGTCTGTTTCTAGGTTTTGACGGCTAAACGGCTGAAAAGATCTTGATGAAATTTGATGATTAGTTGCAGTATGTAACGAGGAAGATTTTTGGATACTATTTTCAGAATAAACGCGAACGACGTCGCGAGTAACAGCTAGTAAGTATTTATAAAGGGTCGTAAGTTTTTCTGGGGTAACATTTAACCCAAACTTTATCTGTTTTGCTTTAATTTCAAATCTACTCCACTCCGTCCAATGTTAATTAATTTAAAATTACTAACACAATCCGTTTTTGGTATTTTAAGTTACAATACTTAGTTACGTTAGTCCAGCTATGATAACCTAGTCGGACAAGACTCGTCTCTCAAGCCAGAGGGAGCGGGTACGAACCCAGCTGAAGGCACGCACCAATTTGTTCATTGTGTGAACACATGTGCGTATTTAATGTCGTCTGTTACATAACTGGAGCCCGGTGTATGGCGACAGGTTCGCTCCCTGTTATATCTGGGACTGAATATCGTCCGGAGAATTGTGGATGGGTGACCTCTGGTAGCCCCTTCGATGAAAGGCGGTACGATATTATATGCAAACTCAGTGTAAATTAGAATATTTTTTAACCTACTCGTAGATCTATGTAGAGTCAAGATTTTTCCAAGTATTTTATTCAGGTCAAATCATTTGAATCAAATGTTTTTCTTCAATTGAGTATCAAAGTTACACTTATGAATGTCACAGTTATAAAAACGACTCTACCATTTCGTACGGAAAAAGAGCCTCTATCAAAAAATAATATTACGAGTAAATTAAAATACAATGTTATTAAAATCTAGATTACATTTACATAACATTTTTATCAAGAAATGTTTGTGGCGTTTTTTAGACAACCTCAAAAACACTTGACATTTCTTGACATGTGACGACACAAGCGCAACCACAGGTCATCCCTAGTCAGAGAGCAGTCCCGTTCACTCAAACGCGCCGGCCCCGCCGCCCGTGGGAACCACAAAGGGCTCAATTCTAAAACTACCCCAATTTATAACATCCCTGGCTATCCGGCGAGTGTTTATGAGAACGGATTACGAGTAATTACAGAGAATTACTGCGAGCTCCAACTACTTGACCTGGAGATAGCGGGCCAGGGGCTAAGCTGCGCAAACTAGGGGATTAAAGCTTAGGTCACATATACAACAATTTCCGTACGGGATTATAAAAATGTTAGGTACTTTTTAAACCCCGACGCAAGAACGACGGGGTGTTATAAGTTTGACGTGTCTGTGTGTGCGTGTGTGAGGGTGTCTGTGTGTGAGTGTCTCTCTCTCTCTCTCTCTCTCTGTGTGTGTGAGAGAGAGTGTGTGTGGCATTGTAGCTCCAGAAAGGATATACCGATTTTGATTGTTTTTTTTTGTTTGAAAGGTGATTAGTCAGGATTTCTTAAGCTATGTTTGATGAAAATGGGTATCGGGGGATTTTAATTTTTAAGCTGAAAAATGTCATTCATTTGGAGATACAGCAGTTAATACCCGTGACTACGTTAGCGTAGACATAAGGCGCTGGTCAGACAGAATAGATGAAAGTTGAGGACGAGAAACGGTGCGGAGACATGGCATCTTCAACAAAAAAAGAAGCGTTGCGTGCGCGTCCCGTCTGCGCACCATTTGTCTGCTTGTGTTGGGTCGCGTCTGTTCGACGCCGCATTCGCGTCCCGTCCGTGTCCCGTCCTCGCCTTAAATCTTGTCTATCTGGCTTTGGAAGAGATCGCTTTTAGTGATAAGGTCGCCAGTTGTTACACTATAATATAATAAGTTATATAATTTTTCTCTTGTTGTTTTGTTATTTGTGGTGTGAACAATAAAGAGTTTATCTATCGGACTGCCTCGGTGGCTCAGTTGGTAGTGAACCTGCCTTCTGAGCTTGGGGGCGTGGGTTCGATTCCCACCTAGGGCAAACATTTATGTGATGAACATTTATTTGTGTTTGTTCTATGTCTGGGTGTTAATAAGTATTTAAGTATTTATTTAAAAATATCCAAGTATGTATATCAGTCTCTGGCAGCCATAGTACAAGCTTAGCTTAGTTTGGGGCCAGGCGACCGTGTGTGGAAGTGTCCCGAATTTATTTATTTATTTATATTATTTATTTATCTATCTATCTTTGCGCTAATATTGCGTAATACATAACATTTGGCACAATGTACAATTGTACAGACACATACACATGCAGAGAGTGTAACAAGAAGGTATATTTGTTAAAATTAAATATCTTTTGGAAAAAGTATTCTATGGCCATCTCTGTGATTTACTTATAATCAATTATTTTTTTTACAACAAACTAGGCATGCATAGTCAGGTGGACAAACCACTGACTCCCTGATGGGAAGCGTCGACGTGATCGAAGGTGTAACTCGCTTGCCTAGGAGATACCTATTAAACACACCCGGGTTATATTTAGGTGGAAAGACAGACGCAGGCAACGAGTTCCACACCTCTGCAGTTCTTACAAGAAAAGTTGACTTGAAACGCTTAGTGCGTTTTGGCGGAATTTTTACCAAAAGAGGGTGTTATAAAAGAACGGTGATGGCTGGATCAGGTCGTGCAGTTCTTGTGCACACTCGCCGTAGTGTATTCTGTAGAATACATACTAAATAACTCCTAATCAATTTTTTTCAAGATCCGTTCAGTCGTTCATCCAAGCAAACGCTACAGGTAGACAGAGTAACTTTCGCTATTAGAAGATTTGAATAGATGACCATAGTCCACTGCTAGGTACTTATCTTGTAATAACCAAATAATATCTATACACTGAATTGTATAGCCGTTGTATATAGGTCAAATAATACACAATAACGGTTAACAAGGAGTTATTGTGTTGAACGAGAGGAAGACGGCGGCTGGCCGGGTTACAGCTGCTAATGGGCGTTTTTCCACTCGGCGGCACGACACGGGGAAGAAAAATAGATGAAAACTAGCTACGCCCCGCGGTTTCACCCGCGGTCCCACTGGAACCGTTTATTTTTCGGGATAAAAAGTACCCTATGTCCTTTTCTGTACCCCAGACATGAATGCAAAATTTCAAGACGATTGGTTGACTGACAACAGACTAGGCATGCGTTTGACCACTGATTCGCCTGATGGGCAGCGTCGACGTGATCGAAGGTGTAACACGCTTGCCTAGGAGATACCTATTCAATTTACTCTTAAACACCCCGGATTGTATTTAGGTGGAAAGATAGACGCAGGCAACGAGTTCCACACCTCTGCAGTTCTTACAAGAAAAGTGTGTGTGTTTTTGTTTATTATTGATCTCTAATTATGATCATTATGGTGATAATTATGGGTGTATCTCTAATTAGCCACAACGGCTACGACACGTAACTGCACCCAGACAGTATTGCAAGCTTTTGATAGTTCAAAAAAAATCTATTACACAAATTAACTCTAAACTTTTCTTAAGTTTATTTTGACTATGTTGAACATTTTAATCTCGTGTATTTGTTTGCTTGTGTACTTTATAAATGCGATAGCTTATGAATGTGTGTGTGAGTAAATGTTTGTTATTTTTTCATGGTGTTGTGGTTCATCGGATTTTACTGCAATTTGAAATGGGGATTGTTTATACAAGGTGTTGGTTTTGGGTGTAGTAATACTTAAGGCTGTTGTTCTACCCGTCACAGTGAACAACTTTTAGAACATAGGTACGTTTTTAAAATTCGTAAGAATAATAATCGAGTCTCTATAGAAAATAACCAGTCACATGATCAATTTAGAATGAAGACATGTTTTTTTTTCTTGAATTTGCAAATATGTGTTCTAAAACGGTGGCTCAGTTGGTAGATTCTTGATCGAAGTAGTAGTACAACCTGGTAGTGAACCTGCCTTCTGACCTTGGGGGCGTGGCTTCGATTCTCGCCTAGGGCAAACATTTATATGATGAATGTTTGTGTTTGTTCTATGTCTGGGTGTTAATATTTAATTAAGCATGTATTTTAAAGAATATACATATGTATGTTTATCAGTCTCTGGCCACCATAGTACAAGCTTTGCTTAGACGGTCACGGTCAGACGACCGTGTGTTCAAGTGTCCCGAATATTTTTATTATTATTATTATTATTTATTATACGTAAGAAATATAACCGAGTCTTTATAGAAAATAGTCACGTGATTAATTGTGTATGAAGACTTATTTTTTTCTTGAATTATGCAAAGCTGTGTTCTTAAAGTTGTTCACTCTGACGGGTAGAAGAACACCCTTAAGTATCAGTACACCCAAAACCAACACCTTGTATTCGTATATTATACTCTGTATATGCTATTTTGCATCCCGGAATTTTTAACTCCCGACGCAACAACGACGGGGTGTTATGAGCTTGATGTGTAAGTATGTGTGTGTGTGTGTCTGCCAGTGGCATCGTAGCTCCCGAATGGATGAACCGATTTTGACTTAGTTTTTTTTGTTTGAAAGGTGAATTCGTCTAGTGTTCATAACGATGTTTGAAAAAAATCGGTGTCGGGGTTTTATAAAATTTTTATATTTATACTTGTACAAGTTGCGCCCCGCGGTTTCACCCGCGGTTAAAAAGTATCCTATGTGCTATTCTAGACTATAATCTATCTCTGTGCCTAATTTCATCCAGATCTGTTCAGCCGTTCTAGCGTAAAAGAGTAACAAACACCCATCCATCCATCCATTCTTACAAACTTTCGCGTTTATAATATTAGTAGAAGTAGGATTGGTCCTGTAAGATAGCGGGTGATGTCGCAGGGCGTAGCTAGTGTTACAACAGTAATATTACGATCACAATTCACACTTTCATTCGCGGCCTTCTTGTCATCATAAACTGCAAAGGCAATAAAGTTAAATTTATATGAGCCGCTGGCCGTAACTTCACATCTGCTATATACTACTGTACGTGAGACTCGAATTTCAGGGCGTTCTTGGGTTCCTTTTTACTTTAATTAAACGGGAGTACTCAGCCAGAGGGAGCGGGTTCGAACCCAGCCGACGGCACGCACAAATATGTTCATTGTGTGAACATATGTGCGTATTGTATGTCATCTGCTACATGACTGGAGCGCCGTGTATGGCGACAGGCTCACCCCCTGTCGCATTTGGGACTGAATATCGTCCGGCGAAGTGTGGGTGTTGTATTACACCTCTGCCAGCTCCCTACATGACTGGAGCCCGGTGTATGGCGACAGGCTCGCCCCCTGTCACATTTGGGACTGAATATCATCCGCCGAAGTGGGTGTTGTATTACACCTCTGCTAGCCCTCTCGGGGGAAAGGCGTGACGATATGTTATGTTTGTTATGTTTATGAGTTCTCACGTATTGAATAAGATACTCTAACTATTGTTTCGATGGCACCCAGTGACCTTTTTCAAGGAGTTTTAAATTCAGTATAGGTTTCGCTGATTACCAAGTGTGCACTGTTTGCCTGTAACAAAATGTGTCGACACCAAGTCAGTCCCCAGTAAAGTGTTCGCTACTTTTACCATTTTAACCAAACTAGTGGCTCTCCTCTCTCTGGAAACCTCACTAAAGGCGTCTGTCTTCTTCTACAGGTTGCACTCCTCAACCGATTCACTTAAAATTTTGTGAGTAGGTTCGATAATTACATAGTTCCTTTCCGAAGACGGGTCTGAGCAGTAGCGCACTTGTAGCGCCTCACTCAACTGCCGTCTTTGTACTTCTTCACTCTACAAAACTTCAAGGGTAGAGTGAATAAGTACCTTATAGGTCGTCGTGCTCCATCTTAGACCACAACGTAGACTCGTTTACGCTCGCTTGGTTGATAATAAAATCAGTGGATCGCGTATGCAAGCAAATCTTTAAAGTACAACTGACTGTGTCGAGAGCCGGGAGCAGCAAAAGAGACGCAGAACGTTCTAGTCCCGTCCAATTAAAATTAAAAAATAATAATAATTAAATTCATTTATTTCAGATAACCTGAGATCCATACAATTACAATAATAAGCAAATTATTTAATAATATTATTAAAAATGTCAGGAGATTTTAAAAATAATAATAATTTAAAATGTCTAAATAGTGAAATCAAAACCATCACAAATTACTAACACAAACATAAGTAATGCACAAACAGATGCCATCGGTGTCTTTTGTGATCTTTCCAAAGCGTTTGATTGTGTAGAACACCGCACCTTGATCCGTAAATTACACCACTACGGAATTCGTGGAATCGCTCTAGATCTTGTCGAGTCATATTTAACTGATAGACAACAAAAAGTGGGAATTAATGGCGTCACATCTTCCGGATCTTTAGTTACAATGGGAGTACCACAAGGTTCTATCTTAGGCCCGTTCTTATTTTTAGCGTATATAAATGATTTGCCGTATATGGTTAAGGACCTTACAGACATAGTTCTATTTGCTGATGATACATCTCTTATTTTTAGAACAGATAGGAAAGATAGTGAGCTTGTGCATGTGAACAACGTATTGACTAATAGTCATTTCGAGATGGTTCGCTGCAAACAATTTGTTACTAAATGCAAAAAAACTAAGTGTTTAAAGTTTTCCATGCCTAATGTTAGATATATAGAACCAAACGTAATGCTTGAGGGCGATAAACTTAACATAGACAAGGCGACGGTGTTCCTGGGTATAAGCATTAATTCCAAACTGCAATGGGGTCCACATATTAGTGCTCTGTCTGGGAGACTTAGTTCTGCTGCTTATGCGGTTCGCAAGATTAGGCAACTGACGGATATAGCTACAGCTCGGATGGTTTACTTTGCTTACTTCCACAGCATAATGTCATATGGCATTTTGATGTGGGGATCAGCTGCTGAAGTAGAGGCCATTTTTATTTTGCAAAAGCGAGCGGTCCGCGCTATCTACGGAATGGGTCCCCGTGAATCATTGAGAGATTTATTTAAAGAAATAAATATATTAACTTTACCTTCTTTGTATATCTTTGAAAATATTATGCACGTTCGCAAAAATCTACATAAATTTAAATTGAACAGTGACTATCACAATTATAACACTAGAAATAAGGATAGGATAGCTGTACAGAGATTTAGACTGACTAAGTCAAGAAAGTCATTTTTAGGCAACTGCGTTAATTTTTACAATAAAATCCCGAAAAATATAACAGGGCTCACCGAGGGAAAATTCAAATCACATGTAAAAACTACATTAATGAAAAGAGGATATTATAAGGTTAAGAATTATTTAGAAGATAAAGATGTCTGGAGCCTTCCACTTCCGCCAAGTAGCCACTAGTATTTATAGATATTACCTAGTTGTAAGCCAAAATTTGTGAGACTGTAATTTATTTATTCTTTGAAAAAATAATGCCCCTCAGTTTCTTGCCTGTTCTTCTGAGTAGAGGCTTTTTGTCCGAACAAGGCGGTCGAGTCAATTTAATTAACTTTGACGTTCATAAGTGTATCTTTGATACCTAAATTGAATAAAAACATTTTGACTTTGACTTTGACTTTGACTTTATATGTAACGCAATAAGTTACATTTAAATAACTGACCGACTTTAAAAAGAGGAGGTTCTCAACTCGGTCGTATTTTTTAAATTATTGTTAATAGCTGTTATTATTTGAATGGAAAGTACTTTAAGGTACAAAATCCTACTCAGATGACGGGAGGTCATTTTTTTTTTTTATTTCAAAAGATTTTCACAAAATAAAAGATTATGACAAAACAGAGTCAACAACACATATGTACATATGTATATGAAACATGTGTTGTATTGTACTAGAATCTCCTCAAGGCAGTATCACGAAATTAACGCCAAGCTTTATGGAACGAAAATAGTTTAGAAATCGCGATTGTTTACAGTCCACCTCGCAACTTGTTTTGACGGCAGTGTGTTCTATTTGTGACAGTACGTTTAGATATTAACATGGATTTACTGAAGCTCCATCAGAGAAACACGTGATGTACGCGTCTGTACACGTGGATGTTTCGACAGACGGATAATAAACAAACACTATTAAAAACACCCGACTAATCCTACTATCCTACTATTTCCTACTAATATTATAAACGCGAAAGTTTGTAAGAATGGATGGATGGATAGATGGATGTTTGTTGGATGGATGGATGACACTACTTACACACTACAACTCTTTCACGCCAGAACGGCTGAACAGATTTGGATGAAATTCGGCACAGATATAGATTATAGTCTAGAATAGCACATAGGATACTTTTCAACCGCAGGTGAAGCCGCGGGGCGCAGCTAGTTCACCTATAAAACAAACAAAACCAAAGTCGGTCCATCCGTTTCAGAGCTGCGATGCCACAGACAGACACACACACACACAAACACATACACACGTCAAGTTTATAAGATATATAAAGGACTAGCTGTCACCCCGCGACTTCGTTCGCGTTTATTATTTATATATATATATATATATATATATATATATATGTGAGCTATCCTATCTGTTAAGTTAGATCGAACTGCACACGGTGTGCAAATTTGATTGAAATCGGTTAAGTAGTTTAGGAGTCTATAGCGGACAAACAACGTGACACGTAATTTATAAATATTAAGAAGATTTAGGAAGGGTTTCATACAGGTGAGGTAAATTTTTTTTAAGGTAGATGACAATCTAAAGCTGCTTACAGACCAAATCCAACGAAGGCCAAAGATATGCTGCGTCTCGTTTTATTTTACTGATACGAAAAGGGACGCAGCATATCGTTGGCCTTCGCTGGCTTTAGTCTGTATGCAGCTTATCATGAATGTATGACACAATTATCGTTAGTTTTGCTCTCAAAAGTTTAAGAATTAACTGTGACGTGTAACTATTAGGATAATCAAAGTCTGATTTTACTTTTAAAAAGTAGACAGTATTTAGGAGCATTGTGGACCTATATAGGACCTGGATAGGTGGAGGGGTTGAGCCTGTTATCCTCCCCCTGAATCTGCTACTGGTTATTGCCATAGTACAAACAATCGGGCTCATAATTTAGCTGCCCAATTTCGAAAACTGACCGTATCTTTCACTAAAACCCTTTCAGCTGCCACGGTGTTTGACATGTGCAAACATTGGCCCTCCAGGGCAGTTCAGGGGTTCCATACGTCGCTTATCGCGATGAGACTTCGCACCGGTGTCATCGCGGAAGATGATTTACTATGAGATGTCTTCGAGACGAAACTGCCGCGGAGACACGAATATTCGCGACATATTTACCCATGTGCCCAGTGGCGAATTCAGGATTATGTTGGGGGGGGGGGGGGGGGGAGGGGCTTGACTTAGGCAAAGTAGCTTTGGCATAATATGACCCCTTCGGGCAGCGCAGTGTTACAAATTCATATTTTTAACTGGCTTCAAAAAGGTTCCCAATTCGCCAGAATCTCTCTTTTTCACCGATTACTCGAAGACGTCTGAACCGATTTAGAAAAACCCCCCCATTGCCCCATCCCCCAATCCCGAAAATAGTTCCCGCATTTTTGCCCAACATTATGAGGTCTCATTTCAATTTTACTGAAATGATTTTTTTAAACCTAAAAATTATTTACACTTTTTTTAATTTAAAAAAGATAAACGTTTATTAATTTAACAAATATAACATTTAAGTCACAGTCATAATAAATCAACATAAAATATAAATACAATAAAATGATAATTTCAATTTAATATGCTATGTCATTATAGTATCACACTCGTAGATAAACATTGTACCTACCTACAAGGTTTTAAAATTACTAATCCTTTAAATAAGTAGCAAGATTTTCCAGAATACTGTAAGTTGAGCGAGTGCGGGTCGCAGTTGTTTCAAAATAAAACAATCGCTGCCTTCTTTCTTACAATCAAGCATACTCAGCGCTTGTTAATTTTAAAAAGCGCTTTCACAGAGGTTTAGCTTTTCTCTTGCATAAAACACAAATGAAGGAAACGACAGAGACTCAACTACGCAGAAATTGTAACCGCTGCTCTCTCGGGTAGTATTTAGGAGATTCTGCCACAGGGGCCTTATTCTTATGCGTGAGATATTATGTTGGTCATTGTCTCTGTCGTTTGAAAAGTCATAGGAATTATACTATGATTTTTGAAACGAGACAAACCCCTGAAAATGGTGCCAGTTCCGCGGTGCACAATAATTTTACTAAAAAAGTATTTTTGGACGTATCTTAGTAGCAATAATTTCAGATTTTAAGAATTAAATATTTTTGTAAGGGCTTATTTCCAAAATAGCATCTTTAAAAAAAGTATTATATACTGGTTTATAGGTCCTGTTTAAAAACAGGCATCAAAAGTAAAAAAACTCAAAAAGTAATCACCATAAATGTCTTTAGGGTCAACTGGGGCAAATACGTCTTTCGAGAATTACTGACAAGCCCTTAACAACTAACCCCATCTTCTGCAGGTTATTGCAACTAAAGATAGAAAAAGATGTAGGTGGCGCCTAATTTGTGAAGGGTTTGTCAGTAATTTTCGAAAGATGCAGTTGCCTCACAGACGCATTTGCCCCGTTTAACCCTTTATTTGTTATTTTGACGTTTTACGAAAGAAACATTTAGAGAAGCTGACGTTTTGCAACTAAACGATTCCATTTTATTATGTTCTATTTTAACAAGTAATGCATCTGTTTTTTCATGTTCTGTGTAAAATTATCTCAAAGTCTCAGCTCAGAAGTAAACTTTGGAACTTTTAACAATGTTCTCTCAGAGAATGCTTTAAAGGAAACTCGGTGCAATGTTAATAAGTTTCTGTTTGTTTTGCATTTCAATTAGAGTGAACCTTAAAGACAGGCGCTTAAAGTTTAATCCAGGAACCCTTTTTCCAACCTGGGGGGCAATTCGACTAACCAAAGCCGATACTAAACTGAAACGTTGACGTAGCGTTTATCATAAAACATCGGACGGGATCGGCTTAGTGACAAGTCTCACAAACGTGCCAGCCGGACTGCCTTTTTTGAAACGTTAGTGATACTGAGCCGTTCCCTGTCCGTTATTTTGGCTAACGCAACGTCAACGGTTCAGTTTAGTATCGGCTAAAGTTAGCTGAATTGACCCCTTGTTGTTTGTAATCGCATTAAGCAAGTGCATGTGTTGTTCTTTGTTCTGCTCTACCACCATGCTCGCCATATTAGTTCTTTTTCTTTTTTGGAAAATGTTTACTTTTACACTACTCCGGTGTATTTTTCTGGCGGTCCCAGAGACTTCCTTCAGGCATTAAAGATTAGGAGGATTTTCGTAGTGGGTTTTAATCGTCTTAGAGTATCAGGCTGATGTATCAGGCTCACGCAAATCACCTTGAAATAATAAATAATGGATAAAAATACACACAAATCGTTACGCCTTTTTCTCCAAAGGGAAAATCAGAGGTGTTAAAATATTCGCACTTCGCAGGACGAAATTCAGTTCCAAATGTGACAGGGGGTGAGCTTGTCGCCAATGTCACCATACACCAGGCAGGCTCGCACAAATAATACGTCTAGCTGATGACATTAAATACATAGGTACATAATTTGTTCTTACTAATGAACTAATGAACAATTGGCGCGTTGCCTTCGGTTGGGATCGAACCCGCTGCCTCTGGCTTGAGAGAGGCTTTTCCAACTAGGCTATCATCGCTTTTGCGGCTTACGGAAAGCAGAATAAGGGTAAAAAAAAAATGCACTTCCATACGATTCTTACTTAATTCTTATATAGACTTGATTTGATACTAACATCAAAGATTCGATACTAGCGTAAAAGTTGACATAATTTGTCAAACTTTGAAAGCAAATTTTGGAAGCAGAGCTAGTGTGAAATGCCTACGAGATTGTCCTACGTTTGAGTCGTCCAAAGGCACTTGATCTCAACACCTTGTACAGTGTGTTCACCGTGTTGTCTCAGCACAATGGCTCGTCTATGGGGTATCAAATTACTGTTATAGAGCTCCTACAGGACCCCTTTGTTAGTGGTGACGTCATCGATCCTTAAACGTTGCGCTAGAAATACTTATTGGTAATGGATATGGTACTAACATTTATTTTATTTAGTACCTACTCATTTAGGGGCAGACTCAAGGCCAGATTTTAATAGCACAGAGTGACGAGACGATCAAGCCACTCGCCTGATAGTAAGCGTCACGCTTGTCCATGATGGTTTAGTGACAGCCACAATATAAAACTCCTGAGCGACAATTCCCTTTGGTGCATTAGGTGCTGCACACAATTCACCGTAGTCTCAAAAAAAGGCAACCAGTCGCAACAGTGATAATTGTTGTTGTCTTCTTCTCGCTATAGTCTCTTGTACGTCTCTCTATCTTTGTTACACGTAACAAAGTACTGTTTCCGTTTGCTTGTAGTTATATTGGGTCCACGCGCTGTGTACTAGAAATCAGACTCGTGACACTTCTTCCTTATATTATTTCGATGTTTTTTGCCCATTAATTTCTCTGGAAAAATTGCCCTTTCTTTGATCCGAAACATAGAAATGTTGGACGCTAATGCTTGCGGTGGAATACTTACCAGGCAAAGGTGGAAAAATGTGTTTTTTTTTCTATTTCTCTCTCTCTCTCTCTCTCTCTCTCTCTTTCTCTCCCTCTTATTCTTATATTAAAAATGTTTTAGAAAAGGACACCAATACTTTAAAACCCGCATTAATTTAGACACTCAAGTATAGTGTCAAAGAGTAGAAACTATTTCAGCAGCTTCAAAAGCTAGTTTATTTAGAGAACGGAACCAGACTATATCAGCTATATTGACTCGGTGGCACAGAATCGCCTCCATTGTTGAGTGAGGGCTCATCGGGCCGGCGCTGCGTTACCTCTAGGCAGTGGTTCTCAAACTGACTGGATCGTGGAACAGCTAACAAAAATCCAAGTTATGGACTTAAAAAGAGCACACGATTAATTAGGTGATATTTCGAAAAAAACAAAATATGATTAAATAGTAGACCCATTTAATGATAAAAATCGTTAAAAAAGCACTCAAAAACTATTTATTTATTTGTTAATATGAACGCAATCGCAATTAAACTTAATAAATAATAATATCAAATTATAATAGAATCTTCACTTGATTACCTTCTCAAGTAAGGTAAAAGTTATTTAGTTGATGTGAAAAGTTAATAAATAAATGTCGATAAATAAAAAAATATAGGGTGAGTATAAGCGACCTCTACTTCATACCAAACTTCTTTAAAATCTGTCCATCCGGTTGAGCTTAAAAAGTATCGAACTAACATTCAAACAATCTTTCGCATTTATAATATTAGTATGATTCTTAAAGGCCCGTTTAATAATTTCTCGCGGCCCACCGATGACCCATCGTCCATTCACGACCCCTAGTTTGGGAAGCGCTGCTCTAGGTTAACAATAACGCGGCCTATCTGGCCAGATGGCCAGATAGGCCGCGTTATTGTTAGTTCAAAGTCAAAGTGTGTTCAGCTGGTACACCTCTACCAGCTCCTTCGGGGGAAAAGCAGGACGATTTATTGTGTTATTTACTCTGTCTAATTTTCGTAAAAACATCCAAAATAGACCATTAAACTATTACCCAACACTTCACTACTTTCTTCCGCCATTTCTTAAGTCTATTACCCCTTCAAACTTCCAAGTGGGTACTTCCCAACAGGTAAAAGAATCCCAAACAGGTAAGGACGAGGGCAATATTCACTTACTTGGGAATAACCGGAATAACCATGCAAAAATGGGTTAAATTAAATAAAGGAAGCGGACGGTCTCGCGGGCTTCGTGGGAAACTCAATTCTGTTACAATTTTCTTTGTAGTTTCAGTACTGCGACGGGTTCTTACAATATATCTTTGAAAAAAGGAGGGTTATTTTTGGTTGAGAGGATGCTTTTTGGTTAGGGTTGAAATTGCAATTGACTTGCATGTTGTGTTGCTGCGTGTGTTGTGTTGTACTGTGTGTGTTATATAGTTAAAATGACGCAGATTGTTGTTGTTTGCATTCCCGCTGAATTTGTAGAGGTAGGTGTAATCCACTAGCAGAGCACTGATAAATTACTATAAGGTAACTTTGTTATCGAGAAAAAAAATGTTCCATACAAAAAGTTCGTTGATCGTCGACAAAATGTATACAATATCTGCTTTTCTGTCTCAATTTTAAGGTTGCCCCATGGTTTGCTAGTGAAGTATACCTTTACAAATTCTGCGGGAATGCAAAACAAGACGTTGTATAAACCAAAATGATTTTGTTTAAAATTTAGTTCATCAACATCATCATCATCTTTATCAACGTTTTCCACACACTTTAAAGTAATGGGTCTTTTATTTGGCACCATAAAAAAAGGAAAGTACATATTAAAAATCTTTAGACGTAAGTATGTATAATACTCAAATACAGATAATACTTTCATACGTATAATACTTGCGATGTAGCGGCTCCTCGTTTTTACATGCTTAACATATCGTCACGGATTTCCCCCGAGGGGCTGGCAGACGAGTAATATAACACCCACACTTCGCCGGACGATATTCAGTCCCAAATGTGACAGGGGGCGAGCCTGTCGCCATATATCGGGCTCTAGTCATGTAGCAGAAGACATACAATACGCACATATGAACGAATTGGTGCATGCCGTCGTCGGCTGGGTTCGAACCCGCTCTTCTGGCTTGAGAGACTGACCTTCTCCAACTAGGCCATCATCGCTATAATTTTACATTAGCTCTACGTATATGTAAGATAAACATAACACCCTATTCAGAACGCTAAATTGCTAAATCTAAACTAGCGAAAAATATACCTATCTTTGTTATTGCTGCCTGTTAGACAAGGACATGAATACTTTTAGCCAGTTTAGATTTAGCGATTTAGCGCTCTGAATAAGGCCTAATTTCACCAAAGCATACCATTACAAATGATTATAAATGCAATAATAATTAGTTATTTCTCTTTCTGTCACATTCCTGCCTTCTCATTTTATCATGTTGCTTTGTTATCTTTACAAGAATAAATTACTGTCGTATAACGTAACGAGCAGGTCGTCTGCCTAACGGTAATCACGTATAACGAAATAACGTAGTAAATTTTTATTGACTTAGGAAAACATACCACTTTAAAACTTCCTTTTTTTTCATTTTTCAGGTTTTCTATTTGTGGTTAATAATCAAGTTCAAATTAAAATTTAAAATTTTCACAAAAAAGGTACCTACATAAAAAAAAATATGT
This sequence comes from Peribatodes rhomboidaria, assembly GCA_911728515.1. Taxonomy (NCBI): domain Eukaryota; kingdom Metazoa; phylum Arthropoda; class Insecta; order Lepidoptera; family Geometridae; genus Peribatodes; species Peribatodes rhomboidaria. Next base: position 1,302,503 of record OU452190.1, read on the forward strand.
AAAAGGCCCCAACAATAATTTTAGTTACAATATTAAAAAAAATAAGCCCCCGACACCGATTTTCATCAGACATAGCTAAGAACACTACCGACTATTCACATTTCAAACATAATCATAATCGGTTTATCCGTTCGAGAGCTACGACGCCACAGACAGACACACGTACGTTTTTGGTTATTTATTTAAGTACTTATTTATTTATTTTAATTTAGTTTTATGTACACCACCTACTCTTTTCGTATTTCTTTATGTTCCTGTCCATCCAAAGGTTACCTGCAAGAAATCGCTTTAGGCGATAAGGTCGCCCTTGTACTGCCGAAAAATGTATTTTAGTTTTTAAGATTTTCATGTAGTTTTTTGGTGTGCAATAAAGTTGTATTGTATAGTTTGCGAAATATTGAGCCTAAATGTTGTATTTCGGCGTGCGGACATGGCTAGGGACTGATATTTGGGGTCATTACAGACGATTCCTGCAGCGCCACTTTATTATTCTGTCAAACAAAGTGAGGATACTAATGTAACACATATTAACGTATTACCTAGCGGCCTAAAACTAAAATAAATTTAATTTAGTCACACAACAAGACTTTAATAATATTACCACAGGGAGACACAAGACTTTAATAATATTACCAATTTGTATTGTAATTAATTGTATTTTTTTGTAATTATCTTTTTGACGAGTCCATTATAGGAGCATCCTTAATTAATTTTAGCTAAAATCTTTAAGGAACTGTTACTTAATGACAATAAAAATTATTCTATTCTATTCACACAAAAAGTGTTGAGGACACAGAGTTGCCTATTTTCATGGAATCACCACACACCGATACGTAAAACTTAAAACACCCCGTCGTTTTAAACTATTAGCTATAGAGCTAAACCTCATTCATTCATTTTCATGAATTCCGTTCACTCATTTCGTTCATTCGCGCGTCTACCACACAGCCTTCTAATTAAAACCATAGATTAAAATCGATTTCCTTTGACGTTTCCGCGTTAAAGATTCACTGTATTTCAGTTATTTGTTTTAGTCTGTGGCAGAACGAGAGGTAATATCATGGCTCAGAAAATTCGCGGGGCTTAAAGTAATAGAGACCGCTTAGGAATAAAGAGGCCTCTAAAAATAAGGGTGGGTGTACACTAAAGCGAAGACATGCAAAGAGAAGAAGAGAAAAAACCGAGCATTAACAACGCATAGTTACAAAACGACAATATGTGTTTCCAGTCTTTCTTTTTCTTTCATTTTCTTGGCAAAACTGAATCGATGTTGATTAAATTTGGATGAGGAATGAGGAATGAGGCAGATATGAGCACTTTTCAGCTTAGAAAATGCTGAGAAATTGGGAATGTTTAGGCTCAATATTTCGCAAACTATACAATACAACTTTATTGCACACCAAAAACTACATGAAAATCTTAAAAACTAAAATTTTTTTTTTCGGTTGTACAAGGGCGACCTCATCGCCTAAAGCGATTTCTTCCAGGGAACCTTTGGATGGACAGGAACATAAAGAAATACGGAAAGGGTAGGTGGTGTACACAAACCTAAATTAAAATTAAAAATAAATAAATAAGTACATACTTAAATAAATAACCAAAAACGTACGTGTGTCTGTGTGTCTGTCTGTGGCGTCGTATCTCTCGAACGGATAAACCGATTTTGATTTTGTTTGAAATGTGAATAGTTGGTAGTGTTCTTAGCTATGTCTGATGAAAATCGGTGTCGGGGGCTTATTTTTTTAAATATTGTAACTAAAATTATTGTTGGGGCCTTTTACATATATATTTTTTTATGTAGGTACCTTTTTTGTGAAAATTTTAAATTTTATTTGAACTTGATTAATAACCACAAATAGGAAACATTAAAAATGAAATAAAAGCAAGTTTTTAAGTGGTATGTTTTCCCAAGTCAATAAAAATGTATATCTTATCTTATATCTTTAAATGAGCAATTCTTGTATATGTATATATATATATATATATAATTGGAATCTCGGAATCGGCTCCAACGATTTTCATACAATTTAGTATATAGGGGGTTTCGGGGGCGATAAATCGATCTAGCTAGGAATCATTTTTAGAAAATTTCATTTTATTCGTGTTAGAATAGAATAGAATAGAATAGAATAGAATAGAATAGAATAGAATAGAATAGAATAGAATAGAATAGAATAGAATAGAATAGAATAGAATAGAATAGAATAGAATATTTTTTATTGCATTGTTTTATCGATAATCAACTTAAACATAAACTTGGAAGAAAAATAACAAAAAGGAGGCGTTTGAGTAGTCTCAACTGAAAAATATGACTCTTCCTGACATCTATTGGCGAATAATAATATTATTTTTTGTGAGCCACTAATTGCTTTAGCGACACAACAGCAGATGTCGTTGTTAAGTAACACGAAGTCAATGAGTGTTTGCTTTGAGGTTAGACTAAAATCAAAGGTACTACATATAATATGAAAAAGTGAGTCTTTGTTCATTTTCTTTGTTTCTTTGTAATGCTTTCACGTCTGAACTACTCAACCGATCGTCTTAAAATTTTGCATACATGTTGTTTAGGGTACAGAAAAGGACATAGGGTACTTTTTATCCCGGACAAATCAACGGTTCCTGTGGGACCGTGGGTGAAACCACGGGTCGCAGCTAGTTATATATTGAAAATGCAGCTAGTACTAATTATGATATGTATGGTCAACTGGGGCCAATGCGTCTGAGGGGTAAATGCGTCTTTCGAGAATTACTGACAAACCCTTCACAAATTAGGCAACTAACGTCATTTTGTCCAGATACGACTAGATGTCCAGCAACTAATAGCGATGATAGCCTAGTCGGAGAAGACTTGCTCTCTCTTCGGAGTTAGCCGAAGGCACGCGCCAATTTTTTATTTGTAAATACATATGTATGTGCGTATTTAATGTCGTCTACTACGTAACTGGAGCCCGGTGTATGGCGACAGGCTCGCCCCCATCACATTTGGAACTGAATATCGTGCAGCGAAGTGTGGGTGTTGTACACTTCTGCCAGCCCTTCGGAGGAAAGGCGTGACGATATGTTATGTTATATTCTTAAAAAAAAAAAATGAAAAAAGTGAAAGAGTTAAAGAGTCGAAAAATGTAAGCCTGTAAACATCTTTTCGCCTCTCCCTTTTCCTCTTGCTATAAGTGTGTACCAGCCCTTAAGAGGTCTCTAAGTAATAAGGGTCCGTAATTAGGGGGGTGTAAGAAATAAAACAGTGCTTAGCATTGAAATGATTGATTTTAGAATTTCAATCATGAAATGAATTTAAATGAGATTCGGTTTGGTAATTCAGAGGTGGCGGCGTTGCTTTGATGTTTTCTCTTACATTTTGTCGATGGGAACGGAAGAAAATTAAAGCTTAAGGCGCGTTTAGGTGTCGGTTTGGGTTTTTTTTATGTTTCTTTCTATATTTATTTAAAACTAGCTGCGCCCCGCGATTTCACCCGCAGTTAAAAAGTATCCTATGTGCTATTCTAGACCATAATCTATCTATGTGCCAAATTTCATCCAGATCTGCTCAGCCATTCTGGCGTGAAAGAGTAACAAACATCCATCCATTCTTACAAACTTTCGCGTTTATAATATTAGTAGGATAACGTATCATTAGCATAGGTATACAAGGATTCCTAGATATTCGGGAGTAACAATCATCCATCCATCCATCCATTCTCACAAACGTTTCGCGTTTACAATATTATATAAATAGGATAGGACAGGATATCTATAAGAAAATCAGCATTTAGGTTAATGGCGTCATAATTAATACAAAATAGGTTAAACCAATTACAGGATGGACCGACAATATTATTATAGAGGAATCGCTCGTCAAAACAGACTAGAATGTCATTGGACCGCAGCAGATGGATACATAGTCAGAAAGAGGCCATATTTGGCTGTAGAATAAAGAATACTGCTTCGGTGGCTCAGTTCGTCCTGTACCTGCGTTCGGAGCTTGGGGGCGTAGGTTCGATTCCCATCTAAGGCAAACATTCATATGATGAACATTCGTGTTTGTTCTATCTGGGTTTTAGTATCTTTTAGTATCTTTATTATTATTATTATAAGTAAATAAATTCGGGACATTTTGCACACACGGTCGTACGACCCCAAACTAAGCAAAGCTTGTACTATGGCTGCCAGTTTACATTTTTAAATACCTTAGGTATTGTATATTATATTGTATATATAAGCTTTGCTTAGTTTGGGGTCGTACGACCGTGTGTGCAAAATGTCCCGAATTCTTTTACTTATAATAATAATAATAATAATCGTCTCATTCAGGCACAGATTGTTTTTAAATAATAACACGAGCCCATCAGAAATTCCTTACATATTACATTACTAGCTCCTTTCCGCGGTGTCTCCTGGAATCCTCTAGGGATCGTTAATTTTTTCGGGACGAAAGGTACTCTATACCATAAATCAAGCCAAACTCATAATTGACTAAAATGCTTTTCATAGGGTTAGTTATACGTGGCCTGCTACAGAGTAAGCTCATGGAGCAGCCTGGTCTTTCTAAAAAAGAAAAAAAAATTTGACTCTGACTTTGACTTTGACTTTGAAACAAACAAACAAACAATCGAACGAACATACTCACTTTCGCATTAAAAATCGACCGAGCGAGCGCTAGAGAGTGAAGCGTCTATGCTTCAGCATCGACAAAAATGCTTTCGTATGTCTGTTCTGTTCCGGATCTTTATCTGCCTCTACAAGTAGCTATTTTTCAAAAACTACCTCGACAACTAAAAACTATAATTACAATGGCCTACAATTTTTGTTTGTTTTTGTGCAGCTCTGTTCGCATCTGTAGTCGGTAAAGCAGGTAGTATGAACTACATTGCTGCTACTAGATGTCAGCTGACAGCTCTGGTTTACCTACAATAAAATTCTTATTTTAATTTTGTATGGTTTTATTCAAAATCAGTCCATGTTATAACTACTTTTATGACATTAATCGTATAAATTTATGATGGCAAGTAATTCAAGAAGTTGCATTAACGATCCTGATGTTTTGTTACATATGCGGTGAGAATATAATGAAAAATCAACAGAAACCGATTAATGACACGGTAACTCCCTTGTATTCTGTATACTTTCTTCCTCATGAACAAGAGCTGCTATGAAAAATGTGACTATTTTTCTGTTGTCAGCTCACAAAATATACCCGAAATCAGGTCTAAAATTTTAGGCACCCAAATGAGTGTAGGCCAGTGTTATTGAACCTGCTCTCAACATTTCACGAGAATTGGTTAAGCAACGCGACCTGTAGGGGAAGACAGACGTCGGCCGCGAGGTCTACAGCTTGCAGAGTCACTAGTATTCGTTAGGATAGTAAACAGACATAGGCCGCGAGGTCTATAGCTCGCAGAGCCTCTATTATTCGTTAGGATAATAAAACATACATAACATATTACATTATCCTTACTAACTGCCTCGGTGGCTCAGTTGGTAGTGAACCTGCCTCCTGAGCTTGGGGGCGTGGGTTCGATTCCCACCTAGGGCAAACATTTATGCGGTGAACATTTGTATTTGTTCTATGTCTGGGTGTTAATATGTATTTAAGTATGTATTTAAAAATATTTAAGTATGTATATCAGTCTCTGGCAGCCATAGAACAAGCTTTGCTTAGTTTGGTGTCAGGCGACCGTGTGTGGAAGTGTCCCGAATTTATTTATTTATTATTTATTAATATTATAAATGTGAAAGCGTGGATGTTTGTTACGCTTTCACGCAAAAACTACTTGACGAATCATCATGAAACTTTGTACACATATTCTGGGAGGTACTAGAAGTAACATAGGATACTTTTTAACCGCGGGTGAAACCGCGGGGTGCAGCTAGTAATAAAATAAGGTTCATAATGTTTGATACCCGATTGAGTAAAAACGTTATGACTTTTGACTTTGAAAGTTAATACGCTGGTCTTTCCTGGTTGGATTAAAATAAGGTTGTGCAGAATATGCAAAAGAGGACTCTCCTTAGGGCTGACTAGCTCCAAACCTAGACCGCCCGATATTAGAGACAGCCACTCGAGGACAAAAATACACAGACGTGGATTAACTTGGCTCTTGCCAAGTTAATCCACGTCTGTGTATTTTTGTATGGAAAAGAGTTAAAAGAGTTAAAAGAGAGAGAGAGGAGTTAAAAGAGAGTTCGGAAAAGGATCACCAAAATAAAGATAATTTCGGTGTCACTATTTGTTTACGAATAAGTTTTTATTAGAGATTATAGAGAGAGAGACAGAGAGAGACTTAACACCCTGTCGTTTTTGCGTCAAGGGGTAAAATATATAAAAAGCTATCCATATCTTGTTTTTTTTTCCTATCCCCGTCGGTTACGGCGGAGAACAGTTAGTAACAAACCAAGACCATTTTCTGTACAAATGACCCGCAATTTATTATTGTACTCTGACAAATGATGGCTTGCCTTATTTTAATGTGGTTCATGCACGCAAATCACTCAGCGTGAATGTGATTTTATTTTAATTGAAAACTCTTATAAAGTTTTCTCAACAGAAACGTGTGGCGTTTAACTGAAAGTTGGAGTTTGACCCAAAAGTTGAGTTAAGCGCCGCATTTGGTACTTGCATTAGTTAGAGGTGTCCTTTGTTTTGCAGTTTTTAGGGTTCCGTACCCAAAGGGCAAAACGAGACCCTATTACTAAGACTCCGCTGTCGCCCGTCTGCCTGTCTGTCCGTCTGTTACCAGGCTGTATTTTATGAACCGTGATAGTTACGCAGTTGAAATTTTCACAGATGATGTATTTCTGTTGCCAATAGAATAAAAAATACAAAAAAATAGAATAAAATTAATATTTAAGGATTTAAGCGGGTTTTATTTGCCGTTTTTATGTATAATTTGCTGTGCCTCGCGGTCTCACAAGAACAGTTTTTTTTTCCGGGATAATACTCGTAAGTACTCTTCTTGTCCTTGTGTGTCCCTAATGTCCTTTTCCGTACTCCCGACAACATTACAAAATTCAAAATAGAAATTTGATTTAAGGGGTAAAATTGAATTTGTTATGTAGTGTATTGCGTGTATGCACGCACTTGACCGGTTTTTTATTTTGAAATCAGTAAGTAAAGATTTGATCACACGATGCCTTGTGTATGATATTTTTTTGCTACGTTGGAATGGCGTAGCAGCAACGTGAATGCAGGAAGTTGTGATAAGTTTTGTTAAATTTATAAAGTAAAATTTGGTGTCATTGTTTCGTGCCCGGCTTCCCCTCATTGCTAGCAAGATCTAATGTCCAACAAGGTATGTAGGTACATACCTTGATATCCGAAAACGTTAGCAACCGCGCATCTTGCCACACGTCTCAATTCTCAAAACTTTGAGCAAAAACTTACATAATTTCACGCTATTTAGGTAGGGTCAAATGCGTGAGGCAATTACGTTTTTCAATAATTAGGGGCCACCTACAATTTTTTTTTATCTATAATTGCAATAATCTGTACAAGATGGCGTCAGTTGCCTAATTTGTGAAGGGTTTGTCAGTAATTCTCGAAAGACGCAATTGCCCCACCGACGCATTTGCCCCAGTTGACCCTACCGGTAGTTAATAACTGGGCTTTAGTGTACTTGAGACATTTGCATTGACATTTGCCATTTGCATTTACATACTCGTAGCATACTATGATTATTGCATGCAAACGCCGACACCGCAACGCTCATGTAACCAGATCCTTAAAATTCAAATAACTTACAGTACCTATACACTTTTAATACTACTTAAGACCACTTTATATTCTACCATACTATTAAACTAGGACAATCCCCTATGGGTCAAACTGTAAAACCGAATAACTATGCTACTACTTCCGGAAACTTAGTTGTACGCCGGTTCCGGTAGCTAAGCGCTAAGTAGAGATTAATTAAGCTAGCTCCAAGTTGACCGGCCAACTTGCACGCTTTGATTAATTGCAGTGAGGTGTACGGGAATATGTTTTACGAACGAATTAGTAAGGGCCACTTGCAAAAGGTCGGGCTATCTTTTTAAGTTAAGTTAAACTGCTCATCAGAGGTTAAACTGATACATTGCTAACCTTTAGTTAACACAAAATTAAAAGACATTTATTTTATTTCGGAATTATTTAATCTGCGTGTATTTTGCACGTGTGCCGTAGTGAATGTGTTCGAGTGAACTTTAGATGGTTAAAGTAAGTTTAGTACGATTAGTAGTAGATTTTAGTCACGATAACATAACATATCCTCATACATACAAAGAGATCTCACTCACCACTTACATACATACCACTTACACATACAGATATCCACTTACATACATACACTTGAAAAACATAACTCTCCTCCTTGCGCAGTCGGGTAAAAAAGCTTTGACTCCACCGATGGAACCTGGTGTTAGATCTAAGTAGCCGGAAGGATCTCAAAGACCTCTGGGTGGTCTAGAAACCTTGCCATAAGCTAGCTTTTGAACCTATAAGCAGACCCAATCCAAAGGTCAGAGGTCAACACGAGAGGGTTGCCCTCCACTGGGCCATTGGCTCCGCTTGCCCGGCGTCCCTGAGGACGGCCGATGTTTCCGGCCTAGTCGATCAACGGTACGGTATTGATCTCGTTTGACAGGCCATGCTCAGTTTGTAAGCTTTTAACGTGACATTAAACATTTGAAAAGACATTTCCACAATATTTTAGCTGTTGCCTGCGACTTCTTTGGCGTTTATTCAGGAAAAAAGTTTCCAAAAAAACTTTCCTCGTGATTTGCTGTAACTAATTTTCAAATTTCATCAATATTCGTTAAGTCGTTTGATGTCAGCTACGTAACTGGAGCCTGAGGTATGGCAACAGGCTCGCCCTCTATCGCATTTAGCATTGAATGTCGCCCGGCGAAGTGTGAGTGTTGTACTCCTCTGCCAGCCCCTTCGGGGGAAAGGTGTGACGATATGTATTTCATTTTCGTAGCGAACCCTAAAAACGCAAAAGGCCCTATCTGTAGACACAATTCGCGGTGTAAGAGTCAGATGAACGTACTTACATTTTGTTTAATTTTACAGGAGAGCAAAAATACTGTGAAAATTCGACACATTAAACTTAACCAGCTTTTTAATACCGATAATACGAGTATATAAGTGAAGAAAAAAAATTTTTTTTCTGAATAATGGTGTACTGTTAGAGCTTTGAAAAAGTTGGAAATTATTTATATATGGTTACATAGACGTAATTTATATATTTTTCTAAATTCGGTTGACATACGTTAGTGTTGCCCTTAATTATTTCCAAGCTTATGTTGTTATCTAACAAAAATGTTTGTGCCAATAAAACGTAAATAGATAAACGTTGTTCTGGCTCTTTAAACTAAGCATCAAAACAAAATTTTGTAACGCCCAAAACAACGTACAATCTTTTACGTTGATGTGGTCGTTCGTATAATATTGCCAAACAAACTATATTCTACGAATACAAATATTGTTTTTACAAATACGTTTGTATATACTCTACCTCGTTAGAGAGGTAGGAAGATAATTGGAACTAATTAAACGTTACTCATAATACGTTTTTCTGGTTCCATTGAAAGTGATTCTTAAGCTTTTTCGTTTTTTTGGAATTTGTTAAATATTGACTATACCGTTACGTCGTTTTGGCATTTCATAAAGGTCTATATTGTGAACCGTTTTATGAAAAAAAAAACGTTTTTCGTTTTTTTTTGTAGATACGTTCATCTAACTCTTACACCGCGAATTGTAATGGCTATTTTTTGCGAACTTAACCTTATTTTTTTCGCAGATCTATTAAGACGGTTTAGTTAGGCTACGCTGCTATTGACCTGTGGCCCTTTGGCAGTGCCTAGACGTCTAAGGGACTGGGTTTTCTCAATCGCTGACCTTTGTCCGTACGAGTTGCTTTACGCAGTTAAAAGAGATTTATCGAACTAATAAATGTACTAATTGTTTTGTCCTATTTCTTGTCCTCTGGCCGAACTGAGAACGTGTGGGTGGGTGGTTTTAGCCGACTTCAGCGGTGCTATTCACAATCGAAAGCTTTTCGATCGGATCTCACAACCAACTCAAATTGTTCGAATCTCAGTCCACTTTTATAAATTCTGGAATAGGGAATCAAGTATAAATCCGATCGGAAAAATGAATCACGTTTAAAACGTAATCCGAACGGAAACGTGAACGATATAATAGTGAATACCTATGCAGAAGAAGGTTCTCAGTTCGTCGGTATCTCTTTTTAGATAATTATGTTCCCCGTTTCCTCAAAGACGCTTCAACTGATTTGGAAAATTATTGTTTTGTTTTAAAAGGTATACCTTCAGGTTTTATTTTGTTTTATTTAAAGGGTATACTTTCGTATTACAAAACCGCTTGATCAATTTCGATAAAATTTAAATAGTACCACCGATGAAAATCGATTGAGCTTTTATTACAGACAAGCTGCGCCCCGCGGCTTCACCCGCGGTTAAAAAGTATTCTATGTGCTATTCTAGACTATGATCTATCTCTGTGCCAAATTTCATCCAGATCTGTTTAGCCGTTCTGGCGTGAAAGAGTAACAAACATCTATCCATCCATCCATCCATCCATTCTTACAAACTTTCGCGTTTATAATATTAGTAGGATGGTCTCTGCCAACTAATTTATTGCGATTAAATGGCACTATCTATGTATATTGATGAAAATCCGGAAACAAGCAGATAATTTTAGGGAAACGGACACAAGCTACTATTTATTCTTTGAAAAATAATTTAAATAAAAATAAAATAAAAATCTTATTATAAATACTGACGTGGTTTTCACACATTATGATTTATGGAACGGGAAGGCGGGCGCACTCGCCTTGATAAAGATCGCCGAATGCGGTTGAAACTATTGTTGGAATAATCGACTAAATCTTATGTAGGCAATTCCTGTTTCATAAATCATTATGAAATAAAATCCTTAAGAGAAGGAAAACGGAGAACTGACATCTATGGCAGCTGGTTTTAATCTAAAATCTACACATATCCTCAAGCACCAGTTATCATATCCACAAGCCATCAGTCAGGGTAAGTCAGGGTAAAACCGTCCCTAAAACAACACTCCTGAAGGCACTGGAAAAGGATCGGTTTTCTCAGGGGAGGCAGGGCAAATGGGGGCAATCGAGGGCCACTCCAGTCAGGGCTGCCAAGCTGCCAAGTTTATCGCGCTAGGGTTGCCCCAAGACAAGGGCTGCTCATTTGACGGACGCGCTACGATAAAAAGTAAATGAAGGCAGATTTTTTCAGGTTGCAATGTTTTGTGTAAAATGTCTGCGTGGACTTCGTCTACGCAGAACAGTGCTGAGCCTACTCCAATTGCCAAAACAATTTCATCATTATACTCAGTTTAGGTGTAATGTATGTGTATTTATCGCCTGACAAACAGGACTACCTAGTTCAGGCAAAATTATTTTATTGTTTCTAAAAAAATGTTTGTATCTGATAGTTTTTAACTTTACCATGTACTTTTTGAAATAAAAATTTATTACTATTTATTATTATTATTATAATGATATAAGTACTTATAGTTTTCTTTAATGTGTTAGGTTAGGTTTTGGTAATAAATACATTTTTTATTTTTTTTATTTAGTTATTAAAAACTCTGGAACTACTGGTTCGAATCAAAATTCTGTCGCTAATATGAAGGAACACAATAATTGAGTGTCAAAGACTATGAAATAATGACCAAAGTAGAGTGACCAATACTACCAATCTTTTCTGATACGTTTGATATAGTGATACATAGCTGCGCCCCGCGGTTTCAGCCGGGGTTCCACAAACCGTTATTTTTTCGGAATAAAAAATACTCTATGTACTTTTCTGCATCCCTGACAAGGTATATGTAAAATTATTTAGTGATCGGTTGATTAGTTAGAGCATAAAAGCGTAATAAACAAATGAAATAAACTTACTTTTGCATGGTTTTTTAATATAACTTTTACCTTAGATTAACCTAGAGGTTTTCTAGGTTGATCTGAGGCTCTTACCCTCGACTTCGTTCGCGTTTATTAAGAAAATAGTATGCAAAAACCTTCCTCGTGATATACTATAACTATTTATCAAATATCATCAAAATCCATTCAGCCGTGAAAAGCCTACAAACAGACAGACAGAGTTACTGTCGATTTAATATATTACTAGCTGCACCCCGTGGTTTAACCCGCGGTCCCACAGGAACCGCAAATTTTTTCGGGATAAAAAGTACCCTGTGTCCTTTCCTGTATCCCAGACAACGTGTATGTAAAATTTCATGATTATCGATTGAGTAGTTTGGGCGTGAAAGTGTTACAAACAAACAAACTCACTTTCGCATTTATAATATTAGTTAAGAATTATGATTAGTGTGAATTAAGTTAGGAAGTTAAGAGTAGGACAATATTTAGTCGCTACAAAAATTCAATCTAAAACAAGTTATCAACCTAACAGCATATGACTAAAACGTAGAGGATGATCCTGTTACGGGCGTCGCACAGTGTGCGCTGTAGAACAAGCCAGGTGGACAAAAGTCGTAATCAAATTCCCGGAAATGAGTACTATGTACCTGTAAACAAAACCCCCAAACCCCCAATTCCAAGAACTATTTATGTCTAACATTCCATACTAATGAGTCATTGTTTATCAAAGTGAGCTAATGAGGTAAATGTAATTTAAAATATAGGTCAGTTGCATTTTAGCGACACTTTCACTAACACCTCATTGTGGCAGTTTTTAATTTTGTGGAAAGTTTAGTGATGGATTTCAATTCTGAAGGTATGTATATTAATATTTTATTATTAGAATCTTTTAATGAGCCTTAAAAATCATTAGAGTAGATTATCAACGAAAACACAAAAAAAAACATATTTTTTCTTTGATTTCAAACTTATCGAGTATGGGAAAAGCATGTATCCTCTTGTATCCAGGCTAATTTTTTTATATGTTTTAGCTGCATGACTATAGATTATTGTGACATATATTTTACGTAGCACAAATGAGTACAACTATTTTTTTTTCTCTTTTTTGCAGAAAAGCTTCACTCTATTAATAAAATAGAGTTTTTCGAAGAATGGCTTAGACACGAAAAATACGAAAGAAATGATCGTCCATTTGAATTTATTTCGTCTAAGTTTGAGTTTTCTGAAATTTCTGAAGATAGTCAAAGAGACATTAAGATGAAGTTAGCCAGTATTTCTTCAAAAATCGCTTCCAAATAGGTTTCTTCAGGAAAGTCAAGGGAGCGTTTTCTTATCAAGAATAAGTTGTGGCTAGAAGGCGAAGAATTAGAGTTCTGCGTGCGGTCAATTCAACCGCAACCTTCTACCTCATCCACTGACCACTCTCGACCCGGAAGACCCAAAAAAGACTTCGAAGATTCGTCTTTCAAAACTAAAAAACGTAGACTTGAAGAATTAGTTTACTCGCGGAGTGTTGGCGAATTGATGACTGCTGCAGAAGTAGCTGCACGATCTACTGGACACAAAAACGTGTCCAAAAAGGACGTTGCCAGGGCTATAAAGGATATTGGCAAAAATCCGAGTTCTGCGAGTGTATGCATTAGCCTTCAACAACCCAGTGCTGTGCAGAATAATAGACCACTAAGTAGTGATGAGGCATTAGCCTACTATATAGACTCGACTCGAAGTCGACCACTCACTCCTATAAACAGACTAGGAAATGGACTATGAAGGTCGGGCACCATGTGTTTCCATCATATAATTGCATTGTTAAATCAAAAAAAGCACAAAAGGAGCACATTGTTGTGACACAATCTCGAGCAGAAATTGAGTTACAAGCTTTACTCAACAAAACAGCGGAACGGTTAATAGAAGCTCAGAAAGAAGTTGTCACAAGTGTGTTCCCCAATTCATCATTTACTCTTTTAAGTAAATGGGGTTGTGACGGGAGTTCCGGTCATAGTGCTTACACACAGAGATTTGAGAACAGCGAAGACACTGATGAGTTCCTTTTTGTTAATTCGTTTGTTCCTCTTAGGTTAATCGACGAAGCTAACAATATCATCTCGCAAAATCCTCGTCCATCATCGACGATGTTATCGACCAAATAAATAAAGATTCAGAGAGCACAACACGAGAAAGTGCTCGCGTCAAGCCACGAAAGAGATTTGCTCAATATGTTGATTATAACATCTAATCCTCTGATCAACAGCCTGCGGGAAGTTCCAAAAAAAGTCGAATAAATTGTGTGCGGAGGTCCTAAAGCTCACTATAGCTCCTACTATAGAGCCTCGACTTCCACAGCAACTAAGACCTCCACAAAGTCAGGAAGACTATCTTGTATCGGAATCATCCGATACAGAATCCGATGATTCCGATATTGACAATTAGTTTTAATGTACCTGTAGTGTAATATATTACCTTTTAGTGTTAGTATTTGTAATTTTTGTAAATAATGTAATAGTCTAAGGTTGTACATATAATTAGCGGTAATATTTGTAGAGATTAAGGTAATTGTATTATTATTTCAGTATTTTTTTCTGTTTTATAATAGTGTAAATATAAAATATTTTTTTCTTATACATAAAACTATGTATTTTTTATTTTTTTTATTTTATATTATTATAATATATTTTCATGGTTCCGAAACAATGAAAATATATTTTTGTCCACCTGGCTTGTTCTACAGAGAACACTGTGCGTCGTTTTGAACGTAAATTGAAGTAGTTTCATAACCTTGATTAATACCGCCGTACATTCCGTTTGACGGATTATAATTTAAGCCCTTGTCCTAGTTGAGCGAGCAATGCTGTAACGCGATGCGACGCGATGAGAGAGCAAACTATTGACAAATACTCAACTGCCATGTTAGTAAGAAAGTAGTCAACCGACATTACGTCCAATGTAACTTGAGGTCTAACTACTTGACGCGCTAAGCTAGGGAGGGGTTAACTTACATTGGATAACATGTCAGTTAAGTGCTTCTTAAGCTTAGGTACTTAGGTAGCTCTATCCATGATCTCAGAAAACAAGGTCTAGCATTCAGCAAACACATAATGACGTCATCGTTATCCGTCTCTTTCGAACTTTTGTTGTAGACTTATTTCGGTCTTGCTTAAACATCGATTGACGTCACTACGTGTTTCTGAATGCTATACCTGGCGGAGTATATTATTATACTACTAGCTGCACCCCGCGGTTTCACCCGCGGTTAATAAGTATCCTATGTGCTATTCTAGACTATAATCTATCTCTGTGCCAAATTTCATCCAGATCTGTTCAGCCGTTCTGGCGTGAAAGAGTAACAAACATCCATCCATCCATCCATCCATCCATCCATACATACAAACTTTCGCGTTTATAATATTAATAGGATGGGTGTATCTACAGTAAACGTGGTCTAAATTGTTGTTGGTCTAAAAAAAATCTTTAAAATATTAAATAATTTAATTCATGTAATTTTATTTTGACGATGCTATTACAGATCCCTTTTTTATATTTTAAGGAGTACGATAATTTTTTTAATGTTGCAAAGATTTGGAATTTAATGATGTAAGAAATAACTCTAAAAGCTAAGTGCATTGCTATTATCCAGTAATAATCATGATAATTAAAAGAATTGTGATTGAGATAAAATTAAATTAGTTGCACACATGCAAACGGCATTTGCATCTTGACTGATCGACCGACCGAGCGTTACCGAACGAAGCGTCTATCCTTCAGCTTCGTCAAAAATGCTTTCGTATTTCCGAATTTCTTCGAATCCCTGTCTTCCTCTATAGATTGCCCTTCTTAACCGATTCTCTTAAAACTTTGTGAGTAGGTACAACAATTATACTTACAGACTTTTTTTGTCGAGTCAGTTTGTGGTTTTTTTTTCAAAATGGCAGAGATATTCTTTTTTTGCTTGAGGAATGGACGTCTGTTTTCCTCTACAGGTCTGTCTGTCTGTCTGGTCAACAGCTCACAGAGCTGTTACACACAGCTGGTACACAGCTGGTACACTAGTATAAATGGCTAATTAAATAACCTCTTGCTTACTTAGCGCGGCGCTTGTCTGTCTGGGACAAGGGCTGAAATTATTTGTGATGTATGTTGTAACTAATTGAGTTTATTTGATAAGGTTTATTTGTGTTATTAAATTTAATTAGATAGGTACGTTTGAATGGAAGGTCTAATTATTATTTCACGTCGGCTTGTTTTGGTTCATTGAAGATGTGATTTAAAAATAGCTGTGAGTATTTGAGTACAAAAATTATTGCCGTCTATTTTAGTAGGTATCTTGAATCGATAGTTGGTTTATGTAGTGGAGTGATCTATGGTTATTTGGATTTGATGTGTGTAATATTTTGCTTGTCTTGATGATGATAGTAAGTAGGTGTACTGTGAGTTTTATCCTTACACACTATACTGGGTTTATTATCTACGACTCAGTTTTATAATTCTGTAGTTCGTAATTCCTTGTGTTATTGTTCCAAATAAACAGATTAGTATTTATTTTAGGAAATCATTTTACTTAATTTATTAAAGTACCAACACCGCGCGAATAGTGAATACAAAATCAATACATTTCGTCGAGGTTGAATGAAGTTTTTCCCTGGAACAGTTGTTTTTTTTTTCAATCCCAGACGGCACGCACCGATTTGTTCATTGCATATGTGCGTATTGTATGTCATCTGCTACATGCAGCCCGGTGTATGGCGACAGGCTCGTTCCCTGTCATATTTGGGACTGAAAATCGTCTGGTGGTGGTTTTGTATTACACCTCTGCCCTTTCAGGGGAAAGACGTCACGATATGTTATGTTATGTTATGCATAACATAACATAACATAACATAACATGCATAGCATAACATAACATAACATGCATACTTTTTATCACGAAAGAATAAACCGTTCCTGTTGGGCCGCGGTGTGTAGTATGTCCGTCGTGTAAAAATTAGAAGACACCACATAATTAAGCGTAAATCTGCTTATTTTCATAAAACTTAAGTAGACCAGTCAATGAATTCAGTGAAGAATGACCATCTTATTTTTGGGTTCAATTTAGTGTGTCACCTTTACTTTGGAGATCTTATTTGGCAATACCACCGGCGGCCACCCATCTGAAAACTGACCGTTCCGTACGTTGCTCGGTACGTCCATGTTCCGTTACGAATATTATCTAACTGATGAAATCCAAATAGATAGTCATTAATGTATCAGGAAACAGTCAATAGTAACAGGCATCGTCATCTATATAAAATCCCGTTGTAGATATGACGATTCCTGTTACCATTTCAATCAATCTGAAACTATCCTTAATCTCATTCCCGGACGTCTTATTTTTCTTTCACAGGACATATTCCGCGCCATCACTCAACATCTGTCATCAGTAAATCAACTAGGCCCTGCCAAAGGTCGTCCCTATTTATAGAGCGGCATTATTTCGATTTATTCAGCACTATCTTATCTTAATAGCTCCGAGTCTTCCTAATTAATGTTGATTATGTTAATCAAAGTCGGACTCGCTTCCCATTCGAATATAATCCGTACCTTTCTTAAAACAAGTCGCATTTTGGATTGAGTTTAGTTGAGCGTCAATGATTTCCGATTTCAGTGATTTTCATTCCATTTTATAGCTTGGCTTTTAGTACTCCATCAGTTTGTTTAATTAAAGTTGCTTTGGATAATGGGTTCTTTGATTAAATTTGGACGATGTGGAAGTGTAACGTTAAATGCAGTTTTAGGGTTATTCGCTATGGGTGCAAATTTTATTGGCAAGTCTATGAAGTTCTTTATTTCGTTTTTAGGTTTACTTCCAACTACCACCAACAAAACGGCCACCAGTGGTGGTTGTTAGAACAACATATTAATGTTTGTCCCAACTGTCGCCAGTGTGACTCGTTGGGATTTAAATTATTTTTGTACCAACCATCACCATCAAGATGCAGGCCGCTACCAACCGGTCTTATTGGAGATCTATGGAGGAGGCCTATGTCCAGCAGTGGACGTCTTATGGCTGATGGATGGATGGATCACCATCAAACTGACGCTACTGGTGAAAACTACACTCAAACTGATATAACTCTAACATGGAAAACCAATTTTGTACGTATGGTGTTCCATGCGAATAATTCCTGTAATACATTGTAGCGTAAAAAAAATATCAAAAATTGATAATAATAACAACATTAGAACGACCAAACACTAAATATACCTAATTTATTTATTTTATGATCAAACTAGCTCCACTGGGACAGTTGTGACAAAAATTAAAACTTTGTCCTAACAACCACCACTGTTTTGATGGTGGTCGTTGGGAGCAAACCCGTTTTTGAGTAACTTCGCATTGGCTAATGGTTTTCAATTGCAATTTTGTCTAGAAGGAGACGACGAGCGAAGAGAGCAAGTAAAGATACTGACGAGCCTCTAAAGTTATCTACAGAGTGATAAAGTGCAAATTTCAATTATTCTTTTTGACTTTTGCACTTCTCTAATCATCTACAAATAACTTAAAATTTTCCTTATATTATTGACTAGCTGCGTCCCGCGGTTTTACTCGCAGTTAAAAAGTATCCTATGTGCTATTCTAGACTATAATCTATCTCTGTGCCAAATTTCATCCAGATCTGTTCAGACGATCTGGCGTGAAAGAGTAACAAACGTCCATCCATCCATCCATTCTTACAAACTTTCGCATTTATAATACTAGTAGGATTAATTTAAAAGATAATGAAATAGACAACCTCTTTATGTAAAGCGATTTTTGATTTGTATTTTCTATCTATTAAATAAATCAATCATAACTTACAATTGCGAAAATTTAATATTTTTCCTAGCTCTATTTTCTGTTGAGTACGTTTTTTTTAAGGAAACTAAGAGCATATAGGAAGAGATATAGTTCATTTAATTGTCCTTGCCAAATTTCATCATAATCCGATAAATAGTTTCCAAGAAATTCGACAAGCGCGTTTGTATATAAAATTCAGAGCGTCGCGGAACATTTAACACTAAGATTCACGTGTCCTATCCTAAAAATACAAGAAAAACATTAGCCAACATAACAAACAAACCTGCACCGGACTACGGACGGTACACCGATAACAAAATCGGTAGACTTCCGCTTGTAGGAGATAAAAAATGAATCCGTAAGGTTGGCAACACGTAGACAGGAACCGGAAGTGGGCTTGTTATGTCGAGAGCGGTTACGTCGCGTTTGCATTTGCATGATAAGCTGGTTTTTGATGTTATTTGTATGGGAGGACAGCGAGTTTTCTTTTGAATTATGGGGTGATTATTTTTTATTTATATTTTATGGCGCGATGTTGATGGGATGCAGTTTTGTAAGTAGAAACTTTATTTATAATAAAATGTACATTCTTTATAATGAACTAACAATTACTTTAATAATCTTCATGTAAAAATCTTAATCTAATAAATGGCTGCCAGCTGTAGGCAATGTACCCAAAATGCTGGCCGAAAAATATAGAAGAAATATATAATTATATAGTAGAAATATATAGTGGAATATATGTTATAATATATATTTTATATAGTAGAATATATATTTAGAATTATATAGTAGAAATATTTTTACTTACAATCTTGGTGTAACACTTTTTTAAGTAAAAAAATTAAAGTAACACGATATGTTAATTTTTTTTTTCATACTGAGTTACTTCAACTGTCAAACCTCACACACCTAGAACTTAGCGGTAGACTGGTATGCCAATAAAAATGTTGACGCTGGTAGGTGACCCGTTATAAACAAAAAAATAATTTACCCATTTAGCTAAATTCATTGACCGAGCAAGCGTTACCGAGCGAAGCGTCTCTGCCTCAGCTTC
This sequence comes from Peribatodes rhomboidaria, assembly GCA_911728515.1. Lineage (NCBI taxonomy): Eukaryota > Metazoa > Arthropoda > Insecta > Lepidoptera > Geometridae > Peribatodes > Peribatodes rhomboidaria. Next base: position 1,322,274 of record OU452190.1, read on the forward strand.
GGCAAAAATGCTTTCGCATGTCCTTTTCGTCTGGCGGGCGTCTGTCCAGCTGTTCTCAGAGTCCTCTACAGGTTGCATTTCTCAACTGTTTCTCGAAAAATTTAGTGAGCAGGTTTGTTTTTTTTTGTTCATTCTGTTCTTTGATTTTTTTTTAAGTAGCTGAGAAATTGGACTTGCGATGTCTTCAACTCATAGAGCCACTTTTATATAGGATAGTAGACTTTTCAAAGCCGTGTTTGTTCTAAATTTAATTAACTACTGCAGCAAAAAATAAACCAAACAAAAATAACAAATTACAAATAATAAACAGAGCTCAAGTCAGTATCCGCGGGTAAAGTACCCAAAAGGCTGGCAACGTTACCTCGCTGAATAGCAATGCTAATTCGCTGACCGAGGTAAGCACCAGCCCTTTGGTCGTTTGTTCTCTCTATCAGACGCTTTGACAGCTCATTGAAGAGCAACCATGCGCTTGGACCCCAAGGGCCCAAAGTTTTGTTATTGATTTTCCTCTAATTACTTCCTCATGTATTTACTGCTCATAAAAATACCGTTACGCATTCGAAACGGTAAATCAGTCCTGGGGGCCTACCAGACATCTTATTGCCATGATGGTTACGCTATCTGGCGATGATAACCTAGTCAGAGAAGACCCGCCTCTCAAGCCAGAGGGAGCGGGTTCAAACCCAGCCGACGGCACGCACTTGTTCATTGTGTAAAAATATGTGCTACATGACTGGAGCCCAGTATATGGTGACAGGCCTTAAAAACTGTACTAAAAATGGCATACTAAATTTTATAAAAAAAACAAGAGTTACTATAAAATAGCAGATGCTATTGCTGACAAAAAAATATTTGTGAACATCTAAATATTTAACCTACTTCTAAGTTTCTCACTTTCTAAGTGCATACAATTATGTCTAAGGAATAAATGAATCTTGAATTTGAATTTAAATAGGCTCGCCCCCTGTAACATTTGAAACGGAATATCATCCGGCGAAGTATACGTGTTGAATCTTCTGCCAGCCCCCTCAGCGGAAAGGCGTGATACGTTATGGTTACGCTTTCATTTCGACGATACGCGACCATGGACCTTATTGCGCAGCGATACGATTCGCGGTCGCTTCGAGAAAACGTCACATGACGGAAATGAGATGTCAGGGTAGACCCCCTGAAGCCTCTCGTCCGACTGTTTTTCCGTCTGCCAACTGTCAGCCGGAGCCCGAAAGGGTACCCGATTCAGCACAATACAAGGAATAAAGCGGTGTTTGTTGTTACTCTCCTATATCGTGAGAGAAAAAAGAAAATAGTAATTCTAACAAACACGGAAAACCTCTTAAGGATTTTCGGATAAAGCTATGGTCAGGCTGATATAATAAATAACGCGTCGCATCGGTGCTGTTTTTTTTCCCGAAATTGTAGGTGTTGCCTAGTTTTAACAACGGTTGGATTTGGTTAAGTTTGCTAAGCTAGAGCGTAAATGTGCGCATTAGCATACATGATCTAAAAAAACAAGGTCTAGCATTCAGCGAACACGTAATGACGTCATCGTCACCCGTCTCTTTCGAACTTGTTGTAATTGACTTATTTCGGTCTTGCTTAAGCATCGATTGACGTCACTACGTGTTGCTAAATGCTATACCTGGAAGAGTATTATTTAATTTAACTATAGTTGATTGTGGCGTGATCACAAATTATTTATATTTGCTTGAAATACAAATTGTTTAGATAAAACAACATAACATAACATATCGTCACGCCTTTCCTCCTAGGAGGCTGGCAGAGGTGTAATACAACACCCATACTTCGCTGGACGATATTTAGTCCCAAATGTGACAGGGGGCGAGCCTGTCACCATACACCGGGCTCCAGTCAATTAGCACATGATGTACAATATTTATGTTCTCATAATGAACAAATTGGTGCGCGCCGTCGGCTGGGTTTGAACCTGCTCCCTCTGTCTTGAGAGGCGAGCCTTCTCCAACTAGGCTATCATCGCTAAATAAAACACACAAGCCTGTTAACAAAAAAATCTGTGTAAGTTTTTAGTAAAATATATAAAATGCTACAAAAAATCTTTGTAGTTTCGTCTGTTACTTTAATTTATTGAATACTAGCTGCTACCCGCGACTCCGTTCGCATTTATTCAGCAAAAAGTCTCCAAAAGCCCTTCACGTGATATACTGTAACTGTTTATTAAATGTCATAACGATCCGTTCAGCTGTTTAGCCACGATAAGCCTACAAACAGACAAGCAGACAGAATTAGTTTCGTTTTTATAATATTAGTGTGGATATAGTCAAATGCTTCAGAGGTTGGAAGCTTCCTCGCCGCATTGTATAGCGTACTTCAGTGCAGTCAGAGCTTAACTCTCGTTTTTCTTTGTAAAGTAGATGAGGGTAGACACGTCTCGAGTGCAGCTTTTTATGCGTCGGGCGACAATTTATTTGGATTATAGATAAGGATGGGATGAATGCCGTCGAAGTTGTCGATGTTTCATTATCGATAGTCGATAATTATTTCTTTCATGCCTAATGACTTCAAGACTTAATGCTGGTTAGATTTTGTATTCTTGTATTATAGATTAGTTTAAAAGTTATTGATGTATGCAACCTCCCTATGTAAAGCGACTTTTGATCTGCTTTGTCTATCTATTAAAAAGTTATCCCTGCAAATGTGGATATTGTTCACAGCTCTATTTTATCTTGAGGATGTTTTTTTTTTAAAAAAAGCAAGTACATAGAGGCAGATATATTCATGGTTCATTTAACTCTACCTACATGCCAAATTTCATCACAATATGACGAATAGTTTCCCAGAAATTTGACAAGCGCGTTTGTATGGAAAATTCAGAGTGTCGTGGAACTCTTAAGGGTGATGAGAACCATAGCGGTAACAGAACTTTACAATTTGCAATCCAATATTACTGAATCAATCGATAATCGATATCTATCTCAGACATGTCGATATGTTTTTAAACAACATTCACAGTACATCTCTAATCAGAGGCCACAATTTCGCAGACGAGCATCGTAGAACGCGAAAGATCTTATTATGACGAACATGTCGTTTGTCTTTTGTTATGGAATTTTTGTCATTCACGACATGTCGTGGGGATCGGCGCCACTTTGCGTCGTCTGGCTCTTGCATGATTATGGTTGACGGTAAAAGATACTCTTTTGGATATAAAACGTCCATAAAGTTGCAAGAAAGGCATATTTCTGAAAAGAAGGATATATTTCTCATATTATGCAGACTGAAAATAAACGCACTATAAAATATTATTTCTAAGCTATAGAAAGTTTCTAAGTTTCGAAAGTTTTTGAAAGATTTGGACCCCCTTGGTCATCCAATTCCAATTATAGAGATTAGAGAGATTTTTCGTGAGATTTTTCAGAATGTGTCTTTTGGTTTGAAACGGTAATTTAACCCAGTTTTCGCGTAATTTCTAAAACTAAAAAAACATTATGTTTTTTTAGTGAAATAATAATAATAATTTCTGGACACTTCCACACACGGTCGCCTGACCCCAAACTAAGCAAAGCTTGTACTATGGCTGCCAGACTGATATACATACTTAGATATTTTTAAATACATATTAACACCCAGACATAGAACAAACACAAATGTTCATCACATAAATGTTTGCCCTAGGTGGGAATCGAACCCACGCCCCCAAGCTCAGAAGGCAGGTTCACTACCAACTGAGCCACCGAGGCAGTCATAAAAATTACTGATGATTTACCGAGACCCTCTCTCTATGACGTGAGATTTAAAAAAATGCAGTGTGATCGCGCCTTAAAACTCAGTCATTCCACGATTAAGAACCCACACATACGTTTACTTAAGCCGCTCTATTTAGAGTTGAAAATCGTAAATCATATTTGATGGTAAAATGAGATCGGCGCTTTTTGCCGTTTTTATTGGTATCTTATATCTTTAACACGTTGCACGCCATAGGACCCACCGGTGAGCCTAGCGTACCTTTCCGTTCGGGCCAAGCCAAAATCAGGTAATCCGTAATTTTCATCAACTTGAGATTTTTATCACAAAGTATATAAAATGCGATAATTCGTATGGAAAATAAAAATTAGCGACTTTTACCGCCTAGTTTTAGAGATATAGCATAAGGCTCACGGGTGAGTCCCGTGGCCTTCTACGAACGATTTTTAAATTTCCGTCCCCGGAGGCCGCGGGGTCGCCGCGCGGCTCACTCCGTGCACCCGTTCCCCGGACGCAGCGATCGAGTCTAGCCCGCGAGCCAGGAACAAATTTAGTCAATCATTTCCTCCCGGACGAAAACTCGTACAACGATTAAGATTTATCATGAAGCCTAGTGGGAACTCACTTTGACCAGCTCACGGTTCGGCTGCTAACTTCTTCACCATCATCTACATTAGTCAGATGTACACTCCTTAAAGCTAGTTTTGGAAACGATTGACTATAGAAAAGTTATGAACACCCTCCAACTCCATCATCAGACCATGAAGCTCATGGCTCATGGTCCATATTAAATTGGCACCGAAGATACGCAAGTATACCAAATTCCAGTGCAATCGAACTTCAGGAAGTGGTTCTCATGTGACCTATACAAACATACATACAAAAATAATAACACGGCAGGTCAAATGCAGACTTGTTTATTTGTTTGGCGGGGCATTTTACGCACTTAGCCACTTGATTGGACCATTGAATGAAAGCTTGTTGCCTAGCAGTATGCCAAGGAAAAACTGGTTAGTTGATGCATTCAAATAGGCGATAGAAGCTCTTGCGTAGCTCCTGCTTTGCAATCATCAGGGCATCAGCTGACGATATTTCTACCGCGATACAGCCAGCTGACTTTTTTTTCGGGTTTGAAAGCTTTATCTTAACACAACACAATTTTCAATCGGGAGGAAATGACTGGGTTTTTTTCTACGTGTTTGGGAGGCTTCTTCTTCTTTATGCTCTTCATTACTGAAGGTCGTGCCCATCTTGAAATGCCTTCACCGCGGCGTTTACTAGCTTCTGCCATACCACTCTGCTGTCGGCTTGTTTCAGGGCTACTAATAATTAGTAACGGAGAGCTGTAATCGTCTTCATTTGGTCGAACCATCGGGTCAGCGGTCGACCCCCTGGTCTCTTCTTGCCCTCTATCTTTCCTACAATAACCAGCATGTCAAGATTATCTGGTTGCCTCCGGGCAATATGACCAAAGTAGCTCAGAACTCTTTTGTATCAGATTGTGGATAACCGTGGACTTGACGTTGAGTTGGCTGAAAATAGATTTGTTGGTACGTTTTGTTCATGATATTTATTTATTTATTTATTTATTTATTTATTTAATAATATGAACGCATTTAAGCAATTATACATATCAAAATTTCAGAATTAGAGTCAGTTTTCACATACTAAAATACACATAATCAAAAATTATTAGTAGAAATGTCAAAACTTAATTAATATAATTACAAAATGTCAAATAAAATTTTAAATAATAATACACACAAACACAAATACAAATTATTAGATTCGCAAAATGTCAATAATAAATTTACTATGCTAAGCCACTTATCGCTAAAAATGTCACAGTCCGGATACATACAAATGAACGCGTTGAGGTCACGCATGGCGCGGTGCATCGGGGTAAATTTCCGATGCTGTGTACGATACCAGCCTGGGTAGAAGAACTTAGGTCTATGGCTAGGTCTATGGCGGGTGTACTTATCAGGCACATAAATAGTACACATCCGATTGTGCAGCTCCAGGGAATCTATAGCCCCTCTTAATATTTTGCAGCCTGTCTTAAGCTGATCGTGTAACCTTCTGGTTTCCAACGAATTAAAGCCTAAGTGGCCAAGAAGAAAAGCGGTAGGGTAAAGAAATGGATAATATCCATACATTTTTTTATAGAGATTTCTCAAAAAGGCTTTTTGTACCTTCTCAAGAGACAAGATGTGTGTATCACAGTGAGGGTTCCAGACACACGCACCTGACTCCAGCTTACTCCTGACCAGGGCCGTAAACAGCAGCCTCAGAACTTCGGGATCACGGAAATCTTTCGCATTACGAAATATAAAGCCAAGACGCCGGTATGACTCCTTTGTTGTGACTTCAACATGATCATTGAAAGTGAGACCGTGATCGAATGTCACGCCAAGGTCTTTTATGGTGGACACCCGCTTTATGACAGCTTTGTCGATAAAGTATGTGTGCTGCATTGGTACCCGCTTGCGCCCGAAGGACATAACAAAACACTTATCAGGATTGAACATCAATTTATTTGTAACGCTCCAACGGTAAATAGCATCAATGTCGTTTTGCAACTTGCTACAGTCAGCCTGTGATTTAATTTCGAGGGCGAGTTTCAAATCATCGGCGTACAATAGGCACCTAGAAGTTCCTATTTCCTTGGACAAATCGTTTAGCATAATTGAGAAAAGCAAAGGTCCTAGGACCGATCCCTGACTCACCCCTGAGGGGGTAAGGTAAGGTTCAGAAACAAATGTACCATATTTGACAAACTGACATCGGTCGCGCAAATAGGCTGCAAAAAATCTTAACAGGCCGGAAGTAAAACCAATGTTACTTAGCTTTTGAAGCAGGATATCGTTGTCGACTCTGTCGAAGGCTTTTCGAAAATCGAAGTAAACGACATCGACCTGTTGCCCTCTGTCCATGCTAGCAGAGACGTAGTCCACAAGACAGAGGAGATTTGTGTTTACTGACCGTCCAGGACGAAACCCATGCTGCTCATCGCCCAGGTACCGATTAATCTGCCTGTAAATTTCTTTATGTAGAATATATTCAAAGACCTTTGCCGGAGAACATAATATAGCGATGGGACGGAATTCATCTACTGCAGTTTTATTACCTTTCTTAGGGATCGGTGTAACCCTTGACAATTTCCATTGACTTGGGTAAACACCAGCTTTCAGGGATAAATTAAATATGTGACAAAGAGGAGGTGTTAAGTGCTCTCTGGAATATTTCAAAATGAAAGCAGGGAGATTGTCTGGCCCCGGGGAACTACTCGTCTTAAGCTTACTAAGTCCATGTTGTACTTCCTTGGGGCTTATGAAAGGGATACTAACAAAACCACCTTCGGACGCACCATCAGAGCATCGATTAGTGTCTAAATGAGGGGGATCTTTGAGGAACACTCCAGAGAAATAATCGGCAAAACCCTCTGCTGCCGCGGGTCCCTCCAAGGTAGCTCCCTGGTAGACAACAGATGGTTCGAAACCACCCATGGACTTTAGACATGACACGTGACGCCAGAAATGCTGCGGACAACTTTTTAGGTTGCTTTCAATAGCTTCAATGTGACGCTTATACGCTTCAACTATACGTATCTTAAGATTTGCTCGCAGGTCAGAAAAGGATTTATAGTCGTCTGAATGCAGAGAGCGCTTCCATAACCTATGCAGCGATTTTTTCTTCCGGATATCTGTAATAATGTCAGGGGTGAACCATACTGGGTGTCGAGTCAATCGATATGCGCAACAGTCAACAGTCTACTATATCATCCAGTACCACATTTCAAAGGCTTCTTCTTTTCTCTTCGTTTCTTCTGTCCACTGCTCGTATTGACATCATGGTCAAGCTCCTCGGAGCCGCAAAGAAATTGAGAACACGATACATCGCACAAGTCTCATTTTGGTGTTTTTAGAGAAGATGAAGATGAAGATGCAAACAATGTTGTGTCATCTGCATATCGTAGGTTGCTGATCTTTTTGCCACCTATTGCGATATCTCTTCCCCACTGTCCTAGGGCTCTTCTTATAATATACTCGCAATAAAATGTTAAAAAGAAGAAAAGACAAATGGTGCAAGAGGTATTCACCCCTGACATAATCATTTTTTCTTGTTTGAAAGATCCTGACACACCATCATTTATCTTGATGCTTGACTCTCCATCTTCGTACCGATTGGCAATTAGTGCTATTAGGTGGAAAGGGACGCCCATTTCCTGCAATGCTTGCAACTCCACCTAACACATTCGAACGCCTTTGTGTATAATCTATATAATGCTGCTAAACCCACCACCGGATTCGCTGCTGACGACCACAATAATTTATGATAAATCTATCTTAATCATTTGTACGAGTTTTTGTCTGGGAGTAAATGATTGACCAAATTTGTTCCTGGCTCGGGAGCTATTTTGTTTACGTTGTGTTAACCGAATTCACCGGTAATTTTTAGGTTTCTTATAAAAATGATTAATTATTTTAACTAATGTGATATTGAAAAAAGTGCCATTGTGATTATTAATCTTCATAAATAACTGAGAAGCTTAAAAAAATATATTTTGTACTATACCGTTGCATGTAATTAGACCAAATCGTTGACCAACCCTAGTATCATAACAACAACCTTGATATAAACCTGAATTTCAACTGGATTTGAAAACCACGCTGTCCGATTGTGCTACAGGGCCACACGGCTCACTTCCATACGCGTTTTGTTTGGTAGCTGCTCTTTTCGGCTTGTGGGAAGCGTTTACATTGAACCTCGCACTCGGCTCACGGGTGACCCCCGTGGCCTGAATGGTTCAGTATGGTAAGGCTCACCGGTGAGCGCCATGGCCTGAACGGGAATACTCGATTTTTCCCTCGGCGTTCAACGTGTTAAATGAGCAATTCTTGTATATATATACAAGAATTATATATTAAATTAGTTAAATTATTATTATATTATTATTAATTGTTATTATTATAATTGGAATCTCGGAATCGGCTCCAACGATTTTCATACAATTTAGTATATAGGCGGTTTCGGGGGCGATAAATCGATCTAGCTAGGAATCATTTTTAGAAAATGTCATTTTATTCGTGTTTTATCGATAATCAACTTAAACATAAACTTGGAAGAAAAATAAAAAAAGGTGGCGTTTGAGTAGTCTCAACTGAAAAATATGACTCTTCCTGACATCTATTGGCGAATAATAATACTATTTTTTGTGAGCAACTAATTGCTTTAACGACACAACAGCACATGGCGTTGTTAAGTAACACGAAGTCAATGATTCGTAGGTACTTAAATATAATTTCCAAAAAACACAATTAAAAAAAAAAAAAATACCGAGCAAAGCTCGGTCATCCAGGTACTTAATTGTAATAAGAATAAGTTGCTCGGTTAAACTTTAGAGAACTAATCTGGCTATAAAAAAAATGGTGTAATTGCTGAAAATTTACAGGACTACGTGCAAACAGTTTTTTTAAGAAGATACTTTTTGTAATTTTTTTTTCCAAAATTAGAATGATTTTCAAAATTATGCTCTCCGGTTAAACTGATTTTGGTTGTTCTTTCTACCAGCTGCTTTTTTGTTTTGCACCTGATCATCAAAATTTTCATATCAAACTAGGCGCAAACAAAATACTTGTGCGTAATACCGAGCCTTAATAACCAACAGGAACACTTGCGCGGGCGTTCGCGGGAAAAGTCTGGTTCTGGATTAAAATGCATAAAACGAGTGCGACAACTGGCGGCCTTATCGTTAAAATCATCGTCTTTAAGCTACGTCTTAGCATTAATTTCATTACCTCTGTCACTACGGACAAATACTCAGAAAGCAAATAAGCCAAATATAGCAGTTATGTTTCAAATTCACCCACATTTCCATAGGCGTCTCAAAGAGAATACAGGTGGAGGTAACGACTCGGGTCGGGACAAGCAGCCGGTCAGGGGCGGATCCAGGATTCTGGTTTGGGGGCATAGCTGAAGGTAAAATGCAACAAAGTAGGTCGAAATTTAGTTTTTGGGCTAAACTAATAATAATCATTTTAGCGTAATAAATAATCTTAAATAATAATCTTGGCTGAAGGTAAGCTTTAACAAGGTATTAAAGTTATTAGTTCGGGCTTAGCCAAAAAAACAATAAATACCACAATACAATACAACAATACAAAAATTCTTTATTGGCACCAAATACAAATAAATCTAAACTAAACACTCAAAAATAAAGGCGCAATGGGCGGTCTTATCGCTTAAGAGCGATCTCTTTCAGATAACCTTTGGATGGAATAGAAACATTATGATTAAGCATGTCCATGGTGGTGAATGATGTATTATGGTGGTGTGTGATAAAGAAAAATAATAAAAATTAAGGTTAAATAATTTTTAATTATACTTCCTATTTTGAATATACATATTTATACGCATATTACATAGAATGGACAGTGGTGTGTGCTAAAGAAAATAATAATAATTAAGGTTAAATAAATATTAAATAAACTTACTAATTTGAGAATTATAATAAACTACATACTAATACCTACATAAATAATTACCAAATAGGGATACAAATGAACTACCCAGTCATAAACATACGCAAGTACCTACATCAATAAATATACTAATATTTACATTGAAATATGACAAATATTAAAAAAGGAATCGGGTCTACTTAAAATAAGCCAGTTTGGAAAAGTAAAACACTTTGAGCTGCGTTTTAAAACTATGAAGTGATTGAGCACGTCTAATATTAACTGGGAGTGAGTTCCAGAGACGCACGGCTTCAGTAGTGAAGGACGATGCATAAAAGCCAGAACTATGCACCGGATTTATAAGCAGTCTGTTTTCTGACGATTGTATTGAAAACGTTCTTTTAGATAATACCCTGACATTTTCGACAGTGGAGTGTCAAATTAGATATTCAACGCTAAATACTTGTACTGTAGTTGCTTCAGCTCCAATTTTCGTTCAACAAAATCCTGCCGAACGTAATGTGCTACCCGATATAAATCTAGCGCTTCTCAGCCCCTCTCCTCCTCCTGGGTTCGCTCCCACAGCCAGTTCAAAGGAGTTCTCAATTATTTATGGATGTAACTTGTTGCGGGTGTCAGTCCTTGGTGCTAGCTCAGTCTCTACTGTAGCCCGCGGCTTCGCTCGCGTTTCTTTGTTTACAATTAGTGATTGTGTAGCTTTTTGTCAGTGAAAGAATTTTTAGAATCGGACTGGAGTTATCGAGATAATGCCGAGACATGCAAAGCTACCAAATTCATTCAAATATATATTTTAATTATTTATTATTACAATAAGAACGGCATGCACCAATTACACTTATCATTAAAAATTACAGAGCAATACATATTATGTCAAAAATACAATTAAAATAAATGTCAATTCAAATTGTCAAATTCACAGACCTAAGATTTTTTTTTGCTTCGCAAGTCAAATTCAAATAAATATAAATATTAAAACCATTGCAAAAACACAATACATTTTATCCTACTAATATTATAAACGTGAAAGTTTGTATGTATGGATGGATGGATGGATGTTTGTTACTCTTTCACGCCAGAACGGCTGAACAGATCTGGATGAAATTTGGCACAGAGATAGATTATAGTCTAGAATAGCACATAGGATACTTTTTAACCGCGGGTGAAACCGCGGGGCGCAGCTAGTAAATTATATAGGTCAAAGAAAAATTATGTATAACAGGATGTTTTTCACACAATGTCAGGAGATATTTCATTAGAACATGCCATCTGGCGTCAAAAATATCACAATCAGGGTACTGTTTTAGGAATGCGTTGAGACCACGGGGGATGCGGCACATTGCGGCTATAGGCTCGCGGCTTCGTACGGCTAGCGCCGGCTGCAAAGAACTTATTATTATTATTATTATTTTATGTAGTAGGTCGACGCTTGACTACAAACTTGCCTGATGTTAAGCGACGTTGTGGTCCAAGATGTTATGTGTGATGTGATGTTTGTAACTGACCCTGTGCCAGGTGTAGTTACCCGGAACATACAAAGTGCACAGACTGCTGTGCAGAGAAGAGCAGTCGATGGCACCTCGTAATATCTTGCACCCGGTCTTTAGTTGGTCAAAAGAACGTCTCACACGCATGGTCGCGCAGCGTTGCAAACAAAACAGAACCATCATGACGCCCTGCCTCGTGTTCGCCGCCAACTCGTCTAATGTTAGCAATGACGCAGCCTACGAGCACGCTCGCCTAAACAAAACTACTTCATCCGCAAATTTCAACAAGTATAATAAAAAAAAAACCCCGAGGCGACACCGATTTTCATCCAACATAGCTAAGAACACTACCGACTAATTCACCTTTCAAACAAAAAAAAAAAAAAAGTCTAAATCCGTTCATACGTTCGGGAGCTATGATACCACAGACACACACGCACAGGCACGTCAAACTTAAACCACCCCACGTTTACGTCGGAGCTTAAAAAGAAAACAACGAAAAACCTGAAAATTTGCAGTCGTGATTACACAAAACTCGACGTTTCTCATTAAACCCCTACCAGGCGGCAGATGTCCATTAATTCCCAAAATAAGCGCATGTTCATTAACTGAGTCATTTGTCTACGTCGGGAGTGGACAGGGGATGTCTCTGCGGACCTCAAGTTTTTATACTTTACGAAAAAAGATTGGCAGCTAGATTGTTTAGTGGAACTGCTTAAGTGTGAGAAGAAAGAGTAAGCAGGCGAGATAAATTAGGTTGTTTTGACCCAGCAGAGCAAGCTTAGAGTTTACTGGGGCATCACAGTTTTGTATGTCCGACGATGATTTGAGAGTCGTTGATCCAATTCATGAAATTTTGCTTAAAAAATTCAAAATGCAAACAAATACAAAAATGGCAACATTTAGACCCGCATGCTAATACAACGCTCAGTCTTGAATCTCGATTTAAAACTGGTCTTACCATACGTAGAATAGTTTTAAATCGAGATATTTCTAAATTGTTGAACTTTTCAGCGCCGATTTTCGGCGCCGTTTCTGAATGGTACGACATTTTTTGCAACTTATGCGTTTTTGTTACATATAATTTAAATACACAGATCCATAGCCGTCAACAAATGAAGAACGATAGTACTAATCTTGTGTTATTTCTATTTCTCCTAGTGTGATCCTAGCGGTGATCGAAATCACATAAAGCAATAGCCATTCACTATTTACTGCTAAGTCAAATTAAGCACAAGACAGACAGAGGAAAACAATTTTCTTATTTACTTCTAGTAGTTGATGGTTAAATTAAAATAGGATTTGTTTCTTTTTTAAATAATAAATAAAGCGCGAAGCTTCTCCTGTTCAGTTTGGGAAAAATGCTTTCGTATATCTATCCTGCTGTCCTCTCTACCTTTTTTTAACCGATGCCAGTAAAGTCAAAGCCAAAGTCAAAAATGTTTTTATTCAATTTGGGTATCAATCAAAGATACACTTATGAACGTCAACAGCATTACATACTTATAGCAATGATAGCCTTGGAGAAAGCCCGCCTCTCAAGCCAGAGAGCGGGAGCGGGTTCAAACCCAGCCGACGGCACACACCAATTCGGTTTTTGTGTGAACATTTGTGCGTGTTGTATGTCATCTGCTACATGACTGGAACTCGGTTTATGGCGACAGGCTCGCCACATGTCTCATTTGGGACTGAATATCGTCTGGCGAAGTGTGGGTGTTGTACACCTCTGCCAGCCCCCTCGGGGGAAAGGCGTGACGATATGTGTGTGTGCATGTATTACATACTTGCTTGTTTATATATGTGTATCCCTTTTAAAGTCGGTCTATTGTCCGTTTGACCTTAACTTTGTAAACTCATCGCACAACCCTATTACCTCAAGCCGGAGGGAGCCGCAGACGAATAGATGGCTGGACGTGCAACTTGACTATTCTATTGACCTCATTTGACACTGACGTCTATTTAGTCTTTATGATGTTATGAACATTAACCACGCACCAATTATAAACCTAATCTGGTAATTTGCAAGTCTCGGGCACTAATTTGATACACTAATTACACCTATAAAACACTAACAACTTCTAAAATACAATGATAATCAATTATGTTATCTGCTTTATATTTTTTAATTCAGGTTGCATGGTTAATATCCAATTTTTTCAATAAACTTTATACTTTAAATTTGAATGTATGGTTTTAGTGTGTAGACTATCGACTGAGCCGATCTTGATAAGGTTCACCAAAAAACTAGCGATGCATAATGAGAAAAAATAAGAGGGCTGGTGTCAGGCAGACGGCCGGCCGTAAAACCTAAGCCAAATCTTTTTCCAAACCAAAAGTATGAAGCCATGATTCAACTAAATTGACAAAAAAAAATTGACACTGGTAGCGTACGTACTGTACCGACCTCACCTGTGTGGGAAAAAGATAGGAAGTAAATAAAGAGAATAAAGAAAATAAAAATTAAATAAAGGAGTGAATAAAGAGAATAAATATGAAGTCTTTTTTTTTTTCAAAAAATGTATATTTATTTTATTTGGTTAAGGTACGGTCACAGACAAAAAGCTAATTTATATACATCAAAAATACACATCAAAAGCAAGGTCTTTAAATCTTTAAGTCCACTTACGACTATACACAACTTACAATTTATAACTCGACACATTCAAAGAAAAATACATTAAAAAGGTTTAGAAAATTTACAAAAAGATAGATAATCATTATCAAAAGAATTTAGAATAAAAAAATTTGAACTTAAATTTATTTTAAACCTTAACTACCAAGTAAAACTAAATAAATAAATCTATTTTAAACAAAGTGTTTAAAATAGATTTATAAGATCCATATGAATGCGAAAAAATGTCTTTGTCTTTGCCTTAAGCAGATTCGTCAGGGAAACGTAGGCTATTATAAGTGTTGCACATCCTGTTTAAGGGACTATACTTTCTATGTTGAGTAACGAATATTCGCGACTGAATCGAGACGCAACCAGCTTAGTGTAGCTACTTTCCTGTTTCATGTCCACAGCTTATTCGTCCATTACATTATCCACACTGGCCCAAAATGCGAACTTCATTCTCATTCATCAATCCGTCAATATAAAAAGTTGGCTAAAAATGCCCAAAATGGCTAAAAGACATTTCTCTTGTTCGTCCAAAGCGGACGTGGATAAATTACCTGAGCAATGAAGGGTATTAGGAATTAGAGGCTTAGTCCATCAGTGGGATAAGGTAGATTAGATTTAAAAATTACACCATTTTTATATTAATTTATTATTAGTAAAGGCGACGCTAGCTTCGCCCCGCGGTTAGGTTCGCTTCGCATTGAAACCGTTAATTTTTTCAGGATGAAATGTACTCCTTATCCTACTCCTTACTCCTATTAAAGCTATGATAGCCTAGTTGGAGAAGGCCCGCCTCTCAAGCCAAAGGGAGCGGGTTCAAACCCAGCCGACGGCTCGCACCAATTTGTACATTGTGTGAACATATGTGCGTATTGTATGTCATCTGCTACATGACTGGAGTCCAGTGTTTGGCGACATGCTTGCCCCCTGTCACATTTAGGACTGAATACGTCCGGTGAAGTGTGGGTGTTGTATAACACCTCTGCCAGCCCTCTCGGGGGAAAGGCGAGACGATGTATATATTTGTATGTATAAAATGTACTCTATGTTCTTTTCTGTACTCCTGACAACGTGTATGCAAGATTTCTGATGATCAGTTGAGTAGTTGAGGCGTGAAAGCATAACAAACAAACGAAAAAAACAAACTCTTTCGCATTTGTAGTGTCAAAAAATTAAAAAGTTAGGATTTGGTTTTGTTACTAGTAGTTAGCCTCAAACTATGACCCCACAACAGTCTACAATTTCAAACCATAAAATTGCATTTGCGTGAACTACTTGCCTGCAATATTTCATGAAATCGGAACAACGGTACCGAATCGTCGGACAAATAAACCACGATTTATCCCATTAGACTCTGAGACCTCGCTTTCAGACGGTCTAAAGCTCTATAGGAACAAACACATTTTCATAATTCATTTTCATAATTAGTAAAATGTCAGTATACAAGTCAGATATTAAATAATTTAAATTACAATCCTTACTATTAATGTAAAATTAAAGTAAAGTAAAATGTGAGAATTAAATTATTAAAAATAACATAGGCAATCTAAAATTAATAAAAATCATGTCCTCTTTAAAAATTCCTTGATGTCATTAAAAGCTTGCTTGATCAGTCATTTATTGATTTGTACGTTGAATCCATTGTAAAGTAAAAGTCAAAAAATCATTTTTTTTATTTCATTAGGTATCAAAGATACACTTATGAACGTCAAAGTTTTATAATAGACTCGACCGCCTTGTTCGGAAAAAGAGCCACTACTCAAAAGAACAGGCAAGAAAGTGACAGGCATTTTTTTTCAAATAAATAAATAATAGAGAGTATTCTGTGTTTGAGCCATACCTACACAATCAACACATACTTTTGTACCTACACATTCTCACCAACCTCCGATATTAGTATAATTTCACATACGTAATATTATGTCTGTTAGAAAAAGGGTCTAAACCTTTACCGTAATAGATGTTATTTTAATGCCCTACCTCCATTTTGAGCCTTGATTCTAGCGCGCTCGATATAACTCATTCCTTTCACTCTTGAGTCGTTTCTGATTATAGAGACAATTGGCCCAATTGATCTACCGAAAGTGAGGTCTCAGAGTCGAATGGGATAAATCGTCATTTGTTTGACCGACGATAATAAGTTCAGTACCTACTACTGATCTACTTCTAGAAATTTTGCAGGCAAGTAGGTCATGTAGATACAATTTAAGGTCGAATAAGAGCCAAATTAGTTCTGAGGGATGTATGGGTGTTGGGAGATCTTAATTGGAAGCGTACTACTGGTTTTTACGAAGCTTAGGTATAAAAGTTTATTATTAAGTTTACGCGTCGGTTACTGTTTACCATCAGGTGAGCCGTCTGCCTCTCTTATTATTAAAAAAAGTAAATTATGCTTTCAGAATTGGGCCCAGCGACCGAGTTAATCTCGAGCGTGTAAGAATAGAGTCCCTGGTTGGAATTTAATAAAACCATGTACCCACTTAGAGGTGACAAGTGGTGTCCGACCAAATGAAATTCCGTTAAGGCGTGGACACACTGGGGCGCGTATTGGGGACACGTATTACCGTATTTAGATACCTTCTTCTATTTGTGTAAGTTTCCAGTGCCGAAAAACATAATATGGATCCAGTTAACACGTTAACTGCGACGTTGTTTTTTCGAGTGTGGTAAAAAAACTTTGCACAAACCACTTCCTCGGGCTTGAGAGGTGGGCCTTCTCTAATAGGCTATCATCGCATATGAAAAATGTACGTAAAAACTGTAAAAAAAAATTGTTTTACACGCCTAGCGCGTGCAGCCTCAATGATGTTGCGTAAAAAACACAATGTATACGTTTTTAGCGGTCAAAATGTTAAGCGAAATATACATAAGTAGATCCATCTATAAATGACGAAGATTCTAGACTCCTTAGCGTTGTAAACGTTGTAAAGCCTCGGTATAGTTATACAGTATTTTGTCCTTATTCTTTCTTTTACGTTTTTTAGCTCGATCGAAACAGACAAAAGATTGTGTTGCTATTCTAAGGCTTTAATACGTTTCTTGCTAAGGTAGGCAATTAAATAAAAACTTTATTTTATTTTGTTTAAAAATTACACTCCACGGACTCCGGGGACCGTGACCTTTGTTAACAAAAATCTTAAGTATTATTTAAGGGGAATACAGGTAGAGGGGGATTAGTTATTAAGTCTTAATCTAAGGTTAGGTTAAAGGTTTTCAGATTTACTTATTGCATTGTGAGTACACCACGAGCAGACCAGCGACCCGCAAGCATCACCCGATCACGAGTATGACGCATGTGCCAGCCATCGCTCTCCTCAACCATATTTGAGGGCAGAGAACGACCCGACACACGACGCCGCCGCAAGAAGGTGCCTTCGATAGTGAGCATGAATGCTCGAGATGGACCCACAATTTCTGTAAAACGCGAAATTATTACAATTTTGATTAACATAACATCGTGGCCTCCTCCCGACTCAGAGCCTCCATCACCACCGCGTTCCGATCTCTGATGGCCATCTGCAGGTTGTATTCCTTGATGGTCTTCGGTGACGCAGCCGATGCTCGCCGTAAAATAAATATTTGTACATTTAAAAACAAAAATTTGGTTGAATTAGGAACACCATTTTGGGTCAGGATAAGAAGAGGGTTAGGTTCGGAATGAAAATTAAATATTCTTTCCTTTTTTCTAACCTAGCCCAGGACTGAGTCAGGTTAGGAATGTACCTACCGCTTGACTAGGTCCATAATATTAAGAAAATAACGCAATTTATGCTAGATGATTTTATGCTAGATAAATGGTAAATAAATATAACACAAACTATGTTTAAATACAGATACATAATTTAAATTAATATAGTTATAGTATAGATTTATATAAACAAGAATGCGTTGTATTTTTTTAAATAATTTATATACTAGATAAGTGTTGAGTATGATAGGTATAATACTGTGTTAGAATGATGTTATACTATTTGTAAGATTTTAATACTTAAACCTATTTTGCAGCGCCCTTACAGGGTCTTTGTACTTTGTACTTAGTCTAAGCACTATGCAGCACTGTATTTTGGCAAATAAAAATAAATAAATATTGTAACACAGATTGACATCAGCTCTGAAATTGTCATTTGTGTTTAAGTTCTTATAAGTATGATGGAATAAGTATTAAATTATTCAGAAAAAACAATGTCTATATCAAAACTGTTTTAGATTTTTCTCGTGCCGCCAAAGCACAGTAGATAAACTTCAATTTTGAAACTGTCACTTGTCCCGCATGCTAAAACCACGCTCAGTCTTGAATCTCGATTTAAAACTGGTTTTACCATACATACTCGTGAAAACAGTTTTTAATCGAGATTCATGACCAAGCGCTGTCACATTACGGCCACAAGTGTACTGAATTCTATTTTTAACCGACTTCCAAAAAAGAGGAGGTTCTCAATTCGACTTTTTGTATGTATGTTAGGCAATTACTCCGCAAATTCTGAATCGATTTTAATGATTCTTTTTTTGGTTGGTAGATCATACTTTAGAGGTGGTCCCATATAAATTTTATCGAAATCAATTAAACGAGTTTTAAAACATCAACAGAAGTCAAAAATTTGTTCACCATAATAAAAAATATGGTAAACAATTTTTAACAGGATGGGAAGTCGGCTTTTTATGCTATGCTTTTTTAAATTATATAAAAAAATACAAACAAAAATATTTATTATCCTTATCACACAATATACAATGTGAAAATTAATATAGCTCCCGTACTAGGGCCAGCATAAGTATTTTATCCTCTTTCAATTATATTTTGACAGTCAATTGCATATAACGTTTGAGTGCTACCAACTGGGAGGTGTTTTAGAAAATCCTAATTGAGACGCATAGTCGCATATAGTCCGCAAGTGCGCAACCACCTTTACCCCAGCCCCAAATCAAATAAGGCCCACTAATCGCAAACCGTACTTAAAACTTTCCCCAAAATACTGTTAATTGATTCCGAACTTTTCCGGATAGACACGCCGTTAGATTAGGCCGGAAAATGGGCCGGAACGTAGGGTTGAATAATAGACGTGGGGAAATTGGGGTTTTCTGAAACGCCTTGCATTAGGTGGCAGCGCTGTGACGTTTGGTAATGAACTGTCAAAACATAACAGTAAAAACTTCGATCTTATTTAAGGGAGAAACGGCACGAAAAGCTACAAATGGACCGCATAAATTAGGTGCGGCACATGATTGTTCTATGTCTGGGTGTTAATATGTATTTAAGTATGTATTTAAAAATATCTTAGTATGTATATCAGTCTCTGGCAGCCGTAGTACAAGCTTTGCTTAGTTTGGGGTCAGGTACCGTGTGTAGAAGTGTCCCGAATTTATTTATTTATTATTTATTTAATTTACCGTAGGCGTAGTGACAAACAAACGCAACCAATCGCAACAGTGATAATTATTGTTGTCTCGTTCTTGCTGTGTTCTCTTGTACGTCTTTTTATTTCTGTTATTGATACACGTAACATTATACTGTCAACGGAGCTGTGTAGAGTCCGTTTGCTTGTAGTTATATTGGGTCCACGCGCTGTTTGCTAGAAATTAGACTCGGGCCGCTTCTGCCTTAAATTATTTCGATGAGTAAAAAATAAAAAAAGAAACTGAGGATTTAGTACAATTCGTATCGTATGACAGTTTTTTTTAATGTAGAATAGGTCGGCGTTTGACCACCAACTCGCCTGATGTTAAGCGACGTTGTGGTCTAAGATGGAGCACGACGACCTATAAAGTATTTATTCACTCTAGCCTTGAGGTTTTGTAGAGTGAAGATGTACAAAGACGGCAGTTGAGTGAGGCGCTACAAGTGCGCTGCTGCTCAGACCAGTCTTCGGAACGGTTACACCGGACTACATCCCGAAACACGACTAGGTCATTTCACGGCATGGCTTGGTCCGGTGGGTGGTAACTAGCCACGGCCGAAGCATCCCACAAGAGCCATACATACAGTTTTTTTTATCTACTCTCATACTAATAAACGTTGTATAGCTTCGAAATAGAAATAATGTTTTATTTTTCTATCCAACTCGATCGAATAAGAAAAACTATTACGAAGCTATACAACGTTAATTACTGAAGGAATATGAGATTACCTAGCGCGCTTTGGCTAAAAAAAACACTAAAACCTTTCAACTAAAACCTATATGCTCACAGATAATAAAAGTATGCATTGATTCTCTTTTTACCTCCTCATTTTGTGGAAGAGAGTCACAAAAAAAGCTGAACAATATATCTTTCTTTTTCAATTGCTTCCCAATTTCAACCGACACCGCAGTCGATACCAGCACCACATTGGTATTTTAAATCGTTATTCTAGGCAATGATTGGCCGCGTACTTGAAACATATTTTCTGAGCTGAACAAGCTAGAAAAATGCTTCCTGGCCACTCGCCAGGTTTGTAGAACCGACCAGTTTATTTCTACAGTCGAGAAAATTAGCGAACTAGAATTTTCCTCACGGGATTTTCTGGTTTGCTTAAAAATGTGGTGGTGGCTCCCTCATTGACTTGCACAGATAAGACACGCACCAATCTACACTTGGTTTTCATTGGCATAACACTTATTCTGCTTCTTTTTATAATAGTGTCGATTCTTTGGCTCATTTACTGATCTAAACCATGGTATAATAATATACTTCGCCAGGTACAGCATTCCGGTCACGTGGGAAACACGTAGTGACGTCAATCAATGCTTAAGCAAGACCGAAATAAGTCATTTACAAATAGTTCGAAAGAGACGGATGACGATAGCGAGTGACGTCATTACGTGTTTGCTTCCGGAATACTAGACCTTGTTTTTTTGGATCATGATTATTTATTTATTTATTTATTTATTCTCATTACACCTATTCTTACAGGATTAACCTAATACAAATAGAGTAGTCAACATCACATTAGGTACTACCAAAACATTAAAAATTAGTTTATAAAGTTAAGATTTACATTAAATTTAGTAAAAGTATTCCATTTGTCCAAATAAATAATGTCAATAATGTCAATTTTTAATAATTAAATTACGTCAATAAATAATAATTAAAAGTATGTCATATTATAATAATTAAAGTCAATGATTATTCCCATCGTAACATAACAAGAATAATACCGCCTTATTAAATTAATGATCTAAACTTATAGCCTGTACAAAGTGTGTGAGCGATCGAATAATTTGAAAGCAATGTTTTCACTAAGTATTTACATTTTTGACATGACTTGGCGGGCCACTACCGTTGCCAAGTCATAAGTGGCAATGTCTTTTGGGTGTATTTGGATTTGAAAAGTGCACTTTTGTTTTATATGACATTCGCTGCGGAAGATGCCAATGGTGACTGCGTTTGCCGCGTCTATTTCGATGAAGAAAAATGGAGATAGATAATATATGTATTAAGCAACGGCTTAAATAAAAGCACCGAACATATCCTATCCTACTATCCTACTTATATTAATTAATTAATTAATATTAATATTTAATATAATATAATAAACGTGAAAGTTTGTATGTATGGATGTATGGATGTTTGTTACTCTTTCACGCCAGAACGGCTGAACAGATCTGAATGAAATTTGGCACAGAGATAGATTGTAGTCTAGAATAGCACATAGGATACTTTTTAACCGCGGGTGAAACCGCGGGGCGCAGCTAGTATTATAATAATACTACGTATAAAATGGCCACTGTTAACCCCCCCCCCCCCCCGGAACGTGGCTTCCTCACCGATTCAGAGCTGTCGAGGAGCTGACTTGAGCACGGGACGCGCAACACGCACAGGACGCGACGACGCAGCGTGAGGGTTGTATTATAAAGATTGTAAAGTTGCTACTGTTGTTGGTCGATACCATGGTATATAATAATAAGCTTCACCAGGTCTAGCATTCAGAGTCAAAACTGGACACGTGGGCAACACGTAGTGACGTCAAGAGACGCTTAAGCCTGCTGTTTGACTGCCTCGGTAGCTCAGTTGGTAGTAAACCTGCCTTCTGAGCGTGGGGGCGTGGGTTTGATTCACACCTAGGGCAAACATTAATATGACAAACATTAGTGTTTGTTCTATGTCTGGGTGTTAATATCTATTTAAGTATGTGTTTAAAAGTATCTATGTATGTATACCAGTCTCCGGCAGCCATAGTACAAGCTTTGATTAGTTTGGGGTCAAGCGACCGTGTGTGAAAGTGTCCCGAATTTATTTATTTATTTCAGCAAGACTGAAATAAGTCATTTACTTCCATCAAGTTCTAAAGAGGATGACAATGACGAGTGGCATTGTCATCCTCTTTGGAACTATTTAAGCATCGATCGATGTCACTACGTCACTACGTTGCCCACGTGACCATTTTTGACTCGGAATGCTACACCTTCATGTGAACACGGAAACGTCAAACACGTTTCCGTTAAAAATGCTCTCGAAAATGCGGTGTGATCGCGCTGTAATCCAAGATACGACGACTTACTCCGCTAGAGCGCGCCTCAGGCGTTTAGCTAAATAAAATTTCGGAATTCCAAAGCACATTCATTTTCATTCACTCATTCGTTCGCTCGCCATTAGTCATTCCCTTTCGTTTTGCGTTAGGCCGGGGGATTAGGAAGGGTTTTGTTACTTGTTGCGCGAAATGTTTGAAAGGTAAGGTTTGATTTGAAAAATGACGTTTTAATTATGCACTGTCATTTTGGTACACTTTTTTAGGATGCCGTATTAAAATGGTATAGAGGAAACTGTTTGGTGAAATGTAGGTCTATCTGTCTGTATGTATGTCACAGGTGACTGTCTCAGAAACTATTAAAACAGGCTAGAGAGTAGTTTTTATTTTGTTTATATGTATGTTTTTATACAAAAGTGGTTTTAGCGATAATTACTAGAACAGTTTACTAGTTCATATACTATAGTTTACTAGAGTTATAGTTTTTGTATAGTTTTACTCAAAATAGTATCAAAATTAGTATAGCCGTTATCGGTACGAGAGAAATGTATAAACATTCACTCATAATGCAATGTGGTAAGATTGGTCAGCTTAAAAGTACCAGCTAATCGCAGACAACTGAACTGATTAAAGCGTATTACTTTCGTGAGAAGGCAATAAGAATGATCTGTCAAAAACGTAGATGGTCTGTGGAACCTATTAAGGCTTTTTAAAAATATACGAGCAGTGATTGCATTCACCCTCATCTACCAATGTTCGTTCGTTCCCAAAGAGTGCTTTCGCATTAAAATATAATATGTACGTGGCGTATACTCCACACATTATATAGTCGCAGAGAAAAATTACGACTGCAACAAAAGATACGCGCCGTACACCACGCGGGACACAGTGGCGTTGTATTGCAGAAAACCAACTATTACAAAAAAATTTGGGGGCTGAGCTACCCATGTACGTAGGAGTGCACTCTATTCTGATTCCCTACAGGTGGTCCCCGGGTAGTGCTAACCGGGTAGCAAACTCTGGTGGGAGGCTTCGGCCGTGGCTAGTTACCACCTACCGGACCAAGCCATGCCGTGAAATGACCTAGTCGTGTTTCGGGATGTAGTCCGGTGTAACCGTTTCGAAGACGGGTCTGAGCAGTAGCGCACTATAGCGCCTCACTCAACTGCCGTCTTTGTACTTCTTAACTCTACAAAATTTCAAGGCTAGAGTGAATAAGTACCATAGAGGTCGTCGTGCTCCATCTTAGACCACAACGTCGCTTTACATCAGGTGAGTTGGTGGTCAAACGTATACGTATACTACATAAGTACATTAAGTGAATCTGTTCTTTCCAGGCTAGCGTGCCTCATCAAAGGCAGAGAGAGTTATTGCTCAATTGCGAGATGTTAGTGAAACGAATGCCTATTCTAACTAATATTATAAATGCGAAAGTGAGTTTTTTGTTTGTTTGCTTGTAATGCTTTCACGCCCTAACTATTGAACAGATCGTCTTGAAATTTAGCATACACGTTATCTGGGTTACAGAAAAGGGTTCTATTTACCTCGAAAAGATTGCGGTTCCTATGGGACCGCGGGGCAGAGCAAGTAATCAAATAAAACTAACAGTTCACCTTGAACGAAGACTGCGCCGTCTGTGCCTATCTCCACAATCTCAAATATTTTGCTCATGTACGAGCTTAACAATTATATTAATAAAAATTACTTGTCTGCAAAATTGTATGAAGATTAGAAACAAACAAATGCCGAGAAAGAATACTGAGACCTCGCTTGGCTCGACCAAGAATAATCAATTATGGTACCTTAAAGCTAGTTGAGATAATGTTAACTTGACTGCAAAATATGCTAATCTTAACTAATATTAAAAATGCAAACATGAGTTTGTCCGTTTGTTTGTTACGCTTTCACGCCTCAACTACTCAACCGCTTATCATGAAATTATGTATACACATTGCCAGGAGTCCAGAAAAGGACATAGGGTACCTTTCATCCCGAAAAAAAAAAATACCGGCGCGGTGCAGCTAATAGTCAATAATACTTCGAAAATAATGACGGATCTAACAACTCACAAGCGCAACCATTACGAGCCTCCACGAGCGAGTGCATCGTACTACAAATAACTTGTCCTACGTCCTTTGCTATTAACTGTGGCTCGTACGTGTTAATAGAAGCGGAATGAAGGCGAAATTGTTTTTGAAATTGGGCGTAAAATTAGGGAATTCATCACTTGCTAATGTGGTGTCATTAATATTCGCTTTACAAGAGTAAACAGGGCTTTGACATGGAAACAATGTTGTGTGATGATAATTACTGTTATTTATTACTGACGTTGCTTGCTTGGCCCTTATTTTACGGATTATTAACTTTTTTGTTGAGTACTTTAGCCAAACTTTAATTAACAAGCTCATAAGTAAAGTTAATATGTCTAGGGGTTTAACTAACTGCGCTCCGTGGTGTTACTCGCAGTATATGTAAAGCTATAGTCTACTTTATTGTGTTAATCCAACACTTAAGCTATCGCTTCGAATTTCTTCTAGATTCGTCGTCCGTCACGTCGACTCGTTTAGACGTGAAGAAGTGACAAATGAACACACATGCAAACTAACTTTCGCGTTTTTATATAGGTAAGCTTTACGAGAAAAATTAACAATAAAGGATTAATTAAAAATATACACGTAAGTGTAAACTTTTGAACAATTTAAATGCCTCACATCTTACTAGGTTCTAATGCTAAGCATTTTCATTGAATTCTATGTATTTTTAAAATTTTAAATGTATACTTTCTTTTCAATTTTCTTATTGTGCTCTATATATGTTATACTCTGGTAATGAAGGCACGCTTAAATATACGACAACTAAATATTGTTTTACAGAAAATCAAAAGCAATTTCGTAAGATAGTTTTGGTGCGACATATTCATCCTTAAGCCTCTCGGTGCCATGTACTCACTCGAAGCTGCTTGAAACGTAATCACTACAGCAAACAATATAAACAGTACGGTTGTATGTCACCCAGTTCCATGAATTTTCTTTCCTCCGCTCACGGTACCAAATAGCTAATGAGAATGCGCGCGTCATGGCACTCGCGTCACTGTGGTTACAGTAGCGCAAGTTTTTGCAAATAATTTTGTTAAAATTTAAGTATGGTGTGATATAATCACTTAAATCTTTAGAGCAAAGAGTATGTTCGAAAAAGATTGGTGATCCAAAGTAGGAAAACGTATGAGAGACCGTTGCCCAGCAAGGTTGAATAATTGAAATCATAAGGTGACATTGACCGTATCGTTGGTAACCCTCACTCCTTTTTAATAAAACCAGGGCATTATCTGTCTAACCAGCCAGTCACTATTTGTTTAAAGGTTCACCATCGTGCCTTGAAGTCCACCGTTGAGGACTGTCGCTTCCTTTTACCTTAACATGGTCACGTTCCTAATTCAAAACTTGTCTTTTCAGATTGAAAATTTCAATCAAGTTTTACTTCTGTCGCTTCCCAGTAGTGTTCACCGTCCCGTATATCAAAATGGTTTGTTTATGTCCCGGCGTAACGATGTTGACTTGAGATGAAGGCGCTGAGATTTTGGGGAATCTCAGCAAGCGTAGCCAAAACAAGGGGCAGGGATTACTTACAGTGGGTAGAACGTTCTGGATCATATGACTGGCAGTTCTAAACATGCATAGTGTGCCTTCATAACATACTGTAGAGTCAGATACACAGATACATACTACTCTTTTCTTGAACTCTTTCGTACAAAACTGTTGTTGTGTTCTAAGATTTCGTTGAATCTGAGAGAGTGTAGCCAAAACAAGGGGCAGGGATTACTTACAGTGGGTAGAACGTTATGGATCACTGATAGTTCTAAACATGTATAGTATGCTTATATAACATACTGTCAAGTCAGATACACAGATACATGCTAAGCTTTTTTAAACTCTTTCGTACAAAACTGTTGCTGTGTTCTAAAATTTCGTTGAATCTGAGAGAGTGTAGCCAAAACAAGGGGCAGGGATTACTTACTGTGGGTAGAACGTTCTGGATCAAATGACTCACGATTCTAAACATGTATAATATGCTTATATAACACAGTGTCAAGTCAGATACACAGATACATACTAACCTGTTCTTGAACTCTTTCGTACAAAACTGATGTTGTGTTTTAAGATTTCGTTAAATCTGAGAGTGTATACAACAACAACAACAACAACAACAACTCTTTATTAAAAACATAAAATATTACAATAGTACTTAAATAAGGCTTAACTAAGTTTTTAATGGGCGGCCTTATCGCTCAAAGCGATCTCTTCCAGGCAACCTGAATGGACAGGTACATTTATATAAGTTGAGGCCTTGAAAATTCTAATACTAATACAATAGTAATAATCTAATACATAATTTTACAAGACGTAAAAAATAATAAGATAAAAATAATAAAGATACACAAAATAAATACTAATAAGTAGACGAAATAAATATAATATAAATACTTTAAAAATGTTTGAAAATAACAAGGGGCAATACAATATAGCCAAATACAATATAGCCAAAACAAGGGGCAGGGATTACTTACAGTGGGTAGAACGTTCTGGATCATATGACTGGCAGTTCTAAACATGCAAAGTGTGCCTTCATAACATACTGTGGAGTCAGATACACAGATACATACTGAGTAATTCACATCAAACTGTTGTTGTGTTCTTAGATTTTCAATTAAGATTTGGAACTACACAAGGGGTATGAATTAACATAGGTCTAGAGTCTAGACTTTTAAAATTGCCAGTGTTTGCACACGTGTCAGCATTTGAGCGCTACCGTGTTTCGTACGCTGACTTTCTTTAAATGTAGAAAATTGTTGTTGTGTCTCGTTCTTGCACGCTACAAACATTATACAATAGCTACCCTACGCCCGTTGGAGTGTACTCTATTCTGATTCCCTACACGTGGTCCCCGGGTAGTGCTAACCGGGTAGCAAACTCTGGTGGGAGGCTTCGGCCGTGGCTAGTTACCACCCACCGGACCAAGCCATGCCGTGAAATGACCTAGTCGTGTTTCGGGATGTAGTCCGGTGTAACCGTTCCGAAGACGGGTCTGAGCAGTAGCGCACTTGTAGCGCCTCTCTCAACTGCCGTCTTTGTACTTTTTCACTCTACAAAACTTCAAGGCTGGAGTGAATAAGTACCTTATAGGTCGTCGTGCTCCATCTTAGACCACAACGTCGCTTAACATCAGGCGAGTTGGTGGTCAAACGCCGACCTATTCTTTATAAAAAAAAAAAAATTAAGTGAATCTGTTCCTTCCAGGTTAGCGTGCCTCATCAAAGGCAGAGTTACGAGATGTTAGTGAAACGAATGCCTATCCTAACTAATATTATAAAAAAACTCCAAGCATACTTATTTCACAAACAAAAAACAGTCACAAAAATTCAACCGAATTTTTTTCTTTAAAGTCCCAAAACCTGACAACTTCCGTTAATTTCCCTAAGTTTTAGAGCTAAAGTTTTTAAAAGGAGTGTTTTGGAACAGCGATCGTTTTGATGACGCTCGGGGGATTTAAAAAACTTCGTCTTCGTCAAATGTTGCTCTTTAATTAAAGCCATTAGGTTTTCTCTATCTCCTTTTTTCACGTCACTAATCTGAATATTTTTTTCGGAATCGTCTCTCGTTTTTGTGTAAAAAATATTATTATAGTCAATTGTGTAATCTGAACAATGTCGGCGAAAAGTTAGGCTATCAAAAAACCACAGAATAAATAAAATACACATAAAAAATCTGGACGAACATCGCAAGATGGAGGGTAATGTTTTTCGAGTGTATGTATTTATATTTGTGTGTGGGTATGTACGAGTATGTATGAGATTTCTTTGGCACGCCCTACAGCCTAAACAGCTTGATGTATTTCGACATGTGAGGTGTCATTTGAATCGCCTTGATAGTGGAAGTGACATACTCTTCACATAGGTTACAAAATTTTGGAGCCGGTTCTTGTTTTATTTTTCTTTTAATACTGTTACTTGTTCATGCTCTGTCAGCGTCATCTGTCAAGTCAAGGTATATAGCAACAATACTGAGCACTTCTGATGGCTTACCAACGCTGCCGCTTTCGGATGTCCCGATAAACCGTAGGTTCCGGTTGTTTGTGCCATGACAGTAATTATTATCAGAATCGACACCTAGGCTAGTCGATAGACTGCTTTATAGGAGGTCCCGGTTTCAATTCCCGACAGGGGCAGATATTTGAATGACGAATTTAAAAATATTTTCCGGGTCTGGGTGTAAGTTGTGTGTTGATGTGTGTGTTAGTTTGTGTATGTTCCACGGCATCCCTGAGTGGAGAGCTGTGAGTGTGAAACGTTAAATAATGATGTTGAAGTGTTTTAATAATAACAGACATAATAGTAACAAATATTCAGGTCATTTTTGCACACTCAGCAAAGCTTGTGATGTTTTTTTTTTACATAAATGACTAAATCAAATCACGTTCAGGCGCCTGAATCTACCGCCCGGGGCAAAGGCCTCAGTTACTCTACCCTCTACCCTCCTAGATCCGGGCCTGGCGCCCCTAACGAACCCCGGCAGCTAGTAGAGACGCCACAAGCACTTCTAGATTATTCCTTAGATAAAATCAAGTTTGCAAAACGTGATAAGTTGCCGTTCGCGCAGATTTTACGAGGAACTCTTGTATGCATACAATCTACCTTGCTTAGTTTCGTGGAGGTGGCGTAACGAGCTTGTCTGTTCCCTGGAACTCACCTTTACGTATAGCGAAGTATTTTATGCTACTAATATTTTAAACGCGAAAGTTTGTAAGAATGGATGGATGGATGGATGGATGTTTGTTACTCTTTCACGCCAGAGCGGTTGAAAAGATCTGGATGAAATTAGGCACAGAGATAGATTATAGTCTAGAATAGCACATAGGATACTTTTTAACCGCGGCTGAAACCGCGGGGCGCAGCTAGTATTCATATAAAACTGTGCAGGTTACCTTACAAAAAATATCATCATCACAGACTTAACGTTTCCACTGCAGATAACAAATAAGTCGAGTTTTCCAAATCCACCACGCTGACAGTGATAAAAATATAAAAACACAAGTAAAATAGCTTGAACTCATGCACTTAATTAATAGATCGCTCTATTCTATTTAATTCAGGGCTAGCAACTCGGCCTATTATACGAACTTGTTTGTTTACTTAGAAATCTAATTATTAAACTTCCATGTATAATTTTTCTGTTCAATTATATTATTAATTCTAATCTATTTAATTCTAATTTTATTTCAATTAGTAAATCGCTTCGCTCATGCCATCATTATTGGCCCTTAATTATATACACTGCTTTATGTCAACTGCTTTCAACTAGTACTGCACATTTTATTTTTGCATTTCACAGTTAAATGACAGTTACAAATAAACAGTGAAGTTTCCAAGCCTCGTTTTTAAAAGCGAAGCTGATAAAGTGATAGCCACTTCGCTTATCCGCTCAACTTGCTATCATTTCTGGAGTCGCTCCGCTCACGCTCCGGCTGTCACTCCGCTCGCTCGCTCATTTATTCCGGCTTACCGCTGACGCGTCCGGATTCGAGCTGTCAGTGTCGCTAAACTAGAGCCCGCAACACGTTGAAAGTTACAGGACAACGAAGTGTTTAGAGGAATCTGGGACGTTTTACGTTTCTGACGTTTCGTTTTCTGGGACGTTTCTGGGTTTTACCAGACAGCAGGAAAGAGGGTTATGTTTTCAAGTGAATGTATGTAGGTTCAACTGGGGTAAATGCGTCTGTGAGGATCCTTTTTCTATGTCCAATCTAACCTATGTCCTTTTGTTTACAAAGTTTATGCTAAATTGATTTATGATCTGTCAAGTAGTTAAGGCGTGAAAGCTTGACAAACAATCAGAAAAACGAACAAACACACATTCGCATATAAAATATTAGTTGGGATTAAGATAGAACACCAGGGCGATAGAATATATATAGATAGATAGGATGAATGAAATACAGGGTTACAGGTAACTCACCAAAAAGCTCTTAAGGGTCCCTTGTATTCATCAATATGAACAACTTTTCCTGTAATCCTGTAATCGCGAGAAAAAAAAACAGCTGTTCCATACAAAAAGTTCAATCACCTGAGACAAAATGTATGGAACAGCTGATTTTTTTTTCGAGATTTCGGTGTTCGCCCCACAGTAAAAGTTGTTCATATTAATGAGTAAAATGAACCCTTAAGAGGTTTTTTGGTTAGGTACCTATAACCCTGTATATATTTCTTTATGGTATATGGTCTCGCTCGCTCGTTCAACGTAAAAGTATTACGTGTTTACGTTTCTCTGAGCACTCATCATAAATATCAACATGAACATTATTCTGAATACTTTCTAATACTGTTTTTGATGCATTGATTGAGGCAAATTTATCAAAAATTCATTCTATAATTCTATATCTAATACTAGCTGTCACCCAGCGACTTCGTTCGCGTTTATTATTTATATATATATATGTGACCTATCCTATCTGTTAAATATTAACTACACACGGTGTGCAAATTAGATTGAAATCGGTTAAGTAGTTTAGGAGTCTATAGCGGACAAATTTATATTTATTAAGAAGAAAGATGATAGCGTCGCAAGCGAGCAACACAGCTGTCGTGCCTTATCATATCGCCATATCACCTTAACATTGGTGTGATTTAAATCAAACAGGGCTTCATGACATTGTACAAGTAACGTACTAAGTTTATTTACACTGAGAATGGATTTCCCAGAATTTGGGTTAGAAAAATTGGGTAAAAGGTCTCCTTTTCCCTTTGGAATCCTTTATAAAAGTTTTTTTGTTGGAAAAATCCACTAAAATTGATTAGCAAAACGTCTTCGCGATACTTATACCTTTGAGATGAAAGAGATACCCTTTTTCAATTTTTTCTCGTTAAGTAGGTATGCTCATGTGTGTTTTGCGTAGTTCAATATTTTATGCTAACTGCTCATATTATAGTAGTTATGTCTGTGTGTGTTTTCTTTTGTTCGAGTTTAAGACAGGCCGTTGAAATTGAATAGAATATTTTTTTAGCCAGAACTGGTTTATTAAAAAAATATTTTATAGGAGTAACAGCAGTTTGCTCACCCCCTGTCACATTTGGGACTGAATATCGTCGTAAAGTATGGGTGTTGTACAATTCTGCCAGCCCCTTCGGGGGAAAGGCGTGACGATTTGTATGTATTTAATAACAGTTTGCCCATTGCGTTCGTGCAATAAATGTATTAGGGAATAACTTGCACACACGGTCGTCTGACCCCAAACTAAGCAAAGCTTGTGTTACGGCTACCAGAGACTAAAAAACCTACATAGGTTTTTTTTAATACATAACATAACTTATCGTCACGCCTTTCCCCCGAGGGGGCTGGCAGAGGTGTAATACAACACCCACATTTCGCTGGACGATATTCAGTCCCAAATGTGACAGGGGGCGAGCCTGTCGCCATACACCGGGCTCCAGTCATGTAGCAGATGACATACAATACGCACATAATATATGTTCACACAATGAACAAATTGGTGCGTGCCGTCGGCTGGGTTCGAACCCGCTCTCTCTGGCTTGAGGGGCGGACCTTTTCCCAACTAGACTGCCATCGCTTTAAATACATACTTAAAAATATATCAACATGGAACAAACACAAACGTTCATCACATGAATATTTGTCTTAGGTGGTAATAGAACCCTATCCCAAAAGCTCAGAAGACAAGTTCAATACCAACTGAACCACTGAGGCAGTCAATATGTGTGTTTGTTAGTTATTTGTTCACGTTTTCATACGGATTTGAATGAAATTCGAAACGGAGATAGCTTATACTTTGAATTGACACAGAGGCTACTTTTTAACCACGGGTGCCCGTTTTTGAACATATACTCGTAACATAAAACATAGTGCTTCATGTTTTCGTACCACCCTTCTCCAAATACATTTAATAAGTCTGTACATGGTCGTGTCGACACGTGCAGAGTCTTAATGCGTGATCACAACTGAAATTGACCAGGCAGACATGATCTCCAAGACGTGGCTGGATGCTGCGAATGGGTTGGAGTGACCGTGTATATCGGGCAAGTGTCGCTGTAAGTGTGAGCAAGTGCTTACTCCTATTGCATTGCATTGCATGCTTCCGTAATTTACTAATTCTTACAAAATCTAAAAAACACACACATTTACTTCCCGTGACAATACACCATTTTAATATTAAAAACTGTTTTTAAGAAATACTTGTTATGTGGTAAGGGTATGATTCATTTTGTGCATATCATAGTTATTTATTGAAACAACGAGAAATTTAAAAACAATAATTTATTTATAGAGAATGGCTAATAGTTTATCCTTACTACTAAACTTTTGACTATTGAGAAAGCTACAGGCTGTAAGTTATAAATTGTATAATTGTGGACATAAATCTATTTTCATTTTGATCTTGACACACTGATAAAATACATTTATGCAAATACTTATAAGTTGTATTTTCTTGTACCTACAGACCTGTAGGTATAAAAACGTGCATTCACGACGAAGCAAAGTGATATTATGATAAATTAATATTATGTATTTATTTTGCTTTGTCGTGAATGCACGTTTTTGTATTTCTGATACGTATTGCAACAAAAGGCAAGGCCAATTTATGAAACGGTTAGCGAACGGGTTCAGTTCGCGGTCTTTCTATTGACAATCGATGTTCCTCGGTGCAACGTTGTAATAAGATTTACCCCAAAGTCCTCTCAGGGCCCGTTATAATTCCTAATACCTCACTATATTGGTGAACACACGCAGTGAAGCAATCTGGGCTTGTTGTCTCGCTATAAACGTCATCATCATCATCATCAATGATTTTTAACTCACTGCTGAACAAATACTTTTTTTTAAGTAGAATAGGTCGGCGTTTGACCACCAACTTGCCTGATGTTAAGCGACGTTGTGGTCTAAGATGGAGCACGACGATCTATAAGGTACTTATTCACTCTAGCCTTGAAGTTTTGTAGAGTGAAGAAGTACAAAGACAGCAGTTGAGTGAGGCGCTACAAGTGCGCCACTGCTCAGACCCGTCTTCGGAACGGTTACACCGGACTACATCCCGAAACACGACTAGGTCATTTCACGGCATGGCTTGGTCCGTTGGGTGGTAACTAGCCACGGCCGAAGCCTCCCATTAGAGTTTGCTACTCGGTTAGCACTACCCGGGGACCACGTGTAGGGAATCAGAATAGAGTACACTCCTACGGACGTGGGTAGCTCAGCCACTCACTCACTTTATAATAATTGTCTTTAAACCTAAAAATCAACGTACAATGTTCAACGGACATTGTTTAGCGTTGCAGAATAGCTAATGGTGACAATTTTGAAAATTATCTACTAAACAAACTACAGGCCCCCTATAAATTCTTGACGCGTGAAATGTTTCTTGGTCACTCTTACTCTTATCTAAACTTATTTATTTCTTTTTTTTTATTTCTTTTCAAACGAGAGAGAGAGAGAGGAGAAGAGAAGGAGAGGGTAGATAGATAGATAGATAAACACTTTATTGTTCACACCAGAAATAACAAAGCAACAGAACAGAAAACTTAAATTACAAATACTGTGTAACAACTGGCGGTCTTATCACTAAGAGCGATAGTAAGTATCACTAAGGTGTTATAAGGTTAAGAATTATTTAGAAGACAAATATGTCTGCAGCCTTCCACTTCCGCCAAGTAGCCACTAGTATGTATAGATATTACCTAGTTGTAAGCCAAAATTTGTGAGACTTTATTCTTAAAAAAAATGCCCCTCAGTTTCTTGCCTGGTCTTCTGAGTAGAGGCTCTTTATCCGAACAAGGCGATCGAGTCTATTTAAATAACTTTGACGTTCATAAGTGTATCTTTGATACCTAAATTGAATAAAAACATTTTGCTTTGACTTTGACTTTGAGAGACAATGACCAAAAAATATTTCGACTGTTAGAAATAGGGCTGCTGAATTTCAATGTTCTGCATCTCTCAATATGTGGGAAAAGTCAAACAACAATAATTTTAGAACTTGATAGTAAAATAAAAATAAAAAAAACATTTTCCATGGCCTTCAAACTTAAATAGCCTGAGATACAGTTATTTTATTTTTATGGACCAAGCGCAGTGAGGTCATAGAGTTTACTGAGACGGCTCTTCGACATTTGTGCGACGATTACTTGAGTATCGTTAACCCAATCTTTATTAAATTTTGTAGGCAAGTAGTTCGTGCAAATATAAATTCAAAATGTTTAGGTTCACATTTGAGCAAAATCGGACGAGAAGCTATGGATAAATGCGAGGCCTCCGCTCGAGCCGAATTACTAGCTTTTTTTTTTTTTTTAAATTCGGGACACTTCCACACACGGTCGCCTAACCCCAAACTAAGCAAAGCTTGTACTATGGCTGCCAGAGACTGATATACATACTTAGATATTTTATGTATGTAATAAATAGATATTTACACCCAGACATAGAACAAACACTAATGTTCATCACATATATGTTTGTCCTAGGTGGGAATCGAACCCACGCCCCCAAGCTCAGAAGGCAGGTTCACTACCAACTGAGCCACCGAGGCAGTCAAGCTAGTAATTAAGTTTTTGACGTACGCATGGGTAGGTACTAGTATAATTATGATCAAAAACCTACTTATGTATGAATACGATAACCTTAGGTTTCAGAGTGGCTTAACAACATGAGGGCTGACCACTCAGCCTGTACTTAGGTACGTATTTTAGGCTATTTGCACACTACTCCGCGAAACGCAACGATGAGTGGGACCGCGTTTTTATCATACCTTCAGTACGTCAGTTAGTATGTAAAACACGCGCGGTATTATAACACTGAAGTATGACGTGCCATGGAGCAGTGTGGGAAACGCCTTTCCTACAACTTTGGTCTAACTAAAGTACGCTGTGACCCTCAGAGACAAAATTAAATTGGTTTCACCAGGAACAATGGGGATCGCCTTCATTGCCTTTAAACACTTACAGAGGAAATTGACTTAACAAACTTAGGTAAAATGTTAGAGAATTAAAGGTTTCAATTTTGTTTTTTAGTTTAAATTTTCCAGTTTCAATTGTTTTATTTATTCTATAAAATAAGAAGTTCCAGACTTAAATTTTTAGGTGCGTGGGGAAAGGGAAATTTGTGATCTATTCCTTTCTAATTTTAAAAAGTAATACGTTGTGTCATGGGGACGATCCTACTATACGTACTACGATAATAAACAAATACCTGATGGTATTTGTTTATTATCATTTATATATTATATATTTGTTTATTTTTATCTATTTGAATTTTCTATTCCTAACGAATACCACTCATAAACGAATCTTAAAACAAGTAATTTTACTTGTTTAAAGGTATGGGATATAGCAAGTAACATTATTAAAGAAAAACAAAAAACCTGGCTGCAAAATGTTGTACCCTATGTCACTTCCCCTATCAAGACGATTCGAATGTCACCTCACATGTCGAAATCTATCAACCTGTTTAAAAGGCTGTAGAGCGTGCCAAAGAAACCTAATACATGCATATACAAACAAAATAACATCTCAGAACACAGTAAAGAGCAGACAGCAATCGAACACTAGCTTCAAACTAGCTAGTTCACCCTCTGTTGGACATTCTATGAACTAATTTGTTTCCATCTATTGCTGTCTTGTTGCTAGTTGAGCTGTTGTTGATGGTATGAAACGACAAGCGGGCAGTATAAGCAGACGATCGGCTTCCGTAATACGATTTTTAGTGACATTTTGCGACAAATCGAGTAGTGATTGCTGTCATTTTGCTACTATTGTCGCGTTACTGTCGCTATTGCACATTTTTACGTTACATTAAAATGTTTAATAGCGATGATAGCCTAGTTGAAGAAGGCCCGCCTCTCAACCCAGAGACAGCGGGTTCAAACCCAGCCGACGGCATGCACCAATTTGTTCATTGTGTGAACATAATGCGCGTATTGTATATCATCTGCTACATGACTGGAGCCCGGTGTATGACGACAGGCTCCCCTAGTCACATTTGGGACTGAAAATCGTCCCACTAAGTGGTGTTGTACTTATTACACCTCTGTATCGGGAAAGGCGTGACGATATGTTCAATTTTTAAAGTTATTTTTTTACGGCCACCGTACGCCGAATCTAATGCGACTCTACACATCAAAGTCGCCGACAGCCGCCAATAGCCGCCGACATAATATCGGCGTCTATGTTTCTCGACGTCGGCGGTTATTTATCAGAAGAATCAAGTCGCCTATGAAATGTTGGCGGGCTGTGCTGGCTGTGCTGTGCTGTGA
This sequence comes from Peribatodes rhomboidaria, assembly GCA_911728515.1. Taxonomy (NCBI): domain Eukaryota; kingdom Metazoa; phylum Arthropoda; class Insecta; order Lepidoptera; family Geometridae; genus Peribatodes; species Peribatodes rhomboidaria. The sequence goes on from OU452190.1 coordinate 1,359,336, forward strand.
CTTTGGTGTGTAAACTCCTTTATGATATTTTCAGTAACTTCACCGATTCCGATTTTACATAATATTTTTTTGTTTGAAATTTTTATAGTTATGTATTTTAATTTGATTTAATTTTTAACCAACGAATGGTATAATTGACTACGTATTTTTTTTTTTTTTTTTTCTAATTGCTTTCTGTAAATTGATTATTATGTATTCAAATTTTTAGTAATTAGCTTTTGACACGCCTGGGCGTTGCTGTAAGTGTGTTAAGTAATTGTTAATAAATGAAATGAAATGAAATAACTATTTTCAGTTATTTTTTATTTAAAAACTTCTGAAATGCATCTGTCAGTATTTTGTAGCATAACTGTAGTTAATTTTAACCTGGTTTGGTTTCAACATGAAACCTTCTCATTCCACAAACGTTAATGAAGCGGAAAATTCCGGACAGACCCGCGGGCAAACCTAGTTAACACCGAGCACCTATTTTCCTTGTTTTTCTTTTCGCCAACAATTAATTTTCATTTTAAGGTGTAAATTTATACCGACATCAACGTAATTTTTGGCGCTGATATTTTAACAGGCATTTTAAGAAAAATCCCAATTATTTGCCGGACAAAGGTGTTCCAGTTCGTCAGGCAACTTGACAGGCTCTTGACAGCTCCATCCTTTAATCATTCACAACAAAGAAATCTTTGTTTTGCCTGGTTCACATTTTTAGATAAAATACGTAGCTGCCTACAGTTTAAAGTCCGCCATTCATTAGACGAGCTTCGAGCCGTACGCCGCGTCGTACGTATCGAAGGACAAATCCGTCTTTACTCACACACTACACGAGTGCTCAGGCGCGCTAGATGGCATGGGCTCGGCGCGGCGTGAGCGGCTTCGACGGCAAGCGAGGTATTATAGGTCCGCTCGCCACTCACCGATAGCATTCAAACGCAGATTCGTCTGTGGATTTGTTGCAAACAATCCGGCGGATTGGTACGCGTGTGAATGGTGGGCTGTGCAGTACGCGCACTTTGTGCGGCATGCGACTGCGACAGCTCGACGCGACGAAAGCAACGACAGGCTGCGACGCGAACGTCGAGTGTGCGGTTGTTGTTTGAACAAATCGTAAGGGAATTATCGGTCCGGCAGGCCTAGCATGTGTAACGCGACAACGATATGTCGACTCCATGTACCATCTTATTATCCACGACCACTCTGCCAAGAGTGCCCGATTGAGAAGTAGAAGTCTCTCTCGCTTCAAAAGTCATAGGAGTGTGAGTGACGAAGATAACATCTCACGTGTCAGAAAACGTCTGGTCGTAACTTCTGAGTCTACACAAAAACGAGGAAGTTTTTTTTTTATGATTGAATGGGCCTACGTTTGAGCACAACAAACCTGAAGGAAAGTGACGATGTGGTCTAAGATGGAGCACGCTTGCCCATGAGGTGCCTATTCACTCTTGTCTTGAAGAGGTTGTATCTATTGCTGGGGAACACCGAGGCAGGAAGTGCGTTCCACTACTTGGCAGTTCTTATTAGGAAGGAGTTTTGAAAACGCTTCGTGCGGGCTTTATTAAAGCTGACGACATATTGATTATTAAGTGTTATAAGTTTGACGTGTCTGTGTATGTGTGTGCGTGTGTGTGTTCGGTGTCTGTAGAGTCTTAGTTCCCGAACGGATGAACCGATTTTTTTGTTCGTCAAACGCAACGTCAACGATTCAATTAACCATCGGCTTTAGTAAGCAGAATTTCCCGATAATTTCGCTTTAAATCAGCTACTGAGTCGCGTGTACCGTATTTATAATTCAACAGTACGTCCAACAGACTCTTTGTCGGCAAATAGAATTGCCGATGAGTTTGTTTGCCACTGATTTGCGCTTTTAATGTTTGCTGAACCTTTTCAATACCTAAACTCTATAATTGCTCGTAATTGGAGTTTTTCGCAAATAAAAATACCTGAATATCTGAGTAGACGTAATCGCTTTGTATATTTTTGAGAGGGTCAAATGAAAAAGTCAGTTAGTGAAGTAGTTACTAAGTAGAAGGAATTCATTAACAAGTAACATTATTACTTGTTATTATTAAGTTATGTTACGATGGGAATAATCATTGACTTTAATTATTATAATATGACATACCTAATTTAATTAATTATTTATTGACGTAATTTAATTATTAACAATTGACATTATTACTGGACAAATGGAATACTTATACTAAATTTAATGTGAATCATAACTTTTGTTAACTAATTTTTATTGTTTTGATATTACCTAATGTAGTGCTGACTACTCTATTTGTATTAGGTTAATCCTATAAGAATAGATGTAATGAGAAATAAATATATAAATAAAATGTATGTATGTATGTGTTTTAAAAGTAGTTCACTTTGACAGGTAGAACAACAGCCATAAGTACTGCTAAACTCAAAACCAGCACCTTTTATACGAGCTGATGATGTTAATGATTTGATGAGTACTCTGTTACTTTACACTATTTTACGCTAATGTTTGCATATAAGTAGTAAGTGTGTACAGTAACAATGCTCTGTTTATCGAAGCGTGTTTGCAAAGGACTGGCCCTCGCAGGATAGCTTAGGTCAATATATTTCAACTACGGTCTGCTTGCGGGCTTGATGGGGATTCTCAAGTTGTTTCTAAGAAATATTAATTGGAAACTTCGTTTTGGAAATGCTGATGTTGGGTTACGGGGAAGTCTGCGTCAGCGACTTATCGCTGAGATACTTCTGAGAGGATGGTCCATTTTAAGTCACAATGTAGGAGCGTGAGACGCATGATAAATGCTTGCTGCCCACGACTTTTACATTTTGTACATCTAAGCGACTACTTCGACAATTTTCATTCTTTTGACTCGCAATTGTGTACGCTTCAGGCGACGGCCGCAGACGCACAGACTTGAACGTAGCTTAATAAAGCCTTTTACGCATTTTTTGCGATTCTTTGGACAGTAGTAATTAAAATATCTTTCTAAAATATCTATATCTCCTTCATAAGTTTACAACTTATCTCCTCCCTCACTGGTGATGGCAAAATTGCCCCAAAACCTAACGGAGCAGTAGCTAAAAGATATATTATTTAAATATATATATATATAAAGGAGAAAAATCCGAATCAAGATTCAAGAATAATAATTTATTAGATACAAAGAAAAAAACGGCTCTACATGAAAATGCCTCCTTACTTATATTGATAGCTTACAAATCCGTTTGTTGAGATTTGTTACCTTCTTCTGTCTCTTTAATCGTATTTAACAGTACTATGTCTTTAGTTTCTGGCAAAAAACAACACAAAATGGCCGCCCATAAAGCCAAACCACTAAATATCAATATAGAAGCTAATTCTATTCCAATATTTACTATAAACGGTGCTACAAACCCACCTATTCTTGCAAACATTGAAGCTATACCTAATGCCGAGTTCCTTACTACCGTAGGAAAAACTTCAGACGAATACAAATATATTTGAACAAATGCTGTAAACGCGCCTAGCAGACCTACTATAGCAAAAGTGAGGTACGCAACCTGTAAAGAATACGGCACGAACAGAAACACTAGCAAAGATACAGCTGCCGTACAAAAACTAGTGATCACACTAACTCGTCTTCTGAAGTACAAAGTGGCTATTACCACTAAGATGAGGCCAACGAAGAGGCTGGCTGCAGCGATCATGACGTTGAAATACAGATTTCCTTCCAAACGTCCGATGTATTGGTTCACTCCGAAGTACACAGCGGCAGTGCACATCCAAACTAAAGCCATTAGGATGGTGTACTTCCTAATTTTAGGAGTCTTGAACAAGTCCAAGTAAGTCGCGTGCTGTTCCTTGTTCTGTATTGATTGTTCGTACATTTGATTGACTACCTTTTCAATGTTGTCTGTGGGGCGTTTGTTTCTGAAATGACAAAATACAAATGTAAATAGTTTATTGATAGCTCAAACAGTTATAGGTCAAAGTCTATGTTCGTAATTTTTTTTGTGATAGGTACATTTCCAATATCATAAAAAATGTACCTAACTCAATAAATGCATGGTCATATTGAGATTGATAAAAATGCTTGTTCATTATTGAGGGAAAGAGTTACGAGGGTGGGAGAGAGAGGTGAGGGGAGGAATCAGTTACTAAATGGATGGAGGAGCAATTTGTTACCGAATGCAAAAAAAAACCAAGTGTTTAAAGTTTTCCATGCCTAATGTTAGATATATAGAACCTAACGTAATGCTTGAGGGCGATAAACTCAACATATACAAGGCGACGGTGTACCTGGGTATAAGCATTGATTCCAAACTGCAATGGGGTCCACATATTAGTGCTCTGTCTGGGAGACTTAAATAGTTCTGCTGCTTATGCGGTTCGTAAGATTAGGCAACTGACGGATATAGCTACAGCTCGGATGGTTTACTTTGCTTATTTCCACAGCATAATGTCATATGGCATTTTGCTGTGGGGATCAGCTGCTGAAGTAGAGGCCATTTTTATTGTGCAAAAGCGAGTGGTCCGCGCTATCAACGCGATGGGTCCCCGCGAATCAATGAGAGATTTATTTAAAGAAATAAATATATTAACTTTACCTTCAATACAATACCATATAAAAACTCTTTACAACAACAAATACAAATAAATCTAAACTAAACACTCAAAAATAAAGGCGCAATGGGCGGTCTTATGGCTTAAGAGCGATCTCTTCCAGACAACCTTTGGATGAAATAAAAACATTATGATTTAAAATGGACGGTGGTGTGTGCTAAAGAAAAATGATAATAATTAAGGTTAAATAAATATTAAATAAAATAAATAAATAAATTTGAGAATTATAATAAACTACATACTAATACCTACATCAATAAATATACTAATATATACATTGAAATATGACAAATATTAAAAAGGAAACGAGTCTACTTATAATGAGCCAGTTTGGAAAAGTAGAACAATTTGAGCTGCGTTTTAAAACTATGAAGTGATTGAGATTAGACGTAATTTATATTATATATCAGACGTAATAATAACCTTCTTCGTATATCTTTGAAAATATTATGTACGTTCGCAAAAATCTACATAAATTTAAATTGAACTGTGACTATCACAATAATAACACTAGAAATAAGGATAGGATAGCTGTACCGAGAATTAGACTGACTAAGTCAAATAAGTCATTTTTAGGCAACTGCGTTAGTTTTTACAATAAAATCCCGAAAAAATAACAGGGCTCACTGAGGGAAAATTCAAATAACATGTAAAAACTACATTAATGAAAGAGGGTATTATAAGGTTAAGAATTATTTAGAAGACAAAGATGTCTGGAGCCTTCCACTTCCGTCAAGTAGCCACTAGTATTTATAGATATTTCCTAGTTGTAAGCCAAAATTTGTAAGACTGTAATTTATTTATTATTTGAAAAAATAATGCCCCTCAGTTTCTTGCCTGTTCTTCTGTGAGAGGCTCTTTATCCGAGCAAGGCGGTCGAGTCTATTTAAATAACTTTGACGTTCATAAGTGTATCTTTGATACCTAAATTGAATAAGAATATTTTGACTTTGACTTTGACTTTGAATCAAATGATGTTTCAAATTTACTTACTTTTTCGCAATACGTGTCAGTAGCTCAATGGCTTCTTTCGTCCTTCCCCTTGTTATGAGCCACCGTGGAGACTCAGGTATCATAAAATAGAGGGCCACAGAAATGACCCAGGGAACTGACGTGACCAACTGCAACTGTCTCCAATATCTGACGAAGTACGCTATCATTGGCAGAGTGAAGTATCCGATCACCAAGGATAATTCATGTACCCCAGTGATATAAGGTCTGAAGGACTTCCCTGTCAGTTCGATGATCAAGACGTAGAAGCAGAGCATGACACCGCCGACAGATGTTCCGATGAGGAACCTGAAGACTAGGAACATCCAGAGTTCAGGGATGACGGCGGAGCAGACTATGAAGATGATCTCGAGCATCATTGAAAGAAAAGCGACTTGCCTTCGGCCATATCTGAAAAACAAACATTATACAAAAATTAACAAAAGTTAAAGGAACAGGTTTCTTGAATTTTATCTTCACCATCATTATCAGCACATTCATCAACATTTCAATTCAAAGTTCTGATTTCTCTAGTGAATTAGTATGCTTAAATGCTAAAATGACACTATTTTTTCTATCAATCACAAATGTAACGCTAACCATCGGGTGGATACTTAGGTACTTAAATTATTACCAACTATGATTTCCAAATAGCTCTCTCAAAAAATTCCGAATCGGAAAATTCCATCAACATTTTACCTGTCAGAAAAGTGTCCATAAAACACACTCCCGAACAGTATCCCGATTTGCAGCATCGACTGCGCCAGACTGGCCAGCGAGCTCCTCTCACAAATGAGGTTCCACTCACTAGTTACTGAGCTCACGACATCAACCTCACTATACAGAGGATTTTCACACGGACAGAAGTTTGTCGCATTATTCGCTCCTTCATCTAAGCACGTGTACTCTACGCTGGGTATCACAAACACTACGTTGTTCAACTGAAACTCAGTCGGCAGTCGAGCAACTGATACGAGGAAGAGGAGGATCCACTGGTACAGTCCAAACGGACCTATCAATACTTCTATAAGATCTTCAACTTGCGGTGCACCCATGTTTAATCAGAATCACTGCACAATTTTGGTGATGATCTTCAGCACTTCATTTGTTTTGCATACATTTTGAGTATCAAATCCGAGTTTTTTTTAGTTGTTACACTAGTTTTATGCGTTTGTTCTGTTATTTCTGCAGTAAACAATAAGAAGTATGTCTATCTTTTTTATTTAATTTATTTATATCACTTTTTAAATTAAATGCTACGCGTGTTTCCAAGTGTAGGATTAAATGCGTACTCAGTAAGATAGTGAGAAATATGAAGCGTCAAGGCCATAATCGAAAAATACCTATTTGCTTTGTCTTGATACAATAAATGAAAAAAAAACATTTATTCAGGAAATTAAAACCCGCAAGTAGATACATAATTGAAAAGTTACAAAATTAAGTTAAATTTTAGAATTAATAATTCAATTACTCATGTCATTAGTCAAGTCGAAATAATCAAATTCCAATTAGTAATACAATAATAAGAATAAAACACAAACATAATAAAGTATTTTCTTCTTAGTCTTATTGTCTTATAAGCCTTAGAAAGTATTTTTTGGCATACAATTTAAAGGAGAGATAACCTAATCTCTCCTTTAAATTGTATGCATTCAAAATGCCGTAGCCATGCTCAATAAAAAAATTAAACCAGTAGGTTCTAGTAATTTAGTAATTCTAGTAATCAGTAGTAAAACGTGTTCTAATCAAGATAGGAATATTAGTAAATGATTACCATAGTCTACCCGTAATCTACCAACTTTTACTGCCGAGGTCTGGTTGCAGAAAATGTAATAGTGTGGTACAGAACATCTATAATTATTATATTTTATGTACTAATTACTAGAGTTCGTCTACTCCAGTGCACTGAAATCATTGCAACTAGCGTTAGTGTGGTCCCGACACGCATGCAGTGTGATTGTGTACGGAGCTGTGCTAATTTACTGGAATCGAAGTGTGGACCAGGACGGACGTAAATTAGCAATTTAGTAGTCAACGCTGCAGTAAACCTGTGGTCAGTTTTTGTTTGGACCAGTTCCTCTCGTACGTAGTTCATTAATTTCTTTGAGTTGGTGCTTTTTTTAATATTTAGTATATACACTACACTCAACACTGTTGAACCAAAGGTTCAACAACGAGCAGAACATATCTCTTCTCTTTAACGACAGGCTACGCGAATGTCGAGTGTGTGGTTGTTGCTTGAACACATCGTATGAGAATTATTGGCCCAGCAGGCCTAGCATGCGTAACGCGACAACGGTATGTTGACTCTTTTTATCGAAACAGACGTATGGTTACACGTAGCTTTGTCACGTTCTCACACGACAAAAAGTGACGAGAAGAATATTGTCGCGCCTGCATGCTAGGCCTGCTGGAGTCCTATTCTTAGACGTGGGATATTTTCTTTTCATTGTCTCTCTCGTTATCGTACAATGTCAGGTAGCAGAAAAAAGAGGGAGAAGCAGATCTCCTACAAACTGGACTGCTCAAGACAGCAACTATGGGGTCCATGACGGAGCGCTGTCGTAATGCGACGAACTGGCTCAAATGGAGAAATATTGCGAGAGCAGTAGTCACCGCCGCCGGGAAGACTTACGACAATGAGGACCACCATGTACCGGCATCTTATTAACCATGACCGCTCTGCCAAGAGTGCCTGATTGACAAGAAGTTTCTGTCATTTCAAATGTCATATTGAGGGAGTGAGTATGAGTGAGAGTGGCAAAGATAAATTTTCACGTGTCAGAAAACGTTTGTCCGTTTTTTTAACTCCTGACGTAAAAACGAGGAAGTGTTACAAGTTTGACGTGTCTGTGTGTGTGTGTGTGCATGTGTGCGTGTGTGTGTTCAGTGTCTGTAGAGTCGTAGTTCCCGAACGGATGAAACGATATTTTTTTGTTTGTTTGAAAGGTGAATTAGTAGGAATTAGTCTTAGTCATGTTTGATGAAAATCGGAGTCTGGGGATTTAATTTTTTTTTATGACCTACGCAACGTCAACGATTCAATTAACCATCGGCTTTAGTAAACAGAATTTCCCGATGATTTCGCTTTAAATCAGCTACTGAGTCGTGTGTTCCGTATTTATAATTCAACAGTACGTCCAACAGACTCTTTGTCGGCAAATAGAATTGCCGATGAGTTTATTTGCCACTGATTTGCGCTTTTAATGTTTGCTGAACCTTTTCAATACCTAAACTCTATAATTGCTCGTAATTGGAGTTTTTCGCAAATAAAAATATCTGAATATCTAAGTAGACGAAATCGCTTTGTATATTTTTGAGAAGGTCAACTGAAAAAGTCGGTTTTCTGTCCGCGTGAGCAATCCCACGTAACCACTTCCCTAACTGTACTCCGTGTACAGTTAGAGAAGTAGTTACTAGTAGAAGGAATAGGTACATTAACACTTAGCATTATTATAAGAAAAACAAAAACCCGACTGCAAAATATGCCACTTCCGCTATCAAGACGATTCAAATGACACCTCACATGTCGAAATCCGAGATGCTGTTTAGGCTGTAGGGCGTGCCAAACCTCATACACACATACACACACATACAAACATACATAAACGCGAAAAACGTAACCCTCCTTCTTGCGCAGTCGGGTAAAAAGAAGCTTCCACTACACAGCTTGTGCGTTTGTGAGTTGAGGTTTTCTTTAAAATTATGCTAACTTTTGTTGTAAAAATTCGCGCCTCTCAAGCCATAAGGCGCGGGTTCAAACCCCGATGCCACGCACCAATTTGTTCATTGTGTGAACATATGTATGTATGTCATCTGCTACGTGACTGGAGCCCGGTCTAAGGCGATAGACTCGCCCCCTGTCACATTTGGGACTGAATATCGTCCGGCAAAGTGTGGGTGTTGTATTACCTTCAGGGGGGGAAAGGCGCGACGTTATGTCACGATAGGAATGCTGTGCTATGTTACGATGGGAATAATCATTGACTTTAATTATTATAATATGACATACCTAATTTAATTATTATTTATTGACGTTATTTAATTATTAAAAATTGACATTATATATTTGGACAAATGGAATACTTAAACTAAATTTTATGTCAATCATAACTTTTGTAAACTATTTTATTGTTTTGGTAGTACCTAATGTAGTGCTGACTACTGTATTTGTATTAGGTTAATCCTGTAAGAATAGATGTAATGAGAAATTAATAAATAAATAAATAAAAATGTATATTATGTATGTATGTATGTGTTTTAAAAGTTAAAAAAAGAATTGTATAGAATTCCAAAATCGGATTTGTATAAAAATAATGCTTTCTGTAATAAAACACGTTGTTCAAATGAGAATAATAAATTTTTTAAAGCACTCGTTGAGACAGCAAAGTTCGAGTAACAATCACATAATAAAATATAATAATCTTCATATTATCTTACTAATTAAAGCTTCGAAAATCAACTATCTAGTAACTTTTCAAATGTATTTATCACAAAGTCGGCTTATATTCTTATATCTTTAAATGAGCAATTCTTGTATATATATATATATATATAATTCTCGGAATCGGCTCCAACGATTTTCATACAATTTAGTATATAGGGGGTTACGGGGGCGATAAATCGATCTAGCTAGGAATCATTTTTAGAAAATGTCATTTTATTCGTGTTTTATCGATAATCAACTTAAACATAAACTTGGAAGAACAATAACAAAAATATGACTCTTCCTGACATCTATTGGCGAATAATAATACTATTTTTTGTGAGCAACTAATTGCTTTAACGACACAACAGCAGATGGCGTTGTTAAGTAACACGAAGTCAATGAGTGTTTGCTTTGAGGTTAGACTAAAATCAATTGTTTATTTTCCAAAAAACACAATTAAAAAATAAAAATACCGAGCAAAGCTCGGTCATCCGGGTACTATTCTTATAAAGTGAAACTTTCGTTTGGTAAGTAATCAGTCTGTTATTTAAGTAATTATAAATGTCACAAAATTAAAGTTAGTCTTTATATTAATATAATGCTACATATGTTAAATGTAAACTAGTCAGTCCATATGGCTATTTATTTTTGCAGGATAACCTGGAATGGCACTTGGAAGTACACAATAATTTATTTTTACATCAAAGACATCTTGCTGTAGTACAGTTTTTCTTGCAAAGGTTGTTCTTTGCTTCTTTTTAAATCATTGACCGGTTCCAGTGGATTGTAGGTTAGCAACTGACCGTAGTGCCATCTCAGTACTCGGTACATCCTCTGCATTAAAAAGATCCATTGATATCTCAAATATTTTACATTTCCGATTGTTATTTAGGAAATGTGTCTAATATAATTTGTTTTACACATTTCCGGGCGATTTTAGGAATTACATACATTTCCGGTAACATATATAAATATAAAGAATAAAAAACCGAATCAAGATTCAAGAATAATAATTTATTAGAAGCAAAGAAATAAACGACTCTACATAAAAATGCCTCCTTACTTATATTGATTGCTTACATATCCGTTTGTTGAGATTTGTTACCTTCCTCTGTCTCTTTAATCGTATTTAAAAGTACTATGTCTTTAGTTTCTGGCAAAAAACAACACAAAATGGCCGCCCATAAAGCTAAACCACTAAACATCAATATAGAAGCTAATTCTATTCCAATATTTACTATAAACGGTGCTACAAACCCACCTACTCTTGCAAACATTGAAGCTATACCTAACGCCGAGTTCCTTACTACCGTAGGAAAAACTTCAGACGAATACAAATATATTTGAACAAATGCTGTATACGCGCCTAGCAGTCCTACTATAGCAAAAGTGAGATACGCAGCCTGTAAAGAATACGGCACGAACAGAAACACTAGCAATGATACAGCTGCCGTACAAAAACTAGTGATCACACTAACTCGTCTTCTGAAGTACAAAGTGGCTGTTACCACTAAGATGAGGCCAACGAAGAGGCTGGCTGCAGCGATCATGACGTTGACATACAGATTTCCTTCCAAACGTCCGATGTATTGGTTGACTCCGAAGTACACAGCGGCGGTGCACATCCAAACTAAAGCCATTAGGATGGTGTACTTCCTAATTTTAGGAGTCTTGAACAAGTCCAAGTAAGTCGCGTGTTGTTCCTTGTTCTGTATTGATTCTACGTACATTTGATTGACTACGTTTTCAATGTTGTCTGTGGGGCGTTTGTTCCTGAAATGATCAAATACGAATGTAAATACATAGTTTATTGATAGCTCCAACAGTTATAGGTCAAAGTTTATGTTCGTAAAGTTTTATGATAGGTACATTTTCAATACCATCAAATATGTACCTAACTCAATAAATGCATGGTAATATTGAGATTGATAAAAAATGATTGTTCATTCTAGAAAATCAACTACAAGGAGGAGAGAGGGAAAGAGTTACGGGGGTGGGGTAGAGGCAGAGAGAGGTGAGGGGAGGAATCAAATCATGTTTCAAATTTACTTACTTTTTCGCAATACGTGTCAGTAGCTCAATGGCTTCTTTCGTCCTTCCCCTTGTTATGAGCCACCGTGGAGACTCAGGTATCATAAAATAGAGGGCCACAGAAATGACCCAGGGAACTGACGTGACCAACTGCAACTGTCTCCAATATCTGACGAAGTACGCTATCATTGGCAGAGTGAAGTATCCAATCACCAAAGATAATTCTTGAAGCCCAGTGCTATAAGGTCTGAAGGACTTCCCTGTCAGTTCGATGATCAAGACGTAGAAGCAGAGCATGACGCCGCCGACAGATGTTCCGATGAGGAACCTGAAGACTAGGAACATCCAGAGTTCAGGGATGACGGCGGAGCAGACTATGAAGATGATCTCCAGCATTGTTGCTAGTAAGGCAGCTTGCTTTCGGCCATATCTGAAAAACAAACATTATAATAAATATATATAAGAAAAGTTAAAAGAACAGGTTTCTTGAATTTTATCTTCATCATCATGATCAGCACATTCATCAACATTTCAATTCAAAGTTCTATTTTCTCCAATGAATTAGTATGCTTTAATTCTAAAATGACGCTATTTTTTCCACCAGTCACAAATATCTACAAATGTAACGCTAACTATCGGGGGCTACGTAGATGTCCACCAACTATGTCATTCAAATAGTTCTCTCAAAAAATTCTGAATCGTCGATCGAAAATTCCATGAACATTTTACCTGTCAGAAAAGTGTCCATAAAACACACTCCCGAACAGTATCCCGATTTGCATCATCGACTGCGCCAGACTGGCCAGCGAGCTCCTCTCACAAATGAGGTTCCACTCACTAGTTACTGAGCTCACGACATCAACCTCACTATACAGAGGATTTTCACACGGACAGAAGTTTGTCGCATTGTTCGCTCCTTCATCTAAGCACGTGTACTCTACGCTGGGTATCACAAACACTACGTTGTTTAACTGGAACTCAGTCGGCAGTCGAGCTACTGATACGAGGAAGAGGAGGATCCACTGGTACAGTCCAAACGGACCTATCAATGCTTCTATAGGATCTTCAACTTGCGGTGCACCCATGTTTAATCAGAATCACTGCACAATTTTGGTGATGATCTTCAGCACTTCATTTGTTTCGCATACATTTTGAAAATCAAAACCTAGTTTTTTTTAGTTGTTGTTTTTTTTTAGAAACACTAAGGATTTTTTCTATATTTCATTTTAATTAAATATCACTTTTTGATCTACATTCCTATTGTAGATTAAATGCTACGCGTGTTTCCAAGTGTAGGATTAAATGCGTACTCAGTAAGATAATGAGAAATATGTTTATTTTGTTGAAATATGTAGCGTCAAGGCCATAACCATAAAATACCTATTCGCATTGTCTTAAAAAGTATTTTTTGGCTTAGGTTATCTCTCATTTAAATCGTATGCATACAAAATGCCGTAGCCATGCTCAATAAAAAAATTAAACCGGTAGATATAACACGTGTTCTTATCAAGATAGGAATGTTAGCAAATGATTACCATGCACAGTCTACGTAATCTACCAACTTTTTACTGCCGAAGTCTGGTTGCAGACAATGTAATAGTGTAGTATAGGGCATCGATATTTATTATATTTTATGTACTACGTACTAGATTTCATAATCCAAATACAAATTTTCGTCCACTCCAGTGCACTGAAGTCTTTGCACCTAGCGTTAGTGTGGTCCCGACACGCGTGCAGTGTGTTGTGTACGGAGCGGTGCTACATTACTGGAATCGAAGTGTAAACCTGGACGGACGTAAATTAGCGATTCAGTAGTCAACGCTGCAGCAAACTTGCCGTCTGCCCACGATGGGCAGGTGCCCACCACTTCATTAAGTTGCGTAACGTTTTTTGTTTGGATCCTGGAGTTTCTCTAGTACGTATGTAGCATAGGTTTACACTACACTCCACACTGTAGAAACACAGGTTGAACAACGAGTTGAAATATCTCTCCTTCCAAATAAAAAAACTTATAGTGGCTAAAACGAATGTCCCGAATATTTTTTTATTTTAATCAAGCAACGAGATATTTTTTTGGTATTTATCCCTTTACTGTTTTAAAAAAGCCTACTATTTTAACAGATTACTAGTTTTTTTTAAATTCCATATTATTATAATTATGCCACATGTTCAATACAAAGAGATTGTGATTATAATTATCTTTGAACACATAATTATTATCAAACATTATTAATATTGTCTTATCAAATTATCAAATGTCTTGATTGTAAACGACGTTCGTTAGGTTTGTGGTGAGATAATGAGAAGTAGGTAAATATGTATACCTATCTATTGTCAAAGTCTTGAGAAAGTCGCTTCGACCAGTCAAAGCTGACACGGAATCACACGCGCGTCATATCCCGCAGAACTTCAAAGTAGAGTGCCAATATAAGCTCCAAGCTCTTCATACCAGTCGGGACTAGAAACAGCATTATTTTGATCGATTTATAGAATCAGACGTTATTTTGCGAAAGTTCATCTTAAAAATCTTCATATTTTAATTTTAACCAAATTTTTAAAAAAGGGGGATTCTATGTTCGTCTTTATCTATTTTTTCTTTTCATTTCTTTAACAAAGTTTTAGTGTAATTCCGATTTAACGTAAATTCCGTTTAAAAAAATAGTTCCGTTTTTATATCTACATACTGCACTTGATAGCGTACTTAGTGCGACGATGTTAAAGCGGAAATATACCACAGACTTGTTAAGTTGTTAAAGAAACCGTTTTGATCATTATTTTTCGCTAAAAAGCTGCACCTACTAAAGAAAAGGGCAGGAAATGTGAAAGGCAACGACTTTGGTGTGTTGACTCCGTTAGGATTGCCCTGCACTGCTAAATAAATGCTTGTATTGAAATTATTTCTTTTCTTTCAGAATCTTCCTGAATTCTATGTTATGTAAGTACCTTCATTTTTATCTTTAGCATACTATAGGTGTAGGCTAGGATTAGCGGATGGAGAGGAAGTGAATGGACTCACGTGCTGCAAGCCCTGGGCGAAGTCCTTCGATATGGCTGTTTAGGTCGCAGTTCACTTTCCTTCATCACATTTACTGAATTGTTTTAGATTATGCACTCGCGGCCGCGATTAATTAGATTTTTATCGATTTTATTTTTGAACTTTGTTTTGCGTGTTTCGTTGGTGCGTGTGCGTCGAGAGGAGCGGGGATGGGAACTGTCATCTTTTTGTGAATGAGTGAGTGAGTGAGTGAGTGTAACAGATATACTAAATATAATACAGATAAAAAATATAACTTTAACTTAAGTGGCGCGTACAACTCCCCCGGCCTAGAGGTTTCCTCTAGCAAAACTAAGCCAGGTGGCATATAATATTTTCTTATGACTAATGAGCTTCTATTGGTAATATAATGCGTAAGGAGAAAAAACAACTAATTTTACTTATAACTAATGCGTATGCGTATACATTTACTGCAGAGGAAGAGGACATACCCTTACCACTGGACGTACGTAACTACCTGAAGCAGTTCGAACCTTTAGGGTGCGAATGACATTGTCTTTACCCGGATACACATCCTCCACGATACCCAAAGGCCAACAAAGAGGGTGCGCGTTATTATCTTGAATAACTACAACTGTACCGAGTTGTATTGGATTGGTTTGCGAGTTCCACTTTTCACGTTGCTGCAGCGAGGTTAAATACTCCTGACTCCAGCGACGCCAAAAGCTTTGGCTTATTTTATTTACAAGCTGATACCGAGTTAATCGATTATCAGCGACATTAGTCACGTCTTCAACGGGCAGAAACTTTAGAGGAGTGACATTCAAAAAATGATTTGGTGTAAGCGCGGATATGTCAGACGGATCAGAGCTAAGTGCACACAGCGGTCTACTGTTTAGCAAGCCTTCAATTTGTACCAAGACAGAGTTGAATTCTTCGTAAGTCAGAACTTGAAGGTTTATTATTTTAAAGAGATGAGTCTTCACACAGCGTACACTAATCTCGCAGAGACCGTTGAAATGCGGTCCGTATGGTGGACTTTGCAAAAATTTTATGCGCTGATCAGCTAATTGTTGACCAATATAATTTTTATGCGATTCAGATTCTAACAAAGTGTAAATCTCATTGAGCTTGCGTCGAGCTCCAATAAAGTTGGTACCTCCGTCGCTGTATATAATACCTACAGGCCCTCTCCTGCAGATAAAGCGGTTAAAAGCAGCGAGGAAGAGATCTGAACTCAAATCAGAGACAAGTTCGAGGTGTAGCGCCTTTGTTGTGAGGCAGCAAAAGATACATATGTATGCCTTTTGACTTTTGACACCTCGACGACGGATATGCGTGATAAAAAAGGGGCCAGCATAATCTACAGATGTAAAAATGAAAGCCTTAGCCTCAGAGACCCGAAAATGAGGGAGATCACCCATTAACGGGTTGTTCGCTTTAGGGTTAAGTCTAAAACATACGTTACATTGGTGTACTCTCTGACGGACTAAGTTTCTAGCCGCCAGAATCCAAAACTTCTGTCGAAGCAGGGAAAGTAATAGGGAAGGACCAGTATGCAGATTGCATACATGAAAATAGTCAACAATAAGCTGCGTGAGTCGATGCTTTGAGGGGAGAACAATGGGATGCTTTTGTCCGTAATCTAGCTGAGAATGAGCCAGGCGACCACCGACACGAATTATGTTTTTGTCGTCAATAAAGGGGTTGAGTTTGATAAGCGCTTTACTAATCCTTTTGTTATTTTTAATTGCGTGGATATCTTGAGCAAAGCAATGGCTTTGTACGTGGCGTATGAGGAATATCTCAGCGGTTTCTAACTCAAAAGGCGTTATTAAACCGGTTGTACGTAATATCTTAGTGAAGCGTAGTACGTAAACTGTCGCGCGTAGCAACTTTTTGAAACACGACATGCGTTCTATTAATTTGTCAATCAAGTGAGTTTCAGTTGTGTCGATTTCGGCGACAAGAGCTACGGTTTTCTCTTCTAACCTATCTTTTTCGTTCCGTGAGACAACAAAAGGCTTAATAGGCCACTCTGAAATAGGGCGAGACGCCCATCGCGGTGCGTGAAACCAAGTATCTTGATTTAATAAAAGTCTCGGCGTTGTCGGTCGTGATATGATATCAGCTGGGTTCTGGTCACCGCTGACGAAGAACCAGTTAGAAGCTCCGAGCTTAGAGTTAATTTCCGTTATTCTGTTCGCTACGAAAGTATGAAACTTATAAGCGGGCGAATGAATCCATGTCAACGCGACGGTTGAATCAGAAAATGCGTTAATTGAATGTATAGGACAGCGTTGACCTATAACATCCCGTACAGAGTCGATGAGATTAGCTAAGAGCAATGCAGCGCAAAGTTCAAGTCTAGCGAGCGAAACTTTCTTAAGCGGAGCGACGCGTGATTTGGAAGCGATAAGATTTACCAAACCGGGCGAACTCGCATTAGTACCTACGCGGACATACACAGCTGCTCCGTAGCATTTCTCACTAGCGTCGGCGTATCCTAACAATACCACGTGAGAGCCTGCCGTTATACCTATATGACGCGGTATGTTAAGTTTTGATAAGTCTTTCAGTTCGCTTCTGAACTGAGCCCACTTAAGACGAATTGGTTCTGGGACGGGTTGATCCCAGTCCAATTCGCGCTGCCAACACTCTTGTACTAGTAGCTTCATGAAAGCAGTCACGGGGCCTAAAATACCTAGAGGGTCGAAGAGTCGAGCGGTCGCGGAAAGTATTAAGCGCTTTGTGCATGAGTCGGTTTCATTATCATTTATTTCATAGCGAAAAACATCTTCATTAGGTTGCCACTGCATACCTATAATTTTAGTACTGACTTCGGAGCCTGCGTCAAAGTTTATTAATTGCGGATTTTTATGCGAGTCTGGAATTTTATTCATGAGTTCGGGGCAATTCGAAATCCATTTGACCAATTTGAAACCCCCGGCCATAAACATCCTAACCATTTGATGATAGGTACGTTCGGCTTCAGCCAGCCCATCCATGGAGGAAACGTAATCATCCATGAACATACGGTGTTCTGCCTCTTGCGCGGCGATCGGAAACTTGTCGCGCTCGTCAGACGCGAGCTGTCGCAGTACGCGCATGCTAAGCCAAGCTGAGCTTGAAATTCCAAATGAAACCCGATTGAACTGATAGGTATCGATCGCGGAGTCCGAATCAAAACGAAATAATATGCGTTGAAAGGGTTGGTGACACGGAACGAGCTTGACACAAAAATACATTTTCTCAATGTCTGCCGTCAGAGCGATACTAAATATTCTCAAGTTTATCAAAAGATCAAATATGTTTTGTTGTAAATTCGGTCCCGCGTATAATATGTCGTTAAGTGATTTTCCGGAACTCGTTTTACAAGATGCGTCTAGTATAATTCGAGTTTTCGAGGTAGTCTTGTCCGGTCTATAAACAGCCCTATGCGGTATATAATATGCGTTATCAACGGGGCATGAGTCATCGTTAGGCAAAGGTACCTTTGATAAGTAGCCACGGTCGATGTAGTCTTGTATAGTAGCGTTGTAGTCGCTGCGTATTTCCGGGTTTGCGTCTAATTTTCTTTCTAAGTTAATTAACCGACGTTTTGCAGTTAAGTAAGAGTTACCGAGTTCTAATGCGTCCGATTTAAATGGAAGACTAACCGTGTAAACACCGTTATCATCGCGCGAGTACGTAGATTGGAAAATATTTTCACAAGTCTCGTCATCGGGGCTGAAATGTTTTTTATTCGGAACACTTTCGAGTTCCCAAAAGCGTTGCGTCAAAGTTTCTAATGACGGCGCGTCCACATTACAAAAGAATGTCTTATCAGTGTTTTTGTTGAGGTGCGAAATAGATAAGCTACAATCTGCGCGACCCATCGCGATGTATCCAAGAGTTGTCTCGACACCTACGACAGAAGACCGCGGCGAGGTAACCTTCTTGCCGCCTAGCAACAATGGAAAGAGTTCATTTCCTAATAGACAGTCCACCTCAGCTGGAATGTGGAACTCGTCGTCTGCCATGGGCAAGTCGTGCAAATGATCTAAGTGTGTCAAATCTATGAGTGCGTTTGGTAAGTGATCAGTGATAGAATCGATCACTCGAGCGTTAATAGTGTATTTACAACGTTCATCAAAGCGCGAATAAATCACGAAAGAAGCGTGACCAAGCGAAATACTTTGCGATTTACCTATACCTTGAATAGTAGTCGAAGCGGGAATAATTTTTAAGTTAAGTCTTTCACAACAACTTTTAGTTATAAAATGACTCATAGAACCGGTATCTAGAAACAATCGTAGCCTATGACACCTGCGATCATCACTGTAGGCATATACAGAGGCAGTTGGTAATAATACGGTAGTATTTTTATTATTGCCCGGCGAAGGTGTCACCGCGGAAAGAGACAAGTTATTTTGTCCCATCTGCGCCTGCATACTTTTTGAGTTATGCACTGGCGCTAAACTCGGCTCAACTACTGAGCGCTCGCGTGGCTCGTGCCGCCGCTTGAGCTAGGCAGAAGGTGCGCGCCACCACCGGCACCGCCGGCGCCGGCGCCGCTCTCACGAGACAACGATTGTTGCGATTTATGCGTGTTGTTTTGATAGTTTTTGCGAAAGTTATCTAAATGAATGAGCGTGTGATGTTTTCTTTGACAGATCGAACAACGATTTAAAGATTTACAATCGTTTACATTGTGAAAACCGAGACAGTTTAGACAAAAGTTATTTTTAGCGACTAATGAATTGCGCGCGTGCGCAGTTTGAGATAAGAAATAGCTGCACTTGAAAAGAGCATGTTCTGGATGAGATTTACAAAGGACGCAGTTGCGCGGCGACTGCGATGGATGAGTGAATGAATGGGCTAGCGTTTCAGCTTGCATATTTGAGTTCGCGTTTTCCAAAACGGCGTTGTTGACCACAAAAGTGTGCGTGCTTTTCGATTGTTTATTTATTTGCGAATTATTAGTTTTATTTGAGTAATTAGGTTTATTGTTTGCCGATATTGATGAGCGAAGAGAATGAATTTTATTCTGCTCTTTTATAAATTTTTTAAGTTGATCGAATGTAGGTATTTTCTCGCTACGATGCGTTTGTTCGAAGAGTGTAAGTGAATCTTTTTCTAACTTACTGAGCGCGATGTGTGTAATTATAAAGTCAGATAGATCTTTTATTTCTAAACGACGCAAGGCAGCTTCAGCGGAACAAAACTGATCTAAAAATGCGTCTGAGGACTTTGACGAGAAATGTAACATTTGCTCAAGATACATGGAAGCTTGAACGCGCTCATCTTGGTATTTTTCAATGAGATTATTCCACAAAATGTTATAGTTTTCACCAGTGTTTGGAATTCCCGAACAAATGGACAGAGCCTTGCCCGAGAGTTTACCTACAAGGTACTGGGCTTTTTGAGCTGGGGTCAGCAGAGGGCTATCATGTATCAGACTTTTAAAGTTTTGATAGAATACTGGCCATTTATTCGGACTTCCGTCGAAAGAGGCTAATTCGAGCGGAGGTAATTTTTTACTAAACTCAAATCGGCGACTCTCAGTGTTGGCACTGAGTTGCGTGATCTTTTTTTCTACGGCGATAATATTACAATACAATTCATCGAAGGAGTTAAGTACTTCAAGGGTAGGCTTGGCCTCATCATCTAACTTCATGTATAGTAAGCTCAAACTGTCAATGACTTCTAAAAAATCAGTTCGAGTTTTCTCCAAAGACTGGACGCGAGATATAAATAATTTTTCATTTACAGGATCGGAAACCTTTAAGCTGAGATCGTATAATTGTTGCACTCTTGCAAACAAAACTTCCTTTTTAGCTTCTAGTAGTACGGTTTGACGTTTTTCTTTATCCGCCATTATGGGAAAATAAGCGTTAGAGTTAGCGTATAAGTGCGATATTCGCGTGAACGAGATGCGTGGAATTCACTCGAAAAGTGGGGTAGGTAGCGTAACTATCTAAGCGTACGACGACAAACTTAGCTAAATTATTTATCGAAATTAGTCATTTTAAGATAGGCGATTGCGTTGCTTATGCGTAAATATATAAGTACATATATGTGATATAGGTGTGCGTTGCGATGAGATGGATGAATATAGATAGGTATGTATGCGTTTGATGAAATTTGCAACGCTCAAAATGGCGTCTGAATGCAAGAATCTAAAATTTTGATAAAATAAATATGCGTGTATAGTGGTTATGTAAGTGTAAATGCAATGGAATTTTGGAATCCGGGACGTTAGGACCAGAAAAGCTTGTAGGCTAGGATTAGCGGATGGAGAGGAAGTGAATGGACTCACGTGCTGCAAGCCCTGGGCGAAGTCCTTCGATATGGCTGTTTAGGTCGCAGTTCACTTTCCTTCATCACATTTACTGAATTGTTTTAGATTATGCACTCGCTCGCGGCCGCGATTAATTAGATTTTTATCGATTTTATTTTTGAACTTTGTTTTGCGTGTTTCGTTGGTGCGTGTGCGTCGAGAGGAGCGGGGATGGGAACTGTCATCTTTTTGTGAATGAGTGAGTGAGTGAGTGAGTGTAACAGATATACTAAATATAATACAGATAAAAAATATAACTTTAACTTAAGTGGCGCGTACAATAGGCATAAGCGTAGGTACGAGACCTTACAAGAGCCCAAATTGAAGTCTTATCAGCACTTCCAAAAGGTATTTCCGTAGAAATGACGTAATTGAGCCACGAAATGTATCGGATATGACGCGACGCGGCTGTCACACACAAAATGGCGTCAAATACGTCACAGGAATCGTGTTCGTCCTACGATGTCCCTTTTACATCGCTGAGATTTTATTTGGCAGCGCGCCGAAGACATGCCGAGAGTCGTGGTGGAAGCGAGTAGCGGATATCAATAAAAATCTTGGTTTGCAACTGGCAGTAATCAGCGTTCCTCGCATCGCTTATCTTCCGCGGACATCTTCGGTGGAAGCCTACCTTTAGGGTGCTTGACCGCCTCGGTGGCTAAGCTGGTAGCGAATTACTGCTTTCTGAGCTTGGGGCGTGGGTTCGATTCCCATAGGGAACATTTGTGTTTGTTCTGTTTCTGGCTTAACAATTGTTTAAGTATGTATTTGAAAATATATAATGTATGTTTATCAGTCTTTGGGAGCAATACATAGGTTGGTTTAGGTTTAAGTTAAACAACCATGTGCAAGAATGTTCTGAATTTTAAATATATGTAGGTAAATTCATACACACATACAGTCACGCCTTTTTCCCGTAGGGGTAGGCAGAGACCACTTCTCTCCACTTGCTACGATCCTGGTACACATCTTTCGCTTCGTCTACTTCCATGAGTCCCTCCATCCATGATGTTCGTCCGTTACGGGTACTCCCGACCTGGCCTTTTTTCAAAAGTCTTGAATTTGATCCTGATACGTTTTCATAGGTCGCTTTTACCGACTTGACCATTCACACCCGCCTTGTAAATCTGTTTCGGCAATCTTCTTTTAAATACCTCGAGTAATTTCCACAGAAGGATGAGCAGTGCAAGGATTTGCAGCGGAAAAAAAACCAATAGGACGACTTCATTTATGTATTCCAGTGATCTTATTGGTGGAATTTTTCCTCGCTACACATCCTCACACCTCTTATCTTCTGATGGACAAGCACCGAAAGAAAATCACTCGCACATTGTAGAATCTCGGGATTTGGATCAATGTATACCTCAGTCAAAGTACAGACGGGCTAATGCCAGTCGATAATTTGAGTATGTATAGTAATCAAATATAAGTATATCAAAATAAACAATAATCTTATGTATCCAATTATTAACTACTAGCGACCCGCCCCGGCTTCGCACGGTTGTTTGCAATGTAAGCGGAAAAAAAAAAGATAATTACGACGTGACATTAGAAACCTCAAAAATTACAGTATTTCTCCACTATTTAATGTATGTTATTTACTTATAAACCTTCCTTTTGAATCACTCTACCTATTAAAAAAATCCGCATCAAAATCCGTTGCGTAGTTTTAAAGATTTAATCATACAAAGGGACATAGGGACAGAGAAAGCGACTTTGTTTTATACTATGTAGTGAAGTAAATTTCTCGCGTATCGCTAGTACTACGCACTCGGTCTTATCCATTCACAGTACCGCACTTACTTCATATATTGGCCTCACTTAGTTTTTATTGGTACCAATGAATAGTAATGTGTAGAACGATTTATTTTTTTGCTTTATTAATATTGAGCATTATTAGGCCGTTCGTACATGAAGGCGACTAATTTAAATACTCGTGGACTCGTTCCGGGACGACCCTTGAGAAGCCCTTAAAAGGCTTAACACTGGTCTATATTTTATGTACTATCAGATTTTTTTTCACGAATACGGCGAACCTTGACTGTCGTTGTGAATGTAGACACAGACGCATGTGTTTTCTAATATTAACCGCTCTTGAAATTACACACATACATATTATACATACATCTCGTCACGCCTTTCCCCCAAGGGGTTGGCAGACGTGGAATACAACACCCACACTTCTCCGGACGATATTCAGTCCCAAATGTGACAGGGGGCGAGCCTGTCGCCATACACCGGGCTCCAATCTTTTAGCAGATGACATACAATACTCACATATGTTCACACGATGAACAAATTGGTGCGTGCCATCGACTGGGTTCGAACCCGCTCCCTCTGGCTTGAGAGGTGGGCCTTCTTCAACTAGGCTATCATCTCTTGATATTATACGCACAAAAACGATGTTTGTATGCACGTCTACGTAAATGTAGAGATGATGATGAGATAGATGTAGTGCATTAATTCTCAATAAGTATTAAACAAAGAATAATAGCTACCAATGTGCTTTCTTTAGAATGTTAGAACTGTGGACGAATCACCAAAACGTAAGCGGCGTGTAAAAGCTATACGAGTACACGACGAATAACGACACCAGCGCTACTCGAGTAGCTCGTACACGTCACCTCTTGCACGAACAGCGTTATTCTGTCCAATAGAACAGGCTTGGCGAAGGAATAGGCTTATTCGTATCCGCACGATTTATTATCAAAGATGTGTTCCAGCTATGAATATGATAATAACGCCATGTTGTATAATGAAATAAGTATTTTGTATGGATGTATCTATGTAGCACATAAAATAAGGAGCATAAATAACGTAATACGTTATGGTGTATTCGTTTTCATCAGTTATAAAAATACGAAAGCCATTGTATATTGTCAATAAACATTTTATTGTGTTATAAGTGTTGGTGTAGATATAAGACGTCTGACGTCTGGTGTGAGAACGGGAACAGTCTCTCAATTGACGCTGTCGGAGCACCCATTTTGGTTCATAACAAGATTTAATAAATTAATAATATTATGTTCGGGACACTTGCACAGACTGGCGTCTGACCCCAAACTAAGCAAAGCTTGTACTATGGTGGTCAGGGACTGATATACATACATATGTGTATTTAAATATTTACTTAAACACATATTAACACCCAGACATAGAACAAACACAAATGTTCATCACATAAATGTTTGTTCTAGGTGGGAAGCGAACCCACGCCCTGAGGCTTGGCTCAGACGGCAGGTTCACCACCAACTGAGCCACTGAGGCAGTCATTTGCGTACGATTGCATTTCGTACATTTATTTTCTAAATAGGTATGTTAACCTAACTAATATTATAAATGCGAAAGTGAGTTTGTTAGTTTGTAACGCTTTCACGTCTCAACTACTCAACCGATTGTCTTGAAATTTTGCATACATGTTGTCTGGGATACAGAAAAGGACGTAGGGTACTAGTTATCCCGAAAAAATAAACGGTTTCTGTGGGACCGCGAGTGAAACCGCGCGAACAAATTAGGCGCCATCTACATCTGTTTCCTATGTTTAAATGCGATAATTTGTACTAGATGGCGTTAGTTGCCTAATTTGTGAAGCGCTTGTCAGTAATTCTCGAAAGACGCAATTACCTCATAGACGCATTTGCCCCAATTGACCCTATATTTGAAAATATAGTACATAATAATATTATGTATGTGTATATCTCTGGCCATAGTATTAAATAGCCATAGTACAAGCTTTGCTTAGTTTGGCGTCAAACGACCATGTGTGCAAAATTGGTGTGCATATTTATTTATTTAATTATTTTTCAAACGTTGAAATATTTTCGACTTTATTCCAATGCCACTAATGATCTTATTTATTCACGCCTCATTACGTAGCATGCCACTACAGTGCACAATGTTGCCTTGCTATAATTAAACGTCTCACACCAACGTTTCCGGAGCACCATATTAATGTTTTCCCTTATAAATGACTCGACTAATTCCTTAATGCAACAATTAGCCGAAATAATTAATGCTTTTGTTTGCGTCCATTTACCAGAAAGCTTCTAGGGTTCTCCTGGCGCTCGGGATTAGCGCTGTCGCTTTCACTCTTTGGCATTTCAAACGCAGTCAGACGCTTCTCGCTCTGTTCTTTGTGTTGCTCGATATTACTTTTCGGCAGCCTCACACTACTTCAGCTATACTATTTAAAATTCGCGGTCCTTTACAAAACAGAAAATTAAGAAAGAGACGGAAATAACAGGTGTCAGGACGAGTCACGATCAGCATGACAAGTAATGTGTGACATGACGTGTCCATAAAGGTAGAGACTGACTAGACTCGAACTTCGTGACGTATCGAGTTTGCGTATCGTGTTTCCGAACTGTTCGCCGTATCAAACAAAGAAACACAATTTATTTATAGGAAAACATAGCTTTAACATTATAACTAGCGAGCCGCAAATTAGGCGTAAAAACCTCTGCTGTGTTCTGGGGCTCTAGGATGCGGATGGACCTAGTAATTTTATTATTTACATTAAAAAGATTTTTTCACGTGAATAGTTTTGAATCTTAGAGCAAATCAATCAATTCGATAGACGCGATCACGTTGCCAACCTCGAGTGTAGGTACCGACAGGCTCGCATGCTCGCGCGCAGCGGCTAAGCTCGATGCATTGACGAACGAGTTCGGCAACATGATACGCAAAGTCGATACGTTACGAGGCCTGGCTGCAGTTCATCTCCGCCTTAAAACCAACGTCCAACAAGTCTAGCATCTGCAACGCGACAACGGTATGTCCACTCTTTTTATCGAGACAGACGTATATTTACACATAGCCTTGTCACGTTCTCACACGACAAAAAGTGACGAGAAGAATTTTATCGCGCGTATACTAAGCCTACCTGCCTGCTTCCCTTGACTTTTGAAGAGTTTTTGACCAAGGAAGAATTACGCCATAGAGAGAAATAGGGACGGAAATAGTCTCGAGCGCGCGGGAATAGCAGCTCTAGAGTACTTCTCTAGTCTACCACTCTTTAGTACCGTTTAAGTAAATTAGTTAGTTTGTTAGAATAATACGGGCACATAAGTTTAAATGTATTGCCTAAGTTTTCTATACTTCAGTTAGATAATTTGGATATATTTTGATTTGATTTGTTAGAGTTCCATTGTACCATTGAGACGTGGTTACACCTTGACTAGATAAAGTGGTTGTCAGAAACACAGAATATTGGTCAGAAAGAAGGATAGTATCAACTAAGTTGAAAAGCTGACAGTTGTCACAATGACATTTATAATCACCATCATCTTCTTTGGGAGAGAGGTCTAGGATATTAAAAGAGGTAACGCAAGTTTGCTAGTGATTTTAGGATGGTACTTAGCTTAGAAAAATTACATTGAATGCTGAAATTAACATCTGTCATTTTGACCATTATCACTTTCTGTTTAGTTAAAACCGTGGACTGAGAATGAACAGACTTGACAGAGTAACAATAATGCTATGTTCGACCGGGATGGCTAAATACAATACTAAGTAAGAGTGACAGAGACAAAAATGTATTTTTTGTCTCTGTCATAGTATGCTTATTTTTCGTTTGCTGGGTACAAAGTTAGTCTACGTTCGTGCCCAACAAACGCGTCGTTTATGTAAAGTACCTCGAATATAGCTATTTCATTTGCATACGCTATTGACTTGTCTATTTATTCATTCTTAGCCTACGGTTAAAATCTACTATGGCTTAAACTATGATCCAAAAAAAACAAAGTCTAGCATTCCAGGAGCAAACACGTATGACGTCACTCATCACCGTCATCCGTCTCTTTCGCACTATTTGTGAATGACTTATTGTGGTCTTGCTTATTTTTTTTTTTTTTTTTTTTTTTTTTTTTTGATGACTCTATGCTGTTGGCCACTGAGGCCTCGACAGCGTACCGGGCATTAGGCAAGCGCAGATGGCGCAGGGCCTCAAAAATGCTTACAAACTATGGGCGACGAGCGCAAGGGCACCTCTGAGGTACGGCCTCGGCTTGGGCTGTCGCATGTGGTCTTGCTTAAGCATCGATTGACGTCACTACGTGTTGCCTACGTGACCGGAATGCTATACTTGGCGGAGTATATTATTATATCAAGGTTTAAGCTAACCAAAAAATAAAACCGCCTTTTTCAGTATATTTCAACTAAAAGTTAGCAGCATATTTTTTGTGTATTTGTCGTGGTGCAATTTTTTTCCGAATTCATTTCACACTTTTAAAAACGCGAAAAGAAAATCTTCACTTTTTGCTAAAATGTTTCTAAGTGCACCAACTGTGGGTGCATTTAAATATTTTACGCTCAATTTCATTGCTTTGAGTAAAAAAATATACTTACAGTATGAAGTGGTTAGGTGCACATTTTAAATATGTAATTAACACTTATTTTTGCTTAAAAATTTTTTACTCCGAAATTTAATTCATTTTGAAAAGAATTGAAAACACTATTAAAAAATTAATTCTTCAAAATAATCTATAATTTTAAATGACAGCTCTAGAACGTCTTCAAAATAGTAAATAAGCCGAAAATTTGTAAATTGTGTAAATTTAATACATTTCGTTTATTCGTTTTTTAAATTCGAGTTTGACGTCTCTAAAATGACTAAAAGGCACGTTACTTAGAAAATACCATTTGAAGAATTTGTTTTAATCGGATTTTAGTGAAAGTGTCTTGGTAATTGTAAGCGTGTCTACAGAATCGACCGCTAAGGCGATTCCCTCACTACGCGCCACGCGATACCCGCGCGGAGCCAAACTTCCCGTGATGTCGCGTCCACACAATAGTCACTTATTTTGTTTTTATGCCATACATGAATGAGGCCCGTCTCTCAAGCCAGAGAGAGAGCGGGTTCAGACCCAGCCGACGGCACGCACCAATTTGTTCATTGTGTG
This sequence comes from Peribatodes rhomboidaria, assembly GCA_911728515.1. Taxonomy (NCBI): domain Eukaryota; kingdom Metazoa; phylum Arthropoda; class Insecta; order Lepidoptera; family Geometridae; genus Peribatodes; species Peribatodes rhomboidaria. Next base: position 1,387,581 of record OU452190.1, read on the forward strand.
AACGTATATGCGTATAATACGTCATCTGCTACATGACTGGAGCTCGGTGTATGGCGGCAGGCTCGCCCCCTGTCACATTTTAGACTGAATATCGTCCGGTGAAGTGTGTGTGTTGTATTACACCTTTGCCAGCTACTTCGGGGGAGAAACGTGACGATATGTATTTATGTTACACTAGCTGCGCCCCGCGGATTCACCCACGGTTAAAAAGTGTCCTATGTGTTATTTTAGACTATAATCTATCTCTGTGCCAAATTTCATCCAGATCTGTTCAGCCGTTCTGTCGTGAAAGAGTAACAATCATCCATCCATCCATTCATCCATTCTTACAAACTTTCGCGTTTATAATATTAGTAGGATGGCTGGAGCCCAGTGTTTGGCGACATGCTTGCCCGCTGTCACATTTAGGATTGAATATCGTCCGGAGAAGTGTGGGTGTTGTATTACACTTTTGCCAGGCACTTTGGGGGAATGCCGTGCCGTTTTGCCACCTATGTATGCATAGGTGGCAAACAAGCTAAAGGGTCGCCTGATGGTAAGCGATCACCGTTGCCTACGGATACCTGTAATACCAGGGCATCATAGATAGATTGCAACCCTGAAGGACTCCATTGACTGCCCTTAACACCAATCTAAGGCTTGGGGCCATGACACCAATGTGTGTTGTGCATTAGTCTTTGGACACAAATTTAATTTTGAAGTCAATGGTGGCTCGCGGTAATAAGATTTAATATTGCCCATTTGAAATGGAAGTCATTTTTGCATAAAGTCAAAGTTAAAGTCAAAATGTTTTTATTCAATTTGGGTATCAAAGATACACTTATGAACGTTTTTTTTTAAATAGACTCGACCACCTTGTTCGGATAAAGGCCCTCTACAGGCAATACAGGCATACATACATATACCTACCCACTTAGCAATAAACACTATATAACTTCGGAATCGTTATGCTGTCTTCTGTCTTTTTCTTTCTTTTACATTTTAGAACTGGATCGAAAAAGACAAAACACTGTGTACTAACTATTCCGAGGTTTGTATCTAAAGTTAAACCCATGTATGAAGCCACGGCCACGGCGTTATCAGTGTATTCATGCATTGTACCGTACGTGTTTTTAATTCTTTAGTTCAAGGCAACGGTTACCTACACCTCACGTGGCAAGGGACAGTGTGAAAATTGCCTTACATCACTCAAAGAATAAAATCTAGCAAATATTATACTCTTTTGACTGCCTCGGTGGCTCAGTTGGTAGTGAACCTGCCTTCTGAGCTGGGGGCGTGGGTTCGATTCCCACCTAGGGCAAACATTTTGTGTGATGAACATTTGTGTTTGTTCTATGTCTGGGTGTTAATATCTATTTAAGTATGTATTTAAAAATATTTAAGTATGTATATCAGTCTCTGGCAGCCATAGTACAAGCTTTGCTTAGTTTGGGGTCAGGCGACCGTGTGTGGAAGTGTCCCGAATTTATTTATTTATTTTATATCAATTCAGAAAATAAAAAAACACCCTGAAAACTTAACTTATCTTTTGGGTCTGCTTTATTTTCGACTACAAACGACTAGTGACTCTGTGAGCTGTAGATCTCGCGGCTGACGTCTGTCCTCACGCGAATCGGTGAAGAAATGCGATCTGTAGAGGAAGACAGAGATCCGGACAAAAATCCAGACAGCATTCCGATATACGAAAGCGTTTTTGTCGAAGCTGAAGTTTAGACGCTTCGCTCGTCAACGCTCGTTCATATCATTCATATCAATAGAGTTGTCCTCAATTAAAAAAGAAAACAATTTTTCTAGCATTCGTCCCGTAAAATTAAAATCCAGCACAACCCTTACTGTAACGTAGTCCTACGCCATTCTCTCAGATAAGCTAGCATTAAAAATTCAATAAAATTCTAGATTCACAATTTTTAGTAGCCTTACGGAAGTGAGAGGGCGATTCTGGAGCAAAATAACATAAAAACACTTAACTTTAAGTACTAGTCTGCGAGATTAGGACCAGTCGGAATAGTAAATTGCTTTGTGCTCTTCCTTTCATAGTAAATGTGTTTTACTTACTCTTTGAAGCAGAAGTTAGGGTACAATTTTTGTGAGATTAGTTGCTAAGCAGTTTAGGGGAAGGTTCGTAAGTATATTTTTGTATGAGGGTAGAAATAATGTCGATTTTGTCATTTTTGGCTACGAGTAAGCTAATATAAAATAAAATGGAATAGAATCTTCGTTTAGATACGGAGGATAGAATCGTACGTTTTTATTTGCACTAGGTAGTAGTTTGCCTCGAAACGAGACCTCGTATATCTTCATAAGTTGTGGTCGGATTTCGCTCATATTTGGCATGAACTACTTGCCTGCAGTTTTGGCAGGAACCGAAAAGATGGTGTCGTGATTTTGTATTATTTTCTAAAACTTGTGATTCTTCGAACGTTAAAGTGTAATAATGGTGGATTTTAAACGTTTACCGGTTCGTCCACGTGCACGAGTGTGGGCAAATGACACAAACATTACGAAACGCGACTTTTTGTGTTCTCTACAACACTTCTCTTATAGTTTCAGTAAAGTATTCATAACGTTACTGGAATGGGGAAAGGGGAGGGATCATCATCTTCATCATCACCTCATCATCATCATCCCATCATCTGTGAAAATGAATGATTAGTACTTGACACTGGCACATGACGTGCGCCAAATTCCCTGAATGGTGTAGAAAAAAAAAACTACTTGCCTGCTAAATTTTGTATAGATTGGATCAACAATAACCAAGTTATTAGTCTAGCACAGCGGTTCTCAAACTTTTTTGGTGACGGAACCCTTTTGGAAAGCGAAATACTTGACGGAACCCTACAATATAACAAGCATGTTTTTATGTGTATTCTTTATTAATAAGCATAATACGAGTACAATGTAACAGTTAATTATTATGCGTCTCGTGATAAACCGCGTACAGTTGCCCGAATGCACGTATCGTGGAACGGTGGACGGGTCATGTGATACAATTTTATGTAATTTACCTTTAAGAACTGCATGTACCATAATGGAAGCAATACATTATTGAGTATTGACAACATTTTGCATCCGGGTTTTTGTTTTTCTTTTCTTAAATAAATATTTTCTTAAAATTTTGTCAATGATAATGAAAATTTAAAATGAACATTTGACACAAAAGACCTTTTTTAATTAGATGCCACCTTAAAATATTGTACGTTTTCTTTTCTCAGATCATTCTCTCAAATATTCTCCCCATCCAAAAAATCTATTACGAAAAATAACGAAAAACTCACAAACGGGAATATTATTCGTTAAATCGCGCCGCGAGTTTTCATTTAGGCCAAGGATTACCACAGAGAAACGTTTTTGTCAACTGAACACGAAATACGGGAACATTTGGAAAAAACACGGAATCTGGAATTGAAATCCGCATGATAGTGCAGGAGACGACGGTCGTGGAGGATAAGGTTCTTTGACGTACATCGAGCCTCTTGGCTATCTTGCTTCCTGATACAATCTTGGGCTTTGCAAGGTCAGAGTGAAGGTATCTTCTAAGTTTGAGTGCTTCATCTTCGACTATATCGTCGCTTAGCGAGCGAATTGGTGCTCAAAAACATATTCCTTAGTAACTGTTTTATGAAAAGTTAGGAAGTTTGTATAGGCTGTGTGTTAGCAACACATACAAAATAATGCAGTCTATGGTCTGCTGTGTGACGTTTTGCGAGCGAACAGTCAAAGGAATGAATGAATGAATGTAGCGTGAGGAATGAGTCGAGTCGCCCGCCCCGCCCAACGGGCACTCTTGGCTGGACCACGGAAGAGGACGGATCTCGTATTGATCTTGGTGTCCATTCGATTCTTACTGAAGTTATTTAAACATATTGTACATGGTTTGGATTATTAGAAGTATTAGTTGTTTACATTTACATTAAGGTGATTTGAATACCCTCCCTTCGGAAATAGTTTACATCAGAAGTGGGATGTAGTTTTCTCGCGCCAAAAAGGAAATAGAAATACCTCAACTTAGGGATAAAGGTATCAAGGCAAAAGATACCGGAATTAGTTTTAGCAAATCGTGTGTTATTATGTCTGGCAACTAAGTTCATTAGATTAGCAGTACTAGATGAATCGACGAGCGTGTATGAAAAGACTCATGGAAGTAGAAGAAGCGAAATATGTGTGCCAGGATCGTAGCAAGTGGGGAGAAGTGGTATCTGCCTACCCCTATGGAAAACATGCGTGACTATATGTGTGTATGTAGATGGCCTGAAAGACGGCTATAGGCACTCGCCAGAATAGAAGTAGTGAGCTGAAGCAGTGACTTCCTAAGACTAAAGGAATGATCTGGACCAGGCACTACTTCGGATTAAGGGAGTGAGCTAAAATAGCAGGCGTACAGGGAATTTCTAAGCCTAAAGAAATTAGCTTAGGTTTAGGTTAGCTTTTGGCAAGACTAAAAGACTAGCTCGTCGGGTACTTTGCTTTGTGCTTTGTTTAATTTTTGTAAAAGAAATATAAGTAAATGCTTTTGTTTAGTGATTTACGGATAAAAATACATACAGATATATAATTGCTTGAAATTCATTGTTTTAGTCTCTTTAAAAAAATGTTGACGTGAATGTTAAAAAAGGATAGTTAAAAAGCATTTAATTATTTTATTTTGTGCAACTTGAAAGATAAATTGCAGAACTATTTAGAAACCTGAATGACTGCTATAGGCACTCGCCAGAATATAAGTAGTAAGCTGAAGCAGTGACTTCCTAAGACTAAAGGAATGATCTGGACCAGGCACTACTTAGGATTAAGGGAGTGAGCTAAAATAGCAGTCGTACAGGGAATTTCTAAACCTAAAGATATCAGCTCTGGTTTAGATGGTCAGTACTATTATATAAAAAAAAGATACATTGCAGAAATATTGAGAAACCTAAAAGACCTTTTTTTTTCGGTGTTATGATTGATGATGAAGTTAATGAATGAGATAACTAGTTACAAAGTGGTAGAAATTCCCAAGTCTAAAGGAATCAAATGATGAAAAGGTTGCAACTGAAGTTCTATCTATTTGGGACATCATGAGTCATGATAGGCCGAGCTTAAAGATTTTAACAGCCTTTAAAATCATGTGTGTGTTGACAGATACGTAATTCATGTGCAGAGTTGGAACCAATATAAGAAGCGTGCCTGAGGGCATGCACGGCGCAGGAGGGCCGTGTTAGCAACACATTTTGGGGGCTGAGCTACCCACGTCCGTAGGAGTGTACTCTATTCTGATTCCCTACACGTGGTCCCCGGGTAGTGCTAACCGGGTAGCAAACTCTGGTGGGAGGCTTCGGCCGTGGCTAGTTACCACCCACCGGACCAAGCCATGCCGTGAAATGACCTAGTCGTGTTTCGGGATGTAGTCCGGTGTAACCGTTCCGAAGACGGGTCTGAGCAGTAGCGCACTTGTAGCGCCTCACTCAACTGCCGTCTTTGTACTTCTTCACTCTACAAAACTGCAAGGCTAGAATGAATGAGTACCTTATAGGTCGTCGTGCTCCATCTTAGACCACAATGTCGCTTAACATCAAGCGAGTTGGTGGTCAAACGCCGACCTATTGTACATAAAAAAAAAAAAAAAAAAACATACAAAATAATGCAGTCTATGGTCTGCTGTGTGACGTTTTGCGAGCGAACAGTCAAAGGAATGAATGAATGAATGTAGCGTGAGGAATGAGTCGAGTCGCCCGCCCCGCCCAACGGGCACTCTTGGCTGGACCACGGAAGAGGACGGATCTCGTATTGATCTTGGTGTCCATTCGATTCTTACTGAAGTTATTTAAACATATTGTACATGGTTTGGATTATTAGAAGTATTAGTTGTTTACATTTACATTAAGGTGATTTGAATACCCTCCCTTCGGAAATAGTTTACATGTGCTAGCCGTGTCAGAATTTTTAGGCCATCTGAAGGCCTCTGTCAGGACTTGGCGGTTTTTGTAGTAGGACAAGCCGGGACTTACAATTTATCTTGCTACCCAAGGAAAGGTAGAGCTCGGTTATAAATGCCAGCCGCGCTCACCCATCCGAAGCCTGACTGTGTCGTCCGTTCCTTAATATCGGTGATCTGCTACGAACACCTAGTCAAACTACGTAGAGCGCTACGGGTTCTGTTGGTGCTACGGGCACAGCGCTACGAAATACTTACTTTTGTTCGTAGCGCTACTTAATTATGAGACATCCAAAACTGAACCTTTTTGAAGTAAAATTAAAACAGATTTTCCGCCATCAGAACAGGATTTTGTTATAAAATAAAACTGTTAGTACACCCTTTTAAAAAAAAAACTCACTTGACACGAATTATTATAAACTAGCTGCGCCCCGCGGTTTCGCCCGCGGTTTAAAAGTATCCTATGTGCTATTCTAGACTATAATCTATCTCTGTGCCAAATTTCATTCAGATCTGTTTAGCCGTTCTGGCGTGAAAGAGTAACATACATCCATCCATCCATCCATCCATCTATCCATTCCTACAAACTCTCGCGTTTATAATATTAGTAAAATGCGAAAGTTTTAAGGATAGATGGATAGTTGCTCAATCACGTAAAAATGGTTGAAAGGATCTAATCAAAAATTCTCACAGGGATTGGTTTTAGTCTGCAAAAGCACATATTAAGATACTTTTTAAACGCAGCTAAAACTGCGGGGCGCAGCTAGTCGGCTTATAAATAACGGAGTTGTACGGTTACGAACATTGAAAATTACAACTAAATTGGAAACCGAAGCAGGTCATTTTTGATTGGTTAACAAGTAACATTATTAAAAGAAAAACAAAAACCCGGTTGCGAAAATGTTATACCTTATGTCATTTCTATTACCAAGACGATTCAAATGACACCTCACATGTCGAAATTCATCAAGCTGTTTAGGCTGTAGGGCGTGCCAAAGAAACCTTATATATACGAGTACGTACCGACATACATACATACACTCAAAAACTTAACCCTTCTTCTAGCATAAACAAATCGTCACGCCTTTCCCCCGAGTGGGCTGGCAGAGGTGTTATACAACACCTACACTTCGCAGGACGATATTCAGTCCCAAATGTGACAGGGGGCAAGCCTGTCGCCATACACCGGGCTCCAGTCATGTAGCAGATGACATACATACAATACGCACATATGATCACACAATGAACAAATTGGTGCGTGCCGTCGGCTGGGTTCGAACCCGCTCCCTCTGGCTTGAGAGGCGGACGTTCTCCCAACTAGGCTGTCATCGCTTCTTCTAGCACAGTCGAGTAAAAAGGTCCCTTGTGTCAAATGTTCATTTTTTTCATTATCATTGACAAATCAACCAAAGAAACCGTATACATACATACATACATTCAAAAACATAACTCTCCTTCTTGTGCAGTCGGGTGAAAAAATCAGTATTTTTAAACACCCTGTATACGATGCTGTAGTCTCCGCAAGCAATAAACGCAGGGACATCGTATGTTACCGTTTTGTTTTGTGTCAGAGTGTTGTTCCAAAATTGATTTAAGCAAAATTGGACCGTATGGATTGGAATTGCCAAACAAATATGGACTTGTATTGATTTCTACTTTGTAAACAAAATGTTTGAGATTGGTTTCGGCAACAGGTTTTATTAGAGAAGAATAAATTAGAGTTAGAATTGCAATGAATTTTTTAGCAGCACCTTCCGATATCAACCGTAAATATTATATGTATGTGTTTTACTACACATTTTTAGCGAATAAAATTTTTTTTAAATGAAAAGATGAATTGTTACTTGATCACTAATCACTAATAAAATTAAATAATATTACTAAGCGTTTCAAGTCAACTTTACTTGTAAGAACTGCAGAGGTGTGGAACTCGTTGCCTGCGTCTGTCCTTCCACCTAAATAGGATAGTATTATATTTAGGTGGAAGGACAGACGCAGGGGGTGTTTAAGAGTAAAGTGAATAAGTATCTCCTAGTCAAGCGTGTTACACCTTCGATCACGTCAACGCTTCCCATCAGGCGAGTTAGTGGCCAAACGCATGCCTAGTTTGTGGTAAAAAAAATCAATCTAATTTCTATGACTTTTCATAAGAGAGCATCAGAAAATATCTCACGCATATGAATAGGCCCCTGACAGCAGGAAACTATTTTTTTTTATTAAGGATACCATTTGGAGTAGACATCTCAATCCTATCCTACTAATATTATAAACGCGAAAGTTTGTAAGAATGGATGGATGTTTGTTACTCTTTCACGCCAGAACGGCTGAACAGATCTGGATGTAACTTAGCAGCTAGTCTTGCATATACCGGGTGTAAGGAGACCGTTCTCGAAGCCGAAACGCCGTTATTATACTATCTATACACAACCCGAAACCACTAACTATTAGCCATATAACTGTTATTTTAAACTTTTAGAAATTTGCAAACCAGCAATGTAACGCGTTTATATCGCGGGGGTCAATGGTCGGCGCCAGTACCTACGGAAAGTGCGACGACGCGCCGCCGCGGGCCGCGCGCGCGCCGAGACAGCGGAGGGCGCGGGCGGCGCGGCACCTAGGTCGCGACCGCGCGCAGCTGTGTGCGGGCGTTCACCTCTAGCGTCAGCTGTTAGGCATTTAGTATTAGACTGCCGTTAGGGTACATTTTTTTTTTTTTTGGTAATTGGTGTTTAAACTAGCTTTTTAAAGCTTGTATAACTTGTGTCGATGTTAAAATATCAGATTTTAAGTTTTAAAAAAAAGTCTTTTTTTCGCGTTTTTTTTAGTCGCTTTGTATTAGTAATCCCCACCACTATTCCCAGTTTTCGTTTTCGAGAACGGTCTCCTTACACCCGGTATTTAAAATTTTCTAACTTAATTTTGGTCCAGTATCGCGGGAAAACTGGAAAATTTCAAGAAAAGCCACAGCCTAGCGCTGGTTAAACATGAATTAACATTTTCCCGGTAAACATTCCGTCAATTTCCCACATAGCTGCTTGATACGCGGAGAGCTCTCAAGGGCTTACCTGACAAAGGTTCGCCCAATCAAGTGTCTTAATTACGTATACAACAGCTAGGGCACAGATTATACAGCGCAGAGAGATAACTCCGCATCAGGAATGCGAACGCTATACTCGTATACGCATACGCGTAAACTATCACTCTTCAGTAAGTCAGGAAAAGAATTTTTTAAACCAAATACGTCCAACCAGATGATTCGTAGTTTTTTTTTTATCGAATGTCTTATTTGCTATATTTGAGACATAAGTAATTTATTGAAACAATATAAGCCTAAAATAAACCAAACAAAAATAACAAATTACAAATAATAAACAGAGCTCAGGTCAGTATCCGCGAGTAAAGTACTCAAAAGGCTGGCAACGTTACCTCGCTGAATAGGAATGCTAATTCGCTGACCGAGGTAAGCACCAGCCCTGTGGTCGTTTGTTCTTTTGCTATATTTTATGGTTTAATTTTGTTGTTAAGACATTTCATTTTTATCTTTTGTTTTTTATTATTGTTACGTTTTACATGTTATTATTACCTATTATAGTTTTTTTTATATTTTCTTTTTGTCTCCTTCTAATTATGTATTTATTTACACATGCATGGTCCAGCTCTGGCTTTTTCTTAGATTTACTACTTTGTAATTGACTGTAGTTCGTTTTGTGTTTAAATAAATAAAAAAAAAATACGACGGGAATGCGACGCCGAGAGATCTACATTTTCTACATAGCAAACATTTTAACCTACTTATACTAGTGCTATGGTTCTGTGAGCTGAAGACTTAGTGGCTCGGGAATGTTCTCCTGTACAGGTCGCATTTCGCAACCGATTTTTGTGAAATCATAAAAAAGCATGTCTCCGCCATTTTTAAAAAGTTTCTTTAACTAATTCGACAAAAAATATTTATTATAATAATATAATTATCGAATTTACTTACAAAATTTCATGAGTAACGATTTAGAAATGAGACCTGTAGAGGACAGCCTTACAGGAATCCGGATATATCATTTATTATTTGCATGTATGTCTCTGACTGTATCCTAATCTGTGTTCCAATTGAGAAATCTTTCACAGTGAATCAAACCTTATTGCTTCACGATACGGCTTACAATCCATAAGGATGTGAAAGGATTCGATTTACGAATTAATTCGAGTTGATGTCCTGGCATCGAGAGGCTCATTTTTGAAAGATCGACGTGAGCCTTTGATATGCTGCTGCACTGTACTGGAGCCAAAGGCTTATGGGAATTAAACTGAACTGAAATTGTGAATTTTTTGTTCAGTTGCGTTCATTTGAAAATACGAAGTCGAACTCAGAGTATTTTGTTGTTTAAGATTTTTGGTTTCTTATCGTTATTTGTTTGTCTTGTTTTAATATTTAATCTTTGGTGACATTGATTCACTGTCTCGGTGGCTCAGTTGGCAGTGAACCTGCCTTCAGAGCTTGGGGGCTGGGGTTTGATTCTCACCTAGGACAAACATTCTTGTGACAAACATTTGTGTTTGTTCTATGTCTGGATGTTAATATCTATTTAAATAATGTATTTAAATAGATATTTTCGAGTGTTTCTCTCCCGGCTTTTTTATCTTCGGTCTACAGCACCAGAAAATTGCTTACAAAAATATTGGTTAAATCTTTAGGGCACAGTGACACCAATCTTATGACCGAGGCTACGAACGCTTGGACAACAGCTTGCCCTGGAGAAAGCCTCCCCGAAAAACCTCATTTGCAGAGGCTTTGGGACGAGCCCATAAACAAAAAAATTCAAAACGACCTTATAAGTTTAACTACTTCACCATTCGATCGTGCTCGTCTTCTAGCCTCTGCAAAGCGGGAATCGGGGTTCTGGCTTCAAACTTTACCATCCAGAAACATTGGGACGCTACTCGATAACAGTACGTTTGCTCTCTCTGTCAGCCTGCGAATTGGGGCTAATACAAACGAGCCCCATCATTGCCATTGTGGAGCATCCGTGGACCGTCAGGGACATCACGGTCTTTCTTGCCGCCAAAGCGCTGGCCGCCAGTCCCGACACGCCTCTCTGAACGATGTCATTCGGAGGGCTCTTACCACCGTCAACGTGCCGGCCATACTTGAGCCGAACGGTATCGCACGCGACGATGGTAAGAGACCTGACGGAATGACATTGATTCCCTGGAGTCATGGTAGGCCACTGGTGTGGGATGCCACATGCGTCGACACACTGGCGGCATCCCATGTATCATCTACCTCCAGGACGGCGGGAGCGGCGGCAACATCGGCGGAAACCCTCAAGAGGCGGAAATATGAATCCCTCGGTGATGGATACATATTTCTGCCTTTTGGGGTAGAAACTTTGGGCCCTTGGGGTCCAAGCGCATGGTTGCTCTTCAATGAGCTGTCAAAGCGGCTGATAGAGAGAACAAACGACCAAAGGGCTGGTGCTTACCTCGGTCAGCGAATTAGCATTGCTATTCAGCGAGGTAACGTTGCCAGCCTTTTGGGTACTTTACCCGCGGATACTGACTTGAGCTCTGTTTATTATTTGTAATTTGTTATTTTTGTTTGGTTTATTTTAGGCTTATATTGTTAGTAGCTAGTTATTTTAATAAATGTATTTAAAAATATAATTTGTGTGTTGATGTACATACATACATATTATATTTTAAAATAATATGTCTAGTCTAGACTAGTCAAGTCTCTGGCAGCTATAGTACAAGCTTTGATTAGTTTGGGGTCAGGCGACCGAGTTTTCAAATGTGTTAAATATTTATTTATTGAATTACTTTTTTTCGGAATTTTCCAATGTTATTATTAATAGCTATTTATTATTATTAACCTGTAGCTGCGCCCCGCGGTTTCATCCACGGTTCCACGGGAACCGTTATTTTTTTTGGGATGAAAAGTATCTTCTCTGTACCCTTGACAACGTGAATGCGAAATTTGATAATGATCGGTTGAGTAGTTGAGGCGTGAAAGCGTAAAGACTCTTTTAGATAATTGGCAAACTGTTCGTCTAATAACTTGACGAGTTGTATTATGGATTGTAAATTGTAATATGTACGAAACGAGTACAGGCAAAACAATCTTTTAATTCGGATTAAACATCGACATAGAAAGAGACCGGTCAAATAATTGTGACGAGTATCGAATACACCTGGGTATGCCGTTTACATACTCGTGTTGGTCCCTATTGGCCTGTACTCGGCCAAATTTTTAAACGGAACGTAAGAAACAAAAAACACACTTCGAATTTATAATAATCAGTTACGATCGTCATCATTATTGGCCTGTAGAATCCACCTTCTTCTTCTTCTACCTAGGCCTTCACTTATCTAGTCTTGTGGCAATCTTCTCGACCCGCGAAACAAATTACGCTACATAGGTAGGTACGTTACGATTCACTATGGCATTTTTGTTGCTTTAAAATATACTAAATTAGTATTAATAAGCTTCGCCCCGCGGTTTCACCCGCGGTTAAAAAGTATCCTATGTGCTATTCTAGACTATAATCTATCTCTGTGCCAAATTTCATTCAAATCTGTTCAGCCGTTCTGGCGTGAAAAAGTAACAAACATCCATCCATCCATCCATCCATCCATTCATACATACAAACTTTCGCGTTTATAATATTAGTAGGATAATTTAATTGGGGCCCAGCGGCCCTATCTCTCTACAAGGACCTGGCTAAACGGCTGGTGGAGGCGTCAGGTGTTCAGAATGCTGGCATTTATTTCGGCCAGAAATTGAGCATTGCCATCCAGCGTGGCAATGCTGCTAGCATTCTGGGCACCTTTCCCTCTGCCAACGGGTTTTTAGATTAGAATTTAGTTATAGGTTCATGCATGTAAGTTTTTTTTAAAGATTTTATCAAATTAAAGGTTTATGCATGTAAAAATATTTTTAAGATTTTATCAAAATACAAATATTTTCAAAATTAAATTGGTATTTTATTAATGGATCGAAGTACCACATCGCATAGCAACTACCTAGAAGGCTTATTTCAACCAAGAAAAAGGAGTAGATTCGTACTTACTGGCAATTTTTGTCCGCCTATCCCTAACCGCTTGGGAAATAGAACCGTAGTGTTCATAATTTTTGGGAGGTCCGTCCACCTACAAGCTTAGCGGTCGACTGCTTCGCTATTTATGAAAAATACTTACCTAATATTTTGTGAAATTAAAGTCCTTAGTTTTTTTTTATTCATGTAAAAATAATTTAGGGATTTTTGCCAATACTGGCATGCTAATCCCATCATACCCTAAACTACACAATTTATCTTAAAACCTTGTTGGGCGTATTATCCATTGTTCATGCTAAAAAATCTATCCAGTAAATCTTCTTCAGTAAAAAAAATTATAACAACAGACTTCATTTGAGAAAACAACAATTTCGCTATCATTGCAATTTTTCCATCAAACTGTACACCCTTAGTTAGTTTTTTTAGTTCATTAGTTCTTAGTTTTTTTGAGTCGCAAGGCTGGACGAGAGGCAAGCATCCGTCGTAGACAAGTTTTCAAGGTGGTTCAGAGCGTGGTGCCGTTTTTAAACTTGAATAAAATGTAGGAAAGAAATTTATTTTGAATCCATACAACAAGCGACGCAGCGCAGTCACAGGTTCAAATTGTCACCGCCTGAACTGTGTCCACGCCGTATCTTAGCTTTACGTCCGGCGTGTATAATTTGACAATAGACAATAGATACGAGTATATATTTATTTGTAGCAAAAACAAAAATACCCACGATATACCCACAATACGGGCCACCCGCGCTGGCCGGCTCAGTAAATAAAAATAAAAAATACTTTACGTCACAAAGTTTTAGGTTCATTTTTCATTAACACCACTGCGAGACGGTCGAGTGCAGAGCTTGCAGGTGGACGGACACCCTGACTGTCCTAATTATTTCCGAGGTTTCAAAAGCGTATAATTTTGCGCTCGCGCCGGAAACGCGCTAATTGCGCGCGAGACATGTGTCTAACTTTATCCTACGGGATTGTAAAGTTTTTGAATAAATAAAATAGTTGTACGCATACTTTACTCTTGTTTGTAGGTATAATAGTAGGTATATATCTGCCCGCGGTTTTGGTTAAATTTTAACCTAATTTTATTAGGTGGTATTAATAAAACAATTCTTAAATATTGGATTTTGGGAATTGACCTACACCCAAACTGAAAAATGTTACCTCTCTGTTATATTAGTGTAGATAAGACTGATGCGACATTTCTTTTTCACCCGACTGCGCAAGAAGGAGGGTTATGTTTTTCGAGTGTATGTATGTATGTAGGTATTTATGTATGAGGTTTCTTTGGCACGCCCTAAGGCGTGCCGTTAACAGCTTGATGTATTCCAACATGTGAGGTGTCATTTGAATCGTCTTGATAGTGGAAGTGACAGAGTACAATATTTTGCAGCTGGGTTTTTTGTTTTTCTTTTAATAATGTTCTTGTTACGAAAGATTCACGATATAATATAGACAGACACGACTTCTCTGCTCTTAGGTCATAAAAAAGGTCATAAAAAAAAGTAAATACCCATCGACATATCGTCACGCTTTTGTCCCGAGGGCGCTGGCAGAAGTGTACGACACCCACACTTCGCCGGACGATATTCAGTCCCAAATGTGACAGGGGGCGAGCCTGACGCCATACACCGGGCTCCAGTCATGTAGCAGATGTCATATATAGTACACACATACAAATGTTCACACAATAAACAAATTGGTGCGTGCCTTCGGCTGGGTCCGAACCCGCTCCCTCTGGCTTGAGAGCCGGGCCTTCTCTAACTAGGCTATTATCGCTTATAAATCACAAAAAAGAAGTAAGTATTAGTATAAATATATCTATATTAGTGTTAATATCTATTTAAGTATGTATTTAAAAATATCTAAGTATGTTTAACAGTCTCTGGCAGCCATAGTACAAGCTTTGCTTAGTTTGGGGTCAGGCGACCGTGTGTGGAAGTGTCTCGAATTTATTTATTTATTATTTAATAAATATATCCCTTCCAAGTGTGTAAGCATGTATGTTTGTTTCTACGTGAAAGTAACTAAGTTAGTAAAGAAAGCCGTCTACCAAAACTGTCTCGTCTAAAGGTGTTCCTCATGAAAAACCAAGCAAGGTCTCTCAGGACTGTATTAACAGTACGACGTCGTAAATTTACATAGCAAGGGATGTGGTCAACCCCTGACTGTCAGTAGTAAAGTAAAACACGTACTTTTTATTGCTGACAGGGTATCGGCCGTTAACGGCGCTCGGAAACAGCTCCACAATAATAAAGTGTTGGTTTTTAGTTACAGTTTTAAATTATGTAGGTAAGCCTGCGGGAATGAATCGAACGAGCGAGCGAAGCGTCTATGCTTCAGCTTGGTAAAAATGCTTTCGTATTCAGCGTCTGTTCGACTGTCCTTCTTTACGGGTCGCTATTTCCCACACTAAGTACACAAAAAAACAAGATAATAATTTTAATGTTTAATTGTTTAAAAACTAAAACGGCAACATGCCGATTACGAGGGTCGCGACGTTCTGAAATTTCCATACAAACGCGCTACTCAAATTTTTTGAAAACCGTTTGTCGGATAATGATGAAATTTAGCATGTACAATTAAATTAACAATATCTTCGCCCCTTTGTTCTTGGTTTTTTTTTAATGTTCTCAAGCGAAAATAGGGCTATGAAAAATATCCGCATTTTTAAGGAGTCACTTTTGACTGATTTATTCAACAGGTAGACAAAGCGAATCAAAAATTCCATTACATAGGGAGGTTGTCTCCATCATTAGCTGTTAAATGAATCAATAATACAAGGGAATTCTTAGTTACTTAAGAATGATTACAGAAGTGCAAAAGTCATAAAAAAAAAATGAAATTGCACTTTGTCACTCTGTAGGTAAGTTTAGAGGCTCGTCAGTATCGTTACTCGCTCTCTTCACTCGTCTTCTTCTTCTAGACGAAATGGCTATAGAATACCATAAGCCAATGCGAAGTTAGTCTAGGTCGCTTAGGTCGAAATTAGTTAGGTCGCCGGACTCTTAATTTAAAATATGTGAATATCATAACAAGTCAATGTTATCTCAATAATCAATAACAATAATTCAACTTTGAATTGTAAAATAACATGTCAATAATGAAATTACGATAATAAATTAAAATCAAAAATTAAAAAATAAGTTAATAAGTTAAAAGTCAAAATCAATTATGAAACTTATGAAAAATGAAATGAAATTATGGAAACTGCTCACAAAAAATCAAGAGAATCGGTAGAGAAATGCGACATATTGTATACATTGAATTTGTCCAATATGCAACTAAGAGTCAGCCAGCGGACAGGCGCTCACAGCTTGCTTAATCAGGACGAATCCTAAATAGTCTCGGAAGCGTCACATAATGTTCGCATTTTCAACTCGCGTACTGGCAACTGCTTTGTACATCGAATAAAATCTCTACTAGCAGAATAGAGCTAATGATTAGTCTGAAAATCGAAACCTTTACTTATAAGTCCCGCGACGCTCTGAAATTTCCATACAAAGACGCTTGTCAAATTTCTTGGAAACTATTTGTCAGATTATGATGAAATTTAGCATGTACAATTAAATGAACTATATCTCCGCCCTTATGTTCTTGGTTTTTTTTAAACGTTTTCAAGAGAAAATAGAGCTATGAAAAATATCCGCATTTGTAAGAGGTCACTTTTACTCAATAGATTGACAACGCAAATCAAAAATCCCTTTACATAGGGAGGTTGTCTACATCATTAGCTTTTGAATGAGTCCATAATACAAGGGAAATTCTTAGTTATTTAAGAATGATTACAGAAGTGCAAAAGTCATTACAACAAACAACAAACAGTCATTAAAAATTGAAATTGCACGTTGTCACTCTGTAGGTAACTTTAAAGGCTCGTCAGTATCATTACTCGCTCTCTTCGCTCGTAGTCT
Organism: Peribatodes rhomboidaria; assembly: GCA_911728515.1. Lineage (NCBI taxonomy): Eukaryota > Metazoa > Arthropoda > Insecta > Lepidoptera > Geometridae > Peribatodes > Peribatodes rhomboidaria. The sequence continues at coordinate 1,404,449 of OU452190.1, forward strand.
TCTTCTAGACGAAATGGTTATAGAAAACCTTAAACCAACGCGAAGCTAGTATAAAGTGGTCGCCGGACTCTTAACTTTACCAAAACATTATCACAAATACATATATAAAGACAAACAAGACCTCGTTTCAAATTAACAAGACTCTGTTTCGGTGTACTCCTATATAACGAACTGACCTAATAAAAGGGGAGAGAGGGGTATTCCCTTTACATCTTTGCGTAGAATTTTGATAGTCCAAGGGTAAAAAGGTACGTCCGATGTAATCCGGGACGTACGTTAACCACGTGGGATTATACCCTAATTTCGGGTCGTTTTGGAGCCAGGGAAACAGCGGTGTGGTTGCAGTTAGTGGACATTGGTCTTTATTAGTTACGCCCGCAGTTTAATCTGTGGCTCTACATAGTTTCGTATTTTTAACCGACTTCAAAAAAGAAGCAGGTTCTGAATTCGTCTACGTAGGTTTTTTTTCTATTTAAAGTAATTTTCTATGCGGGTATGTTTGTATAAGTAATAGATCTTTAGGTAGTTTACTGAAACAGGCGTTACTTAGCGGGAAAACTTTAGGATTTATTACGAACCATTCAAGTAATAAGGTTGTCATTAATATGACATAAAAGTAAAAAAAAACCGCGTTAATTACGTTTCATGTTCAGCTAATTAACTATGGTAGCGAGCGAGCTAATTATCATTGCGCCATATCCATTTTTTTTACCAAAAAGCAGCCACTCTCTCTTTTTAATACAAAAATGCAAGTACCACACACCTACACTAAATAGCTTACAGTTCATGTAATCAAATGTTAACAATATAACTGAGAAGTGCTACGACTGCTACAAAATTCTTAGCATACATAAAATCCGTCGAAAACACATTGACAATACAATAAAACTTTCAAACAAATAATAAATATTCTACTAGTGGCCTGCCCTGGCTTCCATCCGGACCGTCCATCCGGAAGAAATAATCTAAATGATAGTCAAAATTTCATCAAAAAACGTTGCGTAGTTTAGAAGATTTGACCGTACATAGGGACAGACGTCAGGACGCGACTCCCTTGTATATTACAGATATGTATTCAAATCAAATCAATACATTTATTTAGATTTTTAAAATCATATCAAGATAAAATTAAAACAGAGAACTAATAAAATTGAAACCAAATACATTAAGTCAAATCAAATAAATTAAAGAAAGTCAAATAAATTAAATAAAATCAAATAAAAATTAGCTGTGTCCAGTGGGTTTAAAAAGTATGATAGGTACTATTTCAGACAATAATCTATCTCAGTGCCAAATTTCATCCAGCTCCGTTCAGTCGTTCTGGCGAGATTGAGTAACAAATACATCCATACTTTCATGTCTAAAATATCAGTGCTACCATGTGAAGATGCGAAGAATCGCTACCGTCTATTAAATCAGAAATCAGAACTTACTGATAAAACTCCTATAATTACACGTCACAGTTGAATATTTATGATTAAAAATGAATGTCAGAACAAAATAAGAACAATAACAATTGATAGTTATGTAAAATTAAAAAAAAAACATTAATGTCATTAAACAGTTATGTAAAGTAAAGCTATTTAGCTATAAAGCTATTAGGATGTATCAGTCTAACTGAGAATAACTAACTCAGTATAACTGAGAACAAGCTTTGCTTAGTTTGGGGTCAGGCGACCGTATGTGGAAATGTCCCAAATTTATTTATTTATTATACAAAATAATAATAGTTCAAAAATGTTTTATTTTAAAATAATTTTCAAAGCTAAATCGCTTGCTCCAGTGAAATCGCTTACTCCATAGCCCTACAAGATTTAAGACCACCAAGTAATTGCAGATGCCGTCCATGTTAACACTTAAGTAACAAACATGTATGTACTTAATTAAGTTATACTTAAGCATTTGAACTAAGTTAGGTCTTATTTGCTTAGCTTCCTCTCAGGCTGAATGAGGTGTTTCAGTTTGCTTAGTTTAATGTGAGATGGAACTTTAGCTTTGAAATGAAGTGTGTGCCGAGTATAGATACAAAAAAAAATAGGGGAAGGAGGCAATTTTTTTTTGTTTATTAAATAGGATTGATTGCGTTTGTCCATCCTCATACTGAACAATAATTAAATACTAAAATTATTGTTAAAAATTATTTAACAATAATTTTAGTATCCTATTTAATGTGCTATTCTAGACTATAATCTATCTCGGTGCCAAATTTCATTCAGATCTGTTCAGCCGTTCTGGCGTTAAAGAGTAACAAACATCCATCCATCCATCCATTCTTACAAACTTTCGCGTTTATAATATTAGTAGGATTTAAACAGGGCTCACTGAGGGAAAATTCAAATCACATGTAAAAACTACATTAATGAAAAGAGGGTATATATTTATTTTAAGGTTAAGAATTATTAAGAAGATAAAGATGTCTGGGGCCTTCCACTTCCGCCAAGTAGCCACTAGTATTTATAGATAATTTATTTACTATTTGAAAAAAATAATGCTCCTCAGTTTCTTGCCTGTTCTTCTGAGTAGAGGCTCTTTATCCGAACAAGGCGGTCGAGTCTATTTAAATAACTTTGACGTTCATAAGTGTATCTTTGATATCTAAATTGAATAAAAACATTTTGACTTTGACTTTGAAAAAACCTTGAACTAGTACCTAATTAGTTGTTTTTAGATACAAACCATTATTTTCATTTTATTGACAGTAACTACTTGATTGCAATATTTTATGCAGATCAGATCAGACATACTCAAGTATCTTGATTATTAACCGACTTCCAAAAAGGTGGACTTTTATATTCGTCTGTATGTATGTATATATTTTTTTATAATTAATACTGCAAAAAGTCTTTGTGTTTGCTTGTTACTTTTTAACACTCAAACGGATAGACGGATTTTAATCAAACTAGGAACGGAGATAGCTTATATCCTGGAGCAACACTAGGCTACTTTTTTACATCGCGTATCGTAATTATATAGTGGTATTATAATGTTCTGAATCGTTATGCCATACAGAGGATTTCCTAAGGTTAAATCACAAATTTAATAGTAACCCTCTTATGCTGGGGCTACATTAGCGCGCGATAATTCTTGTCGCGATATCGCGATATCGGCGATGTTCTTTTCTACATTCGCGGTCAACTCGTCGCCTTTCTGCGGAGTTGAGGTGGGCGGTCATTCGCCCGATACATCGCTAAGTGACGAACTTCCTGTCTACACTTTTCGCGATAGCCCGAATTATCGTCGAAGGCCGCTAATGTAGCCGTAGTATTAGCATAAATGTTGTATAGTTTATTGAATTGTTGACTGACTGAATTGACTGAATTGTTATTCAGTCTTTTGTCTTTTTCAATCGAGTAAAAAAAATAACATATCGTCACGCCTTTCCCACGAAGGGGTTGGCAGAGGTGTAATACAACACCCACAGTTCGCCAGACGATATTCAGTCCCAAATGTGACAGGGGCGAGCCTGTCGCCATACACCGGGCTCCAATCGTGTAGCAGATGACATACAATACGCATATACTCGTATGTTCACACAATGAACAAATTCGTTCGTCTGAAGGCGCAGATGGCGATATCTGTACTCACTCTACAAAGACACGGGAGAGGATGGCTCGCTAGGAAGTGGCTGCAAGAGCGACAGAGACAGCTGGCTAGGGAGTTCCAGAGGGAGCAGGACAGTCAGAGGAAACAACATAAAGCATAGGTTATTTGCAAATTATTAAGAAACTTTAACCAGCGATTTCAGTGCTCACTCTTGAATGGCAAATAAATAAATGGCTGGGTTCGAACCCGCTCCTTCTGGCTTGAGAGGCGGGCCTTCTCCAACTGTCTAGGCTATCTTTGCTATTAAAAAATTTAAAGCAAAGAAAAAGAAAAAACACTGTTTATTTATTCCGAAGCTATTAGCTCTTATTGCTAAGAGAGTAAATGTGGTTTTATTTATCCTAGCTAATATTTACGCAGTGGAGAGCTTGAGGGTAGTTTTGGATTTTTAAGGGTATTGTAGAAGTTTCGAGAACGCTTGAGACGCAAGGAGCGAAGTTTGACGAGTAGGTCAAAGTTAATTTTTGATTAATCTAGCTAGAGTCATCGGAGGAATAATTGGACTGTCTTTGGAATTAGGACGAGTTTTCTCCTTAAATTAGTTTGAATATAGTAGTAAGACCGGTATTTTAGTAATGGAAGAGTAGATTGGTTGCAAACAGAGCTATCTATGTCATCTCGCTCGCACGATCGCACAAAATTACTAGTACGAGTGAAAGGACATGATTGACGCTGTTTCGATTCGATTCGTTTCTTTATTGGTGCAAGTTAAAAGACTTTAATCACTACATAATACTACTATATATATATACTATATTATATAATATATAACTAGTTTATAGTAATAGTAGTAGTAAACTATTCAGCATAATATCTATCTATCTTAGGTCCGTGGGGCCCAGCGGCCCTATCTCTGTACAGGGATCTGGCTAAACGGTTGGTGGAGGCGTCAGGTGTTCAGAATGCTGGCATTTATTTCGGCCAGCAATTGAGCATTGCCATCCAGCGTGGCAATGCTGCTAGCATTCTGAGTACCTTTCCCTCTGCCAACGGGTTTTTAGATTAGAATTTAGTTATAGGTTTATGCATTTTTCTTGTTGGGTTTTTTCAACATGATATATCTATCATGGGTTATGGTATGGGTATGGTATGGGTTATGGTATGGTATGGGTTATGGTATGGGTTTTCTCAATATAATATATCTATCTAAAATATATAATTATCTAATAAATAAATATGTATATCAGTCTCTGGCAGCCATAGTACAAGCTTTGCTTAGTTTGGGGTCAGGCGACCGTGTGTGTAAGAGTCCCGAAAATATTATTTATTATCATTATTATTTATCTAAATCTATCTACAAAAAAATCCTAACATACATTTTGTCACGCTTTTTTCAAGAAGGGGCTGGCATAGGTGTATTACACCACCCACACTTCGCAGAACGGTGTTCATTCCTAAAAGTGACAGGAAGCAAGCCTGTTGCACTGGGTTTCAGTCATGTAGCCATCAATATATACTCGTATAATTATGTACTACGCAAATATTAATCTCGTCGCATGTTGCAGATTACATTAAATACGCACGTTAATTATTAACCATTTGGTATGTTATTTATATTTACACAATGAGCAAATTGGTGCCTGCCTTCAGCTGGTATCGAACCCGCGCCCTCTGGTTCCACAGGCGAGCCTTTAAAAAACTCACCGCTGATTTAATAATGGCCATCCCCTGGTGCCATTGGTGGGCAAACGTCTTTCTTACTAATTTATAAATCTATATATATAAAATTCAAAGTCCTGACTGACTGACTGACTGACTGACTGACTGACTGACTGACTGACTGACTGACTGACTTATATATCAACGCACAGCCTAAACCGCTGGTCCTAGAAACATGAAATTTGGAGGATATGTTCTTTGTACAGTGTAGGCATCCACTAAGCAAGGGTTTTTCGAAATACTACCCCTAAGGGGGGGAAAAGGGGGGTTCAAATTTCTATGAAACTTTTTATTCTCTGGGTCGATTGACTCATAAATTGGTACAAATACTCTTCAATTAAAATCATGAGACACGTGTATCACAGTTTTTCTAAAATCATCATCATCATCCACAGACAGAGTCTAATAGGGGTTCTTTTTACTCCGAAAACTTTGTTGAGAAAGTTATTAACCCACTATAAACGACGCTGTTATCATTCTTAGGGTTCCGTACTAAAATGGTGAAAGGAACCTTATCATGAAACTCCGATGTCTGTCTGTCTGTATGTCTGTGAGCTGATTATCTTGGAAACTGTAATAGCCAGCAACTTGGAATTTGGTACAGATCTAGATAACGGTAGTAGCTACGTATAGTAGGTAAAACGTCACGCCATTACCCTAAGAGGTGTATTACAACACCCTCACTTCGCCGGACGATATTCAGTCCAAAATGTAATAGGTAGCGAGCCTATCGCCATACGTACACCGGGCTCCAGTCATGTAGCAGATGACATTAAATACGAAGCTATCATTGAATTTTCATATGAATCTCCGTGTAAAATATGTGAACTATATTGCTGACATTCTATCAAATTTGAAACATATTTAATCAGTAAGGGAAAAATACAAGAATTAAGTCCAAGCCTGTCAGAAGATTACAAACGGCAAGTGAAGAGATTTTCTGTCAATAAAGATCAGGTAGATGAGCTAGGAGATGAAATTTATAATTATGTCTGTGTGATCTTAGAAGCAGTATTTGGCAAAAATAGACGAAGTCAATAGAAGAATCTGCTTTAGTATTAGGAAGACAAAACCTACTACGGGTTGTCTTTGCTTCGAAGGTCTTAACTAAAGGTCTGCCAGCACACTGACTGGTGTAGTTTCCGAATGAGTCTGTGTTTATGCTGAGGATTCCTCTAATATCGCTAACACCACCGAAATACCCCTTCGAGTTAAAAAGAGTGCAATTTCCCCTCAAAGTCTGCTTTGCCATGACCATAAATAAATCTCAAGCCAAACTCATAATTGACTAAAATGCTTTTCACACGTTAGTTATACGTGGCCTGCTACAGAGTAAGCTACAGCCTGGTTTTTCAAAAAAATAAAATAGGTTTTCGTTGTAAACATTATTAATTGTCAATTATCTACTTTCGGTTGTCTTCTTATTTTATCTTTTCACACACGCTTTAAGTTCTGTTGATAGCATACTCTACTGTTGATACTACTCTTACTTTTTTCATTCCAGAGATTATAGAGAGAGAGATATAGTTAAGTAAATAACTTCGTCCATATTGCTCTGCTTGGGATATTGTCAGTTTGTGTATTCAATTGAGAGCGAGTGTGACCGCTTATAATATTTATTTCTGAAGTTAAAAATGTCATACATTTTCCGTAAGCCACGCGGGCGAAGCCGCGGGCAGAAGCTAGTTCTTTATAAAAAAGAAATAATATTTCTAAAAGAGTGCAGAGTTAGCAAAACTCATCCTAATCTCACTAGCGTTTTTAGTAAACTTTCGGTCACCCACCCAAAAACTGACCGGACCACACTCTCATTATGCCACCACACCTTGCACTACTGTATAATTGCCTACATTCACAACATTCAACTCGATCCAAAACTCGATATTTCCCATCGACCTCGATTTACGATAGTTAATAACATTGAAATGAACACTGTAAACTAGAATCGGTCTATTGGTCCGCTGGTCCATAGTTTGGGTCCGCAGGGACCGATCTATTGTCCGATCGGAGATAGTCGGAACAACTTGGAGATAGTCGGAACTATTCGGAGATATTTGGAACTGTGTTCTAGTTGCTTATAGCAGATTTATTGGTAATCAGTACTTAGGTTCGCTTTCATTAGTAAAGTTTCGAGTGTTATTCTGATTACATCTCGTTCTGTTTACGCCTGTTTGTAGTCGTTCGTACACATGGCGCTTTAGTTTCAGTGATTATTAATTAATGTTTATTATTAATGATTACAAACCAGCAGATTATTAATTAATGATTACGAAATGCGATTTATAAAAAAAAAAAAACTCTTTATTGACACCAAATACAAAATAAATCTAAACCACACACTAAAAAATATAGGCGCAATGGGCAGTCTTATCGCTTAAGAGTAATTTCTTCCAGACAACCTTGGGATGGAATGACAACATTACGGCTGGTGGTGTACTTAAGGTCTATATTGATTTTGTAGGTGATCGGGTAAAATGAGAAACGTACTGTCACTTGCAAGGTTGTATTACGACTGCTCGTGCGAGCGAAATGACAATAGATATGTAAGGAAGCAAATAGAAACACCATACCGCCCACCAAAAAGGGCTGTAGGCCTTTTTAAACAACTTAAATAAGTTACATTTCAACTTAGGTAAATTTACGATTTGTTTACAATTTGCATCAAACTTAACAAAAAATGTAGGTAGAAAATAAAAAGTTGACTAAAAAAAACATGTGTTGTTATCTAACTATTTCAACATGTGGTGACAAAAAAAACCGTAAATTAAAAATACATGCATTAAACAACCACAACAAACAAATTATTGAGTTTGCTTACGAAAAATATTTCAATCCGTGGACTCTCAAGAAAAAAGTCGTATATGAGTAATGCATACATTTTTACGAAACAACTTAATAATTAAATCTTAAAAATTTTACACTTTCACTGCATTTATATTTTATTGTTCATGAAGTATCTATAGGTAGTGCACACAACTTAGTTACTGTCCTTTTCGTCACTGTGTCACCACTTTTGACGCTGTAAACTCTGGTCAGGCCGTCCGTGCTTGGGTGTTTATTATCATCAGGTAAGTTTACATGTCTGAGGCGACCGCCCACCCTGAGGAGTTGCTTTTCATCAAGATAAGGGTTGAGAAATTGTAACGGGCTTGTTCTTTTCAGTTCTTTTTTCTCCTCTAATCTGTCGATTTCTTGTTTATATTCTTCTTCTTGAATCTTTTTAATGCATATAGTCAATGCTTCTTCCAATTCCTGTGTAGTAATGTCATCGTCAGTATTTGTGGTTTTCTGGAAACGCAAAAATCTCCTGCAGTAAGTAATAGTCTTGAGTAGTTCTGTCAAATTATCAAAAGTTTCAAATTTATTTGTTAAATGTTCTTCTTCTTCTGTGTTCAGGTAAGTATTCACTTTTATTGTTTTCATTTCCATTTCTGTATTTATTACTTCTTGTTTACTAAACTTTATTTCTGTTTCAGATAACCAACTCGGGCCCTTCCACCACAGGTCAGACGTCTTCAGCTCGGATAGCAGTATTCCACGCGAAGCCAAGTCAGCTGGGTTGTCAGAAGATTCAACGTGATAAACTTGCTTGTTGTTTAAATTTTAAGCTATTTCTACAACGCGATTGGCAACGAAAGGTTTCCATCTACTAGGTTCTCCGGCCATCCATGCGACTACAATTGAAGAATCTGTCCACGCATACATGTTCTGGGTAGGTATGTTCATAGCTTGGCTAACTTGCTTCATCAGCCTTGACAGAAGTAATAAACCAAGTAGTTCTAACCGTGGTAATGAAATTGTTTTCAAAGGTGCTACTCTAGTTCTAGCAGCAATCAGATGCGTCTCAACTTTCTGAGTTTTTGTTCTGACGTAGACCGTTGCTGCGTAAGCGCGCATCGATGCATCGCTGAATCCATAAATCTGGATTTCAGAATTGTTTTCATCTGTTGTGCCAAACCATCTCGGTATCTGTATGTTGTTAACATTATTGAAGTCTGTTCTAATTCGTAACCATTCTTTTCTTAGTTCTTCGCCAATGGGCTCGTCCCACGATAATTTTTCTAGCCACATCTTTTGCATGAGCAGTTTGGCTAGCACAGTACTTGGAGCGATCCATCCCAATGGGTCAAACAGTTTTTGTATGTCTGATAAGACTTTTCGCTTGGTCATGATTTCGTCGTTGCTGAGGTTCCAAACAATTCCCAATGCTTTGATTGTTCCATCAAGATTCATGTCTACATGCGCCTTGGTTGATCGTTTGGCTTGATCGATGAATTTCATAAACTCGACATTGTTTGAAGACCATTTGGTGAGTTCAAAGCCGCCTCTTTGCAGTATTTTCGTAACATTTGTTGCTAATGATATCGCGGCTCTTGTCTCATCAGCGCCATCTAGCCAGTCGTCCATATAGAAGTTAGTTTTGATACTTTTGACAGCCAAAGGTTCATCGGCTCCTTCATCGTTTGCTACTTGGTGGAGCGTTCTAACTGCCAGATACGGTGCGGGTGCTGTACCAAATGTTACTCGAAGTAGTCTGTATTCGTGTAGGTTGCTTGATTCATGTTCACGCCAAACAATTCTCTGGTAGTCTGTGTCTTCTTTGCTCACCAACACTTGGCGGTACATCTGTCGTATGTCAGCCATGAAGCAGACACGTTTCATGCGCCATCTTATCAATAGATTTCTCAGGTCATCTTGCAGCTGTGGACCAACGTGTAGTTCATCGTTGAGTGAAATGTTACTAGTGCCCTTACAGGAAGCGTCGAAGACTACACGTGTGCGGGAAGTTTCTTTGTCGTTGCGAACTACAGCGTGGTGAGGTAAGTACACCGATTCTTTTGTTTCTATCTCTTCTTTTGGTATTTCTTCCATGTGTTTTTGTTCTATATAATCATTTATAACTTTTGTGTATTCTTTTTTCAGATCCGGTGCTCTTCGAAACTTCCGTTCCAGTTGAAGAAATCTGCTGATAGCTATATCTCTCGTGTTTCCTTGCGGTGTTTGTGGACTGTATGTATTAAACGGTAATTTTACAATGTATCTTCCTTCTTCATTTCTTTTTGTTGTATTTTCATAGACTTCTTCACAAATCTTTTCTTCTTTAGTAAGGTTTCTCTTGTCATCAGGTTCCAGTTCCCAGATTGACTTCAACATCTCATCGATGTCAACCTGGTGATGCATGACAAGGTACGTAGCTTCTGCTGGTTTCCCGTAAATGTCTCCGAAAAGGATCCAACCTAGGCTAGTATTCTGTGCACATGGTGTGCCTGGTGGTCCTTTAATCAGTTCTTGTTGCAGAATTTGAGCATATTCTCTGACTCCCAAGAGTATGTCTATGGAACCTGCTGTAAGATAAGTGGGATCGGCGAGGTTCAGTCCTTTGATATGAGGCCATTGTTGTGTCGGTATCGTTTTGTTAGGTATCTTAGTGGTCAGTTGTTTCGACATCACGTAGGCTTGTATAGGTAAGCTGAAGTTTCGGTCCCATCGTGATCTTATTTTTAGCTGAACCACATGCTTGAGTTCTGTTCTCGTAGATCCTACCCCCACGACACTTCCCTTGATAGGCTGTCGTTTGAGTTTCAGTAGCTGAGTCGCCTTTTCGCTAATGAAAGTTGCTTGGGAACCTTGGTCTATTAACGCACGTAGTGGAATGGTATGTCCGTGTTCGCTTGTTGCTTCCACTATCGCTGTCGCTAGTAGTGCTACTCCTTGTCTAGTTGAAAGGTGTGACGCAATCATTGTGTTTACTTGTATTTCCTCTTCGTCTACTACATGTTGTGAAGTCAGCGATTGTGCTTGTGAAGTTCCAGTAAAATCTGCTGGTTCTGTAGTCTGCTTTGCATGTAGAAGGGAATGATGGCGTTTTCGGCATATTCGACAGGACACTGGTACTTTACATCTCGCTACTGAGTGCCCTGGTGCTAGACAGTTGAAACATAAATGTTTGTTCTTGACGTACTCTATTCTCTCGTTAGGTTCCATCTTGATAAATCCCTTGCAATGACATAATGTGTGGTTTTCGTTACAAAGGACACATACTTTTTCTGTTATAGGTGTGGCAACATGGCATGTACGTTCTCTGATTTGTCTAGTCTGTGAAGTGCTTGCAGTGACCAGTTCTAATGTACGAAATTTAGACTCCATAAACTTGCGAAACTGGTCCCACGTCGGTATTTCTTCACTGTCTTCCTCTTTATTTTGACCACTCACATGCTCTTCCCAGTTTTTGTGTGTCTCTGGATCCAACTTCTGAACGAGGAGGTGTATGATAATTAAATCCCATGAGCTAGTAGACACCTTCAAGTTTTCCAAGTTTTTCAGACATTCTACAGTTGTGTCGATCAGAGATTTGATTTGAACAGCTGATTGGGTGGTCAATTTCTTTTGGTTGAACAATTTTTTCATAAAGTTGTTAATAATCAAACGTTTGTTTCCATACCTGGTGTTTAATATATCCCATGCCACTTTGTAGTTGCTGGCAGTAGCTTGTATATGTTTCAATAGCCCTTCAGATTCTCCCGTGAGACTTGTTTTTAAATAATGAAGTTTTTGTACATCGCTCAATCCAGCATTATCGTGCACGAGGGAAGTAAACAGGTCTTTGAACGCGGGCCATCCTTCATAAGTACTGGCAAATGTAGGCAACTGAATTTTTGGTAAATGTACAAATCCATTTTGATTGAATGAGCCAATTTTGGGTCCAATGTTGGTCGATGTGGAATTTTGTGATGAAGTGGTTGTACTTGTAAACGCTTCGCACATATCTTTCAGCTCACCTTGTAGCACATTGTATAAATCTTCATACACAAAAAATTCGTCTTCTGTGAAATATGGCAATACGGCTTTTTGCGCTTTGGGCGTTAATTTTACTAACTCATCGTGCGATTTTTTAAAACAATTCCAATATCCATTAACGATTTCTATTCGAGTTTCTACATACCCTTTTGTAAGTCTTGATTTTGGGGTTTTCTTCCAATTCGAAAGCGTCTTTTTAAGTAATTCGGCACAATTTTCCAATGAAGCCACAATTTCTTGTTGCGCTGCCGTAATTGTCGTAGCCATTGTATATGAGTACTCACAAAGTTCACAAAAATAGTTAATCTTTCACAGTTCTAGTTTTTATCACTTTATTACTCGATGTCCACTATTGTTTGTTGTAAATTCGATCGTCTTTTTGTTTAATTGTCGGCGGAGTCAGCGGTCGGCCATGCCGGCCGGCATTTTTGCACAGGTAGCAATCCGGTTCGAATTCGACCATATGGTGGTGTACTTAAGGTCTATATTGATTTTGTAGGTGATCGGGTAAAATGAGAAACGTACTGTCACTTGCAAGGTTGTATTACGACTGCTCGTGCGAGCGAAATGACAATAGATATGTAAGGAAGCAAATAGAAACACCAACGGCTAAGCATGGACGGTGTTGTGTGCTAAAGAAAAGAAAAAAATGCTTAAAAATTGATTGGTTTAAATTACTATGAATATGTTACAAATTACTATGACTGACCTGGCATTTTAATAATCTCAATTTTTAAGGAATTTAAAAGGATTTTGTCACGCCCTTTTCGTCCGTCTTCGCAATCTAGGTGAACATATGGCAATATAAAATCGTTAAGCCAATGCGAAGCTTTTTTTTTTACTTTAGGTACACTTGGGAGATTCTTAAGATACGTAGTCAGATAACCTTAGTATTCTTGATCTGTGTTTGAATAAAATTTCTTACATGAATAAAAAAAAATGTATCATTAAATTCTACCATTCCTGGCCTGCTGGGTATTTACAGAGTGTTACAGAAACTCTTGTATGCGCCAAGCACCGACTTGAGGATGCAATTATGCTAGTTTAAATAAAATTTTGACCCTAAAAATTTTGAACACACATCGCGCTTTACCTCCTAAAAGCGTGAACGAAACTATTCGCGTCATGCCGCTACTCTCTTGGCATAAAAACCGCTGACATATGATACAGATTTATTTCTATGATACAGACAACGGGCCATTCCTACGCGTGAGATGAGATGAAATTTTATCTTGGTCACTCTCACACCTATGACTATTTACACGAGATCAACAAGGACGAAAAATGGTGAGATTGAATTTCACTTCGTAAGAATAGCCCTCCAGGGTTTTTGAAACATGCTTTAGGTTTCTTCTTAAACGCGTCCTAGGTATCACCGAGCTGAAGATCTGCCCGGTGTTCCCTTCTTGTTTCGTGGTCACCATTCTAATTGATTTGGTCCACTGACCGTCATCTCTTCTGGCAAGTTTCTGCTTACTTCTACTTAAGTAAAATATATATACCTACATAGCTACTTATATAATAGTGACGCCTTTTTACTCGATTACGCAAGAAGGAGGGTTATGTTTTCCGAGTGTATGTACATCTTTGAGTATGTATGTAAGAATACGAGTACGAGAGGCATAAAAGCGAGAACTGTGCAAGAAAGGAAGTAGTACAAAAAAAACAAATTGGTTGCCTGTAAAGTCGGTATACGGGCGAAAGTTTTACGTGACAACGACTTTTTATGTCTGTCTCTCTCGCTCTTAGGCGGGCTAACCATGCCCGAGTGGAAGGGACGCGTGCCTCTCACTCGCTCTCATTGTGAGCGCATAACGTGAGCGGAGCGTAACGCAGTTTCTTGAAGTGTCACCCGGCAAACCAATTTATAAGACGTTGTCACGTCAAAAAGACTCCAATAAACATGGAGGGTAGATAGAGAAAAATGTATGTATGTGGGTATGTATGTATGTTTGAGGTTTTTTTGGCAAGCCCCATAGCCTTAACAGCATGATAAATTTCGACATGTGAGATGTCATTTGAATCGTCTTGATAGTTTAAGTGGCATAGGGTACAACATTTTGCAGCGGGGTGTTTTATGTTACTTGTTTTTGTAAGGGTAGGCAAAGCTACTTCTCTTCATTTGCTGCGATCCTGGTTCATATCTTCCGCTTCTTCTACTTCCTTGAGTCTTTTCATACATGCTTGTAGGTTGCGAGTACTCTTGACCTGGGTTTTCTACAAAACGTCTTCCATTTGTTCCAGAGCATAATGATAACCGCAAAGAGTATTAAACAGGATGTTCGGTCCCAAAGTGCTTGTATTTACTTCACCATTATTCCGGTAATTACCAAATTAAACCGGATTAGGGTCCTCAGTCTTACTGGTCCCAATATTCAATAACTAGCGCTGCGGTTAACATACACATACAATCAGATAATCCGGTTAAAAAGGGAGTACGCACTGGGTCCGACGTGTTTTACATGTGAGCTGTCTTAACATATCGTCACGCCTATTCCTCTAAGATGCTGGCAGAGGTGTGATACAGCACTAGCCCTTCGCCGGACGATATTTAGTCCTTAAGGTGACAGAGGGCAAGCCTGTCGCCACACACCGGGCTCCAGTCATGTAGCAGATGACCTACAATACGCATATACTCGTAATTATGAATGTTCACACAGTAAACAGCAGTAAACAGCAGTCGTCAGCTGGGATCGAACCTGCTCCCTCTGGCTTGAGAAGCGGGCCTTCTCCAACTTGGCTAGCATCGTCCTTTTTGTCTTTGAAAATAATCCGTAAAACAACCAATCTTCTGTTGATTTTCTGTCTCTGATGAATAGGTTCTAGAATTCTAGAGTATGTTTATTAGAGAAGGAGGAGAGACAGAAAAGAATAAACAGAAGATGGGTTGCTGTGAATTCTCGATTTTTTGCTTCTAGAGTCTAGAAGCAACAAATCGAGAATTCAATTCGCCCGACAGAAATACACGTTAATGTATTGTGGTGAGTGGGAGCGACCAATCACCTAATGTTATTTAATCTAATATTGTTTGAAATACCACTGCTGAATCACTTAGACATATAACGGGCCCAGTGCGTATTATATAATTACTAGCTGTTACTCGCGACTTCGTTCGTGTTTATTTAGAAAATGGCATCAAAAAATTTTCCTCTTGAAATACTGGACCTAATTATCAAATTTCATTAAGATCCGTTCAGTTGTATAGACGTGAAAGGCCTACAAACAGACAGAGTTACTCTCGATTTTATATTATTAGTAGATATGGATGTATTTATAGTTTGGTAATGGTTTTGTAAGCTGATTGGATAGGCTTATGGTATTGATTTAATATTTTCTTGCAAAAACAACAAAACAAAAAAGTTGGGACCAGTTTATATCCTATGAGTTTTCTATGAGTAGATAATAATTTATATATTACTAGTCGCCCCCCATGGTTTTACCCGCTGTTAAAAAGTAGCCTATGTGTTAATCCACGCTGCACCCCCGAGGCAGGGCGGTATCTGTAAAAGATTTTCCCTGTGACAAAAAATAGTGTCAGCTACCTCCATACCAATCTTCCTTAAAATTGGTTCAGCCATTTGAGCGTGAAGAAGTAACAAACAAACACACTAACACAAAAATTCACAAACTCACAAACTTTCGCCATTATATAACATTAGAATATTTTAGTAGTTGACGATATATATATTAAGAAAATATAAGTTATCTTAACGACGTGGTATACAATGTTTGAATTAGCATATTTATGTTATTTCAAATTATTTTATTTAAATTTTTAAGTGTAATTTGTTAATTACCATAAATATTTAAAAAAAATGTGTCATAGTATGATGTGACATTGTGATTTACAGTAATAGCTACCATAATGATAGTCCTTAAAGCACAATTTGCATCGTCACATAGTCCGATTTAATGAAATCCAATCCAAACCCGCCACCGTGGGTACAAACATCATTTCGGATATCCCTTATTACATAGAATGCCAAATCGAAGGGTATCAAACGCCTGTTGGGTACCGATAAAAGCGGTACATAAAACCGGTACTTATAGGTTTCCGCACATAATAGATAAAACCGGTTATACCTTTCCCATAGTTTGGAGTAAATGGTCAATAACGACGCAAGGGAGGTGAATTTTTAAGCTGATTATAAAATTTTATAACATTTGGAAATGTGTGAGGAATATTGCAAATTGGGGGAAATTACGTACTCTAGTTTTAAAGGTGTAGTTCAGAAACTATTTCAAGGTACAAAGTGAAAATTTTGTAAAGTACTTTTTGTATTATTTAACTACTAAATAGTGCGAGTACTAATTAATGATAGTACCTGGATGGCCGAGCTTTGCTCGGTATTTTTTTTTTGTGTTTTTTGGATAATAAACAATTGATTTTAGTCTAACCTCAAAGCAAACACTCATTGACTTCATGTTACTTAACAACGCCGTCTGCTGTTGTGTCGTTAAAGCAATTACTCGTAGTTGCTCACAAAAAATTGTATTATTGTTCGCCAATAGATGTCAGGAAGAGTCATATTTTTCAGTTGAGATTGATTATCGATAAAACACGAATAAAATTACATTTTCTAAAAATGATTCCTAGCTAGATCGATTTATCGCCCCCGAAACCCCCTATATACTAAATTGTATGAAAATCGTTGGAGCCGATTCCGAGATTCCAATTATACATATATATATATACAAGAATTGCTCATTTAAAGATATAAGATATAGCCTGGAAATTGTTAAACCTATCTGTCCTTAGAAATAAATGTTGTATAGGCTGTCTCAAAATATGTATGCATTCAGTTTTTGTATTTTTCTTTCCTTTAAATTTTTGAACTTGATCAAAAAAGACAAATTACCATTTAATGATTTTATGGAAGGGGAATTACTCACGTACGATTTGGTCGATTATTCCGACTATAGTTTCAATCGCTTTCGGCGCTCTTTATCAAGGCGAGTGAGCGAGCGCGGCTGCGTCTCGCATAGCACCGTATAACTATTCCAAGGCTATACAACGTTTATTGCTAAGGGCGACAGTTTTTATCTTTTACGAACGTTAAATTTAACTGTTGCAAGAAAATTATTTCGAGACTTTAAAACGTTTATTAGTGAAGGGGCTAGAGTTTTAAAGTTTTAGTTAGTTTTCTTATCTAACCAAGTAGGTAGGTTTAGTTCCATACAAAGGTTACCTGGAAGAAACCGCTTTGGGCGATAAGGTCGCCTTAGTACTGCCAAATAAATGTATTGGTATACAAGCTGCGCCCGCGGTTTCATACGCGGTTAAAAAGTATCATATGCTATTCTAGACTATAATTTATCTCTGTGCCAAATTTCATCCAGATCTTTTCAACCGTTCTGGCGTGAAAGAGTAACAAACATCCATTCTTACAAACTTTCGCGTTCATAATATTAGTAGGAAGGATGTTTTTAAGGTTTTACATTCTAGTTTTTGGTGTTCAATAAAGTTACAATACAATACAATACAATAAATCTTTATTGCACACCAAAAATACAAAGTAAAACAAACATAAAGAAAATATTAAACGATAAAATATCATTCGGCAGTACAAGGCGGCCTTATTGCCTAAAGCGATTTTTTCAAGTTGTGTGTATTGTAGGTAATCCGCAGTGTAAGTAGTATGAAATGAAGAGAGTATTTGTATTGAACTGAATAAATGATTGACCGAGCAAAACGAAAGGTTTTACACTGAAATTTGGCATAAAACTAGCATCTTAAGAGTCCGGCGACCTAACTAATTTCGACCTAGGCGATCTAGACTAACTTCGTATTGGCTTAAGGTATTCTATCGCCATTTCGTCTAGAAGAAGAAGACGAGAGAAGAGAACGAGTAATGATACTGAAGAGCCTCTAAACTTACCTACAGAGTGACGAAGTGCAATTTCAATTTTTTTTATGACTTTTGCACTTCTGTAATCATTCTTAAGTAACTAAGAATTTCCTTTGTATTATTGATTCATTTAACAGTTAATGATGTAGACAACCTCCCTATGTAATGGAATTTTTGATTTGCTTTGTCTACCTATTGAATAAATCAGTCAAAAGTGACCCCTTAAAAATGCGGATATTTTTCATAGCTCTATTTTAGCTTGAGAACGTTTTTTAAAAAAAACCAAGAACATAGTGGAGGCCACTGAGAAACGTACCGCGGTTTCGAACAGAACGCCGTCGCCTGGTCCGTCTTCTGCTTCCGAGCAACCAAACAGTCGCGATACGCACGGAACTACGTTTATGCGTTGTCAAGTGACATCTACGCCTACAGCTACCGTTAACAAAACCTTTGCAGAAGTTATGAGCCGGGAAGGTCAATGGAAGCCAGAAGAACAGAATGAGCAATGGATTGTAGCACAACGTAGAAGGCTAAGGAATCGATTTAGTACTCTGGAGGGCAAAGCTCAAAATAATCTGAATGAGAAGTTCAAAGCAGCGGATATCAGAGTACCATTATTTGTAAATAATGTTGACATCAATACCTCCGAGAATGACATAGTTGAATACATATTATGCAAAACTAAAGTTCGTGTCACCTTGCAGAAAATTAAAGCGAAAATACAGCGACAGTATAATGCTTATAAGATGTATGTACCTAGCACAAAACTTTATATGTTTTTTGAAGACGGCTTATGGCCTCAAGGGATTACTGTAAGGAAGTTTATTGAATTTAAACACAGGACTCATGAGACGCAAAGTAGACAAGAGAATAAATAGTACTAAGTTTGTAAGTTTCAACTGCCACTCGATCAAGAGCTCTGTTGAGTACATTCGGAAGTTGTGCCAGCATGCAGACTTTTTGGCGTTACAGGAGACATGGCTCCTTCCGGAAGAAATTCCCTACTTAGGCGGTATTGATCCAGACTTCGCATACGCCGGGAAATCAGCGGTGGATACGTCTTTAGGAATTTTGAAAGGGAGAAGTTTTGGTGGTGTAGGTCTCTTGTGGCGAAAGAATGTTTTTCGTGCGGTATCCGTCATCGAATGTACAAGTGATCGTATTATGGTGGTTAAAGTGGTGCTAGATGATCGCGAGTTTTTAGTGATGTCAGTATATATGCCGACAAATAAAACTGAGAATTTAGAAACTTTTACAGATTGCCTTGGTCAGATTAGTGCTATTATAGAAACTAATAATATAGATTCGGTATATGTGCTCGGTGATTTTAACGCTCACCCTGGGGCTTTGTTTGGTACGGAGCTTTTAAACTTTTGTACCGAGCAAAAATGGGCATGCGTAGACATAGAGTATTTAGGAGTTAACTCGAATTCGTACACTTTTTTAAGTGACGCACACGGGACCACGTCTTGGTTAGACCATGTGATCACGACAGAAGCTGCGAAAAAATCGGTACTGAGTGTAGAAATAAAATATGAAGTGTCTTGGTCGGATCATTTTGCTTTAGAGTTCACGTGCGACATGAATATATTAGTACCTAAAATTGTACGTCTAAGCTCCGTAACGGATAAGGCTATCTGGGGTGAGAGAGATAGAATACAGACTAAACGTTATTGGCAAATCTGTTAATCCAAATTGCGTGACATACATTTCCCTACTGAATTTCACAATTGCGCTGATGTATCATGTAAAAATTTAAATCACAGGCATGTTATTGATGAAATGTACGCCACAATAGTAGACACGCTTAGAGATGCCGCATCAGAATGTTCTAAGAAGCGTATATTTAAGAAAAATAGACAAGTTACAGGTTGGAACAAGCATTGTAAAGAGGCACATGGGAATGCTAGACTTCGGTTTCAGGAGTGGGTTTTACACGGTAAGCCAACATCGGGTCAATATTATGATCGGATGAGAGAGTCACGAAGTGAATTTAAAAGGAAACTGAAGTGGTGTAAAACCAATGAGACTCAAATAAGAATGGATATTCTCGCAACGCAACATGCCGCTAAAGATTTCAGCAAATTCTGGAAAGAAACTAACAAACTGAATCCGAAGCCGAGTGTTCCTGTGAGCGTTGAGGGTGTATGTGACACTGACCAGATTGCCAACCTGTTTAAGGAGTACTTTAGAGTGCATTCTCGTTTAGAGCCGGGGAATACAGGGGCCGAGGCAACTCATGCAGAAACCGGAAAACCACTTAATCGGATCACTGCAAAACAGGTGGCACAGGTGGTGAAGAACATGAAGCGAGGAAAATCCCCCGGCTATGACTCTCTGAGCATTGAGCACCTGCAACATGCAGGACTTCATCTACCGAGGGTGCTCGCCTTGTTCTTCACCTTCTGTTTGGGTCACTCGTACCTACCGGAGGCCTTGATGAAAACCGTAGTTGTCCCGATTATTAAGAACCGGACGGGAGATGCATCCAGCCTCGGCAACTATAGGCCTATATCACTCGCAACAGTCATCGCTAAAGTACTGGACGGTGTGATTGAGATTCAGTTGAAACAACATCTAAAGCTGCATGACGCCCAGTTCGGTTTTAGAACGGGGCTATCGACTGAGGCGGCTATACTGAATCTCAAGCACACTGTTCAGTATTACACTAGCAGAAGTACACCTGTCTACGCATGCTTCTTAGATTTATCTAAAGCTTTTGATTTGGTGGCGTACGACAGACTGTGGGATAAGTTGTCGAGTGATACGGACCTTCCCTGTGAGTTTGTATCACTCTTAAAGTATTGGTACGGTAATCAAACCAACGTAGTAAGATGGTCAGGGTCGCTATCGGAGGTGTATCGGTTGGAATGTGGCGTAAGGCAGGGCGGGCTATCGTCGCCGAGCCTTTTCAACCTCTACACTGACGGTCTGATCCGTGAGCTCTGCAACGCTGGTGTCGGCTGCTCGATAGACGGTAGCCTTGTCAACAATATTAGTTATGCAGACGACATGGTGTTGCTGAGCCCATCGATCAGGGCCCTCAGGAAACTCATTGGCATCTGCGAGCGGTATGCGGAGGTTCACGGGCTCAGATATAACGCTGTCAAAAGCGAGCTTCTAGTGTTTAAAGCGGGCTCGAAAACATATGACACTGTCCCACCAGTCACACTAAGCGGCAGTGTACTTAAGAGAGTCTCTCAATTTAAATATCTGGGCCATTGGGTCACCGATACGCTCGCAGATGACTTGGATATGGAGAGGGAGCGCAGGGCATTATCGGTCAGGGCGAACATGTTGGCCCGTAGGTTCGCACGATGTACTGCAGAAGTAAAGACGACTCTGTTTCGAGCATTTTGCCAGTCCTTTTACACGTGCAGCCTATGGGTCAAACATACCAAGAGGTCTTATATAGCCCTGCGCACCCAGTACAATAACGCCTTCAGGGCGCTGATGAGGCTGCCCCCGTACTGTAGCGCATCTGGGATGTTTGCGGACTCTCATATAGACGGGTTTGCCGCAATCTTGCGTAAACGAGTGGCGTCTCTGATGCGCCGCGTGCGGGGCAGCTCCAACAGCTACCTCCAGCTGTTCGCCTGGCGCATGGACCTGGACTGCCCAATTATGCAGCATTGGACCAAAGTCCATTTTGAGCATTCCGGGTCCCAGCCAAAATTTAGGTTAAGATAATCTTGATTTAATGTACCTAATGTGACGTAATTTTTAATTTCAATTTACCTAAATAATTTTGTTTTAATATTTTATTGTGTATTATCTATTATTTTGTGAGTGTATGTTGTTTTGTGTGAATTTATTATTTATTTTTGACATTTTAATTATTATTATTTTGGATTATTTTTTTCTAATGCAACTAATGTTATTTATATGGACTTGGATTCTGAAATAAATAAATTGAATTGAATTGAATAGGGGCGAAGATATTGTTAATTTAATTATACATGCTAAATTTCATCATAATCTGACACACGATTTTCAAGAAATTTTAGTAGCGCGTTTGTATGGAAATTTCAGAACGTCGCGGCCCTCTTAATTCATTTCATAGGATACTAGCTAATCCTCGCGGTGTTACCTGTAAGTCTCAGCTATCTTTATACCTAAGAAGTTTAAAAAGTTTTTATTTCTCTGATAGCTACAGACTGGGCTTATTCTGAAGAGTACCTGAACATTTTATCAAAATCACTCTAGCCGTTTTGGAATCTATAGGAAACATACATACACACACATTTTCTAAAGTTTTTTTTTAAAATTTTAGACATCAATTTCATCGCTGAAAAACTCAGATCAACCTAGAGAATGAGATGGCGCACGGCTTATGATTTAGGTGAAGCCAAAAACCATCCAAAAACTACGCTACTTTCGTATATGTACACAACACGCACACATTGACACAAAAAAACTACGCTACTCGCTTGGTCATTCTTACCTCGACATTATGTACATTGGTTTATGGTATAATTTCGTGTACACAAATATACATAGTGCATTATAAAAGTGTGGCCAGGACTACATTTTGAGGTTATTTTTAAAAACTGTGCAGTTTTTTACAAGTCAATGTTAAAAAAGCCGTAACATTAAACAGTTACAAATAAATATGACCAGTTTTAAAATATTAAATCTCTTAAGGTTGTATATTGGAACGGAAATGGCTAACGTAGAGTTTGGGAAATTAATCTTAGTTTCCGTGCAATTGTAAATGTTTTCATGGCAATATTACCACGCGCACACGTTCAAAAAGAAGTGGCTTCAGCGGGATACAACGCAGTGTTCCATCTTTTCCTCTAGATTGATCTGAGCTGAAAAATAAGTAGGTAGGTATTTTATTTCTGTTTTATGACGGGTCAAACCATGGGGCGCTGCTAGCTAATTAGAAATAGGTACTTATGCATGTGTGTGGCACCCGCACGAGGATAAGTACACCCTTATGTTGGAAAAGATTCAGAAGGCTTTCCTCAGGTATATTTACAAGCGTAGGTATGGATACTACCCCTACATGTATCCAACGGAGTTCTTGCACGGCTCATTGGGTTACAATTCCTTGCAAGTTAGAAGAACCTATGACCAACTTGGGACAATGTGCAAGATTCTGGGGGGCAAAATTGACGCTCCGGACCTGGTCGAACAGCTGTGTCGTCTTTATGTCCCCGACAACTACCTTCGCTGCCGGAAGCATAAACTGTTTTCTGTCCCGAGGTGTAGAACTGTCGCTCACAAGATGTCTCCGATACCGCGATCCCTTGCCGCGCTAAACTCACTTTTGGACGCCCAACCACAATGTGATATATTGGCGGGCGCATGGACAGATGTTATGAATCAATGTTTGACGTATTGTGAGGGCATAGCATCCCAAAAACAATCAAGTATTTTTATATAATGACTTACATAATTTTTTTTTTTTTCTTCTTCTTACTTTTTGACATTTGATATTTTGACTTATGACATTCACATTATTATTTTCATGTTGATGTCATTTGTTTGTTATATTTTAATTAATTCTCTTTTTATTACCATGACATGTTTTTATTTTTATTTGATAATTTGACTTATGAGATTAATTTAATTTGTTGTTTATTGAATTTATTGTAATTAATTATTATCATTAGCGTAAGTCGGGTAACCGGTGCTACTTGAATAAATAAATAAATAAATAAATGTATAGGCACTTATATTGACTGCCTCGGTGGCTCAGTTGGTAGTGGACCTGCCTTCTAAGCTTGGAGGCGTGGGTTCGATTCCCACCTAGTGCAAACATTTATGTGGTGAACATTTGTGTTTGTTCTATGTCTGGGTGTTAAATATCTATTTAAGTATGTATTTAAAAAATATATATGTACGTATATCAGTCTCTGGCCGCCATAGTACAAGCTTTGCTTAGTTTGGGGTCAGGCGACCGTGTGTGGAATAGTCCCGAATTTATTATTATTATGTATGTATGTAAAGGGTATTTTCAAAAGGGTTTGTTATAGACATCCCTTCTACGCCCTCTACTTGTTCTTATTTCGTATAAATTCCATTACAGCTTCTAAGCAAATCAATGCCATATTAAATAATACCCGACTGGCTCGCAGGCCCACTTCCTTTAATAAACAATAGTAAAGGCCTATTCAGATGAGGGGTTAGTTGCCGCTGCGTGGGTAGCGAAGTCCTTTAGCAGTTTGGTTTATTTATACCCACCGAGGACAGTAAATAGTTTACTTTATTCTGAAATAGCCTTCAGCTTATAGTCTGTGTTTGTACAGTGCTTAAATTAGACTGCCAAAAAGTTTAAGAAAAAGTATAGAATTTGTGTCAAACATAGCAAAAGTGCCATCGACGTGGTTTTGTTCATTAAGTCCCCGTCAGCACTATTTTTTACCCGACTGCGCAAGTAGGAAGGTCATGTTTTTCGAGTGTACGTATTTATTGCATGCATGTGGATATGTATGTATGAGGTTTCTTTGGCACGCCCTACAGCTTAAACAGCTTGATGGATTTCGACATGTGAGGTGTCATTTAAATCGTCTTGGTAGTAGAAGTGACGTAAAGTACAACATTTTACAGCTGGGTTTGTAAGTTTTTCTTTAATCGTTTTTTCGTTAATATTACTTGTTTGGATTCTAAGTATTATAAACTACTCTCGAAAAACAGTCATTATAATTTCATATAACACAAAATATCTTATAAATACAACATTATCCAGTATCATAACACCACACCTTACACACTTATCCTATACCTACAACATTTCCACAGCGCAGTTTTGCTTAAAACATCTTTCACAAACTTTACATCTTCATAAATAATAATTAGTGTAGATATTATGCGGCATGTCTTCCGCAACTCAGATCGCAGCATACCTGGCAATCTGAACAGACCCTAAGCACCTAACTACGAAAACACGTTTCAATACGTACTCACAATAATGTTTGCAGAGTAATTAAATACGTTGCGTGCCCAAACAAACTCCCACACTGATGTAAACTTTGCTAAATATATCGGAAATACTCTCTCAAACTATTTGCAACATGTGACTATGGTTTTGTTTTAGTAGTTTTTAAAATATTTTGTTCCTAATCATTATGTTAGTGAAAATAAACAAAATTTAAATTTTTGTTCGTTTATTTTTAACCGACTTCCAAAAAAAGAATTAGATCCATGTCTGACGGACAAAATATACCTATGTTTTTGGTTTCATCGATTTTGTTATGTTATATTTTGCTGTAGGTACCATTCCCATCCAGAGCCTTACATCTTTTCTGGAACATTAACGAAAACAAAGAATTTAAAAACCTCCGACACCTATTTTCATCAAACATAGATAAGAACACTCCCGACTAATTCAACTTTAAAAATAAAAAAAAACATCATCAAAATCGGTTTATCCGTTCGAGAGCTACGATGCTACAGACAGAAACACACACACAAAAGTACGTCGAACATAAACACCCCGTAGTTTTTGCGTCGGTAGTTAAAACGATGGCGCGCTAAAAATAACTTTTCTTTTTAAATTAAATTTGTAAAATATTATTTTACTACTTTACAGCCCTGTTATCGCAAACACGGAACAGCTGAAAAATCTGCATAATTATAAAAACTTCATAGATCCGTCGTCAAAATGTATTCCGTTCCGAAGACGGGTCTGAGCAGTAGCGCACTTGTAGCGCTTTTTTTTTTTTTTTTACCCAGGGTAAACCTTTTATAGGTACCACCCTGCCTCGGGGGAGGCAAGGTGGTTATGTGGGGGTCTCCCTCCGCCCTAGTGGCGGCATACCCACTAAAAACCCTGGGGGGTTTCTTCTCGGCGCCCATGTTTTGGGACTACGGGAACACTCTTGCACTCGACCGCA
Source organism: Peribatodes rhomboidaria (assembly GCA_911728515.1). Lineage (NCBI taxonomy): Eukaryota > Metazoa > Arthropoda > Insecta > Lepidoptera > Geometridae > Peribatodes > Peribatodes rhomboidaria. Next base: position 1,430,202 of record OU452190.1, read on the forward strand.
CAGCCCCGACGACGCTGGTCCCCTAGGACCCTTCCCGTATAGTTAGTTCTTCGAGAGCACACGGAAGCACCGCACGCGCCACCTCAGGGGTTACGCTTGTCGAGTGACGGACCCCCCCGGGTCCGCTGCCCAAGCCCCCTGTTATGGAGGTTGGAGGAGGGCGTGAAAGATCCTCCTCCGCCGCCCGGCTCTCCGGCGGCGCATTGGAAGATCTGACGTGTCCTCTCGTACGCGTTCCGCCGTTTCCTTCTGGAACATTACTTGTTCACAGAAGGAAACTGTCGCCTCCCACGATCTCTCGCAACCGAGCATTGATTTAACCAGTGCTGGTAGCGAGAGATCGCTTCCCACAATTGAGACGAAGACACGTCGCTCATTTGCCCAAGCTGGGGCACTTGTAGCGCTTCACTCAACTGCCGTTTTTGTACTTGTTCACTCTACAAAACTTCAAGGTTAGAGTGAATAAGTTCCTTATAGGTCGCCGTGCTCCATCTTAGACCATAACGTCGCTTAACATCAGGCGAGTTGGTGGTCAAACGCCGACCTATTGTATATAAAAAATAAAATAAAAAAAAACAGTCGTTTTTTTTTCTCAATTTCAGGCTAGGCCTCATTGTAAAAATTGTTTATAATGATAAGTATCTACAAAGACACCTTACTCGCCTCAGTACCCCCTTTCCTAAAACCCTGTATAAACGCTCATAGTGAGCGGAAAAACGTATAATACTCATCTGTTTTGCGTGCGCGTTCATTTTTAGGGTTCCGTATTTGTATACGGAATAGATTCCGTCTTGTGACGGAATCTATTACTAAGACTCCACTGTCTGTTCGTCTGTCAGCAGGCTGTATCTCATAAACCGTGATAGTTAGACAGTTGACTTTTACAGAAGATTTATTTCTGTTGCTGTTAAGAGACCCGCGACGCTCTGAAATTTCCATACAAACGCGCTTCTCAAATTTCTTGAAAACCATTGGTCAGATTATGATGAAAATTAGCATGTACAATTAAATTAGAAATATCTCCACCCCTATGTTCTTGGTTTTTTTTTAAACCGGCTGGACTCTTAATACTAAAAAACAGAATAAAATAAATATTTTGGGTGTACAAAAAACGTGGTTTTATTCCATTTTATTTAATAGTATGGTTCGGAACCCTATTTTAGCAGATCGCTAATGCGAGAGAAACCGTATCGCGCTGCTAGTTATCACCAACCAACACCCTAAACACGTGCTAGTGACATTAAATCCTATCTATCTCCAGGGTCAATTCTGCTAACCATAGTCGATGTTTAACTGAATCGTTGACGTTACGTTAGCCTTTAAAAAAACGGATGTAGACACTCTCTCATGGTGGAAGTTCCGTCTAAGCGCACTAAGCGTTTTAAATCCATTTTTATTGTAAGAACTGCTGAGGTGTGGTACTCGTTGCCTTCGTCTATTTTTCCACCTAAATACAATCCAGGGATGTTCAAGTAAAAAGTGTATAAAGGTATCTTCCTAGGCAAGCGTGTTACACCTTCGATCACGTCGTCGCTTCCGGTCAAACGCATGCCTAATCCGTTGTAAAAAATTGAAAACAACTGAGTATCACTAATGTTTCACAAAGTAGTCCAGCTGGCACGTTTGTGGGACATCATTGATACTATTTCGTTCCCCGTCCGTTTTTAATAACAAAAACAACGTCAACGTTTCAGTTAAGCTTTAGTAAGCTGAATTGCTCCTCAGTTCTAGTACGATTTCAATTGTAAATTAATAAGCGCTTTAAGCAATTACACATTCAGATGCGTCATCATTAATTCAGCTCGGATTTAATGTGCGTTTGAACCTATCATTAAATATGCTAGAGGCTTAGGATGGTGCAATATAACGCCGGTAAGAGCGTTAGCACACATACGTTCAGATAACAGACAAGTTACAAACACGTGTTCAATCTGATATCTTGAATAGAGTGTCTTATAGAATAAGTATTGAAGGCAGAATAAAACCAAAAAAAATAGTAGTGTAGTCATCACGTCAGCCTAGAAGACGTCCTCTGCCGGACGAAGGCCTCTCCCAAAAATCTCCACAACGACCGATCTTGCGCTGCCCTCATCAGGCTTCCTGAGACTCTCGGCAGATCGTCAGCCCACCTTGTGGGATCCCTAAGGCCTTCCCACGCTGCGTCTTCCTGTTCTTGTTCAGCCTCATAATCGTAGCATAAATATACTTAGTCGTGAGTTCTCTTTCTCAATTAAAAAAAAAAAAACTTATCCCAAACCTAATTAATATTATAAAAGCTAAAGGAAGTTTGTTCGCTAAATTTTCTCGCCTGAATAACGCAACTGGATATAGAAAAGGATGTAGAGCATCGGCTATGGTTAGTTGAATTACCCCGGACTTGTAAAGCGTTCTCAGTTTATAATCCGCTGATTTTATTACGAACAGTAAGCAGCTCAATCGCATCGGATATTCGTCCGCCGTCCGTCTTGTTCACGGCCATCAGAGAATGTTAATCCCTTATTTAGATCCTCGTGGCTCGCCCGGTTGTGTTTTATTCTGGGCTGGAAGCCATAGGGACGGCTTGGTTACTAAATAATGGAGAATGAATGAGAATGGTGAATAGTTTGCACAAGTTTGATCTGATTTTGAAAGATTTTTATAACAGTGACTTGCTTGGATTAATAATTAACACTATTTATAGTCAATGAATATTTTTTTTTTTTCATTTTTAATTACAACTTTTAGGCGCACGTGTCTCGAAGACCATTATTTAGCTATGACATCTCAGTTAATCATTTTTTAAAGAAAAAACAATGCTTTTGGCACTCGTTTTTTTACTCGTATCATGTCAGTTAAAAAAGAGACTGTCTGCGCAGCCTATGAAGAATTCAACGCGATTTTGTCGTAATCAAATCTCCCCGCGGCTCCCACACTGCCGTATGTCATTCTATCGGGTTGCCAGATCGGGTAGGCCTTATTTATTACATAGTTAAATCGCGGAATAGCCCTCGGGTTCCCGGGAAATGGGGATTTGAATTCTGGACGCAGTTCTGTGGCTATTTTATTTGCTAAGTAAATTATTCTGAAAAACATCAATAAATAATGATGGGATAATAAAGTTTGATTTCTTCATTCAGTTTCTCTCAAAATCATATTAACTCTGTAGAAATCACATGAACCCCACGACCTGATTTGGATTTAACATTAAGTCGAAGCTTGATTATCAATATTGAACCTTATTACTACGTGATACGTTCGACGCAAAACTAGCAAACAATTCGGGGATGAGCTGAGGGTGGAACAATAATTATGGACTTGGAATCCGGTACTCCCGAGGCCAGATGTTGGCCGATTTCATGGAGAAGGAGGGACTCTTTATGATGAACTCCTTCTTCAGGAAGCCCGAACAGCGTAAATGGCCTTGGGCGAGCCCTGATGGTAAAACCAAAAACAAGATAGACTTCATCCTGTCGACGAGAAGACAGATATGTATTCAAATTCTGTGATCAATGCGGTCAAAATTATCGATCGATCGAACGGAGAGCGATCACAGACTAGCTCCTTATCTCAATGTCAAGAGAGATACTCCAGAGATCTGTACTGATGAAGTCTACGCTTCGTCCATCACTTTTCCACGTCCAAAATCCCAAACTTTTTCAGCTCGAGCTTCAAAACCGATTTGAACACCTAGCAGACTGCGAAAAAGTGGACGCCTACAGCGACAGGTTACATTGTCACCAGACGACGCTAAAAGCCAAAACGGAATTTAAGATAGCTAAGTTAGATACCTGCTGATATTGAAGTGTGCCATTGTGACTTAATTGAAAACATTTTATAAGCCTAATTTTATAAGGTACCTAATTAAGTATAACTTTTAAAATTAAATTAAGGAAATAAGCTCTCCAACATTCATCAAAAAGATACTCCAAATATACTGCTGCGCTCCGCGGTGTCACCCGCAGTTAAAGAGTAGTATGCGCTTTTTCAGGCTACAATCTATCTCTGTGCAAAATTTCTAACAGATCCCGTCAGCCGTTCTGACCTGATTGAGTAACAAACATCCATACATCCAAGTTTTCGCATTTATAACAAGTGTGTTTAGGGTTCAATACCAAACAAAGAAGGAACTCGAAACCTCATAGAAAGAAAGCTCATAGAACGCCAATATAAATATAATTTCCGACGTAATCGACCCTCTAAGTACCCTAAATGGTAAAACTCCAAAACGTCCATTCAAAATTAATATTCTTCAACTCAATATCTATCCGAAACTTAATGGTCCTGCTCGGAACAGCATCTTTTGCTAAAAACGACAAAGGGTTTGATAAAGACTGTGACGTCATCCACCCTTTGCCCTTCTTGGCGCACCCTTGGTCGAGGGTGGTGGAAGTTATAGGAATAAGCGGTAGGTTAGAAAGCAAAAATTAACGGAGAAAAAAATATAATTAAAAAAATATTGTTAACGGTTCCGCGACGTTTTGAAAGTTCCATTACTTACGCGCTTGTCAAATTTCTTGGAAACTATTTGTCAGATTATGATGATATTTGGCATGTGCAATGAAGTAAACTATATCTCCGCCCCTATGTTCTTGTTTTTTTTTTTTTAAATAGAGCTATTAAAAATATTGGCATTTGTAAGGGGTCAACATCAAAGCAAATCAAAAATCCCTTGTCATATGTCAGGATCATGTCAGGAGGTTGTCTACTTCATTAGCTTTTAAATTAATTCATATATTTTAGCTAGGTATTTAACTAATAAACGATTAGAGAAGTGCAAAATTCATTTAAAAAAAAAATTACACTTAGTCACTCTGTACTTTAGAGGCTCTTCAGTGTCTTTACTTGCTCTCTTTGCTTTCTTTCTTTTAGACGCAATGGCAAAAGAAAACCTTTAAAAAGTGATCACTGGACCCCTAATATACTTTACTTATCTACCTAAATTTACTTTACCAAGACATCTCCGACTATTTTTCTTCGATCGATCCTACTATCCAAGTTTTAATAAAATCTACCAAATTCCCGTAACTTGTACCAAATCACCTAACATTCCAAGAGAGGCTGTCGCCGTCCGACGATATTAAAAATGATAAGTATTCAGTACGGCCGTAATATAGAGTTATTGGTACCGACTGCAGATTTCGACTCACAAAAAAGACCGTAAGACTTTCACACTGACTTATTTCCTCTCGCTCTGGTAGCAAGTGATGTCAACTGACAGACAGAGACAACGATATTGTGTAAGGGACAAGTTGTAGTGAACGGACTGTACACTGATGCTTAAATGGGGGTTGTCCAATACATGTTGCGCTAGATGGCGCCACGGAAACGATACAATCAACTGTCAAAACGTAAGTAGGAAAATATAGAAAAACAAAACATATCGTCACGCCTTTCCCCGAGGGGCTGGCAGAGTAAGAAAATGGTGCAAACACTGCGAAACATGACTTTTTGTGTTCTCTACAAAACTCCACTTTGGGGGCTGAGCTACCCACGTCCGTAGGAGTGTACTCTATTCTGTTTCCCTACACGTGGTCCCCGGGTAGTGCTAACCGGGTAGCAAACTCTGGTGGGAGGCTTCGGCCGTGGCTAGTTACCATCCACCGGACCAAGCCGTGCCGTGAAATGACCTAAGTAGCCGTGTTTCGGGATGTAGTCCGGTGTAACCGTTCGGAAGACGGGTCTGAGCAGTAGCGCACTTGTAGCGCCTCACTCAACTGCCGTCTTTGTACTTCTTCAATCTACAAAACTTCAAGGCTAGAGTGAATAAGTACCTTATAGGTCGTCATGCTCCATCTTAGACCACAACGTCGCTCAACATCAGGCGAGTTGGTGGTCAAACGCCGACTTATTCTACATTAAAAAAAAAAAAAAACTTATAGGTTCAGTAAAGTATCCACCACTTCACTAAAATGGAGAATGGCGAATTTATCGTTCATCATTATATTAGATTAAATTAATTATCATTACAGCAAGTACGTAATTTACTTGACACTACCAAATACACAAAACTTGCGGCGTCAAATTCTCTGAAATAGACAATAGACAATAATTTATTTGTGGCAAAAAACACACAGAATACAAAAAAAACTTTACTTAAAAAAGGTGGAAACTTGGCTTTTTGCCACAAACCGGCCGCAACTCAGCATGGTGCTGGTTACGTCCAACCAGCGCTGGTCTTCCGTTGCGACCGGCAGGTGACGTCACGCACGAGCAAGAGAAAGGGAAAAAGAGCCCACTCTTTTTTCATATTATTAAAAAAGAGTCTTTTCACAAAAAGAGTTCATGTTTTTCTACTAACAGTTTTCATGAAAGTCGCAAACTACCATAAAATATCTATCAAACAAATGATAATTCAAGGTAACCTATAAGGTCGAGCGGGAATAAAACCATTCTGCTTCACGAGTGCCCTGGGACTCATGTAGATTAAATAAAGTATTATGACTTTGACATTGAATTTGACATTGACATCGTGCGTGTAGTGTTGTTCGTTTTGACCGCACCAGGACAATGTTCAAAAGACACGATGGGCTCGTTGGCTTTTGTTAAATAAGTTTATACTAGGTTTACGTTTTTGTAAAAAAAGTTTATAATAGGTTTACGTTATTCCAGTTGTATTTCAGCGCTGGATTCGATCGCTGGACTAGAATAATGTAAACCGGGTAATATAGACTAGTATTTAGCGTAGAAGGCACGCAGCTGCGCGCCTCACACACTACAAAAAAACATATTAACATATTGTATTGTGTTCAAATATTGTAATTTTGGTATGAACTAAGTCGTTTTGCATTACAGCAGATCAACCAGCCATTTTGTATTACGGTTGAATGAACGTCCGTCGAATCGAATGCGCGTTCCACGTTCTTCAATGCGGCTAGCCGTAATGAAATTTAGAAGGTCATGAATCGCCATTTTGTCAGATATTTGTTCCCGATTCCGATACTTGCGACGCTGCATGCCATAACTATTGAATTAAACAAGCATTTCTATAATTTATTCATGCTTTATGCTACACTTACGTTTATTATAGCGTTGGAGGGCCTTCTCCAACAAGAGAGCCTCGAGAGAGCCAAGGAGAAGCCTCGCCTCTCAAGCCAGAGGGAACGGGTTCAAACCGAGCCGACGGCACACACCAATTTGTTCATTGTGTGAACATAATAATGATGTCATCTGCTTCATGACTGGAGCCCGGTGTACAGCGACAGGCTCGCCCCCTGTCACGTTTAGGACTGAATATCGTCCGGCGAAGTGTGGGTGTTGTATTACACCTCTGTCAGCCTCCTCGGGGGAAAGGCGTGACGATATGTTTTTGATAGAATAACCCTATTTGATAACCGTAACGTTATATTTTTTTATAACTTTATGATAGCCTAAACCTCTTAGAATATGTACTGTGAGCCTACATCATGACTCGACATGTGTGTTTTAATGACAATCAGCGTCATTTAATTAACCGACCATTACATTGTCCAATTTGCAGTATGCTAAATTGGGGTGATTTTGTTTATTTATTTATTTACTAGCTGCGCCCCGCGGTTTCACCCGCGGTTTCACCCACAAGAACTTAGTTTTTTCGGGATAAAAAGTACCCTATATCCTTTTCGTTACCTCAGACAACGTTTATGCAAAGTTTCATGAGGTTCGGTTGATTAGTGAGGGCGAGAAAGCGTTACAAACGAACAAACTCACTTTCGCATTTATAATATTAGTTAGGATTTACTCGTACTTATTGCGAAATGCTTTTTAGCGCTTAGACTAATTACAAGTACCGTCCCGTCTACAATTCCTATAATCTTAGAATTTGCAATGTAATAGTAATTAAATCAATCAATCAATCAATCAATCAATCAATAATTTATTTATTTGAGATAAAAACAAATTTTACAACAAAAAATATTGAAATCACTGGTTTCCGAACTAGTAAAAAAACTGTGCTACGGAAACCAGAGACCTCTCCCAATATAGTGTACTTAATTTATTGTTTTTTAAGTAATAGTAGTGTTTTATACAAAACATTTTTCAGACAGCATTTTCTCAATACGTCATAATTTAGATCCTTAAGCCATGCAAATACGAGTTTTTTAATATAATGTAAATAAATTAAATCTTATGTAAGTATTTCAAATTCAATGAGCCATTCCGGCAAAACAAATTATAATTAAATTAAGTATAGTAAATATAAATGCAATAGCAATTGAACTTAGGACGTAAATTTTGACTTTAAGAAAGGAAGCGCAGGTGCCTGTAACACAGGTTTTCTTAACCTAGCACAGGCACCTGAGCGAAAATAACTAGTGTAACATAAGGTTTCCTTATATTGATCACCAATTTGTAAACTCAATTTGTAAACTGTTGTAATATATAATATTTGATTTGATTTGAAGTACAAAAATCTTGTAAGGGCGCTGCATGGTACGTTTAAGTGAGTATTTGTAATTTAGCGCGGTAGTGCCCGTGCGTCGCACTAGATTACATGGCTAACTGGCTAACTGCCATTATACCATCCAAATTTTGCTCTCTAGCTGACTTAGCGTACTGCAAATTGGACATTGGAATGAGCGCTTCTGTGTCAACTTCAAACAATTTTTTTTAATGACGAGCTGTATTTTATTATTTTATTCTGCGTCAGAATTGCACTCCGCTTGCAACCATGTGTAGGCTTAAAAAGACCCAGTGTGAAAGACACCGGATTTACTTCCCGAACCTTAATACAAATATTGGTAGGTTTTATCCTTAATAAACGTACTTAGATAATCTTGGCTTTAAAATATGGCTCCTTACTCGTAAATCAAACAAAATGAAAATATCGGAGGTTAAATTTAATAATTTGGACAGGTTTCTAAAAGGAAATTTCGCAGCAACCTTTAAATTTTGGCACCCGGCGGTAATATTGCAGAAATGAAGCTGACCTTCCTTTAATAATGCTTTATCAATCTGCTTTACCAAGGGTTCCCAATGGATATACATTTTAACCGACTTACAAAAAGGAGGAGGCAATTCGATTTGAATTTTTTTTTGTATGGATGTTACGAGATTACTCAGCCAATTGTCAATCGATTTCAGTTATTCTTTTTTTTTTTGGTAGATCATACTTTAGAAGTGGTCCCATATAAATTGTATCGAAATCGGTTAAGCAGTTTTTTAAATACCAACAAAAGTCTAAAAATTGTTTAAATGGAATTGAATGGAACGAATTACAGGACGGGAAGTCTTTCCCATCAGGTTCAGGTTTTATATTATTTAAGGCTCAATTTCATTAGTCGTTGGCTATAGCGCCAGCATGCAAGAGCCGTTCTCATTAGTCGATGGGGCCGGCCAGCGCGCTAGAGATTTTGTGTTCTCGCATGCCATTGGTCAAGGTCGTTTTCGTGCAATACCCTATGCTGTATCGACCGAGGTATAGAATCAGATGACGAACTTTCATTAGTCGTTACCCCGAGATGAGAGGAGACCCCTAATGCAGGCTAACGTTTCAGTTATTGACTAATGAAATTGAGGCTTGTCAGCTTGCTAGGCGTTTGACTACAACCTACCTGATGTTCAGTGACGGTTTAGATAAAGATGTTACATATTTCTTGGATCAATAAAATTAAGCAACGTTCGGGTCAGACCGTATTTAGATGGGTGACCGCTGGTAGTGTTTTTTACCCGACTGCGCTAGAAGGAGGGTTATGTTTTTCGAATTTATGTATGTATGTATGTGTGAGGTTTCTTTGGCATGCCTTACAGCCTAAACAGCTTGATGGATTTCCACATGTGAGGCGTCATTTGAATCGTCCTGATAGTGGAAGTGACATAGGGTACAATATTTTGCAGCCGGGTTTTCTGTTTTTCTTTTAATAATGTTACATGTTCTTAAAGCTACTAAGATGAAATTCATTTATTCCACTTTGAGGCAGTGCGAGTGTTGCTGTCCTTGTCCAACTGACTAAATTTTTCACATCTCAAATGTAGGCCAGGGGCCTTAAACAAGTAGCATTTGCCTCCAACCGATTCTATTTCTACAATCTCTAACGCTTCAACTTTAACTGCTGATTTGACGAGTTGACAATGAGATTATGATGTGACGTTTATATTATGTAGAATCAACTGGGGCAAATGCGTCTATGAGGCAATTGCGTCTTTCGAGAATTTCTTCACAAATTTGGGTGAACTACATATTTTCTCTATCTTTAGTTGCAGTGATCTGTACAAGGTGGCATTAGTTAGCTAATTTGTGACGGGTTTGTCAGTAGTTCTCGAAAGACGTAATTACCCCTCAGACGCATTTGCCCCAGTTGACTACATAGCTCGTTTTGTAGTAATAAGATAGTTTAAAAACAAATGCAACCTATCCAGGGCCGAGCTTACAAAAGTTAACTTCAAAATCAATCAGTGTTAACATTCTAGCAATGTTACTCAACTCAGAATTGAGATAACCATCGCTAAATGAAAGTTAGAAACTGGATAAATCCAGTTTTAGCCGGTTCGATCCAGATATAGCGAGTATTTTCGTCATTATGCGACCGGATATGAGCACGAAGCTGTGAAGGTCCGGCGGGAGTAAGCGAAGTGCTCAGGTGGTAGAGCACTAAGCAAGGTGTTGATGGATGAGGTATCTACTCACCTAGCTTGCTGGGTAAGTAGGGAGTTATTAACATTTTGCCTTAGACTGGCACATATTACTTTGCTCTGGTCGACGGTTCTGTCGTATATTCCATATTAAATCTATCAACACATAGAGCAAAAAAACAACAACTAAAAATTGTATTTATACAATTTGGTGAAAACCACCAGATCATTACAGCGAAAAGTATTTTAACCATTAAAGTAAATTAAATACTAGCTGCGCCCCACGGTTTCAGCGGTTTAAAATCCTATGTACTATTCAAGACTATAATCTATCTCTGTGCCAAATTTCATTCAGATCTATTCAGCCGTTCTGGCGTGAAAGAGTAACAAACATCCATCCATTCATTCTTACAATCTTTCGCGTTTATAATATTACTAGCTGCGCCCCGCGGTTTTACCCGCGGTTAAAAAGTATCCTATGTGTTATTCTAGACTATAATCCACCTCTGTGCCAAATTTCATCCAGATCTGTTCAGCCGTTCTGGCGTGAATGAGTAACAAACATCCATCCAACCATCCATCCATCCATACATACAAACTTTCGCGTTTATAATAATATAGTAGGAAGTAGGATAATATGTAGTAGGATAGAAATTGTAAATAAACTATGTTCTGTAGTAAAGTTGAAAACTTTTTACTACATATTGTGCGCAATTCATATCCTTAAAATTCTACGTTCATGAAAAGTAAACTCACAATCATTTCATTATATTTGAGTAAGTCTGGCAAAGCCAAGCGACAGTCAACCTAGCCAAGTGAGCCAATAAATACAGATGCTTCAATTTTGAAATTAAAGTTTACGAAATTACCGCATCAATCTCTAAAATTTTCCCAACTCCCGCCCTGAAATCTCATCTCAGCGAAGTAAGAGCGATTTCGTTCAGTTTCAGCACTTTAAATGGTCGATACAAAAGGAATCGAGTGATTGATATTGCATCGGACTCGCGGAATTTCGCCTCCATTGTTTGGATGATCGATGGTTGATTGTCTTTTGTAGATGGAGTCGCAGCGTTGATAATGGCTTCACGTGCATTACAGCGGCCTTAGGCGAAGGCTAGTTTTTTTTTTTTTTTTTATGTAGTCATGTATATAAATTTTATAATTCATACTTAAATAGATATTAACACCCAGACATAGAACAAACACAAATGTTCATCACATAAATGTTTGCCCTGAGTGGGAATTGAACCCACCCCCCAGGCTGAGAAAGTAGGTTCACTACCAACTGAGCCACCGAGGCAGTCAAAGTCAAATAAGGGGGTATTATGCTGCTAAATTTCTTGCCACTCTACTGAACTACTAGCCTAGTCTGGACTAGGCTTTGTCTAATATACCCGTAGCATTTCTATCGAGCGCAGGTGATCTGTCAACAAGTGCACGCTTTTTCACTCACTAATTGAAACGACCTATGAGAAACGCCGCTCTGACACGGAAGGGGTTACTACGGTCACTCGGCGATTGAGTCTCATTTGATGTTTCAAATTCACAGTTAAAGTTGAAATGTCTTTATTGAATTGGGATGGAATTGGGCATCGAAGATATACTTATGAACGTCAAAGTTATAAAATAGACTCAACCGCCTTGTTCGGAAAAAGAGCACTCTCCACTACCCAAAAAAAGGCTAGAAACTGAGGGGCAATGTTTTTCCCAACAATTTTCTTTTGGGAAACGTTAGGCAAAATCAGGATTTTAATTTTCAAATTATTTTCATTACAGTTTTTTAGGGGTTCGGTTTAGTTTGGGGTCTGAAGACGGTGTGTACCTACAACAATGTCCTGATTTTTTTCTCTCTCAGCATGGTTCTTGTAATATTTATTTTGAATTATAAGTACTAAATAATAACTTATACGTGTTTTAGGCTCAGTACATTTAAAACTCACAAGCCTGTAGAAAATTGGAATTGTCCGCACAGTGTGTCATGTCAGTGTGAGTGTCATTCACGCGTTGACCATTCACCGAATGCTTTCGAGGTTCGCAATGCGAAATGATTCTAATGCACATACGTAGCACGCAATGTAGAGCTCCCATTTGCTTTTAGCCGGTTGATGATAAATGAGTCGTGATAATGACAATAAGCAAATTGACAAGTCATAGCCTTCCCTTCTCAAGCCCCACGCCATAGCATACGTATAAAGGTGTACGAATACGCAAACACATATGCATAGTTCTGTTATTTATGTAACAAACAGGGCATCTATTCTACTAAACAATTGTTGACGTCACAACGTCTAATAAATCGATGAACGCCGGCTGCACGCAAGAAAAAGGATGACTCATTGTCCCGTTACGTTCTGTCGATCGGAGCGAGAGCGCTACACGAGCGAGTGAAAGGCAGGATCGGCTTGAGTGTTCGGCTTGCGCCGCATCTATCTCTCTTCCACTCGATTGGCCTATGCGTCCGAGGAGAAGATTTCATCAATGTTTTGTTACGACGTTGTCACGTTTAACTATCGTCTGTAAACTGACTTTACATTCAGTCAATTATACATATTTAAAATGAATTGTCTATTTTTTGTTTTGACACTTTTGGCATACAAACAGTGTCAATTTGAGGCGATTCATTACCAATCTAAAAAATAATTGGTTGGAAAAATTGGGGGCAGGCGCTTGCACGCGTGAGCCGGAAATTGAAGCAAATTGACTGCACGAGCCATCAATGTGTATTTATCTTTGGTTATTGGTTGTTGGCTTTCATTTTCAACCGATTATAGTAAATTATGCTAAATACGTCAAGTTTTAGTCATGTGTTGTAATGCACTCACTGGGCTCACTGGATTGTAGTGCTAATCAGCTGTAGTTTGAAACTCACGTCAAATTACGGGCTTAATGTACATACATGAACATGCGCCTGCATTTGGTGTGCTTCAGCCTTTAAGGTTATTGTTTGTAGGTGGTAGAGGGTAACCTCCGGAATCAATTGTCCGATTATAAAAAATCTTTCACTAATTAATAAATTTTACATCAAAATACATCAGATACAATGGAAAGCGTAACAAACAAATAAAAAAAGACAACTCATTTTTACACTTATAATATTTCATTTAGGACTATACGTTAGCTTTGTAAGCTCGTCAAAACATTGTATGAAGACTTTTATAAGTAATTTTACTAAAACTAACGACTTCGTTCCCGTTTATCCAGAAAAAATAAAATCTAAAACCTTCCTCGTGATATACTGTAACTAATTATCAAACATCCTTTGAGCTGTTTAGCCGAAAAGCCTACAAGCAGACAGATAGACAGAGCTACTTTCGACTTTATAATATTAGTTGTTAGCAACACATACAAAAGAATGCAGTCTATGGTCTGCTGTATGACGTTTTGCGAGCGAACTATCAAAGGAATGTAGCGAATGAATGAACGAATGAATGTAGCTTAAGGAATGAACGAGCAGCGCTTGAGTCACCCGCCCCGCCAAACCGGCACTTCTCGCTGGAGCACCGAAGAGGACGGACCTCGTAGTGTTTTTCTTGGGTGTCTTTCTGTAGTATTGATCTTGGTGTCCATTAGATTCATTTTGGAATTACCTACATATTGTACATGGTTTGGATTATTAGAAGTATTAGTTGTTTACATTTACATTAAGGTGGTTATGAATATCGTCTCTTCAGAAATAGTTTACATAGTGTCGATTTTTTTTTCAAAAATAAAGAAATCCATTATAAAACTGGAATAATTTGAAACAATTGGTAGCCCCTCCTATCTGTCAAAGACTTTTATTCCTCAATTAAGACAGAAGAGGGATAAAAAGTGCAACCTCTAGCTCCCAGGGCTGCCAGTAATTAAGATTTACCAGTATTTGTATTAAAAACTCAGCAATGCGTTCATCTGTGCTACTCTTGCTAAAAAGAAAAACCTACTACTGAATACTAAGTGTTTTTTGTAACAGATAGTGAGCTTTTTGTTGCAGTTTTAATAACTTGAAGAAAGACAGGCTACGGCTGATGGAATACAAATATAAAATGAATAAAAACTTCTGAAAAACTTAGATAAGAACACTTATGGCCATGCCACCTTTAAAATTCAAAAATTATAACAAAATTTGTGTTTGTTTGTTTGTGAGCTCCGATGCCACTTGACAGACAGATACACTTGACAGACAGATACACTTGCACGTTAAGCGTATAACACGCGTGTGATGTTTCTCTGTCACCTTCTGTCTCACATTTGTCTTGAGAGAGAGAAGAAAGAGAGACCAAGATAATTACACACGCATGAGACTAGGGCTACACACCATCTCAATTGAGTGCCTGCACCCCTAGAATGCGCGCGACAAAATTCTTCTCATCACTTTTTAACCCCCGACGGAAAAACGACGGGGTGTTATAAGTTTGACGTGTCTGTGTGTGTCTATCTGGAGCCTTCCACTTCCGCCAAGTAGCCACTATATATACATATGTAGAATAGATATTACCTAGTTGTAAGTCTAAATTTGTGAGACTCTAATTTATTTATTATAATTTATTATAATGCCCCTCAGTTTCTTGCCTGTTCTTCTGAGCAGAGGCTCTTTATCCGAACAAGGCGGTCGAGTCTATTGAAAAAAAAATTGACGTTCATAAGTGTATCTTTGATACCTAAATTGAATAAAAACATTTTGACTTTGACTTTGACTTTGGAGGCACCGATTTTGATTTTTTTTTGTTTGTTTGAAAGGACAATTAGTCAGAACTCGGGAGTGTTCTTCGACGAAAGAACAAACGAAAATCGGTGTCAGGGGTTTTTTTAATTTTTAATTCATACTTGTTGTCGTGCGAGAACGTGACAAGGCTATATGTACACATACGTTTGTCTTAATAAAAAGAGCAGACATACCTTTGTCGCGTTGTGCATGACAGGCCTGCTGGGGCCTATTATTATTACGTGTGGACTATTTTATCTCTCTCGTTTGAAGAGTCATATAAGTGAGACTGTAAGATAACATTTCACGCGTCATAATAGCCGCCTGTGTTGACTTGAAACTCCAGTAAAAAAATAGATTACGTTTTAAAAATTCAGTCACTTCACATCAGGCACTCTCTTGTCAAGCACTCGTTTCATCAATAAAATAATAACGATAACAGACATGGAATTTCCAGATAAATCATCGCGCAACACGCAAAAACAACATTCTATTCGAATAAAACCTATTTCCTAAACAATGCCTCAATTTTTAACCCCAAACTACGCGATCGTCGGTCGTTTATTTGACAAATAATCCGGGTTTTTGTCCGGGCATACTGTCCGGGTATATCCTTTGTACAGGGTGTTGTGTAATAGACGTATTTTTTATATTCGGTGTATCGGAAACGTCACATATTTTTGGTACTTTATGTTGTCTGGGGCATACAGAAAAGGACATAGGGTACTTTTAATCCCGAAAAAAATTACTGCTCCTGTGGGACCGGGGGTGAAACCGCGGGGCGCAGCTAGTTCATAATAAAACAAATATTTGCGACAAAACTCAAAAGCAGGATTCCTGTTTACCGCAAGTTTAGACAGTTAACAAAAACTTTCAAATCGTCGTCTTGTGCGTCTTAACATAGAGCACGCTAAATCAATTCACTCGAGACTTCAAGACACATATTATAACTATCGGGGACCTCAGTGAAGTAGAGCATTATTTACACTAGCCTAAGTATAGCACACCTCTTTTCTGTTTATTCTTTCTGCTAATATTACACACGTACCCCGTTCCATCCTCATTCGTTGTATTCTGTCCATCCTAAGGTTGCCTGAAAGATTTCGCTCTTAGTGATACGGCTGCTACTTGTTAGACTAAACTTGTCTTGTTATTTCTGGTGTGAAAAATATATAGAGTTTATCTATTTTTTTTTATATTTATTTTTGACAAAATTGTGTTGTTCCACCCAACTCTATTTTCCACTACACCCTGTAGAGCCGGGTCAAGGGAGCCGGACATTGTCCGTATACGGTGTGCCCTGGTAATGGGCGCCATCATGCTGATGGACCGATCATGGGACCGGCATGTATCGGTTTTGACAAGTTTTTGTCCGGACCGGATGTGGTGTTTTTAACCCTTAAGCCGCTTGAGACTATTTTTTCTGTACTTTTTTTTTTATGAAGTTCTAGCGGCGCCTCGCGTTGTTACTCCAAAAATGTACCCTATATCCTTTTCTGTATACTTCATGACGTGTTTGCAAAATTTCATGATTATCGGTTAAGCAGTTAGAGCGTGAAAGCGTAAAAAACAAACAAACTCACATTTGCATTTATAATATTTGAAAGGAGTAAGATTACAACTTGACTGATGCAAGTTATTTAAAACTATCTCTTACGCGCAACGTCGTTTGCGTTTATTCAGAAAAAAGTATCCAAAAATCTTCTTCGTGTATTTAATTACCAAATTTTATTAAGATCCGTTCAGCCACCGTGAAAAGCATACAAACAGACAGATAGACAGACATCAGGCAGTAATCACCGCCGCCGGGAAGACTGACGACAATGAAGACCCTCTATGTACCACCATCTTATAAACCACGACCACTCTCCCAAGATTGCTTGACTAAGAAGGAAGGAGAATTAGGATTAGGAATTATAGAAAGGTGAACTTTTGATACCACCCACCCACCAACTCCCGATATGTTAAGCATAACCAATATGATAGATCAGAAAAACCTAGAACCCGTAACCCAGTAGGTTTAGGATACATTTAAATATTTTTTATTTAGGTAGTTATTAATATATAGACTGCCTCGGTGGCTCAGTTAGCAGTGAACCTGCCTTCTGAGCTTGGGGTGTGGGTTCGATTCCCATCCATCTATTTGAGTAAGCATTTAAAAATATCTTAGTATGTTTATCAGTCTCTAGCAGACATAGTACAAGCTTTGATGAGTTGGGGGTCAGGCAACCGTATGTGAAAGTGTCCTGAATTAATAACTGAATTATTTTTTTCTGCATTTTTGTGTATTCATTTTCCTTCACTTGTTCTGGTGTGAACACTAAAGAGTTTTATCTGTCTGTATATCGATTTCGAGTCTAGTTTTCTAACTTATTCTAGCTTACACCAGCTTCGTACAGTCGACTACACAACTAGTGATGTACACAAATCGATACCCGGACCAGCGGAGACGGAGCAAAAAGTACCGCCATCAATTAAAACGAAACTCGGCCACCTGTCTAGGGAAGGGAATGTCGATAATTATTCACCTCGAATAGTCGATAATTTATTGCCCGTCTTAAATGGGAGTTTATTTCTTTCGATAAGAATCACCTTTTTTGGGTCTGGGGACAATTTTATTGAGTGAAGGTAATGAAGTATCGGAGTAAATAGGCCCGTAATGCTGTCGGTTCCGAATGTTTAAGGTCACTTAGACAACTTAACTGTTTCTGTTTCGTTTAATAGCAAGAGAAAATCACCTGTTTTGGGAACAACAAGCTCTTAAGTTTTGGGATTGGTTATTATGTAATGTTCATTCACTATAGTGAGCTGGGTTCTACAGCTCAGTTTACGAATATTAAAAACAACTCAAAATACTGCGAGTACTTTTTATTTCAATATCACAGGACCACTCACTTTTTATTAAAAAGGTGTCAAGCCGTCAGTTTTCATAGTAAACAACGTCAGTACTACCACAAACATTAAAGTAAAAACGTTACTAACTTTAAAGGTTTTTCCTCTATTTATTAAGCAATGTCATCAACACCGTATCTAGTATCTAACATCAACAAACATTTACTTACGAAGTCGATATAACTATGCAAACTCAATTCTCTAAGCGATTTTATCGATAAAAACTAGCTGCCACACTAACAGCAGCTAGTGAAGTGACATGCTTCGAATGTTGCTTGTTTTGTCAATGTCGAGTGCTCTCTAATTTAGTTTCAATTGAATTCGTTTTTTACTATCTTCGTGTGGAACTTTATACGAGTAAAAAATAAATATTTAGAACGTAGTTCTCGTGTAAACAGGCACCTTGAGGTACGAGTAAGTTTACTTCATAAAAAATAAAATACTATGATTGAATTAAAATGTGATAGCTTTTAAAGAAAAAAAAAATGATAAACTTGTACATAATTACTTTGAGATTATTTTGTCGAGTCCGCTTGGGAAAGCACCTAACCTTTGCCAGTTACTCAACTGCCAGGTAGTCATGTGAAAATATTTCTGTGTTCCGTATTGAAGGGCAATGTTTTCCGAGAAATTACTGGACACAAAGGGATTTAACATCTAATTTCTAAGGGTGACGAGCGCAGTCGCTAAAGATTTTTAGGATTTTTTCGTTCTGGCCGGCACCGTAATGCGCAAGCGTGACGCTCACCATAAGGTGAGCAACTTGCTCGTCTCGACACTTAGCGATATGAGAAAAAAACTAACCTTAATCTAAGTTCGGTACTTGTTAGATTCCATGCCTCAGGTGCTACTAAACCTACCTACTAAAATAAATTTTAATTAGTAGTAAATAAATAGTAAATATTTATTGTAGGGTCACCAAAATGTACATGATTATTAAATTATTTAAATAATTAACAGAACATTCGGTAGTACATCGCAAGCCTATCTCGTCTGATATTTTAAAAATGTAATTGTTATTATCATTTATTAATTATAATAGTATTATTATTATAAATAATAATATTACATTAATATTATAATAAATAATAATTGATTATAATATAAATAAAACAGTTTTATTTCAAGCCTAGAAGTGATTACATGTCGCTTAAACTGTTAAATGGTAATTATTATTATTATAAGTCTAATTATAAAATATATCACTGTATGTTTTCCGAATAAAATAAAATAAATAAATAAATTAACATCGAGGGGGCCATAAGAAAGAAATCGACATCGATAATAGGTACAATAATTATCGATACTTTCCCAACACTATTCAATCAGCCGACTGCCGGTCAACTCTTCCAATTAATTAGCCAACAGCCCAGTGGGTTCTTTACGAGAAATAAAGTCCGCCATTTGCTGTTTTTTAGAGTTCCGTACCACATAATGTAAGGAAACTGGAAATAAATAATGAAAGAAAAGGAACCTTCGTAGATTATTGCCTGTATTCAGACGGGTCTTTCTTTCTGTGATCTTTTTTATCAGTCATGACTAAATTTGAACTTTGGAAGAAGGAAAATATGGGTTAGCTCTACAGAGAGACTTAAAAGCTTTTAAAAATAAATACGAAGCTTAGCAATCACTAGCACCCCGCTTATTATAATATTCAAAAAATAATTTAGAAAAAAAAAAATAGTTTTCGACTGAGTAACGCAAGCGAGCGAAGCGTCTTTGCTTCATCTTCGACAACAATGCTTTCGTATGTCCGAGTTCTGTCTAGATCTCTGTCTGCCTCTACATGTCGCATTTCTTAACCTACTCTCTTGAAATTTTGTGAGTAGTTTCCGCATGAGTCCTGCATAAGTATCGAACCTGCTCACAAAATTTCACGAGAATCAGTTCAGGAAATCGATCTGGAGAGGAGACAGACGTCGGTCGCAAGGTCTCCAGCTCACAGAGCGGCTAACATATTTATAAAATCTTCTGTGAAAAATTATCAAACTAATGGTGAATGCCGTGTCAAAATCGTGGCGTGGCTTAAAAGAAATTAGAGGATGTACAGACAGACGCGGAAAGCAATAATTATGATCGTCAATGAAATAAAAAGTTTTATTCTATTTTAGTCTATCTATTTGTTTGTCATCTGCTACATGACTGAAGCCCGGCGTATGGCGACAGGCTCGCCCCCTGTCACATCTGGGACTGAATGTCGTCCGGCGAAGTGTGGGTGTTGTATTACACCTCTGCCAGCCCCCTAGGGGGAAAGGCGTGACGATATGTATATAAATACACGTATGTAATTCTATTGTAAAAAAAAAATTAAAACCTGTACGGAACCCCCGTTGATACACTCTTACCTACGATCGTCTTCGCGGTTTTATTTTAGAGTTCCGCGCGGAAATCGTAAATTTTTCATCAAAGGATAAGTTTTAAAGGGATTTTTTCGACTTGTTGGTTTTGCTGACTGAGATCTGAGATTAAAGAAAAACACACCAAGCGTTTTACGTAATTATTACTGCGTATAATTTATTTTCTAATTAATGGAATTTTATTGAGCAAATTATTATTTAAACGCTCGCTTAATAACGCTAACTTTTTAAGTAGTTTTCGGTCTCAAAATATTATAAAAATCTGTATTTTTTTTTGTTAACAATAACAATGTCATCTGCTACATAATTGGAGCCCGGTGTATGGCGGGATTTATAATGAATATTGTCCGGCGAAGTGTGGGTGTTGAACCTCTTCCAGCCCCTACGGTGAAAAGGCATGACGATATGTGTATATTTTTCGGAAATAAAGTACATGTACGCAGAAAATAATGGTATTTGCTGACCTACACTTATATAAATAGTATATAATTCTATTTTCAAATACAAAACATATTTTTTGATAAACCCATTGCACAATAAATTCAAACACTGTGGACCTTTGACTTTGATCCCTGGCACATGGAAAAACCAGTATCGTGGCAAGTACCTATATTTTTATACTTAAAATTTCATAAAAGAGAGAAATTTGATAACTTGTTCACTTTCTAATAAAACATAAAATGTTACAACGCCGCATTGCATTACTAGGAGCCATAATTATAAAAAACATATCCAATCGATTAATTTTAATTTGATACCTTGTTCGATGTTAAACAAAAAAAATGTTACAATGACGCATTGCATTACTATGAGCCATCATTAATGAAGCGCGTCTACCCAATGTCTAATTCATTATTTGTTCTCTACGGAACCCTTGACAAGCGTGTTAGCCCGCCGCTGGCAGTCTTCCACTTGCAAGTTGTTTCCTGAGCTCGCGAGTTGCCAGTTTGCAGTAATTAAGTGATTTTAGTTGACAGCTGTCAAATGAGGGCTTCGGCTGCACTTGGCTTCCATAGTTAGGTGAAAATCACTGTGTATTAATTGACTGAGCAGTCTAAGACTGGTCTATGAGCTAGTAAAATATGATGTGAACACAACGACGTGGACAACTAACACCCAGACTACTAACCGCCGTGTTCGGAAAAAGAGCCACTACCCAGAAAAACAGGTAAGTCTGTATCTTAGGGGTATAATTATTTTACTAGCTCAAAATTATCTTGGTTAGTAGTCTGGGTGTTATTTGTCCACATCGTTTTGTTCACATCATGGCACCCCTACTAGTACTTACCATAAGCAAGAAATAAAGGTATAAAAATATGCTCCACCAGGTATAGCATTCAGTAGCACGTAGAGACGTCAATCTATGCTTGAGCAAGACCGAAACAAGTCATTTAGAACAAGTTCGAAAGAGACGGATGATGATGACGTCATTACGTGTTTGCTGAATGCTAGACCTTGTATTTTTGGATCATGGGTAAACCTTACTAGCTCATGTGTTTGCAGCTTCACTAGGATATCTGTGTTTTGGTGTTCGTTGTCTAAGTGTTTGCTTGTGTTCCATGAAATCCTCTACATAGAGAATCGTAGAGGTAAGATTGTGAAGTTTGACCTAGCTTACATAAATTTAATATGTACTAACATCGAGTTTTCTTGCTTTGAACTAGCGTAATACAATCGTTACTTATTTTATTTGACCAAAGTCGCCCGCTGGCTTAAACGACATTTATACGTGTGCAGTTTTTTTTTTAATATGGCACCAACATTGAGAGACATATAGCCGCCGACGTAATGTCGGTGGGTGTCGATGACTTATGTACGTAGACTGCCAGTTGTCGGCAGACAGACTGACAAGAACATAGTTACGTACAGATGTCGCCTAACCCCAAACTAAGCAAAGCTTGTACAATGGCTGCCAGAGACTGATATACATTCTTAGATATTTTTAAATACTTAATTAAATAGAAATTAACAACCAGACATAGAACAAACACTAATATTCATCACATGAATGTTTGCTCTAGGTGGGAATCGAACCCACGCCCTTACGCTCGGAAGGCAGGTTCACTGCCAACTGAGCCACTGAGGCAGGCGAATTAGCGAATTAACGCGCGATAATTCTTGTCGCGCTAAAATCATTCTACCGCTTATCAGCGATGTTCTTCTCTACATTAGCGGTCAACTCGTCGCCTCTCTGTGGAGTTGACGCGGGCAATAATTCGCCCGAAACATCGCCGAGTGACGAACTATTCGGCTATATACTTGTCGCGATAACCCTAATTATCGCCGAAATCCGCTAAAATAGCCGTACCATTTTTGAAAAAAAAAACAGGTACATGCATACATACGTGCTGAAAATGAGCCCGTCTTCACCACGATCTTTTATAAGTTAACCATAAGTTACGTCATAACCGAAACGAGATGGTAACTTAACCGATAAGTAGAAAGGAGATGTCCAAGACAGCGCTCGAAGTGGTCTAATGTGCAAACACATTAGCGCCCTCTATCGAGCTCCAGCAGTTTTAAGTAAACTCGGTTTAAGTTGAAGTTAAGTTATAAGTAAGTTGAGTTTTTGTGCGGGATAAAAATGTGAAATTTAAGTTGAATTTCTGCTTTAAAAACTTTGTAAAATTCAATGTATCACATAATGACCCTGATAGGGTATGGCAACATTGTTCGGACTGGATTTAAATTCAATAGAATGTTAATTATATCTAGTAAAAAATGAATACTGTACGTTGCTAAGAGTCCCGCGACGCTCTGAAATTTCCATACAAACGCGCTTCTCAAATTTATTGAAAACCATTTGTCAGATTATGATGAAATTTAGCGTGTACAATAAAATTAACAATATCTCCGCCCCTATGTTTTTGGGTTTTTTAAAAAACGTTCTCAAGCGAAAATAGAGCTATGAAAAATATCCGCATTTTTAAGGGGTCATTTTTGACTGATTTTTTCAACAGATAGACAAAGCAAATCAAAAATACCTTTACATAGGGAGGCTGTCTACATCATTAGCTTTTACATGAATCCATAATACAAGGGACATTCTTAGTTATTTAAGAATGATTAAAGAAGTGCAAAAGTCATTAAAAAAAATTTCACTGTGTCACTCTGTAGGTAACTTTAAAGGCTCGTCAGTATCATTACTTGCTCTCTTCGCTCGTCGTCTTATTCTAGACGAAATGGCTATGGAAAACCTCATGACAATGCGAAGTTAGTCTAAAGTGGTCGCCGGACTCTTAAGCGTATCATTTGAGAACGGCTGGACCGATTTGATTAAAACTTTCTCTATGTGAGGCCGAAATTCAAACCTTGTTTTTTAGATCCTAATTTGGCTGAAGGGTTTGTAAGCAAGCTTTGATATACTTAACCAGTGGCTCTGTAACTTGGAGTCCTCGAGACCAGCGTCTGCCCTCCACTACAGATCGCATTCTTGAACTGATTCTCGTGAAATTTTGTGTGCAGATTTGATAATTAAATATAGTTTTTTTTTTGTCTAGGCAGTTTTTGGAAAGTTTTCAATTCAAAAAAGATTAAAAAAAAATCATATCTCAGCAATTAAAAAAAAATCGGATTCGGTTAAGAAATGCAACCTGTAGACGACGACAGAGGTACGATATACGAAAGCATTTTTGTCAAAGCTAAGCAGAGATGCTGCGTCGCTAACTTTCGCTTCGTTGATTCGTTTAACATCTAGAGAAAATCACTGGACTATTCAATTTTGGACCAAAACGTACGACCAGTATTAGATTTCTACAATCTTGTAAGTGTGTTTTTCAGGTTCCGTGGTGGACTTAAGAAATGTTATTTGTATTAAATTTGTATTTGATTGATAAAATAAATAAATTCGGAACATTTTCACACACGGTCGCCTGACCCCAAACTTAGCAAAGCTTGTACTATGGCTGCCAGAGACTGATATAAGTACATACTCGTATATATTTTTAAATACATCCTTAAATAGATTTTAACACCCAGACATGGAACAAACACCAATGTTCATTTGTACTAGGTTGGAATCGAACCCACGCCCTCAAGCTCAGAAGGCAGGTTCACTACCAACTGAGCCACCGAGGCAGTAAAAAAAACATCACACCTACGCCAACATTAAGCAAATATTAAGCTACATTAAGTAAAAGCTTTCCTCTACTTCTTTTCGTAAGTAATTGTTTCTATCTTTCTGTTGCCATCAATCAACCAGTCAGTCTTTAATTCATTATTGATTATTATTGACCGAAAAAATAGTACATACAGCTCCAACAAAGTTATTTGTGCAGTGGATTGGAGGAGCCACTATCTTATTTTCCAAATAAAAGTTAAACACTTTTACTAGAAGAATTGAGTTCCATCATTTGACCAACTGTAGAGTTAAGGTGGTCGATCAGTAATTTCCACAAAATATCGTTGATTTGACAGGTTTCTAGGAACTATCTTACATTATTATCTTTTGATTTTAGTAAATATGTATGTTTGGTTGATGTGTCACTTAATATCATACTGACACACTTTGCTCGATCACGCTGATATTATAAATGTGAAACTCTGTGAAGAATTGAGTAAGGATGTGTTACTTTACGCTGAAGCAGCCCGATCAATGACAGTGAAATTTTAAATGAACATAATTAGCCCCGTTCCCTTTTCCCTTGAATAAGTTTTAAATTTTATATTATTTTGTATCTCGTTAAAATGAACAGTTCTTTCTGTAAGATAGCGTGTCAAAGAATTACTAGTTACGCTTACCACTCTCATCAAGTCGCCAATGATGGAGGATGAACAGCAGAATGTTATGGCGGAGACTGGCAAGAGCCGATCCTCGTAACGTACGTGTATCGGTTTGCCGTAACAGTTCAACGTATCAATTCAACGAGTCCAGACGCTCGCCGCGAGCATGCGAGCCTGTCTCGCTCGCTCGCACGCTGCCAAACTTGAGAAGATACGCGAACCGGATACGTTACGAAGTTCAGCTCCAGGCAGTCTCTACCTTCAGATTTACTAATTACTAGACGTAGTATAAAAAAAACGTCTAATCCCATTTTATCCAAGTCCTGTAAGATTTAGCTTAGAGGTGAAAGGTTAAAATTTGCAATTTGATTTGAAAGGTCAAAAGACCTATAAGCTACTTCGTTAATTCACTACGACGCCGCCGTCTTAATTAATTAACCCATTATTTCAATCAAAATTACATAAAGAGTCAATAAAAATTATAACAATGGCTTACAATGACACAATATTCTCATACAGACGTTGTCAACAATTTTTTCCTCATTAATTCATAATACTTATCAACACTTCGCGTAAGCATTATTAGAAAAAACTGTAATAAGATGTAATAGTGTCAGTCTTAATAATGAAACTCGTTATGCTTACATTTGTAATTGTAAAATTACACTAGAACCTTGTCTCAATAACGATCAGTGGTAATTGTTTGATAAACGAAAGATGCGTAAAGAAAATTTATAGAGATAAGATTCTAACTAGTGCAATTGCTTAGTATTCTAGCTCTAACTGCAAATTAATCTACGGTCCTTTGTTACAGGTGACGTCACAGCAATCAAGAAAATAACAGTTTTCAACCGCCTTGGCCGGAACACGCAACAGATTATAATGACTAGATATTAATGACAAGCCATTAGAACACGGTCACGCGGTCGCCGTGACAGTGCCACCTTAATGATGTGACGGACATGACGTGAACCCGAACTTGAAATAAAAATGTTCGCAATCTCTGACAAATTCTGGGACCGAAGAAAGGCACGATGACGTTGCGATACCGCTTTTACGATTGTATAAAATAAAAAAACTTTAAATAATCGGTTATAACGCTTCGATAGTGAATAGTTGCGCTTTTTTGTGTGTCGCGTCGCGAGTGAGTTTAATATTTAATTTGCTGTTTCGTTTCGTATTCGTTGCGGTATCATTTCCGTCTTTAAAGCAATATTAGATAGGCATAGCACAGACTGTACTGTAAATAAATTTCAACTCGAATTAAGTTTAGAGTAAAATTTAAATTTAACTACAAATACGCTTACACAAAAGTTCGATAAAACGGGTATTGATTAATTACTATAAGTAAATTAAATTCAATGTTTTAAATCTAGTTTTGGTGTAATTCCGTTCCTATACGCAATACTTTTCTTATTTCACGGGGCCAAAGTAATGACGTAAAGTTATACAACAAATTAGTGGAACTCTACTCTTTTGCTGCATTCGAGAAATCTAACAAAAACTCTGCCGAAAACCGGTACAAGAAACAAGATGGTACTGAATGCGACGACGTTACTCGCGAGGACGACATCGCCTACACATTTCAACGGTACTCTCGGATTGAATTCAACGTTTCTGGTGCCGACGTACATGAGCCAAGATGAATTCTTGGCTCTTCAGATGACAAACACTTCAGATGCCAACACTACAATTTCAAATGATACCACGATCAATGTAGTTCTGAATACTTGGTATCCAAGTGGCTACTCTCCAGCTCACATCATCTTAGCATCAGTAGTAGTGACTGTTCTAATGATAATGGTGGTAGTGGGCAACATGCTAGTGATAATCGCAATAGTGACAGAAAAAGCGCTAAAAAACATCCAGAACTGGTTCATCGCGTCTTTGGCTGTGTCGGATTTTTTTCTTGGTTTAGTGATAATGCCGTTTTCTTTGGCAAATGAACTAATGGGGTACTGGATTTTTGGGTTTTGGTGGTGCGAAATACATTCCGCGATGGACGTGTTGTTGTGTACCGCGTCTATAATGAACCTGTGCCTCATATCGCTGGACCGGTATTGGAGTATTACTCAGGTAAGTTCTAGTCTTAATAATTTTAATGTTAAAGTTTAAGTTTACGTACGTTTTCATGACTTTAAACATTGATCCAAAATGTGTCATCGCCCTTATGTACATTTTCTAGGTTTCAAACAAACGCCAGCTGCTTAAAAGGGTGTCAGATTTATTTATCAGAAGTTTTTCTACAGAATCTATTGGTATCAAATAATCTATAGAACAAAGAGCGATTTTAAAAATTTAACAAGACTCAGCTGACCTTAAGGAGCCCCTAGACAGGCCATCTGCAATATTGCCGACTGCAGCCTGGCCATCATCAGCCATGATATAAATATTTGACTAAATGCAGGGCCACACCCAAAATATTGTCACAATATTGCAGCACACACTGCAGTAAAATTATGGCCCGTCTAAAAGAACTAAAAGAATTAGGTAAACAAACTTAACTATGACGTTTTTTATTTTAAAAAATAAACATTTGTGAGATCTGAGTAATGGGAAAAAAAACACTGTTCTTACTGCTGCCATTAGTCACTGATGTCTTCGTAATTAATAGGATTACTGGATTACGCAGCGAATAGCAGTAAGCATACCCGAACCCAAAGAAAATAAAAGGCTAAAACGAATACGAATAATTAATCCCATCTGTCTATATTTTCAAAATATATTTAAGCCCAAGATCCGCGCTCTACGTTCCACCCTCATCATTTCGCAAATTGCTTCTGGAATATATTCAGTCTAAAGATATATAAATTAATGTTTCTGAAACGTATTGCATGTTTAGTCTACAAATATTACAAACTGAGAAATTAAGATGGGCTCTATACATACACCCATACACTTATACAGGGTTGTCAGGAAAGGCAGAAGGCTAAGCCGAAAGGGGTCATTGTACTAATTTTTATTAATAACTTATAATAATTTTGATGCCAACACAAAAATCGAGAAAAAAACAGTTGTTCCTTATAAAAAGTTACTTGACATTGTACATCGATGAAATCTAAAAAAACAGCTTTTCTATACATTTGTATAGAAAAGCTGTTTTTAGATTTCATGATTGGCTCATAGCAATAAAAATATTTTTTTATTTCAAAAACTACATGGTAAAGATAAAACTATCAGATACAAACATTTTTTAGGAACAATAAAAAAAATTTGCCTGAACTAGGTAGTCCTGTTTGACAGGTGACAATACGGCAAAAACTTAACTTAAAATAATCATTGCATACTCACATATTCTAATTCAATAAAATTCTAATTAATTTTGAACTATAAAATAAACTTACTGTAAATTTAAAATTAAACACATACAAATAGCAACTTCCCAGTATCTTCGTAGGACATGTTTTGGAGAGCTTCTTTAGCAGTTTGCTTACATTTTATATAAGTAAGGGAAAATATTTGCCCGAGAGAATTAAGTCTATTGTAAAGAAACGGACATAAAAACATGAAAAAAAATCTGGTAAAAGCATACTTTGTTGCTTTTTGAGGGCACACAATATCTTTAGTGAAACTTGTTAATAATGATATAAGAACAATGAATTTCGGTTTAGTACAGGGTGTCTAAACCGAAACGGATTCAATGTACTCCTCCTCATCACGTATGTTTCTGCACCTATATTCAAAATCATTCGAAAACGTTTCGGTTCGGATTCCAGAAATAATAAACTCCAATTATTAGAACCTCAGTCCGCATTCATAAGTTTTTAACATGATTCATTCTTCCGATCGGATTTATACTTAATTATTACCTACCTATTCCAAAAAATATAAAAAGAGACTGACATTAAAACAATTTCCTCTTTAGCAATAAACGTTGTATAGCCTTAGAATAGTTCCGTGGCACGCAGGAATAACTGAACATCGCAAAAACGTCAATTTTTCAGGGCAGCCATTTTAAAGTTTGACATTTTCTGTTTAGTTGGTAAGATAGTTAAACGATGATGTCAAAGTTATTTTGAGGGTTACTTGAGGCCCTCTTTCGTATGGTTTCAAGAATTTAACGAAACAACTTATAGTTTACATAATAATAGACTTGTCAAACAGCTGAAATGCCTTGAATAAGTTGATAACTCGACTTGTAGACCAAGTTTTGGCTTTTAAGAACATTTATCCAGTTATTCACCATCTGAGTACGGATCATTTTTATCGGTTACCTTAGTTATTTCAATGGAATAAGCATTATTTCTCATTAGTAAACCAATGACAACTTCAAACAGATATAGTTTGTCAAGTAATTATTACTACTTTACAATATATATCTTACTTTTCAGCATATAATGCAAAATGTAAAAAAAGTCTTAGTATTTAAAATATATATTTTTTTGAATTATACGCTCATTTACATAATCTAAAAACTATTTTCACTAACTTATTAAAATTATTTTTAAAACATATGGGAAAAACACAATGCAAACGCATTTGTTTCTAATTAAAATGAATTATTTAGAGTATACACTAAATTAACACATAGGCTCGACTTATTATCCCGAGAAATCAACAGTTGGCAATCGTTGAGTTCTACAAATAAGAAAATATTAATCAAACACTCTACAAGACATAAATACCTACTTATAAAAGGTCTTTTTAAAAAAGCTTTTCTAATTATTATTTTAAACGACTTCAAAAAATCTTTGAAAATTTTCGTAATCTTAAGTGGCTGAAAAAAATCTGTAAAAATGGCTGAAGACACACATGCTTAATACATGTTTTGTTAGATTGCTTACATATTACTTCGATCAATAATAATACTAATAAATAATAATAAAACCCTTTATTCAGACCAACTTAGTATCTATTTACAAAGTATTAAGAACTAAAAACTATGAGTGTGGATTTACAAGTATATTTTGGTAGTTAAACTAATCTTAATCTATTCTAATACTTAATTATTTTTTGTAGGTCTGTTTGCCAATCGGCAAAGATCTCCTCCAACCTTTTTCATTCCTGTCTATCTTGGGCCACTCTATTCCAAGTTACTCCTGCTACCTGTCTAATGTCATCATCCCACCTTTTCTGTGGTCTGCCCCTTTTCCTTTTCCTAGGGCACCATCGTGTCACAATTTTGCTCCATTTCTCTTGGCCTCTTATATGCCCTGCCCATTGCCATTTGAGTCTTCTGATTTTACATTAAAACAGGTAGTACGCAGGTGTTGAAAAGTTTTTTCTTTACATTAATGTGAAGAGTTTTATCTTCCATGGCTTCTCTCAGACTCCAGTATCTCTTTCAGCCATTTGTTATTCTTCTGTCAACTTCTTTGCGTATAGGCTATACCTCTCTAGGGTATACCTCTTGTGATATTAGCTGTCTCAGGTAGATATATTCATCAGTGTAATCAATTTGGTTATTTCCTAGATGTATGGTGGTTTTCTTCCCATTTGTTCTTACCTTTGTTTTTTCTGGGTTCAACTTTAAACCTTTCTTCTCACTTTCATCCGCTAGTTCAAGTATCATTTGCTATATGTTTTTAGGTGTTTCAGCAAATAACATTATATATATATATCGAAATGAAATGAAATGAAAGTTTATTTGAAATGAAAGTTTATTAGTGGTAACAAACGTCACATTTCAATAAATTATCGTCTGCGAACCTCGATTGTGTTACGGAGACTCGGTCGACAGTGATTCCGAGGTTTTCCCAGTTAAGTCTCCTAAAGATTGTTTCGACAACCGCTGAGAATAGTTTTGGAGGTAGAGGGTCTCCATGTCTAACACCCTTTACTACTCTAAATGGTTTACCTTTCTTTTCTAGTTGGATTCTCGCGGTGCTATGACTATTATTTTAATTAAATAAAGTAAAAAAAAAAGGAACTTCTTATTCTGATTGGCCATCATTGGTGTTTTACCCCAAAAACCTTAAAACACAGATTTAAAAAATTGTCAGACTTCGTCTTAGACAACCATGGCTCAAAAGGGTCTAAATGATATATGCTAGCGTCTCTTTACGGCTTTGCACCCCGCTATCAATCAACCCTGTATTGATTTGAATCTTTTGTGTAAGTATGCATGTAGGTAGGTACATAGTACACCAATGATAGTAATAGTCACCAATAATGTACAGCATTATAATATATTTTTTAAATTTACTTCACGTTGTTGCATGGCATGTTTGTTGGCGTTTAGGCTCCAGTAGGTACATAAAAAATATCCAGCTCGGGTATATAACAACTTGATATCTTGCTATTGCAGATGAAAACTAAATCACCACGGCAAAGGTAAAAGTGAACATGTGATAATGTCACTTTTTAAACAAAAATATTTGGCTTGCCATAACTTGACATCTCGATTTGACAATGGAGGCAGAAACGGGCTATGTGTATAAGTCGAGATATCCAGTATTTTGGATATGAGTGTAAGTTGATAAATCAAGATGACAATTATTCATACACAAACTTATGCTTGACATCTCAATTTGTCAAGTTAAAATTATTTTTTGCAGAAAAGGCTTAGGCGTATAAGTCGAGATCTTCAATATTTTGAACATGTGTTGATGTTGATAATTCAAGATGTCAATATTAGTAAGCAAACACACACTTGATAAGTCGTTTTATCAAGTAAAACACCATAAAATGCAAGGGTGTCGAGATGTACAAAACGCGATTGCTCTAAAACTATTGTATATTTCGGGCTGATTTTTTTATACATAGTAAAGCGCATACGAAGGAAGCGTTTAAGCCATTAAAAAAAAAATCATGCAAGTCGAGTTGTTCAGTTATTCCTACGTGCCACGGAGTTAAGCAGTGTTTTGTTTTTTTCCGATCGATTTCAAAAATTGCGATGATAGCCTAGTTGGAGAAGGCCCGCCTCTCAAGTCAGAGGGAGCGGTTTGAACCCAGCCGAAGGCACGCACCAATATGTGCGTATTGTATATCATCTGCTACATGATTGGAGCCCGGTGTATGGTGACAGGCTCGCCCCTGTCAGTTTGGAACTGAATATCGTCCAGCGAAGTTTAGGTGTTATATTACAACTCTGCCAGCCCCCTAGGGGAAAGGCGTGACGATATGTTATGTTCAAAAATTGAAAAGATAGAAAAAGACAAAACACTGTATAGCTATTCCGTCCGAGACTGCACATGTTTATTGGTAAGGGGGTTCCAGTTTAATATTTGTGGAACTGATAACCCTGTACAAACATCAACGACTGCAAATCCCAGATTCCACTTCTCACATATCTAACTCGAGTTGAAACAAAAAGCGTTCACCTCCCAAACACAAAATCCCATTGAGCCGGAACCTCAATTACATCGCAGCCCGCAAAGTTTACCGAACTTCAGAAATACCGGTATATTCCGGTAAATTCCGGTTACAGGTATACCGAATATCGGTTCTCTGTTTAATGGTTCGGTTCCGGTGCATTCAAAGCTACAAGCTGTGAGCTCGGTTGTTTTAGCGACTAATTCATATTAGTTTTTTTTAATGTTATGAGCTGATTTTAAATGCATTTGTTGTTTGAGTTTTGACAAAGCGTGTAAAGTTTTTAAACTAACTAGATGGCTCTTTAGCATAATTTGATAGCATGGATTTTTTACACCATTTTAATTCTGATTACTTTTGGTAATGATTATTATTGACCTAGCGAGCGTAAGCAAGCGAAACAAATATGCATCAGCTTCGACAGAAAATCTTACGTATGTCTGAATTCTGTTCAGATCTCTATTTCTTAATATGATATTTTTGTTAATTTTTGCACACCCATGTCCTATACTCTTTCATAAGTATCCTCTCCATCCTAAGGTTGCCTGGAAGGGATCGCTCTTAGTGATAAGGCCGCCAGTTGTTACTCTCCAGATATTACCTATAGATTTTACACTATTAGATATTACCTATTTGTAAGCCAAATTTTGTGAGACTGTAATTTATTTATTATTTGAAAAAATAATGCCCCTCAGTTTCTTGCCTGTTCTTCTGAGTAGAGGCTCTTTATCCGAACAAGGCGGTCGAGTCTATTTTAATAACTTTGACGTTCATACTCGTAAGTGTATCTTTGATACCTAAATTGAATAAAATCATTTTGACTTTGACTTTACAGTTTAAGATTTTTCTGTTCTTTTGTTTTTGTTATTTCTGGTGTGAACAATAAAGTCTATCTATCTATCTCCCTCTACAGATCGCATTTCTGAACTGATTCTCTTGAAATTTTGTAAGTAGGTTCAATAATTTTATAGATTTTTTTTGAGGAGAGGAAGACAAACGTCGGCTGCAAGGTCTATAGCTCACAGAACCACTAGCTATTAACCACGTCATGATTACTACTACCTATTCATTATAATGAGTGCTAGTAAACATCACGTCATTACCTTGTTTATTTAATACCTCTATTACTAAATAGATAATTGTATATTATTATGTTTTAGAGCGAAACTAATTTTGACATCACGACTCTTACCATCACAAAGAACAGCGACCTCATACTGATATTAACTTGTAATCAGATACAGCTTCATTAACCGACTTCAAAAAAGAGGGGGTTTCATTTCGGTTGCATTTATTTTTACAAAATTGCAACATTTATAAACCGGTTTAGGTATGTCTCTTTTAAAGATAGCCTTTCAGATTAGACCGTTTTTTGGAAAATCCAGTTCTGGCGACTAGGAAGTCAGTTTTTTTAAATTTCAAATTATGTTATTTAAAGTACAGTATTCTAAGTATAGTAAGTAGATAAGTATACTTATTGAGTATAGTATTATTAAGTGAACTAATGTTTCCTTTTGGCCCCCGCTAATGAAAAGTGGGAGACAAGAGGAAGTTTTATTCCTTTGGGCTCCCAGTGGGAGCAAAAAGTGGGGGACAAATGGAATAAACCATTCTTACCAGCAGTCCGTAAAACAATAAGGCCACACTTTCATGCTTTAATACCCTTTAAATTTTCTTTTATAAGTGTATTAAAAGTTTAATGAGCGTCATAAAAATTTAACGACATATTAGATTTTTACTATTATTATAGATAGACACTTACAGGTAATTATGAAAATAATCGTTTCCCCCACGTTAAGTTATAACATTACATAGGTAGCTGTAAATTATATGAAATGATTATTTTTGACGAGTCATAACTTTGAGATACCTCATGGTTCGATATTTTTAAAATAAATGTTAGGAAAAATTATTAGGATAAATGAAATATGTACATATAATTTGAAAATACCAAGTGTGGCGTACGTACGAGTATAAACAAAAGGACTAACGATACATATTAACGGATTTGTTTAACAAATAATGCTGAATCCACATCGACGCAGTGAACCGCGGTAACGGAGCGATACTGTGTTGTATCTCGCTCGGTCTGTGATTTCCCTGTAAGTATAGTAGTACTTCGTTTCTGCGGTTCGTCGCGTCGAATCAACGTAAGGCGAGAAAATCAGCAAATTAGGCTACATAATGCCATATCCTCATGGTTTCTATCAATCAAAATTATTTTGAGAGCTATTAGCAGAAGCTCGGGTTATCTTTTTCACTTATGAAGCCAACTTTAAGTTAACATAATATTAGAGCAATTTTTGTAACATTTTAACTCTAGGAAATTAAGCGCCGTATCTTTTACGAGTGGCCTAAAGAGTCAGAGACAATAAACTTATTATACCTTCTAAAGAAAATGTGAATAAGAGCTATGGATGGAAACCAAATTTTCTCCACAAACATTTTTGAAATGTAATCCCTCGTAGATCTGTTCGCGCCAGATCGAACCGGCTGGAGCCTGCTCTCGGCGCTTCTATACCGGATTATACTGCATTTAACCGGTATATTGCGGATTTATTTACACGAACTAGCGGCGTCTCATAGTTTTACCTGCTTTAAAAACTGGAATTTATGCAACGAATTTCTTTTCAAAATAAATGTGTTTTTTTTTTCAACCGGACTGAGTTTTCTGCAAAAAGAGAGGTCTTTGCTCAGCAGCAGGTGATTACGGGATAATAATGATAATAATGTTTTTTTTTTGTTGAATAGTTTTTTTTTTCTTTCTCCCGCATTCAGGAGATTTGGCGTTGCACTTCATGTGCATTTGCCAGTATCAAGTTCTAATCATTCGTTTCCACATATGATGGGATGATGATGATGAGGTGATGATGAAGATGATGAAACCCGCTTCTCTCCCCATTTCAGTAAAGTTATGGATACTTTACTAAAACTTTTAGTAAGGTTTTGAAGAGAACACAAAAAGTCGCGTTCCGCAATGTTTGTTTCATTTGCTCACACTCGTGCACGCTGACGAACCGGTTAACGTTAAAAATTCACCATTATTACTCTTTAAAACTCGAAGAATCACAAGTTTTAGAAAATAATCCAAAATCACGACACCATCTTCTCGGTTCTCGCCAAAACTGAACCAAATAGTTTAATTAAAATGTGGCGTACATTTTGTCATTTTCATTGAAAAATCTTCTCTTTCATTTGTCTATTTGTTTCCTTTTATGAAATTTAAGTTAAAATTAAGGAGTAAAAGTAGACTTTGTGAAATCCATGTACGATCCGTTCCAAAAGAAACTAATTTCACGAAGCTATTCTTATCATGCCATGTCACTCGCACAATCCCACAACATCGCCCGTGCGATTGAGACAACATAATTAGCGCCACTTCGTTTAGATTAGTTTATTAACGCGGCTTGTAATGAGAATGGATATATCGAATAAAGACACTTTTCATAGCAAAAATTTTCCACAAAATATAAATAAATGTCAATAAAAAAACCTTGTGAAAACTGTACAAAATTTATTGCTTCAACACCAGCAAAATAAATATATCAATGCTATTAAACTCAAACCCGTAAAACCATAACATGATTGAGTTAACAAACACAATTAACATACAGACTCTAGCATTTATAGAAGCGATGTGAAAATACCGAATACCGGATTTTAGACGCGACATTTCACTCGTACCGGTTCATCCGATTGCATTATGCGATTGATCGAATTTGTCGTACGCGCGATTTAGTGTTTTTATGTAGTGATCGATTCAAATTGACAGAGTCAACTCGAATACGATAGTGAAGTAGTCGCACTTTTAAGAAAGTATAAGTACTTCAGGAGGAGAACGGGGAACTTTGTTGGTCACCCCGTTTCTTTTTAAATCTCTGGTCTTTCCTATCTCGTCGGTAGGTGGTAATATAGGAAAGAACGCAAGGTTTGGTTTGCCCCAACCCCTTGTGCCCTCACTTTCGCGACCCATGTATACATATACGAATCCTAACTTAATAATTTTATAAATTTTAAAAGTAAGTTTGTTTGTTTGTTACTCTGTTACGCCTTAAGTACTCAAGCAATCTTCACGAAATTTTGCATACACGTTGCCAGGGTATATACTAAACATAAGGTACCTTTCATCCCGAAAAAAATAACGGTTTACGAAGGACCACGCGTGAAACCGCGGGGTAGTTGCCCCCCGCGGTTTCCCTAGCGGTCCCACAGGTACCTTTAATTTTTTCGCGATAAAAGGTACCCTTTCTTTAAAAGGTACCAGTTGACTCTACCTGTCCTTTTTATACAAATTTGAAGATCAGTTGAGTAACTGAGACGTGATAGTAACAAACAAATAAACGATCAAGCTCTCTTTTGCATTTGTAATATAGTTAGTTAGTTATTATGAGTCAGTTTTAATTTGTAAATAGCTAGTTAGACACGCTTTTGAATTTTTTGCGTTTTGTCATGGATATCCCATACCTACATCCTAACCATCAATATGTTTAAGGCTCAACGTTTCGCACATGGCGCGAAATTGGAATTTTAATCAGTTTTTTTTTTGGTTATAGACCGCGTAGTTAAATTCATTAACAATGAAATTTGCGGCCACTGTAGATAATTTACTATATTTGCCTTACGATAGTTTTGTAGAGATATTGAACACTAATACACCAGATACTCAAATAAGCAAATTAGCAGATAAACTGACGAGCCGATGGCTTACATGAGTAATCAGCGGCATATTTGTCATATTTATCTGTAAAATGATGAGAAGAAATTTAATAGTCTAAGATAACTGCAAATTACATTATCACTTACAATAGTTATCTGGTTTTGCTGCAAAAAAAAATTAAAAAAAAATTTCGCGCCATGAACGAGACGTTTCCACCTTATCATGAAACTTAAAGAGCATTTTTTACTTCATCCACATTTGACTACTCACTCGCCTGTCGGTAAACATTCATGTGATGAAGACGAAGAAAACTGCTAAAGAAAAGAGAGAAACCTACTTACTAGACCAAGACGAGAGAGAGAGAGAGAGACTTAGCCTAATTTTCACAAACATTACTAAGAGCGTTCGAACGCACAGGGCACAGAAAATTTATGGCAGCTGGCATGATGTACTGAGAATGGTCGCCCTTAGCATTTACTTACCTAAGTACAATACAATACAATACAATATATCTTTATTGCACACCAAAATCTACATGAAAATCTTAAAAACTAAAAATACATTTTTCGGCAGTACAAGGGCGACCTTGTCGCCTAAAGCGATTTCTTCCAAGTAACCTTAAGTAAGTAAGGTAAGTATTGTTTGTGAATACCGTTATGGCGCAGCTACATTAGCGCTCGATAATTCGTGTCGCGTTGTCGCGCTAAAATCATCGTACATTAGCGGTTAACTCGTAGCTTTTCTGCGGAACTGACGTGGGCGATAATTCGCCCGCTACATCGTCGAGTGATACCGCTAATGTAGCTGCACCATTAGCCGTTGTTTTTATTACGTTCCCTCAAATAAACTAATCTTGACAAAGTTAAGTAAGACGGAAGTAAGTACATAAGTATCTTGTCAATAAAATAAATTAAAATATACAAGTAAACACATAATTATAATGACACAGTACATAATTAATTAAAAAGCAGAAGATTAATTAACCACCAAAAGAGATTTCCATATCACTTTACATTTTGTTCCGAAATTCCGTTCACAATATCCGTTATCCGGTTTCAATTTGCCGCAAATGAATATAAAATACCGCGTTTAAACGGAAAACGGTATTAACGGTTAATATTTAATAGTACGGTGTAAACATTTATTATGCGCTATACAAACCCTAAATTGGTAACTGGAGAAGATCCAATACGATTGGTAATCTTACCTAACACACTAATCTATCTACAGGCTGTTACAAAATCTCTGTTAAATCCGCGAGCTGTGCATCTAGTATCGACTGGAGGATGCAATTTTGGCAGTTCCAATTAAATGTTGACAAAAAAAAAATCCACATACATCGCGCTCCCCCCTGCTACAAGCAGGGCGAACGCAGCCACTAATCGCGTCGATTTTATTTGTAAACTATTCGCATCGTGCCGCTACTTTCTTATAATAAAAGCCGCCAACATTATTTACAGTTTTGTAAACATTTTTGTAAAATTTCCCGTTTTCTTGCCTTCTT
The DNA here is from genome assembly GCA_911728515.1 of Peribatodes rhomboidaria. Lineage (NCBI taxonomy): Eukaryota > Metazoa > Arthropoda > Insecta > Lepidoptera > Geometridae > Peribatodes > Peribatodes rhomboidaria. The sequence continues at coordinate 1,468,796 of OU452190.1, forward strand.
ATACATCTTGCTATTTTTGACGTGGATATTTTTATTATTGTGTGTATGTTTATGCCCTTCAATAAAATAATAAATATTCAATAATATAACAGGGTTTTTGTAACATGCTGTACATGCATCTATATTCTTTTCTTCTTCTACTTAAAAATTTGTGTTGCTAAGTGCAAATCTCGAGAACAGTTGAACCGATTTCTCTAATTCTTTTTTAGAATATTCCTTGAAGTACGAAGACGGTTCTTACGCAGAATTTTTTGTTTTAAATGCCAAAAATAATAATAATTAAAGAATCGACTGTTAGGCGGTACGAAGTTCGCTAGTAAATAAATAAAAATGAATCGCGTATATGTATGTACGTGTATGTACGCGTATAACTTGCGAACGACTGCACTTAAAAGGATAATTCTTTATTTCTTGCGCTTGTTATTGTCAGAACAAGGTAACCATAAAAGAAAGTATAAAAATTTTAAGAAAAGAAATATGGCGTGACAGAGTTCGCCGGGACAGCTAGTAGATTATATAGGCGAAACTTCGTGTGTGTGTGTGTTTGTTACTTCTTCACTGGCAAACGGATGGGCGCATTTTGAGATAATTCGGTATGGAGATAGGTTATTCCCTGTTTATGTGTTAAAACAGGGAACAAGCAGTTTCATACCGAGGTTACGTTTTAGCGGCAGGTTATACCGCGGGGCGTAGCTAGTCAATAAAAAAGACGAGCTGGTGTTAATTAAATAAATAAATTCGAGACACTTTCCACACACGGTCGCCTGACCCCAAACTAAGCAAAGCGTCTACTATGGTTGTCAGAGACTGATTTACTACAGATATGTTTTTAACTGCATACATAAATAGATAAACACCCAGACATAGAACAAACACAAATGTTCATCACATGAATGTTTGCCCTAAGTGGGAATCGAACCTACGCCCCCAATCTCAGCAGGCAGATTCACTACCAACTGAGCCGTAGAGGCAGTCATTACACCTTACATAATATTTTAAATATTATGAAAAAAGGCGACGCGATACCAACACGTAACGATCCGAAATTGATATGAGGAATCAATAGATGGCCAGCGGCTCCCCTCTAGGGTCCCGAGCAAACATGCGAAATGAAAACGAAAAGGCGTATAAGTACTTTTGAGGATTTTGTAGAGGAAAGGGGCATTCTGTAAAATATACAATTTCAAGAAAAAATGCCGAAAAAAATTGCTTACTTTTCACTTTAAAAGTTAGTGACTGTTTTAACATATCATTTAAACCTATTATAAACATTATATAGCCACTGAGTAGTTGTAAGCAGATACCTACATCATTTTGTATTTTTCTTTCTTCTAAATTTTTAACGCAACTAAAAAAGATAAAACACTGTATATAAATCCATTTCGAGGCTAAACAACGTTTATTGATAGGAGGGAAATGTTAATTGTGATCTTTTTAACTGAGACTCGTTTTTTTTGTTTATAGGTTTTATTAACTAAAATAGATAGATAGATAAACTCTTTATTGTTCACACCACAGATAACAAAACAACAAGAGAAAAATAATGATAAAACTTATTAAATAGTGTAACAACTGGCCTTATCACTAAAAGCGATCTCTTCCAGGCAAAATGCGGGTAGTTGCAATTTTTTTTATGAAAAGCAGCTTTGTCATTATTTTGCAACAGGCTGTGCTCATTAGCATGAAAAATATAGAAACGTAAAGATTAAAGCTCTTCTTAAGTTCTTATTTCAAATCAAACATTTTATGAAGAGAATTTTACACTTGTTGTACACACATTGAAGAGTCTCAACGGCGTACTTAAAACTAAGCTCAAAGTAGCGGGCGATGGTTATGTACTATTTTTAAATTTAATACTCACGCTTTCCGCAAATATCCTGCCTTGGTCGTATTAGTTGCCATGACGATTAAATGCTATGTGCAGCTTATACTCTGACAGGGAGCTCAACTAAAAGTAAGCTATTCCCTCATTGAAATATAGAGACAAAATAATGTAATATACTTATATCATATTTATAACTACCTGTGCCCCGCGTTTTCTTCCGCGGTCCCATAGGAACCGTAATTTTTTCGGGATTATAAGTATTATATGTCTTTTTCTGTACCCTCGACAACGAGATCTGTTAAGTGGTTAAGACGTCAAAGCGTTACAAACAAACGAACGAAACTCACATTTGTATTTGTAATATTAATTAAGTCAGGATTAGGATTTAATAGGACTTATTTGAACTTAAAAATGATATTAAATTAAACAAGACGTTTGCAAAATTTAATACAATACAATACATCTTTATTGCACACAAAAAATACAAAGTATTACAAACAAAGAAAATGTTAAAAAAATATCATTCGGCAGTACAAGGGCGGCCTTATCGCCTAAAGCGATTTCTTCCAGGCAACCTTTGGATGGACAGGACAGAACGAAATATGACAAACGGTCGGTGGCATACATAAATATAATAGTAAACAAATAAAAAATACATATATACCTATAGGTTCATATATCTAAATATATAATACAAAAATTAATTTATTATGTAAAAAATATAAATAAATACTTGTATTTATAAATACATATGTACGTTCCTATTAACAAAGAGAGAGATAATATTTAAAAATATGATTTTTGAAAACGGGCAATAATTCAGCCTGTCTGAATGAAGATGGATGAACGGTATTTATACATAGGTTATCGTCAAACAAACAAATGAAGAGATGTCTCGGTAGGCTCTGAGTCCTCGTTTCGTTCGGTTAATAAAGAGATAGAATATTTTAAATAAAGTTTTTAAGCTTGTTGAGGATAATTTCTGGAACTACTAGCCATTTTTAACCTCTTTCTCTAATAGTAAGTAATTAACATAGTAACTGAGTGTCTATCGGCTCATTTTTCATTGATATAAGTCTATGACACACGAGCGTAGCCGCAGGCAAATCAGCTAGTCTTTCAGTTGACTGCGTCGGTGGCTCAGTTGGTAGTGATCCTGCCTTCTGAGCTTGGGGGCGTGGGTTCGATTCCCACCTAGTGCAAACATTTATGTGATGAATATGTCTGTGTGTATCTATCTAGTAAATGTAGGTATCTATTTAAGAAGGTTTAAAAATAATTTTAAAATGTATATAATAATAATTTTTTTTTGTGTATTTTTTTTTGTGGTCGTCGTTTGACCACCAACTCGCTGATGTTAAGCGACGTCGTGGTCTAAGATGGAGCACGACGACCTAGAAGGTACTTATTCACTCTAGCCTTGAAGTTTTGTAGAGTGAATAAGTACAAAGACGGCAGTTGAGTGAGGCGCTACAAGTGCGCTACTGCTCAGACCCGTCTTCGGAACGGTTACACCGGACTACATCCCATGCACATCAGTCTCTGGCAGCCACAGTTCAAGCTATGCTTAGTTTGGGGTCAGACGACCCCATATAAGTGTGTGCAGGTGTCTCGAATATAAAATTACACAAATAAAAAAAAAACCATTTAATTGCATCACGAAACTGCTCATTCAAAGCTATAATTTTCAGATCTTTTTTTTTGATAAATTTCAACAAGTAATTTATCCGAACTTACAAAACATATCGACAATAACCTACTGAACCATCAACCCACTAACCCGACATGCATGTCACTTTATCTGAAGGAACAATAGTTTTTTCTATTTTTTCGTTGCGGAAACCCCAGGGAGGTTTCTGTCTACGCCCTGTACAATGATATAGTGGCCTTGTGAATTATACATGGGGCTTCTTTTTGCCTCACTGTTGCTATATTGAAGCTTTAGTCTTTTGTTGTTCCTTTTTCTTTTCTGGTTCATTTTTGTTTTCCAGTTGATTCTAGTGATTTCTGGTTTTTAGGTCGGTGTTATCTCGTTTTGTGGGGCTATGTAAGACAATAAATTTGGGACATTTTTCACACGCGTTAGCCTGGCTGCAAACTAAGCAAAGCTTGTACTATGGCTGCCAGAGACTGATATACATACTTATAAAGTCTTATCACATACATTTCGTCTCGACTTTCTCCTAAAGGGGCTGGCAGAGTTTTCAACAACCACACTTCACCAGACGATATTCAATCCCAAATGTGACATGGGTTAAGTCTGTCGCCATACGCCGGACTCCAGTCATGTAGCAGATGACATTAAATACACACATATGAATCACACAATGAACAAATTGGTGCGTGCCTTCGGCCGGTTCCAACCCTGCTGCCTATATTTTTAGACACATATTTAAATATGTGGATATTAACACCCAGACATACAAAAAACACAAATGTTTGTCGCATCAATGTTTGCTCTAGGTGGGAATCGAACCCCCAAGCTCAGAAGGCATGTTCACTGCCAACTGAGCCACCGAGGCAGTCAAGCTAGGTCGAAACATTTTTACTCAATTGTAACGATTTCTTTGTTTATTTGAAAGTGTATCTAATTTAACCAAATTTCCAAATAATGATGATTAATTGAAAGTACTTTAGTATTTATTGTGCAATGCAGTTTCCATGGAATAAAGCTACTTACCTAGAACGAAAGCTGTCTAATTCAAAGTAATTTAAACATTTCTACGAAAGGAAGTTTCTACTTCCTGTGAACTGAACGATTCTATGAAGCTATTGAGGCTATCCATGTTTTTAATCACAAAAAAAAAAAACGTTGAAAAACGTTTAAAGTACTTATTTTAATCAATTTAGTAAGTTGATATTATTTTCAAAGGAGTAATTTGAGTCTAAGAATTTTTATTGATATTCATTGTGAAAGTATAAAAAGCAAGCTGTTCTATTTAGAGGCATGGTTGGAAACTATTCATTTGTTTGATGAAAAGTAGTGTTAGTTTTATGTCTGGGTGTCAATTATCTAGTTAATTTATTTTTTTATTTTATTTGTTAAACAAAATCCACAGCCGTTAGTTTAATACAATAATTTTTAAAAACATGGCTTGGATTTCGTTTCACAAAAGTATTATATTTAATAATACTTATATTTATAGGAGTATGTCAGTTTCTGGCAGCCATAGTACAAGTTTTGCTTAGTTTGAGGTCAGACGACCGTGTGTGTTAAGCTTTGGTTTCCTAGGAAAGCGGTGCCGTCATATAGCGGCCTTAATATTACGGACGTAAAAAGGCGGTCGTCTTGACGGTGACGACATGTGGAAAGTTCCACGGCCGTTTTAACGCACCGCCAGTAATTTTTTTTAAACAAACATCAAACGAAAATGATTCAAGATAGAAAACGGACAACCTTGATTTAGCTTTAGTAATTTACTTAGTCTTGGAGGATGAACTATCATCAGAAGAGGAAAATAGTCGTATGGCGGAAGACGATTTATTCAAATCTCGTGGTACTGAAGGTGCATTTGAGATTTTGCTCGCTGCTCCAAGAGTTGGAACCCATTTTGTACGTTGTTTCGGTAAAAAAAACACAATACGTATTTAAAATAGCTTCACCGCTATCAATGAAACGTTCACGAAACTATATGACACCGACAAGACGGCCGTCATGCAAATGGCGGCACCGCTTTTTGACGTTACGGTGTCAGTTACCGCTCTCTAGGAAACCGCGCCATCTTGTTTACATAGACAACGTTCTAGTGACGTCATTCACCGCTGTATTACGGCCGCTATATGACGGCACCGCTTTCCTAGGAAACCAAAGCTTTAGTGTCCCGAATATTCTTTTTGTTTATTTAGTTTGGGGTTCATATCTATAGGTCGAGTTAGCGAGTAGTGAGCCTTGATTCCCTTTTAGACAATTTGCAATAGTATTCAGATTCCATTTTTTACCCGATCGGGAAGGAAGATTATGTTTTTCGAGTGTATGTATTTATGTATGTGGGTATGTATGTATGAGGTTTCTTTGGCACGGCCTACAGCCTAAACAGCTTGATGTATTTCGACATGTGAGGTGTCATTTGAATCGTCTTGATAGTGGAAGTGACATAGGGTACGAGTACAACATTTTGCAGCCGGGTTTTTGGCTTTTTTTAAATGTTTTTGTTACGATCGCTAATGCTCGAATGCTGACTGCTGATTGAAGAAAATACGAGTTACATAAATGTCGATCTTTTGTTAACTCGTCCAATCAGCAGCCAGCGTCTTAGCTTTAGAAATAATGGAAATAGAATCACTTGGAAGCGATTGCAATTTGTCTAAGTTTTTCTTATTTAAGTTTTCACCCGAGCCACGGTAGCGCGCAGTTGTAAATGCTTCTCGCGGTCACCCATCCAAAGACTGACAGGGTCGTCCGTTGCTTAGCATCGGTGATCGGTCACGAACACCTAGTCAAGCTACGTTGTGAGCAGTACAATCTAGTGGAAAAGTTTTTGTAGGTATTGTAGTTCATTTTATATCAAAATGTACTAAATCTAACTAACGGCTAAACCAAATCTGATATGCAGTTTTAATTGGGACATTTTTCACCTCGACTCATAATAGAAAAATTAGGATTCCAGAGACGTATTCCAGGACAATTTATTAATGGGGCCCGTAGGGGTAGCGCACCCCTTCGCGCTGATTTATTGTAGCTGCTAGGGTTGCCATGTTGAGTTACTTATTAAATTTAATTGAGTACTTCAAAAAGTATTATGCAAGTTATGACTTTATAATACGGGAGCAGCTCCCGTACTTGTACGATTAAGTCATAACAATGTTACCTGATCATAATATTGTGTTACTTATCATATTATGTGAATACCACGTCAGTTTCGATAGTAAAATTTAGGTAATTTATCGTTTCCGAATATGAAAATAATATACATTTTCATACCACATATTTTTGCACATAGATATCTTATCAAATTCTGAATGTAATTTTGACAGCAAGTTCACTAGTATGATAAAAAGTATTGAAACATTACATACCATGCCTAAAATATATGTACTACAGCAAGTTTAATACGAGTATGTGATACTAATAAACTTTCTGTTAAATTCAGAAGTAATTTCTAATATCGTTTTTATGTCTTATGTAATGTTTGTCGTAATTCTATTAACTCATATCGTTTTGCAAATAAACAGTTATTACTAAAAATTTAATTAGAAGTGTGTCAGTCCATATTTTATTTAATAAAACAATTAACTAAGTACATACCTGTTAATTAACTTGCTCAACACATTTTTTCTTACTTAATTGATAAACATAGTTTTCCAATTAATATGCATAGTTTTTATTAATGAATTGCGGCACGGAACCCTTAAACCTCGTGGCAGCCCTACCCTTATCTGAAATTAATCCCGATTTCACGTGAAAAACGATTTTTTATTCTTATAACATGCTGTCTCTTTATTAGGGTGTAATTAAAATGAAAATTCAATTAGGCCTGAGTTCGCATCTGTGATAATTCCGGAGTAATTATGCTGAAATTATTTGAGGATGCAATCTTATTTTCCGGGAGTCATTAGGATAATTTCGAGGTTAGGAAATGTATTGGGTATAGGTATACCACAGATCATTTAACTGTTTGACTGCTTTTTAACTATTCTATTCTCAAGAAAATACTAGCCTTAAATAGCATAGGGAGATGCTTTTGTCAGCTATCTATGATCGAAGTAAAGATATACTAAAACATTGTAGGAGTTAAGCGACATAAACTTATCGTATGGTTTCCTCATGTGATTTTCTCAAAAGCTCTGAATATTAATTAATTAATATAATATAGGGTGTTACAAAAACCCTGTTATATCTGCGAGTTGCGCATCCAGTTTCGAACGGAGGATGCAATTATGCCATATAGTTTAAATGAAATATTGACTCAAAAAATGTTGAACGCACATCGCGCTCCGCCCTCCTAAAAGCGCGAACGCAGCCACTAATCACGTCGGTTTTTTTTGTTAACTACTTGCGCGTCGCGCCGCTAATTTCATTAAAAAATCGGACATATATAATACAGATTTGTTAACACTTCTGTAAAGTTTTCTTTTTTTCATTCGTTCTTAAACCAGCCATAACTGTTGCTATTTTATACGTGCATGATTTGGTATTTTTAACTTTTAAATTTTTGGAAAAACTAATCCCCAAGATTGGGGATTAGCGCTAAAAAAAAACAAGTGTGAGCAAATAAACAATTTCAATATCAAAAAAAAAAAAAAAATTTGCGTGAATAGGTACTTGTGTGTGAACAATTACACGTACATTATGTAGGTACACATAATTACGTGCTTACAACAGGGCTTTTGTAACATGCTGTATACATATATAATTGACGTATATTAATCGTAATATAAGTGTAAATGAGTACTTAGGTATTACTAGCATTATGAGTATTTCAATAAAAAAAAAAAAAATGAATGCATATTTTATTTACCTTACAAGCAATAGAACATATTAACAAGAAGCACGTACAAATAAAAACACAAAGTTGAAAATTAAATTACATGTATCAGTACCCACTTTCCTTCACTTTGATATCAGAAAACACGAAAACGTACATTTAAGGGTCCGTAATTGAGCTTTCGTAAAATATACATTTTATTTGAGATAAGAAATCTTCTTAGTCTAAGAGAAAATTGTTCGTAATTCGTAAGATTTTCCGGATTTCTTGGATTTTCCGTAATCACCCGCGTGACTCTGGTTTCTGAGCGATTTAATTCGATTTGAGTCGGTGTCAGGCGTAATAGACGAGTTCAGTAGTTAACGAATTCTCGGAGGCTAGGTTTACTGGAAACCAGTTACGAAGGTCCGCCATCTACCATAGTTTGCTTCTTTTTTTGCTAAAATTGCTTTGCTAAATTAAGTATTGAAAAACTAATTAGTTTGTGCAAATACTTTCAACGCTAAACGCACTGACAAATTCTTTTAAACAAATTTTGAACCAAGCAGTCAAACTACGTGCTCACAACCAGATTGACTATTCTAGCTAAGCTGTTGTAGGTACCGTCACAAACTTGAACAAAAACTCTGATAGTGAAATAAGTATTTGGCTTGTATCTGGTTATGAAATGCAAATAATTTCAATTTTGTGCATTTTCTCTTGCTATGAGAGAAGAAAAAAAATTACGAGTTCTTTTCTAGATACGATACAGAGTAAGCTACGCAATCGGTGGACAAACCTTGATTAATACAGTACAATCTAGTATACTATCATCGCATCCGCACTACATAAAAGTGCCTGTTAAGGGTCCGGTGACCACTAACTTCGCATTGGGTAAAGATTTTCTATTGCCATTTCGCCCAGAGGAAGACGGCGAGCGAAGACAGCAAGTAAAGATTCTGACGAGCCTCTAAAGTTATTTCCAGAGTGACAAAGTGCAATTATAATCATTTTTATGACTTTTGCACTTGTCTAATCATTCATAAATAACTGAAACTGTCCCTTGAATTATGGATAAATTTAAAAGCTCCCTATGTAAAAGGATTTTTGATTTGCTTTGTCTGTCTATTAAATAAATCAGTCAAAAGTGACCCCTTACAAATGCGGATATTTTTCATAGCTCTATTTTTTCTTAAGAACGTTTTTTAAAGAAAAACAAGAACATAGGAGCGGCGATATAGTTCATTTATTTGTACATGCCGAATTTCATCATAATCTGACAATGGTTTCCATGAAATTTGACAAGTGCGTTTGTATGGAAAATTCAGAGCGTCGCGGAACTCTTAACGCCGCATGTGGTATTACAGTTCTAGGTTGTCTCAAGAGAAGACCAATTTTCAGCGTTGACAACTGGTTACCGAACCGGAATGAAACAGTACGAATCAAATCACTGGTATCCAGGGCCGCGCGCCTGTTAGCGGTGAACGCGGTTTGAATACGGAATATTCGGGTATTTATTCGAGCTGGTTCATCATAAGGGCCCGGATCACCACTTCCTGTTTGAAATTATCCGAAGATTAATCCCTGTTTACGTCGTTATGCTCTTATCGCATTTTGATACAAAAATCTTGGATCAGATCCAGTGAAGAACAAGTAACTTAGTTTTTGTTTTATCGATACTCTGTTAGATAACTTTTGGCTGTTGATAGAATAGGCTTAAGGAAGCTTACATTGTATTGAGTTATGGTTTAGACCATTGAGGTATAAGTATTACGTCTAGAGAAACTGTTCCCAACAAAAAAACGTCACGCAACTTAATGACAGCGGGCCTCTCCGCGTGGACTGCCTACAGGTTTGCTGCAGCGCTAAAACATTCGTTATGTCGTCTAACCAGTCTATTAAAATTTAATGCGCTAGAGCAGCGGTCGGCAACCTTTTGACAGGCAAGAGCCACACGGTGCCAAAATAAGCAAGGGACGGGCCGCACTTGTTCAAAAATTTTACTATAGGTACCAATATGTATAAATAATTTTACTATAAATACATATTTTACCATAGGTATTTATTTATTTATGTAGGTATTATCTGATCTCCAAAAATCAATGTCTGTCTCTGACAGCTATAGTAAAAGCCTTGCTTAGTTTGGGGCCAGACGACCATGTAAGCAAAATGTCCCGATTTTTTTATTTATTTACAAAACACTCGTGGGCCGCAAGGAGGGGGGCCGAGGGCCACATGTGGCCCGCGGGCCGCGGGTTGCCGACCGCTGTGCTAGGGGATAGTTTTTTCGCACCTTACACAACCAAATGTATTGAAGTCACACTAATGTCAGGTGTACAGATTACAGTACAGTGCAGTCGACAAAATTCAATGTTCGGACGATGAAATCTTGTACGTAGTATAATACATTTACATATCAATGGTTTAGTTTAGACAAAGATATTGTGTTACGTTTGACATGAGAACCCTGATGCAGTTTAGCTTTCAACTAAGGCTGCTGGAATATACAGCTAGATATTCGATTCCTTGCTATTATGATTTCAGCAACCTAGCTAGAAATTGAGCTAGAAAATGCTTGGTTGTCTCACGATATTTTCTTCCAAATGATGGTAGGTGACATTTGCAGACTTCTACTGGCATAGTTGAAAGTATTTGTTAAAGATAGAACTTCTACAAAAATAAGAAAGAAGCATTAAAATTGTATATAGCAGAAAAATAAACCCTCAATAATTTAATCCTGGACTGTATTCGGGGGAAAAAATACTAATAATAAAAAAAAGAACAGTACTTCCCTTATGCCTGATTAGGATTTACCTGCTAGCAAGTTTTGTAACTACTAGCTAATTAAAAAAACTATATACTTTACTTTTTAACGATGCAAAAACAAAAGTCCTGCAGCTGGTTACGTGTCGGGAATTTTCGAATTCCCGCACGGGACTGTATCAGCCCGCCGCCGTTACTTAGTCACGGCAGAGGTGACCCAATAAAAGTCGCCATAAACCACCGTCCACACCATCACTGACACACTGACACGCTCCCTGCAATAACGACCTCGTAAACATTTTATACGCACACTAAGAAACGACAGATGTAAAACCAAAAAGCTTTACCTAGCTTGATTGAACTGAATAGGTTACATTAACCGTGTGAACCTATATACGTATTGTATGGCATCTGCTACATGACTGGGCCGGTGTATCGCGACAGGCTCGCCCCCTGTCACATTTGGGACTGAATATCGTCCGGCGAAATGTGGGTGTTGTGTTACACCTCTGCCAGCCCCCTCGGGGGAAAGGTGTGACGATATGTAATTTTAACCGTGTGATCTATCCGATTTAGGACTACGGCAAATGTAGTAGACTTGATTGAATCCGTAACATTGTGACAAATAATAATTAACATAAAATATATTTAATTTGATGGAAAGTAACGCGTTTACACGAAATAAATAATTTAAAAGACGAGCTCGACCCTCACGAAAAGAATTGGCACACCAAAGCCAAAAACAGGGTAAACTGGAAGGAGGGATGAGAGACATTTGTCCAACAACGGATCATATCAGACTTATATATTATAATAGTAATAATTTAAATTTTAAAATGTAAAAGTTTAGTTTAGCCTTCTGGTTGATGACAATCTCATGTCATCTCATGCACAATGTAGTTTATTTTAGAAATTTGTTAGTTTTAACTAGGTATGTTGTTGTTACGTTGATGCAGCCGCTGTGCCAGCCTTATTCTGAGTTCCGGGAAGATGTTACGGTGCAAGGGTGTCCACACAAGGGGCCGCCCCACCTTCCAAGAAATCAATGTCATACCGTCCGGCATTTTACGATCGTCACGTACGAGTCCACTCGGTTCCAAAACAACCGTGCAGTTTTTGGTGGTTAGTTCGTTGATTGTGTATGGCACATTCATAATTGTGTGTTTTTTCGGAGTTGGGAATCTGTCCCTACAATAATCTGCGTTTTATGACTCTGTCGGCTGACAATGAAATAAAGTGGTAAGCGGTCTATAGTCTAGTTTATCTTGAAAAGAGTTTACTGTTGTCTAGTAACGCTGAGGAGATAATCACTAGTCTTTATACTGGGGTTGATTCTGTTGTAAACTAGACTTAACTTGGAAAGACTAAAACAATCTATTTGTATGGTATAGGCTCGCCCCTGTCACATTTGGGATTGAATATCTGGCGAAGTGTGGTTGTTGTAGCGACTGGGTGCTCTGCAAGCCCTTTGAGGGAAGGTATTACGATATGTTTGTCAAACTATCTGCAGTACTACTTAGGATGTAATCACGATGTTTTATACAGGCGTTAATTCTGTCCTACCACGGAATAAACTAAACTTAATATTTGGATATACTACAATCATTTTTAGTAGGTACTTACCTACCACTAAAGAGGTGATCTCTACGTTTGAGACTGTCGTCAATTCTATTGTTAATTAAACTGAGCTAATTTGATGAGACCAAAAATACTCTGCGTTTCTTTTCATTTTGAGAATTCTGCCTCCAAGGTTTATGCCTGAGAACATGGTGTTTTCCAAAAGGACTGTGATTAGTGCTAAAAGGTAGGCAGCGTATCTTTAATGCCTCGAATGTTAGGCGCAATTTATAAAGGCCGGTTGAACCACGATGCCGTTTTAAAACTTGTTAATACAAAATATATAAAAGTTACGTGTTTTTTTTTATTAAATACAAGCGACGCGGCGAAGGCACGCTGCTTCATAGTTTTCACGCCTCGGGCCCTATTCGGAGATTTGAGATTTTCATCTCACCTTTTTTCGTCCTTGCTGCTCTCGTTTGAAACGTATGAGAGTGACCAAGATAAAATCTCATTTCATTTCACGCGTAAGAATCGCCCTCCTGAACCGTGTCCGCAACGCATCCTCTCTTAACGTCCAGCCTGCATATTATCCGCCTAACAGTCCGTAACCAATTCGTCAACGTATTACAAAGACACAAACCCTCAGATCAACGGGCAGCATTACTAACAGTGATAGGTCATCCTAACTGATATTATAAATGATACAAATGAAAATTAGTTATTTTGTTAATCTTTTACGCCTCAACTTCTCAGCCGATCAGCATGAAATTTTGCCTACACGTTGTCAGGGGTACAGAAAAGGACATAGGGTACTTTTTATCCCGAAAAAATTAACTGTTTCCGTGGGATTACGGGTGAAACCGCAAAGCGCTGCTAGTCTACGTATTTATTTATCTACATATTCGGTAAAGGGCATCAATAAAAACATAATAATTCACATTTATCGATGCCAGTGGCTCTCACGCTTCCAGTATTATATCACATTCGTAAAATATGAATTATTATTTTCCTATAAAATGTTTATGTACTATTTGGTAATATTTTGCAGGAAATAGTATTTTGGATTATCCGAATGACAGGGTTGCTGGTCTTTATGGGGGCTGGAGAAAATTGTATTTTCTGTAGTTTATCTCTTCTGTTTTTTATTTAGTTTTCCTCTCAATGAGATAATAACTTATTAACAAACGTTGTATAGCCTCGGAATAAATATACAGTGTTTTCTTTCAATTTTATAACTAAATTGAAAAAGAGAAAACGCTGTAAATACGTATTTTAAAGCTTCAGGCTATGCAACGTTTATAACGTTGTATAATTATTACGAGGCTATATAAAGTTTGTTAGTAACGCGATACAATTATAATACGTAATGTTTATAACGTATATAATGTTATAAAATACAATGTTTTTGATGTTATAAAACCTGTATAAACATGTACGTTACATTGTAAAGACTCGACTCCGGGGTCACCAACTAAGTACATTGTGTATAGTTGTTATATACAGCATGTTATAAACAATCTGTTTTATAATTTAAGGGCATTGTACACACTAATAAGTTTTCATGCAAAAATACTTAAAAAATGCAATTCGAACTAGCGTTATAACGTTATAATAAAAAAGAGTTATGGTCGGTTTAAGAACGCAAGAAAAAAAGAAAATTTGACAGAAATGTTAACAAATCTGTATTATATGTAGGCGGCTTTTATTCTAAGAAAGCGGCACGAGGCGATTAGTTTACAAATAAAACCGACGTGATTAGTAGCTGCCTTCTCGCTTTTAGAAGGGGTTGCATATATGCCGATGTATATATTTTTTTATAGTCAACTAGCTGCACCCCGCGGTTTCACCCGCGGTCCCACAGGAATTGTTATTTTTTTCGGGATAAAAAGTACCCTATGTCCTTTTCTGTACCCCAGACAACGTGTTTGCAAAGTTTCAAGACGATCGGTTGAGTAGTTGAGACACGAAATCATTTCAAAGTCAAAGTCAAAGTCAAAATGTTTTTATTCAATTTAGGTATCAAAGATACACTTATGAACGTCAAAGTTATTTAAATAGACTCGACCGCCTTGTTCGGACAAAAAGCCTCTACTCAGAAGAACAGGCAAAAAAGAAATTGAGGGGCATTATTTTTTCAAATAATAAAGAAATTACAGTCTCACAAATTTTGGCTTTCAACTAGGTAATATCTATAAATACTAGTGGCTACTTGACTTGATACTAGTTTCAAACAAACAAACTCACTTTCGCCTTTATACTATTAGTTAGGATAGGATATTTAATTTAAATTAGTCAGTACTGGATGCGCACCTCACGTTTCTAGTAGAGTTCTTGTAACACCCTGTAATAGTACCTACCTAGTCCTTAGGTATAATCCGTTAGTTCCCAGATCGAACCATAACTTGAGATCGTCCCGACACCCGCCGCCTTGCTAGCCGAATAATTACGACATCATAAACACTGGTTTATCCCCTGACTCTGCTTACAATGACATAAAGCGGTGACTGCGAAGTTTATCTCCGCCGTAAACTGGTAAGTACGGCTTGGATGACACTAGGGCCGGTGACTGGCTGTGTGAAGTTAGGTGATTGCAGGTCTAAGGTAACTTTGCTTGGTTGTTGCTGAATATTGTTTTAGCTGTTTGGAAGGGTGACAGTTCAGTGGTTAGGGTGTTTGGCTTTCACGCTGTAGGCGTGGGTTCAACGAACAATCAAAATTTTCAAATGCAAATGAACAATGCAAAGAATGTACCTATTGCAAAATAATGGCAAAAGTTGTCACAAAGAAAAGTCATCAAAAACCCCGAAGCATAAATCAACCATCACACAAGTTTCCATTCAAATTATAACCTTTTCAACTACGATAATTTATTTCAATTTCATCTTGAAAAACATGAATGCTCCCAAGACTTAGACTTTGAGCGTCCAGACGACCCTAACAATGGCTGTTCGTACATGAAGCACTTACGCAAAGATTCGTATCTTGAGTAGTAAAGCTCACGACTTGAGGCTTACACTTACTCGTGCTACTCAAAGACTTACGTCTTGAGCATCTCGTCACGACTTACGAGTCACGACTTTTCCCGTACTCTTGAATAAAGCTGAAAGTTGATTGAATCAGGCGTTACTTTGCGGAAGTTCATCTTTAAAACTGTTACTTTAACTAATTCAGATCAACCTAGAGGAAAAGATGGAATACTGCGTTAGATCTCGCTGAAGCCACGTCTTTATTAAACTTGTGTGCGTGGTAATGTTGCCATCAAAAACATTTACAATTGCACGAAAACTAATATTAATTCCCAAACTCTACGTTAGCCATTTTCGTTCCAATATCCAACCTTAGTAGATTTAATATTCCAAAACTGCACATATTTGTAAGAGTTTAATGTGACGGCTTTTTCAAAATTGACTTTTAAAAAAATTGCACAGTTTTTAAAAAGAACCTCAAAATGTAGTCCTGGCCACACTTTTAGAATGCACTACGTGTGTGTATTTATGTATACGAAGTTATACCATAAACCAATGCACATAATGTCTAGGTAAGAATGACCAAGCGAGTAGCGTAGTTTTTTTTATGTCAATTTGTGCGTGTTGTGTACCTATACGACAGTAGCGTAGTTTTTTAATGGTTTTTGGCTTCACCTAAATCATACGCCGAGCGCCATCTTATTCTCTAGGTTGATCTGAGTTATCTAATCTTTAGTGTATTTGTGTTAGCGCGGAAACAGACTAAAGATCAGTTTTAAAGCAAAGAGTACAAAAACCGAATGGTTCTGTAATTGTGAAAGCACTGCACGATTGAGTTGATGCACTCTACCGTTTGTGTTCCTTGAAAAATACAGTTTTTTTTTTTTAAATTAAGTACTTTTTGCAGATTGCGCTATTGTCTCAAGCAATGAGTTTTCAGTGTAGTCGCCGTCTATGTACGTCGTGTGTACGAACAGCCTAAACTCAAGTAAGGTTGAGACTGCTCGCGGCTACGCCGGCATTATCTTTGGGTACCTAAAGCGTAAGTGCTTCCAGTATTGAGACACACAGTAAAGAAAATGAACGAACCAATACGTTTTTGAGAAAAAATGTTTCAATCAGCCTTTAATTATTTATTTACCTGCTATTGCGTTTGAGAAAAATGTTTGCTCAGGGTTAGAATAGTTTTTTTTTGTATTGCTGTCAGTGTGTTGTACCACACGTAATTTATAATTATATTAGCTGAGTTAGTAAATTATAAAATGTAACATCTCCCCGAAATTCATAGCTAAGAAAACTCTAGACCAAGTCAGTTTTCCGAAAAAAATATACAAAACAGATAATCGTTTGGAAGTTAAGATACCATAGAAAGACACATAGACATGTTACACTTATAACACCCCAAAATCTGTTTCCCCTAATTTTTTTACGTCGGGGTTTAAAATGCGCTCAGTAGATGCGCTAAGACAGTGTCGGGGCGCACTATCAAGTGACGCGTAGCAGTAATAATAGTCTAAATAAAACAGACATAAATGTCATAAATGCTCGCGCACAAGCTCGCCGCATCCCCAGCGCGTGAGTCCGCGACTCGCATCATAAAGAGCGTTTCTAAATATTGCCTAAAGGCAGTAAACACAGTTTTACATCATTACACATGACGAGAGAGCACGCGAATAGCGGCCATGATTTGCCGTTGATACACTACGGAATGGAGAGGAAATGTGAGAGTGGCGGTTTTTATTGCTGTTGTGTGTTTGAGTTTGGTTGCATGTGGTTACAGTTTTGTTATCCTATTTTATATTATAAAGACGAAAGTTTGTGTGTTGCTGATAGTGTGTGTTTTCGTTTGTTGAGGGAGCGGGTTCGAACCCAGGCGACGGCACGCACCAATTTGTTCATTGTGTGAACATATGTGCGTATTGTATGTCATCTGCTATATGACTGGAGTACGGTGTATGGCGACAGGCTCACCCTATGTCAAATTTGGGACTGAATATCGTCCGGCGAAGTGGGTGTTAAACCTCTGCCAGCCTCCTCGGGGAAAGGCGTGGCGATATGACGATATATTACTTCTCGCTCAAACGCACAGTGAGATTTTGATCTGTATGCAAGTAGCTTATACCTTGGATTAACATAGGGTACGTTTTTAGCCGTAATTAAAACCACGGGATGCAGCTAGTTGTGAGAAAATAAATTAGTGGTATTTTTTGTTGCTAAGGCACATTTAGTGTCTGTATGCAATTAACAGTATACATGGGTGCTCTATTAATAAATGAATAGTATAGGTATTGTAAGAAAGAGATTGAAATGAGTTCTACTTCATAATTATTGTTTGATGCGATGCGATGCGATTAATTATTGTTTAGAGGACAGTAAACCTAAGTCAGAGAAAATTTTTGACACAAATAATTTGGCTAGATAATGCTGCTTTAAAAGTCTACAACAAACTACAGACATTATTTCTACTACTACGCGAAAAAAAAAATTAAGTCCTTTTGCACAAATGTATCATAAACTATCAGCGTCCCAGAGCTTCACTCACGGTCCCATGAGAACCGTTCATTTTTCCGGGATGAAAGGTACCCCCGGCCATTTCTGTAATACTGACAAAATGTATACAAAACTTTATAATTAAATTGGGTTGTTAGAGCGTGAAAGCGTAACAAATGAACAAACAAATTCGCTCTACCTTAAATTCTAATATAAGTAAGAAAGTAAGAATGACAAAATATTTTAATGCATTTCTTTTAATCTCTTTAAAACCTCACTCTTTTGTTTATTAGAGTCATTTAATTTTAACAGATGTGTTGCCTGAAGATCCTAACTATTATAACGCCTCTACCGAACCCTCATCTGTGTTGTTTTACATTTTTACGGAGCTTCGGAATGCGAGGTGTATTCCCTTCAGGCTCTTAAATCTAGTAGTTACCCTTTTGAGGTGTATTTCGAAGGGAAATCCGAATAACAGTAAAATGTTATGGGATTCTGTGGACCGCTTGGGTAGGGATGGGTTTTGCGAAGTCATGAGACGTAGGGTTGAAAAACGAAAATATTGGTCCATATTTTGAATGGGGTGATACTGAGGACGAAGTAAAGTAAAATATACGAGTATTAAGAGTGCTTACTGTCCGTTTTATTGAAAACCTTTTGGGAAGTTAATTAAAGCTGTAAAGTGATTTGTTAATTTTTCGATGTTTTGGAAAAAATAGAGTTATGATGCATGTGATTTTTCCTTTTTATCCAACTGCGCAAGAAGGAAGGTTTTGTTTTTAGAGTGTATGTTTGTATGTATGTACCTATACATAAATGAGGTTTCTTTGGCACGCCCTACAGCCTAAACAACTTGATGGATTTCGACATGTGAGGTGTCATTTGAATCGTCTTGATAGTGAAAGTGATAGCATTTTGCAGTTGGCTTTAAGGTTTTTCTTTTAATAATGGTACTTGTTCTTTTATTGTTCATTTCGTATGCGCAGATTTTTCTGCGCATACGAAATACGTTCAATAGGTTCTATTTAGAACGTTAAATTTCTAAAAATAAACTAGCAAAAAGTTTTATGTCCTTGTCTAATTAACTGCAATATCAAAGACAGATATATTTTTAGCTTGATTAGCTTTAGCAATTTATCTTTCTAAATAGGGCCTTGTATGTTAAAATAGCTAATAGTTCAAAGTAATTAACAAACTCTTTACTTAATTGATGTTTTGGTACCTAAATAAATAATTCATCATCTCCGTACCCTTATTCCACTTATGTGACGTCGGTACATTACATACGTTTCCTCCATTCACCTCTATCACTCGTCAACTCAGAATCCATCTTTAATAATAATAAATGACAAAAATAAATGACATAATAAATGACAAAAATCCTACAAGTCCTTATCTGACAAATGACATAACATAGCACAACATATCGTCAAGCCTTTCCCCTGAGGGGGCTGGCAGAGGTGTAGTACAACACCCACACTTCGCCGGACGATATTCAGTCCCAAATGTGGGCGAGCCTGTCGCCATATACCGGGCTCCAGTCATGTAGCAGATGCCATACAATACAGATTCAGATTCAAATTCAGATTTAGATTTTTATTGCATATCCGTAGTGTGCATAGGTCTTAAACAATAACGCACAAAAGTCACAACGGGCCCCGTTAGGCGCTGCAAGTTAGGGCAGAAGAAGACCACTTTATTAATATTTAATTGTTATATAATTATTATTTAATTGTAATTTTATCTAATTATTCAATACCCACATCTCTCTCTCTGGTCGATCCTTCATGGCTGAAGATCGCGACCACCCTTTTGCTTCACCCAGCGATTTGTCAGTATCCTCCACTTATTCCGGTCTGTAGCCATTCGCACCACTTCCTCAAACCTGGACGAGCTACTTTGTTTGAGCTGGTCTGACCACCTCATCGGAGATCTACCGCGTGATCTCTTGCCCTCTACGTTTGCGCAGATGATCAGCTTCCCCAAATTCTCGTCCGGGCGTCTTATAATGTGGCCGAAATAGCTGAGGATACGTCACCACATACCCACATACGTTCACACAATGAACAAATTGGTGCTTGCCGTCGGCTGGGTTTGAACCCGCTCCCTCTGGCGTCAGAGGCGGGCTTCCTCCAACTAGGCTATCATCGCTACCTAAATGACTCCTGACATTTAAAGCCAAACTTTCGACCTATTTTATGAACTATTTTAGAACAAGCCAACTCTGAAAACTTGTATCATTTTGTCTCACTAAGTGGCCACTATCAAATATGTAAACCTGAAATTACGTAACACCAGCCTGGTTAACACAAAGACATTCTTGCGGGTAAAATATGTGGTTAACCATGGATGGACTATTGCGAAATGAGCCTTTAAAATTAAAAACAATTAACATTATTAAAAGAAAAACAAAAAACCTGGCTGCTAAAATGCTGTACCTCATGTCAATTTAACTATCAAGACGATTCAAATGACACCTCACATGTCGAAATCTATCAAGCTGTTTAGGCTGTAGGGCGTGCCAAAGAAACTCATACATACATAGATACATACCCATATACATACAAACATACACTCGATAAACATAACCCTCTTTTTTGCGTAGTCGGGTAAAAACAGTTGAAGTAAATGTCTGTAGTTACCAGAGATAACATTCTTAACTTTAATAGTCTTGTACTAATTTTTAAATTACGGATCATAAATATTTTTTTTAACTTTTTCCACAAACTTTACCTTTATCATCATCATCAGCTAGTAAACGCCCACTGCTGAGCATAGTCTTCTCTTCTTTACGTCACTCCTCCCAGTCATATGCCAATCTCGTCAAGCTCCTTATTTGTAAGCATAGTCGGCAATGGCCATTGTCTGCCCTCACGCTTGCTTGTATGACCCAAGTATGTAGCGGGAGAAGGATGACACGTGATGAACATTGTCATTGTGCTTAGAAAATAGGGCACCAGGTTCGACCCGCTAAGTTTGCAATATCGTCGACCAAACGTGCTGGGGTCGACCATAGCGTCGAATGCGGGTACGCGGATAGCAAACCATCAACGTTTAGAGGAGTCTACTTACCTAATTTGCCGACAGCCGCCGACATTTTGTTATTTATATGATGTACTAGCTGCGCCCCGCGGTTTCACCCGATTAAAAAGTATCCTATGTGCTATTCTAGAATATAATCTATCTCTGTGCCAAATCTCATCCAGATCTGTTCAGCCGTTCTGGCGTGAAAGAGTAACAAACATCCATCCATCCATTCTTACAAACTTATTAGTAGGATAGATGTCGGCGGCTTAGATTCAAAAGAAATCAAGCCACTCACAAGACTTGACGTGTGTGTAGAGTAGACTCACTATGTGATCACTTGGCTTGGCAAGATGTTATACCCAATTTTACCTTCGGAAGGCTAGATACAGTTTTAAATTCGTAAATTCTTAGTACACGTTATTTGACGGTTTTGATGTTGTTTTTCAACAACATTAAAAAATAACACAACATTTTCATTTATGTCAGACACCCCACTTAATTCTCAATTCAACTGAAATGCTTGTAAACAGTGAAAATGTAAAATAACACTCGGTTTCATAATTTTAAACCTTATTTTGCAGGAAAACGGTTGTTTTTACAAAGTCATTATTATTTTTAAGGTTTGTGCAGACATTTTTTTGACATTTTACAAGCTATGTAAATACATTTTTTTTTATGAATTAAGCATATTTTTGTGTAGAGTTAGCTTTAGGAACTTGTTAGTTGCCAAAGATAATTTGAAATGTGATAGATCGCCTACGAATACTCGTAGGAGTGCAACACATTGGCTACGATTGCTTGTAGAGTGCGACACATCGGCTAGGAATGCTCGTAGAGTGCAACAGATTGGCTATGAATGCTCGTGGAGCGTAACACAGTGGCTACGATTTTTTGTAGAATGCAACACATCGGTTATGAATGCTCGTAGAGTGCGACCGATTGGCTACGAGTTCTACACATTGCCTACGTAAACATATGCGAACGATGATTACATATTAAGTATTTCTTGATCAATTACAAAATAAGCAATTAGAAAAAGATATTTTTTCTAAAATAAAAAAATAATAAAAAATCTTGCACTTAAAAAGTCTACACGAACGTTTACATCGTTTTTGAAATTTGTCGTAGTAAAAGAAATTTCAAAAAGACTGCATTGCTTAGTTCCAATAAAAAGAAATTGAAATAAACCTTTACCCAACAATGAGACAAAACAAAACATAAAAATAATACTAACAAAATTGTTTACTCGTATTGTTTTCATGCAGACCATTAACATGTTCGCGTCGCAAAGCATGCCATGTTACCGAATGTCTGAACCAAGCGTTAAATGTTAATTTTAGGAACAGTGCCTCTTGAAATCAATGTGACAGTTGAAGTGGCGTGTCACAAACAGCGGAGCTTACTACGAGTTCTCGATTAAAACTCACTCGAATTCCGCTGTTATTTCGTGTTACATTTTGGTTTTTTTTTTGCTTTTTTGGCATTTACTCGTAACATAACATGGCAGAGGATTATTACACAACAACAATTAACCGGACGATATTCAGGCCTAAATATGACGGAGGGTGAGCCTGTTGCAGTACACCAGGCTCCAGTTAAGTATTAGATCATGACATTAACATACGACCATGTATTCACATATGAACAAATTGGTGTGTGCCTTCAGCTAGGTTCATAACTGCACTTTCTGGCTTCAGAGGCGAGTCTTCGAGTCTTCTTTCAACTAGGGTAACATTGTCCTCTCTTTCTTCTCTTTGATATTTAAAAAGTACAAAATAAAGATAAAATAATCGTTAACACTTAAATATCTAAACTTTTAGTCATTTACAGTTAACAATCCAAATTAGAAGTGGTTTAAAAACAATGCGTAGTAAGTATTTAATACTTACTATTCTTTATTTTTAAGTAAGGTATTAAGTAATCTGTCCTAAATTTTTATAAATTATTTTCAAATATTCAGTTACCCAAAATCGAAAAATATGATTAGAAAGTAGTTTAAAAGTCAAAAAAGTTTGTGGATCTCTGGCTTACTCAAACGCTTTGGAATTCATTTGATCTTTATTATTCACACTAAATAAATAAGAAAAAAAAACAAATAAAAAATTTAAACATAGTGTAACAGTAAAAATACTTTGGACAAAAGATAACGGTTAACGGATATTAACTATTAACGGATACAAGGGATAACGGATATTTTTTATGAAAAAACAGCGTCTGACCTAAAATTTACATTTTTCGGTACACATCGTATCTCCGGATAAACAAGTAATCTCAATAAAATTAAACAAGTACAAAACGAGCATCGAAAGTAATATCTTGCTTTATTTTTGATCGTCCAAAAATGATTGAGTTCCGAATTAATCCTTTTGTTTTAAGCCTGCAGGGAGTTTAGCCTATTATATTGTAAATTATGAATTTGGTTCGCTGTGTGCCGCTGGACGGGAAAAAAGAAGGCTTTGTGTTTTTGTTATCAGGAAAGTGGCTCGTGTAGTATGTACATATTAATCAAAGGATGTAGCTAGCGTTCGTAGCTCGTAGCGATTGTAGCTCGTAGCGATTGTAGCTCGTAGCGATCGTAGCTTGTAGTGCATGTAGCTCGTAGCGTTCATAGATGGTCGTAACTGATCGTCGATGTTAAACACAGGATTTGGATGGGTCTTGATTAAAATGTCTTTTTTAATTGGGTATCTAAGACACTTATGAACATTGCCATATGAGTATCCACCGTTGGGTTGACCGACGCATTCAACAACAACCGTTAAGATAATTATGATTAGAGATCTTTTTAGGTGGCCTCTGGCATGTTTTTTTTTCATATTTTATTTTGTCAAAATATTTAAATATTGTCTGCTAAATGAAATAAAGCCAATCAATACAAACTGTCATTCTCCTATTAATAATGCGTGTTGTCTCCAAAGATCAAAGAACAAGACAGTAGACGTTATGGTTACGCTGGACGTAACCGTACGCTGGTCATTTTTGAATACTAGGCAATATGAAACACTGGACATTGATGGACTCTTCAGCTAACCAAAACCGATACCTAAATCAACCGTTGATCCGTCCACTGCTGGACAAACGAATCCCCCAATTATCTCTACAACGACCGGTTCTGCGCTGCACCTAGCGGCTTCTCGCGACCCGAGGCAGACCGTCAGTCCACATCGCGAGAGGCCGCGCCCACGCTGCGTCTTCCAGTTCGTGGTCGCCACTCAAGAATCACTCTACCCCATCAGCCGTCAGTTCTAAGAGCAATGTGCCCTGCCCATGTCACTTCAGTTTAGCAGTTCTTCGGGCTATGTCGATTACTTTGCTTGGCCTGCTGATTTTTTCGTTTCTAATTCGATCTAGTAGG
Organism: Peribatodes rhomboidaria; assembly: GCA_911728515.1. NCBI lineage: Eukaryota > Metazoa > Arthropoda > Insecta > Lepidoptera > Geometridae > Peribatodes > Peribatodes rhomboidaria. The sequence continues at coordinate 1,493,186 of OU452190.1, forward strand.
GAAACTCTGGCATAGCCTCCATTGCTCTTTGGGTGACCTGGAGCCTTCTTTTATTTAGTGCATACTAGTGTAAGTGTTGTCAGCCTGAACGCTGTTATTATTATTGAAAACAAATGAATATCATCAATGGCTATGTTAATTTATTCGCATTGTCGAACCGATGCATAATTCAAAGCAAACTAAGCTGAGGTTGCCGCATGCTAATCTACCTACAACTCTGCGGGCCAATGCAATGCTAATTTTGGTTACGACAAATGAGTTTTGTTTTGCAAATTATACTGCATGTTTGGTAATAATTTAATAATAAATAAATAAATAATATTCGGGATACTTGCACATACAGTTGTCTGACTCCAAACTAAGCAAACCTTGTACTGTGAAGACCAGAGACTGTTATACATACATACGAGTATCTATGTTTAATTGTATGTCATCTGCTACATGAATGGGGCCCGGTGTATGGCGACAGGCTCGCCCCCTGTCACATTTGGGACTGAATATCGTCTGGCGAAGTGTGGGTGTTGTATTACACCTCTGCCAGCCCCCTTGGGGGAACGGCGTGACGATATGTATGCCATTCTAGTTTATTAATTCACAAATTATTTCAATTATTATATTAATTATTAATCTAGTGCAATATAAAATGAAAATAATGTGACTGTTGCTTTGATTATTTAATTTAAACTTGTATGAGTCTATGATACTTAATAAATAAAAGATTTATTGTTATATTATGAAACATTACAATCAAATTAAAAATGTCCGCCTAATTTAGGAGGCGCCTAATTTGTGAAAGGCTGTCAGTAATTCTCGAAGGCTCAATTGTTCTCTCTATCTCTCTCTCTCTCTCAATTGCTCCATAGACGCATCTGCCCCAACTGACCCTATAGCAATAATTTTGACTTATGAAAAGAGCACGCTTGCCTAAAAGAAACCGACTCACTGGAGACTCGAAGACACGTTCCCGCCTGACTGTCTGTAACTGTCATTACTCCAACAAACTCCTATACCCTAAGGCCACAGACACACTTGTAATGAAATCATTATTAATGCCAGCGAAGAAACGCCGCGCCTACGTAATTGATGATGATAAATGAACTTTATTCCTTTGCCAAACTTTTTTTTTCTCTGAAGGGTGAGGTATTAGAAAAGTTTCCGACGTATAACCCAATAACAAATTTCGGAAGGGTAGATTGGACGTTTCAGCCCTTTTAGGCTCAGTTTTAAATTAATACCGATGGAGAGAATGGATTTAAAGGTTTCTGGCTCTTTTTTGGGGCGGGAAAGTTAGTTTTCGAGTGGAATGAGGTGGCAAGTCGTGATCGGTACATTGAACATCTACTTACTAGCTGCGTTTTGCGGTTTCACCCGCTACGTTAACGGTCCTTAAGAACCGTTATTTACTTCGGGAGAAACAAAAAGAACATATTGGCGTGAAAACGTAACAAAGAAAACTCGCTTTCGCATTTATAATACTTACCTACTAACTGCGCCCCGCTGTATTACCCGCGATTGAAAAGTAGCTTATGTACTATTCCAAACTATAATATTTCTCTGTGCCAAATTTCATCCAGATCCGTTCAGCCGTACTGGCGTGATTGAGTAACAAACATCCATACATCAATTCATCCAGACATCTACCCAAACATTCGCATTTATAACACTAGCTGCGCCCTGCGGTTTCACCCGCTGTTGAAAAGTATCTGTGCTATTCTAGACTAAAATCTATCTCTGTGCAAAATTTCATCCAGATCTGTTCAGCCGTTCTGGCGTGAAAGAGTAACAAACATCCATCCATTCTTACAAACTTTCGCGTTTATAACATTAGTAGGATTAGTGAAGTGAAAAGTGAAATAAAATGAAGTTAGTGAGATATTAGTGAGATTAGTTTAAAAAAATGGAGACCTTAGCCCAGCAGTAAGACAATGAAAGTTAAATAAAATAAAATAGTTAGGATTAGGATTACCTATTTATATTGTTAACCTCATGTGGAAATAATTTTACATTTCTCTTGATAGTCGCAGTAGTAATGTAGTAGTAGTGATGTCAGAGCTATAAGGCCGCTCGAAGACCTCATACATGTCAAATGAGAGAAAATACCCTATTCTTAGGACCGCTGGAAAAAGTTTGTTGTTGTTCATGACGATGAAGCAAGTAGGTGGTGTAGCGTAAGTTACAAATCATTACTTTTTTGCACATAATATTTTCCAATTTCTTTATAATTATTAACTAGTCTGGCCATAAATATTGTTACAATACAAACTCGATCGTTTATTTTTTCAGCACTTAAATTTGGAATGCGTTTATTATGTCGAAAACTACAATTAATTTCCCGCCATTTCACATATATATATTTGTCGTGATTATTATTAAATTTACAACATGGAATGGGGTGTTAAAGAAAACAGGATTGCAGTGATTGCATTGCACAAAGTGGGTATGGAACCGTCGGTCATATTCAAGACTTCAAAATCTTGGTATCAGCCGTAACTCTGTCTGACTGTCTGTTTTTAGGCTTTTCACGGCTAAACGACTAAATGGATCTTGGTAAAATTTGATAATTAGTTACTAGATATCACGAGGAAGGTTTTTGGAAATTATTTTCTGGATAAACGCGAACGAAGTCGCGGGTAACAGCTAGTATATAATATAGAGCGACATACAGCGAATCTGTCTCATATCAAAGTGTAAATCGTTTAGTTATACGTCAGAAAAATAAGTCTAGCACAAAGCTAGTGTCACCGGGCGCATAAAGCGAGGAGACAGCCAACTGACAGCTCTCGCTAGGTACGCCCCTACTGACGTTTACTTTCGAATTCGATTTTAGGTTCGAAGTGACAATGAATGTGAGGAATTCGGTGTTTATTGAAGCTTTTTGGTGTTCAATACATTTAGTAATACATTTAGTGTAAGTTTTCTGTTGTTAAAATGGAAGTTTTCAGACTAAATAAAGGTTTTCGATTTTTTATTCTGCAAAGATCTAGGTACACTTAAAGTAGTATAAAAAACTGTCAAAAATGACAAATTTACTGAAATTTGAACTAAGGTTTAAGCATAAAAAAGATTAAATTTAATACTTAGATATGCTTTGATAGTTTTTTGGACTTGAAATTTCAGTGCTTCTACTTAGCGTAAGGTGCATACCTACTACAGTGAATTTATAAACCACTAGTTGTGCCCTGCGGTTTCACCCGCGGTTAAAAAGTATCATATGTGCTATTCTAGACTGTAATCTGTGTGCCAAATTTCATCCAGATGTGTTCAGCCATTCTGGCGTGAAAGAGTAACAAACATCCATCCATCCATCCATTCATTCTTACAAACTTTCGCGTTTATAATATTAGTAGGATATATCTTATCTTAATAAATATAAATTACGTGTTACGTTGTATGTCCGCTATAGACTCCTAAACTACATAACCGATTTCAATCAAATTTGCACACCGTGTGCAGTTCGATCTAACTTAACAGATAGGATAGCTCACAAATATATATATATAAACAAAGTCGCGGGGTGACAGCTAGTATATATATATATATTAGTAGAAAGTAGAATTCACGGCCACCCATCCAAAAACAGACCCGCCCAAACTTTACTTATCTTACTAATTTATTAAGCTGTACTCTGCTAATCTATAATGGCTCGTTAATTATTAGCATGCAGGCACTAATACGGACGAACAACACTATAATACTCCATACTTCAATACCAGTATTTAGTTACAAATCTCCCCGGCCCCCCCGTACTCGCCGCCCCACTACCCATTAGCGAATAGTTATAGGCGGATTCCATTATTCTGTCATGCGATACCAAATCAGGTTTACTGCTCGAATTTATGTGTTGTTGACTAGCTTTGCACCCCTAGTTCACTTCAAGTTAGGTGGCTTGGTTGGTGGTGAACCTGCTTTCTGAACGTGGGGGCGTGTGTTCGATTTCCACCTATAAGGCAAACATTCATGTGATGAAGATTAGTGTTTGTTCTATGTCTGGGTGTTAATATCAACTTTAGTATGTACTTAAAATATCTAAGTATGTATATCAGTCTCTGGCAGCCATAGTACAAGCTTTACTTAGTTTGGTGTCAGGCGACCGTGTGTAGAAGTGTCCCGAATTTATGTATTTTATTTGTTTATCTAATTTTATTGCAGTTTACTTGGACAAATCCTAATAGTGGGGACGTTGGGAGTAAACCATCTGTTTACTGTAAGAAGTCACAAATGTCAAATAATATACCTGTGGTTAGAGCTATTAGCAAACACGTAATACGTATACACCATTATTTTTAACCCCCGACGCAAAAATTACGGGGTGTTATAAGTTTGACGTCTCTCTCTCTCTCTCTCTCTCTCTCTCTCTCTCTCTCTCTATGTGTGCGTTTGTGTGTGTGTGTGTGTGTCATCGTAGCTCCCGAATGTACGACCCGATATTGATTTTGTTTGAAAAAATTGGTGTCGGGGGTTTTATTTTTTTATTAATTTATTTAACTTGTTAATATACTAGCCAAATTTAATAGACTCACTCTCTACATCATAACAAGCAACTTTCACTGAGGAACCAACCCTGAAAGCGCAAAACACAAATCAGCTGTTCCATACATTTTGTTGCCAGTCAATTAACTATTTGTATGGACCAGCTGTTTTTGTTTTGCTATTTTTGGGTTGGATCTATAGTAAAAGTTGTTAGTTTTGATGTACATAACAGAATGTAAGTTTTGCTAGTATAAACAAAATAGTGGTAGTTGATTGAATCAGGCGTCACTTTGCGGAAGTTCATCTTCAAAATTGTTACTTGAACTAATATCTAGTGTAATTCCGCTTTAACGTAGCATTAAGTAAAATTAAAATTAAAAATCAATATTAAATTAAAATAAAAAATTCACATTCCGTGTACTTGATGCGACGAAGCGTATTAGCGAAATTACACTAGAAATAAGTTCAAGTAACAATTTTGAAAATGGTGGTGTATAGACAGACGGGCATTGAATTCAAACTCATAATACCCCAATAAAATTATATGATAGGTATCTAAGCATAAGTATCCACCAGAAACGACATCTCGGACTGGCATATTCAATAGTTGTAAGGTTAGGAAGATTTAAGGTAGTTTCATTTAATTATTTTAGAATTTGCATAAAGGAATGGTTCAGTGCGTGCAGCGATAAGAACATTGGCACAAAATATTTTTTTTTTCAATACTTTGTGTTTTCAAACTATATCTTTTTATAAAATAAATGAAACAAAAAAACAGTGCTCATATGCCACTGGGCACATTTGTCCATAAGCTTGGAGCGCACTGGTGCAGTCCGTGTCCAGTCTGGTCCGTTTTGCTAGGATCAGTAAATAATGAAATTTTATGACAAACGTCGCACCGTAAGCAGTCCGTTACAGTAGCCCGTGACGCAAGGACTACTCGTTGACAACAACAAACTGACAGCACGCACACGAAACGGACTGCAACAAGCTCCTGTTCGAAAAAATAGTCAACAATGATATGTGATGTCTCCAATCAACACTAGACCATTCAAGCCACTAGACGTTTTCTTACACTAAACGTTATCGTACGCTGGACATTTTCGGACATCAGTCATAATGCGCTCATTTTTGAACTGGACGCTATAAGACATTGGACATTTTCACAAACTAGACGTTCTAAGATACGATAATAGGAGGTTTTCAGCCAGAATGAAATAAATTTGATGTGTAATAATTCTTACTCTGCGCAGCAGGTACCCCCCCGCCCCGCACATCCTCTCCTATCAGAGTTACTCAACAATTATATTCGCGCTAGAGCTTTATTCATATTTCTCTAAATAACAACTTCTTTCTATTTCAAGGTTTAAAATTAGAAACGTTCTAGAAGCCCCCACCAACAGAGTCCGATCCGTTCTGCCAATCTGATCTGAACGCATGCTTTCCCTGTTTTACAGGACACCTGCAGCGATGTACCGCACGCTGTGGGGGGCATGAACAAGTGGTCTGTGTGCACACCTTCCACTGTGAGTGGAGCGGGCTTCGTACGGACTACTTGTATCATAGCCTGAGTGGTTCGCCAAAATTCAGAGTTGACTTGAGGGACCTACAAAAAACGTTGGTAACTAGTCCATACGAAACCCGCTCCTCTGACAGTGGAACTCGTGCGTTACAGTTAATATATGCGTGCGTTATAATGCGTGCGTCCAAATTGCATTGTCGGATCGGATCGGCGGGATACATCGTGCCCTGTGGGTTAAGGGCTTAAGGTGTATGGTAAGGGGCGGCAGCTGTCTCCCTCGCTCGCGACACTATTACAATTATATATTTGATATAAAATGAACGAATGTATTTTAGATAAATTTGCCTCTACCAATGCATTAAAGACAGTATTACAAAGTACACAGAATAATTTTAATGTTGATATTTATAGTTTTTACTAAGAAAAACGTAACCACGTAGAAAAACACACGTGTTTACGTTTCTCTGAGCGCTCATTATAAATATCAACATGAACATTATTCTGAATACTTTGTAATACTGTTTTCAATGCATTGATAGAGGCAAATTTATCAAAAATACATTCTATAATTTTAAATCTAATATAATTATATGTATTAGTGTGTCGCGAGCGAGCGGGACATCTGCAGCGCCTTACCATTCACCTTAAAGGCAAGTTTGATACATTTCCGGTGACGTAAGCGTCTGAGAATCAACACAGTACCCCTAATTACGCAGGGGACGCTATTAGTACCCGTGAAAGGCTATTCATGCCTCATATGTGATAAGAGATCCCTTATCAACATGACTTGGGGGTTCTATGTAAATGAACCCAAAGGAAAGGCAAAGGAAAGCCAAAGGATTTGTTTAACTTAATTGAGACGTCTTTTCCATGCTTTATTAGACATATCGGTAAGTTTCCAGATGGGGTAACTGTGGCATTTACAACTGAGCAGTAGTTTAGGTCAGATAAAACTGTCAAGCTATGTCCCTGGCCTTTAGGAGGCTTGGAAACTTCGACACCACCTTCGACTCGGCCTCTATAAAAAACATACTTATAACCGTAACTAAGCAATTAGTTTAAGTTCAGATTTAAGGTGTGATTAAAAAAAAAAAATAGAAGATAAAAGTTTAAGCAAAGTACCTAATTCAGGAAATTAAAAAGGAGTATTTAGCCGAAGCTTACGTTTTGGTTTAACCCATTTACGCTACAACCTTTGTTTTTGAAATGCCGCTAGATGTATCCTTACTAATTATGAAATTGAAAATAACTCTGTCTGTCTGTCTGTTTGTAAGCTTTTCACGGCTAAACGGGTTAACGTATCTTGATGTAATTTTATATACAGTATGTCATTAGGAAGGTTTTTGGATACTTTTTTCTGAATAAATAAATCTAGAAAGATCTAGAATAAATAAAGAATTTTTCTCATGAAATTCTGTAAATTAATAAAAATAACGCGCCGCTTACCAAATGCTTCAGACAACATCATAGAATAGTACGTAGTTGGTACTAAAATAACTATGTACTGACAACAAAAATTAAAACTCCGCTCAAAACCAGCCAGTATTTTTTTTTTTCAATCTTGGACTATGATCTTTTTGGTAACGGATTAATATTCAAAATTTGATAGTTAGTTACAGTATATCACAAGGAGGGCTTATGGATACTATTGCTACACCAGTCGCGGCTGATGAAGAAACTATACGCTAATCTGTGGCGATGTTGTTTACAACTACCGGTAGGTAACGCAGATTAGACAATAGTAGCCGCTCGAGCCGCGCGTTCCATTGTTAAATCCGGAACAAAAGAAATATTTCTGGAAAGCAATTATTGTGCACCGATTTTATGATGTTTTTATCTATTGAATAATAGGGTGTTTACTTCAATCTTTTGTACTGTCCGAATGTTCTAGAATGAACGCGTGGCTCCGCGTGATAAACAACTTTTTGTGTGCTTGCGCTATTGTTAAATCGAATGCTCTGGATATCTTAAAATTGTATAAATACGCGGACGACCGACGATTCGGCAGTCAGTTTTGATTACGCGTTCAAAGTGTTAACATTGAAGTGATTGTACGAGAAGTGTTCAGAGTGTTTTAGTGCAAGTGTCTAGTGTAGTATAACAGTGTTTGTGTGTGTGTAACTGGTGAATAAAGTGAATCTTCGGATACATCGACGTTTCATTCCTTTTATCCAACCCCGCTCGTAACATTTGGTGTCAGAAGTGGGATAAAAGGAAAATGCCGATAACTCCGCACGACGACGATTCGCTTCGCACCAGGAGCCAACGCCGACAGGAAGAGGCACGCCGGCTAGAGGACCAGACACGGCGACAAGAAGACGTTGACCAGAGACGGTTTGGAAACAACTCGTTATTGGTTGATATGAGTGAACCAGCGACCAACGATCCATCAGAGGATTTGGGAGCAGCTCCGGTAGCAGCTACGGCACCAACGCCATTGGACATGGCGGCCTTGGTGGCAATGCTTAGAAAGGACATGGAGGAAAATGCTCGTCGTCAGGAAGAAAGTGCTCGTCGTCGGGATGAAGAAAATGCTCGGCGTCTGGAAGAAAGTGCTCGTCGTCGGGACAAAGAAAATGCTCGGCGTCTGGAAGAAAATGCTCGTCGTCAAGAGGAAAATGCTCGTCAGCTGAAAGAAGAGGTGACTAGTCTGCGGACATCATTGATTACCGAGTTCAAAGAGCTAAAAGACCAAGTTGACCAGCATGAAATCACCGTGAAGGAGCTTGACGTCACTGTTAAGGACCACGCAACCCGCATCTTCGAAGCTGAGACACAGATTGCTGACGTAAGAAAATGTTTAAATGTTCTCAAGTCTGGAGATGGAATAGCAGCTCCTGTATTTTCTGCACCTGTAACACATGGTTTCAAGGTGACACCTTTCGACGGAAGTTCCTCGTGGTCAGCTTACAAAATCCAATTTGATGCCATAGTTGAGGCCAATGGATGGAATAAGAAGCAAGCCATGACTGCTCTCACGGTAAGCCTCCGCGACCAGGCTTTGACTGTGCTTGAAGCACTGGGCAAGGACGTCACTTATGAGAAGCTTCTAGAAACTTTGGAAAGCCGTTACGGAGACGAACACCTGGAGCATGTGTTCCGAGCACAAATGAGGAACAGAGTTCAAGGACGTAGAGAAAATCTACAAGAGTGGGCTCTTGAGATCGAAAAATTATTTAGAAAGGCTCACAAATCTTCACCTGCACCCAACGATGAACAGCTGGTTGAAGCATTCGCCGATGGAATACGCGACAGTGAAGTGAGGGTAGCAGTACAGCTTCGGCATCACAAATCTCTGAAGGACGCTTTAGCTCACGCTTTAGAAGTAGAAGCTGTACGAAATCCAACGGGAGAAACTCAACGCATCAGGGAAGTGAGCGAAACATCCCAAAATCGTTTCCGGTTTAGCCCTAGATGCTACAACTGCGACGAAAGAGGCCATCTATCGCGCAACTGTTCGAAGCCACGGCAAAGGAGGGACCATCGTCAAATTGAGGAAAAAGTGGATAATAACGCCGCCCAGCAGCAGGGAAACGAATAAACGCCAGGACCAAGGGGCGGGTGCTGGCCGGTGATTTAAAAGCCCCGAAGATTTCGATCTCACAAGTTCAAGATGGAAATAGCCTCATCATCAAAGGTGAAATTAACGGAACACCCTGCAAGCTGACTTTGGATACTGGAGCATCTCGAACAGTGATCAGTTCCCGATTTGCTAAACGTTATCTTCAGGATTTTCGGGGCTGCAACAAAGTTCAACTCCTAACAGCGACCGGTCAGCACATACCCGTCCGAGGCGAAGAATCAGTGGCATTGAAGCTGGGTGAGGAGACTTACCAACACAAAGTTATTGTGGCTGATATAGTCGATGATTGCATTCTGGGACTCGACTTTATGCGGGAACATCATTGTGAGATCGATGTCAATCAAGGAATCTTAAAGTGTAGATCAGAAGAGATCTTTATGGAAGGGGCTACAGCAGGAAAAGTGTACTGTCTGAGGAGGACTATCCTTCCACCGAAGTCGGAAACCATTGTGGTAGTGAGAATACCACCAAAGCTAAGACACCAACGACGATGTGTGCTAATTGAACAATTGGAAAATAATCATCCATGGATAGTGGCACGGACTCTAGTGAAGACAACTAATACTGGCGTAGTGCGTGTATTGAATCCCAGTAATGAGGAGCATCTCATAAAAGGTGGAACTCTAATGGGCACTTGCGAGGAAGTAGATTGGATGCGCAGATGTCAAGAACTACCGAGCAAATGTATACCTCGTGAGAATTTCGACGTGTCCACACTTTTAGAAGATTGTGAGGATCTTACTGGAAAAGAGCGTTCAATGGCAAGGAAGATGTTACTGCATTACGCCGATATTTTTGCTTCAACCGATGCGGACAATGGGAAAACCGGCCTAGTAAAGCACACGATAAATACAGGCGACCAGCAACCGATACGCCAGCGGCCACGAAGAATACCAGTTGCTAAGGAAAAGGAAGTGGAGACCATGATTGAGGATATGGCGAAGAACGAGATCATCGAGCCATCATCCAGTCCATGGTGTTCTCCTGTGGTGCTAGTAAAGAAGAAAGATGGCAGTATGCGGTTTTGTGTGGATTACCGGCGACTTAATGATGTAACTAAGAAAGACAGTTACCCTCTGCCCAGAATTGATGACACATTGGATACGCTAACGGGAATGAAGTGGTTCACAACTTTGGACTTGAAAAGTGGTTACTGGCAAGTGGAAATTGACCCTAAAGACAAAGAGAAAACCGCATTTTCTACAGGAAAAGGGCTTTGGCAATTTAACGTGATGCCATTCGGATTGTGCAATGCCCCTGCAACTTTTGAAAGATTAATGGAGCTAGTGCTTGCAGGGTTGATTGGAGACGCTTGCCTGGTCTATTTGGATGACATCATAATTGTGGGAAAAACCTTTGAAGACCACCTCAGAAACCTGGAACTAGTGTTGACGAAAATCCGTGCAGCCAGCCTCAAGTTGAGCCCGAAGAAATGCTCATTCTTCAAACGACAAGTGAACTTTTTAGGCCATGTAGTTTCTGAAGATGGTGTGCGGACAGATCCAGAGAAAATCAGCGCGGTTAAGGATTGGCCGGTTCCAAAAGACAAGAAGGAAATCAGATCATTTTTGGGTCTATGCTCTTACTACCGACGATTTGTGAAGGGCTTCTCTGATATAGCAAAACCGTTGCATAGACTAACTGAAGAAAAACGACTCTTCCACTGGGATGAAGACTGCGACACCTCTTTCCGAGAACTGAAGAAGTATCTGTGTGAAACACCAATCCTTGGATTCCCAGACACCGAGAATGAATTCATCGTTGACACCGATGCCAGTAATATTGGCATAGGCGGCGTGCTATCACAACGAAAAGGAGATCAAGAGGTTGTGATAGCTTACTACAGCAAATCCTTATCCAAACCAGAAAGGAATTACTGCGTGACAAGGAGAGAACTGCTGGCAGTAGTGAAGACTTTGCGACATTTTAGCAAATACCTGCTGGGAAGAAAATTCCGCCTGAGGACGGATCACGCTGCATTAACTTGGTTGCTGCAATTCAAGGACCCTGAAGGACAAGTAGCAAGATGGATTGAGCAGCTGCAGGAGTTTGATTTTAAAGCGGAGCATCGCAGTGGCAGGGCACATGGTAACGCGGACGCATTGTCTAGAAGGCCTTGCCCGGAAGACTGTAAGCATTGTCTAAAGCAAGAGTCTAAGGAAACTGTACCCGTCAGGATGCTCAAAACAGATCTTAGTGATGAATGGAAGCAAACCCTCCAGATAGCACAACAAGATGACACAGACATAAAGCCAATTTTCGAGTGGATGGAGTCTGGTGCCTCTAAGCCAAATTGGAGTGATGTGGCTGGCATGAGCATAACGACGAAGAGTTATTGGGCACAATGGGACAGTCTTCTTATCCATGAAGGAGTATTGTGCCGCAAATGGGAAAATACACGAGGCAATCGCTGTCATCTACAAATGATTGTGCCTAAAGCTAAGGTACCTGACGTATTGCATCTGTACCATGGATATTCAGGAGGACATCTGGGAGTAAAACGGACGCTGCTAAAGATACGAGAACGATTTTACTGGATCAATTGCAGAGACGACGTAGAAGACTGGGTGCGAAAATGTACAAGCTGTGCTGCAGTGAAAGGCCCACACACCCGTAGCAGAGGTGCATTGAAGCTGTATAATGTCGGAGCACCATGGGAACGAATAGCGTTAGACGTGGCGGGCCCATTTCCTGTCACTGATAATGGCAACAAGTACTTCGTGGTTATTATGGACTATTTTACTAAGTGGCCAGAAGTCTTTGCAATTCCAAATCAAGAGGCTCCTACAATAGCTGACAAATTAGTGCATGAAGTGTTCTGCCGTTTTGGAGTACCACTGGAAATTCACAGCGATCAGGGAAGAAATTTCGAATCTCAACTGTTTAAGGAGGTGTGTCAAGTGATGGGTGCTCACAAAACAAGGACTACGTCATACCACCCACAGTCCGACGGAATGGTGGAACGGTACAACCGCACTCTTGTGACCCATCTAGCAAAAGTGGTCGAAAACAATCAGCGAGATTGGGACAAGCACATCCAGCCATTTCTACTGTCGTACCGTAGTGCTGTTCACGAGAGCACAAACGTCACTCCTGCCTTCGCAAACTTTGGAAGAGAGTTGCGGTTGCCTGCAGATTTAATAACCGGTATTCCACCAGACTCGCCACAACCAATGAACGAGTATGCCAGGGATCTACGGAATAAGATGAACGACATCTACGAACTTGTTAGAAATTCTGGCCAACAAGCATCGGAAAAGATGAAGACTCGATATGACAGGAAGTTCAACGACCCTGGGTTTGATGAAGGATCACTAGTATGGCTTCATAATCCTGTACGCAAGAAAGGGAAATCTCCAAAGCTGCAACCCAAATGGGATGGACCATACCGTGTGGTGACCAAAATCAACGACGTCACATATCGCATACAGAAGGGTCAGCGAGGCGCACCTAAGATTGTCCACGTTGATCGACTGGCGCGATATCACGGGACTAACGATGCTCGGGACGAGCATGTCTTAGGAGGGGGTAGTGCTACACCAGTCGCGGCTGATGAAGAAACTATACGCTAATCTGTGGCGATGTTGTTTACAACTACCGGTAGGTAACGCAGATTAGACAATAGTAGCCGCTCGAGCCGCGCGTTCCATTGTTAAATCCGGAACAAAAGAAATATTTCTGGAAAGCAATTATTGTGCACCGATTTTATGATGTTTTTATCTATTGAATAATAGGGTGTTTACTTCAATCTTTTGTACTGTCCGAATGTTCTAGAATGAACGCGTGGCTCCGCGTGATAAACAACTTTTTGTGTGCTTGCGCTATTGTTAAATCGAATGCTCTGGATATCTTAAAATTGTATAAATACGCGGACGACCGACGATTCGGCAGTCAGTTTTGATTACGCGTTCAAAGTGTTAACATTGAAGTGATTGTACGAGAAGTGTTCAGAGTGTTTTAGTGCAAGTGTCTAGTGTAGTATAACAGTGTTTGTGTGTGTGTAACTGGTGAATAAAGTGAATCTTCGGATACATCGACGTTTCATTCCTTTTATCCAACCCCGCTCGTAACACTATTTTCTGAATAAAAGCTAACGAAGTTTCGGGCAACAGCTAGATATTTAAAAAGGAGTTTACTCTTAGGATGCATTTTAGTATCAAGAATCAAGATAATAATCAAGACTTAAGAATCAAGAAATTTAAGGTCATTACCGACCCGTAGTTATAAATGTGTTTACGTTACTACCCTAGCATATTTGTACCTAATCGAATAAAGAAAATTTAATGAAGAAGGAAATAATTTTATGATTACCCACAGTTAATCGTATTCCCTTTTCAACTCCCTTGATACTGATTTCTTGCATTTGAGGAAACAAGATATTTCCGAGTTATTTATTTCCCCCACGAATTTGTATTAAATAAACTCGTTTCCAGTCAGATGTAATGTCAAGTGGAGAGAGTTGCTAGGTCACGAATTTGCCTGTTAAGCTTAGTACACACTTAGAGGTAGCGTGACAATCGCTGCTTAGCTTAACTTGACGTAGCTAACTGCTTGACATCTCAGCCAGAAGACTTCCGCTACTGGACAAAAGCCTTGCCCAAAGATCTCTGGTCTTTTAGAGGCTAGAGTCTGTTGGAAAAAATAAATGTTATAGGATCTGAGGGCGCCACTGTACTTAATCTTTTATTTTGTTCGGCGAGAATTTAATTTTGTTTTGTTTCAAACATTAGTTCCCGTTTTCGCCACGATAGTTCTCTTTCGGTACAGACTCAAGTTGCTCAAGCTCTATCTATTTCTTCTAGGTAAGCGTGCTCAATTGTAGGTGGCATCATACTCGTATCAAGCAAGATGGACTAAACGTAAATCTTTGGCATCTTAACTGTTTGCCGCATTTTTCACTGTGATCAAGTGACCACAAGAAGTACAATTATTACACAAATACACTAATTCTTGATTCTTGTCTGGCCCCATCCTTTGATAAAGTTGTAGAGTTTAGATGAACTGTCAAAACGTCGAAAAAAATAGCGGCTAAAAGTTAGCCCCTAAATTAACGAAGAACATGGTCCAACGCTACGAAGTACCTGTCACGCACACTATAATAATTAAGTTGGCCTGTCACATTTAGCACAAAAACAGTACAAAACTCTCCCTAAACATATTTTAAGTACTCATGTATCCCATCTTTATAATGTATGACTTTATTAACTTTGGCATGGGATCATAACGCTGTCTAACGCTGACGCCCGACGCCTGACGTCAGCCACCAGTGAGTACCAACCCTAAAAGGAAAAATAAAGATATCACGATTTTGTTCGGATTGTGGCGTACATAATAATTTATACTGTAATCAGTAAAACTGAAACTCTGGCTCTTTAATATTCCGAACAGTGACGTGGTTTTGGTTTTTGCTGACGGTGGGAGCCAACTTTAGCCCAGATTTTGTTTCCCCTTAATTTAAGGCGAAGTTAAGATAAACAATGGCGCGAATACTTAATTACTTTGTACAGACTTTTTCATATTGATGAAGCTGAATGCCGTTCGAGTTTTTGCGGTTTACACGAGTGTTTTGTTTCCTTAACTTATTTAGGGACTTGGGGATAAATGTGTTGTGTTTTGAGTGATTTGAAGTCGTTAAAGTACTATTGAAAGTAGATTGTGTTTTGTAGGCAAGCGTCTGTCGTAGGCCGGATTATTGCTGAACATCAGGCTAGATGGCCTGGCTAGTGGCCTCTTATGATTTTTTTTACGTTTAAAAAAGATGATACAATGTTTTTTTTTAATCATCGTATTTCTAATAATAATAAAAAAATGTTTTAAGAAGCGCTGCGATGACAGCCTAGTTTGAGTTTCTCAAGCCAGAGCGGGTTCGATCCCAGTCGAAGGCACGCATCAATTTGTTCATTGTGTGAAGATTATGTGCGTATTGCTATAATTTAACTTGTGGCCATAGTGTATGGGGACAGGTCGCATTTGGAACTGAATCTCGTCTGGCGAAGTGTGGGTGTTGTATCACAATGGTTTTTTTATTGTCATTTTATCTGGAAGAAGGCGACAAGCAAAGAGAGCAAGTAAAGAAATTGACGAGGAACTAAAGTTATCTACAGAATGACAAAGTGCAATTTCAATCATTTTTAATGAATTGCTTTTTTCTAATCATACTTTTATAATTTAAAATTTCCCTGTATTATGGATTTATTTAAAAGCTAATGATGTAGACAATCACCCAATGTTAAAAGATTTTTAATTACTTTGTCTATCCTACTAATATTATAAACGCGAAAGTTTGTAAGAATAGATGGATGAATGGATGTTTGTTACTCTTTCACGCCAGAACGGCTGAAAAGATCTGAATGAAATTTGGCACAGAGTTAGGTGATAGTCTAGAGTAGTACATAGAATACTTTTTGACCGCGGGTGAAACCGCGCGTTTATGAAATAAATCAGCCAAAAGTCCTTATTATTTTTCGTAGCTCTATAATCTTTTGAGGACGTTTTTAAAAAAATACATATGTGTGGATTTATAGTTCACTAGCTGCGCCCCGCGGTTTCACCCGCGGCTAAAAAGTATCCTATGTGCTATTCTAGACTGTAATCTATCTCTGTGCCAAATTTCATGCAGATCTGTTCAGCCGTTCTGGCGTGAAAGAGTAACAAACATCCATCCATACATACAAACTTTCGCGTTTATAATATTAGTAGGATTTAATTAATTTGTTGTACATGCCAAATTTCATCATAATCTGACAAATGGTTTCCAAGAAATTTGACAAGCGCGTCTGTATGGAAAATTCAGAGCGTCGCGGAACCCATAAAACTATTTTCAAGGATGTACACCAGCAAGGCTAGCTTGAACCGTGGACAAATTGTCTTCCCACAGTTTTTATCCACGCTTAGATGTGACAAAGCTAGAATGCGGATATGTTTGTCTCATTCTCGCAGGAGGAAAACTGTTGAAACAGAATTAGTCTCGGGCCCGTGCTAAGAATTATCTGCGTTAGCATCTGTTTATTTCCCACTTATGGCGTAAGTCCTCAAATGAAAAAGAAAAAAATTGGGAACCAAAGAGATTACAGCGAGCGTTCAAGCTTCCATCTGCTCCACGGATAATTTTACTGCACTCGTTACATTGAAGCACCTCTAAAGACTCTCTGAGGGCTGTTAGCTATGAAAAGGGCAATGGACTAGAATGGCTGAGATTTTATCTTCAAGAAGTGTTTGGTGGTAACTGTGGTTGATGGGAATGCGTCGAGATGTAATTGTTTGTGGAAAAACGTTTCTTATTCAATGGGAAAAAGGTTTATTTAGGGTCGACCAAGGATTACTATTACTTTATATACTTTTTTTTAAATACCCACATTAAATCGACTTAAATTCTTAGAAAAACCTTAAATAAAAATCCCTTTCTTCTAGGCAAACAGTTATCAAGAATAAATTAAAATTTTTAAAATCCCGACATCGATTTTCGTCAAACCTAGCTAACAAAACTCCCGACTAATTCACCATTTAAACAAAAAAAAAAACAAAATCAAAATCGGTTCATCTGTTTGTGAGATAGGATGCCACAGACAGACACACACACACACACACACACACAGTCACAGTCACGTCAAACTTATAATACCCCGTTGTTTTTGCGTCGGAGGCTAAAAATAGTGCCAATGCATATTCGATCAAAAACAGCTTAGCAATTTCATTTTTCACCATGATTTGACCATTTGTATTACCAACCTTATGTTACAAGTCCGACTCAGAACTAACAACGTTTACTGCACTGACTCAATCCATCATTTCATCCAGAAATAAGCTATGCCAAAATCCACTTTACCACGTAAGCAATAAAGCTGCTTTTGCGCCAGAGATTTGACCGTGCGATACAATACACAAATTCCTTTGTCCGTTGTCTTAGTTCACACACAGAGTAGAAAGTTAACAGAGATTGAGTTTCTCACAGTACAAAAATGTAGCTATAAAATATCTTAGCTTAACTGCATGACACCATGTACCCGATCCTGAGTTTTTGCTAGAAAGTAGTTTTATTTATTTATTTAATACACATTTTTTTTTAATGTAGAATAGGTCGGCGTTTGACTACCAACTCGCCTGATGTTAAGCGACGTTGTGGTCTAAGATGGAGCACCACGACCTATAAGCTACTTATTCACTCTAGCCTTGAAGTTTTGTAGAGTGAAGAAGTACAAAGACGGCAGTTGAGTGAGGCGCTATATACAAGTGCGCTACTACTCAGACCCGTCTTCGTAACATAGTACAAGTATAATGTATATCTAAATATAGAGGTTCAAGTAAAAGGAGACAATATTATGACTAGAGTATCCTAGATTTCGCACTAGGCGAACCTGTGTCGCGAAATCTAGTCTCTTTCTTACATATCCATTAGTTGTTAATGTCAATAGCAAGTAGTTAATTTCAATACAATTTTTTAGTTAAATTTGAGGCTTATTGGACGAGGAACCGTTGTGTGGTATAAGGGTTTGAAGGCCACAGTTCGAGGCAAACTACTAGTAGGCAGTAGTTGTTTTGCCCAAATCAAATGTCTATGTACAATTGCCTATGGAATATACACTTATGAACGTAAAGTTATTAAATTTGTTGTACCACCTTGCTCGGAACAACTATTAATTAAAAATTGTAAAAACTCTCGACACCGATTTGCAACAAGCATAGCTAAGATCACTTCCAACTAATTCAGCTTTAAAACAAAGAAAGAAAACAAAATTCATCCGTTCGGGAGCTACGATTCCACACACACTCACACATACACACCCACAGAGAGAGAGAGAGCGCGCGAGAGAGAGAGAGCGTGAGAGAGAGAGAGAGAGATACACATTATATCTACCCTCTTTTTACACACTACCCGGAAGATCAGACAAGAAACTGAGAAGCATATACCTAATGTTTTTTTTCATTTGTTCCACAAACTTTGGCTCAGAAATAGTAGCACCATATCTCAGTTCACCTCGCATCTCTGTTGTATTCCCTACTCCGCTGCAGAGATGCTGAAACGTAGATCGTCCCCTTGAAAGGAGGTAATCGTTTGGAAGTGGACAGCCGGCTCACTCTCTGATTCCACTGACTCACTGAAGCTCTGGAACTGGTTTACACTACTGGCCCATCTTAGATTTGCCGACGTGTAGATGTTGGGAAATCACGGATGGGTCTGTTTGGTTTTACCCGACTGCGTAAAGAGGATTATGTTTTCAAGGGTATTTAGATTCATTTTCATTTATTTCGTAAGTGTTTATATAAAATAAATGAAAATGAATAAAAAGCGATGGCAGCCTAGTTAAGAGAAGGCCCGCCTCTCAAACCAAAGGGAGCGGGTACGAACCCACCCGACGGAACGCACCAATTTGTTCATTGTGTGAACACACGTGCGTATGTCATCTGCTACATGACTGGAGCCAGGTGTATGGCGACGGGCTCGCCCCCTATCACGTTTGGGACTGAATATCTTCCGGCGAAGTGTGTAAAATATCCTATGTGCTATTCTAGACTATAAATCTATCTCTGTGCCAAATTTCATCCAGATCTGACCTTCATCCGTTTTGGCGTGAAAGAGTAACAAACATCCATCCATCCATTCTTACAAACTTTCGCGTTCATAATATTAGTAGGGTTTACATGTCAAGTTAACCACCACCATCATCATAGCCAACAGGGCTGATCGCAAGATTAAAAAAAAAACATATCAATTAGTTATCCTAATCCGAACTAATATTATAAATGCGAAAGTGAGTTTGTTTGTTTGTAACGCTTTCACGCTCTACCTACTCAGCCATTAAATCTCAGTCATTAAATTTTGCATGCACATTGTCTGAATTACAGAAAAAGACATAGGGTACTTTTTATTTTTAAAAAAAATTTACGATGCCTGTAGGACCGCGGGTGAAACCGCGGGGCGCAGCTAGTAAGATAAAACATAATAATAAATTAAGTAATTTTACAGTTGTACACTATCCCTGTATGTGTATGTATGAGGTTTCTTTGGCATAATACGTCACATAGCCTGTTTAGGCCGTTTGGTTTGACCGACTTTAGGTTGCGAGGTGATGTTTGTATGCGAAGTGTAAAGGGTTGGCAGAAGTTTATAAAAACACCATCACTATGGCCCTTATCAATCTAATAATGCATAAAAAGGCTTGATTTTTTGCCATAAAAAGGCATAATTTCTGCCTTTCATAAGCGTTACAATAAATACATACATTTTTACATTTTCATCTGCAAAGTCAAAGTCAAAATGTTTTTACTCAATTTGGGTATCAAAGTTACACTTATGAACGTCAAGTTTTATGATAGACTCGACCGCCTTGTTCGAAAAAAACGCCACTACTCAGAAGAACAGGCAAGAAACTGAGGGGCATTATATTTTTCAATAAATAATTAGATAACTGTCTCACAAATTTTGGCGTATAACTAGGTAATATCATACTAAATTTCTATGAGCTAGTGGCTACTTGGCGGAAGTAGATGGCTCCAGACATCTTTGTCTTCTAACTTACCGTTGTATAAAACATTTTTAACGTTGACCCAAAATCTTTAACATTGTAAACCTATGCCAATGATCTTGATGTTTCAACTAGATGTTTCAATTCACAAAAACGCTTGCCTTTTTTCCTCGTCTTTTATTATATTGATGATACGTGGATGACCCGTACAAAAACTGAGGAAAGATTCCCTAATTTCACTTAACTACGGGGTTACGCAGTTCGGCGGTGATAAGCCGAAAGGAGCTTAATTTTGTGAGTAGGTACTAGTTACTGTAACATTTAATAATAAATAATAATTTAATAAACTCGGGACATTTTAACACACGGTCGCCTGACCCCAAACTAAGCAAAGCTTGTACTATGGCTGCCAGAGACTGATATACATACATAAATATTTTATAATACAAACACAAATAGAAATTAACACCCAGACAGAACAAACACTAATGTTCATCACATGAATGTTTGCCCTAGGTGGGAATCGAACCCACGCCCCCAAGCTTAGAAGACAGGTTGACTACCGACTGAGCCACCGAGGCAGTCACTAAATTTATTAATAGTTTGTCTAGGTAAGTGAATTGAAATAAAATAAATTCTGTTTAAAACACGCTCTATGCTCAGATTGTCATTTTCTCAACATTTCCTACAAAAAAACTGAATTTGAAAACTGTTCTCACTTTCTCACACCTTAAATTAAGAAGAGACGCAAATAATTTAAGCACCCACCTATTCCCAAACTAAATTTAACACATCTAAAATAGTCAACATCCCTTACTCCCGAAAACGAAAACACTCTCAAATAACTCTATCCTCTCAGATTATATTTAGTTTCGCAAGTGGAACATCAGAATTAACGCCACTGCTCATGTATAACGTAGCCAGTGAATTTGTAAAGTCGCTCACCCAGCTCGCACCTGAGCAAACGCGCACGACTTACCCTGAACATTGAACATATGACTTACAATATCAGGGACACGAATTTCGGTAATGTGGTACCTTAGAACATAATAGAATACTTTTCTCTACCAAAGGACCTGCCATGTATTGCCATGATGGTTACGTTTTGACCGCGAGTCAAAGTCAAAGTCAAAATGTTTTTACTTCCATTGGGTATTAAAGATACACTTATAAACGTCAAGTTTTTATATTAGACTTGACCAGCTTCTTCGGAAAAAGAGCCACTACTCAAAATAACAGACAAGAAACTTAGGGGCACTTTTTTCTTCTTAAAAAAATAAATAAATAACTGTCTCACAAATTTTGGCTTACAACTAGATAATCATATTGTATCTATGTACTAGTGGCTAGTGGAAGTGGAAGGCTCCAGATATCTTTGTCTTCTAAATAAGTGTTAACTTTAAAATATCCTCTTTTCATTATCGCTGCGCAATAAGGTACATAACAGGTACACAACATAGTCGTGCAACACGGGAAACATAACGTAACCATCATGACAAAAAGGTGTCAAAGGCAAAACTCAATAGCACGTTGTGTTTGAATTGCCTGCGCAACGCGACGTTGCAAGCGCCGCGCAACGTCCAGCATCTCCCTAATTTTGCGGCCATACCGATAATTACCTCGCTGATGGACGTTGGACGTTAGCGTGGCCACGATTTGTCGCGTTAACTTTACAACGGCATTAACATTGCTGGGGGCTTACCACAACCTCTTAAAACATCATTAATTAAGCCTTACTTCGTAATTTCGTACCATGACCACCCTAAAAGTATTCCTGTTAAGTTTTGATATCGCTTAGCAGTTTTGTTGACGTCACTCGATTTCGTTCATTCAATCCAAGGAACATTTGTTTAAAAACCGTACCATGACCTCTAAAGTATTCCTGCCGAGCTGTCAAAATAGCAGGAATGATACAAATGACAACGATTGTTAAAAAGTTGCTCTCCGTGTAACTTTTTCTATTTTTAAGTGAGTTTTTGCTGTGTTTCTGAGGTTCTATTTGTAATATTTAGCAAGATGGCCGATGATTTGGAAACTTTCGAGTTTCTCGAAGCAGATAATGGAAGCTCCGTACTACGAAGGACGCCTTCGGACGGGCTCCAGAATAAATTTCAACCCATTTTCACATAGATTTTTTGTTGGCTAAGTCAGCTCCTTTTGATGCACTTGCTTCTTCTTAGAGTGAGCCTTCGCCTGCAGACTCCTATTAAAGCCCGCAGCGATTTCACTGTGGGTTTTTAAAAAGTCTCAGACTGAGACTCTGCGGCCGCTGTGACAAATTATTCTAAGCATTAAATTCTAGATATCACCAAAATAATTTTCACAAACTTTAATTGGATACAGCAATTGAATTTTAATTTACCTTCATGATCATAGGTAGATTTAATTTACGGTTTTGAGGGGAACCGAAAAGATGGTGTCATGATTTTGTATTATTTTCTAAAACGAAAACTCGCCTTTACTGAAAGAGGGAAAGAGGAGCGAGATTTATCTCATTTATCATCATCTTCATCAGAGATCTACTGAAGAATGTTATGACAAACATACGGAAGACTATGGTGGTATGGCTATGTTGCCTCTAGCCTGCCCTATGAGTCAAAACAAAAAAAAAACGTTTTTGACATTGTTCATACAACCAAGTGTCGCCAGATGTTTCTTAGGAGAGATTGTACGCGAGTGAGGAAAATAAAAATTCTTATGGAAGAAACTAATAATAAATCATAGTGTTTTTACTTGCAACTTGTAAAAACCGTAAGTGTAATTTCCCTGTATCGATAGGATATTGTAGGCACGATTTCGCTATGCGGTCGTACTATTGTACGACCCCGATTGTACGATTTTTACATGGCAAAAATCGTATAATTACGATTGACATCGTACATCTGGCAACACCACACTCCAAAATACGCAAAAGTACCACAGAGTGTATAAAAGCACTTGTATCGTACATTCTTTTGACATCACTGTAGCAGGAGTAATAACGTTTTAAAACATTATTGTTTTCAATGCTTGTGGTAGGGTACAAAACAATACTTATTAAGGAATGTAACAAAACGTTCCTGCGCAATGATGTTTTTGTAAAAGTTCATGGTAAGCCCCCTGTTCGACGTTAATAGGCATTAACGTAGACCGTTCTAGTATTGCCAATCAATTTATCGCGTTAAAATTGACGCAACAATTAACGGAGCAATTGTCGCAATAATACCCATTATTGTAGCAATAATACCCATATTATAAATACCCAATTTATTATTATTAGCGTTTCTTATTAGTGTGGCCTTAACATGAACGATCTCTCAAGATAGACAAGGTATCCGTGCTACCTCAAGTGTGTAACTGTAGCTTATAAACAACGGGCCGTTAGCTTTTTTGACATGAACAAAATATTTTAACCCGACACGATCTGATCCTTTATTCTTCGCCTGAGCGGGTGTTCTTCGATGGATGTAATCTGGGTGTCTTCAAGTCCCGAGTGAACTTGTATTCTGCGAGGCAAATGTGCTTTATCGCGAAATGTTTACCAGGTGAAGTAGCAACCAAGTGCAAGCCTATTAGCAGTTAAAAAAATCAATCATAGGCATTTGTCATTTGCATAACAGCCATTGTAACACATAACAAATCGTCACGCCTTTCCCCCGAGGGGGCTGGCAGAGGAGTACAACACCCACACTTCGCCGGACGATATTAAGTCCCAAATGTGACAGGGGCGAGCCTGACGCCATACACCGGGCCCCAGTCATGTAGCAGATGACATATAGTACGCGAGGCGGAGTACGAGAGGCGGGCTTTCTCCAACTAGGTTCTCGCTATATCTAATCATCGCTTCTATTGTCACTGTGGATAGAGTACACATTATCTTTTTATTCTACTCTATTCCCACAGCAATTTGAAAAAACTTTTTAACGGCTACTGGACTTATTTGTAAACATAGATAAAAAGCATGGTAATGCTACAATAGCGGCCATTGGCGATATTTCGGGCTAACCTTAAAAGTAAAACTGGTTTGTTCGAGTCACTCGGCAAAGTATAGGGTCGATTGTCACCCATCTCAACTCCGCAGAAAGGCAACGAGTTGACCGCTAATGTAGACCTTGGGAACAGACAACCTTGTCTTGTAGACAAGACAAGGAAAAACCGATGGACTCCCAAAGTACCAAAAATTTTTTTAAATATTATCCCAAAACATTCACCTTCTTAGCAATAAACGTTGTATAGCCTCTGAATTGATTTAGAGTCTTTTGTCTTTTTCAAATTCAAATATTTTTATTTCAGATAAGTAACTACCTACTAGATCCATGGTGTTAGTACGAACTTACAAACTCTATTTATTAGTAGATAAAATTAAATTTAAAAATTAAAATATATTAAGCCAGATCCTTCGTATATTGAGGCAGTCCGTGCGGTCTGATGATCACTACTTGATCATCAGACCGCACGAGTTGTCTTACCAACGTTGCATGGTGGATCTTCCGCTATATTTTTCCATCGAGTTAAAAAAATTAAAATAAAGAAAATGACAAAACACTGTATAACTATTCCGAGGCTGTACAATGCTTATTGCTAAGGGGGTCAAAGTCAAAGTCAAAATGTCTTTAGATAAGATACACGTAGGAACGTCAAAGTTATAAAAATGACTATATCGCCACTATCGCCCTGTTCGGAATAAGGAGCCACTACTCAGAAGAACAGACAACAAACTGAGAGCCAAATTTTATTTTTATTTTTTATTTATTTTAAGGAGTATTAGTTTTTTCAATCAAGCTTTAGCAGCACAAGCTGCATTAATCCAGCGTCGGTTAATGAGTCTCTCTCGGGCAGTAATGCAGTCCGTGTACACTCGTACAGTAATGACTACATTATTTGTGTGTAGTATTAATGTATTAACCGGGCACTCAAACACTCGACCGTGCAACGTGGATGTGTACACATACATTTATTATTAAGGCGATCGCATGTTTAGCAGATTATTTTCTATATCTCTATGTAATGGTATATAATGGTCTCTATAATTATAGTGGTAAGGTGTATAGTAAGGCACGGCAGCTGTCTGGCTCGCTCGCGACACATTTATACTTGATATTAAATTATTGAATATATTTTTGATAAATTTGCCTGTATTACAGTATTACAAAGCATTCAGAACAATGTTCATGTTAAGTTATAAAAAATTTCATGTCATATTTCGCAAGAAGGATGGTGACGTTTTTCGAGTGTATGTTTGTAAGTATGTATGAATGTAATGTGTGAAATTTCTTTGGCACGGCCTACAGCTTAAATAACTTCATGGATTTCGACATGTGAGGTGTCATTTTAATCGTCTAGATAGTGAAGTGACATAGGGTACAATATTTTGCAGTTGGGTTTATTGTTTTTCTATTAACAATGTGACTTGTTCAAAAATACTTTTAGGGATTTTTTTTCTTCAAAAGTGTTGAAGTAAGCGAGCTAAATGGCAACCCGCCAAAGTCTCGTTCTTTTGAAAACAGCCATAGAAAATATTTCGCTATCGTTTTGGTTTTTCGTTTAATATGCTTTTATATTCGTGAAAATCTATAATTAGCTCTCTGATGCTATAAGTTATTAGTAAGATATTTCAGCTGTTGATTTTCCTTAATATAAATAAATAAATAAATAAATAAATAAATATTAGCTTCACTTGTAACCAGCTAACTCACAAACAGATTAATAAAATCTTAGATGTCAGTTTTAGCATACAGTACTACAAGTTTTTTTTATCTAGGATAACCTCCTTAATTAGTGCTGGAAAAGAACGTATCCATTAGAAATATCCTATCCTACTAATTTTATAAACGCAAAAGTTTGTATGTGTGGATGGATGGATGTTTGTTACTCTTTCACGCCAAAACGGCTGAACAGATCTGGATGAAATTTGGCACAGAGATAGATTATAGTCTAGAATAGCACATAGGATACTATTTAACCGCGGGTGAAACTGCGGGGTGCAGCTTGTATAATATATTAATATATAGCTGCGCCCGGCCGGTGACAACCGCAGGTAAAAAGTAGTCTGTGCATTATTTCAGACTATGATCTATCTCCTAAAAGAGATCCTTAAAAGTCTGTACTTCTAATAAAAATGTTATATCCAAATGAAACTTATATGTAGTTAGGATGCTAACAATATAATTTTCTATTTCGAAGCTTATTTGGTGATAAGGAGGTGGAAAGCGTGTTTATTAGGTTTTTTATAAACTACTAGCTGCGCTCTTCGGTTCCACCCGCGGTTAAAAAGTATCGTATGTGCTATTCTAGATTATAATCTGTGCCAATATTCATTCAGGTCTGTTCAGTCGTTCTGGCGTGGAAGAGTAACAAACATCCATCCATCGTTCCATCCATTCTGACAAACTTTCGCGTTTATAAAATTAGTAGGAAGTAGGATTAACTACGAGTACATTATTAAGTCAAACCCAAACTATTTAAAGTTTATTGAGCCTCTCAATATTTATAAAAGCTGTATTAACCCAATATTACAGCTACAAACGCAAACGAAAGTCACCAATTTTATTTACCCCAAACTTTGGCAACCAAAGGGAATTCTTTATCAGTTCAATCGAAACACCCGTTTTAAATGTAAGAGCTGCAAGACAGATTACGGAGGCCTATTGGGGGCAATATATTTACAGGGATTTACTAATGCCTTAATGTATCCAGCGGGATTTATTTAGGACTTGTGGTTGGTAAATGTATGGGTTGTGGGATTTCGGTGGTGGTTTTTGGCGGTTGAGTTTTGTGGGAAGTTTCGTTTACACTCTGCAAGTTGGGTGTTCCGATTTGACCCGATGTTCTACAGGGGGGAATTCAACTAACCATAGCCGATCCTTAGACACACTCATCGTCACGCTTGTCCCCAGAGGGGGCTGACAGAGGTGTAATACAACACGCACACTTCGCCGGCCGATATTCAGTCCCAAATGTGACAGGGGGCGAACCTGTCGCCATACACCAGGCTCCACTGTTTAGACACGGCTGATGTTGCGTTTGTCGTGAAGCTGCGCCAGCGCTGGCTGCTATAGCTGGCATTACGCTGAGTTGGAATCGGTTTGTGGCAAAAAACATTGTTCGTATAGTTTTTAATTTTTATTGTTATTTTTTTGTTTATATTTGTTTTTTTGTATACTTACTTGCTTTTTGCTCACAAAATAAAAATTGTCTATTGTCTATTGAAGATTAAACATTGGACACCGATTTTTATCGCCACCGATTTTAATCAAACATACCTAAGAACACTCCCGACTAATAGGTGAATTAGTCGGGAGTGTTCAACGATTCTACGATGCCACAACACATACACACACAAAAAGAGAGAGAGAGAGAGAGAGATATGTCAAACTTATAACACCTCGTTGGTTTTGCGTCGGGGTTTAAAAACGGACGGGAGCGACAGCATCACTAATGTTTAGCTGAATACGAGTAGAACTGTGGTAGCGGTCCATCTAAATGGTTGTTAAGCATCGGCATTGGTTAGCTGAATTGCCCCCCAGGAACCGTAGTTTTTTTAGGAGTCTCCTATTCAGAGGCGGCGTAAGGCGTGGGCGACGTGGGCCACCGCCTACGGCCTCGCGGTACAAGGGGCCTCGCGCCTCAAAAATTTTTAAGCATTGCTTTAAAAAGCGAGAATAAAATAAAAAACGATATAAATTAATTTTTCATTACTATTAATCTTATTTGTATTTTTATGAATAAAAACTCGGCAGTGTTAATTGTTTTGTTTCGTTTTTATTATTTTATAAAATCCGTCTTCAGGTCGCCATAGAACGGGGCCTCGCGAAATCCGTCTTGCCCACATCAAATTTAGGTCTTGCCCCGCCACTGCTCCTATTTGAAATTGAAACAACTGGGTGTTTGTTTTTGTAGCTTTTACGACTTAATTACTCAACCGATCATCATGTGATTTTGCACACACATTGTCAGGGGTACAGAAAAAGAGATAGGATACTTTTTATTTCGGAAAAAAACTATGGTTTCTGTGGGAGCGCGGGTGAAACCGCGAGGCGTAGCTAGTTTGATGTTGCACCGTTCTTGCCCGCATTGCAAGGACGCTGTTCCCGTCACAATTTGAATTTAAATTTGCTAGCAAAAAGTGCGCTAGGAACTTTACTTACTTTTTTAAAGTTCCTACAAACTAAGAGCGCAGGTTAATTCTGTTTTACTCCTAAAATTTTAGTTCACGTGCACAACATACTGTCTTATGTTATACCGTATACCTGCACTGTTTAAGCAAATTAAAATTGTGCTATGTTTAAAATATTTTTAGTAAGTACCTAATTGTCTGCAAAACTACTATTTTAAATGTGAAATTGAGTTTGTTAGGTCGTCTGTTGGCTTGTTACGCTTTCACGTCTTAACTACGCAACCGATAGTTATAAAAGTAAGCATACTTGGAACTGCGGGGCGCAGCATAGTATTTCCAAGTATGAATTAAATATTTAAAAAAAACCCGACAACGATTTTCTTCAAATATAGCTAAGAACACTGACTAGTTCACCTTTTAAACAAAAAAAAAAAAAAACAAAATCAAAATGGGTTCATCCGTTCGGGAGCTACGATGCCCCAGACACACACACACACACACATACACGTCAAACTTATAACACCCCGTCGTTTTAACGTCGGGAGTTAAAACACATTATCAAACT
Organism: Peribatodes rhomboidaria; assembly: GCA_911728515.1. Lineage (NCBI taxonomy): Eukaryota > Metazoa > Arthropoda > Insecta > Lepidoptera > Geometridae > Peribatodes > Peribatodes rhomboidaria. Next base: position 1,521,884 of record OU452190.1, read on the forward strand.
ATCCCTCAAAACTCTTGACTTCAACCCCGTTTCTACCTCAAATTTTTAAACTCCCGGTCAAAGTAAAAAGTTAAAATTTAAATTTAACGCGGAACGATCATTATTTCAACACCTGTTGAGCGAAGTTGGTGCAACTATGCAACTGTTCCTAACTGTTTGCAGCGAGTTATGTTTTATGCATGTTGTTATTTTTGCGGTCGAGTTTAAATGGAATTTTAGTGAGCATTCACGAAGTAGAAGTATTTTTTGGATTTAAAATTGGAAAGTACGTATTTCGTGTAAACAGTGTGTCTGTGTATGCGTAAGTAGCGAAGCGGTAAGCGCATTTTTACCCGACTGCGCATATAGAGGTTTGTGTTTTTCGATTGTATGTATGTATGTATGTATGAGGTACTTTGACACGCCCTACAGCCTATGTGTCCCAAATGTAAAAGTCCCGAATGTGCAGTCGCACATACACCGGGCTCCAGTCATGTAGCAGATGACATACAATACGCACATATTATTTAAAAATTATAATATAATGAACAAATTGGTGCGTGACGTCGGCTGGGATTGAGCTAGCTTCCTCTGGTTTGGGAGGCAGGCCTTCGTCTACTAGGCTTTCATCGCTCAAAATGTTGTATTTTTAAATTTACTTTACTTATAGTCACGCTATTTTCCAGTAGCGGCAGGCAGATACCACTTCTCTCCACTTACTACGATTCTGGCACACATTTTTCGCTTCTTCTATACTTCCATGAGTCCCTTCATAAACTTACAACACCCCTTAAACTTACAACACACGTTAAACTCACAATGTTGTTCCGCGTCGGAGGTAATAAAAAAAGTGCGCGTCATTCGCAATTACTTTAACACAATGAAAGCATTAATTGCAAGCAAATGTACTTTTAACCGTGCCAGATTATCTTAGAAAATATCCGTTACAAAGCCAATTTGAAGTCTGTAGAATTTTTTTTACAAAGTTTTGTCCGCTGAAAGTTTACATAAATGATTTGTTGAGATTTCAACTTAGCTTCACCCTTTATCACCTCAGATCAATATATAGAATAAGATGGCGCACGGCGTATGATTTAGGTGAAGCCAAAAACCATCCAAAAACTACGCTATTGTCGTATATTATGTACACAACACGCACACATTGACGCAAAAAAGCTAATACGCAACTCGCTTGGTCATTCTTACCTCTACATTAAGTGCAATGGTTTATGGTACAATTTCGTGTACATAAATACACATAGTACATTATAAAAGTGTGGCCAGGACTACATTTTGAGGTTCTTTTTAAAAACTGTGCAGTTTTGTTGCAAGTCAATTTTGAAAAAGCCGGAACATTAAACTCTAACAAATAAGTATGTGCAGTTTTAGAATATTAGATCTATTAAGGTTGTACATTGGAACGGAAATGGCTAACGTAGAGTTTGGGAACATTACCTCGCGCACACGTTTAAAAAGAAGTGGCTTCAGCTAGATATAACGCAGTGTTCCATCTTTTGCTCTAGATTGATTTGAGTTAATCACGAAGTCCGACTACGACAAATACTGATCAACCACCACCAATGTCCACCAAAACTTAATCAAGCGATTAAATATTTAACCGATTGCTTTAAGGCTTCGTCCTAACTAAGCAAAGCGAGCGACTCACAGTTTGTCTGCAGTTAAGACAAAAAAAATCGTAAACTTATTTCCAAAAAACTGGCTTGGCAAAAAAATCTATATAATTATTGAACATGCTCACAAAACTTCACGAAAATCGATTGAAGAATGAAAACTGTAGAGGAGGACAGTGCCAGCTACGAGGTCTCCAGCTCACAGATCCACTAGTTTAGTAAGCCATACCCATATATTTTATATAGACTGTCCGAACAGCGCGTACTGTACGCAGTTTGTGGCGTATTGCTTGCAGACTCGTTCAGGGAGCGGTCAATTCGCGCGTTTCTTTGCTGCAGTTCCCCGCTTGCTCAACATTGAGTTTGCCCACGCGACTTTGAGTTGAGCCAGCCATTGAGTCAGCCAGCGATCAGTCAGTCGCTCACAGTTCGCTTAGTCAGGACGAAGCTTTAGATAATATCAATTAATTTAAACTTCTACAATGGATGATTACCCAAACTAAATAATCATTATATTTCGAACATGGATCCGACATAAAGGCAAAATACTATGTAACTTTTGCAATAATAATCAAACAATGTTTATTGCAAGGCGATTAAGCTCCAACCGCTGGTTATCTATTACAGTAGTTCTATCGATTAGTGTTGAGCTCAATCGTTAAAATAATTTCGAGTCGATCGACTGTTAAGTATTTGACAAATCGTTTGGGCATTTCGGAGTACAGTGTAATACAGTGACTAGGAATTCAATTCCATCAGTAACATTATTAGAGTAGGTATTTCTTTCAAGTTTTCTAACCGACTTCCAAAAAGGAGGAGGTTCTCAATCGGTCAGTAATAAAGTGAAAGTCAAAGTTAAAATGTTTTTATTTAATTTAGGTATCAAAGATACACTTGTGAACGTCAAAGTTATTTGAATAGACTCGACCGCCTTGTTCGGTTATAGAGCCTCTACTCAGAAGAACAGGCAAGAAACTGAGGGGCATTATTTTTTCAAAGAATAATAAATTACAGTCTCACAAATTTTGGCTTACAACTAGGTAATATCTATAAATAATTCTTAACCTTATAAAACCCTCTTTTCATGAATGTAGTTTTTACATGTGATTTGAATTTTCCCTCAGTGAGCCCTGTTACTATACTATATACTATTGGATGTACATATGTTACGCGATTACTCTGGCAATTGTGAATCAATTTTACTGACTCTTTTTTTGTTTGGTAGATTATACTTTAGAGGTCCCTTAAACATGTTATCGAAATCGGTCAAGCATTTATAATTTTAACAAAAGTCTTAAAAATTGTTTACATGGATAATGAATTACAGGATGGGAATTCGGTTTTTTAAGCTTTGCTTATTATTTTGACATAATTGCGTTTTTAATGTCATCTGCTACATAACTAGACCCCGTGTATGGTGATGTGTAGGTGTTGTAATACATCTCTACCAACCCCTTGGGGATAAAGGTGTGATGTTGTATTTATTAGTTTTTCTCTACTACCTTCCTACCTTCTTACTGCCTCGGTGGCTCAGTTGGTAGTGAACCTGTCTTCTGAGCTTGGGGGCGTGGGTTCGATTCCCACCTAGGGCAAACATTTATGTGATGAGCATTTGTGTTTGTTCTATGTCTGGGTGTTAATTATCTATTTAGGTATGTATTTAAAAATATCTAAGTATGTATATCAGTCTCTGGCAGCCATAGTACAAGCTTTGCTTAGTTTGGGGTCAGGCGACCGTGTGTGGAAGTGTCCCAAATTTATTTAAATTTATTTATTTATTTCTTTTAACTCCCGACGGGAAAACGACGGAGTGTTTTAAGTTTGATGTGTGTATGTGTGTGTGAGTGTGTGAGTGTATGTATGTCGGACTGTGGCATCGTAACTCCCAACCGGATGAACCGTTTTGGTTTTTTTTTGTTTGAAAGGTGAATTAGTCGGAAGATTTCCTAGCTATGTTTAATGAGAATCGGTATCGGGGTTTTATTTTGAATTCATAATTTATTATTACTTACAATTTGGGTTACTAACACATTCGAATTTTGCACTATAACCTACATAATAAATTAAGATCGTATTAGCGGTATTTAAATTATTGTAGGACTAATCTTTAGACATATTTCCAAAATGTCGAATTGTCCCAGTAGACTCTGATACCTGGCTTCGCTCGTTTGACAACCATTCAATGAACGCAACCTTAACTACTGCTCTTACCAGTCTATAGTGCATTCAACTTGACCTCAAAGGGCAGACATTCCACCGAAACTCAAGACTTTGATAATTGTTACTCAATAAACCGCTTTATTTTGCAGAAAATACAAATCATAATTGTGTTTAAAGCTATTCAATGCACACGTTGAGTTCAAGATATGTTTTCAATTATGAAAATAACTTGAAGCGATGACAGCCTAGTTGGAGAAGGCCCGCCTCTCAAGCCAGTGGGAGCGGGTTCAAACCCAGCCGACGGCACGCACCAATTTGTTTATTGTTCATTGTGCTAAACATACATACTAACGTTTAACTGCCAAGTTGTGTTAGTAGGCTCCCAACACCTTCGCTTCGTTTACACAAAAAAATAGCGCACCTAAATCTTTTCACAAAATGACAGGTTTTCGTATTTCCTGAAATGCGAAATAAAATCTGTCTTTCAGTATATTTCGACAACACAATACGTGATGGATTGTCGGTCAGCTGTCATATTATATTGTATCTTGCGTGTCGTATATAATGTCATTTTGTGTGATGTATGGGGGGTATGGGTTCGAGGAATAGGTTCATGATTGGTTCGTTCGTGTTGTGCTTGTTTGGAAGAACACCTGTGGTTCTTTTCACTTGCTCAATATTGTAATGTTGTAGATACATAAATATTTGATTGTAGTGTTTATTTTGCGTGAGGGAGCGGGCTACACGCATTTTTCCATCTCTTCTCTTCTTTTTTTCTCTACATAGTATAAAAACAAAGTCACTTCCCGCGTCCGTCAGTCTCTGTCTGTATATCCGCTAATTCCTCCTAAACCACACAAAGGATTTTGGTGCGGTTTTCACCATCAATTAACTATTTTTTTAAGGTTTATGGGTTCCATGTGAAGCTACGGCCGGTCGCTGCTATTCAATAATAGGCTTACACTTGGCCCCTAATCTGACCTGATATTAAGCAATGATACCGCCTGCGATGACGCACGCTTGCCTATTTAGAAGAAACCAATTCACTCGAGACTTGAATACACTAGCTTATAACGTACTAGCTTTTCGCCTTCGGTTTTACTGGCATTATGTAGCTTTTTAGTAGTGAAATATTTTTATTAGATCGGTTCAGTAGTTTCGGAGATCGCCCTCGACAAACTAGACTAACTAGAGGTAACTTACAAAGTTACCTCTTTATAATATTTGAATAGAAGATATACTCACCAATTTATTTATAGGTGGATTTTTGTTTCATCATTGTATCCATTGTATCTGTTCGTCCAGACATTCTAGGCTTGATAATTCGCATTTTTGTTGTTTCGCAGTGTAATTTAATTTGTGATTGTACGTTTGTACAAAAATATTTTTTTACCACTTGACCATGAGAAATTTGTAAATATCGTAACTTGGACTATGTGATACATTACGTAATATATCGTAACGCCTTTCCCCCGAAGGGACTGGCAGAGGTGTACAACACTCACACTTCCGGACGACATTCAGTCCCTAATGTCCTAATGGGGGCGAGCCTGTCGCCATACACCGGGCTCCAGTTATGTAGCAGATGAAAATACGCACAAATGTTCACGTAATTAACAAATTGGTGCTTGCCTTTGGCTGGGTCCGAACCCAATCCCTCTGGCTTGAGAGGCGGGCCTTCTTCAACTAGGCTATCATCGCATCATGCAATATATATTTCATCTAATATTATATCAGCAGAAATTCAAATACCCATAGAAATTCGATCACAACAACCGGACAACTTGTCGCTGCGGGTCCCTCATAAAATCCCGCACCGTCCCGTGGAGCGAACCCTAATTTTTCATTTCCACAAAAGCTCAGAAAGGCCGAAATTATGAACATCTATACGCGATTTCCGGAATTCCTTTCGTGAAAGATTATCCTGTAGCCCCCTTAGCAATAAACGTTGTATAGCCTCTGAATAGTTTTACAGTCTTTAATTTTATTTTTATTCGATCGAGCTTATAAATTTAAAAGAAGGAAAAAGCCAAAACTCTGTGTCAAAGTCAAAGTCAAAATGTTTTTATTCAATTTGGATATCAAAGATACACTTATGAACGTCAAAGTTTTTTTAAATAGACTCGACCGTCTTGTTCGGATAAAGAGCCTCTATTCATAAGAACAGGTAAGAAACTGAGGGGCATAATTATTTCAAAGAATAAATAAATTACATTTGTGACTATTCCGAGGTTATACAACGTTTATTGCTTAGGGGGTAGATGTACTATATGTACTGTAGACTTAAGGCTCGGTCATTCCACGATTATTTACCCACAGCTTCATTTAGAGTTGAAAATCGCTTATCAAAATTATTTGATGGTAAAATGAGATCTGCGTCTAGAAATACATCTTTATGCCGTTTTTATTAGTACCAATCGTAATAAGATCACGAATAAGAATAATCTTTAGAGAACTAATCTGGCTATTTAATAATCGAAAAAAAAATGTGGTGTAATCGTTGAAAATTTAGAGAACTACGTTCAAATAGTTTTCTTTAGAAGATACTTGTTGTGTTTTTTTTTTCAAAATTTGAATGATTTTAAGAATTCTACTCAGGTGAAACTGATTTTGGTTGTTTTTTCTACCAGCTGTAATTCTTTGCATCCGATCATCACAATTCTTCCTATCAAACTAGGCGCAAACAAAATACTTGTTTTCGTTGATTTCGTATAATACCGGGCCTTAATGGAAATTATTGATGTTTTTTTTTCTGCTAAGATCTTGAACACAGTTTTAAGAGGTATACAGTATTAAAATATAATTTTGGTAAAAAACAAAAAAAAAAAAAACAAGTCTATATTAAAACAAAAACAAAAATTGTAAACCTATCACCATGACGTTTTATTTATTTGATGGTTGGGTACGTTTTGTATTCGACGCTGCGCGACCGCGAATCGTATCGCCGCGCAATAAGGTCCATGTACATTGTACAAAACGTAAGGTGGTAGGCCCCCTGGCCAGTTAAAAGGTTAGTGAAGCTGGTGCGTGTGGTAAGCCTTTTAGGATAAGTAGGTACTCCTATCAAAAAGTATCACTACGCACCTAAAGCGAATCCTGTATCTGTAACCGAATCCCAAAATAGGAGTACAGTTAGTCCTAAACAAACAGCGATGCGGTTCTAGCGATATATCAGCCTGATCGACGAGAGTGTCCAGGCGCCTGGCTGTTCTCGTATCACACTTGACAATTTTATGCTTAGCTGGTGCTGTTTGAGGACGTGTGTGGACTTTATTTGTGTGTATTTGTGTACATACACATTATGGAAATGAACTGGCTGGACTGACACGTCCAGATACTTCTAATTATTGTGTTGGTTTGAAACCTAAGAAAAACGAAAGGTAGAAATCAATTAAAAAAAAAATCACGTCATCGCCATTTTCAAAAAAAAACAAAAAATGCTTCAACGGACGATCAGTCAGACGAGTAATCGGACGGATGCAATTTTCATAAAATTTTGCAGGCAAGTAGTTTTGCAGGCAAGTTCGAATATGAACGGAATTGGTCGAAGTCACGAGCTTAGTTCGAAAGTTTGGAATTGTTTAAATTTCGCATAGCATTTTTTATTTCAAAGCGAACTTTTTTATAAACCACGCAGTCTTTATATTCCTATTCACGACACAGCATCGTAATTAGCACTATTCACACACGAGCGCCGCGGACGGGCAACTCAAAACTTGATTATGTACTACGCACGGACTTGTAACCCAGTTTGCTGAATTATGTACCGACAAACGGTGCAATTTGATTTGCTAATTCGATTGGCAGTGTGTCCGCGTGCGGGGTGGATTGAAAATAGTGCATAGGCTAAGCTTTAGGTGTTGAATGCTAATATACGCATAACTTTTTTTTTACATAACATAACATATCGTCACGCCTTTCCCCCGAGGGGGCTGGCAGAGGTGTACAACACCCACACTTCGCCCGACGATATTCAGTCAAAATGTGACAGGGGGTGAGCCTGTCGCCATACACCGGCCTCCAGTCATTTAGAAGATGACATACAATACGCACATATGTTCACACAATAAACAAATTGATGCGTGCCGTCGGCTGGGTTCGAACCCGCTCCCTATGGCTTGAGAGGCGGGCCTTCTCCAACTAGGCTATCATCGCTTCCTTTTTTTTTTGAATGAATATAAAAACTGCCCGTCATCCGAATTGGATTTTGTAAACAATTGAATCCGCTTGATCGATCTAAAGAAAGTTTAAATGGGATCACCCGTTGAATTAAAAAAATAATTTTACAAATCGGTGCAGGCGTCTTCTTTTATATATGAATATAGGGAATAGGTGTCTTCTATACAAGCTTGTAACACATTTGATCAGGTCGATCAAATTTGAGTAGGTATGTGGTATCTGTTGGCGCGGTAGTGCCCCTGCCAAGTCGAGCTTACAGAGGCACAGCTGTACTTCCTTTTCTCGAAGCTATTCGGGCCATTTTCAACCCCCGTTTTCAACTTCGTTGTGGGTAAAGCTAGAAGTCTAATCTTTTAGAGACAAAGAGAGCTTAATAAATATAAATTAGATCTCACAGATTTTTTTCGATAGTTTTCATTGCGAGACTTGCATTTTTTACATCCCGTGTGTTTGACAGGATTTCACTTACTTACTAATAGATTTGTAGCGTTTACAGCGTAGATCAAAAATAGCCGACTCATTACCGATGTTAATTAAGCCACGGACGACATGGTCAATCTTCGGATGGGTGACCGCGGCTGGTATTTACGAATAAGTGCTACCGTGGCTCGGGTGACACGTAAAATTATAGGCCCTAGTTGTTTGTTCTATAACAAGTATAATCAAGGCGAGTCAGAGGGCGGCTAAGGAACTCACATCCAACACTACAAACTGACATGAGAGCTAGTCACTTGACCTATACCTTGTTTTTTAGAGTTTCGTATCAAAATGGTAAAAAGGACCGGGATGTAGTCCGGTGTAACCGTTCCGAAGACAGGTCTGAGCAGTAGCGCACTTGTAGCGCCTCACTCAACTGCCGTCTTTGTACTTCTTCACTCTACAAAACTTCAAGGCTAGAGTGAATAAGCTTATAGGTCGTCGTGCTCCATCTTAGACCACAATGTCGCTTAACATCAGGCGAGTTGGTGGTCAAACGCCGACCTATTCTACATAAAAAAAAGGAACCCTCATAGACTCCGATGTCTGTCTGTTTATCAGAGTAAGAGCTAATTATTTCAGAAACTAGAAAGTCTAAAAATGTCTTTATTCATTTGGGTATCGAAAATACAATATTATTATGAACGTCAAAGTTATAAAATGAAAAAAAAACCCCTTGTTCGAAAAAAGAACCACTGCTCTGAAGAACAGGCAAGAAATTGTGGGTCATATTTTTCCCAACAAATTTGTCTCACAAATTTTGGCTTAGAACTAGGTAACATTATTTTATATTTATGTACTAGTGTCTATTTGGCGGAAGCGGAAGCTCCAAACATCTTCGTCTTCTTCTAATATTATAAAAGCTAGCCACTCGAAATATGTCACAGATCCAGGATCCAGTTTTTACTTACTAAAACCTTCTACGAGTATGATATCTATAGAAATGCACCGGTACCCGTCATAGCCCACCATTCTTACAAAACTAACAGACTTTCAATATAACTGAGATCAAAGTGTTGCCATCTCTCCCGAGATGAAAGTGGATTTGTTCGCGCTGCACCGGTAGCGATTTGTTATACGTATAACAATATATCAAGGATTATTCCGACGGTTGGATGCTTCCGCTCAAATAGCTCCTTTCTAACTAAGCTTCGATATCAAAGGTGCAAGCCATGAGATTTATAGCTTGTTTTTATCCGACTGCGCAAGAAGGAGGGTTATGTTTTTCGAATGGATGTACGGATGTATGTGTGTATGTTTGTACATGGGTGCGTATGTATGAGGTTTCTTTGGCACGCCTTGATGAATTGCTTGATGAATTTTTATTTTCGACATGTGAGGTGTCATTTGAATCGTCTTGATAGTGGAAGTGACATAGGGTACAGCATTTTGCAACCGGGTTTTTTAATGTTACTTATTAAGGTTTGGATTTATTAAAAGTTTGGGATGAACTGACATGATATGACAATTGGTCTAGTCTAATAAAGGTCAGGAGGGCTATTCTTACGGAGTGAGATTCAATCTGTTCAATTTGGGGGCTGAGCTACCCACGTCCGTAGGAGTGTACTCTATTCTGATTCCCTACACGTGGTCCCCGGGTAGTGCTAACCGGGTAGCAAACTCTGGTGGGAGGCTTCGGCCGTGGCTAGTTACCACCCACCGGACCAAGCCATGCCGTGAAATGACCTAGTCGTGTTTCGGGATGTAGTCCGGTGTAAAAGTTTCGAAGACGGGTCTGAGCAGTAGCGCACTATAGCGCCTCACTCAACTGCCGTCTTTGTACTTCTTAACTCTACAAAATTTCAAGGCTAGAGTGAATAAGTACCTTATAGGTCGTCGTGCTCCATCTTAGACCACAACGTCGCTTAACATCAGGCGAGTTGGTGGTCAAACGCCGACCTATTGAACCTATTCTATTAATAAAAAAAAATTAAAATTAATAAAAAAAAAATCTCACCATATTTTGTTCTTATTGTTCTCGTTGGAATAGTCATAGGTGTGAGAGTGATCAAGATAAAATCTCATCTTATCTCACGCGTAGGAATAGCCCCTCAGTTTCGAAAATTAGTTAGGTTATATATATTACTGAAATAAGTTGTTGACTAGTTTTTAAAAACTTTTTCTAAATTATATTTTAGAAAGAAAGAAAGAAAGAAAAATAGTTTATTTGTGACCTATTGAAATTAAAAACATTAAGAGAATTTTACAATTTACAAGGTCACTAAACGGCCCCAACTGAGCATAATGCCGGCTGTTAACCGGCGCTGGTCTTCCGTTGGAACCGCTTGGTGATGTCACGGTACAAGCACATACACAGTACACACTACAAAATAATAATAATTAAAATACATAAAGATAATAACAAAAACTATCAGTAAACTACAACAATAATAATAATAACACAAAATAAACTACAAAAATTCAATGGACACTAAAGGTAAGTATGTATAATTTGCAAAAAATATTGCAATTAGATTGCCACTTAGTGGACAGTATTGCTTATATAGTACTCGTGTCGTGTTTAAGATTCTCCTGCCGTTGCTGATGTGCAGTCATAATTTTTTTAAGTTTAAAATTAAAACTTTTAACATTTTTTATGTACATACTTCGATGTTTTGCTTATACCGTACCATTATACTATGCTAATACTGATACTGTTCTGTCCCACGGGAACATACTTATTTTCAGGATATCCGATCGAATATATCCGATGTCTTTATATGGGCTCCTGGAAACGTGTGCAAAATTTCATGACGATTTTTTGAGTAGTTAAGGCGTGAAAGCGTAATAAGCAAATAAATAAATAAACTAACAAACTTCCGAATTTATATATAAGTTAAGAATTATACTGTTTTTTTTTAATATTTAAAAAACCGTTGTATTAGTTTGTAAATATAATATAGATTTTACGTAAAGTAAAATAAACATAAATGTAGGTAGGTAGATATTTTTCGAACTGTACATCCATACATATATACTCAATATAAATTTGCCCTGTTTAAAATTACCTCTACTAAAAAAAACATTTGGTATTAAAATTAACAAGCGGTAAAAATGCACAAATTATTATTCAAATTAAATTACCCACATTATGTAAAGTTACACAATCCTCAAAAAACCGTGTAAAATTGAATCAACTCGCCTCTCCCTTAGTCCGTCCCCTTAATCCAGGTTGGAACTCGGGCTCCATTTGTCCAAGATTATTATTTTCATGATTACAGCGTCAGAAGATTGGGAACCTGTGAGTTATGGGCGTTATCATCCGCCTATAATTGGATCGGGTCTTTTTTCGGCCTGAAATTAAACGCCCATTGGCTGCAGATAGATTGGCTGCGATAGAACGTATTTAGGTATGTGAAGAGACACTAGCTGCCTCCCGCGGTTTCTTATCTTTAACCGACTTCAAAAGAGAAGGAGGTTCACAATTCATCTGTATGTTTTTCTTTGTTGGCAAGCGATGGCAGCCTTGTTGGGAGAAGGTCCGCCTCTCAAGCCAGAGAATTTGTTAATTGTGTGAACATACGTGCGTGTTGTATGTCATCTGCTACATGACTGGAGCCCGGTGTATGGTGACAGGCTGTCACATTTGGGACTGAATATCGTCTAGCAAAATGTGGGTGTTGTATTACACCTCTGCCAGTCCCCTCGGGGGAAAGGCGTGACGATATGTATGTGTGTATGTATTTTTGTTGTATGTATGTTTACGTGCCAATTATGAATCGATTTTAATCAAAACACAACTTAACAAAAACATTTTTTTTTTCCATTGTCTTGTATATTTCTGCGGATTTTTATGTTTTCAAATGGCCAATTTTCGAATAATTATATTCATACAAGATTATAGAAAATACTTGTTTGGCTCAATAAAATGTATAAATTTACTACCGCTCTCTCTCTCCCTCTGCTTTGGAACATTGTACTATTTATTATTATAGTGCAATCTAAATTTAACGTTTTTTTTTAAACTAGAGCTAATATTTCAAAACCACTCATATTTTCTTAAATTGTTGACGTAGCAGTATTCGAAACCACTCTTACATCAAGACTAACAAAATCACTGTTGACCAGTGTATTTTTTTTGTTTATTACAATGACATCATACTTTAAAAGTGGTCCTATATACATTTTACCGAAATCGGTCGAGTAGTTTTTAAAATATCAACAAAAGTCATAAACATAACCCTCCTCATTGCGCAGTTGGGTAAATATTCGAGACATTTATGCACACACAGTCGTCTGACCCCAAACTAAGCAAAGCTTGTACCATGGCTGCCAGAGACTAATATACGTACATAAATATTTTGAACTAGCGGTGCCCAGACTATACTCTATCTCTGTGGCAAATTTCACCAAGATCTGTTCAGCCGTTTTGGCGTGATTGAGTAACAAACATCCATCCAACTACCTATAACTTTCGCATTTACAAAATTAGTGTGATACATACCTAAATATATATTAACACCCAGACATAAACCAAACACAAATGCTCACACTAATGTTTTCCCTAGGTGAGAATCGAACACACGTCCCTTAGCTCAGATGGCAACTGAGCCACCGAGGGACTCAAAACCCTAAAAAAAAGTCGGAAGCATAATACATAGTAACAGTATCGCAATGCAGGACCATGTTTTTGAAAGTCCTAACGAATTACACAAAATAGTGCGAAGTTACACAAAGTTACACGAAGTTGCAAGAAGTTGAGAACATGAACTTTAGCTTGCAACTATGCAACAAAGTAACTTGTAAGTATTGCAACTTTGAACATTATAATGTTTTGTGAATGTGAGCATATCTTAAACTTTTAGAGCTGAAGTTTCTTTGAATATTCTTTTAAAATGAATGAGTTCTGTTATAAAGTCTGTGGGTTTTTATACATATTGCGAGTTAGTGAAACGTGGTTCTTACAAAGATCGTACGGTTTACCCTACCGCACGTAAAGGTCATTACTATTAAATGAATTCCTTGAAATTTGCGTCCTTGGTGCACAGAGTGCGGGCCAGCTCCAATATCATCATATAGATGATCGCGTCCAGGCTTGACTGTCCTTTTCTCCGGCATTGTTGCGAGAGACATGTCTCCGTGCCCGTGCCGGTGAGAGGCTACTAATGTGATGTTGTGTTGTGACATTGCACTATTATTATTTTATTTTCATTTTATTTTATTTTTTGACATTTTTAATTTCATGTTCATTTTAATTTAATTGTTAATACCTCATTTTAATTTTAATTTTTTTTTTCAATTTAATTACATATATTCTATATTACAATGTTTATGGGTAAAAGGCCTGAAATAAAGATAATTTGAATTTGAATTTGAATTGATATTTGATTTGATTAGCTAACAATTCATTACCCAACTCTATGGAGGAAAACATTTTAAGAGAGCCGCGACGTTCTGAAATTCCCATACAAACGCGCTTCTCAAATGTCTTGAAAACAGTTTGTCAGATTATGATAAAATTTAGCATGTACAATTAAATTAACAATATCTCCGCCCATATGTTCTTGGTTTTTAAAAAAACCGTTCTCAAGCTAAAATAGAGCTATGAAAAATTTCCGCATTTGTAAGGGGTCATTTTTGACTGGTTTATTCAATAGATAGACAAAGCAAATCAAAAATCCCTTTACATAGGGAGGTTGTCTACATCATTAGCTTTTAAATGAACCCATAATACAAGCGACATTCTTAAATAAATAAATAAATTCTGGACACTTCCACACACGGTCGCCTGACCCAAAACTAAGCAAAGCTTGTACTATAGCTGCCAGAGACTGATATACACACTTAGATATTTTTAAATACATGACGGCGCGAGATATCATTGGATAAAGAAAATCAGTTTGAGAGTTGTTAATCGATAGTTTTAATCTGTGGTTTTTGACGATTAATCGATTTGTTTATGGTCATTTAGAGCGGTTAACACCGAATGGAGTTGCGTTTGGGATTTCGGGCGAACGTCATGTCTGTCAGTCAGTGTTTGACAGGACTGGGCTGAAAGCGGTCGCACGCAATGGTCATTCGTAAACCCATTACTCTAAATCGCCAACTATCTTTGTGATCATTCACTAAATAAGTAGTCTAAGTGACTGTATAATTAAAATAGTGAAAAGCCTTCAATGCTGTCCCATTATTTCAACGTTCCTGAAGTTTGACGCCGACCATAAATGATAGCGAGTTCACGGATGAGAAATCAGACACAACACCTCGGCCTACTAGATTTTCTCCGTCACCAAAAGTGGAAGGTCACAGCGCAGCGGCCTTTCCTATGTTTCTCCGACATCAGTGGGATCAGATGCGACGGCGTGGCTCCTCTTTCCTACATTACCCCGATATCAGGAGTGAGATGTGAAGGCTCGGCTTCCTATTTCTCTATGTTTCCCCGACATACATATCAACACTCAGACATGGAACAAACACAAATGTTCATCACATAAATGTTTGCCCTAGGTGGGAATCGAACCCACGCCCCCAAGCTCAGAATGCAGGTTCACTACCAACTGAGCCACCGAGGCAGTCAAAGTCAAAGTCTTAGTTATTTAATAATGATTAGAGAAGTGAAAAATCATAAAGTAACTGTAAACTGTAGGTAACTTTAAAGGCTCGTCAGTATCTAGTATCTTTACTTGCTCTCTTCGCTCGTCATCTTCTTCTAAACGAAATGGTTATGGAAAACGTTAATGCGAAGTTAGTCTAAAGTGGTCGCCGGACTCTTAACTAGTGGCTCTGTAAACTGTAGACCTCTCGCTGCCTCCTCCTGCCCTCCTCTACAGGAAGGCTATTCCTGCGCGTGAGATGAGATGAGATTTTATCTTGGTCACTCTCACACCTATGACGTTTCAAACGAGAGCAACAAGGACGAAAAAAGATGAGATGAAAATCTCAAATCTCCGAATAGGGCCACAGGTCGTATACCTCAACCGATTCTCGTGAAATTTTGTGAGCAGGTTCAATAATTATTTAGATTTTTTCTGTCGAGTGTATTTGTGTTTTTTTTTATATGGCGGTGTTATGTTTGTTTATGGAACCAAATCATAACTCATACACTATTAGTCATGAAATGAAATTATTTATTTCCAGATTTGCATCTATCAAACTATTTCGTGAATTATTAAATGAATTATCTAATGATTAAAATTAAAATACAATGGTCAGAAATACAATATAAAACAAGTATTAAATAAAATTGAATAGATTGAATAAAATAAAATTAAACAATTAAATAAATGGGGTAAAATTGAATGAAATTAAATTAAATTTTTAAATGAATAATTAAAACAATTAAACTAGGCAATGGGCGCGCGATATGCTCTCCATGTGCGATGTAGAGGACTGGCGTCCCAGTCGCGCTCAGTCATACTCAAAAATGTTTAAGAGAATCGGTTAAGAGGTGCAATCTGTAAAGGAAGACAGAGATCTTAGAGGTAGTTTCCGCTACGCTGCATCGAAGTGTTGGAACAACATTCCACCAACAATTATGAACCTGCAAAATATAAACGGTTTTAGGCTTAACTTAAGAAATGTATGTTTGAACATCAAAAGAGCCAAGAACTTTTGAGATATGACACCTAGTGCGATCTAATAATAATTTAAACCACTTACACTCATTATAATAATTACTCGCATTTCAGAATCCCTCATTATTATTTTGTCCTGCTGTGTAATTATAACATATCGTCAAGCCTTTCCCCGAGGGGGCTGGTAGAGGTGTAATACAACACCCACACTTCACCGGACGATATTCAGTCCGAAATGTGACAGGGGGCGAGCCTATCGCCATACACCGGACTCCAGTCATGTAGCAGATGACATACAATACGCACATATGCTCACACAATGAACAAATTGGTGCGTGCCGTTGGCTGGGTTCGAACCCGCTCTCTCTGGCTTGAGAGGCGGGCCTTCTCCCAACTAGGCTGCCATCACACTGTGTAATTTTATATTCATTTTTTTTGTTGAATGTTTGTTTATGTTTATGTTGTTATCGTTGTTGCTCGTAGTCGTAGTCCATGTAGCTCTTGCTCGTGCGTGACGTCATCTGCCGGTCGCAACGGAAGACCAGCGCTGGTTGGACACAATCAGCACCATGCTGAGTTATTAGTAATTTTTTATCTGTATCTGTATTCTGTGTATTTTTTGTCACAAATATATGATTGTCTATTGTCTAGATCCGGACAGAGATCCGGAGAGAGATCTAGACAGAAATCGAGATAGAAATCCCGACAGCTTTCGGATACACGAAAGCATTTTTATCAAAGCTGAAGCATAGACGCTTCGCTCACTGTCGCTCGCTCGGTCGACTAAACATATTATGTTAGCGTCTGTGTGCGTGCTAAATTCAATTCAATTTATTTAATTCAGAATTCCAAGTCCATATAAGTACAGAAAGTGACATTACAATAAAATAAAATAATACAAAATAATAATACAATGATATGTCAAATATAAAAATACAGAAAATCCAATAAATTCAGTGTAGACGCAAAATAATAATTCATAAATACATAAATTTAAATAAAACACGACCTTAAACCATGATGTTTAAACCATGGCTCACCACAAACATTTCGTCAACTAAGGCACACAGAAGTTAATACAGCAAACGTACCAAATCTGTGGCTTGCGTTTTGAGAACACGTTGTTTTGAAACCTACGCTCAATAGGTAGTTATTCCAAGCCACAGATAATATTTCAACAAGCAGTTTCTGTGGTATAAAGTCACGGGTGACCTATGAGAATTGAACGGAATTGAATTGAGACATGAAATACAATAACAGCACGTATTATGAGAGACAACAATGGACTGCAGACGGCGGGCTCGCAATAAGTCAACCTCGACGTGCGTTCAACTACTGACACACTGCCTGTGAGAACGACACTCATGTTAAAAATCTGGCGCCCACGTTAGGTTAACTTTGGCTAAAGGTTTTCTATTGCCATTTCGTTTAGAAGCAGATGACGAACGAAAAGAGCAAGTAAAGATACTGACGAGCCTCTAAAGTTATTTACAGAGTGAAAATTGCAATTTAAATATTTTTTCACTTTTGCACTTCCCTAATCATTCTTAAATAACTAAGAATTTGCCTTGTATTTTGGATTAATTTAAAAGCTTTAATGTAGAATTTTTTAGTTTTATTGTAGAATTTTTTAATGTAGAAAACTCCCTATATAAAAGGATTTTTGATTTGCTTTGTTTGTCTATTAGATAAATCAGCCAAAAGTGACCCCTTACAAATGTGGATATTTCTCATAGCTCTTGAGGACGTTTTTTAAAAAAAACCAAAAACATAGGGAGATATAGTTTTTTAATTGTACTTGCCAAATTTCATCATAATCTGACAAATGATTTCCAAGAAATTTGACAAGCGCGTTTGTAGAGAAAATTCAGAGCGTCGCGGAACCTTTTATCAAAAGCGTAAAGCACGAAGGTGTCAGAGTCTACAGGAACAATTTAGCCAGCGAATGTAAGGCTTTAAAAAAATCTAAATTTATTTATCTGCTTGACGATAACTTTATTGCCGTTCATGCGATCTACATGAAATTTTTCAGGCAAGTAATTTTTTTTTTCAATACAAAATTTAAAGGTCAATACATCAGACAAATTTATTGAGGATTGTTATTTCTTAGTTGTTGTTTATTTATTTATTTAAGTACACAACACAAATTACAATCATTACAAAATATAAAACCAACAAAAAAACTTATGATCTAGATTGTAATTCAAGACATGTATACATAGAAAAAATAATATTATGAAGACGAATTTAAATTATACATTTAATAAAAAAGAAAGAAATGCACAACAAGAAGAATAATGCGCGCGGGTGGGCGCACTCACCGAGATTGTTTTGAAATGTTTTTACAAGTACAATTATATTACTGACGTGTTTGGGGCAGTCAGACTCGTACCAGAGGTAGCGTCTGAACTGGAGGGCAGAGGGTAAAGAATATCCTTTAATGTTTTAACGTATGATAACATTTTTAACGTTGTCAAAGTACTCAATGTCCAACATCCGTGTGTCAGAGTCCATCTGAACAATGCTCGTACATAATGCATGTGAAGTTAATCTTCACCTTCAGCCTGATATTAAATCTAACCTGGACGCTTAGATCTCGGATGTGGCTTATATTCCGGGCGGCTTATACCCGGATATAGCTTATACCCGGATACGGCTTAGAACTCGGTTATATTTAGACTGTGGGCTTGAAAACGTGATGGATGAACTGGGATTGAAATTGTGAAGGCAATTATGTGAAAATATTACTGAGTAAACCTGCGCGTTGCTTCATTTTACGCGCTAACACTGAAACATTTTTTTTAGGGTTCTGTACCTCAAAAGGAATTAATGGAACCGTTATAAGATCACTTTGTTGTCCATCTGTCTGTCAAGACTCTTTTTCTCAGTACTCGCGGAGGTGTCAAGCTGAAATTCATATCAAATGCTCAAGTCTATTGTCTCTTCGAGCTGCAAAACAATCAAACTTCTTAGCCAACGCAATCATAAGATACTGCAAATTTATGCTGTTTATGCTGCAAATTTTCGATATTCTCAAGGGAATCAAAACCTACAAGGTACTTCCCGTGAACTCAGAATCTTGAAATTTGGTACGAAGCAACGTCTTACATCACAGAGAAAAAAAAATTACGAATAGCCCACATTTTTAGTTACATTAATAAAAAAAAAATTTATTGGTCATTTTAAACTTACTTACTTACGGTGTATATTTTTTTTTTATGTAGAATAAGTCGGCGTTTGACCACCAACAGTCGCCTGATGTTAAGCGACGTTGTGGTCTAAGATGGAGCACGACGACCTATAAGGTACTTATTCACTCTAGCTTTAAATATTTGTAGAGTAAAGAAGCACAAAAACGGCAGTTGAGAGTGCGCTACTGCTCAGACCCGTCTTCGGAACGGGATTATACCCTTTTCCTCGTGAATTCCTACAGAATTGTACGGAACCCTCGCTACGCGAGTTCGACTAGCAATTGGCCGGTTTTTTTATTCGGCAAATTTAATAATTATAGGCGTGTGTGCGTTATGCTGCTACGCTATCTCGCGTTGATACGGCTAACGGTGAAGCACGTTTGTCTAGAAGAGATCGATTCTCTCCTAGCATGGTATACCAAGAGATATTTTAATCTTTCATGGACAACTTATAAAAGAGTTGTCCCTTTTAACTTCAGCGGTCCATTTTTTAACCCCAGATGCAAACAGAGTGCGTATTATATTTTTGTGTCTATCTATAGGTTTTTTATGTAATAGGGTAACTTTGTAGTGGCATCTTATCTCTTAAAACCTGAACTGATTTTGATTATTTTTTGTTTGAAAGGTGATTTTATTTGGAGTGTTCTTAGCTATTATTTTTGTGTTTTTTTATTCCAAATAAGTAAAACTAAAATTCTTATAACGTGTATAGGCATACGTTTGACTATTGACTCGCCTGATGGGAAGCGTCGACGTGATCGAAGGTGTAACACGCTTGCTTAGGAGATACCTATTCACTTTACTCTTTAACATCTCCGGATTTTATTTAGGTGGAAAGACAAACGCAAGCAACGAGTTCCACACCTCTGCAGTTATTACAAAAAAAGTTGACTTGAAACGCTTAGTAGGCACGTATTCTGTATAGATGAGTGTGTTATGTAAACGTGTAAGTCCAATTAGTACATAGCTCATTCTAAGTCATTGTAATCCGATTAAAACTCCAAAGATAAGGATTAAACTAAGTTCAAAGCGTCTTCGCAACTTTAACTAGTCTAGTGATGTAGCTCTCCGTCCACTGATTGTTATTATACACGTTAATTTTATGCCGGATGCCTCGATCAAAATTGACATCGTTATTAGAGTCGCTTCTGTTGGGTTATGTAGGTACTTGCTATTGTCTAAAGTTGGGTTTATGTTAATCATACATATTGTGTGGTTTTAGTTATATGTAATTGTTTTAAATTTTTAAAGCTTGGATTGAGTTGAGCTTTAATTTTATTTGTCAAGCAAATTAGAAATACTGTGAAATAATTATAGCATAAATGTTATCAATACAATAATTATGTGTTTTTTTATTTTATTTTGCATACCACTGTGTGAATAATACAGCTATGTAGTTCGTATTTTTTTTGCCGATAACCTGCTAAAATTTACAGACTCGTTATCCGGCATAAACAGCCTCAGCACATCCGGCTAAAACACCGCCCTCTAACCCGCTAGGTATTAAAGTTTATTGCTAGGTTAAGGTCATTGCAAAGGTGAGGCAATCTAAGCTCCAAACTAGATCTAGTTTCTATCAAGTCTGGTCTAGAAATGTTTACGAAGAGGGGAGGAAATGGTAATTTTAGATACCGCTATAAAGGCTCGTCTATAAAGCCCGGCCACACGTTCTATCTTACTTGAACAATTTTCATTTTGTACAAGCAAGCATGGGCGTTATGTTGTCGAAACGGTATACTAAACAAATGGCTTGCAAAAAAACGCTAATTTGCACAAACCAAAACACAAATTGTTTAAGCATGCAAGAGACGGACCGGCACTTTAAAAAAAACTGCCATTTTGGAAAAAATCCAAAAACTGACTTGACTAAAAAAACCTATATCATTATTGAACCTACTCAATTATCTAATATACCCAATTGAATAAAGACATTTCATTTGATTTGACAACAAATGTGTGCGGCTGTAAATATTCTAATATGCGGCTTGATTTATTTTTAAACATGACCGCCAATATATCTAGAAACATCAAAAACTATCGGCGACTTCGATGTGTGGTGTCTCTAATACCCGGCTTACATTATTCCAGTCCGGAGATCGAATCCAGCGCTGGAATGCCACTGGAATAATGTAAATCACCACTGGAAGTGTTTAACCGACTGCCGGGAGAACTAAGGCTAGCCACCTTCTAGGGGTACTTTTAAATAAAAGGTTAAAAAATAGTTGGTCAAGCAGGCATTCTATAATTTTAGTGATATGATCAAGATCAAGGTTATTTAATGTTGTGTTGTCCTAATTTATTCGATATGTACTTATTTATTATTTATATTATTTTTTGATTTTTGATTTGTATAATTGCATTGAATTCAATTTATGGTTACGATTTGTAAATTATTGACATGTAACATTTTGTTATGAATAAATGACGTTGACTATGACCACGACTACGAATGTTGCACTGGATCCAGTGCATTTCCGCGCTGGATTCGGTCACTAGACTGGAATAATGTAAACTGGGTATAATACTTGTAAATATAGTAGGATAGCTTGTAATACTGGTGTGGTTCTCATATCCATTCAATGCGCATTTTTCTCTTAGCCTTTCTCCTATCTCAGTAACTCTCAGCAAGTGCTTTGAGTATAGAAAGATACTCAGATAAAATCACTTTCAGCATAGCTCCGCCGTACGAGCTTCTTGAAATGGGACCTTTTGTATGCTACTCGTATCTATACTTTACCAGTCTTGAATAGCAAAGAGCGCAAGTTGGTCTCTTATCGGGAGAATAAACTTGCATCTTGCACAGTGGAGCGAGTGTATTGGAGTTTGTAATTATCTAGAAAGAAAGAAAGAAAAAAAAGAAAGAAAAAAGTTTATTTGTGACCTAATTGAAATTAAAAACATTAAGGGAATTTTATAATCTACAAGGTCACAAAACGGCCCCAACTCAGCATAATGCCGGCTGTTAACCGGCGCTGGTCTTCCGTTGGAATCGCTTGGTTCTTGGTTCGCTTGGAATCTAGTGGTTTTTTATCGTGCACTTTGCTATGGAGGTATGTAAATATTTATAGTGGCTTTGTGATCCACTATAAATATTTATAGTGGCCCACAAAGCCACTATAAATATTTATAAAGCCACTATATATTTTTATCGCGCGTCTGACCTCTCCTATAGGTCGCATTTCTCAACTGATTCTCGTGAAATTTTGTAAGCAGGTTCGATAATTATACAGATTTTATTTTGCTAAGTCGTTTTTGGATTTTTTCAAAATAGCCTACTCACAAAATTTTACGAGAAGCGTTTAAGAAATGCCAGCTGTAGAGGAAGACTGAGATACAGAAAGAATTCGGACATACGAAAGCATTTTTGTCAAAGCTGAAGCATAGACGCTTCGCTTGCTAACGCTCGCTCCGTCGATTACTTTTTTAAAAATTTGTTTGCTTAAGTTCTCCGATAGTTATAATCTGTCTGCTTGTCTTCAATTCTAGAGCGACTTGATTTATTCTCGATGGCGATCAAACGCAAGTTTGATTTGGTTGGATAGCAAAGAATCCTACTAATATTATAAACGCGAAAGTTTGTTAGAATGGATGGATGGATGTTTGTTACTCTTTCACGCCAGAACGGCAGAACAGATCTGGATGAAATTTGGCACAGAGATAGATTATAGTCTAGAATAGCACATAGGATACTTTTTAATTGCAGGTGAAACCACGGGGCGCAGCTAGTATTCTATATTAAAGTTCATACCTGGCCGCAAAATTTCATAATTGAATTAAAGGTAGCTACTGAAGTAATGTTAAAGCAAAGTAAAAGAAAAATATAAAGTAATACAAACATTAAACAAAAAGTAATAAAGTAGAATAAGAGAAATATAAAGTAATATAAACATTAAACATAAATACAACATAGCGATGATCCTAGGCTAAGAGCATAGTCGGAAAAGGCTCGCTTCTCAAGCAAGAGAGAGCGGTTTCAGACTGGACCCCGGTGTATGGCCACAGGCTCGTCCTCTGTCACATTTGAGACTGAATATCGTCCGGCGAAGTGTACCTAGGTGTTGACCTCTGCCAGCCCTTTCGGGGGAAAAACGTGACGATATGTGACATCCATAACATAGTATAAATACCGAATTGTTTTAGTACTAGTAGACAGTAAGATCGGTTTTTTTCTGTCAAATGAATTTCTTGACTATAATTTCTCAGTCCTGTCACTGCGTATAAAAGGTGCATAGAATAATGACAGCTACAAACAGTCAAAGAGTAATAAAGTAGAAGTGATACATGCCAACCCAAAGGAGAAAAGTACCTACATTTTGAAAGGCTCAGAACCCGTCAATTTAAATTAATGTCGGATTACATGATTAGGATAAAAATAGGATAATACTTTCGTTTTAATGTCGCTCATGTGTCCTCTTTTGACGCGGAGGAATGAATTTGGAAACGTTTTAACAGTAAATCAGGCTTAATTCATTGTACGCTTACTAAGTAAAAAATGAAAAAAAGATTGCGAAATATTCTGTGTGGGCTAGAAGGTAGAAATATACTAATTTACATGATTTTTATTATATACGAGTAGTTACATTTCAAATAGAGTAAAATGCAACTAAGGCAAGTATGCACCTACGGACTACAATGTGCACGTTCCAATAGGTATTTGGCATTTTTTGTCAACCCACATTTTTACACAATGTGAATACTAACCCCCTTAGCAAAAACACTGTATAGCTTCGAAATAGTTATACAATGTTTGGTCCTTTTCTTTCTTTTACATTTATAATTCGATAGAAAAAAAATCACTATTCAGAAGCTATTGCTTATTGTAAATTACAAAGTTGACTATCGATAACTGCCATAGATACTTGAAATGCAGAAAATTTACAGACATACACACACACACACACACACACACAATTTAAAACCGTTGTGCCCAAATATTAACCACACAAGTTGTAACTCCATCGATAAAACAGTAAACCACTCTTACTGCGTCGTGTCTGTACAGCGAGCACAATTTTAGGCAAATACGACAATTGAATAATGTGAAAATCAGGGAAACGGCATGTTAGGGAAAATTATACTCAATTCTGTACGTCGAGATTTGGATTCGAATAGCGTGATACTCTTATGATGGTTACAGCTAAATGGGAATATTTTATGTTATGATAATTCAGTGATAAACAATGGAAAGGAACACATTTTACATGACATAACAATCGAATCGAATGTGGCATGGTATAATAATATAATCTGCCAGGTAAAGCATTCCGTGTCATAAATAATCACGTCGGCAACTCGCAGTGACGTGAATCGAAAGCAACGCTAGACCGACATAAGTCATCTTAACACATAAGACTGCCTCGGTGGCTCAGTTGATTGCCTCGGTGGCTCAGTTGGTAGTGAACCTGCCTTCTGAGCTTGGGGGCGTGGGTTCGATTCCCACCTAGGGCAAACATTTATGCGATGAACATTTGTGTTTGTTCTATGTCTGGGTGTTAATATGTATTTAAGTATGTATTTAAAAATATCTAAGTATGTATGTCAGTCTCTGGCAGCCATAGTACAAGCTTTGCTTAGTTTGGGGTCAGGTGACCGTGTGTGGAAGTGTCCCGAATTTATTTATTTATTTATTTATTATCTACAACAAGTTCGAAGGAGACGGATAACGACGACGTGTGACGTCATTAGGTGTTGGCTTCCGGAAGGGCTTTTTTGGATCATGTAATGTGGGAGCGATGATAGCCTAGTTGGAGAAGGCCCGTCTTTCAAACCAGAGGGTCCAAACCCAGCCTACGGCACGCACCAATTTGTTCATTGTGTGAACATATATTTGCGTATTGTATGTCATCTGCTACATGTATCGTGCATTGTAACATTTTTAAATTTTTGGTAGTCTTATAAGACATATTTTTGGCAACTTGTGTTGATAATCTAGTAGTATTTTTTTGACACTCCTACGTGTGTATTACCAATTATTGTAATTATACCCATTTGAAACAATAAACTGTAACTGAAACTGAAACATGACTGGAGCCCGGTGTATGGCGACAGGCTCACCCCTTGTCACATTTGGGACTGAATATCGTCTGGCGAAATGTGGGTGTTGTATTACACCTCTGCCAGCCCCTCGGGGGAAAGGCGTGACGATATGTTTATCTGTTTAAATGTGTGTAATGTGGGACTCGAACCCACACCCGCAAGCTTAGAAGGTGACCTGACCCACCAAGCCAGTGGAGTCGAGTAGAGTGTAAATGCAATAAATTTATTTAGCATTAACATCAAACAAATTTATGTATTTAGTTGTTAAGAAAACAGCTCAGCTCAGCGTAAACGCCGTTTCATACCAGTTTTGCATCAATCTAGCGTAACTAAACAAAATGGCGTAACGTAAACGGAACGGCGGAACGGAATGGCGAAATGGATACGGAATGGCGGATCGTATACGTTGATTAAACAAGATTTGCTGCGGTGGCGTTAAGTTTCCTGGAATTGGTTTTAAGTTATACGTCGTTTTGGAATAACTGTTTATTTTGAAGTTTAAAGTTTGCAATAACTAACGTTCATTTCAACTTCAATTTTCAGAGAAGTAAAATCTGATCAACTAGCTGTGTACTGCTGCTTCACCCGCGATCTTTTTCATGATGCTTATATGATATTTAGATTTTTTACTAAAAAAAACATTTTTTTTATATAGGCTGAGTGACTAGCCCTAGTGTTTAAGTTTTTAAGCTGCCTAGAAGCCGCTGGTATGGCCAGTTGTTGTCAAACGATAACAACACGAATAAACTCTCATTAATTGAATTGTAATATATTATGTATAATTAAATAAATAAAATAACATAATTATCTGATTGAAGCCTATAATTGTTTAATCTCAAACTATAGATAGAAGAAGAAATCTGTATTAGGATCAGCAATAAAGAGCGAGAGAGCGATACTTAAGGAGTCTAGACACTAAACTCGCCGACACCCGCCGACATTTTGGTATTTGTGTGAAGCCTTGATGCCAGTAGCTTTATTTCAAAAGAATTAAAGCAACAAAGTCTTTCAACATTTCAAAATATTTTGACATGTAGCCGCTTACTTTAGGTCATCATCATCATCATATCGTCACGCCTTTCCTCCGAGGGAGCTGGCAGAGGTGTAATACAACACCCACACTTCGCCGGACATTATTCAGTCCCAAATGTGTCAGGGGGCGTGCCTGTCGCCGTACACCGGCCTCCATTCATGTAGCAGATGACATACAATACGCACATATTATGTTCACACAATGAACAAACTGGTGCATGCCGTCGGCTGGGTCTGAACCCGCTACCTTTAGCTTGAGAGGCAGACCTTCTCCGCCTAGGCTATCATCACTTTAGGTATGCAAATAATACTAGTGGTTTTGTGAGTTGTGGACCTCAAGACTGACGTCTGTTCTTCTATACACGTCGCATTCCTCAACTGATTCTCGCGAAATTTAAGAAATGCGACCTGTAGCGAAAGACAGAGATCCAGACAGTATTCGGACATACGAAAGCATATTTGTCGAAGCTGAAGCATAGACGCTTCGCTCGGTAACTTTCGCTCGGTTAAAAATGACGGCGGCAGTCGGCAACAGATAAATTCTCGCGCACTTTTTGACGTTATTGACAAATGAACCATATCACCATAGCCTAAAACACAAAATCGTAAAATATCAGCCAGGAAGTCAGTCAAACAGTCTTGTCTAAATGAAGCACGAGCATACACGAGAATTTTTCAGTTCTGTTTGAGCCGAGCCTAAGCCATACATAGAAAAAAAGAGACAGTCCATTAACTAAAAGTTCATTGCCAATGGTAGTCTCAAGACAAACGACTAAAATAAGATTTGCTCCATTTCCAAAAATAACGTTTGAATGCAACTCTCGCAGTGCATTTGACGCATTATAAGTATTACTCTGCGCTCGCACTCAACAGCTTCAACCGCTCAGCTTGGATAATGGTACGAGTCACAGGAGCAGTACTGATATCAGTATACATTATAATATGTAGAAATACTAGCTTCGCCCTGTGGTTACACCTACGGTCGCACAAGAACTTAAGTTTTTTCGGGATTAAAGGTATTCTATGTCCTTTTCTGTACCCCGGACACCGTGTCTGTATAATTTTATGATGTTCGATTTAATATTTAGTGCGTGAAACCGTAACAAACAAACAAACTCATTTTCGCGTTCATAACTAAACATCTAACAAAAAAATCTTATTTGAGATCTCTATACAAGAAACTCTACGGTTACTACCCGTACTTGTATCCGACGAAATTCCTGCTCGGCCAGCTCGGGTACAACTCATTAGAAGTGAGAAGGATGATGGATCAGCTCACTATTTCGTGCAAGGTGCTCAGAGGATCAGTCGACTCCTTGCACCTACACGAATTGTTGTGCACCTTGTCAGTGCCAAACAGACCCGGAGTGCCGGTTAATAGACGTGGGAAACGGCCCAAGTTGTTCTATGTGGATGACTACCGCCCTGTGGCACGCCCTGTCTCCACTAATCCGTGCCCGCCCGTGCGCTCAATACACCCCTTTCCGCCAACACTGATATTTTTATTTTTTGTGACAAATGGAAAATTTTATTCAAAACATTTTTGATATATTGTGAAGATTTAATTGACCAATTTGACAGGAACAAAATGTCCATATGTGTCTGTGATGTTGATTAAAATGTGATAGAGTATATTAATACTTCTTACAATTTTTTTTGTCTTGACATTTTATGTATTGTTTTTTAATGTTTTTAGTTTTCTTAATTTTATGTATTGTTTGTGTAATGTAACCTAGGTAATTTAATTTATTCTGTTTTGAATATTGTTGACATAGATGTTAGTGGATGTGTCCGTCTTTATGTCATTAAACAATTTGAATTTGAATAACATAAGACAGGAACCGTAATTTTTTTTTCGTCGTGAAAGGAAACCTTAAATATGTTCTTTTTGACCCCGTTCGGTTGAGACTTTAGGACGTGACAACGTACTGCGACAAATAAACAAACAAACTCACTTTCGCTTTCATAATATTAGTAAGGATTAAGATTATTCTAAGTTAGGAATTTAAGATTAGGATTAGGATATGCTAGAACGGACATCACAAAATACGATCGCACTCAGCACTCAGCACACCGCACATAATGTTAAGTCTAGCATAGCGTCCTTTTAATTTCCTACACTTTTTTAATTTTACTTTGCAGCTCTAGACGCCTAGTGTGAAGTAGTTCAAGCTGCCTAATTTAGAAATCATAATGAATAACTGTTTTACAAACGGTATCATTGTTTACCATTTTGACATCAGGAGCCCTATTCTGACACGTGAGATATGTTCTGGTCATCGTCTCTCTCGTTTGAAAAGTCATAAGAGTGAGAGTGACCAAGATTACATCTGACGGTCAGTTTTAGGGGCCAGGGGGGCTATTCCTGCGCGTGAGATGAGATGAGATTTTATCTTGGTCACTCTCACACCTATGCCGTTTCAAGCGAGAGTGACAAGGACGGAAAAAGATGAGATGACAATCTCAAATCTCCGAATAGGGCCACAGAAGTGAGGGCCAAATTCAGATCTAGAATTAATTAAAAACAAGTAATATTATTAGAAGAGATACAAAAAACCTGGCTGTAAAATGTTGTACCCTATGTCACTTCCACTATCAAGGCGATTCAAATGACACCTCACATGTCGAAATACATCAAGCTGTTTAGGCTGCAGACCCTGCCAAAGAAACCTCATACATACACACATAAAACACTCGAAAAACATAAACCTCTTTCTTGTGTAGTCAAGTAAATAAACGTGTGAAGCCCTTTACTAATAAACGCTGAATAGCCTCGGAATAGGTAATCAGTAATTTGTCTTTTTCCTTCTGGGAAATGTTTAAATCAATCGGAAAGACTAGCCATTCGGCCTTTACGAACTTGCTTGTTTGCCTACTCAATTGTATAAGACAAAACACTGAATAACTATTTCAAAGCTATACAATGTTTATTTGTAAGGGAGTGAGAAATCTTCTTCTTATTGTATTCTTCTTCATATGTATTTAAGTATGTATTTAAAAATATCTAAGTATGTATATCAGTCCCTGGCAGCCATAGTACAAGCTTTGCTTAGTTTGGGGTCAGGCGACCGTGTGTGGAAGTGTCACGAATTTATTTATTATTTATTTATTTATTCTTGGTCGCTACGCTCTTGACAGAGCGGTCGTGGTCGTCATGCAGTATTGTTACTGGCAGGGGCTGATGTAATGCGCCTAACAATATATCGCCATGTCTCATGAGTGAGAAATAAGACTGTAAAATATAGGTGTATACTTATAAGCACCATTGAAATAAAACACGCTGTCTCTCATAACTCAGTCCACAACATCGATTGTAAATCTGCCCGCGAGCGATTTAGATCCACGATCGTAAAGTCTGATGTATCGATCGTTCCGGATCATCGATAACTCATCGATTATGACTTGAATAAACCTAGAGTTAGAGAGACTGAAATAACATTGATATTACTACGAAATACTATGTTGTATCTTAGTATCGGCCGAGTGCTTATTACTAAATACTATGTTGTAGGTACTTATGTAGAAGATGAGTTGAGTTTATTTTGATACGTCAATTTACTGGTTACCAGCCTAGTTGGAGAAGGCCTGCCTCTCAAGCCAGAGGGAGCGAGTTCGAACCCAGCCGACGGCACGCACCAATTTGTTCATTGTGTGAACATATGTGCGTATTGTATGTCATCTGCTAAGACTGAGCCCGGTGTATGGCGACAGGCTCGGCCCCTGTCACATTTAGGACTGAATATCGTCCGGCGAAGTG
Source organism: Peribatodes rhomboidaria (assembly GCA_911728515.1). Classification (NCBI taxonomy): domain Eukaryota; kingdom Metazoa; phylum Arthropoda; class Insecta; order Lepidoptera; family Geometridae; genus Peribatodes; species Peribatodes rhomboidaria. The sequence goes on from OU452190.1 coordinate 1,551,840, forward strand.
TTGGTGTTGTATTAAACCTCTGCCAGCCCTCTCTGGGGAAAGGCGTTACGACATGACAATATGTTAATTTACTGGCTCGAAAAATAAAACTACTAATTACTTCACTAGCGTCTGAGCGAACGTTGGCGAGCGAAGCGTCTCTGCGTCTGCTTCTACAATAATCTCTCGTATGTTCGGATGACAGCACGAATTCTTTCCGGATCTCTGTCTCCGTCTACAGGTCGCATTTCTTAACCGAATCTCTTAAAACTTTGTTAGTAGGTTCATATCTCCGCTATTTAAAAAAAAAAAGTGACTCGACAAATAAACTGTATAATTATTAAATCTGCTCACAAAATTTCACGAGAAACGGTTGAGGAATGCGACCTGTAGTTGAGGACAAAGGTCAACAAGTTGATCTACAGTTCACCGAGCCACTTCTTCGGCGAGTTTTGGAAGTACATCGAACATAACGGCAAGTTAACTTACTTTACTGCTATAATTCTAAATATGTATACGTGTAATTCAGTCACAAATTACATTATTGACAGTATTTTTATTTGGACAAATGGAATACTAATACTAAATTTAATGTAAATCTTAACTTTGTAAACTATTTTTTATTGTTTTGGCCTTACCTAATGTAATGTTGACTACTCTATTTGTATTGGGTTAATCCTGTAAGAATAGTTGTAATGAGAAATAAATAAATAAAAGAAAGTTACACAATCACTGAGTGCCATCAACGAAACTATGAATGTAACTTTAAGTATTTTAGATTTGTACACAGAAATATGTGTACCATTTAAAATGCGTTTTTTTATAAATGAGACGACTACCAAAAAAGCAGACGGCTCGCCTGATGGTAAATGGTACCCACACCAAATGGACACAACATGGCCATGGGCATATTCAAGCAAACAAACAATCACTCGAAAAACATCTCTCTACTTTTGGCAGTCGAGTAAAACGAAATCGTTCCAAGTTAGCACACTTTCGTTAAATTTATCTAAGTAGCGTACATTATAGGCTAGGTAACATTTTGCTGATATTATTCCCAAATGCCAAGGCATCGTAAACGCGAGCAAGGCCACGGTATTACACGAGGCAAGTTAGGAACAAGGTTAGGGAATAGATGTTGTACATATAATAAAAGTGCTGTGTTTGAAGATCTTAGTTTTTTTAATAATTTTAATATTTTTTTAGTAATTTTAATAATTTTGGGGGCTGAGCTACCCACGTCCGTAGGAGTGTACTCTATTCTGATTCCCTACACGTGGTCCCCGGGTAGTGCTAACCGGGTAGCAAACTCTGGTGGGAGGCTTCGCCGTGACTAGTTACCACCCACCGGACCAAGCCATGCCGTGAAATGACCTAGTCGTGTTTCGGGATGTAGTCCGGTGTAACCGTTCCGAAGACGGGTCTGAGCAGTAGCGCACTTGTAGCGCCTCACTCAACTGCCGTCTATGTACTTGTTCACTCTACAAAACTTCAAGGCTAGAGTGAATAAGTACCTTATAGGTCGTCGTGCTCCATCTTAGACCACAACGTCGCGCAACATCAGGCGAGTTGGTGGTCAAACGACGACCTATTTTACAAATAAAATAAAAAAAAAATTGTGAGGTTTATGTACCTTCTTATATCAAGTAACTTAAATAATGTAGCTAGGTTATCTAAATAAAATAAAAAATATTTAATTCCACACCAATTTGCCTATATTTTTCCACAACACAACATTGTGCCTATATTTTTGATTGTTTAGTTTAAATTTATTTTGAATTTGGTGTCAATAAAGAGTTTTTGTATTGTATTGTAATGTAACAATATAGGTAAACCTAAAATAAACATAAATAACAAATATGAGAAATATTTTTATTTCTTGTTATTTTTATTTTGGACTAACCAACCACCTGCCTCTGCAGTATCATCCGACTATCTAACAGAAGCCGATAATTATTTCGAGCTAAAAAAAACCTTATGTGAAATATTTGTCCTTTCCAAATGTTTTTTTTTTTAATTGGTTCGGTAACAGACTATAGGCTATGGGCACATGTAGGTACCAACTTAAATTATATGTATAAAATTTGAAAATATAGTCTAATTATTATGACCGTACACAGCTTATAAAATGTACATTGAAACTAAAAACTATAATTAACTATTTACTAAATTCTAATTCATGATATATTATTTAGTAATACATTACTTAATTGAGTTATTAAAAAAAAAGTTACTAAACTACACGAAAATATGTCTCTGGTCTCGCTTAGATGGTTTTAAGTGCGGCACATCCTGGCTACAGGACTGTCATTCTAAGTCGTTAAGGTGATTCAGTGTACAAATAAATAAAAACCTAAAGATTTACACTACATTTACATTTTATTAATTTAATCAAATCAAACATACACATGCACGCCACACACACATACACACACACATTCCCAAACTTTCGCATTCATATTTTATACGTTAGAGTGATTTGGCGAAAATTTGTGAATCAATGAGTGCCCAAAATACATCAAAATACAACCACATTTAGAACCTACCTCTATTTTAAAGTCGGTAAACATATAAACGCCATAATAGTATAAGACCGACGTAAGTATGCAAGCAAAACTCGTGACGTCAGCAGAACCTCGTAGCCCGTAGCGGTGCTACGACAGTGCTACGACGTAGAGGGCTCTAGTGCAAATGAGCTGCACTAGAATGTTTTTAGGACAACGATCATTATAAAGGGAAAGGGAAATAATAAACTGTGTTTTATACAACTGTATGTCATCTGCTACATGACTGGAGCCCGGTGTATGACGACAGGCTCGCCCCCTGTCACATTTGGGACTGAATATCGTCCGACGAAGTGTGGGTGCTGTATTACACCTCTGCCAGCCCCCTCGGGGGAAAGGTGTGACGATATGTTTTAGACAACAATAAGGACAACTTGCAGAATCTTGGTTTATATTTTTAACTCGGAATTAACTGCCCATCAGAAGTTAAACTGAAAAATCGTCCTGCGCCGCCAAGAGTGCTTCTAACCTGGAGTTAACACAAAATTTGAGTAACATTTAAACTTTAACTCTGAGGTAACTAGCCCTGCGTTTAAGAATTTAACTCCGAATCTTCTGGAAGCGAGTCTACGTTTGCGTATGATCGGAAAGATTTACTTTTTTTTACTATCGAAGCCTCAGAGAAATAAACTACCATGTTGTCACATCACGTAGCGTGGGTCAGAAACGACCTCTCTAATGTTTTCAATCAGTGAACAAATAAGACAACATCCCCTTTACTAATAAACGCCTTAGAACAGTAATATACTGTTTTGAACTTTTGGGTCGAGTAGAAAATTTAAAAGGAATAAAAAAAAAAAGTAAAACCTAAAAACTAAAAAAAAACCCCGACACCGATTTTCATCAACAGCGTTTTCATCAAACATAGCTAAGAACACTCCCGACTAATTCACCTTTCAAAAAAAATCATAGTAGGTTCATCCGTTCGGGAGCTACAATGCAACAGACAGACACACACATACACACATAAGCACAGAGCCGTCAAACTTATACCTGTACCTGCAACCTGTCGTTTTAGCATCGGGGGTAAAAACACTGTATAACTATATAGAGGACATACAACGTTTATTAGCAAGAGGGATTAATTCCGAGTATAATCATCAGTTTTTGTTGGACCGCTTTCAGATAAATTGGATAAAATTAACAAAAACAAACAAAAGAGAATCAAAATGCGCCGCGCTTCCCGCCCGCCCAAGCCATCCGCCCATCTTCATAACTTTATTTACTCAAATCAAATAATTTACGCGGCCAGAATTAATATCGTAAATTGAAACAAGTGGTGTAAATCAAACTTTTCACTAAACTTTGTACAGAATTGTTGGGCAGTAAGGATATTCTTAAGAAAATTAAAGTATTATTTCTCAGTATATCCTTACTGATTATAAAATCGAAAGTATCTCTGTCTGTCTGTCTGTTTGTAGGCTTTTCACGGCTAAACGGCTGAACGTATCTTGATGAAATTTGATAAATAGTTGCAGTATGTCACAAGAAAGGTTTTTGAATACTTTTTTCTGCATAAATCAATCTTTTTGTCATGAAATTCTGTAAACTAATAAAATTAACGCGCCGCTTACCAAATGCGTCAGACAACATCACAGAATAGTACGTAGTTGGTCCTAAAATAACGACTGACTATTAAAATTAAAACTCCGCTCAAAACCAGCAAGTATTTTTTTTAATGTTGGACTCTGATCTCTTTGGTAACGGATTAATATATTTAATTACATTATATCACAAGGAGGGTTTATGGATACTATTCTTGAAATAATACGCGAATGAAGTTACGGACAACAGCTAGTATTGCATAAATTGTTGTTAATTCAAATTGATAAGATTTCATTTTGGTTCTTGTCCAACCGCCGGCGAGTAGGCGAGTTACTATTGACTATTTTCTCGCTAAAGAAACGTACAATAGATATAAATCCCGTGTGAATAAAAGAGAAAGAAATATTAATAGTTGATCGCTGACTGTTCACGCTGCTGGCGAGAACTTGCTCCACTAGTTTGTCACAAAACAATGAGTAGATAATGATCGCTCAGCGTACACTCGCTATAGCCTAGCGGCAAAACTATCAGAACTAATCACCCGCGACTCTACCTAGCTAGTAGTGCTAGCATGAGCAGACAAATTGTCTTTCCTTGTCTTTCCACCGTTTTAATTAAATGTGACAAAGCTAATAAAGTTATCTGGGTCCGCCAGCTAACTTTTTATTTTCGAAAATGCTATAAAAAAAAACTGCTGAATATTTTCTCAAATTTCTTTTTTTATTTGAAAGTACAATCCTTCCGGTTAATAATGCAAAATAATTTCAATCAAACGGCTGCCTCGGCTGGCCATGCAGTAGCCTACACGATAAGGGACACACGAACAGGATGGCGCTACATGCCATACAGCCGAAGCTACACTCGATTATTTGCGCCCTGTTTTTGAAGATCGCGTTATCAGCCGCAGATTATTTTTCATTATCAACCGGAAGGATTGTACTTTCAAATAAAAAAAGAAATTTGAGAAAATATTCAGTAGTTTTTATTATAACATTTAAAAAAAAAAAGAAAAAAAAAGTTATCTGGCGGACCCTTTAGAAAACGGATATGTCTGTCTCTTTCTAAAAAAATAGTGGAAAGACGAATTTGTCTCTGGCCCGTGATAGCCCTGCCGTAGAACAATGAAATAGATTCATAGGCATTCATAATCGTAAAATGTCATCGTAAATGCCCATACTGTCTATATGTAATTAGCCTTGAAAGTTTGACTTGATTCCGACTGCTTCCAAATACAGACTCCATCCAAACTTTATCTTAAAAATACTCTCTTATATTACCGAACTCTAGATCGACTCCAGATATTCTCTATACTTCGTGCCAAATGGATTGAGAGAAAATTTCTTGCAGATTATATTTATTTTAGAACTAGCTGCCTCCTGCTGTTTCAACCGCTGTCCCACGAGAACCGTTATTTTATCCGGGATGAAAGGAAAGGAAGAGACGAAAAGAAAGAAAAGACGGAAAGAAAGGAAAGGAAAAGGAAATTTCTCTTTTCTTGGACTCCTTGACAACGTGTGTTCAAAATTTCATGATCACTGATTTCCTCGACGTGACGTAGCCAACAATCGGGAACGTGACACTTGGAGGCTAATTCTTACAAGTCGAGATATATTTTTTTGTCTTTGTCTCTCTCGTTTCAAAAGTCATAGTAGTGAGAGTAACCAAGAAACATCACACACGTCAGGACAGGGGGCCATATACAGGGTTATAGGTATCTCACCAGAAACCTCTTAAGGGTTCATTGTACTCATCATTAGGAACAATTTTTACTATGAAACCAATACTGAAATCGCGAAAAAAAAACAACTGTTCCATACAAACAATTGAATCCTGAAAATAGGAGACGAAAAGATAAAGTATTTACCTTGGCTAGATTAAACTCTGCTCTTGCTCATCGACATCAGTGTTTCCTTGGTCCATATTTGTACAACAAAGCTGGTAGAATCATAAATAATCTAAAACATCTAAATAGTAGACATGCTAAATTAGCTGTCAATAATTGGCTAGAGAACTTAAATTATGATGATACAGAAAAAATACTTCTAGTTTTAAAATAAAACTAATTTTCACTGCATATACAAAAAGAAACACACGCACACACTCACACACACACACTCACACTGACGCACTCACAGTTTGCACAAACATAGTACATACGCCTACTCTTTAAAAAAATAATAATGAAGGAATGTAGTCACCTACAGCACAAGAATATTTCTGTTCTTAGTGTAGGTGCTACAAGACAACTACTAATGTTACCCTTATATTTTTAAGATTTATCTATAAGTAAAAATTGTAAGCTTTTCATAAATAAAAATAAATTCATTGGCCTAAGACAAAATGTACAGTGAATGTGAACAGCTGATTTTTTTTTTCGCGATTTCAGAGTTCACCCCATAGTAAAAGTTCAAATCGATGAGTACAATGAACCCTTAAGAGGTTTTTGGTAAGTTACATCTAACCATGTAATTTTATTTTTTTGGATGTACATATAAGGGCCCCCTAACAATATACTTTACAATATACTTTCATTTTGTGCAGAAATTTTGATTAAAAAAAACTAAGCTGGCGGCAGACTTACCAGATTTACCAGCGGCGGTTCACCAGATATCCCAGCTTACATAGAAAAATGTTAGATCCCTTATGGTTATTATGATTTTGATTATTTTTAAGTTACTCTGTGAGTTGTCACTGGCGACGAGTCTTTTCACCTTTTGTCCCAATCCATTTGGCACGAGGTATAGATAGTCGATTTGTCCCGAAACTCTAGTTTAACAGCCCTATAGAATGTAACGGCGTTACGACGTAACGGATGCTATCTAAACGGCTAACGGCGAGCGATATAACGCCAGCAGAGTATTGAAATACGGAGTGCTCTAGATTGGAGAGTTTTTATGTTTGGTTTCGATTTGTTCAGCAAACTCTACTTGTGATTTTATTTAAACAAGTTTAATTTTACAAAAAAAAAATAAAAAAAATTGATAGATGCTTTGCAAGCCCTCACATTAAATTTCATAGCCTACGATGACGTCACTCAGTGGTTGTGTAATTTTCTATTAGTAAAAATATGTATTAAGTAAATTTAAGTATAATTTATTAAAATTTTAAATTATTAAGTGCTTTGGTTGGTATACGACTATGTCAGCAGCATTGTGTACAGTCTAAGAAATAAATCTCTCAATCGCCGACTCCAAAATATACTCGTACATCAGACATACCTACTTCATAACCTTATTTATACATCATGTTACACCCCTGTTGTATAATTGAAGCATGTACACACACTTATAAGTATTCATGCAAAAATACCAAAAAAATGCATTATTAAATTGCATTATTAAATATTTTTATTGTGCATGCATAACCGTAAGAAAAAAAGGATTTAAAAAATGTAAACAAATCTGTATCATATGTTGGCGGTTTTTATTCTAAGAAAGTAGCGGCACGACTCAAATAGCTTACGAATTAAACCGACGCGATTAGTGGCTGCGTTCGCACTTTTAGGATGGCGGTGCACGATTTGTGGTAAATTTTTTTAGAGTCAATATTTAATTTAAAGTAGCATATAATTGCATCCTCCAGCCGATACTGGATGCGCACCTCGCGAATATAATAGGATTTTTGTAACACCCTGTATATATAATTGTAAAGTGTTCTAGCCGCTTCACCCAGTGGAGTGGTTACATTGAATGTCGCCGACGTCACTAAAATTATTTTTCAAATCAATTCAGTATTTCCAAATTATCCTTAAATACAAACTTGTAATTCTAAACTGACTATGAAACTAGTCTTGTCGTCTAAAACAATTCCTCCCAGCCAACCTTCGAAAATTACAAGCCGCCTTTCCCAGACACAATTACGTACTTCGTTTAAAGAATGAGTCGAAATTTCGTAACCCATTGGCTTTATGACTGGCACGGATTTGTGTTAGTTCTGCATCATTTGACTTGATAACTGAATTGATATCCTTTACGTTACTAGCTTAGTCTAGATAGGCTATGTAGTCTAAAAGAGAAAAGAAATCTGTGTGAAATTTAAGGTTTTGGTGACACTGGGGACGTGCGAAGAAAAAATGTGCTGCACAAGAACAGAAACCCTATTAGGATCACTCCGTTGTGTAAACAAAGTGATTTTGTTGGTAGATTTCCTCATGCACCGCTCTGGTTGATATGCACTCTAAGGCACTTGTTAAAACGATAAAAGATATTGATCAAAAAATGTTTTCATACTCTAGACGAGCTCGCAACCGACAAATATTTAAAAGAATAAATCCAGTCCGTTAGAAATAGTAAATATTGATAATAATGAATTTGGGACATTTTCACACACGGTTGCCAGGACCCTAAACTAAGCAAAGCTTGTATCATAGCTGCCAGAGACTGATATACGAGTACATACATATATACATTTTAAAATACATACTTAAATAGATAGTAACACCCAGACGTAGAACAAACACAAATGCTCAAATGAATGTTTGCCCTAGAAATCGAATCTACGCCCGCAAGCTCAGAAGGCAGGTTCAGTACCAACTGAGCCACCGCGACAGTAGATGTCGAAATGTCCGACAGCAACGTGGAAACTCCGTAGCAAGTGCTGGCGCGACGGCATTCAGTGCTGTCGGACAGACTACCGGTTATTCAAATTACTTATCAAAACTTAAGGTTAAGTTTAGTAACATATTACAGTATCTAATCTCTTGCTTCGTTCCTCTTTGTGTGGTTTAAACAGAAAAGTGCAAATTTCAATCAAATCCTTGATGGCCATAATTATGAACCACTTTCAGAGCAACAGAAGTAAAAAAGTCATTTTCCATGCCACTGACAGTAAAACTATGAGATAAGTACACAACCCACGGGCAACAAAATTCATCCTCCTTGTGATTAATAAAAAACTTTCAAGTCCAAACATTTCAGGAAATTACGACAAAATAAAATGATTACAGACATAAGAACACCTTGTTCAAATTTTCGGAAATTAGTCGACTTTGAAGCGGTATTTTAATCGGCCAATATTAAAAGTTAGCTAAATCCCATTTAGGATGTTTATCCCTTGATCTGAAACTTTTACAGGTATAAATTATATAAAACTTTTATGTTTTATGATAAAATTTGTGTGAGACGCAATAAAAAGTTGCTTTTTGACGGTTTCTGGGTAATTCGGTTCAGGATGCTCTCGCGGACTGCGAAAGTTTTGTGAAATTAATTTTGAATTTCCAAGTGGCTAATATTTGTTGTCAACCTTAGTAATGTCATTAATATTTTAGCTACAATAAGGCTAAAGTTTGAGAACACAGTTTTATTTAATTTTCATTAGATTAAAGAGTCTTGTTTTTGTCTGTGTGATTGTTTTTAAGTGATGTGCTGATTCTTAAACGAACTTTTAAAGTCAAGTCAAAGCCAAAATGTTTTTATTCAATTTGGGTATCAAAGATACACTCATGAACGTCAAAGTTTTATAATAGTCTCGACCGCCATGTTCGGATAAAGAGCCACCTACTCAGAAGAACAGGCAAGAAGCATAATATTTTCAAAGTTAAACAAAAAAGAAATTTAATAATTAAATATTATATTGCTCATTTGCTATTTTGAGACGGCATTGTATACCTAAATATCCTAAGAATTTTACACAGAAACATAGAGTTAAATACAGAGCTTACATAGATTTCAAACACTTCCAATACCATAAAATTAACACAACACATACATATGCACAGCTCCGTAGCACTCCGTAATTTAGTACGGTTATAAAGCATGCAATGAACGGTAACACAAATCGTCACGCCTTTCCCCCGAGAGGGCCGGCAGAGGTGTAATTCACACCCACACTTCGCCGCGCGATATTCAGTCCCAAATGTGACAGGTTGCAAGTCTGTCGCCTTACACCGGGCTCAGTCATGCGCAGATGACATACAATACGCACATATGTTCACACAATTAACAAATTGGTGCGTGGGTTTGAACCCGCTCCCTCTGGCTTTTTTTTTATTTTTTTTATGTAGTATAGGTCGGCGTTTGACCACCAACTCACCTGATGTTAAGCGACGTTGTGGTCTAAGGTGGAGCACGACGACCTATAAGGTACTTATTCACTCTAGCCTTGAAGTTTTGTAGAGTGAACAAGTACAAAGACGGCAGTTGAGTGAGGCGCTACAAGTGCGCCACTGCTCAGACCCGTCTTCGGAAGGGTTACACCGGACTACATCCCGAAACACGACTAGGTCATTTCACGGCATGGCTTGGTCCGGTGGGTGGTAACTAGCCACGGCCGAAGCCTCCCACCAGAGTTTGCTACCCGGTTAGCACTACCCGGGGACCACGTGTAGGGAATCTAATGGAGTACACTCCTACGGACGTGGGTAGCTCAGCCCCCAGGCTTGTATTGGGTTGAGAGGCGGGCCTTCCCAACTAGGCTATCATCGCTTCCCAACTAGGCTATCATCGCTTACCATCGCTTATGGACGGTAATAACTCACACGATGGCCTAAGCGTAAACACTAACAAAATCTGTCAAAAAGTTGTAAAGAGTATGAAGATGAGAAAAACAAACTAGACTGGTTTAAAACAAAGACGTAAAACTGTAAAACTATGCTTGTCGCAATCATCTAACACAATATCTTTAATAAGCCCGGATCTCTAGTGGACAATACTCTTGCTAACTTTAAACTTGTAATACAAACTTTGTAATTCGCAAGCGCTTGCCTTCGTAACAATCTGTAAAATGAGGGGCGGGGATTCCCGGGAGGGGAATGTCGGTTCGCTCAACAATTTGTAGTTTTCAACGTCATTTTCAGTTTGTTTTAAACTAGTTTGTTTGGATTGGAGTGTTTATTATATTTTCTAGATTTTTGTTTCTGTGTATTTTTTTAAGTGAATTTAGGAGTTGGTAAAGTTTACGTTGTGGCAGAGAGTTGAGAATAACTGGTTATGGGAAGCTCAATAAATGTTTGTTATACTACCTTGTAACTTGATCTCTTATTTGCATGAATTGATGAGATCTTACATATATACTGTTGAGTCGATCTTCACGAAAATTTGTAGCATAGTAGTTACACAAATCCTTATATACATGGTTATACATGTATGTAACTTACCAAAAACCTTTTAAGGGTGTCAATATGAACAATTTTTACTATGAGGCGATCTCTGAAATCTGAAATAAAAATATTTTTTTTTTAACACACACGGTCGTCTGACCCCAAACTAAGCAAAGCTTGTACTATGGCGGCCAGAGACTGATATACATACATACATATACATTTTTAAATACATACTTAAACACATAATTGACACCCAGACATAGAACAAACACAAATGTTTATCACATGAATGTTTGGCCTAGGTTGGAATCGAACCCACACCCCCTAGCTCAGAAGGCAGGTTCACTACCAACTGCATGTATATTTATGAAATGGCTAAATTTGTGAAATGTAACCCATCTTTATTTACTGCTTTTGATAGCTGCAACAAAAGAACAGACACTCATATAAAACTCAACATGCCCAGCGTAAGATTGGAATTATTCAGGAACAACTGCATTTACATGGCACCTCTCATTTATAATTCCCTTCCAAACAGAATAGTAGATTTGCCTTTTGATAAATTTAGTACGGAGTTGAAAAAGTGGCTAGTGAGCGAAAGTTTTTACACGACAAAAGAATTCTTGGACAAAGCATCGTGTCGCTACCATATTTATCACGATAAATATTAAGTTTTTTTTGCTAATATCTCATTATTTCATTTTTTTTTTATAAGTGTTTAAATATGTTTTTATTTGACATTTTACTTAATTTCATAATATTTTATTGACATAATTAATTTGCACACCTAATGTGAGGTAGTTATTGGCTGTTCAAACATAAATTAAGATCATTGTAACCCATTGACGAGCAAATAAAGAAATTGAATTGAATTTGAGCCACCGAGGCAGTCAAAATTAGTTACAGTATATCACGAAGACAGTTTCTAGATACTATTTTTTTTAAATAAACGTGAACGAAGTCGTGGGTATCAGCTAGTTACACTAATAATAAAAAAGCGAAAGTTTGTGAGTGTGTATATGTTTGTTACGTCTTTACGCTCAAACGGATGGACGGACTTTGACGTAATTTGGTACGGAGGTAGCTTTTACCGTGAATTAACACATAGGCTCCTTTTTAATCGCGGATAAAACCGCGGGGCGCAGCAAGTATATCATAAAAGTGAAAGTTTATGAGTGTGAAAGTGTGTAAATGTGTATGTTTGTTACTTCTTCACGCTCAAACGGATGGACGGAAATTGATGAAATTTGGTATAAAGGTAGCTTATACCTGGGATTAACACATATGCTATTGCTTCCTTTTAACTGCGGGTAACACCGCAGGGCGCAGCTGGTAGCATATAAAATTGAAAAAACTAGTTCAAAAATAGTAACACTAGGCTAACAGTTAGTGGCTCACGAACCGGAAGACGCATCGTGTGAAGGCCTCCCACAAGGTGGACTGACGATCTGGTGAAGATCGCGGGAGCCAATGGATGTAGCGCAGCACCGGTCGTTATTAAGATTCCTGAGGGAGGTCTCTAGTAGTATACGTCTTCCGGTTGACATTAATGATGAAAACTAGTGAAAACAGCGTGACACGCGTGAATGCATATTTTCTTACTCCAAAATGAGTCAAAACCTCAAGTTTCGTATAATTATAATACAGGTATTTTTATAATCCATGTAAATTGCTCCTCGAAAGCACTGCACTGCACTACACACGTTATCCTGTACAATAATTCTGTCTCAAAGGAAACGAATCCTAAAACTTTACCTCACTGCACATGAAGCGGGTAAGGGCGCTTTTAGACAAGCGGTTTCTGTGCATTAAGTTCGTTTCGGTATACGCGTTTTCACACTAGGTTTTTTTAAGGTTCCGTACCCTAATATGGGACCCTAGTAACTAAGACTTCACCGTCCGTATGTGTGTCCGTTCTGTCATCAGGCTGTATCTCATGAACCATGAGATACTAAAAAACAGAATAAAATAAATATTTAAGGGGGCTCCCATAAACAGATTTCTGCAGATAAGATTTTGCCGTTTTTATAGATAATTGTACTGAACCCTTTGTGTGCGAGTCCGACTCGCACTTGGTCGGTTATTTTTAGCATGAAATAGAGTGGCAAACAAGCAGATGGCCTGTCTGATGGTAAACGGTAACAGCCGCCTATGGAAACCTGTATCAATAGTGGTGCTGTTGATCTGTTACCAACCTGAAAAGGAACTTGCAGAATCGACACAATTTTTAAAATACTCCATACTGTACTTAGCTGGAAAGACGTTTCTGCGTTGAACGTTTCGGATAAAACAGTGTGAGACATATTAGGGGTCCGGCGACCACTTTAGACTAACTTCGCATTGGCTAAAAATGTTCTATTGCCATTTCGTCTAGAAGAAGACGACGAGCGAAGAGAGCAAATAAAGATACTGACGAGTCTCTAAAGTTTTCTACAGAGTGACAAAGTGCAATTATAATCATTTTTTTTTTTTATTTGCACTTCTCTAATAATTTCTACATAACTAAAAATTTCCTTTGTATCATGGGTTAATTTAAAAGCTAATGACGCAGACAATTTCCTTGTATAAAAGGATTTTTGAATTTATCTGTTTGTCTATCAAATAAATCAGTCAAAAGTGACCCCTTACAAATGCAGATATTTTTCATAGCTCTATTTTCCGTTTTAAAAAAAAAAAAAAAACAAGAATATAGGGGCGAAGATATGCGAGTAGTTCATTTAATTGTACATGCAAAATTTCATCATAATCTGACAAATGGTTTCCAGGAAACACAAGCGCGTTTGTATGGTAAATTCCGAGCGTCGCGAAATCCTTAATTGCTATCTCTGTTTGATGCCGTAGACGCGACAACATTCGAACAAGTAACGCGTTTCGACTAAGGATGCGCTCGTAAGCGCATATGAAATAAGGATCACTTTAATTTTAACAGTTTCAATCTTATTATGTTGTATTGTTACGAGAACTAAATGTGTGTGCAAAATTTCATTACAATCGGTTCAGTAGAAGTAGTCGGAAAATACTTCCCAAGATTTGACTCATAAAACAAGTAAAACATCCAAGAGTACAAAAAAGCGGCGTCGTTTTGTAGTCGTTATACCTACAACACGCACGAAACGCTTTGGTTCCTCATCTTGTACGGAACGAAAGGGTGTGGAATACTCTGCAAGAGTGTGTGTTCCTTGACACTTATAATCTGGGTGTCTTCAAGTCTCGAGTGAATCGGTTTCTTCTAGGCAAGCGTGCTTCATCGTAGGCCGCATCACTGCTTATCACCAGGCATGTTGGCGGACAAACGCAAGCCTATTAAGCAACAAAAAAAAGTATAGTTTGACCCTAGAGCAAGCCCCTTCTGGGCTGCCAGGGCAAATCGACGCCCTTCCCTCGGCGACAGTCCAAGCCGAGGCCGTACCTCAGAGGTGCCCTTGTGCTCGTCGCCCATAGTTTGGAAGCATTTTTGAGGCCCTACGCCATCTGAGCTTGCCTAATGCCCGGTACGCTGTCGAGGCCTCAGTGGCCAACAGCATAGAGTCATCCCAAAAAAAAAAGTAGAGTTTGTAAAAATAAAACCGGTTATGCTCACTTAATAATTCTGCGAAAGTTGGAATGGATGGATGATTTGACGCATGATCCAAAAAAACAAGTTCTAGCATTCAGCAAACACATAATGACGTCATCATCATTCGTCTCTTTTGAACTTGTTGTAAATGACTTATTTCCGTCTTGCTTAAGCATCGATTGACGTCACTACGTGTTTCTGAATGCTGGAGTATATTTTTATAGCATGGTTGGATGGATGAATGGAAAGGTAGATGTTAGTTACTCAATCACACCAGAACGTCTGAGCAGATCTGAACAAAATTTGGTAGAGGAATAGATTATAGTCTGAAATAGCACATATTATGTTACTTTTTAGCCGCGGGTAAATACGCGAAGCACACCTAGTGAGCTTAAACCAGTAGAAAAGTGCAAGTCTAAAAGCGCCTTAAAGCAAAGTTCTGTACATTTGTATGCATGAATGGAGACCGTGTATTTATATGAGCAGTAAAACTATGAAGTGGTAAAAAGAAATACCTTCCTGCTGCAAAAATGAAGAAATGTAGGTCTTACCGCTGAGGTACGACTTGGAGCGTTTAGGGCCCTTTTCCGGTCAGGCGGATTTCCGCCCGCGCGCGTATCTGGTCCGCATGCGGGTGATTGCACGCTCCCTGCCACACGCAGGACAAAGATTACGTTTGCCGCTATAGTGTGGTGCGTGTCGCCAGTGACTAGTGTGTCGGCGTACTATGAACCGCGACCCGCGTCACAGAAAAACAACACTGAAGGCTGAAAACTGAAGAACGCCGCCCGCGTCCGGTAGTCACGCACGCGGGCTGCACGCCCGCAGCCAATCCGCGTTCGCGCGCGTAGGTACTGCCCGTATGATAGGAAACACATGTATGAAATGATAAGATGCGGGTAGCCCACATGCTGACTAGATCCGCGCGCGGACGGAAAACTGCATGACAGGAAAATAACTCTAAAAAAGAGAGTCTATAGATTTATTTCCGTGTTGGCAGCGCATCAACACCACGGCTAGTGTTGCAGGTGTTCGTTACAGGCGGCAGTTACCGTTTACTATCAAGCAGGCTAGTAAAAAAAAACTAGCCAAGTCCGAGTCGGACTCGCGGACCGAGGGTTCCGTACAAACCTGTAGGTATACAGGGGTGGTAAGTTAAAATTATGTAAAATTTAACTTAAAATGTATGCTTTTCGCATTTTTTTCTTTATCTGTGCTAAAGACGTTACTTCGTGCCAAATTTTAGGATTCTGAGTTCACGGGAAGTATCCTGTAGGTTTTTTCTTTATCTGTGCTAAAGACGTTACTTCGTGCCAAATTTTAGGATTCTGAGTTCACGGGAAGTATCCTGTAGGTTTTTAATCCCTTGCGAGTGTCAAAAATTTGCAGCATAAACGGCTGCATCTTTTAATTGCGTTGGCTTAGAAGTTTGATAATTTAGCAGCTCTGTAGGACAGTAGACTAGAGCATTTGTTATGAATTTCAGCTTGATACCTCTACACCTTCCTGAGAAAACAGAAAAAAATTTTAACAGACAGACAGACAGACAACAGAACGATCCTCTAAGTGTTCCGTTTTTTTCCATTTGAGGTCGGAACCCTAAAAAAGACAAAAACTCCATGTAAAATTGTGACGGAAGGCAGCGGGATGGATACAATGTATTCATCAACGAAAAAAGGGTTCCGTGAAACGTGTAACCTTGAACTTGATGGTTTCAGGGTTGCTTGTTTTACGACGGTACTCCAAAATGGTGTTTTGAATTGATTTTTTATGATTAAACGGACCTACCTACGATTGACTGCAACTCACCTAAGGAAAGTGACGAATAATGCAAAGAATAAGATTTACAATACAATACAATACAATACAATTCATCTTTATTGCACAACAAAAATACAAAGTATTACAAACAAAGAAAATATTTAAAAAAATATATTATTCGGCAGTACAAGGGCGGCCTTATCGCCTAAAGCAATTTCTTCCTGGCAACCTTTGATTGGATTATAGATTTTATGGATTTAATGTACATTTGTTAAAGAGATTAAAAAAAAACGTGAATTGAAAGATTTTTATAAAGATTATAATTATATTTAATATTAAAATTATAATTTTATAAAGATTATTCTTGTCGTTATAAAAAACTTACCCACGAATAGGCCTAGCAGCTAGCCCCAGTGGTATCACAGTATTGATTCTAAAATTGGGAAAGTTAGATAACAATTAGTAAAGCCATTAAAAGAAAAGCATAAAAACCCGACTGCAAAGTGATGTACTCTATGTTACTTCCGCTTTCAAGAGCATTTAAATGACACCTCACATGTCGAAATCCATCAAGCTGTTTAGGCTGTTGGCCGTGCCAAAGAAACCTCAAACACACATACATACATACCCACATACATACTTTTGGAGGAGTGCGAGCACGGCTGAATTTATAATAAGTATCGTGTTACATGTTAAAAATAACTTCATAAACTCAAAAAACGTGCCAAATTCATTTTTCACATAGCTAAGAAAAAATAGCTATATTATTTCCTGACAAGATTCCGGTTGGAGGCGAAACTCTGTGAATTCACCTGGCAACACTGAATGGCACGCCTCACGTGTGACTCGGGGTAAATTCAGCCAGTTCTTGTTAAAATAATAAGAAAAATTTACTGCAGAACGAAATTGGGGCATGAAACTCATTGAAAATAACCTGCAGCAGGAAATTTAGCCATATTTTTATAACATAACATAAGATATCGTCACGCCTTCCCCCCGAAGGGGCTGTCAGAGGCACACAACACCCACACTTCGCTAGACGATATTAAGTCCCAAATGTGTATGAGCGAAGATAGCCTAGTCGAAGAAGACTCGCCTCTCTATCCAGAGGGAGAGGGTATAGCCGTATCCTCTCGTTTCTTTTTACTATTTTATTTAACCCTGCCACTCCCAATTATCTGAAAGAACGTTTTCAATACTTGCACTCCTCCCATTCCCTTTCTCTTAGGTCGTCAGAAAACAGACTGCTTATGAATCCGGTGCATAGTTCTGGCTTTTATGCATCGTCCTTCACTGCTGAAGCCGTGCGTCTCTGGAACTCACTCCCAGTTAATATTAGACGTGCTCAATCTCTTCATAGTTTTAAAACGCAGCTCAAAGTGTTCTACTTTTCCAAACTGGCTCATTATAAGTAGACTCGTTTCGTTTTTAATATTTGTCATATTTCAATGTATATATGTATTAGTATATTTATTGATGTAGGTACTTCTGTATGTTTATGACTGGGTAGTTTATTTGTATACCTATTTAGTAATTATTTATGTTGGTATTAGTATGTAGTTTATTATAATTCTCAAATTAGTAAGTTTATTTAACCTTAATTATTATTATTTTTCTTTAGCACACACCACCGTCCATGCTTAATCGTAATGTTTTTATTCCATCCAAAGGTTGTCTGGAAGAGATCGCTCTTAAGCGATAAGACCGCCCATTGCGCCTTTATTTTTGAGTGTTTAGTTTAGATTTATTCGTATTTGGTGTCAATAAAGAGTTTTTGTATTGTATTGTATTGTATTGTATTGTTCAGACCTAGCCGAAGGCACGCACCAATTTCTTCATTGTGTGAACATATGTGCGTTTTTAATATCATGATCTACGCAACTGGAGCCCGGTGTATGGCGAAAGGCTCGCCCCTTGTCACATTTGGGTTGAAATTTTATATGAAAGAAAAAGACAAAACACTATATAACCTTACTATTCAGAGCGTTACAACGTTTATTTAGTAAAGCGCATGATCCAAAAAAACAAGGTCTACCATTACGAGAGCAAACAGTAATGACGTCACTCGTCGTTATCATCCGTCTCTTTCGAACTATTTGTAAATTACTTATTTCGGTCTCGCTTAAGCATCGATTGACGTCACTGCGTGTTGCCCACGTGATCAGAATGCTTTTTTTTAATTACATAATAGGCTTGCGTTTGGCCGCCAACATGCCTGATGAGAAGCAGTATGTAGAATATACAGGGTGACTGGTTGAACACTTTAGATATTCTAGGTTATCATAGTACTCATCATTATGAACTACTTTTATTATGGGACTAACCCAGAATTTGCGAAAAAAAAAACAGCTGTTCCATACATTTTGTCGAGTGTTATTGACATTTTTCTATGGAACAGCTGATTTTTTTTTCGCGAATTCCGCGTTGGTCTCATAATAAAAGTTGTTCATAATGATGAGTACTATGATAATCCAGAATATCTAAAGTGTTCATCCAGTCACCCTGTAGAGAGCAGTATGTAGAATATAGAACCAGCAGTATATAGAAATGAGGAACCAAAGCGTTTCGTGTGTGTTGTTGGTATGTCGACCATAAAACGATGCCGCTTTTTTGTTTTGTACTCTTGGTTGTTTTATAGAAGAACGGGCTAGGCTCCGGGCTAGGCTCCTCCTACAAATACCTGGCGGAGCATATTAATACCATGGTAAAGTGGTCAATATCCAGAACAACGCTAGAGCGTCGTGATTCTCATAAATTTGACCGCCGCCAATTGACGCTCTACCCCTACATAAATAATAGAAGCCGCATCAATTATTATGCAAAAGCGGATTATTCGTCGCTACGTCAACAGTAACCCGACGATGTAGACAAAGACGCCTGATTGCGACGGACGGGCAAATAGACACGGACCAGTATTTAGGGGCTTTGTATGGCTTTGTATAGCTTTTGTATTTTTAGTATAGCCTTAGGATAGGCTACAGAGAATACAAGATACACGTGCTCCGTCGCAGGTCACATAATTGCTTGCTTCGAGGTGGAGGCCATAGAAACGCAAAAACGCAAGCCTATCGTTAAATGAAACCAGAATAAATGAAAAAAATAAAAATAAAAATTTAAAAATAATAATACTACTAAATTTTCATCAACACCAATTTTCATCAAACATAGCAGAAAACACTCCCGACTAGTTCACCTTTCAAACAAAAAAAAAACACACACACACACAAACAGACACGTCAAACTTATAACCCCAACGTTATATCGACGACGATATAACGTCTGTCGACGATATAAAAGGGGGGTTAAAAAAGAGTTGGTTTCATTTCAGACGCAAGATTTTCGGACACTGTGTCCGAACGAGTAAATAACAGAAAGAAAAGTATATTGCAAGAATGTCCGCGTATGACCACCAAATCGTCTGTCTGTTGTTATGCGTCGATGTGGTCGAAGATGGAGCAGATTATAGCTGTCAGGAAACACAGAAGCCAAAAGGCTGGTCCAGTCCTTAGCCCTGATTAGAAACGTAGAACGGAAACGCTAGGAACGTATCCGAGGAAACTCCACAATGTATTGATGGATTGGATTTCCAACTTGTACTGTTCTAGATAAGGGATGGTAGGATAAGGCCATGTAGCTCCAATGTACATTCTCCCAAATGAATCCTGCAGAAAATCGATAGACTCGCTACTTGACGGCTTCCAAGCTAAGAATGAGTTATGAAGTGGAGCGATGTATCTACTTTTTCTTTTGTGCTATTTTCTTGTTCTTACATTTTTTTTTATAGAGGCCTGCCTTATATAAGGCATCTGCTTATAAGCAGATGTCAAATTTGTATCTATCAGCTGATTTTTGATTGATATTCTTAAATATTTCTTCCGTGTTATAGTCCATATTTGTGAGTGATTAGTTTCATCCTCGATACAGAGAAAAAATTTAGAGCTAAGAGTGGGAAATTAATTTTTAAATTTAAATTCTACATTTGTAAAAGGTAAACACTTTCGGCTGGTATATGTCTAATGTGATCGCTAACGCGAACAAAATCGCAAAGTGCATTTATTTCGCGTTAGGTACTCACCCCGCTATACCTCTCATTTCGTAGTTACTCTACAAAATGTTGTTTGTGCTTCATACTTTTCTTCAAATAATGCACAATATATAATAACACTAGCTGCGTTCTGCGGTTTCACCCGCGGTTAAAATGTGCTATTCTAGACTATAATCTATCTCTGTGCCAAATCTCATCCAGATCTGTTCCTCCGTTCTGGCGTGAAAGAGTAACAAACATCCATCCATCCATCCATCCATCCATCCATTCTTCCAAACTTTCGCTTTATAATATTAGTAGAAAGTAGGATTATCTTCCAGTCTCCAAAATCAACAAACAACAAAATCAGTTTCGAAAGCAACGAGATTTGGATTTCTTCAAATACATCTTTTCATCTCCTTTTCTACAAATGACAAACACATTTTCCCCCAAAGACTAACTTCGGAATGCTTCCCTTGGAACTCCAATATTGTATTTTAAAGTTACAGATATAAAACGGATGGAAGTGACATTTCTATGCATTGGAAACGCGGTGCAGACGCCACAGTGTGAGGCGAACAGTAGGACGTGTTTGAATAGCTGAATATCAATGTGATTTGTGACAGCTCACATATTGCATTATTGCACAAATGCACATTTCTAAACTGTCAGAAATACTGTTTTGGATGTTGATTTATGATAACTTCAACTTGAATTTAGGAACACTAGGTTAAACATTGTTTCTTTAACAAATCTCTAGTGAATTTCTGCTCTAACGCCATAATATCAAAGAATTTGGAATTTGGTCATATTCCTTGGTTTACTAGAATCGTTAAAGCAACAGTTTTGAACATGAACGTCAGTAAAGTAGCGCCCGATTCAATCAATTACTTTGTTGATTTGTATCGTATGTACGAGTATCTAAGTAACTAATAAGTAATAAGTTTTTTTTTTATGTATACATATAGGCCGGCGTTTGACCACCAACTCGCCTGATGTTAAGCGACGTTGTGGTCTAAGATGGAGCACGACGACCTATAAGGTACTTATTCACTCTAACCTTGAAGTTTTGTAGAGTGAAGTGTAATTGCTAATGAGTAATTACTAAATTCCAAATTAATACATTTTCTATGAAAAATAAAACAATAACAGCTCGTGAATAAGGTCAGTGTGATGGCAATGTCACATCTAAAGGACATCGATTATCAGCAATCATTATTTTTATATAGCCTAGTAGATGAAGTACTAACACAGGCCACCCCCCTGAGGGTTTTATGGATATTCATTAGGTACAGATTACAGGGTGATTGGTTGGACACTCAAAGTATTTAAGATCATAATAATAAAAATGAAATATTCGAGACACTTGCACACACGGTCTGACCTCAAACGAGACAAAGCCTGTACTACGATGGCCAGCGACTGATAATTTTTAAAAACATACTTAAATAGATAACTAACACCAAAACATAAAACAAACACAAACGTTCATCACATGTTTGCCCTAGGTAGGAATTGAATCCAAGCCCACTACCTCAGAAGGCAACTAAGGAAGGTTCACTACTACTGAGCCACCGAGGCAATCAAATATTTCATGATCATGTGCAAGGTCCTAAACATAACATACAACATAAAACATATCGTCCCGCCTTTCCCCCGAGGGGCTGGCAGAGGTGTAATACAACACTCACATTTCGCCGGACGATATTCAGCCCCAAATGTGACAGGGGGCGAGCATGTCGCCATACAGCGGGCGCCAGTCATAGTAGCAGATGACATACAATACGCACATATTATGTTCACACAGTGGACAAATTGGTGCGTGCCGTCGGCTAGGTTCGAACCCGCTCCCTCTGGCTTGAGAGAAGGGCTTTTTCTCAACTCGGCTGCCATCGCTGTAACTAAAATACAACTAATAAAATACTAATGAACTAATAACAAAACTTTGTTTAAAATAATATACTAGAAATCGAAACGTACCTACACAGTACAGTCTCAAACAAGTGATGACGACGCGAGCAAACGTTATCGACTCGTTCCTATGAAAATTCGGTTTCTACGCACGCAATGAGACATTCCTTTTACTAGATAATTATGTCAAATTTTGAGCACCTCATACTTTTACGTATTTCAAACAAGAATCGGGTACTGAGCAGCATCTATCAATATTTTAAATGTTCAACCTAACACCGGGCCTCGATTGTACTTAGCAATTGTTTTTAAATTGTTAATAAAGTGTCTTTATTTGACTTCCTGACGTACAAAGAATGTCGATTTGAGGCTTTAACAATTTTGAAACATAATATAATTATGTTATGTAGAATTGGGGGACTGATACAATCCTACTTATCAGTCAGGTGCATATGCCTGACTGAAGACACCCTACGGGGGTAGGGTGTCCCGTAAAAAGGGATACATTACCTCCTGCTACAGATTTTGTAAGTGTTTTCTCTATGGAAAAGCGACGTAGAGCGTCAAAACTAGAAACGATAGGTCGGTATCGAGTTAGGATTGCACGCGCCGACGAAAGTTTTTACATTCCATGTCAGTCTACATGTTCACTGTTATTATGGTAATATTTCAGTTTTATGACGATTTATCTTTATTTTTGTTGATTGTAGACGTGTCTGTATATTCTACTCTGTACGAAAGCACAAATTCAGGTATAACTAACTGAGCTCGGTGGCTTCACCCGCGGTTCCACGAGAACTGTTATTTTTTTCCAGATAAAATGTATCCTATATCTTTTTCTGTACCGATGACAACGCGTATGCAAAATTTCATGATTATGAGTTTTTCCATCAGATAATTATTCACTAGTTTTTTATTTATTTATTGTCCCTTGTTTTTTTTTTAACATGATTATATTTAGGTGTTGCACCAAAAAACCAAATGGTTTGTCTTGGTGCTCACATCCAACACTCACCTAAACTAAAAGAAAATTAAAATAAAAGTGTAACATAATAATTTCTTGAAACTACGCTGTAAAAAAAGTTTGGCTAGTAAGCAGCTGTTTGCCGTATTATTTTAGATTAGTTGTCTCTGATAATTGTTCATTTTGTTCTACAATTACAACAATGAAGTTGTGCACGAATGTTATGGTAATGTAATTGTAACGAAAGTAATGGTGTGTATATCAATACCTGGTAAAAATATCCAAATTAAAATTGTAAACTTGCATTTAACACATCAGTGTGATTTAAATGAGATAATTATTAGGGTTCCGCATTGTATTTGAGTTCTGAAGAAATGTCTAGCACGTAAAAATAATTCAACCTTTTCAAGTCTTTTTCTCTATAGCAGTTCATTTTGAGTGACAAGACTCGCAGATGACGAAAATGTTAGACATGTCACTCCCTAATTTTATCCCTAAGGCCGTTCGTACACGGGATGATACAAATCGACGATGCGAGTGGCATTGCGACTCCGTTTTTATGATCGCGTCGCGATATGCTTTAGGCAATTTGTAGGCTCTATGGTGAGTGAGAAATCGTCATCTGGTGCAAATTGTGCAGTCGATACAGTACTTATACATCAATTCAATTTATTTATTTCAGAATCCAAGTCCATATACACATCATACACATACACATCATATACACATACACATCATATACACAACATATACATACAAATCACATACACATCGTTGCTGACAATTAATTTTGTCTGATTTGTGCAATAGCGACGATAGTCTAGTCAGAGAAGACTCGCCTCTCAAGCCAGAGGGAGCGGGTATCGATATCATCCGGCGAAGTGTGGGTGTTGTATTACGCCTCTGCTAGCCCCCCTCGGGGGAAAAGCGTGATGATAATATATGATGATATGATTTGACATGACGCTATCTGTTTTTATGAGACTGACGGAGACTTTGCTAGCGTGATAAAGTCGGTATAGTTAAACTATATTATCAATAAATAATTATGTACATCGTCTAGTTTGTAAACTTTTAAGAATAAAACAGATATAATTTGCAACTGTAGTGGACGAGTGGACTTAGACGAAAATAATTGTTAGAACAGGAGATACATTTTTCAAACTTCACACTCACACTTTCAACCACTTTCCTTTGATGACTTCATACACGAACGGCCTTTCAGTATCTCCCCTTCCAACACTTTCTAAGTTACATTTTTCATAATGAAACTCGAAGTCTGGCGTGTGTCAGTTATAGCTTAAGGTTGGCAGATCCTTTTAGCTGTTTGAAATGGAATACTGTCATAAGACTCAATTATTATGAGAGCTTGAGAATAACTTCAAGTTTATAAGACAGAGATTTTTTTTTCTCGTCGGTTATGCTTTTCGAGTGTATGTTATACTAGCTGCTCCTTGCGGTGGCACCTGCGTTTGAAAAGTGGCCTATGTGTAACTCGACAGTATAATTTACCTCTGTGCCAAGTTTCATCCAGGTCCGTTCAGCCGTTCTGGCGTGATTGAGTAACAAACATCCAATCTTTCACATTTAAAGTGACTAGTGTAATGACTTTTTTTGGTATGCCCTACACTCTACAGCTTAAATGGCTTGACCGATTTTAATTGTAATGTGTCTTTTGATTAGTCTTTGTATCCGAAGTATACAAAGACAGAATATAAGTATAATAATATAATAATAATAATAATAATATAGCTTTAATTCAGACACGAGATCCATAATATTTGTTTACATAACAAGTAACAGTCAAATTAAATTAAAATAAAATAAAAAATAAATAAAATTATTAAAATTAAAATTGGTACAATAAAATAGTACATGTACATGTTCCCTACGTTCAAGCTGCAATTTGCAGCCATCGTCCGTACACAGGTGTCAAAAAAATTCTTTCTGACAGACTCCTAATAATAGTGTTTTTACACTTGAAAACTCTGGACATAAACTTCGCTATTCGGCTTCTCTGTATAGCCTGGAAGGAATTAACGCGCGCTTCCAGGAACATGCCAGAGGCACTGCAATAGCGTTTGAGCCCCATTAGTTGCCTAAAAATGTTGTTATAGGCAACTCGGATACCGTCTAATGACTTTTTGGTGTACTTAGTCCAGAGTTGACAAGTGTAAAAAGACTGGCAGAAAGACCTAAATAAGGTGATCTTCACTTCCGAAGATGATTTAGTAGAGTATAAATTATAAAGAATCGAGTATAAAGAAAGAAGATAAGTATAAGTAAGTATAGGCTACATTTATTTTTTTGTTTTTCTTTTAATAGTCACAAATAATAATTAATATTCGCGGCATTTGTACACACGGTAGTCTGACCCTAAACTAAGCACAGAGTATTGTACACAACCAGCTATATGAATAAATAGATTAGAAAAAGCCATATTTTAACAACTGGCGGCCTTATCACTAAAAGCGATCTCTTCCAGGCAAGACAAGCTAGGTGGTTGACCACAAATTACAACCAAATTTAAATTATCTTCTTTTTCTAACGTCTACAAGCAACGCTTAACGCAACGTCCAATTCAAATTGCAGTAACACATTAACCCTTAAGGAGTTGAAAATATCACGTTACTTTTCCGCCCACGGGAGCTAAGCTGCGTTTCCTAGCTAGTTAGTATGTAAAATCATGAATAATAAGCATGCCACTTCACAAGTAATACTCCATTGGGAAATCTGGAGGGAGATGGCGTTTTCAAATTTTCATGTTGCCTTCCAAATTCATATGGGCAGCTGAAATTTAGCTACTCGTGGCGCTAATCGCAATTTTTTTCTACATTATACTAGCTGAACACGTGGTTTCGTCAGCGGTCCCACAGGAACTGTTATTTTTTTCGGAATGAAAGGTATCCTTTATTATGTCATTTTTTGAATTCCCACTTTAAAAAAATAAAAATAACTAAATTCATACATAAATCCCATGGCCAGACACTTTAATTAATCCTTCTACTTAATAAATTAATTAATTAATACTGAGGCTTCATTGACCGAACGCAGCGAGTCTCAAAATCTACTGGGACATCTCAACATTTGACCAACTTGAATATACTCGTAAGCCAAATCAAACAATGGCTTATGCAGATATGTAATGTGAACCGCGAGGTCACAGTTCAAAACAAACTACTAGTTTATCGTTATCATAAGCTTGATTACATCCTTCTTTACGACCACTCTAGTCTTTTAGCGCATAAAAAGCTTACCAAACAGATCAGATATCAAAAATAAACCAAAAAATTCCGAATCTCTTCGCCCATAAAGAGGATCCTTTGGAATCTTCCCAATTCATACAGATAGGGAAGCAATGCATAAAATATACATATTCTACAAGTAAACTATTTTATTTATACTAGTAATAGTAAACTACTCTCCATATCCGAGTAAACTCTCACAGTTTAGAATACTACTAAAGCCTCGTTCGGACGACGCTAGTAATTTAGTCGAGTGGCGAGCAATTTAGTAGCTGACATACTCAATACAGTGGATCAGTTTAGTACCTCGCTAACATCGAGTAGATTATTTGAAGCTCTGTTACGACAAAGGCTTTAGTCCGGGTTTCAGCGTTTCGTCATAACAAGGTCTTACTGGGGCCCTATTTTTACGCGGGAGATATTTTCTGGTCTTTCCCTCTCGTTTGAAAAGTCGTAGAAGTGAGAGTGACCAAGATAGCATCTCACGCGTCAGGATATGGCCTGGAGAAAAACTGTTACTGGCCTTATATATTAGGATATAGTAAAAAACCGACTTCACGGGCTGTCATCCACGTAAACAATTTTTAGATTTTGTTGATAGTTTAAAAAATGCTTTACTGATTTAGATAAAATTAAATGATTTAGATAACATATAGAATGATCTACCAAATAAAAAAATAATCATTACTACTAAATTACTAGCTACACAGCTCAACAACATTTCAATTGTTCAGACACGTTTGCTGCTGAATTACTCGCCACTCGACTAAAATACTAGCCTAACGCGAATAAGGCTTTACTGAGTAAATATTACGAGTAGGTACAGTCAACCAGTTCGGCCGATAGTGAGATGGTAAATAAGATAGAGGAAGCTAACTGTCGGGATCGAGTGTATATGTGGCCCCGCGTGTTATAGAGTACCTATTTGTGTATAGTCTATGGTTAGCAAAATAAGATGGCGGGGGAAAATAAACAAATAACCAAATGTATCGTAGTACTCGTATTTAAGTATTGTGTGTGTGTGTATGTGTTACTGTCTGTCTGTGACATACAAAACAATACAATACATCTTTATTGCACCAAAAATACAATGTAACAAAAACATAAAGAAAATATTAAACAATAAAATATCATTCGGCAGTACAAGGGCGGTCTTTTCGCTTAAAGCGATTTCTTCCAGGCAACCTTTGGATGGACAGGACAGAACGAAATATGACAAACGGTCGGTGGCATACATAAATACAATATACATCATAGCTCCCGAACGGATGAACCGATTATGATTTTTTTTTTTTTTGTTTTAAAGGTGAATTAGTCGAGAGTGTTCTTAGCTATGTTTGGTGCAAATCGATGTAAGGTTTTTTTTTTTTAATTTTAATGATTATTCATAATTAAGGATTTAAAATGTATCATTGCAGTAAACATTGTTACAATAAGAATTATTTACGAATCAACAAATCTTCCACTCCACATGCAGTAACCAAAATCTAATTTTATTTGAAACAATACGAGCTACCATAAAACTCAACGGTTAAAGCTATGCCATTAAACTCAACATTGTAAGATGCAGTTCACTCGTGCACGCGCAGATTAGGAAAGTGCAGACTAGTAGGCAAACCTTTTTTTGTCATACTTTATGTCTGGCATGCACTGAGATTTTTTTTATGCTATAGGTGGCAAACAAGCTAACGGGCCGCCTGATGGTAAGCGATCACCGTTACCTATGGATATCTGTAATACCAGGGGCCAATGGACCAATCAATCAATTTCGAACCAAGCCGACGGCACGCATTGTTCATTGTGTGAACATATGTGCGTATTGTACGTCATCTGCTACATGACTGGAGTCCGGTGTATGGCGACAGGCTCTCCCCCTGTCACATTTGGGACTGAATATCGTCTGGCGAAGTGTGGATGTTGTATTACACCTCTGCCAGCCCCCTCGGGGGAAAGGCGTGACGATATGTTATGTTATGTTAAAAATCAATGGACTTGCGTTTGGCCGCACTGATAAAAGTTGTTCATCGTATTTTGCGGTGTTACGTCTCTGTTCTTTGCTAATCTGTCAGCGAATCACAGTAATGTAAAGCATTTTGATGCAGTTCGGTAATTCGCTCGCTTTTAATGCGATCTGACGAGTGATCGTAATGTTTTCACGGGATATTAACTTAACGACGCTTTGCATTTGCAAAATATTGTTTATGAAGTAGGTAAACTGATAACGACTGTTGCTGATGGTGGGGTAATATGAGTTGGCATACTCTACAATGATAGGAATTGACGGTTTTTGTGCCTCTACCATTATTAATCGAGCAAAGTGAAGGTTTAAAAATATCCTGAGACAGCTCGGTATTTCCCTAAATGGCATTTTATTTAATTTGTCCGTAGATAACTTCAAGCGATCTTCAAAACATTTTGCACACAAGTAGTTCAATTAAATACATTTTTTTTTGTTAGATATGATCATGTCGGTCATTCGATTGTGGCAATATTGGGTTCGCAAGGCCAAGGTCCTTCACCACACTTCTAACTGTGCGTACTTAACTGAGGTACGTAATATCTACATATGTGATCAAGATTGTATCGATCTGCTTGTTTTCCATAAAAATCTTGCATCGTGCTATTATCATATATTATTATATATATATCAGCACGCACCACAGAACAGAACGAGTAGAAAGTGTTATGATAGAACGACGAATAATGGCGAATGGTCGTAGGAATTAGAACTAGGTTTGGTCTGGAAGCGCTTGGTTGAGTTAGAACATCGCCTTACAGTCGTTGTTCTGGAATGAGCTTTATATTTTTCGTATTTTAAGATTTTTTTTAATTCAGGGCTTCGTTTTTACTGAACCAACTGCTCAGTAAGAACGAAGCCCTGAAATTTTGAAATTGTCAATGAATTGTATATTTTTAACACTTCTGGCATACAAAAAATGTAAATTTGAAGCAATCAGTAACAATTTTGAAACAATAATTAATTAGTAGAATTGGGGGACATGTCATAAACTATCTCCATTCCGTGTTTCTTTCAAAGCCATCGATCCGTTTGAGCGCTAAGACGCTTAACAAGGAAACACACAAAAAAACTTTCGCATTTTTACAGGGTTATCAGGAAAGGGTATACTAAGCCGAAAGGGGGTCATTATACTCATCATTATGAACATTGTGAAAAAAGTGTCATAAACAAACTTCCTTTTGCATTAATAATCTAAGTAGCTGCGCCCCGTGGTTACCCGTGGTATAAGATACCCTATGACTAATATTTCTCTTGTAGTTTTGCTATTTCTGGTATGAAATTTGAAAATTAATCTTAATTATATGATTATCTTCATCCATCTTTCTATGTCCTGTTCTGTATCTCTGTCGACGTGTATGCAAAATTTCATGACCGGTCTCCGTAACAAATGTTAGTAGGATTAGAGGTACAAGCCACATCCAGTGGCTCTTGCCCCCGGGTGCGTGCGTCTGACAGCCTCGCAGCGCGCGCTATAAATCATTTGAAACAATTCGATACCACGAATGAGGTCGGCGTTAACGTTACTTGTGTTTTCTGCATTTCTTGTGTTTTACTGCTTTGTAAGTGAGTTTTTCTACGGATAATGATGCCAAATGATGTATACAGCGCGATGGAAATAACTTAGGAAGGTTGCCAGTTTCGGTTATCTGCATTATAGGTTACTAATGTTTTTTTTCCGGAAATATCCGTCAGATTGTGATTAAGTGTGTTTACATTTCAAATGACAATTTACTGCTTAATAATGGTTTATGATACACAACATTGTCGTTTTCTTGTTTTTATTTTATTAAGTTACACTAATAAGTAAAAATATGTAAACCGATTATCCCAAAACCGAGGCAGATGTAAGAAAGATTGAAATACTTTTATAGATTCAGCAAGAAAGCAACAGAAACAAGAATGTTGAAAATGATGACTATTAAGTCCTTAATATAAAACTAGCTGTCACCCCGCGACTTCGTTCGCGTTTATTATTTATATTTATATATATTTATATATACACTTATGTGTGAGCTATCCTATCTCTTAGGTTAGATCAAACTGCACACGGTGTGCAAATTTGATTGAAATCGGTTAAGTAGTTTAGGAGTCGTCTATAGCGGACAAACAACGTGACACGTAATTAATATTTAATATATAATTATTTTAACATTTAATAACAACACGTAATTTAATAAATAATTATTAATTATGTAATTTATTATATTAAGATAGAATAAACAAAAACGATCAAGTGTGCTACATGAAGTGCCTATTACATAACGCGAATTCTCGGATCCTGTTCGCATAGACAGAGTAGTGTATTAAGACAAAGGGAGTCAGAGTTCCTAAATCGGACGACCGAGTGGTTACGACCTTCAGGCAGGGACACGATGAACAAGGCCTGAGAAATCGTGTATTCTAAGAAGCATTTTGATAGATACGTACTACATTCCCGGCCACATATAGACATTTCCACGTACAACTTGCAAAGATATAATTAATATAGCATTCGAAATCACACGAGCGGAAGCAAAGTTTGATGAAAACCAAAACTTGTTCTAGATTTGTGTTAAGATCTGTTCCTAGCCTAGGTGTCGGAACTTTGCTTGGCGCTAGGCGTTGAAATGAACTTGGGGAGAGGTAACTTCGTCTTATTGAAGTTAGAGGCCTTGTGGAGTTGGTTTTACTATTTCGTAGGCGCGAATTATGCAGACCTGGGCGCCTACCATGATATCTGATTGCCATGATGGTAACGTTTTGTTTTCGACCATGGACCTTATTGCGCGGCGATAGGATTCGCGGTCGCTCAGCGTTGACAATAAAACCTAACCATCATTGATGTAATTGTGTGTATGATTTATTTAAATTTATGTATTTAGTTGTTTGATTTAATTTGCTTAATTTTTTTAACTTTCTTTAATTTATTTGATTTGGTTTAACGTATTTGATTTCTATTGTATTAGTTCTCTGTTTTAATTTTATCTTGACATGATTTTAAAAATTGAAATTAATGATTTGATTGTAATAAGATTTCATGGTAGGCCTCCTACAATCTTTACGCGTTAAGATGCTTCCGTCACTGGAAAATTCGTTTTTAAGGTCTTAACCGTCGCCAAAAGTCCGTACCAACGATTCGATCTGAGCATGTGATCTGAGCGCGTACGTTCTCTGTTTTACTGAAGCTCGTTGCGATCTACAGCACACAGTGGGGACCTCCCCACTACAACCTACATACGAGTATACTACCTATATGTAGACTGACATTGGCTACAGAGCAAACATGCGTCCAGCTCTCCAATTCTATTGTTTTTAAATTATTAATGGATTGCCTCTAATTGACACTTTTTGTAAGCCGGAACTGTCAAAAATAGACAATTCTAAACAATTTAAATACAATTGCTCAGTAGAACAGAGTCCCAGATTGCATTGTCAGATCGAATTGGCGGGAGTGATCGGGCTCTGTAGGAAAGCCTTTAATGCATCTAATTAAGTTTCGGTTTTGAGAATTCAGTTACAATACTGGTTTACTGACTGCTAAGGGTTCACTTGTATTGTAACAATACCGATTATATGTCGCTCGGGTTCTCTTCGTTCACTTCTTTAACTTGACACAATGTAGGTTTATTTTACTTTATTTTATTTATTTGAACAAAATCCACAGCTCTCAATAATACATGAAATAAATTTAGAGGTAAACTTACAGCTAATGACGGAATTACATTTCATCAACAAAATAATAAAAAACAATCACTAAATAAACATAATACTTTAAAAGAAAAATAATTTTAAAAGATGATAAGCACAAAAAAGTACAAAAAAGCGGCATCGTTTTATGGTCGACATACCTACAACACGCACGAAACGCTTTGGTTCCTCATTTCTCATAAGGACTGCTAGAGTGTGGAATACTCTGCCAGACTGTGTGTTCCCTGACACTTATAATCTGGGTGTCTTCAAGTCTCGAGTGAATCGGTTTCTTCTAGGCAAGCGTGCTCCATCGTAGGCCGAATCACTGCTTATCATCAGGCATGTTGGCGGCCAAACGCTATTAAGTAATAAAAAAAAAGCGCATATAGGTTGTAAACTTGTAGGTGGTTTTCCTTTGCTTGAATCTAAACCATAACATAACATAACACAGAAATCTTCCGGTAAAGGAACACCTTTGTAGCTAAAGCAAAGCAAAATTGCGTGGCAAAATATTGAACTGAATGTTAAATGTTTGAACATTAGAAATGGTAATGCCACAATAAATAAAGGTGTGGTCAAACAACTGCGACGCAGCGCGTGGTGGAGCGTTCTGGGCGTGCTATGTTGACGTGACCTTTACTATTTGGCGCATTAGTGATATTTACAAACATTTATTATTATATCTTGATTTGACTTTTGTAAAGACTATGAGGCTATTTAGAACAACGCAACGCAAATATTGGACACAATACGGCACATTTTGTGGTAATATAATTTATTTATTAATTAAGCAAAACATTTATTATTATTATTATAAATAACAAAATAGTAACAATACTATCAAAATATATTTCATAAAATTGGCATAAGGCTTCATAAATTTCAAAAGTCGACGATGTTTATGAGCGTAGGCGCACTACAATCCGAGATACAGTTCTAACTAGTTCGGAGGGTAGGGTAACATGCTTATTTATGTTGCGTGTTTATTTAATATTATTATTCGTATTATTTATCACTATTACTTATTTTCAAATTATATAAATTTATTTAGTAGATTTACTCAAATAAAAGTTTTTTGTATTAAGTTTAAGTTAAATTAAGCATGTTTACTGTACTATGTTGATTTTAATCAATAAACATTACATTATTATATTATATATTAGAGTCCAAGCTTTAGCACCTCAGGATGGCTTACGACAGTCGGTATAGATTTTATAAAACAAATAGTGTAAATAACATAACATACAAAAGTCAAAATGTTTTTATTTAATTTAGGTATCAAGGATACACTTATGAACATCAAAGCTTTTTTAAATAGACTAGACCGCCTTGTTAGGATAAAGAGCCTCTACTCAGAAGAACAGGCAAGAAACTGAGGGGCATTATTTTTTCAAAGAATAAATAAATTACAGTCTCACAAATTTTGGCTTAAACTAGTTAACATCTATAAATACTAGTGGCTACTTAGCGGACGTGGAAGGCTCTAGACATCTTTGTCTTCTAACTAATTCTTAACTTTATAATACCCTCTTTTCATAAATGTAGTTTTTACATGTGATTTGAATTTTCCCTCAGTGAGCCCTATCGTCTCGCCTTTCCCCGAAGGAGCCAGCAGTAGTGTTATTACAACACCACACTTCGCCAAAGGATTTTCAGTCCCAAATGTGGCAGGGGGTGAGCCTGTCACCATACACCGGGCTCCAGTTATGTAACAGATGACATTAAATACGCACAAAATACTCGTATAATGTTCACACAGTATAAAGAAATCTGTGCGTGACTACGGCTGGGATCGAGCCCACGTTAGAAAGGACGGAGTGTTATGAATTTGACGTGTCTGTTTGTGTTTCTATGGCATTGTAGCTCCTGAACGGATCAGCCGATTATGATTTTGTTTTTTTTTTTGTTCGTAAGGTGAATTAGTCGGAAATATTCTAAGATGTGTTTGATGGAAGTCGGTGCTAATGAAAGTCAGGGTCAAGTCATGTCAGGGGTTTTTAAATTTTAGATTTATGTTTGTTGAATAGTGTAAATTGTGTAATGAAATGACACCTACAACTGTCTATTTAATAGCTGCTCAGGTCAAAAGTTTCTGATTTATTAAATAGTGCCGTGAAGCAGCTGTGCTAGCAATTTGCGTCTTTATTTTCTAAGTGATTGGTAATCGAAATTAGCTTAATTTTGCCTCAATAAGTAAGCTCCAAGCGTCAATATTGAAGCCGAAACTGATTACCTGCCAATTAGACAATTAGCCCCCAAACTATGCTCTGTTATTAAAGCTTGGTTTATTTAGGACAATCCACACCAAGGAATTACATACTACATTTAATTTTATTTTATTTCATGCATTGAGTTTTATTATTACGTATAGAGAATACACTGCACATCTCTACTATGTTCTGTTCAAGTGCAGCTATCCGGCCATACTTCACTTAATTGCTTGCTAGCTCTCGAGCGCCCAAGACGTGTTTGTGCCTGAACAAAAAAACGTTAAAACGCATTAAATATGCCCTCGTGTGTGTTACGATATCACACGAATAATTCAAGTAATTATTGTTTCAGTGCTGCAGCAAACTTTGGTTTAAACTTGTAACAAAACGGAGCATGACCTTTCCTTATGATAGCTTCTTTATACCTAGTAATATGACTCAATGACTTGCTTGTTCCATTTTCGGGCAAAAATCTCCCAATTTTATAAATTAAGATCACAAAACTCCTACAACTTATGTAATTGAAACCCATATTCCTTGGCGTACTTAACGCGACGTTAAAGCAATACAGTAGAGAATTGTTCAAACAGTTTTGAAGATGAACTTACGCAAAGTTACGCTTGATTCAATCAACTATTAGATAGATAGCTATATAGATAAAAACATTTTTGTTCACACCAGAAATTACAAAACATAAGAAAAAAAACAACTTAATAAAAATAGCGTAATAACTGGCGGCCTTATCACTAACAAGTAACATTACTAAATGATAAGCAAAAAACCCGACTGCAAAATGTAGTCTGACATTCCGGTTATAGCTACCTAATTAAAATGGTGTACCCTATGTCACTTCATGTCACCCATACACTAGAAAAACATAACCCTCCTTCTTGCTCAGTCGGGTAAAAACGATCTCTGCTATTAGTTACTCAAGTCTATTCTCCTCTTCCACAGGCAGTGGACTACCTGAAGAAGCGTACTCCAGCGCGAGCTGCGTTCATGATAGCAGCTGTGTGGCTGATGAGTGCGCTTGTGTGTATTCCGCCGCTGCTCGGGTGGCGCGTGACGCGGCCGCTGGAGCAGTTTCCGCAGTGCAAGGTAAGATTGACTTTAAGCTAAAGATGCTGCTATAAGTTAAAGATGCAGAGCTAAAACACCTGCTAGAGTCAGGGCATCGAGCTCCTGGGTTTCGGCAGTGAGAGTGTTGTAGTACTCTTCCCATTTCATTAACGTATGACCGTCTAGCTTAGAGGAGAGCATAAAGACAATTAACACGCCCCACTTATCTTTCCTGGACTGGCTGAAGCTCGCAAATTCACCTGAAAACAAAATATGGCAGACTACCTAGGCAAATGCGAAACAAATATTACCTATAACCTAAATATATTTAAGGTCAGAGTCTAGGTCTTCGTCCTTCATCTTAGGCCACAATGTCGCTTCACATCAGGCGAGTTGGAGGTCTTACGTTAACAAATTCTATGGAAAATAAAAAATAGCCTGCTCAAGTTAGCTAGTTAGTTAAAAATAAACAAACGCCTTAAGTGCACCTTTGCTTAATGCGGCGTTTTATGCACTGTGATTTTGTAATTGACGCGTACTGTTTTGTTACATACTAGCGACCCACTCCAGCTTCACACGACGCCTATAAACCTTCAGTAAAAAAACATCTAACTGATTGTGTAACTAGCATCAAAATCCATTACGTGATTTAAGAGGAGTTTAGGGGATATACAGACAGAGAGACAGAGAAGCGGCAAGCGATTTTGTTTTATTCTATGTAATAATTAGTATGAACTTGCTAGCTTTCACCCGCGGTTAAAAAGTCTATCGTCAAGTCCTATGTGCTATTCTAGACTATAATCTATCTCTGTGCCAAATTTCATCCAGATCTAATCAGCTGTTCTGGCGTGAAAGAGTAACAAACATCCATCCATTCATCCATTCTTGCAAACTTTCGCGTTTATAATTTTAGTGGGATGGGATTGATAATGAAGTTAGACGTGTTTAATTTCTATCTCTTGTTTAGAAGAAGAAACGACAAAAGGATTGCGCTTGTCGCAGACGCCTTCTGCAGGCATAAAACAATGGTGCACTTTAAAGATCACAATCTTTAAAGTGGCCGACAATAATCCGCCTGTTCTCTGCATGCGGCATCAGCAGCTGTTTTTATTGTTTATTTTATTTTACATTTGTTGGAGAATTTACAGTAATATAGTATTAGCTACTTTACAAGGTCAATCAAAATTTCTGCTATTCAAACTAAACTTATAAGAAAAGTATAGAAGTAGTAAAAATCGTAATTAATAATAAATTTAAGTTTAAAAAAAAAATAGCAATATGCTGGAATAATATAAAAATAGCAGTATACTTATTTTAACATATTTAAAATTAGAAACTTTGAGGCTAAGCACGAGCGTATTACAGACACACTGTCAGAGACATCAATATTATTTTTGAGTAAGAATGTATGCGTAACTCCCTCATTTATGAATAAATTCTTGTTTCTTTTCTTAATTTTAAATTCTTAATTTTTAATCTTCTTCATCTAAGAATAAAGCCTTGTGTCGATTATAACACAATACCAATGTTGTTAATAATCGCAATGTTGTATTTGCGACTTGGTTTGCGTATTCATCTTTGTTGAAGGTAATTGAGTAGAGTGGCTTTCCTCCCTTTGTCGGGTGATTTTCTTTCCCTTTGTTGAGGAAAAAAGGTTTTAGGGCACAATACTCTATAAAGATATATTTTGACGTTTCGGTCAACACTTTTGAAGGTGAGTTTTTATAATTTTGAAGATTCAATGGGCAGAGGAAGCGACGTAATATTCGCAGAATACTAATTATTACATAGGGTAGTAATCTTACTAATATTATAATGAGGAGAGATTAGTATTTTTACTAAACTAAAGACTGCGCAAGAAGGAGGGATATATTTTTCGAGTGTATGTATTAATGTGGGTATGTATGTGTGTATGAGATTTCTCTGGCACGCCCTACAGCCTAAACAGCTTGATGGAGTTCGACATGTCAGGTGTCATTTGAATCGTCTTGATAGTGGAAGTGACATATGGTACAAACTTTTGCAGCCAGGTTTTATGTTTTCCTTTTAATAATGTTACTTGTTGTATGTATGTAACACATAAACTCAAAAACTACTGGTCCGATTTCAATAATTCTTTCATCATTAGAAAGTTACATTTTCCCTAAGTGACATTAGCTATGAAACGAGCAAAGCCACGGGCAACAGACCTAGTTTTGAAGTAAATACGAATGGACAGGTATTTTAAATTATTTATGTAAAACCCAGTTAAAATTACGTGTATGCAATAAAAATATTGAATCCTTAAAAACGTTAGTCAGTAATACAATATCCCATCATTTTTTCCTCATTTCAATAATCCGACGTATCAATTTCCTTAAAATAAAAACAGACTTCCATACAAATATGTTCAGTAAGAGCAATTAAATAATAAATAAATAAATTCGAGACATTTCCACACATGGTCGCCTGACCCCAAACTAAGCAAAGCTTGTACTATGGCTGCCAGAGACTGATTTACATACTTATATATTTTAAAATACATACATAGATAGATATTTAACACCCAGACATAGAACAAACACAAATGTTCATCGCATAAATGTTTGCTCTAGGTGGGAATCGAACCCACGCCCCCTGGCTCAGAAGGCAGGTACACTACCAACTGAGCCACCAAGGCAGTCATTACTCATAATTAACACAATACACGTGTTCTAATGGTTATATTTTTGGATCAAACGATTGTAATGGAAAAAATGTTAAACTTAATTATAAATAATATTATTAAAAGAAAAAAAAGGCCGGCTGCAAAATGTTGTACCCTATGTCACTTCCACTATCAAGACGATTCA
Organism: Peribatodes rhomboidaria; assembly: GCA_911728515.1. Lineage (NCBI taxonomy): Eukaryota > Metazoa > Arthropoda > Insecta > Lepidoptera > Geometridae > Peribatodes > Peribatodes rhomboidaria. The sequence goes on from OU452190.1 coordinate 1,590,217, forward strand.
AATGACACCTCACATGTCGAAATACATCTAGCTGCTTAGGCTGTATGGCGTGCCAAAGAAATCTCATACAAACATACACTCTAAAAACATAAACCTCCTTCTTGCGCAGTCGGGTAAAAAAAAAATGTTAGTTGGTAAATATTGTACTTAATTGCTTTACTAACAGGGTGTTCTGCGATCGGTTCCCGGCTGGAAGATGTTTGAATGATAATTTAATACATTTTTGGTTTGGGTATTAGATTTCCATGTCTTTGTGTGTGTTCATCTCTGACACGTAATCTTAGTAAGTAAGGAAACGTGAGTGTGAAACGTTATTATGCAGATGATAAACAAGTACAAATTAAAAATTTTAAAAGCCCCCGACATCGATTTTCGTCAACACCGATTTTCATCAAATATAGCTAAGAACATTCCAAACTAATTCTCTTTTCAAACACAGAAAACTAAGTCAAAATTGGTTCATACTTTCGGGAGCCACAGACAGACACGCACATACACACACACACATCAAACTTATTCGTCTTTTTTGCGTCGGGGGTTTAAAAACAAGGTCAAGCATTCCGGGAGCAAACACGTAATGACGTCACTCGTCATCGTCCCTTTCTGTCCTATTTCTGTCTTGTTTAAGCATCGATTGAGGTCACTATGTGTTTCCCACGTGACCAATTCAGGCTCGGAATGAACACACCCGGTGTTCTGTGCAAAGGATAGAAACCTGTTTCTCCGTTTTTTTTGTAACGGCTCCGTTGTTTCACTCGCCTTACGAAACGGCTAAGTTGTTCTATAACTTTGCTTGAAAATATGTTTTTTTTTCAGTTGTAATACAGTTTAAATTTATTCAATGTAATATAATAATTTTTACACTTATGTTTTGAACGGCAGAGTTGCACACGGGGTGCGCTGAGAGCCTATCCTCTGAACGCGACCCCGACCCCGACCTCGAGCAAGCCGGCTATTCTATTGGCTCTCTAATATAATCTCTATTGGCTCGAAATTTGAACTTGCGATTTTATCTTGCTTATTACACAAAAATTACACATCCAAAACCATAAATATTAAGTTTGTCGCTATTCCCGAGGTCAAGGAATCGAATTACATGCTAATTACCGAGAAACAGGTAGCCGTTTAGGAGAAACGTGCTATGGAAGTTTTGTAGAGCGCCATCTCGCTCCGTCTTGCGTTTTTATCTCGTTCTGGTTTTTCACTTTTATTATATAGATTTTTTTATTATTTTATTTTTAGTTTATTAAACCATGATTCTGCATACCTTTCCCGCGCACAGTCGTGGAGCATGGAACATTAGATCCGTGTAAATAGTCTGAAGCGTGCTTAATGCAGTGGGGAATAGCGGATTTACCAGTAAGCTTAGTAGGCTTGAGCATAGGAGCTGCTTTGGGGACTATATTTTACCGACATCCGAAAAAAAGGAGGTTCTCAATTCGACTGCATGTTTTTTTTTGTATGTACGCGAATATTCCACTAATTTTGAATCGATTTTAATGATTTTTTGTTTGGTATATATCATACTTCATACTTTAGGTAGTTTAGATAGATCTAGATAGAGATTAGTACGAGATAGAGATTAGTACTTTAGATAGATCATACTTTAGAGGTGGTCCCATATATTTTTTTACGAAATCGGTCAAGTAGTTTTGAAAATATCAACAAAAGTCTAAAAATTGTTTACATGGATGACGGGAAGTCACACAAAAGACACAATAGAGTTGGGATAAGTGTGGGCTTATAAGCTTTTAAAAGATTAGTAATAGGTTTTTTTTTCAAGTAAAATTAAAAAAAAAAAACTATCAAAATAACATCTGTAACTGGTTTAATGATCCCTTACTGTAATTAAGGTTCTCTATATTGTTCCTCTCAATAACGGATCCATTTTCAGAGACAATCCATCACTGAAGACGTTTCATACATTGAGTATGCTAAAACGATACCGTTTATTTGTAACGAGATGCGACAGATATCGATGTGCCATACAGCCTTAGCAAACCAATTTATTCATAAGTGGAGTTTATTGAAATAAAAATAATGAACGTATTATTTCACGCAGTTGGGAAATTGCGTAACATAATGTTTGGTTGAATCAGGCGTTACTTTGCGGAAGTTCATCTTCAAATTTGTTACTTGAACAAAATTGTTACTTCAAAATTGTATCTAGTGTATTTCCGCTTTAACGTCGCATTAAGTACATCAAGAAATATGATTTTATTATTCTATTTTTAACTTTGAATATTTTAAATAAATGTAATGAAATTTACTAGAAACTTTGTACAAAATCTTCTAAGATCTATCTTCTAGGCAACCAGTTCATTTTAATACAATTTTTAAGCTAAAATATAAGCCAAGTTGGAAATATAGGAGGGTCACAAAATCTCAATTCGAAACTACAAGTTACACTAAGTAATACCACAGAATAAAGAGTCCTACGTATTACAAACTCAAGCATATAAAACTGAATGCAAACCGTAAAACTGTTACAACCAATGTTAGGCATCAGTCTACGAGACCAACATCTGTTGTCAATAATACAATATACTAACAATACGATTCAGAACTAATATAATACAATACAGAGAAGATAATACGAAACAAGTTATTGGGACAAGACAAAATAACATTATAGTTTCGATATTTCTATACAAAGGGACATCTTATGAACGTAAGGGGCGCTACATACAGAAGCAAGTCGGCATTAATCGGCAAAACCGAATAATATGTGTAGTAGTCGCTATAGTTTGGGCTTGCCGGCTTGCTTACTGGGTTACCGAATGTGCAGACTTGTATATAGCCCGCGTGGAGTACCCGATCGGTACTAGCCGGATATTATATTTGGACATGTATTGTGTACCATGTGTAGTAGTTCCTTCAGGCCGGGGTTCTCAATCATTAAATACTAACTCCTGAACCGAATGTGGCGACTGGTTTAATGTCCCGAGTAGACTACTCGATCGGCACTAACTGAATAAATTCGAACATGTTAGTAGTTGCTTCTGCCCGCTCTTGCCAATCAACAAATACTGCTTAACTGAATATGCCAACTCTAATATGCCTAAAGTGGATTACCCGATCGACAAAGCCGAATAAAGCCGAACATGATGTACAGTAGCAGATAGTTGCCTCGGGTCGCCCTTGCTGATCAACAAACTCGATCGGCACTAGCCGAATAAAGTTGAATAAATAAGAATAAAGCCGAACATTATAATTATGTACATTGGTACTAGGTACATTGTACTAAGTATACTGGTCGGTAGTTGCTTCATGCCTGCTTTGGCTGTCAACAAATACTGCCGAACCGTATGAGCCGACTGCCGACTCCCGACTCGATTATGTGTGTAGTCCTCATAAGTACACAAAGAACTACGAGTATAAGTGTCATAACAATAGTACTATGGACTAGTGATCTTGGATCACAATAAGGGTTAATAGAGTATATCTACTTTATTGGTGTTTTGTTTGTTTTTTTATTTTAGTTGTAAAATTTACGTATCCTTATTTATACGCCTTAGATAAACCAGATGGGTACTCAAAATCATATATTTCAGTTTCAGTTCATACTTTAAGAGGTAAAGTTATATGTAGAGGGTAATCTCTGGAGATTCTGGTCTGATTAAAAAAATCTTACCATAATATAAGCTACTCAGCTACTATGAGCCATTGACTGCCTCGGTGGCTGAGTTGGTAGTAAACCTGCCTTTTGAGCTTGGGGGCCTGGGTTCGATTCCCACTTATGGCAAACATTCATGAGATGAACATTTGTGTTTGTGATGTGTCTGGGTGTTTATATCTATTTACATATCATCACGCCTTTCCACCGAGGGGGCTGGCAGAGGTGTAATACAACACCCACACTTCGCCAGACGATATTCAGTCCCAAATGTGACAGGGGGCGAGCCTGTCGCCATACACCGGGCTCTAGTCATGTAGCAGATGACATACAATACGCACATATGTTCACACATTGAACAATTTTATGCGCGCCGTCGGCTGGAATCGAACTCGCTCCCTCTGGCTTGGGAAGCGGGCTTTCTCCAACTAAGTTATCAGCGCTCTACATGATTGCAGATATGAAATAAATACCTGCCAAAATTCACCTGAAATAGGTCCAGCCCAGGCACTTCAATTTTTTATTAAAAACACCATTATTTTTTACTCACTAAGTTTTTAAATCCATAATAATAATAATATCATATCGAAAGTAATTCTGTTTGTATGTCTGTTTATAGACTTTTCACGACTCAACAGCTGAACAGATCTTGATGAAATTTGAAAGATTTTTGGAATAAACGTGAACGAAGACGCAATGAACACAATTAAATTTGTCAATTACTAGATTGATTTTCTTAGGCTAACGTTGTAATCCAAACCAAACTTTTTAAAGAGGTTGCATTTACATCAATAAACTTACGTTAACGTCAGCTCAAACAGTGCAGTTACAACCAAATTCTATCTACTACAACAGCAGCATAGTAACTAATACAGCCAATAAATTATAAATTCAAAACGCCACTAATAACCTTTCATTATACTCTGAGAGGAAGTTATAAGCTAGAGGCCCAGTTCTGGCGCGTTCAGCATTGCCACTGTCTCTATCCTACTCGTTAGAAAAGCCTTTAGAGCGAGAGTGACTTTGATGATGTCGATCGCGCCAGAATGAGGCCCTAGATCAATAAGTAATTAATGCAATAACTATCGAGGGTGCGCCACTTTGTTCCCGGTGTACCGAGCTTCTAGAACAATCATTTTGTGAATAGATTTTCATAATAAATTTAACATTAAAAGAGGAACTACAATTTGAGAGGCAAGTAATTTATTCTACTACGACAAGCTATGCTATAATCTGGGCTTTTTCAGAGCCAGAGTGAGGTACCTTCTACGTCTGCGTGCTCTATCTTCGACCTTACCAGGACAGGCGAGTTGGTGGTCAAACGCGGACTGATTCGTGATAAAATAAAACGGTCATATAATAATCGACCGAGTATGAAAAAAGGGTATTATAAGGTTAAGACCTGTATCAAGTACCCAATAGTATGTATATATTACCTAGTTGTAAGCCAAAATTTGTGAGACAGTAATTTATTTATTCTTTGACAAAATAATGCCCCTCAGTTTCTTCTGCATGTTCTTCTGAGTAGATGCCCTTTATCCGAACAAGACGGTCGAGTCTATTTAAAAAAAAATGTTGACGTTTATAAGTGTATCTTTGATACCTAAATTGAATAAAAACATTTTGACTTTGAATATGTAATGTCTTTGAATAAAAAGTTAATCTATCTGTCTACATAATAAGTAATACTTAAATTTCTGATTTCGATAATATTTAATTAACAACATAAAAATAATTAACAACATAAAAATAATTAACAAAAAGAATCATACAATAATATCACAAAAATTAAAATGTCATTAATAATGAAAAAGCCTGCCCACATAACACGATATTGCAACACCCTAATACATGGGCGTACCCAGGGGGGGGCAGGGGAGGGCAGCTGCCCCCCCTTGGAAATCTCGCAGAACATGTTTGAACTCCCCTAATTACTAATTAAAGTGTAAACGAGTTATGCTCTAACTTTTAAATAAACCGCGCAGTAGACACTGACAAAATGCACGATGCAATAGGAAACTTGCATCAAAATTTTAATGACAAATTAGGTTAATGATTCATTAAGAATATAGTAAAATGTACTACTGTGACAGGATTGTAAAATTTTATTTATTTAACTACCTATAAAACAGGATCATTTGCGGGTGTTTGCCCTACACACTACACTACATACATCTAATGACTCATGTAGGTGTGTTGTGTAGTGCGTGTGACAAAACAGCCGCGGACGATCCGACCTAAAAAATCTGACTTGCCCCCTCCTACGCCAGAAGCTAGGTACGCCCATGCCCTAATAGGGTCATTTATGACGTACCTACATCATAATTTTCAAATCTTGTGAACTTAGTACTCATTCACCATACGCAATAAACGGTTTGAGTTTGAACAAATTACAAATCTTATATCTTTAAATGAGCAATTCTTGTATATATATATATATATATATAATTGGAATCTCGGAATCGGCTCCAACGATTTTCATACAATTTAGTATTTAGGGGGTTTCGGGGGCGATAAATCGATCTAGCTAGGAATCATTTTTAGAAAATGTCATTTTATTCGTGTTTTATCGATAATCAACTTAAACATAAACTTGGAAGAAAAATAACAAAAAGGAGGCGTTTGAGTAGTCTCAACTAAAAAATATGACTCTTCCTGACATCTATTGGCGAATAATAATACTATTTTTTGTGAGCAACTAATTGCTTTAACGACACAACAGCAGATGGCGTTGTTAAGTAACACGAAGTCAATGAGTGTTTGCTTTGAGATTAGACTAAAATCAAAGGTACTACATACTCGTATAATATGAAAAAGTGAGTCTTTGTTCATTTTCTTTGTTTCTTTGTAACGCTTTCACGTCTGAACTACTTAACCGATCGTCTTAAAATTTTGCATACATGTTGTTTAGGGTACAGAAAAGGACATAGGGTACTTTTTATCCCGGAAAAATTAACGGTTCCTGTGGGACCGTGGGTGAAACCACGGGTCGCAGCTAGTAGGTAATAAACAGAGCTCAAGTCAGCACCAATTTAATCATTGTGTGAACATAATTATGTGAGTATTGTATGTCATCTGCTACATGACTGGAGCCCAGTGTATGGCAACAGGCTCGCCCCCTGTCACATTTGGGACTGAATATCGTCCGGCGAAGTGTGGGTGTTGCATTACACCTCTGCCAGCCCCCTCGAGGGACAGGCGTGACGATATGTAAGTCATCACCCTAACCACGAGTTTTTGAGTTACGAAAACTAATTTCGTTTTCGTTCGGCTCCATAAGTCTCAATAAAGCGCCCCTGGCGGAAACGTTAAGGAACTAGGTTAAATGTATGGAGCTAAACGATAACGAAAAAAGTTTTCGTTAACTATCAAAACTCGCAGTAAACTCCCAGTATTCGCGGGTAAAGTATCCAAAAGGCTGGCAACTGGTAACTCTGTCTGTCTGTCTGTTTGTCGGCTTGCCATAGCTAAACGGCTAAACGGATCTGGAAGAAATTTGATAATCAGTTACTCTATATCACGAAAAAGGTTTTTGGATACTATTTTCTGTATAAACGCAAACGAAGTCGCAGGTAACAGCTAGTTTTTTGTATTCGTCGTTTTTTTCCACACCTTTCCACTGACTAAGCATTACCATACAAAACAAACAGTAAGTGCCAACAGAAAGGATCAAAACAATCGCTCCATTAATGATCACCGACCGGAAGCCGCCATTATCAAACACGCGAGCTTCCGGAAACGGCCGCGGTAACCGTTTCCGGTCGCGTTTTTCACCGGAAGTGGGGTAAATAGTGGCGCGTGATTTTAATTTATTAGGTGACGATTTTGAGGGTAGTTGCGCGTCATTTGTGATTTTGTTTGTTTTTTTTTTTCAATTTACTTAACACGTATAATAAATTTATATATTAATAAACATAGTATAATAATTATAATTTTAGTGTAATGTTTATCTTTTTTCTTTATTTTTTTAATTCGATCGAAAAAAACAACTTTGTAACTATGTATTCCGAAGCTATACAACGTATTTTAAGTATATTAGTAAGGAGAGTAGTGTGCTGGTAAATATTTTAACTATGGTTCTGTTATTCTAACTTGTTCGACAGGTAATGTATTTTTTTAGTAGTGCCACCGAAAAACTAAACTACCTCTGCTACTACCAGTAAGACCAAGCGGTAGTATCAAGAGCAATAAATAATTTTCATACGAAGTAAATATAAGATTGATTGTGTATGTTTGTATAACAGCAGTACATTGAGAGTATTCCAATTGCCAAACTAAAATTGTTGCTTGTTATTTATTTTTGTTTAATGATTTGTCTTTTTTATTTTTTTAGTTTTGGCAATAAATACCTTTTTATTTATTTATTTATAACTTCTTATTTAACTTGATTTTGATTATTTCTTATGCATTTTGAAGAAGGCATCTTAAACTTTGTAATAGTAGTTTGGGGCATCTGGGGAATCTGCCCCTTTTTTGTCCTTATCTCACACATACACATATCGTTCCCTCGAAGGGGCTGGCAGAGGTGGACAACACTCTTCGCCGGACGATATTCAGTCTTAAATGTAACATGGTGCGAGCCTGTCGCCAGCATCGTCCTTAAGTCGAAGCTCAATATATAAGTTTATCAAAAATAAGTAGGTAGGGTCAACAGGGGCAAATGCGTCTGTGAGGCAATTGCGTCTTTCGAAAATTACTGTCAAACACTTCACAAATTAGGCGCACCCAAATCTTTTTTCTACCTTCGGTTGCAATAAACTGTATACGATGGCGTTAGTTCCCCAATTAGACTGCCTCGGTGGCTCAGTTGGTAGTGAACCTGCCTTCTGAGCTTGGGGCGTGGCTTCGATTCCCACCTAGGGCAAACATTCATGTGATGCAAATTTATGTTCGTTTTATGTCTGGGTGTTAATATCTACTTAAGTACATATTTCAAAATATCTAAGTATGTAGGTATATCAATCTCAGGCAGCCATAGTACAAGCTTCGCTTAGTTTGGGGTGAGGTGATCGTGTGTGCAAGTCCCGCATACGCATTTGTCCCAGTTGACCCTATAAATATATTTATTTCTGCCCCATCCCTTAAAGTTGGGATCGCCCATGGGCGCAGCTATAGTGATGGATAAACATAGCTTTATTTACTTACTACTACTATTATTATTAATCAAAGATATTTATTTGTCTTCTTAATTCCTAAGTTTTTTACAATAAATGAATATAAAAAACAAATACTACAAAAAACTTAAAAACTATTAATTATTATTATTATTAATTATATTAGGTACTTTTATTATTGTAATTTTTAGCTCTAATTTTTTGAACAATAAAGTTATTTGTATTTGTATTAAATCTAGTTCCCCAAACAACTAAAATGAAACGTCACGCACCAAATTCCGTAAATAATCTAATCTATTCAAATTATATCCGTATCTCACCGTAACTCGGTTAAATTCCTTTATAATTATTACAAATTGCCTATTTTAGCACTTTAGAATTAAGTATTTTAATTTGCATAACCGTAAATTTGCAAACAAAACTTGGCAAAATGTTTGTTTTCTTTAGAAGTTTGGAGGTTGTTAAGCTGATAAATTAAGGGTATTAGATTTATTTTAACACTTAGGAAGGTCGCTAAATCTCTAAAATGGTTATGTGAAACGATGTTGTTTGTTAATGGCGGTCTCACTCTAACCTAACTCTCACGCTGTGCTTCCTTGAAAAGGTAGCGAATTAAGTTAAAATAATTCGTAAGTTTAAATTATAAAAGTATTAATGTCTATAATCATTGAAAAGTCATAATAAATAAATGAAAATAAAAAACCCTTTGTGTATGGCGGTTATTACATTTTTTCGCGCCACACACTCACGCACAAACACACACCACATACACGCACACACCCCATACATGCAAATACACACAACGCAAATCTTGAAATGGATTAATAATTAAAATTGTTCAATTTGTTAAATAATTTAAATGTATGAAATAGGCACCTGCAACTATGTTGATCAAGAAGAACCGCTATAGCCACATGTTCACGATGCTTGACAAACATCTTAGCTCAAGCAATAGGGTAGGCTGCAAACCAGCTCTGCGTGGACCTCGTCTACTCAGAACAGTGCTGAGCCTACTCCAATTGCCAAAACAATTTTATCGTTATACTCAGTTTAGGTGTGATGATATAAGTACTTATCGTTTTCTTAAATGTGTTATTAAGTCATAGGTTTTGGCAATTAATACATTTTTTAATTATTTATTTATTTATTTAATATAGGACGTGTCTCTTTTTTCTCTCTCACATTTCAATAGTGTGGTGCACCTACGGCGCGTGAAACCGCTACAGAGTCAGCCGCTCACAGTTTGCTCAGTTAAGACCATTCCTAGGAAAAGACCTACTTAAGCAAACTTAAGTAGGATTCCTGTAAGCAGCTGACAGTTTGCCTCCAGTCCACCTTATTTACCTTAGAGATTACCTCTACATCCAAGCTTTGTAAATATTGGTTGAGTATTCTGGTTTCCCATTTCTCCAACTTGACTTGCATTGCTAACATATAACATATTACGCCCCTATATTTAGTAATAAATAGTGATAAAACAGGAATGCAGGCAACGCCCTCATAGACTGGCTCAAGATCGAGTCCGAGCTCAAACAAGAAAGAATTAAGTGGGTACAGACGGCGTCACTTACTTGGGTAACACCGTTTGAAGACGAAGTTTCGCTTTTTGATTAATTTTTGTCCGTACACTTGTGGAAGAACTGATCTTTCTAAAAAGTACTACTACTATTACTTACTACTAAGTAAAACTACGTATTGTTAAATCTGACAAGCTTTGAATGAGCGAGTGATACGATAGGCTTGTACATATGTGTTTGCTTCTTCTTCATGATGGAATAGCTCAAATGATTTGGTATGAAGGCTAGTTAGTGGCTCTAGCAGAGAGATATCACTTATTTAGTTACTAGCTGCGCCCCGCGGTTTCATCCGCAGTTTAAAAAGTATTCTATGCGCTATTTCGGACTATAATCAATCCCTGTTCCAAATTTCATCCAGATCCATTTAGCCGTTTTAGCGTGGTTAAATACGAGAAACAAACTTCCATACCTCTATCCAAACTTTCGCATTTCCAATATTAGTGTAATAAGTATGATGTGATTTCACGAGTTTTTGAGCGTTATGCTTTTGTTTGTATTTTTTTTGTGTGAATGATTCGAGGCCTATGACGCTGTCTGTACATATTAGACTTGTGCATAGTTTTCACAGACTCGGCTTTATTGAAGGATCTTTTTCCATTCACTCGGAGTTCATATTGGATTTTTTCGCTCGAAAATTCGAAGTTCGTAATGGAATTTATGAACTGGGTGCAGTTTATGGGTTGTCAACTTTGTCTCAAGTACTTAGGCACTTGTACGACTGCCGGCGAGTAAACGACGATCTATCGACTATTTTCTCGCTAAAGAAACGTACTTCTCGTTAAAGAAACGTACTTCTCGCTAAATAAACGTACGATAGAACATGGGATAAATGTTCTATTGTTACGTTGGATAAAAGAGACGCATGTATTAATAGTTGATCGCTGACTGTTCACACCGCTGGCGAGAACTCGCTTGATTAGTTTGTCGCAATACTCGTCTGGCGAGTCTCGTCTAGCGAGTTGGTAATGCTCAGCGTACACTTGATATGCGAGCCGGGGCACCGGGGCTGATGAGATGGAGTTGTGCTTTATGCCGTGGTGTCCGGCCCGGTGAGCTTAGACGCCGGAGACAAGGTGTCTGCGGGCTATAAACTCGATTCGCTCTGCTCACCATCTAGTTACCACCACCAACAGCAACTACTCGAAGACCATCTTAGTTCGAGCATTGGGATATTCCAAAACCCAGCTCTGCGTAGGCTCCAGCTTACGCAGTACATCGCTGAGAATATCCCAATTGTCTAGCAAAAAAAAAAGTGCTGTTGTTTTTAATTTGCAATTTGTTTGTAGTTTTAGGCAATAGATACTTTTTTCTACCTTTTACTTAGTTTCTAGTTTCTGGCTCTGCAAGCTCATCGCCGGCGGTCGGACATCTGCCATTAGGAATATGAAACAAGCGCTCGAGGCAACACCAAAGCTGCCTGATTTGCTCCCCGAGCGATTGTTATACATAACCAGTCCCGTTTGTGTTTGTGTGTAGAAATAGAAATGACAAAACGCTACACGGCACCGCGGCAATAATCGTAGGCACTTAACATGAGTTCTAGTAGTTATAGTTACATATTTCTTTCAAGGTTTTTTGTCGTTCTGTATTAATGTATTTTGGCAGGATCATTCAAAAATCAGTTTTGTCATTCAGGATCTCAATTTTACCAAACAATTGTTTTAAAATTGTCAAAGTGTAAAGAACCCTAAAAACCCCAAAGGGAAAAACAAACGCAGTCTGAATAGTTGTAAAAAGGTGCTTATTTAAAACTGACAAGTCGACTTTAGTAAACATTATGAACGTAACGCGTGCGCGTTTAAGACATTATCGCCGCGCTCACAGCGCCATCTAGACTAAAAATCTCGGAACTAACCTAAACACAATGAATTGTTAACTTTTGACACTTGTGGCGTACAAAAAGAGTCAATTTGAGGAAATTTATTCACAATTTAAAAATAATTGGTTAGTAGAATCGGGGGGCTGGTTTAGTGTACAATCTTTGGCCTGGCCTTCACTTTACATCAACTGAGCGTTTGTTAAGCATGTCAGTGCAGTGCCTAACTATAGTAAGTAGGACTGAGAAAAAGCGTTTAAACGGCTCTCAAAGACCGCGCAATCTTGCCTAGTGCTCCAATGAAAGATTTTATAGGCGATTTTTTGACCGTCGCGTGGTAATTCGAAATCTTTAGGGTAATCTGCGTTATTTACGTCTTCAGACCTGACAAGGAGTAAAGATAAAGCTTGATGAAATATAAAACAAAATTAGGCCGGTTTTTAAACATGTGACTACAAAAATAACGTTAATAATTTACATAACGTTATCACATGATATAAAAAAGTGTCCTGGTAACCCATTTCGATGTAGAGTGTCGGAAAAAAAGTAGTGGCAGTAGTGGAAAAAAATGGAAATTGCAAGGCATAGTTTCGTTGTACGAGTACGTGTGTACGGAATTGTGCATGTAAACAGCAAGGCATAGTTTCAACTAGCCTCACTTCATTGCTTGCAGCGCTCCGTCTCTACTTTTTAATCGACTTCAGAAAAGGAAGAGGTTATCAATTCGCCAGTTTTTTTTCCTTCTTTTGTATGCATATTAAATAATAGCTCAATTACTCCGTTACTCGTTTAATACTTAAGAGGTGGTCCCATATAAATTTTATCGAAAACGCTCAAGCTGTTTTTTAAAATATCAACAAAAGTAGAAAATGTTTATGAACATCCCTTATAGACGATTCTGTTCACAGCTGAAGAAGTGGTTAGTGAAGGAGTGTTTCTATGAAACCGATGAATTTTTGAATAAAATGACTTGTCGCTTACATTTTTATAATTGGGCTTGCAAATGACTTAACTATAATGACATTAATATTGGAATGATTTAATATTGTTTAAATACTACTAGACTCATAATATTGTAAAAAATTTGCACGACTAGTGTCGTTAATGGCTGAACATTAATTTTAATTCTTTTAACCTTATTTAACCCATTGACATGCAAATAAAATGATTTGATTTACATGGATGACAGGAACTCGATTTTTTAAGCTTTTCTTTTTTATTATTTATTTTATTTGAGTCTACGAGACCACGACAGATGCTCTATAAAGAGTAAAACCTACCATCTGGTTAAGACTCTAACTTCTCTTCATAAAGTATGCCAATGCTATAAACTTATTACATAAAACCTGTACTATAAATAACATTATTACCAACCGCAGTAAAGCTCAAAGAAGACAGACTTATTTATTACCTAGGCGCACCTAAATTACAAAATTTAGGATGGAAGAATGAAAAAGTTACGTTTTCATGATTTACTGTTGCAAAAGTTTTGCATGTAAATAATAAGTATCGTCATTAAAAGACTGTGGCTCTGTGAGTTGAAAAGCTCCCGAGTCTATCTCACCCATATCTCCGCCATTTTGAAAAATATTCAAAAAATAAATCTATAATATAAAAAAAATCATTTAAACTGATGTATCAACTCGATTTAGTCGACAAATTTATACGGAAATTATCGATTTTGTCGATTTGAAACGTCGGTTTAAATGTCCGTGCTCTCACCCCTTGTCACAGAATTTCAAGAATCGGTTGAGAAAAGCTCCTAGGAGACCAGCCGGACAGACATACGAAAGCATTTTTGCCCCAGCTGAAATGAAGACGCTTCGCTCTCGTTTTGCGCACGGTCGATAAAACAGAAAAGCTGTAAAAAAAGCTGGTCGGTAAAAAATAATGTAACCTTTAATAACACTCTTTATCCAAAAATTCATCTAGCAACACTTCACAATCTAATAAATTAAAGGCCTACTATACGCTCCAACTTCCCCACACTTTTAACTGTGCGTACTTAACTGAGGCCTGTACGTACTAAACTAAGACGTGTGGTAACGAAACGATCAGCTCAGTTAAGTACGCGCAGGTCTCATTCTTGTTGTTATTATTAGTTCTCTAAAGTTTAACCGAGCAATTTGTTCTTATTTGTGTCCTTGTTACGATTAATACCATTAAAACGGCAAAAAAATGTAATTTTTCGCGCCGATCTCTTTTTCCCCTTAAATATGATATACGATTTTCAACTCTAAACGAAGCGGCTTAAGTAAACGTGTGTGTGGGTGAAATATCGTACTTTGACGGCGCCTTAAAGTAAATTTTACATAAAATGATATTCTCTTTTGACAGTCGGGTTTAAAATAAAATAAAAGACGGTATTTCGTCACAATAATAATTACTTACTTTATTTTCTCAAATTTAACCATTCAAATTAATTTCTAATAAAATACTTAATAATTATTTTATGAATACTTGGTCAATATCGTTAAATTTTACGCAAAGAACTAAATTTAAATTTAATATCGTGCTTAAATTTAAAACTAATTATTCAAATTGCAACCAAACGAGCTTTCAAGAGCGTCATAACAAATTATTTCTAGGTAATTACTTTAGACTGTAAATAATGACAAAAATGATAAACTCAATTTAAACGGTGACTTTAAGTAAAACATTTTTTTTATAAAAGGATAACAAATACAAATGTTCACCACATAAATGTTTGCCCTAGGTGGGAATCGAACCCACACCCCCAAGCTCAGAAGGCAGGTTCACTACCAACTGAGCCACCGAGGCAGTCAATATATTGTCCAAGTAACAAAATACAAAACCATTTTTGTCGAAGCTGAAGCGGAGACGCTTCGCTCGCAAACCCACCCTCGATCGATAATTTGATTCTTTGATTTTCAAATTCGTATAATTAAAGATACGCCCCAATTCTTGCAAACTGCGAAAACTCATACTTCAACTGCACACTTACTATAATAGAAGATCCCTCTAAACAAACACTAGTCAAGTATGTTTATTTCCTATTCGACGTATAGTTTAGAAGTCACAAACAGACTCGTGTTATTTCGATAGGATGTTATGAGATGTGACAGGAAAATTGAGTAGGTTTGTCTGTCTCTGTCTCACAGGCTAGGCGTCTTTATCTTACATACTCACTGGGAGTCGACACACCAAAGTAGGCTACCCACCGACATTGACTGACGGCATGGGTTAATTTCCTATGAAACAAGAATCAATAAACATAAATTACGAGTACATACTAGCACGCCACACTTGCAACGCCCTATGCACAGGGTATATTACATAATGTATTATTATTATTATTATGGTTCCTCGCCGATTTCGGCTACGGCGACCTATTCGCTAGTCTCTGCTATGGTAGAGGAAGGCTTCGTTCATGTGCCTTCATGTGACTGTGGTACCCTATCTTGGCTTTAAAAGTGCGCAAACATATGCTACACGTTAGGGTACCGTTAATAAATTTGTAGACAATACTTGAAGGCGGTCTATTTTTAAGGTCGTCTCGTCTGGAGTCGAGTTCGCGCCTTCTATCATCTTCAAAAGAGTACACATTCTACTGCACCAAACGCCGCCACTCGGCACGATTTAGAGCTAACTACATAATGTAACTTACTGGTTTAAGTGAAGAATATGTAATATCAGCAATGAATAATAATAAATAAATAAATAAACAAAAATAAATAACACTGATTTTCATTAAACATAGCTAAGAACACTTCCGACTAATTTACGTACATTTTAAACAAAAAAAAATCAAAATCGGTTCATCCGTTCGGGAGCTACGATGCCACAGACAAACACACACACAGACACACACACACACAAAAACTTATAACACCCTATCATTTTTGCGTCGGGGGTTAAAAAGACTGTCAATACTACGATCCTCGGCCGGCAACATTTTGTCAACGACATTTTGTCAAATAAAATGTCACTTCCACTATCAAGACGATTCAAACGACACCTCACATGTCGAAATCTATCCAGCTGTTTAGGCTGTAGGCCGTGCCAAAGAAACCTCATACATACACACCCATTCGCATACACACATATTATTACAAACGTAACCCTCCTTCCTGCGCAGTCGGGTAAAAATACACTGTCTTCACTAGATATAGCGAGTAAAACCTACGTCCAACGCAGCTAGTGCCTTTATCAAGTTCAGACTCATTCCCGATAAGGCCGTACAATTTAGTCAATCGTCCTATATTTACATATTTTGCGTACCGCGTCCCAGAACAAAGGTGCAGAAGTAGGGCCATTCGCCGGCAGGTCGGGTGATTCAATAACTCGCTGTGAGGAGATAGGGCTATCGATTCGCGATGTTTACCCGACAACTGGGGACAGAGATTAGGTGGGTGAAGTCTTCGCAGATGGGACTGTGGTGGACGAAATGTTACCTATTCTATTTGGTCATCAGACGTCATCTTGAACTACTGAGGAGGGGACTTTTCCGGCCCTGGCTGTAGTAAAAATTTTTGAAACCTAAATAAGTGTTTCTTTATAATTATAACTAATGGCATAGTGAGCTGGAGACCGCGGCCAGCGTCTGTCCTCCTCTACAGGTCTCTCGTATTTTTTTTTTGTTTAAAAATTATACTCCACGGACTCGGGGGACCGTGACCTTTGTTAACTAAACCTAAATTATTATTTAAGGGGAAAATTTTATGAGCAGCCTTATTTTTCAAAAAAATAAGTCATATCTCTGAAGTTTTGAAAAAATCTGAAAACTGACTCAACAATAAATTCCGTATAAAACCTACTTACAAAATTTCAAGAGAATCGGTAAAGAAATGCAAAAAGGCAGGAAGGCATTTTTGTCAAAGCTGATGCAGAAGCTAGCTGAAGCTCCACTCACTAACGCTCGCTCGGAAGACTACTTTCAGAAGTGTAAGTGTAAATATATCAAAAATTATACATACGAAGTCTAATAAACTTTACCAAAACAAACTAATCTCAAGCTCTCTCTATACTCCACATAGTCTATGAAAAGGAAGTAGTTTTGGCAAAATGCAGATTACGAAACGAACCGTCGTTCTGGTTTCGGAATCGCGTAATACACTCGTGAAATATGAGTGTACAAGGGACGATAGTTTGCCTAACGATGTCTCGGAGACAAGGGAGTAGCTTGTCAATTTTCCTTTAATAATAAACGTCGCATAGCCTCGAAATAGTTATACAGTGTTTTGTTTTTCTTTTACTTTCTTTAAAAAATTTTACTCGATCAAAAACGACAAAACACTAACCCCCTTAGCAATAAACGTTGTATAGCCTCGAAATAGTTATACAGTGTTTTATCTTTTTCTTTCATTTAAATTTTAACCTTGATCGATAAAGACAAAACACTGTATAGCTATTCCAAGGCTATACAATACAACGTGTATAAGTAATTTGGTGATAGTTTAGTAAATTTAATTAAACAACCTTAAAGATATTCGCAGACTCTACTGAGGTAGTTCGGTATTTATTGTAAATATTATGTGCGTTTATCCAAACTAATATTATATATGCGAAAGTGAGTTTGTTCGTTTGTTTGTTTGTTTGTAACGCTTTCACGCCCTAACCAATCAACCGGTCATCATGAAATCTTGCATACACGTTATCTGGGGTACAGAAAAGGACATAGGGTACTTTAAATCCCGAAAAAGGAAACGCTTCATGTGGGACCGCGGGTGAAATCGCGGGGCGCAGCTAGTTTATCATACATATTTGTATATTTATAATATTATATGTGTTTGCATATTAAATCTATCCAACTATAACTTAAATATCGTTAATCCAATTTTAATAAATTTTTCAGGCAAGTATTTAATTTAAGGAAATTTAAACTTGCTAAAAAAAAGGGACTTCCTCATCCAATTTTTTAATTTTAATGTGTTTTATTGATGCGAAATTAAGCGATGATAGCCTTGTTGGAGAAGGCCCGCCTCACAAACAGAGGAAGCCGGTTCAAACCCAGCCGGAGGCACGCACCAATTTGTTCATTGTGTGAACATATGTGCGTATTGTATGTCATCTGCTACATTACTGGGGCCCAGTGTATGGCGACAGGCTCGCTCCTGTCACATTTGGGACTGAATATCGTCCGGCGAAGTGTAGGTGTTGTATTACACCTCTGCCAGCCCTCTCGGGGTAAAGGCTTGACACTATGTATGTATTGTACTAATAAGTAACATTATTTAAAAAACCCGACTGAAAAAATGTGTACCTTATGTCACTTCTACTATCAAGACGATTCAAATGACACCTCACGTGTCAATACGTGGGCGGTCGAGTCTATTTAAATAACTTTGACGTTCATAAGTGTATCTTTGATACCTAAATTGAATAAAAACATTTTGACTTTGACTTGACTTAATACATCAAGCTGTTTAGGCTGTATGGCGTGCCTATGAAACCTCATTCATACATACTCACATACATACATACATTCGAAAAACATAATCCTCCTTCTTGCGCACTCTGGTAAAAATATTATCTTCTTTGACTGCGTCTATGAAGATCGAATCAAATCAAACTATCTTCTGACAAATTTATATAAATATGTCGGAGAAAGCAGGGAAAGGAAGCCGAAATATCTCTCATCAGTCTCATCCATTGATGTCGGAGAAACATAGGAAAGGCGGCCGCGCTGTGACCTTCGACTTTTGATGACGGGGAAAATCTAGTAGGCCGAGGTGTTGTGTCTGATTTCTGATCCGTGAACTCGCTATCATTTTATGGTCGGCGTCAAACTTCAGGAACGTTGAAACTTGGGGACAGCATTGAAGGCTTTTCACTATTTTAATTATACAGTCACTTAGACTACTTATTTAGTGAATGATCACAAAGATAGTTGGCGATTTAGAGTAATGGGTTTACGAATGACCATTGCGTGCGACCGCTTTCAGCCTAGTCCTGTCAACCACTGACTGACAGACATGACGTTCGCCCGAAATCCCAAACGCAACTCCATTCGGTGTTAACCGCTCTAAATGACCATAAACAAATCGATTAATCGTCATAAACCACAGATTAAAACTATCGATTAACAACTCTCAAACTGATTTTCTTTATCCAATGATATCTCGCGCCGTCACGGCCATCCTGCATTTTCACACGTCCTCGGGTGAATAGTTCATCTCATCATCTGTGGACAATCATAAAAGTGCTCAAGTAACCACTTAACGCTCGGTCATTCTGACCGTCTCAAATCTACCTCCACAATTTCACAAAAAGCGATCACAGTTACAGAAAAACACAAAACACAGTTAAACCCAATTCTACCAACCATAAACATCGTACCAGAGTATAATCGACTCTTCCAACAGTAACTTCATATTCGTTACCTATCCCCATAAATTGTCATGATAATTGAAATAAGCAACTTGACTTTCAGTAAAATAAATTGTATTGGGACCAATCGAATAATCGAGGCTAAAACTAACTTATTAATTTTACATCCAATGTTCCAAAAATTTAATCAAGCCACATTGAAAATCCAATGACGGTGCACATACTCGGTTTGGACTTATGAAAACTGCTGTGTCCAATTTCAAATGAATAACATGCAATTAAAGTTGTCACTTAGACTTGCCACACAGGCTAGGTCGTAACTCGTACTATGATGTTACACCGGGAGGAATTTACTACATAGGCTCACCACACAGGCTAGGTCGTCACTCAGACTATACTCGTAATTCAACAAAAGTAGGGTTGCAACAAAGACTTGCCACACAGGATTGCCACACAGGCTTGTCACACAGGCTTGCCACACACGTTTGCCACACAGGCTGGCCACACAGGCTGGCCACACAAGCTTGCCACACAGGCATGCTACACCGGCTTGCCACACAGGCTAGAGCCACATAGGATAGTACCTTACAGATTAGTGCCACACAGGCTAGTGCCACACAGGCTATTGCCACACAGGCTATTACTACACAGGCTACTGTCCTACCGGCTACTGCCCTTCAGACTTAGTTTTACCAAAAGCATTGAAACTTAGTAAGTTATCTATTAACTGCATGACTCACATGTGCCGCAAGCGGCAGTATGACTAAACTGTTTGTGGGTATTTTCAAACTCTAAGCAACTCCAATAGAAAATAGCACTCTGACATACACCGTGTACGAATATCAAACAAAATGAAAACTTCTCACCGGATTCAATTGCTACTCGTAGGTGATCAATGGCTGCTTCATAGTGCAGGGGCCCAATTCGGAAATAGGAGATTTTCATCTCATCTCGATCTCGTTTCCGTTGGCCCTATTCGGAGATTTGAGATTTTCATCTCACCTTTTTTTTCGTCTTTATTGCTCTCGTTTAAAACGTCATAGGTGTGAAAGTGACCAAGATAAAACTTCATCTCATCTCACGCGCAGGAATAGCCCCCCTGGAAGTCTCCACTGCCTCGACTACTCGAGACATCTCGCGCCCAAGCCATCGAGATTATCTCGATCTCGAGCGTATAGAATAAGGCATCTCGAACTCAGCCATTTTTTTCGAGGTATGATGGAATCTCGAGTTGTAAGAATAGCCCTCCAGGCATTGACCGGATCTCGCACGTTGCTGCTGCTAATTTTGATGCCCTTTTTCGATCAACGAGTGGCGATGTAACCTCGATGCAGTAGTAACACGTAGGCGTCGACGTTTTGTTCGGTACACTGCTATCCTTCGTCTCTCGTTGTTTGTTAGTTGCGTCACATAGCATAGACTAGGTGTAATCAAACGCCGTCGAAATAATGCAGACGTCTACTCGATGCTCACTTTCTCATTGCCGCCCTGCTGCTCATGCACCACGAAGGAACAGTCCGCACACTCCACAATAATAGCACGTAGGGGCGACCCTATCAACCATCTGTTGCTATGCCACTTCGCTTCCAGATCATTGCACAATTGTAGCCAAAGACGGAGCCATATCTTGTTGCTGTGGACGTTATTCTTATCCCAATTCTGATGTCGGAGAAAGCAGGGAAAGGAAGCCGAAATATCTCTCATCAGTCTCATCTCATTGATGTCGGAGAAACATAGGAAAGGCCGCCGCGCTGTGACCTTCCACTTTTGATGACGGGGAAAATCTAGTAGGCCGAGGTGTTGTGTCTGATTTCTGATCCGTGAACTCGCTATCATTTTATGGTCGGCGTCAAACTTCAGGAACGTTGAAATAAGGGGACAGCATTGAAGGCTTTTCACTATTTTAATTATACAGTCACTTAGACTACTTATTTAGTGAATGATCACAAAGATAGTTGGCGATTTAGAGTAATGGGTTTACGAATGACCATTGCGTGCGACCGCTTTCAGCCTAGTCCTGTCAACCACTGACTGACAGACATGACGTTCGCCCGAAACCCCAAACGCAACTCCATTCGGTGTTAACCGCTCTAAATGACCATAAACAAATCGATTAATCGTCATAAACCACAGATTAAAACTATCGATTAACAACTCTCAAACTGATTTTCTTTATCCAATGATATCTCGCGCCGTCAAATACATAATTGTAAACAACAGATTGCCATAGCTATACATACCTACATAAAAATCCTGACTCATCCCACTAGTCTCTCACACCTTCGCTTCGCTCAAAGAAACACAAATTAAAACCAAAGCTAACACAAAGAATTTCCACAGAAACCGTAAGCTAGCTTTCTAACAATATTACAGAAAGCTAGCAGTTCTGAATGATCTATGGCCTCTCACAATGACGTATGGACCGTTACTGCGCACATTAGAATATTGTGAGGCTAATGTGAGACGGAATTAGGTCGGGTCTAGAAACACTCATGAATCTGATTAACCGTAAAACCGTCGTAGGATTTATTCGACATAGATTTCCGTTATTTTTACCCGACTGCGCTAGAAGCAGGGTTATGTTTTTCGACTGTGTGGAAGTTTGTATGTTTCTTTGGCACTACAGTGTAAACAGCTTGATGGATTTCGACATGTGAGGTGTAATTTGAATCGTTTTGATAGTGGTGGTGACAGAAGTTACAACATATTGCACCCGGGTTTTTTTTATAGTAACGTTGCTTGTTTGTAAATAATGTTACTTGTTTTAGTACTGATACTATGCTTTATCTATCTAGTTAACTTTCGGGAGCGGAAGTTTGGTTTTTTAAAAACTAATATTTGATTTTAAAATATATTTTAATACTAGTAGAGTCAATGAAGATTCTATTCAGACTGACTTAAATCTATCTTACAAGTTAGAGGAGGGCTTTGCCCGACGTCGACGCAGCATTCCCGCAACAGTGGCGTGACTCTGCGTAGGCGTACAGACGCTAGGTCAGCAGGGACCCACCGCGTCGCTCGGTGGCCATAGTAGCGATAATATAACGCCTTCCCCCTCAGACCGAAGTTATCGGAAAATGGATTTTATGAGATTTTATCGGAAAATGTGTTTTCCGAGAACTTCGTATACATTTCCCTTAAAGTTATTTCTCTTATCCTAATTTTAATTACTAGTGCTGCCCCTACAATACACAAGCTTCGCTCTGCAAGGTTCGTAGAGACAACGAAAACTTATGCTAATTTAATGTAATAAAACAGGATTTTCATTTACGTTAAGTTCCATATTGTTTTCGGACGTTTTCCGATTTTTTGTACAAAATACTTGAATATACGGTTTGAATTTGAACCAGGCTATGTACACTGAAATCACTGCTACGAGTACGTAGAGCACAATTGTGGCAATGCCAAGGCTTTTCACTTGATTAACACTTTTATCACTTTTCGCATTTCTCTTCAGTAGAAGGTTAAGGTGTTGAACGTCATCCAGGTTGATTCCTTTCAGGTTCATCGGCTCCGTTTCTGCTACAGTATTTTCTGGTGGACTAGGTAATTCTATTACAGGTACGTTATTGTACGAAATTCCCAAATTACGAAAGCGGTTTCCCTGGATCCGGAATGTACCAATTAGAACATCGCAGGGTTTGAGCATCGTTAGGAGGTATGTGCCTTTTACTTGTTCTTGCATAACATCGTCGCTGCATTTTTGGGTGAGTACTGTCTTATACTTGGAGAATACAATCCAGCGGTTTTCGGAAATTTTCTGAATTTTTAAATCTTCAATGTCAACCGGTCGCACCTTACATTTTGGGAGGTCTTGTCGGTAATGCATTAATTGTTCTACGCAGATTTCTTCCGAGCTTGAGACAAGTTCATTCTCTGAACATAGATATTCTTTAGCGGTTATCTCTTTGCATTTTTGGGCGATTGGTCGGTACCTTGTTTCATCTTGCAGTAGGTAAGGGTACTCAGGAATAATGGAAAAAGTTTCATTAGTAGGATAGTGGAGCATGGGGAGAGGGTACAATTTATAATATATATAACTAATATTTTCAACTAATGGAACATCAATGATAAATCTAATATTATTATCTTTGAAGTATGTTTTAACACTGAATGTTTCTTCTAAATTAATTAAGTTCTTATCATTTACGGAATACATCAAATTACCAAAAGTACTTATTTCTTTTAACAATGTTAGCATTTCTCTAGAATCTATTACAGATTTATGTAAAACCGATACTTTGCTAAGTGCCAAAGATGTCTCTACATCGCTTAGTTTAACGGAAATAGTACGAAAGTTGATTATGAATAAGCTGAATACATTTATAATATGAGATATGAAAAGGTCATCGTTATCCTTCCTAGCTTTAATAAATTGTTCTATCTTGGTTAATCTATCATTTAGAATTTTAGTGTTATCATTTATAACTTTACTGGAATTAATAACGTGGTCCAACATTTCGGATATTATAGTTATTTTATTAGAAATAGCCTGTTCGCGAGTTTTTACGTCTGTTATCATTTCTTCAAAATGAACAGCATCTTCATTGTCAAGATTGCCTGTGATGACCTTAATCAATGAGCCCAATGGATCAATGAGACCGCGTTTAAATCTCTTGTTTGGTAATAACTGTTGCAACTTTTCAGTTGCTTCATCCCGAATATATTCTGCCTGAGCTTTGAAGTCTCTTACCTGGCCAATTACTACGGAAATATTTTTGGCGGAAAGTAACTTATTACAAAATTTGGAATACTGTTGAGAATTAAATGTCAAATCGGATGTTATTCCTCCTAGATCTATTGTTTTAATAAGTGACCAATTATTAAATTGCAAGAAGGCTCGACCTTGTTTCACTGGGAGAATGCCAGGATTTTTGCTAATTTTCTGCAGTTGAAGGCCCTGGCCTGGGAGATCTTGGTTTAGAAGGCCCTGGGTCGTCGATATCCATACCATCAGGAGGAAGCACCACCTGTGGAGGGCGTTTTACATTTTTAATCGGAACCTTTGTGTCTCTATGCTTGACTCTTATGGGCACTATGTTGTGTTTAACCTCCCCTGTCACTGTTACTTTTTGATATTTAGGTTTGTCTTTTGATTGTCGTTTATTTACTGCTTTTGCGTAAAGTGTTTGTCCTACTGCTAACTCTGGTCCTACTTCACCTTTACGTTTTTCTCTTACCTTTTCTTTGTCTTTTTGTATTTTTTCGGTCAAATATTTATATAGCTCACGTGTTTTCTTTCTATGGTCCTTTATTAATTGTTGCTTGTATGACTTATCGAATTCTAAGTCGAAGGCTGAGTTTATTTCGGTATGTCCAAATACTACTTCAAACGGAGTTAAATCGGTAGCGCTATGAATACTATTGTTATAAGCCATGATTGCGTATGTCATTACGTTTGCTGCATCTGTGTACTTCCTTTCATATTTAGCTATGCGGTAAATTTCGATAATGGTGGAATGAAAGCGTTCAACCATACCTACAGAATTTGGGTTATTTGGCGTACCTATATGTAATTTTATTTTATGTAAGTCTGTCAGTTCCCTCATCAAGTCATTGTTAAATTCAGTACCTGGGTCACAACTAATTTTTCGTGGAACGCCGTAAAAGCTGAAATATTTTATTAACGCTCTTACTACTTCCGGTGTAGATCGGGTTGGTACTTCAAGCGCCTGCCCTAATTTACTGAATGCGTCTATTATAGTAAGGTAATGTTTTGACTCGATAGAAAATATGTCAATAAATATTTCTTGAAACGGTGCGTCTTGGGTTTCTGTAAGTTGCAAAATTGGTTTGATGGGTTTTCTATCATATTTAGTGGTTTTACATTTGTCACAAGAGTTAATTACGGCTGATACTATGTTATGCATATCTGGCCAGTAATAGTTACGTTTGATTCGTTTTATGGTTTCTGTAATACCGCGGTGGCACGTTTTGCCTTCATGTAATTTACGTATAATTAGTTTTTGTTCTTCTTCGTCTTCGACGTTAATGACGCGTTCGGTGCATTCGTAAAAATTCATGGTACCCTTTTTGAATAATGTAATTACTACGTTACTGAATTCTCGTCGATGTTGCATGGTTTCGAAGTAAATGAAGTATTTTATTTTTGGTCTTATGTATTTTTTAAGGAATTGATAAATGAGGTCTTGATTGTTAAAGGGCAAGAAAACCTCTAGAATTTTTTGATGTTTAGTGGATAGATCTGTGACTTGCATGTCATTACCAAATTTATGGAATAATAATATTTGGTTCGGTTTTGTGTCTACGGCTTCATTTAAAATGGGTATGCCTAATGATTCTAAGTCTTTACCGGAATGTACGGTTTCTGTCGCACTGGAACTCGTATCTGAACGTACTAACGATTTAGGTTCCTTTTTTAGGATTTCGTCTACAGAGTCGTCATCTGAAATTGTTGCAGGGCTAGCTGTTGCGGTTCTGTCAGAGTCAGGTATAGATATTGTATCAGAGTCTTTTCGTCTTTTAGTTACGTGACGGTCGTCTATATTGACTATCATTGACATTTCGTCATCGGATTCGCCTGTGCCTAACGCGTTTATTTTTAGCCGGGAAAGAGCATCGGCATTTGCATTGAGGTTACCATTTTTATGTTTAATATTAAAGTCATATTCTTGGAGACGTAAACGCCAACGTGTTAATTTACTACCGGGTTCCTTTAATTGATATAACCAAAGTAGTGGTTTATGGTCCGTTACAATATCAAATTTTTGGCCATAGAGATAGGGCCTAAAGTGCTTAGTGGCCCAAATTATAGCTAGTAATTCTCTTTCTATGGCGCTATATCTCTTTTCTGTATCACTTAATGTTCGACTGGCGTATGCTACTGGTCTGTCAGAACCTATGGTTCCCTGGGATAGTACTGCGCCTATTGCTACTTCTGAGGCATCGGTAGTCAAAATAAAAGATTTAGTCATATCCGGATATTGCAAAATGGGTGCATTAACCAATAGTTCTTTACATTTTTGAAAGGCTTCAATATATTTTTCGGTCATTTCTACGTTTTTACCTTTCTTTAAACATGCAGTTAATGGTTGTGTGATTTTTGAAAAATCTTTGATAAATCTACGGTAATAGCCTATAAATCCCAGAAATCGCTTTATATCAGTCTGTGTTTCCGGAACGGGGTATTCTAAAACAACTTGTATCTTGTCATTATTTGGTCGGAGTCCGTCTTTAGTCAGTGTATGCCCTAAGTACTGCACTTCTTTGCGGAGAAATTCTGATTTGTCTAGCTGGACCTTAAGGTTAGTGAGTCTTAGCCTATCAAAGACTGCGCGTAGCTTTTCTAGGTGTTGTTGCAGTCCGTGTGAGTATATAAGTATATCATCTAGATATACCAGACAGTGTATACCTTGCAAACCTCTTAACACATTGTCCATGGTGCGCTGAAAGGTCGCCGGAGCGGTTTTTAATCCAAATGGCATACGAAGGAATTCATAGTGGCCATTTTGGGTGGAAAAGGCAGTTTTTTGTCTATCTTTCTCTGCTATTTCAATCTGATGGTACCCAGATGCGAGGTCTAGCGTAGTAAAATAATTACTTTTACCTAGTTTATCGAAAAGGTCACAAATATTTGGGAGTGGATATCTGTCGTCAGTCGTGATCTCGTTTAGTCTTCTATAGTCTATAACCATTCTATACTTTCGCTGACCGGAAGCGTCAAGCTTTTTGGGGACCAAATGAACAGGGGCGCTCCAAGGTGAGTGCGACTCTTGCACCACATTGTCCTTGAGCAGTTTCTCTACTTGATTTTTAATCTCTTCGGCCTGTGCTGGGGGTTGCCTATAAGGTTTGATATAGACAGGGTCGTCATTCGTTGTCCTAATGTGATGCTTGACCTGGTTGGTGAAGGTCAGTGGTAAGTCTTCGCAGTAAAATATATCTTTATACTCATCACATAAGTCATGTATTGCTTTTCTTTCTTCCGTATTTAAATGGTCAAGTCTTAATTTTGTCAAGTTATTTTGAAGTAATTGATCAACGTCAACGTTAGTCATGTCGGTTGTATAGTTTATGTCGCATACGTCTTTTTCGTTTTTAAGTTTTAAAACTTCAAAAGGTTTTGTAATTGTCATTTCTATTTCGTTTTCGGTTGCGTTTTGTATGATGGTAGTAGCAAAATAATTTTCACATTTAACGATTGCGGCTGGCATTCGCAGATTTTCACAAAACATTTTGAAATTTAAAATTGCGTCACCCTCTTTGAGATTTACTGGTAGTTTTACGCGGTGTTCGCTGCGTGGTTCCAGTTTTATAGAGTAATTCTGGTCATGAATAATTGGAACAACTGCTCTATTTGTTTTTAGGGATTTTTCTCCTAAATCAAGGCTTGCTTTAAGTTTTGTCATCAAGTCGCATCCTATCACACCGTCATACTTTTTGTCTACGTCATAAATGAAGAATTTTTGGAAACCCTCTTGATTGAAAATAGAAAACAGTGGAATATGAACTACTTCATTATGTGTACTGCAAGCGTGCGTACTCGTTACCGTAAATGGTTCATAATATTTAAATTCGGAGTAGTACTGATCTGCTTTAGCCGGGCTTATGAACGACCTGGTGCTTCCAGAGTCTAGCATAAATTTTCCGTCAATATCGGGCACGTAAATGTATGGTAGTTTTAAAGTTGCGTCATAATTTATTTCAATTACCTCGGGATAATAGGGGACACCGCTAAACAAAAATTTTCCGCTGCTCCAATATTGTAACTTACCTCCTTTTCTGTTTCATATGTATTTGTATCGGGATCCTGACCTTGAGACATCATTTCAGTATAGTCAGTAGCGTCATTCAGTTGCGGCTCGTCGTAAGCCTGATACTCAGCGCCATCGTAGTTATACTCGTCCATATAATTAGGTACATACTCACATTCGTCCGTTGTATACAGCTCGTTTATAGGTACCTTAGGTAAGGCTGGGGCAGTCCTCATTGTGACGTCACTATTAAACTGTTGAGGCGGCCGGTAACCTTGAGGTTGCGGGGGCCTATATCCGAAATTACCTGGCTGAGGTCTGAAACCAAACTGCGGGGGCCTATAGCCGAATTGTCCTGCTTGAGGTCTAAATCCATTATGACCTACCTGCATTAGTGGTCGAGGCGCAAATGGTGTTGTTTGCGCACGAGGGACAAACTGCTGAGCTTGTTGTGGCCCACTAAAATTTGGGCGATAGCCGAATTGGACTGGGGGTCGGTAGCCAAAGTTATTATTTGGGGGTCGCACAGATGGCTGGGTTACAAACTGTGGTTTTGGTAAAAACTGGTTTCCGGGTATACCAAATTTAAATTGCGTTTGAGGCATGTGAATCAGCTGTTTGTGCGGGGTAGCATTTTGGTTTTGTAACATTTTTGACCTTACGTTATACTGGTCCTGGAAGTTCACCTCTTCCATCACATGCTTCAGAGCCTCTTCTAAAGTTTGCGGCTGTTTCATCCTAACTAACCTTACCATATGCTCGGGCAGATTATATAAGAACACATTTAATGATGTGTTATCATGGATGATGCGTTTAGCGGCCTTGACCTCCATTGAATTTCGGTTACTCTGATTAACTTTTGCTAACAGGATGGCTCGCACATCCTGGATTCTACCACAAAATTCTAGAAATGATTCGTTATTTTTTATTTTTAACGTTTCTAATTCGATGGCCACGCACTCTTCACTTCTCGGGTCACCGAAATGTTGGATTAACGTTTCTTTGAGGCTGTCGTAAGTGTCAAATTCGCCTCTTTCACTAACTAAGGCCGCGGCTTTCCCTGTGAGTTTACTTGTAACGCACTGCATAAGCAGTTCATTTCGTGGGGCTGTACCTTGGAATATCTGTATTACGTATTCGCACTTTCTTAAGAATAAATTAAGAATTTTCGTATCTCCGTTGAACTCTGGGATAAGCTTTAGCATATCCCGAAGCCCTGGAGATCCTGCCATCGTTAAAATATTTGCTTCCGTCATTCTTAAAC
Organism: Peribatodes rhomboidaria; assembly: GCA_911728515.1. Lineage (NCBI taxonomy): Eukaryota > Metazoa > Arthropoda > Insecta > Lepidoptera > Geometridae > Peribatodes > Peribatodes rhomboidaria. The sequence continues at coordinate 1,619,608 of OU452190.1, forward strand.
TATTACACTTATTTTATTTTATTTTATTTATTTATTTATTTATTTATTTATATTATATTATTTTATTTTATTTTATTTTTTTTATTTTTTTTCAGTAAATTTTATACTGAATTTATTATACAATGTTTTTACCTAATTTAATAAACGCCAGATTTTATAGCTTAAACTAAAACACATAAACTTAATTCACAGTAAATTTTATACTGTCCTTAATTAATTATCTAATTAACGCTAGATGTTATAGCTCAAAAAAAACTAATATTTAATTAACAGTAAATTGTATACTGCCAAAAAAATGCAAGATAATATTGCCTACTTAATGCTAGATTTTATAGCTTAAACACAAACTTCGAGGATTTGGGGCAAGGAGGGACGCACAAGGATTTTACTTGAGGTACTCACGTTCCAATCGCCATTTATCCCGCTCTCAGTTGACTTATTTATTTGGTTCGTAGAATAACCGGAACGCAACGACCCCCCTGATTATAAGCGGGGCCGCACTCTGCTGCCACTGCACGAAAACACTGGAATTTACCACCGAGCGACGCGGTGGGTCCCTGCTGACCTAGCGTCTGTACGCCTACGCAGAGTCACGCCACTGTTGCGGGAATGCTGCGTCGACGTCGGGCAAAGCCCTCCTCTAACTTGTAAGATAGATTTAAGTCAGTCTGAATAGAATCTTCATTGACTCTACTAGTATTAAAATATATTTTAAAATCAAATATTAGTTTTTAAAAAACCAAACTTCCGCTCCCGAAAGTTAACTGGCGCAGCCGGTAGGATAATCGGCTGCTGTCGTCGTCGCGAGTGCGCCTGTAAATTCCAGTGTTTTCGTGCAGTGGCAGCAGAGTGCGGCCCCGCTTATAATCAGGGGGGTCGTTGCGTTCCGGTTATTCTACGAACCAAATAAATAAGTCAACTGAGAGCGGGATAAATGGCGATTGGAACGTGAGTACCTCAAGTAAAATCCTTGTGCGTCCCTCCTTGCCCCAAATCCTCGAAGTTTGTGTTTAAGCTATAAAATCTAGCATTAATTAGGCAATATTATCTTGCATTTTTTTTGGCAGTATACAATTTACTGTTAATTAAATATTAGTTTTTTTTTTTGAGCTATAACATCTAGCGTTAATTAGATAATTAATTAAGGACAGTATAAAATTTACTGTGAATTAAGTTTATGTGTTTTAGTTTAAGCTATAAAATCTGGCGTTTATTAAATTAGGTAAAAACATTGTATAATAAATTCAGTATAAAATTTACTGAAAAAAAATAAAAAAAATAAAATAAAATAAAATAATATAATATAAATAAATAAATAAATAAAATAAAATAAAATAAGTGTAATAGTTTAAGAATGACGGAAGCAAATATTTTAACGATGGCAGGATCTCCAGGGCTTCGGGATATGCTAAAGCTTATCCCAGAGTTCAACGGAGATACGAAAATTCTTAATTTATTCTTAAGAAAGTGCGAATACGTAATACAGATATTCCAAGGTACAGCCCCACGAAATGAACTGCTTATGCAGTGCGTTACAAGTAAACTCACAGGGAAAGCCGCGGCCTTAGTTAGTGAAAGAGGCGAATTTGACACTTACGACAGCCTCAAAGAAACGTTAATCCAACATTTCGGTGACCCGAGAAGTGAAGAGTGCGTGGCCATCGAATTAGAAACGTTAAAAATAAAAAATAACGAATCATTTCTAGAATTTTGTGGTAGAATCCAGGATGTGCGAGCCATCCTGTTAGCAAAAGTTAATCAGAGTAACCGAAATTCAATGGAGGTCAAGGCCGCTAAACGCATCATCCATGATAACACATCATTAAATGTGTTCTTATATAATCTGCCCGAGCATATGGTAAGGTTAGTTAGGATGAAACAGCCGCAAACTTTAGAAGAGGCTCTGAAGCATGTGATGGAAGAGGTGAACTTCCAGGACCAGTATAACGTAAGGTCAAAAATGTTACAAAACCAAAATGCTACCCCGCACAAACAGCTGATTCACATGCCTCAAACGCAATTTAAATTTGGTATACCCGGAAACCAGTTTTTACCAAAACCACAGTTTGTAACCCAGCCATCTGTGCGACCCCCAAATAATAACTTTGGCTACCGACCCCCAGTCCAATTCGGCTATCGCCCAAATTTTAGTGGGCCACAACAAGCTCAGCAGTTTGTCCCTCGTGCGCAAACAACACCATTTGCGCCTCGACCACTAATGCAGGTAGGTCATAATGGATTTAGACCTCAAGCAGGACAATTCGGCTATAGGCCCCCGCAGTTTGGTTTCAGACCTCAGCCAGGTAATTTCGGATATAGGCCCCCGCAACCTCAAGGTTACCGGCCGCCTCAACAGTTTAATAGTGACGTCACAATGAGGACTGCCCCAGCCTTACCTAAGGTACCTATAAACGAGCTGTATACAACGGACGAATGTGAGTATGTACCTAATTATATGGACGAGTATAACTACGATGGCGCTGAGTATCAGGCTTACGACGAGCCGCAACTGAATGACGCTACTGACTATACTGAAATGATGTCTCAAGGTCAGGATCCCGATACAAATACATATGAAACAGAAAAGGAGGTAAGTTACAATATTGGAGCAGCGGAAAATTTTTGTTTAGCGGTGTCCCCTATTATCCCGAGGTAATTGAAATAAATTATGACGCAACTTTAAAACTACCATACATTTACGTGCCCGATATTGACGGAAAATTTATGCTAGACTCTGGAAGCACCAGGTCGTTCATAAGCCCGGCTAAAGCAGATCAGTACTACTCCGAATTTAAATATTATGAACCATTTACGGTAACGAGTACGCACGCTTGCAGTACACATAATGAAGTAGTTCATATTCCACTGTTTTCTATTTTCAATCAAGAGGGTTTCCAAAAATTCTTCATTTATGACGTAGACAAAAAGTATGACGGTGTGATAGGATGCGACTTGATGACAAAACTTAAAGCAAGCCTTGATTTAGGAGAAAAATCCCTAAAAACAAATAGAGCAGTTGTTCCAATTATTCATGACCAGAATTACTCTATAAAACTGGAACCACGCAGCGAACACCGCGTAAAACTACCAGTAAATCTCAAAGAGGGTGACGCAATTTTAAATTTCAAAATGTTTTGTGAAAATCTGCGAATGCCAGCCGCAATCGTTAAATGTGAAAATTATTTTGCTACTACCATCATACAAAACGCAACCGAAAACGAAATAGAAATGACAATTACAAAACCTTTTGAAGTTTTAAAACTTAAAAACGAAAAAGACGTATGCGACATAAACTATACAACCGACATGACTAACGTTGACGTTGATCAATTACTTCAAAATAACTTGACAAAATTAAGACTTGACCATTTAAATACGGAAGAAAGAAAAGCAATACATGACTTATGTGATGAGTATAAAGATATATTTTACTGCGAAGACTTACCACTGACCTTCACCAACCAGGTCAAGCATCACATTAGGACAACGAATGACGACCCTGTCTATATCAAACCTTATAGGCAACCCCCAGCACAGGCCGAAGAGATTAAAAATCAAGTAGAGAAACTGCTCAAGGACAATGTGGTGCAAGAGTCGCACTCACCTTGGAGCGCCCCTGTTCATTTGGTCCCCAAAAAGCTTGACGCTTCCGGTCAGCGAAAGTATAGAATGGTTATAGACTATAGAAGACTAAACGAGATCACGACTGACGACAGATATCCACTCCCAAATATTTGTGACCTTTTCGATAAACTAGGTAAAAGTAATTATTTTACTACGCTAGACCTCGCATCTGGGTACCATCAGATTGAAATAGCAGAGAAAGATAGACAAAAAACTGCCTTTTCCACCCAAAATGGCCACTATGAATTCCTTCGTATGCCATTTGGATTAAAAACCGCTCCGGCGACCTTTCAGCGCACCATGGACAATGTGTTAAGAGGTTTGCAAGGTATACACTGTCTGGTATATCTAGATGATATACTTATATACTCACACGGACTGCAACAACACCTAGAAAAGCTACGCGCAGTCTTTGATAGGCTAAGACTCACTAACCTTAAGGTCCAGCTAGACAAATCAGAATTTCTCCGCAAAGAAGTGCAGTACTTAGGGCATACACTGACTAAAGACGGACTCCGACCAAATAATGACAAGATACAAGTTGTTTTAGAATACCCCGTTCCGGAAACACAGACTGATATAAAGCGATTTCTGGGATTTATAGGCTATTACCGTAGATTTATCAAAGATTTTTCAAAAATCACACAACCATTAACTGCATGTTTAAAGAAAGGTAAAAACGTAGAAATGACCGAAAAATATATTGAAGCCTTTCAAAAATGTAAAGAACTATTGGTTAATGCACCCATTTTGCAATATCCGGATATGACTAAATCTTTTATTTTGACTACCGATGCCTCAGAAGTAGCAATAGGCGCAGTACTATCCCAGGGAACCATAGGTTCTGACAGACCAGTAGCATACGCCAGTCGAACATTAAGTGATACAGAAAAGAGATATAGCGCCATAGAAAGAGAATTACTAGCTATAATTTGGGCCACTAAGCACTTTAGGCCCTATCTCTATGGCCAAAAATTTGATATTGTAACGGACCATAAACCACTACTTTGGTTATATCAATTAAAGGAACCCGGTAGTAAATTAACACGTTGGCGTTTACGTCTCCAAGAATATGACTTTAATATTAAACATAAAAATGGTAACCTCAATGCAAATGCCGATGCTCTTTCCCGGCTAAAAATAAACGCGTTAGGCACAGGCGAATCCGATGACGAAATGTCAATGATAGTCAATATAGACGACCGTCACGTAACTAAAAGACGAAAAGACTCTGATACAATATCTATACCTGACTCTGACAGAACCGCAACAGCTAGCCCTGCAACAATTTCAGATGACGACTCTGTAGACGAAATCCTAAAAAAGGAACCTAAATCGTTAGTACGTTCAGATACGAGTTCCAGTGCGACAGAAACCGTACATTCCGGTAAAGACTTAGAATCATTAGGCATACCCATTTTAAATGAAGCCGTAGACACAAAACCGAACCAAATATTATTATTCCATAAATTTGGTAATGACATGCAAGTCACAGATCTATCCACTAAACATCAAAAAATTCTAGAGGTTTTCTTGCCCTTTAACAATCAAGACCTCATTTATCAATTCCTTAAAAAATACATAAGACCAAAAATAAAATACTTCATTTACTTCGAAACCATGCAACATCGACGAGAATTCAGTAACGTAGTAATTACATTATTCAAAAAGGGTACCATGAATTTTTACGAATGCACCGAACGCGTCATTAACGTCGAAGACGAAGAAGAACAAAAACTAATTATACGTAAATTACATGAAGGCAAAACGTGCCACCGCGGTATTACAGAAACCATAAAACGAATCAAACGTAACTATTACTGGCCAGATATGCATAACATAGTATCAGCCGTAATTAACTCTTGTGACAAATGTAAAACCACTAAATATGATAGAAAACCCATCAAACCAATTTTGCAACTTACAGAAACCCAAGACGCACCGTTTCAAGAAATATTTATTGACATATTTTCTATCGAGTCAAAACATTACCTTACTATAATAGACGCATTCAGTAAATTAGGGCAGGCGCTTGAAGTACCAACCCGATCTACACCGGAAGTAGTAAGAGCGTTAATAAAATATTTCAGCTTTTACGGCGTTCCACGAAAAATTAGTTGTGACCCAGGTACTGAATTTAACAATGACTTGATGAGGGAACTGACAGACTTACATAAAATAAAATTACATATAGGTACGCCAAATAACCCAAATTCTGTAGGTATGGTTGAACGCTTTCATTCCACCATTATCGAAATTTACCGCATAGCTAAATATGAAAGGAAGTACACAGATGCAGCAAACGTAATGACATACGCAATCATGGCTTATAACAATAGTATTCATAGCGCTACCGATTTAACTCCGTTTGAAGTAGTATTTGGACATACCGAAATAAACTCAGCCTTCGACTTAGAATTCGATAAGTCATACAAGCAACAATTAATAAAGGACCATAGAAAGAAAACACGTGAGCTATATAAATATTTGACCGAAAAAATACAAAAAGACAAAGAAAAGGTAAGAGAAAAACGTAAAGGTGAAGTAGGACCAGAGTTAGCAGTAGGACAAACACTTTACGCAAAAGCAGTAAATAAACGACAATCAAAAGACAAACCTAAATATCAAAAAGTAACAGTGACAGGGGAGGTTAAACACAACATAGTGCCCATAAGAGTCAAGCATAGAGACACAAAGGTTCCGATTAAAAATGTAAAACGCCCTCCACAGGTGGTGCTTCCTCCTGATGGTATGGATATCGACGACCCAGGGCCTTCTAAACCAAGATCTCCCAGGCCAGGGCCTTCAACTGCAGAAAATTAGCAAAAATCCTGGCATTCTCCCAGTGAAACAAGGTCGAGCCTTCTTGCAATTTAATAATTGGTCACTTATTAAAACAATAGATCTAGGAGGAATAACATCCGATTTGACATTTAATTCTCAACAGTATTCCAAATTTTGTAATAAGTTACTTTCCGCCAAAAATATTTCCGTAGTAATTGGCCAGGTAAGAGACTTCAAAGCTCAGGCAGAATATATTCGGGATGAAGCAACTGAAAAGTTGCAACAGTTATTACCAAACAAGAGATTTAAACGCGGTCTCATTGATCCATTGGGCTCATTGATTAAGGTCATCACAGGCAATCTTGACAATGAAGATGCTGTTCATTTTGAAGAAATGATAACAGACGTAAAAACTCGCGAACAGGCTATTTCTAATAAAATAACTATAATATCCGAAATGTTGGACCACGTTATTAATTCCAGTAAAGTTATAAATGATAACACTAAAATTCTAAATGATAGATTAACCAAGATAGAACAATTTATTAAAGCTAGGAAGGATAACGATGACCTTTTCATATCTCATATTATAAATGTATTCAGCTTATTCATAATCAACTTTCGTACTATTTCCGTTAAACTAAGCGATGTAGAGACATCTTTGGCACTTAGCAAAGTATCGGTTTTACATAAATCTGTAATAGATTCTAGAGAAATGCTAACATTGTTAAAAGAAATAAGTACTTTTGGTAATTTGATGTATTCCGTAAATGATAAGAACTTAATTAATTTAGAAGAAACATTCAGTGTTAAAACATACTTCAAAGATAATAATATTAGATTTATCATTGATGTTCCATTAGTTGAAAATATTAGTTATATATATTATAAATTGTACCCTCTCCCCATGCTCCACTATCCTACTAATGAAACTTTTTCCATTATTCCTGAGTACCCTTACCTACTGCAAGATGAAACAAGGTACCGACCAATCGCCCAAAAATGCAAAGAGATAACCGCTAAAGAATATCTATGTTCAGAGAATGAACTTGTCTCAAGCTCGGAAGAAATCTGCGTAGAACAATTAATGCATTACCGACAAGACCTCCCAAAATGTAAGGTGCGACCGGTTGACATTGAAGATTTAAAAATTCAGAAAATTTCCGAAAACCGCTGGATTGTATTCTCCAAGTATAAGACAGTACTCACCCAAAAATGCAGCGACGATGTTATGCAAGAACAAGTAAAAGGCACATACCTCCTAACGATGCTCAAACCCTGCGATGTTCTAATTGGTACATTCCGGATCCAGGGAAACCGCTTTCGTAATTTGGGAATTTCGTACAATAACGTACCTGTAATAGAATTACCTAGTCCACCAGAAAATACTGTAGCAGAAACGGAGCCGATGAACCTGAAAGGAATCAACCTGGATGACGTTCAACACCTTAACCTTCTACTGAAGAGAAATGCGAAAAGTGATAAAAGTGTTAATCAAGTGAAAAGCCTTGGCATTGCCACAATTGTGCTCTACGTACTCGTAGCAGTGATTTCAGTGTACATAGCCTGGTTCAAATTCAAACCGTATATTCAAGTATTTTGTACAAAAAATCGGAAAACGTCCGAAAACAATATGGAACTTAACGTAAATGAAAATCCTGTTTTATTACATTAAATTAGCATAAGTTTTCGTTGTCTCTACGAACCTTGCAGAGCGAAGCTTGTGTATTGTAGGGGCAGCACTAGTAATTAAAATTAGGATAAGAGAAATAACTTTAAGGGAAATGTATACGAAGTTCTCGGAAAACACATTTTCCGATAAAATCTCATAAAATCCATTTTCCGATAACTTCGGTCTGAGGGGGAAGGCGTTATATTATCGCTACTATGGCCACCGAGCGACGCGGTGGGTCCCTGCTGACCTAGCGTCTGTACGCCTACGCAGAGTCACGCCACTGTTGCGGGAATGCTGCGTCGACGTCGGGCAAAGCCCTCCTCTAACTTGTAAGATAGATTTAAGTCAGTCTGAATAGAATCTTCATTGACTCTACTAGTATTAAAATATATTTTAAAATCAAATATTAGTTTTTAAAAAACCAAACTTCCGCTCCCGAAAGTTAACTATCTATCTTTTTATTTATTTATATTTTTTTAGTTCATTCTTATTTCAAATTCTATTCTTTTTCGTGGTTTATTATTTTATTTTTTTGTTACGTCTACTTAAATTCTATTTATTTAATAATTCTATTTGTGCGTCAATTCCTTTTATTCTATTATATTTCTTAGAAGTGTCTCCCTGTAAATGACTTTTTCGTAAATATATTAAATTTACTATTCTGTTATTGTAAGGTCGTTGGCATAGACATAGAGTAAAGACCCCTAATCGGTCAAAAATAATGATTCCAAAAAAAGTAAACCAAACCATTGAAAGTCAACCAATTCACTAGTCAGTCTTAGATGTCATCCAGTAGCGATTACGTCTCCCCAATAACCAATAAATATGGTGAACTGTGTAGTCCACTCATGCCGAAATTTCAGAATATCCAAAACAGTAAAAAAAGGCAACGTCACATATCATCCGTAAGTCATAAATATATTTATAAGTGCTGTAAAAAGCTAATAATTGTAATTAATTCTTAATGTCAACAGAGCGAAAAGTTGCTGAAAAAAGTGTTGCCACAAGGTATTTTTTTTTTCCCCTTTAATAAACTTTAGGTTTCTTAAGGATCCAGTTTAGCCGATCAGTGGACAAAAATAATTCGACAAAGTAAAAATGAAAATTAGTGAAAACTTCGTCGCCCCTATAACAATTTGCTCTGTGCACCTTCGCAAGAAAAAAATATACGTAACAGTGAAATATCCTGACAAGCAGGCGTCAGTTTTATTTTTATGTAAATGTAATATTATTTTATTGCCGATAAAAATAACTTAAATATAATTATGATAGTGTGTAAATTTATGTGTAAATAAGATAAAATCAATAGTTAAAATCAATAGTAATCCCTTTACTATTGATTTTAACGCAAACTCGTACTCTTTTTTTTACTTAAATTCTTACCTTTTACCTACTCTGATTTTAGTTAAGGTTTACATACAATCTCTAATATTAGTTTGTAGAATAGTGTCATGAATGGATCTGGGTAAGGCTTTGTGTGTAGTTTAGCTCTGGCCTAAGCTGGCCTAAAACTTTGTTTCCGGTCTTGTGATTTCTTTAAACTCTGATCGTTATATAATTTACCCAACTAAATCGGGTAATCTCTTTTAATGGCAAGTTCATCACGTTTAGAAAAAAAGGTTTTATTAAGGTACCAAAATAAATTTGACACGTTTCGAAATCGTGTTTTGTATGAAGACTATCCTTCTGGACCTATGTAATAGAGCATATTCTGTGGTCGTTGGTTGACCTGACATGTAAAAATAAAATAAAATAAATGATTAAATGAACTTACTTTTGCCGCAACACACCTCAGTCTGAGATGGAGCACGCTTGCCCATGAGGTGCCGTCTCACTCTTGTCTTGAAGAGAGCCAGGTTGTAACTATTGCTGGGGAACACTGAGGCAGGAAGTGCGTTCCACTCCTTAGCAATTCTTATTAGGAAGAAGCTCTGAAAGCGCTTCGTTTAATTGTTTAATTGTTTAATAACTAAAACGGCAACATACCAATTATATCAGTTAATTTAAAATAAGTGAATATCACAACAAGTCAATAGTAATAAGTCTCAATAATCAATAACAATAATTCAACATTGAATTGTAAAATAACATAACATGTCAATAATGATATTTTAAAAATAAATAAAATTCGTGTGGATTTTATGTTACTAGTAAGTACCATTGATAGTTTAAGTGATTTTATTTTATTTGAATTGGTTCGGTAACAGACTATAGGCTATGACGTATGTAGGTACCAACTTAAATTAAATATATAAAATTAGAACCTATAGTCCAATTATGACCGTACACAGCTTATAAAATGTACAATGAAATTAAAAACTATAATTAACTTACTAATACATTACTTAATTAAGTTTTTAAAAAATATCTGAAACTTATTAAACTACACGAAAATATGTCTCTGGTCTCGCTTAGTTGGTTATAAGTGCGATATAACTATATACAGCATGTTACAAAAACTCTGTTGTATAATTGAAGAGCATGTATACATACTTATAAGTATTCATGCAAAATTACCAAAAAAATTAAAGTTTTAAAAATAGCAAGAGTTATGACTGGTTTAAGAACACAAGGAAAAAAGGAAAATTTGAAAATATGTTAACAAATCTGTATCATGTGTTGGCAGCTCTTATTCTAAGCAAGTAGCGGCGCGACGCGAATAGTTTACAAAAAAACCGACGCGATTAGTGTCTGCGTTCACGCTTTTAGGAGGGCGGAGTGCGACGTGTGTTCAAAATTTTTAGTCAATATTTAATTTAAACTAGCATAATTGCATCCTCGCGAATACAACAGAGTTTTAGTAACATCCTATATTACGTATACAACTACCATCTAATAAATAAAAAATAAAAACATATTCCAGGTCTACTTAATTCCTTCGAAATTAAACACATTGTCAGTCTACTGGGTCAGACTGCCTCGGTGGCTCAGTTTGTAGTGAACCTGCCTTCTGAGCTTGGGGGCGTGGGTTCGATTCCCACCTAGGGCAAACATTTATGTGATGAACATTTGTGTTTGTTCTATGTCTGGGTGTTAATATGTATTTAAGTATGTATTTAAAAATATCTAAGTATAGTATATCAGTCTCTGGCAGCCATAGTACAAGCTTTGCTTAGTTTGGGGTCAGGCGACCGTGCGTGGAAGTGTCCCGAATTTATTTATTCTTTATTATTATTTATTATTACTGGGTGACCACGAGTAGCATTTACAACTAAGCACAGTTGGAAGACACGTAAAACAAGTCCCAGTTGGTCAAAAGCAACCATTCCATCATCTAAGTCAGCGGTTGGCAACCCGCGGCCCGCGGGCCACATGCGGCCCTCGGCCCCTCTCCTTGCGGCCCGCGAGTGCTTTGTAAATAAATAAAAAAATCGGGACATTTCGCTCACACGGTCGTCTGGCCCCAAACTAAGCAAGGCTTTTACTATAGCTGCCAGAGACAGCTAAACATTGATTTTTAGAGATCAGATAATACCTACATAAATAAATAGATACCTATGGTAAAATATGCATAAGTATATAGAAACCTATAGTAAAGTTTTTGAACAAGTGCGGCCCTTCACTTGCTTATTTTGGCACTGTGCGGCCCTTGCCTGCCAAAAGGATGCCGTCCGCTGATCTAAGTTGAACACTCGTGGTCACCCATCCAAAAACCGGCCGAAACCTAAGTAATCTGTGATGACTAGCTATATTAATATACAGCTGTTAGACACACCACGCATTTACATACCTACTAAAAATTTTAAATATTAATTTATGGTCCAACACGTACCTACTTTACATTCATTTTTAAAATTAAAATACTTTATAAAATTTATAATTCCAACAAAAATTCAAACAAAAGCCATCAGTCTCTTAAAAACAATTCAACCGAATAAAACAATTTAAAAGCTCCATATCCTCGCATAATCTCCACATTAAAAAATCAGTCACGCATTTCTAACTCTCTCGCAAATAAGTGGAGTATTTGAATTTATTCATAAAACGGAGGTTTTATAAGGATTTAGTAGAGTTCTGGGACGGTATAAGGAAAGTGGCAGTACTCTAGGTTCTAAAATCGCACTTCCTTAAACGTAAGGCACACTGCACCGGACACCGCACCAGTGTGCGGTGATGCGGAATTTACCTTTTTTTCAATTCAATTCATTTATTCAATTCAATTCAATTCATTTATTCGGGTCATAGGTATAACTACTAAACACTTGTCAACGTCATTTACAGTAAACTTTGACTGTAAAATCTCGAACTTTCCCATACTCGTCATGCTCTTTCATATGTCCCATACTCTTTCATGTGTATCCTCTCCATCCTAAGGTTGCCTGGAAGAGATCGCTCTTGGTGATAAGACCGCCAGTTGTTACACTACAGTTTAAGTTTTTCTGTTCTGCTGTTTTGTTATTTCTGGTGTGAATAATAAACTGTTTATCTATCTATTTAACTTAACTTAAAACTAAAACAGCAGGGTACACACTAAGCTCTGACACCGCGTTTTTGTGCGGAGAAGCGCGTGTGAATTTCCGTCGCTCCGCACACCGTAGTGGGATGCAGCAGCAGCGTGATGTCCGCCTTACTCAAAAACGTATACCTAGCCTCAGAATACAGTGTTTTGTCTTTTTCGATCGAGTTACAAAATGTAATAGAAAGAAAAAGACATAGCAACAACGTTTACAACGTTTTAAGGGGCTGTTTAATAGATGCCTGATGAATAAATTCGGCACACTTTCAAACACGGTCGCCTGACCCCAAACTAAGCAAAGCTTGCACTATGGCTGCCAGAGACGGTTATATATATCTAGATATTTTTAAATACATACATAAATAGATAATAACACCCATACACAGCACAAATACTAATGTTCATCATATGAATATTTGCCCTAGGTGGGAATGGAACCCACACCCCCTAGCTCTTCTGAGCTAGGGGGTGTGGGTTCCATTCCATTCCACAGGTTCACTACCAACTGAGCCACCGAGTTAATCTAACAAATAAATGACAGAAAGTCACTTCCTACTGTCTATCCGTATGTGCGCTTAGATCTTCTATAACTAAGCAACGGATTTTGATGCGGTTTTCACTATCAGTTAGCTAATTTCTTTCGGATGGTTTAATTTAAAGGTTCGGATAGTTTGTAGGTTGCTAGTGTATTGTTTACTAGTATTTTACGGGGTGGCGCGGGCTGCACTTGGTCCGAAGGACACTCTGACGGTAGGGTATACGAGTACAACGTGTTAGTTTTGGGTGTAGTATTACTTAAGAGTGTTACAACTTTTAGAACACAAGCTTAAAAAACTCGAAAAAAAAATTTTCATACAAAAAATGTCACGTGACTAGATAGACATTTTTATACATACATATATTTATTGAATGGGCCCACGTTTGACTACAACACACCTGATGGAAAGTGACGATGAGGTATAAGATGGAGCACGCTTGCCCATGAGGTGCCGTCTCACTCTTGTCTTGAAGAGAGCCAGGTTGTATCTATTGCTGGGGAACACCGAGGCAGGAAGTGCGTTCCACTCCTTGGCAGTTCTTATTAGGAAGGAGTTCTGAAAGCACTTCGTGCGGGCTTTATTAAAGCTGACGACATATCGATGGAATGTCTGCCTTGATGACCTGTAGCGGAAGTCAGATGATATGATATCAGCTTCCTGTGCACATTCTCCAAAATGGAGGCGGTAAAATAATGACAAACTAGCTACACGCCGCCTGTGATGGAAACTGTATGGAGTTTGTATGAAGACTCGATTGTTTTTCTTTCGAATTTTAGAAACTCATGTTCTAAAAGTTGTTTACTTTGATGGGTAGAACAACACTCTGTATTATTACACCTAAACCAGCACGTAGTATGCTTGATTAGATTTAACTTCATCATCATCATCATTGTATGTCATCTGCTACATGACTGGAGCCCGGGGGATGGCGATAGGCGCCCCCTGTCACATTTGGGACTGAATATCGTCCGACGAAGTGTGGGTGTTGTATTACACCTCTGCCAGCCACCTCGAGGGAAAGGCGTGACGATATATATCATCATTACGGTCTTGTAAGTTCCACTGCAAGGACACCGACCTACTCTATTTAACTCGATTTAACTCACACTTTTAGAATTTAACTACTAATTTCATCGAAGTTAAGTAACTGTTCCAAATTACAGCGCACGAAGTCTGGAATGTTCCATTTGAGTCTCCCGTTCGTTGCCGCGTAGAAAAGCGCGAAAATTGTTTACATATGCATGTTTGTGGTTTACTCTCACCGTACACAACCGCGAACCCTATCTCAGGGGATTAGGGGCTAAAATACCGTGCCATAATTTAAAGTAGGTAATTAGTAGGAAGTAATTTATCTAGCACGTTTTCCGAATGGGTGAACGAAGAAATTGCGTTGTCTTAAGCACTTTGTTAATGGGAATGTTGATTGGAAAATATTTGAGGTAAATTTCGCGTGTTTAATGACGTAGATAGGTAGATGTAATAGAATACTTACATATTTTTCTGAATGTTATTGGTTTTTTAAACAGTATATTTACTGCGAGGAGTGAGTTAGAAAATACGAGTACAAAACCAATTTATTCAATGGTTCAAAAGAAACTCATATCATCCAGTGATGGAATCGGAAGTAACCATAATTTATGACCTTGTGGCGTAGTTTTTATGGTAAAATCAATTCAATTCATTTATTTGGACAATAAGTTTATCACAAATACTTAGTAAAGTCACATTTTATAATAATTATTGTAAAAATACAATTTGAATTCATATCAGCTATACTGCCTTGTCAATTTTAAAAATATCTTGTCATAAGAAAATTGTAACTCGATTAGTCAGTCCACTGACATTCCACCGAACGTTTTTACCCGACTACGCAAGAAGGAAAGTTTATGGTTTTTGGAGTGTATTTATGTAAGTATTTGTATGTGTGTATGTGGGTTTGTATGTATGAGGTTTCTTTGGCACGCCCTACAGCCTACACGGCTTGATGTATTTCAACATGTAAGGTGTCATTTGAATCGTCTTGATAGTGACATGAGGTACAATATTTTGCAGCAGGAATTTTTTTCTTTTGATAATACAATACAATACAATAACTCTTTATTGACACCAAATACAAATAAATCTAAACTAAACACTCATAAATAAAGGCGCAATGGGCGGTCTTATCGCTTAAGAGTGATCTCTTCCAGACAACCTTTGGATGGAATAAAAACATTATGATTAAGCATGGACGGTGTTGTATGCTAAAGAAAAATAATAATAATTAAAGTTAAATAATTATTAAATAATAAAAATACTCACTAATTTGAGAATTATTATAAACTTACATACGAATACCCACATAGAATCTCTTAAATAGGTATACAAATAAACTACTTTACTATTTTGGTTTAGAATATAGTTACTTATAGGTTTATGTATGGAAAATGTTTGTCTTTCTAATTTTGGATATTGAAAATATTAAAGGTAAAAGGTAGACGTAGATTAAATTAATTCAAAATAGACGTAAAAGTAATACGTGACAATACGATAACTTGATTATAAAGTTCGTCCACGAACTTTTAATTTAACCTTATGATAATTATTTAATTTTGAATAAACTACCCAGTCATAAACATACACAAGTACCTACCTACATCAATAAATATACATTGAAATTAGACAAATATTAAAAAGGAATCGAGTCTAAAAAAGGAATCGAGTCTACTTATAATGAGCCAGTTTGAGCTGCGATAATACTTGTTAATTCGTGATGTTCCATCAGGTTGTCGCAATGATAGCTCAGTGGATCGTATATTCGGTGTTTATATTGTAAGTGCGGGTTCAAACCTCAACAAGGATTCTGAGCTGCCAGAGAAGCAAAATATCATCCATCCATATTTCTCATTTTTTAATGGCGTTTCACAATATATGGTTCGAACAATAACATGCTAGTAATATTTTATTATGAAACCTGACGGGGTTCTCACAATGTAATTTTGTTTACGTGATACGAAATTGTTTAGGTGTACATCGTATTCAAACCGGTTAGAGTATGTTTATGACTTCCGCAACGCTCTGATTTTTCCATACAAGCGCGCTTGTCAAATTTCTTGTAAACCAATTGTAGGATTATGATGAAATTTGGCATGTACTACTAAATTAACTATGAACTATAACTCCGTGCCTATGTTCTCGGTTTTGTTAAAAAACGTCCTCAAGATAAAATAGAGCTATGATTAATATCCGCATTTGTAAGGGTCACTTTTGATTGATCTATCTAATACATAAATAAAGCAAATCAAAAATCCCTTTACGTAAACAGGTTGTGTACATCATTTACTTTTAAATTAATCCACAATACAAGGGAAAATTTTGGTTTTTAAGAATGATCAGAGAAGTGCAAACGCCATAAAAATGAGTGAAATTGCACTTTGTCACTCTGTAGATAAATTTAGAGGCTTGTCAGTATCTTTACTTGCTCTCTTCGCTCGTCGTCTCCTTTTAGACGAAATGGTGATAGAAAACCTTTAGTCAATGCGAAGTTAGTCTAAAATTACGCTTAAAAATAGGTTATTTCTATCTTAATGTTAATTTCTTTTTATTGCTACTACTATACTTATATTATAGACTGCTTCTTAGCACCGATTACAGCCTAACTAATATTGTAAATGCGAAAGTGAGTTTGTTCGTTTGTTTGTAACGCTTTCACGTCTCAACTACTTAACCAATCGTCTTGAAATTTTGCATACATTTTGTCTGGGCTACAGAAAAGGACATAGGGTACTTTTTATCCCGAAAAAGTAAACGGTTCCTGTGGGACCGCGGGTGAAACCGCGGAGCGCCGCTAGTACATAATACAATAAGTACAATACAGTACAAAACTCTTTTTTTCCACCAAATGAAACATAAAACCAAACTAAACATTCCAAAAGGTATTGGTGCAATGGACTGTCTTATCGTTTAAAAGCTATCTCTTCCAGACAACCTCTAGATGGACTTAAAACATTGTGATTAAGAATGGATGGTGGTGTGTTCAAAATTGAATGATTTTATACTTACAAAATTGAAGATATTAATCTTCAAAAAATCTTCAAAAAAAGATATTAATGTTCAAAATTGAATGATTTTATACTTACAAAATTGAAGATATTAATCTTCAATTTTGTAAGTATAAAATCATTCAATTTTGAACACACCACCATCCATTCTTAAAAATCATTCAATTTAAATCAACATATTACATATACATAATTCAACATATCAATCATTTAATAAACTTACATAAGTAGGTACTAATAGCTACCAACGAGTACATAAATAAATCTAACACAGGTATTTAATACTTACCGGAAGGCCCCAACCTGCTTTTGTAAATCGTATTTGGTTACTGCAATAAACATTTTTTTCAAAAAAAAAAAAAAACAGCTTCACCTCAATCAGGTAAGTTGTGGTCAAACACCTAGCCTGTCGTAAAAAAAAAACATAGAGAGAGAGATAAGAAAATCCCCTAATGACAAATCGTTGACTAATCCAGTCAAATGCGACTAACATAATCCAGTCAACTTCTTAATCCTCTGCCTTTTTAAACCGTTCAAATAACTTTAAATTCCTTCGAGTCATAAAATCACTAAAAGGTTTTAAAGAGCTCCTGAATAACTGAGATTTATGCGATGGCCTCTGCCAAGACGATTTAGTACGACTATCCACTGCATACTGAAATGCTTGCGGTTATGAAGTTTTAGTAGAACTACTGTACAGTTTTATTTGTTCTGCGCACCACTGTGTTACTAAAATGAATGAGAATGGATGAAAGGAGATTGACGAAACAGTTTTACAAGGCGAGTGTGGTCAAGTCGATCAGACTCAACCGAGGAGCACGTATCTCGACTTAATCGAAGACCTCTTTAAGAAAAGCCAGGGGGCTATTCCTGCACGTGAGATGAGATGAGATTTTATCTTGGTCACTCTCACACCTATGACGTTTCAAACGAGAGCAACAAGGACGAAAAAAAGTGAGATGAAAATCTCAAATCTCCGAATAGGGTCCCTGGTCAAGAGTACCCGGAACCGACGAGCGTGTATGAAAATACTCATGGAAGTGGAAGAAGCGAAAGATGTGTACCAGGATCGTAGCAAGCGGAGAGAAGTGGTCTCTGCCTACCGCTACGGGAAAGAGACGTGATTATGTGTATGTTTGTATGGAGTAACACAGTGGGGTGCAGCTAGTTAACAAATTTGAAGAGTTTGACTGCCTCGGTGGCTCAGTTGGTAGTGAACCTGCCTTCTGAGCTAGGGGGCGTGGGTTCGATTCCCACCTAGGGCAAACATTTATGTGATAAACATTTGTGTTTGTTCTATGTCTGGGTGTTAATATATATTTAAGTATGTATTTAAAAATATCTAAGTATGTATATCCGTCTCTGGCAGCCATACTACAAGCTTTGCTTAGTTTGGGGTCAGGTGACCGTGTGTGGAAGTGTCCCGAATTTATTTATTTATTTAAATGCTTCTATGAGGGACAATCCTTAAATCCCTTATAATCGATTGCAGTTTTTCGAACACTATTTGCTTTAAGCTGGGTCCACACTAATAAAACTCTTGTGATGTGTTGAACGCTGCAGGCGGCGGAAATATACTGACGGCATGTTATGTTATAAAATAATGTAACTCAATACTTTTGTACTTGACTTGACTCGGTCCATTAAAACGTGATTAAACACACATAAAAAGGGCAAATATTTAACGTACCCCGACAAGGGTTCATTAGGGGTTAATATAAATATCTATGGGGTTCAAGATACCTAATCTGCTTTGGCGGACAAAATTAAAATGGGGATGGAAAACGTTCCCTCGCTTGGCTGAATAATTATAGGAACACGTCTTTTCTTTTTTAAGATGCTTCCCTAAAATAGATTGCATGTCGTCACGTCTTGCTCCCTAAAGCTGGCGGTGGTGGATTGACACCCGCACTTCGCTGTACGATATTCAGTCCCAAATGTGACAGGCGGCGAGCCTGTTGCCGTGCACCGGGCTCCAGTAGCAGATGACATAAACACGCACGCGTGCTCATTATATGAACAGATTGGTGCGGGCCATCAGCTTGAAAATTCAAAACAAATTATGTATTAAAAACACCAATAAGGATTAAAAGTTCTGTATTTAAGTTACAAAATTAATTACTCGTATGTCAAAAAAAATAATGAAATTCGACAAAATAATTATTGTAGTTGAACATTCTCCAATTAGACTGTCCACTCGAACTATTCCACTATTCGCGTATAATGTAACAGCTTACAATCAAGCATTACAGCAGTCAGCGAAGAGATCCGTATCACAAACTGTAACGTTCAGTGGTGAGTTCGGAGAGCCCATAGAAATTAGAATCTTGGATTGTTACAATACAAGAGATTGCACGCCAATCAGTGATGCAGCATTAACATCATGCTCCATACCAAATCTTGAACTGTTAGGGTTACTTGCACTATTTTTAAAAATTGCCTAAGCCCTTGCTTAACTAGTTCTAAACTACTCCTAGCGAAATATTCGCTTATGGGGTACATTAAGTTAATATTCTCCTAAAGCTTAAGGTTAGTGTGAAATTTTTTTGGTAGGAGCTAGGAGTTAGATTAAACTAGTTAAGCAAGATATAAGAATTAGGCAATTCTTATATTTAGTGCAAGTAGCCATTGGTGTTATATTAGTCAAAGATTATAGATCAGTGTTATAGAACGGAAAGTTTCTGGAACGAAGCTTGGTTAGAAAAGGCTCGCCTCTCAAACCAGAGGGAACGGATTTGATCCCAGCCGAAGGAACGCACCAATTTGTTCATTTCTGAACGTTTGTGCATATTTAGTGCCATCTGCTACATAGCTAGCGTGTATAGTGACAGGCCGCCTGTCACATTTGGGACTGAATATCGTCCAGCGAAGTGTGGGTGTTGTATTACACCTCTGCCAGCCCCCTCGGGAGATAGGCGTAACGATATGTTTAGAACGGAAATACGCTAGAGATTTAAACAATCAGGCAAATGCTTCTATGAGGGACAATCCTTAAATCCCTTAGAATCGATTGCAGTTTTTCGAACACTATTTGCTTAAAGCTGGGTCCACACTAATAAAACTCTTGTGACGTGTTGAACGCTGCATGCGGCGGAAATATACTGACGGCAGTTTATTTGACCTGTACTGTACACCCACGAAATAACTTTTGGCAAACACGCTCTGTTGAACGCGTTTTTTCGTGTCGACATAGTTCACTCAGCTTCATGAATGTTTCATGTCCATATCGTTTTTCGTCCAAGGTTCATTGAGGTTGAGTTTTGGGATAAGTCCACAATGTTAAATGCCAAGATTTTAATATTGCTGCGTTTAATTTTTTTTTTTATTTATTTGACTTTGGTTTTTCGCTTCAAGGTAGATTCTGAAGCCAGTAAGTAAATAAATAAATCTTAACTTCGTAACTAATATTATAAATGCGAAAGTGTTTTGCATTGTGTGAGTGCGTTTATTTGTTACGCTTTCATGCTTTAACTGCGTAACCGATCATCATGAAACCATGGATACACGTTGTCAGGAGTACAGAAAACTACATAGTAAAATTCTCCCCAAAAAATTAAAGACTTTTATGGGACCGCGGGTGAGACCGCGAAACGCAACTAGTAAATAATAAACATCTCAACTACTACTCTCTGCCTACCTACATTACAGTCACATACAATACGTGATGAGACGTAAGAACAGTTCTGTAAGTTCTGTCGGTTTCTGGAAGCCCTTCCAGAAACTTTCCAGAAAGGTTCCAGAAAGTTTCTAGAATCCCTTCCAGAAACTTTCTGTTCTGTTCTAAAGCCTGGTTTGAGAAGGCTCTCTTCTTAAACCAGAGGAAACGGATTCGATCCCAGCCATGCCATCTGCTACATAGCTTGAGCTACCACTTCTCACTGGCTAGCAGAGACCACTTCTCTCCACTTGCTACGATCCTGGTACATCTTCCGCTTCTTCTATTTCCATGAGTCTTTTCATACACGCTCGTTGGTGTTACGAGTACTTTTAACCTGGCCTTTATTTAAAACATATCTTCATCTAATGTATACAAGTATACATTAAAAATTTAAAAAAAAACCCGACACCGATTTTCATCAAACATACTCGTAGCTAAGAACACTCCCGACTATTCACCTTTCAAACAAAAAAAATATCAAAATCGGTTAATCCGTTCGGGAACTACGATGCCACAGACAGAGATACACACACACACACACACAGAGATAGATAGAGAAAGAGGAGAGGGGGGAGGGGGGAGAGAGAGAGGGAGGGGGGGGGGGGTCAAACCTATAACACCCCGTCGATTTTGCGTCGGGGGTTTAAAAGTCGCTTTTCGTGTCTGTCTGTCTCTATCTGTATATCCGCTATCTCTTCCTACACCACAAAACGGATTTTGATGCAGTTTTCACCATTTGTTAGATAATTTTTCACAGAATGTTTATAGGTACCGTGCCAAGCCGGGGCGGGTCGCGAGTTGTTAATAATAATTATAATATCTAGAGCTATTATCCTGCCTGTAGGCATCAGACAGGCAATTGCCCATTAAAAAAAAAGTTTTAAGCATTTTTACGCTCTTTGCTAATTTGGTACGCATAATATATATATATATATTAATAATAATATTGTTAATAATATTATTATTAATGGTAATATATTTGCATTGATATGTTATTAAATTTATTGGTAAAATTTACAATTATATATGTATATGTAAATTGTATAAATATATTTGGTTATTTATTTTATTGAACTACTCATTTATTTATTTTTATTTTACTCTAGTTTTATGTACACCACCCACCCTTTTCGTATTTATTTATGTTTATGTCCATCCAAAAGTTACCTGGAAGAAATCACTTGAGGCGATAAGGTCGCCCTTATACTGCCGAAAAATGTATTTTAGTTTTAAAGATTTTCAAGTAGTCTTTTGGTGTGCAATTTAGTTTTATTGTATTGTATTATCTGGTTTCTATTTTAAACTGAAACTGACAAACAGCAGAATAAAAAGGGCTGAAAGAACAGAGTTATTACAATGTAAAATCAATCCAACGAGACAAAGACCGAACAAATAGAACTAAAAGGCTTCAAATTACAATTTCACCTTGAGCGTAAACAGAATTAACTTTGGGCCCCTATTCTTTAGTAGGGTAAACCAGGCAAACGTGCCCCACAATTCGAAGAATTAAAATAAAATGTTTTTTTTATTTAGAACGTGTTTAATTAAGTAATCAGTCTTTACCTCTGACTCAACTGACATAACAAAAACTAAAAAAAACTGCTAAAATATCATTAAACATAACTGAGATCAAGTATTTTTTTAAATGTAGGGTAGGGCACATTAGACTGATACATCAGTCTTATGTGCCCCAGTAGTGCCTCTCATTTTGAAATCTTTTTGAAGAACATTTCTCTCATTTTGAAGCCTGAGTAGTGTGGCTTGGTAGACAAAGAATAATCACATCATTTTCCGCAGCTAATTGTAGCATTTCATATGAGTTGGAAAATGAGACGAATGGCCATCTAAACTCAAAAGAACCTTACCCTCTGGCTTTCGTGGAATAAAATGGTCCTTCATCCAAATAAAAAACAGATCAGCGTTGATGTAAGATGATTTCTGATTCATGTACACATCTGATCCAGGCGGCAAACCCTCAGAAAATTCTGGTTTTTTGTATTTTCCTTTCAGTACCAAAACAGGAGGAAGAAATGTACCTTCTGAAATGCAACATGCAATCAAAGATATATTTTCACCTTTTTCAGTGCTGGTTACAGTATTCACACACTTTGCACCCTTGCTAGCTAGTACACGTCCAGTTTTATTATTAACTTGAATTCCACTCTCGTCCATGTTGTAAAGTCTATCTGGTTTACGAATCAAGTCATTATCAGTCAGTAATTTCAACAAAACTTCAAAATACTATTCGACATCCGGTCGATTCATACCACTTGCTCTCGCCAGCGATTAGTCTTCTGCTTTCCTTTTACTTAGATCTAGATGACGCTTCATAAACCCTTGAAACCAATCCCAGCCCGCTTGTTGCTTCTCTTTATTGAATCGATGTGGTAATCCAAGTTTCTCTGCAAAGTCATAGGCAATACACTGCAGTCTCGATTGTTCCAAAGGAAATCCGATAGATTCGAGCTTTTTAATGTGAGCTACAAGTTTTCTTTCATTCTCATGCCCTAATTCTGAAGGCCTGACAATGCTCTGTTTGCTCCTCCAACCCCTGAGGATGTGTCTTCGAAGTGTTCGTGACGGTATTTCATAAAGACGACTCTCCTCATTTACTCCTATCTTCTTACTTGTTACATCCTCCACCGCTTTTTTCATATTTTCTTCCGTCCATTTCCTTTGGTCTACCTTCCTCATTTTCGGAACATCATAAGTTTATTAGAAACTCATAAAAACAACATCTTAAAAACAATCTCCAGGTAGGGCACATAACCCGAAAAAAATCAGGGCAAATTAGCCAAAGTTCAGTATAATGTGCCCCACTTGAAGACAACTGATTTTATTTACGAAAAACGAAACGCAATTGTTACCAAACACAAGATGAAAGAGGTTGGTTGTGGAATAAAACTTTAAATCAACTATATTTTATCGAGAAAATACTTAAACTTAATGAGAAAGTAGTACCAAAACAAATTCACATAGTCGTACAAACCTTTTATTCACTTTTTCTCTCTAAAACAAAATAAAACCCGGCACTGTGTTGTTTACATCGCAGCCATATTTGTGACACTAACCTATTACGATCAAATTAGCGCCAAATTTCAAACGCATCTTTGTGTTTTGCGAGTGGGGCACGTATTCGACTGGGGCACGTTTGCCTGGTTTACCCTATGACAAACCTGTCACGTGCGATAAAATTAAAAATCGAATTCTATCAGTTTGACTGTAGTTTTCAACAGTGGCAGTTTCGTGATGGTCGTAAGTACAAAAAAATATTTTATTTCCGAACGAGCCCACGACAGTTGGGACAAAAATGTAAATATTGTTTTAACGACCACTGGTGGTCGTTTTTGCGGTGGTCGTTTGGAGTAAGCAATCTGCCTAGTTGACTTGTCTGCAGGACTAGCCCGGGCCGGAGACAAATTAGTAATAATAATAATAATAGCGCCGGGCAGTGCTCGTCGACATCACCATCCCACATGACGAGAACCTCGTGAAGGCCGAGAAGGACAAACTCAGCAAGTACCTTGACTTGGCTCACGAGGTAACCGCCATGTGGGATGTTGACTCGACGACCATTGTCCCGATAGTCGTCACGGTAAACGGTCTCATAGCGAAGAGCCTCGACCAACATCTCAAGAGGCTCTCGTTAGACGGTTGGATCAAGGGCCAGATACAAAAGGCAGTGATCCTAGACACGTGCCGTATTGCCAGGAGGTTCCTCACTCTGCAGCCCAAACCCCCGGTAGCTTGGGCCTCGCCCCGCTGCTGGCGGCACCCTAGTGTTTAAGTTTTTTATAGTATTTGTTTTTATATCCATGTATTGTAAAAAACTTAGAAATTAAGAAGAAAAATAAATATCTTGGAATAATAATAGTAATTGACAATAAATATTATTACATTCATAGTAATTATTATACATAGAAAATATTATTAATCAATAATAAATGTCAATATTATTTATTTCCTTTATACTTTGCGGTAGTTTATTGTAGATAGTATATCTCATAACAAATGTGCTGTCACTGAATAAAGCGGTTCTGCGGTATGGTTCACGTAGTCTATTTTTATGTATCTTACTTAATAGGGTCTCATAGATACTTAAAATGTTCTTGACAATTAGAGCTGATTCAAAAATGTAAATAGTAGGAAGATTCAAAGTTTCAGCTTTTTGAAATATGGTTTCAAAAATATAATACTTATATGATACTTATTCAAAAAAATATACATGGAATAAGAATGTGTATGTGTGCATGATTAAATTATGGCAATGGAATTGTCGATTCATCGTTTTTTATCGGCGCTTAGATGTGACAAAGCTAGAATATAGCAAAGATGATATGTTTGTCTCTTTCTCGTGGTGCTGCTGGTCTTCCGGGCTGACATCTAACGGGCCTTCTGATCGCAAGCGACCAACGTTAATTTCAAGAAGAGATCAACGTCACCTATACCTATTCTTATTTTCGAATATCAAGAAGATCATTTTTTATGGTATCTTGGAAGATTATTTGTACCCAAACATAAAAACGATTGTAAGATATGCAAATTTACACGTCACGCTATGTTAGGTACGTGAAAGACAATATAAATTACATACAAAATAATACACAACAAAGACAATACATTTCAAAGAATCTCGATTGCCCGGCACTTAAACTAATAATACCCATTATGTCAACACAAATATCGTATAACACGAGAATAACCCCCGTGATCTGAGTTCTCAGAAGTACAGCCCTATTAATAATTGAGACGATTTTCTCCTACATTTGTGATTCTGGGAATTAAGAACACTGGTTTAAGCTGCGTATTCACTCGGGACAAACGTCTGCGTGTAGTGTCGTGAATACCCAGATTTAAGGACTTTATTTAGGTGCGAGGCCATGCTAGAGACTTAAAACTAGTAGTTGGCTTCGAACTGAGACCTTACAACGCATATAATATCTCCACAATCTTTTTACCGATTTGGTTCAATCAAAGTTAAATATTGCTTTGAAATGAAAAAAATTGTTATTTAAAAAAAAAGTGCAACTGTCTTCTAACAGGTATTAAAAGTGATTGTTTTCAGTTTAAAGCTGTCTTGAAAATTTCTTAGTTTGAACCCCCGACGCATCGACGAGGTGTTGTAAGTTAGACGTGTCTCTGTGTGTGTGTGTGTGTCTACCTGTGGCCCTATTCGGAGATTTAAGATTTTCATCTCACTTTTTTTCGTCCTTGTTGCTCTCATTTGAAACGTCATAGGTGTGAGAGTGACCAAGATAAAATCTCATCTCATCTCACGCGCAGGAATAGCCCCCCTGCTCTGGCATCGTAACTCCCGAACGGATGTACCGATTTTAATTTTGTTACTATTTTTTTTTTTTTTTGTTTGAAAGGTGTCGGGAGTGTTCTTAGCTATGTTTGATGGAAATCGGTGTCGGAGTTTTTTAAATTTTTAATTAAATTGTATATTTATTGAATTATTGTTGGACTTTTTTTATACTATTAGTTACCACCAAATTAAGGAGATATTTTCAATTTCTTTATTTGCTCGTCAATGGGTTACAATGATCTTAATTTAGGTTTGAACAGCCAATAACTACCTCACATTAGGTGTGCAAATTAATGATGTCAATAAAATGTTATGAAATTAAGTAAATAAAATGTCAAATAAAAACATATTTAAACACTTAAAAAAATGAAATAATGAGAATGTTAGCAAAAAAACTTAATATTTATCGAGACTCTTAAACTCTTATTACTCTTATCTTATTGATGGAGACTCTTAAACTCTTAATAGTAATTCGTCATAAAACAAACATGCACTTTCGATTCGAAACCACTCCCGCAAATTTTAGAATTCCCCACTTTAAATTAAAACTTCAAACTACACTTCATATTTAAGCCACGTCAGACTCAGCTGCTCAACTTACATTTAAACCTAACTTAAACCTAACTTAGGTCGAACTTGTGAGGCGGGTTAACCTCGATTTAGACACCTGAGGCTCTATTCTCGGACGTGCGATAAGCTCCCAACGACCACAAACAAAATTATCACTAGTGGTTCCAACAAAATAGTTGTGTATGATTGATGTATGTATTAATGAATCCAGGTGTTACTTTGCTGAAATTCATATTCATAAGTTGTTTTATTTATCAAACATTTAATAGTTATAATTGATGCCATATTTTTGGTGTACTTAATATGGTGTTGTAATACCGATGATAGCCTAGTTGGAGAAGGCCCGCCTCTCAAGCCAGAGGGAGCAGGTTCTAACCCAGTCGACGGCACGCACCAATTTGTTCATTGCGTGATCATATGTAATAATAATAATAATAATAATAATAAAGTAATAAATAAAGACGTGACGATATGCTAACTCAGGGTTGGTATCAATTTAACAATGTTTACTTTCACCGTGCTCTAGCACCAGGGTATGAAAAAAATAGGTTATTACATTTTATAGACAAAGAGTTTACATATTGGGTCAATATCGCACAAGTAGGTAACAAAATACATTAAAAAAAAATAACTCCCTCTCACACAATACCCCCACGTTCGAACGTGTCCATCAGACTGGCGGCGTTTCCTTACTGTATGGCTAGGGAAATATGTTTGGCATAGAAAAACCCGAGCGTGGGTCACGACCCGTCTGTCTCAAACGCTGCCCCAGCTCTGCCAATTTCTTTGCCTCTGTACCCCACGGACCTGCCGTCTCGACGGCGAAAGGGACGAACTCATACGCATACTCTAAGTTCCTTAGTATCCTTTTGCCGCTGATTTCCTTTTGCTCCAGCAACCCTCTGCGTGGGGGTAAGTAGCAGCAAGCATACTCGTATGTGCTAACGCACGTGGCATCCCAGACAAGACAACGGGCTCTATGCCACGGAATCAGCGTGAGACTATCCGGCCATTTTCCATACGTGCGCGACAAGCCCGGGGGCTTCAACACATTACATTTTATTAAACTATTAGATTCATTTTTGAAATGAAATGAAAATATATTTGAAATGAAATGAAAATATATTTATTGCCAAAGAAAAAAAAAACACAATAGAAATAATTAGATACAATAGTTAGATACATACGGTGGCAAAGGGTGTAAGCTCAGCACTGAGCTGCGTAAACCAGATCGGTTTATGCAATGCTGATTTTCAGCTTACCCCTAGACTCGAATTAAGATGTTCGTCGAGGGTATAGTCATGCGAGTGTTCACTTTATACATTATTTTGAAAAATTACAGCAAGTTCTTTAATTATGTCATATTGAGTACTTATGTAAATGTTGTCAGCAGTGATGTGTGTGAATTTAGGTATGTGTGCAAATGTGTGTGTGTTTGTTTGTGAGTGTGTGTGTGTGTGCGTGTATGTGACAAAGTGTAACTGTGAGGATTGTATGGTGGTATTGTCATGTGAGTTTAAAGGTTGCTTTAAAATTATTTTCAAGCCGATCCAGTAGCAAGATTTTGTATTTTGCTTTGAAGTTATTACTACTTATTTTATTTCTCATAGGTGGAGGAATATTATTCCACACTTTTGCTGCACTGTACTTAAAGCAACCTCTAAAACTAACGGTCTTGTGTTTAGGGAATGAAAGAGTTAGCAGAGACTTGGCGCGGGTGTTAACAGACTTCAAATCTTTTAACCATATTCGTTTTTGAAATAAGTATTCCGGCCTTTTATTCCACAATACCCTTTGTGTTGTACATGCAAGGTGGAGCTCTCTTCTTGCTTTCATATTTAAAATTTTGTTTTTAACAAGGTATGGTGTAATATGATCTCTTCTAGGTATGTTGAAGCAGAATCTGGCGCAAGCGTTTTGTACCCTTTGTATAGCGTTTTCCGTTTTACCATATAACCTCGGCCCATAGACAGCACTGCAATAGTTAAACGGTGATAGAACAAGAAGATCACATAGCAGCACTCTAATTTCTCTTGAGATGTGTTTTTTTATTCCATAGAGAACCTTCAGTTTATAAAACGCGTTTCTAACTTTGTCATTTATGTGTTTTATAAGTCTTAACTCCCCATCAAAAATAAGACCTAGATTTCTGGCTTCAGATTCTATAGGAATAATAACACTATTCACTTGTAATGTTGGACTATGACCCACTATATAACACTATATAACACTATTCACTTGTAATGTTGACTATGAGAGTGCACCTTACTAATTTGTGATTTTGTACCCAGGACCAGCATTTTTGATTTAGAAGGGTTCAATACTAGTGAGTTGCGTTTTGCCCATTCAAAGATATGGTTTAGGTCTTCATTAATCTTGGACATAGCTTTAGTGGTTTCGTCAGGTTTAAATGAAAAATAAATTTGAGTATCATCCGCATATAGGTGATATTTGCAATGCTTTATAATCTTGGCATATCTGCTGTAAAGATAGAGAACAGGATCGGACTTAGGATTGCTCCCTGTGGGACACCTCTACTTAGTCTACCTATGCCGGACCTCATCTTGTTGCCGTTAGCAGATTCAGTTTCTACGATTTGCTCTCTATCTGTCAGGTAAGTTCGAAACCACTCGCATGTTTCAACCGAAAAACCATAGTAGGATAGCTTTGCCAAAAGAATGTCGGGATTCAAACAATCGAATGCCCTGGAAAAGTCCAGCAGTATCAACGCAGAACTGAGACCAGCATCGACCAGCATTTAAAAAAGTAGAGTAAGCTAGAGTAGAGCAGTTAAATACACGTCTAGAACAAAGTATTATTTTTCTTCTCAACTGCCTATTGTTTCCGTTGTTGTCTAGCTCGTTAAAAAAGTACCTAAAATTAACTTTTTCCTGGAAAAAGTGCTGAAAGTATATAATCGGCTCTAATTTTTTCCATGTTCTTTTATCAAAACATTTTATTCAACAGTCTTTTACGTCCCACTAAAGGGGCGACCTATTCTACATATATCGGGTTTATTAAGCCGTTATCCGCCACGCTGGCTCAGTACGGGTTGGCGATTTTATTAACTAAAAAAATATAAAATATAAATTCTATTTTCAAAGTAAGCACACCAAACACAAAAAAAATAATTCTGAAAACTGAATCAATCTATCCCGGAAATGCGGTTTTTTTTAGATGTAAAAAGTGCTTTCCATTCTGCTCAAAACATGAAGTAAGGGTCAAATAAAAATGGACATACGAGTACATACATGTATCTGAATATCCGATCATTGTGCGTGACAGAGATACGAGTAAATAACAAAAGGTGACCAAACCTTTAAAGTGCCTTTCCTCCAAAGGGGCTGGCAGAGTCCTATCCACACTTCGCTGGACGATATTCAGTCCAAAATATGACAGGCGCCATACACCGGTCTCCAGTTATGACAGAGAAACTGATTGACATCATATCACACAGTCCAGAATAGATCCTCCGAAGTTACACCTAAGTACTATTGCGTACACAAACGGAGATAGTTGATATTGAATGTCAATTAAGTTGGCTAACTTGTAACTTTACCTCACGAGTTTGACGTAACTTAGCTGCTGGTTATATTGGACGTGTCTTTTGAAATATAGAACGCAAATAGTAGTTGTACGATAGGAATGTCGGTGTTTCTGTTTGTATAGCAGTTTGTAATGTGATTTTATGACATTTTTGTAAGGTTTGTTTAGATAGCCTAGTTTTTTTTTTTTTTTTTTTTTTATCAGGACTCTTACACATACGGTCGTCTGACCCCAAACTAAGCAAAGCTTGTATTATGGCTGCCAGAGACTGATATAAATACATATATATTTTTAAATACATACTTAAATAGATATTTACATCCAGACATAGAACAAACACAAATGTTAATCGCATAAATGTTTGCCCTAGGTGGGAATCGAACCCACGCCCCCAAGCTCAGAAGGCAGGTTCACTACCAACTGAGCCACCGAGGCAGTCAAAGCGATGATAGCCTAGTTGGAGAAGGCCTGCCTCTCAAGCCAGAAGGAGAGGTTCGAACCCAGCCGACGGCACGCGTCAATTTGTTCATTGTGTGAATTTATGTGCGTATTGTCTTACTTTACTGGCCTTAGTCATCAGCTACATGACTAAGGCCAGTGTATGGCGACAGGTTCAAAAACGCAACTTTTTAGCGGCGGGTAACACCGCAGGGCGTAGCTAGTAAGTTATAATACAATTATCATCTTCGTCAGTTGACGTGAGGAGCAGATGTTTGTAAACTAGGTTAATTGATTCGTTATAATCAAAGGATTTAGCTGACTGGCTGTGGGCCGCGGTTGCACCCGCTATCTTGCCAAAGATGTTAATCTCGCTGGGATACAAATAACCTATGTGTTAATCTTGTAAGGTATTTCCATTCCAAGTTTAATTTCAATCTGTAAGGCGTTTTAACCGACTCCCAAAAAGGAGGAGGTTTTCAATTCGACTGTATGCTTTTTTTGTATGTTTATTACACGATTAGTCGGTCAATTGTGAATCTATTTTATTGTTTTTTTTTTTTGGTAGATCATACTTAAAGGTGGTCCC
Organism: Peribatodes rhomboidaria; assembly: GCA_911728515.1. NCBI lineage: Eukaryota > Metazoa > Arthropoda > Insecta > Lepidoptera > Geometridae > Peribatodes > Peribatodes rhomboidaria. Next base: position 1,650,835 of record OU452190.1, read on the forward strand.
ATTACATTTTATCCAAATCGGTCAAGCAGTTTTAATCATTTATAAAAAAAAATGTTTACATGTGTAACGAATTACAGGATGGGAAGTCGGTTTTTTAAGCCTTTTTTGCTCTTTATATTATTAAGTCAAGAAGTACTCGTAACAAACATACGAGTACACACTCACTTACATTCTTGGGCATAATAAAATCTTAATATTATGGATGTATGTACTTACTCAGTAGATATTAGTGTGAACATTTTAATGCGAAAGCATTTATCTTCATTTTCATTCAATTTTAATTCAATAACCAGACCGGTGCAAAATGCTAGTATCGATTTACCTGTTTGTACCTGGCTACCCGAGAGTTGTGACCGGAAAAGAATAGGCAACCCAACGTTTGCATATTCTATGGGCTTTAGACTTTCGATTGGTATAGAATTTGTCTAATAATCAAACCAGTGAAATGTTAAATAGGTATATATATATATATATATTAATCATATCCTGGACAGAAATTGGTTAGACAACCCATATGCAATATATTTATTGACATATTAAATTAATTATAAAATATATTTCATCAAATAAGCATCACGGTGAAGGTCATCCTATAGCGGGATCTTAGACTATTACGTTTTACATGATGGACCTTAAAGCGTTGTCACGATACGATTTGCGGTCGTGCAGCGTTGAAAATAAAACGTAACCATCATGGCAATAAGCTGTCACGATAGGCCCCCAGATCAACAGTATACCTGTAACCGACGAGCGTGTGAAAAGACTCATGGAAGTGGAAGAAGCGAAAGATGTGTACCAGGATCGTAGCAAGTTAGAGAAGTGGTCTCTGCCTACCGCTACGGGAAAGAGGCATGATCATTTTATAAATGTATGTAAAAACCTGATTCTCTAACGTGTTCGAATGATTAAATATTCTATGACTATTTTGTTTCAAAAAATGTTTAATCGTCCTTAATTTGAACACCCGTTCCATTCTGTCTAACTCTACTCAATAGGAAGAAACATAGTTTCGCAACTCTACCCTACTCTTTACAGCTCTGAAGACACTCGTAAAGTTCAACATCAAAACGGACTTTAATAATAGGAGGTAAAAGTTGAAATTGCGTCGGAGTGCACATGAAAGGACTTCCAACAAATTACGTTTTTCGTTTTTACAAGGAGGTTCCGTGATGAAACTTGGCGGTTACAAGTTTTTCGGCATCTTATCTAATGAGTTATAAGCGAGACTGGCCTTTTAGACGTGTGGTGAGGGTAGTTTTGACCGGATTTGGTTGGATTATGCCGGATTGGGACTGATTTGTAGAATTTTTAGATTTGCATTGTAGAGAAAGGTTAAATTGCGATGTGTGTATTATTGTGATACAATAGACAATGCACCAAAAATGGGGTTTTCTGTGCTGAAATTAATCACCGCTTCAGTAAATTCCATTGCACTATTAATTGCTTAGCAAAAATATTGTAACCGTACATTTTGGACGTGATAAAGTTTTCAAGTTGTTTTTGTTTTGTGATTTGAAATGTATTAGTGTTTTGATGAGTCCTTAAGACTTCTGAAGAAGCCATTGCATAGCAGTAATCTATTATATATGTACCTTTGAGCTTTATGAGTATTACACTAGTTTGTTATTTGGAACAATTGTGATTTGGCCGGATGACGGCCATTTAACTGCTTTTCCGGATACCCCATCACTAATTTTACGCCAGATGAAATGAAATATCACGAGATAAAAATCATGATGAATGAGAATTTGTCTTAGAGTCGGGATTAGAGAGCGCAAAGATTTTTTTTTTTTCGCAAAATAAGTTTTTTGTTGTGAAAAACATGAGCGTTTTACGTGTCAAAAGGAATGAAGAAATGTTACTGTAAGTTTTTATTCTTATTTTTTCCTGGTGATGAATTTGTGAGAAATACGTTTGCTTCTGTTTTTTGTCTGAAATAGGTTTACAATACTGACTTACGAGTATCTTGATCTCTTGGGTGACTTTTGGGTGCTAGTGTTAGAGGCTATGAACTAATTAATAGTGTCTTTGTGTGTATTTACCTTAAATATCTCCGCCAATTTTGAAAATTAAAAAATTAATGAATCAACAATAAATATATAATATATATAACTAGCTGCGCCCCGCGGTTTCACCCGCGGTTAAAAAGTATTCTATGTTCTATTCTAGACTATAATTTATCTTTGTGCCAAATTTCATCCAGATCTGTTCAGCCATTCTGGCGTGAAAGAGTAACAAACATCCATCCATCCATCCATCCATTCTTGCAAACTTTCGCGTTTATAATATTAGTAGGATTAACAAGCCTTCTCACTAAAAACACGAGAAACTGTAGAGAAATGCGACTTGTAGAGGAAAACAGCCGTGCATACGAAATAATATTTGCGTGAAGCTACAATAGAGACGTTTCGCTTCTTCTACGCTTCCCGCTCGCTCGGTCAATTATGTCGAAATTGAATTAAATATCGGTAATTTTAAAGTATTGCTCTTTTCACACTGTAACTTAGTCTTGGTGAAAATCAGAATCAGTAAAGATGGACAGAACGGTGTAACCTTTCCGAAGACGGGTCTGTGCAGTAGCGCACTTGTAGCGCCTCACTCAACTGCTGTCTTTGTACTTCTTCACTCTACAAAACTTCAAGGCTAGAGGGAATAAGTACCTTATAGGTCGTCGTGCTCCATCTTAGACCACAACGTCGCTTAACATCAGGCGATATTAACATAGTGGTCAAACGCCGACCTATTCTACATTAAAAAAAAAGACAGAGAAACAAACAAAAGTCTCGCTTTGAGACTTACTTTTTACAAGTTTAGACTTACACTACTAACTTTACTGTTACATTACAAAAGACTATCAAATCGAATAATCTCAAAAATTTTGCAAAAAGATTAATTCCCAGCCGAATCATTTCACAGAAATCTGCAGTGAAAAGCTTTAAATTTCTCTGGTAAGTGAACGAAATGAACGAACGAATGCAATCAACTTAAATACCGGTTCCGATTTCTCGTTCAGATTTTAACAAGGTAATTCGATCCCCTAGTGTGTTATAACGGTATTAAAACAGTTTGCAGTAATAATAGACGTTTATGTAGAAATTTTGTTTTGATTTTGATAAATTTTCTCACCCCTGACGCAAAAACTACGGGTGTTACAAGTTTGATGTGTGTGTGTGTGTGTGTATTATACCATTTGAAAAGTTTATGTACCTATTTTTTTTTTTAGACACTTCCACACACGGTCGCCTGACCCCAAACTAAGCAAAGCTTGTACTATGGCCGCCAGAGACTGATAAACATACTTAGATAGATATTAACACCCAGACATAGAACAAACACTAATATTCATCACATGAATGTTTGCCCTAAGTGGGAATCGAACCCACGCCCCCAAGCTCAGAAGGCAGGTTCACTACCGACTGAGCCACCGAGGCAGTCAAACCTTTTTATAAATAAATAATAAATTCCGGACACTTCCACACACCCACCCACGTCACCTGACCCCAAACTAAGCAAACCTTGTTTTATGACTGCCAGAGACTGATATACATACCTAGATATTTTTAAATACATACATACTTAAACCCCACCCCACCCATTAACACCCAGGCATATTGTTTTAGTCATATATTTAGCCCTAAGAGTAGGGAAATGATAGGCTTGATAGGTGACCATACTTTGAAAGAAAAGAAAGAAAGAAAGAAACAATTTATTTAATCGCACAAAATATTAAAACAACAAAAAACCGAATACATAATAAAACAGTAACAGACAATAATATAATAAATTAAATATTTACATAAAAGACATGAAACAAATATTTATACAATTAAAGTTTCACTTTATCGATTCGACAGGCCTTTTTTTGTACTTCTCCAGCGCCATCTATCAAAACGACACGAACTAATACATTTTTAAAATAAAAACGCCTCATTACAAAAATTAGTAGGTAAGCACACATTGTCTATCTCCTACGAGTACAGAGAGCTTAATAACTGCGTGAGGGTGTGTTGATGAACTACGTGTGAGTTTTTTTTTAATGTAGAATAGGTCTGCGTTTGACCACCAACTCGCCTGATGTTAAGCGACGTTGAGGTCTAAGATGGAGCACGACGACCTATAAGGTACTTATTCACTCTAGCCTTGAAGTTTTGTAGAGTGCAGAAGTACAAAGACGGCAGTTGAGTGAGGCACTACAAGTGCGCTACTGCTCAGACCCGTCTTCGGAACGGTTACACCGGACTACATCCCGAAACACGAGTATAGAGATCATGTTTTGGAATTTTGCTAGTTTATTAAAAATCGGGGTGTGGATAGATATGATCAAATCAAAATGTCCATACGGTGCCCTGAAACACTCTGTTTACAAAATATTTCATTCGCATATCGAGTAGTAGTATATACTCGCATATCGAGTCCAATAAAAATAGTTGAATGAAGCGTATTAAAAAATAGAGCTTTTCCTTTTTGGGTTCCGTAGACAAATTTTAATGTTATTAAAATAATAACAAAATGTCGTTGCTGATTTTTAATCGGTTTTGCTATGTAAGCTGATTGAAGCTAAATTAGCAAATTAGGTAAGTTTTTGCTATTTTCTGATAAAAATAAACAATAGTATTCATTTAAATTAGGTACAAGTTGTTATAAAATAACAACACGGGCTCATTTTATAAATATCTAACAGACTAACATAAACATTAAAAATTAAAGGTAAGCATCACGATGACATGATGATATCAAAATCATCTCGAAAATGAAGGAAAAAGCAAAGAGAGACACATAAAATATGTGTGTGTGTGAGATAGAGAGAGAGAGAGATGAAAGAGAGAGAGTGAGATCAAATTATAAAGTCTCTTCGTAAATAATAATATAATGATAAAATTAAGTAGTCGTTCTCTAGCATCATAAAAAACATATAAACAAAAAAAAACATGAATCAATTCTAGCAGCAAGTACAACCGTCTCGTCATATTGTCCGCGGATCCCTAACGAAGCGTGAGCGCGCTGAAGCATACTCTTTCAATCAACTAAAACTTTATTAAATCCATTCCAATAGGTCGATGACATCGCGTACTCTGCTGTAGTTGAAATAACAGTACTAGCTACTTTAGAAAATAGTTTATTTTTGAATGACAGGCGTTTATTATGAATCACATTACATATTTTCTTTTTTACACGACTGCGCAAGAAGGAGGGTTATGTTTAGGTTTGGTTGGCACGCCTTACATCCTATGATCCAAAAAACAAGGTCTAGCATTCCAGGAGCAAACACGTAACGACGTCACTCGTCATGGTCATCCGTCTCTTTCGAACTATGTGTAAATCACTTATTTAGGTCTTGCTTTAGCATCGATTGACGTCACTACGTGTTGCTACGTGACCGGAATGCTTTACCTGGCGGAGAATATTACGAGTATTATACCTGCTACAGCCTACATGACTTGACGGATTTCGACATGTGGGGTGTTATTTGAATCGTCTCGATTGTAGAGGTGACCTAAGACAAATGTTCATCCTTTTTTTTGGCCCTAGGTGGAAATCAAACCCACGCCCCCTACCTCAGAAGGCAGGTTCACTACCAGCTGAGCTACCGAGGCAGTCTCCAAAAAATATTTACACGTACCGTTCAAAGCCGGGTCGGAACGCTAGTTTATATTAGCTTTGTGATGATCTTCGCGCACAAAAACATATACCTTACTAGCTGTCACCCCGCGACTTCGTTCGCGTCTATTATTTATATATATGACGGCGCGAGATATCATTGGATAAAGAAAATCAGTTTGAGAGTTGTTAATCGATAGTTTTAATCTGTGGTTTATGACGATTAATCGATTTGTTTATGGTAATTTAGAGCGGTTAACACCGAATGGAGTTGCGTTTGGGATTTCGGGCGAACGTCATGTCTGTCAGTCAGTGGTTGACAGGACTGGGCTGAAAGCGGTCGCACGCAATGGTCATTCGTAAACCCATTACTCTAAATCGCCAATTATCTTTGTGATCATTAATTAACTAAGTAGTCTAAGTGACTGTATAATTAAAATAGTGAAAAGTCTACACTGCTGTCCCCTTATTTCAACGTTCCTGAAGTTTGACGCCCACCATAGATACCCGTGATGAGAAGTTCATGGCTCAGAAATTAGACACGACACCGCGGCCTACTAGATTTTCCCCGTCACCAGAAGTGGAAGGTCACAGCGCAGCGACCTTTCCTATGTTTCTCCGACATCAATGGGATCAGATGCGACGGCGTGGCTCCTCTTTCCTACATTACCCCGATATCAGGAGTGAGATGTGAAGGCTCGGCTTCCTATTTCTCTATGTTTCCCCGACATATACATATTTAAACTATCCTATCTCTCAAGTTGGATCGAACTGCACATGGTGTGCGAATTTTATTATAATCGGTTAAGTGGTTTAGGAGTTCATTGAGGACAAACATTGTGACTCGAGATTTATATATATTAAGATTTCGAATGACCAAGATAAATTATTAATTGATACATTAGAAATCCCATCCCGTCCGTGCGCTGGTTCGCGCTGACCCCAAAAGTATCTTTGGTTGTACTCGGCCTGCCTCCTATAGAACTTTCTAAGTAACTACTAAATTTGACCCAGTGTAGCGGTAAGCATATAAACTCCGGGCATTATCCCGCAGAACGCCACGGGTCTCGTACTTAATTACTTAATCTGTGGCTTAGACCGGATCCTGATTTATAACGATATGGGATGTTATACCGCAAGCCTTGTACCAGCGGAACGAAAGTTACCCTTCTGCGACTTAAGTTTTGCTATGCTAGCCTAGCCTTAACAGATCAGTGAAGTTGGGTAATGTTTGAGGCGGTTAGTTTTTGGATGGGTAACCGTGGCTGAAATTCAGGCGGCCATTACACTATCCAAAATGTAATATGGTAACTTAGCGTGGGTAAACCCGCACAATAGAAAAAAAATGTTTTTTTTTAATGTAGAATAGGTCGGCGTTTGACCACCAACTCGCCTGATGTTAAGCGACGTTGTGGTCTAAGATGTGCTAAGTGTAATTGCTTAGTGTTTAACCATTACAATATCAAGCATTTTTTAGCTTAGTTTTTAGCACGCTAGCTCACCTAGCGTACTGCAAATTGGATGATATAATGTCCGCCTTACAAAGCTCCTACAGCGGTTGACGTATACAGGATGTATTGTTGAAACCGGTAGGTCTTATGTCTCTTCTTGTCTAGATCTTCATACTTCATCTTAGGTCACAATGTCGCTTCACATCAGGCGAGTTGGTGGACAAATGTTGGCCTATTCTTAACAAAAACGTGTGTTTCGTGAGTTATTCAAAGATATTTTTGAGGCAATGTATATATTTTTTTGTTTTGAAAATAGTGCAAAAACATTGATATTGTTGTATTCTAAAAGAAGCAAGTGAAAACACTTTTAATCCCAATTGAAGTAATCTCGATCGTTTAGAAAAAATAACAAGAAAATTCAGTATTATTTTTGATCATAAAGACTCAAAAAAAATAGAGCAGATTACTATAATTATATTGAAAAAATAACTAACCGCTACATAAAAAAGTGGTCAAGTCCGTAAGTTCATCCATTTAGCAAAAAACACCGTATTTTATCATACCATATTGTATACATAAATTCTCGTATCAACTGTTTTTCTAAGCCTTACTACCAACACTACAAATTACTGAGCAGTAGCACAACTTCTCAAAAACCATTTAAATTAACAATGAGAAAAAGAGAGTGTAAAAAATTATCTGCTTATTAATTTTAACTAAATGGATATTATCAAACAGGTACTCGTAAGTACTTATTTATTTAAACCGTCATGGACATTGCAAAAACATAATCTCACATGAACCTCCATCCCGGAAACCAGAGTCCCTAAAACGATTCCACTAACACCCTATTAGTACACCGGTACTTCTTCGAATAGACATTGCAAAAACATAATCCTACTAATATTATAAACGCGAAAGTTTCTAAGAATGGATGGATGGATGGATGGATGTTTGTTACTCTTTCACGCCAGAACAGCTGAACAGATCTGGGTGAAATTTGGCACAGGGATAGATTATTGTCTAGAATAGCAAATAGAATATTTCTACATAAAACTCCAACTAGAAAACCAGAGTCCCGAAAACAACTCCACTATCTATTAGCTCACTATTAGCACACCGGTACTTCTTCGAACCCACACGCGCATTCACAACCTTCCAACTTAAACATCCAGCTGTAAATGTGTGCGTAACACAATTACCAGCAGTTGTTCTACTATTGAAGTCGATGTAGGGTGTCGTTACGCAAGAAGAGCGCAATAAATCTAGCCAATAGTTCAAGTTCATGACCTTGAAGACGATGGCACCTTGCCAAGGGGGAACTTTAAGGATTCTCCAAGGAAATAATATTTTTGGACACAGTCAATTTCTATTAGGCCAGTGTTGTAATCCATTTGTTGTCTAAAAAAGAAGAAAGAATTTGTAATCAGTGACCAAGACGCGAGTGGTTTTGGTGGAAAATTAAATCGGGTTCAGTATGGTCTGGTCTGATATTAAGCTCATGTGTGACTTAATCCAGCTATCACCGTTCTACAATTGCATCAGGCGCACCAATCAGGGACACTCTCTCGTGGTAGTAATTCCGTCTAAGCGCACTAAGCGTTTCAAATACACTTTTCCTAAATGAACTGCAGAGGTGTGGAACTCGTTGCCTGCATTTATATTTCCACCCAAATACAATCCAGGGATGTTTAAGAGAACAGCGAATAGGTATCTCCTAGGCAAGCGTGCTACACCTTCGATCAAGTCGACGCTTCTCATCAGGCAAGTCAGTGGTGAAACGCATGCCTACATTACGTTGTGAAAAAAAATATCACCGAACTTTAGTTGGGCGATTATTTTTTTATTGTCAATTGTTAGCATATTGAAGAGCTGTCATAAACGGACGATTAAAAATTAAAATCATTTTTTTATAGGTTTTAAATGAAGTTTGGCCCTATTGGTCTGGTGTCGAGGTATTGCATTTTAACAGCAAAACCTACAACAGAAAAACTGCTATACCAGAAGGATTAACGCTAGGACCCTGGGAAAGCCACGTTATAAGCTCATACGTATAGATTCTCTAGTAACCTGAGACCCGGATGAGATCGATTTTAGCGATAGTAGGTACTCTAAGAGCCGTGTTGGTCGAGTGGGACGAATCGTGCCTTGCGATTCGGAGGTCGTGAGTTCAATGCTGGCTGCGCACTGATGAACTTTTCTCTCGTTCAAAAGTTTATGTGCATTTAAATTAAATGTGACCCGTGATCTTACGGTGAAGAAAAAATATCGTGAGGAAACCGACATGTCCTAGAATGTGTGCATATTTATTAAAATGAGAATTTGTCTTGTCTACCTACTTAAATACTATTTTTACATACTGTTAGCGACTGGCTGGAGGTCGGCCTTCTTCCACTAGTTAGAGAACAGCCTCCTTTATTTAAGTAATATTGTTTTAAAAGGCAGATGTCATGTTTTATTTTAGCTTTTGTTTTTACTAGTGTTCTACATTGTGCGCCAAGAGGTTCTGTTCGTTGTCTGTCACAAATAAGCCATGTTCCACTGATCTCTTGTAATACAATTTTAATTTACCATCGTAATTGCATTTCATAAAAATAATCACATAAACAGTCCACACGTCCTCAATACATACATAAACATATTCCTATATTTAAATCCAAGAGGCCGTTGGCAGAGGGAAAGGTGCCCAGAATGCTAGCAGCATTGCCACGCTGGATGGCAATTCTCAATTTCTGGCCGAAATAAATGCCAGCATTCTGAACACCTGACGCCTCCTAGAATTAAAAATTCGAAAGACATATGACATCCACCAACCCGCACTGAGCCAGCATGGTGGATGACGGTGCAATTACTCTCGATGTAGGGTAGGTTGATGTCCCTGCTGTTGAACGTAAAGGCTGTAATGATTAGGTACGCTAGTCACACTAGTTTTAAGCCGAAAATAAGTCAGTCAAAATGTTTTTATTCATTTGGTTATCAAAGTTACACTTATGAACGTCAAAGTTTTAAAATAGACTCGACCGCCTTATTCGGAAAGGCACCTACTCAGAATAACAGCCAAGAAATTGGGAGGCATTTTTTTTATTAATATAAATAACTGTCTCACAAATTTTGGCTTACAACTAGGTACTCTTAATATCATAGTACCTGGATGACCGAGCTTTGCTCGGTATTTTTTTTTTAAATTGTGTTTTTTGGAAAATAAACAATTGATTTTAGTCTAACCTCAAAGCAAACACTCATTGACTTCGTGTTACTTAACAACGCCATCTGCTGTTGTGTCGTTAAAGCAATTAGTTGCTCACAAAAAATAGTATTATTATTCGCCAATAGATGTCAGGAAGAGTCATATTTTTCAGTTGAGACTACTCAAACGCCTCCTTTTTGTTATTTTTCTTCCAAGTTTATGTTTAAGTTGATTATCGATAAAACACGAATAAAATGACATTTTCTAAAAATGATTCCTAGCTAGATCGATTTATCGCCCCCGAAACCCCCTATATACTAAATTGTATGAAAATCGTTGGAGCCGATTCCGAGATTCCAATTATATATCCGTGGCACGTAGGAATAACTGAACAACTCGACTTGCATGATTTTTTTTTTATTGGCTTAAACGCTTCCTTCGTATGCGCTTTACTATGTATAAAAAAATCAGCCCGAAATATACAATAGTTTTAGAGCAATCGCGTTTTGTACATCTCGACACCCTTGCATTTTATGGTGTTTTACTTGATAAAACGACTTATCAAGTGTGTGTTTGCTTACTAATATTGACATCTTGAATTATCAACATCAACACATGTTCAAAATATTGAAGATCTCGACTTATACACCTAAGCCTTTTCTGCAAAAATTAATTTTAACTTGACAAATTGAGATGTCAAGCATAAGTTTGTGTATGAATAATTGTCATCTTGATTTATCAACTTACACTCACATCCAAAATACTGGATATCTCGACTTATACACATAGCCTGTTTCTGCCTCCATTGACAAATCGAGATGTCAAGTTATGGCAAGCCAAATATGTTTGATTAAAAAGTGACATTATCACATGTTCACTTTTACCTTTGCCGTGGTGATTTAGTTTTCATCTGCAATAGCAAGATATCAAGTTGTTATCTACCCGAGCTGGATATTTTTTATGTACCTACTGGAGCCTAAACGCCAACAAACATGCCATGCAACAACGTGAAGTAAATATAAAAAAGTATATTATAATGCTGTATATTATTGGTGACTATTACTATCATTGGTGTACTATGTACCTACCTACATGCATACTTACACAAAAGATTCAAATCAATACAGGGTTGATTGATAGCGGGGTGCAAAGCCGTAAAGAGACGCTAGCATAGATCATTTAGACCCTTTAGAGCCATGGTTGTCTAAGACGAAGTCTGACAATTTTTTAAATCTGTGTTTTAAGGTTTTTGGGGAAAAACACCAATGATGGCCAATCAGAATAAGAAGTTCCTTTTTTTTTCACTTTATTTAATTAAAATAATAGTCATAGCACCGCGAGAATCCAACTAGAAAAGAAAGGTAAACCATTTAGAGTAGGAAAGGGTGTCAGACATGGAGACCCTCTACCTCCAAAACTATTCTCAGCGGTTGTCGAAACAATCTTTAGGAGACTTAACTGGGAAAACCTCGGAATCACTGTCGACCGAGTCTCCCTACCACAATCGAGGTTCGCAGATGATATTTATATAATGTTATTTGCTGAAACACCTAAAAACATATAGCAAATGATACTTGAACTAGCGGATGAAAGTGAGAAGAAAGGTTTAAAGTTGAACCCAAAGAAAACAAAGGTAAGGACAAATGGGAAGAAAACCACCATACATCTAGGAAATAACCAAATTGATTACACTGATGAATATATCTACCTGAGACAGCTAATAACACAAGAGGTCCCTATACACAAAGAAATTGACAGAAGAATAACAAATGGCTGAAAGAGATACTGGAGTCTGAGAGAAGCCATGGAAGATAAAACTCTTCACATTATAGTAAAGAAAAAACTTTTCAACACCTGCGTAATACCTGTTTTAATGTAAAATCAGAAGACTCAAATGGCAATGGGCAGGGCATATGATAAGAGGCCAAGAGAAATGAAGCAAAATTGTGACACGATGGTGCCCTAGGAAAAGGAAAAGGGGCAGACCACAGAAAAGGTGGGATGATGACATTAGACAGGTAGCAGGAGTAACTTGGAATAGAGTGGCCCAAGATAGACAGGAATGAAAAAGGTTGGAGGAGATCTTTGCCGATTGGCAAACAGACCTACAAAAAATTATTAAGTATTAGAATAGATTAAGATTAGTTTAACTACCAAAATATACTTGTAAATCCACACTCATAGTTTTTAGTTCTTCATACTTTGTAAATAGATACTAAGTTGGTCTGAATAAAGGGTTTTATTATTATTTATTAGTATTATTATTGATCGAAGTAATGTGTAAGCAATCTAACAAAACATGTATTAAGCATGTGTGTCATCAGACATTTTTACAGATTTTTTACAGCCACTTAAGATTACGAAAATTTTCAAAGATTTTTTAAAAAGTTTTTTTGAAGTCGTTTAAAATAATAATTAGAAAAGCTTTTTAAATAAGACCTTTATAAGTAGGTATTTATGTCTTGTAGTGTGTTTGATTAATATTTTCTTATTTGTAGAACTCAACGATTGCCAACTGTTGATTTCTCGGGATAATAAGTCTAGCCTATGTGTTAATTTAGTGTATACTCTAAATAATTCATTTTAATTAGATACAAATGCGTTTTCATTGTGTTTTTCCCATATGTTTAAAAAATAATTTTAATAAGTTAGTGAAAATAGTTTTTAGATTATGTAAATGAGCGTATAATTCTAAAAAAAATATATTTTAAATACTAAGACTTTTTTTACATTTTGCATTATATGCTGAAAAGTAAGATATATCTTGTAAAGTAGTAATAATTACTTGACAAACTATATCTGTTTGAAGTTGTCATTGGTTTACTAATGAGAAATAATGCTTTTTCCATTGAAATAACTAAGGTAACCGATAAAAATGATCCGTACTCAGATGGTGAATAACTGGATAAATGTCCTTAGAAGCCAAAACTTGGTCTACAAGTCGAGTTATCAACTTATTCAAGGCATTTCAGCTGTTTGACAAGTCTATTATTATGTAAACTATAAGTTGTTTCGTTAAATTCTTGAAACCATACGAAAGAGGGCCTCAAGTAACCCTCAAAATAACTTTGACATCATCGTTTAACTAACTTACCGACTAAACATAAAATGTCAAACTTTAAAATGGCTGCCCTGAAAAATTGATGTTTTTGCGATGTTCAGTTATTCCTGCGTGCCACGGATATATATATATATACAAGAATTGCTCATTTAAAGATATATATAAGATATATAAGATTATATCTAAGCTGGTTACTGGCGGGCGTCAATTTCAATGTCAAAAAATCTTTATTACACAATAATAAATACTGTTAAATACTTAGCTAGTGTACATAAAAGCTAGTATACATCTTTTACACTAGTTTAGAGCTGAAACGTTTGTAGACATACTTTTGGTTTCTAATTTTGCTGCCGACAATGAAGAGTCTATCTTTCCAACTCGCTCTCAGCCTGCGAGTGTACATCTTAATAAAACACTTGCGCTATCCTATTTATTAGCAGAAAAAACAAAAGAGGAAAAATACCATGTAAATTATGGGCGAGTTAACCACGCGACATAAGTAGGGGAAAGCATTTCCCACTGTTTTCCTTCTGGCAATGCGCCTATTTCTACATCAAGCAGAGCTCTTACCATGTAATATACTAATCCTTGTAATACATTGAGGCTGTTGCTATGTATATTTTTATATTTGACATCTTATTGTATTATTATTTTGTATTATTTTATTTTATTGTAATGTAACTTTCTGTACTTATATGGACTTGGAATTCTGAATTAAATAAATTGAATTGAATTGAATTATTGTAATGACATTATCTGATTCTTGTATTTTTATTTTTATTGTTTATTTTATTTTTGTACTTGCTGACATTTTGATTTCGTCCATTCTAGTTTATTAAATTCACAATGTATTTCTATTATTCTGTTAATTATTAATGTGGTGCAATTTATGATGATAATAATGTGACTGTTACTCTGAATATTTAATTTAAACTTGTATGAGTCTATGATACTTGATGAATAAATTATTTATTATTTATTATTATTAAAAGTGGGACAAGGGAAAATATAGAGTTAATTGTGGCAAATGCGTCTGTGGGGCAATTGCGTCTTTCGAGAATTACTGACAAACCCTTCACAAATTAGGCGACATCTACATCTTTTTTCTATCTTTAGTTTCAATAATCTGTACAAGATGGCGTTAGTTGCCTTAATTTTGAAGGGGTTTTCACTAATTCTCGAAAGACGCAATTGCCCCACAGACGTATTTGCCCCAGTTGACCCTAATCAAAATTATTATTCAAAGACCTCTTTACGGTACTGCTGCGTTTAAACTTCTGTTACAGTGCCATCTTCCTCAGTCCTGCGTCAATCGAGACCAGAGTATTCTGATGAGTAAGCTAACAATTTGAGTTTGAAATTTGTGGAATCCGATCGGAAACGTTTCCGAATGATTCCCCTCCCTCGGCCACCACGATGTCACTGTCTTACTCCACTTACAACAACTTCACCTAGCTGCTGCAACGACAGTCTTTATGAGCTAAAATTGAGGTTCGTTAGGTTGCAACAGCTTTTTGTATGATCAGTGGCCCTATTCGGAGATTTAAGATTTTCATCTTACTTTTTTTCGTCCTTGTTGCTCTCGTTTGAAACGTCATAGGTGTGAGAGTGACCAAGATAAAATCTCATCTCATCTCACGCGCAGGAATAGCCCCCCAGTTAGTTTACTTACAATGGGTCCGGCGACTACTTTAGACTAACTTTTCATAAGTTAAGGTTTTCTGTTGCCATAGCGTCCAGAAGAAGATGACAAATGAAGAGAACAAGTAAACATACTGACGAGGCACTAAAATTATCAAAAGTGCAAATTCAAATTTTTAATGACTTTTGCACATCTCTAATCATTGAATCACTAAAAATTTCCCGTGTATTATGGATTATTTAAAAGCGAATGATGTAGACAACATTCCTGTGTAAAGGAAATTTTTGAATTGCTTTGTCTATCCTTAAAATAAATCAGTCAAAATCGACCCCTTAGAAATGTGAATAGTTTTTATAGCTTTATATACATTTTCTCTTGAGAATGTTTTTTTAAAAATACCAAGAACATAGGGACGCAGATATTTTGTAGATTTGTTCATTTAATTGTACATGCCAAATTTCATCATCATCTGACAAATGATTTCCAAGAAATTTGACAAGCGAGTTTGTATGTAAAATTCAGAGCGTCGCGGTGCCCCTAACTCGTTTAAACCTACTAATAGTATCTACCTAAACATGAGATACCATTAAAATGAACAAATTTTATATTTACCTATCATTCTTTTAAACTGCTCTACTGCAAAAAATGCTATTTAAATTTGGCTGTGACAAAAAAAAATACGTTAATATTGAAGCTGTTTATTTGTATAATTAGATCATTATTTCCATTTTCTCATGTGAAAAATAAACGGGAAACGACGTTTATGAAGTCATTTGTTATTTCGGTGAATGTACTGAAAACAGTGGCGTAAAGGTCTCGTCACACTTACTGATGACAAATCGGATATGTATGCGAGTAATTTACTGAATCGCTTGTACAGTTTTAAACAAATTGCACGATAGCAGTTAACGAGTTGTTAATTGAATTGTGAATAAATAATTATAACATACATATATGTAGCGCTAGTTATACATATTCTGTGTGCTTTTAAGCCTTGAGTGAATCAGTTTTTTCTAGACACACATCGTCGGCCACGTCATTTCTTAATATCAAGATCCATGAGTTTGAAACGAAAACCTATAAACAAAAGTATAAGCACTAATTACCAGCCATGCATTGTACAAACTAAGGCAGACGGTAATGTTGGTTAGTTGCTGATGTTGATTTAGTAAGATTTGTATAACGCATGTTGCGTACATACAATTAAGCGTGCGGCTAAAGAACGCTATGTGTGCAGCGAGCCTAAACAAAATAAGGGTAATAAGGTTGGTGCCAAGCGTACCGTAGTATTGAGACTGTTTCTCATTAGATATTCATTTTAGTTGCGGTCTTTAATTAACCTTACACTGTATACTAAACGCACTAAAGCTTTACATAGAAATTTATTAAAAGAGATTGGTTTTAGCGATGAGGCAGGCTGTTTTGAAACCAACAACTAAATGAACAAGATCAACTAAAACACACGTCCAGATGTGATATAAACTACTAGGGAGTATTCTGTGGATCGAAACTACAAAAGATAGTCGAATTATCCGACTTAATTAGGTAAATAGTCCCGTGTAATTAAAACTGATGTATCAAAATCCTTTTTAGATACTTTTGTTTTGTTATGTGCAAATAAAAAAAATATATTTCGATCTGAATTCAATAGATCCGTCTAGTGAAATTTAAAAAAATCCTCCACACCAATTTTCATCAAACGTAGGGAAAAACACTCCCGACTAATTCACCTTTCAAACAAAAAAAAACGAAATCATATTCGGTTCATCCGTTCGAGAGCTACGATGCCACAGATACACACACACACGTCAAACTTATAGCAGCCCGTCGTTTTGGCGTCAAGGGTTAAAAAAGACTTATTGTTCTTGAGTGTTGAGCTACTATGTTTGAACTCAGCCATAATGCCACAGAATAAACGATAGCTCTCGCAAAGCATTACCATGGATACCTACGAACAATAAATTCGTTTCAACCATAAAATGTCCAGCTCTTTTAAAGAAAATGCTATTCCCACTTTATTTTCCGTAACCTCGCTCTGGAACAACAAACCAATTCCTTGAACTTGGTCGAAAACAATTTTCTGCAGTGGAACAAAACAAAAATCTACATTTTGTATAGATTGGGGAACTTAACGAAAGCAACTTACGGTTCGCGGTCGATATACAGACAGTAGCACAGCTTTGAGGCTGAGAATGACCATAGCCGAACCTCGGAGCGTATCAGGTACGCGAATACCGTACCAGTCAGCCGTATCTTCTAGGCTTTTTGGGAAGCCTTTGAAGCGCGTTCGCTACGAGCTTCGAGTCAAGTTGCTCGCGACGAGCCGTTCATCGCAAGCTTCATATTCTCGTTGCTTATCAAGGCTCTCTTTCCCTTGACAACGTGTATGCAAAACATGATGATCGGTTGAGTAGTTAAGGCGTAAATGATAAAAAAATCAAGGTAGCAAGTTCGTACAGGCTGAGTGGCTAGCCCTGAAGTCAGAGTTACTAGGCCGCCGGAAAGCCTCTGACATCGCTTGATGATTGTTGTTATAAAACAAACAACTAGGGCCTACAAGTGTAACAAAAGCAAAGGTAACAAACACGTAAACAAACAAACAAAATACAGTTAGGAAGGATTAGGATACGATTGCGTTTGGAAAGAAAAGAAGAAGAAGAAAAGTTTATTTGTGACCTTTTAAAATTAAAAACATTAAGGGAATTTACAATCTACAAGGTCACAAAACGGCCTCAACTCAGCATAATGCCGGCTGTTAACCGGCGCTGGTCTTCCGTTGGAACCGCTTTGGCTCCATCTCTACGATGGAGCATGTTTCTTTAGTAGAAACCTGTATCAGTTTGTTATTGAAACCTGTACATTTTTCCTCTACCATTTAGAAGAGAAACTAGCTGGTGTTAAGTTTCCTTACTGATTCCTGGATGCTACAGATGGCTGAATAACTTAAAAGTTTGTATTGAATTGGAGCGAGTGTTGGGAACAATTACCCGCGCGCGTTTTAATGTTGGCACAACTGGCTTGAGTTAGTCTGTTCGGGGTGGTGTAATGGATGGGAGATTGCGAGTTCTGGTTCTTAGAATAGTGCAGCGACTGGAAAGTTGCGTCGAGACTGCGACCGGAGACAAAGACAGAAGACCGCGACCCATCTTTACAGCTTTAACTGTCTCGCGTTGCAGTCTCTCGTCTCAGTCTCACACGCAAACTGGCGAACATACAATAGCCTACAGTCATATATTAATAGTCGTAGTCTCGGATCCTTGGTCTTTGATTGCGGTCTCGTCGTAAACCTCCAGCTTTAAGGTAGAACGTCGTGATGAAACAGAGAGTGGAGAGTGGAGACCGAGACTGAAGACCGACATCGAAGACCTAGACGGGTTTGCATTTACTTTGTCTATCTACTGAATAAATCAGTCAAAAGTGACCCCTTAAAAATGCGGATATTTTTCATAGCTCTATTTTCACTTGAGAACGTTTCAAAAGAATCTAGATTCTTTTGAAACGTTCTCAAGTGACTTTGTCTATCTACTGAATAAATCAGTCAAAAGTGACCCCTTAAAAATGCGGATATTTTTCATAGCTCTATTTTCACTTGAGAACGTTTCAAAAGAATCTAGATTCTTTTGAAACGTTCTCAAGTGACTTTGTCTATCTACTGAATAAATCAGTCAAAAGTGACCCCTTAAAAATGCGGATATTTTTCATAGTTTCACTTGAGAACGTTTCAAAAGAATCTACTAGATTCTTTATAAATGCAAACCCGTCTAGGTCTTCGATGGAGACGGATAGGCGGAGATATTGTTAATTTAATTGTACATGCTAAATTTCATCATAATCTGACAAATGGTTTTCAAGAAATTTGAGTAGCGCGTTTGTATGGAAATTTCAGAGCGTCGCGGCCCTCTTAAATTAAGTGCACAAATCTGACATTAGGTTAAGTTAGAAAACGGGTGCAGCGCGTCGCTTGCAAAGATTTTGTATGAATAAAGTTATGTAGAGGCACCATGCCTGCATCATAGTTTCGCCTTACGTCATAACGCTTTTGTGTGAGTCAGACCATAGTGTTCATAGCATTGTTCGGCGTCCGTAACCGATCACCACTGTTTAAGCAATAACCTCACGGGCAGCTTTCGGACGTGTGACCGCGAGTGGCATTTACAACTAAGTGCTATATAACTATCTTAGGTCGGAAGACAAGTTGAACTGTAAGCGAGGCAAATTCCACCACTAGTCTGGTTATTTTATTTATAAGTTTTCAAACTTTGGATTCTAAATAGTGATTTAATCGAAAATAGTACTTAACTAGATGCGTTTAAAGTACAGTTTCGATTAGCACGCTTTCCCGCTGTACGTTTATTCCTTACCCCAAACAATTTGAGTTGCAAACTAGTAACAAGTTCACACACCATTCATCCCAATTCAAAACGTTAACTAACGCGTCGGAAATTGACTTCTAGTTAACCACTTAGCGCTGACACAGGAGGTAATTAGACGCAAGTGTATACTGCACCCATACTTGGGCAGTTATAGTTCGAGTCACTGAAAACGATCACGCCTTTCCCCCAAGGAGGCTGGCAGAGATGTAATACTACACCCACACTTCGCCGGACGATATTCAGTCCCAAATTTGACAGGGGGCGAGCCTGTCGCCATACACCAGGCTCCAGTTACGTAGCAGATGCCATACAATACGCACATATGTGAGTATTATTAAATGAATATCGTCCGGCGATGTGTGGGTGTAGTATGACACCTCTGCCAGCCTCCTCCTTGGGGGAAAGGCGTGACGATATGATATGTTCACACAATGAACAAATTTTTCACTCACTGTATTTCATAATACTTCAGTTTTAGAAAATAAACATCTTTGTCCTACCAATTAATTTTTAAGAATATCATTAATATCTGATTTAGCATACTTTTGTTAATCAGGTTATCGACGGAGAAATATATAAATACCAGCTGCGCCCCGCGTTCCTATAGAAACCGTATTTTTTCCAATTAAGGGTACCCTATTTCCTTTTCTGTACCCCTGACAACATGTAAGCTTCTGCCTCCTTCCTAACTATCCTAACTTCGTGCCTCGGTGTTCCCCAGCAGTAGATACAACCTGGGTCTCTTCAAGACAAGAGTGAGTAGGCACCTCATGGGCAAGCGTGCTCCATCTTAGACCGCATCATCACTTTCCATCAGGTGTGTTGTGGTCAAACGTGGGCCCTTTCAATGATGATGGGTTGAGTAGTTGAGGTCCGAAAGCGTAACGAAGAAACAAACAAATGGATCGCTTTTGCATGTATAATATTAGTTACAGGACTAGGATACATTGATGTTCCTAGAAATGCCTATTTACCCTAGTAGACTCTAAGACATTCGTTTCGCTCGGTCAATTAAAGGGTCAGTAGGAGTAAGGTTTGAAAGGTCAAACTCCACTCCTACTTAAATTACTCTCTAAATATCAAGAAACTTAAAATAATGATTATAAGTACGCTACATTCCTTACTTCGTTATTATTAAGTAAAAATATTACGGAATAATCCTTAATATTCGTTTTTTACCAAGGGAAAATAAAGCAGATCTATTCATGACAAAACAGGTAAACCTGAACATTATTACTAAAGCCAAGAAAAATCTTGCAATTTAATTCCATACCATTATTTCCCCTAATAGGACGAGCTGTACGCGTCTCGGGGCCAAATCGCACCATAAATACGTAGTATAGATGAAGACAGTATGGTAACTTCACGATTATTGCCACGGCCGGGTCCAAACAGAACATGAAGAAGCAGATGGCCCGGGAAAGCGGGTGCGAAGCAGGACCGGCCTGTTTAGGGCCGGCGGTCTATAACCGTTTACCAACTTCCGTTCGGGATGCGCCTTCTACCGCGTGCTTCAAAACCAAGCAGAGAGCTTGGTTAGTAGAAAATAATGTTTTATGACATTGAAACTTATTTTAAAATAAGAAATTTTTGAACTATTATATTATTATTTTGTAAAATAATAGCTATACATAATAATTAAATATTTTTACTATACTTAACTGTATAAAGACATTAATGAACTATTTTTATACTAGCTGCGCCCCGCGGTTTCACCCGCGGTTAAAAAGTCCTATGTGCTATTCTAGACTATGATCTATCTCTGTGCCAAATTTCATCCAGATGTGTCTAGCCGTTCTGGCGTGAAAGAGTAACAATCCATTCATCCCTTCTCACAAACTTTCGCGTTTATAATATTACTAGCTGTCACCACGCGACTTCGTTCGCGTTTATTATTTATATCTATATATGTGAGCTATCCTATCTGTTAAGTTAGATCGAACCGCACACGGTGTGCAAATTTGATTGAAATCGGTTAAGTAGTTTAGGAGTCTATAGCGGACAAACAACGTGACACGTAATTTATATATAATAAAGAAAGAGAAGATTATAGTAGGATAGGATTTGACATAATTGTCAACTATTCTTGTCTTGACATTCGTTTTTAATTATAGATATTTAACTGTGACGTGAAACTATAGGAGTTATCAATAAATTATGATTTCTGATTTCGGACTGATTTTTTTGGAATGTATCTTTTTTTACCTGGGCGGCAATTTAGCTAATCATAGCCGATGCTTAACAGAACCGTTGACGTTGCATTAGCCTTAAAAACCAGCCAAGTGCGAGTCAGACTTGCGCAAGGAGGATTCTTATCATTATTTAGAGAAACGGAAAAAAACACGTTTGTTGCTTGGGAGCCCCCTTATAGGGCCGCGACGCTGTGAAATTTTCATACAAACGCGCTTCTCAAATTTCTTGAAAACCATTTGTCAGATTATGATGAAATTTAGCATGTACAATTAAATTAACAATATCTCCGCCCCTATGGTCTTGGTTTTTTTTAAAAAGTTCTCAAGCGAGAATTTAATAGAGCTATGAAAAATATCCGCATTTGTAAGGGGTCACTTTTGACTGATTTATTCAATGGATAGACAAAACAAATCAAAAATCCCTTTACATAGGGAAGTTGTCTACATCATTAGCTTTTAAATTAATCCATAATACCAGAGACATTCTTAGTTATTAAAGAATGATAAGAGAAGTGCAAAAGTCATAAAAAAAATTAAATTCCATTTTGTCACTCTGTAGGTAACTTTAAAAGCTCGTCAGTATCTTTACTTGCTCTATTCGCTCGTCATCTTCTTCTAGACGAAATGGTTATGGAAAACCTTACGCCAAGGCGAAGTTAGTCTAAAGTGGTCGCCGTAATTTTAAATATTGCTTTTATTCTGTATTTTAGTACGAGTATTTGTTGTTATTTCTGCAACAGAAATACATCATCTGTAAAAATTTCAACTGTCTAACTATCTCTGTTCATATTTTAAGCCTGGCGACAGACAGACCGACAGATAGACGGACAGCGGAGTCTTAGTAGGGTCCCGTTTTACCCTTTGGGTACAGAACCCTTAAAAAACCAAAGAGAAACGGCTCAGTGTCACTAATGTCTTACTAGCTAGTTAGTCTACTAACTAGTTAGCTGTACTGCCGGTGACAGCCTGTCAAAGAATAGAATAGATTACTAACTCACTTTAAAACACCTTAAAAACCTAAAAGTGTTAAGTACTCGTACAACTTACTAAAACATCCAATATTTAAAAAAAACTCAATTAAAAAAAATGTCCAGGTGCTTCGAACATCGGCTCAACTACGACTACTGCTATCCTCGTTACAGAGTCTCCCTCCGAGACTGGCGCCCCTCCCTCCCCGCAATACGTTAGCGCGTTACTCTAGCAGTAATTACCGTTCTGTCGACGTAGCAGGATTCTTTTAGAGGTCCCTCACGTGAACCTTATTGTGGATGGAATAAATAAGGATCCAAAACATAGGTACGTAAACATATAAATAAAACGTATGTAAGTATATAGAAGCCATGATAGCCTAGTTGGAGGCCTGCCTGTCTAGCCAGAGGAAGCGCGTTCAACCCCAGCCGACGACACGCATCAATTTGTTCATTGTGTGAACATATTTTATGTGCCGATGGTTTGTCAACTACTATGTGACTGTAGCCCGGTGGATGGCGACAGGCTCGCTCCTGTCACATTTGGGACTGAATATCGTCCGGCGATATGTGGGTGTTGTGTTACACCTCTGCCAGCCTCCTCGGGGGAAAGGCCTGACGACATTGTGGTAGCAAACTCTGGTGGGAGGCTTCGGCCGTGGCTAGTTACCACCCACCGGACCAAGCCATGCCGTGAAATGACCTAGTCGTGTTTCGGGATGTAGTCCGGCATAACCGTTCCGAAGACGGGTCTGAGCAGTAGCGCACTTGTAGCGCCTCACTCAACTGTCGTCTTTGTACTTCTTCACTCTACAAAACTTCAAGGCTAGAGTAAATAAGTACCTTATAGGTCGTCGTGCTCCATCTTAGACCACAACGTCGCTTAACATCAGGTGAGTTGGTGGTCAAACGCCGACCTATCCTATATATATAAAAAAAAAACATTATATTAGGAAAACCAGGGCTAAGCGAGATGATCCAAATCTCTCGCGCCGAGAGACGTTGTCAGTGTGTTGAGCCGCGCGTGCTTTACACATCTTTTCGTCACGCCTTTCCTCCGAAGGAGTTAGCAGAGGTATACTACACCCATACTTCGCCGATTGATATTTTCAGTGCCAAATGTGATAGGGGGCGAGCCTGTCACGTTACACCGGGCTCCAGTTATGTAGAAGATAACATGCAATACGCACATTTGTTCACACAACGAACAAATTGGTGTGTCTTTGGCTGGGATTGAACCCGCTCCCTCTGGCTTGTGAAAATTCTCCAGCTAGGCTATACAGTATTATACAGTATACAGTGTATTTATTATACAGTATTGTGTACAGTATATTTAGAGAAATAAAAATATTATATACTCCGCTAGATAAGAACTTACGCACACTGTAGAACTCACCACCACCAGCGCTGGTTGTGTACAATCAGCAACACGCTGAGTTGGGGCCGGTTCTGTGACAATGTGCTTGTGTATTTTGTGTGTCTAATATGTGTCTTCCTCTTCTGTCTGACTGTCTGTCTATGTACATTGTCACAATAAAGTATTCTGTATTCTGTATTCACTGTCCTGCTACGTGACTCTTACGGTCAGGTAACAGCAATTCAGTGGGTTATTTATTTTGAACTTCACTTAGAGGGTGGTTCATTCATTTATTATAACAATAATGTGGTCCAGAAAAAGATTTTTTCTGGTTTACTGTATACTTTTGTTGGTACGTGTTTGGGAAAAGCTATCTAAGATTTGTTAGTGAGTTAAAAGGTATATCAGAAAAAAAAGCGTGGATTTTTTTTAAAGTTTCGTCTATCTATTCTGTTGTGGCTAAGCTGGAGCCGTGTGGACATAATTTGAGCTTTAAAAATGTCACGTGATCTTCTAGTCAGCTCGTCCAATCAGCAGCTAGTATTTGAGTGTTGACAATTCTAGAAATAAAGGCCTTCGGAAGTGATTGCAACTTGTGTGTAGGGCCTGAAACGACTAAGAGCTATTCTTTAGCCACCGTCGCAAAAACGGCGGGGTGTTATAAGTTTCACGTGTCTGTGTGTGTGTCTGTGGCATCGTAGCTAACGAACGGATGAACCGATTTTGATTTAGTTTTTTGTTTGAAATGTGCATTAGTCGGAAGTGTTCTTAGCTGTATTTGATGAAAATCGGTGTCGATTTTTGAAATTTTGAATTTATTCACAATTCATTACGAGAAAAATAACACAACAACAACAGCGTGTTGCTGTACAATCAGCAACACGCTGAGTTGGGGCCGGTTCTGTGACAATGTGCTTGTGCATTTTGTGTGTCTAATATGTGTCTTCCTCTTCTGTCTGTCTATGTACATTGTCACAATAAATTATTCTGTATTGTGTATTCTTTAAAAACAGTCTAAAGTTTTTTTAAATTACTTTTTTCTTTAACCGACTTCATGAGAAAGTTATTTATCCTATCTTTTTTGGAATCCGATAATAAAGCACCATTTGAAAAACGGACCTATTAATTTAAACTTGCTGCGCCCCTCGGTGTCATCCGTGGTCAAGAAGTAGCCTTAATATTAATCCAGGTTATAAGCTAGCTTCATACCAAATTTGATCAAAATCCGTTCATTAGTTTGAGCACAAAAAAGTAACAAACAAACACACACACACAAACTTTCGCCTTTAAAATATAAATAGGATTTTCTACGCCTCGTGCTAGCATCCACCATCCTACAGGATCTGTTAATGTAATCACTATGATATGTAGCATATATTATGCGTTAAAACTATGCGTTATATCTATATGCTTTTCCTATTCCAAATTTGCTAAGTCGTTGCTGAGTTGCTTGAAGAGCAACTAACATTTGCTCTCATCAAACTTCGCTACTTAGCTCCTGGGTGAACCCATGATGGGGCAAAGTGAGGTATTTACCCCACCCTGATCACCACTCATTATCATCATGTAAGCCCGTAAGACGCCCACTGCTGGACAATGGCCTCCCCCAATGATCTCCACAACGACCGGTCCTGCGCTGCATCCAGCGGCTTCCCTCGACCCTCAACAGATCTCCCTGCCTCACACCTCGCTGCAGTTGGATAGGTTATCTCTAACTCAAAACTCAAAATTCAGGCTTTTCAAATGACTAAAGTAGGTACATTTATATTTCTGTCCCATCCTTCACGAAAGTCTGGGCACGCCGGTCAACGTCGCTTAAAAATCCACTGTTTTAAAAAATAAAAAAAAAACACATTCGCGAATGCCACTCCAAAGGACAACTGCCCTGCTAACGGGACAAGGGAGTAATAAAATTGTTATCTAATCTTAAACTAGGGCGCCTGGGTGGAGTCACCTACTTCTCTACTTCCTTAAGTTAAATAAAAACACATTTAAAACACGAGCATGATTAAGAACATGTTCAAACAAACGGGAGCAAGTAATACGGTTCACGCACGTCATACCCTAGTTATGAGCAGTCGGGCCTGCAGCGCCGCGTCGGATATTAACCCGGGCTCCGTGACGGTATGCCTTATATTTCGTGCTCAGACAGTACAGAGTATAGAGTTTTTACAGTGCTTGAACTCTAGAATCATAACTTTATCAGAAATTTTATACTTCACTACACTGACTGAAAGATTTGACACCAGTATAGAAAAGTGACTCGAATTAGTAACTCCTACAGAAGTACTAATCAAGTAACAATATAATGGCTTATTGTGTTTTCACAGATCGCCAGGTTACAGCGAATTAAATAAAAAAAATAAAAAAAGCGTATTGACTGACATAAAGCGCATTGTGACGCCATAATTATTTCTGACAAATCGATATATTTGTCTTAGCAAGAATAGCAGACGAATGTAGAAGTCATCCTTGCCTATTTTAGTTATAGGCCACATTTCTCCGTTAGTGCCATGATCCAAAAAAAGAAAACAAGTTTCGGTAGCGCATATTAGACATCTGACGTCACTCGTCATCCTCATCGTCTTTTTCTTTAAAAAACTTTTTTTTTCTTTTGTTTAACTTTGAAATTGACGTCACTGCGAACTCGCAGTTTACGTGATCATTTTTGTCTGGGAACGCTATACCTGGCGGAGTATATTAATTATTACTTCATGGTCTTAGTCTCAAATAATACTCCGTGCGTAAAATTTGATACAACGTTAAAAACTACATCTCTCCGCGCAGGTTAGAGGTTATCACTCATTATAGCCAACCGGGACCCGACACGCACCGCCTCGCTTCGTGCGTTTAGGTTTTCTTTTATGAACTTCTATGGATATGCGCTCACTACATCAACTCCGAATCACCTCGGCGTAAGCTGTCAACGTGCTGACGGCGAGTGGCCCATTCTGTGACCACCCCTCGCCCGCGAGTTCTTCACGTGAGAACAAGTGACAATCGCTGACAGACTATACTATACTTGGGAATTCGTTGACTACGCGAGGTTCTCTGGTTGACCACGCGACATCCACCCGTGGTCCACCTGTTGCCCACCCGTTGACCAACCAGTCGAAGCGTTCCCGATTCGCTTAAATGAGTGACAACCTTATAACGCAGAATAAGTAATAGTATGTAACTACGTACCTATAATGCTTGATGACCCGCACATCATCGCGCCAAAGTCAAAGTCAAAATATTTTTATTCAATTTAGGTATCAAAGATACACTTATGAATGTCAAAGTTTTTTAAAATAGACTCGACCGCCTTGTTCGAATAAAGAGTCCCGCATAGAACTGTACAAAAAGCCTTACCTAATAAAGTAATTATTACTCTAAATTAATGTCCAGATCTCCAATCTCTAAATCTAAATCGGGCCCACTTAGCTCGTCCTAGCTTTTATTACATTTAAAACCTAGATTATCTACAGATCAGGGGTTAGATTTTCAAACTCATTAGGTACGCTACCATTTCCGTTGGCTCAGATGGGATAGGTTTTTTACACAAGTTTTTGCCTTTGGAATTAATTCTAAATGAGATTTTTTTTCTGCGAAAGTGTAGTATAATTTTGTATCTTTAGTAAAGAGGTAGAGCTTGTAAGTTAGTATGTTAGTTATGGAGATTATACTTAGATAATCTCCAAAACTAGTGGTACGCTTAAAAGAAAAACACTAATTGAAGGTTAGATTAATAAACGTGACTAAACCCGCAGGCAGATGAGCTTGTAATTTATATAAAACATGTTATTGAAATACCAATAATTTTGCCAGAATTAATTGACATTCGTACATGAGGTGACATAGTACAGACGACGTCGAAAGTCGACGTCTTGAATAAAGTCGAACACTCAACAAGCATTTTGACACACGACATTTTGTGTGTGAATTATATTTAGAAGGCATTGTTAATCCCTCAATTATGTCCATTAAGTAGCAAGAGACTGTTCCTATAGGCAGAAGGACCATAATTATTTTCAAAACTGTTGTATATACAAATCTCTAGTGTATTTCCGCTCTAACGTCGCATTAAGTACGCCAAGGAAAAATTACTCAGGTTAGCTAAATAGTACTTGGAACCCATTTTCCTTGGCGGACTTAATGCGACGTCAGAGCTTAAATACACCAGAAATTTATGTAGCCAACAGTTTTGAAGATGGACTTCCAACAAGCTGCAAAGCAAAGTAACGCCTGATTCAATCAACTATTACTAATTATAGTCCTTCAGCCCAAGCCCGTTCAGTCCTGCACAATCGCGAAAAAAACAGTGTCAGTATACGAGTAGAACTGATTATAATAAATACATGAACTGATTCCATCATCTGACTTCCGCCACAGGTCATCAAGACAGACAAAACATCAACATGTCGTTAGCTTTCATAAAGCCCGCACGATGCGCTTTCAGAACTCCTTCCTAATAAGAACTGCCAAGGAGTGGAACGCACTTCCAGCCTCGGTGTTCCCCAGCAATAGATACAACCTGGCTCTCTTCAAGACAAGAGTGAATATGCACCTCATGGGCAAGCGTGCTCCATCTTAGACCGCATCGTCACTTTCCATCAGGTGTGTTGTGTCCACCATTCAATCATAAAAAAGAGGTCTTTTCAAGTGTGCACCAAAAGTGGTGTTGCTAGTCGTGTTGCTAAGCATTCAGCAGGCTTCATGTACGAACAGCGTAAGATCATCAATTTATTCACAAAGTCAATTCTCCACCAAATAAAGAAATCCGTTCAAAAGAAGATTAATCGGTTTCGGATAATAATGAGAAGGCTAATAAGAATAAAAATGAATAATAAATTAACCCTGACAATGGATTATTGAAATTTATTTTTTATTTATGATTATGAAAAGGATTTTACGTTCATTATGTCCGTGAATTATGAAAATCACCTTGTATTATGAGCGATTTGATGAGAAAAGATTTCGAGGTGAAAAATATTCATCAATAACTTACTGTGAGGTCGATGTAATAGAAATATTTTAGGGTTGTGATGTTGGTAATTCCAAGCGGTGTGTTGCGGGTTCCGTCACGTTTTATAGAGTTACGTACCAAAAGGGTAAATACCCTCCCCCTCGCCCCTGTACCTTTGGGACTAAATAACGTCCGGCGATGTGTGGGCGTCGTATACACCTCTGTCAGTCTCTTCGGGGGACAAACTATAATTTTACATTTAAAGTTACACAGCATCCTAATCCTAACTTTTTTACAAGCTTTTATTTAACTTTCAATGTATGTATGTAGCGATGTTTGTTCGGGTGGAATCTTGTAACTCAATTTTGAAGCAGATATCTTCAACCGTTCGAGCTGAAATTTTGTATACACGTTTAGTTTGGTTAACAATGCATGGTTAGTTGTGTGACGTCATTCTAAATCCAACATGGCGGAACACCCAAAATGGCGGACAAGTTATCTTTAATGCACTCCTGAAATATGGGTATCAAATGACTTAGGTACCTACTTACTTTCCTACTTTTTAACTAACTCAAAAAAAGGTAGAAACTTCTGAATTAGATCGATTTTTTTTTTGAGTTTGTTGTCTCAGAACTCCATCATACTTAATATTTTTGGAAAATTCGGATTTTTAATTAAGTAAATAATAATAATTAAGAGCCCTCCATTCGGAGGGCTCTTACCACCGTCAACGTGCCGGCCATACTTGAGCCGAACGGTATCGCACGCGACGATGGTAAGAGACCTGACGGAATGACATTGATTCCCTGGAGTCATGGTAGGCTACTGGTGTGGGATGCCACATGCGTCGACACACTGGCGGCATCCCATGTATCATCTACCTCCAGGACGGCGGGAGCGGCGGCAACATCGGCGGAAACCCTCAAGAGGCGGAAATATGAATCCCTCGGTGATAGTTACATATTTCTGCCTTTTGGGGTAGAAACTTTGGGCCCTTGGGGTCCAAGCGCATGGTTGCTCTTCAATGAGCTGTCAAAGCGGCTGATAGAGAGAACAAACGACCAAAGGGCTGGTGCTTACCTCGGTCAGCGAATTAGCATTGCTATTCAGCGAGGTAACGTTGCCAGCCTTTTGGGTACTTTACCCGCGGATACTGACTTGAGCTCTGTTTATTATTTGTAATTTGTTATTTTTGTTTGGTTTATTTTAGGCTTATATTGTTTTTAATAATAATAATTAATAAATTCGGGACTCTTGCACACACGGTCGCCTGACCCCAAACTAAGCAAAGCTTGTGCTATAGCTGCCAGAGACTGATACATACAGATAGTATATATCATAGATATTTTTAAACACATACTTGAATAGATAATAAGTACCTGGATGACCGAGCTTTGCTCGGTATTGCTCACAAAAAATAGTATTATTATTCGCCAATAGATGTCAGGAAGAGTCATATTTTTCAGTTAAGACTACTCAAACGCCTCCTTTTTGTTATTTTTCTTCCAAGTTTATGTTTAAGTTGATTATCGATAAAACACGAATAAAATGATATTTTCTAAAAATGATTCCTAGCTAGATCGATTTATCGCCCCCGAAACCCCCTATATACTAAATTGTATGAAAATTGTTGGAGCCGATTTCGAGATTCCAATTATATATATAATATATACAAGAATTGCTCATTTAAAGATATTAGATAATTGAAAGGACTGCATCTATAAAATAACCAAGTTAAACATAATAAAAAAAATCGTTTTTTTTTTTTCAATTATACTTAAGGAGGTTACATACCTATAGATAAATACGTGTAAATGTAGTAGTAAACATCAGCTAACCGATATAGCACTTGACATTCGTAATAAACAAATTATCGCGACTGCACTATCGGAAAACGATTAACGCGGAAATTGTGCGATTAGCAACTAATGGGCGAAATTATTGGTAGGGGTGGCACGTGATTTGGAAACGGGGGTGTCAAAACTACAAATCAGGTATTTGGATACATATTTACCCATGATCCAAAAAAACAAGGTCTAGCATTCCCGGAGCAAACACGTATGACGTCACTCGTCATCGTCATCCGTCTCTTTCGCACTATTTGTAAATGACTTATTTCGGTCTTGCTTAAGCATCGATTGACGTCACTACGTGTTGCCCACGTGATTGGAGTGCTATACCTATGTATGGCGGAGTATTTTATTTTACTATGTATTTACCTAAAGTTTACTTTTAGAAAGTATGTCAAAGTCAAAGTCGAATTGTTTTTATTCAATTGAATAACGAAGATTTTCTTAAGAACGTCAAAGTTATGAAATAGACTCTGTCGCCTTGTTAGCAAGCATGAAACTGAGGGCATATTTTTTTTTCAAAAAGTAGAGATCAGACATTCAGATACATACTCGTATTTGCCTAAAGCTTTCTTTTAGAAAGTATGGAGCTGCTTCTAACTTTCCAAGCTTTTTGTTTACTAAAACACTAGCTGTTACCCGCTACTTTGTTTGCGTTTATTCAGAAAATAGTATTGAAAAACCTTCACCGTGAAATACTGTAACCAATTATCAAATTTCATCAAGGTCCGTTCACTTGCTAAGCCTTCAAAAGTCTACAATCAAACAGATAGAGAGACAGATAGAGTTACTTTCAATGTTATATAATTATTATGGAAGTATGGATTGAAATCCGATTTTCAATGGTAGCATAATAAATTCCAAACTAATACTAAATACAGAATACATTAATCTCGAAAAAGCGGTTTAATAAAAAAAAATGCCTTCCATTATACTTAACCGATGAAGTTCATGTAATTACTAGCTGTAACCCGCGACTTCGTTCGCGTTTCCAATAACCTACCTCGTGAAATACTGTAATCAATTATCAAATTTTATCTAGATTCGTTCCGCTGTTTAGCCGTGAAAAGTCTACAATATTCGATCCGATATCGAATATCCGATCTCTACTCATAGTAGACAAGTTAGAAAGTGAAATGGGAGAAAAAAGAATTATGCCTTAACACAGAAAGAAATGGAGTAAATGGGAAGCCTTCACCCAGCAGTGCAAATAATAAGATTAATTTTAATAATGATAATAGGGTTGTTAAAGAGTTTAAAAAATTGTCAATCACATGTGCCACATCTGTTGTACCTAAATAAAGGACATCTTTGTTTGATGCGGTATTTGTTGTTGTAGAGGCATTGCGATGAACCCTCAGTTTCTTTTTTTCATAGCAATTATTATGTATTGATTTTTACGTTGAACGTTACAGAAATCGCGGTGTGAGACATCTCTATCAGACAGTGTCTCTATTTCTTTCTAGCGATGTAGGCGCGACAAAAAACGCGCTTGTTTTATGTGTCTTTCGCAGCTAATGTTTAACACAACAATCTCTGCGTTTCGTATGATTGAATGATGCGTATGTTTTGCATGTATGTTATTTCGTGTTTAACTCTCTTATTAGTTATATACTTGTGTCACAATTTCGTCTTTAAATATTCTGACGTATTTCTTATGAAATATATCTAATTAACATGTTCTAACGTGGCAACCCTAGCATCCGTAGATCGATTATACGCCGCCCGCATGACTCGACGTCCGATGAAAGTTTAATATGTTACACGCGATTCCGGAATATTAATCGAATCCCGGACTAATGTTCATCGAATGAGACGGATCCGATTAATCGATTCGCTTTCATTCGCGAACTGATTTTTCGATTATTGACAATGGCTTTCGTTTTATTAGAATACGACCTACTCGTGTTTCAGAGAGAAGAATTTTCAAAGATTTTTTTGACTGGTACGCGTGTCATACATCATGTTATCATCAAGCCTTTCTCCCGAAGGGGCTGGCGAAGGTGGACACCCACACTTCGCCGGATGATATTCAGTCTCAAATTTAACAGGGAGCGAGCCTTCCGCTACCGGGCTCCAGTTATTAGGCAGCACTAAATTGCGGACGACATTATATTATAAGAATTAATTTTGTTATGTAGATGAATTAACAATAAAATGTAGTTACAAGTAAAATGGTATACCTAAACATAAAAACCACACGTTAAACCTCACGTTAATAAAAACCAAATATACACGTTTTCAGGGATACAAGAAAGGGACTTCGTACTTTTCATCCAAAAAAAGAATTACTTTTTGTGGGGTTGCGGGCGAAACCACGGATCACAGCTAATAGTAATGAATCGAAATCGATTTTAACATTTTGTAAAGTAATTTTTCGATAATGATTTGGTCACATAAATGACACCACTGTGCGACCGCTGCTGTGTGCGTTGCTTAAAGTGCCATTAATTATTTTTCGAAAAGGCTCTTATTTAACAAAATACACGTCAACTTTATTTAACGTTTTGCTTGTTCAGTTCAGTTTTACAAATTTTGTTTTTGTTTCCTTTTTAATGGCTCTCTCACTTTTTATCGCGTTAGCTACGAACGTTATCCTTATCTGTGTTTTTTATGCTAGCAGTAGTTGTCGACTTTCGCCAAGACTTAGACGGTTTTCGTACTGCTACTGTCTTTACCATAAGTTTTGATTTCTTTTTCGTTTTCGTTTGGCTCCATACACGTCAATGAATCACCGCTAGCAGAAACGATGAGGAACTATTTAAATGTTATACGAAAACAAAAAAAGTTTACGTTAACAATAAAAACTCATTTTGATAAGCTTAGGTACTTTATTATGTAGATTTATAAATAATAACCACGGTTTTGACACTATTACACAGGTTTATTTATTAAAATATTAAGAGCGCAACCTCACACGGTTGGACGACGATCGGACATTGACCGCCCGCCATAGCTACTTTTATATTCTGTGGTACACGCGTCCATGAAGGCGACTCGCGATACTTCGACAATCCTAACACCTCCCCTCGAAGTCGTGAGTACGTCTGATTATTCCTTACATACATCCATCATACCCAAATTACGCATACATTCCTGATGCTTTGTCCCATTCAAACCTTTGGTCAAAATATCCGCAGGCATTTTGTTCGTACATAAGTATTTCAGATCTATAACACCTTGCTCGCACATATCACGCACAAAATGATACCTTACGTCAATGTGCTTAGTTCGGGGGTGATAGTTCTTGCTTGCGGTAAGCTTTATTGCACCCTGATTATCGTTGAATAATGTCACACACTCGCTTTTTATTCCCACATTACTCAACACATCTCGCAAATACATAGCTTCTTTAGTAGCTTCGGAAATAGCCATGTACTCGGCTTCCGTGCTTGACAACGCGATGCTTCGTTGCTTACGTGCTTCCCAGCTGATTGGGGCACCTGCTAATAAAAATGCAAAACCAGAGTAAGACCTGCGATCAATTGCATTCGAACCCCAGTCTGCATCAACTACACCAAATAACGATAAACCAGTCTTCTCATACATTAAGCCGTAGTCTGATGTACCTTTCAAGTATCTTAAGACACGTTTTGCCGCTTTCCAATGCTCAACGTCATAATTAGTATTAAATTGGCTAAGAAAATTTACGGCAAATGCAATATCTGGTCGTGTTGTTACAGCCAAATACATCAAAGCACCTACCAAGTTTTGATAAGGATACTGATTCATCACATCATTCTTCACGCATTCTGGTTTTGCTAGTTTCACATTCACATCCATAGGAGTCATTGTAGGCTTACACTCACTCATTCCAAAGCGTTCAAGAACCTTTTCCACATACACACTTTGATTTAAGTACACTCTGTTATCTTCGTCACGAGTAAATTCAATTCCCAAACAATGATTTATCCTTCCCATGTCTTTCATCTCAAATGCGCTAGATAATTGCTTCTTTACATCACGCAACCATGCAGTATCATTCGTTGCCAAAATCATATCATCAACGTAAATAGCAATCATCATCATCCGCTCACCTTTTCGTGCTGCAAACATACATTGATCTTGTAATGTTGGCTTCAAACCAATGCTGATCAACTTTTTCACAAGCTCTTTATGCCACTGCAGTCCAGACTGACGCAAACCATACAAACTCTTTTTTAACAGACACACGCTGTCATCGCATTCATTCAAAACTTTGTTCCAGCGTATAGCTGTGTCGATAATTTTCTTATCTCGAATGATTTTTCTTTGAGTTCCAATCTTTTGGTTTGTGAGTAATCTATCTAGAACATCACGTAGCTGATCCGGTACTTCCATAAATACTTCTTCATCGAGTGATCCATTCAGGTAAGCTGTTACTACGTCCATTTGATGGATCTCTAGTCCAAATTCAGCTGACAGCGCAGCTATGATTTTTATTGATGATGACCTCACGACTGGGGACGAGGTTTCATGAAAATCCTCCCCTGGCCGTTGAGAACAGCCTTTAGCGACCAGTCGTACCTTCTTGCCGGTAGTTTTAGTACTAAACACAAATCGGCTTCCAATCACTTTCCGATTGTGTGGTCGAGATACGATCTCCCATGTCACATTCTTTATTTGTGCTAGATATTCATCTTCTAAGGCACTTCTCCAAGCATTAACGTCGCTCGTCTTATCAATGTCACTCCATGTCATAGATTCAATAGTCGCTATTCCTGCTGTTTGACAGTCATTCCATTCATCATCATCAGAATCATTTTCAGTATTTGTTGCTATATGTTCAGCATTTTCATTAACTGATATATCTAGTTGCGGTGGGCTCACTGATCTATTCCGCACTAGTCTCCCTTTTCCTTTCTTCGAAGGGTTTACTACTCGTTCCCATGAAATCTTATCGACTTTTTCTCTTCTTGATCTCAGAGGGGCGTCCTCTTCTTTTTCCTTTTCGTTATTGTTCACATTAGGCTTATTTAAATCCACAAGTATCTCTCTATTATCAATACTTTCTTCTTCATCAAGTATCTCTTTGTATTCATGCCTGAACGCAGTTTCATTCATGAATTTTACATCACGTGTCACTATTATCTTTCTTGTTTTAGAATCGTGTATTCTATAGGCTTTAGATTGAGTATCATATCCCATAAATATTCCCATTTCTGAGCTTGAATCAAATTTCCCTTTCTGGGAGCTTTTATCTTTGTAGTACGCTTTCGATCCAAACACGTGCATGTAAATTAAACTAGGCTTCTTCAGTTTCCATAATGTGAATGGTATTTGACCGTTTAAAGCAGTAGTTGGGCATCGATTTCTTATATAATTCGCAGTGTGAACTGCTTCAGCCCAAAAGGCAGGGGGGCTTCCTGCTTGACGCATCATGCATCGCGCCATCTCGATTAGGGTTCTATTCTTCCTTTCAGCAATCCCATTTTGCTGCGGTGTATACGGGGCTGTAAGTCTTCTTCTTATTCCTTCTTTCTTTAAGAAATCATCAAATTCTTTGTTTACGTATTCACGCCCATTGTCAGACTGTAAATACTTTATTTTCTTGCCAGTAAAATTCTCAACATAGGCTTTGTATTCTTTGAATACGCTCAGAACGTCGCTTTTGTTTCTTATGAAGTAAACTTCACACCATCTGGATTTGTCATCAATAAAAGTAACGAAATACTTTTTCCCGCTGAAAGACTCATGCCTCATTGGGCCACATACGTCAGTATGCACAATCTCGAGTAATTCGCTCGTGCGATCATCACTGCCCTTTGAAAACGGTGTGCAAGTCTGCTTTTGACTGATGCAAATCTCGCACTCAGACAATTTTTCATTGTCTTTTAATGTTAGGCCATGCACTAGGCCACTCTTCGACATTGCCTTCAAATCACGTTCATTAAGGTGTCCGAGGCGCTCATGCCACATATCTATAGGCTTCTTTACCTCCTCAATATTATGTGCACTGTTTTGACTCATTCGAACATGGTATAAGTTACCAACTCGGTCTGCACGCATGTGAATTTTGTCTCTGTCGTCGATCACAATAGCCTCATTTTTCTTGAAATGAACTTCGAACCCGCGATCTGTCATTTTCGCCACTGATAATAAGTTGGTTCGTAAGTCGGACACGTAGAATACTTTCTCGATGTCTATACGGCGCTCTTCGCTGCCTGTATCTACTGAAATGCTGACCTTTCCCGCTCCAGTAATATTTGTGCTTTCATTATTAGCCAAATTAAGCTCGGAGTCAAGCCGGGTAAAATCTTGAATCATTTGTTTCTCATTACACATATGTCCTGTGCACCCACTGTCAATACACCAAACTGGGTTTCTCTGATCACCGAACATCACCTCTTCAGTGGTGCTCATCAACATCGTCGTCTTCGGATCATTATTCTGTTCCAATTGTTGTGCGCTCTGCTACTGTTTATTGATGTTCTTCACTTTGCACTCTCTCGCTAAATGCCCACGACGACCACAACGGTAGCACTCCATTTGACTTTTATAATCATGTCCTTGACTATTATTAAACGTCTTCTTCTGGTTGGCATTTTTGTTGGTACGCTTGACAAACATAGCTCCTTGGTCAACTACTTTCGATTTTCGAGCTTCAAAATCTTCGACGATCTTCACTTTCAAGACTTCTGTTGAAGGTAAATCATCTCGCGATTCCATTGCCGTGCGAAACATCGCGAAGGAATCCGGCAAGCTATAAAGTAGTAAAATGGCCAATAATTCATCAATCACTACCAAACCGATTTCTTTTAGCTTCTTTACAGCGTCAAAGAAATCCGCGATGTGCTTTTTCAGGTCCTCTTCTTCTTGCATACGCGTCAATACAAGCTTCTTCAGCAACGATGCTTTCCTTGCAGGGCCGCTCGACTGATATAAGGACTTCAACTTGTCCCATATTTCTTTAGAAGTTTCTAAGCCGTCCAGTGCAATTAACTCACTTGGACTAATGGCCAACAAAATATCTGATTCGGCTTTCCCATCGTTTTTAATCCACTCTGCATACTTCTGATCCGACTTCCCTGGCCGTGGCAATGTTCCATTAACATATTCTCACAAGTCATTTTTCTTCAAAATTGCTCGCATTATCACCAGTTAACGGATCAATCTTGATAGTAGCAGCCATTTTAGAGCTTTTTCAACTCAAAATGTCCCAAAAACAAGTAAATACTGCACTTTTTTTACGATATTTTTACGAAATAAACAACGCAAGCCGGTCCATTTTACACCGATAACACAGAACTATACACTGTGTCGCTTAGTGTCATACAAGACCTACAATTTCGTGCACAGAGTCAATAGTTGGAATTCACTCACGCGGGAGCACAGAGTCAGGCACTGTGTTACACTGTGTCACCAGAGTCTACGGAATATTGAACACTGTGTCGTTAGTTGGAACGCACACAGAGTTTGTTTACGCGAATGTTTTAATTCACTTTTTTCACTGCAATTCCAAATAATTGTTCACGAAATCGTTTATATTTCACACACTGGGCACATAACCTGTAGATTTATAAATAATAACCACGGTTTTGACACTATTACACAGGTTTATTTATTAAAATATTAAGAGCGCAACCTCACACGGTTGGACGACGATCGGACATTGACCGCCCGCCATAGCTACTTTTATATTCTGTGGTACACGCGTCCATGAAGGCGACTCGCGATACTTCGACAATCCTAACATATTACTTACTGTCTTATGCCAGCAGTAGTCGTAGTCTTTTGCCAAGAGGCAGCGAGCGCGCTTCAAAAAGTTCGCGAGTAAGTTAACAGGTTTGCGTGCTAGCGGCGAGAGGCTCGGCTCGTTGAATTGATACAACAAACTGTTACGGCAAAACCATACTCCACCTTTAAAAAACCAGTTCACCGTCGCGTAAAGTGGCCCAGTATCAGGCTATATAGTCTGACGACTGGGATGTTATCTTAGTCACTCTCACTCCCATGACTCTTCAAACAAGAGAGACAATGACCAGAAAATATCTCACTCATTTCTTTTTTACTACAGACTAGGCATGCGTTTGGCCACTGACTCGCGTGACGGGAAGCGTCGACGTGATCGAAGGTGTAACACGCTGGTCTAGGAGACACCTAATCACTTTACTGTTGAACACCCCCAGATTGTGTTTAGATTGACCCTTTTTGTATTACTTTAAGTTCCTGTCCATCCAAAGGTTACCTGGAAGAAATCGCTTTAGAAGTTTAGACGATAAGATCGCTCTTGTACTGGCGAAAAATGTACTTTAGTTTTTAAGATTTTCATGTAGTTATTTGGTGTAATTTGTATTGTATTGTATTGTATTGTATTGTGTCTAGGTGGAAAGACAGACGCAGAAAACGAGTTCCACTCTGCAGTTTTTGCAAGAAAAGTTGACTTGAGCATCGGAATAGGGCCCTCGATTCGCTGTAGTACCTACATAATATGTCTATAGCGGGAGTTTGAGATCCGACTTTCCAAGTTCCGAACAACATTATACCATCACAAAAGCTTTACCCACATAAGTACCTCTTACCTCCAAGTCTCGACAGGCAAGTTGATGAAATTATCTAATTCCACCGATCCACTGAATTGTTTCACTTTCCTCTGCGGCGGGAATATTTTTCACAAACGCAATTTCCAACAGATAGGATACCTCTGGGATGAACTAACTTAATCAAGAAGCCGCTGGTTTGGGTTAGAGTACGACGGTTGTCTGAATGTGGCGTAGATCTTGGTTATTTTTGGCTAGCTGGCTCGTGATTATTATTTATGAGGTGTTTGT
Organism: Peribatodes rhomboidaria; assembly: GCA_911728515.1. Lineage (NCBI taxonomy): Eukaryota > Metazoa > Arthropoda > Insecta > Lepidoptera > Geometridae > Peribatodes > Peribatodes rhomboidaria. Next base: position 1,690,212 of record OU452190.1, read on the forward strand.
TACGGATAAACAAAATGGAAATGATAAAGATAACACAAAATATCAAATATAAAACTGAATTTCGTAATTCTTTTTAAAGTTAAACTTTTCCTTTAGATTTTTGTGCTCTAACTGTGTGTTTTTTTGTTTCAGGTAAAAAACTAGCTGATGGTATGGATTAATATGACGCTGGTTTTGCAACATAAAAACATCGAGCTACTTACATATACAGTTAATATGAGTATGCTCAATCAAGGTGCGAAATATAATAAACTAGCTATGCCCCGCGGTTTAACCCGCGTCGCACAGGAACCGTTTTATTTTATTTGGGAAAATATCTTATTTTTTTCTTTTATAAGATCCTTCTCCTTGCAATAATAAACACAACAACAACAATTTAGCGAAAATGTTCTATCTCATGTTCTACATAATATGCGATGACCAAGGGAAATAGTGATTCATTTTTATGCGTATATAGAGATAAACGTAATAATTATGCAATATGTTCGTAATATTCAAATTCAGAAAACTGGCATGGTTTACACACATTTCGTATAAATTTCGATAACTTTCGGGTTTGTTTCTTCAAGTTTTATTTAATTTCATTGAAAAAGTATGGTTAACTTCTTGAAAGCAAGCTAGCAAATCTTGCTTTTTACCACTTCTCAATGTCCGATGACGCTCAAAAGTAATGTTGTAAAGGCTTTTTTTGTAAATTTTTCAAGAAGTTTTTACAAGCGTAACGCGCGCGCCACGTCTTGCTGGATCCATTCATACTATTTTTTTAGTAACTCTGTCTGTCTGTCTCTTTGACGGCTAAACGGCTGGAAGGATCTTGACGAAATTTGATAATAAGTTACAATAAGTATATCACAAAGAAAGATTTTTTGGATGAGTACTATTTTCTGAATAAACGCGAACGATGTCGCGGGTAACAGCCAGTAACTTATACGATACATAAACACAAGTATGTTATTCCTATATATATAAATAAAGAAATACGGGACATTTCCAAACACGGTCGCCTGACCCCGAACTAAACAAAGCTTGTCCTATGGCTGTCAGAGACTGATATACCTACTACGATATTTTTAAATACACACTTAAATACATAATATTAACATCCAGACATTAAACAAACACATATGTTCATCACATGAATGTTTGCCCTAGGTCGGAATCGAACCCATCCAAGCTCAGAAGGCAGGTTCACTACCAACTGAGACACTGGGGCAGTCAAAAGTACTTACAACAAAACATTCCCATTTACTTATGTAAGTACATTGTTAAGTGTAAGCAAGTTGCTAGAAAACAGTTCTGCGGTATGTCAAGTAAGTAGATATCCGAATTTCGCTTAACTAGCGCCTTGTTAGTTACGACAATCTTAAGTAATTTCTATACCAAGTTTCCACTCACAGCATTTCCGAGAGAGCGGGTTAAGTCATAAGAGATAGCGGTTATGGCTACGACTTTCGCTACGAATTCATTGGAAAATTACGCGCGTCAATTAGAGCGCGTATGATTTAAGCTTCGATTTTTTAAATCTAATTAATTTTGTTTTATTTTTATTTAGCGATGATAGCTAGTTGGAGAAGGGCCCGCCTCTCAAGCCAGAGGGGGCGGGTTCAAACCCAGCCGATGGCACGCACCAATTTGTTCATTGTGTGAACGTATGTATTGGATGTCATCAGCTACATGACTGGGGCCCAGTGCATGGCGACAGGCTGGCCCCTTGTCACATTTGGGATTGACTTTCGTCCGGCGAAGTGTGGGTTTTGAATTATACCTTTGCCAGCCTCTTCGGGGGAAAGGCGTGTCGAAATGTTGTTGTATTAAAGTGAAACTTCTAATGCAACTTCCAACAAGTTTGCGTTAAACGTTTAACGCTCCTGGGGAGGGGGAATAGATAGAGGCAGAGCGAGAGTGAATGCGTAGCACTCGAACGCATGCGCGTAGTGAGAAATATACACAGAAGGAGAAACACTTGTTCCGCGCAGAGGGCCACGCACTATTTTTTGCTATAATATACGCTTCTACTCCGTTCACTTATTATCTTAATTTTTAGAGACGGTAAAAGAATTTTATATAGATACATACATGAGAGCTGTCAAAAGTTCTCAACCGCTTTGTTTAAACTTTTCAGAATGAGTCGAATCGAAACTCTCTCTTAGATTGTACCACGCAAGCTCTACCCCGGCCTGAGGCGACCATTACACTGTCTACTAAACACTAAAATGCACTCAAGCTTTGTCTAGTTGTCTACCCAGAATAAAGACGAATTGAGATTTAGGAGATCTCATTTGTAGAGATCCGTTAACTTTATAGTTAAGTACACTAGCTGCGTGCAGCGGTTTTACCCGCGGTCCCACAGAATCCGTTAATGTTTCGGGATAAAAAATATCTTAGGTATGTCATCAGCTACTTGACTGGAGCCCGGTGTATGTCCCGCCCCTGTTACATTTAGGACTGAATATCGTCCGGAGAAGTGTGGGTGTTGTATTACACCTCTGCCAACTCCCTCGGGGGAAAGGCGTGACTATATGTTATGTTTAAAGTACTCTACGTCCTTTTTTGTTACCCCTGATAACAAGTACGCAAAATTTCATGATGATCAGTTGAGTAGTTATGACGTGAAAGGGACACCGATTTTCATCATACATAGCTAAGAACACTACCGACTAATACACCTTTCAAACAAGAAAACTAAATCAAAATCGGTTCATCCGTTCGGGAGCTACACACACACGCACACATACACACACATGTGTGAACATATGTGCATATTGTATGTCATCTGCTACATGATTGGTGCCCGGTGGATGGCGATATGCTCGTCCTTTGTCACATTTGGGGCTGAATATCGTTCGGCGAAGTGTGCGTGCTATATTTCACCTCTGCCAGCCCCTTCGGAGGAAAGACGTGACGATATGACGACATGGTTTTTGAAATACCTATTTGTCTTATTCTAAGCAGAAATCAAACATTCACCTCCTTATTAAATAAACGCTGTCTTTGGATCAGATGTACAGTAAGTATTTTGTCTTTTTCTGTCTTTTAAATTTGTGAACTTGATTGAAAAAGACAAAACACTGTATTACTATTCTAAGGCCATTATTAGTAAAAAGGTTAGTCCGGAAAGCAAAACAATCTTTTACTTACCTATCTTTTATTCAAACGTAAGCTAAAGAGAACAAAAAATACTTAAATATGTATCTATCTCTAGTGAGATCAGAAAAATTTCCAAACAAGAAACATTTCCGGGGGAAGGATTAAACTGAACACCGTTTTTAAAACTTGCACCCTTCAAGGCTTAAAACTAATACCCGAGGATCAAAACCAACTTAAAAAATATCCCGAAGCGTTCCTAATCTCAATTTTTTAATCCAAAAAAGAAGATTAATTTACAAAGTATTAATCAGCAGTGCAATACTTTGGGGCAGGCATGGTTAATGGTTTTCGTTTACGGGCCGCTGTGATGTGTTTTTGTTGACTTAAAATTAGCGCCTAAACAAACAAAAACTAAGAATGCAATAGGCTGGTTATAGTTAAAATGTTCATGTTCATTTTATATTTGTCGTTCTGATCAAATTTACTTTTATTTGGTAGTATGGTTTAATCAGTTATTTTTTACGATTTTAATCGAGTTACAAAGACTAATATTACTCACCTATAAAGTTATTATTATTTTTTACTATGCAATAGGATCCTCATGCACATGGATGGTTTTTTAATTAGGTTCTCTCATATAATTGACTGCCTCGGTGGCTCAGTTGGTAGTGAACCTGCCTTCCGAGCTTGGGGGCGTGGGTTCGATTCCCACCTAGGGCAAACATACATGTGATGAACATTTGTGTTTGTTCTATGTCTGGGTGTTATTATCTATTTAAGTATGTATTTAAAAATATCTAATTATGTATATCAGTCTCTGGCAGCCATAGTACAAGCTTTGCTTAGTTTGGGGTCAGGCGACCGTGTGTGGAAGTGTGCCGAATTTATTATTTATTAATTTATTTTAAGCTTCCATCAAGTTGCCATGCCCATAAAAATATTAAGCGAGCCGTAACTTGACCAGTAGTGCTTTAGGTTAATCCCAGGTAGATGAAAAATGGCGGATCATTATAGTAATTTCCTTTCTGAATAAAAAGCCTTAAATAATAAAAGTCCAGATACACAAATCTACAATCCGCATTAATGACTTGAGGATTTTTTAGATCCAAGAGGCGCCAAGAGGTTATTTCCTCTTAATTCTTAAGTATGTATCTTTATAATTATGCCTTGCAATATATACGTATATATATTTGAATTTATACATATCGTCACGCCTTTCCACCGAGGGGGCTGGCAGAGGTGTAATACAACACCCACATTTCGCCGGACGATTTTCAGTCCCAAATGTGAAAGGGGGCGAGCCTGTCGCCATACACCGGGCTTCAGTCATGTAACAGATGACATACAATACGCACATAATTATGTTCACACAATGAACAAATTGGTGCGTGCCGTCGGCTGGGTTCGAACCATATATGGGGAATTTATGCCTATATAATATAGACATAATAATGAATAAATAATAATAAGGCTAATAAATAATAATAACAATAGGCTATCATAACAATAAATTATGATACTCGTAGCCTAGTTAGAAGAAGGCTTTCCTCTCAAGCCAGAAGGTGCTGGTTCGATCCCATAGACGAAGGCACGAAATTATTAGTTCATTTGTAAACTTATGTGCATGTTGATGTCATCATCATCTGCTATATGACTACGGCGATAGGCACACCCCCTGTCACGTTTACGACTGAATATCGTCCGGCGAAGTCTGGGTGTTGTGAATACACGTCTGCCTGTCTGTTGAATGTAGGTATCATGGCTGCAAACTCGCATGATGGCAAGCGGCAAAGTGCGACGGATACATACCCCACCTAAACACACTCACTCTGACCTTCAAAAGCCTTGTGCCTTTATTTTTCAACTGATTTGTAATTGACTGAGCGCAGCGAGTGATCAGAGTCTACTGGGACAACCCAGCAACTGTTTGATTGACGATCACTTGATTATCAATGGTCCGATCTCATTAAATGTTTAAGTAGTTTACCTTCTTAAATACATAAATGAGCTAAGTTGGACATGAGGTTGTAGAGACATACGAAGTCTCCGGTCGAGGCGAACTACTAGTAGCAATTAGGTTCATTTTGACATCTTAGACAAAATAAGACTGACACATGAACAATACTACATAACAAGAAATATTTCCGGGGGAAGGATTAAACTGAACACCGTTTTTAAAACTTTGCACCCTTCGCCTTTGACATCTTGTAACTAATGTTTGGTATCAAAATTAGGTCAATTATGAGAATTTCTGAGTCTGATTGTAAAGCCACTAGGTTTAAGGTTTCTAAACTACAACCTGAAACCTACAAGCTAACGAGCCTTCTAAAGAACAACACTGCTTACCTTTACGTGATTGTGCGTAAAACATTACCTGCGTAGTAACTGAAATATTTGCGAAAGGAACTCTTAAATTAGTAGTAACACATTCCCCTTTAAGTTCCGAAGGAACATACACATACGGGCTTCCATTATGGCCCATTATGGGCCATTATGGACGTCGAAGGCGTCACGTGTGCGTCTTACAAATCCAAGCTACCTGCCAATAAAAGTGGTGTGTTGGCATTGGGAGAGCGACTTGGGCTAGTAGCTGAAAGGTGGCTAAACTAATTCCAGGACTATCATGTTTCAAATTTGTCGTCGACAGTTTTGTTGATTTTAGACGTTATGTTTGACTCAAATTTTAATTTTATTGATAAAAACAATTGAGTCAATTGTGAATGTCAAATCCATAGGTTAACGACTACTGTACTTGCTATGTAGGCTTAAGTATCAACGAATTCAGAGACATTTATGCATATTTTAAACGCATTTCATTAAAGGAAGATTTATTACGTTCGCCCGTATATTTTTATCTTAATCGATATTTTCATCAATTGACCGATTTCATTAATTGAGCATGCATTGAAATTAAGCCGATCACGATTTTCATTCTACTTGAATCAGCTTAACCTTGAATTCGACGTCTACTCTCCCAACGTAAACGAGGCACAACTCACGATTTAAACAGCGTCCAGTATTGGTCCCTGAGGGCCCAGAGGCGCCTGCCGAATACAGAGGCCATCCTCGAACCCTCTCAAATTGCCCCTCTTTACCCCTTTTTACCCCACTTACCCCTTGAATTACCTCCACACCCGTCTGCTATTGTACCTTGATACGAGGGAAAGAGTTACACCTTTGTACACTTTATTTCGTTTCGACATTGAATACCGCCGGGTTGACGACACGTAGCATATTGCGCTGCAGTTCTTTGGGTTCTCTTCTTTGACAAGGTGTTCTTTATAGAAATTGTGTATTGCTCATATCGTAGCGCTTAGAGCGTTGCTCGAATGCGTAGCGATTACAGTGTAGCACAATTGCGTAGCGCTTTGAGCGTAGCACGAATGCGTAGCGATAACAGCGTAGCACAATTGCGTAGCGCTTAGAGCGTAGCTCGAATGTATAACGGTAACAGTGTAGCACAATTGTGTAGCGCACGTAGCTTCACTAGGTGTTCGCAATCGATCACCGGATGTTGAGCAATGGACGACACGGTCAGTATTGAGCGCTGTATCCATCTGAATGCTACTGTTGTTCGGACACGTTAAATTGTTGCCCCAGGGTTGTTTGTCCTATTATCGCTAATCCACGTAATCAGAGCTAGCTACTCGGCCTATGAGAGTTTATAGACCTAGCGAGTGTTAGCGAGCGAATCATTTATGCTTCAGCTTCTACAAAAATAATTTTTTGCACTTCTGTAATCATTCTCAATCAACTTATTATTTCCCTTGTATTATGGATTCATTTAAAAGATATTGACGTAGAAAAGCTCTCTATGTAAAGGAATTTTTGATTTGCTTTGTCTGTCTAGGTATTGAATAAATCAGTCAAAATTGACCCCTTAAAAATGTGGATATTTTTCATAGCTCTATTTTCTCTTGAGGACGTTTTTTTTTAAAAAAACCAAGAACATAGATGTGGTTCATTTAATTGTACATGCTAAATTTCATCATAATCTGACAAATGGTTTTCAAGAAATTTGACAAGCGCGTTTGTATGGAAATTTCAGAGCGTCGCGGGACTTAAATAAGTAACCATAGCGCCAATGGTCAACGCATTCGTCCTGCTCGCTCCAACTTACTAGCACTATACTAACGAGCGGGACAGCACACAATCACCATCGCTACACTAAAACCTCGTATTTGTGAGCTGGTTCTCATTAGCGACAAACTAAGCGCCTTATCGTGTGTATCGTCAACTTCCGAACAAACTTTGTTATGATTGATACGGTGAAGTTTGAAGACTCGCCAATTTCATGGAAATGCTTGCGATATTTTTGTATCAGATTAGATTAGCCGAAGTTATACGTGACAGTTGCTGTTTCAAAATCGGAAGGCGTGACAGTGACAGTGTTGCTGTGGTACGGTTGTAGTGGCTTCGTTGAACGAGCGAGAGGTCTTGGAGTCTACTGGGTCAAAATGGCATTTGTATGTATTTGTCTAATTTTATATATGCGAAAGTTTGGATGGATGTTTGTTACTCAATAACGCCAGAATGGCTGCAGGCATCTGGATGAAATTTGGTACCTACAAAGATAGATTATAGTCTGAAATAGCATATTGACTTTATAACCACAAGTAACAGCGCTAGATACGGCTAGTGTTATTATATTTTACTAGCTGCGCCCCACGGTTTCACCCGCGGTTAAAAAGTATTATTATAAGTATTCTAGGCGATAATCTATATCTATGCCATATTTCATCCAGATCTGTTCAGTCGCTCTGGCGTGAAAGAGTAACATCCATCCATCCATCCATTAGCATCCATTTCCATGTCCTACAAACTATCGCGTTTATAATATTAGTAGGATTTTAGTTAAGTTGATTATGAGTAAAATTGAGCAGGGTTTGTGGAGATATGGATGTCGCGAGGTCATCTTTTTTTTTCAAGATGGTGTTTGAAGCTCCACCTAGGTCTGTCAGCATTTTGTGATTTTAGACCCAGGCGTGGTAATTTCTATAACACGCTAGCTAGAGTGTGAATGCTCTGCTTGTTTTAATTTTTCCAGATACTAATAAACTCAGTGTCTCGGTTGAATCGGTATCTTTTAGACAAGCGTGTTCCATCGTAAGCCGTCATTGCTTAACATCAGGCGAGACATTAGGCGGACTAACGCAACCCTATTAGATCCCTTTTCCTGTCTTGCTGATTCCCGTCCGCACACGTATCTGGTCCGCATGTGGTAGATAGCACGCTTCTGGCCACACGCAGGACATAGTAGATTGTTAACCAAGGGTCGAAAGAAACAATTCCCGAGGTACTTAGATATAGTCGGCTATAGTCCGAGATTGAATTGATTCTTTTACCCGTGTTAAGCACTCTACTTTTCATTTCGGATATGAGGAAAATAAAACTAGTTGTTTATCTAAACTATTTATTGATAATATAATTATATTAGTAGTACCTATTTAAATGTTATTACCTATTTTTTTGAATTCCGTCACAGATACATAATAGATTAGTATCCCGCCAATTTATATCGACTTTTTAAATATTAAATATGGAACTCACCGCGTAATTGTTGAGGCTTATTCCGCTCAAAGAAGTTTGCGCTAAGTTCACACTGGCTGTTTAGAAAGTCACATGGCCGCAGCATTTTTTTTAATTAGTTTTTTTTGTACATAAAAAAAGAAACAGCTTCAAAAAGCTGCAAAAGCAGTTCTAATTTTAAAGTTCATTTCGGCCCTTAGGTGGGAAGTGATTTGTATAAGTTTTTCCCTCTCTATGGAGGGAAGCAGCATTTTCCACCCAATAATCAGATCAAAACAACACTACGTTCCGAGTATGAGGTATGAAAAATATTTTGCCACTGCAGTGTTGTGTTTGTTGCCAGTGACTAGTGTGTCGGCGTACTATGAACATGCGAGCGACTTGCCTCACAGTAAAAAAACACTTGAAGGTAGAAGAACGCCGCCTGCATCCGGTTAGCACGTACGCGGGCTGCACTCCTGCAGCCAATCCGTGTTCCGCACGCGTGCTGCTCATGTGATAGGAAAAATATTGATGAAATGATAGGATGCAAGCACGCATGCGGACCAGATCCGCGCGCGGACGGATATCCGCATTACAAAAAAAAATCCGGTGTATTACAAAAAATTGTTTAATAAATTTGATTTCTGCACAGTCGTAAAAAGATCACTCTTCATTCGTTTCTGGTTATGTAAACTTAAGCGCTGAAACATGTAACACTACTGTTTATCCTATGCTAAAACGTACGCACACATATATCAGCAAGAATCCTTTACACGAGTTGTACCGGAACCAAATGCCAGCCGAACAAAATATAGTAAAACGAATCGTCATTCTACGCAATGCAGGACTGCTTTTGGACATCGGCCAGCTTCTTTATAAGGATACGTGCATAAAGAAAAGAGGGGAATTCACTATATAACACTGCCTTTGTATATACTAGTTGTGTATAAGTGTGTACAGGCAGGGACATAATTTACTACATCTGCATTGGTTAGTTATCTATCTACATAAATAAAAATGAATCGCCGAAATTTGTGTACGCGCATAGCTTGCAAACGAGTGCACTAAATTAGACAGTTATGATTTTTTTTGCCTTTTTCATTGTTGGGACAAGGTATGTTTAAAAGAAAATTTATAATTAGTAAAAAATATGGCGGTTAGAAAATTGCTGCTTCAGCCAGTGTTGGATACGACGTGATACGATGTATGTTGACGAAATTAATAACCTTCATCAGTTTTCTAAATTAAGGCTCTAAATTCTAAAAAAACACTTAAATGTAAATACTTCTGGAATAACATCAATCAATCTCGATCTATTTTTAATTAGTTATTAAGTTAATTGTTTTTTTTTTATTTTTTAGGAAATTATTGTGATAAGATTATTCTGGGGTTTAAACTTAGATTTAGAGGGTTTTCTTGCATAGAAATATTTACCTAAAAACAGGAAATTCTATAATTACGCAAATATGTACCAGTTGCTACATACTCGTATTAGAGATTTTCACAATGGTACAATGTATGACGTCATTGTGCTTGTATATTTTGTAACCTTACCGTTCCAGTTTATTTTTACTATTTTTGCTGTAGCTGACTGTACAAAGTGTTGTGTTACATAAATTCTGTCCGCCGATGTTTTCGTTAGGTACAGTCAACGACAAATGAAGCGAAATTTCCGCAAGGGGTAGCGTAGAGCTTTATACCTACGAAATACAGTCGCGTACAATTTTGGATCGATACATATCGCCACGCCTTTCTCTCGAAGGGGCTGGCAGAGGTGTAATACAACACCCATACTTCGCCGGACGATATTCTGTACCAAATGTGACAGGGGATGAGCCTGTCACCATACTCCCTACTGCAAAGTGGAATTTTAAACATTTTGTACGTGCCTTTACCCCACTATTCCATTTTCATGTGACGAATTACTGAAAATTATAATTCGTTTATTTAAAAACACACCCTGTAGAAGCCGAGGGTTCCAACTATAGAAGGGTTAAATTAACTTATTCTTAATATAAGTGTAATTTGTACCACCAAAATTGTTTAGTCGCCTTCAAAGTTTTCAATATTCCACTATGAATCTCCCCTCTAAGAAATTGGTGGGGATTTCCTCGCTTGGAGTGGCAAAGTGAAAATAAACATTTTTTTTCCATATAATTTGAATTTATATATTTAATCTAGTACCTAAAATGTATTAGGCACTTAAACTGAAAACTCAAATTACATGTAAAAGTAAAATCTACATTGATGAAAAGAGGATAAAAGTTAAAAAATATTTAGAAGACAAAGATGTCGAAGAGCCTTCCACTTCCGCCGAGTAGCATTGATGTAATATGATGTTACCTAGTTGTAAGCCAACATTAGCGACACAATGTTTTTTTTTTTTTAGATAACCCTCAGTTTCTTGCCTGTTCTTCTGAGTAGTGGCTCTCCTTCCAAACAAGGCGGTCGAGTCTATTATAAAACTTTGATGTAAACACAAGTGTATCTTTGATTCCCAATTTGATACCTATTTTGACTTTTGACTTTGTCTAAAATAAATCTATTGTACATTGTACCCGCTGAAGCGAAATTAATGTTTGGTGAAGTATGTAGGTAAGTGAAAACGAGTAACTGCTTGTAAACACATTTTCATTGCAATTCTGTTAAAATTCAGCTTTAACCATAATTTCGCAAAGTTATTCGCTTGCTGATTTTAATTAAATAACTCCATCCACAAAATACTCGAGTGCATTCACAACTTTAATATTAATAAGCAAATTCTTCGGAAAATCGGTTTAGTGGAAACTAAGGAAGACCGCTGAAGAATAAATATAAAATAAGCTTTGGAGTTATTTTTCAGGCTATTTTCTTCCTTAAAAGTATCTGGGAGCATGGAATATTTTAAATGTCAAGAGCTTTTAAAATTTTTGCCCGGTTTTGTTGTCTAAGAAAATTTGAATTTGAAAGAGGATTAAAATATTTAAGGGCAAAAGTTTTTATTTTTAGGCTGACATTTGGACGGAATCCTGACCGGAGTTAAGCGCGGCTTGCTTTGATTTTTAACCGACTTCAAAAAGGATGGAGGTATATTAATTTGGTTGTTTTTAGGTTTGTTACCGCACAACTCCGTTATTTAATTTTAAACCGATTTTAACAATTCCTTTATTATATGATAAGATATCTACTTACAATTGGTGCAATTTTTTTTACAAAATCCAATTCGAATGATGGGAAGTCGGTTTTTTTTATTTTAAAAGATTTTATGATTGACAATTCGCTATGGACGTGACCTTTTCACAAAAAAAATAACTCGATCGTAAACAACTAAACACTGCCTATCTAATCCGAGGCTATACAACTCTTATTGACCGAGGAGCGTAAGCAAGCAAAGCGTCTCTGCTTCAGCTACGGCAATAATCCTTTCGTATGTCCGTCCGGCGGGCGTCTGTCCGGCTGTCCTCCACAGGTCACATTTCTCAACCGATTCTCTTGAAATTTTGTGACCACCTTCGATAATTATAAAGAACTAGCTGCGCCCCGCGGTTTCACCCGCTTTCCCACAGGAACCGTTTATTTTTTCCATATAAAACGTACCCTATGTCCTTTTCTGTACCTCAGACAACATGTATGCAAAATTTCAAGACGATCGGTTGAGTAGTTGAGACGTGAAAGCGTTACAAACAAACTCACTTTCGCATTTATAATATTAGTTAGGATTAGGATTTTGCTGTTGATTCAGGTTTTGGTTATCAAAGGATATTCTTTATTCTGGTACGAGTCTGACTGCCAAACACGTCAGTAATATAATTGTACTTATATAAACATTTTAAAACAATGTCGGTGAGTGCGCCCTCCCGCGCGCATTCTTCTTGTTGTGCATTTCTTTCTTTTTTATTAAATGTTTAACTTAAACTCGTCTTCAAAATATTATTTTTTCTATATAGACATGTCTTGAATTACAATCTAGATCATAAGTTTTTTTTTTGTTGGTTTTTTATGTTTTGTAATTTGTGTTGTGTACTTAAATAAATAAATATCAGTCAAAAAATACTTTACCGTTTATTTTATTTGGGTCCTAATATTAAGTCATATTGTTTCAGTGGTTCCAAATAACTAAAATAGCAGTAGCTTAATCCGAACCAGAGCTATTTCTGGCAACATTTTTAAAACTGCTTGGAAACTGTCCAACAAGATATGGCTAAATAGAGCCTTACTAAGGTATGTAGTCGGAGAGACGTTGGTATTTAATTTACTGTTCTTTCATTTATTCATTTTATTTTGTGCGTTTATTGTCTGAATATAACTGGAAGAAACATGTGCACGATCCCATCCGAAAACTTCATAAAATCGAACAATAATTTGTTTTATAATATACTAGGTGCGCCCTGCGATTTTACCCGTGGCCCTCACAGAAATCGTTCATGTTGTCGTGTGTCAAAAGAAACTATGTCCATTTTTGTACCACTGACTACGTGTTTGCAAAATTTCAAGGTGACCAATTGAATAGAGAAAACGTGGAAGTGTAATAATCAAATAAACGAACGAACAAACTCACTTTCGCTTTTATTAGTTAGGATTTGTCATTTAGTGAAATGATGAGTTTTAGTACTATTGCCTCGGTGGCTTAGTTGGTAGTGAACCTACCTTCTAAGCATGTATGTTTTTAAAAATATATATGTATGTATATCAGTCTCTGGCAGCTACAGTACAAGCCTTGCTTAGCTTGGGGTCAGGCGACAGTGTATGGAAATGTCCCAAATTTATTTTAAACGTAAAGTATGAGCATCTGGAAGAAAATTTCAACTCCACACTTTCGCTGTTCCTTCTTACCGCATACTTACTGAATGTAGAATAACCTTCCCCGAAATTCCTAAACTTAACTCCCTAACTCCTAACTCCTGAATTACTTAAACAAATATAATTAATATACAATAAAATAATAATAAATACCTTGAAAATAATATTAATTTAAAATAAATATTTTTGTATTTTATTGTATTGTATTTATTATAAGTGTCACAATTTAAAGAAGTCATATCGTCACGCCTTTCCCCTGGCATAGGTGTACCACACCCACACTTCGCCGGACCCCAAATTGACAAAAGTCAAAATCCCAGTCCCAAAATTGACAAGGGGGCGAGCCTGTCGCAATTTCCTGGGCTCCAGAAGAAGTACCTTTATCAAAATGACGAACTACTCTTGAACTATACGTTTCTCAGTCTACGTGTAACTTTTTTAAACTATTTGTTCTGGATTCCAATATTTCGTTGCCGTAATATTAAATGAAAAGATAGGTGTTAGGACATATGTTTGCGGTTTGACTTTTAATAAATTATATTGAACTTGGTAATATATATATTCAACTTAGTATATTTATCATATTCCTAATCCTATTTAACCAACTAGCTGTTACCCGGGACTGTTTGTTAGCGTGTATTCAGGAAATAGTCACCAAAAACCTTCTTCGAGAAATACTGTAACGAATTATTAAATTTCTTTAAGATCCGTTCATCCGTCTAGCCGTGAAAAGCCCACAAACAGACAGTCATACAGAGTTAATAATTTTAAACTTGTTTTGGCCATAGAGACTAAAAAAAAATTAAAAAAAAAACTTCACATATAATTTTTATTCTTTTTTTTTTATTCACAAAAGCTCAAATTATTAAATCATAATCCATCCATTCCATCCATATTCCACCTAGCACTGAGTATAGACACAGAATGACTAATAGTCTAGCGGTATAGATCTTCTTTCTAAATCGAAGTTCAATTTGGGCTAGTCTTATTTTAACACACTAATAAAACAGGGTGCTGATTTTGGGCGTAAAATTACTTAAGCATGTTATTCTATTAATCAAAGTGATCTTTTGAACAACTTTTAGAATATAAGATACGTGTCGTGATCAATTTTGCATGGAGACTGCATGGAGGATGCATAGATGGATGATTGTTCAAATCACGCCTGAACGCGGCTGAACGAATCTCTATGAATTTTAGTACAGAGATAGATTATAGTCTGGAGTAGCACACAGAATACTTTTAAACCACTGATAAAACCGCGGAGCCCAGCTAGAGTCTCATAAATATCCAAATAGGTACAAAAATGAAATAAAACTCTTGGCTACTGCAAAAATAATAACCTATTAAAAGTTGAACGTTGGACATGATTCAATATCTGAGACCAACGTTTCTACATTGTTGGAAATGCTGAGTCGGACGGGAAGTTTGTTCGGGAAAAACTGTCTGAATGCTGCTCTAGAACATTGGGGAATGTCGGAGAGGTAGATTTCACTTTAACTAGGTTAAAAACAATTTTTTAACACTACTATTTCTGACACGGTCGTGGTACCCGCAGAAAAAAAGTTGCTTATGTCTCAATCCAGAAATAAGCTACATTCTTACTAAATTTCATATAAATCCATTCAGCCGTTAGAGCATGGAGAAATAACAATCAAACACACACAAACTTTCGATTTTCTAATATAGAAAATAAGATTATAAGTGATTGAGTTAAAACGATTAACAAAAAAAAACTTAACTTAATTATAGGCTGTGTTTTGAAAGGTCGAAATTTAATTTATCATATATTTTTTCTGTAAGACCTTGGGCCACTGTGCTTGTCCATGCTCCGGTTCACTGTAGAGACCTCAGCACTTATCAGAATTAGTCATTCACAAAGAAAAAAAACACCTTTTCTCAGGGAGTTCCTACCTACTGACTATAAAGGAAAATGTTGTTAAATTTTTAGTAGGATAAGATTTATTTTCTCAATTTTCGTATTCAAGAAACTGTAAAGTTGTAAATATAAAATATACCATTTGAAATCTACCAATCCGTCCAAGACACGTCTCCATTCAAGATCCATTCAAGTGCAAAGTCATTGGTTAACTCCATCGGACAGGCACGCTCGCTCGGTTGACAGTTCTTACTGCCAACTGACACCGTACTGACAGTCCTTACTGATGACTGACATTCTGCTGAATTAGCCGCTTCGGCTGGTGTAAAGTTTTAACAATGTGTCACTGACAAGAGACGCAAGATGAAATTTAATTTTCTTATTGTTAGGTACCTCTTTGTCCATTCACACTAATTGATACTGATATTATAAAATCAAAAGTAACTATTTCTGTCTGGCTGTCTGTTTGTAAGGCTTTTCACGGCTAAACGGTTGAACATAACTTGATGTTTGTTAAATAGTTTCAGTATAGCATGACGAAGGTTTTTGGTTTCTATTTTATGAATAAACGCGAACGAAGTTGCGGGTAACAGCTAGTATTAGTATTTCTATTTTGATTCCCTACACGTGGTCCCCGGGTAGTGCTAACCGGGTAGCAAACTCTGGTGGGAGGCTCCGGCCGTGGCTAGTTACCACCCACCGGACCAAGCCATGCCGTGAAATGACCTAGTCGTGTTTCGGGATGTAGTCCGGTGTAACCGTTCCGAAGACGGGTCTGAGCAGTAGCGCACTTGTAGCGCCTCACTCAACTGCCGTCTTTGTACTTCTTTACTCTACAAAATTTCAAGGCTAGAGTGAATAAGTACCTTATAGATCGTCGTGCTCCAACTTAGACCACAACGTCGCTTAACATCAGGTGAGTTGGTGGTCAAACGCCGACCTGTTCTACATAAAAATAAATAAAAAAAGTATTACAATATCGAATGTAACTCTGTCTGTCTGTTTGTAGGCTTTTCACAGCTAAACGGCTAAACAGATCTTGATGAAATTTGATAACTAGTTTCAGTACGAGTATATCATGAGGAAGGTTTTTAGATACTATTTTCTGAATTAACGCGAACCTCGTTGCGGGTTACAGCTGGTAAAATGATTCTCTGTATAAAAGTTAGCCATAGTGTTAAGTAGGTACAATAAAATCCTAGAATATGGTTGTTGTTTAAAGAAACACTTACCCCCATACTAATAAACGTTTTAAAGCCTCGAAATAGTTTCACAGTCTTATTTTTTTTTTTGATGGATGGATGTATGTTTGTTACTCTTTCACGACAGAACGGCTGAACAGATCTGGATGAAATTCGGCACAGAGATAGATTATAGTCTAGAATAGCACATAGAATACTTTTTAACCGCGGGTGAAACCGCGGGGCGCAGCTAGTAAAAATTAATACAATCCTTAAGAATCCTTTAAATCCTTAAGAAAATGTTACCTCACCGTCACCTGCCAGAAACTTACGAATTATCGTCGCCACACAATACGCATCTGTTCCGAAACTCTATATTCGAAGACTTCGCTTCCAAGACATATTGAAATTCGGGAAAATCCGGAACATTCAATTTGTTTCGCTGTACAATGTATGAGACAAACAGACAGACGTGAGTTATTTCGTCTAGTATGAATACCATAGACATTTTGCGGATTCTGACGTGATTTTTCGATTTTCCTGTATTTTGTTTGATATAAAATTACTTACCTACACTCTCTTTTATTTATTGTATCTATATTGTGTTGTCTTTTTCGAGCGAGCGTGAAGCGCAAACGAAGCGTCTCCGTTTCAGCTTGAGCTTGCTTCAGCCAGTCCTCAATTCTAATAACCAATTGTTAATGAATTGCCTTAAATTGACACTTTTTGTATTTTTGACATAACATATCGTCACGCCTTTCCCCCGAGGGGGCTGGCAGAGCTGTAATAAAACACCCACACTTCGCCGGACGATAGTCAGTCCCAAATGTGGCAGAGAGCGAGCCTGTCGCCATACACCGGGCTCCAGTCATGTAGCAGATGACATACAATACACACATAATAATATGTTCTCACAAAGAACAAATTGGTGCGTGCCATCGGTTGGGTTCGAACCCCGCTCTCTCTGGCTTGAGAGGCGGACCTTCTCCCAACTAGGCTGTCATCGCTCATCATTCATACATACACTCGAAAAACATAACCTTCTTGCGCAGTCGGGTAAAAAAAACTCCATGTTTATCTTTAAAAATAATAAAGTCACTTATCCATCGATATTTCAATTAATTTAACGACTGTACAATTTGGCTGCTTAATCAGAACGTCAAATAAATCTCCAACAACGACGTAATTAACTTTTAATTGATTTTATTAATTATTAATTATAAAATTTGTTTGGCGTTGTAATTGCTTATTGCTACTTAATTATTAATTACTTGCAATCCTAAGTTATATTACAAATGCGAAAGTGAGTTTGTTCGTTTCTTTGTTACACTTTTACGCTTTTTACTTTTTAAGGAATTTAAAAAAAACTGACTTCTCATCACCCAAATAAAACAAATTTTAGACTTTTGTTGATATTTTAAAAACTACTTGACCAATTTCAATAAAGTTTAAATGAGACTACTTCTAAAGTACGATCTACCAAACAAAAAAAGAATCATTAAAGTCCATTCACGCGAAGTAATCGCGAAACATACTCGTACATACAAAAAAGACAAACAAACAAATTGAGAACCTCCCCTTTTTTGAAGTTATAAAAAAAATTTCAAACAAAAACTAAAATCATTTTTTCTTACAGAGAACAATAATTTAGACGAGAGCATCCTCAATAAAATTGTATCGCGACCGCGCTCACTGCGACGGCTGCACAAGTATTACTTACACTTGAACTTGGTGAGACATGACGACCGGCACTAGCCGATACCTACAACAGCTGTTTTGGGGGAGCGCGCGCGCGATGTACGATATAATCATTGTTTCTTTAAGTATTTATATTTAGGCATAATATGGCATATTTAAGCTAATTAATGGTGAGAGCTGTTTGTCCTAGACAAACCGCATTGGTTTTAAGGGCATGTTTAGTTTAAGCTGTAGTTGTATTTATGTTAATAATGATAAAAAAAACAACCAAATTGAGAACCTCCTCTTTTTTAAGTCAAGTCGGTTTGAAAATACGCTCCAGCGCCGACAGAACGCGTAAAAGCTCTAGAATCATCTAAAAGAAAATTCCACAATAACTCCGCAACTGAATCAGCTCGGCATCAATAAACGCAATAAAATCAGAGGAGGTGCGTAGTGGAGACGAGGGGAAACGCGGGCTCAGCGATACACACGTGATATTTCTCACGGATAAGCAGCGAGCCAACAAATCACAAGCAATAGTGTTCGTAGCAGTGTTAACCAAAAATTTTCACCCCTAGGGAGGAAAGGCTTGAGCGGAAATAGATGGAAATGGATTGGATAAAGAGTAGGCTGAAATTTGTGTTATTTGACAGATGAATGTCGAATTATATCTTTTGGAAAGGATTGAAACAGTTTTGGCAGCCTAATCTGAGAGCTTACTTCCAGTACTCATATTTATCCTATTACTTTTATTTATGACATTCTTGACACCTGTTGATTTAAATTTGTTTTTTAATTTTTATTTACACAGTTTAATTTGACATGTTCTATTTTTATATTTATTTTTGTTGTGCTTTTTAATGTTTAATTTTATATAACATTATTATTTTATTTTCGATTAATTATAATTTTGGCAATTTTTGTTTTCTGACATATCATAAGTGTACTCTGATGTACCTATTTGAAATAAATATTTGAATTGAATGGAATTAGGGCCACTTGAACTAAATATAAGAATTGCATAAGTCCTTGCTTGACTAGTTTTAATTTACTGCTAGCAAAATATTTGCTTATCGAGCACATAAAGTTAGGATTATCCTAAGAAATGGCTTAAATAATAATTCCTTTATTTTAAGTTACAAGACGACACGAGCTTCAGCAAACATTGTTGACGCACTGCAACACCGGGGGAGACCCAACATCATTCTGAACGCGAAAGTACGTGAAATAAAATTTAGGTAGGCGCTAGCTAGGAGTAGATTTAACTAGCTAAGCAGGGACTTAGGTAATTCCTATATTTAGTGTAACAGGGCTCACCGAGGGAAAATTCAAATCACATCATGTAAAAACTACATTAATGAAAAGAGGATATTATAAGGTTAAGAATTATTTAGAAGATAAAGATGTCTAGAGCCTTCCACTTCCGTCACTAGTATTTATAGATATTACCTAGTTGTAAGCCAAAATTTGTGAGACTGTAATTTATTTATTATTTGAAAAAATAATGCCCCTCAGTTTCTTGCCTGTTCTTCTGAGTAGAGGCTTTTTGTCCGAACAAGGCGGTCGAGTCTATAAATAACTTTGACGTTCATAAGTGTATCTTTGATACCTAAATTGAATAAAAACATTTTGACTTTGACTTTGACTTTGACATTGACTTTGAGTGCAAGTGGTATAAGTTTATTCAAAGTAAGTGTAACCATCTTCATCTAGTCCGTCAAGCGTTTAAAAATAAATAAAATAGATGGACAAACAGACAGATATTTTGCAGATAGAATGGTTCATTATCTAAAATTAAATAAATAAATTCGGGACACTTCCACACCCGGTCGCCTGACACCAAACTAAGTAAAGCTTGTACTATGGCTGCCAGGGACTGACTACTTACTACTTAGATATTTTTAAATACATACTTAAATAGATATTAACACCCAGACATAAAACCAACACAAATGTTTGCCCTAGGTGGGAATCGAACCCACACCCCCGAACTCAGAAGGCATGTTCCACCAACTGAGCCACCGAGGCAGACAATTATATGTATAGTTTCTGTGTTAATAGAATTTAAGGTACCAGATCATTCTATGATTAAATAAAATTGCACACACTTTCACGCGAGCATAATAAAAATCACCTATCTCACTCTAGCAACCCTTTCTAAAATCGTGCCCCATTCCAACCCCTTTATCGTTCCCATAAGTTCCCGCCAAATATGAGATCTTTCATAAAAATATAGTTTTTTTTTCAGAACTAACCCTGAAAACGGGCGATCGTAAATAAAATTATTGCCCTAAACTCGGGCAATTACGTACACTGGCAACCTTAGCCTAGACATAGTTACTGCGACTGATTATGACACTTAAAACATTGGGATACGGTTGATTTTCGAGTGTAGAGTTTAGGAAAGGTGGGTGGGTAAAAAGTTAGGTAAATTGTCTTCTATCATAACGGTTTGATTTATGATAAGGACTAGGAACAGACTAGAAACTCTGTTTACGACTAATGTTCCGGTTGTTTTAGAACTCCCTTGGGTAAATGATATCTATAGTATAACCCGTTGTAAAGAAGCATAAGCATAATTAAGTATTTAGATTTTTGATAAAATAAATGTATACCTTTTAAATAAATTTACATTAATAATGATAGAAACTATTCTTACAATATATACTTACAAATTACAAAATGCAAAACACCCGACTGCAAAATGTTGTATCCTATGTTACTTCCACTATCAAGACTATTCAAATGACGCCCCACATGTCGAAATAGCATCAAGCTGTTTAGGCTGTAGGACGTGCCAAAGAAACTTCATAAATATACATACCCACATACATACATACAAAATAACCATCTTATAAGAATATAATAAGAATCTTGCGCAGTCGGTTAAAAAAACTACTTACCTGGTAAATTTCAACATAATTATGCATGTTAAAATTCTAATATCTGACTGACGGAAAACGCACGGCTATGCCCATGGCCTAGGCCTATGGCCTAGAGAAGCACACATTTGTCCACCAACATTCATTGTGTAATTAAAAAAATCAATTACTTTTCATACGCATAGCTTCCCACTTATTTTTTTTTTTAATATTGGTCTAAATACATAGATAATTTATTAGTATGGATTAATATACCTTCAGACACTATACTCTCTGACTAGGACCCGTTACTTAGCTTTTGCAACCGAGCTAGCAAATCTAAAAACGTTCGTAGTTCAATTTCAAGGCAAAGCTGTAAGGCTGCGTTTTTGCTCTTAGCGGGCAGCGGAGCGTAAATTTAAGGTACTATTTTAGGACTACTTCGGACTGACATTTCTAGGATTCAGATAAAGATAAAGATAAAGAATATTTATTTGCATACAACATGGTCTTATAAAAGATGTTGGAATATTGACACAAAAAGGCTCAAGCATGTTGTGCCGGATAGGCGTACAAATGTCAGAGTGATGGCACTATGCTCGTCAAAATAATAAAATTAAAATTTCAAAATTGTACAAATTAAATTAATATACATAATTAAAAGAACAAATTAAATAACAAAAAAACAGTTGATCTCAAAATTAAAGTAAGAATTAAATGTCAATAAAATAATATTAAAACCACCAATGTCAAATAAGGGAATAGATAATAAAAATGTCAGTTGTACATTAAAGTTTGTCATTTAAATAATCATTAATAGTATAGTAGCATTTGTTCAATAATAAAAATTTTTAGCTTGTTCTTGAACAGGTTAAAATTCTGTTCCCTTATAGATTTTGGTATCTTATTGTAGATCAGAGGTCCCATACACACTATATTATTTCTCATCAGGGCTGTCTTCCCTTTGTGATTGCGACGTTTGTCCTGGTCGCGTCGGTTTCGTCGCAGATCGGACGCAAGTTAGAACTGCTATGTGCGTAAGCACTATTCGAATTCGGTCGGAATATTTTCACAGATCTGGTTCGTTTTCGGACCGGATAAGTAGGTACGGATACGCTGTAAGGCCTGAATTATACAAGCTGGAACTAAGGCGAGGATGCGGCGCGGACACGATTTAAGCAAGAAAACTGTAAATGGGCGTGACTGCGCCGCGTCGCTTGTGTACAATTCTAAACACGTCGCTTACATACGTTTTGTGTTTTCTTTTTGTGAATAAGATTCACTGAACCTGAAGACGCAGCGGCGCCACGCGTTGTCGTAACTTTGCGGTAGCTCTTCTGCACCCAAATCTTCTTAGAAGTCGGTCAGAAGTAAATGTTTCTATTTTTTTTACTTGTAAAACCTAAATGAGTAGTAGCTTGTAGAACCTTTGAGTAGTTGCTTAGCCTAGTTGGAGAAGAACCACCTCTCAAGCCAGAGGGAGTGGGTTCCATCCCAGCCGACGGCACGCACCAATTTGTTCTTTGTGTATTGTACGAGTATGTCATCTGCTACATGACCGAAGCCCGGTGAATGGCGACAGGCTTGCCCCCTGTCACATTAGGGACTGAATATCGTACGGCAAAGTGTGGGTATTACACTACACCTCTGCCAGCTCCCTCGGGAGAAAGGCATGACGATATGTATGTATGTAGATGCACCAGATTGCCCCAACGTGGGTACGCCCACGCTCCACTGCCCGCTCGGTCCAAGCCCGCTTCCTTAGCTGTTCAATATCCACGCCGTAGACTCACAGCTGAAGCTATGAGCACTCAGCTACCGATCTTCGATTTCCGCCGCTCTCTCTGCATTTGCATAAACCAATATCCTCAGTCGGTAACAGGCCTACTGTTTGGTCGTTAAGTCCTCCTTATAAGTGGGATGGGAGTTTTGAGGGCTGGAGTGTTGTTTTTGTGTATTTTGGTTTTACTCACGTCTTAAGCTTTTGTTTAAGTGCAGGTTCTTTTAAGACAAAGAGGTTATGTGGAAGTATTTTAAGATGTTTAACATATGCTTCGCGCCAAGCGACGGTGTGTGGGACCGCGTTTTTACCCGACTGCCAAAAGGTTTTGTTTTTTACTGTAAATTCTTATTAAAATTTCTTTAATACCTCGTATCTTCCAAACGGCTTAATGGATTTCGACAGTTAAGGAATCGTTATATTTGTCATCAATGCCCAAGTGTTTTTTGATAGGTGAGCAGTCGGGATTTAAATTATTTTTATCAACAAAAGCAAGCAAGTTCGTGTAGGCCGAGTGTCCCTGGAGTTTCTAGACCGCCCGATGGCCTCTGACATGGCTTGACGACTTTTTTATCAGATTCACTTGTACACTTGTAATACAGTGTTATATGGTACAGTAAAGGATATATGTATACCTTAGTTAGTATAATTTTATAAAACAGACGCAGTACAACATACTGTCAATGACTCTCCGCGCGGGAGATGTCGCTCCTGGTTTCACGCACCATAGTGCGTTGTCACGTAATGTCTAGCAGTTTGAGAACCGCCTTAGTATGCGCTAAGTTCTCACTCCGCCCCTGTGTACTCGAATAAGAGTTGTTCAAGAGTTTTAGCCTGTTGATATATTTTTGAAAACCTAAAGATATTCTACGTATAGTAGCGTGTAACTAGCTCCGCCCCGAAGTGTTACCGCGGTTAAAAAGTAGCCTATAAATGTGTAAAGCTAGACTAATAAAATAAAAAGTAAGATTCGAAAGTCTGTTTGTGTATTTGTTTGTTAGTTTTTCATGCTCAAACGGATCGACGGATATTACATGTCGGAATGACATTAAGAACGGAGTGGAGATAGCCTTAAGATTATCACTTATTAGAGTGACTCGGGATCGCCTCGACTGGTGGCCAACGGGTCTCCACGGGTGGTCGCGGCGTGGTCGACCAGTGAACCTCGCGAGGTCAACAAGTGAACGTCGCGTGGCTCACGAATTTCCAAGTACTCTGTCAGCGATAGTCACTTGTCTTCGCGTGAAGCAATCGCGGGTGGCGGGTGGTCCTGAGTGGGACACTCACCGTTCACCAGCTCACGCCGAGGCGATCCGGAGTTGATGTAGTGAGCGCATATCCATACAAGTTCAAATAAAGAATTCCGAACCGCACGAGGCGAGGCGGTGCGTGACGGGTCCCGGGTAGCTGTAATGAGTGATAATCTTTATATTAACACATAGCTACTTACTTTTTACCCGGGGGTAACACCACGAAGCGCAGTTATCACACTTCATACTAAAATTGTACAGGCGAAAGTTTGTGAGTGTGTAAGTTTGTATGTTTGTTATATCTTCATGCTCAAATGGATGGACGGATTTTAAGAAATTTAGTCTGGAGGTAACTTACACCCTAAATGAACACAGGCTGCTTTTTACCCGCGAGTAACACCACGAAGCGTAACTAGTCAAAAATAATTTCTCAGTTGTATCAATCTTCTAATAATTTGTCCTCGCGACCTTCAGACTTTATTACATTAAAAGCATTGATAAATTACAAATCTAAACCTTGCAAGGTTACAAATTAATAGCACAGAGTACACAAAACAGATTCTCATTTCGCCCTAGGGACTCGCTTAACTTGAAACTTGCTTATTTAAGGCGATGCTAAGAGTTGCGATTGAGTTATTTTCTCACAAAAATAAAAGTTTTGTTTGTTAATTTTTATTTATTCATTAAGAAAAAATCAAAAGCTCTGGATTTATGAAAACGAAAACATATTTTAAAGATAATTCTATCTTTTTATACTAATAAAAATTATGACTCCAACGAGACTTACTACACAATATATATGGCATTAGTATAATGTAGATTACTTTCTTAGAAAAAAAATAAGTAGATTTTTTCAAGTATATTATAATCCATGCCTATTTCATTTGTGTCTTTGGAAAAAGCCAACAAAAGTATTAGGTACATTTACCAATCATGTTTAAAAAAAATTAGGTTCACCTGAATAGACAACCTCCTCTTTTTTAAAAGTCGGTTAGAAACTCATTTCCAAATACGTGATTCTTTAAAACCTCTTTAACTTCAAGCATTACTTCCCCTTAACTAGCTCACTTAACGACATTCGAACAATCGTGCTCTTTGTTAAGTAATTAAGTTACTTCTGTTAAGCTTAAACTGTAGGTTATAACGAAATTTTAAAGTTAAGTTGAGTTGCTTTGTTTAGGAGCGCTTGCGTTAATTGTCGGTCTGGACATCTGTGACAGGACAACTTAGCCAGAATCTTCTATACTTACTTCTATACTTAGCAGATTATTAGGTACATATAAATATAATAAGAAGATAAGTAAAATAAATATGGTATAGATAGATATTATATTATACTAGCTGCGCCCCGCGATTTCACTCTCGGTCCCACGGGAACCCTTATTTTTTTCAAGATAAAAAGTACCCTATGTCATTTTCTGTACCTCAGACAACATGTATGCGAAATTTCAAGACGATTGGTTGAGTAGTTGAGACGTGAAAGCGTTACAAACAAACAAACTAACAAACTCACTTTTTTCGCAATCATAATATTAATTAGGACTACGATTAGGATAGTTGAGATAGTTATTGATACCTCGAACTGTCTCGGTGGCTCAGTTGGTAGTGAAGCTGCCATTCTTGTGAAGAATATTTGTCTTTGTGGGTATTAATATCTATTTAAGTATGTATTTTGAAATATTATATAATAATTATGGACGTGTATCAGTCTCTGCCATAGTACAAGCTTTGCTTAGTTTGCTTACTTTTCTATGCACAAAAATGACCCGAATATTTACTTATTATTTATTTAAGTAATCCACTTCGCAACACTCTCTAAACTCAAAACAATACTACTATACAATTATTATAAGACCAGACTCCATTTTCTGCGATTGTTTAGTCAACAGTTTTCCTTAATTTAGCCCGTTTCGCCCCCATTTCGCCCCTAAAGGTTTCGTTGTTTTGTTTTTCGATTACTTTTTGTATTTTCGTCCTCATTAGGTCGGATGGCAGTTTCTTTCAATTGTCCGAAGATGGGATTGGCTATCGGGATGAACTTCGTTATTTGTTTTGGAGTTAATCTGGGCAGGGAACTGACGTGGTTTCATAAGGACGGAGTGTTTGCCATCTGGTAGTAGCACTTACAACCACGTGCTGTAACCACTTAGGTACCTTTGGTAAATAAATAAACAAATATATACGGGACACTTTCACACATGTTCGCCTGACCCCAATCTAAGCAAAGCTTGTACTATGGCTGCCAGAGACTGATATACAAACAAACATATTTTTATTTACATACTTAAATAGTCAAAACTCAGACATAGAACCGACACAAATGTTCATCGCATGAATGTTTGCCCTAGGTGGAAATTGAACCCACGCTCCCAAGCTTAGAAGGCATGTTCACTGCCAAGTGAGCCATCGAGATAGTCTATTTAATATAATATAATAATATCTAATATGTCTAGATGGACTTATAGTGAGCTAAAAGTAAAAACCAAACTTCCATTCATCCTTTTCTGCAACTAATTGCAGGAAAAAAATACAGGAACACGCCTACTACCGATTTTACATTTTACAGAAAAAAAATGCTCTAGAGGCATTATCAAAATAAATTTATTAAAATAGGGAATTACGTTTCTATGGAGAATCGCATACTGTGATTCCTCCTTAAGGGTCCTATGAACACTTTAGACTAACTTCGCATTGGCTAAAGGTTTTCTATTGCCATTTCATTTAGAAGAGGACGACGAGTGGAGAGTACAAATCAAGAAACTAATGAGCCTTTACAGAGTGACATTCCAATTTCAATCGTTTTTTATGACCTTGGAACTTGTCTAATTATTCTTAAAACAACTACGAATTTTATTTTAAAGCTGTTAACAACGTCGCTAAGAGACGAAATCTTTTATTTACTTTGTCTATCTATTAAATAAGTCAGTCCAAAGTGACTCTTTACAAATGCGAATATTTTTCAAAGATTTCTCTCGTGGACGTTTTTTTAGCAAAACCAAGAGCAGATGGCCAATTTGCAAGGCATAGGAAGGAGTTAAAGCCCATTTAATTGCGCATGCCAAATTACATCACAATCACAAGATGGAGCGTGCTCCATCTTAGACCGCATCGTCACTTTCCATCAGGTGTGTTGTGGTCAAACGTGGGCCCATTCAATCATAAAAAAAATGGAATCTGATGAATAGTTTCCAAGAAGTTCAATAAGCGCGTTTTTATAAAATTCAGAGCTTCCCGGGACCCTTAATGACTTGAGTCCGCACCACCGATCCGTCAGCTGCCACGACTGACTAATGTGTTTGCTCGATCAGTTACGGTGCGATTGCAATACGTATCCAATTTGAATCGAAAAATGAAATAAATCTGCGAGAACATTCATCATTGCGTGATCCGGAGTGACGCTTGTCTTTTATAATACACGACACGATTCGCACGATTCAGGAAATTATTTTATTAAAACTTATTTTTACCTTTTGAGGTAGAACCTTTACGTACATAGTTTACTTACTCGTATACTAAGTACGTGAAGATTTACTTACACACGTTAAAACTCAAAAGTTAAAAAAAGTAAGGGCTGGGAGACTTTTGTTTTATTTTTATTTATTTACACATTATTATGTTGTACCATTACTAAACTAAACGAAAAAGAGCCCTATAATTGTTTCCATCCCTTTCACACATACTAAAGTAAAGTAGGTTTAGTCTGTGTGACTTAAAGTCTCGAGTGAATCGGTTTCCTTTAGGCAACGTGCTCCATAGTCGGCCACATTATTGCTTACCATCAGCCTTTTATGAAATACAAGCCAATATAGATACCAAGCCAATTTACACCAAATAAAGTTTTTTTTTTATGAATACAATCATAAAAAAAAAATCTTTGGGCCCACGTTTGACCGCAACACACCTGATGGAAAGTGAGGATGCGGTCTAAGATGGAGCACGCTTGCCCATGAGGTGCCTATTCACTCTTGTCTTGAAGAGACCCAGGTTGTATCCATTGCTGGGGAACACCGATACATACAGCTCAGTAATTTGGTATAAGTGGAAAGTGGTACACCTTCATACTAATGTCACTCACTAATCGTTTCACAAAAGCTTAAAAGCTTTTTTAATACTATTCAGTTTTGAGATACGTTTCGTTTTTATCGGTGTCGTGTCGGCAATAGTAATGCAAAAGGCTTGATAGAGGCTTACGGGGCTCAGTAGAATATGTATCTCTTATATCAGGATACGTACCTACATAATCTCTAGATTTTTGTTGAGCACGCGTTATTTTGTACAAAGGGAGAAATTACTTTTGGAACGGGGTCGTTTTTATTGGGAGCGTTTACTTTATGTACTTTGAAGATCGTAAGCAGATAAATATTATTGTTAATCAGAGCACGTATTGTGATTAAATAGCTGCAAAATGTATTCTATTACGCTTTAGTTCGTCATCATCATCATTTTCGCTGAGTAGGTTTAGAGGTCTCCTCTTCAGCGCGCCATCTTTTCAGGTCCTGTGCGAAATTAGTAGTTTCATTTAGTTCAAACTTATTAGTAGTGTATGTAAGAGGAGTATCCTCTCCATCCTAAAGTTTCCTGCAAGAGATCGCTTTTTGTGATAAAGCTGCCAGTTTTTACACTGTATAGTGCTGAGATAAATTAATTTAGGTTTTTGTAATTTCTGATATGAAAATAAACTCTTTTTTGTTCGCAAAAAAGAGTTTATTTAGTGACATTTAAAAGAATGAAAAAAAAATAAGGTACGGTATATCAGTCTTTCGCAGCCATAGTACAACTTATACTTAGTTTGGGGTCAGACGACCGTGTGTGCAAATGTCCCAAATATTTCTTTTTATTTAAGGACAGTTAAGTACTCACGCTTGAGCCGTAAATTAAAACAAATCTAGCTACATGAGCTATCAACCTTTATTTATCATCTATGCTTCAGCTGGAAAAGTAGTGTAATTGAGTTCGGAATTTCTACCATCAGAGACACCCTCTGATGGTGGAAATTTCGCCAAAACGCACTAAGCGTTTCAAGTCAACTTTTCTTGTTAGAACTGCAGAGGTGTGGAACTCGTTGCCTGCGTCTGCCTTTCAACCTAAATATAATCCAGGGGTATTTAGGAGTAAAGTGAATAGGTATCTTCTAGGCAAGCGTGTTACACCTTCGATCACGTCGACGGTTCCCATCAGGCGAGTCAGTGGTCAAACGCATGCCTAGTCTGTTGTAGAAAAAAAAAGTCATACATATTGTAATTTTATTCACAGCGCAATAAGTAGTGTAATTTTGTCCAGAATGATAAATAAGCTAGAGTTTCCAATATAGTACAAAACAATTTGTTTTCATTAAAAACGCGTGAATTGTATCCGAGTGGCTCTGATTACTGTTTTATCGCCAAACGTACGGATTTCCTTTCATTTTGTTCGACAGTAGATTAATTGTCTCATCCAAGGCTTCTTTGAAGTTATTTGAAATGCAAATAAGAGGAGCGAAGGTCTTAAGGGGTATGGTAAGGTATACGAGACAATTGGCAGTTGTCTCGCTCGCGCGCGACACTACTATGTTAGATATAGAATTATAGAATGTATTTTTGATAAATTTTCCTCTATTGATGTCTTTAGAACCGTGTTCCAATGTATTCAGAACCATTTTCAGTGTTGCTTTTAATAATGGATTCTCAGAGAAACGTAGACACGTAATTTTTTAAGTGTTTTTTTACAACAGACTAGGCATTCGTTTGACCACTGACTCGCTGATGGGAAGCGTCGACATGATCGAAGGTATAAGACGCTTGCCTAGGAGATACGTTTTCACTTTACTCCTAAACACCCCCGGATTGTATTTAGGTGGAAAGACAGACACAGGCAACGAGTTCCACACCTCTGCAGTTCTTACAAGTGTTTACGATTTTCTAAGTAAAAACTACAAATATAAACATGAAAATTATTCTAAATACTTTGTAACACTGTTTTCAATAGAGGAAAAATTATCAAAAATATATTCTACTCGTATTTAATTTCAATTTTATTTACAATATGATAGTGTCGCGAGCGACACAGCTGCCAAGTCTCACCATACCTCTTAAAGTCTGGAAAGGCGTCTGTATTTAAGTACTTATCTACGTGTACTGTAGATACATATTAGTCTATTTTCAGTGCCTGAACGGTAACATGGGTCTCATTCAGCAAAAGGCGGCGCGTGAAGCGTCTTGTCACGCAGGAAAATCATACATATCATGCTAATGTATGAAAAAGCGTTGTAGCACAGTCGGAAAACGCTCACCTCTCAAGCCACAGGGAGCGGGTTTGGACCCAGCCGAAGGCACACACCAATTTGTTCATTGTCTGAGCATATTATGTGCGTATTTAATGTCATCTGCTACATAACTGGAGCCCGGTGTGTGGCGTCAGGCCCGCCTCCTGTCACATTTGGGACTGAGTATCGTTCAGCTAAGTATGGATGTTGGACATCTTCGCCTGTCCCTTCTGAAGAAAGACATAACAACATGTTAATTTATAACGCACTAGCCTCGCTACGCGGCTTCACCCGCTTGCCCACAGGGCTCGTCAACTTTTCGAGGTAAAAAGTGGACTGTGTTAATCCAAAATATAAGATACCTACAAACCGTATTTCATCCAAACTCGTTCAGTCTTTTAAGCATAAAGAAAACAAACAGAAAAACTCACAATCTTGCACATTTTTAATATTAGTAGAAGTAGGATCATAAATCGTAAAACTAATAACAAACGGGACATGTCTAAATGGAGATTTATTTACGGTCAAAAATAAATGATTCACGGCTATTTTGTCCGGCCGGTTATATGTACGTCGTTCCGTGGTCTGACTTCCGTTATACCGAGCAGTATAAATACTGGTAGTGAATTGTTGAACATGTTGAATTAGTGCAGCCAGAACAGATAACTATAGAGCAGAGACACAATCAATTACATTTGTAATTGTTTTCATTTAATAATAATAATCGTTTAATTCTGGCACTATTTGTTATAAAATAATAACACGGGCTCATATAAAATACCTTACAGACTAAAATACATATTACATTACATTGTAATTAGATTTGAATTAAATTGATTTTGTAATCAATTTAAATGTAAAATGCGATGATAGCCTAGTTGGAGAAGGCCCATCTCTCAAGCCAGAGGGAGCGGGTTGAAAACCAGCCAACGACAGGCACCAATTTGTTCAATGTGTGAACATATGTGCGTATTGTATGTCATCTGCTACATGACTGGAGCCCGGTGTATGGCGACAGGCTCGCCCTCTGTCACTTTGGGACTGAAAATCGTCTTACGAAGTGTGGGTGTTGTATTATACCTCTACCAGCCCCTCGGTGGAAAAGCGTTACGATATGACGATATGTTATTCAAACATCTGCCTCGCCGGGACTCGAACCCGAGACCTTATAAAGAAGTCTAACACCAACTAGGCTAGGTGCATCATATATTAGAAGTATGTTCTACAATGTCTGCAGAGTAAATAATCTGTAGTTTACTAATCTTAGTTAAGCGAACGGTTGGCTGACGATTTTCCGTAAAGTTACCCTCTTTCAGTCCGTTGCCAAGAGATAGTTAAATACAGCGACGCCAAGAACGGCGGCTCAAATAATTATCTCGGATTTTGGCACTGATCTCACGTACTCTTAATTTTTAGTGTTTAATTAATATGTAGTTAACCAGCATATTATTATCTGCATTTTGTTTATTTCAAAGTAGTTTAGTTACATTGTATCCTTTCCATCCTAAGGTTGCCTGGAAGAGATCGCTTTTAGTGAAAACTCCGCCAGTTGTTGCACTATAGAATGAGTACATTTTATTATAATTATTCTCATGTTTTTTTTTGTTATTTGTGTTGTGAACAACAAAAACTGTATCTACGTATCTATCCATGGATCTATTGTAGGCTATATTTTTCTTATAACAACTATCCCATTTTAGAGAAAGGCCAAAGATCACTTTATGTTCAAGAGAACCGGGAACCGAAGAACGTGTACGAAAAGACTTATGGAAGTAGAAGAAGCGTTGTATGTAACAGGATCGTAGCAAGGTGAGAGAAGTAGTCTCTGTCTACCTTTATGGGAAAGAGGCGTGATTAAAAATTATGCAACAACAGTCCAGCCATTTCAGATATCCTCAGGTGGGTTAAATACTCTAACACTACGGCTTGCCACTCGGCTTTCTTACTAAGTTTGAAAGTGAAGACCTGCATAGGTATTTACAATCATTAAGAAACGTTTCCGTTCAGATTTCTAAAATATTAAACTCAGATTATTCGAATTTGTCCGTATTTATAAGTTTTTAAACGTAATTCATTTTTCAAATCGGATTTATACTCGATAGCTAGTTACCACCCACCGGACCAAGCCATGCCGTGAAATGACCTAGTCGTGTTTCGGGATGTAGTCCGGTGTAACCGTTCCGAAGACGGGTCTGAGCAGTAGCGCGCTTGTAGCGCCTCACTCGACTGCCGTCTTTGTACTTCTTCACTCTACAAAACTTCAAGGCTAGAGTGAATAAGTACCTTATAGGTCGTCGTGCTTCATCTTAGACCACAACGTCGCTTAACATCAGGCGAGTTGGTGGTCAAACGACGACCTTTTCTACATTAAAAAAAAAAACTCTTTTCCGAAATTTAAAAAAGTGGACTAAGATTCGAACACTTTGAGTTTGAAATTTGTAGGATCGGAGACGTTTCCGAATGATTTTGAATAGCACTTCAGGAGGGATTTCAGATAACTAGAACCTATACTTAGCTGAACCGTTCACGATGCATTACGTTGCGATAATCTTAAAATGGTCGGGGAACGGCTCAGTATTACTAATGTTTTATAAATGTGTCACCGATGGTCCAGCTGGCACGTTTGTGAGACATAAGTGATACTGAGCCGTTCGTCGTCCCTTTTTTTAATGACAAACTGCAACTTCAACGGTTCAGTTAGTATCAGTTATGGTTAGCTGGATTGCTCCCCTGTACTCTGAACGTTAATATGTTTATTGTCTTTTCTTTTGCGCTCGCTGACATTTTAATACAAAGAAAATAAAAACTACTTAGTTATTAATTATGACAGCTGCAAAAACTAAAAAAATGTTTTTTTCTACTTTGGGACTAGCATTATAAATAGAATATTAAAATAGATAATTTCAACTACACGATGTTGGGAAGAAAGCGTAACACAGTGCTACGACTTCCGTAGCAAAAAGCTACAACTTTCGTAGCACAATGCTACGACTTCCGGAGCAAAGAGCCACAGCTTTCGTAGCACTGTCTACAAAGATTCGCATTTTTTTTCCTTCTGTTAAATCCTACTAATATTATAAACGCGAAAGTTAGTAAGAATGGATGGATGGATGGATGTTTGTTACTCTTTCACGCCAGAACGGCTGAACCGATCTGGATGAAATTTGGCACAGAGATAGATTATAGTCTAGAATAGCACAGAGGATATTTTTTAACCGCGGGTAGGTCGCAGCTAGTCCTCTATAATTACACGACCTTTGACCAAAAAAGATAAGAATCCTTTCAAAAATGATAGATAAAAACACTATCAAACGCCGCTCAAAAAACAAACTAAATCGGTTCATCAGTTTGGGAGCTGCGAAGCACACGTGAAACTCGTAACGCCCCTTTGTTTGCGTCACAAGCTAAAAATAAAGTTACTGTTTGTATTGTACCTACATGCACAGTATAGCTTGCGCACAGCTAAGGTTATTGTACGAATACAGTTTTACGTAACCTCTAGAGAGTGCGTGATGGATGAGCCTCCTGCGATGCTATTTTTACGCGAAATGTCAATGAAATATCGCTTTTATGAAAAGCAATAATTGACAGAGAGCTCCCAATAATCGCGTTTTGGTGAGATATTTTAGTCTGTGATCTTTTAAGTTCAGTGTAGGATTGCCATGTAAGGATTTTGGCTATTCCTACGCGTGAGATGAGATGAGATTATATCTGGGTCACTCTCACACCTATGACCATTCAAACGAGAGCAACAAAGACGAAAAAAGGTGAGATGAAAATCTCAAATCTCCGAATAGGGCCACTGGAGCCCATTTCTGGTACACTCGAGATTATAAAAAAAATAAACACCTTATAGTATGACAAACGAAATATTTTTGGCGAATGAGAATTTAAATCTGTAATTTAAGATCAATCTCAATGAAAGACAAAATGCCAAGATAATCTCTATCGCACCAAAATGGCGAACCTAATCTAATACTAATTATTGTTTCCGTAAAAAACCAAAACCATTCTAAACTAAGCACGCAATTAGAAACTCGAATACTTTGTTAACACCAAACACGGCTATTCATTCAAACTCTGTGCTGATCTATTAAGACTACCTAATTTAGTTACACTAGGTTAGGCCTCGTTCAAGAAGACGCGGGGCGTAGTGCAGCGTCGCGTTGCGAACCTCAAAAATGCTTCTACCCCAGGTAAAGCGTGTTCTAGACAAGTTACAATCGCTTCTAAACTATTATAATTCTACCTTCGCTAACGCTAGAAAATTAGCTGCTGATTGGACTATTAACAAGCTATAGAAATATCACGTGATCCTGTCGTCAACTAGTCCAATCAGCATTTAGCATTCAAGTATTGAATTGATTGTAGAAATTCGCTTGGAAGCGAATTCAATTCTCTAGGGGCCCTGGACGTTCACATACCATTAGCATATTAGGTATGTTTGATTTGCCCGCGAGATGCAACGCTGTACGCCTCGCGCAATACCACGCGTCTTCCTAAACGAGGTCTTAGTTCTTAAGTAACATTTCTCAACTAACTAGCCAGCCATAACTAAGCCCGACCCTCTTCAGATTATATCACTTGCTTCATTAACAAAAGCCTGTACAGTGCCCAGTTCATTGAACAAAGCCTGTAGTGTCGGAGGTAGTTTGTGCTAATTACTAATCACCTCTCCTGTAGAGTAATTAATTTAACAGTAGCTCCTGAACTAAATGTTCGGGTGAAAACTTGCAGTGGCAGTTGAAACCAGTTTAAAAATTTTAAGTCTTTTTTTCAGGGTTTTTTTTTTATAAAATGGATAAATATTTATTTAGAGTGTTACTTTTTTTAAAGCTATATCTATACCAAATTTTATCCAAACCTGTTGATCCGTTTAAGTGTGAAGAAGTAACTGATAAACACACTGGCTTGCTATCCTGCTACCTCCAATAGTTAAAATGCTCACTTCGCTAGATTAGTCGCTCGCACTCATTCTTCGACAGATTTTACTCAAATCATAAATCGTCAGAAAGCTGGCAGTGATGTAATGCAACACCCGCACTTTGCCGGACGATATTCAGTCCAAAATGTGACAGGGGGTGAGCCTGTCGCCATACACCCGGCTCCAGTCATGTAGCAGATGATATACAATACGCACATATGTTCACACAATTAATAAAATGGTGCGTACCTTCGGCTGGGTTTGAACCCGCTCCTTCTGGCTAGAGAGGCGGGCCTTCTCCAACTAGGCTATCATCGCTTTTACTTAAGCAAGTCAAAATTAAATAATATTTAAAATCATTCAATCATCTACCCGGCCATTCATTTACCTAGTTAGTCTTCCGCTAGTTATTATATTAACCACTTTTAAATGACAAACTGTTTTTAAGGGGTATGGTAAAGCTTGGCAGCTCTCTCGCTTGCTCGCGACTTTTTTATATTTTAGATATAAAATTATATGATGTATTTTTGATTCATTTTCCTACATAGATGACTTTAAAACCGTGCTACAACATTCTACAATTTTATATCCAATACTAGCTGCACCCCGCGGTTTCACCCGCGGTTAAAAAGTATCCTATGTTACTTCTAGTACCTCCCAGAATATGTGTACAAAGTTTCATGATGATTCGTCAAGTAGTTTTTGCGTGAAAGCGTAACAAACATCCACGCTTTCACATTTATAATATTAAGTAAGGATAATAGTGTCGTGAGCGAGTGACACAGCTGCCCAGCCTTACTATACCTCTTAACATAAAGAAGCCGGTTTAAAAATGAACTTCAGCAAAGTAACGCCAGATTCAATCAACCAACACTTTCATAAGCTCTTAGCTACAATCATAAACTACTGTTACCGACCTTACTACCCCGCTCACTCCTATGTCTTATAACCGGTAGGAAAACTCTCTCTTTTCCACCTTCTCTCATCTCATAAATTAATGCCGGAACATGACGGATGGCTGTATCCAATACTGAAGCAAGAAACTATTACCCGTCCGGGAATAATTCAAGCGATTTAGACGTTTTAGCCGGAATTAGTTGAGTAACGGCGAATAATGGGAATAACGGAAAATAAGGGTCTTCGCACATTGTATCACTCGACAACGACTATGAGAAAATATGATTCATTCGAAAACAGAGGCCTTATAGTAAAGTGTGAACTTTAGTGTAAAAAAATCTACACATATGCGGGGCATATGTGTAGATATTTTTTTACGTTATGCTAGCAATAAACTTTGTATAGCCTCAAAATAGGTGGACTGTGATTTGTCTTTATCGATGACGGAGAAAGACCAGTCTCTTTAAAGCTATTCTAAGGCCATACAACGTTTATTGCTAAGAGGCGCGGTGTGCTAGTGAATAGTGACGATGGCGATCGTCAAGAGAAATGCTGTTATTATTTCTAACGCTGCTAAATGTATTAAAGTTACACACAATAAATTACAAGCAATTAAATGTCCTACAACAAAAGTTCGTGAACGTATTTTGAGCTGAGTTTTTACTGATTGATTCATTAGTGAGTCGTTGTCGACTGGTCTTGAGTCGACAAGTGTGCGAAGACCTTTACAGTGAATAATCGTGAATAATAGCACCCAGGGTAATTTTGTTAGGAAACGTTGTGTGTATGGAGTTTTAGAGGTACTTAATAATGCTCTGTGCGTAATTCTGCTAGTCGGCCGGTTATTTATGGATTTTGTTTATGTGAGAATGTAGTTGCTGTAAATTACAATTGGATTTGGCGACGTGGAAATAATTGTATTATTGAATGCCTAATTTTGTTTGGAAACTTTTGGGGAGTTCAGTGAATTAGAATGGGTTCAGTACTTTTAAACAATCTTAATAAAAAGAACGAAGAGTATGTTTTTTAGGTTTATTGACAGAAATAAAATAAATGAAATAAGTTGATTGTGTTCCGTCAAATTAAGTAATACTTAATACTTCAATACCTAATGAGAGGCTTGTATCCACGCATGTAGTACATTTGTTATAAAAAGAGACAATAAAAACAAATGTACTGTTAAACTTCTCACGTCCTGAAAAAAAGTGAGAATAGACGTAGAGGGTCTCACAAAAAGAAACAGCCTTCATTGACGGTTAATAGGCTGCCAGTGTCCGCCAATGCGAAAGGCCACTGGCCTCTACCGCAGGCCGCTTCTGTCTGGGAGACACCTTATGCGAGCCCGTAACTCATTTTATCGTGTTAAAAATGCGTTTCTTGCTTCAATTATACATAAGGTAGACACGGTACGAGAACCTAAATTTAGGACGCATAAATTAAGCGCTGCACACAATTCAACGTAGTCATTTACAAACGCAACCGTGATAATTATTGTTGTCTCGTTTTCACTATAGTTTCTTATACGTCTCTCTATCTTTGTTATCGAAACACGTAACACAATACTATCAACGGAGCTGAGTAGTGTACGTTTGCTTGTACTTATAGTGGGTCCACGCGCTGTGTACTAGAAATTAGACTCGTACCACTTTTTCTTTATTTATTTCGATGGCTTCTTGTGGGCTTGTCCTGTCATTTTATCTTGCTTGAAGGGTTTTAGACACCAGTCCAAAAGGGTGTAGGTTCGTATCCCACCACTGTCGCCATGTTGCAATGTCTTGTCCATTGCTTTCTTTTTGATTTTGAATTTAAAAAAAAATGTGAAACTATTCCGAGGCTATACAACGTTTATTGCTAGAGGAGTTAGTCTTTTTAATATTTATTTTATATCAATTTTTTTTTAACAGACTAGGCATGCGTTTGACCACTGACTCGCCTGATAGGAAGCGTCGACGTGATCGAAGGTGTAACACGCTTGCCTAGGAGATAGCTATTCACTTTACTCTTAGACACCCCAAGATTATATTTAGGTGGAAAGACAGACGCAGGCAACGAGTTCAACACCTCTGCAGTTCTTACAAGAAAAGTTGACTTGAAACATTTCTATATTAATATTAATCAACGACAAGAATTCTATAATATAACTAATATTATAAATGTGAAAATGAGTTTGTGTGTTTGTTCGCTCGAACTACTCAATCGATCATCATGAAATTTTGCATACACGACGTTGTCAGGGGTACAAAAGAACATAATAAAAAAGGGAAAAGGGCAAACATAAAGGGGCTTTCATCCCGAAAAACTCAACAGTTCCTATTGGACAGCTGGTGAAACCGCGGGACGCAGCCAGTGTAACATACTTATTTTCCGGAAAGTACAAAAAAAACAGTAAAACCACGACTAAAATGGCAGGATGAAGCTAGTTGTAATTTTTACGTTGTTTTTATCTTTTCTACCCAAAGACGTCTAGGTACTAAGTAAAGTGTTCCCTTCTATGTTACGTCTCGTTTCAACCCTAAAGTTACAATGACCGGCTGTAAAAGTAAAAACTCCAAGTGCCCGAGTAAAAAGTAACTTAATAAAGTGCATAACAATTTTTAAGACCGCTTTGGCAAAGTACCATCCAAATGTTTACTGTTTAGGTGACTTCATCGATTGATTGTATTTTGTGGTATTCAACTGGCGTTTTGCCGCTTGCCGGCCTGGCACGGCACGGCACGGCACGGTGCGACAGCGGAGAGCGCATAAATGTATGAGATTTTTTGACACGTTTTTACACTTGCCGATGGCACCGGCACGGCCTGGCGGCCTTGATCCCACCGTTGCCGCTGTGTTGTGCTGGGCCGGATCGTGCCGGCAAGTGGAAAAAAGTAGAACAAGTGGAGAAACGTGTAAAAGGAGTATGCAATAATCATAAGTTATGCAAAAAAGTTAGGATTTTTAACCTAAAAAATAATGTTTGTCATTAATGTATCTTTGAATAGAATGAACGGACTTTATTTGTAACAGGAAACAAAACAAGAAAGATATTAAAAAAATAAAGGCATAACCACACTGCCACAAGCCAGCTACAACTCAGTATAATGCTGGTTGAAAACAACCACCATTGAAGTGCAATAAAGATATATTGTATGTACATTTTGTTGCAGTGATGGTAAAGAAATATATCTCACGCACTCTAAGCCACATTTTTCCTGTCATTCTAACTATTGCAGTTTTTCTAATAAAAACGCATCATCTGTTACGTCACTATACATAAAAGTGAGGTTCGAACAGTTCAGCGCAGTTATTTTGGCGTGCACTGTACGTAAATTGAGACAGTAAATTGAGCTAGTGAACTCGATTGAGCTGTGTCGAAGTGAGCGGGTGTGAGTGCACGCCGCTTTGTATTCATAGTGGTTTCACTGTATTAACTAGTGATGGGGTTAGGATGTATCGAATATCATCGATAATGAAGCCAGCACTTAATAGATAGTAGTGAATCCAGGATTTTGACTTGGAAAAGGAAACTTTACTTAGATGAAAGGAAGCTTAATCAACGTCGATCAATGATAAATCTGGTCTAGTCTAGTAAAAGGTCTGGTCTGGTAAAAGCTACACGACAACCTGATTAGACTCATGAGAAGACACTGGATGAGGGCGAAGTAAGACCGGCCATTTTGAATCTTGAGGAGAGGCCTTTGTCCCTTTGTAGTTGACGTCTTTCGACTCTGATGATGACCTAAATTTACTTTGCTAGAGCCTAAAAAATTGTGAGTTAGTAAAGCGTTTTACATTGTCATTACTTTTATTTGTACTTTCATTTTGATATATTTCGTATTGTTTAAAAATTTGCAGACCTCCTTAGAAAACAATGCACAAATCAAATTTTAATAGCGTTTTTAATCTTAAATATTAAACAGACAAAGGAATGTTCCCTAAAACACTAAGAACAGCCAAATCGTGGATAAAACCGCGAGCTGCCAAATATTTTAAAATTTATTTTTCGAAATAACGTAGTGTTATTACGACTATCGATAAAATAAGCCACAACACTAAAAAGCAGCTAATATTTACGAGTACAATCTCTCTACATCATAATGTCGGAGATGTATGAGAAATTCATAAATATTTAACGTTTTCTATTCTCTGCGAGACTGTCCGAAGTTTTATAATATCTTTTCATGCTTTACAATGGACTATTCGATGGTTTTATAACAAGTGCAGTTGAAAGTTTTATGACATCGATAAAAGAGTTTATTGCTTAACCTTTTCAGTGCTACAAGCATGAAGTAATGGATAGGTTACTACATAGTACCTGGATGGCCGAGCTTTGCTCGGTACTTTTTTTATTTTTTAATTGTGTTTTTTGGATAATAAACAATTGATTTTAGTCTAACCTCAAAGCAAACACTCATTGACTTCGTGTTACTTAACAACGCCATCTGCTGTTGTGTCGTTAAAGCAATTAGTTGCTCACAAAAAATAGTAGTATTATTATTCGCCAATAGATGTCAGGAAGAGTCATATTTTTCAGTTGAGATTGATTATCGATAAAACACGAATAAAATGATATTTTCTAAAAATGATTCCTAGCTAGATCGATTTATCGCCCCCGAAACCCCCTATATACTAATTTGTATGAAAATCGTTGGAGCCGATTCCGAGATTCCAATTATATATATATAAATATATATACAAGAATTGCTCATTTAAAGGTATAAGATTATTAAGCAAGCAAGTTGTAAGTGCAAAGCCGAGTGGCTAGCTCTGGTATCAGAGTTACTAGGCAGCCTGAAGGCCTCTGACATGGCTTAACGTTTGTTGTTTTAGAACAAACAACCGGCGCCTACGATTTAATCTGCTACATGACTGGAGCCCGGTGTGTGGCGACAGGCTCGCCACTTATCACATTAGAGACTGAATATCGTCCGGCAAAGTGTGGGTGTTGTACACCTCTGCCAGCCCTCTCGGAGAAAAGCGTGACGATATGTTATGTTAAATCTATTAAAAGTTGATTAAGCGAAAATAAAACTATTTGAAAACTACCCGCTTATTTTACTCAAGAAAATTCAAATCCCGAAACGGAAGCGCCACAACGGAAACTTAGCATTCCGCAGACCGGAAGTGGTCGCCGATGGTTACCGCAGAGCTTCCGGTGGCACCACTGTGCCACTTGTTGCTTGGATTTGGAATAATTTGCGATCAACTCGCAGTAAGCGACCGATAATGGTTTCAACTGTGGTCTTCATCTATTTAGTGAAGGTGGTTCTCACACTGGTCGGCACCACGTGACGGTCACTTTCTTTATGGTTGTACCTTCAGTACCTCAGTGTGTATATAAAACAGACGCGGTACAACACACTGATAACAACTCTACGTTCGTTTTTATAATGATCCCAAAACATATAACAGGGCTCACTGAAGGAAAATTCAAATCACATGTAGAAACTACATTAATGAGAAGAGGATATGATAAGGTTAACAATTATTTAGAAGACAAATATGTCTGGAGCCTTTCACCACCGGCAAGTAGCCACTAGTACATGGATCCTACTAATATTATAAACGCGAAAGTTTGTAAGAATTGGATGGATGGATGTTTGTTACTCTTTCACGCCAGAACGGCTGAACAGATCTGGATGAAATTTGGAACAGAGATAGATTATAGTCTAGAATAGCACATAGGATACTTTTTAACCGCGGGTGAAACCGCGGGGCGCAGCTTGTATGATATAATTTTACCTAGTTGTAAGCCAAAATTTGTGCGACTATTATTTATTTATTTTTTGGAATAGAATAATGCCCCTCAATTTCTTGCGTATTGTTCTGAGTTGTGGGTCTTTTTTCGAACAAGGCGGTCGAGTCTATTTAAAAAACTTTGACGTCCATAAGTGTATCTTTGATAGATAGATAAACTCTTTATTGTTCACACTACAGATAACAAAACACCAAGAGAAAAATAATGATAAAACTTATTAAATAGTGTAACAACTGGCGGCCTTATCAAAATAAAAACAATTCACTAACATTTCACATTTAACATTTTTCACTTTGACTTTCTCCTCGCGGGAGATTTGGATCATCATCTTGGTCACTGATGGTACGGAGCAGTGTAAGAGCCGCCTTAATGTCACAAACTTACCGCAAATAAAAATCGAAAAGTAGTATTTACACCAGCGGACAATAGAAAATAAAATAACCACAAGAGTTCGACCGACTCCACATCATTAACACTGTTAAATTATTGTAATTGTACGAGTATGTTTTAACAAGTAAAATCTATAATTATCTTATTTGCAATTATAATTTACTAGCTGCGCCCCGTGGTTTCACTCGCGTTTAAAAAGTATCCTATGTGCTATTCTAGACCATAATCTATCTTTGTGCCAAATTTCATTCAGATCTGTTCAGCCGTTCTGGCGTGAAAGAGTAACAAACATCCATCCATCCATCCATCCATTCTCACAAACTTTCGCGTTTATAATATTAGTAGGATTACCTGTGACTTTGTTCAGACTTTGTTAAGAAAACCATATCCAAAACCCTTCCTCGTAATATACATACTGTAACTAATCATCAAATTTCATCAAGTTCCGCTCAGCTATTTAGCCTTGAAAAGCCTACAAACAAACAGACATAATTACTTTCGGTTTTATAATATTAGTCAATAATTAGTATTATAATTAACGGCACGTCACCTCTACAAAACTATTTATAAATTTATGTTAAAGCGCCAATTGTGATTTAAAAATGTTAAACTGCGTGAAATTAATCCAAAATGTAAAATGCAGTTTAAATTTAACGCTCAACAGCTTTATGTCAAGTTTTACGGAGTTTAACGTCATTAAAATTGTCGTTAAATTAATCAAGAGACGAAGGACGAGTGTACAGCGTGTTCCGAAACTCGTGTCCGACCCGTGAAAGTGTTGTTCGGTATTGGTGAAGGATTCGGTTCGGCGTCTTTTTTAATTAATTGAATAAGTGAAATATACGTAAAGTAATTACTAATTAGGTAGAGGAAATAAAAGTAAGTGAAATACCTATTTGTAAAAAAATATGATAAATTAAACAGAGAAATCCATGCTACTGCATATCGTCACGCCTTTCCCCGAGGGAGCTGGCAGAGATGTAATGCAGCTCCTATACTTCGCCGGATGATATTCAGTCCCAAATGTAACAGAGGCCGAGTCAGTCGCCATACACCGGGCTCCAGTCATGTAGCAGATGACATACAATACGCACAAATGTTCACACAATAAACAAATTGGTGCGTGCCGTCGGCTGGATCTGATCCCGCTCCTTCTGTTTTGAGAGGCGGGCGTTCTCCGACTAAAATTATACAACATACGAGTAATCCAATTCTACTTTTGACAGATTTTAAACAGTTAAAAACATTAACTTTTGCTATAATTTTACATGGTTGGTGAACAAAACATTGACGATAAATTTATCGGATTCCAGCCTACCAGCAGCTTTATTCTAACGCTCACGTTGGACGTAGTCTAAGACATCGCTCTCAAGTTTCAACACACGCTGTATACGCATGT
This sequence comes from Peribatodes rhomboidaria, assembly GCA_911728515.1. Classification (NCBI taxonomy): domain Eukaryota; kingdom Metazoa; phylum Arthropoda; class Insecta; order Lepidoptera; family Geometridae; genus Peribatodes; species Peribatodes rhomboidaria. Next base: position 1,733,808 of record OU452190.1, read on the forward strand.
CAAAATATGCTTTTCAAGAAATTAATTTCTTAAATATTTGAACTTCACCACTGAACTTTGCAAAACCGTAAATTCTCCGAACAAGAGTCAAAAGAGAAAGAAAATACCAGTCTTTAGTTTTTTTATTTATTTTAATCTTCGATTTAAATACTCTTTTCTTTCTCGCCTTTGTGTTCGGTCATTCAATAGATTTTTGATTTGTACTGTAATGAAAGCTGGCAGGTGTAAGATTTTATTTTTCTCCGAATTCGAATTTCAAATTGAATATTTTGTTTTTCTTATTTTCGGCCTGTCCACGATACCTCTTTGTTGGAGGATACAAAAAAATGATATCAAAAAAAGAAAAAGAGGAATATCAAGGCGATGGCAGCCCTTTGTTCGTGAAACTAAATTGGTTATGAAAACTTTAAATGAAATCTAATATTATTCGTGAAACTGGTTTTTAACCTCCGAAGCAAAAAGAGGGGCTGTTATAAGTTTGACGTGGCTGTGTGTGTGTGTGTGTGTGTGTGTCTGTAGCATCGTAGCTTCCGAACGAACAAACCAATTTAGATTTTGTTTTTTTTTTGTTTGATAGATGTATTAGTCGGGTGTGTCGTGAATAGCTAAGAAGCTATGTTTGATAGAAATTGGTTTAGATAAATATTAGTGTCGGGGGTTTTATAAATTTTATATTTATAGTTGTCAATTATTTGAGCCATGTCAACATAAGTTGATGTAATACAAGGTGTTGGTTTTGGGTGTAGTAATATTTGAGGGTGTTATTGTAACCGTCAAGAAAACAACACAAACACACACACACACATACAGGTCAAACTTATAACACTCCGTCGCTTTTGCGCCGAGACTTAATAACATAAAAATCAGATCCTAGAATCACATTTTCTGCATAATTTTGTTAACCAAATTCCCACTGTCTCAACCATATCTCAGCTACTAATAGGGTTGATACAATCAGATACTATGTAAATGTAGGCTGGCCGAGTGTCAAGAGACAGCCCTGATTGAATAATCTGGGTAGGCTCAGAGCTAACCGATGTACATAACCTAAATGTATGTGAATACCTAACTTACTGGCTAGAGTTGGTTAGAGGTGTTGACTTAATATACCGCTGGTCAACGTAATGGGTATAGCTTGTACCCTGGATAAGACATTATACTCTTTCTTGAACAATAAAGAGTGTATTGTCTTACTGATTAGCGTTAGCGAGCGAAACGTCTCTGTTTCAGTTTCGCCAAAAATTATTTCGAAATGTCCGGTTTTTATTCTCTAGAGGTCGCATTACTCAACCGATTTTCATGACATTTTTTGAGCACGTCTGATAGCGTTTATTCTGTTTTCAGTTTTTGAATTTATTTCTAAATGGCTATGATATTCTTTTTTACGTGTGTTACCCGTGTTCGTACGGAGCAGTGAGCATTTTTTATTTCAACATTCCTTCACACAATTTCAAACTCAGTCACGCGCTAGATCCACACTTTGCCGGACGATATTCAGTCTGAAATGTGACAGGGAGCGAGCCTCTCACCATACACCGGGCTCCAGTCATGTAGCAGTGGCATTATCGATCGATAAAATGACGTTAAAAATCGACAAAATTGTTGATTTTACGAGTATCTAAGGTCCGAATAAAGTCGATTTTAAACGTCAGCTAATAGATCGATTAAGAAAAGTGCAAAGTGCACTGCAGTTCCTATAAGGATAGCGGGTGTGACCACGGGCGTAGAATAAACTAAAAACATTACTTTACATTACATTATTTATTATTTATTTATTGACATAATTAATTTGTACACCTAATGTGAGGTAGTTGTTGGCTGTTCAAACCTAAATTAAGATCATTGTAACTCATTGACGAGCGAATAAAGTAATTGAATTGAATTTATTTTGAAATGCAAATACTATTAAAGATTAAAGACGTTAGCCGCGAAATCTACAGCTCTGAGCCATTAGTTATACTCGTACCATGTATACTAGCGGTCAGTGTATAGATCAACATTAGATATTGGTGAATCGTGTCATGTTAATCCATTGTTGGCCGACACACGCTGGCATATCTAATTAATTTGTCAATTCGATGACGTAGTACGTAGTACGGACCCCCTGTACAAAATAACCAACATTTTATCATGTATGTAATAGGTATCCAAAACATTTTTTTTATATTATAATAGCATTTTTTTTATTATAAAACCAAAAACTCAACGACTGTCAAAACTAAAAACATAAACCGAACAGTTTTTTTTTAAAAATAGGACCTATAATATAATATATAAGGATAAAATAGACCTCCGACCTCCTTGCATATAGGTATACTACACATTTTTAAAATGTCTAAAAATCATACGTAGCTTAATTTTTGAAAGTGTGTGTGTGTGTTACTTTTTCACACTCGAACGGAAACATGGATTTATATGAGTTTTGGCGGGAACCGAAAAGATGTTGTCGTGATTTTGTATTATTTTCTAAAACTTGTGATTCTTCGAGTGTTAAAGTGTAATAATGATGGATTATTAACGTTTATCGGTTCGTCAACGTGCATGAGCGTGTGCAAATGATACGAACATTGCGAAACGCGACTTTTTGTGTTCTCTGCAAAACTTCACTTAAAGTTTCAGCAAAGTATCCATAACTTTACTGGAATGGAGAAAAGGGAGGGATCATCATCTTCGTCATCACCTCATCATCATCGTTCCATCTGTGAAAACGAATGATTAGTACTTGACACTGGCAAATGCACATGACGTGCGACGCCAAATTCCCCTGAATGGGGGAGAAAAAAAAAATGGATTTAATGAAATTTGGCGTGGAGGTAGCTTAAATCCGGGATTCTAGGCTACTTTTTACAGCGGTAACACCGTGGAGCGCAGTAGTACTTACGTACTAAAAATCAGTCTGCTAAATTTAGCGCCATGCAGTAAAAGTTACTATGTGGACCTATTCTAGGTATATGAACAGCAAACCGGCCAAGCGCGAGTCGACTCGTCCACAAATGGTTTCGTACCATCCTAATTAATATTATAAACGCGAAAGTTTGTAAGAGTAGATGGATGGATGCTGTTACTCTTTCACGCCAGAACGGCTGAACGGATCTGGATAAAATTTGTCAAAGAGATAGATTATAGTCTAGAATAGCACATAGGATACTTTTTAACCGCGAGTGAAACCGCGGGGCGCAGCTAGTTATCCATAAAACGGCAAAAAAACACGATGGACAATAACTACAATAAACAACCTTAAAAACTAACACACATTCGGCAGTACAAGGGCGACTTTATCGCTCAAAGCGATTTCTTCCAAATAACCTTTCTTATTGTTTTGCTTCGCCGCGATCGGCGGAAATATTCTCTTTTTCACATTCCTAAGCGAATAATGCTCGATAATGCATTGTGCATAGTGTAGGTAAGGTGTGCAGCGAAGCAACACTCGCGTGAGAGGGTAGTTAGATAAACACAAATACTTGACTTGGCAGCTTACTGCTAATATGGATACAGCGGCGTACGGCGTTAAGGGACAGGCGAATGGTGGGCTAGTCACTTGATATCAAATCAAATCAAACAATTTATTTTGCAAAACATGGGTTACAGATAGTTCTTGTAAAGTAATAAAGTTAGTTCGCTATGGTTTAACCACTTGGTATGCAAAAGTTTACAAAATACAGAAGAAAAAAAATATTGGATTAATGTCAGAGTAAAAAATTATATAAAATCAATGTCAGTGTCCTTCAAGTATTCGTCAATAGAATAGTATACCTTGTCAATAAGATAATTTTTAAGTTTCAATTTAAAAATATTGTAAGTTTGCTTGATATCTCAAAGTATGTAAATGTTTAATGTTTAATTATGTACAATTTTGCACGACTAGCGTCGTTATTGGCTGAACAGTAACTTTAAATCTTTTAACCGCATTGGCATGCAAATAAATTGATTTTGAGCAAGTATAAATTAAAAAAAATCAAAAACCCGATTTTTATCAAACATAGCTTAAAAACACTCCCGAGCAAATCACCGTTCAAACAAACTAAAAACAAAATCAAAATCGGTTCATCCATTCAGGACCTACGATGCCAGAGATAGACAGACACACACACATACGCACAGACACGTCAGACTAAATAATATCCCGTGGTACCCCAGTACTTATATGAGGTTTTTATGAGGTGGTCAGATCAGCTCAAACAAAGTAGCTCGTCCAGGTTTGAGGAAGTGGTGCGAAGCAAAAGGGTGGTCGCGATCTTCAGCCATGAAGGATCGACCAGAGAGAGAGACCCCAGTACTTATAGTACCCCAGACTTATACCTGCCGCCCTGCACCGCTCCGACAACGCGCTGGTGGAGGCAGTGCGCGACTGGGACGCCTCCTCTACATCGCACATGGAGAGCACATCACGCGCCCATTGCCTAGTTTTAATTGTTTTAATTATTCATTAAAAAAAAGTTTAGTTTCATTCAATTTTACTCCATTTATTTAATTGTTCAATTTTATTTTATTCGATCTATTCAATTTTATTTAATTCTTGTTTTATATTTTATTTCTGACTATTGCATTTTTAATTTTAATCATTAGATAATTCATTTAATAATTAATGAAATAATTTGATGGATGCAAATCTGGAAAATAAACAATTTCATTTCATTTCATTTTCATTTCATTTTAATAAATGTTTGCGTTGGGGCCTGTCGAGGAGTTTCAGAGCCATGTGTTCGTTTGTCACCAATCCAACCCGAATTGACTGAAATCCAAGTACAACGACTGCCGTTGACTGGTATTGTATTGGTGACTGCTATATTAGAGCGTCACTCGACTCCTTTGAAACCGTTAGTTAGTTGAAGTAGTTAGTGACGTCATTCTAAATCCAACATGGCAGAACACCCAAAATGGCGGACAACTTATTTTTAATGCACTCCTAAAATACGGGTTTCAATTATTCTTTATTTCTTTCTTAATTAACTAATAATTTTAGTAAACCTGTACAATATTTATAGGTAAGTTTAGTCAAATTTCCTTAGGTTGTTTATTTCATTGCAAGTTTATAACTTGCGCCACTAATACTTGGTTGCAAGTTGCATACTTGTCCGTTGTGAACATTGAGATGCCTGTATCGTCTATTGGAGAAGACAAGTTTGAACGCTATTTTAAACCACTCTAAGCGTGCAACAGACTGCTTTAATAAGTTAAGATATCTTAAGCGTTCTGAAGCAAAATTGTTAAGGATGAAATTAGTTATGTAAAACTTGCTGCGCTAAGCAAGCATTCGTATAGGCCGAGTGGCTAGGCCTGAGGTCAAGGTTTCTAGGCCGCTCGATGGCCTCTGACATGGCTTGGCGATTGTTGATATTGAACAATCAACCGGGGCCTACAATTTAACATGTCATCCGAGCCACGGTAGCACTCAGTTGTAAATGTCACCCGCGGTCACCCATCCTAGGACTGACCCTGTCGTCCGTTGCTTAGCATCGGTGATCGGCTATTACACCTAGTCAAGCCACGCTGTGCTACGCTTTGCGGTACTAAAGTTTCATATTAATAGGACATGTTATTATTTATTATTATTAAAATCCATCCACTCGCTTGAGAGTAAAGAAGTAACAAAAAACAAAACTCTTATTTCGTAGGTATACATATATGTATAATATAAAAAAGGTAAGATTTAGAATGTTAGTTAAGATAAATAATTGTAATAATAAGTTATTAAAAAAAAATTACAAAAGTGAACGCTCCATTTTTAAAAGCAGGTCAAAATAAAAATAATATTTTAAAATACAAAACGGACTTCCCGGTATCTGACATGAATTTTGTATAAAATGGAGAATCAATCAATTGAGAATCCTTAAAAATATATATATTTAATAATCGGTTCCTAAAAAACAGAGTTACGCGGTAACAAACATCAAAAAAATACAATCACTTTAAAAATAACCAAATTTTTGAAGTCGCTTGAAAAATACAACAAGGTACTCGCTAACCACATAACTATACTTACTAAATTAATACCAATTTACAGCCTAAAATTGCTATAATTTTTTATTACGTCAGAGCGAATGGAAAGAGATAAATTATAAGAGAATGAGAGAGAGAGAACATTCTCAATCAAACAAAGGATGTCCCAGAAACCCGCTAGATGCCTTATCTAATTGGGTCACCTTAAATATCAGAATATTACAAACTTGTTTCTACCCGTGGCTTCACCTACAATTTGTTGGTCTATGACACGTAGTGATTGTAAAGATTTCTATTAGTAATTTTTTTTAATTGGACTAGAATCCGGACATGTATTGTTGCTTTTTATATTATTAATATAATTTCTTACCCGCGACCTCGTTCGCGTTTATTCAGAAAATAGTATCTAAAAACCTTCCCCGTGATATACTGTATCTAATTATCAAACTTCATTAAGATTTGTTCAGCCGTTTAGCCGTGAAAAGCCTACAAACAGACAGACAGACTTATATACTATTTTCTAATATTAGCATAGATACAAAATACAAAAATATTTGTTAACCTTATCACACAATATATAACATTTATAATATATTAGATATTTGTGCAGACTAGCTTTTTACGGAATTGATCAAATGGAAAATTATCTTTATATGTACAAACCTACCTACACATAGTTAAGCAACGTTCAGTGCAGTCAGTTTTTGGATGGGTGGGTGGACTGGACTATCAATGGTAGAAGAACATCGTATAGGTATTTTCAATTTAAATTTTGTATACAATTATCAAGTTCATCAACAAAAAATCTAAAATTAACTAGTAATTCGTCTCGAGCTAAGACCGTGCCAACAACATAACCAGGGCTGGCATAAACCATGGACAAATTGTCTTTCAACAGTTTTTACCTCGCGAAAAAGAGACAAACGTATCTATATTCTAGCTTTGTCACGTCTAAGCGCGGATAAAATCGGTGAAGAGACAATATGTCGTATCCTCTCCATCCTAAGGTTGCCTGGAAGAGATCGCTTTTAGTGATAAGGCCGCCAGTTGTTACACTATTTAATAAGTTTTATTATTATTTTTCTGTTGTTGTTTTGTTATCTGTGGTGTGAACAATAAAGAGTTTATCTATCTATCTATCTATGTCTCCGGCCCGTGCTGAAAGTTTTCGATCAATTTGGCTCACATTCATTTAATGCATTCAAATTGTATATAATTGTATTGCCATTAGTCCTTCCCAAAAAAAAACACGAAGATTGAATTAACAGTACTCAAGTTATATTATGGAAACTGACGTGGTTTTCACACATTATGATTTAAAACACGGGAAATTACTCACGTACGATTCAGTCGATTATTCGATTAGTGCTATGCGAGACGCAGCCGCGCGCGCGCACTCGCCCTGATGAAGACCGCCGAATGCGGTTGAAACTATAGTCGGAATAATCGACTGAATCGTACGTGAGTAATTTCCCGTGTTTTAAATCATAAGTACTCAAGTTATCATCAAGCGATGACAGCCTAATTGGAGAAGGCCTGTCTCTCAATCCAGAGGGAGCGGGTTCGAACCCAGCCAACGGCACGCACCAATTTGTTCATTATGTGAACATATTTGCGTATTACATGTCATATGCTACATGACTGGAGCCCGATGTATGGTGACAGGCTCGCCCCCTGTCTCATTTGGGACTGAATATCGTTCGGCGACGTGTGGGTGTTGTATTATACCTCTGCTAGCCCCCTCGGGGAAAGGCGTGACGATATGTTATGTTATGTAAGTCATCAGACAATTATATGTATACTATACGACAAATATATATGTAAACATACGTGCAAATCCCGAGACGTCCCGGTAAACTTAGAGACCTTGCAGCGCCCGGACAAAATACACGTACTTTGAAAATGTGTTCGAGTTGAACGTCGCAGAAAGCACGCATGTAATACCATAAAGTTCTTAAACCTTTACCAAAGTTGACTCATTACTAAACGTCGCGGAGTGCTCGCTCGCTTCGCTCGTGACGGGCGTCGAGGCATGAGCGGTCGCGGGAGCGGTTTGTCCCATCATGGGACAACATGACTGGGGAGTCGGATGACTGGATTTGAAATAGTTACGTATAGGTAGGTATTATGTATGCGTTGATAGCCTAGTTGGAGAAGGCCCGCTTTTCAAGCCAGAGAGAGCAGGTTAAAATCCAGCCGTCGGAGAGCACCAATTTAACAACATAAATATGTGCGTATTGTATGACTTCTGCTACATGACTGGAGCCCTGTGTATAGCGACAGTTCACCTCCTGTCACATTTGGGACTGAATATCGTCTGGCGAAGTGTAGGTGTTGTTTTAAACCTCTGTCAACCCCGATGGGGGAAAGGCGTGACGATATATATGTAGGTAGGTATGGTGCGTAGTGTATCAGTAGTTTTGTAGTGTATTTTTGATGTTCGGCTTTGACAACCAGATTAGCTGGTTATTGTAGGAAAGATAGAGGGCTAGAGACCACGGGGTCGATCATCGGCCCGATGATCCGACCAAACAAAGGCGGTTACAGGACAGTTACAAACAGTTACTACTGCCCTGAGACAAAACGGAGACAGAGCGGTGTGGAAGCAGCTAGTTAACTCCTCGGTGAAGGTATTTTAGAAAAGGCATTTAGCAAAAAGGGCACGACCTTCAGTAATGAAGAGCACGACGAAGCAGAAGATAATGACTTTGTTTTTGAGACAAAATGAATGTTTATTATTCACACTATTACACTTATATTATAAATGCGATAGTATGGAGATTTGTTACTTAATCACGCCTGAATGGATCTGCATGAAATATGGCACAGAGATAGCTATGTGTGTCTGGAATAGCATTTGGCTACTTTTACTTTTGCTGTAGTTGTTACTAAAGTTGATATATTTTTTATATTTTGTGAAGTTTTATAGTAAATATTATGTTATAGAAATCATAGTAAAGATGATAATTTTTTTTGTGAACAATTTAATTAATTATGTTAAGAATTTAACTAAATTTTTTAACGTTCATCTATCTATCTCTCATAACTTGTTCTACAAAACCTGCTCCCTTCTAAAACAAACTCGAAAATAATAAACATGCTGAAATACGGCTCTCGTAATTGCATTTCACGCAATACTGAAGCAAAGTTGGCCACTTTTACTAAACATTGGAGTTTAAATTTGCATTAATGCCGTACTAAATAAACGTCAAATATTATGTGGAGTCGAGAATTGGCTTGAAATCGCGAAAAGTTTGTTCTTCGAAGTAAATTTAAATTAAATAATTAAATAAACTCGCGTAGCTCGACTGGGTGTCAGATGTTCAGCCAATACCAGTAGCCTATTGCAACGCAAGTAGCCTATTAAACGCCCGCGAAAGTGTTTCTATTGGTTATTTATTTTTTGACCAATAGGAACGCGAATAGGTGCTTTCGCGGAAGTTCGCGGCCAATCACAGCAATATTCTGGTACGAGCTTAGTGCCTATTGCATTACCTAGCTCGGACCCTACCCGCAGGGACAGGGTAGTGTAATGAGATACAGGGAGTAGGTGTCCCTAAATCGGACAACAAAGTGGTTACGACTTCTGCTTCAGGCAGGAACACGTTAGACATCAAGGTCCGAGAAATCGTGTCACTTCAACAAGGGACTTAAGCAAGGGACGACGTTGTCAGTCTTAATGCGTTATGAGATATCTTATTTAATCGGAATAAGACCTATTTTTCGCTAAGTTCGAAAAAGAAGGAGGTTCTCAATTCAATGGGTTTTTTAAAAATTGTTTATTAGAGCATAACTCTTGTATTTATTAAGCAGCCAGATGGTAACCTGACACTTATCTTGGTGTCTTCAAGTCTCGTGTGAATCAGTTTCTTCGAGGCAAGCGTGCTCCAAACTATGAAAAAGAAATATTTGGATGGTTTATAGTTTGTTATAGTATTTAAGTTCCTGTGTGAGTTTCTTTCGTTAATAAATTATCTTTATCATATCATATCTTATTTAATTTTATTTGGGATGATATTGTACTTCCACTGTGAGATTTCTTCTAAATGCCCAATCACCAACCTTGGAGCGCCACGATCAATTATTTTGATTCTTCAAGGCCGCGTTTCTAGCATTTTAAAATTTACCTTATTAAAAAAAGTCGGTTTTTTTAATAAGGTAATCCCGTCATCCAACAATTAATAGACTTTTGTTGATATTTTAAAAACAGATGGCCCGATTTTGTTAAAATGGAAATGGGCCACCTCTTAAGTATGATCTACCAAACAAATAAAATCATTAAGGGGTTAAGATGCGCCAATGACATTTGGCATTCGGCGCTCAGCTGGTTTTAGCGCCTCTAGTGATCAACGCTCGAAGCTTTTGAACATTGAGCTAGCATTTCTCAAAGACAAACAAATTCAGACGAAACACCGTGAAAAAAATATTTTTGCCTAAAAATGAAAGCCCTCTGTGATGTTATGCTTTATTGTAATGTTTTTTTACTAAATTATTTGAAGCCAACGGCGTTTTAAAGTTGAGCCTTATAAGCAGCATGAGCGCGGTAGTTTGTTTATAAGTATAGGTAGATTAAGTATGTACTCACAAATATCCCGCATCTAAAGGCTTTGATTCCCTTTGGTCGTGCGTGTAAAATCTAAAAAAACAATCGTAGACCACGGACTCTCTGAAGTGTGAGATATTATCTTGGTCCCTCTCACTTTTATGATTTTTCAAACGAGAGAGACATTGACCAAAAAATATCTCGTGCGTAGGAATAGGGGAAATAATATAATATCGTAAGAATGGCCCTGGAGGGCTATTCCTGACGCGTGAGATGTTTCTTGGTCACTCTCACTATGACTTTTAAAACGAGAGAGACATTGATCAGAAAATATATTTCGTAAGAATAGGGCTCCTGATGGGCATCCTAAGAACTCCGGTACCAGGAATAAATTACTCAACCTATCCTAAACCAATGCTTACAACATTTCAAAAATCTCATAACAAAAAACATATTTACTAGGACTAGCAGAGCTGTTCAATCGACGGCCCGCTTAAAAAATGTATTCTACGAGTTGGTAGTACTAATCTGTTTTACATAATCAGCAGGTAGTATAAAAATGACTAAAATGATTGAAAACATAGTGGACCTAGAACTTACAACCTCATTATTATCTCGATAGTTTCTTGCCTGATTTTGCTGATAATTATGTTCCTACTCGAAGTTAAAAACGCGTTTGTGTTTAATATCTTTTTCATCACTCTCACTCGTAAAAAGGACTTTATTACATCAGTTTTAGCTCATAATCCGAGCTATTAAGCACGTGTGCTGTTACTTTACCATTATCGCACTAGTAACTAAACTAGACTTTTTTTAAAATAAATCAACAAGAGTTTTTTTTTACTTTTCTTAAATTCTTGATTTAAAGTATCATAACTACGTAATAACAGTAAATAAACATTCTTTTTTTTATCAAAATATTGACAATTAATTAGGTATGATAATTTAAACAAAGTACTCGCTTTATTATTATGCCTAGTAAAATTTTGATAAGTGGAAAAGCAGCAAAATGCGCATACATTTTCAGAAAAATGTATTGACTAATGCAAGTCTGTGTTTTTTCCCCTCGCATGTGTGATGAAAAACGTCACATGAAACGCGTGTGCGTTAATAATTTACACTATTGGCTCCATTAGTGGGCTCGCATACGGCTCGCGCTATAATACCGCCTCGAGTGTAATGATCTTAGCACAAAAGTGTCATAATTTACGATATAAAAAACTACACTTTGACTTAATTTTGTTTACTTAATTTTTTTAGTAAACTGATTTTCAATAAAAGTCAAGTTAGAAGATGTTTTAAATGATCATTGTAACAAAATTAAAGCGACTTCCAAACCACAAATAAGCACTAATATTAATTAGTATAATTATTATAAGCGCTACCCATCTATTTGAAGTCGGTGCCAGCCAAGTCTTATAGGTAGAAGAAGAAGGATACTACTTACAAGTATCTACCTAATTACTACATATACATAGTATCTATATACTGCCTACTTGGCTTGGCTGGTTCCGAGTAGTAGGTAATTCCTACTAAACATTCAGACTGAAATATTTGGCATAGTACGAGTAACTCCTAGTACTTCTACCTATTACCAACAAGTATATAACCTACTTACTACACAAATTGTAACTATCTACTCCATATTAGACTTGGCTACCTATTAGATTTAGCTTGGAGGCCGAGTTAACGGCTTACCTACCCGCTACCCTTGCCATAGACACCTGTCTGAGCGTGACGTTTTAATCGGACAGTGCCAGCCAAACTCAGTATAAAGACAATTGCCAATACCAACTAGATAACTGTTGCCCGTACCATGGTCTGGCAATATGATGATGGTAGAGAGAAGGGTGCAGGTTCGGAGTGGGACCTGTGAATGACAAATACAAGAAACTAACGGAACGAGCTTTTTTTTATCTACGCGTACGAAATCGTGAGCAACAGCTAGTAGTTAATATAGTAAAAAAATCCTCTCTAGCTGGACTAAAGGGGTCTTAGATTGGATATTGAAAAACCTTTTGTAGCTGAAATACATGTATAGTGCTTAGATTTTAGCAAACACCAAAAAAATAATCAAAATAAACCGAGAATCAAAAATGCTTTGAAGGCAGTAATCGCTCAGATTAACACATCCTTAATCTAACACATGAAAATCAAATGTTGGTTTTATAGATGAAACATAAATTCGAGCGAAGCTTGCAGTTGGGAGTTTCCAAGCAAAGAGATTAACATTGAATGAAAACTCAGAATAAGCACTGTAAGAAGAGTTTATTTGAAAATTGAACTAGCTACCAAGAAAAAAATACGAGCACGTGCTCCTCGAGCTGCACGAAATTTAAAATAAAAGACTGTACCTTACTAGTACCTTTTTATTAGTTATGAGAGAGTATAATATTAGACAGTATTTTTAGAAGAGGATTCGCTTCTAGGATAAAGCAGTGTTTTTGTCTTGGGCGGCTTGAACCCCTCGCTGCCCTCAGGACTCATCTTCCCTTGCTGCGCTCGGGAGTTAACTCTAGATTCCCTCGTTACGCTCAAGGTACAATAAGCCGCCCGCGACGTAAGGCACTGCTTTGTGCCCTCGGTACATAATTTACTATTGTTACTCTTTATTCACAAAAAGGTGAATTTAGAAGCATGACCTGTTTGCTTTTCTCCAATCAAGTCTATCGATTGTTTGGCGCAACCAAATCCATTGTGTCTTGATATTTCCTTAAATTTTACGAAGAAGAAGCTAATGTTATAATACGCCAATAACTTTTGTCTTTCTGTTCTTGTTCTGCTTCTTCTTCGACGATGAGATTCGGCAATGAAGACTGATATTGTTGTTCCTAAAAATAATATTAAATAATAATTAATTTGCAACCATACTAAGTCCCAACGCTCGTATCAATAATTTATTTATGTACATTGTGTACACAAAAAAAAATGATTACCAGTTTATTCGAAGGTGAAAAAGTCCCTGTTCCTCGGATGCTCTGATAACTTTCGGATGATTTTGAACTAGGCATCTGTAGATAAAAATATAGGATAAGTTTTTAGTACTGAAACGGAAGTTTTTCACTCGCGCTTCGCGCTCGCTAAGTGAATGGTTGTACTGGCGTCACGCATGCCCATAGCAGTTCAGCGCCACTCTGATTATAAGTAGTGGCTCTATGAGCAACGTCTCACAAATTACATATCTCTGCTATTTTAAATAAAACCTAAATTTACAAAATTTCACAAATATCGGTTGAGAAATGCGATCTGTAGTGGAAAACAATCGGACATCCGTGCAATCAGACGCTGGACGCCGGACATACGATAACTTTAGCAATAGCATTTCCACTTGGCATAGCTCTGACTATGCACTATGCTTGTCACCCTAATAATATAAGATGTTAAATGTCTTTTAACTCACCTTAGTTCAGTACTCGCATTTTTTGTTGGCTGAACGCTTGTGTTTAAACTTTGATAATTTCGTTGATCTCTGTTTCTGAAAAAATGAAATAGAGCAATTTAAAGATATTAATTACACAATATTCATATTACTCAAAGCGTCTCGTTTGTCTCTTTCCATGATACCATAAAATATAAAACAATTACCAATTTATAATCCCAGTTTAAAATATATTACTATTCTAGTCTTCATGCAATAGAGACTAGATTAAAATAACTATTAAGACTAGATGCAGGTTGGTATCAGTTACCAAAGAAATTGTTGTATTTAATAAATATAAATAAATTACAATACATACAATAGTGACTCTGTGAGCTGGAGATCTCGTGACCGATGTCTGTCCGATTTGAAATTGTCACATGTATTTTATACCCAAATAAATTATTTGTATTTGTATTTGTCCTCCTCTACAGGTCACACTCCTCAACCGATTCTCGTGAAATTTTGTGAGCAGGTTTGACAATTATATAAATTTTTGTTTTGACTCGGATCAAAAAGTTTTTTGGAAATTTTCCAATTATGCAGATATATCCTTTTTTAAATCACATCTCTGCCATATTGAAAAATTTCCAATAACTGCCTGGACAAGAAAATTCTTTTTAAATATCGGACTTACACACAAAGTTTCAAGAGAATAGGTTAAGAAATGCGACCTGTAGATTAAGACAGGTCTGGGCAAAGATCCGGACAGAAATCCAGACGGAATTCGGAAATACGAAAGCATTTTCGTCGAATCTGAAGCATAGACGCTTCGCTCGCTAACGATCTCTCGCTCGGTTATTGTTGTAAGAAAACGTAATAACTTTTCTTTCGAATTCAATGGCCATAACTCGGAACACTACTTTCTGAATGCAAATGCTTGAATTTTTGTATTAAATACTATTTTTTACAAAAAAAATACTTTATTTTGATCAAAGTGACTGATCAGAGTGTTAGTAAGCATATTCTTTCAAATAAAAAATAAATGACGAAATTATGCTGCAACAAACATTTAGTAAAATTTATACAATGTAATTGAGTGCGTCCTAATTTTTGAAGTCGGTTAACAAACCAGGATAAGTTAGAAAAATATGCTCACTACACTGCTAAAAATAATAATGTATTGCGGACCGTGGTTGGTCAGCTATAACATAAAAATGTGATTGTTTCTAGTTTAGGTAGGTTAGTTTAGGAAATGTGCTATACCAAAAACAAAAATTAGTATTAGTCATTTACACCGTTCGCACGCAACGACCGCTTTCCGATATTGACATCGTAAGTACACATAATAATTATTATTATTTTATTTTTACCCGATTGTTCAAGAAGGATTATTTATTATTATTAACTATAGAATACTCCCCATTTCTATGTTATTAACTAGGTGTTGGGGCATCAGCAAGTATGCCACAGCTTCAATTTGAAATGGCTTAGGTATATTGACTTTAGTATAATTTTTGTGAATAATTGAATCAAATGAAATCACGAGAAAAAAAACAGCTGTTTCATACAAAAAGCTCATCGATCGTCGACAAAATGTAAGCAGATGCTTTTTTCCCCGATTTATATTACAAATAAAAAAGTTTAAAAAGTAATCGTTGTTTATAATGAAGAGTACAATGACCCCCGTTTGGCTTAGTACACCCTATACCGATAACCCTGTGCAATGTACTAATATGACACATATAGGTACATTTGTACATAACAAGAAAAAAAACACAGTTCTGACAAGTCTTGCACTTGGATAATTATCATGAGCAACATGTACAATGGGGCCCGTGCCGTGGCGTGATGATTGTAGTACAGCACGACGCTGCGCGACCGCGGCTCGTATCACAGCAAAATAAGGTTCATGGTCGCACAGCGTCGGCGGGTAAATCCAACAATCATCGCAATAAGGTGTAATGGACGGTGAAGCCCTGAGAGTTAACATAGGTCGGAGGACACGTCTGTAGTTTTCTATTAAGTATTTTTATCAGGAAAACAAACGTCAGACCGAATCATATGCCACTAAAAACTCAGACACTAGGGTTAGTCACTTCAGTCTACACGATAAAAACAAACGGGTAAAAATATTTATGTGGTAATTAAATATTAATAGGTAGGTAGGTACTTACCACTTAGCTACCTAGTTGGAGTCCAATTTTTTTGTTACGCCTAGCTGCCTTGGTGACATCTCCCATTTTCATCGGATCAACCTTCTGTACCCTCTACTCACAACGCGATCAATTATTGTCCAAATATTTTCACTAGTAGTAAAGTCACTAAAAACTTATCAAATGTCTTGAAAAACTACTTTTTTTGATTGTCTCTGGATAATTAAGCACTGTTTAATTGATGATTTACGTACAAATAGAAAAAAAATGCGAAAATATTTTTCGGCAAGGCGAGTACGTCCTTCCTTCGTGAGGCGCTGGCGCCGACTGGCCCGTCCCCCGCAAAGGAGCTCGCGGGTGTCAGTGATCACGTGATCTGACGAAATACTTCAAAATAACACAAAATATTACTAAACTAACTCAATTTTAGCTCTAAAAATATGGTAAAAGAACGATCAATCATATTTTTAAATTTCCTATCCGAAGGTGTAAAAATATATAGTAACGTAATCTCCGTAAGCACGGTATTGCACGCCATGAGAACGAAAACAACGTTCATTTAATATTTTTTTACTCGCAATCTAGTAAGTAATATAATATTTTAATCAGGCTAATTAATAGGTAACAGAATGATCTTATTGGTGATATTTTTTTCATATCGGTAGGGTCCGTAGCTTCTTCACTATTACGAGTTGAATAGACGCATTTGGCGAATATTCAAGGCTTAACATCGATTCATGATTGGCGGAGTAATTGCGTAACATACATAAAAAAAACACAAACGAATTTGACAATCCTTTTTTAATAATAATAATAATTCTTTATTTCAGACCATACGTCCATATTAAGTTAGATAGTAATTGATTAAAAAAAATTAACAATACAAAATAATTAAAAATGTCAACCCGTTACCAAAATAATAATTAGACGAACACAAAACAGAAAAATTACATTTTACACAAAATTTAAAAACAATTTGAAAAAATTAAATAAAATATACGAAAATCTTGTCACCTTAATCTAAACTTCGCCTTTTTGATGTCGATTAAAAAATATTCATTCATAGATTTAAAACTCCGTTTTCCACCGCTCGTCGGTGTCCTAAAATGAAAATACCACAGACTACTAACCAAATTAGAATAGTCCACTAATAAAATCATATTATCCCAAAAGTTCTAAATTTAAAACGAAAACACATCGAACGAGGTTAACCCAGAACATGTCCTGAAATCTAAAATAATTTACGAACTGTAATTTCAAATTCAGGGCAAGTGAGCACTTAGTACCGTCGAAGTCTGAATTTTAGTACTTTCGTACTTAGATACGAAGTTAAGCAATTTTTAACTTTAATGGCTTTATATGAGTTAGAAATTTTGACAGATACATTTTAGAAAGAAGTTTCATGACTGTGTACTCATGTTCATGTACTCGTAACTCTCAAAAATATTTTTGTACACATCTTCAGTTAGAGATATGACAAAATGTTTTTGGGTTTGCTATCGTGATTCGGATGACACGTTAAATGCTAGGCCTGATTGTTTTTAACCTACAACAGTTGTCAACCCACGGCAGAGGCCTAAAAGTGGTCTAAAAACTCATCTATTAGGGTGTATGTATTATATGTCATCTGCTACATGATGGATCCGGAGTATGGCGACAGGCTCGCTCCCTGTCACATTTGGGGCAGAATATCGTCCGGCGAAGTGTGGGTGTTATACACCTCTGCCAGCCCCTCGGGGGAAAAGCGTGACGATGTTGATGATGTGACGACGACGATGATGTTATGTTACGTGTATTACAAAAGACTCCGATCACGTGTATGCGAAAAGTTATAGTTTTCGAGTGAAAGTGTGAATGTGGCACAGATGCTACTGTTAAATGAAACATCTCTATTTATTGCGGTGTAATCTCTAGCACGTAGTAAATAATAACTCAATGGTTTTACCTGCTATTTTCAGTGAAAAAGCCAAAATTACGACGCAGCTGTAAGAAAACATAATTCAATCCAGTTCCTTACAATTCCCGGGAATAATTTGTCATCAACATTCTCACACCTGGCGTTATAACGCCGTTATCCGAATTCAAACAATTCTAACGACGTGACGTCAGCGTGAAACGTCCGCTGTCACGTGACAGTCGCGTGATTTACGAGCGAAGCGAGGGAGCGAGGTGAGCGGAGCGAGCGGCTTTCTGTTTGTGGGGATGATTAATTGGGAATTTTAAGAAATTGTATGGGTATCCGTGTTTCTTAATGCTTTGGTTTAATTCAAAAATCTTCAATAGGTACTACAAAAACATAGGTGGATACTTTTCGTTCTCGAAGGTTAACTACTAGCTACTACTAACTACTACTACCACTACTAACACTTTAAGGCCCGTATTATACGAAATCACCAAAAACAAGTATTTTGTTTGCGCCTAGTTTGATATGAAGAAATATGATGATCAGGTGCAAAAAAAATACAGCTGGTAGAAGAAACAAACAACTCAAAATTAACCGAAGAACAATTTTGAAAATCATTCTCATTTTGGAAAAAAAAAACACAAAAAGTGTTTACATAAAAAACTATTGGAACGTAGTTCTCTAAATTTTCATGGATTACCCCACTTTCTTTTTAATGTTAAAATAGCCAGATTAGTTCTCTAAAGTTTAACCGAGCAACTAATTTTTATTTGTGTCCTTGTTACTATTAATACCATTAAGGGCCGATTTTTCAATCCTTACTTTATCCGCCTAATAACTACCGAGCCAATAACTTTATTAATCTGTTTATTCGACTCCTATACGGTGTTCGGTTTTTCAATACAATTTTAAATTGGGAATAACTATCAGACCATTTTTTCAGTGTGTACAAAAGCTAACTTCAGACAGTTGAAACAAAACTATAAAATATCCACGCGTTAGAAAAGGACTTCGAATTTTCAATTTTCGCTTATGTCACTGTCTTGTCAGTTTTAGTCTAAACGACACTGTACTACTAATCTGTGCAAAAGTCGTCGGCTGGTTTGGCTATGATAGTATAGCTCATTAGTTTGTTCATGGTAGTTTTTTTTTTTAATTAAAATTAATGTAGTTTCTGTGTGTCGGAAATATCAATCTTTTTTTACAGTGACAACCCATAAGACCATCATTTAGACAGTCTCAACAATTTATTCCATAGAATAAACTGCTATCTGGCCGTTCCACCGACAAATAAAGTTATACCTCAGATAGATGAGTTATTCGTCTAGTAAATGATACCTGACCATTGAAAAACAGAATAATTAGCTATCAGTTCAATAAACACTATTTGTTTGTTTATCTGACCATTGAAAAATCGGCCCTAAAACGACAAAAACAAAATTATGCGCCGATCTCATTTGACCATCAAATATGATATACGATTTTCATTTCATAATCAAGCGGCTTATGTAAACGTGTGTGTGGATGAAGTATCGTGCTATGACGGTGCCTTAACGCTAAAATCCACCCATGAAATGAAATGAAATGAAATTGTTTTTATTCCGGATTGTTACACCCATATTAAATACAAAATAAATAAAATAACTAAAATAATTAATAAAATAGAAAAATAATAAATATAATAATAATAATAATAATAAAATTAGATTATGGGCTTGTGGTACGTCCTCCACATCCGGTTTAGGGGACTGGAGTCCCAGTCGCGCACTGCTTCCACCAGTGCGTTGTCTATTAGACCTTAGTAGTAGATACCCATAAAATCCACATAATTTCTCCAAGTAGAGAGCCATTAGTTTCTCATAGGCCGAGGATACACTGCATTTTATTATAAGACGTAAAACAAATCAACAAAGTCTAGTTTCCCAGCGTCATTACATGTTCTTAACACCTTAACCCCAATCCGACAACTACGGCAATCAGAATATGAAACTCGTCTCATTTCTCTAAGTAGTGGACCGTTTACATGTAGATGTAAACGGTCCACTGTATGTTGAAGATTAAACAACTACTTACTGCATTATCATAATAACTAAGCATCACTTAGAAAAGAGACGTAAAACAAAGCAACAAAGTCTAATTTCCCAGCGTCATTACAGGCTTTTAACACCTTAATGCTAATCCGACGATTACGGCAATTAAAGTATGAAGCCGTCTCATTCCTCTAAGTAGTGGACCGTTTACGTCTACTAATAGGCCGTTTAATATAAACAAATGAAAGCTACACCCTTGTCAGGAGCATAAGGAAATACAGATGGAAATCTTAAATCAAGAAGTGACGATATTAAAAGAAAAACAAAAAACCTGGCTGCAAAATGTTGTACCCTATATCACTTCCACTATCAAGACGATTCAAATGACACCTCACATGTCGAAATCCATCAAGCTGTTTAGGCTGTAGGGCATGCCAAAGAAACCTCATACATACATACACACACTCGAAAAACATAACCCCCTTTCTTTCGCAGTCGGGTAAAAATAAATCTTATACCCGCATGATAAAACGACGGTCAGTTTTTTTTTTTTTAATTTAATTTTGAATAGGTCGGCGTTTGACCACTAACTCGCCTGATGTTAAGCGACGTTGTGGTCTATGATGGAGCACGATGACCTATAAGGTACTTATTCACTTCTAGCTTTGAAGTTTTGTAGAGTGAACAAGTACAAAGACGGCAGTTGAGTGAGGCGCTACAATTGCACAACTGCTCAGACCCGTCTTCGGAACGGTTACACCGGACTACATCCCGAAACACGACTAGGTCATTTCACGGCATGGCTTGGTCCGGTGGATGGTAACTAGCCACGGCCGAAGCCTCCCACCAGAGAAAGAGTTAGAGAGAGAGAGAGTTTTGAATCTCGACTTAAAACTGTAAATCGACATTCTTGACTGAGCGTCGCTTTTGAAGTTAGTGCAGTTGCGTAAAAGATATCAATCTTTCCTTCCTTCCTCCATCACTGACGAGGCAGGTAGGCCTACATTACGCGAAATTACGGAAATTACAAAGATTACGTTCGTAATTACCTTAAATGTCTGAGCTTAAGTAATCTTTGTACGCGAGAAGGATATTTCGTCTCTGTTTTAATATTTCAGTTTTAGCTGAAATTTTGTCTTTTTGACGCGGTTTGAATTCGAAAGAGGGTGTAAAACGAGATTAGGCTGGTTTTAGTTGTTCGTAGGTCCATTAGTTTCTTTTGCATAAAATATTATTGAGCTTTTACATCTGCGAGCTTCAATTCTAGTAATAATAATAATTTTTTGGCGGAAAAATATTTGTAAAATTTATTTACTTACCTATTAATTAAAAAAGTGTTTTCTTAATGAATAGGTAGCTAGATATAGTTGAATGTAATCGCGTTTTTTTGTTATATGTGTTTTGTTTTCTAACGAATTTTAATGTACCGATTGTATCATTTCACCCATCCATACAATCAACTCATACAAATTTTATTTTTAGATAGAATCTTGGTAGAATTAATAGACAAGTACCTACAATATTTAAAGTCTATGGTCATGTTACTGGCAAATATATAATTCAGGTATTCTATACATTACCTAGGTATTTTGTAAAATACCGGATTATACAGATTGCCGGTAATATATGCATTATCTCGGCAAAGTATGTAACGGACAATAATATAAAGACATTTCATACATTTCCTAAATGCTTCGAGTATTCTATACATTGCCTAGGTATTGTTTACAATGCCCGAATTAGACAGGTTGCTGGTAACTTAAACGTTACTCAGGTATTCTACCATTTTAAAGTTTCATCAAAATTACGCAAAACGTTTTTTTTATACTTAATTAAGTTTTTATTAAAGCCACGATAATAATAAAGTATTTATTCAATTTCTACCATAAAAGTTAGGTAAGTACATACCTAAAAGTTAAACTTCCCCTCCTTAATTATGTAGAACGACGTCTACCGAAAAACGCACTGTACCAAAAATTTTCCCCGTACAAGTTTTATATCAACTTCCAGAGACAAAATACAGACTGACAATAAGAAATCCCCAGACATAAATAAAACCTGTCCGAAACACAAACAGACGTCTCTAGAGCAGGGTTTCTCAATCTGGCACCATGGACTGCTTGGGGTCCACGGCGAAACATGATCCTCAGACCGCATCGTCACTTTTCATCAGGCGAATAAAGTTATGGGCTAACGTAGGCTCAAATATTCAATATTAAAAAAAAAACGAAAAAAAGAGGAGGTACTCAATTCGACTGTGTTTTTTTTATGTTTACATATACATAGTTAGAGTACCTCCTCGTTAATCGTGTAACATGTGTTACACGATTACTCCGCGAAATGTGAAACGATTTTTGTGATTCTTATTTTGCTTGGTAGATCATACTTTAGAGACGGTCGAGCAGCTTTCAAAATATCAACAACAATCTTAATTATTATACTAATATTAATTAATACTTAATTATTAACTTAATTATTAATAAAAAGCTAAGCTTTTCGTCAAACCGTCATCCATACAAAATAATAATTAAGATTGTTGTTGATATTTTGAAAGCTGCTTCAAAATATCAACAACAATCTTAATTATTATTTTGTATGGATGACGGTTTGACGAAAAGCTTAGCTTTTTATTTTATTCTAACTAAAACAAAACCTTAATTTAACACTAATTGTACTGTTTTTAACTATTCGGAGATTTAAGATTTTCATCTCACCTTTTTTGTTTTACTTGTTCTGCTATAAAAGGGGAAGAAGGGACTTGTTCTCCTACTTACATCTTAAATGTTGGAAGGGTCTACTTTTTTAAACCATGCCAGTGGTCCACTACTACAAAAAAGTTTACGAAACCCTGCTCTAGAACGCTGTCTTCCCAAACAATTGACTGCCAAAACAAACATCGAAGTCCGCGATTCCGCCGCGTCTGTTGACTTTCCGGACAAGCTATAATAAAACATCACAGATATAAGAAACAAAGACAAACTTGCGGATAAACTAAAGTACCGCAAGTACCCCTGGGTCTTCTAATGCAAAGACACTTGAAGCCTCATAAAAACGGAAGCAGGCAGAACTCGCCTCTATTTACTGTAGCGTAGAGTTTATTTCTGTTGAAGAATAAGCTGTAGGTAGTACAGTTCCTAAGAAAGTACTAAAGGAAACTAGACTTTATTGTAACTACCTTGAGATAGACCAGAATATAAAATTTTGTTGTCTTACTAAAATGAGTGTATAATATAATTCCAGCAAAAAAAAAATTTGAAACCTATGTTACCTACTTGCATTAAGGGTTCTGCGACGCTCTAAATTTTCCACACAAACACGCTTGTAAATTTCTTATAAACTATTTGTCAGATCATGATGATATGTAGCATGAAATATAGCAAATGTAGCATGTATTATTAAATAAACTACATCTCCACCCTTATGTTCTTGGTTATTTTAAAAAAACGTCTTCAAGATAAATTAGAGCTTCGAAAATATCCGCATTTGTAAGGGGTCAATCTTGACTAATTTATTCAGTAGATAGACAAAGCATATCAAAAATCCCTTTAGACAGGGAGGTTGCCTACATCATTGGATTTTAAATTAATACAAAATTCAAGTGAAATGTTTAGATATTTATGAATGAATAGAGAAGTGCAAAAATCATAAAAAAAATTGAAATTGCATTTTGTCACTCTGTAGGTAACTTAGAGGCTCGTCAGTATCTTTACTTGCTCTCTTCGCTCGTCGTCTCCTTCTAGGCGAAATGGTAACAGAAAACCTTTAACCAATGCAAAGTTAGTCTGAAGTGGTCTCCGGACCCTTAACTAAACCTTTTGCATGTTTTGGTTTTACGTATTTATGTACATTTTCAGCAATTGTAGTTTTCTATATTTTTTTCTGCTGCTAGAGCACGCTAGGTAAACTTCCGGTCCTAAGAACTGTCAGAAGTGTCAATTTATACAGAAAAAGGGTTTTTTTATTCTAAATCTTTTTATTCTACATATTTTTTTGTAACTATACCGATATATTTTGCTTAAAAAAAGGAACTTTTAAACTTGATAAAACCAAATTAATACATGGCACAAATATTTTATAATTATAATCATATATTTCCTTAACATATCCCACACTCACACTTTTACACGTCCACACACACACACTCTGTCTCACACACACACACACACGACTGCACATATTATTTAATTCATTTATTTGGCTGTAAGTTTCGTTTGTTACTGTTGTATTTTGTTTTTTAAGGGCCTTTCTTATAATTTTGACTCATCATTTGACCTAACGTCTCAGTGCTGCCACCTTGTGTGAGGCGTTTCCAAAAACCATAATCCTAATTAAAATAAAATTGTTTTCCATTTTAAAATTTTTGTTTTCTGTGAATAATTTTTTTTTGCAACAGTATCAGCTCTTTTAAACAACATCAGCTTCATTACATCAGCTACGTTTAACAAATTTGTGCTTACTTTCGTAAACAATAAATCATATTTTCAAATGCAAACCAAACAATCTAAAATAACAGTCAATTTAGCAACAAATCGCCTGTTTAGCAAAACGAATAGTTTGTGCCACAGACTTGGTGCATAGATAACTCAAATGACCGGACAGCCGTGTCTGAAGAGAGACACATTGAGTCGCAGTTTTAAAAATATGGATTGCTTTGCCGAGTTTTAGCTTTGTCTTTGAATGTTATTTCAATCTTGACTATTTAAACAATTGCAAAAAGTATGTATAGTATTTCAAAAGAAAAAAAAAATTGCTGATAGAAATGTTTTATCTGACATAAAACCTGATGACATTGTTTTTATTTATTCCTTTTTTTTTAAAGAGATTTTGTCCTTCCTTATTCTTAAGATTATAATAACCAGTTATCAGCAATGGAGGAGAATTAAGACTTGAAAAAAAAATTAAATTATTAAAACTTTAGGACCCTTTCCTGGCTTTGTAAGTAAACCTTAACCAGATAACGTTATAGTAGAAAATCTCAAGTGTTTTATTCTAAAAAAATTGTCAAACTGTAAAATTGATTATGACCCAAAAACAATTGGTAACAAACTCAAAATACGACATTATTACTTACAACGACCCTTTTAGCTGACCGAGCGAAGCGTGGTCTCATTCTACTGCGACAACTTAGCATTCATTTGTCCGACGATTACTTGAGTATCAACGTTAATTTTTAACCACCGACGTAAAAACGACGGGGTGTTATAAGTGTGACGAGTCTGTTTGTGTGTGTGTGTCTGCCTGTGGCATCGTAGCTCTCGAACGGATAAACAGATGATCAGTTTTTTTTTATTTGTTTAAAAGATGAATTAGTCGGGAGTGTTCTTATCTATGTTTGATGAAAATCGGTGTTGACAAAAACAGGTGTCGGGGGTTTTTTTAATTTTTAATTTATACTTGTACAGGCTAACCTAAGCTCATTATTTTCACATTAATAGATTTTTAAAGTTCAGATTTAAATCGGACGAGGGGTTGTCGACTCGAGATCTAGTTTCGCTAGCTGCTAACTAGCCACCATTAAACAAACCACTTCAAAATCTCAACCACGTTCCTCTCCATACAATCTCTCTAACTCGCATCATCTATTCGAAGTCTGCGTCGACCGTCCACAGATTTATAAAACAGCCTTGTTTATTTTCGCGGGTAATTAGCCGATGCTGATTTAGATTGATCGGGCTAGTGGCGCGAGTAACTGGAGCCAGTAACTGGAACAAGTGACTGGATGAGTCGTGGGAGGAAGGAGAGATAAATCGCCACATTGGTGCGACGAGGCGAGAGAATTAGATCGTGTAAGCATTAAGTATAGTGATTAGTATAGGCGATTTGTTTGTTTGTACTTATTCGTTTATCGTTAAGAAAATTAAGATAAATTACATTAAAAAGAAACATAAACTATTACGCTGGGGCTACATTGGCGCGCGATAACTCGTGTCGTGAATTTTTTTTTTTGGGAATCGGACCAGTAGTTATTCGTTACAAATATATGAATATACAAATAGCGATGATAGCCTAGTTGGAGGAAGCCCATCTCTCAAGCCATAGGGAGCGGATTTAAACCCAGCCGGCGGCACGCACCAATTTGTTCATTGTGTGAACACATGTGCGTATAGTCTGTCATCTGCTACATGACTGGAGCCCGGTGTATGGCGACAGGCTCGCCCTCTGTCACATTTGGAACTGAATATCGTCCGGCGATGTGTGGGTCTTGCATTACACGTCTGCCAGCCCTCTCGGAGGAAAGGCGTGACGATATGTTACGTTATGAAATTACAAATCTTTTCTCTTTATAATATTAGTGGAGATAAGTTTATATGGCAATATTTGGCTGTATTTTTCAACTAAACCATTGTGAACTGGCCTCAATTCGGATGCGTCATTTAGTTCTGAGAGCACGCTGCGTACTAGGTACTTTAAATAATTTATGGCACTGCCATTGGTTGTAAAATATTGTTGTT
This sequence comes from Peribatodes rhomboidaria, assembly GCA_911728515.1. Classification (NCBI taxonomy): domain Eukaryota; kingdom Metazoa; phylum Arthropoda; class Insecta; order Lepidoptera; family Geometridae; genus Peribatodes; species Peribatodes rhomboidaria. The sequence goes on from OU452190.1 coordinate 1,760,190, forward strand.
ATGCACACGATACGCGGGTAGTTGAATCAGATATTTAACTCTAACCCTCTTTAATAAACTTTATAGCCTCGTAATAGTTTAACTGGACCACAAGGTACTAGAGCCAGAGGCCGGCCTTGTGCTAGATGGACAGACGAGATAATAGCAACAGCAGGAAAAATCTGGTTAGCCACAGCTACAGATAGAGACACCTGGAATTCCTTGCAGGAGGCTTTTACCCCAAGGGAGTCTGTACATTGAATTTAAAATTATTATTGTTATTTTCAACTCACTGTAATTAGTATTAAGTTTTTTTAACTCATTAATAATACCACTCAATTATAATTGTATGGAATCAAATAAAGCTTATTATTATAATAGTTAGTATTATTAGTTTTACAGTGGTTTTACAATTCTACGTACGTACGAGTACGTTTCAATGAGGGAGCGGGTTCAATCCCAGCCAAAGGCACGTACTAATTTGTTCATTGTGTGAACATTATGTGCGTATTTAATGTCATCTGCTACATAAATGGAGCTCGGTTTATGGAGACAGAGTCGCCTCCTGTTGTTGTTTAGAACTTAATATTGTCCGGCGAAGTGTGGGTGTTTTTTTATGATTAAATGGGACCACGTTTGACCACTACGCACGTCTAAGATGGAGCACGCTTGCCTAAGAGGTCCCTATTCACTCTTGTCTTGAAGAGAGCCAGGTTGTATCTATTGCTGTGGAACACCGAGGCAGGAAATGCGTTCCACCCCTTGGCAGTTCTTATTAGGAAGGAGTTCTGAAAACCCTTCGTGCGGGCTTTATTAAAGTTGACGACATATTGATGGAATGTCTGCCTCGAGGACCTGTGGCGGAAGTCAGATGATGGAATTATCTGACTGATGGAATGTAAAACCTCTCTGGTCGCCCCTTCGGTGGAAAGGCGTGATGATATGTTATGATTTGGGTGTCTTCAAGTCTCGAGTGATTCGGTTTCTTGTGCTCACAAGAAACCGAATCTCTCGAGATAGAATAACATAAGGGACTACAGGTTCAAAAAAATACTTAATAGGCTTGCGTTTGCCCGCCAACATGCCTGATGATAAGCAGTGATGTGGCCTACGATGGAGCACGATTGCCTAGATGAAACCGATTCACTCGAAACTTGAAGACACCCAGATAGGAAGTGTCAGGGAACACACTCTGGCAGAGTATTCCACACTCTAGCGGTCCGTATAAGAAATGAGGAACCAAAGCATTTCGTGCGTGTTGTTAGTATGTCGACCATAAAACGATGCCGCTATTTTGTACCTTTGGTTGTTTTATAGAAAAACGGGCTAGGGAAAATAATATGGTCATGCAAACCAGATGCACACTCTCCGAAATGTATCCGATAAAAAACCGATTAAAAAAGATTTCACTAATATAAAGCTCGACTATCACCGAGTATCAGCTACGAAACACAAATGACGCTATAGGCAAAAGCTAGTCAAATATAAATTATATGAATTAAGTAACAAAAACTCACGCTTCTTTCACAAATTAATATACTCATACCAATTCTAGAAACTGAAAAAAATCTGCTAAAATTAAAATACTACTAAGTAATTTCTACAAAATTCTTATATCTATATCTTACGCAGGTGAAACCGCGTGACGCAGCAAATGTTTTATAATTAAGCTTATTCATTAGTAGAAAGAAAACCCGACACTGACCTGTCAGGGTGTTTAGCGACGTACGGGCTCGTGTGGAGGGGTGTGTCGGGGTGAGTGTGCGTGTGGGGCCAGGGAATCTGGTGGAAATTCGTTTAAAAGAAGTTGTTAATTTTTTCAAAAAAGGAAAGAGACATGAAATAAGAAAAAACATGTAATATTTATATGTTTTTAAATAATTTTATATTCAGTTATAATTTTCGGCACGTAGATTCAAATGATGTTTTACATTTTTTTTTGTTCGTATGAGCATTAGACATCGGCAGTGTATGTATTAATATAGTACAGTGCTGGACTTACTAAATTAATAATATTGACAACAAACACATTAATTAAAAAGAAACTCATTTAGTACACCCACACATTGGCTTACGTAAACAAAAAGTAGCCGTGATCAAAATCAGCTTCAAAGATATCATCTTCTTCATTTATGAGTAGGTACATAGTCGTTTTCCGCGCCTGTACGAGTACGTCTCTTTGTCTATTTATCCGATAATAATAATCATTATTATGAGCCTAAATTGTCCCAATGTTGGGCAAAGGCTTCTCTACCATCTATCCGTTTTGTCTCTATCTTAAGCTATACAATTGGCCAGTCCCTCCAATGCTTGTCGAGGTCGTCCCGTCATCGCTTTCCGGGTCTGCTGCAAGTTCGACTTCGATCGAGCATCCACTGAGTGATTCTTTTGGCCCAAAGATCATCAGACATACGACAGACGTGCCCAGCCCAATCCCATTTCAAACTGGCAAGCTATTCAGCTATTTTAGTCTTAGGACGCAGTAGGTACATCTGTGTTTCTTATGTGGTCAGTGAGTTTCACACCGAGAATACTGCGTTCCATAGCCCGCTGGGAAACCACGAGGTTGGACCTCTGAGCTTCAGTCAAATACCAAGTTTGCGCTCCATATGTGAGAATGGGGATAATCCATGATCCTGTGCTAGCAGAAGAGATAACATGTAAGAACACCATGCCTATTTAGCCCCATACTAATAAATAAATGTTGTATAGCCTTGAAATAGTTAGGTATACAAGTGTTTTGTCTTTAGAAGAAGTAAGCAGATCCATAGAAGACCTCTCTTTCACTTCTGGATTTTGTTGCAGTTTTCATCATCATATCAGTGAGATATTTTTTACTGAAAAAATATATTAGGTACCGTTCGAAAGCAACTTTAAAAAAAAAAACATAGACAGACAACAATACAACCTCCTTTTTTGAAATAGCCAAAAAAAACCTTATCGCTAGTTGGAACCCTCCAACACTACGGCCCCACACCACCACACACACACATCCTCCGCTTAGAGGAATGCAATAAGACCACGCCGGGTGGAATGGTCGGAAAAACTCGACGTACCATCTATCCGACGTTAATATACCTACCGGGGAGTAATATTCACACGAACCGGGCCTTTTGACTTGCTTTTTATATGGAGAAAACAAGCTGACGGTAACGGGCGGACCGATGTAAGCGGTAATCGCCGGGTTTGGACAGCATGTGTATTGTAAAGACGAGATTTTTAGCGAAACGGAAAAAAATGTTTGTTGCTCATGAACCATTGTTACGGAGTTACTAGTAGCTTAAGAATTCTGAGACAAATATGGTCACGTAGGCAACACGTAGTGACGTCAATCGATGCTTAAGCAGGACCAACATTTGTAATTTACAAATAGTTCGAAAGAGACAATGACTATGGCAAATGACGTCATTACGTGTTGACTCCTCTAATGCTAAACTTAGGACGGCTAATATTGACAACTTTATTTAAGCGACTTCCAAAAAAGAGGAGGTTCTCAACTCATGTCTTTTACGTTTTTTTTTTTGTGTGTGTGTTACGCGATTACTCCGCCAATTGTGAATCGATTTTGATCATTCTTTTTTTGTTTGATAGATCAAATTTTAGGTTAAACTTTAATGAAATCGGTCAAGCAGTTTTTAAAATATCAACAAAAGTCAAAATATTGTTTACATGGATGACGGAAAACCGGTTTTTAAGCTCTGTTTTTTGTTTAAAACATGACGTGATCTTTACTATCTGTTGAACCGCTGTCTTATTGTCAAGCTGATCTTTAATAAAATATGTACGGAACCCAAGCTAAACGTAAAAAAATATAGAAAACACAATTAAAACCCAAGAAAACATCCGTCTGTTCCGCACACATGTCACATGTTAATAAATTCACAAAAAGGTTCCGCGCCCCTGCCTCTGAATTATGGCGTCAGAGGTCGCCAACGGTTGGCGCGACTCATTTATTTAGAAATATACTTTTTGTAGTAATGTTAGAAATGGGAAGGTCAGTATGTCTGTCACCGCTGTGCTGTGAGATTGAGTAAGGACTACCACAAACAGGCATGGGGAAGTGTTTTTATAAATTATGATTTTAGCGCTTTTTGACCGAGGTCTTTACCACACAGAGTTAAGGGATGAAATGGAATGACAAATTATTATGTTACAAGCTGCGCCCCGCGGTTTTACCCGCGGTTGAGAAGTAGACTAATTGATATTCAAGACTAGTGCTATTAATCTATCTCTGTGCCAAATTTCATTAAAATCTGTTCAGTCGTTCCGGCGTGATTGACTAACAAACACCAATCCAAACTTTCGTATTTACATATATTGTAAGTGTGATGTGATGATTTTGTAAAATGGGAATTGCGTACGATTTAAGGGGCATGGTAAGGCCTAGCAGCTGTCTCGCTCGCTCTCGAAACTAATAAATTATATATAACATTAAAGTATTTTTTTTGATAAATGTTCTTTAAAGAATGACTTTAAAACCATGTTACGATGTATACAGAACAATTTCCGTGTTAATATTTATAATGGGTGCTCAGAGAAACGTAAACACGTAAACACTACTACAAATATCAACATGAAAATTATTCTGAATTTATAACACTGTTTTCAAGTCATGAATATAAGTAAATTTATGAAAAACACATTCTATAATTGTTTATCTAATGTAAAAGTGTCGCGAGCGAGCGAAACAGCTGCCAAGCCTTACCATACCTCTGAAGTCGGTTAATCCAACTATAGTTTCAACTGCATTTGGCGATTCCTTTATGATTCCTGTATCATAACAAGTAACATTATTAAAACAAAAACAAAAACCCGGCTGCAAAATGTTGTATTCTATGTCACTTCCACTGTCAAGACGATTCAAATGACACCTCACATGTCGAAATACATCAAGCTGTTTAGGCTGTAGGGCGTGCCAAAGAAACCTCATACATACAAACTCACATGAAGTATTCCTTGACGTATCCGTCAATGACAGATACGGTTGTGAGCACGGAAGTGGCTCACAAACAAGGCCACATACATACATACGTACATACACTCGAAAAACAACCCTCTTTCTTGCGCAGTCGGGTAAAAACTTAATGCGTTAGAAACCCATCAGTATCCAATACAAATAGTGTTGTCTCTTTTGCAAGAAAAGCCACAGAACGCAGCTAGTTCAGACGTACTTTTTATGGTACATAAACGTTACATTTTCTGTAAAGAGTTTTCTTTATGCGAACCGGAGCCTTCTAGATTTATCGTTTGTGAAATTTTATACATGATGGCAGTTTTTTATACATAAAGGGGTTGACGTTTTCTGTATTAGAGCTAAATAAACCAAATAGGGGTGAGAAATGACCCGTCCGAAATGTGATTGGGGAGAATGATGTTGCCAGTTACAGCTTTTACCCACATTGTTGGGAAAATTTTTAACGTTGTTTTGTTATGCCTTTTATGGTTGTGCTGATTAATTTTTGGCATTTTTTACTCTTTTTTTTTTTTGTTTTAATATGTGGTGTTATTTTCGGTTCAAATTTAATGCAATTAATTCAAAATGTAAATGTGTTTTAAAGGTTGTTTTAAAGCAAAATGGTAACCTACTCTGGTCATGAAGCTGTAAAAATAACCGGCGTGAAGTTGGCAGCCAACTTTAGCAGCCAAACAATGCAACCAAATAAGAGAGACTTTTTTCCAAAGCAATTAGGACCCTTTATTCACTGAAATCAAGAAAATTTCTAAATTGATTTTCCATACCTTAATAAATATCTAGACTACTTATACAATAAACACACCTAAAAAATAAAAAGTAAGTTAAAAAAAATTTTAAGGACAAATGTTGGCGAATCACGACCGTCCGAATCACGTTGGCCAACGAAATTTTCAGGCAATCTAAGCACAATGTCTGAACTATCGAATAAGTCTCTCTAATTTGGTCGCATTATTTGGCTGCTAAAGTTGGCTGCCAACTTCACGCTGGTATAAAAATAACATATTTTAACTTTTAATTAAACACGCACATAGTTTAATAACTAATAAACAATCATATATTTTGTCAATCCTTGGTAGCGTGCTTGGCTTAATAAGCAGAATGTCTCGGTTTCGATTTCCAACCGAGTAATTTTCGTTTTGAATTCAAAAATCTGCTTTGGTCCAGGCATTACGTTTCCTTGAAGCTCTATGGCACCTCGAGACATAACAAATTATTACAAAATTAAGAATGTATTGTGAGGATTAATTAATTTTACATTTAATAAAATATACAAAGTGTCGTTTTACATTCCCGCAGAATTTGTAGATTGTAGAGGTAGGTATATTCCACTATCAGAGCACGAATAATGTGACTTCCCTAGGGGGGTCCAAAGAATTTTAAATAAATATTTCTAAAATAAACCTAAATACTTTTCGAATAAATGTGTGATTAATTTGGCCATCTTATTATGTTAATCTGTGATCGTCTAGGTTTAACTTATTGTTGGTTTTAACAAATGTTTTTATGAATAATTAAATAACATTCGGTTGTAATTAATAAATCACTCTGAAAGGTTATCACGTTTAAGGTCATTTTAATTGAAGTTTGGTAGTTCGGAGTCAGAGTAGCAGAGGCACCGATAAGGAAACATGCAACTCACCCGGTCGACTGGGTTGGGAACTCACTAACTCTCTCAGCTCGGAGTCCTGTTGAAAAGTATAATACAATGCTACCGGTTCTATAATTCGAAATCCCCTTCCTTAACATAAATAAAAAATGCAATGATTTATTCAAATAAATCTATGTAGTCCTTTTAGGTCATTACAGAAGTAATAGTCAAGTAGTACACGGAAATCTTTTATCGCCTGGTTACTCCTTTTGTCTAGACAAAAGTCTACGCTGTTTGCACCCTTATGACATAAACAATTCTTAATGCCTAATGAAGCAAATTTATGTTAGTTTTGCAAGCATTTACGCCTTAAACATTATGCATGACAAGTTTCACATAATTTTCATTAATATTAGCAACAAAATCCCCACCCAGCGCAGGTTAGAACACGGATAGGATAAAACACAAAAATAAATAAAAAAAAATAAATCCGCTATCCAGTGGGAAGAAACCCAAAAATAAATAAAAAAAAATACTTCCGCCACTATTGGTGTATCTAACTGCAAAACAGACATAATCTGCTCCCTAAACACACTCCCCTCTCATCAACTGGAATCGTTTGTGTTCTTTCAGCTTTTCTTTTCCATGAATTGCAACTTTGCATAGTTTTCGTTTCGAGTATATAACTCGTACTTGGATAACATTATTTTAGTCAACTCAGGACCAGCGTTGCATTCCTCGATGAGTTATCAAATTAAGCATTATTGCTAGGTAATAATAAAAATTACATAAAACCTTCTCATGCGTTATTTGTTAACACCATAAAAGATTTCCACCATAAAATGTCCCGAAAAATATCCTTTATCAGCAAAAAGTAAACGTGGTAATTCTTCGATTATTCTGGATAAAATTTAATTAATGAGTAAATTTACTCCTCGAAGTTATGTTCTGCTCGTGAACTTTTCATAACTCAATCATTTAATTGCATGAAAACATGGGGAACTTCTTTTATAAAACTCAGCACCAAGCATAAATACTTAGCTTTAATCTCAGCTTGTAGACTCGCTCTTAGCCACTCACTGATTTTGATTTCACAATACATATCCTCTTTAATATTATACAATTTAATCACACACCCACACACTTTAAGACTTAATTATTCTTACTTCAAGTCTTCGGGGCTTGAATATTGATTTGCGCGCGCGCCGCGTACGGAACTGACCGATACAAGCTTTCAAGTTCCGGACTAATCCTTCCACCCCCAACCCCCGTTGCAAAGCCAAACTTCACGCCCAACGTGTTTCGGGTTTTGCTATTGGTCTATTTTGCTTGGTTTGCTTTCTTCAGGCGTTTCTCCTTTTTTTCCTATTTGTTATTTATCACTTCATAATTGTTCTTAGAACGGACAGTTTTTGGTTCCCACGAATTTGAAACACTTTAGAAATTCTCAAGCCTTTTGTATTTTGTACGCACATGTTGTAGGACCCTTTAGAAAGAAAAAATAATGACCCCGACTGTCCAGCGCCCGAGTGTAATAAATTAACCAAATTTATTGGTTTCAAATCCGGGAAAACCGCTCAGTTATGTTGACATGTGCATCCATCGATTTATATACATTATTAGATACAAAACTCTTGGGTTGAAAGTGTAGGTAATTGCTCCGTAAAGTAAATTATTTTACATAAATTTTTCGGCCAGGGTATAGGGCAGTTACAGTCCCCTCTCTGGATGTGATCGTTAATAGTTCTCAACATTTACGGGCACATACATGTACATGGTAGTCTGCTCCTCTCCACAATAAGTATTTAGTTAGCCGTTTCATTTTACGTTAATATATATCCGCTACTCCTCTTTCTTTTTCTTCGATCGTAATATCCAAATCTCGACAGTTATGTCGGCTTCACAACTATTGAGGATAGTCCCCCCTCTCACACCTTTGGTTGGGTCCCGATTTTCTTATTGGTTTCTCAGTTGCTGCATCGGTAAAGTCCTCTTTCTCGAGAAATCAATTTAGTACTTTAACTCTTTCTATTCAATCAAAACCCAAAATCATTGGAAAATGGTTTTATTTTTCGTTTTCAGCTTCCTAACTATTAAAGTTAGGTTCCCCCTCTCACACATTTGGTAGGATCCTGGGTTTTTTTTTTTTTTCCTCTCTCCCAGTTGCTCCACTAATCAGGTCTGATTCCTCAAGAGATCAGTTTAGAGCTCCAAAATGATTGCCTTTGAGAATTTCTTCATGACTGAGCATGGGATATTTAGCACAACTCCACCAGTTCAAAGTGTAACCAAACACATTTTATCCACCTCTTCGCTTTTCTCACCTGCTGCTCTTTATACTTAAATAGATTTGAATGTTGCAGATATAGGTATGTCGTTCAGGTCCCCCCTTTGTTTCAATATAATTATCCTTGTAAATGCACGTTATTTAACTAGCCCAATCAGTTGCCGTTTCACGGTTACATTGCCTATGATAACATCTACTTCCGGTAGTACAAGCAATGGTCGGTGATTGTCCTTCTTTATTCTCTACTTTATCGCCATTTACAGACAAAACATGCTTGTACTGCATTGTTTAACAGCATCCTTTGTATTCTTATACTACTCCAGGGCAAAAAAAAATGTATTGAACCTCTCTTTCTATTAATTAATTTTATTATGCACTAGCTGTTACCCGCGACTTCGTTTCGTTTTGAATCAGAACACAATATCCAAAACCCTTTCTTGTTGTATACTGTAACTAACTATCAAATTACATCAAGATCCATTCAGGCGATTAGCCGTGAAAAGCCTACAAACAAACAGACGAACAGAGTTACTTTCGATTTGATAATATTAGCAAGTACGTAAATATGTATGTTTGTGTAGTAAAATCTTGCAAGCATGAATTGAACTACTTTCTAGTATCTGATAGAGCTAAAATTTTGTGCACATACAATACAATTTATACAACAACTAGCTGTGCCCCGCGGTTATGCCCGCGCTTGAAAAGTAGTTTATGTATTAATCCATTTCATTAAAATCCATCTACCCGTTTGATCGTGAAGAAGTAACAAACACACTTACACACAAACCTACACACTTTCACACTCACAAACTTCCACCTTTATAATATTAGTGTGATTTGATACCACGGAGCTGATCTGATGATGAATCACGAAGCTTGTGTTGGTACGGCTACTCTGGTTTTATTAATAAACAAAATTCCTGTTTCTTTCCTTTCCACCATAAAGACAACCTATTGGTGAAGTAACTAGCTCATAGGTACGTGAGTAATGCGTCTTGTTTTATAAAACCGCTAGTTGCGCTCCGCGGTTTCACCTGTGGTTTTAAAATGCTTTTCCATCCAGACTATAATAAACCTTTGTCCATTCAAATGATCACGTCAAACTTCATACAGATCCTTTCAGTTGTTCTGTATGATTGAGTAACAAACATCCATCCAAACTTAAGCATTTAATTTTTTTTTTTTTTTTTTTTTTTTTTTTTTTTTTAAATTAAGTAAGTGTTTTAGTGTGATAGAAAATGGTAACTTCAATAATGATACAGATACTAACAATAAATAGAGTGGTAAAACAAAGAGATCAATGTCACGACGAGATTGTAAGAGTATTGTTTTAAACCTTTTACATTGAAGCTTATTTCTCGCTAATTTTCTACTAGCTGTGCCTTGCGATGTTACATACATACATATATGTGTACATACATACATACATATATAATCACGCCTCTTTCCTATAGGGGTTAGGCAAAGATCACTTCTCTTCTCCACTTGCTACGATCCTGGCATACATCTTTCGCTTCTTCCATTTTCTTGAGTCTTTTCATACACTCTCGTCGGTTACGGGTAGTCTTGATCTGGCCTTTCTTTAAGACGTCTTCAAGTTACCCGCGTTTAATAATAACTTGTGTTAATCCAGGGTATAAACTTCCTCCACTCAAATTTCTTCCAAACTGTCTATTTGTTTGAGCCTAAAGAAATAAGAAACGAACAAACACATACACATCACACATACATCACACACCCTCTCAGATACACACACAAAACTTTCGCCTTTGTAATATTTAAAGGAAACTAAGCAGAATTTAGTAAATCAATACGTTGACATTTTCTCTAGTCTTGTTAGATTCTCACGTTAGTACCTAATAAGAAATTTACCTCTGCAAGTATCTGATGTCTACGTCCAGTGCTATTCAGCCCCAAGCCCCGAGCTGCTCTCCTACCCATTATTGGCATACTTAATGATTACAATATGCTATAATTATGATATGCATTATTACTTGATCACAAAGGCCTATGATTATAATAATCAACCAGAATTAGGTTTCCTGATTCGCTAACGCATTATTTTGGCTCGTTTGGTTGTCTTGTTGTCGTGATTTCCATTACACACGAGTGTTTTTTTCCTGCTTGTATAACAACTCCACTTTTGACATTTTCAAAGTCGACTCTACTCCTCATGCAACTCCATAACCAATTCCGTGATAAACACGTTTGAGGATTTAATTGTATCAACTGATATACAATCCATACTTGATTCACTTTCTGATCGTCTTCGGATTTCATCGTCGTCGTCTTACATTTGAAACTGTACTAGTTAGTACTTGAACTATTATTTATTTTATCTTGTTTTTACATTTTCTCGTTCAGGTTTGTTTCCGAATAGGTCAGAGATTCAGTTTCTGGATCGGTGCTCTCCAAATGAGTCAAAGATATTAACATCCCAGCTTTTTTTTTTCGATTCGTAGATTAATTATTATGTTTGTTCTTTCTCTTGGATCTATTTAAGAAACTGTGTTCTCCAAGCCAAACCAAACAATTCTCTCAAGTTTAAGTTACATCCAACAGCTCTCAAAATTATCTTAGAAATATTTATAACCTTAAACATATTTTAATCATCCCACTATTTGAGTAGAGTAGAGTTTATTTCTTTTTTGTGTGATATTATTCTTTATTTATTTTAAAGCAACAGCTAAAATAACTTATGATTAATTAATTACAAACATCTAAAAGCTAATTACAGATTCTTGTGATTAGCAAAGCCCTAAGAAATTCTAAACATTAAAATTTACAAGATCGCACGGCAACACAAAGTCCTACGAGTGATAACAACAACGATACCAACAAACATACAATACATAAAAATTTTTTTTTTTTTTTTTTTACATCCATATTCAAACTCAGGTGTTAATCATCCAATCTACCACAACGTCTTATTATAAATAAATAAAAAATCAAATCAGTGGCTTTTTAAACTTACACCAACAGTACAGTAGACTATTATACAACATTTTAATCAGTTTCCTAAATGTGAGTCCAGTAAACCACATGTTTCCACAATGCCTCCTCCCTCAAACTCCGAACCATTTCAAAAAATGACCGTGTAATATAAAAGGCTTCGATCAACAATGGAATAAAAGGCGTAAAAAGTGTCATAAACTATTGCAAACTATTTAGAGATAGCCTCTTCCGACAACTGCATATGGCCCGACTATTGTTTTAGATTTACTTTGTTCACGGATATTCTAATGCTTTGTGCACTGTGCACATGTTTTAAGTTTTTATCTTTCAAAATAAAACATCCGAACTTTTAGAAAATATTTTTATGGAGAAGTTAAAAGATTTTATGGTTGTAATTGTCATATTTTTCTGACTCTCTCAAATTGGCTCCAAGTTAAAGATAACAATGCACGCACATGTTCCCGAAAGCGCGCTAACTAACCAGCACAAAAGATATATCTAAATGGCCTGAATTGTAAAATCATAAAATCCAATGTTGTGTTAACTTAAAAGTTTTAACTTTATGATTTTTGTACTTGCTTATTTAGTAAATAATTATTAAATTTAAATACCCTTACGTTGTGTATGATTTGTAGTAATCCAAGTTCTTTTATTTCGTTGTAATAATAAATTATTACATTTAATGACGAAATCCTGGTCATCGAGCAACAGATGTGACTTCCCTAGGGGGGTCCAAAGAATTTTAAATAAATATTTCTAAAATAAACCTAAATACTTTTCGAATAAATGTGTGATTAATTTGGCCATCTTATTATGTTAATCTGTGATCGTCTAGGTTTAACTTATTGTTGGTTTTAACAAATGTTTTTATGAATAATTAAATAACATTCGGTTGTAATTAATAAATCACTCTGAAAGGTTATCACGTTTAAGGTCATTTTAATTGAAGTTTGGTAGTTCGGAGTCAGAGTAGCAGAGGCACCGATAAGGAAACATGCAACTCACCCGGTCGACTGGGTTGGGAACTCACTAACTCTCTCAGCTCGGAGTCCTGTTGAAAAGTATAATACAATGCTACCGGTTCTATAATTCGAAATCCCCTTCCTTAACATAAATAAAAAATGCAATGATTTATTCAAATAAATCTATGTAGTCCTTTTAGGTCATTACAGAAGTAATAGTCAAGTAGTACACGGAAATCTTTTATCGCCTGGTTACTCCTTTTGTCTAGACAAAAGTCTACGCTGTTTGCACCCTTATGACATAAACAATTCTTAATGCCTAATGAAGCAAATTTATGTTAGTTTTGCAAGCATTTACGCCTTAAACATTATGCATGACAAGTTTCACATAATTTTCATTAATATTAGCAACAAAATCCCCACCCAGCGCAGGTTAGAACACGGATAGGATAAAACACAAAAATAAATAAAAAAAAATAAATCCGCTATCCAGTGGGAAGAAACCCAAAAATAAATAAAAAAAAATACTTCCGCCACTATTGGTGTATCTAACTGCAAAACAGACATAATCTGCTCCCTAAACACACTCCCCTCTCATCAACTGGAATCGTTTGTGTTCTTTCAGCTTTTCTTTTCCATGAATTGCAACTTTGCATAGTTTTCGTTTCGAGTATATAACTCGTACTTGGATAACATTATTTTAGTCAACTCAGGACCAGCGTTGCATTCCTCGATGAGTTATCAAATTAAGCATTATTGCTAGGTAATAATAAAAATTACATAAAACCTTCTCATGCGTTATTTGTTAACACCATAAAAGATTTCCACCATAAAATGTCCCGAAAAATATCCTTTATCAGCAAAAAGTAAACGTGGTAATTCTTCGATTATTCTGGATAAAATTTAATTAATGAGTAAATTTACTCCTCGAAGTTATGTTCTGCTCGTGAACTTTTCATAACTCAATCATTTAATTGCATGAAAACATGGGGAACTTCTTTTATAAAACTCAGCACCAAGCATAAATACTTAGCTTTAATCTCAGCTTGTAGACTCGCTCTTAGCCACTCACTGATTTTGATTTCACAATACATATCCTCTTTAATATTATACAATTTAATCACACACCCACACACTTTAAGACTTAATTATTCTTACTTCAAGTCTTCGGGGCTTGAATATTGATTTGCGCGCGCGCCGCGTACGGAACTGACCGATACAAGCTTTCAAGTTCCGGACTAATCCTTCCACCCCCAACCCCCGTTGCAAAGCCAAACTTCACGCCCAACGTGTTTCGGGTTTTGCTATTGGTCTATTTTGCTTGGTTTGCTTTCTTCAGGCGTTTCTCCTTTTTTTCCTATTTGTTATTTATCACTTCATAATTGTTCTTAGAACGGACAGTTTTTGGTTCCCACGAATTTGAAACACTTTAGAAATTCTCAAGCCTTTTGTATTTTGTACGCACATGTTGTAGGACCCTTTAGAAAGAAAAAATAATGACCCCGACTGTCCAGCGCCCGAGTGTAATAAATTAACCAAATTTATTGGTTTCAAATCCGGGAAAACCGCTCAGTTATGTTGACATGTGCATCCATCGATTTATATACATTATTAGATACAAAACTCTTGGGTTGAAAGTGTAGGTAATTGCTCCGTAAAGTAAATTATTTTACATAAATTTTTCGGCCAGGGTATAGGGCAGTTACAATAAACTGAGGGGCAACATTTAAATAGAGAAAAAAAGGCTTGTTCATATATTTTGTCGACGACCAACGAACTTTTGTATGAAACAGCGGATTTTTTCAAGATTTCAAGGTAGCACCATAGTTTATTCGTGCTTTGCTAGCGGAGTATATCTACCTCTACAAATTCGGCGGGAATGCAAAACAACAAATTAAGAATCTCCCATTTCAAGACTAAAACCCAGAAGCGCCAAACAATAGCTCAACATGTAACCGCAATAAATAATACCTACGCTCGGGGGTGATTACTCAGCCTCCTCAAACGCTCGCTTAATTGTCGGAACGTGCCGATTTTAGCCGGCATTGTAACACACCTCTGTGTTCATACTCTTTGAGACGTTACACCGAACTGTGTTTAGGAAAGTTAGGCGAAGAATTTGTTTTAATATTCAGATTCAGAAGCATTTATTGAATAACTGATACATCCTACTATCCTTGATATATATTTTAAACGCGAAAGTTTGTAAGAATGGATGGATGGATGGATGTTCATTACTCTTTCACACCAGAACGGCTGAACAGATCTGGATGAAATTTGACACAGAGATAGATTATAGTCTAGAATAGCACATGGGATACTTTTTAACAGCGGTTGAAACCGTGAGGTGCAGCTATTATAATAAATATAAGCTAGTTCTTCTTGCAGATCATCATAATCAGTTTACCTTTATCGGGCCTTCAATAATCGGCAATTTTAGGTAATGAGATGGAGTGCAAATTAGATTGCACCTTCTGTATTAATATTTTCTTTGTATCTAAATACTAGCTGTCTATTCATGGGGTCTGTTTATGGTACTCACTCAGTGATTATTTAACTTTCTACTGGTTTTTTTTTTTAATTGGACCAGTGATTTTGAAGCCAGCCAATGTTGTTATTGTTCAAACCAGTAATAACTAAAAAGCACGTAACGTTATTATAATTTTAAAAAACCCGGCTGCAAACTGTTGTACCATAGGTCACTTCCGCTATCAAGACGATTCAAATGACACCTCACATGTCGAAATACATCAAGCTGTTTAGGCTGTAGGGCGAGCCAAAGAAACCTCTTAGATAAATACCCACATACATAGATAGATACATATATACAAACACTCGAAAAACATAACCTTCTTTCTTGCTCAGTCGGGTAAAAAAGAAAATAACGTATCAACAGGCTGTGTGTTTGCTACGTAAATGAATTAATCTTACTTACCTTATATTTTTACCCGATAACATTTGTTTGATTAAATCCAACGATCAAAGTAAGTCGGAAACAGTCGCGTAGGTATGCTCAAGTAATTTCATTACGTCGCGCCTGGGACCCTGAAAGTTTCAGTATTTCAGCGTCCCGCTTAACCAATAACGTCAAGTTGGTTTGTTGGATCTTTTCTCTGATTGGACAGATTTCGATTTGATTGTCGCTGATTGGAGGTAGGGAAGTTGCCATCGGGTCGGTCTCTGCGGATATTACGGTTACTTACCGTTTGATATTGGACTGGATATCGAGATAGATGGAAATGTTTTTGACTAGCTGTTGCAAGCGAATTGGTTCGAATAGACATAAATCATAATATCGTGAAATTTGTCCAAGGCTTTTTAAATCGATCTAAAACGAATCAAAACTATATTAGTACATGTTTTTCTTTCATTTTCCATTTGTTCCTACTGCTTCCAACTGTTTGACGTAACATATCGTCACGCCTTTCTACCCGACGAGGCTGACAGAGATGTATTACAATATCCACACTTCACCGGACGGTATTCAGTCCCAAATGTGACAGGGGCGAGCCTGTCGATACGATGTCCATACGATGCTTCAGTTATGTAGCAGATGACATACATTTTAATGCACACATTATGTTCATGCAATGAACAAACTGGTGCGTGCCTTCGGCTAAGATCGAACTTCTTCGGCTCCAATATCAACTTGGTGTCAACACAATTAGTGTGACACATTAGTGTCTCGTCCCAAAAGATGAGTCTGAGGGATGTAGTCCGGTGTAACCGTTCCGAAGACGGGTCTGAGCAGTAGCGCACTTACAGCGCCTCACTCAACTGCCGTCTTTGTACTTATTCACTCTACAAAACTTCAAGGCTAGAGAGAATAAGTACCTTATAGGTCGTCGTGCTCCATCTTAGGCCACAACGTCGCTTAACATCAGGCGAGTTGGTGGTCAAACGCCGACCTATTCTACATAAAAAAAAAAAAAAGACAAGACGCCGCGGTCTTGAAGAAGATCTTGCTGCAGCAAGTCCTTCCCGTCTCTCGGTAAAAAACTCCTTAAACTCAAGCCTGATTCCTACAGTCGGTTAAAAATCAATTCGTTCTCCAGCAGTGAGTATTCTAACCACGTACAAGTCTCATTTTCGCGGGTTCCCAACCAACTCCGATAACAATGTTCCACAGTATCCGTTACTTGGGTATTTTTACCAAATTGGAAGGAAAGTTTTTTGTGTGTGATTTTCTTTGATACAATTTTACCATTTTTTTTTCAGAATCAGAACCACAATCATATTTATTTACTGACCATAATTAACGTTTAATGTCACTGGCAAGTCATTTTTACAAAAATATCTTTAAAATTAGGTAAAAAGTAACATAACCGTAATTAATCGCTAATAAAGAAAGTTAACAAATTATTATGTCAAAACTCTTAAATATTAATTTAGTTTTATGTACACCACCTACCCTTTTCGTATTTCTGTAAGTTCCTGTCTATCCAAAGGTTACCTGGAAGAAATCGCTTTAGGCGATAAGGTCGCCCTTGTACTGCCGAAAAATGTATTTTAGTTTTTAAGATTTTCATGTAGTTTTTGGTGTGCAATAAAGATATATTGTATTGTATTGTATTGTACGTTAAATTTCGGTACAAAAATGAGGATTCCGAGAACTCTAATTACATATATATATTCACTTAAATTGTAAAACAGGTTGCTTTCAAAGAATTGTTTTAGCGTCTGTCTAAACTGGTTATTATCTAGTTCGTTTGTAACTTTCATACTTCATAAGCCTTGAAGTTTTGTAGAGTGAAGAGAACAAAGACGGCAGTTGAGTGAGGCGCTACAAGTTATTATTACTTATTTTCAAGTTTGATGTAGTTTTCTTTTTCGTGTTTTTTTCGTTTGGTGTAACAGTACTCCAAAACACTCACGATAAATAACGTCTCCATGTATATACGAGTGTAATACGTAGGTATATATTAAATGTTACGTTCTGCCGTATACGAGTATGATGTATTAGAGCCATTTATTAATTAGCCAAAGCTATGTTATGTTCGAAATGGTGCAATTTCGCCTAGAGTACGCTTCCTAAAGGTTAAATTATTAGTTTTAGGCATTGAGTTACTATATAGTTCGTACTGGAGATGGCTCCATGCTGCGCTGTTTCACTTTAGTTAAGTTGCCAAACTCAATTTCAATCCGATGCTCGGTAGATGTTCGCTTTGTTGTATTATTTGCAATAATATTTTATAATAATACCTTTATGGTAATTCATAATAAGTAATAGGGTTTTTAATTCCTTGGGTATTTTATTTGTTCATTATATTGAGCTGTATACTGCGAGGCACACCACACGTGCACACGTGGCACGTGCGCTACTATTAATTTATACAATGCAATGTGCTAAAGTGTCATTTCTAGTACATAATACATTTTAGCTCAATGGTTTTAGAAGCAAAATTGCTTATATTTTATCGCTGAAATGTGTTGGAAATCGCAACCAACGTAATGTCGCAAAATGTAACGATTTAGTTTCATGAGCTTTGAATAATGCAAATGCGACCATTTTGACATAATTTTAAAACATTTTAGATTAGGACACAAACACACCGCTCCGCGCCGCACGATTGTTGCGAACCCCTTTTTTTTAAAACTTCAGGGCCGTCAGCTAGTATTAATACACGCGCGGTACATGAGCACATGACAGACGCAGACACACGAGTGACGAGAGAAAGGAGAAGACTCGCCTCTCAAGCCATAAGGAGCGGGTTTGGATGCAGTCGAAGGCACGCACGAGTTTGTTCATTGTGTGAACATAAGTGCGTATTTAATGTCGTCTGCTATGTAACTGAAGCCCGGTGTATGGTGACAGGCTCACCTCTCACATTTTGGACTGAATTTCGTCCGGAAAAGTGTGGCTGTCACCTATGCCAGCCCCTTCGGGGGAAAGGCGTGACGTTATGTTATGCTACATAGTACAACACACTGTCAATGCCCGGGAGACTTGAATCGTCCCGCGCACCGTCGCATGCCACGAAGCAGTGGGTAAATAGCTTTAGGTAGGTAAGATAATTATCCTAATCCTGACTTCGTAATCCTAACTTAGTCCCTAACAATTATAAATGCGAAAACGGGTTTGTTTGTTTCACGACTTATCTACTCAATTGATCGTCATGAATTTTGCATACACGTTGTAAGAGCTACAGGAAAAGATATAGGGTACTTTTTGGCCGCGGGCAATACCGTGGGACGCAGCTTATAGTATTATTAAAAGTATAAAAGAGTTATTTATTTTTATTTTATTTTTTAAAACAAACAAGGTATGCGTTTGACCAATGACTCGCCTGATGGGAAGCGTTGCCGTGATCGAAGGTGTAACACGCTTGCCTAGGAGATAACTATTCACTTTACTCTTAAACACCCCCGGATCGTATTTAGGTGGAAAGACAGACGCAGGCAACGAGTTCCACACCTCTGCAGTTCTTACAAGAAAAGTTGACTTGAAACGCTTAGTGCGTTTTGGCGGAACTTCCACCATGATGTTATTTATGTTAATGTCAATACCAATGATAGCCTAGCGATAAGATAAGATAAGCGATGATAGCCTATTTAAAGGCCCACCTCAAGCGAGAAGAAGCGGGTTCGAACCCAGCCGACGGCACGCACCAATTTGTTCATTGTGTCAACATATGTGCGTATTGTATGTCATCTGCTACATGACTGGAGCCCAGTGTATGGCGACAGGGGTGGGCCTCTGTCACATTTGGGACTGATATCGTATGGCGATGTGTGGGTGTTTTATTACACCTCTGCCAGCCCCCTCGGGGGAAAGGCGTGACGATATGTTTTGTATGTTTGTATGTCAATACCAATGGGAAATGTAAATGTGGTAAGTTAAATGACGATATATATGAAGTTATAAATATAAGTGTGGGGAACTCTATTACGAGTAGTTGACCTCAATGGTAAGTGAGGCAATGCAGCGTGTACACGGTCAGTTTTTCAAATGGCTGATCGCGAGTAGCTGTTACAAGCCAACGATTCTAGGACAATGAGGGTTTTCAAAACGCCTCATATTACTTATAGGTGGCAGCACTGAGAAGTTGGGTCTAATAAACTTGCAAAATAAGCTAAAATAGAAAAAAAAAATGTTGCATTAAAATTTTAAAAGTCTGTATTTAAAAACAATGTTACATTTTACTGCAGAGACAGTTTATTAACAGTTTGACAGGGTTTTTTTTTATAGAACTGGAATTTTCTACAATACTTCATTGGCTTCCAAATGTTTCTGTTTTTACAATCCTCCTATAATTCAATATTCTTCAATATTTAGACTACCTCGGTGGCCAGTTGGTAGTGAACCTGCTCTCTGAGCTTGGGGGCGTGGGTTCGATTCCCACCTAGGGCAAACATTTATGCGATGAACAATATGAACATTTGTGATGTATTTAAGTGTGGATTTAAAAATATCTAAGTATGTATATCAGTCTCTGGCAACCATAGTAGTAACTTTTCTTAGTTTGGGGTCAGGCGACCGTGTGTGGAATAAAAAAAAATTTTCACTAACTCACGAACGTCAGCTGCTGATTGGACAACTTTACAATTAAAAAAAACACGCTATTTGTATGACTGGTATTTCGCCCAATCAACAGGTGACTTACATAGACTGAAATATAATCGTTTGAAACCGAATGCAATTTGTCTAAGGCTTCTGAAATGTATGTATGTAGTGTACTTAGCAACAAAACCTCAAAAGTACTCGTATTTAACATAAGCTCGGGCTATCCAGTTACCCAATTTCAACCTATACAAACTTTTTAAGAGCCATAATTTTACATCAAAGCAAAACCTTTCCTCACCCATTTCATGACAAAATATGACCTAATTTTCACTTTGATAAAAGTCACTCAAATGTACCAATTTCGTCAAAAGTGGACAGTTTAAAAGGTGTCCCATTTTGGAAACCAACCGAATTACTTCCGCCGAAATCAAATCGGTATTTAATTCGAATTTATCCCGGTTTTCGTCCCAATGACATCAAAGAATAAAATAATTTTGCAAGGAACACAAACCGGTCGTTCATAACACCATGAGAATCCTTTATTTTTGAAACCCTTCTTTTGTTTTCCGTTCGACCCTAGACCCTTTTCAGGTGGGACGAAAAGCCTCGCCTTCGGGTCTACTTTACCCCAATTTGCAAAGTTTGATCTCCGGGTTGACCTTAAAACATCTGCTGATATATTTATTTGGTAATTTCAATGATATTTAAAACTTGATGCAAGTTCATAGAATTTGTGGAACGGTACCTAAAATACTACAGCTACTTTTTGACGTAGTTAGATTGTGAATTAGTTTATTATGGTAACTGTTTAAAATATTTGGCAAATTTTAAAATGATTTACCACCTGTATCTTATAAGGCGTTTATTATTGACTTCATTTTGCTGTCATTGCGCTTTGAACTAATTTTTAAAATATATAAAAATATCCAGGACACTTGCAAGGACGGTCGTCTGACCCCAAAGTTAGCAAAACTTGTACTAGGACTGCCAGAGATTGATACTCATACATAATATACTTTTAAATACATACTTACAAATAGATAGTAACACCCAAACACAGAACAAATACAAATGTGCATCACATAAATATGTTAGGAATCGAATCCACACCCCCAAGCTCAGAAGGCAGGATCACTACCAACTGAGCCACCAAGGCTATCAACGGGGTTTGACGTTTTTATAATTTACGTGAAAATTCAGGACGCTTGTTTTTAAATAAGCTTTTAAACCGAAACTGTCAACACAGTCTTTTAACCGTTCAAAAATGGTCCAAAACAAAACACGAATTCAAAACATTGAACATTCTAACAAACTTACTTCAGGGTCGGAAAGACCCATTGTGTGAGGTCACTCTGCCCGTACAAAGGCACGCAACGAAGGGTTAATGAAATATGCTAATGCCGGTAATACGATCCGTGACCTATCGAAAAAATGGCGAACGGAATCGTGGAGACATGATTCATAATTTTCAATTATTTTTCAATGTTTGAGCTGAAGAAAAGTGGGCCAAGTGTGTGAAAGAATACAATTAAATTTCAGACCTTCACCCTAATCTTTCTATTTCTATTTATATTCTATATTGTTTATATTTATATATGTATTGTTACGCCAGTCGCAGCCGATGAAGAAACCGACAGGTAACGCAGATTAGGCAATAGTAGCCGCTCGAGTCGCGCGTCTCATTGTTAAAGCCCGGAACAAAAGAAAAGTTTCTAGAAAGCAATTGTTATGCACCGTTTTTATGATGCTTTTATCTATTGAATAATAGGGTGTTTACTTGAATCTTTTGTACTGTCCGAATGCTTTAGATTGAACGCATGGTTCCGCGAGATAAACAAACCCTTTTTGTGTCCCTGCGCTATTGTTTAATCGAATGTTCTGGATGTTTTAAAATTTTATAAATACGCGGACGACCGACGACTCATCAGTCAGTTTTGATCAAGCGTTCAAAATGCCTTACATCGAAGTGATTGTGAGTAGTGTTCAAATCGTTATAGTGCAAGTGTCTAGTTCACTTCAAACTGAGACTTCGCATATTTTTATAACTTCTGATTTTCCAAATATTCGAACTTAAAATTGTATTTGTATAAACTACTTCACTGTGAAATTTCTTGAAGATCGGATCAACGATATATATATATATATATATATATATATAGATCATATCAATAATCAATATATAGATCTATATATATCAACGAGATATATATATATATATATATATATATATATATTGTAACACTGAAAATCAGCGTCACAGTAATCAGAGGCAACAGGCTAAGTGTTGTCCTTTTTGGCTTTACCACACACGCAACTAAATTTATTACCTATTAGTTAAATTAAATTAAATATTTTTTATAATTACGAGTATGTATATTGTAAGTAGGTACTCGTATATATTTAATTTTCATCATTTTTCGCGGATAAGTCGGAAGAATTACGCGCTCGCGGCTCGTTGAATTAATACGGCTGACTGTTACGGTAGAACGATATGCGAACTCGTCGAGATTCGGCTTTAGTCAGTATCCACCTTCACGGCAAAACGATACGCGTGCTTGATACGTTACGAGATTCGGCTTAAGTCAGCCTCCAACTTCACGGCAAAACGATACACCTGCTTGAAACATTACGAGATTCGGCTTTAGTTCGTACTCGATACGTTTCGAGATTCAACCAGTCTCCACCTTCACGGCAAAACAATACGCCTGCTTGATACATTACGAGATTCAGCTTTAGTCAGTCTCCACCTTCACAGCAAAACGATACGCGTACTCAATACGTTACGAGATTCGGCTTTAGTCATTCTCCACCTTCTGAGTGTGTGAAACTCACAGTGAAAACGTGAAATGCATGCATTCTGTAAGTATTATCTGCTGGGAACAGAGCCGCGCGTATTTGTAATCCACTTCGAGCCACGCGACTCTGCTTTGAGTAGGGTGCGTATGATTTATGTACTTATTTTTTTGTCCTGCTTTTCATCCGGTTGACCAGAAAAAGGGTTTGTTTTCGGGTGTTTGTATGTTTGCTCTTAAGTGATCTAGGGTTTAAATCCTTTTTTCCTGACTGCGCAAGAAGGAGAGTCATGTTTTTCGAGTGTATGTATGTATGCGGGTATGTATGTATGAGGTTTCTTTGGCACGGCCTGCAGCCTAAACAGATTGATGGATTTCGACATGTGAGGTATCATTTGAATCGTGGTTAGTGGAAGTGACATAGGGTACAACATTTTGCAGCCGGTTTTTTTTTTCTTTTAATAGTGTTATTTCTTATTTTTCTGCTTGGAGGTTTTTGTAGGTATGATGTTATTTTACTACTAATACTATTACGTACCTAACTAAGTTTGAACCTATGTGTCTTAGCGCCTAATTTAAACGATTTTAGATTGAAACGCGTTTTAGATTTTATCTTTCTATCCGAATTTCTTTGGCCGATTGCATTAGTAAAATCCTTATAAATCCTTTTACTGATTTTAAGTATTAAAAAAAAACTTATACTGATTTGACATTGTTTTTCATGCAAAATATTTACATAGTGCAGAAGCTATTAGTATTTTAATCTTCACGCATATTTTCGATCAAAATGAATATTTATATTTAATTTTATTTAATTGTGAGATTTTTAATGAAAGGTAAAATAAGAATAGAAAAAAATAATAGGCAGGTAATCACAAAGGTTACATTGTATGCTAACAGAAGTCTAAAAATGTTCAATGCAAATAAGTAAATTAATTTCCGATTCGGAAATACAGAAACATTTAAACTTTTAATTAAAATAAATATTCCACAAACATAATGTCGTTTTCTTAAATTGTATTTACAAATGGCTCTCAAAATAAAGTTTTAATTGAAAAAAGTCGCCCATTGAAATATGCCGCAAGTTAATTAAGTTATAAGTACATTGTGCTTAAGTTAACATAGACTTATAAGAGTAGAGATCGGGTATTCGGACACATATTTACCTAAAGTTATTTTTTTCCTACCACGAGCTAAGAAGGTATGGATATGGTTTTAAAATTGATTAGCTTATAGTTAGGTTTAACTTAAGTTATTAGCTAATTAAAAATTAGGTCAAAATAATTATCATCATGTGCTTATACAAGTTAAATTGAAATAAAAATAAAAAGTCATAAGAAAATAATGTGAAATAAATAAATTATCCCACGAATATCAAAACTCATGGAAACCCTATTAAGGTGCTTATGTCAGAACGGGTAGCCCGGGTGAAAGACGAGTGGTGTAGCTAACGTGGGTAAACAAATACTTGGCCTTAATTGGAACGTCATACGCACTAGCACCTTAAATAATGTGGATGTCTACTAGCTGCTGCCCGCGGATTTACCCGCTATTCCTCAAAAATTGTGATCTTTTGTCTGCATCCTATCTGGAGAAGGCCCGCTTCTCAAGCCATAGGGAGCGGCTTCGATCTCAGCCGACTTGTATTGTATGTCATCTACAATTGGGACTGACTATCGTTCGGCGAAGTGTGGGTGTTGTATTACGGCTCTGTGAGCTGTAGACCTCGCGTGAGTAAGTTTGATTATTTTATAAATGTCTTTGTCTAGGCAGTTTTTGTAAATTTTTCAAAATGGCGGTCATAGGTTTTTTTCTTTATTTTTTAAACTTGAACAAACGAAAGAGAATCGGTTAAGAAATGCGACATGTAGAGGTCGACAAACATCCGGACAGAGATCAGAACAGAGATCTCGACAGAAATCAGACAAACGAAAGCATTTTGGTCGAAGTTCAAGCAGAGACGCTTCGCTCGCTAGCCCTCCTCATTAGACAAAGACATAAATAATTTTTGAATATATTTTACTGATATCATTTTCTAATGGGCAGAATGTAACTTTAGCGGCTTCAGAATTGGGTCTAATATCCATTGCAAACGAACTAGTTTCACCCCGGTTAAGCGACGTTGTGGTCTAAGATGGAGCACGACGATCTTTAAGGTACTTTTTCACTCTAGCCTTGAAGTTTTGTAGAGTGAACAAGTACAAAGACGGCAGTTGAGTGAGGCGCTACAAGTGCGCTACTGCTCAGACCCGTCTTCGGAACGGTTACACTGGACTACATCCCGAAACACGACTAGATCATTTCACGGCATGGCTTGGTCCGGTGGGTGGTAACTAGCCTCGGCCGAAGCCTCCCACCAGAGTTTGCTACCCGGTTAGCACCACCCGGGGACCACGTGTAAGGAATCAGAATAGAGTACACTCCTACGGACGTGGGTAGCTCAGCCCCCAAAAAATTAACAACATAAAAAAAAAACACAAACACTTTTCTACACAATTTGAATTCTCTTACCACAGATAAGGAATCAGGAAACATTGTATTTAATAGATAAAAAAATAACGCAGAGAAACAGAAAGCACCCCATTCGAACCGTTCAAATTTTTAGCGGCGTGGAAAATGGAACTTTTCCCTACGTTTGTCGCGAAATGAAAAGCAAACATTTTGCAGGCAAGAAAATGGATGCAAAATTAAGTTTCCGCGACGTCTTTTCAGTTATTAGCATATTTTCCATTAGGTCTTACTTGATTTTTTCAGCTTCAATGCTAATTTGAATAAACTATTTATGAGGTTTAATGAGCTTGAGGTTGGAGGAAGTTATTTATTGCGCGCTAGCTCAGCTTCGCGGTTGTGTTTCTTATCTTATTTTATTAGCTACGTCCCGCGGTTTCACTCGTGGTTCGACGCAGGAACCTTTATTTTTTTCGAAATTAATGGTTTCTTAGGTCTTTCTCTGTACCTCTCACAACGTACATGCAATTCGTGATGATCGGTTGAGTAGTTAAGGCGCGAAAGCGTAACAAACAAACGAACAAACTACGAAATATAAAAAAAAAAATACGAATGATTTATTTTCCACTCAGGTTCGCATTTAAAATATTAGTTAGTATTAGGATTAAGATAGTAAGGATTTATGTTAATATTATTGTCTATATTTTTTACATTTCTTGATCATTAATGGAATTATTGTAGTACGTAGACTTAATAAAGTATGGAAAATGGAAAGAATAAAATGGATGTTTTGTGTATTCATTAAAATGCTCGAAGGGCCAGATGTAGAAGCCCGGATTATCTTTTTACTCATATCTAAATGCTCATTAGAGATTTAACTAATAAATCTTATGCGCGACCAAGAGCTGGAATTTTACATTGAGTTAAATAACCCTGCATTTCAAAAGTCAAAAAAGTCAAAATATTTTTATTCAATTTAGGTATCAAAGATACACTTATGAATGTCAAAGTTTTTTTTTTAAATAGACTCGATCGCCTTATTCGTATAAAGAGCCTCTACTCAGAAGAACAGGCAAGAAACTGAGGGACATTATTTTTTCGAATAATAAATAAATTACAGTCTTACAAATTTTGGCTTACAACTATAAATACTAGTGGCTACTTGGCGGGAGTGGAAGGCTCCAGACATTTTTGTCTTCTAAATAATTCCTAAAAACTTTATAGTTAATACCCTCTTTTCATTACTGTAGTTTTTACATGTGATTTGAATTTTCCCTCAGTAATAATAATAAAATTCATTTATTCAGGAAATTAAACCCGCAAGTAGATACATAATTAACAGTTAAAAAATCAAGTGAGTGTCAATCAGTGAGCCCTGTTATATTTTTCGAGGTTTTATTGTAAAAACGAACGCAGTTGCCTAAAAATGACTTATTTGACTTAGAATTTGAGAATTAAACTCCGTGTTCTCTGCTAGTGCACCTCATCTTCTCTCTTCTTTCTCCTGGCTATTTTCCCAATTTATCTGGGGTTTAGTATTTCTTCGCCACACAGTTCGGTTGTAGGCTATCTCTGTTCTCGCTTTCATGTCTTTTTTAATTGTTTGCAGCCAGGGTATTGCTGGTCGTCCACGGTCTCTTTTTTCGTCTTCTAAATTCATGACTATCTTAGTCAAATGGCCTAACCAATTTATATTGTTTGTTGTATCGTCTTTAGCAACGCATAGTGTTAGCAACACAAATAATAAATGCAGTCTATACTCTGCTGTGTGACGTTTTCCGAGCGAACTGTCAAAGGAATGTCAGTGGGGTAGCGCCTGAGTCGCCCGCCCCGCTCAAGCGGCACTTTTGGCTGGTAACGGAAGAGGACGGATCTCGTATTATTTTTCTTTGGTGTCTTTCTATCGTATTGATCTTGGTGTCCATTCGATTCACACTGAAATTACCCACATATTGTACATGGTTTGGATTAGATAAGATAAGATAAGATAAGATAATTTATTTCCAAAAATACGAATTATTACATTTTAACACAAGTTTATACAAATATTAAATACAAGTTTATACAAAGATTTAAAAATCCCTGAAAATTAAAGACAATTCCCAGATATACCTGCGGTCCCACACTAGGCTCAAGGCCCGTAACGTGGCAACCAAGAGGACGAAAATTTTTTACATTAAAGAGGTGCACAGAAAAAAAAAATTAGCTGCTGTTACTAAATTTTAGTTGTAGTAGCAAAAATCCTTTCAAACTATAGGGACAGCTAAGTTTTTTGTCATCGTAGCAAATTGTTTTTAGCTGAACGAATTTAGCTGTTGCAGCTAACAATCTTAACAATACTTAGCAGTAGTTGCTAACAATCTTAACAATAATTAGCAGTAGTTGCAAATACTATTTGCTAAAATTTGCTATAGCAGCTAACGATCTTATCTATTTTTAGCTGTGGTCGCTAACAATATTAGTGATAACTACTAACACGTCTTTGCTGCAGCTGACAAGTAGTTTAGCTGTGGCTGTGAATTGTGTTTGTTATATGTGCTAAGGGTTTTAGTTGCGAGACCTAATATTTTTATCTGGGGCAGCTAATAAACTTAGAAGCATGAACTATTAGTATTAGTAGTAGCAGCTAAGTTAATTTGCTACTCCATCACACCACCGTAGCTACAGCTGACAAGTAGTTTAGTTGTGACTGTGAATTGTGTTTGTTACCTGTGCTAAGGGTTATAGTTGCGAGACCTAATATTTTTATCTGGGGCAGCTAATAAACTTTGAAGCATGAACTATTAGTATTAGGAGTAGCAGCTAAGTTAATTTGCTATTCCATCACACCACCGTAGCTACAGCTGACAAGTAGTTTAGTTGTGACTGTGCATTGTGTTTGTTACCTGTGCTAAGGGTTTTAGTTGCGAGACCTAATATTTTTATCTGGGGCAGCTAATATACTTTGAAGCATGAACTATTAGTATTAGTAGTAGCAGCTAAGTTTATTTGCTATTCCATTACACCACCGTAGCTGCAGCTGATAAGTAGTTTAGCTATGGCTGTGAGTAGTTTGCGGCTCATGCTAAAGATTTTAGTGGCGTGTTATTAAGGCTTCTGTCTACATAACGAATGTGACGCGAAGTGGCAGCAGATAAGGTGTGAGACTGTGCAAGTTTTAATATGTACAAGGAAATGTATAAAGCATACGCATGGCACATTTTTTATACATTTCCTTGAATTACGCACTCAATCTAGCGCCGCGTCGCATCAACGTTCGATGTGCAGAATTGCAGCTTTTAGAACACGCAACTAAATCACTTAGCACAAGTAACAAACAATTCACAGCCACAGCTATACAAACTACTTGACAAATGCAATTTGTGGTGTAATAGAATAGCTAATTAACAGAGCTGTTACTACTTACTACTAATACTTAACAATCATGCTTCAAGTATATATATGTACCTATACACATCGCATATACGGTGAATACAAGCTCTAACAAAAAAAAAAACAATTGTTTATGAGGTTTAATAAATGCTTCTCAAAAATAATTGACAAACAAGTCTGTTGTTGTTAAACAAGTAAGTTGACTGCATTCAGTACAAATATTAATATCCCTCCTCTAATTGATTTTAACTAATAATAAAAACACTACTTCCATTATATACTTAAATTTTTACTTAAGCCTGCAAGGCATGAAATGATTTATAAAAAATGTCGAAGGCTGTAATGTTATTAAATATCAGAAAGCACTCAGAGATTTTGTCTTCATCCGGAGAAACGGCAAACAGCAGGGGCCCAACATTCAGTCCTCGAAACTTTTCTTTTTTAGGTAATGCGACTGGATTTCGGCGGCAGACTGAAAAAAAAAACATATTAAATACATGTACCCAAGTAGTTTGGTTTTTTATGGTTTTGACAGCTAAGGTAACAATAAAGCTAACGTTAAAATTTTTCATTATTCCTGAAATGATAATCAACACAGGTTCAAATATTTATAGAATTGTAGCTATAATATACTTACTTTTAAAAATTGCATCAACCTTTGTGTCCAAACCGGGACGGTCTCCATTGCCGTTTCTTCTTCATGACTATAGCTTTTATAGGAAATTGTGTTGTCATTGCTCTAAACATTTTCACTTTTTTTCCACCTGTAAATAAAAAAACATAGGTGGGTACTTAATAAATAAATCATCAAAACCATAAAACATTGTTGGCTTTAAATAAAAATAACATAAAACCTAAACGAGATGTGGTTGTGTGCTAACCACACACGGTTTGCCCATTTATAGACTGCTACTCATCTCATATCTTCCAAACGAAAGAAGGTATGACTATGCATTTTAGCTCAAATTTTAAAATATAATTGCTGCCATTGGCAGCAAAATTTTCAAGTCTCTGGGTTATATACTTTCCGAGTTATAAGCTAATACCTATGTGTAAGCTGAAGTTACGTCACTTCAGCTGACACATGTTGAATCGACGAAACTATCAAACGTAGAGTTTTCATTTAAAAGGCAAAAATTAAAGCATGATTGCTGCCATAGGCAGCAAAATTTTTAGATTCCTAGACCTCGTAGTTTCCACGTAATAATCAAAAAACAGTTTTCGCGCCCAAAAATTCAAATTTTTGCTTAAAAGCGGCGTTGCCGTTCCGTGCGGTACATTATTGCAATTCAATTTGATCTTAGCGCGTATGCTACTCGACCATGAACCTTATTGGGCAGCGATATGACTCACAGGCGCTCAGCGTCGGCAACAAAACGTAACCAAAACCATCATGGTAGACCCCCTGTACTTTGCGCGCTGATTACTGCCAACCGCCCGTCCATCGCGGGTGTCCGGTCTCAGCTGAGTACCGAAAGCCGTGTAACACCAAATAGTTAGTACATGCGGCGGGCGGCACGGTGCGAAACTCACTTTACGCTATTATTACTTGTTCTGTGCTTTACGGTCGTAGGTTACGTGTCTTTTTGGTTCACAGCGTCTAGTGATACAAAAGAATAGGCTAGCAACAATAGGTATTGACAATTTCTGACGAAATGGTTTATCTCTTACGTAGAAACTTAGTAAGTAATCCGTGGTAGGTACTACTCGGCGTACTGACATAAAAAAAAAATGTTTTCAAATAAACGATGTTCATCAGTAAAACTCTGATCGCGTGTACGAAAAAAAAACAGGGAGTAGGTATAACACGGCACTTAGCTCATTATCAAAAATATATAAGTAATAGGTATATACCTATTTACATACGCTTGGACTTGTAAACCTCCTCCGTTTCGTCGGTTTCCGTTCAACCGTTTTTGCCTTGGAAACGCTACAAATAGAATAGAGAGATTGAAGCTAGGTACCTACTATTGTTTTTAATACTTTTTAGGTTTAGGTACCCTTACCATTGCATACCTTGCATACCTACCTACAATTAGAGATATCCTCTACGCTCATACGTAGGTAAGTAGGTATAGGTATTTCGCTTTTATGACTGTCTGTATAGCGGCGCGTATGCATTATTTATACGTGTTGCGTTACCGTCAGACAGCAAACATAGTCGACCGAGCGAGCGTTAGCGAGCGAAGCGTCTGTGCTTCGTATGTCCGGATCTGTCTTTTACACAGCTCGCATTTTTTTTAAATCAAATCATATTCCTACCTAGATCTCCGCCATTTTGAAAAAAAACCGAAACCTGACAGCTAAAAAATTCTGAATAATTATAGAACCTGTTCACGAGATTCGGTTGAGAAATGTAACCAGTAGAAGGACAGACGCCGGCCGCAAAGTCTTAGCTCACAGAGCCACTAGCTAAGTAGGTGTAGGTATAAAAAAGCCGATTCATCTAAGTTTATTGAGAGACCGCTTCGCTTGGTCAGTTAGTTGGCTTAGTACCTACCTACTTTAGAACTAAATTAGTACCGAACGAAAAAATGCTCGAGATTTTTTTTACTTCATCGACAAATGAATAAGCAACTATGTATAGCATAAAATACGAGTACAAAATAGATAGTAGGTATATTTTCAACACAGAAGTCGGCGGCGCCTCGATATTATACGATATTGGATTTTAGAATATGGTGATATGGTTCATTTTTCAATGACGTCAAAAGTTGATCGAGCATTTTTACACTTTCTGTTCCTAGTAGTTGCTACTGACTAAAGTCATAAACTTATGTTTTAAAGTATAGTATACTTAGTACCTATGTCCTCTCCTTATCAAATATGTATTGTAAAGATCCGTTCACCCGTTAGCCGTAAAAACGCTACAACACACACAGAGATAGACTTTAGTGTCTTATATTTAGTAGTTATATTTCGCTATGAATGACTATACTGTATGTATAGGGGCGCACGCACACCACCGCACCTCTTCACACTAGGCTGCGTATAATGCGTATCCACATACGCAACAGAGACGGCAATATCTAGGTAGGTCTAGGTTTTCCAGTCGCCTCGAATCGGAGTTGCTAGTTCACTCCGCCGCCGCCGCCTCCACTTCGCACCCTACATTGTAGTAACCTTGCATATATATAATGACCAAAACAGAATCAATTAACACATACAGAATCGTGTAAATCACAAATATACTTACTGTATTGTAGTCCTGTTTGATGCATTAGTTCGTTGCTAAATAGAGTTATAGGTACCAGCCGATGGTACGCACCAATGACTGGAGCCGATATATAGTAACAGGATTGCCCCCTGTCAAATTTGGAACTGAATATCGTCCGGTGAAGTATGGGTGTTGTACTACACTGTACACACTTCACACTTGTTGCGCCCAACAATTTTTTTTTCTTTCTAGGAATTACCTGTAAGCAGCATAAGTAATATATGTTAGGACTCGACAATTATTAGTTATTTAAAATGCTAAAAATCAATTAGAAGTACTTATTGCAAAAAGTTATAGTTACTTTCTGCATGTTTTTAAAGTGACAAATACCTATAGTTTGCTGTCCTATTTTCGGCAACAGTTTTTCCAAAAATACTCGGTCAATAGGGGTAGTTGATGAGCTTCTATATTTTCATCTGTAAAAATAAAGCTTACGTTATTTTTTTGCAACACATGTGTTCTGTAGGTAAGTACTTGTGTTTCGGCCAGGGGTGCTAAGTTCACGCCAGGTTCTCTTTCGGCTCTACAGACGATAACGAAAGCCTACTACTCACCTTGGACACTCCACGCCACTGGACCCGGTGTACACCATGCACTGATAATAGCACTATTAGTTCAATATAAACAATTTAAACTTTTTTAATGTGAAGTTAAAGTTTGCCGAAATTTTACGTGCACGCGGACGCGAGATCGCGGGACAGTCGTTCACCGACAACTGACTGACTGATTTAGCGCGTGCGATGCTCGCACGCCGAAAGGCAGGGAGTTTACGTCTCCCTCCCCCTTCACAGGTATCTCGCGGCTTTGTGGATGCCGCCGGCTTTCGTAGGTATCGTTTTCTATCTATAATGCCTACAGATATCTGGCGTAAACAACTTGCAATATAAAGGCATCAAACTTTTGGCTAATTTACAAGCTTGGCAATAGAAAGATCGCGGTTCTAAAGTGTGAATATGGTAAAAATCGGTACAACTCAATACATCAATTGCGAGATGTCAGTTCGATGCAAACCTGTACAGCCGGCTAGGTTTTTGCAGCATGCCAAAAAAAAAATATAATAACGGAAAATCTCACCAGTAGATAGATTAGGTACTGTATCTGGACAGGCAAGCACTCATAGTAGGTGTAGTAGGTACTCATAGTAATTTATCATTGGGCGGCATTGTAGCCCTAGAATTCACTTCTTCTAATTTCCTTTCCACAAATGAAAAATCCTTTTTTTAACACTATAATCACTTTTTCTTCCAAGTTTAACGCCGTAACGCAACCAAATTCACGTGAACACACACGTTACGAATTACGAAATGAAATGAAACTTTTTGTAAGTGAATGTGTATATATTCATGTATTTTTAGTATTTCAAAATCGCTAAAGAAACTTATCTCCACCATTTTGAAAAAAAATTAAAACTAGCTCGATAAATGAATCTATAAATATTTATCAACCTATTTATGTTTTTATCATAACATAACATAACATATCGTCACGCCTTTCCCTTGAAGGGACTGGCAGAGGTGTAATACAACATCCACACTTCGCTGGACGACAGTCAGTGACCAAGAGTGACAGGGGGCGATCCTTTCGCCATAAACCGGGCTCCAGTCATGTCATGTATGTAGCAGATGACATACAATCCGCACATTGGTGTGAGGTGGGCTTTCTCAAACTAGGTTATCATAGCTTAACATTTTTTTTACAAGTATACAATATACCTACCTAGGTAAAGTACCTAATAAGCGTGTTGACAAAATCTTAGACATGAATTAGAAGTAGATACCTATCTACCTATCTATCGAAACCGCGGTAGGTACAGAAAAACGTATTCTGTTCTAGTTAGGTAGGTAAACAAATTGTGTGCGTCTATACGTACTTGTGCCTACGTAGGTAGGTATATGTATGGTACAGTTCCGGCACCTACCTATTATGAATTACTTAGTATTACTAACTTCACAGGTAGGTAGGTAGCTACCTAAATTTTGTGTGTCGCACAAAGCGATGATGAATATAGGTACTTATTATGTAGCTCCCGCATTAGATAACTACATACTTAAGTCACTTGTCAGGTAGGCACTAATAATGCTCCGAAGTTTACACCATGCATGGCAGACATGAGGCCAGTAATGCTAACAGAATAACATTTCAGAATTTATAAATTCTAAGCCTCGAAGTATAACGCCTAAGTAGTCTAATTACCTATACCTACCTGTATACCTACTTACTTACCCATGGATAGATATTTTTGTAAGAAAACCAATAAAACCAAAAGCAACCGACTGCCTTGGTGGCTCAGTTGGTAGTGAACCTGCCTTTTGAGCTTGTTGGCGTGGGTTCGATTCCCACCTAGGGCAAACATTTATGTGATGAGTATTTGTGTCTGTCCTATGTCTGGGTGTTAAAATATATTTAAGTACTAGCTGCGCCCCGCGGTTTCACCCGCGGTTAAAAAGTATCCTATATGCTATTCTAGACTGTAATCTATCTCTGTGCCAAATTTCATCCAGATCTGTTCAGCCGTTCTTGCGTGAATGAGTAACAAACATCCATACATCCATTCTTACAAACTTTCGCCTTTATAATATTTATATCCTATATATCCTATATGCTATTCTAGACTGTAATCTATCTCTGTGCCAAATTTCATCCAGATCTGTTCAGCCGTTCTTGCGTGAAAGAGTAACAAACATCCATACATCCATTCTTACAAACTTTCGCCTTTTTAATATTAGTAGGATAGGATGTATTGAAAAATATGTAAGTAGGTATGTAGGTATATCAGTCTCTGGCAGCCATACTATGGCTATACAAGCTTTGCTTAGTTTGGGATCAGACGACCGTGTGTGGAAGTGTCCCAAATTTATTTATTTATTTAATAAGTACCTACCTAGGTTTTTAAGAGTTTTTATGTACTTTTTAAGTACCTAAACTATTATTAAATACTATGGTAAGACAACTAGTGGCTCTGTGAGCTGTAGACCTCGCGGCCGACATCTGTTTTCCTCTACAGATTGCATTCCTGAACCGATTCACGTGAAATTTTGTGAGCAGGTTCGATGATTAGACATATTTAAAAAAAATATCTAAATAGTGAGTCTACTTACAAAATTTTAGGAAATTCCGTTTGTATCGGCCTGTGGAGGAAGGCATTTTTTTTTAAGCTGAAGCATAGACGCTTTGTTAAATGCTCGCTTGGTCGATTAAGTAAGGAACAAAAGTAATAAGTACAAGCTCAAAGAAAACAATCAACTTACGTACGCATAAATGCATCTACGTAGGTATGAAATGTTCTTGTCTTCATCAATAAAATAATGCTTTATGGTTAGTACCTACCTAAGTTAGGTTATTGTACCTACCTACCCAACAATAATAATGAGCGCAGTGAGATGACGCGGTGACGCGGACTGCCCTCCCGTCGTGTGTGCCCTTGCAACGCGGAAGAAATAAGTACCTACCTACGAAAAGCTCACATCGCGAAGACTTATGAAGATGTAACTAATTTCTCACACTTCTCGCACTACTAGCACACTACTCATACACTAGCCCAGACAGGCTAACATGAGTCGTAGTAGAGCGAGCGAGAGCTTATTTTTCTCTGCTATCTGTTTTTCTTACGCATTTTTGCTAGTTGAATTTTAGTCGAGTTGGAGAAGGCTTGTTTTTAAACTCAGAAGGAGCCGGTTCGATTTCAGCCAAAAGAGCGCACCGATTTGTTCATTGTGTGAAAATATGTGCGTAGGTATTTAATGTCATCTGCTATATTGTATAACTAGAGCCCGGTGTATGGCGACAGACCCCTGTCATATTTGCAAATGAATATCGTTCGGCGAAGTGTAAGTGTTGTAATACACCTCTGCCAGCCCTTTCGGAGGAAAGGCGTGGCGATGTGTATTTACTATTTAAGATAACCTAGGTACATTCTGAGCTACAATTTCATTTCTTCCAATAACCTAATATAAACCTACGTGTTTAAGGAGTACGAGTACTTAAATATAATGTGGGAAACAGGCTTAAAATGTTTATAAGTAAGTAAACACTACCAGGGAGGTATCACTCCGAAGTTTAGGTACGTTTCGCCAGCGCACTTACTGATTCTTATCAGTATAATTAATATTCAATATCTGGATAAAATTTGGCACAGATATAGCTTACATCCTGGACATAGGCTACTTTTTCAAGGCTGAGGAGCTCAAACATACTCAGGACATAGGGTACGAGTACTTCCCGAAAAATATAACAGTTACTGTGGGACTGCGGGTGAAACCGCGGGGCGCAGCTAGTATCTCATAAAATTTATTTTGGTCGCATAATTAAAGTCTTAGTAGCAGTTACAAATTCAATTACTACTTACTTATTTTTAAAGTAAAACAATTGATGCGTTCGGTTACATATAAACGTGGGATAGCTATTTAACTTAGTTGCTACTACTAACTTTAATGCCACTAATTAAATTGCTGCCTTACAAAAAGGAAATTAATCACGCAACTAAGTAGTTTTGTTACAGTATGAAACCAAATTTATAACCACAGTTAAAACTCTTGTGAGGTGCAGCTAAATATTAATTCACTAAGACAGCTATCATACTTTGCTACAACAACATACCTACTAAAACATATCTTCATCATCTTTACATAATGATATGTCTCACACAATGCTATTAGATCACAACATTAGGAAAAGCACAAAATATCCCGCTTGCCGTCTAAAATTTCACATACGACATGGAAATAACTGTAATAGAAAAGACTGGTTAATGTAGATAATGTCAATTAGCAATAGCAGGTAAATAATTTATCCTAAAGTTAAAATATTTTGCTCTGATAGCAAATTGAAACATTCGAATTTGTTTTGTTAATATAGATAACAAATTTAGTAAACTCAGTTAAGTAATTTGTAGTAACTGCAACTTGAGTGTGATTCTCCTAGCAAAATTTTATTTTGAATAGTAGCTAAGCAGTCTTTGTCGTAGTCAACAAAACTTTGCCAGTGTTTCGAAGATATTCGGTGCAGCAGCTAAGACATAGGCAGCAAAACAGATTTAGTTGCCACAACTAAACCATTTTTTTCCGTGTGTCCTAGCGAATATCTACAGTTATCAAAATTGAATGTAAGTATTATATTATATTATTATTATTAGTATTATATTATTAGAAGTATTAGTGGTTTACATTTAGATTAAGAATATTTTGAAAACCCTCCCTCCTTTTTGACCAGGCTCTAATTGTGTCGTTTGTATCCATAGTTTGGATAGCTTTTCTGTCCACATTACCGCAACGCAGAGTGTGACCCGACCCTAAGTCAGAGTGTAATAAATTCACTTAACCAATTCAGTGTTTGAATACGTCTCTCGATGTCTCGATTACCGCTCCGCCTCATTCGATTGTACCACAAACGTCTATCAAATAATTTAAGAAGGCTCTTTGTGGCTTGGGCCGAGGTTACACCGAAACATAGATAAATAAAACAGCCGGGATTAGCGCTAGGACTTAAGAGTCCGGCGACCTAACTAATTTCGACCTAGGCGACCTAGACTAACTTCGCATTGGCTTAAGGTATTCTATCGCCATTTCGTCTAGAAGAAGAAGACGAGTGAAGAGAGCGAGTAATGATGACAAAGTGCAATTTCATTTTTTTTTATGACTTTTGCACTACCATAATCATTCTTAAGTAACTAAGAAATTCCCTTGTATTATTGATTCATTTAACAGCTAATGATGTAGACAACCTCCCTATGTAATGGAATTTTTGATTTGCTTTGTCTACCTATTGAAGAAATCAGTCAAAAGTGACCCCTTAAAATACGGATATTTTTTATAGCTCTATTTTCGCTTGAGAACGTTTTAAAAAAAAAAACAAGAACATAGGGGCGAAGATATTGTTAATTTAATTGCACATGCTAAATTTCATCATAATCTGACAAACGGTTTTCAAGAAATTTCAGTAGTGCGTTTGTATGGAAATTTCAGTACGTCGCGGCCCTCTTAAGGTCCTGCGCTAAAGTCCTGCGCCATCCGCGCTTGCCTAATGCCTGGTACGCTGTAAAGGCCTCAGTGGCCAACATCATTTAGTCAAATAAAAAACATAATCTGTCGCAACAGATCATAACGCTGGTGCAATGATGTAATCTTATTATTTTACTAATATTATAAACGCGAAAGTTTGTAAAAATGGATGGATGGATGTTTGTTACTCTTTCGCGCCAGAACGGCTGAACAGATCTGGATGAAATTTGGCACAGAGATAGACTATAGTCTAGAATAGCACATAGGATACTTTTTAACCGCGGGTGAAACCGTGGGGCGCTGCTAGTGAATTATAATTGCATGTTCGTTGCCCAAATATCATTATATTAATACCTAAATACTGAGTTGCCCTCTCTGTACATTGACAATGTTATTTTCGCATACCGATAGATTAAGACGTACTCGTAGCTCAGCTACCTTTAATTTATTTTACGCATTAAATTTTTACGCATGTTTTGCGTAATAAATGATTTGATTTTGATGTAATCATGTTAATCTGTAAAAGTTATATGACGGAATCAGAGTTTTATTGTGTGAGTACCGTAATAATATATTGATAAATAAAGAGTTCTGCTTCTGAAATAGTTGTTAAATTATAATTGAATTTAAAAAACCGGAAGCAATGGCGTTCTCTGGTGTTGGTGACCAGTTTGAGTCGCTGGACCAGAAGTGAGAGTAAAAACGAAATTTTTCAGATTTTATTGACGAGATACGTTTCACAGTAAGAGTTACTCAGCAAGTAGCGTAAAAAAAGTTGAGGATGATGATAATGATGAAAATGAAAAACAATGCTTTCTTCCCGCAAGTAGTTTACCGTTACTTTTCAGTGTAACAGGCACCCATTAAGGGAATACAACCGCCAATTCAATCTCCATTAAAGCTTGAATTATTAATTGCACCCGATCCGGCCCTGGCGGGATTTGTTTTTTACACTTTTCAATCTGACGCGGCAAGATTTATGCTGATAGATTGTTCTAGTTAGCTTAAGTTGGTGCTTAAAACTTAGCGGTAATAAGAAATAATGGGAAACGTCGATCTAAGTTAAGATTGGGATTAGTTTTAGTCGAAACAATAAGAAAAAAACTTAAGTTTTATTTCTGGGTATTGGCGGAAACTTGTTTTCATTTTTTTGTTTGTAAGACTGTTATTTTGTCTGTGTGTAAAATAATAAATTCATTGATTTTGAAGCCTCTAGGTCATTTAAAACCTACTCCAAAAATACCATGACATAACATAACACATAATATCGTCACGCTCTTTCCCGAATGGACTGGCAGAGGAGACAACACCCACACTTCGCCGGACGAAATTCAGTCCCAAATGTGACAGTGGGTTCCGCCGGCCATACTCTGGGCTCCAGTAACGTAGCAGATGACATTAAAAACGCGATTATGTTCACACAACGAAATGATGCGTGCCTTCGGCTGGGTCCAATCTGCTCTCTCTGGCTTGAGAGACGGGCCTTATTTGACTAGGCTATCATCGACTTTTATAAACCAAAAAATACCTAATGGTTTTAACATGAAAAAATAATTGAAAAGGACTTTCCTCTGAGGCACAACATCGAGCGTATTGAAGGGATTTTCTACAGATTTCTCTCCGGGTTGGCTAAGCAAATGTTGCAGTTGTCCATAGGCAGCGGTTACCGTTTACCATCAGGCAGGCCATCTGCTTTGAAAAGAAGGATTTATAATTTGGAAGAAAAATTAACGAGTCCCCAAAGCAAGCAAGCAAGTTTGTTTAGGCCGAGTGGCTTGCCCTGAAAGTCTCCATACAAAAATAACTAGCCACGTGATCATTTATGTGTGAATTATTGTTTTTTTTTTCTCGAATTTTGCAAACTTGTTTTCACCTCCAAGTATTACTATACCCGAAACCAGCACCTTGTATCCATGCGAACATTAATAATAATATAAGCCTTCATTTCAGAAACAGTATTTTACATAATTTAAATCTTAATCAGGCGACTCTGACGAGTCGGTGACACCGACAACGGTCTTTTTGTCCAACTTTGGCAAAGGCCTCCTTCATTTCTTTCACTCTGCTCTAGTTTGCGCTCTCCTAGTCCATGTTTTCCCTACTATACTCTTCATTTCGTCTTCCCATCTTCGATACTGCCTACCACGATTTCTTTTCCTACTTCTTGGATGCCAAAATAATATGTTTTTGTTCCAATTTTCAATGCCTCTTATTAAGTGGCCGAACATTACAAGTCAACGAAAAGCTCGTAAAACCAAATCCAGCTTAAATTGATTACCACTAATTAAACAAACTTTTCCTACCTTTTAACCCCACCGGCAAAGATAAGGCACGACAGACAGGCGAACTGTCAAACTAAGCTGTCAAACTTACCTAGTAACAGAAGCGAACAATCCACGCGAATATTGTTTAAAGTTGGCGGACATCAATCAAGGGAGTCAACTTAAGTGTCGAGCTAAAGTTATGTAACCAACTTGGCTGATTGTCGGTTGTTTCGTCGCTTTAGCTAAATTACTTGGTTTCGTTGGGCGGATTGTGTTGCAGTTAATTTTGGGCTATTGTTTATTAAGAGGGCCGCGACGCTCTGAAATTTCTTGAAAACCATTTCTCAGATTATGATGAAATTTAGCATGCACATTAACAATATATCCACCCACAATCTTTAAAAAAAAAACGTTCTCAAGAGAAAATAGAGCTATGAAAAATTTCCGCATTTGTAAGGGGTCATTTTTGACTGATTTATTCAATATATAGACAAAGCAAATCAAACATCCCTTTACATAGGGAGGCTGTCTACATCATTAGCTTTTAAATGAATCCATAATACAAGGAACATTCTTAGTTATTTAAGAATGATTAGAAAAGTGCAAATATCATTTAAAAAAACCACTTTGTCACTCTGTAGGTAACTTTAAGGGCTCGGGAGTATCTTTACTTGCTCTTTTCGCTCGTCATCTTCTTCTAGACAAAATGGTTATGGAAAACCTTAAGCCAATGCGAAGTTAGTCTAAAGTGGTCGCCGGACTCTTAAGTAGGTGTAGTATTTAGTAGGCGATGGCAGCCTAGTTGAGGGGAAGGCCCGCTTCTCAAGCCAGAGGGTTCGAACCCAGCCGACGGCACGCACCAATTTGTTCATTGTGTGTATAATATATGTATGTGCGTATTGTATGTCATCTGCTACATGACTGGATACTATGTCGCCGTTGTATGGCGACAGGCTCGCCCCCTGTCATATTTGGGACTGAATATCGACCGGCGAAGTGTGGGTGTTGTATTACACCTATGCCAGGCCCCTCGGAGGAAAGGCGTGACAATAGATGTTGTTTATTAAGATACTTGCTGTGCCCTGTGTTTTCACCCGTCGCCCTTGGACCGTTAATTGGTTCGTGATGGGTACCCTATGTCCTTTTCTGTACCCCTGATAACGTGTATGCAAAATTTCACGACGATCTGTTGAGTAGTGAAAGCGTGACAAATAAACAAAAGAACAAATTCATTATCGACTTTATAATATTATTTAGGAAGTTAGAATAGGGATCCTACACACTAAAGTCGTCCAGTACCGATGACATGATGTCGGCGGCTACGTACCTTGACATCAACAGCCATATTATTTCTAAAAAAAATAAGTCACACACGTCTTTTCGGCGGATCGGTGACTTACGTGTGTATACTCCCAAAGCAATTTCGTTTTGCTCGCTCTGTCAACAATCGTCCACTGCTGGTCAAAGGCCTACCCCAATGATCTTCACAACGACCGCATCCGCAGCGGCTTCCCGCAACCCTCACCAGATCGTCATTCCACCTTGCCGTGTCCGTGGTCGTCACTCGAGAATCTATCTGCTCCATCCGCCGTCCGTTCTACAAGCGATGTACTCTGCCAACCCCAAGATACCGGCTGTGCCGAGTTTGGGGTTCACAGGTTTGACTAAATGTTTTTGTAAATTTATTAGTTCAAATAAACATTTTGAATTTTGAATTTGAATTTGAATTTGAACTGCCACTTCAGTTTGGCGACTCTTCGAGCTACGTCGGTTACTTTAGTTCTCCTGCGGATTTCTTCATTTCTAATTCGATCTCGGTCAACATTAAATCTATCCATACCTATCGCGCTATCTTAAAATACGTCGACAAACTCACGCTATGGTCTATTTAAGATTATTGTAAGATATTTTTTCGTAAATCTTACCTCCATTATGTTAGAAAAGTCATGTCAAAGCGTCGGTTAATGCTACGTTGGGTAAAAATAAAGTTGATTTTTATTTATAAACCATCAAAGATACAGCAAAGTTTAGATGTACCAATATAGAGCTGTTGATACTCATTTGACGGTACTGAGTTAAAGTTTTTTCTAACGTATTTATTAACACTATTTTATTGTTAATCTGCGCGTCCTTCAATATCATTTAAGTATTATAATATAGCCTATAATTATAGTCGTACACAATATTGAATTTCTAGTAAATAATTATTTAAATTAAATACCAGCACATTTATACCAAAATTAAATAGTAAGTCACCTCGAACGGAGGTCGTATTTATCTCCATAACGTTTCGTTCAATTTAGCTCATATCCGAACTTATGAATTATATTGAGATAAACTACTTTCCTGCTAAATTTAATGAATTTCAGATCGTCGATCTAAGTTATCGTCAAACAAACAATGCCGATTTGCCCTAGTCGACTAGGAGACCTTGCTTCGGTCAAAGTCAAAGTCAAAATGCTTTTATTCAATCTAGGTATCGAAGATACACTTATGAACGTCAAAGTTATTTAAATAGACTCGACCGCCTTGTTCGGATAAAGAGCCTCTACTCAGAAGAACAGGCAAGAACCTAAGGGGCATTTTTTTTAAAGAATAAATAAATTACAGTTTCACAAATTTTGCCTTACAACTAATCAATCATTTATATTGTCATCCTACTTCCTACTAATATTATAAACGTGAAAGTTTGGAAGAATGGATGGATGGATGGATAGATGGATGGATGTTTGTTATTCTTTCAGGCCAGAACGGCTGAGCAGATCTGGATGAAATTTGGCACATAGATAGATTATAGCCTAGAATAACACATAGGATATTTTTTAACCGCGTTAATATTATACAAGATTAATTATACACTTTTTAAGAAATAAATATTATTATTATTATTATAGCTACATCCTGCTTTGCAGTCCTGCCAGGATGGTAAATGGTGTGTTTAAGGCAAATATTTAAATTTATTATTTTCTTTTTCAGGTAAGCAGTTACAAACCTACTTAGAAACGAACAAACGTGTCATTGGTAAGTTAAGTATGAACATATAAAAGTTTTGTTTAGAATACCAAAATAGAAGGGATATATTAACTAAAAAAACACAATAGAATACAATAAAATAGCTTATTGTCGTAAAGTCGCTACTACAAGTGAATATAATAAACCTCTTCGACGAAGACAGAACAATTAAGGATCGAACTTCACTTCAGGTAAGTTCGTTTGATCATCGAATAACTCATTGTAATTAATTTTAATAACAAATGAAAAAATAATAAATTCAAATGGAATTCATTGTAATATAATTCATTTAATGTATTAGGAATGCTCCTGTCCGTAGAGAAAAACACATTCAACAAAATTTTAATTATCAGTTCATTTTTATATATACTTCCTATAAATAATTAGATAATAGACCTACTAGCTTACCTACTCAAAAACCTCCAAAATAGTGTAAAAAAATCCTTCGGTTACAACAACTCTATAGAAATCCTCGCAAAAAAACTTACAAAGAGTTTCTCGCGTGCGCCGCCGACACGCGACCGTCTTATTGACGGCTCTTTTTACTACCACGTGCCCTTTTGACTCTATAGAAATACCAGAGTAGGATGGCAATAGCATGCGTGAAATAGCTACATATTTGCCCGACTGCCCTAAAAACGTGTTTTTTTTTGCGAGCGTCCAAGTAAAGTCAAAAGTCAAAGTCGAAATGTTTTTACTCAATTTGGGTATCAAAGATACACTTATGAACGTCAAAGTTTTATAATAGACTCGACCCGCCTTGTTCGGAAAAAGAGCCACTACTCAGAAGAATAGGCAAGAAACTGAGAGGCATAATTAAATAAGAAGTTATTGTCTTTCAATTTTTTGCTTACAAATAGGTATTATCTATTTACCAGTGGCTACTTGGCGGAAGTGGAAGGCTCCAGACATCTTTTTCTTCTAAATATTGTCAACTTTGTATCCTCTTCTCGTTAATGTAGTTTTAACACGGGATTTGA
Organism: Peribatodes rhomboidaria; assembly: GCA_911728515.1. NCBI lineage: Eukaryota > Metazoa > Arthropoda > Insecta > Lepidoptera > Geometridae > Peribatodes > Peribatodes rhomboidaria. The sequence continues at coordinate 1,804,521 of OU452190.1, forward strand.
ATTTTCCTTCAGTGAGCCCTGTTATATTTTTCGGGATTGTATTATAAAAACGTTTTATTATTAAATGTAAATATACTACTTCGACACTTGATCTCTCTCTATTATAAAACGGAAAGTAACTCTGTCAGTCTATCTGCTTGTAGGCTTTTCACGGCTTATCGGCTAAACAGATATTGATGAAATTTTGGGATTGGTTAAAGTATTTCACGAGAAAGGTTTTTTGGATAAACAAACAAAGTCCCGGATAACAGCTAGTAATATTGTAAACAGGAAAAATTTGTATTTTAGTATATTTGTATGCTTGTAATAATAGGTCTACAAGGCGAGTGAGAAAGGCCAAGTTGGCAACGGTCGACTTAGGCAAACGTATCTTGACCAAGTCGAAGACGTTTTAAAGAAAGGCCGGATCAGGAGTACCCGTAGCCGACGAGCGTGTATGAAAAGACTCATGGAATTATTATTTTTCATATTAGTTATTTCTCAACGATCAGACGGATGGACGGATTTTGATGAAATTCGGTATAGATATAGCTTATACTTTTTAAACCGCTGATAACACAGCTATTGTTCATATGGATTTACCTGGCTGACGAAAAAGGAAAAAAATGTTGCATGCAAAAACAGTAAGTACGAGCTGAGTGGCTAGTCATAGTTTTTTGGCACCCTGAAGGTACATGTGAGTAAGTAAGACAAATATATTATATTATTTTTATTGTTCTCACAAAAACTCTCGACTTGAAACTTTAATGACGTCGAAAACTTTATTTTAAATTGTCAGTTAAGTGTTCTATAATAAAAAGATTATTTTTCAATTAATGAAACTAATTTAGTTATTTTTTTCTAAACAGATACTTGTTTACAAACAAAATTAATCTTAAAAACAAGTACATAGAGCGTATATTCGTGTAAGCACTACAATACATTGACCTCAAATAAAAATAGCTCTTACTAACACTTGCTACAACTACTCGTAGACACGTCGCTACGCCGTAGCAAGTTCTACGAAGCACATAAGCAATACTACACCGACCAACAAAGTTGACCAGATGAAAGAACTAAAAGTGTTTAAAGATTAGACAGTAGCAGTTGAGAAAAACGAGAGTGGCGCTCCCAATCAACTGTTTAGATAAGTTTGTGGTACTGAGAATAAATGTTAACTTTATTTTATTAGTGTCTTGGGAATTCTAAAGTTAAAATAAGGGATTAGTAGAAAATTGTATTAAGAGAAAAAAAAGTAATTTGTTTTTGATACGGTTTAAAAGTCTTAAAAGTTTAACTTCTAGTAAATTCTAAGTATCTTTAAGTTTTTCTATTACGTTTTCTGTGAAGTGCGTGGCTTGACACGCTTATCTAAAGGAACCTTAAAATATATATATAGCTACGGAAGTAGCTTTAAATAAAACTTTATCAAAATCTGTTTAGCTAGACGTGACAGAGAGTACAAATTAAAAATCGTTACTTTAGCAAAAAAAATGGTATGTATTAATATCCTTATTAACCCGCATTATACGAAAAAAAAAATAGTGCGTGGAGTCCCTCCCCACGGAAGAAGTGAAACTTCTGTGTATCTTTCTTACTACGTGGATACGTTCAAATGCCACGCATTAATTCTCGCTGTCTCTTTCTATTCCCCCTCCCCAGGAGCGTTAAACGTTTAACGCAACCTTGTTGGAAGTCGCATTAGAAGTTTCACTTCAAAAAAAAAAAGAAATACATAATAGTTGATTGAATCAGGCGTTACTTTGCGGAAGTTTATCTTCAAAACTGATATACTGATAGTTTAAACTAGCTTCAAAAATAAAATTGTTCAAAGTTTTCTCGTAAATTTCACTAAATTAGTTTGAAATATTTCAATTTAAAATAAAAAATGACTCAGGTTAGCTTTATAGTAATTGGAACCCATATTCTTTGGAGTACTTAATGTGACGTTAAAGTGGAAATACACTAGAGATTGGTTAAAGTATCCGTTTTCAGATATACAGTTTTTATTTAATATATTTTTTTTATAAATTGAGCTTCATCCTGAGTACGTTCCTTCACATAATTTTTTGGTATGTCAAACGTACTGTTTATTTTCTTTACCGATTAAAGACTTCAACTTGTCCCGAAGCCCTGAATGCTTTCGGTTAGAAAAACAAGAAAGAAAACGAAACTTTGGTAAATGGAACTTTATTGTGATTTGTGTTAAGTTCAAAATACATTTGAGAATGCAAATCTTTTAAAAGAAAAACGATTTATCAAACATCTGTAGTGAATTTTTGACACTACAGTTGACAGTGTAGTTATTTATGATTTGACAAATAAAAATTGCTATTATTGTTGATTATCTCCTTTTCTCCTTTAGATGGTGTACTTAGTTAATTTAAGCAAATAAATACGTTTCTAATAATTATATAAATAGTCGAATGCGTAAATGTGTCCACTAACAAGCACGCAAATTGTATTTGGTAAACACTATCACCCAGTGATAGTGCCCAAAATACAGGCGTCGCCTAGTTTGGGATCCACTGTAGTTCATTTTGAGTACTCGAACTGAGTGTTAAGTGTCATGTATTTGAATATTGTGTTTTTCTATGTATACTTTCATTATTGTCAATAAATATTATTAGTATAATTTATTATTATTCTGGGCTAATGCAGTTGGCAGAAACCATAGAGATCTGTGATCTGTGGCATAACATTCAGTTGGAAGTTAAACTCAACTAGATGGCACCACGTGTCGTTAAAACGCGTAGATCAAGTCACAGTGTGTAAAAGAACACAATAATAGACCATTACTGTCAGGACAAACTGTGGACCGCAAGCAGACCACAAAACTAGCATTTTGCGAAGAGTTATGGGCTCCTGTCTTAGTAAAATCAAATCTATTATCATGCCAATGAGAAATTTATAAATTAATTCTAGCTTCAGACCTACATCATCATTACAGTCTTTTACATCCCACTGCAGGGACATCAAACTACATCGAGGATGATTGAGCTGTTATCCACCACGCTGGCTCAGTGCGGGTTAGAGACTAATAACTAGTTTAAATCTAACTTAAATTGGTCCCAAGCTATTGAGCATTCTGGGTTCAAACCGAAACTAAGGTTAAGATAATTTCATTTCTAATTTTAATTTTGTTTGACTGTGAATTTAAATTGATTGTTTATTTTACTGTCATTTATTACTATTATTTTAATTGTAATGATTATAATGTAATTTTAAATAATGTAAATGGACTTGGATCCTTAAATAAACAAAGTGCTTGCGGGTCGCTGATCTGTTCGTGGTGTACTAACAATGTAGCAAAGTGATGACCTTTAACCTAACCTCAGATTAAGACTTAATAATTTACCCCCTCTACCTGTATTACCCTTAAATAATAATAATTAAGATACCAGTTAACCAAAGCCACGGACCCCAGAGTCCATGGAGAGTATTTTTTATATAAAATCCTACTAATTTTAAAAACGCGAAAGTTTGTAAGAATGGATGGATGGATGTTTGTTACTCTTCCACGCCAGAACGGCTGACCAGATCTGGATGAAATTTGGCACAGAGATAGATTATAGTCTAGAATATGACATAGGATATACTTTTTAACCGCGGGTCGCAGCTAGTCAAAAATGAACGAATTGAATTGAACACTAGACTCTTGGCAGTATTTTCTCGCATTCTCCAAAACAGCTAAGCCCGCACAGCCAGCCAACAGGCAATAGCCCGAACTACCCTCTTCCCAGCACATAAACGAATGTCCCGGCGTGTGCCAAATGAACGCGGTAAGTACTGATGCACCGCGTTACCACCCTGTGAGAACTCCTCCCGCAAATAAAGGGACGTGGTCTGTTAAAATAGTTTTAGGGTTGCCAAGTAAACTAACAAACGCTAATAGTTTCACCATTTATATGATTTGTTTGGCCGTCTGTACTTTTTACCCGACTGTGCAAGAAGGAGGGTTGTGTTTTTCAAGTGAATGTGTGTGTAAATATGTATGTATGTGGGTATGTAAGTATGAGGTTTCTTTGGCACGACCTACAACCTAAACAGCTTGATGTATTTCGACATGTGAGGTGTCATTTGAATCGTCTTGATAGTGGAAGTGGCATAAGGTACAACATTTTGCAGCCGGGCTTTTGTTTTTCCTTTAATAATGTTACCTGTAACTCAGAGATACACCGTTATTACTGAACTTGAGTTAGGATTGTCCTATGAGCGGCTGCGACGAGGATACGGCGCAGCACACCCTAGAGGAGTGCCCAGCATGGGCCAGCGAGCGACGGGATCTCGTCGCAGTGGTAGGAAGCGATCTCTCGCTGCCAGCATTGATTAAATCAATGCTCGGATGCCAGAGATCGTGGGAGGCGGCAGTTTCCTTCTGCGAACAAGTTATGTTCCAGAAGGAAACGGCGGAGCGTGAACGGGAGATCACAACTGATCTTCCAATGCGCCGCCGGAGAGCCGGGCGACGGAGGAGGATCTTCCACGCCCTCCTCCAACCCCCATAACAGGGGACTTGGGCAACAGACACCGGGGGTTCCGTTGCCCGATAAGAGTAACCCCTGAGGTGACGCGTGTGAATAAAACGCGCCCCTAAAGAAAGAGGCGTGGAGACCCTGAGCTTCACGCAAAGTGTAGGGTCCTAGGGGACCAGTGCTGCCGGGGCCGAGGTCGAGTGCAAGAGCGTTCCCACAGCCCCCGGCACGAGAGCGCCGGGAAGATACCCCACCCAGGGTTTTTAGTGGGTATGCCGCCACTAGGGCGGAGACCCCCACATAACCACCTTGCCCCCCCCCCCCCCCCCCCCCCCGAGGCAGGGTGGTACCTATAAAAGGTTTTCCCTGGGAAAAAAAAAAAAAAAAAGGATTGTCCTATGTAAAATAAACTATCCCTCTTTCCAATAAACTTTGTTTAGCCTCAAAGTAGTTTTCAATGTATTGTCCAAAAACCCAAGTCATAACATTTTTTATCATCATTAGATTTTCGAACAACTCCATCCATCACTTTGAGCGTGAAGCATGAACAAACACACACACACACACACAAACTTTTATTCTCAAGTGTTCTAAATGTTGAAATGTAGGAGAAAAAAAAGGAACAAATTGAAGATGCCCTGTCGTTGATCTTTTCCTCTCTCTACCCCCAGGGAAAAGTTTTGTAAGGAAATAGACGTATGGTGCCCAGGCTGTTCCGTCACATTAGCTATTTCGTCGCTATTTATTAGTTGCTCCTATTTTCACAAAGAGCTTAGAACCTTTGTGACATTTTTTTTTTTTTTTTTTGAGTTTCCGCGCACGATTCATCTATAGTATACTTATGGTACGGCTACATTAGTGCACGATAATTCTTGTCGCGTTGTTGCGCTAAAATCATCGTTATCAATTATCGGCGATGTTCTTGTCTAGATTAGCGGTCAACTCGTCGCCGTTCTGCGGAGTTGTCGTGGGCGATAATTCGTCCAATACATCGCCAAGTGACGAACTAAACTACACTTGTCGCGATAGCCCGAATTATCGCCGATGGCCGCTAATGTAGCCGTAGAATTACATAATATCATGCGGGTACACTAAAGGTAACTATTCACCATCCTCCCTAGCATCCTACACGATGCACGTACATCCTGTACGTCAAGCAGGATGAATGCTGTCACATCCTGCATTACGTCCGGCAACGACGCGTCCGTCCAGCCGATCATCCTGTGCACACGAGGATGCTAGGCAGGATGGTGTGTAAGCTACATCCTGCTTCGCAATCCTGCAAGGCAAGATAGTGAATGCTACCTTTTATACAAGTAAAAAATGTCAATTATAATGGTATTCTAAACCGTCATGTTCTTAATATATTTGTAGGTAAATCAACATAATATGAGAACTATGAAAATCATATAAATGCAGTAATTATGAGCGCATATTGCATATTCGATTGTTTTTAATAATAATGCGATTTTAATTATGTATTGTCAAGAAAGAGTACTATTACAGTGACATTTTGTATTTGTATAAGTGTCCTACGAGTATATCCATACCTACTACTGTTGTCGTGCACGGAAACTTATTAAAACAAATAACATTATTAAAAGAAAAACAAAAAAAACGCCTGCAAAATGCTGTACTTGCCCTATGTCATTTCCACTATCAAGACGATATAAATGACACCTCACATGTCGAAATACATCAAGCTGTTTAGACTGTAGGGCGTGCCAAAGAAACCTGATACATACGAGTACATCCATATCCACATACATACATACTCCCATATATACACTCGAACACACAACTCTCCTTCTTGCGCAGTCGGGTAAAAAAACAATCTGATGGCAAGTGGGTATCCCAGCTTTCATTGAAAAATCTTCGAACCCATTTTCCAATCTCTCACTGCACTGCGCAATTCTATCTTATAACTTTTACGTATACTCTGACGCAAGCACAGTGCTTATTAAAAACCCGTTGCCAAACCAAAGTGGGTTCACACTTGCGCCGCGTATTGGCCTCGTCCCAGCCAGGCCACAGGTGGTCGTACAGGAACAAATACATTCAAATGCCATGCACATAATTGAGCTTTATTAGATACGGTAGAAATTTTCACTAAACTGTGAGCTGTGAAAAATTGAAGTCGGTTAGGAATAAAATTTTTGGGAGCACGTTGTGGCTAGTAATCTTACAAGGCCAGTGTGATTTCTATATTTACATCTGCGATATCGCCCCGCGGTATTACAAGTAGCCCATGTTCATTCTGCCGTGATTGACCAACAAACATCGATCGATCCATCTATCCAAAATTTCGCCTTATTAATATTAGTAAGATAAAATTATTTCTGAGATATTCCTGTGTAGTTTGGGAAGAACCAACCAGTAACCTAAGTAACCAACCAACCAACCCAGTAACCAACGAGTTTGCTTTAATTCGATGCGAACGAAACTAGATGAAACAATGGACCTTCCTCTAATGATAACATCGTCACGCCTTTCTCTCCAAAGGGCTAGAGGTGTAATGTAATACTACAACCACACTTCGACGAACGATATTCTCTACTGATAGGTAAAATAAAATGATGTTAATAAGAAAAAATAATTCTGTTTGGGTAAATGTTGGTTTGTATGTTGCAGGAAGTCGCAAAACGTCCAAAATTTCCATGTTTCGCGTTTGTATGGAGTTTATGGAAATTATTTTGAACACAATTGCATCCTACTCTGTTCGACGGCCTAATTCATATCCATCCGTTTTACCAATTTTGAACCAAAACCTCAAAAAATGCGTGTTTTATTTTTCCAAACTATCGAACTAACAAATCGCCAATGTGACCTTTGAAGTTTAGTTTTCGCGACATCAACCCACAAAAAGCAGCCCTAAAAATAAGGCCACATTTACCTGAGAAACATTACGTTTTATCTAGGAACAGTTATTTATAAAGGCTAGACATTTTGTCGTGATTTATAACCTAAGTTGCTTAAAGAGCAATATTGGTCTAGACAAAAATATATACGTAAACTAGCTGCGTGCGCCCCGCGGTTTCATCTATTTTCCACAGGCATCGTTCTTTTTTCAGGATGAAAGGTACCTTATGACCATGTTTGTACCCCTGACAATGTGTATGCAAAATTGCATGATCGGTTGAGTTGTTAAGGCGTGAATGCGAAACAAACTAACTTTCGGTTGCATTTATAATTATAGTTGGTATTAGGATAAAATGATAGGACATATTCGACAGATATTCTAGTTGTAGGTCATCCTGCAAAGTTCAAAATAGAGTCTATGTTGTTAGCTGATTGCCACGCCATCTAGTCTAGTTAATAAGAAATAAAAACTGCACAAAATAAACTGAACTCTCAAGATAATTAATTTATTGTAAAATAACAAAAATCTCATAACAATGATTACTAAAAACAATCTCGAGGAGGCTTAACTTTCAAACCAAAAAATAAATAAACCAGAATAGATCAATCCGTCTGGGACCTAAGATGCTATAGACATATTAGACATACCTAAACACAGATACGAGTACAAACGTAAAACGTATAGCATGCATCTGTGCATCTGTTAGCGTTCAGAGGTCAATATAAAACGGCTCATAGTAAATGCTTCCGTATAATATCTTTCTCGGCTTGCATTTTCTAAAGGACACATCAAAGCTGCCAACACGCCAACAGAACATACGACGTGTGCAATTGAATTCAAAAGAAACAACCGATAACATCAAGAAACATAGCCGCCAAATTTCTGTCGGCAGCTGGTGTGTAGGCTCCAAGACAGCTTGAATGACGTGATTTCCTCAAAAATAGCAAAGAACCTGAGAGCGAGCTAAAATATATTTTTTATTACCAGAAATTCGTTTTCTGCTCGGTTTTATCGGAATGAAAGTACGAGGCTCAACCAGTACAAACTGTACTGTACGCTGTACTGCGTAAGTACCTACTTCTCAAATAGGGTTCCACAATAAAACAGATGTATTTTCCAAGATCCATCTCTCGACAAGGTCGTCTAGCGGGTCCGAATGCTACCCTGGGGGCAAATAGCACTGTTCCAGAACCACTGCCTAAAGGCTGGATTTAGGGAGTAGGCTCTTGGGCTAGCTATGTGGACTGTGAACCCGGTTAGTCTTTGGATGGGTAGGTCGTAGCATTGAAATCTAAGTGTAACCTTCTTTTACATGAGATGTTTAGCTTGGTTATCTAAGTACTAAGTATGTTTGAATCCTACTAACAGTCACCAATCCCAACTAATTTAAGATTGACCAGTTTAGACTAACTTCGCAATGGTTTAAGGTTTTCTATAGCCATTTCGTCTAGAAGAAGACTACGAGCGAAGAGAGCAAGTAATGATACTGAAGAGCCTTTAAAGTTACCTACAGAGTGACAAAGTGCAATTTCCATTTTTTTTTATGACTTTTGCACTTCTGTAATCATTCTTAAATGACTAAGAATTTCCCTTGTATTTTGGACTCATTTAAAAGCAAATGATGTAGACAACCTCCCTATGTAAAGGGATTTTTGATTTCCTTTGTTTATCTATTGAATAAATCAGTCAAAAGTGACCCCTTACAAATGCGGATATTTTTCATAGCTCTATTTTCTCTTGAGGACGTTTTTTAAAAAAAAACAAGAATATAGGGGCGGAGAAATAGTTCATTTAATTGTACATGCTAAATTTCATCATAATCTGACAAATGATTTCAAAAATTTGACAAGCACGTTTGTATGGAAATTTCTTTAACAATCACAGAACTGTAGGAAAAGCTACAAATATTTATCTATCAACCATTATACTCCATAACATTAGATGAACTGTGGTCTAATGTCTAAATTTTTCAAAAAATCACTCCCAGCGGCCCGGGCTAGCTCCACAGAGCACCCCCCAGAAGTCAGCCCTAGAACCGCCCCTGTCAGCCTGTGCGAAAATGCGTCCCGAGTTTATACAAGTTGAATTATACGCCGGCATTTATTTAGGGCCATGCCGTTCATGAATAAAACGCCTATTTGTTTCGTCGATAGGATGGCGCGCGATAGGATGTGTGGTTGTGGTTCAAACAAACCAATGTTATAAAAAGTAAGCGCTTTTTGAGATGTGGTCCAAAACGCTTGAAAGCCTCTGACTTACTTGACGGTTATTTTTTTGTTTTTACACACACGGTCGTCTGACCCCAAACTAAGCAAAGCTTGTGTTATGTCTGCCAGAGACTGATATACATACTTAAATATTTTTAAATACATACCTAAATATATAACAACATCCAGACATGGAACAAACACAAATGTTCATCACATAAATGTTTGCCCTGGGCGGTAATCGAACCCACGCCCCCAAGCTCAGAAGGCAGGTTCACCACCAACTGAGGCACCGAGGCAGTCAGAGAGTGTTGTTATAAGACAACCTTCCGGGGCTTACAATTTAACGTGTCCGAGTCACGGTTTTTCTCAGTCATAAATACCAAATTCAAATGGCGGAGTAGCCTTTTTTATATCATATCCTACTAATCTTACTAATATTAAAAAACGCGAAAGTTTGTAAGAATGGATGGATGGATGTTTGTTACTCTTTCACGCCAGAACGGCTGAACAGTTCTGGATAAAATTTGGCACAGAGATAGATTATAGTCTAGAATAGCACATAGGATACTTTTTAACTGCGGCTGTAACCGCCGGGCGCAGCTAGTCATAAATTCAAGATTCAAGATATTTATTTGCAACCATACAGTACAAGATGTACTACATATAATTATATCTACAATAAATAAAAATACAAAAACAGACCAAACAGTCTCTATAAAAAAAAACCTCTTAAGTTTTACCTTAAATTTTGATCGATGTAGAGCAGGGTTTCTTAATGTGGGGTCCACGGACCCCTTACTACATATGCAACACATGATACTAAACATGATACTAAACATGATACTAAACATGATACTAAACATGATACTAAACATGATACTAAACATGATACTAAACATGATACTAAACATGATACTAAACATGATACTAAACATGATACTAAACATGATACTAAACATGATACGCTGATGATACGCTTTACACATGATCATCAGCGGTCCGCAGTAGGTTAGTCTGTAAACATTTTTATTATCATATCGTCACGCCTTTCCCCCAGCGGCTGTCAGAGGTGTACAACACCCACACTTCGCCGGACGATATTCAGTCCCAAATCAGGGGGCGGGCCTGTCGCCAATAGTAGTTTATTAATAAATTGTAAACTCGACGAGTCGCATTGTCGTTGTCGTGTGGTGAGTTCAATAGGTAAATTCAATACTTACTTTAACGGATATTCAATAATCAATTCGCGCTGGTTTAATATCGACCATTCGGCTCGGCTCGGCGCGGCTTTCAAAAATATTTTTTGAATGGGGTTTGTGGAGGTCCGTTATTGCAAATTAAGAAACTAAGAAAGATGCAGTTTAAGAAACCCTGCTGTGGAGGAAGATCCGGACAGAATTCGGACATACAAAAGCAGTTTTTTCGAAACTGAAACATAGACGATTATCTTGCTAACGCTTAAACATTTTATTACTGGTTTAGCAACATCTTAAAGGTAACTTAGAGCTGTATTGCTATGCAAGGTTTTGCAAAATCTAAATGACACTATGACACTGACCTGGAGGACTATTCCCGCGCGTGAGATGAGATGAGATTTTATCTTGGTCACTCTGCGACTATGACGTTTCAAACGAGAGCAACAAGGTTGAAAAAAGGTGAGATGAAAATCTCAAATCTCCGAATAGGGCCTCTGTTAGTAATGGCAAAATGTTATGCCGGGGCCTCACATTGGTTTAGCATTGGGTCCAAGTTTGGCTTCAATTTGATGGCCATTATTGACCCGTATTACTGCGAGACACGTTGGCTTCAATATCAACTTTGTGTTCAACTGATTCACAAATTGGTGTCTTGACTCCAAGACCTAGATTAGTATAAACGTGACTATATGGGCCCCGCGGTTACACTCGTGGTCTCACACAATTCGTATGTCCTGTTCTGTACTCCTGAGAACATGTATGTTAAATATCATGATGATTGGTTGAGTGGTAAAAGCGTGAAGGCGTAACAAACAAACAAACGAACAAACTCACTTTCTGATTTATAATATTAGTTAGGATAGGATATGAGGACGCGGCATTTACCAAACAACTTTCTTACATAATTGCATAAAAACAGCGTCTTAGAAGTAAAATCGATTGAAAACAACGATCACCAAACTACCCTCGTTTTGAAGAGTAATTTATGGGTCATTTATGGCCCTATAAAAACTGAATTCCTCCAAGTCAGTTAGAACGCAATAGGGCATATAAGGACTCATTTGTACACCGCAAGCGACGCTATTATTGTACGCGGTGGGGGACGGATTCTAGGATGAAATTGTGGGGCAAGCAAAAAAATACTGGTACAGTCAAAAAATTCGTCTCATAATTTGAAATTTTTTAGCGTAAACAATACATTGCAGTCCTATGCAATGTTCATCATCATCGTTATCGTCAACCATTTTCTACACACTGCAAAATTAAATATTTTAATTTCAGAGTAACTTTAGCTGTTATTGGCATTGGGTATAGTAGCAGAGCGAGAGATGTCCTCGTTTTTAAAAGGTTTCATTAATAAACAACTATTACTTAAAATGAAATGAAGCATTGCACTCAAATCAATAACAATAGTAATTTAAACATGACATATCTTAGAAAATTAGGAATGAAAGACACAGATTATTAATCAGTTAAAATGTTTTTTTGAGTTTTTCATGTAACATACATAGATTTCTGATAAAACTCAAAACACATATTTGATGTGTCTCAAGATGGGTACGGATTTATCATACCCATCTTGACACTTGAGGCGGATGCGGGTTTAATTGGGCTTATTGCCCCCGGCCTGCCTCCAGCCCTGCCCCGACCGGCGCTATTACAGTACAGCGGTGTTAAATGGTAGAGACGTGACGGGGACGCGCACGGGGACAAATTACTCTGCCATGGCGCCGATATGGCCTGTTCTGGAACCGCTTCTTTAGATCATTTACAAGATAGGTCGAACCATTTGGATGGAAAGCAGTTTAATGTGTTCCGTTCTTGTGTATCTACTGTATGTTTTTGTGTTGGGGTGCTCCTAGACGGGCAATATTTGCGCTGCAATACTGGTACTGGTAGACCGACTGTAGCTCGGCAATAATCAGCCATGCTAGAAATGTATGACTATGTGGCCGGGACACACTTATACACAATATTGTCGCAAAATTGCCAGGCCAGTATTTCAGTGAGAATATGGCTCGTCCATGAACACCTTTAGGTACCATTGAAGGAGTCTCCACTCCAAAGTCGGCGGCACATCGACCCAGCCCGCCGACATGACGAGTGCGACTTGATTTCTTTTCAAATATGGCTGCGGACGGTAAGAAACATATCGGCGACTATGGTGTGTAGAATCCTTTACCACACGGTATGTTTTGGGCTCTTAAGCTCACAAAATTGAAAAATAATTCGACGCCAAAAATAAGAACAAAAATTCTTCTTATGAACAAGTTTTCAATTAAATTTAAAGTAATTAAAATTCAAGTTTTTAATTATGTTTAATGACATTCAAGGCCTCTATTTATATAAATGTTTCTGTCCATATTCCAGGTTGCCTGGAAGAGATCGCTTTGAGCGATAAGGCCGCCCATTAAAAACTTAGTTAAGCCTTATCTATTGTAATTATTTTATGTTTTTCATAAAGAGTTGTTGTTGTTGTGGTTGTCGTTGTGTTTATTCAAATGTATTTTTCGAATTCGCTCAGCAAGCCCTTTCATTTGATACTTATATTGTTGGAGTGCATTGAAAATAACTTGTCCGCCATTTTGGGTGTTCCGCCATGTTGGATTTAGAATGACGTCACATGGCATTTTCTTCCAAACTAAACGTGTTTACAAAATTTTAGGTCAATCGATTGAAGATATCTGCTTCAAAATTGAGTGGCAAGATGCCACCCGTACAAACAAAATATAATATATAGGTATACTCGTAGTTACATATTCGCATACTTGCACTACATACATTGCAAGTTAAATAAAAGCTTGTAAAAAGTATCGAGTTACAGATGTTAGGAATAGCATGTTTCAGAAATGCATTGCTTAGAGCTCACGTGGTTATATAGAGTCATTAGGTAAAGAGTTCTTTAGAGATAGCGTGAATCAGGATTTTCCTGTTAACGCGGCGTATCGCAGTCAGTATTGACTGGTAGCTGCTTTGTTTTTGTATAATAGATAGATGGACAGATAAACTCTTTATTGTTTAGACCAGAAATAACAAAACAAAGGATAATCATGCTTTAAAAGTTTACACTACTTTTGTATGTTATCTGCTACGTAACTAGAGCCCGGTGTATGGCGACAAGTTCGCCCCCTTTCACATTTGGAACTGATTATCGTCAGGCGAAGTGTGGGTATTGTATCCACCTCTGCCAGATGCCTCGACGGAAAGTCGTGACGATATGTTATGTTTTATTACAACAAATGGGTAGCTTTTTCGCTTAGACCGATCTACATTAACTCTAATAAATTAGACTAAGGGAGTCTATATGTCGCAGCCAACTTGCTTAACCAGCCGTTCAATTAACAGCCAAGCCATTTCACTAAATGGCGCCGTTTAACTAGGCTCCTGAATAATATTCAGTCTTAGTGTCTAATACAACAATTAATAAACTGGCTGGCTGATGCTCAGGCCACTCATTCAATACGATGATTATATAACTAAAATACTATTTAAACTAAGGAAATGTATTTTGAATTTTTATGATAAAAATTAAACCCGAAAATCTGTTAAACGAACCGCAGTTCTGGTGGACATGATATTAAAATAACCTTATACCTCTCCGCCCCGACTCGTTTATCGGAGCAAATTCGACTTGGATTGGTAAGTTTAGAAGGCTAAGGCGAAAGGGAAGCGATGCGGATCTCCTCAGGCTTCGTGGTATTTTTTTATAAATGGAAAAAACGGATGGAGAACGGCTCAGTATCACTAACGTCAAAGTAGCGGCTGGAATACTGGTGTGACGGCTAATATCGAACATCAATGGTTCATTTAGGCATTGGCTACGATAAGCTGAATTGTCCCGCTGATCAACGGTACTCAAGTTAGCGTCGGATCAATTTACAAACACACACACACACACACACACACACACACACACACACACACACACAAATGCGAGTTACCATACCTGGCCTTTGCTTAGATCGGTCAACTAACAAATGCTTCCAGAACTATTTTACATCACAGACTATTTTTCTACAAATTTATTCAAAAAACATTGTGTTTCCGTTGTGAAGCCTGAATTTATTTTTCTAAATACCTAATTTGTGGAGCCACCACAGGTAAACGTTCCAGCCTTTTTCAACATAAAAAGGAATATTTTCCCGAATGAGACTTATGTAAATTTTACGTAGGGTAAGCGAAAGTCTAGATTTTGGGCCGGAGTTGGAGCCCGGCGGAATGGCAGCGTAATTCTTCGGAAGGTAACGTTTTTGGTTTAACACAGATGGTTGTAAAATTATGGTTGGGCGACACAGTTTTTGTGCTAAAGTATTTTAAGGGCGGGTTTCAAAATGGAAGGGTACTTTGGGCTAGTACTTACAATTTTGTTTTCACACTGATATTCTAAATGAGAACGTTTTTTCGATGGATGGTTGTTACTCAATCACGGCAGAACGACTGAAAGGATGTGGGTGAAATTTAGCGTAGAGATAGAATATGGTCTGGAATAGCACATAGAGTACTTTAAAACTGCGGGGTGCAGCTCGCTTACTATAAAAATATTATTTTTAGGATATGAGAGTGAACAGTTTTCGGGAATGATTAATAAATAAATATTCGGGACATTTTATACACACATGGTCGTCTGACCTCATACTAAGCAACGCTTATACTGCTGTCAAAGACTGATTTACATACATAAATACATTTTGAAATAGATGCTTTAAATAGATTTCAACACCCAAACATTAACCAAACACAAATGACTTTTACATTACTATTTTTCATCCTAAAGACAGAAGCATGATTTTCTGAAACGCCTTACGCTAGCTGCCACTAAGATGTAAAATCCAATGAACAATTAAAATATGAGTTAATGTAGCAAAAAATATAATAGTGTAAAAACACACACAATTCAATACAATTTCACACTTTAAAGTAAGCTTGTTGTCCCTACAATTTACCCAGCACGCTCTGGCAGCAGCAAAAAAACCGAAAACCTCATTTAGTTTCACTGTTAGTTTCATCCCTACTTTGTAGGTTTTAGTTTCCTAACAAACCACCAATTAGTATCAAATAGACTGCCATCCTTAGAGCGGCCACATTTCAGATGAGTAGACAAAGATATTTTTAGACCAAAACCAACATGTTATGAGCACTTAAATGTCTAGAGAAAGCTTCGTGATGAAAAAGTGACAGGTCCACTTTTTTGCACTAGTGCGCGTGACAGGTACATTTTACACTAGCGTTGCGCTATTCTCTCGTTAAAATAATTTAACAAAAAGTGTGACGCAACGCTAGTGTAAGGCATACCCCCCCCCCCCCCCCCTCCCTAAGCTTCCAAGGGCTATCTATTCGCCACGGCTATGGTTTAAAAAGCGTGCAATGTTTTTTTAGTCTATTTAACCATACCATTTATAAAAACTGCCATATTCTAAACGTAGCGATCACGGAAAGGAAGTAAGAAAGATACATTTATTTTGACACACAAGACACTAGAAAGATGGTAACAATACATAATACCAATACTCAGATTTAAGTAAACAGAGCTATCACTGTAGAAATAAAGAAAGAAACAATTTATTTTTTCGCACGAAACACTACAACTACAAAAATATACATAAAATGTAACAAACAACAATATAATCATTTATATACTTACCTAAAGACATAAAACAAATATTTATACGATTAAAGGTTCAGTTGTCGCTGTCCAGTGCGTCAAAAAAAGTCAGTGCTCAGCCATAATGCTGAAAAATAATTTCTTCTCAACCCTTATTTTCAGCACTGACCTTGAGAGACGCCGGGACTACAATAGACAATTTCACGGCGTATTTCGGCTAGGTGTTCGTAGCCGGTCACCGATGTTAAGCAACGGACGACGCGGTCAGTCTTCGGATGGGTGACCCCGGTCGCATTCACGACTGAGCGCTACCGTGGCTCGGAGGAGACGTTAAATTTTTCCTCGTCGGATTTTTCAATAACATCAATCGTCAAGCCATGTCAGAGGCTCTCCGGTGGCCTAGAAACTCTGACATCAGGACTAGCCACTCGGCCTAAACTTGTCGGATCTTTCATGTACTGTATGTCGGATCTTTCATGTACTGTATGTACTGGATGTACTGTTAACAGTACATCCGATATTAAAGCTCACGTATTTGCCCGAAAAAGCTCTTACGAAACAACACGAGGATGATCAAAAATGCTTTTACAAAATTACCTAAACGCGAAGCTTCCTAAACACGAACCGTTCTATAGGCCTCGTAAATCAGTAAAATACAGAACAAAAACCTATAGGAGGCATTTCACTTGGACATAACCATCTTTATTTCATAAAAAAAAGCACTTTGTCGAAAACAAATTTTCTATTCACGTTTTTGTCACCCCATTTTTGGTAAGCCGCTTCCGATTTAAGCCTTTAGCCGAGTAAGTAAAGTCTAGTTTTGTCTGTAGGCTTTCCGTAGTTGTACCCTTCAGAAGTGGGACTGGATCGCAGGTGTTTCAAACTTTATGAAATGATATTCACGATATTATAGCATCGGATACATAGTCGATTTAGCTGAAGAATGATCTTACTTTGGATAGTGTTATGATCCTTAGTAGTCTGATAGTTCGGAATTTTCGAAGTTTTCTTGCTATCACATAAAATTTAGATAAAGTCTATACATTTTTGCTATCGGAGATACTTTGTTCTCGATGTAAAATGTATATTAGATTAACTATAATGAACCTTATCACCTTCTTACTAATAAAAGTTGATAGAATAAACAGCGATGATAGCCTAGTTGGAGAAAGCCCGCCTCTCAAGCCAGAGAGAGCGCGTTCGAACCCAGCCGACGGCATGCACCAATTCGTTCATTGTGTGAACATATGTGCGTATTGTGTGTCATCTGCTACATGACTGGAGCTCGGTGTATGGCGACAGGCTCGCCCCCTGTCACATTTGGGATTGAATATCGTCCGGCGAAGTGTGGGTGTTGTGTTGCACCTCTGCCCGCCCCCTCGGGGGAAAGGCGTGACGATATCTTATATGTTTTATGTAAATAAACGTTGTGCAGCCTCGGATTAGCTAATTAGACAGTAATACAGTATGTTGACTTTTTCGATCGAGTTGAAATTTTAAGAGAAAGATAAAGACAAAACACTGCATAACTATTCCGAGGCTATACAACGTTTACGTAAACGTTAGGGAGAAAGTCTTTACATTATTGTTATCGTTGATTGTAGGCAATACAAGACACGAGAAAAGATCCGTACATTTTGTTTTAATGAAACGTGACTCGCGCTTTACTAAGTTAGATAGCTACTGAGACTGCAATTTCGAAAAAATCTGGTGTCTTATTCAAGGAGGGATTTACTAGCCTGAACAAGACCTTACCTTCCTCGGTCACAATATGTCAAAATATCTACAGTTTTCATAATAAAGAAATCATGACAATTACGTACTTACTCTTTCTTATGTCACATAACATTGACTTTAAGGCGTGAATCGTAATAAAATAAATGAGAAAGTTTGTGTGTTTGTTACTCAATCACGCAAAAACGGTAGAATGGATTAGGATAAAACTTAGTGTCAAAATCAAAGTCAATATATCTTTATTAAATTGGGTATCGAAGATACACTTATGAACTCAAATTGAAAAATGACTCCACTGCCTTGTTCGGAAAAAGAGGCACTAATTAGAAGAACAGGCAAGAAACTGAGGGTTTTTTTTTTCAAAAAAATTGTTTTACTAATTAGGTAACATTATAATATATTAATGCACTAGTGGTCCAGGGATAGTGCATACCATGATACAAAAAAAAACAAGGTCTAGCATTCAGCAAACACGTAATGACGTCATCGTTATCCGTCTCTTTCGAACTTGTTATAAATGACTTATTTCGGTCTTGCTTAAGCATCGATTGACGTCACTACGTGTTGCTGAATGCTATACCTGGCGGAGTATATTATTATACCGCGGTCTATACTCTAGATTAGCACAAATAGCCTACCTTTTATCCCGAAAACCGCTACAGCTACTACTAGCAATTTTTTCATCGTAATGGAGAATACCTACCACGATAGGAAACAAACGGTAACCTAAAGACATTTAGAGCATGTAACCAAAACTCACTTACTCTAATATCCCAGCCAAGTCAATAAGCTGAATAAAATAACAGTACACAGGACACTGCACGTCCGTGAGTGTCGTACACCTGTTCTGGAGAATCGGACACCTGTTTCTGAGTGTCTCGGTCTGGACACTCGGATTGAAAAGTTAAATTTTATATTGCAAGCTGGAGTGGTGTAAGAGTTACGATGTACGAAATGAAAATAGTTAAGAGTGTGTTGGGACAAGCTTATTTTATTTTTCAATAGATTTCCGTTGACAATTCTCTAAAAATTTAATGAAGCTTATTAAATCTTCTTATTTTTCATTTTTCAAGTTCAAGGTTATTTATTTGTATGATTTTAAGGAATCATAAATAATCCAATTAAAAGTTAGACAATAATGAAAAAATGCTTAGGGCCGTATCTTTTACCTAACTACTAACTACTACTACTAACTTTTATCAGTTTTAAATCGAGATTCAAGACTGAGCGTAGTTCTAGCATGCGGGCCTTATTAAATTTATTTTAGACTTCGAAAGTAACAAAGTAAGTACTTTTTGTCATGATACTAATTATATAATTCAACTCAACAGATGCCGGTAGCTTCGACTGATTGATTTTTGATATCGGGTTATCAAAAACCAATCAGGGAAACTTCGGCTACGCCAGGCAACCATGTCACACAAATTCTTACCATGTCTAATATTAGAAATCAATCACTGTTGTACAGATATAGCCTACACTAATTTTGTAAAGAGGTAAAAAAGTACGTTTATATTTAGGGGTAACCTTCAGAACTACTATGTAACCTTATGAACTACTACTACTGTACTTCTGTTTCATGGTATAATAATATACTCTACTCCGCCAGGTATAGCATTCCGAGTCGAAAATGGTCACGTGGGTAACTCGTAGTGACGTCAATCGATGCTTATGCAAGACCGAAATAAGTCATCACGTGTTGGCTCCCGAAAAGCTAGACCTATGGTCTGTTTAAAAAAATCTTTAGCTAATTAAAGCGACAAAATGACCTATGAAATAGGCTACTATTAGCTACGCCCTGCGGTCCCACGGAAACCGTATTTTTTCTTCAGGATAAAAGTACCCTATGTCCGTTGCGTACGGCAAAGGACATAGGGATAAATGCACATAGTTTAACAATAAATACACGTCGTTGAACAATAAATACTTTGTCATTGATACGCAACGACAGTGTATTTATTGTTAAAATATATGTAATTTTAACTAGCACACAGGTATATTCTTTCTCTTTTATTTCTTATTAGATACAAAGTTACAGTGGGGACCTCACATTAAGAGACTGTCAGGTAAACTAAGTTCAGCTGCATACGCTATCAGGAAAATTAGGGATTGCTCGGACGTCCATATACTGCTAGGTTAGCTTACTTTAGTTATTTTCACTCGCTCATGACGTATGGTCTCTTACTGTGGGGATGCGACTGTGTAATGCGACGGACAGAGATGTGATATTTGTGCTCCAGAAGAGAGCAATTAGAGCTATTCACAAGCTTAGATCCAGAGAATCTCTGAGAGAATTATTTAAAACGATTCATATTTTGACAATGCCATGCCAATATATACTTGCTTGCATTTTATATGCTAAAAAACACCTAAGTAACTATGTAGAACGCAGTGTTAGACATAAAAAAGAAAAATACTTATTACCCAAGACTAGACTTAAGAAAATAGCAAACTCCTTTAAATCCAATGCTATTATTTTTTTTAATATTTTACCCGAGTCATTAACTAACCTTAAAGAAAAACAATTTAAACATACGAGTACACTTAAAAAACTTCTTGCGGAGAAAGCATATTACACCGTACGTAAGAATGCATGGCGGGATATTGACATGGCTGCGACAAGTAATAAAATCATATTATGACATAATATTTTATGAAATTATTTAAATTCATTGTGATATTTTTATTTTTTAAATGTATTAATTGACCAGCTATCGTGCATTGTAACATTTATAAATTTTTGGTAGTTTTATAAGACATATTTTTGGCTACTTGTGTTGATAATCTAGTAGCATTATTTTTTTGACATTCATAAGTGTATATTAAACATTTTTGTATAGTAAACAAAGTAAAAACTTTATATTTTATTTCATATTTCTCTTATGTTTTTTATTTTAGTATTTAAAAATGTGTTTATTAACTATTATAGTTTATTCTATACTTATTTAACTTTTGTCTGCCACTAACTATGTATTTTCACAAGTTTTGGAGTACGGTCCAGCTCTGTTTTTTTTTTCTTCTATTTACCACTTTGTATTTGACTGTACTCTGTTTTGTGTTTAAATAAATAAAATAAAATAAAAATATTACCAATTATTGTAATTATACCCATTTGAAACAATAAACTGAAACTGAAACTGAAACTTTCTTTTTCTCCAGTGTAGGTACATTCACCCCAACAAAATAAAGTCCAATTTTGTGAAAACTTTAGATGACAGATGCAATTTCAAAATGGAATTTTTATGAAACCGAGACGAGTGCCGTGCAGCGGACTGCAGTAAAACATTCGGTTTTATTTCTAAAACATTTTAAGGAAACAGCACGTGCATGCGACCTGCATTAAAGATGCTTGTTTGACGGTTTGAGTGAAATGGCGTTTTTGACCGAGCGAGCACAGGTTGGTCTGTACTACTTACATTGTGCGGGTGACGTTAGACAAATTACTGTTCCATTTTAACCGACTTCTAAATTCTTTTTTAGGATTATTTAGGACTAGCTGCGCCCTGCGGATTCACCCGCGGTTAAAAAGTATCCTATGTGCTATTCTAGACAATAATCTATCTCCGTGCCAAATTTCATCCAGATCTGTTCATCCGTTCTGACGTGAAAGAGTAACAAACATTCATCCATCCATCCATACATACAAACTTTTGCGTTTATCATATTAGTAGGATATACTTACAGATTAGTATCATTTTTTGCAAAAACTTCATTTGCAAGCTTGTTTCACCTTAGACCACATCGTCACTTTCCATCAAGTTTGTTGCGGTCAAACGTAAGCCAATTTTATCCTATAAAAACACTGAAAATAATCATTAATAACAGTAGTAAATTAAATTATAAAAGAAATAAATACCATACTACAGAAAACGGAGTGTAAGAGAGATTGGCGTTTCAGTAATATCTATGTAAATCGCTTTAGGCGATAAGGCCGCCCTTGTACTGCCGAATGATATTTTAATGTTTAATTTTTTCTTTATGTTTGCTTTACTTTGTATTTTTGGTGTGCAATAAAGATGTATTGTATTGTATTGTAAACAAGTATTTGTATGTTTTGCTTGACCGTACCGTTGATCGTTGATTGTTATTGAATCATATAAGCAAATAGTTCATAAATTTTAAATTAAATTCAAGTGTGAAGCAAATTAATTAAAGGGTTGTAAAGGTCTAGTGACAATTAATGGAAGCTAATGTCCCATAAGTTTTTTCGCTGTTTTGCTTTTTTTAGCTATTTAACTTTTTTTTCTTATAAATGTATGGATGTATGTTAATTTAAGGCTTATGCTTTGAATTTGTCTAAATTTTCTAAACTAAACATTGACTTCTTTGATTGATAGATAGCATTTCGAATAAAAATAAGTATTAAAACGTAGATAAGTAACAAAAACACTGACAAACATTCACAACAAAAGCGTGAAACCGCGAAATCAAACCATACCTCCACAAGTCTAACTTCAACCTGAAAACAAATCCACTCGCCTCAACTCATAAATACGATTTATTGTACAAGTTTAAATCTGAAACTTTATCCAAAGTTAGCTTAACGTCGTACTGATGTTTCCCATCAGATACAGTTGAAACAAGGCCAACAGACGATCGATTTTATATGATAAATGTTGGTCTAATTTTATGGTGACTAGGATTTTGACAACTGTCTTAGCCTAGTTGGATTTGGAGATTAATGGTTTAATATTATAAAACATAATAACATATGTCGTCACGCATTTCCCCCGAGGGGGGTGGCAGAGGTGTAATACAACACCCACACTTCGCCAGACGATTTTCAGTCCGAAAATGTGACAGGGGGCGAGCCTGTCGCCATACACCGGGCTCCAGTCATGTAGCAGATGACATACAATACGCTCATATGTTTATACAATGAACAAATTGGTGCGTTGCGTCGGCTGGGTTTCAGCCCGTTCCCTCTGGCTTGAGAGGCGGGCCTTCTCAAACTAGGCTATCATCGCTAAAAAGCACAGCTTAAAAACCGACTTTCCGTCATCCATGTAAACAATTTTTAGACTCTTGTTGATATTTTAAAAACAGCTTGATATATTTCGACATGTGAGGTGTCATTTGAATCGTCTTGATAATGGAAGTGACATAAGGTACAACATTTTGCAGACGGGCTTTTTGTTTTTCTTTTAATAATGTTACTTGCTACCGTGGGTCCACTGACATGAAAATAAATATGCGTGAATCGGAAAACACGTTAAATTGTGGACCCTTCTCTTTATTTTTCGTTTTTTTCACATCGACGCGACGGTACGCAGTACAGACATTCGGATATGTTGGAATTTACATATATTTTGCTCTATCTGTCTGTGTGTCCAATTTCTTCATTGTGTGAACATATTATGTGCGTATTGAATGTCGTCTGCTACATGATTGGATCCCGGTCTATGGTGACAGGTTCCCCACCTGTCACATTTGTGAACTGAATATCGTCCAGCGAAATATGGGTGTTGTATTACACCTCTGCCAAACCCTCGAGGGTAAGGCGTGACGATATGTATGTAACTCTCTGTGATTTCTCTATAACTGCATCGCTTCATTACCGCCGTTCACTGGGTCGATGTTATATCAGGTTACAGCAGAAACTGTTAAATTAGTCGATGGAATCAGTCGTTACTTTACGGAAGTTCATCTTCAAAACTATATCTTTGACAAATCTCTAGTATATTTCCGCTCTAACGTCGCATTAAGTACACCAACGAATATAAGTTTCAATTACATTGATTTTACTATTAAGCTAACCTGGGTCAAATATTAATTAAGCCTACTCTAAAAATGTTGAACTAATGTAATGAAATTTGTAAAAAAAAACTTTACACAATACAACACAATACAATATTACTTTATTGCACACCAAAAACTACATGAAAATCTTAAAAACTGAAATACATTTTTCGGCAGTACAAGGGCGACCTTATCGCCAAAAGCGATTTCTTCCAGGTAACCTTTGGATGGACACGAACTTATGGAAATACGAAAAGGTTATTTAAAGCTAATTTAATCGACCGAGCGAGCTTTAGTGCGCAAAGCGTCAATCTATCTAGCTATCTAGCTATCTAGCTATCTAGCTATCTAGCTATCTAGCTATCTAGCTATCTATCTATCTAGCTATCTAGCTATCTAGCTATCTAGCTATCTATCTATCTAGCTATCTAGCTATCTAGCTATCTATCTATTTATCTAGCTATCTAGCTATCTACTATCTAGCTATCTAGCTATCTAGCTATCTAGCTATCTAGCTATCTAGCTATCTAGCTATCTAGCTATCTAGCTATCTTGCTATCTAGCTATCTATCTATCTAGCTATCTAGCTATCTATCTATCTAGCTATCTAACTTCGACAAAAATTCTTTTGTATATCCGGCTTTCTGTTCGTAAGGCTGTTTCTTTCTATAGGTCGCATTTTTTAAACTCAATCTCAATTTTCAAAAACTGATTTAACAAAAAAAATCTGTAAAATTATTGAACCTGCTCTCAAAGATTCACGAGAATCGGTTAGTACAGACGCCAGCGAGGTCTTCAACTCACACCACCAATAGTAATACATACATACAATTAATATAAAATTAAATACATTAAAAAACATAATGTAAAGGAAAAAAAACACCCTTATTCTTCGAGCACTTCGTCGACACGTGTTTCGCCTCTCCACGAGGCATTAGGACGTGTTGACTCTTCGAGCGTGTCGAGCAAGGACTCTATTAAAGTAAATAAGATCGCATAGACTGAGTGGCTAGCCCTGGTGTCAGAATATAGTAAAGAAAATAAATAAATTCCGGATATTTTCGGGTGACCCAAAACTAAGCAAAGCTAAGATTATGGCAGCCCGACTTTTACACCTACATAATATGTTTTAAATACATACTTCTATAGATACATTATTAACATCCAGACATAAAACAAACACACATGTTTATCTGGGCATCATGAATGTTTGCCCTATATGGGAATAGAACCTACGCCTCCAATCTCAGAAGATAGGTTCACTACCAACTAAGCCACCGTGGTAGTCGTTAGTCATGTTACTTATCCAATTTTAAACCAAAATTGCCTCACCCTACCTTGGCAGTGAAATATTCCCTCTACTACACCTATCCAGTAGCTAGCAGCTAGCAACTGGCACCAGCCACTTGCTCCAGCGGTTATCTCGCCCTCGGGGCTCGTACTATCTCGAAGCGGTTACATTTGATATATGGGGTGGGTACCCTCGTGAGAAATTTCAATTTTATTTCTTGTAAGTGAATAATTTGAGGGTAGTTTTTCTTTTTGGCGGTATTAGGTTGGGTGTGGGTGGGTTAGTTTAGTGTATTTGTGTTGAGATGATTTCAACACAGAAAAAAAAAGCATTTATTTAGTATCCACTAGCTGCGCCCCGTGGTTTCACCGTGTAAAAAGTTTCCTATGCGTGCCATTCCAGACTAGAGTCTATTCCTGTGCCAAATTTCATCCAGATTCTTTCAGCCGTTTTAACGTTTGAGCAACAAGCATCTCTACATCCATCCAAACTTTCGCTTTTATCGACCAAGCGAGCGTCATCGAGCGAAGCGTCTCTGCTTCAGCTTCTACAAAAATGCTTTCGTTTGTCCGATTTCTGTCCGGATCTCTATCCGGGTCTTTGTCTTCCTTAGACGCATTTCTTAGATGATTCTCTTGAAATTTTGTTAGCATATTTAATTTAAAAAAAAATATCGAGTCACTTTTTGTAGTTTTTCCAATTGTTTTTTTTTTTTTTTTTTTTGTTTTAATTATATCTTGTCCATTTTGAGAAACTTCCAAAAACGGACTCGAAATAGCTAGTTTAGATGCCGATGACGAGTGACGTCATCAGGTGTTTACTCCCGAAACGCTAGACCCTGCTTTTCTGGATCATGATAATGCCTAATTTAATAATGCTCTACCAAACATAACCAGCTCTACCAAAGAGCTCTACTAACATTTGTGGCGGCGTTCAGCCACAGTAACAAAGGAGATAGGTACACGTCGTGGCGCTGACATCTGCTGAACTTTAACGAATAAAGTTCCGGACCTGTCAAGGAATTAGTTTCTTCCGCTGGAGGGAGGGGTATGGGGCATAAGCTTGAGCGGGAGCGGAAACGAATAAAAGAAATGTGGCACAGAAATAACTTAAACTTCACATCGAACTGTAACTTTACCGATTTTAGATAAATTCAAACTTAAAGAAATTTATACGTGCGAAAAATTTTGAGAAGGTCGGGTCGACGGTGGATACCTAAGTTACCATCGGATAAATATACTATAAACATCCATACACTTGTCGCTTTGTGCCGGTAGTAGACCTCGCTTGTGCATGAACAACTTGTTAATGTCATCTTTTCAATCTTGACACCTTCAAAACTGCACAATAGCGCGTTTTTTAGACTTTATCCTGATTAAGCAAACTGTGAGTGGCGACTCTCAGTCGCGTAATGAGCAAACTCAATGTTGAAGAAGCGGCGATCCGTAGTAAACAAAATACGAAGCAAGCAAGCAGTCTGCCGTAAGCTGAGCAACTGCGTGCTGTCCTGACACTCCATTCAATTTCAATCCATTCAATCCATAAAATATGTAGTGAACTGAGAACTCTGCGTGACTCTGTATAAGAAGAAACAGAGAACGAGAAATAGAAGAAGATAGAGAAAATACGAGATAGAGAAGAAATACCACGAAGTCCACGGGCGAGGGCTCTTAGATTGGATGTAGTCACAAGTAACATTATTAAAAGAAAGTACATTATTAAAAAAAAGGTGGTGAACTGGATGCAAACAACAGTCAGCAGCTCATTGTTTGCTCTGTCAGGACAAGGCTTAACGTTGTGTTGCCAGTACGTCAGTATTATAAAACACGCGTGGTATAACACTTTGACAATTATACGCTCCGCGCGGGAGATGTACATACATGGCTCATCGAACCGCACACCGTCGCGTGCCGCGGTGCTGTACGAAAATCGTCTTTAATGTGAAACCCGCTACCCGCGTATACCTTGCGCCGCCCCCGGCGCTGCCCGCATCTTCGGAACAAGTTATGAGAGAACCTGTCTCCTGGACTCGGGGCTTACATGCCTACATTGTTAAACGTTATATTGTATTGCTCTTATTACGGCCCTGTTATTTTGAATGTAAACTTTCGCTAAGTGGTTTGAGGTTGTGACTTTGTCGTTTGTAATTTGTCTAAGGTTTACATACGAGAAAAAAAAAGCTACGGTTATATTAGCGCGCGATGATTCGTGTCACGTTGTTGCGCTAAAATCATCGTTATCGGTTAGCGGCGATGTTCTTGTCTACATTAGCGGTCAACTCGTCGCCGTTTTGCGGAGTTGAAGTGGGCGATAATTCGCCTGATACATCGCCGAGTGACGAATTAACCGGCTACTCGTCTCGCGTCAACCTGAATTATCGCCGAAGGTCGCTAATGTAGAACTGTCCAACAGCCATTACACTTTCCAATTTTAGCATGCTAGCTCAATTAGCGTACTGCAAATTGGATAATGTAATGACCACTCATCGCACTGGCAATGCGACGCTAACCTAGCATACTGCAAATTAGACTGTGTAATGAGCGTTTTAATGTTAAATTTTACGCTGTCAAGACTTCTGACTATTAGACAAGGTTATCAATAAAATCATAGCAAGTTTGTGTAAGTCAGTTAAGTTTTCGAAATTCATTGTATTTTTATCAATTATGTAGTTGCGCGTCACGGTTTTACCCGCGGTTAGAAAGTAGCCTATGTGCCAATTCAGGGTGTAAGCAACTTCCACAATAAATTTTATCATAATCAATCCATTCGTTTGAGTGTGAAAAGTAACAAACAAACTCACACAAGCTTTTGTCTTTATGATATACGAGTGAGTGTGATTTTTTTACAAAGAATTACAAAAAATCTTAATCACATTAGTACAATTTTAGACTAAACTCTTGAATTCAATTCAACTCGAAGCAAATAACAACTTCAACATACTTTGTTTCATTGTTACATTGAAACAAAGTACGTAACAACGTAAAATATTCACATAGATACGTAAATACGATGTAGCGGCGTAACGGCGTAACGGCGCTAAAAGCAAAGGCTCGTTATGTCGTATTAACGGAATTCGGGTGACAGGAAAGTGCGTGCGTTTGTTTCGGTCCGTGGTTCCGTAGGTAGTGTAATTGTATGTAGATTTTATACAATTTTTATTGTTCACACTAGAAATTATAAACAATTATAAAAAAAAAGTTACATCATATCTGGCGGCCATACCGCTGAGAGAAATCTCTTCTCTGTCCTCTACCTCTTCTACTTTATTTTCTTCTAAGCTGTTACTTTGACCAATGTTTAGTGTATTTCCGCTCTAACGTCGGTTTTAGTACGCTTAGGAATATGGGTTCCAATTACTAATAATCTAACCTGAGTATTTTTTTTGTACGTAAGTTTGTACATTCCGTATCAATTAAAAACTAGTAATATAATAAAAATAAATAACCTAAAATGGTGGAGTATTAGTAACATGTTCTTAAAATCGATTCACGAAACCCTTTTTTATCCAGAAAGTTATGACTGACTAGGCCAACAAATACTGTCATTCCATTTTTAACTAAAACCAAACTAGCATCTACACTATGGATTTCTGAACAAGCCTCTCGATCCCCAAACCGAGGGTTGTCACATATTCTTTATTAGACACCCGTAAGGTGGTAGCCGTAACTTCTTATTTCACACCCCTAGATTATATTCTTAACGCGAACAAATGATTATAACTCGGGAATGAGCATAAATGAGTGGGATGGGCATAAATGAGCACATTTGTTTGTGTTAAAGTATTAAGAACTTCGAGTGAGACATTTTGGATGTCGCAAATGAGAAGCTACGCGGAGACTTTGAAATGTTTCTAGTCCGATTCATATTTTTACCGTGAATGCTTGCGAAAGCCGTTACTAACCAACCTCAAAAAGGATGAGGAGGTTCTCAATTCGCTAGTTTTTTTAAGTCTGTTACCGCATAACTTTATTATTCATCTATGAACTGATTTTGAAAGTTCTTTTTTATTGGAAAGATAAAATACAGATGAAATGAAATGAAATGAAATGAAATGAAATGAAAATATATTTATTGCCAAAGAAAAAAAAACACAATAGAAATAATTAGTTACAATAGTTAGATACATACGGTACAGATACAGATTGGTCCCATTTTCGTTCAGTACCCGTGGTACCCTAGTCGTACCAATCGTAAACATAATTCTCATCGTCGCTCCAGGAAGCTTGGAGCAGCTTGAAACGGCTGCTATCCTTCTGGAAGCACCTGGGCTGCTTAGAGTTAGAGGAAAGCCACGCGCAATAGCCCAATCAAGCGACTAAGTGGAGGAAATGCCCCTCTAAGCACACAAACAAACAAACAAACCTCAGCCGTGCTCTCAGTGGTACCACAAAATAGCTTTTAAAGATAAGATTCGTGGTAGTCGATTTGCGATTTGCAGAATTTTTCAACCAACGTTCTGGGCGGCGGGGCATTGCAACTGATAAAGGACGGCGTGGCGCTTACCATCAAGCAAGCGAGCGGCTCGTCGTCTCAGTAGGTAGCTTATAAAAATGTTTGAATAAAAAAAAAAACTCTCGCTTACATCTATAACATTTAAATAAAACGTTAGATAAAGTTCTCTAAACTTATAAGTGGTACCAGGTTTAGGAAAATACTCGTAAGATCCAGAACCAATTCCAACTTGAATATAAAATCGAGACGGCGATTGGTGCTCGTTCTATTTCGAGAATGGAGTTGAATTTTAAAACAAATATATTAAGGCCAACCTGAAACCTTTCAGCAGCTTCAAGAAGACACACAATTTAAGGGGAGCGACAAAAACGCCCCAACTTTTGTTTAAAACTTTTTGATTATAAACCGTGTACAAGTTCCTAACACATTATACAGGATGCTCCTCGGATCTCGTTTAGGCTAAAGTTGGCCACTTTACCAACGCCCTGTATAAATATAAGGCTTAGGACAACGCATAATTTGTAAGTTTAATTTAACATTTTTAGTTGGGGAGTTGGTGGTTGGGTTTGTTACGTAACAGCGTTAGGTTTTAACAAAATACAAATTGTTAGCTAAATTGAACTATATATCATTTTACTACGAAGGGGCCTGACAGAGGTGTACAGTACCCACACTTCACCTGAGGATATTCAGTCCCAAATAATATAGTGGGCGAGCCTGTGGCCATACACCGGGCTCCAGTTGCGTAGCATATGACATTAAAATACGCACATATATTCACACCATGAACAAATTGGTGCGTGCCGTCGACTGGGTTCGAACCCCCTTCCTCTGGCTTGAGAGGCGAGTCTTCTCCGACTAAGCTATAATCGCTCGTTAAATAGAACTAGCCTTACCAAAGATTACTAACTTTTTTATTTGCTCTTTTACAGATGTTATTACAGACTAACTATGTCGTCAGTCACAATTTAATATTCATTTTAAGTTTATGATAAGTATACAAAAAAATGTATTACATTGCTAACTGGACTGATTTTTTACATGGGTACTTGCACCAGCAAGTACGTAATAGATCGCGCTAAATTATATGGTAAAATTTGTAGAAAACATTTCAGTTAAAATACAAAACTAAAGACAAAATTCGCAAACTTCTAGAAAGTCAGCACACAGGTAAATTTTGACATTTGTGCAGTTAGTTGATTGGATCAGGCGTTACTTCGCGGAAGTCCATCTTCAAAACTGTTGTATATACAAATCTCTAGTGTATTTCCGCTCTAAAATACACGCAATAAATACAATTTAGAGCAGAAATACGCCAGAGATTTGTATTTACAACAGTTTTTATTTGTGCAGTTATCATTTCTGACACTAGCTCTTATCCTAACTTTGTAGCTTGGTCATTTCAGCACAGATATTCCAAGGGCCTTTCAAGACGTTTCTGTTAGATTTATAACGCGATTTCATTTTCATAGTTTCTTTTGGCTTTCATAGGATCTTTTATAAGCTAAAATATGCATTTTTTCCCTTAAGCTTCTTGTATAATTTTATATTTTTGTATCTCACTTCATACTAATTGTCTGTACATATAAATGAAAGTTAGGATACCAGAAACACTGCCAGAGTGTGTGTTCCCAGACACTTATAATCTGGGTGTCTTCAAGTCTCGAGTGAATCGGTTTCTTCTAGGCAAGCGTGGTCCATCGTAGGCCGCGTCACTGCTTATGCACATCAGGGGGCTTACCATGAACTTTTACAAAAACATCATTGCGCAGGAACGTTTTGTTACATTCCTTAATAAGTATTGTTTTGTACCCTACCACAAGCATTGAAAACAATAATGTTTTAAAACGTTATTACTCCTGCTACAGTGATGTCAAAAGAATGTACGATACAAGTGCTTTTATACACTCTGTGGTACTTTTGCGTATTTTGGAGTGTGGTGTTGCCAGATGTACGATGTCAATCGTAATTATACGATTTTTGCCATGTAAAAATCGTA
Organism: Peribatodes rhomboidaria; assembly: GCA_911728515.1. Lineage (NCBI taxonomy): Eukaryota > Metazoa > Arthropoda > Insecta > Lepidoptera > Geometridae > Peribatodes > Peribatodes rhomboidaria. Next base: position 1,836,058 of record OU452190.1, read on the forward strand.
CAATCGGGGTCGTACAATAGTACAACCGCATAGCGAAATCGTGCCTACAATATCCTATCGATACAGGGAAATTACACTTACGGTTTTTACAAGTTGCAAGTAAAAACACTATGATTTATTATTAATTTCTGGAGTTTTGGCGGGAACCGAAAAGATGGTGTCGTGTTTTTGTATTATTTTCTAAAACTTGTGATTCTTCGAGTGTTAAAGTGTAATAATGGTGGATTATTAACGTTTACCGGTTCGTCAACGTGCACGAGTGTGGGCAAATGATACAAACATCGCGAAACGCGATTTTTCGTGTTCTCTACAAAATTTCACTTAAAGTTTCAGTAAAGTATCCATAACTTTACTGGAATGGGGAAAGGGGAGGGATTCATCGTCTTCATCATCACCTCATCATCATCATCCCATCATCTGTTACTGAAGGAAAAATTATTACTAAGAATCCGACTGAAGGACGAGTATCCATGGTCATGAAAAATTAAAAAAAAAAAAAAAATTATTAATTTCTTCCTTGAATTTTTATTTTCCTCACTCGCGTACAATCTCTCCGAAACATCTGGCGACACTTGGTTGTATGAACAATGTCAAAAACGTTTTTTTTTTGTTTTGACTCATAGGGCAGGCTAGAGGCAAAATAGCCATACCACCATAGTCTTCCGTATGTTTGTCATAACATTTTTCATTAAATCTCTGATGAAGATGATGATAAATGAGATAAATCTCGCTCCTCTTTCCCTCTTTCAGTAAAGGCGAGTTTTCGTTTTAGAAAATAATACAAAATCATGACACCATCTTTTCGGTTCCCCTCAAAACCGTAAATTAAATCTACCTATGATCATGAAGGTAAATTAAAATTCAATTGCTGTATACAATGAAAGTTTGTGAAAATTATTTTGGTGATATATAGAATTTAATGCTTAGAATAATTTGTCACAGCGGCCGCAGAGTCTCAGTCTGAGACTTTTTAAAAACCCACAGTGAAATCGCTGCGGGCTTTAATAGGAGTCTGCAGGCGAAGGCTCACTCTAAGAAGAAGCAAGTGCATCAAAAGGAGCTGACTTAGTCAACAAAAAATCTATGTGAAAATGGGTTGAAATTTATTCTGGAGCCCGTCCGAAGGCGTCCTTCGTAGTACGGAGCTTCTATAATCTGCTTCGAGAAACTCGAAAGTTTCCAAATCATCGACCATCTTGCTAAATATTACAAATAGAACCTCAGAAACACAGCAAAAACTCACTTATAAATAGAAAAAGTTACACGGAGAGCAACTTTTTAACAATCGTTGTCATTTGTATCATTCCTGCTATTTTGACAGCTCGGCAGGAATACTATAAAGGTCGTAGTACGGTTTTTAAACAAATGTTCCTTGGATTGAATGAACGAAATCGAGTGACGTCATCAAAACTGCTAAGCGATATCAAAACTTAACAGGAATACTTTTAGGGTGGTCATGGTACGAAATTACGAAGTAAGGCTTAATTAATGATGTTTTAAGAGGTTGTGGTAAGCCCCCAGGCATGTTGGCGGCCAAACGCAAGCCTATTAAGTTATTTAAAATAAATGGATAGACTTATGGCTGTGAAGATGTTTTTAAATCAATTGCGGCAAAACGGCTGAACGGATCTAGATAAAATTAGGCACAGAGATAGGTTGTCATCTGGAATAGCAAATAGGATACTTTTTAACCGAGAGAAACACCGCGGGTTGTAGCTAGTTTCTAACCTCCGACGCAAAAATGACAGGGTGCTATAAGTTTGACGTGTCTGTGTGTGTGTGTGTCTGTGGCATCGTAGCTCACGAACGGATGAACCGATTTTGATTTTATGTTTTTTGTTCAGAAAGTGAATTAGTCGGGAGTGTTATATTGAGAGCTAAGAGTCGAGAAATGGAGAGGAATTGCGAAAAGAAGGGCAACCCTGAGTTAGGACGAAGACAGCGAGGAGCCTTGTACTATCCACCAACCACGACCACTCTACCAAGTGCACGACTAAGAAATCAGAAATCAGAATTTATTGATAACTCTTATAGTTACACGTCATAGTTGAATATTTATAATTAAAAATGAATGTCAGAACAATAATAATTTTTTAAGTAATAATTGAAAATGATGTCAAGAAGGTGTGAAAGAACAGAGTGTGTGTTCCCTGACACTTTTAATCTGGGTGTCTTCAAGTCTCGAGTGAATCGGTTTCTTCTAGGCAAGCGTGCTCCATCGTAGGCCGCATCACTGCTTATCATCAGGCATGTTGGCGGCCAAACGCAAGCCTATTGAGTTTAAAAAATAACAGAAGACAGGTTATCAACAGACAAAACCAAAGCTACCTGGTTCAGATATTAGTCCGTTAAGGGTTTTCGCTCTGACTTTTCCATACAAACGCTATTTTCAAATTTCTCGGAAACTATTCGTCAGATTACAATGAAGTTTGGCATGTACAATTAAATTAACTACATACATATATCTCCGCCCCTATATTCTTGTTTTTTTTAAAAAAAAAAACGTCGTCATGAGAAAATAGAGCCAATAAAAGTATCCGCATATGTAAGGGGTCACTTTGACTGATTTATTTAATAGATAAACAAAGCAAATCAAAAATTCCGTTACATAAGAAGGTTGTCTACATCATTAGCTTAGCCTATACTAGTAAATAGACTTTACCTAGTTGTAAGCAAAAATTTGTGAGACAGTAATTTTTTTCTAATAATAAATAAAAAAATGGTTTCTTGTCTTCTCTTCTGAGTAGTGGCTCTTTTTCCGGACAAGGCGGTCGAGTCTATTATAGAACTTTGACGTTCATAAGTGTATCTTTGATAGCCATTGAATAAAAACATTTTGACTTTAATTTTGACTTTGCTTTTGAATTAATCCATAATACAAGAGAAATTCTTAGTTATTTAAGAATGATCAGCTTGGGAGCGTGGGTTCGATTCCCGCCTAGGGCAAAAATTTATGTGATTAGCATTTGTGTTTGTTTAATATCTGGGTGTTAATATCTGTTTAAGTATGGATTAAAAAAATATATGTCTTCATAATATCGTCACAGAGGTGTTTTACAATACCCAAAAATATATAATTGTATGTATATCAGTCTCTGGCAGCAATAGTACAAATTTTACTTAGTTTGGGGTCAGACGACAGCGCGCAAGTGTCCCGAATATTTCTAATCGACCGAGCGAGCGTTATCAACTGAAGTGTCTATGCTTCAGCTTCGACAGAAATGCTTTCGTATGTCCGAATTCTGTCCGGATCTTTGTCTTCGTCTACAGATCGCATTTCTTAATAGATTCTCTGAAATTTTGTAAGTAAGTTCTAATTTATATACAGATTTTTTTGTCGAAGCAGTATTTGTTTTATTTTATTTTCAATAGATTTATAAAATAGCAGAATTAAAACTTTTTGAATTTCAATGAATAATCTCTGCGATTTTGAAAAATTTCCAAAAACTGACTCTGCAAAAAAAACTGTATAATTATCGAACCTGCTCACAAAATTTTACGAGAATCGATTCAGGAATGCGACCTGAAGAGGAGGACAAACATCGGCCGCGAGTTCCACAGCTCACAGAGTTAGTGTATAAAACACGCGTGGTACAACACACTGACAACGTCTCTCCGCGCGGGAGATTAAACTCATCCCGAGCACATTCACACGCAAAGTTTCAAACGTCACTATCTTCAATTTAGTTCAGACGGGCCTTATTCTGGCGGAAGCTACATCACCCTCCCTCTCTCTCTTACAAGTCACTTAACGGGAAAGCTAGTGACCGACATAATATCACACGAGCGAGAATGACGCCCCAGAATGGTAGTTCGACAGCCGATATCAAGTTTGCATTGAACTCATCTGCAATGCTAACTAACTTGAGTGAGTTGATCAAATATCTTGCGCAAACTATCGACTATTGCTGACTAGTTTAGTGAGCGTTTGCACGGATTGTCGCTGACACGTCGGTTCTGTAGATTTTAGTATATGATAGTTATTGTCTCACTTATGTCATGGTTGCGGTTTTATTTTTAGATCTACACTTATTTATTCTTTTTTTTATATTCGGGACACTTGAACACACGGTCGTCTGAAAACGTGGTTTTGATACATAATTAACTCGTGGCTCTGTGTCAGTAAATTGAAAATTGTATGGCGGTCATTTTTTCATTGTATGGTGTCATCTTTTTTTTTATTTCTTTCGTTGTGGGCTGTATTATTAATTAGTCTATTTATGTACCCACTCTATAAATATTTTATAATTCGGCTGTATGTTGTTCTTTTATAAAAATAAAAAAAAGAGGTCTGAAGTTTTTCTACAGTTTAAAAGTATGCAATCTCCTCTCTATCTCTTACCGTTTCCGAGATACTACGAGTAGAAGCTCATTTTGTCATCATGCGTCGTCATTATTTTTCCGATTAGACACACTAAAATATGACTCCTTATATTTTAAAGTTTTCATGGAGCTTATCGAATTCAACGATGTCGAAGGCTATTGAAAAGTTCTTTTAAAATGCGCCAAGTGCTCTACACTCATTTTCATTTTTACAAACAAGGTTTCTGACACCAAACTAAGCAAACCATGAGCTATGGCTGCCAGAGACCAATATAAATACGTAATTTTTTTAAAGACGAAAATCCGAACAGAATTTGGACATACGAAAGCATTTTCGTCGAAGCTAAAGAATAGACACTTCGCTTGCTAGCGCTCGCTCGGATGATAAGAAATGTTTGGGACACTTGCGCACTGTCATCTGACGCCAAACTAAGTAAAATTTGTACTATGGCTGCCAGAGACTGATAGATATACAATCATATAGTTTTGGGTGTTGTACTCGTAAAACACCTCTGGCAGCCCCTTGGGGGAAAGGCGTGACGATATTATGAAGACATATTTTTAATCCATACTTAAATAGGTATTAATACCTAGACATAAAACAAACACAAATGTTCATCACATGAACATTTCATCAAGGCTAGAATGAATAGACCTTATAGTTCGTCTTGCTCCTTCTTAGACCACAACATCGCTTAACATCAGGCGAGTTGGTGGTCAAACGCCAACCTATTCTACATAAAAAAAAAAAAAAATGTTTCCTCTAAGTTGGAATGGGACCCACGCCCTCAAACTCAGAAGGCAGGTTCATTGACCAACAGAACTACCGAGGCGATTTATTCATTCATTATTAACATCGGACAAGAAAGAAGTCAAAAAAATAAGATGTGGTTCCAAAACTGAGACCAAATCGAAACAACGTTTCCCCATTACTTCACCTGCATTTCAGCGTCTCCAGAGCCGGGACAAACAGACGGCCCGCGCGGAATTTTGATTAAAGCGGAGTGTTTTCTACTTAACTGTAATATGGGTTAGGGAATTGGGACAGGGGTCTGTCTGTACGCGTGATATATTGTGTTATCAGGATAGTAGGTAGGCTTGTAAAACCACGCACTTAAGGAGGTTTTTTAGGTTTTTGTGGGTGTACATATTTGGAAGGTGCTGTTAGATGCTTGGGGAAGGAATTTTTAAATTAGAGTGTTTAGGGCGGAATTTCTTCGCGAATGGGTACTTTTTAGCACTTTCCAGTTGAATACTTTCTATGTACTTATTATTTTTTACATCATAAACATAGATGTTACTACTTAATATCAAGCGATGGTAGCCTAGTTGGGAGAAGGTCCGCCTCTCATGCCAGAGGGAGCGGGTTCGAACCCAGCCAACGGCACGCACCAATTTGTTCATTGTGTGAACATATTATTATGTGCGTATTGTACTCGTATGTCATCTGCTACATGACTGGAGCCCGGTGTATGGTGACAGGCTCGCCCCCTATCACATTTGGGACTGAATATCGCCCGGCAAAGGTTGGGTGTTGTAAAACACTTCACTAGGATAGGCATAACAATGTTTTATGTATATAAATTATAAAACGCTATTTTTCAAACACTTCAAAAATTCTGTGGCTTTTATTAACTTTTGTCGCAAATATGAAACGACGTAACCGAAACCCCTGAAATACCTCAAGATGTTTTGAAATGCCAAAAATTAAATTAGGAATTCACTTAAATTAAGTAAACTTCGCGATTTGTGGAATACTTCCGCTTCGAAATTGGTCGCGAAATTAACAAAACAACTTTGCAATAGAAAAATTTTAATAACTTAATTTCAAATTGTTTAATGTTTACGCTTCCCAAAATTTTCCATTGTGGTCCAAAAAAATCTTATTAATAGGTACTTTTCGAAAGTCATTCATCTTAACGTTGACGCACAGAAATCGCTTCCCAAAATAATATAGTCTTTGTGTCGCTTCTAATCTTTCGACTGCGCAAGAAGGAGGGTTATGTTTTTTGAGTGTACATAATTATGTATGTGTGTATTTATGTATGTTTGTGTGTGGGTATGTATGAGGTTTCTTTGGCACGACTTACAGCCTAAACAGCTTGATGGATTTCGACATGTGAGTTGTCATTTGAATCGTCTTCATAGTGACATCAGGTACAGTATTTTGCGGCCAGTTTTTGTTTTCGTTTAATAATGTTACTTGTATTCGTTATACTACAACCAATTTGAAGTGGATTTCAGCTGGGTATGTCAGTCTACCATGTCTGATGGTCTTTGGGCGAAAAGTACCACTCAGTGGATGCCAGATCGAAGTCGAACTTGCGGCAGACCATGTAAGCATTTCGAGTCAAAAATGGTCACGTGAGCAACACGTGACGTTAATCGACGCTTAAGCGAGAACGAAATATGTCATTTACACATAGTTGGAAAGAGACGATGACGATGACGAGTGACGTCATTACGTGTTGGCTAACGGAAGGCCGACAAACCAGCAAAGCGAGGACCGGACGACCTCGACAAGCACCGTAAGGACTGGCCAATCGTAGCTCAAGATACAAAGAAATGGGAAAGAAGGCCTTTGTCCAACATTAGGAGACCACAGGCTCATAATAACAATAACTAGCTACAAATAAATAAATAACTTCGGGACATTTTTACACACGGTAGCCTGACTTCAAACTAAGCAAAGCTTGTATTTTGGCTGCCAAAGACGTACAAATATACGTACAAATATATTTTTAAATACATATTTTGAGTCCGGCGACTACTTTAGACTAACTTCGCATTGGCTTAAGGTATTCTATAGCCATTTCGTCTAGAAGAAGACGAGCGAAGAGAGCGAGTAATGATACTGACGAGCCTCTAAAGTTACCTACAAAGTGATAAAGTGCAATTACATTTTTTTTTATGACTTTTGCACTTCTGTAATCATTCTTAAATAACTAAGAATTTCCCTTGTATTATGGATTCATTTAACATTGAATGATGTAAACAACCTCCTTATGTAATGGAATTTTTTATTTGCTTGTCTACCTATTGAATAAATCAGCCAAAAGTGACCCTTTAAAAATGCGAATATTTGTCATAGATCTATTTTAGCTTGAGAACGTTTTAAAAAAAAAAACCAAGAACATAGAGGAGGAGATATTGTTAATTAATTGTACATGCTAAATTTCATCATCTAACAAATGGTTTTCAAGAACGTTTGAGTAGCGCGTTTGTATGGAAATTTCAGAGCATCGCGACCTTCTTAACACCCAGACATAGAACAAACACAAATGTTCACCACATGAATGTTAGCCATAGGTGGAAATCTTCTATTCTTATATGCTTCAGCTTTGACAAAAATGCTTTGGTGTGTCCGAATTCCGTCCGAATCTCTGTCTTCCTCTGACCTGAACAGGAGGACAGATGCCGACTACGAGGTCTACAGCTCACAGAAGCACTAGTAATAATACTAAAGATAAATACACAAAGTGTTATTACATTGCTGCTTCAGGCACACTCTCTATTAAACGCGATACTAACAATTATCAAACCAATCTACGCACCGCGCAGACCTAAATAGCTAAAGGGCGCTACACACATTATCAGGTCGGCAAATTCGGTTCCGCAGTATTTGTTAATTGGCCAAGCGGGCTCTAAGCTTGTACAGATGTTCGACTTTATTCGGCTAGTACCGAATTGACCGGTCTATATAAGCGGGTCGGTACATTTTTTTTATCGGATCAATGTTTTAGAATATTACTTAGACATGTATAACATTATAGGTGCTATTTGGACCTATGTAATATTATTCAGATGTTCGACTTTATTCGGCTAGTCCCGAATGAGTAATTCACCCGGGCTATATGAGTGGGTCGGAATATTCTTTTTTTTTTTTATTGGAACAGTGTTTTACAGGATTTCTTAGACATGTATTAGACATGTGTTAGACATGTATAGGTCCATCTAGGTGCTATATGGACCTATGTAATATGGCAATATAATAGATAAACATACCTACATGTTATTTTGAAAAATGTTGACTTGTAACAACTCTGCTCATAAAGATCCCAAAAACAGAACAACACTTAATATGTAGTCAAGATTGGGGAGCACTGTTTAGCTTTTTTAAAAATAAAAGACAATTTTGAATTAATAACTATTCGTGTTCGATACACAGGAGTTGAATTATAACTAACTCTAAAGCTAACTTAACTATGGCAAGAAGCCTTCTTATCTCTACGGCACGCCGGACGGCCACCGTGAAGCCAGACGCATGGTCAGCGGAATGTCCGCCTACGCCTGTATGCGTATGTTGCCGGTATGAGGACCGACGTGCATAACTCCTCCCTCATTAAGCTCGAAATTAACGGAGGAATTTTCCTGAGCCCGGTAATTTCGGCCTAACCAATTATAAAAGAAATACACAAAAATTAATAGTAAGATTACATATAAAATTATTGTTCCAACACTGATGTTTTTCGTAATTACGACACTTTTATTTTCACTGTTTTGGCCCATAACACTTTCACTTTTCATTAACACGTTAGACAGGTGTTGAAGATCTGTGAGGTCCAGTCCTTTCAGGTTTACAGGTTCAGAAGACGCCTTTTCAGCTGGAATTACAGTAGGAAGATTGACAATCGGTATTGCTGCAATATTAATTTTTCCCGTTTTTCTTAGGTGTCTTTTCATGACGGTTCCGTTTATTTCCGCTTCACAATCATCATCAATAGTCACCATGTAAGTACCTTGAACGTGGTGGTAACTGACGTCATCTTTGCAATTTTGGGTGAGAATGAGAATGGATTTAGTGAAAAGCATCCATCGATTTTCTTGTATTTTCTCTACTTTCAAGTCCTCCAACTCTACTAAAATTGGGTGACACTGGGTTGTATCTGCGGCAAAGTTGATAAGGTTGGTGACGCAGACATCTTTAGCTCGCATGGATGAGTAGTCTTCTTCGCATAGAAATAAGGACTCTTCTACTTCCTTACATGGGTGTGAGAATGACGCTGTTTTCGACCTTTTCGCTAATAGGTAAGGGAATTTAGGTAAAATGAGGTGAGTTTGGTTACGGGTATTAGTAATAGGTAAAGGGATGATTTTATAATAGGTGTACACATCGTTTTCCACAAGGGGTACATCCAAAATGAAAATTATTTGATTTTCCTTTGCATACGCTTTTACCTCAATACATTGTTCTAACTTAAGTAAATTATCTGGATTTACAGGAACATCAGTTTATTTCTTAATTCTATTTCTCTAAACATAGACAACAGTTCTTTAGGGTTTGTAAGTGATTGATGTAAAATTCCTAGCTTACTAAATGCTAGAGTATTTTCTATTTCGTCCAGTATTGTATAAAGCGTTTGGAAGTTATGCAAAAATAAGTGGTAAGTGTTGGTGATTTTAAAAATGTTTCGAGTATTATTTGTACTGTTTAATTGTTTCCGAATCTCCCAAATTGCTTTATCTAACTGAATGAAATTATACTTAGTGCTATTGGTAATATTCGTTAAGGCCTTAATTGTTTCGACGACAATTGTTACCTTTTGGTTTTCTGCATTTTGTTTCGTTTTTATATCCTTCAAAAGTGTATCGTATTTTATGGCGTCGTCATTATCTAAGTTTCCAGAAATGATTTTAATTATAGAGCCTAGAGGGTTTAAAAGACCACGTTTGCTACGCCTAGTCGGCAGCAGTTGATTCAATTTTTGCTCTGTAATGTTTTTAATAAAATCTGTCTGAGTTTTTATATCGTTAATTTCCGCGTCTATTGGTTTTTTATCAAAATACCTAATTATATGCCTATTAAGGTTTGCGTATCTATTAGTGTTAAAATCTAAGTCATCTCTAACTAAACTTAAATCTAAGGTCTTAATTATGGCCCACTTATCACTACTTATAAGGGCTTGGCCCTCTTTAATTGGAAATATTCCCGGATTGTTCCTAATCCGCTGAAGTAGAAGGGCCTGGGTAGCTGCCACCTGCATCAGGATCAGGACGTACCTGCGAAGGACGTTTTATATCTTTTATTGGCGTTTTGGTCTCACGGCCTTTGACCTTAACCGGCACTATGTTTCGGACTGTCTCTCCTACCACTTCTGCTTTTTCGTATCGAGGTTTATCCTTCCCTCTTCTTACGTTCACGCCTTTAATAAACACTGTATCACCTTGTTGTACATTAAATTCTTTTTCACCGCTATGTTTTTCCTTAATTTTGACCTTATTTGCAAGAGATTTATTTGTTAAATATTCATATAGGAATTTTATGCGTTTTTGATGATCTTGAACTAGTTTTTGGGTATATTGTTTGTTGAATTCTACATTAAAAGAGTTTTTGGAGTCAGTGTGACCAAACACTACTTCTAACGGGGTAAGGCCAGTACTGGAATGGATAGTTTCGTTATAAGACATAAGTGCGTAAGTAATTATGGATGCCGCGTCTGTCATCTTTTGTTCGTATTTAGCCAGTCGGTAGATTTCAATCAGAGTCGAGTGAAATCGTTCAACAAGCCCCATTGAATTTGGGTTATGAGGGGTGCCTATATGTAGGTCTATTTTGTAGAAACTTAAGGTTTCCTTTAACAAAACGTTATTAAATTCTGAACCAGAGTCAGCGCTAATTCTATTCGGAACTCCGTACATAGAAAAGTACTTTAAAAGGGCTCTAATTATTTCCGGTGTTGTTTTATTACTTATTTCTATGGCTTGACCAAGTTTGCTAAATGCGTCTACTATTGTTAAGTATGATTTGCCTTCTATACTAAAAACATCCATAAAAATCTCTTGGAAAGGTTTTGTTTGCGTTTGTGTGAGTTGTAATTCGGGTTTTAATGGTTTTCGGTCATATTTCATAGTTTTACAACCTGCACATGTATTTATGGTAGTGGCTACAGTTAAATCCATATTATTCCAGTAATAAGTTCGCTTTAAACGCATGAGTGTTTCTTTAATTCCTCTATGGGTGGTTTTTCCAATATGATATTTTGTTACTATTTCCCTTTGTTCGTTTTCATCTTCTACGTAAATTACTCTTTCTGTGCATTCTAGAATTTTTACGGTATTTTTCTTAAAAAGGAAAATTACTGCTTCCGCGAATTGTTTTCTGAGAGTTTCGTGTTCAAAATAAATAAAGTATTTAATTTTTGGTTTTATATACTCTTTTAAAAATGTCTTTACTAATTCCGGTTTGTCTAAAGGTAAATGTACTTCTAATATTTTTTGTCTAGGTCTAGACAAATCTTTTACGGATAGTTCTTCCCTAAACCAAGTGTGTACTAAGATTTGATTTGGTTTAGTGTCAATTGCTTCGTTCAAAATTGGAATGCCTGATGAATCTGTTTCGTAAACTGAGTGTTCCGTCCCTGAAGTTTCAGAGGCTGTAATAGTACCGCTAGATGGGGATGGAATAGAATAGGGCGATCTAGGATCACGCAATGGAATGGATAAAGTTTTTTCAGAGTCTGATGATAGTATTATACTATCGTCTACGTTGACTTGCATTGATACATCGTCATTTTCTATGGCATTTACTTTAATCCGGGAAAGTGCATCTGCTACGCAGTTTTGTTTACCATTTTTATAAATAATATCGTAATCGAATTCTGCGAGACGCAATTTCCATCTCGTGAGTTTACTGCTTTGGTCTTTTATATTGTTCAACCAAGCAAGGGGTCTATGATCTGTATATATAATGAATCGTCTACCATAGAGGTAGGGTCTGAAGTGTTTTACGGCCCATACTATTGCTAGTAACTCCTTTTCAATTGTACTGTACCTAGTTTCCGCGTCGTTTAGGGTCCGACTAGCGTATGCTATAGGCTTATCGGAACCTATAGGACCTTGGGACAACACCGCGCCAATGGCATAGTCAGAGGCATCTGTGGTAAGCACAAAAGGCTTTGTGAAATCCGGGTATTGTAAAATTGGGGCGTTAACCAACAATTCCTTACATCTCTCGAAAGCTCCTCTAAATTCGTCCGTTAACTCAATCTTATTACGTTTCTTTAAACAATTAGTAAGGGGTCTAGTTATTTTGGCAAAATCTCTAATAAATTTTCGGTAGTATCCTACTAATCCTAGGAAACTCTTAATCTGTGTAGTAGTTGTCGGAATTGGGAAATCTATGACAGCCTGAATTTTATCGTTATTGGGTTTAAGACCCTCTTTCGTTATCATATGACCAAGATAGAGTACTTCCTTCCGGAAAAACTCACACTTATCTAGTGTCACTTTTAGGTTAGTTGCTCTAAGTCGTTCAAAGACTAAACGTAGTTTTTCTATGTGTTCTTGGAGACTAGATGAGTATACTATTATATCATCTAGGTATACTAGACAATGCAGACCTTGTAGACCTCTAAGCACGTTGTCCATCGCACGTTGAAAAGTGGCTGGGGCTGTTTTCAGCCCAAACGGCATACGGGTGAACTCGTAATGTCCCGCTTGTGTGGAAAATGCTGTTTTAAGTCTATCCTCCTCTTTTACTTCTACCTGATGGTATCCGCTAGCCAAATCGATGGTACTAAAATACACAGATTTACCTAATTTGTCAAAAAGGTCAGCTATGTTGGGCAAGGGGTATTTGTCGTCAGTTGTTATTTCGTTGAGACGTCTATAGTCTATTACCATTCTAAATTTTCTTTCGCCTGAAGCATCGGCCTTTTTAGGCACTAGGTGTACCGGTGCACTCCACGGGGAGTGTGATTCTCTAATAACGTCATTTTGAAGAAGCTGAGTGACTTGTTTTTGGATTTCTTCGTTGTAAACCGGGGGATGTCTGTACGGTCGAATGAATATAGCATCTTCGTTTTTTGTCCTAATTTCATGTTTTACGTTATTTGTAAAGGAAAGTGGAATTCCGTCACAATGAAAAATGTCCCTAAATTCGTAGCATAATTTTTCAATAGCGTCACGCTCTTCCTTATTGGTGTGGTCTAAACGGAGCCTTGTTAAATTTTCTTTCAGGAGTTCATCAATCTCACATTCATTCATAGTCGTATTTACTCTACATTCTTTTCTTTCATACTTTGTAACCTTCAGTGGTTTTGCGAATGATATTGAAATTACGTCTTCAGAAGCATTTTGAATTATAGTATATGCAAATGAGTCTATGCATGTAACAAGTGCACCTGGCATTCTTACGCCTTTTCCAAAATCTGTAAACTCTACTATAGCTTCTCCATTTTTAAGATCAGTTGGGATTTTAACTCGCGTGTCTGTTCTTGGTTCTAAAGTTATTTCGTGAGGTGGGTTGTATAAAATCGGTATGTTTGCATAGGGTGTCTGTAGAATTTGGTTTTTCATATCAATTCTAGCTTCTAACAGTGTTAAGAGGTCGCTACCTATCAAACCGTCGTAACGACTGTCTACGTCATAAACGTAAAACTTGTGTTTACCTGAACATCCAAAAGTTTTTAACATTGGTATGCATATAGCTTCGGTGTGTTGACTACAAGCGTGGGTGCTGATTACCTCAAAAGGCTCATAGAGTTTGAAAGCTGAAAAGTATTCATTTGCCTTTGCGGGGCTAATGAATGACCGTGTACTTCCGGTATCGATCATGAAACGTGACTTAATTTCAGGAATTTCTACGTGGGGTAGCTTCAAAAGAGAGTCACAGTTTAACTCTATTACTTCGGGAGAAAATTCTATTAAGTCGGGGGTAAACTGGAGGCCTGTGCATGAAAATTTTCAATATCGTTCGACTCTTGGTATTGGTAGTGACAAGCGTCATTAACTGTGTCATAATTTTGGGGGTCAAATGTTTCCAAATTATAAGAATAATTTTCATCATAGTCACATTCTTGTTCCGGTGAAGCCTCGACAAGTTCATTATTATAAAATAGATTTTCATTTTCAGCTGAAGCATTTAACATATTTTGTCTTAACGGACGTGCCGTACGCATTGAGATGTCGGAGTTTTCCAGCGGCTTCGGCCGTTGAAAGTTTTGGTTCGGAATGCCGAATTTAAATTTTGGTTGCGCTTGTCCAAACGTTAACGCTGGTGGCGGTCTAGCGAAATTAGGGTTGAATGGGGGTCTAAAGGGTTGACCCTGTTGGGGTGTGCCCGGAGTAAATCCTTGTTGGCGTGGCATACCAAATTTAAAGTTTTGGGGTTGGTTGCCAAACCTGAAATCTTGGGGTTGATTTCCAAATCTGAAACCCTGGGGTTGATTTCCAAATCTGAAACCTTGGGGTTGATTTCCAAACCGGAAACCTTGGGGTTGCTGTTGGGGTAAGCCAAATCTAGCGTTTTGGCTATTCATTGTCGGTGGATTCACTTGAGAATTTCCAAATTTAAAGTTATTGTTAGGTGTAGTGTTAAGCGTGGGCTGTGTTCTACTAGGTGTTATAGCCTGTCGTTGTTTCTGCTTTGCATTGAATTGACTCATGAAGTTTACCTCTTCGGTTACTATGCTGAGGGCTATTTCTAGATTAGGGCACCCTTTCAGGCGCACAATGCGGATCAGATCTTCAGTCAGGTTATATAAAAACACATTTAGAGCCATGTTGTTGTATACAATCATTTTTGCCGCTTTTACACCCTCGTCGGCGAGTAGGTTTACTTTCGCGAACAGCGTGCTACGCATGTGTTGAATCCTATGGCAAAACTCTATATATGATTCGTTTGAATTAATTTTCATTTGTTCTAGTTCTATAGCTATGCAATCTTCGGAACGGGGGTCACCAAAATGTTGTACAAGGACCTCCTTAAGGGCGATCCATGAGTTGATATCTTCTCGCTCACTAAGTAGAGCGGCTGCTCTACCGTGTAGCCTGCTTGTGATGGCGTGAAAGACGTACGCCTGTTGAGCTGCATTATTAGGGGTTGCGTACCCGTTGTAAATGTATTGGCTTTTCTTAATAAACAAATTTAGAAGGTTTTCTTCCCCTTCGAACTTAGGTATAAGACAGAGAAGGTCTTTTGGCACTATTCTAATTGTTTGCTCCATGGCAATTAATTCTTAATTATAACACACACGGTAAAATAAAACACACAATAAAACACAATAAAATAAACGACGATAGAGGTTCGTTTAGATACAGTAATACAAAACACACAATAAATTAACGACGATATAAGTTCGTTTTTTAAAAGGAAAATCAAATAACTGTTTTCTAACTAGCAAAAATAAATGGGAGAGGGGGAATGCGAAAAGGTCTACTCACAATACTCTCGTCCGCATTCTTCTGCTGGAGTTAGGTTATTTGTTGTCTTTTTTCTAAAAATTTTCACCAACGAGACGTATTTCTTTGGTTCGAGGATTGCCTCAGAAAACGCGTTCACTGATTCTAGTACAACGGTTTACTTTGTTCGTCCGAACAGCACGTATACTTTGGCGGACGTTACACGGCAATCCTACCGGCTGCGCCAGTCAAGATTGGGGAGCACTGTTTAGCTTTTTTAAAAATAAAAGACAATTTTGAATTAATAACTATTCGTGTTCGATACACAGGAGTTGAATTATAACTAACTCTAAAGCTAACTTAACTATGGCAAGAAGCCTTCTTATCTCTACGGCACGCCGGACGGCCACCGTGAAGCCAGACGCATGGTCAGCGGAATGTCCGCCTACGCCTGTATGCGTATGTTGCCGGTATGAGGACCGACGTGCATAACTATGTATACTGTTGGTATTCCTTAATAAATAAATAAATAAAAAAAAAACTAAAACAAAATACCATTTCTTTGTTCAAATAAAAACAAAAAGATGGAAAACATTATTGAAAACAATATTATCTACCTATACAACTTGGTTTAATTTTTTTGGTTATTGAAAAATCAATAACGAAGTACATTATATACAGATAGGATCGGCAGAATTTGTTAAACGTCAAAGTCAAAAGGTCTTTATTGAATTAGGTATTCAAGATACACTTATAAACGACAAAGTTATAAAAATGACTCAACCGCCTTGTTCGGAAAAAGCGCCACTACTCAGAAGAACAGGCAAGAAACTAACGGGATTTTTTTTTTGAGTGGGGGCAAACTGGAAGACAACTACTACACAAATTCACGTTTCCCGCCCAGCTGTGCCAATTAATGCCAGCCCGGTTTGTGTGTAGCGCCCCTTACGTTAACCCGAAACCCTATTATCCTTGGACTAAGATATACCTAACTTGCGAGCCAGGTTTATCGCTGATGGACCTATTAGCTAGCTTTGTGCTGAATCGAATGGGCAAATGGATCTGTACTAATCTGGGTGCCATTTGAGGACGTTAGATTACCTAAGGTGTGGTCTACTGTCACTGGTCACTAGGGATGTGTGAAGAAAATGAGAAGTGCGCTCTTTTGCGTTCATTTAAATGAAACCCTACATACTTATAATGCCGTACCGGACGATATTCAGTCCCAAATGTGACAGGGGGCGAGCCTGTTGCTATACACCGGGCTCCAGTCATGTAGCAGATGACATACAATACGCACATATGTATGTTCACACAATGAACAAATTGGTGCGTGCCGTCGCCTGGGTTTGAACCCGCTCCCTCTGGCTTGAGAGGTGGGCCATTGTACCTACTCATCGTTATGAACAACTTTTACTATGGAGCCAACCCAAAATCTCGCTAAAAAATCAGCTGTTCCATGCAAAAAGTTTACTGACTTTCTACAAAATTTATAGAACAGCTGTTATTTTTTTCTCGATTTCAGTGTTGACCTCATAGTAAAAGTTGTTCATGGTAATGAGTACATTTCGGCTTAGTACACCTTTTCTTGATAACTCTGTTTTTCTACATGTTCGAAATATTCACAAACTCATTATCGCACCCAAAAGCCGAAAATTAGCAAATATTTTAACAACCTAAAATTCAGTCTAGATTTTCTTAGCAAAAATATTTTAGCAGCGCATGGCTGCATCGCGCAGATACTAGCTCCGATGGAGGTGCCGCCTTTGTCTGAGTGAGCAAATACTTGAGCATGGGTAGTGGGCAGGGTAGTGGAGAGAGAGAATAGCGACTGGCGAGCTAGGGAAGTAATCGAAACGGAAATAACAATAGCAAATTCGTAGCACTTGCTACGGCGTAGAGTTTGCTACGGCATACCAACATAACGCAGTAGTGCTCCAAAGCTGGATTCGCTACACGCCCATTGCTAATCAGAAATCAGAATTTATTGATAAATCCAATATTAAAGTTACACGTCACAGATGTCAAAACGGTAATTACATTTACCTATGTCAAATGAAATAAATTATTATTTTCAACAAAATAAATTGCATGCCTATTATTATTTATATTTTTATAGTTATAGTTTATATTTAAAATAATAATATTTTATAAGTCTAATATTCAAGTTACAAAGTAAGTAAATAAAAAAATAACAAAATCAACAAGTTAGTTCGTATAACACATACAGAATCACATTCAAGCCGCCACCCGCAAAAATGAACAAAACATTTTGTATTGTATATCACACAATATTGACGTTGCTATACGCAAAAATACAGGCAGAGAATACTCGTAGATAACAGAACGGATCCCAATTTTGTATCGCTGACAGGGTCCAGCCAACGACTGTTAACTCAGAGACATCTGCTATAGGGCGAGCATTTTCAGTAAATATATAGGCACATACTACATGCTCTGCTCGCCAAATAAACATCAGTGTTGATGTCGAAACTTTAAGCCGATCAATCAGCGTTGAACTTAAATATTTTTTTTAGAAATTCATAGATTTGATTTTTATTGTTGCGAATAAGTTTGATTAAAAGTAGAAGAAAAATGAGGTGACTCATTACAATTTTTAACACTGTCGTTACAAAATGATAAGTACTCAAATAAAAAAAAAAAAACTATTATCAAAAATAAAACCAATTCATAACCAAAACTTACAGTATTGGGTTAAAATATAATAATTACAAAAAAAAAAAGTTTTTTAAAAGTAAAAATAAAATTAAATGTTTTGTCTACAAGGTATGATGTCATTGGACTCGGCTCAATAAGTGCCACCCATTCGTATCGACAAACATTGAATAAAAAGTTGCAAACAATTCTGCGCGGACGGACACGTGAAATCCGATATTTCGCGGCATCTCTCCATTTTATAGTCAAATACCACCATGACAAAGCCCTATGACATTTGACACATTGGCCCTTTTTTTACAACAGACTCGGCATACGTTTGACCACTGACTCGCCTGTTGGGAAGCGTCGACGTGATCGGAGGGGTAACACGCTTGCCTAGGACATAGCTATTCACCTTACTCTAAGTCAAAATTAGTTGGTGCAATATGATACGACAACACTGACAACTGTCAGACCGACCAAGCATGCAAACACAGCTCTGTATGGAAACTTGTAACAAACATAGTCGTGCAACATCGCACATATATTATCCAATTATATTTTGTTGCACGGCAATGTGCACAACCGATTTTGACGTCAAAATAAGGCATCAGTATGGACCAGGCCAACTGCAGCAAAATCCTACTATCCTATCCTACTTCCTACTAATATTATAAAGGCGAAAGTTTGTAAGAATGGATGTATGGATGTTTGGTACTCTTTCACGCAAGAACGGCTGAACAGATCTGGATGAAATTTGGCACAGAGATAGATTACAGTCTAGAATAGCATATAGGATACTTTTTAACCGCGGGTGAAACCGCGGGGCGCAGCTAGTAATATATAATATTTTGCTGCATTTGGCCTGAAATCAGAATTGCACATATGCTTGCATTGAATCACGCATATGCGTGATGCGACAGAACAGTGACTGTTGCTCACAAATTTCAATATTTGTAAGGTAAATTAAAAGTGTGTATAGTTACAAGAAATAGCTATCTTTTATATTGTGAAAAAATGATTTCAAAAATGTAAGCAAACATTCTCGTAATAATGTTGATTTAACTATACTTATTTAAAAACGGGCTTTTATTGTTTGCCTTTTTTTATTTTATTTTCCCTGCAAATAATTTGCCCTAATGTCACACAACTTAACTCCCAGTGAATTTCAACCCCACGACCGTTTTTTTGCAAGAGTTTGTGAACATTGAAAAATGGCTCGGGGCTGAGTTTCAAATGCAACTGTTGTTTTGGAGCCGTATGGGGTTTGAGTTATTGAGTTATGAAGTCACGGTTGAGTCGGAGATGGATTGAGTCGATTCCTATTGATTTGTTCTGTTGTCTATTTGCTGTTATTTTTTAGTCGTGGAATGGAATATTCGACTGAGGTGTGACTATGTATGTTTGTTGATTTTTTATTTACTGGGCCTGATCGAAAGTGTAGTGAGAGTAGGTATGACTATTCGTTTTTGCGTTTTGCACTGTATTGGCTTAGTGAAGCGAAGACTCAGAGTCTGCTGGCATTCTTGACGTGTGACATGAGATCTGGTCACTTTCACTCTTATGACTCTTCAAACGAGAGAGACAAAGACCAGAAGATATCTCGAATTGTAGGAATAGGTCCCCTGGAACATCTCTGAATGTATTTGTTCGACGATAACTTAAGTATTGTGCATCCGATCTTTATGAAATTTTGCTGGCAAGTAGTGCATGCAAATACAATATTCAATATCAAATGTGAGTCAACCCGGTTTGTGGGTTGTGAAGACATAGAGTTCGCAACGCCTGTCGAACGAATTCGAGAAGCTCGTCTACGTCCCTACCTAGACGAGCTTCTTCTTCTAGAATTAATAACGATCGCATATAAAAAGAAGAAGAAGAACGTTTGAACGCTAGCTGCTGATTGGACGAGCTGACAATATCACGAGACATTTTTAAAGCTCGTATATTTCGTCCAATCAGCAGGTAGTGTTCGAGCGACAAAATCGCTTGGAGGAGATTGCAGCTTGTCTAGGTCCCCATAATATTGCCATGATGGTAACATTTTGTTTTCGACACGCGACCTTGGACCTTATTGCGTGGCAATACGACTCCCGGTCTCGCAGCGTCGAAGACAAAACGTAACCATTGTGGACAAAAGATGTCATGGTCCCCTGCGGTGCATTCGGAAACGTTTCCCATCGGATCCCAGAAATTTCAAACTCAAATTGTTCGTATCTCGGTCTACTTTTATACATTTCGGAATAGGAAATCAAGTATAAATCCAATCGGAAGAATTAATCACGTTTAAAAATTTATGAATATAGACTGAGATTCAATAATATAGATTTTTTTTTTTAAATCCGAACGGAAACGTTTCCGAATGGTTGTAAATAGCCCTGCTATTCTCAGATCAAAGCGAACTACTAGTAAAGTTTATCTATCTTCTCCGCTCGTCGCTCTCTCTCGCACCATCCAATGATGCCAACACAAAGAGCGGAGAGAGCAAAAAAGCTGTTTGCTAAATATGAATACCCATTAGCTCGCTAGTGCCCGGTAATGGCTTGGATATTATTTAAAACAGCGGTGTTTAAATAGTTAAATGGTTATTTTCGGTGTTCTTTCTTTGTCTGCTTTTCTGTGAATGGGTAGTATTCACAGAAAAGCAACGATGTATAGCCTCGGAATAGTTATACAGCGAGTTATCTTTTTCTTTCAAAGTCAAAGTATAACTCAAAATGTTTTTTTTCAATTGGATATCAAAGATACACTTATGAACGTCAAAGTTATATTATTGACTCGACCGCCTTGTTCGGAAATAAAGCTACTATTTAGAAGAACAAGCCAGAGAGTGAGAGGGAAATGTTTATAAGGGAGGTTAGTATTTTGTTAGGAGTTTTTGTGATTTGAGGTATCCTACTAATATTATAAACGCGAAATTTTGTAAGAATGGATGGATGGATAGACGGATGTTTGTTACTCTATCACGCCAGAACGGCTAAGCAGATCTGAATGAAATTTGGCACAGAGATAGATTATAGTCTAAAATAGTACATAGGATATTTTTTAACCCGTGAAACCGCGGAGCGCAGCTAGTTTAAGTATAATATCTAAGTCCGTATTGTATTTGATAAATACAATACGGACTTAGAGTGTCTATTGTTTTACAAATTTACATCACATATTATCACGCCTTTCCCTCGGAGAGGCTGCCAGAGAAAACACCCACACTTCGTCGGACGATATTCAGTCCCAAATTTGATAGGGGGCAAGCCCATCGCCCAGAGGCGCACTAGTTTTTACGCGACTGCGATCTGCTAGATGGAGGGTTATGTTTTTCGAGTGTATGGATGTGAGTACGTATGTATTATATGTGGGTATATATGTATGTATGAGGTTTCTTTGGCGCGCTCTACAGCCTAAGCAGATTAATGTATTTCGACATGTGAGGTGTCATTTGAATCGTCTTGATAGTGGAAGTGACATCAGGTACAACATCATCAATCAGGTACACCTACAACATTTTGCAGTCCAACATTTTTGTTTTTCTTTTAATAATGTAACTTGTTAATGGTCACTAAATTTCGATTTCAATTCTGTCAAAACTATTAAAATCCTATATTGTACGTTTGTACGCTGCCATTTGGAATACGCATCCCAAATATGGAATCCCAGGTACGCAACTTATATTGATAGACTAGAAAGTATTCAAAGGAAATTTATACGTTACTTAAACTTTAGAACTAAAACGAAATCTGTCAGTTATCTTGAGTCATGTGCTAAACATCATTTTCTTCCACTCAACCAACGTCGCGATTGTTCCGATGTCATTATGCTTAAAAAAATTGTTACATCTGCCATTGACTGCCCAGATTTGCTTAGTAGAATTAACTTACTCGCCCCCACTCCACCTTGCCGTAGACCTGTCTCCCTCTTTCATCCTTCTCGATCAGCGACAAACTATCGACGAAACAGTTTTATCGTGCGTGCTAGCACTACTTTCAACAAAGTATGTAAAAATCCTGAACTCGATATTGATATATTTTTCTTAAGTATATCTACTATTAGGAAGCGATTAAGCGACAATTTTTTCGATAAATTTCATCTGTGATACAAATAAATTTCTTGTATTTTCTTTTTGTTAGTGAGTACTGATACTATGCTTTGTCAATCTATCTAACTTTTTATTTATATTTAAATTTTTTTAGTTCATTCTTATTTCAAATTCTATTTTTTTGCGTTGTTTACTATTTTATTTTTTTGTTACGTCTACTTAAATTCTATTTATTTAATCATTCTATTTGTGCGTCAATTCCTTTTTTCTATTATATTTCTTAGAAGTGTCTCCCTGTAAATGACTTTTTAGTAAATATATTAAATTTACTACTCTGTGATTGTAAGGTCGTTGGTTGACCTGAAATGTAAAAATAAAATAAAATAAATAAATACTTACCTATTTGTTATTATTTTGTGAATACTTGAAATTCTGCATGTTTATGGTTTTGTTTTGTTTTACTTTTTCCATTAGCAATTTGTTGAACAAACCTAAGATTGTTATTGTTAAGTTACTCAACAAACAACGAAAATTGAATAAGAAACGACTTTCAAATAAAATCAATACGAAAGAAAGCCCAATGTAACAAAGAACCAATCCCAAATCGATTACCAAAATCGACCAAAATTAAATTGCGAAAAGCATACATTTTAAGTTAGACACCATATTTAAAAATGTTTTTAGTGATTTTAAACTTACTAACCCTTTCCTCATGAACATGTTTGTACGGGACCCTAGCTCGGTGCGCGAGTCCGACTCGCACTTGGCCGATTTTTTTGTTTAATACATTATCAGTTTTTATAAAACTAACCTAACATTGTTCACCGTAATTATTCGTCAAGTAACAGAGATTCAATAAAAAACCACTTTCACATAAAATCAATACAAATAAAGCCCAAATTTAATAAAGAAGCAATCCCAAATCGATTACTAAAATAATAATAAATTGATCCTCCAATTATTAATTTTTTGTATATTACATTACCAGTTTTTACTAAATAGCCTACAATTATAAAATTAAAATTTTTAAAACCCTTCACATTTAAATTTGATTTTCATCAAACATAGCTTCACTATGTTTCTATAGCTTTATTAGATCACTCCCGTCTAATTTCACCTTTCAAACAAAAAAAAAATCGGTTCATTTGTTCGGGAGTTACGATGCCATAGACCGACACACACACGCACACATAGAGATCTCTCTCTATGTGTGCGTGTCACGTAAAACTTATAACACCCCGTTGTTTTTGCTTCGGGGGTTGAAAATTGTTCACCATAATTATGATAAGATAAGATAAATTTATTTCTGACCACATTATATACACATTTTAATCATTTTAAAAAATTTACAAATAAAAAGGAAATTTTAATTAGCCACCGCGGTATGATATCCTGAGTGGCGGTAGCTAGTAATCTTCCTGGGAACATTTTTTATCAACTACGTTAATTTACAGATTTACATTAATTAACATACTCAATTTTATAATTTTAGAGTAATTAATTCAATTTGCTGATGGTGAATTAGTAATAAATAAATAAGCATATTATTTAAATCAATTTCCATAATATTTCATAATATAATTCACAAAAACCAACCAATAAAAATAACAATTATTACTACAAATTAAAATCCGTCGTTCAAGGTGACGACGGTAGTTGTCTCTATGTGTATGTGTGTGAGAGTGTGTGTTAAGCTGAATGTGTGCGGTGTTGTGTGTTTGTGTGGGTATTCAACTTGTGTGTGTGTGTCTATTCTATTATTCTTATAAAATCTTCTGTCAAGTTTCAAGAAACCACTTTCACATGAAATCAATTCAAAAGCCCAAATTTAATAAAGAAGCAATCCCAAATCGATTACTAAAATAATAATACAATAATAAGTTGATCCTCCAAATTTTGATTGTCAAGAAAGCAGGTTTCGGAATGAAAAGATTTCGGAGCAAAGAATACTGACATCAAATTGGACAACCATGTGGAAGATTCCTAGCGGATAATATTTTATACGTCGATAGCAGATATTAGATCGGTGCGTAGCGATGTGTAGCCTAATGTGATGACTAGCGCTGGCGCGCGGGGCCACTCCTTGTTTTTTTTTTAATTCGGGACACTTCCACACACGGTTGCCTGACCCCAAACTAAGCAAAGCTTGTACTATGACTACCAGAGACTGATAAACATACTTAGATATTTTTGAATACATACTTAAATACATATTAACACCCAGACATAGAACAAACACAAATGTTCATCGCATAAATGTTTGCACTAGGTGGGAATCGAACCCACGCCCCCAAGCTCAGAAGGCAGGTTTACTACTAACTGAGCCACCGAGCCAGTCGACTTATTTTACTTTACTTTCTATTTGTCTTGATCATTCCGACTTGATTCGTGGGTGACGTCACAGCCGGTTCCAACGGAAGACCAGCGCTGGCTGCTATAGCCGGCATTATGCTGAGTTGGAACCGGTTTGTGGCAAAAAACATTGTTTGTATAGTTTTTAATTTTTATTGTTATTTTTCGTTTATATTTGTTTTTTGTATGTTTACTTGTTTTTTGCTCACAAATAAAAATTGTGTATTGTCTATTATCCTTTTTTTTTGTTTATCCAGCTCACAGAGCCACTTGTAACATTACTAATGTAACAAGAGGCCTCGCGGCCGATGTATTCTGTCTTGACAGTAGTCTCCGACAGTACAGGTCGCAATCCTGAACCGACTCTCGTGAAAATTTGTGGGCAGGTTCAATACCTGCCCACAAATTTTAGGACAAACATTTTCAAGTAAGCAGATTTTTTTTTCTTGTAGAGGAAGACAGGAATCCGAACAGAGATCCCGACAGAATTCGGACATCCGAAAACATGTTTGAAGCTAAAACATTGACGCTTCGTTCGCTAACGCTCGCTCGGTTGACAAAAGCGATAATGAGTTTCGGAACTGTTTTTCAAACTAGTCTCTGGTGTGTTTCCGCTCTAGCAACGCACTAAACACACCAAGGATTATGGGTTTCAATTACATTGATTCTACTATTAAATAAACCTGAGTCAAATATTGTTTAAACCTACTCGTACAAATTTTGAATTATTTTTGTTTGTTACGTTTTCAGGCTCTAACTGCTCAATCGATTAACGTTATAAATATATAGGACCTGGATGGCCGAGCTTTGCTCGGTATTTTTATTTATTTTTTAATTGTGTTTTTTTGATAAAATAAACAAATGATTTTAGTCTAACCTCAAAGCAAACACTCATTGACTTCGTGTTACTTAACAACGCCATCTGCTGTTGTGTCGTTAAAGCAATTAGTTGCTCACAAAAAATAGTAGTATTATTATTCGCCAATAGATGTCAGGAAGAGTCATATTTTTCAGTTGAGATTGATTATCGATAAAACACGAATAAAATGATATTTTCTAAAAATGATTCCTAGCTAGATCGATTTATCGCCCCCGAAACCCCCTATATACTAATTTGTATGAAAATCGTTGGAGCCGATTCCGAGATTCCAATTATATATATATATATATATACAAGAATTGCTCATTTAAAGGTATAAGATATGTACATACGAGCTGTGCCCCGCGGCTTCACCCGCGGTTAAAAAGTATTCTATGTGCTATTCTAGACTATAATCTATATCTGTACAAAATTTCATCTAGATCTGTTCAGCCGTTCTGGCGTGAAAGAGTAACAAACATCCATCCATCCATCCATCCATTCTTACAAACTTTCGCGTTTATAATATTAGTAGGATATAATATATATATATGCCATTCAGTCTCTTCTGGGTAGTGGGTCTTATTCCGAACAAGGCGGCAGAGTTATTTTTATAACTTTGACGGTCACAAGTGTATCTTTGATACTGGGGACACAGATTTTGGGGGCTGAGCTAGCCACGTCCGTAGGAGTGTACTCTATTCTGATTCCCTACACGTGGTCCCCGGGTAGTGCTAACCGGGTAGCAAACTCTGGTCGGAGGCTCCGGCAGTGGCTAGTTACCACCCACCGGACCAAGCCATGCCGTGAAATGACCTAGTCGTGTTTCGGGATGTAGTCCGGTGTAACCGTTCCGAAGACGGGTCTGAGCAGTAGCGCACTTGTAGCGCCTCACTCAACTGCCGTCTTTGTACTTGTTCACTCTATAAAACTTCATGGCTAGAGTGAATAAGTACCTTATGGGTCGTCGTGCTCCATCTTAGACCACAACGTCGCTTAACATCAGACGAGTTGAATAAAGAAATTTTGACTTTCAATTGAGCCGTTGGATGCGGACAGCGCAAACCGGTCGTTGTGGAGATCATTGGGGAACGTCTATGTCCAGCATTCGACGTCTATTAGGCTGACGTGATGATGAGGATGACTTCGAATTTGATTTTGAAAAAATTTACGGTTCCTGTCGGAAGCGGGAGGAACCGCGGGACGCTGCTAGTTTTAAATATATTTTTAGTGTTAATATAGATCTGAGTGTGTTGAGTGAGTCGAGTTATAGTTATGTGGGATAATACACTTACTCTCAAACGATCTCAAAGCTCGATCTTTGCATTGACCTTTACAAAGTTATTGAATAAACATGATATTTTAAGTGTCAAAATGAATCTGATTCCGGTTAGAAGTCAGACAAGAATGCCGGAGATTCGACTCACAATTTCAACAACATCGACCTTTACTCTACATTATATTAAATTACAACCGGAAACGGATCTTATCATTCAAATGTCCCCACAAATTACATTCCAAAAGCACGACACCGGAAAAACTCGAGAAATACGTACAAAAACGCGAAAAAAGTAAAATTACGACACCTTGCCCAGCAGAATACATAATTACGTTTCCCAAAACAAAACTCCGCGTTTCCTAATTAAAATAAATACGATTTGTGCTAATTTACTCTAAACAAGAGGCCGGGAGACGATGGACGGTTTTATTACTAATCACAGTCTTGTTTTTATTACTTTTTTTTACACAACAAACTTGATTGAAATTTTGACAGATTTTCGCTTATATACTTAATTTATCTAATCGTTAATAATATAGAATTATTATTATAATCGGAGTTTGTATTAAAATATCCTAACAAAGTCACTAACTGTACTTAAATCAATATAGTCAAGTTAAAAAAAAATCTGTTGAGACACAAGGATAATATATTTTTTTTATTAACTAATTTACTTCAATTTTAAATGTGTAGCGTGATTTAATTGATAAAAGCATCAAAAAAATTATGTGCAGTAAAATATTTAGCTCCGTAATTTTGAGTATAATTTTACAACAATTTTAATAGGTACGCAAGCTTTCGCCCGGAAACCAAGAGTTTTACGAGTACTCCCGCGGGTTGTTACTAGTAATAAAAATAAAAGCTAAACCCTTTTTTTATGTTCAACTTTTACTACATTCCCTGATGAAATGTGACAATGACACGTAAAATAAAGCATCATGTCCAATATTATGATGAAATTGTTATGACATCTATGTTTATAGCAGAAAAGTAGTGTTTCGCGTGCGGGTGTGGCTGGCGTTGTAGCCGTAGATAATTATGCAATGCGCCATCTAGTTAAATTTGTTTAGAACTAAAACATAAAGCTGGTTTGTAATTTCTCAGCAACTAGTTATAGCGTATTTAACAGAATTATATAATATTTAAAAAATATATTAACAGTAATTTTGTGAAAAGAACTCCAATATCAATTTCGTTACATACACATATGCCATTTTCAATACTAATTCTTTACATTATGTAGTTAGACTACTATCTCTAAAACGTTATCAAATAAACAAGGTATCAGGGATTTCTTGGAACACGCAACTAACATCCTTAATACTACTAAGCAATTGTTTTTGAATGGTTAATGAATTGGTCTATTTTTGACACATGTGATTTAAAAAAGTGTCAATTTGAAGCAATTTAATAACAATATTGAAATTATTGGTAAGTAGGATTGGGAAGCAGATCCAAAACAGTCATTTAAATTAATCATTCAATGTTTCCCGGCCAGGAAGCGAACCCGAGACCCATAAAACGTTCGAACTCCGACTTTATATAGGAACATTCACAAGTAATATAATTCTCCACTCGCTCCCGAACTATACTGGTCATTACGCGACCCTCAAATGGGCGTCGGGAATAAACCACGCGAGTTAGTCGAGTTATGGCGAAGTGGGATAATAGACCTACTCTCGAACGTCTAAGGTCGATCTTTGCTTTGACCTTTACAAAGTTACTGAATTAACCTTATGCTGCAAAAGATATAAAAAAATATGTCTTCTATTTAATACTATGCGCGGTTTAAGAGTAGCCTGTGTTAGGGTGGGGTTCCACTAAAGGGAAGTTGACAAAACACATCGTTTGGAATATTTGTTTCGCTTTGGTGTATCCCCTTAATTCAAATATAAGATATCTCCATGGAAACCTACTGAATCCTATTTATTGACCGAGTGAGCGTTCGTGAGCGAAGCGTCTCTGCTTCAGCTTTTTTTTACAACAGACTAGGCATGCGTTTGACTACTGACTCGCCTGATGGGCAGCGTCGACGTGATCGAAGGTGTAACACGCTTGTCTAGGAACTCTAGGCGATACCTATTCACTTTACTCTTAAACACCCCTTCTTCGACAAAAAGGCCAAAGTATGTCCAACCGTCTGGATTTGGTTCGAATCTTTGTCTTCTTCTACAAGTCTCATTTCTTAACCGAAGTGTGAAATATATAGTATGAATAGTATTATATTAATAATAAACATACGAAACAGCCATAGTAGTGTGTAATCTTTGTTCATGTTGTTTTTGCTAACTACCCACAATTATGATTTAAAAAGAACTGTCTTATAACATAACATTTAAGTTTAGCAATTAAGTTTTAAAAGGCGGTCCTAGCCTACAAAATAACTTTTAATTTGTTTACTTGTGTCTTAGTCTCTAACGCTGAGTGTACAAAATTTTTCTTTTATATGTGTTTGCTAATAAAGAAATTTTAAAATCAAATCAATAGTATTATTATTTACATATTATGTTATTTACCCACGCTATATTCTATATGTGGTTTTTTTAGGGTGACACAAGACTTTAATAATATTACCAAATGCTTTTGTAATTACCTTTTGACGAATCCATTTAAAGTCAAAGTCAAAGTCAAAATGTTTTTATTCAATTTAGGTATCAAAGATACACTTATGAACGTCAAAGTTAATTAAATTGACTCGACCGCCTTGTTCGGACAAAAAGCCTCTACTCAGAAGAACAGGCAAGAAACTGAGGGGCATTATTTTTTCAAAGAATAAATAAATTACAGTCTCACAAATTTTGGCTTACAACTAGGTAATATCTATAAATACTAGTGGCTACTTGGCGGAAGTGGAAGGCTCCAGACATCTTTATCTTCTAAATAATTCTTAACCTTATAATATCCTCTTTTCATTAATGTAGTTTTTACATGTGATTTGAATTTTCCCTCGGTGAGCCCTGTTATATTTTTCGGGATTTTATTGTAAAAATTAACGCAGTTGCCTAAAAATGACTTTCTTGACTTAGTCAGTCTAAATCTCTGTACAGCTATCTTATCCTTATTTCTAGTGTTATAATTGTGATAGTCACTGTTCAATTTAAATTTATGTAGATTTTTGCGAACGTGCATAATATTTTCAAAGATATACAAAGAAGGTAAAGTTAATATATTTATTTCTTTAAATAAATCTCTCAATGATTCACGGGGACCCATTCCGTAGATAGCGCGGACCGCTCGCTTTTGCAAAATAAAAATGGCCTCTACTTCAGCAGCTGATCCCCACAGCAAAATGCCATATGACATTATGCTGTGGAAGTAAGCAAAGTAAACCATCCGAGCTGTAGCTATATCCGTCAGTTGCCTAATCTTGCGAACCGCATAAGCAGCAGAACTAAGTCTCCCAGACAAAGCACTAATATGTGGACCCCATTGCAGTTTGGAATCAATGCTTATACCCAGGAACACCGTCGCCTTGTCTATGTTAAGTTTATCGCCCTCAAGCATTACGTTTGGTTCTATATATCTAACATTAGGCATGGAAAACTTTAAACACTTAGTTTTTTTTGCATTTAGTAACAAATTGTTTGCAGCGAACCATCTCGAAATAATAGTCAATACGTTGTTCACATGCACAAGCTCACTATCTTTCCTATCTGTTCTAAAAATAAGAGATGTATCATCAGCAAATAGAACTATGTCTGTAAGGTCCTTAACCATATACGGCAAATCATTTATATACGCTAAATATAAGAACGGGCCTAAGATAGAACCTTGTGGTACTCCCATTGTAACTAAAGATCCGGAAGATGTGACGCCATTAATTCCTACTTTTTGTTGTCTATCAGTTAAATATGACTCGACAAGATCTAGAGCGATTCCACGAATTCCGTAGTTCATTAAAGGAGCATCCTTAATACATTTTTAGCTAAAATTGTTAAGGAACTGTTACTTAATGACAATAAAAAATATTCTATTCTATTCTTATTTATTTAGTTCAGGCAAAATTCTTTTATTGTTCCTAAAAAAATGTTTCAAGTATCTGATAGTTTTTATGTTAACCATGTAACTTTGAAATAAAAAAAAAAAAATTATTAATTATTCTGGAGCCCAGTGTATGGCGACAGGCTCGCTCCCTGTCACATCTGAGACTGAATATCGTCCGCGAAGTGTGGGTGTTGCACCTCTGCCAGCACTTTCGCGAGAAAGGCGTGACGATATGTTATGTATGTTATGTTTCCGTACTAGAGCCACAGATACCTATCGAATTCCTCCAAATAAGAACAACAAATCTCATAAATCCGCCGAAGCGGAAGTTTCGGACAACAAGTACGAACTATTCTATTATTGCCCTAATCTCTGACTAAGTTTTGGTACCTACCTCCTATTTGACCGAGCGGAGCGAACGTCGCTTCCCTTCCTAATATTTTGTAGTCTCGGAATAGTCATACAGTACTAGCTGTAGTAAATACAGTACAGTATTTTCTACAGGCTGCATTTCGGTGAGTGTGCGTTGGAACTGCATGACCTAATCCCTTCTTCCCTTTCTTACAGCAGAACAAGTCGGAAAACGCATACGTACCATCCCTACTTAGTCGACATTCCATCAACTCGTACTAAATGGTTTGCCTCCACCTTTCTGATACGAACCGCTAGGGAATGGAACACCTTGCCATCGTCTATATTCCCGACTAACTACAACCTGGGTATCTTCAAGGCTAGAGTGAATAAGTCGGAATAACCTTCTAGGTCGTCGTGCTCTATCTTAGACCACAACGTCGCTTAACATCAGGCGAGTCGGTGGTCAAACGTCGACCTATTCTACATTAAAAAAATATATTAAAAAAACACAAAGATGCGCCCGCGGTGTGTTGTGGCTAAAAAGTAGTCCTTATGCTATTTCAGACTATAATCTATCCTTCTTCCAAATGTCATCCAGATCCGTTTAGCCGTTCTGACGTGATTGAGTAACAAACATCCATCCGTCCCGCGTTTTTAATGTGATGTGATTTTGTTTTTTTTTTTTTATCAAACTAGCTGCGCCTCGCTATGTTACTCGCGGTTAAAAAGTAATAGTTAAGTTAATCCCGGGTATAAGCTACCTCCATACCAAATTTTATGAAAATCCGTTCATCCGTTTGAACGTGAAGAAGTAACAAACATAATATACGAGTACAAACTTTTTCGCTTTTATAAAATTAGTGTGATATAAAATTTAAAGAAAGAAATAAACAAAACACTGTATAAATGTGGCAAGGCTATACGACGTTTATAAGTGAGGGGTTAGAATTTACAGGAAAACCTCAGCAAATGTGTGTATGTACTATCTAGTTTTAGTATATTTTCCTGACAATAACTTGAGTACCGTTAACCCGATAACTGTGAAAAATTTTGCATGCAAGTACTACAGTGTTACATTACAGTATTACATTACATTGTGTGTTTTCTGAATGTTAGACCTCGTTTTTTTGGATCATGACTCTAACATTGTGTTACTTAAGGTTAGCTCCTAACTCTTGCTGGCGCAAGACGACTTATCAGCTGATCAGTTAACTCTGAGTTAAAAGATAACCCGAGCTTCTGCAAGTGGCCCTTAGTAATCTATAACAACCGATTAGCCCTGTAAGAGGCCTTTAGGTAGTAAAAAAAATTACACTATGACCAGCCACTAGCCCTCAGCAATATAAACGTTGTATGGCCCCAAATAATTACAAAGCCTATCGAATTCCTCTTTTTCGATTCAGTTTCAATATAAAAGGAAGAAAAAGACAAAACACAGTGTAACTATTCCGACGCTATACAACGTTTACTGCTAAGTAGGTAGGCCTATACGGGCCTCTTTACAACGATTCAATGTAATATTAGTGTGATTTTTACAGAACAACATGTTTTTGCTAGCCATCTTCCGAGCAATTTGTCACTAACGTCTCTTCTTATTGTTTCAGGTAAAATACTATGTAATAAAGGGAAATGTAATATAAGCCGTAAGTACTGTAATTATTGTCCCCAACATGTTTGGGTATTGGAGCACTAGCTGCAGTCCGCGGTGTTACCCGAGTTTATAAAACCGGCCAAGTGCGAGTCGGACTCACGCATGAAGGGTTCCCTACCATTATCTATAAACGGCAAAAAAAAACACGTTTGTTGTAGGGAGCCCTCTCATATGTTTATTTTATTGTGTTTTAGTACTTGTAGTTATAGCGGCAACAGCAATACATTAGCTGTAAAAATTTCAACTGTCTAACTGTCACGGTTCATGAGATACGGCCTGGTGACAGACGGACTGACAGAAAGAAGCGGAGTCTTAGTAATAGGGTCTCGTTTTACATTTCGCGTACGGAACCCTAAAAATGACTTAATGCTAATACAGTAAAAGCCGTTCCTAATTTCTTTATTTCCCATTTCCCTTAAATAATGTGAATGTAAATGTTGATTCTTGTTTGTTTGTATATAAATTGCTGTTTTAATCTAGGTTAGTACGTTCTTTGGGATATGGGATCGACGTAATCACATATACAGGGATACAGGGAAATTAAAAAAAAATAATAGGTCTGTGGTTACGACTATGGTATAATTATTTACTCCTCCAGGTATAGGATTCCGAGTCAAAAATTATCACGTGAGCAACACGCAGTGACTTCAATCGACCGGAGTATTTCATGTAATTTATTTATTACTAGCTGCGCCCCGCGGTTTCACCCGCGGTTAAAAAGTATCCTTTATGCTATTCTAGACTGTAATCTATCTCTGTGCCAAATTTCATTCAGATCTGTTCAGCCGTTCTTGCGTGAAAGAGTAACAAACATCCATACATCCATTCTTACAAACTTTCGCCTTTATAA
Source organism: Peribatodes rhomboidaria (assembly GCA_911728515.1). Taxonomy (NCBI): domain Eukaryota; kingdom Metazoa; phylum Arthropoda; class Insecta; order Lepidoptera; family Geometridae; genus Peribatodes; species Peribatodes rhomboidaria. Next base: position 1,869,522 of record OU452190.1, read on the forward strand.
TATTAGTAGGAAGTAGGAAGTAGGATTTGAAAAAATAATGCCCCTCAGTTTCTTGCCTGTTCTTCTGAGTAGAGGCTCTTTATCCGAACAAGGCGGTCGAGTCTATTTAAATAACTTTGACGTTCATAAGTGTATCTTTGATACCTAAATTGAATAAAAACATTTTGACTTTGACTTTGATTTTGAAAACAAATTCGAATGTCGACGATGTCGAGTGACGTCATTACGTGTTTGCTCCCGGAACGCCAAACGTTGTATAAAATGGATCATAGTTACGATGAAGCATGGTATAATAGTTTAGTTCGCCAGGTATAGTATTCCGCTCACGTGGGCAACACGTTGTGACGTCAATCGATGCTAGTTCGAAAGAGACGGATAATGATGACGAGTGACGTCATTCCGTGTTTGCTCCCGGAACGCTAAAAATTGTATAATGGATCATGGTTACGATGAAGCATAGAACCGGACAAACACATACACATGCATTCATACCAGTCAATCACTTAACCCTCCTGTGTTTTGGTTCACTGCAATCGAGTAATACAAACGAAACAGAAAGAAAGTTATTCATATTTTTCTGTGTTGAAAGATGAAATCCATTTGGATCCGAAAAAACAAAACTACAATTCATGCGAAATGTTTTGATGTAAAATAGCTTGTGTGGTTGCTGAGTAAAAGCAAAAAAATACAGGTCTGCTAGGTTATGCTTACTGAGAATCGATTTCGCTAGTCAAAGGTTCCGTACAGTATTCAGTGAAAAAAATGGTTTAATCAGATTTTTTGTGGTCGCATAATTTGTGTTTTAATTTTATAAAACTTACAATTAAAATTTTTGCACAAAATCTTCACAAAGAATGTGTGAGCTGCGTAGGTAAAACGTACCAAATGCGTTAGGTAAAAATATAATACCTAAATAATTCTAAGAAAATTTATTCTATTTTATTGAGAAATTACAGTGACAGATAGACAACGGAGTTGTCGTTAGGAATTAGGGAATACTAATATTTTTACTATTTTTGTTCATTATTTTTGTGTTAATTTCTCATCATCAGATTTAAGGGCGTTGCTCTTGTGATTCATGCCTAGGTTTGACGATCTATAAGATGTTTTTGATGTATGTCATCTGCTACATGACTGGAGCCCGGTGTATGGCGTCAGGCTCGCCCCCTGTCTCATTTGGGACTGAATATCGTCCGACGAAATGTGGGTGTTGTATTACACCTCTGCTAGCCCCCTCGGGGGAAAGGCGTGACGATATGTATATATGTAAGATGTTTTTACCACCATTGGTACAAGAACCGTTCCTATTCGATCAATAAACTGAACCTTAAACAAACTTCAACTTCAACAAAACTCGACAAAAATATAAATTTTGTAAATGGTCCGAACAGTCGATTTCGATTCAGCTGTTTACCGATCAACTAAAAACGGTGCAAACACTACTTATAGACGACATAACAACTATTTTTTTCTTCACTATTTTAGTACGGAACTCTAAAAAATGGAACCTAGCGTGGAGTCCACGCACACGTACGGGTTTGTCTAATTTAATTCCCGCGGCTATCCGCCGCGTTTTTTGTACATTTTTGGACTCTTTTTGTCAATTTCATTCAGCCTTTTGTCAATTTTGTGTAGTTTTTTGTCAGGTTTAGTGGCGAAGCGTCACGCGCGTGCCGTATTGTTTGCATAATTGTTGCGTGACAAATAGGCCGATGTTGTACAAAATATTTTTGGCGTGTATTTATTGGGCTGCGCTATAACTAAGCTTATTGAGGTTAGTTAAAAATGTAGATAGTTTCTAGCATGGTCCAAAAAACGAGGTTTAGCATTCCGGGAGATAGATAGATAGATTAGATAAACTCTTTATTGTTTACACCACAGATAACAAAACAACAAGAGAAAAATAATGATAAAACTAATTAAATAGTGTAACAACTGGCGGTCTTATCACTAAAAGCGATCTCTTCCAGGCAACCTTAGGATGGAGAGGACACGACAAATGAGTATGGGACAAGGTGTGCAAAAATAACTAAAATAAACATAAGATTGATACAAAAAACAACAAAACATCGAGTATTTTACCTATACACCTACATAAACTATTTACATAAAACTTACATAAAAGTACATCATACTAATATAATACATTCTAGTACTTAAAATACCTATAGTTAATAAAATATACTAATTATTACATACATATATCACTATATCCATATAATTATTATATACATACAACACTGATAAATAAAACAATCAAGGCAATTTTGATAAATACAGCTTTTTCACGGTGGGAGCCAACACGTAATGACGTCACTCGTCATCGTATTTTTCAAACTTGTTTTTAATCCCCGACGCGAAAACGACGGGGTGTTATAAGTTTGACGTGTACATATGTGTCTGTGTGTGTATGTCTGTCTGTCTGTCGCATCGTAGCTTCCCAACGGATGAATCGATTTTGATTTTGTTTATTTTTGTTTGAAAGGTAAATTAGTAGGAAGTGTTCTTAGCTATCAAAATTGTTACTTGAACTAATATCTAGTGTAATTCCGCTTTAACATAAGCGGAAGAGTTAAAGCGGAATTCCACTAGATATTAGTTCAAGTAACAATTTTGAAGATGAACTTCCGCAAAGTAACGCCTGATTCAATCAGCTGTTCTTAGCTATGTTTGATGAAAACAACAACAACAACAACAACAACTCTTTATTAAAAACATATAATAATTACAATGGTACTATATAGGTATATACATATAGGTAATGGTACAGAGGCTTAACTAAGTTTTTAATGGGCGGCCTTATCGCTCAAAGCGATCTCTTCCAGATTCTTGAAAATCGATGTCGGAGGTTTTAACTTCTATATAAAGCATATTTGGCGTCAAAGCCTCAAACAAAATAATTACTAATACAATAACAAACTATTAAACCCACAAAGTGCTCATTTGACTAATTACTTAAATTACTCATTACTTTGATAACACAAATAATATTGGTCCAATCATTGCAAAAATAATATTCAAAATTTGCAAAGTTAATCAAACAAATAAAATTAACTGAAATTGTTATTCACAAGCAAATTATTTTAATTAGACGCTTGTTCGTTAAAATATTGTTAATGAATAAACAAGTATTAATTAAATTAAAATATATCCGAATATGTTTACATAAATATCGAGTGAGTCTGATTTCCTCGTATTCAAAATTAGACCCTCACAGAAGATACGGAGTTAAAACATTAAACGCACAGTTAATTAAATCAGAGATCAAATGTTAATAAATTTCAATTTATTATTGTACTAACTGAAGGTTAGCTTCTAACTCTTGATGACGCTAGATGATTCATCAGTTCAACCTCTGATAAGTAGTTACGAGTAACTTAAAATTAATAAGTTAACCCAAGCTTCTCGACTGCCTCGGTGGCTCAGTTGGTAGTGAACCTGCCTGCTGAGCTTGGGGGCGTGGGTTCGATTCCCACCTAGGGCAAACATTTATGTGATGAACATTTGTGTTTGTTCTATGTCTGGGTGTTAATATGTATTTAAGTATGTATTTAAAAATATCTAAGTATGTATTTCAGTCCCTGGCAGCCATAGTACAAGCTTTGCTTAGTTTGGGGTCAGGCGACCGTGTGTGGAAGTGTCCCGAATTTATTTAATTTATTTATTCTGCATGTAGCTTTACTTTCTGAGCCTGAAGGGTTGTACCGTTGTATGGGAGCCGTTTAAATATTTATTTTGTTCTGTTTTTTTAGTATTTGTTGTTATAGCGACATTTGTGATTATATGTTAAAGCGATGGCACCCTAGTTGGGAGAAGGCCCGCCTCTCAAGCCAGAGAGAGCGGGTTCGAACCCAGACGACGGCACGCACCAATTTGCTCATTGTGTGAGCATAATAATATGTGCGTATTCTAGGTCATCTGCTAAAGTCAAAAGTCAAAGTCAAGCCCGGTGTATGGCGACAGGCTCGCCCCCTGTCACATTTGGGACTAAAAATCGTCCGGCGAAGTGTGGGTGTTGTATTACACCTCTGCCAGCCCCCTCGGGGGAAAGGTGTGACGATATGTTATGTTAAAAAAAAGGAGCTTTTAAACTTGAAATAACCAAATTAATACATGGCACAGATATTTCATAATTATAATCATATTCATATATCCCACTCTCACATTTTTACACATCCACACACACACACACTCTCTCTCTCTCACACACACAGACGACTGCACATATTATTTAATTCATTAATATAATATACATTATTTATTGGCTGTAAGTTTAGTTTGTTACTGTTGTTATTTGTTTTTTAAGGGCTGTGAATGTTGTTTAATAAATAAAATAAAAAAAAAATTGTTGTTATAGCGGCAACAAAAATACATCATCTGTGAAAATCGTAACTGTCTTACTATCACGGCTCATGAGATACAGCCTGGTGACAGACGGACAGACAGACAGACGGATAGCAAAGTCTTAGATTTTTTCCTTGGATACGGAATCCTAAAAAAGTAAAAATCTTTTTTTTTTCATTTATATCTTACATTTGATTAGGAAATGCAGCTCAAGGGTTTTCGCACTGGCCAGAGTGAATAGGTATCTTCTTTTTTTTTTTTTTTTTTTCCGTGGGGTAATGCGTTTACACATCCCCGCTACGCCCCGGGGGAGGCGGAGCGGGGTATGTCGGACTCGGTGCCAGAAGGGCACCCATATCGACTAAACCCCCACGGTGTCCATCCTCGTCGGCAGAGGCGGGATCACGGGACCGCTCTCAAATTCTCCGTAACCCAACCCCACCGCTCTCCGCAGCCGGACCCATCTCAGGGGCTTCGCCCCTCTTCTCACCTCCGAAGCGATGCCCTGGACACCAGGACATCTACTCCTCACGAGACCCTCCCTAGTTAAGAGCACCAGACCAGATATCTAGAGAATAGGTATCTTCTAGGCCAGCGTGCTTCATCCTCGACCACATCATTGCTTTCCAACAGTTGAGTTGACGTCATCACAGGTGGACTTATTTACGATAAAACACAAGCCTACCGTCGTTAAAAAATATACTGAACACAAACGCGACATAACAGTTTACGTCCGGTTTCGATTGCACATTACGAATTCAGTTTAAATTTTAAATGCCTGTATTTTTCGAACAAAACCCCTGGGGTTCTGAACAAAACAAGTTTCGGTGGTGGTTTTGTTGGAAATGCAACATATTACGAACAGTTCGGACTCGGTGGACTACTAAATAAGTATGCTGCAATACAGACAAAGGACTGCGATCGTTCATATGAAAAAAATGCTTACATTTTTACCCATTTTAAATATTTTTTTAAAGCGATGATAGCTTAGTTAGGCTCGCCTCTCAAGCCAGAGGGAGCGGGTTCAAACCCAGCCGGCGACGGCACGCACAACTTTGTTCATTGTGTGAACATAATTATGTGCGTGTTGTATGTCATCTGCTACATGACTGGAGTCCGGTGTATGATGGCGACAGGCTCGCCCCCCTTTTGGGACTGAATATCGTCCGGCAGTGTGGGTGTTGTATTACACCTCTGCCAACCACCTCGGGGGTTAACGTGACGATATGTTATGTTACATTTTTACCCGACTGCCCAAGGAAGGGTTGTTTTTCGCGCGTATCTTAGCTATGTTTCCAAATTTCTTTCTTATCTTGTTTCTTCCAAACGGCTGCATGGATTTCGACAGATAAGGTACCACTTTACTTTTTCGCTAAAAATCCAAGTGTCCTTAGGTTTTAAAGGTGATTTAAAAATACAAAAAAACGAGTCTTGGCAGATTTTTGGCGTGAAATAGTAGTAATAAAATTACGGTACCCATCGAGTAGGGTATCAAAATAAAGGAAATTAAGAGGGGATTATAAAATAAAATTAATTATTAGTTAGTATGTTTGGGTCAAATTTTGGAAACTAAAGTAGGATTAGAACTTCTTGGCTTTCAATTGGATTCAAAGCTTTGACTTGCTTATCTTCAGCGACAATGCAATATGGTACCATAGAACCGATCTGATGATGGAATCGGAAGATGGCAAGTGGTGGAACTTCTCTCTAGTTTAGTAGACTAGCCGTGTTGGTGCTTGTTTATCATTGTGTTAGATGTGCTTCTTAAAAGATTTTCTAAAATTACATTTTCAAATATTTCATTTACATATTTATTTTATTTGCTTTCATTCGTCCACCATTATTAAAATGTTAAATAATAATGTGATCTACGATGAATAACGCAGATTGTATTAATTATAATATATTTTTGTTGCAATTTGACATAATTGTGCCCTAAAACTTTACCAATGAGAGTCTTCACAATTTCTCTCACTATATCTTAACCTTGCTAAGCTATTTCCATCAGAAATAATAAAATTCTTATCAATATCAAAAGTCAATCCAAAAATATACCTGTCATCGACTATTTTCTTCAAACCTTCATTTTTGCTATACGTAAATATGCCAAGATTCGTACATACATAAATAACTCCATCATCATCATCAACTATCTGTCTTACTAAGATCATATCATTAACAACAACAGTATTCAAAGCAACAATGTCATAGAAATACAACCCTGAATCATTTGCAAACATTACATCATTAGACAACGAAACAAAGAAGTGGTCCATCTGTAAATCTCTAAACTCTTTCACTACTGCGAACTTTCCATCAATTTCTACATGCAGCGTTTGTTCAGGATAGCTGATGTAGAAGAGGTTTTTCCTGTAAAACAGTGACCAGATATTCTTGCCTTTCTCTTTGTAGAAATCTGCTATGTTGGTGTTCATGTTGAATTTGTAGATTCCTTCACTGCCTCCCATGTATATTGCAGCGTCATCTGATGCGTGGTCTACCGCTACAGAGCAGCCACCTCTAATACCTGCTACTGTTTGATATTCAGCCGTGTTTATGTTGTAATATCCCAAAGTAAAGTCCACGTCTGAATAAGTCTCCGGTGCAGAGAAGCTGAAGAACAGAGTGTTTGACGGTTTGTGTAAAATAAGATTGTAGGGTCTTAAGATGTTCTTCTCCCAAAGGATTTCTCTGTCGTAGTATTTGTCTCTGATCTTCAGTCTGTTGCATTTGGTTGTGGGTATGCTGGTTACTGATGATCCTAGGAGTATAGATGATAATAGCAGTAGAATTTCCATCGCGGATCTAAAACAGATAACATTTTAGCAATAAATAGGTCGTTTATCCACAGCTTTGATCGCGTTTCATAGTGTGTGGCACTCAGTGATTGTGTACCATCAGTTTAATTTTAATCAGATCAGGGGGAAATTCAGCTAACCATGACCGATACTAGCCTTAGCCTTAAAAAACGGAGGGGTAAGCTGTCAACGCGCGGACGGCGAGTGACCACTCGGTGACCACCCAACGCCCGCGAGTAATTGACGAGTGAGGACAAGTGACAATCGCTGACAGACTACTTGGAAAATCGTTGACCACGCGAGGTTCACTCGTTGACCACGCGGCGTCCACCAGTCGAGGCGATCCCGAGTCGATTTAATGAGTTTTTTTAGCTACTCCGAACATTTAGTAAATTTATTACCATCTTCTAGAGAAACAAAGAGAAAGATAACGTCCAAACAAATAAAAACAAATGACTAAGTAAAACACTGCAGTTGTTTAGGCTGAGTTAATAAAGCAAGTTTAATGATGTTGAGTTGTCATATAATTAAGATAAAAGAACAAAAAGTTGTTGTTTTGTTCTTTGATCAGTTAAACGCGTCTTGGTTTATCTTTTTGTTCAATTTAACAAACATGAAGAGGCGTTAAGAAATTGCAAAACGATGCTTACGTGCTCACTGACGCACTAACATTTACGTTAATAATAGTGTTTTTTTTTCATAATTTTTTCCTAATTGTGAATTTTATTTTCACTTAAAATTGATGTGAGTACTCAGTAGTCACCTACTCGTAATTTTTTTGTTTCCAACAATTTTGGTATTGAAATGGAATACAATTAAATGTTTACGTTATAACCAAATCATTTTTAAAGGCTGATTCCAAGACATGTAACGCGCGCCGCTAAGTCTTGCCTTTTCCCGTGTAAAAAAATGTTGGAAAACCACGACAATTTTCAAAATAAAACTGAAATTTATAAAATTATCAAACAATGTATTTCAAAAGACTCTTAGGCCCGCATGTTTAAACGACGCTCAGTCTTGAATCTCGATATAAAACTGATTTTTCCATGCATAAGAACAGATCTAAATCGAGATTCATTACTGGGCGTCGTTATAGCATACGAACTTAGAACACAAATTTGCTAAATTAGAGAAAAAAACCTGTCGGACTCACGCACGAAGGAAGAAGCCCCCTTAAATATTTATTTTATTCTGTTTTTTAGGATTTGTTGTCATAGCGGCAATAGAAATACATCATCTGTAAAAATTTCAACTGTTTAACTCTCACGATTCATAAGATACAGCCTGGTGACAGATGGACAGGCAGACAGACGGACGGTTAGTGGAGTTTTAGTAATAGGGTCCCGTTTACCTTCTGGGTAAGGAAACCTAAACATTAACAAAAAAATGCTATTTGTCACAGTCAATTTTTTTTTTTTTTCAAACAAATAATTAAATATTAAAACATCCTTTTGTTACTTGGTATTATTTAACTAAGATCTTGATACACACACTTTCACAGTACTTACTGCAAAAAAAAATAATTTAAACTTTTATAATTATCATAAAAATTCAAATAGGTACTTACGAAGCGTTTATCCAGAAATATTTATTGACTAAGCGAAAGCGAACTCGCAGAGTCTAGTTTGACAAATTGGCATTTGTTTGTCCAGCGATAACTACAGTACCGTTGCTTTGATGTCCATAAAATTTTGTAAGCAAGTAGTTCATTTAAATATAATTTTTGAGTTCAAATTTTGGTTTAATCGGACTAGGAGTTAAAGAGATATGCGAGATCTCCGATCGGAACAAACTACTAGCAACAGCGAGGCACGATTCTTCTAGGTTACACAGTGAGCTCTAATAATGCAATGAAGGCTGACATTCAGTGATTATGTGTACTGTTTATAAACTATATTGATCATATCAACTATAGATTGTATCATCTTGTATTTAGCTAGCTATTCTCTGTGACTTCACCCGCTAGAACAACAGCAACCATTTAGCTAAATCACACTAAAATTTTTAATGCAATAGTTTGGATGGATGGATGGATGTTTCACGCCTTAACGGCTAAACGGATTTGGATGAAATTAATAACATATAGGAAGTCTGAATAGCACATAGGCGCAGGTAACACCAGAGGCCCAGCTAGAGTTTGATATATATATATATACAAGAATTGCATAAATATATATATAAGTACCTGGATGGCCGAGCTTTGCTCGGTATTTTTATTTATTTTTTAATTGTGTTTTTTGGATAATAAACAATTAATTTTAGTCTAACCTCAAAGCAAACACTCATTGACTTCGTGTTACTTAACAACGCCATCTGCTGTTGTGTCGTTAAAGCAATTAGTTGCTCACAAAAAATAGTAGTATTATTATTCGCCAATAGATGTCAGGAAGAGTCATATTTTTCAGTTGAGATTGATTATCGATAAAACATGAATAAAATTACATTTTCTAAAAATGATTCCTAGCTAGATCGATTTATCGCCCCCGAAACCCCCTATTTACTAAATTGTATGAAAATCGTTGGAGCCGATTCCGAGATTCCAATTATATATATATATATATATATACAAGAATTGCTCATTTAAAGATATAAGATTGGAATCTCAGAATCAGCTCCAACGATTTTCATACAATTTAGTATAAGGGGGGTTTCGGGGGCGATAAATCGATCTAGCTAGGAATAATTTTTAGAAAATGTCATATTATTCTTGTTTTATCAACTTAAACATAAACTTGGAAGAAAAATAACAAAAAATAGGCGTTTGGCGACATCTGTTGGCGAATAATAATACTATTTTTTGTGAGCAACTAACTAATTCGTACTTAAATATAATTTCCAAAAAACACAATTAAAAAAAAAATACCGAGCGAAGCTCGGTCATCCAGGTACTTGTATTAAATTATAAATGGTTTGTAAATTAATTAAATCAAAAGATAAATACGAGTAAAATAAATGAACTCTTTATTTTCAATTCAGAAATAACAAACAAACAGATAATTAAGCTTAAAACTAATGTAACAAGTGGCGGCCTGATCGCTAAGAGTGACCTCTTACAGATAACCTTAGGATTCGAAAGTTTTATAATTTTTTAATAATAATAATTTTTTTATTAATAATATTTTTTTATTTCAAAAAGTACATGGTAAAAATTAAAACTATCAGATACAAACATTTTTTTAGAAACAATAAAATAATTTTGCCTGAACTAGGTAGTCGTGTTTGTCAGGCGATAAATACGGCAAAAAATTAACTTAATATAATCATTGCATACTCACATATTCTAATTCACTAAAATTCTAATTAATTTTAAACTATAAAATAACTTTATATTCTATCAATCACCGGCACGACAACAAATCAAAGGCACAGGGGATGTTATAAAACAGTAAAATAGTTGACATAGCCTTTCCCCTGAGTAATACAACACCCACACTTCGCTGGACGACATTTAGTCCCGAATCTGACAGGGGGCGAGCCAGTCGCCATACAACCGGGCTCCAGTCATGTAGCAGACGACACACACCAATTTGTTTATTGTGTATGTACAATACGCACATACACAAAAAACAAATTGGTGTGTGCCGTCGTCGGCTGGGTTCGAATCTGCTCCCTCTGGCTTAAAAGTCAAAACTTTAACGTTTGTTTTTTTCTTTCTCTGAAAGCGACTTGATCCAGAATGTTCTAGTGTGTTTTTCCGGATTTTTAAATTGCATATTGTATTGTATATTTTATACCCACCCCCATTCTAATAAACGTTGTATAGCCTCCGAATACTTCAACAATGTTTTGTCCTTTTCTTCCTTTTACCTTTTGAACTCGTTCGAAAAAGACAAAAGACAGTTTAATTATTCCGAGGATATAAAACGTTTCGAGCTAAGAGGGTTAATGTCTACGACAAAACAGAAGGACACACAGACAAACACATTTGAGCATTAGTTGTTAATATTAGTATGATGAAAACGGCTCCCATCAGATCTGTTATGATTGTGAATGGATTGTCTGAAGCAATGTTTATATTGAATAATGATAAAGTCAAAGTCAAAATGTTTTTATTCAATTTAGGAATCAAAGATACATTATTATGAACGTCAAAGTTATTGAAATAGACTCGACCGCCTTATTCGGATAAACAGCCTCTACTCAGAAGAACAGGCAAGAAACTGAGGGGCATTATTTTTTAAATAATAAATAAATTACAGTTTCACAAATGTTGGCTTACAACTAGGTAATATCTATAAATACTAGTGGCTACTTGACGGAAGTGGAAGGCTCCAGACATCTTTATCTTCTAAATAATTCTTAACCTTATAATACCTACCCTCTTTTTATTAATGTAGTTTTTACATATAATTTGAATTTTCCCTCGGTGAGCCCTGTTATATTTTTCGGGATTTTATTGTAAAAACGAACGCCGTTGACTAAAAATAACTTATTTGACTTAGTCAGTCTAAATCTCGGTACAGCTATCCTATCCTTATTTCTAGTGTTATAATAGTTGTGTGATAATTCCCTTCATTTCCTGTCTACAGCTGGGGCCTATCATGACATCTTGCCATGATTGTTACGTTTTGATCTCGACGCTGCGCGACCATGAGCCTTATTGCGTGGCGATACGATTCGCGGTCGCAGCGTCGGTCGGGAATAAAACGTAACTCTAATGGAAATAAGATAACATTGTAAGCCCCCTGTGGCTATAGGTACTAGTGTTCTTTCAATGTGTGACCGGAAGTGGCGCTTGTAACAAAATACTACGTATACCTTAATCTAAAAAAACGAGTTCACGATAACAGAATTGGATTTTGGAAAAAAAATGAGACTAATTAATAAAAATTTTGAAATAAATCCATTGAAAAAGTAAAAAGACTTTTCCAAAAAAAAAAATTTTTTAAACGACTTTTAAAGAGAAAGAAGTTCTCGATTCGGTAACATAATACCACTAGTAGACTCTGTGAGCTGTAGACCTCCTTGTTAATATTGAATGTTTAAACTAAGGTACATTGAAAAAACTAAACTAAAATAAATAGCTAATCTAATAAACAACTATCAATAGGCATCGGATCCAAAAATTTGAACGCATTGCCACGTTGAACAGCAATGCTAATTCTTTGGCCAAGATGGCCTGCATCTTGGTCTCGAGATGCTTCTCGAGATGGCCAGAGGCATGGACCAAACTTGCTGATTTATACTAAGACATCTTAACTAATATTATTAATTGCAAAATTGAGTTTGTTTATTTGTTTGTTTGTAACGCTTTCACGCCTCAACTACACACACACACACACACACACACATACACACACACGTCAAACTTATAACACCCCGTCGTTTTTGCGTCGGAGGTTAAAAATGTAACTTTAATGTACCTTTTGGCCAAGATTTGCGAGGACGAAGTCTGTTGCTATGCGCTTTAATAGCTTGATAGCACAAACTGCTATGGTTGCTCGGCAGCAACCGATTAATAGTACTTTTGTCAGAATATATCACATTATCATTACCATCAAACGTCAGCCCAAACAAGTCATCAATCTTAGCAATATTCCGTATTCTCAAATAAGGTTTCTCTTCTATATAAATCCCATCAGTCGCCACGAAAAATACGTCTCCATAAGAATCCTCAGCTATTTGCCTGACGTAGATGTCATCGTTCAGGTATAAGACGTCTTTCGTTGTCTTCTCAATTTTGTATAAGGCAGTTTTGTTGGAGAAGTAAATGTCGTTCTGTTTCGATATGAAGAATTGGTCGACTTCAATGTTTTGGGCTTCAGCGACTTTGACGAAGGCGTCGTCTTGGTACACGTAGAGTTTTTGGCTCGGATACTCGATGTAGTAGAAGTGGTTTTGGACGAATATGCTCCATACGGATTTCCCGTGTTCGGCGAAGAATTCAGCTGCTTTCGTCATGAAATTGTATTTGTATATGCCATCGTGGCCTCCGAAGTAGATGTCGTCGTTGCCAAGATCGTAAGCTATAGCGTAGCCACCGGGTACGCCCGCTATTTCCATGCATTTCTTTTTCTCGATATGACACGAACTGATGCCGAAGTCTACGTATGTTTCGTTCTAAAAATGAAAAATATAAATGGTTACTTTGCGACTATGTTATGATAAGACGCTGCAATGTAGAAGTACAACGTTTTGAAACAATAGAGCTTAAAATAATCTACTCGATGTTAGTAAGGTACTTAATTGATCCACAGTTCAAAACGTAGCTCCATTAAGGTCGATTTACACCAAACGAGCGAATGCTCATTCTATCCCCACTACATCAAATTCTTCAAGTGTAAACAGGCGTAGAGCATTTTAACGTTGTTCTTAGTGCGTTCGCAAAGATTCTATAGAATATGTGTTTGTTTGATGTAAATGGATACGTCTAGCTTTCGTTTACACTAAAAGAATGCTCTTGTTCTAGCTCTAGCTCTAGTTCGTTTGATGTAAATCGACCTTTACAGGCCGATTCATGTTTGATTGCGACTGTGAAGTTAGGCGCGAAACGCTGCGCAGTAACGTAAATGAAAGTACGCGCAGGCGTCAGAGAGGACAGCCGCCATTATGTTTAAATCGCCCTAAGGGGGGCAGAAGCCACTAAGTAATTACAAAAAAAAAAATAATCGGCCTGTACGAAGATATTAAATGTGATCATTTTGCAATTTACAGTAACCTGAAATTTCAATCGAAAGTTTTGGCAATACGATGCAAGACGTTTGATTGCAGCTTTTTATCGTTATAGACGACTTGTTGAAGGACAAAGTAGTGCATTCGCAGGCTAAATAAAAACACACAGGTTGCCTGCAAGATCGCTTTGAGCGATAAGGCCACCCATTAAAAGCTTAGTATAGTTAAATTCTATTGTAATTATTTTATGTACCTTTACTAAAGTTTTACAGAGTTTTTGTTTCTATTGTAAATAGTAATCCATTGCATAATTTACTTATGGGAATACATATAGACAGACAAAATTATAATAGCTAAAGACTTTTAACGCCTACAAAAAAATTGTACATCAAAAACTGTGAATTTCAGTCATATCTGTAGATGGTGCTAGTAAATAGCCCTGGGTTTCTTTGCCAGAAAATAGAAACATATTTATTCCTTATAATGTTTCCAATGTAAGCAAGCAAGTTCGTATAGGCCAAGTAGCTAGTCCTGATGTCAGAGTTTCTAGGCCGCCCAAAGGCCTCTAACATGGTTTAACGATTGCTGTTATAGGACAAACAACCGGGGCCTACAATTTAATGTGTCACCCGAGCCACGGTAGCATTCAGTTGTAAATGCCACCCGCGGTCACCCATCTTAGGACTGACCGTGTCGTCCGTTGCTTAACATCGGTGATATTTCCAATACTTGTTATTTATCAAGCATGCCGTTTAAAACATTTAGCGACATCTTGTGAAGTCACAATAATTGCATGTTGTTAATCGGCGTACGGAATTATGTTCTGCATTGCAAGTCTTTAGCTATACTGTCATTGCATTTTGTAAATACATACTTGAATAGTGTGACTGAAGAACAAGACTCCGGAATACTTGTGCAAGACAAGGTTGTTCGGCCTTCCTTGTTTGTTGAACAACAGCTCTTTGTCAAAGTAAACGTCGTTGAAAATGACCCCGTCACATATGATTCGGGTCTCAATGGTGGCGCGAGTCTCATTGGTGCTGGTCTGATTGGCCAAGGAGTTTGCCATCCCGATGAAAAGGAATAAATACAGCATTTTATTGACAATCTGCAGCAGTGCTGGAAACAAGGAAATTGTAAGTTAAGTGCATTTAGAGTCAATAAGAGTAAAAGGAAAAAAACGTTCGAAACTTATTGATTTGAACCGTAAATCTAACTGTCTCGGTGGAACAATTTGTAGTGAATCTGCCATCTGAGCTTAGGGGAGTGGGTTCGATTCCCACATTCATGTGAATCATGTCATTTGCGTTTGTTCTATGCCTGGGTGTTAATATGTACGAGTATGTATGTATTTAAAACTATTATATTATGTGTGTATATCACTCCCTGGCAACAATAGAACGAGCTTTGCTTAGTTTGGGGTCAGGCAACCCTGTGTGAAATAATGTCCCGGATTTATTATTATTATTAATATTGGTATGCATATGAATTAGTCAGTACAGTAACCAGGGTAAGTAATAGAGTATGGGTGCATTTCCACAGAAGCGGAGCGGAGCGCAGCTGTGCGTGAATTGACCAATTACAGAAGCGAATCGGAGATTTTGAGCCTTGATTGGTCGACTCATACACCGCTGAGCTCCCCTCCGCTTAGCTCCGCTTCAATGGAAACGCACCCTATATGTGTATTGAGAGTGTATTTTCAGCCTCATACCAAATTCCTAGAAAACTATGAACGATTCCTATCTTATTTGCATTTGTCAAGCAACCACGCGTCGTAGCCTATATTTCGAAACTACGCCTTCACTGTCATGCTTTAGAGCTCACATTCCAATGGTTTGCTTCTAGCAAGTCCGCACTCGGGAAATTCAAGATAAGCAGAAATAAAAACAGCATTTTATTGGCGATCATTTGCAGTGCGCTGTAAAAAGAAGGTTTTATTGAGTGGAGTGAGGATATCCTATAGACTTCCTCGCTCTGTACTACTTGCTTGCTGTTTTCTCAATTCGTTGTGTAGTTGCAATCGACTAGAAATTAGATTATTCTTGCGAATTGACGTCCATAAGTGTGTCTTCGATACCTAATTTGAATAAAAACATTTTGACTTTTGACTTTTTGAATGATAGATGTCCGAATAGTGTATGATGAATGAATCCTACTAATATTATAAACGCGAAAGTTTGTATGTATGGATGGATGGATGGATGGATGGATGTTTGTTATCTCTCCCGCGAGAACGGCTAACCAGATCTGGATGAAATTTGGCACAGAGATAGATTATAGTCTAGAATAGCACATAGGATACTTTTTAACCGCGGGTGAAACTGCAGGGCGCAGCTAGTAGTGTACATAAAAACATGTGTACATGTTGCAGCCAACTAGCAGACAACTTAATTCGCCGGTCAGTTAACAGCCTAGTCTTTTTATTAAACGGCACCGTTGAACGAGTTTCCTGATGATACTTAGCCATTCAATCAAACGTTTAGGCAACAACAACGTTAACCACTTGCCTAACCAAGTCATTTAAGTAGGGGAGGGTAAGGTTTAAAAAAAAAAACAAAAATGCTAAAGCTGGCATGCAATGCAAATCAATACAATACAATACAATACAAAAACTCTTTATTGACACCAAATACAAAATAAATCTAAACTAAACATTCAAAAATATAGGCGCAATGGGCGGTCTTATCGCTTAAGAGCGATCTCTTCCAGACAACCTTTGAATGGAATAAAAACATTAGATTAAGCATTAAATCCAAGTCGGATTTGCCCTGATAAAGGAGTCGGGCAGGAGAAGTTTATTATAATGTCATGTCTAACAGAATTGCGGTTCATTTTACCGATTTTCGGATTTTATTTTTATGATAATTAATTCAAATCACATTTATTCTAAAAAATAGTTATTTTGGCAAATAATCACCCTATTGTATAAATGGCCTGCGCCTGCCTATTGCAACTTGCTTGTCAGCCGTTCAATTAAACAGCCTAGCCATATTACTAAACGGCGCCGTTAAACTAGCTTCCTGAATAATATTCAGCCGTAGCGCCTAATACAACATTTAATAAACCGGCTGGTTGAAACCGGCTGGTTGATAGGCCTTTCATGAAATTTCGTAAATTTTGCTCATTAAATTTTGCAAGTCGTTTATGCAAATATTTTCCGGCTATCACGAACGTTGAAATTCCAGAAGTCGCTATAATCCGATACATTTTTAACGTGAGCGATACACAGATAATAATTTATGTACCTCACGCAAATGTTGGTGATGTAATTACAATTTTAATATGGGCGAAATCGGACGAAAAGATTTGTCTTATTTAGAGGCGAACTACTAACTAGTACATGGTGTCTAGCCTAGTTGGAAGCGCGTCTGCCTTATAAGCAAGGTGTTACTGGTTCGATTCCCGGCCGAGCAGAAAATAAACGGTTTAAAGGACTAATTTAGTTATCTGTTCTGGAGCTATTATGGTTGTAAAGCATTTAAAAATATTGACAAATATAGTCTTTTAAAAACTTACACGCACAATATTCCATCGCAAACTCACTGAAAACTACGGACATTTACAAAGTTAATACAAAAACATAGTAATTATTATAACTCACCCAATATTAACAGATCAGCACGTTAAATCTCCCTTCATCATTACCAAGAACTGAGATGCGTTAAAAAATTATGATGTTGGATATATTTTGCAATGCTTTATCGAAAACAAACTTAACCTGCATTAGGTCATCCTCACACTGCTCCGCGTCTCGCGACTTTGGCATGGTTTCGCCCACAGCACCGTCGCGTCGCGTCGCGAAGTCGCACGTTTTATTTTGTATCCCAATGCTAAACAGAGATATATTATAAGTTAGTGACGTAAACGTGTGATTCTGTGCATATGTGCGTATGTCATGTGCCATGTCCATATGCCCAAACGGATAAACCGAGTTTGATTTAGTTTTATTTATCTACAAGGGGAATTGATCGATGACACGTTACATTGTAGGTCCAATTGTTTGTTCTATAAAAACAATCGTAAATCTATTTCAGAGGCCCTCGGGCGGCCTAGAAACTCTGGCATCAAAACTACCCAGTCATCACGAACTTGCTTGGTTTTACACCACAAAAAAAATGGTTTTATGTCGAAACACACTGTTAACGCTTCTCCGCGCAGGAGATGTCGCTCGTCGTCCCGCGCGCGCACAGTAGCTCGTCACGGAGTAATGTGAGAGTCGCCTCACGTGCCTGCAGTAGACTTTTGTTTTGATATTCATTGTTCACTAAAAAAATAAAAACATCGCTCGTTTGGTATTTTAAGTTATGTATTATGATAAGTGTATAGTATAAACAATTGTATACACTAATCTAAACGAATATTATTGTGACTCTGTGAACTGTAGTACTCGCTATTTTGAAGTAACTCCAAAAAGTGACTCTACAAAAAAATCTCTATAATTATTGAACCCACTCATAGAATTTCAAACGAATCGATTAAGAAACACTACCTGCAGAGGAAGACAGATCCGGGCAGAATTCGGAGCTCGGTCGGTCGATAAAGAGGGAAGATTTGTGTTTTTATACAAAGAAAAAAAAAATTACTGGTCCAATTTCAAAATTTTATTCACTTTTTTTATTATTATATAAACTGTCCTGCCCCCAACATGTGCCAGGGCTCTATGCTATCTGTTTCTCATTCAGTTCTCACATTCTCTTCTTCTCGTACTTTCATGCTTCATGCTGTATTTGTCTGATATCCATCACCATTCTCACCGGGACTTACTACTATTATGTCTATATACAGTTTTTCAAATTTTATATTTTATTCACTGTTAGATAGCTACATTCTCCTTAAGTGTTAAAAGCTTATGAAATGCGAGGGAAGCTGCAGGCAAAACATATAAATAATAATAAAGTGCATAACAATACTCGCTGCGTCCCGCAGTTTTACCTGCGGATAAAAATAATCCCATGTATGTAATAATCCTATCTTATTCTTTTTTTTTAATATAAAGAATAGGTCAACATTTGACCACCAACTCGCCTGATGTGAAGCGACATTGTGGCCTAAGATGAAGCACGAAGACCTAGTAGGTACTTATTCACTAGGTACTTATTCAGGGTATAAGCTGCCTCAATACCAAATTTTTTCCGCCATCCGTTTGACCGCGAAGGAAGAACAAACGAACACACACACACACACACACAAACTGTCGTATTTCGAATCGACAGATTTGGATGGATAGCAAAAGTACAGTTGACTGCCTCGGTGGCTCAGTTGGTCGTGAACCTGTCTTCTGAGCTTGGGGGCGTGGGTTCGATCCCACCTAGGGCAATCATTTATGTGATGAACATTTGTGTTTGTTTTATGTCTAATATCTATTTAAGTATGTATTTAAAAATCTCGAAGTATGTATATCAGTCTCTGGCAGCCATAGTACAAGCTTTGCTTAGTTTGGGGTCAGGCGACCGTGTGTGGAAGTGTCCCGAATTATTTATTTATTTATTCATTTATATAACTATTTTAACAAAATTGATACAAACCAAAAAATTGTATTTATTCTAAACGGTGTGTCATAATAATGGTATGTGAACTGGAACTCTATTCCTAGAATTCGAGTTATTGTCTGGTCTTTGTCTTTCTTGTTTGAAAAGTCTTAGGAGAGAGAGTGACCAGCAGGCTAAGCATGCGCAACGCGACAACGGTATCTCGACTCTTTTTATCGAGACAGACATATGTTTCAATGTAGCCTTGTCACGTTCTCACACGACAAAAAGTGTCAAGAATAATTTAATCGCGCGCGCATTGTTATGTCAGCTGAAGGTTACATTAACCGTTGGTATCAATACAAATAAGGTTATTTCAAATAAAATTATTAACGCGGATCGTATGTCAAATGTCTCTTATTCGTAATAAGCGGTTTTGAAATGAAAACAATATTTTGTTCAAGTATAATGCTAGTTAGAGTAAAAATTATTTCTACATCCAAAGTAGAGTTGTAATAATATTATTTTCTCTTATTAAAAAGCGCAGTTGCATAACTAAATTAATGTAATAAAGTAGGATTCCGCTTCCAGGTGTACGGAACGCTGTAGCTAGTTGGATCCAGTTTTAACCAGTCCAAACAAGTCCAACGGTTTTTATGTGAATTCTTTATTCAAATGTGTTGTTGAATTTTCTTTGTGTTTCTCAGTGTTGGAAAAAGGTTTTGTTTTAGATTACTAGGTAATTAAGTAATGGATGTTTGTAAATGTTTTTGTGAATTGTTTTCTGTTAATTTAAGTTTCTGTAAAAAATACCTGCTCTTAATAGTTGATGCGCGCATACTACTAAGTACATAGCGGGCAAATATTTTATATTTTAGTTGTTAACCCATACATACATAACACGCCTTTCCCCCGAGGGGGCTGGCAGAGGTGTAATACAACACCCACATTGCGCCGGACGATATTCAGTCCCAAATGTGACAGGGGGCGAGCCTGTCGCCATACACCGGGCTCCAGTAATATAACAGATGACATACAATACGCACATATTATGTTCACACAATGAACAAATTGGTGCGTACCGACGGCTGGGTTCAAACCCGCTCCCTCTGGCTTGAGAGGCGGACCTTCTCCCAACTAGGCTGCCATCGCTTTTCCTTTTTTTTTGTAAGTTGTTAACCCCCGACGCAAAAATGACGGGGTGTTATAAGTTTGATGTGTATGTGTGTGTGTCTCTGTGGCACCGTAGATCTCGAACGGATGAACCGATTTTGATTTTGTTTGTTTTTGTTTGAAAGGTGAAATAGTGGGGAGTGTTCTAAGCTAGTCGGGTTTTTTTTTAATTTTAGTTTTTTTAGTAGTATTTTTTGATAGTTGTGTGTTTCTAGGCGTGATGATGAATTAATGATCTCCCAATAGAATGTTGCCATTACTTCGGCCTTATCGCTGATTCTATTCACCTATACATCGTGTATCATTATACAAGGGACAATTGGACATATTCTACCATCTCATAATTGTGATCGACTTTTGCGACTACTAAACTATGGGGTCAACAATGAAATTGCAAAATTAAAAACAGCTTATCATACATACAATGATTTTTGTATGGAACAGCTAAAAGTCAAATGAGTCCTTTTTAGGTTCTCAGGCAACTGCGTTCGTTTTAAAAAATACCAAAAATTAACCAGGGCTCACTGAAGGAAAATTCAAATCACATGTTAAAACTACATTAAAGAAAAGAGGGTATACGAGTATAAGGTTGACAATTATTTAGAAGACAAAGATGTCTGGAGCGTTCCACCGCCAAATAACTACCAGTACATTGATATAATATGATATTACCTAGTTGTAAGCCAAAATTTGTGAGACAGTTTTCTAATTATTTTTCAAAAAAAATAATGCCTCTCAGTTTCTCACCTGTTCTTCTTCTTCTTCTACGCTCTTTTTCCGAACAAGGCGGTCGAGTCTATTATAAAACTTTGAAGTTCAGAAGTGTATCTTTGGTACCCAATACATTTTGACTTTGACTTTGACTTTGACAGTATTTCACGAGGAATGTTAATCCAAGATACTATTTTCTGAATAAACGCGAAACAAGTCACCTGTAACAGCTAGTAAGATATACATAATATTATAATAGTAAGATATACATAATAGTATAGATAAGAATTGGAACTGTCTCTCAAACGAATAATGCCACAATTGGCAACCCCATCGCTTATCCCCAGTTTACTTACCCGGGCCCGGGAGTATTACATTTTACCTTCCATTCATTACAGTCGGTTAAAAAGTGGAAGAAAATAATGGCGTGCGTCGAACCAGCGAACCGCGACGCGCTTCATAATAAATCCACCATTCACGAACAAAGGAAAACACATTTTTTTACGTGTAATCTAATAAAATATGGAAAATATGCCATTTATTTTACAATATCTCCCCTATTTATGTAGATGAGGTGAAAGGAGTGTAAAAATTTAACAACTTTTTGTACAAAATTGTGTACAAAATGCGATGTTTGATGTTACGAGTTCCTTAAAATGGCGTGTCGTAGAATAATGGGGATATAAGAAGCACTTTATAGGTTGCTTGTGTCGTGCATGCCGAGTCGTTAGCCCTAGTTTCACAGTACTAAGCCTAACGGTTTGTACGAGGCTTAAACGGAACCTAAAATTTGATGTGCCAACCGAAATATGGTAGCGCTCAGTTGTAAATGCCACTCGCGGTCACGTATCCAAAGAAGAAACGGTACGACAGTTGCTCAACAATAATTGGAATCAGAAAAGTTAGTTAAAAGCTACAAGCGCTACGTGTGCTACGAGGCTACGTGAGCTACGCGCTACGAGCGTGCTACGAATGAGCGTCATAAAATTCCGTGCTACAGGTTTTTGTATGTATGTGGTTCCAAAATTTTGATTATTTTTTATTATTGACAGAGCTCACTGAAGGAAAATTCAAATTCCATAAAAAAACTACATTAATGAAAAGAGGATATTTCAGGTAAACAATAGTTTAGAATACAAAGAGGTCTGGAGCATTCCACTTCCGCCAAGTAGTCACTAGTACATAGATATAAAAAGATAATACGTAGTTGTGAGCCAAAATTTGCGAGATAAATCTTTTTTTATTTTTTGAAAAGAAAAAAAATGCGCCCATGTCTGGTAGTGGCTTTTTTTCCGAACAAGGCGGTCGAGTCTGATAACTTTGACGTTCGACGTTCATAAGTGTATCTTTCATACCCAATTGAATAAAAACATTTTGACTTTCACTTTGGCTTTGACTTTTCAGAATAAATCATAGGAGATAAGTATATATCTGGACACTAACGACATCTGTCCACGAATTGACGTTTAGCGGCAAGCCAGACAGAAAAGACTTAAGACAAGGACGAAACACAAACGGGACACAGACACAGCGTCTCTTCAATGTACTTTCATACAAAATCTATAGAAGAGACGCAACGCAACGTACAACCAACATACAGATAAGAGACGGGCGTAGTCGCGAGACTCATTTTTTTATGAAGGTGCCACGTACAGGCCTCGTCGATGTCCTTGTCCTTTCTGTCTGACCAGCGCTTTAATAATTTCATAGCGCACCTCATACTCTTGGAAAGTAAGTTCAAAATCTACATCATAACCCCTTAAAACAAAGTAATTTAGTTTCTCGACAAGAAATTAACAAAAATTTCACTTAGAACTTAATTGCACGTACTTAAACAATTCTACATTTATAGTCTATCCTCTTTTGCTGTAAACGTTGTATAGCCTCGGAATATTTATACAGTGTTTTATCTTTTTCTTTCTTTCGAGTTATTAAACTCGATCGAAAAAGACAAAAGACAGTTCAGCTATTCTGCGGCTAAACAACGTTTATTGCTAAAAGGGTATATTTATAATAATTAAGTACCTTATGTATCTATTTATAATATAAAGGCATCTTCTAAAATTCAAATGTGCCTATTAATAATAATTAGTGTTGCCTTAAACAAGGTGTTCATACGCTTTAAACCTTTTGAGGTACATGTCAAGTGTCACTTTTCATTAAACTCCAATCATTATAATATTTATTAACCGGTAATATTACCGTCGTCGTAAATTACCGGTATTCATCAAATTAAACCTTATTCTGACCCGGAGAGTGCGTCGAAGGAAATGAATGCCGTCTAGTTGCAAACAAGAGAAATTTCCGCTTGTTGGCGGACCATGAGTTTGCTTTTTATAGGATAAAAAAGTATAAAATGCGAACAATTTTTATACTCGGTCAAAGATCCAAATTTAGACCCAAAACAAAGTGGAACAAGTAACATTATTAAAAGAAAAATGACTTCACGTGTCAAAATACATCAAGCTGTTTAGACTGTAGGGCGTGCCAAAGAAACCTCATACATACATACATGTATACCTACACACACCCATAGAAACTTACATACAAACAATCGAAAAACAAAACCCTTCTTTTTGTGCAGTCGGGTAAAAGGTAAGAAACTAGCAACCCTCCCCGGCTTCCCATGGTCTCTATTATAATATATATAAATCTCGTGTCACAATGTTTGTCCTCAATGAACTCCTAAACCACTTAACCGATTATAATAAAATTTGCACACCATGTGCAGTTCGATCCAACTTGAGAGATAGGATAGCTCAAAACGCGAACGAAGTCGCGGGGTGACAGCTAGTCATAATATATATAAATCTCGTGTCACAATGTTTGTCCTCAATGAACTCCTAAACCACTTAACCGATTATAATAAAATTTGCACACCATGTGCAGTTCGATCCAACTTGAGAGATAGGATAGCTCAAAACGCGAACGAAGTCGCGGGGTGACAGCTAGTAAACTATAAAAATATGCATAAAGCCTTATCAAAATCTGTTGTGTGGTTTAAGGCGAGTTAGCGTATATACAGACAGAAAGACAGACAGACGCAGAAAGAGACTTTGATTTATTTTACTAATCCATGTATAAATAAATAAGTTTTTGAAGTTTGAAGTTTTGAAGTTGTAGAAAAAATTAGTTTTCAAGACAAGCCTTTTAAGTGTTCGTCTGACTAATGATGACGATGATTAACTATCGAGAAGTTCCTACGGCCACCTGCCGACTACATCATCAGACCAGCTCCATGGTACCATTTCATTGCATTGTCTTGTCTCAAAGCATACCAAAATTTAGTCCAATCGAACGGATTGGCTAGCCTTAGTGTCTGCTTTCAGGCTGCCGTTTTTAATCAGACATAATTCTTAGTATGGACTTTACATTTCGATTATTAATTTTTAATAATTTATAATATTTAAACAATTTTCAAAGAAGTCCCAAAGTTTTTCCTCAGAACAGACACCCTATGGCTCCCTCTTCCGCTGTGGCCCACTTGATAACTTTCGACTATTGTCTTCCAAACTTACCCTGCTTTCCAATAACGAACCTTATGTCTTTAGTCATAAGAACCAAACAGAAGTCTATAGGTATTGGTGTGTAATACCTAGCATGTTTTGTTTTGAGTTTTGTAATGAAAGGCGAAGTTGTGACAACACGTTAGTTATGGTTAAGTGACTGTTGTATTATAGTTAAGTGATTGTTTTGAGCTGTTAAATTAATAATATAAATATAATATGTTTGATGCTTACTAGAGCGCGTCATAGGTATCGTCTTAAGAGAGAGATAAACGATCATCAACATGCTCTTTCGCGCAATAACGATGTGATATTGCTGTGCAAGATTTTTTTAACAGAATTGCGAATATTCGTACATAAATATCGTCACGCCTTTCCCCCGAGGAGGCTGGCAGAGGTATAATACAACGCCCACACTTCGCCGAACGATATTACGTCCCAAAGGTGACAGGGAGCGAGCCTGTCGCCATACACCGGCCTCCTGTCATGTAGCTGATGACATACAAAACGCACATATATTCACACAATGAACAAATTGGAGCGTGCTGAGCGAATAATACGGTAGGTAATTGCAAATAATATAGTAATTTGTCTAACTCACCAATTGAAGAAATCCAAAAAATCTTAAGGGTGGCATAAAAAAGGAAAATACGAATGGGAAAACGCCCTTCTGGGGTCTAAAGGAAACCGTTCCTTTTTTCACATTTTTTTTCTTTTTAAATTATTTTAGGGGTATTACTAAGCAAGCAATGTGAAATACTTACTAACAATATTATTTTTGGCTTCTCATAATTTTCCTTTATATTCTCACAAAGTTCTTCGAAACTCCCATTCGCAAGACAATCCATATTTACTCAACCATTGATAATAGTCCCAAAACAATAACAGACTCCACATTCCGCAAAAACAAGCCGCAATCCGTCCGCGCCATCTGCAACGTATTTAACAAAAAAACAAACTGGAACAAACCGAAATCAACCGGAAAATACCGGAAAAATCCGCTTTTAACCGCATCAGTATTCGTCGCAAATCTCCGCGTCTCGACTGCTGACGCAAGAGCTAAACCAAACAACATTAAATTTATTGTAACAGATATTATTGTCAAAGTATAGTCTGTCTGTCTGTCTATACTCTATAGCTTTAAACATCCAGACTGTTTCTTTTTTTCACTAAACCTCATAGGTAATTACTTTAATACGTCTTTATGATCTATTTCAACATTAGACGAGAAACGAAAGGCCAATTTCTCCTTTGTTTATAGGTTATACAAAATGTGCTCTGTGGTGTTACCCGCGGTTAAAAAGTAGCATATGCCAGCATAATGGAGGATATAATCTACTTCCGTTCCAAATTTCACCAAAATCCGTTCATCCGTATGAGCGTCAAGAGGTAACAAACGAACACTCTTTGGCAATATGAGTAGGATTCTCCTGTGCACGTAAGCGTCTCTTCTTCTTAGTCGTTAGCACTCCTGTCAGTGTGAGTGGTCGTTCAGGGTTTCTCGCTTCACAATTCATTGCCATTCGTCACGTACAGCCTTTCTTGTGTACATGTTGACGGGACCGCTAAGTGCAGCCTTTACTTGGACCGTCCACCGTAATAGTGATCTGCTGTGTGGTCTCTTCCCCTCTATCTTACCCTGCACCACAAGGAGCTCCATGGAGACGTCGCTGCGTCGCGATACGAGTCCCAAAAAGGTGAGGCTTGAACGATGAAGGGTAGACGCTGTATGATCCCAAGTTCATTTAGAATGGACCGATATTTACTGACATGTGACGTTCTGTTGCCACCAACAAACATTCATTTCATTTCATTTCAACATTAATTTTATTTCATTTTATCGTTCTGAATTCATTTCGCTACGTGCCCTACCGTAGTGCAAGTCATTCTCCAATAGGTGGCGCCACTATAAACAAAAATAATTGTAAAAAAAGTAACCTATGTAGCCCTATGTAAAATAGGGCGTATTTAGTGCCTATGTATTAATCCAGGGCGTAAGCTATCACCATGCAAAATGACATCAAAGAATTCATTTCGCTACGTGCCCTACCGTAGTGCAAGTCTTTCTCCAATAGGTGGTGCCACTATAAACAATTGTAAAAAAGTAGCCTATGTAGCCCTATGTAAAATAGGGCCTATTTAGTGCCTATGTATTAATCCAGGGCGTAAGCTGTCTCCGTGCAAAATTACATCAAAATCAGTTGATCCATTTGCGCGTAAAAAATGTAACATAACGTATTTGTAATAAACTAGCTGTGGCCCGTGGGCTCACCCGTGCTAAAACTGCTATGTGCTATTCCAGACTATAATCTACCCCTGTGTAAAATTTAATCCAGATCCGTTCAGTCGTTCTGGCGTGATTAGGTAACAGACATCCATCCATCCATCCATCCCAACTCTTTAAACTGTAATAAGAGCACAGACCTAAGATTTTTTTTTGCTTCGCAAAAGACCAACGAAGCGTGGGACAGAGAAGTCTCCATCGAAATGTAAACTCCACAAGAGAGAAAGAGGTCGCCTACAAATAAAATGTTAGTCAATTTTTCTTTTGTCATTAATGACAGCGCGCCACCTGGGAACACGCGAAAATTCCTATGATTTATATTTTTACTAAAATAATTATAAATAGACTCAAAAGAGAGCAATTGTAACTAAATGCAGTTATGTCATCTTGTGAGTTTAGCAATTGTGATGTGAATCCAAGATGTAACCCACAAAATTTGTCGTTTCATGGGTAAATATGAAAATTCCATTGTGATGTTTTTGTCTAAATTTTGTCTAAAACATAACATAAATTGGTTCCAAAAACCGATTTACCAGCGGTATGTTGTTGTCGTTTCTTCGTAACATCTATATTTCCTAGATGAAAGCAGAATTGGTGATGAAATTCAGCATTAAAATATTAGTTAGTTTACGCTCGATTTTCACTAGAGATGGATAAAAAGATGACGTCATTATTATCGATAGTTTTTATCAAAGTTCATTAGGTAGGCGATGGGTGCAATACATAAACAAAGCATACATTTTTGAATCAATGCCATCAAAAGTAAATTGATTTTCTTCCGAGTTTGTACTGAATGAAGAGGCGTAAAACATTTTTGTATTAATTATTAAGTATGTACCTTCAATTTCTGATCATCATTTTTAATTCAATTTACACATTTTGGGTGTCTTACATCCAAGTCTAATTTAATTATATTTAAATAAATTAAATAATTTAAATGTAAATTATAAATAAATGTACAAAACCCATGAGATAAGTATCATTACTTATCCTAATCCGTATACGAGTAAATTTGGTCAAGGGTCACAATTCGAAGCGAATTACTAGGATAGTATTATGTTGATCTTATTATTTACTTTTCTTATGTTAATTTATATACATGGTGACACTGATATCTAACTCTTCCGCCTAGCTTAACACCCGTTTAGTGATTAATATTCATTTTAGCTCAGCAGCGGTGTTATACTTGGAACAAAAAACAACTCAATTGGTATGCGAAAGATTATATTTATCGACAAGCACCCGGTGGACCATTTTTGGTCAATCGATAAATTAATGAGTACTTTTTTCACAACACTAATTTACTCACGCATGCGCAAATGTTTTTTTTTATCACTATCGAATTGTCACTGTCGATCTTTTACATCCTAGATCTGTGAATAAGAGAATTAATCTTTAAACTGTAAACTCCCAAACTGTAATTTATTTATTATTTGAAAAAATAATGCCCCTCAGTTTCTTGCCTGTTCTTCTGAGTAGAGGCTTTTTGTCCGAACAAGGCGGTCGAGTCTATTTAAATAACTTTGACGTTCATAAGTGTATCTTTGATACCTAAATTGAATAAAAACATTTTGACTTTGACTTTGACTTCTCTCATTTACAATATTAGTGTGAAGTTAGATGTTTTTCATTAAACGGGAAACAATCCAAGCGTAGTCGCGTGTCAAACTAGTGATGAATGTTTAGTTTTCGTTCTGCGCACCCTGATTTATGTGGTGACAACAATCGTGCTCAGACCTATTGCGGGGGTAAACACAAGTTTGTTATGTGTTTTGAGGACGTATTTGAGTGTAGTCGAGTGATTTCTGGGTTAGGTAGACAAATACATTTGTTTATTTGATTAATTACGCAACACAAAATACTTAGTTAGTGGCTTTGTGAGCTGGAGACTTCGTGATAATGATTTCATAAAGTTAAGCAAAACGCCAGCCGCAATGCGTATTCGTGTGCATTATGCGTTTTCAGCTATTTATAAACCGCTGCGTTTAATTGCGATGCGTTTTCAGCTAAAGGGTCCAGCGACCACTTTAGGCTAACTACGCATTGGCTGAAGGTTTCTATTGCCGTTGAGTATAGAAGAAGACGAGCGAAGAGAGCAAGTAATGGCACTGTCAGTGACAATGTGTTATTTCAATATTATTTTTTGACTTTTGCACTTATCTAATCATTCTTAAATAGCTAAAACTGTCTCTTGTATTAGGATTAATTTCAAAGTTAATAATGATGTAGACAACCTCCCTATGTTAAGATTTTTTGATTTGTTTTGTCTTTCTATTAAATAAATCAGTCAAAAGTGACCCCTTACAAATGCGGATATTTTTAAAGCTCTATTTGCACTTGAGCGCGTTTTAAACAAATATCAACAACATAATTATAGAGATATTTGTACATGCCAAATCATAATCTGCCAAATGATTTCCAAGAAATTTGACAAGCGCGTTTGTGTGGAAACTTCAGAATCTCGTGGACCCCTTAAGGTACAGATACGCTTGCTCATTACTATAACAAAAGCATGCCATTGATGACCTAATTGCTACTTAGTCGAATGGTTGTCAAGTGCCCACTTGCACTGAATAAAATAATTGCCTACTACTTGCCTGCCGATTCATGACAATATTTCATTTCGACACATTTTTGACGTGACAACGTGTAATAAATCTATGAACACCGGCTACACGCACGAAAAAGGATCACTCATTGTCCCGTTACGCTCGGTCGATCGGAGCGAGAACGCTACACGAGCGAGCGAAAGGCACGATGGGCTTGAGCGTTCGGCTTGCGCCGCATTTATTGGTCTTCTACTCGATTGCCCTATGCGTCCGAGGAGAAGATTTCATCAATGTTTTGTTATGACGTTGTCGCGTTAAACTCTTCGTAAACCGACTTTACAGACAACCAATTTTTTATTAAATTTGGAACCAAATTGGACAAATTGATCGCAGTACGATGCGAACAACTAATATTATACCAACGGCAAAAGACATAAGATCATTATTGATCACCTCGGATTACTCGACTAACTTAGCTAAGTGTGTCGCTAAGTATTGAACAACTTGTAACTGAATATCCGTTGAAATCGAACAAGCTGAGTAGTTGTACGACATAATCTTGTTAGCCGAGTGAATTGTTTCAAGAAGGGTGGATATCCAGTGCAATGAGCTAACTGAGAAAAACAATTGACTGTTTGCCTCCAGTTTGCTAACTGTCAGCTCTATTTATTTTTCACCCTCGACGCAAAACGACGGGGTGCTATAGGTTTGACGCGTGTGTGTGTGTGTGTGTGAGAGAGAGAGAGAGAGAGAGTGAGAGTCTGTGGCATCGTAGCTTCCGAATGGATGAACCGATTTTGTTTTTTTTTTTATTGAATTAGTCGGGAGTGTTCTTAGCTACGAGTATGTTTGATGAAAATCGGTGAAGGAAGTTTTTAATTTAAACTTATTAAATGAGGTGTCCAAATAGCGCGTCGTACTGAGTAGGCGCGGTTGTTTAGGTAATGCGTGTAGGTACGCTCCTTGTGATTTCTGGCCGCCTGGTACTATTTAGTAAACTTTGGTGCGTTTGTTATTTAACCGAGCGAGCGTATAAGCGAGCGAACCGTCTATGCTTCAGCTTTGACAAAAATGCTTTTGTATGTCCAAATTCTGTCTGGATTTCTTTCCGGATCTTTGTTTTTCGCTACATGTCGCTTATATTAACCTTTTTAAAAAAATTGCATAAATACCAAAAATTTGTCGGCAAAAAAAACTGTAATAACCAACCTGTAATAACCTGCTTACAAAATTTGAGGAGGACAGACGCCGGCCGCGAGATCTCCAGCTCACAGAGCCTTATATAAATTAAGCGAAAATGGACCAGGCGATAAGATTGCTAAGAAGTCCAATATTATATTTCAGAAGTCGTATACCCGTATCTCCATCGCATAGCTTTGCATTACAGCACCAACCTGTTCGCAAGTTAATTGTGTTTCTGCCAAGTGCTGATAGATTGATAGTGCGATATACGGAGTTCAATGTGGCTTCCATTGGAATTATTCCTGGAACAGTTGAGTTGAGTTGAGTTAGTGAGTAGTGAGTGAGTGAAGTAGGTCGGACTCAACATTGGCGCGAGCAAGCAAATTCGCGGGACGAGCTTAGTATAATCGTACGCGCTTAGAACTAGTACGAACTAGCGAGTTCAGAAACGTGCGGTAGTAGTATTGCTGTCCTTGTCTAATGCGCAGTAATAACAAGGACAACAATACTCCCGCGCGGTTCCCGCCGTGTCTGAAGTAGCGCTTAGAGTGTTTCTACTGAAGCAAAGATAAGTGGAGCGGAGTTCAGCGGCACATGAATTGACTAATCACAGTGCTTGAAACTTTTGCTCTGCTCGTTGTGATTGGTCAATTCGTGCACCACTAAGCTTCACTTTGCTTGTCGCCGCTTCAGCGGTAAACGATTAATGCATCCCTCCCTTGGATTGGTTGATTAATGTGATAAGAAAACTAAAAAGAAAAAAAAATTAAAAAAAAGTTTTTCTTTAATTGCTTGTAAGGTTTTCCTCTGAGAAGTTTTTTCCATACAGCATTTGACATTTGACTGCCTCGGTGGCTCAGTTGGTAGTGAACCTACCTGCTGAATTTGGGGGCGTGGGTTCGATTCCCACCTAGGGCAAATATTTATGTGATGAACATTTGTGTTTGTTCTATGTCTGGGTGTTAATATATATTTATGTATGCATTTAAAAACACAAATGTAAATGTATCAGTCTCTGGCAGCCATAGTACATGCTTTGCTTGGGTTGAGGTCAGGCAACCGTGTAGCGTGTGTGAAAATGTCCCGAATTTAATTTTGTTTATTATTTAGCTTCATAATTGAGTAAGGTAATTAGCTTGTTCATTTTTAAGAGTTTGTAATATACTGAGCCAAAACACGTTTAAGCACTCGTAATTTTGAACAACTTTTGCTATAGGACCTTCACTGAAATCGTAAAAAAAATACCCAAAGGAGAGGAGACACATTATATGCTTAGCAACAAGACAGAATTGCTTTAACACACTATGCTATAGTTCTCTTATGTCGTTTTCAACTAGAAGTTCGAAGTGGTTCTTAGCCTTTTCTAGTAACAGCTGTTTTTATTTTATTAAATAGAATAATTAGCGATGATAGCCTAGTTGGAAGAAGGCACAAAGCGTAAGCCTAAGAGTGTGGGTTCGATTCCAACCGAAGAGCATTTGGTCATTTGAGTACGTATTATAAATATCATCTGCTCTAACTTGTGCCTCATGTATAGCGACAGGCTTATCCCTGTCATATTTGGGACTGAAAATAAAATCAGCTGTTCTATACAAAAAGTTCATTCGACAAAATGTACAACACGCACGAAACGTTCCTCATTTCTACCGAGGATAGGACCGCTAGAGTGTGGAATACTCTACCAGAGTGTGTGTTCCCTGACACTTATAATCTGGGTGTGTTCAAGTCTCGAGTGAATCGGTTTCTTCTAGGCAAGCGTGCTCCATCGTAGGCCGCATCACTGCTTATCATCAGGCATGTTGGCGGCCAAATGCAAGCCTATTAAGTAATAAAAAAAAATGTACGGAACAGATGTTTTTCCCCGATTTCAGGATTGGCCCCATAATAAAGGTTGGCCATAAGTATGAGTACAATGAAATACTAGAATATGACTTAAAGATACACGGTGTATATGTAAAATAAGCTTTGGTTAAGACCATTAATACAGGAACGTACATTTATGCTGCTACAGTACAGACAGGAGGCAAACGGTTAAAAATTGTACCCATGCATCAACGTACAACGTTAACCTTTTTACGAGGAATTCCGTAGTGATGGGGTAACATATATCGGTGATTTACAAAACGGTTTGGTACGCTAAAGGTATTAATACCTCCTCCTGACGTCGTGTTCCTCAATTCTGACTATCGTGACCGCCTCTCACTATCTTCTCCTTTACGATGATGGGCCATCTGCTTCGGTGGACGGCGACTTGCATAGCATCGTAGATGAAGGTGTCAAGTGTAGTGCGGATCTGGTTGGACCAACGCATCGTGCTGCGGCCTAAAATACCTAATAAATACCTATTTGTCAATTTGAAAAAAGCATGTGCTTCTAATACAGTTTTGTAATGTTAGCCTTAATGTTAGGCTCTGAACAACATTATTTCTCTCGAAGCCAATAAAGAAACATTTATTAATGTCATAATATTTTAACATCATGATGACTTTTCACATTTTGCCAATTTTTATCGATCAAAACAATTAAATTTAAATTAACAATCAACTGTATAATGGTTTTTTTTAGTCCACAATTTAGACTTATTAGAACAATACAAACAACCCGAAAAAATATTTTTAGCAATTATGTCCACCATAATAATAACATCGATACAATATTTTCAGCGCCACCCCATCCCTACAGCTCACACGTCTATAACAATTTATTTTACAAATGCGAGTCTGCTTCCATAAAGATACTTTTGGAAGCTTTTTTGCGTCGACTCGTAGATTAGCCAGAGAGCTCTGAAATGCTTGCTATTAATTCGAAAGATGTGTACCCTACATACTTATTACGCATTGTGAAACTTCTGAGTGGAAAACATGCAGAAAAACGAGTACAGCTACGTATATATAATTTATTTTATGAACGCAAAACTATATAGAATACATACTAGCTAGTATGTAACATGTACGTAACATGTGTGTAACATGTATGTACATATTATGTAGTATGGGAAACGGGTCGGAAACCGCTGGACGTAGCTGCTTCCAGCGGTGCCGTGGTCCGTGTACCGGGTACCGTGGTCCCACAGAAACTGTTATTTTTTTCGGGATGAAAAGTACCTTATGTCATTTTCTGGACTCCTGGTAACGTACATGCGATGATCCTTTGAGTAATTGGAACAAAACAAACGAACAAACTCACTTTCGCACTTATAATATCAGTTAAGGAGTAAGGATTATGTACAGTTGGTAAAAAAAATCGGTAAACATAATAAGTTAATTCTAAACTAGTCGTTTTTCTCGAGCGACGACATCGCATATCTCTACAACCCCTCTACCGATTTAACTCATTTATTGAATTTAAACATTCTATTGAGATAGACTAAAACCCCTTAGCAATATACGTTGTATAGCCTCGGAATAGTTACACAGTGTTTTGTTTCTTTCTTTCTTTTAAATTATTGAACTCTACCAAAAAAAAAAACACTGTATAACAATTCCGAGGCTATTAAACGTTTATTGCTAAGGGGTGTGTCTTCAAAGTTTCATGAACATCGGATAAACAATACTCAAGTTATTGTCGGACAAATAAATGCTGGATTGTCCCAGTAGACTCTGAGACCTCACTTCACTCGATCAAAAAAATAACACAGACGAAGCACCTACTCTTTTTTTAAATCGGTTAATTGTTTACGGTTATCGGTTAATTGTTTAATAAGCGTAGAACTTACTTGAAAATATAATTCTGACATTAGAGTTACTAACCTATGTAAATATGTACCTAAGTACTCGTAATTTGTTTTTACGTTTTTATTTTTAGTCTTTTTTACCTAACTCACACGAAAAAAAAAATTTTAAGATGAAAAAAAATGTGTTAGAAAAGAAACCATATCTTCGCCATTTTGAAAAATCTCCAAAAACTGTCTCGACAAAAAAAAAACAAACCGACTACAAAACTTTCAGAGAATCGGTTAAGATATGCAACCTGTAGAGGAAGACAGATCCGGACAGAGATCTGGACAGAGATCCGGACGAAGGTCCGGACAGAAATCGGACATACAAAAGCATTTTTGTCAAAGCTGAAGCAGAGACGCTTCGCTCGCTATCGCTCGCTTGGTCGTTATGGGTTATTTTTACCATATTCGCACGGAACTCTCAATAATGTAGAGATACCACGGACTCAACTCCGTCTTTTGTCTTTCTTGACGGGGCTCAAAATGTAAAAGAAAAAAAGAGACAAAACTACTACCACCTGCTTCCCACGCACTTATTAATCAACGGGTTGAAGTCGTCTAGCTGTTTCTTTGTCAAGTTTCTACTCTTTAGCTCAATGGTATAAGAGTTTGTACAGTGACTTATTATGGGAAAGAGAGGGTTCATTTTAAGCGACAAAAACCCCTTTTTTGCTAAAAGATTTGACGAAAATTGTGTTTGAACATTATTCTTACTTAAGCTATGTACCGCACATAAGTGTTTGGGGTGTACTTAGCCATACCTTTATCCTGCTTTCAAGGTACCGATTTTCTACCTGCACACATGTTTACGCCGCTTCATTTAGAGTTCAAAATCGTGTATCAAATTTGATGGTAAAATGACATTGGAGCCTAGGATTACATTTTCTTGCAGTTAATTGTAATAAGAAAGAACACAAATAAGAATAAGTTTACTCGGTTAAACTTTAGAGAACTAATCTGACTATTTAACAGTCGAAAATAATAAAGCGCTGGCAGTGTAGTTGGGAGAAGGCCCGCCTCTCAAGCCAGAGAGAGCGGGTTCGAACCCAGCCGACGCACCATTTTGTTCATTGTGTGAACATATGTGCGTATTGTATGTCATCTACTACATGATTGGAGCCCGGTGTTTGGCGACAGACTCGCCCCCTGTCACATTTGGTACTAAATATCGTCCGGAGAAGTGTGGGTGTTGTACACCACTGCCAGCCCCCTCGGGGAAAGGCGTTACGATATGTTATGTTATGCGAAGTGGAAGCCAGTATTCTGGCCAGAAGATGCCTCCACCAATCGCCTACCCAAGTCCTATAGTCCTGGCTACATTTTATCTCAAAACACCAACAGTTCATTTGAAATAGTTGACACGAGCTCTTACGGTGAAGAAACACATCGTGAGGAAACCGACATGTCCTAGAAGAATTCGGAAACATGTGACATCCACCAACCCACCCTGAACCAGCGTGGTGGATAACGGCTCAATCACCCTCGACGTAGGGTAGGTCGGTGTCCCTGCAGTGAGACGTAAAAGACTGCAATGATGATGATAGACAATAGACAAATATTAAAACAAAAAGATACAAAATAAAATAAAATAATAATTACTTACACAATTAAAAAAAAAAAAACATAGTTTTTGCCACAAACCGGTCTCAACTCAGCATAATGCCGGCTGCTGTAGACAACCAGTGCTGGTCTTCCGTTGGAACCGGAAGGTGACGTCACGTACGGACGTCGAGTAATATGAACGGCAAAAATAATAAAAAAATCAATTAAATTAAATAAGACTAATAAAAACCACAAGACAAAGCTAGTTAATCATACTTTTTATGCTTACCTAAAAAATGTTTTATCTTTTATCGCCTCTGCTTGCCATAAATTCATACAAAAACACCCTATATTTAAGTCAAGAACAGTTCTCCCAAATTTCTGCCCTTACCCAATATAAGTGATATTTTACCCAACAAAAAGGTCAATATGGGGTATTATGAACCGATTTCCATGTCGCCGCAGAGCGTGTTAGTTTTTCTATTTACTCAAGAGAGTCCTTTTTGGTGTCGCATTTGTAAAGCGACTTGAGCAGTTGAAGTTGGCATTTTTATACGATGAAGCTGAATGCTGAAAGCTTGTTGTTTCTTTGCTGAGACAAATCTATGGTTATTTGGTGCAATATAGTCAGTTATAAAACAGTATTATTTAGGTAATTATTTTTATATTATTTCTGTAATATTTACGTGGGCTGTTGAGTTTTGCGTATGTAATTCAGCAGAACTAAGACTCCATCGGAAGATAAACGCTGTTGATTGAATAGCATAATGTGCTGATGTAGGACCTTTTTAGAACACATTGGAATTATTATTGATTAGGTACCATATTATACTTATTAATAATTATATACCGAATGTGTTTTTCAAAATAAATTTTATATTTCTTTCAATATTTATTGTCTCTGAATGTAAAGTGTGACGAAAAATATAGTTAAATAAGTGATAAATGTAGAAATAGAGATAAATTTATAAAAAACAGCTAGACACTGTTTTCCTACGTTAATGTAACGTCTTACGTAATTAATTTTATAGAAAACCAGATATTATTTTTTTAATTATCGGAGTTATTTTAACTATGGCTTCGTCTATAAACGTTTTAAAGCTTTAAGGATAAAACTAAAATATTTTACGATAGATTATTCTTAAATCTCAACACACGCTTGAAGAACTGTACATTCGTAGTGTAAAATTTATATCTAGGCTTTTGAATAGTTGGAAGAAATTAACCTGCACCTATCTACGTTGCTCCAAGTTTGCGACAAGCAAAAGTGTGACAATCACAATGAGAGAGCAGGAAATTGAATCCCACTTCTGAAAGGGTTTCGGCGAAGGTATCCATTAGTACAATTACCTTACTATGCAAATACGGAAAATATTTTATGAACTGATTTTCTAAACATTATGCTAAAAGTAGCAAAAAAACTGAAATTATTTAATTTATTATTTAATTGAGCAAGTACTATTTTTAACTCTATTCTAAAATGTATTCTTTCTAGTCTGCCATAAATGTGAAGTCGTCTAAATGGACGCCCACGATACTGGTTTTAAAAGTGCAGAGTCCCAGTGCTTATATTATATTGTGCAAAAGGATTTGCAATAGAGATAATCATTTGAATTTGAATATTTTGTAGGTATCACTGTGGTAATCATAACTGAAGCCCGGTGTATGGCGACAGGCTCACCCCCTTTCACATTTGGGACTGAATATCGTCTGGCGAAGTGTGGGTGTTGTACTACACCTCTGTCAAGCCCTTCGGGGAAAGGCGTGACAATTTGTTGTGTTAAGATACACGGTGTATAGTACAGACTAGATACACATTCTTAAGTGAAAACGTCAAGTTTAATAAATTATTTATTTATTCACAAAAGAAACACAGTTGATACAGAACACTCTGAGACATTCGCTTCGCTCAGTAAATTACCTCGATAGAACCCTATTCACAAACGTTGTTAAGGCACCTCAAATCCTTCTTTCGTTAGAGTCACCTTTATTTGTCTTCCAAGCCCTCGAAGGTTTCGTTGGTCTTTAAGGTCTCCAAGGAGCGCAGCGTGAGTAATTACGTCATAAATGACGTCACCAGTCCGAGGAAACTTTGTCCTTTTATTTCTTTGTTTCAACAGCCACATGAAAAGAACCTTATGTCGAGAACACAATGGGCTAAAATTCCTAAATACGGCTTCGGAGGAAGTGTGACGAAAAGGAAGTACGAGATGAATGTAGAGGCAATTAACATACTGCCCTCCGCCACACGTCACGCGGCGCTGTCGGTCGGCTGGAGCGCATTTTAAACGTACCTTTAGTTAGTAAAATAAAAGACACGTGCTATAATACAGAGATGATAGCATAGTTGGAAGAAGGCTGCTCTCTGCCAGAGGTTGCGGGTTAGGTTCTAACCTAACTAACTAATTCTAATGGGTTTATGACCGTACTTCACTCGCCTTAGAGGGGTAACACTGAAAAATCAGTGTGGCAGTTATCTGTAGCAATATCTGGCCGAGTGCCGTCTTTTGTGACTTTGCCTCACTCGCAACTAAATTTAGTACCTATTAGTTAAGTTAAATGTAAAAACTTTTATTTTAATATTTAAGTAGGTATATTGTGTACCTTTAAGTTATATTATATCTATTGTATAAGTATGGTGTAAGTCAAATAAATATTTTCCTTTAATTCTAACCAAAGGCACGCACCAACCACACGCAACCGGGAGTGTTTAAGAGTAAAGTGAATAGGTATCTCCTTGGCAAGCGTGTT
Source organism: Peribatodes rhomboidaria (assembly GCA_911728515.1). Classification (NCBI taxonomy): domain Eukaryota; kingdom Metazoa; phylum Arthropoda; class Insecta; order Lepidoptera; family Geometridae; genus Peribatodes; species Peribatodes rhomboidaria. The sequence continues at coordinate 1,908,160 of OU452190.1, forward strand.
ACACCTTCGATCACGTCGACGCTTCCCATCAGGCGAGTCAGTGGTCAAACGCATGCCCAGTTTGTTGTAAAAAAAAATACATTTATGTACAGATTGTGATAATTACTTGTCATCATCCTCCTTGAGTCGTACTGCTCACTGCTGAGCATCGTGATGATTCCGACCGATACATTTCCGGTCAATTTGTCGCCATTTATGTCGACAAGCGGCCTCATAAATGGCGTTACAAACTTTGGTGTCAAGCTGCTTTGATACCAGGGGGGCTATTCCTGCGCGTGAGATGAGATGAGATTTTATCTTGGTCACTGTCACACATATGACGTTTCAAACGAGAGCAACAAGGACGAAAATAAGTGAAATGAAAATCTCAAATCTCCGAATTGGGTCCCTGTTCTGACCATCGTTTGGGGCTTCGACCTCTACTTCTTTTTCATTCCACTTTCCCTGTTATTATGAGTTTTTCCAGATTGTCCGCCGGTTTTCTAGCAAAGTGCCCAAAGTACTGCAGAATTCTCTTGAGGCATATGGTGGACAACCTCTGGCTTACATTGAGTTTGGCTTTGGCTATTGGCTATTGGTTTACAATGTCATCATAATCTGCTATATTTAACTGAAGCCCGGTTGAATACAATTTCCATCAGGTGTGTTGTGGTAAAACGTGGGCCCATTCAATCATAAAAAAAATAAAAGATATATTATGTAAAAGTATAATACTACCTGGATGACCGAGGTTTGCTCGGTATTTTTTTTTTTTTTTAATTGTGTTTTTTGGAAAATAAACAATTGATTTTAGTCTAACCTCAAAGCAAACACTCATCGAATTCGTGTTACTTAACAACGCCATCTGCTGTTGTGTCGTAAAAGCAATTAGTTGCTCACAAAAAATAGTATTATTATTCACCAATAGATGTCAGGAAAAGTCATATTTTTCAGTTGAGACTACTCAAACGCCTCCTTTTTGTTATTTTTCTTCCAAGTTTATGTTTAAGTTGGTTATCGATAAAACACGAATAAAATGACATTTTCTAAAAATGATTCCTAGCTAGATCGATTTATTGCCCCCGAAACCTCCTATATACTAAATTGTATGAAAATCGTTGGAGCCGATTCCGAGATTCCAATTATATATATATGTACAAGAATGGCTCATTTAAAGATATAAGATATATATTTATAATATATAACAAACGGACAAAGCTTGTCCGCGCAGGAGATTTAGTTCGTCACGTCGCGTCGTGTGGAGCAGTGGAGCAGCCTTTTGTATTTAGGAATACAAATATTATGTATGTATTTTTAAGTATCTCAAAAACATAGCTTGTTTGTATCAGCGGTTGGCTCAGGCTTATCTCAGCCCAAAAACATTTCCGTCATGTTTTGCGACCTTTGTAATTGACCTCCATTTTGAATTATTAAAAGGATAAAGGACGCGGAGTTGTAAAGTCTGTTTGCAGAGAAAATATGCAAATATGACCTTAAATTATTATGTTGATTAGGGTCACGAAGTTTTTACTGTTTCTATTTAAGAGGTATGGTAAGGCTTGGCAGCTGTCTCGCTCGCTCACGACACTATTATCTGACACGACACTAGTATTATCTAAAAGGTTGTCTGGAAGAGATCGCTCTTAAGCGATAAGACCGCCCATTGTGCTTATACTTTTTCAGTGTTTAGGTTAGATTTATTTTGTATTTGGTGTCAATAAAGAGTTTTTTATTGTATTGTATTGTATATATTAGATTTATAAAGTTATAGAATGTATTTTTGATAAATTTTCCTGTATTGATGACTTGAGAACGGTGTTACAATGTATTCCGAATATGTTTTTTTGTTGATATTTATAATGAGTGCTCAGAGAAATGTAAACACGTGCCTAACTTTAATAAGTGGTTACGTTTTTCTAAGTAAAAACTAAACATACTCGTATCAACATGAAAATGGTTCTGAATACATTGTTACACGGTTTTAATTTTGAAGTCATCAATAGAGGAAAATTTATCAAAAATACATTCTATAATTTCATATCTTACTTCTTACTTAATATTATAAACGCGAAAGTTTGTAAGAATGGATGGATGGATGGATGTTATTTACTCTTTCACGCCAGAACGGCTGGACAGATCTGGATGAAATTTGGCACAGAGATAGATTATCGTCTAGAATAGCACATAGGATACTTTTTAACCGCGGGTGAAACCGCGGGGCGCTGCTAGTCTAATATAATAGTGTCCCGAGTGAGCGAGACAGCTGCTAAGCCTTACTATACACCCTTAGCTAGAAGACAAACTTAAATAAGTTGAGGTTGAGTAAACAAAGCTATTTTGGGGAGGTTGAGGAAAAAAGGTTGAGCTCGTAGAGAGGGGTTTAAATAATGTAGGAGTAGTAGACTGTTGTAGAATATGCTTCATCACAAGTTGCACAGTCATTTATTTTCATTAAATTTTGACATTTCAGGGTACATTGTTAATTGTTTATTCTAGCCACGCTTTTAGTTTCGTATCTCTATCCTATACTAATATTATAAAGAGGAAACATTTGTATGTAGGTAAGTGTGTTTGTAACAAATTAACTCAATAACTACTGGTCCGATTTCAAAAATTCTTTTACCATTAGAAAGCTACATTATTCCTGATTGGCTATAAAATAAGCGAGGCCGCGGGCAAAACAGCTATCCTACTAATATTATAAACGCGAAAGTTTGTAAGAATCGATGGATGGATGGATGTTTGTTACTCTTTCACGCCAGAACGGCTGAACAGATCTGGATGAAATTTGACACAGAGATAGATTATAGTCTAGAATAGCACATAGGATACTTTTTAACAGCGGCTGAAACCGCGGAGCGCATCTAGTATTGTATAAATTTCGGCGAAGATTCAAAAGATATAGTCGAAGTTATATTTCTAGTATAATCCTCTCAGTTTACTCAAGGATTTTGACAGCAGTACTTGACGTCCGCCCCGCGCGAACAACTGTGTTCGCGCGTAAGAAATCAGTACTTCGCGTCCTTAGAGCAATAACATTTTAAAGAATCAATAGGCGCCTACAGGCGGAGGCCCGCACTCCGGAGTGACAGCACGGAAGGGTTTCATCCTCACGGAAAGCTCTCCGTTCGTCGGCAAATCGCACTGCAAGTTACCGTCGTATTCATCCGCATACATCCACGGACATCCACGTACCTAGGTCATCCGCGCCGCATTGACAAGCTAACAATGACTCTACGCGGGAGATATTGCTAATCACGCACATCGAATCTAGGCACAGCAGTATGACAAAGTGATTCTAACCCCGTATTCACAAACATTACTTAATAAATAAAATAATAAAATAAAAAAGCCTTTATTCCCCTTACAATTAAATTCAAGAAATTGGATTTAATAATACATTTATCAAAAGGACATCAAAATTTCAAGTTATATTAAATGTATTTAGGGCACCCAAATCTGGGTGAAGGCCTCCTCCAAGCATGGCCATGCGTCTCGGTCTTGTGCTTGACGGGTTCAGGTTGCACCTGCCGTGTCCACGATGTCGTCGCACCATCGTCGACGAGGTCGTCCTCTATCTCGAGTCACGTCTTTCGGATGCCAGTGGACGATGCGCTCGCTCCATCTCCGTCCGTTGCCCGGGCCAGGTGACCAGCCCATTTCCATTTTACATTACTTAAGTAAGTTAATACTAAGTTCAACCTTTCTTAAATATAATATATCATTTAGCATCCTGCCTTGCAGGACTGGCCATGCTCCCCCAAAGGAGCATGGGCGTACCCAGGGGGGGCAGGGGAGGGCAGCTACCCCCCCTTAAAAATCTCGCAGAACATGTATGAACTGGCCTAATTACTAATTAAAGTGTAAACGGGTTATGCTCTAACTTTTAAATTAACCGCGCAGTAAACACTGACTAAATGCACGATGCAATTGCCAAAAAAACCGCGCACGACGATTGCGGACCTACCTACATTACCGAATCTATTCTGCTGTAGCTGTATTCGGTAATCTTCGATAAGGACTTGCGAGCGACTAGCATTTATTTTATTTGACATGTTATTGTTTTAAAGGAGCTAAATCAAACATAGGTTCAAATGAAGGCGTTTTTCGAGATTTGTTGAAACTGAAAATTGATTCTGGTGATGAAATTTTGCGAAAACATTTAGAAAAAGGCCATAAAAATGCTCAAAAATGCTCTAAAAAACCCTAAAAAAATCAGACTTGCCCCCTCCTACGCCAGAAGCTGGGTACGCCCATGAGCTACGCCACACTACGCCGGACGATACTCAGTCTATCCATCCCTCTAAATTCTAAAGTTATCAATAACAATATTCCCTACACGTCGTATTCTCGCTATTTCTTTTATAGCTGTTATAAACCTATACTGTCTCAGCATTAATTATTAAATACTTTACCGTCTACGTTCCTGGGACATTTATGGCTTTCATCTGTTGTCTATGGGTGCCTTATCTTTTATCATCTTTTATCTATGAAGGGAGGAAAACTCGGGTAAGCTATTTCAGAGGAAATAACAGTTTATTACGGCTCTAAAATATTATTATCTTGTGAATCAAATCAGCCATTAGAAAGTTTACTACATGAGCTTTTTATTGGTATTAAATGCGCGTTTCCTATTATCAAATTATTTTATTTTATTTTAAACGTGCATGACGACCACCTACCCTTTTCGTATTTCCATAAGTTCCTGTCCATCCAAAAGTTACCTGGAAGAAATCGCTTTAGGCGATAACGTCGCCCTTGTACTGCCGAAAAATGTATTTTAGTTTTTAAGTTTTTCATGTAGTTTTTGGTGTGCAATAAAGTTATTGCACACCAAAAACTACATGAAAAACTTACTGCCCGCGGCGTTGCAAACGTTTCGTAGTTTATCTGTTGATGGTGATAATACTCTTACTCATGATCCAAAAAAGGAAACAAACACGTAGTGACGTCATCATCATCCGTCTTTATCGAACTTGTTGTAAATGACTTATTTCGGTCTTGCTTAAGCATCGATTGACGTCACTACGTGTTGCTGATTGCTATACCTGGCGGAGTATATTATTATACCATCGTCTTACTTATCCTTATTCAATCCAATCTAATTCTTCGTTACTCTGTCAGCTGAAGACCTCGCGCCCGGCGTTTGTCCTCCACTACAGGTTGCTACTTTCAACCAATTCTCGTGAAACTTTGTGAGCAGGTAATGATCCAGATTTTTTGTCGAGCTATTTTTCGATCTTTTTTTTTAATTACGGAGTTTTTTTTAATGGAAAAAATCTACCTACTCACAAAATTGCAAGTAACCTGTAAAGGAAGACCGTGATCCGGACAGAAGTCTGGACAAAGTATTTTTGTCGAAGCTGAAGCATAGACGCTTTGCTCCTTAACCCTGACTCGGTCAATTATTTAATTATAAGAGCACATTCAAATTCCGGGTAGTAACTACAGAGATTACCCCTGAATAAAAACTAAAAAAAAACTTTTCACAAAACCATACAGTCGAGTTGATGACCTACTCCTCTTTTGCAATATCAGATCTGGTCTCTTAATTAATCTTGTTCCTAATAATGAGTTGAATGAGCTTATTTTGGCTTAGTACCCAATCCATATAACTAAATATAGGCATTTATCTATAAGTATTTACTCATTTATTATCCGAATCGAAGAAACAATTCGGCAAATCATAAAAAAGAGTCACGTAAGTTTCCCTAACTAGGATAATATTTAATTATCCTTAAGGCCTGTTACATTACAAGCGAATGCCGGTGAGGGAGCACCCTCACCGGCATTCGCTTGTAACAGGCTCGATGCGAGCATTACAGCTAGGTGAGTGGAGAAGCGAGCGTTACTGTTCGCAACCTGTAAACCATCTCAAGACTGTTATCGCGACGCGCACAAAAGCACCTATTTGGTTTGATCAGAAATAGCTGATCGAAGCCTATTCGCCTTTCCTATTGGCCGAAAAGCTTCTTTGTCGAGCGTTTGCGGTAACAATGTGGGCCAGAGTTAATGATACAATGAGTAACATTACAGTGGTGAGTAAGAAGAAACAAAAGAAAACATAATCTTGGAATCTTACATTTTAATATTTAAAAAAAAATCAGGGCACTTGCACACTCGGTCGTCTGACCCCAAACTAAGCAAAGCTTGTACTATGGCTGCCAAGGACTGATATACAAGGACTGATATGTAGGTAGATACACATATATTTTAAATACATACTTAAATAGATAAAAACATCCAGAAATAGAACAAGCACAAATGTTCATAGCATAAATGTTTGTCCTAGCTGGGAATTGAACCCACGCCCCCGAGGTCGGAAGGCAGGTTCACTACAAACCACCGAGGCAGTCAATTACAAGCGGGTGTTCGTCAGTAAGTGAATCAGTATTGTAACGTGATGCTCAAAATCTAATCTTAAATAACACTTATTAGCTACTAGACCCCTACTAGGTGTCCCTGTGTGAGAAATACCTACCATGAAACACACATAAAGATATGAACAATTAATACACAGACTCGATTTTTAAAATCATTGAAACATCTGCCCGACCGGCATTTAGTGCCCGGCACCCCCTGCTTGCAAGGCAGACGGTCAGAAGCATTGTCAAGATCTTAAATTGTTACATTACAGACGAATGCTCTCAGTGAAAAAGTACCTTAACTAGTAACTACATACAATACGTTCTTTGTTTGTCTGACCCTTCTAATTATTTACTTTTGTCTATTTATTTAGCTTCATTACTACTTGTTAGCCTTTAACTATTAATTGTTCTATCTCGTAAGAAAAGTAATATTTGTTGAGAACATATCAATATTTACTTCGTTCAACCAAATTAATTGGAAAAGCAATTGAATATCTAAGCCTTCAAACGATAAACGCTACAATGCTTAGAATAACTATTTATAGAAGACTAGCTGTTGCCCACAACTTCGTTCGCGTTTATTCAGAAGATAGTATGTAAAAACCCGCCTTGTGATTTACTGTAACTAATTATCAAATTATGCATAATAATCCGTTACCAAAGAGATTAGAGTCCAACATTTAAAAAAAATACTGGCTGGTTCTGAGCGGAGTTTTAATTTTAGTTGTCAGCTGTTATTTTAGTACGAACTACGTACTATTCTGTGATGTTGTCTGACGCATTTGGTAAGCGGCGCGTTATTTTTTATTAATTCACAGATTTTCATGACGAAAAGATTGATTTTTTCAGAAAAAAGTATCCAAAAACCTTCCTTGTGACATACTGCAACTATTTATCAAATGAAATGAAATTTATTGACTAAAAATAGGGTATTACAATGGTCTTATAGTAGCCTATGACACTTGCGCAATAAAGATAAATACTGGCTGATAAATATTCTATCGACATATAATTCATGAATCAAAATCGGTGCAGTCTTTTTGTAGTTTCGAGGTAACATAGGGACAGACACATACATACAGGTCAAACACATAAACTGGCTTTTTTTTTTAGTTATGCGCAGGCAGGTAAAAAAAGGTTTTTTTTTCGCATTTTGAACTTGAGTTGAACCGACTACACACCTGCTACCCCTCAGGTTCTTGCTTGTTCTTCTGAGGTGAGGCTCCTTTAAATAGAGGCCGTACCTTAGAGGTTTTTTTTTTTTTTTTTTTTTTTATGTAGAATAGGTCGACGTTTGACCACCAACTCGCCTGATGTTAAGCGACGTTGTGGTCTAAGATGGAGCACGACGACCTATGAGGTACTTATTCACTATAGCCTTGAAGTTTTGTTGAGTGAAGAAGTACAAAGACGGCAGTTGAGTGAGGCGCTACAAGTTGCGTTTGGGGGCTGAGCTACCCACGTCCGTAGGAGTGTACTCTATTCTGATTCCCTACACGTGGTCCCCGGGTAGTGCTAACCGGGTAGCAAACTCTGGTGGGAGGCTTCGGCCGTGGCTAGTTACCACCCACCGGACCAAGCCATGCCGTGAAATGACCTAGTCGTGTTTCGGGATGTAGTCCGGTGTAACCGTTCCGAAGACGGGTCTGAGCAGTAGCGCACTTGTAGCGCCTCACTCAACTGCCGTCTTTGTGCTTTTTTACTATACAAATATTTAAGGCTAGAGTGAATAAGTACTTTATAGGTCGTCGTGCTCCATCTTAGACCACAACGTCGCTTAACATCAGGCGAGTTGGTGGTCAAACGCCGACTTATTCTACATAAAAAAAAAAAAAAAAAAAAAAGTGCGCTACTGCTCAGACCCGTCTTCGGAACGGTTACACCGGACTACATCCCGAAACACGACTAGGTCATTTCACGGCATGGCTTGGTCCGGTGGGTGGTAACTAGCCACGGCCGAAGCCTCCCACCAGAGTTTGCTACCCGGTTAGCACTACCCGGGGACCACGTGTAGGGAATCTGAATAGAGTACACTCCTACGGACGTGGGTAGCTCAGCCCCCAAAGCCTCAGGTGTCCTTGCGCTCGTCGCCCATAGCTGTAAGATAAAGCTTAATAAAGGCCCTGCGCTATCTGAGCTTGTTGTACCAGGCATAATACCCGGTACACAATAGTGACCAGAGCTTAATGCTCTGGTCACTATTGTGAACCATTTATTGTGTGTGTCATTTATTTTAAAAAAACGAATGCTATGAACGCCTGCAAAATTCGCCGTTCCTATTCGCCGGCTTACGCGGGCATTCGCGGCAATAATGTAGATAAAGCTTTATTAGGTACTAGCAGCGCCCTGCTGTTTTACGCGTGGTTAAAAAGTAGCCTATGTATCAAGCCAGGGTATAAGCTACCTCCTTACCAAATTTCATCAAAATCCGTCCATCCGTTTGAGCGTGAAGAAGTAACAAACATACACACTTACACACTCACAAACTTTCGCCTTTATAATATTAGTGTGATTGTCATTTATTCTAGGCCACATCACGACCAGCACGGACCGGAGACCAATTATCTTCCCACCTTTTCTATCTATATGTCCGTCTCTTTCTCGCGGATAAAAACTGTGGTAAGACTATTTCTCTCCAGCCCGTCCTAGCCCTGCAGGGAAAGTAGCCAAAAAACCTAACTGAAAGTGTCCTCAACTCTAATGCAGAAATAATAAATACATCTGCCCATTGGGCCACTAACGACAGTTTAATCTCAAAATTGCTTTTTGGTGGCTTCCAAATAAGATTAGCTGGAAGCGCCTACTCGCTCAAAGGTCAAGTGTGGAAGAAATGGCCGAGAATACTCGTGAGAGTTTCGGGTTACGGACGATAGAGGCACTGCATGTATGCAATCTATTTGTCTACAACTATATAAATCGATCTTTGTATGTGGATGGGTGTGTATTGTGTGTCCATATACTCCAAAACGGCTGAAGTGATTTTGATAAAATCTTTAGGCAACCTTCAGAGTAGCCGAACGGGTGACCCGGTGTAGTTTGGTAGCGATCAGAATACTTGGTTGGATTATTATTGCTGCGTGGTATTTATATCTCTTCTTCTCTACATAGTACCAGAGTCGCTTTCCGCGTCTGTCTGTCTGTCTGTATATCCGCTAACTTCTCCTAAACGCCGCAACGGATTTTGATGCGGTTTTCACCATCAGTTAAATAATTTTTCACGGAAAGTTTACTGGAATTGAATTATAATATAAACTGGTCGTTCGTCTCGAAATGCAACCCCCAATTATTATGTATTGACATTCTCTCAACTGATTTTCCTTATATTTGAAGCTTAACATTATGTTTGCAACTACTTGCCAGCAAAATTTCAAGAAAATCAGTACAGGAGTACAATTTGAATACTGCTGTACTGATTTTTTTACTGAAATATTAAACAAAAATACATACAACTCAAACATATTAAAAATGCCAATTTGTCCCGGTTGACTCTGACCTCAAATTGCCCAAAAAAACAACATTAAAATTAAAAAGTAACCTAGAACCAGTGAATCAATAAGTCATAGACTCGTTACAAAATATGACAATGAATTCCAACTTTTGAAACTCATAAAAAATGTACAGATATTCCGGCTCACTCCGCAAAATCCGGATACAACGTTGAGGCATCATCAAAAAGCTCTCTTTTATTTAAAAACTGGCCAAGTGCGAGTCGGATTCGCGCACGAAGGGTTCCGTACCATTCTACTTCCTACTAATATTATAAACGCGAAAGTTTGTTAGAATGGATGGATGGATGAATGGATGGATGTTTATTACTCTTTCACGCCAGAACGACTGAACAGATCTGAAAGAAATTTGGCACAGAAATAGATTATAGTCTAGAATAGCATTTAGCAAACTTTTTAACCGCTGATGAAACCGCGGGGCTCAACTAGTTATCTACAAAAAAATCATGCCTGTTGTATGGGAGTCCCCGTTTTTTATTTATTTTATTCTGTTTTTAGGTATTAGCTGGCACAGTGGCAATAGACATACGTCATCTATGAAAACTTCCTGTCTAACTATCACAGTTCATGAGATACAGCCTGGTGACAGACGTACAGACAGACAAACAGACGGATAGCGGAGTCTTAGTAATAGGGTCCCGTTTTACCCTTTCGGTACGGAACCCTAAAAACGAAAATGCGAAAAACATTTTCCTGCATCACGAATATTGAAAACTTTATTGGAACTACGAGATTTCCATATAAATGAAAATTATTCGAGCGCGTGACATATTAATCTATTTAGCGTAAAACGTTTTCAAAGCGGGGTGTCACATCTAGTTAAGTTAAATCTATGGACAAAGGGCGGCCCGGTTTATCGAATCATTTGTATCGAAATTAAATTTAGCTAATCTAAGCTTTATCTTGTTTACATGAAGGTTTAAATTGGGATTATCTCTTTAGTGTTAATTGAACAAGTTTCTCAACATGAATAGTTAAAATCTATGTAAAGTTTAATTTTTTATATTTCGTCACGCCTTTCCCCGATGGGCTCCCCTTTCCGAAGGAGCTGGCAGAGGTGTACATGACCCACACCTCGCCGGACGATATTCAGTCCCAAATGTGACAGAGGCGAGCCTGTCGCCATACACCGGGCTCCAGTTACGTAGCAGATGACATTCAATACGCACATATGTTTACATAATTAACAAATTAGTGCGTGCCTTCGGCTGGATCCGAACTCGCTCCCTCTGGCTTGAGAAGCGAGTCTTCTCCAACTAGGCTATCATCGAAAAAGATAAAACATAAAATAACTATTCCTATTCACCATACACCGGGCACCAGTCATGTAGCAGATGACATACAACACGCACAGATGTTCACACAACGAACAAATTGATGCGTGCCGTTGGCTGGGTTCGAACCCACTAACTCTGGCTTGAGAGGCGAGTCTTCTCCCAACTAGGCTGCCATCGAATAGGACTTATTCTAACTAATATTAAAAATGCGAAGGTGGGTTTGCTTGCTTGTTGCAAATGACTTAATTTCGGCTCGCTTAAGCATCGAATGACGTCACTACGTGTTTCTGAATGCCATGCCTGGCGGAGTATATTATTATACCATGGGATAAATTAGGTATATCGTAGGGTTAAATAGAAAAATTAAGACTTCCTAGAAGGCTAACTAAAACACTTATCATCGCAGCAAAATTCTTGGAACCCAAACACTGACTCATCCAAATGAAAAATGCCAAGAATTTAACAGCTTCATTCAAACTTGGATTGTTAAAAGTTTTAGATGTAAAATCAGATTTCGTAGTTGGCCCCGTGCCACGGCTTGTCGCAGGATGTGACGTCACAGTCTAGTGAGTTGACTTGAAATGAATGATGAAGTGGAGGAAATTGTCTTATGTGAGAAGTTGTAGAAAGATGCTAAGAAAATGTGTTATCTTGAATAAATTACTTCTCCCACGGGTGAAACCGCGGTGATGCAACTAGTTTTATCGACTAAGCGAGCGTTAGTGAGCGAAGCGTCTCTGCTTCGGCTTCAAAAAAATGTTTTCGTATGACCGAATTCTGTCTGGATCTCTTTGCAGACCTTTGTTTTCTTTTACAGGTCGCATTTCTTTAAAAAAAAGTCATATCTCCCTCTTCTTGAAAAAATTCCAAAAACTGACTCAACAAAAAATTCTACAAATATAATTATCGAACCTGCTCAGATAATTCAAGAGAATCGGTTGCGGAATGAAACCTGTGGAGGAGGACAAGCCTCGTCCGCGAGGTCTATATACCGCTCACAGAGCTACTAGTTATAATTAGACAAGTGTTGTTGTTGAAAAATATATTTTTCAAAACAAACTACTAAAAAGTGTACATCTAAAAACCCCCCGATAAGCCAAGAACACTCCCCACTAAATACCCTTCAAACAAAAAAAAAACAACAAATCAAATCGGTTTATCTGTTTGGGAGCTACGAGGCTGCATACCCCCACACACACACACACACACACACACACACACACACACACACACACACACACACACACACACACACACACACACACACACACACACACACACAACCACACACACATACACGCGCGCACACACAACCACACACACGCGCACACACATCAAACGTTTAACACCTCTTCGTTTTTGAGTAGGGGGTAAGTAAAAAGAAAAGACTTGTGTTTTTGTATGTTTGTAACGAATTAACTCAAAAACTACTGGTCCGATTAAAAAATTCTTTCACCGTTAGAAAGCTACATTATTTATGAGTGACATAGAATATGAAACGCGAGCAAAACCGCAGGCAAAACAGCTATTGGTACATGATTAGTTTTACGTAGACGTACTAACTAAATAACTCGGCATTTTGTCAACTCAAAGTTTTCTTTACCATACCTGGGGGACCTTGAGTACTAAATTAGGGCCAGTATTTCAATCAAACATCAAATAATCAGAGTTAATATAATTAGTCGTTAAAACTTACTTTGTTCGAGCCCGTTACAAGTTGGCACCATTTTGTCGAAGCTGTATTAAAACCTAAAAATTACTCGCTAACTTCAAAGTCTTCTGACTTAGTAATTACTTTAAGTTAATATTTGAACTGGTATAACTGAAATAGCGTTTATTAATTAGTGAAATTACTTTTAAAAAAACCAGTCAAATGCGAGTTGGACTCGCGTACGAAGGGTTCCGTACCATTACATATAAAAACGGCAAAAGAGTCACGTTTGTTGTATGAGAGCCCACTTAAATATTTATTTTTTCTGTTTTTAGTATTTTATATTTATATAGTTACTAGCTGTCACCCCGCGACTTCGTTCGCGTTTATTATTTATATATATATATATATATATTTAAACTATTCTATCTCTCAAGTTGGATCGAACTGCACATGGTGTGCGAATTTTATTATAATCGGTTAAGTGGTTTAGGAGTTCATTGAGGACAAACATTGTGACACGAGATTTATATATATTAAGATAAATAGCCGCAACAGAAATACATCATCTGTGAAGATTTCAACTGTCTAACTATCACGGTTCATGAGATACAGCCTGGTGACAGACAAACCAACAAACAGACAGATAGGCAGCGGAGTCTTAGTAATAAGGTCCCGTTTAACTCTTTGGGTACGGAACCCTAAAAATAAATGACGCCTAGCTCTATTCGAAAACTATTTGAATTAGCTGGCAGGTGATAAGTAAGCAGGTGAAATATATTCAGTTAAATTATTTATGGAGATATAAGATAATAAATATTTTACACATTAGATTAAACTTTAGTTTTTTCCCTGATATATGTAATCTGTGGCAGAAAGATTCTCGAGTAGTTACCACGAACCGGAAGACGCAACGTGGGAAGACCCCACGAGGTGGACTGACGATCTGGTGAAGGTCGTGGAATCCATGCCTTTGCACAGCAAGTGACCTTTTCCGGGCTGACATGAAAACATGCGAACAGCGTGCTTAAAAATTTAACCACCGATTTCCATCAACATTGATTTTTATCAAACATAGCTACACAAGAACACAACCGACTAATTCACCTTTCAAACAAAAAAAAAAAAAATCAAATTCGGTTCATCCGTTCGGGAGCTACGAGTATGATGCACACACACACTCACACACACTCTCTCTCTCTCTCACACACACAAACACACACACTCATTCACACACACACACAAACACACACTCACACACCTAGACATCAAAATTATCGTTTAGGTTTTTAACCTCGTCGTTTTTTCGTCGGGTTTAAAAACCAGTTTCATCAATTCATTTTACATACATAGTAATTAATAATAAACTCTTAATGTATGTAAAATAGTGTTTTGTTGTCGAACGCGCCGTTCCCTCTACCTCATGCAGGATTTCCGGCATCTTGTTTACATTTAATATGCCACATTTCTGGTTTTAATTCCCCTGAGCCGATTAATTCCATAAGATTATCTGCTTAGGAAAGTGTATGGGGAATTATAATTATTGGGAATATTTTGTATGTGTTTTTTTAGGACTCTAAGGCGATGGGATGGATTTGTTGCTTGACAAATTGGATAAGAATCTTGCTTTGGGAAATTGGAGTTGGGTTTGCCGGTGTGAGCTTTTAATTTTAAGGGTTTTTGGGGTATGTACTTGATAAAGATTTGCCTTCCATAGTGCCCTGAATGTAATCGGTTTAAAAGATAAAGGGTTAACTGAGGCAAATGTGTCAGTTTTTTTTTTTTTTACAACAGACTAGGGATACGTTTGACCACTGACTCGCCTGATGGGAAGCGTCGACGTGATCGAAGGTGTAACACGCTTGCCTAGGAGATACCTATTCACTTTACTCTTAAACACCCCCGGATTGTATTTAGGTGGAAAGACAGACACAGGCAACGAGTTCCACACCTCTGCAGTTCTTACAAGAAAAGTTAACTTGAAACGCTTAGTGCGTTTTAGCGGAATTTCCACCATATTCACAAATTGCCTGATGCCTGATGATAAGCAGTGATGCGGCCTACGATGGAGCACGCTTGCCTAGAAGAAACCGATTCACTCGAGACTTGAAGACATCCAGTGGCCCTATTCGGAGATTTGAGTTTTTCATCTCACTTTTTTTCGTCCTTGTTGCTCTCGTTTGAAACATAATAGGTGTGAGAGTAACCAAGAGAAAATCTCATCTCATCTCACGCGCAGGAATAGCCCCCCAGATCATAAATGTCAGGGAACACACACTCTGGCAGAGTATTCCACACTCTAGCGGTCCGTATGAGAAATGAGGAACCAAAGCGTTTCGTGCGTGTTGTTGGTATGTCGACCATAAAACGATGCCGCTTTTTTGTACTCTTGGTTGTTTTATAGAAGAACGGGCTAGGGAGAATAAGGTCATGCAAACCAGATGCACACTCCCTGAAATGTATCCGATAAAAAACCGATAGACTTGCGTTGACCTTGACCTTGCGCCGATGATCCAAACTTTGAAGTTTGGATCATCGGCTTTATCGGGATCATTTGGTTATATCAGTAACCTAGTTGACCTCTATGACCTCGTCACAAAACTGGTGTTATAACTAACTCTAGTATTACACCAGTTTGCGTACAGCCCAGACTGAGCGACCGAAAGTTTGTCAACTTTTGAATTAAAAATGTTTTTAGTTTGTTGTGTGTCATGTTTCTGGGTTGTTTTTGGCTTAGCTGTGATATTACGAAAATGTTTTTTGAGCAATATGAAAAGATTGTCTGTCTCTTTTGTTTATTAGACTGATGAGCAGGATATCTGTACAATTTTATTATGAGAAAAATCATTTAAGACAAACATTACTTTTCTTTTTTGGGTAGTCGAGTAAAAAGATGAATTATGTATTAATTGCTAGTAACAACATACGTATGTGTAAGGCGTTTCTCACACTGCACTCAGGTCGTAAATGGACGGCCAGGCAATTCTTTCTCGCGGAGAGTCGTTGTCAATACCGCGCGTGTTTAATAAATACCAACTAAAGCCACGGCCACACATTTGTCATAGTTCCACTAATCTAGGTCTTGGGGACAATATACCAATGTCTGTATTAGTCTTTGGACTCAGCGTTGATATTAAACCAACACGCAGCAACAAAGTTCATTGTATTGTGTTATTTGTTTATGTGCGTATTGTATGTCATCTGCTACATGACTGGAGGCCGGTGTATGGCGACAGGCTCGCCCCCTGTCACATTTTGGACTGTATATCGTCCGGCAAAGTGTGGGTGTTGTATCACACTTCTGCCAGCCTCCTCGGGCGGGGAGAAAGGCGTGACGAAATAAAAATGTAATAATATTAGTGTGACTAATTCTGCGGCCAGACATTTGTCATATCATATTATTACTTACTAGCTGGTCCCCGCGGTTTCACCCGCGGTTAAAAAGTATCCTATGTGCTATTCTAGACTATAATCTATCTCTGTGCCAAATTTCATCCAGATCTGTTCAGCCGTTCTGGCGTGAAAGAGTAACAAACATCCATCCATACATACAAACTTTCGCGTTGATAATATTAGTAGGATCTAGGTCTTGGGGCCAAGATACCAACGCCTGTATCAGTTTTGGTACTCAGCGTTGATATTAAGCCAATGTGTCACAGTAATAAAGTTCAAATTATTGCCCGTCTTATATTGAAGCCAAACTTGGATCGATTTTCAATTGGATCCAATGTTCCAAAACACGCTTCCACGCTCCGTTCCGTGACACGGAGTAGTGTGAGGTTCCCCTAAAGGCTGAAGCTTTTAATAATCGACCTATATCCGTCAAGCTGTTGTTATTTACGAGATAAGCGGTAACATCCGCGAATGGTCTAATAGGATAGAAAGGTTTTCTCACTGATTACCTTTATAGATACTGCTACGCCAGTCGCGGAAACTATGCTCTAATCTGTGGCGATGTTGTTTACAACTACCGATAGGTAACGCAGATTAGACAATAGTAGCCGCTCGAGCCGCGCGTTCCATTGTTAAATCCGGAACAAAAGAAATCTTTCTGGAAAGCAATTATTGTGCACCGTTTTTATGATGTTTTTATCTATTTAATAATGGGGTGTTTATTTGAATCCGAATGTTCTAGATTGAACGCGTGGCTCCGCGTGATAAACAACTTTTTGTGTGTTTGCGCTATTGTTTAATCGGATGTTCTGGATATCTTAAATTGTATAAATACGCGGACGACCGACGACTCGGGAGTCAGTTTTGATTACGCGTTCAAAGTGTTAACATCGAAGTAATTGTACGAGTAGTGTTTAGAGTGTTATAGTGCAAGTGTCTAGTGTAGTGTAACAGTGTTTGTGTTTGTGTAACTGGTGAATAAAGTGAATCTTCGGATACATCGACGTTTCATTCCTTTTATCCAACCCCGCTCATAACAATACAGACCTTTCACATTAAAACAATTTAAACAAGTTGTGGTCTTCACCTAACTATTTCTCTTGAATGGTTAGAAGCAATAGGTCTATATTTTAATAAAATAAAACCTAGAAATTGCTGTGTCAAAGACAAATTTATTAAAACGCTGTCGACCCACCTAGTACATCGAAAACACAACGCTTGCGTGTGTTAAGGATTTGTTAAGGATTGCGACCGCGGCGCCGACTAGCGACATCTAGCGGAACTAACTTGAACTAATTATACACAATTATCTATTGCCGATAAAAATTCATCTAAGCTAGAGAAAAGCGTGAGTTTTAGAGTCCACACTAAAAGCGTCAAACAGACAGAAGCAGCCTGACAAGGCAGCCTACTGTCAGCCGCAGCTCCAGCTCCAATCGTATTTACTGGCTTAAAAAAAAATTAAGTTCTCGTTTTGTTCACCACGTGCCTGATGAAAAGCGACGGTGCCAGTCTTCGATCAGATTTATTTGTTTGAAGGTGACAGTAGATGTCAAAATTACGCCTAGAATTTACGCTCGTAAGCAGAAAACTTTGGCTTTTTGGATGAATTGTTTAAAGATACTTATGAGACAAGCAAAGGTAAACTAATAAAATAAATGTTATTCTACATTATAAATTCGAAAGTTTGTTTTTGTGTTTGCTTATTACTACTTCACACTCAAACGGACCGATCGATTCTTCTTAACCGTGAGTATATGAAACGTCAGGAAGCAGCTAGTATTATTATAAATAGTAGGTACTGACCGATTCAAACTGAATGGCGGCTGTGTAGTTAGGCGCGAAACGCTGTGCAGTAGCGGAAACGAAGGTTTTTTTTTTTTTTTCATGTAGAATAGGTCGGCGTTTGACCACCAACTCGCCTGATGTTAAGCGACGGTGTGGTCTAAGATGAAGCACGACGACCTTTATGGTACTTATTCACTCTAGCCTTGAAGTTTTGTAGAGTGAAGAAGTACAGAGACGGTTGTTGAGTGAGGCGCTACAAGTGCGCTACTGCTCAGACCCGTCTTCGGAACGGTTACACCGGACTACATCCCGAAACACGACTAGGTCATTTCACGGCATGGCTTGGTCCGGTGGGTGGTAACTAGCCACGGCCGAAGCCTCCCACCAGAGTTTGCTACCCGGTTAGCACTACCCGGGGACCACGTGTAGGGAATCGGAGTAGAGTACACTCCTACGGACGTGGGTAGCTCAGCCCCCAAAGCGGTGCAAAGGTATGCGGGCGTCAGAGTGGCAAGACGCCGCATAGTCTCGCTTGCGGCGGACTTGACAGCCGACATTAAGTTTGAATCATTCTATAATATATAGGGTTACTAGCTGCGCCCTGCGCTGCTACCCGCGGGTAAAAAGTATACATTACTGGTGGAAAATTACATTTTTAAGGGACAAAAAGTTACTTATGTGCCTATTCAGGGTGTGAGCTAACTCCAAACCAAATTTAATTTAAATTGTTCCAGTCGTTTGAGCATGAAGAACTAACAAACATACACAATAACACACACACTCACAAACTTTCGCCTTTATAATATTATAAGCGGGGGGATTCTAGTAGGGATAATCTGCGAGTTTCCCCAATTCGTCCGCAACGTTGAACACAATAAGTGCATTACACTGCTACGTTTTCCTCGTATTGTGGACTCAGCGGTAGCTTGATTTGAGAGCCAGTTCTTAATATAGTCCAATAAAAACTAGCTGTTTATGATGACGTGTTCAAGTTTTGGTTTTTCTTTTTTTTTTTTTAATGAAAAACCTTTTTACCCGACTGTGCAAGAAGGAGGGTTATCTTTTTCGAGTGTATGTAAGTATGTATTTATATACTATATATGTATGTATGTACATATATATGTATGTATGTATGCATGTATGTATGCTTGTATGTATATTTGTATGTCTACCTACCTATGAGGTTTCTTTGGCACGCTATGCAGCCAAAACAGCTTGATGTATTTCGACATGTGAGGTGTCATTTGAATCGTCTTGATAATGGGAGTGACATAGGTTACAAATTACAATTTTAGTTTTTTTGTTTTAATAATGTTACTTGTTACCTGACTGTTGAAGGATGATAATGATTTTCGAGAGCATTTACCTTAACTGTGTAAAGCCTAAATTACATAAGAAGCCCTTCATTAATAAACGTTGTGTAGCTTTGGAACAGTTGTTTTAACTTTTGTCTTTTTTGATATATTCAAAAAAGAAAAAAAAAGACAAAACACTAAGTCCGACTACTGATCTGATCACTAATTCCGAAGCTAGTATACAACATTTATAAATACGTGCACAAGTTTGTGCAGAACCGACTAGGAGTAGAGGCGCCGGTGATAGCGATGCAGCGCCTGGAGTCAACTGTCCGTGAGACTTATTTCAAGTCTAACTTACTACGGGTTCCAGCGAAACACAAGGCAGCACTACTCTCGCCTGAGTTCTGGCCAAAAGGGCTAGTGTTCCGGCGCTACTGGGAGGCCGCACAGGGAGCAAAAGCCCAGAAGACATAGTAAATTGTATTAATTGCATTTATAAGTATGTTAGTCTGTAAGGTGTTTATTTTCTATGGGCCTCTGTAACTTGCGTTGTATGCAAGTTAAATTAAAGCCTGAAATAAATGGATTATTTTTATTAATAATAATATAAATAGGGGAAAAATAAATTATAAATTTCGTGCTAACTTAGGGTTTAGTCTAATTATTTGGCACGCTCTACTCTAAACGGCTCGACCAATTTTGGAATGCGCGGTTCATTAGATTTGTTTTTGCATCCGGAGAGTCATATAGGCTACTTTTTTCATTCGAATTTTTATGTTTCTTTCATTAGCAGTTCTTGATTTTAGTCTTGATTTTAGTCTTGATTTAACGTCTTATACTCAATGCTCAGAATACGGAAAAAGCTCAATCGATATATCGTCTGCATCCTAAGGTTATCTGGTCTTGATGTAATCACTCTTAGCGATAAGGCCGATATATATAAATAATAAATATACATAAATAATAAACGCGAACGAAGTGGCGGGGTGACAGCTAGTATGTATATAAATTAATACGTGTCACGTTGCTTGTCCGCTATAGACTCCTAAACTACTTAACCGATTTCAATCAAATTTGCACACCGTGTGCAGTTCGATCTAACTTAACAGATAGGATAGCTCACATATATATATATATATATTTAAATAATAAACGCGAACGAAGTCGCGGGGTGACAGCTAGTAATATAATATAATATAATATTATAAACGCGAATGTTTGTAAGAATAAATGGATGTTTGTTACTCTTTCACGTCAGAACGGCTGAACAGATCTGGATGAAATTTGACACAGAGATAGATTATAGTCTAGAATAGCACATAGAGTACTTCTTAACCGCGGGTGAAACCGCGGGGCTCAGCTAGTACAGTATAGTTTGGAATGTTTTTTTGGTTTTACGAGTAAATCACCCAAAAAATAACAAAACATAAATTCTATCTACGTTTCTACCTTGTTCTTATAAGATCGTTTAGTAAAATACAATATCGTAGAATCTAGCAAATACCAAAGCTCAAGGCCTGTCGAAGGTCCGCAGGTCTTCAAGGATCCAGCAGCCGTGAAATTAATGATAACCAACCGCCGCTCACAATGAAGAACCAATCTCATTTTAATAATGGTGTACGCTGTGTTGCCCTTGTAGGTTTCGACTGAGATTTGTCTATGAAAAAGCGTGTTTGTATTTAAGATAATATAAATAAAATAAATAAATTGGGGACTTTTCCACACACGGTCGCCTGACCTCAAACTAAGCAAAGCTTGTACTTTGGCTGCCAGAGACTGATATACGTACACATATATTTTTAAAGACATACTTAAATAGATATTAACACCCAGACATAGAACAAATACAAATGTTCACCACATAAATGTTTGCCCTAGGTGGGAATCGAACCCACGCCCCCAAGCTCAGAAGGCAGGTTCACTACCAACTGAGCCACCGAGCAATCAAATTTATATTCGTAAAAAAGCTGTAAGGGTACACTTTGGAAAGTAAACATCTAGTGAGTTCGTAGACAAACGTTGATCTATGCTAGAAAACAATTTTAAACTAGCTAGCAAGTAGTTTGCCTCGACCGGAGACCTCCATAACTTCTCGTCAGATTTCGCTCATATCCAAACTTAAACATTCGCAGCCTTAGAAATAAAAAAATGCATAAACATCTGCTAAACCAATGTTCAGTTAGACATTGAGTAGTCGGTAAATAGCGCTACACAAACGTGTAACTATTGTTTGAGCAATAAAGTGTGAATCGGCATTGGGTATTTACACTCATGCTTAACACTTTTTTCTTTCTCGTCTGGCAACTTTTGGTAAATTCGTTTAGAAACTTTTTGGTCCAAATAGTTTTTTAGTAATTATTTTTTAAGAAAGCTCCCTAATTTTTAATATTGCATGTACAATTTACGTTTTAGGAAAGGAATATTAATAAACTATGTTGTTTTTTGAATCTCTTATCCAAAATTCGTCGTTATAAACTATTTTAGAGGAAAACATTTTCTTTTGGTTATAGTGGGAGACTAACAACAAATTTCTGAACGGAACAATCAATGTCAACACTACAATGTGTCTAATGTCACACTACCAAACAAACGTTTTTATTTTGACAGTAGAAAAACATTACACAGTTTCTATCATAGTTACTGAGTCTAGATCAGCTGTTATAGTGAAATCCGCCATCTTGACCCCGTACACACGCGCTAAACAAGGGTACCCGGCCGTGTAACGAATGTTTATTTTCCTTTGATTTTGTTACATCTGTACACGAACTGTACACAACGTTTAAGTCAAAAATATTTTTATTTTTCAGCTTTTGTGTTACACAATGTGTGTACACATGTTTTAAAACTTTATTTCTAAGGCTGTCTATTTGCATGAACTATTTGGCTGAAAAATTGATGAAGATTGAATCAACGATCAAGTTATCATCAAAGAAATAAATAAATTGATTAAATAATAAATTATAAATTCGGGACACTTCCACACACAGTCGCCTGACACCAAACCAAGCAGAGCTTGTACTACAAGCTCTGCTTGGCTGCCAGAGACTGACATACATACTTAGATATTTTTAAATACATACTTAAATAGATATTAACACATTAATTGCCGGGATGTCCCAATAGACTCTGAGACCTCGTTTCGCTCGGTCAAATATCTATTTATTCTAAAGAAACTTCTCTGGGGTGTCAGTTCTGTGGTGTGCGCTAGCGAGTGACTTCTGTGAGTAGCGTTCTCTTCTAGCGAGTGAGTGGCTTCTACGTCTTCAGCTCGCCTCGTCTGCCCACGTTTCTTCTATAAAAGCGTCAGGCGCTCATCAGGCCTTACCTTTGATGGTGATTAGTACACTTGAAGCTCTGTCACGGTGCACGTGAACACTTTAGATTGGACCGAAATATCTTCCTATGCAATGCGAGCGTCGTTTTCATTAGTTGTTGGGGCCTGCATGCGATAAATTTTCTGTTCTCGCTTGCTATTGGTCAAGGCCGTTTGCGTGAATAATGAATAAATAATAATAATAATTTAAACCCGCATGCTGTATAATCTGTATATTTCAATCGAGCGAGGTATGGATGACGAACTTTCATTGGCTCTTACCCCTCGAGCGAGAAGTCCCGCGAATGCGGGCTAACGATCAAGTTATGGACTAATTAAATTGAATACCTATAAAACACGTGCATTACAACACCACAATGATTCCCCGTGGGAAAGACGTGGCTCGTCTCATCACCGTCTCATCTGGGGGCGCGGAGCCGTTTAAAATACTCCTATATAAGTATTGGCTTACCTAATCGATTTTAAACAAAATAGACCTTTAATCCTGTCAAGTTTTGTTACTAATAATAATCATTATCTAATCGTCATCCTGTCACGTTTTAAATTAAATTTATTAACGATATTTAACACTAAAAAACAACGTTCAATCCAATTATCTAAAAATGAACAAGGAAAATAAGATCATTAGAACACTTTCTAAAGACTCCGTTCAAAATTGAACAGCGAACAAAAAACTCCGTTCAAAAATTGAACGACAAAATATGAGACAGTTTGATCCCGAAATATCCTTCTTCCTACTAATAATTTATACGTGGAAGTTTGTCTGTTTAGATATCTGGATGTCCTTAAATTTATTTGAAGTCATTCTAGTTGATCTGAGGAAGTCATTTAAATATTAATAGGTAGGAAAGACTACTTCAATGCTGAAAATCAGCGCTGGGAAGAAATTTTCAGCATTAAAGCTGAGCATTGATCTTTTTTGACGTACTGGGACCCTATTCGGAGATTTGAGATTTTCATCTCACTTTTTTTCGTCCTTGTTGCTCTCGTTTGAAACGTCAAAGGTGTGAGAGTGACCAAGATAAAATCTCATCTCATCTCACGCGCAGGAATAGCTCCCCTGGACACTACACAGTGACAGCACTGTTTTCTTTAATTTGTGTATTGATATTAAGTATTGTCAATGTCTTTGTATTGTCTTATGTGTCAAAATAAATGTATCTTTATTTCTTTTAAATGATAAACTATCCTTAACTAAAAATAACTTTGTACAAATACAATGCCCAAAGCCTAATCAAATACTAATAGAATCTGAATGTTTGTTACTCAATCACGTAAACACGGCTAAAATGTCTAATAGTATGCCGCTCAGTTTCTTCAGCTCAGTTCTGTTCGTCTGGGTGGTGGCCACCCAGACGAACAGAACTTCCTCCGAACCTCTTCCTTCTCTTTTTCCGAACAAGGACATATTTGTAACTTTGACGTTCATGAATCTATCTTCTGTACCCAATATGGACGTGGCGGCTTATACCTTTTTTTAACCTGTAGAAAACCTTTTATAGGTTCCAACACAAAATTATATGTGGAAATCCCGCCACTGGCGGCCTACCTACTAAAAACCCTAGGGTGTTCCACCTCGGCGCAAGATGTCGGGGCTACGGGGACGCTTTCGCAGTCTTCCTAGGCCCCGACAACGCCAACCCGTTCAATCACCTCTCCGAGCTTGCGCTCTCTCCCTCTCGATGACAATGTATTGAACACCAGGCACATCGTCATCATCCACTTCCTCGGGGACCAATTTTGCCAATAGGCACCAGCCAGCACTCGTGTCTACACGTCCATGGTCCATGCGACGGGTCAGATGAGTGGCTTACTCTGTATTAACACACAGGCTACTTTTTATCACGAAAAAAAATCTTATTGAATACCGAGTGAAACCGCGGGACGTTAATAGTCCTTAAATATTTTTTACGCCACGTTTCCAATCAAGGGCCGAATTAAGTGCCGGCAGTTTGAAGGCCTAATTAAATGTTAGGAGTTTTTTTTTAATTACGATTTACTGAAATGACGGTCTCATTAAGAATTTTAGTGATGTAACGAGTGGGAAATATTTAATCGAATCGATTTTTATGTTGTGCTTGACCAATGTAATTGATTGTTACTTTTTGGAAAATTTGGGGAAATCACATCAACTTATGTTACTACGTTATTAATTGACATCTCTTTTTTATTATGCTATTTGTTTCGGTGCCGCGCCAATCAAGCCCAAATTGAACCAGCCATTTAAACAATATCGATCAATCTCATCGGACAGCAACGCACACAACAACGAAACCTTTCATCTTAGCCGGAAGACGTCCACTGCTGGTGAAAGGCCTCCCACAATGATCTCCACAACGACCATTCTTGCGCTGGTCGCATCCAGCTGCTTCACGCGACCCTCACGAAGGAGCTAACTGCAAATTTTTTTCGTAAACTTTTATCGTTTTCGTTTAGCTCCATACATTTAACCTAGTTCCTTAACGTTTCCGTCAGGGGCGCTTTGTTGAAATGTATGGAGCCAAACGAAAACGAAAAAAGTTTTTGTAACGATCTAAACTCATGGTAATGGCCCAGATCGTCAGTCCACCTTGTAGCAAAACTTTCCAGGCTGCAAATAAAAGTCAAAGCCAAAGTCAAAATGTCTTCATTCAATTGTCTAAATTCAATTCGAAGAGACACTTATGAACGTCAAAGTTATAAGAATGAATCTACCGCCTTGTCCAGAAAAAGAGCCACTACTCAGAAGAGCAGGCAAGAAACTGAGGGGCATTATTTTTCAAGAATAAATAAATTACAGTCTCACAAATTTTGGCTTACAAGTAAGTAATATCTATACACTAGTGGCTACTTGGCGGAAGTGGAAGGCTCCAGACATCTTTGTGTTCTAAATAAGTCTTAACCTTATAATACCCTCTTTTCATTGTTATAGTTCTCACATGTAAATAAATAAATAAATAATCGGGACACTTCCACACACGGTCGCCTAACCCCAAACTAAGCAAAGCTTGTATTATGGCTGCCAGAGATTGATATACGAGTACATACTTAGATATTTTTAAATACATACTTAAATAGATATTAACACCCAAACATAGGACAAACATAAATGTTCATCACATAAGTGTTTGCCCTAGGTGGGAATCGAAATGTGATTTGAATTTTCCTTCAGTGAGCCCTGTTATATTTTATTAAAATATGTACATATACCCCACATAAGTTACACCTGTTTAGTTTTCGAAAGAACAAAATTTAAACAACAAAAGCAAAACACACTATTAGGAACAATCTAATCTTCGCACACATCCCTAAGCAGAATTTCCCACGACCTGAGTGTATAAATATCCGGAATCGGTGAACAGATGATCCGTAATTTCCATTCCTGGCATCACATCCCTATTTTCATTATTCGTCCGGAGACAAAAACTCGTTTGCGAACGGAAGACCTTCTTACGACTTAGAATCGTGGAGCAGGTAGGTAGAGGAGGTGCCGTTATTGTTGTGGAGTCTATTTAATTGAACTTGGCTTAATTGAAATTGAGGCTATTTTTTATTATTGACTTATTATTATTGACTTGTTGTGTTATTCACTTATTTTGAATTAACTAATGCAATTGGCATGTTGCCGTTTTAGTCATTAAGCAATTGAAAAAAAAAAGTTTTTTTCAAATCAACTAAAAATCTTATTTCTTTTTTTACACTAATTAAATGTATTTTTAAAAGTAGAGAACTCATGGTTATGTATGCTCACTTTCTATGCTCTTTTCATCACCCACATCTAATGCATAGGCGTTGTAGCACAGGTGTAGCCACCTGTGTTACAGCGCCTATGTTACTTTTCTGTTCTTTTTTTGTGTGTTACAAAACAAACAAACCAAGCCATAACAGTAAACAATTTCTACTACTAAACAAAACCAATCAAAAACACCTTTTCAAATTAAAAAAACCGACTTCCCGTCATTCGAATAGAATTTTGTAAACAAATTTTAGACTGTTTTAAAACCGCTAGATTGATTTAGATACTATTTGAATGGAACCACCTGGGAAGTATTTGAAACATTTAAAAAAACCAAATCGGTTCAGGCGTCTTCAAATATTTGAGAAACAAATCTGCACTAATTGCTTTCTCACTTGGACCCTCGATAATTCTAGCAACTTAGCCGAAACAACGTTACTTACTCACTGCTATGCAGTCGCTATGCCACCTCCTCTACGTATCATCTCCTTGCTCAGAACAGATACTCCCCCGAGATACCGCCGGGCCATTCTCAGCTTAAAGTTAAAATGTGGAAAGTTTATTTTCCTTTGTCTTTCTATCTGTGATTACATTTGCAAAGTTTTTGGAAGGTACTAGTGTTGTAAGTGAATTTGTGGTAGGGTGCAGTAATAGACGGTTATGATACTTTTATACCGGAATCCGGTTTTAAGAACGGTACGGTACGAGATTGTGATGAGCTCAGTGACAATGACTGCCTCAGTGGCTCAGTTGGTAGTGAACCTGCCTTCTGAGCGTGGGGGCGTGGGTTCGATTCCCACCTAGGACAAACATTCATGTAATAAACGTTAGTGTTTGTTCTATGTTTGGGTGTTAATATCTGTTTAAGTATGTATTTGAAAATATCTAAGTATGTAAATCAGTCTCTGGCAGCCATAGTACAAGATTTGCTTAGTTTTGTGTCAGGCGACCGTGTGTGGAAGTGTCCCGAATTCATATGGATTGCGTAAAGTCGATTTTTTGCAAGAACATAAGTAGTGGAAGCTTTGCGATTTTTAAATTGTACCCACATCCTTACTCATTATAAAATCGAAAGAAACTCTGTCTGTTTACAGGCATTTCATGGCTAAACGGCTGAACGAATCTTGAAGAAATTATATAATTCGTTACAGTAACTTACGAGAAAGACTGAATTTCGAATAGAAGATATTATGCTACAGGATTGCACAGATAAATTGCTGAAATAATTTAATTTATTAATCGCAATTCGCTATAAGCCATTATGAAAAGAAAAAATGTACAAGCAGAGAGGCTAGTTTTTATGTCAGAGTTCTATGACTTCCCCTAGAGAGGCCTAGGGGAGACGAAACTGGCTAATAAAGAGAACCGTTTGAATTTAATTAAAAAATCGAAGAGAGGGGATAGAGGGATAAAACGGTAGGTTTTATTGTCGGGGTAGTATTTTGTTAAATTTACGTTTTAGTCAAAGTAGCCTTAATTTACGAGATAGTGTCAAGGACCAACGTTTCGCTAATGGCGCGAAATTTGAAACAATTTTTTAGGGTTCCGTACCCAAAGGGTAAAACGGGACCCTATTACTAAGACTCTACTGTCCGTCCATCTGTCTCTCTGTTCGTCTATCACCAGGCTTTATCCTATGAACCGTGATAGTTGAAAAGTTGAAAGTTCCATAGATTATGTTTTTTTATTGCCGCTATAACAACAAATACAAGAATAAAATACAGATAAAAAAATATAATACAGAATAAAAATAAGTATTTTTTTTTTGTTTTATTTATTAAATACACAATACAAATTACTATTACTAAATACTAGTCTACGTTGTAACTCAAATTGTTTAAGGGGGCTCTCATACAACATACATGATTTTTTGCCGTACTTATAGATAATGGTACGGAACCTTTCGTGCGTGCGTCCGACTCGCATTAGGCCGGTTTTTGTTTTTCTAGCTAGACCGAGTAACTATTGTACATGCTAATGAAATTTAAGGTTATCTTAGACTCTTCATCTAGTTATTTTACAGATGTAATTGTCAAATATGCACCTGATAACTCAAACAGATAAAATTTGACACTGGGACAAATCCCAGTATTACTTAATTTAGTTATTCGGTGCAGTGCAAAAAATAAAACAACTGTTCAAAATTTAAATTTCTAAGTATGGTTTTTAATCTAACGTTTATTCAGAAACATTGGTGTACCACATAACTATTTTAGATCCCCAATTTCTTAGTATGGTTTGCTTAACAGCATTGCTTATTTCAAGTTTTACTTACTACGGGTTCCAGCGAAACACAAGGCAGCACTACTCTCGCCTGAGTTCTGGCCAAAAGGGCTAGTGTTCCGGCGCTACTGGGAGGCCGCACAGAGAGCAAAAGCTTATAAGATTTAGTTAATTTTATTGATGTTATTTATACGTATGTTAGTCTGTAAGGTATTTATTTTCTATGGGCCTCTGTAACTGGCATTGTATGCAAGTTTTATTGCCTGAAATAAATGGATTATTATTATTGTACCTACATCACACATTTGACCTCTAATCTCGGTTCCATCAAAACCGTATGGACACCAGCAATCGTCCAGTACATTCCGGCCCACTTTTCATACGGTGGGCTTTATCTTGGCTGTATTAGACCCATTGTAGCCTAACAATGGCCTGAGATTAAATTCTTTGGAAGAACGTTTCTAAAATAAGAATTAGATGGCGTAAGTGATGAGATGTAGAGTTTTTTTTTGTCGATGAGCGTCGCCCACCTCTAAAGTATTATCTACCAAACAAAAAAAAGAATCATTATAATAGATTCACGATTGGCTGAGTAATCGCGTTACATAAATTAAAAAAAAATACAGTCGAATTGAGAACCTCCTCCTTTTTGGAAGTCGGTTAAAAAGCAAACCTTATTATTGATATTTTGAAAACTGCTTGACCAATTTCGATAAAACTTAAAAGAGATCTCCACTAAAGTATGATTTATCAAACAAAAATAAAAAAAACACCAAAATCGATTCATAATTCGCGGAGTAATCGCGTAACATACAAACAAAAAAAACTTACTAATTGAGAACCTTCTCCTTTTTTGAAGTCAGTTAAAAATAAAAGCTTTTTTATTTTTACTGGTGCAATAGTTTTTTATTGCTTACACCATACGCCCTGCATTTCGCTGAAAGGGAAATTTCCAATCAGAGAGTGTGTCGGGCACGACGGCGAGAGGTGGCGAGGCGAGGCGAGGTGAAGGAAGGTGAGGCGAGGTGAGGCGAGGTGAGGGCAGGTGAATAATGTATGGACGCATCTGATTAACAAGCCTCGTGATTGTTGCCTTTGATTGATTAATTTCACCTTTATACCTTTAAAAGTTAGGAATAAATCAAATAGGTGGGGGTTCTGTGAGCTGGAGACCTCGCAACCGACGTCTGCCTCCTCTGCAGGTCGCATTCCTCAATCAATTCTCGTGAAATTTTGTGAGCAGGTTCAATGATTATCCAGTTTTTATAGCAGAGTCAGTTTTTGGATTGTCAAAATGGCGGAGATGATATATGATCTTTTAAACTGCCTTCAACAAGTAACATTATTAAAAGAAAAACAAAAAATCCGCCTGCAAAATGTTGTACCCTACGTCTCTTCCACTATCGAGACGAATCAAATGACACCTCACATGTCGAAATCCATCAAGTTGTTTAGGCTGTAGGGCGTGCCAAAAAACCTCATACATACATACCCACATACTACATAAGCTCGAAAAACATAACCCCCCCTTCTTGCGTAAAAAAGGAGGTTCTACGTTCGTCTGTATCTATACCTACTGCACCTTATCGTTCGCCGACTGTATCGATGTATTTTTTCAACTCACATAATCACAAACTAGCTGTGATCCGCGGTTTCCTCCGTCCACAGAAACCGTATTTTTGTTCGAGATACGATGATAGCCTAGTTGGAGAAGGCCTGCCTCTTAAGCCAGAGGGAGTGGGTTCAAACCCAGCCGACGGTACGCACCAATTTGTTCATTATGTGAACATATGAGCGTATTTCATCTGCTACATAACTGGAGCCCCGTATAGCGACAGGCTCGCCCCCTGTCACATTTGGGACTGAATATCGTCCGGCGGCGATGAGCGGTGTGGGTGTTGTTTTACACCTCTGCCAGCCCCTTCGGGAGAAAGGCGTGACGATATGTTATTAAAGATACCCTATGTCTTTTTCTGTACCCCTGACCCCTGATGACGTGTATGCAAAATTTCATGATTTCTCTATAGTAAAACATTTATCTACAGAATTAAGCAAAGAAAACAGCTTACCGCAATCAGGCTAACTAAAGCCCCAGCGTTTTTTTTATCCACAATGAAATCCAATTGCTTCCTGCTCCCTCGAATACAATGGTTTTACCTCGTAACACCCTCAATCAATTAAGGCGTATAGCCGAATGAAAGGATATGTTAATCAGGGGGAAACAGGGTACATTACTTACCTGAGACGCCAGTCATTTCCTTCCTTTTATGAGGAAACTCAGCTTTTTAAGGAGAACGGAAGTTGAGTTACCGTGGTAAGTGAGGATTTTTTTAAATTCGAAGAAAAATAGGCTCTTATTTGTTAACTTTTGCATTTTATTGACGTAGTTTAGTTTCATGGCAACTCTGACTTCTCTCTGACTCTTTCTTTGACTGCCTCGGTGGCTCAGTTGGTAGTGACCCTGCCTTCTGAGCTTGGGGGCGTGGGTTTGATTCCCACCTAGGGCAAACATTTATGTGATGAACATTAGTGTGTGATGTGATAAGCGACCATTTCGCTAGAAGTAGATTAAAATTAGTTAAGCAAGGTCTTAAGCAATTATTATATTTAGTACAAGTGGCAATAAGTCTATTAAAGTTTGGTTCAGATTGATTGAGAGAAGAGTTCATTGACCTTTATCCCGTTTCGCCTTATTGAGCCCAATTTGGAGTCTTATTGTAGATTGAGACAACAGTTCATTGACTCTTCGATCATCTTATCAGGATCGGTAAACATTTTCACACAAATTATTATTTACTTTGCAAAACCATTCATTTTAAAAATAATATTTATAGGGTTCCGTACCCAAAGGGTAAAACGGGACCTCTCTGACGTTTGAGTTGATTAATGTAACTAGTATTTAACAACTGTCCCTTTCCCTCCCCAGGTGTCAGATGACATTGGCTACGTGGTGTACTCCGCGCTGGGCAGCTTCTACATCCCGTCCTGTATCATGGTGTTCGTCTACATCAGGATATACTACGCCGCGAAGGCGCGAGCGAGGCGCGGGATCAGGAAGAATCCGCGTCCGAGACCGGTGAGTCTTATTAATAACTAGCTTATTAATAACTAGCTTATTAATAACTAGCTTATTAATAACTAGCTTATTAATAACTAGCTTATTAATGTTACCCGCGATTTCGTTCGCTTTTATTCAGAAAATATAGTATACAAAAATATTTCTCGTGATATACTTTAACTGATTATCAAGTTTCATCAAAATTCTTATTGCCAAACACTTCTACTGCCAAATGACTCCTATTGCCAAACACTTCTACTGTTTAATATATTCTGTAATGAACTGTGTATAATTTAATTCTGTTGTTTGTCAATCAATTATTTTTATTCTTTATTCTTTATTCTTAAGATCCGTTCAGCCGTTTAGCCGAGAAAAGCTTACAAACAGACAAAGATACTTTCGATTAAATATTAGTGTGAATATAGTAGAATGATGGTTAATTATGTAGCTGAATACTGAATACCAATGCTCTTGACCGTAGCGCCGAGTATTCAGTCGATTTTTTGGCCGCCAAAATGTATACAGGATGTTACAAAAACCCTGTTATATCCGAAGTAGATAATCTAAAATCACACATTTGTAGACTGTAAAATAAATGTCGAATTAATGTGCGTTAGTTAAGTTCTCGCATAAGTGAAATTTGTGTTAATTTCTTGTCGATAAATAAGTTTCTTTAACCCGATATCGACTGGATGATGCAATTATTTTAGTTTAGATTAAAAATTGACCATACATATTTTAACCACATATCGCTCCCCCCTCCTAAAAGCACAAACGCCGCCACTAATCGCGTCGGTTTTATTTGCAAACTACTCACTTCGTGCCGCTACTATCCTAGAATAAAAGCCGTCACATATGATACAGATTTGTTATTTTATTGTACAATATCTTCTTTTGCTTGCGTTCATAACTCTTGCTATTTTTAACGTGCATTTTTTTTTGTATTTTTGCATGAATACATATAAGTGTGTGTATGTGCCCTTAAATTATATATCAGGGTTTTTGTATCATACTGTATAAATAGCCTATACCTACTCTTTAACCACCTGGGATAAATTTAGGGTCCAAATCCACCGGAGTGTGCGACGCAAATGAGCTGCGGTCGAGGAAAAAACTACCAATATGTTCAGTCGAAATAAACAGTAAAGGCGGAACTCTGCGAACAGCGAAATGAGACCGTTTTTATAAACATAGTGAAACGCATGTTGAAATATTGGCGGATGTACACATACAATTTTGTAGAGATGGGCCAATTTTTTGTCTAGCCCTAATAGTTCAAATTAAACTAAGATTACAAAAATAATCACATGATATACAAATAGTATCCTGGTAAGCTATACTGATGTAAGTTGTGTGAAATTATAATGAATTACATAAACCGATAATTAGATTGACCAAAGTACAAAAACAAAGCATCTGCAACAAGATCTGCATATTCAACAAACTGCCACATCCTACTAATATTATAAACGCGAAAGTTTGTAAGAACGGATGGATGTTTGTTACTCTTTCACGCCAGAACGGCTGAACAGATCTGGATGAAATTTGACACAGTGATAGATTATAGTCTAGAATAGCACATAGCATAACCTATCTACGTGCCAAATTTTATCCAGATCTGTTCAGCCGTTCTGGCGTAAAAAAAGTATCAAACATCCATCCATCCATTCTTACAAAGTTTCGCGTTTTTAATATTAGTAGGAATATGTAGTACATAAATACGTTTCCACCGGTATGGGGATTAATCTGTTATGCTATACAAAAACTTATTTATAAGACATAAACCTAACATAAACATAAATTACAAACAAGTAACATTTTTATTATGGAAACTGACGTGGTTTTCACACATTATGATTTAAAACCGCCGAATGCGGTTGAAACTATAGTCGGAATAATCGACTGAATCGTACGTGAGTAATTCCCGTGTTTTAAATCATAACAAGTAACATTATTAAAAGGAAAACAAAAAACCCGACTGCAAAATGTTGTACCCTTTGTCACTTCCACTGTCAATACTTTAAAAGATCAAGACAAATTCGAATGACACCTCACAAATCGAAATCCATGAAGCTGTTTAGGCTGTAGGGCGCGCTAAAAATCCTCATACATGTACATACTCACATACATACATACATACATACATACATACATACATACATACATACATACATACATACATACATACATACATACATACTTACATACATACACTCAAAAAACATAACCTTCCTTCTCGCGCAGTCGGGAAAAGTAATAAACAGAGCTCAAGTCTGTATCCGCGGGTGAAGTCCCCAAAAAGCTGAGCAACGTTACCTCGCTCAATAGCGATGATATAGTTAGTTCTTATTTTCAGAGACTATAAAGACGCATATTTCTGGTTCCAGAACGACCAGCAAACCAGCTTCAGCAACCCCCCGAAGGGCACGCGGCCGATGCCTTCCACGCACCCCATGCCTTCCGGACACCTTAGTAGTAATAATAATGGGTAAGAATTTATTATAAAACATATTCGCTAGGCTTTCGCTTTAGGCGATAAGCTCGCCCTTGTACTGCCGAAAAATGTATTTTAGTTTTTAAGATTTTCATGTAGTTTTTGGTGTGCAATAAAGTAATATTGTATTGTATTGTATTATTAGTAGCAGTGGTACTGTAGCACTGGCTACAAGAGCAGCGGTACAGTAGCAGCGGTACAGTAGCACTGGCTACAGTAGCAATGGTACAGTAGCACCGGCTACAGCAACAGTGGTACAGTAGCACTGCCTACAGCAGCAGCGGTACAGTAGCACTGGCTACAGCAGCAGCGGTACAGTAGCACTGGCTACAGCAGCAGCGGTACAGTAGCACTGGCTACAGCAGCAGCGGTACAGTAGCACTGGCTACAGTAGCAATGGTACAGTAGCACTGGCTACAGCAACAGTGGTACACTAACAGTGGCTACAGCAACAGTGGTACAGTAGCACTGGCTACAGTAGCAGCGGTACTGTATCACTGGCTACAGGAGCAGCGGTACTGTAGCACTGGCTACAGGAGCAGTGGTACTGTAGTACCGCAAGCATGTCCGTACCCACGATGGGGCAATCTGGAGCATCTACCCTGGTTCCTAGCTCGAAGCTAATAATGTAGTTTTACAAGTAAAAAAGGAAGTAGGATCAACTGGGGAAAATGCGTCTGTTGAGCAATTGCGCCTTTCGAGAATTACTGACAAATCCTTCACAAATTTGTTCCTTAGAAAAAGCGATGATAGCCCGCCTCTCAAGCCAAAGGGAGCGGATTCAAACCTAGCCGACGACACGTACTAATTCGTGCATTGTGTTAACATACCTATGTGCGCATTGTATGTCATCTGCTACATGACTGGAGCCCGGTGTATGGCGAAAGGCTCCCCCCCCCCGTCAAATTTGGGACTGAATATCGCCGGCGAAGTGTGAGTGACGTATTACACCACTGCCAGCCCCCTGGGAGGAAAGGCGTGACGATATGTAATGTTTATCTCTTATTCCGAGGTGTAACCCCTGAAATGACTAGACTAAACCGCCAAGACATGTCAGTTGTTGAAAGTTAGCCTGAGTTTTAGGCCATCTGAAGTTGGCATAAATTTTGACACCACACCTAGCAACTCAGCTAATATAAACTAACTTAGTTAGCCATACATCAAAATTTTCTAAAATCCCGCGACACAGATTTTCATCAAACATAGATAAGAATTATACTCCTGACTAATACACCTTTCAAATAAAAAAAACTAAATCAATATCGGTTTATCCGTTCGGGAGCTCGGGAGCTACGACACAGACACACACACACACACACACACAGAGAGAGAGAGAGAGAGAGACGTCAAACTTATAACACCCCGTCGTCCGTTCGGGAGCTACGATGCCACGACAGACAGGACAGACAGACACACACACACACACACAGAGAGAGAGACACGTCAAACTTATAACACCCCGTCGTCCGTTCGGGAGCTACGATGCCACGACAGACAGGACAGCCAGACACACACACACACACACACACAGAGAGAGAAAGACACGTCAAATTTATAACACCCCGTCGTTTTTGCGAGGGGCTTAAAAAACATGAGATGTATCACAAAGCACTAATTAATTATTTTAAAACCCCCAAAGATTGAGCGGGACCTTTAAGCATCTTCCGCTCCACCGATCACAAAAGCCCTGCCTCTACCTACCTCTACTCGTACCTGCCTGACAAAAACACAAAGGTGTAAGTCCGCCCCAAAATATTACGCGCAATTTTTACAACATTCCATCTTTCAGCCTGTAATGGTCACAAAAATGCGAAAGGTTCGAACCGAATGCCTACGGATCAAAAGCGAAAAGCTGAATGCCAAATAATTTTTCGGCGAAAAATGTCGGTTCAATAATTTTAGGCGTTTGATAGCTGAATCGATATTATTTACGAGTATGCTTACGTTTTGGCCTTCTGGTTTTTGGGATTACAGAAATGTGGGTTTTGTTCCCATAATAGCAACAATAATTACTGGATACAATTGTTATTATGGAAACTTACGTGGTTTTCACACATTATGATTTATGAAACGGGAATTACTCACGTACGATTTAGTCGATTAGTACAATTATGGTACCACGCAAAACTAAACCCAAAACTGACCCAAATAGAACAGGAACTCGCTCTCAAGCCAAACGAGCTGAAGTTAGGCACATGTTTACACAATTGTGTCTACTGACCGCGCAAGTTTGGGCCAACATTGTTTAGCCTCGCACCGATGGCCATGTAACTAGTGAAGTCAGCTGAGCATGCTATAGGCCTTTGGGCTGGCCTAACCTCTATGACTTACTAACTTAAAGTTTAATGGAAAGGCTCCTTCAGACTACGACATCTACATAATCGACAAAAATGCTTTCACATGTCCGGATTCTGTCCGGATCGCTGTCTTTCTCTATACGTCGCATTTTTTTACCGATTCTCTTGAAATTTTGTGTGTAGGTTCAATAATATTTTTTGTCGAGTCAGTTTTTGTAATTTTTTCAAAATGGCGGAGAAATGTTTTTTTTTGGAATTGACCTGTTGAGGAGGACAGACGTCGCCGCGAGGTCTACAGCTCATAGAGCTACCAGTTTTTAGTTGTATCGGTTTTTGAAGGTATTATGCCAAAGTAGCTGCGCCCATCTGTGTTACTTGCCGTTAAAAAGTAGCCTGGACATAAATCTAAAGACTACCTCCATACCAAATTTCATCCGTTTGACCGTGACGGATAACACATAGATACACACACATACACATACATACATACATATGGTCACGCCTGTTTCCCATAGGGACAGGCAGAGACCACTTCTCTCCACCTGCTACGATCCTGGTACACATCTTTTGCTTCTTCCACTTTCATGAGTCTTTTCATACACTCTCGTCGGTTACGGGAACTCCTGACCTGTGGGGCTATTCCTACGCGTGAGGTGAGATGAGATTTTATCTTGGTCACTCTCACTCCTATGACGTTTCAAATGAGAGCAACAAGGACGAACAAAGGTGAGATGAAAATCTCAAATCTCCGAATAGGGCCCCTGGCCTTTTTTTTAACGTATCTCGATTTGGTCAAGATACGTTCGCCTAGGTCGACCCTTACCAACTTGGCCGTTCGCACTCGCCTTGTAGATCTATTTCGTCAATCTCCTTTTATCCATTCTCTCAATGTGTCAACACATACACACAGAAACAACCTTTCGCCTTTATAACAATTATAAGTAGAATATAGGGCTATATTTTTAATTTACTAAAACTTATCGCAGGCAGCTTTCCTATATCATACTATCTATCTTACAACTTTTGTGAAATCATACAGCTAACAAAATGTAAGTATGTTATAAGTTTTAAGTATATCAATAAGCAGGCTTTCGTGATGGTTTTAGAAGTAATTTAAACGCAGTTAGTTACCATAAGAGTAGGAAAGGCACAGATATCTTTCCCCAGCATCGGACGAAATTAGCTAAAACTGTGTGACTTGTGCGCAGAAACGAATCTAACGAAGCGACGCTAATCATGTCACCACACTCGCCCAATTGGACATTATTGCTAGTGCGAGTGAGAAGACATGATCTACGTCGCTTCGTTTAAATTCGTTTATTCATTCATGAGTTATATGAACTAGTACTGGATTGATTAGAGACAATTGAACCAACACATTCCATCAGTGATTCTTCACTGTAGTTTTAACCAAAATATAACTAAGAAAACATGATTTAATATAGATCATATTCAAAATGTTATATAAGGTACAACTTACTAGTCTTACGTATTTCGTATTACGTAGTCTTACTAGTACGTAGTATTTTCGATGCAAACTCATATAAAGTGCACTTTGAAAATGGCGGAGACTTTATGAACTGTAAACGTTTATGGCAAGCTACAAACGGAAAGTTTAACACAAAACTACAAGTTTTAACAGCGAAGTTTTAGCTTCCGTAAACTAATATACTTGCTGCTGATAAAAAAAAGCATTTAAAAACATTTACTGCCTGCAACGTATTCTTACCTACTATAACCAGTTCACTGCGTAATAAAATTACCATGTAGAAGGCGATGCGATAGCCTAGTTGGAGAAAGCCCGCCTCTCAAGCCAGAGGGAGCGGGTTCGAGCCCAACCGACGGTACGCACCAATTTTGTCAGGCTCGCCCTCTGTCACATTTGAGACTAAATATCGTCCGGCGAAGTATGGGTATTGTGTTACACCTCTGCCAGCCCTCTCGGGGGAGAGGCGTGACGTATGTTATGCGTTATGTTTTGTAATTTCCATACGTCATAAGGCTCAATTATATTAGTCACTAACTCAGTCGTTAATTCGGGGGACATCTAAGTCAAGTCAAGTCAAAATGTTTTTATTCAATTTAGGTATCAAAGATACACTTATGAACGTCAAATGTCAAACGTCAAATCTCGCATGTGAGATCGCGTAACGACTAATGAAAGTTCGTCATCTTTACCTCGGACGATATACAGCATGCTAGTATTGCCCGATAGCGACCTTGACCAATGACAGAACGCAAACATTCTCGCACGTCATGTGGGCCCCATCGCGTAATGAAAACGGCTCTCGCATGCTGATCCCCGAATGATGATCAACGACCAATAAAATTGAGCCTTTAATTTTACTATTTGCTTTGTTGATTGAATCAGGCGTTACTTTTCTCGGCCACGGCTCGGAGAGTCAACATGTCCTGAGGATGCCTCGTGGATAGGCGAAACGCGTGTCGACGAAGTGCTCGAAGAATGGGGATTTTTTATTGCTTTTTTATTGTATAATTTTTTAATTGTTTTTTTTTCGATAAAATTTTGTTGTAAATTTCATGACATTATTTCTGTTAAATTCCCTATATGAATTAGCTTCATATATCAAATTGTATAGAGTTTTTTAGTAGATTTCATTAAATTAGGTCTGTTAAATTCGTTAGTTGAAATATCAAATTGTATAACGTTTAAATTAGATTCAAATATCAGTTTGTATAAAGTTTTCTAGTAAATTTCATTAAATTAATTCAAAATTCAAATTCCTTGACGTACTTAATGCGACG
Source organism: Peribatodes rhomboidaria (assembly GCA_911728515.1). Taxonomy (NCBI): domain Eukaryota; kingdom Metazoa; phylum Arthropoda; class Insecta; order Lepidoptera; family Geometridae; genus Peribatodes; species Peribatodes rhomboidaria. The sequence continues at coordinate 1,947,307 of OU452190.1, forward strand.
TTAAAGCGGAATTACACTAGATATTAGTTCAAGTAACAATATTTGCTTCGTGCCACACGTCACAGGCAAGGGTGTCTCAATGTGAGTTAGGAGTAGTTTTTATACGCTAATTGACTTGCGTTTGTCATCCACCTTGGTTGATGTTAAGGAATGATGCGGCTTTCTAAGGAGCACGCTTGCCTAAGAGAAACCAATTCACTTGAAACGTAGGATTTATAAACCCTCGACTCTCGACGAGACACCCCGAGAAGCGTGAAAAAAAAATGAAAATGAGAGGTTTTCCTAAGTCTATAAGTCGCGACGAGATTTATCTTGCCGTCTGTCTGTAAAGATTTCTAAGAACACTGAACAATTTCATATAAACTATTCGTATTTTCCAGCGAAAGCCAAATATCAACGATAGAGACGGCCCAGGTCCAGATCCCGACGGTGACCTGCGAGCTCGCCTCGGACATATCCACCAGCGAGGCTGGAGACATCTGTCCACCGCCGCCTGACGAGCGAAAAGACACTTTAAAAGTGAACCAGGTGGTTTGAAACTTAGTTACTCATTATACGCTTCGGCCGTCTACGTAACCGGAGTTTTGTAGTTGTAACATAGTATGTTTTGGCTGGTTTAGAAGAAGTTCCCAATTAGCTTTATGTTTTAGTTCAAAACAAATAAAACTAGATGGCGCTTTTCATAATATTCTTCACATTTTTTTACAAACCAAATATACATAGTATCTTTTTATTGCTCATAACTATCTATAGCCATCTCTTATTAGCTGAATGAGGCTCAGATTTTGGTAATGCTACTATGTACTCCATGCAGCACTTTTGCTTTTCGGATTTAGGCTGTTGTACACTATGCAGGTCAATTAGTTGTTCCGATATTATAGTCTTGCATTCATGCAATTTTTTATGCTTTGTTTTAATCCAACCTTGTTAACAAATCTTACTTTCTCCTTCCAGGTGGTAACATCAGCACAAGTTCAAAAGAATCCTTTAGCAGCGTGTCCTTTAAGAAGTTCAACGCTTTCCGTCAACGGGGAACTAGCGCTGCAGCAGACCAGAGGCCGCCAGCCCAGCGTCGCCATCGACGCTGACATGGTCTCCGAAATGGAACCCTCCTCCTCAGATAGCGGCGTCGTCAGCCGCTGCGGAGGCGTCAAACCTCTCAAACTGAGGATATTCAAGAAGACCGATAGAAGACAAGAAAAATCCCAGCCCAGCAAATCTGAGCTCGAACCAGCACTGCCAAAACCTCACAAACCAAGAGACCCTGAACGGGAAAAGAAAAGACTAGCTCGGAAAAAAGAGAAACGAGCTACTTTGATTCTTGGTCTCATCATGGGGAGCTTCATAGCTTGCTGGTTGCCGTTCTTCTTTTTGTATATTTTGAAGGCGGCCTGCCATGCGTGTGATATACCAGGGAGCGCGTTTGCGATAGCCTTCTGGCTAGGGTACATGAACTCTGTCTTGAATCCGGTGATCTACACGATATTTAATAAGGACTTTAGGAGGGCGTTCAGGAGGATACTGTTTAAGTGATGTTTAGCCTACCTGTGCTGCTACCGCTGTGTCGCCAACAGGATTATGTTGGCGCAACGGCGGGCAGCGCCGGGTCTTTACAATGTGCGTTGATCATTCACTCATTGACTTTCTGGTGATATTGGACTTCTAGTGAAAGGTGGACGTAGTGCTGATTGGTGATACGAGAAAACTGTACCAGGAACAAAAGTTTGAAGGTGTTATGCTTGGTGCTGCATACTAATTTCAACCACGTTAAAAAATAAGTCCTACACTAAGCATCTGAAAAAAAAAACCTAGTTACCTACTTTTACGACATACGTTTTTTGGTACGTTCGATTTCTACTCCTCCCACTAAAGTCGGAGACATGTTCAGCGAAACAGGTTTATAATTTTACGATTTTACACACCATTGTTCTGTGATTGATGTCAATGCCTACATGAGCATTTTTAGTATAAGCATCGCCCGAATGAGCATTGCCCACATGAGCATTATCCGTAAGAGCAATGCCTACACGACTATTCAGCATTGCCCATATGAGCAATGCACACATGAGCATTTCCCACACGAGCATTGCCCACATGAGCATTGCCCACACTTTTTTTCTATTTAATTTTCCTGTCACCAATCAGCTAAAATCAGGCTCATGGTGATTTCGTAGAAACACAATGATCAAATAGGAAATATTTAAGTACAACCTAGACTATCTACCCTAAAATCGTGTTAACATAATTGGATGCGATTTACGTTTAAGCTTTTTAAAATTTGTAAATGATACAGAGATCTCTTCATAAAAAATATTGACAAAATTAAATATTAACATCCTTATTAATAAATGTTGTAAGTATAGCCTTAGAATAATTCGTCATTCAGAGTTTTGTCTTTTTCAATCGAGTTAAAAATGTAAAAGAAATAAAAGACAAAACACTTTTCGATTTTCACGTTGTATAGCCTTGTAAGGGTATACTTATTGCGTTTATTAGTAAGGAGGGTAAAAATTTTTCAATAAACATTATACTTAGTAGATACAAGGGGTTAAAATGACCCATTACTCACAAGGTAGTTTTACTCCTGAGCCTTAGCGAGGGAGTAAATAGAAACCGAGTTATGATAGGTTTTTAGCCCCGTGTTACACTCTACTTTTCCCTTTGATTTCGAGAAAATAAAATAACAATTATGAAAAATAAACTAAGGTCACCAATTCAATTTGTAAATAGAAAAAAAAACAAAAAATTTCGCGCCAATGTTTTATTGTTTTTTTTAAATTTCTTCTGTAGTCGCAACGCAACACGCGCATTCTACCGAAGAGGTCGCCGCGTTTAGTTCCATTTACAAACAAAAAAAAACTTTTTCCCCCAGAGCGAAATTTGCTATTTTATCTTCGCTCTAGTACGCTACAATGACGGACTTTTAGAGCCAGAGAAGTGAAAAGTTTTTTTTCTGTAAGTTATTTTTTTGCAAAGATCTAATACTTACTAAAAATAAGAATGTTTCAAAAATAATAAAATAATAATAATAAATAAGAAAATATTTTGAAATGTCTTTAATTTTAATTCAATATTAAAATGTGTTAATTTTGTTAAAATTATAAATAATTACAGTATGGTTTATGGTTAAAAATCTGTGGCTGTAAGTTAAAACGTCCTAACTCAAATATGTATATTTTTTTACATAAAAATAATTATTCTGAATTTAAAAATTTTATAAAGTTCCATATAACATAATTTTGAACTTGAAGAGATCTCTTCCATGATTTGTTATACTTAACTGGAATTGTATATTGATATAATAATAAATCCTACAATTTTTTTCGTAGATTTTTGAATATAAGTAGCGAACCGTAGTTAAAGTTTAATAATTATAAAAAAAACTGCAAACACTAATGGATTTGAAAATTATAATATTAAAAGAGAAATTCCTTTGTGTACAAAATAAATGAGGAATTTACCATAGATTTAAAAAATTTATTGTCATAGATACTTTAGCTTGTTTTATATGTTAAATAGTCGTTGGTCTGTTATGTTAGAGCTGATACAGGGTGTAAGAAAATTTCAGTTCAATACACAAAGGTAATTTAAATTACCATTGATTCCATTTAAATATTTTTAGTAAGAGAAAATAACCTAATGCAATAACTAAACTAAATCACTTATCAATTCCAAGAAAATAACTGGTAAAACATATTAAAGCAAGTATTAAGGCCATAGTAAAAACCTAAGTTCAGAGGTTTATTAAAATAATTATGTTGATTTAATTTTTTCTTGAGGTTTACTAAAATTTATTAATTTTAAGTATTGAGCAGGATTTTTATTACACCCTGCACATTAATCCTTGGTGTAGATAGGTTCTTCAATGTTCCTTATATTTGAGTAGATCTACGATTCATCATTAATAAGAATAACATTAAGTAGTTAAAACAATTCCTACCTAAAAATAAATTTAAGAATTACACGAGAAATCTATTTATATTTTGAAAATACCTAACTTAATTAATAGGAAAGAGAATAAAAATATTGTCGACCTATATAACAAGCTGTTGTTTTGCATTCCCGCAGAATTTATAGAAGAAGGTATACTTCACTAGCAGAACACAAATCGTTAAAAAATCATCACCAAAAAAGAACAAATTTTAGAGAAAAATATTTATATAAAGGTTAATCACGTGTATGCAACTCAATTTCAATTATGTGATGTGATTATCGGAATAATGTGTGGAGCGACGGTAAAGTTTTGTTTGGTTCATGCGTTTTTGTTTGTGTGCGTTACGTGCAAGATGCACGTAACAAAAACTTTACCGTTACCATGGCGACCTTTGACGCGGCGCGAGCGAGCGAGCGATCAAACGCACAGCCAGCCAATCTGTGGTGTGGTGTGATGTGATGTGACCTACCGCTCTTTGGCTGGCTGTGCGTTTCCACTGGCAGGTCAGTGACCCGCAGCCGGGCGCGGACGTTGCGATGTACGCGTCGCGCGTCGTAGGCGCAGCGCATTTCTTTTCAAAATTTGTGTAATTTTCAAAATGTGAAGCTCGTGAGAGTTAAGTGGAAACAACTTCAAGCTGTTTCAAAGAGGCAGTGCAAGTGTTACACGTATTATGTAACCAGCTTCCAAGCCAATACGTAATGTTAAGCTAGGTGCTACAAAAAGCAATAGTGAAAAACGCCGGGGTCCCTAAATAATTCCAAATTCCCCGAGACGCTCGCGCACGCCGCACCTGAACACCTAATTTATTTACATTATTTGCTTGTCTTGCGGGGCACGGTGCGCTGTGGCGGATTGGTGGGCGGGCGGCAGCGCGGGCGCTATCCGTTTGTTCCATTCATAATTACGTGCAGATGTGTGTATGTGCGCGCGCGCTCCGTGGGTCCAATTCTCATGACGATGGAGGGTTTATTCCGATTTATAAAAAAAAATATTGTCAAATATTTGGCCCCAATTAAATGTAGATTTTTAATTTTACTATTAAGTTCTATGATATATTATGTACATGTATAGTTCAATCGACTGTATAAATATAGCGGGAATGCAAAACAACACCTTGTATATGGGTTGTTTATCTAAATAATAAATACGTAATTACTAAATTAAATCTCTGTAACCGATTTTTTATCTAAATAATTATTCATTTTAAAATATCCATGGATTTCTAGTTATAATTCAAAATCATATAACAAAAACCTCACTAAGTAAATCATTAAATATGCACATTTCATTAAACTTACCATTGTAAAGATGCGGTGATAAATAAATAAAGCTTCATAAGCTATAAATATAATTATTGTGAAACAAACCACGTAAGGGTTTAATAAGTATTTTAGATACTTAATACATTTTAGGAATTTATTCATGCTAATAGTAATACTTCCAGCTGCCAAAAATTCACATTTTAAAATTGTTCATCTTTTCCATTTTAAACGTCAATATTTAAAATTCTACATAATTTCTTAATCACAAATATTTATAACTTATGAAGTCATAAATTAGATAAAATATTTTTTAAATAAATAAAAATGACTGTGCCTCTGTGCCTATCGATTGAGCACTACACAACAATAAAAATGCACTTTAATGTAAATATTGTATTATATTTAAGTATAAATAGTTCTATAAGTTATCGCTTGCATGCTAGCTAAATTATATTTTAAATTTACATGTGTATTATTGTATTGTAGAGTTATATTATGTTACTGTAGCGCTGGTCGCTTTTATTTATTTTATTCGTCTAGTTAAAATATGTAAATATTGTACTTAATTATTAGAGTTAGATATAATTGTATTAATTCTAAATTAATACCAAGAAGAACACCAAAATACTTCCTGTATATTTCTAATCTTATGAATGTAATTATAATTCATACAATTGTTCGTGTAAATGTATGTGCTGTTTTATTTATACTAAATTGTATATAAAAAGTTCCTTAAAAATTGTACAAATAATAAATATTAAATATTACCCGTTCACCTGTTTTGTTTGTATTATTATGCTAGTTTATGCTAAAACCAAACTTATGATTAGATTTTAATGCTTAAAATACACATTTTGTTATTATAATTATATTTTAAATTATATCAACTATACCTATGACTGATGATAGTTTTAAAAATCTTTTTCATCCCATGTAAATATTGTATCTATTTTAATAGTTAACGCATACGTTAATAATAATTATTATTATAGTAAATAAATCAACAACGACAACTTAATTCTAAATCGGTGTGTATTTAGATTCTTGTGCTAGTGAATTTTAATAACTATTTAAGGAATATATTTTAAGTAAATTAATAAACAATAATACTAAAACACCACACCAGTTAAATTTAAAAGTAGTGTTTTAGAATAAAAATTATAGTCATTGAACTGAATCCATAAGCAATAGAGATTCTTTAGTTACTAATTGGTTGTTTCCTCTGAGGTTTTTCATATTATAGTCTTCCAATGTGTGTGTGATTAAATAATGATAGTTGACTTACTGTCTTCATTTAATAGCGGAAAACTTGTGTTCTGTGAATATATTTTAGCTGTATTTACGTAATATTTGGAATTCTAAATTTTTATAGAATAACGCCTTCATATACGCCTGATACCAGTTAATTTATAAAGTGTTATTATAAAAGTCAATATACTTAAATTCTACAAAGTTTTACGCGTTATTTTTGTTGGTAAATTAAATACGGAGTAACAATAAGATTTTATTTAGATTTTTATAGACAAATAGTACCCCGCAAGTTAGCATAGAGCCCTTGCTTCTTGTGTTGGTTCTATTTGAAAATTTTAAAAAATTGTTACTAGGACATTTTCGTACAAAAATGTCCTGAAAACGATACTGTTTATTTATTTAAGTTAAGATGTTTGTAGAAAAGTAATAACTTTTGTTCATGTGACCATATTTTGATGACCATTTATTTGATGGTCAATATCGTAAAAGTTTGAAAACATTTATTTTACTCGTAAATTTACGACCGAATTTCATCTCTTGGCTAATAATTGTAGAATTTGGTTCTCATAAATCAGTTTTTAATTTTTTACACAACACACAGGTTTGTACAGTCTTGTTAATGTAAAATAACCTTGCCATTATTTTCTTATTTAGTAAATATATCTTTATCTATATAGAGAGTTTTTAAAAATTATAAAAATATATTATAATGATAATACCTTATAGGCTATTCTGTACTATGACGTATTACTAGAAACTTGTTCAAAAAAAATTGTTCTAAATTTAAATTAAATACTATTTATACTTATATTAATACTAACCTTATATAGAATTTGTTAAATATTTTAATTTTAACACTTGAAATACGTTACGTTTGTATTGTTCTTTATGAAAAAATATTAATAACTGTAATCGTCTAAGATTATACGATTAACTATTAATTCTTATCGACTCAAAATGTAAATGAAAAAAATATACGAAGTACCAATATACAAATTTTAATCTTTGTTCGTTTGTTTTTATTTCTCACCGACTAATTTAACATAAGGTATACTCGTAATTGAAAAATGTATGCCAAAGCAAAGAGGCAAAATATGTAAGTTTGTATGTGGGACGTTCTCTATGGAACTACTGTCCTGATTTAAAATAACAACTACATTGGCAAAAAGCTACAAAATCACAGTGTTTCTAACTTCATACGCTAAAAACGTTTGCTAAAAGCGTATCTGAGAACATAAAAGTTGAAACTAAAAACTCTGACTTTAGAGTTATGCTATTTTCATATCGACATCCCGTTATATTGCTAACTAATGAACTGGAGTATCAAATCGCAGGGAATGTCTGTTTGAAGCTATAAACTGCTTCCTGCCATGATTAATTTAGTTCGAGTGCCATAGTAAAGTTGTAACTACACTGGCGAAAACTGAGAAAAGCTTGCTTAGCACGTGGTTACAGGTAACTGGCTCGACTACTCGGTCACAGAACTGTTGTCTTACTGTGGTATTTGTGTGTCTTCAAGTCTCGAGTGAATTGGTTTCTTCTGTGCAAGCGTGCTCCATCGTAGGACATATCTGCATGAATAGGCAGCAAGCCTATTTTGTAGTACACAATTACACAAGTAACATTCTTAAGAGAAAAACGTAAAACCCGGCTGCAAAATGTTGTACCCTATGTCATTTCCACCATCAAGAAATTATATACATACATACAATTAATTAATAAATATAATAATATACATACATACCCACATACATAGCATACACTCTATAAAACATAAAACATACTAGAGCGCAGTCGGGTGAAAACGGAAATGTCCGTATGGGGGCTGAGCTATCTACGTCCGTAGGAGTGTACTCTATTATGATTCCCTACACGTGGTCCCCGGGTAGTGCTAACCGGGTAGCAAACTCTGGTGGGAGGCTTCGGCCGTGGCTAGTTACCACCCACCGGACCAAGGCATGCCGTGAAATGACCTAGTAGTGTTTCGGGATGTAGTCCGGTGTAACCGTTCCGAAGACGGGTCTGAGTCGTGCTCCATCTTAGACCACAACGTCGCTTAACATCAGGCGAGTTGGTGGTCAAACGCCGACTTATTGTCAATAAAAAAAAAAAGTCACGATTACGTTCAGAGGACACAACGGAACGCACCTAGAGTACAACTTTGCCGTTCAATACATCAGTATGAAAAACATCCGTGACACAACTGGGCCGTTCCGAGGATTTGAGCGTACACCTCGGTTGCAAATAAAAAACCCGAAATCGACGGTTATAAAGCATTCTGACGCTCGTGTATGGAATATTTTGGCAGTTTTGTTTACTTCGAAATAACCTCACTTTGATTGCAGTTTTTATTTTAGTTTCGACTGAAAAAAATATGATGGTTATGTAAAGTTGGTTAATAGCATTCATTAGTTCCTGTTGTGAGTGAGATAATTTGTAAATCCAAAACCAATATTTGAATGTGAGGACATACTTTTTAATTAGGTACTTTTATTAACTTGGTCATCTATTCTATTCTCGGAACGTAACCCTGGGGGTAAAGAAATGAAATTGTTGATGGCAACAAACGTCAACCAATAAACAACCCAAGAATTAACTACCTACAAGTATTTCTCTCCGGGTTTTTCATGTCTCTATCTATCCTACAACTCCTCCTTCACTGTTGATGGCAAAATTTCCCCAACACCCAAAGGGGCAGAAGCCAATAAAATATAAAAGTAAAAATGTCAGGTAAACACTCCCGAGACCCGATAAACAAGAATGCTAGATAGGCTTTCAAATAAACATTATTAAAAGAAAAACAAAAAACCCCGACTGAAAAATATTGTACTCGTATCTCTGTCACTTCCATTATCAAGACGATTCAAATGAAATCCATCAAACTGTTTAGGCTGTAGGGCGTGCCAAAGAAACCTCAAACATACATACCCCATACATACATACACTTGAAAAAACATAACCCTCCTTTCTGCGCAGTCGGGTAAAAAACTAAACCAAAATCGGATGATCCATTTGGCAGTTACGATGCTACAGGTAGACTAACGTTTCATATTTTATTGTGTCGGGCGGGGCAGGGGTTCATAAAACACAATTAATCCACAATTCCTACATAACAATCCATACAAAATAATGTTGATATTTGTGCGGCTTGATTACTTTTGAAATAAAACCGCCGACATCAACGCAAACAAATAGCAAAATGTCGGCGGCTGCCGGCGACCTCAGTGTGCAAACTCCCTTAGGCAATAACACCTAGGTCCCTAAATCCGACCTTCATTAGACAACTCTCGAGCCCCCAGTGTGGTCCCAGCCTAAACCAACCTCACTAATCTTCAATTTGCATGTCTGATTAGTTCAATAATTCACTTAGTTATCAGTTAGGAATATTGGTTTGGTACGAGTATTCCCTGTACGATATTACGGTACCGACTCTGTTATAAGCTGGGTGGATATTTAAGCGAAAAATTAGAGTCGGTATTATTATAAGTATTAGATACCATTTATTCGCCGTGATTGGCACTACTAATAAGGCAAAGATATAGTGCGAATCGGTAGTGTGACAGGACAGGCAGGAATAAAAGTTTTATTCAGAAGCAGAGGTCTCATAATCTGCAGGGCGTTAACTTGAGTAACGTTGATTAGAACTTTATGAAAGCTGGTAGGTAGGTAGTTCTTTACAAAATAAATAATAAATAAAATAAATAAATATACTTAACCATTTATTTGAGACAAAAAAAACTCAAATTCGAAAAATTTAAGTTTTAAATTTATGGAATCCGAACGGAAGCGTTTCCGAATGATTGTAAAAATGGGTGCAGATACCAGGAGAGCAGAAACGATGGAGAGGTACACACACCACATACAGACCTAAGATTTTTTTGCTTCGCAAAAGACCAACGAAGCGTGGGACAGAGAAGTCTCCATCGAAATGTAAACTCCACAAGAGAGAAAGAGCTCGCCTACAAATAAAATGTTAGTCAATTTTTCTTTTGGCATTAATGACAGCGAGCACCTTGGAACACGCGGATTTTTTGTATCACTATTGAATTGTCATAGTCGATCTTTTACATCCCAGATCTGTGGGTTTCATCCCTCGCTGCCCGTGATCACACCATGACGTGACAACAGCCATACAAAGTAGGTACACTTTTCATCGAAGCGTATTGTAAATAATCAGTATTATGCCATTACCTCCTTAGTTAACGCTATTTAGTTCAATTTATTCACCCGAAAGTTCTAGAACATTCAAAATGTATTACATTCGTTGTCTTCATAGTTTATACGCTATTTGCCAGAGGGAAATCTGAAACTATCGTCCAAGTAGCGCAACATCGAGGAGACGTGAGCCGCGCGAACTATACACGTACATAGCGAGTTTGTACAACAGTTTGGAGTGGTTGAGACATACGGGTTGGCAGTATGGCGAAAAATTTGTAGGGTAAAGTTAACGAGAATAATAAACTACGTACTAGAAAGTAGAGTCAGCATAATGCCGGCTGTTAACCGGCGCTGGTCTTCCGTTGGAGCCGCCTGGTGATGTCACGGTACAAGTACATAAACAGTACACACTACAAAATGATAATGAATAAAATACAAAAAGATAATAACAAAAACTATCAATAAACTACAACAACAATAATAATAACACTCGATAAACTACAAAAATTAAATGGACACTAAAGGTATGTACTGATTCAAATGTTTAATGAAAAAAATATGATTGCTGTATTGCACTGCTTATTGGGACCCTATTCGGAGATTTGAAATTCTCATCTCACCTTCTTTCGTCCTTGTTGCTCTCATTTAAAACGTCATAGGTGTGAGAGTGACCAAGATAAAATCTCTTCTCATCTCACGCGCAGGAATAGCCCCCCTGGACAGTATTCCTTATATTGCACTCGTGTCGTGTTTAAGAGTTTCCTGCTGTTGCTGATGTGCAGTCATCATTTTTCAAAGTTTAAAACTAAAACTTTTAACATTTTGCCGGTTCCTTACCGGCGGTGGGATATTGTTTCAGCATATACTAGCAGCGTACCGGAAACTGCCTCTGAAGGTGGTTGAGCTATGGCACTGCGAGGAAAGCACCGGTGATCAGAGTCGGAACTTTTGGAACTTATGACTGGGCATCCCAAGTCTATTTATCGTAGATATAGGAAGGCTTGTTTGAATTTAATCACGCAAAATAGCAGACAAGCTAAGTGCAGTTTGCATCGATGCTTAATTTTTAAGAATGGAGTGTATGTTGAGATATGGGGTCACATGAGCTCTTGACAGAACATTAAAACAGAAGCGGGCATTTTGGACTCTTTGGATAAATATTTGTGTCCGCGCTAGAAGTCTGGGGCCAAAACCTACATCCATATAATTTAATTTGGATAAAACGACAGACTCCACAAGTTGTATTTGCAAGTCTTCCCTTGAATACAGTCTAATACGATAAAGAACTTTTAATTTATAAAAGCAATTTTGTATCGACTTGGCTACATGTTTTTCGTAACGTAAGTTGCAGTCCATAAGTAGGTAAGCCTAAATTACGAGCTTCGTAAACACGTTCAATTCATTTACTCATAAGCATTACGGTTAATGAAGGGTTTATTCTACTATACTACCTCTATATAGAGGAGCTGATCCAAACAAAAAACGTTACGCAACTTAATGCAGTGGAGGCGCCGCTCCCTACACAACCACACTGCACGCGTGTCGGGACCACACTGATGCAAGGTGCAAGGATTTCAGAACACTGGAGTGGACGAAAGTTTGTGTTCGGATGATGAAATCTAGGACCTACGTAATTCTATGTATTTCGATGGGTAAACTCTTATAGTAAGTCCATATGTGCACATTGATGGGCAAACTCTTTTAGGTTTCTGCTAACATACGAGTATATCTGCCCGAAAACACTTTTGTCCAGAAAACAAGGGTTGGGTGGAGGACAAACGTCGGTCGGTAGCTCACAAAGCCACTAGTAAGTTTGGTTAGGATTAGGATATCAAAATGAAGCCAATTTCGATTCCTGAGTTTATCTAATTTTTCACGCATGTTGGCTGAGCATGTTTGGCCAACATGCTCAGACAACATGCACGCTACTTTAGCCACCCGTACATCCCTAACGTCGGCGTCGCGTCAGCACGAGCGCCGCAAGGGAAATGTCCCAACAACTTTATGTAGCATAATTGAAAATACGATTTTGAATTTATGCCCGCGCCTGTACCGTAGCAACTAGGATCGGTGATTACTTGATGACTGTTAATGTACGCTGAACTTGTTTAATTGATTGAGAACTTTAGACAAATGTGATTTAGGTGTAGATTCGAGTGTCTGGGGACGATTGTTTGAAACGTTTTGTGTTTTGTGGCAAACACAATCTGCTGTTTGCCAGTTTTGAGTTTAAAGGTCAATTTATAACTGCCTATGTATCGATATAGCGATGGCAGCCTAGTTGGGAGAAGGTCCGCCTCTCAAGCCAGAGGGACGCACCAATTTGTTCATTGTGTGAGCATTTGTGCGTATTGTATGTCATCCGCTATATGACTGGAGCCCGGTGTATGGCGACAGGCTCGCCCCCTGTCACATTTTGGGACTGAATATCGTCCGGCGAAGTGTGGGTGTTGTATTACACCTCTTCCAGCCCCCTCGGGGAAAGGCGTGACGATATGTTACGTATCGATATGAATGTTTTATTCGATAGAGAAGTTAAAAGTTTCACTCCTCTACATATTAGCGTAAAACTCTAGCCCACTTTGCTAATAAACGTTGTATAGCCTCGGAAAAGTTATACAGTGATTTTCTTTTTGGATACAAACATTTAAAACTATTTCGAGCTATACAGCCTTTTTTTTATAAATATATATGTCGGGGAAATGTAGGAAATAGGAAGCCGAGCCTTCACAACTGATCCCACTGATGTCGGAGAAACATAGGAAAGGCCGCCGCGCTGTGACCTTCCACTTTTGATGACGGGGAAAATCTAGTAGGCCGCGGTGTCGTGTCTAATTTCTGAGCCATGAACTTGTCATCACGGGTATCTATGGTGGGCGTCAAACTTCAGGAACGTTGAAATAAGGGGACAGCAATGTAGGCTTTTCACTATTTTAATTATACAGTCACTTAGACTACTTATTTAGTGATTGATCACAAAGATAATTGGCGATTTAGAGTAATGGGTTTACGAATGACCATTGCGTGCGACCGCTTTCAGCCCAGTCCTGTCAACCACTGACTGACAGACATGACGTTCGCCCGAAATCCCAAACGCAACTCCATTCGGTGTTAACCGCTCTAAATTACCATAAACAAATCGATTAATCGTCATAAACCACAGATTAAAACTATCGATTAACAACTCTCAAACTGATTTTCTTTATCCAATGATATCTCGCGCCGTCACGGCCATCCTGCATTTTCACACGTCCTCGGGTGAATAGTTCATCTCATCATCTGTGGACAATCATAAAAGTGCTCAAGTAACCACTTAACGCTCGGTCATTCTGACCGTCTCAAATCTACCTCCACAATTTCACAAAAAGCGATCACAGTTATAGAAAAACACAAAACACAGTTAAACCCAATTCTACCAACCATAAACATCGTACCAGAGTATAATCGACTCTTCCAACAGTAACTTCATATTCGTTACTCATTGAAACTTTATGATACAGGTGCTATTGCGTTCTTAAACTCTTTGGTCTTACTGGCATATTTAAAGTATGTCAGCTTGACAATCCTAAAATGCAAATAGTGTTGATTTCTTTAATTAAATAATAATGAATTTCATAAACTCACAAAAAGGGAAAGACTGTTTGTTATGTAATGAGTACAAATACAATTTCATGAAATTTAACAATAACAACACAACTGTATGGAGATGTGCTAATAGGGATTTGTGTAGTGCAACTATAACTTTAAATAGTACGAAAGTCAACGTTTTACGAGTTTTTTTTTTTTAATTTTACTCGTACTTTAATGTTACACCGAGCGGAGTTTACTACATAGGCTTACCACACAGGCTAGGTATCGTCACTCAGACTATAATGCAACAAAAGTAAGGTTATCAAAGACTTGCCACACAGACTTGCCACACAGGCTTGCCACACAGGCTTGCCACACAAGCTTGCCACACAGGCTGGAGCCACATAAGATAGTACCTTGCAGATTAGTGCCACACAGGCTAGTGCCACACAGGCTATTGCCACACAGGCTATTACTACACAGGCTACTGTCCTACCGGCTACTGCCCTTCAGGCTTAGTTTTACCAAAAGCATTGACACTTAGTAAGTTATCTATTAACTGCATGACTCGCATGTGCCGCAAGCGGCAGTATGACTAAACTGTTTGTGGGTATTTTCAAACTCTAAGCAACTCCAATAGAAAATAGCACTCTGACATACAACGTGTACGAATATCAAACAAAATGAAAACTTCTCACCGGATTCAATTGCTACTCGTAGGTGATCAATGGCTGCTTCATAGTGCAGGGGCCCAATTCGGAGATAGGAGATTTTCATCTCATCTCGATCTCGATTCCTGGAAGTCTCCACTGCCTCCGACTACTCGAGACATCTCGCGCCCCAGCCATCGAGATTATCTCGATCTCGAGCGAATAGAATAAGGCATCTCGAATTCAGCCATTTTTTTCGGGGTATGATGGAATCTCGAGTTGTAAGAATAGCCCTCCAGGCATTGACCGGATCTCGCACGTTGCTGCTGCTAATTTTGGTGCCCTTTTTCGATCAATGAGTGGCGATGTAACCTCGTTGCAGTAGTAACACGTAGGCGTCGACGTTTTGTTCGGTACACTGCTATCCTTCGTCTCTCGTTGTTTGTTAGTTGCGTCACATAGCATAGACTAGGTGTAATCCATGGACGTAGAAAAAAAGTCGGACGGAACTTCAGCTAAGACAGAACTGAATTCTGTCATGGCGGTGACTTTCTAAATGTGAGTGAATTTCGGGTGGCCATGTTAACCAAATTTACCCATTTTTATGGTTTTATTTTTGAGCAATGATAACCTAATGGGAGAAGAATCGGCTATCAAGCAGAGGGAGCGGATCCGATCCCAGCCAAAGGCACGCACCAATTTGTTCATTTGTAAACATTTCTTCATATTTAATTTCATCTGTTAATATTTCTCTGGAGCACGGTCTATGGCAACAGGCTCGCCTCCTGGCATATTTGGAACTGAATATGATCCGGCGAAGTGTGGGTATTGTATTACATCTCTACCAGCTCCTTCGGGGTAAAGGCGTGACGACATGGTTATGTAATGTTAGTATGTTTATAAATAAATATGTAAATATGTTTGTTTATAATAATGTTTTTAAAAACCCACATGTGTTCACAGTTCTCACAATTAGCAGATTGATTCGTGCCTTAAGCGGGATCGAACCCGCTCCATCTTGCTCGAGAGGAGAGCCTAGTCCAACTAGGCTATTATCGTTTCAAAAAGTTTTAGTGAGCTCAATTGTAGATGTGGAAAAGTTTCAAAGTTGCAAAATTTACTTTTCGAGGGACTGCATATGTATTACGTAACAACACGCCGTATCCTCCTTTAGTTGTATATAAGTCATTAGCTTTAAAATGTATACTGCAAATGACACTGTACTGTTTTGGGATCCAACTATTTTGATCGTTACATCGTCTAATTATTTGGATCCAGTCATTTCTCCATGATTCGTTTTTTTTGTTTTTTTAGGAAATCTTGTAAAAAGAAAATACTTTGTAACTTTAATAAATTGAGTTTCGTAAAAAAACATTTTACCGTGTTTAGGGAAATTTCTATATGTGAACATTGGTAACACTGGTCTTGACACTGGCCTGTCTGCCAGGTGTAGAGCGTTCCAAAACAAAAATGGTCACCTAGGTTACGTCAATCAATGCATAAGAGCAAGACCGAAATAAGTCATTCACGACAAGGCCGAAAGAGACGATGAGAAGTGATGTAGCGAGTGTCAACTCCCGGAACGCTCTAATGATTTAATGAATTATTATTTTCTGGTGAATAAAAATGTATAAAAATTCGGGAATAAGTCATTGAATAATTGATTTACCTATGAAACGTGATTCCATGATTTTTATTCTTGCGATCACTACGGTTTTTACACCATTTTACCGCACAAAACACGCTGTTCTGTAAAATTGTTTTCCCCAAATAGACGTGTTGTCAGTGTAGACGTTACGCTCAAATGACTAAAGATATCTGTGAATGTGTGCGTCGGCCTGTAAGTACAAGGAGCTGGCTGACTTTGGGTAGCACAGTTTTGACAAAGATGAAGCTCCGTCCGACTTTTTTTCTACGTCCATGGTGTAATCAAACGCCGTCGAGATAATGCAGACGTCTACTCGATGCTCACTCTCTCATTGCCGCCCTGCTGCCCTTCATGCACCACGAAGAAACAGTCCGCACACTCCACAATAATAGCACGTACACAGTTTTCTCAGTGTAGGGACGACCCTATCAGCCATCTGTTGCTATGCCACTTCGCTTCCAGATCATTGCAAAATTGTAGCCAAAGACGGAGCCATATCTTGTTGCTGTGGATGTTATTCTTATCCCACTTCTGATGTCGGGGTAATGTAGGAAATAGGAAGCCGAGCCTTCACAACTGATCCCACTGATGTCGGAGAAACATAGGAAAGGCCGCCGCGCTGTGACCTTCCACTTTTGATGACGGGGAAAATCTAGTAGGCCGCGGTGTCGTGTCTAATTTCTGAGCCATGAACTTGTCATCACGGGTATCTATGGTGGGCGTCAAACTTCAGGAACGTTGAAATAAGGGGACAGCAATGTAGGCTTTTCACTATTTTAATTATACAGTCACTTAGACTACTTATTTAGTGATTGATCACAAAGATAATTGGCGATTTAGAGTAATGGGTTTACGAATGACCATTGCGTGCGACCGCTTTCAGCCCAGTCCTGTCAACCACTGACTGACAGACATGACGTTCGCCCGAAATCCCAAACGCAACTCCATTCGGTGTTAACCGCTCTAAATTACCATAAACAAATCGATTAATCGTCATAAACCACAGATTAAAACTATCGATTAACAACTCTCAAACTGATTTTCTTTATCCAATGATATCTCGCGCCGTCATATACAATAGCTCAACGTTTGACCACAAACTCGCCTGATGTGAAACGACATTGTTTAACAGTAATGCGGGCATTACACTTTCCAATTAGCAGTGTGCTAACTTAGCGTAGTTGAGCCCGCGCAATAGAAAAAAGGGATAGCTAATAAAATTACAGTCTAACAGTCATTATCCACTTCGAAGTATATCACTAGTACACTATCCTTCGTTTCTGAAGGGAAACTTCTAATGCAACTTCTAACATGGTTGCGTTTAACGTTTAACGCTCTTGGGGAGGGAGAATAGAAAGAGACAGAGCGAGAGTGAATGCGAGGCACTCGAACGCATGCGCTTAGTAAAAGAGATACACTGAAGTTTTACTTCTTCCGCGCGGAGGGACTCCACGCACTATTTTTTTGTTCATCCCATATCTGTGGTTCTAAGAGGGTGAATGTAGAACTTATCGATGACACCCTTCTGAAACCTAAAATTCGCGAAACCATAAAAACCTACACGAGTAAAAAGAAGACTTTTTCTCTTATGCTGCTTCCCATTTCGTTTCAATAAAATAAAACGAGACGAAGCATATCGTTTGCCTTCGTTGGCTATGGTCTGTACGCAGCCTCAGAATAATAAAATTTACCTAAGCATTTTCTAGACGATACTTCTTTGAACCAATGTCAACTATGACATAGAGAGAGACAAAATGCCACTGTCATTTCTCTGTCATTATACCATGATGCCTTTTAACGATTCCTGTGATTGATGCTTCTCATTTCCAAAACAACGCACACAAAACTTATCCTGTTCCCAGGATAAGCTGCCCACAAAACTATGGCCCTACCGGAAGCTGAATAAAAGATAATGTCTCCAACATCTCTAGCGTATGTCCAATGTGTTTCTGTATCTGCGTGCCACAGATGTGTTGCTTCCCATCGCTGTTCAGCCCTTGCTTATCATGCCTGCCTTTATGCGTCAAAGGTAAGAGATCCCAGCTTAGGCATCGGTGGGAGGCTCGCTTAAAAGATTCTGCATTCAATGTCATGAGACGGTGCGTGAGACCGCGTTTTTTAACGTACTACAAACACCTTACTTAGTTTACAGGGTTATCGGTATAGGGTGTACTAAGCCAAAAAAGGGTAATTGTACTCATCGTTATGAACAACTTTTACTATGGAGCTCACCCAAAATTTCTAAGAAAAAAAATCAGCTGTTCCATATAGGGTCAACTGCTAACTGGGGCAAATGCGTCTGTAGGGCAATTGCGTTCTTTGAGAATTACTGACAAACTCTTCACAAGTTAGGCGCCATTTACATCTTTTTTTCTATATTTTTTTGCAGTACAAGACGGAGTTACTTGCCCAATTTGTGAAGGGTTTGTCAGTGATTCTCGAAAGACGCAATTGTCCCACAGACGAATTTGCAACAGTTGACCCTAATAAGTTCATTGATCGTCGACAAAATGTATGGAACAGCTGTTATTTGTTTCTCGATTTCAGAGTTGATCCCATAGAAGAAAAAAAAAATTGAGTAAAATGACCCCCTTTCGGCTCACTACACCTTTTTCTGATAACCCGGTGTAAAACCGGCGCGGTACGGCCATTGAAATAATATAAGGAAGAAGCGACTCGAGTCTAATTTCGAGTACATAGCGCGTGGACCCAATTTAACTTCTAGTTACAAGCAAACGGACCCTACACAGCGCTGTTGACAGTATTATGTTACGTGTATCAATAACAAAGATAAAGAGACGTACAGGAGACTATAGCTAGAACAAGACAACAATAATTAACACTATTGCGACTGGTTGAGTTTGTTTGTGACTTCGGTGAATTGTGTGCAGCACCTAATTTTTGCGGTCCATTTTTAGGTTCTTGTAACGAATCTTTCCAAAATTTGATCGAAGGGTACGTCGCACTTATGACTCCTCTCCGCACTGGAGATATAGCTGGTCCCGCGCTCGTCACGTGGCGCCTGAAAGGATCACGTAGCATCAATTTTGCGACGAGTAAAGTGCACTAGACTTCTGCTACGTCAGGCAGAGACGTGCTATACGGATTATCTAAACTCCTTTTTTATTTACTACTAACTTTTAACCCCGGTTAAAAAGTAGCCTATGTGTTAATCCAGGGAAAAATCTACCTTCATACCAAATTTCAACAAATTCCGTTCATCGGTGTGAGCGTGAGGAGGTAACAAACATACACACTTTACACTCACAAACTTTCGCCTTCATAATATGAGTGTGATGTGATGTGATTAGCTGTTCCCGCGACTTCGTTCGCGTTTATTCAGAAAATAGTATCCAAAAACCTCCTTCCATTATTATTATTATATTCCTCGTAAAATAATTATTACGGCGCAAGACCGGTCGTTGTGGAGATCATTGGGAGAGGCCTGTGTCTAGCAGTGGACGTCTTTTGAGCTGGCAATATGATGATGATGATATACTGTAACTTATAATCAAATTTTATAAAGATCCGTTCAGCCGTTTAGCCGTAAAAGCCTACAAACAGACAGACAGAGTTACTTTCGATTTTATAATATTATTTACTGTTTTGCTCGCGTTTTAATCAGGAATAATGTAGCTTTCTAATGGTGAAAGAATTTTTGAAATCGGACCAGTAGTTTTTGAGTTAATTCGTTACAAACATACTTATAAACAAATCTTTCCTCTTTATAATATTAGCAAGCATAGATTTACTAATTACTTCAGTCCGTACTGTCCAGCGCTGCTTGATGAAAATTCTGGGATCTCTAAAGCCGCAGCTTTCAACATTGCGCTTCAGTTTAGCTAAATACTTTCCCGAGTGTATTAGGACAAAAAACTAGGATCAAAAATGGCCAAGCAACTTGCAACGGTCTAATTTGCTAAATTTTGCGTGCTAACTTTTTTTATTTAAGGGCCTACATTTGACTGCAACTCACCTGGGGGGCTATTCCTGCGCGTGAGATGAGATGAGATTTTATCTTGGTCACTTTCACTCCTATGCCGTTTCAAACGAGAGCAACAAGGACGAAAAAAGGTGAGACGAAAATCTCAAATCTCCGAGTAGGGCTCCTGAAGTCTTATTCGGAGATTTGAGATTTTTATTTCACCTATTTAGAGCCTTTTTTTAAGGTTTTTACCTTTTTTAGGGCCCCTGGGCTCTTATTCGGAGATTTGAAATGTTCATTTCACCTGTTTTCATCCTTGTTACTCTCGTTTAAAACGTCATTGGTGTGAGAGTGACCAAGATATAATCTCATCTCATCTCACGCGTAGTAATAGCCCTCCTGGGAGACCAGAATAGGGGGCTATTCTTGACGCTCAAGATGTTTTTGAACCTTGGAGAGACAAGGACCAAAAATCATCCCAACTGTTAGGAAAAGGGCTGTGATGGAAAATGATAAGGTGCCTACATTCAGAATTCACTGTTGTCTTGAAGATACCCATATTGTAGAATATGACTAAAATGACACAACTATAATGTTTTTAAATCTTACAGGACTGAAATGGTGCGAGTGCCTGGTGGTGCACTGCGAAGAAGAACCTGTGAAAAATGCTCGATTGTCCACTTTAGGGCCTGAAAGAGAGATTTCCGCTATTTAAATCCTGTTGTAATAATTGCTCGTATGCTTTTTCACTCTCTCTTTCTCGCGTTATACATAACTAAGTGTTTGGTGCAAGCGAGTCTTGATTTTGTATGTGTAGAGCAGCCCTTTTACCTATCTTCCTAGGTACCTAGGTTCTTCTACTTTACCTACTCTCTTTGCCCCCTTTATCCACACCTTATGGTTGTGGGTTGTATAGATAGGTACTTATAATCTGTAATTTTGTATGAAAAATTCAATTATTACATAACGGTTTAGGCATAATGAAGTGTTGTGCGAGTGTTAATATACCAACCCCTAGGCTTTCAACTAATCAAATGTCTAAGTTATTAATACGTGTAAATAAAATAAAACTTTTTCAAACGTTTATTGTCTCTTCAACAAACGCTTTTTTTTCTGCTTTAATAAAATGCCCGTTTGCTTTGCTGCTAAAAGAAATATCCCCTTAGCAAAGAAGAAGCCTAGGAATAGTTTAACAATGTTTTGTCTTTTTCCTCCTTTTACATTTTTGTACTCAATCGAAAGAGACAAAAGACTGTGTAAAAGAAATATCCCCTTAGCAATAAACTTTGTATAGCCTCTGAATAGTTTTACAATGTTTTGTCTTTTTCCTCCTTTTGCACTTTTGTACTCAATCGAAAGAGACAAAAGACTGTGGAACTATTCCGAGGCTATACAACGTTTATTGGTAAGAACGGTCGTGTGTGCCCTATAGGCTCATTTTCATTGGTCGTTAGGGCCCGCTTTCGAAGTGTGGGCCATAGGGCCCGCATGTTAGACTTTAAAGCCGTTTTCAGTAGTCTTTTAGGCCTGCATGCGGTGTGCGATAGATTTTCTGTTCTCACTTTCCATTGGTCGAGGTCGCTTGTGAGCTACATCCGCATGCTGTAAATCGACTGAGGTACAGATGATGAACGCGACAAGTCCCTCGAATGCGGACTAACGACCGAGTTATCTACCAATGAAATTGAGCCTTCAAACCGTGTGACAGCTTATTTAACAGCAAATTCTGTCATTTTGTCAAAGCTTGTCAAAGTTGTCGAACCTAGTCAACAGCCACAGTTTTCAAGAAACCCTGATTTTACTAAATCTAAAAGTATTTCTATAGGACGACATTTTTAAGATACCTATTTAAATTGTCTTGTGAATGTGCTGTGTTTCCGCTCATCGTCTAACTTGTCTGCTGTGCAGCGATCTTTTTTTTTCCCCGAGCTTAACCCTAAACCCTGCATCACTTTAGTGCCCACTGCTCGACTGCTGCCCGGAAAAGAAGACGCGGAAACTTTGGAATTTTCGCCAGAAATTCGTATGAATCAAGCTACATTTTAATGAAACTTTCTCTGTTTGTACCACGATCAAAAGTGGGTCTTGACTGATACTAGAGAACCATTGCTCGGATTTTAAGAAAGCTTTCTATACATATGTAGGCTCAAGCAGCAACGTGCTTAAACTCAGAATAAGCTACGAGAATCAGAGTAAGCCCAAATAAAGCTACAAAAAGATACTAAGCTCAATTTGTTAAGACGAGAAGGTAAGCTCAAAACCGTGTGCTGAGAGCCATATGGGTGTATTTTAGAAACTGCAAATAGAACATTTTAATACACAAAGTTGATACAAAGTTAGTAAACTTTTGCTCAACGAAAGACACAGAGTACAAAAGAAACCACTCGACTATTCACGGAAACTGAATAGTTTTACATGAAAATAGAAACCATAAAAATGAAAAATTACAACTAGTTGACTAAATAAAACCCTGACTTGAAAAACGAAATCGCCAAAAACTAAAAGAAAATTACGAGTTCAAGTAACGAATAAAAACTGCCCAATTTCGATTGAGAAGTGAACGCCACAATATTTTTTTTGGAAAAACGCAAAAAGCGTTATATTTTTAAACAGACAAGAAATAACAAACCCACTTTACTGTGAAACAAGATAATACTAAGCATTTCAAATGTGTCTAATGGTTTACATTTTGCCTCTGATTGTCAGTCCGTTCGTCTCATGCATTCCTTGCTTTGATTGTTGTTTTGATGCTATAGTCGACGACGATAACCCAAAAAAGTAAAGAAAAACATTCACATCTTTTTTGTACAATTGTTGCAAATTAATTTGAAATTTAAGTTCTCAAGAAATTAAGCTCAAATCGACCTATCTCAACTAAACCAAGCTTAAATAAACTTTCAGACAACTTCAAGAATATACATGCTAGTCGTGCTTAGTTAAATTCAAAATATTGCATTGAAAATAAGCTTAGCATTAAAACTAAGCTCAAAAGTATTTTCAAGCTTATTTTAACACTTTCACAGCTGTGCGTAATTAAACTTTAAATTGTAGACTGAAAAAAGCTTGGTGCGAAATCAAGCACAATTTAAAAAGGTACTTTCAAAATCAAGCCCTGTGATTAATTTGAAAGTGGTTTGTTGTTTTAAAGTATTGACAAATTGAGTTTTATTTTTGTCAATATTAGGCTCATAACAATTTTTAGCGAAGCTTGCTTGGTAATTGTCAGAAAGTCTGCTTAGTTATTTTAATTTGGCTAAAAATATTTGTCAATTTTATAATTTTGTGATGTAATTTATTTTTAACTAAAATTAATTCGTTTAAAACGCTTTACGTAAGCACATAAAATCATGCTTTGAAATAATTTTCGATTTACCGTGCCCCGAAAATTTCCACTGAATATGATAGACTATTTTTTATATTGAGTTTTGAAATTATTCGCGAAATAATTTAGAACTAAATAGCTAAGCTCAAAAACTAATTTGTGACTGATGTGCGTAATTTACTACAACTATCTCATGTGTTGTTTTTGGCCGTTCTGTATCATTCCCATAGTAATTTGCCTACCATGTCTTTGTCCTATATTTATCAGAATTTTCACTAACAAAGAAGATCCTTATGACAGTAGGAAATAAGAGTTTAATTTAACTATTAGCTCGCCTCGAACGAAGAGTTTGCATATTTCCATAACAACTCGTCCGATTTTGCTCATTTTTGAGCTTAAAAATTGTATTTGCATGAACTACTTGCCAGCAAAATTTCATGAGGATCGGACCAATGGTACTTTAGTTATCGTCGGACAAACGAATGCCGATTTGTCCCAGTGCACTCTGAGACCTCGTTTCGCTCAGCCAATCTATACTAATATTATGAAGAGAAGAAAGATTTGTATGTAAGTATGTTTGTAACGAATTAAATCAAAAACTACTGGTCCGATATCAAAAATTCTTTTCAACAAAAAAAAAATCACCATTGGAATGCTACATTATTTCTGATTGACATAGGCTATAAAACGCGAGAGAAGCCGCGGGCAAAACAGCTACTACTTGATATAACATAAGCGATCATAGATTTATAGAAACACGTGCTCTATCGTCAAAATACCCAAATTAAAGACCATCTAAAATACTGCTAGTTGAAAAACTTACCTAAGAAGAAAATGACTTGAAAAATTAGCTGACACAAATGATTTAGTTTTTTTTTTTTTTTTTGGTTAATGACGAGTAAAAAACTATGACTGTATTTTTTATTTATTAAAAAAAAAATTGTAGCTATAACTTTGGCAGTGCTATCACGGCTTTAAATTAGAATTATTTTTAGTCAGTAATTCTGTGTTTGTGTTAAAATGTAAAAACATGTTTATTTTTTATTGTTTTGTGTCACTTTTATTTTTTGTTTGAAATAAATAAAAATGTACTCAAAAGCCCTGAAATATGATCTAAACTTGATTTACCAACCCTACTTCTGACGTTATTTTTAATTAGCCTGTAATTTAAAAAAAAAACATAGTAAGCTGGTCTTCGATGGAATTAATTTTCTTTTTCTTTTTTTTTTCACACACGGTCGCCTGACCCCAAACTAAGCAAAGCTTGTACTATGGTTGCCAGAGACTGATATATATATATATTTAAATACATACTTATATAGATATTTAACACTCAGACATAGAACAAACACAAATGTTCATCACATAAATGTTTGCTCTAGGTGGGAATCGAACCCACGCCCCCAAGCTCAGAAGGCAGGTTCACTACCAACTAAGCCAGCGGGGCAGTCTTCTCTACATAGTATAAAACAAAGTCTCTTTTCGCGTCTGTCTGTCTCTGTCTGTATATCCGCTAACTCCTCACGGAAGGTTTAGAGGGAACGTACGAAGCCGGAGCAAGTCACTAGTCACACTAATATTATAAAGGCGAAAGTTTGTGAGTGTGTGTTAGTGTGTAAGTGTGTATGTTTGTTAGTTCTTCATGCTCAAGCGGCTGGACCAATTTAAATGAAATTTGGTATAGAGGTAGCTCACACCCTGGATTAACACATAGGCTACTTTTTGTCCCTTAAAAATGTTAAAAATGTAAAATACACCAGTACCGAATACTTTTTACCCGCGGGTAGCACCGCGGGGCGCAGCTAGTTATGTATAAAAATATAGTAAAGCGGCTTTATCAAGCGTAAATGTATGCAGCATTTTTCAAAAGTACCTACCCACATTTTTCTTTTAATATCGTACTTGGTATTTTTTGATAGAAATTGTTATTTTAAAGGGGTAGGAACTTTCTACGATCTACCAATTAATTGCGTGTTGAATTTGGTTGACTTGGATAATTCTACTTGAGTAGTTGCATAGACTTATAATAAAATAAATGAATATCCTATCCTACTAATATTATAAACGCGAAAGTTTGTATGTATGGATGGATGGATGGATGTTTGTTACTCTTTCACGCCAGAACGGCTGAACAGATCTGGATGAAATTTAGCACAGAGATAGATTATAGTCTAGAATAGCACATAGGATACTTTTTAACCTCGGGTGAAACCGCGGGGCGCAGCTAGTTATAAATAATATTCGGGGCACTTGCACACACGGTCATCTGGCCCCAAACTAGCAAAGCTTTTGCTATTGCAGCCAGAGACTGATATACATACGAGTACATATACATTTTTATAAACACATACATAAATATACTATTAGTATATGGCAGTAGGCAGTACTGGTAGTATCACAGATCTACCCCCTAAAATATCTGTTCTAAAAACTACTTCTTTACCCAAAAAGAGACCACCTCGAAAGTGGCCCGACCATACGTCCTTGCATCGCAGCGATAAGCCCGCCGATATGTCACATACAATTCCACTAATCTGCTCTTTCCCTTTTTTCCGCTTTTATCTGACTCAAACAAGAACTGCTATTACGACCGTGCGTTGTTTTCCGGGATTCCGTACATCACTAGCTTTGGCACGTGATTTCGTTTGCAATATTTATATTTTGTTTTCTGTCATTTTTTCGAGTATGTTCGTTTGTTTAAATGAGCGTGCTCTACCGTGATTCGGATTACAATTTCCTAGGTTTGTTTCTAGGCCAACTAGATCATCAATAATAAATATGAAAGCGATGCTGTCAGAGAGTTATGTCCGGGGTTAAACAAGACACTTGCCATGCATCTCGTTTAAAACTGATTTTACCAAACATAGAATCAGCTTTAAATCGAGATTCATGAGCGTCGTTTTAGTATACGGGTCTAAGACACCACTACTACTACTGACACAGTCAGCCAAGTATTATCATCATAATCAGCCCGTGTTATTCCATCTCCCAACGACACGTCCAAATTGTTCCTTGCAACCTAAAAACTATTCCTCCCCGTTCAAGTCTCGTTTTCTACTTTTAAAAACGCCGCAAAAGTGTCACAGATGCGTCACAGAAGCTCATCAAGTCAAACGCCGCGATCTGAATGTCTGCTTCGATGGCCTGAGGCTGACCAGAGGTCATCAAGGCAGATATTCCATCAGTATGTATGTCTTCTTTAACTTCAGTGACGTCCACACGAAGTGATTCTATCAGGCCTAGCATGCAAAACGCGACAAAGGTATGTCGACTCTTTTTTTGAGACAGAGAGATGTATACATATAGCCTTGTCACGTTCTGGCATGACAAAAAGCGACGAGAAGAATCTTGTCGCATGTTAGGTTGCACTTTACTTCTGTATGTCTTCTTTACATACGATTTTACTTTCTCACCTCTCTATCTTGTTTATGTAGATACATGAGACAAGATTCTTCTTGACACTTTTAATCATGCCAGAACGTGATAAGGCTTTGTGTATACATATGTCTGTTTCGAAAAATTAGTCGATATACCTTTGTCGCGTTGCGCATATACTATATACCATGTAGTAGGAGTATAAAACAAAGTTACTTCCCGCGTCTGTCTGTCTGTTTGTATAATTGCTAACTCCTCCTAAACCTTACAAGAGATTTTGTTGTGGTTTTCACCATCAGCTAATAATATTACGCAAAGGTTTTAATAAGTATACCGTGCGAAGCCACGGCGGGTTACTAGTTCATAATAGAAATCTACGTATTTCCTGCCTCAGTGTTCACCATTAGTAGTTAGGTACAACTTGGGCCTCTTCCAGACAAGAATGAATCTTGAAGACAAGAGTGAATAGGCACCTCATGGGCAAGCGTGCTCTATCAGACCATGGTATAATAATAATAAGTACCTGGATGACCGAGCTTTGCTCGGTATTTTTTTTTTTAATTGTGTTTTTTGGAAAATAAACAATTGATTTTAGCCTTACCTCAAAGCAAACACTCATTGACTTCGTGTTACTTAAGAACGCCATCTGCTGTTGTGTCGTTAAAGCAATTAGTTGCTCACAAAAAATAGTATTATTATTCGCCAATAGATGTCAGGAAGAGTCATATTTTTCAGTTGAGACTACTCAAACGCCTCCTTTTTGTTATTTTTCTTCCAAGTTTATGTTTAAGTTGATTATCGACAAAACACGAATAAAATGACATTTTCTAAAAATGATTCCTAGCTAGATCGATTTATCGCCCCCGAAACCCCCTATATACTAAATTGTATGAAAATCGTTGGAGCCGATTCCGAGATTCCAATTATATATAAATATATATATACAAGAATTGCTCATTTAAAGATATAAGATATACTCCGCCAGGTATAGCATTCCGGTCACGTGGGCAACACGTAGTGACGTCAATCGATGCATAAGCAAGACCCAAATAAGTAATTTACAAATAGTTCGAAAGAGACGGATGACGATAACGTCATTACGTGTTTGCTCCCGGAATGCTACCTTGTTTTTCTGGATCATGTATCAGACCACATCATCACTTTCCATCAGGTGAGTGTCAGTCAAACGTAGGCAAGACACAATCTATCTAATCTAATCTAACTTCTAACTAATATTATAAACGCGAAAGTTTGTAAGAATGGATGGATGGATGTTTGTTACTCTTTCACGCCAGAACGGCTGAACAGATCTGCATGAAATTTGACACAGAGATAGATTATAGTCTATAGGATACTTTTTAACCGCGGGTGAAACCGCGGGGCGCAGCTAGTTAATCATAAAAAAGCTCATTTAAAGCTTGCTTGTGACTCATAAAAATCAAACTCAACCAAAACATACAAACTGTCACATTTTTATTACTGTGCGTTGTTTTTCGGGGTTCCGTATTATTTATTTTCCTGTTGAGGACCTTGTTAGGGGAGAAAGGGGGAATTAAGGAAAGTGGCCTTTGATTAATGCGAAGGATGTAATTATTATTTGTTACCTGTAGCGTTGGTGACAAAAACCGGACGAATAAGTACAATTATGAGTGAGATCGTTTGTTTTATTTAGTAAGGATCATCGTAATAACGTTATAACGAAGTATACTTAACTACCTGTTAATATGATGGGTGTATAAACGTGCTTGACGGTAAGTAAAATGGTTCTTTCGTTCGGTTTTTTTTTTAAATTAATTAAAATGTTAAGAATTATTTTAGTAGTTTCTAGAGTTCCTTACCCAAGGGATAAAACGGGACCCCTTTACGAAGACTCCGCTGTCTGTCTGTCTGTCTGTCCGTCTATCACCAGGCTGTGATGATTGTAACTCATGAACCGTGATAGTTAGACAGTTACCTACAGAGTGACAATAACATTTTTTTTAATGAATTTTGCACTTACCTTATCATTCTTAAGAATGACCCTTGTATTATGGATTCATTTAAAAGCTAATGGTGTAGACAACCTCCCTACGTAAAGGCATATTTGAGTTGCTTTGTCCAAATCAATCAAAAGTGACCCCTTACAAATGCGGATATTTTTCATAGCTCTATTATCGCTTGAGAACGTTTTTTAAAAAAACAAGAATATAGGGGCGGAGATATTGTTAATTTTATTGTACACGCTAAATTTCATCATAATCTGACAAACGGTTTTCAAGAAATTTGAGAGGCGCGTTTGTATGGAAATTTCAGAGCGTCGCGGGACTCTTAATGGTACGGAGCCCTTCGTGCGCTTGTCAGACTCGCACTTGGCCGGTTTATTTTTATTTACCTGTTCGATTATACATTGTAGTTAGGTACATTTTCTATTATTTTGGATTACCAATACCTACTTGGTATTTACATATTGTAAAAATGCTCCCAAAAATATTTTTTTTTTTAATTAAGTATGTAAAAATGTAATGTAAAAATTTTGAAAAATACCTGAAAATGATGAAAACCGCTGGTATTAGATACAAACACTATTAATAACTAAATTTCTAGGAAAGGCCGTTTCGTTCTCATCCCTACTGATCCCCAAAAATGACAAGTACAATTTCGCGCACTCTGAAGTCGGTAAACAAGGAAAGTTGGAAGTTTTTATCGAAAGTTCGAGACGTCTTTGGGACTATTAGCCCCAGTTTGAAGTTGGACTGACAAAGGGTTTCGTTAAAGAATCAGATGTTCGCTTTTCGTTTTATATTTTGCTGGCTTAACTTTATTTGACAAAAATCTAATAATTTTTTTGTTAAAATTCGATGTTCGTTGTTAAAAAATCAACAACGAACATCGAATTTTCCAGAACGAAAAAAATATTTTATCTTCTTATTTTATTTTCGGATATCGTTGTCGGATTTTGATGCAGTTTTCACCATCAATTAACTAGATATGTTTTAAGGTAAATAAGTACCGTGTGAAGCCGGGGCGAGTTACTAGTTAGGTATAAATGCGAAAGTTTGTAAATTATTGTATGTATAGTTGGTTTATTTGTTATTTCTCTAAGATAATGATATTTTTCACGCCACTAGCTCGACAATAACTAATTACATATTACGTAGTCTCAACGTGAAACAAGGCTTTGGGATACATTTACTCGTACCTCCTTAGGGCTCAGATCATCCTAGAGAATAAGATGGCGCACGGCGTATGATCTAAGTGAATCCAAAAACCATCCAAAAACTACGCTACTGTTGTATACGTACACAACACTCACATATTGACGCAAAAAAACTACGCTACTCGCTTGGTCATTCTTATTACCTCGACATTAAATGCATTGGTTCAAGGTATAATTTCGTGTGCATAAATAATTTATGCATAGTGCTTTATGAAAGTGTGGCCAGGACTACATTTTGAGGTTCTTTTTAAAAACTGTGCAGTTTTTTTACAAGTCAATTTTGAAAAAGCCGTAACATTAAACTCTTACAAATATGTGCAGTTTTAAAATATTAAATCTCCTAAGTTTGAATATTGAAACGGAAATGGCTAACGTAGATTTTGGGAATTAACATTAGTTTTCGTGCAATTGTAAATGTTTTTCATGGCAACATTACCACGCACACTCATTGAAAAAGAAGTGGCTTCAGCGAGATATAATGCAGTGATCCATCTTTTTCTCTAGATTGATCTGACCCTAAGAGATAAAGTTCTATGAAAATCCCAAGGGAGTTTTCGAGAAACCAGATTAAAATGAAAACTCAGCAAAATAAACTTATGTAACAGTGCCGGGCACTGTTAGAAGCGTTTATTTAAAAATTGAACTAGCTACTACAAAAAAGCAGGTGCGAAAAGCACTACGAACGCAGGTGTAAAAAGTAGAGTATTCACCTCTGGGATAAAACAGTGTCTTTGTCTTGGGTGGCTTGAACTCTTCGCTTCACTCAGGACTCTAAATAACTCCCTCACTGCTCTCGGGAGTTAACTCTAGAGTCCCTCGTTACACTTAGGGTTCAGTAAGCTCTCCGCGACGTAAGACACTGCTTTGTCCCCTCGGTATATAATGTTCTATTGAATTTTTAAATTCCTCTGGTGAAAGACCGGGATTAATGACATTCTCTGGTGAATCCAGGACCCACTTTGCGTCACTGCGCCAGAGGATTAAGTATCCGCATATCTTTACTATTTTTAATGTCTACCCTGAGAAATTCTAGCGAAATAACACTTAAATCCCGACATTAAACAGTTAAAGCACAGTTAAAAATAAACTTGGCAACTTGAGCTACGTCAATTTGCAGTGAAAAATTTAAGGCTCCATTTTAACGTTGTGACCTGAAGTTTACGATGTATTAGAAGTTTATGTATGAAAGTAGCTACGAGCTATTAACAGTGCAATTTGAAGATTTGCAGTTGATTACTTTCGTCAAAGTTTTACCTAGTCGTATTTTGCCCTGTTGTTTTCTATTCCTGCATAAGTACATAGAGAAATGCGTAAATAGTAACTAAGTATAAAAAAATAAAAAACATAACACAGCTTCCTATTTTTATGTAGGTAACCTTAATCGTCCCAATTCCCCACTTTTTATCCAGTTTTTTTTTTTGTAAGCGCCTCTGACCTAAACGGAAACTGCATTTTTCACAATATTTTTCTATCGAATAGATAAATTTCTACGTATTTTGCGAAGTTGGTCCAAACAGTCCCGTTGCACACAAAACTCTGATTGAATTTTAAAAATTCAAGTGGCCGTTTTCCGGGCAGATGGAGGAAGCTAATCCCATCGAGCTAAGCGGATCGCCTAATCAAGATCCTTCTGGCGTTCCAGAGCTTAACCACTGAGGTTTTATTTGATTTTATCTTATTTTTATTCTGTGGAATGCGGACCAAGGGCCGGTTTGGCGGGAAAATTTGTGAAACTTTTTTCTCTATTTTTTTTTTACATTATAGCTTATACGGTAAGGCTTATTTTATTTCAATGGTCCAAAGTAGCAGAGAATTTTGGGTTCTTCCTTTTTACAAAAAATATTGTGACTACTTTCCTGCGTAGTAAAGTTGTCTCCTGAAAATACCAGGTGCTCCTTAGGGTTTCAGTATTCATCTAAGATACGAACATTTTCAAATAAGGCTACCAATCCTGCTGGTTAATAAATAAACCCCAAACTCTACCGAATTTCCCAGGTCGCTCTTACTTGACAATAAAAAATATCCACCTGCGGACTGGGCTGCCAGCTACAATTTAAAGGAAACACCTGCACTTAAAAATCTACAATTTATAAATTAACATGTTAACGTAGAATGTTATGATGTTAACGTTATTCATGGATTGGAAGAATAAAAAAGTAAGTGAAAGGCTTTAAAGTTGCTAAAAGTAAGCTTGAGAATTAAATAGCTTTGCCTCGAAATAATGCCAACTACATTAGTAAGTGGCTACTTATCGACCGAGCGAGCTTTGTTACATTATGTTAAAATGCTTTCGTATTACAATTATATGTATAGTTTTTTTTATCAAGTCAGTAATTGGATTTTTTTAATTGGTTGAGGAATACGACCTGTAGAGAAAGACAAACGCCGGTCGCGAGGTCTCCAGCTCACAGAACCACTATAGCTTACCCATTATAATTAACTACTATGTCGTAGACGTATTATATTTGTGGCAAGTAATATCGTTTTTGTGATAATTTTATTGAGAACACTCGTCAGATATTATGTAGGTAAGTACCTACTTACTTAAATTAGAACTTTTTACTCTTCATTAATGTAAGTAGTTATTTTGCCGATGAGCTATAAGTAGGGAAGTAAGTAAAATAAAAAATAAAATTATACGTTTCGAGTTCAAAACCAATTGTTTCTAACCGTTGGTTGAGTAAGTAGGTAAATACCTACTTATTATTTATTTGCTCCGTGCTATTTGTTTAATATTTAATAATCAGGAAAGGTATATTTATTATAATACCGACGTTAATACAAGTTTCGATTACCTAACGGAACAATAAAATTGTTTTAGGCACAGTAATCGTACATTTCGTTCAGGCTGGCAACACCAGCGACACAGCACGCGCGCCATTTTCGCCTTCCCGCCAAAATATAATATTGTTCCGCGCACGTGTGTTATTTTAGCGAAACGTGACGGTGTCGCTACCCGCCTCATTTATTTGAGCAATATTATGCCGGGATTTGAACATTGGTATAAATTCTGCCTATAGAAACGGTAGAATGTTCGAGAGAAAATGTTTCTCTCAAATTAATGTTGGAATCGCTACCTACAATGAAGTTTGTACAGGGCTAATTTAATAAGCAAGAAATCTCTCAAACTTACTATGCAACTCGTTGCCATAGCATAGCATAGCATGGCCATAGCCGTGGCAGTATGCATTTTAATGCATATTTATGTTATAAACTTAGATAAATAAATAAAATTACGTAAATACGTCACACCCAATGACTTCAGTTTCGTGACTTTTATTAGATTTTTTAACCCGCGACGAAAAAACGACGGGGTGTTATAAGTTTGACTTGTGTGTGTGTGTGTGTGTTTGTGTTTGTGTGTGGCATCGTAACTCCTGAACGGATGAACCGATTTTGATTTTGTTCTTGTTTTTGTTTGAAAGACGAATTAGTCGAGAGTGTTCTTAGCTACAGTCCGTTACAGTATACCTAATTATCACGAGGTTTAAGGATTTGGCAGAATTAAGGTTATCGAATACCATTTTCTGAATAAGCGCAAATGAAGTAGCGGATAACAGCTAGTATTTTATAAATCATAGGTTCAATGCCACCCTACCGCACCGAGGCAAAACTTAAAAATTTACACATTTTGCACATAAAATGTTAGTTTGGATGAATTAAAAATAACCCTGTACATATAAAGACTTCATAACGGGTAGAGTGGGTTATATCAACCTTCTCAAAGCAAAGCTGTTATGGGCATTCATGGGCATCGTCAAATTATTGTGCGACTCTCTCAAAATCAGTTCGATAGGTTTAAGTAAAAATGTACACAAACTGTACTATACATTACAACTGTAGGTACTATAATTTTGTCTATCCTAAACGTAGCGTAGGTATTATGTAGTTAAGTACCTTCCTAATTTATTTTTTTGGCACATATCTATTAGGTACAGGTACTTGTATTAGTCAGGTCAGGATGTGGCACAAGAAGAACCATAGAAGGTTTGATAATTATTCGTACTTATAATTATTATGTATTACTACTTACTTAGTACTTACTAGATTTCTTCATCCGAACACAAACCTTCCTCCACTCCAGTGCACTTAAATCCTGGCACCTTGCATTAGTGTGGTCCCGACACGCGTGCAGTGTGGTTGTGTACGAACCGGCGCGGGCGCTAATTTACTAGAATCAAAGTGTGAACCTAGACGGACGTAAATAAGCAATTCAGTAGTCAACGCTGCAGCAAACCTGCGGTCAGCCCACGGAGGGCAGGCCTCCCACTTCATTGAGTTGCGTAACGTTTTTTATTTGGATCACTAGTTTGAAGTTCATAAGTATCGTTGGTACTAAACGTGAATTTAAATCAATTTGTTTTTATTTTTTCTAAAAAAAACTTTTAACTAACTTTGTCAGTTAAGATACACAGGCTGCGGAGGCATCAGGCGGAGGCCATCAACAGATCAATCAATCAATCAATCAATCAAATCAAATCAATCAAATGATCAATCGTGGCCAAGCCAAAATGTATTTAGGAGGTGAGTAATCGAGGAGGATTATTCCTTAAGCCGACTTAAACTTCGATGCATGCTCTGGCTCAGGGCCGTCTTTACCCGGGGGTGCAAGGGGTGCGGTGCACCCGGGCGCAGGGTGCCGGGGGCACCTGCCGAGCGCTGAATATTTAGATATTTCATTGAACTTAACGCCATTGCACAGTTTATACAGGTTACGACAAATACGTTTGCGCAAAATTAAATATAAAAAAAATAGTCATCGACATTATTCATTGTTTTACTTTTATTACGCTTTCGGCGCTTGTCATACCGCTCATGATGTGCAAGTTAAAATGACTCTTATTGCAACTTCAATAACAACTTTTTTTATTAAAGCACGCGCGCGGCAATCTCTAATCCAAAGAGTAGTGTATAACCTTTGACACATTGCCGCCCGGTCGCCCACACTTGAAGCAAAATGATTTCTAAGACCAAAGACAATAAAGTGTAAGTTCATTTGAAATGGGCGCGCGGCGCGGCACCTGTGCGTCTGTCATAGGCGAGTAATTGTGTCCTTTGACATAGCCGTCCGGGCGCTCGCACTTAAAGAGAAATGATCTCTGTACCACTACAATTAGGTGTAAGTTCATTTGAATTTACCGCGCGGCACCTATGTTAATATCGGTGAGTGATTGATCTGATTTCTTCCTTTTATGTAATTAAATTCGTTAGCTCAATCATTTGCGACAACCGCCGAATTAGCACGAAAGATCTAGTGGAGAAATTCATTAATTTATTGAGATTTTGTGAATTGTAACATAGTATAATGTAAGTGCATGGAGTAAATGTAATTTCTTCGTCATAAATAAGAGAAAAAATATCAAGGTAAGTCAATTTTATTTTTTAAGCAAAACACAAACACGTTTTGGTGAACAAATTTATGTAAGTATTTGTTTACGAGAGAGTCATGATTGATTGATACAAACGTATTTTATTTAGAATAAAGAAAGAAAAATTAAATATCAAATTTAAATTTGATTTTTTTGTAGATCATTTGGCTGAATTAGCGGATGGTAAAAAGAAACCATCGGGTGCTCAAAAAAGAAAAAGGAAACTGGAGAAAGAAGAAAAAATTAAAATGTTAACTTCTCCGATTGACTCTTTCTTTCGACCTGGTAAGTTCACCAACCAAGGCATTACCTTATATACATCTGAAGTGGCGTAAATTAGTGACAGAAGTCGCTGGTATATCCTGCCTGGGTTCGATCCCTAACTAAGTTCCTACCTACTTATTATTATTACACTTCTTATTTTTTGTATAAGTTACCTGTAACTGTATACCTAATGTCCCTAATATACCTAATATCCCTGTATACCTATGTACCTAATGTCCCTGTATACCTAATATCCCTGTATACCTAATATCTAATTAATTGTTATTTTGAGGATTGCGCACCGGAAGGCGCAATGGTCAGTAACACTGGCTCTTGTGCCAAAGGTCTCGGGTTCGAATCCCGGCCGATACAAATATTTGTTTAAATACATACCTTCTCAAACCTTGTATGTTAAATTTTTGTGTTGTGTGATATCTCCAACACGTGTTCCAATCGTGGAGATTATGGCAATAAATAGCCCTATAGTTTTGGGGGCTCATGTCTAACAGTGGACTGGCCTGTCTGTTTAAGGCTTGTGTGTTTGTGATTTGATTTTGGGGATAATGTTTTTTCATGAAATAGCCGCAGGCGAGATGCGCCAATCGCAACTAAAGTAATTTCTTACTGTTTGCGCTCAGAGCGTGCGCAAGCTCCTCGGCAATTCCACACTGAGCGCGCTCGGCCGGACTAACGGATTAGACTATTATAGTCTGACTATGCCCGCCTTAACTTTCAGGCGCTGTTTTTATTGTCCTGAAATATTATTGCGTGGCCCTGTTACCACACTTGGTTACACAACTTGTTGACTATCTTATGTTTTTTTAGGTACATCTTCGTCAACATCAGCCCGACAGTTAGAAGAGACAGTCAACTTGGAAGCGAGAACTTCTACGAGTATTTCACAAGTTCCAGCTCACACTAATACCAAGACCTCGCCTACTACAAGTAAACCAATTGTTAACCAACCAGCAACATAACCAGATGTAAGATTTTGTGAAAATCTCGCGAATGATCCTGCTCTCTGGCCGTAAGTAATACCCGATAATTTAAGATTATTTTTAACAGAACGTGGATCAATTCAAATTAAAAAAACCAACTATTCTTCAGATAGTAACATGAGGTCGTTTTCAGATACATTATTACAGTGAAACGTTACAAAACGACGAAATTATTCATCGAGTTTGGTTGGTACATTCCACATGTACTGATACTGTATTTTGTTTTTACTGTAAGCTTTTTAATATTAATGTTACTGCATTTAATGGACCCACTGGTTACAAAGACTGGGGGCATTTGTCGAGAAATATAGAACGACATGAGAAAAGTTCAGGGCACATACAAGTATGTTCTTGTAAAAAATATTTGGATCTACCTAATACATGACTTATTGAAAATGGCAAACAGCTGACTCTGTAAATCAAACTGAAACAGACCGCGAGAAAAAGAGGTGGACGGCAGTTTTGGAAAGGATAATCGAAATTGTAAAAATTTTGGCAGGTCAAAATATAGCTTTGACCCAAATAATGGTAATTTTTTACAGTTGGTGGAGAGTATGTGCAATTTTGATAGTACACTATCAGAACACATTGCTCGAATTCAAAGAGCGCAGAATCGCATGCCACATTATCTTGGTCATATCATTCAAAATGAACTGATTAGTATTATTGCTGAAAAAATTAAAACGACTAATGCTAAAACGAAAGGGGCTTGTGTAGGGCTAATTTGAAAGGGTATGTTAAACCGAAAGGGGCTTGTGTAGGGCTAATTTGAAAGGGTATGCTAAACCGAAAGGGGCTTGTGTAGGGCTAATTTGAAAGGGTATGCTAAACCGAAAGGGGCTTGTGTAGGGCTAATTTGAAAGGGTATGCTAAACCGAAAGGGGCCTGTGTAGGGCTAATTTGAAAGGGTATGTTAAACCGAAAGGGGCTTGTGTAGGGCTAATTTGAAAGGGTATGCTAAACCGAAAGGGGCTTGTGTAGGGCTAATTTGAAAGGGTATGCTAAACCGAAAGGGGCCTGTGTAGGGCTAATTTAAAAGGGTATGCTAAACCGAAAGGGGCTTGTGTAGGGCTAATTTGAAAGGGTATGTTAAACCGAAAGGGGCTTGTGTAGGGCTAATTTGAGAGGGTATGCTAAACCGAAAGGGGCTTGTGTAGGGCTAATTTGAAAGGGTATGCTAAACCGAAAGGGGCTTGTGTAGGGCTAATTTGAAAGGGTATGTTAAACCGAAAGGGGCTTGTGTAGGGCTAATTTGAAAGCGTATGCTAAACCGAAAGGGGCTTGTGTAGAGCTTATTTGAAAGGGTATGCTAAACCGAAAGGGGCCTGTGTAGGGCTAATTTGAAAGGGTATGCTAAACCGAAAGGGGCTTGTGTAGGGCTAATTTGTAAGGGTATGCTAAACCGAAAGGGGCTTGCGTAGGGCTAATTTGAAAGGGTATGTTCATACTGCAGTGTGTCGTCGGTCGCGTGCTACGCTGCAGTGTAAAAGAAAACGAGGGCGCAGGCTGAGCCCCGCACCCCGGCGCCGAATAGACTTAAGACGGCACTGCTCTGGCTCCCAATCCCAGAGCACCCTGCGTCTGTAGGCATCGTCCTAAATAAGCAAAACTGTGAGCGGCTGACAGTTTCCCTCCACAGTTCGCTACCAATTTTTTTTTTTAATGAAATGCCTAAGCAGCGCATACTGTACGCAGTTTGCGGCGTATCGCTTGCTGCATTTAGCGAGTGGCCATTCGCATTTTGTTTGCTACAGTTCAGCGCTTATTCGACTCAGAATCATCCAGCGCAATCAGAAGGTTACAGTTTGTTTAGTCAGGACGAAGCCTTAGGAAGTTTTTAACTTTTAACAAATAGAAAAGACGAGTGAAATAATTTCTTTCAAAGCTCAATCCGCCCATTAGTCATACCACTATTCTGCCGTGCTAATTATAAGAGCGCTATGTGTATACTAGCAAGTTTAGAGAAAATGGCGCCTAAAGTTTGAGATTGAATTTCTTTGTTTAATACTGAAAATCTTTTTTATTTTCACTTTTGATAAATGTGTAACTGTAAAACAACTGTTGTAGTTTGTAATAGTGAAAAAGAAATTCTTGGCATATTAATATTTTAGTAAATAAATTACAAAATATTTATATGCTAGAGGACTACGATGTATTTTGGAAGATAAATACTTAAAATTAGCGCAGTAACCGACACAGTTAGAGCGCTTATAATAAGCAAATTATGTAAATGCGCTATTGACAAAGAATAACTAATAATTCTAATATTTGTTAATAGTGATAACAGCCGTAACAATGTTCTTTGGAGCTCTTATGTTTAGGAACTCGTACAAAGTACCTATATACTATTTATATAAATAAAAGTTGAAGTATGTAATTAAAACAAACTAACTAAAATATGACGATAATAAATGAAACATCCTCAAGTCATTCATGCTTTTTAGTTAAATTATTAATTTCATTTAAAATCACTGTCACAATCAAATTATGGCACTCTTGAGATCACAACACCTATAATTATTTTATAATTTCAGTTTGTTTTAATCTAAGTTGTACTATTCAGTCTTTAAATTGCATATCTTTGTTAAAATTGGTAACAGGTGCACTAAAAAATAGGTAGGAACTAAAACAATTAAGTGTCGAAGTCAAATTTTTATTCAATTTAGGTATCAAAGATACACATAAGAACGTCAAAGTTGTTTTCAAATAGACTCGACCGCCTTGTTTGGATAAAGAGCCTCTACTCAGAAGAATACGTCTACGTCTACGATACGTCTTCATATCATATGCCAATCGAAGCCGAATCCGAATGAATGCCGATCGAAGATTTCGATCTTCGACATTCATGACTTTTGTTGTGTTTTTTCCTTTGTTTGACATCTGAACACATTCGACAAGAACATATTTTGCACAGAGCAATTGTCAAGCCAGAACACGACATGCTTTTGGTCTCTTTTTATGAAACTCTTTGAAAAAATTCAAATCTACTGAATCATTTATTGCGTCTTTTTCGTGACAAGTGAAACACGAATTTAATTTTGATAGCATGTCTTGATAAATTTTCATATTCATTGTTGTAGTCAAAAATAACTTTAAAATCATTAAAATCCAATAATCTTTGAAATATTTTACTTATTAGTTGGCTTAATAGTTGGCTTAGTTGGTAATTTTAGGTTCTGCTAATATAGTTTTTGGTTTAGGATTTAGGCATATTTCACTAGTATTAGTATTTATGTTGCTGGCTTCGATACTTGCTGCCATAGCCAATATTTTATTACGTGTAGCTCCAGATGCCATTTTTTCCTGCAATCAATAAGACACAAAAGATAAAATTAAATACGTACTAATATACTTATATAAGTATACTTATGAATCTACTAATACTTTGTCGCACAGAGTATTAGTTCTTTTCTTATTCACACGACTGTAAATCGAGGCAGCACTGGTGGAGTTGAAAAGTGGACTACGAGATTAAGTTTACATAAAAGTGCAATAAGAAAAAGGAACTTTATTTTTTGTGAAAACTATTTAAGCATGTACTTACTAAAAAATATTTTGCTGCCAACCGCAATGAATAGCCGCCGCGTAATTGAGCGCGCGTCTCTGTTCTAACATCAAACTCTTCGGTCTTTCGACTGGCTACTGACTGTAATGACTCTCTACTTCTCGACTTCCCCTCACCCTTCGCATGCCGCACTTCTCAGACAACATTCGCCAGACACCGCGCGTAACACCCGTGTTCGCGTAATTTATGTTCTAATAGCTTACATTAAGAGTCTTATAAGGCTGATACGATATAACTTTAGGCAAAGACACTCATTACTTTCCTTAATATGAACGCCGCAATTGACAATAACCACTCTTTTTTTAATATTTTTTTTTGGTAAAAGGAGTTAAATAACTTATCATCAGCGTCGTATACGGCTGATATGGCTCTTAATATTTGCTATCCCTTAAAATAGATAAATTTAGTTCCTTGATGTAACCGCCGTAAACGGTAGTTAGAGCGCTTATTATGTGGAAGTTGGTACCTGAATCTAGAAATTTCTTTATTTTAAAAGCATCCTATGAAGTTACCGCTGTTATTTGTAAAAATTGAATATTTAGAGCATTGGAATGTTTAGAGCATTGATAAAATAACAGCAGTATAGGCGCTTACGGCGGATTTTTGAAGGAACAGAAGAAAAAATATGTAGTTACCGCGCTTATACCTTAAAAGAAATCACTCTTAGAGGCTTTTTTTCTAAAAACTGTCAAAGACAAAGTCGTAGATTTTGTTACGCAGATTCCGAAAAAGTTACTAACTCAATTATGACAAAAATGTTGGTTACGGCGGTTATTGTTAGCACGGCAGTATTGTCCTGTAGGTACATGCTATGCAGACCTGCGATTGACACTCAGCAGTAACTCTTGATCTTGTAGCGAATCTTCTGAGTGCTTAGATGGTAACCGCACTGTCAGTAGTAAGCATGAGGACTCTTTTACTGTCCTGATGATGAGAAACTCAGCACCGTCGTCGATTTATTTAGGGCCATAGATTCCTTAAATCCAAGCTCAGGCGAGTAGTACTTAGTCCTTTTTTTGGTACCTACTATCTAGGTATGTTGTTCCACGAGGTTCTACTTCGAATGAACTTGTCGGTCACGGCAGTGTCCGATTGGGGCAATGCCAACCTGCATAGGTATTCACAATCATTCGTAAACGTTTCCGGTCGGATTCCAAAAATTTTAAACTCAAATTATCTCAATCCATATTCATAAG
Organism: Peribatodes rhomboidaria; assembly: GCA_911728515.1. Taxonomy (NCBI): domain Eukaryota; kingdom Metazoa; phylum Arthropoda; class Insecta; order Lepidoptera; family Geometridae; genus Peribatodes; species Peribatodes rhomboidaria. The sequence continues at coordinate 1,988,993 of OU452190.1, forward strand.
TTTTAAACGTGATTCATTCTTCCGATCGGATTTATACTCGATTCACTATTCCAAAATTAATAAAAGTAAACTGAGATTCGAACACTTTGAGTTTATAATTTGTGGGATCCGATCGGAAACGTTTCCGAATGATATTGAATAACACCGCTGGCCAGGTTAATTTCAGCTAAAACTCAGGTGTATCCGTTTTCCGCTAAGAAGTCCAATAACTGACAATCTTGAGCTCTTGGGTGTGGCTCTGACTTCAGCATTCAACTTCGGCAACTATATCAAACCAAAGCAACCATGCAACATAGCCAACTGAAGTGGCAGTTGGCAGAGCACAGCTCGTGTAACCGTCGCACAGTGTGCGCTGTAGAACAAGCCAGGTGGACAAAAGTCGTAATCAAATTCCCGGAAATGAGTACTATGTACCTGTAAACAAAACCCCCAAACCCCCAATTCCAAGAACTATTTATGTCTAACATTCCATACTAATGAGTCATTGTTTATCAAAGTGAGCTAATGAGGTAAATGTAATTTAAAATATAGGTCAGTTGCATTTTAGCGACACTTTCACTAGCACCTCATTGTGGCAGTTTTTAATTTTGTGGAAAGTTTAGTGATGGATTTCAATTCTGAAGGTATGTATATCAATATTTTATTATTAGAATCTTTTAATGAGCCTTAAAAATCATTAGAGTAGATTATCAACGAAAACACAAAAAAAAACATATTTTTTCTTTGATTTCAAACTTATCGAGTATGGGAAAAGCATGTATCCTCTTGTATCCAGGCTAATTTTTTTATATGTTTTAGCTGCATGACTATAGATTATTGTGACATATATTTTACGTAGCACAAATGAGTACAACTATTTTTTTTTCTCATTTTTGCAGAAAAGCTTCACTCTATTAATAAAATAGAGTTTTTCGAAGAATGGCTTAGACACAAAAAATACGAAAGAAATGATCGTCTATTTGAATTTATTTCGTCTAAGTTTGAGTTTTCTGAAATTTCTGAAGATAGTCAAAGAAACATTAAGATGAAGTTAGCCAGTATTTCTTCAAAAATCGCTTCCAAATGGGTTTCTTCAGGAAAGTCAAGGGAGCGTTTTCTTATCAAGAATAAGTTGTGGCTAGAAGGCGAAGAGTTAGAGTTCTGCGTGCGGTCAATTCAACCGCAACCTTCTACCTCATCCACTGACCACTCTCGACCCGGAAGACCCAAAAAAGACTTCGAAGATTCGTCTTTCAAAACTAAAAAACGTAGACTTGAAGATTTAGTTTACTCGCGGAGTGTTGGCGAATTGATGACTGCTGCAGAAGTAGCTGCACGATCTACTGGACACAAAAACGTGTCCAAAAAGGACGTTGCCAGGGCTATAAAGGACATTGGCAAAAATCCGAGTTCAACAACCCAGTGCTGTGCAGAATAATAGACCACTAAGTAGTGACGAGGCATTAGCCTACTATATAGACTCGACTCGAAGTCGACCACTCACTCCTATAAACAGACTAGGAAATGGACTATGAAGGTCGGGCACCATGTGTTTCCATCATATAATTGCATTGTTAAATCAAAAAAAGCACAAAAGGAGCACATTGTTGTGACACAATCTCGAGCAGAAATTGAGTTACAAGCTTTACTCAACAAAACAGCGGAACGGTGAATAGAAGCTTAGAAAGAAGTTGTCACAAGTGTGTTCCGCAATTCATCATTTACTCTTTTAAGTAAATGGGGTTGTGACGGGAGTTCCGGTCATAGTGCTTACACACAGAGATTTGAGAACAGCGAAGACACTGATGAGTTCCTTTTTGTTTATTCGTTTGTTCCTCTTAGGTTAATCGACGAAGCTAACAATATCATCTCGCAAAATCCTCGTCCATCATCGACGATGTTATCGACCAAATAAATAAAGATTCAGAGAGCACAACACGAGAAAGTGCTCGCGTCAAGCCACGAAAGAGATTTGCTCAATATGTTGATTATAACATCTGATCCTCTGATCAACAGCCTGCGGGAAGTTCCAAAAAAAGTCGAATAAATTGTGTGCGGAGGTCCTAAAGCTCATTATAGCTCCTACTATAGAGCCTCGACTTCCACAGCAACTAAGACCTCCACAAAGTCAGGAAGACTATCTTGTATCGGAATCATCCGATACAGAATCCGATGATTCCGATATTGACAATTAGTTTTAATGTACCTGTAGTGTATTATATTACCTTTTAGTGTTAGTATTTGTAATTTTTGTAAATAATGTAATAGTCTAAGGTTGTACATATAATTAGCGGTAATATTTGTAGAGATTAAGGTAATTGTATTATTATTTCAGTATTTTTTTCTGTTTTATAATAGTGTAAATATAAAATATTTTTTTCTTATACATAAAACTATGTATTTTTTATTTTTTTTATTTTATATTATTATAATATATTTTCATGGTTCCGAAACAATGAAAATATAATTTTGTCCACCTGGCTTGTTCTACAGAGAACACTGTGCGTCGGCTGATGGGGCCTGAAGACTATCAAATGGTTACCACATACTGAAACAGCTTGTGATTTATTTATTTATTTTAAAATGTAACTTACGGACTAATATACCCAGTCATTACATTATTTACAGCTTATGTATTGTTCGACAATTAATTAAAATTAATTAATATAAATACACAGAAATTGAAATAAAATATCCTTACAAACAAAAAAAAAACGAACAATAAAATTAAAGAAAAAAAATAAACTAAACGAAAAAACAAACTGAAACAAACAATATAAAAATCTTACTATAAACGTACGTACTCGCAATATGGCAATGACTTTTTTGCAAATGACTTTATCTCGTCAGCGAATATGTCTAGTTGTGGGTGAGAGGCACTGGGAGCGTTTAGGTGTTGTTGCGCGCGGTAAATGGGGGATAGCTGAGTCAGCTGAGTGATGGCCTCAAGGTAGACTGACAATCTGTCGAGGTTCACGGGAAATCCTTAAAATGGCCTTACAAGTTCAGTAGCATGTTATGAAATCCTCAGGAGAAATAATTCTAACTCATTATATCATTTTGTTTTGGTTGTCACTTCTATAATATTTAGCCCCAAATGGAAGATGTCCTTCTTTGTAATAATAATTAGGCATCTCTCCCAACTTTGCACGCCTCTTCAGGCACATTCAGGCATGTTCATCTGTATTTTCTTATATTTATTTATTAAAATTATAACATAAATATTATAACTCACGTTTAGTGCAAATAGGTAAATGTATCTTTATCTACATGGTTTAAAATATTACTGCGATGTTTTTTTTTGGCGAGAACCGAGAAACTACTAATGTTTAAACATTAGTAGTTTAATAATGGTGTAATTAGTAGTTTAATAATTAATAACCCTTTGCAGGTTCGTTAACGTGCATTTAAGTGTGGGCGAAGAATACAAACATGATGGAAACATGGCTTTTTGTGTTCTCTACAAAACCCGACTTAGTTTTAGTAAAGTATTAGTAAAGTATTCACGGCTTTACTGAAATAAAAGGGAAGGGGGTTTCATCTCATTTATGATGATAAATGAGATGAAATGAAAATGACCCTCTTCCTCATAATCATCACTTTTATCATCGGGTACTTATTTTAACGACTGATGACGAACATACGGATTACTAGGCGGTATGCCATCAAAGCTTTAGCTTGCCCGATTGGCAAAATAAAAAAAAGAAGACCAAAATCTTATGTCACTAGTTCCTGTCAAAGTCAAATACAACAGCAAAGGGCAAGCAAACTTGATTTCACAAGTTCAACAAAAATTGTAATTTCATTTCGCTACATATTTGTATTTGTTTAATTTAATACAAAATGCCAGCTGGATCTGCTATACCAATGGATTCCACCCGAGAAAAAGGATTCCAAGACTATCGGAAGAAGCTGATGGAGCACAAGGAAGTTGAATCCAGACTCAAAGATAGTAAGTTTTTGTTATTCACCATCAATTTTTGCCGAATCATCACTCGATTTTTGTTCTATTTCTTTAAATTTACTTCTTAATTAGGCTTAAATAAAGCATATAAATGTACTGTAATCTATTAAGTTAAATTCCAATTAAAATTTCTAGATAAAAACTGTTGTTATCACAAACAAACAAAATGGGTTATTTAACTAACCCAACAAAGCCAGACCAATAATCACGTATCATAAGGTCCAGTTTCTCCAAAACTTTTAGTATTGTATTAAGTTTGATTCAGAAATGTACGCATCAGAGAGCAACTTAATCATTAGCAGGAAATATAACCTTAGTGTTCTCTACAAATGCAATTGATCCACTAACCACCTCATGCGGTTTTTGTTAATTCCAGTGCGAGAACAATTAAAAGATCTAACCAAACAGTATGATAAGAGTGAAAATGACCTCAAAGCCCTGCAAAGTGTCGGTCAAATCGTCGGAGAGGTGCTCAAACAGCTAACTGAAGAGAAATGTGAGTATGATTATCATCTAAAACTCAAAATTACGGCAATAACCAGAGCCTGCACCATGACACCTTTTTCCATGATTGGTATGTTCAGCCGCGAACGCTGTGCAACCATGACCCTTATTGTGCAGCGATATGATTCGTAATCGTGCAGCATCATTGGCTACATCTAACAATCACCGCTGTAAGCAGTTTATGTTGTGGGCCCTGAACATTCAGCCTGAATATACTGAAACATTGAGTTCTTCAAGCAGACTAGCCAAAATTAGCCATTTTTCCCATAATTTGGTTTTTGACTCTTCACAGTTACACTGTTTATGTTTAGCACAGCAGAATTATCACTTTGATTGCCTCAGTGGCTCAGTTGGTAGTGAACCTGTATTCTGAGCCTGGGGGTGTGGTTTCTTTTCCTGCCTAGGACAAATATTCATGTGATGAACATTTGTGTTTGTTCTATGTTTGGGTGTTAATATCTATTGGAGTATGTATTTAAAATATACCTTTATGTGTGTAAAATCAGTCTCTGGCAGATAGTACAAGCTTTGCTTTTTTGGGGTCAGATGACTGTGTGCAAAAAGCCACAAAAAATTATTTTATAAGTGCTCCATCTTTTACAGTAAGTATGATGCCAGTGACTGAGTGAGTCAACTAAGTAAATTGAAAAAATGTAGACACCGATAAAGTACAAACTGTACCGAGCACACCTGAGTAGGATATGGGTAGGAAGAAGAAAGATTATATGCCCTCCATAATGTTTCAGTCATCGTGAAGGCGACAAACGGCCCTCGCTACGTAGTCGGCTGCAGACGGCAGCTGGACAAGATCAAGCTAAAGGGGGGCACCCGCGTCGCGCTTGACATGACCACACTGACCATCATGCGTCATTTGCCCAGAGAGGTATTAGTTAACCTCGGTGCTCATATTTTTTACTGCAATTACAGTCCGGCAATACTGGCTCGGCAATATTGCTGCAATATTTTACTACAGTGTGGCCCGGCCATATAATCATACCTTTCTAGCATGGCTGATGATGGCTGGGCTGCAGTCGGCAATATTGCCAGTATTGCATTAAAAATATGCCCATCTAGGAGCATCCTAACCACATTTTGTTGGCGACACTGATCACCATTTTAAGCCGCGTATCGACACGAGAGAGCGAGCGCAGTGAGCGGCTCAACTCGCATATCGAATACCAGTCTGCTCAAGTTGAGCGACTAAGGCTGCCACCGAGCCGCTCGTTGTCGGTTTTTTGGCGCTGCTCAAAAGCGTCGTCCTAATTGACTAACGATCGTACGAGCTAACGATGCGCTGTCGTCGCACCACCAGATTCCTTTTCTGTGCTCGCGCGATGGTATGCAAGTTCAATTAGGACATAAAAGAAATGTGTGCTTAATCTTGACATGCGACATCGTTAATTCGTACAATCGTTAGCCAATTAAGACGATGCCAAAGCGCGCTTAGTTTGACTCGCGCAGATTGTGGAGACGAGCGTACGCGCAACTCTAAGCAAGCTCTCGAGCGGTGGCGCTCGCGTTTCACTTTGCGCCGCTCAATTGATGTATTTTGACACTAGAGCAGCTCAATCTGAGCCGCTCACCCAGCTTGAAATGTCGCTTTTAGGACAATATCACTTTAGTAAAAAAGCACCAATAAAAATTCAATGATTGTATCATTCCAATTTCTCAATATTAAAATAGTTAATTCTATGACATTGAGGATATAATGAAGTAAGCGGACTTCAACTAATTTCATTCTAGCCCAATGTTTTTTTTTAGAAAGATTCAATTTTAATACCTTGTACATAAATGTTCTTTTAAACCAAACCAATTTTCCTAGAAAAACAATAAAATACTATGTTTGGAAAAATAGTTTTAGCTCGATAAAATCAAATTATTTTTGTTGCGTTTTTTTATTTTTACGGTAAGTTAACAATTTCTTCAAACTTTCCAGGTTGATCCTCTAGTTTACAACATGAGCCACGAGGACCCCGGTGACGTCACCTACTCCGCTATTGGTGGACTTCAGGAGCAAATCAGACAGCTTAGAGAAGTAAATATATTTCAATTCCATTTATGAATTTACTACCTGTTCTCTGTGATTAAAAAGTAGCCTAAGCATTAATCCAGGGTATGAGCTACCTCCATAACAAATTACATCAAATCCATCTGTTTTCTGTTTTCCGTCTCAAAATCTGTTTGAGTGTGAAGAAGGAACAAACATACACATACACACGCAAAAAGTTTCATCTTTGTAATATGAGTTTGAAATAAAGCAAATCATTACGCACATTATTTAGTTGTGTATTGACGTCATAGTTTTGCCATATCAGACGCCTTCCGCTGCCTAAAAGCTCTGACACCAAGGCTAGCCATTAGGCCTAGGCAAACTTATTACAGCGGGCTGTCCTTTTTTTATTGTACTTACTCTCAAATTAATTAACTACCCTAACCAAAAACCTACTATTTCCTTAAACTAATTTTTAAAGAAATCAGAACTCAGAATTTATTGATAACTCCTATAGTTACATGTCACAGTTGAATATTTATAATTAAAAACAAATGTCATTTACTATCTGCATCTCTTTTAATTACATTATGTGACAAAAGGATGCCATTTTGTCTTTTTTCTACTTATCAAGCTACTTCTAATGAATCCAGAGTTCTATACCTACCATTTCATAAACGAACGAATCCGACAGCGTTAAAATTATCTGCATCTCATTCGGTTTCATTATGTGAGAAAAGGATGTCAACCTTTTGTCTTTTTTCAAGTTAACAAGTAGCCACTAATGAAACCAGAGCTTTATACCTACAATTTTCTAAACGAACTAATACAACAGCATTAAACTTATCTGCAAATTATCTCTTTTTTTTATTTACAAAATGATGATCCTTTTCTCACATTTTGTAAATAAAAAAAAGAGATAATTTGCAGATAAGTTTAATGCTGTTGTATTAGTTCGTTTAGAAAATTGTAGGTATAAAACCTACAATTTTCTAAACGAACTAATACAACAGCATTAAACTTATCTGCAAATTATCTCTTTTTTTTATTTACAAAATGTGAGAAAAGGATCATCATTTTGTCAGGTTATCAAGCTACTTCTAATGAACCCTGACCTTACACAGATACTTACTTAAAGACCTTACTTAATAAACCCAGAGCCTTATACTTACAATTTAATAACCTAATTAATCAGACAGCGTTAAAATAATCTGCATCTCTTCTGATTTTAATATGTGAGAAAAGGATGTAATCATTTTGTCAGGTTATTAAGCTACTTCTAATGAACCCTGACCTTACACAGATACTTACTTAATAGACCCAGAGCTTTATACCTACAATTTAATAAACTAATTAGTCAGACAGCGTTAAAATAATCTGTATCTCTTCTGATTTTAATATGTAAGAAAAGGATGTCAACATTTTGTCTTTTTTCAGGTTATCGAGTTGCCTCTAATGAACCCGGAGCTATTCGTCCGAGTGGGCATCACTCCGCCCAAAGGTTGCCTTCTGTACGGCCCGCCCGGAACCGGAAAGACTCTTCTCGCCAGGGCGGTCGCTTCGCAACTCGACGCTAACTTCCTTAAGGTCAGTATTATTGGAAGCTAAACTAATTGAAGTAAAGATTTTAAAATCAGAACGTATACTTGGGCGTGTCGTCAATTCAATTTTCAATACTTTTATACATTGTGTTAATGGGTAAAATACAGATGTCAACAATTATACATTGGACCGTCATAATCCGCGTTTCGGCGTGCAACTATTACATAACACAAAAAATACTATTAAAATTAGAAACAAAATACAATTCAACAATGTAACACAAAAATAAAAAATAAAAGATGTCTTTTTTGCAAAATAAAGCTATAGACAGCTCTATTTTGCAAAGCAGATATCTTTTTTTTTTAAGAATCGCGATGTCTGCTTCGCGGCCGACGTTCTTCCTACTCTACAGGTCGCATTCCTCAACCTCACAAATTTTCACGACAATCGGTTAAGAAATGCGACCGGTAGTGGACGACGAAGATCCGGACAGAGTTCGGACAAACGAAAGTATTTTTGTCTAAACTAATACAGAAATAGATTTCTTTGTTTTTTTTTTTTTAATACATGATAGGCTTGCGTTTGGCCGCCAACATGCCTGATGATAAGCAGTGATGCGGCCTACGATGGAGCATGCTTGCCTAGAAGAAACCGATTCACTCGAGACTTGAACACACCCAGATTATAAGTGTCAGGGAACACACACTCTGGCAGAGCATTTGTAAAACTCCCTTCTTGTTCCCTTCCCTTCAGGTGGTGTCGTCTGCGATCGTGGACAAGTACATCGGCGAGTCGGCGCGCCTCATCCGCGAGATGTTCAACTACGCGCGCGACCACCAGCCCTGCATCATATTCATGGACGAAATTGACGCCATCGGTAATTTCACACTCATTATCATTTAACTGGAGCCCGGTGCATGGCGACAGGCTTGCCCCCTGTCATATTTGGGACTGAATATCGTCCGGCGAAGTGTGGGTGTTGCATTACACCTCTGCCAGACCCTTCGAGGGAAAGGCGTGATGATATGTTATGTTAACAAGTAACATTATAAAAGAAAAACAAAAAATCCGGCTGCAAAATATTGTACCCTATGTCTTCCGCTATCAAGACGATTCAAATGACACCTCACACCGCACGGCGTGATGGTGTGTTATGTTATCATTTAAAGGCGTGACGATATGTTATGTTATCATTTAAAATTGATGATCGATAACAGTCTAGTTGGAGAAGGCTAGTTTTTCAAGCCAGAGGGTGCTAGTTCGATCCCAGCCGAAAGCACGCACCAATTTGTTCATTTTTAACAGACTTCCAAAAGGAGGAGGTTCTCAATTCTGTCTGTGTTTTTTGAAGAGGTTTCTCAATTCGACTATGTTTTTTTTCTAAGTGCTATGTGATCACTCCGCCAATAGTGAATCGATTTTAATTATATTATCGATATTCTTTTACTATTTAAAAAAAATTCTTCTCAGGCGGTCGTCGTTTCTCCGAGGGCACATCGGCCGATCGCGAGATCCAGCGCACGCTCATGGAACTCCTCAACCAGATGGACGGCTTCGACTCTTTGGGACAAGTCAAGATCATCATGGCGACCAACCGACCTGACACCCTCGACCCGGCGCTGCTGCGTCCGGGCAGACTGGACAGGAAGATCGAGATACCGCTGCCGAATGAACAGGCCAGGTGAGATACTTCTGACTAATATGAACAGGACAGGTGAGATACACCTGTCTAAAACAAACAGGGCAGGTGAGATACATATGTCTGATATGATACAGGCCAGGTGAAATACTTCTGTCTATTACGAACAGGACAGGTGAGACCCTTTTGGCTAATATGAACAAGACAGGTGAGATACACCTGTCTAAAACAAACAGGGCAGGTGAGATACATATGTCTGATATGAACATTACAGGCCAGGTGAAATCCTTCTGTCTATTACGAACAGGACAGGTGAGATACTTCTGACTAATATGAACAGGACAGGTGAGATACACCTGTCTAAAACAAACAGGGTAGGTGAGATACATATGTCTGATATAAACATTACAGGCCAGGTGAAATACTTCTGTCTATTACGAACAGGACAGGTGAGATACTTCTGACTAATATGAACAGGACAGGTGAGATACACCTGTCTAAAACAAACAGGGTAGGTGAGATACATATGTCTCATATAAACATTACAGGCCAGGTGAAATACTTCTGTCTATTACGAACAGGACAGGTGAGATACTTCTGGCTAATATGAACAGGGCTGGTGAGACACATCTGCCTAAAATGAACAAGCCAGGGGCACTATTCTTACGCGTGAGACATAATTTTGGTCCCTCTCACTCTGATGACTTTTCAAACGAGAGAGACCATAGCCAAGATAAAACGCTCACAAATAAGAATATAGAGCCAGATGAGATACTTCTGTCTAATATGAAAAGGCCAGGTGAGATAAATCTGTCTCACATGAACAGGTCAGTTGAGATACCTACATCTGTAATATGAACAGGCCTTGAAATACATTTGTCAAATACTAGGAGTTTGCCTCGAACAGAAACCTCGTCACCCCGTATCTCAACAACGAACGACATGGCTCGCATTCGACTTAAAGTTGAATCTGCAAGACCTACTTGCCTGCAAGGTTAACAGAAAAGTCATGATAATTATTTACATAAATGGGGTACATACAGTTCTACATAATACCTTATTTGATTACCTGGGGCACCATTCGGAGATTTGAGATTTTCATCTCACCTTGTTTGTCCTTGTCGTTTGAAATGTCATAGGTGTGAGAGTAACCGAGATAAAATCATCTTATCTCACGCATAGGAATAGCCCTGCTGGCGTGTATTAAAATGTATAGTAAAAATGTCGTAGAAATCAAGTCAGCGGTACTTACTCAAGTCAGATGAACAAACTGATTTGTTTCAATAGACTGAGGTCACGGAACTTACTCAGCGCCATCTAGTGTCAATCAACATACCAATAGTTTCAAACTGAACTTCTCAGCAACAACCTCTAATATTTGCACTAAAACATTCATGTGATGAACATTTGTGTTTGTTCTACTCGTATGTCTGGGTGTTAATTATCTATTTATGTATGCAGTCCGGTGTAACCGTTCCGAAGACGGGTCTGAGCAGTAGCGCACTTGTAGCGCCTCACTCAACTGCCGTCTTTGTACTTCTTCACTCTACAAACCTTCAAGGCTAGAGTGAAGGTCGTGCTCCATCTTAGACCACAACGTCGCTTAACATCAGGCGAGTTGGTGGTCAAACGCCGACCTATTTCTACATAAAAAAACAAGCTTTGCTTAGTTTGGGGTCAGACGAGCGTGTGTGCAGGTGTCCCGAATATTATTATTATTACTGTCTTTTCTCAGGCTTGAAATCCTGAAGATCCACGCGGCTCCCATCGCTAAGCACGGCGAGATGGACTACGAAGCCGTCGTCAAGCTCTCCGATACTTTCAACGGAGCCGACCTCAGGAACGTCTGCACCGAGGCTGGCCTGTTCGCCATCAGAGCGGAGCGGGAGTATATTATACAGGTGAATACAACAGGAATCTACACTAACCCCCTTAGCAGTAAATATTTTATAACCTCTGAATAGTAATACAGTGTTTTGTCTGTTTTGAACGAGTACGAAATTGTAAAAGAAAGAAAAAGACAAAACACTGTGTAACTATTATTATAACCAGCATTGTATAATGAATTATTTGTGATGATATAAAAGCGATGATAGCCTAGTTGGAGATGGCCCAGAGGGAGCGGGTTCAAACCCAGCCGACGGCACGCACCAATTTGTTCATTTTATGAACATATGTGCGTATTATATGTCATCTGCTACATGACTGAAGCCCGGTGTATGGCGACAGGCTCACCCCCTGTCACATTTGAGACTGAATATTGTCCGGCGAAGTGTGGGTGTTGTATTACACCTCTGCCAGACCCTTCGAGGGAAAGACGTGACGATAAGTTATGTTTAATATGGATCGAAATTGGCCTGATTGGACTAAAACTATTGTTTTTTTTCTTCTCAGGAGGACCTAATGAAAGCCGTACGAAAGGTTGCAGATAACAAGAAACTTGAAAGCAAGCTGGACTACAAGCCCGTTTGATGTAGCTAATACTAATTAGTACCTGTATTTAATAAATGTTTTGTCAATATTTACTAATTAGTCTTATGTATCCAACGTACTAAAATAAAAACTTTTTTGGTAAAGAAATAGTTTTATTTTGACACTTATCTTAATGACAATAAGGCACATAGAATAAATAGTGCGTTGTGACACAAGTGCGGAGAGTGGCTTATTGAAAACGAGTGGACAGCTTGAGCAAACTCATGACTCACGAGTTTAGGTTTACGCTCGTGTAACACGCCTTTTTTCAGTATGATATCTTGCGAGAATATTGGAAAACAAAATAAGACTGGAAATAAAAGTATTATTGGCTGTCCTAAACTTCTCTCGAGATTTCTATGGTAAAGGCCATTTTGTGCAATCACTCTCTTCAGGTTTTTTTTCGTTATGTTGGCAGTTGGGTACATATTGCAAATGAATTGATCGAATCCCATGGTCGATTCCAGATTCGAGTCATTCAGTCATTGTCAGGTGGTGTGAAATAGTAGATTATGCACCGTGGGGGTTAAGCAGTGGCTTATTGAACCCTGAGCGTAACGACGGACTCTCTAACTAGGTATCGAGCGAAACGAGGGAGTTATGTAGAGTCCTGAGTGAAACGAGGGGTTCATGCCGCTCAGGACGAAGACACTGCTTTATCCCAGAGATGAATACTCTATATTTATTCTACTCTACTATTTACACCTTCTGTTAGGCAACAAAAAGGAACTGAAAAAATATATAGGTATGACCTACATCAAACACCGCTTTTTAGAGTTTTGGCTGGAAAATGAAAATGAGGAGTCGGTTGTGACTTTGTAGGTATCGATTATTTTCTAAAACTTGCGATTCTTCAAGTGTTAAAGGGCAATAATGTTGGATTATTAACTTTTATCGGTTTGTTAACGTACACGAGTATGGGCAAATGTTACAAACATTGCGAAACGCGACTTTTCGTGTTCCCTACAAAAGTCCATTTGATATTTTATCGTCGCAATCATTTGGTTATCATTACGAATAAGAAATACTTAATTTACTAGACACTGGCAAATGCACACGACGTGCGGCGCCGAAAATGAGGAAAAAACATCGATTTTTGTTTTAAATTTCACGCCTCTGTCTCTTTGCTAAGTTTTTATTCAATTTTAACCTCTTTGCTCGTAAACTCCCTTGGAAGCAGTGGCGGAGTTTCCCTAAGGCCCGGTAGGCCTAGGCCTAGGGCCGCCAGATTATAGGGGCGGCCAAAAACGACAAAATAAACGGTCAATTGCGATTCGGACTTGTGTTATTACTGATATACCTTGTAGGCAGTTGAGATTTGTGAAGACAAAATCAACGACCTACTCCAGGTGATAGCGGGTGAAACCATCACTCCATTCCGCAAGGATGGGCTTGTTTCTAGGATCTTACATATAAATTTATGTTAGACGACTCCGCAGGAGCGTGTCCGACGGTTTCGTGCAACAGGCTAGCTCTGGCGGTAGTGGCGCCCATATACTTTAAGAACTTCATTTAGGATGCATTAACACACCTAATTTTTTTTATAATTTTATTATTTCGTAAAATATATACTTATTTTATTTTATTTGAATTGGTTCGGTAACAGACTATAGGCACATACACATGTAGGTACCAACTTAAATTAAATATAAAAAATTTGAACCTATAGTCCAATTATGACCGTACACAGCTTATAAAATGTACAATGAAACTAAAAACAATAATTAACTTACCTACAGGACTGTTCCACGAGACATTATTGTATGCTGGTGGTATGCTAAATAGCTGAAAATTGCGAATAGAGCGCGAGTTACTTTAAAAGTAACATTCTTAAGCAGCTCACTACTAAACGCACCATTGACAATTTTGAATAAGGTACACAAATCTGTGACAGTTCTTCGGCTTTTGAGGCTCTTTATTTTAAATTTGTTTAACCTGTCAGGATATTCCTTTAACTTTCGCCTTATACCAAGTCTACTACACAGTGATCGCAAGAATCTACGCTGAATGGCCTCAATTCTGTCTACGTGAGTATATTAGATACCATACCGAAGAGCAATATTCGAGAATTGATTTTACCAAGCCATTGTATAAAATAATCCAAGAGGCACTATTTTTTAAATGGCTTTGCTGTACGCAATACGAATCCCAACATACATTACATTTTAAAACACAAAGTGTAACAGCCACCAGTGTAAACGAACCCACTACCGCAATACTTGTACTTGTAGGTATGTCAGTAACACTGAGCACTACTCTCCCAAACACTATATTTTCTACTTCAAATACATGGTAAGGCGCAGCAGCTGTCTCACTCACTCGCGACGCTATTATTATACTAGATATAAAATTTTGTTAGGTATTTTTGACAAATTTATATGCCTTCATCGATGCATTGGAAATAGTATTACAAAGTATTCATAATTATTTGTGCCTTTAAGATAATTTGTTCAGTAATCTTTATGGATCGACTAGCTAGTAGTCACCCCGCGACTTCGTTTGCGTTTATTATTTATATATGTGAGCTATCCTATCTGTTAAGTTAGATCGAACTGCACACGGTGTGCAAATTTGATTGAAATCGGTTAAGTAGTTTAGGAGTCTATAGCGGACAAACAACGTGACACGTAATTTATATATGTTAAGATTAGGGAGGGTGGGTGCTAGACGCTGAGAATATATATATATATAATAATAGCCTACTGGCAGGACATGTATATATTTGTTTGTATATAGGAACTAAGGGATGGTTGGTACTACACGGCCTAGAGCAGCCAAGACTGCAAATCCGCCACTGCTTGGGAATTTCATGCAACTTTATCTCCCTTGAGAGGCAATGCTGTGCTTTACGTTGAGACTACGTGATATGATTGTCGAGCAGGTGGTGTGAAAATACAATTTCTACTTATGCTACATTTTATAATAAAAAGCTTGTTGGTAAATAAATAACTTTATTTCAACACTTATTCTAATGACAAGAAGGCACATCAACATACTATTTCTACTTAGAGTATAACTTATAATGCTAATTTTTAATTAACATACAGGGTTAGACAGGACTGATATGATAAGTCGAAATTAGTAATAAACATTACTTTCAAACATTTCATTGAACACCTAAGATGTTTTTTCCCGCCAATTTCTGTTGATTTGATCGCTACCAATTTTCACAGGATCACCCGCTGGGCTAATCTGATCATTGCTTAGAAAATTTTATCAAAATCGTTCCAGCCGATTTGGACTCCATAAGGATCGATCGCAAACACACATCGATTTTCATAGATATTGATGATGAAGAGACTGCATTCAAATTGTTTTTAGTGATGACTTCCTATCAGCATAGCATAGCCAATCCACCTAACCCTGTAGCCCAAAAATACTTATTCAATAAAATCCGGTAACGTCCCATTCCGCCGCGCCTTAGCAACATTCTCATAATAACAAGAAAAATCGACATAACCTCTAATCTTGGTATCCCTATCCTGTCTTGCAATCGGGTAAATATCCGAATTAGATTCCATCGACCGATTCGTATCAACTATCGAATCGTTCGTATTAATCGTACCGGACGAGTAGACTTCAGAATCGATTTCGTTCAGCAAAGTCGTCGACTTCGACTGGACTATGGGATTGAACCGGACCGAGGGATTCTTCGCTAACCCCTGAGGATTCTCCGAGACAACCGGAGCTAGGAAATTAAAGTTCCGGATGAGTAGAGACATGTGAGTGTTGGGCCGAGGGGTCAGGTTATTCTTAACGCAGTAGCAAACGAATTCGTCTTCGATCTCTTCGAGCACCGATTGGCTGACTTTCTTGAAGTCTGTCTGCTTGCGGAAGTTTTCGACTATGATCTGTGCGAGCTGCTTGTTCGTCTGTTCGCTGCTGCCTTTGGCTTCTTGGATCCGTTTGTAGACGCCTGCGCTGACCAGGATGAGGAATCTGTAATGAGAAAACAAATGATGGTTTGATTGGTAGACTTTTTTTATGCCATAGGTGGCAAACAAGCTAACGGGCCGCCTGATGGTAAGCGATCACCATTGCCTATGGATACCTGTAATACCAGGGCATCATAGATACGTTGCCGACTTTTAAGGACTCTATTGACAGCCCTTTTGAAGAACCCCATGTTGTAGTTACTCGGAAATACTGCAGGATTATCAGGATATTAGCAGGATATCTGCTCATTCTATAGATTGCAGGTGTGGCAAGAAAGGTCGCTTAAAACGCACAGTGTGAGATTTCCACCGATTGATAGTGTAGTGAGGCTAGTCAGTACAGTGGAGTCGCTACTAGACATGCTCCCTCACTTGCTATTTTTGAAGACGCCGTAAAAAAGCTGTATTTATCGAAGTTGCCTTGATTGTTTTATTTATCAGTGTTGTATGTATGTAATAATTAGTATATTTTATTAACTATAGGTATTTTAAGTACTAGAATGTATTATATTAGTATGATGTACTTTTATGTAAGTTTTATTTAAATAGTTTATGTAGGTGTATAGATATAATACTCGATGTTTTGTTGTTTCTTTGTATCAATCTTATGTTTATTTTAGTTATTTTTGCACACCCTGTCCCATACTCATTTGTCGTATCCTCTCCATCCTAAGGTTGCCTGGAAGAGATCGCTATTAGTGATAAGGCCGCCAGTTGTTACACTATTTAATAAGTTTTATCATTTTTTTTCTCTTGTTGTTTTGTTATCTGTGGTGTGAACAATAAAGAGTTTATCTATCTATCTAGAGTGTAGTGCGGCTAGTGAGTACAGTAGAGTGTAGTGCGGCTAGTGAGTACAGTAGAGTGTAGTGCGGCTAGTGAGTACAGTAGAGTGTAGTGCGGCTAGTGAGTACAGTAGAGTGTAGTGCGGCTAGTGAGTACAGTAGAGTGTAGTGCGGCTAGTGAGTACAGCAGAGTGTGTGTGTACCTGCAGCTGTCGTCGAGCGCTATGGGTCCGTGTATCTCGGGCGCGGCGACGACGGGCTCGCTGGCGGCGGCGCTGATGGAGGGGAAGGCCTTGTGCAGCCCCTTCACCAGGTAGTTGCCGAGGCAGCGCGTGCCCGTCTGGTTGCCTAGGTACTGGGCTGCGGGGGAACGGGACTACAATTACTGGGAGGTTATAAGGCCCTATACATATATCCAGGGGACTTACCACGAGTTTTGATCGTTTTGAAAACTTTTTTCGTTTTCGTTTGGCTCCATACATTTATTTTAGCGCTTTATTGAAATGTATGGAGCCAAAAGAAAACGAAAAAGTTTTCAAAACGATCAAAACTCGTAGTAAGCCCCCAGAACGCCTCGACTGACTTTTTAGATTCAAACTTAGAAATTGCATTGGCGTGAACTATTTTCCTGCAAAATATCATGAAAATCGGATCGACGGTACTCGATCGTCGGACAAACAAATGCTGATCTGTCATAATAGACAGACCTATTACATAACTATGACTTCACAGTGAGGTTTAACACATGTCAATTTACTGAGAAAAATCACACTTAGCACAGTGTTACTTCGAGTGATGTTTGTGAATACTGGGGTGAGACCTCGCGTACCATCGATACATATGTACTACGTACTAGATGTCATGATCCGAACAATCACTCTCATCCACTGCACTGTACTGCAATCCTAACACCTTACACGAGTGTGGCTTCAACTGCACTTGTCCTCTTGTCTGAAGAGGCTTTTGGGAGCTGAGCTACCCACGTCCGTAGGAGTTTACTCTATTCTGATTCCCTACACGTGGTCCCCGGGTAGTGCTCACCGGGTAGTTAACTCTGGTGGAAAACTTCGGCCGTGGCTAGTTACCACCCACCGGACCAAGCCATGCCGTGAAATGACCTAGTCGTGTTTCGGGATGTAGTCCGGTGTAACCGTTCCGAAGACGGGTCTGAGCAGTAGCGCACTTGTAGCGCCTCACTCAACTGCCGTCTTTATGCTTGTTCACTCTACAAAACTTCAAGGCTAGAGTGAATAAGTGCCTTATAGGTCGTCGTGCTCCATCTTAGACCACAACGTCGCTTAACATCGCAGGCGAGTTGGTGGTCAAACGCCAACCTATTCTACATAAAAAAAGGGGACAAGTGCACATGAGGATAGTTTTTAAAACTGTCCTCTTTAAGCGATCTAGAGCTGCATGTTTTAATAGTTTAGTTAGACAACATTACTAATGTATTACCGCTGCAGCACGCCCCGCTTTTATCAAGTTTTTTTTTCTCTTGGAATATTTGCGATCGGTCACTAGACCATAAGCGAATTTGTTGAATGATGATATGGCTTGTCTGGTGGGGTGGCCAGCGCCGCCCCTCCTAATCAATCTCATGTCCACTACAGACGAGTCCAACAAATCTGCTACTAGTGGATTTTGGTGAACGCAACTGTCGGCACGTTGAGATATCATTCCATCATTTCTTGTAAACCAAGGAGCGTGGGTGATTGATCTCAGGATGCATTTTTGTACTCAATTTATCGAGTTGACTGATGTTTTTTGTTTGGAACAGCTTCTTTAGTACATCCTCGATGTCTCAATCTCAATGTTGCTTGTGCTGACTCAAAATGACTTACAATTCCTAAGCTTGTTAACGTCGAGGCCGAGCTGCTTGAGCCGGAGCAGCTCGTCCTCGTTGTGCAGGCTGTGGTCCACCGTCAGCTGCACCACGCGTAGGACGCAGTTGTCGTCCGTCCTGTAATGTTACACATTT
This sequence comes from Peribatodes rhomboidaria, assembly GCA_911728515.1. Taxonomy (NCBI): domain Eukaryota; kingdom Metazoa; phylum Arthropoda; class Insecta; order Lepidoptera; family Geometridae; genus Peribatodes; species Peribatodes rhomboidaria. Next base: position 2,007,781 of record OU452190.1, read on the forward strand.
TAACGCGCCATTAAATTAATCTGTGATCAGGCGCTGGTAAAGAGGAAGATGGCGCACAGTCTCTCTCATTTTGGAGAATGTGCACAGGAACTATACGAGCTGATTCCGTCATCTGACTTCCACCATAGGTCATCGAGGCAGACATTCCATCGTTATGTCGTCAGCTTTAATAAAGCCCGCACGAAGCGCTTTCAAAACTCCTTCCTAATCAGAACTGCCAAGGAGTGGAACGCGCTTCCTGCCTCGGTGTTCCCCAGCAATGGATACAACCTGGCTCTCTTCAAGACAAGAGTGAATAGGCACCTCATGGGCAAGCGTGCTCCATCTTAGACCGCATCCTCACTTTCCATCAGGTGTGTTGTGGTCAAACGTGTGCCCATTCAATCATAAAAAAAAATTGTTGTTGACTATTAGAAAATACTGTTACGCTAGTCGCTGCCGAAGAAACTATACGCTAATCTGTGGAGTTCTTTGAAACTATTCATAGGTAACGCAAATTAGGCAGTAGTAACTGCTCGAGTGGCGCGTCCTATTGTTAAAATCCGGAACAAAAGCGACCTTTCTGGAAAGCAATTGTTGTGCACCGTTTTTTTGATGTTTTCATCTATTGAATAATAGTGTTTATTTGAATCTTTTGTACTGTCCGTATATTCTTGATCGAACGTGTGGCTCCGGAAGATAAACAACTTTTTGTGTCCTTGCGCTATTCTTCAATCGTATGTTCTGGATTTCTTAAATTGTATAAATACTCGGACGACCGACGACTCGGCAGTCAGTTTTGATTACGGGTTCAAAGTGCTAACATCGAAGTAATTGTACGAGTAGAGTATCAGACAAAATTAACCATTCCCCTACAGGAACCGTTAATTCTGTCCGTTGCCGCCGCCCAGCCGCGCGTATAGTGGGTAACCTTGACTATCGCTTTGCTTGCAGGTCAACTAGTTTCGATATTTTTGTACCAAAGTGTATCAAAGTAAAGAATATGGTTCTATTATTTTCCAATAATCTACCCTGTATAAAGCTGTATGGTTATTTTGGGTTCCATACCCAAAGGGCAAAACAGGACCCTAATACTAAGACTCGGCTTGTCCGTCCGTCTGTCTGTCTGTTCATCTATCACTAGGCTGTATCTCATGAGCCGTAATAGTTAGACAGTTGAAATTTTCACAGATGATGTATTTCTGTTTCCGCTACACAACAAATACTAGAAAACTGAATAAAATAAATTTTGAAGCTTCCAGCGTTATTTTTTTTTTTTGTATTTTTTTTTTTCGTATTTTTACTTACATAATTGTATATTGAGTGCTTTTCTTTTGGAAATATTACTAGGAAAGAAAAACATACCTGCAGAGCAATGCTCGAGGCTCCCCCACGTTGGCAACAAACAGCTTGTTGTTGTGTACTAGAGCGAGACAGACAGTGGCTCCTCCAGACAGATGTTGATCTATCTCTTTCAGTCGCGCTAAGATGTCGCTGTTCGCACGCTAAAATTAGACAAATTTGGTACTTGACACTTGCGACTCTGTGAGATAAAGACCTCGTGAAAATGCTTTCATAATGTCCGTCCGGCCAGCGTCTTTTCTACAGATCGCATTTCTCAACTGGTTTTTTTTTTATTATTACTTAATAGGCTTGCGTTTGGCTGCCAACATGCCTGATGATAAGCAGTGATGCGGCCTACGATGGAGCACGCTTACCTTGAAGAAACCGATTCACTCTAGACTTGAAGACACCCAGATGATAAGTGTCAGGGAACACACTCTGGCAGAGTATTCCACACTCTAGCGGTCCTTATGAGAAATGAGGAACCACAGCGTTTCGTGCGTGTTGTAGGTATGTCGACCATGGTGCGTGGTTCTTGTGAAATTTTACAGCCAGATGAAAAAAAGTGCAGAATAACTAGTATATTGAACCTGCTTGCGAAATTTCATGAGAGTCGGCTGAGAAATGCAACCTGTGGAGGAAGGCAGACAGATGCCAGCCGATTCTTATTCGAGACGGGGGTGATAAGTCCTGCATCCCGCTTGGCAAGTATTGTGCATTTCCCCCTGCCAGCACCTACCTGAGCCAACCCAACTCCTAGAAATACCGGAGTGAGGGTGGACAGACAGATAGATGTGTGAAAGCATTTTTGTTTAAGCTTAAGCAGAGACGCTTCACTCAGTTGATTAAAAATGAGACTATAACACTAGAAGCTACGATGCTGACTAAATGGCTGAACCATATTGCCATAATTTGGCAAAGATGGAGTATCTATCTTAAGGTCACTAGAGCATGTAACAACTTTTCCATCATTATATAATGGCGAAATAGAGATTATTTTTTATAAATAAAGATAGCACCTCTGAAGAGAGGGAAGAGAGGCGTCTGCCAACTATGGGACATAGCGGGTTGATAAAATTAAATAATATTTGTTTAGCCTGACTTTAGACTGCCCCGGTGGCTTAGTTGTTAGTGAACCTGCCTTCTGAGCTTGGGGGCGTGGGTTCGGTTCCCACTTAGGGCAAACATTTATGTGATAAACATTTGTGTTTGTTCTATGTCTGGGTGTTAAATATCTATCTAAGTATGTATAAATATATATATATGTATGTATATCAGTCTCTGGCAGCCATAGTACAAGCTTTGCTTAGTTTGGGGTCAGGCGGCCATGTGTGGAAATGTCCCGAATTTATTTATTATTATGATATCAATTGAATTTTATAGAAGACAGGTCCATACCTGTGTTTCTGTGAGTGTTTGGAACTGATACTGCAAGCTAGTCCTCTCAGCGATCATTCCATCATAGTTCTCTATGTAGGCCTTCTCTACTGACACAAAGGCATTCCTGAAAAACAGCAACATTATATGTTAACTGAGACTAATGATTCTCAATCAAAATGCACATATTTCTACATTTAAGTACCCAACCTTTTATGTAAATAGAAACTGTTTTATGAGTTTAACACAGGACTGCCATCCATATGGGACTCTTCGGATTTGTCCAAGTTTAAAGGGCATCCAAGAGGAAAGGGTTTCCAAAAAAACAATTGCACCCCATTGTGTTGGAGTTTTTGTCACACATTAGCACTTTTGGTGCTGGCAGCCCTACATGTATCTGTCTGCGGCATCCCAGCTCCCAAACAAATGAACAGATTTATTGGTTTCGTTTTTTTAGGTGGTAGATGATCGAGTTTACTTAGCTATGGTTTTAGGAAACCCAAATTTTTGCAAGTTAGTATTGTAAAATGTACTAATTTCTAGGCCTCCCATGTGTTCCATTAATTACAGTTACCTTAATCGATCCCGTATCTCCTCGTCTGAGTTCGTAGATGGTGGAGGGAAGAGTATTTCAACTGCCATTCGCTGCATGATGAATCGAGCAGCGTCCAGACCATTGTGAGGTTCAAACACTCCGTAAAGGCAGCTGGAAGTAACAAGGATTGTTCATAGTTTGTATAGGAAGGTAAGTGAAAAGTTTCCGTTATTTTTACTTACAAATTGTCTTCCGTTTGGCAGTGAAAACAAAGATAATCGTCAGTACAATGAGTGCTTCCACCAAGCTTTGAAAAATATGATGCTACACACGTATTCCTGCATTTTGGTAGGTCGTCAGTCCATGGTCTAGCGATCATTGTTAAATAAATTTGTTGTAAAATTATGAAAGAGCTAGAAAATTTACTTTGATCAGAAATATTTCACAATTTTCACGAACAAAAATATTTTCGTCGAGCCTGCAACAGTCCACCTTTGACGTGACAGTGACATCCATCAGTACTTTTTCTGACAATTGTCATTGACTTCATGACATGAGTAAACTACATTTTACATTTCGGCCAAGTGCTAGTATGCCTTTTAAAAAATTCTTAGACTATTCCAAGTTTATAACAAGATTAAATAAATTTTAAAATACCTACCTTTTCCACACCGACGACGCGCACGGCGGTACGCGGTAGCAAAATTGCATCTCGAGCTCGCTCTATCTGGATTTCCCTATACTTAATTGCATCTTTAGCTGTAATATACATAATATCGCTTCGCTAATATAAAAATAAACGATAAAAATACTTAAAAAAGTATGATTTGCAGCCCATACCAGCCTTTTCAACTAATAATAGGATAGGCGCGGCGGCGTGTAGGCGCTTTCTGGCGAAGTCTGGTATAGGCTTAATTCTAAAATTGTAAGCTTTATTATTCAAAGGGCTAACAATTTTTTTCTTTGCATTCTGAATCCTTTCTAAATATTTCTTCAGGGGGCTTACCACGAGTTTTGATCGCTATGTAATCAAAACACGCGGTGAGCCCCAGTTCGATAGGCTATCAGCAGCTGGCAGCACTTTGAATTTTTTTTAAATTATATTTTAATGAGGTAGCGACTTAATCATATAGCTGGTAAAAATAAAAAATAGTGCGTGGAGTCCCTCCGCGCCTAAGCTCCGCGCGGAGGAAGTAAAACTTCTGGGTATCTTTCTTACTACGCGCATACGTTCGAGTGCCACGCATTTACCCTCGCTCTGTCTTTTTCTATTCCCCCTCCCCAGGAGCGTTGAAAGTTTAACGCAACCTTGTTGGAAGTCGCAATAGAAGTTTCACTTCAAAATACCTACTATTTAGCATTTGTTGAGATTCCGAATTCCTATACATAATTGCTCTATTTACATTGGAGAACTCTGACCTTTTAGAATATTCATTTATTTTTATTCAAGACAAAACTGTTATCTAAATCTTATTAGGTACGACGTACGTAGAAAAGGTGGGCTAAAATAGAAAATATTGATGATACTATACCATAACGGCTTCGATACTGAGTCATTCATGATTCAGTATACATTTTTATTTTTCCATGATTGGCATGATTACAATACTTAAAAAAAATGAAATTGTGATGAGTCATTTAAAATTAAATATTAACTTAAATCTGTCTTACGGGACATACCAAAATGTTTTTAATAACACATGGCTGTGCTTGACACTCTTTAGAAAAAGTGGTTAGAGATAACAAGTTACCTAATTTGGTAGGATAGCATGGACTTATGATAGCCTATTTTATGTCAGTCACTTTACACTGCACTGCACCTGCATGATATTTAAGAAAATTTGTCAAATGTGAAACAAATAATTAATGTCCATAAATTTCAATGTGATAAACTTTGAGTAGGCAATGTCCATATCAATTTAATACTCGCAGAGCATTATTATTTCTGATGAGAGCCAATTTAAATGTAATCATCAAACGTGGGATACTTTAGGTTACATCTGTTGTGGTTTACAAAAACCACAAAATAGATAATGAATGTCATCCTGACAATTATACTTATGCCTACTTTTGTAATAATATTTTTAGAAATAAATAAAAGTAACACATCTTTGATCAAAGTTTATTCATGTCATACAACACCGAAACCTCAATCTTTTACATTTTGCAATTTTTATGTTTTTATTATACAATTGTTATAGCTCTGAAATACCTAGAGCTAACAGTGACTAATGTTCCTTTTAAATCTATTTTAATAACGTTTAAACCTTTTTAATGAGAAATATTAAGCTTTTCTTTCGTTCGGACAGGAATCAACAATTTTAGAAAATACTATTATTTTTTTAAATATTACAAGGTGTCATTACACCTAACTATACATATCTCTATGCTATAATTTATGATGCTGTCAAAAATAACTTTGCGATAGATTTTTTACATACAAAATGTACCAACCAATAATGTCAATTACTCAATGATAGGGTATTTTAACACTTATCTAGGGCCCTATTGAGAATCAACGTGCTATCTCATAATAATGAATGTATACACTAGACACCTAGTTACAGATTGGCAGAGAGTAGAGAAGCGATGTGAAAATCAGGATGGCTGTGTTACAGATTTCCAAAGTCCAGAGTAGCATACAAATTAAACATAAACCTTGTGTCCCGCACTGCACTAACACTCACATATACTGTTGAACAAATGCAAAATAAATGTTAAATTCGGAATACATTTATTAGGAACACAATGCTAAATTATAAAAAAAAAGTTTTGAGACACCTCTGCGACTTTAGAAACCCATTCACTTCATCAGGTGAGCAAAATTAAAAACTAGACTTGTGTGACAGTTGTTTAATCAGTTTTTTTGTCTGCTTTGGTTTCAGTTTCGGGTTTTTTCTCTGCTTCCTTCACCTCGGGTTTTTCCTTTTCCTTTTCTTTCTCCTTCTCGTCAGTTTTGACTTCTTTAGCTTCCTGCTTGGAGGCTTCATCGAAGTTCCCGACTAGGTTAGGTACCTCATCGTCCTCTTCGAGAGGCTTGGGCGCCGCCACGCTAGATGCGAGCCTCTTCAGCTGGTTCAGACCTTCAGGGCCCAGCTGGCTGAGGATTCCAGGCAGCATTTCGGCGATCTGCTTGTTCTCGCCATGCCCCGTGATGGCAAAAGTATTCGCTGCGAGCGATGCCTGCGCTTTCGGATTATTAAAATGTATCACAGTGCCGTCATCCTTTATCATATTTACCTCTTCGATGCCAGGGATTGTGTTTACTGACAACTTTTTGAGGGAAGACTGAAGTTTCTTGTCGTCTGTGGCTGCGGTAACGTGAACAACCTTCTTCTTGCGTCTCGGAGTACCCTTGCCGCCGATGCGGACCTGCGACTGCAGTTTCTTTAGCTTCTCGGTATTCATTTTGTTGATGAATACGCGTTACCTGTCGGCGGAAACACGGCGCACTTTTTAGTAACTTAATTCAGTGAGTTACAGTCGCGATCACACTAGTTTTCCATGTAACTTGATCGTACGCACGTGTTTTGGACACCGGTTAGTTACCAAGAGAAAATGGAGGACTCGGATCAAAGGCAAAGTTATTTCTGATTTATTTCTTTTTGTTGGCAGCACTAAGTAAAATTTACGTTTCGTTTCTTGGTTTGATTGACATTTCATAAGAAAGTATTGATTTTATCAAGTTAATATTGCAGTTTTCATTTCAAAATCAAAGTTTTTCGTTATTTTTTCAACATATTTCTGCAATTATTTTCTAATGTTATGTTAACCTAAATTCAGCCATGTAAATTAATGTAAATTAATAAATTAAACATTACGTGAATCAAAACGTTAAAATGTTACCAGTGCCAGTTATTTAAAATATATTGTTGCTCTGCTGCCATCTATAATTTTCCTAGTAAACTAACAAATAAGACAAGGAGCTAAGAAATTTTGTCATCCGCCTCCAGCGGTACACGACACAGCTGTGTGATTTCTTTTAACGCCAACTCAAATAGATGGCGCCACAAGTATTGTTTTATAAACCAATTTAATTATCTTCTCTCTTTTGTTACAGACATCAAAGGATGTTCCGATCAATTTTTTAACCGACGAAACGAAGAAGGTTTACAAGTCGACGCGTATGTATATTTTTTCCAATAATAATTATACGCTACGGAATGCTATAATTTACAATTTGTTGAAGTAAATGTCTGCAGGCGAATTTAGGCTAGGTACCTAACAAATGAGTGTTTGTACCTATTAGAACATTTTTTGACTTGAGGGGGCAGTGAGGGCAATCTATGTTGTTAGTATTCTAAAACATTATGAACTTTTGTTTGACATGGCGACCAATCGCAAAATTAAATGTTCCAAGACTTATGAATAACATTAAATCTAAGCTACCCACTGAAAAATACGAGGTTTGATTTACTTTTTTTCCGGCTTTCTGTTTGTCTGTGTGTAAATATTTTTTTTGTGTATGTTCATCGATATTTTCGCCAATTGTGAACCGGTAGAAAGAAAACTTTCTTTAGTTCGATAGGGTTACTCCCAACTTCCCGAGGTGGACTCATTATCATCAAGTCAGGTTCTGATAATGGATCTCAAAGAAATCGAGGAAAAACTAACTAGCTTGAAATTGAAAAATAAATTAATATAATCGCTACCCACTCATCGATTTGAAGTCTCACTCATTTATTTTTCGCTTTTGAGTGCCTATTTGTGGTTTTGAAGTCGATTTAATAGCAGCGTTTTACCTGAAATAAAACGCATATTAAAATACTTACCTAACTGGAAGCTATATATATGAGAGTGCATTTCCGTTTCCGTCGAAAGTACCAGCGTTTTCGTACTTTTAATGCCTTTTAACCGGAAATACTAGGTGGCGCCACCTCTGCATTCGCGCTTTGTGAAAATATCGGGCGCCATTTGTCATCATTGGCTTAATTTTCCGAATTTCCACCAGGCAGAAATTAAAGTGATAGCTTCCAGTTAGGTAAGTATTTTAATATGCGTTTTATTTCAGGTAAAACGCTGCTATTAAATAACTTGACCGTAACTGGAAGCTATATATATGAGAGTCTGTTTGGTATTGCCTGGTGGTGCCACCTACAGTAGGACTATTAACCTTATTGTTAAAAGAAACGCCAATGTGAGCTATAAATAATATTAATAATGATTAAATATCTAATCAAAAATGTTGTTGTAAAAACAACTTGAATGTAAGGTTTAACTTTAGGACTTTCAAGTGTAGTAAATTAAAAATTTTTACTATATTAGTGCATGACATCAAGGCTTTTCCCAAAACTCAATTACCGCCGTAAGTAAAACGGCAAAGCTAAGGGCAAAGATGGTAAAAGCAATATTAGCAATAGGTAGATTTTGTTAACATATATAAAATTAAACCGGTAACAAGGCATTATGTTATTTCTGATCTATTGGTCTGAAACAATTGCGTATATTAAAATAGTAAATTTTACATCTGTAAAATGTATGTCACCAGCATCTGTATAATATCGTATTGTATAGAATGCTTTGGGCATCCATTCCATTGAATTTCTGACACGTTAAGGCAATATATAAATACACATATTTATGTCATACTTTGCCTTTGCATTAAGTTTGTATACAAAAGCATACATATTATGTAAGTGGTTAAAAATGGTTATAAAAATCAACAATGGGTCGTTGATCGAAAGATTTTTGTACTATCGCAGGCGACCGCCAACAAACTACTTCTTGGACATACAGCGATACCATTCTTTCTATAGATAGTGTTTAACTAGCCAACCATAACTAAGTGGGGTGACAATTTAAGTGACAGGTAAATGTCCGGATCGATAGAAATATCTTTCAACCAGACCGACTCTGGTAATCGGCATTTGTTTTAAAATGGCAAAATAAACTTTAGTGTTTACGTAAACAATTGTATTAAGCTACCGTAACTCATGTGAGTAAGAGATAAATTCGTAAGGCTTAGAACAGTTAAGTATATTACGCATATTTAACGAAAACCAAGAATATTTATTATTCGAAAAAACTTTACTGACTTGACAAATCAGTTATACGTGGTAGACAGCTAATATATGTATGTAGAATTAAGATAATGTCCAAAGACCATTAGGGTTTTCAATATGCCTATTTTTAGACTAGAAATCGAATTCATCAAGTTTTAGACAGCTTATGCCAATACTAACGTTTATATTGAAAATTAGGCTTACTTTCACATCTCTTAACTTCAATAGAGATGTACTGAATTTTTGATAGTGAGTGTCCCAGTCAATGCATTAATCATCAGTGTTTGTGATGATTTTGTAAAATATAACATGAAAATCACGCCAGACTTTCAAAGACGTCAGTAATTTTACCATAAACGTCGTCTAATAAATAATCTATTACTTTAATAACACTATTTTGTTATGAATTACCGGAATTACCGTTAACAAATGCAATATAGGAAGGATTTCTGCTCCGATACCTATTGCCCTAAGAAAATTTGGTAGTTCAGTTAAGCAACTTACGATAAGCCAGAAATCAGAATTATTGATAACTATAATAGTTACACGTCACGTCGTAAGATAAGAAAAGAAACACCATTCGAAGAAGGTAGGTAATCAAAAGGAATAGGCGATGGTACTTGCGAGGTACCATCTTTATTTACTGCAAACATTTTATAGGTAGGTAGGTTTTATGGCAATTTGAAACATACAATTTTCTAATGATCAAGTCCAAATCGTGCAAAAATAATTGATATAAGCGCCCGACCCTACTATTTATTTTTTAATTATTATTTGATTGTATAAATATTTACCTAATTTCATATTTTAAATACTTATAATTGTGTTATTCTGAAACGTTGCTTACGAGGAGGGAGCAAACGAGGTTGCTAGTGTCAGTGCGATAGCGCACTTAGTATGACAGACAATGGGCCACACATTCACATATTACGAGGCTGTTCCAAAAGAAATAATTAAAGCACAACATTCGTTCTCGTCACATTATGCGTAACAGAATGTCATTTTTAGAGTGACCTAAATTGCAAGAATCGAAAAGATAAAACATCGTTTTAAACCAAGTAGCAGGCATCTCCGTTGTGATTGGAGTCGCAGGAAATACTGCATGAACTCCTAAAGGTTATTGTGCTCGTCGAGCACTTTTGTCGTATGCCAGAATAAACAAGTAAGAGGCAAGACTCACTTCGAAATTTTGAAAGAACATGTTTCACTTTGCAGGTGATTCAATACTATGCAACCCACCTTGAGGTGGTGACTTTACTTCCAATTAAATTAACGTTACACAGGGAACATAATAAGAACATAACGAAAACTTCTCATTCAGACTGATTTCAAACTGGCCTGAAGCCGCGCTTACAATTTCATTGTTCTGATAAGACGTTCCCGCGAGGGTAGTTTTTGCATGAGGTATATTTTTATTTTACCTTGAAACGGTAGTTTGTTACAAGCTAGTATATCTATGTTTATAGTTTCATGAAGAGTAAAAGACAGATTAGGCATTACAATAACAATAAAATACGTTTGAAATATTTCATCCAGCTTTAAAACTAGGTTTTAAGAATATTAGCCCGCAAAAAAGATACTTATCCCGCGATGGTTGTTTGTTATGAACATACAACATTATTAAGATCAAAAAATCACCCTGTCAGGATGGTTTGTAATAAGCCTACGATACTTACTTGATACAATGAAATATTGTATTTTCAAAGAAATACTCATCGGGTGAGGATGGTTTGTTACAACCAAACAAGTTTGTGCTACGTTTATCATGCAATTGATATTTTGCAAATATCATTTGCGCAACTATCGTTCAAGTTTTGCAAATAGGGTGGTTTATTTATTACAAACATACATTGTATGTTATATTAATTGCTTAATACTATGAAATATGATATTTGCAAAAAAGATACTCACTTATATATATTAAAATACATTGTGTTAAAACGCTTATAGCAATGTAATATTTGTCAAGAGATTCACCCTGCGAGGGCGTATCGTTACAAGCATACTAAATAATAGTGTATATATGGATCGCTTGATTCAATAATATGTGAAGTGACATTTGCAAATAGGTAGCCTCCCTGCGAGGGTGGCTTTTGCAAAAGATTACCTACCCTGCGAGGGTGGTTTATTACAAGCATACAATGATGTATGATGTATTGATTGCTTAAAGCAATGTAATATGATATTTGCAAAGAGATTCACCCTGCGAGGGCGTATCGTTACAAGCATACTAAATAATAGTGTATGTATGGATCGCTTGATTCAATATTTTGTGAAGTGACATTTGCAAATAGGTAGCCTCCCTGCGAGGGTGGCTTTTGCAAAAGATTACCTACCCTGCGAGGGTGGTTTATTACAAGCATACAATGATGTATGATGTATTGATTGCTTAAAGCAATGTAATATGATATTTGCAAAGAGATTCACCCTGCGAGGGCGTATCGTTACAAGCATACTAAATAATAGTGTATGTATGGATCGCTTGATTCAATATTCTGTGAAGTGACATTTGCAAATAGGTAGCCTCCCTGCGAGGGTGGCTTTTGCAAAAGATTACCTACCCTGCGAGGGTGGTTTATTACAAGCATACAATGATGTATGATGTATTGATTGCTTAAAGCAATGTAATATGATATTTGCAAAGAGATTCACCCTGCGAGGGCGTATCGTTACAAGCATTTCAGAGTATGCTGTATTGATTACATATTTCAATTTAAGGAGGTACAGGTATTCCCGTATCTCCCTATTATAACCATGCGAATGCATGTTGAACTGATTGTTTGCATAACAATATAGTAAAAGGGAATAAAATCAAAATAAAATACTTGTTTCTCTAAACTCAAACGCAATGTCAAAAGATCAAGTCCACAATTTGAAAAACAATTTCAAAAGAAGGTTAAGAAAGCCTTCTTGCCTTTATATGCATTTAAATAATTAAAAGTCTTCAGCATATAGCTAGGTGACGTAAGATATTATATTTTTTCCCCCACTATTGTTTGTTCCCAGGTCTGTGACACCTGGATTATGATTTCTTACGTCCACAATAATAGGCATTACCTAGCCGCTAAAAACATGTAATCAAAAAATTTGGCATGGTGTATCAAAAATATATAGTGACTTAAAGCGAACGAACAGATAGATCGCTAGATAAGGTCGAGTTATTTTTACGACTCGTAGTTAAGCAATTGATACACTGTTGCAACATTTGAAATCCATTGTCTTTAAAAAGAGAATTTTTCACTCACCAAATTTCTTCAATTATCGGCCAGCACGTCAACCAATATCGATGAACTAGTAGAATCGCAAAAGCACGCTGTTACGCACCTTTCACTGAACCACGGTCGCGGCCCGTGCTTTGCCACTTGGGCGGCAAACTTTTATACGTTTCTGGAAGCAAAACTATGTTAAAAACTGGTAATAAACTTACATATTATCTGAAAAACACTTATGAGGCGTCGTTTGACCGCCATTTTGTAAGCCACAAATGTTAAAAAACATTTAGGCACACTAAAATTTTTAAATATCAATTTAATCGAACGGTAAAACCGTTATAATGAATTCTAATCACTCATTTCGAACAAATGAATTGAAGAAATGAAATATAATGTGGTACTTACTGCGTAAAATGTATACTTAACACCGAGTTATTTTTGGGAAATAACTACATTTCAGTATTTTACCACATAATTATTAACAAATTATCACTTTGTATTAACTAATTATGCAACACGACGCAAGCTGCTAGGGCTGCGGCGATGTTACTTCGACGAAAATTAAAACGCCAATGATGACAAATGGCGCCCGATATTTTCACAAAGCGCGAATGCAGAGGTGGCGCCACCTAGTATTTCCGGTTAAAAGGCATTAAAAGTACGAAAACGCTGGTACTTTCGACGGAAACGGAAATGCACTCTCATATATATAGCTTCCAGTTACGGTCAAGTTATTTAATAATGTTTTTTTTAAATTAAGTAAGTAAGACGTACTTAACTACATATTATAATTGATCAGAGTCTAGCTTCTTTTTGTCATATTTGTCCACACCCTATTCTAGACTTATTAAGTGTCTCGTGATGTCCATAAAAATAGAAACACCCATTATTACCCCACATCTGTATCAGAAATAAACACCACTCATCGTATTGTAACCGCGTTTTATTGCCACAATAAATATTTATCTGCATTTACCAAATGGACTTCAGGGTAAGGTGGCCATCATTTTAAAGGCCAAGTCACTTTGACAAAACCATTTAATTTGAATAAAAAATGGAAATTGTGCAATCTGAGAATATGGGTGCAGATCATCGTCTTCGTCATCGTACTTCTGTTTATAAGTCCTTCCTTTAATAAAAATAAAGTTCGGAAACTTTTCGCGGTAAAATTTACATTCTTGGATGTCCCTATTCCTTCGCGTACTTAATGTGATATATGACGCTGATATAAGATATATGACGATATTTAAAGCAATAATGCACTAGAGATTTGATAAAGAAACAGGGGGGCTATTCCTACTCGTGAGATGAGAAAGATTTTATCGTGGTCACTTTCACACCTATGACGTTTCAAACGAGAGCAACAAGGACGAAAAAAGGTGAGATGAAAATCTCAGATCTCCGAATAGGGGCCCAGTTTTTATATGATGTCCCGCTAATTCCTAATCAATGGTTGCCCTACACCAAAATGGCGTCGTATAAAGCTGTCATCGGTCGATCGATTCGCGCCATTTCTCGAGATATGACTGATGGTAATTTGTGAAGAGCATTCTCGACCCTATTACTGAACGGCTCGCTAAAGAGCCAGCGATGATAGGTGTGTCGTCGTGCACGAAAGTGATGATGGTTTTTTTATTCGACAACAAAAACGAGTGCAATTCGATTATGCCTAGAAAACGACAGTGATGTATAAAATTATCAAGTCGCTTATTCTAACGCTTGAGACGTTACATTGGTCACTCTCACTCCTATGACTTTTCAGACGAGAGAGACAATGACCAGACAATTTCTCATGCGTTAGGGCGCTCCTAGACGGGTCACATGTTAGGTACCTACTGCAATACTGGCACGGCAATTCTTGAGTGCGGTCTTCTGTGTGGAGAGTGTGTGGAGAGTGGTGTCTTGAGAGCTACTGTTACAGTCGGCAATATTGCCAGTATCACCGGGCCAGTTTTGCAATAAAAATATGGTCTGTCTAGAACTGCTCTAAGAATCCTCCTGATGGTACTAAAAACCCATTCTTAATTAAACATTATTTTGTGGAAGTAGGTACTAATTCTGTATTGCGCGATAAATCCAACGATAATATTTCTGGGTTTTATAAATAGAACAATTTAATTTACCAAGTTGGGTTGCGTTAGACCAAACAATGATAAATTAAAAAAAAACACCTCATGACTATTTTACACCTCGACCTAAAATTATTTATGACCTAAATCTATTCACTTTTCCACACAACAATACTGCACTGACTAATAAACTAATGCACTTAAATTTAGTTTGTGTTACTCGTTTAGTGGTTTTTTATAATCATATTTTAGCGTTGTTCCGTTGATTCACTGTTTACCCATAAAGTAAAAGCGTTCAAAATAGCTACAGTATTTGAGCAATCATTTATTTTTGATGAACTCGTGTTGTTAAATGGAATGTTCATACAGTTGCTTGCTATACAAGAAAAAAAAGAAATAATCAAAACAAAAAAAAAATAAAATCATTTATTTCAGATAAGATTCCTTAAGTGCATCATTCAAAATTCATCAAAACTTTTAACAGAAGTCAAATACATAAAAAATTAAAATAAAATAAGTTAATAGTCAACTTATCCAATTGAATAATTCACCGCTAGTCAATAAGTTGTATGGATAAAAAAAATGGATGTCAAAGCTTGTTGAATGTCTTGTGATAAATTCATCTTAATTCGAAAATAGAACTAACAAAAAATCAAGCGTGCAACCTAACAATCGTCGAATCTTTTTTTAATGTTTCCCGCGCTTCCATTTTTCAGGTCCGTTTTGGATGCGTTCTGTCGGTTCTGTCATTTGAACAATTATTAAGGTGCGTTATCATGCTGTCAGCGTTTTTAGAAAAAAACGTTCCGGAAAACATTTTACCCAAATAGATCTACCAAAATCAAGATTATCAGGGTAATTTTATTAATGATGCAAGAACTAACCGCTGCTAGTTATAGATCTTTGACTTTAAAAAATCAAGGTTTGTAGCTTTTTTTCCGTAAGTACCAACTTGGGTAGGTATGCATAAACCAAACAGTCACAATAAAAAAGACCTACTAATAATTATAATGTCAAAAAGTCCTTTTCATATTACTGTGGCTATTGTAGGTACAAAACTTAGTTATTTGTACCTCATAAAACTCTACATTCTTATCATTGTATTCTATTATTTGTTTTGTAATTCATTCATATTATAACCCCGAGCGAGCAGATTAACTAAAAATACAACTTGTGTCGTTTGTATGACAAAAACAGTTCTTAAACTTTGTTAATTGGCAGGATTAGTGGGATTACTACCCGAGCACGACCACCCGCGCGAAATTTGACAGCTGCGTAGCGAGACATGATTTACATGGCGAATGGATTAGATACTTTTTAAACTTCTAAAATGGAATAAAATTTCCCAAATGTCCGTAATTTATTTTAAAAAAGTTGTTTTAAAAAACTCTCCAAAAAAAGAAAGCATTGTTTTTTTTAATGAAAATAGAGTAGAATAGAATATTTTTTATTGTTATTAAGGAACTGTTCCTTAACAATTTTAGCTAAAAAAATAATTAAGGATGCTCCTTTGGACTCGTCAAAAGGTAATTACAATAAGTTACAAAAGCATTTGGTTGTGTCTCCCTCAAAAAACGAAATCGACAATATTGCGCGAGTATCCAGACTAGGTATTCTAACCATGTTTAAACTTTAAAATAAATTCAAATAATAAATTCAAATAAACCTAATTCTAAGTCAGCTATAGGGCTTCATCAAATAAATATAATAAATTCGTATTTCTAAAATTGTATAGTTAGGTACTTTGATAGATAAAGATAACATCATTCAGAACGCTCCAGTTGACCCTATAATAGTTTTGATCAAAAATATTTAGAACGCAGAAAGTCCTCCACGACCATGCTAATGAGACCTCACCCGTGCGGTACGGGGGTGGTGGTAAGGCGTGAACGGTAGTGAGGTAAGGAGCAGGTTTAGTTATTATGGTCTCTTTCACAGACTAGGTTTTTTAATTTTTTTTCACTCCATGACTTCATAAAACCAGTAGCTTGAGCTCTTTTGCTAAGACTTGAACCCACGCCTTGCCGCAGATCCCAACGCGTAAACCACTAAGAACCGTAAAGATATACATACCTACACAAATAGGTAGGTAGTTATACTTATGTGCGTAGAGAACCTTTTGTTTACAGCCCATCCCAGCAATACAATCTTTTCATGAGATGAGAGGACAAACAATATCCCGTTCATCCGTGTGGAAACTAAATCCGATATTTGGTTCGGTTCTTGAACGAAAATTGCCCCCAGCGGATCAATTCGCGGGGAATACGAAAGAATTTTACCGAAATTTCGCGACCAGTTTAAGCAGAGCTATAGTTTTGTGGAAATTGTGGCGCCACTGGCCAAGACAATTCTACTTCTATCTACGACTTATGTAATCCTCGAACGGGCACCTCGTATCTAATGTTAAATCCATAACTTCTAATCGGATTTCGTTCAAATTTGAACTTTAAAATTGTATTGTTTACTACTTGCCTGCAAAGTTTCATGAAGATTGGATTAACAATACTCAAGTTTAGTTATTGTCACACAAACTCCAAGACTTGACCAGCCGCTTATATTTTAACCAACTGTTTGAGACAACTATTCCAATGAGTTAAATGTAAAAAAATAGACGGTTAAATAAATAACCACCAGGTTAAATTGAGGTATTTTAACATGGGTCTTAGGAGCCTAATTTTTTTAACCAATTTTTAGTTCCAAAAATCCCCGCTTCCAAGCTCAACTCCCGAGGTCAGCTTAAGCTGGTTTCGTTTTAAAAGGTTAGAATGTATTGTTTTTGCAAATGGTCCGGGATTTTCTCGGATAGATTGAAATTTGTTTTGGTGCTTTTTGCCTTTATTTTATTTGATCGCGTCTGCAAATATGCGCGATCGAGTGTACTGTGTTAGGGTAAACGTGCACTAAGATTTCAACTGTAAAAAACTCTTGAAAAAAGTTAACTAGGTAAGTAACTGGTATTTTTTTAAATTGTAAGTACTAGTATTTCAGCTTGAAGTCCCGTTATTGTTTTGGCATTAGTAAATTATTTTATTGTTTGAAGCTTAAAATAAATAAATAAATTCGGGACATTGTCACACACGGTCTACTGACCCCAAACTAAGCAAAGCTTGTACTATGGCTGCCAGAGACTGATATACATACTTAGATATTTTTAAATACATACTTAAATAGATAATAACACCCAGACATAGAACGAACACAAATGTTCACCACATAAATGTTTTGCCCTAGGTGAAAATCGAACCCACGCCCCCAAGCTCAGAAGGCAGGTTCACTACCAACTGAGCCACCAAGGCAGTCAAACTACTTGCCTACAAAGTCTCATAAAGGTCGCACCTAAGGTAGGTACTCTCATTATCGTCGTCACACAAATACCGATTTGTCCCAGTATACCTACATTAGGACCTCACTTTCGCTTGGTCAATTAATTAATAATTCAATTTGGCAAATTTTTAGTTTTATATTTCATAGCTGCTATAGTTAATCGAGCGATACGAAAGTCTCAGAATCTAATGAGACGATTTTTTTTTTTCTGCATCTACTATAAGAAGGTAAGTGTGTTTAAATTTGTCCTATGATAATATAAGTCGAATCATCAGACAACAATTGAGTTTGCGAATCGATCTTTCTGAAATTTTCCAGGAATTAGGACATTTTAATATAATTTTTACCTTCAAGTATGAGCGAATTCGACCTAGGGTATGTGGGGAAATGAGGGTCCCAAAGTCTCAGGTTGAGGCAAACTAAATTAAACTAGTAAGCTGTTGCTGTTACTGAAGACCTCTCAAATTGGTCTCATGTCCCATATCTCCGCCATTTTGAAAAATCTCCAAACCCTGAACATACAAAAAAACATAAAAATTCTTGAATCTGCTCATAAAATTTCACGACAATTGAAACAAAGTCCGATGTGGACATCCGGAGATTCGGACAACTGGACGGCCCCGGATATACAATTCTTATACCAAATCTTGCAGAGCCCGACAGGGTCCATTGGACTATGTACTCATATTTTTTTGACATCTTGCATTTTTTTGTATGGTTGCAAATAAAATATCGTGAATCTTGAATCTTTAATCTATACGACCCGACGTCGTCGACATTTCCCTGTGTTACCACCTACTAGTGTTTTAGAGCATGCTCGAAGGACGCCCTAGTATGCCCTAGTTCTAGTCCTAAGTCCTAGAGTCCTAGGGCGCCACTTTCTTAGACTGTTGTCCTAGTGCGACATCACCCTCGTCGTGTTTTCAATCGAGTGGTTTACTTCCAATCCGATGTAAATTCGGTGCCCTTTCCTTCGTTTTGTATAACACACGATTCAATTTGGGTTGGGTTGGGTTTTCAATCTGTACACGAGTTGAGTAGGTAAGCAAATAATGCGTACCATGTACCTAATGCTTAATGCTTATATATTTATAAAAACAAAAATCCGGCTGCAAAAATGTGTGCCCTATGTCACTTCCACTATCAAGGCAATTCAAATGACACCTCACTGTCAAAATCCATGAAGCTGTTTAAGCTACAGTACATACATACTTACATACATCTATACATACATACAGGGGCCCTATTCGGAGATTTGAGATTTTCATCTCACCATTTTTCGTCCTTATTGCTCTCGTTTGAAACGTCGTAGGTGTGAGAGTGGCCCAGATAAAATCTCACCTCATCTCACGCGTAGGAATAGCCCCCCTGGCTCGGTGGCTCAGTTGATACTGAACCTGCCTTCTGAGCTTGGGGGCGTGGGTTCGTTTCCCATCTAGGGCAAATATTCATGTGATGAACATTTGTGTTTGTTCTATGTCCGGGTGTTAATATAGATCTATTTATATAACATAATATATCGTCCCGCCTTTTCCCCGAGGGGGCTGGCAGAGCTGTAATACAACACCCGCACTTCACCAAACGATATTCAGTCCCAAATCTGACAGGAGGCGAACCTGTCCCCATACACCGGGCTCCAGTCATGTAGCAGATGATATACAATACGCACATACTCGTATGTTCACGCAATGTATAAATTGGTGCGTGCCGTCGGCTGGGTTCGAACCTGCTCCCTCTGACTTGAGAGGCGGGCCTTTTCCAGCTAGGCTGTCATCGCAATTTATGTATGTATTTAGAAATGTATATGTAGGTACGTAAACGAGTCTCTGGCAGCCATAGTACAAACTTTGCTTCGTTTGGGGTCAGGTGACCGGTGAAAATGTCCCGAATTTGTTTATCCACACATACACTCGAAAAACACAACCCTCCTTCTTGGGCAGTCAGGTAAATAGTAGGTAAGTATTTTTCAAGAAAGTCTGCGAGTAGGTTCATATTTACATAGTTGAATTAGTTAGAAAATTATGTTCTTTCTTCCTTAATAAACGTTGTATAAATAGCCTCGGATTAGTTATACCGTGTTTTGTCTGTACATAAAAGTAAAGTAAAAGTAAAAAAGCCTTTATTATAATAACATTTAATTTTAATTAATTAATTATATGTAGGTATATGTCCATTGTCACATAATGCAGTCATGTGTAGATGTCACCTTCTTGGCGTAGGCCTCCCCCAGTTTTTGTCCAGTTTTTTCTGTCTCTTGCTTTTCTTCTCCACTCTGTTTCCAGTCTTTGGTTGAAGATGTCTTCCCAGCGTCTATGTGGTCTTCCTCTATTTCTCATTTCTCCTCTCGGTACCCATTATATTATCTTCTTCGTCCATCTACAATTGTCCATTCTACATATATGTCCTGCCCAGTTCCATTTCAGTATTCTAATAGTTTCGATGATGTCTCTTGTTTTAGTTTTTTTTGTCTGCACATAGGTGTTTTATAATGTACTTGCGACCGCCCAACTTAGGACGGTAGGCGGTTTATAATTAAGTAAGTTTTTTTTATGTAGAATAGGTCGGCGTTTGACCACCAACTCGCCTGATGTTAAGCGACGTTGTGGTCTAAGATGGAACACGACGACATAAAAGGCACTTATTCACTTTAGCCTTGAAGTTTTGTAGAGTGAAGAAGTACAAAGACGGCAGCTGAGTGAGGCGCTACAAGTGCGCTATTGCTCAGACCCGTCTCCGGAACGGTTACACCGGACTACATCCCGAAACACGACTAGGTCATTTCACGGCATGGCTTGGTCCGGTGGGTGGTAACTAGCCACTGCCGAAGCCTCCCAGCAGAGTTTGCTACCCGGTTAGCACTACCCGGGGACCACGTGTAGGGAATCAGAATAGAGTACACTCCTACGGACGTGGGTAGCTTAGTCCCCAAAAGTAAGTAAGTGCTAAGTAGTACTTAAAAACCTTCCGTAAAAAATTATGTACCAATAATTCCACTTTCTGTAACAAAGAATTCATCTTCCTACTTCCTACAATCACTTCTCAGTTATCACCCACTAAACAGATTGTCAACTGGCGTGTTTCTTGTTTGCTCGTCGCCTGTTCTCGGAGCTATAAATATGTCCGACCTTTTTATAACTTCACGAACTTAATCTCACGCCTTATTCCCGGAACTAATTTGTCGTGAAGAAGAAATAAGGGATGACTATTAGTCATGGTATAGTTTTGAGCAACACTGTCTGTTGTGCAGGGTGACGGTAATTAGGTGCCTATAGAGTTGGTAAATAGGTAAATCATACGCTGTGCGCCATCTTATCCTCTAGGTTGATCTGAGGCTAGTTTAGCCGGTCACATTTATAAGGGACTTCTCAATTCTCTCAAGGAGGTTCACAATTAGACTTTAGTTTTTTTTTGTATGAATGTTACGCGATTACTCCGCCAATTTTGTATAGATTTTATTGATGCTTTTAATGTTTGGTAGATCATACTTTAGAGGTGGTCCTATCTAATTTTATCTAAAGGGTTTATCTATCTATTATATATCGACGCCATTAGGTGCGTGCGTGATTCAACTGTAGGCTCCACCGGAAGATCAGCGCTGTTGATTAAACAGCTTATGCTTATGCTTATGCTTATGCTTATATGCCTTTTTTGAAACACATACATAATTGCAATTATTGTTTATTATTAATAAAGGTATCTACTTTGTTTTATTGCTTTTATTTATAAATCGTTAATATTATTAATTGTATGTACCTATGGTTTCAAAATAAATTTATTTATTTCTTTATTTCTTTAAGGGCCGATTTTTCAATGGTCAGATAAACAAACAAATAGTGTTTATTGAACTGATAGCTAATTATTCTGTTTTTCAATGGTCAGGTATCATTTACTAGACGAATAACTCATCTATCTGAGGTATAACTTTATTTGTCGGTGGAACGGCCAGATAGCAGTTTATTTAAGGAATAAATTGTTGAGACTGTCTAAAATCTAAATGATGGTCTTATGGGTTGTCACTGTAAAAAAAGATTGATATTTCCGACACGCAGAAACTAAATTAATTTTAATAAAAAAAAAACTACCATGAACAAACTACATGAGCTATTTACCATAGCCAAACCAGCCGACGACTTTTGCACAGTGACGTTTAGACTAAAACTGACAAGACAGTGACATAAGCGAAAAGTGAAAATTCGAAGTCCTTTTCTAACGCGAGGATATTTTATAGTTTTGTTTCAACTGTCTGAAGTTAGCCTTTGTACACACTGAATAAATGGTCAGTTAATTATTCCCAATTTAAATTTGTATTGAAAAACCGAACACCGTTTAAGAGTCGAATAAACAGATTAATAAAGTTATTGGCTCGGTAGTTATTAGGCGAATAAAGTAAGGATTGAAAGCGGTTTTTAAAAGATCAACAAAAGACTAAAAAATGTTGACATGGATGACGGGAAGTCGGTTTTTTATGCATTGCTTTTTTTTACAACAGACTAGACAGCGCTTAACCACTGACTCGCCTGATCGGAAGCGTTGACGTGATCGAAGGTGTAACGCGCTTGCCTAGGACATACCTATTAACTTTACTCTTAAACACCCCCGGATTGTATTTAGGTGGAAAGACAGACGCAGGCAACGAGCTCCACTTCCACGATCCACGAGTTTGCTTTTTATATGCTTGGTGTCATTTCTAGTAGGTACGCCTTCCTACTAGTACATGTATGGGTGTACCTATCCCAGGCGGATCTGCCATACACCGTCACGGCCATCCAATTTTTACTGCCTGCCTCCCTAGTCTAGTTTATTTTACTGCAGCCGACATATTGAATGGAATTGGCGGAATGGACCGTTACACTTGGGCCTGTTTGGTTTGCATTTTGATTAAATTCGGTTAAATGAAAGGCTTGGAGAGTGAGGAGAGAATCGAGAGATTTGATTTAGAATTTTAAGTTGGATTTACGATAAAGTTTAGTGTTTTAAGTTATTATTAAATATTTGGAATGAATATTACTACATACTTAGTTATTCATAATTGATATGTCCAGATACTAGACTGAAAAAAACATTGCACGGGCCAAAAAAAAAAACAGTCAACAGTAAGGTTCTATGTGAACAAAATGTATGACGCGGTAAAAGACGTACCTGTCACGCGCACTGGTATTAAAAAGGTGGCCTGTCACTTTTCGTTCATAAACAGTACGAAACTCTTTCTAGGCATTTAGTATGTACTCATAAATAGGTGACTAGCTGTTACCCGCGACTCCTGCCTCTTCGTGTTTCTTCAGAAAATATGATCCAGAGGCCTTTTATTTTCAAATTTCACCAAAATCCATTTAGCCGTTTAGCCTACAAACAGACAGATAGGCAGAGTTACTTTCGATATTATAATAAGTAAGGACAGATAGGACAAGGACAGAATAATTCTCGGACATCTGACATTCACCAACCCGCACTGAGCCAGCGTGGCGGATAGCGGACCCGGCCCAATCGCCCTCGACGTAGGGTAGGTCGGTGTCCCTGCAGTGAGACGCAAAAGGCTATCCACATATAATGATAATACCACGATTTTGTTTTCCAGTGCAATTTAAAAAAAAAACTTAGGTATATATTTAAAAAAATATATGTGAAACAAATAGTATCTTAGGTCATTAAAAAAAAATGTTAAGGTAAGTACTTACTATAAAATATTATACATTTATTAATGAAAAGGAGTTTATTAGGTAACCATACCTACAGCCTGTTAAAAACTAAAGTACTTAAGCATTTGTAACTCTCAAAATAAATACAATAAATTTGGTAAGCATCTCAAACTCCGCCGACTCTACAATTTTAAATGTTTTGGCTTCGCACAACTTTGACTGCCTCGGTGGCTCATTTGGTAGTGAACCTGCCTTCTGAGCTTGGGGGCGTGGGTTCGATTCCCACATAGGGCAAACATTTATGTGATGAACATTTGTATTTGTTCTATCTGGGTGTTAATATGTATTTAAGTATGTATTTAAAAATATCTAAGTATGTTTATCAGTCCTTGGCCGCCATAGTACAAGCTTTGCTTAGTTTGAGGTCAGGCGACCGTGTGTGGAAGTGTCCCGAATTTATTATTATTATTTATGCATTTGCTACTCTCAAAATAAATACATTAAATTTGGTAAGTATCTCAAACTCCGCCGACTCTACAATTTTAAATGTTTTGGCTTCGCACATTCCATATATTTAGCCAATCCCACGCGTATTTTTTCGATAGCCCCAAACGGCGTACGCCAGCCAGGACGAATCTATCGCTTAAATTTACGATCAGTACCGAACTGGTGGCGATAAACCGAGATTGGAAGCATCGCGTTACCTTGTTTATGTTCCGCGACAAAGAATAGAGGAGCTTCGATGAAGGGAGAACGGCCGAGTAAGGTAGAATGGGCCCACATAGAAGAAAGGCCGATAGGTACCAATTGGGAAAACAATAAAAAAAGAGATATCATAATCGGATTACTCTCTAAGTAATATCGTTTATGGTAATGCGTGATCATACAAAAAAATACGTTAAAAATATGCGTTGACTTGTAAATCTTCTCCGTTTTCGTCGGTAAAAAATAGAGAAAAGATACAAATTACGTTAAAGATATAAATTACGTTTTTACTTACCATACGGAGGTATATTATTAGGTAGGTAGGTTATTATTATGGCCCAATCAAGTGGCTAAGTGCGGAAAACGCCCTGCAAACAAACAAACAAACAAACCATACGGAGGTATGTATGACCGGAGGTATGTATGACGAAATCCGCAGGCGAACCAAAGTAACCGATATAGCACGAAGAACTGTCAAACTGAAGAAGCAGTGGGCAGGGCACATCGCTCGTAGAAACAATAGCCGATGGGGCAGAAAGATACTTGAGTGCGAGAATGAGCTAGTTTGGATTTTTCCACACAAGGTGGACTGACTATCTGTTGAGCGTCGCGGGAAGCCGCTGGATGCGGGCAGCGCAAGACTGCTTGTTGTAGAGATCATTGGGAAAAGCCTTTCAGGTCCAGTAGCAGACGTCGTAGTACCTAGTTCTGAAAATTACCATCTACAAACTTTATAAGGACAAGCGAAACAAGATCTCTGAGCTGAGTGGGACAACTAAGCATTTGTTTGTCAGACAATAATTTGAGTACTCTTGATACAAAATGAACTTTTGCTGACAAGTTTTCCTCACTAGAATTTTTATGATGGGGTTTTGGATATATTCTTGTTTCGCGGGTCACTGCGGGACAGCTATCAAGAAGACATGTTTGACATACATAAAATGTCAAAATGAAATTTGATGTATGTCAAATATGTCACCTTGATGGCTGTCCGGCGAATCAATATGTCTAACGAGCTATAATATTACTAGCTTGACAGAGAACACTGGGATCTCATGCACGAACGCCCCAGCACGTTGCCTGAGGCAGTATTTTGATTCATGGATTTAAAGACATTTCTATGTTGGTCTATACCCTCGCCATCATTTGTCCCTTGGTGGCGATTGGTGTCAGATATCAGGCAATTACTACAGTTTTTGTTAAGCCATCCGATATATAGTTGTAAACTGTAATTGGTTAGTGCCTAGTGGGCAGGGTTTTGGACTATGGAGTCGATAAAACCATTTTTTTTACTGCTATAGGTATTCAGTTTAAAAAAAAAAACAAAGTGGTGATAGCCTAGTTGGAGAAGGATTGCCCAGTCAGAGGGCGCTCCCTCTGACCAGGCCTTGTAGCATTTAGAAGACCGGGCAATTCTTCTTCGGCACGCACCAATTTGTTCATTGTGTGAAGATTATAATTATTATGCGTATTTAATGTCATCTGCTACATAGCTGATACACAGTGTATAGCGACATCCTTGCCCCTGTCACATTTGGGACTGAAAATTGTCCGGCTTGAACTGAAAATTATAGTCTAGAATAGCACATGGGATACTTTTTAACCGCGGGTGAAACCGCGTGGCGCGGCTTGTTTACAAATAAAACCGACGCGATTAGTGGCGGCGATCACGCTTTTAGGAGGATGGAGCACGATGTGTGTTCAACATTTTTGTAGTCAATATTTAATTTAAAGTAGCATAATTGCATCCTCCAGTCGATACTGGATGCGCAGCTCGCGAATACAACAGGGTTTTTATAACATCCTGTATACCTAATAAGCTTCGGGCTTTTCATACTTTTAACGAAAAAACTGGTGACCACTACATCTTTTTTCTATCTCTATCTTCTTTTCTTCTCTTGTCTATCTTCTTCTCTTCTCTACATAGTATAAAACAAACTCGCTTTCCGTCCGTCCCTCTGTCTGTTTATCCGCCAACTCCTCCTAAACCAGGCAACGGATTTTGATGCGGTTTTCACGATCAGTTAGATAGCATTTCAAGGAAGGTTTATAGTTACCGTGCGAAGCTGGAATGAGTCGTTAGTTGCAATATAATTCAGTAAAATAAGGGTGCTAAAATACGAGCCATATTTTTACTAAAAATCCCGTCAATACTGGCAATATTGCCGACTTTAGCCCGGCAATCATCGGCTGATGATTAAATTTCGAATCGGCTGATCGGTAAATTTCTAGCATGGCTATGCTAGAAATTTACTAGCTGCGCCCCGTGGTTTCACCCGCGGTTAAAAAGTATCCTATGTGCTATTCTAGACCATAATCTATCTCTGTGCCAAATTTCATCCAGATCTGTTCAGCCCTTCTGGCGTGAAAGAGTAACAAACATCCACCCATCTATTCACCGGGCCAGGGGGGCTATTCCTGCGCGTGAGATGAGATGAGATTTTATCTTGGTCACTCTCACACCTATGACATTTCAAACAAGAGCAACAAGGACGAAAAAAGGTGAGATGAAAATATCAAATCTCCGAATAGGGTCCCTGGGGGGCTATTCCTGCGCGTGAGATGAGATGAGATTTTATCTTGGTCACTCTCACACCTACGACATTTCAAACAAGAGCAACAAGGACGAAAAAGGTGAGATGAAAAACTCAAATCTCTGAATAGGGCCACAGGAAGGCTATTTCTAAGATTTGAGATATTTTCTAGCGCTCACAGCGTAGCTTGTCTAGTTGTTCGAAGCCGATCATCGATGTCACGAACGGAGACACGGTCAGTCCTAGGTGGGGTGACCGCGGGTGGCATTTACAACTGAGCGCTACCGTAGCTCGGGTGACACATTAAATTGTAAGCCCCGGTTGTTTGTTCTATGACAACAATCATCAAGCCATGTCAGAGGCCTTCGGGCGGCCTAGGAACTCTGACATCAAAGCTAGGTACTCGGCCTATACGTACGTACATGCTTGCTTTAGATATTTTTTAGTCTTTAACACTCTCGCTTGAGAAGTAATAGGAAAGAAAGTGACTGGATCTCATCAATACAATACAATACAATACAAAAACTCTTTATTGACACCAAATACAAATAAATCTAAACTAAACACTCAAAAATAAAGGCGCAATGGGCGGTCTTATCGCTTAAGAGCGATCTCTTCCAGACAACCTTTGGATGGTATAAAAACATGATTTAGCATGGACGGTGGTGTGTGCTAAAGAAAAATAATAACAATTAAGGTTAAATAAATATTAAATAGATATTAAATAAACTTACTATTTTGAGAATTATAATAAACTACATACCAATACCTACATAAATAATCATCTCATCTCACGCGTCGAGAATAGGGGCCTGTAATGCAGTAGCAATATGGTCAATTTAGGACCACCCTAAGAAAAACATGAACTCAATTTTTCCTGTTAAAACCATCTCATTCCTAAGTATTAAGTAGACACAACTCTATCAATCGAGCTCGTCCCAAACAAACATAATTACGCTCAATACAACTAAACTCGATAATTAAGAGCGAGCGAGAAGCCGCCAGAGCGAGACAGACGGCCATCTTCTATCCCATTTACTGCGAGTACTTGGTAAATACCCCCCTCTTCGTGAGTGGGACTGTCGGGTAAGAAAGTGCGAAGTTATACAAATATTTTCAGCAGCTGGATTTTAAGATTTACATTTGAACATTATTTTGAGAACGCCAGCTGAGAGCGACGGTTTCAACTGAAAGCAGTTCAGGAAACATTAGTTTTTTTTGTTTCGAAAGAAAAAGTAATAATAATTAGTGTGCTATAATTTAAGAAATAAGCTACCCCTATGCAAAATTTCATCGAAATCTGTTCATCCATTTGAAATGAAGAAGTAATAAACTAGCACTTAAATAAACTCACAAACATTTAATTTTATGTGTAACTAAAAGTACCCTAAATCCGTTTCTGTACCCCTGACAATGTGTTTGCAAAATTTCATGACGATCGATTGAGTTAAGGCGTGAAAGCGTAACGAACAAAACCACTTTCGCATTAATAATATTAAATTAGAAAGCTACAATACAATACAATACATCTTTATTGCACACCAAAAATACATAGTAAAACAAAACATGAAGAAAATATATTTCATTCAATACAATACATGGGCAGCCTTATCGCCTAAAGCGATTTCTTCCAGGCAACCTTCGGATGGGCAGGACAGTTAGGATAGGATTAGGATTTACTTACCTATAAGTAAGATTTAATATTAATAATATTCGGCACGCTTACACACACGGTCGTCTGACCCCAAACTAAGCAAAGCTTGTACTATGGCGGCCGGAGACTGATATACATACATTTATAATTTAAAATACACACATATATATATAACTAGCTGTCACCCCGCGACTTCGTTCGCGTTTATTATTTATATATATACTCGTATATGTGAGCTATCCTATCTGTTAAGTTAGATCGAACTGCACACGGTGTGCAAATTTGATTGAAATCGGTTAAGTAGTTTAGGAGTCTATAGCGGACAAACAACGTGACACGTAATTTATATCTATTAAGAAGATTAACACCCAGACATTTTGTTTTAATAACTTGTGTTTGTAATCATCCCCTAACTTTATAGGGGGTTTTGGGGGTGTTGGGGGTGGCAGGGTGTGTTTGCTCCTATTACCACGCTCTTAGAGTAAACGGCAGCTGGGGACGTACTCATGTAGTATACTATCGGAGTATAGAAGGTAGGTATACTTTGGTGTTTCGTAGATATACTACAAGTAGGGTATCCTTGCGCTGTAGTAGTACTCGCGCAGTTTAATTTGTTTGCGAATGGTAGCATCTAAAAAATAAAATAACTAGAACAATCTGTGAAAAACGGTAAATTATGGCAACATTTTAAAGCATAAGATAAGCGATGTCAGCCTAGTTGGAGAAGGCTCGCCTCTCAAGCCAGAGGGAGTGGGTTCAAACTCAACCGATGGCAAGCACCAGTTTGTTCATTTTGTGAACATACATCTTATAGAAAATTAGATGTAGAAAAAAAGTATTGGAAAAACCATCTTGCACAACTAACATTATTAAAAGAAAAACAAAAAACCTGACTGTAAAATGTTGTACCCTATGTCACTTCCACTACCAAGACGATTCAAATGACACTTCACATGTCGAAATACATCAAGCTGTTTAGGCTGTAAGGCGTACCAAAGAAAACCTCAGACATACATACATTCACTCGAAAAACATAACCCACCTTCTTGCGCAGTCGGGTAAAAACATTAATACGTAGTGTAAGTTAAGAAAACTGAAAAACGCCATCAAACCGCTGTAACTCCTGCCACACCCTCACAGCCATGATTTCAGGACATTACCTAGTTACTCTTAAGAGTGCCTCCTCCCCCCTCCCGCTCCCCACCCCCCGTTAAACGTGTCATTACTGAGAGAATGGAACGTAGAGGGGGATCTAGTTGAAGAATTTATTTTTTAGTAGCTGCGCCGCGTGGTGTTACCTGCGGTTAAAAAATAAATAAATAAATTTGGGACACTTCCACACACGGTCGCCTGACACCAAACTAAGCAAAGCTTGTACTATGGCTGCCAGAGACTGATATACATACTTAGATATTTTTAAATACATACTTAAATACATATTAACACTCAGACATAGAACAAACACAAATGTTCATCACATAAATGTTTGCCCTAGGTGGGAATCGAACCCACGCCCCCAAGCTCAGAAGGCAGGTTCACTACCAACTGAGCCACTGAGGCAGTCAAAAATAGCCTGTGTTAATATGTTATCTAGGTTGTACATACATTTAGATTACAGATACAAATTAAAACAGTATCTTCCAGACAAAGTTTACTATACTATTGACGAATATTTAAATGAAAACCATACAATATGATTTTAGAAATAAATAGACTGTGCGACTTTTGACAAAAATAATATTCTTAACGCAAATGTGTTATAATGACTACGACGATAATAATAATACAATTTCAAAATTTAATAACCATCCTCCTCTCTTTTAAGTTGCTGTGCCCGACGGGGTCCGTTGAACTACATATATATGTAGGTAGTGCAATATTGTGTTTTGAAACATCATGTGTACTGTACGGCTTATGGCAATAAATAATCTGAATCTGAAGCTACACACAAATCGTCACGCCTTTCCCCCGAGGAGGCTGGCAGAGGTTTACAACGCCCACACTTCTCCGGACGATATTCAGTCCCAAATGTGACAGGGGGCGAGCCTGTCGCTATACACCGGGCTCCAGTCATGTAGCAGATGACATACAATACGCACGTATGTTCACACAATGAACAAATTGGTTCTTGCCTTCCGCTCGGTCCGAACCCGTTCTCTCTGGCTTGAGAGGCGGGCCTTCTCCAACTAGACTCTTATCGCTTTTTATCTAAGTTGTAGTCCAGGGTATAAGCTAGCTCCATTCCAAATTTCATCAAAATCTGTCCTTCTGTTTGGGCGTGAAAAAGTAACAAACAAACACAAACTTCCGCCTTAATAATCGCTGAGCGGACGCCAGCGAGCGAAGCGTCTATGCTTCAGGATTTCGCGTCTATGTTTTGTCTATCTGGCGTCTATGCGTCTATGTTTGAGGAATGTGACCTGTAGAGAGTTATTATAACACTAGAAATAAGGATAGGATAGCTGTACCGAGATTTAGACTGACCAAGTCAAATAAGTCATTTTTAGGCAACTGCCTTCGTTTTTACAATAAAATCCCGAAAAATATAACAGGGCTCACTGAGGGAAAATTCAAATCACATGTAAAAACTACATTAATGAAAAGAGGGTATATAAGGTTAAGAATTATTTAGAAGATAAAGATGTCTGGAGCCTTCCACTTCCGCCAAGTAGCCACTAGTATTTATAGATATTACCTAGTTGTAAGCCAAAATTTGTGAGACTGTAATTTATTTATTACTTATTTGAAAAAATAATGATATAAAAATAAGAACAGAGAGGCCTGTTCTTCTGAGTAGAGGCTCTTTATCCGAACAAGGCGGTCGAGTCTATTTAAATAACTTTGACGTTCATAAGTGTATCTTCGATACCTAGATTGAATAAAAACATTTTGACTTGACTTGAGGAGGACAGACGTCGGCCGCGAGGTCTACAGCTCACACTCGGCCACTAATATAAAAGTAGGGTAAACTGAGTGGCTAGCTATAGCTAGCGACTGTTGACAGATTTATTTTGAACATGTTCGTAAAATGACAAGAAAATATTTAAAAATCCTTAAAAATATTTCCCACTCACCCTGTACATCGCATCTGCATAGCACAAATCGCTACACCATGTGCGCAGCGGCTCGTCCAATCACAGCGCGCCGTTCCTTGTGTGAGTGCGTCGGATAGGAGGGACCTATTAAGGGGGAGAGCTTTATACCCCATTAAACTTAATTCTCTTATTTTAATGTAATTGGCCAAGTGGTTAGAGTTACGCGCAGGGTTTATGATGGGTTTAATTGTGAGAATTAAATTAAGCGAATTTCGTGGTTCGTTTGCGGCTGTGTAAATATTTGTTGTTGGTCGAATTTCGCATAAAATTTAATTAGGAATTAAATTTATACAATACGGTTGCAATTGTACCTACGGTTTTTCAAACGGGATAGTTTTTCACGGCATAGCATAAAAGCAGCTATTTTATCCTGTGAAAATAAAATTCAATTCAGGAGAAGGCACTTATTTCTTTTTATAAAGTTTCATCGAGAATGACTTTAACTTTTTAGCCGAAAACATTTAAATAAAACGCAGAGTTTTTTCTTTGTTTTTAATGTATTAGTATTATTTTCCACTAGTTGCGCCCTGCGTTAGTATCCTGTTGATAATAAGTAGCCTTTGTGTTAATTCAGGGCTTAAGCTACCTTAATACCAAATAACATAAATAACACGCAATTTTCGCCTTTTAACCGACTAAACTGAGGAGGTTTACAAGTCAACGCGTATTTTTTTTTTAATGAAATAAAGGACTACCTTCTAAAGCAATAACTAAATGTTCAATCAATTACCTAGACATTTTCACCCATTTAAAAGTCTACACGGATGGCAGCAAGATCGAAGGAAGAGTTGGGTCTGCGATTACTTGCTGGATGGAAGATACCGTATTCAAACATTACAAATGACAAATATGATAAGTATTTCTCAGTACATTAACATGACAGCTGTCATACATTTTCTGTGCCCTGTGCGTTCGAGCACTCATAGTATTGTTTAATAATACAATAGGAAAGTATAAAATAGAAAAACATTAAACCAATTAACCAATTAACATTAAATCTTATTTCTATTAAATATTATTAATTAATCAAATACTCATAAGAAATTTAATTACACTGTTCAACACAACGAAATTAATACCATTACTTAGCATTTATCACCATTATGAAATCGCTACCAATTAGAAGAAAATACACTCAAAAATCGTTCAGCAAAAAGACACTCTAACCTAAAGAAAACACTGCTTAATTTCCTTTAGTAACGACGTCCCCTTAAATTATAGCTACAAACAAAAAACAACTCTATTCTGACTCAACAAAGCTTTAAGTCCTTTAAACACGGCTTACAGAATCCTAGCTAACATTTTCAGCGCGACGACGTCTATTTGTCTTTTTCGCTCGCATAGATATTTGCAGCTA
Organism: Peribatodes rhomboidaria; assembly: GCA_911728515.1. Classification (NCBI taxonomy): domain Eukaryota; kingdom Metazoa; phylum Arthropoda; class Insecta; order Lepidoptera; family Geometridae; genus Peribatodes; species Peribatodes rhomboidaria. The sequence goes on from OU452190.1 coordinate 2,040,604, forward strand.
TCTCTATCGCACGAAGTCCTATTGATTTTCTTCAGAGAGAAAATCTGCATAGTGCCATTTTGTAGGAGATATTGAGAGTTAGACGAGATTTAAGGCTTAAGGGCATTGAACTTTTTTGTAGGTGAAAATAGAGAAAATGAACGCTATTTTTAGGACCTTTAGGTCAAAAATGGAATAAGCATCAAAGTAATTTAAAAACTAGATTTATAAATCTGTTTTTTTTTTTATAATTAATGATTATGTGACCATGGATGTCTTTCAGTCGAAAACTTTACTATAATTTTTTTCTTTTTTTTTTAATGATGACGATATTTGAGGTGAATCCCAGCCCTTTGTGTGTTGTGTGCGTTTTCATTTTTAGCACATTTTTTAGGGTTAACGTTTTTTCCGAATTTTATCAAGTAATGGTTCAGTCGTTAGTTAAAATCTCTACAATATCCTTTTTTATCTATCACACTAGTATTTTAATGCGAAAGTTTGGATGGACGGATGGACGTATGGATGTTTGCTACTCAATCACGCCGAAACGGCTGAACGGATCTTGGATGGAATTTTGCACAGGGATAGATTATAGTCTGGAATAAGACATAGGATACTTTTTATCCGCGGGATAAACCGGAAAGCGCGGCTAGGAGGTAAAATATAAATGAATCGCTGAATGTTTTGCTAAGCGCAAATCTCGAGAACAGCTGCACCGACTTCGCTAATTCTTTTTAGAATATTCTTTGAAGTACGAGGACGGTTCTGGAAATGGAAAAAAATCCAGAAAACAATGTTTAAGAATCGACTGTTACGCGGTTAGACTATTTTAAAGCACTTATTAAAAAGCTGCAGACATCCATACAATTTTTACTTTTGTAAAATATAACATCACTCTGTGGTTTCACCCGCGGTTAAAAAGTAAGTATCCTATGCGCTATTCCTGGCTATTAATCTGTCTCTGTGCCAAAACTTATACAGATCTGTCCAGCCGTTTTGTCGTGATTGCGTAACAAACATCCATTTATGTAAACTTTCGCGTTTATAATATTAGTGTGACGACAATTTTATTTAATTGACTGACTTGCCTGATTTAAAGGTCCTTACTAAAATATTATTGTCGTTGTAATTAGAAAAAAGCAATAGTAATTTTAATTCTAGATTAAATCAATGTAGCCTTTAGAATTGGACCTTAGAGAGCACGTCAAAATCAAAAAAGGTTTTTTTTTTAAATTATGTTAGTCCGTACTAACACTAATAATAATACTCTATATAACTGTTAAAAGTATTATTTTCCTTCCTTACCCCGTAAATTTCAAATAGACAATCAAAACCAATAAAAACTAATGACTCGTCCATTTGACCACGATTTACAATTACCAAAATTAATAGCTACACTTTATCTGCCCACATGATCCTTAACCGCAGGGCTATTCGTACATGAGGCGTTGCGAGTGACGAGCTAAAGTGAACGCCCGAACAGGACTCACATTGTGTAAGACGGGACTCACATTGTGTGAGTCGGGACTCACATAAATCATCATTACAGTCTTTAAGTCTTACTAAAGGTACACCGACCTACCCTATATTTAGGGTGATTGAGCCGTTATCCGCCACGCAGGCTCAGCGTGGGTTAGTGGATGTCTAAGTCATTCTAATTAATAATTCTAGGACATGCTGCATTTCCTCACAAAGTTTATTCTTCACCGTAAGAGTACGTGTCTTAACGTTTGTTTTTATGGTCAGACGTTGCCGATTTTTTTTTCAGTTTTTTGACGATTTTTACTTCAGAAGCGGACCTTAAACTTAGTTACATTGTTTTTAAATAAAGAGCGAGAGAAAGATTTGCTCGCTCGCATTTCTAGTTCTAGGATATAGAAAATAAACTATGCAATTAACTTTTCATTGCATTCACTATACAAATGAAGTTATAGACTAGTGACTCTCTGAGCTGAAGACCTCCGGCGTCTATCTTTCTCTACAGGTCGCATTTCTCAAAATTACAAGAGAATCGTGTAAGAAATGCAACCTATAGAAAAAACAGCTATTCAGACATACTGAAGCATTTTTGTCAAAGCTGAAGCATAGACGCTTCGCTAACGCTCGTTCGGTTGACTAAACAACCTTACAAACTAGCCAAACTATTATATTAGCTAAATTAAAATTATACATGGAATCACCAGTCAAAAACTTGTGACTGTTTAAGAACGCGTCACAAACTGTCTGTCAAACTCGACTCAACTCACCGAGTACTCAAAAACATAGTCCCTTCATATACGAACGGCCAAGCTAAACCGTAACTGAACTAATAATAAAGTTATCTGCTCTAAACGGTTGTCAGGGGTCAGTAGATGGCATGGATAAGTTAATTGCGCCATGATACACCCCCATTGTTATAAACCTCACCCCCATGGCTTGTGATCTATTCCTCTGGGGTTTCTCGCTATTATCTCTGAGTTTTAGATTAAGCGAAACGTTGTTTTTTTTGTTGTGTGTGAGTGATGAGATGGAAGTCAATCGATTGACGGTAAACGCCAGGATTGATCAAATTGCTCTTAGTGATAAGGCTGCCAGTTATAATACCTACACTAGTTTTAAGAGTTGTTATCGTACTAATATTATAAATGCGAAAATTTGTATGGTTGTTTGTAACTTAATCACGCCAGAACAGTTTAGGATCAAGATGAAATTAGGCACAGAGATAGATTGTAGTCTGGAATAGCACGTAGGATACTTTTTAACAGCGGGTGAATCCGCGGGGTGCAGCTAGTCTATTTTATGGTGTTTGTAACTTTTTTGGTGGTTTTAATAAAGAGTAGGTATAATTGTATTATCAATCTGTCTTTTCAAGTGCCATGTAAAAAAAAAAAAAATAATAATAATTCTGGGCGCGTTAAACCCTTACTTCCTAATATTATAAAATCGAAAGTAACTCTGTCTGTCTGTCTGTCTGTTTGTAGGCTTTTCGGATGAACAAATCTTGATAAAATTTGATAATTAGATACAGTATATCACGAGGATAGTTTTTCGATACTATTTTCTGAATAAACGCGAACGAGGTCGCGGGTAAAAGCTTATGATCTTAATAGTTCAACGTTTAGAGCACAGTATTAAAAATCTTTATACTTTTACCAATATCCAACAGAAACGAAGAAACGAGTACTTAAAATCCTACTGGACTCACTATTGGGGTTCTCCGAAACTCATAACAATTTCTAGTAACCAGCGCATCGTGTATGCAATTATTTAATCGGAAATCAAACAAACGGTCATATCCCGGGGCCCCGGGGCCCAGGGGCCCTTAATCAAAGTGACGCGGGGTAACAAATCCCCAAGTCGTTACTGCTGCCAAAAGCAGAGGGGCCGAAGATGGACAGATCGACTATAATGGGTGGAAACACACGGGAGGATGCTGAGAGCGGGACTGCTGCGTTTTTAGTAAGTAAATGAAAAAAAAACAGTTTTTTAATCGACAAAGCGACCGTTAGCGAGGGAAGCGTCTCTGCTTCAGTTTTAATAAAAATGTGAAAGCATTTTTATCAAAGCTGAAGCTTGTATGTCCAATTTGTGTCCGGATCTTTATCTTAATCTACAGGTCCGATTTTTAACTGTTTCTCGTGAAATTTTGTGAGCAGTATAAATAATAAATAAATATCAGGACACTTACACACACGGTCGTCTGACCCCAAACTAAGCAAAGCTTGTACTATGGCTGCCAGAGACTGATATAAATACATATAAATTTTTAAATACATACTTAAACAGATATTTACACCCAGACATAGAACAAACACAAATGTTCATCGCATAATTAATGTTTGCCATAGGTGGGAATCAAACCCACGCCCCCAAGCTCAGAAGGCAGGTTCACTACCAACTGAGCCACCGAGGCAGTCAAAGTATCGATAAGGTCTACAGGTCTACACCTCACAGAGACACTTTTGATTAAATGGGCCTGCCTGATGGAAAGTGACGGCGCGGTGTACAATTTTACCACGGGTGTCTACCGTGTTACAGCCTGGCCTGCGCAGTTAAGTGTGACGAAGCTTGTGCGTTAGGTAGGCAAAAAGACAAAACACTGTGTACTTATCTATTCCGAGATACAACAAATATTAGTAAGGAATCATAGTATAACTCAGGCATGAGAAGAGTCCCGTGAGTGTCCTCAGTCTCCTCGACATGGCTATCAGTGTATTTGACTCGCAAATGTCCGCGGACACCGACACTACTCCGTATATCGATGAGCTACTCTAGATTTGGTTAAAAGTTGAATTTGCTGCTAAGTTAGGGAGGTGGTGTAAAAGGAGTACCTAGAATATTTCATGCTTATGATAGTTGGTTCAGATAGTTCAGAGTTTAGTTTATAAAATTATTATTTTATAAACTCTGAAACTTTATAAACGATACGATAGTTGATTGAATCAGGCGTCACTTTGCGGAAAACCAACATCATTTTAAAAACCAACGAGATTAATGCACTATGTCTAATGTATTGGAAGAGGTGATCCAAACAAAACCATTTATGCAACTTAATGAAGTGGGAGGGGGGAGGGGGGGGCCGCGGGAAGCCAGATAAGATGTGAACAGGGAAGCTAGATGCGAACAGCGCAAGACAGGTCGTTGTTAAGATCATTGGATCTCCACAAACCTTTAGGTCTTTGTGCAGCAGTGGACGTCTCCCGGGTTGACATGATGATTATGATGATGACTCTCCCAATGTACCACTGTACTATTACTAAACAAGGTAGATTATATTCGACTTGTATTTGAACACAATCGTGCGGCAGATTGACGGTGCCGCTCGCGACGCCGTAACGCGTATATTTTTACATAATTGTTTACTGAACAGTTTGGACATTAAAGTTAAAATGCTTGTAGGGTATTTGTTTTATTGTGCACTGGCTGAGGTCAGTGGTTTGACTTGGCCCGGTACTAAGCAACCGTGTATGCCAAAAGTTGGGAAAGGATTTCAGTTTTCAACCCCCGATGTAAAAACGTCGGGGTGTTATAAGTTTGACGTGTCTCTGTGTGTGGGTGTGTCTGTGGTATCGTAGCTCCCGAACGGATGAATCGATTTTGATTTTGTTTTTTTTTGTTTGTTTGAAAAGTGAATAAGTCGGGAGTGTTCCTGGTCTCTGGGGTTTTTTACATTCTTATGTATTCTAATAGTCTGCACAGAATTTGTGGTTTTTCCGGCGAAGCATATTATCTGTTTTTACTAAGTTTTTCGGGATAGAATATTTAGATAAAAATACTACCTTGTTGTCCCACATGCTACTTATGTAGGTAATCTTAGGCGACAGACGTCGCTTAACTTCTGGCGGCCAGCCTGCTTGTCCTATATTTATATTTTAACTAGTTGTGCCCCCCTGCGGTCCCACAGGAACCGGTTTTTTTTTCGAAATAAAAAGTACTCTATGTCCTTTTCTGTACCCCAGACAACGTGTATGTAAAAATGTATGACGATCGGTTGATAATAGTTAGGGCGTGAAAGCGTAACAAACGAACAAACTCATTATCGCATTCATAATATTAGTTAGGATTTCTTTGTAACACACAGTTTACATTAGTAAACTAAAAATTAATTAGTAAAATGATTCTGTTTCTAAATCTATGAAGCACAAAAAATATGGCAATCGCGACGCATTTTGTACAGATTTTTTTTTAAATTCCGAATTCCACATTTACAGTTTGTTAATAAGAGAAAATTATAAATCCTTTATGAAATTAATATAACACTCTCGTCTCTACCAATCACAATATTCAAAGCCAACCAAAACCCCATTAAATCCCCCTAAAAATCACATCCCCCATAATCGAGCACCATAACTAATCGTGTAAATCGACGGGGGGTTCATCGTAAGGGTGTATCCCCCGAGACGAAGTTGTTCTAGGGTATCTTGGGGTGTTACCGTGGCTCCCCTAGGACGAATAAGCTAGCCCCGAGGGGGTCTTCCGAAGGGGGTGTAAATAAAAAAGGGTAGGTGTCAGGTTGCAATGCAATACCTGTTATGTGTGGGTTCAGTAGAAATGTATCGTGTCATTTGTTACCCACTTTATGATGATAGCCAAGTTGGAGAAGGCTCGCCTCTCAAGCCAGAGGGAGTGAGTTCGATTCTAGCCGAAGGCTTGCACCAATTGGTTGATTGTGTGAACATATGTGCGCTACATAACTGGAGCCCGATGGCTGTAAGGCTCCCTTTGGAACTGAATATTATCCGGCTAAGTGTGGGTGTAGTAATACATTTGAAATACGTGTCGATAATATGTTGTTTTGATGGGTACAACTTAAATATTACAAGTAAGTAGAATGTTAGAAAAGTCAATACAAAATAGTAGAGTAATTAATTCAATTAAGTAATAATTTATTTGGAAATTAATTTAACAAAAGTGAAGAAAAATCAAGAAAGATGAAGAGAAAGAAAAGAGACGAGAGAAAGGAAGAAGAGAAAACATACTTTTTAATTGCAGACTGAAAGTTAAGCTAACTTATTTAACCCTATCTTGCATATTTGACCCAGTTTTCCATACTTCTTAGCTTATTTAATTAGCTTGGTTTGCGATTTGCACAAAAGTGTATGGAAAACTGCGTCAGCTATACGGAGCTAAGCTAAACTTAGCTAAGCTAAGCTAAACCAACTTAGCTTTTGGTCTGCAACCCACCCTAAATATTATAGAAGTGTGCGCCAGGCTATAATGTACTTTTAGTATGCCTTCAACATTAGTATAGCGGATTTGCGCCAACAAACAAATGATTAAAACAAACAAAATCCATCAGAAAATTGTCTAATTAAACCAAAAAAATCTTCACCGTTACTCTGACAAGATAATAAAGGCAGTGTGTCTGTCTGTCCCAAACATTTGGCGCAAAAACTTCGTCTTGTTTAGTTTAACCAATTTCCCTACAGAGTATCAGTGGAGTCACCACCATCGCATTTTCTAAGCGATCCTGACTGACCTCCCGTCGATTTTTTTAGTTCCATCATTTGACCACGAAACAGATAAGCTGGTCTGTCTGTAATGAAGTGATTCACACGACGAACTGGAATCTTGTAGCGGTAAAAACTAAGCTTTGGCTTTTTAGGTTTAAGCTGGCTGAATGCACAGACCGTGCGGAGTCAAAACAAACAAAAAGGAAGTTTGTATTGTTTGACTGCCTCGGTGGCTCAGTTAGTAGTGAACCTGCCTTCGGAGCTTGGGGGCGTGGGTTCGATTCCCACCTAGGGCAAACATACATGTGATGAACATTTGTGTTTGTTCTATGTCTGGGTGTTAATTATCTATTAAAGTATATATTTAAATATATATATGTATATTTATCAGTGTCTGGCCGCCATAGTACAAGCTTTGCTTAGTTTGGAGTCAGACGACCATGTGTGTAAGTGTCCCGAATATTATATTATATATTACATACATACATATTACATACATTGTTTCTTAAACTTTATTTTAGCCAGTGGTGCTATGAGTATTGCTCTACACAGTGGGACGAATCAGTATCGAATTAGCTAGCAAATCTCCGCAAACTGGGGGGCTATTCCTGCTCGTGAGATGAGATGAGATTTTATCTTGGTCACTCTCATACTTACGACGTTTCAAATGAGAGCAACAAGGACGAAAAAGGCGAGATGAAAATCTCAGATCTCCGAATAGGGCCCCTGAGACTTTGTGACCACTGTCGATGTCTCAACAATCGATCGTCCGATTTGACTCATTTTTTTATTTAATACTGTCATTTAGATCAAATGAACGGTATACTACGGTATAATGATATATTAGTAGCTCGCCGCGAATGGAGACCTCGCACATCTTCGCAACCCCCTTCTCCGGTTTACTTAGGTAGCTCATTCAAGCACTTAGAAAATCTAGCAAATCATCACATCACACTAATATTATAAAGGCGAAAGTTTGTGAGTGTGTGTGTTAGTGTGTATATTTGATAGTTCTTCACGCTCAAACGGCTGGACCAATTGAAATGAAATTTGGTATGTAGGTAGCTCACACCCTGGATAGACACATAGGTTTCTTTTTATCCCTTAAAAATGTAGTGTTCCCGTGGGATGAGTAAAAAATCGTAGTATAATAATTTTCTTGCATAATTTCATTAGATAGAGTCAGCGATAGTCGTGTTAACGTCGAACAAACAAATGCCGAATTGGTCCAGTAGACTCTGCGATTTGTTTGTTTAGTATGTTAAGTAAACACGATTTGTTTAGTAAAAACCGGCCAAGTGCAAGTCGGACTCGCGCACCGAAAGTTCTGTACAAACCTGTAGTTATTTAAGTAAAAGTTTTGAAGGCCGGTTTAAAATATTTGTATTATATTTAATGTAACTAAAAATGTATGCTATTTGCAATTTTTCCTATATCTGTGCTATAAGACGTTGCTTCGTACCAAATTTCAAGAAACTTATTTCACGGGAATTACCCTGTAAGTTTTTATTCCTTTGCGAGTGTCAAAAATTTGCAGCATAAACGGCTGTATCTTTTAATTGCGTTAGCTTAGAAGTTTGATTTTTTCACAGCTCCAAGGACAGTAAACTTGTGTATTTCATTAAAAAAAAACAGCTTGATACCTCCACGTTTCTGAGAAAAAGGGTATGTCTTGACATACAGACCGACAACAAAGTGATCATATAAAAGTTCCGTTTTTCCTTTCTAGGTACGGAACCCTAAAAAACGTAGAAATGCTGATTTGTTCCTCTAGACTCTGAGACGTCTCACGGTCAATCTACCTTTGAACCATCACCACCGATTCCACCAAACTCTAAACCAAACCAAAAAAACACACATAACACTCCGTATTACCAGGCAAGTGCAAAAACCGTCGATACTATCATTTAACAAATGACGTAATAAATTAAACATGGGGGACAAGTTAAAAAAGGTTTGCGAGAGCGTCGAGCGGCGACATTAATCGGAACCAGCGAGGAGTTACCGCAGAATAATACAGAGAGACATGTTTGAATAACTGACGAAGATGACCGATAGACTCGAATGTCTCCCGATAGTAATTATCTGAGGGCGAGATTCACTTTTCACAGACCGCACTTCAATTCATTTCAATTCATTTCAATTCATTTATTAATTGCGTTTACGGGTAAAATACAGATGTTAAAAATAATACATTGAACGCCATAATCCGCCTTTAGGCATGCAACTACGTAATAAAATACAAATGGCTATACTAACTACTACAAATGGCTAATTGGAATTTGAACACAATTTTCATCAAATTTAAGCAATGTCACACAAAAAAATAAAGAAAATTGTCTGCTTTGCAAAAAATAGTCCAACTAAATGGATGTCACTCACACCACATCGACATTCAATAAACAAATAAGTACATTGTAGTCACGCAAGTTACATTACATTACAGAAAATATAAAGCTCACTGTTCATGGTCATATATAAGTTTTGTAAATAATAATAATTGTGTCAAGATGAACCATGTCAAAATATAAAAATTAAAAAAATATGTGAAAATATTGTGAATGTCCATAAAAAATGTCAAAATAGAAATGTCAAAAAATAAAAATAAAATTACAATTTGTCGTTGAGAAATTCATTAACCGTATAATACGCTTTTTCTATTAACAAGCGTTTAAGTTTATGTTTAAAAGTACAAGTCCGTTCTATGCTAATAATATTCTTCGGTAAACTATTAAATAATTTTGGAGCCATACTTATTACACTATGTCTCATTAGTGCGGTACGGCTTTGTGGCAATTTAATTTTTTGTTTGTGTCGTTCACTCTTTAGCGATGTGTACTGGTGAAAGTTATTTCGTACAAACATTATACACTCGTAAATATACAAACATGGCAAGGTTAAAATATTCAAGACGTTAAAATATGGCTTACAGCTATCTCTCTGGGTGAGATTGCAAATTGCACGAATACATTTTTTTTTTTTTTTTTTTTTTTTTTTTGCTTCTACTTTACTTTGATGGAAAGTTCAACTTTCTGGTTGAGATTCTTGAACTTTGCATCAAAGTGAAGTCGAAGTGCAGTCTGTGAATCCAGCCCTGAGTTTCTCTAAGTCACGCGTGATTTGGTTTCTTTTGTGTAAGCGTGCTCTATCGTACGCAAAACCAAACAAACCGGTTTCGAGTCAGTGGTGCCACGCGGATTGTGAACGCTCGTGTCAGACAATAAGTTTCAATTTCGCGTGACGGTCAAAAGTGTAGGTGAATTTTATACCTAAACTTTTGTTCTAGAGTGAACCTACTGTACGTAGTACTATTATTTATTCATTGGTACGCTTCAATCAATTATCTTTTTACTCGTTACCCGGCGTTTATTATTTTCAAGTTTATGTAGTGTGTACGTACGTATGTATGTGTGTTTGTATGTATGGATGTGTATGTACGAGTATGTATAAGGTTTCTTTGGCACGCCCTACAGCCTAAACAGCTTGAAGGATTTCGACATGTGAGGTGTCATTTGAATCGTCTTGATAGTGGAAGTGACATAGGGTACAAGATTTTAATTGTATCCCGAGTGTCAGACTACATTTTGCAGTTGGATTTTTGTTTATTTTTAATATTACTTGTTCTACTATGTTTCACCAAAGTTGTTAATCTGTATCTGCCTATTCTCTAGTGTTGTTTTAGTATAAGCGAACAAATGTCTTGCCGGCATTACGTTCAGTTTCACGGGTTTTTCTGAGCCGGACGATGGAGCGCTTGTCTTTCATCTAAGGGTGTGGGACAAGTCAGGGGCGGAAGCGGATCATGAGTTTCACTATTAAACGCTATTGCTTAGAAGAAGCATTAGCGTTCAATAGTATAACCCATGATCCAAAAAACAAGATCGAGCGGTCTTGGAGACAACACCTGATGACGTCACTCGTCATAATCATCGTCTCTTTCAAACTTTTTGGGAATTACTTATTTCGGTCTTGCTTAAGCATTAATTGACGTCACTGCGAGTTGCCCTCATGACTATTTTAGACTCGGAAAGTCGGAACGCTATACCTGGCGGAGCATATTATTGTACCATGGTAAAACCTAGCAATTTTGTTGAACTAGCTAGAAAACTGCCTGCAGAACGCACCTGCATTTTTGCCCAAGTTAAATAAAAAAATGAATGATTCACACCAATTTTCCACCTCAGCCAGCGTTAGCGAGCGAAGCGTCTATGCCTTAGTTTTGATGAAAATGCTTTCGTATGTCCAATTTCTGTCTAGATTTCCGCTCAGATTGATTGATTGACGTCACTACGTGTTGCCCACGTGATCGGAATGTCATACCAGGGGGGCTATTCCTAGACGTGAGATGAAATGAGATTTTATCTTAGTCACTCTCACACCTATGACGTTTCAAACGAGAGCAACAAAGACGAAAAAAAGTGAGATGAAAATTTCAAATCTTCGAATAGGCTCCCTGGCGGAGTATATTATTCTACCATGGTCGCGTGTAACTCAGACCACACCTCGCGATATGTATTTATTTATGAGCGCCGCGTTTCGATGTCCGCTCGGACGCGTTTTTGTCGCCCGCGTATAATGAGCCTTAGTTTAGGACGCGTCGAGATTTGTTCGCGCATTGTAGATGCAGCCTTACATGGTGAGAATTTGTGTTCTTATTTTTGTTTTTGTAGCATAAATAGTTATAAATAAAGGTAAGAAATGTATTGGCATTCTTTGATAGTGTTAATATTAGTTTTTGAGGTTTCGACGAAGGAGAATATCGGAAGGGAAATTTTCGGAACGCTAAATTGCTAAATCAATACATTTATTTATTTATTTGAATTGGTTCGGTAACAGACTTTAGGTACCCACTTAAATTAAATGTATAAAATTTGAACCTTAGCCCGATTATGATCATACACAGCTTATAAAATGTACATTGAAACTAAAAACTATAATTAACTATTTTCTAAATTCTAATTCATGTTAGAATCAGGTTACTTACTAGTACATTACTTAATTAAGTTATTGAAAAAATATCGGATCTGATCTGATCTGACGGGTTTCGTAGGATGATGGCATTTTATAGTTTTCATTTGGCTATAGGTACCATTTTTAACATACATATCGTCACGCCTTTTAGTCCGAGGGGGCTGGCAGATGCGTAATACAACACCCACACTTTGCCGGACGATATTCAATCCCAAATGTGACAGGAGGTGAGCTATACACCGGGCTCCAGTCATGTAGTAGAACCATTTTTAACATACATATCGTCACGCCTTTTAGTCCGAGGGGGCTGGCAGATGCGTAATACAACACCCACACTTTGCCGGACGATATTCAATCCCAAATGTGACAGGTGGTGAGCCATACACCGGGCTCCAGTCATGTAGTAGATGACATATAATACGTACATATGTTCACACAATGAACAAATTAGTGCGTGCCGTCGGCTGGGTTCGAACCCACTCCCTCTGGCTTGAGAGGCGGGCTTTCTCCAACTAGGCTATCATCACTTCCATTTCCAGTTCATCCATTTTTAAACGACTTCAAAAAGGAGGTTCTCTCTCAATTCGTCTGTGTGTTTTTCTATGTATTGTATGTTACGCAACTACTCCGTCAATTATGAATCGGTTTGAATGATTTTTTTTGTTTGGCAGATACATACTTACTTACTTTAGATGTGGTCCCATTTGATTTTTATCGAAATCGGTCAAGCAGTTTCAAGACTAATTGTTTATACGGATGACGGGAAATCCGTTTTTTATACGCGTTGCTTTTTATACACATATCAAGCCACACATTAGGGCAAATATTCATGTGATGCACATTTGAGTTTGTTCTATGTCTGGGTGTTAATTAACTAGTACCTGGATGACCGAGCTTTGCTCGGTATTTTTTTTTTTTAAATTGTGTTTTTTGGAAAATAAACAATTGATTTTAGTCTAACCTCAAAGCAAACACTCATTGACTTCGTGTTACTTAACAACGCCATCTGCTGTTGTGTCGTTAAAGCAATTAGTTGCTCACAAAAAATAGTATTATTATTCGCCAATAGATGTCAGGAAGAGTCATATTTTTCAGTTGAGACTACTCAAACGCCTCCTTTTTGTTATTTTTCTTCCAAGTTTATGTTTAAGTTGATTATCGATAAAACACGAATAAAATGACATTTTCTAAAAATGATTCCTAGCTAGATCGATTTATCGCCCCCGAAACCCCCTATATACTAAATTGTATGAAAATCGTTGGAGCCGATTCCGAGATTCCAATTATATATATATATACAAGAATTGCTCATTTAAAGATATAAGATAAGATAAGATTTAAGTAAGGATCTATTTTAAAATATATGTGTATGCATATTTGTCTCTGGCAGCACAAGCTTTGCTTAGTTTGGGGTCAGATGACCGTGTGTGCAAAATGTCCCTTGATTTGTTGTTTAGATCTTGTTTTTATCCGACAGCGCAAGCAGGGGGTTATGTTTTTTAATGGATGAGGTTTCTTTGGCACGCCCTAAAGCCTAAACAGCTTGATGGATTTCGACATGTGAGGTGTCATTTGAATCGTCTTGATAGTGGAAGTGACTTATAGTACAACATTCTGCAGCCAGGTTTTTGTTTTCCTAATAATAATGTTACTTGGGGTAGGCTGAAAACCAGCTCTGCGTGGACTTCGTCTACTCAGAACAGTGCTGAGCCTACTCCAATTGCCAAAACAATTTATATAAATTTTTAAATTATACTTAGTTTAGGTGTAATGATTTTAGTACCTACTTTTCTTTAATGTGTTTTTAACTCATAGGTTTTGGCAATAAATACATATTTTTTTGTATTTATACTTGTATATATATATTATAACAGACGCAACAATCCCATCCTCATTCCTCATCTCATCTCAATACATTTTTTGTAAACTATTTCCAATAATAAATCCACAGCTAGTTAGTTTAGTAATTAATTACAAGCTCTCGATAGTTATAAGTTCTCACTTGGATAAACTCATTAATGGACCGCTGAGAACGGTGTTCATATTGATGGTGTTATTGGAGCTTGGGACGAAGTATGAGAGAGGAGCGGAGTAAATTTAGGCGGATAACGCGAATCATTTCCCTGCAATTCTTCAAAATGGCGGAGATATGATTTAAAAAAAAAAATCTCCGCTATTTTGAAAAAAAAAAACAAAAAAATAATTGGACAAAAATAATCCTAACTAATTATAAATGCGAGAGTGAGTTTGTTTGTTTGTTTGTAACGCTTTCACGTCTCAACTACTCAACCGATCGTCTTGAAATTTTGCATACAATTTGTCTGGGGTACAGAAAAGGACATAGGATACTTTTTATCCCAAAAAAATCAGGTTCCTGTGGGACCGCGGGTAAAACCGCGAAGCGCAGCTAGTCGAACTAATTATTGAACCTACTCACAAAATTTCAAGAGAATCGGTTCAGAAATGCGACCTGTAGAAGAAAACAGATCCGGACAGAATCAAGACAAACGAAAGCATTTTTGTCGAATCTGAGGCATAGACGCTTCGCTCGCTGACGCTCGCTCGGTCGAATATGAGTGTTTTTAGTCTGGCTTATTAAGCAACTCTAAAAAACAACTAAAAAACCTCACCTACGACTACCACTTCTTACAATACAATACAATACAATATTACTTTATTGCACACCAAAAACTACATGAAAAACTTAAAAACTAAAATATATTTTTCGGCAGTACAAGGCCGACCTTATCGCCTAAAGCGATTTCTTCCAGGTAACCTTTGGATGGACAGGAACTTATGGAAATACGAAAAGGGTAGGTGGTGTACATAAAAATGAGAATCTTAACTTTATGTGTCCGAAAAGATAATATTTTTCTGACTACTAATTCAAAACTAGGTTCTGAATATTTTTTTAAACATTAAGCCAGTGACTTAGGCCACACAATCAATCCTATATTAATAAATCCTCTCACAGACAGGGACGGTATCACCATATTTATCTTAAACGGACAGATCGTGTGCTAACTATACCAGTTTTATAGCCACGCTTAACATTACATTTTAAATCACTTTTAATAGTTTGGGTTTTAATTATTTTCTTAAAACTAGTACTTCGAGGCGAACTGAGACCGCGACTCTTTAGCTACGCAATCTCTTGTCTGATTTTGGATCTTGAACTTTAGAATCGTATTAAAATTTACTACTTGTCCCTGTCATATTTGGAGTCATATTGTCTGGAGGTTGCAATACACCTCTGCCAACCTCTTTGAAGCGATGGCTGGCACATGCGTCATACTCATGATCGGGTGCTGCTTGCGGGTCCCTGGTCTGCTCGTGGTGTACTCACAATGTAGTAAGTAAATCTGATAATCTTTAACCTAACCTTTGATTAAGACTTAACAACTAACCCCCCTGTACCTGTGTTCCCCTAAATAATAGTAATTAAGATACCAGTTAACAAAAGTCATGGTCCCCGGAGTTCGTAGAGTGTAATTTCTGAAATAAAAAAAAAACCTCATTGGAGGAAAGGCGTGACGATTTTTATTTAAAACAAGCTGCGCCCCGCGGTTTCACCCGCGGTTAAAAAGTATCCTATGTGCTATTCTAGACTATAATCTATCTCTGTGTCAAATTTCATTCAAATCTGTTCAGCCGTTCTGGCGTGAAAGAGTAACAAACATCCATCCATCCATACATACAAACTTTCGCGTTTATAATATTAGTAGGATATAATACATTTATGTTACTAGCTGACCCGTCAAACATTGTATTGCCCTATAAATAATTACTAGATAGTAACCGATTCTCAGACCGACTGAATATGCATGTAAAATTTCATCAAAATCTGTCAAGCCGTTTCGGAGCAGTATGGAAACTAACATTGTGACACGAGAATTTTATATACGAGTAAATAGAGGTAGAGATGTTATGAATAATATTACTTGCCTGCGAAAGTTTATAAATATCTAATTAATCATACCTACTCAAGATATTATTTTTTTACCAAAAATATTATTTATTTTATTTATTTAATAATTACAAAGTAAACAAAGAAATACATTTTCTATACAAAAACTACTTTTTTGTCACGGTAGACATTTAAACCTTCTCATAGCTTGGTTAATTTCTTTATAGTATAAAACAAAGTTGCTTCCCGCGTCTGTCTGTCTCTCTGTATGTATATCCGCTATCTCAATGCAATGGATTTTGATGCGGTTTTCACCGTCAGTTAGATAATTTTAGGTTTATAGGTACCGTGCGAAGCCAGGGCGGGTCGCTAGTAGCATTTAAAAATGTCACAAGCCATTCTGTTTTTGACCAATTACACAAAATCTTCCAACAATCACATTATCTTCTCCATCCTAAGGTTGCCTGGAAGAAATTGCTCTCAGCAATAAACCCGCCAGTTGCTATAGTATTATTTGTTAGTTGGCTATAGTTGTTAGTTTTTTATGTTCTGTAATTTTAAGACCATTTGATGGCTACCTATAAAATAAAACTAAAAAACCGACTTCCCGTCATCCGTGTAAACAATTTTTAGACTTTTGTTGATATTTTAAAAACGGCTTGACCGATTTCGATAAAATATACGTATGTGAGATTACCTCTAAAGTATGATCTACCAAACAAGAACATAATCATTAAATTGATTCCTAATTGGGGGAGTAATCACGTAAAAACTCTAAAAAAAAAAAAAGCAGTCCAATTGAGAACCTCCTCCTTTTGTGGAGACGGTTAAAAAACTGATTTTGCGATCATAAATAAGTTGTTTCAACAAATCTTTAACTTGTTCGTCGTTGTACTGAACCCAACACGTCCTATCTCCCATCTTTAACATTCGAACACTACTTTATTTCTATTTATACGAGATAAACAATCAATATGCCTAATTAAAAGATTTTCAGTTTATACCCAATTAATTTGACCAATAAATGGTCCTCGGCTTATATTAAGATATCATTGAAATCTGTCAAACATCACAAAAAGTGAAGTAGGGTTACCATTTAGATATTAGAAAAAAATGGGACAAAATATTGTATGTAACTAGGTATGTGTGCGTCGCGAGAAGGCGCAGGATGCGGCCAGCGCAAAGCCGGTCGTTTTGCAGATCATTGGGGGACGCAGCTGTCCAGCACACGTGGTCCCCGGGTAGTGCTAACCGGGTAGCAAACTCTGGTGGGAGGCTTCGGCCGTGGCTAGTTACCACCCATCGGACCAAGCCATGCCATGAAATGACCTAGTCGTGTTTCGGGATGTAGTCCGGTGTAACCGTTCCGAAGACGGGTCTGAGCAGTAGCGCACTTGTAGCGCCTCACTCAACTGCCGTCTTTGTACTTGTTCACTCTACAAAACTTCAAGGCTAAAGTGAATTAGTACCTTATAGGTCGTCGTGCTCCATCTTAGACCACAACGTCGCTTAACATCAGGTGAGTTTGTGGTCAAACGCCGACCTATTCCACATTAAAAAAAAAAGCAGTGGACGTCTCCCGGGCTGATATGATAATGATGATTTTATGTTCGACATTATTTATGTTGACTCGTCAGCTCTTATCAATCTTATCGTTTCGTAACAAGATAAGATTCAATAAGTTTCATGAGTAAAAAATTTGTAGTAAAATTAATTATATACGGAACTTAATTGACTTTTTAATAGCAAAATAGGAAAAAAAATTATTGCAAAATTTTAGAACTAAACTATGTCTATTAGAAGGCTCTAAAAATTGTTTGTGTTTTTGATTAGTAACGTGTTTAAAGTAAAAAGAAGCACAGATTATTTTAGAGCTGCTGGATTTGTTTAGCTTAGACAAAGATACAACAAAAATCAATCAATCAACATTTACATTACATATCTAAGTTTTAATATATGACCTCTTTTGGCAAATACTCTCTCCTCTTGTCATTGTTACCTGATAACAGAGCAGGACAACAAATAATTAAGGACGTGTTCGACCAAATCCGAATGCCATGTCACCCTTTCACAGAGAGTTATTCAGGTGTGTGACCATTCCTTACTGAGATAGCATCTAACGGTCAGGAATATAATAAAACATGGTCCCCAATGTTCAGGCCAGGTGTATAGAGAGATTATCACTGGGACAGTTTATTTAAGATGTTTTTAGTATTCATGTATTATGCGCAAGCACTGTATCAATTGAACAATTTATTTTTAAAATAGTATTAGATAAAGGGTATCGGAAAATGCAAGCAAGATAAGTAAGCGATGACAGTCTAGTTGGGAGAAGATTCGCATCTCAAGCCAGAGGGAGCGGATTCGATCCCAGCCGACGGCACGCACTGATTTGTTCTTTGTGTGAATAATAATAATATATGTGCGTATTGTATGTCATCTGCTACATGACTGGAGCTCGGTGTATGGTGACAGGCTCGCCCCCTGTCACATTTGGGACTGAATATCGTCTGGCGAAGTATGGGTGTTGCCTCTCCACCACTCATTCCTTTGCCAGCCCCTCCGGGGAAAGGCGAAACGAGACGTTATGTTAGGTTACATATTTTAAGCGTCAAAAGAAGAGGAAGCAGGGGAAATTCAAAATGTATAGACGTATTTCTAATTGGAACTCGTCATCATCTGCCTACCCGTGTCCCACTAACGTGGAGTCGGTTAAACTCATCTTATAATTCACTTTCTTCTCATTCTCTACTTCTAATTGGAATTGAAGCTGAATTGAAAACGACATGCATGCTTAGTTTTGTGTTTTCAGTCGGATGGAACCAAAAACCTTATTTTTTTAGCTGTACAAGAAACATTATTAAAAGAAAAAAAACCAGCTGCAAAATATTGTAGGTACTTACCCTATTTTACTTCCCTATTAAGACGATTCAAATGACACCTCACATGTCGAAATCCATTAACCTGTTTAGGCTGTTGGGCGTGCCAAAGAAACCTCATTCATACTCACATACATACATCGAAAAACATAACCCTCCTTCTTGCGCAGTCGGGTAAAAAAGAGTGTTTGTATGTTACCACTAGATTTTGTTACAGGTTCGACTGATACCTAATACCATCTTCTAGGTACTACGTACAATTTTTTTTAATAACCTATATATTTTTTTTTCTTTAGCACACACCACCGTCCATGCTTAATCATAATGTTTTTATTTTATCCAAAGGTTGCCTGGAAGAGATCGCTCTTAAACGATAAGACCGCCCATTGCGCCTATATTTTTGAGTGTTTAGTTTAGATTTATTTTGTATTTGGTGTTAATAAAGAGTTTTTGTATTGTATTGTACCATACATTTTTTAAGCGATATTTAAAGGAACCCGCTTGTCTCAAACAAAAGAGGTTTAGATCTCTCAACGAATCTCTAAAAAAAAGCCCAACACCTTTAACTATTAAAATCATCCTGATAGAAAAGGATATTAATCTTAACAACCCAAAAAAGGGATTCGATTTACGTTCGTGTCAAAATAAGTACAGCTCGAGTTTCAGTGGCGGATTCAAGAGTTTGGTTGAAGGGGCACACACACACCACAACTAATAATTGAATAGAATAAGTCTTTATTGTCATAAAGTTACATTTTCTTAACAATTTTAATTAAAAAATAAATTAGAATTGCTCATAAACTAGACTCGTCAAAAATAAATTGTGTACTTACAAAATGGTTATAACTATCGAAATTGTGTGTCTCCCTCTAAAAACGACAATGAAAATATTGCGAGGGTAACCAGATTATTCTAATAATTTATCTTGAAACTTTAAAATAAATTCCAATGAATGTGAGTCTAGCTTAGCTGTAAAATCAAAATCAAAATCAAAATAATTTATTGTCAGCTGTGTAGTTACAGGTCACATTGAATATTATAGGTTTCAACAGCTACCCTATTGGGCATACAATATTCTGAGAGATCAGTCAAGAATTTATTAAAGTTAAAGATACAATTTTATTAATGTCAATTTCATTTAGTTTTTTCTTTGGTTGGAATGTCAAAGGTTTAATCATTAAGGAATTTGTCAATATTATAATAACATTTGTCAATTAGTAGTTTCGTTAGATTATATTTAAATTTTCTAAATGTCATGACTTTAATTATTTCTGGTAAATGTAGCTGAGGATGAGATCCCGAT
Organism: Peribatodes rhomboidaria; assembly: GCA_911728515.1. NCBI lineage: Eukaryota > Metazoa > Arthropoda > Insecta > Lepidoptera > Geometridae > Peribatodes > Peribatodes rhomboidaria. The sequence goes on from OU452190.1 coordinate 2,060,575, forward strand.
ATAGGTGAGAGTGGACTTTATCAAAGCAAACGCTAAAAAAAAGCTCCACATTTGTGACTATTGTGGACTACTATTGTGGATACTAGGGGTTCACCCTTTACTTTTTTTTAAATTTGTTTGATCTACGCATCATTAATTTGTTATTAATGTGTTAGTATTGTCTCACGTTTGTTACTTACTGTATTGTTCTTTACAGAAAAAAAAAAATTATATTTGTCTGAATCCACAAAGGTCTAAACCTTTGTGGACCCAAATAATTAAAGGGTGCTTGAACCCCTTAGCTTCTCCTGAATCCGTTACTATCAACTCTCTTTAGTCCCTTAACAAGGTGTTTTTACCGTAAGCCAAATTTAGATGTTTAACGGAACATTAAGGCAAGGTTTCAAATTTTATTAATAGGCTACCCGCTGGTTCGATCGTGAGCTCTCGGGCTTCTAGTTAGCATGGACCGCTGGTACTTCTACTTTAGGCTATTCCCACACTGCTCTGCTTCACGCGCCGACGCGCGATGACAGTGCGCGGGACGACGAGTGAAAGAAACCTCCTGCTTGGAGAGTCGTTGTCAGTGCGTTGTAACATAACATAACATCGTCACCGAGTGATATTTAGTCCAAAATATGACAGGGGCGTGCCTGTCGCCATAAACCGTGCTCCAGTTAATTGTAGCAGATGACATTAAAACACACATTTATGTTCACACAATGAACAAAATAGTGCGTGTCTTCTTTAGCTGGGATCGAACGCGCTCCCTATGGCTTAAGAGTCGAGCCTTCTTTAACTAGGCTATTGGTTTTTATCAATGTTTTGTATTATGGGTATTCTATGTAGTTATACGAACTGACTTTGGTACTAGTGGTTCGCTCAAACGGAGACCTCACACATCTCCACAATCTCTAGTCCGATTTAACTCCTATATGAATTTAAAAAATCTATTATGATAAACTACATGTCTGTAAAATTTCCTGAAGATCGGATCAACGATATTCAAACTATCGCTAAACAAACAAATGCCAAGTAGTCTCAGTCGCTCGGCCAACAAGGATGAGAAAGAAGAAAGGGAGAAGTTTTAAGTTTTAGTTTTAGTTTTTCAAGTTTTACCACCTGCGCTACTTTGACAACTACACCAGCTCCCCAGACCCTCACTCCGGTATATCAGGGAGTTGGGTTGGCTCGGATAGGCGTAAAATGCACAATACACCCCAAGCGGGACGTCATCGGTGCTGGACATATCACCCCCATCTCGAATAAGAATAAAAAGGATAAGAACGGGCTCCTCACACCATCACGTAGTGTGAAGCAGTCTGAGAATAGCCTAAATAAATACTGGGGGAAAGTGTATTTGGGAGAGCAAAGGCAACTTTCCTTACCGTTAAGTAAGTACATAAAATCTATATGAGAAGACTTTTATGGAAATAATTTTCACAGTTTCTATTCAGTTGTGCAAAATCTAGTTTTGTAGCTGCCTTATAGTTTTTCAGCGTTGGATAAATTATCAACTTTCCCCTTTTAATAGGATAGGCTTTTTTTAAATTGCTTGGTACTTTACAATCAAAGTTTTCGAACGTCACCTTGCATATGTTATTCAAATCATATATTAAACTAACATTAACATGCGAAAGTTTGGATGGATGTTTGTTACTCAATCAAGCCAGAACGGCTGCTTGGGTCTTGGGGTCTACCATGATGTCTTATTGCCATGATACTATGATAATTACGTTTTGTTATCGAAGCTGCGCGATCGTGAACCTTATTGAGCAGCGATACGAATAGCGGTCGCGCAGCGTCGACAAGAAAACGTAACCATCATTTTTTTTATGTAGAATACATCGGCGTTTGACCACCAACTCGCCTGATATTAAGCGACGTTGTAGTCTAAGATGAAGCAAGACGACTATAAGGTACTTATTCACTCTAGCCTTAAAGTTTTGTAGAGTGAAGAATTACAAAGACGGCAGTTGAGTGAGGCGCTACAAGTGAGCTACTGCTTAGACCCGTCTTCGGAACGGTTACACCGGACTACATCCCTAAACACGACTAGGTAATTTCACGGCATGGCTTGGTCCGGTGGGTGGTAACTAGCAACGGTCGAAGCCTCCCACCAGAGTTTGCTAGCCGGTTAGCACTACCCGGGGACCACGTGTAGGGAATCAGAATAGAGTACACTCCTATCCTCATGGCAAAAAGATGTCACGGTAGACCCTCAGGATGAAATTCGGCACTGAGATATATTATAGTCTAGAATAGCACATACTACTTTTTAACCGCAGGTAACATCGCGGGGCGAAACTAGTTGGTTTATAGATGATGGAGTTTCCCAGTAACTAACTCAAACATAAAACACCCAAATTTAGAAACTCCTCTTTTTTCAAGTCGGTTAACAAATTCCGAGACCCATACCTACATTTTATAAAGGTCAGCCTATTCACGTAAATCAAGGACCTTGCCATAATAAAATGCAAATCCGAACAAATTTTAATATCCAATTCGATTATACGATGATGAATAGACGTCGATGATTAAGTTTTTAATGCAAATAAATCGGCGAATAATCGATATTATTAGTCGTTAATCGACATTATAAAGTCAATAGCTTAATAAATTGATGATTATGTCAATAAAATTAATGATAATCACATTGTAATTGTATACGGTTGTTATTTTGATTATTAAATGGGATTTACGTTTTTGCTAATTGCTCAGGTTTGCGAATTGGAAACGGGTTTTTGAGTTGCTTGTTTATGTTTAACGTTAAATTAGATGTTAATTATTAATTTGACTATTAAATTAGCATTTACTATTGTAGTACCTACTGTTTTTAATGCTCATGTTGACTGGTTATTTCAGTTTAAATATTTTTAGTTTTATGAGGTAGGTAAGTATTATTATAATGGGTGTATCTATAAACGATGGACATGTTTTTAACATCATTTTACTCATTTTTATTATAGGACCAACATTGAAATTTAATCTATTGAATATCTTTGCGCTAAGCTCATCCAGTGTTTGTTTGCGTTAGCGCCTCTATAGCTACATATTTTCTCCAAGCTTACGCGTCTACACTATGTCCCCGCCACGTCCCCGCTCCGTCTCAGCTTGTGCCCACTCCGCCCTTGCCATTTTTACTCTTCGCCCCGCCTTGCCACTGTGCTCTCTTGCTGTCACCGTGTTCCTGGAAGGACACATCGGCCAAAAAAGTAATTGGCCGAGGAATACTTGCACAGCGGCTCTGTATTGATCCTGCACCGCTTCCGTCACCGTGCCACCACCGGCACGTCCCCACCTTATCCCTGCTTGCACCCCGCTGTCCGCTCGAAGCGCGTAGCACCGTCCCGCCATCGCCACGTCCCCACCTCATCCCCGCTTGCGCCCCGCTGTCCGCTCGAAGCACGTAGATGCTATCACCGTGTTCCGGGAAGGACACACGTCGTCCAATAAACTAATTGGGCGAGGAATGCTCGCGCAGCGCCTCCACGGAATTCACACTTATTTTATTTTATTCACATTTTATTTTATTGGGTAGATTTCGGTTTTGTCAACTCTCACTGTATACTTAGGCCAGTTGAATACGAAGTCAGAATAACTGACGTACTGAAGAGGATACCTGATACCTAATTATCCGCAGTTCTATCTTTAAGCTTTTCTTCTGGACTATTTTATTTTTATAAAGATTCGCATTCCTTTTAAAAATTTTTACGAGCATTTAAAATTTATGTAATTGAAATCTAATCCAATATCGACTGCCAAGTACTCCAAAAAGTAGCCGCAAAATATTTTTTTTTCTTAAACTTGTCTGCAAAATGTTTACTATTGAAAATTTTATTATTTTTTATTATGCGCACTACAAGGACTGTGCTATTGTTGTTACTTAAAAAAATAAATAAATATGACTGCCTCGGTGGCTCAGTTCGTAGTGAACCTGCCTTCTGAGCGTGGGGGCATGGCTTCGATTCCCACCTAGGGCAAACATTCATGTGATATACATTCGTGTTTGTTCTATGTCTGGGTATTAAAAACTATTTAAGTATGTATTTAAAAATATCTAAGTATGTAAATCAGTATCTGGCAGACATAGTACAAGCTTTGCTTAGTTTGAGGTCAGGCGACCGTGTGTGAAAGTGTCCCGAATTTATTTATTTAAAATTGATAAACCAGAAATCTACCATCCCCAACCAGCTATTTATCGACCTGCGCTCGCGCAACAAAACACAACATCGGAATGCTACGATGCGATCTCACTGAATGTCTTAATTAATTCTTACGGCTGGCGGGACATTACGTGGGGAAATTAGGCCGAGTGGGGATACAATTAGGTATTGGACAATTACAGGTAAAGGGACTTACATTTTTTTTTAATTTAACCCAAAATAAACAAGCAAAGAGGTCAGTTACTTTTGTAATATCTATTTTTAACTCGGACACCAAGAAGCATTGCTAACCTTAGTCCTTTAAATTCAGTTACTAGCTGTTACTTGTGACCTCGTTCACGTTTATTCAGAAAATGGTATCCGAAAATCTTCTTCGTGGTATACTGTAACTAATTATCAAACTTCATCAAGATTCGTTCAGCCGTTCAACCGTGAAAAGCCCACAAACAGACCGTTACTTTCAATTTTAAAATAGTATGGATTGATGAGGAGAATGAGTAAGTAACATTACAAAACTATAATCATTTCAGTCCTGAACAAATAAGTCTAGGAAAATAACCACTTTGTACTACTTAATAATGATGAAGAATAAGGTCATCGAGGCAGACATTCCATCGATATGTCGTCAGCTTTACTAAAGCCCGCACGAAGCGCTTTCAAAACTCCTTCCTAATCAGAACTGCCAAGGAGTGGAACGCGCTTCCTGCCTCGGTGTTCCCCAGCAATGGATACAACCTGGCTCTCTTCAAGACAAGAGTGAATAGGCACCTCATGGGCAAGCGTGCTCCATCTTAGACCGCATCCTCACTTTCCATCAGGTGTGTTGTGGTCAATCATGGGCCCATTCAATCATAAAAAAAAAAGATTGGGTGAATGAAAAATAGGAAATAAAATCGGACTTTTTAAGAATTGATCATTTAGTTAAGAGTAGTCATTTTGAGAATCATTCATTTGTAGATGAACCTGTAAAAGTACTCCCTGCGCCCTATATACGAACCACTTTCGTATCAAACATATTTAACATTAAAAAGTAGTTAGAAACTAAACCTTCTCTTTGCCAAATAGCACACAAATTACGTTATGCTTTTTTGCCGTGATTGAGTAACAAACAATCTTTCTTTCGCATTTATAATATTAGTGTGATAGGGAAAGATATTTGTTTTGTACGTAGTTCTTCAAAGCTAGAGTGAATAAGTACCTTCTGGGTCGTCTTGCTCCATCTTAGACCACAACGTTGCTTAACATCAGGCGAGTTGGCGGTCAAACGTCGACCTACATAAAAAAAAAGTTAGGTACTAGTTACTAATTATAATTATTTTCCTCAAGGGTCCCGCGACGCTCTGAAATTTGCATACAAACGCGCTTGTCAAATTTCTTGGAAACCATTTGTCAGGTTATGATGAAATTTTGCATGTACAATTAAATGAACTATATCTCCGCCCCTATGTTCTTGGTTTTATTAAAAAAAAAACGTTCTCAAGAGAAAATAGAGCTATGAAAAATATCTGCATTTTTAAGGGGTCACTTTTGACTCATTTATTTAATAGGTAGACAAAGCAAGTCAAAAATTCCATAACATAGAGAGGTTGTCTACATCATTAGCTGTTACATGAATCCATAAAACAAGGGAAATTCTTAGTTATTTAAGAATGATTACAGAAGTGCAAAAGTCATAAAAAATTAAATTGCACTTAGTCACTCTGTGGGTAACTTTAGAGGTCGGTCAGTATCATTACTTGCTCTCTTCGCTCGTATAGTCTTCTTGTAGACGAAATAGCTATAGAATACCTTAAGCCAATGCGAATCTGGTCTAAAGTGGTCGCCGGACTCATAAAAGGCCGAAAAAACTTCGTTAAAAATTGTATTGAATTGTTCTAAGTACCTATATACTTAATATATTTACATAAGACCTCATAATATAACATATATCCTACTAATATTATAAGCGCGAAAGTTTGCAAGAATGAATGGATGGATGGATGGACGGATGTTTGTTACTCTTTCACGCCAGAACGGCTGAATAGATCTGGTTGAAATTTGGCACAGAGATAGATTATAGTCTAGAATAGCACATAGGATCCTTTTTAACCGCGAATAAAACCGCGGAGTGCAGCTAGTATAATATAATTATACATAAGACATTTATGCCTTATGTAAAATTATAAGCTAAGGGTGAACCTTAGAGTTGTATTTTGTACAAAACCCATTGACATATTTAAAGAACCGTTTAATCTAAATCATTATTTCCCAGAACCGTGAAGTTAAGATGTGAGATAAAATAGCAGGTGACGCCGGTTCGGCTAACTAGTCACGGCGATGATTTATTGCTAGATTCATTGGAAGATTAGTTTTTTTAGATTTTGACTCGAAACTTTTGTAATTTTGATATTTTCGTTAACTTAACAAAGATTTAAAACATACATTAACGGCTTTTTTTTGTTAACCTTTGTTAGGACAGTTAGTGTCATTTAATTTTAACAAAAACAACATTTTGCGACAAAAGGAAGCAATTTTACTTCTTACATTTAACAAATTAAAACAGACAATTGAAATTAAAAATTCGGTTTTGTTTTTGTCGTCGGTTATTCGGTCATTTGTTTTTATTTTTTTTTCAGAAGCCATTTGAAATAAGGCTTTTTAGAGTCTTGTTGACAGCACGGACATTTAAACTTACGTTTCAAATCGACAAACTTGGTACTTTCCACACAAATTTGTCGACTTAGTCGATTTCAAACGTCAGTTTAAATGTCCGTGTTCGAACCCCTGAAAGTATTCTAACACATGAGCACTTAAATGTCTAAAGAGTTTGTAGGTTTTAATGTTTAAGAAAGAAAAGTGACAGGCTAACTTTTTTATTCTAGTGTGCGTAACAGGTACGTCTTTTAATAGGGTTGCATCATACATTTTGTTCATTTAGAACCTATCAGTTGGCTGTTATTTTTTTGGGCCGTGCAATTTTTCTGCCCATCTAAACATTTAGTTTATTAAAGGGTACACACACTCTTTTTCCTTGTTTATCTTCAAACTATTTAATAAATAATTATATTATGTTATTTCTGTAAAATTAAATTTTAATTCTCCTAAGATAAAAAACGCAAGTTAAACACATTAAAAACAATTTGAACGACCTCAAACAGTATGATTATGATAATTTTAAAAATCCAACTTGTCACTAATATCCGAGGCATCTTGATGTCCTCATTATGATGATCATTAAGAATCTTCTCGTGTTTATAACTACCATTAAGAAGATTTAAAATGATATAAAAATTAACAACTTAAGCCTTAGTTGCATGCAACCTCTTTATTTGCGAACTGGCATAATAAAGAAACAGTCGTGGCCAAAGAAACAAAAAAGTAAGTAGATACTTTTTGTTTTATGAAGTTTTATGACGTTGTTTTATGAATCTTGCTTTTGAAGCTAATTAGAACGAATTGATTAGAAATGCAGTGGCTATTTACATACAAGTAAATAAAATTGAAAAGCTTTGAAATATAATTCTGTATTAAAATAAACATTCCTAACTCTCCCTTAGGCCACTCTAATTAGGATTCAAAATCTGGGAATCACTTGGAATATTTTTTATTTTAGTCAAGCAAGTAATTTTAGAAATTTGAGTCAATAATAATATTAAATAAATTCGAGACACTTGAACATACGGTCCCCTGACCCCAAACTAAGCAAAGCTTGTACTATGGCTGCTAGAGACTGAAATACACACATAGATATTTTTAAAAACATACTTAAATAGATATTAACACAGAAAGGCATAGAACAAACACAAATGTTCATCTTAGAAATGTTTGCCCCAGGTGGGAATCTAACCCACACCCCAAGCTCAGAAGGCAGGTTCACTACCAACTGATCCACCGAGGCAGTCAGTGGCATATGAAGCGTCTCTGTTTCAGCTTGGGCAAAAATTATTTCGTCTATCTGGATGTCCCGCGAATACCCGGCTGTTTTTCTCTACAGTTCGCATTTCTCAACCAATTCTCTTGAAAAATTGTAGCATTCGGAATTTAGCGATTCTAGAAACAGAATCGTATTAAAGCGATTGCAACTTGTCTAGGACCATCATTTCTTCAGATTTTGATTCAGTTTTCGGAGAATTTTCAAAATGGCGAATATATAGGGTGGATAGTCTCGCGAGGTCTTCAACTAATATAACCACCATAGTTCTAACTATAGAAATGTCAAAATGACATTCGATGTATGAAAAATATGTCATCGTGATTGCTGTCCCTCGAATCTAGCTATGTTTAACCATGATCCAAAAAACAAGGGCTAGCATTCCAGGAGCAAACACATAATGACGTCACTCGTCAACGCCTTCCGTCTCTTTCGAACTATTTGTAAATGACCTATTTCGGTCTTGCTTAAGCATCGATTGACGTCACTACGTGTTGCCCACGTGACCCGAATGCTATACCTGGCGGAGTATATTGTGTATACCTTGTGTTTAACGCACTATAGTGATAACTTTTGCAGGCTTTCTCTACTAAAAAGTAGCAAATGTACAATAATAACTTGTGTGTCCTAAAAACGACTTCACAGATTTATAATCATGTCCAACTTAATGTGTCCCAAAAGCTTTTAACTTGGTCATTAACAAGAATTAATTTGCTTAAATAAAATTTTGATGATAAATATTAAGATAACAATGATAACCCTCATTTTTAACTAAAGTTTTATCTTCCCATATTTGGTCACAAAAACCACAGATAACATACTATCTAGCTGTACCCTGCGGTTTTGCCCGCTATTCTATAGGAACTGTATTATTTAAGGGATAAAAAATTGCTTAATCACCAGCTCAGGCTATAATATTCACCTGTAAATTTAATGTATGTATGTATGTCATCTGCTACATAACTGGAGCCCGGTGTATGGCGACAGGCTTGCCCACTGTCACATTTGGGACTGAATATCGTCCGGCAAAGTGTGGGTGTTGTATAACACCTCTGCCAGCCCCCTCGGGGGAAAGGCGTGACGATATTACTGTTATGTAAATTAAATTTCATCTACATTCCTTGTGCACTATCAGAGTGAAGAATTATAGCATTGCCGGATTAACCAAGCGGTACATAATAAGTTAGAAAAAGACCGAATGGCTGGCCCTGGTGTCAGATTTAAGTTTTTAGGCCACCTGTAAGCCTCTGGCATGGTGACGAAGGAACAATTAAACACACACATACACATACTACCAAACTTTCTCATTTTTAACATTAATCTGACAAATGCTCAGAAAATTTTAAACTCCATTAGTATACAAACAAACATTTTTGTGCTTCTAACCGTCAGGAGTTTCTCGAAACGCCTAGTCACTTCCTAATAATATATCAACGATATTGGTGGCTACCAAAAAACTTTTTTTTTGTTTTTCGGTTACTTATGATATGACAATGACAGTGACTTTTAATTTTAAACGTCATTTATCAAAATCAATTTAATGTGATGTCATTAATAATTGATGAGTGTAACTTTGTTGTTTTATGATTTAAAAAAATGCAATGTGAATACTCTGTTTTTAAAACTTTTGTAGATAATAATTTCTGACCTTTAATTTCGTTCGAAAACCGGCACGTACAACAAAATGGGTGCCATTCTTCTGCCAATCAAACATTAGCATTTTTAATTTGCATCTACCCACATTAATTAACCGAAACCTAATCTTCACCAAAAAAACAATGACATTTAATAAGACCCATTCTTTTACAAACAAAGTACATATCCTTACATTATGTATGACTAATTAACATATTATTCGTCAGGTTGTCAGTCTGTCAGTGTGCGTTTGACAGCTCTTTTAGTTATTAATCTGTGGGTAATTGAAAGGCTTGCTTGTTGAGTTCTTGTCCCCCGCGGTGATGACTTATTTAAACGCGACCAACTTTAAAATAATACTGGCTGGGAGCGCCACTGTCGCATTTTCTGATCAAAACTGATTATCAACTTTGGATAATTTTAGTTCTGTAATTTGTTGGACTTTACAGTACTTGGTTAGTATGGACGTTGGTTCAATACTGGAGCCGCTGGAGCGTTCACCTCGTATTGTTTTAATTTCTCTTTAACTTTGAAGTAACTCTTTAACAAATCTAATTAATAGGTACCTATATTAACAAACATTACTTAAGTATGTGCCTTAAACGACCTTTCTCAGTACATGACATGTCAGCTGCCATACATTTTCTGCATCCTGTGCGTTTGAGCGGTCGTAGTAATGTTAGTGAATACGCGGGTAAGAACAATTTCAGGAACGTTTCATAATCTTCATAGTATCAAAGCAGTAGGTAGCAGAAACGTCAATAATATAGATATTTTTTCACGCAAATAGTTAAACTATATACTTTCAGAAACTAGTTGTTTTCTTCGAATAGATACCTAGAGATCTCCACGATTGCCTTAGATGTATATGAACTGAAATACTTAGTTGCAAAACTTTATAAATATCGAATCAACAGTCAAGTTATAGTCGAACAAAATATACATGCACATCGTCATGCCTCTCCGCTGACGGACCTGGCAGACGTAGGTACTCGTATACAACACCTTTAAAAAAAATGTGGCTTGACCACCAACTCGCCTAATGTTAAGCGACATTGTGGTCTAAGATGGAGCACGACGACCTAGAAGGTACTTATTCACTCTAGCCTTAAAGATACCCAGGTTGTAGTTAGTCGGGAATACAGGTGACGGCAAGGTGTTCCTTGTCGTCATCTTCGCCTGACGATATTCAGTTCCAAATTTGACAAGGGGCGAGCCTGTCGCCATACACTGGACTCCAGTTACGTAGCAAATGATATTAAGTACGCACATATATACGTTCACACAACGAACAAATTGATGCGTGCCTTCGGCTGGGTCCGAACCCGCTCCCTCTGCCTTGAGAGGTGAGTTTTTTCCGACTAGGCTATCATCGCTCTAAACATAAAACATGAAAATAAGTAGGCACAAACATAGGTTTATTCTACCTTGTTCACCTGGCTGATAAATGTCAAGCTGTCTCAATAGACTCCAAGACTTCTCTTTACTCGACCAAAAACTTTAAATTTCATCAAAACCTCATAAACAAGCATTCCAACTATTTACCCAACTAGATTCATTATAACCATTTTATTTCCTACTTATCAAGAAGTTCGTATTTAATTAGTTATTAAACTTGCTACCTCAGTTATGATGAGGCACTATAAATCATTAATGTCAGAATATATTCCGAATGAGTTAAATATCGTTGAGCTGAGTCATTTTGGCCAATCAGCTGGGGTAAGGTTGTGTGGCTATGGGACTATCAGGGTTCAGTAGAAAGATTTTTATTGAAAAAGCGTTCCGAAGACGGGTCTGAGCAGTGGCGCACTTGTAGCGCCTCACTCAACTGCCGTCTTTGTACTTCTTCACTCTACAAAACTTCAAGGCTAGAGTGAATAATACCTTATAGGTCGTCGTGCTCCATCTTAGACCACAACGTCGCTTAACATCAGGCGAGTTGGTGGTCAAACGCCAACATATTGTATATAAAAAAAAAGCGTTTAGCGAGACTTCAGGTCGTTTGAAAGTTCCTTCACAATCTTGACATACCCTTGCTTAGAGATACCTTTGCTCCATGGAGGCAGAAGAAACGCCACGGCACGTGCTAATGGAGTGCAGGAGCGTGGCAGAACACTGGGCTCAGATTCTTCAATCCCTATCGTCACTCCCGGAGGCCTGCGGCAGCCTGCTGAAAAAGCTGCTGGACTTCTGGAAGCACCTGGGCTGGTTGGAGTGAAGGAAAGGGAAGAGAAGTAAACCTCACGCACAATGGCCTAATCTAGTGGTTGATCCGATCTTCATAAAATCTTGCAGGAAAGTAGTTTATGCAAATACTATTAAAGTTACTAAACTGTTAAAGTTCGATGATGAGCGGAATCGGATCGAATCGGTTATGGAGTTATGAGACGACTTACTAGCTAGTATTTAAAGTGCGAATGTTTTTTGAGTTTTTATGCTAGTTTGTAACTTTTTCACACTCAAATGTTTGCACGGATTTAAATTTAATTTAAAACAGACAGTACTAAACTTTTACTTTTTTTTGTTGCCTTTTATAGGTTTCCACATACACACACACACACACACACCTCTAAACTAGTTTAGTGTATACTAATAATACCAATCATTATCTTTCTGTATTCGCATAAACGTTGGTCCCTGCAATACAGGTCTCCTAGTGCAGGGCCACAAGCAACTTTGTAACCATTTCCGTTTAATCCGTACGTTATGGTTAATTGTCTTTTCGGAAATAAATTATTTGTATTTGTATTTATTTGTATTTGTAGGTACCACCCGCCTGAGGGAGGGGCAGGATGGCGATGTGGAAGTCTCCACCCTAGTGGCGGCATACCCACTAAAAACCCTGGTAGTGTTTCATCTTTGCGCCAATTCGGTAGTGCAACGGGCACGCTCCCGCACTCCTCCGCGGCTTCGACAACGCTGGTCCCCTAGAACCTCCTCGCGGGAGCTTCAGCTCCATGATGACGATGTGTGGGAATACATCGTTCGACCCCGGGGAATTTTATTATCTGGAGGGAGCCCTCCCGAGCTCGTCGCGTAGAGTTCCCAGTACACCCTAGATAACCGCAGGTAAGATCACGGGGCTAGTTCTGTAAAAAAAATATACCATCACCTACGGATCCCCAAAACGTAAGCAGGCAAATAAAACGAGCGGGATCATTAGCCATCATTACCCGCGCCGTCGTGTCGTCATCTTTAAATCATTACGGATCAAGTTTAGATCTCTATCGGTAAAACGAAATGTCATATTTTATTTCATTTAATGTTCGAGCCAAAACGGCTGTCAGAATGTTATTTTGTTTTCGAGCGACTAAGGAATTTTAGTTTTGTTGCTCATTGGACGGTTGCCTTGTTACTACAGAAACATACCAGATACATTATAATCATATTAAATTTATTACACATAAGAATATTATGAATGCAAAATTTTGCGAGTAAGTGACTGTCTAAGTTTTATGTGTCACGTTTGAATAAATTAATAAATAAGTCCAGATGGACTTAAAAATTGCACGAGCAAACAAAAATAACAGCTAACTGTTAGGTTCTAAATGAACAAAATGTAAGACGCAACCCTATTAAATGACGATCTGTCACGCACACTAGTTTAAAAAAATTGGCCTGTCACTTTTTGTTCTTAGACAATACGGAACTCTCTCTAGACATTTAGGTACTCATATGTAACGTATCTACATGCCAAAATTGTTCGACAGATTTTGAATAAAATTGGTATGAAGGTAGCTTAAAGGCAGGTACTCCTAGACTAATAATAATTGACATATGAGATGCTAATTTTATCCTGGAAAAATTGGTAGTTCCTTTAACAGAAGTAAAACCGCGGGACATAGCTAGTTGTATTGTAAGCTCAGGCTAAATACTTACTTCGGCAATAGCCACTAAGCCACCTTTAAAACTAATAGACCTGTTACTCACATGACGTCACACAATGGCGCACAAATCACCTGTCAAAACTCCCGCCACCGCGAGCGACGACCCCGAAAACTAATCACATTCAAAAAACGAACGTTACCTTTTTAAATCTTTTTTCTCTCTTCTTCTTTTTAATCTGTGGAACAACTCAATATATCAACATCGTTCACGAAAGCGCTAAATAAACACTCGAAAAGCGTGACTTTTAATATCTTTATCCGTTTTAAAATATCAAATTATAATATTAAACATAGTGAGAGGGGATTCATTTATCTGGATGGTACAATGGCCCCCCGCGGTGAGGGTGTGTGAGTGACCAGATACGCTACCTTTTTGGATGTGTTGGTTGGAAATTATAATAATAAATATGAGTGAGTGAGCTTTAAGCTTCAGAGGTGAAGAATAACATTGTTGGAGTCGTAAGTTCGCCATTCGCAGACGCACTAACATTTAGTATTTAATTTAGCAAGTGTGACAAGTTTGAGTTTTGAAAGTGTTTAATACATTGTTGCAAATAATTACTTTACACTAGTCACAGTTACTAACAGGAGAAGACGAGTACTCAGTATAGAAATATTTACTTACTTTGTCCATAATGAAGTTTTAAAAAATAATCGCTTTAATTTAAAAAGATTTGTCAAAAAGACTCATTTTTGTTTTGTGACCACAAATAGAGAAACTTGGCCTTTTTTTTACCCGACTGCACAAGAAGGAAGGTCATGTTTTTAGAGTAGTATGAGTGTATAACGTTTCTTTGGCACGCCCTACAGCCTAAACAGCTTGATGGATTTCGACATGTGAAGTGTCATTTGAATCGTCTTGATAGTGGAAGTGACATAAGGTACAACATTTTGTTAATTAGGTGGGTTTATCCGGATTGTCAGACTAATATATATTTTACAGCCGAGTTTTTGTTTTATTTTTATAATGTTCCTTGTTTTCAGATAAAAACGAAACTAAATTAATTAGTATAAAAACGCTTTTGTGGCTTTTTTACCGACTTCTCAAGAAAATGGTGCAAGGTTTTTTAATGAAGCTGTAAAATTTGACAATGTTTAAAGGATTGTCGAGATAAACCAGCACTTACTTATAATTTCTTTATTTGTTGCTAAATGTCCTTATTTAAGTGTTATGGAGGAAAAATTAGCTTGAATTGAGTCGTTTTATAACCAAACGCTTTTAAATGTTCAAACATAAAACTTAAAGAATCTTAACTTTGTAACGTTTTAATGCTGTTTGAGGAAATACAATTTCCGTAACTTAAGCTGTTAAATGACAGCTAAGTTTCATCAAAATCTGTGCAGCCGTTTAGTCGTGAAAATGAAAAAAACAGGGCCTCGATTCTACTAAACCTAAAGAATAACCTAACCTAATCTAAATAGTTTCTAAATTATTAGGCAATTGCCTCAAATTGACACTTTTTGTATTCAATAAGTGTCAAAAGTAAGCAGCCAATTCATAAGCGATTTGAAAACCATTGGTTTAATTAATATAACCCTAGTTGGCTCGCGATGATACCCTAGTTGGCTCGGCTCTCAAGCCAGAGGGAGCAAGCTCGATCCCAGCCGAAGGTACGCACCAATTTGTCTGTGAACAAATTTTTTTTTTTGTGCTTTTTTAATTTCATCAGTCAGTCTGCCATATAACTGGAGCCCGGTGTTTGGCAACAGACTCGCCTTCTGTCACATTCGGGACTAAATATTATCCGGCAAAGTGTGGGCGTTGTAACACACCTCCGCCAGCCCCTTCAGGGAAAAGGAGTGACGATACGATATCTTATGTTTTGCATTTAATCAACTCTACTATTAGGGATCCGTAACGTACTAAAGAATCCACAGCTGTTTCGCCTGGTCCATCTCTCTGTCTTACATCACAGGCCTTGCATCTTCTGTAATTCTCACTCACCTCTCCCATATCATAATTAACAGAAATGTATACATATTTTAATGCAAGTTAATATAGAAATAAGTGTAAGTATTACAATAATGACATTGAAATAAACGTCTTTACAGTGAACAGCGCGCGTCCGTTCGCCGTGACATGTTATTAATTCATATGTTCTGTACTTCACACGCGAGCGTTCGATGATCATAATATCTGTAGAGCTAGGGATGTTTAGATACGACTTGCTCAAGTCGTATTCCTCGTGTGTTTTGTGACATTTTTTCACACGGTCGTCTGCCAAACTAAACAAAGCTAGTACAATAGCTGCTAGAGACTGATATGCATACTCAATTTTTAAAATACATATTTTAATAGATATTAACACATCCAGACAAAACAAACACATCATGTGAATGTTTGCTCTAGGTGGGAATGGAATCGACGAAGCAAGCTCACAAAGAAGGTTTACTACCAACTGAGCCACTAAAGCAGTCAAGTTTCCCTCTATAAATCATGACTGATGACAGGGTGATGACCATCTTCTTCTAAAACTCTCTCTCTCTTTCTCTCTTCTTTTATGATTAGCTGCCAAGTTTTCTATCTTCAGCAAAATGAAGCGCGTCGTTTGGCGTGACCACACTTTGGTCATTTTTATCAAGAACTTAGGGTCAAGATACTCGTACCAACGTCTGTATCAGTCTTTGGACACAATGTTGATATTACTGTGTCACGCAGTTTATAATAAGGTTCAATATTGGTAATTTCAAAATGTAGCCAAGCTTGGACCCCTAGCACCCATAGTTAGGTCAATATGAGGACGTGGCTGTAGATTAAGATGTCGAGACCAGGGCAATATGATAAGACCAAGGTATCGGACTACGGCTTTGTGAACTCTTGATATCGACTGTCCATGTCACCATTCTGCTGGTTGTCGCCTTGTTCTCTGGTAAGTGGTTATGTGGCTGAAATGCTCTAGAACACGCTGTTTACCTCCAGTTCGCCAGCCTGTTACGCGCTGTTCGGACACTTCATTTAAAATGTATGGGGTGAACTGGAGACATACAGTCAGCCGCTCGCAGTATGGTCAGTTATGGCGAAGCCATCCTAATCCTAACTAATATTATAAATGCGAAAGTGAGTTTGTTCGTTTGTTTGTTTGTAACATTTTCAAGCTTTAAATACTCAACCGTTCATCATGAAATTTTGCATACACGTTGTCTGGGATACAGAAAGGACATACTTTTTATCCCGAAAAAAATTACGGTTTCTGTGGAACCGCGGGTGAAACCTAGGGGCATTGCTAGTATAATTAAATAGCTAACAGTAGTTTTTGTCATTTCTATCTCTTTCCTAACCCAAATCGCAATCACGCCGCTAAACTGTTTATCAATGTGAAAAAGAGACAAACATAATATATTTTCAATTGATATGAAAAGGATAAACTTAGAATTATTACGTCACAGCGGGGCATCTTCCTTTCTCACTACCTTATCACACTTTATCATCTATGTTTACGAGCGTATTTCAAAAAACCATAACCATTGCTTCTTTAGCACGGATCAATTATTGGGACTAACGATGCTAACAGTTCTGTTACACTATGCCTATTACTAATTAACGTCGTATAGCCTCAGAATAGTTGTTGTTAGATTATATTATCTGTAGTACATTCTTGTCTCTCTGTCTCTGGCAACATAGCAATGGCCGATGAAGCGTGTGGTCTTAAAAGTAAGAAACCTAAATTAAATAATAAGAACGTGTAAACTCAAAATAAATAGCAATAGTATTTAAAACTAAAATCAGTGTTTCATTAATAGTTGTATTTTGTCTTTTTCTTTTTTTAAATATTTGTACTTGATCGAAAAAGACAAAACATTGGAAAACTTTTTCGAGTATAAAACATTAAAGGGTACTTATATGTATTGTACCTAGTTATGTAGTTAGATAGCGTCTTAATTTTGTAACAATTATGGCTTAGTGGTTAACACAGTCAGATTGCATGTTGTGAGGTGCTAATAAGCTCAAACTTATTAGTTTGAGCTGCTGGAAAAGAAAATATCGAATAGAAGTAATAGCATGGTGGTCGTATTTCTTGCTACTCGGCTGGCAAGCTGACAAGTTGAAAATCTGTTGCAAATCAAAGTTGTAAAGTATTCCTGCTGCCTGATTTAATAAAACAAAAATATTGCATCATTTTTTTTCGTACCCAGTCAAAGTATATATACATTAAATACCTAAGTACGATTTTTTTAAATTCAAGACTAACTGACGCCTGTGAATTTATACGCATTTTGGACGCTGGCCTAGCATGTACTGTAAACAGAGCTTTTACTCAATCAAATGAATGGTTCAGAAAGGCATATTTACACTCTTTATTATTAACCACTCGCCCTGACTTCGCACGGTACTTATAAACTTTCCGTCAAAATTATCTAACTGATGTTGAAAACCGCATTAAAATCCGTTGCCTGGTTTAGAAGGAGTTAGTTATTAGCGAATATACAGACAGAGAGAGAGAGAGAGACAGACGCGGAAAGCGAGTTTGTTTTATACTGTTAAGAAGAGAATTATAGAAGAGACCAGGCCAGTCTTTATCATCTACGGTCTTCTTTTTCTCACCACTGGCTATTAGGCCTCTCACCGGTCGACATCGTGTCGGGACGGATTCGCGAATAAAAACTTATTTTATTTTATTTTTTATTTTGTACTGTATTTCTACCACATAACTGAAGCCCGGTGTATGGCAACAGGCTCGCCTCGTGTCACTTTTGGGACTGAATGTTCTGGGTGTGAGTGCTGTAAAATAAACTCTGCCAGCCTCTTCTAGGAAAGGCTAGACGGTACGGTATGACGATATGTACTGTTTTGTGCTGCAAAAATAAATTTATCTGTCTTACTGTGCCATCCTTGAAGCCAGTAATGTACTTAAAAGTGTGGAGAGTGTTGCCCGGTGGTGCGGGCCGGCGCGATCGGCTCGTTAGGGCGCGTCTTTTGGTTTATTTTCATAAGTATCCCTATCTATCACTGTTAACGATGTTTATTCAAGCGGTTATGCTCGTGCGCATGTGAGTTTGGATTTCCTGGGACAAGTAAAGGAATATCGGTCAAGGAGTCGACACAATAAAGTCGCCGACAACAGCCGTCATGATGCCAGCGGCTGTTTCAAATGTCAGCGCCTAAATTTTAAAAGAAGTCAAACCGTGCGGTTTGACGTTACGTCAGCGGGCTATGTCTGCACACTACCGACTATTATTTTGAAAATATTAATTTATTACTATTAGTTATTAAATTAGCATTTTATTGTAATCAATGGCCATTTTCCCGTAAATTAATAACAATATCGTTAAATTAACCATATTTTTTTTTGTGTCTGGTACCAGTACATTCATTATCATTTTTGAACACCCACAAAAAAAAATGTTAACAAGCCCTGAAACTAATTTTATACCGGTTATTCCTCAAAAAAGTTTAAAATTTGAAAATTTCCGAAACCACACCTTTTATATTTACAACTTCGTCTAAGACTTTGATCATCTTTCAGATTTGTCAGGACGGGAAAAAAATCTTAGGTTTTCACGTTACTAGACGGACTTGCCTCGTTTGGCTGGGGAAGTCCATCTAGCCGCTGAGTTTTATTACAACTCGATTATTATACAGAAAGTATATTGGTTTCGTGTTTTTTTAAGGCTACTAATAAATCTTCATAAATTTAACAATTTTCGAAATATTTGGATTAACCAAGGCTTTTATAGGATAGGGAATACAATTTAACTTTGCTAAAACATATGCCACACTGACCTTGTATTAAGTCCTAAAAATTATCCACCACATGGTCACCCCACCATAATAAGGTATAAGCTTATTGGCTATTTGCTCTCATAACTGCGCGGACTAATGATGTTGTTACCCGAGTCGAGGACGGTAGCATTTCTCAGCTGTACGGCGAGGAATGGAGTTGACCCGGGGTTAAATGGGTTTTGTTGCTTGATGGAGATGTGCCTTAAGACTGATTGGGAAGGAGGAATTGACCACCATCTTTATAGCCGACTAACTTTTTTTTTATGATTGAATGAACCCACGTTTGACCACAACAACCTCATGGAAAGTGACGATGCGGTCTAAGATGGAGCACGCTTGCCCATGAGGTGCCTATTCACTCTTGTCTTGAAGAGAGCCAGGTTGTATCTATTGCTGGGGAACACCGAGGCAGGAAGTGCGTTCTACTCCTTGGCAGTTCTTCTTTCTTAACTATACACAAGGCCACTATACACAATGGCTGGATATCTACAAGGCCGGTGTAAATAAGAACCTTCTACGTCTTCGTGTTCCATCTTAAGTCCTTTCCACGTGATACAAATTGATTGGCACTCAGTTTGACCATCCTCAAGATCATTGGTTGGTCCCGACCAAAAATTGACTTTGGATTTCATACTTTCTATCTACACGATACAATTCGTTTGCTAATCTAATCTATTGAAATTTTGTAAGTTGATTCCTCGCAGTTCTCTTGAAATTTTGTGAGTAGGTTCTGGTTTCCTCGTTCATAAATCTGTTTACACCATTTCACGAAAATCGGTTGAGGAATGCGACCAGCAGAGAAGAACAGATGTCGGCCGCGAGGCTCATAGAGCCACTAGTTAATTATGATGTTTAAACATGTATACTTTTCTAAACGGATGTGAAATTAAAACCATGTTATCAAAGACGTCGTTTTGTAGCGCGTTGATGTCTTTTTAATGGCGAACCGTAACGCCGTTATTATTCGTTAGACGAATAAACGACGGTTTAATTGTTCCCCGTAATGTTTGTTACATCCTTTCCTTAAGGTATTAAATAGAAAATTAAAAAGTAGAGCAGAACACCTGCTAACAGTATTTTTATGACAGTTTTCACATTTTAGTGACCGCGAGTGGCATTTGTAACTCAAACTGAGACCTACAATTAAGTTTGTTTTTCGAAACACGATAGCGTTAGCTATAAATGTTGCTTCCGGTCACATACTATGAAAAAATACGTCTGAATATCGTCTGGCGAAGTGTGGGTGATGCATTACACCACTGCTAACCCCTACAAGGGAAAGGCGTGACGATAAAAACATAGACTTTTTATAAATGTGACTATGTTTATGACTATTAAAACATAGGAATTATCCCCATTCGTAGCCGACTTCAAAAAAGGGGGAGGTTCTTAATTCGACTGTATTTTTTTATTAGTATGAATGCTACGCGATTACTCCGTCAATTATGTATCCATGTTAAAAAAAATATATTTGGTAGATCATACTTACCGAATCCCCATACAAGTTTTATCAAAATCGATCAAGCAGTTTTTAAAATATCAACAAAAGTCTCAAAATTCTTTATACGAATGACGGGGAGTCATTTTTTAAGCTTTGCTTAATATATTGTGTTCCATTAAATTTCTAGATTTCCCTTATTGTTTCGTATCGTAATCCAATTAAAATATTTTTCAGTACAATTTGACATCGAAAACGGTTATCCAAAACTAAACCTTATTGCCAAAGAAAAAAGGTCGTTAAAACAAAACATAGCTCTGTAATACTTTCAAGTACTCAAGGCATAAAAATATAATTGAAACAAGTGCTCGACCAATCACAAACGTTCATGCTCTGTTACTTTATCTACAATCGCGCCGTCTCGCTCGACATTAAAAAAACACATTGCCTTGTCTCTTTTACGTATGTAGGTGGAAAATGGGTAGAAACTTTTAATATTTTTACGCAAAGTAGTTTCAATTGAATCAAA
Organism: Peribatodes rhomboidaria; assembly: GCA_911728515.1. Lineage (NCBI taxonomy): Eukaryota > Metazoa > Arthropoda > Insecta > Lepidoptera > Geometridae > Peribatodes > Peribatodes rhomboidaria. The sequence continues at coordinate 2,081,841 of OU452190.1, forward strand.
TTTGATTTGTTTATTTGTTTTTGTTATAAAAATATTGAAATAGCAGATAAGTTACTATATTTTAATTGGTTTACGCTTCTTCTAAACATATAACTTCTAATTTTTAACCGACTTCATAAAGGAGGAGTTCTCAATTCGTCTGTATGTTTTTATTTTATTTTATCACTAGCTGCGCCCCGCAGTTTCACCCGCGGTTAAAAAGTATCCTATGTGCTATTCTAGATATTTCCTAGATACCTATCTCTGTTCCAGATCTATGCAGCAGTTCTGGCGTGAAAGAGTAACAAACGTCCATCCATCCATCTATTCTTACAAACTTTCGCGTCCTGCGTTTGCAACGTAAGCGGAAAAAAAAAGATAATTAACGACAACACATTAGAAATCTCAAAAATAACAGTATTTCTCCACTATTTAATAGATGTTATTTTACATATAAACCTTCCTCTTGAATTACTTTATCTATTAAAAAAAACCGCATCAAAATCCGTTGCGTAGTTTTAAAGATTTAAGCATACAAAGGGACATAGGGACAGAGAAAGCGACTTTGTTTTATACTGTGTAGTGATGTTACGCGATTATTCTGCTAGTTGTAGATGGATTTTGTTTTATTTTTTTGTTTGGTAGATCTTACTTTAGAGGTAGTTCCATATTATTTTTTGTCGAATTTTTGTTTTTGCTGTTTTAAAAATATCAACAAATTTCTAAATATTGCCAACAAAATTCAATTCGGATGACGGGGAGTCGGTTTTTTAAGATTTGCTTTATTATTCTTATACGGGTAGCAAACTCTGGTGGGAGAAAGTTCGGCCGTGGCTAGTTACCACCCACCGGACCAAGCCATGCCGTTAAATGACCTAGTCGTGTTTCGGGATGTAGTCCGGTGTAACCGTTCCGAAGACGGGTCTGAGCAGTAGCGCACTTGTAGCGCCTCGCTCAACTGTCGTCTTTGTACTTCTTCACTCTACAAAACTGCAAGGCTAGAGTGAATAAGTACCTTATAGGTCGTCGTGCTCCATCTTAGACCACAACGTCGCTTAACATCAGGCGAGTTGGTGGTCAAACGCCGACCTATTCTACATACATAAAAAAAAAGTGGCAAATAAAGCAGACGGCCCGCCTGATGGTAAACGGTAACCGCTGAATATGGACACCTGCAACGCCAGCAGTGATGTTGATGCGCTGCCAACATGGAAAGAAATTTGTAGATTTATAGCGCTTTAAAAAGGGTGCTTTTAAAGCGCTTCATGTCGTAGCTCAGCAGACCTTCGGAGGAAGGTCATTTCACATTTTAAGTATGTGTGTTTAGTCCATCTGGTATGCTAGACTCATTTCCTCAATGACTAGGTACCACTAGACTGATTTTGATCAAATGTGAAAGAAGTAACATTACAAAAAACGAATAACCCGGCTGCAAAATGTTGTACCCTATGTCACTTGCACTATCAAGAAGATTCAAATGACACCTCACATGTCGAAATACATCAAGCTGATAAGGCTGTAGGGCGTGCCAAAGAAACCTCATACATACATACCTACATACACTCTAAAAACATAACCATGCATACAATACATACATACAATACAATACATGCGCAGTCGGGTAAAAATAGCACCTTTTTCTTGGTTTGGTTTTCCAAACATAAAGTATGAAAAAAATTTAGGCTCAGCGTTACGAAGTGCGGTTAAAAGTTAAACACCTTCCATTATCCATTTAATGAAGTCATCATCATCAGAAAGGAATGATTTACTAACAATAGAACACCCGATTAAGGCTTCTACTTAACGACCGTTTAAAAGTTAAATATTCAAAGCCAAAACAAATTAAGATGGCCAAGCAGCTCGTTAGTTAAACAATTTGTTTAGGTTAGGCTTGTAGTGCACAGGGACGAATTCAGGCGCAACTGGGGCGCAACTAAATTTAGCCATAACCAGGATAAACCTACACTAGTGATTTGTACTTACTTTTATATTGGACTAGCGACCCGTCCTGGATGCGCACGGTGCCTATAAAGCGAAAAATTAAACTTAATATACTAATTATACACAACACATCATCATGCCTTTCCCCGAAGGGGCTGGCAGGTGTACAACACCCACACTTCGCCGGACGATATTCAGTAATAGATATTCGATACTATTATTATTAAAAAACAAAAATACTATTATAAAAAGTACGCGTGTTAATTTGGCGAAATTTGTTTTTTTATTTATTTAATGATTTGACTGAAATAAAATCCACATTTTAAAATGCTAATAATTTCCCATTAAAATTACTTTAATTCCACCCCAAGTATAATGCACCCATTTTTGACAAAACTATTTAGAAACATTATCCGTTTCTTTATAACTGACGCTTAGTTTTTTGTCTTTATAAAACTTAGATAAGAGGTAACTATCTACATCTTTACCAATACGAAATAACACTTTAAAAAAACACACAACTTGCACACTCGGTCGTCTGACACCAAGCAGGGATTGTGCTATGGCTGCCAGAGACTGATCTGACTGATACATACATATATATTTTAAAAACATACCTAAATAGATATTAACACCTAGACATAGAGCAAACACAAATGCCCAACACATTAATATTTGCCTTAGTTGGGCTTTGCACCCACGCCCCCAAGCTCAGAAGGCAGGTTCACTACTAACTGAGTCACCGAGTCAGTCAAACCCCTTAACGCCGTACTAATGCCCCCCAACCTAACTCCGCCTCTGTACACGGACGAATGAGCCTCAATTACAGTGAAGCCTCATTTGAATGGGTCCAATTTGTAGTCAAGCTAATTTAAATATTGCATCTGATACTGAGATAGTAGGTGTTTAGGGTCAGCTGAGAAATACACGTATTTTTTATAAACCAGGTGAGTAATGAGATTTCTACGTCAACTCTCTTTACTATTTCTTCTAATCGATGACAGTGGGCTTGTAGTTCGCGTCACGAAAAAAGGACGCTGGAAGAAATTGGACGGGGTATGTTTTCGCATGGTTACACTCGCGCACGAAATTGTTTGGATAGTAGTAGGTAGGTAGGTTTAGTTTTAAAGTATTTGGCTTCGTATTTTCGTTATTGGTAGTTACCTCATGCCTCATACTACCAAATAAACCGATAAATTACTTAATGCGCAGCTTGACCGCCAGCGTTCTTTTTACCACGAGTTTTGATTTACAACGGAAACTTTTTTGGTTTTCCTTAGCGTTTCCGTTTGGTGCACTTTATTGAAATGTGAGCCAAAGGAAAACGAAAAAAGTTTTCGTAGCTATCAAAACTCATGGTAAGGGACCAGTGGCCCTATTCGGAGATTTGAGATTTTCATCTCACCTTTTTTCGTCCTAGTTGCTCTCGTTTGAAACGTCATAGGTGTGAGAGTGACCAAGATAAAATCTCATCTCATCTCACGCGCAGGAATAGCCCCCCTAGCAATCGATCGTTTGATCCTTTTGACTGCGTGTCTCGTGCAAATAATAAAATACTTAGACCAAAGTGTATTTGACTTAACTTAGCAAGTAATTAAATTTTTAACCGGCTGTTTTTGACAGCTATTTGGGTGAAGTTCGCCAAATGACTTAACCGACGCTTTCGTAATCGGACGATAATTTTCAACTATCGTTTAATCGTCAAAACAATATTTCATGGTCACCACGCAAATTCCAGATATGATCACTAAATCGGTGGATCACAAACTATTCTGAGCTAGCTTTAGAGCGGATTACTTTCATGTCAACAGTGGACGCGTCAATTGTTGACATGAAAATAATCACTCTGTTTAAGTTCGGTGAACATGACCCTTAGTGATAGAGAATTAACAGTCTAATTTAATTGGGGGCTAGGTTTGTCAACAACATACCTAATATTAAAAAAAAAAGTAAATAAATGCGAAAAATTTGGATGGATGTTTGTTTTGTTACTCAATCACGCCAAAAAAGCTGAACAGATCTGGATGAAATTTGGCACAGAGATAGATTATAGTCTGGAATAGCCGATAAAGGATACTTTATAACCGCGGGTAACACCGCGAGTCGCAGCTAGTCATTTTAGAAAAGCGAAATTCGTAGTTTCAACATTACTCACAATTATAGTAACAATTAATTACAAATTAGAAACAGCTATTGCATCCACCAATCCTAAACAATCTCTACTACATAGTATTAATAAAGCCACTTTCCGCGTCTGTCTGTATATCCACTAATTTCTCATAAACAACTCAACGGATTTTGATGCGGTTTTCGCCATCAGTTAGACCATTTTAACCCCCAACGCATTTACGGCGGGGTGTTATAAGTTTGACGTGTCTGTGTGTGTATGTGTGTGTGTGTGTGTGTGTGTGTGTGTGTGTCTGTGGCATCGTAGCTCCCGAACGGATAAACCGATCTTGTTTTTTTTTTTTTTGTTTGAAAGGTTAATTAGTCGGGAGCGTTCTACGTTTGATGCAAATCTGTGTCGGAGTTTTTTAATTCTGAATTTGATTCACGGAAGGTTTATAGGTACCGTGCAAAGCCGGGTAGGTCACTAGTATTGCGAAGTGAATTTTTTATATTTGTTTCTTTTTTACGTATTTACGACTTAACTACTCAACCGATTATCATGAAATTTTGTATACATATAGTCAGACTCACAAAAAAAAGTTAACGATTTCTGTAGGACCGCGGGTGAAACCGCAGGCGCAACCAGTCAACTATAAACGCAGATAAGTAAAAGCAACAAGCACAGGCATCACTTAAAACCAATAATTAAAATAGCAGTGTGTTTATGAGATGGTAAAGTGCTGCGCTATACGTTGTCGATTATTTTACGATGGAAGTATAAATTATTGGTCGAAATGAAGGCACGCCTGCGCCCGCGCGCCTCGGGCGGTAGGGTGGGGTCGTCGATGAGTTTGGTGTCGATAGTTTTAAGTTCTATCGATAGTCACATTAAATTATGGTCAATATTAAATTGTGAAGGTATGGTATGTGATGGTATATAACACCACCATATTAGTAACAAAACTGTATTATGGCTAATATAAATGGGAATAAAAGCAAACTATTAATAATATTTAATTATTAATAATTATAATATTTACCAAACATTTTTACAATTTCAAAAATTACATAACATCATCACGTCTTCTATAATTTTACATAAACATAGCACATCGTCATGGCTTTTCCCTTAAGGGGTTGACAAAGCTGTATTAAAACACCTACATTTCATCGGTCGATATTTAGCCCCCAAATGTGGCGAGCCTGTCGCCATACACCGGGTTTCAGTTAAATATTGTGTTAGACAATATTGATAATTTATCGATAATTATAAAAAAAATATGTCAACCCTACCTCTCAGTAACAAGGCAGCATCGAGCGATGCTTTCGAGTGATTAACCATTATTATATAAAGTAAATTCAATAATGGCAAGCCTTACGTTATGTTTGCTGATGCACGATAACTCCAACTCCATTATAGACCTTATTTTTTACAACTTAAAGTGAGAAATTGCGCGTTAATTTGATTTAAAAAATTGGGACGTGCCAAAAAATGAAGTAGACTTAATGAGGGGGGCAATAAAGTTGATTTTTACGTGGAGATTTGAGATGGATCGTGGAGTGTGGGGTAATGGTGAGCAGTGTTGGCAGTATATCGCAAATTACCGATATGAAGGGTAATTGTGCGAGATTTCAGGGTATGGTTTTTAATGTGTTCAGTGTAGCAGTAATGAGAGTGGGGTAAATGGTTGTGTTACTTTATTGACAGTCTGCCACAGCCTGTGATAAAGATTACGGTGCAAGTATAAAGATATAAAGATGGCGTCCGATAAGAGAGATCCCGCTATTTTATTTAAATTTATTAATTTTTACGAAAATATTAGGTGCAGATATGGAACAAAATGTGTGAAAATTTAATAATTGAGCAGTATGCTTCTCACGAAATTAATGTGTTAACATTCATACTCTGTTGCATTTCAATTTTTTTTATTAAGACTCGTTTTTCATATAATTTAGATTTTTTTTTATTATCTCCACATCTAAGTAGGTAAACCTTTATAAAGTTTGTATTTAAAAAAAAACTTTTTTCTTAACCAATAATTTTACGGATGTAATTTATATAAATACATTATGATTTAGATAAGATAATTGCTAGCCATTCTCCTAATCTTATAATCATTTTATTACACCGAATTATCATTTATCATCATGTAATCGAGAACAACACCCATGTGTAGTCCACTAATATTCTGTATTAGTTAAACACAAAAAAAAAAATATAAACCTATTCCAAACACATCGACTTTTCGAAGAGCCAGACCATATTTTTTATAATATTAATAACTTCTAATTATACGGTTAAAAGAAATATTTTATGCATAATGACATGATATAAATCTCAGATGGGTTTTAGGGAGGGGACAGTTCACGCTGTATCGATATCGATAGATCTATTATAACTTGAAGAAAATTTTGTTGCAGCTTTTAGTGGTGAAGTAGTTAAATTAATGTTAACTATTTAAATGGAATTTTGTTTGAATTTACAAACGAATTATTAGTAAGTAAGAAATATTAATACTTGAGCTATTAAGATACTTATAATGTATCTACAACTGTTTATAGCTTTTGTGGTACATTTAAATAAATAAATCGTTTTTTTGAAACGCATTTTAATTGCATTGATCTCGTTTACAGCTGAAAAATTGTAGTCGTTTGACTGTATAAAGAAAATATTTATTTACCCAATGCGTATTGTCACTAAGCGAACTGAAACTCCTTTCTCGGAATTATAGCAAATGTTTAATCAACACTACACAAGACCATCGATATCAGTTTCAATAAAGCATAACATAAAACACCGCCCACAGATGCGATCGCATAAAGTGTAAACTCTACGCCGTGAGCAGACTCTACTTCTCTTTTTCTCTTCCTCAGCATACTACAAAACTTTAAAACAAATAGTTCCAAGAAACGAACTTTCATAACTCCGCCAAATTGACACCTTGTTTAACCCGTTGCAATTCTCGACAATTTGAGCTGCCCGTAAGTGGCCCATTATATATTCACCAACTTTGTAATTCACTTGTGACAGCCAAATATAGTCTTTCCCGCTTCGAAATAGAGTGGCCGTAAAAACGGGAGTAGTGTTTGTAAAGTCGTCCTGCGAGGCGAATATCGACCCCGTATACATCTCATCGACAATCATTTTGTACTTTTTTCCCATCACGAATATCAATGGGAATTTGTTCCGAACCAATTATGTGTGTGCCTTTATTTTGTATTGGACGGGGTTCCGTCGAAATTGTTTTATGGATTTCACATTTATTAATAAGATTTTTATTTGATAACCAGTTAATGTGAATCTGTTATGTGATTGCTTCCTCGGTGTTTTTACTCGGTGAGTTTTGGGTGTTGAATTGGTTTTATACGTCACTAAGATTGTTGTCATATGTTTATTTATATTTTTACGTCGTCTTAAACGTATTGAATTACAAGAAAAAGTTAGTACTTAATTATGTACGAGTGCATTTTTTTACCTTACCATAAATGAACAAAAAATAATTGAAGATATCGAATTACTCATACTTACAAAATATAGCTTTTATTGTGCATCTAGATGTGAAATATAAATGTAAGTAATCAAATTAATAACACTCCTTTACGACTTATCAACGATCCGACCATTTAGCACAATAAAATTAACTAAAACTTTGATTACGCTTTGAAATTAAAAACACCAATTAAAATAACTAATTAAAAGAAACCATAACAATTGGCCAAACACTTTTATTGGCCAATTTTTAGCAAATTAAAAAGCTGCTAAGTTTCGAGCACACACGTTTCGTGCGTTGTTAAATATTTGTTAATGCTACATGTAATCACTACTTGGGACTGCTTTACAAAATTTTCTGTTCAAGTGGCTAAATAACAGAACTAAAATTTCTTTAACAATTTCGTATTGAAACTGCAGTGGTGGCGCCCCGTTTATCACTAAAGGTGAGTTGGTCACGCACACGATATACGTTACTGCGGGCGGACACGCCCTAGTCAATGGAACGCTAGTGATGGAATGTTAATATCGATATCGGTAGAGTCGATGTTTTTGTGCGTTGAAAATAGTCGATAGTTTTGTTTGGAAAGAAGTATGGAATATTTTGCTGGAAGATCGATTTACGGAAATAAACTAACTGAAATTATTAATTAGTGAAAACATAAATCTAAAAAGGAAATACCTCAAAAACTTCTTAGTAGGTCCTGAAAATATACTTCCAAATACATAATTAAAATAACTTATTTCTTATGTTGCTAATGGAATTAATTTTATGTAACTGTACTATTTGTCAATTAATAAGCAAATAAACAGATACATAGATGACATAAATATTAAAAAAAGTACCCATGTAAAGTTATTTAAACATATTTTCCACCACTAATTTTCTCGCATCCTCCTCCCAGTCACGACATGTTGCTGACTGTACTCGTGGCTAATGACGTCACTAATCACACAGCACAGCCTGCTGACTGTACTTAAGTACCTATTTGTTTTTAGTAAGTATCGCATGATTATATACGTGGATCTGACTTATGTATGTGTGTGTTATTATTGTAATTAAGGCTCCTGTGAACACTTAAATCTAATACTGCCTTTTCAAATGTTTAGTGTATTTCCGTTTTAACGAATTAACGCGGAAATACACCGTATTAAAGATGATCTTCCGTAAAGTAACGCCTGATTCAATCCACTAACATAAAACTAGCTTTGCATTGGCTAACGTTTTTTTTAAATTGACATTTTATCCATACTTTATCCATACTAAGATTCCACAGAAAATAAAGAATTCTAACTCATTTTTTGTATTTAAAATAAAATTGAAACAGCTTCTGCTTGAGAAGACATAGACATATACGATTAGGGAATTTATTGACGATAAGACTTTAATGTAATATTAGTATCTATCCTCCATGTGACATAATATTGTATTGAATTTAATTAATTGGTTAAAAGATTGACATTGTAACATGACATGATGTTTTATGACCATTTAAGTTTGATTACCCACATACTATTTCCTTACTTTTGCACGCTCCTTAGGGGTTGAAAATAGTGAGACTCTTATTTGTAACCAACTATCCTTTAAGTATCTATATTTCTGCAAATATATGATTTTGAATTTTTTTAGTCATAATGTTAGACATAATGTGTCGCCCTCTCCCTTGCACAATCGTATGAAAGTGATCCAACTTAAATTGTCAGGATTAGCCCTAAGTTCCTTAACGTCAACCAGTGACGTTCAGCACTTGATTTCCCTATTAGCTCGTTTCATTGAACAAGGTATAGAAGGAGACGATGAGCGAAAAGAGCAAGACAGTAATTATACTGATGAGTCCCTGAAGTTATCTACAGAGCGACAAATTGCAATTTCAACTTCTTCAATTAATTAACCCCGACGCAAAGACGACGGGGTGTCATAAGTTTGACGTGTTTGTGTGTGTGTGTTTGTCTGCATCGCTTTGGGAAGCGATGATAGTCTAGTTGGAGAAGGCCAGCCTCTCAAGCCAGAGGGAGCGGCTTCAAATCCAGCCGACGGCACGCGTCAACTTGTTCATTGTGAGAACATATGTGCGTATTGCATGTCATCTGTTACATGTATGGAACCCGGTGTATGGCGACAGGCTCGCCCCCTGTCACATTTGGGACTGAATATCGTTCGGCGAAGTATGGGTGTTGTATTACACCTCTGCCAGCCCCTCGGAGGTAAGGTGTGACGATATGTTATGTTATTATTGTTCTTTGCTATGTTTGATGAAAATCGAAGTCGCGTTTTTTTAATTTTAAAATTATTTTGTTACATTTTTAGTGGCTTTGTGAGCTGTAAACCTCGCGGCTGACATCTGTCTTCCTCTATAGGCGCATTCCTTAACCGATTCTCGTAAAATTAGTTCTTCACGAACAGATGGACGGATTTGACAAAATTTGGTATAGAGGTAGCTTATGCCCTGGATTAACACAGGTTACACTAGAAATAAGGATAGGATAGCTGTACCGAGATTTAGACTGACTAAGTCAAATAAGTCATTTTTAGGCAACTGCGTTCGTTTTTACAATAAAATCCCGAAAAATATAACAGGGCTCACTGAGGGAAAATTCAAATCACATGTAAAAACTACATTAATGAAAAGAGGGTATATTATAAGGTTAAGAATTATTTAGAAGACAAAGATGTCTGGAGCCTTCCACTTCCACCAAGTAGCCCTATTATTTATAGATATTACCTAGTTGTAAGCCAAAATTTGTGAGACTCTAATTTATTTATTCTTTGAAAAAATAATGCCCCTCAGTTTCTTGCCTGTTCTTCTGAGTAGAGGCTCTTTATCCGAACAAGGCGGTCGAGTCTATTTATATAACTTTGACGTTCATAAGTGTATCTTTGATACCTCAATTGAATAAAAACATTTTGACTTTGACTTTAAAAATTGAAGTCTTTTGTGTGCATTAAAGTTATATTGTATTGTTATGTTCCAGTCCAGGGTCAGACTTCGGTGTGTTCCTCTGGAGATCCTGGACTCCTCCAGTGCCAAGGCGGGTCCCCGGGTGGTTTTAGTAGGTACAATCCTGCATAATCCAGGTACACCCCATGGCAGCTGGTTATCTGACAAAGTCTATCCCTAAAAAGAAAAACCAATCCAGGGTGATAGGAACTTCTATGCCAATCTGAACCTATACACATTTTCAACCAAACCATTTCTGCATAAACATGGTACAATAATTACTCCGCCTTTACTTTATAGGCTTCCGCGGCTAAAACTGCGGAGCGCAGCTAGTACTTACCATAATTAAATTGTAGGTCTGCCGTCTAACTACGTCCCGCGGTATCACCTGCAGACTTACAGGAGCCGATTTTTTTCGAGCTGAAAGTTACCCTATGTTCTTTTTTATACCCCTGAGAAGTTCTCATCTTAATATATATAAATCTCGTGTCACAATGTTTGTCCTCAATGAACTCCTAAACCACTTAACCGATTATAATAAAATTCGCACACCATGTGCAGTTCGATCCAACTTGAGAGATAGGATACTTTTTAACCGCGTGTGAAACCGCGGAGCGCAGCTAGTAATATGTATATAAAAATACTAGCTGTCACCCCGCGACTTCGTTCGCGTTTATTATTTATATATATATATTTATATTTAAACTATCCTATCTCTCAAGTTGGATCGAACTGCAATGCACATGGTGTGCGAATTTTATTATAATCGGTTAAGTGGTTTAGGAGTTCATTGAGGACAAACATTGTGACACGAGATTTATATATATTAAGAATATAAAAAATAAATAAATATCAGGACACTTGCACACACAGTTGTCTGACCCCAAACTAAGCAATGCTTGTGCTATGGCTACCAGAGGCTGATATAAATAAGTACATCAAATTTTTTAAATAATTATATAGATATTTTTACCCAGACATAGAACAAACACAAATGTTCGTCGCATAAATGTTGGCCCTAGGTGGGAATCGAACCCACGCCCCCAAGCTCTGAAAGCAAGTTCACTACCAACCGAGCCACCGAGGCAGTCAATGTATTCAATTTCATGATGGTCGGTTAAGTAGGTAAGTCCATCGTAAAAGAGTAAATAAATATACCAACTCACTTTCGTTGTTATAATATTAGTTTAGGAAGGATAACATTTAATTATGGGATACTAGCTGCGCCCTGCGGTTTCACCCGCGGTTAAAAAGTATCCTATGTGCTATGTTAGACTATGATCTATCTCTGTGCCAAATTTGATTCAGATCTGTTCAGCCGTTCTGGCGTGAAAGAGTAACAAACATCCATCCATCCATTCTCACAAACTTTCGCGTTTATAATATTATTAGTAGGATTAATAGCTACTCTGTATCCTTCCAATTTCCTAAAACATAATTTGAAACTAATTTCACTTCTCACGGCTATCCGAATTAGGCGCCCATCTTCAACCACCGTTAATTAAAAGCCTTATCCAAAAATAAACGATCGAAACCTTATTAGAGATAAAATACCTACGCTACAAATCATCAGCTTTCCAAGAAGGTCCATAATGGGGCCATATTTGGCCGATATTGGCCTAAATAATAGCCTTTAACGGGCCAAATAAGGGATCCATAAAATAATGATCTAATGTAGAGGCTTCGGGCAGGTTGTGAGTTATTCGGGTATCGTTAGTAGTTTCTCGCTTTTTTTAGTGTTTGCTTGGGGTGTAGTGGGAATACGCTTTTTTTATGTATAAAATTGAGAGAATGGGAGCCTAGTTGGGAGAAGGCCCGCCTCTCAAGCCAGAAGGAGCGAGTTCGAACCCAGCCGACGGCACGCACCAATTTGTTCATTGTGTGAACATATGTGCGTATTGTATGTCATCTGCTACATGACTGGAGCCCGGTGTATGGCGACAGGCTCGCCCCCTGTCACATTTGGTACTGAATATCGTCCGGCGAAGTGTGGGTATTACACCTCTGTCAGCCTTCTTCTCCTCCAAGCCAATCTTTTCCTCTTGAGGTATGGAAAAAAAAAACAGTACAGTACAGCGTCTTGCCGTCGGACCACCAACGGAAACCAAATACGCGCGGGCGGGTTGACAACGGATTTGAAACTGTTGTAGCCATTTTTTCGAATTGAGGCGGTACAATCATTTTTATAACTTTGACGTTTTTAAGATAATAATAAATAATTTCGGGACTCTTCCACACACGGTCGCCTGACTCCAAACTAAGCAAACTTGTACTATGGCTGCCAGAGACTGAAATACATACTTAATTATATATTAACACCCAGACATAGAACAAACACAAATGTTCATCACATAAATGTTTGCCCTAGGTGGGAATCGAGCCCACACCCCTAAGCTCAGAAGGCACTGTGTCTTCGATACATAATTAAATTTTGCTATGCTAAATAATGTAATTTGTAATTATGAATAATGAGTATCTAATTAATTAATGTTATTAGCATGTCATTGTGTCGTTTTAGTAAATATATGAAAATAAAAATAAATAAATAAATGAATAAAGACATTTGATTTGATTTGCTGGTCGGGTGCTGGCCAGGCGCTGATCGTGTGCTGATCTGGTACGGAGTTAAATGACTACCTCCTTACCTCACCGCGACCGACACTCTGTCACTGCTTTACTCTGGGGACCCAGATAAGTTCACTTTGCTTGAAAACGATTGTATGTCTACAATCTCCAACGCTCGAACGCCAGCTGCTGTACAAAACACGAGCAGCAGAGCTGGTGTTCTAAGATCGAAATATAAAAAGTGCATATTAATTCCTGGAGCAAATAACGCTTTATTTTACAAAAACTCATACTTAACAGCTACAAAAATTTACAACATTTGCCCTCTGACATAAAGACTCTAGAAGGAGCACTGTTTTCCAGGAAATTGAAGAAATGGCTATTAACAAAAGGATTTTACGATTTAAAGAGTTTTATAATTAAAAAAATAGCGATTATTTACTCTTATTTTGATAGTGTTATTTATTTTATATTGTTTAACTATATTTATGAGTACCTATGTATATCACATTGCACACCCGACTTGGGTCTGTTGAGACTATATTTAAATTAAGACCTTTGTACACAGTTCTGCAAAAAAATGATTCTTATTCCTAATCTTACTCATAAAAAATGTCACGTGATTGTCAACTCCATTACTTTGTTCCTCACTCGTTAATGAAATCGTTTAGCCATGTGTCCTGTCCAACCCTATTTAGGGTTCATTACTGCTGTTCCAAAGTTCTAACATTCCAATTAGGTTCATAGAATCAGGTGTTTCTTTGTACATCAAGTTCATCATAAAAACTGTTTTTAAACAAATCTCTAGTGTGTTTGTGTAATCTCGCCATTTTTCGTCCTTGTTGCTCTCGTTTGAATATTCACAGGTGTGAAAGTGACCAGGATAAAATCTCATCTCATCTCACGCGTAGGAATAGCCACCTAAGGTTTTAGAGCATTTCTGAGGCGGAAATACACTAGAGATTTGTTTAAAACAGTTCATTCTAAATCAGTATTTATCACTTAACAATCTTTTTTAAATCTTATCGCAGCCTCCTGCAACATCTCCCTCAAATTACCAGCGTTATTTACTCAACAATTTCAAATTATCAGCAGATCGACGCAAAAGTACGTAATTTTACACCATAATAAAGCTGAGTACCGCGGGCTTGATGGTTACGGCCCCTATTTATAGCCTGTCTTGTACAGTCTTCAGTTTGTTTCAATAAACTGAAATCTAGAAATGGAGACAAATTTTCGTCGTTTTAAACAGTTTTTATGACATACTTAGTTATTTAGTTGATTTTAAAAATGCAAAATTTGTTCATACAAATTCTGCACTTTCAAATTCAAAATCAAAATCATTTTAGACATTTATGCCATCATGGCTGTCTAAAAATAAGTGATATTTGAAAAAACCGTACACTAGCTGCGCTCCGTGATTTCACCCGCGGTTTCACAAGAATCATACATTTTTGGGATAAAAAGTAAAAAGTTATAGCCTATGTTCTTTTCTGTACTCCTGACAATGTGTAAGCAAAATTTCATGATGGTCAGTTGAATAGATAAGGCATGAAAGCGTAACAAACAAACAAATAAACTCACTTTCGCGTTCATAATATTAGTTAAATTTTCTTTCATTTTGATGCACTTGGGCTAGCTCTACACTGTGTATTTTCCTGATAATTTTCATTTTTAAGGGTATTAAACATTTGTGTCCCTTGCAATGACGTCCGGTTTAACCAACAGTGTGGCTGTTTGCAAAAATTAAAAATCTAAAAAACCCTCGGCATCGAAATTCATCAACACCGATTTTCATCAAACACCCCGTCGTTTTTGCGTCAGGGATTAAAAATAAGATCAATAAAAAACAAATGTACCTCTGAAAATAAAAACTCATTTCAAAAATAGTTGATTGAATCAGGCGTTACTTTGTGGAAGTTCATCTTCAAGACTGTTACTGTAACAAATGTCTAGTGTATTTCAGCTGTAATTAGAGCTAAATAGAGCGGAAATACACTAGAGATTTTAACAATTTTTGGAAATAGCTTTTATTTTCTGAGGTATGTTTGTTTTGATTTTAATTGATCTTATTTTTGCAAGCCGCCATACTGTTGGTTAAACCAGACGTCATCGCAATGAACAAGTAACAGTCCTTTTTCAATCATATAAAAAGCAAAACAAAACTCAAAAACCCGACTTCCCGTCAGGCCGTCATCTATGTAAACAATTTTCATATATTAGTTGATATTTTAAAAGCTACTAGACCGATAAAATTTGTATGGCGTACTCATCGCGTAACACACATCCATACATGCAAAAAAAACATGCAATCGAGTTCAGAACCTCCCTCTTTTCTGGTAGTCGGTTAAAAATCCTCCTTTCACCTTCAAACATGATCTTGAGCTCAGTTGATCAGGCTCTGGTGGTGAGGAGTGGGGTCCGGAGGAATTCGTGGGGCTGTTAACTCGTTTAATTTATAGCCGTTGAAACGTTCCTGTTAAATTGTTATATTGATGGGCCGGCGGCCAGATAACTAGGGCTACCGCAGGTCGTGAAGAAAATTGAGAAAGAAATAGTAGTGAGACTCTAGTTATAAAAGTAACTTGAAAAAAAGATACTCGTAGCCTTACTGTCTCTTCTGATGTAATCTCTAATCTAATCTTAATTAATATATCCAGATAGATAGATCCTACTAATATTATAAACGCGAATGTTTGTATGTATGGATGGATGGATGGATGGATGGATGGATGGATGGATGTTTGTTACTCTTTCACGCCAGAACGGCTGAACAGATCTGGATGAAATTTGGCACAGAGATAGATTATAGTCTAGAATAGCACATAGGATACTTTTTAACCGCGGGTGAAACCGCGGGGCGCAGCTAGTAGATAGATAAACTATTTATTGTTCACATCACAAGTAACAAAAAGAAAACAAGAAAATAATTATAATAATACTTATTAAATAGTGTAACAATAACGAATCATACAGAGGCCTTCAAGCAGTCTCAATCTCTGACACTAAGGCTAGCCACTCGGCTTATACAAACTTACTATAAGATAGACTTTCTATACGATGAATAGAGTACAAAAAGAAAGGCCTATTCTCAGCAGTGAATGATCACGGACTGATGATGATGATGATGGTGATGGTGAAGATGATGACGAGATATGATGCGCCCGCGCAGCCCTGTCCTCGCCCCGCCTATTAGCTGGCTCTCGCTCGGGGGCGAGTTGGGAGCCAATTTGACTTCAACACCACTCACACTGCTCTGTGCGTGTTAGTGTGGGCAGGATTGAGCCTGCTGTGTTGCCATCCTACGCGGAAAGATTTTCCTGTTTTATCAGTTTCTCGGCCGCGCGAGTGCTAGAGAGCGAAGCGTCTATGCCTCAGCTTGGACAAAATGCTCTTATTTAGTTCGGATCTCTGTCTTCCTCTACAGGTTTTTCCAAAAGAAACATTGCTCCGCCATTTTGAAAATTTTCCAAAAACTGACACGACAAAAAAATCTATTGGATTTTTTTTTATAGTGAGCCTACTCACAAAACTTTAAGAGAATCGGTTGAGAAATGGGACCTATAGAGCAGAACAGACGTCGATATAACCATAATAAATGAATAATCATAATCATATAAATGACCAAAAAAAAACTACATAATTAAATTGTATTTATTGTAATAATTTTATTATATGCTGGCAACACAGCCTCATACAAACAACACGCACACAGCCACACCCTAATTTGCGTGTACAGCACTATCTCGTGAAATGAGCTCAACAAATAGGGTGAAAATTGATCTTAATGGTGATTCTGATTACACGATGAGAGGTTTTTACGTCCTCTCTTGCTATAAGTACTAATAAGTAGGCAGCTTACAGATATTAAACACTTTGCTTGAAATATATCTTCAGTAATCTCACTAATATTATAAACTAGCTGCGCCCCGCGGTTTCACCCGCGGTTAAAAAGTATCCTATGTGCTATTCTAGACTATAATCTATCTCTGTGTCAAATTTCATCCAGATCTGTTCAGCCATTCTGGCGCGAAAGAGTAACAAACATCCATCCATCCATCCATCCATACATACAAACTTTCGCGTTTATAATGTTAGTAGGAAGGATAATAAGGGATGATAGCCTAGTTGGAAAAGGCCCGCATCTCAAGCCAGAGGGAGCGGGTTCAAACCCAGCCGACGGCACACACCAATTTGTTTATTGAACATATGTGCGTATTGTATGTCATCTGCTACATGACTGGAGCCCGGTGTATGACGACAGGCTCACCCCTGACACATTTGGGACTAAATATCGTCCGGAGAAGTGTGGGTGTTGTATTACACCTCTGCCAGCCCCCTCGGGGGAAAGACGTTATGTTATGATATGTTATGTAATATTATAAATGCGAAAGTTTGGATGGATGTTGGTAAGGGACCTCTTAGACGGGCCATCTTCTACTGCATTACTGGCCCAGCCCTAATAAAATTAATGAAAATGACGTCACGTACGTTAATTGCTTTAAAGTTAAAGTTACGTCCAAGTTAACGTTAAAGTTAACTCCGAGTAAGCTTAAAGTGAGTATTACTTTTTATACCCCATAATTAAGAGAAATTGACCATCAATCCAAAGGTGAAGTCTAGTCTAGCTATTGTTTCCCGTAACAAGTCCTGTTACCTTGTACGACAAGTTGTACCTTGTGTCCCGTAATAACAGTTGCCGTTATTTTGTAAAAGTATTAAATTAAGTATCTGTGTGTTTGTGAGAAAAAAATATCAAAAATGGGACAGCATCATTATATCTCCCTTTAGTTTCTATGTTCTGTGGACAAAATCCTTATCAAGCAAACTGAACTGCAAACAGCTTTTTCCTTACTAACCTTTTTAACCCTCGACGCAAAAACGACGGGGTGTTATAAGTTTGTGTTCGTCTCTCTCTCTCTCTCTCTCTCGCTCTCTCTCTCTCTCGCTCTCTCTCTCTCTCTCGCTCTCTCTCTCTCGCTCTCTCTCTCTCGCTCTCTCTCTCTCGCTCTCTCTCTCTCGCTCTCTCTCTCTCTCTCTCTCTCTGTGTGTGTGTCTGTCTGTCTGTCTGTCTTCGGGAGCATCATTGCTCCCGAACGGAAGCTATGATGCCACAGACATTTTTGTTATTTGAAAGCTGAATTAGTCGGGAGTGTTCTTATCTGTTGTTTGATTGATGAAAATCAGTGTTGAGGGTTCTTGAATTTTTAATTCATACTTGTTATTGAATACTTGTGCTATAACAATAATAATAATAATTGTAATATAGTGCTAACCGGGTAGCAAACTCTGGTGGGAGGCTTCAGCCGTGGCTAGTTACCACCCACCGGACCAAGCCATGCCGTGAAATGACCTAGTCGTATTTCGGGATGTAGTCCGGTGTAACCGTTCCGAAGACGGGTCTGAGCAGTAGCGCACTCGTAGCGCCTCTCTCAACTGCCGTCTTTGTACTTCTTCACTCTACAAAATTTCAAGGCTAGAGTGAATAAGTACCTTATAGGTCGTCGTGCTCCATTTTAGACCAGAACGTCGCTTAACATCAGGTAAGTTGGTGTTCAAACGCCGACCTGTTCTACTTAAAAAAAAAAAACTTATTTATTTATTTATTTTTGGAAAACATACAGTGTTATCCATACTGTAATAGTAAATTAGAAAAATAGATTGACTAATTTACTATTACAGTACGAACCATTAATTAGTTTTCACATATAGAATCTAAGTACACAACTTGTTTACAATCAATATATAAATCAAAACTAGTCCTCTAAGAGGTTATATATAAAAAGCTCAGACAGTTATCTAAAACATTTTTTTCTAAAGAAGTTATGCTAGGTGCTAGGGGTATTGTAGTACTTCTAGCATAATGTACTTGCATAATATACCTAGCATATGGGTACTATTAGAACCCTGAAAGCCATAATATTGTTATTTTGGTTTGTGCTTTTTTGGATGGATTTGGATGTTGATTTTGGATGTTGTTGAATGGGTCTTTTTATCCGGAGTGCCATTTATTTACCACATTTTACTGAACTTGAACTTGCTTTGAACAACTCTGAAGGACTCTTGTGAAATATGCAAGTTTTTTTCATTTGGCCATCTACAAATACGTTGGTTTCATGATTTATGTTGCTGTGTGAGTATTCGTTAAGTGTGTGAGTTACGACGCTATTCAAAGTGTTGTTTTTTTTGTCTCATTAGTTTACTTAGGGGAAGCTGCGTGGCTTAAAAAATTGACAGATAAAACATCAGTTTATACGTATTTTAAAAAGTAAGTGAGTGTAACAGTATTTTGGACTTATAACATATCGTCACGCCTTTCCCTCGATGGGGCTGGCAGAGGTGTACAATACACACACTTCGCCGGACGATATTCAGTCCCACACATGACAAGGGACGAGCCTGTCGCCAAACACCGGGCTCTCGTTATGTAGCAGATGAATTATGTTCACACAATGAACAAATTGATGCGCGCTTTCGGCTGGGTCCGAACCCGCTCCCTCTGACTGAAAAGCGGCGTTCTCCGACTAGACTATCATCGCGTAACCGTAATGGTTCTAACCATTACGGTTACGCGATGATTGATGATGATTAATTTATATTTTCTTGCTATAAATATAAATTTTATAATTTTTTTAAATACGAACAACTTAGCATTATCCTTATGTACTAACAATTCAATTCCATCCTAAGGTTGTCTGGAAGAGATCGCTCTTAGTGATAAGGCCGCCAGCTGTTACACTAAAACTGAAGTTTTTCTGTTCTGTTGTTTTGTTATTTCTAGTGTGAACAATAAAGTGTTTATCTATCTATCAACGTTATTTTTGCACGAGATTGAGTGCGATAAAAAAAATTAATTGCATGATTTAATTTAGGTACTTATTACTATTTCAAGCGATGGTTTTAGATAGAAGGGATGTCATGACGAATTGTTTCAAATATTCGTCATTCTTAAGGTCCGCGGTCCGAATAATAAACGAGGAACCAAAGCGTTTCGTGCGTGTCGTTGGTATGTCGACCATAAAACGATGCCACTTTTTTGTACTCTTGGTTGTTTTATAGAAGAACGGGCTAGGGAGAATAAGGTCATGCAAACCAGATGCACACCCGAAATGTATCCGATAAAAAACCGATAGACTAGCAACCTTGCGCCGATGATCCAGCTTTTGAGTTTTGGTCTTGAGGTCAAATCTTACGCTTTGCCAAATTGCTATGAAATTCGCAGGTTAGATAAATATAATCAGCCGCAAACGCTGTCGATGATTACAAGAGCAAATAAAGAAAACGGTCACAGCTCCATCTTCAGCACAAAAAGTGGTAGAAATAATCTAAGAGGATCTTAATTGGGGAGAGCGGAATGCGAGGCGCGCCGGGACCGGAGTCCCGCGACTACGGGCCGTTTACGTGTCGCCTTCTTTTGGTTTCTTTGTCATGTTTTTTTTTTGTGATTGTTACTTGAGGCTAAAGAAATTGGCCGATACAATGTCGAGTTACGGCTGTTTTCAATAACTTACTTTTTTTAAATGTAGAATAGGTCGGCGTTTGACCACCAACTCGCCTGATGTTAAGCGACGTTGTGGTCTAAGATGGAGGACGACGACCTATAAGGTACTTATTCACTATAGCCTTGAAGTTTTGTAGAGTGAAGAAGTACAAAGACGGCAGTTGAGTGAGGCGCTACAAGTGCGCTACTGCTCAGACCCATCTTCGGAACGGTTACACCGGACTACATCCCGAAACACGACTAGGTCATTTCACGGCATGGCTTGGTCCGGTGAGTGGTAACTAGCCACGGCCGAAGCCTCCCACCAGATAAAACTTACTCATAACCGAAGGTTAAAATGGCTACTAATGGTAGCTTTCGCCATTTCTATAAACTAAGATAGATAGGAATATCCTATCTGTGATGTATATCTATCTGTCGGAGGGTTGATTTCTTACCATATGTAGATAGGTTGTTCCATAGAAAAAACAACAACATTTCAGCAGCATTTCAGAGTCTTTTTGTTAATAGTTGTAAGGTTAGGAATTTTTTTGATACCAGAACTGGTTTTTAATACCAGGTTACACTACGGCTATTAAGTAGGTGTACACATTTCTTGTATTAACTTACACCAAAAATAAGTAACCAGAGCTCAAATTAACCTAACATAACCTTTCCCCCGAGGGGGCTGCCAGAGGTGTAATACGACACCCACACTTTGCCGGACGATATTCAGTCCCAAATGTGACAGCGGGCGAGCCTGTCGCCATACATCGGGCTCCAGTCAAGTAGCAGATGACATACAATACGCACATATGTTCACACAATGAACAAATTGGTGCGTGCCGTCGGCTGGGATCGAACCCTCTGGTGAGAGGCGGGCTTTCTCCAACCAAGCTATCATCGCTTTTCTTAAGCTTAAACTAAACAATAGAAAATTCAGACTGCTTCTGGAAAGAAGCTTCGTTTGAGAGCCTCCTATTCTAGGTTAGATTCGTCTACCATCTTCGACCACACCGTTACTTGACATCGTTGAGTTGAAGTAAAACCATTAATACCTATAGGTAAGTAGGGAGTAAATATCGTACTTTATGTCACTTCCACTATCACGACGATTCAAATGACACCTGACATGTCTAAATCCATCAAACTGTTTAGGCTGCAGGGCGTGACAAAGAAACGTCATACATACATATGTACATACATACACTAGAAAAACCTAACCCTCTTTCTTGCGCAGTGAGGTAAAAAGTATAAAAACAGTATTTAGTATTCGGTATTTTGGTGTTGGTCGATTGTAAAAGTTTTTCATTATTATTAGTTTACTTGTTGCTTTCAGATAATTACGTTTGAGAAATAGTGCAACGAAACTGAAATCATTGTTCCTTATAATTGAATCCCCAATTTGATCCCCAAGGGATCTAAAAACACAATCCCCTAGCTAGAAGATTCTTAAATACTCATAATTTCTTTTAAATCCTATTGAGTACTAGCTACGCCCCGCGGTCTCACCCGCGGTTAAAAAATCCTATGTGCTATTCTAGACTATAATTATTTATCTCTGCGCCAAATTTCATCCAGATCTGTTCATCCGGTCTGGCGTGAAAGAGTAACAAACATCCATCCATTCGTTTGCAGTACGCTAGGTGAGCTAGCGTGCTCAATTTAGATGGTGTTTTGACAGTTAGACAATTAGCAATCCAATATATTTCAATCGCACGAGCACTACTACAGTAATTTAGCATACTGCATATTGGAAAATACAATGACTGCTTAAATGCAATACTAAAAATAAGATCATTTTTGACAACTGAACTGACAAAATCCTACTAATATTATAAACGCGAAACTTTGTAAGAATGGATAGATGGATGGATGTTTGTTACTCTTTCACGCCAGAACGGCTGAACAGATCTTTTGGCACAGACATAGATTATAGTCTAGAATAGCACATAGGATACTTTTTAACCGCTGGTGAAACCGCGGGGCGCAGCTAGTGCTACTATAATTTTGACAAATTTTCGCTGATAATTTTGATGACAGAATAAATCGTTCCGTACAAACTGTTGCCATGCCCTAACAGCGTTATATTATTATGTTTACTTACATATTACGAGTATATGATTATAAGACCTGCATGACTAATTAATTAATATGAGAAATAAATATTTGCGTATTGAGAATTGAGTAATTTTCTGACCGACACGATGACGACACGTAGGTACCTAAGAATCAGCTTTTTGATCGCTCGATAACTATTAAGGTTGTAAATAAAATCTGTACTACAACCTTCTGTAGCAACATCCCGCCGTTTTAATACATTTTCGACACATTTCTGTTGTCTTTTTGCACTTTCCAACCTCACGGTCAACTCGCGGCCGTCCGTCTCCGTCAATCCCGCGCTGGTCGTCGTTACACTTTTAAATCACATTGTTTTGTTTCAACTCTTGCTGTTTTGTTTGAACTTTTAGGATGTGATTCCACTGAAGCTGTGAAAGCCTAGCTAAAGATGGCTCGCCTTTCAAGCCGGAGGAGCGATTACGATCCCAGCCGAAGGCACGCACCAATTTGTTCATTTGTGAACGTATGAGCCTATTTAATGCCATCAGCTACATAGCTTGAGCAAGGTGTTTGGTGACAGGCTTGCTTCCTGTCACATTTGGGACCGGATATCGTCCGGCGAAGAATAGGTATTGTATACACCTCTGCCAGCCCTTTCAAGGTAAAGGCGTGACGATATGATATGTTATGTTCCACGGAATATTTTATATTAAATTTTTATTAGTATTTTTTGACGTTCAGAGGTATATTACCATGTAACTATACCCATTTGATACAATAAACTGAAACTGAAGTGGAAACGGAGCGGAGTTCGGAGGATCTACTCTCCGCTCATTGTGATTAGTTTATGCACCTCTGAGCTCCGCTCCGCTCGTATCCGCTTCTGTGGAATTGCACATATAATTAGATAGATAGATAAACACTTTATTGTTCACACCGGAAATAACAAAAACAAAAGAACAGAAAAAATTTTAAACTGTAGTGTAACAACTGGCGGCCTTATCACTAAGAGCGATCTCTTCCAGGCAACCTTAGGATGGAGAGGATACTTATGAAAGAGTATGGGACATGGGTGTGCAAAAATTAACAAAAATAAGAGTGTTGATACATCTACTTAAACTATTTGAATTATACTTACATAAACATACAATTATGCTGCGTATCCACCAAAGATTTGCCAGGAAGAGGAGCGGTGCGAGGAAAACCCCACCAATAAGATCACAGAAGTTAATAAAACTAGCAAGTAGTTCGCCCCCAACGGAGACCTCACATGTCTCATTAACTAGGCGTCCAATTATGCTCATACTGAACCTTAAAATTTTTGTTTTCATGAACTACTTTCCAACAAAATTTCATGAAGTTTAGATTAACGACACTGAAGCTATTGACGGACAAACAAATGGCGCAGATGTCCAGTACACTCTGAGAGCTCGTTTCGCATAAAATAACATATCGTCACGCCTTTCCCCCGAAGGGGCTGGCAGAGGTGTAATACAACACTCACATTTCGCCGGACGATATTCAGTCCCAAATGTGACAGGGGGCGAGCCTGTCGCCATACACCGGGCTTCAGTCATGTAGCAGATGACATACAATACGCACATATGTTTACACAATGAACAAATTGGTGCGTGCCATCGGCTGGGTTCGAACCCGCTCCCTGTGGCTTGAGAGGCGGACCTTCTCCCAACTAGGCTGCCATGGCTTGGTCAATAAACTAGTAGCTCTGTGGGCTTTGGACCTCGCGGCCGACGTTTGTCTTCCTCTAGGTATAGGTGGCATTCCTCATCCTCTTGAAATTTTGTGAGTAGCTTCGATAATTATATAGATACTTTTTTTGGTCGAGTCAGTTTAAGAGTCCCGCGACGCTCTGAAATTTCCATACAAAAACGCTACTTAAATTTCTTGAAAACCATTTGTCCGATTGTGATGAAATTTAGCATTTACAATTAAATTAACAATATCTCCGCCCCTATGTTCTTGGTTTTTTTAAAAAACGTTCTCAAGTGAAAATAGAACTATGAAAAAATCTGCAATTGTAGTCACTTTTGACTGATTTATTCAATAGATAGACCAAGCAAATCAAAAATCCCTCTACATAGAAGAGTTGTTTACATCATTACCTTTTAAATGAATCTATATAATACAAGGGACATTCTTAGTTATTTGAGAATGATTAGAGAAGTGCAAAACTCATAAAAAAATAATTGCACTATGTCACTCTGTAGGTAACTTTAAAGGCTCGTCAGTATCTTTACTTGCTCTCTTCGCTCGTCATCTTCTTCTAGACGAAATGGCTATGGAAAACCTTAAGCCAATGCGAAGTTAGTCTAAAGTGGTCGCCGGACTCTTAATATAATTTTATCAAAATGGAGGAGATTCTGATCTCCGCAACTTTGAATCTTAAATGTTCAATCATAAAAGTCAAAGTCAAAGTGTTTTTATTCAATTTAGGTATCAAAGATCCACTTATGAACGTCAAAGTTATTTAAATAGACTCGACCGCCTTGTTCGGATAAAGAGCCTCTACTCAGAAGAACAGGCAAATAAATGAACTGGTCCTATTAGTGGAGTTTTTTCCAGGCTACACATCCTCGCATCGCTCATCTTTCAGTATAAAAGCACCCTCATTATTTTATTTCAACTCCTGGTTCGTTTTGGGAAGGTGATGGAATTCTCGCAAATCTTGGTTTGTTTGGTGTAACTGTATCTAATGTTTCGTTTTTTTGGATGTTGATTGTTAAGTGTTCGAGGGTGATGAAGATGTGTGTGAAATGTGTGAATGGGAGGGCGGCATACCTAATTCTTTACATAAACCCTCTTAGCAATAAACGTTGTACAGCCTCGGAATAGCTACAGTCTTTTGTCTTTTTCGATCGAGTTTAAAAATGTAAATCTTATATCTTTAAATGAGCAATTCTTGTATATATATATATATATAATTGGAATCTCGGAATCGGCTCCAACTATTTTCATACAATTTAGTATATAGTGGGTTTCGGGGGCAATAAATCGATCTAGCTAGGAATCATTTTTAGAAAATGTCATTTTATTCGTGTTTTATCGATAATCAACTTAAACATAAACTTGGAAGAAAAATAACAAAAAGGAGGCGTTTGAGTAGTCTCAACTGAAAAATATGACTCTTCCTAACATCTATTGGCGAACAATAATATTATTTTTTGTGCACAATTAAAAAAAAAAAAATACCGAGCAGGTACTGAAGGAAAAAGACAGAACACTGTATAATAATAATTGTTCTGACGCTACATGACGCTTATTGCTAAACACCCACACTTCGCCGGACGATATTCAGTACCAAATTTGACAGAGGGCGAGCCTGTCGCCATACACCGGGCTCCAGTCATGTAGCAGATCACATACAATACGCACGTATGCTCACACAATGAACAAATTGGTGCGTTCCGTCGGCAGGGTTCGAACCCGCTCCCTCTGGCTTAAGAAGCAGACCTTCTCCAACTAGGCTCATCACGTCACCAAAATATATTGTATTACATTGTTCAAAAATATACATGTGAAAACTTATTTGACATTTGGCATGACATTCGAATCTCCCAACTATCTAAAATCATGATCCAAAAAAACAAGGTCTAGCATTCCGGGAGCAAACACGTAATGACGTCACTCGTCATCGTCATCCGTCTCTTTCGCACTATTTGTAAATGATTTATTGCGGTCTTGCTTTATCATCGATTGACGTCACTACGTGTTGCCCACATGACCGGAAAGCTATACCTGGGACCCTATTCGGAGATTTGAGATTTTCATCTTACTTTTTTTCGTCCTTGTTGCTCTCGTTTGAAACGTCATAGGTGTGAGAGTGACCAAGATAAAATCTCATGTCATCTCACGCGCTCACGGAATAGCCCCCCTGGCAGCGTATATTATTGTAGCATGTCTAAAATCATTACATATTTGAAATAGCAATAAGTACCTTCATTCAATCATTCAATTAAATAAATTATTTTTATCGATCACAATCTCGTGCAAAAATAAAATAATAAGACATTTATAATCTCCGGATATAATATCGTAAAGTGAGAGGTTCAGTGGCCAATAACTATATAATTAATTTTACGCCTTGTCGGTCTGTGTAAATGGTTGGTTAGTTTGATTGTTACGACAGTATGCATCGCAGTAACTCAAGTTCATACAAAACTAGCTGCTACTATTACTTTATTCAGAAAATAGTATCCAAAAACCTTTCTCGTGATGTACTGTAACTAAAATGATCAAATTTCATTAAGACGCGGCCATATCACGATTACTTACCCACACACACGTTTACTTAAGCCGAGTCTTTTTGGAGTTGAAAATCGTATATCATATTTAACGGTAAAATGAAATCGGCGCCCAGAATCACATTTTTTTGCCGTTTTTATTAGTATTAATCGTAACAAGGGCATAAATAAAGATAAGTAGCTCGGTTAAATTTTAGAGAACTAGTCTGGTTATTAATCATCGAAAAAAAATGTGGTGTAATCGCTGAAAATTTAGAGAACCACACACAATAAGTTTTTTTAAGATAAGACGATACGCGTACTCAACACGTTACAAGGTTAGGCTTCAGTCAGATTCCGCCTTAAAACAAACAAAGATACTATAAGTATATTACATATCGTCGTCACGCCTTTCCCCGAGAAGGCTGCCAGAGGTATAACACAACAACCACACTTCGCCGGATGATATTCAGTCCCAAATGTGACAGAGGGCGAGCCTGACGTCACAGGTCCTCAGTGTGTGTTGTCGTGTATGTGTGTGTGTTTTACACATCTACAAATTTACCTAATAATTATTGAGCACTTGAGCAGCCTACTACATCAGTTCACAGATTTAAATAATATACATTCAGCAATTTCAATTTGACTGCCTCGGTGGCTCAGTTGGTAGTGAACCTGCCTTCTGTGCTAGGGGGCATGGGTTCGATTCCCACCAAGAACAAACATTC
Source organism: Peribatodes rhomboidaria (assembly GCA_911728515.1). NCBI lineage: Eukaryota > Metazoa > Arthropoda > Insecta > Lepidoptera > Geometridae > Peribatodes > Peribatodes rhomboidaria. Next base: position 2,109,374 of record OU452190.1, read on the forward strand.
CTGTGAACTCATGTGATTCATGTGAACATTTGTGTTTGTTCTATGACTGGGTGTTAATATCTATCTAAGTATGTATTTAAAAGTATTTATGTATGTACATATATCAGTCTCTGGCCGCCATAGTACAAGCTTTGCTTAGTTTGGGGTCAGATGACCGTGTGTGCATAATGTCCCAAATTATTATGGATAATTTATTTATTTAAACAAAGGTTTTAAAGAACATGGTCTACTGTTTGTACAAGTGTAGCGTGCAAACTTGCTTGATGGGGAACGAAGCGACAGAGTGTGCAAAACTCAAAACGGAACAAAATTAAATTGTATGTCGAGATTTTTATTGTTTCATTTTGCAAACTGTCATCAAGTAGAGATGCGTAATTATTATTTAGCTGCGTCGTGAAACAAATGAAGATACGAGAAGTATTTGCTCTGGATGGTAAGCGCAGTTATCATAGAGGTTGGTAAGTGATAAGTAGGTAGTTGAAAAATAGATAAATTTTGACGTGTCTATGTGTGTGTGTGTGTGTTCGTGTGTGGCATTTGATAACATTTTGACATTTTGATATTTTGACTTCCATTATTTTCCTATTTTCATGTTGACATTTTATCTGTATGTTATATTTTATTTCATTCGCTTTTTATTACCTTGACATGTTTTATTTTTATTCGATTTAATTAATCAAATCGATTTTTTTATGGTATTTGTTATATTTTATTTTTTGTAGTTTTCTTTGATCAGATTAATTGATTTTTGGTTTATTTTGACTGTATTGTAAATAGTTATTATCATTAGCGTAAGTCGGGTTAACTGGTGCTAGTTGAATAAATAAATAAATAATAAATAAATCGTAGCTCCCGAACTGATGACCCGATTTAAATTTAGTTTTTTTTCTTCTGTTTGAATGGTGAATTAGTCGGGAGTATTCTGACTTCTTACTCGTAGGCCTATGTTTGATGAAAACCAGTGTCGGTTTTTTTTTAATTGATACTTCCTACTAATATTATAAACGCGAAAGTTTGTATGTATGGATGGATGGATGGATGTTTGTTACTCTTTCACGCCAGAACGGCTGAACAGATCTGGATGAAATTTGGCCCAGAGATAGATTATAGTCTAGAATAACACATAGGATACTTTTAACCGCGGGGCGCAGCTAGTGTTAAATATGGCCGTTAGTTTCTTACCCGTTCCTCTGGTTAGTGGCAGCTTTGTGTATTTTGGTTTTATTTGATCTCCTACTGTTTGAGATGGAGCAATCTGAGGATGTTTCCGGAGCGAGTGCGAGGCGCCAGCGAAGCGTCTCTGTCACTTTGGGCTAAAATGCTTCCGGATGTCTCACAGATTTCCAGTTGTTCTCCTCTCGGGTTGCATTTCTTTATTTTACCATATTCGTACCTACCATATATATTTTTATATATCGTCACGCCTTTCCCCCAAAGGGGCTGGCACAGGCGTAATGCAACACCCATACTTCGCCGGAAGATATTCAGTCCCAAAAGTGACAGTCGGCGAACCTGTCGCCATACACCGGGGTCCAGTCATGTAGCAGATGACATACAAAACGCACATAAACAAATGTTTGCAGACCGTCGGCTGGGTTTGAACCCACTCCATCTGGCTTGAGCGGCGGGCCTTCTCCAACAAGGCTATCATCGCTTTTTTATCTCGCAGATACACCTTTTAATTTTGAACACGCTAAGCGTTTGATCACATTTTCCTCGATGTTGTGATCAGAAATAATGGATCTAGCCCATTCGGGAAAATAGCTCTCAAAAAAGCCTTCTGGGACCTAGTTTTAGGTGATTAAACGACTGTTTAAAGTAAAGGCCGACTCGAAACATAGCCGCTCGAATCGAACCGCATTTTTAATTTTTAACATTTTGTTAAGTTATAGTTTCGAAAAAGTATTTAACTAAACTAGACTTAAAAAAGTATTTAAGTGGGTAGGTAGCTCCATCTACACATTCTCAAGCTTCAAGTTTACCCTAAGCTGTTTGATATGTTTGTCCAGCTAAGGAAGTCCAAAAATAACACGTAGTACCAACTTTGGCTGAGCCGCTTTCGGTGCGCTTGATCACAAATTGATAGGTGAGCAAACAGGCGGCCGGAAGCCAGCGCGGGTTCCACTCCCGTAAATATTGGGAATACACTTAGGAAATTTGAAATTTACATAATGAGGTATTTTAAAGCGATTTAGGAAGTCGATGGGAAAGCTCATCCTAGTCTGGTAAATGATTATAGAGGGTGTTGGTTTTGGGTGTAGCTTTTTTTTTTGTATGTAGAACAGGTCGGCGTTTGACCACCAACTCGCCTGATGTTAAGCGACGTTGTGGTCCTATAAGGTACTCATTCACTCTAGCCTTGAAGTTTTGTAGAGTGAACAAGTACAAAGACGGCAGTTGAGTGAGGCGCTACAAGTGTGCTACTGCTCAGACCCGTCTTCGAAACGGTTACACCGGACTACATCCCGAAACACGACTAGGTCATTTCACGGCATGGCTTGGTCCGGTGGGTGGTAACTAGCCATACTCAATACTCAAGGGTATGGTTGTATCCGTCAAAGTAAACAACTTTTAGAACATCAGTTTTCAAACTTCGAAAAAAAAACTTCTCACAAAATCGATCACGTGACTGGTTATTTTGTATGGAGACTCGGTTATTTTTCATTCTCGTAAAAAAATTACGAGTTTTAAAAACTTATGTTCTAAAAGTTGTTCTCTATGATGAGTAGAACAATACCCTTGAGTATTACTACACCCTAAACCAGCACCCTGTATATTGTGGTCTTAATATATCGCTGAAATAATAGATGATCAGCACACAATTTATTTCTAATAATTCGGAAACATTTTCGTTCGGATTTCAAAAGTTTTATACTCAAATTATTTGAATCTCAGTCAGTTTTCTTAAGTTTTTAAACGTGATTCATTCTTCCGATCGGATTTATCCTCGATTCCCTATTCCTATATTTATAAAAGTAGAAGACTGAGATTCGAACACTGCGAGTTTGATATTCATGGGATCCGATCGGAAACGTTTCTGGGTGATTGAGAATATCACTGCTGGTCAGTATTCAGATTCGCTTGCGGTATCTGTATCTCTCGTGATTATGTCTGATTTAGTCTGACGTACTTATGTGACCGCGTGTGGCATTTACAATTTAACGCTATGATGACTAATTGTTTTGTTACCTGCATTACCTAGTGCATTTCCGTTTCGGATTTTTATATTTTGGCTGGCGAAGAACCATAATTATGGGCAAGCGTGACGCTCACTATCAGGCAAGCGGTCACGTCTCCTTGTTCAGTGGTATTAAAGAAAAATTAGTAAGGAGGTTAAAGGATTTGCGCGGACTATACTTTCATCGTTACTTGTAGTTGAGAAGAAGAGAAAGCCCCATTTCCTTGAGCAATTTCCTTCGAAGCGCACTAAAGCACATATTAAACGATTACTACGTAAACTAAGCATTAATTAAAACCGCCTGATTTAATACCAGCGAAGCCTATAAACTATAAACAGGGCCTACTACTATCAAAACATATAGCCCCACTCTTTACTCTTCCGTAGTCGGGTAAACAAATTCTAATCTCTATCATAACTAGTTTTAATTTTTGTCAATTCCAAAACCAAACGTGGGTGAAATCGCGGGGCGCAGCTAGTTATATTAGAAATGCGAGGGTGAGTTTGTATGTTTGTAAAGCTTTTTACACTTTTCCTTCTGAACCGATCGTAATGAAATTTTGGTTACTCGTTGACAGGAGAACAGAAAAAGACATAGGTACCTTTCATCCCGGTAATCAAATACTAACAGTTTCTTTGAGGCCGTGGGTGAAACCGTGGGACGCAGCTGGTTTGTTAAAAATCAGAGTAACTGTGCTTCCACCAGCTCTATGGTAACAAATTATTGCGTTGTCATATAAACTAAACCAAGCACGTATGCAAAACTTCAGCTCTTTCGAACACCCGGGACGTAGTTTAAATCTTGCTTGCAAGATGTTTAAACATACATACATATAAACAAAATTGAAGTTAATAGACAGCTTGTAAAAAAATGAAGACGATGGTAGGCCCCAAGAAACAAAATGGAGGCGTCCGATAGGTAATTAAATGTAATAAATATGGTGGAACGCCTCCCGGCTGGTTAGCGCTGGTGTTAATTAATTTTATCATATTATACCTACTATATTATAAGCTAGTTGTTACCTCGTGGGTGCACCCGCTTTCCATATTTGTTTTAAGTAAGAAAAGAGTTAGATTATTAGAAAGGATAAGTAGCTAGAAGAAATCGCTTTATACGATAAGGTCGCCCTTGTATTGCCGATATATGTATGTTAGTTTTTAAGGTTTCCATTCGTTTGAATTCGTGATACAGTAATTTATTTATTTTTTGAAGAAAAAGATGTCAGTTTCTTGCCTGTTCTTCTGAGTGGTGGTTCTTTTTCAGAACAAGGAAATCGAGTCTATTTATAGAACTTTGACGTTCATAAGTGTATCTTTGATAACCAATTGAATAAAAACATTTTGAGTTTGAATTTAAAAATTGAAGTCTTTTGTGTGCATTAAAGTTATATTGTATTGTTATGTTCCAATCCAGGGTCAGACTTTGGTGTGTTCCCCAGGATATCACCTTCCAGTAGGTGCCAAGGCGGGTCCCCGGGAGGTTTTAGTAGGTACAATCCTGCATAATCCAGTTACACCCCATGGCAGCTCTGGCAGATCTGGCAAAGTTTCTCCCCATGAAAATTTTTTCCAATACAGGGTGAAAGGGACTTCTATGTCAATCTGAACCTATGCGAGTAAAAATTTTTAATCAAACCATTTGAAATTGTGACTGCCTCGGTGGCTCAGTTGGTAGTGAACCTGCCTTCTGAGCTTGGGGGCTTGGGTTCGATTCCCACCTAGGGAAAACATGTATGCGATGAACATTTGTGTTTGGTCTATGTCTGGGTGTTAATATGTATTTAAGTATGTATTTAAAAAATATTTATGTATGTATATCAGTCTCTGGCAGCCATAGTACAAGCTTTGCTTAGTTTGGGGTCAGGCGACCGTGTGTGGAAGTGTCCCGAATTTATTATTATTATTATTTAAACCATTTCAGCATAAGCATGGTACAATAATTACTCCGCCAGGTATAGCGTTCCGGTCACGTGGGCAACACGTAGTGACGTCAATCGATGCTTAAGCAAGACCGCAATACGTCATTTACAAATAGTGCGAAAGAGACGGATGACGATGACGAGTGACGTCATACGTGTTTGCTCCTGGACTGCTACACCTTGTTTTTTGGATCATTAGCATGAAGAAGTTACACACACACTTACTCTCTCACAAATCGCGTTTTAAATAAACGACTATATTTTTATTAAGTCTGGAAATGCAGACTCCATAATAATGAACGTTGTGTAGCCTCGAAATAGTTATACAGTGTCAAAACACTGTATAACTATTTCGAGGCGTTATTTTTTGTTCTTTTATATTTTTAACTCAATCGAAGAAATAAAAGTTGTATAACTATTCCAAGGCTATACAACGTTAATTAGTAAAGTGGGCGTACAAAATGCCTCGTGTCTGACATTGTAAGTTTATTAAAAAAGGTTTTTACTGAAGAAAAAATGTTTTTATTTTCCTTAGCTCGTTTGTGGTTTTTGAGCTCCTCTAATTAGCAGGGTCTGAATTGCTTAATTAACTTGCACTTAATTGACATAAAAAGTCTTGATTTATTTATTATAAAATTTGCCAGCTTCAATAAATTTAATTATCTTTAATTAGTGCAATCCAGTCTTTATTCTAAGGCAATAATTCTCTTTTAACGCTAATAATTGTGTTGCCATGCTAGGGATAATCACAATTTTGTATTTATTGGTTTTGAAATCTTTTAATAGGTATTATTAGATGGTTATAGGTGTTCAATAAGTTCCTAGTAGTCGATATTTTATAATGCACTAAATTGAGGGTAATTTGATACCAATATTGACTACTTATGTTAGCGATGGATGCATTTACACCGACGTGTAAACTGCATCATTCAAAATTTGATCAAATATAATTATGTCTAACAAAAACAAAGTTAGAAAGTCGTACGAGAAAATCTTTACACGAAGGAAAGGTTTCGATGAAAATAAAGCAATATGATGATATGTGAGGTTAATTTTTCATAATTTCTTCTGTGACAACGCTAAATCATTTGGATCTTATAGTCTATCCATTGAGTTTTTAATTTCAAAATTAAAATCATTTTCTCTACATTTCAGAGTTTTTGTGTTACGATTTTAGGATTGAGGTTTACCCGTAAAAAGTTGTTTTCGTTACACTTCAGTGTAAACATCGTCTTAATAACAAGACTCCCGAGTCCCTACGTATAACAAGGTGCTAGTAAACCAATTATTAAGGGCAGTAAATGCCTTACTAATTATACGAGCGCTTAGAAAAAACTCATGTTCAAAGTTGTAAATCGTTCAAAGGGATATCTTGCTTCTACGAACTGAAGTCGAGTTAAGGTACGTATTGATTCCCGCCATAACTAGATGGCGCCACTGTTGAAAGACTGCTTTTTAAGAGGGCCGCGACGTTCTGAAATTTCCATACAAACGCGCTTCTCAAATTTTTTGAAAACCGTTTGTCAGATTATGATGAAATTTAGCATGTACAATTAAATTAACAATATCTCCGCCCCTATGTTCTTGGTTTTTTTTTAAAACGTTCTCAAGCGAAAATAGAGGTATGAAAAATATCCGCATTTTTATTTTGACTGATTTATTCAATAGGTAGACAAAGCAAATCAAAAATTCCATTACATAGGGAGGTTGTCTACATCATTAGCTGTTAAATGAATCCATAATACAAGGTAAATTCTTAGTTACTTAAGAATGATTACAGAAGTGCAAAAGACATAAAAAAAAATTAAATTGCACTTTGTCACTCTGTAGGTAAGTTTAGAGGCTCGTTAGTATCATTACTCGCTCTCTTCGCTCGTCTTCTTCTTCTAGATGAAATGGCTATAGAATACCTTAAGCCAATGCGAAGTTAGTCTAGGTCGCCTAGGTCGAAGTTAGTTAGGTCGCTGGACTCTTAAAGGTCCGGCGACAACTTTAGACTAACTTCGCATTGCCGTAATTATTGGTGCATTAAAGGTTTTCTATATCTATTTCGTTTTTAAGAAGACGACAAGTGAAAAGAGCAAGTAAATATACTGACGAGCCTCTTAAAGTTATCTACAGAGTGACAAAGTGCAGTTTCAATCATTTTTAAAAGGGTGATCAATGTTAAGTCTGTCTATCTTTTTTCGTTTTCGTTTGGTTTGACTTAGAAATATCTCTGACAGATTGTTTTTTTTTTTCTTATATTGTGTATATTTAAGTCAGTGATGCGTGAATCTGACATAATTATTATAATTTGTACGTAATAAATGTACACCGTATTTTTTTTAAAATCAAATTTCAAAGAAAATACTAATAAATAAAGTACTTAATTAAGTATTTCTATTTCTTGTTACATTTTTCTTTAGCTTTCTATATTTTTCAATTTCATAATTTGATACGTAGCTACATTTTTTTTGGCTATTCCGATTTAGGTAACATTTTCATCTAGAGAGAAAAAAACGCAGCGAGCCCAATTAGAGTACGGTCCCACAAAACGTAACCCGCTCCAACCCCGAACATTCGTTTACAACGCTTGTAACGTGCCCAATTAAAAATTGGGCTGTAAACTTAATGGTTATTATTAAACTTAAACTGGTTAGTTATATCGTATTTGTTAACGACCTACGAACAAATGATTTAATAACACCCCTGTTGGGGTTTTTCTTTCTTGTTTGTTGGTTGTGTTTTTTGACGTTTTTGTAACGTCAAAAATTTAGTGTTTTTGGTTTGTGTTTTTGTAGAGGGTTTTTTTTCTGGGTAGGTACAGTTGATTTAAAAGATGTGCGTTTTTATCTGACTGCGCAAGGAGGGTTATGTTTTTCGAGTGTATGTGAGTATGTGAGTATGTACGTATGTATGAGGTTTCTTTGGCACGACAGCCTAAACAGCTTGATGGATTTCGACATGTGAGGTGTCATTTGAATCGTCTTGATAGTGAAAGTGACATAGGATACAAATTATTGCAGCCAGGTTTTTTTTAAATGTCGCTTTTTAATCTTTATTAGCATTAGTTTTAAGTTGTTTTAATTTTTTAATTACGGCAGCCGAAGGAACGCAACAATTTGTTTAATTGGAACATTATGTGCGCTTTTGATGTCATCTGCTACATAACTGGAGCCCGGTGTATGACGTCAGGCTTGCCCCCTGTCGCATTTATGTCGCATTGAATATCGTCCGGCGAAGTGTGGGTGTTGTATTACACCTCTGCCAGCCTCTTATTGGGAAAGGCGTGACGATATGTATATTTCTATGTTTTTCAGCACTAAAATTGAGATAAGAACCAGTCACAGTGCGGAGTCATAGACAAATAAGTATGAAATATGATTGTTTGAACAACAATAAAGGTAATGCTGTACATTTCCGGTAGAAGATGCTTTAACTATCAGGTTAATTCTAGGTGAATTTGAGACACACGGAACGGTCGGTTAGAGAACTTTTAGAAATAGTGACGCTGTGAGCTGGAGATTTCTCCCTTTTTCCTGATTTTCTGATTTTTCCTCCTCTACTGGACGTATTCCTCTTCCTCATTCCTCACCGATTCCTGTGATACAAATTCATTGTATCACACAGGAATCGGTATTCCTGTGATACAATGAATTTTGAATGTACCTGTTCTTTGTGGACTGTTCTTGCGTGCTTGCGACTAGATTTTTGTATAAACCTTCTTTATGAAATTGAAATTAAATAACATAACATCTGTAAGTAAATCTTGGCAGACTGGCATATCTGTAGCGACTAGCGACCTACATACTGCATCATGCTTCGTGTGGTCATGCGCGCGCACCGTACAAGCGCCGCTGCGTACTGAGGAGCTGAGCAGCGCGCGCGGATATTTACGTGGCGGCGGCGCGTGCGTCATAGGCGCGCTCAGTGGAGCGATGGACAAGCGACGACATCCCTGCGCGGTGTTCCTCGGACGACTGGCGCGCGCTTTTTTTTTTTTTTTTTTTTTTTTTTTTTTTTTTTTTTTTTTTTTTTTTTTTTTGATGACTCTATGCTGTTGGCCACTGAGGCCTCGACAGCGTACCGGGCATTAGGCAAGCGCAGATGGCGCAGGGCCTCAAAAATGCTTACAAACTATGGGCGACGAGCGCAAGGGCACCTCTGAGGTACGGCCTCGGCTTGGGCTGTCGCCGAGGGAGGGGCGTCGAATTGCCCTGGCAGCCCAGAAGGGGCTTGCTCTAGGGCCCTAACGGGGACGGTTGAAGTTAAGGTTAAAAACAAAATAAATTATTATTAACAATGACTCGACCGCCTTGTTCGGAAAGGGAACCTCACCTCAGAAGAACAGGCAAGAAACTGAGGGGAGCAAGAAACTGAGGGGGACTGGCGCGCGCTTCGTTTCGTGTTTATTTATATGAAGGCGCGTCTGCCGCAGCTATTTTATTTGTCTAAAGTTTAGTACTCGCTGCGCGATGTTAGTTCGAAGTGCAGCGAACGAATTTGTACGTAAGTAAGTAAATCGATGAATAAAGTCTAGTATTTCTGCAATCGCTGTTTCCTTTACAAGATAACCTTCTCCCACGTAGCTCAGTAGTAGGTAGGGAACTCTGAGAACGCATAGGTGCCTGTCACACTGTAATCACCGTAATCACTTAGACAGGTTACCTTTCGTAATCACAGCGGACTCGAGTTCTGGTAGGAACTTAGGTAGTTAGGAGTTTAGTCGGAATAGTTTGGCTAAATTGGTGACCCCGACGTGATCACAAGCACAATGGCCGAAGAGGGACCGGGAAGTAAAGGAAATGCATTAGAGATGATTGGGATCAGATCTCGAATTCCACAATTCTGGCGAGACAAGCCCAGATTATGGTTCGCCCAATTTGAGACAATGATTGCGAGTCAGAAGCTAGGAGACGAGAACAAATTCGGCATGGTCGTCGCACAACTTGAGAAAATTGATGTGGAGCAAATAAGCGACATCATTTTAGAGCCACCTCACACCGGGAGGTACGAAACAATCAAGAATCGTTTAATAGCACTGTACGAAGAATCCGAAGAAATCCAGTTAAGGAAACTGTTAAATGAAATCGATCTAGGTGATCAACGCCCTTCTCAACTATTACGTCGCATGAGAGACTTAGCACGTAAAAAAATACCTGACGATACTTTACGAATGTTGTGGATGGGACATTTGCCCAAATCAACGAGAGCTGTCTTATCGGTTAGTAAAGAATCATCACTCGATGCATTAGCAAAAATGGCGGATAAAATGCACGAACAAACAAGAGAAGTTAACAGCGTATGCTCCTGCCAAGGCCATGCATCTACCTCACAACAACAACCATCAGCGGTACTGCCTAGCCACGACGTTATCGGCATGATCGAGGCATTGAGAAAGGAGGTCGCAGCCCTAAGGACGGATTCACACAACTATCGTCGGCAAACCTATCGTGGAAGAAACCGTTCACGTTCAAATTCCGCCCCAAGACGGTACGATAGTAGCGAAACATCGGGTACTTGTTATTTTCACCGCAAATTTGGCCGCGCTGCCTACAGATGTCGAAGCCCGTGTAACTTTCACACCAAGAAAAATGGCAGCCAAGAGAGATCGGGAAACTAGTGACGACTGAAGCTGTAGCGGGAGCTAATGTCGACGAATTGTTTGCATACCGCCTATTTATTAAGGATGAATCTTCGGGACTACATTTTCTCGTGGACACAGGAGCCAACGTCTCAGTCTTGCCAGCACGTCCCTCAGACAAGCAGGACAACAGTCCTGACAACTACCTCTACGCCGCCAACAAAACGCCAATTCCGACGTACGGGGAGCGCACCATATCACTCGACTTGGGAATGAGGCGCCCTTACAGTTGGACGTTCGTGATTGCAGCAGTCAGTCGGCCGATCATAGGCGCTGATTTTCTTCATCACCACGACCTACTCGTCGACTTACGCGGCAGGAAGATTATTGATCGAAAAACGAACATGCATGTACGAGGTTACTTAACACCTTTAACAGAAGGCAGCATTCGCACCATCGATGACAGCAAACCTTACCACAAGCAGCTCGCAAGGTTCCCCGATATTACGAGACCAACTCTGCCGAAGATTTGTCACAGCGAGGTCGAGCATCATATTGAAACCTCCGGAGCACCAGTTTACGCGAAAGCGCGACCTCTTCCACCTCACAAGTACAAGGCAGCAAAAGAAGAATTCCAAGAAATGCTAAACCAAGGAATATGTCGACCATCCAACAGTCCATGGGCCAGCCCTCTACACATGGTTTTGAAAAAAGATGGGTCATACAGAGCTTGCGGCGACTATCGGCGTTTGAACGCCATCACTGTTCCGGACCGGTACCCTATACCACGCTTGCACGATTTCACATATAACCTTCAAGGCAAGAAGATATTTTCCAAAATCGATTTGAAAAAGGCCTATTACCTAGTCCGAAATCGCGATGAAGATATTAAGAAGACAGCAGTTATAACACCCTTCGGACTTTTTGAATTTTCAAGAATGTGTTTTGGCCTTCGGAATGCCGGCCAAACCTTCCAGAGACACATTGACAATGTCATGCGAGGTCTTCCTGTGTTTTGTTTCGTTGATGATGTGCTGGTAGCTTCTTCAGACGAGACGACACACCAACAGGATCTGGAAGAGGTGTTCAAAAGATTGAACGACAACGGCCTACAAATCAACGTGGCAAAATGCGTTTTTGGACAAAGGAGATTGGATTTCTTAGGATACACAATCACGACAGAGGGTATAACGCCTACGGAAGAAAAGGTCCAAGCTATACAGGCGTACCCACTACCAGAAACCATCAACGATCTACGTCGATTTTTGGGAATGATCAATTTTTATAGAGAAGGAATTCCTCATGCGGCAGAAAACCAAAGGAAACTCAACGAGTACCTCCACAATGCAAAGTTACCTGCATGTTACCTTTCGTAATCACAGCGGACTCGAGTTCTGGTAGGAACTTAGGTAGTTAGGAGTTTAGTCGGAATAGTTTGGCTAAATATCAATTGTAGCAGAAATCCCCAATTTTCTAATTTAAAAAAAGTATCTAAAGTGTCCCATACGAAGACAAAGACGGACCCAGACGGAAGAGTCATGATGAGCTAAACTCGCAAGAGAGACTGGGTCACCAAAGCCGAAGACTGGGCAGTCTAAAAAGAGAGAAGGGAAGCCCTAGCCCAGTAGAGGGACACTTCTGCACCCTAACCATGTGTTTAGACAGTTACAATTTTTTTTTGTTTTCGTTTGGCTCCATCCATACATTTCAGTAAATGGCCCCGGCGGAAACGATAAGGAACTACAGACAGCACACTCAGCATATTGCTACTATCACGTTTTATTTGCAAAAGAAAAATCTTAGGTTGGCTTTCTTCCCTAGACTACACTTTAACGGAAAAAATACTCCAAATTAACAAATAATGTATAACAGTCACAGGCACACGCACACGCACACACACACTCACACACACACACGCGCGCGCACACGCGCACACACGCACACACACACACACACACACACACACACACCCATTTTATATCTTTATTTATGTGCTTACTTTTAGTGTAAACAAATAAGGTTTAGTAATTATTATAATGTCTACCTACAGCTCAGCTAAACTAAATAGCCAAGATGGGAAAGGACTGAGTTCCACAGCACAGGACCTCCTAGTGTGGGACTCAGGGTTCACATTTAAGCTCTGTACCTGTTTTTGCTCAAATAAAGATATTATTATTATTATTATTATTAACAAAAAATGTATGGACCCAAATGAAAACGAAAAAAGTTTAAGATAACTATTAAATCTCGTGGTAAGTGGTAAGCTTAAAATATAAATAAATAAATGAAATAAAAATAATGATTAACTAAAATGAATAAATAAAATAAATTATTAACTAAAATAAATAAATTAATAAATAAAGTGTCCCAGGCCGGTTGTCAGTGTGTCTCAGTGTAGTTAAGGAACGTTCTCGTTCATTTCATTAGTGATCGTGAGCAGATATCGTTATTGCGTGCCGCTCTTTCTTACAGTACACCGCAAACATTCAGACTAAACTACGTTTTTATTTTAAAACAACAATAACATATACAAACAGAAATAACTACGAAGAGTCAAATCTGCGTTTCCATAGACATTTTTAAAACGTTTTTAGAGTAGCAGTTTTTTTTCTATTGACTCTAATGAAATGCTGTTTATCATCGGTGTTTATAAAAAAAATTGAACACCATCAACTTAGTTTGGCTTAGCACCAGCGTTTCGTGTAGCCCAGTATTTTTAAACACGGCCCTTACCAATTAATCTTGATCGTTTTCGTTTGGCTCCATACATGCATTTCAATAAAGCGCCCCTGATGGAAACGTTAAACCTATGAAGCTACATGAAAACGAAAAAAGTTTTCGTACTATCAAAACTCGCAGTAAGTCTCCTTGCAAAAGTAACGCATCACTGTACAGATATAACGAAAATTGTTTTATAAATAAATTAATTTAGATAATAAATAATTATGCTTCAATAAAATAACCAAAAATGTTCTCTCTGACATTTCTCCATATCCTACGTACAAAACACACTCGACTCGAAAACATAAATAAATAATTACATGATTATGTTGAATGAACCTTAATCACCTGCTAATCACGGCTTTCGTCTACCCATGTGGGTAATAACATAATGACGTACGACAGGGATGGCGCTATATGCTAGACTGAGACGGCTGTGTCTGTCTCGTGACCGCTTTAAATTGAATTAGCCGCGCTGCGTGCGCGCAAATTCGAGAGAAAGTTCGTTGAAGGTTCGATATTCAAATATTATTGGACTAAGTAGCGGTTTGCGGTTTTAGCCGCAATGTTGCAGGTTTTTTTTTTGGGGAATGAAACAGTTTGTCCAAGGTACACGAGAGTTGAAAAGCAGCAGATGTCATCACACCATCATCAAACTATTATTATAAATGCGAAAGTGTGGATGTATGGATGGATGTTTGTTACTCAATCTCGCCAGAACAGCTGAACAGAGCTGCGTGAAATTTGGCACAAAGATAATTTATAATGGAGTAGCACATAGGGTACTGTTAAATCGCGGGTGCAGAGCGCATCTAGTAATAGACTAGTCTAGTAGTCTAGACAAAAAATCGACTTTTTCTCATACGTACTTATAAGTACTTAAGGGCGCTTCAAGATGGGCCATTTTTAACCGAAAGGAGGAGGTTCTATGTTCGTCGACATTTTCGCCTATATCGCCTATGTGCTCACCGACATTTGCGCCAATTGAACTGATTTAGGAAAATTCAAATAATATTTGATTCAAAAAGGAGGGGAACTTATATAGGACCACCTATATAAGTTGTATCGAAATCGGTCAAGCTATTATTAAAACATCTACAAAAGTCTAAAAATTGTAAAGATAAAGAAAAAGATAAAAAAATTGTTTGAATGAAGTTCGTCTTCAAGCTTTGCTTTTTTTTACTATAATTCTGGGCCCGTCAATACTGACCCAGCAATATTGCGACAATATTCTGAGTGTGGCCCGGCCGTTTATTCATACATTTCTAGCATGGCTGATGATGGCCGGGCTACAGTCGGCAATATTGCCAGTATTGCCCGGCCAGAATTGCAGTAAAAATAATGGCCCGTCTAAAACAAGGAGCACCATAACTTTCCATTGTTAAAGGTGTAAATGACTTTAGCGTAAATATCAAAACAACGGCATTAGAAAATATTGATGCTCTTAAGGTTGCCACGAGCTAAAATAACTGACATACACAAAGATCCAACACAAACCCGCTTAGCAATAAACGTTGTATAGCCTTGAACTAGTTGTACAGTGTTTTGTCTTTTTCTTTCTTTGACATTTTTGAACTCGATCGATAAAGACAAAACACTCTTTAACTATTCCTAGGTATACAACGTTTATTAGTAGGGGAAAATGTTTCATGAAATCACTAATCTTTTTGCCATCATTGAATGAACAAAACAATGAATGAACGACGAAAGCAGCGTGAAGACAAACCGGTCCTGTCTTGATTGAATGAAGTCGCCCTTATTTGGTTTTTGGCAAATTAAGACTTCGCTCAGAATTAATTAGTTTCTGAGGTTCTCAGTATTCACAACGGTAAACGTAATTTTGAAATATTTAATATAACCTTCCTTGTTGTCCTTCACGTGCAAAGTCTTTTAGCTAATCAGTGGTGTCAATTCCGATGCGAGTAAATTTAATTTATCTGAACTAACTTAACAGGACTAAAATTATTATCTGTGCCTGATTTTAATTTCATATGTCAGAAAAGAATAGTAACAATTTAGGAGCTGTCAAATTAAAAATATATAATTATTTATATCTACGCAAAAAAATTAGGTCTGAATTTGACTAATATTTATTTAGTTTTTTGTTTGGACAAATATTTATTTACAAAATAAATATGTCTATTTAATTAATCTGAACTAACCTAAAAGGACTAAAATTATTATCTGCGTCTCATTTTAATTTCATTATGTCAGAAAGGTATAGTAACAATTTAGGAGCTCACAAATTAAAAAATAAATATCTATGCAAATTTATATTTGAACGCATACCTACATGTTTTTTTTTATAGTGAGCGCCAGAGTAAAATGTTGCTTGTGCGCCACTATCCATTGGAACAATGTTTTACGGTGTCATCTCTAGTAAAAACATAATAGTTATATACCTATAACACAAATAATAGACCGAGCTAAACGAGGTTTCAGAGTTAACTGAGACATCTCGGCATTTTTGTTCATTTGACGATAATTTGAGTTTCGTTAATCCGACCATGAAATTTTACATGAAATTTTAAAGGCAAGGCTAATTCATGCATCGGACGACGGGTGGTGAAGATATTCCAGTTCTCCTTTAGAGGTTTTTTTATATTTAAAATAAATTACACTGGACTCCGGGGACCGTGACCTTTGTTAGCAAAAATCTAAATTATTATTTAAGTGGAATACAGGAAGAGGGGGGTTAGTTATTAAGTCTTAATCAAAGGTTAGGTTAAAGGTAATCAGATTTACTTATTACATTGTGAGTACACCACGAGCAGTCCAGCGACCCGCAAGCAGCACCCGATCACGAGTATGACGCATGTGCCAGCCATCGCCGTCCTGAACCATATTTGAGGGAAGAGAACGACGGTAGTGAGCATGAATGCTCGAGGTTAGGTTAGGCTGCTTTTAGATGTTGAACTAATAACACCTACTCTACTTAGTTCAACTTCACTCTATTCACTCACTCTCTCTGATTCTCTACTCATTAGTTTGTCTACCCGTGGCTTTGCCGACGTTTCTTAATTATCAGCAGCCCTATTCTAACCAGTCGAGATATTTTTTCGTCACTAACTCTCTCGTTTGAAAAATCGTAGGAGTGAGTGACCGAGAAACATTTCGAGCGTCATGAATGATGGGGCACCAGGGCCTCGATTCTACGGAGCAATTGTTTTTAAGTTGTCAATAAATTGTCTACTTTTGACCTTTCTGGCATACAAGAGGTGTCAATTGGAGGCAATTCTTAAAAAAAATAAAACAATTGGTTGGTAGAGTTGGAGGGCAAGCAATTGATTGTGTAGCTTTCTGTGATTGAAGTATGTTTTTTTAATCGGACCAGTATCTCCGGAGATTACCCCCTACAAACAAACTTACAAATTCACAAATCTTACTTCAAAGATACCTACTCGTACGATATTAAAATAATGAATACAAAAGATAGCAGACAGATAAACTCTTTGGCTATGTTGCGAACATAATTTGCTCTATCGACAACCGCACATGAGCTGCATTTTATTTGTATAGTGATGGGAAACGAGTCCTTGTTTCCTTGTAAGAATATAAAAATCAACGGGACTGAGACGCATGTTGCAAAGTCTTTGACGACTAGTTAAGTCGTTGGTCTCGAATGGAAAGCTCGCATAATATTTCCACAACCTCTCGTCCAATTTAGCCTATATCCGATCTTAAAAATTCAATTGAGATAAACTACATGACTGCAAAATTTTATGAAGATTGTTTATCCGGAACAAACCTAGTAAGTAGTCATAATAATATAGTCTAACAAACAAATGTAGAGATGTCCCAGTAGACTCCTGAGACCTAAAACCTCGTTTTTCGCTCGGGAAGTCTCAATCTAAACAAATATAATAAAAGAAAGAATTAACTGAACCTCAAATTTGCGATTAGGTACAAGCATTTCAGTTTCAGACTTTTCGTTTTGTTGGTTCCTGTTAGTTCTTTTTTTTTTAAATATCTATTTGATTAAACAAATCTAATACATTCAGAAGGTATGTTACTGTTGATTCTAGGAATAGCCGTTTTTTTAAGACTAGTAGATAAGACAGAGGATATTCGTTACTTAAAAAGGCGGCGACTGACTTGCAACATTTCGTCGTAACGTATCAAGCTTGCGTATCGTGTTTGCGTATATACCAGTCAAATTTGGTTAAAAAAAAGAGTTGGAAATACTTTTCACATTTCTTTTATGATAGTGTTCCCAACATACATTCATACTAATTTCCAGCTCTATAAGCGAATGATAGTGATTGTAGCCTTGAATATCTATTTTGACCGGCCTATCAGTCCTACTATAAGCCTAATACCAATATCAAGCCTCATCTACATCACTATCTTGTCTAAAACCGATCCACGTACATATAAGTCGATGGCACATTAGAAAGGCTTCGTTGGGAGAATGCCTAATGAAGGTGACGTAGGACACCGTTTAGGACTGACGTTAAGTCTGAATGACTGAATACATAAAAATAACAATCTACATAGACCTTATTAATAAGCACGAAGTCGGTGTTGAATGCCCGATTGCACTAAATTGAATAATTCCTTGCTTAACTACACGGAAAAAAATGCCACTACAAAATTGCTTAGATCAAAAATAAGATTATTCTCAAAAATATTGTTTAAATATGAGACAATATTATCTTAATTTGAAACATTATTATAAACCCAAGAAATGCAGAAGTCTTACAATACAAATAAATTATTCTCATAATTGATACTAAAACTAAGAATAACATACTTGATTCAATACTTTGTGGTATTAATTCAAGAACTATGAATGTTTTAACCAAAGAAAAGATTGAATTTTCCAATCAAGAGCAGTTTTTTTTCATTCAAAAATATTAGATACTTGATTTAAATCAAATTATTTAGTGTTCGTTGAAGACAACATTATTCTTTATGCTAGAAATAATTTATATGGAGATATTAATACCAAGAATTATAGTTTCTCGGTTAGGAAGCATATAGATTATCTTCTATTGAGAAAATTATTCTTCGGTAGAGAACTTTGAGACACTCAATTTCGAAACAGTGAATGTGTTGACCAAAGAAAAGATTGAATTTTCCAATCAAGAGCAGGTTTTTTTCATTCAAAAATATTAGATACTTGGTTTAAATCCAATTATTTAGTGTTCGTTGAAGACATCATTGTTCTTTATGCTAGAAATAATTTATATGGAGATATTTATACCAAGAATTATAGTTTCTCTGTAAGGAAGCACAAAGATTATCTTCTATTTAGAAGAGTATTCTTCGGTAGAGTATTTTGAGATACCTACCTACTCAATTTCGAAACTGAAACATATTCAGTTTCGAATTGAGTAGGTATTAACACTAACCAAAGATAGGATTACACTTTCCATTCAAAAACATTTTTTAAAAGTACTTTACCACTCTTCCCGATTAATTAAAAAAATATCAATCGCACGATAAAAACTATTGGCACTAAAGTTGTAGAGAATCTAATTTACAACCACTTAGGTTCTTAGTGTTATTGTTGCAAAGTTGAAAATGACTGTATTGAGCAAAAACCATTCCTTGACAAAAAATAAGATAACAGACAAGGTGACATATGACTTAACAACTTTAACCGCTAACCGCCCGAAATTGGACGGTTATTGTTATCGTTATTTGTGATGTCATTTTAACCATTGCTAAAATGATGGAACCCATTTTTTTACGGCCAGTTACTCTTTGGTTATCGTTTTGTCAAAATTACCTAGTTGGTGCAACTCACTCTTAGGGTTACGCCCACTAAAGATTCCGGCAATAAAAAATACTGTACTCGTAAAATTACTGACGGGAATTAATGCAAGGTCAAATGCTAACCCGACTAGGCCACAGAATAAACAGTAAAAGTACAGAAAATTCACCCCGTGATAGCAAACATGCGAATTCAATCCTATTCACAATTTATCTAACGCCTATAATTCGAGATGTTTTTTTACCATTTTTAACTTGGTGATACGTGGTGACGATTAAAGAGCAAAAAAAAACACGTGTTAGGTATTTTAGTAGGTCGAGTCGAGGCGCGCGAGGACTTCGTTCGTTGCCAGGCAACAGTTAGTCAAAATCCCACTAGCTAGGTAGGTAGGTACAAGCCGCTTTTCAGTTTAGAAATTTGACGAAAAAATAAACACACGTGATATGTACGTGTAAACCCCCTCTTCCTCTTTCTGGCCTCACGTGATTAATGAACGGCCCCTAAGTAGTTATTTTAAGCCTGTGACAATGCGATTAATAGGTACCTTAGCTGCTTTTGTTCAGTAGGTAATGAAAGTTCATAAATTATTACTTACAAGCTGCGCCCCGCGTTTTCACCCGCGGTTAAAAAATATCCTATGTGCTATTCTAGACTATAATCTATCTCTGTGCCAAATCTCATCCAGATCTGTTCAGCTGTTCTGGCGTGAAAGAGTAACAAACATCCATCCATCCATCCATCCATCCATTCTCACAAACTTTCGCGTTTATAATATTAGTAGGAAGTAGGATCTAGGTAAGTATAGTAATAAACGGTCAACGAACAATAATAGAAATGGATCCCGTACGCGAAATTAATTGCATTTTGATAAGTAAGTATACTTATTTATAATACCTAATCATGTTATTTTATTGTTAAAAGCTGGAAACACATAGTATATTGTATATCGTATACCTACCAGAAAGTTAAATGGTTCGTGCCATGTGAGACAAGGGTTAGTCTTTGTACCTACTGATGTATTTAGCATTTATTAATTTGATTGAACTAAGTAGGTATATAAACATATTCAAAAATAATGGTTCTTAAATTCAAGAAAATTATTCTTGGCTCATACACTTGATATTGCCACATTATAAAATTACACCAATATTTAGCAGTTTCACAAAAACGCATAGGCGGCCAAACGCATCGAGATTGAACGTGTAGGTACGGACCGCCATAGAAACTACTTCTAAAATATTCAAAAATAATGGTACGGAAAATTAATGCTACTGAATTCAGTGAAGTGTTCAATTCAATTCAATTTATTTATTCGAACCATAGGATATTTCAAACACTTGGTAACGTCACTGTTTACAATGGTGTAATAGCATTTAGTAAGTTAGGATATCGTTAGGATACTAAATTCAGAAGCAAGGGTGGTTTCTGACTGACTGAATCATTTAGAAATTTTTGAATTTTGAACTTGCTTCTGAATTTAATCTACTAAATTTAGCCAAGTGTAATATGATATGATGATGATGAGATGAATATGATAATACCTGAATTTAATCTACTAAATTTAGCTAAGTGTAAACCTACTTGAAACTAAAACAAGTGCGAGTCCGACTCGCGCACCAAGGGTTCTGTACATACCTACTAATAATAATTATAGTCAACAAAAAATATTAAAATCAGTAAAAGTTAGTTTAGAAAACAATTTTCATTTGTAGTTGATATGTATGGTCTTCAATACGATCGAACTACAAACTAACTTTGTATTGGTTTTTTTTCGTCAAATATTTATAAATTCGCAATTTTCGGAATTTTTCATTTGGTTGTGTTATAAGACCTTGCTTCATGCCAAATTTCATGATTCTAGGTCAACGGGAAGTACCCTGTAGGTTTTTGAGTTGCGCGTTTTCCTTTGAAAATGCCAAAATTAGCAGCAAAAACAGCTGTATCTTTTGATTGGGTTGACATGGAGACCATGGACTTGAGTATGTCATATAAATTTTAAGCTCCATACCTTCACGCGTTCTTGAGAAAAAGGGTCTTGACAGACAGACAGACAGACGGACAACGAAGTGATCCTATAAGGGTTCCGTTTTTTTCCTTTGGAGTTACGGAACGCTAAAAGCTGACTGGAAATGTGACCTATCTATGACAGTGGAGGGTAATAATATTGTTATTCAAATGTGTGACCGCAGGTAAAACCGCGGGGCGCAGCTAGTATACCATAAATGCACACAGGTTAGTATAGACCGAGTGGCTAGGTTTGGTTATGTTTCTTGCCACCCAACCCAAGGGCCTCTGACACAGCTTGACGATTGTTGTTATGCTCAGTTGTGAATGCCACCCGCGGTCATCTATACGAAGATTGACCGTGTCGTCCGTTGCTTAACATCCGTGATCAGTGGTTAGAGCACCTAGTCTAGTAATTTTCAAGTAAATCTAAGTAATTTCAAGGAATTCTAAGTCATTTTCAATATTAAGGTTCAAAAATACAAATTTTAATAAGTTGAGACGGACGGACGGGCAGAACAAATTTAACGGGTTCCTTGTAACCCAAAAAATTTAAGTAGGTTTTTTTATCATGGTTCCGGCGACTTTTTAGCGCTCTTTGCGGAATCAGTATTGGCAATACTGCGAATGAAGTTCGCTCGGTGGCCGCCGCCCACACCGCCATTACATCTAACAGGTTAACATCGTGTGTGCGCGCAAGTTATTATTTTACAATACAAGTGATTAATAAGAGGTTCTTTGACTGTTTTTTAATTTGAATGAAAGTGATTGGGTCCTACGTAGTTGTTTTATCATCTTTCGTTAGTGAGTGTTCGTAGTTATTTGGTGACCAAGATATATGTAGCTACCTACTTAACCTAAGTTACGTTAGGTAAAAACACAAGGGATTACTACATTAATACAGTAATTAAGATCCCTATAACGGAGAAAATGGAAGAATTGCTCACCAGTTGGAATATTCCCCCGGACATCATTGAACAATTTAGTGGTAAGTAAGTAACTGTATTCTTAACCCGAGAGACGGATGTTTTAACCTTGCTATGAAGATAATTTTATTGTTGGATTAAAACTTGTGATTCTTCATTTCAGGTAATTGAATAACTCTCGACCAAGAAGTTAAAGGAGATCTTCTGAAAGAGTTGTGTCCGACTATAGGAACACGTATTAAATTAAAGAACAAAATCGAAGAATATTTGACATCGTTGACGACGGTATGTACAGTCAGATTCGATTGAACTTTTGCATTTTGCATACACGGTGTCCGGGGTACAGAGAAGGACATGACTGCTTTTATCCCGGAGAAGTTACCATTTCCTATGAAACTACGGGTCGAACCCACCCCACCCCTGTAGTAGTGTAAGCTATCAATAAATTAAAATGCACTAATCAATTTTCTGTACTCGGAGTAATACTGAGTAATACCTATTTATTAAAAATTCTGAAATATTTTAAGAAACTGGGTAGAGGAAGTGGCCTATACTCATGTACTAAAAACACAAAGATAAATTTTTATTTATTTTTCAGACCGAGAATATCACCATTACCACAGCTGACATATCGGATTTATGTGCGGACGTAGACCATATAGAAAATCTGTTTCCGAACGCACCTAGCTTACCAGAGTTTGACTGACCTGAAAACACTGCTTACGACATCTCCATATGGAAAATCAATTTTGAAGTACTACGAAACCAACAACTAAAACAAAAACATGAAAATACTTTTGGATATATGTAATATTGTTTTCTAGTAAATTAAGTTGGCAGATTTATCAAAAGTATGTTCAATTATTTTTAATCTCATAAAATGGTGTATCGAGTAAGTAAGACCATGCCAAGACATTTATTTCTATTATTTTTAGAGAGTAGAAACAAAACTCGGCAATTTAGCTCGGCTAGTAGGTTTTTAACTTTGTGCCTAATAATTTTGTATGTTTTTCTTTGATAAATACATTACACTTAGTAATAATTTTTTTGTTTATTTTACCTGATCAATAGAGATTAATTTCTTGTATTTCAGTGAATTTATTAATTGCATAACATGTTTTGTATCTTAAAAAATGCTAATGTCAGTAATTGTTTCTGTATCTATATAACATACTCTAAAACATTTTCTGTCATTCAGGTGCACCACAGATGACGGCGTGGACCAGGCCAGGCCGGTCAATTTCACCGCGATCGATAGAACAAAGGGTATACTGCCAACCCACACGGTGACGCGGGCACTGGCGGCGCGACCAGCCACGGTCTTTTTGACCACGTGTGGGTTGGCAGTATACCCTTTGTTCTATCGATCGCGGTGAAATTGACCGGCCTGGCCTGGTCCACGCCGTCGTCTGCGGTGCGCCTAAGAATAGTACGTTTTATAATGAGAATTTGATTCTATCACTAAAACACAAGCTTACTTTGATACAAGAAATTATATTCTCAAAAAGAAAACCAAAAAACCCTTAGTTTAAGAATAAATTATTAAAACATCATCTCAATTCAATAGTATAGGTCTTCTTCGATTGAAATAAAGTTGTTTTTGTAAGAAGACATGGTATTTTTAAAATAAAAATACATTTCAACTCAAATCTAGAATTCATAGTTATTAATCTGAGAATAATATTAATTTGGAATCAAAATACATGACGGCTTATATCTAGAATTCATAGTTATTAATCTGAGAATAATATTGTTTTGAAATAAAAATACATGACACCTCAAATCTAGAATTCATAGTTATTAATCTGAGAATAATATTAATTTGAAACAAAAATACATGTTAACTCAAATCTAGAATTCATAGTTATTAATCTGAGAATAATATTAATTTGAAACAAAAATACATGTTAATTAAAATCTAGAATTCATAGTTATTAATCTGAGAATAATATTAATTTGGAATAAAAATATATGCTACCTCAAATCTAGAATTAATAGTTATTAATCTGAGAATAATATTGATTTGAATTAAAAATACATGTCTTAATTTAAGACAGTCTATTTAAAACAATAATATGCTAATGTCAAGAATTCATTGTTTAGGCCATATATAAATCATTATTATTCTTGGCCAATAAATATTGTCTTAATAGGAGAATAGTTTTTTTTCTGTGTAGTTTCAACTATTTCTACCTACATTTTTTTACACGAACCTTAAGTCATTCTTTTGGAAAATCTTAAGTTTATGTGCTCGTAAACTAGGTATTTAGCTAGGTGTTGTTTAAAATTAGTTAAGCAAGGACTTAAGCAAGTGCAAGTGCAATTGCAAGTGGCTATAATAGCCACTTGCAATTGACCTCGAGCTAAAGAAATTTTAGTAAATTCTTGGGTATCAATTTAATGCAACGTCATTTAATTTAGATAAAGAGTCATTTGTCTGAGTTCTACCTACCTAGTTTCTGATAATAATATCTACTACCAAGTAGTAGTACCAATTATTCTACTCTCTATTAGAGATCTATTAGTCTTGTAAGAATTACCTCTACCCATCAGCAATTTCTTTAATAGCCTTATCAGTAGCCATGCAAATGCATAAAAGTAAAAAAAAAACACAAACTTGCTGAGTTACTGACAGCTTTTTCAAAATTATTTTTTTCATCAAGAGTCATTAAGACCCGTTTGGCCACTGCCATCGACATCATTCAGCCCATCCCTACTTAAAATTCCCATCCAGTACAGATGTAATAATTTAATGGCCACGTATGAAGCTTCCTGCTCCGGGGTGGGATCATGCACTCGGAATGCGTTATGTGGCGCTTTGTAATTAATAAGATAAAAGATTGCTGTTGGCTTAATGTTGAGTCGGTTTGAAGCCAGTTAAGATGCAAGTCAAATAAGAATGTTATTGGACATAGACGTAGAGACTAGGGAGAGACCCTAATTAAAGAAAAAACAGGTACTTAGACAACAACACATGTACGTAGACACAAAAAAAATAAGAATAAAAAAATAGTACATAATGTTCTTTTATCCATCTAGATACAACTAAGAATAATAATAAAATTATGATTGTTGTTAGTTTGCTTTCTGTATGCTGAAAGCGCATAGAAAATTGTCGTATCATGTCAAGTTTGGTAACTAAAAAATACTAGACGCTAGACTACAGGTATAACGACTTAATTTTACCTAAAACTGTTCTATAAAATACTTAAAATCTAAAAAATTAAGTACTTACTTACTACCTTGTTTTGAATAATTACTTATTTATATTGTTAAGGCTAAAGTGCAGCAAAACTTAAACGATTTAATTTTTAACCGACTGTTTTTGAAAGCTATTCAATAAGGTCGGTAAACGTGCACAATATATACCTAGTTAATTATATAACCGTCCGATTAATGATCTGGGTGGCTATTCTTGCGTGTGAGATGAGATGAGATTTTATCTTGGTCACTCTCACACCTATGACGTTTCAAATGAGAGCAACAAGGACGATAAAATGTGAGATGAGAATCTCAAATCTCCGAATAGGGTCCCAGTGAGTATAGGCCTAAAAAACTCATTGACAGTGATGTAAAAAATGTAGCAGGATCCTGACTTTTTATTTTGAATCCTAACAAAAAACAATGCCTCATGCATGGCTCTTGCGTACGTGCGCATTGGATTAAACAAGCATAAGTAAATTTTTAAGAACTCCATCATAGTAACAATGTCAATCACGCCATAAAACGTCTTACAATTCTACCATTGCCTAAAAAATGTCCAACTCTATGGTTTCAAGTAAACAATAGCATATTCCAAACGCAACAAAGCAATAAACAACATTGCATTCAATTCAAAACATTACAGGAACACACGGTGTGGTCAACTCTCCACTTGAGACACAGTAGTATTCAAATCAGCCATGGAAGACGCTTTTAAACATAACTAATTCGTGTTATGTGGCAAGAATAATTATTTAAATCGAGAATGCAGCGAGTGCATCAAATGCACGTTTTGGCGGGACATCTGACAGTTGACTTTTTTATTTCATTTTTTAATGTTGCCAAGAACGCTGCCATTGTTTTTAAGCTGTTTTTAAATTATGGCAAAATGATACAGATGTATTTTTAAAATATTTTGATTTCGTTCTAAATCGTTGCCGTGATATAAAAAAGGTTAGAAAAACGTTGAAAGAACCCGGCCCGCATTATGAAAGTGATATATCGGGTTCGGGCACAAAAACTGTTATTTTAGGGAATTAAGGTAGGCGTTTCTGACGAATGTCAGGAGCGATCCTTGTAAACCAAATTGCTATTTTAATTGGCCGTTTAGATATGTTTGGATTCGATTTTAGAATTTCGGGAGACACGCGTTTGAAACCGAAACTTTTTTCTTTGGACAAAAAGTTTGGAATGTAGCAGCTGTCATAATTTTAGCGAGTGGCCAGTGTCATGTAGAATGATGATCTTTTTTTATTAAACCTATTTCGATGTAGTTATTCGCAAACATAAATTAGAAAGCGTAAATGAAATCACTAATGCATAGGTAGGATTAAAACATACCTACTCAGAATGTTAGAGTAGATAGTATGTTACTTATTCAAATCTTTCCAAATGGTCGTATCTCGTCTTTAAAGAAATTTCGAAAACAGTAGTAGGTATAGGCTGGGCTAATATTCCTTATAAATGCTATAATATAGGCTGGTAATAATATTTCCTAGATTATTATTCTAGGAAATATTATTACCTTTCTCTAGAAACATAATGATTGTTGTGATATAATTAATTAATGAACCATGACTTGTAGGTAACTATCGGGTATCCTTACCAATAAATAATTTGTTTTTTTTTTTGTATAAGTCAGTAACTGCAAAAATAGGCCCTATTCAGAATGCCAACTTGCTAAAATTATTGATGTCCTTGTCTAACAAGCAGCAATAATAAAGACGGGTATAATCATAGCTAGCTTAGATTTAGCAATTTGGCGCTATTAGTAGGGCCAACTGTGTTCTTTACATTCCAAAGCATCCTTCTCTAATCACAAAGGAAAAGTTTGCAAACAATTGACTCATCAACCTCCAGTACGTCCTAAAGCATTTAACGGCCACACAAGGCCCCTACTACTTAATATGTATCAAACATTCTATCAAATTCGGTTACCAAATTGTTCAAACACGCAACCTTAAATCTCGACCTTATAAAAAAATATATAAAGTTATATTCTCTTTGACAGAGTTACGCGTTGACAAATTTGTACCCTCATCCCTGAAGCTTCCTTTGTTAAGCCTTATTCTCAAAGTAGTAGAGTTGCGTTTAGTTTGATTTTTGTTTAGAGATTAGGATCTAAGCTCTTAAGAATCAATCTAATAAAGATCAGTGATAAGAAAGTGTATTGTTAAGTGCCCAATCATAACCTGGTCATGTGTAAAACATTAAATTCAACCTCGAAGGTGCTTCCGCGAATTGAATTCAATGAACTTTGGCTTAGCATTCCGGTGTAGGAACTTTTTGGTGCAGGTACAAATAGAATTAGAATAGATGAATTTGATTACATCAAAAGCTACCTAGTTAGGGTTAACTGGGGCAAATGCATCTGAGGGGCAACAACAACAACAACAACAACTCTTTATTAAAAACCTAAAATAATTACAATAGTACTTAAATTAGGCTCGGAACTAAGTTTTTACTGGGCAGCCTTATCACTGAAAGCGATGTCTTCCAGACAACCTGTATGGACAGGAACATTTATATAAATAGAGGCCTTGAATGTCATTAAACATAATTGTACGAGACGTAAAAAATAATTCGATAAAATTGCGTCTTTCGAGAATTACTGACAAACCGTTCACAAATTAGGCGCCACTTACATCTTTTTTCTATCTTAAATTGCAAAATCTGTACAAGATGGCGTTAGTTGCCTAATTTGTGTAGTTTGTCAGTAATTCTGAAAAGACGCAATTGCTGCACAGACGCATTTGCCCCATTCGACCCTAGATATTGGTATCTGTCTTCTATCTCAATCTGACAGCACAACTCAATTTAAAATTACTAGATTTTTTTTTTTGTTGAACAATGTATTTTTTAAAACAAGCTTCTAAGGCGTTTACAGCTAACTAATGATGGTAATGAAGCTAATAGCAGAACAGAACTGTAAACTGATCAAAATGAACCCAAACACAGCCAGTCTACTATTGACTATCGAGGAGTTCCTAAGGCCACCTTCCGACTCCATCATCAGAGCAGTTCCATGGTACCATTTTATATTAATGCATTGCCAAGAAGCATATCGTCACACCTTTCCTCCAGGAGGCTGGCTGAGGTGTAATACAACACCCACACTTCGCCGGACGATATTCAGTCCCAAATGTGACAGGGGGCGAGCCTGTCGCCATACACCGGGCTCCAATGCCCCGGGCTCCGGGCTCATTGCCAAGAAGATACGCAAGTCAATCAAATTTGAGTCTAAAATCTACACTAGGTTTTAATTTAGCTTTCAAGATTGGACCCAAATTAACTAGGACGTCAAGTTAAATAAAATTTAAAAAAAAAATAGTTTTAAAAACTAGCTGACTAACGTAAAAGCATTTTTTGTACTCACTTTGCCTTTTGCTATCCCAATCTGCTTCGCCATCTCCAACTGTCAAAATTGAAACGTCATCGTTTTAAATTTAACGGTCATCGGAACTGTCAAACCACATAAAAAGTCAGTACACCGTGAAAATTATTTGTCAAACATCCCAGTGTCATATGGCTAATTTTTTTTAGTTAATATTAATTTAATATTAGCAGCAGCATGAAAAGGGATCGACACTTCACAGTATCATTTTCCACTTCATCTAGAAACCATTATGTTTGTAACACTCAAATTTTAACACACTTAAAAAAAACCTAAATTGTTCAAACTACCCTTATTGCTGCAGCGTTGAGTTCAAATTAGCGTAAATAGCATTTTGACAGCTGCAAATGTCAGTTTATAAATCAATAGCGATCGACAAAAGCCCAGAAAGGGAAAGATACACGTATGAAGAGAGTTAGAACTTTTTCGTCATTTTTTTTCGTCGCAACTGGCAACTTCCAAGAAGGTGTAAAGTGGTCCTTATTTTGTTATTTATTTTATTGTATTGTTAATAGGCACGCTAAGGGGACGGCTGTCGGTTCGAAAACTATTAAATGCTTATTTGGAAATAAATAGAATATAATGGGCATGGATAATCGTTGAATGGGACCGCGGCAATCAGCCGCCATTGTTGTCGCCAGCCAGCTTGACTTCTGACGTCTTCATTCTATTATGTCATTGACAAAGTTAATTTGACTACCCCCAATTTTAATGCTCCCAAATTGTCAAACGTAAAGTTGAAATTCGCTTGACAATTAAAGCGATAATTTTGAATTTATTGACATGAAATCAAAGTTGAATTTCGTTTAACAATTTTGTCGATAAATTTGAAGTTATTGAGTGATTTTCAATATCGGTTTTTACAGTTTGGCACAGTTTGGCGCCTTCTAAGAAACGCGTGTGAAAGATAATTTGTACGAATGAAGTGTCCTTTGTGAAGAGTCTGCAAGTTTTTGTACGTGACAATGTGTAGAGGGTTTCGTTATTAGAGCATTGATGAAGTGGCCGACTTTTTGCATGATTTTAGACTGAATTGGATGTTACACGCCGTTGCACAAAGTCATTGTATTCTATTCAAGTAGTCAATCACTTCATGAGAGTAAAATATGTAACGAGTATAGAGACGAATAGAGCAAAACGTAGTATACATATACTATACTGTACCGACCACATTTAGTCTTACCTACTCGTAAGTGAGGTAAACTTAAAAAAATGTTGTAATTACTTCTCAGTATTTTTTTTGTGACATCTAGAATAAATAGCTTAGTCGTGTCAAACCAAAAAAAGTCAGAGTAATTTCGATTTAGCACTTCTCACTATCACACTAATATTATAAATGCGAAAGTTGTGATGGATGAATGAATGTTTGTTTCTTAATTACGCCAGAACGGCTGAATGGATCTAGATGAAGTTTGGCACAGAGATAGATTGTAGCCTGGAATAGCACTTACATTTTTTAACAGCGGGTAGGTTAAAAGTAGGTAGGGTCAACTGGGGCAAATGCGTCTGTGGGACAATTGCGTCAATACTCAATACTCAAACATTTATTGCTCATATTAATTATGTAGTCATGCAGGTCTTATAAACACGTAATAAGTAAGTAAACATAATAAAATTACTCTGTTAGGGTATGGCAATAATTTTATACGGAACGATTCTAAGTCTTTCGAGAATTACTGACAAATCCTTCACAAAGTAGGCAACTAACGCCATCTTGTACAGATTGCAACTAAGGACAGAAAAAGATGTAGGTGGCGCCTAATTTGAGGGTTTGTCAGTAATTCTCAAAAGACGCAATTGCCCCACAGACACATTTACCCCAGTTGACCTTACTTAATAATCTTATATCTTTAAATGAGCAATTCTTGTATATATATATATATATATATATATAATTGGAATCTCGGAATCGGCTCCAACGACTTTCATACAATTTAGTATATAGGGGGTTTCGGGGGCGATAAATCGATCTAGCTAGGAATCATTTTTAGAAAATGTCATTTTATTCGTGTTTTATCGATAATCAACTTAAATATAAACTTGGAAGAAAAATAACAAAAAGGAGGCGTTTGAGTAGTCTCAACTGAAAAATATGACTCTTCCTGATATCTATTGGCGAATAATAATACTATTTTTTGTGAGCAACTAATTGCTTTAACGACACAACAGCAGATGGCGTTACTCAACCGATCGTCTTAAAATTTTGCATACATGTTGTTTAGGGTACAGAAAAGGACATAGGGTACTTTTTATCCCGGAAAAATCAACGGTTCCTGTGGGACCGTGGGTGAAACCACGGGTCGCAGCTAGTAAAGTATATAAGCGCATTTATGAACGCTTATTTTTTAAAACTTTGTCAAAGAACGAGCACAGCTTATACTGCGCAAGCACAATAAAATGTTCCAAACTTCAATTGATTGTCTAAGTTACTTACAAAATTAATTACCCGTGCACATGCGTCACATAAATAACTGAACGACAGAGGGGTTGTTTTGTAAACGATTATCCTTGAACTAAAGTAAATACATGCTCAATTGAATTTAAACCTAACGGAGGGTTAAATGTGAAGTTTTACCAGTACAATGATAATGACTTAAAATCATGGCCTGTAGGGCTATTCCTACGCGTGAGATGAGATGAGATTTTATCTTGGGAACCTATTCGGAGATTTGAGATTTTCATCTCACTTTTTTCGTCCTTGTTGCTCTCGTTTGAAACGTCATAGGTGTGAAAGTGACCAAGATAAAATCTCATCTCATCTCACGCGTAGGAATAGCCCCATTGGTCCCTCTCACACCCATGACGTTTCAAACGAGAGCAACAAGGACGAAGAAAGGTGAGATAAAAATCTCAAATCTCCGAATAGGGCCCCTGGAGTGGGCATAGTATCCTAACTAATATTATAAATGCGAAAGTGAGTTTGTTCGTTTGTTTGTTTGTTTGTAACGCTTTCACGTCTCAACTTCTCAACCAATCGTCTTGAAATTTGACATACACGTTGTCTGGGGTACAGAAAAGGACATAGGGTACTTTTTATCCCGAAAAAATAAACGGTTTCTGTGAGACCGCGGGTGAAACCGCGGAGCGCAGCTTTTGACTTATAATAATGGCTTGGAGTGGGCATAGTATAATAATATACTTCGCCAAGTATATCATTCAGCAACACGTAGTGACGTCAATCGATGCTTAAGGAAGACCGAAATAAGTCCATAACAACAAGTTCGAAAGAGACGGGTGACGACGACGGGTGACGGGTGTCGGTTGACGATTTGCTGAATGCTTGACCTTGTTTTTTGGATCATGGGAGTAGGTATGTTGGTCATCAACACCTGATGACGTCACTCGTCATCGTCACAGTCTTTTGGTCTAGGTTAAGCATCGACTGACGTCACTGCGTGTTGCCCACGTGACCATTTTTGACTCGAAACGCTATACCTGTCGGAGTAAGTAAAATATTATTATACCATGGGTTAAGTTATGTCTTTACAGGCGTAAGAACGAAACTAGAACTCCGCAGATGTACAAATGACTAAAAGTTTAAAGTAATGAAGTGTGTTCGATTGTCAATAGGCAATTATTAAACCGTGCCAGCTTGACAGGCAAGCGTTACGCCAGCCACATCGGCGAGTAGCACCCCGCTGTGACGGGACCCAGCCGGGATCTAACAGGGGAGGACTTCAGCACGCATTCTTTCTTTCCATACTTATTTTCTTCAAAAGTTATTAATACCCATTTGTTCAGTTTGTGAAAAGAATTTATCTCAGACACATACTTATCATATCGACACACCTTTCCCCGAAAGGGCTGAGAGGGGTGTAACCCAACACCCACACTTTAGGACGATATTCAGTCCCAAATGTGACAGGGGGCTCCCATGTAGCAGATGACATATATTACGCAAATATAATATATTCACACAACTTGAGAAGCGAGCCTTCTCCAACTAGGCTTTCATCGCTTTTTTATCTCTCAGATACACCTTTTAATTTGTAACTCGGGCTCGCCCCCTATTACATTTAAGACTGAATATCGTCCGGCGAAATGTGGGTATTACACCTCTGCCAGCCCCCTTTGGGGGAAAGACGTGACGATATGTTATATAACATAAGTACATATTTTCATTAAAATAGATATGTATTTCTAATTTTAATACCTAGTACAGCTCTGGATTCGAATTCCTACTAATTACCCCAAAAAATAATGGCCACCTTAATTTATAGTCTATGACCGTAGACGAATGGTCTTTTAATGGCCTGTCAAATTCACAAACGGCCATTGTCTCCGGTTTACCAGAAACGCTTGTCTGTGGTTTACTACAAACTATAAAATTATTGTCTTTGGCTTACTCAAAACGGCTGTCGAATTCGGTCGGAATTTTAATGATTTTCGGGAACGAATGAAAAATGAGAAATTAAATGAGACCGGATTGATTTATTTTAGTTTAGTCCCAATAGGTTTTTGAAATTAGGTACGAGTATCTATCGTTAGTTTGTCGAACAAAGATGAGCAAAAACATTAAAAGCAAATATTTTTTTTATATTTTAATTACTTTACTAACTAAAGTGTAAAAGAAGTTAAAACCTACAAAAAAAAACGTAAATAGTAGGTAACTGTATACTTCATGGCGACAGGCTCGCTCCCTGTTACATTTGGGACGGAATATCCTCGGCGAAGTGTGGGTGTATTACACCTCTGCCAGTCCCTTCGGGTGAAACGCATGACGATATGTTTTCTTCATACATTATTCGAATACGTACTAAGCATAATGAACAACTTATTCTTAATCATGTTCTTATTACGACTAATCCCACTAAAAACGGCAAAAAAATATAATTTTACGCGTCGATCTCATTTTACCATCAAATTTGACATACGATTTTCAACTCTAAATGAAGCAGCTTAAGTAAACGTGTGTGTAGGTGAAAAGTCGTGCTATGACGGTGCCTTAATCCCCAAACTACAACTCATTTAAATCAGTCACGGATTAGTCCAAAAACAACGCAAATCCTGTCGGCTTCTCACAGGATTTCTTAAAAGCCGTTAAACGGTCCAGATTGACGTGAAATTGGCCTCGGAACCGTTAAATAGGGCTCTGCCTCCTGTCACAGCAAGACCTCAGTTTCTTGCCTGTTCTTCTGAGGTGAGGTTCCCTTTCCGAACAAGGCGGTCGAGTCATTGTTAATAATAATTTATTTTGTTTTTAACCTTAACTTCAACCGTCCCCGTTAGGGCCCTAGAGCAAGCCCCTTCTGGGCTGCCAGGGCAATTCGACGCCCCTCCCTCGGCGACAGCCCAAGCCGAGGCCGTACCTCAGAGGTGCCCTTGCGCTCGTTGCCCATAGTTTGTAAGCATTTTTGAGGCCCTGTGCCATCTGCGCTTGCCTAATGCCCGGTACGCTGTCGAGGCCTCAGTGGCCAACAGCATAGAGTCATCCATAAAAAAAAAAAAAAAAATGTCACAGCAAGATTGAGTGGAAACACTCTATGATCGTGGAGATATCTTGAGTATCGTTCATCCTACTAATATTAGAGAACACTATATAGTATAAAAGAATACATACGGAACTCTGATCATGTTACACCATAAGTTCCATTGTTGATCTGTACACATCAATTCAATATTTTATAATGTTTTAGACGTAAATGTTATTATTATTATTTTTTAATTTACAATTTGAAATCAATTGCCTCTATACAGCAAATATTTGTTAATGACGAAATAAATTTAATCCGTGTATTTTAATTAATGCATGCTTTTTAAATATGTTAATAAATTATATTCTATTCTATTCTATTATAAACGCGAAAGTTTGTAAGAATGGATAGATGGGTGGATGGATGTTTGTTACTATTTCACGCAAGAACGGCTGATCTGGATGAAATTTGGCACAGAGATAGATTACAGTCTAGAATAGCACATAGGATACTTTTTGATAGCGGGTGAAACCGCGGGGCGCAGCTAGTACAAGTATATTTTTAAATTAAAATATGAGCTAAATCGAACGATAAGTTCTAGGGATATGCGAAGTCAAGCTAAATACTAGGAAATTCGAAGCAAAATACCACATTACAAATCATCACACTTTACCCTCGAGGGGTCTGGCAGAGGTGTACTACAACACCCACACTTCGTCGGACGATATTCAGTCCCAAATCTGAGAGGGGGGTGAGCCTGTCGGCGACAGGCTCACCCCTTTTCACATTTGTATGGCGACAGGCTGTCGCCATACAGCGGGCTGCAGTCATATAGCAGATGACAGCAAAATACTAGGTAGAAATATTTTATTCCTGAAAATGCTTCAGATAAAATCTGAACATATCTGAGTATAGTCTGTTGCGCACTTTACGGAATTCAAAACATCTATTACCATTCTATTACTTAAAAATAAATCAAATAATAAATTGAACCGACAACAAAAAAAGAAATCCAATAAAACGATTCTATTAACAGCTTCAAACGACACACCACCAACAAAAGCTCGAACTATCGATTTCAATGGAACACAATCAAAAAAAGCTTAGCAACAAAAGGTTTTTTCTTGACCGGAGCGAATGTTTGCGCCCACATACTAACAATGGGTGTAAAATTGAAATCGACACTTCTTGAGATCGGTGACGGAGTGCGGCAAAAAAGAACACATCTGCTGGAGTCATTGGCATGAAAAAAGTTGGGGTTAACTCTCCGTAAGCGTAGTATAGGGTGCGAAATTAGGTTAAGTAGGGCTGTTCTTCTTGGACCCTATTTTTGACTCCCACTGGGGGCCATAAGGAATAAAACTAGCTCTCGTTGAGTTTTTAAGTTAAATACTTTTCTTGAATAGGGTCTCTAGAGGAAACCGGCCTACTGAAGTAGACCTACTAACTTGGTATCTTGTTCTTTTCCTAAACTATAAATCCCTAGGAGTTGGGAATACCTAGGGGTTAGAAATTCATAGGGGTTTATACTTATATACCGTACTATATTATAACTATATACTAATATAATAATATATAAGGAAATATTAGTACCCTGCTAAATGCATGACCATCTAAGGCCGTATCTACATCATCAATACAGCATGAAATTTTTATCTTGGTCTTCATGGCTTGCACTAAATAGGCAATCCAAAATCTCAAAAGGATTTCTTATAAACTAATTTTACAACTGTCCAATAACACTTAAATACATCCCGAAACCTCCGATGACCATAATTTATGGTTTCCACCTTTAATTTTTTCAACACCAGGTGTATGTTTTGTCCTATTGTACTTTTGTATGGATTTGTATGGCTATTTCTCGCAAATGGTACTTTTTAATTGAGTGGTGATAATTTTTGAATGACTATTAAATTGTGTGTGAAATTTGTATGAAGTGTTATGGTTGTTTGAATTAATGATTGTTGCGTTGTTGTTGAATTTGAAATTAATATTGTTGACAAGTTGTGTGTTCAATACATTCTTGCATGAATTAATTTGGCTTTACATTTTCAATTTTTTTCATAGTGTTTATTTAAGGGGGCGAAGGGAGAAGGCCCGCCTCTCAAGCCAGAGGGAGCGGGTTCGAACCCAGCCGACGGCACGCACCAATTTGTTCATTGTGTAAACATATATGTGTGTTGTATGTCATCTGCTACATGACTGGAGCCCGGCGCATGGCGACAGGCTCGCCCCCTGTCACATTTGGGACTGAATATCGTTCCGCGAAGTGTGGGTGTTGCATTACACCTCTGCCAGCCACCTCGGGGGAAAGGCGTGACGATATGTTAGGTTATGACATTTATCATTTTTTTCATAGTGTTTATTTAAGGGTAGTTTTTCCACAAGTTCCTGCCTAAGTGACGATAGAACCCTATTCTTCTCAGTCGAGATATTTTTTGGTCATTGTCTCTCTCGTTTGAAAAGTGTTAGCAGTTAAAGGAACCAAGAAACATCTCACGCGTCAAGAATAGGAGGTCTGGGGGGGTTTTTCCTGGGCGTGAGATTAGATGAGATTTTATCTTGGTCACTTTCACACTTAAGACGTTTCAAACGAGAGGAACAAGGACGCAAAATGGTGAGATGAGAATCTCAAATCTCCGAATAGGGTCCCTGGTAAAAGATGGTGAGACGAACAATCTTATTGTCAGAACTCGACCCTGCGACCGTTACAAATGTTATATGTACATATTTATATACTACTAAATGCGCCCCGTGGTTTCACCCGCGGTTAAAAAATATCCTATGTGCTATTCTAGACCATAATCTATCTCTGTGCTAAATTTCGTCCAGATCTGTTCAGCCATTCTGGCGTGAAAGAGTAACAAACATCCATCCATCCATTTGTACAAATTTTCGCGTTTATAATATCAGTAAGAGGATAGTAGGACAGTGGCTCTGTGAGCTGTCGGCCGACATCTGTCCTCCCCCACAGTTCGCATTCCTAAAATGATTCTCGTGAAATTTTGTGAGCTGGTTTGATAATTTTACAGAATTTTTGCCGAGTCAGTTTTTGTTTTTTTTTCGAAATTGCGACCGGTAGGGTTGGGTAGAGATCCGATTATACAAAAGCATTTTTGTCAAAGCTGAAAGCAAAGACGCTTCGCTCGCTAACTCTCACTTGGTCGATTACCTCATCAAAGCCAATTCTGGATGATTAAGTTGATGGATTTATGGGTACTTAATAAAATTTGGCTGTCTTTGTTATTTCTGCTTAATTAGACAAGGACATCAATAAGTTGTTTTTTTAATAAGTCAAGTTTAGTTACAGTAGGTATATTTAGGTATATAGGTTTTTAGATACTAGTTGATTAAATCAGGCGTTATTTTGCGGAAGTTTATCATAAAAATTGTTATTTGTTAGTTCAGGTAACAATTTTTTATTTACTATTTTTGAATAAACACGAACGAAGTCCTGGACAGCATCTAGTGAATAATAAATACATGTTTAGTTTAATTAAATTTATTAAAAAAATCGAAACTCAGTAACGTTCGCATATGTCTGCTTATTGAAGTTTCTGAATAATTTCAGAATTGATCTTACTCCTTAGCATGGTATAATAATATACTCCGCCAGGTATAGCATTCCGGTCACGTGGGCAACACGGAGTGACGTCAATCGATACTTAAGCAGGACCGAAATAAGTCATTTACAAATAGTTCGAAAGAGACGGATGACGAGTGACGTCATAAGTGTTTGCTCCCGGATAGCTAGTTGTTGCTATACCTTGTTTTTTTGGATCTTCTTCTTAATCGGGCACTCTTGGCAGAGTCGTCGTGGTCACTAAGATGGTGGTACATGATGGGTCTTCATTGTCGTCAGTCTTCCCGCGGGCGGTAACCACTGCTCTCGCAATGCTTCTCCATTTTAGCCGGTTCATCGCATTACGAGAGCACTCCGTCATGGAAGCGTTTGTGGCTGTCTTGATGAGATCCGTCCAGCGTGTAGGAGATCTGCCTCTACCTCTCTTTCCTGCCACCTGACCTTGGACTACCAATCTTTCCATTGAGTCTTCGTTTCTGGAGATGTGTCCGAAGAACTTTACTATTCGTAGTTGTACAGTCGACGACAGTCTGTTCTGAATTTTGAGCTCCTCCAGAATTAATACGTTGGTGCGGAATGCGATCCATGGGATCTTTAGGAGGCGCCTCCAACACCACATCTCCAGGGAGTCAATTTTACGGCGGTCTAGCAATCGCAAGGAGAATAACACTAGAAATAAGGATAGGATAGCTGTACCGAGATTTAGACTGACTAAGTCAAAAAATTCATTTTTAGGCAACTGCGTTCGTTTTTACAATAAAATTCCGAAAAATATAACAGGGCTCACTGAGGGAAAATTCAAATCACATGTAAAAACTACATTAATGAAAAGAGGGTATTATAAGGTTAAGAATTATTTAAAAGATAAAGATGTCTGGAGCCTTCCACTTCCGCCAAGTAGCCACTAGTATTTATAGATATTACCTAGTTGTAAGCCAAAATTTGTGAGACAATAATTTATTTATTATTTGAAAAAATAATGCCCCTCAGTTTCTTGCCTGTTCTTCTGAGTAGAGGCTGTTTATCCGAACAAGGCGGTCGAGTCTATTTAAATAACTTTGCCGTTCATAAGTGTATCTCTGATATCTAAATTGAATAAAAACATTTTGACTTTGACTTTGACTTTGACTTTGACCAGGTCTCAGCGCCAAATAGAAAGATTGGAAATACAAGAGAGTTCATAAGTCGAACCGTTGTGTTTTTGGTTATTCTCCTGTCCTTCCAAATCTTCCACAACCTCTCCACAGCCTCACAGCTTAAATAAATTGGTCAGTACCCAATTCCCTCAACCTGCCACCGGCCACCGATACCATCTACGACTTAATAATAAAAATAACCGTATTAAAATAATATCCTATTCAGATATTTTTTATCAGTTTACATTGTGACATTTCTATAGAAAATTTGAATAGATTATAGTCCGGAACCCGCTGTGTAATGCCTTCTATTGTAAAACTACTTTTTTTCTTGACATAGTGCGTAAGAACCTTGTCGAAGTAAAGATGTAACTTCGGCTTGAAATTCTAATCTAAAGGTGTGCTTAGAATGTTGGTTTCTTATAACCCCTTAAAAAATAAACTAAGTATAGTCTCAAAATAGTGTTGTCACTCAGTGTATTGTTGTTTTACCCGACTGCGCAAGAAGGAGGGTTATGTTCTGCGAGTGGATGTATGCATGTATTTATGTGAGTGAGTTTGTATATTTAAAAAAATATGTATGTATGAGGTTTTTTTGGCACGCCCTACAGCCTAAGCAATTATTTCGACATGTGAGCTGTTATTTGAATCGTCTTAATAGTGGAAGTGACATAGGGTACAACATTTTGCAGACGGGATTTTGTTCTTTCTTTTAATTTTTTTTAACTCAATCTAAAAAAACAAAACACTGAATAACTATTCAACGTTTTTTAGTAAGGAAGTAATGGCCACTTGTAATAAATATGAAAATTGACTAAGTTAGTGCTTAACTGTTTTAATATACTCCTAGCTCCTACTCCTACTCCTAGCTCCTACCAACATTTTTTACACGAATCTCAAGCCATTTCTTTTTAACTTTATGTGCACGTTAAGCAAATTAATTTCTTAAACTTACAGTACCCGGCGATTAATATTGCACATCGACCTTTGAAAAGAGACTTCTATTTTGTAGAGCATTATCACTGTCGCACACTAACGAAACTGTCGTGCGAAAGAAATAACGCTCTACGAAACCGAAGTCTCTTTCCAAAGGTCGATGTGCAATATTTACTGCCGGGTACTGTAGTTCTAGTGGTCATTAGAGTGTTTAAATTGTAGGCCTTGGTTTTTTGTTCTAAAGCAACACCAAAGTCTTTCAAGCAAGCTTATTTTCAAAAGCCCTTCAAATTGCTTTTAGTAAAATGGCTTTAAAAACTCAAAACTGTAACTCGGTCTCTTAATGAGTTTACTTTCTGAAGTTTTCATTTGCTTCTTAGCAAGTATTCGTGCCGTCTAGCTAGGCAATGATAAGGTCTAATCGAAGTTTAATTTTAATATTCTTTCAAAGTTAGAGAGCTTTTGGAATAGGTACGTAGTTGATTGATTTAAGCTTTACTTTGCGGAATCTCTAATGTATTTTAGCATTATAGAGGAAAAAATAGTTAAAGAAACAGTTTTTTTTAATTAGGTTTAAGGTTTAGGTTTATTTAGGTTAAAAGAGAAAAACTTCAAGTTTGTTTGGGTACGCTTCGGTCAAATATATATCCGCAAAAATGAACAAAGCCCAGCCATTCATTTTAAAAATGCTGATTGTCTTAGCAAACATTTGTAAGTTGGGTCTCATACTACAAACTACTTCTGTGTTATGCTGCATTGTACTGTGTTATAATGATAAGCTTGTATTACCAAAACGTAAATAGGTTTCGTAGTAAATTATACGAATTTTATTTAAATTTATTAAATTCTAAATACGACGTTGTATGCCTGACGGAAACTAACTTAAACAAGAGCGTATTTGATGGGGAAGTGGTCGACGCTCGCTACAATATTTTTAGACGAGATCGTATTGACTCTGTATCTACTAAAGACGAAGGCGGTGGTGTTCTTATTGCGATTAATAAATCTTTTCAAGTTATCCGCCAGGCATCTTGGGACAGCGACGTGGAGGATATCTGGATAACCATAATTCCTGATACGGGTCATAGTCCTAAACTTCATATTTGTGTCTGTTACCTTCCTTCTCATTTAAATTATAATAAGTTACAAGAATTTTACTATAACTGCCAAAAAGTAATATTAAATAATTGCCTCGATGATAATTGTATAGTTGTGGGGGATTTTAACATCCCTGAATTTTATTCTCTCTCTCTACAACCTGACGTGCCTTCTCAATCCATTAATAATAAAAACCTCTTGCTTCTGAATGAATTTACCTCAATCTGTCAATTACATCAATGCAACAGAGTTCTTAACATTAACGGGCGTACTCTGGACTTAGTATTCTCCTCAGTTGATTCTCTTACGGTTACCACAGCTTTACCACTAAGTTTGTTGGACAGACACCACCCTGCTCTTGAGTTTGAGTTTCCTCTAGATTATAGTAATACAGTAAAATCTCTTAGAAAATTCAATGGCAAACGACTTAACTTTTTTAAGTGTAGCTATCCAGACGTACGACACGAACTTAGTGTCATAGACTGGCATAACATTCTTTCATCCCCTGATATAGACATTTGCACTGAGTTGTTTTATGACACTCTATTTGAGATTATTAATAGATACACTCCACTTATGACTTCTAAACCCCAAAAATATCCTATATGGTATAGCAAATCGTTAATTAAATGTAATGAGGAAAAGAACA
The DNA here is from genome assembly GCA_911728515.1 of Peribatodes rhomboidaria. Taxonomy (NCBI): domain Eukaryota; kingdom Metazoa; phylum Arthropoda; class Insecta; order Lepidoptera; family Geometridae; genus Peribatodes; species Peribatodes rhomboidaria. Next base: position 2,150,818 of record OU452190.1, read on the forward strand.
AATACCATAAGTTATATAAAAGATTTAAAAACCCTAGAGATTATGATACATTTTCTCTCTTACGTATCAGATTCAAAAAAATGGCCGATGCATGCTTTAAAAATTATATCTCCTCAATTGAGGACTCTATGGGCGCTAATATTAAACATTTTTGGAGATACGTGAATAATAGAAAAGGACATGTATCTATGCCACAAGTTATGAATTTTGGCAACTCTTCATCTTCTAACGGACAGGGCATAAGTGAACTTTTTTCAAACTATTTTAGTTCTGTCTTTGATAAACACACACTCCACACGCCCTCCAATTCTCAACAATCAGAACATAGAGCTTCCCAATCAATCGCGTTTATTTCTTTATCAGAACTCGATGTGATGATTAAAATCAAACATCTTGATATAAACAAAGGTGCAGGCCCTGATCATTTACCTCCTTTATTTGTCAGACAGTGCAGTAAAGAGCTTAGTGTGCCTTTGTGCATTATCTTCAACAAGTCACTTGTTAGTGGCATATTTCCCAAACGATGGAAAACTGCTCACATAATTCCAATATATAAAAATGGTGATAAATCCCGCTGTGATAATTATAGACCAATTAGTTTACTATCTTGCTTCGCTAAACTATTTGAATCATTGGTCTATACTCATTTGTACAGCCATTTGAAGCCGCTTCTCTCTGATAAACAACATGGCTTTCTCAAGGGCAGGTCTACCGTTACTAATCTTTTAGTGTACAAAAATTATCTTTGCAAGAGCTTTGCCTACGGTGGTCAGGTTGACTCTATCTACACCGATTTCTCTAAGGCCTTTGACAAAGTCTGTCACAGCAAACTTTGTAGTAAGCTAGCCTCTTATGGCGTACATGGTAGTCTGCTTAGATGGATAACCTCATACCTTAGTAATAGGAGTCAACTAGTTTCTCTCAAAGGGTTCCTCTCATCCCCAACGGTGGTCACCTCTGGGGTCCCCCAGGGCTCTCATTTGGGGCCCCTTTTGTTTGTTTTATTTATTAATGACCTTGTTGATCGATTGGCTTGTGAAAGTTTACTATATGCTGATGATTTAAAGATATTTCACACAGTCTCATCCGCACATGACTGTTGTCTTTTGCAAAATGACCTAAATACTGTCTCAGACTGGTGCAAATCTAATCACATGTACCTCAACATCAGCAAATGCTTTGTTGTGTCATTTACTAATAAGCGACACAAGATTGTTCACGATTATTCGATTAATGGTCAAGTTATTACAAGAACCAATGTGGCTAAAGATTTAGGTATTATGTTTGATGATAAACTTTCATTCAAATCACATTATCAATATATTACAACGAAAGCGAACCAACTCCTCGGTTTTGTTCTAAGATCCACCAAAAGCTTTAAAAGACCTCGTTCTACTCTTTACCTATTCTTTACTCTTGTCAGAAGCATCTTAGAATACGGAAGTCCAGTTTGGTCACCGTTCTACAAAGTCCACATTAATACAATAGAGAAGGTACAGAATAAATGTCTCAGAATATTATGTTACCGTCTGCATCTGGGGCGTCCCTTGCGTGGCTACGAGGCGAGATTGGCCAGATTCAATGTTCATAAATTGGAATCGCGTCGGAAGTTCTTCGACTTCTTGTACCTTTACAAAATTATTCATTCAATTGTAGACACCCCAGAACTTCTCTCTCAAATAAACTTCAATATTAGGTATAGGGCACGTAGGTCAAATCGTACTAATCTATTTTCTTTACTAGTTTGCAAAAATAACATTTCGTTTTATAATCCGTTGGTAAGGATGGCACGTCAGTACAACGAGATTTTAGGAAATGATATAGATATTGATATATTTACGCCAAAAATGTTATCATACATTAAAACATTAAAGGATATTCTTTACCCTCGGCCCTCCAGTTCAGACGCTACCTCTGGTACGAGTCTGACTGCCCCAAACACGTCATTAATATAATTGTAATAGTAAAAACATTTTAAAACAATGTCGGTGAGTGCGCCCACCAACGCGCATTCTTCTTGTTGTGCATTTCTTTCTTTTTAATTTAAAATATTTAACTCAAACTCGTCTTCTAAATATTATTTTTTCCATGTATACATGTTTTGAATTACAATCTAGATCATAAGTTTTTTTTTGTTGGTTTTATGTTTTGTAACAATTGTAATTTGTGTTGTGTACTTAAATAAAATAAATAAAATAAATAAAAATAAAGACATTTATTCTCATTAAAGATTATTACATCACTTACATGAGAATACATCGTATAAGTAAATTAGGTAGTTCGTCGTCACACAAAATCTTAAATATAGGTAAAAACTATTTAGTAAACAAAACAACACAATACTATTCTTAACAATAACAAGAACAGTGTATGAAAACCAAACTAGCATCACTTATAGTTTAAGATACAAAAAACTAGGAAATACTCTTTTAACTTCCTGGCTACCATCATCAAGTCAGCTACTAAATATGAACTGCGTAATAACACAATAACATTCATTAAAACAAACACACAAAGTTTCATTTCGACACGACAATTAAAAGTAGGTTAGAAATTACTTGTAAAAATTATTATTGTATACTAAATACTGTACGATACATTATTAAATTTCTTAATTGGACATTTACTTAAAAGTTTAGCACACAAATGAAGCTAATAACAGCATAGCGTACCTATTAAATCATGCCGATCTATCTTAATTGTTCTAAAAATCTGACATGTAAATTTGGCTTTACAAAATAAATGACTAGGACAGTCAATATTGACTAGCCGCCATTAGTATCAAAACTTTAGGCCATTCATTTAGCTCTAGAGCTTGTTGCTAGAGCCCAGTTGTAAACGCCACTCGCGGGCACCCATCCAAAAATTGTCCGGGCTTGAGGTTGCCACGGTGTTCTGTTAGAAATAGCTATCGCTGACGTACAACCAACTTATCTGTCAAACTGAATAGAGGCGCCACCTGCGTGTTCCGAAAAAAGTATGTAGAAACACTTTAATAAAAAAAAATAGTTTCCTCGTTTTTAACCACCAGCACAGCTAAATTGGTCGCCACAGGTCCTCCGTTCCATTTCCAAAACCATAGTTATTGTGATAGAGTTGTAAGCGACGTTTGTTTGTTAGGTTGGCATTATGGTAGCTAGACAGCTACCTAATATCAATGGAATGAAGATATCTGTATGTAAGTGGACCCATAAAAATTCTTTTTGTTAGGAAATGTTGCTGGAAAGTCTATTTTATAAGATTTATTGTCAATTTAGTTGTAGGAATTTGAATTATGTAAATTTTTGTATTGTGTTGCGTGAGATATGGTAGTATGATGGGTGTTGGATGTTCTTTATTTAAAGTAGTTTAAACGGTTCTCTCACAAAAAACGAACGACTTTTTATGATAAAAATTTGAAATTGGAGCTGCGAGTCCGTTTGGATTATTTCCGGTTCAAAATTATTTTTTGGATTAATGTAGTTTTCGTCTGTTGCCTAATTTAATATTGAGTTCATTAAATATTTACAGCAAGCGTCAATAATACTAAAAATCAATTGTCAAGTATTCCCGAACCTGTACTTACAATATTTTTTACTAAAGTATGTCCCTTGAGGCTTACAAGCCGTTTAATTTTGCAAATTGACACGAGGCGAGATGAAGCAAATTGTTGAAAAATATTTTTTTATTTATTAAAAAAAATGCAAGCCGTCTGGCTTCGCACGGTACCTAACTTAACTAACTGGTGGTGAAAACAGCATTATGCGAAGGAGTTAGCGGATACATACACAGGGGCACAAACTGATACGGAAAGAGAGTGTGTTTTATATTATATAGAAGAGATATGTAAAGAAGAGAAAATAAGAAGAAGAGAGCGAGATGTTTTCTATATATACGAGTATAATACTTACATAAATTTTCCGTCATCCACATTCGGTGAGGAAAAATCGTCTACATTTTTTTATATTCCACTTTACCCCACCAGAGGAGACACACAGTGGGGCTAAGTAGAAGCACCCAAAAAAGGTACTTACGTCAAAATTCTAGTGTATAAAATAATAAGCAATAAAGGCGCGTTCACACACACCCACGAGTACGCCCACTGCGTACTGCTCGATGTACCGACATAATTCAAGACGCGGTTACGACATAATCTAACACACGTCGCGGCAGAGAGTGAGCTGAAAATAAGAGATATGTTTTAATGGAGCAACAATATTGTTACAAGGTTTATTTTAAAAAAATGCGTAGTTTTTATTAAAAAAAAAATGAATATGAAAGTTTATCTATTTATTTGCCGATGTATGGCGACAGGCTCGGCCCCTGTCACATTTGGGACTGAATATCGTCCGGCGAAGTGTGGGTGTCACCTCTTCCAGCCTCCTCGGGGAAAAGGCGTGACGATATGTATATATACATCTATATTTATTTGGAAATGCCCTAAATGTTACTACATACTTACATATGCCCTGTAAGGGTGTCGCATTATAAAATAGTTAAGAGAGAGATATTATTAAAATATTTAAGGGTTATAACTCTTTACTATTTAATAATTTCTAGGCAATTACAATAACGTTTTTGTGAGATTGAAATATGTATCCTATTAGTAAAATTCAACTTTGTTAACAATTCATCATAAGTTCTCAAAATACTGTTATTATTTTGCATACAAGATTTTGAAAACCTGTATTAATTACGAAAATATCAATTTAATATACACAAAAAAAAAAAAACTATTAACCTGTTAATAAACCGATAAAACATTATAGCTTTTGTATCTGTCTCATTTTTCTATGAAAATACTTCAATTTGTGCGACGAAACTTTTTTTTTACAACAGACTAGACAGCGCTTAACCACTGACTCGCCTGATGGGAAGCGTCGACGTGATCGAAGGTGTAACACGCTTGCCTAGGAGATACCTATTTATTTTACTCTTAAACACCCCCGGATTGTATTTAGGTGGAAAGACAGACGCAGGCATCGAGTTCCACACCTCTGCAGTTCTTACAAGAAAAGTTGACTTGAAACGCTTAGTGCATTTTGGCGGAATTTCCACCATAAGAGGGTGTCTCTTACTGGTGCGCCTGGTACAATTATAAAAGAACGATGATGGCTGGATCAGATCGTGCAGTTCTTGTGCACACTCGCCGTAGTATATATTGTAGAATACCGACAGACTGGCCACTTAACGCCGGTGTGACAAGCTCTGAAGCTTGGATTCAACCAACGAGTCATTGTTAATGAGCCGTTTACTCGAAATACAGAGATTTATAGAAAAGTTTAAGATAAGAGAGTTTAGCAATTGGAGTAAGCTCAGCGTAGTGCTGTGCAAACTTGTTGGAAAAAGTGCCTCTTTGCTGGTTTTCAGCTTACTGCATTAATAAATATCCATAGTATCCATAGAATACATATGTTTAAGAAATACAACTTAATCAATCAGGCAACACAACTTCAAATAACACTACGCTTATTCTAAAACACAAATACAATACCATTCAATGACATACAAAGACATATAAAAGACAAGCCTGGTCTACACGAATGGGCACTTCACTAAAGCGGTCCTCACACTGCTCCGCGCCACGTGACGAGCGACGCCGACGTGATGAGCCACAACTCTCCCGCGCGTAGAGTCGGTGTCAGTGTGTTGCACCGCTCGTGTTTATGTACAAACTGAAGTACAAAGTCCTCGCTAACGCGATGAGCAACGCATCGTTGCTCAAGGAAAAATGACGCGCTATAAGAATTACGGCGCTGGTTACAGAAGGTCAAGTTTTAGATATATAAAAAAATTGCGATGATGGCCTAGTTTGAGAAGGTCCGCCTCTCAAGCCAAAGGGAGTGGGTTCATCCCCAGCCGACGGCACGAACCAATTTGGTCGGTTTTTGGAAATTCGGTATCTGTTGATCCCCGGTCACTCACTCAATGAATAAGCGTGGTCTCACTCACACAAGGCGCAGAGCAGTGTGAATATCGCCTTAATAATAGAGACATCACCCGCTACACAACAACAATAATTTATTCAAATTGAGCGTAATGCGATACGCCAGACAGTGTGTACGTGCCTTTATAGCGAGATCTTGTCAGTTTTAGGTGCTTTTTACTTTTTTCTACCATTTTAAGTTATTGTGAACGACACAGATGGCGCTAGATGGCAGAGATTTATGTTTTGTTGGTTTTTAAAGAATTGTGTGTACGTGACGTAATTTCATTCATTTGCTGGGAGAGATTTTATTTGGTGATAAGACATGCTACTCTAGCTGCTTTTTAGACTGAGTGGCAGGTCTTAGAGCTAAACCGAATGAGTAGGTTGCGTTCAATTTTTTTTTGGAAATGACAATTATGACTGCCTCGGTGGCTCAGTTGGTAATGAACCTGCCTTCTGAGCTTGGGGGCGTGGATTTGATTCCCACCTAGGGCAAACATACATGTGATGAACATTTGTGTTTGTTCTATTTCTGGGTGTTATTATCTATTTAAGTATGAATTTAAAAATATCTAAGTGTGTATATCAGTCTCTGGCAGCTTTGCTTAGTTTGAGGTCAGGCGACCGTGTGTGCAATAGTCTCGAATTTTTTTTTTTTTTTTTTTAATGAAAATAACATTCAAAAGCCTTATGAACATTTTCCCAACTAAAATAAGTTACTCAAGAATTAAACAATTTCTTTCAAAACTTAGTTAACTACTTTTTTAATTTTACAAATCCCATATATTGTTACCGAAATTCGCTGTCAAATATCATCCTACTTCCTACTAATATTATAAACGCGAAAGTTTGTAAGAATGGATGGATGGATAGATAGATGGATGTTTGTTACTCTTTCACGCCAGAACGGCTGAACAGATCTGGATGAAATTTGGCACAGAGATAGATTATAGTCTAGAATAGCACATAGGAAACTTTTTAACCGCGGGTGCAACCGCGGGGCGCAGCTAGTAGAGAAATAAATATCTGTTACAATTTAATGACGACTACTTTGAACTAATTATTATTTTCTCAAACAAGAATGACGCTTCCCAGTATGGGAAGCCAAAACACAGTTTGGAACCTTCTTATCGACCTTATGGACTGAGCGAGCGTTAGCACACTCGCTAACGCACCTAACTAGTCTGGCCATAAATATTGTTACAATACAAACACCTTCGTTTTTTTTTTCTTCATTTAAATTTGGAATGCGTTTATTATGTCGAAAACTACAATCAATTTCCCGCCTTTTCACAAATATTTTTCGTGATTATTATTAAATTTACAACATGGAATGGGGTGTTAAAGAAAACAGGATTGCAGTGATTGACCGACTAAAGGCCTGTATCAAGGCCAAAGGTGGTTATTTTGAATAAAATAATAGTTATATTTTTGTTAAGACTTCAATACATGTATACATATAACTTTTATTCACATTACATTACGGTATAAAAACATTAATGCATTTTCATTTGTAACAGAACTTATGGCTAGACTAGGTATATTTCAGCTTCGACAAAAATGCTTTCGTATGTCCGAATTCTGTCGGATCTCTGTCTTCCTCTACAGGTTGCATTTCTTAACCGATTCTCTTGAAATTTGGTGCTTTTTGACGTGACAACGTCTTATAAATTGGTTTGCCGGGTGACATTTCAAGAAACTGCGTTACGCTCCGCTCACGTTATGCGCTCACAATGAGAGCGAGTGAGAGGCACGCCCGCGAGGTTAGCCCGCCTAAGAGCGAGAGAGACAGACATAAAAAGTCGTTGTCACGTAAAACTTTCGCCCGTATATCGACTTTACAGGCCACCAATTTTTTTAGTAGGTTCAATAATAATAATAATAGGCAGAAATGTAATTTAAAAAAAAAACAAAACAAATCCCCGCAATTCATTAAAATATCCAAAAACTTACTCGGACAAAAGTCTGTATAAAACCGGTTATATAATGTTAGCCAACAGAGCCATTCGTTTATAAGTGATGTAGAAACTATGAAATCAGGGCTAGCCACTCGGCCTATACGAGCTTGCATGCTTTCACTCTGTAACTAAAACCATGATCCAAAAAACACGTTCAAGCGTTCCGCGAGTTGACATCCAACTACGTCAGTTGTCGTCGTCCTTCTCGAACTTGTTGAAAATTACTTATTTCGGTCTTGCTCATGCATTGATTGACGTAGGCGCGTGTCACCCACGTCACATTTTTTTGTCTAGAAACGCCTAGGAACAAGGACTATATTCTTGTTCTTAGAGAAACGCACTTGTAAGGCTAGCACGGGGCGAAGACAATTTCACACACTGTCGCCTGACCCCAAACTAAGCAAAGCTTGTACTATAGCCATAGTACAAGCTTTGCTTAGTTATCAAAAAAACAAAAGCAACGCCAGAGACTGATATACATACTTAGATATTTTTAAATACATACTTAATTATATTAATACCCAGACATAGAGCAAACACTAATGCTTGCCCTAGGTGGGAATTGAACCCACGCCTCCCAGCACAGAAGTTAGGTTCACTACCGACTGAGCCACCGAGGCAGTCAAATAATGCAAATATTTGTAACAATTTAAAAACAACTTTTTAATTTAACCTTATTCTTTTCTCAAACCATGGTATAATAATATACTCCGCCAGGTATAGCATTCCGGTCACGTGGGCAACACGCAGTGACGTCAAGCGATGCATAAGCAAGATCTAAAAAGTCATTTACAAATAGTTCGAAAGAGACGGATGACGATGATGAGTGACGTCATTACGTGTTTGCTCCCGGTATGCTGGACCTTGTTTTTTTTTTATATAGAATAGGTCGGCGTTTGACCACCAACTCGCCTGATGTTAAGCGACGTTGTGGTCTAATATGGAGCACGACGACCTATAAGGTACTTAATCACCCTAGCCTTGAAGTTTTGTAGAGTGAAGAAGTACAAAGACGGCAGTTGAGTGAGGCGCTGCAAGTGCGCTACTGCTCAGACCCGTCTTCGGAACGGTTACACCGGACTACATTCCGAAACACGACTAGGTCATTTCACGGCATGGCTTGGTTCGGTGGGTGGTAACTGGCCACGGCCGAAGCCTCCCACCAGAGTAAAGTAGAGAGTTTTTGGACCATGGAGTTATCTATACTACATACATACTTTGCATGGAGTCGACATACCGTTGTCGCGTTGCCTATGTAGAATTGTAGATATACATACTCTGTCCTTGCTGGCAGAGTATGCTATTATATGTAATAGGGCGTATTCTGTGGCTATTATTATACTCTGACTAAAGCAATGTTGAAACCCTGATCATCTTTTTTACAGTAAGACAGTAAGTAAATTGTTCTAAAGCGTAAGTTACTACCTTTTACCGCTTCATATCGCTCTATAATCCGAACGGTTATCTCAATTTATAACAAAATTCTCATGATTCACCATCTGTCATCTGTCAGAGAGGACGATAAACGTCGAAATTACCGTAAAACGTCAGGCAATTGTCTCGGGAACTGGTTGGAAATTGTTCCGGTTTCGTTAAATAGCTTCCCAAAAGTGCTGTGTACGTGGGGTTTTTTAGGGTTCCGCTTGATGATAGAAAACCCAGACTAAAACAAATAGTGTTTTTCATATCCGCCGCAGTAGCAAAGTGTCTTTTTTACGCATCGTTCCTCTAACAATGTGTCTGCAAAATTACTTTATGATCGGCTCAGTAGTTAAAGCGTGAAAGCTTGACAAACAAACTCACTTTCACATATATAATACTAGTCGCGCCCCGCGGTTTTACCCACGGTTAAAAAATACCCTAAATGTTAATCCGTTATGTCAGCTACCAAATTACATTAAAATTGATCCAGCTGTTTGAACGTGAACACTTACATGTACATTACAAGTAATTTTACTGTCCGGCAGTCCGATTTTTTATTTTATTTATTTAATTTAGGTTATGTGGTAATTATGTGAAATCTGATTTGAATTCTTATATTGTGATAATGTATAATTGCTTAAATGCGTTCATATTAAAAAAATATTAATAATAAAAATTAATTGTAGTGCACAAGCGCCTATACTCATGTACAAACTTTCGCCTTTATAATATTTTATAGAGATTTAGATTACTAGCTGCGCCCCGCGGTTTCACCCGCGGTTAAAAAGTATTCTATGTGCTATTCTAGACTATAATCTATCTCAGTTCCAAATTTCATTCAGATCTGTTCAGTCGTTCTGACGTGAAAGAGTAACAACCATCCATCCATCCATCCATCCATTCTTACAAACTTTCGCTTTTATAATATTAGTAGGATACATAGAGAATATGTTATAGATTAGTTAGAAAGGATTATACAATTCTAGCTAGTAGTTCGCTCAAACGGAGACCTTACACATCTCCATAACCTCTCGTCCGTTTTTGATTAAGTTCGAATTTAAAATTGCATTTGCATGAAGTAGTCAACAAAATTTCATGAGGATTGGAGCAACAATACTCAAGTTATCGTCAGACAAACAAATGGCCGAGAGGTCCCAGTCAACTTTTAGCCCTCGCTCCGCTCAGTCAATTAACGTCTAATAAAAATAAAGATTTAATTACAAAAAAGAGATTCTCAGAAATGTCATGGCCACTAAATATAAGAATTGCCTAAGTCCTTGCTTAACTAGTTTAGACTACTCTTAGCTAGTTCCTACCTAAATTGTCTTGCACGAATCTTAAGCCAATCCCAATGGAAGACTCTTAACTTTACAATACAATACAATACATCTTTATTGCACACCAAAAATACAATACATGGATAGATAGATATACATAGGTATATGATACTTTATGTGCCCTGTAAGCTTCTGATAAGCAAATATTACGCTAGGAGTAGTTTAAACTATCTAAGCAATAACTTAGGCCATTTTTAAATTCAGTGCAAGTGAATTTTCCACTAGAATCTTCGAGAGTGCTACGGACGCTACGGTTTCGTAGCGAGCACTTAGCTCTATTAAAAAGACTTCAACGCACGCTGCTGTTTTTGTACAGACCTAACTTTCCTATCTCCCTTTTTAACCGACTTCCAAAAAGAAGGAGGTTCTCAATTCAACTGTATGTTAGTTTCTTTTTAAATTATCGACTTGTTATTTTCCTGCTTTTCTTTTACTTTATCGAACCAATAAAATTAATCAGTCATTCTTTTTACTCAACTTTTGTTCTTCTGCTTAACGATTTTTCAACGAACGTCAAAGTTTTTCAACAGACTCGACCGCCTTGTTCGGATAAAGAGCCTCTACTCAGAAGAACAGGCAAGAAACTGAGGGGCATTATTTTTTCAAAGAATAAATAAATTACTGTCTCACAAATTTTGGCGTACAACTAGATAATATCTATACATACGAGTACTAGTGGCTACTTGGCAGAAGTGGAAGGGTCCAGACATCTTTGGCTTCTAAATAAGTCTTAACCTTTTAATACTTTCTTTTCACTAATGAAGTATTACCCAAAACCAGCACCTTTTTTTTAATTTTTTATTTATTTAGAATAAGTCGACGTTTGACCACCAACTCGCCTGATGTTAAGCGACGTTGTGGTCTAAGATGGAGCACGACGACCTATAAGGTATTATATTCACTCTAACCTTGAAGTTTTGTATAGTGAACAAGTACAAAGACGGCAGTTGAGTGAGGCGCTACAAGTGCGCTACTGCTCAGACCCGTCTTCGGAACGGTTACACCGGACTACATCCCGAAACACGACTAGGTCATTTCACGGCGTGGCTTGGTCCGGTGGGTGGTAACTAGCCACGGCCGGAGCCTCCCACCAGAGTTTGCTATCCGGTTAGCACTACCCGGGGACCACGTGTAGGGAATCAGAATAGAGTACACTCCTACGGACGTGGGTAGCTCAGCCCCCAAGCCTTGTATGGAGGACTACCTACAGAACCAATCCATCACATCTCCTCCTCTCAACCTCTCTAAACAGTACGTATATTCCGCTAATAGCCGGCATAAAGCACAAATGGCGGCGGTCGGCTGATAGTGATAGCTGGCCTGATAAGAGCGCGGCAGTGCGCGTGTAGCCAGTACCGCTGCTTTGTGGAAGATCTCTTGACCTTACTGTTCGCTTACATGGAGAATGTTTCATGTTACTGCCTCGCTGCTGGCTCAGTTGGTAGTGAACCTGGCTTCTCAGCTTGGGGGAGAGGGTTTGATTCCCACCTAAGGCAAACATTTACGTGATATACATTTGTGTTTGTTCTATGTCTGGGTGTTTATATTTATTTAAGTATGTATTTAGAAACATATGTATGTGTTAGTCTCTGGCAGCCATAGTACAAGCTTTGCTTAGCTTGGGGTCAGGCGAACGTGTATGAAAAATGTCGCGAATTTTTTAATGATAATTATTATTATATTCTGTTATTTCAAGATTTAATTAGTAATTCATCATTGCAGACTTTTACGTCTTACTTTAAGGACACAAACCTACCCTACGTCGAGTGTGTTTGAGCCGTTATCCGCCACGCTGGCTCAGGTGAATGTCAAATATCTTTTGAATTCTTCTTCTAGGACACGATTTTTGAACTTGAATATTGTGAAGAGTTTGTCCGTAATTCTCGAAAGACACAATGCCCCACAGACACATTTGCCCCAGTAGACCCTAATATGTTATTGACATTAACGTAATAGCATATTTTTTTCTAAAATCAGTATTAGTCCAATAGTAAAAGTTGACCAATTTTTCATACTTGTTTTAGATGACTTATCATTCTCCATATCACAGTTTGACACTATTTCTTAATTTGAATTATTGGTATGCTTAAAATGTAAAGGTAATTAATTAATTTCCGCGTTTATAATTATTAATTCATGAATGCGGAAGTAACTGTGTTTTTAAATATGAATAAGTTCTTGCGTGTTTACAGCTTATAATCAAGTAGGTATATTTAGCATCATAGAAGCTATGCTATACATGTGCTATACGAGCCGCAGCCGCGCGCGCACACTCGCCTTGATGAAGACCGCCGAATGCGGTTGAAACTATAGTCGGAATAGTCGACTAAATCGTACATGAGTAATTCCCGTTTTATCCTACTAATATTATAAACGCGAAGGTTTGTATGTATGGATAGATGGATCTTTGTTACTCTTTCACACCAGAACGGCTGAACAAATCTGGATGAAATTTGGCAAAGAGATAGATTATAGTCTAGAATAGCACATAGGATACTTTTTAACCGCGGGTGAAACCGCGGGGCGCAGCTAGTAAATCACAATGTGTGAAAACCACGTCAGTTTCCATAATAAAATCATAGAAGCTGTGTCGTTTCAAAACATTGCCGGCATGTAAACCTTGCTTGTTACGGAACTAAGAGAATGTCACAGTAAGTTGTCACACGCCACACAGCCTAACAGGCTGGTTTCCATTACACCACGGTATCGTCCTCAGATTTCTTGGTGTCTTTTGTAATGTGAATAATCTTATAACACACATTTTTACGTCGTCCCCCGTATGGGTTGGCAGAGGTACACTCTTGTAGTACACTACAAGAGTCGTACCTCTCGACAGACGAGCCTTTGAGACGAGAGAGACCTTCTTACAAAACGAGAAGCTCCCCGCTCCGTCCGTATGTCGTCCACATCCCACGTCCTTACTGTCTAGTCTGTGCCTTATAATTTTCCACCAAAGTTTTCCATCCTAAGTTTTCTGCAGCATGAAGCGCTTTATAGATTGAAGTGTCGAGAGCAGTGTGAATCTGCAAGCCTAGCCTTATGCAACGCGACAACAGTGTGTCGACTCTTCTTATCGAAACAGACGTATGTTAACACATAGCCTTGTCACGTTCTCGCACAACAAAAAGTGACGAGATTTTGTTTCGCGCGCATGCTGTTAGAGCTGATCGGATCGTACCAACGTATCGCTCCCACTAGACATCTAACAAAGGACACACGCTCTCCTCGTTTACCTAAACAGCTTCTCAGTAGAGTACGTGATGTTTTGAGATAGTCCAAATGACCCGAGACGACGCATGGCTACGTGTGAACCGCTCAACGACTCGCTTGTGTGGGGGTTTCCCAAAATTACAGGAATACGCGTCATACCTAGTCAGCGTCCTTATATACATACCTACTCATATCCTTTAATTAATTGACTGCCTCAGTGGCTCAGTTAGTTGACGACGATGATTTGCGTTGTGTACCCGATCTACAATACTTGATAGGTAGATATTTAGTTCAATCCCGAAAAATATAACAGGGCTCACCGAGGGAAAATTCAAATCACATGTAAAAACTACATTAATGAAAAGAGGATATTATAAGGTTAAGAATTATAAGATAAAGATGTCTGGAGCCTTCCACTTCCGTCAAGTAGCCACTAGTATTTATAGATATTACCTAGTTGTAAGCCAAAATTTGTGAGACTGCAATTTATTTATTATTTGAAAAAATAATGCCCCTCAGTTTCTTGCCTATTCTTCTGAGTAGAGGCTCTTTGTCCGAACAAGGCGGTCGAGTCTATTTAAATAACTTTGACGTTCATAAGTGTATCTTTGATACCTAAATTGAATAGAAACATTTTGACTTTGACTTTGAATCTGCCAGTTCTCTGTGTGCAACGGCCCAACACGCATTTGCCCCAGTGACCCTATATTAAACGAACATAAATATGTCCACAACACTGTACATTTGTTTCATGATTGTGTTACTCTCGGCCTATGAGCAATGAAATTGAATTTCAGGTTTAAAAACAAAAAAAAATGTGCTAGAATATTACATCAATGATATTCATAAGTTCGTTTATCCAATTATTACCCGTATTTATAGAAAAGAAGACGAAACGCACGATTAACACGTGCTTTGACGAATCAGCAATTTTGAAACCAAGTCATGCTTTCCATGTTTGAAACTATTCTAAAAAGTAGCTATTTTAGCACTTTTTCAAAATAAGAAATTACTAGGCCCCTTTCACTTTCTGAAATAGACAATAAAGTTTTACAAAGACAAAGGTCTCAAACGTTGATTCATTTTAAAAGTAACCTATCAAAGATTTATTTCGTTTAAAAACTAACCACGATTCTAATAGTTAAGTGTAACCCGTGTCAACCGTTTAAAAACAATAAAATTAACTCGTTTTGACCATAAATGTTAAACCTGATTACGGTCGAATTACTGATTACAAAACTTACAAACGTTTTCATAGTAGAAGAGGAGCTTTTTACGTTATAGGAATACTTAATGGGAAGCTTTTTAGTAATTCTGTAAGCAAAGTGAGCTGAGTGATTCAAAAAACTGTTTTACCGATTTATTTCTATGTAATTGATTTGGTATTCGTAAAAAGATAGGTATGTATAATTGACTATGCGAGCGTCAGCAATCGAAAATGCTTCAGCAAAATATAAAAAGCTTGTTATTTTTAACCAACTATTAATAAGAACAAGCCAAATAGCCCACAAAAGGCGGAAATATGAATCCCTCGGTGATGGATACATATTTCTGCCTTTTGGGGTAGAAACGTTGGACCCTTGGGGTCCAAGCGCATGGTTGCTCTTTAATGAGCAGTCAAAGCGTCTGATAGAGAGAACAAAAGACCAAAGGGCTGGTGCTTACCTCGGTCAGCGAATTAGCATTGCTATTCAGCGAGGTAACGTTGCCAGCCTTTTGGGTACTTTACCCGCGGACACTGACTTAAGCTCTGTTTATTATTTGTAATTTGTTATTTTTGTTAGGTTTATTTTAGGCTTATATTGTTATTTAAGTGATTGAATAAATAAAAACAAGCTAAAATATTTATAAAAGTTAAGTAAATGTTTTCTCAGCTACAGCTACACAGCCCCTGTTTTTATTTTTTTATTTTTCCGGTAATCATCCGAACACAAGCTTTCGTCCACTCCAGTGCACTGAACTCCTTGCACCTTCCATTAGTGTGGTCCGGACAAAAACAGAACGAGAAATGAGAAACGGAAAAAAATATAACAGGGCTCATTGAAGGAAAATTCAAATCACATGTAAAAACTACATTAATGAAAAGAGTTATATGGTTAAGAAGGCCGCGACGCTCTGAAATTTCCATACAAGCGCGCTACGGAGATATTGATTTGGAGAAAGTGCACAAAACACTTTTTTCAACAAAAGTTTTTTGTGCACTTTCTCGCACGTTTTGTATGAAATGAATTAAAACGTTTCTTATAGGTTAATGGTAAATTAAGCATAAAACGGTGTCACGTTTTCCGCCCTTGGATAATCGACAGTAAAACAGACTAGAGAGGATACAGATTTAACCATTCCCTCTCCAACCAACATCTACCTACAACTTTTAATGCAGTACGCACCCACATTAAAGCCAGCTAGTAAATTGAGCGCGTGCGCAGCATGCTAGGTGTATTTTAACGGTAGCCGCGTGTGACGCACGTACGGAGTGATTCGGTGAAATTATGGCGGGCACATTATAATGACAGCCACACACGGAGGACTAATTTACTAGCACTATTTACATACTGTAGAAAAATTGGTGTTGTCAGTGTCGCCATTAGGCGTTTGTCCACTTTCCGGCCCGGCCCGGCTCGGCTCGGTAGCCAGGGACGCTTAAATGTATGAAACCATGGCACGCTATTCCACTTACTGGCGAGGGTCAGCCATTGATCCCACCGGCGCTGTGCTGTGCCGGGCCAGGCCGGGGGCCGAGCTGGGCCGTGCCGACAAGCTGAAAACCCCAAATGGATTAAATAATTCCTTATTTGGTCTGGAGCGATGACAGCCTAGTTGGAGAAGCCTCTCAAGCCGGAGGAAGCGGGTTCAAACCCAGCCGACGGCACGCACCAATTTGTTCATTGTGTGAACATATGTGCGTATTGAATGTCATCTGCTACATGACTGGAGCCCGGTGAATGGCGACAGGCTCGCCCCCTGTTATATTTGAGACTGACTATCGTCCAGCAAAGTGTGGGTGTTGTATTACACCTCTGCCAGCCCCTTCGGGGGAAAGGCGTGACGATATTTTATGTCATGCTACTTGGTCTAGATCTAGTTCAAACTGGCAAGACATAAATTGTTTGAATCAAGATGTAGAAAAAAATGTAGAGGTAAAAAAGAATAAGGAGTCAGATAGAGATATTTCCTCATTTATTACCGGCACCTATTAATTTTATTTGAGGATCCTCAAGTTCTTTATAATTCATTATTATTTACTACATGTACACTAAATATTACTATAGTGGCTCTGTGAGCTGTACACTTCGCGGCTGACGTCTGTCCTCATCTACAGGTCGCATCCCTTAACCGATTCTCGTAAATTTTGTGAACAGGTTCGATAATTATACAGATTTTTTTTGCCAAGTTAGTTTTTGGAATTTTTTCAATTTCAAACTCATATCTCCGCCACTTTGAAAAACCTGTAGAGGAAGACAGAGATCCGGACAGGAATCCAGACAGAACGCGGGCATACGAAAGTGTTTTTGTCGAAGCTGAAGCATAAACGCTTTGATCGCTCGGTCGATTAAGGTTTCGAATCGAAGACACATATAGTATTGCATTCATTAGTCGGCAATATTTATTACTTAATCTTGAAAAGCGCAAGATCACTGCTTTAATCGTTTTATTGCCTTGTAATCTGCAAACTCTTCCAACGCACTTAAAATTTAATCACAACAAAATCTTAACTCGTACCTAAACCATAAAACTCTACATCTCTATTCTCAACACCTACAACACACTGCTTGATTGTGTCCCATCTCTAACTCACCCTAGAGTTCGAAAACAACAGACATTCTGTCCAACACTTTATTGATGTGTCTATTTTTATCGACACCAACCATTGGTGTACATCTCACCTTGAATGACCACAAACTCCGGACCATTGTCACACAACACAACTTTTACACGCTCTACATTTTTAATATTAAGAAATGTTATTTTTTACTTTGACAAGGTTGTAAAATGTGCGGACACTTACAAAGCTGTTAAAACCAACTTCATAGAAACATCACTAACAATCTATTGTATTAGAAATATCCAATAAAAAAACTCTGAGCATCCTGCCTCAATCACTTTTTAGCTTCTAAATGGGTTAATTAAATAAATACATGGATTTACTTGGAATATATAATGTATATGTGGATGTCAATGTATCTGTATATAACAATAGAATTTGCATCGAAATTGTGCGACTATGGATGCATGACGTCATGAAATAGGCTTTTAAACAATAGAATAAAAGTTTTATGAGTTTTTATTGTTACACGAAAGTTTTAAGAGACTAGCTTCCCCCCGCGGTTAAAAAGTACCTGATGTCTTTTCTGTACCCCTGACAACGTGTATACATGCAAAATGCATGACAATCAGTTTAGTAGTTAAGGCGTGAAAGCGTAGCAAATAAACAAACTCACTTTGGTAATTATAATATTACTTAGGATTAGGATAGTTAGGTACATCACCTATTTATTTAAATACGTATATACCTACCTATCTAATTTTATACAAATCTTGTAAAATGAAAGTAACGCAACAATAAAAAAAAAAATTTAAAAACTTTTCCAAAAATGATTTTTAATTATGAATACTATCAAACACGAAATGCAACTTAAGGCTCCGCGACCCGTTTTAAAACGAACTTCACATTGACTGATTTTTTTTAGTTCTTTTTAATCAAGAAAGAGAAAGCGATCGAAGAGAACAAGACAAGATACTGATAAGCCTTTAAAGTTATCTACAGAGTGACAAATTGCAATTTCGACCATTTCCATGACTTTAGCACTTATCTAATCATTCTTAAATAACTAAGAAGTTTTATTGTATGAAGGTTGCCTGGAAGAGATCGCTTTTACAAGGCCACCACTTGTTACACTATAGAATAAGCTTTATTATAATTATTCTATTTTTTGTTATTTGTAGTGTGAACAATAAAGAGTTTCTATATCTTGTACTATGAATGAATGTAGGAGCTAATTATGTATGCTACTTCTCTACCGTCAGGAATTTTGATTTACTTCGTCTATCTATTAAATATACCAGTTCAAAGTGACTCTTTACAAATGCGGATATTTTTCACATCTCTATTTTCTCTTGAGAAAGTTAAAAAAAAACTAAGTCATTGCGGAAGGCGATACAGCCCATTTTATTTACAATATGGCCAAATTTTATCACAATTTGGTGGATATTTTCCAAGGAATTCGACGCAAGCGCATTTGTATGGAAATACCAGAACTCCGGGTTACCCTTAAATTATAATTATTGCTTATAATTAAGCAGTTGTTCATTAATAACTACTTTTTCTTAATTAGAAAATTTTTGACCAACTACAGTAGCGTTCAAAAGCAATTTCTCACAACATAACTGTAAAATACGAATCATGATGTAACGTGGTGGAAAAAAAAAAATAAAAAATTTAATTTAATATTGATTATTTAATATAGGTTAATATTTAATAAAGGTAAAAGTTAGGTTGAGGTGAAAAGTGGTCCACGTTATCGGGGGGGGGATGGGACAAAAGGAGAAATGGTGGCAAATGAAACTTTTGCACCTGTATTAAAGAGCTTGAAGAGCTGAAGCTAACTGTACCTTTGAGGAAGGTGTCGCAGCTACCTAAGCGAACAAAAACAAAATTAAACCTGGATAAGCTTAAGTCGATAAGAACCAAGACCTCTGTTACCAAAGACCGTATTGTTGTTTATCTGTGAGTTGCTGTGTGAGAACAAAATTAAAAGATTTGTTTTTAAGGTTAAATCAAAACTATTTATTGGTCGGAACCATAATTACTTAAAGTACATGCAATTTTCTTAAATTTAAAGCGAGTATTCTTACTCTGTAATGACCAGAAGGGTCTTAAGCTTAAAATTCTACAACCTTAATCGTTATAGAGTTAAATACTATTTAATACTATATTTTAACACACTTAAATTGAAGCGAACCTATTAAAACCAAACCGCTTAGAATGTAGTTATGAAATTACAGCTCTGGTGCTAATACTGTCTGTAATATTAAAGTAATATAAACTAATGTGATTCTAAATGTTAATTCACAATCAATGCTAGTAAATCGGTAGCTAAGCGATTTACTAGAACAACAAAAGGTATTTCTATTCAAAACTTATGTTCACTAAAGCGCAGATCATACAGTGAAAACGAGGACTGTCTCATACGTCTACACTCTGTCCAGAAGGCTTGAAATTGTGAAAATTAGTAGAATAATATGACCATACCTGTCATAGAGAAAGTAACCTTGTGGCTATGACTTTTGAACAAAACAAAGGGGTTACTTGTGAATCCATGGATAAGTTGCGTGTGGTACTTGCTTTCACGACGCAGCAGGTACGCTTGGAGGTTAACATCCGCAAGTGGATACAATGGTGTATGCTTGCCGGTAAGCAACGTGGCTTGGGTCCGCAAGTGGGAAGAAAAAAAATGACATGCAGTGCAGTTACATCTGCAGGAATCGGGGTGCCGTAGTCGTTGCCAGTTCGTCAGTGGGGAATTGATCAATCCGGGCAGAAGAGGCTTTTACGCCTCTTTTTAAATGCTTCCGCTCTAAGGCAGAAGAAGGTCCGGAGCACCATGTCTTTCACCTTGTCTGTCTCGACCAGAAAAGACCAGAAAACTCAACTCGAGCTATCACAATAGAATGCCCTTCAAAAAAGCAAAATCATTCTGTCACTTTGGAACCGTTTCGACTCACGCATCCACGTATGACGTCACCACACTTAATCCAATACGTCTTGTACGCAAAACTATTTTTATTTACGTTCCATTTTCCCAACAAGGTTATGTAAAATAATCCAGATAAAAAATAGATAGAAAATAGATAATTTCATTCTCCTATCTTTTTTTTTTATTATTTGACTTGATCCGACGGACGGAAATGTGAAACGGATGACAGCAACATGCTAACTGTCACTGTCAGTGTCTAATAATGACTTCAAAGTCATTGCTCAATACCGTAAATAAAAACAAAATCTTAATTATTTAATGTCGAAGACAATTAAATATCAACCAAAAATGCAAAAATGAATGTTTAAGTGTCGTGCAACGAAAAAATGTATTGTAAGTAAGTAGCTACGCTACAATACCCCCGTTTTCGGATAAAGAGGTTAACGTAGTTAACCGTAAAAACAGCAGGAGTAACCGGAAAAAAAGAAAGACGTTTAACTGCACTGCCGCAACCAAAAATATGACATAAGGCCATACCTCCGAAAACGAAGAAAAAATTGTTAGCAGACAATTTCTGTTACAAATTTAACTCGCGGATCGATTAGATTGACAACACTTTTTTAAGACTAGTATTTATCGTTCTTTCATCACCAGTCGTTACTATTTATTAATGTTATCCACGCAAATCCTTTCACTCTGCAAATTTCATCTTATTCTCGCCTTCCGATACCCTTTTCACACGACTTTCATAGCAATCTCTCATTCTGTCCACTACAATTCTCACACATTCATCTCTTCAAACCAAGAAATCCTCATTCACTAAATTCAACCTAATCTGCCGTAGAGTAAAATTAAAATCTAAGAAAATTGGCTTGCTAATACTAAGTTACACGACTTTAAATAGTGTGTAATACACTATTGTGCTAACATAAATCTAAATAACTAAGCACGAAGGATATCCTTCGCGTGAAATTTACCAATTGAACCTGATCCTAATTCACGAAGCTCATAGACAACGCTTGATAACTTTTTCTCGACCTTGCACTTGACGAATTTAGGAGCTAGTTTCGCAGAGAAGAACTTTGCCGCATTTGACTGGACAAAGTTTCTGCGCCATACTATATCGCCTTCCTTTGCATCAAAGTATCGTCGTCTCAAGTTATAATGTTGCGCATTTTTCTGATAAGCTTGTGTCAAAGCATCATCTACCTTAACAAATATGTCTGCTAGCTCAGTTAATGCCGCTGCTGCCTTATCCCTATCGCCTATCGTGACATCATCAACGGAAGCTGGTAAATCCTTCAAAATAGTATGGAATGTACCGTCCATGATAATTTCTCGACCTGTCGCAAGGAAATAAGGGGTGTATCCCGTGGCTAAGTTAACTGTACTGTTCAGAGACAGTTGGATTTGTTGAAGGTATTTGGACCAGTTTCTTTGATCTTGATCCACTAAAATAGACAAACTAACTTCAACTGTCTTGTTATATCGCTCAATTGTATTTGACTGAGGCGCATAATGTGCGCTGAAAAATATTTTAGGGACCGAAAACCTGTCACAAAAACTCTTAAAAGGTTTACTTTTAAATATCGACGCGTTGTCGCAAATTATAATAGCTGGTGTACCCCATTTAAGAAAGATTTCCTTTTCTAAAAATGACGTGACCGTCTGAGTGGTCGCCGTACGAAGAGGATGGAGCCAAACGTATTTGGAAAAAACGTCAACCACCGACAAGATGTAAACGTGGCCGGAGTACGCCTTTGGCAAGGGACCGATAATGTCGATAGACAGCGTGTGTAAAGGAGAATCAACTTTTTTCTGATTTGTCATGAGCCCATTTGGTGCCAAATTAGAATGTTTGTAAGCTTTACATTTTTCGCACTTTGTGACAAAGGCTTTGACATCATTAAACATATCTTTCCAGTAGTAATGGTCTCGTATTTTAAGATAAGTTTTCTGAATTCCTGGATGTACACAACAAAAAGAGTCATGATTTTCCTTCACACAAGATTCCACTAACTCCCTTGGCAAAACCAATTTCCAATTAACGCTTTGAAGATTTGAGTTTGACTTACTAAATCTGTACAAACGATTGTCTTTAATTTGAAAATTTTTGAAATTCGTGGGTGTTGTCTGACAACCCTTAAAAATTTTGTTGTACCACTCGTCATTGGTTGATTGAATACCGCCATCATAAGTTATTGCATCGATGGAAATTCTCGATAAGGCATCGGGGACTACATTGAGTTTACCGGCTTTATGACAAATATTGAAGTTAAATGACGATATTTGCATCGCCCATCTTGCTAATCGACCTGATGGATTGTTAAGGGATTTTAACCACTTTAAGCTCATATGATCGGTAATAACAGTAAACTTAGTGCCTTCTATATACGCACGAAAATGGTTGATCGAATCTACTACCGCCAACAATTCTCGCTCTGTCGTGCTGTAATTTCTTTCGGCTTTCGACAGCAAGCGCGAATGAAATGCTACTGGACGCTCGATTCCCTCAACGTCTTGCGTCAGAACGCTACCAATACCTACAGAAGATGCATCGCAGTGAAGAACAAATGGCTGCGTAAAATCTGGTGACGCCAGAACTGGTGCTGTTATCAATGCTCGCTTGAGAGTGTTAAATGACCCTTCTGCTGCTTCTGACCAGTCGACGCCATCGCTGCCTTTCCGCTTCCCTACCAACGCAGTCATCGGTGCAATAATTGTCGAAAAATCCTGAACAAATCTCCGATAATACGAGCAGAGCCCAACGAAACCTCGTAGCTGCTTTGCCGTTTTGGGGCGGGGAAAATTTTGAATACAGCTTAGCTTTTCTGGGTCTGTGCGCAATCCTTCTGTATTGATGATGTAGCCCAAATACTTAAGCTCTCCCTTACAAAAATCACACTTTTTGAGGTTGACGGTAAGACCAGCATCTTTAAGTGCTTTGCAAACAGCAGAAAGAATGGTCACGTGATCAGGAAACGACTCTGTGGCAATTAAAAGGTCATCAACGTAACAAAAGACCTTACCGTCAAATTTGTGTTGAAACAAGGAGTCTACCAATCTCTGAAGTTCCGCACCAGCATTAGAAAGTCCAAAAGGCATTCGCCTAAACTCAAATAAACCACGATTCGGTACAACGAAGGCTGTTTTCTCGCACGAGTTGCCTTTTCCATCGCCGCCATCTTGATTTGACAGAGCAATTTGCCAAAATGAAGAAGATAAATCGATTGAGGACAAATAATGAACACCGCGCAAGTTGTCAAGAATCGAGTTGATATAAGGAAGTGGATAAGAATCTTTGACAGTGGCGTCATTGAGCTTCCGAGCATCCAAACAAAATCTCCATGAGCCATCCTTCTTAGGTATCATTACCACTGGGCTAGACCATGGGGATCTTGATGGAGCTATGACACCAAGTTTCAGCATCTCATCAACCTCTTTATTCAACGCTGACAACTTCGCTGGAGACAATGGGTAATATCGCTGTTTAATTGGTTCGCCTGTAGTAACGATTTTATGAGTTACCAGGTGAGTTTTACCTAAACCCTTTTTATCCGAAGAAATCGATTCAAAACCCTTAATAACTTTTTGTAAACAAGCAGACTGCTCGTGCGTAAGGTCGTCTCTCGGAACTAACGCCTTAATTTCACAAAACTCCGTGCGTGAAGTAACATCGGCGGAGTTACCTCTCCTAAGTACATCTCCAAACTTAAAAATATCGATTAAACCAAAAGTATCGGCAAAATCCATGCCGCATAAAAGTTTGTGATGGATCGCAGGGCATACCAAAAATGTAAAGTCAGTTGTAATGCCGTTGCACGTAATTGGCAACTGCATTGTGCCTATCACATCAATCTGTGATAAGTCAGCCAAATAAACCGTTGACTTTGTACGATTGAGTCTAAATCCTAATTTCTCAAAATGTTTGTGCTTTTGTGCACCTAATACTGATAAATGTGCCCCTGGATCAAGTAACGCTTCAAAACTGTTATCTAATACTTCAAATTTTACAAACAAACGTGAATCTCCAACAAACGATGAAATTTCCGGAATCGGAAACGTTTGTTTAAAGGAAGCTGTACTCTGGGGCTTAACTAGTTTTTTTTATCTAACGACGAGGAATGCGAACCATTATTGCACTTGGAGCAATTTTTCGTTAGCACATCTTTGGCTCCGCACTTAAAACATAAGATGCCTGGCACCGACCTACATACCTTGTAACTGTGACCTTTCTTCTTACATTTAAGGCATGTAAGATTGTTGCTCGTGTGCGAAGTCGCAGGTGCACTGTTTACAGCATTGATCTCGCGTTTCGGTTTTGAGTTTAAAACGCCAGAGTACGCCTCAAAATTTTTAGTAATGTTGATCAATTGATCAAAAGAGGTTATATCGTTGATTGCTAACAGTTGTGCGTACGAACTAAGCATGTTGTGTTTGACAATTTCTAATAAATTTGCCTCTAAAATAGGATACGCTAGTCTTGCGTTTAAATCTTGTATATCTAAAATGTAAAATGCTACAGATTGACCAGGCAATTGCTTGCGTTCTCTAATTTGTTTCTCTATGTTGTAGCTATAGTCTTTAGTTTGAAAGTACTTTTGAAACTCAAACTTTACGTCGTCCCACGACCGTAATCGACGACTAACCGTTCTGAAAAATTTCAGAGCTGTACCAGACAAGAGCTCTGAAAACCCACGTACTAATGTAACGTCATCAATCTGTCGTGCAAGTCGGGTTTCATTCACTCTCAGTAAAAATTCGTCAACGTCCGTTTCTCCGTTAAACTTAATATTAAGCGACGATAAATTCAAGGATTTGTAATATATCGCAGCTCCGTGCGGAGTGTCCGCTAATGAATGACTTTGTTGTGCATGAGCGTGAGCGCTTGGCTCATACGTGTTATGATGTGATTGTTCATGACCATACGTACTAGTTTTAAAAAACTTTGTTGGTGGAAGTTCGACATTAGTATGTACTATCGGACGCGTTGCAGCAAGTGTGACAACGTCAGTAGTGGCGTGTGCGTGAGACGTAAGTGGTGGTATTGTCACATAAGCAGAGTGACCCTGTGTTGGAAACGAAACAGCTGTCACTAAATGTTCAGAAATAAAATTTGGATTCAAGCGTCGTTGTGTGTTAAGCGTATCAATTGGAATATGAACTTCCCGTTGTCCCGCAGGACTCAAATGTACATGTGGAGTACCAACTGAAGACACATGTCGAGAACGGGTGGGTGAGACAAACGTGGCCTCATCATCGGAGAGTGTTCCAGAATGAACAGACATGTTTCAGTTTTAAATTTGAGTAATTTTAGACAGAGAGTGTAGTTTAACACAATAGCAGGTGTAATAACCTATAAATCGTTCTTAAACTTAAAACAATTCACCGTTAAATTGCTTAAAAACTAAATTTTCAAAATTATTTTTTTAATTAATAATTTTGCCTTCACAAAACAACTCCAAATACTAAAAAAATTCGGGCGCCATTGTAACGTGGTGGAAAAAAAAAAAAAATATAAAGAATTTATTTAATTTAATATTTTTTATTTAATATAGGTTAATGTTAGGTTGAAGTGAAAAGTGGTCCACGTTATCGGGGGGGGGATGGGACAAAAGGAGAAATGGTGGCAAATGAAACTTTTGCACCTGTATTAAAGAGCTTGAAGAGCTGAAGCTAACTGTACCTTTGAGGAAGGTGTCGCAGCTACCTAAGCGAACAAAAACAAAATTAAACCTGGATAAGCTTAAGTCGATAAGAACCAAGACCTCTGTTACCAAAGACCGTATTGTTGTTTATCTGTGAGTTGCTGTGTGAGAACAAAATTAAAAGATTTGTTTTTAAGGTTAAATCAAAACTATTTATTGGTCGGAACCATAATTACTTAAAGTACATGCAATTTTCTTAAATTTAAAGCGAGTATTCTTACTCTGTAATGACCAGAAGGGTCTTAAGCTTAAAATTCTACAACCTTAATCGTTATAGAGTTAAATACTATTTAATACTATATTTTAACACACTTAAATTGAAGCGAACCTATTAAAACCAAACCGCTTAGAATGTAGTTATGAAATTACAGCTCTGGTGCTAATACTGTCTGTAATATTAAAGTAATATAAACTAATGTGATTCTAAATGTTAATTCACAATCAATGCTAGTAAATCGGTAGCTAAGCGATTTACTAGAACAACAAAAGGTATTTCTATTCAAAACTTATGTTCACTAAAGCGCAGATCATACAGTGAAAACGAGGACTGTCTCATACGTCTACACTCTGTCCAGAAGGCTTGAAATTGTGAAAATTAGTAGAATAATATGACCATACCTGTCATAGAGAAAGTAACCTTGTGGCTATGACTTTTGAACAAAACAAAGGGGTTACTTGTGAATCCATGGATAAGTTGCGTGTGGTACTTGCTTTCACGACGCAGCAGGTACGCTTGGAGGTTAACATCCGCAAGTGGATACAATGGTGTATGCTTGCCGGTAAGCAACGTGGCTTGGGTCCGCAAGTGGGAAGAAAAAAAATGACATGCAGTGCAGTTACATCTGCAGGAATCGGGGTGCCGTAGTCGTTGCCAGTTCGTCAGTGGGGAATTGATCAATCCGGGCAGAAGAGGCTTTTACGCCTCTTTTTAAATGCTTCCGCTCTAAGGCAGAAGAAGGTCCGGAGCACCATGTCTTTCACCTTGTCTGTCTCGACCAGAAAAGACCAGAAAACTCAACTCGAGCTATCACAATAGAATGCCCTTCAAAAAAGCAAAATCATTCTGTCACTTTGGAACCGTTTCGACTCACGCATCCACGTATGACGTCACCACACTTAATCCAATACGTCTTGTACGCAAAACTATTTTTATTTACGTTCCATTTTCCCAACAAGGTTATGTAAAATAATCCAGATAAAAAATAGATAGAAAATAGATAATTTCATTCTCCTATCTTTTTTTTTTATTATTTGACTTGATCCGACGGACGGAAATGTGAAACGGATGACAGCAACATGCTAACTGTCACTGTCAGTGTCTAATAATGACTTCAAAGTCATTGCTCAATACCGTAAATAAAAACAAAATCTTAATTATTTAATGTCGAAGACAATTAAATATCAACCAAAAATGCAAAAATGAATGTTTAAGTGTCGTGCAACGAAAAAATGTATTGTAAGTAAGTAGCTACGCTACAATGATTAAATTTATAAAGATCTATTATTTGTTGTATAATCTTAGTGATGGACATCTTTTTTTTAAATGCATACTCGATTTTATGTTCACGCGAACGAAGTCACAAACGTATTAGCTACTTGTGTAGTAGACAATAAATAAAGCACTTTCCTAAACTACAAATTTCAGCCTCTGCCAACCACAAGTCATAAACAATACAATCCACGAATTATATCCACTACTACCTACAAATTATTTCCTCTAATAATAAAATAAAAATTTATAATAACACACTTTCCCAAACTATGAATTTCAGCCTCTGCCAACCACAAATCATAAACAATACAATCCACAAATTATATCCACTACTACCCACGAATGATGTCCACTACTATCCACAAATTAGTATAACTACTTAACCACCACTAACGACTGACTCCCATAAAGATTCAATATTCCCCTTTAGTACCATTCGATAATTCTAAATATCACATATTAATTCGATGGCTACCGAGAAAAAGCAGTTAAATAATAAAAATATACACCTTTAGTTGTTTTATAGGCGCTATAAAGATATAAGGAGGCGGGAGTCAATGGAGTTTTTAATTACTAATTGGCATGTAATAAGATCAAAAGTCTTTAAAATATATTGATCTATTGAAGTATCGAAAGATTAATACGCTTATAAATATGTTGTGTATGAATAAGCTGCAAAAACTATTATTTTAAAAAAATAAACAAATCTTTTTTTGCATTTCCTTAACTGAAAATACAAAAGCAAATTTTTTTTTTCGTGTAGACAATTTAGCGGTTGTTTAAAATTTTTCTAAAAACATGTTAAACATGTGAGAGTCAATAAAAAACTAATAATGAACGAACGAAACGAACGAACTGATAATAATAAATAAATAATAATGGATTAGATAAATGAAATGTAATTCTTTCATTCATTTCATTCTTTAAAAACAATATAAGCCTAAAATAAACCAAACAAAAATAACAAATTACAAATAATAAACAGAGCTCAAGTCAGTATCCGCGGGTAAAGTACCCAAAAGGCTGGCAACGTTACCTCGCTGAATAGCAATGCTAATTCGCTGACCGAGGTAAGCACCAGCCCTTTGGTCGTTTGTTCTCTCTATCAGCCGCTTTGACAGCTCATTGAAGAGCAACCATGCGCTTGGACCCCAAGGGCCCAAAGTTTCTACCCCAAAAGGCAGAAATATGTATCCATCACCGAGGGATTCATATTTCCGCCTCTTGAGGGTTTCCGCCGATGTAGCCGCCGCTCCCGCCGTCCTGGAGGTAGATGATACATGGGATGCCGCCAGTGTGTCGACGCATGTGGCATCCCACACCAGTGGCCTACCATGACTCCAGGGAATCAATCAATCAATCGTACTATGCCTGCCAGAGACTGATATATATGCATAAATAAATAATAAAAGTAACTTCTTCGATTAGTGATTAACTCTGTTACCATCTCCCGACCTAAAATAAAGATACAGTCAAGAGACAGTAGTCAGTTAGTGTACCACATACTGAGAGTTGGAGGGACAAAAATTTTCAAACGCTCGTAAAATGCGTAAGAAATAGCCTAATAAAGACCATAATTTTGTTCGGGTTCTCACTCGATGGGACTTCTGAGATGCCTCTGTAATCCTTTGTTTAGGAATTATTATTTTGAATATATTTAAATTGTATGAGCATGTCTATGGGAAACAGCGGCGGCGTACCGCAGTAGTCTTGACCAGCCGGGTAGCACAGCCCGGAGATAAATGTCTTTCCACCATTGAGATATTATTCACTCACAGAGAGTCACCACGCCGGCTCGCCAAGACGGCTAAGCTGGTGCACACCTCCGCTACGGAAGTGTATAACAGACTGCCGCGAGAACTTAGGGATGCACCTTCTAGGGGTTGTTTTAAACACAAGGTTAAGATTTGGTTGATCGAGCAGGCATTCTATAAGTACAGCGATATGACCAAAATCAAAACTATTTAATGTTGTGTTGTCCTAATTTATTACTTTTATACTAATTTATTTTTAATTGAAAATCTTTATTTTGATTTTTTATTTGTACTAATTGCAATAATTTTAATGAATGATTACGAATTGTAATTTTTTGACATTTTGACATGTAACATTTTGTTATTAATAAACGACTATGACTATTATTATTATTAAGCCTTTATTGCCAACATTATTTCAATTTCAATCATACTATTATTTATTTATTGATTTAGTGTTTTTAGATGTCGACGTGTCCTTGCGACACGAAGGCCTCCTCCAGCTCTCTCCAGTGTACTCTTTTTTGAGTCGTTCTGTACCACAGCGGAGCCACAATGTTTTTGATGGTCAAAAACCACCATTGAGATATAAGTACTACGAATTAGAGAAGCTGTTCCAAACAAAATACGACACGTAACTTGATGACAGCGAGGCCTGATTGTGTGGACTGACTACAGGTTTGCTGCAATGCTAAAATATTAGTTATGTCGTCTAATTGAACTTTAAAAATCTGTAGTACTAGATCGCAGTTGTGACAGCAGTGTGTTTGTGACCTTGTAAATTGTAAAATTCCCTTAATGTTTTTAATTTCAATAGGTCACAAATAAACTTTTTTTCTTTCTTCTTTCTTTCTTTCTTTCAGTTGCTACAGACACGGCGCGCTTTTTGATGCCCCACTAATATAAGGTGTATTGCAGTTCAGTACAGTGGACGAAAGTCAATGTTCGGATGGTGAAATCTCGTACGTATATTACATTTACTAGTTTATCGATGCTTTCCACCGTTTTTATCCGTGTTTAGATACGACAAAGCTAGAATACGGAAATGTTTGTCTATTTCTCGCGGGATCAAAACTATGGAAAGATAATTAGTTCTCCGCTCATCCTAGCCCTACAATCTGCAAGGTGTATTTTAAGATTCAGCGCCCTGGGCTTCTAAGGTTTGCTGCCCAATAAATTTAACCAGAAACAAATCATACTCGTAATGCTTTGAAACGAATTATAATATTTGCTTGTTTCTTACAAGACCCTTGACCATCAAGCTGGCATGATAAACTTTTAAAACAGTCGGTTCTTGCGTTAGAACCTTATCAAAGTGCGAGTAAGTAAGTAAGCTAAGTAATGTTATCATTCTCAAACCAAATCAAGCATGTGTCGTAAAAAAATCTTGCACTATGCCCTTCAACCTACTTGACTACCAAAAATCACAACAAACCACATTAAAACTAGAGCAGCAGTTTTGAAAAAAAATATTGTAACCGTAATTCATAATATTGTAACTCGTACATCTCTCAAACATGTTCTTGTCCCAAACGCAAAACCTTACTCCGCTCCGTTGTTGGTAAAGTTTGTTAAGTATAATATTTGTTTAATTTTTTCTTTTATTTGATAGGTGTTTTATACAAATATTGAAAAAAAAAACAATGTTAACAACGAATAGTCACATTAATATTATCAACAATAATATTTATTGGTAGTGAACCTGCTTTCTGAGCTTGGGGGCGTGGGTTCGATTCCCACCTAGGGCAAACATTGATGTGATGAATATTTGTGTTTGTTCTATGTCTGGGTATTAATATCTAAATATGTATTGTATTTAAAAATACTTAAGTATGTATATTAGTCTCTGGCAGCCAAAGTACAAGCTTTGCTTAATTTGAGGTCAGGTTAGTGTGTGAAAGTGTGCCGAATAATTAATAATAATAAAAATAAAAAATCATTGAGTCAAAATAATGGACTCGCTACTCGATCTTAATCCGGCATTGAGGTAGATTGTGTTTTTCGGCCGGAATGTTCTCAATTTAAATACCAAATCAATCCGTTAAATAATTGGCTAATAAACCAATTAAGCACTTAATCAGTGCATCATTTCCGCACAATAAAATTGATTAATAGTTTTATAAAAATGTCCAAACCAAAATTCAAACAAAATTAAGACTTGAAGCAATAAAGTTTTGTGGTATTTCTTACATCATTATAAACATATTTTAGGATGTTTTGAATATTTATTAAGCGCTTATTAACTGTTATTTTATAATGATTGGTGTTTAATAGAAATGTGACAAATATTCGACGTACCTATTATCGGCAAAACTGCTTTGGGCAAGATGATTCATTGGAAGCAAAATTGTTTATTCTTACTTCCTTACACTAACGATAATTCCAAGGAAAATATTGGTAGGCTTGATACTTTGTAGGTAAGCTGAGTACAAACATTGCCTCCTATTTTATTTATCCTATTTTATTAAAAAAAAAATACGAAAAAAATATCTTACTCCATTTCCATGATGTAGACAAATTTCCTACATTCAAGAAAACTTCAGGTATTTGATCATTGCATACAGAAAACATAGTTTTGTTGTTAATCAATTTTAATTTTTAATGCTACATAAGACTTGCAGCTTGTTGAGTTATGAGTCCTGTATTTTTTTGGGGTCCGGCATACGCATCCGGCCAAATCTCCATCAGTCCCATCTCTAGTTCGATCGGGACCAAGAATGTGATTCGTGATTTATTCCGTCGTAACTCTACACGAATTCCTACACATTGATGTTAAATAGTTCGGACCTATTGAGATAAAAAGTTATAGAAGTGGCTATCGGAATAATACCAACTGTCAACTGTGCAGTACAAGGGCTTTCAGTTGGCATGCCGACGTCAGCGTCGAGAGAAAAAGTGATATCTTTAGAGATATAACCAAGTAATTACCCTTCTCAGTTGGCAAAACGTATTTTTATAAGAGTAAGCTCGCAAAAACATATTAACCGGTTAAATATGTTTTTGTAAGTTACTCGGTTAAATTTTTTTGAAGACTTTTTTCTGTTTTTGTAGAACTATATTATTTTATCAAAAAAGCTACCATATTTTTAATTAATACTTGAATATTTTTTTAAGGTATTGGTAGTTTATCATAGTTTGTTTTAGATTTTTTAGTTTATTCTTATTGTAATTATTTTATGTCTTTCAATAAAGATTCTGAAAAATAATTCTTGACTAAAACACCTACTTCCGGTCGGGAGTATAATCATAACGTAGACGTCACCAACTCAAATCACACCAACATCGTATCACTAATACTTGACAATACAATACAATATTACTTTATTGCACAACTACATGAAAAACTTAAAAACTAAAATACATTTTTCGGCAGTACAAGGTAACTTGACTTATAAAACTAAAAACTTGCGATCAAAGTTATTTTCTACATATTTGTGTCCATAAAATAATTTCCAAGCGCGCCCATTCTATGGCAGAGCCACATTATGACCGTAATGTCACAATTAACATAGATCTGTCCCCGGAAC
The DNA here is from genome assembly GCA_911728515.1 of Peribatodes rhomboidaria. Lineage (NCBI taxonomy): Eukaryota > Metazoa > Arthropoda > Insecta > Lepidoptera > Geometridae > Peribatodes > Peribatodes rhomboidaria. The sequence goes on from OU452190.1 coordinate 2,183,829, forward strand.
GGCCATAAACGGCTTTAATGCCCATTAATAAGGCGTAAAGTGTCATTAATTATACTAAAACGATCTTGGGTGACATTCTACCTGGTTACTGAGGACTGGGTAACCGGTAAATAGCAATCGAGGTAAAATCAAATAACATTTTAAGTTCAGAGCTTAAAAAAGGTTAAATAATATAAATAGGTTATATAATTTCTAAACGCAGTTAGGTAAGAAAGACGCATTTTCCAAAAAAATTACTTATGGCGGTGATAGCCTAATCGGAGAAGACTCGCCTCTCAAGCTAGAGGGAGCGGGTTCGGACCCAGCTAAAGGCACGCAACAATTTGTTCCTTGTGTGAACATAATATTATTATGTGCGTATTTAATGTCATCTGCTACATGACTGGAGCCCGGTGTATGGCGACAGGCTCGCCCCCTGTCACATTTGCAACTGAATATCGTTCGGCGAAGTGTGGGTGTTGTATTACACCTCTGCCAGCCCCAGGGAAAGGCGTGACAATATGTTATGTTTGAAAATGATTATGTTAATTATACTGAACATCTCCATTCCATTTGTCGGACCATAGACAAAACACACTGTATTTATCTTATAGCAAATCTTTCATTTGTTCATATACTCGTATGCTCTTTTCATTAAGCATATTATGCGTAAAACAACTTACAGGACCTTACTTACGGATACGTCTTTTCTATCTAAGTTTAAAAAAAAATTATCCAGTTTCGGTCTCCGCCATCTTCTACGATGGTTAGATTTTTTGTGACGAATGACAGATTCGAGCTTCAAAGTCCATGTAACTTATAAAACTCTTATAAAAGTGTTTTAATGTGGGTAAGATAATAAAAGATATTTATTTAGTGGGAAAATCCACTTTATGGTCCTAAAAGCTCACGAAGTATGCATTTAAGAATATTACTGTACTTACAACATTTTTAAGTTTTATAACCAAACTCAGCAAAAAATGTTTTGCTACAAATTTTTAAATATATCCGGGACACTTGCAAACACACTGTCGTCCGACCCCAAACCAAGCAAAGCTTGTACTATGGCGGCCAAAGACTTATATACATACATATATATTTTCAAATACATACTTAAATAGATAATTAACACCCAGACATAGAACAAACACAAATTCATGTGATGAATCACATGAATGTTTGTCTTAGGCGGGAATCGAACCCACGCCCCCAGGCTCACAAGGCAGGTTCCCTACCGACTGAGCCACCGAGGCAGTCATAAATTAATATACTTAAGTTTAAAATTTAAAAACTCCCGATACCGATTTTCATCACACATAGTTCAGACCACTTCCGACTAACTCGAAGATACTACGCTGGGAGCTATGATGCCACAGACACACACACACACACACACACACACACACACACACACACACACACACACACACACACACACACACACACACAGTCACGTCAAATTTATAACAACCCGTCAATTTTGCATCGGGGTTTAAAAATAAATAGCAAGCAAACTTGTAAAACAACATTTAAAAAAAAATGTTTTTTTATTTTCAAATTTTATGCCATATATGGCACAAGCTAAAGGTGGTAAATATGTTAACTTTCAAACGATATTTTTGTGAAATCAATTTATTTAAATCATTAGCACGTTCTGCAGCTGCAGAGTAATAAATTAAATACTTTCTATTAATATTTCACACATGTGTTCGCATTAACATAATATAGACAAACGATACCTGACATTTGATCAACGATTTTTACCTCTTCATTTATCCCAAAAGCGGTATAAATGTCAATAATACCGATATTTTATTGCGTGATAAACAACAAAATTGTCTATTTACGAGACTATTAACCTGACCGTTTCAAACGACTTTTGGATACTTTTGGTTTCTTTTGGCAAGTGTTACGTTTCAATCTTGCATAGGGTGTGTTCACTGAGACAATTGATACTGACAATTTGATTCACCATTACAATAAGTAGGTACTGACACAATTGTCAGTACCTACTTATTGTATTGATGTATTATCTCAGTATTGTCACTGTAGATCAATATCTACCTACAGAGACAATACTGACATTTTGATCTACGAAAATATTGAAAATTTGAGATTAAATAAATATGCGGGACACTTGCACACACTGCCGCCTGACCCCAAACTAAGCAAAGCTACTATGGCGGCCAAATACTAATATACATATAAATACATATTTTTCAATCCATACTTAAATAATATTAACACCCAGGAGCAGAAACTATAGATAAGTTTAAATGTGGATAGTTTTAGTAAAGTGATAAACGATAAATATAGCCGTAAAGATTTTGTGAACTACTGCATTCAAATATGTAAAGTTGTAAATAATAGGAATACTACATTAGATACATAAGCCTTTGTTAAGTTATATAGTGTAATTATATTAACCTCAGCAAAATTAAGACCTAGAATAGTAAAACATTGTAAATTCACATAGCGTAAGTAGCGTTTAAGATAACAATTAAGTAGGTTAATAAATATGTAGGATAAGTCACTAGAATAAGAAAGTAGTATTAAAATTGTATGTAGTAGAATAAGATATTCCTGTGTAATCCTGAACGTTATTCGGGGGTAAGTTGACAAATAAAAAAAAAAAAAATCATATATTAACACCCAGACATAGAACAAACACAAATGTTCATCGCATAAATGTTTGCCCTAAGTGGGAATCGAACCCACGCCCCCAAGCTCAGAAGGCAGTTTCACTACCGACTGAGCCACCGAGGCAGTCAAAATATGATTAGTATTATAATCATAATTAATATAATCAATGGGAGTATACTGGGAAAATATATTTCCCTTTGGTACACCTGGTTGCGCTGAGGGAAATCAAAATCCCTCAAGGCACTACTAGTTATGCCAAGGGGAAGTAAATAAATAAATAAATAAATAAATTCGGGACATTGTCACACACGGTAGCCTGACCCCAAACTAAGCAAAGCTTGTACTATGGCTGCCAGGGACTGATATACATATTTAGATATTTTTAAATACATACTTAGATAGATAATGACACCCAGCCATAGAACAAACACAAATATTCACTACATAAATGTTTGTCCTAGGTGGGAATCGAACCCACGCCCCCAAGCTCAGAAGGCAGATTCACTACCATCTGAGCCACCGAGGCACCGAGGCTAAGTCACGCTGATAACGATGTTATTGCCAATGTAAAGGACTCTTTATTAACAGATCCGTGAAACAGCTTCGTTTACAAAATTGCATTAAAACTCGCTTAACGTAAATGGCGCACTCAAAATATCGGGTGTCACATGCAGAGAGGAAAGATGGCTTAAAATGGATGAGGTATCGAATTACAACGTGGGCTCTACAATATCTAGTACAATAAAATATACGAACATAATGTTCTTTTATTTAAGAAAATTATTAATGATATACAGCATAATTATATTTTATTTAAACTTTTTTTTTAATTAAATTAATAAATGACTAGATTTTTTTTTAATTTAAAATTGAAGTTTTAGTAAAAATCTGCTGATTGGTTTTAAAAATTGCTTAGTGACACATAGACAGATAAGATGGATGATCATCCATCATCTGACATCTCTATAATGATAAATATTAAATCGTTTGTTAGTAAGCGCATCACTTGAAAACAGCAGCAGAAAAACAGCGAAATGCTGGACAGATTTAGATTTTTTTTTAATTTTCTTAATAGTTCAAATTACATTTTTGTCTCAATTTCAATTCAATTCATTTATTCGGGTCATAGATATAACTACTGTACACTTGACAACGGCAGTAAAAGAAGCAAAGGTTATGTACTAGAATCATAGTAAGTGGAGAGAAGTGGTCTTTACCTACCCCTATGGTATAATAAAATACTCCGCTAGGTATAGCATTTAGCAACACGTAGTGACGTCAATCGATGCTTAAACATGACCGAAATAAATCATTTATAACAAGTTCGACAGAGACGGGTGAAAATGACGTCATTCCGTGTTTGCTAAATGCTAGACCTTGTTTTTTGGATCATGCATACCCCTAGGGGAAATAGGCGTGACTAAATGTGTGTTTGAAGTTTATAGAAAGATTGATATTCGTTTACATCGGGTGCGAAGTCCCAGGCATCAGCTAGTGTGCAATAGACAAAAAGGCAGATTTTGTTTAAAGCGATGATAGCCTAGTCGGAGAAGGCCCGCCTCCCAAGCCAGAGGGAGCGGGTTCAAAGCCAGCCGACGGCACGCACCAATTTGTTTATTGTGTAACATATGTGCGTATTGTATGTCATCTGCTACATGACTGGAGCCCGGTGCAAGGCGACAGGCTCGCCCCCTGTCATATTTGGGACTGAATATCGTCCGGCGAAGTGTGGGTATTGCATTACTCCTCCGCCAGCCTCCTCGGGGGAACCGCGTGACGATATGTTATTATATTTTAAAGGCGTATACCTACTTCTATGGTTTCCTACATCCATGTTTCGAGAACATTGTTAACAATAGTGAACTATTTCGCTGCCCACACATCTTGATTTGTTTATTTATTGCATACTTAGTTCGAGCTTAAACAATCTTTATTTGCATGACAATAAGATTAACTTTCACAAAATTTATGGTCATGGACAAGTTTTAAATAATATTAGTGGAACAAATAATTGACTCAATGTCAATGAAAGGAATCGTGTTTCGTGAAGATAACTAACAAAAACATAAAATTTGGTTATAAATTTTTTAGATTAAGTTATAAGATTTGTGTTTGTTTTGTACATATTCATTAAAATAGTTAAAAATTTATCAAATGTTAATAATAGATAACTAATAAAGTTTGACCAAAAAAATTGCAAACATGTCTCCAGTGAAAATAATACAAAGGTAGGGCAATTTGAGAACCGAAACGATTAAAAAATGAATATTATTATTCTATTTAAACAAACTATCACTCTAAAAAGCATAGAACATCAAAGGACATCAAACATAGGAAATCTTTTTTTTTACATATGACACTTCCACACACAGTCGCCTGTACCCAAACTAAGCAAAGCTTGTACTATGACTGCCAGAGACTGACATACGTACATATATATTTTAGATACATACATAAATAGATAAAGAAAGATCTAAATATAACCGTTCAAAGAACTAAATGTCTAAAGTTGTCATACCTAAATAATTGGAAAGTACCACAATCTTTATTTATTACGTATTGAATGCAATTTGATCCATTTAAATAAAAAAACTAAATAACTAAACACGCTCAATATCATAATAAACAGATTTTATTTTATTTATATTCTTCTCTATAAATGTCTGCTAGTAAGCATTCCAACTTAATCAAACGATATAAAACGAAACCTAACACCCGAACATTAAATATAATAAATATCCTACTTACTATCCCCGTCTTAATCGTTAAATTAAATAATTTGTTTGTATAATTCCCATCATACATTGGAAAATAAGGGTCAAAGCGCACCGTGCTGCACTAAGAAGAGAAGACCACTAATGTTGCTTAAATCGCAACTTTTTGTAAGTATTATGATTATGACACGGGAATTACTCGCGTACGATTTGGGGCCGAATTCACCATTTATGCTACTAATCGAAATTTATTAAACTAAGTTTAGTGAAAGCAATATGACTGTTTAACCTCAGTTTTTCACGTAAACCAAGTTTAAAATGAGCTAATCGCGTTTATATTCACTGGTGAAATCGGCCCTAAGTCGATTATTCAGAGCGCGCGCACTCGCCTTGATGAAGACCGCCGAATGCGGTTGAAACTATAGTCGGAATAGTCGACTAAATCGTACATGAGTAATTCCCGTGTCATAATCATAACATATCGTCACGCCTTTTCCCCGAGGTGGCTGGCAGAGGTGTAATACAACACCCACACTTCGCCAGACGATATTCAGTCCCAAATGTAGCAGATGACATACAATACGCACATATATTCACTATATTCACACAATGAACAAATTGGTGCGTGCCGTCGGCTGGGTTCGAACCCGCTCCCTCTGGCTAGAGAGGCTGACCTTCTCCCAACTAGGCTTACATCGCTACTCAGGTTCTCGCAACTAGGCTGTCATAATCATAATGTGTGAAAAACAACACGTCAGTTTCTATAATACCAATTTTGTAAGTGGTTTTGTTCATTCACACTATTAATCAGTTACCGTATCACACTTTATTTCATTAACTCGTGCATAAACGAGAAGTATTGCTCTACTTACAGAGGAGCTAGGTTTCTAAACTCTTATCTTCACTTATCGTAATATTATGAAGCTCTTAGTCCAATTTTGCATAGTGTACAGAGGCCTCACCCAAGGCGACACTCAGCCTAATTCTGTTTTTTTGCTTCCATCAACTGCCGTTGCATTGCGCACGTTATAATATCGTCATTACATTAAGGCGAGGCTTTCCCAGCACTTTAGGTATTTTACTCTACCTCAGGCCGCACTTTTTGGGAGCGCGACGTATTCATTCACGCGACACAAAAGTTGTGTGCGATGCGCCGCGCGCACGTCTTTCACCCGTCAGTCACGTTATGGTATCGAGTACCTAAACACCCATTTTTAGGAAATCGATAAAATAATCCGTCCGTCATTGTACTCATCCATTTTATGAACATTTTTTATTTGATGCCAAACAAAAAAAAATCTAAAAAATGCCGTTCAAGCCAATATACCTAGGTACAACCAATCTCATGTCCACGAGTTGTTGTATTTTTGATGTGTGAGCAGTCGTGGCATTAGTTTCATTTTACCGGTAGTGTCATATTTCCATTTTATCATACTTCACACTCATAAATACAAAAGATTGCGATTGTGTGTGGAAGTTAGGTACTTACTCGTATTTCACTTATTCACACCTAAACGGCTAGACGGATGAGGATCATATTTGGAACGGAGTTAGCTTATGCCCTGGATTGACACATAGGCAACTTGTTATCCTTATTAGGACAAATATTTATACAGGGTGTTGGAATGATTGTGTAACTACCGGTATTCATTAAATAATACAACATAGTAAATTTCATTATTTATGGGTATATTGTATAACAATGGTAATAACAATTTTAATTACCTTACTTTACCATTAGGTGCGTACTAATAATATTGTATGGTTTGTTAAATGTTACAAAGTTAAAAAACTACACGATTCAGATATAATTTTGAACAATAATTATGAAAGAATCGAGTAAACTTATACCGGATATACAGGGTGTAAGGAGACCGTTCTCGAAGCCGAAACGCCGTTATTATACTATCTATACACAACCCGAAACCACTAACTATTAGCCATATAACTGTTATTTTAAACTTTTAGAAATTTGCAAACCAGCAATGTAACGCGTTTATATCGCGGGGGTCAATGGTCGGCGCCAGTACCTACCGAAAGTGCGACGACGCACCGCGCGGCGCGCGGTGTGCGACGCGTGATTCAAATCGGTAGAAGTTATTATCTACTAGGTAGGTAGGTAATAGGTAGGTTGAATTCAATCAATCGGTTTAAAATGCTTTACCTAATCGCAGATGTGTGAGATAGGGCTCAAACTCGCACTCCCGATCTTACAAAATTACTTACCTAGTCTGTGTTTTCATTCGCCTTCTGCGGTGCTATTCACAATCATTCGGAAACGTTTCCGATCGGATCCCACAAATTTCAAACTCAAATTGTTCGAATCTCAGTCTCCTTATATACATTTTGGAATAGGAAATCAAGTATCAATCCGATCTGAAGAATTAATCACGTCTAAAAACTTATGAATATAGACTGAAATTCGAATAATTTAGGTTTACAATTTTTGAAATCCGAACGGAAACGCTTCCGAATGGTTGTGAATAGCCCTGCTGGGTCGGAAGTCGGATTTCGGAAGCGGTCCCGCAAATTAAGGTGCGTTTAGACTAATCACATTAGGTTACCTAATTGAAATCGTTGATAAAATGTGGAAGCAAGGTGTTACGTGCGGTGGCGCGGCGTGGCGATGAGCCCGGGTAACTGCCACACTACATTTTTTTGTGCCATAATTGGCAAACAAACTAACAGGTTGCCTGATGGTAAGTGTTCACCGTTGCCTAAGGATACCTTTAATACCAGGGACATCACATCACGCTTCTTACAGAGTAGTCTTATGTAGAGAAAATGCATTAGCATCTCTCACAATCTCGGGGGGAGTCGGGCAGTGTGTGGGACTCCAACACACCCTAGAGTTACACTCTGCGGTGTTCTGCTTTTGCCTTTTTAATGCAATAATTTAGAAGCTTGATTTTTCCAGCTTCAAGATATTGTAGATCTGTTTAATACATGACAGTACGGAATCCTAAAAAGTTAGCTACATTTTTAGTAGGTAAAGAAATAAAATTGAAATTGTAAAGGTAAAGACAGTACATTTTAACTTGTGAAAACAGTGAAAACGCACCCTAAATGTGTTTATGTCTATTACGCACACAAGCGCGTGTCTATCGCGACCGACAAAGAAAGCCGCGCGCGCCGAAGGACAGTGCGATCTTTCGGCGCCGCCGGCCGGCGCACGGCAGCAGCTTTGGCTTCGTAGGTACGAGTATAGCGCGAGCGAAAAGGTGAATGTACTGTGCGTGCGTGTCGTCGTGATTTTGAATCCGAGGCAATAAGATCACAATTCACAAGCCTACAAATTCATGTTATGAGAAAGTATTGAAGCTATGTCTTTTTAAATTTCAAAGTGAAACATTTTGTAAGTGACGGCGCAGGCGGACCTAGTTGGGTTGGGTTGGAAGTTGAGACCATTGGATTTTTAATCCGCAGGTCCCAAGGTTTGAATCATTTCGAAGTTAGTGCGTATTGTTGATTGCTGACAGCTGTAAACGCTGAAGAAAAACATTGTGCGAAAATGGGATGCCTGAGAGTTCTTTGTGAAGTTTACCAACGAACAACTCATTGGACCAGCGTTGTGGACACTTACGACTTGTGTGCCTTAAGCTTCTCACAATGAGAAGATGGCTCATATCTCATGGCCCATCTCCAGCCGTAGGACAGTTTGAACTAAAAGTTGAATTGAAAGTTATATTTACATATGTATTGAAGTCTTAACAAAAATATAACTATTATTTTATACAAAATTACCACATTTGGCCTTGATAGGGGCCTTTAGTCGGTCTGGCCAAGAATCTATGGATTTACGGACTGTTTCCATGGGAAATTTAGCCACTGCTTGCTTCAAAGATTTCTTAAGTGACTCTATGTCGGCGTGTCGTTTAGAGCAGGCCATGCCCTCTAAACCTGACCATAATTTGTAGTCCAGGGGGTTTTGATCTGGGCCAGAGAGCCAGTCTTCAGCCCTTATAAAGTCCGGAACATTGGCTTCCAGCCAGGCTTGGGTAGTTCGCGCCTTGTGACCATGTGCAGAGTCTAGTTGGAAACTCCACGTAAAAAGTGTATTGCTAAGGGGTTGTACAACACCATATAAGACGGTCTCTTGATACACTTTGGCAGAAGTTTTAACCCCCTTTTCACAAAAACTAAGCTTTGTGACGCCGTGATAGGATACCCCCCACCAAACCATGACTGACGCAGGATGATGACCACGCTGAGTGAAACAGGGTCAATGTCATCCACGTGCCTAAAACAAAATAAAAATAAATATTTATAAGTATGATGTCCAAAAGTTCAAAATATAAAAATTCTAAAAAACCGACCAAGTTCGAGTCGGACTCGCGCACGGAAGCTGTCGTTCAAGCTTGTTGATATGTATGTACATAATTATATAACAACTACATTATAAATAAATGAGCTTTCAAATGACACCTCAAACAACTGATTTGATGAGATAAAACTCGAGATATAAGCAATAATCTACAACGGTCGGCGGCCATCTTTGTGACGTATATACATAGCTTCGCCTGTCCCCGCTATCGCTTCTTACAACCGGCAGTTTCGAATTTCAAAGGCAACGACGAACACATCCATACCAGTCGTAGGTTTATAAAAGCCGTACTTACAAGATTTACCGAAATGCTCGATTTTCGCTAATCGTTAAAACGAATATACAACTTTACGAGTTTTCTTCAAAACAGTCAAAATCACGTTGCAGTACTAATCAGGCCTAGATGTGTTCAAATCATACGGCTATAACGCTACCAAACACTCGTGTAGTACAGATTGTTCAGTCAAAAATGAAAGTATGAACGACGTCCCCTATCTCACCTAACATCCTATATAATTTACATACATACAGTACAGTCAAAACTTAGCGAAGATCCGCCACCTTGCATGTTACAAGAAGAAGGTAGGTACTTACGTTTCGTCAATTGCAATGTCATCAGAGTTTATTACATTCTCTTGAAGTACTCTTCTGCAAAAAAAAAAAACGAAGATAAGTATTCATGTAGGTAAGTATAACTACGTAAATATCACTACTAGATATACCACTAGGCCGGGTATTTACTCGTTGTGCAGTTCAGATTGCTCAGTAAAAATGAAAGTATGAACGTCGTCCCGTATCTTACCTAACATCCTGTATAGTTAAAACTTAGCGAAGATCCGCCGCCCTGCATGTTACAAAAGGTAGGTAGGTACTTACGTTTCGTCAATTCCAATGTCATCGGAGTTTATTACATTTAGTTGTAATACTCTTCTGAAAAAAAAAACAAAACTGTAAGATAGGTATTCGTGTAAGTAGGTATAACTATATAAATATAAATATCACTGGTATGCCACTAGGACGGGTATTTACTCGTTGTGCAGTTCAGATTGCTCAGTAAAAATGAAAGTATGAACGTCGTCCCGTATCTCACCTAACATCCTACATACCTATATAGTCAAAACTTAGCGAAGATCCGCAGCCCTGCATGTTACAAAAGGTAGGTAGGTACTTACGTTTCGTCAATTCCAATGTCATCGGAGTTTATTAAATTTGGTTGTAGTACTCTTCTGAAAAAAAAAAACTGTAAGATAGGTATTCGTGTAGGTAGGTATAACTATATAAATATAAATATCACTGGTACGAGTATGCCACTAGGTCGGGTATTTACTCGTTGTGCAGTTCAGATTGCTCAGTAAAAATGAAAGTATGAACGTCGTCCCGTATCTTACCTAACATCCTGTATAGTCAAAACTTAGCGAAGATCCGCCACCCTGCATGTTACAAAAGGTAGGTAGGTACTTACGTTTCGTCAATTCCAATGTCATTGGAGTTTGTTACATTTTCATGTAGTAATCCGTAAAAAAAAAAAACTGTAACTGTAGGTAGGTATAACTACATTAATATCACTAGTAGGTATACCACTAGGCCGGGTATTTACATCCTGAATACACGTAACGAGACAAAAAAGTGTCTATGATGATGAGTATGATATTTGAAAGCACTAAAACGAATATAAGTAGGTACTCATCGATTTGTTGTTCATCATCTGACTACAAAAGCAATGCAAGAAATGTCGATTCTAGTAAATAAAAACAATGATTACCAACTTAGTCTAGTAGAAGTTTATCTACTTACCGACGTTTGCTCCTCGACTCGTACGATTTTCTAAAAGCCAGACTTGAGCATTTTTTTCTTTTATTGTGTTTGTTACCCATTATGGTAAAACTAAAAGCTTGGTTAGTGTTGGTGTGTGCGGCACTGCGGAGACACAAAAATTTGGCACACGTCCGGCGTCGACGGGGTCTGCGAGCGGACTGGCGGTCACGTAAACGCGCCTTTTTACCATGAATTCATGATAAAAAATCATATAAAATTACCATATTAACTTTTTAACATTTTTATTAATGATTCCACTTGTTTATTGCGTTGTAATTCGTAAAAAAAATTAAAAAAGCAATATGATTTGTAACAATGAAGTCGCAAATCGTATTTAAAATACCAAATAGAGGTGACTTTGGATTTTTTTTCTATCGAGTGAAGTTATTCATAACATGTATCAGATTTATGATTCCACTTATAAACATGCTCGAGAATAACATATATTTTTTACACAATAAAAACCATGGTTTATCTTAGAGGAAAGTTGATTCTTGCTAGACGTTTTCTGGCCAGGCTCGCCTTAAATCTCAGTGTTCTACGCTACGTTTGCCGATGCGTGGTCTACAATATAGAATAGGTACGTCTAACCTACCTGTTGTAGGTTTTGCGTGAGGTATGACCAGCCCACTGTTACTTAAGTTGCTCAGGATAAGCATATAAATAGACAAATTATTGGTAGCAAAAACAAAAAGATACAAAACAAAATAAAATTTACATAGTTAAACGTACTTTTTGCCACAAACCGGCCCCAGCTCAGCATATTGCCAGCTGCTGTAGACAACCGGTGCTGATCTTCCGTTGGGACCGGCATCAAAATCGATTTTGGTAGTTTGGTCCCAGTACACCGCTCCGCGCTTCGCGGGTTGTCCAGCGACGCTGCTCCTCACTTTTACGATAGTTCCGCCACGCCGCTCGATGAATGGGTAGTTTTAGCTTTGCATCACCAATTATCGCCCTTGTTGGGGTATTAGAGTTAATAAAAAAATTTAAGAGACTTTAGCCAACTAATCCATTTAGTTGGAGCAAATAAGTCTCACATAGTCTTAGATGATTCTCACCGACTAGAGCTAACATTAGAAGAAGATCTCTATAAAAACGACTTTAGTTTTCTAGCGAAGCGTAACCAGTAATAACGTCATCTAATATAAAATTAACACTTTAAAACCTGCAACTAAATCTTCATGTCAACAATCTTCACCTTCGATCTCGCGAGGCGGGTTTATACGGAGCCTACACGATATTTCAGAAACAAGATCCTTTTACAATAAGACAAACGTTTAAACCACGTAAGTGCCTTTTAGGATGGAATTGAAATGTTTAATGTGATTTTTCACTGCGAGGATTTGGGGGTCAGCGGAACTTTGGGAAAGGGTTTATTAAGTATGGGAATTTAGGTTTGATTTACAGGTGGCCAAACTGAGAATTTGGTAAGAGTAAATCAGCAGGATGAAATCATTTTTAACCCCGATGAAAAAACGATGGGGTGTTATAAGTTTGACGTGTCTGTGTGTGTGTGTGGTATCGTAGCTCCTGAACGGATGAACCGATTTTGATTTTGTTTTTTTTTTGTTTGAAAGGTGAATTAGTCGGGAGTGTTCTTAGCTATATTTGATGAAAATCGGTATCGGGTTTTTTTTTTTAATTTTTCTTGATTTTTTCTTCGATTTTTTAAGGTGAGGTGGATTAATATTAATAAGTACGGGCTTTCACAATATTTTTAAATCGTTTGTAATCATCAATCTTGAGGTGCTTCTCTGGCTAGTAATGTTAAACATGTCTTTTTCTAACATTAAAACTGGCACTTGGCAGGCGTTTAACCACAGCTCACGTGTTAAGTGACGGTGTATTCAAACACAGGTACAGTGGCGTAAAATTGGCTTCTGTAACACCACTACAAGTACAATGTAATCTAATTATTATCGTCCATCCATCCATCCATCCATCTGTTTATAGCGTAGGTCGGTGTTTCTGCAGTAAGACGTAAAAAAAACTGTAATTATGATTCATCTACTTGTTACTCCCTATACGGAACCCCAAAATCTCCTCCAAAAGTAAAGAAATCTGTCGGCCATGTAGCGCGTTACTAGAATGTTTTATTACACCCGATCCTACGCAAGTGTTAGATTGAGTTATCCATATCCATGTGTACTCGATGGCATTTTATTTTGGGGTCACAGCGCACTAGGCTGCGTTGCGTCGCGACAAAATAATATTAGGCGCAGAACCTCTCTCAGAACTGCTTCACAGCCTACTAGCTTCACAGGTTTGCTAGCTAACTTTTTAATAATTGAGATTGTTGTTGTAGCAGTGGCTGGCAGACTGCTAGTCTGCTGGTCAACCAGTCTGCAGTCTGCTGGTAAAGTAGTGTGATGGTAAACCAGTGTGCTGGTGTAACCTGTCATGTTAAGCTCAAGCTAGGACGCTTACAAATGTACAACACAACACATAACATACAAATGACAACATACAAATGTACAGGCTTCGGGGACTGCTTTTTTATTTAGTCGTCTTACGTCGGTTCTACCTCTTTTATTGTCTCAAAGCGAAAATAGCCTAGTTGGAAAAACGTTCGCCTCTCAAGCCAGAGAATGCGGGTCCGAGCCCAGCCGAAGGTATGCATCAGTTTGTTCATTTTTGTGAACATTACATGAACTTAGTTAATGCCATCATCTGCCCGTCATCTTCTATTTAACTGGAGCCTGGTGAATGGCGACAGACTCGCCCCCTGTCACATTTAGGACTGAATATGGTCGGGCGTAGTGTGGGTGTTGCAGTAACTACCTACGCCACTACCAGTCCCTTCAGGGAAAATGCATGACAACGGTTCTTTAAAAACCGAACCCTACCCTACTTACGAGTACCAAATTGTAAGGTTAATTGTAAAAATAATAATTTAAATTGTAGAGGTGTAAAATAAGCGGCAAAAATGTAAGGGTTCCGCGACGCTTTGAATTTTCCATATAAACGCGCTTGTCGAATTTCTTGGAAACCATTTGTCAGATTATGATGAAATTTGGCACGTACAATTAAATGACCTATACGAGTATCTCCGCCTCTATGTTCTTGGTTCTCAAAAAACGTAGTCAATAGAAAATAGAGCTATGAAAAATATCCGCATTTGTAATGGATCCTTCATGACTGATTTATTTAATAGATAGACAACGAAAATCAAAAATCCCTTATCTTCTAACATAGGAAGGTTGCCTTTTCTTGTAACATCATTAGCTTTTAAAGTAATCCATAACACAAGGAACATTTTTAGTTACTTAAGAATGATTAGAGAAGTACAAAAGTCGTAAAAAAATATTGAAATTGCACTTTGTCACTCTGTAGATAACTTTAGAGCTCGTCTGTATCATTACTTGCTCTCTTCGCTCGTCATTTTCTTCTAGACGAAATGGCAATAGAAAATCTTTAGCCAATGCAAAGTTAGTCTAAAGAGGTCGCCGGACCCTTAACAGCCTATACATTGGGAAATGTGTTTTTCCACCACTGGAATGTATGTAGGTGTAGGTACGTATATATCAAATCAAATCAAATATTATTCATAACCACAGTTTACAAATTGAGTTTTACAAATTACTGATCAATAAGAAACCTATATATTCCACTACTTATTTTCGCGCAGGTGCCAGTGCTAGGTTAAGAAATCCTGTGTTAAAGGTATTCTTAAATGTATTTTTATTTATCAATCAGTAAGTCTAAAAAGAAAATATGCACAAAATATCAAGTTATGTTACTTTGATAAATGATAATGTGATATGACCTAGCAAATACACCCAAGGAGTTCACAGAGCAATTTACCATAGAGCGCGTACAAAGGAGAGATCAAGTCGTAGGCCCTAACGGGGCATCGTTCGTAGAATCGGACCGAGGGGGGCCCCCGCTGGCTCGGTAATTCACGCTCACACCTCCGTGGGGAGGAGATGCTGGGATAAACGGGTTTGGTCCTTAAGTCGGTACTAGATAGAGAAATAAATTACATATCACGCCCCACGTCACAGAATTGTTATCATCTGCCCTTGCTGTTAATGTGATGATTATGTGAATAAATGATATGAAATTTTGGAGAGGCTTTTTTTTAATTGAGCAAGTGTGCTCTATCGTACCGTAGGCCGCATCATTGCTTGACATCAGGTGAAATGGCGACTAAATAATGGTGTCGGAAATACTTCTTTTTTTTTACCTCTACTTTAAATCCAATACTAGATGAGGACTCTCGAAAAGCGTAAAACACCGTAATAACCAGGAAAAGCTAAAACCTTTTTCCCAAAATTTTGTTTGAATAACTTTTGAAGCACAACATGATTTTTTTTAGCCTTAAGCCTCCCACTGCGCACTGCTGGGCTAGTCCCTCTTCTATTCTTCCAAATTGCCCTAGTTCCAGATGTGTCCAGATTCCAGAATGCCTTGGTCTTCGGCAACAAAATCATACTAATATCCAAAAGTAAGCCCCAAGTACCAAGAAGGGTCCGTTCTGCTCGACCGTGTAATATATTGATGATGGTGTAACACTCTATTGTGATCTTTTGTTAGATTATGATAACCGAGATAACTTATTCCCGACTTAATGTAAATGTCTGACAGCTCGCGCGGGCTCGATAGTGTGGAGTCGACATTATACTTTATTTTTGGATTTTGTTTAAAATGCAGAGTCAACTGGGATAAATAAAAAACTTTTTACAAATTAGGCAACTAGCGCCATCTTGTACAGATTATTGAAACTAAAGATTGAAAAAAGATGTAGGTGGTGCTAATTTGTGAAGGGTTTGTTAGTAATTCTCGAAATACGTAATTGCCCGACAGACGCATTTGTCCCAATCGACTCTACATTGTTTTTTAATGCTTAATGACATTCTGTGTTTCTTATAATTTATTTGAAACATTGACATTGTAAGTAGCTTAGTAGTTTATTAGTTAACAATAGTAAAGAAATCGAAATGCAATTAGTTTCTTTTTTTGTAAAAACTTATACATGACTTTTTTATTTAGTACAAGGAAGCAAGCAAGGGCTAGCCATTTGGCCTAATACGAACTTGCTTGCTTGATTGTTTTCTCAGAATTAAGTTTCTGAAAAATCAGTTCCTACAAAAAAAAATGCAGTAACAATACATAGGTACGAGTACTTGATAATTATTCGTTTCGAAAAATTATAATATAATAATAATAATATTTATTTACCAAAAAATAATAATAATAATAAGAACAGATTTGTATTTGATAAAGTTACAAATGTGATTAGTAGATCCGTACTTCGTCTTAAAATAATTAGGCGGTGAGCCCCAAACTAGGCACAGGGTCTGTTTCTTGGGGCTCGAGTGCGGGTTACTCAAAACGGAACAAATTGTGTGTGCTAAAATACTAAGCTACAAGTTTATGTACAATGTATTTATGTGTATTTATGTACAATGCTACAATTATGTCTATCTGAAATTATTTTTAAGAAAAAAAAATGTCCCATACTTTCTTTAAGAAAACTTTAAGATATAAAGCCGTGTCCACACCACCGCGCCAAACAAACGAAAAAACAAAAAAGCCACAGGTGCATTGTAGCGCGTCTCGCCAGTCATAGTTTGTTTTACATGATAATTGGAGAGACTTATGGCGTGCCCGAGAGAGATGGAAGATACCACATCTGTGAAGGAGGCTTTGGATCTATATTTGTTTTTTAAAGTTTTGCGAACTGAATTTAATTATTTTTTAGCCACTGCTGGGCTAAAGTTTCCTAAACTGTAACTTGTCACTTTTTTGCTAGCGTCCTTTCTTTGTATTCATTATCATCAATCGAATCGACACTATAATTTTGTCACCTGTTCCATCTCCTGTATATACTTACTTAATTAATTTATACTAGCTTTTATATAATTTTGCACAAGTATACAATAATGCAAATAATTTAAGCAAATGTGGTTTCACTTGCTTAAATGCTGGAAGAGATCTGGGACCCTATTCGGAGATTTGGAATTCTCATCTCACCTTCTTTCGTCCTTGTTGCTCCCATTTAAAATGTCATAGGTGTGAGAGTGACCAAGATAAAATCTCTTTAATCTTTTAGTGATAAGGCCGCCAGTTGTTACACTATTTAATAAGTTTTATTATAATTTTTCTCTTGTTGTTTTGTTATTTGTGGTGTGAACAATAAAGAGTTTATCAATCTATCTATCAAATTTTTTTTTTTGGTGAAAAGTACTTTCACTATATACTTTTCTGTCACCTCTGACAACGTGTATGCAAAATTTCGTGATCATCAACCTAAGTTTCGCATTTATAACAATACTTAGGATTAAGACAGTTAGGATTTTAATCTACAATAATACAATACTATTCGGGACACTTGCACACACCGTCGTCTGACCCCAAACTAAGCAAAGCTTGTACTATGTCAGCCAGAGACTGATATGAATACACATATATTTTTAAATACATACTTATATAGATAATTAACACCCAGACATAGAACAAACACAAATGTTCATCACATCAATGTTTGCCCTAGGTGGGAATCGAACTCACGCCCCCAAGCTCAGAAGGCAGGTTCACTAGCAACTGAGCCAACGAGGCAGTCATAATAATCAGCAATGAAATATAATATATGGAGCCAAACGAAAACGAAAAAAGTTTTGTAACGATCAAAAAAATCGTGGTAAGCCCGCTGTTATGTTAGGTAATTTTACACGGAAGGCCTAAGGGAACCGCGTGAAGCCGGGTGGGTTGCTAGTGTATCACTATTTAACAAGTATTAATGTCATGTCGTTTCGTATAATGTCAAAGTTTCGATTCCGTCAGTTTGTCTGTACAATTACGTTTCTAGGCACATTGCTCGGCATGCGTGAAATGAAACGTGTTACGATATTGTTGTGATGTGAGAAACGGAACGGTTGTGGTGTGAGGTCGCTTGAAAAAAAAACAAAACAAAAGTTCGTATTATTTTAGGTCTATTTTACTGTAGACTAATGTAGTGTCTCGGTTTCCATTGCAGCGTTATCCAAATTTTCTTTTTTATTTCTTTTTTTTTTAACTATTTATTGAAAACTACAGATGAACAGCATTTAGTTTTTATCATAGAACAAGTTTACGAAAAAAGTTTACGTTCTATGTTTCTATGGTTTCTCAACAGTGATACAAAACATATAACCTTCAGCCTAGTCAAGGTGCGACTGCTTCTTAAGCAGGAGCCTGGGTTCGATTCCTAGCTGAACAGATGTTTCAAAGCCAAAGTCAAAACGTTTTTATTCAATTTAGGTATCAAAGATACACTTATGAACGTCAAAGTTTTTTTAAATAGACTCGACCGGCTTGTTCGGATAAAGAGCCTCTACTCAGAAGAACAGGCAAGAAACTGAGGGGTATTATTTTTTTAAATAATAAATAAATTACAGTCTCACAAATTTTGGCTTACAACTAGGTAATATATATACATACTAGTGGCTACTTGGCGGAAGTGGAAGGCTCCAGACATTTTTGTCTTCTGAATAATTCTTAACCTTATAATACCCTCTTTTCGTTAATGTAGTTTTTACATGTGATTTGAATTTTCCCTCGGTGAGCCCTGTTATATTTTTCGGGATTTTATTGTAAAAACGAACGCAGTTGCCTAAAAATTACTTATTTGACTTAGTCAGTCGAAATCTCGGTACAGCTATCCTATCCATATTTCTAGTGTTATTTTTGTGATAGTCAACTGTCACAGTTCAATTTTAATTTATGTAGATTTTTGCGAATGCACATAATATTTTCAAAGATATACAAAGAAGGTAAAGTTAATATATATTTTTATTTAAATGATGAATTTAGGTATCTGTTCTGTGTCTGTGGGCTAGCTGTCCATATCTCTGTGTGTTCCATGGCATCCCTGACACAGGAAAACCTGTGAAGAGGAGTTTTTGGCGGGAACCGAAAAGATGGTGTCGTGATTTTGTATTATTTTCTAAAACTGAATCTTCGGGTGTAGAGTAATAATTGTGGATTTTACCGAACCTTGTTCTTTCGTCAGATTCTACCGAATTTGTGGAACCTTTACCGGTTCGTGAACGTGCACGAGTGTGGGCAAATGATACAAACATTAGGAAATGCCATTTTACGTGTTATCTACAAAACTCGACTTAAAGTTTCAGTAAAGTATCCACGGCTTTACTGAAATGGGAAAAGGGGAGGGATTCATCTCATATTTCATCACCCTCTCCTCTATCATCTTCATCTTAGATTAAATAACCCATCTGCGATAAAATAATTACAAGAATAACTAAGTTAGACATTAAGGACTTTGTATCCAGTTGCCAATAAATTTAAAAAAAAAAAACCTGTGAAGAGATTATTAGTGTAAAACAAAATCCCCCTTAATTATAAACGCTGTATAGACTTAGATTCCCTTAGCAATAAACGTTGTATAGCCTCAGAATAGTTATACAGTGTTTTGTCTTTTTCTATATTTTACATTTTTGAATTCGTTCGAAAAAGACGAAACACTGTAGAACTATTTCGAGGCTATTCAACGTTTATTACTAAGGAGGAGAGTGTACAGCCTCGGAATAGTTCTGTTATGTCTGGGTGTAAATATCTATTTAAGTACTAGCTGTCACCCCGCGACTTCGTTCGCGTGTAGGTATTATTTATTTTTATATATGTGAGCTATCCTATCTGTTAAGTTAGATCGAACTGCACACGGTGTGCAAATTTGATTGAAATCGGTTAAGTAGTTTAGGATTCTATCAAAGTCAAGTCAAAGTCAAAATGTTTTCTATTTATGTACGAGTATGTATCTAAAAATGTATGTTTGTACGTATGTCATTCTCTGGCAGCCATAGTACAAGCTTTGCTTAGTTTGGTGCCCCGAATTTATTTATTTATTTATAAGTAGTAGTATCTAGTAGTAGTTATATAGTGTTTTGTCCTTTCCTTTCTTTAACATTTTAAAACTCGATCATAAAATACAAAACACTGTTTAACTATTCGAAGCTATACAACGTTTATTGGTAAAGGAGCTATTTAAATACTTACATTTAAATAGCTCCAGTGAACTTAGTTCAAAGCTAGAAAGTTTAACTTCCAGCAATGCACTGGTAAAAAAACAAAAAAGACTCGTATTTCAATTACCCACAAAAACATTGAAAACCAAATTCAAAGACGCAGAGGCTCGATAGCCAGATAAAAGCTGACAAAAACGACTGATTAAAAATTATGCAGCCGAAATGTACGCGTATCTAGTTACAGTAACACTTACTCTACTTATTAACGTCGGTACAGCAACCAAAACAGTCTTAGTACGGTCTCGTGGCGCAAACAACTACCAACATAACATAACATATCGTCACGGCTTTTCCCTGAAGGGGCTGGCAGAGGTGTAACAACATCTAGACTTCGCCAGAAGATATTCAGTCCTTAATGTGACAGGGGGCGAGCCTGTCGCCATAGACCGGGCTCCAGTCATGTAGAAGATGACGTACAACACGCAAACTTACAATTTGACTGCCTCGGTGGCTCAGTTGGTATTGAACCTGCCTTCTGAGTTCGGGGCCGTGGGTTCGATTCCCACCTAGGACAAACATTTATGTGATGAACATCTGTGTTTGTTCTATGTCTGGGTGTTAATATGTATTTAAGTATGTATTCAAAAATATCTAAGTATGTATATCAGTCTCTGGCAGCCATAGTACAAGCTTTGCTTAGTTTGGGGTCAGGCGACCGTGTGTGGAAGTGTCAAAAAAAAAATGTTCACACAATGAACAAATTGGTGCGTGCCGTCGCCTGGGTTTAAATCCGTTCCCTCTGGCATGAGAGGCGGGCCTTTTCCAACTAGGCTATCATCGCTCGACAACTACCGCACGATATAATATTATCAGCATCAACCTTAGAATAACAAATTATAGAAAGCGCAAGTACACTCGCGAAATGTGAGCCGTTTTTTTTTTTATTTATTTATTTATCTAATTTACTAACATACATAATTATGCATTAATATACAACTCTGCCAAACTGCGTAGCAGTTTGTAGGCAGAAATATACTCTCATTTCATATTTACATTACATTGTGGTTTAAAAAGTTCATCATGAGGTTACATACGAATGAGTTTGTCAAAAACCAATAAATTATAAATAATAATAATAATAACATTTTAAGAGTGAAGATGACTGCAAGAGTTTAAAACCTTAATACTATGTATTGTAAAACAGTTTATTGACAATCTTTTTTTTTATTACGTCATTCTTTCTAACAGTAGCTTCTTCAATGCAACCTTAAATCCACTTCTGGTCCTAAACCCATCCTCAAATTAGAGCCAGAAACGGCACCGTACGACGCCACGCATTCGGCATATTCCACTACTATTTATAAACGCGAAAGTTTGTTAGAATGGATGGATGTGGATGGATGTTTGTTACTCTTTCACACCAGAACGGCTGAACAGATCTGGATCAAATTTGGCACAGAGATAGATTATAGTCTAGAATACAACGAAGGATACTTTTTAACCGCGGGGCGCAGGTTATAGTATATAGTATTTATGGAAAAGCCTCCTTCTCTCACGTAGGTTTTAGTTGGCGACAAACTCTAGAAAAATATAACTTTTCCCCAAACCCGAGTCGTAAAATACTGTAACAAGTTTATTGTCAGGGACGTCCAAACATCTTGTAAAACGCATTCGTTTACATCAAGCGCCTGCGTATAGGTTGACCACAATGATTGGTCTAGGAAAACTATACAGCTGAAATAGAAAAATCATATGAATTAATGAATGAAAATTGAGTTGAGAAGGAAGGAAAATCAATCATTTATTCACCGTAACACACTAACACAAACTAATACCTCATCTCCCTAAATATCTGCTCGCCATCGAATGGTGATGACTGATGACGATACTGCCGCTGCCATTTTGTTCACAAAAACGATATAAATACGGCCAGTATGTACTAGCTGACAATAAAAATGAACGCTTTTTGGGTTTCAGGGAACCGTCACTGTCCGCACCGGCAAAGTATACCAGCAGCGCTTCCCGTTGATGGCGTTGATGGTAACGTGCGAAATGATGATGAAAACCAGTCTAGCTGTTGGTGGTGACGAGGATAAAGAAGGCAGTGAAGCCGCTGAAGAAACTAGAGTCGCTACCGGGTTGCAGCATGGCTCCCTGACTTTGCACTCCCCTTGACAAGTAGAAACTTATTTTAAAATTCTACTTGTCATAAAAAAATATGTTTGTCCTAATCTTGAACCAATTAAAGCGACAAATTTTGAACCTGCAGTTCTGCCTTATTTCGGCAATCTTTACCAACCCAAGCTTCCTTGCTTCCCTTCTCATTAACCTGGTCAAGATATCCTATCTAATTGAACCGTATCCCGGTATCAAGTTGCAAGGTACAACGATAATGACTTAATCCACAGATGTAGATAAATATACTCTTACACGGCTTACTTACTTATTATGGTGGCTATAAAAATTGTTTGGTAAACTTGATCGGCTTTATTTTGAATAGATTTCGTTTCAGTTTTTGATAGTTAATTTATTGAAGAAGTTACAAGTATGAAGAGGTGTTCGGATTCTTAATGTGGCATAAATGACATAACGTGTTTGACCTTTTTGGTTTAATCGGTGTTTATGAGTAGGAGATCGGTTTTTTTTGGTGGGAAGTGAAAAGGCGCTGTCGCATTTTGTGTTAATTTTTAAATCTTGTGATTCTTCGAGTGTTAAAGTGTAATAATGTTGGATTATTAACTTATATCGGTTGGTTAACGTGCACGAGTGTGGGCAAATGATACAAACATTGCGAAACTCGACTTTTCGTGTTCTCTACAAAACTCTACTTAAAGTTTCAGTAAAATTTCCATCACTTTACTAAGTTTTCTAGTCTTTGAAGTTGTCTTGAATTGACATTACAATAGTGCACGAAATCGACACTACAATAGTGCACGAAATTGACACTACAATAGTGCACGAAATTGACACTACAATAGTGCACGAAATTGACACCACAATAGTGCACGAAATTGACACTACAATAGTGCACGAAATTGACACTACACGAAAACACAAATAGTGCACGAAAACAACAAAAATAATATAAAAAGCAAAGCTGAATACCGACTTTCCGTCAATCATGTAAACAATTTTTAGACTTTCGATAAAATGTAAATGGGATGGGGCCTCCTTTAAAAAAATCTACCAAAAAAAAAAGAATTATTAAAATCGATTTACAATCAGCGGAGTAATCGCGTATGTTATTATTAATATTACTTATTATTATCTTTTAAGTTTTAATTTAGTTTTATGTACATACCCTTTTCGTTTTTCTGTAAGTTCCTGTCCATCCAAAGGTTACCTGGAAGAAATCACTTTAGGCGATAAGGTCGCCCTTGTACTGCTGAAAAATTTATTTTAGTTTTTAAGATTTTCATGTAGTTTTTGGTGTGCAATAAAGATATACTTATTGTATTGTATTGTATTGTATTGTATTGTATTGTATTGTATTGTATTGTATTGTATTGTATTGTATTGTTTTGTATTGTATTGTATTGTATGTAACATTTATGCAAAAAAAAATATTAAGAATTGAAAACCTTCTCCGTTTTTAAAGTCAATTAAAAAGAAAAGCTAGCGTAAAATAAACTCCGCTTATTAAAACAATAGTAATCCTGTTAACAATTACTCGTTCCATATTTCAGGGTTAGTTTAATGCAGTACGTTCCGTAACGTTAGGGCCGGTACAGACTGCCAAGAAGGAGGGTTATATTTTTTATGTGTATGTATGTATGTATGAGGTTTTTTGGCATGGCCTACAACCTAAACAGCTTGATGGATTTCGACATGTGAGGTGTCATTTGAATCGTCTTGATAGTGTTATATAGGGTACAATTTGCAGCCGGGTTTTTTAAAATTTAAAATATAAATGTAATATCTTTGATATCTACAAATTAAATATCTTTGAAAACAGCGCCTATAATTATCCGAGCAAGAGAGACTCCGATACTTCAAAATACTCATGACTTCAAAGTAAAAATGAAAAAAAAAATATATATATATGATTAGTTTTGTTCATTGCATGCTCAGTTTGAAACGAAGCCAGTGTGTGCGCGGCTTAAAGCAGAGATACATCCAGTAACGTAACAGACAGACGGACAAATTTATAAGCGAGCGCTAACGAGATCACGGGCCGCGCGGGGACGGCCGTATGTGGCAGTTTGCGACTTTTACGAACTATATTTTTTAATCTTCAATATTTCAGTAATAAATAAATAAAATAATAATAAATATTCGGGACACTTAGACACACGGTTGTCTGACCCCAAACTAAGCAAAGCTTGTACTATGGCAGCCAGAGACTGATATACATACACATATACTTTTAGATACATACTTAAATAGGTATTAACACCCGGACATAGAACAAACACAAATGTTCATCACATGAATGTTTGCCCTAGGTGGGAATCGAACCCACACCCCCTAGCACTTCACTACCGACCACTACCGAGGCAGGTTCACTACCGACTGAGCCACCGAGGCAGCAGTAATCCATACTAATATGCATACAATGAGACTCTGTGAGCTGTAGAACTCGCGGCCAACGTATGTTTCCCCCTCTACTGGTCGCATAATTCAACCGATTCTCGTGAAATTTTGCGAGCAGGTTCGATAACTTTATGGATCTTTTTTTTCCTGACTCCGTCTTTGGATTTTTTTGAAAATGTTTTTCACAATGATTACACACACACATTTATGTCGTAATTACTTACTTTATCGTCAACACACATCTTGCAATATTTTTGCTACTGTCTGTATAATTATATTGAGAAAAATAGATTAACACTGCAAAACACGTCTGCTAGTATACGTGTCATTTAAGTTTTTTATTTTATATGGATATGTATGTTAGTCTGTATTTATTTGCTATGGGCCTCTGTAACTTGCATTGTATGCAAGTTATATTGCCTGAAATAAATGAATTATTATTATTAATAATTTTAAGATGTATAATGTATTAGGTGCGCGCGCCCGCGACTACGTTCGCGTTAATTCGGAAAACAATATCCATAAACCTATCTCATGATGTACTTTAAATAAGTATCATATTTCATCAAGATCCGTTCAGCCGTTTAGCCACGAAAAGCCTTCATACAGACAGACAGAGTTAAGGATAATAATCGTCTGCAATATAATATTTTAAATACATACATAAAAAATTGTGAAAGTCTGTAGTTACTGCAAATTTTAAATTATGTTTTTCAATAACCTTCACAGTGTGTTGAAGTATATTTTTAACCAAATAGCGTATTACTTTTTAAAACAGTGACACTATAACTTAACTAACTTCAAATCCTATTATTTTATCATGTAAGCTTAATGATGCGGGTTAAACCTAACCGACGGCACGCACCAATTTGTTGTTGTGTGAACATATGTGCGTATTGTGTGTCATCTGCTACATGACTGGAGCCCGGTGAATGGCGACAGGTTTGCTTCCTGTCACATTTGGGACTGAATATCGTTCGAAAAAGTGTGGGTGTTGTAATACACCTCTGCCAGCTCCCTCGGGGGAAAGGCGTAACGATATGTTATTTTATGTTATGTAAGCTTAACAAAACATAAAATCCAAAATCAGAATAATCACTTCCCTCTTTTTCCTCTACAACCGTATAACGAGCTTTTAAAATAAGAACACTCAGACAAATAAATAAACAATCCTTATAATGTGCAGGTGTGAATAGGCTTAAGCTGCTGGTGAGAACGGGACAGACTCACTCCATTAAACGAGAGTAAACGAGAGAGCGCCATAATTGCCATAGATGTAATATTTTATAGAGAGGTCTAATCGTTCGATCGGAACAGTGTTACAGTGAGAAGTATTTCGTGGTTGTCTAAAATTATTGGTTTGTTAGCAGTGTTTAGTTTGGGTGGTAATTTATTTATTTTAAAGATAGTGTCCAATTTGTTTTTAGAGGCTTGATTTGTCTTCTTATCTGATTTTGAGGTCGATTCTTTACTTTGTATTTTTTAGCTTACACTTACTTTGGTGTAAGATGGACTCAAAAAAAAATCTTGACATTAGGTTTTATTTGAGAGGAGATGAGTGGAAATGTGAATGTGAAATTTGAATTTGTGAATGGAAATTCATGTGAATTTCTGAAAGTTTGAAAGTGTACGTTTGTCAGTCATCTTGGTTACAGCTCAATGAATTTAGATAAAATTTAGTGTGGAGATAGTATTAGTGATTTGGCTGGAAACTGTAGGTGAAGCCACAAAGCGCGGATAGTATAATGATTAATTCTTATATATTCGTATTAGATTCGTGTAAAAAATCCCTAGTCTGAATCTGAACTAGGATGCACACGCGGTTACATCCGTTATTTTACTGTTCATATTTATTTCTAAAAAAAAAAATGTATTAAATAAAAGTATTAATCAAAAATGTGCGCTACATCCACATCAAATTTCATCCTAATTCATTCAACGATAACGAATTTGAGTGCGACCAAAAACATTTAAGAGAGACAAACTGAGATACAGACTTACAAAGATGTGTCATTGCGTCTGTCGAAGCAACTCGTGACCAAAATGTTGGCCTGTAGTTTGCCCAAAGGATCAGATACAGACAAACTTTTTAATTTTTAGGGTTCCGTACCAAACTCGTAAAAAGAACAATTATTAATATTTATGCGATGCATAACACAGTTTGTACAAGCACATACTAAGTATTGTAAATGTCTCAGAAAAACGTCTTCTTTTACCCCAAGCTGTGTTATAATATTCCCTTATAAAATCAAACGATCTAACTGCGAAATGTACATTGTTATTTGTATTTATTATTTAATTATTAAAGAAAATGGCCACATTTGAGGCTTTTACGACATCCCATGCCCATAAAGGAGTCAGAAAACGTATTTGTTTATCCTTTCAGAGATGGGAAACGAGATAACTTCGACGAGGCGAAAATATGATGAAAGATAAATAAAAGAAATGAATAGTAAAATCATTATTTACTATATTATCATTATCATTATTTACTGCCTCGGAGCCACCGAGGCAGTCAAATCAAATAAGCTCAGAAGGCAGGTTCACACCGGCCTTCTGAGCTAGAGGGCGTGGGTTCGATTCCCACCTAGGGCAAGCATTCATGTGATGAACGTTTGTGGTTTTTCTATATCTGGGTGTTAATTATCTATTTAAAAATGTATCTATATCAGTCTCTGGCCGCCATAGCACAAGCTTTGCTTTGTTTAGGGTCAGACGACCGTGTTACGAATGTAAACGAATGATGTGAATATAGACGAATTATTATTATTATGCCCATTTTTAACCGACGGCAAAAACGACGGAGCGTAATAAGTTTGACGTGTCTCTCTGTATGTGTGTGTTTGTGTGTGTGTGTGTGTTTTTTTTTTTTTTTTTTTTTTTTTTTCTACAGAGGTTTGGAAAAATACACTTACGTATCATCAGGCCTTGCCTGGGTATGTCGGACTCGAAAAGTATCCCTACCGACCAAAACCTTCCTCTGGCACCAACCTCTACTTCCCCCGCGGGACCGCCGGTAGGCATTACTTCGCGGGGGGAGGCTCTAGCTATTGCTCTTCCTTCTGAATTTTCCTAGCTTCTATCTAGCTGTCTTATTTCAGCCCGCTTCCTTTCTATACTTCGTAGTTCCTGGAGAACTTCCGTCGCGAAACAACTTGTGGCCTGCCAGGCTTCCTCCGAGGAGAGCATAGCTTGTATTAAGGTCTCTGGCTGTATTTTCTGCGCGAGAGTATCTTCCCAGGCCCTGCGTGTCTCGTTGAAACGAGGGCACGTGAAAAATACATGCTCTGCATCTTCATTAACTCCCGGACACGACGGGCACTCTGGGGAAACATCGTGCTTAAATCGATATAAGTAAGCCCGAAAGCATCCATGTCCTGAGATCAGTTGAGTCAAATAATAATTCACCTCGCCATGATTGCGATTCAGCCAGACAGCCACTTGTGGAATAAGTCGGTACGTCCACCTGCCATTCGCTGACGTATCCCAACGTAGTTGCCAACGTCGTATGCTATTGCGTCGTTCTTTGGTCCTGAGTTCTTCGGGGCTTAGCGTAGTCGTTCCTTTACTACGGTAAAGGACTTTTCGTTCCTCGGCTAGCACTGTAATTGGTGGCATCCCAGCAATAATGCACACAGCGTCTTCAGACACTGTGCGGAAAGCGCTCGCGACTCTTAAAGCACTCAGCCGATAGACCGGTGCGATCTTCCTTCTCGCTTCCTGTATATTAAGCGCATCAGCCCAAATAGGAATCCCATAGGTGAGAACGGATGTTACTACAGACGCTAGTAGTGCCCTCCTTTTTTGCTTTGGCCCACCTATGTTGGGCATCAACCGCGATAAGGTCGCTCTTACCAACGACGCTTTGGTACCTACGTGTTGTACCTGACGCTTGAAGTTAAGTCGGGCATCAATCATTACTCCCAGGTACCGAAGTGACGGCTGAGATTCGATTTCGTGCGCTCCTACTCGTAATGTGATGGTTTCCACCTGCTTCCTGCTAGTAATTAGTACTGCCTCGGTCTTGTGTTCTGCTAACTGCAGTCCAACCGTGTCCATCCAGTGACTGATCTTTTCAATGGTAGTGTCAAAAGCGAAATTTATCTCTTCCAGATGTTTGGCGACTATCACTACTGCAACATCATCGGCATATGCCACAAGTTTGACTTCTGCTGGTATATCCAAGTTTAATAGCCCATCGTACATAATATTCCATAGGAGAGGGCCCAGAACGGAGCCCTGTGGTACCCCTCTAGTGACCGTATGTTGTTTTGGACCAATCTTTGTGTCGTATTTCAGGACCCTATCAGTGAAGTAGTTCGCTACGATCCTTCGTAAGTATCCTGGTACCTTCATTTCAGTTAGAGCTTTCATGATGCAATCCCACCTGGCAGAGTTGAAAGCATTCTTAATATCTAACGTTGCAACTAAGCAGTACTTCTTCGTACCTCCCTTCCATCTGGTTCCTGCAATGGCTTTCTTGGCAGTATTGACGACGAGGTTAATCGCGTCCAGGGTCGACCGACCTTTACGGAAGCCATATTGGCTGCTGGCGAGATATGGTTCGACCGATTCCTCAATCCTCCTATGTAGGATACGTTCCAGTACTTTGCCAGCTGTATCCAACATACAGAGCGGACGATAAGAAGATGGTTCTTCTGGGGGTTTCTTTCCTTTGGGGAGGAGAACTAACCTTTGTTGCTTCCACTTCGAAGGGAACACTCCCTCTTTAAGGCATTTGTTGTAGACTTCCAGGAATAGTGAGGGTACGGCTCTGATGGCGGCTTTTAATGCGATGTTTGGGATTCCATCCAGGCCTGGAGCTTTCGCATTCCCTACTCTATCACATGCTTCGAGCAGTTGTTCTTCTGTGACGAGTGGAATTTCTTCTTCTTCGTACTGTTCCGTCGTATGGTATATTTCAAGTTGGTTAGGAAACAGAGCAGTAACAATTTTATCGAGAAGCATGGGGCATGTAGGTGATTGTATTGGTTGACTTTTCAGATGAGTCATGACTGTCTTATATGGCCTTCCCCATGGATCGTTTTCTACCTCATCGATCAACTCGTTCCAACATTGTCTTTTGCTGTTCTTAATGGCCTTGTTTAGTGTTTGACGCGCATTTTTGTATGCTGCCACCAGTTCTTCATACTTCGGTCCTTTCCTACCGCGTTGTGATGCTCTTCTAGTCCTCAGGCACTTTTTCCGCAGGATGCAAATGTCTTCATTCCACCAGTACATCGCCTGGGGCTGGTTCGCAGAGCTTTTCCGGGGCATAGTGGCATCACAGGCTTCTGTAAGCCTTTTCATCAGGAGTTGTGCCTGCTGTTCGGCATCTTTACCATAGATTTCCCGGTTATCGAGAGCCACCGTGAAGATGTATGGATCGAAAGCGCCTACTTTCCAACCAACCACGTTAGTTTTATGCATTCTTTTAGCATTTTGGTCGGAAGATACCTCCCAGAGAAGCGCACAGTGGTCACTGGCTGTGTAGATATTCATCACCTCCCAGGAGTAGTTTCCCTTAGCAAGACTGCTGCTAACGAATGTCAGGTCAACGATGGAGCTCGCTTCTCCTCGGATAAACGTAGGCTTATTTCCGCTATTGAGCAATACCACATCAAGACTGGCCATGGCTTGTAGTAGTACCTCTCCTCGAGCATTAGTCTCTTTACTACCCCAGTCAACTGCCCAAGAGTTAAAATCTCCAGCAATTGCCACTTGAGGGTGCTGCTTTGCATCCTCGGTCAGTCGATCCAGTAGGTCCTCAAACGCATCTAATGAAAGGCTTGGTGGAGCGTAACAGCTATAGAAGTGAATCCCTTCTACTTTTGCAACCACGAAACCGGCTTCGGTGCTATTAGCAACGCTCTGCAGTGGACATTTGCCGCTAGCCCATATTACCACTTTAGAGGTACTATCTGTCACCCATGGTTGTGCGGCAAGGTGTCTATATGGCTCCGATATCAATGCAAGATCTGGCTTTATCTCACGCACGGTCTGCAATAGTAAATCGTGCGCAACTTCACAGTGATTGAGATTTAACTGCAGTATCTTCATGTTCGGTTTTTTTTAACCTTCAGGAGTGCTTCTGTGTGTGTGTGTGTGTATGTGTGTGTGTGCGTGTGTGTGGTATCGTGCCTCTCGAAAGGATGAACCGATTTTTATTTTGTTTGTAAGGTAAATTAGTCGAGAGTGTTCTTAGCTATATTTGACGAAAATCAGTGTCAGGGGATTTTTAATTTTTTTAATTTATTATGTATGAACACTCGTTTGGATCGAAATTATAATTCTGCAGAACGATTGCAATCTTACCGATTGTGTTTTACAAGCTTTAACTTACTGTGTTAGTTAGAATATAATGTTTAATTTGTTTAAATCTTAGAAGCTAAATTAGAACTACTTGCTAACATTCGATTGGACTCATATTTGGTATACTGCGTATCTTTGGTGAGAATTAAATTGAAATGGTACCATGGAGCTGGTCTGACGATGGGGTCGGACGAAGGGCATGGGAACTCCTTGATAGTAAATAGTGCCGTGAGCTCAATTTGATCAGCTCACGGTTCTGCTACTAATTTCATCAATTATTAGTTTGATTAGTCTCTCCTGCAGTAATCCCAACTAACATTATAAATGAGTTTGTTCGTTTGTTTGTCTGTTTATTTGTTTGTAACGCTTTCACGTCTCAACTACTCAACCAATCGTCTTGAAATTTTGCATGCATGTCGTCTGGGGTACAGAAAAGAACATAGGGTTTTCTTTTTATCCCGAAAAAATAAACGGTTCCTGTGGGACCGCAGGTGAAACCGCGGGGCGCAGCTAGTTCCAAATAACTACAACATGGGGTTCTTCAAGTGGCTGTCAATAGAGTCCTTAAAGGTCGTCAACGTATCTATGATGCCCTGGTATTACAGGTATCCATAGGCAACGGTTATCGCTTACCATCAGGCGGCCCGTTAGCTTGTTTGCCACCTTTGAAATAAAAAATGCACACCTTTTTAAAGTTTGTGTTGAAAAAAAAAAGTTAAAAAAAAACTTAGTGATTGTTTGTGATTATGAACCTTTTATTATTGAAATGTGCAAGCAATTTAGCAGCGTACCAAATGGGTCATAAAATAATATTTTTGCGTAGGCAAATTTAAATCAGTACGTATGTATTTCCAATTTGCGTCTTTTACAATCCAGTTCTCTACTTTAACCATTATACTGACTCGCATTTGCAATACCAGTGTACACACGCTTTATTTTATCTTTTATTTCATTATCTTAAAGGTGACAATCGAATCGCACACGGCCTCCGCGAAAAACGGCGTATCTGCTAATTTCTTATCTTCAATTTTACGCTCTATGTATCTGCAATATAGGAATGACATTTATGTTGAATGAGTTCTAAGTTACGTCAACGAATGTTCGTGCAAAACTTAAGCGCAAAAGTGTCATACGAGTCTTTAATAAAAGAGGGTCTTAATTTGTGTTGGTTAGTGAGTTTATAAACGCGATTTTATCTTATTGATACCTTTTTAAGACGGTCGATTTGTTCGAACGCCTACGGGTAATGTTTTTGTGGCTAAATTAAGGTAAGCCGGGCTAAGGATATGCGTTTTGGGATCTTTGACTCGTTTTTTTAGCCCGTTACCTGGGTTTTGATTATCTCAGTTAGTTATGAGGAATTTTTAGGTGTAAAATAAATATCGTTTTTAAAGCCATTAGGTTAGTCTTAAAGGATTTTATGGCGTGTTTTGTTTGATTTATTAATAAAAACACTATTTATTTGGCTTTTTATTTAGTTTAAGCAATAATTGCTTTGCTCAAATGTTAGAGACAATCACGCTATTGTTATTAATGCGAAAATTGTAAATGAGTGAATGAGAGCATGATTGTGACTTCTTCACACTGAAGCAGCTAAACTGATTGGTATGAAATTTGGCTTAAATGGAGCTTAAACCTTTTGTTTCGTTAAAATATCAGTTTCTATAAAGTAACAGTGGAATCAGTTTTGGATATTTTTTACAAGCATTAATTGACTTGGAATTAAAATTAATTGACTATGATTTAGTTTGGTTGATCGTTTCGGTTTTTTGAAACCATCGCCTGCTGTCACTTCAATACATGCGTAGATATTACATTCCCCAAAAAAGCACTATCCAGTCGTTTACCGGAATATATTTATTAGTCATTTAATTGAGCATGCCTTTTAGTTTTTCGAGATAATTGAATACGATTTCCATTACAATTCGATCGTATGTTACATTAAACATGTGAAGGTGCGATAATCATCTTTTTAAATACAAATTAGCCCTTATTCGGGATCGGCATTAAAATATTGTAATGAAGTCGTTAGGACATTCCTTGAGATAAAAAATAAAACTTGCACGTTTTTCTCGGAAATAAAATAAGAATTTGAACATCAAAATGTGCAAGAGGAGTATAAAAATTAATTTAAATGTTTCTGAATAGCTTCTTGGACTAACATTTAGGAATTTTATCAATGATGTCGAACTCGATTCATGGTAAAAAAACATTGTAGTTATGCAATGTAGTAAATGCAGATACTTATTTGTTTTTTAGGAGCCAGATTTTTTGTATATTAAAAACAAACATTTTATAATTTCAATCAAGATAATAAGGAAACACAAAAACCTAAATCTACTTTATTTTTTATTTAGTTTGAAAGTTTCGTTATCAGATTGTAACCTAAAACTTGTACCTACGTAATTCTTTAAAATAACACATCCAGTTTTAATAAGCTAAATATCGCCTTTCTTTTTTAATCAAGCCAGGATTTAAGAGTCAATCGTTTAATATCGGAACAAAACGATGCAATACCACGGCGCGGGCAAAATTAATTTGCCCAAAAAATAAATGAGCGTAAAAGTAATAAAAAATAATAAAGTGAAGCTCACACCGAGGATGTCAGTGGGCCTTGTTTACGACGGGCCGTATTTATTTATTCGTATAATTCGGACATGGTCGTGTTTATTTTGAGAATTGATTTCGGGGCCTATAATGGGTTAAAGTGATTGTTATTTCAGTAACGGAAAGAAAGCAATAAAAAAGTTCGTTAAATTTAATTTACTTAATTGTTATTAAAGGTAAGTAAGTTTTCTTATATTATTTTAAAAATATTTGCCCTGTAGAATCAATTTTTTTTTCTAAATTTTAATTAGGCAAAATAAAATAGGTACTTTGAATTTTGAAATTTTAAAACAAAAAAATAATTAAAAAGAATTTTTTTGCTAGTTTTTTTCTTACTTCCCATTTAAGTACGTTCTTAATATCATTCAAATAAATGTGAAAATAAAAATTTAGTTTAAAATTCCTATACTTAATCCTAAGCAATGTTTAAAGCGACTAAAGTCCGACAAAATCTCTTCATTGCCAAATAAAAATGTATCACACAATAACGTTCTCAGAACGCATTATTTTAATGGTCGATCAGATTTCGTTCGCGCATTTGTTCAAAACTTTTATTTATATTACATTAAAATTGCTTCCCATAAAAATATATTTCAATATCGGCATCGAACAAGTGCAATTTGATACCACTACATTATTTGTCTTTGCGAGAAATTGATTTGTGTTCCACTTATAATGATTCTTCTTAAAATAAAACGGACAAGATGTAGTCACACTATTAAGGTACGAGTATATTTAGGTAAACGACACAAAATAAACTATAATCATAGATCCAGACATACATTGTAAATTTAGTTTGTTACGCGTTCACGTCTTAACTACTCCACTGATCGTCATAAATATTTTGATACACATCAAGAGCACAGAAAAGGACATAGGGTACTTTTTATCCCGGGACCGTGGGTGACAGCGCGTGGCACAGTTAATCCTTTCTACTTATATTATAAACGCGAAAGATTGTAAGAATAGATGGAAGGATGGTTAGATGGATGTTTGTTACTCTTTCACGCCAGAACGGCTTTACAGATCTGGATGAAATTTGGCACAGAGATAGATTAGATTTTAGAATAGCACATAGGATAATTTATAACCGCGGGGCGCAGCTAGTAAGTTTATAATTTTAATTGAATTAATATTACTTGTATTACATCTTATTTTAGAAATGAAAATGTTAAACAAATCACAAGCTTGTAAAAACAATACAATGAATACTTAATCATTAATCATATAAACACAATTAGTATCGATAAGACTTTATTTTATTCGTTTTCAGCAACATGTTTAGTCTATTAATAAGTTCTATTAATAATGATACATTATTAATTATCTACTAATTATTGTAGATATAAATCTATAGAAAAACCGAATATGAAACAGATTTCAGATTGCGTACAACATTCAATTACGCCATTCATAAAATTAATCAGCTACCCAACACAGGCAGAACTTAACAAGTCTTAAATACGAATAAAACTGCTAATTGGCTCATTAAATATTTAAATCACTTTTATTCCTTCACACTTCATAGTTTTACATATTTTTGATTAAAAAACTAACGATAATACTAGAAAAACACGGTTCAAATCCTTAACTTATACTTAAAACGCTATTAAAGTCATAAAAATTTGCATTTCATATTTTATGGACAAAAATTAATATAGGAACGACTTGAATTTATACGAAACCTGTGATTAGTGTTAATCAATTACTGTTATAAAAGAATAATAAACAATTAAAATCTTAGAAAAAAGAACAAGATAGCTCGCAGTAAAGGAGTTCTATAACTTAGATAAGTAGGAATAATCAACTACAAAAAAGAACATAATGATTAGTGATTAACACAAAAGTTTCACGAATTAACATTTTTATGGATATACTAATTACGCATACATTTTGCTACTTAAATGCATATTTTATTAGAATAGGTATAAATACCTACGTATACATATTTAGTAGTCAAAAATAATGACTCAAAAACCTAGTGAATCACAAAAATAATGTGTTCTACTCCAATTAAAAATCAATATTTATACCACTCCCGAAAATATCTTCGAACCCCGTGAATCCCCATTAAAACCCCATACCATCCCAATAAAACTGAAACCATGAAAAACGAGAATAATTATAAAAATTAACTTTTCATTGGTCCATTATAATAAATAATTTAGAAAAACCGTACGCGAGTTAACAATCCGCTTCACGGTGACGGATCGTGCTTAAAATGTGCTTAAATAAAAATGATCGCTTAAAAAATAAATATTTCGCCTCTCGAGTTCGCCACTGTGTCGCTTCGCCATAATGTTGGCGCGTTCTGTTTTGCACTGGAGCATCAGAAATATATCCGTCCTTGTTTGTCTTGTAAGATTTTGAAGAGACAGAGCGTAGCCGTCTCTGTCTGTTAAGGCAGGCAATTTGCGGGCGCGTTGTTAAGTTGCAATCAATTGGCATGCGCAAACAGACGCCTATGATATATCCCATTAAGCCGGCCCTAAGTATAAGGCCGTAACTGCAATTTCAGCGATTACTTATTTATTGAATGTCATTTTTAAACACACGTAACTAATGGGAATATTGATGAGATTGTAAGTCATTTGTTAGTTATAAAGGCGTTATTACAAAATTCCGTGGAGGGTAGAGAAAGCGATGGAGAAAAGAAGTATCTGGTTTACTGGACATTATTCATCTTTATTTGGTGTACTAGCTGCGCCCCGCGGTTTCACCTGCGGTCTCATAGGAACCGTTGATTTTTCGGGGATAAAAAGTACCCTTTGTTCTTTTCTGTATTCGAGACATCGTGTTTACAAAATTTAATGACAAAATTAAATAGTTGAGACGTGAAAGCGTTACAAACAAACAAACAAACTCACTTTCACATTTATAATATTAGTTAAAATTGTCATTTTTGGTCAACTCCAAGTGTTGGAGCCAGACTTTTTATTATCTGTTTACCTAAAACGAGTTTT
This sequence comes from Peribatodes rhomboidaria, assembly GCA_911728515.1. Taxonomy (NCBI): domain Eukaryota; kingdom Metazoa; phylum Arthropoda; class Insecta; order Lepidoptera; family Geometridae; genus Peribatodes; species Peribatodes rhomboidaria. The sequence continues at coordinate 2,220,688 of OU452190.1, forward strand.
TGATAAGTTCACAATAAAGCGTAATATTAAAAAATTATCGAACCGTATTTAAAAAAGTTAACAAGAATACAACTTTGTACATACAATGCTGCTAACTATAATTTTTTACTCGTACATTTAAAAATATTAGCAAATCAGAATTTAATAAGCTACAAATCTTAATCTAATAATAATTATAAAAAGTTATAAAACAGTTCGATTAGACTTTCAGCATGTAATTACATGTCAAAATTTGATATTAGTTATGTGTAACACTGGTCATTATTTGATAAAATAAAAAGCATAACTATTAATTAACGAGCCAAAATTACAATACTAAGAACACATATAAAGTTCACTCACTTATTAAAAATTAGAATAACTTATAATTTATACTACATACATAAATAAATCGGTCTTAAAATTTTCAGATCCGACCTTTTTTGCACGAACCCAAACTGAGGTAACGTGCAAAAATTTACCGTGTATTAAATCTCTGAACAAACAACTTGTTCGCGCTTACACGCACCCATACACACACATGGACGAGCAGCTGTAAACACAGTGTTAGTAACACAGTGTGGAAGCTAACTTACACTTTTACGTAGGTGTTAAGGATCTGTCATACTTTCTTTAAGTCAAAGTCAAAGTCAAAGTCAAAATGTTTTTATTCAATTTAGGTATCAAAGATACACTTATGAACGTCAAAGTTATTTAAATAGACTCGACCGCCTTGTTCGGATAAAAAGCCTCTACTCAGAAGAACAGGCAAGAAACTGAGGGGCATTATTTTTTCAAATAATAAATAAATTAGTCTCACAAATTTTGGCTTACAACTAGGTAATATCTATAAATATTAGTGGCTACTTGGCGGAAGTTTAAGAAAATGTCCCAAATTTATTATTATATTTAACTAAATTTAATAAGAATTAAGTTAATTTTTGTGGCACCTGTGTTCCTCTGGATAAAAGCTCCGTGTCAAAATTTCATCTAAATTCGTTCAGTCAAACAACTAAACATGTGAATCCTACATATCATATAGGTATGTTCATATGACATTTTAAGAAAAGAACCTTTCGTGAATAAATGTAACTGATGGTGAAAGCCAAATCAAAATTTGTTGTTTGGCATAATAATTAGCAGATATACCTACAGACAAGGAGACAGAAAAACAAGTTTGTTTTATACTTTGTAGAGAAGAGGTAGAACATCTATATTAAAAACTTTCTCAATCAAAACGAAATGTTACGCCTATACCTCAGCAGCCTAGTGTAGACTATTAAAATCTAGTTGTCAAAATTAAAACAGAATTACTAATAATCCAATCATAGCTGTAACATAAAAAAATCTTAATAATTTCTGAAACAAAATTACATTCCTTTAAAAGAGAGCTTCCCCTTAACGCACACACCCAAACCTCACTCACACACATCAAAAACCTGTAACGTGTCGTTAATAAACGCAGCCAGCTTGATATTTGTAACAGTTAGCGCTTTAGAGCCAACTCGATCTTAATAAGCGCTATCTACTAGCTTCTAATAAATTAATTGAGGATAAAACCTTGTATTCACTTGGAAACTGAGGAAAGATTTTAATTTTGCAGATTTAAATCTTGTGACATTATTAAAATTATCATTTATATTAAATTGTATGTATGTAAGTATGTATCACTAGCTGCGCCCCGCGGTTTCATTCGAGGTTAAAAAGTATCCTATGTGCTATTTTAGACTATAATCTATCTCTGTGCCAAATTTCATCCAGATCTGTTCAGCCGTTCTGGCGTGAAAGAGTAACAAACATCCATCCATTCTTACAAACTTTCGCGTTTATAATATTAGTAGGATTAGTGGGATTGTATATAGTCTCATGTATGTATTATCATTTACATATATTATATTAAATTATATTATGTATGTCATCTGTGACATGACTGGAACCCGGTGTATGGCGACAGGCTCGCCCCCTTTCACATTTGGGACTGGATATCGTCCGGCGAAGTATGGGTGTTGTATTACCACCTCTGCCGGACAAGCTGCTGAAAAGGCGGATGATATGATATATTATTATTTTGCAGTTTTTTTTTTTTCATAATAAAATCAAATATTTTAAAAACGATTATTGTCGCGTGACATAAATGTAAACACAAATTAGATAAATAATTTGAATTTGAAATCTAAGAGGTGTAACACCCACACTTCGCCGGACAATATCCAGTCCCAAATGTGACAGGGGGCGAGGCTGTCTCCCTGTGATACCCACATAATATATTATGTCAAGACGTCAAGCTTAAACTCGATCCCTCTTAGCAATAAACGTTGTATCGCCTCGGGATAGATATGTTTTTAGATAGAGTTTAGAAATTAAAAGAAAGAAGAAAAAAGCTCTGTGTAACTATTCCGAGGTTATACAACGTTTATTGCTAAAGGGCGTATTTTTTAGTTGTTTAGTTACTCTTCGGATTAACCAGGTTTCAGCTTTTTATTCGCAAAGTAATTATAAAGAAAATTAGGTAGAGAAATTATTAAAACACATCCTACTTATATTGTAAGGCGAAAGTTTGAGTGTGTGTTTGTTTGTAACTTCTTGACGCTCAAACATCCGGATGGATTTTGATGAAATTTGGTATGGAGGTAGTTTAATTTATAGCGCGGAGCCCTATTCTTACCCGTAGAGCTATTTTTTGGTCATTGTCTCTTTCATTTGAAAAGTCATAAGAGTTAGAGTGACCAAGAAACATCTCACGCGTAAGAATAGGGGGCCTGGATTGACACATAGGCTACTTTTTACCGCGAGTAACACCGCAGGGCGCAGCTAGTCCTACTTATATCCTACTTCCTACATTCTACTAATATTATAAACGCGAAAGTTTGTAAGAATGGATGGATGGATGGATGTTTGTTTTTCTTTCACGCTAGAACGTCTGAACAGATCTGTATGAAATTTGGCACAGAGATAGATTATAGTCTAGAATAGCACATAGGATACTTTTTACCACGGGTGAAACCGCAGGGCGCAACTAGTCGGTAATAAAATGTAAAACTAAACGTATAGTCTGTGGGAAATAACTACTCCATTTTTTGAAATCCGAACGATTTGTTGATTCAAAAACCCGAGCGGCCGAGCGGCTGTCAAAATGACGTCTGTGTAATGACGATTGACAGGTCCATCTAGATATGGATAATCAAATTATGGTTAAGAATTATTTACAGTTTTATCTATTGCTATTTTAAAAGCGTTATAACAAAGACAGTAGAGTCGATTTTAATCAAAGCTGTGTCTTTTAGAATATTGTTTGTTTGTTTGTCTGTTTATCTGATAATCTTTAGTTTCGCCGACAGTTCTTTGCGCGCATTCAATGACTTTGAGATTAATGTTCTCTAAATTAGTTTGTTGTTACGAAATTAGTTTTTTAATGATTTAGCTGTTAATATTTCTTGTGTATTTATTGTAGAACTTTGTTTAAATTTTTGAGATTAATAATACTAATAATAATAAATTCGGGACACTTCCACACACGGTCGCCTGACCCCAAACTAAGCAAAGCTTGTACTATGAATGCCAGAGACTGATATACATACTTAGAAATTTTTAAATACATACTTAAATAGATATTAACACCTAGACATAGAACAAACACAAATGTTCATCACATAAAGGTTTGCCCTAGGTGGGAATCGAACCCACGCCCCCAAGCTCAGAAGGCAGGTTCACTACCGACTGAGCCACCGAGGCAATCACACATTTTCGACAAATACTATCTTCATTTGAAATTATAATTATTTTTTATTTTATTTTAGTTCATTTGTTGTCAAAAACTTATCACATCAATAGCAACGACAAGGCGTATCACGATCAACTATACAAAAAAAGAAACAGTTCATAATTTTAGTTTCAAAAAATTTACACGTTATTATTACCCGACTGCGTTAGTATTCTGATTCCCTACACGTGGTCCCCGGGTAGTGCTAACCGGGTAGCAAACTCTGCTGGGAGGCTTCGGCCGTGGCTAGTTACCACCCACCGGACCAAGCCATGCCGTGAAATGACCTAGTCGTGTTTCGGGATGTAGTCCGGTGTACCGTTACGAAGACGGGTCTGAGCAGTAGCGCACTTGTAGCGCCTCACTCAACTACCGTCTTTGTACTTCTTCACTCTTGTAAACTTCAAGGCTAGAGTGAATAAGTATCTTATAGGTCGTCGTGCTCCATCTTAGACCACAACGTCGCTTAACATCAGGTGAGTTGGTGGTCAAACGCCGACTTATTGTAAGTACATAAAAAAAAAAAAAAGTATTTCGTGTGGATGAGGTTTCTTTGGCACGCCCTACAGCCGACATTTCGACATGTGAGGTGTCATTTAAATCTGGTAGTGAAATTTTTGCCGTCGGGTATTTGTTTTCATTTTAATAATGTTACTTGTTAAAATGGTAAAATTGACATCCTAATGGCTAACTTCAAGTTCTACTTGGTCCGGGTCCCCGAGAAGCACAAGGAGCGCTCCTCTCCCCGATCTCTGGCCCGAAGGGTGGAAAGTGTCTGGTGTTCCGGCGCTACTGAGAAGTGACACAGCCAAGAAACCCCAACCAAAATATTTTAATATTTTTATAAATGGTTTTAGATTAAATTTGACATGTAAGTAACTAAGGTATACCCTGGATTAGCACAAAGGTATAGGTATACTTTTTATTTAAGAAAATATACTATGTCTGTAGGGTCTGTAAATGGTGCAACTATGAAACGTTAGTGACAGAAAGAGAGAAAGTTAAGAGAGAGAGGTAATTTTGTAAAAAAATATTAAACATCATATTATTATTATGAATACGTTTACATAACATAACATATCGTCACGCCTTTCCCCCGAGGGGGCTGGCAAAGATGTAATATAATACAACACTCACACTTCACCGGACGATATTCAGTCCCAAAATGTGAGAGGGGGCAAGTCTGTCGCCATACACCGGACTCCAGTCATGTAGCAGATGACATACATTACACACATATATTCACACAATTAACAAATTGGTGCGTGCTGTCGGCTGGGTTTGAAAGGCTGGTGGGCTTGAGAGGTGGGCTTTCTCCAGCTAGGCTATCATCGCATTGACTACATTACATAAATACCTTATTACATTGCTCTACTTGGGTAGTATAAACACTGATAACATATGATATGAGAAAGTACATACTAAGGTATGTTCTTAAACATCATCCATCTAAATGAATTTTCATCAAACATTACATAGCTCATACAAAACTAAATCATTCAAAACCGCTCTCGCATAATCTGATGTGTACCGACTATTAATTAATTATTAAACCTATTTAAAGCCTGACATCTGTCATACTTGTCACCGCGAACTGACCAACCTACTTTTGACATAAGCGTAAGTAATATCAACCTTATGCCGAGAGCAATTACGCTTTGGTTAGTGTATTTTTAAGTTGGTGTTAAGATCTGTGATGTCCGCCGAAAAAGATTGACTAAATGTAATTAATTAAGATTAAACAGATTTGTTGTGATCGTATCTACTGAGCTTGGTTTTGTTTTAATATGGTAATTTTAACACTGGCTAGTTAATGTTAAATTAAGCATTCATTTAAAAAGGAGGTTTACTGCTAGTTTTGATATTTACGAAAACTTTTTTGTTTTCAAAGGCAAAGTCAAAGTCAAAATGTCTTTATTCAATTTAGGTATCAAAGATACACTCATGAACGTCAAAGTTATTTAAATAGACTCGACTGCCTTGTGCGGATAAATAGCCTCTACTCAGAAGAACAGGCAAGAAACTGAGGGGCATTTTTTTTCAAATAATAAATAAATTACAGTTTCACAAATTTTGACTTACAACTAGGGAATATCATCTATAAATACTAGTGGCTACTTGTTTCGTTTGGCTACATACATTTCAATAATGCGCACCTGGCGGAAACGTTAAGGAACTAGGCTAAATGTATGAAGCCAAACGAAAACGAAAAAAGTTTTCGTTAACTATCAAAGCTGGCGGTCGCCTGCTCTCACGCTAATGATTGTTGTCAAATGATTTTGAGACTAACCTTTATTTAATGTTGAGAGAGGATATTATAATAATCTAAAAAATCAAATTTTGGCGTTACAGGTCTGTTACCTTTCGGCTTATATTGAACTTAGTTCCTTAATTTAACATTTCCGTTTACTTTATTGGGATTTATGGAGCCAAACGAAAACGAAAAAACTTTTTTTTTCGGAACTATGAAAACTCATGGTTAGGGTACAAAATATAAATTTCCAAAAACAAAGTCATAAACGTCTCTATTTATTTATTAAAAGTTGTTACTTGAACTAATATCTATATTTATTGACATTTACTAGAAAACTTCATAGAAATTGATATTTGAATCTAATTTAAACGTTATACAATTTGATATTTCAACTAACGAATTTAACAGACCTAATTTAATGAAATCTACTAAAAAACTTTATTCAATTTGCTATGTGAAGCTAATTCAATTAGGAATTTAACAGTAACAATGTTATGAAATTTACAACAAAATTTTATCGAAAAATTAATACAATTAAAAAATGATACAATAAAAAAAATCTGAAGATGAACTTCGGCAAAGTAACGCCTGATTCAATCAACTATTTATTAAAAGGATTAGGGTCAACTGGGGCAAATGCGTCTTTGAGGTCACGATGTATGGTCACGCACTATCTGTGACGTTTGAGCGTGAAGAAGTAACATACACACTAACTAACACACTCACAAACATTCGCCTTTAGAAATAGTGTTTTGTGTGGCTGTACCCTAAAGTTAGTAGCATGAAAAGAATTTCCCCATTATAATTGGAAACCGATATCAATTGTACACCTTCCTATCATTTCCTAGTTGATGAGGTTTCTGCCGACGACGGGTGGGTCAAATTGGGCAGAATGGGGATTTAAACACCCACTTAGCCCATCAGCGAGTGGGCGCCGGTAAATGGGGAATTAGGATTACTGTGCGTTCGCGTTATCTTCCGGTTTTTATAAGGCAACTCCATTTTAGAGCTAAGAGGCTATGAATAAAATCCCAATTATTGTAGTCTTTTTTGTTGCAATTTTGTTTAAGCAATAAACAATGCAGCTGGCTCTTTTTGTAGAAAAATAAAATGAAATTACAAAATAGAACAACATATACAATACAATACAAAAACTCTTAATTGACACCAAATACAAAATAAATCTAAGCTAATTTATATGTTTTTAATTAATTAAGCTAATTTATATGTTATTATAAAACAAGTAAATCTTAACTCTTAAAATTTTGACAATGTCAGCTCTCGATCAAGTAACTTCCCACAGAACAAAAAAAACAAAATCAGTTCATTATATTGGAACTAGGATGCCACAGACAGATACACAGTTTAAATACTCCTTCTACTTTATACTCCTTTTTGCATCGATTTGCAAAAAAACAGATGATAGCCTAGTTGGAAGAAGGCTCGCATCTCAAGCCAGAGTGCGTATTCGATCCCAGCCGAAGGCACGCACTAATTTGCTCATAATACGTGAACATTCATTATGTGTGTGTGTTTATGTGCCTCTATAATGTTCTACATCTGTTATTTTGTGTATCTGGAGCCCGGTGTATGGCGACAGGCCAGCCCCTATCATATTTGGGACTCAATATCGTCCGGCCAAGTGTGAGTGTTGTAATACACCTCTAGCAGGCCCTTAGAGAGAAAGGTGTGACGAAACGTTATGAAAAAAACAGTTTTAAAATCGTCGAAACAATGGAAGCGCGCACAACTACCACCCCATTTGTATAAATATAATCCAGCCCACTTATGGAAGATGATTTGTAGTTAATATAATAGCAATTTATTACGTAATGGCTTTCGTTTACCTTCCCTTTGTTTTATAATACGTTTTATTAAACATCTGTTTTGTGGTTTCGAAAAAGTGGATCTCGTTAACCGGCCGCGGAGGTCGGACCTCGCGCGGGTGCTCATACTAAGGAACCAGTATTTTTTGCGGAGAATGAAGGGCTTTCAGTGAGTTACACTGGCATATTCGTGATTGCGCAGCTCTGGGACCCTATTCGGAGATTTGAGATTTTCATCTCACCTATTCTCGTCCTTGTTGCTCTCGTTTGAAACGTCATAGGTGTGAGAGTGACCAAGGTAAAATCTCATCTCATCTCACGCACAGGAATAGCCCCCCTGAATTCAAGAAATAAATAAAATTCGGGACATTTTAACACACGGTCGCCTGACGCCAAACTAAGCAAAGCTTGTAGGTACTATGGCTGCCAGAGACTAATATACGTACGTACATATATTTTTTAAATATATACTTAAATAGATATTAACACCCAGACATAGAACAAACACCAATGTTCATTACATTCATACATTTTTGAACTATTATTATTTTGTATGATAAATATAGCTTTACATAATGTTTAACTGTTTTTACTATACTTAGCTGTATAATGACATTAATGAATTATTATTGTTTTGACTTTCGTTTTTATTATAAATAAGCTGCGCCTCGCGGTTTCACCCGCGGTTAAAAATCCTATGTACTATTCTAGACTATAATCTATCTCTGTGCCAAATTTCATACAGATCTGTTCAGTCGTTCTGGCGTTAAAGAGTAACAAACATCCATCCATCCATCCATCCATTCTTACCAACTTTCACGTTTATAATATTAGTAGGATATTCAACTGTAACGTGTAACTATAGGAGTTATCAATAAATTCTGATTTCATGAATGTTTGTCCTAAGTGGGAATCGAACCCACGCCCCCAAGCTCAGAAGGCAGGGTCACTACGAACTGAGCCATCGAGGCAGTCAAAATATTATTAGTATCATAATCATAATAAATTTGATTGATATCATATTTCTTAAAAGTATTATATTTCTTAAAAGTATTATATTTCTTAAAAGCCACTGGTGTGACTCTGTGAGCTGTAGACCTCACGACTGACGACTATCTCCTCTACAGGGGCCCTATTCGGAGATTTGAGATTTTCGTCCTTGTTGCTCTCGTTTGAAACGTCATAGGTGTGAGAGTGACCAAGGTAAAATCTCATCTCATCTCACGCGCAGGAATAGCCCCCTGGGAAATAGCATTCCTCAACTGACTCTCGTAAAATTTTGTGGGCAGCTTCGATTATGATACGGATTTTTGAGTTAGTTTTGTTTTTTAGAATGGTGGGGATATAAAGAAACATGTCTCTCCAATTGTAGAGGAAGACAAAGATCCGGACAGAGATCCGAACAGAATCCTACTAATATTATAAACGCGAAAGTTTGTAAGAATGGATAGATGGATGGATGGATGTTTGTTACTCTTTCACGCCAGAACGGCTGAACTGATATGGATGAAATTTGGCACAAAGATAGATTATAGTCTAGAATAGCACTTATGATACTTTTTAACCGTGGGTGAAACCGCGGGGCGCAGCTAGTTCGGACATACGAAAGCATTTTTGTCGAAGCTGAAGGATAGTCGCTTCGCTCGCTAACGCTCGATCGGTCGATTACAAAAGTATTCAAACTTCTGCGGTTCCTCAGTTTCTTGCCTGCCTATTCGGAGATTTGAGATTTTTATCTCATCTTTTTTCGTCCTTGTTGCTCTCGTTTGAAACGTCATAGGTGTGAGAATGACCAAGATAAAATCTCATCTCATCTCACGCGTAGGAATAGCCCCTCCAGGTGCCCTATTCTGAGATTTGAGATTTTCATCTCACCTTTTTGGCTCATGTGCTCTCGTTTGAAACGTCATAGGTGTGAGAACGACCAAGATAAAATCTCTTCTCATCTCACGCATAGGAATAGTCCTCCAGTTCTTCTGGGAAGTGGCTATTTTCCCCAATCCTACGGAAGAGTCATCTTAATAGTTTTGACGTTCATCAGTCTTTCTTCGATAGCCAATTGAATGTAAACATTTGATTTGATTTGTGATTTCGAAAATATACGTTTTATAAAAAATTAGGACGAAATTATTGGAAATTCAGTGATATAGTTTTTCCATGACCCACTAAGGGCCACTTGAAGAATCTCGGGCTATCTTTTAGATAACTGTTCATCAGCTTAAATATTGTTTTCTAAAGTAGATTTTTTGGTCACGTTTTTTCAAATGATTTGTATTCTTTTAGAGAGTGTACCTACAATACATACATTCATACATATCATCACGCCTTTCCGTCGAGGAGACTGGTAGAGGTATACTTACTTTTACTTACGTAAACATACTTCGCCGGATGATATTCAGTCCCAAATATGACAGATATATGAGCCTGTCGCGATATACATATATATATCGCGCAATTCTGCGCAAATGCAAAACCACAGCTTGTACAGTAAAAGTATTTGATATTTGACGTAAAAATATATTTAGGTACCTACTAGGTACATCAATTTTGTTCCACTACCGCAGACACCCACAGATCTGATCAATAAAAAGTCAATACAATCAAATCAAATAATCGTCAAAAAAATGTTCTTCAGAATGTTCAGAGCCTGTCAAAACACCAGCAAAACTGTTGCCAATCATAAAATGAAATCACGTTAGCCATACAACTTTGTCACTTTGACAGATACCTCATTACAACCTCAAACATGCCATAGAAAGCGACACAATTTATTATGACAAGGTACCACAATTTATCTGCTGCGATGATACTCTGAAGTCGCTGAAACTTTGTCATCGTAAGAATGATCTTAATTTTCTTAGGATTTCCCTGTGAAGCCACGAATATTTATTGCGACATGGTAGTAACATTTTGTGTTACATTGTATCATGCAAAAAAGTTTAAAAGTTGAGCGCTAAAACAGTTCAAATATCGGTGGCGTGGGTCATCTCTCACGATCTTTGTGGCACCGTTATGTGTGGCCCAAGTCACAAGAAATATAGCTCGTTAAACATAGCTCGATTCGCGGGACAGAGTGGAACAAAATTGATGTACCTAGTATATTATATATTATATTATTATGTACCTAAGTATATTTTTACGTCAAACATCAAATGTCGCCATATACTGGGGCTCCAGTCATGTAGCAGATGACATACAGATACAATACGCACATATGCTCACACAATGAAAAACTTTGTGCGTGCCGCCGGCTGGCTTCGAACCCGCTCCCTCTGGCTTGAGAGGCCGGCCTTCTCCTAACTAGGCTGCCAACGCTTCTATTAATAGAGAATTATAAAGAGTGCTATTATACAATACTACCTTACCATAGGTATTTTTATTTTTAAGGCAGCAAGTTATAGACTCCTCGCAATATTTTCCTTACGTTCACTAAAAACTCTGAATCTACTGACTTGTACCCGCACCTTACCAATGACAGAAGCATAACTACAACACAATTGCCCGTGTAAAAATGTCGGACAAATCGAAACGAGCGAGACCTCGTTTTAAAGAACTACAACTCCACAATCTACGAGTGTTTTACGTAATTAACAAAGTGAAGAGCTTTTGACTTGAGCGACGCGCAGTTTTAAACATCCAACTTGAAAAATGCGGCGTAAACGCCAACTCCAATTTGACGTTGGTTAAAATTACATGCATAAGCTGGGTTGCACCAAGTAACAGCTGAAGAAGACCTTGCAGCCGGCACCTGTCCGGCTTTCCTCTTCCATGTGCCGAATTTTTTAACCATTTCTCAAAAATTTTATTGAGCAGGTCCGATAATTAAACAGACTTTTTCTGTCGATTCATTCAAAGTCAAAGTCAAAGTCAAAATGTTTTTATTCAATTTAGGTATCAAAGATACACTTATCAACGTCAAAGTTATTTAAATAGACTCGACCGCCTTGTTCGGATAAACAGCCTCTACTCAGAAGAACAGGCAAGAAACTGAGGGGCATTATTTTTTCAAATAATAAATAAATTATTGTCTCACAAATTTTGGCTTACAACTAGGTAATATCTATAAATACTAGTGGCTACTTGGCGGAAGTGGAAGGCTCCAGACATCATTATCTTCTAAATAATTCTTAACCTTATAATACCCTCTTATTAATAATATTAACGATCTTCCCTCAGTCGTAGAACACTCAAAATGCCTATTATATGCTGACGACTTAAAACTATATAAGGAAGCACAGACGGTAGAGGACTGCTCAAAATTGTAGAGCGATATACTCGTAGATAGGATCTATCAATAGGGCGCGGAAAACAAAATGGAGTTCAACTTTTCCAAGTGCTCCCAAATGACCTTCGGCCGCATGCAACGCCCAACTGAATTTCATTTTAGGATTGGTAAAAATGTAATATTATATTTTGAAAAAATGTTATAGGTACATGAAATACCATTATTTTAAAAACAACGAAAGAGCGGTCTCTCCTAACACAGGTTTTCCAAACTTAACAGGAGAGACCAACCCCTGTAATTTACCAGTTTTAGAAATAAATAAATTTGTAATTTGAATTTGAAAAATATCACGTGTTCCATCAATGAAGGATCTGGGAGTGACTTTTGACCGCGAGCTTACGTTCAATAGTCATAACACAATGTTGACTTTTTGATACGTTTTCTTTTACTAAAAAAAAATCATTTCTCCGCCATTTTGAATAATTTCCAAAATGTGAATCGACAAAAAATATGTATAATTATCGAACCTGCTCGCATAATTTCACGAGAATCAGTTCTGAAATGCGACCCATAGAAGAATACAGGCCGGACGAACGAAAACATTTTTGCCGAAGCTAAAGTATTAAGCTGGCTCTTCGCTCGCTACATCTCGGTCGGTCTATAACCCAAGCATAAAAGTAATTACGCTTTGGTTATAGTTATAGGTAGTTGGTGCAACTCAACCCTAACTTAGTTTTACTTTTGACAGCAGAAAAGTGATACTTAGAAAGGGATTTCAGTAACTGTTCATTTGGCCGACGCTTAAAATATTGTTTTTATTCTATCCAAAGGTTGTCTGGAAGAGATTGCTCTTAAGCGATAAGACCGCCCATTGCGCCTTTATTTATGAGTGTTTAGTTTAGATTTATTTGTATTTGGTGTCAATAAAGAGTTTTTGTTTTGTATCTTGGTAACCGTGTCCTTTAAAAAGTCATAAAGAGTAATGTCCACTTGTACTAAAAATAAGAATTGCCTAATCCTTGCTTAGTTAGTCAAATTTACTCCTAGTGAAATATTCGCTAATCGGTCACATTTTCTTAATAGAACTGCAGAGATGTGGAACTCGTTGCCTGCGTCTATTTTCCATCTAAATACAATCCCGGGATGTTCAAGAAAAAAGTGAATAGGTATAAAAGTCTTCCCATTCAAAAAAGAAGGTTTTTTTTATGGTACGACTTAAGACTCGGTCATACCACGATTTTCTACCCACACATACGTTTACATAAGCCCTTTCATTTAGAGTTCAAAATCGTAAATGATATTTGGTGCTAAAATGAGATCGACGCGTAGTATGACTTTTTTTTGCCGTTTTTATTAATATTTATTGTAACAAGAACACATAATATAAGAATTCGTTACTCGGTTAAACTTTACAGAACTAATCTGGCTATTTAACAAAATCGAAAAAAAAATGTGCTGTAATCGCTGAAAATTTAGAAAACTACGCTCTAACAGTTTTTTAAGAAAATACTTTTTGTGATTTTTCTTAACCACAGTGAGAATGGTTTTCAAAAAAAAATGTTTTTTTTCGGTTGAAAAAAACTGATTTTGGTTGTTTTTTCGACCAGCTGTATTTTTTTGCACCTGGTCAACACAGCTCTTCAAATCAAACTAGGCGAAAAAAAACTTGTTTTCGTTGATTTCGTGTAATTTCGGGCCTTAAGGTTCGTGTTAGAAATTTAGGTAGGAGCTAGCTAGCTTTAGGCAATTCTTATATTTAGTGCGAAGTGACCATGAGAGTCTCACGGGACAGAATAGAGTCCCAGGTCCGTATAGCAATCGGCAGTTAATTTTACCTAGATATCGATTAGTATTACTAGCTATGTATTTCTAGTACGTTCTAGCTGGACTAGATATTCGTAAGCAATCACCGATCAACGTCACGGTCTGTCTTTGGATGGGTGACCGTGAGCGGCGTTTAAAACAGCGCTATTGAATTCATAAGACTAATAGAGTATGTTATCTTTAACTTAGTGCTTTGTAATCTTCTCATTATTACGCGCGACAAAACGACTGAATCGATCTCGGTGAGGCTCTGAAAAAAATAACAAAAAAGAACTTAAGAAAAAATAAAATTGTCTATGCATTGAAAGTCACTTAAACACCAATTAACAGCAGGTTTTTACCCCAAATGTTTAAAATTTGAAAGTAAAGATCAATTGTCTAAGTAACCGCTTTTTGCCAGTATCCCCTAAAAGTTACCAATTTAACAATTTAAAAACTTTTCACTAAGTATTTAAAAGGATTCAGGATTGACAAGTATTAAAATAAGCTAATCCTAAATGTAAAACGCCTTTAGCGATAAGCCTTCTGACTTTTGCCGATTTTTTGCTCTACACTTTCGTAAATGGATTATTCGAAACTAAACAGCATTAAATTGGGATCTATTGAGTTTAAAAACGGGGTTTAGTTGCTGTGCTTTAGAATTATAAAGTACAGAATTTAAGTTTTTTCCTTAGTAAAAAATGTAAAAGCGATGATCGTCTAGGTGGAGAAGGCTTGCCTCTCCTGTCAGAAGGTGCTGATACGATCCCAGCCGACAGCACGCACTAATTTGTTCATTGTGTAAACATAATGTGCGTTTTAAATGTCATTTGCTACATGACTGAAGCCCGGTGTGTGGCGACAGGCTTGCCCCTGTCACATTTGGGACTGAATATCTGCCGGCGAAGTGTGGGGGATGTAATACAACTCTGCCAGCCTCTTTGGGAGAAAGGCGTGACGATATGTTGTGTCATCTCAAACTAGGATTGCAAATAGTGGAAAAGTTTATCATGTCGGTGTTTTTAAGTTACAACATCTGACTTGCATTTCATGACTCTAACAAATATAATTATTAAAAGAAAAACGAAAGACCCGACTGCAAAATGTAGTCTGACACTCCGGAAATGGTTAAAAGTCACTTTATTACTTACAGTATCAAGACGATTCAAATGACACCTCACATGTCGAAATCCATAGAGCTGTTTAGGCTGTGCCAAAGAAACCTCAAACATCCAGACGAGTACATACATACATACACTCGAAAAATATAACTCTCCTTCTTGCGCAGTCGGGTAAAAATAGTCAAACCACTTCTACACCCAAAACTAAACATGGATTAAAAAATTAAAAACCACAAAAACTTAACGCAATTTATTCATTAACTCCCAAAGCGCCGCCTCCACTCAAGCAAGAAAAGTCAAATGGTTAAAAGGATTAACTCGAGTCCTTCTTAAGGCAGGTAGTGAGTTCGATTCCCAGATGTGGCTGATTTTCTGCGAACCTCGCGGGTGGTAGCTTCATAGATTTTACAAATAAGTTTTAGATAAGCGGTGAGAAATTAGGTTTTTTTTTTCGTTTCTTTTGCGGTTCAAGATGAGATTTCTGAGATTAAAATTTGAGTGTTTGCAGCCAATAATATGTTATTTATTGGAGTCAGTAGTGTGAAATTTGAAATAGTTAAATCACACTAATATTTCATAGGTTTTTTTTCGATAAATTACTAGTTTTTCACATATTTCTGTGGCGATCCCTCCTCGTGATACGAACACAAATGTTGACTGCCTCGGTGGCTTAGTTGATAGTGAACCTGCCTTCTGAGCTTGGGAGTGTGTCGCCTCTTTCTCAACATTGATTTTGCCCAATACGCGACTTACAGTCAGCTAGCGCGGCTAACGGACAGTCAGTCACTTGCAGTTCGCTTAGTCAGGACGAAGCCAATGTTAGTGATTGGTTTTCAAGACCTAAATCAAATCGTTTATTTGCTTAATACATTCACATAGATATACATAGTCTAGCCATAAATATTGTTATAATACAAATTCCTTCGTTTATTTTTTTTTCTGCATTTAAATTTGGAATGCGTTTATTATGTTGAAAACTACAATCAATTTCCCGCCATTTCACATATATTTTTCGTGATTATTACTAAATTTACAACATGGAATGGGGTGTCAAAGATAACAGGATTGCAGTGATTGCGTTGCACGAAAGGGGTAAGGAACCGTCGGTCATTTTCAAGACTCTTCAAAATCTTGGTATCAGCCGTATGTTCGTATATCGTAGTATCGACAGATAAACCGACTCTTCCTCTGTTGAAAACCATAAAAGATCGGGGCGGCCGCGTGCGATGAAGACTACTAAGGCTGTTAATGCTGTTAAAGCCAGAATTCCCAAAAAACCCAATGAGGAAACAAAAAATCTTATCGCGAGAAATGAAGATACCCGCTAGGACTCTATCGCGTATAATAAAACAAGACCTGAAGCTTGGTGCTTATCATCGATATACAGGACATGCCCTTAATCAATCGCTGCAGTTAAAGAGAGTGGATAGATCAAAACGTCATCTATCCCGGTACGCAGGTGAAAGTTACAGAAATATTATTTTTACCGACGAAAAAATTTTCACGATAGAAGAGGACTACAACAAGCAAAACGACAAAATGTACGCTCACAGCTCTAAAGAAGCTACGGAAGTGGTTGGAAAGGTACAGCGTGGTCATCATCCTGCGTCAGTCATGGTTTGGTAGAGGGTATCCTTTCACGGCGTCACAAAGCTTCATTTTTGTGAAAAAGGGGTGAAAACTTTAGCCAAAGTGTATCAAGAGACCGTCTTAGATGGTGTTGTAAAACCCCTTAGCAATACACTTTTTAAAAATCCACCGTGGAGTTTCCAACAAGACTCTGCACCTGGTCACAAGGCGCGAACTACCCAAGCCTGGCTGGAAGCCAATGTTCCGGACTTTATAAGGGCTGAAGACTGGCCCTCCTCTAGCCCAGATCTAAACCCCCTGGACTACAAATTATGGTCAGTTTTAGAGGGCATGGCCTGCTCTAAACGACACGCCGACATAGAGTCACTTAAGAAATCTTTGAAGCAAGCAGTGGCTAAATTTCCCATGGAAACAGTCCGTACATCCATAGATTCTTGGCCAGACCGACTAAAGGCCTGTATCAAAGCCAAAGGTGGTAATTTTGAATAAAATAATAGTTATATTTTTGTTAAGACTTCAATACATGTGTACATATAATTTTTATTAACATTACATTACTGTATAAAAAAATAAATGCATTTTCATTTGTAACAGAACTTATGGCTAGACTAGGTAAAGGTCTTTAAATTATTGTCGTAGGTATAATGTATTATGTCTGCATGCAGACGTGCAAATATTTAATGTTGTAAACTATTTCTTCTTATAATTTTATTTTAACGGCAAAATTTCAAAATTCCTTAAAGCTATAAAAACAGTTATGATGAAGCCACTCAGTCAATGAAATTTTGAAATCGAGTCAATTTAACATTTAGTCAAGCTACGCTCCAAGCGCTACGGAAAAAGATGATGCCCAAATCTTTAGATAACGTATTTAGATAATAATTATTACATTTTTGTTTTTCTTGATAATAATGATTACATTACTTTAGATAAATGATAACATCTACAGGAATACTTACAAAGCAAAGTGATGGCTATGGTGAACCCTCGTTGGGGCAAGCTGGGGCACCTGCCCCACCCTAGTCCCTCACTCGAAGCTCAAATTTAAGTTTTTCAAGTTAAAAAGTACATACGAGTATGTACATTTACTTCTGTCCCATGTCTCAAAAAAGTCTTCGTATGTCTATGGTGATTTCAACTGTGTATATGTTAAGCGGTCATTACCTTTTCCAATTTGCAGTACGCTAGGTGAGCTAGCGTGCTAAAATTGGTTAGCTAAATGGATGTTAGACAGTTAGCAATCCATTTTTTTTCTATTGCAAAGGGATAGCTATGCTAAGTTAGTATACAGCGAATTGAATGGTGTAATGGCCGCTTTACTGTCTAGTATGTCGCTTCTACACATGGAAACCAGGAATGTCGCGACTACACGTCGGCTACTGTTGTTGTCTGCGGTCAACTATGGAACCATACTCTAAATTGTCCTCAGCAGCGTAACTCACCTGAGAACCTTTTTCCATTCCAGGCATTTTTATCATCCAATCACACCATCGATCCTAAATCTCGTCATATAAAGAAAGAAAGAAAGAATCTAATCTATTTGGGGGCTGAGCTACCCACGTCCGTAGGAATGTACTCTATTCTGATTCCCTACACGTGGTCCCCCGGTAGTGCTAACCGGGTAGCAAACTCTGGTGGGAGGCTTCGGCCGTGGCTAGTTACCACCCACCGGACCAAGCCATGCCGTGAAATGACCTAGTCGTGTTTCGGGATGTTGTTCGGTTTAACCGTTCTGAAGATAGGTCTGAGCAGTAGCGCACTTGTAGCGTCTCACTCAACTGCCGTCTTTGTACTCCTTCACTCTATAAAACTTCAAGGCTAGAGTGAATAAGTACCTTATAGGTCGTCGTGCTCCATCTTAGACCACAACGTCACTTAACATCAGGCGAGTTGGTGGTCAAACGCCGAACTATTCTCATAAAAATTTATATATTTATTTGACTTAAACCACACACACTTATACAATAGATACATTATGACACAGAAATTATGAATTTCAAAGATACACAATAATACATAATTATAATTTTTTTTTAATTAACATTATCATAAGAATTATTATTATTTAGTAGCTGCGCCTCGCGATTTTACCTGCGGTTAAAAAGTATCCTATGTGCTATTCTAGACTATAATCTATCTCAGTGCCAAATTTCATCCAGATCTGTTCAGCCGTTCTGGCGTGAAAGAGTAACAAACATCCATCCATCCATCCATTCTTACTAACTTTCGCGTTTATAATATTAGTAGGATTGTCATCACATTGGACTATGTACTCATATTATTTGACATCTTGTACTGTATGGCTGCAAATAAAATATCTTGAATCTTGAACCTTAAGTATAGGTACGCAGCTACTACACATGGAAACCAGGAATCTCGCGACGACACGTCGGCTGCTGGGGGGCTATTCCTGCGCGTGAGATGAGATGAGATTTTATCTTGGTCACTCTCACACCTATGACGTTTCAAACGAGAGCAACAAGGACGAGAAATAGTGAGATGAGAATCTCAAATCTCCGAATAGGGTCCCTGTTCTCGTCTGCGGTCGATTTAAGGTGTGCTCAGCTGCGTCACATGAAAGCCCATTCCAGGCATTTTTACCATCTAATCACACCATCGAACCTAAATCTCGTCAGAAGTTTTCGATTACTATTCCCGGCGCATCCCTATTCTGCATTCGAGTTGCGTATCTGTCATCGCTATATCGATGCAGCGATGACGTCATTTTGCTGGTTGTGTGGTCCACATGACGTAGATGAGTACTTGAGATCGACTCTGAATTTTAATGTAAATAAAATGTTAAATTTTATTTTATTTGCCAATAAAATAAAATTTAGTATTTGCTGACAAATATGCGCATCTTTTATCGACATAGCAAGCGTTAGCGAGCGAAGCGTCTCTGCTTCAGTTTCACCAAAATGCTTTCGTATGTCAGATCTCTGTCGTCGTAGAAAGGTCGCATTTCTTAAGAGTCCGGCGAACGAGCGAAGAGAGCAAGTAAAGATACTGACGAGCCTTTAAAGTTACCTACAGAGTGACAAAGTGCAATTTCAATTCGTTTTTATGACTTTTGCACTTCTATAATCATTCTTAAATAACTAAAAATGTCCCTTGTATTATGGATTCATTTAAAAACGAATGATGTAGATAACCTTCCTACGTATAGGGATTTTTGATTTGCTTTGTCTACCTATTGAATAAATCAGTCAAAAATGACCCCTTACAAATGCTGAAGTTTTTCATAGCTCTATTATCGCGTGAAAACGTTTTTTAATAAAAATCAAAAATTTAAAAGAACCAAGTGCATGCTACAATTTAATTGTACATGCTACATTTTATCATAATCTGGTTAACAATTTTCTGGTGGAAAAACAAATGGTTTTCAAGAAATTTGAGAAGCGCGTTTGGATGGAAATTTCAGAGCGTCGCGGACCTCTTATCCGACTCTCTTAAAAATTTGTGAGTAGTCGATAATTAAATTTCAAAATTGCGAAGAAATGAGTTTTTATTTCATACTAGCTGCGCCCCGCGGTTTCACCCGCGGTTAAAAAGTATCCTATATGCTATTCTAGTCTGTAATCTATCTCTGTGCCAAATTTCATCCAGATCTGTTCAGCCGTTCTTGCATGAAAGAGTAACAAACATCCATACATCCATTCTTACAAACTTTCGCCTTTATAATATTAGTAGGATCTTCGCCATTTTGAAAAGTTCCAAAAACTGCGTCGACAAAAAAAAACTTCGTCGTTACCAAACCTGCTTACAAAATTTCGCGAGAATCGGTTGAGAAATGCGACTTGTAGACGAGCACAGGCCACAGATGCCAGTCCCGAGGTCTACAGCTTTTAGAGGCTTACTAGTATTTAGATAGATAGATAGATAGATAGATATTAGATACCTACTCTTTATCTCCTCATGAAGGAATTGCAAGTAGCCGCCAGAATCGTTGACGATCCCAAGCTCTCCAACAAACTAGATCCTGCTAGCCTCCGTAAAGATATAGGGCCTCTCTGTTCTTCTACCGGCTGTTTTTAGGGAGTGTACTGACGAAATTTGCAAGTAAAAGGATCAGGGTGCTTTCTATCAAAAGACCACCGCGAGGATGTTATAGCAAGGTTAAGTTCCACCAATAAGATCACTTCATTTGAAATCTTAATTTTTTTTGGGTCAGTATCCTTAAATAAGGACTTTTGCTAGCTACACATTCTTGCACAGCTCATCTTAAGGTGGAAAACCACCATAACCATAAACGCCTAAAGGCGCTCCAAGAAGGGCCATATTTTTACTTTAATTCTAGCCAGGCTATACTGGACCAGCAATATTTCTAGCATGGTTGATGATGGCCGGGCTTCAGTCGGCGTTATTGCCAGTATTGCCAAGCCAGTATTGCAGTGATAATGAGCCGTCTAGAAGCGCCCTAACGCTTTAAAAAAACATATAATAATAAACAACAACTGGCGGCAATCTTTCTCTCTTTTCTTTTTCTCATTTTCTATTTTCCTTAACATTCAAATTAATTATATGCATATATAACTAGTGCTTATCCTACTAATATTATAAATGCGAAAGTTTGTATGTATGGATGGATGGATGGATGGATGGATGGACGGATGTTTGTTACTCTTTCACGCCAGAACGGCTGAACAGATCTGGATGAAATTTGGCACAGAGATAGATTATAGTCTAGAATAGCACATAGGATACTTTTTAACCGCGGGTGAAACCGCGGGGCGCAGCTAGTTGATAAATATTGCAATAATGAAAACTAGTTAATACTTGCTGCAGCTGAAGACGTCGCGTCGCCGTTACATCTATAAACCCCGTACCAGACTATTGCCGCGGACGCCCGCGAAAGCGCCGACACGCCGTTCCTTTTGGTCAAAAAGTTTTAACAACTAATGGAAACACTTTCGTTTACGTTTGGCTATACTTTGCAGTCGGACTAATTTAGGAACCCCTGGTAAGACCAGTGGTGACCGGACAGCAGTCCACCTTTTTGTAGAAGAGATCGATGTTTTACCACCAACTCGTCCGGAGGGCTATTCCTACGCGTGAGATGAGATGAGATTTTATCTTGGTCACTCTCACACCTATGATGTTTCAAACGAGAGCGACAACGACGGAAAAGGTGAGATGAAAATCTCAAATCACCAAAAAGGGCCCCTGATTTTGAGAGATATTGAGGCTTTAAATGGAGCACAAAGACCTAGAAGGTACTTATTTAGCCTGCTCCGAGAAGTACTTCTAAATTTGAGTCTTATTAATAAAGTAACTCATAAATAAAGAGTACTTAGGTCCCGACCACAAGAAGTACTGTTTTTAATGTATGGATGATTTTCAGGGCCTACCCAATATTCAATCACGACCAGGCAGTGGGGCGCCCCCCATTGTTTGGGAAATGCTGACCAAGATCCCTAGAACTTTTATGCCTACTCTGTTAAACCGAACCGGTGGACGGATTATGTTGACGGATAGGTGGCCGCATATCGGCAAACGAAGCGTTGGTCGGCCTCCAGCACGCTGGGTCGACGATAATGTAAATGTCGCGGGTCGAACCCGAACAAGATTGGCACAGGACCGGGATGAATGGCATACGAGAAGAGAGGCCTATGCTCAGCAGTGGACGATTACGGGCGGGATGATGATGATGATGATGTTAAACCTAATAATTACAACTGAGCGCTACTGTGGCCCGCATGTCACGTTATATTGTAGGCTCCCTTTGTTTGTTCTGTATCAACAATTGTCAACCCATATCAGAGATCTTCGGGCCTAAAACTGACACTAGGACTAACCACTTGGCCTAGACGAACTGGCTTGTGTACAGGGGTCTGACGCGTGAGATAATGTCTTGGTCATTGTCTCTCTCGTTTGTAAAGTCATAGGAGTGAGAGGGACCGAGATAGGCAAGATATCTCATGCGTCAGAACAGAGTTTCAGGGAATCGATCAAAAAGCCAAATAAATGAGTAAAAACATATATTTTATATCACTCGTCGTTAAATAACTACATTTTCGGTAGATACTGGGTATTTTGGGAAAAGTAATTGTCACAGGATACAGTCACTGAAGAAACTAGCCGAATATACACACAAATACTCCTTAAACTGTACTTTTTTATTTCGTTAAGAAAGACTGAAAACTTCAAAAAACACTTTTAAATAAATTTTTCAATTATTATAAACATCGAGTATTTTATTAAAGTAGATCACACAACATAACCTAACATAACATATCGTTACGCCTTTTCCCGAAGGGGCTGGCAGAAGTGTACAACTCTCACACTTCGCCGGACGATATTCAGTTCCAAATGTGACATACACCGGGCGAGCCTGTTACCATACACCGGGCGACCAATGTGTAATACATTTAATATTGGTCTCGATTCTGGTGTACCTCTGACTAAACTAATTCATTTATTTTCATTGCAATGTATCGCCATAAATTGTGGTTATCAAATTTTATTTTGCTTGGAAAATTACTAAAAGATTTGTACGACTCGTAGCAAAATGATTTTTAGTAATGTTTTAAACTATTTCTTAGATTTTTATAGCTTTTAAGACGTATATTGTCATGTTTTTCTAAAAAGTTTTCAATCTTTCCTCTTACATTATCGATTAATCTATCTAACACACAATATTTACAAATAACTATTTTAAATAATTAAAAATGTACATTTATTTCCTATGTTATAAATGTTATTTCATATGTAAATTAACCCCTTAATGAATAGCGTTGCATAGACTTGTAATAGAAATACAGCGTTTTGTCTTTTTCTTTCTTTGAATTTTTTAACGCGATTGAAAAAGACAGAACACTGTATTTCAATTCCGAGGCTATACAACGTTTATTAGTAAGGGGACAATTGTTTAGTTAAATATTTACACTCAGCAACTATGGCATGCCAGACCCAGAAGGAACATATTTTTTATAATAGAGAAATGTACAATACTTTTCTATACTTACATAGTTTCTTAATTAAGTACATAATAAAAGGAAATAAATAGTTTTATTTACATTTGTTTAGAATAAATGAAAATTAATTTGCGATGCCCTTCAAACACAGTGAGAAAATAAATTTAAATTAAATACCTACGGTCAAATTTAGTAAGTACATTCATTAGTTTTCTAGTCATCAATTTAATAACATTGGATTGTGTTCCAATTACAACATGCATTAGTAATATTGACAAAAACATACAAAATTTAAACATAGTACAATATCCGACTTTTAAAATTAGTCACGCGGCCGCGGGAATCTCAGTGATTGAGTAAAAAGTTGACAGGTGAAAACAAAGACAGCTGACAGATTACAGATTATTAAAATTGGATTCCCTATTTAGCATGACGTAGTTCAAGAGCACTCTTCTTAGCTTCATTCATTCACTAACTTAGTGTATGAATTTATGTAATGAATGTAAGTGTTAGCGTGGCCACCAAGCTGGCAGAGCAAAGCGCGACCAACACTAGGGGGATGCCGGTGTACAGGAAAAAGAAAAGAACGACGACTGACTTTAATACTCTAGGTCGATGAGTGGGCCCTCCTTGGTGTTCTACAGGTATCTGCGTCCTTTGTATGGTATTAGTGGACTTTATGGTGATACGTAGTGTTATAAGGAACAGCTTTTTACGAGAACCGTATCCCGGGCAGTAGCAGCATAGGGATCGCAATGCGGTGAGCAGTAAACCAGCGGTGATGAAGGGTGCTTCACAGGAGTGACACATCTGACGCTGACGAGGATCAAGCGCAGACTATTCGCCCAAGGGCAAGAAGTATACCTTAACCAAACCACTAAATCTGACAGTTAGTCGTCGTTCATAGATAGGATGAGGGTAGTTAGAATAAATAGATTGATAGCGGTACTATGTGGCGCTATTAGTAAGTTTAGTAAAATTGGGTTTGCATTCATAAAACTTTAATACTGAGAAAAGTTCTGAAATTTATTTTCGCTCGTTATTCTAAAGGAACTCTGATAACTACAATTAATTTGAGCGTGTTATTTAATTAATATTTAATTATTTATTAGCAACGATTCTATTGTCTTAGCTGAACTAAACTAAATTCTTTAAAAAAAGGAATATAAGATGACGTTATCTTTATGCATAAAGACGAAAATGAAAAGTCAGGCAATAATTTCAAGTATTCAGTATATAAGTTTAGTTTAGTTCTAAAATCAACAAAATTGACAACATCATTGTTATGACCCTTTGACACTAGCAAATATTCGTTTGCTTATCTAAAATTATGAATTCCTGACATTTAGCTGAAAATTGATGTTTAAAACCTAAGTCCTAGTTTTAAAGACCATTAGGCCCGGAGTACATTTAAGTGATATGACACAATTTCCATATGGCTTCAGTAACAGCATTTAATTCACCTTAGAGCTGCGTATAGACCACAGCAAACAAAAGTAACCGAGACGCTGCATCTTATTTCTTCACATTCAATAAAAGCAAGACGCAATATATTCGTTAGCCTTAATTAACTTGGTCTACGAGTATACCCAGATAAGAAGAGTTCTTTGCTCCAAAATGCTTTAAATATTGAAACATGTGTTAAGCCCAAAAACTTGTCAGATTACATTATGTCGCATTGCTAAGGACATCGGGTATTAATAGCCAAAGGTAATGTAAACAAACCTCAAATATGCGATTCTGTAGGACCATTTAACGAAACAAAATTTTACTGATTGATATCAAAATAAGCATTCCAATTTTTAGCTTTAAAAAAAGTACCTGGTAACATTGAGATATATTACTACGTATATAGAAGACGCAGCACATCACTAATCTGTTCCGTTCCAGTATAGCCATCCGACTGTACTTCAATCAGTCCCTCAGTCATGCTGCAGCACACTTTAGCTTAAACTCTGAACAGAATAGAACATGACCGTTCCTTATAGCTGCTCCATACGTAAAAATAGAACTCAATGTAGTAAAGTACTATTTTAAACACCCCTCAAATGACAAGATTAAGAAAATCTTAATGAAAGAGGTTTAATCCAACGTAATCGATTTGCTTATTTCTACAGTTTAGCAAATCTATGCTCTGTTAGTCGTTTCAACTAAGAATATATATATCTTGGCTCATTTGCTAGAACTAAACATGTAGGCATTTACCTAAGTATTAATCAATGGCTCTAGAATTAGACCTCATATGACACAAAACTTCTTAAGGCCTATCATATTTTATGTCGTAATTATAATAACTAAAATATATTAAAATGCAGATGCTAAACAAGACAACTACGTAAACCTTATCAATGTTGTAAATAGTTAATTGTAAAGTAATGCAAGCGACCTTCCCTGGCTTCGCACGATACCTATAAGACGATAGCTTCAGTAAAAAAATATCTAATTTAGAGTGAAGACCGCATTGAAATCCATTGCGTAGTTTAAGAGGAGTTGGAGGAAATACATCCAAAGGCAGACAGGCGTGTAAAGCTACTTTGTATTCCACCGAGCGAGCGTCAGCCAGCGAAGCTTCTATGTTTCGGATTCGGCAAAAATGCTTTCGTATGTCCAGATTTCTGTCTGGCAGTCTTGCTCTACAGGTTGCATTTCTCAACCGATTCTCTTGAAATTTTGTAAGTACGTTCGATAATTATACTTCGATTTTTTATGTTTAAGTCAATTTTTGGACATTTATCAAAATGTCCAAAAATTAAGTTAGAAAACGGAGATAAGATTTTTTTAGGACAGCCGCTGGCCACGAGATTTTTAACTTATTGCTAGTAGTGGCTCTATGAAGCCTTTAGTATACATGTAGCAATAAGCTGAATATCTATGTAGAGATAGACATGTTTAGAAAAGTTAGAGCAGAGGGGCTATTCCTGCTCAAGCGCAGATGAGATGAGATTTTATCTTGGTCACTCTCACACCTATGACGTTTCAAACGAGAGCAACAAAGACGAAAAAAAGTGAGATGAAAATATCAAATCTCCGAATAGGGTCCCAGGTATATCGATGTTCGCCTTTCCAACCGCGGCATAGTGTTGCCAGCTCCGGCAACCGTTTTCCCGCAATAAAATCCGCAATCGCTTACAGTAATTAAAACCCAGCTTCCAAGAATAGATCGTTAAAATACGAACACGGTCGCTAATCGCAAACACTTAATGAATAGAATCGATAATTATAATCGGCTAACAGTTAATTGAGCTGAAAATGGAATCGAGATTTTTAATTCCATTGCTGTAATTCGGTTGTTAGGTTTTAATTGCGTTTTTCTAACATACCTACATACTTGTAAGTACCTAGTTTAATTTTAACTCTTAGCTTTTGGCTCTTCTGAAGATGCTGTACGACTACGCCAATGTCAGTATAGATAGACACTAATAGGCAAAAGCACATGCCTTCAAATTTTTCGTCAAATGCGTCAAACGCACAGAAAATACCTAAGTATACGGTTTAAACAAATTTACCGGTGATTATGCGATGCAGTTTTCAGTCTCTTTTTTTACTCAAATTTGTATTAAGTGATGACAATCGCTATCATGACCTAACAGCAGATTAGGGACATGGTAGAAGTTGCCATGTTCTGGTCAACAAAATATGCCAACAGCCACAATTTCCAAAACAAAAAAGGTCTAAAAAGGCCTGACTCTCAAATCAATTTACCTATCTAAGTATGAAAAAGAATAAAGCATAACATAATGTGCTTCATGAAAGATTTAAAATGAATCTGCAAAAAGTCACAACCCTAGCTTTTGTTTTCCATCCAATTCCTGTGGCCCTATTCGGAGATTTGAGATTTTCATCTCACTTTTTTTCGTCCTTGTTGCTCTCGCTTGAAACGTCATAGGTGTGAGAGTGACCAAGATAAAATCTCATCTCATCTCACGCGCAGGAATAGCCCCCCTGAAACGAATTGCCAACTTCAAACTCCTAATGACTTAACCATGAAAAAATATAAGACCATATTGAAATCCCAAATCAGTTAAACAAAGTAAAACATTAATTTAAAAGCTGGGTCATTTTAGCTTCAAATTATACTTCCATTAAATTTTGCAATAACAAGGGTAATAACAAATAAAAACGATTTCGAAAATCGCTACGGGAACGAGTAAACCGATGCAAATACGGATTCGAACGAGAACCCGATAGTCGTAATCGTAAATCAAAAGAACAAAAGACGGAAAGGGAAATACAAATTAGCCTTATAATCGGTTATTAAGCGGGTTTTGAAGTTTTAAACTCAGAGTACGAAATACAATGGGCTCGGGTTAAGTATTAAACCGTTCTCATTTTGCTGAGGTTAAATCAAAGTCGAATTTTTAGTGCATGCAATTCCTTGCTAAGCCAAAAAAATGATTTCCGTTTTTAAAAAACTCGAATAACCCGTTTTCTGTTTTCATGTCATTGAGTTTATTAATAAATTAATTAAAGAAATATTAGCGATTTCTTACTTATTTAAAACACATAAGTTTTACAAAGCTTTTCGCTTACATAACATTCAGCTCTACAATCAAATTACATTGCTTTACGCCATTTCTCACGAAGCAAAAAAGTACAAAACTTTTTCTTAATTTGAAATTGGACAAAGCCTCACGACCATTCATCCTAATCTAATCAAAGATGTAACCACCTATTGTGTTCTCTATCAGCTTTCATTCGATTCGTGATTTATCGAACATTCAAACTCGTTCCTATTCGATACCATTACCGTTGTTAACCTTCCAACGCGTGAAGGAAAATATAAACAGCATCATCTAGAGATCCCTATCTCGAATTCTGAACGCTCGTAGACAAATAGCCGAGAACAATCGTCAGCAGTTTAAAAACAATTTGGTTACGTCGCGAGCAATTACGAAACGCGATCCGAGGCCGAGATAGTTTTCGAACGCATCTCTTAATAATACACCCGCACAATAATCGCCTCATCTCTATTATATACCCGTCTCGCTCGCTCGGCGGATATGCCCAATATCTCTCTTCTCCTCCTCCGTTGACAGCTCGTTTAGAAACCACAGACCCTACCTATCAGCGTTTCAAATCTAAAACGTCTAATTATACCCACATCAGTCGAGGAACGCTTCAAAAGGGTCATTTTTAATTAATTTAGGCCCAAAAACTATTATAATACGGCCAATTTTGTTATCTAATTAGCTGTGACGAGTTAACAAGGCCGCCATCTTGGTTTGTGTCGTTATAAATGGCCGTTTATTTCGTATCGAGATAAATCATCGCTAATTTAATTGGATAACGCCCAAATATTAACTTAATGGACTAAAATGTAGTTATGTTTATTAGTGACAAAGTAATTTCTTATTTAATTATAATTGCTACATGGATTTAAGTTTGAATCATTTCTGGGTATGTTTAACAGCAATGGTCGTAAATAAGTAAGTACTTAACTACTTAACTTAAGTAAGTACTTACTACAAAGTTAGCTAGGAATCTATATGTTGAAGAAAATACAATAACTCTATCTCTCTCACTCTCTTTGCGATGACATATCAATCGTTTTTCTAATTATTTTATGACCATGGATACTAAGTCCTTCGATCGGAACATTAAAATTATGAATCTCAACTATTTATCCCACATGGTAATGTTGTCAGCCTTCTTTACTTTTCTCCTCCACTCAGCTCTATCGTGGACATCGTCTTCTGTGACTTCACAGTCTCTCCTTGAGCACAAAATTTTCTTACTTTCCTTACTTACTTTAAAGAAATTCCAGTAGCTATAATTTCCAATTAGCGTGTCTACCAAATTAACAATGTACCAGTTAATTAAAGTCACTACTTTTAATTAGTGCTACAAAAGATTGATTGTGCCTTTTAAAAATCGTATTGCGAATTTTAATGAACTATGAGCGTTTCACGATAATAATTTTAAGTAATTAATCTTGCTATCATAAATTTTAGAGCCATTGATTTGTTTCCTCTTCTTTGTTTTGTAAATCATAAATAAATTATCACTATAGCTACTTATACAATTAATATTTACACTTTGCAGCACTGACGTGAATTACGTTTCGTTTTCACTGTCACTTAATTCGTCCATGTCCATATCGATTAGTTCTTCATCCTCTTCTTCATAGGAGTTGTTGAATTGACTTCCGTCTTCCGGTTTAGAGGAGGAACCGGATTTGGTGCCAGTTTTGGCTTCTTCTTCTTGCTGCATTCTTTTGTGTTTCGTTCTTCTGTTTTGGAACCACACTTTTACCTGGGAACAAAAAAGAAAATGTTTATTCAATTGAAAATTGTAAGTTTATTAGAAAAAGATGGCAACACTAATTTGCTATTGATTAGCAAATAACACAAAAATTGTAAAGTTTATCCATTGTAGACAACATGTAAGAGTTACCTACAACGATAAATATAAGTAGGTACCTAACTAATAAAAAATAAAAAAACCAAAATAACATTCTCAAGAAAATAACCTAACATAAAACAGCATAATAAATTGATACCTTCATAAACTATCCACGTCCCATCGCTCGGGATATAACCAATAAAAATATAAACGAGGAAATCCTATTATCAAAAACGATCCATGTACGAAACTTCACGGTAAATCTAACAGCAATAAAGGGTTACCCCATAAAAACTATTCACTACACCCCTCCGACAATATTTCAACATCTATTGAAAGAAAAAGAAAATTCGGGAATTTTTCCCGGTGGCAACAATGGGTTCCCGCCAAAAATTCGGCCGCCATCTTGTGACAGTTTATCATGGGGGTAATGGCGTGCGAAATGTATTCAGACAGCTTCTGTGTAGAGCGACCAACTTTTCTGCGTAGTTGAATGGTGTGCCACCATCGCATTCTCTAAAGAAATCTGAAAATCTTCGAAGGAAAATTCTCATTTTTGGTCCACTCTAGAAATAAGTTTGTTATTTTGCAATTTCATATTCTCTTCTCTACATAATATAAGACAGGCATTTCCTATGTTTTCCCCTATTTCTGTCTGTCTGTATATCCGCTTACTTCTCTTAAACCACGCAAGGATTTTGATGCGGTTTTCACAACCAGTTAGATAATTTTTCAAGGATGTTTAATATGCACCGTGCGCTAGTCTATGATAAAAATGCGTTAAGTAAGTAATAGGATTAGTAAGTTATAAAAATGTTTTAACGCATTTTTAATAACTCTGTAGTACTCGCCAATTAGGTAAGAACTATTATTGGTTTGTAGGTAATACAGTTGCGCTATAACCACTATTAAGTGTATAAAATGTTATAGTTCAAAGAAGGTTAGTCATAGCGTGGTTACTAGGTATGTACCTATTTCGCTTGGCCGGTAAGAAAAGTAAGGATAACTACAGAAGTTAATAATTTAACTGAGGTATAAAATAAGCAACTAATAACTAACTAAGCGATGATAGCCTAGCTGGAGAACGCCCGCCTCTCAAGCCAGAGGGAGCGGGTTCAATCCACGCACCATTTTTTCATTGTGTGAACATAATGTGTGCGTATTGTATGTCATCTGCTACATAACTGGAGCCCGTCGTAAGGTGACAGGCTCGCCCCCTGTCAAAGTTTTGGGACTGAATATCGTCCGGCGAAATGTGGATATTGTATTACACTTCTGCCAGCCCCCTCGAAAAAGGCGTGACGATATATTATAAAATAAGCAACTATAAAATAGGAAATAAGTAAGTGAGTGACATAGTAACTAACTAAATATTTCCATTTATTTTCTAGCCAATTTCGTGTATACTTCCGTAATATAATCCTGAATTTTAGTGCTGCATATTTATATTTTACAGCCAAGTAAAAAACTTATCGAAATTCCATTAAAAAGCCAATACATCAGTTAAAACATCAATACAATATGTTAGTTATATAGCATGGCGTGAAATTGCATTCAATCATACCTCATTTTATAGCTTATTACAATTTCATACAAGTCATAAAATACCACAAAACAATTTCCAATAATTTCAGACAAACTTAGTTACTTACGTTAAATTTATGAAAGTCTGGAATGTTGGGGCTACATTAGCGGGATGCGGCGAATATTCGAGTTATCGCGAAAAGTTACCCGAATAATTTGTACAATGTATTACAATGTAACTAAAAACATATTCGGGCAAACACGACCGGTTTTTGTGACTGTCGGTTAAAAGATAAAAAACGTTTCGTGGAGAAACCATCTAGTTGTGTTTTTTTACGCACGATAACTCCAGTCAAAGTCGAATAGATACAGATAATCAAAACTGACACAATCTGAAAAGTATTTTAGTCAATAAAGTAGAGGAGTAATGTAATAACGAAAACTATCACTGCTAACTATCGAACAATACTATACATTATGCATGACACAAAAATTGGTGTAAAGCTCCAATGATTCGCAGACATATTCCAGAACACACAAAAAACCTTCTTTACATCTGTTATAATACAAAAATTAGTTATTTTTCCAACTCTCAGCTTTTGAATAGCTTACAAAGTGTACAAAAGTGCTCAAAAAGTACACTTCCTAACACTAGAATCTAAACAAACAGCGCTTTTAACACATTTAACACGTTAAACTCGGCAACAGCGATCCATCATTAACTGGCAATGTGCGAAGTCTTGCAACCTATTTAATACACTTTACCTACTACATGCTAGCAAATATCAACAAAAGAACATGCTTTTCAAAATACATAAAATCTAAAGTGATGACTACTCAATGATTTATGAGATATAAAGACTGGTTGAGAAATATTTGAGTTGAACAGAGTAGGAAATTAGCAGAGAAGTACCTCTCAAGAGCCTAGCTGTCACTGTCACTGTGATGTGATGTGTGTGTGACAGTACTTCCTACTGAAAGACATTTGAAAGACGTTTGTGCAAAATGTTATCTTAAGGTTTTTGACTATGGTTGAAGATGCTAAATGTGTAATCAGGATAAAAGCTTAACATGACTCTAAAACAGCGCTCAAGCAACGCTCATGACTATTTAATTAGTCTAAAGTAGGTATATTAAACCAAAATATGAATTATTTCAGACATAATTATTATACAGCATATAACGCTCTGAATTACATTTGACTTTCAACATTTAAATTTAGATAAATATGAATTTTACTGTAAACCAACTCAACAGACAGATTTTTGGTGAGGGTCTGTATACCGACTCTTATTTTGACTGACAGATTACCAATAATCGTCATCAATTGACGATTTTTACACTTTCTAAAAGTTTACCAACCTAAGGAGAGTGTGAGAGTGTTCGTGGTACGCTTTTCTTGATAGGATTAACAGGAATAAAAACTCCTTGTCATCCGACCAATGGGTTTAGCTGCTGGACAATGTGTGCATAGCATTGCTTCCTCAAGAGCTGTTCCTCTGCTCATTGCC
Source organism: Peribatodes rhomboidaria (assembly GCA_911728515.1). NCBI lineage: Eukaryota > Metazoa > Arthropoda > Insecta > Lepidoptera > Geometridae > Peribatodes > Peribatodes rhomboidaria. The sequence goes on from OU452190.1 coordinate 2,253,537, forward strand.
TACTCACCGCTAGTACAAGGTAGTTATTAAGCACCACTAAAGTTACCATAAACCGTTTGTCAATAGGTATATAATACGCCCGGTTACAAACATCGCTTGGACAATGAATGAACGCTTAGCATTGCTTAACGCTAAGCTTTTATAGTTATGTTGAATGAAGTAAGATCATTTTGTAATATACTGCCTTTCATTCGTTGAAAATTAACTTGGGAAAGATTGAAGTGTCTTTGTAACTATTGGAGGATAAAGGTCTTGGGATAAAGCATCTTCGACTACGTTCGCGTTTTTCAGAAAAAAGTAAAACCTTCCTTGTGATTTACTGTAACTAATTGTCAAATCTCATCAAGACCCGTTTAGCCGTTTAGCCGTGAAAAGCCTACAAACGACAGATAGAGTTATTTTCGATTTCATAATATTAGTAAATGTGGATTATCTAGCTTTTCTTTCATCGTATTCTTCCATATTGTTCCCTTAAAAATCTAGCTATTATTTCGCCTCGAACTGCATCCGCATATCTCCACAACCCAATTTGGCTCACATTTGAACTTAAAAATTGTATTTGGATAAACTACTTGCCTGCAAGGTTTCGTGAAGATATGATTAACGGTACTTAATTGAACATCGGATAAACGAATACTGATTTCTCCCATTAGACTCTGAGAGCTCGACTTCACTCGGACTATAGAAAAATTTTGGGATCTCATTGTTTTTTAAGGGCTACTCTACTAGCTAGATTTTCAGCTAGTTGGAGAAGGCCTGCCCCTCAAGCCAGAGGGAGCGGGTTCGACCCAGTCGATGGCACGCACCAATTTGTTTATTGTATGAACATAATATGTACGTATTGTATGTCATCTGCTACATGACTGGAGCCCGGTGTATGGCGACAGGCTCGCCCCCTGTCATATTTGGGACTGAATATCGTCCGGCGAAGTATGGGTGCTGTATTACACCTCTGCCAGCCCCCTCGGGGAAAAGGCGTGACGATATGCTATGTTATACTCTACTAGCTCGAGTTATGTTTTTAACTCAGAGTTAGCTATTGCTCAGCGATTAACCTGATAAATGGTCTAGCGCCATCAAGAGCTAGAAGCTAACCATGAGTTAACATATTATTAGAGTGACATTTATAACACTTAAGACCGTATGCTAAAACGCGCTCAGTAATGAATCTCGATTTAAGACTGGTTTTTGGGCCCGTATGCTAAAACGACGCTAAATCGTGAGTCTAGATTTAAGCTGTTTTTATGTATGACCAGTTTTAAATCGAGATTCATGAGTGAGCGTGTTTTAGCTGACGAGCCTTAGTAAGGAAAATTCAGTTTTAAATCGAGATTTATGACTGAGCGTGACTTTGGCATGAGTACAAACTCTGAGTTAATTAACCTGGTGTTCAAAAGATTTACTCTGTATCTTCTGCCTGTAGGCCTAAGAATTATAAAATCCCACAGACATATCCCCCTCTTTGAAAAGCATCCCTTCTTCCGCTCCATTACCCCGAGGGGTGTATCGGAAGCGAGCCGATTGATATTCGATGTCAATGCTGGTCGGTAATGGTCCGTGACGCGTTGTTTGTTTCATGCCCATTGAGTACACGACCCTCTTGGATTAGTTGGTAGCGCTTTTGCCTTGTTAGCAAGTCTCGGGTTCGATTCCTAGCAGTTCACAAATCAGGTATCAGAATTTATTGATAACTCCAATAGTTACACGTCACAATTCGATAAATGTCAAACAATACAAGGGATTATGAATGTCAAAACAGTAATTACATATGTATGTCAAATAAGAAATAAATAAATAATTATTGTCAACAAAACAAATTACGCACTTAAAAATATAATTCTTCCCAGGCAGAAGCGTGTATAAAGAAAAATGCTAAATTTTAAAAGAGGTTTTAATTGTTTTGAGTAATCTGCTCTGTTAATCTGTTTGAGTGTAATTTGTCAACATCCATACTAATATCATAAAATCGAAAGTAAATCTTTCTGTCTGTCTGTTTGTTGGCTTTTTACGGCTAAACGGATGAACAGATCCTGATGAAATTTCTTATTTAGTTACAGTATTTCACGAGCAAGGTTTTTGGATAGTAATTTTGGAATAAACGCTAACAAAGTCGCGAGTAACAGCTAGTCTATAATTTCTTCGTGTGTTACGTGGCATCCTTACAGAGGGAATTCAAGTATTTTATATAAGCTGCTAACCGTTCTCAATTCGACAGTTTTTTTGTTTGTATTACGCGATTATTCCTTTAATTATGGATTGGTTTTGATGATTTTTTGTCTTTAATTAAGTCAAAATTGAGCTTTATGCTGGGGCTACATTAGCGCGCGATAGTTCGTGTCTTCGACTAAAATATCGTTGTCGGTTATGGGTGATCTTCTTGCCTACATTGGCGGTCAACTCGTCGCCTTTCTGCGGAGTTGGCGTGGTTGATATTTCGATACATCGCCGAGTGACGAACCAGCCGGCTACACTTGTCGCGATAGCCCTCTTTCAAGTCATTAAATTGGACCCGATTTTGTTTACATACCAGTCAGTCAGAAAATAAGGCCACACCTTCGTGAAGAATGAAAGAGGAAAGTGACGTCAAAATAAAGACAAACTGTTAAAATGGTCCCCGCGGCCATTGCGCAAAGTTGAACCAGCTCATCGATCATCTAAGGGTTATATTCTAACCCTGCCTCTCTCGGGGTTTGGGTACAAATCGTTTATTGTGTAAAAAATCTACCATTAGAGAATTTGGACACGGTATATTTGCAGTGTTGCCTGTTCTTTTGATTAGAGACTCTTTATCCAAACAAGTCGGTCGAGTCTATAAAAAGACACCTCACATGTCGAATTCCATTAAGTTGTTTAGGCTGTAGGCCGTGCCAAAGAAACCTCATACATCCATACCCACATACATACAAACATACACTTGAAAAACATAACCCTCCTTATTGTGCAGTCGGGTAAAAAAGGAGCGATTTGTCTAATGTCACCCGCACCATCATATAATCAAAAGAGTATAACACAAAATAATTTAATGTGCAAAAAAACCTCGCTCGTTTCAGAATACATGGCACTCATCAAAAAAACTAAGTCGGTTGTAGGTACGATGCCGCCTTGCCACAAGACAATAATGACACAGACAGACACACAGATTACAACAATTAAACGTATTTATATCTCCTTGGCATCGGTCAATAAAAATTAAATAAATGGCATTGCTTCAAAATAATATTAAGTACTTAATAGAGAATTAAATAGAGATTTTCTGTGTGGTAAATATCTCTTCACACTAAATATTATAAAGGCAAAAGTTTGTGAATATGGAAGTGCGTGTTTGTTACTTCTTCACGCTTAAACGACTGGACCAATTTTGATGAAATTTAGCTGATACCATACAGACTAACTTTTATCCTGAAAATTAAAGTATTTCCGCCGCAATTCAAGCCGAGGGTGAAACCGCGGAGCGCAGCTAGTAAAACAAAATATACAAGTACTGAATATCTAATTTACAAGTACTGAATATCTAATATACAAGTACTGAATATCTTATATACAAGTATTGAATATCCGTCCGTCCAATTAAAACTCCGTAACGGCGTTATAACGACTAACGACGCTACAGATATTTATAACCGAGCCAAACGATTAAACAATTATCACATTTTAATGCAAATTTCGAACCCGAATTCAACACAATAATAATCCTAATTCGTTTCACGACACATCTGCTCCCACATTCAGAGCGACCAGCGTTACTTGAGCTCGCCAACGTTAAATTAACTTTAAAGGTTTATAAAGGACATAGCTACGGCGGCCTGTGGCTTAATTCGCGATTTACCAGTTTTGCTACTTTTTCCAATACTAAAAAATCATTATGATTTTTAAACTAAGTAGGTTTAGTAGTAAAAACAAACTTTTTAACAGAACGAGAACAGAAAGATGAAACAGACTGAAAGTGTTTGTTTCCATTTACCTACCTCATAGATAATAGAAACCTCTAAAATACCTCAAAACTAAACTGATTTTGACTAAATTCGACTCCTGAAACATATCAGACAAAATCGCGGATATATGTAGCAGAAACTTGATAGAAATTGATGCGAACAAATTTATAGAAATACCTGATTTCGTCAAGATCTTTTGACGACACAAGCATAAAAGATAGAATTTGACTAAACAAAGATTTAACCTATACACATCGAGACTACTGCAAAAAGCTGCACCCCAAATCCCGAGACCAACTTAAACTGGTCAAACCGTCCCAGAGCTCTTCGTTCGCTGGTCAAATGATAAAAGTCATAAGTCTCCGCAAACAATCGCTTTAATACGAAGGGTGCGTAACACCCGTACTAAATAAATAGGGTGTCTTAACAACATGCCCCCAATGCGATTAAGTACTTATGTACCCGATTATACCCTGCGGATTACCGACAGAGACAGACTCGCCTTCGCCACGAGAAAGACAGAGACGGGCATAGCTAGGGGAGATTGGGGAGAGACACAATTAAGGGGTACAGCGTGAATTGGGCCAAAATTTAAGCGAAGCTATTTATCAGTGTATTACTTTATTGTCGATCCATTACGGAGGGAGAGAGATAGCGTGCGCGAAAAAGACGACAAATTGGGGTTGTTAAAGCTGCAATTTCACCCTCGTTCACGCGGGAACGGGAAAGAGATACGCGATTTTGTGTGCATAGAAAGAGATGGAGATAGATATTATCCATGCTTACGAGTTACGAAAGATCAATTGAGAGTTAATAATGAACGCCTTTGTAGTATAATTGAGAGTAGTTGAGTAATATTATTGTACAGTAGGTTTAGTTGATTAATGTTTAGTTTAGAAAATTATCGGGTAGCCATTTTGTTGGGGTAATCTTAGGTAATTATAGTTGAGGTTTGTTTAGTTAGCGAGCATCTTAGGGTTAAGAAATTATTGGTGTGGTTTCCGGTTACAGTTTAATACCGTGTAATTGTCTGTGCGACGTCTCAGAGTAAGGACGGAAAAAGCCGTAGTTGTAGCTGTGTTTAAGGGCCTGCTACACGGTCGACAACCACGTCCCCAATATAAGTATTCTTGATCGCAACAGATTGTGCTGTTTCGATATTTGCTGTAAGCAGCCTTCCACAGCAGTAAACCCAAAGTCACCTGTCGGAACGCGGTTGTCGATAGTGTAGCAGGTCCATTATTTTAAAAAATTCGTTTACTTGAATAGCGTTAATCCTTAAAATAGCTTGTGTTTTTTTTTTTTTAATTTTTAACTTTTTCAAGAAAAACAAAACACTGTAAAACTATTTCGAGGCTTTACAACGTTTATTAGTAAGGGGGTAGTTAAAATTGCGTCCAAAAATAAGGTTTTTTTTTACTTAATAGGCTTGCGTTTAACCGCCAACATGCCTGATGATAAGCAGTGATGCGGCCTACGATGGAGCACGCTTGCCTAGAAGAAACCGATTCACTCGAGACTTGAAGACACCCAGATTAGAAGTGTCAGGGAACACACACTCTAAATAAACTAAAAACTGCAAATGTACCGTAGAGCATCTAGTACCTTTACCTAGTCATACAAAAGACTTCAACGCGTTTGTTATAAATTTTCAATTCAATTCTTATTTCCACAGTTACATTACTTGACAGAAAAAATGTTAATATTATATCAATCACATAATCATCACTAAATTAAACAGATATGCTATGGCCACATTAGCGGCCTTTGACGATAATTCTGGCTACCGCGACAAGTGTAGCCTAGTCTAGTGCGAATACCTAGCGTAGGCGAATTATTGCCCACGTCAACTCCACAGAAAGGCGACGAGTTGACCGCTGATGTAGACAAGAACATCGCCGATAACCGATAACGATTATTTTAGCGACAACGGCATTAATTCTAGCGGTACATTGCCCCAGTCTTATTAGGCGATATTTACTCCATTTCAGCCTTTAGACTTTGTCTAAGCAATTTGTGAGCACAGATTGCTCGCTGACTGTACGGTGTTTGGGCAAGCTCAATGTTGAGCAAGTGGTGAACTTTAGCAAGCAAAATGCAATCAGCCGCCCGTTAGCAAGCGTCAGTCGGTGCAAACTGCGTACAGTACGCGTTGTTTCGGACACTCTTTTAAAAATATTGGCTAACTGTATAAGCCATTAGCCTCTCACAGCTTATGGTGGCCGACAGCTGGCCATATTTCTACTGCAATACTGGCCCGGTAAAATTGCAACAATATTTTGAGTGTGGTCCGGTCATACAGTCATACATTTCCAGCATGGTTGATGAAGGCAGGGCTACTAACATCGTCAGTATTGTCGGGCTAATATAGCAGTAAAAATATGGCCCATTTAGAAGAGCCCTTAGTCAGGGTAAAGTTTTGAAAGTAAAGCGCAAATACTAAGTAAATAAATTAGGTTTTTTATTCAGTCTAACTGAACACTGGAAATTATCCTGAAGATGTTATCACTAAAGGTTAGCGATAACGATGTTAAGCTCGGAAATGGTTCTTCGGCTAGGCCGGCTTGCCCGGTTTCCGGCTGGCTTGCCCGGTTTCCGGCCGGTTTGCCCGGTTTCCGGCCGGCCGGCCTAGTTTCCGGACAGTTTGTACCGTTTATGTGGGGATCATTGTGCAAGTTGATAATGCAGTTTAATGATTGTAGAGTCGGACGCTTCAATCTGATCGTTGAACTATGTTCAAATTAGGTTAATTTTTTAAATTGTGTTGTTTTTTTTACTAAAGGTTACTAAACTGCATCTACGTATACGTATAGATATATGTAGCTTTTGTATATTTTAACACTAGAGCTGTACTCCGTGGTTGTATTCGCTGTCAAAAACTGTTTGAAAAACATGCCTGTCAGTTTCTTGCCTGTTCTTATGGGTAGTGGCTATTTTTTCAGACAAAGTGGAGTTATTTTTATAATTTTGACTTTCATAAGTGTAGCTTCGATACCCAATCGAGTTAGACATTTATAAAAGAAATTTATACAGATATATTTGATTATAGACATTCATTATAAAGATTCATATTTGATTTGATTTCATTTGATATCAAATAGGAACCGTCATCTTTTCTGGAGTAAAAAGAAGCCTATTCAGGTTAATCCAAGAAATACCTATATCTATCCCTATTTCAAATTTAGCTCAAAACCGTTGAATGTTTTTGCTACTCAGCCTTCGGCCTCGCAACATCTCTCAACGAACTTCCTTTAAAATAAGTTGTTTATCAGTCAGTATTTAAGATATAGACCTAGTTAAGTTATGCAAAAAAAAGTTATTTGAAAACACACCCTGGGAGCTTAAGAAGTTTTTGGTTTAGTCCAATTACCAAATTGCAAGTCAGTTGTTACAGTTTTACTGAGTAGAAGTACTTAGTAGTAGTAGAAGAAGATCAAAATCAATCAAAAAAGTAAGACTCAAAGAGCCATTACATAAATTACATAGAGCTATTGTGATTAATCGACCGAGCAAGCGTTAGAGAGCGAAGCGTCTATGCTTCAGCTACGCCAAAATAGCTTTTGTAAATCCGAATTCCGAATCTTTGTCTTCGTCCACAGGTCGCGTTACTTAACCGATTATGTTGAAACTTTGTAACGAGGTTGATAATTACATTTTTTTTCACGTCTGCCAATTTTTCAAAATGGAGAAAATTTGCTTTCTTTTTTTAAGAAAAAAAAATTATATCTTCGCCATTTTGATATTTTTTTAAACAGTCTCAACAAAAACATCTGTATAATTATCGAACGTGCTCACAAAATTTCACGAGAATCGTTTGAGGAATGCGACCTGGGGGCTATTCCTACTCGTGAGATGAAATGATATTTTATCTTGGTCACTCTCACACCTATGACGTTTCAAACGAGAGCAACAAGGACGAAGAAAAGTGAGATGAAAATCTCAAATTTCCGAATAGGGTCCCAGTAGAGGAGACAGACGTCGGCCTCGAGTTCTACAGCTCACAAAGCCATTTGTATTATATTAGATACTTATTAAATATAATAATAATAGACCAACTTATTTACTGACCTGGTCAAATGATGGAACTAAAATGTTCAGTAAGAGCTTATTTATTTTGTGCTGAAAATACGAAAGTGGCTCCACCAATCATTTCAATACACAATAAAATTGGTCGTATAGCTTTTGTAACGTTTATAAATAAGGGTGATTGTCTAGTAACCATTTAAAAGCGCAACACTAGACGGATACTAGGCACTCGCATCCGGTTTCCCTTAACTCCGGAGGCGTTATTATTAATATTTTTATAGCCCAGCTCGAATGTTTCCGGTCGTAAAGTGGTGCTGTAGCGGATTTTGGAGCTATTACGCCATTGGCCTGTTCGGGGGTCGATGAACTGCCGTCTATTTTGTGTGGATAACATTGAATTAATCAGACTTTATTTTGAAGTTATAAAGAATTGACTGCCTCGGTGGCTCAGTCGGTGGCGAACCTGCCTTCCGAGCTAGGGGGCGTGGGTTCGATTCCCACCTAGGGCAAACATTCATGTGATGAATATTTGCGTTTATTCTATGTATGGATCATTATCTATTTAAGTATGTATTTAAAATTATAAATTTATGTATATGTCAAGTTTCTGGCCGCCATAGTACAAGCTTTGCTTAGTTTGGGGTCAGACGACCGTGTGTGCAAGTGTGTCGAATATTATTATTATTATTACAAAAGCCATTATTTTTAGTTATCTTATCAGGCCCTATAACCGTTGCTACGCTCGGTCAAATTACATCAGCTTATTAATTTCAAATTTGATTTTAAATGACTTAAAATCAAATTTGAATTTAAAAATTATATTACGCCCCCAAGCTCAGAAGTCAGGTTCACTACCGACTGAGGCACAGAGGCGGTCAAGTTAATTAGTTGTAGATAAGTAACCATAGTTATTTGAAATCATCCATAATGTTTCAAAATGTAAGTCCTACCATGGATAACTTAAGTACGATTGATCGATATTCATGAAATATGATAAGCAAGTCCACTATTTCAATACAACCAAATCAAACACGGGCACATGGGGGTCGTAAGCTTTATCTTAAGGTCTTAGTACGAGACGAACAGTAGCTAGTTTACTCCCAACAGCCGCCACCAATACTGCCATCAGTTACTAGTCTAGCTCAAGTAAGATAGGCAGATAGGTACAAACGCAAATCCCTCTAACCACTCAAGAAGAAAATAACCAACCAAACCTAAAGAAAGATAGATCTAGCCACATCCCCGTCTACACATACAATGTACATCCCTTATCTCCCCGCCACGCCACCCTATAAACAAATATTAGCTTGCAGCGCGCAGGCGCGAGCTGTACTAACAGCTAGAGCTCTGAGGCTGGGGCGGAGCCCTGCGGAGCGACACGCAGCCCCGCGGGTGACGCGCGGATTTATGACGTCACCACTCTTGAGCTGTTTGAATTTACTTGTTTGAGAATGGAATGCGGGTTGCGTTCCTTTCGCAAACGGCTTGACGAGCACTGGTTGTGCGAAGCGCCCTTATTGTCCGACTGACCCCTACTCTTAAAGCTTGGAACGAGATGTGGTCACTTTTTGACTTCAAACGAGAGATAAAGACCAGGAAATGTCTCGAATTGTAGAAATAGGACCACTAGTGATCGAAATTGGCATTATTTTGGCGATAAAAGTACTTAATGGACACTTGCACTAAATGTAAGAATTAACTACTCCTATTCAATTCAATTCAATTCATTTATTCGGGTCATAGGTATAACTACTATACACTTGACAACGTCATTTACAGATTACATAATATTAATAATTTAAAATTTAATCGGCTGTAAAAATGCCTTGTCAAATTTGCAGCTATAGCAAAATGTTAGCTCATAAACGGAACGGCTTAAGGATCGTATAAAAAAATTAGGTAGGAGCTAGCTAGGAGTAGGTTAAACTAATTAAGCAGGGATTTAGGCAATTCTGATATTTAGTGTAAGTTAAAGACTTGCACAATATATAACTTGCATTTAGTAAAAGTCGTTAGTCTCGTAAGGTATACTTTAAGTGCTAAAATTTCAGACCAAGATAAGTCTTAAGACACTTATAATCTGGGTGTCTTCAAGTCTCGAGTGAATCGGTTTCTTCTAGGCAAGCGTGCTCCATCATAGGCCGCATCGCTGCTTATCATCAGGCATGTTGGCGGCCAAACGCAAGCCTATTAAGTAATTTAAAAAAAAAGTCTTTCAATATTCTGAGGCTAAAATGATTTCGATCTGATTCACAGTTAGTTAGACAATGAAGCTGATAACAGCCTGAACTTGGTAGTGCAATTTTTTAACTAAACGAAGTGAAGATTTCGGATTCTAGGCATATTATCAAACATTCGTAAAGAAATCGGCTATTGTATTCCTTCGTATGTCTGGTGTGTTGAATTGTTGTCTATGTACATATGTGTATTTATTTGTTGGACGATACTTTAAGTACCGTTGATCCAATATTTATGAAAAGCGATCATTTTTTTTTTATTTAATTTTTAACCAACTTCCAAAAAAAAGAAGAGATACTTATTCAATTCGATTGTGTGTTTTTTGTATGTATGTTAATCGATTACTCCGCCAATCTAAAAATTGTTTACATGGATGACGAATTAAAGAGTGGGTAGTTCGTTTTTAAAATTTTGCTTTGTTTATAAATTATTACGTTTAAGTATGAGCAAAACAAAATTGGTCCAGCACTTTCCTACTAATATTATAAACGCGAAAGTTTGTAAGAATGGATGGATGGATGTTTGTTACTCTTTCACGCCAGACCGGCTGAACAGATCTGGATGAAATTTAGCACAGAGTCTAGAATAGCACATAGGATACTTTTTAACTGCGGGTGAAACTGTTTAGCTGTTTACATGGATGACGGGAAGTCGTTTTAATTAGGTCGGCTTTGCTTTTGGTATTATTAACCAAAAAAATTAACAACATTCAACAAAATCGAGCCAAGACACAAAACCATCTGTCAACCCAATTCCGAAACCACAAAAAAAAACAATCGATTAAAAAAATAAAAACATCAATTAAAAAACATAAAATAATGAACGACTCGATCACGCAATACGTTCAAAAACTCGAATAATCGAGTTCTCAATAATCGAATTAAGTACGGTAAACATTTTATCTTAATAGCTCTCTACATACGAACGCACTGACAAGCAGCTGTGTGTAATTTACTTAATAATATAAAATTACTTGCGCAGACCAAATTAGCTGTGTAGTTGGCCAAATTATGGAACTAAAATGTTGCATCGGACGGCTGTTATTTTTGTTTGAAAGTGCGACAGTGGCTCCGAATCTGAAGTGTGTCAGATAAGTTGGTCAGACTGTATCGTGGTTTAAACCTGTATTGGTAGTCTTAGAATCGTGAGGCTAAGAGCAAGCCTTTAGATTTGTTTATGGGTTCTGTATCATTTATTCATAGTCATAATATTACTAAATCTCGCTACATTTTTGCGGTTCAGATTATCTATGTTTCTTTTACTCTTATTTGAAAAAAAAAACATTTTTAAATGCTTACAAAGAAAAGTTATGAAAATATTCATGACATAACATATCGTCACGCCTTTCCCCTGAGGGGACTGGCAGAAGTGTAATACAACACCCACACTTCGCCGGACGATATTCAGTCACAAATGTGACAGGGGGCGAGCCTGTCGTCATACACCGGGCTCCAGTCATGTAGCAGATGACATACAATGCGCACATATTATGTTCACACAACGAACAAATTGGTGCGTGCCGTCGGCTGGGTTTGAACCCGCTCCTGCTTAAGAGGCAGGCCTTCTCCAACTAGGCTATCATCGCTTCACTTCACTTTGTTTTATACTATGTAGAAATAGAGAAGATAAGAAGAAGATAACAAATAGAAAAAAGACAGTACTTAGTGACGGTGTAGTATTATTATATTGTATTATCTATTAGTTTGTTTTTTTTAATCGAAGCATAAGTTCCAAACATAACCGCGTACATAGAAACTTACGATATTTACCCGACTGCGCAAGATGAAGGGTTATGTTTTTCAAGTGTATGTATATATTTGGGTATGTATGTATGAGGTTTCTTTGGCACGCCCTACAGCCTAAACAGCTTGATGTATTTCGACATGTGAGGTGTCATTTGAATCGTCTTGATAGTGGAAGTAACATACGTTACAACATTTTGCAGTCGGGTTTTTTATTTTTCTTTTAATGATGTTACTTCTTACCTCTTCATAACATTAGTGTAGATGTCTCATTAACTTCAAATGTGCAACAGTAAACCAAAAAACAAAGTTAAACCACTAACTAGATTCAAGTTGTGATAAATAAAATCATTCAAGGCTCATTACCCAGTAATTTCGTATGTTAATTATCTACTAATAACAGCGTTCGAGTATAATGTTAGAACAAAAAGTCATGTTTTTACTTGGGCTTGGTTTCTATGTCTTATAAACGATTTATGGCTAATAATTCTCTCTCTGTCATACACACTCGCTTGCTCACTCTGTCTCTCTTTTTCTCTTTTTTTTTTTGCTCCCGCTCCAGGGGAATTTGGCGTCGAACGTCTTGTGCATTTGACAGTGTCAAGTTAATATAGTGTTTTACAGATGATGGAGTGATGATGATGAGGTGATGATGACGATGGTGAATCCCTCACCTTTTCTCATTTCAGTAAAGTGAGGGATACTTTACTGAAACTTTAAGTGGAGTTTTGTAGAGAACACGAAAAGTCACATTTCAATGTTTGTATCATTTGCCAAGACTCGTGCACGTTGACGGACCGGTAAACGTTAATAATCCACCGTTATTACACTTTACACTCGAAGAATCACAAGATTTAAAAAAATACAAAATGACGACAACACTCTTTCTTCCTCTTCCTCTTCCCGAATATGTATCTCGCATGGTGATGGTCAGCTTTCCCACCTTTTATTCTGCACTTCGCACTATCCTTAACATAAACTGAAATGTCTCTTTCTCTTCCCTTCTCTATCTTCTCTACACACCATAAAGTGAAGTCGTTCTCCGCGTCTGTCTGTCTCTCTGTCTGTATATCCGCTAACTTCTCCTAAACCACGTAACGGATTTTGATGCGGTTTTTACCATCAGTTAGATAATTTTTCACGGAAGGTTTATAGGTACTGTGCAAAGCCAGGGGCAGGTCACTAGTTTACTAAAAGAATATTAGCTCGAAACCAGAAATTTGACTTTTCGTGTACATATCGTCCAAATAAATCGTGCAATGCAATGTGAACGAACTTTAAAAATGCTTTTACTTACTGCTTCATTGTTGCATGACGCGACCAGACGTTTTTTATAAATTAGTTAACTTCTTAGCGCTAGTGATGTGCTAAGTTTTTTTTTGCATTTAATTAGCTTTACGATAAAAAATTGAAAAATAGGCTAATAAGGTTTTAATGGACGGATATGCGGCTTTTTCTATCGTAGTGTTGGCTAAGAAGAAGAAAAAAATATCCAGTTGGTAATGCTGGGCACAGACCAAGCCAACGATTGCCAAAGAATGAGCTGCGTTCCGTTTCGTTTCAATAAATTAAAACGAGACACAGCATATCGTTGGCTTTGGTCTGTACGCAGCAAAACATAGTGTATAAAATACGTAGGTATTTAAACCCGAAGAAAATGTTAAGAAAATCCTAACTATAATAATTTAAATGCGAAAGTGAGTTTGTTTAACTAACTCTCTAACTCTCTCTCTCTCTCTCTAACTCTCTCTCTCTCTCTATCTCTCTCTCTCTCTCTCTCTCTCTAACTACTCAACCAATCATCATGAAATTTTGTCTGGTTCACGTGGTTTTGGAGGTTCATGGTGTCACGTTGTCTGGGGAACAGAAAAAGGGATAGGGTACTTTTTATCCCAAAAAAATTGACAGATGCTGTGGGACCGCGGGTGAATTCGCAGGGCGCAGCTAGAGTTAAATAAAGTGTCTCTGTCTATCTGTTTGTTTGTTTGTTTTAGACGACGCGACACGACACGACACGACACGACTAAACCACTGAATTAATTTCGATGAAAGCGTGTGAAGGAGTGTGTTAATATGTGTATACTAGCTGTGCCTTGCGGTTTCACCCGCGGTTAAAAAGTATCCTATGTGCTATTCTAGGCTATAACCTATATCTGTGCCAAATTTTATACAGATCTGTTCAGCCGTTCTTGCGTGAAAGAGTAACAAACATCCATCCATCCATTCTTACAAACTTTCGCGTTTATAATATTAGGTCCTTACGTATGAAATTGGCGTTTGATCAATTTGATCTGAAATATCTCCTCTTTGGTTAAGAATTCGAAATTCAAATTAATAAATTAATTTAGCTGGTTTTTTTTCTTTGGAATACAGTCATTCATTTGTTATTTTCCTCATTATTTTTTCTTTGGCGTCGCTTATTACCGCGCATGGAAAACATGAAATATCGGTATATTTACGAGTACGAGTTCTACCGTGGCACCAGTGCTGCAGAAACAGCTCGAAGAATGAATGATGTGTACGGCGCTGGTGTCGCTAAAGATAGCATGGTACGTTTTTGGTTTCAACGTTTTCGTTCTGGAAATTTCGACCTTAAGAACCAACCCCGTGGACGGCCGGAGATCAAAGTGAAAAACGAAGAATTAAAGGCTATTGTGGAAGCGGATCCATCACAAAGCACTTCAGAGATAGCAGCAGGCAGTTTTGTCACTTACCCCGAGGTAAGTGACAAAACTGTATTAATCCACTTGAAGCAAATCGGGAAAGTAAAAAAACTCGAACGATGGGTACCTCATGAATTGAGTGAAACGAACTTGCAAACACGGGTCGCCTGTTGTGTTACTTTGCTCAACCGACACAATAATGAAGGGATTTTAAATCGAATCATTACTTGTGATGAAAAGTGGATATTGTACGATAATCGAAAGCGCTCATCGCAATGGCTGAACCCTGGAGACCCAGCCAAATCCTGCCCTAAACGAAAATTGACTCAGAAAAAGTTACTTGTAAGTGTTTGGTGGACTAGCGCCGGTGTCGTTCACTACAGCTTTCTTAAATCTGGCCAAATGATTACGGCAGATATCTATTGTCAGCAACTGCAAACCATGAAGGAAGAACTAGCTGTTAAACAACCGAGATTGGTCAATCGCTCTAGGCCACTGCTGCTTCACGACAACGCAAGACCACACACTGCATAACAAACAACCACTAAGTTAGCTGAGCTACAATTGGAATGTCTGCGACATCCACCGTACTCCCCGGACCTTGCTCCAACAGATTACCATTTCTTCCGGAATTTGGACAACTTCTTACAAGGAAAAAAATTCCACTCCGATGCAGCAGTCCAAACCGCCTTCAAAGAGTTTATTGATTCTCGCCCCCATGGTTTTTATAGTAAAGGGATCAATGAACTACCCATAAGATGGCAAAAGTGCATAGATAACAACGGTGCATACTTTGATTAATTAAATATATTTTACAAAAAAAAACTTTTTATTCCTCCCGTACAAAACGCCAATTTCATAGGTAAGGACCTATTAGTAGGATTTGTTACTAAATCTTCACGGCGAAACGGCTCCAAGAATACATAATGTACCCAATTACAATGAACTATAAGCCTTGGAATAGTTACACAGTTATTTGTCTTGTTCGATCGAGTTCTAAAACTTAAAAGAAAGAAAAAGACAAAACACTGTATAACTATTCCGGGGCTATACAACGCATATTGCTTTGCTAAGAAAGGTAGTATGGAAGTAGCTTATACAATATACACTTGATTAACACATGGACAAATTTTTATCTCGAAAAAATAACTGGTCTTGTAATAGTGAGTAAAACTCTAAAACATAGCTAATTTTATAATTAAAAAAATACTATTTTCTTATAATTGCATTTATTTAAGTTACTCAGATGCCTATTCAATTCAATTTATTTTCAATTAGGTACATAATTTCATCAATTAAAACACAACTATGTAGACAAATTGCTTGGCATTTGAGCAAACTGCTTAATTAAGCAATCAAGTTATCTGACATACTAATAGTAAATGCTTTTGAGAAAATTGACTTAAGTCACTTGAATTATACAATTATATTACATTTATATGGAATTAAATTCAATTGCTTTATGAACAAAATTGGTGTATTTTCAGAAAATGTCGAGCAGTTAATAATTTACACGGAAAATATTCAATCGATACTCAGAAGTATTAATTGCGCAACGAAATGTAAAAATATATTATTGTTATAACAATGCCTAATTTTTCTTGCAACTCTTGCCAAATACACATACACATAAACAGATACGTATTTTTAAGTTTTTAACCTTATGTTCGATTTTTTTCAGCGCTGCTATACTGACTCGAAATTTACTGCGTTCTAAAAAATCATACTACTAATAATTATTAACGCGAAAGTTTGTAAGAATGGATGGATGGGTGGATGTCTGTTACTCTTAAACGCCAGAACGGCTGAACAGATCTAGATGAAATTTGGCACAGAGATAGATTATAGTCTAGAATAGCACATAGGATACTTTTTAACCGCGGGTAAAGCTTGAATTATTATAAAAGCGGCAGCTGTCTCTCTGTCTATCGGTTTGTAGAATTAGTAGTAGAATCACGGCTTAACGGGTGTTGTATGTACATTACCTGGATGGAAAAATAACACTTTTTCGGAATGAATATAACGATTCAACTTAGGCTACATGGCTACATGTCGTCAAATCAAATCAAACGACTTTCTTCAATTGGGTATCGAAGATACACTTATGAACGTCAAAGTTACAAAATTGACTTTCCCACGTTGTTCGGAAAAAGAGCCACTGCCCAGAAGGACGGGCAAAAACTGAGGAGCATATTTAAAAAAAATGTTTCACTTGACTTTGTTAGGTCCTGGAGAGCTATTCCTACGCGTGAGATGAGATGAGATTTTATCTTGGCCACTCTCACACCTATGACATTTCAAACGAGAGCAACAAGGAAGAAAAAAGGTGTGATGCAAAATCTCAAATCTCCGAATGGGGCCCCTGGGTCCTGTCCTACACATCGAATTAAAACCAAGTTCAGTAAGTAGTATTAGTCGCAAAAAGTATTGGTAACCAACTTCAATAAAAGTATTAGTAATAAAAGTACATATTATTAAAATTGGTTACTAAAATTGATAAACACTTCTCTTACTGAACTTGGCTAAGTATATGCTGGCGTTGTTAAACCAACCGTTAACACAGCTGATCAGCACACGCAAAAACTAACTAATTAGTGTGACTTGATTGAATACCGGCGCGGAATGAATAATACTAGATACCAGTGTAATCCATAACTGGAGGATACCATCTGCTACATAACTGGAGTCATTTATGTGGCGACAGGGTCACCCCCTGTCACATTTAGAACTGAACATCGTCCGGCGAAGTGTGAGTGTTGTAATACACTTCTGCCATCACTTTTAGGGATAATGTGTGATGATATACGTTTAAACTGATACTTAATGTTAATCGATTTATTATTTTGCATGTCCATCATACATACAAAAGAGTATGGTCGACATACCTACAACACGCACGAAACGCTTTGGTTCCTCATTTCTCATACCGACCGCTAGAGTGTGGAACACTGCCAGAGTGTGTGTTCCCTGACACTTATAATCTGTGGCCCTATTCGGAGATTTGAGATTCTCATCTCAACTCTTTTCATCCTTGTTGCTTTCGTTTGAAACGTCATAGATGTGAGGGTGACCAAGATAAAATCTCATCTCATCTCACGTGTAGGAATAGCCCTCCTGGATGTCTTCAAGTCTCGAGTGAATCAGTTTCTTCTAGGCAAGCGTGCTCCATCGTAGGCCGCTATCACTGCTTATCATACATTAAAAAAAAAACAAAAACTTCAACCTCCTTCTTCAACAGTCAGCTAAAACGCTTTAAAATGGGGGAGCGGTCGCAAAAGCTTACCTCTTTAGATTTCCCCGCGACATAAATCTGAAGTTGTTCGCCTACTTAGTTGTTCACTCGTATCGCCACTGCCGGTGCAGTTCTACCATATCTAGACTTCATACATCACTGTAGGCATGCTAGTGCTTATGTATGGCGTTGATTAAAACTTATCTGGCGTATGCTTAGGCGACTGTCACACAGCTTCGTTGTAAACGAAACGTTGCACGGGCAAATTATTTATTATTATCGTTATTATCTATTTAAGTATGTATTTAAAAATATCTATGTATGTATATCAGTCTCTGGCAGCCATAGTACAAGCTTTGCTTAGTTTGGGGTCAGGCGACCGTGTGTGACAATGTCCCGAATTTATTTATTTATTATTATTATTATTATTAAATCTCTTAGGGCTTAGTTGGTAGTGAACCTGCCTTCTGAGTTTGGGGGCGTGGGTTCGATTCCCACCTAGGGCAAACATTCATGTGATGTACATTTGTGTTTGTCTTAGGTGTTAATATATATTTCAGGATGTTTTAAAAATATATATGTAAATATATGAATATCAGTCTTTGGCAGCCATAGTACAAGCTATATGCTTCGTTTGGGGTCAGGCGACCGTGTGTAAAAAAGTCCGCAATTTATTTATTTGTTATTAATTTATCATTTTTGCCCACGTCAACTCCGTAGATAGGCGACGAGCTCACCGCTAATGTGGACAAGAACATCACCGATAACCGATAACGATAATTTTAGCGCGACAACGCGCCACGAACTATCGCGCAAATGTAGCCCCAGCATTAGTACTGATGCTGGTACCGGAAAGTACAACGTTGTAAAACATGCTCTCAGGTACCTTTGCGGGGTGCAGATCAGTGTGAGGACCGCCTTACTTGTCGGTTCTACTAATGGTGGGTTTATTACTTCTATGTATAGTAAAGGAATGAGAATGTGGCAGTTATTGGTGTCGTAGTATACTCGTATTTCTATGGCTTACTTACTGATCGAGAAAATACTAAGATCACACTGTCTTAGATTGTACTAGGACATCTGGGCATGTTTCTATCTCATTTGAAGCTTAATGTCATTTAAAATACTAATCTAAATGATGTTGAAGTTTTGTAGTAATAATAAAAAATATATATTTTAATTTTGATAAATTCTTCACAGTTATTATTGAACTAAAATTGCTAACCTTAGGTAATTGATATGGATATTTTAAAAAGCGGTGATAGCCTAGTCGGAAAAGGCCCGCCTCTCAAGCCAGAGGGAACGGGTTCAGACCCTGCCGTAGGCACGCTCCAAATTGTTCATTGTGTGAACATAAGTGCGAATTTATTGTCATCTGCTACAAAGCTGGAGCCCGGTGTACGGCGACAGGCTCGCCCCCTGTCACATTTGGGACTGAAAATCGTCCGGCAAAGTGTGGGTGTTGTACACCTCTGCCAGTCCCTTCAGGGGAAAGGCTTGACGATATATATAATCAAAGGTCCTGAAACAGTTGATCGACGCAGTCACACCCTTGACCACCGAGCTGATGCAACACGCTTCATCCATACAAAACAATGAAATCGGCAACATATCGACCGCGCCTAATTGCACGCAACTTATAAAAAAAAACATTAAACTACCTTCATAATGCACGCGTCATTAGCCAGTGGCGTGTGTGATGTAGGGACAGCAGAACAAGTGCAGTGTGCTGCATCTTCGACCGCAGCGACGCTTTTCGTCAAGATAAAACGCTAAGAGTCCGGCGATTCGAATTGGCTTAAGGTATTCTATAGCCATTTCGTCTAGAAGAAGAAGACGAGCGAAGAGAGCGAGTGATGATACTGACGAGCCTCTAAAGTTACCTACAGAGTGACAAAGTGCAATTTCATTTTTTTTATGACTTTTGCACTTCTGTAATCATTCCTAAATAACTAAGAATTTCCCTTGTACTATGGATTCATTTTACAACTAATGATGTAGACAACCTATGTAATGGAATTTTTGATTTGCTTTGTATAGGTACCTATTACCTGGCACAGGTGTTAACTTTATACCTAAAAGGTAGTCCCTACCTCAAAAAAAATTTAAAAAAAAAATTAATTTGTACTATTGAATAAATCAGTCAAAAGTGACCCCTTAAAAATGCAGATATTTTTCATAGCTCTGTTTTCGCTTGAGAACGTTTTAAAAAAAAACCAAGAACATAGGGGCGGAGATATTGTTAATTTAATTGTACATGCTAAATTTCATCATAATCTGATAAATGGTTTTCAAGAAATTTGAGTAGCGCGTTTGTATGGAAATTTCAGAACGTCGCGGCCCTCTTAATGCACTGAGATACTATCTTCATCACTCCTATGACTTTTTAAACGAGAGAGACAGTGACAATGAAGAGACAGAAAATGACACACGCGCAAAAATAGGGGCCTGATAGCCAGACTATCAATCGAGCACGACTGATCGCACGCATAGGCGCTTAACTGAACGCTACCATGGAGTAGGTTGACAAGTTCAATTCAAGGCCTCTGTTGTTTGTCATATGACAGGAACCGTCAAGCCAGAGGTTTTCAGGTGACCTAAAAATTTTGACATAAGGCCTATTTGTGTGTCCGAATTCTGATTGGATTTCTGTCTGGATTTCTATCCGGATCTCTGTCCGAATCTCTGTCTTCCTGTCTTCCTCTACAGGTCAAAACTCTCAGCAGATTCTTTTGAAACTTTGTGAGTAGGTTCAATCAACACAATTCAAAAAATAACCTAAAAATGACTCGGCAAAAAAACTGTATAATAATTAAATCTGCTCACAAAATTTCACGAGAGTCGGTTGAGGAATTCAACCTATTTAGGACGACAGACATCTTCCGCGAGAGTCTACAGCTCACAGAGCGATTATAGTTTATTGATAATTAAATATATACTTGTCATGATGTTTAAAGTGCATCCAACCTGACTACATTGCTGTCCGTACGCAGCTAGGTGTGGTCGGTACAGGCGCAGCGACCCACTTTCAGGCCGCGAGTATTTTTCAATCATTAGTTGTAATTAGCCACTAATGCCGCTAATTGCTTGTTGCGATATTATTGTTGTTTCCACAGCGGCCGTTTCTATTCCTAAATAGCTAAAAACGCGATAATAAACTGATTAGTTTATTATATGTGCGTGTTTACACACGAAACATTTTATTAGAACTAGCTGTTAATCGCGACTTGTCCGCGATTGAATAGTGATTTGTCCTAGTAGACTCTGAATCCTTGTTTTCACTTGTTCAAATCTTCTTAATATATATAAATTACGTGTCACGTTGTTTGTCCGCTATAGACTCCTAAACTACTTAACCAATTTCAATCAAATTTGTACACCGTGTGCAGTTCGATCTAACTTAACAGATAGGATAGCTCACATAAACGCAAACGAAGTCGCAGGGTGACAGCTAGTTATGTTATAAACTTCTATACTAATATTATAAAATTGAAAGTAACTTTGTCTGTCTGTTTGTCGGCATTTCACGGCTCAACGGCTGATCGGATTTTGACGATATTTGATAATTAGTTACAGTATGCCACGAGAATGTTGTATGTCATCTGCTACAAGACTGTAGCCCGGTGTTAACAGGCTCGCCCCCTGGCACATTTGGGTCCGAATATCGTCCAGCGAAGTGTGGGTGTTGTATTACACCTCTGCCAGCCTCCTCGGGGGAAAGGCGTGACGATATGTTATGATGTGTCACGAGAAAGGTTTTTAAATACTATTTTCTGAATAACTTTTGAGAAAAGTCAAAGTCAAAGTATTTATTGCACATTATGGTGATTGTTACATAAGTTCACAAGATCTTAAAAGTTAAGATTTCTGAATAACGAAGTTGAGAGTAACAGCTAGTGATTTATACAGAGGACTACTTGCCTACATGCTTGAACTTCATTAACAATTAAGATTAAACATAATTTACGTCAAATTATATTTTATAGACACATATTACGATAAATATTGCTAATTAAAAACAAAGGTCAAGTGTGAACGCGTCATTACTGTGGAATATGGAAGATAGTTGTGACTTATCTGTTTATTTTGGTCATGTTCGTAAAATTAACAATATTAAGTTAATTTTTTTACGCTTTGTTAAGCCGGCTCCGAACCGATTGCGCGCCTATACGCCGTTCATAGTGGTCAATAATATAAAAAGAAAACTTAAAAACCATCATCCATGTTAACAATTTTTAGACTTTTGCTGATAGTTTAAAAACTGCTCGACCGATTTCAATAAAATTCATATAGGACCACCTCTAAAGTATGATCTACCAAACAAAAACAGAATCATTAAAATCGATTCACAGTTGGCAGAGTAATCGCGTAACATACATACCAAAAAAATACATACAAATTGCCTCCTTTTTTGAAGTTTTTGACAACCAATAGGAACACTTTCGCGGGAAACAATAGTCTAGTCCCGGCTTTACAGTTAAGATAAGATTGCAAGATATCTATGTTAATAAGAGCGGTTTGTTTCAGACGATTTGTTAATGTAACATACGTTCGTCAAATAATAACGATTACGTAAAATAATTACATCAGTTAAATATAAAGCGTTGATTAATTACATAAAAACATCGGTTGTAACAGTTATTTTAACCCTGTCGCCAGACAAGAAGAATGATTCCCTACCTGTGTCTCAGTCAAGCTCAGCGCCTGCGCGAGCTGCTTCCTCTCGGCCCCCACCACGTAGTGGTTCTTCTCGAAAGCGTGCTCCAGCTTGAGGAGTTGTGAAGGGGAGAAGGCGGTTCTGATGCGCTTCGGCTTGCGGAAGGGTTGCAGCAGGAAGCCGGGGATGTCCGGCCCTGGAACAAAGTACGAAAATGTCTTTGAGAAAACATACAGTAACAAAACAACAAAAACCCTGTTGTACAATTGAAGGAAATGTAGACACACTTATAAGTACGAGTATCTATGCAAAAATACCAAAAAAATGCACGTTAAAAATAACAAGAGTAATATCGATTTAAGAACGCTAGGAAAATAGGAAATTTAACAAAAATGTTAACAAATCTGTATCATATGTTGGCGGCTTTTATTCTAAAACGACGCGAATAGTTTACAAATAAAACTGACGAGATTAGTGGCTGCGTTCACGCTTGCAATTTTTAGAGAGTGAATATTTAATTTAAAGTAGCATAACTGCATCCTCCAGCCGATACTAGATGCGCACCGCACCTCACGGAAGCAACAGGGTTAATTTTTGTAACACCCTGTATAGTCATATAGGATACTTTCCCTATTCTAAGGATAGGCGCTAGCGTGATAATAATTATATTTTAAAAGACATACGCCGACTCATCCACTTGTAAACCTCCTCTGTTTTGGTCAGTTAAAAATATTGATGATAAACGTAATCACACTAATACTATAAAAGGTGAAAGTTAGTGAGTGTGTTAGTGTATGTTTGTTACTTCTTCGCGCTCAAACGGATTTTGAAGAAATTTGGTATGGAAGTAGGTTATACCCTGGATTAGCACATAGGCTACTTTTTAACAGCGGGTAAAACCAGGGGGCACAACTAGTAATAATATAAAAAGCAAAAAACCGACTTCCCGTTACCCATGTAAACAATTTTAAGACTTTTTTGATATTTTAAAAACTGTCCGCCTGATTTCGATAAAATTTCAATGGTACCACCTCTAAAGTATGATCTACCAAACAAGACAAGAATTATTAAAATCAATTCTTAATTGGTGGAGTAATCGCGTAACATACATACAGATGAATTGAAAATTCCTCCTTTTTGAATTCGGTTAAAAATGTTGGATATCTCTGATACGAGCGGGGTACGCCAGGCTAAGTGTATTGGTAAGGTAGCGTTGTATATTGGTAATAATACTAATAAGTGATAAACTCAGGGTTTTTCAAACTTTATTTTCCAATACAAAACAATTTCTTTTTTTTTACAACAGACCACTGACTGAAGCGTCGACGTGATCGAAGGTGTAACACGCTTGCCTAGGAGATACCTATTCACTTTACTCTTAAACACCCCCGTTTTGTGTTTAAGTGGAAAGACATACGCAGGCGACGAGTTCCACATCTCTGCAGTTCTTACAAGAAAAGTTGACTTGAAACGCTTAGTGCGTCTTTGTGATACATAATAAGCTAATACCACATCTACACCATAAACAGAGTGAGGGTGTGTATTCTCAGCGGCTTTTCAATTTCAGTTCAACGCAGTCTATGTGGGTAGGTCCTAATTTTTACCCTAAGGCCTTTTGCCATTACCAACCCCTTGAATACATAATTACGTTTAAAAAAAAAGTAAAAGTCAACATTTAAATATAGAACAACAAACAAAAACGAAGTAAAATTCCGTACGCCGTATCCTTGTCGAGACGTCCTACTATTAAAATTAAATTAAACAAAGATTACTGCTAAACGACCGCTCAGGGCCCATACACACATACATCCATCCATCATCCACTTACGCTGTACATGCCGAGAAATATGAGGTAATGAAAGACTACAAATTATAGAGTAGAGAACAGTAAATTGTTCCTCAGTTTGCGTTGGCCATCGCTGGTTAAGTTTCCAAACGTGGTTAATAAGTTTAATAACTGGTTAAACTTGGTTAAATTCTCAAACATTGTTAATGATTGGTTAATATTCAGTTATAATGAGGGGCGTCTCGTAAAATAAATAGAAAATATTTAGGTAGCTTTTTTTTGAAGGTAAGTATTTAGGAAACGTAGTTTTGTTAATCATTTTGAAATTGTAGCAAACTTAGTAGTTGAAAACATTTTAGTTGTCACAGTAAATTTCTTGTACATATTTTTATTCTTTCATAAACTTTTTTTAATCCCATTAAAAAAAAATAACATAAAGTTCAAGCTACAGGATAACATCTAAAATTATATTATTATAATTGTATATTAGTATTTTGTAGTGCCCATTAGTAGTTGACTAATAATAATCCTGCTTACATACACAGTCAACTTTAATTTTCAATCATAGATCATAGACCAAGCAATTTTAAATTAAATTTCCGTCGATATTAAAAACACGTTAATCCGTCTGTTTTGAATGCATTGCGGTTGATACAGTGGTAATTACGTTAATTCCTAGAAGCATTAATAGGCTCATCATCGGTTAAAATTGCCTCAACACATTTTAATAGTCGTAAAGGTTAATATAATCCTCATTAAACGACGTCATTGCATTATTGCGATGTTCCTACACGGCAGTTTAAACTTAAACATGCCGGTAAGGCTAGCTCTCCATCAGAAGCTATCTCGATTGTGGATTTCAATTCTTTTTATGATGTGAAATGACTGAGAGTGAATTTGAAAAATGTTGTTTTTATTGAAAGTAAATAGCCAAGATTTCATAACTTGCAATTCGTCCACTTCCTTTGTAAAAAAACAATGTATATTTTTTTCAGAATACAAAATATAACTTTTTAAAGAAAATGTTAATTTTTTTTTTTGGGTCACTCATATTTTCCATAAAAATATTCAAAATATCTGTAAGCTGAGAATGGGCCCTTAAGTTCCGTGGGTGGCGTCGCCCGCACTAACCTTGATCCAGCGTCCATTTCTTGACATTTGCTAATGACATTATAATTGTGCACCGCCATTTTAGCCAGGCCTCTTAAACGTTTTACGCAGGCAATCTTTCATATGTCAAGATTAAGTGGCGTTTATAACCGAAGTACATCAATTTACCGGTGCCACGGGGACATTAAAATTGAGATATTATCGTTATTATATTCGTAGAGACGTAATGAGATTAGGTAAGTATAGTTGTTTCAATATACTAGTGTGTGGAGACCTTGTGTAGGCACAATGTATCCATGCGCAATGTGTAGTGTGTTAGTGTGTGTCTCCATAGAAGCATACGTATATAATTTAGAAACGCACTCTTAGGCCACTGAACACCCCTTACCCTGCACTAAGTAACCCTTTTAGAATCGCAGTTGATCAACACTTTTTGTTCACTCTAGCGCTCTCATTTTGTAAGGTCTCTCTATCACTACCGTGTAGATTATCATTAATTTAGAAACTTACTAGGGTACAAACGCGAATTTTGTTTGTGAATTGTTACAACAACTTTACTTAGGCTCGGCTACACAGAGTGGAACCGCCTGAGGTATTAAGGACCACTTTACAAAATTACAGACTGTGAGGTCTTTGGTGTACCTACTGAGAGTCTGAGATAATGGGATACTGTGATAAATTAACTTGTACAAACCTAAGCTAAATAATTTTAATATAAATAGAATTATTAAATTAAATAACTTTTGTTTAAAACATGTGCGATAAGGATCTTCTATCACATCGTCGCTAAATTTTAAGTGAGCTAATGATCAAACGCCTTGAGTTTCAACCTTTAAAGCAAAAGAAAAAGTACTTTTGTTGTTGTTACTCTTTATTGACCAAAAGATCAACTAATTTTTTATTACGATTTATACCCTAAGATCAAACAATTTTACATGAAACCAGCTGCTGCAGCTTGTAAAGAATATAATCGCAATTTAATGACAATTTAATAAAAAGGTGTCGTGTGGTCGCAAATGCGAATATCGCGTGACTCCGAAAGGCTTAATGTAATCTTCGTAATGAGTATCAAAGGGCCTGGAATTTGATGCAATTTAATTATTGGTATCTAGAAAATAGCTTACAAGAAATAATAAAGTAACTTTAAAAGGAGATTAACTTATAAATCTTCAGTAGTCTTCTGAAGTAGTTAGGCAGTTGAAGTATATTTAAAAGTACTTTATACTAGTTGCGCCCGCGGTGTTACCCTCAGCTTAAAAGTACCCTTTGTCCTTTCTTGCACCCCTGAAGACGCGTATGCAAAATTTCATGTCAATCATTTGAGTAGTTAAGGCGTGAAAAGTCACAAACAAACTCACTTTCGCATTTACAATAATAGCTTAGGATTAGGTTTGTCAACTTTTAAGCTTATGTTACATTAATTTATGTGTTAAAGCTTTAAACGCCTGCAGTAAGTATGTAGTTTAACCACCGCACTCTGGGATGTTAATGGTTAGCTACATAAACTGTCACTAAGCACTACGTTTCCATAAGAAATCTTTACTTAGTAATGGTTTAAATAATCATTTACGTTTCTGAGGGCGGCGGTAAGTGAAACGCAACTCTATTATTAAATAAAGAAAGTTTAGATTAGTTTCCGGTTTATTCTATACTTTGTACTACTTACTAGAATACGTTACTTATTATTAATGTCATATGAAATTAATTAATAGATATGTAACACACTTATCAAAAAGTTTTATTTTAAAACATAAAGCCCATGATCAACGAAAGGAAAATTATGTACTAAACCGTCCATTGTTGACTTACTGTAGAGCTGTCGAAAACAGTCAGTTAAAAATGTAATCGTTTGTTTAAGCTTTGGTGAACTTTGGCCTAAATCACAGAGTCATTAATATTTAATGTAACAAACACTTCATAGCAGTTAAGTTTAATATTGTTACAATATTTTAAATAACTGTTATGAGTTAGTAGGCGCAATAGAAGGCCCAAATAAACAATAATTATCTCACAAGATAACCCAAGACGCAACGTGTCACGAAAGTAATAAAAACTGTTTTATTACCATAATTTTATGGGCGTTCGCCGAAATCTAATAATTCACAGATAAATTTGTGGAAAAAATATTGGAGTTAACAAACAAACTGATAAATTATAATACACATAAAATAATTGGTATAATTAAAGACGCCCTGACGAGGTCACCGCGCGATGAACTTAGAACGAGATGTTGTCAAGTGTGTGCCCGGCGCTCATGAGAGGGTTCCACTCACATTCCGTTTTAGAAAAGTGATTTAGGAACAACAATCAATAATGTACTAATATAATGTACTAATAACATTATAATATCCTAACAATCGCAAGCTAATCAAGCTAAACATACAGCAGTTATTGTACAAGACTTAAAGTAAACGAAAAACACCATCATCATGAAGTACATCCTTTTGTAGCAGTAATTATTTTCCTTAGTCATTGGAAAGGTTTTTTTATGGTACAGTTTTTATTGTTTTTTTTTTATGGACAGTCTTAGGATGTATGACCGCGGATGGCATTTACAACTGAGCGCTACCGTGGCTCGGGTGACACGTTAATTTGTAGGCCCTGGTTGTTTGTTCTCGCGCAGCCTAGAAACTCTCACATCAGGGCTGGCCACTCAGCCTATACGAACTTGCTTGCTTGCTTATCATACAAAAGATAAGATAGATAGTTATGTAGAGATGAGTAAGAAGTTATTTACCTAAGAACATTAGGTATAGGTATACATTTTGGGAAGGTAATTAATGCAATTTTCAGAACTAAGTTGAAAATAGGACTTATTCAACAACATATGCTGATCCCTTGGCCTGACCGAAATGTTAGTTGACACACTAATCTTATAGTTTGGATAGATTGATGTTTGTTACTCAGTCACGCTAAAACGACTGAACAAATCTTGGTGAAATTTGGCACAGACATTAAAGTTTATAGTCTGTAGTTTATAGTTTAAAGTCTGAATTAGGCTACTTTTTAACCGCTACTAACACTGCAGGACGTATGTAGTGCATAATAAAATCTCTTTTCTAAGCTCTAAAGTAAGACATGGCTACTTCTTACGGAACTCTAAAAACGTTTTATTATCTATGGTCTGATAGTGAAGCCAATCACTCGTGATGAATTAAAATTGCTCGTCATCAATTAAAATAAGTTGGCTTCATTAGATTTATAGCTGTTCGATACTATTAAATTAAGCGATAATTGACCGTGACGTAGACTTATTTTTGCCGATTTGTACGAGATGAACTTTTTTATCTGTGTAGGCCCTATTATGAACGTTAAATTGCTAAATCTAAATTAGCTAAAAGTATTGATGTCCTTCTCTAATATGTAGTAATAACAAAGACAGGTAGATTGATAAAACCTTCTTTAATTAATGATATGTCCAGATGGACTGAAAAAAAAAATTGCAGGGGCCAAAAAAAACTGTTAGGTTATGTTACGTTACAACAAATGATTTTCCAAAGGTAAAAAAAAAGGTCACAACAAAACAGCCAACTGTTAAGTTCTAAATGAACAAAATGTATGACGCAACCCTAGTAAAAGACGTACCTGTCACGCACACTAGTATAAAAGGCTTGTCACTTTTCATTCATAAATAGTAAGGAACTCTCTCTAGACACATAAGTACTCATAGGAAGCCTATAAATAAGTACCTAGATATCGATTCAGGAGCCAATAAATAGAAAATGTAAATGAAATGAAGAAACGTAAAACTTTAGAAAAATAAGTCATTTTTTAAACGTGTTTATATAAGAAGAAAATAAATGTTTTCATAGTTATCTAGATTTAGGAAAGTATAACGAATTCTGAAATTCTAATTTTCTAGGTACCTACTTATATGATGAGGAAAGATAATCGGAGTAAGTACTTAGATGCCATAAGAGAGAGAGAGAAAAAATATTTAATATCTAACAATTGATTATTTTAAAATAATTAGCTCTACAATTATGTAATTTTACCATTTAAAATGCATCGTTTTTGAATGTTAAATAGCATCTAAATAGTAATTCAGTCTTTTATCTTTTCCTATTGAGTTAAAAATATAAAAGAAAGAAACAACCTTAACGGGATAATGTTACAAACTTAATAGCTTTAATTTTTATAAAGAACTAGCTGTTACTCGCGACTTCGTTCGCGTTTATCCAAAAAATAATGTCCTAAAAACCTTTCTCGTGAAACACTGTAACTAATTATGACAGTTCATTACGATCCGTAAAGCCGTTTAGCCGTGAAAAGCCTACAAGCAGACAGACAGACAGACAGAGAAATTTATTGAGTATAGATATACTCGTAGAAATATAGATATAAACTACACGACTCAAGTATCTACGTAGGTATAACTGGAGGCGCTGATCTAACTGACTTCTGTAACAACTATAACTCAATTTAATTAATCATAATTCTCCGAGTCGAAACCTCGACATTGTAAATCACTCGTCTAACTACCTATCACATCACTAACATTTCAAAATGGCTGCCCTACTGTTACCAACCTTAATAAATCGTTGCTTTTTAAAACCCACCATCGCTCAGCTCACAACAAAGTGTGCTCAAATTACACCCAATTATAAGCCATTCAATCCTTTTAGTGGTAATATTGTGAAAAAATGTGCTGCAACAATCGTTGGTAATTAAGAAAAAAAGAACGCGTAACGAAAGATGACGTTTAGGTGCTACCAACTGCTAACGAAGAGGCTAGAGAAGGGATGCTTATCGATAATTCTGGAAAGCTTATCTTAAACTCTACTTAATTGGGTATTTACCAATTTTATACATCCGTTACATGATATGGTTATTATTACTGATTAACACGTTCCAGAATGTTTGTAGCAGTTTTAAAACATTTTTTGGGCATAGATGGCAAACAAGCTTAGGGGCCGTCTGATGGTAAGCGATCACCGTCGCATATGGATACTTGTAAAACCTAGGGCATCACAGATACGTTGCCGACCCTAAGGACTTTATTGATAGCCCTAAGTCCTTTAAAATACCTCATGTTATAGTTGCTTTTACAATTGTCTGCTTCCTAATAACTATTATACTACGATAATACCTACTAGACCTAACTAGGTAACGTTTGGCATTTTAGAAAAATCACGGCTAACCAACCTGATTGACAAAAACTTTTAAAAACAAAAAATAATCTAGATGACAGTTTAAAGGTCAGAAGTAAATAGAATAAGATGACCTAAGTTCCTGTTCATTAAAATTTAAAGTTCGGTGACTTTATATCGACACTAGAACATCACTAGGAAACAATCAAATTTCGAACACAATGGCGTCGGTTGATAATCGCGGGCGTTCAGTCCCCGCTTCGTCACATAAAGACTTCTTTGTCAAAGCTCCCGTGTATATTTTTAATTTTTCTTTTAATTTTTTTTACTTTTTTATTCCGACGGCCCATGACGTGATGCGCGTTAAACCGGTTTAATTAAAATTGGGTTCTTTTATAGAGCAGCGTGTTCATAAAAATAATATTGTTGATAAATAGGGGTGGCACTCAATTGAAATTGGATAAGGGATGTGCAACTGTACGAAGTTTATTTGCAGAACAAGGGCGGGCGCGAAAAGGGGACAAATTATTGGATAGGTTTTTTGTTGACATTGATAATGGCGGGAAATTGGAGCTTGAGGGTTGGTACTGCTGGCTGCTAGCGTTATAATACACTAATAAAAGTTAATAATAATAAACGAAAGTTAAAGCTACTTATTAATAGTTTACTAGGTAAATACGTACGTACTAATAGTTGATAATAAACACATATAAAGGTAAGTAACCTAGCTACAGTAAAATTATTTCAAAACCGTCAAGAAATAGCCATTAAAAAGTTGTTGATAAATTATAAATAATCCAGTATGTTTTTTTTTATTGTTCTAACTGCGTAGAAACTTATATGATTTCTAACTGCTTAACCGAAACACGTTTAAAAATGCTTAACTAAGTAGGTACTTATACAGACTTTTTTCTGAATGCACCGGTAGTGCCATAGCCAAGTTATGCAACACACTATTTATTTAAATCCGACCTTCTTTTGACATACAAACAGCACTGAACACTGCACACTTAGTATATAAACAAATCAAAACTACGCTACAATTTTACTACTATCAACATAATTATGTTATCAAGTTTTTAATTACAACTAATGAAGTAGATAGCTACATTGTAGGATGTCACCATGTTATCTGAAGCTACATAATTATGAAACGAGGTCTACGGTCAGAGATAGAGAGTCAAAATAATATTGCGCTGACACAATATTAATATTATGATAAGCTAGATGAGTGCTTAATTAAACCTTGGTTGTTATTAATCTGGTTTATAATGGGTAGGTAGGTTTTTACTTGAAATACTTTTGTTTTTTTCTTGTGAAAAACGTTACTTGCTGGTTTTTGTGGCGACTTAACGACTCATTTCTAATGGTTTAATTGAATTTAATATTATACGTATTTAGTGGTCTTAAGAAAAATAGTTTTTTACGTAATCTTTTGTTGAATTAAATTATTTCAAGCATACTTAGCTAAAATGAATTAGCAAAAAAGTGACTCTTTCATCTCAATGTTTAGAAAAAAACGCCCGGCTAATTTTTACACACAAAAACCTTTTTTTAAATTAACCCAAATAGATTACCGCCTTGAGTGCCGTTAGAAAAAGCTTTTTAACAAACAACCTAAATGCAATTTTTTTTAACGGATTTACGTTACTAAATCCCTTTTTCTAGTCCTGTTAGTAATTTTAAAGAAAGACAACGAAAACAGCGAACAAATTAAAGCTGTTTATTCTAAAAAAGAAAAAAAGCTTTTTTTCTTTTAAAGTTTTTTTTTTTCAACCACAGCATGGCTTTCAATGCGTGTGCCGATAAGGCGGTTGCTTTATCATAATGGGCCTTGTTTTAAGATAAGCTACCAAGTTTTTTGTTCGGAACACTTAATTCTGTCAACGAGATCTCTTTAGACACGCGATGACATGATCTTATCTCAGTAATAATTTAAATGATTATTTTTGACGACGGAGTTAAGCTAAAAATAGTAGGTACAGATTGTTAACACTTATTTTTGGAGATAGAATTGGAAATGGCTGAAATTTGTATCGGTGCATATTCTCTTTTGATTATTTGAGTTTTATTTTAATGTTATGTTGAGAGTAAGTCTTATTCTCACAGTTTTAAAATAACTTAGTTTGACATATCGTGTACGCCGGCGGCGGCAGTAAGATTTAATTTCACTTCAAGTAAAAAAAGACTAATTTTTTTTTTTAATTTCTAGTAAAATTAACGGTAATGCCATGCCAAGTTTGGGGAAGAAAAAACAACCATTTATCGAGTACCTAAATACCCCTGAAATTATTTGTGAAGATTATTTTAAAAAGCTTTCTTTAGTTTGTCAAACATTATATACTTACATAAATTGATGATGATGATATCTAATACCTATTTTGCTATAACGGCTATTTATTTATAAGCCCATAAACACGCATATTTAACTGCACGAGAGATACGCAACAATATTGCAAAGTGCACGACATTAATTAGTGGCATTATTCTTAATTACTCAATGTAATAAACAAACTTGTTCCTATTTTGTTGCTAAGTTGGCTACACTGATAGCAATAAACCTAAGGCTGAATTATATAATTAGTCCGGAATGTAATGTACCTATAATAATTTCATAATTTAAATAAGTAATGTGTAATGCATGCAATGTAATGTATCTACTTTGATATAATTATGTCAGTAGGTAAGCATGGACGCTTAAAATATCCGATGCAGGTATAATTACAAAATTATTTTCTCAAAATATATTTTTTAAAGGCAGTATAAGATTTTTAATCCGGCGGAATTTCAGAAACTAAAGGACTTCTTAAGACCTTTGAGTGTGTTATGTAAAACAGAACTAACTACGCCCCGCGTTTTTGTCCGTAATTAAAAAGTATTATAAGTGCTGTTTCAGGTTAAAATCTATCTCTGTGCCAAATTTCATTCAGATCCTTTCAGCCGTTCTGGCGTGATCGAGTAACAAACATCTATCCAAGCTTTTGCATTAATTATATTATTGATGCGAAATATTAATAATATTAGTGTGATTTGACGACTAGGTATATAGTAGACTTCTGGACTCGAATTTTTATTTAATGGTTTATTATCTAATTAGCTTCAGTCGTATGTTTGTTTATTTCAAATCTTGCAACAGTTTTATCAACTACTTCTACTATACATTTAGTTCACATTTAGTTCCCGTGAAAATACAATATTACCTATAAGCTATACAAAAAAAAACGGTTAATAACTTTTTTAGGTGATACCTATTTATGGGTAATTGATTATGTTTTGTTTATGACGCTTAATCAAAACAGCATATTGGTAAAAAAATGTTTTTTTTCTTTAAAAAGAAGGAAAACTCCGTCTGCACTGCTCTACTTAGGCGATAATTTAAAGGTTATTTATAGAAAATAAATACAATTGGAACAAATTGCCACCTAGGTAAGTAGGTGCGGCAGTGTCCTGCCAAGTTTAGCTAAAGCTAAGTTTTTACCTACTTACCTAAAGGGTATTATTTGATTAGAAAAGTTTTTTTATGTATGTTATCCTATTTAGTTGCTTTTCTATATATTTCTACTCTCTGACATTGCCTACATCCAACGATAAAATTGTAGTCCTCAACAGAGACGATATTAAAATTCCTATCACATGGCGGTAAAAACCAAGATGAGCTTTCAAAAACTTACCTCCCGGAAATCTGTGTGGAAATATCCTCCCATGCCTGTTGATCAGCCACGGGTACAGTTGGTAGGACTCTCTCGGCACAGGTGCAGCAGGATGTGGGGGTGGGTGCGGGGGGAGAGGTCCTCCGAAGCTCTGCTGCTGATGCGCTAACGCGGCCGCCAGCGCAGCCCCTTGGAAATGCGCTAGGAACTGGTGGTGGTGGTTCTGAGCCTCAAGGTACGGGTGCCTCTTCAGTTCAGGAGAAGGAAAAACCGCCGGTAATGCGCTTGGCCGCAGCAGCGGTCGAGGAGAAGGACTCCGGGGCGAAGCGACGGGAGAAGGAGAGCCCGGGCTCGCCAGCGGCGGCGATGCGTGCTTCGGTCTGTCAGACCCACCGACTATACTGTCTATACTAAATCCGATCTTCGGTTTCGATGGCACCGCCACCACAGGGGTCGGTGCGAGAGGCATCATGCTTTCACACACAACGGGTCCGTCACAAAAGTATCACAAAAACCACATGTCACACTACACAATCCATCGTGACGCGAACGCGCGATACGAACGCCAAGGCGGCGCGCGGCCGAATGAGCCCTCCGCTACTACCAGACGCCCGACGACCGGTTAAAAAAAATAACTAACATGGACTCCTGCGAGCTTATTGGATGGCATTACTCAGTGGGTGTCGACGACGCACCGCGCTGCACTCTTTATTTGAATATCTTCGCTGTTATTGGCTGGTAGCGTTCGTGAAGGTGTTGTTTGAATTAGGAACGCTTTTGCAGTGGGCGGTTTTAGTGAAGAGCTTGTGATTTAACCGTCCGGTTGGCGTGTTACGTGAGATTTGTCTCGCGTCGGCGACAGGTGGAGCTTTTGAATTTAGCTGGTTATGATTCAATTAGGGCGCCGATTGGGTGAGGGGACTTGCTCGTTTTGGGATAGTTGAGTGACTTGGCTGGCGCACGGTCGCGGGCCGTCGGTGGAACACTTTTAATTAACTACGATGCTTTAGGAGGTTAATTGTTATCGGTAGATAAGTGACAACTTTTCAGCGAGTCTAGAAAAATCCGATATAAAATGGCGACTTTTAACGACGTTTACTCCGCTCTACCGTCGCGGGCGACTGTTAAGCTTTATCATCAGTGAAAAACATTGTTGAATTAAATTTTAATGAAACTCGATAAAGTTTGAATTTCACGCAAATTTTACGCTATTATAAACTAAACTGTGTTTGGTAAATACTTTGATTTTTTAATTAAAATCGTTATGGTTGGGCTTTAGTGATTTGTGGTGATTGATTTTTGTTTAATAAATAATTTTAGTTCTACGTTATAGAAACCGTTTTATTATTGAGATAAAGATTTTATTCGTTTAAATATTTTTAAAGACTTTTTATCCGTATCTCTGTACCTACTTCTTGTCTTTGAGCCTAAGTTTTCACCATTCCGTTTAAAAAGCTTAAAATGTTGTTTATTAAAATTAATTATAACGTTTAAAAGTCATTCGAATTTAGGAACAAAATGAACTCCGCAACCAAGCAAACCAAGCCGCGTTTTAAAACTATTTTGCCTTTTAAAACCAAGCAATAGTTATCATGATAGAGCAAATGCTGATAGAAAATTTAAAAGAATGGAGGTAACAAACATGCTATATTTTTTTAACCATGCATGTTTAATGTAGCTAATTTAATGTAGCATTTTGCCCATTAAATTCGTAGCTTGGACGCAGGACTCTGATTAAATTTAGCCACGTAAGAAATTTTGCCAAATAAATACAAGACATTTTATCTAGATTAAAAACAGCTATCATTAATAATCTTTTGCAACAATGTTATAAGTACTACTTATTTAAAATTCACGAAGGTAAACGTGGCCTATATTTGGCCTATGTAATAGTATGGTTGGATGTTTTTATATTTATCCAGGCTGTTTAGTTATCCACATAACATCACATCACACTAATCACACTAATATTACATATAAAGGCGAAAGTTTGTGAGTGTGTAAGTGTGTATTTTTGTTACTTCTTCACGCTTAAACGGACGGACGGATGGATGAAAATTGGTATGGAGGTAGCTTATAGCCTGGATTGATACATAGGCTACGTTTTATCCGCGGGTAAACCCGCAGGGCGCAGCTAGTAAGATAATAAAATAAATCTAGATACCTAAGTATTTAAGCCTTGCTGCGCACCGCAGTGATTCCCCGCGACTAATAAGTACCCTATGCTCTTTTCTGTACTTGCCCCTGACAAAGCTTAGATAATAGGACATCATAGGAGATATGAGGAAGTCATATATATGTAGAAGGAATAATAGTAGGCTGTCAATAGAGTTAAGAGAAAGTCATCTAAAAATAGTAGGAAACAAAATAAGACATCATAGGAGATATGATGAAAGGAAATTAATTAGTAGGAAACATAACCATATACTGTATTCTCGTCTCAATAAAGCCAGTGACACGTCATTTTAAATGCCGTTATCATCAGAATCCGTATTATTTAGTATTTTTTGGTGATTTCACTATGCTCCCTACTTTAAGTGAATTCACCATACTTTAAACTGAATTCACGTTATTTTTGATTACCAGTTTTCTCAGTGTAGGTATGCAAAATATTCATGAGTGATCAGTATCGTGTAAAGAAAATTAGAATAAATCATACTAATTTTTTAGTGAAAAGTAGGAAAGTAGCAGTAGTGTCGTATAACGACACACAAAAAAGACACACAGTCGAATAGAGAACCTCCTTCTGTTTGTAAGTCGATTAATAAAATTCTTGCTAAGCCACTGTAATTTTAAGGCCTTACCTTTTATACACAGGCATTATGCTTAAGGGTCCGATGACCACTTTAGACTAACTTCGTATTGACTAAAGTTTTTCTATTGTCATTTTGTCTAGAAGAAGGCGACGAGCGAAGAGAGCAAGTAAAGATATTGACGAGCTTCTAAAGTTGTCTACAAAGTGACAAAGTGCAATATTAATAATTTTTTATGACTTTTGCACTTTTCAATAATAAAAAATTTCCCTGGTATTTTGGATTCATTTAAAAGTGAATGATGTAGACAATCTTCTTATGTAAAAAAGATTTTTGATTTGCTTTGTCTATCTATTAAATATATTAGTGAAAAGTGACGCCTTACAAATGCGGATATTTCTCATAGCTCTATTTTCTCTTAAAAACGTTTTTTTTTAAAAAAAAAAACAAGAATATAATTGCCAGTAAATAGTTCATTAGCTGCGCCCTGCGGTTTCACCCGCAGTTAAAAAGTATCCTATGTGCTATTCTAGACTATAATCTATCTCTGTGCCAAATTTCATCCAGATCTGTTCAGCCGTTCTGGCGTGAAAGAGTAACAAACATCCATCCATCCATCCATCTATTCTTACAAACTTTCGCGTTTATAATATTAGTAGGAAGTAGGATTTAATTGTACATGCCAAATTTCATCATGAACTTACAAATGGTTTCCAATAAATTTGACAAGCGCGTTTAAATGGAAAATTCAGAGCATCGCATAACCTCTAAACCTACAAGCCTACAACACCGTTCCTATGATTACACTTCAAAAACAAACCTCAGCCAGCTCCAGCACCAACACTTCATTACAGCCTCCCATCTCGTTATCACGCCGGACCGCGCCCGCAAACGTGACTGCATTTGAATTCTTGATAGCGGCTTTGCTGGACTTGGCTGGGTACTGCCGTAAAACTAGCAAAATTGTTTGAGAATAAGTGGTATTGTTGCTTGACTAATTTATAACCAGTACCATACCATATTTTTTTAAATTAAAAAAATAGCTACTTGTATAGTAAATTAATTGTATTTTTTTAAATTAAAAAAATACCAACTTATAAATTTTTTATTTAGGTATATTTTTATTTTTTAATATCATACTAATAGGTTATTCCCAGAGTACTGTAAGAAAAGATTTAAGACGTTACATTAGTATAAGGCTAAAACCTATACCTACCTAATTACAAGGTTAATATTTTTTATTATCATATTATTTATTTTATAAATTAACTATACTTTTAGATTTTTAGTTAAAAAATAGTCCTGTAAGTATATGGAGACCATAGCAAAAAACGCTATCGTCATTAGAACATCATTTACTTAACAGATATTAATATGTGCAATTTAAGTATCTACCTACTACCTATTTATTTATTTACCAACTCTTAAAATTTCATCAAAATCGGCCGAGTAGTTTTCTGATCATTACATAAGTGGAAGATAGGGAGTATCCTGTAACTACTACTATTATGTACGTTTCAAATATAAAATGACTTGAGCTTATCTCAGCCTTAAAACATTAACAAGATGCTGACTGTGACACAAACGCTTAAGGAGCCTACGAACCAAAGTCGGCGGCCCGCCGACATGATACGAGTATATTGCTAATAAAAAAAATATGGCCGCCGACGCGACGTCAAGAAACATATCCATCCATCGACACCATTGTTGACTTGGCGTGAAGCACGGGTCTAAAAATGTATGGTGCAAAGGCTCCCTTAACCTTTCATTTAAACATCCCTCATGAATAAACATGGAACCCATAACTTAACATTTGCCGCAGTCGGTCAAATCTCGTTCTGTACAAAAAGTACCAATTTGAAACCACATGAGAAATCTTAAAAAGGCTGAGCAAGCCTTAATGGTGTTTGTATTTTCTGTTAGCTCACGTTTCTTAATGTAATGAACTCGGAAACACTATTTTAGCATTAGCCGAGTTAATATTGTATCGAGTTTTATTGGGTTTTTAGGGTTGGGACGTAAGCTTGTCGATAATTGTATCGATATGATACTGACAACGACAACATTGTAACAACGATACTGACACTGATAAATTTTATTTAATACAGCACGTCTTAATAAATAATAACTTATTGGTGCCTAATAATTAGGTTGGTAGGTAGGTTTTATTTACGTAATAAAATAGATTAGTAGATGTATATATAAATATATTAGTAAGATTAGTTTATTTATTACATTCTTAAAACTATATCTAATTGTAATTACATGAAGTGATTTAAATGCATTTAAGTTCTTTTTTAATCATCGGCGACTAATAAAAGAGAGGAAATATTTTTTTGCGTCATATATAAAGACAAAGAAGCTATCCAAAAAAAGTAGATTACCTTAGTTATCGACAAATAAATCCCAGACCTTAATACAAATTATCGATCAGTCACCATCGACCTCGACATTAGCCTATCGACTATCGATATCATCACATCACTAGCATAATGGCGGAATCAATCATAAACCTCCTTTGTTTCACAAGGAGCGTGTGCGGGCGCCGCGGGCGGTCCGCGACACATTAGCCTTTTGTTTATCGATATTATTCGGGCAAGGTTTATCGTTTGAAATGATAATTAGTATCGATAAGTAATTATGAAACCCTTATAGGTAGTCTCGTTAGTTCTTTGAAATTTTGTCTGTCATGGCTGGGACGAGTTAAAATGAGTATGATGAGTAAGTAGGTAAGTACCTAACGATGACGATGATAAGCGATGATAGCGGGATCGAACGCAGTTGACGGCATGCACCAATTTGTTCATTGTGTGAACATATGTGCGTATTGTATGTCATCTGCTACATGACTGGAGCCCGGTGTATGGCGACAGGCTCGCCCGCTGACTATTGGGACTGAATATCGTCCGGCAAAGTGTGAGTGTTGTACTACGCTTCTGCAAGCCCACTCAGAGGAAAGGCGTGACGATATGTACCTATATATGTAAGTACCTAACGATTTGCTTTTAAAAACATATGTTAATTAATAAGTAGATAGACAGTTGTACAATGTTAGGTAATACTCGTAATAGGTAGGCACTTGCATTTAAAACTAAACCAATTTTAACTCTAGTCCTACTAATAATAAACATCGTATAGCTTCAGAATAGTTGTACTTACAGTGTTTTGTCTTTTTCGATCAAGTTCAAAATTGTAAAA
The DNA here is from genome assembly GCA_911728515.1 of Peribatodes rhomboidaria. Taxonomy (NCBI): domain Eukaryota; kingdom Metazoa; phylum Arthropoda; class Insecta; order Lepidoptera; family Geometridae; genus Peribatodes; species Peribatodes rhomboidaria. The sequence goes on from OU452190.1 coordinate 2,293,614, forward strand.
GAAAGAAATAGACAAAACACTGCGTAACTTAGAGGCTATACAACGTTTATAAGTAATAATAATAAGTACCATAGAATAGGTATAGTTACTCTGTGCTTAAGTACCTACTTACAAAAAAGTACTAGAAGAGGTAAAGTTGGGGGTAATTTCGGTAACAGATAAGCCGCGCCCCCAACCCCCCCCCCCCCCCCCCCCCTCCCCAAAACCAAAATCTTACCTACCTTGATAAAAGCTTAGTTTTACCTTACCTAATCCAAACAAAAATCCTGGATCCGCCACTGGTAGCAGCATCAACTTTAAAAAATATTATAAGTATGGATCAAATAGTGAAGAGTCAAATCTCGCCCTAAATATCGATATCGATAACTCAAAGTACGCGGAATACGCCGCCATTTTATTAAGCGCGACGTTTACGGCGTCCCGCGCGCCATTAACAGCGAACCAGATTAATTTAATATTTGTAATTACTGCCTTACTTCCGTTCGGGGTGTAATGAGAAAATGGCGGTTTTGTTTTTTTTTATTAATTGTACAACCATGTTTGTACCTTGAATAGAATAGAAATAGCCCATTGGTTATTTTTTAACCGCTAGGCGCAGCTAGTAATTATGTAACGTCAATTTACATTTTGAAAAAATATCTAAGTAGGTAAGTAAATTTACCTTTTTAATAAATATTACTAAACGAACAGCCATCGATTTTTCTATGTAAAGGTATTTAGTTAACAAGATAGTAGGTATATAACAAGTGTCCTAGGCCATGAGGAAAACGGCAAAGCGTAAGGTTAGCTAGGTAGGTAGATAGAGTGACCATTATAATTGCGTTAATGCGCTATTAATTTCTAAATTTTTGGACAAGCTGTACTTGTGTCCATTCAAAAGATACCCATACAAACAAGATAAGCGTTTAAACCACCTGTCAACGAACCAATAAATAGATCTCACTCGATAATAAAGGCTTTTAATAAAAACAAAAGCCATATAATATCTGTACGTGAACCAACAATGGCTCATTAAGACTCCTCCCTTAGGCTATTTAGGGTTATGCGGAACGGGTACAATCTTCCCTGACACTTATAATCTGGGTGTCTTCAAGTCTCGAGTGAATCAGTTTCTTCTAGGCAAGCGTGCTCCATCGTAGGCCGCATCACTGTCACTCATCAGGCATGTTGGCGGCCAAACGCAAGCTGCCTCGGTGGCTCAGTTGGTAGTGAACCTACCTTTTGAGCTTGGGGGCGTGGGTTCGTTTCCCACCTAGAGCAAACATTTATGCGGTGAGTGTTTGTTCTATGTCTGGATGTTAAATATCTATTTAAGTATGTATTTAAAAATTATATAAGTATGTATATCAGTCTCTGGCAGCCATAGTACAAGCTTTGCTTAGTTTGGGGTCAGGCGACCGTGTGTGGAAATGTCCCGAATTTATTTATTATTAATTATTATTATTATGTAATCAAAAAAAAAAGCTTAACGCAGCTCATAAACGGTCATCACATTAACCAACTAGCAGTACGCTAGATGACCTAGCGTACTAAAATTTGTAAAGTATTAGGCCCGTATGCTACAACGCGTTCACTCATGAAACTCGATTTAAAACTGGTTTGACCATACATAAAAGCATCGAGACTTAAATTAAGATTCATGACTGAGCGTCGTTTTAGCGTACGGGCTTTAGTGTTAGGCTGTTAGACAGTTAGTAGCAATAGTTAGGGCAAGTAGTAGTTGGTATAGTAATGTGTTCTAAATGGATAAAGTAAATTTAAAGTTCTAATGGTTTGTGTTTTAGATATAAGATAATCATGTCTCAAGCCAGAGGGAGCGGGTTCAAACCGGACGTTCAAGTCGACGGCATGCACCAATTTGTTCATTGTGTGAGCATATGTGCGTATTGTATGTCATCTGCTGACATGATTGGAGTCCGGTGTATGGCGACAGGCTCGCCCCCTGTCATATTTGGGACTGAATATCGTCTGGCAAAGTGTGGGTGTTGTATTACACCTCTGCCAGCCCCTTCGGGGGAAAGGCGTGACGATATGTTATAATCATGTTGTTGTGTTATCTGATTGTCTGGTAAATCAAAATATTATAATAAGCTAATTTCAACTTAGTGAGCTCCTTTCAGCTTACTGCCACCGTTCTGAGTAGCCCTACATAGGCATAAATAACAACCCCTACTTATTTCTGTTTGTTAATTCCTTTAATTGCCTACGAAAAGAAACGTTCAATAATTGTATGAAAAATAAATGGTGAATGTGAGGTTAATATAAGCAGTAAGGACATTTGGAACTTCGAGCCTCAACCTCAACGTCGAAGTTAGCTCTTGGTTTAAGGCCTTTGTGAAGATGCTTCACAACTGCACCAATAAATATGTGGAATTAACTGTCAAACCCAGATCATTTGTACAGTTAATCATTTTTATTCTAGAATTATTATAGTTAAGTATATGATGATAGCCTAGCAACTCAAGCCAGAGGCAACGGGTTCAAACCTAGCCGACGGTACACACCAATTTGTTAATTGTGTGAACATATTATTTCACATACGTGTGAACATATTGTTTTTATTCCATCCAAAGGTTGTCTGGAAGAGATCGCTCTTAAGCGATAAGACCGCCCATTGCGCTTTTAGTTTTGAGTGTTTAGTTTATATTTATTTGTATTTGGCGCCAATAAAGAGTTTTTGTATTGTATTGTACATTATGTGCGCATTTGTGTATGTCATCTGCTACGTAACTGGAGCCCGGTGGATACCGACAGACTCGTCCCGTGTCACTTTTGGGACTGAACATCGTCCAGCGAAGTGCGGGTGTTGTACCTATTACACCTCTGCCAGCCCCCTCAGGGAAAAGGCGTAACGATAAAATAATTATTTTTTAGCGGTGAAAAGAGTTCATTAGGTCGATATAGGCTTACTTACGAGTAAACATGTTGACGAAGACAGTGAAAAGACTCTAGGCGAGACACCCCTAAAATACCCGTGAAGTGTGGATGTGAAAAGTTTCTGTAAGGGTTGAATTCGTCTGAAGGTTGAATGTAAGAGGCATCTCTTAGTCTCGACGAGACTTCTAGCCGCCATGAGTCTGAAGGGGTATAAAGTTACTTACTCACGCGACAGGTAAAAATATGTACGGAAAAACATTAAAAATCATCACCCTTGCCATGAGTTTTAATAGGAAATGCTAAAGAACTAGGGTAAATGTTCGGAGCCAAACTAAAACAAAAAGTTTTTGTTGACAAACAAACTCAAAATGAAATGAAATGAAATGAAACTCGTGGTAAACCCTCAGGGGGGCTATTCCTGCGCGTGAGATGAGATGAGATTTTATCTTGGTCACTCTCACACCTACCTATGCCGTTTCAAGCGAGAGTAACAAGGACGGAAAAGGATGAGATGACAATCTCAAATCTCCGAATAGGGTCCCTGAGCCGAGAAAATGCGTAAATTATAAAAATAATAATTAAGTAAATTAAAAATAATAATATTTTTAGTTATTTAATTTAAAAATCGTTCGAGTGCCCATACTTCTGCTGTAAACGTATTGTGTCGAAACGCCACAATTCGAGTTGTAACTATTTATTCTTAATTACTTATAACTGAGACGTAACTCACGCGTTGAAACTACGTATTTTAGATGGTTGGCTACGACGTTGATGTATTATGGGCGGTATAGGGATGTACCCACCTTTATCGATATTTTGGTACATCGATCAAAACGTGGTTAGGCAATAAATGCTACTTATTTTGATCTAAAAAAATATTATGTTCCATGTTCAAAAAAATTTTGTGTTAGCTTCGTAATCTTCGTATATCTAGAGGTACATAATATTAAAAAACTACCTAATTCTAAGGACTACGTACTTACGTGCTAAGGTCAGCGAACACCGGCGAACGGCGAGGGATAGGATGTCAAAATGGTCTTGTTTTAACTAAAAGATGGTAAACATTTTTAATTATCGAGGCCCGAAAGTGGCAGAAATATTTAGACAATACATTGTGATGTTGGTTTCAAATCATCTTTGACTCTAAAACATAACAAGAATGTAAGTAGATAGGATTTTAAATATTTTAGAAGGTAGGTAAGTACGTATTTAAAAAGTAACTCACATTTTATCACAGTATTTGTTTGTTTCACAAAAGCATGCATTTGCATCATAAATTAACACTTATCACGATGATCTATTCAAAAACTGTCGACCGCAAGCTTCACTTTACCAACAGAATAGTTACAACCCTATTTTATACGTAGATAACTACCACTACAAACTACTTTGTATAGTTCGCAAAATAATGAAACTAAAATTATCTGAACAAGTTTTTATTCCATGTAGTCAGCTGTCGTTCAGAAAATGCGATGCTAGCTCCACGGTTCAACTACACAGATAAGTTGGTCGAACTGCTGGAAGTATAGCTTAACGGTATTTGTTTTTTTAATGACTGCCAGGCCAGTCGAGTGCCACAGGCTTCGGTCTCAGGCCCGTTCAGCCATACCGTGTAATTAGACGCTTATAAAAACTTTAGGTAATTAATTGTGTTTTCTTTGTGAGCGCCTGGTGCTTGTGTGTGTTAAATTGATATTTATTGTTGACATTTCGTGCCGTGAGCCGCGATAGTTAATAATGGTTAATTTTGGTCAGGCGGATTTTTTAATTGCTTGTTACTGGTACGTGCCTAATTTTGGTGTGTTTAATAGTGAGGACGTAAATTATTTATTTGTACGCGTATAGAAGTATTTTAACTTGTCTTTAGGACTAGTAAAGTTAGTGTTTACAGTTATGTAGATTTCATTTTGTATCCACTTATAAGATATTTCTAGGTAATTAGATACCCCTCTCTCTCTTTCTCTCTCTCTTCTAACATTGACATTAGGTTCAGACATTTAAACAAGTAACATTATTAAAAGAAAAACGAAACACCCGCCTGTAAAATGTAGTAGGTACCATATGTCACTTCCACTATCAAGTTGATCCAAATGACACCTCACATGTCGAAATCCATCAAGCTGTTTAGGCTGTAGACCGTGCCAAAGAAACCTCGTATATACATACCCACAAACAAACATACTTACATACCAACACACGAAATACATAACCCTCCTCGCACAGTCGGCTAAAAAATGGCCACCACCAGCCTTGCTTCGCGTCACGTACTCACCTGTCAACACTTAATAATCGATAGGTACCTTCTTCCTAAAATCGATACATGCAAGACCCAAACTACTTGTTCATAATGATTAATAAACTCAAGCTAATAATAAAATTAACAATGCAACAATAACAAACCACATCACCATTGTGTCCTACGCGTAATATGGCCGGAATGGCGTGCGTGGCGGCCATTTCTTGACCACTAATTAGCAATTCAAACATATTTAGCTTAATAACAGCGGCTAAACTTGTGTCGATTGCTTTGTGTAATTAATGCCTTCCCAGCGATATGGGCGCCCCCACACGGCGACCCAAAGTACCTAGTTGTGCTTTAAAAATGGCGCATTTATAGCTGGCTAGTGATGGGCTTGGCTTTGAATGTTATCGATAGAATTAATTGAATGTCGCCACTAAGTATTTTGTTTTATGTGAGTGGCTTTAATTCTCAATGCCCATAAGCACAATCATTCAAAAATATTTTCGGTTGTAATCCAAAAATGTTTAACTCAAATTTTTCGAATTTCAATCAATCAATTAATTTAATCTCGAATCCGAACAGAAACATTTTCGGATGATTGTGTTTATGGATGCTGGAGCTAGGGGTCTTAGAATACACCTTCGGTATGCGTGTCGTAAAAGCCAACATCACGGGAAGGTTTACAATACAAAAACTCTTTATTGACACCAAATACAAAATAAATCTAAACACTCAAAAATATAGGCGCAATGGGCGGTCTTATCGCTTAAGAGCGATCTCTTCCAGACAACCTTTGGATGGAATAAAAAACATTATGATTAAGCATCGACGGTGGTGTGTGCTAAAGAAAATAAATAAATAGGTAGTAACAATTAAGCAATGTACTTACAAATTTGAGAATTATAATAAACATACATACTAATACCTACATAAATAATTACTAAATATACAAATAAACTACCCAGTCATAAACATACACAAGTACCTACATCAATAAATATACTAATAAATACATTGAAATATGACAGATAGTAAAAAGGAATCGAGTCTACCTTTAATGAGCCAGTTTGGAAAGGTAGAATACTTTGACCTGCGTTTTAAAACTATGAAGTGGTTTTGGCGGGGTTGACTGATTTGAGCATTTGAGGACCTGACCACTCTCATAGACCAGCTCAGGGAAGACGATGCAGCATGGCCCGCATCGATGTGGGGAAGGAGGAGGGACCACCTTCTGGAAAGGTGCCCCAGATAACGTGCATCGTGCGTTTTATGGACATCCTGGTGCCCTCTACGAAGCACATTGACTGAACAACGAGGGTTTCGATAGGTTCCCCACATAGTCCGCATGCACCACAATACAGACGGGCATTTACTGAATATTTAATTAAAAAGTAGTTACTTACGTGCTTATGGTTTTAGAATACGGATATTCGAGGTTGCGTGCATCTTTTTGTCTTCTCTTCTCTCTTCTTTTTGATGACACTGGAACGGCATCTTTAGCTTGCCTGCAGCCCTCAGTGTTTGTCCAACAGTTGCCCCGTAATATGAGAACACCATTATGTATGGAGCCATCGTATGCGTGGTAGGCGTTTAAAAGTGCGCTTTATCATTAGCTACCTTTCTTAGCATTTAGAAACTGTATATTTGTATTTTATATTTGTCAATATAAAAATCGGTAAAAGGTAGACAAGTAGGTTATCATGTACTCACATACAATATCTTCCTAGAGTGTGAGCACGGGCATTTAAACTGATCTTTCGTCTTTTGTATGGAAATTACCGAATTTATCGATTTTAAACGTCATCGCGCGTCAGTTTATAATGTCCGTGCTCGCAGCCTCATTTTTACTAAGCCGTATGTATGGTCCTAATATCTTTAGCCGCCCCCTAGGCAAAAAATATGTCTTGAAAATCATAAATGTCATTGTCATATTCAATTGACATCAGATTTATTTTGGTTACCAGATTAAAATATTTTACTCAATTTTGGGGTAAGTGATTGTCCATAACGAATGCTACAACGTATCGTTAGTTCACCAAGAATAAATGCACTTGGAACTGACGCAGTCTCATTAATTCCTATTTTAAAAGGGTATTTTGAGATATCAGTTCTACTGTAATCATTAATTATTGGTATGGCAATGTCGCAGCCAACTTGCTAAATCAGCCGTTCAATTAACAGCCTAGCCATTACAATAAATGGCGTCGTTCAACTTACTTCCTGAATGATATTCAGCCGTAGCGTCTAATACAACATTTAATAAACTGGCTGGCTGATGCTCAGGTCATTTATAGTATAGAGTGATTATGATAAAATGAACCACAATTCTGATAGACATGACATTTTGATAACCTAAAACCTCTACTGCCCGACTCCTTTGTCAGGGCAAATGCAACTTGGATTGCTTAGGTTAGAAGGCTAAAGCGAGAGCGAAGCCAAGGTCCCGCTTTAGCCTTCGTAGTTATTTTTTTATAAAAACCCGTAACCTCCTACTTATGACTTGGCTAGGCATGTAGTCAACATTGTCGATCCAAGCCATGTTGAAAAAAATGCTGAATATCACCAGGAAGCTGATTTTTTGCCCGTTTTACTAATGAACGATCATATTAGCGAAATCGTACTTGATTGTACGACTTTTACTCACTGAGTACTCTTTCACTAGTCGGAAATAATTCAAATAATAATAAGGAAGTTGATTTAATCAGTTCAATTCAATATTATCTAACCAATTATAGAATACGGTGCTAGTTTCGAAACAGGGATATTAAACGGTTTAGGAAATTTGCTCCTGTCTAAACCATTGACAGGTATATCTCTACTTACATAACCTTCAACGAGCTTTTTTATAGCAGTGCAGTGTCAAACCAATGTTAATGTGTCAATTTGGACAGTGACATTGAAAAATCCACTGGTTTTAGTTTTTTTTTTTTCAACTCTGCAAGTAAATAAAAATTACCTAGGATTTTTTACGAGAAATCCAAAAAATAACCTACCTACCTACCTACTTCAATTTCTGACCAGTTTTTTTGTGGCAAATTTGGCAGCACTGACATGAAATCTGTGAATGACGGAGTTTTGGCGGGAACCGAAAAGATGGTGTCGTGTTTTTGTATTATTTTCTAAAACTTGTGATTCTTCGATTGTTAAAGTGTAATAATGGTGGATTATTAACGTTTACCGATTCGTCAACGTGCACGAGTGTGGGCAAATGATACAAACATCGCGAAACGCGATTTTTCGTGTTTTCTACAAAACTTCACTTAAAGTTTCAGTAAAGTATCCATAACTTTACTGGAATGGGGAAAGGGGAGGGATTCATCGTCTTCATCATCACCTCATCATCATCATCCCATCATCTGTTACTGAAGGAAAAATTATTACTAAGAATCCGACTGAAGGACGAGTATCCATGGTCATGAATAATTAAAAAAAAAAAAAAAATCTGTGAATGACAGCTATAATTAAATCAAAAATCAAAATAAAAGCAGTGTCGCAAATGTTTCCAAGAATTCTATGATTGTTTAATGAAATCGTAAAACAATCGTGTAAATTATGAGTTTTATTACAACAGATATCACTGGCCGACACATTTATTAATGTACCGAGGGTTCAATTTGATGGGTTACCGAATAAGCAGCTCAAAATGTCTAATAACTTGTTTAGTGTTAACTTTTATCATGGGATGCTATTTAGCATCGTTACCCATTCAAAGCGGTAAGTAAAATAAAATACTACATTTCTACGTTAATAAGCAGTACATTACTCAAACGGCTGTGTAATCAAACGGCTTTTTCTTAAGCAATTTTCTTTTAATTTTCAGAAAAAGAGGCATTACCTAGCAACGCTCGCTATCAAATAACATCCAACGCGATCACAAAGAAGCGCCTAGCCATCCTCGTGCCCTTCCGAGACCGATTTGAAGAGCTACTAGAATTTGTCCCACACATGTTTAACTTTCTCGGCAAGCAGAATATTCCTTTCCACATTTTTGTAATACAGCAGAAAGACAGCTACAGATTCAACCGAGCTTCTTTGATAAACGTTGGGTTTTTATACACTAAGAATGATTATGATTACTTGGCGATGCATGATGTTGATTTACTGCCTCTGAATAGCAATTTAAAATATAATTACCCTGCTTTCGGGCCTATTCACATATCCTCTCCTCAGACTCATCCAAAATACCACTATGATACGTTCATTGGGGGGATATTGTTGGTCAAAAGGGAGCATTACGAGATGGTAAACGGAATGTCAAACAATTATTGGGGCTGGGGGCTTGAGGATGACGAGTTTTATGTGAGACTGAAAGATGCAGGGCTAGCTGTTACTAGGCCCAGTAATATCAGTACAGGCATTGAGGACACTTTCAGGTATGTAGATATCTTTTTACTATATTCTATTAAATGTACATAAAACATTGTATGTAGTTATAAAAATATTGCATCAGTTAAATAATTTGTAGAGTAACTTAACCTGCGACCTAAACTTACCTGAGATAATTTTATCTTATAAAGAGGTTTGGCCCTTAAGACAAAAATATCATTGCCCCAGGCAGAAACAGCTTGAAAGTCATTGTAGAAAAAATCTAATTTAGGTGGTTAAAGAGTTAAGAATCCTACTTTTTCATATCATAAATGCGAAAGTTTGTTACTTCTTCACACTCAAATCAACGCATTAGGATGAAATTCAGAATGGAGATAGCTTATGCGCTGGATCAACAAATCGGCTAGTATTTTACCTTGTGCAGTTAGTCACTTTAGTGCAACTAGTGTACTGTAATTGCTAAAAAATTACCAAAACAGCCTTCTAAAACTATAACTTCTAACTATCTAAAACTATCAAACTTTCGATTCCAGACACGTCCACGATAAGACCTACCGTCGCCGCGACATGCGCAAGTGTTTCAACCAGCGCGAGGTGACGCGCCGCCGAGACCGCCGCACCGGACTCCACGACGTCGCCTTCAAGATCCACGGGACCAACCGAGTCACGGTAGACGACTACCCATTCACCGTCATCAATGTTGAACTCATGTGCAACCAGACAGCCACGCCCTGGTGTCAATGCCCAGATCAAGTTAAACCCAAGAAACCTTAAAGACCCTACCAGACGCCTGTGAAAGCGTCGATATACTGTTCCTATTGGTCTATAAGCCATTGAGAACCAATAGGAACCCTTGCCTTCGTTCAGAGTAATAGTATTTTTTTTTTATAAAGAATAGGTCAACATTTGACCACCAACTGGCCTGATGTGAAGCGACATTGTGGCCTAAGATGAAGCACAAAGACCTAGTAGGTACTTATTCACTCTGGCCTTGAAGATACCTAGGTTGTAGTTAGTCGGAAAAACAGATGGTGGCAAACGATTCCAGTCCCTAGCCGTTCGTATTAAGAAGGTGGAGGCGAACCGCTTAGTACGAGTAGGTGGTATATCGACTAAGTAGGGATGATACTTATGCGTTTTCCGACTTGTTCTGCTGTAAAAGGGGGAACAGGGGATTAGGTCGGTCTTATTCACTCTGGCCTTGAAGATACCTAGGTCTAGCGTTGCGCCGCGCGTGTCGCTCGGACAAAGCGAACATATGCTCATATATCAGAGTGTTCAGATAGAAGTGCTGAACGCACTTCTACCCGCGTCTCCCTGAACGAAGCCCAACCTCTTATTCATAAACATTACTATAAAGTCTTATAGTGCACTCGAAAGTACAGGGTACAGGTACAGGTACATACAGCTGTCATGTCCATGTACTGAGAAAAGTAGCACTTTGCGGCACTTCAATAGCACAGTGTTACTTCAAGTAATGATTGAATACGGGTCAGTCTTTAAGTAGTGTACGAGATCCATGGGACCAACCAAGCAACTATCGACTATCCTTTCACCGTCCGCGTCACCAATGTGGAACTCATGTCCAATTAGACAGCCACGCCGTGGTGCCAGTGTCCGAACAATTAAATTTAAGATACCTTAGTAATCAATTTTTAATTGTGTCCAGCAACCCAGCATGCGCGCGCGACAAAATTCTTCTAGTCACTTTTTGCTATGCTAGACCGTGACAAGGCTATGTGTATGCATACGTCTGTCTCGATAAAAAACGAGTCGCCATACCTTTGTCGCGGCGTGCATGTTAGGTCTGCTAGGCCCGTACTATACCGATGATATTTAGGGTGATAAATGATTATTTATTTGAACCACTGCGCGACCGCGAATCGTATCGCGGCGCAATAAGGTTCATGGTCGCGCAGCGTCGGCGGCTGAACCTAACGATTATCGCAATGCGTAGTACGGGCCCTGGCCGTTGATACTAAGAATCGCCACTCTTTGTCATAAGCAGGTTCATGCTATTTGTAATAATAATAGTTTAATTTAATCCTTAATTAAGACACACCTACTTGGATATTTTTTTTTTTTTACAAATACAAATAACTTTATTGTTTGAAAAATTAATTAAGTTCTATTTAAGCGATGATAGCCTAGTCGGAGAAGACTCGCCTCTCAAGACAGAGGGAGCGGGTTCGAACCCAGCCGGCGGCACGCACCAATTGTTCAATAGAATGGAATCACAAACGTGCGAGAAAAATGTCCAAACCAAAACTCGGCGCACGCTACCCATTGCGCCGACTTTTTGGTTTGTAAGCTAATCGCGAATATCAAGATTACAACGCCGCGCGATGACAAAGTGCTCGGTAACTAACTGCCCGAATAATACTACGACAACGTCTACATTGAAGCGAGTGTGCTTTTAGTAGAAAAAAAAATTGAAAATAGTACATTGAACCTTAAAAATTAAACTTATAAATAAAAACGAACTACATTAGAAAATGTTTATAAGGTCAGCAGAGTGCTTGAGAGTACTGCAGTAGGCGAACCTGTATCGCAGGACTCTCAAGACTTTTTTGAGACTTTATTTGGCTTTTGAGACTATATGTACCTCGTATATATATTAATTATGTTTAAGTACGTATGAACCCTCGGACGATTTTTGACTATTGTTACTTGAGAGATTGTCTATTTGTTTGTTACTCTATTCTATCTCAATGACGTCAGACCGAAGTCTCTCCGTGTGTTGTGACGGCAAGTCCATGTTAATGGATGTAATAGTCATCTTTGGCAGCAAGCATTAAAGAAAAAAACCGGCCAAGTCCGAGTCGAGCTGGCGCACGAAGGGCACAAGAATATTACTTTTATAAAAACGGAAAAAAAAATATGTCTGTGGTATGGGAGCCCCCTTAAATATTTATTTTATATTGTTTTTAGTATTTGTTGTCAGACAGAAATAGGATCATTATGTGAAAATTTCAACTGTGTTACTATCACGGTTCATGAGATACAGCTTGGTGACAGACAGACGAACGGATAACGGAGTCTATAATAAGGTCCCGTTTTACCATTTGGGTACGAAACCCTAAAAATGGGGAAAAACTCGGATGGCTTTTTTTATTGCAAGATAGACTTATTATTTTAGAACCTTCTTGTACTTCAGATCGAAGTTAAGAACACTTGGAAAATAATTACCTACATTTTTATTACTTACAACTAAGATAAAACTATATAATTTTACGACCAAAATCATGTCAAACTTAATTATTTTTATAGACTGCTATTTACTTATCTAATCTTAAAGACATTTATGTTTAACCGACAAAAAATAAAGAGATTCCATACTTGACTTTTGTTTGGTAATCTGTACCAAAGCTATACTATTTGTGACCAAAGCAAAGGAAAGAAAACCATGACGCTATAAAGCAGAGGCGGATCTAGTATTTTGGTTGGGGGGGGGGGGGGCTGACTCAGTTGAGGGCGTAGTATAATAATATACTCCGCCTAATATGACATAAATGACTTATTTTGGTCCTGCTTAAGCATCGATTGACGTCACTACGTTTTGCCCACCTGACCGGAATGCTATACCTGGCGGAGTATATTAAAAAAGCATTCAGCAACATGTAGTGACGTCAATCGATGCATAAGCAGGACCAAAATAAGTCATTATCAACAAGTTCGAAAGAGACGGCTGACGATGACGTCACTAGTGTTTGCTGAATGCTAGACCTTGTTTTTTTGGATCATGGTTGAGGGTACCTTTATCAAGGTAGGTGCACAAAAGCCCAATGCCCCTAAGTTTCTTGCCTGTTCTTCAGAGTAGTGCCTCTTTTTCCGAACAAGGCGGTTAAGTCTATTTTGTAACTTTGACTGATGTTCATAAGCGTATCTTCGATGCCCAATTGAATAAAAACATTTTGAGTTTGAAAGCACTAAAAGACATTTTCGACTAGTGTAGTGTGAGTTAGATATGTACTTATGGGGGGAAGGCTTGAGCCCCTTAGCCCCCCTCCTGGATCCGCTAGTGCTATAAAATATGTATTAAATAGTTACTTGTACTTTAGGTAATAAGAAAAATCATGCTCAACTTAATGTATAACATGGATTCTTTTGTACCATTCTATACTAGCAGCTATAATAAAATTATTTGCGTCTCTTTCTTTTTCATTTGTGAGAAAAGGATAGCAATAATTTCTGAGTCAATAAATTTAGTTTAATTCGTAAAATGGTACATTAGAAGCGATTTCTTGATATTATTGTCCGTTGATATTATTACCGAAAAATTGAACTTTGAGAATAATAACAATTGATATAATAAATTATATGTATTGGCTATGCTAAATTACAAAGGCTCAATTCACACCGACATGACAGTGAACGGCGCGGCGGCGCGGCACTGCTAATAAAACCTAACATTTATGTGGTGACGGATTTTTGAATTTGTTGTGATTTTTTTAAATTAGATAAAAGGTAAATGAAATAACAGATATATAGTGTCATTGCGCAGTTATACAGGAAATTGCGAGAAAGATGAGCGGTGCGTGAGGAAAAACTTCACCAATGCAATCACTTAATTTACACAGCGAAGCGATTCTATTACAAACAATACAATACAACAGTTCTTTATAAAAAACATAAAATAATTACAATAATACTTAAATAAGGCTAAACTAAGTTTTTAATAAGCTGCCTTGTCGCTCAATTGGTGGGTTTAAGCCTCGCGCACGGTTCTTTTACCTCCCAGATCTCCAGTGGATAAGACTATGGCGCTGCTGTGGCGCTGACATTTGTGTGAATTGAGCCTAAGACACGACATGTACGAAAGTAGATTTAGTCTTTTTACGAAACAATATTTTTATTGTATTAAGTATTTATTATATGCATATTGTAATCATACTCTATTTAGATAGAAAAATGTATTGCGTACGAAAGTAAATAAAATATTACTAGGTTTGATTATAGATATACAGTCAAACCGTTTATGGCGACATCGTTTAGAACAACATACCGGTTAAATTGACCAAAATCAAAGGTCCTGGCTGAATGTTATATGACCGCCTTATCGAAAACATTGGCTTTTACGACATTGTTTACTACGACATACCGCATTAAGCGACCACATTTGGTTAATGTTTTCGGAGAATTATATCTGTAGAACGACCGGCTCAGCTTAGCTGTATTGTAAATAATTTGAATAGGTAACTGTATCCACATCTGGCACAGTATAATACTCAATGGCTATTATCGTAAAAGTAAACAAAGTTTAGGGTCTTTTGTAATTCAAAAGGTCCGTCCCAATTGCGCACGCACAACACACTGACGCTCCTTTGCCGCGCCACCAAAAACCGACACGAACTGGTTCGCCGCGCGGCACGTTCGAGCGCGCCAATGTTCGAGCTGCCGCGCGCGGCGGAGCCGTCCCCATTATGCGCGGCCGCCGCGCGACCCAATGTTCGATGGTTTGCCGCGCGCAGTCGATATGCGGCTTTAGAAACAAAGCACATGCATGCCGTAGCCTCAAGGCCCTGCTTCGTCATATCTCCTACGTCAGTTTGTTACTTATCTTTACACAAGATGCACCAAAACATATTGTTGAGTTAACTGTGAAAATTGTTTGTATTGACGTTTGTATTGAAGTAAACAAAATGCAGTTTAATTTCCTACATGAATATACATATGTATTATCTTTCCTATTAATACCTGTCACCGGTTGTTACAACTATCGGTTTTTACGACTCAATATGAATAGTCCCTTCGATGTCGTTATAGCAGATTTTGACTGTAATTATAAAATATATAATCTGATGAAAATCGATGTAATTCGGCGAAATCAGAATAAAATAGACAAAATGTACCTTCTCATAGCAATTTTCTTTGATTTTGCCAACTACTTCCCATTCCGACCTATTGAATGCGGATCTTAAATTCTCAATATTAGATGTTAGACCTAATATTAAAAATTTAAGGGCCGCATTCAAAAACGAAACTCAGTCATGAATCTCAATAAAACTAGATTAACCATAGGTACTTGAACCCATCGAGATTCAAAACTGGGCAGCTATTCCTACACGTGAGATGAGATGAGATTTTATATTGGTCACTCTCACACCTATGACGTTTCAAACGAGAGCAAAAAGGACGAAAATAGGTCAAATAAAAATGCTAGACTGACTTAAAATTATCTGAATTAATTTTACAGTTTGAACATAGGTAGTTAGAATACCTAGTCTGGATACCCGCGCAATATTGTCGTTGTTTTTTGAAGGGGACAAGACTATAATAATATTACCAAATGCTTTTGTAATTTTTTGTAATTATCTTTTTGACGAGTCCATTACAGGAGCATCCTTAATTATTTTTTTAGCTAAAATTGTTAAGGAACTGTTACTTAATGACAATAAAAGTTATTCTATTCCGAATAGGGCCCGTGAGCGCCGTTTTCGGATGCGGCATTTTGAGTCCTCGCTTAAGACCATTTTTTTAGGCTTAGTACTTTTCTTTTTATACGAAGAGTGGAAAAAAAGCAGACAGCCCGTCTGATGGTAAGCGGTAAATGCCGCCTATGGACACCTGCAACACTAGCGGTGCTGTTGATGCACTGCCAAAGATTCTGGATCCCAGAAATTTCAAACTCAAATTGTTCGAATCTCAGTCTACTTTTGTACATTTTGAAATAGGGAATCAAGTATCAATCCGATCAGAAGGATCACGTTTAATAACATATGAATATGGACTGAGATCGAATTATTTAGGTTTAAAATTGTTTAAATCCGAACGGAAACGTTGCCGAATGGTTGTGAATAGCCCTGCAGGAAAGAAATTTGTAGACACCCTGTTTAAAGCGCTCCATGTCGTACCTCGGCTAAAAGACCTCCGGGCGAAGGTTCTAGAAGATTCTACATTCTGCAAGTAGGTATGCGGTGAGAACGGTGCGGTTGACTGCCTCGGTGGCTCAGTTGGTAGTGAACCTGCCTTCCGAGCTTGGGGGTGTGGGTTCGATTCCCACCTAGGGCAAACATTTATCCGATGAACATTTGTGTTTGTTCTGTCTGGGTGTCAATATCTATTTAGATATGTATTTAAAAAATGTTTGTACATATATCAGTCTCTGGCAGCCATAGTACAACTTCGCTTAGTTTTGGGGTCAGACGACCGTGTGTGCAAGTGACCCGATATTAATTGATTATTATTATTACACAATTACACCGACTAATTCAACTTTCAAACAAAAAAAAAACAAAATCGGTTCATCCGTTCGAGAGCTACGATGCCACACACACACACACACACACACACACACACACAGACACGTCAAACTCATATCACCTCGTCGTTTTTGCGTCAGGGGTTAAAAAGTTAACTTTGAGGTTCTAAGTCATAAATATTAATAAATAAAACTACAATTTAAAATAAATAAAAATTTAATCTGTTTATAAGTATCACAAGCCAATGTCTATTGCATAAATACAGTAACAAGTTAAATAAAATCAATAACCACTGGAAACTACACCAACACCAGAGCGACTAAAAGACAAGCATAGAAATCTGAGCCTTATACCGTGTGACATACAGTCTAACATCAAATGAATACGTCGCTACGCGGCCCAGGAAGCGGTAGTGGGGCGTCAGTAAAAATAAATTAAAACTTGAACCCTATTTAGTGTTCTATACAGTAGAATTTCAAAAACGAGACCACAGCATCGTTGGAAATTTTGTCATTCGAAATTATGCCATCGAGACAAAACATAAGGTACATATTTAAAAGCTCTTACAGCGCTACCATGGTGAATCGCATAAAACAAAAGACAGCGTCATTTATTCGATGTTTGTCATATAAAAATGTGTTGTAAAGTTACACAACATAAGATGCAAATTTCAATATTTAACTTTTAGTCACTCGGTTGCCAGTGTAGTTATTTTAAAACATAATACATATGTAATGTAACTACAATTCGCACCATAACCGAACATATTAAGAACAATACATAATATTTTACATAAAATACATTTCGATTGAGATTATTTTTATTAACTTCTTAATATTATATTTAAAAATAACAGGAACTAAATAGTTAAGTTTGCAACCTATCGCAGTCAAACATAAATAAAATATTTAAAAAAAAAAGTCTAAGTACATATTCAATATTATGTATAACATAAAATAAATGCAAAACAAACTATGTTTGCAAAAAAAAACTTAAGTACCTACCTACTTATTTTACGGGCTGTTTTTTTTTAAACGAGAGACATATTCTAGGATATCATTGTACTCATCTTTACGACCAATTTTTACTTTGGAGCCAACCCTAAAATCACGGAAAATCAGCTGTTCCGTGCAAAAAGTTCATTGACCGTCAACGAAATGTATGGAACAGCTGTTTCTTCTTCATGGTTTGGTTCAATAGTTAAAAGTTGTTCTTGAAACACATGGTATAATAATTTACTCCGCCAGGTAAAGCATTCAGCAACACGTAGTGACGTCAATCACTGCTTAAGCAAGACCGAAATAAGTCATTTACAACAAGTTCGAAAGAGACGGATGACGATGACGTCATTACGTGTTTGTGAATGCTAGACCTTGTTTTTTTGGATCATGGATGAGTACAATGATATCCTAGAATATGTCTGTCTAAAGATACACCCGATGTAAAATTTTAAAAGTATAACAAAGGTTACGTAAAACTATCGTCGCAACTGAGATTTCGTACATTTTTGAGCACTTGTCATATGCAAAAGAAATAACTATATGGAAAGCAAGGCAGAAAACAAGATACTAACATCGATCTACAAACACATGGATGTTGGGTTTAGTACAAAATTCAGGCAACGTGAACTCGAGTTTTAACTGTATGGAAATTCTTCTGAAAACTATGTATGTCGATCTAATTTAAATATAACAGTATGTCGTCACAAAAGTTTCTAATTGAACTTGCAACATAATATAATAGAAGGAAGATAAAAAAACTTTCTTCTAAAAAAATTTGAATTTATGAAAAAAAAAGTTGTTTTATGTAAGTTTATTTTTGAAGTTCCTACACCCTTTATTCTTCTACTATTTACCTTATAATGAAAACCCGAAATCCATATTTGTAAATCGATGGATACTAATAATTAAAACATTTTAACTGGTACAAGACTTCATGCCAAAACAAGTCTAACGCCTTGCTGTACACTCTCGTACAATCACGCGAAGCAATGTGTGAAGCGACAGAGATCAAACGAGAGTACTTTAGTACACTCGCTCTCAGTCTATCCCGAGGGTGTACAGCCGGCATTTTGCACTTAAAAATAAACAACTACATAAAATATTGAAAAAAAAAAGCTAACTAGAACTGGAGTTTAGGTTAAGAGGTACTCTTAGCGAAAAATCACAAAAATTTATTTTGATTCTAGATTTTCTTTCAAGTACATGTATGTGCGCATACAGTACATGTATACATAAGGCGTAAGGCTGACGTTGCGACCACTAGCTTTCTCTACTAACGCATAATCTAAGGCGATTGCCACACTACTTCACGGCACGTGCGCGAGACGAGACTAATCTCCCGCGCGGAGAATCGTTGCTGTACCGCGCGAGCTTTATACAACATGTTCTTTTGCACTCCCGCGGAATTTGTAGAGGAAGATATACAGCACTAGTAGAGCACGAATAAACTAAGAAGCAACCTTAAAATCGAGAAGAAAAAAACGGCTGTTCCATACATTTTGTCGACGACCAACGAATTTTTTGTATGGAACTGTCTTTTTTCCTCGATTTCAAGGTTGCCCCATAGTTTATTCGTGCTCTGCTAGTGGAGTACACCTACCTCTACAAATTCCGCAGGAATGCAAAACAACACGTTGTATGTTGACTGCGAGGTTACTACGACTTTTGATAATCACTGTAAACTCTTTTAATTTTTGTGTGGCTCCATACATTTCAATAAAGCGCCTCCTGGCGGAAACGTTAAGGAACCAAGTTGAATGTATGGAACCAAACGGAAACGAAAAAAGTGTACGTTGACTTTGCTAACGTTACACTGAGGTACTGAAACTAGAACATTAGCGAAGTAGTGTGTTAATTGCCTAAATCAGCATACGTATTCACTTCGGAAACGTTTCCGATTGGATTTCAAAAATTGTAAACTCAAATTATTCCAATCTCAGTCCGTATTCATAAGTTTTTAAACGTGATCCATTCTTCCGATCGGATTTATACCCGATTTTCTATTCCAAAACTTATAAAAGTAGACTGAGATTCGAACAATTTGAGTTTGAAAGTGGGATCCGATCGGAAACGTTTCCGAATGATTGTGAATAGCAGCGCAGAGGTGCTCAAACTATTTTGCCTCTTAAACCCACTTGCCCTGTTTTGGGTAGAGCCAGTGGCGAATGGCGTAGGACATTACCTATTTGCCTATATATTTTATTTATTTGATTAACTCATATCGTCTTGCACTTTGGGAATCACTGGCCTAAAGCATCACACTATCCAAAAATATTCATATCATCTATATCTGCATCATAATATCGTTTCAAAAATATATTCTCTACTAAAGTTTGCTCTACTATCCCCTTTACTAATAAACGTTGTATAGTCTAGGAATAGTTATACAGTGTTTTGTCTTTTTCTATCTGATTTTTTTGATTTTTAAAAGTTCTTTATTAACTTAACAATTAAACACTTACAACACAGTCTATTAATGTAGCTGGTAATGGTTATTTAAATTAACTATTAGGCTAAACTCGCCTATTTAAGTCATTTAAAAAAAACAAGTTAAATTTTAATTTATAGTAAAACATGGATGTTACGTGTATCTAAGGTATACAGTACATGATAGTACGAGTAGGTCTGTTATGAGTCTTTTGTGCCAGACTCATTTTTAAACATGTTTTTTAGATAATACCTACTTTAACATTGTGTGCAAAAGAAAAACATATTGACATCAACAAATTAATTAAATGATTAGCATGAATGTAGCAAAGTAAAATAAACTTATATTGATAATGGTATTAATGAATAAAGTAATACTACGTTTTGGTAGGAAGTTATGCGAACGGCATTCACAATCAACTCTAACTACCCTCATTTTCGCTGTTAAAACTCGACTGGCCGCGATCTCTATCTTTTTCTATCTATTAAATTACTAGCTGCGCCCTGCTGTTTTAACCGCGGTTATAAAGTAGCCTGTGTGTTAATCCAGGGTATAAGCTACGTCCATGCAAAATTTCACCAAAATCCGTCCATCCGTTAGAGCGTGAAGAAGTAGCAAACACAGACTAACACACACTTGCAAACTTCACCTTTATAATATTAGTGTGAAGTGTGATTTTAATAATCATAAAAGACAAAACACTGTATAACTATTCCGAGGCTATACAACGTTTATTGACCGAGCAAGCGTAGGCGAGCGAAGCGTCTAAGCTTCAGCTTTGAAAAATTTTTCAAAGCGAAAATGAAATTTTCAGCTTTGATTTCGTACTTTTGTCAGAATTATGTCTTGATTTCTGTCCGGATCTGTCTTCCTCAACATGTCGATGTTCTTAACCAATTCTCTTGGAATTTACGTTTTTTTTTTCAAAATTACGATTTTTTTACGCAAAAAAACATTTCTCCGACATATTGAAAAATTTCAAAAACCAGATTACTGAATTCTATACAATTATTGAACCTACTCACAAAATTCAATACACACAAACACGAGAATCGGTTGAGGGATGCGACCTGTATAGGACGACAGACGTCGGCCGCGAGGTCTACATCACACAGAGCTACTAGTAAGGGACATATAGATGACTTGACTTGAAAATCTAAAGATTATTACGCACAAATGCAATTTCTCTAGTACAAAATTAAATGTCCTAATTGTAGCTAATTTCTAACTTGAAACAGACGCTGTTTAACGATATAAGTGTTTTAAGGTACCTTCCCGCGTCCGACCGCATTCGACAACAGCAAATGCAAATTTTTAATTAATTATTTTTTAATTAAATTTAAATTATTACATTTTAAATTTATTTATTTAATTAATTTCAATTATTTTACATAATGATTAATTTTATAAGCCATTTTTAATTAAGTGTTTGTTCTTTAAATTGTTTTGTTTGATGTTTATTTTTATTGAAGTGTGAATTAGATGTAAATTTCTAGTTTAGTAAATATTACATAATTTTCTAATGTTAAATATTGCATGTCCGCTAGGACAAACTGTTGATACACACGTACTTCACCTTTATATGTACACAGTTTTAAGCAATAAAATTTTACTTCACTTTGCAGACGACATGTCGTCACGACACATACAAACCAGTAGTTTGTATGTATTTGTATGGGACACGTTCCGCAGCGAGCGACATGTGTCGCTTGCTGCTGCCGTTGGCTTCATGTCGCTCGCTGCGGAACGTATCCCATACAAGTACAAACAAACCAGTAGTGCCGTGACGTCACGTCGTCTGCTGCTACCGTCTGTGGTCGGGCGCGGAATGGTACCTTTAGATTACAAAGTTTCCAAGTATTTTTATATTTTTAAGTACAACTTGTGCATTTGCAGCATTATTTGATTAATATTAGTTTGTAAGTACAATTTGTTTATAAGTTAGTGGTCGCATATATTATAAACGTAAAAAAATCAAATAAAGCCATTTCATATAAGTATCTATCTACGTCTATGTAAAATATTACAGATATATCTATTTCTGTTTACTATGGTATGTTTAAGCATTCAATATCAGAATGGCACCAAAGCGTAAGCGAGACAGCACTATTATCATCTATGTTTATCTCATTCGCGCGACGCGTCCAGACGCGAGGAGTAGCCGAGACCGCACTTGTCCATGGTATCATAATATACTCTTCTGTTTTTTTGAACCACGATATTATTATAGTCTATGTTTATCTCATTCGCGCGGCGCGTCCAGACGGGAGGCGAAAGTGAGACAGCACTATTATCGTCTACGTCTATATCATTCACGCGGCGCGTACTGGCGCGTTGCGTAAGCGAGACAGCACTATTTTCGTGTATGATTATTTCATTCCCGCGGCGCGTCTTGGCGCGTTGCGGAACTGAAACAGCACTATTATCGTCTACATTTACATCATTCACGCGGCGCGTCCTGGCGCGTTGCGTAAGCGAGACAGCACTATTATCGTGTACGTTTATCTCATTCGCGCGGCGCGTCCCGGGCTGGCAACTAGTTCGAACTCTGCGGCCCGCTGCGGCCAGCGGCGGCGGCGCGGGCGCAGCAAGTCAGCTACAAGGCGCAGCCTCCCTACGCACACACACAACACTGTTAGCAGGGGGAAGGGGGCATGCGACTGACTCACTAACTGACTGACTGACGAGTCGTTCAAACAGCAATGACATTCAAAAAGTCATCAACTCTTAACCACTGGGGGGCTACTCCTACGCGTGAGATGAGATGAGATTTTATCTTGGTCACTCTCACACCTATGACTATTCAAACGAGAGCAACAAGGACGAAAAAAGGTGAGGTTGAATCTCACTCCGTAAGAATAGCCCTGCTGATCGTAGACTGAGAATGAACAGACAAGTCAATGGCGTTTGCAAATGAAATAGCTATAGTCGAGGTACTTCACATAAACGATGCGATTGTTGGGCGTAATTGTAGACTGATTTTGTGCTTAACAAACGAAAAATGTGCATACTATGACAGAGACAAAAAATTACATTTTCGTCTCTGTCACTCTAATTGAGTACTGTATTTTGCCATCCCGGTCGAACATAGTATTATAATTACCTGTCAAGTGTATTCATTCTCAGTCTACAGATCGACGTGTAGTATGTTCCGCTAATAACTGTTTAATTACATTCCGCCTTTGTTCTTTGACTCTTAAGGTACT
The DNA here is from genome assembly GCA_911728515.1 of Peribatodes rhomboidaria. Lineage (NCBI taxonomy): Eukaryota > Metazoa > Arthropoda > Insecta > Lepidoptera > Geometridae > Peribatodes > Peribatodes rhomboidaria. The sequence goes on from OU452190.1 coordinate 2,316,896, forward strand.
AGGGTCAACTGGGGCAAATGCGTCTGTGGGGCAATTGCGTCTTTCGAGAATTACTGACAAACCCTTCACAAATTGGGCAACTAACGCCATCTAGCACAGATTGTTGCAACTAAAGATATAAAAAAAGATGTAGGTGGACTAATTTGTAAAGGGGTTTGCCAGTCACTCTCCAAAGACGCATTTGCTCCAGTTGACCCTACATGTTATTTTGAATAGAATAATAAGGTTTATTCCGCCTTGTTCACCTGGGTGAACTAAGTGGCATAAACCAAAAATAATTACAAATTAAAAATAATTTAGGCTATGTACCACATTCGTCAATGGTTAAGAGTTAAATAGCTAAATTTGAAAGAAAAACGCTTTTCTATCACCCTTGATAGTTTAAGAGTGTTAGCAATACTGCACCTCTACATCAGTTCAGCCGTTTACAAGTGACGTAATAACGAAAAATGACAAACATACATGCATAAAGACATTTTGTTATTGGTTATACTAAGGATAATTTAGGGCATTTCGAACTCTATTGACGCTGCGGCCACATATTGGTCATATTTGCACCAATCTAGATCTTGGGGCCAAGACACCAATGTGTGTTTCAGTCTTTATACACAAAGTAGATATTGAAGCCAATTTTGACACATTGGCTTCAGTATATGCCAATGTGTGAAATATTAAGGTTCAATATTGAACATTCAAAATTTAAGCCAAGCTTGAGCCCAAAGTCTAACCAATGTGACGCCGCGGTATGAGGGTAGTAATAAAAATTAAGTAAAACAGTCAAAACAAAGAAAGACCGCCATTTGACCGACAGAAAACATTTTAAAGTAAAGGGCGTTTCACCAGAATCTGCCGGAACACAACTACGAAATTCTAAGGAAACAACATTAAAAACAGACAAAAGATCTACTAAAGAATGAAATCATTAAAAAAAAACTAGTTATACTTATTATACATGCCATACAACTCGATTTTTAACGAGACCCTTGGAGCTGTCAAAATTTCACCGTTACATTTCACTAATCGCTAATGCTACTTAGTTTGACAACTCCACCGACCTTCAAAAATCAAGCAAAACACAAAAGCTATCACGAAAAGTAGTATAAAGGTGGCATTCACGATCATGCCACCACGCAAAACGGCATGATGTCAAGCCAAAATTTGATCGTGAGTGAGGGATTCTAATGGCATGACGTAAAACTCTGGATTGCCATATAGCAAAGCATCACGCCAAAATTTTCGAATGCGTAAACTGACAACCACCCTTACTTATTATAAAGTCGAGAGTAACTCTGTCCATCAGTTTGTAAGCTTTCACGGCTAAACAGCTGAAATAATCTTGATAAATTTTGATAGACAGTTACAGTATAGCACGATGAAGCTATTTAGATACTATTTTCTGAATAAACGCGAATGAAGTCGCGGGTAACTGCTAGTTTTGAAATAAATTATAGAAAATTGAAGTGATCATGAATGGGGTACACATACGGCGTCAATCTGTTTGACTTCAGTCATTTGGAGCCACGCCAAATGGCGCGATCGTGAATGCCCACCTTTAAATGTATAGAAATAGCAAATCAGCAAACTAACAAAAATAAACGTATTTCATTGTTTTTTTTTTACCAAAAACATTTTTATATTTTAGTAGACTTCAGTTAGATTGTATTTAGTAATAACACAAAATTATTAAAAACAAGAAATTATTAGACAAATCATTTAAACGCTTAATTAATATTTTTATTATTACTACTTAAACGATTTTTACAACGACAAGGAACTAAGTTTCTCTAAGTAGAAAAAAATACTCTCTAAGTTATATATTTTTAACATTCAGTGTAAATATAAGCAAAACTGTGTAACATTCATGATTAAATTTCGATTGCGTAACATTTGAGTATAAACGGTTATGTAATTATTTTAACAATAATTGGCACTAATTGAAGAACTCCGTCCACTTACAAGTTCAGCGTCCGATTGCCTCATAATGGTATAAATGAAAAGCGAACTTAGAGTTTATGGCATAAAGTCCTATTTAGAAAGACTTACCGAGCTGCCGACGACTTAACCATAAATGACCCGCGCGTGGGCCACTCTGACAACTGACGACCTAAAGACGACTTTATACCAAAAATTATAAGTTCGTTTTTCTTTTATACCATTGCGAGGCGGTCGGCCACTTAGAGCTTATAAGTGGACAGACAACTTCATATAACTTTTAAAAGAGCGGTCTATCACAGAGGAATAGGTACAAATATTACAATACATGGAATACAAGACTTTATAAATGTATAAATTCATGTAAAATTCTCTCTCGATATTTTAGGAACATACAGGGTGATTCTCGGTTAGCAGCAACTCAATCGTGGTCATTCAATTTAATGTTTTCAAAATCTTTTGTTATTAGACCAACCCCTTCCCTTTTCCTCTTTTTTCCACAATTATCAAATTCTGTCGAACCGAATTGGTCCAACAATTTCATAACATACTCGTAGGTTATGTCAATATTGTTAGGTTTTTTTTTCTATGAAATTGATTTGATTCTCATTTGTTTTATTTAATAATAGGCTTGCGTTTGTCCGCCATCATGCCTGATGAGCAATGATGCAGCCTACGATAGAGCACGCTTGCCTAGAAGAAACCGATTCACTAGAGACTTGACGTCACAAACGAAACGAAACACCCACTCAGGCAGCCATTTCAGGGTTAAATGCCTATTCCATTACACGATATCTCAGACCCTACCCGCAGGTACAGAGTAGTGTAATAAATAAACAAGGAATCAGGGTTTTTTTTTTTTATAACAAACTAGGCATGCGTTTGACCACTGACTCGCCTGATGGGAAGCGTTGCCGTGATCGAAGGTGTAACACGCTTGCCTAGGAGATACCTATTCACTTTACTCTTAAACACCCCCGGATTGTATTTAGGTGGAAAGACAGACGCAGGCAACGAGTTCCACACCTCTGCAGTTCTTACAAGAAAGGTTGACTTGAAACGCTTAGTGCGTTTTGGCGGAATTTCCACCATGAGAGGGTCCCTTAATCAGACGACCGAGTGGTTACAAGCTCCCTGCTTCAGGAATGGATCGCGAAACACGATGAAGTCAGGGTCCCTAAATCGGTCGACAGAGTGTTGACGACCTCCATGCTTTAGGCTAGGACACGATAGTCAGGGCCCTAGAAATCGCGTAATGTAATAGGCACTTTAGGCCTCATAGTCAAGAGTTGTCAAGACCTTTTTTTTTTAGTCTACAGTAACCTGAGAATCACCTGTATTAAAAACATCCTTTCACTCTTCAGACATTCATTAAGTTTTAATGGGATTCCACTAGTACAATAAAATTCTACCTACAATTTTCCCGTTTACCTGCTTTTCCCCGGATTTCTACTCCAAGTGTTAACAAATCTTATTGGGTTATAAATGTATTCAAAATGTAAGCTTCCGAATCAAATAACATCCAAAATTTAGCAAGCACACACACTCGCACTAACACACACACAAACGTTCATACATCCACACTTTCTCATTTATAAATTAGTTTCATACAAGTAATAAATACTACATTTTGAAGTAGGTTATATAACAACTCTACATCTAAAAAAGTATACATATAAATTGAAAAGTTTAAATTCACCTTAGTACAATCTAAAATGTATAATTATTAAATATTATAATACTGCCTAAATAATACATCAAAAGTTTTATAAGGGCTCAAAATTTGGCTACAATTTGTGCTTTTGCATTAAAGTCTTAATTGGAAGATATTTGTATATTGGATAATTTTAGGAATATAAAACTACGAATACTACGATACTAAGATAATTTATTTAATTACTTTTTTATTTAAAAATTTAATGTGGTTGTTTAGGTAGGAAACTTTATAATGAAATCTGTAGGTACGAGTACAAGCTATTGAAATATCTCCAAAATTCTAGATGGCCAGTAACACCGTTTTTATGTATATATCTGTTAAGATAACCCGCTATAATTGTTCAGAATAAAATCTCGACATTTTTTAGAATCTAGATATACAGGGTAATTCTTCTTAAGACTAAACATCAAAAATTGGTGATGCTTTACCAAAAATCGTGTCCTATATCTATAAAAATCGAAGTGTATGTATGTTCGCCAAAACGGCTGGAGCAGGCATTCTTCAGATTAGCCCAGTGGATGATTATCTGAAGTCTGGTAGCGATTAGCCACCTAATTCTACTAAGCAATTGTTATTAAATTGTTAATGAATGGCCTCAAATTGACACTTTTTGTTTGCTACAAGTGTCAAAAATAGACAATTCATTAATCATTTAAAAACGATTGCTTAGTAGAATAGAGGCCCAGATCAAAAGAAATCGTAGCATGTCGCTAGTAATACATCATTTTGGTCATTCCCTTTCTAATGTCCAAAATAAGAAGAATTACACTGTATCTGATTTGGCACAGAATCGTCATATTTTGAAGCAGAATTACAAGTTTTGAATTAACATTTTAAATAGTTAATTTTAAGGAATAGTTTGTTTAATGTAATTTAATTTAAAGTTAACATTTAGTCAACAATTGACATCTAAATTCAACATGAAACAACTATGAACTACATCGAACAACTATGGTATATAAATAAATTCTTTCGTCCTTTCAAAAAGTAGTAAAGCATTCCTTTTAATTTATACTGAGTACTTTGAAAGGAGTACTTTGCAAAAACAATATACAGGGTTATAGTTACTCACCAAAAACCTCTTACGGGTTCATTGTACTCATCAATACGAACAACTTTTACTATGAAGCCAATCCTGTAATCGCGAAAAAAAACAGCTGTTCCATACAAAAAGTTCAATCACCTCAGACAAAATGGTTGGAACAGCTGTTTTTTTTTCGGGATTTCGGAGTTCACCCCATAGTAAAAGTTGTTCGTATAGATGAGTACAATTAACCCTTAAGAGGTTTTTGGTTAGGTACCTATAACGCTGTATTATAACATATCTATAAAAACTCGTGTCGTGTGGTTGCGCTAAATTCATCATTTTCGGTTATCAGCGTTGTTCTTGTCTACATTAGCGGTCAACTCGTCGCATTTCTGCGGAATTAACGTGGGCGATAATTCGCCCGATACATCGCCGAGTGCCGAATTAACCGGCTACACTTTTTGCAATAGCCCGAATTATCGCCAGCGTTCGCTAATGTAACCGCAAATTTATGATGTTAAAATGTCATGATAATCACGATTACATGACTCATGACTCAGTAATAGCATGTAAATTCATCATTACATGTAAGCATGATCATGATTACAGATCGTAACACGTAATCATGATTATAATCATTTGTATTTGTTTGTATTTTTACAGTTAACAAAAGTAGTTACTTAGTTTTAAATCAAAGATACTCATTTTAAAGTTCTCAGTATATAACATTCACCAAAGATAAATTCCCAAATCCTTCAAAAACATTATTCTGCCACGCAAAAGTAAACCTTTCACACTATAGCTTCAGTGTCGCTGATCACGTGAATACCATGCTTTGTCAAGATCAATCTTACTATATCGTTGCAACTCCTCGTTTTATAGTTCTTGCTCTCTCTCTCCTTCATCTTTATACTCTTCATTTTGTCACACAGTTTACTGACTTCAGACTTGCTTTTCTTTAAATCTTCAGGTCTTAACTTTCGTATAGTCGAGGAGCATCGTTTTTTAATCGGTTCCGTTTGTAAGTTCTGCTCGACGTTTCCCTCGCTGACTCTTCGCCTATAGAGCTCATATTCTATATCATCTTTACGCAGGTAACTATCCAAAGAACTGTATGTAGACTCTCCAACACTTAACTCATCTTTGATCAACTTTTCACCTTTAAGACTAAGTTTTTCACCTTTAGGACTAGCCTTTTCACCTTGAAAGTGAGCCTTTTCACCTTTCAGGCTAGCCTTTTCACCTTTAATACTAGCTTTTTCACTTTGAAGACTTACCTTTTCGTCTTGAATCGCGTGTTGAGTCGCGTCGCTCACGATTTTGACCGCTTTCCCCGGTACGTAGGTAGGTGGGACTTTGTCCAGGTACGCCATTTTGGGCTTTAGCGTGTCAATAATAGGGCTGACGGAATCTGTTTGATTCGGCATTAGGAAGTTAGATTTCCTTTGACGTTTTACTGTTACAGTTTCATCGACTATAGAGGGTTTGTCTCTGATAGAGATGAGTATGTTTTTGAAGGTAGTTTCCTCTGGTGACGTCATGATGACGTCTTGAGGGGACCGTTTGCCGTAGTTTAGGAGGTTAGAAAGGTACTCACTGTTTCCAGGGCAAGCGTGGAAAAAAGTCATGTGTTAATTTCTATTAGATATTATGCTAGCATTAATTTATACATAATTTATAACTAAAAATAAAATAAAGGTATAAGCTACAGTTTCGAAATTTGAAATAACATTTTTTTTTGTAAATTAATGACCTTCTACAAACATGTTTGTTTTACAATAGGTTTTTTTTTAAATATAATGACTTCGAAAAATTGGTTCTTCGAGCCTTTTAGCCACGAAATTTCTCTGAAATTTCACCATGATAGTTATATAAATATTGCGTTACAAATAAGGAGCTTTGTTATAACTTTTAATAAATGGGTCTTCAAACCAATATTTTTTCTAAATTTGGTCCTTCGAGCCCACTTTTTTTTTTAAAACTATGATATATGTACTAGTTTTTCGAGACTCACGCGTCGCTCCGTGCGTTGTACAGCCTGTACTGCTTGATGTAGTGCAGGACCGCGTCGTCCGTGAGGTACTTGGCGCTCTCGGCGCGACGCACGAGGCGCCGGATCACGGTCGAGCTCACCTCGTTGGCGATGTAGTTCGTTACTAGGACCACGTTTTTCTGTAATACGAGGCGAAAGTTGATGATTTAAAAATTATGTATTAAATGTCAAGAGTTAAAATGTTTTTATTCAATTGGGTATGTTGTATAATAGACTCGACCGCCTTGTTCGGAAAAAGAGCCACTACTCAGAACAGGCAAAACACTGAGGGGATTTTTTTAAAGACTTTTCATCATAAAATTTTGATAGATTTTAATTAAAAACGGGACCAATCTGAAAAAAAAATTATGAAAAATACGGAAATGAGTTTGTTCGTATGCTTGTTTGGTACGCTTTAACTACTCATCATGAAATTTTGCATAAATAAACATGGTTAGGGGTACAGAAAAGACCTTAGATAGTTACTTTTATCCCAAAAAAATTTACGTTTCAATTGAGCACTGACAATGAGTCTTTGACAGACTTGAACCCCTCCGCTCCTATCACCTACGTCTATCACGCGATAGTAGGTTCCCTAGGTTACTACGAGTATGCTAGGACAACAACAACAAAAAACGAATTAGTCATTCAAAGAATTGGTTCAACGAACCCGTTCTTATGAAAGATGGTTCAAATTTCGAATCTTTATACTCAACAGTGGTTGGAAAATGTTTGAAGCTGATGAGAAACTAAACCAATAAGTGCACCAACTCACCCTATGTTTATAAAGCATGTCCGATTCGTAGATAAACCGTCCTGGGTCACTGCCAGCCCGCGAGACCACCACCAGACCGTGTTTACCCACTATTGTGTCCAACTGAAAAGAAAAAAAACCTATAAGTACAGGCCGATTCAAACTTGATAGATGAGAGCGATGATAGCCTAGTTGGACAAGCCCGCCTCTCAAACCAGAGGGATCGGGTTCAAACCCAACCGACAGCACGCACCAATTTGTTCATTGGGTGAACATATTATATGTCATCTGCTACATGGCTGGACCCCGGTGTATGGCGACAGGCTCGCCTCCTGTCACATTTGGGACCGAATATCGCCCGGCAAAGTGTGGGTGTTGTATTACACCTCTGCCAGCCTCCTCGGGGAAAAGGCGTGACGATATGTTTATGTATGTTCATATTTATGATTCAAATTCAATGGCGGCGCTGAAGTTAGGCGCGAAACGCTGCGCAGTAGCGAAAGCGAAGGTATGCGCGGGCGACAGAGCGGCAAGACGCCGCAAAGTCTCACTTGCGACGCACTTCACAGCCGACATTACGTTTGAATCAGTCTGTACCAATAGCGAAATTATTTTGAGTAAAAAAGTTGAAATGTATAGACAAATCTCTAAAAATACTGATCTGATTCTCAATCATTTATTTTAAGTATCGTACCAAATGTTTTAGTATTCGTTAGGAATAGAAAATGTATTACGACAATAAACAAATACCATTGGAATACCAATGGTTTTGTATAATGTTTTTGAAAGGATTAGGATTATTTTGATAGATCATAATAACTGACTTCTTGTCATTGGTTTGTCCGATGATATCTTGAGTATCTTGGATTCGATCTTCATAAAGTTTTACAGGAAAGTAGCTCATGCAAATACAATATTAAAGTTGAAATATGAGCGAAATTGGACGATTGATGGAGATAATCGAGGTTTCCGTTCGAGGCGAATTACTAGTTATTTTCAATTGCATTTATTTTTAGCCTCGACGCAAATACAAGGGGGTGTTATAAGTGACGTGTCTGTGTGTGTGTCTGTTGCATCGTAGCTCCCAAACGGGTGACCCGATTTTGATTTGATTTTTTTTTAATTGAAAGGTGAATTAGTCGGGAGTTATCTTGCTATGTTTGATGAAAATCAGTGTCGGAGGTTTGTCATTTTTTTAATGTATGCTTGTTAATAACAGAATACAAAGCTTAACAGTTATTGAGCGATATGGCCTAAGAAAGGTGAGCGAAGCCGCTGGCAAATAAGCTAGTTAAAATTGAATAAAAACTAGAACTGACCAGAGTTTATCCATCTATCTAACATACATATTTAAATAGATATACAGTACTCGGCGATACATATTGCACATCGACCTTTGGAAAGAGACTTCACCTTCGTAGAGCGTTATCTCAATCGCACACTAAACGAAACTGTCGTGAAAGAGAAGAGAAGAGCACTACGAAGCCGAGTCTCTTTCCAACAGTCGATGTGCAATTTTTATCGCCGGGTACTGTTTACGTATATATAATAATCACGACCTTTACGTAGTGGTACGCGAGACCACTAAGTTCTAAAGGTTGTTCTTTCTTGTACTTTGACAGGTAACACAAAACCCTTAAGAGGGCCGCGACGCTCTGAAATTTCCATACAAACGCGCTCCTCAAATTTCTTGAAAACCATTTGTCAGTTTATGATGAAATTTAGCATGTACAATTAAATTAACAATATCTCCGCCCGTTCTTGTTTTATTTTAAACGATTATTCAATAGGTAGACAAAGCAAATCAAAAATTCCTTTACATAGGGTTGTCTACATCATTAGCTGTTAAATGAATCCATAATACAAGGGAAAATCTTAGTTATTTAAGAATGATTACAGAAGTGCAAGTTATAAAAAAAATTAAATTGCACTTTGTCACTCTGTAGGTAACTTTAGAGGCTCTTCGCTCGTCTTCTTTTTCTAGACGAAATGGCTATAGAATACCTTAAGCCAATGCGAAGTTAGTCTAAAGTGGTCGACGGACTCTTAAGTATAACTACACCCAAAACCATCACCTGGTTTGAGAGTGATTAAGAGTAACATTGCAGGATAGCAGGTAAAACCGCAGGATACATATTAATATAGTGAGGTAACAAAAGCTTACGTCTTCGTCGGACCAGAGCCCCGGCGTCGCGAACGACTCCAGCAGGTCGCCTCCGCACAGCAACTTCACCGTTACCTTCGAATATCAGAAGTGGGATCAATTTTTGCATTTAAGACTGAGATTTTTATTAGCACATTTTTATGTACTAAAAATTGTTTAGATCAATTTTATTAAACCTATTTATATTTATTGTGAACCTTTATAGGTAATGTAATTTACAGAATTTTACTTGATTGCGATTCTTCATAACTATATATATCTACACCGGTAGACTGGTTTCCATATTTAATTATCATCGAAAATGGAGCAGTGGTAACTCGCGCGCGTTTGATGTCGTCCACGTACTTCATCCCCCAAGTTTTTTTTTCATAATAATGAATAGGTCATACGTACACGCGCCTTGTCCCCCTTTCTCGTACATTGTCCCCCACATCCCCGAACCTCTCCCCCCTAATCCGTACTTTGTCTTTTACTTCGTTGTTCTTTGTGAGACAATGTTAACGTAAGACCATCCCATTTCATTGCTTATTAAATATGCTTTTTAGTTTCTCGCCTATTCTTCTTAGAGGCTCTTTTCTGAACATGGCGGTAGAATAATTTTTATAATTTTGATGTCCTTATGTGTATCTTCAATTGAATAAAGACATTTTAACTTTTGATTTTATTTGACATTCCCCAAACTATATCCCCAACGATCCGGCACCTCACCATTTACGATCCCGTAACTCGTCCCCCACGCCCCACTCCTCGTCCCCATCGACCCCGCTCCTCGTCCCCATCGGCCGCGCTCCTCGTCCCCCACAATCCCACACCTCGTCCCCCACAACCCCACTCGTCGTCCCCCACGACCCCGCTCTTCGTCCCAAGACCCCGCCCCTGACCCCGTATACCTTGTCCTCCGTGTTCCCGTTCAGCCGCTCCCCCATGTTGTCCGGCTCGTCGATATTATTAACGTTGAGGATGTCGTCCGGGATCCACGTCGGCGACTCGAAGTTCGAATCGAAGTTTGAAGACATGTGCTCGTTTATTGTGTCCTTAAATACACGGTCACTTTACTTTGTGATGATATCTTTTAACTTTAGTTTTTAGGGTTCCATACCAAAATGATAAAAAGGAACCCTTATGGTAAGACTCCAATATCTGTCTGTCCGTGCGCATGTCACCGCTGATTATCTTAGAAACTATAAAAGGTAAATAGTTATACTCGACTAACATCTTAGTTCGAGCATTGTGATACTCTGAAAACCAGCTCTGCGTAGGCTGGCCAGCCTCCGCAGTAGGTACATTGCTGAGAGTATCCCAATTGCCAATAAAATTGTTGCTTGTTATTTATTTTTGTTTAGTTATTTGTCTTTTTTAATTTTTTTAGTTATGGCAATAAATCCCTTATTATTTATTAATTTATTTTAACTAAGACTTGTTTTTTATGTGGTTTGTATTTTTTACAAACCACATAAAAAACAAGTCTGTTCCAAATATTTATACCCGCGGCTTCATTTATTTAGAAAATAGTATTTGAAAACCTTCCTCATGAAATAGTATACGATTATTATAGGCCTAATTATCAAATTTCATCAAGATCTGTTCAGCCGTGAAAAGCTTACAAACAGACAAATGGACAGACAGACAGATGAACAGACAGAGTTATTTTCGATTTCATAATATTAATATTACTATGGATAAATGGAAAAAAATGAAGAGCAAGTCAGAGCAGAACTGACTTGATGGTACTGCATGGAGATCCTGGTCCTCGTCCAGCCAGACTGCTGCGTCTCCCACTCCGACACCTTGATCCAGCCCGACGAGCGCAGGGCCAGCTTCAACATTGCTATCCTGAAAACAATAACAACATTATGTTCGCAATTCGCATAACTATACCTACTAATTGACCTAGTGAGTGAAAAGCGCGAGCGAATTGTCTCAGTGTAAAAAAAAAACTTAAAATATTTTATGCCTGAAATAAAATATTTTGTTTTTTTTTTTCAACTCACATTAAGTACTTATACACAATGGCACACATTGTTTAGATTAAGTTACATACCTACTTAAATAAGATTAGACAAAAAAAAATTGGTAGGTAAATTATAGTCATCCATTTAAATTTAACTCTTGCTAGTTTAGCTTCGGCAAAAATGCTTTCCGATGGTTTACCTCTACACTATAGCACCCCTATTCACAATGATTCGGTAATGTTTCCGATCGGATTCACAAATTTTTTGAATTCAAATTGTTCAAATCTCAAAAATATATAAAACTAGCTGTTACACGCGACTTCGTTCGCGTTTATTCAGAAAATAGTATCCAAAAACCTTCTTCATGATGTACTGTAACGAATTATCAAATTTCATCAAAATCCATTCAGCCGTTTAGCCGTCAAAAGCCTACAGACAGACAGACTTACATTCGATTTTATAATATTAGTGTGGATTTGAAAGAGAGAACAAGCAGACAGGCCTTGTGGGCGATCAAGGGCTGACCATAATGATGATGTTCATCAGTTTTTAACAACCATTAATTTACCTGATGTCAATTTGTATTTGTAAGATTTTAAGAAGAGACAATTCTACACTAGCAATGATTTAGAGAATATTAAGTTTTGATAGGGAAGCTATGACGATTTTGCATAAAACAATTCATCACCAGTATGCTATCTTATCAGGTTGTTTAACAGGTCAAACAATACTTAATAAATGACTTACATTTTGCAAGTATTTGAATAATTTCAAGGTTCAATGTTATCAGTTATCACTGAGTTAACAATTGTTGTTTACTAATCAACTCGCATGGAATTCAGTCAAGCATTTTATTTGTTTAAAACTATTTTATCATCAACAGTATAATCTTCAGCCTCTCAAATCATAGAACTAATTATTGCCAACATTCACCTGTGTATTAAATGTTGGCAAAACACAACAAGATTTGCAAAAAATTTGATATATTTCACACTACAACTAGCAACTCCACAAAATATTTTAAATCTGTTGAGAAATAATTTTTCTTGTACAGCTTTTTTTTTTAATTTTACTTTTTAGTTGTACCAAGTAGTGAAAGTACTCTTATTTAGATGCATGCAGTGTTCACGTAAAAAAAAGTTTTCACTTTTTATGAAACTTTTAGTAGAAAAGTAGTAGTGTGCACTACTACTCCTTACTAAATTCAAATTCCAATTCTTTAATGACATAAAAACGGACACATCCACTAACATCTATGTCAACAATATTCAAAACAGAACAAATTAAATTACATTAAAAAACAATACATAAAATGTCAACACAAAAAAATTAAATTAAAAATATTAAATAGTAAAAGTAAGGATTTTGAAAGATTACCTACTTAACTTTAATCTTGAAAACAGCTGCTTCAAAATTATGAATTGTTAACATAAAAAGGCAGCTTGTGAAAAGGTTAGAGCGCTGGCTGTATGCTTAGTCATTATTTTTATCATAAAAGGACTGAGTCATGCTCACGCTCAATTGCAAGTTATAACATGCTCCTACCTATCGCAACCAGCTTTTTATTTGTGGTTTTCCTGTTTCTCAGTTTTTTTTGAGGATAAAACATGTAATGTCTTGTCTGATGTAAAGGTTTATTTGGTTGTGTAGTTTGTTATGTCTTTTCTTAGGATGTTTTTAAATATTGACTAGGTATGACTATTTTTTTTTAATTATATAAGAATTTTTAAATAAAGGGGAGAAAAATAGAGTAGGTAGGTATAATACCATTTTTCTGTCCAAAGGGTTTTTTAAGTATATTAGCTTTAATTTTTTTAAGCTTTATGAAATGAAATGAAAAATAAACATTTTTCATTTGGATTAATTTTATGAAGATTTTGTTGAAAATAAATAAATACTCTATTTTTGCTTCATTTGTTTGAAAATCAGTCATAGTTTTCATTAAAATCATCCATCCTTCATCTTTTTTCATAACATTGCATTTCCATTTTAAACATTTTTTCACTTCTGTTTCAATGTTTTAAGTATTATTTTTAAATAATTGTTGTAGTATTTTGCTAAGCATTGAATTATGCAAATGCTGTATATGCAAAGGGTGTTCATATCAACTCCATGTATTTATGAAGGTTATTATTACGAAGGTGTAATGTGATCACTGTAGGTTTATCCTTATGAATAAATATTTAAAGATTGTAATTAATTTATTTAAAGTTGTGATTTTTAGTAATATTTTTTTTAAATCAAGAAGACCATAAATTTAAGATTAAAATAAGACAGAAGTACTTTTGTCTTGTAAAAGGTTTTTAACTCTAGAAGTACTTACTCTGAATTATAAATTAACTAAATATGTTCTTACCTATGTGGAGCAGCCACAAGATCCTTTTTACCGTAAGCATCGTGTACCGGCGACACGATGCCGCCAACCACAGTCCCCAAGCCAAGGGTGTTCATGTAGTCTTTGGCAATTTCTGAAAAAAATAAAAATCACGACCTGCTCAAGGTTATGAAAGCTTGGAAAGGTTACGTTTTATTGTTCTTCTCTTAAGTTTTTGTTCCGTGGTTTCGTGTTGTTGAAGGACAAGGTAAAATTATCATAAAATCGATGTAAGTTTGTGCAAGGACAAATATAATTTTTGATGTCATAAGTCTTAGAGACTCACCGAACATTCGAAGATGCATATAAGTCGGAGGGCTGAAGCTGCCGCAGGCCATCAACACTATCTTCCCCTGCGACATTTTGCCTATCAATACTGATTGAATTTTGCACAACAACTGCGTATTTATTATTTTTTTGCTGTTTTCACATCACAACAAATCTCACTGCGAAACTGATTGATTTTTACTAAGCCATTAAATACAACAGTCACATCTTTGATAATTTTACAAGGAGTTTGCATAGCTTTTTAATTTAGCCGGTTAAGTTGTCCTTCTAATGGTTGCGTTCCAAAAAAAGACTGTCCAGTAATGGATTTCAGTCGCATTAAACAAAGACAAATTGCGTCATTGTCACACTGTTAGAAAGAGAGAATGAAACTCTAGATTTATGTTTAAAATAGTTTGCGCTGCTTGCAGACTCCAATGTCATTAGAAAATTATCAGTGTCACTGTCACATTACAATTTACAAGATTGTTTTGGTGCTCGTTGTTGTTGTTTTAAAATTTATTTTTGTCCTTAAATTTGTTCTATAATTGAGCAAAATGTAATAAAACCAAAAAACTTACTAAAGATCTAAACGACAGGAATCCTAATTCCTGAATGTTTCATACATGACTGCAAAAAAATAACCTTACCAAACAGCTGTTTACATTACGAGAGGGAAAGCTTGTAATTTTCCTACAAAATGAGAGTGACCTTACGACTGTTATCTTCTATTGCGCAGAGGAGACCTTTTTACGTAACTACGCCTATATTCTACGTCAATGCCGGTAAGGAATAGTGCTGTAATTAAAAATATCTACAATTCAATTAATGGGTTAAAAATAGATCGGCTCTCTTTTTAAAAAAGTAACATTCATGACATGAACCTTTAACCTTTCTCTTACATGCATAAGCGACTATCCTAAGCTATTTGTAAATCTCTTAATTAAGTAGATATGACTTACTTCTGACATTTTACTTAATATCCTACTTCAATAATGCTATAAATAACTAAAGTAAAAAGAAGGCATTTTACTAACTTAGAATATAGCGCCTTACCTCCACACAAAATATCACATAAAAGTCAAATTGTATAAGTTTTGTTATAAATTTCATTAAATTAGTTCTGAATTTTCCAAATTATTTTTTACAAGGGTTATCTTAATAGTAATTGGAACCCATATTTCCTGGTGTACTTAATGCGACATTAGAGCGGAAATATATAAGAGATTTTCAAAAGTAACAGGTTTGAAGATGAACTTCTGCGAAGTAATAATTGATTCAATTAAATATTCGCATAAAACTAGCTGCACCTTGTGGTGCTACTATCTACAGTTAAATAGTACCTAGCTCATATTGTATTGTTACGCCAGTCGCAGAAACTATACGCTAATCTGTGGCGATGTTGTTTACAACTACCGATAGGTAAGGGTGATTCCACAAAAGTTGGGTAACTTTTGAGGATATTTTGTTTACTATAGTAATTAAATCAAATTATAACAAATTCGGGTGCATATGATGGCTAATCTAATGAATATATTGTTCCAAACCGGGCCAGTCACTTTTTGAAATAGATTGTGAGATATTTAAAATTTTCTGAATTTGATTGCCAGGGGACTGACGAGGCTAACATAGTACTGATAGAATATACAATTTTGTAAGAATTATAATGAAATTTAATAATAATCAGTAATCAGTATCAGTAGTTTTAATAATAGCACATGTCTTTTAAGTATTAAAATCACTGAGTAACAATTAAAAATAATTACTAATATGTATTACAGGGAGAAAATATTATCTCAATTTTCAATACAGCCTTTTGACATTTAACCTAACGTTATTCACTTAGCTTTTACTACCTTGATTTAGTTTTACTCAATATTTCAAGAACAAACAATAAAAACAAAAATCTGTTAGAATCATCTTCAAAAAATTCCTGCACTAATCCTTGCATTCTGATTTTACTTTTTTTTTTTATTTGTCAGGTTATGCCCAGTTTTTTTATAGGTGACTACTTTGTTTTTTATTCTCCATAGTTTGTATTTGTCTACTACATTTCCAGATATAACTTGTTTAATTTTTTTTCTTTCTTCATGAGTTTTTTCTTTTTTCTTTAGTTTAGTGTAGTTTTTTTCTAATTGTGTTTTAATAACTTCCCCAAAAAGGGCCTTCTTCACTAATTCTTTCCTTTTAGTTATATCTTCACTCATGTCTTCAATTCTCGTCTTTGGTGTTTTTTTAACAGATTTTATTACGTTTTTTAGCTGTTTTTTGACTCGTTTATATTTTTGAGCATTTAGTTTAGTTTTAAACTTTGAAACTATAGCATCCATCTTTTTTATTTCCGTTTCTAATTTTTCTCTGTCTTTCACTTCTCCTTTCAGCTTCTTTTGCTCTTTGGTCTTCGTTAATAACAGGTCTGATTGCTTCATTAACTATGGGTGGTATTTCGTCGTCAGTAGAAGTATTTTGGCGTATAAAATTATTAGTGGTTTGTTTCATTAAAAGAAAACAGCTATGTTTTCTTTTAATAAATAATTTTTAAATTTTTTTTCTAGTTATTCGTTGCTCTCGTGGTGTCATGTCTTCAACATTTTTTCTTTGTCCTTTCTCTTTTTTCCTTAACTACTAAAGTTTTTGTTTTTCTTTGTATTCCGCTAATTTAATGGGGTCACTTTTAATTCTTGCCAAGCGAGCCTTTTCGGCTTCTATCTTTTTTTTTATACTTATTTCTTCCCTAGTCAAATTACTTTTAGCGTGCCGCATGATGTTCTAAACTGAAATATAAAATAGAAATGCTTATACATGGTAGCAATTAAGATAAAAGAGCTCTAAAACACAAAAACAACATCAGTACTATGGAGACACGTCAGTCTTCTGGCGCGAAACCTGACAAAGGACTGACGCCAACGGATTGACGAAAAAGACATCATTTGAGGTTTTAATCAGAACTAATGTTTTTTTCTGGTAATTTCGAATATCAATAAACTACATTTTAACAAATCATAGTTACCTATGTATAAATGAAATAAACCTCAGATTAACAAAAAAATAATGACTCACCACAGGACTGAGATTTTGACTGGCTCAGCATGTGTATGGACGACAAACACAACCCAGGAACTGGTACAGTTATGGTGGCCGTCAAATCGTGCGGTCCGCAACTAACTTCATTACCAACATTAAAGCTTAAACAGGGATTTGACCTTGACTCGGTGATATTTAGCGCGAATTTCAAATTTGAAGAACACACAACGGACTGACGAATGAAAACGAACACAAAGTTTCTTATTTTTTTTAAAATAAAATGAAGTACAATGCATTATGAAAGTTGTAGTATATAATACTGTGTACATCACAGATTGTAGTAAATTAGTAAGTTTTCTTAAATCAATGATAATTTTTAATGGATAGTCACTTGATTGTTGGTTTTCGGGATTGTGACATACCAAAGGACTGACATTTTAGGTATTAATTTTGTTTTTTTATTAGCAGCGTTTTACCTGAAATAAAACGCATATTAAAATACTTACCTAACTGGAAGCTATATATATGAGAGTGCATTTCCGTTTCCGTCGAAAGTACCAGCGTTTTCGTACTTTTAATGCCTTTTAACCGGAAATACTAGGTGGCGCCACCTCTGCATTCGCGCTTTGTGAAAATATCGCGCGCCATTTGTCATCATTGGCTTAATTTTCCGAATTTCCACCAGGCAGAAATTAAAGTGATAGCTTCCAGTTAGGTAAGTATTTTAATATGCGTTTTATTTCAGGTAAAACGCTGCTATTAAATAACTTGACCGTAACTGGAAGCTATATATATGAGAGTCTGTTTGGTATTGCCTGGTGGTGCCACCTACAGTAGGACTATTAACCTTATTGTTAAAAGAAACGCCAATGTGAGCTATAAATAATATTAATAATGATTAAATATTTAATCAAAAATGTTGTTGTAAAAACAACTTAAATGTAAGGTTTTTCTTTAGGACTTTCAAGTGTAGTAAATTAAAAAAAAAAATTACTATATTAGTGCATGACATCAAGGCTTTTCCCAAAACTCAATTACCGCCGTGAGTAAAACGGCAAAGCTAAGGGCAAAGATGGTAAAAGCAATATCAGCAATAGATATATTTTGTTTACATAAAATTAAACCGGTAACAAGGCATTATATTGTTTCTGATGTATAGGTCTGAAACAATTACGTATATTAAAATAGTAAATTTTACATCTGTAAAATGAATGTCACCAGCATCTGTATAATATCGTATTGTATAGAATGCTTTGGGCATCCATTCCATGGAATTTCTGACACGTTAAGGCAATATATAAATACACATATTTATGTCACACTTTGCCTTTGCATTAAGTTTGTATACAAAAGCATACATATTATGTAAGTGGTTAAAAATGGTTATAAAAATCAACAACAGGTCGTTGATCGAAAGATTTTTGTACTATCGCAGGCGACCGCCAACAAACTACTTCTTGGACATACAGCGATACCATTCTTTCTATAGATAGTGTTTAACTAGCCAACCATAACTAAGTGGGGTGACAATTTAAGTGACAGGTAAATGTCCGGATCGATAGAAATATCTTTCAACCAGACCGACTCTGGTAATCGGCATTTGTTTTAAAATGGCAAAATAAACTTTAGTGTTTACGTAAACAATTGTATTAAGCTACCGTAACTCATGTGAGTAAGAGATAAATTCGTAAAGCTTAGAACAGTTAAGTATATTACGCATATTTAACGAAAACCAAGAATATTTATTATTCGAAAAAACTTTACTGACTTGACAAATCAGTTATACGTGGTAGACAGCTAATATATGTATGTAGAATTAAGATAATGTCCAAAGACCATTAGGGTTTTCAATATGCCTATTTTTAGACTAAAAATCGAATTCATCAAGTTTTAGACAGCTTATGCCAATACTAACGTTTATATTGAAAATTAGGCTTACTTTCACATCTCTTAACTTCAATAGGGATGTACTGAATTTTTGATAGTGAGTGTCCCAGTCAATGCATTAATCATCAGTGTTTGTGATGATTTTGTAAAATATAACATGAAAATCACGCCAGACTTTCAAAGACGACGTAATTTTACCATAAACGTCGTCTAATAAATAATCTATCACTTTAATAACACTATCTTGTTATGAATTACCGTTAACAAATGCAATATAGGAAGGATTTCTGCTCCGATACCTATTGCCCTAAGAAAATTTGGTAGTTCAGCTAAGCAACTTACGATAAGCCAGAAATCAGAATTATTGATAACTATAATAGTTACACGTCACAGTTCGCAGTGCAAGTCTTTATACTGTAAGATAAGATAAGAAACACCATTCGAAGAAGGTAGGTAATCAAAAAGAATGGGCGATGGTACTTGCGAGGTACCATCTTTATTTACTGCAAACATTTTATAGGTAGGTAGGTTTTATGGCAATTTGAAACATACAATTTTCTAATGATCAAGTCCAAATCGTGCAAAAATAATTGATATAAGCGCCCGACCCTACTATTTATTTTTTAATTATTATTTGATTGTATAAATATTTAACTAATTTCATATTTTAATTACTTATAATTGTGTTATTCTGAAACGTTGCTTACGAGGAGGGAGCATACGAGGTTGCTAGTGTCAGTGCGATAGCGCACTTAGTATGACAGACAATGGGCCACACATTCACATATTACGAGGCTGTTCCAAAAGAAATAATTAAAACACAACATTCGTTCTCGTCACATTATGCGTAACAGAATGTCATTTTTAGAGTGACCTAAATTGCAAGAATCGAAAAGATAAAACATCGTTTTAAACCAAATAGCAGGCATCTCTGTAGTGATTGGAGTCGCAGAAAATACTGCATGAACTCCTAAAGGTTATTGTGCTCGTCGAGCACTTTTGTCGTATGCCAGAATAAACAAGTAAGAGGCAAGACTCACTTCGAAATTTTGAAAGAACATGTTTCACTTTGCAGGTGATCCAATACTATGCAACCCACCTTGGGGTGGTGACTTTATTTCTAATTAAATTAACGTTACACAGGGAACATAATAAGAACATAACGAAAACTTCTCATTCAGACTGAAACTGACTGGCCTGAAGCCGCGCTTACAATTTGATTGTCCTTATAAGACGTTCCCGCGAGGGTAGTTTTTGCATAAGGTATATTTTTATTTTACCTTGAAAAGGTAGTTTGTTTCAAACAAGCTAGTGTATCTATGTTAATAGTTTTATGAAGAATAAAAGACAGATTAGGCATTACAACAACAATAAAATACGTTTGAAATATTTCATCCAGCTTTAAAACTAGGTTTTAAGAATATTAGCCCGCAAAAAAGATACTTATCCAGCGATGGTTGTTTGTTATGAACATACAACATTATTAAGATCAAAAAATCACCCTGTCAGGATGGTTTGTAATAAGCCTACGATACTTACTTGATACAATGAAATATTGTATTTTCAAAGAGATACTCATCGGGTGAGGATGGTTTGTTACAACCAAACAAGTTTGTGCTATGTTTATCATGCAATTGATATTTTGCAAATATCATTTGCGCAACTATCGTTCAAGTTTTGCAAATAGCGTGGTTTATTTATTACAAACATACATTGTATGTTGTATTAATTGCTTAATACTATGAAATATGATATTTGCAAAAAAGGTACTCACTTGCAATGGTGGTTTATTATAACCATAAAAAAATAATATTGAAATACATTGTGTTAAAACGCTTGTAGCAATGTAATATTTGTCAAAAGATTCACCCTGCGAGGGCGTATCGTTACAAGCATACTAAATAATAGTGTATGTATGGATCGCTTGATTCAATAATATGTGAAGTGACATTTGCAAATAGGTAGCCTCCCTGCGAGGGTGGCTTTTGCAAAAGATTACCTACCCTGCGAGGGTGGTTTATTACAAGCATACAATGATGTATGATGTATGATGTATTGATTGCTTAAAGCAATGTAATATGATATTTGCAAAGAGATTCACCCTGCGAGGGCGTATCGTTACAAGCATACTAAATAATAGTGTATGTATGGAACGCTTGATTCAATATTTTGTGAAGTGACATTTGCAAATAGGTAGCCTCCCTGCGAGGGTGGCTTTTGCAAAAGAAAACCTACCCTGCGAGGGTGGTTTATTACAAGCATACAATGATGTATGATGTATTGATTTCTTAAAGCAATGTAATATGATATTTGCAAAGAGATTCACCCTGCGAGGGCGTATCGTTACAAGCATACTAAATAATAGTGTATGTATGGATCGCTTGATTCAATATTTTGTGAAGTGACATTTGCAAATAGGTAGCCTCCCTGCGAGGGTGGCTTTTGCAAAAGATTACCTACCCTGCGAGGGTGGTTTATTACAAGCATACAATGATGTATGATGTATTGATTGCTTAAAGCAATGTAATATGATATTTGCAAAGAGATTCACCCTGCGAGGGCGTATCGTTACAAGCATTTCAGAGTATGCTGTATTTATTACATAATTCAATGTAAGGAGGTACAGATATTCCCGTATCTCCCTATTATAACCATGCGAATGCATGTTGAACTGATTGTTTGCATAACAATATAGTAAAAGGGAATAAAATCAAAATAAAATTCTTGTTCCTCTAAACTTAAACGCAATGTCAAAAGATCAAGCCCACAATTTAAAAACTATTTCAAAAGAAGGTTAAGAAAGCCTTCTTGCCTTTATATGCATTTAAATAATGAAAAGTCTTCAGCATATAGCTAGGTGACGTAAGATATTATATTTTCCCCCCACTATTGTTTGTTCCCAGGTCTGTGACACCTGGATTATGATTTCTTACGTCCACAATAATAGGCATTACCTAGCCGCTAAAAACATGTAATAAAAAAAAAAAAAAAAAAATTGGCATGGTGTATCAAAAATATACAGTGACTTAAAGCGAACGAACTGATAGATCGCTAGATAAGGTCGAGTTATTTTTATGACTCGTAGTTAAGCAATTGATACACTGTTGCAACATTTGAAATCCATTGTCTTTATAAAAATAATTTTTCACTCACCAAATTTCTTCAATTATCGGCCAGCACGTCAACCAATATCGATGAACTAGTAGAATCGCAAAAGCACGCTGTTACGCACCTTTCACTGAACCACGGTCGCGGCCCGTGCTTTGCCGCTTGGGCGTTGGGCGGCAAACTTTTATACGTTTCTGGAAGCAAAACTATGTTAAAACTGGTAATAATCTTACATATTATCTGAAAAATACTTATGAGGCGTCGTTTGACCGCCATTTTGTAAGCCACAAATGGTTAAAAAACATTTAGGCACACTAAAATTTTTAAATATCAATTTAATCGAACGGTAAAACCGTTAAAACGAATTCTAATCACTCATTTCGAACAAATGAATTGAAGAAATGAAATATAATGTGGTACTTACTGCGTAAAATGTATACTTAACACCGAGTTATTTTTGGGAAATAACTACATTTCAGTACTTTACCACATAATTATTAACAAATGATCACTTTGTATTAACTAATTATGCAACACGACGCAAGCTGCTAGGGCTGCGGCGATGTTACTTCGACGAAAATTAAAACGCCAATGATGACAAATGGCGCGCGATATTTTCACAAAGCGCGAATGCAGAGGTGGCGCCACCTAGTATTTCCGGTTAAAAGGCATTAAAAGTACGAAAACGCTGGTACTTTCGACGGAAACGGAAATGCACTCTCATATATATAGCTTCCAGTTACGGTCAAGTTATTTAATAACTTCTATTTAAAATGAAAAAGTGAAATTGGGTGACCAAATAAAGGACTTTTCATTGTTTTAAAATAAATTATTATTTCAATAAAATATAATAAGACTTTGTATATATTGGCTGATGACATTGAGTTACCCAATTTTTGTATATTCACCCGTAACGCAGATTAGACAAAGTAGCCGCTCGAGCCGCGCGTTCCATTGTTAAATCCGGAACAAAAGAAATCTTTCTGGAAAGCAATTATTGTGCACCGTTTTTATGATGTTTTTATCTATTTAATAATGGGTGTTTATTTGAATCCGAATGTTCTAGATTGAACGCGTGGCTCCGCGTGATAAACAACTTTTTGTGTGTTTGCACTATTGTTAAATCGAATGCTCTGGATATCTTAAAATTGTATAAATACGCGGACGACCGACGACTCGGCAGTCAGTTTTGATTACGCGTTCAAAGTGTTAACATCGAAGTGATTGTACGAGTAGTGTTCAGAGTGTTATAGTGCAAGTGTCTAGTGTAGTGTAACAGTGTTTGTGTTTGTGTACTTGGTGAATAAAGTGAATCTTCGGATACATCGACGTTTCATTCCTTTTATCCAACCCCGCTCGTAACATTTGGTGTCAGAAGTGGGATAAAAGGAAAATGCCGATAACTCCGCACGACGACGATTCGCTTCGCACCAGGAGCCAACGCCGACATGAAGAAGCACGCCGGCTAGAGGATCAGACACGGCGACAGGAAGACGTTGACCAGAGACGGTTTGGAAACAACTCGTTATTGGTTGATGTGTGTGAGCCAACGACCAATGATCCATCAGAAAATTTGGGAGCACCTTCGGTAGCAGCTGCGGCGCCGACCTCATTCGATATGTCTGCCTTGGTGGCAATGCTTAGGAAGGACAAGGAAGAGACCGCTCGTCAACTACAAGAAATTACTCGCCAGCTGAAGGAAGGAAAGGAAGAAAACGCCCTTCAACTAAAAGAAGAGATGACTAGTCTGCGAACGGCTTTTGGAATGGAATTTCAAGAGTTAAAAAATAAAGTTGACCAGCATGAAACTACTGTGAAGGAACATGACATCGTTATCAAGGACCACTCAACTCGCATCTTTGAGGCTGAGACACAGATCGCCGACGTGAGAAAATCTTTAAATGTTCTCAAGTCTGCAGATGGAATAGCAGTTCCTGTGTTTTCTGCACCTGTAACACATGGATTCAAGGTTACACCTTTTGACGGAAGTTCCTCGTGGTCAGCATATAAAATCCAATTTGATGCTATCGTCCAAGCCAATGGATGGAATAAGAATCAAGCCATGACTGCTCTCACAGTAAGCCTCCGCGACCAGGCTTTGACTGTACTTGAAGCACTGGGCAAGGACGTCACTTATGAGAAGCTTCTAGAAACTTTGGAAAGTCGTTACGGAGACGAACACCTAGAGCATGTGTTTCGAGCACAAATGAAGAACAGAGTTCAAGGCCGCCGAGAAAATCTACAAGAGTGGGCTCTTGAGATAGAAAAAATATTTAGAAAAGCTCACAAGTCTTCACCTACTCCCAACGACGAGCAGCTGGTTGAAGCATTCGCCGATGGAATACGTGACAGTGAAGTGAGAGTAGCAGTACAGCTTCGACATCACAAATCTCTCAAGGACGCTTTAGCTCACGCTTTAGAAGTGGAAGCTGTAAGAAATTTAATGGGAGAAACCAAACGCATCAGGGAAGTGAGCGAATCATTCCAAAATCGTTCCTGGTTAAGCCCTAGATGCTACAACTGCGAAGAAAGAGGCCATCTATCGCGCAACTGTACGGAGCTACGACAAAGGAAAGACTATCGTCAAGTTGAGAAACGAGTGGATAACGATGTGTCACAGCAGCAAAGAAAACGAATAGACGCCAGGACCAAGGGGCAGGTCCTGGCTGATTCTTTAAAGGCCCCGAAGATTTCGATCTCACAAGTTCAAGATGGAAATAGCCTCATCATCAAAGGTGAAATTAACGGAACACCCTGCAAGCTGACTTTGGATACTGGAGCATCTCGAACAGTGATCAGTTCCCGATTTGCTAAACGTTATCTTCAGGATTTTCGGGGCTGCAACAAAGTTCAACTCCTAACAGCGACCGGTCAGCACATACCCGTCCGAGGCGAAGAATCAGTGGCATTGAAGCTGGGTGAGGAGACTTACCAACACAAAGTTATTGTGGCTGATATAGTCGATGATTGCATTCTGGGACTCGACTTTATGCGGGAACATCATTGTGAGATCGATGTCAATCAAGGAATCTTAAAGTGTAGATCAGAAGAGATCTTTATGGACGGGGCTACAGCAGGAAAAGTGTACTGTCTGAGGAGGACTATCCTTCCACCGAAGTCGGAAACCATTGTGGTAGTGAGACTACCACCAAAGCTAAGACACCAACGACGATGTGTGCTAATTGAACAATTGGAAAATAATCATCCATGGATAGTGGCACGGACTCTAGTGAAGACAACTAATACTGGCGTAGTGCGTGTATTGAATCCCAGTAATGAGGAGCATCTCATAAAAGGTGGAACTCTAATGGGCACTTGCGAGGAAGTAGATTGGATGCGCGGATGTCAAGAACTACCGAGCAAAAGTGTACCTCGTGAGAATTACGACGTGTCCACGCTTTTAGAAGATTGTAAGGATCTTACTGGAAAGGAGCGTTTAATGGCAAAGAAGATGTTACTGCATTACGCCGATATTTTTGTTTCGACCGATGCGGACAATGGAAAAACTGGCCTAGTAAAGCACACGATAAATACAGGGGACCAGCAACCGATACGCCAGCGGCCACGAAGAATACCAGTTGCTAAGGAAAAGGAAGTGGAGACCATGATTGAGGATATGGCGAAAAACGAGATCATCGAGCCCTCATCCAGTCCATGGTGCTCTCCTGTGGTGCTAGTAAAGAAGAAAGATGGCAGTATGCGGTTTTGTGTGGACTACCGACGACTGAACGATGTAACTAAGAAAGACAGTTACCCTTTGCCCAGAATTGATGACACATTGGATACGCTAACGGGAATGAAGTGGTTCACAACTTTGGACTTGAAAAGTGGTTACTGGCAAGTGGAAATTGACCCTAAAGACAAAGAGAAAACCGCATTTTCTACAGGAAAAGGGCTTTGGCAATTTAACGTGATGCCATTCGGATTGTGCAATGCCCCTGCAACTTTTGAAAGATTAATGGAGCTAGTGCTTGCAGGGTTGATTGGAGACGCTTGCCTGGTCTATTTGGATGACATCATAATTGTGGGAAAAACCTTTGAAGACCACCTCAGAAACCTGGATCTAGTGTTGACGAAAATCCGTGCAGCCAACCTCAAGTTGAGCCCGAAGAAATGCTCATTCTTCAAACGACAAGTGAACTTTTTAGGCCATGTAGTTTCTGAAGATGGTGTGCGGACAGATCCAGAAAAAATCAGCGCGGTTAAGGATTGGCCGGTTCCAAAAGACAAGAAGGAAATCAGATCATTTTTGGGTCTATGCTCCTACTACCGACGATTTGTGAAAGGCTTCTCTGATATAGCAAAACCGTTGCATAGACTAACTGAAGAAAAACGAATCTTCCACTGGGATGAAGACTGCGACACCGCTTTCCGAGAACTGAAGAAGCATCTGTGTGAAACACCCATCCTTGGATTCCCAGACACCGAGAATGAATTCATCGTTGACACCGATGCCAGTAATATTGGTATAGGCGGCGTACTATCACAACGAAAAGGAGATCAAGAGGTTGTGATAGCTTACTACAGCAAATCCTTATCCAAACCAGAAAGGAATTACTGCGTGACAAGGAGAGAACTGCTAGCAGTAGTGAAGACTATGCGGCATTTTAGCAAATACCTGCTGGGAAGAAAATTCCGTCTGAGGACCGATCACGCTGCATTAACTTGGTTGCTTCAATTCAAGGACCCTGAAGGACAAGTAGCAAGATGGATTGAGCAGCTGCAGGAGTTTGATTTCAAAGCGGAGCATCGCAGTGGCAGGGCACATGGTAACGCGGACGCATTGTCTAGAAGGCCTTGCCCGGAAGACTGTAAGCATTGTCTAAAGCAAGAGTCTAAGGAAACTGTACCCGTCAGGATGCTCAAAACAGATCTTAGTGATGAATGGAAGCAAACCCTCCAGATAGCACAACAAGATGACACAGACATAAAGCCAATTTTCGAGTGGATGGAGTCTGGTGCCTGTAAACCAAATTGGAGTGATGTGGCTGGCATGAGTATAACGACGAAGAGTTATTGGGCGCAATGGGACAGTCTTCTTATCCATGAAGGAGTATTGTGCCGCAAATGGGAAAATACACGAGGCAATCGCTGTCATCTACAAATGATTGTGCCCAAAGCTAAGGTACCTGACGTATTGCATCTGTACCATGGATATTCAGGAGGACATCTGGGAGTAAAACGGACGCTGCTAAAGATACGAGAACGATTTTACTGGATCAATTGCAGAGACGACGTAGAAGACTGGGTGCGAAAATGTACAAGCTGTGCTGCAGTGAAAGGCCCACACACCCGTAGCAGAGGTGCATTGAAGCTGTATAATGTCGGAGCACCATGGGAACGAATAGCGTTAGACGTGGCGGGCCCATTTCCTGTCACTGATAATGGCAACAAGTACTTCGTGGTTGTTATGGACTATTTTACTAAGTGGCCAGAAGTCTTTGCAATTCCGAATCAAGAGGCTCCTACAATAGCCGACAAATTGGTGCATGAAGTGTTCTGCCGTTTTGGAGTACCACTGGAAATTCACAGCGATCAGGGAAGAAATTTTGAATCTCAACTGTTTAAGGAGGTGTGTCAAGTGATGGGTACTCACAAAACAAGGACTACGTCATACCACCCACAGTCCGACGGAATGGTGGAACGGTACAACCGCACTCTTGTGACCCATCTAGCAAAAGTGGTCGAAAACAATCAGCGAGATTGGGACAAGCACATCCAGCCATTTCTACTGTCGTACCGTAGTGCTGTTCACGAGAGCACAAACGTCACTCCTGCCTTCGCAAACTTTGGAAGAGAGTTGCGGTTACCTGCAGATTTAATAACCGGTATTCCACCAGACTCGCCACAACCAATAAACGAGTACGCCAGGGATCTACGGAATAAGATGAACGACATCTACGAACTTGTTAGAAATTCTGGCCAACAAGCATCGGAAAAGATGAAGACTCGATATGACAGGAAGTTCAATAACCCTGGGTTTGATGAAGGATCGCTAGTATGGCTTCATACTCCTGTACGCAAGAAAGGGAAATCTCCAAAGCTGCAACCCAAATGGGATGGACCATACCGTGTGGTGACCAAAATCAACGACGTCACATATCGCATACAGAAGGGTCAGCGAGGCGCACCTAAGATTGTCCACGTTGATCGACTGGCGCGATATCACGGGACTAACGATGCTCGGGACGAGCATGTCTTAGGAGGGGGTAGTGTTACGCCAGTCGCAGAAACTATACGCTAATCTGTGGCGATGTTGTTTACAACTACCGATAGGTAACGCAGATTAGACAATAGTAGCCGCTCGAGCCGCGCGTTCCATTGTTAAATCCGGAACAAAAGAAATCTTTCTGGAAAGCAATTATTGTGCACCGTTTTTATGATGTTTTTATCTATTTAATAATGGGTGTTTATTTGAATCCGAATGTTCTAGATTGAACGCGTGGCTCCGCGTGATAAACAACTTTTTGTGTGTTTGCACTATTGTTAAATCGAATGCTCTGGATATCTTAAAATTGTATAAATACGCGGACGACCGACGACTCGGCAGTCAGTTTTGATTACGCGTTCAAAGTGTTAACATCGAAGTGATTGTACGAGTAGTGTTCAGAGTGTTATAGTGCAAGTGTCTAGTGTAGTGTAACAGTGTTTGTGTTTGTGTACTTGGTGAATAAAGTGAATCTTCGGATACATCGACGTTTCATTCCTTTTATCCAACCCCGCTCGTAACAGTATTAATCCAGGGTATACACTATTTCTGTTCCGAATTGAATATCATCCAAATCTGTTTATCTTTTTGAGTATGAAGCAGTAACAAACACTCAAGCAAAAGATTTGCCTTTATAATATAAGTTAGAATGACTAAATGCTCCCAGAGGTTACTAGAGGTTATTAGAGGTCGAGTTTCCCAGAGGTTCTAACCTATAGTTAGAAAGTATACTATGTGCTATTTCAGACTATAATCGACCTCTTTGTCAAATTTCATCTAGATTTGTTTAGCCGTTCTGGCATGATTGAGTAGCAAACATTCATCTATCCAAACTTTTGCATTTACAATAATAAGGCTCAATTCCTTCATTGGCTCCAGTGTTGTCAGCTACAGTAATACTTACCTATTTATTCTGTGAGGTTCCCATACACTTTGAAGAAAATGACAGAATGTTGAATTAATTGAAAATTGAAAGAATGCACTTCTACTTAATTTAATGGAAAGTTAAACTTTCCAGGTGAGATTCTTGAACTTTGCATAAAGTCAAAATGCGGTCTGTGACTTAGTATGACATATCTGTCTGAGATATATCTTCCAGCTGGATCAACAACTTGATGTATTATGTTATTATGTTTCCAGCACCACACTTGGGCCACCTCTACACAGCTGTTGTTGCGGACGCCATACAAAGATTTGAAAAGCTTACTAACCCTAACTGCAATGTCATATTCAGCACTGGTAAGCTAAATTAATTGGTGTTTAAATTGAATAGTAAATGGTAACCCATATGAAAAAGCAACATGGACATACCGTCAACAACAGGGTACTCCCTACCCTATTGCCATGATACAAACATTTAAAAAAAAAATTATATGGGACCACTTCTCAAGTATGACCTACTTAACAAAAAAAGAATCACCAAAACCAATTCATGAATGGCAAAAAATCGCGTTTTAAACATACAAAAAAAATGCAGTCAAATTGAGAACCACCTCCTTTATGGAAGTCAGTTTAGGAATATGAAGACAAAATAGAAAACAAATAAAAATTTAAAGCTTGAAAAAACAATGGTGAGATTTTAAAGCAAATCGTGAACATTTTTCTATGTTTTTTCAATAAAACATGTGAGCTAGTCAAAACCGGAATAAAAATTATAAAAAAACGACTTAAATTACCTGTGCTGAACAGGGGTGTGGGATTAAAGCGGGATACAGACCTTCAGTTTTAACTGCTTGTGTTAACTGAATAGTTTGACTGTGAAGTTAAAACTGACATCCCTAGTGTCTACACAAGGTTAGTTTTTTCAGTTCCATCTATTTTTGCTTGGAGTATCATGTTCACGGAATCATGGCTTCATCAGATGATGCTGTAGTAATTATTGGACTATTGTGCATTTTGAAAAAAGAACACAAAAAACAAAAAAAGAAGTTTCACTAATAACTTTCCCTAGGCCACATCTTTTTTGCCATGATCGTGGTACTTAGTTATAACTTCCACAAGAAAAGTTCAGATTGAAACATGTCTATAAATTCTACTAACCATTCACATATAGGCATGTTTAGTTTTGGCTATTTATAACAAGAACTCAGTAGAAAACTCGTAGTTACTCCAACAACGCTTTGGCAAAACTGATAACTGCACAGTGCACAGTTTTTTTGCTACATATCCTCAGTTTTAACTGCACAGTTTCACTTTCAACTATACAGTTTTATTTAATGATATTTCGATTAGATCGTCAATTCAACTGTTCTCAGTTTTGCCTACACACATACATGTTGAAACTGAGCAGTTAAAACTGAAGGTCTGTAGCCCGCTTAAGGCGTCAATGCACCCCCTCCACGTCATAAAAGTACTTCCGCGGTTCCTGCTCTTGACACCTTATCCTGCGTCCCTTTACCACGCAGGCAGGGAATCATTTAAGCAGTACCACTATAATATATATTTTTTTTAATTCAAATATCACCTACACTTCCCAGGCACTGACGAACACGGCACCAAGATCCAGCAGGCAGCCTCCAATGCGAACCTCTCGCCGGCGGTCTACTGCGACAATATATCAAACGAATACAGAGAACTGTTCAAGCAATTCAATATTGAGTATACGGACTTCATACGCACCACGGAAGATAGGCACAAGAAGGCTGTCACACACTTTTGGGTGAGTACGCTAGGAAGTGGGTTTTAGTGGAAATTCAATAGACTAAAACCAATGGCAAATGGCAGCCTAGTTGGGAGAAGGCCCGACTCTCAAGCCAGAGGGAGCGCGTTCGAACCCAGCCGATGGGACGCACCAATTTGTTCATTGTGTGAGCGTATGTGCGTATTGTATAACATCTGCTACATGACTGGAGCCCAGTGTATGGCGACAGGCTCGCCCCCTGTCACATTTGGGACTGAATATCGTCCGGCGAAGTGTAGGTGTTGTATTACGCCTCTGCCAGCCCCCTCGGGGGAAAGACGTGACGATATGTTATGTAAAACCACAGTGTAAAAGTCCATTCAGTGGACCGACGCCTTTGGTGTTGAGCGACGTGCCGCTTGCGTCTAGACAGCTATGTATTCTCATTAGCCCGGTCTCCACTAACCGAGCATGCCTCGCGAGGCAAGCTTCTATCTCAGTCTGGAGCGTGGTAAGCTTAGCAGCCAGAGCGAGATGGAGGCGTGCCTCGCGAGGCATGCTCGGTCGGTGGAGACCCGGCTATTAAACAGCCCAGATCTTATAGCATGCGAGCGTGACAAAATTCTTCTCGTTTAACGAGATTAATGTACTACGTACTAGAGAAGCCGATCCAAACAAAAATAATCTGAGCAGTGGCTCTTTTAACAAGGCGGTCGAGTCATTTTTATAACTTTGACGTTCATAATTCCTCGGAGACATTAAACTTTTTTTGACGTTACGACGTCTAACAGATCGATGAACGCTGCCTGCACGCACGAAAAAGGATGACTCATTGTCCCGTTGTGCGCTACACGAGCCAGCGAAAGGCACGATCGGCTTGCGCCTCATGTATATCTCTTCCACTCTATTGGCCTGTGCGTCCGAGGAGAAGATTTCATCAATGTTTCGTTATGACGTTGTCACGTTAAACTATCGTCCTTAAACCAACTTTACAGACAACCAATTTTTCACTTTTGGTTTTTATCTTTACAGAACAAGTTGTTAAAAGAGGACTATGTGTACAAAGCGAAGTACTCGGGCTGGTACAGCGTGAACGATGAATCCTTCGTGCCGGAAGCACATCTCAAAGACGAACTCATAAATGGAGAAACGGTAATCTATTTCTTACTAGATGGCTTTAAGTGGCCATTCACGATCATGCCATTATACCAAACAGCGTGATATCAGGCCAACATTTTATCATAAGTATGAAATCCTTATAGCATGATGAAAATAAATCAATTTCTTACACTGTCGTCTGACCCCAAAGTCAGCAAAGTTTGTACAATGGCTGCCAGAGACTGATATACATACATTATATATTTTTAAATCCATACTTAAATAGATATTAACAGCCAGATATAGAACATACACAAATGTTCATCACATAAATGTTTGCCCTAGGTGGGAATCGAACCCACGCCCCCAACCTCAGGAGGCAGGTTCACTACTAACTGAGCCACCGAGGCAGTCAAACTAAATATATATGTGGACTCTGAATTTCGAGATAGTGCCAAGCTATAACGCCAAACTTTTCATGAACACGCAAACTGACATTCATTTTAAAATAAATGTTAGAAAATTGGTGTGATTGTGAATTACGTACGTCGTAAATCGATTTGACTTAAGGGTCCGGCGACCACTTTAGACTAACTTCGCATTGGTTAAAGATTTTCTATTGCTATTTCGTCTAGACGAAGACGACGACCGAAGAGAGCGAGTGAAGATACTAACGAGTCTAAAGATATCTACGGAGTGACAAAGTGCAATTTCAATGATTTTGATGACTTTCGCACTTCGTTAATCATTCGTATACAACTAAAAATGTCCCTTGTATTATAGATACTTCGTCTATCTATTTAATAAATAAATCAAAAGTGACCCCTTGAAAATGCGAATATTTTTAATAGCTCTAAAAAACATTTTATGGGGGCGGAGATATAGTTCCTTAAATTGCACATGCCAAATTTCAACAAAATCTGACAAATGTTTTCCAAGAAGTTTGGCAAACGCGTTTGTATGGAAAATTCAGAGCGTCGCGGTACCCTTAAGTCGTTTCGAGCCACGCCATAAGGCGCGATCGTGAATGCCCACCTCTAAACTAGATGCTTAACAACAACATGATAACATTTCGTGCTCTTCTATATCTTGAATGCAGAATGTTGTGTTGATTAGTCTCTTGCTGTTTTCCCAGGTGAAAGTATCAATAGAGTCCGGGCACCGAGTGGAATGGACGGAAGAAACGAACTACATGTTTAGACTCAGCGCTTTTAAGTCACACTTGCAGAAGTGGCTCAAAAATGGTGAGTGCACCGAAGTGAGATTACCTTACGTATTTAAGGTGCTGGTTTTGAGTGTACTTAAGGGTGTTTTCTACCCGTCGATGTGAACGGTTAAAACAAAAGTTGTAGCAGTTGTATTGTTTGTCGTGTTGTTTTTACCCGACTGCGCAAGAAGGAGGGTAATGTTTTTCGAGTGTATATATGTATTGTTACGAGCTGGGTAAGGATAAAAGGAATGAAACGTCGATGTATCAGGCCCGGATCTGGGCGGGGGGCGCTTGCCCCGGGCGGTAGAGTCATCGGGTGACAACATCATAGTGTAACATCTATGCAATCTACAAAACATCTACATAATCTACCCCCTTTAGCAATAAACGTTGTATACCCTTGAAATAGATAAACAGTGTTTTGTTTATTACTTTCTTTTAAATTAATGAACTCGATCAAAAAAGACAAAACACTGTGTAACTATTTCGAGGCTATATAACGTTTACTGCTAACGGGATACGGAATTATCCTACTAATATTATAAACGCGAAAGTTTGTAAGAATGAATGCATGGATGGATGGATGTTTGTTACTCTTTCACGCCAGAACGGCTGAATAGATATGGATGAGATTTGGCACATGGATAGATTATAGTCTAGAATAGCACATAAGATCCTTTTTAACCGCGGGTGAAACCGCGGGGCGCAGATAGTGTAAAATAAAAAAAATTAAAAAAATTATATAATTCTGGTGGGAGGCTTCGGCCGTGACTAGTTACCACCCACCGGACCAAGCCATGCCGTGAAATGACCTAGTCGTGTTTCGGGATGTAGTCCGGTGTAACCGTTCCGAAGACGGGTCTGAGCAGTAGCGCACTTGTAGCGCCTCACTCAACTGCCGTCTTTGTACTTCTTCACTCTAGAACTTCAAGGCTAGAGTGAATAAGTACCTTATAGGTCGTCGTGCTCCATCTTAGACCACAACGTCGCTTAATATCAGGCGAGTTGGTGGTCAAACGCCGACCTATTCTACATAAAAAAAAAAAAAAAAAAGATTCCTATTCCTCGAATGATTGACGATATGGGGGCTAGACTGCTGATGACATTTCCGCCGCCCCACTAATACTTTACCTCTATTTTTTACATAGTTTCATGTTTTTATTTCTTTCTATCATTCTTTCTTTCTGTGGTATCGTTACAGACGGCGTAATAACTCCTGCCAAGTTCCAGAAGCAGCTGCAAGACCTGCTGGCGAGCGAGGCCTACCTTCCCGACATATCAGTCAGCCGACCCTCGGCGCGAGTGCACTGGGCCATCAGGGTAAGTAGCACATCATCATCACCATGGTATAATAATATCGACTGTCTCGGTGGCTCAGTTGGTGGTGAACCTGCTTTCTGAGCTAGGGGGCGTGAGTTCGATTCCCACCTAGGGCAAACATTTATGCGGTGAACATTTGTGTTTGTTCTATGTCTGGGTGTTAATATGTATTTAAGTATGTATTCAAAAATATCTAAGTATGTATATCAGTCTCTGGCAGCCATAGTACAAGCTTTGCTTAGTTTGGGGTCAGGCGACCGAGTGTGGAAGTGTCCCGATTAAAAAAAATATACTCCGCCAGGTATAGCATTCCGGTCACGTGGGCAACACGTAGTGACGTCAATCGATGCATAAGCAAGACCGAAATAAGTCATTTACAAATAGTTCGAAAGAGACGGATGACGGTTACGAGTGACGTCATACGTGTTTGCTTCCAGAATGCTAGGTCTTGCTTTTTTTGGATCATCGTGTCAGTGTCGTGACAGCAGTGGACACTGCTGGACAAAGGCCTCCCTCAATGATCTGCACAACGACTGGTACTTACAGCTCGCACTTCACAGGGTGATTTAAATCCAGACCGTTTCCTTTTAAGGGGTGTTTCTACTGATCCTAGGTTATGGTTTGGGCGTTACATTAGTTCAGCAATTTTTTTTTTAAGTTTTCGAGTTGTTTCATATTTTTTTAAACATAACACTTTGAGGCGCTGAAAAGCGGGCGGCGGGTGGCTCTGATGCTATAAAGAGTTTTAAGTGTTTGAGAGAACCACAAAAACTTAAAAAATCATATTTGGAAAATTTATTGAGTTTTTAGAAAAGCTGTAAAGGAAAGTAAAATTTTATTTCTCAAAACTGTGTGCATTATAAAGGTGAAGTAAGTATGTTAGAGTAGTCTCAACAGTTTGTCCTAGCGGATATGCAGTATTTATAGTTAGAAAACTAGAAAATAAATACTAACATTAAATTAACTAATAACATTAACTGTAGAACAAAAGTTGTTTTGTTTTGATGAACAGAATATGCTCTTAAATGGATGCTAATTGATTACCATTAACCCTGTAAGTATAGTATAGTATAGTATAATATCTTCGGTAAAATCCATAGATGAGAGACTGTAGGTTTGTGGTATAACCGTGATGCGGCTGATATAACCTGATCCACCCACACACACACACGCACACATATACACACACACATACAAACACATACACACTCACACGTATACAAACAAACACACTCTCACACGCATATTTAAATACCCCACTTTACTTTATTTTTAAGAGTTAGCATTAAGCTAGGAAATTTTGTACCTGGTTAATATATCAGAGTCCCAAGACACAGGCTTGTACGCCTAGTTTGGGGCTCGCCGGCAATAATGTAAAGGCAATGATTTTTCCACAAATAAACATATAATCTATATATATAAAATTCAAAGTCCTGACTGACTGACTGACTGATATATCAACGCACAGCCTAAACCGCTGGTCCTAGAAACATGAAATTTGGAGGATATGTTCTTTGTACAGTGTAGGCATCCACTAAGAAAGGGTTTTTCGAAATACTACCCCTAAGGGGGGGAAATGGGGGGTTCAAATTTCTATGAAACTTTTTATTCTCTGGGTCGATTGACTCAAAAATTGGTACAAATACTCTTCAATTAAAATTATGAGACACGTGTATCACAGTTTTTCCAAAGTCATCATCATCATCATCCACCGACAGAGTCTAATAGGGCTTCTTTTTACTCCGAAAACTTTGTTGAGAAAGTTATTAACCCACTACAAACGACGCTGTTATCATTCTTAGGGTTCTGTACTAAAATGGTGAAAGGAACCTCATCATGAAACTCCGATGTCTGTCTGTCTGTATGTCTGTGAGCTGATTATTTTGGAAACTGTAATAGCCAGAAACTTGGAATTTGGCACAGATCTAGATAACGGTAGTATAGCTAGGTATAGTAGGTAAAAAGTCACGCCTTTACCCTAAGAGGTGTATTACAACACCCTCACTTCGCCGGACGATATTCAGTCCCAAATGTGACAGGGGGCGAGCCTATCGCCATACACCGTGCTCCAGTCATGTAGCAGATGACATTAAATACGAAGCTATAATTGCTTTTTCCATATGAATCTCCGTGTAAAATGTGTGAACTATATTGCTGACATTCTATCAGATTTCAAACCTACTTAATCAGTAAGGCAAAAATACAAGAATTTTGTCTAAGCCTGTCAGAAGATTACAAACGGCAAGTGAAGAGATTTTCTACCAATAAAGATCAGGTAGATGAGCTAGGAGATGAAATTTATAATTATGTCTGTCTGATCTTAGAAGCAGTATTTAGCAAAAATAGACGAAGTCAATAGAAGAAGCTGCTTTAGTATTAGGAAGACAAAACCTACTACGGGTTGTCTTTGCTTCGAAGGTCTTAACTAAAGGTCTGCCAGCACACTGACTGGTGTAGTTTCCGAATGAGTCTGTGTTTATGCTGAGGATTCCTCTAATATCTCTAACACCACCGAACTACCGCTTCGAGTTATAAAGAGTGCAGTTTCCCCTCAAAGTCTGCTTTGCCATGACCATAAATAAATCTCAAGCCAAACTCATAATTGACTAAAATGCTTTTCACACGGTTAGTTATACGTGGCCTGCTACAGAGTAAGCTCATGGAGCAGCCAAGTGTTTCTAAAAAAGATAAAAATTATAATTAGGTTTTCGTTGTAAACATTATTAATTGTCCATTATATACCTTCGGTTGTCTTCTAATTTTATCTTTTCACACACGCTTTAAGTTCTGTTGATACCATACTACACTACTACTACTCATTCCAGAGATAGAGAACTTCGTCCTTATTGCTCTGTTTGAGATATTGTCAGTTTGTGTATTCAATTGAGAGCGAGTGTGACCGCTTATAATATTTATTTCTGAAGATAAAAACGTCATACATTTTCTGTAAGCCACGCGGGCGAAGCCGCGGGCAGAAGCTAGTTATTATTATATTATTAGCTAGTCATATTTTTATTGTCAGGTCCCCGGCGACGAAGAACAGAGTATCTACGTGTGGCTGGACGCGCTGATAAACTACCTCACGGTGGCCGGATATCCGGACGATGACGTCATGAAGGCGCGGGGGAGAGCCTGGCCTGCGGACGTGCAGGTCGTCGGGAAGGACATATTGAAGTGAGTGGTGACGTCACTCGGAGACGTGGTTTAAATAACGGGAAAATGACAATTACATCTTTTGGCGCTTATTATATTACAATACAATACAAAAACTCTTTATTGACACCAAATACAAATAAATCTAAACTAAACACTCAAAAATAAAGGCGCGATGGGCGGTCTTATCGCTTAAGAGCGATCTCTTCCAGACAACCTTTGGATGGAATAAAAACATTATGATTTATCATGGAAAAATAATAATAATAATTAAGATTAAATAAACTTACTAATTTGAGAATTATAATAAACTACATACATAAATAATTAATAAATAGGTATACAAATAAACTATTATTAGCTATTATTAGCTGCGCCCCGTGGTTTCACCCGCGGTTAAAAAGTATCCTATGTGCTATTCTAGACTATAATCTATCTCTGTGCCAAATTTCATCCAGATCTGTTCAACCGTTCTGGCGTGAAAGATTAACAAAGACCCATACACCCATCCATCCATCCATTCTTACACACTTTCGCGTTTATAATATTAGTAGGATATTTTTTTAAATGCTTGATGATATCTCCGTCATAGAGAAAGGTATGAAAACTTAAGTGAGTTTAAAATAACCGTTACATTGTAAGCTAAAAAGTTTCCAGAGAACATTCTTCAATCGCTCATGGAGTCAGTTTTTATTATTATAAACGCTGAATTGTGTAAGCGAGTAAGTAATCAATAGCGCCTCTTAAAGAGTCCCGCGACGCTCTGAAATTTCCATACAAACGCGCTTCTCAAATTCCTTGAAAACCATTTGTCAGATTATGATGAAATTTAGCATGTACAATTAAATTAACAATATCTCCGCCCCTATGTTCTTGGTTTTTTTTAAAACGTTCTCAAGCGAAAATTTAGCTATGAAAAATATCCGCATTTGTAAGGGGTCACTTTTGACTGATTTATTCAATAGATAGACAAAGCAAATCTAAAATCCCTTTACATAGGGAGGTTGTCTACATAGTTAGTTCATTTAATTTCACATGCCAGATTTCATCACAATCTGATGAATAGTTGCCAAGAAAATTCAGAGCGTCGCGGAACCCTATGCGAGATGTATGCCGGTAAATTTCTTGCCAGCAGTAAACTGTTATAGCCTTAATAAGATGACTGCCTCGGTGGCTCAGTTGGTACTTGGTAACCTTAACTGAAACTGCCTTCTGAGCTTGGGTGCGTGGAATCGATTACCACCGACAGCAAACATTCATGTGATACACAACAACAACAACAACTCTTTATTAAAAACATATAATAATTACAATGGTACTTAAATATGGCTTAACTAAGTTTTTAATGGGCGGCCTTATCGCTCAAAGCGATCTCTTCCAGGCAACCTGAATGGACAGGAACATTTATATAATAGAGGCCTTGAAGTTCTAAAACATAACTTTACAAGACGTAAAAAAATAATAAGATAAAAGTAATAAACATACAAACATATATATATTTATATAAATAATAAAAATACATAAATAAATACTAATAAGTAGACGAAATAAATATAATATAATTACTTTAAAAATGTTTGAAAATAAATGTCACTAATCTTAATATATATTAATCTCGTGTCTCAATGTTTGTCCTCAATGAACTCCTAAACCACTTAGCCGATTATAGTAAAATTCGCACACCATGTGCAGTTCGATCCAACTTGAGAGATAGGATAGTTTAAATCTCAAATTATAGTCGCAATTTTAATTTATTGCTAATTATTTGTCTGTTATTATTTGACAGTCACAATAATCTGTTAACTCCAAATGATTCTAACAGATGTCGATACCTTTCGACTGGGTTGAGTAAGTAATCAATAGATGGCGCTGCTATGGTGTGTGTCATATAAGCTACATTTTAACAGCATAATTACCACGTGTTGTTGACGGTGCTTTCAACATGACGTCACCGTGCATGGAAAATGTAAAAAAAACTTCCCAAAGCCGCATACGAATGACACGATCACGGATATTGATGGTTATCCAATGTATCGCCGCAGAAGTACTGAGAATGGTGGCCACACATTTACAATGCGACTGCCGAACTTTCCAAATCAAGTTGAGTTTGATAATCAGTGGGTGGTACCATACTCACCACTACTTTCAAAAACTTACAAAGCTCATATCAATGTTGAGCTTTGCAGTTCTGTTAAATCAATTAAGTATATTTGTAAAAATGTAAATAAAGGCAGTGATTTGGCCATATTTGAAGTACAAAACATAAATAAAAATGACGAAATAGCACGATACCAAATGGGCAGATACATTAGCAGCAATGAAGCTATTTGGCATATTCTCAGCTTTCCCATCCACGAAAGAGATCCTGCTGTCCAACATCTGGCAATACATCTTGAAAACGGTCAACGTGTATACTTCACTGAAGAAAATGTTCTCCAAAGAGCGTACGAAGCTCCGAAAACGACTCTAACTGAATATTTTACATTGTGTCAAAAACCTGATGTTTTTGGCCAATTCGCGAAGACATTGGTGTATGGTGATGTTCCACGTTATTTCACATGGAACAAATCCAGTAAAAAATGGGAGCCACGGAAACAAGGAAAACCACATCCTTCCATTACAGGCATATTCAAAGCTAAGACATTGGTGAGACTTTACACGGTACATCCAGAGCAACGTGAGTGCTTCTATTTACGTTTGTTATTGGTGAATGTTCCCGGACCAACGTCTTTTGAATTTTTACGAACAGTTAATGGTCGAGTATTCAATACATACCAGGATGCATGTCGTGAACTGCAATTTTATGTAACGGTACGCGTTTGGTCATCAAAAAGATCACCGGAAACATTCTTGAAGCAACCATTTTGGCTGGGAAGTTTAAGGAAAAGTGGTCCTGCTGCCACGTATTCCGATGATACCATCAGATTCTACCATACCCTTCAAAAGGCTACAGTTTCCAATTCGTTTAGCTTTCGCCATGTCTATAAATAAATCTCAAGGTCAAACAATGTCCATTTGTGGTTTAGATTTGGAAAATCCATGTTTTTCTCATGGGCAACTATATGTTACGTGTTCACGTGTTGGGCAACCGTCGAATCTATTTGTGTTAGCTAAAGACAGGTTAACCAAAAACATTGTGCACCGATTGGTATTAAATTAAATTGAAATTGAAAGTATTTATAATTCAAAAAAATAGATATTAATGTTTAAAAGTTTAAGACTGTCTGCCTTGCCTACCTCATTCATGAGTTTAAGCGTCGACATGTTATTTAATTTCATTGTACTAAAGGGTTATAGTAGTAGAAAGTCAAATAAGGAGATCACCATATTTTTTTACAAATACCATCTGTGTGAAAAAGCATAGTGGACTCCGTGACTGATGTTCTCTTATTGTTCCTCTTAGATTGTTTACTGTAATGTAATATAACAAAAACTTTAGCCACAGCAACGCGTGGCCGGGTCAGCTAGTATATAAATAAATAAATACATAGTGCGACTTTTGTGACATACATATCTTTCGAAACGGCGATTGTTTCGAAAGATAGTGAGCCTTGACACGACTCTTAAAGATAAACAATAGTGTGTTTTCTGTCTGACCCTTTATAACTATATATTATTATGTATGACAAGTATATCAGTCTCTGGCAGTTATATTACAAACTTTGCTTAGTCTTGAGTACCAAAAAAACCGAATTTATTTTTTATTACCTAATAGGTTATGATGAAATCTAAAAAATGTAAATATCACATTTAATTTTTTCAGATTCCACGGCATATACTGGCCAGCGTTCCTGATGGCCATTAAATGGCACCCGCCGCGGAGGCTGGTCTGCCACTCCCACTGGACGGTGGAGGGCGCCAAGATGTCCAAGTCACTCGGGAACGTGGTGGCGCCCTCCAGTGTTGGCGTCCCTAGTGGCGCCCTGCGGTACATGCTGTTGAGGGAGGCTACTATGCACGCTGATGCCAGTGAGTATGTTGTGAAATTTAACCAGGGACGCCGTAACGTACTTTCACTTCAATTGTTATATTGTTCCTAAAAATAATTTGTATCTGATACCATGTACCATGTAACCAAATAATTTGTATCTGATACCATGTACCATTTACCATGTTCAATTTTTGAAATAAAATTTTATTTTTTTATTGACCGTAAGAGCGTTAGCGTCTACGAAATTAAATGAAATGAAACGAAATTAAATTTATTTACTAAAAAGAGGGTATTACAATAGTCTTAGTTATTTAAATCAAGGTCTCTAATTTTGTCGTTATTTGGCACAAGCTGCGCTCCGCGGTTTCACCCGCGGTTAAAAAGTATCCTATGTGCTATTCTAGACTATAATTTATCTCTGTGCCAAATTTCATCCAGATCTGTTCAGCCGTTCTGGCGTGAGAGAGTAACAAACATCCATCCATCCATCCATTCTTACAAACTTTCGCGTGTATAATATTAGTAGGATGTGAATTTGGTCACTCATATCAAAATTAATTTATAGCTGAAAAATAGATACACTTATAAATTAATGTCCAGACTTCAGCTTCGACAAAAATGCTTTCGTATGTCCGGATCTCTGTCTTCGTTTACAGATCGCATTTTTTTAACTTTCATAACAACACATAGTAATACCCTAGCCAGTGTTATGTGAACCATTGTGTGATAGAAGGCTCAAAAGACAACACATTTAGGATTTTGTTAACTAACAAATCCATTTCCACAAATGAATAATGAGTCAGCTTGCTCACTGGAGCAGCAGTTCTCTCCCGCTATCTACGCTACAAATCTGCTAAGGGCTTGCCGATCGCAACATAAACAGAACAAAAAAATAAAGAAAAAAAATGTTTGCATCGAGCGGACTTCATTTTTATTTTTCGAGCGCGAATTCATGTTTATTTTTCTGATCATGTCCATATTATAGTTAGGCGTAGTTGTAATTTTAGGGTTCTATACGATAGCACCTGAACAAAGTGAGTGTTTGCTATTTGGTGGGTTTATTTATCCTGGCAACACCTTCCAGACTACAGCGAACACAAGCTCCTCAACATCTGCAACTCTGAGCTCGCGGACACGCTCGGCAACTTGTTCTCCCGTTGCTGCGGCGCCGCGCTGAACCCGCGCGGGGAGTACCCGCCGCTGCGAGCCGAGCCGCTGCGGGCGCTAGTAGCGGGGGACGCGGCGGACAGACTGCTGTACGAGTGTAGTAGACTGCCGGGTGAGTGTACACTGTGCTGTGAACACTACTTGTTCTCTCGTTGTTGAGTACCCGCCGCTGCGGGCGACAAGTCGACATTACAATAATCTAAAATGTCTGGTTATTTAGTGCTTTTGTCTTAACTCACCTTCTGAAGCTTACCCACAGCTAATTCAAGCCTTCATCAAAAGCTTTCTGGATCCGCCACTGCTTCTCGCATATAGTTCGTTAAACATAGCTTGATTCAAGATGACATTTTTGCCGTACATCGAATGTCACTTTGACAATTGATGTATGAAAAATATGTCACCTTGATGGCTATCCCGCGAATCGAGCTATGCACAACGAACTATCGTTGTAAGTACGATTGCTTTAAGACGGGGTCCCGGGTACGATTTCCGGTGGGGCAGATGTTTGATTGATAAATTTAAATATCTGTTCGGAATCTGGGTCTTGTCTTGTCTGTCTTTGTGTCGTTCATAGCATCCTGACACAAGGAAATGTAGTGGGGAGCTATAAGTGCGAATCTTTTTTTTATCAACATACATACATATGTTATATAGCATACCATGTATTACCCCTCAGGGCTCGAAAACTAAGTTCTATA
The DNA here is from genome assembly GCA_911728515.1 of Peribatodes rhomboidaria. NCBI lineage: Eukaryota > Metazoa > Arthropoda > Insecta > Lepidoptera > Geometridae > Peribatodes > Peribatodes rhomboidaria. The sequence continues at coordinate 2,360,539 of OU452190.1, forward strand.
ACAAATCTATTTATGTAATGTGCACCAAATTGTTTAATCATTTACCAGACATAATTAAAGTCATGACATTTAGAAAATTTAAATATAATCTAACGAAACTACTAATTGTCAAATTCCTTAATTATAAAACCTTTGACGTTCCAATCAAAGAAAAAACTGAATGAAATTGACATTAATTGTGTCTTTATCTTTAATCAATTCTTGACTGATCTCTCAGAATATTGTGTGCCCAATAGGGTAGCTGTTGAAACCTATAATATTCAATGTAACCTGTAATTACACAGCTGACAATAAATGATTTAGAATTTTGAAAAAAAAAACATCCAAAATTTGCTAGCACTCGCTAGTTTCATATTTTTCTCCATTCTTTTCTTATTTTTAACCTGGCCGCACTCGTAACTTCTATTTCCTTCCAGAGCTCTGCCACCGCCACTATTCAAACTACCAGTTCTACAAGGTGGCCGACGCGGTAATCCACGTCCTACATCTCGCCAACATATTCTTCGAAACACACAAGCCTTGGGAACTCAAAAAACAACCCGAAAAACAACCAAAACTGGACACGATATTACATGTGACGCTCGAAACTCTACGCATTTGTGGCATCATTCTACAGCCAATAATCCCGGACCTAAGCGAAACATTGCTAAATAAGCTGCAGATAGATAAAGGCCGTCGAAGCTGGCAACACTTGACGCCATCTTGGGACGACGCTAATATCATATCTGAGCTAAAACATATACAAGGCGGAAAGTTTGTGCTCTTCGAAAGAGTTTATAAACAGAAGAAAGATGTGAAAGTCGCTGTGCAGGAAAAGAAAGAGAAGAAAGAGAAACAGAAGAAGAAAGCTATAGTTTGATTTTGAGGGTGGGTTTTAATAGCAATTTTAAAAGACATGTTTGTGATACAGGGAGTCTAGTATGACATGTTATTACCATGATGGTTGTTTTGTTTTCAACGCTGCACGACCGCGAGTCGTATCGCCGCGCAATAAGGTCCATGGTCGCGTTGCGTCGAAAACAAAAATGCATCATGGCAATAAGACATGGTAGGCCCCTAGACCAATTTACTAAAGCTGACAAATGTGTCAATTGACATGTCAATGACAAACTTGGCAAAAGACACAGTCTGATGGCTAAAGGTGTTCCCCAGCAATGGATACAACCTGGGTCTCTTCAAGACAAGAGTGAATAGGCACCTCATGGGCAAGCGTGCTCCATCTTAGACCGCATCGTCACTTTCCATCAGGTGTGTTGTGGTCAAACGTGGGCCCATTCAATCATAAAAAAAAAAGGGAACATTCCGCGCCCGACCGCAGGCAACAGCAGCAGATGCCAGCGCAGTTTTCCGCTGGTTGAAAGTGTACGGTGAGGCAAGATGTCTGACGTGTATGAAACATGTCTGACGTCTGACTCAAATTCATTTTTAACCCTCGACGTAAAAACGACGGGGTGTTATAAGTTCGACGTGTCTGTGTGTGTTAGTCTATAGCGTACGATGCTACAGACTGACACGGATGAACCGATTTTGATTTTGTTTTTTGTTTGAATAGTGAATTAGTTGGGAATGTTCTTAGCTATGTTCTTTATCCCCATAAAGAACATAGCTATAAAGAACATAGCCATAAAGAACATAGTTTTTTACATTTTTCAATTTATACTTGTTTACAATTGAAACAAACAAATTTGGCGTATCGTCGCTCGACTGGCGCGACACTACTGTCAGTGGTCGGGCGACGTGTCGCTTGCATCTGTCGCTGGCTTCAAAACAAAGTCAAAGTCTTTATTGCGCATTATGGTAAATGTTAGGTACATGTTCACAAGATCTTAAAAATAAAATTTAAATATCTCATAATGAACCCTATAAGGGTATTGCAATGTCATGTGGAGTGGGCCGGCCTCTCCTAAGCGAAAAATTGCTAAATAAAAATAAATATCTTGAATACTTAGTTAGGTTTTTTTCTCTGAGATATTCGTCTAACTTTTATTAGCATTTATGTATGACACGAGCGTAGTGTTTATTAAACACGTCGCTCGTGTCTCATACAAATACATACAAACCAGTAGTGTCGCAACGACACGTCGTCTGCTGCTGTTGTCTGCGGTCGCACGCGGACTGGGAGGCTATTCCTACGCGTGAGATGAGATGAGATTTTGTCCTGGTCACTCTCACACTTATGACGTTTCAAACGAGAGCAACAAGGACGAAAAAAGATGAGATGAAAATCTCAAATCTCCGAAAAAGGCCCCTGATACTTTTATTAATACACATTTATCGTATTGATAAAGAAGGCTGACAATAAGAATGATGAAACTAATACAAGATTAGCGCTTGTATAGTATTACGCATGTCAGTTTATAAAACACCCTTCTTTCTCATTCTCGCATAAAGAGACCTCGATATGCGGGACAAAGATAAAACGTCACATTTAAGATATCGTAAAGATGCTCAATTGTAATTCTGTATGTAAATATGTACCCCTTTATAAATAAACGTTGTATAGCTATACAGTGAAAACAGAAAGAAAAACACTAAACTATTGTGAGGCTACACAGCGTTTATTAATCACGGGGAGACTTTAAATAATCTACTTAGAAAGCGTTTTGACTTAGTGTAATAATTATTATTTTGTGTGTAAAGTTGTTATTAATGGTTTTGTATAAAGTACGAGATTTATCTAGTTTTTAGCTTCTTAGACTCCGTTAGTGTGTATAATATGTATAGCTAATTGTAACAATAAAATGAATCTATGTTTATTAATTTTGTGTTCAGGCGTTTTGTTGTTAGTCTATGTAGTACATAATATTGGCATCGTATGTCATTTTCGAACTAAAATCTTGTCATATAGTTCTTTTCCAAATTTCAATTAATATTTTATTACGGAAACTGACGTGGTTTTCACACATTATGATTTATAACACGGGAGTTACTCACGTACGATTCAGTCGATTATTCCGACTATAGTTTCAACCGAATTCGGCGGTCTTCATCAGGGCGAGTGCGCGCGCGCGGCTGCGTCTCGCATAGCAATTAATATTCGTTGACTTCGAATATTAATTTCAATTAATATTCAACGAAGTCAACGAGGAATGGCCGTTAAAAAAGATTTTAGTTCAGAAAATGCTTGACTGACTTCATGGCACATTATAACTGCAATTGAACGGCACTAACAACACGAATTTAGATTTTTTTATTTATTTAATACAAATTACAAACTAAATCAAAAAATCAAATTCTAAATACTAGTCTACGTTGTAACTCAAATTATGTGGATACAAAAAAAATGGAAAAAGGAGATGTTGGTTGAAAAAAGATTACAGCTAGCTGTCAGCGCGGCGAGCACGTGGCACCGACGAGGTCCGAGCTTGCTGTCACCACAAGTATCTCATGGCATGTCACTTGTCATGTCTTCAATCAATTCATTTATTCAGATCATAGGTTATTAACAACACTTGGTAACGTCACATTTTACAATCCTACTAATATTATAAACGCGAAAGTTTGTATGTATGGATGGATGGATGTTTGTTACTCTTTCACGCCAGAACGGCTGAACAGATCTGGATGAAATTTGGCACGGAGATAGATTATAGTCTAGAATAGCACATAGGATACTTTTTAACCGCGGGTGAAACCGCAGGGTGCAGCTTGTAGGTAATAAAAATAGAATTTGAGTTAGTAGCGGCTACAATGCCTTGTCAATTTGAAGAAGCTGTAAAGGGCCTTGTCACAATCCGGAGGTGGACGTTGTTCAAATCAAATCAAATCATTTATTTCGCAAAACATGGGTAAATATTACAAATTAAAAAAAAAATATATTCAAAGTAGCTGAGCCATGTCTTTACCTATCGGCATGCGAAAATAACATTGTCAATGTATAGACCTGTGTTACCTATAACACAGTTTTGTAACTACTGCAGATAGCATCGATACACTTTTTGTTAATGTGCCTTTATTATGGCCAGAGGGAGCGGGTTCGATCCCAGCCGACGGCACGCACCAATTTGTTCATTGTGTGAACATATGTGCGTATTGTATGTCATCTGCTACATGACTAGAGCCCGGTGTATGGCGACAGGCTCGCACCCTCCTTGTCATATTTTTGATTGAATATCGACCGGCGAAGTGTGGGTGTTGTATTACGCCGCTGCCAGCTCCCTTGGGGGAAAGGCGTGATGATGTGTATGTATGATATAATTACAGTTCCAAATAAAGAAATTAGTATTTGTGATTGAACACATCTAGAATTCAGCACGCTGGAAACACGCACTCGCTGGAAGCGCGCGAAATCTCATATTGACATTATGAAAATACTATACGACACACGGTTTAATGCTCAGATTTAAATGACAAGTTAATTGTAAAATTAACATACACCACCATCCATGCTTAATCATGTTTTTATTCCATCCAAAGGCTGTCTGGAAGAGATCGCTCTTAAGCGATAAGACCGCCCATTGCGCCTTTATTTTTGAATGTTTAGTTTAGATTTATTTTGTATTTGCTGTCAATAAAGAGTTTTTGTGTTGTATTGTATTGTCTGTCGGTGCCGTTATAATATGCCATGACCTTTTAAGATTTGACGCCACCCTGTAATGTAAAACAACTTCTCAATAGGTTAAACTGAATAAAACGCTGAATTCTATATCGGAGTCAATTTATTTATGAATACGCTTATTAAATAATAATATTTTCATCAAAATACTGCGTAAACGACTTACAGTATCGGGGAAGCTAGTTACGTACTAAAAGCTACTTACAGCGGCGCGACGGCGCTGAAACATTGCTGCGGGTATGATATAATATTCCTAGTCAAAAATGGTCACGTGGCAACACGTAGTGACGTCAATCGATAAGCAAGACCGAAATAAGTCATTTACAACAAGTTCGAAAAAGACAGCGACGAGTGACGTCATCACGTGTTGGCTCCCGGAATGACTAGACCTTGTTTTTTTGGATCATGGCTGCGAGTACACGTTGACCGAGACAAGCGAGCTCTCATTGACTGATCGAAGCGAGATTTCAAGACTGACTCGGTGGCTCAGTTAGTAGTGAACCTGCTTTCTGAGCTTGGGGGCGTGGGTTCGATTCCCACCTAGGGCAAACATTTATGTGGTGAACATTTGTGTTTGTTCTATGTCTGGGTGTTATAATCTATTTAAGTATGTATTTAAAAATATCTAAGTATGTATATCAGTCTCTGGCAGCCATAGTACAAGCTTTGCTTAGTTTGGGGTCAGGCGACCGTGTGTGACAATGTCCCGAAATTATTTATTATTTATTTATTATTTATTTATCTGACCTATGTTCCGTTTTCGCCAGAAAACAGCTCAATATTTATTCTGACAAAAGCAGAATCTGACATAAGTGAACAAAATCTACTGTTGCAAATCGACATTTAAACGAAATGTAATTATTTTGTCAATAACTTGAGTACTATTGATTCGTTGACCGTCATGAAATTTTGCAGTTTGCAATTTGCAAATCTCAAGTTCAAATTTGCTGAAAATCAGTCAAGATGTAGTGATATCGCGTTTTAGTGCAGTCGTGACTTGAGCGAATCCCAAGTTTCGATTACAACTTGCATCATAATAATCCACACTTTTTTATATTTCTTGTAATTCATTAGTTTATCTAAGCAACGTACCCGAAGCAATGTTTCCCGCCTTTAGGAATTACTTGAAGAATCCGACTGAAAAGTATATCTACAAATACAATACATGTAAATGCTACAAAACCTTCAAAACTGCGGGCTTATTCTAGATCGTTTCGTCTCCTTCACTCTTACGCCCATGCCTTTTACATTAAGAGAGATGGATAGACGAACTTTTTATTGTCCATACCCGTTCTAGCAAACCTCTTTAATTCCCAAACGTTTTTTTTAAGCCAATCGTCTCACAACACTTCTTGTTGACGAGAAGTGCATCGCACGCAATTTTCAATTTTTCAATTAACACTAAAGCTGGCTTTTGGACGTTTTTGAATAAAACAATCTAGTATTGCATCAAGTTTGAAAATAACAGATAACTCCCTATAGATTCCGCACTAAAAACGATCGAAGCGCACCAAACATCGCTCAGAACGCATCTATAGTCACTCATTTTGCATCTGATAGTCTGTTAAAAACCAATTTCATTGGTAGATTGCTAGGCGAGGCTAGACGTAACTTCAAAACGGCCAACAGGATCGTCTCTATAACCCGCACTTCCTTCCAACTTTGGTGCGATTCGACGCGCTTCGAAACGAAGATCTCATAACGCGGTACCTATACAAGGTTATCTTTATTAAAATATGGTTACATTTTCCTCACTACAATATTGCATTGAATTTCAAGACTTAAGTTTCTACCTATCTACTTATTTAATTATATTTTTCGGATTTTTCAAGTAGATCCCCTTCAGTGACAGCAAAGCTACACTATAACCTCAAATCATGCAAGCTCGACACGACCACGATAAATAAAATACCTCTCTTGATGATTTAGAGATATAGTTTAGCTATACACTACAACAATTTCAAAAAATTAATATCTTCGATAAACGCACGATGCGAATAGAGGAGTCGAAAACTCGAGACCTACTTTAATCCCCTGGGGGGTCCAAGCAAAGTCGCTATCCAATTTACCCCGACACAAGGGATTCAAAAATTTCTTTCTCCGGACTCTGTACAGAAAATATTTCAAGCATTTTCACATCATTTTAAATTTTTCATGATGACGTCAATTCTGTTAAACCATTTTATAATTTAACTAAAAATTTAAGAATATTACAATTTGGAACAAATTTCGAATTTTGACAGTTCTTAAATTGTTGCCATATTTTTCTCACATAAGGAAACGAAAAGAGATGGAAATCAGATTGGTTTAGTTTAATACATGGTATAACAAGATCGACGCCATCGCTCAAAATATTGCGGTCCAATCCACGACACGCCCCGTCTCTTTCTCGCAAGAACAAGTCGTACATTGTAAACTATTATGAGAAAGGGTGGGGCGTCTGTGTACTGAACCCAATAGCAGGGCTTACCTAAAACTTATCAAGAAAAATCCTACCTAAAATTACCAAGGAACCATAAAAAATTTACAATACACATACCTAATTACAAATTCGAAAGAATTTTCATAGTTTTTCGAGTAAATTAATAATTTGTCATGTAACCAAGTAGGACCCATCTATTCGCATCTTTAGTCAAAAATGCATCAAATGAGTATGACACAGGTAAATACACAAATATTATAAATTCATACAAAAATTCGGTGACACATACATTTCTTCATAAATGCTTAAATTCGCCGTCTTTCTTGCAAATATTGTCATTTACATGTCTTGAACAACTCTTTTTATCTCTGTCGCTTTCTTTCCCATGACATTTCCAATGAGAAAGACAGTGACCGATATAACGTAGAGTTTGCAAGAACATCTTCCCAGGAGCCATACTCTGGTGCACTCAATATTATCTCCTGACTCTCATGTCTTTTCATACGAAACACTGACCAAGTTAACATAGCACACGCAAGAGTAGTACCCCAGGCAATTAAACAGGACCCCCTTTACTAATAAACATTGTATAAGCCTCGGAATAGCTAAACAGTGTTTTGTTTATGTTTTCTTTCCTATATCGAAAACCCACTGCACACCTATTCCGACGCTACACAACTAATAATACTAGGAAGGGTGTAGATCGTTGTTCAAGACAGTTCCAAACACGATTCGCAAGAAAGACTCAACTCAACTCCGTCATGGGCTTATGTCGCCAGCGACAGTCCAGCAACATCAATACTGGTTCCTATACATTTGACGCGGCATCCCTGTCGCCGGCGACACTGAAGCCAGCGACGGAACGTTAGCTAAACTCACCAGCCACTCGGCACATACTCTAACTGTACATTTGAGCTCCGCGACAGCGGTTCACCGGTATACTTGCTCTTTATCAATAGCCAGCTGTGAATACATCCTGCCTGCATACAGGGTGGTCGGTGAAACGAGACATCATATAGACAGATAAACAGATAGGTAAACTGCACTGTTACTTACTACCACTAATACTTTCCTTTTGTAAGACAAATGTCAGAAAGTATTATTTTAACAAGACTAGCTACGTCCCGCGGTTCCACAGAACCGTTATTTTTATCACGATGAACGGTATGCTATGTCCTTTTCTGTACCCTGGACGTGTGTGTAAAATTTCATAACAATCGGTTGGGTAGTTATGGCGTGAAAGCGATAAACGAACATACTCAATTTCGCATTGATAATATTAGTTAGGATAGCTTAGCCAATGGCGTTGTTAGACGCAGAAAGTCTATAATTTTTTTCTGTACTCGCATCAAAGTAGTCTTAGCGTCTCGTTTATTACGACCACCCTGTATATCGTATTTACATTTACTGTAGGACAAACAGTAGCTTTGCTGGCTCGACGCTGCATTTGGATAGTAACTGAGTACTTTCCACAAGTACATCAGATTCGTTCTACATTGAACTTGTACGATTTAAAAGTACAGCTTTTTACAGTTTCTTAGTTTATTAAATGTCTGTATTAGAGTTTGTTCGCCATAAGAGCCGTCGTGGTCAAATTGTGAACTAATGTAATGATAATACAAATTGTAACTACATGTAATAAGTAGCTGTTTTTTTCTTTTGGTATTTTGAATCATAAACTAAAAAAAATAGTTATGAAATTTGATAAATAGTCATTAAATATGACTTCCTCGGTGGCTCAGTTGGTAGTGAGCCTGCTGATGTATAGTAGTGGGGGCGTGGTTTCGATTCCCACCTAGGCCAAACATTTATGTGATTAGCATTTGTGTTTGTTCTGTCTTTATGTTATTATGTATTTAAAAATATAAATGGATGTATATCAGTATATGGCCGCCATAGTATAACCTTTGCTTAGTTTGGGGTCAGACGACAGTGTGGGCAAGTGTCCCAAATATGTATTATGTAATAAAGTTAACATTATCGAACAGTACAGGTGCGCTATTGTGTTGCCCGCTACGCAGAATAGGTGATGGATCACTTCTGCGCCGTCAAATCTTACGACGGTTCTTATTGTGAATAGACTCCCAACTTTGTTTGATCAATTAATTGTCAGACTGTTACCGTACCAAATCATCAAACTATGAACAATAGAAAAAGTATGTTCAGTCTGTACCTAAATCAGTTACTATCCAAAGACATCGTTCAATCAAACGAAGCATTACAAAAGCTGAAACCGTTCCGTTCACTCACTCACGCGCCCTCAACACTATTTTCAAATTGTTCTAAAAATACACAATAGTCTATGGCAATTTGAATTTGGAATGGACGTCAGTTCGGAACGAATGAGTGAACGAACGAAACGCACCGTTCACTAGGAAATATTTGTGTGAAAATACATGTACAAAATGGCCCGCTATTCTGACGCGCGAGATGTTATCTGGGTCACTTTCTCACCTATGACTTTTCAAACGAGAGAGACAATGACAATGATAATATCTCACGCGTAAGAATAGGGTTCCTGTTGCGTTTATAACCTACTTAATGTGGGTGAATCAAGAGACAAAACGTGTAAAAATAAATTGTATAAAATTGACTATTGCATTTTTTTCCATTCATTCTATGACGGCTCAAGTTACTTTGCTCTGTGGTAGAAACGAAACATTGAAATGTGAGCCCTGCAGTCTTAAATTTATGATATCAATTCAAATGACAACCTTTACATTACCATGTTTTTTTTTTACCCGACTGCGCAAAAGTATGCATGTATGAGGTTTCTTTGGCACTGCCTACAGTCAAAACAGGTTGATGTATTTCGACATGTGAGGTGTCATTTGAATCGTCTTGATAGCGGAAGTGACATAGGGTACAACATTTTGCAGCCGGATTTTTTTGTTATTCTATTAATAATATTACTACTATTACTAGTTTGTAATGTTTTTATTATGTTTTATGCGCACAGAAAACCTTCCATAGATTCCGCACTCCAGCCAATCGAATTGATCCACACATTGATCAAAAGAAATTTAAAAATCAGCTCTTATTACCTAGGCTAGAAGGCTCAGAGTAATCTCAATAGCCAATGAGAACGCCGTCTCTGCAACCCACACTTTCTCAAACTTAAGAAGCATCGTGTGTGTATATTTGCAACAAACAAATGATTGTCTATTCTCTTTTTTTTTTAAATGTAGAATAGGTCGACGTTTGACCACCAACACGCCTGATGTTAAGCGAAGTTGTGGTCTAAGATGGAGCACGACGACCTATAAGGTACTTATTCACTCTAGCCTTGAAGTTTTGTAGAGTGAAGAAGTACAAAGACGGCAGTTGAGTGAGGCGCTACAAGTGCGCCAACAAGTCTCTACAAGATAGGGCTCAAATTTCAATGTCCAGCTTCAATAGACGCGACATCGCAACTCAAACCACTATCCTTCACGCCTATCCAATACACCGCAACGCTAGAAATTACATCAAATTACATCATGGCATTTGAAAATATCAAAGTTATTTCATAGTAAAAGGTAGATACAGGTCAAAATGCTTAATACTTACGCCTAGAAATGGAAGATGTCCTGGCATCGTACAGTATACCCATTCACTTGCAACTAAACAATTTAAAACAGACTTTATAACAATACTTTTACACCCTCTCTAACAAACGTTGTGTAGCCTCGGAATAGTTAACCAGTAATATTAAGTTAACAGAATAGTAAACCCATTTAACATTTATATCGTCACGCCTATCCCCCGAGGGGGCTGGCAGAGGTGTAATACAACACCCAAACTTCGCCGGACGATATTCAGTCCCAAATGTGACAGGGAGCGAGACTGTCGCCAAACACCGGGCTCCAGTCATGTAGCAGATGACATACAATACGCACATATGTTTACACAATGAACAAATTGGTGCGTGCCGTCGGCTGGGTTTGAACCCGCTCCCTCTGGCTTGAGAGGCGGGTCTTCTCCCAACTGTTAATATCTATTTTAGTATGTATTCAAAAATATCTAAGTATGTAAGTATATCAGTCTCTGGCAGCCATAGTACAAGCTTTGCTTAGTTTGGGTCAGACGACCGTGTGTGGAAGTCTCCCGAATTTATTTATTATTAGTATTTATTAACTAGGCTGCCATCGCTTTTTTATAAAATTTAAAAGTAAGAAAAAAGACAGAACACTTTACATAACTACTCCTGGCTTGTTCCAAACCATCACCAAAACAAGCACCAGTCGTGTCCGTTTTGATGGTGGTCGTTGGGAATAAGTCCTATTTCGAGGCTGTACAACGTTAATTAGTTAGATAGTTGTATTAAAAACTAGTTTTAGTTAATCTCTCTTTTTGTGCAGTTAATGTTAATCTCTCTTTTTGTTCTGTGAATGTTAATCTCTTTTTGTGCAGTGAATGGGGTTCGTACAGGATGATTTTAAATCTAGCGATTTGTGCGATAATTAGGTTTACAGTACAAATATTACCCATTGAATTAAATACGTAACATTATTGAAACATAAAGGCTCGGTCACACTGACAGCGTATATATTATATAGGAGCGCGGATTGAATTCTTGGCAGCGGTAACCGGCGAACCTATTAGAAAAGAATTAACGACTGCGATGAGTAACTTTTACGCGATGAGTTGCTAAAAAACGGTCAGAATTTTGTTTAATGATCGCAAGTAGTCGAAGCTAGCGCCTCTTGTGACATGTGGCCGTAAACGTAAACAAAAAAAAGTATATTCACAGATACAACTCGAACAAATTTTCTTGCAATAAAAAAAATAACATGAATTTCTAAAGATTTTGACGTATGCATTTGCATATGTCTATTTAATGCAAATGTATATATGTAGCGACCGCTTATGTTAACAGTATCGCAGGTTCATTGTTTCTTCTATTACAAAACTTCATTCAAACCGCGCCGCTCTCTCACCGTTTTCAGTGTGACTAGACCTTTAGTTTTCTTTCGATGCCAAAATACTTTTCCTAGTTCCATCATTCAATTCTAAAACAATAACACCAGATTTTTTGACACTAAATTTATAACAATTCCACCAAAATTATAATTCTCTAACACCATAGTTATAGGACAGAATACCATAGACAAAGTATTTTATTTATTTGTTCCATATTATTGCTTGTTTTCACAAAATATCGATAAGTACTAACAGTAAAATTATAACATATTTACAAGTAAATATAAAAATTAAACGACACTAGTTCACAGTAATAAGAAAATACTTTTTTCTAAAAATGCGGGTATTAGAATAAATTTTCAAAAAAAAAAAAAGTTTATTGGTAAAAGAACTGAAAATATTATCACTGATCATTTGAAATGTATAAAAAAATCCATATAATAATATAAAACGATTTGTTTGTATAATACGTATTTATAATATAATGATTTGAGCTAAATATGTTTAACAAATACATTATAAAGATCTATTCAAATAAACGCCATATTCGCTGTCGCTATGTACTAAACCAAATCAAACCGGAATTACATAGACGTGCCCCACTCTCTCTCTCTCTCTCTCTTAATCGCTAACAGAGCAAGTGTGTGCCTTGCTTACGGTATTTAGTGTCTAGCAAAAAACCTTAGCTAGATAGCAAACCTAACTAGCATTGCATTGGCACTTAAACTGGGCCTCGATCCCACTAACCAATTGTTTTCAAATTGTTAATGAATTGTCTACTTTTCACTTCTGGCATACAAAAACTGTCAATTTGAGGCAATGATTATCAAATTAAAAACAATTGTTTAGTAGAATCGAGGATTACATTACATTGACACTTGAACTGATACACTGCATGCACACTTAAACTGTAAATTATAAAACAAAAAAGTGAGTGCGTTTGCATAAATTAGCCAGACTATATTTACACAAAAACGCAGTACTAGCAAAAAGTCTAGCCGAACTGCAAGCGCACCCAGAAACCGCTATAGCGAATACTTGCCCTAGCGAATATCACGTTAATTTGAATAGACCCTAATTGTTAAATCAGTCAGTAGTAAGTTCCTAACTCTCAACAACGGTGCGGTTGATGTCGGCATCTGTCAAAACAATGTCTTGTAAAACTGTTCTCCAAATCTATATCTAATTGTTCATGGTACAACAACATTTCACATAACAAATCCAATTGATTCTCTTACGTATTCGTCTTCATTATTACATACTTGACGCTCGTTCGCGAACTGGGTGTTACTGTTGTGCTGGTGTTAAAATTGGCCTTTTATATGGAAATTCGGTTTTATTTTGAAAAAAAGTTACAAGTTAAAAGTTAGTATTTCCAATTTAGATTTTAGCCGTTTTCATACAATTTTTTATTTTTTACTAGATTATTTACTAGACTTTTTTTTTCAGAAATTAAATTGTAACATAACTAGTTGCTTGTATTTTGAAATCACAAATAAGTACTTACAATTTAAAAAAAAATATTTTTTCTTCAATTTTTTTTTTCTGAACAACCAGTCAATAGCCAATTCCAATTCACACAGCCAGTGATTAGAACATCTTTAAGACATCAACTGTTTTTTCAAGCCTTTTTTTTTAAAACAGTAACCAACACAGTTCACAAACGAACGCTGCTCTGTTTGCTCACAAAACGCTTAAGCAGAGTAAAAATCTAGCAGGTACACTGAAAAATGCATTGCAACCGGGCCCGTAGCCTCCCCATACAATACTGCGTTTAGTAAAAGCAAACCATTGGGTTTTGACTCTTATTTCTTGTTCCATACTGGCGAATTCCAGAAAACCAACTTCTAATCAAAATAGTGTATTACTGCAATTAAATATGAACTTTATATCTAGTGTTTTCATGTCAGATTTTGGTTTGACAAAGTTGAAATGAGAGATTGTCAACTGTTTTAATGCGCTTCACGCGTTCATCAAATTGGAAAACAAATCGTTTATTTAGCCACCTGTACAAAGCAGGAAGCAGTTTACGTTTTGCACGAGAAATGTTGCTGTCTAGCTCTATCATCATTAACAATGCTCAAAAACTGTACGTTCTGTCTCGCTCACACCGGCTACGGACCAAGTAACATAATAACACTACGTATACAAGTCGAAATCACTTCACAAGTAACACTTACGCTTAAATGACATGTCGAAAACGAAGCTTGCTATATCTATCTCTGTCGCACGACAGCGGTTTGCGCTGCGTAGTGTGAAACGAAAGATATGTTGTCTATGGTATAGAGAGAGCATTTTTATATATAGTACGTAATTTTAAAAAGGGGATAGAAATGACGATCCAGCGTCTTTTTTCTGTCCCTCTTATGACCCAAAAATAATTAACCGATCGGGATTTGAACCCACGTTCGTTCGTTCATTGAGCTTAAAGCCCGGTCCGATTCGGAGTGTCTCACTGTGTTTGACGTTTGCGGACGAAAAAGTCTTTCGTTTGCGCAAGATTGCTTTGGATTTTCTGTCCTGTTTATATCAAAGCTATTATGTACAGCATACTTATGTGAACACATCACACACAGAGAGACTAGGCGATGTGTGGCGTGTAAGTCGCAAATGAATCATTACGTTACATCGCACTGAACTGTTTTCTTTAGTACATCGTACACAGTACCTCAACGATGTCCAAGTCCGTTATTTCCACAACTTTACGATACTGTGCTAGACTACGACACTTGTCGACATCTAGTCGATTTATACCGACTCATACAGAGCTATATATTCTGCATTTACAGTAGCGTCAAAATGATTCCATCGACGTTCAAATTTAGTCCTACTCAGATAGGGGTCCGCTATACATTCGAGCCAAAATAACTTTCCTTTCCTTGAATTCCTGAAATGGTTTGATTGATATATCGTACCTATATGTATAAGTAGGATGTAGGTACGCAGCGCAAACCGTGTTTCTGTAGTAACAGGTTGCAGTTCACTCCGGCGCGTCGGCGGGGGCGGGTCGCGGTCAGCTGGCGTCGGGGGCGGGGGCGGCGGGGGGCGGGGGCGGCGGCGCGGGGGGCGAGGGCGGCGCCGGGGGCAGCAGGTGCTCCGGGACCGCCACGGGCCGGAGCCGCGCCGGGACCTTCTTTTGGGGGCATAGTACCTGCGGGAATACGTGGCTTGGTTATTGTCGCTGAGGTGATTGGTTAAAGTGAAATCAGACAGTTTGTGTGTGTATGTGTGTGTGTGTGCTGACCCGTCCTGCGAATACGAAACAGCCCGGCTTCTTTCGCGTCTTCGGCGGACGTCGTAGTGTGTGTGTGTGTGAGAGAGAGTGAATGTGTTCTGACTCTACGTGCGAAGACGAAGCAACCCGGCTCCTCCTCTGCGTCGCCGGCGGGCGTCATGGTGTGTGTGTGTGTGTGTGTGTGTGTGTGACTGTGTGTATGTGTGTGTGAGTGTGCACTGACCCGTCGTGCGAAGACGAAGCAGCCCGGCTCCTCATCCGCGTCGGCAGCGGGCGTCATGGTGAGTGTGTGAGTGTGTACTGACTCGTCGTGCGAAGACGAAGCAGCCCGGCTCCTCCTCTGCGTCGGCAGCGGGCGTCATCGGGGTGTGTGTGTGTGTGTGTGTGTGAGTGAGTGTGTGTGTGTGTATGTGCACTGACCCGTCGTGCGAAGACGAAGCAGGCCGGCTCCTCCTCTGCGTCGGCAGCGGGCGTCATTAGTGTGTATGTGTGTGTGAGTGTGAGTGTGTACTGACCCGTCGTGCGAAGACGAAACAGCCCGGCTCCTCCTCTGCGTCGGCAGCGGGCGTCATTAGTGTGTATGTGTGTGTGTGTGAGTGTGTACTGACCCGTCGTGCGAAGACGAAACAGCCCGGCTCCTCCTCCGCGTCGGCGGCGGGCGTCAGGTTGAGGTCGGCCGTCGGCGCCTCGCGACCCTCCTCGCCTGAGTAACACACCACACTCAATAAGAGCCCGCGCACACACAAGACTTCTGCGCCCCGACAGACGACAGACGGACGTGATTTAAAACGATGCTGTAGTTTTGAGGAAGCTCTCAATAACACAGGATCATTTCAAATCGCGTCCGGTGCACAAATGTCTCGAAATGCAACTTAATATTTTGCTCCTATTCAAACTTAATAAAAAATGTTTTTGTAAATTGGAAAACTTTAGAATAGAACAGAATATTATATACTTTATTTGCAACAGGAAACAACAAAACAAATAACAAAAAAGAAAAACAGATTTTCAATTTGCAGCCGCTTCCATACTTTCTTAGGTGTTAGCGGGGAAAAGTAGATTGTTTAATAGGCTTGCGTTTGGTTGCCATAACGCTTGACCCTGATGTTAAGCAATAACGTTACGATGAAGCACGCTTGCCTAGAAGAAACCGAGTCACTCTCGACTTGAAGACACCTTTAATACTGTGCGGTATTACCTCTAGCGAAGACGTTGAGTTCAGTGAAGCAGCCCGTGTCGATCATCTCAGTCTGCCACGGGATGCTGACGCTGCCGGTATTGAACTTGCCGTAGAACGTATCGTCGCCCGCGTCCAGGTTGACTCCCTTCACGGTGCTGAACTGTTCTATGTCGAGGACGTCTTTAGCGTATACCGCGTGCGGCTGGAAAGAAAAATATCATTCTCAGAACAGTTTTAAAAAGAGTGATGGTACAAACTGAAGTATTATTTGCTCTAGTATTAGTATTTTTTTGGAAAAGAGCGACATATTCATCTGCGCGAAGAACCGGTGCGTGTACAGTAGTGTGTACAGTACCGGCCGCACGCTCACTGTGCCTGTACAGGAGCGTGTGTACTCACGTCGGGCACGAACGGCGCCGGCACCATGCCGGCCTCCAGGCGCGCCCAGTTCATCTGCGCGAAGAACCGGTGCGTGTACAGTAGTGTGTACAGTACCGGCCGCACGCTCACTGTGCCTGTACAGGAGCGTGTGTACTCACGTCGGGCACGAACGGCGCCGGCACCATGCCGGCCTCCAGGCGCGCCCAGTTCATCTGCGCGAAGAACCGGTGCGTGTACAGTAGTGTGTACAGTACCGGCCGCACGCTCACTGTGCCTGTACAGGAGCGTGTGTACTCACGTCGGGCACGAACGGCGCCGGCACCATGCCGGCCTCCAGGCGCGCCCAGTTCATCTGCGCGAAGAACCGGTGCGTGTACAGTAGTGTGTACAGTACCGGCCGCACGCTCACTGTGCCTGTACAGGAGCGTGTGTACTCACGTCGGGCACGAACGGCGCCGGCACCATGCCGGCCTCCAGGCGCGCCCAGTTCATCTGCGCGAAGAACCGGTGCGTGTACAGTAGTGTGTACAGTACCGGCCGCACGCTCACTGTGCCTGTACAGGAGCGTGTGTACTCACGTCGGGCACGAACGGCGCCGGCACCATGCCGGCCTCCAGGCGCGCCCAGTTCATCTGCGCGAAGAACCGGTGCGTGTACAGTAGTGTGTACAGTACCGGCCGCACGCTCACTGTGCCTGTACAGGAGCGTGTGTACTCACGTCGGGCACGAACGGCGCCGGCACCATGCCGGCCTCCAGGCGCGCCCAGTTCATCTGCGCGAAGAACCGGTGCGTGTACAGTAGTGTGTACAGTACCGGCCGCACGCTCACTGTGCCTGTACAGGAGCGTGTGTACTCACGTCGGGCACGAACGGCGCCGGCACCATGCCGGCCTCCAGGCGCGCCCAGTTCATCTGCGCGAAGAACCGGTGCGTGTACAGTAGTGTGTACAGTACCGGCCGCACGCTCACTGTGCCTGTACAGGAGCGTGTGTACTCACGTCGGGCACGAACGGCGCCGGCACCATGCCGGCCTCCAGGCGCGCCCAGTTCATCTGCGCGAAGAACCGGTGCGTGTACAGTAGTGTGTACAGTACCGGCCGCACGCTCACTGTGCCTGTACAGGAGCGTGTGTACTCACGTCGGGCACGAACGGCGCCGGCACCATGCCGGCCTCCAGGCGCGCCCAGTTCATCTGCGCGAAGAACCGGTGCGTGTACAGTAGTGTGTACAGTACCGGCCGCACGCTCACTGTGCCTGTACAGGAGCGTGTGTACTCACGTCGGGCACGAACGGCGCCGGCACCATGCCGGCCTCCAGGCGCGCCCAGTTCATCTGCGCGAAGAACCGGTGCGTGTACAGTAGTGTGTACAGTACCGGCCGCACGCTCACTGTGCCTGTACAGGAGCGTGTGTACTCACGTCGGGCACGAACGGCGCCGGCACCATGCCGGCCTCCAGGCGCGCCCAGTTCATCTGCGCGAAGAACCGGTGCGTGTACAGTAGTGTGTACAGTACCGGCCGCACGCTCACTGTGCCTGTACAGGAGCGTGTGTACTCACGTCGGGCACGAACGGCGCCGGCACCATGCCGGCCTCCAGGCGCGCCCAGTTCATCTGCGCGAAGAACCGGTGCGTGTACAGTAGTGTGTACAGTACCGGCCGCACGCTCACTGTGCCTGTACAGGAGCGTGTGTACTCACGTCGGGCACGAACGGCGCCGGCACCATGCCGGCCTCCAGGCGCGCCCAGTTCATCTGCGCGAAGAACCGGTGCGTGTACAGTAGTGTGTACAGTACCGGCCGCACGCTCACTGTGCCTGTACAGGAGCGTGTGTACTCACGTCGGGCACGAACGGCGCCGGCACCATGCCGGCCTCCAGGCGCGCCCAGTTCATCTGCGCGAAGAACCGGTGCGTGTACAGTAGTGTGTACAGTACCGGCCGCACGCTCACTGTGCCTGTACAGGAGCGTGTGTACTCACGTCGGGCACGAACGGCGCCGGCACCATGCCGGCCTCCAGGCGCGCCCAGTTCATCTGCGCGAAGAACCGGTGCGTGTACAGTAGTGTGTACAGTACCGGCCGCACGCTCACTGTGCCTGTACAGGAGCGTGTGTACTCACGTCGGGCACGAACGGCGCCGGCACCATGCCGGCCTCCAGGCGCGCCCAGTTCATCTGCGCGAAGAACCGGTGCGTGTACAGTAGTGTGTACAGTACCGGCCGCACGCTCACTGTGCCTGTACAGGAGCGTGTGTACTCACGTCGGGCACGAACGGCGCCGGCACCATGCCGGCCTCCAGGCGCGCCCAGTTCATCTGCGCGAAGAACCGGTGCGTGTACAGTAGTGTGTACAGTACCGGCCGCACGCTCACTGTGCCTGTACAGGAGCGTGTGTACTCACGTCGGGCACGAACGGCGCCGGCACCATGCCGGCCTCCAGGCGCGCCCAGTTCATCTGCGCGAAGAACCGGTGCGTGTACAGTAGTGTGTACAGTACCGGCCGCACGCTCACTGTGCCTGTACAGGAGCGTGTGTACTCACGTCGGGCACGAACGGCGCCGGCACC
The DNA here is from genome assembly GCA_911728515.1 of Peribatodes rhomboidaria. Lineage (NCBI taxonomy): Eukaryota > Metazoa > Arthropoda > Insecta > Lepidoptera > Geometridae > Peribatodes > Peribatodes rhomboidaria. Next base: position 2,379,777 of record OU452190.1, read on the forward strand.
ATGCCGGCCTCCAGGCGCGCCCAGTTCATCTGCGCGAAGAACCGGTGCGTGTACAGTAGTGTGTACAGTACCGGCCGCACGCTCACTGTGCCTGTACAGGAGCGTGTGTACTCACGTCGGGCACGAACGGCGCCGGCACCATGCCGGCCTCCAGGCGCGCCCAGTTCATCTGCGCGAAGAACCGGTGCGTGTACAGTAGTGTGTACAGTACCGGCCGCACGCTCACTGTGCCTGTACAGGAGCGTGTGTACTCACGTCGGGCACGAACGGCGCCGGCACCATGCCGGCCTCCAGGCGCGCCCAGTTCATCTGCGCGAAGAACCGGTGCGTGTACAGTAGTGTGTACAGTACCGGCCGCACGCTCACTGTGCCTGTACAGGAGCGTGTGTACTCACGTCGGGCACGAACGGCGCCGGCACCATGCCGGCCTCCAGGCGCGCCCAGTTCATCTGCGCGAAGAACCGGTGCGTGTACAGTAGTGTGTACAGTACCGGCCGCACGCTCACTGTGCCTGTACAGGAGCGTGTGTACTCACGTCGGGCACGAACGGCGCCGGCACCATGCCGGCCTCCAGGCGCGCCCAGTTCATCTGCGCGAAGAACCGGTGCGTGTACAGTAGTGTGTACAGTACCGGCCGCACGCTCACTGTGCCTGTACAGGAGCGTGTGTACTCACGTCGGGCACGAACGGCGCCGGCACCATGCCGGCCTCCAGGCGCGCCCAGTTCATCTGCGCGAAGAACCGGTGCGTGTACAGTAGTGTGTACAGTACCGGCCGCACGCTCACTGTGCCTGTACAGGAGCGTGTGTACTCACGTCGGGCACGAACGGCGCCGGCACCATGCCGGCCTCCAGGCGCGCCCAGTTCATCTGCGCGAAGAACCGGTGCGTGTACAGTAGTGTGTACAGTACCGGCCGCACGCTCACTGTGCCTGTACAGGAGCGTGTGTACTCACGTCGGGCACGAACGGCGCCGGCACCATGCCGGCCTCCAGGCGCGCCCAGTTCATCTGCGCGAAGAACCGGTGCGCCTTCACCTGCCGCGCGCCGCGCCGCCCGCAGCCGCCGCAGCCCAGCCGCGCGCCCGCGCTCTTCGCGAGCAGCGCCGCGCACACCGAGCGCCCGCACTCGCTGAACTTGCTCGAGTACTTCTCGGTCTCGTGCTGGGGCCGGACGGACTTTACATTACTATTGCGAGCGATGCATGTTTGAGAATAGCGTGGGAGGCTAAGACACGATTGAGTTCGATTCGGTCGCATACGTCTGCCGCCGGTCACGCGTGTGAACGCTAGTTAGCGCCGCTTATTCTATTTATTGCAATACAGACACGCGAGCGGGTACGCAAGCAGACGCCCGCCCAAGTTTTAGCGGACGAATAGAATTCTAATGTCTATCTTGTTTGCTTTTTCTTGATCATATTTGTAATGAACTTTTGTTTTATCACGAATGCTAAAAAATACTGGAAATTATAATCAACTAGTTTGCGAGAAAAACAGAATGACAAAATGACGATCATTATTATGTTTGGCGCCATCTAGTTTCATTCACTATGAACTAAGTGTCTTCTACCTTTTAATAGTTCTAACTTCTTCAGAATTCAAAGAAATAAAAAGCCTTTTTTACATAACTTTCCTAAACATTTACAAGCTGACCTCCCATCGACCTTGCACTTACCTTGACCCTCCGGTCGACCTCCTCCCGTTTGACCTTCTCCTTTCGCGCTCTGAACGGCGCCCGTCCCTCGATCATCTCATATACAAGGCAACCGAACGAGAACCAGTCCGGGCTGAATGTGTACCTTTCGTTGTCTATCACCTGGGAATTTGAAAAATATAACATAAAATTCTCTCTTCCTTTGAGTGGAAGAAAAAGAGACAGGACGGAGAAACCATTTTCTTTTATTAAATGGAATTATCTGGTTATTGACTGACTAAGCGTTTGCTATTCAGTTCAGATAATATTGATAGTATTTCCGATCAAATGTGGAAATCAAATGGATTATGGGTCGGCACGTCGACCGCCGGCCCCAGGTCCGATATCCGCCCGCGGGCCGCGATACCCCGTGTGTCAGTATGTAGCAGTGTCCGTACCTCGGGCGCCATGTACCCCACGGTCCCGACGCGGCCCCTCACCGAGCCGCCCTCCGGCACGTCGACCGCCAGCCCCAGGTCTGATATCCGCCCGCGGGCCGCGATACCCCGTGTGTCAGTATGTAGCAGTGTCCGTACCTCGGGCGCCATGTACCCCACGGTCCCGACGCGGCCCCTCACCGAGCCGCCCTCCGGCACGTCGACCGCCAGCCCCAGGTCTGATATCCGCCCGCGGGCCGCGATACCCCGTGTGTCAGTATGTAGCAGTGTCCGTACCTCGGGCGCCATGTACCCCACGGTCCCGACGCGGCCCCTCACCGAGCCGCCCTCCGGCACGTCGACCGCCAGCCCCAGGTCTGATATCCGCCCGCGGGCCGCGATACCCCGTGTGTCAGTATGTAGCAGTGTCCGTACCTCGGGCGCCATGTACCCCACGGTCCCGACGCGGCCCCTCACCGAGCCGCCCTCCGGCACGTCGACCGCCAGCCCCAGGTCTGATATCCGCCCGCGGGCCGCGATACCCCGTGTGTCAGTATGTAGCAGTGATCGTACCTCGGGCGCCATGTACCCCACGGTCCCGACGCGGCCCCTCACCGAGCCGCCCTCCGGCACGTCGACCGCCAGCCCCAGGTCTGATATCCGCCCGCGGGCCGCGATACCCCGTGTGTCAGTATGTAGCAGTGTCCGTACCTCGGGCGCCATGTACCCCACGGTCCCGACGCGGCCCCTCACTGAGCCGCCCTCCGGCACGTCGACCGCCAGCCCCAGGTCTGATATCCGCACGTGGCCTGCGTCGTCCAGCAGGATGTTCTCGGGCTTGCAGTCTCTGGAATTTACAGGTTCGAACATTGATTGCTGATAGGAATGCTGGCTTTATGTTAACCTGTGACTTTATTTATTTATTTATTAAGGTAAGCCAACAGCGCACATATTAAACATACAATAAATGTACTCGTGGTTTCTATCTGATACATGCGCCAATTATAGGCATACACTTTGAGCCGAGAGAAAAGTAAGCACTATTCTGTGCGACAAAACTGGAACAAACAATATAAAAAACTTAACAATCCCTGTTCTTCCTTTTTATTAGTGCACCAAACAGTCTTTAAAAACTTTCTTAATATTTTTCTAATAAAATAGTCGTCCTCACCGTTCACAGCTATTATTTCGTTTATATTATTACGTCACACCATCAACCTTGGTCACAAACAATCACAAACTATTCAGGGACCTTATTTTGGTACGTCTGTTATCAGCCATCCTACTCGTGTCAACTTCGCACCACGCAAGTGACCAGGATCATCAGGAGTACATTTGGCTGAGCTAACCTGTAGACGATGCCCATCTTGTGCAAGTGCTCCAGCCCGCAGGCCACTTGCGCCGCGTAGAACCGCGATCGATCCAGGCCCAGACCGTTGTCTTGGGCACCCATGTTGTAGATGTGGAACTTGAGGTCACCACCTGGAAAATACAAGAATATAGTGAGCGCAGCGTGGGAGGCCTCCCACAAGGTGGATTTGGTGAGGATCAGCTAGATGATAACAATACAAGACCGGTCGTTGTGGAGATCATTGGAGGAGGCAGCCGTCTAGCAGTGGACGACTTCCGGGCTGACATGATGATGATGATGATGAGTGAGGACAGGTCAAAGATTGAAGGTTAAATCCACACTACTTTCTTGCCATCTTATTAAACCAGTTCAGTCGTTTTGACGTAAGTATACGAACAGATATGTCAAAAGATTCTTTCGGATTTTGGTATAGAGTAATAGACTGCTTTATTGGCGTTATAACAATTTGTTACACTGGGCAAGTCAATTACAGAATAAATAAAATGTGTACGTAACATTATTATTATTTATTATGAACTTAATGTAATGTTATTTATTAAATATTCATAAATTCATTCAGTAAATAGAAAAGATTAAACTCGAAAGAACTGTTTAATATTTGTTTTAAAACGTTGAGCATGCAGATCTGGTTGCAGATGCATTATTATATATCAGAATTCAGAAAGGAGGTGTGACGAAACGAAACTTAAAACTGTATTAAGCAAACTTACCGTTCATAATAGTGAGTACAAGACAGAGAGCGTCTTTAGTTTCGTATGCGTACGCGAGGTTGACGACGAACCGCGAGTTGATTCTCTGCAGGATCTGCTTCTCGATCAGCACCATCGCCTCTCCTTTTCGCTTCTTGATGCGTTTCTTCTCTAGTTTCTTGCAAGCGTACATTTTACCCGTCGCCCGGACCTGGAAATTAAGTTACATCAGAATGTGAGTTGGGGATCATTGGACCGAAAGAAAGATAAATATTTATGTGTTACAAACAAATCCCAGAAATATTCTCGCAAACTTTACTGATCCATAAAAAACTTTCAATCTTCAAAAGGGCAACGTTGATCATTACTTACACAAATCTTAATTTCCACTGTTTGTTTTACAGGGCTATCTTCCGTAGAAAGATTTGATCTTTTAGTAAGTTTGGTCATTTTATACTTAACCAAATTCCCAGCTTTATTTATTCAACCGCTGATTTATGACAACGTCACGTTGTTCATTGAGCTCCCGGTCCATATATCGACAGCTGAGAAATACTCAAATTTGCATTGCTTTAAAAACTAACTTATAATGGTTACATTAATGACCATCTTAAAATTGTTTAGTGACCAAAAGCAGCATAATTACCTGACACGCGCAGACCTCGCCAAACCCGCCCTTCCCCAGCACCCGGTACATCCTGAAGGTGTGCTGGGTGATGGGCTGGGCCTCCAGCCACTTCCACTGCAGGTATCGGTAGAAGTACATCGACTGTTCGAACTCCGCGAACGGAGTCCCCGCTAGGAAACTCTTCACGCACCGGACGCATTCTGAGAAAATGTCTCTGGCGCCAACTGGTGAAAAAATGGGATTATTCTTACTTACATACTTATACATAGATGCAATTTTCAACAAGCAAAGCGGCACCTTGAAAACAAGGCTTCGATCAAGTGTAAGCCTTGTATCGCTGTCAGTCGCTCGAGTAACTCGCGTCACACGAGCGATCGAGAAGACACACGATTACTACCGTTACCATGCATACCATGCACGTATTGTTTGGGGCACAATAAGGCCTCAAACAAATCTTTGATGGTTCTTACTACTGCGGATATCCCAGTAAATTCTGAGACCTTCGTTTCGCTCAACAATACTTACTTTCTAAATGCGAACTGGCGTCATCAATGATCTCCTTGCTGACGACGTCGTTGACGGCTTCAAAGTCGTCGCTCTTGAGGTATTTCCCGAAGACTTCAGAGGCGTGAAGTATCCGCGTCTCGTCCACCTCCACCTCGTACCGCTCCGCCTGGAAGAGACACACCAACTGCTTCGAGTCTTTGGATGATCTGCTGATCACTACAGTGGATGCGACGGTGCTGGAGTTACGTGCACTTGGGCGATAGATGGCGTGACTTTAAAACTAAAAGTTGTAACTAAAGGTGGATTTAAAGCAAATTAAATCTACAAATCTGTAGCTTTTAAGAAAATGCTAACGAACAACGTTTAAAAAGCATTAGGGGTCCAGGCAAGCAAAATTTATACCAACTCATATATATACCTACCTACACATGAGAACAACGTTCGTGACGGACGAATAAAGAAAGTGCCCGTGTTGGTCACATTTGCACGGTACTCCATTAACTTTGATTCTTACCTCTAAATAAAAGTTTCCGCTTCTTGTACCTCCCATTCGCGACCGCTACAAACGCAGTCTCCGTCAGTATTTCAACGTCAGCTATGATACTTACCGCATCGAGGAAGGTGTTGTATTTATGGAACTCCGGCCGGTTCCGCTCGCAGAACTGCCGGAACAGCAGCTTGCCGATCGGCTGCTGGTCCACCACGTAGTCGTAACCTACATCTGGAACAAGGGAAACGACTTTTTTAGAATCTATATCATTTATCATCATCTTCCTATCCTTATCCCGCTCGTGTGTGGTCGGTGCAGTATGCATGTTTTATCTATCCGTCTCTATCACTCGCCTTATCTGAATTCACTCCATTCTAAATCATGTCGACTATCACGCAGTTCATGCATACATTCTTCGATCGACCTCTATTATGCAAACATTTGAGATTGCCTCTGCGACAAATCACAGTAAAACAGTTTCAATGTAACAAACAGTGCGATTTAGTAAATGCTTCCCCTTAATGCACTTCGAAGCCAAAGACCCAGCTTCAACTACTTAACTTTATTGGCAGTTTGTCCTATACCGATATCGGATTCCTGTTGTTTACAGCCGAATTTGTAAGTCTCCATTCAAGCGTTCGCAGTAGTTTACAGTAGGAAGCCAATTCTCGTCTCCAAGGAAATAACTGTCAGGAAAACTAATCTCTATTTGTTATTGTAGTTTACGGAGCGGGAACAGTAGGATCAACCGAAGTTACGATTGGGACTTGGGATTAGGTCAATGCGTAGGCTTACGTTGGCCGTGAAAGAAAATGTTGGGTACTTTTGGGCGGCTCGGAAACCATTGACTTTCGGAAGGCCTAAGATATACACGGTATCGTTCTATAGTAAAAGGCAATTAAAGGTTTCTGTAATTAAATGTTGAGGATATAGACTTTCCAAATGCTTTGGGGTCGTTAAAGCTGGCATTGACTCAGTTTATACTAACAAAGTATGTTTGTTTTACTGTGGATGGTAAAATTTTTAGTTTTTATGTTACCTGAACTATCTAAATATATTTTAACCCATGGCGTTAAAAGATAATTAAAATCAAAAGTGTGTTTATTTGACGTGATAGTTATCATCTATTTCCACACAATAATCGCTGACATCTCGAAGAAATCTATTACAGCAAGTCATCCAAAAATATCTAGTTAAGAAAACAGATGGTGTTTGACAAATAGATATGCCTGCTCCACGCCTGTGAGCCAACTAAATTTAAGCTTGTTATAACCGCCTTGGATCCCCATATCTACGAGAGCGGTAACTCCATTTTCTTTACGACGCGAATTTGTCAAGCAAACGGGTGAGGGCTGACGCTCCTTGATAAGCAGTAAGGATAGCCAGCTCTGATTCTTCGCTATAAAAGATTTTTTGAAGAAATCTGCAAGTTGGCGAAAAAATAAACATGAGCTTGCTTGAGAGATTGATTACTACCCGACTGCGCAAGAATGAGGGTTATGTTTTCTATTTATCAAAAGTTTGCATTTCTATTGCACAAATTTTCTGGTAACGATCTTCGCCTTCATGAAAACCAAAATGGGGTTCATAAAATCTAATATGCTCCACTACCAGGTCCTGGTTCACTGGAAAAGCTTTTCAATGTAGCCTTAGATCGTCAACAGTTTAACTACATACCAAACTAGTTTTTGAGCTGTCCTGGAAAAAGGTCTTCCGATTTTCCCTCAAAAAATGACTAAACTACTATCAAAAATTTGGTTCATATAGTCGGGGCTGCGTGACCAAAATACGACCATTTCTGCACGAAACCCATACTGCTTGAAAACTATTTACAATACGCCAGCAATAGGATGAGTCTTTATTACTATCGCTGCCGTTATATGGGGAGGGGAGGGAGGGCAAATGAGGATTGATGGCATACGCCATACATTTGTCCTGATTCCAAACGGGGTTAGGCTTTTTCTATACAAAACTATGTTAGAACTGCTATAAAATGTTACGAGCCTGTTGTGTAGCGTTGTTTGTCGCGTCGCGTGCCGCAGACAACAAATAGCGGTATAAATTAGAATTTGCTTACTATCCGTAGAGCTTTTATTTTGTTCGACGGTTGACGAGACTTATATGGTAGTGGCATAAAACATTTGATCGTAGTGGCAGATACTAAATAGCACGTATTCTTCGCGTCCACAGATCATTGTTCGCGTCGGAAGGCCGGCAGTTTGGTAGAGGTATGATCGAAAAAACAAGGTCCGGGAGTTGACACCCAAATGTGACGTATTTGGGTGTCAACTCTTAGCTTGGTGTATCGTCATTGTCTCTTTCTAACTTGTTGTGTGTTACGTATTCTGGTCTTGCTTATCATCATCGCAGCATCGATTGACGTAAGTGCGTGTCACCTACATTACATTTATGTCTTGGAACGCTATACCTGGCGGAGTATATGTAATTACTAGCTGTTGCCCGCAACTTCGTTTGCGTTTATTCAGAAAACAGTTTCCATAAACCTAGTGATATACTGTAACTTTTTTCAAATTATGAATAATAATCTGACTGGTTTTGAGCAGAGTTTTAATTTTAGTACCAACTACGTACTATTCTGTGATGTTGTCTGACGCATTTGGTAAGCGGCGCGTTATTTTTTATTAACTTACAGAATTTCATGACAAAAATGTCATGAAATTTCATGACATTTTTGTTAATAAGATTTATTTATTCAGAAAAAAGTATCCAAAAACCTTCCTTGAGACATGCTTTTTTCTTTTTTTTTTGACGTGACAACGTCTTATAATTCGATAGAGCCGGCTGCACGCACGAAAAAACATGACTCATGCGGCGTTACCTCGCTCTGAGGCGTTCCATGTAAGGCTTGAAGTGCAAGCGAGAGCGCGGAACGAGCGACAAAGAAGCACAATCGGCCTTTGCGTTCGGCAGCGTTCGTCATCCGTCTCTCTCCTACTTGAGTGAGCACGTTGTCACGTTCAACTATCGTCAGTAAAACGACTTTACAGACAACCAAGTTTTTTACAAATTTCAGAGCGTCGCGGCCCTCTTAAGATTCAGAGATACGATTCTTGAAATTTCGTACCATTTTTCGAGCTCATCGTATATCAGTAGGTATAAAATATCAGCCTCTGGCAGCCGCAGTACAAACTTTGCTTAGTTACTATTATTTATTCTGTATTTTGGGGTCAGGCGACCGTGTGTGCAAAAATGTCCCGAATATTGTCGTAAAAACTTACATTACGGCGCGGTTACCTATATTACGTTACCCCTTGAGTGTTCACATATAGCTTGCAAATCACATCCCTTTCTCAAACGGTAGAGAGAGCTTCGTAATGATTTACATCATTGTCAGAGGCAGACCTTTATTCCAGTCAAGACTCCTTTAGCACGTCCGTTCCCTGAACCTCTTACATGTGGCCCTAGAGAAAAACATAGAGAGCTCTCTCTCTCAAAAATATAGCGATCTCCACTCGTAGGAAATGTGGATTTTTTGCGCCATAGACAATTTCCAGCAGAAGGCACGCTCCAATTTGTTCATTATGTGAACATAAATGCCTATTGCATGTCATCTGCCACATAACTGGAACCCGGGACATGGCGACAGGTCCACCCCCTCACATATTGGAATGAATATCGTCCGGCAATATACGGGTGTTGTAATACCTCTGCAAGCCCCTTTCAGGGAAAGATATATTATGTTACAGATAATTTTGTAGAATCATTGCTAGAGCAGAATTCGGAAGCGAATTCAGGATGTTATGAGCGATACAGAAATTCGTGACAGATCTTTTTTAAGAACAAATCGATAGTAGTAGTGGGTTCATGCTTCTATTGTTTTTTCGCATTTATAATGTTAATAAAGTACCTAAGTAATAAGTAGTTTTAAATAAATAAAGTTAAAATTTCCTAAGGAATGGCTGGCTATATTTTAGACTCACCCTAGAGTCTAAAAATTTTTACGTAGGAGCTAGGAGTAGATTAAAGGCAATTCTTATATTTAAGTACCTGTGGCCATTAGAGTTTTCGATTTCATACTAAATATCTGGTATCCACATCCAAAGTTAAGAGAGCCAGAAATCGGGGAGATAAAAAAAAATTAAGATCTCTGTTTCGGCATTCTGTTAAGTACCAACTTTCCAAAATAAAATCAAAAAGGCCTCTCCAAATTGCAGTTTTAAGTTTTAAAAAAATATCTTTATTACCATTAAACATTAATACATTGCACACCTCTAGTGTAATTTAGTCCTAGAGGTGCCAAGAAATATTATAAATTCATTGTTTCCAAGCTAAATACACTTCTATAAACTTTCAGCTGGTGATTACAAAACTTGATTAAATATACTTCAATGATAGGTATTTTGTTTGAGCTTAACAATATTATGCAAACTTTAGTAAGAGTGTTACATTTTTAAAATTGGAATTTAATATTCTAAAAAAACTGACCGAAAGGGGGTAGGCAACTTAACATTAATACAGCGCTACACCAAGCGAGCGAAGCATGTTGTGAATGACGGCCGCGCAAGCGCGCGCTGTCCGGGCCGGAGTCGCGCGCGCCATATCGTTCCACATATCCCAGGATAATAGGGGCGTGTATGGCGCGCGCGGCAGCCGGCAGCGGAGGCGCGCGCTTGCGCGGGCCACTGTCCCTATTCATCGCCGTCGAGAAACCAGTGATGGGGTAATTTGTAACGTTTGTATTTATCGATAAAAATTAAGTCGGTTTTACGGGTTTTGCAAATATTTCTGACCAATTCATTTTTATTCGTGGGGTTTTTATATAAGTAAAATTTTTTGGACAACTTTAGAATATATTCTGAAATGCTAGGTAGGCCTATTTCTAAGTGGAGTTTACTGAGGTTAGTATTTAATGGGGTGTTGAAGGAATATTTCACTGCTTTATTTTGGACTACTTGAAGTTTGTTAATGTTTGAAGCACAAGTGCTACTCCAAACTGGGCATGCGTATGATATGCAGGGCCGGACTAAGGTACGATAAATATTCAATTTAGTTTGACTGCTGAGACAGGATCTTCTATTAAGAACTGGACTTAGTGCATTGAGGGCTTTTATACCTTTTAGGTGTAGTTTGTCCGTATTTTCCGACCAGTTAAGCTTATTATCAAGAATAAGGCCCAAATATTTAACATTACGACTCCAAGGGATATGGTAGCTGTCTATTTGCAACCTGCGAGAAGGTAATGAACGCTGTCTACTAAAGAGTATAGCTTCCGTTTTAGCAGAATTAATTTTTAGTTTCCATTTGAGAAAATTGCAAATTGCAGTAATAATATAGCCATGCTAGTAATTAAACTACTATTATTTATAATGATTTTGTTTGTGTTGTTTGCTTTGCTTATTAATTGATTGTTTTTGGTGAAAAAAAAAAATACATTATTATTGCATGGTCTCAGTAAATACACCTCCTAGATACCTTCCTCGTAGATACACTCCCGGCAAGTCTACAACAACCTCTTTCCCCTGCAGAATTTTTCCAACTTGGATATGATAACATCTCAAAATTCCCGAAACACCCATTCTTGCTTGGCTATTCTCTTCCTCCATTTACAGCTGAGAAAGCGAGAACGCTATAACACATAAGGATCCTCCGTAGTTGCGTTAGGCGTTGGCCAGACGGAAATGACGAGGACGAGACACGGACGGAGCGGAGACATGGGTGCACCCACGATGGGGCATCTGCCCCACACTGGTCACTAACTCAGAGCACACAAGTAACATTATTACAAGAAAAACCAAAAAACCCGGCTGCAAAATATTGTACCCTACGTCACTTCAAAATCAACACGATTCAAATCACACCACACATGTCGAAATCCGTCAAGCTGTCTAGGTTGTAGGCCGTGGTTAAAAAAACCTCATACATACACATATGCCCACATACATACACATATGCCCACATACATACATACATACACTCGAAAAACATAACCCTCCTTTTTGCGCAGTCGGGTAAAAATGTAGGTTTTTCAAGTAAAAAAGTAGTTACATTTACTTCTACTTCACCCCTAAAAAATGTGTGGGTACGCATGAGCGGAGACATGTCACTTTCATAAGAAACGATACGCGTCGTGACTAAGCTCTTTCTGCCCCGTCTTCTCTGTATCCATGGCGTCGCGTCTCTCTCTCTTCTTTACATTTTGTATGAAAGATGACAGTACAGTACCCTGAAGGGACGCGGCGTCTGCATCCCTTCCGTGTCTCGTCCTCGTGTTACGTCTTTTCTGTGTGGCTTGCCGCTTAGACAACAGGATGACAAAGCGAGCTAGATTCTCAGCTCCACACATATATTATCTTAACTGCCAGTTATCCCTAAGTGCCGCGATGGCTCACGACGAAGCGCCCCGACCGAGTGTACTATGGCAAATAATGCTTACATAATACCGTACCCTTATTACTAAAGCTTAGCAAAGACATATTTTCGAACTATAAGGGTCAATGATCTTTTAAGCACTAAAGGTCGCTGTTAAAGGTTAACAGATGGAAGGTACTAGAAAGGGTTCGAAAGGGTTAATAAATAAAGCTGTTAGCATCCAGGTGGAATCGTAGTTAATTATACATAAAGATAAATCTGGTAAGTAGAAGAGGCTTACTCCCAACGCACACCACCAAAACGGCCACCAGTGGTTGTCGTTAGAATAAAGATAAAAGATAAAAAAGATAAAAATGTTTTATTACCAATACCGAAATCCAAAAATACAATGAGTGAAAAACTTAGGAGTTATGACAATAATATAGCATAAGTAAAAAGAAAAGCAGACATAGTTTTTCGACCGATTCTTGCGGCCCCGCATTAGGCACAAGGCCCGTATCGCGGAGACCAAGAATAGGTACATCAAGTACCTTGAGATATTAATATATTTCGGAGGCATCCTAATACATACACAATAATATTTTAATTCTTATCCCAACTGTCGCCAGTAGGGCTCGTTCGGAGAATAAATTATTTTTTGTTGGTGAAAACTACAGTTAAACCGATAGAACTCTATAGAAACCAAATTTTAGTTTTTTTCGACACTGCTTAATTTTACATATAATTTACAATAAATACATAACAACAATAAAACGTTACAAGCGATGACAGCCTAGTTGGGAGAAGGCCTGCCTCTCAAGCCAGAGGGAGCAGTGACCCTATTCGGAGATTTGAGATTTTTATATCACCTTTTTTCGTCCTTGTTGCTCTCGTTTGATACGTCATAGGTGTGAGAGTGACCAAGATAAAATCTCATCTCATCTCACGCGCAGGAATAGCCCCCCAAGTTCGAACCCAGCCGACGGCACGCACCAATTTGGTCATTGCGTGAACATAATAATATGTGCGTATTGTGTGTCATATGCAACATGACTGGAGCCCGGTGTATGGCGACAGGCTCGCCCCCTGTCACATTTGGGACTGAATATCGTCCGGCGAAGTGGGTGTCGTATTACACCTCTGTCAGCCCCCTCGGAGGAAAGGCGTGACGATATGTTTATGTTAGAATTACATTAAAATGATAAAACGGTAAAATAAATGATTTTTTTATGACCCAACGAAACCCCCTGGCGGCAGTTGGGACAAGAATTAAAACTTTGTTCTAATAACCACCACTGGTGGCTGTTTTGGTGGTGGTCGCAGCAAGCCAGTAGAAAGTAGTAAATAGGTCCCTCTCGGCGAAAATGTCACGTTCTCAAAATGTCACGTTCGCGGAACGTCACGTTTTTTCTTCACACTCTCAACATGTGACATTCGCACAATGTCACGTTTGCATAATGTCACACTCTCAAAATGTCTAGTGGATCTGGTAGATCCGTAACCATAAAGGCGGGGATACACATGCCAGTAAATCGGAAAAGTAGCTGGTATGAAAGTAACTGGCATGTACGAGTAACTGGCATACTGCGGATACATTTGCAAGTAATACTGGCATGCGTACTGTGCCCTTGCATGCTAGTATTACCATCGCGTATACACAGGACAGTTCGTGAGAGTATTTTGTAATTCTTGCGCGTCAAACTTGGATCACCGAAGAGAATTAAACAAAATTAAATTAAAAAAAAATTCTTGTTGTATTTTGCTGTAGGCATTGGAACGTGCTATTTTGTTTTTGTAAAGCGAGCTGGTCGGCTTCCAAAGACATTCGTATTCTCTGTACAAATGAATGAACTGTATAGTTCTCTCATCTCCCCATCGTGCCATGTTGAATGCAAAAACCAACAAAAGAAAAACTTGACCTTCAAAATCATAACAAAAAACACGCGCCTGCGGCCACGAGTCGGCTACTGGCATGCCCGTAGCTGTCGCGTCTGTTCACACGTGCCAGGTAAGCAGCCCCCCGCGTCCCCTCCCTCAACGGGCATGCAAGAAAATCAAATGTTGTGCTAGCTACTTGCAACAAGCTAGCTTCCAGTTACAGGCATGCCAGTTAGCGAATACACATGTCTGTAACTGGCACTTGCAAGGAGCTATATGGGCAATATGGGTTCCGCCGAAAGCGGTCCACTGGGGATCTTCTTGTGTATGTCACTCATACTCTTGGGGAAGCCATCGAAAAGCACGGTGAAGCACTGGCTGTATCGTTAGATATATCGAAGGCTTTTGATAAGGTGTGGCACGCTAGCCTTCTGAGTAAACTTCCTGCTTATGGTATTCCGCCGGCTCTGTGCTCTTGGATGGCAGACTTTTTGAGGGAACGATCGCTCCGGGTTGTTGTTGATGGCTGCGCGTCCGATCAATTGGCCATTAATGCCGGCGTACCTCAAGGGTCTGTACTCTCCGCAACTCTATTTCTGCTGCACATGAATGACATGCTTATACCCGGAATTATTGGGTATGCCGATGACATCACAATTGTGGAGAGGTATATAGCCAGTCCACGAGCACTTAGGCCGGAAATTGAGTCCCTTCGTGAGGCTATGGTTGAACGGGTAAATCGGGCATTGATTGCGGTTTCTGAATGGGGCGATGCCAATTTGGTACAATTCAACGCCAATAAAACGCAAGCATGCCTGTTTTCTGCTAAAAAAACTCAGCTACAAACCCCTCCCATCTTTAAGGGCGTCCCTGTCGAATTGTCAAACCAACTGGAGCTATTAGGTCTCACCCTCTCTCCCACGCTTAATTTTGGTGCATACCTGGAGTCCAAAGCCAAGCTGGCCGCGAAAAAGCTTGGAATTCTGTGTAAGGTCAGGCGGTACTTCACACCGAGTCAGCTTCTTAACCTATATCAAGCTCAGGTACGGTCGTGTATGGAGTACTGCTGCCACCTTTTCGACGGTTCGGCTAATTATCAGCTTGAGGCTCTAGAGTCTGTTGAGCGGCGGGCTAGGAGACTCATATGCGACGAAAAGTTAGTCGCTACGAGACTTCTGAGCCTTGAACATCGCCGTAAAGTAGCGTGTTTGGCCATTTTTTACAGGCTGCATTTCGGTGAATGTGCGTTGGAACTGCATGACCTAATCCCTTCTTCCCCTTTTTACAACAGAACAAGTCGGAAAACGCATACGTACCATCCCTACTTAGTCGACATTCCACCAACTCGTACTAAACGGTTTGCCTCCACCTTTCTAATACGAACCGCTAGGGTGTGGAACACCTTGCCATCGTCTGTATTCCCGACTAACTATAACCTGGGTATCTTCAAGGCTAGAGTGAATAAGTACCTTCTAGGTCGTCGTGCTCCATCTTAGACCACAATGTCGCTTAACATCAGGCGAGTTGGTGGTCAAACGTCGACCTATTCTAGATAAAAAAAAAAAAAAAAAAAAAAAAGCTGGTATGCTAGTGTGCAAGCTACGGGCATGTGTATCCCTAGCTTTACTCTTCTATCTACATAATATGAAACAAAGTCGCTTTCCGCGTTTGTCTGTCTTTATATCCGCTAACTCCTTATAAACCACTCAATGGATTTTGATGCGGATTTCGACATCATCAGTTAGCAACATTACAAGGGTCATAGGTACATTACAAGGGTCATAGGTCATTAGGCAACTTACGGATATAGCTACAGCTAGGATGGTTTACTTTGCTTACTTCCACAGCATAATGTCATATAACATTTTGCTGTGGGGATCAGCTGCTGAAGTAGAGGCCATTTCTATTTTGCAAAAGCGAGCGGTCCGCGCTTTCTACGGAATGGGTCCCCGCGAATCATTGAGAGATTTATTTAAAGAAATAAATATGTTAACTTTACCTTCTTTGTATAATATCTTTGAAAATATTATGCACGTTCGCAAAAACCTACATAAATTTAAATTGAACTGTGACTATCACAATTATAACACTAGAAATAAGGATAGGATAGCTGTACCGAGATTTAGACTGGTTAAGTCAAATAAGTCATTTTTAGGCAACTGCGTTCGTTTTTACAATAAAATCCCGAAAAATATAACAGGGCTCACTGAGGGAAAATTCAAAACACATGTAAAAACTACATTAATGAAAAGAGGGTATTATAAGGTTAAGAATTATTTAGAAGATAAAAATAAAGAAGAAGATAAAGCCTTCCACTTCCGTCAAGTAGCCACTAGTATGTATAGATATTACCTGGTTGTAAGCCAAAATTTGTGAGACTGTAGTTTATTTATTATTTAAAAAAAATAATGCCCCTCAGTTTCTTGCCTGTTCTTCTGAGTAGAGGCTCTTTATCCGAACAAGGCGGTCGAGTCTATTTAAATAACTTTGACGTTCATAAGTGTATCTTTGATACCGAAATTGAATAAAAACATTTTGACTTTGACTTTGTACCGTGTGAAGCTAGTTATTCTAAGTTTATAGGCACCCTCGCCAGTTATAGATTTGAAGATCTCTATAACAATTTCCATCTCATATTCTACAGAGTAAAGAAAACACTCTTAAGTACAACACGACAGCCAGAAGCTGAATTTGACGATCCGATATAAAGGTAAAATAGAAATTAACTAAAGAAAAATATTGGATGCCCGAAGCAATATGCGTCAATCTGTGACCCGTTTACAGTCGAAGATTGAATAAGAAAATCCGAAAAACCATTTCACTACAAATCACATCACGTTTCACATTAATCCTACTAATATTATAAACGCGAAAGTTTGTAAGAATGGATGGATGGATTTTTGTTACTCTTTCACGCCAGAACGGCTGAACAGATTTTAATGAAATTTGGCACAGAGATAGATTATAGTTTAGATTAGCACATAGGATACTTTTTAACCGCGGGTGAAACCGCGGGGCGCAGCTGGTTCATTATATTTTAAGTGTGGCCCGGCCATTTACTAATACATTTATAGCATGGCTGATCATGACCGGGCTACAGTCCGCTATGTTGCCAGTATTGCCGGGCCAGTAGGTATATTGCAATAAAAATATTGCCTGCCTAGAAGCACAGTAACATTGACCAACTCTAACAGATATCAAGGCGACCCGACCTAACGGCAGCCGATGTGAATTCATGATACATACCCAAATACTTTCGCTTCGACAAATCCGTCCAGACTCGTTTTCGCATCATTAATTTCAATTACGTTATTACGACACCTTGATTTGTGTTCATAACCCACTAAGCGATGGCGCAACGTCAAAACATGTTCTTTAGTACGTAAGTAAAGAATTACCGGACCAACTTGTACACTGCACTTGATTTTAGGAGCCACCGTCGCGTTTTATTAACAAAACTAATACGTCACCGTCAAAAAATCTTAGTTGCTCCATTTGGTCAACTCCATCGAAAAGTTAGTCTCATTGTAGCGGCATGGATGACATTCGATATTCGCGACGCAGAATATATGATAGTATAGTTGTTCGTAACCGCGAGATGTTAACCAACAAGTCAATAGATATGTGTAGTGCTAACAGGATTGTGTTTGGACTTTGGAGATTTAAACATGATCCATGATCCGTAGGAACACATTTAAAAACCGCTGTTAAAATTACTGTCATCAAATCTGCGACATCAGTATAATAATCTGCCTCGGTGGCTCAGTTGGTATTGAACCTGCCTTCTGAGCTTGGGGGCGTGGGTTCGATTCCCACCTAGGGCAAACATTGATGCGATGAACATTTGTGTTTGTTCTATGTCTGGGTGTTCATATTTATTTAAGTATGTATTTAAAAATATCTAAGTATGTATATCAGTCTCTGGCAGCCATAGTACAAGCTTTGCTTAGTTTGGGGTCAGGCGACCGAGTGTGGAAGTGTCCCGAATTTATTTATTTAATATACTCCGCCAAGTATATCATTCCGGTCACATGGGAAACACGTAGTGACGTCAATCGACGCTTAAGCAAGACCGAAATAAGTCATTTACAAATAGTTCGAAAGAGATGGACGACGATGACAAGTGACGACATTATGTGTTTGTTCCCGGAAGTCTAGACCTTGTATTTTTAGATCATGAGCGTACCTAGTAACTACATACATCGGTGTGGTATAATCATAACCGAGATTTGCTTCTACCTTATACTCAATACTCAATAATTTATTGCTTCGATTATGGTACATGCAGTTCTTAAAGGTAAATTACATAAAATTGTATCACATAATGACCCTGATATATAGGGTATGGCAACATTGTTCGGACTGGATTTATTCTATTAAATATTTTTGTCAGTTAAAAATTCGTCTAGAGTATAAAAACATTTTTTTATCAATATTTCTTTTAACGTTTTAATAAATTTGACCTCATCTTCTATGTTATTTAACTCATTAGGTAATTTATTGTAAATTTTAATAGCCGTTGGGTTTGGGCCGGAGCCATGTATTTTTAGTCTGGAGGTTGGTAGGATTAATTTATGTTTGCAATTAGACCTTAATTGATATTGTCGCTGATCAGCAAATTTTGGAAAAAAATGTGGATATTTGCGTACAAATTTACAGTTTTCTAAAATAAATATTGATGTTGTCGTTAGTATTTTAAGTTTTTTAAAATAGGGTCTGTGAAAATTTGGTGTATCGACGTTTGGTATTTTAATATTTGCAAGAATACGGATTAATTTTTTCTGGGCAACAAAAAGATGTTTGTATATATGTTTGTTTGTTTATATGTGCCAGTTGACTTCACTTGGCCGGCTGTTTGCTGTTGTTCTGCTACAAAGATCTAGATTAAGAAGAAAAGACTAGAAAGTATTTACAATCATTCAATAGGCCCTATCCAGAACGCTGAATTGCTTAATTTCTAAACTAGCTAAAAATATGCTTATCTTTGTTATTGCTGCTCATTTGTTCATTGCGTGAACATATGTGCGTATTGTATGTCATCTGCTACATGACTGGTGCCCGGTGTATGGCGACAGGCTCGCCCCCTGTCACATTTGGGACTGAATATCGTCCGGCGAAGTGTGGGTGTTGTATTACACCTCTGCCAGCCCCCTCGGGGGAAAGGCGTGACGATATGTTATGTTTTGGACGCATTTATTATCCCACATTAAAATTTCCAGGTCAAAAAGTAGCCTATGTTCTAATCCAGGATGTCAGCTACCTCGATACCGAATTTCGTCAAAATTAGTCCAGCCGTTTGAGCGTGAAGAAGTAACAAACATACGCACTTACAAGCTTTCGCCTTGAAAATATTGGTGTGATGATTAGGGTTTATATTTTTTGATGAATTTCCCAAACCCAGTCGCCATCCAACTAGTCTAGTGTTCACGAGTGCAGCTGTCCCTCATAACTCCAGTCCGACGGTCGGATAAACCGCCGTGATCTGTTGCTTGTAAACCTGTCAGATGAGCGCTGACATTATTATTATAACCGGTATTCGCTCACTATTTGTTTAGCCGAATTGCTTTCCGCGATCCGTTACTGTTTGCAGATTTATGAACGGAAACTGGATAGATGGATCTTCGATCGGATGTATAGCTGACTAGTTCTTTTGCGCGCGGCTTCGCTCGCGTTTCGAAGCTTATGTCGCTCAGGGATAATGTAGCTTTCTAATGGTAAAATATTTTTTGAAATCGGACCGGTAGTTTTTGAGATTATTCGTTACAAACATACAAAAATACAAATCTTTCTACAATGTGTATATCTGAGAGAAGAATGAATTAGTTCTTTATTGTTCACTATTTGCGCCCCGCGGTTACACCCGCAGTTAAAAATTATGTGTTATTATTAATATATGCTATGTGCTAATCCAGACTTATAACCTATCTCTGTACCAAGTTTCATACACATCCGTTCAGCCGTTTAAGCGAAATAAAGCAATAACAAAAAAAAAAGATATAAACGCCGAAGCGTGTAAGTGTGGCAACTGGCGGCCTTATCGCCGACAACATGATTTAAATATATAGAGCTTACTAGTGGACCCGGAGCGTCGTACTCAGGAAAACATTAGTGATAGGCAGAAAAGGCGGTCTTATCGCTGACAGCGACTTCTTCCAAACAACCTTCGAATGAATGTAAAACGCGTATAAAATTCAAGAAATGTATTTAACTAGTTAATTAACAAATACGGGTTTCACTTCGTTACTTGTTGGTAAAAGTGCCATTTTACACTTTCGACAATGTTATTTTTAATTATTAGTTCATATATAGAGAAACACTAACCTAACTTATTAATCTAACCAACTTACAGAACCTAATTTTTAAACCAGTAATTCATTGCTCTGTGTCAATTTTTTTTCGATTTGATCCGGTAATCTGATCCACGTTTCCTTGAATTTTAGTTTCAGCCAGCCAGCGTGACGCTAAAAGGATATAAATCCATAAATATTCCTTCATTTAATCGGCTATCTACATTCCGACCAACTTTCACGTAAAGTTGACCAAATGACGAAACTAAAATTTCCTATCAGATTTGTGAAGACAATACTGAGGTGGCTCCCCCACTCGACTCGAGATTTCAGTTTGTTGGTATGATACCGAAGACCTTTGAAACCCTTGTTTCCCGACAGGATATGGCTTTTCTAACATAACTCCAAAATAACAACAAATTGCTTCCGCCCTAACCGTCTCGGGGACCTTATTCTCGTGCTACGACAAAGTATCGCGTTCGACAAATCCTACTTCCTACTAATATTATAAACGCGAAAGTTTGTAAGTATGGATGGATGTTTGTTACTCTTTCACGCCAGAACAGCTAAACAGATCTGGATGAAATTTGGCACAGAGATAGATCATAGTCTAGAATAGCACATAGGATAGGACTTTTTAACCGCGAGTGAAACCGCGGGCTGCAGCTAGTATGGCTAGAAAACATTTAAAGATTATCACTCTCAAATTAGGGAACATACTTAATATATAATACTTAATATACCCAATTGCCTAACTAAAAATATATGCTGTTCTTCTTATGCTGCGTACAGACCAAGAGCGAGGGCCGGCGATGTGCTGCGTCTCGTTTTATTTTATTGAAACGAAACGGGACGCTGCCCGTGCGTTGGCGTTCGTTGGCTTGATGTGTGTGCACCCAGCATTACTATGTTATTTGTTTTTTTTAATTTTAGGCAATAAGTACTTTTTTTTTTATTTTTATTATTTAACTAGCTGCGCCCCGCGGTTTCACCCGCGGTTAAAAAGTATCCTATATGCTATTCTAGACTGTAATCTATCTCTGTGTCAAATTTCATCCAGATCTGTTCAGCCGTTCTTGCGTGAAAGAGTAACAAACATCCATACATCCATTCTTACAAACTTTCGCCTTTATAATATTAGTAGGATATGAGAGTGATAATCTTGTTATTATTATATTCTCAAGAAGTTGCTATCAATTAAATTATATCGACACTTCACCAGACCCTTTCGATATGCAACGAGGGCCTGGAGCACTCAAAATCCCGCTTAAGGTGTATGGTAAGGCACCGCAGCTGTCTCGCTCGCTCGCGACTTTAATATATTAGATATACAATAATTATAGAATATATTTTTGATAAATTTGCTTCTATCAATGCATTGAAAACGTTGTACAAAGTATTTAGAATAATTTTCATGCTGGTATTTATAATAGGTGTATTTTTATGTGGTTACGTTTTTCTAAGTAAAAACTATAACACGAAAATTATTCTGAATACTTTGTAATACCGTTTTCAATGCATTAATAGAGACAAATTTATTAAAATACGTTCTATAATTTTATATCTAACTAGCTGCGCCCCGCGGTTTCACCCGCGGTCCCGCAGGAACCGTTTATTTTTTCGGGATAAAAAGTACCCTATGTCCTTTTCTGTATCTCAGACAACGTGTATACAAAATTTCATGATGATCGATTGATTGGTTAGGGCGTGAAAGCGTTACAAACAAATAAACAAACGAACAAACTCACTTTCGCATTTATAATAGTCGAGTAAATCTGAGAACACAATTGACAGCTGTAGCAACTAGTAGATTGCTCCAGCTGTTAACTAAACAACTCTAATTGCGAAAATCCATTCAAATTTTCAACTTCAGTATTCAACTGCCACTTCTTATACCTTAAAAGATTAAATAGCAAGTGTTGACTGTCGAACACTTCCCCGCTTCTTGGTACAGCTGTCAAATGGAACACATTTAATGGCTCATAGCTTAGCTGCAAACAAAAGTCGGCCATAAAATATCACAGCGCGAGAATAACCTCCCGAGACTCCCGACCTTTTGTTTGTGATTGCGTCTTCGCTAATAATTCTTATCATCTTACGAGGATAGAAATACATATATGTGTACGAATATATTCCTCATGAGCGACTTTCCGTACGATATTCTTTTACGAGCAACGAAATAATGTAAGAGAGAAGCGGTACGAGTCTAATTTCTAGTACACAGCACGTGGACTAAGCACGACAATAAGCAAAAAGACACTAGACATCTCCGTTAACAGTACTACGAGTATGTTACTAGTATCAAGAATAAAGAGAGATAGACGTACAAGAGACTATAGCGAGAACGAGACAACAATGATTATCACTGTTGCGACTGGTTGCGTTTGTTTATGACTACGGTTAATTGTGTGCATGCACCTAATTTATGCGGCCCATGATTTGGTTTTCGTACAGTCTCTCCCTTAAATTTGATCTAAGTTTACGAGTAAGTAAGCAGTACCGGATTTCCCCTCGGGTCACAAAGACCCAAGCCTAGTACCTTAAAATGTTCGCCTCTGTGTAACTATAAGTAGTATATCACATAGACAATATAGACTAAGACATTGCGACCCTTTATCTCTGTCTCAACCCCTAGTCCAATTTGGTTCATTTTAGAACTTTAGAATTGAATTAAAATAAGCTATTTGCCTGCAAAATTATGATGAAAATCGGGTTAACCATTCTTAAGTTATCGTCGCCGTGGAACTAATGTATGAACATTTATGTTTAAATAATAAATAAAATCGTTACATTTTTCACGCACAGTCGCCTGACTCCAAACTAAGCATAGCTTGTACTATGGCTGCCAGATACAATACAATACAATAAGCCTTATATCCTGAACCTTAAATTTCTAGAGAAACCGTTAAGCTTTACAGAATGTCTCTCAGTTCAGTGTGCCTCTTGGCATAGGCCTCCTCTAACATCTTCCACTGCTTTCTATCTCTAGCCACTCTTCTCCAGTTGGGCCCTGCAGTTAATTTCATCTTCCCATCTTTTCCCTTGTCTTCCTCTATTCCTTTTACCATCTCTAGGGTGCCATTCTGTGACTATCTTGCTCCATTTTTCTTTTATACTTCTCAGTATATGACCTGTCCATCTTCACTTTAGTTGGTCTATCTTTACTAGCACATCTGTCACTCTGGTTTTTGATCTTATAAAGGTGTTTCTTTTTCTATCTTGTTTTCTGGCGCCAATCATGCTCCCCTCCATGGCTGCCAGATACTGATATACTTTTACATTTAAAATATTTTTAAATGCACCCAGATAAATAATAACACCCAGACATAGAACAAACACAAATGTTCATCACATGAATGTTTGTTTGTCCAAGGTGGGAATGAAACCCACACCCCAAGCTCAGAAGGCAGGTTACTACCAACTGAGCCAGCAAGGCAGTCACAAACTACTGGTACAACTTACTCAGCGTTTAATTTTGTACCTGTCTGTAATATACAACTAAACTAAACATAAATAAATAAACGTCGGTCAATAACGGACAAGGCTGTTCTTCAAACACCAACGCGTGTAAAACGTGATACACCGAGAGTGCTCCGACGTGCCTAGGGCACCTGGATCCCTAGATCCGCACCAGTGGCCCTATTCGGAGATTTGAGAATTTCATCTCACCTTTTTTTGTCTTTGTTGCTCTCGTTTGAAACGTCATAAGTGTGAGAGTGACAAAGATAAAATCTCATCTCATCTCACGCGTAGGAATAGCCCTCCTGGAGCACGACGAAAGGTGTCCGTCCATCTCCCCGCTTAGAACCCGACCGCCTCGCAAAACTCGCAAAAGTATTAATGAAAAAATTGCTTGTCTGCAAAGTCGGTTTACGGACGATAGTTTAACGTGACAACGTCATAACAAAACATTGATGAAATCTTCTCCTCGGGCGGATAGGCCAATCAAGCCTATGCGCAGCGCAGCGCCAGCTGAACGCTCAAGCCGATCGTGCCTTTCGCTTGCTCGTTTAGCGCTCTCGTTCTAGCGAGCGTAACGGGACACTTTTTCGTGCGTGCAGCCGGCGTTCATCGATTTATTAACTTAAAAATTAACTTAATACATAAACAACAGTCATAGTCAGTTACTATAAAGTCTTTTTTAGATTGACTCGCCTAGCTGCTGGCGAGCGGAGACCGCGGGTATCCCGCGCGCGGCCCGCTATAAAAAAGACAACATAACAGTCATATCATCACGCCTATCCACCGAAGGGTCAAGCAAAGTTGTGTTGCAACACCCACACTTCGTTAGACGATATTCAATGCCCAGTGTGATAGGGCGCGAGCCTGTCGCCATCCACTGGGCTCCAGTTTTATGTATAGCAGATGACAAATTTTTAACTAATTGGTGAGTGCCTTCGGCTAAGATCGAACCTGCTTCATCTGGCTTGACAGGCGAGCTACCTAAAATATCTAACGATCTATGTAAAAGGACTTTATATCACAACGAATTAAGTTCATTTTCCATGCATACTATAGCGAGGCGGGTCTGGCGCTGAACTTACAGATGAACGGACTGCCTCACGACAACCGGCACCGAGAATAAACAGCTAGAACGAGGCGAGCGCGCTAAAAGTTTATTAGAAGAGTCGACCGGGTAAGGAATACAAATGTGAGGTCATGCCCTCTACCTTTTCTTACCTAACTCTCACTTGGTTATGTCATAAGATAAAAGTTGGTTTATGTTAGCAATGTTTGGCGAGGTAGTGAGGGTTGAGTAACTTCAGGGTAAACTAGGCTCTTGAGGGTAGATTTAAATTTTTAGTTCAAACCACTTCCTTCTTTATATTATACTCGTAGAAGAGGCGGAAGTTTGTGTGTGTGTGTGGTTCTTCTTCACGCTCAAACGTATGGACGGATTGTTATGAAAAGTATGGAGGTAGCTTATACTCTGGAGTATGGTTTAACACATAGGATACTTTTTGAAGTGAAACTTCTAATGCGACTTCCAACAAGGTTGCGTTAAACGTTTACGCTCCTGGGGAGGAGGAATAGGAAGAGGCAGAGCGAGAGTGAATGCGTGGCACTCGAACGCATGCGCGTAGTATACCTGTTCCAGGCCAGCGCGAGCGTGAGCAACGAGTAGCGTCCAATGTTCCAACGCAAGAAGGAGAGAGAAAGAAAGATACACAGAAGTTTCACTTCTTCCGCGCGGAGGGATTCCATGCACTATTTTTTTACCGTGAGTGACACAGCAGGGCGCAGATAGTAGGTATTTCTGACTGCCTCGGTGGCTCAATTGGTAGTGAACCTGCCTTCTGAGCTTGGGGGCGTGGGTTCGATTCCCACCTAGAGCAAACATTTATGTGATGAACATTTGTGTTTGTTCTATGTCTGGGTGTTAATATGTATTTAAGTATGTATTTAAAAATATCTAAGTATGTATATCAGTCCCTGGCAGCCATAGTACAAGCTTTGCTTAGTTTGGGGTCAGGCGACCGTGTGTGGAAGTGTCCCGAATTTATTTATTTATTTCATATTATAACAATACAAAGACTTAGATTTACATAGTGCCACGTTTAGGATGAAAAAGACGCGTTTAACGATTAATTATCATAAGTGCAATACGTTACTCAGTAACTTAGCGCTTAGCTTAACAATTTTTGGTAAATAGTAAAAAGATTCGGATCTTTTTTGACTGAACATCTTGAAAACGAGTTCTCAAAAATGTTTTTTCAATTACTTTCACATAAGTACAAACATCAGCACATATCGTCACGCCTTTTCCCCGAAGGGGCTGGCTGAGGTGTATTACAACACCCACACTTTGCAGGAAGATATTTAGTCCCAAATGTGACAGGGGGCGAGCCCTAAGAAGAAGAGGGCAAAAAATGTTAGGCCTAAAAGTGCTACCTTTGCTCCATTACGCCGTTATCTTGCGTCAAACATCAAGTCTCAAGTCTCTACACACGATAAAAAAGTAACATTATTAAAAGAAAAACAAAAAACCCAGCTGCAAAATGTTGTACCCTATGTCACTTCCACTATCAAGACGATTCAAATTACACGTCACGTATCGAAATCCATCAAGGCTGTAAGGCGTGCCAAAGAAATCTCATACATACACATCATACATACATACATATACATACGTACATACATACACTCAAAAAACATAACCCTCCTTGCGCAGTCGGGTAAAAAACTTCTAGTTTATTAACTAGAAGTTTTTTTATTATGAAGTAGGCACCGCACAGGAGTGTATAAATAATAAACGTGACTCTGCCAACAAGAAGTTACGAAACAGCTGCTGTTCATTACTTAGTTTTCTTGGGTTTCTAAACTCCACATTTCAAAAGGAAAACTTATACCACAAATTAATCTAGGTAATTTGATTTCGCTAAGAACTTTAATTCCAATTATACTTAATAGAAGTAAGTATTTCGAAGCTTTGAGAACGTGTGTATAATTAGATAGACATGAGCGAATAGAGGAAAATAAGATTTAATTTAAAAATACACGTTGCGCAATAAGGAGGGTTCTGTTTTCGAGTGTATGCATAATTGTATACCTACTGTATGTATGTATGTGGGTATGTAAGTATGTATGTGTGTATTTTCTTTTTATTTATTTATTATGGCTTCGCAATGATAACTACATCAATACTTTTATAATTTAAACTTACGAACTATTTTAACTTAATGTGTTATCTTTTAAAGGAAGCACAGCGTGCGTTTTATGATTACATCATTCACTATGGTATTACTAACTTAAAAAAAAAAACATACATATTACATAAACATATTAGGGTGGACTTAAAATAATGTAATAATGTATGAGGTTTATTTGGCACGCCCTACAGCCTTAACAGCTTGATGGATTTAGACATGTGAGGTGTCATTTGAATCGTCTTGATAGTGGATAATCAATTTTTGCAACCAGTTTTTTTTTTGTTTTTCTTTTAATAATGTTACTTGTTATTTAGGTTACGTACGTTAACTTTGCGTTTAAAGTCCCATATTTGCACTTGCGGTTGCAATAAATAATCAAAATCTGATAATTAAAGTACTTTCCAATGAATTGATAAGACTACAATCAGCGATGAGTGAGTGAATGCGGCTAGTAGCCTTATCACCTTATCAGAGATGTTATCAATGAGTGGGGTATCAGGCCGGCTTATCATATCTGTTGGAGGCTTACTTGTTTGCTTTATACTTGCATAGAGTAACACCGGTTTCTAATATTTATGTAAATGGGGATCAGTGGTCAGTGGCCTGAGAACTGGATATCCAGTTACGTTTTTTTTAAATTGTAGATTTGATAGGAAGAAGCGGTTTTTCGAAGAAATAGGGCGCGTTTGTAGGCCAACATATAGAGCAGTGGTTCCTAAGCAATGGTCCGCAGCCTAACAACGTATCCAGTTGTTTTTTTTTTTGCTAAATTCAATTTTGCAGTTTTGATGGGAAGCGGTTTTTTGTTAAACAGAACGAGTATGTAGACCAGGAAATAGAGCAGTGGTTCCAACATAATGGTCCGCAGGAGTTAAAATATATCGTACGCGAATGGTTTCAAATTCATCATCGCCGCGCACCGTGCGAGAGCGCGGGGAAAGTTTCGTACTTTACTGTAAAATAAAATGTTATTTAATATCTATTAAAATAATGTTAAGTGTTACTAAACTTAAAGTTCAAAGGTTAAGGTTACTGATCAAAGTTAATGATTTTCAGATTGAAGTATTTATTTTATCATCACATACATTCGTACATCGTAGTCCCTGCTATCAAAAAAGAAATCAAGTGGCACCTGGTCAATAAAAGGTTGGCAACCACTGAAATAGAGCCAGTATAACGTGGTTTTGTCTTAGATTAGATCGAATTCGATATTGCCGTTGAAAATCGCCAGTGACGCTTAGATAACAATCAGTTTTGTCAATTTAACATTTCAATAACTAATATCAGAGTAAGTGTTATAACTTTTAGTATAACATTACTCTATAGTTTAGTCCGTCTGAACGGACTCTGCAAGAAAGTTATAATATAAATAATAATTATAAGTTCCCCAGGGAAGAACTACACCTTTGCCAGCTAACCGCCAAGCCGGTAAAAAAAGCCTAAATGTTTTTATTTCATTGGGTATTGAAGAGTGTATTCAGTGTGGGTTGATGGATATGACATGTCTTTCGATTTTTTAAATCTAGGGCATGTGAATTTCCTTAAACGTTTTCCTTCGACGTACGAGCACGTGTTTAAATGCACTAAAAAATCTACGATTAAAATTCATTGGTGCACGGCCAGGATCGAACTCAAAGCCTTCGAAACGGAAAGCGCGGTTCACCCTACTCGGCCAAAACGGCTCTAAAGGGTTTTATAAAAGTCTAAACCATTTTCCAACCAAAATTGTTTTCGAAACGACTCGAGCGAGCTTCTTTGAATCAACCTTGAGGCGGTTTCCTTAGCAATGCTTCATTTAACTTGCTAAAATGGGGAATCTCGTAGTTTGACTATCGATTTTACGGTCGACAACGCTCGTCTTTAAGAGTCCGGCGACCACTGTAGACTAACTTTGTATTGGCTTAAGGTTTTCCTTAACCATTTCGTCTAGAAGATGACGACCGAAGAGAGCAAGTAAAGATACTGACGAGCCTTTAAAGTTACCTACAGAGTGACAAAGTGCAATTTCAATTTTTTTTATTACTTTTGCACTTCTGTAATTATTCTTAAATAACTAAGAATTTCCCTTGTATTATAGATTCATTTAACAGCTAATGATGTAGACAACCTCCCTATGTAAAGGAATTTTTGATTTGCTTTGTCTACCTATTGAATAAATCGGTCAAAAGTGACCCCTTACAAATGCGAATATTTTTCATAGCTCTATTTTCTCTTGAGGACGTTTTTTTAAAAAAAAACCAAGGACATAGTGGCGGAGATATAGTTCATTTAATTTTACATGTTAAATTTCATCATAATCTGCCAAATGGTTTTCAAGAAATTTGAGAAGCGCGTTTGTATGGAAATTTCAGAGCGTCGCGGCCCTCTTAAGAAAATGTTCTTTCAATTCAAAATGGAATTTGAATGTTCCGTTTTGTTCCTGAATCTTGCTCGTATTAAGCCGGTTCTCTTGCGACTGTTTATTCAAAACACTAGCTTTTCGCTGGCGGGTTCGCTCGCGTTTTATAGGTTCAGTCGTTTCGGAGATTACCCCTTACAAACAAACTTTCAAATGTTACCTCTTTATTACGCAATAACCTTACACATAAACATTTGCCTTCATACACAATTACACAAGCTGTCTCCTGCGTATTAAGACATTTTTTGATATATAACACAATTGTGTAGATTTCGGTTGAAAAAGAAACCAACCCCTTTCCCTACTATTCACCCGCGCAGGGAATGTTTTTCATGCAACTAGGAAAACAAAAACATCGTGTTTGCATACTTACACAAATGTATGGCCACGCCTCTTTCTTTCGGTGTTTTTGTGTATTTTTATTGAAAGCTATATTCCTTGCGACGTTGAAGCGGAAATACACTTAGAGATTTGTTTCGAAGATGAACTTCCACAAAGTAATGCCTTTGATTCGATCAACTATCTTTTCTGTGTAATGTTTCGAAAAAACGCGCAGATGAGACCCGGCTTTCAAGATCGATTGTCATGAACAACTTCGTTAAAACAGAACTTGTCCAACTTCAACTCTCGCGAAGATGCTTCACAACTCCGCCAATGTCACGTACAGAAAGAGAACATCAAAAGCAGAGATTTTGTTTAGGAAAATTGTTGTTTGAAAAACACTTTTACAAAACTTTAAGACTGAAAGATTTACAATCCTAACATGACAAAGTAGCTGCGCCCCGTAGTATGACCCGCGGTCAACAGGTACCTTATGTCCTTTTCTGTACCCGTGACAACGCGTCTGGAAAATTTCATGACGGTCGGCTGAGTGGTTAGGGCGTGAAAGCGTATCAAAGAAATATACAAACTAACAAAGAAACTGCTACGTAGCCTGCTCAAATTCAATCGATGATTTAATAATCTGCTAATTTGTCCCTAAAGAGTTCAAGTTCCATAATTACAGTCTTTAAGGTCCCACTGCAGAGGGATAATGCCGGTATCCACCACACTGGCTCAGTGCGGGTTGGTGGATGTCACACACATGTCTACCGAATTATTCTTCTAAGTCATGACGGATTCTTTACGATGTTTTCCTTCACCGTAAGATCACGTGTCAAATTTGAAAGGTTTAAGGTTCAACCAGCTAATATACAAAGACACAGTTCCTGTTCTTCCGTAGCAATTTTTCTTCCTATCCTCTATCTACATCAACATATTCCAAAAATAAACACCTCACCAATTACTCCGAAACGACTGTTAACGTCCAATCCAAACGTGACCCGAGAATTCCGTACGTTATTGAAATCCCATTGTAAAAGAGGATTCCTTACGCGATTTGATTAAAACGTCGCCCGCCTGACTGGAATAAGGATTTGCTTGTCACTTGTCTGAGGAATTTATATTAGTGGACCAACAGTAGGGGCTAGCGAAGGTTGGCATACTCTCGAACAGCACCCTTACCATGGGTTAAATAATGTTACGCCGGTCACATTCGACTATTTACACACTAATCTGTGATGCCTACGGTTGTCATAAACAGCTCCACAGACTTATACTTAGTTACCGACTAAGGGCCGATTTCACCAGTGAATATAAACGCGATTAGCTCATTTTAAACTTGGTTTACGTGAAAAACTGAGGTTAAACAGTCATTTTGCATATCACTAAACTTAGTTTAATAAATCTCGATTAGTAGCATAAATGGTGAATTCGGCCCTAAGTATCTATACTTACACTATAATCTGTATCTATTGAGATACAAAATCTTTTTCCATTTTCATTTGTCTCTCATTTCAATAAAGCGCACCAGGCGGAAACATTTAGGAACTAGGTTAAATGTATGGAGCCAAACGAAAACGAAAAAGTTTACGTTAACTATCACAACTCGTGGTAAGCCCCCAGAGGTGAAACATCTGCGGGATCGGTGGGAAGTGACATGTGTCAGTGAGTCAAAACTTCAAATAATGTGTAGGTAGACTAGATAGTAGAGCGAAATCTGTTAGTGATAGATGTATATTTATACATCTCTTCGGATAGACAGTTGAATAACTTTTTGTTTACACGAGAAATTGTATGACAGACGTTATCGTACGCGTACATTTTCGGACACTAGTCAGTATGAGATATTAGTCATTGTTGGACTGGACGTTATAAGAAATTGGACTTTTCAGCATATTAGACGTTCTAGGACACTAGACGGTGTCCTAATAATAACGCTCAGAATGGACACAACGAAACAGACGACCTAACGGAACTGACGGATGGACTTTTAATGATGGAATGAACATGGATTTCTTGCAATAGAATGATTTATCAATGTATGTTACAGCATTACAACGTATAATTATGTTTATGTTTTATGCCATAGGTGGCAAACAAGCTAACGGGCCGCCTGATGGTAAGCGATCACCGTTGCCTATGTATACCTGTAATACCAGGGGCATCACAGATACGTCGCCGACCTTTAAGGACTTTATTGACAGCTCTTTTGAAGAACCCCATGTTGCAGTTACTCGGAAATACTGCAGGGGGCCCATTCCACAGATTGCAGGCAAAAAATATCGCTTAAAACGCACAGTGTGCTATTTTCACCGATCGATAATATGTGTGTGTCTATATTTTACCCCGAGCTTGCTCTAATGTATGCCTCCAGTTCACTGGACCCGTCACATTACATAAATAAACTTAATCACCCCACCCGCCCACACATTAGCCCGAAATTCCAGCTTCAAAAACATCCGTTTCGCTCTAAATTTCCTACTAATACTGACCTAAGCCTGCAAGGTCTCAAAAACTGTTTTTTACGCTCTCTTGAACTTAGTCCATAAACTTCGCATAATTTGTCCGTTGAACTCGTCAAACCCGTCAAGTACTCAGAAGTTTCCGTATAAAATAGGCCTATAGCCCTCTTTGGCTCGCTGTAATGGCTTTTACATCATTCGCTTCTTAGGCCGCTTCCACTGGTAGCCGAATTAATGTGTTGTG
The DNA here is from genome assembly GCA_911728515.1 of Peribatodes rhomboidaria. NCBI lineage: Eukaryota > Metazoa > Arthropoda > Insecta > Lepidoptera > Geometridae > Peribatodes > Peribatodes rhomboidaria. Next base: position 2,412,080 of record OU452190.1, read on the forward strand.
ATTGATGCTTGACGACGGACTGTCTGGGCGCTCGGTCTCGGCTGTCTTCGCTTTTTTGTTAGTCCTGATTTATGCTAGCTCTGTAAGAAGTGAATGAGCATTCGTTTCTATCTTTGCCAACGGGTCATTGTTTATTCTTTGTGGTTTCAGATGGTTCTTTGCGATTTTAAATAGTACAAGAGAGCTGAGATTCGGTTTCGAAGGAGGACGGAGATAATTATCTAGTCGAGAACAGACATTTTACAAAGTTTTGGTTCGTTCACAAAAATAGCACACAACATGATAGTAAAAGCAAGTAATACTCGTAATTATTTACACTTATATTATTGATAGGAAAGATTTGTATTTTTGAAAGAAAGAAAGAAAGAAAGAAAGAAATTTATTTTGAAACCATACATACAATTAACAATATAACGACAAATAAAAGCAATAAAACAAAATAACTAACAGATACTAATAGATACTAATATATATAACAAACAACAATAATAAATTACAATTATGTATGTGTTTCAAAAAAGGCTCCACCTCAGCATAAGCTGTTTAATCAACAGCGCTGATCTTCCGGTGGAGCCTTCAGTTGAATCACGGACGCACCTACTAATGGCGTCGATACGCAACCTATTAAAATAATACAATTTTTTTTTTTCTAATTTAAAATGTAATAAAACTTTGGGTTTCAATAAAATATAGGTACTATCAAAAAAACACTAAATATAAATATTCAACTATTACAAGACGATTAATGGGCATTCGAGACAGGGGACACAAGGAAGGCTATTTATTTATTGCTCATTTTAAATGGCACTAGTGTCATGTTTTAAATTTTGCTGCTGCTTTTGATGGTTATGTAAAAATAATTTTAACCTTTGTCTAAAATATTGTAAACTTTGCAGGTTCCTAATCGGCGGCGGTATGTTATTCCAACATCTGGTAGCAGCATATCGAAAACTACCCCTGAAAGCGGCTGAGCAGTGCCGTGGTGTAGCGAACGGTGGCTTTTTGCATGTTTGTAGCGAACAAACTCAAAAACTACTGGTTCGATTTCAAAAAATCTTTCACTATTAGAAAGCTACATTATCTGAGTGACATAGGCTATTAAACGCGGGCAATGCCGCGGGCAAAATACTAGTAGAGCATAAAGTAACGACTACCTCCACTAAATCACTATCCTTTTTTCGCAGACTCATCAAATTCTCTCTCTTGTTGTTTATGGAGAAACAGCACCTGTCGACAAAAAAGGTCGGCACACGACCAACCCTTCCTTTCATCTGACACGAAGCGAAAATAAGCCCAACAAAGACCCGAAAATAGCTTAGCGCACTTACTTCGATCGTATATTTTGTGGTAGCAACATCTAAATAATAAAAAGAAGAAGCGGTATGAGTCTAATTTCTAGTACACAGCACGTGGACCAAATACAACAACAAGCAAACATACACTACATCCATTGACAGTACTACTCGTATGTTACGCGTACCAATAACAAAGACAGAGAGACGTACAAAAGACTAGCGAGAACGAGACAACAATGATTATCACTGTTGCGACTTTTTGTGGCCACGGTGAATTGTGTGCATGCACCTAATTTATGCGGTCCATGATTAGGTTTTCGTACCGTCTCTCATATTTGATCGAAGGGTAGCAACAAAAAGTTCAGTGTTTGACGTCGAGTTCAATCGAAATCGGTCAGCAGTGGGAGTTACTAGAGTACAAATAAACAGACAGACGTAACGCGAAGTGTTATTTTATATCCGTCGTCGTGTTGTAGGTATTTCTGCTCCCCCATGCTGTCGCTGTGAGGCGAGGCAGTATGGGTACCGAGTACCAACTTGCTTACGTTTTTGTGATAAGGTGGGATTCTATTGCATGTGGCAAGCAACTTTTAAGAATCCATGTTCAGCAGTGGAAGTATTCTGACTGATGATGACCATGATTAAAGCTGTCTTTAATTCGTTCCTGGCATTAAAGGATTTTTTATTTTTATCGGGCTTGTTGCATCAGTGATAAGCGTTTTCGTTCAATAGGGTTAGTTGTATAGAAGAGATTTAGGTCAAGGCCAACTAGTAAGTTAGTGGTCGTTCATCTCACTAATATTATAAATGCGAAGTTGGCTGGAATAATGTTTGTCACTCAATAACTTCAGAACGGCTAAACGGATCTGGATAAAATTTAGCACAGGGTGGTTTACAGTCTAGATCTAGAATAGCACATAGAATACTTTTAAACCGCGGGCGAAACCGCGGAGAGCAACTAGTTGCCTAACATGCACATTCACTCCGGTCTCTTTTATAGAATCCCAGCAATCGATGACGCTATCCAAGTTTGATGAAGCTGCATGGACATTTCCAGCGATCTTAGAGCTACGAGGTATCAAATTGGATTCTACGCAGTAGCCATACTGCTCATGTTTTTAATCCATGTACTCTAAGAGGGATGCCAGGACAACATTCGCCAAATTAACCAACTTAAGGGACAAAGTAGTTAGGAAAGTTTCATATTGCGCTTATGCTGATTCACTTATTTTCCGGGAGGAAAAATAAGGTTTACTTACTTATTTCCTTCCGCTGTCATTAGGCTTGCTATTCCAACTTTTCCTGCCTGTATTAGCATTTAACGTAATTCCGTGTTTGTTATTACTTATTATGCAAATTTCTTTTACAGAATATTTGTGAGCACAAGGCTTAGCCGAATGAGGCGATCCGATGGTATTAGAAAGATAGCAGAAAATATATGAATGTAACTTACAAGGGATCGAGAGAGGCAATATGAAAGAAACGCTACGGGATAAGCAACTAATCTAGGTAGAGTATATGTACACGCCTTTCCCCCGAAGGGGCTGGCAGAGCTGTACCCAGTTCCAAATGTTACAGAAGGCAAGCCTGAAGCTCTCTACATACAGAGCTCCCATCATGTAGCAGATAACATTAAATACGCAATACATACAAAGAATAAATTGGTGCGTGTCTTCGGCTAGATCCGAACCCGCTTCCCCTGGCTTGAAAGGCGAGCCTCCTCCGACTAGGCTATCATCGCTCGAAGGTACGGCGCGCAAGCTACAGCTAAATTTCGTAAGTATTGAAAATATTAATTACCCGTAAGTGTCAGCATTAAAAATTTATAGTACGTTAGTTAATTTACTTTAAATTGAAATCTATTAAGTTTAACGCAAATACTTATTGTTAAAACTGACACTTACGAGCAATTTATATTTTCAATACGTCACTTACTTCAAGTTAGTTTGCGTACGCTGTACACGCGAAGTTTTTTTATTGGATCGAACAAAGGGTATTTTTTTGTACTGGCAACTCACACCTAGGTTCGGGAGCAATCAATCGTCAACAGTTGATGGTCCGACAAACAGACATCGCGTCAGTTAGACACTGTGTTATTGGAATCTGACTGAGAGCAGTCGAGTACTACATTCTACGTTTGCGTAGGAGGATCTGAATACGAATACACACACGGGGAACTCTTCATTTGATTTGCTACGGATATTGTGGAATGTTGATACTAGGTACATTGAAAAGCTGAATGGAGAAATAAAAAGGGGAAATGAAGAACACGAACGTCGCCAAAGCTAACATATTGAAGCTACATTTGATAGAGTCGTGTCTAACGACTATAGTTAAAGTGCAGGACTGCATGTATGTAAATTGAAATGGTGCAAACGTAATTGTAGGTGAAACACTTCTTCTTACGCTGTGGACTTTTATTGATTTAACTTTGGGTCCAAGCTTGGCCAATATTGAACCTTATTACTGCGTGAGTCGTGACACATTGGCTTCAATATCAACTTTTCTCCAAAAACTGATATTCGCATTGGTACAAATATGACCAATGTGTGGTCGCGGTAATACTATCAGTCTACTTAAATCTTCCGCTATGTTGACGCAAAATCGTGTACAAAGTACTCTGTTGCAGAAAAACATCAAAATTCTCGGAACTTGTTTGAAGCAATTATTTTTAAGAATAGGCTTATCCTGTTGTTAATCTCAACCTGATTGATTTAAACCAATTTAATGTTTTGTTTTTTTAAACAGAGATTACTCTGCTATGATATAGGCGACGGTGATCGCCCTCAGGCGGATTGCCATCAGGCGGCCCATTAATTTGTGTCACCTATGACATAAATGTTGTATCAGGGCTTTGATTTTCTCAAAAGTTTCGATCACACAGATTTAAGCTGAGCATGAACGTAAGCTGCAAAATATCCCATCCCATACTCAAGAGCTTCAGTAAAAAGCTTAGTTCCCGCACTTATTTCAGCAAGCTCAGGATCAGATCTCGTCCCTAGACAATAGTCGCAATCCATCCTAATCTCGCCGCTTTACGGCTCAGGAGCTCTGATTGATGCGTCCTATCCAACTGTTGTACGGAACCGCAGAGAGAGACGCTGGAAATTGGATATTATGTTATGAGTATGGCTTCCGAAACAGTTTCGGAAGATATTTTTTAGACCGAACAAAGAGTTTGCGGGATCATTATTTAAATAAAAATAAAAAATACAATAATATGTGCAACCATGGCCACCAGACTAGATGTATTAACACCTGTATTTTGGAGGATAGCCTTCCATCGTGTTATCATTGTATTATACATTATTACATCTCATTTTAAAAACGAAGAAAATGTCACATTAAATTAATTTAAATAAATTGCTTATAAAGCACTCGTGTCGTGTTTAAGAGTCTCCTGCCGTTGCTGATGTGCAGTCATCATTTTTTTAAGTTTAAAATTAAAACTTTTAACATTTTTTTTTAAGCAATGATTCGGCCTACCTACGATAGTGCCTAGATTTAAACGATTCACTCGAGACTTGAAGAGACCCAGACGAACGGTTCAACCATAACTTGCATACCGAATCCCCTCTTTGATCCATCTCCTCAGAAAATTCGTAAGCAAGTTCATGCAAATTACTCTAAAAATTCAGCGCAGCATCGCTCGTCAACCTACCTGTCAAGTCTCATTTTACCCTGCAAATCGGAATCTAGGTACGTTACCCGTGCGGAGCGCTTGTGAAGACGTGCCGTCAATGCCGATGTGAACAATCGATACTGGCAAGGTGAGAAGTTTTCCCGGCCGTTGCAAGATGCTATAGCACAGTCACTGTCTTCTGGTTTTCTATTTCTGCTGTTGATCATGGTATAATAATATACTCCGCCAGGTATAGCATTCAGAGTCAAAACATGGTCACGTGGGCAACACGTAGTGACGTCAAACGACGCTTGAGCAAGACCGAAATGAGTCATTTACAACAATCGAAAGAGACGGATGACGTTGACGAGTGACGTCATCAGGTGTTGGCTCCCGGAACGCTACCTTGTTTTCTTGTATCTATGTAGAGAAACTTGAAATAATTATCTCAAAAGATGTCGATGGTCGCTAGATGTAGTGAGTAGAGTTAGGGCATACAGTATGAGCGGTGTAGGCGTGGAGTAGGAGGAAGTAGGAGTGACTTAGGCGCGGAGTAAGAATGGAGGAAGCAATAAGCAGTAAAGCAAAGTCCTGCTTTGGCGGGGTTCCACGCTAGACCGAACAAAGCGTAGTCACAATATTATCGATTTTATTCCATTCCCCAGCGAACCAACACGAGACATAACAGTTAATATCCATATAATAGTAATTACATGTTCCATTCCAGAGACAGTTGACAATTTCATTACTACGAGTACTTAGAATTAGAATTATTTATTCGAGTAGCGCTGGGACCGTGTTGTAGTTCACACGAGGTAATATTGTATTTTAGGTGATACGAGACGAGGGAGAGCTTACAGAAGTGGGATGGTATAGATTTAAAAAGATGATGGTAGAGCAATGAGATGATGTTAGGGGTCAGATTTTTCATGCTAGCGAGCCGCCATGGCTTCGCACGGTACCTATAAATCTTTCGGGAAAAATCATCTACCTGATAGTAAGAACCGCATCAAAATCCGTTGCGTGGTTTAGGAGTTGGCTGATTAGGTATCAGATATGTTAGAGACAGACAGACAGAGACTTTGTTTTATACTATGTAGAGATAGAGAAGCAAAGAAATAGAACAACGACCATCAAGCCACGTCGGAGGCTTTCAGGCGGTCTAAAAACTTCCACAACAGATTTAGCCACGCGGCCTATAAAAACTTATTTTTTATCATTTCAGGCCCGAGAACTCAAGTACTTGGCCAAGATCTTGAGGATCGTCTTGGCCTAAGACGGACAAAAATGGCGCTCCTTAGTATCTAAGGACAGGAGGAGTTTGGCGGGATCAGAAAAGGTGTTGTCGCAATTTTGTATTATTTTCTAAATCTTGTGATTCTTTGAGTGCTAAAGTGTAATAATGGTGGATTATTAACCTTTATCGGTTTGTTAACGTGCACGAGTGTGGGCAAATAATGCAAACATTGCAGAACGTCACTTTTCGAGTTCTCTACAAAACTCCACATAAAGCTTCAGTAAAGTATCTATCACTTTACTGAAATCGGGAAAGGGGATGGATTTATCATTGTCATTATCACTCTATCACCTGTAAAATACTATAATAACTTAACGCTGGCAAATGCACAAGATGTGCGACGCCAAATTCCCCTGGACGGGGAAGCAAAAAAAAAGAAAGCCAGAAGAGAATTTGGGTCGTTGCTTCAAGAAAATTAGTTAGCCCTAGAACGGTCCCTGGCTGAACGAACCCGAAACTCTTTGGGGACTTCGCGATATACGAGCACCGATAAAATTACGAAATAAACATATATCATTCTTGTATTTGGATTTGGACGGTCTTTATTGATTAAAGTACCACATCTGCTCCCGGCGACCACTTTAGACTAACTTCGCATTTGGTTTGCCAAAGGTTGGCCAAAGGTTTTCTATTGCCATTTCGTCTAGAAAGATGAGACGAGCGAAGAGAGCCGAACGAAGAGAGCGAGTAAAGATATTGACGAGCCTCTAAAGTTATCTACTAAGTAAGAAAGTGTAATGTCAATTTTTTTATGACTTTTACACATCTCTTATCATTCTTAGATACTTAAAGATGGCACTTGTATTATGTATTAATTTAAAAGCTAATGATGTAGACAACCTCCCCATGAAAAGGCATTTTTGATTTGCTTTGTCTATCTATTAAATATATCAGTCAAAAGAGACCCCTTAGAAATGCGGATATTTTTCATAGGTGTATTTTCTCATGACGCCTTTTTTTTCAAACCAAGAACTTAGAGGCGGAGATATAATAGTTCATTTAATTCTAAGTGCCGAACTTCATCATAATCTGACAAATGGTTTCCAAGAAACTTGGCAAGCGCTTTTGTATGGAAAATTCAGAGCGCCGCGGAACCCTTAATTATTTTTTTCTAGTTACTTACTAGTTACTTTGTTTTGAGTTAGTGATTTTGATATATGCCTATTTTAAGTCATGTTTAATGTTCCATTATTCTTGTTGATTCTGAGCAAAGGACCACAGCTCTTCCTAAATATACGTACATACAATACAAAACTTAATTATCGTCACACCTTTCCCTCGCAAGGGCTGGCAGAGGTGTAATACAACACCCACACTTCGACTGACGATATTCAGCCCCAAATGTGACACCGGGCGAGCCTGTCGCCATACACCGGGCTCCAATCATGTAGCAGATGACATACAATACGCACATATGCTCACACAATGAACAAATTGGTGCGTGTCGTCGGCTGGGTTCGAGCCCGCTCCCTTTGGCTTGAGAGACGGGCCTTCTCCCAACTAGGCTGCCATCGCTTTCTAATCGCTTTTAAAAACTCTTAATAGACACCAAATAGAACAGATGGCTAAACTAAACATTCAAATATAGGCAATGGGCGGTCTTACCGTTAAAAACTATGCAATGTAGTAGGCCCAGCTTTCCTTGGTTGACAAAAAAGCACACAAAAGCTTTTGTAAACTATCGATTTTATACTAAATCGATGTAATTCTCTGTCCATTCCCAACCCTAACGGTCTAACTGGGGCAGGTTACATTTGTATAATTAATTAGTAAATTGCAGTCAATTGTCGAGGGGCAGCGTACTCCCTTTACCGACAGACTGCGCCACCAACATTTACAATTCCAATTCTTTGAACCCTATTTCGTGTCGACATTTCTAGTCTGTTTACATTTACTATATTCTGTAGACTACTGTGTATGTGACTAATAGCTGGGTATACACTGACCGAGCATGCCGGACGCTTCTACCCTCACTACTATTATAAAATCGAAAGTAGCTCTCGTCTGTCTGTCTGTTTGTAGGCTATTGACGGCTAAACGTATGTTATGTATGTTATGTAAATGTACGTAATGAAATTTGATAATCGGTTACAGTAGGTATATCACGAGAAAAGTTTCTGGATACCATTTTCTGAAAAAACGCGAACGAAGTCGCGGGTAACAGCTAGTCTAAAATATAACAATAGAATAGTCAATTTTTATTTGTGGATTTATTCTTTTTTTTTATTATTATTATTTAAACAGCTCATACTCAGCCCCCTACCTGGAGGGCTATTCCTGCGCGTGTGATGAGATGAGATTTTATCTTGGTTACTCTCACACCTATGACGTTTCAACGAGAGCAACAAGGACGAAAAAAAGTGAGATGAAAAACTCAAATCTCCGAATAGGGCCACTGGTCGCTCCAGTACAATGATTCCCAAAGTGGTCTATATCGACCCACAGGGGTCGACGACGACCTACAAGGGATCTATGATTTTTTCAAAAAGCAATATTAGCTAAGCAGGGAGTCTACCCAAAACCGATGAACATGACAAGTGGCCTATGAGAAAAAAGAGTTTGGGAACTACTGCTCTATCATCTATTCAGTCCTGAAACTAGTATACCGTACGAAGAACGTACGTACGAAGTTTTAATTTAATTTATTTTGTATGTTTTTGCTGCAAATAAATATTTGTCTATTGTCTATTGAAGAAAAAAATACATAAATTTAACTTAAACCGTCACTATCACAATAATAACACTAGAGATAAGGATAGGAAAGCTGTAACGAGATTTAGACTGACTAAGTCAATAAGTCATTTTTAGGCAACTGCCTTCGTTTTTACAATAAAATCCCGAAAAATGTAACAGGGCTCACTGAGGGAAAATTCAAATCACATGTAAAAACTACATTAATGAAAAGAGGGTATTATAAGGTTAAGAATTATTTAGAAGACAAAGATGTCTGGAGCCTTCCACTTCCGCCAAGTAGCCACTAGTATGTATAGATATTACCTAGTTGTAAGCCAACATTTGTGAGACTGTAATTTATTAATTCTTTAAAAAATAATGCCCCTCAGTTTCTTGCCTGTTCTTCTGAGTAGAGGCTCTTAATCCGAACAAGGCGGAAGGGTAAATTAAAAAAAAATACTTTGACGTTCATAAGTGTATCTTTGATACCCAAATTGAATAAAAACATTTTGACTTTGGCTTTAAAGTGAAACGAAATGTATGATGTAGCTAAACGTTAAATGATACTTGCCTACTTAATTAATTATTATGTGTAGCGTTTAACTAAAATAATCGCAAACAAAACAATTCAGCCCGTTTTTTAGCATTTTCTTATTCGGCTGTTTGAATAGATTTAATTCTCAATGTCAAATTTTGATTTCAATGCGTCCTGGTCTCAGACAATGGATTATTTTAACAAAGTTATGATTGTTAATTTGAATTGAAAGCAAACGTCAAAAGTTTGAGAACAATGGGGTAGGTATAAAAATTTGGAGCCTAGCTGGCGTTTGACGTAAAAAAATAATTATTTTATAGAGTAGTTTATGTACACCACCTACCCTTTTCGTATTTCTTTAAGTTCCTGTCCATCCAAAGGTTACCTGGAAGAAATCGCTTTAGGCGATAAGGTCGGCCTTGTACTGCCGAAAAATGTATTACAGTTTTAAGATTTTCATGTAGTTTTTGGTGTGCAATAAAGGTATACTGTATTGTATTGTAATTTCAATTGATCTTTAGTGAAGGCAATTTTTTTAGGAATAAGGCGTCTTTCAGATAGATGCGGCCTGCAGTGGCGGCCAACGGCCCGCCAGTGGCCGCCACCGCAGGCTGCGTCTGTCTGGGAAACGCCTTATGCTTCTTTGAACTTAACTGACAGCACTAAAGTTATTTGCATCTCTTTTCACTTCAATTAAGTCAGAAAAGGATGGCGTCATTTTTAGGTGTATCCCGTAGTTTAATTTTGAAATTGGTTCAACGAAATCGTTACACGTTTAGTATGGCTTCTCGACCTATAACTCGCAGCGGCTGCGTAAAACGTGTCACACTAAATTCATTCACAATGGGTATTCCTGGAGAGACCATTGAACACACTTCGCACACAACTAACAACCAGATATCAGACCCAGAACAGATAGGTATTTAAATTCATCATTAAAATATCAGATCGGCAGTCAAACCTGGGTCCTTATAGTGTAAAAAACACATGGTTGGGTGGGACATACATATAGTCATGCCTTATTCCCGTAGGGGGTAGGCATCCAGGCAGGGACCACTTCCATAGTAGATTATTTCTACTATGCCACTTCTCTCCCCTGGTGGTAATAGTAATCATGTGCCCTTTCGCTCGCTCCCATGGCGCAAGTAAATTGACACGAGCGGGACGGCACGCGATGACTATTGCCATGAAACTTAGACAAGCATCTAATACCTCCAGTGAATATCGACACGCGACCGACTGAGCTGTTCTAGCTCTGAGAAACGAAACAGTTGCGACCATATTATATTTATTGCTTAGTACCACAATAAACCACCACGAAACTTTGAAAACTTAACTCACAGAACTTGATAGCAAGAAATACATATGTTTAAGTAAATATATGACGTATGAAATATATGTACGTGCGTGAAATTACTCATGGAAGTAGAAAAAGCGAAAGATGTACCAGGATCGTAGCAGGTGGAGAAAAATGGTATTTGCCTACCCTATGAGAAAGAGGCGTGACTATAAGTGTGTATGTAGTAATAAGAAAACATAAAATTAAATCGATTTCAGAGTGTGTCATGAAAATGTACGCACTCGTAATTCGCCAAGTTAAACCCCCTATAATTAGTTATAATGAACATCCATTGTAAAACGCAGAACTCGTCAAAACTTCTCCCGACCGACGGAAGACCGTCTTACAGTGAACAAGTTCAGAGAGACAACTTTTAGAATAACCACTTTTCAGTATGAACAATTTTACTGTAGCCGACTATACACAATACGGTTTCCGGGTACGTCTACCTTTCGTAGTGTGCTCAGGCACACTCAAAAGAATTGATTTTCGATTTTACGCCGGTCGCCTGCGGTTTGTTTCAATTTCCAACACACGCCTCGGTCTAACCGCGCAAGCACACGTGCACAGGTAGACCTCTCCGGTAAACCGTAGCGTGAATGGTCGGGTTTAACGAGATTTCTGTGTTAAAAGCGGTCGACGGCGAAGAATCGACCTAAACGAAGTTGGAAGAGAACGATGACGTGGCACACTGTCCATGTTGTCATAGTGGCCTAACTAACGACTAAAAGCCGAGGCTGACTGAAACCAAACCTCGTAACGTATCGAGTACGCGTTTCGTTTTGTGCCGTAACAATTCAGCTTTTTCGTAACAGTACTGCTTTGAAGTGCTGGTGCTTTGAGCATCGAGTCAAAGTGCCGGACACAGGCTCGCCACGAGCCTGTCAGCCGCTTGTCGCTCGCGGCGAGCTGTTCGGCTCGTTGAACTGACGTTACGACGAAACGTTAGCAGTCAGTCTCCACCTTAAGTAGAGAATAAATCTAAGGCCTTGTTCAGTGCAGCGCGGATTGTCCGCAAGCGGATGAGTGGACGTTGTAAAATGCGGTGTTCCACGCCCGCCTCGCTCTGAACAAGCAAGTATGCGATGCATTCATGTATTTTGCCCGTCTGTCGGAATGTCTGCGTCTAGGGTTACCAGATAAAACTATAAAAATCCGGGAAAACAGCCTCATTTTCTTTAAAAAATTTGTCGCTATATTTTTCAGGTTTTTATTAAACGTAATTTACAATAATTATTTGTTAGTTTTGTGCACTGAGAATCTTGATTCTCGGGCACCCCTGCCCGAGCATGACCCGAGCATGCGTTGGCTAGGGTGACTTTATGGGTGATTTTATGAAACTTCCAAAAACCCGCCCATATTCCTGAAAAGAGCCTAAAAATCCGAAGATGTCAGGATAAATCCTGAGATATGGTAACCCTACCAAGCGTTCGAATCCGCATTACACTGAACAAAGAGTAAAAAGATCTAGTAGATTTTTTCAGTCTGATTTTCAATATACTTTAACAACAATTTAATTTACAAAAACTACTCTTCTAGGAAAATTTATTATCTCACAAAAGTAACCCATTCAATAATATTCAGTAATAAGAGGAGAAAAAAACTTAGGTTTAGTTTAAATTAAGCAGTTCAGGTCACGTTTAAGGTTAATAATTACCTTACTAATGTTCGGTATTCCTACAATCTTTTATGGTATTTCATTAATATTTATGCAACCAATTACGTGCATATTATTTACCATAAAAATGGTAACAATTACGGGAAACCCGATTCGTAAGTGAATCAATTAATATTTACCTTAAACATTCCCGGTACAAATACCAGCTGTTGATTACATAACATTCAATGTTAATCGACACCTTAATAGCAAAGGAACGTTTCGTATTTTCATAAAATAATTAATTTACTTTTAACACGCTTTTATGAGCTACACTTGTAATTAACAAACAATGTAATCAAATCTTAGAAGTCAATTTTAACTTATTTCTAATTATCGTATCGAAATGAGACTGCGTGTATTTTGTTCGGATGACGAAACTATAATATGGTATTTCGAACTGATCTGATGATGGACCAGGACGTGGAATACGTATTTTTACACGACTGCACATAAGACGGTTATGCTTTTCGAGTGTCTGTATGTAAGTATGCATGTGTATGTATGTGGGTATTTATATATGAGGTTTATTTGGCACGCCTTACATCCTGAACAGCTTGATGGATTTCGACATGTGAGGTGTCATTTGAATCGTCTTGATAGTGGAAGTGACCAATGGTAGAACATTTTGCAGCCAGGTTTTTTTTCGTTTAAAACTGTTACTTGTTCAGTTTTTTTTTTCCTACATATTTTGTTTGTTTCGTGAACTTGTATATAATTTTGTAAATATATCTATAAATCTTCCGTGAAAAATTATCTAACTGACGGTGAAAACCGTATCAAAATCTGTTGTGTGGTTTAGGAGGAGTTAGTGGATTTACGGACAGACAGACAGAGGCGTATGGGCGTGAGTCTGGGTATTTGAGTAGGAAAACCACTTCACTTGAGTATATTTTGAAATGTCTATAATCATAAAAGCTCAATTGACAATTCACTAATAATGTCTATTAATTTATACAAGTGAAAACTATTACAAACAATTTTTAACCGGACAAATATCGCGGAGCATAAACACACGTAATCGATAGGTAGGAAACACTGCCTCGTCGCTTGACGGCTCGGCGCATCGAGACGGCCGGCGCACGAGCACCGTTCTGTTCATAAGCGACGAGCGTTTTAAACTCGCCCGGTAAGTAAAGGTAAGAATTTCTTTGTTTTTATTATTTACTTATTTATGTGTTTAGTTTAGTTTATATTTTAATTTATTTATTTATTTTATGTATTATATTTATGTGACACCCCACATCACTCCCTTCCAGAGATCGTGTCTACGGTCGATAGTGATCTGGGAACTTTACTGTACGACCTGATCTCGTTTTTCTTTCTATGTTTTCAGGTGGAGGTGTGTCGTCAGGAGCTTTGTCTGGAGTTCTGTTGCTGTCATCTAATACGTAGGCTGGCTTCAAACGGTCTACCGATACTGTGACAGGTTTGCCTTTTATTAATAGTTTGTAGACTTTTTCAGATCTCTCCAGGACTGCGTGTGGACCTGTATATGCTGGTGACAAGGAAGCTCGTACTGCGTCTTCTCGCAGGAATACATGGCTGGCAGTAGGTAAGTCCTTGAAAATGAATATGGATGGCTTGGCGTGTCTCGAAGCAGGTGAAGGTTTCAGATCGTTGGCGAAAGAGCGTAATCTGGCAGAGTACTCTGTAATGTCGGTTGTTCCAGCTGTACTCGGGTCAAAGAATTCTCCCGGTAAGCGTAGCGGTTCTCCATAAACAAGTTCTGCAGCGCTCGCTCGAACATCTTCCTTGTACGCGCTCCGGATGCCGAGTAGCACGAAAGGTAAGGCTTCCATCCAGTTTTCAGTAGCATGGCAGGTAATAGCAGTTTTCAGCTGTCTATGGAATCTCTCTATTACTCCATTACATGCTGGATGATATGCAGTGGTCTTTTTATGATGAAATCCTGCTATTTTGGATAGATGTTGGAATAACGAAGATTCAAATTGCCTACCGCGGTCTGTCACTATGTCCACGGGGGATCCAAATCTCGATATCCATCCACACGGAAAAAAATGGTTTAGTTGTGGCAACTAAATCTGTTTTGCTGCCTATGTCTTAGCTGCTGCACCGAATATCTTCGAAACACTGGCAAAGTTTTGTTGACTACGACAAAGACTGCTTAGCTACTATTCAAAATAAAATTTTGCTAGGAGAATCACACTCAAGTTGCAGTTACTACAAATTACTTAACTGAGTTTACTAAATTTGTTATCTATATAAACAAAACAAATTCGAATGTTTCAATTAGCTATCAGAGCAAAATATTTTAACTACTTTAAGATAAATTATTTACCTGCTATTGCTAATTGACATTATCTACATTAACCAGTCTTTTCTATTACAGTTATTTCCATGTCGTATGTGAAATTTTAGACGGCAAGCGGGATATTTTGTGCTGTTCCTAATGTTGTGATCTAATAGCATTGTGTGAGACATATCATTATGTAAAGATGATGAAGATATGTTTTAGTAGGTATGTTGTTGTAGCAAAGTATGATAGCTGTCTTAGTGAATTAATATTTAGCTGCACCTCACAAGAGTTTTAACTGTGGTTATAAATTTGGTTTCATACTGTAACAAAACTACTTAGTTGCGTGATTAATTTCCTTTTTGTAAGGCAGCAATTTAATTAGTGGCATAGAAGTTAGTAGTAGCAACTAAGTTAAATAGCTATCCCACGTTTATATGTAACCGAACGTATCAATTGTTTTACTTTAAAAATAAGTAAGTAGTAATTGAATTTGTAACTGCTACTAAGACTTTAATTATTCGACCAAAATAAATTTTATGAGATACTAGCTGCGCCCCGCGGTTTCATCCGCGGTCCCACAGGAACTGTTTATTTTTTCGAGAAGTACCCTATGTCCTTTTCAGTACCCCAGACAACATGTATGCAAAATGTCAAAACGATTGATTGAGTAGTTGAGACGTGAAAGCGTTACAAACAAACAAACTCACTTTCGCATTTATAATATTAGTTAGGATGTCTGGCGCTCACCGGTCGAGCAAGGTAGATGATGATGACGATTTGTCTGGTGTTCGACACAGGCGAGGAAGAGCATAGGCTCGGGGAGGTGCCCAAAGGGGCTAGCGCTCAGGGGGCCGTGGTCGTCTATAGCGTTATATCTAAGCATTCCCGCAGCTCCCGCAGCAGGAGTGTGAGCTCCTCAGCCTTGAAAAAGTAGCCTATGTCCAGGACGTAAGCTATATCTGTGCCAAATTTTATCCAGATATTGAATATTAATTATATTGATAAGAACCAGTAAGTGCGCTGGCGAAACGTACCTAAACTTCTGAGTGACACCTCCCTGGTAGTGTTTACTTACTTATAAACTTTTTAAGCCTGTTTCCCACATTATATTTAAGTACTCGTACTCCCTAAACACGTAGGTAACCATTGGAAGAAATGAAATTGTAGCTCAGAATGTACCTAGGTTATCTTAAATAGTAAATACACATCGCCACGCCTTTCCTCCGAAAGGGCTGGCAGAGGTGTATTACAACACTTACACTTCGCCGAACGATATTCATATGCAAATATGACAGGGGTCTGTCGCCTGTACACCGGGCTCTAGTTATACAATATAGCAGATGACATTAAATACCTACGCACATATTTTCACACAATGAACAAATCGGTGCGCTCTTTTGGCTGAAATTGAACCGGCTCCTTTTGAGTTTAGAAGCAAGCCTTCTCCAACTCGGCTAAAATTCAACTAGCGAAAATGCGTAAGAAAAACAGAAAGCAGAGCAAAATAAGCTCTCGCTCGCTCTACTACGACTCATGTTAGCCTGTCTGGGCTAGTGTGTGAGTAGTGTGCTAGTAGTGAGAGAAGTGTGAGAAATTAGATAAGTACATCTTCATAAGTCTTCGCGATGTGAGCTTTTCGTAGGTAGGTACTTATTTCTTCCGCGTTGCAAGGGCACAAACCACGGGAGGGCAGTCCGCGTCACCGCGTCATCTCTGCGCTCATTATTATTGTTAGGTAGGTAGGTACAATAACCTAACTTAGGTAGGTACTAACCATTAAGCATTATTTTATTGATGAAGACAAGAATATTTCATACCTACGTAGATGCATTTATGCGTACGTAAGTTGATTGTTTTCTTTGTGCTTGTTGTATTACTTTTGTTCCTTACTTAATCGACCAAGCGAGCATTTGAGCAAAGCGTCTATGCTTCAGCTTAAAAAAAAGGCCTTCGTCCACAGGCCGATACAAACGGAATTTCCTAAAATTTTGTTAATAGACTCACTACTTAGATAGATTTTTAAAAAAATCAGTCTAATCATCGAACCTGCTCACAAAATTTCACGTGAATCGGTTCAGGAATGCAACCTGTAGAGGAAAACAGATGTCGGCCGCGAGGTCTACAGCTCACAGAGCCACTAGTTGTTATTAGTGTCTTACCATAGTATACCTACATACCTAGGTACTTAGATATTTTTCAATACATAATTAAATATATTTTAACACCCAGACATAGGACAGACACAAATGTTACATAAATGTTTGCCCTAGGTGGGAATCGAACCCACGCCAACAAGCTCAAAAGGCAGGTTCACTACCAACTGAGCCACCAAGGCAGTCGGTTGTTTTTGGTTTTATTAGTTTTCTTACAAAAATATCTATGCATGGGTAAGTAAGTAGGTATACAGGTAGGTATAGGTAATTAGACTACTTAGGCGTTAAACTTCGAGGCTTAGAATTTATAAATTCTGAAATGTTATTCTGTTAGCATTACTGGCCTCATGTCTGCCATGCATGGTGTAAACTTCGGAGCATTATTAGTGCCTACCTGACAAGTGACTTATGTAGTTATCTAATGCGGGACCTACATAATGAGTACCTATATCCATCATCGCTATAGTTGTGCGACACACAACATTTAGATGTACCTACCTGTGAAGTTAGTAATACTAAATAATTCATAATTGGTAGGTGCCGGAACTGTACCATACATATACCTACCTACGTAGGCACAAGTACGTATAGACGCGCACAATTTGTTTACCTACCTAACTAGAACAGAATACGTTTTTCTGTACCTACCGCGGTTTTGATAGATTGGTAGATAGGTACCTACTTCTGATCCGTGTCTAAGATTTTGCTAAACACGCTTATTAGGTACTTTACCTAGGTAGGTATATTGTATACTTGTAAAAAAATGTTAAGCTATGATAACCTAGTTTGAGAAAGCCTACCTCACACCAATGTGCGGATTGTATGTCATCTGCTACATAGGTACATGACATGACTGGAGCCCGGTTTATGGCGAAAGGATCGCCCCCTGTCACACTTGGGACTGACTGTCGTCCAGCGAAGTGTGGATGTTGTATTATACCTCTGCCAGCCCCTTCAAGGGAAAGGCGTGACGATATGTTATGTTTTGTTATGATAAAAACATAAATAGGTTTATAAATATTTATAGATTCATTTGTCGAGCCAGTTTTAATTTTTTTTCAAAATGGTGGAGATAAGTTTTTTAGCGATTTTGAAATACTAAAAATACATGAATATATATATACATATTCACTTACTTAATATATACATATTCACTTACAAAAAGTTTCATTTCATTTCGTAATTCGTATCGTATCGTAACGTGTGTGTTCACGTGAATTTGGTTGCGTTACGGCGTTAAAATTGGAAGAAAAAGTGATTATAGTGTTAAAAAAAGGATTTTTCATTTGTGGAAAGGAAATCAAAAGAAGTGAATTCTAGGGCTACAATGCCGCCCAAAGATAAATTCAAAAGTAAGTAAGTACCTACATTGCATTGCATTATTTTATTATGAGCTTTTATACCTACCTACTA
Source organism: Peribatodes rhomboidaria (assembly GCA_911728515.1). NCBI lineage: Eukaryota > Metazoa > Arthropoda > Insecta > Lepidoptera > Geometridae > Peribatodes > Peribatodes rhomboidaria. The sequence continues at coordinate 2,430,324 of OU452190.1, forward strand.
TGAGTGCTTGCGTGTCCAGATACAGTAATCTATCTACTGATAAGATTTTCCGTTAGAAAAGTGGCATGCTGCAAAAACCTAGCCGGCTGTACAGGTTTGCATCGCACTGACATCTCGCAATTGATGTATGGAGTTGTACCGATTTTGCCCATATTCACACTTTAGAACCGCGATCTTTCTATTGCCAAGCTTGTAAATTAGCCAAAAGTTTGATGCCTTTATATTGCAAGTTGTTTACGCCAGATATCTGTAGGCATTATAGATAGAAAACGATACCTACGAAAGCCGGCGGCATCCACAAAGCCGCGAGATACCTGTGAGTGGGGAGGGAGACGTAAACTCCCGGCCTTTCGGCGTGCGAGCATCGCACGCGCTAAATCAGTCAGTTGTCGGACTTGTCGGTGAATGACTGTCCCGCGCACTCGCGTCCGCTCGCACGTAAAATTTAACTTTAACTTCGCATTAAAAAAGTTTAAATTGTTTATATTGAACTAATAGTGCTTTTATCAGTGCATGGTGTACACCGGGCCGGGTAGAACCTGGCGTGAACTTAGCACCCCTGGCCGAAACACAAGTACTTAGGTACCTACCTATAGAACACATGTGTTGCAAAAAAATAACGTAAGCTTTCAGATGAAAATATAGAAGCTCATCACCTACATCTATTGACCGAGTATTTTTGGAAAAACTGTTGCCGAAAATAGGACAGCGAACTATATTTGTCACTTTAAAAACATGCAGAAAGTAACTATAACTTATTGCAATAAGTACTTCTAATTGATGTTTAGCATTTTAAATCACTAATAATTGTCAAGTCCTAACATATATGCTGTTTACAGGTAATTCCTAGAAAGAAAGAAAAATTGTTGGGCGCAACAAGTGTGAAGTGTGTACAGTGTAGTACAACACCCATACTTCACCGGACGATATTCAGTTCCAAATTTGAAAGGGGGCAATCCTGTTACTATATATCGGCTCCAGTCATTGGTGCGTACCTACCATCGGCTGGTATCACTCTATTTTGCAACAAACTTAATGCATCAAACAGGACTACAATACAGTAAGTATATTTGTGATTTAAACGATTCTGTATGTGTTAATTGATTCTGTTTTGGTCATTATAAATATGCAAGGTTTAATGTAGGGTGCGAAGTGGTGGCGGCGGCGGCGGAGTGAACTAGCAACTCCGATTCGAGGCGACTGGAAAAATGTACCTAGATATTGCCGTCTCTATTGCGTATGTGCATGATACGCAGCCTAGTGTGAAGAGCCGGCCGGCGTCTGTCCTTCTACTGGTTACCTACATTTCTCAACCGAATCTCGTGAAATTTTGTGAACAGGTTCTATAATGATTCAGAATTTTTTAGCTGTCAGGTTTCGGTTTTTTTGCAAAATGGCGGAGATCTAGGTAGGTAATATGATTTTATTTTTCAAAAAAATGCGAGCTGTATAAAAGACAGATCCGAACATAAGAAGCACAGACGCTTCGCTCGCTAACGCTCGCTCGGTCAACTATGTTTGCTGTCTGACGGTAACGCAACACGTATAAATAACGTATACGCGCCGCTATACAGACAGTCATCAAAAGCGAAATACCTATACCTACTTACCTACGTATGAGCGTAGAAGATATCTCTAATTGTAGGTATGCAAGGTATGCAATGGCAAGGGCACCTAAACCTAAAAAGTATTAAAAACAATAGTAGGTACCTAACTTCTATCTCTATTCTATTTGTAGCGTTTCCAACGCCAAAACGGTTGAACGGAAACTGACGAAACGGAGGAGGTTTACAAGTCCGAGCGTATGTAAATAGGTACGAGTATATACCTATTACTTATATATTTTTGTTAATGAGCTAAGTGCCGTGTTATACCTACTCCCTGTTTTTTTTTTCGTACTCGCGATCAGAGTTTTACTGATAAACATCGTTTATTTTAAAACATTATATTTTTATGTCAGTACGCCGAGTAGTACCTACCACGGATTACTTACTAAGTTTCTACGTAAGAGATAAATCACTTCGTCAGAAATTGTCAATACCTATTGTTGTAATAGCCTATTCTTTTGAATCACTAGACGCTGTGAACCAAAAAGACCTACGACCGTAAAGCATAGAACAAGTAATAAAAGCGTAAAGTGAGTTTCGCACCGTGCCGCCCGCCGCGTGTACTAACTATTTGGTAATCTGTTACACGGCTTTCGGTAATCAGCTGGTATCGGCTGGTAGTTAATCAGCGCGCAAAGTACAGGGGGTCTACCATGATGGTTTTGGTTACGTTTTGTTGCCGAGGCTGAGCGCCTGTGAGTCATATGGCTGCCCAATAAGGTTCACGGTCGAGTAGCATACGCGCTAAGATCAAATTGAATTGCAATAATGTACCGCACGGAACGGCAACGCCGCTTTTAAGCAAAAATTTGAATTTTTGGGCGCGAAAACTGTTTTTGATTATTACGTGGAAACTACGAGGTCTAGGAATCTGAAAATTTTGCTGCCTATGTCAGCAATCATGCTTTAATTTAGGCCCTTTAAATGAAAACTCTACGTTTGATAGTTTCGTTGATTCAACATGTGTCAGCTGATGTGACGTAACTTCAGCTTACACATACCTAGGTATTAGCTTATAACTCGGAAAGTATATGACCCAGAGACTTGAAAATTTTGCTGCCAATGGCAGCAATTATGCTTTAAAATTTGAGCTAAAATGCATAGTCATACCTTCTTTCGTTCGGAAGATATGAGATGAGTAGCAATCTATAAATGGGCAAACCGTGTGTGGTTAGCACACAACCACGTCTGGTTTAGGTTTTATGTTATTTTTATTTAAAGCCAACAATGTTTTATGGTTTTGATGATTTATTTATTAAGTACCCACCTATGTTTTTTTTTATTTACAGATGGAAAAAAGTGAAAATGTTTAGAGCAATGACAACACTATTTCCTATAAAAGCTATAGTCATGAAGAAGAAACGGCAATGGAGACCGTCCCGGTTTGGACACAAAGGCTGATGCAATTTTTAAAAGTAAGTATATTATAGCTACAATTCTATAAATATTTGAAACTGTGTTGATTATCATTTCAGGAATAATGAAAAATTTTAACGTTAGCTTTATTGTTACCTTAGCTGTCAAAACCATATAAAACCAAACTACTTGGGTACATGTATTTAATATGTTTTTTTTTTCAGTCTGCCGCCGAAATCCAGTCGCATTACCTAAAAAAGAAAAGTTTCGAGGGCTGAATGTTGGGCCCCAGCTGTTTGCCGTTTCTCCGGATGAAGACAAAATCTCTGAGTGCTTTCTGATATTTAATAACATTACAGCCTTTGACATTTTTTATAAATCATTTCATGCCTTGAAGGCTTAAGTAAAAATTTAAGTATATAATGGAAGTGGTGTTCTTATTATTAGTTAAAATCAATTAGAGGAGGGATATTAATATTTGTACTGAATGCAGTCAACTTGTTTAATAACTTGTTTACTTGTTTAACAACAACAGACTTAACAACAGACTTGTTTGTCAATTATTTTTGAGAAGCATTTATTAAACTTCATAAACAATTGTTTTTTTTTTTGTTAGAGCTTCTATTCACCGAATATGCGATGTGTATAGGTACATATATATACTTGAAGCATGATTGTTAAGTATTAGTAGTAAGTAGTAACAGCTCTGTTAATTAGCTATTCTATTACACCACAAATTGCATTTGTCAAGTAGTTTGTATAGCTGTGGCTGTGAATTGTTTGTTACTTGTGCTAAGTGATTTAGTTGCGTGATCTAAAAGCTGCAATTCTGCACATCGAACGTTGATGCGACGCGGCGACAGATTGAGTGCGTAATTTAAGGAAATGTGCCATGCGTATGCTTTATACATTTCCTTGTACATATTAAAACTTGCACAGTCTCACGCCTTATCTGCTGCCACTTCGCGTCACATTCGTTATGTAGACAGAAGCCTTAATAACACGCCACTAAAATCATTAGCATGAGCCGCAAACTACTCACAGCCATAGCTAAACTACTTATCAGCTGCAGCTACGGTGGTGTAATGAAATAGCAAATAAACTTAGCTGCTACTACTAATACTAATAGTTCAGGCTTCAAAGTATATTAGCTGCCCCAGATAAAAATATTAGGTCTCGCAACTAAAACCCTTAGCACAGGTAACAAACACAATTCACAGTCACAACTAAACTACTTGTCAGCTGTAGCTACGGTGGTGTGATGGAATAGCAAATTAACTTAGCTGCTACTACTAATACTAATAGTTCATGCTTCAAAGTTTATTAGCTGCCCCAGATAAAATTATTAGGTCTCGCAACTAAAACCCTTAGCACAGGTAACAAACACAATTCACAGCCACAACTAAACTACTTGTCAGCTGTAGCTACGGTGGTGTGATGGCATAGCAAATTAACTTAGCTGCTACTACTAATACTAATAGTTCATGCTTCAAAGTTTATTAGCTGCCCCAGATAAAATTATTAGGTCTCGCAACTAAAACCCTTAGCACAGGTAACAAACACAATTCACAGTCACAACTAAATTACTTGTCAGCTGCAGCAAAGTCTTGTTAGTAGTTATCACTAATATTGTTAGCGACCACAGCTAAAAATAGATAAGATCGTTAGCTGCTATAGCAAATATTAGCAAATAATATTTGCAACTACTGCTAATTATTGTTAAGATTGTTAGCAACTACTGCTAAGTATTGTTAAGATTGTTAGCTGCAACAGCTAAATTCGTTCAGCTAAAAACAATTTGCTACGCTAACAAAAAACTTAGCTGTCCCTATAGTTTGAAAGGATTTTTGCTACTACAACTAAAATTTAGTAACAGCAGCTAATTTTTTTTTTCCGTGCAGTGAGTAAGGCTTTTGCTACCGTTTCAGCTGTCGCATCAGGGATTGGTATTACCTCAGGCCACCGAGTGAAGCGATCTATGGCAGTGAGACAATATCTATTTCCATTACAGATTGGAAGTGGTCCGATGAGATCAATATGCACGTGAATGAAGCGTGCACGTGGCAGCTGGTAAGTTCCCAAAGGGGAGGATACATGCCTAGTTATCTTAGAACGTTGACAAGCTAGACATGTACGTGCCCACTCTCTGCAGTCTTTCTTAACGCCGGGCCATACGTAGCGTTCTGCTACTAACTTGATCGTTGCGTTGGCACCGGGGTGGCTTAATGCGTGCAAGCTATCAAAAACTTGCTTGCGCATAGGCTTTGTAACGTAAGGTCTTGATATAAGTGTGCTGACGTCGCAATATAATTCAGCACGGGTTCCAGGTATCTTCACCTTCTGTAGTCGTAACGATGTTCCACGTTCCAGCATGTCTTTTAATTCAGGGTCCGATGCCTGTGATTTGGCAAGCTGAGGGAAATCTATTGACAGTTCCAGCTCTTCTACTCTGCTCAGCGTGTCAGCGACTAGGTTATCCTTCCCCGAGATGTGTCTCAAGTCTGTTGTAAACTGGGATATGAAATCCAGATGACGAAACTGTCTCGGAGAACACTTGTCCTTGCGCTGATGAAAGGCGAAACACAATGGCTTATGGTCGGTGTATATTGTAAATTCTCTCGCTTCGACCATATGTCTGAAGTATTTCAACGCTTCATAAATCGCCAGGAGTTCTCTGTCGTAAGGAGAATACTTTCTCTGCGCTGGGCTCAACTTGCGTGAGAAGAAGGCAAGCGGCTGCCAGTCACCATCTTGGTATTGTTGTAAGGCAGCACCAATTGCAGTATCTGACGCGTCTGTGACAAGGCCTAGTTTGCCTTGGCAATCTGGATGCGCAAGAAGTGCGGCGCGACAGAGGCTTTCTTTGCAATTCTCAAAGGCTTTCAGAGTATCTATTTATTATATATTATATTATTTATATATATATTAACAAAGCAACTTTTGTTTTCTATAATGTAGAGAAGATATAGACCAAGCAGCAGAAGCTTCATTAAAAACTTAGAACCGTGGTACAACGTTTGTCTACCATACAATAAACCCTTAAGTAACTCACGACGTAGCTGAACTACTTAAGGGTAACTTAACTAACTACTTGCCAGAAAAAAAATTATGAAGATCCAATTGACTCCATTTATCGTCGAAAAATATGCACACAAATGACGTATTCTCATAAGACTCTTAGTACTTCGTCTCGCTCGTTCAAATAACTATGAAATTGTGAATCTATCTGGCCCTCTATTTTGAGGCTTGACATGTTATCTTGGCCACTCTCACTCCTATGACTTTTAAAACGAAAGAGACAATGACCAGAAATCATCTCGACTTGTAAGAATAGGTAGTTGTATCATAGAGTGCTTTTGGTACGATGCAGCCAGCGAATACTGCAGACGATTCTCCAGACATGCAGTATTTAAAATTCCATCCTTATCTCAACAAAGGAAGGAAGCGTCCCTTTCAATGCCAGCCTCATTAAGCGAAAGGGAAAACAATACAAATATTTGATAAAGCATTTTTAACGACGTCGCGCATATTTCTAACCGATGACGTCAATTGAATATCGATGACATTACGTGGACCGGTTCTAACTGCTTCGACAATTAACTGGCTGGCCGCGCCACTGTTGTTTAGTTTAGCTAAGTTTACCTACTAAGAGTCCGGCGACCACTTTAGACTAACTTCGCATTGGCTTAAGGTATTCTATAGCCATTTCGTCTAGAAGAATACGCCGAGTGAAGAGAGCGAGTAATGATACTGACGAGCCTCTAAAGTCACCTAGAGAGTGACAAAGTGCAATTTCAATTTTTTTATAATATTTGCACTTCTGTAATCATTCTTAAATAACTTAGAATTTCCCTTGTATTATGGATTCATTTAACAGCTAATGATGTAGACAACCTCCCTATGTAATAGAATTTTTGAATTTGCTTTGTCTACCTATTGAATAAATCAGTCAAAAGTGACCCCTTATAAATGCGGATATTTTTCATAGCTCTATTTTGGCTTGTGATCGTTAAAAAAAACCAAGAACATAGGGGCGGAGATATTGTTAATTTAATTGTACATGCTACATTTCATTATAATCTGACAAATATTTTTCAAGAAATTTGAGAAGCGCGTTTGTATGGAAATTTAAGTGCGTCACGGCCCTCTTAAGGATCAGCACAAACTGGCGGACGGCAGCGGGAAAACAATTTTAATTTTGTCAATGAACATTTTTGTCTTATCAATCGCAATAAGGTTTCTTTTTGAATGGTGGAACATTGGTCTTGTGTGGCAATTATAACTGAGCGCTTCCGTGGAGCGGATGACACGTTAAATCGTAGGCCCCGGTTCTTTGTTTTATAGCAACAACCGTTAAGCCATGTCATAGGCCTTAGAATCTCCGACATCAGGGCTATCTACTCGGCCTATGCGAACTTGCTTGCTTGCTTTTTGATCTAGGAGTTTCTAGAAAAGCCAAAATAATATTTCATAAGCTAGCGACACAGATCAAAGATAGAGTTTAGACTCGCTTCCCTCTGGCTTGAAAGGCGACTTTCAAGCCAGAGGACGCGGGTTCGAACCCAGCAGAAGGCACGCGCCAATTTGTTCATTGTGTGAACATAAAGTGCGTATTTAATGTCATCTGCTACGTAACTGGAAGGCCGGTGTATGGCGACAGGCTCGCCCCCTGTCACATTGGAGACTGATTACTGTCCGCCGAAGAGTGGGTGTTGTACACCTCTGCCAGCCTCCTCGGGAGAAAGGTGTGACCATATGTTATGTATGGTATTATAAACTGTGGCGCTTCTGGCTATGAAACGGTGATTTTAAACTAGCACAGTAGAAACTATAAAGATCTTAGAATCCAGTCTGCGAAGTGGCATTATTCAAATGTAAGAAACAACAGACGTGCCAGCCGATTTATATCTGCATGGAAGCTACGGTCACACTTCAACGACCGTTGCGACAGCAGCATGTTGAGACTAGATTAGGAAATGTTTTTTTTCCGCTGACAGGTTTTCGACTAGCCTTATTGTTTAGACTTTAGAAGTTTAGACTCATCTCACAGTATTTATTTTGAAAGTTTCTTAAGAAAATATTCTCCGCAGCTACTGTGGTCAAGACAATAACACAGAAGACAAACTAACTTAGTTGCGCGAGCACAAAACTTACTTGCATCCACAACTCGTATCGAAAAACAGTCTTAAATGTGTTCCATATTTTTCGCTTTTGGTTGCTTTTACCCTCCGCAAGAAGGAGGGTTATGGTTTTCGAGTGTATGTATGTAAGTATGTATGAATGTGGGTATGTATGTATGTATGAGGTTTATTTGGCACGCCCTACAGCCTTAACAGCTTGATGGCTTTCGACATGTGAGGTGACATTTGAATAGTCTCGATAGTGGAAGTGACATAAGGTACAATATTTTGCATCCGGGTTTTCTTTTTCTTTTAATAATGTTAGTTATTAAAGTTAAATATTCTAGACGAGTCTCTCACTATGATTGGAGGTCTTGCATGCACTGACACTGGTAGAGACCCTACCGCTACCTTGCGCTTTCCGCTCCCGCTTTCCCGACGCACTGATCGCGTAGGTTTGGCCGTTGGACATAGTTAGATATTCAAATCGCGAATCGCCCTTGCTAGTCTCAATCTCAAGTGATCAGATAACAGCGATGAAGGTAGCCCTTACGTCAGCATCTAGACTACTAAGTACATAACACTAAGTATGTACAGGCCGAGTAGCTAGTCCTGGTGTTAGAGTTTTTAGGCCGTCTCTAGGCCTCTGACGTGGCTCTACGATTGTTGTTATGGAAGAAACAACCGCACCCAACAAATTCACGTGCCATCTAACTTACTACAGAGCCCAGACCACTTATTCTTGACGCGTCAGATGTTTCTTGGTTACTCTTACTCCTATGACATTTCAAACGACAACTACAGTGACAAAAAATGTCTCGACTTGTATGAATAGGTGTAACTGCCACCAGTGGTCACCCATCCCAGTGAACGTACTAAACTAAGTATATATTAGACCCTATTCAGAACGATAAATTGCTAAATCTTTACAAGTTAAAAACATCTCTGTCTTTGTTATTGCTGTGTATTAGACAGAGACATCAATACTTTTAGCTAGTTTAGATACTGGTTCTGATCGGGGCCTAATTTAGTGACAGAGACGTACTGCAAAGACAAACATTCACGTATTTATAATGCTTGGGCTACATTGGCGCGCAAAAATTCGTGTCGCGTTGTCGCGCTAAAACCATCTTTATCAGTTATCGGCGATGTTCTTGTCTACATTAGCGGTGAATGGGACGCCTTTCTGCGGAGTTGACGTAGACGATAATTCGCTCGATACATCGCCGAATAACGAACTAACCGACTACACTTATCGCGATAGCCCGAATTATAGCCAAAGACCGCTAATGTAGCCGTAGCATTAGATATAACATTTCTCGGTGATTCGATAAAATGCATGACTAAATTCAATGTCAATCTGCCAGGAAATCGTAGAAATCTTGATAGATCGCTTTTTATTTTCGCCAAATCTGATTCCACTTCAATCATTTTATTGGGACGAGAGTTCAGTAGCGTTGCGAATGTTGCGATGCATTTGGGTCAGCACGACACGCTATAAATAATGAACCTACGAACGTAGCATATAACTTATGTTATGATGTACTAGCTTCTCGCCCGCGGCCTCGCTCGCATTTCATGGCCTATGCACTCAGGGATAATGTAGCTTTCTAGCAGTGAAAGAATTTTTAGAATCGGTTCAGTATTTTCGGAGATTTAACCCGACAAACAAACTTGCAACTAACAAATTTTACCTCTTGAAATATTAGTATAGAAAACAGTATAGACAAAGAGACATTAAACTACCAATAATGATGTATTGTCCTAGCAACTAAGTATTACTAAGAAAAGAACAAGACATCAACTTCTTAATTAAAATTCCTTATTAAATATATTATATAATATAATTTCTTATTAAATAAAATAATGAGAATTATTTTTTTTCGTACATTTCGTAAACGATCTTATGTATCTCACAAGATTCTAGGTACATATGTATCTAGGTACTTAAACGATACTTAGACAAGTACCTATATTACAATAGAAATTGAACCTTTTTCATTGAAGTACCATAGAAGTTGAGTGAACCGTCTGCATAAAGGTCGAGTCACACTGAGAGCGGAGCAGGAGCAGAGCGGGACTTGAGTAGACCATCGCGAAAGCTGGGTTGTACGTGTGAAATTGTGAACGTTCAGGAGCGGATTTATGCTCGCTGGAACGATGACAAGACGCGGTTGGTTCGTAGTTTTAGGCACTTTTTTAGCTGCAACCACCTAAGACACTACTCTGACCCCTTACCAGTAAGCGAAAGCAAGTAGGTAACTACCGACTATTTTCTCACTCAAGAAACGTACAGTAGACATAGATCCCGTGTGAATAAAAGAGACATATTAATAGTTGATTGTTGAGTTTTCACACAGCCGGCGAGAACTCGCTCGACTAGTTTCTCGCCGAGCGATTCTATCGATCGGCGAATGCCGAGTAGATAATGCTCGCTCGACGTACACCACTATAGCCTTAGCGACAAAACTATCGGAACTATACGTATACAATACACTCGCTTCTCATTGGTCGCCAACTCGTTTCAAGTTTCCAGCTCTACTAGCTACTCGCTCATCACCGACTGTCGGACCACTGCCTAAGGTTCAAAATGCTCAAATTACGCCAGGGATGTAGTAAAAAACCAAACACGGTAGTAACTCCCTTCCCTAAATCGTCTTACATTGTAAAAGAAAAAGCCCTTCCCATATATCTGGTTTATACCGACTCGCTTCTAGTGTAACGAAGCCCCAACACACAAGATAATAACAAGCAATAACATAATAAAACGAATCTCCTGGCATCCGTCTCAAGGCAATAGTAAACGTGAGATACGCAAAAGTAAATAAATAGAAGATGAGATAAGTTTGTATTTTGACAACTACTTTAGAGATACGAAAACACAAACTGTGATATAAGAAACGAATATCGTAAAGATTGAAATAACGATACAAAGTAGAGTGGAGTGTGCAGGACTAGGATGGAGGTTGAGGGTATGATGCTGTCGGGGCCGCGATAGAGTGCGAGAGCTTCCCCGTAGCTCCGACATCTTGCGCGGAGGTGGGTACCCTAGGGTTTTTAGTGGGTAGGCCTCCAGTGGCGGGATTCCCACATAACCACCCTACCCGGCCCCAGGGCCGGTGATGGAACCTATGAAATGTTTTCCCTAGGTAAAAAAAAGTATCAGTGCAAGTGTTCAATCTTGGACAACAAATAACTGAACTAAACTAAAGAGAGACGACCTAACCATCACCACTAAAATGCACGCGTGACAAAATTCTTCTCACCATGCGAGAACGTGACAAGGCTATGTGTAAACATACGTCTGTCTCGATAAAAAGAGTTGACATACCGTGGTTGCGTTGCGCATGCTAGGCCAGCTGGTCAGGCGCGACTGCTCTGTATGCAAGTCTCGGGTTTGATTTTTAGTCGGATAGATGTTTAAATGAAGAATCTGGGTGTTAGTTGTCCATGTCTTTGTGTTCCAATGGCATCCCTGACACAATGAATCCTAGAGAAGCTATATGTGTGTGTTAATTACGAGTAAAATGACCCATCAAGGTTTGCAGTTATCCGACAATCGCTCGTCTCTGGGCTCGTGTGAACATTTAACAATGCGTCGCAGGGTGATAAAGCTCAAAATCAGGTCAGTTGTATTATGCATGCACGCGGGAAAACAACAGTCACGATGTAATATCAGAACATCCGATAACATAATAGTACTAGCGACCCGATAATGCACATGTTCTAAATTATAGTTCAAAACCTACTGACGATACTTTGTAACTACTATGCAGCCTACAGGGTGATTCAGTATTGATTAGTTTTTTACTCTACTTACCTCTGATCCCGAGATCACGTTTGGCACTAAATTTTTTTACCTTGTATTGGATCTATCGTAATCCGTATGTGTCATAATACCTACAAAATACTGAAGGGGCACTACAACGTACCAGACATGACACATTTATTCACATTGAGCGAGAACACACACTTGACGACATTCCCTTAGACTAATTTCGCAGCCACACTCAAGCAAACCCAAAAAACACACTTTGCCAAACCGTATTGTGATGGACTGGAATAAGTTGCCAGTGACTGTGATATATGCCCCCTCAGTTAATTGCTTCAAAAACAGACTTGACAATTACTTTAAAAAAAACTCAAATCAAAGTGCACTGAAATAAGACACGCATCAGCTTTAAGCTGCCAGTGTCAACAAATAATAATAATCCTTATTGTACTAGCTTCGTTCTATAAACAAGCAAATAGTGAGCAGCTCCCAGCCACATACAGCGATAAAGGTACCTAATCAAAAACCTCTTAAGGGTTCATTGTACTCATCAATATGAACAACTTTTACTATGGGGAGAACTCCGAAATCGCGAAAAAAAATCAGCTGTTCCATACATTTTGTTTCAGGTGATTGAATTTTTTGTATGGAACAGCTGTTTTTTTTCGCGATTTCGGAGTTCTCCCCATAGTAAAAGTTGTTCGTATTGATGAGTACAATGAACCCTTAAGAGGTTTTTGGTGAGTTACCTATAACCCTGTATATTTTAAGTAAAGTGTTCGAACAGCGCGTACTGCACGCAGTTTGCGGCGTATCGCTTACTGACGAACTCAGTAAGCAGCCGAATCGCATTTTGTTAGCTACAGTTCACCGCTTTCTCAAGGTTTTCCAGAGTCAGCCAGCGGACAGTTAGACGCTCACAGGCTCACAGCTCACTTAGTCGGGACAAAGCCTAAATACTTGTTTAAAACCTGTGTTTGTTTCATCTTTTAACTCTTTTTTTTTAATAATTTAAAAATAATTTAGGGAATTTTGCCAACACTGGCATGCTAATCCTATCATACCCTAAACTATCCACTTCAACGAAAACTAAAACGAAACTAAAAAAGAGTCAATACATACCTTGATTTGAAATTCAAACGTATCTTCACAGCGGTTTCACCCGCGATTAAAAAGTATTATGTGCTATTCTAGACTATAATCTATCTCTGTGCCAAATTTCATCCAGATCTGTTCAGCCGTTCTGGCGTGAAAGAGTAACAAACATCCATCCATCCATTTATTCTTACAAACTTTCGCGTTTATAATATTAGTAGGATGCTTAAATGTAAAAAAAGACATGGCAACCTAGTTGGGAGAAGGCTCGCCTCTCAAGCCAGAGGGAGCGGGTTCGAACCCAGCCGACGGCACGCACCAATTTATTCATTGTGTGATCATATGTGCGTATTGTATGTCATTTGCTACATGACTGGAGCCCGGTGTATGGCGACCGGCTCGCCCCCTGTCACATTTGGGACAGAATATCGTTCGGCAAAGTGTGGGTGTTGTATTACACCTCTGCCAGCTCCCTCGGGGGAAAGGCGTGACGATATGACAATATGTCTTAAATGTATTACAAAATCATACTTACCGAAAACTAAAATCCACTCCAAACCAAAATCACAAAACGAAAGCTTCAAGCAATCTACGAAGAGATTTAAACCATTACGTTCCTGACATCGTCGCAATTTGAAAACATGACAAGTACTTAGTTTCTAAAAGCTAGTTCATGTTACCAAAGCTAGCTACTCATAAGTCGTAACATACTTAAGGCAACGATGACCTAAGACCCCCAAAGTGAGCCAAGTACTTTGGCAAAACGAAACTTGTTCCGTAAAAGGAAGCACATTTGAGATTAGAATTGAGGCTACTAGCTGCAACTATACCCGGTATGTCGTACATAATCTGTTATTTGACGTATTCGTCGCATACTGATTTGCATTGATCTACTGCTATCCAATAATCATTATCATCATTTCAGTCGGAAGACGTCAACAGCCAGGTCGCCACTGACCGAGCATGCCTCGCGAGGCAAGCTTCTATCTTAGTCTGGAGCATGGTAAGCTTACCAGCCTGAGCGAGATGTAAGCATGCCTCGCGAGGCATGCTCGGTAAGTGGAGACTCGGTTAACTACTGGACAAAAGGCCTCTCTCAATGATGTCCATGACGACCTGTCTTGCACTGCCCGCATCCAGCGGCTTACCGAGATTCCACGGTTCTGTGATTTCATATTATCTGTTTTCTTCAGCAGTTTATCTTATCCAATATCACAATTTAATACCAATAGAAGAACTTGAGAACTGGCACAATACACATAATTATGCTGCGTGGTGCCAAACGAAGAAAGGAAAAAAAAAACTAATTCTACAGTTTACACTAATATCGTACTTCGTACTAATATTATAAACGCGAAAGTTTGTAAGAATGGATGTTTGTTACTCTTTCACGCCAGAACGGCTGAACAGATCTGGATGAAATTTGGCACAGCGATAGATTATAGTCTAGAATAGCACATAGTATTATCTTTTTAACCGCTGGTGAAACCGCGAGGCGCAGCTAGTTACTAATAAAAAGAGGAAATATTTGTATTTTTGTAACGAATAAACTCAAAAATTACTGGTCCGATTTCAAAAATTCTTTCACTTTAATTCAATTAGAAAGCTATAATCTCTACTCAGGGATAATTCCCTGAGTGTCATAGGCTACCGCGGGCAAAATAATTGCGTCCCCTTTCTATTAAAAAAAAACGGGAAATACCGCAGGATTCACCTAGTTTAATGTAGTTCAATATCGATTTATGTGACAAGACAAGTCAGCGTGTAGCTCTTCGCTTGAGCCAAAGTTTGCTAAGACTGGAGTACGGTTTTATTGACTTGTAGCGTATTGAGCGTGTTTATATTTGTATGTTTTTCGAGATTGCCGGGACAAACAACTTTATGTAACTGTTGTTTCTATATCTCGATCTGTGTATGTTGGAGATACGAGCGAGATTACTGTACAGTCGAGTGAGGGTGACATTATTGTGTTTCCTAAACAAAACTGACAAGTTGACAACCTCATTTCAAATATTATAATTTTTATTTGCTTTAGCCGGACACGTTGATAAACAAGTTGGTGGACTGGCTGTATTTGCTTAGGACACGGGAGTGGATTAGCAGCGGATTCGAAGTACAGTACACGGCTTCGCGGCTGAAGTAATAAAATTACTGTTTTGGCTTTTGATAATGCTGTAGGTACTTGATCCGCTTCTGTAGTAGAGCAGGGCGAAGTAGAGAGGTAAAAGGAGGCTGACTTCATCACCATATGGCATACATGGTCGGTGAGAGAGAGAACGTGGGAAAGAGTGTGTGTGAGATAGAGATGGAAAGTATCGACAAACATAATGATCACACACGTATATATCCATACGCATACATCCACGGCTCAATTCCCGTAGGGATTAGGCAGAGACCACTTCTCTCCACTTACTACGATCCTGATACACATCTTTCGCTTCTTCTACTTCCATGAGCCTTTTCATACACGCACGTCGTTTACATATACGGGCTATACAAGCATACAATTTTACATAAATGAAACATATCATATCGTCACGCCCTTCCCTCGAAGGGTCTGACAAAGGTGTAACACCCACACTTCGCCGGACGATATTGAGTCCCAAAGCGAACCTGTCACCATACACCGGCGGAATAATGATTCGTTTACATACTTTACATAAATGAAAACAAATATTTGTTCAAGCTATACTTTCTTTACTACATTAACATTTACAACGGGGAGTGTTCTGAAGAATTGTTCGAATTGATACCTGCATCGCGGTTTTATCATCGCACCAGCCGCCACCGCCTGAAAGCTCATCCACATTTTATCGATTGATGGAAATCGCACACTGTGCGTTTTAAGCAATCTTTCTTGCCGCACACCTGCAATCTGTGGAAAGAGCTCCCTCCTGCAGTATTTCCGAGTAACTACAACATGGGGTTCTTCAAAAGGGCTGCCTACAGAGTCCTTAAAGGTCGGCAACGTATCTATGATGCCCTGGTATTACAGGTATCCATAGGCAACGGTGATCGCTTACCATCAGGCGGCCCGTTAGCTTGTTTGCCACCTATGGCATAAAATAAATAAAAAAAACATTAGCCGCAATATTTCAGGCAAAATCTACGACTATAAAGACTCTACCTATACTATACAACCAACATTATTGCAATACGTTGCGAATCAACATAGGGGCCGAAAATAATGTCCAGCCATCTTGACATTTGATTTTCCCGGAAAAGGCATAGAAATAATCACAAATAAGAGCAAACATTTGATACCCAGTGACGCAATAAGTACAAGCTGACGAAATGTAAGGGGCTTTTCAAACTACGCTACTGATTGATTGATTTTAAAATTTCTTTATTAACAAACATAATAATAAACTAGCTGTCACCCCGCGACTTCGTTAGCGTTTATTATTTATAAATAAATATATATGTGAGCTATCCTATCTCTCAAGTTGGATCGAACTGCACATGGTGTGCGAATTTTATTATAATCGGTTAAGTGGTTTAGGAGTTCATTGAGGACAAACATTGTGACACGAGATTTATATATATTAAGATTTTGTACACTCAGCGTTAGAGACTAAGACACAAGTAAACAAATTAAAAGTTATTTTGTAGCCTAGGACCGCCTTTTAAAACTTAATTGCTAGACTTAAATGTTATGTTATACGACAGTTCTTATTAAATCATAATTGTGGGTAGTTAGCAAAAACAAAATGAACAAGGATAACACACTACTATGGCTGTTTCGTATGTTTATGACATTAGAAACTACGCTACTGGTATTAATTATAGTATCTGTTTTATACAACGAGATTAATGTACTCGTACTACGTACTAGAGGAGCTGATTGACGGCAAAAAAAAACTAAGCGTCGATCTTATTTTACTGTCAAATATTATTTACTATTTTCAACTCTAAATGAAGCGGCTTAAGTAAACGTGTGTGGGTAGATAATCGTAAAATGACCGACCCTTAATGAAGTGTTCTGCCCCCTGCCCACCGTGGGCTGACCGCAGGTTTGCTGCAGCATTGACTACTGAATTGCTAATTTACGTCCGTCTAGGTTTCATTCCAGTTAATTAGCGCCGCTCCGTACACAATCACACCACACGCACGTGTATCGGGACCACACTAATGCAAGGTGCAAGGATTTCAGTGCACTGGGGTGAAATTTCATCAAAATCTTTCTATCCGTTTAAGCGTGAAGAAGTATTTACATACACACTCACAAACTTTCGCCTTTTTTATCGCTGAGATTACATTGTTACTTTAAATTAAACCCTGCACTGGAGCCTTATGCCTACCTCCGAGCCCTCTTCCTAGAGAATTTTTTTGGTCATCGTTTCTCTCGTTCTTAAGTCAAAGGAGTGAGAGTGACATAAAAACATATCGAACATCAAGGATAGGGGGCCAGATCTCGCTCACCTAGCGATATTGCGTAGCATTTGGCTGTGTTCTGTCTGAACGCGAATATAGAACTACATTTACCTCTATTTTAGTCAAAAGACAAAATAATACAAAAAACCGACTCCCCGTCATTGGAGTTGGATTTTGTTAACAATTTTTAGACTTTTATTAATATTTTTAAAATCGTTTGACCGATTTCGATCATATTTATGTGGGTCCACCTCTAAAGTATTATCTACTAAAAAAATGGAATCATCAAAATCGATTCATAATTTATAATTGGCGGAAAAATCGCGTAACAGACACACACAAAAAACATCCAGACGAATTGAGGACCTTTTAAAGGCGGTTAACAAGACGACAGCAATGCTCTAATTTCACATTTAGGCTTCCCGGAAGCAGCATGTCATTCGCACTGCATTGAATGTGGACTGTACATGTTATATCGCGAGGCATGCGTAGAGCAATGCGTGCGAAGGTATGAAGTTATATCTATGACTAGCTGCGCCCCGCGGTTTCACCCGCGGTCAAAAACTAGCCTATGTGCTATTCTAGACTATAATCTATCTCTGTGCCAAATTTCATCCAGATATGTTCAGCCGTTCTGGCCTGAAAGAGTAACAAACGTCCATTCATCCATCCATACATTCTTACAAACTTTCGCGTTTATAATATTAGTAGGAAGTAGGATATATTATCATAGCGTAGTCTGAACAGGCTTCGAGGAATTGTTTGTCATAAAAACAGAATAAGCAATAAGACTAAACGCGGGAAATGCTGGCTGAATATGAACGGCGAAGTTAACTCTAGCCGAATATAAGGAGTTGGGAAAATAAAAAAAAAAACATGATGTAACAAAAAACTGTAATAAAGTTAGTTTATTTCCAGTAAGTTAGTGTGCATTACCATGTAGTATACTACTATGTCAATACACACTAACTTACTGAAAAGTTAGCTTATTTTTAGTAAGTTAGTATGTATTGAACGTTTACCGTTTACCGTTTTTATAGACCATTATAAAACAAAAAAAATGTAATTGACAATAATAATTGTAATTGACATAGTAGTATACTACTAACTTACTGAAAATAAACTAACTTTATTACTTTTTTTTTTGTTTTATATTGTATACGAAATGCTTGCTTTATTGGATGAATTTCTGTTCCTCAACCACGATGGAACGGCAGAACGGATCAGTGGCCCTATTCGGAGATTTGAGATTTTCATCTCACTTTTTTTCGTCCTTGTTGCTCTCGTTTGAAACGTCATAAGTGACCAAGATAAAATCTCATGCGTAGGAATATCCACTCAGGAGGGCTATTCCAGCGCGTGAGACGAGATGAGATGTTATCTTGGTCACTCTCACACCGATCACGTTTCAAACGAGAGCAACAAGGACGAAAAAAAGTGAGATTTGAGATGAAAATCTCAAATCTCCGAATTGGGCAGCTGGATAAAATTTAGCACAGATATAGAATACCACTATTTGGACTTTTTAAATGCAGACAACGCAGCGGCACGTAGCTAGTAGGTACCTAATACTTTTTCCGTCAGTCTTTTAATGTAACAAAGTCCAAACTTAACTACTCTTTTACGCCGATCCGTTTCTCGCTCACTAAAACCCCCAATTCTGAACGGGGAATTCATTCGTCACTTCAATTGACCCTAAAACGGTTTTATTATCTTTGGTCGGGGTTCCGGACAAAAATCCGATTGGTCGGGCGTCGTTAAGCTGAGTTTTCATTAACCCCACTGAACGGACGGAATCGGAATGAGCTTTGGGGTGCTGGTCGTTGGTGTTGCTATAAAAGGCGACCTTCTTTTAACCAAATAACCAGGCATGGAAGTGGCAGACCCATACAATGGCATAACAGCAGGTATAGCATTCCCAGTCAAACATGGTCACGTGGGCAACTCGTAGTGACGTCAATCGAAGCTTAAGCAGGACCGAAATAAGTCATTTACAACAAGTTGGAAGGAGACGGATGACGATGACGAGGGACGTCATCACGTGTTGGCTTCTGGAATGCTAGACCTTGTATTTTTAGATCGTGACTATCAAGCTCGTGGCATCGAAGGCATCAAGATTATGTAAAAATGAGGAACTACCGTTTACCGTTTAGTATTTGCTGAAAATTTTGTATGGGTCAGCCTTAGTATTGTATGGCTTAGCCTTAGCCGTAGTGTGGCCTTGGAATTGAGACCCGTGAGTATGGAAACTCGAAGGCCATCTCCTATCGATCAGTAAAGGTGCCAGGATATATGCACACGTGAGCTGTCAGCGATTTGAAGAAAGAGTGGGCACGGCTTCGAGGAATTTAATTAAATAAATAAATTCGGGACACTTCCACACACGGTCGCCTGACCCCAAACTAAGCAAAGCTTGTACTATGGCTGCCAGAGATTGATATACTTAGATATTTTTAAATACATACTTAAATAGATATTAACACCCAGACATAGAACAAACACAAATGTTCATCACATAAATGTTTGCCCTAGGTGGGAATCGAACCCACGCCCCGAAGCTCAGAAGGCAGGTTCACTACCAACTGAGCCACCGAGGCAGTCAAATTAATTCAACTATCTATTCCATTCTTGTTTTTTTAAACAAGTGTGCGAGTTATGAGAAGTTTAAGTACACTTCTCATAACTCGTACGGATTATTGTAACTAAAGATAGAAAAGGTAGGTAATGTAGGTGGTGCCTAATTTGTGAAGGGTTTGTCAGTAATTCTCGAGAGACGCAATTGCCCCACAGACGGATTTGTACCAGTTGACCCTACTCGACGGATGCCAGACGATCAGTGGCCCTATTCGGAGATTTGAGATTATCATCTCACCTTTTTTCGTCCTTGTTGCTCTCGTTTGAATCGTCGTAGGTGTGAGTGTGACCAAGATATAATCATCATCATCTCATCTGACGCGTAGAAATAGCCCCCCGGGTCCAAAATTCTTACAACTTCGTCATCACATCTTACTGCTAGTAAATCAAGCTTAATTCCCGGCCTACCAAACAAAAACTCAAATTTATGAGAGTGAGTCATAGAGCAGACCATAACACACACTTTACCGCTTTATCTGATTACAGCAATTGATCTCTCGGACCTCCTGTCGTTGTTTTTTATAACCTATTAGCCCACTGACCTCGGTGGCGAGTTCGAATGTTTGCTCTACAAGCCAGTGTTGGTTTTGACGTCTTGCTAAATCTATGTTTTAATGGTCTCTGGTCATTTATTTATTCAGTTTATAAATTATAAATTAATTCGGGACATTTCACACACACGGTCGCCTGACCCCAAACTAAGCAAAGCCTGTACTGTAGCTGCCAGAAACTGATAAATATACATACATATATATTTCTAAATGCATACTTTATTAGATATTAACACCCAGACATATAACAAACACAAATGTTCATCACATAAATGTTTGCCCTAGGTGGGAATCGAACCCACGTCCCCAAGCTCAGCAGGCAGGTTCACTACCAACTGAGCCACCGAGACAGTCAAGGTTTAGTAGGTATAATGTCGTATAGTCTAACTATAGGGTCAGCCTATAGTCTAACTATTTGCTGACCCTATAGTTAGACCGATCATATCCACTTTCATTATTT
The DNA here is from genome assembly GCA_911728515.1 of Peribatodes rhomboidaria. Classification (NCBI taxonomy): domain Eukaryota; kingdom Metazoa; phylum Arthropoda; class Insecta; order Lepidoptera; family Geometridae; genus Peribatodes; species Peribatodes rhomboidaria. The sequence goes on from OU452190.1 coordinate 2,451,293, forward strand.
ACTTTCTACATTTTATTATTCACTTCATTATTTAATTCCTACGTACTTTGGCAAAACGAGTAGTACATTTTCGTTAAGGCCCGGTATTATCACGAAATCAAGGAAGACAAGTATTTTGATTACGCCTAGTTCGATATAAAGAATTGTGATGATCAGGTAAAAAAAATACAGCCGGTAGGAAAAAACAAACAAAATCAGTTTAATCGGAGTAGAAGTTTGAAAATCATTTTGATTTTGGAAAAAAAAACAAAAAATATCTTACTGTTTGAGCGTGGTTCCCTAAAGTTTCAGCGATTGCAACGAATTCATTTCATTGTTTTCAATTATTTAATAGCTAGATTAATTATCTAAAGTTTAACCGAATAACTAATTCATATTTTGTGTTCTTATTACGATGAATACCAATAAAAACGATAAAATCATGTAATTTTAGGCGCCGCCGAGCTCATTTTACCATCACATAAATGATAAATGATTTTCAGCTCTAAATGAAGCGGCTTAAGTAATCGTGTGTGCGGGTGGAAAATCGTGGTAAGACCGCGCTTTAATTCAAAAAGCAATATAATTCAGCTCTCCAGTTTCTTAGTTATTCAAATGTAATAGAGGACACGTCAGAATGTTTTGTTTAGCAACGTCACCGGGGCAAAGACCTTGTGATACGCTTAGCATATGCTGAGAACATCTTTGATGTCTTTTGAATCTGCTTACCAAGCGCCGAATACTTTAATAGATACCGCACGCATTTAGACATTTTCTTGTCTACTAAAACTTAATACACCTCAAAGCTACAGCTACAGCTAAAAGAGCACTGCGGGTTTATTTTGTAATAGAACTGTAGGTTAGTCGGAAGCTGCTCGATTTTTGACCCTTAAAATAAGTTCCAAATGTCAAATTAAATCCAGATAATTTTAAACTACTTTAGAGCCGTAAGTTGCGGGACACAGAACTTTCCCATCGCCTATCATTTGGTGACGCTTAGCCGTGTTGAACAATCAAATCAACTGTTTTTATCCTACTTCCTACTAATATTATAAACGCGAAAGTTTGTAAGAATGGATGAATGGATGGATGTTTGTTACTCTTTCACGCCAGAACGGCTGAACAAATCTGGATGAAATTTGGCACAGAAATAGATTTTAGTACATAAAATACTTTATAACTATATACCGCGCCCTGTGCGGGTGAAACCGCACAGGGCGCAGCTAGTAGTGATATATTACAGTTGCATTTCTTTTACCCGATGCTATATGTAGTGCGCTTTGATAGTATTGATATTCTCGAGTGTGACATCTATACAGTGGTAACCTGTGCTACCAAGTTATGTTGGATATTAAATCTTCGTTCCCCTCTGTCGTTTTAAGCTCTATTTTTAAAAAGCTACATCGAATACATAGAATTGGACTTTTGTAGGAAAAATCATTTGGTCTTCTTCAGAACTGTTCAATAGGCATTTTTAAGCTGAAATATGCTGTCTCGTTTTCGCACATAACATTTCTTGTTTGCGAAAAGGTGATAGTCCTATTTGTATTACCGGTAAGCTTATCAAACGTTTATAGATAATGTATGATATAAACATAAAAGGAAATTTAGAAAAAAAAACGAAGGTTCTATCTTTATTTCAACGAGTGTACATTGTGCCAAATGGATTAAGATTAACAAAATTTGCAAACACACAGTAACCGAAACAGATTAAATAAAAAAAAAACTGAGAAGATAAAAATGTTTTTTTTTATCCTACTTATACATAATTATTATAAATACGAAAGTTGTGTGTCTGTTTGTTTGTCACTTCTTCAGGCTCAAGCTGATCGACGGATATAAATAAAAAAATCAGAATGGAAGTGCTCGTAACGTGAATTAACACATAGGCTTAAATGTTGTTGAAGGTAACACCGCGGGATGCAGCTAGTTGCAAAATAAACATAATTTATGTAAATTTTTGTACCAATCGAAAAACTGTCGGAAGGACAGGGGCCTTATTCGGAGATTCGAAATTTTCATCTCACCATTTTTCGTCTTTGTTGCTCGCGTTTAAAACGTCATAGGTGTGAGAGTGACCAAGATAAAATCTCATCTCATCTCACGCGCAGGAATAGCCCCCCAGGGCCCGAGAAACCGCGTAATGTAATCGTGTAAACGCACTTTACACGTACTTGTACAAACCGAGATATGTACTATTTAATATGACTATATTTAGACTTGATACTATTTTTACATGCAAAAATATAAAATTGAAACTCGCAGCGAGGCGAAGGCGGGCACTGTTCTATTATTGTACACTTGTAGCCTTGACAATGAAGCGTTATCAGTTAATTGTAATTTCACGGTGAACGAATTGGCCCATTCAGCCGCTCGAGGCAGCTTGAGTGCTTCGTGATATCGTAATCTACCTTAATGGCAGTAGAAATCAATCTGTAGCCTTAAAAATGTCATAGGTACATTTCGTGCAGTCCGTGCCAAAAAGCTTGGGTAGATATATCAGCCCGGTATGTCCCATTGTTGGGCAAAGACCTCTCTTCCCTCCTTCCAGCAGGCCTTACATGTGCGCGCGACAAAATTCTTCTCGTCACTTTTTGTCGTGCGAGAACGTGACAAGGCTATGTGTAAACATACGTCTGTCTCGATAAAGAGTCGACATACGTTATTGCGTTGCACATGCTAGGCCTGCAGGGTGAGTTTAATTGTTAATAGATTATTTCCTTTTGACACTTCTGGCATACAAAAAGTGTCAGTTTGGGGCAATTCATTAACAATTAAAAAATTGCTTGTCTACAAAGTCGGTTTACGGACGATAGTTTAACGTGACAACGTCATAACAAAACATTGATGACATCTCCTCGGACGCATAGGCCAATCGAGTGGAAGAGAGATAGATGCGGCGCAAGCCGAACGCTCAAACCGATCGTGCCTTTCGCTCGCTCGTGTAGCGCTTTCGCTCCAATCGACCGAGTGTAACAGGACAATAAATCATCCTTTTTCGCGCGTGCAGCCGGCGTTCACCGATTTATTAGACGTTGTTTCGTCAAAAAACTGATTTCGAGGTTCTAGCTACGTCTCGCTCGCTTCAACTCGAACTTTGACCAAGCTCGATTGAGGTTTTATTTATTTTTTAATTATTTTCATTTACGAGTAAAAACGGTACAAAAAGACTATGCAGTTGAGTAAAAAGGGCGCCTCGCGATGTCAACCATGTTTATATTTAAACCAATCTCAGTGTATTTATAAGTATTGTGTTAGGGACGAACTTCGTGTTTTTTTATTTGAGGTTGCGCTTGCGCTTACATACGACAAGCTGCGCAAAGCGTCGCATCAGACTTTTTGTACGTCGAAAATAGTTTAGAAGACAGTATGACACATTCACACACGAGATATGTGTCTTCAAGTCTCGAGTGAATCGGTTTCTTCTAGGCAAGCGTGCTCCATCGTAGGCCGCATCATGCTTGACATCAGCTGAGATTGTGTTCCAACGCAAGCTTATTATTGAATGATAAGTATAAATGAAACATTTAATAAACCCCCGACACTGATTCTCATCAAACATAGCTAAGAACAATCAAAATCAAAATCGTTTATCCGTTCGAGAACTACGATGACTCAGACACACACACACACACACACACACACACACACACACACACACACACACACACACACACACACACACGTCAAACTTATAACACCCCTTATGGAGATAAAAATGTAACCTTTCAAATTCAAATTCTGTTCTTTTTTTTTAAATCTGGAAGTTGTGTGGTTCGGCCTATCTCGGCCTATCCTGCCTTACGAAGGTCCCAAAAAAGGCGAAAATTGCGTCCACTAATACTGCGGCGAAGGGGTAAGGACTCGGGATGTACGATAACGGGGTTCGGGGGGGATTAGCCTGGTCTCTGGTCCCCTTGGAAGATATGTAATAGGCCTATTACATATCCAGATTATCAAGAGACCGTGCTAGTGGTCCGTGGACTGAAAAAGGTTAGGAAACGCTGTAATAGGGTATTATTCGCCTAATTTAACACGGTATTGAGGTACGATACGATTTACGAATTACGCAGTCTAACTCAAGTTATATGTACATATTTCAATTTAGTAGGTATTTTGCTTTAGGAACCTTACACTTTTTTATGACTCATGATCGGATGATGTGTCATGAAAAAGTGTAAGGTTCCAAAAGCAAAATACCTACTAAATTGAAATATATATAACTTGAGTTAGATTGCACCTTACATGATCGGATGATCATAAGTCATGAAAAAGTGTTAGGTGTTCCTTAAGACGATATCGAGATTAGAATGCAACGGAGAAGAAATGCAGTAGATGCCGAACCCCTATAACGTTGGATTAATAGTATAGGTGTTTATAGTTAGAGTGAAACTCTAACTATAAACATACATACATTAACATATCGTCACGCCTTTTCCCTCGAGAGGGCTGGCAGAGGTGTAATTCAACACCCACACTTCGCCGGATGATATTCAGTCCCAAACATGACAGAGGGCAAGCCTGTCGCCGTACACCTGGATCCAATCATGTAGCAGATGACATACAATACGCACATATGTTCACATAACATTAATAAAATGACACAACAAAATAATAGCAAAAACCGAGAAGAACACAATGAAACAGCGACTCTACAAGAATCCAAAACAAGACTGAAATTCACATAAACGGGTTTCTCCCAGTATATTTGCTACATAACATTGGAAACGAAACGCAACTGTTTGAGCAAGGTAAACGTTCAGTTTACAGGAACATGTGCCGTTCTATCTATGCTTCTATTGTGTTGGGTTGACAATCGCCGAACGGGAAGGGTCTGGCTTCTTCATTCGCAAATAGGACTAAATAAATATCACACAGAATAAGTTCAGATGGACAACACAGATTCGATGAAGCTTTTGTTCCGATTGGCGAGTCGTTCGATTCCGGTTACGTTATTGTAGAAATACGCATATTTTCAAAGAGCGGTAAAAAACAGATAAACGCTGCAAATCATGGACAATATGGACATGGACGTTTGCAACTAAAGTGGCGTTAACGCCTTCAGATGCTTGAATATACAATTTCAATGTAAAAAAATAGTGCGTGAAGTCCCTCCGCGCGGAAGAAGTGAAAATTCTGTGTATCTTTCACGGATTCACTCTCGCTGTCTCTTTCCTCGCTCCACGCTTCCACAACGTATAACGTATAACGCAACCTTGTTTAACAACGTAGCAACGTAGTTTAACATATAACGCAACCTTGTTGGAAGTCGCATTAGAAGTTTCACTTCAATTATTCAGGAAAGAGGCTTTCCACATTTTGCATCGAAATAATATAGGGAACAAGCGGCACGAGTCTAATTTCTAGTACACATAACGTGGACTCAATATAACTACAAGCAAACGGACACTACACAGCTTCGTTGACACTGTTACGTTTTGTGTTACGTGTTATACGTGTATCAATAACAAAGATAGAGATAAGTACATGAGACTATAGAGAGAACGAGACAACAATTATTATCACTGTTGCGGTTGCGTTTGTTTGCGACTACGGTTAATTGTGTGCATGCACCTAATTCATGCGGTCCATTTTTAAGTTCTCGTACAGTCTCTTCCTCATATATGATCAAAGATATCTTGTTCAATTAGGTATATTTCAAGTCATCAATCGAATCGAACCGAGTCACCGCGAAGGGCGAAACTTTAAGAGCACCAACGAATTCACCGATACGAATAGTAACAAAACAATAAAGTATCCACCGAACCGAATATTCGATAATTTCACTTGACAACTCAAACAAGTCGCCACGGACGTCACTCGATCAATTACCGCACTCAAATCTCGTGAGCTTCCTCGATCATCAATCTCCAGGCCGGTTGATTAGGTACAAATGTACAATGTAGATAGATTAATCTCTTTGCTTTGATTCTGAGACTACAATACGATGTTTTTAGATGTCGGATATTGCCCGCGGCTCGTGACGTCATTGGTAGAGAACGAAACGAACGTCTGATCTCTCCCCCATGACCTAGTAAAAGTTATTTGCTAGCAACAGAACTACCGCCAGGTCAAACCTGAAGTCATAGACAAGTTGCAATCGCTCCTCAGCGATTCTGTTACTGGAATCACTAACGCTCGAGCGCTAGCCCCTGATTGGACGAAATACGAGCTTTAAAAATGAGGGTATTTAAGAATGACAGATGACACAACAAGGGAGAGGCCTATACCCATCAGCAGGGCTTGCGGGCCGGAGACAAAATGTCTATCGACCGTTTTATCCCGCATGAAAGAGACAAACATATCCATATTCTAGTTTTGTCACATCTAAGCGCGGATAAAAAAGGTGGAAAGACTATACGGGTCCCGGATGAGCAACTGGGACCCTATTCGGAGATTTAAGATGTTCATCTCACTTTTTTTCGTCCTTGTTGCTCTTGTTTGAAACGTCATAGATGTGAAAGTGACCAAGATAAAATCTCATCTCATCTCACGCGCAGGAATAGCCCCCTGCAGGGAGATAATAAGGCTGTCGATAATGATGATAAGGAAATGTAATCTTTTGCATGACACTCTTTGCACGATTACACTTTTCTTTTGGGGACGATCTGACCAAAATTGGCTTCGAACATAAATAACAAGAACTTAAGAATTCCACGTTTTTCAACAAATTCCACCTCGACTACAGCTTCGCTCCCAGTGCCAAAGTTTACAAATCTAATCGGGCTATCTCTGTATAGCCTTCCGGGGCGAATCTCCAATCGATTTTGAGATCGTAAGGAGGATAGGTGAAGAAGGCCGCGGGGGCAGACGGTAATATACCAAGAATTTTCCTACAAAATGTCCGCAGGACAGAGAAAGATAACTGACGGGAGATAACATACAAACCGTACAATAGATCCACAGCGTCACAGCTCGGAAAATAAACGAGAAAGCAAATCAATTAGTCATTCATTAAGGAAAAGAAATATTATCCTGTCTGCTTTGTCCTGTGAAAAGTTCTTTGTTTACCGCCCTGCATAACTAAGGAGGCAAGTTTTTTTCATTGTTCCTCCAACTCCGACCGCTTAAGGTCACCATTCACCATCCTGCCTTGCAGGTTGCCGCTTCATGCAGGATAGTGAATGTTGACGCCCCGCCTGCATCGCGTCCGATAATGAAGTGCAGGATGCTAGGCAGGATGGTGTGTGAGCTACATCCTGCTTCGCAGACCTGCATGGCGGACTGCATGGCAGGATGGTGAATGGTTACCTTTAGTTCTATTGGTAGTAGCCTCTCTTCTAACACAATACCGTACAAAACTCTACATAGACCACAAAAAAATTACAAAATACAAATAGTACAATAGTACAAAATTGGGATTTTCGAGGCGTCTCAGTAAATTCGTCTTTGTACCCGAAATATCAAAGGCTACTTTGCAGTCTTTCATTTCCCTTTAATAAACTTATTTCTGACTAGCTGCGCCCCACGGTTTCACCCGCGGTTAAAAAGTATCCTATGCGCTATTCTATCTAAATTGCCAAATTTCATCCAGATCTGTTTAGCCATTCTGGCGTGAAAGAGTAACAAACATCCATCCATCCATTCTTACAAACTTTCGCGTTTATAATATTAGTAGGATAGTAGGAAGTAGGACTAGCTGACCCGGCAAACTTCGTACCGCCATTTTTTTGTCATTTAAATTTGTATCTTTTCTTTCATAGGAACCTTCTCCTGATAATCTTAAACACAACAAAGAAAGAAATACCTATAATGTTCTATCCTTTCAGGAACCCTATTCGGAAATTTGAGATTTTCATCTCACCTTTTTTCGTCCTTGTTGCTCACGTTTGAAACGTCATAGGTGTGAGAGTGACCAAGATAAAATCTCATCTCACCGCACGCGTAGGAATAGCCCTCCAGGCGTGATGCGAAGACTAAGGAAAATAGAGATTCATTTTTATGTATAAAGATTTACAAACAAATCTATATACAGATTTGTTTGCAGTTAAATATTTATTTCCCATTTTAAACGTGTAGGACTGATGTCCCTCTCCCTGTCCCCATCGCTATGTAATAAGTAGGGACATCCTGCCGTCCTCGTAGTTATTGTGCCCATAAAATCGTAATCGCATTCCGAGCGTTTGTCCATTAAATTCTATGGATATTTTCGGACAGCGCTGCCTTTCTATAAAGAAAGTCGTTTTAAGGGAGAGATATTTTTATACATACTTATATCTATAGGCTTAGCTTAAGATTAAACCGCCTTTTGTCTCTTTAACATTTAAATTTGTTTTGTTTTATTTCTTTTTCATTTGTTTTTGTATCTATAGCATTTGTTTTTATATCTCTAGCATTTGTTTTTGTGTATCTCTAGCTTTTGTTTTTGTATCTCTAGCATTTGTTTTTTGTATCTCTAGCTAGCATTTGTTTTTGTACCTCTAGCATTTGTTATTTGTATTTCTAGCATTTGTTTTGTATCTCTAGCATTTGTTTATGTATCTCTAGCATTCGTTTTTTGTATCTCTAGTATTTGTTTATGTGAGTATCTCTAACATTTGTTTTACGTATCTCTAACATTTGCTTATGTATCTCTAACATTTGTTTTTGTTTTGTATCTCTAGCATTTGTTCTTTGTATTACTAGCATTTGTTTTTGTATCTCTTCTAGCATTGATTTTCGTATCTCTAGCATTTGTTTTTTGTATCTCTAGCATTTGTTTTTTGTATCTCTAGCATTTGTTTTTCGTATCTCTAGCATTAGTTTTTCGTATCTCTAGCATTAGTTTTTTGTATTTCTGGCATTACTTTTTGTATCTCTAGCATTTTTCTGTGTTTGTGCTTTATTAATTACTCGACTGCGCAAGAATTAGTGAGGTGTCATTTGAATCGTCTTAATAGTGGAAGTGATATAGGGTACAACATTTTGCAGTCTAGTTTTTTGTTTTTCTTTCAATAATATTACTCGTTTGTGGTGTCGATTCGTTGTGTTTTTAAGGCACAGGTAGCAAACAAGCAGACGGGCCGCCTAATGGTCAGCGATCACCGTACATAACTACTGTAACGCTGGAGGTATCACAGTTAGTCGCAAATTATACAGGCCGGATGTAAGGCGTGGATGCGGCACGGACACGGTTCAGGCTTGAAAACTGTGAAGCGTCGTGCCTGCGCCGCGTCGCTCGTGTATAATTCAAAAAACCTAATTTTTATACATTTTATAATAAATAATAATAAGTTTTGAAGCACCTGAACCTTGTTCACCCGCATCCTTGCTTTACGTCCGGTCGGTATATTTTAGGACTTACGTTCCCAACTTTTTGAGACTGCTTTGGTGGTTTTGTATAAATTTTTCACATAGAAACAGCGTACTTTTTAGTCAAGTTGCATTTAAAATTATAGAAATAATAATTATGTATTTGATTGCAATGTTTAGATTTGTATAGAACTTGCTGTTTTCTATTTAATGTATGTATATATGGATCATAGTTATTCGAAATAAAGTTTTATTATTATTGAAATCGTCGGCGAATAGTGTTAATTTTGTTATTACCGTTTTCTCTACTTATACAAATTCGACACAAGTGTGAAAGTATTGCTATCTTCTCCTACACATTGAGTTGAAAAGAGACGCATATACCTAAACCTAATTTTAGTTTCAACTGTTTAAAGAGTGAGTACAAAATCAATCGCAGCGGCGGTATCTATCAAACCACCGCGGGCCATTCCGCCTCTTATCTCCCGTCTTGGCTAATATGCCTTTGATCTGCTTCGGCCCAATTTCGTCTACGTGTTCCCGCAATAAATCTGATTGCTCGAAACGGAGGAAAACTTCAAGGAAAACGCAGCGGCTACATAATTACTTCCTTTTATTCACTAAGGGAGAGAAACTTTTCTTACGCCATACTTTTGATTTGATTAAAACTCTGGGAGCAGTGTTACCCCACGCTTACCATTTCTCCTAAAATCTAATCTTCAAGAGTAATATTCCTCGTCGACACTGCATTTATTACTGCTCAGGTTACAGCTGCGCAACTTGCGCGACTGTCCACTTTAATTAAATCTTTTGTACTTCTTCTGTATTGACTGATATGATGCTTGAGATAAACAATTGTTCGAAAATTAAGGTTCTCTATGTAGCAACCCTGGCTCTGCGGGCATAAATTACAAAATAAAAAAAGTACAGCATACTTGTATAACGTAGAAAACTACAGCTGTAGTTAAAAGCTTCACGAGCTCAGTTGCTCACCCTCCCCAAAAAAAACATGACACAATAACAATACAATATGTTTAATGACAACATTAATTTTATTAAGCCCTTTACGAATGTTCTAAAGTCTAATTATGAACTCTCTATGGACATGTATTTATTCAGTTAGCATGATATGGCTAGACAATCAATAACACTAATGGTAGTGTTAAGTTAATTACAGGTAACCGCTACATTTGTTTCGCTTAATTGCCTTACAACACCAGAGCGCCATCAACATCGAATATGTCTCGGGACTCACACAAATAGTGTATGTAGTCGCGTCAGTCGTGTAGGTGTGTCAGTCAGCGTTATCCAACCGTTCTCTGCATACTTCAGCGTAAATTACATACTAATTAACATTGCTGGCACGGTGCATTTATAATATTGCCAGCACTGTTAGGTTACAGAAAAAATATAACGCAGTCTTAGAGGTGAACGACTCGATGATGCCTATAGCAGTTATTTGTAGAAGCTAGTGTTTCTAGCGTGTTAATTCGACTTCTGCCTACTTTTTTATGCCATTGGTGGTAAACAAGCTTAAGGGCCGCTTGATGTTAAGCGATCACCTTCGCCTATGGATACCTGTAATACCAGGGGCATCATAAATACGTTGACAGCCCCTTTGAAGAACCCTATGCTGTAGTTACTCGAATATGAGGGAAGATTTTTAGGGTTCCACAGCAAATCGAAAGGATCTTTAGTCTTTTTTGGCCGCCTGTCAGTGTCATGTTATTGTTGTTCTGAGACTGTAATTACTAATGCGGATTTACAGATAATAGAAAGGACGTAAAAGAAGCAGTGGATAACCACCAATACCGCGACTACAAACAATTAAAAAAGACATGATAGCGAGCAACACCACAACAGAGACAACCTACAACCGTACGGTGTAGCGAAGAAATACTAGGAGTGCTGACCTCAAATAAATTGGGTTAATAGCCAGGAGAAAGAAGAAGACTGAAATGACTAATGCACTGAGATACGGCATCTACACGTAAGTAGAGCACGATTTTAGGTTGCGAGGACTCTCTCTCTCTCTCTTGATTCGTTTTAAATCTGGCCAGAATTAAAGAAGAATCTCGATAACATGTTAGTCCAGATTTCTCGACTAACTTAGACTAACTTTAGCAATTGAGTCTTTAATGTTCTCTTAGTAACAATCCTCGCCTCAAACACTACGCAAGCGCAAATGTTGACGCCAGCTTTAAATAAATCGATTTGTAATTAACATTTTAGGTATTAAAACGTCGATCTAAGTAGAGCAGGACGGTGCCAAGTTCAATCATTTGACCCAACTTGTCGCGCGGGAGTCAAATTCAATTACCGCGCCCGAAATGGCCGAGACTTTTTGAAAGTCGACTCTTCTTGTGAAACGAAATCAATTTGAGTCGACTTTGACCTTTCGGATAATAAAATATGAGCCTTACCTACAAGTAATTAGTTTAGTATTCGAGCGTGTTTTGCTGAGGTTATATTAAACGCAGATATCAATGTTAGCGTCAGGTTGTATTACAAAACAGACAGGAGAATGCTTGGTGGGGTGACTTCGTATGACCTGATTAATTCCCTGTGCTGAGAAATATTGCATAATCAGTATGTTCGCTTTGATTTATGCCACGAAATGCTGGATTTATACTCTGGATAAGACGTATCTTAGGCGCTTTTCATTTCGGCTAAATTTCTTCTCCAGTATTACTGAGTTCCAAACCAAGCAATAAGAAACAATAAATCTAAGAAATAAAACACAAACTGATCCAATTTGCCAGCCTAAGGTCTGAGTAATAGATAGGATAAGTTTTATCCAGATCAGAGTATCCAATAAATCTGTCATTACTAAATATGCTTGCTTACTCAGAATAGGGAATGAGGTTCTCGCTTAGTCTTTTCGATCGTGACTCTTTTTGGACGGAAAGTTGACAAATCACTTCACGTCCTGTAAAGTGATTTGTCAACTTTCCGTCTACTCACTTTACTCAGACGTTTGTAAATATCGGGGTAGGTATAGTCTGCTCTAGATCCATTTCTAAGATATCCTAAAGAAGGTAGATTCACAATCAATCACTCGCAAGGTCGATCGAGAGGTAATCCGGTAAAAAACGTCCATTCACGTGAGTACGAACATCCCGCTGGGATGAGAGCCGCGCGCCGTCGTCCGTGACACGATACGTGATGCACATGTCTAGTGCATTTAGATCAGCTATGTCCTCTAGGGATGTGGGGACTACGGAGATATACAAAAGTTCGAGAAGTGACAGTTTCCATAAGATGTTTATGTAATATTGGTTAAGTTCACGAAGGCATCCATTCTACTGCCAATCCATTTGAGTTTGGGTGGGTACTAGCGACTGGCCCGGCTTCGCACGGTACCTATACACTTTCAGATCAGATCAGTTCAGATGAGATCAGATGTACATAGATATCAAGTCTCAATACTAAAAAGGCACCTTGAAAACAAGGCTTAGATCAAGTGCAAGCCTAGTTTCTCTGTTAATTGTTGTCTGATTGCGTTGGTGTCATGAAGCCTAAATGTGCTAAAACACTTAGCAAGGCAAACTTTTTTGCGAACTAATAAGGCTTAGATTCGAATGAATTTATATGTATTTGATTATTTTGAATAGATCGTTAAGTGTCGCTGCACTGCCAATATAGAGGCGTAATTTTTAATGAGACACGACATCTATATGAATATCTGATTGAAGAGTGATTGACACACAGATTTGGTGATTCCTAGATAGATAGATAAACTCTTTATTGTTCACACCACAGATAACAAAAATAACAAGAGAAAAATTATGATAAAACTTATTATATAGTGTAACAACTGGCCTACTGGGTATTTGGTTCGGTGTGCAGTGTAGATACGAGTACCTAAACAATCTCTAGAAATCAAAGCCCTAACTCGTACGTCCCCACCGAAGAGATGCTAAAAAGACGAGCGGAAAACAATCTACCAATGGGAACACTTCATTTAAAGGCGCTTCTTCTGCTTAATTTTTCAGACATCTGTGGGTTTCCACTTCGAGCGGAGCGGGCTTCGTACGGACTCTATTTATTAAGGTACGTCCACACATGTTCTTTTGTCCAAACCGGCGAGGGTCAGGCAAAAGAACATTGGCCAAATAAAGCCTAGTTTGACCGGCGTTCGGAGCGACAAGGAGATACGGGGCGTCTCGATACCTACGCCATATCTCCGGTCCGTTATCTTCGTTCCTCAGGCTGGCAGTTCCTCGTGGTCAGCCCTAAAATACGAACGCAGACCGCTCCGCTGACAGTGGAAGGCGCGATAATGTTTAAAATTAGGAAGATAGAAACAATATTACGGACTTACCTATTTTTGTTTTTATATCTAAGCATTGTGATATGTGAGGAAACTGGAGGATCTTTCGCCACTTTTTGCTCTTGCCCTTGTTGCTATCGGAACCTCCTGTAACAAGAGAAATTTTATATTAATAAAGGATAATAATAACATAATATAAACTTCAACATTAACACTTTACACTAATATCATACAGGAGTTTGTGAGTGTGTAAAAATGTTTGTGTGTTACATCTTCACGCTCAAACGGATGTACGGATTTTGGTAAAATTTGGTATGGAGGTAGCTTATACTCTAGATTAATATATAGGCTACTTGTTACTCGCGGGTAAAACCGCGGGCGCAGTTAGTATCCTAACTAATATTATAAATGCGAAAGTGAGTTTGTTTGTTTGTTTGTAACGTTTTTCCGTCTCAACTACTCAACCGATTGTCTTGAAATTTTGCAACCACATTGACTGGGGTACAGAAAATGATATAGGGTACTTATTATCCCGAAAAAATTTACGGTTCCTGTGGGACCGCGGGTGAACCCACAGGATTCAACTAGTAAAGGATAAAGAAAAGAAAACACGGTAGCCTTGCCGATCCTAGAGCAATCGATATTGCTCTATAACCTATACCCGTCACTCTCACGTCCATCCCAATTCTTATTGAGTGAAAGGTTACAGAAACAATATCTGTTACCTGAGAATGAGGTCGATGGAAACATGATTATTTAACAAAATCATATTACACAGTAATTTGTAGGTAAGGCAATGTTTTCTTGGGGCAGCTTACAATATAAACTGAGGACAATTATGACGCTTGGGCAGCCAAGATAACAAGAAAACAAGGAACAACAAGAGTTATGGCAACACCAGAAGCCATAAAGAAAAGTTGAAGTTGAAGTAAAACAACAGATGTAAACGTTCCGTTGAACACACCAAATTTTCTAAACAGATTTTATACCTGCTGATTTCTAAAATGAAAGACTAAAAAATCCTACTAAAATTATGCATGCGAAAGTTTGCGTATGAGTAAGTACATTTGTTTGTTACTTTTTCACGTTCAAAAGGGCGACGGATTTTGGTGAAATCTGAAAAAAAAAGAGCATAAGCTACCTATAGAGGTAGCTTATGCTCTTTATTTTGCAGGAAAAATCCTTTATTAAGGAATGATAGCCTAGTTGGAGAAGGTCCGCCTCTCAAGCCAGGAGCAGATTCAAACCCGACGGCACGCACCAATTTGTTCATTATGTGAGAACATATGTGTGTATTCTATGTCATCTGCTACATGACTGGAGACCGGTGTATGGCGACAGGCTCGCCCCCTGTCACATTTGGGGCTGAATATCGTCGAAATGTGGGTATTGTATTACACCTCTGCCAGCTCCATGGGGAAAGGCGTGGCGATATGTTATTTCGCATGGCTTGCGTATATTCTATTTACAGTCTCTCAGGGTGGCAGGGGTGGATGATTAAAGGCGTTGATTTCACATACTGATTATTATATATTATATATGATACAACTACATTCACAGAGTAGGCAGGGAAGACTGACCGGTGTGAATGTGCGCCGGTGAATTTCGCCTACGTTGCACTAGTACATTGTAGCGCACACCGCTACAGTTATGTTCGACCCGCCCCAGAGGGAGCAAGGTTGTTATGTGGTACACTCTGCTACGCGTAGTCTCTGCTTCCTTCTCGACGCCCTTACCAAGGCAACGGGAACGAGTTAGTCTTCCCTACAGGACTAGCACGGGACGGAGACAAATTGACTCTCCACCGTTTTTTATCCCGCGAGAAAGAGACAAACATATCCGTATTCTAGCTGTGTCACATTTAAGCGTGGATTAAAACTTTTCTATGCCATCCGTGCTGAAGAACTCATTCTCTGTCGGAGACGTGTGGAATAACGTACTCCACCGCTTGCACGCGGAAACACCACAATAGATTAACACATACCTACCAACTCTACATTTTAACCGCAAGTACCACCGCGAGGCGCAGCTAGTACATCATAAAAACCAATCATCATACAATCTTCACCGTTCCAACCTACCCACTCTAATCTTACTTCCAAAAGAATTTTAATTAAATAAAAATATGTTTACCGTTCCTCCTAGAGCAGTTCCGTAAACATCGATACAAAGTTTCTGTATCAAGATGGAAGATTCGGAAGGCAATCGCTAAAATTGTTGGTCTTTCGTACCGCACCAAAGTTTCCGTCGCCATGCTCGGCAGAAGTTTCCGGAACTCGGCGCGGCACATGTCTTTATTGATTCGGTCGGGGTGCAATGTTTTTATAAGCGACTAGCTGTCTGCCGGCGGCTTCGCTCACGTTTACGTCACCTTTTACTAGTAAACGTTATATATAGCCTGGGAATAGTAATGCAGTGTTTTGTTTTGTTCTCTTTTACATTTTTGAACTCGACTGAAAATTGCAAAACTGTGTATTACTATTTAGAGGCTATACAACGTTTAGTATTGCAAAGGGGTTTATTAGTAAAGGGGTTGATTGTGTAGCTTTTTATTAGTGAAATAATTTTTAAAATTAGATTTGTTGTTCCGGGAGATACCCTTCTAGACATATAAACCTATCTTTTAAAATAATATTAGCAAGTCAATGTTGATCTAAAGCTCAATCTCGCGGTTAAAAAAAAATATAACAACAGTGTAAACCGCATCATTAAAAATGCGAACACTTTCACGCATTTACCGCACATACTGTACCAGTCCTACAGTCTTATACCAATTTTCACAAGGTACCTACCGACCAGTGGCCTTATTCGGAGATTTGAGATTTTCATCTCACATTTTTTCGTCCTTGTTGCTCTCGTTTTGAAACGTCATATGTGTGAGAGTGACCAAGATAAAATCTCATCTCATCTCACGCGCAGGAATAGCCCCGCTGTTCTAAAAATCTGCTTCGGGCTAAAGCACCCATAGCCATTTCCAGATATATGAATGTTTCGCCCGTGGACCAGATTTGTGGTGGCGAGATCCACCATAACCCACTTATTTGGGTTAAGGGTGGAAAGATGATGAAGAATCTATGATGAAAGTCATCGCTACTCGCACTGATGGTACACGGCTTTATTGTTACATAACAAACTAGCTGCACCCCACGTTCAAAAAGGTAGCCTGTGTAAGTTTCACCATACAAAATTTCATCAAAATCCTTCCATTCGTTTGAGCGTGAAGAAGTTACAAACAAACACACAAACGCAAACTTTCGCTTTTATAATACAAGTTAGGATAATTACATAAGTTTGTGAGCATCACTCCCAATCAATTACTATTTATTTTAGTTACCCGACTGATCCCGATACTTCTAACTAAGAAAGTTCTAGAACACTAAAGCCCGCCATTCATTAGACGAGCCACGAGCTGTACGCCGCGCCGTACGAATCGGTGAACAAATCCGTCATCGCCCACACACTACACGAGCGCTCAGGCGATCTAGGCAGGGAGTGCTCGGCGCGGCTCTCATGTCTTCCGGCTACCGGCGGCCATAGTATGTGCAATGTGCATCGCCGTGTGTATCCTACACACGACGATGCAGATTGCACATGTGCGTGTGTGTGTAGCATTTACACGCAGACAGCAGTTTCATGGGATGGGCGCATCGTTTTAGTGTAATGTAGGTATTTGGTTTTTGTTGTACTTATTTCGTAAGATTATTTTTTGTGTATGTATTTTTTTAGAACTAGTTGTCTAGTTAAACCTGATAAAGGTTTTAAGACAACTCTTTAACATTAATTGTATTGTGATATGTGTGATTAAATAAATAAATAATAATAAAATAATAACTTGCCCGCAGATTTGTCCCCAGCGACAAAATCCGGCGGATTGGCACGCGAGTGAATGGTGGGCCTAACACCGAAATTCCCACAGCTATCTATCGTCAAGTAGGCGTAAGCAATCATGCTTATTGACTCGCCTCGCCGAGATAAGAGACAACACTCGACTGGTGATCAGTTAATCGAGACGAGGGGAACGGGATGTGGGATCTTCAATTTTGGTAATGGCTATTGTCCAGCCGGTGACCGGGGTCTGGGCAAATACGGGCTGTTGTTGGCGGGATTCGGTTTAGACTTTTTTTATGCCATATGTAAGCAAGCATGTTCGTTTAGGTGAAGTGGCAAGCCCTGATGTCAAAGTTTTAGGCCGCCTGAGGGCCCCTGACATGACTTGACGATTATTCAAATTCAAATTTCTTTATTTCAGGCCTTTTTTTTACCCATAAACGTTGTAATAATATAATAATACATAAGCGCGTTTGTTTGGAAATTTTAGAGCGTCGCGGGACTCTAAAATGTGCGTCTGAAATCACATAGAAATCATAATAATTATCTATTCTGTGATAGTCTGATAGAGGCCAAACGCCGCAATGAGCTCGCGAATTTCACAACAAACCAATTACCCAATTAGTTATTGAGCCACATTTGATTAACGATCTAGTTATGGTAAGCCGATATTGCTCAATGGATTTCAGCAAATCTATATCTGATATTATACCTAGATCCATCTATAAAAATCGATGTGTGTATGTACTATGTTCCATTTGGGCTCCAAAATGGCTGGAGTGATTTTGATGTAATTTATAGGTAAGACAATCTTCAGATAAGCCCTGATCTTGAGAAGTTTGTAAGCTTATAACACCCCGTCGTTTTTTCGTCAGGAGGTTTAAAAGTAAATAAGTCCAAACAACGCAATAAAAGTCGTAAGTCTAAAATGGACTATAATCGGATCAAATGTGCCGGAAGCTGTCTTTGCCTTGTTGATCCACTTTCCATAAACAAATATCGCTTTTGGGGGTTGCATGTTATGTAAGGGCGCCGATGTTTGTTTACCCTTCCTACGAGTACATACTCTACATAGCAACATTATAAATCCGAAAGTGATTTACTTAAACATACCGTCACGCCTTACCCCCGAGGGGGCTGTCAGAGGTGAATTCAACTCTTAAACTTCTCCGAACGATGCTCAGTCCTAAATGTGACAGGGGACGAGCCTGTTGCCATACACCGGGCTCTAGTTACGAGTATGTAGCGGATGATATTAAATACGCACAAAATACGAGTATGTTCATACAGTGACTTACTTGTATGTTATATTATAGGTACCATCGTTAAGGCCTGAATTATATGTATAGGCCGGCCGTAAGACGAGGATGCGTCGCAGATAAGGTTCAGGCGCCGTATCGTACCGCTTCATATAAAAAAACTTTTCACATTTAAAATACCATTTTTTTTAAACCCCCCGACACCAATTTTCATCAATCAAACACTCCCGACTAATTCACCAACAAAAAAGAAACAAAATCAAAATCGATTCATCTGTTCGGGAGCTACGATGCCACACACACACACACACACACACACACACACGCACACACACAAACACGCGCGCGCGCGCGCTCGCGCACGCACGCACGCACGCACCGAGAGAGAGATCAAACTTATAACACTCCGTCGTTTTCGCGTCGGAGGTAAAAAATCTAAAGCGACATTCATAATTTGAGCAAAACAGCGCAGCCTTTGACAGAGAAGGATAACGTAATATCGAACAGAATAACATTCAAATTCAAATAATTTACTTTGCAAGCATTAGGTAAGTTGTTCACCAAAAGGCAGATAAAGACCTCCCACGAGCTCCCAAGGCTTCCTTTAATCGACTGTTTAGAAAACGTTTTGTAAATGTGTCATGATATTTTCTACCGGAAACTAATTTACATTAGTTTCCTTGACATTGGCTTTCCAAGGCGGCTAAAAAGTGCTAAAGGCTAAAGACTGCCTCGTTGGCTCAGTTGGTATTGAACCTGCCTTCTGAGCTTGGGGGCGTGGGTTCGACTCTTACCTAGGCAAACATTTATGTGAACATTTGTGTTTGTTCTATGTCTGGGTGTTAAATCTATTTAATTATGTATTTAAAAATATATAATATTTATGATATCAACCTCTAGCAGCCATAGTACAAGCTTCGCTTAGTTTAGGGTCAAGCGACCGCGTGTGAAAAATGTCCCGATTTTATTTATTTATTGTATCATACCACCATGTCGACGGCGCAGTGCCAATACTTACATTTTTTGAGACCTTTTTCTCTTTGAAGTGAATGTAAGGGTCAAAATCATGTGTCATCATAGTAAAATCTCCGAAGTGTGGTTGTCAGTTAGAAGATATTTGCACTACGCCGTCGAAATGACCGCTGGGTGCGGGCAGTACAAGACCGGTCATCGTAAAGGTCCTTGAGGGAGGATCCTTTATCCATGGCATGATAAAGGTCTCCGCCAGGAATAGCATTCCGGTCACGTGGACAACACGTAGTGACGTTGGTCGATGCTTGAGCAAGACCGAAATAATTCATTTAAAGTAGTTCGAAAGAGACGGATAATAATGACGAGTGACGTCATTACGTGTTTGCTCCCAGAATGCTATAACTTGTTTTTTGGATCATGCCTTCTTATCCCTTAGACCGTCTCTAAGCTTTATCCAGAAGTTTAAGTCTCTCGGCTGAGATGTTTACCATCCACACTAATATTATGAAATCGAAAGTGACTCTGTCTGTTTGTAGGCTTTTCACGGCTAAACGAATCTTGATGAAAATTTATAATCAGTTACAGTATATCACGAGGAAGGTTTTACGATACTATTTTCTGAATAAACACTAACAAAGTCGCGTGTAACAGCTAGTAACAAGTTTCTTTCAATTTTAGATAGGTCATCGACTCACCAATCAATCCCTACAGCGAAATAAAGTTTGTACATTCACCAAATCTAATTTCTAATCAAACGGGTCCGCTTCTCCGCTTATAGCTCGATCAATCCGTCTATTATTAGCGCATTGTTAACGAGACCGGCCCTTGATTAAACAAAGCCGTCTGTTGGCTTTGATGAACCGGACTTTCCCTTCAATATCTGTGTTTGTTATGACGAGCCTTGGTGATTGGGAGAGTTGCTGCATTTATGCCAGCGGTTCCCGAACACAGTTTTACAACAGGGAAGAATTTTGTAAATTACTTACGTAGTGTAAGCGCTGTCGCGATAGCAGCTGCATTACTGTCGAGCAGACTGTCGGACATGATCGCGGAAGTTTCTTGTAGGTGGAAACGAGGTCTAAGGCAAGTCATTCAGGCTTCTCGGCTAGCACAAGTGTAAATTAAAAATTTTAAAAACCCCCAACACCGATTTTCATCAAACATAGCTAAGAACACAGCCGACTAATTAATAATCACCTTTGAAACAAAAAATTGGTTTTATGTAAAGTCTGTTTACGGACGATAGTTTAACGTAACAACGTCATAACAAAACATTGATGAAATGATTGCATACTTTTATGAATAAAATTACGGATGGCCAATCTAACCAAGGCCAATCGAGTGGAAGAGAGATAGATGCGAACGCTCAAGCCGATCGTGCCTTTCGCTTGCTCGTGTAGCGCTCTCGCTCCGATCGTAACGGGACAATGAGTTATACATTTTCGTGCGTGCAGTCGGAGTTCATCGATTTATTAGACGTTGTCACGTCAAAAAAACAAAATCTGTTCATCCATTCAACTACGATGCCACAGACAGACAGACACACACAGACACACGGACACACACACCCACACATTTACACGTCAAATTTATAACACCTTGTTATTTTTGCGTCGGGGTTGTACCAATATTAACATAACATGTCGTCGCGCCTTTCCCCTGAGGGGGCTGGCAGAGGTGTACATCACCCACACTTCGCCGGACAATATTCAGTCCCAAATGTAACAGTGGGCGAGCCTGTCGCCATACACCGGGCTCCAGTCATATAGCAAATGACATATAGTACGCACATAATATGTTCACACAATGAACAAATTGGTGCGTGCCTTCGGCTGGTGCCCCGCTCCCTATGGCTTGAGAGGCAGGCCTTCTCCGGCTAGGTTACCAATATTAAATACAACGCAAAACTCATATCTCTCGTCATCGTACTGGCGCCAGCAGATAATTAAGAGGGCATTAATTAAGGATAACGAATAAAGCACCGTGTAGTTAGGATCATTTAAATATCATTTAGCGAACGACCGCATCGCTCATGGACGATTTTAATTGAGATGCGCGAACTGACGCCGGAATGACACTGTACAAATAATAGTGCAGTAACTAAGTTACAGAACAGCCAGAGATAGAGAGGAGTGGCGACATCTAGAGGAGGCCTATGTCCAGAAAGGACAACCTGATTTTGGAGCTGGTGTTACGTGAAATTATAGAATTAAGTATTTTTATTTTTTGTAACAACAGAAATTTGTAACAAAACTAAAAATCAGTGAATAAAGGCTATTTTTATTTTTAACTAAGTTACTATTTTGGGAGTTATATTGAAATTCGAAAAGCATACTTTTAGAAACGACTTCCCATCATCTGAATTGGATTTTATGAACAAAACCACTTTTTAAAAACAGCTGGACTAATTTCGGTTGGAAAAAATGTATGGGAACCTATGAAGTATGATCTAGCAAATAAAAAAAAATCATGTACATTAAATCATAATTGAAGGAATCATTGCGTAACACACATACAAAAAAACACAGTCGAATTGAGAACCTGCTCGTTTTTTGAAGTCGTTTAAAATAGGCTTGCGTTTCTACGCTACGTTTTGCTTGTTGTTAAAAATGATGCGGAAATCAGACAACATCAAGGATGCCGTCGTTCGTCTGCCGAAACATACTAAGAATTTATTTTCTTTGGTAAAAGAGGAAAAAAAGTACATATGTAGGTATTCATATAAATGTATGTAGGTATAAGTACATTCAAGGCTTTATATTTCTGAAACCCGCATCAATATTTGCTTCGTGGTTTAGGAGGAGTTAGCGGATATATAGCGGACAGACAGACGCTGAAAGCGACTTTGTTTTATATTATGTAGAGAAAAGTTCAATGGAGAAGACATATGTAGAGAAGATTTTTTTTTTTAAACTTAGTAGGCTTGCGTTTGGCCGCCAACATGCCTGATGATAAGCAGTGATGCGGCCTACGATGGAGCACGCTTGCCTAGAAGAAACCGACTCACTCGAGACTTGAAGACACCCAGATTATAAGTGTCAGGGAACACACACTCTGGCAGAGTATTCCACACTCTAGAAAGAAATACCAAGAAACTTAAAATGTTGGAACGTTAATCGTCTACCTTACCACAGACCTTGTTACCCGATTGCACAAGAAGGAGGGTTATGTTTTTTGAGTTTATGTATGTGGGTATGTATGTATAAAGTTTCTTTGGCACGCCCTACAGCCTAAACAGCTTGATGGATTTCGACGTGTGAGATGTCATTTGAATCGTCTTGATAGTGGACGGACATAGAGTACATACAATATTTTGCAGTCGGCACGTAACAGATCTACAGCAAGTAAAATTGTATGTCCACCGTCATGAGACTGGGTCGGAAGACACATTAAATTGGTAGGTCTCGTTTGTTTGTTCGCCTGATCGTAAGGACGCGTTTCCACTAAAGCGGAGCTGAGCAGAGCGGTGCAAGAATTGACCAATCACAATGCTTTTACTGAAGCGGGCGGAGATTATTGATCATTTGATGCTCCGCTCCGCTCAGCTCCGCTTTAGTGGAAACGCGCCTACAACACTTAGCGGCGCTGTTGAAGCGTTGCCCGGATTGTCGGATTTTCCGGTTGATTGTCTGTCTGTACATTGGTTACTGTCACTATAATGCCAACGAAAGCGAACGCCATCTATGTTTGTACCTAGAATTTTAATCAACAGGCTCCCTTTCACAATCCGACTACAACTCTAGTTTCTAAGTTGTAATTTAATTGGAGCAGGGTTGCTGTCTGTGCAAAAATTTAGCTATCTATCTGATGATCAATAAAAATGTTTTATGCTTCAAATTATGTACCTTTCTAAAATTTGAATACCTAACTTGCACTCACGAGTAGGTAGGTATATTACTTATAACTGTAAACTGTAGTAAACGCTGTAGGTAGGTATGGCCTCAGAATAGTTTCAGCGTTTTGTCTTTTTCTCTCTTTTAAACTTAAAATTCGATCGGAAATGACAAAACATTGAATTACTATAAGACCTAATATATTTATATACTGTTGTTACCTACAACGCTTATTAGCAATAGGGTTTATGTATGACTATTAGGTACACAAAAGTATGGTTTTCTATTTGTTTGCAGATTAAAAGTGCATTAACCTTTTGCGGAGATTTAGTTCTCATTTGAAGAAACAAAACTCTGAAACTATGTAGGTACATTGTATGAGATTTTGCCCTTTTTCGGCGGTATTTACACAATGTTATCACAAATCTGAAATCTCTCGAGTCAAGCCGCAGGCAAAAAGGACTCCGTCCACTTACAATCGTCAGCGCCGTCAGCGCCCGACCGCCTCGGAATAGTACAAATGAAAAACGAACTTATTAAGACAAAGTTCTTTTAAATCGACTCGCCGAGCTGCTGGTGATCAGAGAGAGCTGAGCCTGTAAGTGGACGGAGTTTTTTTGGCTCTAAGCGGCAAGGCAGACAGAAAAGGCCACAGACGAGGACGAGACACGGATGACGCAGACTCGGCGTCCCTTCAATGTACTTTCATACAAAATGTATAGAAGAGACGCGACGCAACTCATACAGAGAAGACGGGGTGCAGACGCGGCGTCCCTTCAATGTACTTTCATTCAAAATGTGTAGAAGAGACGCGATACAACACATACAGGGAAGCCAGGGTAAAGACTCGGCGTCCCTTCAATGTACTTTCATTCAAAATGTGTAGAAGAGACGCGATACAATACATGCAGAGAAGACGGGACGCGGACGGGATGCGGACGCGACACTTCTTGTCTTCGCAGTCCGCTCCGTCCGTGTATCGCCCTACGTCGTTTCTGTCTGGCCTGCGCCTAACCGATACAGCCTCCGCAAATAGAAATGTGCTAAGAGCTCATTTATCAGTAGATACCTACGGGGTATTTCTGCAGATAAGGCGGGTTTGCTCGATTATCTCTATTCTACAGCCGTGGGGCCGTGGACCGTTTTGATAAATGACTCTAGAATTTTGATGACGATTTATTTTATAACCAAAACAACCATTTGGGTTAGGTTATTCAATTTATTGTTATTGCGGCAATTAACGTTGCTTGGTTTCTAGTGTAATGAAGAGTTACGTCGGCATTATAATAATAATAGTAATAATAAATTCTTTTATTGACACAAATTTAGGGACTTACAAAAACAATATCATTTATAGGAGGTACATAAAATTAACATTACAAGTAAATTGCTTATGGCTAGTAAGAACTGGCTGGCACTCGCACTAGTATTAAAACTGTGTTGCGAGCACCAGAGCCCTCCGAAGCGGGTTTGTAATTTATTTTAAGCAAACTATAGTTAATACTAAGTACTTATACAAAAAAACGAGTAAATCCAATAAATTAATCAATGTCAGATCTCAAAATCTAAATCAAAAAGTTGGTTAACATCAACTGTATAGGATTCGTGTCTGATTATGGTTTGAATGATGAAGAAGTGAGTCAACGATATTATGAAAATCGGTAGCACCTGGATAAGATTATTCTGGATCGGGACGAATGACTTACACGTAGAGAGGTTTATCCTAACTAAGTAATATTATAAATTTGAAAGTGAGTTTGTTCGTTTGTTTGTTACGCCCAAACTACCTACTTAACCGATCATCACGATTTTTTTAATACACGTTGTCAGGGGTACAGAAAAAGAGAAAGGGTAGGTACTGTTCAAAGTTAGTTCCTGTAGGACCGCGAAGCACAGCTAGTAGGGTCATTACGCTGGATCGCGGCCCTGCGTTGTTTCGCGGCCTTTTAGAGGTCCAACCGTATAACTATTGCAATAATAAGAATTCTATCTCACTCTTGCCAACATGTTGTGGCACTTTAAACAGTTGGATAGTTGCAGAAGGTAATGCCCATTCAAATAAGTCTGTTAGCCTAATCTATGTACCGGAAATAAATCACCCATTTTGCCGGCCGCGCTGTCAGCGCACATACGTACGCAAACCTGCACAAAAAATAGCGAACAGGTCCCGCTTCAAACGCAAGTATTTTTAATTTACGACTACTTAGTTACTAGTGTGATTGTTTTTGAGTGATCATAGTTGTTTGTTTTATGTAATTTTGCATTTAATTCGAGAGTAAATTACTTTAATATCAGTTTAATTTGGTGGCCGCCAACCAACACAATCATTTTTAAGTAAAGTTGGTATACGGCCGGGTGGCCGCGGCACTAGCTCACTGAATGAAATAAGTTTGCTTTCTTTCCAATTATTAATGTAAATAAAGCTTCGCTTTGTGCAATTGTTTTTTATTATCGGGGTTGGTTAAATGATATGTTTAGTTTACGGCCGCCAAAATATAATTATACCCATCTATAGCTTTAATGTGGCCGCAAACTAACACATGCTAACAAAACAAATCTGGTTCGCGGCCGTCCGAAAATCATATGAAAAATAGACGGCCGATATCTGATGATTTGAAAATAGAGGTGTCAGTTTACGGCCACTTCTTTCACATGTTTGTTTCTGTTATTATTCCATTATTCTTTTATTTTATATTTTCACTCAGATTTGAATAACGGCCCTTTATGCACGGAACAGATACACCAAATCCAGGTCGCAGATGTACCTGGAAGTTTGGAAACTGGTACCGAAGTGTATCACAGTGTACCACATAGTATCCCAAAAGAGCATTTGGGATCTGAAAATCGTGATACTGACTCAGTAATATTATCTCAAGTGTCAAATTTAAAAAGCAACTTGCCATTAAGTCCCGTTACTACCACAGAAAAATCGGACAACGAAAATGAAATTTGGTCATTTGGTGTCATTTGCCAGCAAAGGTCTCTGGATGATGTTACAATTATTCCAACTATAACAGAACATTAATATTTTCGTGACGTTTTGTCAAAGAAATCATCATCTTCGACAATTACATCCGCATCCACCAACAACAAAATTTCAATAGATCCAAACACAGTATTCGAGCAACATCTGTATAAACCCCAACTTCTAAAAAAGTCGCAAACAAAACGTATCCAAGGCTCGTATTCCATATATTACAGGTTATAGAAATTGTTATACAATTTTAGCAGGAAATCGAGTGAATGGGGCCTTGCATAGCTTTATGCACAGTGAGAATGTTTCTGAAAGAACTTGCCTGGCTTTACATAGAGAGGTACATAGAGAGTGGTCCCCACTCTTATGTATGGAAGTGAATGTAGGGTCTGGCAGAAGAAGCATGAAAGTAATGAATGTTGTAGAAATGAGAAGCTTGAGAAGTATGGACGGAGTGATCCTGATGGATAAAATGAGAATCAACGACATTAAAAAACGTTGTGGTGTGGTAGAGGATGTAGTGGTAAAGATTAAGAAAGGGATGCTGGATGATGGACACATTGAGAGAATGAATGAAAGGAGATTGACGAATCAGGTTTACATGGCGAGTGTGGATGGGCAGGGCAAGTCGGTCAGAGTCGATCTAGGCGCATGTATCTCGACCAAATTGAAGACGCTTAGAGAAAGGCCAGGTCAAGAGTACCGGTAACCGACAAGCGTGTATGAAAAGACTCATGAAAGTGGAAGAAGCAAAAGATGTGTGCCAGGATCGTAGCAAGTGGAGAGAAGTGTTCTCTGCCTACCCCTATGAGAAAGAGGCGTAATTATATGTATGTATAGAAATTGTTGAAGACTAATTACCAATAGTTACTTTTAAGATGTTAATATTTAAAAATCTTGACTATTTAAAATACTAGTCTAATACAAGTTATAATAAGAACAAAATGTTAATATTAACCAAACTTAATTTGTTGCATTACAAATTGATTTTAAAATGCATTGTTTTATTTAATTATTTGTAGAGATAGCTATGTAATGTGTTTAATAACGAAAGAAGAATAAATGCAGTATTGATGAAAGAAAGTATAGCATGTTAGAAGTCTAGAAGTAGAATAAATGCATTTGTTAGAGGTTAAGAGTTTAGAGGAAGGAAAGAAAGAACAGGGGGAAGAATTGTTGCAGAAATTAAAGATGAAGGTGAGAAGAGAGGAGAAGGAAAATGCTGTAGATTAGGATACCTGAATGTGGAAATAAGAGATGTTAGAATAGTGAAGGTAATGTTAGGTTAGACCACAAGAAAGGGACGAATATTGAAGAGAATGTACTTTTTAAGAGTAAAGGCGTTCGAGTGACAATTGCGATCATATGCCAAATGATGTGGGAATTTATGATAGGACCATTATATGGTAAAAAGTGTACGAAATAGTAAAAAACTGTAAAAATTCGTAAGTCAATATTGTACGTAAAACTGGCGGCCGCAAACTAACTCTAGGGTGGCCGCGAACCGAAAAAAAAGGCCGCCAACTGGCATTTTGAGTAAGTTTCAAGTAATTATTTATTTTAAAAAAATCTGTTACAATATTCCTCCAAGACTTGTTTCGAAAATTAACTTGATGATATCTGCTACGCCTACAAAAATAATCTGAACCAGAATTATGGACATTTCATACTAATTTCAAGGATCAAAGTTAGGAACTCGACTAAAAGGCCGCCAACCGGCGCAACGACCCTACTCTATACAGCTGTAAGGTAATTAGTGAGTAAAAAATTTTGATGATTATGATTTAATGTTGGACGTTGCTACCAGATTTACAATTAAGTACTCATTGGTTGGGGACATCATTATAAAACCTCTGGGTATCTTCATGGGTGTCAAATGAAGATAATTTATAGACGAGTTAAGATTATAGAAGGTCCTGCTCCAACGAACACGAGATCCATCAGCTGATTGGTGAACTCACCGAATGGCGTACAACAACGTATCTTCAATTAAATTATACTTACATCAAAGCTCGATATAATTGTGGTTTATAATTGAAATCGAGAGCAGGGCAGCTGAGCAAACGGCGCGCGCGATCAATCAATCTACACACTGCAGTATTTACTCTCGCGCACGAAATAACACGCGATTTTTCGACTAATGACGCGTTAACGCGGGCTAACGACTCCGCTCGTGGACTGAATCACAGACTTCGACTGTATTTTTAAGAGGCGGTCGCTGGTGGACAAGCGAAGACGTTTGAACTGTCAAGGGTCGGTTAATAATTAGCTTTTGCTTAATAGGAACGAGTCTGTCAAGCAGTATTTGAGACCCTCGCCTTACGACTCTCTAGTGCTAGACAGGAACAAGTCTCTGAAACTGTGGCTTCACATTGGTCATGTTTGCACCAATCTTTGTCTTTGGCCACAAAATTGATTTTGACTCTAAATGTGTCACGTAGTAATACGGTTCAATATTGGCCATTTTATTTCATATTGAGGCCAAGCTTGGAACCAAGTAGAAGCCAACATGAGGCCGCAGCATCAAGGCAGTCCGAGAGACTTTCTTGAGATCTTAAGAGGTGAGTCTTAAAGCAGATTTTTTGAAGGTACATAAGCGTGATCGTAACGCTCCTCGGCACAGGTTGCTATGAATAAATAAATACGAAATCTGGCTAGGTTCAAACCGAGCACTTTCCAAGATTTGCACCAATCAAAATCAAAATCAAAGCCTGCACGTCAAAGTTATAAAAATGACTCGACCGCATTGTTAGGAGAAAGAGCTACTACTGTTCTTACTTAAAGGGCTGTATTGTTTTTTGTAAGAGTACTAGAACAGGTAAGGAACTGAAGGGCAATTTGAGCTACTTAGAAGAACAGGCAAAAAACTGAAGAGCTTTTTTTTAAAATCCTAAACGAGCATTTCACAATTGGAGCACTTCCCAAAACGGGCATTTACCAAAATGAGAGTGGCAGAGAGAAGGCTGGATGACGATGATCATACAAACACAGCTATAATTAGTATTGTGTGTGCTAATAACCTTTAGAAACTAAACCAAAACAATTATTATTGTGCAGAATACATATAGTATCCCTAATAATAACAATTAAATCAGTTTGACGTAATTGCTAAGAGGATATTGAATCAATGGCATGGGAAGTGGGAACAGGGGAATTCTCAATCGAATACGTGCCAGATAAGAAAAGTTATTTCTGAAGCAGTTTTTGCAGAATATCTACTAGAGACGAGCTACGGTTTTCGGACGTGCCGCGGGCGGTGGACGGACGCGACGGACGTCCGGCGCGAGATATGGGCGCTGACCAGGGGCCCTATTCGGAGATTTAAGATTTTCATCTCACTTTTTTTCGTCTTTGTTGCTCTCGTTTGAAACGTCATAGGTGTGAGAGTGACCAAGATAAAATCTCATCTCATCTCACGCGCAGGAATAGCCCCCCCGACAGAAAATACGTAGGACGAAGTCCTGACACGGACGGAGCGGAGACATGGCACCTTCATACAAAACAAGACGTGCCGCGTCCGCGCCCCGTCTTGCATCTTCTACACATTTTGTATGAAAGTACAATGAAGGGACGCCGGTCTGCGTCCCGTCCGTATCTCGTTCTCGTCTTCCGTCCTTTCTGTCTAGCTTGTCGCTTAGCGGAGGCTGTAGCGGCAGTGAGATTTATATTCACGGCTAGCTTTGTAATTGGCTCCACGCAAAGCGCGCCGTACTGCTGCTTCTTCCACCCATGCGTACCGTACACGAAGTTAATAAGCGCTACCTTAGTAGGTACATAAAGAACGTCAAACCAGCAAATTCATAGTCATGCATTTGTGTCCAGCTGTATATTAATCAGATCATGTGGAGCGTAGTAACCTAATTGCATTTGTAAGTAGGTACCTACAACACTACAATGTGTTTGACATTGTGAACAGTTACTCGTTGATATCGCAAATGAACAGGAAACCCCGCGTGGGTTACATGATAAACACGATTATTCGTGTGCATTAATTCATTAGGAAATGTGCATGATTAGATATGAAATGTGTCCATCTGTCTCGATTAACTAACTAGCCTGGCTGGTTGTAAAGGTTCTGTAGAACAAGAACTGTGGAAGGGACAGGGATTCCCCGTCATTGAGAGAAAGAGTTAATTAATACTTATAAACTCAGAAATACATTACTAGAAGGGGTAAAAGAGTGGCATTTTTGTTTTTACATAATTATGTAGTTTTTACATTATGATTTCGCTGCCCCCTGAATCTCCTCCTAGATAACTGAAGAAACAATAACTGGACACAATCATGGTTGTAAAGCTTTTCTGGTAGTTCTGCAGTAAACTAAGGATCAAGAAATCAGTTGCCATTGAGTTAATTTTTACAGCAATCTACTTGTTAATTTGGAAACTAAAGTACACACAAACTCTCATTTTAATGTTACTATACCTAGTTATAAAATTATGTGGTTAATTATGGCACAGCATAGAACTCATTTATGTATGCAATGCTTATTTAAGGATACATTATAATGGAATATGTAATGTGATAATAATTTATTACACTTGTTTTTCCTAAACCAGGTGATGTTGAGGGGATATATATTTGCTGTGGTCATGTCAATTTGACGTAAAGTTTTTTTGTGATTAGCATATTTTACATAGAAATTAGGTATAAGCTGTTGATTTGGCATATATTGGTTTGTTGACTAGTTGAGCCTTACGGTTTTACTTGGTATTATTAAGATGGATATTTAAAATGTAGCCTGTGTTGGAATGGCTTACTTTAACTAGGTATAGAAGTAAAATATCCGATACATAAAACCATTTTCTTAACTGTTGTATTGCTTCGGAATGATAAAAAGTGTTTTTTTTTTTTAAATCTACACTAATGTTATAAAGAGGAAAGGTTTGTATCTTTGTAACGAAAAAACTACTGGTCTGATGTCATAAATTCTTTCACCATTAGAAAGCTCCATTATCCCTGAGTGATATAGGGTATGAAACGCGAGTGAAGCCGCATGCAAAGGGCTACTTAAACATAAAGACAAAACACTGTATAACTATTCCATTGTCCATACACAAATTTCAGCCGTTACAGAGTGTGACAAACATTCAGTTACATCCAAACTTTCAAATTTTTTTAGTGTAAATGTAAAGTATGATGTCAGATATCTCTCCTATTAAACTGTACACATTGCACAGGCAAATTAAGGCTTGGCCCATGATTTTAGGCTGAACATCTGGTACAAACATGTTTACTGTCAGAGCCTGGCAATAAAAAAATAACAGCTGCATATTACAACTCACATTAATGGTGGGCATGTATGTACAGTACACACAATATTCTAACATGTTGTAGTTTTATTGTAAGTAGTATTTGTTTTAGGAACTACATGTTAACACAATAATGAATGCCATAAATGTATTGAGTATGGTAATGAGAACAATTTTTACGTTTATTTAATTGTATGCAAAAAATTACAGAACTTGTACCAAATACCTAATCTACAGAAAATGAAATTCTGTGGTGTCTGATTTAACTTAGTCTTTATTAAAGTTGTTATTATAATGTAAGTAATTTGATCTTAGCTTAGTATACTTTGTGTGAGTGACATTTACCCACACAAGTTCCATTTTTTATTCAATAATAGGCTTTATTTACAAGATATTGAAGTCCTTTGGTATTTGAATTTTAAATATTTTATTTTATTTTTAAATCTACCAATTGTTTATTGTTATTACTAAGCCAGACTAACCAGGTTATTGGTAAGTGTTTTTAAAATATCATTATCAACAGCTGACACTCAGAGATAAGAGAAAAAACACTTACTAGCCTAGGGAAAAATTACTTTTAATATTTGCTGATGATCATTATGTGTCGATTTTAGAAAAGTTTTAACTCTGTATTTTGCTTCAAAACATGCTAGGCAAGATAGGATTTAATATTTAACAGAGGTGTTGTGTTTAGGATGGACAAAGCAATTTCGGGTGTTTGAGTAGCTTGCAAGAAACAAGATAATTACTGAATAATAATAACCAAACTATCCAAATTAAATAAAGCTAATTTATCTTTTTTAAAGTAGTGGAAATATAATTTGTTTGTATTATGGAGGTGACCATTCAGAACTTACCTTCTCTGGCCTTCAAGTAGACAGTGTTGGCGACAATATTCTCCAATTCCATCAGTTCCAGTGTGACTGATTATATCGAAGACCCTCCGCGAAGCAAACACCCGCCGGTGCGGCCGCTCTGCCGCTTCTCTTGCAGACACGGCACTGCCCATCAATCTACGTCTAATACGCACACAATACACCACTTCGCCCGCTAACTTTTACACATAACACCGAAACGCGCGCCGAATAACGATATTACGATATCCTCGCGACAAGGACTGCACAAATACCGACGTTTGATAGCTCTCGGCGTTGTTACACACACGTATGAAACCACTCGCGAGCTCCAAGGGTGTGGTGAAACGTTACCAGCACGACTCCTCACGGTCGGATCACTGCGCGCGTCTGATTCGGCGTTGATAGCAAGGAAACAGTTGATTTCTTTCAGTAATATCGTAAATGGAGAACACGCCCGAATTACGCGAGTTATTGATGACGGACAGCAAAACGCTACGAACGGAACGAAAGTACTTTTTTTTTTTACCAAACTACTTACTGATCCAGTTGCCATGTGCAGGTTACAAAAACTTCCATTAAGGGTGCAACAGACTGTCAGTATCTTATTAATTTGTTGTTTATAAGCAAAGTTGTTCAAGATCAAAATGTAAACTACTGCTATGTGAGTGTAATTTCAATGATATGTGTGAAAGTGGTTGTTAAAACATACAGGTATATTATACCCTTAATATGAAATACTTCTAGTTCGCGAACGAGTAGTTGAATTGAGAGACGTCGCAATCACCATATCTCCACTACTCTTAGACTGATAATTGGCTCATATTAGAACTTTGCATGAACTAATTGCTTTCAAATGCTCATGGAAACTGGATGAGTGGTACTTAATTATCAGCTGGTATGCCCCAAGAGACTTTTATACCTCACTATTGCTTAGTCAAATAGAGCCAAGTCTATTAAGCTTACCACACGAACCATATTCACCATGTTTTTAACTGCGCAGGCCAGGCCTGAACACGGAACATCGCGCGTGTGGTTGGTAAAACTGTACAACGCGCCAGCCCTACGGTACGGCTTGCGCTATTTTAAACTTGCCAACGCAAGTTAAAAAGATCGTTTTGTTACCACACAGCTCAGTTAGGTATGCGCAGGCCTCAGTTAAGCACGCACAGTTAAAAGTGTAGTGAAGCTTGTGCGTGTGGCACACTTTATTTCGTTATTCCAGTGTCGGTCGCTTTAATTATACACTTTGCGTAGTAATATTTTTTTTAAACTCGGGGCGCACCGCGTTTAAGACAATTTATCACTACCTACGCCAAATGTGGTTTAGATTGGGCATTTTGGCGTGATTGTAACAAGCAAGCCTGAACCAGCGGCCAAAGAAGCCAACGTCAACACAATCTAAACAAACATCCTTTCATCCATTCATTAAAACTTGTTGTATATAAACTAAGTTGTATTACAAAAACTATTGGGGAAAAACATTGAAGGGGTCGATTTGTTTTAAAAAGTGTCCTATGAGTGTGATACACTGTAACTCCTTATCAGATTAAGATGCGTTTAGCCATGAAAACTCTACTTTTCAGAAGGATGAGGATTATTAAATTAGCTGTGCTACAGTGAATCCGTATATCGAGCCACGGTGTTTTATTTAGCCTTTGTATAACCTTGCCTTGCAAGCATGACGCTTGGAGTTTGACTTTATCAGAGTGGTTTTTTTTTACTCTTAAACTCTCTTAATTTTGATCGTATTCGTGGTGTCATGTCTTCGCCCAACATAGATTCCACGCATAAAGTACATTCGAGTAGAAAGCAGGTTACCCACACTGGTCTGCCCACAGTTATCGGCGATGGTCGCGATATCGCGATATCGCGATGGCGGCTGATTTCAGTCTTTGTTGATGTCTGAAACAGATCTGGAAGACTACTTTAACAAATAAATTAATGAATAGTAGTTTTTTATCTTTTCTGGCAATGTATCAAACGTCAGTATGAAATCTTATGCCATTCTTTTTTTTTGAAATTTGGCGTCATACGTCTTATGCATTATGTCTTTGGATTATATACGTCAACGTCAAAAAATCCGCCGTGGGAAAATTAATGTCAATTTTTGCGCATCGCATGATCGCATCCATCGCGCGTATTTGCGCGCGTACGAAAAGTGAAAAGTCTTTGAAAGTTACAAAACAAAACAATTTGTTGCATGCGTATGGTGTAAGTGTAATCGAAGAAACAAAATGAACGTATTTTGAAGAAAATACTTATTTAACGATGGAATCCGCTTGTGATATTTGCGGTTGCACCCAGACGAATCTCGTCGATGGGTATTACTACTGTGTAGAATGCGGTACCCAAGATACGAACGTTCGGGAAACTGTGGTCGAAGTAGTGACTTTGGGAGACGGAGTTTACACTTTTGGTGCACGGAAAAAAATTATGAAAATTCCACAAATAGCTAAAGAACAAAGTAAGTCAGTATTTCAAAATACATCCCATCAATAATAGGTTATGTCTGGGAGCCCGCCTATTCTATGTAGGTGTTTGTTTTTTTTCCACACATATAGGTAGTTGGCAACGGTAGCGGTCGGCAACACACAAGTCTCCTCATTGAGGCTTACAACTCCTCTAAAATAAATGAAAACCTGATGCCACTCTCTAACACTTTCAATAAAATAAATGATCTTGCTATATTTATCATATATAGATACCTATTATCCAAATTATGAATAAGAGTGGCCCACGTCTACCTCATTTTGTGGCCCTTGCTTGCCAAAAGGTTCTCTCAAAAATTATATGTGTATGTCTGTGTGTGGTCAGGCTAAATCTCTACCTTTTTTGTTCCATGTCTAATATGTAATAAGTTGAATAATGAACTTGTTAGAACCTGTCGGCGCTAGGCCAGCAGGACTGAGGCACCTTCGGTACCACCACCGTAGCAACTACAGCTGATTCTATGGCACAGCGGTATCGGAGACACCACAGCCAAACCAAGCACCAACAGTGGGATTGGGTCTTGATTGATACTCGAGGAGGATCGCTTTCACCTGAGTGTATTGAGTCGGAGAGCGAGCTCGGCTGACTTCTGTTAAAAAATGTTCACTGGACTGACAATCCCGCCTGCATTTTGGTCACTGGTTGTGCAGCATGCTCAAGGCGTACTGCCAATGAGCGACGCGGCACGTGCGTGCATGACCGTCCGATATATCCCTCTCTCTCGCTCAATTTTCCACTCAGCCAATCCTAGAGCTTGTTTATTAAGATAGCAAATTTTACGCTATAAACTATACATTTTAAGATTAATTTTACATAATCGAGCCAAATCTTAGACTTGAACCATTTTAGGTTCAAGTCTTAGTCTAATCAGTGCAATCTTATTCTAAGTTTACGTTATCTTATTTAATGATTTAATTATAATTCTATGTTATTAAATGATTTTATTCTACTTATGTCTAAAGCTTGCCCGTCGCTAACAGAACCCTTGACCTGTTGCATGTTTAAATTACTACTATTTGAGCCCAGGGAAATTGATATAATAGTACTTACCTAAATTGTTATTCTCAAAGTCCAAAATCCATGATGAATATGTCACTTTTAAGCCTAATTAAACATCGCCATTGACAGTCCCAAGCCAGTATGAGAAAGGAGGAGGGTCGGCTGAGAGCAGTCATCCTACGGTGGAGACTGGAATAAAGGATGCATGGCTGAGGGTTTTCATTCTCTAGCGCCAACCTTGGTAAATTTCGCGAACACCAATTTATATAGCTCTCTCACGGGAATGGCGTCACACAAAACAACCCTAACATTATAATAATAAAAATTTATTTATTTCAGGCAATATAACTTGCATACAATGCAAGTTACAGAAGCCCATCCTACTAATATTATGCGAAAGTTTGTAAGAATGGATGGAAGTTTGTTTGTTTGTTTGTTACTCTTTCACGCCAGAACGGCTGAACAGATCTGGATGAAATTTGGCACAGAAATAGAGTATAGTCTAGAATAGCACATAGAGTACTTTGTAACCGCCGTTGAAACTGTGGGGCGCAGGTTGTAGCAAATATATACTATACAGACTAAC
Organism: Peribatodes rhomboidaria; assembly: GCA_911728515.1. Taxonomy (NCBI): domain Eukaryota; kingdom Metazoa; phylum Arthropoda; class Insecta; order Lepidoptera; family Geometridae; genus Peribatodes; species Peribatodes rhomboidaria. The sequence continues at coordinate 2,487,826 of OU452190.1, forward strand.
ATACATATACAAACGAAATAAAAAACTTAAATAAATTATAGGAAACCAGAAAAACTCTCCTAAAAACAAAGTGTCAAATACCTTCAAATATTCATCTTCAAATAAATTGTAAACCAGACCTGAAACAAATTCATTCAGTAATTACAAAGATGTGTAAACAACACAAGCTCCCACATTTTGATCCATATTTTATTATCTTAATTCCAGTGACAGATGACTGGTACCGGTGGCACTGCCTGAACTTCCTCCTGAGTGGTCTAGCCAGCGAGCTGGTGGACCTCGGTGCGGCACCCTCCTTCAAAACCAAGTTGCTGTGGGTTTGGACCCGGTACATGATGAAATACCAGAACAAAGCTGACTTTGGGTATATTTATAATGACTTTTATTCAGTTAGTCCACAACTATGTAACTATGTCAAGTTGTATGAAACCGAGCATATTAAATTTTGAATACTTCCTATGATAGTGCTGTCAATTGTTAGACTATAGTTTCAAGCTATATTCTTTTTCTTTTGTGCTTTCTGTGGTAAGCAATAAGGTAGCTTATGACAAAGCATTTACTATGCATTTCTCTTTCATCTTTGGAAAAATGGTTTTGTATGTCCGGCAGTGTTTTGTCTTTTTCGATCAAGCTGAAAATTTTAATAAAAGTTAAAGACAAATCACTGTATTAATTCCGAGGCTATATAAAGTTAGGGGGTAGTTGTGGAGTATTTTCAAGGCATCCTGACCATCATGTTATTACTCAAAACCAATATAACTTTACTGATTCCAGGCTTGCCCCAAATGAAGAAGATGAAAATTCAGGTGACCAACAAAATATTGATGAAGAAAATATAGAAGCCAATGAAAATTTGATGAACGACGAAGATTACTTCAGTTGCGATGAAGGGTACGAACAAATCATAAGAAACTACAGAAAAGCGGAAAAACCAAACATAAAAAGAGTTAATATTCCTTTAGTATTATCCTTACTCTATGTTGGTTTAAATTTAGACAAGAGTCATATACAGCTTACAAATTTGATCAGATTCATAAAAGAAGGAAGACTGTCTGTGTTACATTGGCAAAAGTTTGTGCCGAAAGAAATGTACCCAAAAAAACTGGTTTTCTGTTTATTAAATAACACGAATTATTTTATATACTCTTATAGTACAATACTTCAGTTGGCGTTTCAGTTGTTTAAAGAGCTGGATCTCGGTACCCCCATCGTGCCAGATTTGAGAATGTTGTTAGACCAATATATGCAAGAGCTCTGTCTACCGAATGACTTGAAACCACTTGTGCTATCCTTAATGCATGCCAGATCATATGACTACCTTGACATAAATGTGAAGTTTTATGAAACTGGGCGCATTCCTTCCTATGAGCTGTATGTAATTTCTCACATACTCTGTGCCATAAAAATTTGCTTCGGCGTAGATGGTGCATATGAAACCAAATTGTCAAACGCTGTTGACAAAATCAACAAAATGGAGGATCACCCCAAGTCTTATTGCTCTGAGCAAACAGAACGGTTGTTCTCGTTCCGCGAATGGTGTAATTACATTCAGTTTAGGAAATGCATGCTATGGAGGCACACTCTTTATTTAGGAGCTCCAAATTACTGTGATATGAATGACTATGTTGCTTTCGAGCATCAAAGTGATAAGCCAGACTTTAAAAAAACTTTAAAAGATGAAATTGCTAGAGATATCATTAATAAGCTGCCTGATGTTGAAGTCAATGTTATTCCTAAGAGTGAATTTCCCGTAACTGTCACGCCGCACACGACTTACACTCGCGTCATTATCGAACATCAACAAGATCCGACTGTAAAACAGTTACTTAGTGAAGATTTTACCAAGTATTCCCTGAAATATATAATGGAGGATATGTTTTTAGTCGATCCAGAGTCAAGCAACCCAAAAAATGTCATTACAGGTGTAACCGGTGAGCATTTAAGAGAATTCCATAGTTTTTTTCATATGCGAGTGGGAAAATTCTTGAAAACAAAATTTGGAAAAAAAATGGTTTATGTAAAAGACTGCGACAACCACAACTGGGTGTTAACTCAAAGGCCCAAGTTGGAACACATTCGTGCAGCTCGTAACGAGAAAAACGGGGAAATTGATGAAGTCGATAATGATAGCGACAAAGCTGGCTCTGAAGAAAATAGTGTAATTACAGACGAAGTTATGAAAGACCTGAGTAGCGTAACTGAGATAAATGGTGACGAAAAAAAGCCACATGAATCTGATTTAAAAGAAACTAGTGTCATTACAGAAGATACCAAAGTCCTAGATGATGTAAAATGCATAAGTGAATTGGAAATTGATGAGAAGAATCAAAATGATGACGATCTAAAAATCCCAGAAGAAGCCGAACATCTCAACATATTTGATGATGATTTCGAAGATTTAGTCGCAAAGAAAGAGGAAGACAAAGATCCAGAATATAACGAAACTGATGCGCCAATGTCTGAAATACCAGCAGACAATAATGCATATGAAATGCTTGATGTATTCCAAAATGACCCATCCAACCCAGAATACCGCACGGGCAGGGACAGTGATGAATCAAGCGAAGACTCTATTCATTTGACCCCAGAATCTCTGGACAGATGCAAAGCTATAAAAGAATTAATAATCCACGCCTGCAATAAATACAAAATTTCAATTCCAGGCAAGTACATGCATCGAACTAAAAAATATAACACGGTTAAGAAACGTTGCCCTGTTTCTACATTGCCCAAAGTGGAAGGAAGAACGGAAAAAATAAACGGGATGGTCGCCGAATACCGTGGTAAGATTCAACAAGACATATTCATCCAAATGGCGAATGTAGTACAATCAGCCATAACTGAATTTAATGAAACTAAAGAAGAAATGTCGATGGAAGTAGATGAACCCCCAATAGAAGAAAACGATAGTGTTGCAGGTTTAGAGCCTAACGAAATACAAACGTTAAATGACATTAGTCAAGACCCACACGCAAATGAGACTGTAGACGACGGCAAATACGTTTTGTTTGACGAAGACAGTGACGGCGAAACACACGCAGAAGAATTGTTACCCAAAAAGAATGTAGAGTTCGATGAAACGACGCACGATGTATCCCAGCTCTATATCAAACCAGCCAACGATATAAGCGCTCCCGAAATAACACTCAATCCTAACTTGTACAAAATCATCGATGAGAAAATTGAGGAAGAGAAAGAAGATATTAATTCTCCTCCAGAAGTCAAAGAGAGTAGCGATTCAGAAGAAGAAATGCCTTTAAGCATGATAAAGGAACTGAAGCTCTTGCGTGAACAACTGACAAAGCAAACGGGAAACACAAAGATTAGGTTAAAACCATTAATAAATAATCCTATACCGCCGTATAATTTCTGGATTAAACATTATTCAAAAATACCGCATGACCAACCTATGAACCAACATTTTGCTACAGAAGTAGATAAAAATTTCCCTGCATCCTTCAAGATTCTGATCAACGAATGTGCCGATGTAGTCGGTTACCCACCTTTTTTTTTGTACAGAAGCTTGCAGCGAGTCGAAACTTGTATCAAGGATGGGTACGTGCGAAACAAGAGAATTGGGCAGCGTTACTACGGAAAACAGATGAAAAGGTGTTGTAGAAGTAGAGATATCCTCAGTGGCAGATATTAAGATTTAGCGCCCTGGGCCTGCAAGGTTTGCCGCCTCATAATTTAAAAAAAGCAGCTTTTGGTTACTTATTCACAATTACATGTTACCGGCAATCTGTACAATCAATCAGGTATTCTATACAATACCTAGGCAATATATAAAATACCCAAACGTTAAGGTAATGTATGAAATATTAAGACGGGAACGGGAAAGGGGAAAGTTTGAGTAGGGGAGGTTTCGGTGGATAAAAAAAAAAAACCACGAAGGCTTTAGGCGTTAGTCCTTAGCCTTCTAACCTAAACAATTTAAGTCTGTTTTGCTCTGATAAAGTCGGGCAGGAGAGGTTTTAGGTTCTAATATCATTAAAGGTCTATCAGAATTGCGGTATTTGCTGAAATGGATGAAACATAAAGACAAAACTTACTTACTTTTGACATTGACGGTGGACATGCAGATTGTAGATACTGTATAGTAAGTAACGGACAATAATATTCATAACATTTCATACATTGCCTAGATGCTCCAGATATTCTTATACATTGCCTAGGTATTCTATACAATACCTGAATTATACATATTGCCGGTAACATAATAAAAATTGTAATTTAAAAAGAACTCCGACAATCATACCTAAGAACCATCTAGATCAAATCATTTTTCAAACAGAGAAAACAGCATCAAAATTAGTCCATTCGTTTGGGAGCTATGATACCACAGACACAGAGACGTGGATACTCAAGTCAAACTTATAACACTCGTTTTTGCGTCGGTGGTTAAAAATAAAGTCTAGCAGCGTGTTGATGTCTCAGATCAACATAGAGAATTAGATTGCGCACGGCTTATGATTTAGGTGAAGCCAAAAACCATCCAAAAACTACATTACTTTATTATATGTACACAACACGCACACATTGACGCAGAAAAACTACGCTACTCGCTTGGTCATTCTTACCTCGACATTATGTGCAAAAATTCCGTATACATAAATATACATAGTGCATTATAAAAGGGTGGCCAGGACTACATTTTGAAATTCTTTTTAAAAAACTTTGCAGTTTTTTCATGCGACATTTTTTCAAGCGGTCAGTAGATCATACAATTTGCATGCAAGGTAAGCTAGCGTGCTTAAGTTAGAAAGTGTTGACTGTTAGACAGTTAGCAATCTCATTTATTTCTATTGCACAGGCATTGCCCGCAAGTTAGCATACTGCAAATTGGAAAGTGTAATGGCCGCTTAAGCAAGACCGAAATAAGTAATTTACAACAAGTTTGAAAGAGATGGATGACGAGCGACGTCATCGAGTGTTGGGTCCCGGAATGCTAGACCTTGTTTTGACGTGACAACGTCTTGACGTGACAACGTCTTGACGTGACAACGTCTTATAAATTGGTTTGCCGGGTGACACTTCAAGAAACTGCGTTACGCTCCGCTCACGTTATGCGCTCACAATGAGAGCGAGTGAGAGGCACGCGTCGCTTCCACTCGGGCATGGTTAGCCCGCCTAAGAGCGAGAGAGACAGACATAAAAAATGAAAGGCACGCGTCCCTGTCGTTGTCACGTAAAACTTTCGCCCGTATACCGACTTTACAGGCAACCAATTTTTTTCGAATCATGGACGTCACCAAGTGTCATCAGTTGCGCGGTTTATCTAGAAAAGTTTTTTTCTAGCATTAACAGTTAATACTGATTATTATGTTTAAAATAAATCTGTCCGCCTAATTATTTAAGTTGTAAATATTTAAGAAATATTTAATAAACGTAAGTTGTAAAATATTCATTGTTCCATATGTTTGTATTTGTTTTCCTAAGTTTGTTAAGATTTAGATAAATAATTAAAGTAATTTTAGTTAGTCAATTTTGTTGAAGCGCAAATTAAAACTCGTGTTTTCTGAAAGAGACTTTTTTTGGTATCGTTTGTTTGTTGCGCGTTCACGCCTTAACTACTTAACATTGCAAGTTAAATAAAAGCTAAAATGGCACGACACTTTTTTGTAGATTTTTGTCAGCTCGTTTTGAAGTACATTGCAAACACTTATTCGGTCAGACAACAATTTGGGGGGCTATTCCTGCGCGTGAGATGAGATGAGATTTTATCTTGGTCACTCTCACACCTATGACGTTTCAAACGAGAGCAACAAGGATGAAAAATAGTGAGATGAAAATCTCAAATCTTCGAATAGGGTCCTTGGTCAGAGAGTAATGAAGCCGCTAGCTAGAGCACAGGGACCCTATTCGGAGATTTGAAATTCTCATCTCACCTTCTTTCGTCCTTGTTGCTCTCATTTAAAACGTCATAGGTGTGAGAATGACCAAGATAAAATCTCATCTCATCTCACGCGCAGGAATAGCCCCCCTGAAACATTACGAGAAAACCACACGTTTATTCAGTGTCTCCATGGTATAATAATATACTTTTTTGGATCATGAGTGTCTCCAACTGTCTGTGTCATAATTACGGTGTTGGCTGTCTATACGTACATCGCGCCATATCACACACCTCTGCGCGACGCTCCACAAACGCGGCCGCTTCCATGAGAAATCGTACCACGTGGTGAAGAGAACTAGGAAACAAAAAAATAAATACCTACACAGCCACTCATGGCCAAGCCAATAGTGGCTAACGTAACCGCGGGGTAGATTCCCCGTGAGCTGAAGCCAGGGCAATGGGTAACATCGTGCCCGAAACCCTAACCTACTACCCTACAAAAAAAAAAGGAAATAGAAGATCCAAAAAAAAATTTCTAAAAGTACGGTAGATCATAGGGCATATTCTGTGGGTAGATCGTACAATATTACGATAGAAAAATAATACATTGAAAAATACGGTAAATTTCTACTAAGTATATTAAAATTGTTCATGCAAAGTTTTTTTAAATCCTAATCCTAAAATAAAATTAAAGAATAATTCGTGTTATCTAGCTATGGATACGGGTATACACGATACCATGACGAAAGGATTTCATCTTGACTGTGAAGGTGTGGTGACTCAGTTGGTAGCGAGCCAATCTTCTGAGCTTTTGAGGGCGTGGTTCCCATCTAGAGCAAACATTTATGTGGTGAACATTTGTGTTTGTTCTATGTCTGGGTGTTGATAGACCATAATTATTATCCATTTAACCAAGTACGTATCTATGTATTTCCAAATAACATATACAGCCCGTGTATGTAAAACCCATAGTACAAGGTTTGCTTAGTTTGGGCTCAGATGACCATACTTATGTATTTTTTTAAAAATTGTACGGACTACAGACTGATAATTCATGTACATATACACCAATTATCGCACACCCCGATTTTGTACAGCATGATAATTGGTCACCATAACAAAATTCTAACTGAAGCTTCATTTGGGCGTCGACTTTTCATTCGCATGCTATTTGTGCTACAAATGTAATATCGAAAAATGCAGTTACTAGTGACGGATCAGATTTAGAGCACCCCAATATGAGTTGATTAGGCTCAAAATTGAGTGACAGATCCGAATCAAAACACCCCAATTCCACCTAGCCTTGAGACTGATCCCTCTAGAGTGTTCATAAAAAGTGCGGAAGCCAGAAGCCCAAGGAAGGTCCTGAGTAGACGTTCGTAGCGTAGCGAAGTCTGATTGTGGTGCAGCAACACTCAAGAGCGACTGCAAAGCTTCTGGCGGGAGCCCACCTGGAGTCTCTTTTAGTGACAGAACTAAGTCGGATACTAATAAATAAATAACCTACTAATACGGATAATTTTGAGGACCATTCCTTCAAACGAAGCATGGAAACGATAAAGTTAATAGGCGCAACAGAACAGCCAATCGGAGCAGAGATATTTCAGCAAGGATAGCCAATAGGGAGATGCCACCTCTTATTACGTATACGTATTGTAATAAAACAAGATAAGACGATTAGGATAATGTACAACCTGATAAAACGTAAACTTTTCTCATGTACATGGAATATCAGGCAGTACAAAATTAGCTGTGCGTACCTTGCTGTACATTATATTTACGAGCCGATAATTGCCGGCCAGTATTGTACGACATGGATTGAATAATTTGAAAACTAGTCTAAATGGACATCAAATATCAGGCCATGGATTCCTGCCTATACATTATTGTGTTGGCAAATGTCATGCATTTTACAAATATTCCCTTGAATGAATTTTCATCGGCGTTACCAGAATGTTATTTTTGCAATATTTTGTGTTACTATTGACCCTCTCATATTACCTCCATGTTACACAGATATATACGACTTTAAAAAAATAGAAGTATTTCAATATTTCAAGCAAATAAAACAAAAAAGTCATGTCTGTCCAGTTTATCATTTTTTTTTTGAGTTTTGTGTTTCGATTCGTTTTATTACGTTCGTTTTCCACATACAGTAAGATTAGAGAGTTTTTGGTTTTAACTCGCATTATTTGGCACCTCCAGTGGTTAACTAATAGATCCAGTAATGTTACTCTTCTCGTGTTACTTTTTGAGCTGTGTCATGTTAATTTTGACTATCTGACTATTAATGACTATCTGCCACTCACCACTGGCAACACTGATGAATACGGGTTTTCGAAGGAGTTTTGGCGGGAACCGAAAAGATGGTGTCGTGTTTTTGTGTTATTTTCTAAAACTTGTGATTCTTCGAGTGTTAAAGTGTAATAATGGTGGATTATTAACGTTTACCGGTTCGTCAACGTGCACGAGTGTGGGCAAATGATACAAACATCGCGAAACGCGATTTTTCGTGTTCTCTACAAAACTTCACTTAAAGTTTCAGTAAAGTATCCATAACTTTACTGGAATGGGGAAAGGGGAGGGATTCATCGTCTTCATCATCACCTCATCATCATCATCCCATCATGTTACTGAAGAAAAAATTATTACTAAGAATCCGACTGAAGGACGAGTATCCATGGTCATGAAAAATTTAAAAAAAAAAAAAACGGGTTTTCGAAAAGCCGAGTCTGTTTTTCCGGGTTTTCCTATTTTCTGATATTATTATCGCTAAAATGAAAGAATCAAAGTCTGGTCAAACTCCTATAGAAGATTTAAGTGACCTGAAAAGCTATTTTGAATCTCACAACTCAGTACGCGAGTATATATCTCACAGTTCTAAAGTTCACTCTGTTGGTTGGTCGTGTGATGGAAGAAAACTCGCTTCTGGCTCCTTTGATAAAAGTGTGGCTACGTTTAATTTAGAAAGGAGTAGATTGGTTAGTAAAATATTACTTTAATTAGCCACTATAATATTTGACAAAAATGTTAGGTTATGTTGTGGTAACCAATATAGGATCTGATTTTTAGGTCCAAGATTTTGTATACAGAGGGCACACTGGCTCAGTTGATCAGCTATGTTGGCACGCGTCACATCCCGATTTATTGAGCACAGCCAGTGGTGATAAGTCAGTAAGGATTTGGGATACTCGGTAAGTACATTGGACCTCAGAATCAGAGGCTTTTTAAATATGTAGTCATGGGCGTACCCAGGTTTTATAGTAGTGGGGCAGCAGCAAATGCACCGGTTAAGTGCATAGTAAGAATTAAAATTCTTTTTATTCACTTACTGATCTTTATATTTAATATACTAAGCAACAAGAGTTGTTTAAATTGACCGCAACCTTAATTTTTTTATATAAAAGACCTAAATTTTGAGCTTTGAGTTAAGGATCAGGGTGGGGCAGATGCCCCACCTTGACTCAAGGTCTGTACACACACAAATATAGCCCGAAATTGAGTTAAAGTTCTAGTAGTAGTAGTATTGATAAAATTTTATGTGCTTTATTTCTTCAGTGTCTCAATAAACCATAGTTTTGTATTCTCTACTTCCAAGTAAGCTTTTTTATATTTAATCTAAAGGTTACAAAAAATCAGTGTTTAGCTGTGAGCTCTAAGCTATATTTACACTTCTATTATAGCGAAAAACAATAAAGGTTTTTATTTTTCAGAACGCACAAATCCGTGACAACAATACCAACAAAAGGTGAAAACATAAATATAGCATGGTCGCCCGACGGGAACACCATAGCAGTCGGAAACAAGGAAGATTTAGTCACTTTTATAGACACAAAGACTTATAAATCAGTAAGTACATATTCTTCTTACAGACTAAATAAAAAGTAAAAACGTAGCTCTGGGAACAGCAAAGTGGAGCTAGTTTTTTAAACATGTGATTGTGATTATAAAATAATGTTACCAATTTATATTATATTATCACTTGATATAACAACAGCCTGGTTACTCATTCCGATGTAAAGTGTCAGTAAAAAGTAAAAAAAAGTAGTCTAAAAAAAAGAAAAGAAAATGTAACACATACCATACATACAAATATATAAATACATAACTATGGCATTGTTATGTTGTATGTGTGTAATGAAGTTTGTGCATGTAAACAGCAAGGCATAGTTCTAACCAGCCTTACTTTGCTACTTACAGCTCTCTGTCTTTGATTATTTATGTGGTCTGAGATTCTATTTATTTTATTAAGTTTACGAAGGTCTGAGATGATTTATTTAGAGAATAGCCAGCCTTCATTAAGAGCAATAATTGGTTGTTATTACTTTCTTGCTCACATGATTTAATTGCAATTTCAAGTGCAATTGATGAATATTCTCCAACCACTATTTAAATTATATTATAATGGTCATTTTAGATGAGTGGTAAGTGAGATGAGACGAGTTGAAATATAAAAAAATTTAAATTCTCTCCATGTCTAAGACGATAAACATGCCTAAAATTATGTCCCTGAACACCTAAATCTGTTTGTTTTAAGCTTAAGGGCATATGCAAAACTTGCACAGGTGCTCTCTCGCATGGCTGACTGTATGTGGAAAAGGGTTACGAGCAACGCTACCTGGCATGGGTCACGAGTTTTGAAATACACTGAGGATGGAGGGTGCCATATAATACTTTCCTGGCATACATAGACATACTTGCTAGTTTTAATGATATGATAATCATGTTGAAAAATATGCCCCTCAGTTTCTTACCTGTTCTTCTGTAATAAAGTAATTTAAACAAATTTGACGCTTATAAGTGTATTTTCGACTTCCATACCCAATTGAAAAAAGATGTTTTGAATTTATTTCAGGCAAACGAAGAACAATTCAACTTTGAAGTGAATGAAATATCATGGAACCTCACATCTGACCTGTTTTACTTGACCAATGGACTGGGATGTGTGCATATTATGACGTAAGTACTCTAGAATATTGTTACGGACAGACAGATGGCCATGGTGAAACCATAGGAGCAAACTATGTTATAAGCTAAAATGCCATGTGTCATAAATTAAAGTATTCACTTGCTATCTGTATTGAATTAATAAAAAATTTAAAAACCTTCTAACAAGCTAACAACATTCCCCACTAATTAACCTTTTAAGCAAAAGAAAAGTTCATCATTCATGTTGGGGAGCTATGACGCCACATACACACGCACACATGTGAAATATATAACACCCCGTTTCACATAACCCCCGTCGGGGGTTGAAAATAGTAGCCAATGCTCTAAGGATTCCTTAAAGACAGTTAAATTGCTAAATGTTATTTCGTTAGTTTTCGCGATAATAAATAAATCATTATATTTTTTAGGTATATGCAAACAAATTCCCAAAAAAAAGTTATTATTTTCCTGTTGCACAATCTTATTTCCATAGTATTTGGTAAATGCCCACCCAAGGATTGTAGATTTCCCCCAGCTAACTTGGACTATGGTTACAGACAGTCTAAAAAGCCCACCCAAGCTCTTATTTTCGAACCAACTTCCAAACAGGAGGAGGTTCTCAATATAATTATTACCCGGTATTGTTTATTCCCTCCAGCTACCATGGGCTAGAGTTCTTGTTACCCTGCATTGTTTATTTCCCCAGTTGCCTCGGGCTACAGTTCTTGTTACCCTGTATTGTTTATTTCCCCAGCTACCCCGGGCAAGACTTCTTGTTGCCCAGTATTGTTTATTTCCCCCAGCCACCCCGGGCTAGAATTCTTGTTACCCTGTATTGTTTATTTCCCCAGCTACCCCGGGCTAGAGTTCTTGTTGCCCAGTATCGTTTTTTCCCCAGGTACCCAGGGCTAGAGCTGCAGACGGTGCTGAAAGCGCACCCCAGCACGTGTATCTGCATCGAGCACGACCCCACGGGCCGGTACTTCGCCACGGGCTCCGCCGACGCGCTGGTGTCACTCTGGGACGTGGATGAGCTCGCTTGCCTCAGGGTCTTTTCTAGGTACGAGTATATTTGCAGGCATATTGTCACTTACATAATTATTAAGCCTGGCCACCAATTCCACTAACCAATTGTTTTTAAACCAGATTAGAATGGCCGGTCCGGACGCTCTCGTTCAGTTTCGACGGCAGGCTGCTGGCGTCCGCGAGCGAAGACCACATCATAGACATCGGAGACACGGACACCGGTCAGTATTTTAAACAATACATAACATATCGTCACGCAGGGGTGTATTACAACACCCACACTTCGCCGGACGATGTTCAGTCCCAAATGTGACAGGGGGCGAGCCTGTCGTCATACACTTGGCTCCAGTCATGTAGCAGATGGCATTAAATAAGCACATAATGAACAAATTGGTACGTGCCTTCGGCTGGGATCGAACCCGCTCCCTCTGGCTTTAGAGGCGAATAAGATAACTGTTGCTAGCAGCAGATGTGCCGATAAACGGTAATGTCGAGGCTACCAGATTTGATTCGCAGCACTATTCAACTCGGGATTGTAAATGCCGTTTCTGCTCACCTTCTGTGATAATACTAGAGGAATTTCATCGTTATGAGTTATATTTTGGCGTCCCAAAAAATATGTCCCAAATGTATTTGTTGATTAGGTTTATGTCGATGTTGGCAGGCGAGAAGGTGGCGGAGATCCCCGTGTCGGCGTCCACGTTCACAGTGTCGTGGCACCCGGCGCGGTACCTGGTCGCGTACGCCTGCGACGACAAGGAGCCCTCCGAGAGGAAGAGGGACGCCGGGAACCTCAAGCTTTGGGGGCTGCCCAACTCCAACTAGACACTACTTATTGTGAAAAGACTGTTCAGTGAATTAAACATACTTTTAAGAACTTTTTTTTTTTCATAAAACTAGTCTGACCACTAACCTAACTAACTAAACTAGCCTGCACCCTTAACGTGAGATTTGATAGTTACGAAATCTGTTTTCATTTGGCTCCATGCGCACCCGGCGGAAACGTTAAGGAACTAGGTTAAATAACATAACATATCGTCACGCCTTTCCCCCGAGGGGGCTGGCAGAGGTATAATACAACATCCACACTTCGCCGAACGATATTCAGTCCCAAATATTACAGGGGGCGAGCCTGTCGCCATACACCGGGCTCCAGTCATGTAGCAGATGACATACAAGGTTATATGTGTATATGAATACACATAACAAATGTGTTATATGAATACTAGATGAAATGTATGGAGATAAACTAAAACGAAAAAAGTTTTCGTTAAGTATTAAAACTCGCGGTAAGACCCTTGATGGGAAACGACGACGTGACGTGATTAGGATTTGCGTTTTTGTCGGTTCGAATTTATTATACCGACAAAACGAATACTAAAATTCGAATAGCCCTTCTTTTATTACGAAACTAGTGCTGCGCCCCTCGGTCAAAAAGTATCCTATGTGCTATTCTAGACTATAATCTATCTCTGTGTCAAATTTCATCCAGATCTGTTCTGCCGTTCTGGCGTGAAAGATTAACAAACGTCCATCCATCCATTCTTACAAACTTTCACGTTTATAATATTAGTAGGATTAAACATAAACCTCTATAATAATAAACATTGTAAAGCCTTGAATTAGTTAGTGTTTTTTCTTGTGTGATCGAGTTAAAAAATTAAAAGACAGATAAAGACGATACAATAACTATTCTGCGGCTTTACTGTTCAGTGATTTATGAGTTTCATTTGAGATGAACATACTTTGGTTTTCCTTTTTACATGGAACTAGGCATGCTGACGTGATGCTGTCGGACCTCTATTTCTCTTGGGGCCTATTCTGAGACATTAATTCACTCTCACTCTTATGACTTCTCAAACGAGATACAATGACAAGATCAATATTCTCACGCGTTAGAATCAGGATATGGCCCTTATCGGGAAGCGACGCCGTTGACGTGATCGAAGGTGTAACACGCTTGCCTAAGAAGATACCTATTCAATTTTCTCTTGTATACCCCGCATGAAAGGTTGGAAAGACTGACGCAGGCAAGGAGCGCATGTGATGGGGGGCTATTCCTGCGCGTGAGATGAGATGAGATTTTATCTTGGTCACTCTCACACCTATGACGTTTCAAACGAGAGCAACAAGGACGAAAAAAGGTGAGATGAAAATCTCAAATCTCCGAATAGGGCCCTTGTTCTTATTAGAAAAGTTTAGTGCGCTTAGATGGAATTCTTGCCTTGAGACGATGGCTCGATTTAGTGCATCTGTATTTTATAGAATGCCGACAGACTGAATACCTTTCATTTAAAGTTTTTACCATTAATGCTAGAAAACAATATAAATTAAAAAACCCTGACCAAGAAAGGCTTTTTCATCTTTGAAACAAAAAAAATAAAACCAAAATCGGTTCATCCGTTCCAGAGCTACGATGTATCAAACACACACACACATAGACACGTCAAACTTATAGCACCCCGTACTTTTTGCGTAGGGGATTAAAATAATTTATTTATCATGCATATATGTACAAGGTATACTTATAACTAACATAAGGTAAGCTATGTACGTTTAGGGTGTAGAATAAAAAAAACATGAAAATGAAACTTCTAGGTTTACGAAAAATCTTTATTTGATAGATAATTGTGATAATATCACAGTCACAGCTCTTGCAGAGGTAACAATTATGTACAATTTAATAACCTATTCTACTGTCAAAAGAAATTAATTAAATTAATTCACAATATTTAATTCGAGCATTCAGCCTAATTCACACTAGAGCAGCCCTGGGGGCTTACCTTATGGGGTTTAATAGTCAACGAAAACTTTTTTCGTTTTCGTTTGGCTACATACATTTAACCTAGTTCCCTAACGTTTCCGCCAGGGGCGCTTTATATATGGAGCTAAATGAAAACGAAAAAGTTTTTGTAACTATCTAAACTCATGCTAATGTTACTGGATAGGCCCGGTGTGATTGCAATACAGATAACTCATTAAAATATCGCAATCAAGATTTTTGTCAGGACGAAATGCAGCTACGATTCGGAAAAAGCTCGCGCTGCAAATAATGAAGAGGAGACATATTCTTAATGTGTTCATGAACATTTCTTTTTTTATTAATAAGATAAAAAGATTTTTATTTAGGTATGTAATAGCTCCCGTTTTTATCAAAATTCTTTTAGGCATAGGTATTCACAACCATTCCGAAACGTTTAAATAAAATTAAAACTCAAATTATTCGAATCTCAGTACGTCCGTATTCACAAGTTTCTAAACGTGATTCATTCTTCCGATCGGATTTACACTCGATTCCCTATTACAAAATGTATAAAAGTAGACTGAGATTAGAATAATTTAAGTTTGAAATTTAATTTGCATAGGTATTCATGATCATTCGGAAACGTTTCCGTTCGGATTCCAAAAAAAAAAACTCATATTATTCGAATCTCAGTCTGTATTCGTAAGTTTTTAAATGTGATTCATTCTTCCGATCGGTATTATACTCGATTCCCTATTCCAAAAGTAGACTGAGATTCGAACAATTTGAGTTTCAAATTTGTGGGATCCGAACCGAGTGGAATCGTATCCGAATGATTGTGAATAGAACCGCTGATAATGGAGAGACTATTTTTTTTAAAATTTCATATTAAGGGTATTTTTTTTTATTGTTTTGACCGATACCTGTTGCCCATCAGATTGCATTATCTAAAAGTTATCAGTTCCTGCCCTATCACTACCAAGTCTCGACCTGCACCCGGCCCCTCCCCTCCATGTCCTTCAACACCCCCCGAGCTTCCCCCACGTCCACTCCCCCTACTTTACTCAACACGTCCTCCACGAAAGCGTCGCGGACGTTGTCGGGCATGTTTTTGGCGTTGCCAGATATGTAGATGTGTGCGTTACGATTAACAATTAGATCGTAGAGTTGGGCGCTGTGTTCTGCTATCTTGTGTTGGACATATCTGAAAAAAGAACAGAATAGAAGTAAGCAAGTAACATTATTGAAAGAAATATTAAAAAAACCCGGCTGCCAAATGTTGTACTCTTTTCCACTATTAAAACGATTCAAATGACACCTCACATGTCGAAATACATCAAGCTGTTTAGGTTGTAAGGCGTGCCAAAGATACCTCATACATAAATACTTACCTCGGTGGCTCAGGTGGTAGTGAACCTGCCTTCTGAGCGTGGGTGTGGGTTCGATTCCCACCTAGGACAAACATTTATGTCATGAACATTTGTGTTTGTTCTATGTCTGGGTGTTAATATGTATTTAAAAATATCTAAGTATGTATATCAGTCTCTGGCAGCCATAATATAAGCTTTGCTTAGTTTAGAGTTAAGCGACCGTGTGTGGAAGTGTCCAGAATTTATTATATTATTATTATTTATACATACTTCCATAAATTCATAAATTCGAAAAACTTAACTCTCCTTCTTGCGCAGCCGGGAAAAGATACAGCTTTTGGGTGTAGTAACACTTAGGGTAGAATGGATGGATGGATGGATGTTTGTTACTCTTTCACGCCAGAACGGCTGAACAGATCTGGATGAAATTTGGCACAGAGATAGATTATATTCTAGAATAGCACATAGGATACTTTTTAACCGCGAGTGAAACCGCGGGGCGCAGCTAGTTAGATCGTAAGTTTGCAAAATAGGAGAGAAAAAATAGAGTCTATACAAAATTGATCACGTGACCAGTTTGTATGGAGACTAATTTTTCTTTTGGCAATATTGCGACAATATTCTGAGTTTCACTAGGCCATATTATAGTCATATATCACTTCTAGCATGGCTGACAATGGCCGAGCCACAGTCGGCAATATTGCCAGTATTGCCGAGCCAAGGGTGCAAGCGATTTAAACTGACTTTTAAATTCGACAAAAGGTAATTTCCATACAAATTTGTCGAATTAGTCGATTTGAAACGTCAGTTTAAATATCCTTGCTAGTACCCCAGCACCCTTACCATGAGTTTTGACAGTTAGGCAAACTTTTTTCGTTTTCGTTTGGCTCCATACATTTAAATAAAACGCCCCTGGCGGAAACGTTAAGAAACTTAGCTAAATGTATGGAGGCAAACGAAAAAAGCCAGTACAGCAAAGCTTAAAAAACAGACTTCCCGTCATCCATGTAAACATTTTTTAAACATTTGTTGATATTTTAAATGCTGCTTAACCGATTTCAATAAAATTGTATGGGACTATTTTCTAAAGTGTGATCTACCAAACAAAAAAGGAATCATTAAAACCCATTCATAATTCGGAGTAATCGCGTAACATACATACAAAAAAAACAGACGAATTGAGAACCTCCTTTTTGAAGTTATACTTCTTTTGGCGCGATAGAGAAAAATGATGAGAGTGAATTTTTAAGATGCGCGCGCACACCGACACCTAAATTCTACATCGTGAAGTTAGTTCTAGGTGGCATGAAAATTGATAACTATGTTCAAGTTGTATATTCTAGTATTTTTTTGAAGTCGGTTAAAAATTTCGTCTCGTCTAGGAGCGCCCTCAGTAATTTATTTCAGTAAAAAATATGAATTAGGATCCTTACATCTTATTATCCTGGTCCCTTGAAAACGCGCAGTAGAGGCTCATCTTCCCCTCCGCCGCCCACCGCTCCAGCTCTTCCCTGCAGTGGAAGTCTTTGCTCCTGTACCGACACCCGAAAAAGAGGAGCATGTTCTCACTGGTCGCCGCGTCACTGAGGATGTAGTGTTGGAGCACGCTGCGGAAGGGAGCCAGCCCCGTGCCTGGGCCAATCATGATGAGGGGAGTCGACTGTGGGCGGAGATAAATAAACATTGATGCGTTGAATTATAATACTTACAGAGTTACAAACATAGTTATATTTTAATACTAGCTGCGCCCTGTGGTTTCACCCGCGGTTAAAAAGTCCTAAAAAATCCTATGTGCTGTTCTAGACTATAATCTATCTCTGTACCAAATTTCATTCAGATCTGTTCAGATTTTCTGGCGTGAAAGAGTAACAAACATCCATGCATCCATCCATTCTTACAAACTTTCGCGTTTATAATATTAGTAGGATTAATATTAAAAGGCGAAAGTTTGTGAGTGCGTAAATTTGTATTTTTGTTACTTCATGACCCTCAAACGGATCGATATGGACGGACGAAATTTTGATAAAATTTGGTATGCAGATAGCTTTTACCCTGCATTAACACAGACTACTTTTTAACCGCGGATGGACTCGCGTGGCGCAGCTAGTTGAGACTATATAAACGATGTCTAGTCTAGGTACGTATAACGTCGCCTAGACGATTTTTCACTGTTGTTATATACTTAGAGATTATGACTAGGTATTCTATCTCAATCGCAGATCAATCTAGAGGAAAAGATGGAACACTGCGTTATATCTCGTAGAAGCGTTGTTAGAGTTTAATGTTAGGGCTTTTTCAAAATCGACTTGTAAAAAAACTGCACAGTTTTTAAAAAGAACCTCAATATGTAGTCCTGGCCACACTTTTATAATGCACTATGTATTTTTATGTACACGAAATTATACTTTATCGACAAAAAAAGCACAACTCATTGTCTTGAAGTCTCGTGAAAGATGTCAAAACTTGTACAAGTCAGCTTCAAACTTGCCATAATTACTTTCACAAGCTACCAAGTGACGTCGTCGCCGCTCCCAGCCAGCAGCTCTTTAAAAATCGCTTAAAGCGCTGGCTTGTCGATCAGACGTTCTACAGTTTCAAAGAGTTCCTTGAATTGTAAATAACAGGGATAGTGTACAAATGTACAATGACTCACTATATTATTATTATTATCGGATTATTTAATGTTTACCTAATAGTATTAATATTACTATACATATTATAATACCTTGACATGTAAATAATACTTACGAAATAAATGAATATGAATATGAAACTCTAAACTTTTATACTCACAACGTCGTCAGGAAACGTGAAAGATCCCTTTTTAATCCATCCGTACACTTTGTCGTCTTTCTCT
This sequence comes from Peribatodes rhomboidaria, assembly GCA_911728515.1. NCBI lineage: Eukaryota > Metazoa > Arthropoda > Insecta > Lepidoptera > Geometridae > Peribatodes > Peribatodes rhomboidaria. The sequence goes on from OU452190.1 coordinate 2,506,587, forward strand.
AAGTCTTTCAACCAGTTGGACGCCAGCCCCAGCCTCGGCTTCTTCAATTTGCCCGAGTACTTCAGAACAGCAACTAGGAGTTCCACCCTGCAATGGAATACACATTTAATTTAATTTATTTATTTATTTACCAATAAACAGTGCTGCATAGTGCTTAGACTAATTACAAGTACATAGACCCTGTCAGGGCGCTGCAAAATAGGTAAGTATTTATAATTTTACAAATAGTATAACATCAAATCTAACACAGTATTATAGTCTACTATCATACTCAACACTTTTGGGGGCTGAGCTACCCACGTCCGTAGGAGTGTACTCTATTCTGTTTCCCTACACGTGGTCCCCGGGTAGTGCTAACCGGGTAGCAAACTCTGGTGAGAGGCTTCGGCCGTGGCTAGTTACCACCCACCGGACCAAGCCATGCCGTGAAATGACCTAGTCGTGTTTCGGGATGTAGTCCGGTGTAACCGTTCCGAAGACGGGTCTGAGCAGTAGCGCACTTGTAGCGCCTCACTCCACTGCCGTCTTTGTACCTACTTCTTCACTCTACAAAACTTCAAGGCTAGAGTGAATAAGTGCCTTATAGGTCGTCGTGCTCCACCTTAGACCACAACGTCGCTTAACATCATGCAGGCGAGTTCGTGATCAAACGCCGACCTAATTCTACGTAAAAAAAAACTTTTCTAGTATAACATTCTTTTGAAAAATACAACGCTAACTTATAATATTCTATAAGCGAAAGAAAGTTTGTTTGTTTGTTTACTTGTTTGTTAACGCTTTCACGTCTCAACCACTCAACCGATCATCTTGAAACATTACATACACGTTGTCTGGGGTACAGAAAAGGACGTAAGGTACTTTTTATCCCGATAAAATAAACGGTTCCTGTGAGACAGCAGGTGAAATCGCGGAGCGCAGCTCAGCAGGAGCTAGTTCAATAATAAATATGTAACACTATCTATCTTAAGAGGTCGAGGAACATTTACACACGTTTACACTAGAACATTTAATCGCCTGAGACGGATTTTTCCAACAAACATTTTCGCCGCCAAGGACGAATAGTTCGAGATTCTGGGGGCTCAAAACCGGTGCAGTGTGTTTTGCCGTTCAAGTCGTACGTGAGTAATTCCTGTTTTATGTATAAACATATATTTAAAAAAAACACCGACACCGATTTTCATCAAACATACTTAGGTAAGAACACTATCGATTAAATCACCTTTCAAACAAAAAAAAACCAAAATCGGTTCATCCATTCGGGAGCTACGATGCCACAGACACGTCAAACTTATAACAACCTGTCGTTTTTGCGTCGGGGGTTAAAAATCACAAAATTAATAATATAACCTGTGCCTACCTCCGGCCTGCGGACGGCAGGGCGCTGGACGCGATGGAAAAGGAGCGCGGCTTGATGGTCGAGAACAGCTCGAACAGGACGGCTATGGACAGCTTGGACGCTGACTTGTGGAAGTCGTGCAGCACCTTCGATAGAACGAGAACGATACATGGTTAGTTTAACGTGAAGCTGAAATCTGTGTACTAAGTACGAATTAGCGTCAAATGTTTGCAAGCTTGTATGAACGCAAGCTATCTTGGATAACTTACAACATCGTTGCGTTTTTATAACTAAAAAAAATGGAGGCCAACAGGAACTTAATTTTTTAATTGTCCCCCACTAATAACTAAAGTGGGGGACAAGAGGAAGTTTTATTCCTGTTGACCCCAGTGGGGGACATAAGGAACCACCCAAAAGATAGTCTGTTTTCATACTTATTGTTACCTCAAGAACTGTCCGTCTAGGTCTTCTACAGTAATTCAACCAGTCCTCCTGCCCTTGCGGGGAGCTGAGCTCTGTACACTTGTCTCGCTCTAGCACGTCGTCCGAGACGAGCGCGAGAAGAGAGAAGACGTATTGCGTCGGGTAGCATTTGAGGTCCCAGTACTGCTCAGCGATTTCATACATGGTTAGCGGGCGCTGGAGAAAATGTGGGACTGGCATGTCTGGAATAGAAAAAAAAAACATACAGAAGTACATAATAATATCCTCCTCGTAGTATTTTCGTTCAATCCTACTTATATTGTAAGGCGAAAGTTTGTGTGTTTGTTTTTTCTTAAGAGGGCCGCGACGCTCTGAAATTTCCATTCAAACGCGCTACTTAAATTTCTTGAAAACCATTTGTCAGATTATGATGAAATTTAGCATGTACAATTCAATTAACAATATCTCCGCCCCTATGTTATTGATTTTTTCAAAACGTTTATCAAGCTAAAATAGAGGTATGAAAAATGTCGGCATTTTTAAGGGGTCACTTTTGACTGATTTATTCAATAGGTAGACAAAGTAAATCATAAATTCCATTACATAGGGAGGTTGTCTACATCATTAGCTGAATCCATAATACAAGGGAAATTCTTAGTTACTTAAGAATGATTACAGAAGTGCAAAAGTCATAAAAAAAATTGAAATTGCACTTTGTCACTCTGTAGGTAACTTTAGAAGCTCGTCAGTATCATTACTCGCTCTCTTCGCTCGTCTCCTTCTTCTAGACGAAATGGCTATAGAATACCTTAAGCCAATGCGAAGTTAGTCTAGGTCGCCTAGGTCAAAGTTAGTTAGGTCGCCGGACTCTTAACGCTCAATCGGATGAACGGATTTTGGTGAAATTTGGTATGAAGGTAGTTTATATCTCTTGGATTAAAACATAGGCTACTTTGTAACCGCGGGTAACACCGCGGGCGACCCTTAGTGCATAGCTAGAACAAATTAAATCTTGTTTAGTTCCTCCGGTTTCAAAACGTTTATCCTTTTGAAGTAGTACAAGTACTTGTACACACTGTACAAGTTTTATTTATGTACCCATCCTACTGAAGAACTAACTGTCTCCCATAGCACAGGATCACCCTAGTTTGGGAGACAGGAAATCTCATGTAATTGTATAACTATTTTATAAGCAAATAAATGATTATTATTATTATTATTATTTATAGGTTTAAGGGAATTAATGATTTTCTGTGAGCACCCTTACATATTCTAATTTAAAAAAAAAAACAAAACATGTCTTAAAAAAATATTTAATTTATTAATCATAGATCGTTTTCCTCCTGCCAGCCATCATCATCACTCAGGAAACGTCTCTTAGCCGCCGTGTTCATGTAGGGGCGTAGCGCCCACTCGGTGTCCGCTGCATCTAGGGCCTCCAGCGTGCCAAGCTTGATGCTGAACAGCTTCATCTGGAAGCGGGGACCGATCTCGGAGAGATCCAGCTCTTTGCCAGACTGGGGAACAACATAAAATACTTTTTACCTCACCAGCTCAGAAAGATTCTGTTTATCATTTGCAATCTGCAAAAGTGCATTCTGTCCGCTAACATGGAAAGAATTTTTAAATTAGTGTACCTTTCTGTTCAAAAATTTTCTAAATGACCAGTCTACTGAAAATGCATTAATACTTATTTCTGTTGTCAGTATGACAACCTCATTTTGAGAATAATTTTACTAGCCAGCGAAAACGAATACTTTTTAACATTAGTATGATGACAGCTACAAAATTTTTCAGAATTTATTACCGAATATGGAGGACGTACCACAAGCCCATAACCTAATTTAATTTTCATTATTTTTCTATTTTATTAATTATATTAGTTATTTTATTTATTTAATATGGGTGTAACAATCCGGAATTAAAACAATTTCATTTCATTTCATTATGCATGTGCATTTATGCATACCTTTCTGTATGTGTGTTGTCGGAAGCAGATATAGTCGTCGTGGTTCGCGAATGTGATCACTCTCTTCGAGTCGGCCTTTGGTACCGGGAACAGGTACTTTAGAATGCTCATTGTTCGTAATCCTGGAAAGGGAAACAAATTTTTAGATTATTATTTTTTGCGAAACACACTAAGTATTGCAGGATTACTGTACTGTAGGATCATTGTGGGATGGTATATTACATGGATGGGTAAACTCTACTAGTCTAAAACTCACCGAGTTCGGATTTAAAGTTGTGGAATATGAGGTGCGGGAACTGTTCACTCATGGGCCCCAGGTCTGGGATGTCGTGCCGCATCACCACACCGGACAACGTAAACTGGGCCGTCGGTCCGTACGGTAGGTGGCAGATTACCTTTACCAAACACAAGTACAAATTATTTTTTTTAAAAGAAAAGAGGCAACCAATGAGATGGCGAGCCTAGTAGATAGCCCTAGGATTGTTAGGGGGGGTAGGCTTGACTTAGGTGAAAGTAAGCTCAAGGCTCCCCCAAGGGCTCTTGCCTTGTCACGGCGGGGGGGCTCAGTAGCCGCTTATTGGGGCTTTTAGCCCAAAGCCCACATGGAAGCGGCAAAAGTTGGGTGTGGGTCTGTATGAGCAGACCCACAACTGAGGCGGGGTGCAGTGTCGCATGGGCGACACTGCAACTGAGGACTGTTGGTGTGATGTGATCATTGCCGCTCTCCCTATCCTCTGCGGCTGAAGTGACAGGCGGCGAGGCCACTCATCTGACCAGTCGCATGGGGACCATAGGCGCCTAGGTACTGGTGCTGGCTGGCGCCTACGGGTAAAATTGGTCCCCGATGAGCTGGATGATGACGATGTCTGGTGTTCGACCCATCGTCATCAAGAGGGAGAGAGCGCAAGCTCGAGAAGGTGCCCGAAGGGGCTGGCGCTGTCGGGGCTGCGGAAGATTCCGAAAGCGTCCCTGTAGCCCCGACATTTTGCGCCGAGGTGAGACACCCTTGTACTTTGCTAATATTATATATGCGAAAGTTAAGATGGATGGATGTTTTCTGAATCATGCCAGAACGGCAGAATGTATCTGGATGAAATTTGACAGAGGTAGATTATGGCCTGTCTACTTTTTAACAGTGGATAACACCACAGATTGCATCTAGTGAACACTATCGACAGTCAGGCTTTGAGCTTGCAAGTGTACACATCCTTAGCAATGAAACCTCGGCATCAGAGCTTTGAAAGTGTACAAGTGTATGAACAATCTTACCAAGCTATCGGGAACTCCCCTATGCTCATGGACAATGATGAAATCAGTGACTTCATTTGCTCTACAAGCGTGGATCAACTGCGACATCTCGTAACCTCCGCGGTTCATGCGCTGACTGTTTGGGAATATTAGTCTGGAATTATAAAATCAAATTCAAAAATTACATTTCCAATTTAGTATTGTGTTGTTTCACATTAATATTTTGCCAAGTTTCATACAAATTGCTTCAAAAGCACTGCTGCACTTGTAAAAAGATTACAAGCACACAGAGTGACAAATATTTTTGCATTTATAAATTATAATTATATAATATTTTACATACCTCAGTTCTTTCACAAACATCTTCAGTCTGGCACTGGGTTCTCTTGAAGTTGTGATCATAATCTTAGGGTCTTCTACTCCGGCGTATCGGTACTCATCATCCTGTGAACTCTGCGTGTTGGCGCCACCACTGAATCCACCAATCACTGCCGCTCGTTCAGGGCCTACGACATGGATTTGACTAGTAATTAATAACATAAAGTTTGTGTTTATGCAAATATATTTAAAGAACAGGTTTAAAGAATAATTATTTTACAAAAAGATCGACAAACACACAAAGAGACACAAAGTAAGACAAAACTGTAGGCCAAAACCAGGTCCTAAATGGTGTTTACGATTTTTGAGGTTATAAACATGTTATTGCTTACCAATGACAAAAAGTACACAGAACAACTTACCTTTGTCTTCAAATTCTATTCTCTTCTGTAATCTTATCGCTTCTCTCCTTAGATCTCCATGAATAGGTATATTTTCCTCCAAACTTCTCTTTAGCTGATCTTTCTTTGCTTGAATACTTTTCTGCTTGTCTTCTACAGACTTTCTGTACAAATACTCTCGGCGCAAACGCGCCTGCCGACGCAGCATTTTATTTTTTCCCTATTTTATAATTGTGTAGTTGTAATTGTGAGAAAAGTTTAATTTAATTTCTCAAAAACATCGTCCACAACACAACGCTTGTTTTCCTTTTCAAAATGAATCAATGTCATTTGAATCTGACGTTTTCACAAACACGTGTTTTTGACATTGACAGTCAAAATAGAACAGGGAAAACGAAACGCAAAACTGCGATCGAAAATAAATAAAATGCGTTCACTTCACAATCAGTTTCAAAATAAAAGTAAACAAACAAAATAGTTCTTACTTCCTCAAGCAATTTTTCAATTTGCAAACAATAGCTTATACGCAAAGCTTATACGCAAGGTGTTCTTGGGAGGCTAACAGTTTCGCTCAGAAAATACGATGGTAGCGCCCCAATGCCACACATAAGTTGATTGCACAATAAACTAATAATTTTAGATTTTTTTTACTGTTTATTCCCATTCTTACCATGATGATATTCTTCCACCAGCAGCCTGTAATGAGGTTTGATATCCATGTTGTGGTGTTCAAATATACTGAAGAGGTCTTCAATGTCTTCTCTGGAATTTCGCGGTCTAATGTTGAACACATCTCCTGGTTTGTAATCCAAAATTGTTTCTTCAGTTGTTTCAAATGATATTAATCTTACATCCTGTAAAAAACATTGATTGAACACACAAGATGCATTCTGTTTTTGTAGACGTACCTATTTTGATTTACAGTGTAACACAAGCTTATACAATCATATCAAATCTGACCGTTTTGTTGATAAATCAAACTCATATCAACTTAAAAACTGGTAATTTCAACCTTGGAGGCAAAAAAACTTTTGTCTCCAAATAAAGATTTTTATATTATAATTCTTACACTAACCTGAAACATGTAAACTCACTTGAAAATGATTTTCATCTGTTGTGCGAATATTGCTCTCAACTTTAAATAAATGTGCATCCATGAAGTCATCTTTAGTGCCATCACCAAAATAAATATCTTTTATGGTTTCTTGAGAAGTATCACCTAATAACAAATCACTGTTTTACTAAAATTCATGATTACAATGATAATCATAGTTTAACACCACTTTGACTTGACAGTATTTTAGAAAGACTGCTAGGATAGGTTGTTAATTTTTACCTCCATTTTCAGTTGGTACATCTTCACTTTTCACTAGTGAAACAGCCCAGCGTGGTATAAAGTTAGCTTTGAGGTTGTCTGTTTGTATGTTTGGGAAGTAGCACTTGAGTTGTGAGTAGAATTCTTTGATCCAAGGCTGCATTACCGCATCATGACCTAGGTCATGCTGATAGTCACATAGCCCTGGAAACAAAGCATGTGTAGACGAATTTGGAACGAGAGATTTTTTTAAATGTACACTATGCTGGTTTAGACATAAACTAAAATCTGGTTACTCAAACCAAACTTGGAAAGCTGTTGAAATTTTAGAAAATTGGTAAAACGAAAAAAGTACTATAAAATTTGTTTTAAATGTTGATAACTCACCGATTTCAACAAGAGGCGTGGCTCCGAGCTGCAATAGCCGCTTGTGCAGCTTTTTACCAACAAAGTTGAACTTGGAATATGAGGAATCCCCAAAAGCGAGTACACCGAACTTTAGCTTCACTAATGAGTTCGCAGGAAGACTTTTTCTGAGTAAAAACTTCCAGAATCTCTTCATATTATCAGGCTCATCACCCTGGCCTGTCGTAGCGCAGACAAATATTGCAAATTCTTCATGGATAAGCCTAGATATTGGGTACTCGTCCATCGCTTGTACGGGCCCGTGAAAATTGAGAGCCTTGGATGTTCGCCATATTCGTTCTGCTGCCTCTTGAGCTGTGAAAGTTTGGCTACCGTATAACACTAAAAGACGGCCTGTATCTATCATATTTTTAGAAGATTTAATTAAAATCAAAAAAACCACCGTAATCTCAAAACAAACACTACCTTCGCTGCCAATCTGTCATGCCATGCATTTTTTTTTTTTTTATTAATTTATTCATGACCATGGATACTCGTCCTTCAGTCGGATTCTTAGTAATATTTTTTCCCTTCAGTAACAGATGATGGGATGATGATGATGAGGTGATGATGAAGACGATGAACCCCTCCCCTTTTCCCATTCCAGTAAAGTTATGGATACTTTACTGAAACTTTAAGTGAAGTTTTGTAGAGAACACGAAAAATCGCGTTTCGCGATGTTTGTATCATTTGCCCACACTCGTGCACGTTGACGAACCGGTAAACGTTAATAATCCACCATTATTACAATTTAACACTCGAAGAATCACAAGTTTTAGAAAATAATACAAAAACACGACACCATCTTTTCGGTTCCCGCCAAAACTCCCCATGCCATGCATTTTTTTTTTTTTTTTAAATTATTCATGACCATGGATACTCGTCCTTCAGTCGGATTCTTAGTAATAATTTTTCCTTCAGTAACAGATGATGGGATGATGATGATGAGGTGATGATGAAGACGATGAATCCCTCCCCTTTCCCCATTCCAGTAAAGTTATGGATACTTTACTGAAACTTTAAGTGAAGTTTTGTAGAGAACACGAAAAATCGCGTTTTGCGATGTTTGTATCATTTGCCCACACTCGTGCACGTTGACGAACCGGTAAACGTTAATAATCCACCATTATTACACTTTAACACTCGAAGAATCACAAGTTTTAGAAAATAATACAAAAACACGACACCATCTTTTCGGTTCCCGCCAAAACTCTCCCATGCCATGCATGTCAAAGCAGTGCTGCCAGATGTTTTTTGAGAGTGATCGTACACAGGTCAGGAAAAAAGGCAAATTTCGTATGAGGAAGTGAATAAACAAATCGTACGTAGCTTTTTTTTCACTTGCACAACAATAATTAAACCATACCCTATCCAATGGATGTTTTAACGTGACTCAAAATTGACGCATCGACATGGTTTGAAAGTGTTCTGCGTGAAATAGCCCGTGCGAAGGATACTTATACACTGAACCAAACTTTCTAAACGGTATGTACTTTACATTAGAAAATCTCTGTTTTTAAACTCACCGTATTCTGGAATTGGGTGGATAATTTTGAACTGATTGAATGAAAATCGTCGATAATAAAATAGTTGTCCAGATTAGTAAGAAGTAACAACTCAATGAATAGTAATGGGCAATTAAAATAAGTTTTAAGGTTTTTTGGGATGGTAAAGCATGAGACAAAAAAGTCGTACAATCGTGTACGATTTCACTGTTACAATTGCGCATTTAGTAAAACGGCAAAAAAAAAATTACGAATACGATTTAAATCGTACGTCTGGAACTAAGACTTTCTCTGTCTACGGTCAGGAAAAGCTGTGTCAATGTCACTGTCTGTCATTTGACTGTGAATGTTATTATAGTTTTTTTTTCATTGCGTTTTGATGTTACAAGATTTTTTTTAATTTTCACGATTATTTAATATCACACAGAAAATCGTGCATTGCTTCATAATTTCAAAAGTAACCAACAATTACTTGTAATTCAAGTGCATTGGGGTCTTTATTTTTTTGTATGTTTCCATTCGATACTTCCTGTGGGTACTTTGAAATTTCTCAATGCATTTAAAATTAGGATAGGTCGAATTCTAGAAAAGTAACAAGTAGGTACTTAACACTAATTGAGCAGTAATTTATATGCTCGCTTGGATGCATTTATTTTGAATTGCATGCAGCATGTGTTCCACGATATAGGTTAGACAAGTCCGGTAAAGAGATTTTCATCTTAGCATCTCACCCCCAAATGCAACCCTCGCTCGATAACGGCGCAGCCGCTATCTCCATCTTGGTTCCACACATGCGGAAGCGATCTTCCATCTCGCTCATAACCGGCGCACGGCAGTCTCGCGCCCTAAGTTGGCGGACTCAGTCGCTCCGGCAGAAAAACGCGGGAAAATAGTGTGTGATTATTTTAGTGACTAAAAATTTCGGTGAATTAAATCTTGGGTGTTAATTATTCAAAATGTGAGTATAAATAATCATTAATGCTAGCAACATGTTATGTGTGTTTTGATAATATTTTATTGTTCACCTTTGACATTTTTTGGGCGCAAGGAGATGAGATCTTAGAAATATATTTTTATGCTCAATTTAGCGTTGAAAACCAAGTTAAGGAATATTATTTAGGTTTGGAAACGAAACTCTACATAAGTATTCTAACCTAACCTATACCTATCTGTTTAACCATTTTTATCAGTAGTTATTACTTTACATTAACTTAAATTTTATACACAACAAGGTTTACTTTACTACGTTATTGCACCTTATAAATTTACTTACTTTTGATATTCAAACTATGTAAGTAAAAAGGAACTGATACTTAATAAGTACATAAGTAATTCTTTTTTTTAGTTTTTATATCATTCTTAATCAATTAACTTAATTAGGTAAGCAGGTGTTAAAATCAGGAAATAATAGCGGAAATACCAAATATTATGCCTGAACATGAAATTAAATCAAATTAAATTCGCTTCCTTCCTTACTATATTTTATTTTAAAACGCTACATTCCGCAAATCAGGCGCCAATTATGTATCAAGGTGATTAACTTGTTAACTACCAGCGTATCCGATATAATATATGATCTAAATATCGCGTTTTTATACCAGCCTATTAAAATTATATGACTAGGGCTGCGCCCCGAGGTTTCACTCGCGGTTCTCTAGAAACAGTACGTTTTTTTATGAAAGGTTGTCTTTATTTTTACGGTAAGAAATATATGTCTTACAAGCTGCGCCCCGTGGTTTCACCCGCGGTTAAAAAGTATCCTATGTGCTATTCTAGACTATAATTTATCTCTGTGCCAAATTTCATCCAGATCTCCATCCATCCATCCATCCATTCTTACAAACTTTCGCGTTTATAATATTAGTAGGAGTAGGATTTTGTACTCCTCATAACGTGTTTGCAAAATTTCGTAATGATCGTTGATTGAGTAGTATCGTTTTCACGTTTCGGGATTAGCGTGCAACGTGAAAACGTAACAAACAAAAAATAAAACAAACTCACTTTCACATTCATTATATTAATTAGGAAACGAAATATTAGGATTTATTGTTTTAACAAACCTGCTACATAAATGTTTAAATACTTGTATCAGCATATAATTATGTACTTAAGTAAAGCATAATATGTTTGCTAGTTTTAAATTAAATTATTGCTTAGATATAAGCACGTGTATATGTCTATAGAACGTAAAAGTAATCGTGATTGCTTAATGAAAAGTGATCACTTCGCGGCTCATTAGCTTGTTTGTCACATAAGGCCTTCCTAAGACAAATTAAAAAAAATAGTAGGTACGTAGTTACCTAAACCTATTTTTTTTAATCGATGGAATTACCCGAAGGATGTACAAGGGTTGAAGTTCCCGCCACTTTGTAAATGCTTGTGGAAGTTGCGTCAGAAACACGTGCGTCATCGATTCACCCCCTCCCCTTCAGATTACCGCCCGCGTACGAAGACCATGCTTTTGGGCTTCGACCTCTGAGTTTGCACTTTTACTTCATGTAAGTACTAACATAAATTTTACACATCCGCGGTGCTATTTACAATCATTCGAAAACATTTCCGATCGGATCCCACAAATTTCAAACTCAAATTGTTCAAATTTCAGTCAACTTTTATTAATTTTGGAATAGGGAATTGCATACGAGTATTAATCTGCTCAGAAGAATGAATCTTATATAATAACTTATCCTACCAATATTATAAACGCGAAAGTTTGTTAGAATGGATGGATGGATAGATGGACGGATGTTTGTTACTCTTCCACGCCAGAACGGCTGAACAGATCTGCATGAATTTGGCACAGAGATAGATTATAGTCTAGAATAGCACATAGGATTGACTTACATAGGACTTTTTAACCGCGGGGCGCAGTTAGTGAATTCATAATAACTTGTAAATACGTTCTGAGATTCGAATAATTTGAGTTTAACATTTTTGGAATCCGAACGGAAACATTTCCGAATGATTGTGAACACTTATGCCTATCCTAATCCTACCCTAACTACATTACAAAACTGCTGTCACCAAATCTACACTAATATTATAAAGAGGAGATAGATTTCTAATTTCCTAATTTTGTAAAGCCACATTTTCCCTGAGTGTCCATAGGCTATAAAACGCGAGCGAAGCTGCGGGAAAAAGAGCTATTACAATATCTATTTTTTTAACTAATATCTTATATCTTTAAATGAGCAATTCTTGTGTATATATTCTTGTATAATTGGAATCTCGGAATCGGCTTCAACGATTTTCATACAATTTAGTATATAGGGGGTTTCGGGGGCGATAAATCGATCTAGCTAGGAATCATTTTTAGAAAATGTCATTTTATTCGTGTTTTATCGATAATCAACTTAAACATAAACTTGGAAGAAAAATAACAAAAAGGAGGCGTTTGAGTAGTCTCAAGTGAAAAATATGACTCTTCCTGACATCTATTGGCGAATAATAATACTATTTTTTGTGAGCAACTAATTGCTTTAACGATACAACAGCAGATGGCGTTGTTAAGTAACACGAAGTCAATGAGTGTTTGCTTTGAGGTTAGACTAAAATCAATTGTTTATTTTCCAAAAAACACAATTTAAAAAATAAAATAAAAAATACCCAGCAAAGCTCGGTCATCCAGGTACTTAATTTTTAAATGCGAAAGTGAGTTTGTTTGTTACGCTTCCACGCCCTAACTAGGTACCTACCCAACGGATCATCATACAATTTTGCACACGTTGTCAGGGGTACAGAAAAGGAAATAGTAGATAAAAGGTATTAATATTTATGTACCTTTCATCCTAAATAATTGCTGTTTCTGTGGGATTGCAGGGCGCAGCTACCTATTTAAATAAATTGCCTTTCATAAACGCTAATGTTGTTTTTTACTTTTTTGTTGCCTGCAAACTGAACCGATATTGACGCAATTAATCATTACCTGTCATGGGACTAGGATATTCTTATATTCTACCAAGCTTTTTTAACCGCCGACGCAAAAACGACGGGGTGTTATAAGTTTGACGTGTGTGTGTGCGACACACAAACACACGTGTTTGTGTGTGTCTGTCTGTGGGATTGTAGCTCCCGAACAGATGAACCGATTTTGGTTTAGTTTTTTTTTGTTTGAAAGGTGAATTAATCGGGAGTGTTCTTAGCTACGAGTATGTTTGATTAAAATCGGTGGCGGATTTTTTTTTAAATTCATACTGACTTGTATACTACCTTGGAAAATGCGGAACTATTAAATTTCAAGTACAAGCTCAAAAAGGGTGCTCCTAGACCTAGCCAGGCAATACTGTACCGGCAATATTGCGACAATATTTTGAGGGTGCCCCAGCCATTTATGTAGCATACAAGTAGACGATTTGACGAATATTCCTGCGCGTGAGATGAGATGAGATTTTATCTTGGTCACTCTCACACCTATGACGTTTCAAACGAGAGCAACAATGACGAAAAAAAGTGAGATGAGAATCTCAAATCTCCGAATAGGGTCCCAGATTTGACCAATGTCGTTCAACCCATTTCTAGCATGGCAAATGATGGCCGGATTACAGTGGGCAATATTGCCAAAATTGCCAGTGTTACCAGGCCAGTATTGCAGTAAAAATATGGCCCGCCTAGGAGCTTAATGTGAAGCATTTCACAAACCATTTCCGGTCACGTTTGCGGCGGGAAACTTTTGGGATGTTGCGTCAGGGGGAAAGCCACGTGGCGACATCGATCCACCCCACCACTCTGAGGTTCTTACACCCGTACGGGACCGCATGTCTGTCATTGTCTGCTACCTTTGACCTCTAGGAACAAGAAATACCATAAACTTTATATAAATGGTTTTACTTTATTTGTTTGACTTCTGTTTGTTTGTTCCCCCATCCAGGGGAATTTGGCGTCGCACGTCTTGTGCATTTGCCAGTGTCAAGTTAATATAGTATTTTACAGGAGTGATGATGAAAGTGATAATGACGACGATGAATTTAGCAAAGTGATGGATATTTTACTGAAACTTTATGTGGAGTGTGTAGAGAACACGAAAAGTCACGTTTTGCAATATTTGTATCATTTGCCCACATTCGTACATCTTATTAACGACCCGATATATGTATGATAATAATCCACCATTATTACACTTTGACACGAAAAATCACAAGATTTAGAATATACCTAGAACCTGCATAGAACCTCCTCCCTTTTGGATGTCGGTTAAAAAGTGTGACTACCGACTTGAGTGGAAAAATATTTTCTGGTGAACGTTTGGTGATTCGTTAAGTGAGCCTGGTTGGGACCCTACCCTACAAATAATAATAATCCCTTGAAAGAGAGGGTCCAACAGAAAGAAATACATTTTTGAGCAATCCCTCGCGTCTTCTCATCAATACATAAACTTAGGTAAAAAGTGAGCTTAAATTTTTAGATCTTGCTTCAATCAATTATTTAACTCGACTTATTTTTTGAGTTTATGTTCGCTCCGAAATTGAGGTTTTTTATCACGTTTAGCTTAGTATGTACACGTAATAAATTAACAATAAATACATAGAAAGGTATTTTACGGAAGGTACTTTAGTACCTATTAGTTAAGTACAAAAAACCCTGAACAATCTCTTTCGGATTCACCTTGAAATTAATTTACAATCGCCAAATTAAAATACTTCAGTTACTGAGTAAGACGCTAGTCAATTTCAGCAGGAAATTATGCATTGCATAATCCGTTCCGATCCAAAAAACTTGAGCTAGGTATAGACTGAATCGAATGTCTAGCAAACAAAGGAAACTTAGGACATGCCTAGGTAGGTACTTGTCTTTTGCGTCCAAATCATGATCCAAAAAACAAGGTCTAGCATTTAGCGAACACATAATTACGTCATCGTCTCTCGAACTCGATGTAAATGACTTACTTCGGTCTTCGGTCTTTCGGTCTTTGTCGATTGACGTCACTACGTGTTTCTGAATGCTATACCTGGCGGAGTATATTATTAAACCATGCTCCATATGTTTATTTTAGATCGTACCTCCACCGCGCCTGTCAGTAATAAACATGCCGTGTACCGAAGTTGACAAGTAATCATGATTAGAATTTATGGTCCCTAAAAAGTCTGGGATAGGTTGCGTGGTGTAGGTACCCAGTCCCTAGGTATACCTAATTAGTAATTACCTATTCCAATCATTGGGATAAGTTTCCGATCGGATTCCAAACATTTTAAGCTCGATTTCTTTGAATCTCAGTCCACTTTCATACATGGAATTAAAAATCCGATCAGCAGAATTAATTACGTTTATAAAACATAGGAGAATTGAAGTTTAATTTTTTTAACCGATCGGAATCATTTCCTAATGATTGTTAAATGACGTCAAGTAGGTACGTAAAGTACCTAGGTACTTAATATTAATAACTTGCCAAGCAATGCGGTTTTCAAAAATATGACGGGTAAAAAATTACGCATTATTAAAAGAAAAACAATAAACCCGGCTGCAAAAATGGTGTACCCTATGTCACTTCCAATATCAAGACGATTCAAATGACACCTCGTCGAAATACAACAATCTGTTTAGGCTGTAGGGCTTGTAGGGCGTGCCAAATAAACCTCATACATATACTCGTACCTGCCTTCTGAGCGTGCGGGCGTGGGTTCCATTCCCACCTAGGGCAAACATTCATGTGAAAATCATTATGTTTATGTTATGTATGTATTTAAAAATATCTAAGTATGTATGTCAGTTTATGGCAGCCATAGTACAAGCTTTGCTTAGTTTGGGGTCAGGCGACCGTGTGTGAAAGTGTCCCGAATTTATATAAAAAAATATTTCTATTTTATATGCTAGCACACACATACTTACATACATACATATGCTCCTCTTTCTTGCGCAGTCGGGTAAAAAACCATGATATATTTTGTTTTCCCGGATTTGCTGTCTGTCGAATAAAATTCTAGTTGAACATGACTTTTTGCATACCTCCATAGATAAGAGTATGTATTGGTAGGTGCGCAAATATTTTCCGTTGCGACAGGTTTTCTGCTTACAATGGACACTGGACATTGTTGAACTAGACGTTCTATGACACTGAACGCGAATAACGTCAGAAAATAACCTTAACCGGCTACAGACGCTTTTCAATTTAAACTTGCAAAAGTGCTAAAACACGTCGAGGGGTCCAAGAGACCCCTTGTCCGCGCGTGAGGGCTGCACCCCTTTGTAGGTCAAGGTGATCCCTAGGACAAAGGGGGTTCGCTATGGGGCTGAGAAATCGATGAGCTTAAATGGTTCAATCTTACGTTTTATGCTTTTTATGATTATAAGCAGGGAGATTGAATGGAATTTATGGATATGGATTTTTAGTAAAGGTGAAACCATATCGATTTTGTAAGACAAATATGGTAATATACGTCAAACATGCGTGTTTTGTTACTGTTGTGTTTATGTAGGTAATGTAGGTATTAAATACTAGAGGTCTGTTTTTGAACCTCTATTTTTTTTATTAATTTTAGTTTTTTTTAATGTACTATCTACCAGCCCCAGCTTCGGACAATATTTATAAAAAAAAAGAGTGTGTTTACTTATGTACACGCGTTAGAAGTTATACTTCTTTGGCGTATGAAAAAAAAAACTAAAATGCAGTAGTGATTAACCATAAATATTAAAATTAATCAAAAAGATTTTATTTAAAAAAAACACCAAAATAATATTTATTTATTCACTGTTTAATTGTACTCTTACGAAACAAGTGTTCTAAATATAAAAATACTAGAATATACAACTTGAACATAGTTATCAATTTTCATGCCACCTGGAACTAACTTCACGATGTAGAATTTAGGTGTTGGTGTGCGCGCGCATCGTAAAAATTCACTCTCATCATTTTTCTCTATCGCGTCAAAAGAAGTATAACTTCAAAACCTTCCATAAAAATTATCTACTTATCTAATGGTGAAAACCGCATTTCTGATGCGGTTTCCTTTGTGTGGTAGCAGGAGCGCGGCTTATACAAACAGACAGAGAGAAAGACGAGAAAAGCGACTTTGTTATTTACCATGTAGAGATACAGATAGAGATGTAACGAAGTTTAGGTTGTTCTGCGATCAAAATAGTTTATTTAAATCTTAAACCTCCGACGCAAAAACGACGGAGTGTTATAAGTTTGACGTGTCTCTGTTTGTCTGTCTGTGGTATTGTAGCTCCCGATCGAATGAACCGATTTGAAGGTGAATTACTTAGTCGGTAGTGTTCTTATCTATGTTTGATGGAAATCAGTGTCGAAGATTTTTTTTTTTTTTTTTATTTATTTCTCTACTCTGGCGCGGTGCGGGTGACAGGGGTAATTATTTCATTGAGTGCCTAATTTACTACAGCTATGGGTTGATTCCGTATTTTTGTGTTGTGATATTTAGTGTGCTGTGGAAGTTTCAGACCAGGGTGGCTATTCCTGCGCGTGAGATGAGATGAGATTTTATCTTGGTCACTCTCACACATATGACGTTTCGAACGAGAGCAACAAGGACGAAAAACGGTGAGATGAAAATCTCAAATCTCCGAATAGGGTCCCAGGGTGGCTATTCCTGCGCATGAGATGAGATGAGATTTTATCTTGGTCACTCTCACACATATGACGTTTCGAACGAGAGGAACAAGGACGAAAAACGGTGAGATGAAAATCTCAAATCTCCGAATAGGGCCACTGTTTTAAGTCATGATTTGTAAATTGCGGCAACTTTAAAGGGTGAAAAGGGACTTGTCTAGTATGACCTTCAGATCAACCTAGAGAATAAGATGGCGCACGGCGTATGATCTAAGTAAAGTCAAAAACTACGCTACTGTCGTATAGGTATGTAGACAACACGCACACATTGAGGCAAAAAAACTACACTACTCGCTTGGTTATTTTTATCTCGACTTTACGTGCATTGGTTTATATAGACAGTAAATTATAAAGTCTAGGAAAATAATCGACATGCATTAATGGTTATTCTGAAGCTTATAATTAGTGTATTAATTTGCACGCCTGACGGTTGTTAATGGACGGACGTAATATTTAAGACCATGTACCTACCAATATCATGCAAATAAAGATTTTGACTTTGACTTTGACTTTGACTAAAAGTGTGGAAAGGACTACATTTTGAGGTTCTCTTTAAAAACAGCAGTTTTTTTAGGTATTAGAAGAGAGTCCTATGCTCAGCTGTGGGCTGATGATGATGATAATTTGTACGTTTATAACTTTGTTTGTAGGAATAATTATTAATTGATTGTAGAGTAGGTATGCGTATCAAATAAACACTGTTATGGCAAGTGATCCCGTTATCTAATATGTAATTATTGATTGGTAAACAACATCAGCTGGTCTAGAATATTGTTCCACTGACCAGAACAATATTATGTATCGTGCAACAAACTTAAGTTTTCAGTTGGTATCGCTGGATTTTATTTTATTTTTCATTTACACACGGTCGTCTGACCTCAAACTAAGCAGAGTCTGATATACATACATTAGTACATATAATATATTTTAAAATGCATATTTACTTAAATAGAAATTAACACCCAGGCATAGAAAAAACACAGATGTATGTTCATCACATGAATGTTTGTCCTATATAGGTGGAAATCGAACCCAAGCCCCCAAGCTCAGAAGGCAGGTTCACTATCAACTGAGCCACCGAGGCAGTCAAAGGACGACAAGGGAGTGTGATAGAAGGGTTTTTGGTTAGTTTGCTTCAATTCTGCATAATCTAGTTAGCTTAGACTAGCATTAGATAATTTTATAAAGAAGGAAAGATTCCCATACATATTATCATAACGTCACTCGTCACGCCTTTCCCCCGAAGGGGCTGACAGAGGTGTATTACAACACCCACAATTCGCGGGATATACATATTCCCCCTTACTAATAAAACGTTTCATAGCCCCGGTATAGTAAGAAAAGAACACAACACTGTATAACTATTCCAAGGCTATACAACGTTTATTAATTAGAGCTAATTATTAGGTAGTCAAGTATACGTTTGAATTCCTTACGATGTTTGGATCAGAAACAGTATCAAATTAAAAATATCTTTATCATTTAAGTTTTATCTTACTACTAAATCTTATTTTTAATAGGTTATAAGTAATTTTTAGTAACCTGTTTTATTGCTTTTTTGTTACTTACTTAATTACCTTTTGTTTCTTTTTTTAACTTCTATCGTCTCTCTTTTTATGCCATCTGCCTCAGTTTTGCATAAACTCTGGCTTCCCGACCTGAGAACCATGGTTATCGAACGAGTGAAACGTCTCTGTCTTAGCTTGGCCAAAAATGCTTTCGTATGTCCGTCCGGCTGTCCTCTACAGGTCTCATTTTCCAACGATTCTCGTGAAAGTGTAGTTTCGAAAATTACCTACATGGTTTTTTTTGTCGATTCAGTTTTTTTTTCATATGGTGTTATTGGGGTTTAAAATGTAAAAAAATCACATAACAGTCTTTTAAAGACACACTTGTGAGGTCTTCGTTTATTGCAAGTGTTACTACTACCATAGTACTCAAATTCATTTACGGATTCCAAAAAATTTAAACTCAAATTCTTTGAATCGCTATACGCATTCTCATGTTTTTAAACGTGATTCATTCTTCTGATTGGATTCATACTCGATTAATTATTCTCGATTGTTTGTAAAAAACTGAAACTAACTAACTAACTGAAATTTCAGTTTAAAATTTTTGGAATCCGATCGAAAACGTTTCCGAACGATTGTGATTATGGTTGCAGAGGTCCTACTAGTCGTACTAGTTGTAGCTAACACGGGCATACAAACTTGGTAACTCACAGAGACATTCGTTATTTAGTTCTAATTTTGTCCACCGACCCAGTTAAGTTGGTACTGTACTATCGCGACACAAGTCAAAGGTCGTCTGATAGCGCCAGAGAAATGACAGCCCTGTAACAGAGGTCACTGCTCCACAATCTCGGGGTTTAATTCCTATCTCTCAGATTAAATGGATCTTGGTTATGACGGCTTGGTTAGCAAGTAAAGGATTAGGTATATTGTGAGGTAATGAATGATGAAAAAAATAGAGGCAGCTTTGATAGTCACTAAGTGTAAAACTAACAAGTAAATAGGTACTTGCATATTGGTTGGTGGCAAAATATATTTAAAATTAAAAGGAGAGGATTTTTGAATTTTTCATTTTGAATTTTGAATTAGTTAGCAATACATACAAAAAAATGCAGTCTATACTCTGCTGTGTGACGTTTTCCGAGCGAACTGTCGAAGGAATGTCAGTGGGGTAGCGCCTAAGTCGCCCGCCCCGTCAACCGTGACTTCTCGCTGGAGTACGGAAGAGGACGGACCTCATATTGTTTTTCTTTCTGATCTTGGTGTCCATTTGATTCATACTGAAATTACCTACATATTGTACATGGTTTGGATTATTAGAAGTATTAGTGTTTTACATTTACATTAAGGTTGTTTTGAATACCCTCCCTTCAGAAATAGTTTACACTAATTGGATGACGAGAAAGATGTCGGTGGTAGATCGTACAAACTAGTTAGCAAGTAGTAAATCATCATGTCAGTAAGTGACAGACGTGGCAGTAGGCACACATTTAGGTGTCATGAGTATGTCTCTAAAGGAGGGTTAATGGCATCAGGGAGACTAAGCCGCCAACAGAAGATCCTGGGACCCTATTCGGAGATTTGAGATTTTCATCTCATCTTTTTTTGTCCTTGTTCATCTCGTTTGAAACGTGATAGGTGTGAGAGTGACCAAGATAAAATCTCATCTCATTTCACGCGTAGGAATAGCCCCACTGGCACTAGACTACCGACTATCGGTGCAAATCAAAATTCCACTGCCCTTAAACCTGACAAATTCCAGAATGCATGTCTACCTGACTCTACACATAACATTAACCATGGTATAATAATATACTCCGCCAGGTATGGCATTCCGGTCACGTGGGCAACACGGAGTAACGTCAATCGATGCCTAAGAAAGACCGAAATAAGTCATTTACAAATAGTGCCATAGAGACGGATGACGATGATGAGTGATGTCATACGTGTTTGCTCCTGGGACCCTATTCGGAGATTTGAGATTCTCATCTCACCATTTTGCGTCCTTGTTGCTCTAGTTTGAAACGTCATAGGTGTGAGAGTGACCAAGATAAAATCTCATCTCATCTCACGCGCAGGAATAGCCCCCTGGAACGTTAGACCTTGTTGTTTTGGATCATTACATTGACAAAACTGCGGCAATGCCGCAGAAACCGCGAAGAGGAGACTAAATTGATTTTTAATAAGAGTTCAAGAAGGTATTTTTTTTTAATAATTGTTACTTAAAATTCAAAAACTTTAAAGTAAAGATGGATTAAAGAGAAAAGTAGTTACCTTTTTTAAATCATGCCAAGTTGGGTATACCTTTGGTATGATTAAACTTGCTAACAACAAATTACTTATTTGATAACACAGTTTGATAGGTCACGGTTTTATGCAAACAACTGAGACAGTAAATGTTTTGTCATTACATCATAACAATTGACACTTGACCTGTAATCACATGCTCGTAAACCTCGTAAGACCGTTATTTATTTCCTACCTTCTGACTGTAGTAATAGTATCATCGCCGCACGGTAAAGGGACGCAGGGGTAAGGGGGGGGGGATCCCTTTGACGCCCTTTGACCCTGCCAGCCTCTCTTTTCTCGCTCTCCTTTGACACCTTACCTCCACACCCTGAGGACTTTAAGAGGTACTGCTATAATTGTACCCAATTATTAGATTTTTATTTTCGGAGATAATAAATATCTTATTTCTAATTCCCACCTTTTTTTTATTAAAACTCTATCATAAGGTTTTTTCCATATTTAAAATATCAGTGAGAAGTAAAGTACTTAATTGAATTTGTTTTTTTTTTTAATTTGAATTTGAATTTGAAAACTGATGTAATACTAATATATGTAGTTACTCGCAAATTGTAAACAAATTAAATCCAAGTACGCGTCCTTGAGGCACCCCATTTTGACCCACACTGCCGACCGGTAAGCCGTTCATTCACAAGACTTCTTTACAATCTAGGTTCCTTTGAACCATACAAAAAGAGCTAAAGAACGCTGGGAAGACGCAATTTGTCCCATTCCCATGTTTAAAATAATTGAAATGCAAAGAAGTTTGCTCGTTCGACAGTGTCCGATGCTTTACATAATTCTAGAGTTGCTTTGTGATGAAAAATAATTATTGCTAGCTAGCAAGGTATAGGTTAGTAATTGTGGGTTGTTTGAATGTTTCAATATTGCATGATGTCGTAGCCATAGCGTAGCACCATGCTACAGCTACGAAAACTCTACGAGTTCTAATATTAACAAGATTAGATGGTTATTCACCCGTGTTAACAAAAAATAGGTAGGTACTATGTGGTTTGGCAGTGCGCTCGAACTCGAACGCGCAGGGTACAGAAAACGTATGACAGCAGTCATGTTAATGAACTGAGAAAGTTTGTGATTGAAGTTAAATAACTTTATGTTTATAAGGGTTAGTGTAGGTACTTACTTAACACTTACAAAGTAGTAGGTAATTGAAAAAAAACTTTTGAATTGATATACTTACACTTGTAGCAATACCATACTACCACTACTTCACGAAAAGCGACACTCGTTCAATTCGTCATCCATATTGTATACTTTTATTAATGTTTTAAAAACTGCTTGACCGATGTCTATAAAATGTATTTAGGGTCACCTCTAAAGTATGATCTACCAAACAAAAGAGAATCATTAAAATTGATTCACGATTGGCGGAATAATCGCGTAACATACATACAAAATACAGTCAAATTGAGAACCTCCTTCAGATTTGGAAGTCGGTTAAAAAGAAAACGTTCGTAAATATTGCGGGATTCAAACAAGAAGTAGGATAGTTTTATCTTACAAAATGGTCACTAAAGAGATTATCCAATTGAGCCAGCTCACGGGAGTCTCCTTTCACTGCAGGAAGTCGTCTCCCGTTGCGGTAACAACTTTAACGAGACTGATTGAGTGTTCCTTTACAAGCTGAGTGTGCTTGAATTTTGTACGATAATTTAATTTTGTCCACATAAAAAAAGCCGGTCAAGTGCGAGTCGGACTCGCGCTCCGCACAAACATGCTCATGAGGAAAGGGGTAGTAAATGATTAAGGGTCCCGCGACGCTCTGAAATTTCCATACAAACGCGCTTGTCAAATTTCTTGGAAACCATTTGTCAGATTGTGATGAAATTTAGCATGTGCAATTAAATGAACTGTATCTCCGCCTTTATGTTCTTTCCCCCGAGGGGGCTGGCAGAGGTGTAATACAGCACCTCCCCCGCGGGTTCCCGCCTTGTCGTGGCGGGGGGGCTCAGTAGCCGTGGCTTCGGCAACCACGGTGAAGCCACGAGGAATCCGAGGTGGGGCCGCTTCCTGGGGCTTTTAGCCCAAAGCCCACATGGAAGCGGCCTAAGTAGGGTGTGGGTCTGTATGGGCAGACCCACAACTGAGGCGGGATGCAGTGTCGCGTGTGCGACACTGCAACCGAAGGCTGGGGGCCGCGGCGGGAGAGGACTGTTGGTGTGTCGTTGCCACTTTCCCTACCTTCCGCGGCCCAAACGGGGTTGCCACCGTTTTGATGGCGGACGCGGTGGGGCCGCAGAGGAAGAGGCGTGTCGGTGTGTTGTTGCCGCTCTCCCTATCCTCTGCGGCCGAAGTTGCAGGCGGCGGGGCCACTCATCTGACCCGTCGCATGGGGACCATGGGCGCCTAGGCACGGGTGCTGGTTGGTGCCCACGGGCAAAATTGGTCCCCGAGGAGGTGGATGATGACGATGTGTCTGGTGTTCGACATATCGTCATCGAGAGGGAGAGAGCGCAAGCTCGAGGTGGTGCCCGAAGGGGCTGGCGCTGTTGGGGCTGCGGAGGAGTCCGGAAGCGTACCCGTTGCCCCGACATTTTGCGCCGAGCTGGAACACCCTTGGGTTTTTAGTGGGTAGGCCGTCAGTGGCGGGATTCCCACATAACCACTCTGTGCCCGCACCCGGGGCTGTTGGTGGTATCCATAAAGGATTTCCCAAGGTAAAAAAAAAAAAAAAAAAAGGTGTAATACAGCACCCACACTTCACCGGACGAAATTCAGTCCCAAATGTGACAGGGGGCGAGCCTGTCGCCATACACCAGGCTCCAGTCATGTAGCAGATGACATAAAATACGCACATAATTATGTTACACAATGAACAAATTGGTGCGTGCCGTCGGTTGGATTTGAATCCCTCTTGTCGGCTTGAGAGACGGACTTTCTCAAACTGGGCCATTCGCTCTATTTTAAGTCATGAAGTTATTAGGTTGATATTATTGTTATTATTGTTATTATTAGGTTTGATGAGAAAACACTCACAAGGATAGAATAAGCTCTCGCAGGAAGCTTCTTTAATTGAAATCCACCCTATCTCAAACACAGTCACCACACAATCAGGTCGCTCAATCAAAATCCAATCACCTGCAGCCACGTCGAAGACGAATTTCCACCACATACATACACAGACACACCACCTGCGTCATGAGCCGAGCCATTGAACTGTTACATAACAATCGATTGGACTAAAATACACCGCCATACTGGGTCATATCTGTTATCTATGACAAAGTATATTTTATGCAGGTCAAATAAATTACTAAAAGTAGTTGTGTGACCTAAGTCAAAGTCCAAGTCAAAATGTTTTTATTTAATTTAGGTATCAAAGATACACTTATGAACGTCAAAGTTATTTAAATAGACTCGACCGCCTTGTTCGGATAAAGAGCCTCTACTGAGAAGAACAGGCAAGAAACTGAGGGGCATTATTTTTTTAATTAATAAATAAATTACCACAGATCTAAAAAATCTTAGGTCTGTGTAAATTACAGTCTCACAAATTTTGGCTTACAACTAGGTAATACATAAAACCTATATAAAACCTAGATGCGATCTTAGTAGAAGATCTAAGAAAGCGCATAGAATCTAAAATAAAAATAATAAAAAGCAAAGCCGACTTCCCATCCTGAAATTTGTCATCCATGGAAACAGTTTTTAGACTTTTATTGATATTTTAAAACTGCTTGACCGATTTCGATAAAATTTATATGGGACCACCTCTAAAGAATGAACAAAAAAAGAACCATTAAAATCGATTCATAATTGGTGGAGTAATCGCGTAACATAAAAAACACAGTTGAATTAAGAACCTCATCCTGTTGAAAGTCGGTTAAGCATAGCATGGCCTCTATAGGTTCGTACCATGGAAATGAATCCACTAAAAACTCCACTTAGTGCACCCAGGTAATATCACCCAGGTGAACAAGGTGGAATAAACCATTCTTCTGTGGAGCTCAAAGAAATACGGTTTCAAAATTTACTCGTGTCAATCACGATGGCTAACTGACAAGAAAAGAGGCTCATGCTCAGAAGTGGGCTATTACCAACTGATTGTGATGATGATCAATCTTATCACCTTTTTCAATCAACTTTCCTATCATACAATAACACTTTAGAGGCCTTCGGGCGGCCTTGGAACTCCGAAGGGCTAGCCACTCAGCATAGACGAACTTAAGTATTTGCTAATAAAACTTTTCTTATCTTTTACAGGTCACCAAAATCGAAGCCCGCAGACGATGAGAGTGAAAACCTCAAGCCCGAGCCTGAAGGCGAAGAGGGCAAGGAAGGCGCCCTGGAGGCCAAGATGACCTTACTGAACGGCATCACAGTCATCGTCGGCTCCATCATCGGCAGCGGCATCTTCGTGTCTCCGACTGGCGTGCTGAAGTACACTGGCTCGGTTAACGCTAGTTTACTGGTCTGGGTTGCTTCTGGCATTTTCAGTATGGTAAGTCGTTTTTTGGCCAATTGCAAGGATTAGGGTAAATCTCGCCCCCTCAACAGACCTCAACAGGAATTAGTGTTTCCTCTTGGCGGGGCCAAGAGCTGGTTAAGCCAAGGCCAAGGGGCTGTTGAGGTCTTTTCATTAGTCCCCACTAATGAAAAGAGGGGGACAAGCGAAGCAACCTACCAAAATCTGGCCCATGGGCGAGATGTTCGTTTTTGAAATAGTTGTTTTTTTGCCCTCGAAGCCGATTTTAAGAACAGGCAAGTTGTACCTTCTGAATATCTTTAAGATTAGTGTTGGAGATACCGTCATCTTAAATAACCGACGGGTCGAATTTTGACCCTATTGGCATAGGAGTAAGGCACACTTCTATTGCCAAGTATTAAGTCTCGCCATCGTATAAGAAACCTAATAAATTGCAGCGGAATAGTAGCAAGCAAGTATTAGCAAGCATAGCCCATAGATAGTGTAAATTAATCATTTATAAACTCTGTTATACCTCTGATTGCGTCGGGGTTTAAAAACACAATGGAAGGCGACGATGTAATTAAAAACGATTATAGCAATTTCTATTTTTGCTGCTTCCGTTTTATTCGTGCAAAATATCAAACATCAATCTTATCTTTTACGTAATTGGCTATTTTCTAAGTAACAAGCTCCAAAGCTCCACCACGGGGGCTTATTAAAATCTTCTTCCAGTAATACCCATTTAACAAGCTCTGCGTATTGGGGACGCCTTTAAGCACTTTGTTATTACTAAAGACAGCGCTTCACCGCAGAGACACAGGCTCATGGATATTGGAAATTATGAGGTAGGTCGAGATGGGCAAATTTAAACTACTATACAGGGTGTTACAAATCCCTGTTGTATCCGCGAGCTACGCATCCAGTGTCGACTGGAGGATGCAATTATGTTACTTTAAATTAATTGTTGACTACAAAAAAAAATTAACACACATCGCGCTCAGCGCTCCTAAAAGCACGAACGCAGACTCTGATCGCGTCGATTTTATTTGTAAACTATTCGCGTCGTGCCGCTTCTTTCTTAGAATAAAAGCCGCCAACATATGATACGGATATAATAGCATTTTTGTAAAATTTCCTTTTTTTCTTGCGTTCTTAAACCGGTAATAACTCTTGCTAACTTTCACGTGCAATTTTTTTTGGTATATTTGCAGGAATACTTGTGTGCGTAATTATCCAACAGGGTTTTCATAACTCCCTGTTTACAAAAGTAATTTAACCTAGAGAAAAATTGGACTGCTATCTACACTAATATTTTAGAGAGGAAAGATTTGTACTTAGTACTTTTGTATATTTGTATGTCTGTATGTTTGTAACGAATAAACTCAAAAACTACCTAAACCTACTTACTACTAAAAGTCCGATTTCAATAATTCTTTTACCATTAGAAAGCCACATTAATAATAACATAATAATAAGTTTATTTCGTGATTACAATCGTGTTGGTAACATTTTTTTTTAATAATACATTACTTGTTCAAAGTTATTGTGAGAACCTTTAAGATCACTATACCCTGTCTCGTCTCGGTCTCGTCAGAGCCTGTATTACAAGGTACAGTTTTTTTTAAAAATCATATCTCACATTATCTCTGAGTGGCATAAAGGCCCATGAAACGTGAGCGAAGCCGCGGGCATAAGAGCTAGAGAACTATAACCGGCCAGCACTTACGTAACAATAAAGTTGATGAAGGAGTCCATACGATCCCGAAACTAGTAGAGTGGTGTGGAGTCGACATAATGGTCATAATACGACATAAATTATTACGTAAGTGCTAGCCGGTTTATCCACATTATACTATACTAGTTGCGCCCTGCGGTTTCTTCCGCGGTTAAAAAGTATCCTATGTGCTATTCTAGACTATAATCTATCTCTGTGCCAAATTTCATCCAGATCTGCTCTGTCGTTCTGGCCTGAAAGAGTAACAAACATCCATCCATCCATTCTTACAAACTTTCGCGTTAAAAATAATAGTAGGATAGGAAGTAGGATAAAGTTTGTAGATTATTCACGGTTAAACGGCTGAACAGATCTTGAGGAAATTTGATAATTAGTAACAGTATATCACGAGGAAGGTTTTTGAATACTATTTTCTAATTAAACACGAACGAAGTCGCGGGTAACACCTATTAATTTAAAATTAATACTTCTTACGAAAACTTGAGTGAAGAAATTTGACTGTAACAAAAAAACATTATCATTATTAATAATGGAGTATAATGAAAGTTGACCTTCGTTATCTTCTGCTGGGTGTAGACTTCTCTCTTGCCTGTGTTCTCTATTAACCAGGTCTAGGTCTCAGATCAATCTAGAGGAAAAGATGGAACACTGCGTTATATCTCGCTGAAGCCACTTCTTTATTAAGGCCCCGTCTAATCGCGATTCGAATTTCATTTTCTACCTGCGCATACGCGGATAGAACTGGCGAAACGCACGGACGACGGTGCGCGTACGTAGTGCAACAGCTATCTGGAGACCTACCACGATATCTTATGCTTACGTTTTGTTGTCGACGCTGCGCGACCGCTAATCGTATCGCCGCGCAATAAGGTCCACACTTATACTCACATTTATTCACAAGGAACGTTGCATACAGTACATGTGAAACATGCAGATAAATTTTTTGATTGATTTCATAATCAATAACCGTTCTTGCAGGATAGAGGATAAAATGGGCCATTCCCGAACTCCTCACTACTTACTCCAATGGGGATTTCGGGAATTATCGTCACTAATATTTTTCATTATTTTACTTCAACATAATATAGAATATGAAACAGATTTAGACACAGTTATAAATGTAGCAGAATAGAAAGTAAATTACCAATAATCAATGTATACGCTGATGAGAGTTGGAAGAACTCGACTTTATGTCATCATAATTATATAAATAAATAAATAAATGTATGTAGGAGATACAGATAGGAGTATAGATATGTATTATACATATAAAGCAAACTCACTCACTGCAGATAAGATTTGTAGGACCATCTGGGATTATCGAATTAACTATTTCAGGTGGGAGCTCGATGCTTACGCTACAAAAGTATAAAACATTGAGTTATTATTATTATTAAGCCAAACTATTCGACTACGCAAAGGTGTGCTTCATAAGTATTTACGCCTAGCATCCCTTAGCAGGTACTTGTACTGAGTATTCCTATTATGTGCAAGCATTTTTCTATAATCTGTTGTTTTGCATTTCCGCCAAATTTACAAAAGTAGGTGTACTTTACCAACAGAGCGCGATTCATTATAAAAATCATCACCAAAAAAATTAAAATTTTAGAAAATATATTTCTAATTAGGAAAACCATATGTTGTACGAAGTCGCGTACGTACACAAGCAAAGTACAGCTGCAGCGGGCCGCGGCGGCTTCTTTGACTTCACAACGACGTAGTAGCTTCTTTGACGGGGTCGGCGCGCGTTTGATACATAGAGATGTGTACTGTCTTTTTGCAATTTCTAGTACTCTAATATAAATTGGTTAAATGGGAACTTTTAATTCAATATGTAAAACGTAAACTTACTTATTATTATTATAAGCAACAATTGGTTCCACTGACGTCATTTAACTTAAGTCTTGATTGCTTGACCTAAAATTATGTAAAAAGTTATTTTTTTGTGAAATGCGTGAGGTCTTAAGTCGTTGTAAATTTGAATCATTATAATTTAGTCCCAAAAAAAGGTAACTAAAGACGAACGAAAGAAATTCAAATACAATTTTACGTTGCAGTGTGTCTCTATCTAGTTTATTTTACACAACTTTGAACATGCCCTAAAATGAATGATCAATGTATTATTTTTTTGGCTTTATTTGAAAAATAACGATCGCACGATAAAAATGGTTAATAAAACTAAAGCTGTAGAAAGAATCAAATTTATAACAACTCAGTCCTGTTTTTTGTTGAAAACGATCCGATAAAAAAATATTTCCCATTAAATTCAAGATGGCGGCTACCGCACCGGCAGTCTTTGGTTGCCACTTTGAATGTAGACTACCAAGGATCACCCCTGAAGGTTAGATAAGCAAGCAATCAGAGCAATAACATTGCTGACAGGGATTATTTTCAAGGCTCATAAATGCTAGCCCGTCTGGGCTCGTAGGTCTATACATTACATTGGTCTATACATTAATTCTTCTGAGGTACTTGGTTGGCTAATATCAGTATTTGGTACCGTCATTTTTCGCTTCTCCGTCGAGGTACATAACGTCATCATAATGTATCTGAAAGTGTAGCATATAAGGTACTGTCATACCGTATACTGTCGGCGCGGCGGCGGCGCTCGACCTGCTCAACGCGAGGGCTCATGCTTTTGAAACAATCAATGTGGACTCTATTTATAGCGTGTTAAAGTGCAAAGTCATTTTACCAGTATGAATATTTTAAATATTCAAAAAAAAAATAAAGTCACTATTTACAACGACCTACAATCTGCTATATTCAAGTTATTTATAATTTTCTATTATAATTAATATACGACGTATAATTATGTGATCAAATTATACGCCGGATCGTGCCACAGAGCGGCCGGGAACGACCTTTCACGTCGAGCGCTGCTCGACGACTAAATCGGATGTCGTAGTCAATTTCTTACCTAAGCAGCTTCATTTAATGTTGAAAATCGCATATCATATTTATGGTAAAATGGAATCGGTGCCTAGAATTAAATTTTCTTGCCGTTTCTATTGGTTTTAATCGTAAAAAGAACACAAATACGAAAAAGTTGCTCGGTTAAAATTTAGAGGACTAATCTGGCTATTTAATTATCGAAAAAAAAGGCGTTGTAATCGCTGAAAATTTGGAGAACTACGCGCAAACAGTTTTTTTTAGGAACATACTTTTTGTAATTTTTTTTTTCCAAAATGAGAATGATTTTCAAAATTGTTCTTCGGTTAAAATTTAGTTGGTTGTTTTTTCTACCAGCTGTATTTTTTTGCACCTGATCATCATAGTTCTTCATATCAAACTAGGTGCAAACATAATACTTGTTTTCCTTGATTTCGTGATCATACGGCGCCTTAAACTTGTGTGCGTGTAATGTTGCCATGATAAATATTTACTATTGCACAAAAACTAATATTAATTCCCAAACTCTACGTTAGCCATTTCCGTTCCAATATTCAAGCTTAGTAGATTTAATATTCCAAAACTGCACATATTGTAAGAGTTTAATGTTACGGCTTTTTCAAAATTGACTTTTAAAAAAACTGCATAGTTTTTAAACAGAACCTCAAAATGTAGTCCTGGCCACATTTTTATAATGCACTATGTTTTTTTTTTTTTTTTTAAATATATTTATGCATACGAAATTATACCATAAACCAATGCACATAATGTCGAGGTAAGAATGACCATGCGAGTAGCGTAGTTTTTTTGCGTCAATGTACGATAGTAGCGTAGTTTTTGGATGGTTTTTGGCTTCACCTAAATCATACGCCGTGCGCCATCTTTTTCTCTAGGTTGATCTGAGGGCTAGGTTCGACTCGATTTCGTTCAATAATCGTCTGTAATGAAATGAAAACAACTTATTTGTACAATTGGCTAAAGGATGGAACTGTTAACAAATGGATAGGTATCTGTTTTGTAAAAATAATGAGTCATAAGAATTTTCTCTGGTGGGAGGCTTCGGCCGTGGCTAGTTACCACCCTACGGACCAAGCCATGCCCTGAAATGACCTAGTCGTGTTTCGGGATGTAGTCCGGTGTAACCGTTCCGAAGACGGGTCTGAGCAGTAACGCACTTGTAGCGCCTCACTCAACTGCCGTTTTAGTAGTACCTTATAGGTCGTCGTGCTCCAGCTTAGACCACAACGTCGCTTAACATCAGGCGTGTTGGTGGTCAAACGCTGACCTATTCTACATAAAAAAAAAAAAAATCTTCATCGCTCTCTCTGTGAGCTGGAGACCTCGCGGCCAGTGCGGCCAGTGCGGCCAGCGGCCAGCTCTCGTCGGTGGAGTCCTGGCTTTAGGTACTTTTATGAGATATTACTGCAGAGGAATCGTGCTATTTATGGATTTTATCGGCGTCTAATGACTGTTATTTTCTAACGTCCTTGCTTGATCAAATAAAATGATTTGGTTGAAATTGGGGATAGATGGATATAGCCATGCCAACAAAAAAAACAAGGTCACCCGGGAGCAAACACGCAATGACGTCATCCGTCTCTTTCGAACTATTTGTAAATGACTTATTTCGGTCTTGCTTGAGCATCGATTGACGTCACTACGTGTCTCTACAAAAAATACAAAATACAAAAACATTTATTAACCTTATCACACAATATTCAACATAAAGTCTCCGCACTAGGGCCAGCCTGAATGAGTGAAGAGGACTAACTACTATTAAGTTTAAACAAAAGAATACGTGTGTGTGTGTGTGTGTGTGTGATGTATGTGTGAGTGAGTGACGGTGTATTTATAAATTTACATTAAGCAAAAAGTGTGCGAATGGATATAATTATGTGCTGATTTTATGCTCTGAATGCTATACCTGGTGGAGTATATTATTACACCATGACCTGTGCGCGTTTCAACGACAGAGGGCGTACCCATAATTTCACGCTTTAAAATCTACTGGACGCATAGATCATAGAAAAATCAGCATTTGTTTGTTCGACGATAATTGGAAAATCGTACCGTTTTGGTCCGATTTTCATAAAATAATGTCGCCAGCAAGTAAGTAGGTTCTAGGAAAATTGTTTGTCATGTTCGAATTTGAAATAAATCGGGATCGCAAGCTCTCAATCCGAGGCGAACTACTAGTATAATAATCCTAACTAATATTATAAATGCGAAAGTGAGTTTGTTCGTTTGTTTGTAATGCTTTCACGCCATAACTAATCAACCGATCATCATGAAATTTTGCATACACGTTGTCTGGGATACAGAAGAGGACATACTTTTTATCCCGAAAAAATAAACGGTTAATGTGGAACATTTTTTTTTTTTTTTTTATAACATACTAGGCATGCGTTTGACCACTGACTCGCCTGATGGTAAGCGTTGCCGTGATCGAAGGTGTAACACGCTTGCCTAGGAGATACCTATTCACTTTACTCTTAAACACCCCCGGATTGTATTTAGGTGGAAAGACAGACGCAGGCAACGAGTTCCACACCTCTGCAGCGAACCGCGGGTGAAACCGCGAGGCGCAGCTAGTTTTACTATAATAGTGGGATTACATAACTTATATGTATACTTACCCTACTAAAGTACTATTATTTATTCTGTGCCATAGTTACAATACACTCATCAGAAATCGTAGGTACACTGTTTATTTTAGTGATACCGTGTCACATGGCGCCCGATAATGCCCAATATAGGATCCATTAAGATAGTGTTTCTGGAATCATTTGTGATCGGCCATTGAAGCTCAATTTGTAATCAAACGTAATTATTACTTTACTTTAGGTAAGTACACTAATAGAAACTACACAAACTATAGATAAAATAATATTGACCTATAGTCCTACTCTTTAACTCCTGACGCAAAATCAGGGTGTTATAAGTTTGACGTATCTGTGTGTGTGTGTCTGACTGTCTGTCGCATCGTAGCTCACGAACGGATGAACCGATTTTGTTTTTTTTTTGTTTGAAAGGTGAATTAGTTGGGAGTGTTATTAGCTATGTTTGAAAATCAAAGTCGGGGATTTTTTAAATTTTAAATTTATACTTGTTATTATTATAAATGCGGAGGTTTGTGTGTGTGTGTGTGTTTGTTGCTTCTTCACGCTTAAACAAATTTGGACGGATTTTGACGATTATGGAATGGAGGTTAGCTTAACATTGATTAACAAATAGCTACTTTTTTACCGCGGGTAAAACCGCTGGGTGCAGCTAGTTTTATTTTACCTAATTGAAATTGATATGTGTTTAATGTAAGGTACTTACCTTACATTTATAATTCTTACTTACCTTACTTTAACTCGGGTCGAACGAGGACGAGAATGATAACGATGTGTGTGGTTTTCGACACATCGTCATCGAGAGGGAGAGAGCGCAAACTCAAACAGGTGCCCAAAGGGGCTGGCACTGTCGGGGCCGCCGAAGGGTGGGAAAGCGTCCCCATAGCTCCGACATCTTGCGCCGAGGTGGAACACCCTAGGGTTAGTGGGTAGGCCGCCAGTGGCCGGGGTCACCTCATACTCACTCTGACCGCCCTCGGAGCCGGTGGCAGAATCTATTAAACGTTTTCCCTAGGTTAAAAAAAGGCCGAAATTGTCACGGGAATGGGATGAATACAAGAGGGATACAAGAGAGGCGTATGCTCAGCAGTGGAGAAATACGGGCTGGTGATGATGATAATGATGATGAGTAACAGTATAATTACCGTGTGAATTCGGTACGATCGCTATTTACCTAACTATACCCATAGAAAATCATGAAAGTTATAATTACAAAATCAATACTTGTTATGTAACATGTATGTACGTATGCGTACACCTACACGCATACATATGTTACATTCCACGAGGCAAAGTTTTTCCTATGTGGAACCTCAAAACATCTATAAAAAGAAGAAAGAAGGAAAGCAACTGTCCGCCTACGCCGTCAGTTTCGTAGAAACGCTACGGTTTTCGTAGCGAATGATGACCATCATTTATGATAGTAACAAAAAAGAAAATGTTTTCAAAGAATATTTCATGTAAAAATTGATCGAATTACATTGATAATATTATTGTATTACTAATAATATTATAATATTAATATTATTGTATTACTAATTGGAATTTGATTATTGTGACTTGACTATTGACATGACAAACTGGATTATTAATTCTATTTTTTTTTTAACTTAAGAGGTTAAGATGCGCCAATGACATTTGGCATTCGGCGCTCAGCTGGTTTTAGCGCCTCTAGTGATCAACGCTCGAAGCTTTTGAACATTGAGCTAGCATTTCTCAAAGACTAAACAAATTCAGACGAAACACCGTGAAAAAAATATTTTTGCCTAAAAATGAATGCCCTCTGTGATGTTATGCTTTATTGTAATGTTTTGTGACTAAATTATTTGAAGCCAAAAAAACAATCGTAGACCACGGACTCTCTGAAGTGTGAGATATCTTGGTTCATCGGATCTTGGTCCCTCTCACTTTTATGATTTTTCAAACGAGAGAGACATTGACCAAAACATATCTCGTGCGTAGGAATAGGGGGAATAATATAATATCGTAAGAATAGCTCTGGAGGGCTATTCTTGACGCGTGAGATGTTTCTTGGTCACTCTCACTATGACTTTTAAAACGAGAGAGACATTGATCAGAAAATATTTCTAGCAAGAATAGGGCTCCTGATGGGCATTCTAAGAACTCCGGTACCAGGGATAAATCACTCAACCTATCTTAAACCAATGCTTACAACATTTCAAAAATCTCATAACAAAAAACATATTGACTAGGACTAGCAGAGCTGTTCAATCGACGGCCCGCTTTAAAAATGTATTCTACGAGTTGATAGTACTAATCTGTTTTATATAATTAGTAGGTAGTATAAAAATGACTAAAATTGTTGAAAATATAGTGGACCCAGAACTTACAACCTCATTATTTTCTCGATAGTTTCTTGCCTGATTTTGCTGAAATGTTCCTACTTGAAGTTAAAAACGCGTTTGTGTTTAATATCTTTTTCATCACACTCGCTCGTAAAAAGGACTTTATTACATCAGTTTTAGCTCATAATCCGAGCTATTAAGCACGTGTGCTGTTACTTTACCATTATCGCACTAGTAACTAAACTAGACTTTTTTAAAATAAATCAACAATAGTTTTTTTTTACTTTTCTTAAATTCTTGATTTAAAGTATCATAACTACGTAATAACAGTAAATAAACATTATTTTTTATCAAAATATTGACAATTAATTAGGTATGATAATTTAAACAAAGTATTCGCTTTATTATTTTGCCTAGGAAAGTTTTGATAGGTGGAAAAGCAGCAAAATGCGCATACATTTTCAGAAAAATGTATTGACTAATGCAAGTCTGTGTTTTTTCCCCTCGCATGTGTGATGAAAAACGTCACATGAAACGCGTGTGCGTTAATAATTACACTATTGGCTCCATTAGTGGGCTCGCATACGACTCGCGCTATAATACCTCCTCGAGTGAATGACAAATACAAGAAACTAACGGAACGAGCTTTTTTTTATCTACGCGTACGAAATCGTGAGCAACAGCTAGTAGTTAATATAGAAAAAAAATCCTCTATAGCTGGACTAAAGGGGTCTTAGATTGGATATTGAAAAACCTTTTGTAGCTGAAATACATGTATAGTGCTTAGATTTTAGCAAACACCAAAAAAATAATCAAAATAAACCGAGATTCAAAAAATATCAATAAATCAAATGCTTTGAAGGCAGTAATCGCTCAGATTAACACATCCTTAATCTAACACATGAAACTCAAATGTTGGTTTTATAGATGAAACATAAATCCGAGCGAAGCTTGTAGCTGGGAGTTTCCAAGCAAAGAGGTTAACATTGAATGAAAACTCAGAATAGCACTGTAAGAAGAGTTTATTTGAAAATTGAACTAGCTACCAAGAAAAAAATACGAGCACGTGTTCCACGAGCTGCACGAAATTTAAAATAAAAGACTGTACCTTACTAGTAACTTTTTATTAGTTATGAGAGAGTATAATATTAGACAGTATTTTTAGTAGAGAATTCGCTTCTAGGATAAAGCAGTGTGTGTGTGTGTTGTCTTGGGCGGCTTGAACCCCTCGCTGCCCTCAGGACTCATCTTCCCTTGCTGCATTCGGGAGTTAACTCTAGATTCCCTCGTTACGCTCAGGGTACAATAAGCCGCCTGCGACGTAAGGCACTGCTTTGTGCCCTCGGTACATAATCTACTATTGTTACTCTTTATTCACAAAAAGGTGAATTTAGAAGCAAGACCTGTTTGCTTTTCTCCAATCAAGTCTATCGATTGTTTGTCGCAACCAAATCCATTGTGTCTTGATATTTCCTTCAATTTTACGAAGAAGAAGCTAATGTTATAATACGCCAATAACTTTTGTCTTTCTGTTCTTGTTCTGTTTCTTCTTCGACGATGAGATTCGGCAATGAAGACTGATATTGTTGTTCCTAAAAACAATATTAAATGATAATTAATTTGCAACCATACTAAGTCCCAACGCTCGTATCAATAATTTATTTATGTACATTGTGTACACAAAAAAATAAAAAAAGATTACCAGTTTATTCGAAGGTGAAAAAGTCCCTGTTCCTCGGATGCTCTGATACCCTTCGGCTGATTTTGAACTAGGCATCTGTAGATAAAAATATAGGATAAGTTTTTAGTATTTTTATTAACTGAAACGGAAGTTCTTCACTCGCGCTTCGCACTCGCTGAGTGAATGGTTGTACTGGCGTCACGCATGCCCATAGCAGTTCAGCGCCACTCTGATTACAAGTAGTGGCTCTATGAGCAACGTCTCACAAATTACATATATCCGCTATTTTAAATAAAACCTAAATTTACAAAATTTCACAAATATCGGTTGAGAAATGCGATCTGTAGAGGAAAACAATCGGACATCCGTGCAATCAGACGCTGGACGCCGGACATACGACAACTTCAGCAATAGCATTTTCATTTGGCATAGCTCTGACTATGCACTATGCTTGTCAACCTAATAATATAAGATGTTAAATGTCTTTTAACTCACCTTAGTTCAGTACTCGCATTTGTTGTTGGCTGAACGCTTGTGTTTAAATTTTGATAATTTCATTGATCTCTGTTTCTGAAAAAATGAAATAAAGCAATTTAAAGATATTAATTACACAATATTCATATTACTCAAAGCGTCTCGTTTGTCTCTTTCCATGATACCATAAAATATAAAACAATTACCAATCTATAATCCCAGTTTAAAATATATTATTATTCTATTCTTCATGCAATAGAGACTAAATTAAAATAACTAAGTATTAAGACTAGATGCAGGTTGGTATCAGTTACCAAAGAAATTGTTGTATATAATAAATATAAATAAATAACAATACATACAATAGTGACTCTGTGAGCTGGTGATTTCGTCAAAAAGGTTTTTTGGAAATTTTCCAATTATGCTATATTAATAAAAGATATATCTCCATATCTTTTTTTAAATCACATCTCTGCCATATTGAAAAATTTCCAATAACCGCCTAGACAAGAAAATTCTTTTTAAATATCGGACTTACTCACAAAGTTTCAAGAGAATAGGTTAAGAAATGCGACCTGTAGATTAAGACAGGTCTGGACAGAGATCCGGACAGAAATCCAGACGGAATTCGGACATACGAAAGCATTTTCGTCGAATCTGAAGCATAGACGCTTCGCTCGCTAACGATCTCTCGCTCGGTTATTGTTGTAAGAAAATGTAATAACTTTTCTATCGAATTCAATGGCCATGACTCGGAACACTACTTTCTGAATGCAAATGCTTGACTTTTTGTATTAAATATTATTTTTTACTAAAAAATACTTTATTTTGATCAAAGTGACTGATCAGAGTGTTAGTAAGCATATTCTTTCAAATAAAAAATAAATGAGTAAATAACGAAGTTATGCTGCAACAAACATTTAGTAAAATTTATACAATGTAATTGAGTGCGTCCTAATTTTTGAAGTCGGTTAACAAACCAGGATAAGTTAGAAAAATATGCTTACTACACTGCTAAAAATAATAATGTATTGCGGACCGTGGTTGGTCAGCTATAACATAAAAATGTGATTGTTTCTAGTTTAGGTAGGTTAGTTTAGGAAATGTGCTATACCAAAAACAAAAATTAGTATTAGTCATTTAATTTTACACCGTTCGCACGCAACGACCGCTTTCCGATATTGACATCGTAAGTACACATAATAATTATCATTATTTTATTTTTACCAGATTGTTCAAGAAGGATTACTTATTATTATTAACTATAGAATACTCCCCATTTCTGTTATTAACTAGGTGTTGGGGCATCAGCAAGTATGCCACAGCTTCAATTTGAAATGGCTTAGGTATATTGACCTTAGTATAATTTTTGTGAATAATTGAATCAAATGAAATCACGAGAAAAAAAACAGCTGTTTCATACAAAAAGCTCATCGATCGTCGACAAAATGTAAGCAGATGCTTTTTTCCCCGATTTAATTTACAAATAAAAAAGTTTAAAAAGTAATCGTTGTTTATAATGAAGAGTACAATGACCCCCGTTTGGCTTAGTACACCCTATACCGATAACCCTGTGCAATGTACAAATATGACACATATAGGTACATTTGTACATAACAAAACAAAAACACAGTTCTGACAAGTCTTGCACTTGGATAATTATCATGAGCAACATGTACAATGGGGCCCGTGCCGTGGCGTGATGATTGTAGTACAGCACGACGCTGCGCGACCGCGGCTCGTATCACAGCAAAATAAGGTTCATGGTCGCACAGCGTCGGCGGGTAAATCCAACAATCATCGCAATAAGGTGTAATGGACGGTGAAGCCCTGAGAGTTAACATAGGTCGGAGGACACGTCTGTAGTTTTCTATTATTTTTATCAGGAAAACAAACGTCAGACCGAATCATACGCCACTAAAAACTCAGACACTAGGGTTAGTCACTTCAGTCTACACAATAAGAACAAACGGGTAAAAATATTTATGTGGTAATTAAATATTAATAGGTAGGTAGGTACTTACCACTTAGCTAGTTGGAGTCCAATTTTTTTCTTACGCCTAGCTGCCTTGGTGACATCTCCCATTTTCATCGGATCAACCTTCTGTACCCTCTACTCACAACGCGATCAATTATTGTCCAAATATTTTCACTAGTAGTAAAGTCACTAAAAACTTATCAAATGTCTTGAAAAACTACTTTTTTTGATTGTCTCTGGATAATTAAGCACTGTTTAATTGATGATTTGCGTACAAATAGAAAAAAAATGTGAAAATATTTTTCGGCAAGGCGAGTACGTCCATCCTTCGTGAGGCGCTAGCGCCGACTGGCCCGTCCCCCGCAAAGGAGCTCGCGGGTGTCAGTGGTCACGTGATCTGACGAAATACTTCAAAATAACACAAAATATTACTAAACTAACTCAATTTTAGCTCTAAAAATATGGTAAAAGGACGATCAATCATATTTTTAATTTCCTATCCGAAGGTGTAAAAATATATAGTAACGTAATCTCCGAAAGCACGGTATTGCACGCCATGAGAACGAAAACAACGTCCATTTAATATTTTTTTACTCGCAATCTAGTAAGTAATATAATATTTTAATCAGACTAATTAATAGGTAACAGAATGATCTTATTGGTGATATTTTTTTCATATCGGTAGGGTCCGTAGCTTCTTCACTATTACGAGTTGAATAGACGCATTTGGCGAATATTCAAGGCTTAATTTTGAAACTTTTTAATTATGTATCTGCTTGCGGGTTTAATTTCCTGAATGAATGAGTTTTATTCATTTTATATTTATTAAATTGAAATTTTTTAATGAATTACATGATTGAATTGCATTGATCTAAGTGAGTAAAAAATGATGGATATCATACTCACTTCGATCAATGTAAGTAAGATAAACGTTTAATTGTTCACACCAGAAATTACAAAACTTGAAGAGAAATACCTATATCACCTAATCTAGACTGTAACAACTGGCAGCCTTATCACTAAAAGCGATCTTTTCCAGGCAACCTTATGATTGTATGTAAGTGATAAAATAGTAAAGAACGCTATAAATAATAATGATGCAGCTTTTCTTGTTTTATCTCGTGGTAATTTTCGTTGGCAACAAGTACCAAAAGCACTTTATAGCTTACTAGCTGCGAGTTGTTACCTGCGGTCAAAAAGTAACATAATTATGTGCTATTCAAGACCATACATTCTATCTCTATACGCCAAATTTCATTATATCCATAGTGATTGAGAAACAAATATCCATACATCTATCAGAACTTTCGCGTTTATAATATTAGTCTGATGATTATCTTTTCTTTGAAAATTATTAAAACTATCCACATTCCACTGCAGGGCTCCCTTCCCCTTTTCTCGTTCCACTCATTGAGATATAAGTACTACGTACTAGAGAAGCTGTTCCAAACAAAGCACGTTACAAAACTTGATTTACAGCGGGGCCTGCCCGCGTGACACACCATTTATTATGTCATCCAACCAAACTACATATTTAAACATGCAGCGCTAGATAACAGTTTTCGCGCTCCGCACACAAGTACACGGCGCGCGTCTTGAAGCCACACTAATGTAAGGTGTAGGGATTTCAGTACAGTACAGTGGACGAAAGTCAATGTTCGGATGATGACAGCTAGTACGTAGTACATATATATCGATGAATCCACTCTTTTTTTTGCTACCTGGGTCTGTGTTCTTAACTTTGTGAATGAGGGTTTTTGTTTTTAACCGACTTCCAAAAATAAGGAGGAAATATCAATCTTCGTAAATTATGGAACGACTAAAAAAATATTTTTTGATGGTATATTGTACTTTTTTTTGGTTTTTCTCCCCAGATAGGTGCGTACTGCTACGCGGAACTGGGCACAATGATCCGGCTGAGCGGGGCAGACTACGCGTACATCATGGAGACGTTCGGCCCCTTCGCCGCCTTCATCCGGCTCTGGATAGAGTGCATGATCGTGCGTCCTTGCTCGCAGGTGAGTCCCTCTATTTGCTGCTACCCTGGTACTCTTCAGGTGAATGTTACTATCTTACAAGGGGTGTTGCTACCCTACAGGTGTGAACTAGTATCTAAAATATAGATACGTATTGCTACCGTGTAGTTGCGTACTGCTACCCAATAAATGCGTACTAACTACTACATTATAGGGACGTACTGGATACTATGTAGTTGCGCACTGCTATACCCTTCAGATGAGTACTGACAGCTACATTATAGAGACGTACTAGGGTACCATAATTTTAGTGGCGTACTGCTACCTTTTAAGTGCGTACTGCTTACTGTTATCCTACAGATGAGTGCTATTACACTACAGTCGCGTAGTACTATTAACGACATAGGCTTGGAAGTATTTAGAGGAAAATATTTTGCATTACCATCGTTTTGAATACATCTGAAATCTATTTTTTGTTTATTTTTTTATGGAAGTTGGTTCTTGCAAAGTGAAATACTTACCTGCTTGCCGTAAAATTCTGATTAGGTATTTCTTCGAAATTTCAAAATTAATTTCTGCTTAACGCCTGATATAAAGTATATGTAGGTTATAAGTTTATTATAACAAGCTACTATCGAAAAAGTACTTTTTAGAACAACGAATAAGGGCGAAAATTGTCTAAACCGCTTATAATTCTAACAGCAATGTATAGTAATCCGCTTAGACGACGTAATTGGGTTGTCTTAATCCACAGTTCAACTAAGGACCTACGATTCATAATTTCGGAACCTTTTTTCCAGAAATTTCGATACATTCCTCCTTTACTGAAATTTTTTGTTTGTTATCGCTAACTATGTCACAATAACCAGAGAGCGACAATATTTTTGTACTTTCTCAGCCTTTATAAAACTAACCAAATAAAATAAATAAATAACGGGACAGAAGCCACTAATTAAAAAAAAACGTTTTAAGCTCATAGCTCCCCATTACGTTTCTAGGTTGTAACGTGGGGGTTGCAACCTAGGACGTGTTTTGCCTAGTAATGTCTGTGTGTTTTGCACGGCATTCCCGTGGAAAACACACAAAGACATCACCCAACATAACATGTATATTATTATGTTATAATACAATACAAATAGCTCGATTAAGTGTTCGTAAGTATTCGTAACTGATTCCCGAGGCGACACGGTCAGGCTTAGCATGGGTGACCGTGGGTGACATTTATAAATGAGCGTTACCGTGCCTCGGGTGACACGTTAAATTGTAGGCCCTGGTTGTTGGTTCTGTTACAATGATCGTCAAGCCATGTCAGAGGCCTTCGAGCGGCCCAAACGAACCGGCCCGGCGAACTTGCTTACTTGCTTGCATAATACATACATTAATTAGATATGTATGTTAATTACCTTTACTCGGTCCTTTATTGGATAACTCTATTTTATTTACCCAATTTTCACTCCGAATAACGCCTTTTCGTAGCAAAGGGCATCAATGTAAATTTTGACCGCGTAGGAAGTAATTTCATTCCCATTCCCTCCCACTAGAAATTCCAACATCTCTACAGAATGAAGATTAGGGGATGACGTAGGTTGAATAAATAAGGACGAGATGAAGAGAACTGAGCTTATTATTTATTCTGTACTAGCTGAGCCCCGCGGTTTCACCCGCGGTTGAAAAGTATCCTATGTGCTATTCTAGACTATAATCTATCTCTGAGCCAAATTTCATGCAGATCTGTTCAGCCGTACTGGCGTGAAAGATTAACAAACATCCATCCATCCATCCATATATACAAACTTTCGCGTTTATAATATTAGTAGGATAGGATAGTTGGATTGGAGCCGTTATTATCTGTCATTTTTACCCGACTCTTCAGTAGAAGGGTCTTCTTTTATGCCATAGGTGCCAAACAAGCTAACGGGCTACCTGATTGTAAGCGATCACCGTCGCCTATAGTTAACTGTAATGCCAGGGGCATCACTGATACGTTGCTAAGTTTTAAGGACTCTACTGACAAGTGCAGAACCCCGTGCTGTAGTTTACCCGATATTTTCGGATTTATATCTATGTATATATCTGTCTGTCTCTAACTCCCTACATTGCTTGTAAAATGGCTTAACTTGATCATCGATCCCAATTGAACAGTAAAAATACTGTTGGATTTAATAAGTTACTTTGTAAACGTTTTTGCTACATAAAACTTTTATTATTGGCGCCCAACGTGGTGCGAAGTCCAATTTCGAATTGGACCTATTTGTCTATAGCTACATATTCTGCAATATGCAAAGACAGTATTCTATCCAATAAAGACATTTATCCAATATAACATTGCTTAGCAAACGTTTGTTTAATGCTAGCGTCATTGGCGCCCAACGTGGTGCGGGCGTAGTTTATTTGTCATGGGATTTCCCCGGGTCCGATATTGAATCCAATATGTTTGTGTACCGCTTTCTTTTATTGGCCGTTTTAGTCATTTGTAGCTACTTTAGTATTATTGTTCAATTTGATGGATTTTGTCCGAATTTGTCGTTGTAAAA
This sequence comes from Peribatodes rhomboidaria, assembly GCA_911728515.1. Lineage (NCBI taxonomy): Eukaryota > Metazoa > Arthropoda > Insecta > Lepidoptera > Geometridae > Peribatodes > Peribatodes rhomboidaria. The sequence goes on from OU452190.1 coordinate 2,550,487, forward strand.
TAACAATTGCGTCTTAAATGACGCTGTAAACGGTTTTGGATTTTCTACGGTATTTTTATTGCCAAGATACTCTAGATGTAATATTCTCATAGCGTCATGCCTTTCCCCCGAAGGGACTGGCAGAGGTGTAATACAACACCCACATTTCGACGATATTCAGTGCCAAATGTAACAGGGGGCGAGCATGTCACCATACACCGGGCTCCAGTCATGTAGCAGATGACATACAATACGCACATATGTTCTCACAATGAACAAATTGGTGCGTGCCGTCGGCTGGGTTCGAACCCGCTCTCTCTGGTTTGAGAGGCGTGCCTTCTCCCAACTAGGCTGCCATCGCTTTTCCATTTTCATTGTGATATCCTAGGCGTTGTTTTTTCATTTGTTAATACATAATTAGCCATTATCTTTAATTACAAGTATGATCGAAGTAACTATTACAAGTATGTATTTAAAATCATAGCACTCACCAGTAGATGTATAAAATAAGGTTGCATGTGTCCATAAAAAGTACGACCAATTCTGTGTAACCGAAGTCATTGACCTCTCGAGCCTTCAGCATTTCCGTCCCGCGTTGGGCGCCAAAAATAGAAATCGATTGCGCGAAACTGCTTACAAGCTTTTTCTAAGTTTTTATAAAGGAATTGCTATTTATTCGATTATCTCATTTGGGTAATTGAGCGAGCGAGCATTAGTGACCGAAGCGTCTATACTTTAGCTTCGGCAAAAATGCTGTCTTAGGTCCGGCGTCTGTCTGAATGTCGTCCAGCTGCCTTCCTATATAGGCTGTATTTCTCAACCGATTCTCTTGAGATTTTGTAAGTACGTTAGAAAAACATATAGGAAAATATAATATCGGACCTTCTCAAAATCTCATTTGGCTAATTTATTCTTGTTTTTGTTTCAACAGGCCATCGTAGCGCTCACGTTCAGTGTGTACGTATTGAAGCCAATTTTCCCGGAATGCGATCCCCCTGAAGACGCCACTCGGCTTCTAGCAGCTTGCTGTATATGTAAGTATAACATACTATAGCAGTATAGCCAAAATACTCATAAGCTAAGTGTATAAGTGCCCATTTCTGAAGAGAATAGATTGAACGAAGCTAGTTATTATTTGATCAAATCAGGCGTTAAGTTGGGGAAGTTCTTGTTGAAACTGTTTTTTCAACAAATCTGTAGTGTATTTTAGCTTATTTTGAAGCAGAAATGCACCAGAAATTTGTAATAATAATAATTTATGTAAAGTTTAACGGCTGTCTGTAGTACCTATAGCTTACACAAGCAGAGTTGATTCGTTTGGAAGTGGTAGGTTGTTGTGTTATACAAACAAACCTAGTGTTACTAATAGCAGTAGGTATTTGGTGAGCGATTACTTTTTCATTAATAGCACATGTGGAATAAAAAAACGTTGAGGCACTTAGGAAGTAGCACAAGATTTTAGTCAATCACCTATAGGAAATGCAAGGCACTGCGTTGTATTTTTTTAAATTGTATTTTGAAAGCATTGATAATGAACTGCGATGGAGCCGCTTGCCTAGAATCAGCCGATTCACATTGTTATATATCGATGATCTTCCAAATATCTAAAAGATCACGCATTGGTGTGTACCTATGTGTGATCTTTTCAATGCACACAATTGTAAGTAAAGTGACAGTGAAGCCTAGATGACATTGAAGTTAGCTTAATCTTCATAAAAGTGATAACGACTTGGCGAAGCTTAACAGTACGTACTTATCTCCAGCTGTGATGCCTGTGGTCGTGGAGTGAAAGCACTTAGCTCTAGAGTGGATCTATTGTTCACATACTCTTGTGTAGCTTTTCCTTTAACACGTGAGAGGGTGGGCGGAAAGCATTTCTATCTGTCAGAGAAGTATGCAAGTTGTCATAAAACATGAACAGCTAATTTGAGACAGTCAACCAGTGGGGTTCTTTTGTTGTCTTGTGTTTAGTACCTACAGAATAGATAAATGTTACATAATGGTGACTGATCCTACCTATACTTTGATAACTTGAGTGGATACTTTGAAATTAGGTGTGACTGCCTTAGTAGTGCTGTCGGTAGTAAACCTGCCTTTCGAAGCTAGGAGGAGTGGGTTCAACTCTCACCTAGGGCAAATATTCGTGTGATAAACATTTCCGTTTGTTCTATGTCTGGGTGTTAATTATCTATTTAAGTATGTATTTAAAATGTTTGTATGTATATCAGACTCTGGCAGCTATAGTAAGTACAAGTTTTCCTTAGTTTGGGTCAGACGACCATGTGTGCAAGTGTCCCGAATATTATTTATTTAAGTATTTATTTAGGTATACGAACATAGCTACCTAAACATCTAGTATTTAATTCCTTATAAAAATCGAAATATGGACATTTTAGTCAAGTGAAATGTGTTTAGAGATGTGTTTATGGTAAAACTCTCTCCGTCCTTCCAACCCTCGCTCCAGTTAATGAAAAACATCCCTAAGCTAGTTTCAATATTTCCATATTGTAAATATAATTAATAATTATTAATATTGTAAATTAAAAACATTACATTTAGTGGCGAATTCAAAATTTTTGATAATTTTTGTTGACATTAAACTAAAATGATGCAATACCACGTGTTGGACCACATTTTTTAGCTTAACCCATCCTTAGGTGAATAATTGACTCCTATGCAGTCTCCAATGAAGTTTTCCGTTCGCCAGTGTTGCTGACGTTCGTGAACTGCTGGTCGGTGCGCGCGGCCACGCGCGTGCAGGACTGGTTCACGTACGCCAAGCTGCTGGCGCTGTTCATCATCATCGCTGCCGGGATCTACCAGCTGTGCAGAGGTTAGTCAACATCCTTCAGCATCATCATCATTTTCACCGAAGTCACCATGAAACGATAAACAGTTTAGTCTTTAAAAAATCTTCTATCCTAAACCCGTTACGTTTAAATATTAAGAAATTCTCCATCGAAACCAGATACGAAGTGTAAAGAAACTCCGGTTTCGTAGACGGTCGACATCATCATCATCCGCAGCCTTCTTAATCCCCCTGTAATAATTATGGTCTCATATAACTTCTTTGGGCATTTATCGCGACGCGGTGACGACTGAACCCCATAGAACGCCTTGTGGTGCAGGGTAAGATGTACAGGACGAGATCAAGAGGCAGATTACCATTAAGGTGGACCGACCAAGTAAAGGCTGCATGGTCCCGTGAACACGTGCACAAGAAAGGCTGCAATACGTGACGGATCGCGACGAATTGTAAAGCGAGCCACCACACTAATGACCACTACCACTCTGCCAAGAGTGCTAAGGACTTAGAAGACATTTGTACCAGCTACCAGCAAAGATACCGTAGGGTAAACAACTTACAGGAAGGACCAGAGCTAAGGTACCTATATACTTACAGCAACAAGTATCACTTCCACTATCAAGACGATTTAAATGATACCTCACATGTCGAAATCCGCATGAAGCTGTTTATATAGGCTGTAGGTGCCAGCCAAAGAAACCTCAAACATAACCCTCCTTCTTGCGCAGTCGGGTAAAAATAGAGAAACTGACAGAAAATATTACTAAAATTTACTCAAAAGATACAGCAAGATAGAACAAAAGACCTTGAGAAATTTACAGAAAACATGGCAGGACCAATGGCAACTGAATACGTAAAATTCTTGTACCATCTGTTGGTATGCGCATTCTAATGGTGGTACCGCACGAATTTTATAGCGATCTGTAGGCCGAAGACGAAGTTTTTCGGTCTACAACGAGTACATGGCCACATTGCATCTTTATGAAGTTTATCGCGTAAATATACGCAAAGTACAACAGCGGTTAAATGGTAACAGCGGTCGCTCTGTATTTCATAGGAGCCAAAAATTAAGTATTTTTTACATTAGTGTCATTAAAAATAAGATAAAATGCAAGGAAAAGGCGACAGTGGGCTACTTTTTTTTTACTTTTTCTATTCCTTTACATTAGTATAAAACAAATCCGTGTCTGTCTCTAATATCCGCTAACTTCCCCTAAACATTGCAACAGATTTCGTTCGATGCGGTTTTCACCATCACTTAGCAAATTTTTCACGAGAGGCTTATAGGTATACCGTGCGAAGTCGGGGCGAGTAGCTGGTTCATAAATAATAAAAAAAATACGGCCAAGTGTGAGTCAACTAGCGCACGAAGGGTTCTGTACCATTCTCTACAATATTTTAGAAATACATCATCTGTAAAAATGTCAACTGGATGGACAGCGGAGTCTTAGTAATAGGGTCCCGTTTTACCCTTTGGGTACGGAAATCAACCGAAGTGTGGCCGCGCAAACAAAGTTCATCGCGATAAAACGCTTCGATATGCTAGAGTATCGACAGCAGAGCGATTTGACCGCGACTTTACAAAACAACAAAACACACCTCAACTACACAGAAAAAAAACTATTCTCCTATTAAGACAATATTTATTGGCCAAGAATAATAATGATTTATATATGGCCTAAACAATGAATTCTTGACATTAGCATATTATTGTTTTAAATTGACTGTCTTAAATTAAGACATGTATTTTTAATTCAAATCAATATTATTCTCAGATTAATAACTATGAATTCTAGATCTGAGGTAGCATGTATTTTTATTCCAAATTAATATTATTCTCAGATTAATAACTATGAATTCTAGATTTGAGTTAACATGTATTTTTGTTTCAAAATAATATTATTCTCAGATTAATAGCTATGAATTCTAGATTTGAGTTAACATGTATTTTTGTTTCAAATTAATATTATTCTCAGATTAATAACTATGAATTCTAGATTTGAGGTGTCATGTATTTTTATTTCAAAACAATATTATTCTCAGATTAATAACTATGAATTCTAGATATAAGCCGTCATGTATTTTGATTCCAAGTTAATATTATTCTCAGATTAATAACTATGAATTCTAGATTTGAGTTGAAACGTATTTTTATTTTAAAAATACCATGTCTTCTTACAAAAACAACTTTATTTCAATCGAAGAAGACCTATATTATTGAATTGAGATGATGTTTTAATAAATTATTCTTAAACTAAGGGTTTTTTGGTTTTCTTTTTGAGAATATAATTTCTTGTATCAAAGTAAGCTTGTGTTTTAGTGATAGAATCAAATTCTCATTATAAAACGTACTATTCTTAGGCGCACCGCAGACGACGACGTGGACCAGGCCAGGCCGGTCAATTTCACCGCGATCGATAGAACAAAGGGTATACTGCCAACCCACACGTGGTCAAAAAGACCGTGGCTGGTCGCGCCGCCAGTGCCCGCGTCACCGTGTGGGTTGGCAGTATACCCTTTGTTCTATCGATCGCGGTGAAATTGACCGGCCTGGCCTGGTCCACGCCGTCATCTGTGGTGCACCTGAATGGCAGAAAATGTTTTAGAGCATGTTATATAGATACAGAAACAATTACTGACATTAGCATTTTTTAAGATACAAAACATGTTATGCAATTAATAAATTCACTGAAATACAAGAAATTAATCTCTATTGATCAGGTAAAACAAACAAAAAATATATTAATATGTAATGTATTTATCAAAGAAAAACATACAAAATTATTAGACACAAAGTTAAAAACCTACTAGCCGAGCTAAATTGCCGAGTTTTGTTTCTACTCTCTTAAAATAATAGAAATAAATGTCTTGGCATGGTCTTACTCACTCGATACACCATTTTATGAGATTTAAAATAATTGAACATACTTTTGATAAATCTGCCAACTTAATTTACTAGAAAACAATATTACATATATCCAGAAGTATTTTCATGTTTTTGTTTTAGTTGTTGGTTTCGTAGTACTTCAAAATTGATTTTCCACATGGAGATGTCGTGAGCAGTGTTTTCAGGTCAGTCAAACTCTGGTAAGCTAGGTGTGTTCGGAAACAGATTTTTCTATATGGTCTACGTCCGCACATATATCCGATATGTCAGCTGTGGTAATGGTGATATTCTCGGTCTGAAAAATAAATAAAAATTTTATCTTTGTGTTTTTAGTACATGAGTATAGGTGTGCCCCAATTTATCGGTACAGTGAAGTAAGCGAGCCACTTCCTCTACTCAGTTTCTTAAAATATTTCAGAATTTTTAATAAATAGGTATTACTCAGTTTTACTCCGAGTACAGAAAATTGATTAGTGCATTTTAATTTATTGATAGCTTACACTACTACAGGGGTGGGGTGGGTTCGACCCGCACTTTCATAGGAAATGGTAATTTCTCCGGGATAAAAGCAGTCATGTCCTTTTCTGTACCCCGGACACCGTGTATGCAAAATGCAGAAGTTCAATCGAATCTGACTGTACATACCGTCATCAACGATGTCAAGTATTCTTCGATTTTGTTCTCTAATTTAATACGTGTTCCTATAGTCGAACACAACTCTTCCAGAAGATCTCCTTTAACTTCTTGGTCGAGAGTTATACAATTAACTGAAATGAAGAATCACAAGTTTTAATCCAACAATAAAATTATCTTCATAGCAAGGTTAAAACATCTGTCTCTCGGGTTAAGACTACAGTTACTTACTTACCACTAAATTGTTCAATGATGTCCGGGGGAATATTCAAACTGGTGAGCAATTCTTCCATTTTCTCCGTTATAGGGATCTTAATTACTGTATTAATGTAGTAATCCCTTGTTTTTTTACCTAACGTAACTTAGGTTAAGTAGGTAGCTACATATATCTTGGTCACTAAATAACTACGAACACTCACTATCGAAAGATGATAAAGAACTACGTAGGACCCAATCACTTTCATCCAAATTAAAATACAGTCAAAGAACCTCTTATTAATCACTTGTATTGTAAAATAATAACTAGCGCGCACACACGATGTTAACCTGTTAGATGTAATGGCAGCCTGGGCGGCGGCCACCGAGCGAACTTCATTCGCAGTGTTGCCAATACTGATTCCGCAAAGAGCGCTAAAAAGTCGCCGGAACCATGGTAAAAAAACCTACTTAAATTTTTTGGGTTACAAGGAACCCGTTAAATTTGTTCTGCCCGTCCGTCCGTCTCAACTTATTAAAATTTGTATTTTTGAACCTTAATTTTGAAAATGACTTAGAATTCCTTGAAATTACTTAGAGTTACTTGAAAATTACTAGACTAGGTGCTCTAACCACTGATCACGGATGTTAAGCAACGGACGACACGGTCAATCTTCGTATAGATGACCGCGGGTAGCATTCACAACTGAGCATAACAACAATCGTCAAGCTGTGTCAGAGGCCCTTGGGTTGGGTGGCAAGAAACATAACCAAACCTAGCTACTCGGTCTATACTAACCTGTGTGCATTTATGGCATACTAGCTGCGCCCCGCGGTTTTACCTGCGGTCACACATTTGAATAACAATATTATTACCCTCCACTGCCATAGATAGGTCACATTTCCAGTCAGCTTTTAGCGTTCCGTACCTCAAAAGGAAAAAAACGGAACCCTTATAGGATCACTTCGTTGTTCGTCTGTCTGTCTGTCTGTCAAGACCCTTTTTCTCAAGAACGCGTGAAGGTATGGAGCTGAAATTTATATGACATACTCAAGTCCATGGTCTCCATGTCAACCCAATCAAAAGATACAGCTGTTTTTGCTGCTAATTTTGGCATTTTCAAAGGAAAATACGCAACTCAAAAACCTACAGGGTACTTCCCGTTGACCTAGAATCATGAAACTTGGCATGAAGCAAGGTCTTATAACACAACCAAATGAAAAATTCCGAAAATTGCGAATTTATAAATATTTGACGAAAAAAAAACCAATACAAAGTTAGTTTGTAGTTCGATCGTATTGAAGACCATACATATCAACTACAAATTAAAATTGTTTTCTGAACTAACTAACTTTTACTGATTTTAATATTTCTTGTTGACTATAATTATTATTAGTAGGTATGTACGGAACCCTTGGTGCGCGAGTCGGACTCGCACTTGTTTTAGTTTCTAGTAGGTTTACACTTAGCTAAATTTAGTAGATTAAATTCAGGTATTATCATATTCATCTCATCATCATCATATCATATTACACTTGGCTAAATTTAGTAGATTAAATTCAGAAGCAAATTTAGAAGCAAGTTCAAAATTCAAAAGTTTCTAAATGATTCAGTCAATCAGAAACCACCCTTGCTTCTGAATTTAGTATCCTAACGATATCCTAACTTACTAAATGCTATTACACCATTGTAAACAGTGACGTTACCAAGTGTTTGAAATATCCTATGGTTCGAATAAATAAATTGAATTGAATTGAATAGAACACTTCACTGAATTCAGTAGCATTAATATTTTAGAAGTAGTTTCTATGGCGGTCCGTACCTACACGTTCAATCTCGATGCGTTTGGCCGCCTATGCGTTTATGTGAAACTGCCAAATATTGGTGTAATTTTATAATGTGGCAATATCAAGTGTATGAGCCAAGAATAATTTTCTTGAATTTAAGAACCATTATTTTTGAATATGTTTATATACCTACTTAGTTCAATCAAATTAATAAATGCTAAATACATCAGTAGGTACAAAGACTAACCCTTGTCTCACATGGCACGAACCATTTAACTTTCTGGTAGGTATACGATATACAATATATTATGTGTTTCCAGCTTTTAACAATTAAATAACATGATTAGGTATTATAAATAAGTATACTTAGCAAAATGCAATTAATTTCGCGTACGGGATCCATTTCTATTATTGTTCGTTGACCGTTTATTACTATACTTACCTAGATCCTACTTCCTACTTCCTACTAATATTATAAACGCGAAAGTTTGTGAGAATGGATGGATGGATGGATGTTTGTTACTCTTACACGCCAGAACAGCTGAACAGATCTGGATGAAATTTGGCATAGAGATAGCTTATAGTCTAGAATAGCACATAGGATATTTTTTAACCGCGGGTGAAATCGCGGGGCGCAGCTTGTAAGTAATAATTTATGAACTTTCATTACCTACTGAATAAAAGCAGCTAAGGTACCTATTTATCGCATTGTCACAGGCTTAAAATAACTACTTAGGGGCCGTTTATTTATTATTTATTAATCACGTGAGGCCAGAAAGAGGAAGAGGGGGTTTACACGTACATATTACGTGTATTTATTTTTTCGTCAAACGCGCGATTTCTAAACTGAAAAACGGCTTGTACCTACCTATACCTAGCTAGTGGGATTTTGACTAACTGTTGCCTGGCTACGAACGAAGTCCTCGCGCGCCTCGACTCGACCTACTAAAATACCTAACACGTGTCTTTTTTGCTCTTTAATCGTCACCACGTATCACCAAGAGGGGGTTAAAAATGGTAAAAAAAACATCTCGTATTATAGGCGTATGATAAGTTGTGAATAGGATTGAATTCGCATGTTTGCTATCACGGGGTGAATTTTCTGTACTTGTACTATTATTTATTCTGTGGCCTAGTCGGGTTAGCATTTGACCTTGCATTAATTCCCGTCAGTAATTTTACGAGTACAGTATTTTTTATTGCCGGAATCTTTAGTGGGCGTAACCCTAAGAGTGAGTTGCACCAACTAGGTAATTTTAACGAAACGATAACCAAAGAGTAACTGGCCGTAATGGGTTCCATCATTTTAGCAATGGTTAAAATGACGTCACAAATAACGATAACAATAACCGTCCAATTTCGGGCGGTTAGTTGTTAAGTCATATGTCACCTTGTCTGTTATCTTATTTTTTGTCAAGGAATGGTTTTTGCTCAATATCTCAGTCATTTTCAACTTTGCAACAATAACACTAAGAACCTAAGTGGTTGTAAATTAGATTATCTACAACTTTAGAGCCAATAGTTTTTTGATATTTTTTTAATTAATCGTGAAGAATGGTAAAGTACTTTTAAAAAATGTTTTTGAATGGAAAGTGTAATCCTATCTTTGGTTAGTGTTAATACCTACTCAATTTCGAAACTGAATGTGTTTCAGTTTCGAAATTGAGTAGGTATCTCAAAATACTCTACCGAAGAATAATCTTCTAAATAGAAGATAATCTTTGTGCTTCCTTACAAAGAAACTATAATTCTTGGTAAAAATATCTTCATATAAATTATTTCTAGCATAAAGAATAATGTTGTCTTCAACGAACACTAAATAGTTGGATTTAAACCAAGTATCTAATATTTTTGAATGAAAAAAACCTGCTCTTGATTGGAAAATTCAATCTTTTCTTTGGTCAACACATTCACTGTTTCGAAATTGAGTGTCTCAAAGATCTCTACCAAAGAATAATTTTCTCAATAGAAGATAATCTATATGCTTCCTAACCGAGAAACTATAATTCTTGGTATAAATATCTCCTTAGAAATTATTTCTAGCATAAAGAATAATGTTGTCTTCAACGAACACTAAATAATTTGATTTAAATCAAGTATCTAATATTTTTGAATGAAAAAAAACTGCTCTTGATTGGAAAATTCAATCTTTTCTTTGGTTAAAACATTCATAGTTCTTGAATTAATACCACAAAGTATTGAATCAAGTATGTTATTCTTAGTTTTAGTATCAATTATGAGAATAATTTATTTTTATTGTAAGACTTCTGCATTTCTTGGATTTATAATAATGTTTCAAATTAAGATAATATTGTCTCATATTTAAACAATATTTTTGAGAATAATCTTATTTTTGATCTAAGCAATTTTGTAGTGGCATTTTTTTCCGTGTAGCTAAAACACACGGCCGAAGCGAAATAAATATCTAAATAATATCTTATTGGACACGCTTACTAAAAGAAGAAGGTCGTTTTCTATTTGTACGTTCTATTGTGTTTCTTTCTTTAGGCAAGTGTTTACTCAGTTTGCGGGTAGCCTTGGGTAACGCCACGCAGTTTGCCCATACGAATCGATTTGCGTCTTTTGACAACTTACATACACAACTGGCTTTTTTATTATCATTGAATTAGGAAAACAACGCTGATTGTGTAGAACTTATGTATATACTAGCTGCTCCCCGCGATTTCACCCGCGGTTAAAAAGTATCCTAAGTGCTATTCTAGACTATAATCTATCTCTGTGCCTAATTTCATCCACTGGCTATCAAATCATCAAACACCACTGGCATCAAATCTCCGAATACGGAGATTTGAGATTTTCATCTCAACTTTTTTCGTCCTTCTTGCTCTCGTTTGAAACACGTCATAGGTGTGAGAGTGACCAAGATAAAATATCATCTCATCTCACGCGTAGGAATAGCCCCGCTGTACCTTTACCATGAGTTCGAAAACGTCTACGTTTAGCTCTCCTAAACGTTTCCGCCAGGGCGCTTTATTGAAATGTACGGCACCAAACGAAAACGAAAGAAGTTTTTGTAACTATAGAAACTCATGCGAAGGGTACTGATTACTGAATACTGATGTAAAGCAATGATGCGGCCTAGAGCACGCTTGCCTAGTATTTTTTTATGTAAATTTGCTATTGTATTTAATTTATGTGTGTCTGTCGATAAATACAGTTGACCTGATTAAAAAAAAATTCAAGTACCTCATTTCAATAAGCACAAGTTTCAAATTCAAATTTGAGTCCAATCAGTGAAGAGGTTGCGGAGATACCGGGGTTGTGCGGTCACAGTCTGAGGCGAATTACTAGTAGTAACCGTTATTCTACATTCTGAGCGCCGCCTCTGATCCTACAACGCAGCGGTTGGCAACCCGCGGCCCGCGGGCCACATGCGGCCCTCGGCCCCCTCGTTGCGGCCCGCGAGTGTTTTGTAAATAAGAAAAAAATCGGGACATTTTGCTCACATGACCATGTGACCGATTCTGGCCCCAAACTAAGCAAGGCTTTTACTATAGCTGCCAGAGACAGATAAATATTGATTTTTAGAGATCAGATAATACCTACGTAAATAAATAGATACCTATGGTAAAATATGTATGTATAGAAACCTATAATCAATTTTTTGAATATTTTTGCGACCCGTCACTTGCTTATGTTATGCTTGCACTGTGCGGCCCTTGTCTGCCAAAAGGTTGCCGACCGCTGCTATAACGAGTTCGAAATGTAAATAATCTAGTTTTACGACGTCGCTCTTGACCCTGACCGGCTCATTGGACCAGTGTGTCAAATATCACGAGATGGTAATCAGTCAATCACACTGATACTAATAATGCGAAAGTATGTAAGTTCGAAAAAGACATACAGTTGGATTGAGAACCTCCTCCTTTATTTAAGTCGCTGAAGAATAGGCTTGCGCTTGGCCGCCATCTCGGAAAGTTCAGGGACGAACTGTGACCTAGGGCCCTGGGTGGGACCCTATTCGGAGATTTGAGATTTTCATCTCACCTTTTTTCGTCCTTGTTGCTTTCGCTTGAAACGTCATAGGTGTGAGAGTGACCAAGATAAAATCTCATCTCATTTCACGCGTAGGAATAGCCCTCCAGTTCTTGTGCGTGAGATATTTTTTTGTCGTTGTCTTTCTTGTTAGAAAAGTCATAGGGGAGAGAGTGAACAAGATATCACGCGTTAGAATGGAGCCTAGATCCCTATCTTCACAAACCATTTTCGAATTTGGGTCATTTTTGAACTTAAAAATGGTATTGCTAAAATAAAGGTTGGTTGTGGTACTTGTGGCAGGCCCTAATCCTGCAATAGTAAGTTCGTATCTATACCTACTTAATTAAATCCAGTACGACCTCTCAAAAACTTAAAAAAAACTATTAAAGGCCCACTCTCTAATTGGGAACCCCCCAGTATGGTGGAAAAATATTTTTCCGCTAAAAAATAGACTAGTTGTTAGACAGTTAATTTTTTTACAGATGATGTATTTCTTTTGCCGCTAAAACAACAAAAAATAAAAAAAGGAATAAAATAAATATAAGGGACTATCATACAACAAACGTGATTTTTTTGCCGTTTTTATAGTTGATTGTACGGAACCCTTCGTGCGTGAGACCGACTCGCACTTGACCGGTTTTAAAGTAGACGCAAACCGGTGGCAGTTCCTAGATATTTCATCAATCAAATTTTTAATTACTTACCTAATTTACATGTTATGAATATTTCTCGGTATTGTGCAATATTGGACGTGTTTTCGAACATTAATCTATTCTTGTCGCTATTTGGCTTATTATTAAATTAGTGGGCGTGGCAAAATAGAATAGGCGAGCACACGTCTTAGTACATGATCCAAAAAACAAGGTTTAGCATTCCGGGAGCAAACACGTAATGACGTCACTAGTCATCGTCAGCCGTCTCTTTCGAACTATTTGTAAATGACTTATTTCGGTCTTGCTTAAGCATCGATTGACGTCACTACGTGTTACCCACGTGACCGGAATGCCTGGCGGAGTATTTTATTATACCATGTCTTAGTATGGAAACTCCAAAAGGTAATTTTGTCAATTTGGTACATCAGAAACTGAGAAAGGTACCTAATAGGCCCAATTCTGAAGGCCAATTGACTAAACTAGCTAGTAACATAGTCTATGTATGTATGTATTAAGTAGTTTGCCTCGACCGGAAACCTTGCATTATAACTTCTCGTGCGATTTTGCTAATAAAACTTAAATTAAAAATTAGAAAAACCCCCGACACTGATTTTCACCAAACATAGCTCAGAACATTCCAGACTAATTCACTTTTCTAACCAAATTCGGTTCTTCCGTTCGGGAGCTACGATGCCACAGACTCACACAGACACGTGAAACTTAAAACACCCCGTCGTTTTGGCGTCGGTGGTTAAAAATGCACTTGCACCTCAGATCAACCTTGAGAATAAGATGGCGCACGGCGTATGATTTAGGTGAAGCCAAAAACCATCCAAAAACTACGCTGCTGTCGTATATGTACACGACGTGTACGATATGTGTGCCAAATTTCATCCAGATCTGTTCAGCCGTTCTGGCCTGAAAGAGTAACAAACATCCATCTTGTCTGTTGAAATTAAATGCATTCAAAGTAATGTTATGTGCATTTCCATACTCAGACTCTTTGACTAGAAGTCAAAATAACCACATCCATTCTTTGAATGCATTAATGTTTAACATAGTTTCCCGTCATAGTGATAAGCTGCTATTTTTTGATAGTAATCAATTTATTTATAAGTACCTGGATGGCCGAGCTTTGCTCGGTATTTTTTTTAATTTTTTAATTGTGTTTTTTGGATAATAAACAATTGATTTTAGTCTAACCTCAAAGCAAACACTCATTGACTTCGTGTTACTTAACAACGCCATCTGCTGTTGTGTCGTTAAAGCAATTAGTTGCTTTGCTCACAAAAAATAGTATTATTATTCGCCAATAGATGTCAGGAAGAGTCATATTCAAACACTCATTGACTTCGTGTTACTTAACAACGCCATCTGCTGTTGTGTCGTTAAAGCAATTAGTTGCTTTGCTCACAAAAAATAGTATTATTATTCGCCAATAGATGTCAGGAAGAGTCATATTTTTCAGTTGAGACTACTCAAACGCCTCCTTTTTGTTATTTTTCTTCCAAGTTGATTATCGATAAAACTCGATAAATTACATTTTCTAAAAATGATTCCTAGCTAGATCGATTTATCGCCCCCGAAACCCCCTATATACTAAATTGTATGAAAATAGTTGGAGCCGATTCCGAGATTCCAATTATATATATATATATATATACAAGAATTGCTCATTTAAAGGTATAAGATTTTAAGTTAACACAGGACAGCATGTATTGTCCTAAGAAATGCAGACACTTGATTGCTACATTGTTAGCCTACAATATTGATTCAGTTATAGGAAATATAACGAAGTACAAAGATAAGGTCACAGTTTTTAGTAAATGTATCTACTAATAACATAACTGTGACCAATAGTTTAAACTTTTAAGTGAGACAACAGAGAAGTGTGTGGACATTTCACTTTTTTATCAAAACATAAACCGCTTCTCTGGCAAAATTTTAGAAATAGAACTTTTATTAGATAAGTATAATTTTGATATTTTATGTTTCACTGAAACTTGGTTAAAATCAAATAAAATGCTATTTAATGTTACAAATTTTCAGGTGGCCAGTGCGTTTAACAGAGTATCCGCTGAAGGAGGAGGCTGTATTATTCTTTTTAAAAATAACATGAAATATAAGGAACGCTCTGACATAAGGGGCTATTCTGTTGAACGTGTCTGTGAAATTGCTTGTGCGGAAATGGACAGGCACATAATATTATGTGTTTATCGACCACCATCATCTAACTTCAATCATTTTATGTCAACAATGGAGTGCGTACTAAAGAAACTTTCTAAATCAAATAGATCTATTTTGGTTTGCGGAGACTTCAATATAGATATTTTAGTCAATTCTACGGATAAAATTAATCTAATTTCTTTATTTAAAGCATTTAATTTAAACTATCTTTTCTGCGAGCCAACTAGAGTAACGGAGACCTCATCTACTTGCATAGACAATATTTTCTCAAGTTGTAAAACAAAAGATTTATCACTTTTTAACGGAGTCAGGTCAGATCACAAGGGCCTTGCAATTAAATTTGAAATTGATAAAATAAAGAAACCATCTTTAGTTGAGTGAAGACCATTAACGAAAGGTAGGTTAAAACGACTAAATAATTGCATAGAGTCGAAACTTATTTTAACTGATTTTTCTGTCAATAACCCTAATGACAGTTATGAAAAATTATTTAAAATAGTTAGCAATGAATTTAATGAAATTTGTCCAAAGAAGAAGATTCAATTCAACCAAAAAATACAGTTTAGTGACTGGGCGACCAGAGGTATACGAAAAAGTAGAGATGTTAGGTATGATTTATATAACAAGAAATCTCTGACATCTAGTAAGGATTTTCATGACTATGTTAGAAAATACTCGAAAACTTTTAAGTCGGTTTGCATTCGCGCTAAAGCTTTGTTTATAAAAGATAAAATTCAAAAATCCGATAATAAAATAAAAGCTGTCTGGAAGACCATCAACACAGAGACGGGAAAAAGTAAGTCGAGGGATTCAGAATTTACGCTGGTAGTTGAGAATCAGCCGGTTTCTGATGCAAAATCGGTAGCCAACTCTTTTGAACATTTCTTCTCTAGCATACCCTTTGATGCCACCAAAACGCTTAACTCGTCTCCAGATGATGCAGGTGCTTTTCTAAAAGAACACTTCTCGCGGGATATACCAGACTTTCGGTTCAGATACACTTCCATCTCTGAAATTATCAAAACTTTCAAAAGCTTAAGAGTTAAATCTAGTGAAGATTTATGGGGATTATCAGTAAAAGTGTTAGAGTCTTTAATAGAAACTATTGCACCACACCTCATGGTCATATTTAACATGTGTATTGACAGAGGCACATTTCCCGATTTAATGAAAAACAGCAAAATTACCCCTATCTTCAAATCGGGTAGTAAGTCAGATCCCTCGAATTACAGACCCATCTCTGTGCTTCCGGCTTTGAGTAAAATATTTGAAAAGATTATACTTAATCAACTGTTGTGTCACTTTAACATACACAGTATATTAAACGAAAATCAGTTCGGTTTCACGAAAAGTAGATCAACAACAGATGCGGGAGTTCGATTAGTTACGCATGTGATGGAAGCTTGGGAGAGTTCACAGGATGCCATCGGTGTCTTTTGTGATCTTTCCAAAGCGTTTGATTGTGTAGAACACCGCACCTTGATCCGTAAATTACACCACTACGGAATTCGTGGAATCGCTCTAGATCTTGTCGAGTCATATTTAACTGATAGACAACAAAAAGTGGGAATTAATGGCGTCACATCTTCCGGATCTTTAGTTACAATGGGAGTACCACAAGGTTCTATCTTAGGCCCGTTCTTATTTTTGGCGTATATAAATGATTTGCCGTATATGGTTAAGGACTTTACAGACATAGTTCTATTTGCTGATGATACATCTCTTATTTTTAGAACAGATAGGAAAGATAGTGAACTTGTGCATGTGAACAACGTACTGACTATTATTTTGAGATGGTTCGCTGCGAACAATTTGTTACTAAATGCAAAAAAAACTAAGTGTTTAAAGTTTTCCATGCCTAATGTTAGATATATAGAACCAAACGTAATGCTTGAGGGCGATAAACTTAACATAGACAAGGCGACGGTGTTCCTGGGTATAAGCATTGATTCCAAACTGCAATGGGGTCCACATATTAGTGCTCTGTTTGGGAGACTTAGTTCTGCTGCTTATGCGGTTCGCAAGATTAGGCAACTGACGGATATAGCTACAGCTCGGATGGTTTACTTTGCTTACTTCCACAGCATAATGTCATATGGCATTTTGCTGTGGGGATCAGCTGCTGAAGTGGAGGCCATTTTTATTTTGCAAAAGCGAGCGTTCCGCGCTATCTACGGAATGGGTCCCCGTGAATCATTGAGAGATTTATTTAAAGAAATAAATATTTTAACTTTACCTTCTTTATATATCTTTGAAAATATTATGCACGTTCGCAAAAATCTACATAAATTTAAATTGAACAGTGACTATCACAATTATAACACTAGAAATAAGGATAGGATAGCTGTACAGAGATTTAGACTGACTAAGTCAAGAAAGTCATTTTTAGGCAACTGCGTTAGTTTTTACAATAAAATCCCGAAAAATATAACAGGGCTCACCGAGGGAAAATTCAAATCACATGTAAAAACTACATTAATGAAAAGAGGATATTATAAGGTTAAGAATTATTTAGAAGATAAAGATGTCTGGAGCCTTCCACTTCCGCCAAGTAGCCACTAATATTTATAGATATTACCTAGTTGTAAGCCAAAATTTGTGAGACTAATTTATTTATTATTTGAAAAAATAATGCCCCTCAGTTTCTTGCCTGTTCTTCTGAGTAGAGGCTTTTTATCCGAACAAGGCGGTCGAGTCTATTTAAATAACTTTGACGTTCATAAGTGTATCTTTGATAGGTACCTAAATTGAATAAAAACATTTTGACTTTGACTTTGATCCATCCATCCATCTATCCATTCTTACAAACTTTCGCGTTTATAATAGTGTAGGATAGTATTTGATAGGGATATATCGGATGACGTAGGAATTTATAGGATTAGTAGGATGGGTAGGTCGACGTTTGACCATCAACTTGTTGACTGCCTCGGTGGCTCAGTTGGTAGTGAACCTGCCTTCTGAGCTTGGGGGCGTGGGTTCGATTCCCACCTAGGGCAAACATTTATGCGATGAACATTTGTGTTTGTTCTATGTCTGGGTGTAAATATCTATTTGAGTATGTATTTAAAAATATATATGTATTTATATCAGTCTCTGGCAGCCATAATACAAGCTTTGCTTAGTTTGGGGTCAGACGACCGTGTGTGTAAGTGTCCTGATATTTATTTATTTATTTAACTCGTCTGATGTTAAGCGAATGAAGACCTACAAGTAGAAAGTCCTTATTCAGTATACCCTTGAAGGTACCCAGGTTGTAATTAGTCGGGAATACAGATGATGGCAAGGTGTTCCATTCCCTAGCAGTTCGCATTAGAAAGGTGGAGGCAAACCGATTGGTAAGAGTTAGTGGAATGTCGACTAAGTAGGGATGGTACGTATGCGTTACCATAGTATACCTAGCACAGAGAAAATGTCTATCGTTTATGGATACACTCTCTTATATAGATTTATGAACGAAATCCTTCAAAATTGGCTGTATGGACTAGATAATAATATCTTCCGCCTGTTTTCCTTAGCTTGTTTTATGCGTCAATTTAACCTCATAATTTGCGTGTCAATCCAAAAATCGTAACCACTTGCTGAGGTCCATTGAATAACATGAGGAAATGGAAGAAATCAATTTAGCAGAATAAATTGGTTCTTTTCGCTCGGGAATAGGGTTCGAATTGATCTCGTTGAGATGTGATTGCCATTGAACGTGAAAGGCAATCAGCTTTGTTGTCGGTTGGAGTAGGCAGCTAGACTACGGCCAGACTCAAGGTGAAATGGTTCAATAGATATACCTAGTTAAGTTTCGGGAGCACTAAAATGGATTTTTAAAAACTAAATGAAAATAAGTGTAACGGATGTGAAGGTACATATGTAATTATATCGTCATGCCTTTCCCTCAAAGGGGGCTGGCAGAGGTGTAATACAACACTCACACTTCGCCGGACGGAATTCAGTCCTAAATGTGACAGGGGGCGAGCCTGTCGCCATACACCCGGCTCCAGTCATGTAGCAGATGACATACAATACGCACATATGTTCACACAATGAACAAATTGGTGCGTGCCGTCAGCAGGGTTTGAACCCTGCTCTGACTTGAGAGGCAGGCCTTCTCCAACTAGGCTGTCATCGCTTTTGTGAAGGTACAATATATTCTAATTAAGCTTTTACTAACGACTTAAAATGTGACATATGGTATGCCGATGGTCCGGCTGCCGGTAACGTCTACGCGGCTTATCTACTGCCAAGAACGCTGCATCCGCGTCTAGACGCTGGCTATATTGTTGCATTGGTTTGCTTTATTCTTGGATTCTAGGATTGATGGAGGAGGTAATGGGGCCAGGTGGCTGCATAACTACCTACTGTAATTTCTTGCCAGTCGAGATAGTTTTGGTCATTGTCTCCCTCGCTTGCAAAGTCGTAGGAGTGAGAGTAACCAAGAAACATCTTACGCGTCAAGACGAATCTTAGAATTAATCGATTTTTAATTGTAGTACAAGAATACTTCTAGGTACTTAAGTACATGGTATTGTACTTTTAGTTCAATTAGTACCTCCCTGCCGCAAAAATACGAACTATGACATTAGATGTATGATAAATATGTTATTTTGCTAACTGTCTCGTGAATCAAGCTTTAAGTATGACTAACTTTAAACTTCCTACACTAAAAAATATCCTTCTGACATACCTACATATCGTCACGTCTTTCCCCCGAGGGGCTGGCAGAGGTGTAATACAAGACCCACACGTCCTCGGACGATATTCAGTCCCAAATGTGACAGGGGGCGAGCCTGTCTCTATACACCGGGTTTCAGTCATGTAGCAGATGACATAGGTACGATAATGTTCGCACAATGAACAAATTGGTGCGTGCCGTCGGCTAGAGGTGCGAGCTCGCTCCCTCTGGCTTGAGCCAACTAGACTATCATCGCCTTTTTTTTAACTGTATGAATTGAACCCTATGAATTTTATCGAAATCGGTCGAGCAGTTTTTAAAATATCAACAAAAGTCTAAAAATTGTTTACATGTATGACGAATTACAGGATGGGAAGTCGGTTTTTCAAGCTTTGCGTTTTTTGTTATTTAATATTTTATATTCTTCTGAGTTAATAAAATACTTTATTGTATTTTTTACTCACAAAACAAACTAGTGATATAATTATAGCCTTCTGAGCTTGGGGGCGTGGGTTCGATTCCCACCTAGGGCAATTATTTATGCAATGAACATTTGTGTTTGTTCTATGTCTGGGTGTTAATATCTATTTTAGTATGTATTTAAAAATATCTAAGTATGTATATCAGTCTCTGGCAGCCGTAGAACAAGCTTTGCTTAATTTGAGGTCAAGCGACCGTGTGTGGAAGTGTCCCGAATTTAGTTATTTATTAATATCTAGTTTTCTAAATGCGAAATTTAGTTTGTTTGTGACACTTTCACGCCTTATCTAGTCAACCGATTATTAAATTGTTTTGGTTTTAAAGGTAGGTAGAAGGTAGCTTCACTTATTCTTCACTTCTTGGTCCCAATAATACTTTAATAGCGTTCTAAGTAGCTAAAGCACTTGTTACACTTGACAGAATGTAGTCATCTAAATTCGGAAGCTTCTAAATGATTCAGCCAGTCACAGCCATCCTTGGTTCTGAACATAGACGTAGAAGAAATAATCATATCCTACTGTATATAATATTATAAACGCGAAAGTTTGTATGTTTGGATGGATGGATGTTTGTTACTCTTTCACGCCAGAACGCGCAGAACAGTTCTGGATGAAATTTGGCACAGATAGATTATAGTCTAGAATAGCACTTATGATACTTTTTAACCGCGGGTGAAACCGCGGGGCGCAGCTAGTTAATAAATAATAAGGAAATAATGACCTATGTAATATAGGGCGTATTCTGTGGTTCTGAATTTAGGATGCTAGCTTCCTGAATGAGATTATACTGGACTAAATTCAGTAACAACTGAATTAAGATTACTAAATTCAGCTAAGTGTAATAAGCACTTGCTAGTATCCACTGAGTATAAAAATAGCCCAGTGTTCCGGTGAGAAGGCGTCGCCGGGGCGGTCACGTCGTCAGACGTCGTGGAGATGATTGCAGGGATCCGGTGCCTTGTCGTCGGCCGGCTGAGCGGACGATGGAGGGCATTGTACCTACTCTATATTAGCTGCTAGCTGTTTGCCTGCGACTTCGTTCGCGTTTATTCAAAAAATAGTATCCGAACACCTTCTTCGTGATATACTGTAACTAATAATTCAATTAGGTTTCATCAGGATCCGTTTAGCCGTTTAACTGTGAAACGGCTACAAACAGATGAACAGACAGACAGAGTTAGTTTCGATTTTATAATATTGGTATAGATTATTATGTAGCTCTATTTTAAAATGATGTTAGTGCACTTAGATGGCCAGATGACAGGGGCCTTTTAATAATTGAAAGTACTTAGTGAAAGAATTTTTAAAATCTAACCGGAAGGGCTATTCACAACCATTCGTAAACGTTTCCGTTCGGATTTCAAAAATGTTAAACCTAAATTATTCGAATCTCAGTCTATATTCATAAGTTTTTAAACGTGATTAATTCTTCCGATCGGATTTATACTTGATTCCCTATTCCAAAATGTATAAAAGTGGACTGACATTCGAATAATTTGAAATTTCTGGGATCCGATCGGAAATGTTTCCGAATGATTGTGAATAGCACAGCTGGGGGGCTATTCTTACACGTGAGATGAGATGAGATTATATCTTGGTCACTCTCACACCTAAGACGTTTCAAACGAGAGCAACAAGGATGAAAAAAGATGAGATGAGAATCTCAAATGTTCTGGCGTGAAAGAGTAACAAACATCCATCCATCCATCCATCCATTCTTACAAACTTTCGCGTTTATAATATTAGTAGGAAAGTAGGATATGTTTGTCCCAAGTCTCCTTGACATTAAACCAATATGTCATTGTGTTTGTTTCCAGGCAAAACAGAGCACTTCACGTTCGAGGGCACGACTAACGACGTCACCTCCATCGCCCTCTCTTTCTACTCGGGGCTGTTTGCCTACAACGGATGGTAAGGAAATAAGGGTGCTCCTAAATAGGCCAGATTTGTACTGCAATACTGGCCCAGCTATATTGCGACAATAATTTAAGTGTGGCCCGGCCATACAGTCATATATTTCTAGCATAGATGATAATGGCCGGTGTACAGTCGGCATATATTGCCAGTATTGCAGTAAAAATACATAAAGTCTTAATATGACCACTCTCCCTGTCACATTTGGGACTGAAAAGCGTCCGACGAAGTGTGGGTGTTGTAATACACCTCTGCCAGCCCCTACGTTAAATGTATTATGTTAGCGTTAATTTTGTTCAGATTTTCAAATAAATTACAAACATTGACGAAAAACTTCCTGAAAACAGGAACTACCTGAACTTCATAATCGAGGAGCTGAAGGACCCCGTGAAGAACCTCCCGCGAGCCATCGCCATCTCCTGCGCTCTAGTCACCGTCGTCTACACGTTAACTAATGTCGCCTTCTACACCACACTCTCACCCACTGAGGTAAGAACAGTGTCATCAATGCATCATCATCATTACAGTTTTTTACGTCTTACTGTAGAGATACTGACTTATCATTATGTCGAGGAAGATTGAGCCTTCATCCACCACGCTGGCTCAGTGCGAAGCACAATGTGAAGACACCAAATGCCTGGATCAGCCATGGACCCTACTGATCAAAACCTTTTTTTTTTTTTTATGTAAAATAGGTCGGCGTTTGACCACCAACTCGCCTGATGTTAAGCGACGTTGTGGTCTAAGATGGAGCACGACGACCTATAAGGTACTTATTCACTCTAGCCTTGAAGTTTACTAGAGTGAAGAAGTACAAAGACGGCAGTTGAGTGAAGCGCTACAAGTGCGCTACTGCTCAGCCCCGTCTTCGGAACGGTTACACCGGACTACATCCCGAAACACGACTAGGTCATTTCACGGCATGGCTTGGTCCAGTGGGTGGTAACTAGCCACGGCCGAAGCCTCCCACCAGAGTTTGCTACCCGGTTAGCACTACCCGGGGACCTTGTGCAGTTTATTTTTCAAACACGCCGTATGGTTTTTTATCTGCCACTAATTAATCCCAACATCTCGCAGCATCTTGCAGGCCCGGCCACAGGCTCAATCTTTCTTGCACAAATACATATTTGCAAAAGCAAACATGTGCGCTAAGACGACAAAATGGTTTACCGCACCAACGGCTTGCACTAAACGGTAATATGCACTAAGTACCCACATAATGCACAAACTGTTTGTACATGCAAGTCGCTGCGTGTAGCCGGGCATGCTCCAACGTATCTTTGTGTGTAGGTAGTGTATAGACATATTATATTACCCGATTGATGCCAGTCCTGCGCAGTCTCTTGATTTAATTTAAAGAAACGCTCCAACCAAAGTATGTATGTGTATTTATCGTGTAGTGTATTACTCAACCATCAAGTCGTTTTGACATCCAACATTTTATGTGTATTTTCTAGGTACCCCATTGATCCTAGTCTGGCGTAGTCTCTTGCTGTAAATACAAACTCTAACGTTTTATGGATCAATCAATGGGGTAGCCCGTAATGCTCTTAGGGTAGGCCCATCGATTGATCTCAATCTTACGCAATCTCTTGATTTCAAGCCACCCTTCCATATAATAATGAATCCACACCTGGGGGGCTATTCCTGCGCCTGAGATGAGATGAGATTTTATCTTGGTCACTCTCACACCTATGAAGTTTCAAACGAGAGCAACAAGGATGAAAAAAAGTGAGATGAAAATTTCAAATCTCCGAATAGGGCCACAGAACCTGAACAAAACTGTTTTCGTCACTTTTGTCATGCGAGAACATGACAAGGCTGCGTGGAAACATACGTCTCGATAAAAAGAGTCGACATGCCGTTGTCGCATTGCGTATGCTAAGCCTGCAGGTGACTGACGTCATCCAGGAGAACAAGGTGTAACAAGGCCACGTCCGCAGGTGCTGGGCTCTGCGGCGGTGGCGGTGACGTTCGCGGAGCGGCTGTTCGGCTGGTTCGCGCTCTCCATCCCGCTGTTCGTGGCCGCCTCCACCTTCGGCGCCGTCAACGGGGTGCTGCTCACTTCCTCCAGGTATTTATCACTCAGCATAGGTACGAAGTACGAACTAAACTGTTTACCTATTTACAATTAAACAATACAATACAAAACTCTTTAATGCCACCAAATCACACTCACACTAATATTATAAAGGTAGAAGTTTGTGAGTGTGTAAGTGTGGATGTTTATTATTTTTTCGCGCTCAAACGTATGGACGGATTTTAAGAAATTTGTTATGGAGGTAGGATACCCTAGAAAACTTTCAGCTTTCTTTTTATACGACGTGAACTAAACATACATAACCCCATGGCAAAATAATATACTCCGCCAGGTATAGTTCCGGTCACGTGGGCAACGTGGTTGATGCTTAAGCAAGACCGAAAGAAGTCATTTACAATTAGTTCGAAAGAGACGGCTGACGATGACGTGTGATATGTCATTACGTGTTTGCTCCCAGAATGCCAGACCTTGTTTATTTGGATGATGTGTAACCCCAGCTCCCCGCAGGCTGTTCTACGCGGGCGCGGCGCAGGGCCAGATGCCGGAGATGCTGACGATGGTGTCGGCGCGCGCCACGCCCGCGCCCGCCGTGCTGGCCGTGGCGCTGCTGTCGCTGCTCTACCTCACCGTGTCCGACATCTACGCGCTCATCAACTACGTCGGCTTCGCCACTTGGGTCAGTTGCCTCGCACTCTGCCCGCTAGGTGGCGCTGTTACTAATGTTATAAGTAGCGCCGCGTGCGCGCCCTAGTCTGCCTAGTTGCCTACGGTAGCGCTGCTCTACTGCGCCGTCTTCACTATTTGGGTCAGTTAGTTCTGACACTGGCCACTAAATGGCGCTGTTCCAAATGTCATGGTAGCGCCCGATTTATGACAAGCTACAAATGAGCACTGAAATATAATTTACTAGAAATTAGTACCTAACTATAATGTCTTTAGATAGGAATTTTGTTAGAACTTTTAATCTAAGTTTTTTTTTGTATTTTGGCAATACGCTAGGAATCGGAGTGATAACGGCACGTATTTTGGATTCTCTTTGGATAACGGCGACTATTTAATACTAGATGGCGTTATTTCCCTAAAATTGTCATCCAATGCATAGCCGCTGGTAATACTGTACGTTCAATGTTATTATGTTGATCACCATGATCATTATGCTCTAAGCAATTTTGAATAAATGAAAAGTAAAAATATCCTTTTTTTAAACGAAAACTTTAAATTAAAAATGTTATAAAAAAATGAGTTTAATTTTTGTTTTAACAATTTCAGCTAAGTATCGGGGCTGCTGTCCTTTGCTTGCCAGTACTTCGATATACCAAACCTGACTTGGAGCGCCCTATCAAGGTCAACTTGTTTTTCCCAAGTAAGTAATTTTTTTTATTGATATGTCGGTCTCATTTTAAATATTTCTACTGTTTAATGTGTGAACATAATATGTGCGTATTTGATGTCTACATAACTGAAGCCTGCTATGACGACAGGCACGACAGTCACTTCCTGTTACACACTAACTATTGTCCAGAGAAGTGTGGGTGTGACCCCTCTCCCAGTCCCTTCGGGGCAAAGGCGTTACGATATGTAATTATGGTTTTCACAAATAAATTGTTTCGAAATTTATTGAACTGTGACGTACCTAGTTGTCAATAAATCACGATTTCAAATGCCCAATTTGTTCCAGTAATCTACATAATCTGCACGATAGCGGTGGTAGCGTTCCCCGCGTTCGCGTCTCCCGCCGAGACCGGCGTGGGCTGCCTCATGATCCTCACGGCCGTGCCGGTCTACCTCATCCTGCTCTACCCTTCCAAGCGCATGGCTTGTCTGCAGAAGATCACTCGTGAGTCTTAAAAAAATACTATCTGCGCGCCACGGTTAAAAAGTTGCCTATGTATTCATCCTGGGTATAAGCTTTCTCCACACCAAGTTTCATCATAATCCTTTTACCCGTTTGAGCGTGAAGAAGTAACAAACATACACACTTGCACACTCACAAACTTTCGCCTTTATCTTATCTTAATATTTATAAATTACGTGTCACGTTGTTTGTCCGCTATAGACTCCTAAACTACTTAACCGATTTCAATCAAATTTGCACACCGTGTGCAGTTCGATCTAACTTAACAGATAGGATAGCGCACTAGTATATATATATATATATATATATATATATATATATATATAAATAATAAACGCGAACGAAGTCGCGGGGTGACAGCTAGTAAAATTATATTATTGTGATTGTGATTCTGGTTTTCACACCACCTGTTTGACAATGACCAATTACATATCACGTAGTCTCAACGTAAAGCAAGGCATTGCCTCAATCCTAACTAACATTATAAATGCGAAAGTGAGTTTGTTCGTTTGTTTATTTGTTTGTTTGTAACGTTTTCACGCCCTAACCAATCAACCGATCATCATGAAATTTTGCATACACGTTGTCTGAGATTACAGAAAAGGACATATGGTACTTTTTATCTCGAAAAATAAACGGTTCCTGTGGGACCGCGGGTGAAACCGCGGGGCACAGCTAGTAAGGATATAAAGTTGTGTAAACATCTCAAGGAAGTTTCCGAGTAAACTTTGTACAAGTGGGTATTAAACTAAAAAACTTCCCATAGTAAATTTATTTTATATAATTTCTATTATAAGCCCTCTTTTGTGAAGGTCCACGGCTCTAGCTCCGCCTGCCCTCCTCTAAATCCGGCCCGGACTCAGTCTTCAGTAAGATGAAAAAGATTTGTAATTATTAAAATTGTTTTACTATTTGTTACAGAAACTGCGACGCACTTAATCCAAAAATTAACATTAGCTACGAGACCTAAAGTTAAGGTATGAATACTTTATGTTTAACAACTTATGATTGCTTTTATGATTAACAACATTTTGACTAAACAACTTGTTAACTAAGTTTGCCATTTTAAGTTAACGCCAGTTTCACAGTTTGTTTTAAATAAATGAGTTTTAATTATGATTTTTTTTAATATTTTCAGTGAAGAGCACCCAAAGCTTGGACAAGACCACATATCGGACTGTTTCGATCCTCTATTTATTGACCTTTTCACACAAATAGTCAAAAATAGTACAACCAATGGTTATATGAATTCGCGTGAAAAGGTATTAGCTGTAAAATTGTATGCATATTGCAAGTTGAATGTTATTGAAGTTTTGATGTGTAGATATGTTTGTATAGTGACTTCCCTGTGGCGATTTATTTTTACATAAAGGCCTGAACATAATTATGATAAAAAGGAGTTCATTGTTAAACTATGGTATAGCTACTCACAAACGGGGTCCTCAATGCCTCAAAGCAACTAAAAAGTGAGGATGATCTACTGCCTCTGATAATTCGTTTCCTAATATTAATAATGAATATGAGTAATAATGAATTAAAGGCCGCATAGTAAGTACTAACTAACAAAGACTGGCTGGTAGAAGGTACCACAGGGAAGTCACTTTTGTATGTATTATACAATTTGTATACCACATGACTTAGAATGTGGTCTATAATAGATGGATGTAGAATACAATGCATACACTGCTTATAAGTGTAATTGAATGAAGCTCATTACAATTGAATAGTTCTTGTTGTCAAAAATAATGTGGAATGAATCATAAAGTTATTTATGTATTTATAACTACCGTCTATTTAACGACTTCGCTAGGTATCTCGAATAATAAAGATCTATAGAAATTTTGTAAGAATTTATATTCATCCGACCAAAACTTTATCTAGATAATCGAAGTGACGAAGATATAAAATTAGACAAAACTGACTATCATCTTATGTTGTAATTATTTATTATTGTAGCTTTCATTTTAAGTAGGTAGCTAAAGCTACTTAAAATGGACAATACTAATTAAATTATAAATTATTGTAATGTAATAAAGCTTATGCTCATAGCTTTTATAAATTGATGTTAAAAATTTGTTGAAGCCGTTGAGTTCTATTACTAAGTTTAAAAAGGTACCATCACTACCGTGTTCGTTTAAGTGCAGCCACCCAGCCGTACTTCACTTAGTTGTTTGCTAGCTCTCGAACGGCCAAGACGTGTTTGTGCCTAAACGGATAAACGTTCAAACGCAATAAATATGTCCACATGTGTGCTACGATATCGCATTCGTAATTCAAGTAATTATTGTTTCAGCGCTGGAGCAGACTTGAGAAGTGTCTAAAGTTTGCTGCAGCGCTGAAACAACAAAATTGAACAAGACCTTTCCCTAAGATAGCTTCTCTTTACGCAGTAACAGTACTCAATGGCTGAAGCAAGTGTATTAGACCATAGTAAAGAATGGATATTAAAAAATGCTTTGAGAAAATATACTTCGCAAATAAATGCATTTAATTATCATCTAAGTTCGTATAATACTTCTGCGTCAGTGTAAGTACAGAGCAAATTGCAATTCCAATTTATGGCTGTGTTTATTTCAATACTGTTTACATTTGCGAAAAGCATTTTATATACATTAATCAATTATGTACCTAGTATTTAATTTTATGTAGTTAATTATAATTATGTAAAATAAAAGTTCGCCCATTGTTAATTAAGGATTTTTGATGTTTTTTTTCGTGGTTTAAAATAAACTTTATAATTTTTATGTAAATATTTTTGGAAATCATACGAAGACTTTCCAAATAATAGGTCTCTTTTTTATCAATTATTTATATTAAATTTACTTCTATTTCTATCTACAGTGTAGGTATATATCAGCTACGATTATTTTTAAGTTTTATATTATTAAGTTACATAAGTACCTACTTTTATATTCTTTAGGTTTAGTAAATAGAAACCGATCTACCTTCTTTCCGTAAGTATAGGCAACATAATACATTCATAAATTATAATATAACAACATGAATATTCTTTTGCTCGTGTACTATGTTTAGGGGATGAAAGTAAATAAGTAAAATTTTATAAAATATTTCATTTTTATACCTACATTTAGATATCAATGATTTAGGATGTGTAATTAAATAATTGTGTTTTTTTTAATTCACTTATTTATTGTGACTAAGTTTTTTTTTACAATCAGCACACAACTTAACTGCTTTAAATGTGTATTTAAGCTTATTAATAATAATAAATTGTAATAATGTTGAAGCATTGTGTCGATGTTTCTGTTAAGCGTTATCGATGTCTTAAAGAGACAAAATGACAATAAATAACAAATTAAAGTAAAAATTACCTTTGTTTTATTTTATCAGAAAATATCTAATAAATATGTAGAATTTATAAGCAAGAGAAATTAAACAAAATTCTGGATACACACATCTATAGGATTCCAATTTTACCAGCGGCTATGCGCAACGCATTTCAGATTTTATTCTGATTTTTAACACGATCATTTCAGATGTCAGTGTCAAATTTAGTTAAATCTAAATGTCAAGTAAAAGTCAGCTTGCTTACTGTCAATGTCATTACAACACATGGTATTTGTTTTGAAAAAAATATCTTCAATCAATTCAATTTCATGTAAAATTACATTTTCTTCAACTATGGTGAAGTTCGGTAAAAATAAGTTTAGAGCGCTGAACAAGCTCGCCAAGAAGCAGCAGAGTAATATCGCCGACACCATCTCCAACAAAATAATAAAGAAAAAACAGAACACCGACAAGAAAGTATCTTTCCAAAAAGAAGTTTTGCTGAAAGAAGCTAGAAGCAGCCCTCTCGTAAAAAATGTTACACCAAGTGAAATGAAAAGTAACGACCCAGCTCAAAAATCCGCTAAAAGAAAGGTTATTAAACCAAAAGACGAAGTAGCAATCCTCAAACAGAAAAAATCCGTGGAAAACAAGAAGAAAAGGCAGAAAACACAGATAAACGATACCAAACTGCTTCTAAACTTGATGAAGAAAAAGAAATAGTATTCATGTTGCATAGAATTAAGTTTTACAATACTTATTAGGGGCTCTCCTAAATGGCCATATTTTTACTGAAATACTGGCCCGGCAACATTGCAGACTATAGCCCGGTCATCATTACCCATGCTAGAAATGTACGACTATGTGACTGGGCCACATTTAATAATGCCATGGTCAGTATTGCACTAAAATATGGTTAGTCAGAAGTGCCAAACAAAACAAAAAAAATCAGATGTATTTTGTACGAATACTTGAATTAAGAATATAAGTTAAATATTTTTAATACACTTTTGATTTTTATTTCAATGCTTATGTGCTCTTTTCAAAATTTGGAAGATACAACTTTAATAATTGCAGTTCAACAAAACAAAAGTCCATTGTGATACAAGTGTGGAAAGTAGCTTATTGCAAATGAGTAGACAATAACCTTTCACACCACCTGCTTGACAATGACCATAATTATAAACTATATGACATATCACATAGTCTCAACATAAAGCAAGGCATTGCCTCCTTAATCCTTAATCCTAAGGAAGTTTCTGAGCAAAAACAATCAAATTGAATGAAAACTCAACATAACTGTTAGAAGAGTTTATTCGGAAACTTAGTAGGAAACTAGTCACCAAGAAAAAAAGAAGACTGCAGCTGGTGCAGGTTATAGACATTTACAACAGAAGACGGTGTTTGGTGTAACATATTTTCAGTTTCTTTTTATTGACTCGTGGGAGTTGTGAAATCACCTCTGGGTATAAAGCAGTGTCTTTGGGCGGCTTGAACCCCTCGCTTCACTCAGGACTCTACAGAACTTCCTCGCTGGTCATCTATCATATATTTTATCAGGGTTATCACAGTTATTCAAAAATCAAACAAAAAAGCTAATTTGAAAAAGTTTATTATGAATTAATTCTCGATAAAAAATCCAGAGTACACAGATTATGACTACACAAATACACATGTAACAAGCATAATTATTGCATAGTTAGCTGTTAAAATTTGGATGTACCTATTATTAAGTATATTTTAGTACGGTTGCACCTAGATGGGCCAAATTTTGACTGCAATACTGGCAATATTGCCAATGTAGCCCGGCACTCATCAGCCATTCCAGAAATGTATGACTAAATAGCCGGGCCACACTCAAAATATACCTGGGCCAGTATTGTAGTAAAAATATGGTCCATCTAGAGTCATCCTTCATAGTTAGGTAGAGTTACTATTGAATCTACAGAATCTTTGATATAAAATAGCTAACAATGGTTGTTAATAGCACCGCTGCAGTCGATATCGCTCGAAAGTCAACTGCTGATTGGACAAATTGATTATAAAATCACGTGACATTTGGACGCGTCCAATCAGCAGCTAGCATTAGAGCGATCGCGATTGTAGAAATAGAATCGCTTCAAAGCGAATGCAACTGTAGCGGAGTGTCTTTCGAAGTTATTTGCATCTCTCTCCATTCCAACATGTAAAAAGAAATGCAAATAATTTTAAGCTGACTTTAGTTTTTTTTTACAAAAATGACAAAAAATATCAGGCATACATTTGATTTCGAGAGAAAAAATGCAAAATTCAATACACTAATAATCCTTGGTCGAGTTCTATATTCATTACTACATTATAAAAATCTAAGATTTATATAAAATTTATAAAGCCGCCTACAGACTCGGTGAGACACCCCGAGCACACTGGAGAAGCGTGATGTGAGAGATTTCTCTAACACTGCGTACAGAACAAACGAAGGCCAACGATATGCTGCGTCTCGTTTTATTTTATTGAAACGTAACGGGACCCAGCCAATTCTTTGGCATTCGTTAGCTTGGTCTGTATGCAGCTTACGGCGCGTAGCTCACTCGGGAGTCGAGGCGACGTCGACGTTTCCGCTCACTTACTAGAGTCTAAGCGTGAGACTACGCTTACTTCTCACATTGCAATTCATACATTACAGGCCGATTCAAACTAAATGGCGGTTGTGAAGTTAGGCGCGAAACGCTGCGCAGTAGCAATGAAGGTATACGCCGTCAGAGGCAAGACGCCGCGAAGTCTCGCTTGCGGCGCACTTCACAGCCAGAAGCTCGCGCCCCCGTCACATCTCTAGTGAGCGCACTCCCATCTCTCCATTATATCAAGTCACTTTCAGCGTCTGTCTCTCTCTGTATATCTAACTAACTCAACTGATTTTTATGCGGTTTTCACCATCAGTTCAATTATTATTCTTGGCGGCTTCTCACGGTTAGGTACCGTGCGAGTTGATTTACAAAAAAAACTGCGCCTCTACGCTTCATCATGTAGGCTACCTTAGTCTGGACGAGATTTCTCGCCGTGAGTCTGTAGGTTTAAGAACATATCACACATCAACTCGGAAAGGGATCGTCACCGTATCGCCTTACCCTGAGGCAAGGCGATAGCGATTAGTGCGTTACAGTAGGGTGTTTCATATAAGTACTTAAAGAACTTGAGTTGATACAGCGACGATCCCTTTCCGAATTTTGTGTGCTATGACCTTTAATAGTTAATTCATTTCCACCCCATACAGTTCAAATTACTTAAGTATTGCTCTGATACTTGCAGTTTCTCAATAGAATGAGGGCACGAATTAATGTGGCTGCTGAGAATAGCACTCGTGATCCTGACTGTGATGATAGTGTACAAGTGCGAGCGGGAGCGCGCATAGTGCAAATAGGTTGGCGTAAACGAGATAGCATCGGGCCACAGCTCTTGCGAATATAATGAGTGTGACAAAGACGGACAATGTAGTAATTATTTATTGCTAGTACAGCACTGTAAGGGTGTTAGCTCATAAATTTCGATCTAAATTCTTAACGTACAATAGTTACTCATAAAAAGAAACATTACAATAGTCTCTTCGAAACATCTTAATACTATTATTGTTTGACTAAAATTATTCCCTCTACAATTCTAAATTAAGTCTAATTGAAATAATTATAAAACATAGTGTGCGTAACTTCAGCTTCCTCATAGGTGATAGAATAGTTTTACCTATGCCAATATTTAAAGCATAATAGCTGCAATCAAATATCCCAGTCTTAGTTTAGCTGCCACAAGAACTTCGTTAATATGAGCCATTTACTATGTGTCAGCTGGAGTGACACAACCTCAGCTCGCACATCCAGTACAGGCAAACCAGTGAGGTTAGGGTTTTGGACAATAGCTAGAAAATTAAAGCATAATAGCTGCACAAGGTAGGAAAAATCTGAACGATGCTACTCAAAACATGTAGAAGCTATGATCAAAAAACTGTGTGTAAGCTGGTGTTGTGTCACTTCAGCTACTCATCTCATATCTTCCAAACGAAAGAAGGTATGATTATGCATTTTAGCTCAAATTTTAAAGCATAATTGCTGCCATTGGCAGCAAAATTTTCAAGTCTCTGGGTTATATACTTTCCGAGTTATAAGCTAATACCTATGTGTAAGCTGAAGTTGCGTCACTTCAGCTGACACATGTTGAATCGACGAAACTATCAAACGTAGAGTTTTCATTTAAAAGGCAAAAATTAAAGCATAATTGCTGCACTAGGCAGCAAAATTTTCAGATTCCTAGACCTCGTAGTTTCCACGTAATAATCAAAAAACAGTTTTCGCGCCAAAAAATTCAAATTTTTGCTTAAAAGCGGCGTTGCCGTTCCGTGCGGTACATTATTGCAATTCAATTTGATCTTAGCGCGCATAGTGTTAAAAGTCATTTTAACTTGTGTTCAAAATTCTTTTAGTTTTGTTTAGACTGAGAGCCCCTGAACCATATGGAACTAAGAATGCACCTGTAAAATTTGAAGGCAGATTCTTATGACCTTAAACAACGACGAAGGTTATTGGTTTTGGCGTGGCTTGTTCTCTGTAATTTGGCTAACAAAAAACGACTGAGAGCCGCTGAACTATATGAAACTAGGTATGTATGTTATTTTAAAGATAGATTCTTATGAACTTAGAAGACGAGATAACTAGACTAGGAGCTCCCTGGTCTTCTGATTCTTCATGGAACAACTGAAATAACACTGAAGTAGTTATCGAATACAGATACTTACCTACTTACAGGCTATGGAAACTGACGTGGTATTCACACATTATGATTTTATGTAACGGGAATCACTTACTTATGCGGTTGAAACAATAGTCGGAATACGAGTAATTCCCGTATCATAAAATCAAAGTACTTACAGACTATTAAAATACATTTTACTATCTCTTACCCACACATTAAACATTTATCTTCTTGATTGAATCAGGCGTTACTTTGCGGAAGTTCATCTTCAAACTTGTTAAACACCTACACTACTTACTTACACTAGATATTGTCCAAGTAACAAATTTATCTTCTTTACTATACAGTGGTTTGTCTTTCTTCTTTATTTTAATTTTTAAATTAGTAAATGTACTAGATGGCACGCGAAGGTTGTAGCGGGGTGGTGGGGCAAAAAAACTGGTTCGCCATGCCACTGTCTACCTCGCGCCTGTGACGTCAAGCAGCCATTATCTGTCGCGCGACGTCTTTTGTTAGCCAAATTACAGAGAACAAGCCACGCCAAAACCAATAACCTTCGTCGTTGTTTAAGTTCATAAGAATCTGCCTTCAAATTTTACAGGTGCATTCTTAGTTCCATATGGTTCAGGGGCTCTCAGTCTAAACAAAACTAAAAGAATTTTGAACACAAGTTAAAATGACTTTTAACACTATGCGCGCTAAGATCAAATTAAATTGCAATAATGTACCGCACGGAACGGCAACGCCGCTTTTAAGCAAAAATTTGAATTTTTTGGCGCGAAAACTGTTTTTTGATTATTACGTGGAAACTACGAGGTCTAGGAATCTGAAAATTTTGCTGCCTAGTGCAGCAATTATGCTTTAATTTTTGCCTTTTAAATGAAAACTCTACGTTTGATAGTTTCGTCGATTCAACATGTGTCAGCTGAAGTGACGCAACTTCAGCTTACACATAGGTATTAGCTTATAACTCGGAAAGTATATAACCCAGAGACTTGAAAATTTTGCTGCCAATGGCAGCAATTATGCTTTAAAATTTGAGCTAAAATGCATAATCATACCTTCTTTCGTTTGGAAGATATGAGATGAGTAGCTGAAGTGACACAACACCAGCTTACACACAGTTTTTTGATCATAGCTTCTACATGTTTTGAGTAGCATCGTTCAGATTTTTCCTACCTTGTGCAGCTATTATGCTTTAATTTTCTAGCTATTGTCCAAAACCCTAACCTCACTGGTTTGCCTGTACTGGATGTGCGAGCTGAGGTTGTGTCACTCCAGCTGACACATAGTAAATGGCTCATATTAACGAAGTTCTTGTGGCAGCTAAACTAAGACTGGGATATTTGATTGCAGCTATTATGCTTTAAATATTGGCATAGGTAAAATTATTCTATCACCTATGAGGAAGCTGAAGTTACGGACACTAAAACATAAGACAACTCCAAGTACTAAAAAAACTACATTCTACACTAAAACTTAACTCTAATTTCGATTAGTGGCGCTTAACGAAATATTTTTAGCAAATTAGCTAGATATTTTTAGCTGTTTTTTCGAAGCATATATAAAGCTGCGTCTTTAGCATTACTGGTAGTTGTCGTTCGCACGACCAACCGATCCGTGCGATTATCTAATCGCACAAAGATTGAATGAATTGACCGACATACTCGTAGCCCGAAGAATTGCCAAATTGAAGTGGCAGTGGACAAGGCACTGCACTTTTCCGGGCTGACATGATAATGATAACGAACATTGATTAGGACGTTAATAAAGATGAGTATGTTTGATCGTTAATTCGTACGAACAATGCCTAACCAAATTGACATCCGATTTATGTAACCAATGTTGTGAAATTCATCCTAATATTTTTTTCTGTGCAGGCTTCTATTTATGTCTGTTAAAGACATACAATATTAATTCATTCGTTCTGTTCCTTGTTCTTCCCTTCTGTCATCAAATACACGAGACGTCACACGAACTACGTCGTTTTTAAGGTTCGCTACCAAAATGGGAAAATGGAACCCGTTTGGTGAGATTGTCTGTCTGTGTGTCAGCGCAAAACTCCTAGGCAAACGTGTTACACCTTCGATTACGTCGTAGCTTCCTACCAGGCGAGTCAAACGTATGCCTAGTCCGATGTAAAAAAAAGAAACCGTCTCGACCTCAATAGCAGGCGCAAGCGCAAGCAAGCTCAAGCTGCCACAATGCGACACGCCACCATTTGACAGGAAATATTCAAAGTACCTACAAACAATTTTCGGAAATGGTTATTGCATTAATCGATAAGGACAAGAACTGAGTGACTTAATTTTTTTCCTATTTAAGAGGATTTTTTTAAAAGTGAATCAATCGATTTAAGAACTTACCAGTTGTAACTACCTACAAGGAAGCGCTGAATATTTTGTCACAGAGGTACGATGAAGTTAACATTCTGCGTTGTTCGACTTGCGTCTGCAAAGCCAAGTGCTGCCTTTTACGAACGTTATTTTTTCCTCTGTAAAGCTGCATCTTGCAGCACTAAGAAATCTAGGTGAGCCCGTAAATAAGCGGGACAGCATAATTAAGCTCACAAGATTCAAAGCACTAACCCGGCTCCGAACAAGGCGATCGAGTCTATTAAAAAAAAACTTTGACGTTTAAGTGTATCTCTGATAACCGAATTGAATAAAATGTTGACTTGACTTGACTTGCTCTTATACAATTTTTAGAAGCAAAAAGGCTTTAAATCTGATGAAACTACACGCTCATTGCTGGGGCGAGTACTTCAAACGTGAACATTCAGGAAGTCAGTTGCATTTTCTGTGGTAAATCGCACATGGGCATACCCAGACTTTCTTAACGGGTGGGACAAAACAACTTTCAAATTATTTTTAAATGTACTTCTGGCAGAAGTAAATGTACCTACCAACTATTTTCACTTGAAAAATCCATACAATTTAAGCTTCAAGTTAGGGACCAGGGAAGAGCAAATGCCCCAGATTGCCCCAACGTGGGTACGCCCGTGAATCCGCATGAGTTATACGCTTGTCCTAGTATTATGCTAGCTAAACGAAAGGTTAACTATCGTATCACTAAATATAACGTAACGTTACAACGAGCGTAACGGAACAATGAGCGTAACGGGACAATGAGTCATCCTTTTTCATGCGTGCAGCCGGCGTTGATCGATTTATTAGACGTTGTCACGTCAATAAAAAAACTGCGGAGCACGTGTCACTTTTCCTGTATTTGGTCGTAGAAAAAAAAAAGCGAGAAACAGAACGAATGAATAAATATTGTAAGTCTCTAAAAATCTCTACAAAGCGTAAAACGTCGCTTTCCGCGTCTCTCTGACTTTATATCCACTAGCTCCTAAACCACACAACGGACTCTGATGCGGTTTTCACCATCAGTCAGATATTTTTTTACGGAAGGTTTATAAAGGTGCCGTGCGAAGCCAGGGCCAGCTCGCTAGTAATGCAAAAACTCTAAAAACACATGTAAACGCTGCTTAAAGTGACTTCAGTTGACACCGTGTCCTTAATTTTTATTTTGCACAGAATTTATAATCTTCGAATAAAAAAACCGTTATCCGAATTGGATTTTGTAAAAAATGGGAACATTCTGTAATTATATATTTATGTACTTTCAAATTTAAATAAAAATGCTTACAATCGGTTCATAAATAACTACATAAGTTAAGTAGTAACCAACATTTAAAAAGTTACAACCGAATTGACCTTCTTTTTGAAGTTAGTTAAAAGGGAATCCTTATGGTGAAACTCCGATGTCTATCTATCTGTATTTCAGCGCATATTAATTTTGTATCGCGCAGTTAAAATGTAGTTTGTCAAACAAAGCCACGTATATAAAACAAGCAACGTCTTTAAAACATAATAAATAATAATAATAATAATAATAATAAATTCGGGACACTTCCACACACGGTCGCCTGACCCCAAACTAAGCAAAGCTTGTACTATGACTGCCAGAGACTGATATACATACTTAGATATTTTTAAATACATACTTAAATAGATAAATGCCCAGCTTATAGTAAACTACGAACTCTTAACAATCGATTACGTAAACGAAACAAATATCTATACATATCAATATTAATGCCAAAAATTGTTTTTAAATTTCACTTCAAGCCAGGATGTGAAAACTTTGTGATAAAATAACTATCTTACATTATGTTTGCACAACAGCAACTTTCTAACCCATTACTAATAAACGATGTATATCTACGGAATAGTTATACAATGCAATGTCTTTTTCTATAGAGTAAAAACGTTAAACTAAAGACAAGGACAAAACACAGGCTACACAACGTTATCAGTAACAGCGTTAGTTTTTAACTCACTCCCAAAAGTTGAAGGCTTTCTTACTCTCTCTTAGTAGGTGATGGACACACGAGCAAAACCGCAGTTTTATGGCTCGTCGGTAAAGATCGCCAGTGTATCACTGTTTTACCGTAGATTGAAAAAACGATAAGTTCCTTCCTAATCAGAACTGCCAAGGAGTGGAACGCGCTTCCTGCCTCGGTGTTCCCCAGCAATGGATACAACCTGGCTCTCTTCAAGACAAGAGTGAATAGGCACCTCATGGGCAAGCGTGCTCCATCTTAGACCGCATTCTCACTTTCCATCAGGTGTGTTGCGGTCAAACGTTGCGGTCAAACGTGGGCCCATTCAATCATAAAAAAAAAGGCCAGCTCAGGGCCGGACTGGGCCGGAAGGGTCCGAGACTGGAGAATCCACCGAGCGAGCGTTAGCGAGTAAAGCGTCTCTGCTTCAGCTGCGGCAAAAAAGCTTTCATATGTCCGTCCGGCGTCTGTCCAGCATCGAATTTTTCAACCCTTGTTTTTTTTTTAAATGGCGGAGATATACATGGTTATATGTAACTTACCAAAAACCTCTTACAACGGAAGACCAGCGCCGGTTGTCTACAGCAGCCGGCGTTATGCTGAGTTGGGACCGGTTTGTGGGAAAAACGATGTTTTTTTGTTTTTTTAATCGTGTAATTTTTATTTAATTTATTTTGTATGTTTTTGCTGCAGATAAATATTTGTCTATTGTCTTAAGGGTTCATTGTACTCATCGATATGAATAACTTTTACTATGGGGCGAACTCTGAAATCACGAAAAAAAAATCAGCTGTTCCATACATTTGTCTCAGGCCAATGAACTGTTTGTATGGAGCAGCTGTTTTTTTTTCGCGATTTCAGGATTGGCTTCATAGTAAAAGTTGTTCTTATTGATGAGTACAATGAACCCTTAAGAGGTTTCTGGTGAGGTACCTATAACCCTGTATTTGAGGATGCATATCTCCGCAATTTTGAAAAAAAAATCCAAAAACTGACGCGGCAAAAAAAAAACTACAATTATCGATTCACGAGAATCGGTTAAGAATTGCGACCTGTATAGGAACCTAAAGATCCCAACAGAATTCGGACACACGAAAGCATTTTTGTCAGAGCTGAAGCAGAGACGTTTCGCTCACTAACGCTCGAACGTCAGCTGCTGATAGACGAGTTGACAATAAGATCACGTGACATTTATATTGCTCGTGTTTTATCCAATCAGCAGCTAACTTTAGTCAGCGACTGTACAAATAAAATTGCTTGTGAACATAACTGATCTAGGACCCCAGGTTCTGTTTTTCTACTTAAGATTTTCCCCTTTCCCAAGATCTAGAATAGCTCCCAGGGTCTTTCCTCCTAATATGATGCAAGGTGAATCTGAATTGTTGTTATTTGTCATTGACCGAATAGAAGTCACTCGACTGATTTTTAACTCCAACGCAAAAACGATGGGGTGTTATAAGTTTGACGTGTCTGTGTCTGTCTCTGTTTGTAGCATCATAGCTTCCTAACGGATGAACCCATTTTGATTTTGTTTTCTTTTTGTTTGAAACAGGAATTACTTGGGAGTGTTCCTAAGAACACTCATTTTCTTTTTGTTTGAAACAGGAATTACTTTGGAGTGTTCCTAAGAACACTCATTTTCTTTTTGTTTGAAACAGGAATTACTTGGGAGTGTTCCTAAGAACACTCATTTTCTTTTTGTTTGAAACAGGAATTACTTGGGAGTGTTCCTAAGAACACTCATTTTCTTTTTGTTTGAAACAGGAATTACTTGGGAGTGTTCCTAAGAACACTCATTTTCTTTTTGTTTGAAACAGGAATTACTTGGGAGTGTTCCTAAGAACACTCCCGACACTTCATCAAACATAGCTATGTGATATATGGTATAATTTTGTTTGATAAAAATCGGTGTCGGGGATATTTAAATGTTTAATTTATACTACACTTGTGTAGACAAATTGAACAGTAACATAGCAGATGCTCCAACATTCTCTATTGATAATACGCTCTATAGGACTAACAGCTCAACTCAGATTCACCCCGCACCTGCCTCCCCCAGGGCTCTGGCCCCAGCCCCCGGGGCTCCTAGTACCTCCCGCGGCCCCGGCCCCGGGCCCGCGCCGGGCGGCCCCGCGGCGAGCCGCGCGCCCTGTACTCGTGGCTCGCCGGCTGCGGCCGGGCCGGCGCAGGCGCAGGCGCAGGCGCGGGCGCGGGCGCGGGCACCGGCGAGGGCTCCTGCACTGGCTCGGGCTCCGGCTCGGGCTCCGGCGCGGCTACTGGGGTCGGCTCCGGTGTCGGCTCCGGTGCTGGCTGAGCTTCCTCTGCTTTTTCGGACTCTGGAAATTGAGAATACATTTTATAGCAAATCGGTAAGTTGGATTATAAAAAAAATAAAGTAAAGTTAGTTGGTTTTTATATCTTAACAGCCAATTCCGTAAAGAGTTTTTTAATATCTGTCTTTTAAATATGAGGGGGGCTTGAGCTACTAAAACGTGACATGACTTTTCTGTTGGCGGGCGGCGCGAGCGGTCACACTGAACCATCGCGCGTTCTACCATACGTACCTGCTGAGTCATATGTGCCTACTTATTTAAAATCATTGATTTGCAGAAATATAGGTACATACAGGATAGTTGGTCATAAATAAGAGTCTCACAATATTCAACTCCTAAGGAGCGTGTAAAAGTTAGGAAATAGTGCTATTAATTGTTCCAATTATAATTTGATTAAGTGTACAAGCGTATTTCCTTCATCCGACACTACCCACCAACGCCTACAGTTAACAAGATGAGCGCTAATGATGATGATGAGCATCGTCTTCTTCTCCCCCCCGTCATATACAGGGTGTAAGGAGACCGTTCTCGAAGCCGAAACGCCGTTATTATACTATCTATACACAACCCGAAACCACTAACTATTAGCCATATAACTGTTATTTTAAATTTTTAGAAATTTGCAAACCAGCAATGTAACGCGTTTATATCGCGGGGGTCAATGGTCGGCGCCAGTACCTACCGAAAGTGCGACAACGCGCCGCGCGGTTTGCGACGCGTAATTTAAATCGGTCGAAATAATTACTAGGTAGGTAGGTAGGTAGTGGGTACGTTAAATTCAATCAATTAGCTTAAAAT
This sequence comes from Peribatodes rhomboidaria, assembly GCA_911728515.1. NCBI lineage: Eukaryota > Metazoa > Arthropoda > Insecta > Lepidoptera > Geometridae > Peribatodes > Peribatodes rhomboidaria. The sequence continues at coordinate 2,592,052 of OU452190.1, forward strand.
CACTTACCTAATCTAATCAGGTTATTCGCTCCTTCTTCGCAGATGAGTGAGATAGGGCTCAAACTGTGCCCCATTCACGCCCAGGCAAATTTGAGCTCGCCGTTTTGTCGTCTCGTGAATACGAGACATAAGGCTCGGGTCCGCAACGCAGTCATCGCGAAATTTTTGAAAAACGCTTTGTAGCCGCCTAATCATTTCTTCTTCACTGTCGCACTCCCGATCGAACACCTTGTCCTTGACGTAGCCCCACAAAAAGAAATCCAAGGGGGTTAAGTCGGGCGAGCGGGGTGGCCAGGCATGTGGCCCCAGCCTCCCGATCCACCGGTTGTCGAACAGTTCGGTGAGGCGCTCACGGACGGGCCTTACAATGTGCGCCGGCGCACCGTCATGCTGGAACCACGTCACCCGATAATCTTCCAGTGGGAGATCGTCCAGAATGTCCTCCACGTGCTCGTTAATAAAATCGAGGTAGCGTGCTCCATTAAGTCTGCGCGGCAGGATCACTGGGCCCAGGATCTGTCCGTTATAAACACCCGCCCACACGTTGACGGACCATCGGGTTTGATGCCCGGTTTGTTGGTAGGCGTAAGGGTTCGTATTTGACCACAAGTGAGTGTTTCGCCTATTCCACAGCCCGTTTCTGGTGAAAGTGGCCTCGTCCGTCCAGATAACGTGCTGAATAAAGCCAGGCTGGAGCCGCTGCTGGTTCAGCAGCCAACGGCAGTAAGCGGTTCGCCGCTCGTGGTCACCGGCCACCAAAGCTTGCACTTTGTGGACCTTATAAGGGTGCATTTTGTTACGCCGTAAAACTTTGTGGACTAGCCAATGCGAAACCCTTGCTCCACTGCGCTGCCGTATCAGCTTTGCAGCAGTTCTTGTGCCCAGCCGTGGATTCCGGCGAACGACATCTAAGATGCGCTCTTCAGTTGTTACGTCGTATTGCTGTCCACCACCTGTCACCGCGATAGCAACTGGCCGATTTTCTAGGACTCGTTGAAACGCTGCCGTTATCACACGAGGATCAGCTGGATGCCGTACGTTCGGATTTCTTTCGCGGTAAATCCGTAAGGCAAGTGACGCGTTACCTCGAGCTTCGCCTAAACACATTAACATGTTGCCGTATTCACGCGAACTGTACACGTACGAATTGGGCATTGTGGTCACAATTCACAACAAAAAAAACACGAAAAACTTAACAAAAAATAAAACTTAATGACCCAATAACAAATTTAACAACAAAAGATAGGTAACAAAAGGTAACACAACACGTCGTCACGAAAACTTCGAGAGCAGCGAAAACGTTCACTTGCACGCTCAATCGTCTACAAGGAACTGAACTGATTTTTTTAAAAAAACGCGCTTCTTAAATTTGCGAAGATTAAAAAGTCACAGAAGAGACTTTCACTGAATGCTGCTTCTAATCTAGCTTGCTAGTGCTACTAATCTGATTAGTTACTTAATTACTTAATGTTTCTTGGTTCTTGGTAAACGAGATAATTCCGACAATAATACTTTACCACCTTTTCCCGATTAATTTGAAAAATTGATCGCACATGGATCGCATGGTAAAATTTGTTGCCGCGAGCCGTGATGAGCGAGTGGGATGAACCGTGCCATTCGATCCGGAGGTCGTGGGTTCGATCCTGGGAGTGCATAAACCTTTATAGCTATTAATAAAGAAAATCTGTTCAGCTGTTTGAAGATTATCAGATGTTTTCCTATCGGGGTTTTGTAATTTGTTAAATTGTCACGTTTATGAAAATTGACGTAGGCAGTTAACACTTTCAAAAATGTCAATTAATTTTAAGCAAAAAATCACATGAAGTAGGGGTTGTAGGCAAAATGTGATTTTTATGAGTAATGTTGTACATCTGTTTTCCCGATCTAAATCACTTAGTCTGTGTTTTCATTCGCCTTCTGTGCCTACTGTGTGTTCGCCTTCTGGGTCGGAGTTGAATTTTAGAAGCGGTCCCGCAAATTAAGGTGCGTTTCGACCAATCACATTAGGTTACCTAATTGAAATCGTTGATGAAATATGGAAGCAAGGTGTTACGTGCTGCGGCGCGGCGTGGCGTGGCGATGGGCCCGGGTAACTGCCACACTATTTTTTTTGTGCCATAGTTGGCAAACAAACTAACGGGTTGCCTGATAGTAAGCGATCACCGTTGCCTATGGATACCTGTAATACCAGGGGCAATCACATCACACATCTGACATGTTGGAAGCCTTTCATGTAACCAATTCGTACTTCACAGGAGTCCGCAACATCATTCTTTTTTATGTAGAGAAAATGCATTAGCATCTCTCACAATGTCGGGGGGAGTCGGGCAGTGTGTGTGGCCCCATGGGCACCGTCCAGACCCCTCCAAATAGCTCGACCGTTCCGCGGTTACACAATCCAACTCGTCTCCACGTCACACACTCATGTTATGTGTGCCTGTCTAAGTATCCTAAGAAGCACTTTTTATGAATGTGAGATCTATGGAAACTTGGGAAAGTATCCTGTATTTACTTGGGAGTGTTAAAAATACGAAAAAAAATGCCTTTTTAATTCAATAATTTAGAAGCTTGATTTTTTACAGCTTCAAGATACTGTTGATCTGTTTGATACATGACGGTACGGAACCCTAAAAAGTTAGCTACGTGATTAGTAGGTAAAGAAATACAATGTAAATCGTAAAGGTAATGTCAGTACATTTTAACTTGTGGAAACAGTGAAAACGCACCCTAAATGTGTTTATGTCTAATCGCAACCGACAAAGAAAGCCGCGCGCGCAGCGCGATCTTTCGGCACCGGCCGGCGGCGGCCTTGTCTTTGCTGAGGTATAGCACGAGCGAAAAGGTGCATGTACTGTGCGTGCGTGTCGTCGTGATTTTGAATTCAATTGTGAGGCAATAAGATCACTATTCAAATAATCATGATAAGACAAAGTATCGAAGCTATGTCTTTTTATTAATATCTTGGAATTTCAAAGTGAAACATTTTGTGAGTGTAGGTGTGTTAACTGAGAGGCGCAGGCGGACCTTGAAATAACGAACTTTTTCGGTAATCTTAGGGTTGGGAGTTAAGACCATTGGATTTTCAATCCGCAGGTTCTAAGGTTTGAATCCTCAGTTATGTATCTCTGTCTTGCTGTTGTAAGACCTCTGTCTTTTCGAACTTAGTGCGTATTGTTGGTTGCCGCCAGCTGTAAACGCAGAAAAAAACATTCTGAGATAATGGGACGTCTAAAAGTTATTTTTTTTAGTTTAGGGAGTTTATTCTCTCATTGGACCAGCGTTGTGGACACTTATGACTTGTGTGCGGTCTTAAGCTTCTCACAATGAGAAGATGGCTCATATCTCAGGGCCCATCCCCAGCCGTGGGACAGTTTGAATCGAACGTAATTTAGGGAAGTACCGAAAGTACCGAAGAGAATGCAATAGCCACGTAGGTAGTTAGATCTGTGCGAATGGCGGGAGGACCGTCTCGTAACGCGCCGCCGCGGCCCGCGCGCGCGCCGAGATAGCGGCGGGCGCGGGCGGCGCGGCATCTTAGCAAGGTCGCGACCGCGCGCAGCTGTGTGCGGGCGTTCACCTTTAGCGTCAGCCGTTTAGTCAGTTGTAGTAGACTACGCGTCAAGGTAAATTTTTTTTTTTTTGCTAATTGTTGATTTTACTAGCTCTTTAAAGCTTGTATAACTTGTGTAGATGACAAAAAATCTGATTTTAAGTTTAAAAAAAAAAATTTTTTTTCGCGTTTTTTTTAGTCGCTTTGTATTAGTAATCCCCACCACTATTCCCAGTTTTCGTTTTCGAGAACGGTCTCCTTACACCCGGTATATCTACTCGAGGAGTATCAAGAAGCACGTTGCGTACCTTCCCTGCCGAGCTCGTCCTCCAGTATCTCGTCGAGCGCGGCCTCGTCCGCCCAGTCCTCGAGCTGCTCCACGTCCTCGTGCGAGGGAGCCGGGTCCTCCGGAGCCTCCGCGCCCGCCTCCTGGGGCTCCTCTGGAAATCGCACCAGTGTTAGAGACAACAATCAAATATACTTTAACAACTAACATTTTTAATAGAAAAACAGAAAACCCGTCTGCAATTTTTTTTATCCTACGTCACTTCCACTATCTAGACGATTCAAATGACACCTTACATCAAGCAATTCCAAGGAATACCACCTGCAGATGGCCATCAGAGATCGGAACGCGGTGGTGATGGAGGCTCTGAGTCGGGAGGAAGCCATGATGTTATGTTAATAAAAATTGTAATAATTCTCGCGTTTTATATAAATTGTGGGTCCATCTCGAGCATTCATGCTCACTATCGAAGGCACCTTCTTGCGGCGGCGTCGTGTGTCGGGTCGTTCTCTCCCCTCAAATATGGTTGAGGAGAGCGATGACTGGCACTGGCACACTTGATAACTAACCCCCCTCTACCTATATCCCCCTTAAATAATAATTAAGATTTATGTTAACAAAGGTCACGTTCTCGGAATCCGTGTAGTGTATTTTTAATTAAAAAAATTCTTGAAGCTGTTTTAGCTCTAGAATGTGCCAAAGAAACCTCATACATACAAATACGAGTATACGCTCAAAAAACATAACACTCTTTCTAGTGCAGTCGGGTAAGGAGACAAAACACTGTACAACTATTCCGAGGCTATACAACGGTTATACAGGAGGGACAAAGTTTAAAATTTACTTCTAACTTTTTTTTACGTTGTTTATTAGTTACAAGTAATAAAAGCGTCATAAAAATTAATTTGTATTAGCATGTAACTTCTTCACGCTTAAACGGATGAAAGATAGCTTATATCAGGACACAAGCTACGTTTTCGTTAGAAATGGCGTAGCTATGATATTTTTTAACGTTATCGCGAGGTCTTCAGTCCACAGAACTACTAGTTACTATAATGATCCCTCACCCTTCATGGTGACGTCACCGTTCTCGAGGCTGTCGTCGCGGCGGCGGTCGGTCTTCTGTCGCTTCCAGTTGCCCTCGTCGTCGTCCGCCGGGAGCGGACGCTTCGCTGCCGGCTCGTGCGCCACCGGGGGCTGCGGGGAAACGGGAAGATACAGAAAAGGAATAGAAGGATATCTAGGCCAAAAGTATAGTTTATTGGATAAGGGCGGAACTGGAAAGAAGGCTGATGCTCTAAACGCTATTGGTTTACTATTAATGTAAAGTTTGCAGCGCGCTTTGACGAACAGCTGGTGATGTTTCCAGGTGCGCAGGTGGCCCTGCGCCGTCTGTTCCGAGTCTAGCAGCTTGTGTACAACTGTAGATACAGACCTGCGGCATGAGCGACTTGACGAACAGCTGGTGATGTTTCCAGGTGCGCAGGTGGCCCTGCGCCGTCTGTTCCGAGTCTAGCAGCTTGTGTACAACTGTAGATACAGACCTGCGGCATGAGCGACTTGACGAACAGCTGGTGATGTTTCCAGGTGCGCAGGTGGACCTGCGCCGTCTGTTCCGAGTCTAGCAGCTTGTGTACAACTGTAGATACAGACCTGCGGCATGAGCGACTTGACGAACAGCTGGTGATGTTTCCAGGTGCGCAGGTGGCCCTGCGCCGTCTGTTCCGAGTCTAGCAGCTTGTGTACAACTGTAGATACAGACCTGCGGCATGAGCGACTTGACGAACAGCTGGTGATGTTTCCAGGTGCGCAGGTGGACCTGCGCCGTCTGTTCCGAGTCTAGCAGCTTGTGTACAACTGTAGATACAGACCTGCGGCATGAGCGACTTGACGAACAGCTGGTGATGTTTCCAGGTGCGCAGGTGGCCCTGCGCCGTCTGTTCCGAGTCTAGCAGCTTGTGTACAACTGTAGATACAGACCTGCGGCATGAGCGACTTGACGAACAGCTGGTGATGTTTCCAGGTGCGCAGGTGGCCCTGCGCCGTCTGTTCCGAGTCTAGCAGCTTGTGTACAACTGTAGATACAGACCTGCGGCATGAGCGACTTGACGAACAGCTGGTGATGTTTCCAGGTGCGCAGGTGGACCTGCGCAGTCTGTTCCGAGTCTAGCAGCTTGTGGCACAGGCGACATTGCACGCAGCGGAATTCGGACAGAAAAGACTCGCCCACTCCGCGCTTTGTGCTGGAAATTAAGGATAATATCATGTTTCTTGTCTTAGTGTCTTTTATGGCAACGTCATAGCACGATTTTTCACCCATACACACGTTTACTCAAGCCGGTTCATTTAGAGTCAAATCGTATTTCAGACAAAATGAGATCGACGCCTAGAAATACATTTTTTATGCCAGTTTTATTGGTATTAGTCGTACTGAGAACACAAATAAGAATAATTTGTTCGGTTAACTTTAAAATAATCTGGCTATTTAATAAATCGGAAATAAATTAGGTGTATTCACTGAAAATTTAGAGAACTACATTCCGATAGTTTTTCACCAAAAAAATACTTGTTTTTGGTGGCAAAAATTGGCAGTACAACTGTTTAGAAAAACGGTTTGAAAACAATGGAATAGAGTTAATGCTCTTTTAAGATTTTTAGTAACTGTAAAAAATACTGCAGAATTGACTTTCACAGTGCTATATTATGCAACAGTACCTGGATGGCCGAGCTTTGCTCGGTATTTTTTTTTATTTTTTAATTGTGTTTTTTGGATAATAAACAATTGATTTTAGTCTAACCTCAAAGCAAACACTCATTGATTTCGTGTTACTTAACAACGCCATCTGCTGTTGTGTCGTTAAAGCAATTAGTTGCTCACAAAAAATAGTAGTATTATTATTCGCCAATAGATGTCAGGAAGAGTCATATTTTTCAGTTGAGATTGATTATCGATAAAACACGAATAAAATGATATTTTCTAAAAATGATTCCTAGCTAGATCGATTTATCGCCCCCGAAACCCCCTATATACTAATTTGTATGAAAATCGTTGGAGCCGATTCCGAGATTCCAATTATATATATATATACATATATACAAGAATTGCTCATTTAAAGGTATAAGATATTGACTAAAAGAGTTTTTACCCAATCCAACCACTTTAAACCCACGGCACTTTAATCTATTCTATCAGGTATAGTGTTCCATGACAAACAAATGTTATGTGTGTGACACACACATACTTCAATGAATGCATAAGCAAGACCAGAATAAGTAATTTATTTCTTTAATGACCAGCTGTGAGCTGTGGTTTAGGTCGCGTTTACTCATAAAATAGTATTCAAAAACCTTCCTCATGATATACTGTAACTAATTATATCAAATTTCACCATGATTCGTTCAGCTTTTTAGCCGTGAAAAGCCTACAAACAGACAGACAAGAGTAACTTTCGACTTTATAATATTGGTATGGATAGGCAAGTAACCTAGGGCTGATGTGCCTAATGTGCCTATATCACAGTATCTTGAATCAAAATACAACAAGTTTAAGAGGAACAACATGATCAACAAGGCGACATAGTTTGGTGTTAACACCTGGAAACACTAGAGCTTAATTTTTTTGGCTCATGCTTTAGCTTAAACATTACTATAATTTGATTGTTTATTTCGTTATTTTTGTACTTATTGACATTTTAATTTCATCCATTCTGGTTTATTAATTTAATTCATCAATGTATTTCTATTAATTATTCATGTAGTGTAATTTATGGCAATAATAATGTGATTTCAACTTGTATGAGTCTATGTTACTTGTAGAATAGATGATTTATTATTTATTTATTGTAGTGGTTCCACAGGTAGTTTTTTACCTATAAACGGGCAGCATTTCAGTGGTGACATGGCTGAGGTCATCTCCCTCCTTGTAGTCGAGGACGGTGGCGTCGGTGTCGAGTTCAGCCCTGGCTTCGGACTTCTTGTCCTTATCCTCCTCCGTGCCCGGCTCCACCTTGATTACATCCTGGAGCTGGTGACAAATGAATTAGCTTAGTACTTGTACTTTATGTACGGTGCTAGGGCAAAATGCAGATGAAATTACAAGGATTGGTCGGTAACAAACTGACTGAATTATAGTAGCGATATAACATCTTGACTAGAGCAATTGTGGTATTGCTAAGTGCTGGCAAAATGTCCTGGCCAACATTGTTTGAGTTTTGTGATGTCATCCTAATCTCATGGTACGTTATTATGTTACGTTATTTATATCATGAGATGTTATAAATATATTTTATACTATGTCATCTTTAAGGCAAGTAGAGCCGTGGCAAAAAAAGTTGGCCGAGTGGGATGGACCGCGCCTTCAGATCGGCAGGTTGCCGTATACCAATGAACTTTTCTCTGGCAGAAAAGTTTGTGCATTTAAATTTGACATATGCTATTTAGGTGAAGGATTATCGTGAGAAAAATGACATGTCCTAGAAAGATTTGTTATATACACCTATCTACTCTGAACTACAGCGTAGAGGGCTTAATCACCTTCTTAGTAGGGAAGAATAGGTCTTTACCATGTTATACGTCCCACTGCAAGGATACTGCTCCCACTGCAGGGAGAATGGTCCCACTGCAGTGACAACGGTCCCACTACAGATACAACGGTCCCTGCAGTGGGTCCGTAAAAGACTAATGCTGATAAGCCAAGTGACATTACAAAGCATACACTAGTATGTATCAGCATACCGATGCTTCCTCCCCGTCCTTCCCCTCGTCCTGCTTGTCGTCGTGCGTGTCGGCGCGTCGCTTGCGCTGTCTGTCGTCGCGCAGGTACGACTGCTCCATGCTCAGCGTCGAGATCACCATCACTGAAACATCAACCTTTAGTTAGACTAGTCGATACTGTTGCAATGACTAATTGTAATGTTTTTTTTAATCATAACATACTGTTTTAACTGATTTACCGTTTAGAAAGCTACCACGAAACGGACATTGGCAGAATTGTGACATTGTAGTCACAGAAGCCCTAAACCCAAGAACTGAACTGAACTGATAAGTACATAGATAGTAGTAGTTGACCTCGAACGGAGACCTCGTTTAGCTCCCGAGCTACTAGTCTGATTTTGTTCATATTCAAACTTTGTATTTGCATGGACTAATTGTCTGCAAAATTTGATGAAGACCAGATTAAGGATACTCAACTATCGTCGGACTAACAAATGCCGATGTAGATCTTGAGACATCGCTTTCAAATAATGTATTATTTGCCTCACTCTGTAAGGTTCTGTTTATCATTCGAAATCTGAGTGCCAAAATGCATTTTATTTGCTAGTGTGGAAAGAGTTTTTGAACTTCGAACCTTAGAATAATCGCACTGGCCAGCACAACTTCATGAAAAAAACCACCATAGTTTTGCTTGCTCCTAGAATCCTTTTAGCTTGCTCAGGTTTGAATACAAGTACTCGCGCCAAAAACCTACTTTGAACCTACTTTGCCTTGCATAACAAATAACTATTACAGGTTTTTGTTTGTTCAGCCGACTCACCTTCAGGCTTGGGCTTGGTCACCACCTCTTGCTTGTCCTGCATGTTTCTCAAATGCTCTGCCGTCAGCCTGCGGAAGATAAGTGTTTACTTTTACAAAACATAAACTTTTTAATTTATTATAGTGGTCTCCTCATGTTGATTTCTGTGTACACGTTTTGGAATTGTTACAAACAGTGCATGCTATAAGATATTTTGTTTGGCTGTAATTTGTTTTGTGTAAAATCAATTACACCTCTGCCAGCCTCTTCGGGGCAAAGGTGTGACAATATGTTATGTTATGTAAAATCAAAAAATAAAACATTGAACTTTTCAAATAGATAATCCTTTCCTCTTCATTTATCCAATGCTTCCAATGGTTCAATCCAAAGGTGGTTAAAGAAGTTTTCCCTCAGTCATGGGCCCCCTGAGTGCTTGAGCGGTCCCTGGCTCACCTGTGTTCGTCCAGCTCGATCCTGGTAGGCATCTCCTTGTGGCAGGAGGTGCAAGTGGGATGCAGGTACTTCTTGAGCTTGCGGTGTCCCACCGTGGTGCGGTGCAGCACTTACTGACCTGTGTTCGTCCAGTTCGATCCTGGTAGGCATCTCCTTGTGGCAGGAGGTGCAAGTGAGATGCAGGTACTTCTTGAGCTTGCGGTGTCCCACCGTGGTACGGTGCAGCACTTACTGACCTGTGTTCGTCCAGCTCGATCCTGGTAGGCATCTCCTTGTGGCAGGAGGTGCAAGTGGGGTGCAGGTACTTCTTGAGCTTGCAGTGTCCCACCGTGGTGCGGTGCAGCACTTACTGACCTGTGTTCGTCCAGCTCGATCCTGGTAGGCATCTCCTTGTGGCACGAGGTGCAAGTGGGGTGCAGGTACTTCTTGAGCTTGCAGTGTCCCACCGTGGTGCGGTGCAGCACTTACTGACCTGTGTTCGTCCAGCTCGATCCTGGTAGGCATCTCCTTGTGGCACGAGGTGCAGGTGGGATGCAGGTACTTCTTGAGCTTGCGGTGTCCCACCGTGGTGCGGTGCAGCACTTACTGACCTGTGTTCGTCCAGCTCGATCCTGGTAGGCATCTCCTTGTGGCACGAGGTGCAAGTGGGATGCAGGTACTTCTTGAGCTTGCGGTGTCCCACCGTGGTGCGGTGCAGCGCTCCGTCCGCCGCGTACATGTCGCACATGGCGCAGTAGAAGTCCCGCGCCGGCTGCGCGCCCGTGCGCCGGTGACGCTTCATCTCGCGGATCTGCCGGCAGGGGAGCCAACTTCAAATACCAGTCGGCGAGTGTTCAAGGATTTGTCACAATGGATGCGTCCTGTGGTCCGGTCAAAGCGAATACAGCACACAATCGTGAACACCATCTGGGCAACCACTTAATGATTTCTTCCCGATCTCGTTCATCCCGTCCCGATCCCGTCATGCTTAGCTCGCATGGTCAGATTGTATTTACACAAAATTTAAATGGATTGTAAATGATGTGCACACGCGGTCTGCGTTCGCTTTAACCGGACCGCAGGACGCATCTAGTGTGACAAACCCTTGAACGTTACGTGGAAAGTTCGATGAATGGGTTATTATACAGGGTTATAGGTAAGTCACCAAAAACCTCTTAAGGGTTCATTGTACTCATCAATACGAACAACTTTTACTATTAAGCCAATCCTGTAATCGCGAAAAAAAAAACAGCTGTTCCATACAAAAAGTTCAATCACCTGAGACAAAATGTATGGAACAGCTGATTTTTTTTCACGATTTCGGAGTTTGCCCCATAGTAAAAGTTGTTCATATTGATGAGTACAATGAACCCTTAAGAGGTTTTTGGTTAGGTACCTATAACGCTGTATAACTACACAGGCAATGGCGTCTGTGAAGTTAGGCGCGAAACACTGCGCAGTAGCGAAAACGAGGGTATGTGCGGGCGTTAGAGCGGCAAGACGCCGCAGTCTCGCTTGCGGCGCACTTCACAGCCGTCATTAAGTTTGCATCAGTCTATAGCAACATTTAGAATTGTTTCTATAGTTCAGTGTTTTAAATGATTCAGAAGAGATTCTATTTTAAAAATAAAGTTTAAAATCAGATTAAAAACTGCATGCAGGAATGTGAAAACTATGAAATCGTGAAAACATGGAAATATTTTGTCAATTAAAACATGCCAATTAAAATAGTCATGCAATGTGCAATAGGTAAGATACATACGCTCCTTGGGCCGGTCGGCGCGCGTCGGTCCTCAACCCAAGGAAGCGTACGGGCTCGCGGCGCTCCCGGGGTTGCACCGAGATAGGGTCGTGGCGGTCTCGAGTCTTGATCCCAATCCTGTGGATAGAGTCGCGGCGGCCCCAAGTCTTGGTCCCCATCTGGCGCATAGGGTCTTGGACCCCAACCTTGTGGACAGTATGGCGGCGGTATCTTGTTTTGAGGCCAGTCTTGCGAATTGGAGCGGCACGGTCCCGGATACATATCATAATCCGGTTGGTGATGTTGCAGTGGTCCTTCTTCATCCCAATTTGGCTGCCAGAAGTTTTGGTTCCAATCTGTCTGCCTAAAGTCTTGCTCCCAATATGGCTGGCTGGATTCTTGGTCCCAATTTGGCTGGTTCCAATCTGTCTGCCTAAAGTCTTGCTCCCAATATGGCTGGCTGGAGTCTTGGTCCCAATTTGGCTGCCTTTGTTCCCAATTTAGTTGTCTGGAGTCTTGCTCCCAATCTGGTTGTCTGGAGTCTTGCTCCCAATCTGGTTGTCTGAACTCTTGCTCCCAATCTGGTTGTCTGGAGTCTTGCTCCCAATCTGGTTGTCTGGAGTCTTGCTCCCAATCTGGTTGTCTGGACTCTTGCTCCCAATCGGGTTGTCTAGTATCTCGGCCCCTATTTGGCTGGTAGGGTCGCGACCGCCTCACGTTCCATGCTCTATCTCGCGAATATGGATTGACCAGTTGAGTAGACCCTATCCCTGGTATGTTAGGGAGCGTTCGCGAGGCTGTGCCGGGGTGGATACGGCGATAATCTGTTTTAATCTGCGGGAGGTGGTTAAGCAAATCATGCATGTCAATAAAAAAACAAAGCAAAAGATCACACATGTGTAGAATCTATTTTTTATTTTCTTATTTAGACAACAAAACTTGAAAAATATAGTTAAACAGAAATTCACAATAAATTAGCACTTCAGATTCAGTGCATGAAGCCCTAGCGTGCACCACCACCGTCCAAGTGTTGCAATCAGGATTGTATGAGGAAGTTGGCATGGCACGTGACCTTAATACAAGTACAGTGCAACATAACTTTGAGTAAAGCGGGGGCTACAGCAGTTTTATTTTCACTTTCTTAATTTTATTGAGAAAGGTACATAAAACACATTTATTCTACATCACACCACACTGCACACTATTTTTAATCAACATCAAAAAAGGAAGAGGATCTTACTTGTTTTTTTTTAATGCTTGTAACCACACAACAATTTCTCATTCAACAAATCATTTGTAAACCGGTTAGAACAATTATTTATTTATTTGAAAAGATATCCTTACAGATTGGTCCCATATTCTTCGAAGTCCAGTTTAATGACGTGAATTCGTTTTATTATGTTAATTGAGAAAGTTTGTAAGTATGCTATATGAATTTGGATGAAATTTAGCAGCCAGTGGATACTAACTAAAACTGATGGGAAGGGTGATTGCTCAGTAGAATGCTGGCTTACCTTATACTCCTGCCGCATCGTGTCTGCAGTGAGAGCGTAGCTCTGTGCCGTTTTCTGCATCATGATAGCATGCGCTCGCCCGCTGAGGTGGTTCTCGAACGAACGCCCGTCCCACATGCTCTTGTTGCAAATATGACATTTCAGCAGTTGAGGGTTGATCTCGTCGTAGCGAGTCTTCGGAGACTCCTTCTTGCCTTCTTCTTTGATCACAGTGGGCTCGGCTCCCTCTTCTTTGGTCTCTTCTTGGTTCTCACTGGATGAGGGTTGTGTTGGTTAGCGTTTGCAAATGTTCTGAACTGTGCCTGGGATGTAGTTGGTGTACCTATTCTAATTTTCTGTACAATTTTTTTATCTATTTTTGGTGAGACTAAGTAGTTATGATAATTTTTATCTGGTCAATTTAGTTGTGTCATTTCTTAAACTAATCAGCTAGCTCTAAAGTTAATAGCATCTCTCGTCTTTTTGATAGAAGAAAAGAGATGGGAATACTATCTTTTATTCACTTTGCAAAATTTCAAATCAAATTAGACCCCTAGCAAGACAATCACTTTTTTTATTAAGGGGAAAAACCTATGCTGAAATGAGCAAGTCTCTAAAACAAGTGGACATTTCAGTACTTATACAGGGTTACTGGTAATTTGACCTTTTCGTCTTAGTGGGTTATTGGAGGGTCAGAACAAATTAATTTAACCCCAAAAGCCTCCATCCAAAAATCAACCATTTCTGAGAAAAATTAAATAATTTATTTTTTAAATTATCGAGGTAAAGTTACTTAATTTATTTTTTAAATCTATGTTTTTCGACAATGGTTTCTTTATTTTTACACAGCAGAGACATTGCACAATCATTACAATAAAAAAAATAGCATTAAGTGTCCTAATCAGATAATACCAATAGTTGATTATGATGAAATGGTTCTCTTTGATTAAGAATTGACAAAAAAACGCCACAGATTAAAAACACACTTTACATTACATACTTTTAGCTTTCTAATGAGGTATGAAATCTTAAAATAAGTTTAAAAAATTAATTTTGGAAAAAATAATGCTACTAACTAAATGCTATAAGAAATAGAATGAAGCCATTTTTGGTTTAATCTTTAATTTAATGTTTTGAAAAAGGTCATTGTTGAAAATTGTTTGACAGAATTGGTTAGAATTAATTAAGTTTTATTACCTTATTAGAAAGCTAGAAGTATGTAGTAGCTTTTAAATAATCTGCATTCCAAGTGTGTTGGCATTTTTTAAATTAATTCTCAATCAAAGAGAACCGATTATTAATAATGGTACATTTTTTTCAATGCTTCTGCTTGGTATTACCTTATGAGGACTCCTTGTGCTAGTTTTTTTAACTCATAATGATTGCCTAATGTCTGTGCTATGTGAAAATAAAGAAACAATAGATCAATAACTGCAGTCTTTTTTTAAATTTCTAGTAACCATACTATATTTTAAAAAAACATTTGTTTAATTTTTCCGAAATTGTCAGAAATGGTTGGTTTTTGGATAGGGGCTTTCGGGGTCAAATTAATTTGTATAGTCCACTAACAGGAATAAGTCGAATTACCCGTAACCCTGTATTAGCCCAGAGTTATCATTAATATGAAAAGAGTAGATGTGTATGACATAAATACTGAAAACACAACGACATCAAAAACTGTACACTAGAGTCAAGTTGTGAATACCTAATATAAAATTGCCAATAACCTGGTATCTTGATAAATTTTGACCACCACATAATTAACACATACTTATCTGTATAAATCCAATTAGGCCAGCAGAGGAAGATAAGATATGAAGACACAATTATCAGGTTTGGCTCAACTTTGAGCATTGTGAGCCCGGAGGCTCATCATGAACAGTACTGCCCATGGAGAAGACAATGAAAATTTGTTGAAAAAAATCTGTTGATTTCGTACCTGTAGAACAGGCAGAGAGCTACTATTGCCAATTCGGCTAAAACATTAGGCCGGTGAACGTAAGAAGTGTGTGGCCTCTACTGAGGCGTCAGAAGTGCGGTGTGACCACCGGAAGGAAACCAATCCTTACCTCTCCTTGACAGGTTTAGCCTTAGAATCGGCCTCCTTTTTCGGGGAGCTCTTGGGTTGTTGCTTCGGCCCATCATTGGGCTTGAACTGTTTACGATTGGTGTTGATACGCTCACCAGCCCGATTGTAATTTCCCGTACGCCGGAAATTACCTTGATTGCCCATCTAAAGGGAATTCATCAAACAAAAGAGTTAGTTTAAGCGAGCTCTGGGAGCCCTGTCGCTGAAATGTATAGAAGCAGAGAATTACATATAATGTGATATCGAGCAATAAGGAGTAAGATTATAGCAGCGGTAACTACTTTCACTTGTGGAATGGAAACATATCTGTAAAAAGTACATGCATTGAAAATCAATTCAATTGAAAGATTCATTTTCTAGGAATGTAAATATTGAAAGAGTAGCTTGGAGGGTGAATTTTCTGAAGACAGTCAATGTTATTTTAGTAATGTTTTGGCAGTTCTAAAGAGTACCTACCCGGTTGGGGACGAAACCCCGGTCAAACCGGCCCATTTGATGGCCAAACTCCCTTCTTATGGGCATGTCCAGCAGAGAAGGGACAGGGTTGGGTCGAGGTTGCAGCAAGTTGATGATGTTGGAGGCCAGAGCGAGAGTGGCCTCGGTGGGCCCTCCGCCCAGCGGCAGCAGGTTGGGCAGCCCTGCGCCAGGGCCGCCGCCTTGCCACGGCGATACGCCGCTTCTCCCGAAGTTCTTCCTTCCGTCGTTACGGTTGAAATCCATGCGACGACCGCCATTACCACCCGGCTGAGGTCTTCGGTTGGCCATCTTGTATCTACATGTAAAAAACACGCTCAGTAAACGTAACTATTAAAGCAGAATGATAAGAGTAACGAAAACGCAGGTTGTGTGGGGAAGAAGAGACTCGTAATAAAATAACACGTTACATTACGGTACTTAGTGATCGACCTAGGCGGCGGAGTGCCGAGCCGATGTCCTCATTAATAACAATGCTACTACCATAGATTGTTTCAATCTATGAGTATTTTGAGTATAGAATACTCACCAGAAGAATAATCACACAGATTTCTTTTTTAAACACACAACAGCAGCGAAATAGCGGATGGGATGTAAGAAAATCAATAAATCTAATGCAAATTGCAGTGCAATGCAACGATTGTCTCTGACTGATTTAACAGGGTTGCGTTCAGAGGTTACGTTGAAGCCGCTACCAGCCAGAGCGCAACTTGGTCATGCAACACTGACGTTGTAAATGACGAAGTTGGCCCTGGGTGCGCTCCGGGCGTATCTCTGAACGAAACCCAGCACTGTTTTACTCTATGATTTTTACTGTTTTTTAGGTACGTCAATCGGGCACGCTAAAGTCTTGAAGCCATACGATCTAGTCATTGGTAACATCCATAATTCCGTATAAATATAGTTACTATAGCGATGGCAGTCTAGTTGGGAGAAGACCAGGGGGGCTATTCCTGCGCGTGAGATGAGATGAGATTTTATCTTGGTCACTCTCACACATATGACGTTTCAAACTAGAGCAACAAGGATAAAAAAAGGTGAGATGAGAATCTCAAATCTCCGAATAGGGCCACTGCCTCTCAAGCCAGGGCGAGCGGGTTCGAACCCAGTCGACGGCACGCACCAATTTGTTCATTGTGTGAACATACAGATGTGCGTATTGTGTGTCATTGGCTACATGACTGGAGCCCGATGTATGGTAAGTATGGGTGTTGTATTACACCTTTGTCAGCCCCCTCGGGGGTAAGGCGTGACGATATGTTTATGTTTGTATGTTATGTTATGTATCTACGGCAGCGGTCGGCAATCTTTTGGCAGGCAACGACTGCACAGTGCCAAAATAAGCAAGTGACGGGCTGCACTTGTTAAAAAAAAATACTTTATGTTTCTACATATACATATTCATTTTACCATAGGTATCTATTTATTTATGTACCTATTTTTAGAAATTCTATTTATTTATTTATTTATGTACCTACATAAATAAATAGAATTTCTAAAAATCTATGTTTATCTGTATCTGGCAGCTATAGTAAAAGCCTTGCCCCGAACTAATTTGGGGCCAGACGACCATGTGAGCAAAATACCCCGATTTTTTAATCCTACTAATATTATAAACGCGAAAGTTTGTAGGAATGGATGGATGGATGGATGGGTGGATGGATGTTTGTTCCTCTTTCACGCCAGAACGGCTGAACAGATCTGTATGAAATTTGGCACAGAGATAGATTATAGTCTAGAATAGCACATAGGATACTTTTTAACCACGGGTGAAACCGCGGGGTGCAGCTAGTTTATTAATAAAACAATCGCGGGTCCCAAGGAGGGGGCCGAAGGCCGCATGTGACTCGCGGGCCGCGGGTTGCCGACCGCTGATCTACGGTATTTGAAGTCTGTGTTCTCTATGATTGCGTGCGGTTATGTGAAGATGCTTGAGAGTGCTTGAAACTTTGAGTTGGCTTTGGCTTTGAGAGGATAGTGATAAATAAAAGGAATCCCTCCCCTTTCCAGTTTCCCCATTTCAGATAAACCGTGGATTCTGAAACTTTTATTCGAGTTATATAGACAACACGAAAAGTAACATTTCACAACAAGTTATTGGTTAATGGTTGAATCATTTGCTCATACTCTGGAACGTTAACACCATAATCCATTATTCGAACTCGAACTTCGAACTTCGTCACTCGAACGAAGAATCTCAAGTTTTAGAATATAATACAAAAAATCATGACACCCTTTTTGGTTCCCGCTAAACAAAATCATTCAAAAGAACGAATTTAATTCAATCATGTAATCACAGAATACGCCCTATATTACATGTCAATGCATGTAATAAAAAATTCAAAGTAATATAAAATATTTAATTAAAATAACGTGAAAATAATTGTAAATAATAAGTAAGTAATAAAATTATGTAATTAAATTAATTAAAACGAGGAACTTTTTTTGGCACTTAGCCAAAACAGGTACAAAACATAGGAACGAGAAATATGTACAAAACTGACTTTCGTGACAGTGACATTTCTAAACCTCTTATGATCGGGACATATCAAAAATCCTATTGCATTCAAAAAAACGTCTTTACATGGGATTAATAGAGGGTATTTTAGCTTGTCTGTAACATCTGAATGTCAATAAAAATAAATTAAAAAAAATCGAACAGAAGTGAAGTGAGTAAAATTGAAAAATAGGTGTACTGTACAGATATTTTGTTGATTCTTTGATTTAATAAATTCCAGGCTGATCGTTTTGCATATCCTTTTCCATAAACATCTTGTGGAAACCTATTAGAAAATGGAAGAAATCGAGAATGAAAATGAACACAAGCGGTCCAAGGTAACTTCTAGATTCTTCTGTATTTATGCAGCACTGCTCGTGCTCTCTAAAACTGCATTATTGCTTTACTTCTTCAGAAACTTTCCAGTGTTTTTATTTGGGTAAGATAGACCGAAAAAACCAAATATTCTTACGGCCATGTGAAGGTACATACACATGTATAATACACAATATGTGTTAGACTAGACTAGAAATAGTAGAAGTACATCATTTGCCAAACAGCACGGGCATAACCAGATTTTTTTTAGGGGTATGACAGATGTAAATGTACTAAAAGGTATTAACTTTTTATTTGTACACAACTCAACATAAAAACAGAAAATTAAAGAAAACTTAAACTATTAACTAAAAACTAGAACTTAAAATAGGTAACTAAATAAATCACAAAAATTTAAACTAGAAGACCATTAGTGGAATGAAAGGTCCCCAGAATGCTGGCGGCATTGCCACATTGAATGGCAATGCTCAGCTTCTGTGCAAAGTAAAAGCCAGCACTCTGGACACCCGACTCTTCCACCAATCGCCTGGCCAGGTCACGAAAAAGCCCCAAAGCGGCCGGCCCCCACGGACCCATCGTCTCTACCCCAAACGGAGCAAACATGTACACCCTGTCAAGATGTGCATACTTGCGCCGTTTGAGGTTTTCGGCTTGAGCGGCGGCAGCGCCGGCCTGAACTGATGTTCCTGGAAGGTGAGACGGCGCCATTGTCGCATGTTGCATCCCACACCAATGGCTGACCCACCTTCCAAGGTATAAGAGTCGTCCCGTCGGGTCTTTGCCGTCGTGATGCATCAGTCCATTGGGTTCTAAGACTGACGGGACCCCGGCACTGACGAAAGCCCGGCGGATGACGTCATTCAGGCTGGCGTGCCGCGGTATACGCCCAGCATTCTTTAGACACGATAAGCCGTGGTGGCCGAGGCGGTCTACATTATCACCGCAATTGCAGCGGTGGGGCACCTGGCAAGCTGCGCCAATTCTCAGTGATACGGCTAAACATAACGTATTTTTATCGAATAAATTTCCAATGGTTTTGGAAGGTAGAGCGTGTAACCAAAGCCCCGACTCCCAACGGGCAACAGCCAGAAGGCGAGTGCACTCTGCGGATGAAGTTGAAGAGTGTAAAAGATTTTTATACTCTAAAACACAGAGCAGCCCGTCCCATTGCCGCTGAGAGGAGGGGGTCTTGGGCAAAGATTCATTTGGGCAGGCTGATTTCCAACTTTCCAAAGCGTCAGAAAGGAAACTAATTTCAATTTTTGGGAGTGATGACAGTAAGATATCCTGAACTAGTTGTTGTGTGCTGAAGGCTGATGACATGACATGACAAGGCTTATTCTATGTACTAAATAATTATGATTACATATTTATTTATTTAAGTATAGACGAACAGCCTAGGGCTGGATGTGCCTATATCACACTGTGTTGAATTAAAATTGTCCAAAATCACTAAATATGTACACAAAAATTGTTTAGTAGGCAGTATTAATTTTTGAAACACTTTTTATTTACTTACTGATATTTATTTTTCACCTAGCTGCACCCCGTGGTTTTACCCACAGTTAAAAGTGACCTATGTACTATTCCAGACTATAATCTATTTCTGTGCCAAATTTTACCCAGATCTGTTCAGCCGTTTTGGCATAGTTCAGTAGCAAATATCCACCCATCTATCCAAACTTTTGTTTTTTAAATATTAGTATTAATTCAATAATAAGCTACAAGGGTTCTGTCTAAATTAATTGCAATCATTAATTCTTTACTTGAAAAACTTAGCTTTCCTTTTTAATTCGAGATATATTATATAACAAACTTTATATTTTTCCAGGACCGTAGTCCATCACCGGCTATTAAATCAACGGCAGTGGTGAAGTACACGGCGTACCAAACACCAGCGACATACGCCCAGCTGCAATGTAACACAGATCTGAACCTGCCGCCATCAAATTATGGGGCTGCTGTTGATTCTTACGGCTTGAAAAAGATCTTGACTCGAGGACCTGGGATGTCTAGGTGAGAAGTTTAAAAAGACATACTACTGTACTGCCAAATTCCATCCAACGATGTGTCGGGAAACGAGACACATCATCATCAACCATCTCCACCTCGGGGACCAACTCAGCCAGTGCCGCCAGACACCGCCCATGGTCCCTATGCGACGGTTCATATAAGTGGATCCGCCGTCTGCCACTTCGGCAGCAGAGGATAGGGAGAGCGGCGCCTGGTTATACCGACACTCTATTTCCCCTGCGGCCCCACCGCGTTCGCCATCAAACGGTGGCGACCCCACTAAAGCCGCGGCAGGTAGGTAGAGCGGCGCACCGCGATACCAGTACTCCTCCTGCCGCGGCCTCCGTCCCTCAGTTGCGGTGTAGTCCGAACAACACAGCTACCCGCTTCAGTTGTAACGCTGAGCAAAAGGTACCGCAACCTACTCTCTTTGGCCGCTTCAACATGGTCTTACAGACAACGCCTAGTGGAGCGGCCCCGCCCGGGTTTCTCTTGGTTCGCCGTGGTTGCCGAGGCCACGGCTACTAAGGCCCCCTGCATAGACAAGGCGGGGACCCTTGGGATATAGGTTACCCTTTTTTTTAAGAAGGAGGTAAATTATCAATCCTTTCCGTTCGTCTACGCCGGATCGGGCAGATTGAACATTGCGCTTCAGAGCCCGTTCCGCGGCCTTCTACTGCACCATCACCTGCTTGGACTGCGTCTTGGGCCCAGGCCCAGTGGTTTAAGTTCATCTAAGCCTGTTGATAAAGGTTACCCTTAGTTAATCTAAGTCCCCTACCCTAAACCAAAATCTTGCCTACTTTTCTAAAGCTTAATTTCACCTAAAGCAATCCCCCCCATCAAACCAAACTGGGAATAAAAGATTTTTCGAAATACAGAGTTGCTAAAGTCTTGTTTTTTGGACTCTACTTTCTGGTTATTCAAGGTATGTACATTCCTGCTGAAAATTCCATTAAGTTAATGAGTGAAAAATCATTAGGTCTGACTGTTACCTATGTTTCCCAGTTTCCGTATGGCGCACATGTTTCCCGACTGTGTGGGCGAGGTGGATGTTATCGCCGGGGCAGAGGTTATTAAGAAACTACTTAAACTGCCATACCAGCCTAAAGGAACTGTAAGTAACGACATGACTTAAAAACTTCGTACAACTTAAATTTTACGAAAATGCCCTCCTAAGCTTTGATCTTGCGATCGTAATGCACAACGCTTCTTATTTTACCATGACAAAATCCTTTAAGGATTCACCATCCATGGATTTATGGGAGTCCCACATACCAGAGTGGTTATGTGCGACTCCCGCTACTGACGGCCTACCCACTAAAAACCCAAGGGTGTTTTTCCTCGGCGCAAAATGTCAGGGCTACGGAGATGCTTTCGCACTCTTCCGCGGCCCCGATATCGCTTAGCCCCTTCGGGCACCTCCTCCAGCTTCAGCTCTCTCCCTCTCGATGGACCTCCTCGGGGACCAATTTTGCATGTGGGTGCCAGCCAGCACCCGTCCACAACGTTGCGGTAAGCGGTTACAACGCAACGTCAGAATTTGCTCTTCACCGCTGGCGCATACTGTGACGGACGAAGAGACTATTCTAGACGTTTTTCAAATTACGATTATGAGAATACATATGTTGTTTCCAGAAATATATAATTGGAGTTTTAAAATAAGTAGTAACTGAGACGAAATTGAAACGTTATACCTACTTAAGATGTGACACATTAGGATTACAAAATTAAAACAAATTCTGTTCAGTTAGGAGCAACTTTAATCACATTTTTACATATGTATCAGCACAAGTGATTTTGTAAAAATTATACCTGGTTTTGTGCGTAGTAATGCTTAAGGGTATTGTTTTACCCGCCAAAGTGAAAAACTTTTAGAACATTGCAAAATTTGGAAGAAAAATAATTGAGTCTCCATACAAAATAACTAGTCAAACAATCAATTTTGTATGAACTCGATTTTTTTCTCAAATTTTGCAAACATGTTTTCTAACAGTTTTTAATTTTGGCGGGCAGAATAACACCATAGACACTCAAAACCAGCACCTTGTAGAAGTGCTTGTTATATTAATATTAATGAGGATCAATAAAATAGGTTGACTCGCTTAGAGTCGTATTTTCGGCGTCAGTTTGGTAGCTGTGACCGAGGGCGACCTAAAAACGATATCAGAAATTTACCTGAGGCTTTAGGAAGATAACAGAATTGTAAAAATAAACAATTATGAAAAGTTTAAAAGCGGTAAAAAGCGGTTAAAAGTGTCCTATGTGCTATTCTAGATTATAATCAATCTCTGTGCCAAATTTCATACAGATCTGTTCAGCCGTTCTGTCGTGAAAGAGTGACAAACATCCATCCATCCATTCTTACAAACTTTCGCGTTTATAATATTACTAGCTGCGCCCCGCGGTTTCACCCGCGATTAAAAGTATCCTATGTGCTATTCTAGACTCTGTGCCAAATTTCATACAGATCTGTTCAGCTGTTCTAGCGTGAAAGAGTAACAAACATCCATCCGTCCATCCATCCATTCTTACAAACTTTCGCGTTTATAATCCTACTAATATTATAAACGCGAAAGTTTGTAAGAATGGATGAATGGATGTTTGTTACTCTTTCACGCCAAAACGGCTGAACAGATCTGGATGATATTTGGCACAGAGATAGATTATAGTCTAGAATAGCACATAGGACACTTTTAACCGCGGGTGAAACCGCGGGGCGCAGCTAATATAGAATGTATTTTAGATAAATTTACTTGTATTGATGACTTGAAAACAATGTTACAAAGTGTTTAGAATGATTTTCAAGTTGATCATCATCGCACACATGTCCTAAGTTACAATCCAGATCTTATGACCCTATTCGGAGATTTGAGATTTTCATCTCACCTTTTTTCGTCCTTGTTGCTCTCGTTTGAAACGTCATAGGTGTGAGAGTGACCAAGATAAAATCTCATCTCATCTCACGCGCAGGAATAGCTCCCTAATCTGTGTTTCTGGCGATCCATTAGGATCCATATCTTATGATTGCTTTTGTTTTACTCTTAGATTGTAAATTGTTTTGTGTGTTAAATAAATAAATAAACATGATATTGGTCGTGGGCTCTCGTACTATACCTACACCCATTCAGTAACGACAACAATTAAGTAATAAAAAGTACTTATTATACAACCGAAAGTTTTTGCTTGAGCGGTAGTTTGTTGCCTCTTCAAGCTTAAACGGATGGACGGATTTGGACGAAATTTTGGTATAAAGCCAGCTCATAACCTGAATTAACACCCACTTTTTGTCCCGCAAAAAGTAACGGTTCCTGTAGGAAAGCGAGTTAAACCGTGGGGCGCCGCTAGCAGTTTTTTCCCCAAAAAAATCAAATGAATTCATTTATTTGTTTATAATTTCACTTACAAATAAACCTTAGGAAATAAAATACACCTTAGTTAATATACCTAAAATTGTTTCAGGTCAGCATGATGGTGCACCGAGTGGAGAACACGCTGCTTTTGGACGATTTCGACGTGTACGACTATCTCATGAAGTCAGAGTGGTCCTGGCTCAAAGACTTCTTCTATGAGAATATACTCAAGACTATGTCTGAACAGGTAAGCTGATTTAAAAAAATTGTACTACTATTGAAATTGACATATCGCCCGAAGGGGCAGGAAGAGGTTTACATCACCCACACTTCGCCGGACCATATTCAGTCCCAAATGTGACGGGGGGCGAGCCCGTCTCTATACACCGGGATCCAGTTACGTAGCAGATGACATTATACGCACATATGTTCAGTGTTATCACATTGAACAAATTGGTGCGTGCTTGCGGCTGGGCCCGAACCCGCTCCCTCTGGCTTGAGAGGCGAGTCTTCTACTAGGCTATAAGAAATTGAACATGACTTAAAATGTCCTTATTTCTGCCACAGTGGTGGTCACTTGCACTGAATATAAGAATTTCCTAAGCCCTCGCTTAACTAGCTTTTAACTACTCTACGTCTTTAAAAAAAATCTTCTTAAGAGTCCGGCGACCACTTTAGACTAACTTCGCATTGGCTTAAGGTATTCTATAGCCATTTCGTCTAGAAGAAGAAGACGAGCGAAGAGAGCGAGTAATGATACTGACGAGCCTCTAAAGTTACCTACAGAGTGACAAAGTGCAATTTCAATTTTTTTATGACTTTTGCACTTCTTAATCATTCTTAAATAACTAAGAATTTCCCTTGTATTATGAATTCATTTAACAGCTAATGATGTGGACAGCCTCTCTATGTAATGGAATTTTTGATTTGCTTTGTCTACCTATTGAATAAATCAGCCAAAAGTGACCCCTTAAAAAGGCGGATATTTTTCATAGCTTTATTTTCGCTTGAGAACGTTTTTAAAAAAAAACCAAGAACATAGGGGCGGAGATATTGTTAATTTAATTGTACAAAAAATTGTGCTAAATTTCATCATAATCTGACAAATGGTTTTCAACAAATTTGAGTAGCGCGTTTGTATGGAAATTTCAGAGCGTCGCGGCCCTCATAAGTTTTAATGATTTGGACAAGATTGTGATTATGACTCAGTTAGTGAATTGATTTTTTTAATTTGAAAATGAGTGAGATTTGTTTTGCACTCTTTAAGTTATTTAAAAAGCAAAGCTCATAAAACCGACTTACCGTCATCCGAATTGGATTTAGTTAATATTTTTTTAAAAACCGCTTGACCGATTTCTATACATTTTTATGGGACCACCTCTCAAGTTTGATATACCAAACTAACAAATAATCATTAAAATCTTATATCTTTAAATGAGCAATTCTTGTAAATATATATATAATTGGAATCTCGGAATCGGCTCCAACGATTTTCATACAATTTAGTATATAGGGGGTTTCGTGGGCGATAAATCGATCTAGCTAGGAATCATTTTTAGAAAATGTCATTTTATTCGTGTTTTATCGATAATCAACTTAAACATAAACTTGGAAGAAAAATAACAAAAAGGAGGCGTTTGAGTAGTCTCAACTGAAAAATATGACTCTTCCTGACATCTATTGGCGAATAATAATACTTTTTTTTTGAGCAACTAATTGCTTTAACGACACAACAGCAGATGGCGTTGTTAAGTAACACGAAGTCAATGAGTGTTTGCTTTGAGGTTAGACTAAAATCAATTGTTTATTTTCCAAAAAACACAATTTAAAAAAAAAAAAAGAAATGCCGAGCAAAGCTCGGTCATCCAGGTACTCAATTCATAATTGGCAGAATGATTACGTAACATTCACACAAAAAACATAAATAAAACAGCTGAATTGAGAACCTCTTCCTTTTCTTAAAGTCGGTAATATTGAGGGTTTTTTTTTCTTGTTCCCAGGAACGTATGTCGCTAACATTGGCTCCAGTGTCCAAGTCTGCGCTGCAGCTGACAAACAAATTCCTGTCGCACAGCCTCGCGCAGCCTCCGCCCACACACTTGCCGCACACCGACACACACACGCACACTATTACAGGTAAGATATCACCATAAAGGTGATAAACGGTCGGTGTTAGGTGCTCTGCCACGAAGCTATCTGGTGCACCCCTGTGTTAATTTAGACTTCCAAACTATGTTTTGGCTAAATATTCAACTTTTTGTAACAAATAAATTAGCATTTTTTATGATAGTGACACCTAGAGTCTTGGATACCTGCCATGACATGATGGTCACGTTTTGTTTTCGACGCTACGCAACCGCGAATCGTATCGCCGCGCAATAAGGTTCGTGGTTGCGCAGCATCGGAAACAAAACGAAAAAACATAGACATACATATGGATATATTTTAAATACATACATAAATAGATATTAACACCTAGAGATAGAACGGACACAAATGTTCATCACATAAATGTTTGCCTTAGTTGGAAATCGAACCCAGCTCAGAAAGCAGGTTCACTACCAACTGAGCCACCGAGGCAGTAAAAAAAAATTCAAATAATTATGTCCCTCAGTTTCATGCCCATTCTTCTGCATTTTTATAACATTGACGTTCACAAGTGTATCTTTGATACCCAATTGAAGAAATATATTTGATTTGATTGCAGGTCCATTTCTCCCGGAGCCCGAGACGAAGCCAGAGGAGCCTCCGTACGAACAACTTTACAACCGGAACGTGCACTGGACCTTTGAAGACATCCACATGCTTATAGGCAGCGATCTGCCTATATTTGGAGATAAGGTATAGTGCAGGGCCTGGTAGACTTCCCTAGTTGACCCCAGTTTGTACAGAGCTCAGTGTTTTACTAATATTCTACTAGCTGTTACCCGCGACATCGTTCGCGTTCATTTAGAAAATAGTATCAGAAAACCTTCTTCGTGATATACTGTAACTAATTATCAACTTACATCAAGATCGGTTTAGCCATGAAAAGCCTACAAACAAACAGACAGACAGAGTTACTTTTGATTTTATAATATTAGCATGGATGTTAAGGTACAATATGGATCCTGGTAGACCTCCTTATTTGACCCCCCTCTATTATGCAACAAAGACAAATCCCAGTAGACCATAATTGACCACCAGCTGTTAAAACTCACAAACAGCAATGCTCTTCTTGAAGCTAAACACATTCCATCCAAAAAGTATTTATTGTATGTTTATTCCAGGACCGTCCGTGCGTAAGCCTTCGCTTACGCGACGCTCGTGAAGCGATCAACGTTCTGACCGGCATCGACTACTGGCTGGACAATCTCATGTGCAACGTCCCCGAAGTACTAATGTGCTACCATCTCGACGGAATAGTCCAAAAATACGAGCCGATGAAAACCGAAGACCTACCCAACATGGAGCACTCAAGATTCTCCCCTAAAGTAATAAGGAATGTGGCTCAGAATATCTTGTCGTTCTTGAAGTCGAACGCGACGAAGGCTGGCCACACTTATTGGCTGTTCAAAGGTCCGCACGATGACGTAGTGAAGCTGTATGATCTGACGTCGCTGTGTCCGGGGGATATGGACAATCCGTTTACTACGCCGGTCGCTATGTTGTTATATAGAGTCGCTAGGAATATGAGGTGAGGAGCATTTTGCTTTTATTATAGATTTTTAGTATTAAAAGCGATGATATCCCGATCCTATGATACCTATCCGACTATAGATAGAGAAGGCCCGCCTCTCAAGCCAGTGGGTTCAAACTCAGCTGATGGCAAGCACCAATTTGTTCATTGTGTGAACACATTATGTGCGTATTGTATGTCATCTGCTACATGACTTGAACCAGGTGTAGCTGAATATCGTCTGGCGAAGTGTGGGTGCTGTATGTATTACACCTCTACCAGCCCCTTCGGGGGAAAGGCGTGACGTGATGTTATTTTAGTATTCCATGGTTTTACTCAACATATATATCATGTTTTTAAAATCTTCAAGCAAGCGAGGTCATGAACTTCTTCCAAATTCCATTCCATTTGGTCAAATAGCATTAGCAAATAGCGCACGCGACAAAATTCTTCTCGTAACTTTTTGACTTGTGAGAAAGTGACAAGGTTATGTGTAAGCATACGTCTGTCTCATTCTTACGGCAGCCTGAAATGGCTGCTAACCTTCTAGGAGCACCTGGGTTGGTTGGAGTGAGGGGAAGAGAAGAGAGAAAGAGTTCACGAACAATGGCCCAATCAAGTGGCTCACTGCGGAAAATGCCCCGCAAAACAAACAAACATACAAACAAACACGTCTGATAAAAAGAGTCGACATACCATAGTCGCGTTGCGTGTGCAAGGTTTGCTGGTGTCTGATCGAGCTGAAATTTGGTCCATGTATCTTTGGTGACAATGCAATATTATGGTACCACAGAGATAGTCTAATGAAATGAAATGAAATGAAATGAAAATGAAATGAAATTGTTTATTTCCAGATTTGCATCCATCAAATTATTTCGTTAATTATTAAATAAATTATATAATGATTAAAATTAAAATACAATGGTCAGAAATAAAATACAAAACAAGAATAAAATAAAATTGAATAGATTGAATAAAATAAAATTAAACAATTAAATAAATGTGGTAAAATTGAATGAAATTAAATTAAATTTTATTTTTTCTAATGATGCAGTCGGAAGGTGTTAAGGGACAGTGGTGACGGCTGTTAGTTTTGATCGTTTTGTTATACAGAGTTATTTGTACCTAATCAAAAACCTCTTAAGGGTTCATTGTACTCATCAGTACGAACATCTTTACTATGGGGCGAACTCCGAAATCGTGAAAAAAAAACAGCTGTTCCATACAAAAAGTTCAATCACCTTTGACAAAATGTATGGAACAGCTGATTTTTTTTTCGCGATTTCAGAGTTCGCCCCATAATAAAAGTTGTTCATATTGATGAGTACAATGAACCCTTAAGAGGTTTCTGTTAAGTTACAAATAACCATGTAAATGGTGTGAACAATAAAGAGTTCCATCTGTATCTATCTATCTTTTACCTACATATAATTTGTCCCCAGAATAACGAATCGCTCTCGCCACGTCCGTCAGCTACTCGAGCATGTGGTGACGTTGCTGCAGGAGTCTCGTCACCCGCAGATAGTGGCCTCGTCGCACTACATGCTCGCTGACCTGTACGTGCCGGCCACTACTAACCCCGCCACACCTAACTTCAAAGGTAAGTGTAAACGTTGCTGCAGGAGTCTCGTCACCCGCAGATAGTGGCCTCGTCGCACTACATGCTCGCTGACCTGTACGTGCCGGCCACTACTAACCCCGCCACACCTAACTTCAAAGGTAAGTGTAAACGTTGCTGCAGGAGTCTCGTCACCCGCAGATAGTGGCCTCGTCGCACTACATGCTCGCTGACCTGTACGTGCCGGCCACTACTAACCCCGCCACACCTAACTTCAAAGGTAAGTGTAAACGTTGCTGCAGGAGTCTCGTCACCCGCAGATATTGGCCTCGTCGCACTACATGCTCGCTGACCTGTACGTGCCGGCCACTACTAACCCCGCCACACCTAACTTCAAAGGTAAGTGTAAACGTTGCTGCAGGAGTCTCGTCACCCGCAGATAGTGGCCTCGTCGCACTACTTGCTCGCTGACCTGTACGTGCCGGCCACTACTAACCCCGCCACACCTAACTTCAAAGGTAAGTGTAAACGTTGCTGCAGGAGTCTCGTCACCCGCAGATAGTGGCCTCGTCGCACTACATGCTCGCTGACCTGTACGTGCCGGCCACTACTAACCCCGCCACACCTAACTTCAAAGGTAAGTGTAAACGTTGCTGCAGGAGTCTCGTCACCCGCAGATAGTGGCCTCGTCGCACTACATGCTCGCTGACCTGTACGTGCCGGCCACTACTAACCCCGCCACACCTAACTTCAAAGGTAAGTGTAAACGTTGCTGCAGGAGTCTCGTCACCCGCAGATAGTGGCCTCGTCGCACTACATGCTCGCTGACCTGTACGTGCCGGCCACTACTAACCCCGCCACACCTAACTTCAAAGGTAAGTGTAAACGTTGCTGCAGGAGTCTCGTCACCCGCAGATAGTGGCCTCGTCGCACTACATGCTCGCTGACCTGTACGTGCCGGCCACTACTAACCCCGCCACACCTAACTTCAAAGGTAAGTGTAAACGTTGCTGCAGGAGTCTCGTCACCCGCAGATAGTGGCCTCGTCGCACTACATGCTCGCTGACCTGTACGTGCCGGCCACTACTAACCCCGCCACACCTAACTTCAAAGGTAAGTGTAAACGTTGCTGCAGGAGTCTCGTCACCCGCAGATAGTGGCCTCGTCGCACTACATGCTCGCTGACCTGTACGTGCCGGCCACTACTAACCCCGCCACACCTAACTTCAAAGGTAAGTCTTAAGAGGGCCGCGACGCACAGTAGGCTGAAAATCGACTCCCATAGACATAGGGATTTCAAATTTTAAGTGTGGCTTTTATTGTTGGATATGGCTTTTGTTTAACATAACTATGTTCAAATATGTAATACAAGTTAATTTAGCATAAAAACGAATGACTTATATTTTTTTATGAAAAATTTGTATGGAGCTCGTATGAAAAATCCGTATATCTTTGAAACCACACTTTATACCGTAATATCCTTACAGGGTATTTTAAAACTAATTATTTATGATTTATTGACATACCACATATAACGGGAACTTCTGCAGAATTTTTTTTATTAATAAAAAAAGTATAAACCTATTTTTAAAATTCTAAAACGACTGCTTTTAAAGCACTAATCAATATTTCGAACATTAATTACCTAATGAGGCGTTTTCCAGAGATAAAAAAGTTGTAGTTCCAAAAAATTAAATACGTGGCGTTATAGAATTTGATAAAATTGTTCTGTTAAACCTAATGTCAGTTTGACATTGAAATAAATAGTTTATTCTAAACTTTTGGATTGCAAACATTACACCTGTATAGATTTATATCCTTAGCACCTTCCCGAATGGTTGTCTTTCGCAACGTGATGTATTGCCACTTCGACAACTTTAGTGAAAGGAGCAACCCTAATGCTTTTTCTGGGGTAAATATAACAGTGTTGACTAGTTTCTTAAGCATTTCCTTAATTGTTGCAGCTGCTCCTGGATTTTTCAGCATAATTATGCTCGATTATGGATGCAATATCCTCTCGACCACCTTCTTTTAAAAGTAATGCAGCTGAATAGGCCAATTCGTCTGCATCTTCGCATTTGTGATTGTCAGACCTTCTCTATTTCTAGATTTCTTCTCTAGATTTTCAGCCTACTGTGCGACGCTCTGAAATTTCCATACAAACGCGCTTCTCAAATTTCTTGAAACTATTTGTCAGATTATGATGAAATTTAGCATGTACAATTAAATTAACAATATCTCCGCCTCTATGTTCTTGGTTTTTTTAAAAAACGTTCTCAAGCGAAAGTAGAGCTATGAACAATTTCCGCATTTGTAAGGGGTCATTTTTTACTGGTTTATTTCATAGATAGACAAAGCAAATCAAAAACCCCTTTACATAGTGAGGTTGTCTACATCATTAGCTTTTAAATAAATCCCGTAATACAAGGGACATTCTTAGTTATTTAAGAGTGATTAGAGAAGTGCAAAAGTCATAAAAAATAAATAAATTGCACTTTGTCACTCTGTAGGTAACTTTAAAGGCTCGTCAGTATCTTTATTTGCTCTCTTCGCTCGTCATCTTCTTCTAGACGAAATGGTTATGAAAAACCTTAAGCCAATGCGAAGTTAGTCTTAAGTGGTCGCCGGACTCTTAAAAGTGCCATTATTGTATTTTGTGCAATTCTCACATGCTTTAAAATGACAGTCATTCTTTTTCGTTCAATTATGCAAATCGTCACGCCTTTCCCCCGAGGGGGCTGGTAGAGGTGTAATACAGCACCCACAGTTCGCCGGACGATATTTAGATCCAAATGTGACAGGGAGCGAGCCTGCCGCCATGCACCGGGCTCCAGTCATGTAGCGGATGACAAACAATACGCACACATGTTACACAATGAACAAATTGGTGCGTGCCGTTGGCTGGGTTAGAACCCGCTCCCTCTGACTTGAGAGGCGGGACCTTCTCCAACTAGGCTATCATTGCTTATTCAATCGCTTGTTCAATTAAAACATGCTAAAATATGCCAGTTATTATTTTTCTTGCACATTGAAAATGCTAAAATCTGCCAATGTTTCATAGCATGTTATTGTTTTAGACGAGAACTCTGATTCTGACGCTGAGGACATTGACTACGCTGACTTTGAATCGTGCGAGCAAGACAACAACATGCACACCTGCACGAGCGAGCAGGACAGCAACGAAGACATCCACACGAGTGAACGGGATAGCACTCCGCCCGACGAAGAGGAAATCATAGTAGAATCGGACGGGGTAGAAAGAGAGAGAAATAGCTCGAGCAGTGAGAGGGAAAGGGATGTAGAATCGAAGGATATCGTAAAGAGTGAGAACGCGTTGGCGGTGCAGACGAGAGGTTTGGCGCTCAGAGATATCGGAGATCGAGTCAGAGATAATATAGAGGTAAGGAGAATATTGACTAATCACAGTAGACTTATTATTATGAAGGCGTAAGTTTGTGAGTGTGTGTATGTTGTTACTTCTGCACGCTCAAACGAGTGAACGTATTTTGTTAAAATTTGGTGTGAAGGTAGCTGTATAGAACCCTCAAAAACCCTGAAGGGAAAAACAAACGCAGTCAGTCTGGTTTAAAAAAGTTTTATTTAAAACTCACAAGACAACCTTAGTAAACATTACGAATGAAATGCGTGCGCGTTTTGAAACATCGTCGCAGCGCTCACAGCACCATCTAGTTTCAATCTCGGAACTAACTTAAACAGTGGCTTATACCCTAGAACAGCGGTCGGCAACCTTTTGGCAGGCAAGGGCCGCACAGTGCCAAAATAAACAAGTGAAGGGCCGCACTTGTTCAAAAATTTTACTAAAGGTTTCTATATATTTTCCCAAAGGTATCTATTTATTTAGGTAGGTATTATCTGGACTCTAAAAAACAATGTTTATCTGTCTCTGGCAGCTATAGTTAAAGCCTTGCTTAGTTTGGGGCCAGACGACTGTGTGAGCAAAATGTCCCGATTAATTTATTTATTTACAAAGCACTCGCGGGCCGAAAGGACCCCCTCCTATGTGGCTCGCGGGCCGCGGGTTGTCGTCCGCTGCCCTAGATTAACAATACCGCGGGTAAAACCGCAGGGCGCAACTAGACTTTTAATTTCTTAAATTATTTTTTATTGTGTTTTTAAAGTCATTTCCGAGGATGGTTTTTATATATGATGCTTCGGTGACTGGTGATATGGCGATTTTTACCTTCAAATATATCGAGATCACGACATTTCAAATGCCATTCACTTGACATTTTGTTTGTATAAGTATCCCTTACCTAATACTATCTTCTTTATATATATAAATTACGTGTCACGTTGTTTGTCCGCTATAGACTCCTAAACTACTTAACCAATTTCAATCAAATTTGCACACCGTGTGCAGTTCGATCTAACTTAACAGATAGGATAGCTCACATATATATAATATATATATACATATAAATAATAAACGCGAACGAAGTCGCGGGGTGACAGCTAGTACTACTATATTTTTTTCTTATTAAGAAAAAAAAGGTGGATATGCCATAAAAGTTGTAAGCACTTTTAGTATACTTGGATAACTCAGAAATGGACTACCCGCCTCCATTTTAGAGAATGTGCGCAGGAGTTTTTATTTATTTATTTTATTTATTTATTTATTTATTCTCATTACACCTATTCTTACAGGATTAACCTAATACAAATAGAGTAGTCAACATCACATTAGGTACTACCAAAACATTAAAAATTAGTTTACAAAGTTAAGATTTGCATGATCTCATACCAACGTCTGATATCCGTCACAGGTCTTCGAGGCAGACATTTTATTCGTATTCCGTTAGCTTCAATAAAGTCCGGTCGAAGCGATTTCAGAACTACTTTAGAATAAGAACTGCCAAGGAATGGAACTCACTTCCTGCCTCGGTGTTCCCCAGGACTGCCTCGGTGGCTCAGTTGGTAGTGACCCTGCTCTCTGAGCTTGGGGTCTTGGGTTCGATTCCTACCTAAGGCAAGCATTTATGTGATGAACATTTGTGTTTGCTCCATGTCTGGGTGTTAATTATCTGTTTTTGTATGTATTTATAAACATATTTGTATGGATATCAGTCTCTGGCAATAGTACAAGCTTTGCTTAGTTTGGAGTCAGATGACCGTGTGTGCAAAATGTCCCGAATTTATTTATTATTTATAATAGTTACTACGATGTGGCTCTCTTCAAGACAAGAGTGAACAGGCACCTCATGGGCAAGCGTGCTCCATCTTAGACCGCATCCTCACTTTCCATCACTTTCACATTTCAACCAAAAAAAAAAAATAGAAATAAATAGGTAAAAATGGACCTAGCAATTTAATCCTGAACCATATTCGGCAAAAGGAAGAATATAATAAAAAAATAAAAACATTAGAAATGGGCCTTTAGAATCTTAACTAAATTAAGTAATACTTACAGCTACTACTGTTACCTGTTACTGTCGTACACTATCTGTCACCCTTCTTCACCACACACTTCGTTCGCGTTTATTCAGAAAATAGGATTCCAAAGCATTCCTCGTGGAATACTGTACCTATTATCAAATTTCATCAAGGTCCGTTCAGCCGTTTAGCCGGGAGAAGCCTACAAACAGATAAACAGACTGAGTTACTTTCGATCACAGTCAAAGTCAAATGTTTTTATTCAATTTGAGTATCAAAGATACACTTATGAACGTCAAAGTTATTTAAATAGACTCGACCGCCTTGTTCGGATAAAGAGCCTCTACTCAGAAGAACAGGCAATGATTTAAATGAACGATTTTATGAAATGAGTATGTATTTCCAGGACCCGAAGTCGAAGCCTGCGCAGGGCAAGGGCCTGGGGGACTCGCCCCCCGAGCGCTGCGGCAAGGCGCTCCTGCACGCGCTGCGCGGCCTGCGCGCGCTGCACCACGTCACCATCGACAAGTGCAAGGTGAGTGAGCTATAGTTGGATTCGAATGTGAAATAATTGTCATCAGTGTCATTTTGCGTCTTCTTTAGAAAATTCTCTACCTCCCAGTCCAATTAGGATGTGACGCAGAAAAAAATCTAAGGAGCAATTACGCAGCTTTATGCTATGCTGCTATGAGCAGCTGTGACGTGTGTGACGTCACTCGCCGGTTCCAACGGAAGATCAGCGCTGGTTAACCACCATTAGCCAGCATTATGCTGAGTTGGAGCCGGTTTGTGGCAGGAAACCTGTTTTTTCTTTTCTGTCTTTATTTTTTGTTATGTATTTTTTTTTCTCCTATGTTTCCTGTTGCAAATAAATTATATTCTTATTCTTATTCTTATTCAATTTTCCTTCAGAATTCGTTAGGGTGTAGGGAGGGTAGGGAGTGTAGGGAGTAGTAATTCGAAATAACTTTGTGATCACCATTTTTCGTGTAAATCTGAAAATAAACGAGTTAACAAATAAACAAAACTAAAATTCAAGATGGCGAATGATTCAAAGGATCGATTACCACGTAATACAAAATGTTGACTGCCAGTGACCCCCGAGTACGGGTTAGCCTCTTTTATTGGGTTGGGTTATCTCATTTTATTCAGGACTGTGTATCTGACATGGTGGTGGAGTAGAAATAAAATGTGTTTTTAAAGTTAAATTATTAAATAAATAATATCTATGTAGCTGCAAAATATACCCTATAGATGACACTCCGGATACAAAGGCGAATCTAAAGGCTTCTACACACTATGCACATCCGGCGGGGTTAAAACCCGCCGACTGTGCGTATTGCGGGTATGCCGCTGACATAATCAGGCCGCTAGCGCTTTGCGCAACAAAGCTGTCGGATCAATTACGGGGTTTGTTGTCGAGCTTCTTGGCAACATGCCTGCCGGCCGGGCCGCTGGTCTTGCGTGTAGGGCTAGCCTTTACGACATATCGAAATACAAAATCGGTAAAGCCTTTTTGGCAGTAGGACACATACGAGTATAACAACCCTCTTGCCATTTCACAGGAAGAAGAGCGCGAACGTCTAAAACAAAAAATCATTATCGAGGAGCAACACCCCAAAATGGCGAACCCCTACGAACCAATCAAAATGGACTACGAACCGCTCAAGAAACAAAAGGAACACTCCAGCCGCAGCCGCAGGAGGAAGCGAGACAGGAAATCATCTAATCAATCACAGAATTATCTAACCGAAACTGACGCAAACATCGACAAAAACGCAATATCAATCCTCAAAGAAAAGAACGTTTTCCCAACCTGGCACGAACCGAATCGAGACGACAATTTCGCTTGGAAACTTCATCTAAAAACTTTACTGTACGAGAAAATCTGCCTCGCGTACGCTACTTTAGCCGAATACAGCTACGCGAATGAACAATACGGCTTCTCCCTTAAATACATAGACTTGGCGTCAAAGTGCCAAAAGTTGCTAAGCCATATGATAATTAAAAGCAAGGTGGTTGACATCAGTTGCTTGATAGGCAGGGTTGGTGATAACTTCTTCCAAATGAGCAAGCATTGGGGGAGGATGGAGCAGTTCCAGAAACAGCTGGAGACGGACCATGACATAGACGTGAAGCTGAGGATGGAGATCGATAACGATATGGAGGAGGAAGTCGATGATGATGTGTCGGAGGAGTATGATTTGGGTGAGTAAAGTTTTTTGTTTGTTCGAGAATTAGTAAGATTCACAAGACACGTGACATCTACCATTCCCCACTGGCCAGCGTCCAAGCCAGTCATTCTCGATTGAGGGTGGGTCGGTGTCCGTGCAGTGGAAACTTCAGCTTATCACTCACTGGAGCCACCCGACTCGCAGCGCCTCGCCTCGTGCAGTTAGGTATTCTTTAAATGAACTTGTACGGATATGCGCTCACTACATCAACTCCGGATCGTCTCGGCTTAAGCTGTCAATAGGCGGATGGCGAGTGGCCCACTCGGTGACCACCGTCGAGCCGGCAAACTTTCGCCAAAGCCCGGCTCGTAAGACTTACCTAGAAAGAATTTGATTACAGCATAAACCTGCTCCGAATCCGATACAATTGCACCAAAAAGGCCAAATTCACAAGACCACTACGTCCCGATCATGGGCTACCAATCACCAGCAAGCAACTGTCTTTCGCATCAACCAAGCAAAGGGTGTTAGAATTTGAAAATCTACAAACAACCAGAGACCACGGTCAAATCAAACTACTCATGAAATGATCCATATCCTCAACATAATTAAGACTCAAAAAAAGGAATTTTTAGCCTGCGAAACCATGATGGACAAGGTAATATTAATCTGGACCCATCTTAGTCAGTACGTATAAAGGCGCCCATCGTTTCCTATCTTGGAGTTCCGACGGCATTCGGTTAAAAATGCCTAAATTGCTCGAATTAGCAACGAATAATAATACAGTTAATGTCATTGCGTTGTGTGAAAAAAGAGTATCCAATACCACCTGCTTAACCACACCTGGCTATATATGTTATCGCCAAGACAATCACAGCTCGGGCAGTGGTCAGGGTGTCGCAATTTTAATTTGGACTAACATTCAACACACCCGTATTCGTATACCAGCTTCAGCTCGTATTGATTCGCGAGGACCCATCCCGTAGATAGCGCGGACCGCTCGCCTTTTTCAAAATAAAAATGGCCTCTACTTCAGCGGCTGATCCCCACAGCAAAATTCCATATGACATTATGCTGTGAAAATAAGCAAAGTAAACCATCCGAGCTGTAGCTATATCCGTCAGTTGCCTAACCTTACGAACCGCATAAGCAGCAGAACAAATCTCCCAGATAGAGCACTAACATGAGGATCCCATTGCAGTTTGGAATCAATGCTTATACCCAGGAATACCGTTGCCTTGTCTATGTTAAGTTTATCGCCTTCAAGCATTGCGTTTACTACACTTGGCTTTTTTTTGCATTAAGTAATAAATTGTTCGCAATGAACCACCTCGAAGTAATAGTCAGTATGTTGTTCACATGCACAAGCTAACTATCTTTCCTATCTGTTCTAAAAATAAGAGATGTATCAGCAGCGAATAGAGCTATGTCTGTAAGGTCCTTAACCATATACGGCTAATCATTTAAATATGCTAAAAAATAGGTACGGGCCCAAGATAGAACCTTGTGGTACTCCCATTGTAACTAAAGATCCGAAAGATGTGACGCCATTAATTCTGACTTTTTGTTGTCTGACAATTAAATATGACTCGACAAGATCTAGAGCGATTCCACGAATTCCGTAGTGGTATAATTTACGAATCAAGGTACGGTGTTCTATACAATCAAACGCTTTAGATAGATCACAAAAGACATCGATCCTGTGAACTCTCTAAAGCTTCTACCCAAGCTTCTCCCAAGCTCCAAGCATAATCTTATATCTTTAAATGAGCAATTCTTGTATATATATATATATATAAATATAATTGGAATCTCGGAATCGGCTCCAATGATTTTCATACGATTTAGTATATAGGGGGTTTCGGGGGCGATAAATCGATCTAGCTAGGAATCATTTTTAGAAAATGTAATTTTATTCGTGTTTTATCGATAATCTATCTCAACTGAAAAATATGACTCTTCCTGACATCTATTGGCGAACAATAATACAATTTTTTGTGAGCAACTACGAGTAATTGCTTTAACGACACAACAGCAGATGGCGTTGTTAAGTAACACGAAGTCAATGAGTGTTTGCTTTGAGGTTAGACTAAAATCAATTGTTTATTATCCAAAAAACACAATTAAAAAAAAAAAATACCGAGCAAAGCTCGGCCATCCAGGTACTCTAGTATTAAACGTGTTCGACATTCCCAACAGTGTTTGACCAGGCCACATGTTCCCAGGCATCTCCCTGCCGCCGTGTGCTACGGACGCCATGCTGCAGTCGTGCGCGGCGTACCGGCGCGGCGCGCGCGCCGGCCCGCGCCGCCACGAGCTGCGCCGGCGCCTCGCCTCCGTCAACAACGAGCTCGCCGTGCGGTACATGAACGACGCGCAGCGTGAGGACCACGTGCTCTCTCTCTCTAGATACATTACCAGCTCTTGCAGACAGACAGACATGGAGACGTCGGAGTTTCACCGTCGGGTTCCTTTTTACCATTTTTTTGTACAGAACTCTATAAACATCTACCTTCCGTAACTTTAACTATATTGCAGTTCTGTAAAAAGGAAGAAAAAAAACTAATGTGACCAGAATGATCTTGTGAACATATGTGCGTATTATATGTTCTCTGCTACATGACTGGAGGCCGGGGTATGGCGACAGGCTCGCCCCCTGTCATATTTGGGACTGTATATCGTCCGACGAAGTGTGGGTGTTGTATAACACCTCTGCCAGCCACCTCGGGGGAAAGGCGTGACGATATGTTATGTTATGATCTTATGACTATTCCTCTATGAGAGAAAATTACACATACTCTACTTTTCAACCGCAGTTTACAATGCGATAATTTATACCATAACATATCGTCACGCCTTTCCCCCGAGGGGGCTGGCAGAGGTGTAATACAACACCCGCACTTCGCCGGACGATATTCAGTCCCAAATGTGACCAGGGGCGAGCCTGTCACCATACACCAGACTCCAGTCATGTATCAGATGACATACAATACGCACATATGTTCACACAATGAACAAATTGGTGCGTGCCGTCGGCTGAGTTAGAACTCGCTCCCTCTGGCTTGAGAGGCGGGCCGTCTCCAACTAGGCTATCATCGCTTCTTATCTTATATCTTTAAATGAGCAATTCTTGTTATTATATACAACTATATATACTCGTATAAATATAATTGGAATCTCGGAATCGGCTCCAACGATTTTCATACAATTTAATATATAGGTGGTTTCGGGGGCGATAAATCGATCTAGCTAGGAATCATTTTTAGAAAATGTCATTTTATTCGTGTTTTATCGTTATTCAACTTAAACATAAACTTGGAAGAAAAATAACAAAAAGGAGGCGTTTGAGTAGTCTCAACTGAAAAATATGACTCTTCCTGACATCTATTGGCGAATAATAATACTATTTTTTGTGAGCAACTAATTGCTTTAACGACACAACAGCAGATGGCGTTGTTAAGTAACACGAAGTCAATGAGTGTTTGCTTTGAGGTTAGACTAAAATCAATTGTTTATTTTCAAAAAACACAATTAAAAAAAAAAAAATCCCGAGCAAAGCTCGGTCATCCAGGTCCTAACAGTGTAATACAAATACTCTACCAAACTTACAAAAGTCTCCTTCCACAGAAATCTTCATGAAATACGTCCACGAGCCCGAACAAAAGTCTCCTCAAGCGAAACTCCTCCTCAAGCAATTCAACCAGATGTCGCGCCAGTCCCTGGAGTGTCTCAACGAGGCCACGGAGATATTCAGGGATGTCTCCGACCAGGCTAACTTGGCCCTGCTGTATTGCAACAAGGGACGCTATATGCGGTTCAAGGCACATTGTGAACAGACGACCAGCTTTTCGTAAGTATTACTTGCTAGCTCTTGACTCGGCTTCGCTCGCGTTTCATAGAACTATGTCACTCAAGGATAATGTAGCTTTCTAATGGTGAATGAATTATTGAAATCGGACCAGTAGTTGAGTTTATTTGTCCGGAGGTTAAAAAGTTATCCTATGTGCTATTCAAAACTATAATCTACATCTGAACCAAATTTCAGCCAGATCCGTTCAGCCGTTCTGGCGTGACCGAGTAACAAATATCCATCCATCCATACATCCAAACATTTTGTAACCAAACCTTATTTCCATCGCAGGTCCGAAAAACGCAGCCTGTACAACCAAGCTGAAGACCTATACCTCCAAGCTCTGAAAATCCTCGGCCCGCGCGAGTCGTGCGGAGCCGAGTCCATATGGGACCTAGTCTCGTGGGAGCTGTCCTGCCACCTGTACACTCGGGCTGTGCTGATGCAGGACGAGCCGGGGGACCTAGCGCTGGTAACTAGAGACTAAAGCTAGCGCTGGTAACTAGAGACTAAAGCTAGTGCTGGTAACTAGAGCCGAAAGCTAGCGCTGGTAACTAGAGACTGAAGCTAGCGCTGGTAGCTATAGACTATACCTAGCGCTGGTAGTATTAAAAATATTAGTAAATAGTAGGAAGTAAAAATTAGCTTTGTTTGGATTCGTTACATGTCAGGGATACATAAAAATAAGAAATAAATAAATAAATGTTAAAAATTGTGGAAAGTTACTTGTAAGTAATCAGATTAAACATTTATCAAATTATTATTGGTGTCGAATTTGTATTAAAATAGTATTTAATTATTTGTTTATGAAAAATTAATTGTCTGACATGTAGCCGAACCGAGCCAAACCAAACTTAACTTAATGCTGGTAGCTAGAGACTAAACCTAGCGCTGGTAAATAGAGACCGCCTCGACCCTTGCGTGCATCGTCCGACGTCCAAGTATAGGAGTTGTACAGATCATTGTGGGAGGCCTTTGTCCAGCAGTGGACGTGTTCCCATGATGATGATCAGCTTGTAACAAGAGCCTCCCACCCAGGAGGTGTCGGAGGTGTCGGAGGCCTTGCAGCACGCGCTGAAGGCCTGCCTGCTCAGCCCGGGGCC
This sequence comes from Peribatodes rhomboidaria, assembly GCA_911728515.1. Lineage (NCBI taxonomy): Eukaryota > Metazoa > Arthropoda > Insecta > Lepidoptera > Geometridae > Peribatodes > Peribatodes rhomboidaria. The sequence continues at coordinate 2,633,562 of OU452190.1, forward strand.
CCGGCAGTATCTCTACCAGTTCCGCGCCGCCATGATCTACCACCGGCTGGGGTCGCTGTACCACTCGCAGTACAGGTAACATTCGTTTTGTTGACATTGTTCAAACTTTATTTGTGAGTCGTAACTAATGCTATTTTTTCTACCTTATCCTTTTTTTTTTGTTAAGGCCCGGTATTATCACGAAATTAACGAAAACAAGTGTTTTGTTTACGCCTAGTTTGATATGAAGAATTGTGATGATAGGTGCATAAAATACAGTTGGTAAAAAAAACAACCAAACACATTTTATCCGGAGTAGAACTTTGAAAATAATTCTGTTTTTGGAAATAAAAAACTAACAGAAACATCTTCTTAAAAACAATTTTTTTGCGATTATTAAATAGCCAGATTCGTTTTCTAAAGTTTAACCGAGAAACTATAAACTTATTTGTGTTCTTATTCCAATTAATACTAATGAAAACGGTAAGAAAATGTAGTTCTAGGCGCCGATCTCATTTTACCATCAAATATGATAAGTGGGAATCGAACCCACTGAACTCCTCCCCGAGGTAGGGCGAGATGGGGTCGCGCTAGTAGCTTTCACCATCTTATATTATACTAGCTGTTCCTGCGACTTCGTTCGCTTTTATTCAGAACATAGTATCCAAAATCCTTCCTCGTGGTATACTGTAACTAATTATCAAATTTCATCAAGATCCGTTCAGCAGTTTAGCCGCGAAAAGCCTACAAACAGACTGACAGACTGACTTTAGATTTTATAATAAGTAAGGAAGGATGTATGCGAATACTCTCCCTGATCTCTGGTTATAAGTTAACGTGAGTTAATCTCTGCTGAGACTCTCTACTCTCTCTGCTCTCTCTGACTCTCTGCTCTGCTCTGCTGGAATCTCTGCTGGGAATAAATATGGGACACTTCCACATGGTCACCTGACCCCAAACTAAGCAAAGCTTGTATTATGCGGCTACCAGAGAGTGATATACATACTTAAATAGATTTTAACACCCAGACATAGAACAAACACAAATGTTCATCACATGAATGTTTGCCTAGGTGGGAATCGAACCCACGCCCCCAAGCTCAGAAGGCAGGTTCACTACCAACAGAGCCACCGAGGCAGTCAGTCAATGTCAAAGTCAAGTTAAAGTTATCTTTGTGTCTGTCTATGGCATTGTATCTCTCAAACGTTTTTCTCTACCTCTAATTTTGTATGACCTTGGTAATTTTGCAGTTCACTCACTCACTCATCCATTCACACAATGAATAAGCTGTTCGCTTGTCCTAAAATAAACTTTCACTAGACAGTTATTTGTATGTATTAGCAATATAATTATACTCTGCAAACTGACTTGACAGATAAATGAAACACTCTTATTTGTTGACCAAATAACAAATATTTGGCTATGGTTAAGCGTTCTCATAAAATATTTTGTTATAAATATTTGCTCGTCTTTCAACTAAATTAACATAGCACTAGCGCGTGTCTCGCTGTTCAAATAATTTAAATCAATGTGAGCTGTGAAGGTGTAATGTTACCCGTTGGGTGGGTGACCGCAAGTGGCATTTTGTAGCAACGCTACCATGTTTTGGAAGGCAATAAGCAATATCTGAATAAAAGGAAACGAAGAAAACGGCTTTCCCCTAAAGAAGCTGGCGGAGGTGTACAACACCCACATTCGCCGGGCGATATTCAGTCCCAAATGTGACAGGGGGCGAGCCTGTCACCATACACCGGGGTCCAGTCATGTAGCAGGATGACATACAATACGCACATAATTATGTTCACACAATGAACAAATGCCGTGCGTGCTGTCGGCTGGGTTTGAACCCGCTCCCTCTGGCTTGACAGGCGGGCCTTCTCCAACCAGGCTATCGTAATGAATATCATTCTAACAAAAAAGAGAAAATTACAATGTGAGCCGATGGGCTCAAGAACAAAGTAGTTATTAGTAAAGGCTCTTATACATGGACGTACGCAAGATAATAATTTACAAAACCTTTCAACAGATAAAGACCAAAAGTCTGATCATCAATTAGTAGAAATTGGTAAAATAAGGAACCGTTCTATTTGAAGACGTTGCGTGTCATGCTACAAAAAAATTTTGCATGTAGCAAAACCGCTGATTATGCCAGCAACTCAGATCAACCTAGAGGAAAAGATTGAACACTCCGTTATATCTCGCTGAAGCCACTTCTTTTTCAATCTGTGTGCATGGTAACGTTGCCATGAAAAACATTAACAATTGCGCGAAAACTAATATTAAGTCCTAAACTCTACGTTAACCATTTCCGTTCCAATATACAACCTTAGTAGATTTAATATTTTAAAACTGCACATATTTGCAAGAGTTTAATGTTACGGCTTTTTCAAAATTGACTTGTAAAAAAACTGCACAGTTTTTAAAAAGAACCTCAAAATGTAGTCCTGGCCACACTTTTTATAAAGCACCATGTATATTTATGTACACGAAATTATACCATAAACCAATGCACATAATGTCGAGGTAAGAATGACCAAGCGAGTAGCGTAGTTTTTTTGCGTCAATGTGTGTGTGTTGTGTACATATACGACAGTAGCGTAGTTTTTGGATGGTTTTTGGCTTCACCTAAATCATCCGCCGTGCACCATCTTATTCTCGAGGTTGATCTGAGGCCAGGAATAACACAAAAGGAGTTGAATACCACTGAGTGCCAAATATGTAACAAAGCGCTTTGTTTACAATGAGTATAAGGGAAAAAACTTTTCAGTATAAGGAAAACAAGTTTTTGTGAATAACTTGTGCTGCAAAATCCAAGAATTTTCTTTCACAAATTGGCCGTTTTCGTCGAATTTGCTCTCTCAAACGCCGCATAACGCTCAAATACTATTTTTATTTATCGTTTCACCTTCCGGCAAGAATTCCAAGTATACAACACCGCGAAGAAAACAGTCATTGACTTTGACTTTTGATCGACTTTGGCGTGGTTATTTCGGTTTCGGATCAGTTGGAAGGCGCCACTCCGAAGCTTGTTGACTAGTTTGCACGTCAAACTCGTAAACCCACGTCTCGTCGCACTAGTAACAATGCGTTTCATGAGTGTTGGGTCGGAGTTGACTCGTTCTAGCATGTCCTCAGTGACTCTCATGCGATTGAGTTTTTGACGAAAATTCGGGTCTTTTGGGACTACATTGCTACATGTTTTATACCCAAGTGATTATTTAAAATGACACGGATCGACTCGTGAGATACAGAAAGTTCTGCGGCTATCTCTCTCAAAGTTGAATGAGGATTTTCAGACACTGTTTCCTTCACTTTTGCGATGTTAACTTCAATTGCAGACGTTGATGGTCTACCAGAGCGAGACAAATTTTCCATCACATCTCGACCGTTTTTTAACGCTTTGTGCCACTCATAAGCACGTGTTTCTGAAGCCGTCTGTAACATTTTCAGTGATTCCGAACACGAAATTCCATTGGCGATGCAAAATTTAAGGCAAACTCTTTGTTCGTGTGTTTGTCTAGTATGAAATTAGCAATACATACTAAATATGATATAACTAAAAACAGCACTGTATTTAATGCTACTCAAACTCCGCGCCAAAATGGAAAACAGTTGTGCCAATCTAACATCAACAACAAAAAACAAAAAAAAATAATTTAGAACCATAAACAAATCATCCATTTCCGATACTTTTTTGACTAAATGTACTCCGTAAAGCGAATGTAACAGGTTAAGCATTCCGAGTCAAAAATGGTCACGTTGACAACTCGCAGTGACGTCAATCGATGCTTAAGCAAGATCGAAATAACAACAATGACAACAAGTTCGAAAGAGACGGATGACGATGACGTCAACAGGTGTTGGCTCCCGGAGCGCTAGAATTTGCTTTTTTGATCATCCTATCCTACTATCCTACTATCCTACTTCCTACTTCCTACTAATATTATAAAGGCGAAAGTTTGTAAGAATGTATGTATGGATGTTTGTTACTCTTTCACGCAAGAACGGCTGAACAGATCTGGATGAAATTTGGCACAGAGATAGATTACAGTCTAGAATAGCATATAGGATACTTTTTAACCGCGGGTGAAACCGCGGGGCGCAGCTAGTGGTACATATTAAATCGATGGTCCTGCAGGATAACCCATGAAGACGGTCCGAAGCGGCGCTCGCTGGTGAACGCGACGCAGACGAACTACTCGCGCGCGGCGAACATGTTCGCGGCGCTGGAGGACGGCGCCATGTTCCTCACGGTGCAGTGCGAGCATGTCGCGCTGCTGGAGGCGCAGGCGCACGGTACGCACGCACACACACACGTATACCCATACATACACATAAACGTCCTCACACACACACACACACACACAATTCAATTCAAAAGTAATTTATTACTTTCAAAGTCAAAGTCAAAGTCAAAATGTTTTTATTCAATTTAGGTATCAAAGATACACTTATGAAATGAAGAGTTACTTTCTAAGTAACTCTCACTTAGAGTCGTCAACTATTTACAATATATGTATTCCTAATTATATAAATTCCAAATCTGTACTGTAAATAAACAAGGTGCAGATTCGAAATCGTATCTGCTCGCATATGATGTTATACGTTTTCGTTAATTAGGCTATGGTGATATGGTGGTTTAAAGTCGGTTCAGACCGATCGGAAAATGCTTGAGCAGATTTTGACGTCATTGAAATTCATTTTCAATCGGAAAATGCTTGAGCAGATTTTGACGTCATTGAAATTCATTTTCAATGACGTCAAAATCTGCTCAAGCATTTTCCGATCGGTCTGAACCGACTTTAAAACTGGCATTTCTTTCCAGTGTCTCCAAACCTCAAGCTGAAGTCTCTCCAGACCGCGATCCAGCTCCTCCGCCAGTGCCACTCCATCATGGCCCTCCTCAGCGAAAAAGACTCAGAAGACACCAAGGACATCCCCAAACCTGACCTAGACGATAAAACCATTAAGAGTGAACTCAGCTTACTAAACCTCTACGAAAGTCGTCTAAATTTCATACTAAAAAGCATAATACAGTATTGCCGGTCAAAATCGAACAAAGACTACGAAAAAATGACAGATATGTACAAAAAGTTGTACTGTGCTAGTCTGAAAATTAAGAAAAGTGATGTTGTGAAAGACTATGCGAGTAGTATATGCAGTGTGTTGGCTGCTATGGATGAGATCTGTAAAGAGTATGAGTGAGGTTTTTCAGTTGGCAGTGTGAGAGAGGGAGGGAGAATTACGATTAACATAAGTCTTGTGTAGATTGCCGATTTTATATCAACAACTTTCGATAAGATATATACATAGATGTCGTGTCTCTCAATAAAAATCAGGGCTCTATAGTGACACCTCATCGACACTTAGCGTTCTATTCAAAATAATCAAATACAAGCTTTGCTTGGTTTAGGCTGAGACAACAGTGAGTGCAAGTGTCCCGCTCGTTCTCACGAGATCTCGTTCTCACGAGATCTCGTTTTCGCGAGATCTCGGCCTTTTTTAGCGAGATTGATCTCGGCCATTTTAGGCCGAGATCAATCTCGCTACAAACGAATGGACGGGTTTTTAATGAGATTTGGTATGGAGATAGCTTAAAGCTTGAATAACCACAAAAATACTTTTTATCTCGTAAAAATAACTGGTTCTGAAGGATATCGAGTAATTACGCGAAGCGCAGCTAGTGCATTTTCATATACATGTTTGTTCATAAGTTTATGTATTAGAAGGAAATATGTATCTGTATAGTTGATATTAAATGTTTGCGCCAAATGGATTGAGACAAAATTAATATTATCCCAAAATCTATGCTAATATTTTTAGTCAATTTTAGTCTGTGTGTTTAAAGGTTTTTCACGGCTAAACGGCTGAACGGATCTTGATAATTAGTTACAGTATATCACGAGTAAGGTTTTTGGATATTACATTCTGAATAAACGCTAACGAAGTCGCGGGTGAAGCGGTCATTCCATTATCCAATTTGCAGTACGCTAGCCGAGCTAGCGTGCTAAAATTGGATAGTGTAATGGCTAATAATTTTATCCATTAATATCTAATATTTATCTAATAATTTAATCCATTTTTTTTTCTATTGCACCGGTATAGTCACGCTAAGTTAGCATACTGCAAATTGGATGGTGCTTAACAACTAGTATAAATATAATTTGTGTTTTACCTGATCAGATAGCCGAGGAGTTTATTCTTATGTTTTTATCCACAATAAGATTCTAAATCTGTCACAATAAGGCCAAAAAATGGCCACTATAAAGCGAATTGGACAGAGGAAAATGGACTTTTGTCTCGATCAATTTGGCGCGTGGCTTATTGTAAAAGACTGATGTGATTCTAGCTCTAGGCAGTTGTACATGTACATAGCGTGTAAATATACTATTTATTACTAAACTAAATCTTTTATTTACCTACCTACTGTAAAATAGAGAAATAAATTTAGGCGGAGAGAGATAGGTAAAATGAGATAGAAATAATAGGTAATCGTTACACAGATCTATATATGTATATACATATATATATATAATTCAAAGTCCTGACTGATATATCAACACACAGCCTAAACCGCTGGTCCTAGAAACATGAAAGGAACGAAAATGCAGCTTTTTTTTACAACTTGGCTTAACTTGGCCCCTTGAGATTTGGGGCAATATAAGCTGCAATAAAAGTGAAGCTTTTTTTAAAATTAAAAAATTACACTCAACACACTCCGGGGACCGTGACCTTTGTTAACATAAATCTTAATTATTATTTAAGGGGAATACAGGTAGAGGGGGGTTAGTTATTAAGTCTTAATATAAAGTTAGGTTAAAGGTTATCAGATTTACTTATTGCATTATGACTACACCACCAGCGACCCGCAAGCAGCACCCGATCACGAGTATGACGCATGTGCCAGCCATCGCTCTCCTCAACCATTTTTGATATTCTCAGCTTCATTTCGTATCGTTCATTATAATCATGGTATAATAATGGTATAATGGTATAATAAAACTAGCGTTTCGGGAGTTGACACCCAACTACGTCACTCGTCACTTGTTGTAAATTTCCTTCTTATTCCGGTTTTGTATAGACTTAGGGAAGTGCGTGTCACCCACGTAAGCTTTTTTGTCTTGGAACGCTATAACTGTTGGAGTGTAATACTAAACTCTACTAAGTATAGTTACCATGATTATAATCAAGTAGGTAGGCTCATAATTATTATAAAGCCAATTCCGATTACCGGAGATAGAGATGTTGCCAACTTGGTTAATCAGCTGTTCAAATAGCAGGCTAGCTATTTTACTAAACGGTGCCGTTAATTTATAAATAATATATAATTAACTAGCTGTCACCCCGCGACTTCGTTCGCGTTTTGAGCTATCCTATCTCTCAAGTTGGATCGAACTGCACATGGTGTGCGAATTTTATTAAAATCGGTTAAGTGGTTTAGGAGTTCATTGAGGACAAACATTGTGACACGAGATTTATATATATTAAGATTATAATATATTTATATATATTCTATATTACATAACATACAAAGAAGTGACAAAAATCCAGTGGTCCAACTACCGGATGATATTCAGCCGTAGCGTCTAATACACATTTAATTAATTGGCTAGCATTCACACATTACGGTGATTATTTGCCAACGTTACTGTTTTGAACTGCAGAAATGTGTTTTAAATTAATTATGATAAAAATATAATCCGAAAAGCGGTGAAACGACCCGCAATTTTGATAGACATGATATCATGAAAACCTGTCCTCTCCAACTCATTTATCAGGGCAAATCCGACTTGGTTAGGTTATTTTTTTATAACAACCCGTAACCCCCCCCTTAAATGCCTTGCGCCGGAGATGTTGATGTCGTACAAAACGCTCTCCCCCTTATTTCGGTCTTGCTTAAGCATCGATTGATCGTCACTACGTGTTGCCCACGAGTAAATTTTCGGACCGCTATATCTGGCGGAGTATATTATTATACCATGGAAGACACTTCTCTCCCTACCTAGAGGTAAGAAAAAAAATAAACACCAAAATTAACTTAACAGAACAATTTTATTCGTCAACAATTTACAATCGAACATTATTTACAAATGTCTAAAAATATTAAATTTTCTACTATCACAACTCATCTCTTTAGCATATTTGTACTTTTGTTATCTCAAGGCCTTTCATATATGCATTAAAACGCATGTGCTATTGTGAAAACTCTTAGGCAATTCTTACACTACTCTGTTTGGACCTTCAGGGTTTCAGGGACCTTATTCGGAGATTTGAGATTTTCATCTCACCTTTTTTTTTGTCCTTGTTCCTCTCGTTTGAAACGTGATAGGTGTGAGAGTGACCAAGATAAAATCTCATCTCATCTCCCGCGTAGGAATAGCCTCATAGTTAGTTTAGGGACCACTCGCGGTACAACGCAGTGGCAACTGACAACGACTCTCCGCGCGGGAGATGTGGCTCGTCGCGTCCGCGGAGCAGTGAGACTACCGCCTAAGTGGTATTTCTAAGTCTCTATAAAAAACTCATAAATTTTTGATATCTACAGAAAAAAACATAGGTGTTTTATGCCTACACAAAACATCACCCTTACTAATAAAACGTGGCTCGGAATTCGAATTATTGTTTTAATTTTTTTTGTCGAATTAAAAATATTTATGGAAGATAAAGGCAAAACACTGTACAACTATTTCAAGGCTTATACAACGTTTATTAGTAATGAGTGATTGAAGTCCATAGAAAAGTTTAGATATTTTCTCGTCTGTATCTAAATAATAATTTACTTAGATATGAAAATGACACCAAAGTGAACAAAGTCCAACATACTACAAAAATTAGGGATCGCTTGAGCTATCTATGAGTCACATGTTGCTAAGGCTTCGTCCTGACTAAGCAAACTGCTAGCGGCTGACTGTCCGCTGACTCACTCTTGTTCGCGTATTGGGTCAACTCAATGTTCGGTAAACGACGAACTGTAGCAAGCCAAACACGAATCGAGCGCTCACTAAATGAGTCGGCGAGCGATACACCGCAAACTGCGTACAATGCGCGCTATTCGGTCACTCAATGTAAAATGTATGGGGTGCCTAACTGGAGCCTAACAGTCAACCGGCTGTGAGCGGCTGACTATTGAGCCAGCCGCTCACAGTTTGCTCACGAAGTCAAGCCATAAACTCGTAGAAACTACTTATAGACCATCAATGCCATCATGTTGCTAAAACAGAGAGATTAAGCGATCCCTGTAATTAGAATTAAGCAATAATTTAGTTTAGCTTAGAAAATGTTAATTAACCGAATAATAGATTTATTAACTTAAAGATAGAATAACTTTTTACTTGCGTGTACAAAATTACTTTTATTATTTATTATTTATTATAGGTACTTACTTGATTAGATATTTTTAAATTCGTTACCCGTTAATAATTTAGTTTTTTGATAAATATCTTTTATAAAGTTTTTACAAGAGTACGTGTATACTTATAATATAGTTAAACTGTGTATTTATATGTATGTCCCTGCTTTTTAGTATATAATTAAGCGAGCAACAGATTGTGCGATATGTTCAGATAAAAACTTAAAACCTCGCCTTAAACGATTTTGCATATGAACATATCGAATCTGTTGCCTGCAGCCTTAATATAGCCCTGTAGTCACTGGATAATTTAAGTTAGTTATCTTAGATATTTTTGTTAGTGTTATATTTTCTTAGTTTCAGTCTTGGATCATAGTTTAGTTAGTTTTAGTAATCTTACAGTGACTGTACTGTAGCAGTATATATATTTAAAACAAATAACTTTACCATTATCTCATTGCACAAAATTGTACATTCAAGTTAAATTAAGTAAACAACGATTTTAAGAGCATGCAACATTTAGGGGCTCCTTTCTGAACTGTAAATGGCCCCGAAACACTTTGGGACCTCTACGAAAATGGACTCTTCAAAAAGTTTGACTACTTTTTTTAGTTGGATTGTTTCTACACACATATCGTCACGCCTTTCCCCCCCGAGAGGGCTGGCAGAGGTGTAATACAACACCCACACTTCGCCGGACGATATTCAGTCCCAAATGTGACAGGGGACGAGCCTGTCGCCATTCACCGGGCTCCAGTCATGTAGCAGATGACATACAATACGCACATATGTTACACAATGAACAAATTAGTGCGTGCCGTCAGCTGGGTTTGAACCCGCTCCCTCTGGCTTGAGAGGCGGGGCTTCTCCAACTAGGATATCATCGCTTGTTTTTATACAAAAGTATTTACTTACTTTTCAAAACAAAACATCCGTATGAAATTGTTGTTAAAATATCTTTCTTTAAAAAGCCCCCGACTACGCTACGCCGATTACGCTAGTATCAAAATATGAAAGCACCTTCATCGTACGGTAGGTATATAATACCCACTCTCCCGTATTCACCCACATTACTATGTATAAAAAAATATAACAGCTGACATGTCAATGTACTGAGAAAATCGTATTTAGCATTTGATCACTTAGTAATGTTTGTGAATTCGGGAAAAAACTTACATTTAAGTATATAGGAAAGCCCACCAAGCTTAGCTTCAGGCGGTAATACTATATGTATAACTATTTTAACTAGCGAATGTTGTTACAAGTTTAGTGGAAAGACGATTTCTTAAGGCTTCTCGGACTTCTCTGAGGTCCTGTAAAAGAAGAAAAAACATACTTATATTTTGAAATAAAAAAAAAACGGTTTAAAAGGAGTTGAGTACATTTGTGTGATATCTGCGTTTAACGCAACACTTGATCTACAAATTTGTTTTATATCTAAACAAGCTGCGCCCCGTGGTTTCACCCGCGCTTAAAAAGTATCCTATGTGCTATTCTAGACTATAATCTATCTCTGTGCCAAATTTCATACAGATCTGTTCAGCCGTTCTGTAGGCAAGAGTAACAAACATCCATCCATCCATCCATCCATTCTTACAAACTTTCGCGTTTATAATACATATTATAGTAGGATTTAACTACCTACTATTAGATATTGTTTTATCTCTAATCTAAAAAAATCTCACAAAACGCTAGCTAGTTTTGCGTTTTTTAGCGCTAGCTTTGCGTCACTGAAAACATACTGATTACTAAAAATAAAGGGAATGTACAAATAAAGAGATAAACGACGTTAATAAAAATCGGGCATTTTGCCAACTCCAGTCTATTTTAAAATCGAATACAACACGGTTAGTTCTGTTTTGATCCCGTAAACAAGCAAAGGGATTGAGTCACCTGCAGTGAAAATTTTTAATCTCTTTTGGCGTTTTTTTATGATCACCCGCAGTTGAAGGGATGTAGTAGAATCCTAATGATAAAACGTACTTATCTTATTTACATACATACTTAAAAACATATAATCACGCCTCTGTCCCATAGGGGTAGGCAGAGACCACTTCTTTCGACGTGCTACAATCAATGCTGGCATACATCTTTCGCTTCTTCTACTTCCATGAGTCTTTTCATACAAGCTCGTCGGTTACGGGTACTCTTGACCTGGCCTTTCTTTGAGACGTCTTCAAATTGGTCGAGATACGTGCGCCTTAGGTCGACCCTGACCGATTTGCTCATCCACACTCGCAATGTACTTACGAGTAAACCTGTTTCGTCAATCTCCTTTCATTCATTCTCTCAATGTGTCCAAACCATCTAAGCATCCCTTTGTTAATCTTTATCAATACGTCCTCTACCACACCATAACGTTTTTTAATGTCGTTGTTTCTCATTTTATCCATCAGAGTCACTCCAGCCATACTTCTCATACTCCTCATTTACACAGCATTCACTTTACTTTCATGCTTCTTCTGCCAGACCCAACATTCACTTCCATACATAAGAGTGGGGACCAGAACCCCTCTATGTACAGCCAGGCGTGCTCTTTACTTGTGTACTTTACAAAATGCGTACATTGGGTATTACCCAAGTCCTAGGAAGAGTATGAGCAAAGATTGAAAGGAATAACCTAACGTGGCTCTCTAAAGGCAAAAAATAACTAGTGAGCTGGTTTTTCTGAACTTAATCAATTCCTGGGTGGTCACTGGCAAATAACTGGAAACTGACTGCCTCGGTGACTCAGTTGGTAGTGAACCAAGTGAACCAAGTGGTTCTGAGCTTGGGGGCGTGGGTTCGATTCCCACCTAGGGCAAACATTAATGTGATGAACATTAGTGTTTGTTCTATTTCTGGGTGTTAATATCTATTTAAGTATGTATTTAAAAATGTCTATGTATGTATACCAGTCTCTGGCAGCCATAGTCTTAGGCAGTCTTAGGCAGCCATACAAGCTTTGCTTAGTTTGGGGTCAGGAGACCGTGTGTGAAAGTGTCCTGAATTTATTTATGTTATTTATTTATTTATTTATAAGGCTTCTGTAAACCATATTGTCGATCCAACCAACAGCCTGGGTCGCGGGACCCCACTGTCCCGTCATAATGAAGTGATTATGATCAGCCTAAACTAGTAAAAGACAACAGCACGCATCAGCAGCACTGTAACTAGTACGTTGTCACCAGTGGCCATATACAGACCTAGGAGACGCAACGAGATGCATAGTTATAGCAGTAAAGGTATGGACGCATCGGCCGCATCGACCTAATCAACGAACTGCGCATCAGTAACGAGAGAGAAGGAGTCTCACCTCCCCGCCAGCATGTCCTGGATCTCCTGGAAGCTCTTGCCCTTGGTCTCGGGCACGAGGAACAGCGTGAAGAAGAAGGAGACGACGCAGAAGGCGCCGAAGATCAGGAAGGCCGTGCCCATACCGATAGCTTCCGCTATGGGATTGAAGTATCTGAAAGAAGAAGATATTTAAGTTAATTTAGTTCGTATAGACCTACCCATATACATATACATACATACATATTACACGCTATTTTTCCACAGGGATAGGCAGATTCTCTGTACTTGCTACGCTCCTGGTACACAACTTTTGCTTCTTCTACTTCCACAAGTCTTTTCATACACGCTCGTCGGCTACGGGTACGCCCAAGTCAAGAGACTGGACTTTCTTTAAAACGTCTTCGATTTGTTTGGTGCTGGAGTTGTTGGTTTAACTCATTGTCAGAACCCGAAGACACAGGCCCTACAGCCTAGTTTGGGGTTCACCGATTTTGTAATAATGTCTTTATGTTTATTTTGATAATAAATGTATTAATATAATTCTGACCTGGTGACCAAGAAGGAGAGTCCCCAGCAGTAGGCGGTGGCGATGGGCGAGGCGAGCGCCTTCACTTCGATGGGGAACAGCTCGCCCATCACGGCCCAGGGCAGCGGGCCCAGCCCCCAGCAGTACGTCACGATGAACAGGATCAGCGCCAGAATGGGCAGGAAGCTGATACTGTCCACCACCGGGCTCTTGTTGTCCGACAGGATGAAGAACATGCCGAGGAGGCCCTGCAGGCAACGTTTCATTAGAATAACGGCCTGTTTATCTGACTGGCTCCACTGATGATTGACATCCGGTACATTTCCGGTACAGGTCCATTTTGACAGTGATAATGCCAGAGACAGTAGTAGGCGTATTTAGACAAAGCGAGTCACTATCAATCTGCAATATCGCGATCCAATATACGTGTTGGTTTGCATTCCCGCTGAATTTGTAGAGCTTAGTATATTCTACAAGCAGAACACAAACAAACTATGTGGCAACCTTGAAATCGAAAAACAAAACAGCTGTTCGATACGAAAAGTTCGTTGATCGTCGACAAAATGTATGGAACAGCTGCTTTTTTTCTCGATTTCAAGGTTGCCCCGTAGTTTATTTGTGCACTGAAAGTGGAGCATACCTACCTCTACAAATTCTGCAGGAATACAAAATAACACGTTGTATACCTAAGGAACTTTGAATCTCGAAGGTAATCTTATAAAAAAAAGGAGTAGCCTCCAGCCTACCTAAATCTCGATTAAAAACTGATTTTACCAAATATAAAAACAGCTTTAAATCAAGATTCATGACTGAGCGTCGTTTTAGGATACGGGCCGCCTCTCTGAGTCGCGGTGACAACATTCATTTATTTATGTTTTTTATTTTTTTAGTGAATTTGGGTTCACAAAATTTGTGGAACAAAATTGTAAATTTGAGAAAACAAATATTGTGAACCTAGGTTCACTAATTTGCTAGTGAACCTATAACTTTTAAAACTAAAGATACTTTTGATAGAGATGGTGTGGTAGTGGTAGTAGAGTATAAAATGTTCTGTCTGAGAGGGTGTTCCCTGATAGTTATAGTCTGGGTGTCTTTAAGTCTCGAGTGAATAGGTATCTCCTAAGTAAGCGTGCGCCATCGTAGGCCACATTACTGCTTAACATCAGGCAAGATGGTGGTCAAGCGCAAGCCTATCATAGAACAAATAAACTAGAACTTTGAAAAAAGAATGCCCCTCAGTTGCTTGCCTGTTCTTCTGAGTAGAGACTCTTAATCCTAACAAGGCGATCGAGTTTATTTAAAAAACAAACTTTGACGTTCATAAGTGTATCTTTGATACACAAATTGAATATAAACATTTTGACTTTGACTTGGACTAGTGGTTCTGTGTGCTGCAGATCTCGCAGTCGACGTTAGTTTTCTTCTACAGGTCAGATTCCTCAACCGATTCTCGTGAAATTTTGTGAGCAGGTTAGATGATTATACAGTTTTTTTTGCGACTTGTGAAGAACTTGCGAAATGCGAACTGTAGAGGAAGGCAAAGATCTGGACAGAAATCGGGCATACGAAAACATTATTGTCGAAGCTGAAGCAGAGACGCTAACGCTCGCTCGGTGGATAAATACTGACCATCCCGACGGCGGTCCCGCAGGACGAGACGAGCAGCAGCAGGCGCCGCCCGAGCCGGTCCACCACCAGCGGCGTGATCATCGACGCCACCACCTGCAGACAACAGCTGCAGCTTACAATACTGCTCAAACACCACAACCTTCTGTCACAACCGTAAGGAGTTGTGTCACATAATTAGGGGAAGGGAAAACAACGAAGTGTGACGTTATATAACAAAGAGTGGGTGAAGTCATGTGAGCACCGTGACAAGGACGAAGGGAAAGACATAAAATCATAACCGGGTCGAACTAGAACAGACTCGTTCTCGAGCCCGAGGCTGTGAAGATGATGGTCATGTAGAACAGTTCTCTGTTACCTGTATAGCTCCGATGATGATGGTCGCGATGGCCGGGTCGAGCGCGGAGCCCGAGGCTGTGAAGATGGTGGTCATATAGAACAGTTCTCTGTTACCTGTATAGCTCCGATGATGATGGTCGCGATGGCCGGGTCGAGCGCGGAGCCCGAGGCTGTGAAGATGGTGGTCATGTAGAACAGTACAGCGTTGATCCCGCTGAGCTGCTGGAAGGAGACGAGCGCGCACGAGATGTAGAACGCCTTGAAGTTGCCGCCGCGGAAAATGTCGGCCAGCTGGAATGTGAACACATACATTTCATTAAATTTTGGGTCGAATGAAACACTCTTTACAAGGATACAAGAAAATGTAAGTACTTATGCTTGTTAAAAAAGAAAAAAGCTGATATAGATTCTTCACTACGGGAACAACTAAATGTTAAGTGAGAAATATGTACATATACATTTATAAGATATTCCATACATTTCCAGAATGTTAATAAATGAATTACCTACTTAGGCTCTCCTAAAAATTGAATATTGACACACATATACTTACCGATACACAAAAACACTAAAAAGTCAAAAAAATTGTAAAGATCTATAAACAAAGATGATCATACCGAAGCAGTCTTAGCCTGGGAAGCCGTCACGTCAGCCTGCATCTTGTCCAGCTCGGCTTGAATCCCGGCGCGGGACTTGCCTCGAATAGTCGACAGGCAGTTGGCAGCGGCGTTAGGGTCATCTGAAGTTGGACAGGGAGATTGTGAGCTCGTAGTTTGAGACGAAAAATTAATCATCAGTAACAGTATTAATCTACTTAATGCTATTATTGAATTAGACTCTGCGAGCTGCAGATTTCGCGACCAGTGTCTGTCCTTCTCTACCTTCCTTGTAATAATATTTTTTAATATTGCTCTTGTACAATGTTCAAGAAACTTGCACTGTGTAAATGGGCACTTACTCTTAATCAAGTGGTACATGGGTGACTCCGGCATCCAGAAGAAGCAGATAGCGAAGACGGCGACAAAGACGACTCCCACGTAGGCCACGGCGGAGTACGAGATGAACGGCCCGATGCCGTAAACCAGCAGGAAACCCAGGGTTATGAAGGCCTGGAGGAACGAGCCCAGCGCTCCTCGCACTTCGTCCTGCAACGAAAGGGTGGTGGTGTGAAAAGAAATCGAAATCGAAATGGACCGACTGTATGGATTGAAATAAAAAAAAGGCAGATGTCATTTTTATGAGGAGGTGAATACAATAGTAGAAGTCCGCCGCCAGGGCATTAGGCGGATATCACTCTACCGCCACATACCGCTGCGGTGTGCGGAGCAACGGAAATTCGCACGGTGACGTGGGGCCTAATTGTTATGCTCTGCAGTTTTTGTACTACTCGAGGTTTTACGAAGTTAAAATCCGCATTACCGCACACCGGAGCGGTGTCCGGTGCAGTGTGTTTTACCGGAGCACTTAGCATACTAGCATTACTACTGCTATTAAGTTAGATGAAGTACGAATTGATTATTTGTACAAAGGCGATGCGAGGTGAAGATACGTTGTTCAGATCGAAAGATCTGAATATGACCTCTTCGTTACGGTGTATCTTGACGGTCTGATTCACCTTCGTATGTTTCATCGTTTTGTTTCGTGTAGTGTGCAGTCTCAAATAAAAATAAGTAGCCCTCATGGTAGGACTTCCGGATAAACTCAGCATTTTAAGAAGCAGAAACTTGGACATTTTTTTGCAGGGATTTCAGTTAAGTAACTATAGGAATTATAATAAGTGTAGTGTAACGTGCTAGAATTAAGATTTTGAAAGACTAGTGAGATCAATCAACCCACACTGCACCCGCGTGGTGGATAACGGCTTAATCACGCTCGATGTAGAGTAGTTCGGATTCCCTGCAGTAGGACGTAAAAAACTGTTGATACGTTCACCTCTTTCAAAAAAGTTACGAAACATTTTTGTGTCAATACAAATTCTCTTACCGTAGCGATTTCAGCGCAGTACATCGGTGAGATAGTGAACAGCATGCCCACGGCCAGACCCCAGAATATCCTGCCGGCGTAGATCATGGCGACGTTCTGTGCGGCCGCGATGAGCACCCAACCAATCAGGAGAGGCGCCGAGCTGGACAGCAGACCCCATTTCCTCCCGATGGTGGATGCAGCGAAGCCCCCGATGAACGGACCTGGATATTACGTTATAGTCTAGTAATTGAAATACTCCGCCAGGTTTAGCATTCCGAGTCAAAGATGGTCACGTGGACAACACGTAGTGACGTCAATCGATGGTTAAGCAAGAGCGAATTATGTCATTTGCAAATAGTTCGAAAGAGACGATGGCGTGTGACGTCATTACGTCTTAGCTCCCGGAATGCTAGACCTAGTTTTTGTAGATCATGGTTATAGTTAACTTATTTCGTCTTCTCAAGAAGATCTAATTTAGTTAAAAAAGGAAGGAAAAGTGTCCCTACGGCTATGTGGACAGTGGAATACATAGTCGGGGAGAAAAAGTCGTCTGACCCCAAAGCAAGCAAAGCTTGGACTATGGCTGTCACAGACTGTAAGCACATCCATATATTTTTAAATATTAACACCCAGACATAGAACAAACACAAATGTTCATCACATGAATGTTTTCTCTAGGTGGGAATCGAACCCACGCCAACCTCGGAAAGCAGTTTAACTACCAACTGAGCCATCGAGGCAGTCAAAACTAGTTAGTTCTTTTTTTTTAATATCTATTTTGTGTGGTGTGAAAGAAAACGACTGTACCGACTACACATAAGTGGGATAAGGGCAGGATGATGCAGACGACCTGATTCCCCTTTTTTGGCCGATTTATTACCAAAAATAGCTCCAACGGTGAGCAGCGAGCCGATCCATGAAACCTGGTCGAGGGTGACAACTTCTTCTAGTGGAGAGGTGGTGACGTTCTCCAGCTTCTCTTGGATGGGGGACGTCCATCCCATGGAGTACCCCGTCGAGGCGATCGCGATGTTCGCTGAGGGAAAAAAGATTCATTGTCAGAGAACGTAGCTATTCAACGAGGTAGTCAGCTTTTTGGGAGAGAGCGTTTTGTCAGAGTTGCGGGTAAACTATTATCCGTTGATACTCTGTTTGTTATTATCAGTAATATGTTATTTAAATTACTAGAAATTTTCGAATTTTGGTATGGAATCAGCGCTGAATTAAGGCTTCTGCGAATCGCTCGCTCGCATTGGCTAAAAGTTTTCTACTGCCATTTCATTTAGAAAATGATGAATCACATGGCTACTTTTTATCCCGAAAAATAAAATAGAACGGTTCCTGCGAGGCAGCGGGTAAAACCGGGTGCAGCTAGCTGTAAAACGAAATACTTAAATCTTAATTATTACAGTTGTCATTTACCTAAGTGCTGACAAATTCTTAATTACACAATAAATATTATAATACCGACGCTTTACGTCTGTATTTACAGAAGAATTATCTCATCTTGAAAACTGTCGACGTAAAACCTGCCACGTCTACGTTTGTTTATAGATTGTTAGCACAAATAAATAATTCAGTACTTCATAATAATTATGACTGAAATAAATCTTGTAGACAAACATTGAGATATGCTTTTGGGAATGGTAAAAATCTTTTTTAAGACATTTAGTGCAAATACGTGAGGATTAGATGTGACGCTAGAAAAAAGCTAAATAGATACTTTGTTTTGGGTATTTGGAGATTTTTAACTAGAAATAAGGATAGGATAGCTGTACCGAGATTTATACTGGCTAAGTCAAATAAGTCATTTTTAGGCAACTGCGTTCGTTTTTACAAAAAAAACCCGAAAATATAACAGGGCTCACTGAGGGCAAATTCAAATCACATGTAAAAACAAACTACATTAATGAAAAGAGGATATTATAAGGTTAAGAATTATTTAGAAGATAAAGATGTCTGGAGCCTTCCACTTCCGCCAAGTAGCCACTAGTATTTATAGATATTACCTAGTTGTAAGCCAAAATTTGTGAGACTGTAATTTATTTATTATTTGAAAAAATAATGCCCCTCAGTTTCTTGCCTGTTCTTCTGAGTAGAGGCTCTTTATCTGAACAAAGCGGTCGAGTCTATTTAAATAACTTTGACGTTCTTAAGTGTATTTTTGATACCTAAATTGAATAAAAACATTTTGACTTTGACTTTGACTTTAACTTTAAGTGTGTAGCTGACGTCGAAACTGTTGCCAAGCATCTCATAAACCAGAGATTTAACGGCTGATTATGTTACTTTTACGTTATGGTTAACGTTAGTTAGTGTGTCTCGGCCTTCGTCAACAGAGTCAAAGCGCTTTGTTTTCACAAAACGGTGTATTTGTGTATAGATATAACGTAAAATAATAATTTCACCAAAATAAATCCATAGCCAAACATTGAAGCACGTCTATGGAAATATTTTGATAATTTTTAAAGATATGAATGCAGCTGAACAGAAAAGAGCGATGTATATATTTGTTTACAGATTTCTACGTTAAATAATTATAATACTTTATGTCTGAAATGAAGCTATAATTAAATATTGAATCGCGCGTGGAAATAGTTAGATCTGTGATTTTGGCGCGACCATGTCTCGCTCAGCTGACTCTGCGTCACGTTGGGATGGTGACTAATTATGACGAGTGACGTTAATTGATTGACTTCAAAATTAAAAAGGTTTTTAATTTGATGGCTAGGTTTAATTCGAAATACTTTATTATAATATCACTAGCCGTGCACTAGCTGTGTGTGTGTGTCTAAGTCACTCGCTTGCAGAAACTGAAAAAAGTAACCAAAGTATTCAGGGAAATAATATTATATGTTACGATACGATATACCGTACGATAACGACATACATAAGATCAAATTAATATATATTGTATGCTACGATACGACATACCGTACAATAACGATATACACGATCAAATTATACCCAAATCTACGCCAAATAATTCAATGTTGGTTTTAGTAGCATTAATGCACACATGCTTGTTATTTTTTCTTATTGCCCTTTTTTTGGCTTCTCTAAAATGAAACTCGATTCTAATTAAACAAAAGTCAATGTATGTTATGTTCAAGCTCACCAACCCTCCCTACCTAGCTAAAGGTATAGCAACTACTTACTTAGTATAAAAATAGAGTCAATACACAAGAGAAACACACATCGTCGGTATCGCAGCCGATCACAAACAAACACGTTTAGTTACGAGTAGAAATGCAAGGGAAACATCATTGAGCATAAAGTTTACGACGCACGCAGTCGCACCCTGCCCTACGAACAAAGAACTAAGTATCTTCGTACTTACTTACCTAATTAAAAGCTGCTAAAACTTTTTGTGTTTTATTTACAATGTAGACAATGTACAATGTAGATTAACCACAGAGCTAAAATTTTATTCGTATATGGCATAGCATACCATTTTGTCACGTCTTTCCCCGGAGGGGCTGGCAGACGTGTAATACAACACCCACACTTCTCCGGACGATATTCGGTCCCAAATGTGACAGGGGACGAGCCTGTCGGCATACACCGGGTTCCAATCATGTAGCAGATGACATACAATACGCACAATATGTTTGCACAATGAACAAATTGGTGCGTGTCGTTGGCTGAAACCGAGCCCGCTCCCTCTGGCTCGAGAGGCGGGCCGTATTCTTGATGCGTGTGATGTTTTTTGGTCACTTTCCTTGAGTGAGATGTTTCTTGGTCTACTTAAGACTTTTCAAAGGAGAGAGACAATAAATATCTCGACTGTCTAGAATAGGGCTCCGTGTTTTGTCTTTTTCATCCGAGTTCAAAAATATGAAAGAAAGAATTAGACAAAATACTGTAACTATGTACTGTAATGTGTACTGTATGTAATTAAATAGTTTTATGTTTAGTTTACAATGTACATATGCCTATAGGTATATAATCTAGGCATTTAGTGATGTGATAATTTTAATAACAAGTCATGCAGCTGTTAGTGACTTTGTTACGCCAGAACCAGTAAGTTTGTAATAGTGTTGTTTCTTCGATAAGGCAATTCGTTTTGCTTGACAACTAGGTACTGTACTTCAAGGATGCGGTTCTACTTAGGTAGAGCTTAGTAGAGTGGAGCTTAACGGTGCATGAAGTAACTAGTCACAATGCTCGACATCAAGCTCCGCTTTAGTGGAAACGCTCACTTAGGTGGTTTCCACGGAGGCGGAGCTAAACGGAGCGGCATAATTGACCAATCACAAAGCTCGAAAGCTCCGCTCCACTTTAGTGGAAGGATTGTGATTGGTCAATTATACACCGCTCCGCTTAGCTCCGTCTCAGTGGAAACGCGTCCTTATTGTGGCATCAAGCGGGTTCATTCAAAGGAATGAACCCTAAAAACCTATTTCATAAAAAAATGTTAGCCTTCTAGTTGTCTACTAATTTGTACCAAATGTTACATGTAAGTTAAAATATACTTACTGTTGTATCTAAACTAATTTGTATCTTTTTTATGTACATAGGTATAAGCAATAAACGTTATCTTATCTATAAAGTATTTCTTCTGTGGTAAGTATAGCTTAGAAATTTATTTTCACACAAATTATTATTTATATCCCATTAATAAACACATTAAGTACATTATAATCCAAGAACTTAGTTATTTTTAGTTTAAGGACAATGAGTGCATGTATATACCTACCTGTACATAGAGTTTCAAAGTACATTGAACGGTAATTATTGTAAATTGTTTGTATAAAACGATTGTTTAAATAGTAGGTAATTATTTAATCAGATGTTTATAAAACAGTGTCAGCGGACGTTGCCGTCTGTATGTGCATAGCTAATTAAAAATTGTTTTTATGACAAATTCAAATGCTACATAGTCTTCACATTGATCAAATTATCATAGGAATTTCAGTGAAAAACTGAATTGGAGAATTATTTATATATAGTACGTGTATTTGTATTTTTGCACACCCTGTTTCATATTCTTTGATATGTATCCTCTCCATCCTAAAGTTGCCTGGAAGAGATCGCTCTTAGTGATAAGGCCGCCAGTTGTTACACTACAGTTTAAGTTTTTCTGTTCTGTTGTTTTGTTATTTCTGGTGTGAACAATAAAGTGTTTATCTATCTGTCTATCTATCTATATGACGTTAACCCCGTCAACCTCTGGGTTTTAACCAACTTATCAGCGTTTATAAAACCAGTAGGTAAATATTCAACTTATGTGTGTATGCAGAAGCTAATTGTAAGTTAATTAGATAAACTGATACTTAGATAATACTTATCAATAAAAATCAAATAAATGTGATTAATCAAGGAACAGGTAAAGTGGATAACGACCGTTGGACTGCAACAGTAATTTTTTTGGAGATAGACATCTAAATGATCTACATATCTTTTAAATCTAAAAACTGAAGGAATTTTTAAAATTATTATCAGTTCGTATCTAGTCTGCGCTGCTGATTTAGTTCTTTGAAACAACATACTTATGTACTTCGTTTAAATTGAATAGGAATGAAAAAAGTCCGGCGACGCTCTGAAATTTCCATACAAACGCGCTTGTCAAATTTCTTGGAAACCATTTATCTGATTATGATGAAATTTTGCATGTACAATTAAATGAACTATATCTCCGCCTCTATGTTCTTGGTTTTTTTTTAAAAACGTTCTCAAGAGAAAATGGAGCTATGAAAGTACTTGCATTTTTAAGGGGTCACTTTTGACTGATTTATTCAATAGATAGACAAAGCAAATCTAAAATCCCTTTACATAGGGAGGTTGTCTACATCATTAGCTTTTAAATGAGTCCATAATACAAGGTACATTCTTAATTATTTTAGAATGATTACAGAAGTGCAAAAGTCATAAAAAATTGAAATTGCACTTTGTCACTCTGTAGGTAACTTAGAGGCTCGTCAGTATCATTATTTGCTCTCTTCGCTCTCTTCTAGACGAAATGGCTATAGAAAACCTTAAGCCAATGCGAAGTTAGTCTTAACTGGTCGCCGGACTCTTAAATGAGTTTTTTATGGGAAAAATGTACAAACTCTTAAGAAGTGTACCTACATCTGACTAAGGATGATGTTTTTAGTAGCAGAACCGTGAGCTGATCAAATTGAGCACAAACACAGAATTTCGACTATCACCTAACTATCGAGAAGTTCCTATGGCCACCTTCCGACACCATCATCAGACCAGCTTATTGTTACCATATTACTGCATAGTCACCCAAGATAGGCAAGTAAAATTTAAAGTGATACGAGTATTTTACCTATGTCAAAATCAACTACTTTTAGAACATAACATATCGTCACGCCTTTCCCCCGATAGGGCTGGCAGAGGTGTAATACAACACCCACACTTCGCCGGACGATATTCAGCCCCAAATGCGACAGGGGACGAGACTGTCGCCATACACCGTGCTCCAGTCATGTGGCAAAAAATAATTAGAAGTTTGTAAAATTAAAAAAATAATAAAACAATTCTGTCTCTCCCCTAACTCTGTCTAAGTATTGTAACCATTCTTGATGAGCGACACGAAAACACTCAGTCACACAAAATAACAATACAAGCTTGTGCGTTTAGAATACTTAATCAGTTTTTGTATCGGAATTATGAAAAACAGCATTTTCAATTCAACTTGAGGCATATCTAATCCCGCAAATTTGTATTTGCGGCATATGTTGTTCCGCCCATGAATTATCTTAGGCGGGACATGTATTTTGCTCTATTGCTATTTTTTTTCATAAATATTTAAACTAGTAGTTTTCCGAGCCGATGACCTCGCGAAAATGCTAAAAAATCATATCGTAACATATCATATCAAAGCTGGGTTACTCACAGACATTCAATACAGTAGGGGTTACTAGATAATCTGATTTATGACCTCGAATATTATTTTAAAATAAGACACTTTTTTAATAATTATTATTTTATTAAGTTTTTATTAATTTATTTTCAGTTTATTTTGTTGCCATTAATTATTTAATTATTTTTTGAAATGTATGTAAGTCTGATTTCGTATGTAAGTTTTACGTATTCGTATATCTTATATCTTTAAATGAGCAATTCTTGTATATATATATATATATATAATTGGAATCTCGGAATCGGCTCCAACGATTTTCATACAATTTAGTATATAGGGGGTTTCGGGGGCGATAAATCGATCTAGCTAGGAATCATTTTTAGAAAAGGTCATTTTATTCGTGTTTTATCGATAATCAACTTAAACATAAACTTGGAAGAAAAATAACAAAAATATGACTCTTCCTGACATCTATTGGCGAATAATAATACTATTTTTTGTGAGCAACTAATTGCTTTAACGACACAACAGCAGATGGCGTTGTTAAGTAACACGAAGTCAATGAGTGTTTGCTTTGAGGTTAGACTAAAATCAATTGTTTATTTTCCAAAAAACACAATAAACAAAAAAATACCGAGCAAAGCTCGGACATCCAGGTACTTATCGTATAAATTTCGTTGTTTTGACATTTAAAAACTCTTGTATTATTTGACATTTATCGATCAGTGACGTGTAACTATTGGAGTTATCAAGAAATTCTGATTTTGAAAAAAAAAACAGTTACAGAATCAATAAAAATATATCTGATTAATCATCGAACGCTTACGATTACTTATTCACGAGAATCGGTTGAGAAATGCGACCTGTAGGGTGAACAGCCCGTCATTCAGACACACGAAAGTATTTTTGCATAAGCTGAAACGGAGACGCTCTGGGACCCTATTCGGAGATGTAATATTTTCATCTCACTTTTTTTTGTCCTTGTTGCTCTCGTTTGAAACGTCATAGGTATGAGAGTGACCAAGATAAAATCTCATCTCATCTCACGCGCAGGAATAGCCCCCCTGCACGCGCTTTTTACTCGCTTGGTCAATAAATTTTGTTATGAATGAAATATTATGGTAACCTATTAATATGTGTTAT
Organism: Peribatodes rhomboidaria; assembly: GCA_911728515.1. Lineage (NCBI taxonomy): Eukaryota > Metazoa > Arthropoda > Insecta > Lepidoptera > Geometridae > Peribatodes > Peribatodes rhomboidaria. The sequence continues at coordinate 2,658,579 of OU452190.1, forward strand.
CTATGGTGCAAAGAACAGACCGGAAAACAGTACAGATAAGTAATTAAAACAATAAAACTTACAAACGCAACGCAGTCTCAATTATACATATAATAGACAATTAACAGAAAACAATCATCCATTGAGAGACTAATATGGAATGGAAGCAAGTAGGTACGTAATATTCAGACGGCTTGGTCTAATAATTAATTTACAGTAGAATCCGTTTATTATGACTCCGCCTATATTGACCAGCCGGTTATTATGACGTAATTGCACTACGAAGTTTGGTTTTCATATAAAATTCTTTATAAAAAAGTCGGATATAATGACTTCCCTTACAGTGACATGTCGCTTATTATGACCCATTTTTAATAAATTATGTCCGGTTATAATGACCGACATGATTCTTTACACCTTCGGTATTGTTCGTTGATTCCCGACGACGTTCGGCACGTGGCTCGTTTTTGTTTTGAGTCTCAGTGAGTAATTGACGGTTGAAGGTCACGCATTGTTTTTCGTTTGTTACTGTGAAAAAAATGTCATCTCAACGACGTAAAGCATTTACAATTGAGGAGAAAGGTGCAATAATATGCAGATTAGAAAATGGAGAATCTAACTCATGTCTCGCAAAGGAATTTGGCGTGGGTCATTCGACAATCTCAATGATTTTTAAAAACAAGAACCGCATTAAGGAATCGTTCAATTCAAATGTTTTGAAACCGAAGAGGCTTCGAAAATCACGACAAGAAAATGTTGATCAAGCATTAATTCAGTGGTTTAAAAACATGAGAAACAAAGGAATACCTATCAGCGGTCCTATGCTACAGGAAAAGGCAAATGGTTCTGCCGCGCGTTTTGGTATTCTCGACTTCAATTGTTCTGCAAGCTGGATCAGTCGTTTTAAAGTTCGACATAACATTGTTCGACATGTGGCGGGAAAAATTGTCGGTGAATCTTCGTCTGTAATGTAATTACATATGTACTATGTTTCTGTATTAAAATACTTAAATACATACATATTTCCATAAAAAAAGTTTTTCATTTCACATAACGCTTTATATGACGTCCGCTTATTATGACGTGTTTGTCAATTCCTTTCGATGTCATTATAAACGGACTCTACTGTATTTCTCTTCAATAGCGGAAGTCTAACTACTAAAACTAAATTTAACTAAAACTTGACCAGCCGATTAAATTTTTAACGGTTATTGACAACTATTTAATGAGTTAGGTAAATGTTAAAAAAATACGGTTTAAATGATTGTTAAAAATAATAATAAATTCGGGACACTTCCACACACGGTCGACTGACCCCAAACTAAGCAAAGCTTGTCTGCCAGAGACTGAAATACATACTTAGATATTTTTAAATACATACTTAAATAGATATTAACACCCAGACATAGAACAAACACAAATGTTCATCACAAAAATGTTTGCTCTAGGTGGGAATCGAACCCACGCCCCCAAGCTCAGAAGGCAGGTTCACTACCAACTGAGCCACCAAGGCAGTCAGAATATGTCTCTTAGGGTTTCAACTCTCAACCCCCGCAGCTGTGTGTTTTTTTTAGTATTTTTGTGTTTACCTGATAAACCCTACCCTTAGCTGCCTAACAACCCACCAAACCAAAACTTTGAATCCGCCACTGGCTGTCATATCAGAGTTTTCAATGAAATTTTTTAACCGGCCGTATGAGCAAAAAGAGTTTAAAAGAAACTAGGAAACCGCCCCGGCTTCACACGATACCTATAAAACTTCCTTGAAAAATTATCTAAGCGATGGCGAAAACCGCATCAAAATCCGTTGCACGGTCTAGGAGGAGTCAGTGGATATACAGACAAAGAAACAGAGAGACGCGGAAAGCGACTTTGTTTTGTACTATTTAAAAGCTGTTACCCGCGACTTCGTTATCGTTTATTCAAAAAATAATATCCAGAAACCTCCCTCGTGATATACTGTAACTAATTGTCAATTTTCATAAAGATCCGTTCGTCCGTTTAGCAGTGAAAAGCCTAAAAACAGACAGCAAGACGGAGTTCCTTTCGATCTTATAATTAGCAACGATACAGAAAGAGATCAAAATTTTTCGTAGCTTAGCTTAGCTTAGCCTACAAAGTGCTGTAGTAAGTGCTACGACCATTCAGATCAATCTAGAGAATAAGATGGCGCACGGCGTATGATCTAAGTGAAGCCAAAAACCATCCAAAAACTACGCTACTGTCGTATAGGTACACAACACTCACACATTGAAAAAAAAACTACGCTACTCGCTTGGTCTTTCTAACCTCGACATTATGTGCATTGGCTTATGGTATAATTTCGTGTCTTTAATTATACATGGTGCATTATAAAAGTGTGGCCAGGACTACATTTTGAGGTTCTTTTTAAAAACTGTGCAGTTTTTTTACAAGTCAATTTTGAAAAAGCGTTTAATATTACGATTAAACTCTTACAAATATGTGCAGTTTTAAAAATATTAAATCTCCTAAGGCTGTATATTGGAACGGAAATGGCTAACGTAGAGTTTGGGAATTAATATTAGTTTTCGTGCAATTGTAAATGTTTTTCATGGCAACATTACCACGCACACACATTGAAAGTGAAGTGGCTTCAGCGAAATATAACGCAGTGTTCCATCTTTTCCTCTAGATTGATCTGAGTACGACCATGAAGGTACTGGCGTAGCTCGCGCTGTCGACTTCGTGATGTTTGGTCTGAAACCCGTACAACACGGAAATTGTACTATTGTTGCACGGAATTGTTCTAGCATTGCTAATGAGAGCTCTGAGGCATGGATAATTTGTACATAGGAAAATATGGTTTTAGTTAAACCTCTTCTTACTCGTACACGATTATAGTGACCTATTCCATGGTATAATAATATACTCCGCCAGGTAAGCATTCCGAGCCAAAAATAGTCAAGTGGGCAACACTTTTTTTTTTTTTTTTATCTAGAATAGGTCGACGTTTGACCACCAACTCGCCTGATGTTAAGCGACATTGTGGTCTAAGATGGAGCACGACGACCTAGAAGGTACTTATTCACTCTAGCCTTGAAGATACCCAGGTTATAGTTAGTCGGGAATACAGACGATGGCAAGGTGTTCCACACCCTAGCGGTTCGTATTAGAAAGGTGGAGGCAAACCGTTTAGTACGAGTTGGTGGAATGTCGTAGTAACACGTAGTGACGTCAATCGATGCCTACGCAAGATCGAAATATGTCATTTACAAATAGTTCGAAAGAGACGATGACGTAATGTGTGACGTCATCACGTGTTGGCTCCCGGAATACTAGACCTTTTTTTTAAGTCACGATCTATTCCTTTTAGCGACACCGTATGTATATTTGTTGTTAGTAGGTATTCTAACAGAATGGGAAGCGGGGACGGCGTCAGGTTTTATGACATCGGTTAAAAGGAAGCAGAAGGACCAAGTGACCAAGCGTTACCAGGATTTAGATAGATAGATAAACTCTTTATTAATAATCTTTATTGTCCACACCACAGATAACAAAAATAACAAGAGAAAAATTATGATAAAACTTATTAAATAGTGTAACAACTGGCGGCCTTATCACTAAAAGCGATCTCTTCCAGGCAAGATTTAGAAATTGTTTCTTTATTGTTTTCATAGCAGACTTGAAAAAAAGGATATAGGTGCATCTGAATGGTTTTTGTCAGTTGTGGACTGATTTAAAAAACATTTATTAAAAGGGTCCTGATTGTAGGTGGAAATTGTTAATATGTGTCAGTCCCTATTCTCTAGCCCATTCAGCCAATAATTCGCGTCATTACATAATAAAGCCACCTGTTAAACTTGGCTATTGTAGCCGTATGAGACCAACCAACTTATCTTTACCGTTGGCCAAATGTAAGAACTCAAATTTGCTAAAGACGGTCGACAGTTTTACTTAGAACATTCGGTAGTGGCTCTCCCATTCAGCTGTAAAAAAAAGTTGGTCCGGCTGACAATCAGATCGGCCGTTCAGCTGATTCGAACTTCCCTTGCGCATCAGGAGTTATTTTTAGAGAGCTATTTATTTGAGAACGTCTCTGGACAAAGGTCCATGGAAGAGGGAAACCGCTTTTCGCTCTCTTTCCCTCTCTCGTTTGCATAGTGATAATATCCTAACTTTTGTAAGATAAAATGACCGAAGGTGATAGGTTGAACTGAATGACTATTTGAAGATAATCTAACTGATCTAAGAGATCGTGAAAAGTGCGTAATGGGGAAGAGCGCTCTTAAATAAATGCAGATTTTAATTACATTCATGTCTATCTGCAACTATTCAGAATTTTTAAAATAATTGAAAACCAGTCTTTGTTTCGTGTTTAACAGTCAAATACCTAATAAATAATATTTTAGGTAAACAAAAATATTATTTATTATTTGACTGTTATAATGTTTTTTCAAATAAATCGACCGCTTGTTACCTTTTGTAGGTACAATACCTAAGTGCACATTTCCGCTTTTCACGTTTTCAAGATTACTAAATTATTTATACCTACTTTTAGTAGAGTTGAGCGATGGAAAGTAAAATGTCGGAAAACTAAATAAATAAGTTACTTTGCAACCAAAAAAATACTCAAACAAAAAAATTATCATGTCATGACGGGTCCTAAAGTGGTCGGATTTTTCGCACTACTCAAATTGCCTGAGATCTATGGCCCTATTCGTAGATTTGAGATTTTCATCTCACCTTTTTTCGTCCTTGTTGCTCTTGTTGAAACGTCATAGGTGTGAGAGTGACCAAGATAAAATCTCATCTCATCTCACGCGCAGGATTAGCCCCCTGATAGGTTAGCTTGATCAATAGAGTGCGTGTAGCGGTCATTACATTATCCAATTTGCAGTATGCTAATTTAGCCTGGCAGTACCCGATGTCCGTGCGATAGAAATACATTGGTTTGCTAACTGTCTAACTGTCTTTACACCATCCAAATTGAGCAAGCTAGCTCACCTAGCGTATAGCAAATTGGAAAATGTAATGATTAGTTAACAAAGAAAATTGGCCGGCTACGCGATAGATATTACAAGTGGTCGAATTTGCTCTTTGTTTAAGTGTCCTGCATTCTGACATTGACTAGCTGATCAAATCGTGTGAGCATGGTAGGAAAAATATAACTTTAGCCGGCGACGCGACAGATACTTCAAATTGCCGGATGCACCGCACCTCTATGAAAATAATCTCTGGTAGGCAATTGTGTTTGACATTGAACTTAACACCTGCCCTGTAGCCTGTGTGAACTATTATCTGTGTTGCACACACAGATAATAGTATTTCGTAGAGTAGTAATGGCAGACAATAGAGACATAAATAGAATGAGAGTCATCTTCTTATTTTAGATCAAGCATTGCGTTGTGGCCGATTGATGACCAAGATACTGATTTTTTCCCATTTTTGACTTATTATTTCCTTTTTTTAAATGTAAGTACATTTTTTTTGACATGAAATTTCAAAACAAAATTTTGACATAGGGTCAACTGGGGTAAAAGCGTCTGTGAGGCAATTGCGTCTCTCGAGAATTACTGACAAACCCTTCACAAATTAGGCGCCACCTACATCTTTTTCCTATCTCTAGTTGCTAAATATAATCTAGATCTATACTAGATGGCGTTAGTTGCCTAATTTGTGAAGGGTTTGTCAGTAATTCTCGAAAGACGCCATTGCCCACAGACGCATTTGTACCAGTTGACCCTTTTTAATTTGCACACCTAATGTGAGGTAGTTATTGGCTGTTAAAATTTAAATTAAGATCATTGTAACCAATCAACGAGCAAATAAAGAATTGAATTAAATTTAATAAACATCTAAGGGCAGCTATCAGAAATCAGAATTTATTGATAACCCAAACAGTTACACGACTGCATATATAATTTTTTTATAAACTTTATAAAAATATCAAAACAATAATTTGGTAAGTATGTCAAATACGATAAGGACTAAGGTATTTTGACGTCATCAAATTTAACTGCTTACGTCATTTAATTCATCATTCGACTATGTATCAGTAGATAATTTAATAATGGTACTTATTGTTTTTTTTTAATATGCACTTATCTATTACTAAAATAAGTTGGTATGCGTCGTCTATCCTACTTCCTATCCTTCCTACTAATATTATAAACGCGAAAGTTTGTAAGAATGGATGTATTGATGGATGTTTGTTACTCTTTCACGCCAGAACGGCTGAACAGATCTGGATGAAATTCGGCACAGAGATAGATTATGGTCTAGAATAGCACATAGGATACTTTTTAACCGCAAGTGAAACCGCGGGGCGCAGCTAGTGTCTTATATGCGCAAGTATGCTACACTAATGTGCTTGATTGCAGTATTTTTTGTCCTATTCCTATATTATTTATTACTACTAGGTATACAATATGTTATATACTAAACTCTTCAAAAGGTTATTCTATGTTTAGTCTAACTCTTAAGTCAGAATAATAAAAATTATACACAAACAAACAGTCTCTCGTGCTCGCGGATTGCAACAATAAAGATTAATCTGTCATCTTTGAAACTACTACACGTAGATTCTGGTTCAAGATAAGTAAGTAAACTACTGAAAAACATCCTGTTCAGATACCTGTAGTAGGTATCTGACTATCTACGTTTATGTCTTTGTCATCTTTAAAAAACTATTTGACGCAATGAGTAAATGATGCTTTAGTATAATTATGTAGATAGTTAGTATAAGTTTCTGAATTTTTAATACTCGTATGCCTTACTCTCTTTATTTTAAATTAGGTTTTTTTGTTGTTAATTAGTTTTTAAATTTAGTCTTGTAAGCAAGTAAATCCTAGAACAAGTTGTGTATGTCTATCGCAGTCCGTCTGTCTGTATGTCTATCTGTTCGTCTGTCACCAGGCTGTATCTTATGAACCGTGAATATTAATAATGCTGATGCTTTCCGTGAGCATGGTATTGTTAATTTGGCAAGGGAGGGCAGAAGGAAAGAGCGAGAGCATTTACCTCCGCCTCTAAAAAGGTAAAAGCATAGTTTTCTCTCAAATTGAAAGTTGAGTGACGGCAATTCAAGCTTGATTCAATTTTCTTTCTGACTTTAAAACCCTATTAATATTAAATAGAACAGAAAAATTATTTGTTGTAAAAGATATTTTTTTCTCATGCTTATAATATTTTTTTTAAATATATTTATGGAATAGGACATAAATAGGTACTAAAAACGTTTTTTTTTAAATCATTGTTTCTATCTATTGTTTGATTTAATTCGCTATTTAAACTAAATAAAAAATTACGCGAAGCCAAAAGAAAAAAACGGTTTAGAACGTTTAAAAATGCAAATTGTGAATAAAATTATTGTTATAAAAATTCCACGCGATGATGATGTAGGTATGTAACTACTTACTCACTAAGTAATATTTTATCTGTTATAAAAAATATGTACGTAATTATACTGCGAAGAGTAGGTACTTATCTATCTACCAGTACGTCAATAAAGATATAAAAAAACGTAACGTTATTAAAAGTACGTGCTTACGTTAGATCAACTTGTTTTATTTGTTTTGTTTTACTACTTTTACAGTGTTAGAATTAAATTCTATGTTATGTAAGCGATTTTACAACCTACCCGTATTATGCTACCATTGTCAGTTCAAGCTTTTTAGGGTTCCGTACCCAAAGGGTAAAACGGGACCCTGTTACTAAGACCCCGCTGTCCGTCCGTCTGTCACCAGGGGGGCTATTCCTGCGCGTGAGATGAGATGAGATTTTATCTTGGTCACTCTCACACCTATGACGTTTCAAACGAGAGCAACAAGGACGAGAATAGGTGAGATGAAAATCTCAAATCTCCGAATAGGGTCCCAGGCTGTATCTCATGAACCGTGATAGTTAGACAAAGTCAAAAGTCAAAGTCAAAATGTTTTTTTTTAATTTGGGAAAGCATGATACACTTAGGAAAGTCAAAGTTTTTGTTTAAATAGACTGGACCGCCTTGTTCGGACAAAGAGCCTCTACTCAGAAGAACAGACATGAAACTGAGAGGCATTATTTTTCAAAGAACAAATAAATTACAGTCTCACAAATTTTGGCTTACAACTAGGTAATATCTATACATACTAGTGGCTACTTGGCTCCAGACATCTTGTCTTCTAAATAATTCTTAACCTTAAAATATATACGAGTACAAGGTGCTGGTTTTGGGTGTACCTAGTAGTTTTATCTGACAAAGTAAACCAAATTTAGAACATTTTTTGCAAAAATTCATTCAATCATTCAATCATTGCAAAATCTCATTCATCTACAGTAGGATGTTAGTACTTAATACACACAGTGGGGTATAATTGTGTGTGTATCTTATCATGATGCAGTACATACCGACGCGAAATATGGTTATCAAGGTAGGTAGTTATTTACAGTAAACGAATAAATATTTATGGTAGATTAAGTTCGGTACAGGTAAATCCACTTTAATGTTTTACGACCTGCTTGGCTTTTTGGACAAATTTACATACTTCCGTCTTAATTTTAGCAAATGAAAGCGAGCGGATTTGGCCGTATACGATGTTTGTAACCACCGATATACGCCAAAATTTTTTTTTTTCATTTCGATGGGTTTAGAACGCAGACCTAAAATTTTCCGGGATTGGCCACTGTCATTGGTCGAAGTTTTCCTTAAAAACATAACATAACATATCGTCACGCCTTTCCCCCAAAGGCTGGCAGAGGTATAATACAACACCCACTCTTCGCCGGACGACATTCAGTCCCAAATGTGAAAGGGGGCGAGCCTGTCACCATACACTGGGCTCCAGTCATGTAGCAGATGACACACAATGCGCACAAATAACAAATTGGTGCGTGCCGTCGGCTGGTTTCGAACCCGCTCCCTATGGCTTGAGAGGCGTACCTTCTCCCAACTAGGCTGCCATCGATATCTTTCTTAAACACAAATGACTTATTTATGTATGCACCTATGGCACGTGTTTACTCATCTGAATGATGAGTAATGATAATTACGAGTGATAATCGACTAGGAATTGCTAAGAAAATTGAACGTAAGTTATGTGAATAAATGGTTTAGATGCAAAACAATGAAGAAGCTACTTTTATGTAACTTAAATGTTTATAACTACACAATACTAGTTTCAAGATGTTAAAGTAGATATGAATTACTAGCTATTACCCGCGACTTCTCGCGTTTATTCAGAAAATAGTATCAAAAAACCTGGCTCGTGATATACTGCGTAACTAATTATCAAGATTAAATCAATCAACCATCAAGATCCGTTCAGCCGTTTAACTGTAAATAGTTGAAGACAGACAGACAGAGTTACTTTCGATTTTCAACCGAGCGAGCGTTAGCAACCGAAGCGTCTATGCTTCAGCTTGGACAAAATGCTGATGACAAAAATGACAAAAAAAATTGGTTGTCTGTAAAGTCGGTTTACTGACGATAGTTGAACGTGACAACGTGCTCACTCAAGTAGGAGAGAGACGGATGTCGAACGCTGCCGAACGCAAAGGCCGATTGTGCTTCTTTGTCGCTCGTTCCGCGCTCTCGCTTGCACTTCAAGCCTTACATGGAACGCCTCAGAGCGAGGTAACGCCGCATTTTTTCGTGCGTGCAGCCGGCTCTATCGAATTATAAGACGTTTTCACGTCAAAAGGACAAAAATGTTAGGATTCTGTCCGGATCTCAATCCTCATGTACAAGTCGCATTTCTTAACCGATTCGCGTGAAATTTTGTTGGCAGGTTCGATAGCTATATAAAGTTTTTTTTTTGTTTGTCAGTTTTTGGAAATTTTTCAAAATGACTGAGAATGTATGAGTTTTTTGAACGAGAATCGGATGTGAAATGAGACCTGTAGAGAGCCTCTAGTAATATTAGTGAGGATCTGGATTGTAATTGTATATACCTACTTAGTATTTGACACATAATCATAAGTACCTGGATGACCGAGCTATGCTCGGTATTTTTTTTTTTAATTGTGTTTTTTGGAAAATAAACAATTGATTTTAGTCTAACCTCAAAGCAAACACTTATTGACTTCGTGTTACTTAACAACGCCATCTGCTGTTGTGTCGTTAAAGCAATTAGTTGCTCACAAAAAATAGTATTATTATTCGCCAATAGATGTCAGGAAGAGTCATATTTTTCAGTTGAGACTACTCAAACGCCTCCTTTTTGTTATTTTTCTTCCAAGTTTATGTTTAAGTTGATTATCGAAAAAACACGAATAAAATGACATTTTCTAAAAATGATTCCTAGCTAGATCGATTTATCGCCCCCGAAACCCCCTATATACTAAATTGTATGAAAATCGTTGGAGCCGATTCCGAGATTCCAATTATATATAGATTTACATATATACAAGAATTGCTCATTTAAAGATATAAGATAAGATTGCATACATTTTTATATTTTCCTTATGATATGTACATAAGTAAGCATCTGCCTAGGTATATGTTGATGTTACTGCAGTTAGTAAATATAGCAGTTATCAATATTATAACTATTGCTAGGTAAACAGTACATAATTAAATGGGTACTAGATACAAACACATCTGGCGATAAGACATACGAGTAACATGCCAGTTCATATTTGCCAGTACCTAATAAAATGTATGTTTGCTTTTCCGACTGTAGCTCGTCTATTTTCAGCTTTCAAAGCAGAATCAATGACCTTTAGTTTTTTTTTTTTTTTTTTTTTTTATGTAGAATAGGTCGGCGTTTGACCTCCAACTCGCCTGATGTTAAGCGACGTTGTGGTCTAAGATGGAGCACGACGACCTATTAGGTACTTATTTACTCTAGCCTTGAAGTTTTGTAGAGTGAAGAAGTACAAAGACGGCAGTTGAGTGAGGCGCTACAAGTGCGCTACTGCTCAGACCCGTCTACGGAACGGTTACACCGGACTACATCCCGAAACACGACTAGGTCATTTCACGGCATGGCTTGGTCCGGTGGGTGGTCACTAGCCACGGCCGAAGCCTCCCACCAGAGTTTGTTACCCGGTTAGCACTACCCGGGGACCACGTGTAGGGAATCAGAATAGAGTACACTCCTACGGACGTGGGTAGCTCAGCCCCCAGTTTATACCAGTTTATACAGTATCGGAAGATCTGCATTACGAATTCGATAGGAAATGTGCGCGAAAATGCAGTTTCAGTTACGCCTAAAGCGTTTTATTTTTCATGCACTTGGGCAAAAAGTGCGGAAAAAAAATTACTTTGCGCGTTTTCCTATCAAATACTCAGAGAAAAGTTTGTCGATAGTTTTTTCTAGAATAATAGATACTGTGAGTATTATTGTTAGTTAAAAATGATGATAGCCTAGCTGGAGAAGGCCTGTCTCTCAAGCCAGAGGGAGCGGGTTCAAACCCTATCCGACGGCACGCACCAATTTATTCACTATGTGTACATATGTGCGTATTGTATGTCATCTGCTACGTAACTGGAGGCTCGCTCGCCCCCTGTCACATTTGGGACTGAATTTCGTCCGGCGAAGTGTGGGTGTTGTATTACACCTCTGCCAGCCCCCTCGGGGGAAAGGCGTGACGATATGTTATGTTAAAAATCATCCCTTAGGTCCTGAAAACAAAGATATGTAATTTTGCTTATTCTAGCAATTTTTTTTCTAAGTATTTTTACGAATGCAAGAGTTATTATTGAAAACATAATAAATGAAAAATATATTTATTTTGAAGTAGCACTAAGAATGTAAATTATACACGACTATTTTTTAATACTGGCAAAATTTTGAAGGCTGATTCTCTACCTACATAATAACATACAACTTTTAATTTTGGGCCAACCCTGAAATCACAAAACGAATATCAGCTGTTCCATACAAAAAGTTAATTGAACGTCAAAAAAATGTATGGAACAGCCGATTTTCATTTTGCAATTTCAAGGTTGGGGTCATAGTAAAAGTTGTGCGTTAATGTCGCCCTAGCTGGACCATATTTTACTACAATGTGTTGATTTGGTGCAATTAAAATAGCCAACTGTAGCCTGAACATCGGTCATGATAGAAATGTAGGTATAATGGCCGGGCCAGCAACATATTGCCTAACAGTATTGCATCATTTGCAGTCACCCATTGCAATAAAAAATGACTAATAAGTATTTTTTTAAAAATCGGGACACTTCCACACACGGTCGCCTGACGCCAAACTAAGCAAAGCTTGTACTAAGGCTGCCAGAGACTGATATACATACATATTTATATATTTAAATACATACTTAAATACATATTAACACCCAGACATATAACAAACACAAATGTTCATCACATAAATGTTTGCCCTAGGTGGGAATCGAACCCACGCCCCCAAGCTCAGAAGGCAGGTTCACTACCAACTGAGCCACCGAGGCAGTCATTAAGTCAAATATATTAAGTAAAATATAACTACTACTTAAGTATTAAGTACACGTAATTAGTAGTATAGTAAGTACCTTTATAATGATAGAGAATCAGCCTTAAAAATTTGGCTAATAACTGTGTTAAAAATACCGGTGTGAAATTATGCAGTTCATGTGTTTAAGCTATTCTTAAGTATAATTTAACATAACATAACATATCGTCACGCCTTTCCCCCGAGGGGGCTGGCAGAGGTGTAATACAACACCCACATTTCGCCGGACGATATTCAGTCCCAAATGTGACAGGGGGCGAGCCTGTCGCCATACACCGGGCTCCAGTCATGCAGCAGATGACATACAATACGCACATATGTTCACACAATGAACAAAATTGGTGCGTGCCGTCGGCTGGGTTCGAACCCGCTCCCTCTGGCTTGAGAGGCGGACCTTCTCCCAACTAGGCTGCCATCGCATATAAATATATTTAAGCATAATTTATGCAAAAAAAAAACTCAATCGATAAAGATTTAGATAACCCCTGTCTCAGATAACTACTACATAATATTTAATTAGTACCTACAGGCTGTCTGTAATAAACTTCGATAATCTTTGTCACCCTTGTTATAATATCACGCGACATTAAAATCTATACTTTATCTACCCATGAATATCAGTACAACTGTACCCATAATTCAGAGTATGATAATAATATTATCATACTCTGAATTATGGGTACAGTTGAGTTATACAGCATGTTACAGAAACCCTGTCATATAAATGAAGAGCACACATACTTATATTCATGCAAAATGCCAAAAGAGATGCACATTAAAAAAAGCAAGAGTTATGACTGGTTTAAGAACGCAAAAAAAGGAAATTTTACAAAAATGTTAACAAATCTGTATCATATGTTGGCGGCTTTTATTCTAAGAAAGTAGCGACACGACGCGAATAGTTTACAAATAAAACCGACGCGATTAGTGGCCGAGTTCACGCTTTTAGGAGGGCGGAGCGCGATGTATTATGAGAGTCAATATTTAATTTAAAGTAGCATAATTGCATCCTCCAGTCGATACTGGATGCGAACCTTGCGGATACAACAGGGTTTTTGTAACACCCTGTATATTGTCAAATTGATAATTCCCGTAGAAATTTTTGTGGTATATTTTAACGAGTTCTCTTTCATTATTGACAGGTTAGGCGGCTTATTACAACTGTTACTTATTTCAACGCCTCGCCTTGATTGGGCCATACATTTTTAAATAATATACACCCAGATATAGAACAAACACAAGTTTTCATCACATAAATGTTTGCCCTAACTGGGAATCAAACCCAGACCCAAGCTTAGAAAGCAGGTGCACTACTAACTGGCCACTGAAGCAGTCAAACTCCTGACTCGAAACTTGAGAGACCATGACGAAGCTTAGTCTCTCTCACTATTAAGATACTTTTCAAATGAAAGATACAATGACCAGAAGAAATCTCACGCGCAAGAATAAGGCCCCAAAGTAAATCTCACTTCCCCGCTACCTCCAACTCTCCAAACCTCACTCCTCCAAATGCTCTCCTCAAACATTTACAGCATTTTCAAACATAAACATTTTATTTATTTTTTCCCTTCTGTTCTGCATAACTTACCCTATCTATGAGCCTCTATAAGACCCCATGATCCAGCAGCTAGAGATTAGCATTATCCAAAAACAAGGCATTCAGCAAACACATAATGACGTCATCGTCATCCGTCTCTTTCGAGCTTGTTGGAAATGACTTATTGCGGTCTTGCTCAAGCATCGATTGATGTCACTACGTGTTGCTGAATGCTATATCTGACGGAGTATATTACAGTGAAACCTGGTTAAGTGAGACATCAAGGGACCTGCAATGTCATTTCACTTATAGAGGTATTCCACTTACCCAGTGTCTCAGATATACAGGTATAAATAAATATCTGTCTCATTTACAGAGGGTTCCATTAATAGAGGTGAGAATACAGGTTATTTCAGGAATTTGTGGGTAGAATATGAATGAGTAAACAAACAATGTTATCTCAGTTACAGAGGTTTATGCATATAAAATTTACTCGCTGTCTCAGTTATAGAGGTAACTATGATGATAAATCGAAAGAACAAATCCCAGATATAGAGGCTTATCTCGTCCCACTAACAGAGGTAATTCAGTGCCAAAGTGTTGGGACCTCAGCATGAGTTCCAGTTATGGAGGTTTCTCACTTATCCAGGTCCCACTTAAGTTACCAAGTTTCACTGTAATATACTTACCATGAAGATTAGATATATCCTATCCAGCTTGCAACTAGCTAGCTAAGGGTATTGCTAACTCTCCACAAAGATTTAAACAAATTTTGCTCTACAGATTTGCGAGAGACAAATGGTTATGTTCGTATTTATTACACTCTAATTAGTAAAACGATAAATTAATAATTATCATTGACACTTTGTAAATACCTATTGATAGCCGCCATAACCTCTATGTTTTCACATGAGTGTTTTAAAAACATTGTGTTAACACCAGAGATAATATTTTTTAATAGTTTTGGATAACACCATAACCTTTGGCGACATAAATGTTTAATTAATTTATTATTATTTGTTGGTATTTTAATTTATCAATGGTGAACGATAATGGGGTATTCCTGAACTACAATATTGATAATGTATTTTTGTCTGACTGATTGAATGACGATGGTTATTTTATCGGTTTATTTTATACAAAAACAATGAAAAAGAAGTTATATGTTATAGTATGTGTGTAAAGATAATAAATATGGCGTGTTTACGCTGTTTTTATGCAAATGAATAAAATAAATATTACTTATACCTTATTTAACTAGTATGGTAAGTATATCTAAGTAAATAAAACTATTATATACTAAACATACATGCGTGAAATACCTACGTAAAGTCTTGTTTAGGTAGCAAACAGTCTCTTATTTATTTTATAACTAGCGACCCGCCCCGGCTTCGCACGGGTGCAATGCTGATACTAAATACACTACAGAAAAACTGTGAACGTTGTATATAAAAACATAGCGGCCCGCTCTGGCTTCGCACGGGTATAAACTAAAAAATGTTATTGTGGGATATATGAGATAGACAAATACCATCGCGGAGTTTTCTGTAGACCTTTTCAATGTGTACAAATAATTAGTAAGTACATTATTTTGATAAATCTCTTAGGGTTCAGCCTGCGTTTGCAATGTAAGCGAAAAAAAATGATAATTAACGACATCACATTAGAAACCTCAAAAAAGTATTTCTCCACTATTTAATGGATGTTATTATACATTTAAACCTTCCTCTTGAATCACTCTATCTATTAAAAAAAAACCGCATCAAAATCCGTTGCGTAGTTTTAAAGATTTAAGCATACAAAGGACATAGGGACAGAGAAAGCGACTTTGTTTTATACTATGTAGTGATGACTTACTATTTTCTCTTTATTTACTTACATTTTACATCTTAGATGTTTTTTTAGTGCTTCATTGTTTTTCAGAACATTTTTTTTAAACCAACCACATTGATATTTACTTATATAAATGATTTATTTTACAATATGGTCAAAGATGAACGAAGGACTATATACAAATACTAAGTATTTCTTTGAACGACAGAAATATTCTAAAATATTACTATAGTCATAATTTTGTTCAAGTTTTACTAAAAGACCGACAATGAAATCGTAAAAAGACAGCTGGTCCATACATTGAGTTCTACACTACGTAGGTATATATAAGCTATCATAAGGAAAGATCACGATCATGTTGGTATTGTTGAGAGTTTAAAAAAAAACACGCAGAGCTAGAAAGCTTATAAGGCATAATTTTCTCGCGACCAAAAAGTCGAAAGCGAATTTCGTCTAACCATACAGTACAAACACACAGCGGCAGAATAGAATATAATAGAATAAAATTTATTAACATGTTTAAAAAACATGCATTAATTAAAATACACGGATTAAATACATATATTTCGTAATTAACAAATATTTGCTGTCTAGAGTAGTTTTGTAATTGTAGTAAACTATCATGGCGGTCGAAAGCGATTTGGGCGCTCTAGAGTAGCTAAGTGAAATGAGCCGGATGGCTGCACTTAAACTAAACATAGTGATGCAGCGTCTTCTCTACAACTCAATGGTTCCTTAGAAACATTTCATTCAACTTTAACAACGTGAATGGAACAGCTGACTTTTATTTTTATCTTTTACGACGAAGCGGTACGCGTACGTAAGGCAGATATTACACTGCCGCCGTATCCCGCTGCGACGTGCAGAGCGACAGAATTTTTCGTGGCGCTTCTCCGCACGGAAAACCAGTGGTGGTCGTTCGAACAATATTTTAATTTTGTCATGACTGTCGCCAGTGGGGCTTGTTGACACATTTTTTTTTGTCAACGACCAAGTTGCCACCGCTGCGCTGGTGAAAACTACAGTCAAACCGATATACGAGTATGTAACTCTAACCTGCTTAAACCAAGCTTAGGTAACTTTTTACTTTAACACACCTTCATAATTACATTATCATAACGACAACATTTTTTTTAAACCCAACGAGCCCCATTGGCGGTGGTTGGTACAAAAATGCAAACTTTGTCTTACCGACCACCCCTGGGTGCTGTTTTGATGGTGGTCGTTGGGAGCAAGCCCACCGGAGCGGTATCCGGTGCAGTGTTTTGCGCCCAAGGGTCGGTGGCCACCAAAACTATCAGTTTATTTTAAAAGACATCTGAAATGTAATTAATCACGCTGCTTACGTATGTAAACAATGACCGATAAGGTCATTTTATTAAAACAAGCACTTTTTGATTACGAGGTTATCCAATATCAGTTGCCATTTGATTTTTTGGGTCGCCAGTTGCGACTTTGATTGGATCTCAGTATCTCCATATATAAATAAAACAAACAAATAAACTATCCTTCAAACTCATAGCTACGAGTTTAAATTTTTATATTTTAATGGTATACATGCCAATGATGCCAAGGATGGCATAAAACACAGGAACCGCAATTAGGTATCCTACTAATATTATAAACGCGAAAGTTTGTAAGAATGGATGGATGGATGTTTGTTACTCTTTCGCGCCTGAACAACTGAACAGATCTGGATGAAATTTGGCACAGAGATAGATTACAGTTTAGAATAGCACATAGGATACTTTTTAACCGCGGGTGAACCCGCGGGGCGCAGCTAGTACAGAATAAATAATAAGCTTAGTTACTCAGTTACTCAGTACTCAGTTAATACTATACGACAGGGATGGGGTACACTTCTTTAATCATCCCTTCTTTCAATCTGGCCCCGGCTTAGTAGGTATAGACAAAATCAAACTAAATGACGGCTGTGAAGAACGCCGCGCCGTTTTGACTCTCTGACGTCCGCGCATACCTTCGTGTTCGCTACTGCGCAGCGTTTCGCGCCTAACTTCACAGCCGCCGGCCTCTACCAGGGGGGCTATTCCTGCGCGTGAGATGAGATGAGATTTTATCTTGGTCACTGTCACACCTATGACGTTTCAAACGAGAGCAACAAAGACGAAAAAAAGTGAGATCAAAATCTTAAATCTCCGAATAGGGCCCCAGGTGATAAAATTGGAGCTCCTCCCATTTCGCGTTTCGTTGAGGGAGGGTGGGATTTGGCCCCGTTGACCCCCACTTCTGCAGCCTAATAGAAGTTCCCCCCAAGTTCATGCTAGGCAATTATTAAACTATGTTAAATAAAACTTGTTGTTGTCGTTTATTTGCAAAAGATATCGATTTTGCACCACAAAGTGATGAGGAAACGTTTAAACTGAAATTATCAACCAGCTTTTACCTTATCTTATCGCATTAGCAAAATTTGTTCCTTCCAATATTTTATTTGAACTAGCTGCACTACACGGTTTGCCCGTCAATACCTTTTTCCTGTATTTAGTAACTAGCATCGCGTAACCAGCATCGCGCATATAGAGAAACCCTATATTTTTAACACAAAGTTTAATTTCCAAATTTATAAAACTCCTGAATAACATTGATAAGGGTGAGATTCATAGATCGCACTTCGACTTTACTTTGATGGAAAGTTCAACTGTCCAGGGGCCCTATTCGGAGATTTGAGATTTTCATCTCACCTTTTTTCGTCCTTGTTGCTCTCGTTTGAAACGTCATAGGCGTGAGCGTGACGAAGATAAAATCTCATCTCATCTCACGCGCAGGAATAGCCTCCCAGGCGAGACTCTTGAATTTTTTCATCAATGTAAATTCAAAGTGCGCTATGTGAATCTCGTCCTAAGAATCCATTCGAGTACACGTCACCTTTCAAATAAATAAATACAAATCGTTTAAAAATCTTAACAAATCAAAATATCTTCATAAATCCAAAAAACAAGGTCTAGCATTCAGCAAACACATAATGACGTCATAGTCATCCGTCTCTTTCGCACTTGTTGTAAATGACTTATTTCGGTCTTGCTTAAGCAGCGATTGACGTCACTACGTGTTTCTAAACGCTATATGTGGCGGAGTATATTACGATACCATGTTTGGGTGCAAACTGTTGACAAACAGTCAGCCGGTCATAATTTGCTTAGATAGGACGAAGCTTAAAAACTTATGTTAGGTATAAGTTAGTATGTGTTTGCGTTGGGAATGCTCAAGAGTTGAAAAGAAAGAACATAACATAACATACGAGTATCGTCACGCCTCTCTCCCGAAGGAACTGACTGAGGTGTAATACAACACCCACACTTCGCCGGACGATATTCAGTCCCAAATGTGACAGAGGGCGAGCCTGTCGCCATACACCGGGCTCTAGTCATGTAGCAGATGACATACAATATGCACATATGTTCACACAATGAACAAATTGGTTCGTGCCGTCGACTGGGTTCGAACCCGCTCCCTCTGGCTTGAAAGGCGGGCCTTCTCCGACTAGGCTATCATCGTTTATTATGAAAAGAAAGAAGACGGACTATTTTCGCTTTTCATTATAAGAATCGAATGTAATAGTAAAGATATCTGCTATCATAATTATCTTGACGATAAGTATAATATATTAATCGATAGTTAAGTAATCGCAGGAGGCTAATACGGAGTTTTCTTGATAAAAACTAACATAACACTTGATTAAAGGATTATGTTGTTAAAGCTGATAGCAGATAGCGGATAGGGTAGAGATGCCATTAGTATGTGGGAAGTGAGTGGACGGCGAAATTTTTGAATATTTCAATCATAAATTGACGACCAATAAATAAATAGTTCGGGACATTCACACACGGTCGCCTGACCCCAAACTAAGCAAAGCTTGTACTATGGCTGCCAGAGACTGATTTACATACTAAGATATTTTTAAATACGAGTACATACTTATATAGATAATTAACACCCAAACACAGAACAATGACAAATGTTCATCACATAAATGTTTGGTCTAGGTGGGAATCGAACCCACGCCCCCAAGCTCAGAAGGCAGGTTCACTACCAACTGAGCCACCGAGGCAGTCAATGACATTTTATTGCTATAATGGTTACATTTTTTTTTTCACGATACGGTCGCGCAGTGTCGAAAACCAAACGTAACTTTCATGACTATAAGATGTGTCGCGGTAGACCCCCTGTGGCCCTATTCGGAGATTTGAGATTCTCATCTCACCTTTTTTCATCCTTGTTGCTCTCGTTTGAAACGTCATAGGTGTGAGAGTGACCAAGATTAAATCTCATCTCATCTCACGAGTAGGAATAACCCCCCAGTTACGAACACCCGGGGTGCGAGCATAGACATTTAAACTGACGTTTCAAATCAACTAAATTTACAATGTATGGAAATTACCGATTTTATCGATTTGAAACGTCAGTTTAAATGTCCATGTTCGCACCCCTACTCGTAATGGTGCGAGCGCTACTTCACCTCACACCGCCACATATCACCTCAAAAGACTAAAATAATTTAGAAATAGTTATAGGTCGGTATATCTTGCGAGAATGTTTAAAAATGTCTTAATCTGAATAAATCGCGCGTCCATCAACAGTAACTTCACGCTTGACTAATTTTATGAGAAACGTAAAATCACTGAGCCTGAGATACAGTTGTCAATTAAAAGTAATTATCACTTTATCTAGTAGATATTAAGATTTATTAGAGACTAGCTGATGACTTCGTTCTCGTTTTTTTCTGAAAATAGTATACAAAAAGGTTCCTCGTGATATACTGTAACTAATTAAGTATATTAAATTTAATTAGGATCCGTTCACCCGTTTAGCCATGAAAAGCCTACAAACAGACCAAACAGACAGACAGAGTTACTCGGAGATTTGAATCTCAAATCTCCGAATAGGGTCCCTGATCACCGATGACATGGTCAGACTTTGGATGGCTGTCCTCGGGTGGCATTTACGTAGGTATGTACAAACAAATGAGCGCTACTATTTTCTGTATAAATTTTTCAATCGTTTGATTTTTTAAGCTACTGTCATGAATGCGGAACCGATGGGGATGAATGGAATGCAAAATATTGCAAATATTATTGTTTCTTAATGCTAAGAACGCTTCTTAGCTTGAATTTAAATTCGAAAATATTCGAAAATTTAATTTCACAGAAAAGACCTTGAATTTTTGTCTGTTTTTAATAATGGGACTCGTTCTATTGTTTTCCGGAAACGGTCTACCGTAGAGAAATTATATTTCATTCATTTCGCATTGAAACGGCAGTACCATAAATAATTATAATTATATTTGCTCTGTGGTGCTACCGACATAAATACTTTTCTAAAGTTTTCAAGCAGTCCTAAACTGCTACGTTTAGTGTTAGTGAATAAATAAAGTTATGCGTACTGTACAATTAAATTATCGCTTATTACCTGATTGCTGTGAAGGATTTATGTTTTTTCGCGCGTATCTTGTAGGTGTGTTTGTAAATAATTTCTTTATTACCTTGCGCCGTTTCCTCGTCCTTCAGCCGTTTGGAAGATCAAACGGTTGGATGGATTTCGACAGTTAAAGGTTAAGTATAAGGTTTTAAACTCAAATGTCCAGTGTATTAGATAGGTACGCAGTCCGGTTTTTTTTTAAATCATAACCACTTGTTTTTATTCACCATTTTTGTGTTTATTTGTTAAAAAAAAAAAACAATAGGTTAAAAAAAGAAGTTTGACATTTTAGACCGTTACTTGTTAACCTCATTCAATCAGTACATGAATTAATTATGATTTGATAACACAGTTACCTACGTAAATAAAACGAACTCTGAAACGATTGTCATTCAGTGACCTGTCCGGCTTCACACATAAATTATGATGAAGACGCCTAGCTATGTAAATGTCTAAATTATTTGCTTTAGATTCTAAGTGTTATCACTTATGTCTTCAGTACAGCTATCCTTAATTGATTGTAATAATTAAGAAGTAAGTACTTATAAGTACTTATCTTATGAGTCTGCAAAAATATACTTAAGTAAAAGTTACCTAAGTTTAAAAAGCAAGCGACTCTACGAAAACTTTTTTTACTCCAAGTACATTATGTTCAATTAAAATACTGATACCTGAAATGTATATAACTATATAAAAAATAAATTGCACCGATATTAGACCGCATTGCACTAAACTTATCAACGTAAAAAAAGCACAACTCACCGTCCCGCCAAAAAACGCGCGCTTTTCATATTTCTTTTAAACTAAGTACAACTTGGCATCAGCGCTGAATTCAGCCACATTATTTCCGGCCAGTAGTTTCACATTCTATTTTTAAATTCACTTTGTTTTTTTTTTTAATTTAAATTATAAGTGATATAACATACCGATGCCAGCGATGACATATTGCCGCCACAACTGACCCGCCTCCATGTTGCGTTGCTGGTTGACTGGTGCGCCGGTGCTCACCGGGTCGTACTCGTAGTTCCTATCGGCCATACGTCACGCGACGTCACCCGGTTTGTTTACGTTCTACGGGTGGCGAGGGTGGCGGGGGATTGGCACGCGCCCTTTGTCTCGTTGCCAAATCTGAAACATTGGAAAATTTTATGGCTTAGGGCGGTTTGTCATACGACTTTTTTGGTTTTTGATTGTTAAATCAAAAATAATCAATCATATGTATCTAGTAAATTCTTGTAGATAAAGACTACCGACTATGATAGTTGATAGTGAAATCGATAAAGTAATCTATAGGCTATTTTATTCAATACAAAAAAAATCACGTCAACCAAAACACCATTACCCTGTATTGGAATGATTATGTAGCGATAAAAAGTGGTTAAGTATTATCATAATAAATAATTACAAAACACCAGAATGTGTTGCATTATTTCAAAACGTCAATCAACAGAATATTATCTACTAATTCCCTAAGAATAATTAATTACTCTTGTGATAATTATCTTAGACTTATACTCGTACCTACCTAGAAATTAAAAAAAAAGATCATTCATGCATTATTATTATTTTTACAAGCTATTACTTTAATTTGTGAAATTAAAACTACTTACATATAACGATAAACCTCAATTACAATAATTCCCTTTATATAATTACCAAATAATTTATGTGAAGTAAAACATTTAACTTCTGTAATAGTTACGAAATCATTTTCATAAAAAATATGAAATATCTTTAATGCAATGTTTTGAATGAAACGTACATAATTATGTTTTTAAAATAAGTTTATCTATGACTGGAGTGTTATGAAAACATTTCACGAATCAGTGCGTCGATCATTCGGATTTCAAACGTCAGAATGTGCAGGAATAATCTTCTTCTCGCAAGATATATTCTAAATATATCTTTATTTATATTCTATATTTTACACGCTTTAGAGTTATATTCTTGATTTAAGAGCATTATATGGTATAATAATGTCAATGCCAAAATATCTGCACCGTAGCTTCCTCTTATTTTACAGGCGTCGTCAACTCTTTGGAAAGATTGTCTTTAGTCCATGGTAATAATTAAATATTGTATTTAAATTTCGAACAAAAGTACCATAATAAAAACACTAAAAATAAAAAAAATTAAATACAACATGTCACTGTTAATAGCAGCTACTGTAGATTATATGATTGGAAAGTGACCCATAAATAATATTTTTTTGTATTTTCATTAGGTACTTATTTTTTTCTGTTCAACCAATTAAGATATAATAATTCTTATTGAATGGCAAACAAAACGAATTAAATTATTATTACTTGCGTTACGTTTCGATGGCAGCCTAGTTGGGAGAAGGTCCGCCTCTCAAGCCAGAGGGAGCGGGTTCGTACCAAGCCGGACGGCACGCACCAATTTGTTCATTGTGTGAGCATATGTGTGTATTATATGTCATCTGCTACCTACATGATTGGAGCCCGGTGTATGGCGACAGGCTCGCTCCCTGTCACATTTAGTACTGAATATCGTCCGGCGAAGTGTGGGAGTTGTAATACACCTCTGCCAGCCCCCTCGAGGGAAAGGCGTGACGATTTATGTACTTTTTGATGGAATTTCTACTACCTACCTACTTTAGTCAGCTTTTTTATCCTCGCGGATCTGATAAAAATATTCCATTGATAAAATACTTCCACAATCTAGAGTTAGTAAATCATTTAAAATAAAATTATTAATAATAATGTAGTTTACAAAAAAGCAATATTTAATATTCGTTCATAAATCATACGTGCTTAATTTTTATCCATAAATTTCAGGAGTTACAGATAAGCGGCCCGTTCCTATGGCAAAATGGAGATAGCTATTACCAATTGTTTCAATTTTGGCTCAACGCGGTTTGTGTATTTTAACGGTTGTCAAGTGGAGAATTATTGCATAGCGCTATTGGTAAACCTCAGACTTTTGCATTGATTAATTGCAGGGATTTCCGTTGTTAACAAACACGTTAGTAATGATTAGTTGCTTCAAGAAAGATATCATTTACTTACGAAATATTCGGCAGATAGGTGATTTTAGTACTGCTTTACATTATCTCGCGAGCGCGGCCATTGAGTCGATTCTCCCGCGCGGAGAGTCGTATTCAGTTCGTTGTACCGCGCGAGTTTTATATACTAACTAGCTGTACCCAACGGTTACACACGCGATCCCAGAGCAACCGTTTTTTTTTCGTAGAGTAAGGTCCCTATGTCCTTTTCTGGGGCCCTATTTGGAGATTTGAGATTTGCATCTCACTTTTTTTCGTCCTTGTTGCTCTCGTTTGAAACGTCATAGGTGTGAGAGTGATCAAGGTAAAATCTCATCTCATCTCACGCACAGGAATAGCCCCCCTGTACACCTGGCAACGTGTATGCAAAATTTCATGACGATCGATTGAGTAGTTCTGGCTTGAAAACGTAACAAACAAACAAACCAGCAATCTCACTTTCGCATTTATAATTTTAATAGCTACGCCCTGCGGTTTTACCCGCGATTAAAAAGTAGCCTATGTATCAATCCAGGGTATAAGCTACCTCCATACCAAATACCATCAAAATCCGTCCATCCGTTTGAGCGTGAAGAAGTAAGAAACATACACACTCACAAACTTTCGCTTTTATAATATTATAAATAATGTATTAAAATATAAATATATAAACTGTTTAGCTATAAACTGCTAGCTGTGTAGTAAAAGTACGATTAAGATAGAGGTACTGATGTAAAGTTACAAAACGTAATGGCGCAGAGCAGTGTGAGAATCACCTTAAGTCTACAGCGGTTGAAGAAAAGAAACCAAAGTGCCGTGAGATGTCCACAATATCTAGTAAAATGAGTAAGTATTGAAAATCAGACTAAAGTCAATGAAACACGTTTACGACTCCAAAATACAAAATAAAAAGTATTTATTTGTTTAAATACATTTACACAATGTTAAATTAGGACCCTGTCTGCTGCCGTAGCGTGAGCTGTGTTGCAGCAGCCAGTGCCTTCCCAAAACTAGGTACACATAACAATATCTATAATTAAATAGGTGCGTAACAAAGAGTATTAGAAATAGCAGATTATAAATGAGAAAATAAAGCAAAGGATGTTAGCATCATATTTTTTAGACGAGTGAGGTCTCTGAATCAGCATTTGTTTGTTCAGCGAAAAATTGAGTATCGATGGTCGATCTTCTTAAATAAAAATAAAAAAAGCCTTTTATTTCTTGCTTAAAATTTAAATACAGTATGCGTGCAAAATTATTTACTTTTTAAATTTATTTCTAAGGTTTCAAACAACATACTTGTAATCTTAATATATATAAATCTCGTGTCACAATGTTTGTCCTCAATGAACTCCTAAACCACTTAACCGATTATAACAAAATTCGCACACCATGTGCGGTTCGATCCAACTTGAGAGATAGGATAGCTCAAAACGCGAACGAAGTCGCGGGGTGACAGCTAGTAGTTTATATTTGTCAGCAAGAACTCTCTCAATGAAAGGTAAAGGCCTCCTCCAGAGATGACCAGTACTCTCTACTCTGTGCTGCTCGCTGCCATTGGATACCTGCTACTTTTATGATATCATCTTCATTATAAATATATATACATATATATATTTTTTATGTATAATAGGTCGGCGTTTGACAACCAACTTGCCTGATGTTAAGCGACGTTGTGGTGTAAGATAGAGCACGACGACCTATAAGGTACTTATTCACTCTAGCCTTGAAGTTTTGTAGAGTGAACAAGTACAAAGACGGCAGTTTAGTGAGCCGCTACAAGTGCGCTACTGCTGAGACCCGTCTTCGGAACGGTTTTTCGGAAACATTTTTCAGGCAAGTAGAATGTTCAATACAATTTTTAAGTGCGTCGGTATATCCATGAGCTAAATCGGAGGAAGAGTGGAGTTATGCGAGCTCTCCGTTCCAATCGAACTACACTTGTTTTATAAAAACAGTGTCAAATAAGCAGACGGCCCGCCTGATGGTAAACGGTAACGCCTATGGCAAAGACTATACTCGTATCATGCTGTTATATTGGCGTAGATAGACGAACAGTCCGCAAATTGCCTCCAATTTTAATCCCTATACTCTGCGTTTCATGCGTTTTGAATAGATCAAAGATCTGTTAAGCAATATCTATAAGGGATAATCTGCGGTATCAACACTCAGCCATTGATGTGAGCCCATTATCGATAAACAAATAAAGCATGCAAGTCTGTTTGTAATAGTTTGTAAACAGATCATGTGCCAATAAATATTCCACGAGCGGCTGCTCAGGATCAGTGTCACGAGGATATATTACTGCTGTAGGTACGAAGGGAGAGCAGGAGGTAAATCTAGACTAAAATCCGTGCCAAAAGGTTTATTTCTCAAGGTTTTTTTAAAAGACAATTTAATCGAAATAATAATATGAAGAAGCGGCACGAGTCTAATTTCTAGTACACAGCGCATGGACCCAATATAACTACAAGCAAACGGACACTACACAACTCCGTCGACATTATTAAGTTACGTATATGAATACCAAAAATAGAGAGACGTACAAGAGACTATAGCGAGAACGAGACAACAATAATTATCACTGTTACGACTGGTTGCGTTTGTTTGTAACTACATATAACAAAGTACTCTGTGGTAACTACGGAGAATTGTGTGCAGCACCTAATTTATGTGGTCCACTTTTAGGTTTTCGTACCGTTTCTCACTTAAATTTGGTCGAAGTCGTCATTACAAGGTTTGTTAGCTAACAGTTAGTCCGACTTTGTCTTACTAGAATTGTGGGCATTGTCATCCGTTAGGGCATGACAATAAAATAATAATAAAATAAAATAATGAAATAATGAGCCATATTTTTACTGCAATCCTGGCCCGGCAATATTGCAACAATATGTGTGGCCCAGTCATTCATTGTAACATTTGTAGCATGGCTGACGATGGCCGGGCTGCAGTCGCCAATATTTCCAGGTTTAAATCGAGATTCATGACTAAGCATCGTTTAAATATCGAATACGGCCCTAAAAGGAGGCAGACTCTGAGAACACTTCGATCAACTAAGCCAGCGCAACAGGAAGAGCTCTGATATGACTAATAATAGTTCTTACTAATAAACTTCCCCAGCTTCCTTCTTCCTGCAGAAGTGGATTAAGAAAAGTGACACGTCGCTCGCGTCTCACCATACTTCCTCAAGGAAAATGTTTTGTAGACCTGTCTAGAACTATAGAGTGACCTCTAGAGGTGAACAACCTTATACATTTTGGCATAAAAGTATTGTGTTACTAGTAGGTCGCCCCAAACAGAGACCTGGCTGTCCAGATATCTCAACAATCCCTTGTCGGATTTGACTCATATTTGAAATTGACTATACATATTTGAAATTGACTACATAGGTATTTGAAATTGACTATACATATTTGAAATTGACTACATATTTGAAATTGACTACATATTTGAAATTGACTACATATTTGAAATTGACTACATATTTGAAATTGACTACATATTTGAAATTGACTACTTACATATTTGAAATTGACTACAAATTTAAAATTGACTACATATTTGAAATTGACTACATATTTGAAATTGACTACTTACATATTTGAAATTGACTACAAATTTGAAATTGACTACATATTTGAAATTGACTACATATTTGAAATTGACTACATTTTTGAAATTGACTACATATTTGCCGGCAAAATTTCATGAAGGTCGGATCAATAAGACTTAAGTTATACTCCCTGCGGATACCCTTTAGGTTTCTCTATGTCAGTGAGTCAGTCAGTCAGTGGTAGTTTTACTTTATATAGTACTAGCTGTTTTGCCCGCGGTTTCGCTCACGTTTTATAGCCTATGTCAATCAGGAATATATGTAGCTTTCTAATGGTGAAAGAATTTTTGAAATCGGACCAGTAGTTTTTGAGTTAATTTGTTACAAACATATTTACATCCAAATCTTACCTCTTTATAATATTAGTATAGATAGTATAGATAGCTGCGCCCCGCAGTTTCACCCGCTGTTATAAAGTCTTATATGTGCTATTCCAAACTCTAATCCATATATGTATGTGTCATATTTCATTCAGATCCGTTCAGCCATCCTGGCGTGATTGCATGAGTAAGGAGGGGATTACACGGGATGAGTTTCGTCGTGCGGCTTGTCGCTTCACAAATTCTATGTACTACTATGTACTACTACTACTACTACCTATACTATGTTCACCTACTTCATAATGTTACACATTAATTTATAAAGTGTTCTAGCCGCTTCACCCAGTGGAGCAGACAGAACACTTTGAATCACACCGACTTCGAGAAAATTATTGAGATGAGATAAAAATATATTACTTATAATACATTTAAATACCAAGTTGCCCCAAAATTTCGTTTCGTTAGGCGATTTCGTTTCTAGTGTGCTACAATTTTTGTTACGATACCGCCTACGATTTTCACTGAGCAATGTACAGAAGTGGCAAAGAAAATGTTAGCGCAAGGTTTTCCACTGGCGTTGTTTAGTCTAGTAATTTCTGAATGAATCGCATCCCAAAGTGGGAAGTGGACCAAGTCGACCGGAAGGGAAAAAATTGTAATATTCAGAAAAAAACATTTTACAAAACTAAAATAAACCACTTCAAAACAACCTAACGGCAATAGAAAGGGAAAAATTACTCAAGCGCTGCGTAAGCGCTATGTATGTTTGAGGTTTCTTTGGCACGCCCTCCAGTTTAAACAGCTTGATGGATTTCGGCATGTGAGGTGTCATTTAAATCGTCTTGATAGTAGAAGTGACATAGGGTACAGCATTTTGCAGCTGAGTTTTTCGTTTGTGTTATATGTTACTTATTTACCGAAATAGTGTTTGCAGTGTCAAGTTTTTTTTTTTTATGTAGAATAAGTTGGTGTTTGATCACCAACTCGCCTGATGTTAAGCGACGTTGTGGTCTAAGATGGAGCACGACGATCTACTATAAGGTACTTATCCACTCTAGCCTTGAAGTTTTGTAGAGTGAAGAAGTACAAAGACGGCAGTTGAGTGAGGCGCTACAAGTGCGCTACTGCTCAGACCCGTCTTCGGGTTCGGGTCTTTCGGGTTTTTCTTGTCAATAGTTGATTTTACGATAAGCATTTTATTTATTGGTGTGTATGAAATTAAAATGTACTTATTGTAACTACTTACGAGAAGATTGTAACAACTGGCAGCCTTCAAAAAAAGTAAAAAAGCACATACCTACTTACAATTTAAAAACTATCATTTTCCATTTATTAGCATTTATCTAACAGCTATCAGAGCCTACTAGATAATCTTATAGATAGATAAGAGTTATCAGAGAATTAAAAAATTGGGCTAAGATATAATGATAATTGTATTGAGTAAATAATCGATGAAAAATCGTAATGACCTTGGTTTTAAAGGTTAATATTAGCAAGGCCAGTCGATAAGTGATTTTGTGAAAGAAAACTTTTAGAAAATATTAGCGACCCGCCCCGGCATCGCACGGTGACAAACCTTCCGTTCCGTGAACCTTCCGTGAAAAATATTAAATTATCAACTAGCTGTTGCCCGCAACGTCGTTCGCGTTTATTCAGAAAATAGTATCCATAAACCCTCCTCGTCAAATACTGTAACTAATTATCAAATTATGAATAACTAGCTGCGCCACGCGGTTTCAAAGGTTTAAAAAGTCTAGACTATAATCTATCTCTGTGCCAAATTTCATCCAGATCTGTTCAGACGTTCTGGCGTGAAGGAGTAACAAACATCCATCTATCCATCCATCCATTCTTACAAACTTTCGCGTTTATAATATTATATATAATATAAATAAGTATATAATATATATATAATATGTAAGTATATATACATATATAAATAGTAGGATAATCCGTTAATAAATAGATCAGAGTCTAACATTTAAAAAAAATACTGGCTGGTTTCGAGCGGAGTTATAATTGTAGTTGTCAGTTGTTATTTTAGTACCAACTACGTACTATTCTGTGATGTTGTCTGACTGTCATATTTTGGTAAGCAACGCGTTATTTTTTAATAATTTACAGAATTTCATGACAAATAGATTTATTTTTTTAGAAAAAAGAATCCAAAAACCTTAGTTGAAAACCAAAACGAAAACACCAAAACCCTGATTTAGAAGGAGTTATGCGGTCATTACATAATCCAATTTGCAGTACGCTAACTGAGCTAGAGTGCTAAAATTGGGTAGTGTAATTTAGCGGACATACAGACAGACGCGGAAAGCGACTTTATTTTAGACTAGTTGTAGAGAAGTGATAGAGACAAGTTTACGCAAAAGACCTACGTTTATTTATTGAAAAAAAAATTGCTCTGTGCTTAGGTAGGTAAGTAAGTAGGTACATAATTTTTGTTACTAGGAAAAGTAAGACCCGTTGTCCTCCAATAATTATTTTTTTACCAGATTCTTACATAAAACTACGTGTCGACCCCAAAAAAATGTAAGTAGAGCTTGGGCTCTACTTACATTTAAGCCTAAGATGATATCTACCATGATTGGTCATGGTAGATATCATCTTAGGCCATAATTATGGGAGTAGCTTTATTTTTTCTTAATTAAGTATTTCTCTAAGGGCCGATTTTTCAATGGTCAGATAAACAAACAAATAGTGTTTATTGAACTGATAGCTAATTATTCTGTTTTTCAATGGTCAGGTATCATTTACTAGACGAATAACTCATATAACTGAGGTATAACTTATTTGTCGGTGGAACGGCCAGATAGCAGTTTATTCTATGGAATAAATTGTTGAGACTGTCTAAATGATGGTAAATGACTGTCTAAATGGGTTGTCACTGTAAAAAAAGATTGATATTTCCGACACACAGAAACTAAATTAATTTTAATAAAAAAAAAAACTACCATGAACAAACTACATGAGCTATACTACCATAGCCAAACCAGCCGACGACTTTTGCACAGATTATTTTACAGTGTCCTTTAGACTAAAACTGACAAGACAGTGACATAAGCGAAAATTGAAAATTCGAAGTCCTTTTCTAACGCGTGGATATTTTATAGTTTTGTTTCAACTGTCTGAAGTTAGCTTTTGTACACACTGAATAAATGGTCAGTTAATTAATCCCAATTTAAAATTGTATTGAAAAACCGAACACCGTTTAAGAGTCGAATAAACAGATTAATAAAGTTATTGGTTCGGTAGTTATTAGGCGGATAAAGTAAGGATTGAAAAATCGGCCCTTAATCCATAATTTTATCTGTGACATCCAGATGAAACTATAAGGATTGCATAGTTTAAATTTTAGTTTTAGTTTTAATAAAAAAAGTTTTAGAGTAATTTGAAAATATTTAAGTATAAGTTGTTTGTGTTGGATAATGTACATTTTTGATAATAAAATTATTTGTATTTGTATTTGTAAATAAGGAATCCTAAAACAAAGAAACTTAATCAAAATCCCATATCTCTTCCGCAATATTTTATAGAACTAATTGGGATTATAATAATCACATGTGATTTCATGTTACAGTCACAAGTAAAAACTGGCTCTTGTGAAAATGGACAATTGAATATGTACAACGTACTAGATAACGTTGGGTGTAGTAATACTTATGGGTGCTTTTTTACCCGTCCAAGTGGACAACTTCTAAACACACGTTTGCAAAATTCAAGAAAAAAAGATCAAGTCTTCATACAAAATTGATCACGTGACTAGTTATTTTGTATGGGGACTACATAAATTTTTACAACAGTCTAGGCTTGCGTTTCACCACTGACTCGCGTGATGGCAAGCGTCGACGTGATCGAAGGTGTAACACGCTTGCCTAGAAAATACCTATTCACATTACTCTTGAATACCCCCGGATTGTATTAAGGTGGAAAGACAGACACAGGTAACGAGTTTCACACTTCTGCAGTCTTGTGTCACATGTCTTTGTGTGTGTTTAATGGCATCCTAATACGAGTTATAATGGAATTCTTTAGTTGCAAGCTATGAGTGTGAAACTTTTAATCATAGATGTTTTGACAAACAATTATGTAGCTTAATGAATCAAAATCATTCATGTGTTCATATCATTTTAAACGATATTTTTGATATTTTTGACAAAAATTTGAATCTTATCGTAATTAGCTCTGAAACGTATACTATTTTCTTAATCAAATTTCAAAATGAAAAATACCTTTCGATTCCGATCTCGATGTACAACAAACATTGTAGATCAATATCTCCTATGTGCTTCAAAAATCGATAAAATAATTAAATTAAACGATATAATAATGCGCAGCTCTATCTAATCACTTAATTACTATGGTATACCACACTATAGCAGTTTTATCACGTATGCTGTCACACGCTATTGCTATCGTGTCATCCCACTCGCTCACACGCAATTTGCAATCACCTATCCAAATCAATATGAGTGGGATGACACAGAAAGCGATAGCAAATTGACAGCTTAAGTAATAAGGCTGTTGTTTTCCGCCACGTTGGCATTTGTTTTTATCTCTTCAATCAATAAGCAAACGAAGTTATCTACCTAAGTAAATACGAAGAAAATTTATTTATAAATTTTGACTCAATACCACAAAAAACTTTAAAACCCCCATTCCTTCGCGAGCCACTCCACTTGATTTGTCGTTGGCGAGAAATCAATTGACATTATCTGCGTGTGAATGCTATCGTTTGTTTTTCGTTCGGTTACGATTCTTAACCTCTTACGGTTAAGAATCGTAACCGAACGTGTCAAATTTAAATGTACATATGTACTTTGGTACGAGAGAAAAATTCACTGGTGCACGGCCAGCATCGAAGCCACGACCTCCAGATCGGAAGACACGGTCTATCCCACTCGGCCAACACAGCCCTTAAATCATCATTTCGCATGTGAATGGTGGGCCTAAAACGATGTTTTTTCTTATCGGAACAGTGTCAATGAAACAGGTAATCTTTAAAAATCAGCTGACAAATAAGGTTTTTGTATTTTCAGCTTAGCAATGATAAGAGCTGCCACGTTTACGCTCGCCACGTGTTTATTTATTCGTAAGCGACTTTTTAAAGCCTTTTATGTCGATCGTAATCATGTTTTTAGTGGTTCTAGCCCGTGAATTTACCCACATCGATAATCTTATAGAGGTTGCGATAGTGCTGTATTTTATCGATACAAAAAATAGAATCTTGTCGAAAAATTAATGTTGTCGTGTTTAAACGTCATAATTGTTGACAAGTGAGTAACATATATTATGTATTTTGTGGATAGATGTCAAATTTGTCAATCGATAACTGCAATACTTGCGGTGTTAAACTATAAGTTGTAACAAGATAAAAAGTATCCTAATTTACTATCCGACTTTTACCTACACCCATGCTAATAAATACATTGATCCGTTGGTCTGTTAATATGAAAAAACAAAACAAACAAACACACTTTTGTATTTGTAATAATATTAATTACTAGTGTGTTTCTTAAATTTTTGTTTGTTTTATAATTACTCCAAGAACATGTGAAGGAAAATGTTAACTTACATGACTAAAAATACCTAACAAAATATAGATATAAGGAAGGCAAAGGATGATAACAAGTTAAGACTACCGTAACCCCTTCATAAGCACCTAATAAAGCTATTAAGTATTACTTTTTGAAATTATAAGCTTGAATATCCACCATTATAATATACCTAGTCTGTGAAAATAACAGGCCTACCTAGTTATTACGACTGAAAAAGTATACTCATATTATACAAGCGACTCGCTCCAGATTCGCACGGTACTTACCTTCCGTGAAAAAAAACTTTACAAATGGTGAAAACAGCATCAAAATCGATTGCGTGGATTTAGCAGTTAGCGCATATACTGGAACAGACAAACGCGGAAAGCGACTTTGATTTATGCCATGTAGAGAAGATAGAGAAAAGAAGTTTTTATTGTTATTGACTAGGTAGAATATCCACCATAAATACTCATTCTGTGAAATATCAGTTTGGTACCTACGTATTACAGTTTATAAGATATTTTACGTTTTTTTTAGTACGGTTTTTCCTAGAACTGACGAAAATACAGCGTTAAGTTTTTAAAGGCTCTATTAAGCCTAATTCAGAAAGGTTAATGATTAAATCTAAACTAGCTAAAAGTATTGATGTCCTTGTCTAATACACAGCAATAACAAGGACAGGTACAGTTTTAGCTAGTTTTGATTTAGTGATTTAACATTCTGAATAGCGCTTATAGCCTTCGTTTCGATAAGAAACCCTGAAACTAATGAGTTAGGAGCTAACACTATATAGATCACTATCACTTGAGGCTATCAGAGGCACCAATCGATAAGTGCTTAGGTATTTATTATCTTTTAATCTTGTAGTGTGTTGTAAATTTCCATACAGATACTGTGCGATGTACATTAAGCATACTCTACGCAATCACTGGTATATTATATTAGCTTGGGCCCACGGAGTTACCCGTGGTTAAAAAGTAACCACGGGTAACTAACTCCATACATTCAGAAATAATCTGTCTTTGTGTGCTTCATCAAAAACCAATCAGACGTTCTGGCGTGATTGAGTAACAAATATAGATCCATCCATCCGAACTTTTACATTAATAATAATAAGTAGGATACCTAAATACCTGTGCAATGTCATACATCCAAGTTACGATGGATTTATCATCGATACCTACTCACAAAAAGTAAAAAATTCGAACGTCATATCGTGTCATAAGTAATATTATTGTCTTAGCATCCTTTACAACCTCTCAATTCAATCACAGGCTTTGCAAATTGAGGAAACTGATGTTAATTTACTTCTTTTACAAACACTCATCTGCATTTATGTTACTACCAAATTACTACCAAGTTACTTAAGTGTATTTTTTTATGCGTATTGCAGTTACTTAACATTTTCATTTTCTTTAAAATTATTTCTAAAATAAATAAACAAAAAAAAAGCCAAAAATAAACCGTAATAGGACATTTCACGAAACGCCTAAATAAATCGTTTTCCAACTGTAACAGCGACATCACATACAGTGCTATATGATTACTTAATACTTGCATATATTATAAACACATTAACCAGTAGTTTGCAAGATTCCAAGAATGCAGAGCTATTTGTTAGTTATTTACTTCCATAAGATATTCTTAATTAACACTTTGTGTAGATAAATAAAATGCATTATGTCGGTAGGTACACGTCATTTATTTATGGGAAATAAATACTTAATAAGTGTGTACTGTAATACAACAAAATAATTACTGACCATTAAATGGCATAAAACAAAGTCGCTTCCCACCGTCTGTCCATAATAGTTATTTTATGTACCTACACTTAAAGAGTCCCGCGACGCTCTGAAATTTCCATACAAACGCGCTTGTCAAATTTCTTGGAAACCATTTGTCAGATTATGATGACATTTAGCATGTACAATTAAATGAACTATATCTCCGCCCCTATGTTCTTGGTTTGTTTAAAAAACGTCCTCAAGAGAAAATAGAGCTATGAAAAATATCCCACTAGGGTCACTTTTGACTGATGTATTCAATAGATAGACAAAGCAAATTAAAAATCCCTTTACATTGGGAGGTTGTCCACATCATTAGCTTTTAAATGACCCCATAATACAAGAAAAATTCTTAGTTATTTAAGAATGTTTATAGAAGTGCAAAAGTCATAAGAAAAATAAAATTGCACTTTGTCACTCTGTAGGTAACTTTAGAGGCTCGTCAGTATCATTACTCGCTCTCTTCGCTCGTCATCTTCTTCTAGACGAAATGGCAGTAGAAAACCTTAAGCCAATGCAAGTTAGTCTAAAGTGGTCGCCGGACTCTTATATAGGAGTTTTTTCGCCAAGGATTTTGATGCTGTTTTCACTATTATTCTGATTATTCGCTCCGGCTGGTTTTTACCCCGACGCAAACACGACGGGGGGTTATAAGTTTGACATGTCTGTGTGTTAAGCTGTGTGTCTGTCTGTGGCATCGAAGCTATGTAAATTAGTCGGGAGTGATTAGCTATGTGTGATGAAAATCAGTGTCGGGGTTTTTTTGAAATTTTAATTTAAACTTGTATCAGGTACTAGCTTCACCCGCGGTTAAAAAGTATCCTATACAATACAATACAAAAACTCTTTATTGACACCAAATACAAATAAATAAATAGTTATCACCCACCGGACCAAGCCATGCCGTGAAATGACCTAGTCGTGTTTCGGGATGTAGTCCGGTGTAACCGTTCCGAAGACGGGTCTGAGCAGTAGCGCACTTGGAGCGCCTCACTCAACTGCCGTCTTTGTACTTCTTCACTCTACAAAACTTCAATGCTAGAGTGAATAAGTACCCTATAGGTCGTCGTGCTCCATCTTAGACCACAACGTCGCTTAACATCAGGCGAGTTGGTGGTCAAACGCCGACCTATTTTACATTAAAAAAAAAAAAAAAAAAAATCTAAACTAAACACTCAAAAATAAAGGCGCAATGGGCGGTCTTATCGCTTAAGAGTGATCTCTTCCAGACAACCTTTGGATGGATTAAAAACATTATGATTAAGCATGGACGGTGGTGTGTGCTAAAGAAAAATAATAATAATTAAGGTTAAATAAACTTACTAATTTGAGAATTATAATAAACTACGTACTAATACCAACATAAATACTTACTAAATAGGTATACAAATAAACTACCCAGTCATAAACATACACAAGTACCTACATCAATAAATATACTAATACATATATACATTGCTATTATCCTATCCTATCTTATCCTATGTGCTATTCTAGACAATAATCTATCTCTGTGCCCAATTTCATCCAGATCTGTTCAGCCGTTCTGGCGTGAAAGAGTAACAAACATCCATCCATCCATCGCTCACTGCTTCAGCTTGCAATGATTCATAATCACAGTATCTTACTATGTACATATTACATATATAATTTAATAAATGTATACGAAAGTTAGTATGACTTTGTGTTATAGTTTGTTACTTCTTTACGCTCAAAAAGATGGAGGGATTTGGATAAAATTTGGAACGGAGATAGCTTTATACACTTAATTAGCGGGACGCAGTTGGTAAAATTATAAAAACGAAAGTTTGCGATGTATAGGTATGTTTAATTTAAACCCTCTCAAAAAAGGAACATTTCTTTTTGCCAAATACAAAAGGGAGTGTTGGCCGAGTAGGAAAGACCGCGCCTTCTAAGCCGGTGGTCTATAAGGTTCTGGTCGTACACCAATGCAATTTTCTTGCGTATAGAAAAGTTTATGTGCATTTGAAACGGGCTCTTACGGTGAAGGAAAACATCGTGAGAAAACCGACATGTCCGAGAATTAATAATTGGAAAGGCATGTGAGATTCCAAACCGCACTGAGCCAGCGTGGTGGATAACGGCTCAATCACCTTATGATAGGCGTCGAAACTTTCGACGCGCAAGTCCGACTTGCACTTGACCGGTTTAAAACTTCTCAGTCTATTTTCCTTTGACCGCCTTTGACCTATTTTCAACAGCCAAAAAAAAGTTCATTTACCTAACTAACCTTTTTAAAAAAACAAACAGTTAAAATACTTAATAAGGTTCTTGCAAAAAGTTCTAATCTCTGAGCAAACAGTTTTCATTGAAATAAACAGTTTTTATGAACATACAAATAAAAGGTGCCAGATGAGTCAAAACTACCAAACAAGGAGAGGCATAATGTAGATCTACTCCTAAGGCTGCGTCTACACTACACATGAGCGAGTAAAATGAGCGGAAAAAACATGCACCAAGTACTTTACACCAAGTACAAGTAACAAGACTTTATATTTAGAAACTAGCTGCTCCTGCGGTCCCAAGCAGTTAATTTTTTCGGGATGAAATGTACCCTATATATTTTTTTAATTTTAATTTATTTTTTCGCAGTACCTCTGACAACGTATATGCAAAGTTTCATGATGATCGGTGAGTAGTTGAAGCGTCAAAGCGTAATAAACCTAAAAACTCGCAATCGTCTCTATCGACAGATCAAGCTTTAGTGAGCGAAGCGTCTATGCTTGCTGCGGCAAAAATACTTTCGTATGTCCAGCGTTTTGCTTCGTTCCCTGACGCTCGTTCGATTACAAAGGCGAAAGTTTGTAGGTGTGTTTGTATTTTCACGCTCAAACGGATTGACGAATTTGAATAAATTTCAGAACCGAGGTAGATTATACCCTGGAATGACAAATATGCTACTTTTTAACCTCGGGTAATATCTATGGCGGAACGCAGTTAATTTGTACATAAAAGAAAGCGAGAAATGTGTGCAAAGGACGCGAGCGAAAACGCGGAACCCAGACAAAAAATAAATAAAAGTAAATAAATAAATAAATAAATTCGGGACACTTCCACACACGGAGTGTGTGAAAAGACGGCTGCTTTTCAGTCCACTACGAATACTAGCACCGCGCAGCTTCTTCGTAATCTCCAGTGGATATGCGGCCTTATTTACCCAATGTGTAGGCTTGTTTTTGAGGACATTGACTTTTAGTTATTTTTGGAAGCTTATAGTATGGCTTGATGTCTTCTTAATTTAGCGGGAAACCTTTTGATTGACCTATAAATAATTCAGTATCTGGCGGGTTGCGATAGGTAAGAAAATATTGTTCTAAGTTCTAATTAATGTTAAGATTTAATTACTTACTTGAATAGTTTTGTAATCAATTATGTTTAGCAATAACAAGGCAGTCAAAAATCTAGCCACACTTTCGCCTTGATAATATAAGTAGGATACGACGCGTACGTTGAAATATTGAATATATTATGATATAATGAATTTATTTCATCTGCTACATGACTGGAGCCCGGTGTATGGCGACAGGCTCGCCCCCTGTCACATTAGGGACTGAATATCGTCCGGCGAAGTGCGGGTGTTGTACACCTCTGCCAGCCCCCTCGAGGGAAAGGCGTGACGATATGTTATATTGAATTTATTATTGAAATATTTCCCCAACACTGACGCTCGTGAAGTCTCATCTTTCGTGGCACGAATTTTACAAAACTGTGAATATGACGTGATATAAGGTTGTTTTAATTTTTTTTGGTATTTTAAATTATTGTTATTTATGGAGTGCTTTTCCGGTTTATTCTTTTTTGTTTTAAGTTTTAAACGGTTCGCGGGAAGTCGCTGCATGCGAACAGCGCAAGACCGGACATTGTGGAATTGCCTTTGTCTAGAAGTGGACGATGATGATGACTAAAATATTTTAATGCAATTGACTTACATTTTATGTAAGTTACATAATATTTTTTTATAATTCATTACAAAAAAATAGTCATGAAAGGAATTAGCATTAATCTCATTTTTTATTATGTTCGTTAATCTATATAAGTATTTAATATCAATTAATTACGTAAAATTTACGATAATATATGGATTAGACTTATAGTAATGCAAGTACACAATTTAATACATGCAACGATTACCACACCTCGAAGCTACTATCGATAAGTAGGATTTCGATATTCAACTGCCAGACAAAAAAGGAGGGTTATGTTGATCTGTTTGTATGTTTCTGGGACCCTATTCGGAGATTTAAAATTTTCATCTCACTTTTTCTCGTCCTTGTTGCTCTCGTTCGAAAGAGTAGGTGTGAGAGTGACCAAGATAAAATCTCATCTCATCTCACGCACAGGAATAGCCCCCCTGATACTCGTATATACTAATTACATAATTACATGACCCCCGGACGAATGAAGAGATGAACTGCGGTGCTTTTCACAACCATTCGGAAACGTTTCCGATCGGATCCCACAAATTTCAAACTCAAATTATTCGAATCTCTGTCTACTTTCATAAATTTAGGATTATGGAATCGAGTTTAAGCCCGATCGGAAGAATGAATCACGTGTAAAACCTTATAAACACGGACTGAGGTTCGAATAATTTTAGTTAAAAAAATTGGAATCCGAAAGGATACGTTTCCGGATGATTGTTAATACCTAATGCCTTGAACACAGGCATTACAAAATGGAGACATGTTATGTACCTACTTACCTATAGGTACTTATTATGTACCACAATATCCTACATAGATAAAAATAATCTTAGAATAATACTTATAAGATAGAATAATGTAGAACTTATAAGATTTCAGCAGGCTTCAAGTAAGATACCTACTTGCGGAAACTAAAAACCATGCTTACAAGTAATTAAAATACTTTTGTTCAAAAAAGTAAGTATTGTATTTTATCCCACTATCTAATTACAAGCTTAGTTACAATGAACTGAAGTAGTCTTTTATTCTAGGATAGCTTTTTATGATAGACTTGCGTTTGGTTGCCTTCTCGCCTGAGATCAAGCAATGACGTGTTCTAGAATGCGATGGAGCACACGTCTTGCCTAGAAGAAACCTATTCACTCAAGGCAAATTATGACAAAAACAAGTAACATTATTATAAGAAAAACAAAAACCTGGCTGCAAAATGTTGTACCCTATGTCACTTCCACTATTAAGACGATTCAAATGACACTTCACATGTCGATGTACATCGAGCTGTTTAGGCTGTGGGGCGTGCCAAACAAACCTCATACATACGTATGTACTAACAAACATACATACCTACATGCCCTCGAAAATCATAACCCTCCTTCTTGCGCAGTCGGGTAAAAATAGAAAACAACACTTACATTATCACAAAAACGTGGCTGTAGTCAACTTGACAGCGAGTACTTAGTAAGACTTGGGCACGTGAGAGTTGAACTTCTAAACTTAACTTCAACTTGTAAAATTCACAAAAATCACTGCAAATAATTACGATAGATAGTGGTCTGGACAGCTATCGCTCCAATAGCACACTGATAACGGATATTTTCAGCTGTCCATAATAATGATTCGAATAATAGTAATAATAGTAATATTAGCCATGTGTCAAGAATGACGTGGCGAGAGCGGATCAGTATCTCTACTCCACCGAGTAAATACTCTACCGCTTGTTGTACTCGTAGTAGGAACATGTAGAGTAGGAGCTACTCTACCTACTCCCTCTCAACCTATTTACCTGCTTTTGCTCTATTAGCTTAGAATTAGGGTAGAAAAAAAGAACCTTTTTCTTATAAATCCATCTTACAAATCACTTATAAAGACTCCGGGATCGGAAAACATGAAAATTAGGCCAACAATGAAATCGGGAAAAAACAGCTGTTCCATAGAAAATCTCATCCAATGTTGCTACCGCTGCGTTGTAGTAGGAACATGTAGAGTAGCAGCTACTCTACCTACTCCCTCTCAACCTATTTACCTACTTTTGCTCTATTAGCTTAGAATTAGGGTAGAAAAAAAGAACCTTTTCTTATAAATTCATCTTACAAATCACTTATAAGGACTCCGGGATCGGAAAACATGAAAATTAGGCCAACAATGAAATCGGGAAAAACAGCTGTTCGATAGAAAATTTCATCCAAATTGCTACCGCTGCGTTGTCGTAGGAACATGTAGAGTAGCAGCTACTCTCCCTACTCCCTTATCGACCTACTTACTCACTTTTGCTCTATTAGCTTAGAATTAGGGTAGAAAAAAAACCCTTTTCTTACAAATCCATCGTACAAATCACTTATAAAGACTCCGGGATCGGAAAACACCAAAATTAGGCCAACAATGAAATCGGAAAAAAAACAGCTGTTCCATTGCAAAATTTCATCCAATCTTGACGAAATTTATGAAGCAGCGAATCTAGGGGCCATCCTTTTCTCAAAGCTATTTAGGTCATTTTCAACCCCCCTGTAACTTCTTTGTGTTTTGGTTTTCGTGATTTCAGTGTTGGCATTATAATACATATCGTCACGCCTTTCTCCCGAGGGAGGTGGCAGAGATGTAATACAACACCCACACTTCGCCGGACGATATTCAGTCTCAAATCTCAAGTCTCAAGTCTCAGTCTCAGTGACAGGGGGCGAGCCTGTCGCCATACACCGGGCTCCAGTCATGTAGCAGATGACATACAATACGCACAAATGTTAACTCAATGAACAAATTGGTGCGGGCTGGGTTTGAACCCGCTCCCTCTGGCTGAGGCGAGAGTTCACCAACTACGCTATTATCGCTCTATAATACAAGTACGTCTTATTGATATCCATATCCTTCAAAATGTCCGTCGTTTAAAGAGAGACCCAATGTAAAAATGGGCTTGGGCGAAAAATGTTAGATACACCTTTCAAAGTTTAAACCGAAGGCGAAGTGGATGAAAAATTGTTGATTATTTATTTATTTTTGGAAAACATACAGTGTTATCCATACTGTAATAGTAAATTAGAAAAATAGATTGACTAATTTACTATTACAG
This sequence comes from Peribatodes rhomboidaria, assembly GCA_911728515.1. NCBI lineage: Eukaryota > Metazoa > Arthropoda > Insecta > Lepidoptera > Geometridae > Peribatodes > Peribatodes rhomboidaria. The sequence goes on from OU452190.1 coordinate 2,701,029, forward strand.
TACGCACCATTAACCGCACCAGTTTTCACATATAGAATCTAAGTACACAGCTTGTTTACAATCAATGTATAAATCAAAACCAGTCCTCTAAGGGGTTATTATATAAAAAGCTAAGAGCCGCCGTCAAACCAAATATTACTCATGGAATTGCGAACTTTGTATACCGGTGAGTTGAAAAGGTCAAATTCAGACATGTCCATGCTATTTATAGTGGATCTGACAAAGAAAGAATTTCTTCTATATTTGGTAGCACATTGGGGGACATTTAAAAGTTTTTGGTGCCTACGAGAGCGTGAGGGTGTTATTATACCTATCTTGGAGAGGAGTTCAGGTTCAGTTATAAATAAAGAAGATAAATTAATACTAAGTACAGAGTAAAGTACTCACAGTATGATCCACACTCCAGCTACCGTCCTCTGTGGTCTCACAACAACTGCAATAAACTGATCCACTGCAGTTAATACCACTCGATAATGGTATCTAAGGGATTGCAGGTAAGGGTGAGTCAGCCGGGTGAGTGCCGGGTTCAGTACACTGCCATGTGTGTCGATTCGAGTATTCTTTGTTAGTTTTGTTGTAAACAAAGATATTGTCTACCCACCTGGTGGATATTAGTAACGAAGGCTCAGGGTGATAACCTCTGTGTAGTTCTGCTGACATAGTCATTGCCTGCCCTGCAGGTGTGTCATTTACCATCAGTCCACAAGTCATGCTAATCTCGACCACCCCTTGCCGATAAACTTTACATACCTAGCCACGGAATAGTCATAACAGTGTTTTGTCTTTCTCTTTCTTTTATAAATTTTTAATTCGGTCGAAAAAGACAAAACACTGTATTAATAATATTAATAAAGTTTATTTTATTCCAAGTTTCAAAATACAGATACGAGTACATACTTCTGGGGACTCTTTTTAAGCTAATAAAGCTTGTGCGAAGAGCCCCGCTCTTTCTTTTTTTAGTACATCATTTGTTTACAGGGCGTGAATGCGTGAGTATGTGTGTGTGTGTATGGGTGTGAGTATGGGTGTGTGTGTATGTGTGTGAGAGAATTTATAATAGACTTTATAACAGGACTATGTATGTTTGTTACCACTTCATTATTTTTTTCAAAGCACAGTTATTATTAATTTAAAACCGATTTGAAAAAATCCTATTTTTTTATTTTATTTTTATTACTTGAACAACATTTCGGTTTCATTGTACTTTAGTGGTTTTAACCACTCTGTGAAACATTTTTAACATTCGTAAAATCTTGTATAAATTAGCCGAACGTACATTAAATTGCTTGCGAGCAAATTCAGTTTTGCATTTAGGAACCATCGCAACTGACACCTTTCTTCTTTTTGATGGTTTTTGAACACCAGCATCGAATGGTAGAGTTTTATTTTTTTTAAGAACTAAGGAAACAAGATAAAGTTTTCTAACCGAGAGCAAATTACTTATTCGATAGATATCTTCGGTGGAGTACCTGATATTTTTAAAATACATTACTTTAATCAAAGCTCGCTGAGCCCGTTCAGCTGCAAAAAATTTTGTTTTTGAAGCTCCCCCCAGATTGGAATACAATATATTAAGATGGACTGTGCCAGAGCCACATATATATCATTTAATAGGTTCCTAGGTGACTGACTGTTTTTTTGAGGGACAATATGTCTAAGTGATCTAAAGATCCATATCAGTTTCCTTACTCTATTAGATACTTGCTCTAAATGTTCATACCATGTGAGTCTGTAATCTATTATCACCCCCAGATACTTAGTATTTGACATCTTGTGGATACTAGGACATCCACAGTTTGTCTTATCGGTAGTTTCGCATTCATGAACTCTTAAGTCAAATTCTGCAGTTGGTTGAGTACGGTTATTGATACTAAAACATATGTAGTTGGTTTTGGAAGTGTTTAGTGTTAGAAGTTTAGATTTGAGCCAACACAGCATAAGTCATACCAGTTTCAGCAATGGTTTTTATCGCTTGCCAGGATTTTCCTGAGAAAACAATAGCTGTATCATCAGCATAAGAAAATAGATTAGCATCCTTGAGTGTTAAAATGTATAGATCTTTAATAAATATTAAAAATAATGTAGGACCTAGAACACTTCCCTGTGGAACACCCTACGTCACATCCACGTCATCACTAAGGGTTTGACCCACCTTAACTCTCTGCTTCCTATTGGATAAGTAATCTATAAAAAGTTTTAAGGGTATTTCTCTAATTCCAATACTTTCCAGCTTATGCACAAGGATCGAAATAGATACTGTGTCAAACGCTTTTTTAAGGTCAAGAAACACTGCTAAACTTTTATTTCCTTTATCAAGTTGGTGTATCACAAGAGATGTTAAGGCAGATATTGCGTCTTCCGTAGACTATTACTATTCTAATGCTATTATACCTACAACGTTTATTAGTAAGAGTAGAATTCCGAGGCAACAACGGATACTACAAAACAAACCTGTAAAACGGATAGCTGTGTGTGGACGAGCCCATACCCATATGTTTAGCTGTAACTTTAAAGATGTTCCAGGTCAAAAAAATGTTTTTACCGATTTTTTCAAACATATGCAAATACAAATACAAATATATTTATTATCAAACCATTTGCACAATTTACAAACACTGTGGACCCCGCACTTGGAAAACCCAGTATCGCGGGCGTCCACTTGAACGTCTTTACACAAAATTAATGGCAGACTAAAACAAAGTAAAATTTAGAAATTTATATCGTCACGCCTTTCCCCTGAAGGGACTGGCAGAGGTGTAATACAACACCCACACTTCACTGGACGATATTCAGTCCCAAATATAACAAGGGGTGAGCCTGTCGCGCTACATACACCGGGCTTCAATTATGTAGCAGATGACACACAATCCGTGCATTATTATCACACAATGAGCAAATTGGTTCGTGCCGTCGGCTGGGTTCGAACCCGCTCCCTCTGGCTTGAGAGGCGGGCCTTCTCCAACTAGGTTATCATCGCTTTTTTCTAAGGTAAGATAAAAAGGTTTTCTAAATCCAAAGGTAACAAGGAACTCCATTTCCGTACCCTTCCAGTACTTAAACATTATCTGAGTAAATAAGTAGTACTCTCGAGTCGATGACAAATCTGTTTTTTACTTTTTACACAGAACTCGCAGTGAGTAGTAAGCACGTGAGTGCTACATGCTTTTTGTCGGGTCGGCTGAGTGGCCAGCCCTAGAGTCCGTCTGCTTCGCTGGAAAATTGACCGAGTCACCCGGAAGCAATAATCCCTACAATAAAATACAATTAATCTTTATGGCGCACAAAAAAATACAAACTAAAAAACTTATAGGGAAAATAATAATTCGCCATAGGTACTTGCCTAAATTACCTTGTCATACTTACCTAAATTAATTGCTACCAAAAATCTTAGAGCCAGCCTTAGAGCATTTAGGACTCTAAGGAGCCAGCCATAGCACGGCAGCGCTCAAGCAGTCGATTCTTTAAGCTAGGTGAACGATAGCCATGTGAAATTACAAATAAGTGTTTTACTATATTTTATTTATTTACTATTGTTTTATGTATGCCACCGACCGTTTCTCATATTTCGTTCTGTCCTGTCCATCCAAAGGTTGCCTGGAAGAAATCGCTTTAGGCGATAAGGCCGCCCTTGTACTGCCGAATAATATTTTATTGTTTAATATTTTCTTAATGTTTGTTTTACTTTGTATTTTTGGTGTGCAATAAAGATGTATTTCAAGTCAAGTCAAGTCAAAATGTTTTTATTCAATTTAGGTATCAAAGATACAAATATGAACGTCAAAGTTATTTAAATAGACTCGACCGCCTTGTTCGGACAAAAATCCTCTACTCAGAAGAACAGGCAAGAAACTGAGGGGCATTATTTTTTTCAAATAATAAATAAATTACAGTCTCACAAATTTTGGCTTACAACTAGGTATTGTATTGTCTATGTGCTGTGAACGTAAACTTGAACGTGAAAAAAATAAACCTACATACTCGTAGGTCTTAGATGTCTTTCATTTTGTGTTATAGATGTCTTTCAGTAACTTTAACGCGACTTTGATGAAATTCACAAAACATTCAAAAGTAACAGAAATAATCCGAAGAATTTCCCGTAGAAAAGACCGCAAAAGTTCTCTAGTCATCATCTCAGCCCGGAAGACGTCCATTGCTGGACAAGGCCCCCCCCCTAAAGATGTCCACAACGACCGGTCCTGCGCTGCCCGCATCCAGCGGCTTCCCGCGACCCTCACCAGTCGTCTGTCCACCTTGTGGTAGGCGGGAGGGAAGGAGGGATGGGAGGTGTTTGTCTTCCGGTTCGTGGTCGCCTCTTAAGAATGTTTCTGCCCTATCGGCCATCGTAAAATGCTGTAGTGGTGCTTACGAACTGGAAGACGTCCTGTAGTAGACGTCTTCCAGTTGAGTTAATGAAGATAATGATGACATAAGCACTCAAATACGTAGGTCTAAACATTTGAGAACAGTTGTCATCTAAATCAGGAAGGTTGAGGAATAGGAAAATTACAGTAATAATTATGAAACAGCTCTTGAAGTCTTGGATGAGAATTATTTCCATGATTGCTGAGAGATACGATCGAGTGTTCAATTGCTCTACCTCGATAACTGGATGGGTTATACTTGTGCTTGGAGTTTTACTATGTTCTTATAATTTACATTACATTATCATTAATGATTGCACACCAAAACAAGTAGGTATCTCTGTTTTTTCCATTCAGGGAAATTTGGCGCGGCACGTCTTGTGCATTTGCCAGTATCAAGTAAATTTTTGTATTTCATGAGGTATGATGATGATTAAGTGAAAAATGGGACTATAAATGACTTCCGTTTCCCTATTTCCCATTTATAGTGGTGAATACTTTACTAAAACTTTAAGTGCTAATTTTGTAGGGAACATGTCCAGTGCCGTCTTACTCGTAAGTCTATTCGGCGCCGGGGTGCGGGGCTCAGCCTGCACCCTCGTTTTCTTTTACACTGCAGCATACGAGTAGCACGCGACCGACGACACACTGCAGTATGAAAGGGGTCCTAGTCAATCAATAAAACACAATACACGTAATTTTGAAAATAATTTATTTATTTCTCTAAAATACAATACTAAAATTAAACTTAAATTATACAAATTAAACCCAATTATACAAATAAAAAACAAAACTATTCTCCATTCGACATTATGTCCATTTTCTAGAATTAACACTCTAGAAAAGGTACCTATTTCTTCAAAAAAGAGATCTTCCCTTTTTTGTAGAAATAGGTGAAGGTTTTCGATGAACCTTCTAAAAATTATACTTTATCCCTTTATCCCTACAAAAGCCCCTTTCGGTTTAACATACCCTTTCAAATTAGCCCTACACAAGCCCCTTTCGGTTTAGCATACCCTTTCAAATTAGGCCTACACAAGCCCCTTTCGGTTTAACATACACTGAGAAAAATGGCTTTCGTAATTCCGGACAGTTTTAAAGGAATTTACGGACTTTTATCCGTATTCCCAACAAAAAGGTACCAAGAGTTCTTAATAGTGTTTTGTGCGTAATTCACCAAAAAATATCGTGAATAGTCGTCACCCATAAATATCAAGAAACATCACGACGTTATTATGTGCTTTAAACTTATGTTTTATCGTTTCGCGTCATGACATTTTGTCATGACAAACACTCTGAATACTTAGAACGTCGATGACGAGAAATTATGATCGGAATGATAAATATTGTAGAAAACTGATACAGTACAATTATTTAAATGATGAGTCTTAGTGAACATCATGATAATTTATCGGACTTTCCTAATAGTTGTAAGGGAAACCATTGAATGTTTCTCGTAATATCATGACAATTTTTTGAGCTTCCTTGTATTTTATCATTATGAACTAATAAGATTTAATTACCTATTCTAATGGTTTATTGGTATTGGAAGGATAAATGCGACCTGAATACCTATAAAATAACAGTTACGTCATGACAAAGCTGTATGTTTTTTACATATTATCGGTATTTGACTGTCAGCATCTAAATAATATTTCTGATAGCAGGCTGTTTTAACTGACAAGATCACTAAAAATTCCTGATCTATTGGGGTGTGGGTCTCTGAGGGTGGTATAAATGACTTCAACACATAATTCAAAAGGGTATAGTATTTTATTTAACAAAGTTACAGATGGGAAACATGAAACAGTTTTAGCTATAATAATTAAAATACTTGCGCGAGCGCCTTAGCCCACGTTACATCCTCCCCCCTCTAACCTAGATAAAGCGCCCTCACGACTAAAGAGCTTAAGTCTTCGTTGTTTATGCTTCTCATGGAGCGGTACGAGTGGTACTTCCTATTCCTACGAATTGGTCAACTGAAAGAGATGATAACAACCTAAAATCTCACTGGTAGATATCCGTACTTGGTTGCACTCACGGCTTCCCTAATACGGTACGGTCCATCTCTCATTAATTTGGGTGTTTGTCTGCAGGTCGGATCGCTATTGCCTTGTGTTTTTAAAAGTATTATCGCCACAGTAGAATATCGAAGCTGGGCAACGAGCTCCGTTGGCGTAACGCTTTTGATCAGCTTGAGCCTTTTCACGTACTTTACTCGCACCTATTAGCACAGTCGACATCTTCACCAGGTAAGGGATAGGGCAGCGTCATCACTTTCTTTGATTTCGCGAGTATTCTTGTACGCGTCGGCTGGCGCGCATATTTCGCTCCCGAATGTAAGGTACAAGGATGTCTTTCCTGTGTTGTTGTCACTGCGGAGTTCACACGAAGCGAATAGCCGGGACGTTAGAATACCATGCGTTGTAATAATTGTGATCTGCGGCTTCAAGTATCTGTTCTTATTTTCCACCAGATTTACCTGATGATGGTACACCGGCGAGAGACACTGGGTAATGTCGAATGTGTTCGTTGTCTCTTAAAATTCGCCTGGGTATTCCGTATCTTAGGATCAGGAATTCAAAGATAGACTCGCCCATCCGCGTCATTATCCCATCAGAATAAGTAAACACGTCATGCGTCTGCCTCTTCTCTTTAGCGCGTTTTCTCGAATTTGAATTTTGGGTTAAGAAAAATGGACTCGCCCAAGTGTTTTGCAAATTCTTATTAACATATAACTATTTGTATTAAGTTCCCACATAAATGCACAATCGGAAAGGGTTCACAAAGTCTATGTTCACGATAGGGATATAGCACATTAAGTCACTTTAGTGTATTTATTCACGTTTTTAGCGTTTTTCACTTTCGATCGCGCCCGCGGGTGTGCCCCGTCACTATAAGATGAGTTGGTTGCGGGTCTCTGAGGGCGTTATAAATGAGTTCAACACACGATTCAAAACGGCAATGCACTGTAATTAACCAAAATTACAGATAGAAAACGTGAAACAGTCTTTAAACCATAATTATTTATCAAAATAATTGCGCTAGCGCCTTTTGACCGGCGGAATCAGAAGTCTGTCGAGCACTGGTAAAGCCTGCGTTATATTTTTTAATTTTCATAACAAAAAGTAATTTTTAAACCGATCTAATAAAATTAGGTACATCATGATAAGGTAATGACCAAACCCAATAGATGTTTGTGAATTCTTGACGAAGCATCAAGAGATCATGATATTTTCTAAATAATGAATGAGCACCTTGTGCGTCGTAGGTACCTACCATTTTTTTGTGTTGCAGTCATGATATTATTTTATTCCGCTTACAGACTATTCCAAGTTACACACCTCTCAATTGTCGTGCCTAAATCTGTATCAGGATAAACTCTCAAATCGTCGTGAACTTCACCATAAAACCTTAGGCTAGTACCAGGAATTTAGAATTACGTAATTTAATATTTTAATGATGAAGCGTAATGAAAACCAATGATTAAAATCCCTGCAATTTATAATAATGTAATGTTAGTTTAATCCGACTGAACTATAATTTACTATGCACATGATAATGTTGAAGGAGCCAGGATTAAATGATGTTATTCATGTTACTTTTTTATGAAGGACGGAAGCCATTTTTCTCCGTGTACACTTTCAAATTATCCCTCCACAAGCCCCTTTCGGATTAACATACCGTTTCAAATTAGCCCTACACAAGCCCCTTTCCGTTTAGCATACCCTTTCAAATTAGCCGTACACAAGCCCCTTTCGGTTTAACATACCCTTTCAAATTATCCCTACACAAACCCCTTTCGGATTAACATACCCTTTCAAATTATCCCTACACAAGTCCCTTTCGGTTTTACATACCCTTTCAAATTATCCCAACACAAGCCCCTTTCGGTTTAACATATCCTTTCAAATTAGCCCTACACAAGCCCCTTTCGGATTAACATACCCTTTCAAATTATCCCTACTTAAGTCCCTTTCGGTTTAACATACCCTTTCAAATTAGCCCTACACAAGCCCCTTTCCGTTTAGCATACCCTTTCAAATTAGCCCTACACAAGCCCCTTTCGGTTTAACATACCCTTTCAAATTATCCCTACACAAACCCCTTTCGGATTAACATACCCTTTCAAATTATCCCTACTTAAGTCCCTTTCGGTTTTACATACCCTTTCAAATTAGCCCTACACAAGCCCCTTTCGGTTTAACATACCCTTTCAAATTATCCCTACACAAGCCCCTTTCGGTTTAACATATCCTTTCAAATTAGCCCTACACAAGCCCCTTTCACCTACACAAGCCTTACACTTTATTGTCTTTGGTCTTAGAAATCATTTTGCTTCAATGTGTCAAAGGTTATAAAGTCTTTGGATTAGAGAATTGCCGCGCGCGTGCTTTAATAAAAAAAAAATGTTATTCATGTAGTAATATGAGTCATTTTAACTTGCACATCATGAGCGGTATGACAAGCGCCGAAAGCGTAATAAAAATAAAACAATGATTATTGTCGGTGACTAGTTTTTTTATATTTAATTTTGCGCAAACAAACGTACCTATTTGTCGTAACCTGTATATAAAACTGTGCAATGGCGTTAAGTTCAATGAAATATCTAAATATTCAGCGCTCGGCAGGTGCCCCCGGGCACCCTGCGCCCGGGTGCACCGCACCCCTTGCACCCCCAGGTAAAGACGGCCCTGAACATGTCTTTTATTCGTTACAAACAAAGAAAGTCGCTTATAATTGCTCATAAAACAAACAAAGTCGCTTTCCGCGTCTGTGTCTGTCCTTCTTTTTGTCTGAATATCCGCTAACTCCTAAACCACACAACGGATTTTGATGTGGTTTTCACCAGTTTATAGGTATCGTGTGAAGCCGGGGCATATCGCTAGTAAATTATAAATTTAAAAAATATCCGATCAATCATAGCTAAGAACAAAGTCACTATCAAATGAAACCACTTAACCAAATATCGTTTTATTAGATCTAAAAAAAGTAGGATTTTACCACGCCGAAATATTTTATACACCAAATAATTTTAAACGGTGTAAATCCTGCATAAATTATAAATGCGATAGTTTGTCCATCAGTGTGTGTGTGTGTGTGTTTGTTTGTTAATTCTTCACGCTCAAGAGGATGGACGTATTTTGATGAAATTTGGCATTGAGTTAGCTTATACCCTGGATTATCAACATTATAGGTTCATTTTTAACCGATAGGTGGGGATCACCGCGGGCGCACCTATTTTCAATTTGTTGATTTTTTTTCTACTCGTGAAAAGAAAAGCTTAAATTAAACGCCTGTGAAAATTTACATGGCAACTTTTAAGTGAAGGAAAGAAAAAGCTAAATACTGATAGACGGTTTTGACTTTTTAGCGGTTAATTTGTTCATACTGAAGGCAACCATTCACCACCCTGCCTAGCATCCTGTGCGTACATCCTGCACGACATTGCCGCTTTTATGATGCTCGATGCTAGGCAGGATAGTGTGTGAATTACATTCTACTTCGCAGTCCTGCGAGGAGTACTTCAAGGCAGGATGGTGAATACTACCTTTTTTTTATGTAGAATAGGTTGGCGTTTGACCATCAACTCGCCTGATGTTAAACGACGTTGTGGTCTAAGATGGAGCACGACGACCTATAAGGTTCTAATTCACTCTTGCTTGAAGTTTGTAGAGTAAAGAAGTACAAAGACGGCAGTTGAGTAAGGCGCTACAAGTGCGCTACTGCTCAGACCTGTCTTCTGAACGAACACCAATAGAAATATACAAAGGATACCAAACTATATCTAAAGGATACCAGATAGTTATTTATAATGTTTTATTATAAAAGAAAGGAAGGATATAAATAAATAAAAAAGGTTTTATTGAGTTTTCCAGTGTGTGTCACAAACATATTTACAACATATGAAGATACATATAAAATATTATGATTGTAAAAAGTATTATCATTTATCTCCATCTACAAAGAACTAGGTAATAAATAAATCGTTTATGTAAACATTTTTGCATCTCGGCATCTGTTAATATTTGCTGAACAAAGTACATTGTTAAGCAAAGATTTTTTTTAAATCCTAGTTCAAATAATTACAGCTACTGGAATAATTCGTAAACAAAGATTGACAAATGTTAAATAAATATGACTGTCTTTGTCTCAGAATAGATAAAAGTGCAACATCCGTCTTTAATTTTACTTTCTATTACCTTTTATATTATTTATTAATAAATATATATATATATAATAAATATATGCATTTAAATGCACAACACAAATTACAACAAAAAAAATTAAAACTTACTATAAAAATCTAAATATCAAATACTCTAACAAAGAGATTATTATTGTAATTTAAGATATTTATTTTTCTTCTTAATTTATAAGTTTTTTATAATACATGAATATAAAAACAAACAAATACTATAAAAAACTTAAAAACTAGGATGGCGGAAAACGCACAAGGTAACCTTGTGCGTTTTCCGCCATCTTGAAAAAAGGGTTAAATTCAGTTTTTTCGTCATAACTCGGTTCCCCGTTAAGATACGAAAATTTTGATATGATACTTTTTTGTTGATTTTTGTACGATCTACAAAATACATTTTCAGTACCATCAATTTTTTATGAATTGAAGGTACTATTTTATACACCTTTACTACCTGTTACCTGCCCAAGTAACCACTACCCAAACTCTATAGTCCCTGGTCGTTCTTACCTGTATAGGGGACATGCACAGAAGAACTTTCAGCTTTTATTCTATAACGAAGATCTGGCCGTCGTGGGCTCTTAGGCTATGAACATCGGTGTCTGGGGTTTTTTTTTATTTTAAATTTATACTTGTTGGATCATGTGCCGAGTAACGTACTTAGTTAGGTGTCAACTCCCGGAATGCTACACCTTGTTGTGCTTGTTCCTCTCATAAAAAAAAGTACCTGGATGGCCGAGCTTTGCTCGGTATTTTTTTTTATTTTTTAATTGTGTTTTTTGGATAATAAACAATTGATTTTAGTCTAACCTCAAAGCAAACACTCATTGACTTCGTGTTACTTAACAACGCCATCTGCTGTTGTGTCGTTAAAGCAATTACTCGTAGTTGCTCACAAAAAATTGTACTATTGTTCGCCAATAGATGTCAGGAAGAGTCATATTTTTCAGTTGAGATTGATTATCGATAAAACACGAATAAAATGACATTTTCTAAAAATGATTCCTAGCTAGATCGATTTATCGCCCCCGAAACCCCCTATATACTAAATTGTATGAAAATCGTTGGAGCCGATTCCGAGATTCCAATTATATATATATATATATATACAAGAATTGCTCATTTAAAGATATAAGATACATACCTACTTAATAACCTTTTTAAATGATACACAACCTCCATAAACTTTTAAATTTAAATTGCTTGCTGTAAAAAAAAAACATTAATTTCCATTTCCTCGCGTCAGAATCAGTTCAAAGTCGACGTCAAAAATGCAGTCGCGTTACGAAAACCTAAAATTATTCCGAGTGATTCAAAATACCAATTAACATGGCTACTTCCCCCAAATGTGTTCACGGAAAGCGGGACGATGAGATAGTCATCAGAGGAGCTCACCTTCTAGGTCCGAGTGTAGAGTCCAAATTCGACGAGTTAAAATACGAGATCGTTCACAAAATAGACAAGGAGCTCGCCGACTCACAGAACGCTAGAGAGTACATATCACAAAAGTACGACGAACTTTGCGGCAAGATTCAGTACTTGACCGAGATGGACGCCACTGTGACTGGCTTCCGGAGCGAGGTGAAATCCATAGAGAAGCAGATCCAAAAGCTGTCGAGTAGAGTGGACGACATCGAAAAGAGAACTATCTATAAGGAATGTCCGTCGCTTACTTCGTCACTGTTTTGATGTAATAAAATTCTTGTAAGTCGATCAGTATTTTACTTTAGACTTGCCACCTTTTTAGTTCTACCATTTTTTGATAACGACAGGGAATCTGCGAAAAGGCGAGGATAGCCTAGCTGGAGAAGGCCCGCCTTTCAAGCCAGAGGCAGCGGGTACAAACCCAGCCGATGGCACGCACCAATTTGTTCATTATAAGAACATATGTGCGTATTGTATGTCATCTGCTACATGACTGGAGCCCGGTGTATGCATGGCGACAGGCTCGCCCCCTGTCACATTTGGGTCTGAATATCGTTCGGCGAAAAGTGGGTGTTGCATTAGACATCTGCCAGCCTTTTTGAGAGAAAGGCGTGACGATATGAAAGGGAATCTTCAAAAGAAGATACCCGACTGCATTGGGGTGCATTGCTATGTAGGGTTTATACCCACTCAAACTAGCCAATCGGTGGCAGGTGGCGATGGTGCTTAACAGAGGGCACTGGGGTCTCCATTGGAGCACACTACTCTGCCCCCTAACGTTTGACCATAGCATATATGATTATAGTCCCAAAGCAAGTTACTTAAGAAGGGATAAAAATACAATATCAGATTACGTACGTGTTCAATAAACACTTATTTTTCAACAGAAGTTATACTTACGCTGCAGCTGTGTTATGAAATTCTAATCGATGTTTTATCTAATCGACAAATACGACTAATGCTTACAGCAGGAATATACCTATAATATATTTCCTGCTGTTAGCATTACTCGAATTTGTCGATTCGAAAGTATCCCTATGTTTACATTCGAACAGTACAGAAATGGGTTACGGAAAACCGCAGGATGCGAGCACCGCAACACCGGTCGTCGTGAAGATCATTGAAGGAGGCCTTCGTCCAGCACTGGAAGACTTCCGGGCTGACGTGATAATGATGATGATGTGCAGAAATTGTTTTAACTGATATTTTGGATGTAAAATGAATTGGAAACATGCACAGAGGAACATGCTTTGGTAGTGTTTCCCGCTTATAATTTTCCTTCATAGTATGATGTATGTGATGTATGTACCGATAGACCTTTAAAAAAATAATGCCCCTCAGTTTCTTGCCTGTTCTTCCGAGTAGAGACTCTTTATCCGAACAAGGCGGTCGAGTCTATTTAAAAAAAACTTATAAGTGTATCTTTGATACCTAAATTGAATAAAAACATTTTGACTTAGACGCAGTTTTGTGAACAATGGTTTTGGACGAGCGGAGATATACTGTCCCCATAGTGTCCCAAAGAATTGGGAAGATCCTTTTCCCTGTTCTGAGCCCTGTCCCATCACTGGCTGGTTTGTGTAAAGTTTCTTTTTAATTGCTTTATTTAATAACTATAGCGACCCGTCCCAGCTTCGCACGTACTTATAAACCTTCCGTGTAAAATCTAACTTATGGTGAAAACCGCATCAAAAACAGACAGTCGCGGAAAGCGACTTTGTTTTATAGTATGTAGGTAGAGATTTATACTATCGAATCAAATCAAGTATATTCAATAGGGTCTCAAAATCGCTTATGAACTTTTAAGTTATAAAAATGACTCTATCACCTTGTTTAGTAAAAAGCCATTACCTACCCATAAGAACAGGCAAAGATAGAAACTATGTAGAAAAGAAGAGGAGATAGAGAAGCGAATAGTTAGAGAAATAGTGTTAAACGTGTTGAAGATTTTGAATTCGAATCCATATCTACATCTATAATTCCTCACTTACTATAAAACGATGAAGTGTGTTTGTCTGCATAGGGGGTAACATCCAGAACCAGCTAGTCCAATTTCAAAAGTTATTTCTATAATCATTATCATAAGCCATAAAAAGCAAGCGAAGCCGCCGCCAGAAAAGCATATTAAGGCGCCGTATGATCACGAAATCAAGGAAAACAAGTATTATGTTTGCACCTAGTTTGATATGAAGAACTATGATGATCAGGTGCAAAAAAATACAGCTGGTAGAAAAAACAACCAACTAAATTTTAACCGAAGAACAATTTTGAAAATCATTCTCATTTTGGAAAAAAAAAATCACAAAAAGTATGTTCCTAAAAAAAACTGTTTGCGCGTAGTTCTCTAAATTTTCAGCGATTACAACGCCTTTTTTTTCGATAATTAAATAGCCAGATTAGTCTTCTAAATTTTAACCGAGCAACTTTTTCGTATTTGTGTTCTTTTTACGATTAAATACCAATAGAAACGGCAAGAAAATTTAATTCTAGGCACCGATTCCATTTTACCATAAATATGATATGCGATTTTCAACATTAAATGAAGCTGCTTAGGTAAGAAATTGACTACGACATCCGATTTAGTCGTCGAGCAGCGCTCGACGTGAAAGGTCGTTCCCGGCCGCTCTGTGGCACGATCCGGCGTATAATTTGATCACATAATTATACATCGTATATTAATTATAATAGAAAATTATAAATAACTTGAATATAGCAGATTGTAGTTCGTTGTAAATAGTGACTTTATTATACATTTTACCAGTATGAATATTTTAAATATTCATACTGGTAAAATGACTTTGCACTTAAACACGCTATAAATAGAGTCCACATTGATTGTTTCAAAAGCATGAGCCCTCGCGTTGAGCAGGTCGAGCGCCGCCGCCGCGCCGACAGTATACGGTATGACAGTACCTTATATGCTACACTTTCAGATAAATTATGATGACGTTATGTACCTCGACGGAGAAGCGAAAAATGACGGTACCAAATACTGATATTAGCCAACCAAGTACCTCAGAAGAATTAATGTATAGACCAATGTAATGTATAGACCTACGAGCCTAGACGGGCTAGCATTTATGAGCCTTGAAAATAATCCCTGTCAGCAATGTTATTGCTCTGATTGCTTGCTTAACTAACCTTCAGGGGTGATCCTTGGTAGTCTACATTCAAAGTGGCAACCAAAGACTGCCGGTGCGGTAGCCGCCATCTTGAATTTAATGGGAAATATTTTTTTATCGGATCGTTTTCAACAAAAAACAGGACTGAGTTGTTATAAATTTGATTCTTTCTACAGCTTTAGTTTTATTAACCATTTTTATCGTGCGATCGTTATTTTTCAAATAAAGCCAAAAAAATAATACGTTGATCATTCATTTTAGGGCATGTTCAAAGTTGTGTAAAATAAACTAGATAGAGACACACTGCAACGTAAAATTTGTATCTGAATTTGTTTCGTTCGTCTTTAGTTACCTTTTTTTGTTGGGACTAAATTATAATGATTCAAATTTACAACGACTTAAGACCTCACGCATTTAACAAAAAAATAACTTTTTACATAATTTTAGGTCAAGCAATCAAGACTTAAGTTAAATGACGTCAGATTGAATTAAAAGTTCCCATTTAACCAATTTATATTAGAGTACTAGAAATTGCAAAAAGACAGTACACATCTCTATGTATCAAACGCGCGCCGGCCCCGTCAAAGAAGCTACTACGTCGTTGTGAAGTCAAAGAAGCCGCCGCGGCCCGCTGCAGCTGTACTTTGCTTGTGTACGTACGCGACTTCGTACAACATATGGTTTTCCTAATTAGAAATATATTTTCTAAAATTTTAATTTTTTTGGTGATGATTTTTATAATGAATCGCGCTCTGTTGGTAAAGTACACCTACTTTTGTAAATTTGGCGGAAATGCAAAACAACAGATTATAGAAAAATGCTTGCACATAATAGGAATACTCAGTACAAGTACCTGCTAAGGGATGCTTTTTTTTTGCTAAGGGATGCTAGGCGTAAATACTTATGAAGCACACCTTTGCGTAGTCGGATAGTTTGGCTTAATAATAATAATAACTCAATGTTTTATACTTTTGTAGCGTAAGCATCGAGCTCCCACCTGAAATAGTTAATTCGATAATCCCAGATGGTCCTACAAATCTTATCTGCAGTGAGTGAGTTTGCTTTATATAATACATATCTATACTCCTATCTGTATCTCCTACATACATTTATTTATTTATTTATATAATTATGATGACATAAAGTCGAGTTCTTCCAACTCTCATCAGCGTATACATTGATTATTGGTAATTTACTTTCTATTCTGCTACATTTATAACTGTGTCTAAATCTATTTCATATTCTATATTAGGTTGAAGTAAAATAATGAAAAATATTAGTGACGATAATTCCCGAAATCCCCATTGGAGTAAGTAGTGAGGAATTCGGGAATGGCCCATTTTATCCTCTATCCTGCAAGAACGGTTATTGATTATGAAATCAATCAAAAGATTTATCTGTCTGTTTCACATGTACTGTATGCAACGTTCCTTGTGAATAAATGTGAGTATAAGTGTGGACCTTATTGCGCGGCGATACGATTAGCGGTCGCGCAGCGTCGACAACAAAACGTAAGCATAAGATATCGTGGTAGGTCTGCAGATAGCTGTTGCACTACGTACGCGCCCCGTCGTCCGTGCATTTCGCCAGTTCTATCCGCGTATGCGCAGGTAGAAAATGAAATTCGAATCGCGATTATACGGGGCCTTAAATGAAATATAAAATACATTTCATCAAATAAGCATCTCAGTGAAGGTCGTTGTATATCGGGATCTTAGACTATAAGTAGAGCTGACAAAAAAATCCGGTTCGGCCACCAAGATCCCCTAACCTGATCCCCCAGGGGATCCCAGTGAACTCATCGGTTCATCAGAATCCCCTTGAAATAAATATTAAATTTATTAAATAACATACCTAATAAAATTATAATAAGTTATAATCAATAATTAAATATTATAATAAATTATTAGTGCGTTTGTTTATTTCTTACGTTTTCACACCTTTATTGCTCAACCGAAAATCATGAAATTTAGCATAGGGACACCTTGTAAGGGTTACAGAAAAGGACATAGGGTAGCTTTCATCCCGAAAAATTTAACGATAGGGAGTGGCAGAGGTGAAATACTACACCCACACTTCACCGAACGATATTCAGTCCCAAATGAGACAGAAGGAGAGCCTATCGCCATACACCGAGCGCTTGTCATGTAGCAGATGACATACAAAATAAAAAAATAAAAAATAAATTCGAGACTTTTCCACACACGGTCGCCTGACCCCCAAACTAAGCAAAGCCTGTACTATGGCTGCCAGAGACTGATATACATACACATATATTTTTAAATAAGTACATACTTAAATAGATATTGAACACCCAGACATAGAACAAACACAAATGTTCACTACATAAATGTTTGCCCTGGGTGGGTATCGAACCCACGCCCCCAAGCTCAGAAGGAACATTATGTTTACACAATGAACAAATTGGTGCGTGACGTCGGCTGGGATCGAACCCATTCCGGCTTGACAGGCAGGCCTTCTCCAACTGGACTATCATCGCTTGTAGCTACTTTTTATTTCGAATAAATTAAAGGTTTCTGTTAGGTCACCGGGTGAACTCGCAAGACGCAGCTAGTTGTAACTAAAACAGTTAAAAGCGAGGGTAAGTTTGTTTGTTTCTTACGCTTTCACGCTTTATCTTTACTAATCGAGCTATTATCGTGAAATTTGGCATGTATACACGTTGTCAGGGGTACTGAAAAGGAACTTATAATATATTTTAATTACAGGCCGCAGCTAGTTAAAAAAAAAGTTGATATCAGAAATATAAATATTTATTCAATGTCTATTGTATTTTAACATTTATTTACTAATATTAATAACATTAATCACATACAAATTCAACAAAGTATTTGGCACGTTTTTGTTCACATTTTCCTTAAGTACGACTAAATTCATTATCTTACTAAATGCTACGAATATTTACATGAAAACTAGGTATTTAATAAATTATTGTTCATATTACGTGTACTCATTTTTTCCCTAATTATAAGTTTGAAGTGTATTGAACAAAAGCAGAGTATTATGAAATCGATATTTTAACCGATGTAAATCTTTAATCGATGTTATGTAATGTTTAAACTAGATGACGCTACTATCGAAATGTAAATATTGACATAAATAAAATTGCTTTTAGCGTACGAAACTAAGTAAAAGGTAAGGCCCAAGTTCACCAAAATATAAAACATGACGTGATTAAATTTTTAACCGACTGTTTTGACAGATCTTCAAAAAGTAAAATGTCAACAGTTAAATACCCAAATAATCGCCCAATTAAAGTTTGGTGAACATGAGTATAAGCTGTATAAGTATATGAAGCACTATTTTTATCTATCTTATTCTTAACATTGAAAAACTTTTATAAAATTGTTAAGTCGATAATATATATTGAAGCTACATTATTATAATAAATATTGAAAAATCTTTCCACCTTATTTCTTTTTTCTCCACGAAAATAGGGAAATTCGAAACAATTTTGATTCCACAATAACTAATAACTTTACTGCATACAACAGGCAGCAGTAATTACGATTAGTGATGTATTGGATTTTAATTAACACTTAATAGAAAATATTCCTAATGTTATTTACAAGCTAAGAAGGCAGTATAACTCTCAGTCATCAAAAATATGTGCATCT
Organism: Peribatodes rhomboidaria; assembly: GCA_911728515.1. Classification (NCBI taxonomy): domain Eukaryota; kingdom Metazoa; phylum Arthropoda; class Insecta; order Lepidoptera; family Geometridae; genus Peribatodes; species Peribatodes rhomboidaria. The sequence continues at coordinate 2,719,774 of OU452190.1, forward strand.
ACTAATACATACTCTCACAAATACATAAATAGTTCGATTTTAAATAGGTATCTCATACATTCTGAATTTCCCATCACTACCTACATAAGACAAACCATTCTACACGGATCTTTTCGAATATTTGAGAAAGAAATCTATTCTGATGAACCGGTTTCTAAATTTTTCAGTTCTAAATACGGTATTTTTCCATTCCGATTCAATTTAGACTCACATTAAGAGGTTATTTTAATTGGTCGATAGCTTGGTAATTATCCCGCATTCGCGGGAGTCCTCGCACGAATGAAAGTACATCGGTCGATATACAGCAAGCGGGTATCTCCCGCAAGCGGCCATACAATACAACCAACGAAACCCATCGGTCTGTGTAAAAGACGGATTGACGCTTCGCGGGAGCAAAATGGCATCGTTTTACTGATTCACAAAATATGCAAACGTATCGAAACGTAACAGAAACATGCGTAAACAGAAAATCTGAATCAGAAGAAGAGACCAATGAAAATGAGCCATAACGTGAAAGAGATGTACATAATTTTAGTGGTGTCAAAGACTCAAACAATGGTACAACAAAACAAAGAATTGACATCATATTTTCACATACCCCTTCTCCTCCTGGAGAGGTTCTTAACACACAACCTTGCATTCTGAAGAATTTGTACTTAGGCACTTTCGCAAACTATTATTCTCAATAATCTAAATAGCTTACTTACTTAAAAAAATATTTTGTTCTTCATCGATCGTATTAAAAATTTAGGCCTTTAAAAGACAACACTACTTCTAAATCTTATTCAAATCACATCTCACCCTTTCTTTCCTGCTAAAATGGCCTGGATTTGCGACACAGTCTTCCCCTTAGTCTCCGGTATCAAAAAGAACACGAAGAACACACAAGCAGCCATAAACGCAGCGAAGAACCAGAAGCAAACGTAGATTCCTAACGCATCTTTCATGATAGGGAAGCATAGAGTCACAATGAAGACCAAACACCAGTTTGTGATCACGGTAACACCGGTTGCCGTACCGCGGAACTCAACAGGGAACAGCTCAGCCATCATCATCCAGGGAATGGGGCCGAAGCCCATCGAGAACGAAATAATGAAAAGAACGAGGCACAACAAAGGCAGCCAACCAAACGCTGCAACGTTGACTCCATCACCTTGCAACTTGAAGTAGACCCCGAGAACGACGAGACAGATGCCCATGATGATACAACTCTGGAGGAGTAGGATCCTGCGGCCGGCGCGTTCGACGAGCAAGGAGCTGATGTAAGTGGCGATGGTTTGGACGACCCCAACGATGATGGTGGCAATAACGGTGGGGATGGTGGAGCCGGCGGACTGGAAGATGTTGTTGGTGTAGAAGATGACGGCGTTGATGCCGCTGAACTGCTGGAAGAACATGAGCCCCAGGCCGCAGATGAGAGCCATGCGAGACGCCTTGTTGGTCACCATGCTGAGCACACCGGCGCGCTGTCTAGCTGCGTCATCCACCTGCAGACAAAACGTTATATTAGAACTAGTTTTATAGCTTTTTTGTCTTCTATAAGTATTCTATATTTATTTTTAGTCTTTTATAATCTTCTTAACATACACATACTACGCCAAACGCGACAAATAATCCTCTATTTCCTGAAATAAAGGGTATCCCGTTTTTGGAGTAACAATAATTTGATCTCACATGTCAAATCAATCTTACACATCTTGAAATGGTGACGGAATATTATTAGAAAATATCCTTACATCTTTCTGCATATCCTCAAGCTCGGCGCTGAGGTCGGCGTCAGGTCCGCGCAGCCACCGCAGGGACTTCTCCGCATCACGACGTCTGTTCTTGCTGAGCAGGTACTGGGGAGTTTCAGGCATCCACCTGGAATTTACATAATTATTTAGTAACAGCTGTAGGAACCATGTTGAGAGATGACTATGCTTTGGTATCGCGATCTGCTGGAGTACCAATCGCGACCGTAATGGTATATATGTCTTCCTAGCCAATTTCGACTCTAACGACTCTTGCTCTCTATGCTCTCTTGCTCTAATGTATGGCGTATATTAAGCATATATGGTATGCGTGTATACCATATATGCTTAAGTATAAAAAGCGATGATAGCATAGTTGGAGAAAGCCCGCCTCTCAAACCAGAGGGAGTGGGTTCGATCCCAGTCGACCGCACGTGCCACTTTGTTCACTAAGTGAACAAATGTTCGTATCGTATATCATCTGCTACATGATTGGAGCCCGGTGTATGGCGACAGGCTCGCTCCCTGTCACATTTGGGACTGAATATTGTCCGGCGAATTGTGGGTGTTGTATTACGCCTCTGCCAGTCTATTCGGAGGAACGGCGTGACGATATGATGATGATGATGAGATGGTATGCTCTTATATGACTTATGTATCCTTTTCTTTGCAGTTTAATGTATGCAGGAAATAATATAAGCCTACCACGATGAGACTAAATCATTAGCCTACTCAGCCTTAAACGCAAGGGCCTCAGCAATCTATACCTAGGTATCTATACTTACTAATATTATCAAGAGGTAACATTTGTAAGTAAGTATATCTTTTTGTTTATTTGTCAGGGGTAATCTCCGAAACTACTGAACCGATTCTAAAAATTATTTCCCTACTAGAAAGCTACATTATCCTTGAGTGACAAAGGCTATCAATTGCGAGCGAAGCCGCAGGCTAAATACTAGTTCAATAAATTCAATAATAAGCTTGTGATGGTTGTGATGATGATAATGATGGTGACTACGAAGAGAACAGACACATACCAAAACACAGCAACGAGCAGCGGCGGCAGCACAGCAGATATGATCGACAGGGTCCTCCAGTGGGTCCAGCCGCCCACCACGAAGGTGAACAGGATGCCAACGGTGAGGAAAAGCTGGAAGAACGCGCCGAGCGACCCTCTAATGGACGTCTCGGCGATCTCTCCGATGTACATGGGAGCTGCCACGCAGATGCCGCCTGGAATCCAAGAATGTGAAGTTATAAGACAAATGAAGAAAGCTTAGATTCTGTACCGGCCTCAAACTTGAGTGGGATAAAGGCAGGAAGTTGATGATGAAGTGACTGCTAAGAACGTTAGAAATTGGAATGTAACATTGCTGTATTGAATGTTGATTTAGGTGCAGACTTTTTTGGCAGATAATGTGATTGACGCACGTACCTATTTTAAATGTACCTTAAAGACAAACCCCCTTAGCAATGAAAGTTGTATAGCCTCAGAATAGTTTCACAGTGTTTTGTCTTTTTTCTTTCTTTTACATTTTTAAACTGGATCGAAAAAGACCAATAACTGTGAAACTATTCCGAGACTACACAACTTTTATTTCTAAGAGGGTAACAGTACAAATGTTATAATTATGTAGTTGGTAATATAAAAAGGTATAAGTAATATCAAAATCTGAACAAAAATTCAATAGAGTTACAACGCTACCAGTTCTATCTCCAGTTCTAAATGTATATCCAGATTTAAGTTGGTTTTTTTTCTACTTTTTCCTATCCTTACGGATAACTTGGCAGGAATAGGAGTAATACCTGCAGTAGTACCACAGTAGTACCATGCTCCACCTACCAGTAGCAATTCCAGCGAAGAACCTAGCAGCAATGAGCATCCCGGCTCCCTGCGCGAAGATGGTGAGCAGCCAGTTCAGCATGAACGGTATAGCGAGGATGAGGATGGTGGGTCTCCGGCCAGCTTTCTGCGCGAGGACGCCGACGGGCAGCGCTGATATCGCTGCACCGATGGCTAAGATTGAGGATACGAGGGAACCTGGAAGGATAAAAAAAAAATAACCTTTATATAAAAGGCAGGCATATAAAAAGCATATTATGATTTAGACAAAAATTTGGGCAATAAGAGATCAAATAGCTTTTAAAGTATTTATTTAGAAAAAGCAACAGCTCGTCTTAGCTATGACGACATGTTCTTGCGTGTTTCCTAAAAAATATTTGGTTAACCTAATACAAATCTATGAAAAGAGAGGGAAAGTGGTATGCTTATACTCAAAAGTGGGTTAGCCCTAGAAGGCTATGAAGAAAAATCTCAACTCAAAACTATGTTTACGATTTCTCTGACCCATTAGTATCACATTTCCTTTTGTAACCTCCACAGTCCAGAAATGCAGTCGACCGTCCGACACGCCCACGTGCAGCTCCAGACAATACATGTTGGACGAGCGCCAGAGGGCGCCGCCGGCGCAGGTGGCGTCACTAATACTCATCGACTAGTATAATAGTCTGAAAGAATACATTCCAGTAGTGTCTAGCACTGCGAGCTTCATGCTCTCCTAGTACTGACAAAGCAAGCGTGCTCCAACGTACTCGTAGATCGTAATTCGTATTATTGCATCATTAGGTGAGATGAATTTAAAATGCAAGCCTTTTATATCAAAGAATAATAATAGGTTCTGATTTACAGACATACAGACTGATAGACAGACAGATAGACAGAGAGACATCAGCGTCTCACCATAAGGGTTATTTTTTACTAAAATAGTTCTTCTGCACATTGTACGCTGCATGTTTTTCTTTGTCACTAGAATCTTGTCTTATAGTTAATTCAATGACCTATTTCTAAATGAGCGTTCGTCTCTGTCCGTAGCCATAATGTCAAAGGTTTTGCAGGTAGTGGCGAATCCAAGGTGCGGGGTTGACTTAGCTGAGGATACTCTCAGGGTCGGACTGAGCTGGAAGGGCCCGGATGGCTCCCCGCAAGCCAGGGGCCCGATACGGGGTGTAGCTTCCAATCTACCTATATACCGTCTGACTTACGGCAAGCCTCGCAAGCCAAGTCCGAGGGGGGCCCGAGCCGGCTGGGGCCCGGCTGGCAAATGCCACCCTGACTGTATGGCCAGTTTGACTCTGGATACTCTTATCAAGTTGTGTAAACAGAAACACTAAAGCACTAAAAACAGACATGTTCGACTATTGTTGAGTGTGAATTAGCTATATACGTTTGGGAAAGAGGCTTGAAACCTATAGGATCCGCTAGTGTTTGTAGGCAGATGAACAAACGCTTCTGAAGCGTAGAACAGAAAATCTGTTGGGTTTATGTATCCTGTAGGTATTCAATCTTAAACTGATATTGTATTGTTACATATATCTACGTAAAGCTTCCACGTGCTACATAGTATACCCTAGAGAGTAGCTTGAAATGAGGACTAGATAGTTATGGATCTGTCCTTAAACTGATATTGCAGTTTTCTTTTAACTCAAAGTTGTGCTCTCAACCTTTGCCCTTGTTATCTGGCCACAGATACACGGGACAAAAGCATAACCGACATTATCTACGACTGCATACACCTATCAGTGTAGGTATGGCGATAAGACCGCCAGTTGTTGCACTTGTTTTATTTTTCTGGTTCGAACAATTAAATATCTATCTTCCTACTTGATGTATCTATAAACGAGGATACGACGACGTCATATTTTAATAACGATATCATAGTAAGCACGTACTCATCATTATAACTATTGTAACTTTTATTAAAGGACCAACAATGAAATCACGAAAAAAGCTGTTCCATAAAAAAACGTTAAAAAACCCCGACACCGATTTTCATCAAAGCTATGAACACTCCCGACTAATTCACCTTTCAAACAAAAAGAATAAACAAAATCAGTTCGTCAAACTTATAATACCAACATTAAAAACATTAAACCTCGACGAAATGCATGGATCAACTGGTTTTGCTATAAGCTCAGATCAACCTAGAGGAAAAGATGGAACACTGCGTTATAACTCGCTGAAGCCACTTTAATAAACTTGTGTGGTACGTGGTAATGTTGCCTTGAAAAACATTTACAATTGCAGGAAAACTTATATTAATTCCCGAACTCTACGTTAGCCATTTCCGTTCCAATATACAACATTAGTTGATTTAATATTCTAAAACTGTACATACTTTTACAAGTATGTACAGTTACTCTTACGAGTTTAATGATACGGCTTTTTCAAAATTGACTTGTAAAAAAACTTCACAGTTTTTAAAAAGAACCTCAAAATGTAGTCCTAGCCACACTTTTATAATGCACTATGTATATTTATGTACTTACGAAATTATACCATAAACCAATACACACAATATCGAGGTAAGAATGACCAAGCGAGTAGCGTAGTTTTTTTGCGTCAGTGTGTGCGCGTTGTGTACATATACGACAGTAGCGTAGTTTTTGGATGGTTTTTGGTTTCACCTAAATCATACGCCGTGCGCCATCTTATTCTCTAGGTTGATCTGAGGTCCTATGATAAAAGGTATGACATTATGTTATGTTATGACAATATAATACGAACAATGACATGCTAGAATTATTTCTTCATTTAAAACATACACCCTTACAGTACAGGATTAACTAACAAGGATGCAGACATCCGCCGAACCATTATTTGGTTCCTTGCTCAGTCAACTCAAACATTGTCTAATGTGGAGTGCGATCATACATATTATACAGATATGTATGCTCGCACTCCACAGCTGAGCTGGTCAAATGAGGTAAATAAGAATTTCTAACAAGGACCAGCAGTTTTATCAAGAAATTACGACGGTTACTCTACCACTCAACTTTTTAGAGACGCTAGTTGTACTCAGTCCCACAATTTTAAAACATTGATAAAAAAGCGATGATGACCTAGTCGGAGAAGGCCCGCGTCTGAGTCTGCGGGTACGAAACTTGCGACGGCCGGAGCGACGGCGGGGCGGCGCGACGGCGATGTAATCAAATGCATTAAAAACATTAAGCGCTGTGTACGAAACGGGCGACGGCGGAGCGGTGCGATCGAGCGATGCACGGGCGGCGGTAAAGCGGTGGCGGCGCGGAGCGACGAGAACAAACTAGTTTGGTTTCGCCGCTAGCGCGGGTACATAGTGTTGCATTTTTATCACAGTAATAATATGGAAATTATGGAAATTGACAATGAAGTTAAGTTAATATCTTTTATTTTATCAAAACCGGCTATATGGGACAGTAATAACGTACACCATAAAAACAAAAGAGTTATAATAAAGTGTTGGGAAGAAATAAAACGCCATTTCGGGAATGTTGAAGGTAAATAAAGTGTAGAAAATTCTCCCAAACTGTGTCGTCGTTGATTTATTGGATGAACACCATCTCTAGGTAATAAATATTCTCTCATTAGGAGACTGGGCTCCAATAGTTCTCTTCGACGTGAATTCATGTTTATCACAACACTACGTGAGCGCGACTGCGCGGAAGTATGTTTCGTACACACGCAAGACACCGCTATCTCTTCGCCCCGCGCCGCACCGCCCCGCCCCGCCGTCGCTCCGGCCGTCGCAAGTTTCGTACCCGCAGACTGAAGCCAAAGGGATCCGACCCAGGCAGGCACCAATTTGTTCATTGTGTGAACATATGTGCGTATTTAATAGCATTTGCTACATGACTAAAGCCCGGTGTATGGCGACAGCTCGACCCCTGTCACATTTGGGACTGAATTTCGTCCGACGAAGTGTAAGTGTGTTGTACACCTCAGCCAGGCTCTTCAGGGGAAAGGCGCAACGAATGACGATATGTATAAAAATGGACTAAAAACTTTGATATCAGATCAGATCAGCTAGTTATTCATTTACTGACTTTCTTTTTATCATAAACTACCTAGCTTCGTTCACGTTTATTCAGAAAATAGTACCCAAAAACCTTCCTCGTGATAAACTATCACTAATTATCAAATTTCGTCAAGATTCGTTCAACCGTTTAGCAAAAGCCTACAAACAGACAGATAGTTACTTTCAATTTCATAATATTAGTATGGGTTAGCGATTTGCCCCGGCTTCGGACAGTACGTATAAACCGTCCGCGATTTTTTTTCTAGCTGATGGTGAAAACCGCATCGAAAACTTCTCCTAAATTACGATTTAGGAGAAGTTAGCAAGTATAGGTACAGACTGAGAGACAAACAATGTACAGACGCGGAATGTGACGTTGTTTCATACTATGTGGAGAAGAGAAGAAGCTAGCAAAAGAAGGATCTGAGCAGACGCTACTGGAAAGCCAAAGCCAGCAAATATGAGGTAAGCTACACCTTTACCTACCATGAGTTCAATAGTTACGAAAACTTTTTCGTTTTCATTTAGCTGCATCCATTTCAATAAAGTGCACCTGAAACGCTAAGAAACTAGGCATAAGTGATACGTCTCGAGCAAAACGAATACGTTTACAAACAAAACTCGTGATAAGCCGCCTGGGGGCTACATTTTATCGCCATGATGGATACGTTTTGTGTTCGACGCTGCGCGATCATGAACCTTATTGCGCAGCGATATGATCGTGACAATGAGATGTCGCGGTAGGCCCCCTGTACACATGTTACACATTCTTCTCCCACACGCACAGAAAACAACGTTTTCCGGTCCAATTTATTTTTATCGGGCACACACGCTATCTAGATCGTGAGTCGTTGAGGTCGGGAAGCGTACATCCGGAGAAGCGTACATTGGACAATCGCGTCACTCAGCACACTGCCATTGTTCTTCAAACAAGAGATGTTTTTAAATTACAGACTATATATGTCGCAGCCAACTTGCTTAATCAGCCGTTCAATTTACAGGCTAGTCATTTTACTAAACAGCGCCGTTCAACTATAGCTTCCTGAATGAAATTTAGCCCTAACGTCTAATACAACATTTAATAAGCTGGCTGGCTGATGATTCATACAATAGGGTGATTTTTTGCCAAATTAACTATTGACAGTTAAATTAACAATTATTATTAATTATTTCACTGAAGAACATAACGGACTTCCAAAAAGGAGGCGGTTCTTAATTCGACTGTTTTTGTTTTGCACGTATGTGACGCGATTACTCCGCCAATGGTGAATCGGTTTTAATTGACTGCCTCGGTGGCTCAGTTGGTAGTGAACCTGCCTGCTGAACTTGGGGGCGTGGGTTCCATTCCCACCTAGGGCAAACATTTATGTGATGAACATTTGTGTTTGTTCTATGTCTGGGTGTTAATATCTATTTATGTATGCATTTATAAAACATGTACATATGGATATTTATATCAGTCTCTGGCAGCCATAGTACAAGCTTTGCTTTGTTTGGGGTCAGGCGACCGTGTGTGAAAATGTCCCGAATTTATATTATAAATTATAATGATTCTTTTACCTTTGGTACATCATACTTTAGAGGTAGTCCCGTATAAATTTAATCGAAATCGGTCAAGCAATTTGTAGAATATCAACAAAAGTCTAAAAATTATTTACATGGATGACGGGAAGTCGGCTTTTTGCTTTGGTTTTTATATTATTTTGGATAAAAAGCAGCCTGTGTTAATTGAGAGTATAAGCTACCTCCATACCAAGTCTCATCCAAATCCGTTGAGCCGCTTTTGCATTATTGTCTAAAAACTTGCAAACATTCCTAACACATTTTCATAAAATTAGTAGGAAGTGGATGATGCAAAAATATTTGATTTCGCACGTATTATATTTTATATTTATGTATATTTGATTCTAGATAAACGGTGGTATGCTAATCGTTCAAGGTTTCAACCAAAATACTGGCTCATACCAGTTTTATCTCAAAATCATGGCCAAGAGCTTATCTTACTAATAAACTAGAATTATCGTATTCAAACTATTGAGATAGAATACCTACAGAGTCGCAATCTTTATCAACAGTTAAAAATCGTCCCAGAGTCGTCTTACGTTTACATAAACATTATTTTTGGATAGCCGCAATACTACATACCATACATTTACTCCAATTTAGACTTTATATCGCTAGTATTATTCAGCTAGTTCGTTATCAATTACTTTGGCATCGCGCGACGTTGTGGTCGGATCGCGGTTGGCCCTCAGATAAACCTAGAGGAAAAGATGGAACACTGCGTTATATCTCGCTGAAGCCACTTCTTTTTCAATGTGTGTGCGTGGTAATGTTGCCATGAAAAACATTTACAATTGCACGAAAACTAATATTATTTCCTAAACTCTACGTTAGCCATTTCCGTTCCAATATACAACCTTAGTAGATTTAATATTTTAAAACTGCACATATTTGTAAGAGTTTAATGTTACGGCTTTTTCAAAATCGATTTGTAAAAAACTGCACAGTTTTTAAAAAGATCCTCAAAATGTAGTCCGGGCCACACTTTTATAAAGCACTATGCATATTTATGTACACGAAATTATACCATAAACCAATGCTCATAATGTCGAGCTAAGAATGACCAAGCGAGTAGCGTAATTTTTTTGGGTCAATGTTTGCGTGTTGTATACATATACTACAGTAGAGTAGTTTTTGAATGTTTTTGGCTTCACCTAAATCATTATCCGTGCGCCATCTTATTCTCTAGGTTGATCTGAGGGTTGGCCTAACTACTAACCAAAAGTCAGCGCAATGCGTAGTATGCGTCGAGTTTTGGTGCAGACATCTTTGTAATGCATGTTGTAACTAATCTATCTATTCTATTTCAATGTAACGCATTGTATTTTAGTCACGAGATTCGCCCCCGCTATTTTCAACTGCAACAATGTAAACAACGAATTCGAGAAAGTGAAATATGGGCTAAGAAAGTGGAAACGATAACTGAAAGTATTTTTAGCTCTGAATAAACAGAACGGTTTTAGGCACGCGATTAATGGCTTATAAAGACGAATGCTATGACGTGGGCCATGCGAACGAACGAATAAATAATGAAATCATTTTTGGAATAATATCTTTTCAATTAGTGTAAAGATTTAAAAGCGATGATAGCCTAGTCGAAGAAGACTCGCCTCTCAACCCAGAGGGAGCCAGTTCAGACCTAACCGTATGCACGCACCAATTTGTTTATTGTGTGAACATAATTATGTATATAAAATACAATACAAAAACTCTTTATTGACACCAAATACAAATAAATCTAAACTAAACACTCAAAAATAAAGGCGCAATGGGCGGTCTTATCGCTTAAGAGCGATCTCTTCCAGACAACCTTTGGATGGAATAAAAACATTACGACTAAGCATGGACGGTGGTGTGTGCTAAAGAAAAATAATAATAATTAAGGTTAAATAAACTTACTAATTTGAGAATTATAATAAACTACATACTAATACCTACATAAATAATTACTAAATAGGTATACAAATAAACTACCCAGTCATAAACATACACAATATACGTATTTAAATGTGATCTGCTACATAACTAGAGCCCAGTATAATGCCCTGAACATCGTTCGGCGAAGTGTGGATGTTGTACACCCCTGCCAGCCCCTTCGGGGGAAAGGCGTGACGATATAAAGATGTTTTTCCAATATATATGTATATTTTTATTTTATATTGATCATCTAGCGTCGATCAAGGTATGTAGGTATGGTAGGTAGGTTCTATGTCAATTGACAATGATTTTGGTCTAACAGAATCTACATAACAATCAAATAAGTAATTCAGTTTCTACGCTTAGTAAAGTGTTATAAAGCCTCGCATTCACGTACGATCCAGCGTGTGGAATGTGGATGTAGATTATAGGTATACCATACCACAATGTTACCCACACACAATGATATCATATGCTAACACTTTTGCTTCACTCGCGTTTCATGGCCTATGTCACATAGGGATAATGTGGCTTTCTAATGGTGAAAGAATTTATGAAATAGGACTAGTAGCTTTTGAGTTTATTTGTTACAAATACACAAAGATACAAACCTTTACTCTTTATAAAATACTAGCTGCGCCCTGCGGTTTCACCCGCGGTTAAAAAGTATCCTATGTGCTATTCTAGACTATAATCTATATAGGCACCAAATTTCATCCAGATCTGTTCAGCCGTGATGGCGTGAAAGAGTAACAAACATACATCCATCCATCCATCCATCCATCCATCCATTCTTACAAACTTTCGCGTTAATAATATTAGTAGGATAAGTATAATAGTACCTGGATGTCCGAGCTTTGCTCGGTATTTTTTTTTATTGTGTTTTTTGGAAAATAAACAATTGATTTTAGTCTAACCTCAAAGCAAACACTCATTGACTTCGTGTTACTTAACAACGCCATCTGCTGTTGTGTCGTTAAAGCAATTAGTTGCTCACTTATCTTAAATACTTATAATTATCACTTAGTATTATTATTCGCCAATAGATGTCAGGAAGAGTCATATTTTTGTTATTTTTCTTCCAAGTTTATGTTTAAGTTGATTATCGATAAAACACGAATAAAATGACATTTTCTAAAAATAATTCCTAGCTAGATCGATTTATCGCCCCCGAAACCCCCTATATACTAAATTGTATGAAAATCGTTGGAGCCGATTCCGAGATTCCAATTATATACTTATATATATATATACAAGAATTGCTCATTTAAAGATATAAGATAAGAATAGTAGATTAGTGTAGATGTGCATTCTATCATCAAGTGGATCCCAAAACCAGATAGAAGGACGCTTGTGGTGATTTAAATATGAATACTTACCTACTAAATATAATAAAATATAGGTTGGGTCACCGATAAACTGAGTACCGTTGTCTAACCATATTTGTTACGAAAATCCAGCTGAATCAATACCTCTACGTATTTAAATTTGTACCAAACAATGCTTGGGTTCACTGTGAAATTTTAGGAATATCTAATACCTATATCTACTTTTAAGTATCTTCCTAGATAATATCTACCAGTAAGTATTGTTTTTTTAATTGAAACAAAAACTCGACTGAAAAATGCAGCTTACACAGCATAGGGGCGGAGATATTGTTAATTTAATTGTACATGCTAAATTTCATCATAATCTGTTGACAAAATTCATCATAATCTGCTGACAAATGGTTTTCAAGAAGTTTTTTTGAGTAGCGCGTTTGTATGGAAATTTCAGAGCGTCGCGGCCCTTTTAACTATATAACTAAAAGACAATTAATACACTTCCTAATAATACTAATATAATATGTAATACCTAGTAGGTTTATGAGATACGTTGACTTGTTTTTCAGAAATATGTAAAATAAATAAAAAGTACCTGGATGACCGAGCTTTGCTCGGTTTTTTTTTTTTAATTGTGTTTTTTGGAAAATAAACAATTGATTTTAGTCTAACCTCAAAGCAAACACTCATTGACATCGTGTTACTTAACAACGCCATCTGCTGTTGTGTCGTTAAAGCAATTAGTTGCTCACAAAAAATAGTATTATTATTCGCCAATAGATGTCAGGAAGAGTCATATTTTTCAGTTGAGACTACTCAAACGCCTCCTTTTTGTTATTTTTCTTCCAAGTTTATGTTTAAGTTGATTATCGATAAAACACGAATAAACTGACATTTTCTAATCATGATTCCTAGCTAGATCGATTTATCGCCCCCGAAACCCCCTATATACTAAATTGTATGAAAATCGTTGGAGCCGATTCCGAGATTCCAATTATATATATATATATACAAGAATTGCTCATTTAAAGGTATAAGATAACATAAATATCTTGAACATGCGGCTAAAAAACATGTAAGTAGGTAGTAGTTAACACGTCTAATCTCTCATTTAGCTCATCATATGAATGAAACTATGACCGGCGCGCGGCGGGCGTTTGAGTATTTTTACGCAACAAGCCGTTGAAACCGTATGTCGTTGCCAAGTGTTTGGAGGTGTGTGCCTCTCCCGTCAGCGACGTAAATAATCACGACTATCGCGTGACGGGAGACCGAGCCAACACCGCCTACAGAACCGATGACGTGTAAAACTATTTTTTTTTCTTTCTCTGTGTTTGTTAAATCCGTATTCACTAGTTATACTCGACTAACATCTTAGTTCAAGCATTGGGATACTCTGAAAACCAGATCTGCGTAGGCTGGCCAGCCTCCGCAGTACATTGCTGAGAGTGTCCCAATTGCCAAACTAAAATTGTTGATTGTTATTTATTTTTGTTTATTAATTTGTCTTTTTTTTAATTTTTTAGGCTATAAATACCTTTTTATTTATTAAAACAAATTAATAGTCGCTTGCTACCCGCGACTTCGTTTGCGTTTATTCAGAAAATAGTATCCAAAAACGTCTCTCGTGATATACTGTAACTAATTATCAAATTTCATCAAGCTCCGTTTAGCTGTAAAAGCCTACAAACAGACAGACAGACAGAGTTACTTTCGATTTTGTAATTTTAGTGGTTATTGCTGTTTTGGGTCAAACGTTTGACTTCGGTTAGTCGCTTGAGTATTTTTCATAACATAACATGTCGTCTCGCCTTTTCCCCCAACGGGTTGGCAGAGGTGGATAACTACATCCATACTTCACTGGACGATATTCAGACCCAAATGTGACAGCGGCTTAAGAGGCGAGCCTTCTCCCACTAGGCAATCATATCGCTGCTTTTTTTTAAGTTTATAAAATATAATAACGTTATGCAAGTACCGTAACTTGAATTTGAATTCATGCTTTTTCAATATCAATTGAGCATGCAAGCGCGAAGCGCGACCGAACTTCTCCGCTTGCGATTGGGCGAAAATGTTTTCATATGTCCATATGTCCGAATGTCCAGCTGTTCTCCTCTACAGTGTGAAAATAGTGTGATAGTGTGAAGTGTGATTATTAGTGTGATGTGATGTGATGTGAAGTGTGATTAGTGTGAAGTAGGATAGCAATTATTAAGACTTCAATAATGAAACATGAATTCGCTGCAACTTGCAAAGTTTTCCTTCAATCATAAATAGAAATCTGAGGCCGATTTGGTTTATCAGTTCAAGATGATCGGGCGTATCAATCTGATAAGTCTCACTCGTAAAATGCGTAGTATGTTGGAATGTCAAGGACCACAGGCTTCAAAGCTACTGTACCTACATCTACATAACTAAATAATTGTCAGAAAATGTGTGCAGAAAAGGTATACATATATCTAGATAAGTGTGTAACAGTTTACACACTTATCTAGATATATGTATACCTACGCTAACTCTTCCTAGACCACGTAAGTTTGATGCGGTTCATAACCTCAGATCAATCTAGAGGAAAATATGGAACACTGCGTTATATCTCGCTGAAGCCCCTTCTTTTTAAACGTGCGCGTGGTAATGTTGCCATGAAAAACATTTACAATTGCACGAAAACTAATATTATTTCCCAAACTCTACGTTAGCCGTTTCCGTTCCAATATACAACCTTAGTAGATTTTATATTCTAAAACTGCATTTATTTGTAAGAGTTTAATGTTACGTCTTCTTCAAAATGACTTGTAAAAAAACTGCACAGTTTTTAAAAAGAACCTCAAAATGTAGTCCTGGCCACACTTTTATATTGCACTATTTATATTTATGTACACGAAATTATACCATAAACCAATGCAAATAATGTCGAGATAAGAATGACCAAGCGAGTAGCGTAGTTTTTTTGCGTCAATGTGTGCGTGTTGTCTACATATACGACAGTAGCGTAGTTTTTGGATGGTTTTTGGCTTCACCGCCGTCTGCCATCTTATTTTCTATGTTGATCTGAGTTCATAACATCAGTTAGATAATTTTTCAAGGAAGGTTTAAGAATAAATACGGATTACGGGCTGATGTTTTCAACGACGGACTAATTCTATAATATCGTTGTGGTCATTATGACCAACTTTGACTCTACTGAAATCGTGAAAACACAATCAGCTTAGGAATAAGTTGGAAAATGGATTTTTAAAAACAAGCTTTTATTGCGCTAAAAATAATATTTTCCGAGCTACTCTCAGCAAGCCCTTTCATTTGATACCTTTATTGTAGGAGTGCATTAAAAATAACGTGTCCGCCATTGTGGGTGTTTCGCCATGTTGGATTTAGAATGACGTCACACAACTAACCATGAGTTGTCATCCAAACTAAACGAGTATACAACATTGCAGCTCAATCAGTTGAAGATATATCTGCTTCAAAATTAAGTTGCAGGATTCCACCCGAACAAGCTAGTTATATATTATGTACTCGTACGTACATACATTGCAAGTTAAATGAAAGCTTGTAAATTTAAATATTTTGTAAACTGACAGGTCAAGAGTACTCGTAACCGACGAGTATGTATGTATGAAAAGATTCAGGGAAAAGTAGAAAAAGCTAAAGATGTGTGCCAGGATCGTAGCAAGAACAGAAGTGGACTCTGTATTCAGTATCTACCCCTACGGGAAAAAGACATAACTATATGTATGTAATGTACCTATGTTCATGTATTACTCACTGTCTTTGGTATCCAACAAGAAGCCCGCTTGCTGACACAGACTGTTGACGTAGTATGTTACATTCTCGTTTTCTGGTGGTGGCCATAAGTGACATTTTGTGTTGTTTACGGCTTTTTTGGGGTCCCAGGGCGCTAGCTGCGGCAAGGCTGGCGACGTCCACGCGAGGATGGTGCCCGCTATCACGGCGCCGATTGCAGCTGGAAACGACAATCTGTTGTTAGATAGGTAGGTATTGACACAGACGGAAACAACAATTTAAGGGCGTGTTTGAATCAGCCGCGCCGACTACGAACACGATCGGCACACGCTCACCACGCGCAAAGTCAACGCACGCATCGCGCACGCCACGCGCCGCGCGCTTATTTGTACAATTAGTGCAGTGCGGTGTGTTAGGGTAAGCGCGGGGCGGGCGCAAAGCGGGCGCGTGGCAGGCGCGTGGCTTGTGCGAGGCGTGTGCGGTTGTACAATATTTCTTTTATATTTGGGGCTCTTGCACACACTGTCGTCTGACCCCAAACTAAGCAAAGCTTGTACTTTGGCGGCCAGAGACTAGTATCATATATATTTTTAATACATACTTATATAGATATTAACACCCATACATAGAATAAACACAAATGTTCACATAAATATTTGCTCTAGGTGGGAATCAAACCCACGCCCCCAGGCTCAGCAGGCAGGTTTACTACCAACTGAGCCACCGAGGCAGTCAAAGCAATGCAAATTTTGATTGATTGATGTGTCATAAGAGTCTAATTTGAATCAACAAACAAAGCGAGTAAGACGCGTGTGCAGACGCGCGTGGCGTGCGTGTAACGCACGCGTGTCGTCTGAGCTAGGCCTAATAGCTTCTACATTCTGGTAGGTCAAATAAAACACATGTAGGTAAAACGGAAAATCGAACATTGTTGTTACATTAAAGAAGTAAAGGTCGCGAGGTCGCCGCCGGGACGGCAACTAGTTAATATGTACAACATTAAAATGCAACAGGAACAACATATAACCGGCTACAGAAACAACAAAACGTAAAGGTCGACTTGATTTCTTCAGTATTTTCTACCAGTTTATAATATAATAGAGTCATGCGGATAAAATAGAGTGGAGTGGAAGACGAATTACCTAGGCGTCGATGCCTTTAGTTATTGCCATTGATTATTTTCTCCCAGTATTTTTTATGGGAACCCGGATTCAATAAAAATAGACATTTTGCAAATTAGTCGTATTGCTAACTACCTATCCTATTTTTATTGTAGGATGGTGCGGGTAACATTAGACAAATCGTTCTAAATTAAATTAATACCAAAACTCTTTTATTATTCCGAGAATAACTCAACTTAATCGTAACCAAAGATGTACGAAAGATGACCACGGACACAGGGGAGGCCGTAACGGGGCCTCACCAAGTGAAATATGATACGAGCTGGTACCAACCGATATTATAATAATTAATCACCTAAAAAAGTTGCCACGATTTACAAATCATGATTTAAAATAAAACACTACCTAAAAGAACTTCAGCAGCACCCTGAATATCACATAATCTGACTGACTGCCTCGGTGGCTCAGTTGGTAGTGAACCTGCCTTCTGAGCTTGGGGGCGTGGGTTCGATTCCCACCTAGGGCAAACATTTATGTGATTACATTAGTGTTTGTTCTATGTCTGGGTGTAAATATCTATTTATGTATGTATTTAAAAATATCTAAGTATGTATATCAGTCTCTGGCACCCATAGTAGAAGCCTTGCTTAGTTTGGGGTCAGGCGACCCTGTGTGGAAGTGTCCCGAATTTATTATTATTATTATAATTATCTACACTAAAATACGGAATCCTAACTAATATTACAAAAGCGAAAATGAGTTTATTCTCTTGTTTGTTTGTTTGTAACGCTTTCACGTCTCAACTACTCAAGCAATCGTCTTGAAATTTTGCATAGAAGTTGTCTGGGGTACAGAAAAGGACATAGGGTACTTTTTATCCCGAAAAAATTAACGGTTTCTGTGGGACCGCGGGTGAAACCGCGGGGTGCAGCTAGTCATTATTAAACTAGTAAATTAATCAATAAACGAAAAAATACGGCTGTCACCCGCATCATGCTACAATGAATAGATTATAGACGATTCGCATAGCTTAAGTTTCTTCTAGGCAAGCGCACTCCATCGGCGATGCCGGCCAAACGCAACCCTATATTACTGCAGAATAACTAGTATTACCTACTACCTATTACTGAAAGCTACATAACGAGTAGGTTCTGCAAAAGGGCTGTCAAAAGAGTCCTTAAGGATCGGCAACGTATCTGTGATGCCCCTGGTATTACAGGTGTCCATAGGCGACGGGGATCGCTTACCATCAGGTTGCCCGTTGCCTATGCCATCGGGCGGCCTAGAAACTCTGACATCAGCGCGAGCCATTCGGCCTTAACGAACTTGCTTGCTTTACCATAAAGCCATACCTGCTACAGCTGCAATGTACTGGTTCTTCTTCTGGGTCTGTCCGCCCTTCTCCTGCACGGACAGCATGTGCATTGTGGGCTTATCCATGGTGGCTGGCTAGAGGTGGGGCATGCTGGAACAAGTAGAGAAACTGAGGTCAAAATGAGCCGGGAAATAGCTGGGTGTATTCTAATTAGTCTTGAGAGATCTAATTTCTTTTAGGCAAGCCTCTCGAGGGTAATCGGCGTTTGTGGTATTGCTTGTGTGTTGGTTTGACAACCATACAAGCCATTTAAACTCTAACTGAACACATTTCTCTCTATTTGATTTTACATATAATAACAGCATACTGTACTCTGTGTTGACCATTGTGTTGGCGTAGCATTTATATTCTCTTTGATTGTGACCAGAGTAAATAATATATTCTAAGGTGATAACCCTACTGTATTGGAAGTCTGGAGGGCTATTCTTACAAAGTGAGTTTTAATCTCACCATTTTTCGTCCTTGTTGCTCTCGTTTGAATAGTCATAGGTGTGAGAGTGACCAAGATAAAATCTCATCTCATCTCACGCGTAGGAATAGCCCCTCTATGCCCATGGTTTACAAGTTGACAACTACTTGACATAATTGAAACACTAAACTGTCATGGCAAACATGAATTTTGACATGAAGTTCATAAAATAGTTACATTTATGCCCACTTGGACTGAATATAAGAATTGCCTAAATCCTTGCTTATCTAGTCTCAACTACTCCTAGCTAACTCCTATCTAAATTTTCTTGCACGAACCATACGCCATTCCTTAGAGACTCTTAACTTCATGTGGCGGATGAGCGAATATTTCGCTAGGAGTAGTTCAAAACTAGTTAAACAAGGGCTTAGGCAATTATTATATTCAGTACAAGTCGTGGTCAGATTCAGATTCTCTATTCGCCATTTTAGAATACAGAATTCGCCCTTTAAATCCGAAAACGATGTGGCCGCGTATCGTCGTCGTGCCGTTGGTCTACTTCCCACGTTGGTTCGACGATATTGTAAAAAGATTGTAAATATCGTTGGATGAATCCTGACGAGATTGGCAATTTGGCCCAGGACTGATGATCTTGTCAAGTTAGTGATCAACACAATTATGAAATGTCGAAATGGCGTAGAGAAAACAGTGGCCCTATTCCGAGATTTGAGATTTTTATCTCACCTTTTTTTTGTCCTTGTTGCTCTCGTTTGAAACGTCATAGGTGTGAGTGTGACCAAGATAAAATCTCATCTCATCTCACGCGCAGGAATAGCCCCCCAGGCCTATTACATAGACATGACATACGCATGTTGACAGGAGCCCTACGCAGCGGTGGGATAAAAATGTTTAATAACGATGGCGACCTAAGGCGACAGGCTCGCCCCCTGTCACATTTAGAACTGAAGGGTTGGTGTTGTAATACACCTCTGCCAGGCCTTCGGGGGAGAGGCGTGAGTATGTACTTATGTGATGATGACGTTTTTTAATGATAGTGGAATCAATAATATTATTCGGGTTATTGGTAAATTATTATTATTATTATTATTATTATGTACAATAGGTCGACGTTTGACCACCAACTCGCCTGATGTTTTGCTACCCGGTTAGCACTACCCGGGGGCCACGTGTAGGGAATCAGGATAGAGTAGGTACACTCCTACGGACGTGGGTAGCTCAGCCCCCGAAAAAAATTAACCATAAAACGATGACGCTCTTTTGTACTTATTGCTGCTTAGTAATAAAATAACGTAGTTCAACTTAGTCCGCAGCCAGAAATCAGAATTTATTGAAAGATAACTGTTATCGTTAAATGTCACAGTTAAAAATAAGTATTCTTTAAAAAGATGTCAAAACAATAATTCTTTACCTATTGATAATTACGTCAAACGCGAACATTTTACTAATGAAAAACTAAATACCTAGTACCTACCCCAGTAAACTATCAATAACTAAGTAATTAACTACTCGTAATTTAAACAACCTTACATACATTATTACCGTTATAGAGTGTACCTTTTATATACCTATATGTTACTAACCTTAACTACCTAAGCACTTTTTTCTTTTAATTTTAATATAATAAGTACCTTCCTACCTAGTATAAGTTTTTCTGTTTAACTTTTACTAAGTTAGTTATCTTAGCTAAAAAATATTTTATAACATGTTTCTTAACCTAAACGTGTAAGGAAAAATAAAGCTATTTTTATTTTATTTTTTATTTAATTTAAACAACCAACCTTTATCAAAATGTTAGTACCAGCAATGGTCGGAATACCTAATCAATTATGCACCTACTTAATGCAAAACTCTTGTCCACCGTATTAATTCCTATGCTAATTATTTACACAGCGAGTAATAACACAAATATTAGTTTAAGGCGCGGTCTTACCACGATTTTCCACACTCACACACGTTTACGCAACTTTATTTGGAATTGAGAATCGTATATCATATCGCCGATCTCATTTTACTATGAAGGTAAAATGCGATCGGCGCCTAAATTACATTTTCTTTCCGTTTTATTGGTATTAATCGTAATAAAAACACAAATAAGAATTGATTACTCAGTTAAACTTTAGGGAACCAATCTGGCTATTTAGTAACCTAAAAAAATGTGTTGTAATCGCTAAAAATTTAGAGAACCACGCCCAAGCAATTTTTAAGAAGATACTTTTTGTGTTTTTTCAAAATCAGAATAATTTTCAAAATTGTACTTCAATTAAAGTGTTTTTGGTTGTTTTTCTACCACCAGGTGTACTTTTTGTCACCTGATCATCACAATTCTTCATATCAAACTAGGCGCAAACAAAATACTAGTTTTCGTTGATTTCGTGATAATACCGGGCCTTAAGCACACACTGTACTTATTATGTAGTTTCAAACTCACACTAACGTACTCATCTCCGATGTACTCGGTACCCTTGGGAAGTGCTAATGTGTGCTAAGCTGACGCTAAACTATGCGTTAACATCTTATGCTATACGACTACGGTTTCCTCTTCATTGCTTCCATTTACACGTTTGGTTTAATCACAATCGTTATCATCAACAATTATTTTCCATCAGCTGCTGAATAAAGGTTTCTTCAGTCAGCGCGCCATGCGCCATCTTTTAATTGCATTCACCTTTTTTTGAGTTCAGTACATCAAAAGGAAAAAACGGAAGCCTTATAGGATCACTTTGTTGTCCGTCTGTCTGTCAAGACCCTTTTTCTGAGGAAAGCGTGAAAGTATCAAGCTGAAATTCATATCAAATACTCAGGTCTAGTGTCCCTTGGAGCTGTGAAAAAATCAAACTTCTAAGCCAACGCAATCAAAAGATACAGACGTTTATGCTGCAAATTTTCGACACTTGCAAGGGAATCAAAACCTACAGTACTTCCGGTGAAATCAGAATCTTGAAATATGGTACGAAGCAACGTGTTATAGCACAGATAAAGGAAAAATTGCGAAAACCATACATTTTTTTGTTACATCGTTCAGTAAAAATATCTTTAATTTTTTAAACTTACTACCCCTTTCCTCATAAATACCTACAGGTTTGTACGGAACCCTCGGTGCGCGAGTTCGACTCGCACTTGGCCGGTTTTTTTGTTGTCCAAACCCGTTTGGACGATCTGGTGAGGGTCGCAGGAAACCGCTGGATGCGGACAGCGCAAGACTGGTCGTTGTGGAGATCATTGGGGGAGGCCTTTGTCCAGGAGTGGACGTCTTCCGGGCTGACATGATGATGATGTCGTTCGTTCGTTCGGCCGTTCCGAAGACGGGTCTGAGCAGTAGCGCACTTGTAGCGCCTCACTCAACTGCCGTCATTATACTTCTTCACTCTACAAAACTTCAAGGCTAGAGTGAATAAGTACCTTATAAGTCGTCGTGCTCCATCTTAGACCACGACGTCGCTTAACATCAGGCGAGTTGGTGGTCAAACGCCGACCTATTCTACATAAAAAAAAATGATTACGTTTGGAAAATACTAAAATCAAAATCGGTGCATCCGTTCAACGTTGCGACAGACAGACGCACACACACGCACATACACGTCAAACTTATAACACCCTGTCGTTTTTGCGTCGGTGGTTAATAACGAAGATCTTACCGAAAGCTAACTTTTGTGCTAACTTCCGGTTTGAAAATATAGTTATCTCATATGACTAGCTCTAAAATACTATTCTATGGATACGTAACCAGAATAGAAGGCTTCAAAGGTAGTTGAAACACTGGAAACCACAAGCCTGCGGTTAGGATCTCATTACTTCATCATATCGATATCGTCACAAATTCTTGCGCCATGTGATAAGTACCGTATAACCTATACAGGGTTATAGGTACCTAACCAAAAACCTCTTAAGGGTTCATTGTACTCATCAATATGAACAACTTTTACTATGGGGCGAACTCTGAAATCTCGAAAAAAAATCAGCTGTTCCATACATTTTGTCTCAGGTCTAGGGACCCTATTCGGAGATTTGAGATTCTCATCTCACCATTTTGCGTCCTTGTTGCTCTAGTTTAACATGTCATAGGTGTGAGAGTGACCAAGATAAAACCTCATCTCATCTCACGCGCAGGAATAGCCCCCCAGAACTTTTTCTATGGAACAGCTGTTTTTTTTTTGCGATTTTAGGATTGGCTTCATAGTAAAAGTTGTTCATATTGATGAGTACAATGAATCCTTAAGAGGATTTTGGTTAGGTACCTATAACCTTGTTTACATTATATACATAAAAATATACATTATAATCTTTTAACCCCCGACGCAAAAACAACGGGGTACTATAAGTTTGACATATCTCTCTCTCACTCTGTGTGTGTGTGTGTGTGTGTGTGTGTGTGTGTGTGTCTGTCTATGGCATCCCAAACACAGGGATGTACCGATTAGATTTTGTTTTTTTTTTGTTTGAAAGGTAAATTAGTCGGGTGTGTTCAAAGCTCTGTTTGATTAAAATTGGTGTTGATGAAAACCGGTGACGGGGGTGTCTTGAATTTTTAATTTATTTCTTCTTTATTTTTGACAAAATTACCTAACTCCTGGATATCTATGAAATACGTAAATGCAGTCGACCGAATCCTACCGTATCTTATCAATGCACAACGATACGAGTATGTATCAATGTTATGTTTCATTTTGATCACCTGATGGGCTATAATGCATTGTTTGAACTGCAATTGAACGTCAATTGAAGGTCAGGTCATGTTCATTATGCCACAGCCCAAGGCCTTCACGAGAAGGGTCAAATGGGACACGTGCAGTGGCGGTTCCAGGGAGGGGGCTAAGGGGCTTAACCCCCTCCCTAGACATTGTGTCCATAACAGTTCTAAGAGCGCTGTTTCCCTTGCCAAAGCCTAGCGCTGCCTAGCTAGCCCAGCTTTGTTAATTTAAAGTACTATTTAATGTACCTAAAGGAATGTCCTAGATCCGCCACTGGACGCGTGAGACTTGGTACCTACTTATAGAATTGTAGGGTAAATAGGAATAAATTAAACAACATCTCAGTCATGCGTGGTAATGCATGAATCGGAAGATCTGGGTCGCGTGCATGATTTGCATGAAAATCTTATTAAATAGGCGCGAATACCTTGGTAATTGACAATATAATTTTACTACCACATAACTTACAGATAAATCCTACTATCCTACTAATATTATAAACGCGAAAGTTTGTAAGAATGGATGGATGGATGTTTGTTTCTCTTTCACGCCAGAACGGCTGAATAGATCTGGTTGAAATTTGGCACAGTAAAAAAGTATGGAACAGCACATAGGGTACTTTTTAACCGCCGGTGAAACCGCGGGGCGCAGCTGGTATAGTTATAAATATGTAGCCTATCATCGTGCTGGGGGTACTACAATCACGTCCGTTCCTCATGTGTCCCAAGGCCGCCACTCTCAGCACACTCGTGACAAGGGCTCTTATCAGATACCTTCATGATCAAATCGTTCCGCGAACCCTCAGAAACCGACCATCGATAAGAAGTCGGCGCCAAATCTATTCGCCGTTATCTGCATGATAAGAAATCAACGCCAAAACTATTATGAATTGATTTTGGACGCTATCTTTTCGATTGTTTTTCAATGTCGAAGAGATATTGTTTTTACGCAACAACTGCCCCCCAATTCTACTAACCAATTGTTTCAAAATTGTTAATGAATTGCCTCAAATTAGCACTTTTTATAAGCCATGGCATTTAATTGCCATGATTTGTTGTCGACGCTGAGCGATTGCGAATCGTATCGCCGCGCAATAAGGTCCGTGGTAGCGCAGCGTCGGAAATAAAACGTAACCATCATGTCATTATCGACTGCCTCGGTGGCTCAGTTGGTAGTGAACCTGCCTTCTGAGCTTGGGGGCGTGGGTTCGATTCCCACCTAGGGCAAACATTTATGTGGTGAACATTTGTGTTTGTTCTATGTCTGATGGGTGTTAATATCTATTTAAGTATGTATTTAAAAATATCTAAGTATGTATATCAGTCTCTGGCAGCCATAGTACAAACTTTGCTTAGTTTGAGGTCAGATGACCGTGTGTGCAATAATGTCCCCGAATACATTTTTTTTATTAACAAGTCATGGTAGGCCTCTTGGCTCACTGTTGCGTGTGAGGTCCTATATCTAAATCTTTTTGGCCTAAAGCCTAAAGGGTAAAATAGGTTAACGAACTATGCGTTCTTGTTGGAGTTTCTCAAAAATAGGAGTCATGTTTTACCAGGGGATCAGCGTCTACCGTAGCGTTCTACCACCACTTCAAACTTTTGCTGTTTGGGAGAATGCCTTTTCCAAATCTCATTGTCAAACTTCATTGCAGTGAAAAAGGGAAAGATTACGTAGTTGAACGTTAACCTAATCTTTTTTTGTTTAATTTTTGTACCAGTAATGAACAGCCGGTAATGATGTTATGGAGGCCTCTAAATGATGGTAGAAACACAGAATAAATAAAAAATCGGTCTGTGGGCGAAACCCCCGGCTTATGTGGAAGAAAGATTGTCGAGTGGCGACCGCGAACCAGAAGACGCAGCGTGGGAAAGCCTAGAGAGTGAACCGACGATCTGGTGAGGGTCCTGAGGAGCAGCTGGGTGCGAGAGGCGCAAGACCAGTCGTTGTGTAGATCATTGGGGGAGGCCTTTGTCCAGCAGTGGACGTCTTCCGAGCTGACGTGATGATGATGACAAATAATAGTTGTACCACTTCACATCCAAAATGAATCACTTGAAAAAACCATTTGTCATTCGACAAGAAGGTTTAACCAAAATAAATCATATTAACCCTCTTGACAACTACTGAGACCGACAAAAGGATTTCCATAGTTTATCACATTTATCTAGAACAGTTTGGTGTTAGCTAATTCAGTAGCCCATAGGTGGTTTATCTTAATCCTTTGAGCCAATATAGCTCCTGATAAGAGTACCTACTCATGCCACAGAGTATATAGTAGTTAGTTCGTACTACAAGTATCTACTTGAGATTTTATGGCACAAGATGTTTGAACGAAGATAAAAGATTTTAAATTGTGAATCTATAATTTTATGATTTGTGTTGGGGTCAGATGGGGTAACGTGTCACGTGCATTATTGTTTTATTTATCATTATCACAATTACATTTAAATTGTTAGCCTTTACTTGCCTATACTATATAATAAATAACTCTATACTAAATATATTGCCTAATATAGTATAACTGATGATATGAGATCTAACCTCCTAGATTAGTTAGATCACGGTATCATATTATACTCCGCCAGATATAGCATTCAGAAACACGTAGTGACGTCAATCGATGCTTAAGCGAGACCGAAAACAGTCATGATCACTTTTACAACAAGTTCGAAAGAGACAGATGAAGATGACATCATTATGTGTTTGCTGAATGCTAGACCTTGTTTTTTTGGATCATGCGTTAGATCTCTTTTCCTCTGCTAAACTCTGTAGCGACTGAATGAAGGATATGGAGATAAAGTATGCTTTGGGCTTACTCCGAAACAGGAATGAGTACTAACGCTGGTAGATTAGGTACAGGTAGTTGATAGCATTAGTAGGTATTACACACAATGTTCCACCATTATGACTCATTATGGATATTGTATTTATTTATTCGTTATTTTATTTCCGTTGACAGCTGCAGTTGAAAAAACAGCAGCTGTAAAACCTACTACATTTTTTGAATTGTATTGCACGTAAAATATTTTACCCCATAAATCAGGCTCATGCACTCAATTCATCGGTCACTTTAAACAAACGCAATAAGTCGGAACAGTGGCAATTATTGTCGTCTCGTTCTCGCTACAGTCTCGTGTACGTCTCTCTATCTTTGTTATTGATACACGTAACATAATACTGTCAACAGAGCTGTGTAGCTGTGTGTTTCCTTGTAGTTGTATTTGGTCCAGGTGCTATGT
This sequence comes from Peribatodes rhomboidaria, assembly GCA_911728515.1. Taxonomy (NCBI): domain Eukaryota; kingdom Metazoa; phylum Arthropoda; class Insecta; order Lepidoptera; family Geometridae; genus Peribatodes; species Peribatodes rhomboidaria. Next base: position 2,746,743 of record OU452190.1, read on the forward strand.
TCTAGAAATTAGAATCATACCGCTTCTTTCTAAAATTATTTCGATGGTTGCTACTCATTGAGCTTACTTACTTTTAAATAGAAAATCTTTGTGGTAAAAATAACGTGATTTTCGTTTACAATTTATTATTTTACTACAGCTTTCAGCGATTATCAGATAGCTAACGGATTATTAGTCATAGTAAGTACATGTAGTAACTTACTTAAACATTTTATCTAAATGGACACCACTTTAGCACTATGTAGTGAATACGAGTGATACCATTGAGTTCTATTACTACATATAGAGAAGGATCAAACATCCTCATCATGACATCCTCGATCTGGAGTTGTAACATTATTAATTTAAAGGCCTTCTTGCATAACATCATCACCGGCAGCTCATCACTAGTACAAAAGTTAGTGAAAAAATAAGGTTACCTAACGTTCAACTAAGTACTCTTTCAAAGTCAAAGTCAAAATGTTTTCATTCAATTTAGGTATAAAATCATAAGGAAAGGTCATTATTTATTTTGTTCAGGGTTTAAACTAAAGTTTGCTCCTTCCTAGAAGTCAAAGTCAAAATGTTTTTATTCAATTTAGGTATCGAATCATAAGGAAAGGTCATTATTTGTTTTGTTCAGGGTTTAAACTAAAGTTTGCTCCAACGCTGAAACAATAATTAGTCAACAAACTACATAGTACAAAAACGCACATAGCTTTTTAAGGCGTAGTTTTCTCGCGACTAAAAGGTCGAGACCGACTTGGACGCACGAGAGCTAGCAAGCAACTAAGTAAAGTGTGACCAGATGGGTTGCGTTTGATTTGAGCGGAACACAGTAGCGATATGCGGTGTCTTCTCTACGTAGTGATAGAACTCAATGGTATGGTGTGTACCGACTTATCAGCTTTCCCCTTAATAGAGAGGGCTTTATTGAAGAGTAATACTAATGTAGATTATCTATACATATCATTTAAAATAAGTACTTGAAATACCATTACCATTAAACAACCTACTTACTTAACCCACTTTATCGAGCTAGCTTTAGCGAGCGAAGCGTCTCTGCTTCAGCTTTACTTTACTTTGACAAAAATGTTTTCGTATGTCCTGATCTCTGGATTTCTCTACAAGTCAGATTTCTTAACCGATTCTCTTGAAATTTTGTGAGCATGTTCGATATTTATACTTAGCATTTTTTGTCGGGTCAGTTCTTGGTTTTTTTTTTCAAAATCATATCTCCGCAATTTTGAAAAATTACCCAAAGCCGAGTCGCAAAAAATTTCTGTACAATTTACGAACCTGCTCACAAAGTTTCACGAGAATCGGTTGAGGAATACAAGAACGACCTGTAGAGCATACAACATCATAATCAGTTCAGCTTATTATAATTGATTATATTATAATTGAATTATGTATAAAGGGCTGAACGGCAACGTATCCGTGATTCAAGTAGCTAAATAAGTTATATCGCCGGTTGAGCGCTTATGGCTCAGATCAATCTAGAGGTAAAGATGGAACACTGCGTTATATCTCACTGAGCCCACTTCTTTTTCAATGTGTGTGCGTGGTAATGTTGCCATGAAAAACATTTACAATTGCACGAAAACTAATATCAATTCCCAAACTCTACGTTAGCCATTTCCGTTCCAATTTACAACTTTAGTAGATTTAATATTCTAAAACTGCACATATTTTAAAGAGTTTTTAATTTTGCGGCTTTTTCAAAATTGACTTGTAAAAAAAACACACAGTTTTTAACAAGAACCTCAAAATGTAGTCCTGGTCACACTTTTATAATGCACTTTGTATCTTTAAGTACACGAAATTATACCATAAACCAATGTACATAATGTCGAGGTAAGAATGAACAAGCGAGGAGCGTAGTTTTTTTGCGTCAATGTGTGAGTGTTGTGTACCTTTACGACAGTAGCGTAGTTTTTGGATGGTTTTTGGCTTCACTTAGATCATACGCCGTGCGCCATCTTATTCTCTAGGTTGATCTGAGGCTTCTGGAGACATGTCTGGCCTCCGTGCGAGGCGAGCTACTAGTCAAATTTATACAAAACCACAGAAATAAACCATAAATTAGCCATATCTATAAAATATAGCTCAATTCATAAAATAAAACTGATTTTTAGTTCGATACTCGAGTACCTTCAAATCGATAGATATCGCTAATCTATGGCACAATTGGACCATAGTTGGGCGATATCATGGCTTAGCCGATTATGATAAGACTAACGAGGTTTTAGTTTCGTCTAATCTGTTGGTTTGGCTCGGGACAAACAAACACACACGCAATCACTCACTCACAAACTTTCGCAATATCAGCGTGATGAAAAAATTAAAATATCTTAGATTTTCTGTCGCATACTTTACTAAGATATTTTTGTGCCGAGCCTAGTCTACGCTCAGATCAACCTAGATAATAAGATGGCGCACAGCGGATGATTTAGGTAAAGCCAAAAACCATCCAAAAACTACGCTATTGACGTATATGTACACAACACGCACACGTTGACGCAAAAAAACTACGCTACTCGCTTGGTCAGATCGCTCATTCTTATCTCGACATTATTGGCATTGGTTTAAGGTATAATTTCATGTACAAAAATATACATAGTGCAATATAAAAGTGTGGCCAGGACTACATTTTGAGGTTCTTTTAAAAACTGTGCAGTTTTTTTTAAAGTCAATTTTGAAAAAGCCGTAACATTATATAAACTCTTACAAATATGTGCAGTTGTAGAATATTAAATCGACCTAGGTTGATATTGGAACGGAAATGGTTAACGTAGAGTTTGGGAATTAATATTAGTTTTCGTGCAATTGTAAATGTTTTTCATGGCAACATTACCACGCGCACTCGTTTAAAAAGGAGTGGCTTCAGCGAGATATAACGCAGTGTTCCATCTTTTCCTCTAGATTGATCTGAGATTCTACTTACACTAATCTACACTAAAACCACAGAACAGTACCAATTACTCATCTCTGTCTATGACTAAAACTAATTCACTGAACGAAGCGAGCTCTCGGAGTCTACTCGGACAAACTCCGCATTTATTTGTCCGACGATAACGTGAGCATCGTTGAGCTGATTTTCATGAAATTTTGCAGGCATGTACCTGGTAAATTTTATCGGTTTGCATTTATGTTGTTAGTTCAATTCAGTAATAAGACAGCCCGTACATTGGGCGATAACCATTACAGAGCCCAGGGGGACATGTAATTGCCATGATGGTAACGTATTGTTTTCGACGCTGCACTACCATGGACCTTATTGCGCGGCGATACGATTCGCGGTCGCGCTGGTCGCGCAGCGTCAAAACAAAACGCAACTATTATGGCTATAAAATGTCATGGTAGACCCCCTAAAGCCCTCACCTTGTACTTACTTCACAATTAGCAGTAATTTGACCTCGTGTCATCAATTATCGATGCCAACATGCGGGCTCTGTGCAAGTGCATCAATGTATTAACTCAGATCAACCATTCTCTACGTTGATCTGAGAATTCGCGGAATTCGCGGACAGATTAAAAAAAACTGAATAAAAACTTTTTTTAGTACTTGTACTAAATGTATCTGTATATGTATATGTATCTTTACGTCAAGCCATGCCGTGAAATGACCTAGTCTTGTTTCGGGATGTAGTCCGGTGTAACCGTTCCGAAGACGGGTCTGAGCAGTAGCGCACTTGGAGCGCCTCACTCAACTGCCGTCTTTGTACTTCTTCACTCTAGTAAACTTCAAGGCTAGAGTGAATAAGTACCTTATAGATCGTCGTGCTCCATCTTTGACCACAGCGTCGCTTAACATCAGGCGAGTTGGTGGTCAAACGCCGACCTATTCTACATAAAAAAAAAAACTTTAAAATTATCAAGAGTAAAGATTTTTTTTTTCATTTTAGGGCGCTCTTAATAGGCCATATTTTTACAGCAATATTGGCTCGAGCTTGGTACTACTGGCAATATTGCCGACTGCAGCCTGGCCATCATCAGCCATGCTAGAAATGTATGAATAAATGGCTGGACCACACTTAAAATATTGCCGCAATATTGCCGAGCCAGTATTGCCGGGCCACAATTGCAGTAAAAATATGGCTCGCTAGCTGCGCCCCGCGGTTTCACCTGCGGTTAAAAAGTATCCTATGTGCTGTTCTAGACTATAATCTATATCTGTGCCAAATTTCATCCAGATCTGTTTAGCCGTTCTGGCGTGAAAGAGTAACAAACATCCATCCATCCATCCATTCTTACAAACTTTCGCGTTTACAATATTAGTAGTAGGTATAGTAAGTAGTATATTATAGGATTAAGAGCTAGGGCCTTTAGATGCTTCCGCAGCTGTCAGCAAAGGGCTAAATAGGATTTGTTGTAAGTATTTTTTTTTGAGAACCTTGTGGGGTTCACAAGGTAAAAAACCTTGTGCGCTATTCTTTAATGTGAGTCTACCTACCTATCTATCTGTGTGTCGGACACTGCCTGTCAGTCGCAATCTCGCAACTCAATCATAATACCTGCAGTAGGGCTATTCTAAAGTAGTGACATTCAATCTCACCATTTTTCGTCCTTATAGCTCTCCTTTAAATGGTCATAGGTGTGAGAGTAACCAAGATAAAATCTCATCTCATCTCACGCATAGGAATAGCTCCCCTGTTCTATTCACAATTATTCGGAAACGTTTCCGATCGGATCTCACAAAGTTCAAACTCAAATTGTTCGAATCTCAGTCTACTTTTATACATTTTAGAATAGGGAATCGAGGATTAATCCAATCGAAAGAATAAATCACGTTTAAAAACTTATGAATACCTACGGACTGAGATTCGAATAATTTGAGTTTAAAATTTTTGAATCCAAACGGAAACGTTTCCGAATGATTGTAAATACCTATACGAACCCCTCTTTTACGGACAAAACGATTTCCATTTTTCCTGAAAGGTGACTTGTTCTAGACGTTTATAGTATGCTTAACTATCATTGTCTACTATTCATTTTAAACTCTAATTTACATACATATTAAGGTAAACCTACTTGTGACCCAGAGCTATAGTAGAAGGTTTACTTGATTCGCTTTGGAAATCCCCACAGGTATTTACTAACTATGTGGGTAGGTATTCCCTAATCCATTCATTCCTCTCCTAGAAATATTTTACCTTATAACGGTGACTCTTTGACACACAGGTCTATGACAATGACAGTGACACATATCTAGGGTCAGTCACGTAGTGTGGAGTCTCTATTTTTTACATCCGGCCTCTAGAGAATCCTCTAGAGGTCTCTAGGAGAATAAACCTTTTTTCAAAATCATTACCATCATCATTATTATTTATGTTTATATTGTGTTAATTATTATGTTAATTATTATTTTTTTTTTATTATGTTAATTATTAATGCTTATGGCTACATTAGCGGCCTTAGGCGATAATTCAGGCTATTGTGACAAGGGTGACCGGTTAGTTCGTCACTGAACTCGGCGATGTCTCGGACGAATCATCGCCCACGTCAACTCCACAGAAAGGCGACGAATTGATCGCTAATGTAGACTAGAACATGGCCGATAACCAATAATGACGATTTTAGCGCGACAACGTGACACGAGTTATCGCGCGCTAATGTAGCCGTAGCATGAGAATAACTCTGTCTTATTCATACTATGCCTAATTTATACTTCACTCATTTCGGTAATGTGCCAATCTCGTCCCATCACGAATCATACTAGCGAGCCGCCCCGGCTTCGCACGCCTACCTATAAACCTTCGTGAAAAAACATCTAACTGATGGTGTAAGCCACACCAAAATCCGTTCCGTGGTTTAGGAGGAATTAGCGGATATGCAAAAAGAGAGACAGACTAACGCGGAAAGTGATTTTGTTTTATACCTACTACCTAAGTTATAAGAAAAAGACAAAAAAAGACGTGTGGCACTCGGGGACTGCCGCGGTAAAGCTATTGCATAGCATTTTTTATCAACTTCTGCAATTATAATTATTTATTTATTTTTATTTATGCAGTGGAGGGTGTTATTTTCGTTACGGAATTCCTGGACTCGGTCTCCACGCTCAAGGCCCGCGACAGAAGCTATGCAATAGCTTAAAAAATAGATAGAGGTAATCATTTCTTTGTGTAATTCATTATTTATGTACTTAATGTAAAGTTTTAATGGTAATTAAATCGTGTTGATGACCTTAAATACACACACGGTCCATCCGTTTGTCAATATTATCCACGCAAAGACACCGCCTGCCCTTGCATTCATTGTATGTAAAGTAAATAATGTCATGTATAACTTACAACGGATGGTCAATAGTCATAACGAGTTAAAGATGGTACCTCTATTATTATTATTTTTTTAATATTTTTTGGTTATTTTATACCCGACTGTATGTATGATAGTGTGTAATATGTTTGTATGAGGTTTATTTGGTGCGCCCTACAGCCTAAACAGCTTGATGCTTGATTTCGACATGTGAGGTGTCATTTGAATCGTCTTGATAGTGAAAGTGACCTAGGGTACAACATTTTGCAGCCGAGTTTTGTTTTTCATATAATAATGTTATTTGTTTTCGAAGTCGTTAAAAACAAAAACTACTTAGTTCTCAATCATTTATTGAAGTTATTTTTACGTAATGTTTTTAACAAAACTGTTTATCAGTTGACCCTATATTCTGGATAAAATAATAAATGAATAAAAACAAGCTAGTTACTCTTATCGTTGTTTGTTTTGAATCTAGCAACACTTGCGTATGCTGTGACTTGACAATAGATATCGATAATTTGGGCTCGTGGGTGGCCAAAGAGATGGTGGTTTAGAGATCTCTAAACCACCATCATAGGTATTTATAATCATTCGGAAACATTTCGGAATCCAAAAAAAATTAAACTCCAATTATTCGGATTTCAGTCCGCATTCATAAATTTTTAAACATGATTCATTCTTCCGATCGGATTTTTACTTGATTCATATATATTCAAAATCATCATATCATATTCCAAAATTTATTACAGTAGACTGAGATTCTAACAACTTGAATTTAAAGTGGAATCCGATCGGAAACGTTTCCGAATGATTTTGAAATATTTTTTCATATTTTCGTTTAGGCGGTATCTAAATATCACTGCGAATAAAAGATATTTGAGCCGATCCGTGTTAATAATTTTATTTGACATAATAAATAAATAACATCAGTTTACATACCATTATGTAACGGTCTAATTATATATCTACCGTTTAGATTACTTTAGAATCGTTTGATTTAATAAAAATGAAATGAAATGAAATTTATTCACTAAAAATAGGGTATAAATAATGGTAGGGTACACTGAGAAAAAAATGATACGTATACGTAGCTCTCCGTAAGCCCATTACCACGTAGCTTGCAATTTTACACGTACTACGTGAACTGTATAGGTTATTTAGTTGTTGCATATTTACTAAAGAAGATACATACTGATGCGCAAGTAAGAGTCATACATCTCGAGAACGGTCACTCAGTGAAGCTCGTACAAGGATGCCGCATCATTCTTAATGGTGTTCCTACAGGAATTTACGTATCCGGCTTGATAACCTCGTACACAAGTACGCGGCTACATTTTAAACATAATAAGCGTTAATCGCTTAGGTATTATGTTTAAAATGTAAATTCACTATGCGCTTACAAGATAGCGTCTCCTGTTACTCATGACTGGATTATACATATTGGTCGGACGTAACTAGATAAAATAATCCGTAATCAATAACGTTTGGATTTTGCATAGAATACGCCTAGTTCATAATTAAATAAAAGCGATGATAGCCTAGCCGGAGAAGGCCCGTCTCTCAAGCCAGAGGGAGCGAGTTCGGACCCAGCCAAAGGCACGCACCAATTTGTTCATTGTGTGAACATATGTGCGTACTATATGCGTATATGTCATCTGCTACACGACTGGAGCCCGGTGTATGGCGACAGGCTCGCCCCCAGTCACATTTGGGACTGAATATCGTCCGGCGAAGTGTGGGTGTTGTACACCTCTGCCAGCCTCCTCGAGAGAAAGGCGTGAAGATATGTCATAATTCTATACACCACACACACACACACACACACACACACACACACACACACACACACACACACACACACACACATTTTAACACCTATATCATTATATTTTGTATGGGACAACATACTGTACGTAAGCTGCTACATTAGACGTATTTGGCGTACTGCCCAAGTGTGGGACTACTTATAGGGCGTAAACAGCTACACTGTAAGTACCCGGTGTATCGTTTTTGCATAAGATTACAAAATGTACGGACGCGGCCGCATTTATACATAACCACGATACTGTTCCTGTACTGCAATACATAGTACATAAGCGGCGACATTATAAGTATTCGGTATACTGCCCTTGTGTGGTATTACTTATTGTAAGTATGCGGTAGCATACATACTACGCAGTCCCGATATTGTTAAAGTCGATGTTCGATTTACAATGGCAACGACACATTTAACATTAAAAAAAGTATTTTAGGGGATTCTAATGGGTTCTGGGTTCCATTAAAGAATTGATATTTTTGAGTCGTCGATGAAGCTGATGGCAACCAAATGTCTTGTTCAGGGGCCCTATTCGGAGATTTAAGATTTTCATCTCACTTTTTTTCGTCTTTGTTGCTCTCGTTTGAAACGTATCGCATAGGTGTGAGAGTGACCAAGATAAAATCTCATCTCATCTCACGCGCAGGAATAGCCCCCCTGGTCCACTCCATTGGATAGAATTTGGGTTTGTACCTACACAGCTATCATTACAATATTTTATCTTTAGTTTCAGTAAAGTATCTTTTCGAAAAAGTTACAGTCATTATTATAAGCATTGACAGTTTAAAGGTTCCTTAAGATGATTTCAACCAGCTTGTAATGGCCATGGGGAATAAGAATTGTAAGACCTGCGGGAAATCTTTCATAACTCCTAAAAACTGCCTCAACAGAAACACTATATACTCGTAATTATCGAACGTACTCCCACTATGTCAAGAGAATCGCTTAAAAAATGTGACCGGTACTACTGGAAGACAAAGATCCGGACAAAAATCGGACATACGAAAGCATTTTTGTCGAAGCTGAAGCAGAGACGCTTTGCTCGCTTACGCTCGCTCGGCACATTAACAAAAGAAATAGGTAGGTCATATGAAAATATTGTTAAGTACCTATGCCTCAACTTTTTCTGTTGGGATGGTTGTGTTTGTGGTGCTATAACAGTAGGTAGGTATAGGTATCTATGTCGGACTCTAAATTTATATGTTTGTGTTCTCCCATCTACATCATTACAGATGATCTTCTGTCCGAGGCTTTGTCCTCGTGGCCTACACGAAACAAATGACATATTTACCTACCTATTTTTCTTTAGAAAGAAACATTGTAAGTGCTCTCACTACCTCTCAATTGAATATGCAAACTGACAATAGGTAGGTAGGTACCTATTCCAAGCAAAGCAATAAGTAAGTAAGTACTCGGTAAAACTCGAGTTCTCGGTAAAACTAAAATAGCCTCTGTTAATAATTGCAAATATTAGTTCATAATTATTATCAGATAAGAACATAAATCACAGATGCACCACAACCTCAGACAAATCCCTAATACCTAGGTAAACAGTCCCGTGCCTCATTCCCGCGCTCCACCGCACGCTCTGCCGTGTAGGATTTTCGGAGCCCAAATTATACTCTGTTTGGTGTATTTATTTACACGTTAACGGGGACTTTCAATAAAATCTGCATACTCTGATTGATAAATACTCAGGTCTAAGCATCTAAAAGTGCGGCAACATCGCAACTCGTGACCATGTCAGCAGAAACGGGACCTTTTTGCGACGTGGTAGGTATTGATTTTGTTTGTGAGTCTACGTATAGTAACCACCAACGTATATATGTATTCGGAGTACTCACGTTGTTTGTGATTAACTATTGTACGTAGCCGGCGACATTATCCGTAATCGGGGTAAGTACTATCCTTGTTTGCGACTACGTACATAAATATGCGCTTGCATTTTGTACGTAGGAGGAGTAAGTCTTGTTTGGCGGGAGCCTGTTTTATCACGTTTGCGGTGTTGCCAATTTGGCTTTTCTTTGGCAGTTTTTGGCATTTTTTTAGATTATTTAGTTATCAGCTAGATATCTCAATGATTCTGAATGCATAAAATTTGTTTGCCATTACTGAAAAATTAAAAAATGAAGGGAAATTAAAAAAATGGTGACACGGTAATGTATTGCACGACATGAAATTCTCAAGCTCATCGTTGGGAGTCGAAGTTTGAACCCACGTCATACTAATCATAAACCAGTTGAACGCTCCATCCATTGAGATATCATCGCTGCGTGGGAAAATAATTAAAATAAATTTTATTGGCAAATGAACATAGCGTGCAACGACAAAATCTTTTCAGAGGAAAAACACATTTTACATACTTATTGGGTACTAGTAAGACAGCCGGTAGTAACATGGCCTATAAACGGTCTCAGTAGATTCTGAGATCTCGCTTTGCTTGGTCAATAATTCGTCTTTAGTCATGCAATATCATGAAAAAAAAATTGCGACATTAGCTAAATTTGCATATTTTTGGCGACTTCTTTTTGTCTGAGCGGCAAAACTGATCTGTTCCGTCTTGACTCCAGTGTATGTGTGATCTAGCCCTTTTCAAGCGATACGAAATTTTACCTGATTCTTACAAAATTTTTTTTTTACAAAATTTGAAAAAAAAAAACTAAGTTTCAAATAAACTATGTTTAACCCTATGATTTGTAATTATATTTTTAACCCTTTCTAGCACCCCTTTATATGGTAAAATTTGCTAAATCTAGCTCTTTCTAGCTTGTCCGACTGCCTCTTTTCAAAAACCAAGGTGGCAACACTAGTCTTGTGTAGTGAACGAGTCGTGGACGGTCAAAGTTTGACCGTCCACGACTCGTTCACGGTCAAACAAATTACTGAGTGAGAGTTTATAGTGTTTTCCTGTGGTAAATTAATGACATGATTGTATGTTCAGATAATGTTGTGAGTGTTGTCAATTTGTGTCGGATTAAATTAATTTACGAATTAACTTTGAAACGAATTAGAAAAGCAGCTACCTACTCGTATCGTTCCTGCATTGTGTCTTTACAACTTCAAGTTTTAAAAAACTGCCAGACGCAGGCGCAGACACGGACAGTTTAGCAGGAGTTTTAAAACGCGTGGGATGCGACGATCTTGTAACAGTATTTAAAGGTAAGTTTATTAAATCAAGCGTGTACGTACCTACGTAAAAATCGTAGTACTATGAAAACGACGTTAGTGTGCGATCTATGGTCACAGCCTACAGTCTAGCTAGCCTAGCTAACCTACCTATCACATATGTGTAGAATTGATAACCACTTTTTTAGAGTATATTTAATTGTCAGTTTTAGAATACAAAAAAGTACTACATACTTTACTGAACTTTGTAGTACAGTACCATATAAACTCGTAATATGTTATAGTGGTGTTTGATAAAGAGTGTAGCTTAAAAACATGAGTAGTTTACAATTTTACTGTGCACGTTACACACTAGTTTTATTATATTTCAGGCAAACTAAGATGGTCTTCTGGAGAGCAATTTTAAGTGAAGACTGACGAGGACGCAAATGCTACTGACGGAAGAAACTTAGTCGGCTAATAACCTAACAACCGTATGGAAAAATCCGGGAAATCCGAGGAATTCTATCACCTGGCTTCACACATCTGCGAGCTTCTTGTAGCTTTGCCCACTGAGTAAGCAATGTCATATTTATGTTACTCAGGAATAGTGTAGCTTTGTATTGGTGAAAGAATATTTTAAGTTTTGAATCGGACCAGTAGTTCTGGATATTAACCCACAACAAACAAAGTCAAAATCTTTACCTCTTTGTGATATGACTGAAGATGTATTTAGTTGTTACTTCTTTTTAACCGACTTCCAAAAAGGCTGTATGATTTTGTGTGTATGTTACGTGATTACTCTGCCAATTATATATCGATTTAAATGATTCTTTTTTTTTTTGTAAATTATACTACAGAGGTGGCCCCATATATATTTTATCGGAATCGGGATGCGGTTTTTATAAAATCAACAAATATCTAAAAATTGTTTACAAAATGCTATTGGGATGACGGGAAGTCGGTTTTCTAATTTAAGATATTGTAATTAATATAAAATAAACCACCATAACAGACCAACATGTTCTTTATTTACAGCTGTTGCAAGAGTTTCGTCGTATGCACCCGAGCAATGACTACAGCCTATTCTCGACTATAACCCTGAAAAAACAAGATGTCTTGACTACCAGAGATTCGCAGTCGCAGATGGTACGTTAATACATGATTTATAATTAAACATACGTACTGTAATTGGCAGTCAGACCAAATAAAGCTTTAATTATATTACTATTTAAAAATGTATAATGGTATAACTGACAGTAAAAAGTGATGATAGCCTAGTTGGAGAACGCTCGCCTCTCAATCCAGCGGGAGCGTATTCGACTTAATGTCATCTGCTATATAAATTGAGCCCGATGGATGTTACTGGCTTGTCCCTTGTCAAATTTGGAACTGAATATTGTCCAGCAAAGTGTAGATGTTGTAATACACCTCTGCGAGTCCCTTTGGGCAAAGGCGAGACGATAATATATAAATATTTAATTAGGTAATATTGATCGATTATGGAAATACATGGGCTAAATTGATGTTATTCAAATTTTTCAGATTGATGCTGTTGCCATTTGTCATCAATATATCACCAGCACGCAAGCTCAAGGACCAGCCAGCTTGGAAACCCTCGAGAGCTGAGATCTGTGATGGCTTTCTATGAATAAATCCTTTAATAATATAATTTAATTTTTATTTCTATTATAGCCAGACATTTAGGCTTACGATATTGAGTGCTTAATAATTCCAGTTAGTGTGATGTTAATTGGTTTTGCTGTGTAAGAGTACTACTTGTTCGTATCTATCTAACTGTTTATAAACGAGTTTATTTTAATGTTACAGACTAAATCACGATGCTATTTAAATGAAATCTTATTTTGTGTTTCAGATACTTATCATTATGTCACGGATACATGACAGCTTGGATCCTCACACGTTTGATACTAGTGTTTCGTACGTACACCTTGGTGTTTGAAACGTAACGTAATGCTTTATTACAGTTTGACACTCCATGCGAATATACTGGTTTCTCATACGCAACCAATAGGAATGCAACATTACAACTAGGCGCGGCGCACGTATACCATGTGTTCATGTTGATGACATACATATTCTGAGATATTATCGTACTCATCATTTACAACATTTACTATAGGGCCCACCCTGAAATCTCGAAAAAAATCTGCTGTTCCTTAGAAAAATTTATTGACTTTGGACAAAATGTTTGAAACAGTAAATTTTTGCTTTGGAATTTTAGGGTTGGTCCTTTAGTAAAACTTTTTCATAATGATAAGTAATATGATATCCCAGAATATGTCTGTCGTCTAGATGAACAACCGGTATATATATGGCGTGCCAAGTTGTAATGTAGCAATCGTATTAGGTTGCGTAAGAGACACCAGTACATTCGTATGGAGTATCAAACTGTAATAAAGCAGTACCATTGCGTTATGTATCAAACACCAATGTGTACGTACGAAACACTATTATCAAACGTATGAAGTTCCAAGCTGTCATGTACCCGCATCATTACAATAAGTATCTGACATCAATCCGCATATACGAGACACCAGTAAAGTGCATATGAGGTTCTTAGCTCTAATGTAACCGAGTATTTATGATAAGTATCAAACACCAATCCAAACGTACAGGACACCAGTAGAAAACTTATGTGGTTCCAAAATCTAATGTACCCGCGTCATTACGATAAGTATCAATCACCGATTCATACGTACAAGACGCCAGTATAATACATATGTGGTTCCAAGCTCTAATGTAGCCGCTTCATTACGATAAATATCAAAAACAAATTCATACGTACGAGGGAACATTATAACACCTATGCGGTTCCAAGCTCTAATGTAACCGCGTCAATACAATAAGTATGGAACATAATGCCGTATGTATTAGACACCCGTATCATACGTATGCGGTTCCAAGCTGTATTGTACCCACATCGTTACAAAAACTACCAAACATCAATCCATACGTACTAGACACCCGTATCATACGTAAGCGGTTCCAAGCTGTAATGTACCTGCGTCAATACGATAAGTATGGAACATAATACCGTATGTACTAGACACCCGTATCATACGTATGCGGTTGCAAGTTTTATTGTACCCACGTCATTACAATAACTATCAAACATCAATCCATACGTACTAGACACCCGTATCGTACGTATGCGGTTCCAAGCTGCAATGTACCCGCGTCACTACGTTAAGTATGGGACACCAATTCGCATCATGATAGTAGTCATGAAGCGGGCTACGTAATGCTCGTTACTTAAGCAACATGAAGGCGCTTACAAGCTTACGAGTGGTATGTTTTTGTCCAGACGTACGCAGCGCGTCTCATGATTTACGTAGCATTTTTTTCTCAGTGTACAATGGTCTTAGTTATTATGAGTTAGTATTAGTCTTAATATAATGATTTAAAAATAGGGTAGGGTACAATGGTCTTAGTTATTATGAGTTAGTATTAGTCTTAATATAATGATTTAACCTATTAAACTTTTGCTTTGATTTTGATTACAATATAACTTGTTCGATTGTTAACTTGTTTGATTGGTGTGATGAGATATATAGGTAGCTACTAGACTATAAGAATTAAGATATAATATTATAAGAATAAGAAATACATGATTATGATGATAACAAGATGATACAAGATGACAAGAATACTAAGATTTTTTTGAAAAAAAAAAACATGCTTCGGCCATGTTGAAAAGTTTCCAAAAACTGACTTGGCAAAAAATATCTGTATAATTGTCCTACCCGCTCACAAAATTTCAAGAGAATCGGTCGAGGAATGCGACCCTTAGAGAAGTACAAACGCCGGCCGCGATATCTTCATCTCATAGAGCCACTGGTCCTATTTTGCTGTAGCTAACGCTCATTTTCACCGAACTTTATTTGGGAGATTATTTAGTTGACTGTACACTGTTGACATTTAACTTATTGAAGAGCTGTCAAAAACAGTCGATTAAAAATTCAATCGTTTGTAAAAGTTTTTATGAACTTAGGCAGTACAAAAAAGTTGCTTAACGGTTAAGTAATGCGTTTCGAAGCAGATATTTATTTATTTATTAACACACATTAAAAATAACATTGTAAAAATAGATCTTAATAGAACAGAAATATGTCTGTCTTAGAATATAAGAATAAGATTACATAAAAACAACTTTCGACTATGCATGTATCTATGTAAGTAAGTAAGTAGGTACCTACCTACTTAGAAAATTACCTGCTTAAAAGTTTAGTACATAATCTACCAATAACCTGTCTCACGCACCTATTTGTAAGTTCAAATCTCATTTCTCTATGGCACCATTGATATTATGTACCTACATAGGTACTCTTGTATTTTTTCTCGTTTTGTACCTACTTATTTTGTTTTTTTTTTAACTAATGGGTTATAACCGTACTTTCATATTTATCTACCTTCAACAAAAAAAAATCTTACTTAACATAGCTAAAATTAGTCTACGTATTACTGTATAATAACATAAAATTTTTAAAACACGTAATAATTTATTCGTGTCCTATTAAAATTACATCCTCAAATGGAACAAGTTATTTAGTAACCCTATTTTATCTCCCACCGACTGGTTTATATGCGCGATAAAAATGAACAGAACACGTGTGCCAGACGACAGTAATACTATAGGGCAAAAATAGATTACCGCTAGAATATCTCGTATTTATTGTGCTGATTTTGTATTTCTGTTTCGTTAACAAGGTCAAAAGGTTAAGCAAACGAGCCTATTTAAAAATACAATAACGTCAAATAGTGCCAAACCATCAATCAAGATAAAAATGAAAAAAATAAAACTCACCAAAAACAAAAGCAGCTATAAACAATAAAAATCACACTGGCCACTGAACACAAAAGTAAAAAAAATTGTAAAAACGTTCGATTTTTTAAAATTATGTAACCCTCGCTCGATAATAGCGCGCCGCGGGACGATCAGCGCGCGCAACGTCCACTGTATTTCGGTACACTGGCCAAATAAAATTAAAACTACCGTGTTCTTCGTGCGTAAACACGCATTATGCAACTTTTAACTTTATATTTCGACTTTCCAGCTATTTTCTGTCTGAAATGTGTTGTGACTGAATCTGGGCGGCGAGTGGCACGAGCTTTTATAAGTTCCTGTTGTTTTGAGGGGAACGTAAAATCGGGAATGCCGTCAGGAAAGCCACGCCCCCATTTCAATAATAATAATTGTACATTGTACCTACAGTTTACCTTATAGCTATTGACGTCATTTACTTGACGTCATTCAAACAGGGGTTATCTTTAGTGTTGATTCGTTACGTCAGACACACCTTCAAAGCTTCGTACAACTTTTTTGTGTTGTTGACCACTATCTGGCGCTTTTCTTTCAGAAAACCTACCTTCCTAGAGGGTTTTAATATTTTACGTTTAATGTTCAATGCTGTGAAGAAGGTAACTGAGGGTCTACTACTGATCGGCAATCTTATTAATTACGCCACAATCAGCTTCTCTCGGTCTAGCGCATTGACTGCATTGTATTTACAAACATTTTAGACGAGAGAGGAGTGAGTTGGAAAAATTGTGCTGTAGGTAGTAGGCCTCCTAAATAAAAAATACAGCCTCGCATCTATCAAACACATTATTTATTTTAAAATTACGAGTATTTCTTAAATGGCTGCGTCTCGTGGGTTCAGCCGGGGTTAAGCGATTAAATAGTGCTATTCCAGACTGAAATATATACTTTCTCTGTGCTTATTTTCATACAGATCCGTTTAGACTCTTTGGCGTGATTAAGTAACAAACATCCATCCATCCATCCAAACCCTCACATTTTGATATTAGTGTGATAGTGTGGCTTTTCATTGTAGGTATTGAAAAACGATAATTTCATTCATCCATATTATTTACTAGTAGCGCCCCGCGGTTTCACCCGCGGTTACAAAGTCCTATGTGCTATTCTAGACTATTATCTATCTCTGTGCCAAATTTCATCCATATCTGTTCAGCCGTTCTGGCGTGTAAAGTAACAAACATCCAGCCATCCATACGTACAAACTTTCGCGTTTATAATATTAGTAGGATAGGATTTCCCAAGATTGGTTTCTAAAAACTCGTGCATTGTAAAACTTGCCAAATAAATATATTCATAGGAATAATATTGAATTCTGTTATTTTCCGCTTAGATTTTTTACTAAAATTATTTTTTTAAATGTCTGAGCATGACCCGCTGAGCAAAATTCCTGCAGGGAAAATTAGAGCAAGTTTCTTTGCTCCAATTCTTTGTCAGGCGTTTTAATTGCTGTGTGATAATTATCGCTGTTATGTCACTAATCACTATTATAATGTGACTCAAACTCAGAGAAATTCAGAGAATTAATGTCTTTTTTATTTGAGTTAAATATCGCAACTATCGATTACTAAAGACCGAGGAACAGAAACATAGTAAAGCCGTGCTAAAACAGATACCTACACCTCGACACTGTCATACGGATGTTGAAATTGACATAAAACGTTGTTTTGGTTTCAACCACTGGGTTGGCAAATTATTTTAATCACTTTAGTTTTCTTTTTCACTAATATCTCTCATTATGATTTTACTCGGACACTAAAATTAATATAAATACGTTCTGTTTCACGTAAATACACCCGTGTGTCAAGGCATGGACGCACTTGAAATGAATGAAACGGAACGGCGCAGCAGAAAATAACCTCAAAAAAGTTAAACAAGCGCAACCAACGTGTTTATTTTTCTCAAATAAAAATAATTTTAAAATATGACTAAAAGGTGTTAAAAACTATCAAAATGGTACGTGAGATATTCCCTAGATCGTGTTAGTGATTAGAGTTTGTTGTGAAAATGTGTATTTTTTGCAGAGTAAGCTGTACGTTTTGTACGAGCATAGCGCGGGCTTCGCGTTGTTCCGTGTGGCAGAGTTTGAAGAATTGGCGGCTTTCCTGCCTCAAGTGGAGGAGTCTGTGACTGATCTGCAGCGATTCAACTCCGTGGTGACCCTGATCGCATTCCAGCCCTTCAAATCTGCGGTCGTCGCGTTGGAAAATATCAATGCAATTTCTGAAGGTTAGAACACGTTTTTTATACTTTTCATGGTATTTATGGCATAACAGAAGAGCTAAGGCATCTTTAAATATTAAGGTCAGTGGTCATATGATGCTGTAAAAATGTAAACAATAGTATTATAGTAAAATATTTACTTTTAAACAAAACAATCAACACAATAATTACAAAGTGACTTTCTGAGTGTGTTGTTCATGTTTTTTGTTGCTGAGAGTTAGCAAGCCTTTGTCTAACAGTTGTGTTACAGGTGGGAAAATTAATGTAGTACCTACACAGAGTGACCAACCTGTCTATAGATTTGTGTAGGAAACCACAATCATAATTTTTAAAACCAAAAGGATAATCTCCTGTAGATAATTTTAGTTTCCTCATTTAGTTAACCAAACAAATTATTTTACTAAACTCAAACCTCTGTAAAATTGTCCTTTTCCAGGCATTGTGCCAGAAGACTTGAACTTATTTTTGGAAGGTGCGCTACCAAAGCGCAAGAAGCGTGGCAAGTGCACCCTAGGCGTTTTGGATCCTAAACTTGGAGCGGCCATCAGTGAGGCACTCGAGATACCATGCTCACATACCGGGGCTATTCCAGAGGTGCTGAGAGGTGAGAATTATCACAGAAATACTTGTGTGCAGGTAGGATTTTGTTTATAGGGAGCAGTTTGTGGCAAAAGCATAAATTTATTTTCTAATAGCTAAAGAAGAGTGCTCTAATAGCTCTTGTTGGTGGAGTAATACACAGGCTTAGAGGTCTTGTGCTTGTATTTTCCTCTTTGTTCACTAGTGGATCCAGGGGACGTAATAGGCCTACCACACAAGCTTACTACACTTTTAACTGTGCAGGCCAGGCTTGAACATAGAACAAAGCGCATGTGGTTGGTAAAACTGTACACCGCGCCAGCCTCACCGCATGGCTTGCGCGATTTTCGACTTGCCTACACAAGTCGAAAATATTGTATTGTTACCATATGGCTCAGTTAAGTACGCCTAGGCCTCAGTTAAGTAAGCGCAGTTAAAAGTGTGATGAAACTTGTGTGTGTGGCAAGCCTATAAGGGGCCTCAAGCTCCCCCTCCCAAATATCTAATTCACACTACAATAGTTCATAAAGTCTATTTATATTGATAAAGATTAGCCTCAGCTTAGTAAATCCCCCTCTGAACCAAAATCTTACCTACCTTGATAAATCTTACTTTCAATTAAGTCAAGCTCCCACCAAACCAAATTCTTGGATTTGCCGCTGTTCTTGGCTTGATCCCTACAACTACTACCAAAACAGCCACCAGTGGTGGTTTTTAGGACAAAGTTTTAATATTTGTCCCAACTGCTGCCAGTGGAGCTTGTTTGGTCATAAAAATACTATTTTTAGCATTTTGTTATTAATGTAATTATATAGTTAAGCCTTTTTACAGTGAAAAAAATTATCAAAATTGACTTTCCAAGTTTGAGTTCTGTCGTTTTTTGACTGTAGTTTTCACCAGAGGTAGGTGGCAACAGTTGGCACAAATTTAAATATTGTTCTAATGACCGCCACTGGTTACCGTTTTCGCGGTACTCGTTGGGAGTAAGCCCTGTCCTTGTATGACATGACATAAAGAAAGAGTAAAAACAAAATTTCTTAAAATTATTCATACCTTACTTAGCCCTATAACAACTTACAATAACCATGTACGTACAGAATGCACACTTTGATCTATCGTAAGTGTCCATCGCTTTCGGTAATAACAGTAGTGCTAAACTGAATGCGAATCGTATCCTCATACACATGCTGAGTTTATGTGTGTGCTACAAAGATATCGGAACAAATATACTAGTGACTGTGGGCTGTGAAGACCTCGCAGCCAACGTCGGTCCTTGTCTTTTCGATCGTATTTAACAAACTCACTCTCACTACTCACAAAATTGGTTGAGAAATGTGACATGTAGAGCAGAATAGCTGGACATCGGGACCTACACTACCATTGTTGCCAAATCTGAAACGCAAATGCTGTGTGCTCACTCAGTCGATCACACAACCATTTTTTTTTGTTTAAAATTTTTATTGAAGCTTTAGTCTGTGCGATTATGCCAGCCCACACAAGCATTTGGTGTCTACTTGGTACAAGCACAGTATTTGAAATAATGACAATGATCTAGGATTTTGGTTTGGTTTTGGATTGAGGGGTTTTACTTAGCCGAGGGTAAGGTTAATTATGGTGGTACAAAAGCACTAAAAAGCTGGACATTTCATACTATTGTAGAGTCAAGTTAGATACTTTAGGCCCATAGAATACTCTTCGCTCCCTTTTGGATCCACTACTGCTCTTGAGTACTTTTGACTAACCAATCATAAATCTCGTAAATTTCTCAGGCATCCGTCACCACTTCCACGCTCTCATCAAGGGCCTGACCCTGAAGGCGTGCAGCGTGGCCGAGCTTGGTCTCGGGCACTCATACTCCAGAGCCCGAGTCAAGTTCAACGTGCACCGAGTTGATAACATGATCATACAGTCTATCGCACTGCTGGATCAGTTAGACAAGGATGTTAATACATTTTCAATGCGGATCAGGTAATTTGTGTTAAAACGATTATTAGCAGTTCTCATATTTTCGAGATTCCATTTATGCGCGCTCAGTTATTTTTGTCGTTCGAAAGAGCGGAAATTACGCAAAAGACTACATATCGTCACGCCTTTACCCCCGAGGGGGCTGGAAGAGGTGTAATACAACACCCACACTTCGCTGGACGATATTCAGTCCCAAACGTGACAGGGCGCGAGCCTGTCGCCAGTCATGTCATGTAGTCATGCAGCAGATGACATACAATACGCACATATGTTCATAATGAACAAATTCGTGCGTGCTGTCCTGTCCTGGGTTGGAACCCGCTCCCTCTGGCTTGAGAAGTGGGCCTTCGCCAACTAGGCTATCATCACTTTTTAATATTCATACGGAACTATAAACGAAACTCAGTATATATGTATTGTTCGAAAGCTTGCGTAGTTTATAAAGTCAAAGTCAAAGTCAAAATGTTTTTATTCAATTTAGGTATCAAAGATACACTTATGAACGTCAAAGTTATTTAAATAGACTCGACCGCCTTGTTCGGATAAAAAGCCTCTACTCAGAAGAACAGGCAAGAAACTGAGGGGCATTATTTTTTCAAATAATAAATAAATTAGTCTCACAAATTTTGGCTTACAACTAGGTAATATCTATAAATATTAGTGGCTACTTGGCGGAAGTGGAAGGCTCCAGACATCTTTATCTTCTAAATAATTCTTAACCTTATAATATCCTCCTTTCATTAATGTAGTTTTTACATGTGATTTGAATTTTCCCTCGGTGAGCCCTGTTATATTTTTCGGGATTTTATTGTAAAAACTAACGCAGTTGCCTAAAAATGACTTTCTTGACTTAGTCAGTCTAAATCTCTGTACAGCTATCCTATCCTTATTTCTAGTGTTATAATTGTGATAGTCACTGTTCAATTTAAATTTATGTAGATTTTTGCGAACGTGCATAATATTTTCAAAGATATATAAAGAAGGTAAAGTTAAAATATTTATTTCTTTAAATAAATCTCTCAATGATTCACGGGGACCCATTCCGTAGATAGCGCGGACCGCTCGCTTTTGCAAAATAAAAATGGCCTCCACTTCAGCAGCTGATCCCCACAGCAAAATGCCATATGACATTATGCTGTGGAAGTAAGCAAAGTAAACCATCCGAGCTGTAGCTATATCCGTCAGTTGCCTAATCTTGCGAACCGCATAAGCAGCAGAACTAAGTCTCCCAGACAGAGCACTAATATGTGGACCCCATTGCAGTTTGGAATCAATGCTTATACCCAGGAACACCGTCGCCTTGTCTATATTAAGTTTATCGCCCTCAAGCATTACGTTTGGTTCTATATATCTAACATTAGGCATGGAAAACTTTAAACACTTAGTTTTTTTTGCATTTAGTAACAAATTGTTCGCAGCGAACCATCTCGAAATAATAGTCAGTACGTTGTTCACATGCACAAGTTCACTATCTTTCCTATCTGTTCTAAAAATAAGAGATGTATCATCAGCAAATAGAACTATGTCTGTAAGGTCCTTAACCATATACGGCAAATCATTTATATACGCCAAAAATAAGAACGGGCCTAAGATAGAACCTTGTGGTACTCCCATTGTAACTAAAGATCCGGAAGATGTGACGCCATTAATTCCCACTTTTTGTTGTCTATCAGTTAAATATGACTCGACAAGATCTAGAGCGATTCCACGAATTCCGTAGTGGTGTAATTTACGGATCAAGGTGCGGTGTTCTACACAATCAAACGCTTTGGAAAGATCACAAAAGACACCGATGGCATCCTGTGAACTCTCCCAAGCTTCCATCACATGCGTAACTAATCGAACTCCCGCATCTGTTGTTGATCTACTTTTCGTGAAACCGAACTGATTTTCGTTTAATATACTGTGTATGTTAAAGTGACACAACAGTTGATTAAGTATAATCTTTTCAAATATTTTACTCAAAGCCGGAAGCACAGAGATGGGTCTGTAATTCGAGGGATCTGACTTACTACCCGATTTGAAGATAGGGGTAATTTTGCTGTTTTTCATTAAATCGGGAAATGTGCCTCTGTCAATACACATGTTAAATATGACCATGAGGTGTGGTGCAATAGTTTCTATTAAAGACTCTAACACTTTTACTGATAATCCCCATAAATCTTCACTAGATTTAACTCTTAAGCTTTTGAAAGTTTTGATAATTTCAGAGATGGAAGTGTATCTGAACCGAAAGTCTGGTATATCCCGCGAGAAGTGTTCTTTTAGAAAAGCACCTGCATCATCTGGAGACGAGTTAAGCGTTTTGGTGGCATCAAAGGGTATGCTAGAGAAGAAATGTTCAAAAGAGTTGGCTACCGATTTTGCATCAGAAACCGGCTGATTCTCAACTACCAGCGTAAATTCTGAATCCCTCGACTTACTTTTTCCCGTCTCTGTGTTGATGGTCTTCCAGACAGCTTTTATTTTATTATCGGATTTTTGAATTTTATCTTTTATAAACAAAGCTTTAGCGCGAATGCAAACCGACTTAAAAGTTTTCGAGTATTTTCTAACATAGTCATGAAAATCCTTACTAGATGTCAGAGATTTCTTGTTATATAAATCATACATAACATCTCTACTTTTTCGTATACCTCTGGTCGCCCAGTCACTAAACTGTATTTTTTGGTTGAATTGAATCTTCTTCTTTGGACAAATTTCATTAAATTCATTGCTAACTATTTTAAATAATTTTTCATAACTGTCATTAGGGTTATTGACAGAAAAATCAGTTAAAATAAGTTTCGACTCTATGCAATTATTTAGTCGTTTTAACCTACCTTTCGTTAATGGTCTACACTCAACTAAAGATGGTTTCTTTATTTTATCAATTTCAAATTTAATTGCAAGGCCCTTGTGATCTGACCTGACTCCGTTAAAAAGTGATAAATCTTTTGTTTTACAACTTGAGAAAATATTGTCTATGCAAGTAGATGAGGTCTCCGTTACTCTAGTTGGCTCGCAGAAAAGATAGTTTAAATTAAATGCTTTAAATAAAGAAATTAGATTAATTTTATCCGTAGAATTGACTAAAATATCTATATTGAAGTCTCCGCAAACCAAAATAGATCTATTTGATTTAGAAAGTTTCTTTAGTACGCACTCCATTGTTGACATAAAATGATTGAAGTTAGATGCTGGTGGTCGATAAACACATAATATTATGTGCCTGTCCATTTCCGCACAAGCAATTTCACAGACACGTTCAACAGAATAGCCCCTTATGTCAGAGCGTTCCTTATATTTCATGTTATTTTTAAAAAGAATAATACAGCCTCCTCCTTCAGCGGATACTCTGTTAAACGCACTGGCCACCTGAAAATTTGTAACATTAAATAGCATTTTATTTGATTTTAACCAAGTTTCAGTGAAACATAAAATATCAAAATTATACTTATCTAATAAAAGTTCTATTTCTAAAATTTTGCCAGAGAAGCGGTTTATGTTTTGATAAAAAAGTGAAATGTCCACACACTTCTCTGTTGTCTCACTTAAAAGTTTAAACTATTGGTCACAGTTATGTTATTAGTACATTTACCAAAAACTGTGACCTTATCTTTGTACTTCGTTATATTTCCTATAACTGAATCAATATTGTAGGCTAACAATGTAGCAATCAAGTGTCTGCATTTCTTAGGACAATACATGCTGTCCTGTGTTAACTTAAAATTATAAATAAATTGATTACTATCAAAAAATAGCAGCTTATCACTATGACGGGAAACTATGTTAAACATTAATGCATTCAAAGAATGGATGTGGTTATTTTGACTTCTAGTCAAAGAGTCTGAGTATGGAAATGCACATAACATTACTTTGAATGCATTTAATTTCAACAGACAAGTTATTCTTGCAATCACTTCTTTCCTGTCTGTACCTAAACTTTGCCCCAGGTAAACCACAACAATTGTACTACTATCTATTTTACAGCTTAATATTTTCTTTTCAATTTGAGCATATGATGCTCCTGGCATGCAGTGGTTTACCACAGAACAACTAACACTGTTGCTCAATAAGGAACCTAAGCCTACACCTATTCTGTCTGAAAAAACTAAGATTTGGTTAATACACTGTACCTCACTCTGCTCCGCCTCTAGGATTAATTTAGGTGAACTAGTAGAACTAGTAGTAAGGGTTGAGGTATCTTTTTGAGGGTGGTTAGAACCCGTCATGAGGTTGTTCTCAGAGTGTAGGGTCACACTCTCTACATTACTATTAACCAGGTCTACTAGCTCAATTGCAGTCTTGTAGTGCTCGCTTAGATGAATTTGAGCAGACTTGTATCCAGAAAAGATATCTTGTAATGTATTTTCTTTCTGGAGCAGGTCAGAGCGAAGTTGCAGTGTATCATTATCATATAATCGCCTAGTAATGTCTAGTTCTTCCATACAGTTTTTTAGTTGCTCTTCTAATGACAATTTATCTTTAATTAAATCTACATTTTTACTGAAATAACACCTTTTTTTCAGTTGTTTTTGACATTTTTTTATGATTTTCTTAACTTTAATATATTTTTTAATTTTGTTGTGACTTTTTAAATGGGTGGTAGTATTATTCATACATTTTTCCTTAGTATGGTCAATGTTTACTATAGGTTTTAAATTCATGCCACCACCTACCAGCTCATCGAATAGGTTCAGTGTGTCGGCTACCTGTTCATCACTTTTTCTGGATTTTAGCACTAATAATTCATTATTACATTTGCTCAACTCTAACTCAAGGTCTTTAATGCGGCTTAAGGCCAATTCATAGGTCTCACCACACTCTCTGAATGATATTATAACATGCTGGAGGTGGTCGCATTGTTCACATGATTCTATATATTTTAGGTGTAGGTCGGATAATTCACTTTTGAGTTCAGTGTTTTTTAAAATTAGTTTGCTCATTTCTACTTCACTATCTTCCCTTTCCTGCAGTAGCTGGGTGTTCAGGTCTCTACAGGCCTTCAAATCAAGGATTGCTGTTTTGAGTTTGTGCTCCATGTCCTTTGCTTTGGCCTGACGGGTCATCATTGTCTTGTCCGTTGGTCCGGAAAAAGAAAAGAAAAGGAAAAATATATATATAAACTCGGGCACAGGCAGCTCTCGTAGTTGTAGTTATAATGTGGTGAATAGTGTTTAGTGTATAGTTGTGTGGTTGTGTCTGCGACAAAGAGTTATGACATCAACTTTGCTTCCACAATATACGTCAAGCAAAGGGAGAAATAACGGACGTCGTCGTTTTGTTAGGGACGTTTGTCACAAAAGTGAGCAATGGGTAGGGTTGTGTTGTGAATTGTGTTGTTTTAATAATGTAAATTAACACAAATACTCC
Organism: Peribatodes rhomboidaria; assembly: GCA_911728515.1. Taxonomy (NCBI): domain Eukaryota; kingdom Metazoa; phylum Arthropoda; class Insecta; order Lepidoptera; family Geometridae; genus Peribatodes; species Peribatodes rhomboidaria. The sequence goes on from OU452190.1 coordinate 2,772,863, forward strand.
CAGGGATTTGCACAGAAATTCCAATTTGTTCACTTGTCCGGTCAGTTTGAATCCGCCCGTTGTGAGAAAAGACGTCAGATTCACGAGTCTTTTTTCAGTAAAAACTCTAGTGCATCACATTACCAACAACTTCACTTGGTATTTACACATTTATTACTTTATTTACAGTCTTAAAGTAGTAGATTATTCACTTAAAACAATTATTTTATTAAAATTAAATACGGAGCACAAAATATTGACACTTGTCCCTAGTGTTGCCCGAAGCGAAAAAAAGACAGTCAAAGTAGACAGTCAAAGACAGAAAAAAAGTATAGATAGACAGTCTTCAGTATCGTAGCAATATCAGATCCATTGTTGGCCAATAACATCCACAAGAGTTCACTACTATGTAGCGTTCACTTGGTTACATGAACGCAAGCCTAGGATGCTGTGCGGACGAAGTTCAGCCACAGTGCCGCTTTAAAACTTTTTCGTATAAAATGTATGAATTATACACAAACGACACAACGACTCAGGTACATCGCTTCAGTTTTCACGCCTGAACCTTGTCCGCGCCGCGCCGTGCTACACCGACTATATAATTTGCGTCATACAGCAGGGTTTATTATGTTCCTTGCATACAACGAACGCCACTAGCTCCAAACAACACAAACAACATAGCTTCAAACCAACTTCAAACTCTCCCTTTTCAGAGAATGGTACTCATACCACTTCCCAGAGCTGTACAACATTGTCCCCGAGAACCACATCTACACTAAATGCGCGGAATACATCAAAGACCGGAAGACCCTCAGCGAGGAGTCCATAGAACCGCTGACCGAGATCATCGGAGACTCGGAGAAGGCTCAGGCTATAGTGGACGCAGCTAAGATGTCGATGGGAATGGACATTTCGCCTGTCGACCTGATTAATATACAGATGTTTGCGACGAGGACTGTTGCTTTACATAATTACAGGTAAAAACTTATTCATAAAACATTTTTAGCTGAATTGGTTGAGGATTGGAAATAAATTAATTTTGAATTTTTTGAATTTTATTGGAATGGATTGGAATTGGTTAATTGATAGGATGTCCAAATGTCCATGTCTTTAAAGCTAGGCATGTTTCTTCAAAAATATTAATACAATGAATATTGTTCAAAACAAAACAATGACAATACAATAACTTTGTTTTGAACGGTTGTTGTTGAGCAATGTTCAAGTGTTCAAAAATAGTTTTTGTACTAGCTGCCTAAGCTATATTAATATTATTATTTGTTGACACTGGCAGCTTTAAGCTAATGCATGTCTTTCTGTTTTTGAAGCACTTCAATTCTTTGCTAATTATGTTACTTGTTAATCTTTGTGTACCATATATGTTACATCGTTATTGTGCTACATAATTAACTAATAATGGATATGGAAGAAAGAGACTAGATTTCGCGACACAGGTTCGCCTAGTGCGAAATCTAGGGTACTCTAGTCATATTGTCTCCTATTACACTTGTACTTGAACCTTTATATTTAGATATCCATTATACTTGTACTATGTATATTAAATAAATAAAATAAAATAAATAAAAAGTTAACTGAGGAAGCATTTAACACAGTCTCTGGTAACTTAGTCCATCACAATCCTAACCATACTTAGTTGCTTTAGTTTAGCTTACATATAGCTATCGAGTCTAGTCTATAGACTAGGCTAGTTCTATGGAACTGGTTTATTATGTTTAGTTTGAGACCTTGCTTTTTAAAATACTAATAGTTGATACCTAAATCGCTATTTATAATTACAACTTCCTCATTTAACTTGGCAGGAAACAAATAGCAGAGTACCTGCACAGCAAAATGACCAGCGTGGCTCCCAACCTGACCGTGCTCATCGGGGACCAAGTAGGAGCCCGGCTCATATCCAAGGCTGGCTCGCTCACCAGCCTGGCTAAGTACCCCGCTTCCACTCTACAGATACTGGGTAAGACACTGTGTTACATACAAATAGTTATAAAATTGCGACATTGTTTCCTACAGTTAACAAACGTTCTCTAATTTTGTTCAAGTTTCTACATGGTTTGTTATCCTTGCTGCTAATATCACCAAATTCTGACGAGCGCTAGCGGGCCATAGGACCTACCTATAGAGGTATACTTAGGTCTAACTGTCCCTTGAAGCTGTGAAAAATCAAACTTCTAAGCCAACGCAATCAAAAGATACAGCCGTTTATGCTGCACATTTTCAACAAAGGAAAAATTGCAAAAAACATACATTTTAGTTACATCATATAATAAAAAAATTTGGGTAATTTTAAACTTATTACCCCCTTTCCTCATACCAACCGGATACTACCAACAGGGTTGTAAGGAACCCTCGGTGCGCGAGTCCGACTAGCATTATTATATTTATAATTATTATAATATTTTGACTTAGAAATGCGTTTTTGATTAAGTGTTCAAAGGTTTATTGGATAACGGTTCCTAGCTCATACACACATACATCAAACCTATTATATCATATTATTAAACCTATTAATATGATTTCAAAAATGTAACACTCAATATTATTGATCCCAGGCGCCGAGAAAGCGCTGTTCCGAGCGCTGAAGACGCGCTCCAACACGCCCAAGTACGGGCTGCTCTACCACTCCACGTTCATCGGGCGCGCCGGGCTCAAGAACAAGGGCAGGATCAGCCGCTACCTCGCCAACAAGTGCAGCATCGCTTCCAGGATCGATTGCTTCTCAGGTCAGAATCATCACTTAGAAAAAACAAATTAATTAAAAAAAAAAGATTAACTACGATTTTTTAATAGTCGGTAGTTATTTTGTAGTAGTTTTGTAATACAATTTTATTCTTGCGCAGTTGCTTTGAATATGGGTTTACTTTAGAATACTTACATACTTTAAACTACACTTCGAATGGTAGTTATAATACATTACAATGTGTGCTTAGGTTGCATATGGTTATCGGTTGACGGTACGGTAGTACTAAGCAAAAGTAGCACATATTATACAAACAAGTATAAATTAAAAAAAAACCCCGACACCGATGTTCCTCAAACATAGCTAAGAACACTCCCGACTGATTCACCTTTCAAACAAAAAAAAAACAAAATCAAAATCGGTTCAGCCGTTCGGGAGCTACGATGCCACAGACACTTTTTTGGGGGCTGAGCTACCCACGTCCGTAGGAGTGTACTCTATTCTGTTTCCCTACACGTGGTCCCCGGGTAGTGCTAACCGGGTAGCAAACTCTGGTGAGAGGCTTCGGCCGTGGCTAGTTACCACCCACCGGACCAAGCCATGCCGTGAAATGACCTAGTCGTGTTTCGGGATGTAGTCCGGTGTAACCGTTCCGAAGACGGGTCTGAGCAGTAGCGCACTTGTAGCGCCTCACTCAACTGCCGTCTTTGTACTCTTCACTCTCCAAACTTCAAGGCTAGCGTGAATAAGTACCTTATAGGTCGTCGTGCTCCATCTTCGCTTAACATCAGGCGAGTTGGTGGTCAAACGCCGACCTATTGTATATAAAAAAAGACACACATATACACGTCAAACTTATAACCCGTCGTTTTTGCGTCGGTGGTTAAAAATAGTCCAATACTGATATCGTGAAAAATAAAGAAGCCGTTTTAGGCGGATAACACACTAGCGCCGCCTCCCGCTGCGGCGTGCGAAGCGGCGGAAATTCGTATTGCGCTTCTCCGCACGGAGACGCGGTGTGTTATACCCTGCGTTTTTTTTTCAAATACAATATGAGATTTTAGAGTCTTAAATTCAGCATCAACACCTCACACCGGAGCGGTGTCCGGCGCAGTGTATTTTGTGCCTTATACTAATGATATCCTATCCTACTAATATTATAAACGTGAAAGTTTGTAAGAATGGATGGATGGATGGATGGATGGATGGATGTTTGTTACTCTTTCACGCCAGAATGGCTGAACAGATCTGGATGAAATTTGACACAGAGATAGATTATAGTCTAGAATAGCACATAGGATACTTTTCAACCGCGGCGCGGGTGAAAACGCATGGCGCAGCTAGTTATTAATATAAGCCAATAAATATTTGAGTATTCAATGAGCAGTATTCCAAAGTAGTTAATAAAAAAAAGATTAGTAAGTATAGTTTTTGTGTATTTTTCTGTAAAGTATGTTTTATTTTTCCCAGAATTGCAAAGCACAGTCTTCGGTGAGAAACTCCGTCAACAAGTAGAAGATCGATTGAAGTTCTACGAAACAGGAGACATTCCGAAGAAGAACATAGAAGTAATGCAGGAGGCGATAGAAGAACTCAACCAGTCTAGCGCAGACGTAGTGGATGGAAGCGCTAAGAAGAAGAAGAAAAAGAAGAAGGACAAGAAACAAGAGGTTGTCGCTATGGATGAGGACTAGATATGACTATAACTAATACTTAAATCTATTTTTGAACTGTTTGTACAGTTTTTTATTAATAAATGTTAAGTATATAAGTGTGTTTTTCTGTGCACAAAAATTATATTGCTTCGATATTTAATATGTACTACGTACTAGATTTCATCATCCAAACAAACTTTCGTCCACTCCAGTGCACTGAAATCCTTGCACCTTGCATTAGAGTGGTTCCGACACTCGTGCAATGTGGTTGTGTACGGAGCGGCGCTATTTTACTGGAATCAAAGCGTGAACCTGGACAGACGTAAATTAGCAATTAAGTAGTCAACGCTGCAGCAAATCTGCGATCAGCCTATGGTAGGCAGACCCACTTAAGCCTCGTTTATCCGGACACAAGCACTGGAACCTTCGTAGAGATTTCAGTGCTCGTATCAAGACAACATTCACTCCATACACAGACAATGTCGACCACAATTCCTTCCTTACTGTCATACGCCTTCTCCAAGTCTACGAATGCGCAAAACACTTCTTGACTTTTAGCCAAAAAATTCTCGGTTATTCTTCAGATTTGATCCATACATCCCATTCCTCTCCTGAATCCCGCTTGCACATCCCATATTTTCTCGCCAGTTTCATTCATCACTCTTTTAATCAAAACCTTTGCATACAATTTGCCGACGATGCTGAGTAAGCTAATGCCTCGCTAGTTTTTAGTCTTGCTGTTTTTTTTTAGTTTTTAGCGACCTTTTTCCTTTGTAAAGCGGATGACGGCCTTGCACCAGTCTCCTGGTACTTGACCGTTTAAAGATACACCCTATTTAAAGTATAGTGACCAAGGCGAGATATTCGGTCTTGAAAAGCTAGAATATTTGAGGTATGACAACGGAGATGAGTTAACACCGACAAAAACTACACATATTTGTACAAAGTAATGTTTTATTCTTATTCACAACAACACGTCATTTATCCTTAACAAGCTCCTAAGCCGATTTCATTGCAGTTAATTTTTACATTAATATTCACGCTAGCTAATTGCGTCACAAATAGTTTGAAGACGTAAGGTATGGCGACGGAGGCGAGGTGTCCCTCGCCGCAGAGCCGGCACGTGTCTTCTGTGCTGGTGGCTTTGGTGCCAACAATAGGGCCGACTAGTGTGCCGCATTTTGTGCAGAGTGTCGCCTGCGGGAGAGAAAGATATGGTAAATTACACTTGTATTATCAACGCGTGGGTTGTGAGAATGTAGGTTTAACTGGGGGTGTGCGATTGTTAGTCGTCCCTGGACACTCGAAATCAATTTTTTTAAATTGCCAACCATTTTTTTTTTTCAATCTGGTACATTGGAGTATTCGGAGTACAGTGTACACTTATGAAATGTCAGAAAAAAAAATTATAATCATAATGACCTAAAAAAAATTATCTCCAAAAGTTTTCCGAATTTGCTCAAAAGCGACTTAAAAATTTAATTTCCTAAAACTATTTGTGTGCAAAATTGCATGAAGATCGCATTAACGGCACCTACTCACTCAAGTTATCGCTAAAGAAACAAATGCCGTTTCGTCCTCGTAGGCTCGCTTTCATTCGCACAATAAATAATGTAAAATTTAAATTAGTGATTCTGCGTATAATTTGTGAAACAAATTTTTGAAAAACATGGCAATCAGTTTTTTGCCTGTTTCTCTGAGTGGTCCTTTTTCGAAAAAGGCGGTAGAGTCATTATTATAACTTTGACGTTCACAAGTGTATCTGCGATACCCAATTGCCCTATGGAAACTAGACATTTTGACTCTTGACTCTACTGACGCTCTGATACCATTGCTGCGCTTGTTCTGAAGAGAGGTTCCTACCTCCGTCTTGTCGGAGCAGTGGAACAGTCGGTCCTGCAGCAGGAAGGCAGCTCCGTGCGACACGAGCGCGTCTCTCTCCATCTCCCCGAGGCGCACGCCGCCCCCGCGCCGCCGCCCCTTCACCGGCTGCCGCGTCAGCGCGTCCACCGCGCCCGTCGTGCGCACCTGGGGCGGGAAGGAACACTTCAACCACTCTGGTGCAAAAAATAAACCTATCGCCGCACAATAGGACCTTGAATTTAGGATCGACAAGAAGCTTGAAGTATCGGATCTCCACAACATTTTAGCAGGCCCAGACAGCAGACCATGCACACCTTTCTTTCATTGATAGATCTTTTTGCACAAAAGAAGTTCCACCCTCCGTCCACTCCCCTCCCTTTCTACAGTCACACCACTCACTCTCACACAAAACACAGCACTGACGACCACAAACGCCACTCAGAACGCGACTCTCCAGCAAGAAAACTCTTCTAAAATATCACCATATTACACCTACTACCATGTGCAGACAGAGAGATACATAGATAGTGTGTTATGGATAACAACAAGCAAAGAGTCGGAATAAGCTTTTGCCTAGCAAGTAGGAAAAAACGTGTACCCTTGGCGCCCGGACTAGCTTGCCTGCTAAACGGATGTCCCGCTAAAGTCACCATTAAGCGGAAAACATATGATGCTATGCCAGTGTCTGAGGTGGCGGTGCGATGCGACTAGTGAGATCTAAATTAATTAGTCGCTCTACTCGAAGGGGCAGCCCAATCGCCTTTTACGCAGGCAAGCTCTATGCTCATACAACTAAGGGAAAACGCAGACAACATCCCTCAAGTGATACGAGTAAGCGTGGACGCTTTGATGAAGAATATACGAAAGTAGAAGTCGCAGACCGACTGGGTTGCCTCTGAACATAACGACGTCATCGTGTACGAGGATAACCTGCGGAGTTTTCGGCAAACCCCGATCTACTGTACCATTGCGACGGACAGCTAGGGATATCCCGTTCCATGCTGAAACATCATCAGCAGTTCCGAAAGGGCATAGAAAAAAGCAGCCACTGATAAAATGATGCATACGCTGGGCTTGAGCTGGTAATAAACGAGCTTCTCTCCGAAGTACGTGTGTTTCCTTTCACCTTAGGAACTTAGCATTTTCGAAGGAGTTGGAATCGTTAAGCTACTCGGAACTCGTTTTATGACTGGCGACGACGGATGTGTACTACCCTCAAAAAGAAAAAAATAACGAGATATGGCTATGGCTGATTTGGGGAATATGCCTATATTCGATCACAAGAATAGTTACATAAACATAACATACATAAACGCCTTTCCCCCGAAGGGGCTGGCAGAAGTGTAATACAATAGCCAAACTTCCCGGACGATATTCAGTACCAAATGTGACAGGGGGCGAGCCTGTCTAAACACCGGACTCCATTCATACAATACGCACATGTTTACACAATTAACAAATTGGTGCGTGCCGTCGGCTGGGTTCGCACCCACTTCCTCTGTCTTGAGAGGCGAGCCTTCTCCAACTAGGCTATCATCGCTATAGTTAATGGGCGATTTTCAAACCAAGACTGACCCAGTTTATGAATATAAACAGCGTGGAACAGGGTAACAAGAGTGGATCACTTCTGACGCACCTAAACGACGAAACGTACCGCTTGGCAAGAAACTTATTATTTCCGAAAGATTTAGAATCGTTGAACTCGTTTTATTACTCGATTTCACTTGTATATAGACTACTGCGACAATAGACTAGCTGCGCCCGCGGTTTCATAGGCGTTTTTAGTTTTTCCGGGTTAAAAAGTATCGTACTTTTCTGTACCCCGGAAAACGTGTATACAAAATCACGTGACGCTTGGTTAAGTAGATGAACCATGAAATCGTAACAAACAAACGAACTAAACCTTAGGATACCTCGTGAATTTAATCGACCCAGCGAACGTTAGCGACCGAAGCATCTATGCTTCAGCTTCGACGAACATGCTTTCGTATTACTGGATTCTATCCGGATCTCTCTTTCTTTAAAAAAAATCTTATCTCTGCCTTTTTGGAAAAAACCAAAAAACTGAAGACAAAAAATCTGTATAATAGCGAACCTGCCAACAAAATTTTACGAGAATCGGTTGAGAAATGCGACCTGTAGAGGATGACAGACGTCAGCCGCAAGGTCCAGCTCACAGAGTCACTAGCTTAATTTTGAGTTGTAACTTCCTCTAGCATATTTTTGTCTGTCACATCTGCCATACCTGCCACTTATCCGACACCATATGCCTGAGCCGCTGATAATGTATGACCCCGTAAAAGATATCGGCCGTCATTTCACGTCCGTCCACGCCGCTGTACATCCGCTCGGTCCCGTAGTAGTTGTACCCGCCGGCTTGAAGTAAACGGCCGAAGTAGTCGATGGCAGAATCTTGCTCGTTGAAGCGGAATGGGGTAGCGTCGTAAACCTGATGGAAACGAAATACATCGTGTATTATTTTTATTATACACTAGCTGTTGTCCGCAACTTCGTTCGCGTCTATTCAGAAAATAGTATACATAAACCATTCTCGTGATATACTGTTAATGATAGTTATCAAATTATGAATAATTATCCGTTAAAAAGAGAGACTCCAACATTAAAAAAAATACTAGCTGGTTTTGAGCTACACAAACTACATTTTTTTTTAATCGGCTTAGAATTGGCGAAAATATCGTACACAAAAAATACATACAAACGAACATGGAACCTCCTCATTTTGGAAGTCGGTTAAAAAAATGGTTCTGACACCTGGCTAGCAGGTAGTTTAGTACAACTCACGTGTTCGTGTAAACTGGCAGTGACCAGCGTTAGCTGACCCCTCACTTGCATGTAGTCTAGTAAAACTAACGTGTCCGTGTCAGCTGGCAGTGACCAGCGTTAGCTGACCCCTCTCTAGCAGGTAGTCTAGTACAACTCACGTGTCCGTGTAAACTGGCAGTGACCAGCGTTAGCTGACCCCTCTAGTATGTAGTCTAGTACAACTCACGTGTCCGTGTAAACTGGCAGTGACCAGCGTTAGCTGACCCTTAGATAGCAGGTAGTCTAGTACAACTCACTTGTCCGTGTAAACTGACAATGACCACCGTTAGCTGACCCGTCAATAGTATGTAGCCTAGTACAACTTACGTGTCCGTGTAAGCTGGCCGCCTTGCCCGCCATACACTCAATCATCATGGCTATCGTCATTCGCGAAGGGAAACCGTGCGGGTTGAACAGTATGTCGGGCACCAGCCCCGACTCAGTGAAGGGCAGATCCTCGCAGCACCACTTCTGGCTGCAGATGCCTTTCTGACCGGCGCGGGACGCGAACTTGTCGCCCACGAACGGGTTACGCTACAAAAAAACGAAACCCATAAAACAAAGGACAATGAAAATTCGTATACATACTTACCTAACTATGAAAAACAAATGAAAAAATGTTTTATTTCTGTAACCAATTTCGATTTATTAAAAACAGGTTGGGCCTTCAGGTTAGTATAAAATACCTGTGTTAGAATTACCCCACTCTTCCATTTCTATAATATGTATTTCATAACTATATACTATAATAATAAGCGATCATGGCCTAGTTGGAGAAAGCCTGTCTTCAAGCCAGAGGGAGCGGGTTCAAACCCAGCCGACAGCACGCACCAGTTTGCTCATTGTGTGAACATTGGTGCGTATTGTATGTCATCTGCTACATGGCTGGAGCCCGGCACATGGCGACAGGCTCGCCCCTGTCATATTTGGGACTGAAGATCGTCCGGCGAAGTGTGGGTGTTGTATTACACCTCTGCCAGCCCCCTGGAGGCAAAGGCGTGACGATATGTATTTACTATAGCAACTTAAACTAAATATTAACAACAGAAACAATGATTATAGAAAGCTCTTTTATGGGTGCGTAGCAATTAATGCATCCCAAATAAAAAAAAAATATGTTGCTTGTTTTTATTTTAATAGAGCACGCTTATTTCGAAGGAAACTCCTCACCATCAGTTCATAATCGCTCATTATTAATGGACAAATTTGCCCATTGGAAATCGCTATAGGCTTTTTGTGCGCCACTCATACTGTAGAATTTTTTACTCTAAACTCAAAGATGCACTAAGAATCTATCGTCATATCATATGTTTAGGGTTCCAAAATGATAAACAGGAACCCTTATGGACTGCGATGCCTTTCCATCTGTACTCAGAAACTAAAAAACTAGCGGCCTGTGTTAACACACGCCATCTATGGCGAAGTAGCTGCACTTTTTAGTTCCGATTTACGCCACCTCTGAGGTGGCGCCATACATACAATTCATGGTGTTTGACAGCCAGCGGGTCTCTTTTGCTCGGCGTCGCGATACGCGACACACGCTCTGTACCTACCGCAATAAACCGATTTCTGTTACAGCTGTTTTTATCTTTATTACAGGAAATTACAAGTGGTGACCTCGACGTGACATTTTGCACAGGTTTAGATGACGTTCGTCAATACATTTTCAACTGCAGAACAAAGTTTAAAAAGAAAATGTCTAAATCTTTCCTCACCTGTATTCTAAGAACGATGCACGCCTTTTTAAGATTCTCCTTGAAGTCCCCGCACTGACGCACGCTGTCTACATACACATCCTCCTTGCCTTGGTATTTGTGGGTCATGTATTTATTCTTCTCGCCGTCGAAGAAACTGTCCAAAACAATAAAATTAAATTAAAAATAATCATTTTTTCCATGAAAAACATTTACTAGGAATCAGATCTAGTGCGTGCGAACAAAGCGAGCTCATAATTTTTAAGCTATCAATGCCACGTTCAGACCTAGTATTAGAGACGGGTGAGCGAAGCGAGCTCATAATTTTTGAGCTGTCAATGTAACTGCCACGCTCAGACTTAGTAAAGACGCGTGAGAGAAGTGAGCTCATAATTTTTGGGCTATCTAAGTAACTGCCTCGCTCAGACCTAGTAGAGACGGGTGAGCGAAGCGAGCTCATAATTTTTGAGCTGTCAATGTAACTGCCACGCACAGACCTAGTAGAGACGCGTGAGCGGAGCGAGCGAATAATTATTGAGCTGTCAATGTAACTGCCACGCACAGACCTAGTAGAGACGCGTGAGCGGAGCGAGCGAATAATTATTGATCTATCAATGAAGTGTTGGGCAATACCTCGAGAATCGATTAAGGGTTCGCCATGTCTGCTGGTCTTTTTTTTATGTAGAATAGGTCGACGTTTGACCACCAACTCGCCCGATGTAAGGCGACGTTGTGGTCTAAGATGGAGCACGACGACCTATAAGGTACTTATTCACTCCAGCCTTGAAGTTTTGTAGAGTGAAGAAGTACAAAGACGGCAGTAGAGTGAGGCGCTACAAGTGCGCTACTGCTCAGACCCGTCTTCGGAACGGTTACACCGGACTACATCCCGAAACACGACTAGATCATTTCACGGCATGGCTTGGTCCGGTGGGTGGTAACTAGCCACGGCCGAAGCCTCCCACCAGAGTTTGCTACCCGGTTAGCACTACCCGAGGACCACGTGTAGGGAATCAGAATAGAGTACACTCCTACGGACGTGGGTAGCTCAGACCCCAATTTTAATTTTATTTGCTCCACGTTCCTCACAACAGTACGGCTCATCAGGTCTAATCCTATAGGCTCCACAAACTCACCAATAGAACGGCTCGTCGGGTCTGACCCTGGCTCCTACCGGCGGCAGGCCGTCGCCGTCCAGCGCCTCCCGGAGCGCGGGCTGCGCCGGGTCCAGCGCGAAGTACGAGGCCGCGTGCGTCAGCTCTATGAACTCGGACTTGTACACCGCGCCGGCGGCGAAACCGCGCTCGTATGACGACTTGTTGATTATCATTGCGTCTTCCATGTCGTAACCCTTGGAAGAAAATGGAGATTTGAATACAAATTTTAAAGTTTTTAGAGACAGTAATGAACATTCATTCAAACTAGGCATGACTTTAGCAATGAAGATGCCGGTTAAGAAGAAGAGTCAGTTTGATTTCAGCTGATCTTCAAATCAAATACTTCCTGAATCATGTTGAATCGTGCCGCATACGAAGTGCTGGTTTTAAGTGTAGTAATACACGTTTTAAGTGTAGTAATACACGTTTTAAGTGTAGTGATACACATTTTAAGTGTAGTGATACACGTTTTAAGTGTAGTGATACACATTTTAAGTGTAGTAATAACCGATGCACGTCCCTGGTGCGCAGAGTCTGGGCCAGCTCTAACAGCATCCTAAAAGCTTTCTCGAATCGCTTTGACTGTCAGTACATGAATCATTCTCACATGGTTAATGTACTGACTAATAAATTGTATTGTAAATGTTCGTAATTATTATTTTTTTGTTTGTTTTAATTTTATATTATTTAAAATGATTTTATAAATTTTCTAAATTACTATGATATGACTTGAAAAATTAGTCGAAATAAATTGATTTGATTTGAATACTTAAGGGTGTTCTTAACCTTCAAAGTAGACCACTTTTAGAACAGAAGTTTGCAAAATTCGAGAAAATAAAAAATGAAATCTTCATACAAAATTGATCGTGGCTAGTTATTTTGTGTGCACTAATGTACTAAATACTCAAAGAACTCGGCATTAAAGACAGTCTTTCCACGATATGCCAACGACGTATCCTCAGCTATTTTGGCCAACTTATAAGACGCCAGGACGAGAATTTAGAGAAGCTGATCATCTGCGCAAACGTAGAGGGCAAGAAATCACGCGGTAGATCCCCGATGAGGTGGTCAGACCAGCTCAAACAAAATAGCTCGTCCAGGTTTGAGGTAGTGGTGCGAATGGCTACAGACCGGAACAAGTGGAGGATACTGACAAATCGCTGGGTGAAGGAAAATGGTGGTCGTGATCTTCAGCCATGAAGGATCGACCAGGGAGAGAGAGTTATTTGTATGGACGCTCGAGTATTTTTCTTTCGAATTTTGCAAATGTAGTTTACTTTGACGGATTGAACTACACCATTGAGTATTGCTACACTTAAAACCAGCATCTTGTATACGGAACGATTCAACATGAGTCAGGAAATACTTGGTTTGAAAATCAGCTGAAATCATACTGACTACATATCTTAACGCCTTTACCCCGAGGAGGCTACTGGCAGAGGTGTAATACAACACCCACACTTCGCCGGACCACATTAATTCCCAAATGTTACAGGGGCGAAACTGTCACCATACACCGGGCTCCAATCATGCAGCAGATGACATACGCACTGACTCTCAAGAGCTTAAAAATGCAATTGCAAGACCTCACGTTCAGATCGCAGGTCTCTATAAACTCTAAAAAGGATATGAGCGAAACGAGCGCAAATTAAAAAGAGTGTGTGTACTTATGTACACGCGTTAGAAGTTATACTTCTTTGGCATGTTAAAAAAATTAAAGTATTAAAATTAAAATTTTAACCAAAATAATATTTATTTATTCACTGTTTAATTGTACTCTTATGAAACACGTGTTCTAAATACAAAAATACTAGAATATACAACTTGAACATAGTCATCAATTTTCATGCCACCTAGAACTAACTTCACGATGTAGAATTTAGGTGTCGGTGTGCGCGCGCATCGTAAAAATTCACTCTCATCATTTTTCTCTATCGCGCCAAAAGAAGTATAACTTCAACAAGTGATCAAGTACAAGGCAAAACCACTCACCGTATATGATATAACAGCGACTATGGCGTTAGTTCCCATGGGGAAGTCGTCGAGGCCGATGTGGTCGTAGTGCGTGGGCCGGAACAGCGGCGTGGCGGGCGTCTGCAGCCGGTACAGCTTGGTCTCGGCGTTGGTCGCCCACGTGTGGATGGGGGTGCCCATCGTCTGCTTGCCCATCTGGCACTGGTACATGTTGCTGTTCAAAGAAAACATTAATTTCAAAAGTTCATTTTACTTACATTTTATTGACATCCCTCGTAATTTTTCCTCTTTATAATTGTTTTGCAATGCCTAGAAATTGACTATACGATTAATTTTTTTTAATTTTTTGACGTGACAACGTCTTATAAATTGGTTTGCCGGGTGACACTTCAAGAAACTGCGTTACGCTCCGCTCACGTTATGCGCTCACAATGAGAGCGAGTGAGAGGCACGCCCGCGAGGTTAGCCCGCCTAAGAGCGAGAGAGACAGACATAAAAAGTCGTTGTCACGTAAAACTTTCGCCCGTATACCGACTTTACAGGCAACCAATTTTTTTAATTTTAATTTAATTTTGTTTTGCTCTGTAACATAGGTTTTCATGTAGTCGGTGCCTATAATTGTGTTAGCATTTAGTTTTTGATTTTGTTGTCTATGTATTTTATGAGAATGTGTTAATGTATAACATGTTGGTACCCTAATAAATAAATAAATAAAAAGTCGACTGCAAATTATCTATAACAAGCTGCGCCCTGCGGTTTCACCCGCGATTCTACAGTAATCGTTTTATTTTTCGGGATAAGAAGTATTCTATGTTCTTTTGTATAACCCAGAGAAAGTGTCTGCAAAATTACATGACGATCGGTTGAGTAGTTGAGGCGTGAAAGCGTTACAAACAAACGAGCAAACAAACTCACTTTCGCATTTATAATATTAGTTAGGATTAGGATTTTTTTAGGATATAAAAATGAATCGCTGAATGTGTTGCTAAGCTCAAATCTCGAGAACAGCTGAACCGATCTCACTAATTCTTTTTTTAGAATATTCTTGGAGCACGTAGATGGTTCTTACGCAAAGAAAAAATTAAAAAATTGCCTGTAAAAATAATAATTAAAGAATCTACTATTCGCCGGCAAAGTTCACGGGATCAGCCAATTGTATATAGGTAACAATAAAGGCTTTTTATTTTTATTTATTAGGTGTCTCGCGGTCACAGTTCGAAGCGAACTACTAGTTTGTAGTATGAATGTATCGTACCGCGGCGACTGGTTGCAGTCGGGCATGGGCACGAGCTGCGCCAGGTTGCTCATGAACGCTGACTTGGACAGCTCCAGGTGCGTTGTCTTGCCTGAAATATAACAAACATTGTCTAGATGTGTGTGGATATGTGAAATATATGTGAAAACTAATTAATGGTGCGTACTGTAATAGTAAATTAGTCAATCTATTTTTCTAATTTACTATTACAGTATGGATAACGCTGTATGTTTTCTAAAAATAAATAAATAAATATACCTGTGTGTGCACACAATAAAATAATATGAAGCACTAAAAATTGTCCAAAATTCTTAGTTTTATATGTACCTACTTATCATCATAAAACAATATTTGTCTTTTAATATTGAAAAGTGTTATGTTTATTTAAGTTTATTTAGTGATTGTTTTTATTATTTTGTATATAAAATGTAAATCCGTAGTTAGCTGTAAGTTTATCTGTAAGTTTATTTCATGTCATTATAATTGTGAGCTGTGGATTTTGTTTAAATAAATAAAATAAAATAGATAACGTTAATGGCTATAATGTGCAGAAAAAGATCTTATACATGCGGTAACTTAAGGTAACCATTCGCCATCCTGTCTTGCAGTCCGCCGTACAGGACTGCGAAGCAGGATGTAGCTCACACACCATCCTGTCTAGCATCCTGCACATACATTCTAAACGTCGTTGCCGGACGCAATGCAGGCTGCGACAACATTCACCATCCTGCATGAAGCGGCAGTCCTGCAGGGCGGACTGCAAGGCAGGATGGAGGATAGTTACAGACTGATTGAAACTTAATGTCGGCTGTGAAGTGCTCCGCAAGCGAGACTTTGGGGTCTTTTGCCTCTCTAACGCACGCGCAAACCTTCATTTTTGCTACTACGCAGCGTTTTGCGCGTAACTTCATATATCGTCATATCGTCACGCCTTTCCCCTGAGGGGCTGGCAGAGGTGTAATACAACACCCACATTTCGCCGGACGATATTCAGTCTCAAATGTGACAGGGGGCGAGCCTGTCGCCATACACCGGGCTCCAGTCATGTAGTAGATGACTTACAATACGCACATATGTTCACACAATGAACAAATTGGTGCGTGCCGTCGGCTAACCTACCTAACTTCACAGTCGCCCTTGAGTTTGAATCGGCCCTTTAATCCAGTCCATGATCCAAAAAAACAAGGTCGAGCATTTCGGGAACAAACACATAACGACGTTACTCGTCATCCGTCTCTTTCGAACTATTTGTAAATTACTTAATTCGGTCTTGCTCATGCATCGATTGACGTCACTATGTGTTACCCACCCAAAGATGCGGTTCCGGTGTCATCTAAAATATTTGCACGCAACCTCATCCGACTAAATAGGGATAGAATTCGTAAAGCTATAGGCATTATAACTGGTCACTGTCCTCTAAACAAGCACTTGTTTAATATAGGTGTGACAGACAGCTCTCTATGCAGAGGATGCATGGAAGCGGAGGAAACGCCACGGCATGTGCTTATGGAATGCACGAGCGTGGCCAATCAAAGGGCTCAGATCCTTCAATCCCCATCGTCGTTCCCGGAGGCTTGTAGCGGCCTGAAAAGGTTGCTAACCTTCTGGGAGCACCTGGGTTGGTTGGAGTGAGGGGAAGAGGGAAAAAGAAAACACACGCACAATGCCCAATCAAGTGGCTGAGTGCGGATAATGCCCCATAAAACAAACAAACATGTGTTACCCACGTGACGGGAATGCTATAGGTACCTGGCGGAGTATATTATTATACCATGGTCCCAGAATGCCGTACCTTTAATCATCTCCTCGGGTGTGACGGCGATGTCCAGGTACAGCTGTTCCATGGTGCCGATCAGCTCCAGCTGGCCGCTGGCCAGGTTGATGACGGGCCTCATCATGCGCGCCTCGTGCGTCATCAGGAACACTCCCGCGTATTGTGCGCAGATCTACAAACAAATCAAATGTCTCCCTTCAATTGGGTATCGAAGATATGAACTTCGATCAGATATACATGACGTCGTGAGTCATTAAAAATTAGTATAGGAGACCCTATTAATATTTATTTTATTGTTTTTAGTAATTATTGCTATAGCGGCAGAAGACTCAATGGAAAGATTGGTAGTCCAAGGTCAGGTAGCAGGAAAGAGAGATAGAGGCAGATCTCCTACACGCTGGACGGATCTCATCAAGACAGCAACAAACGCTTCCATGACGGAGTGCTCTCGTAATGCGACGAACCGGCTAAAATGGAGAAGCATTGCGAGAGCAGAAGGTACCGCCGTCGGGAAGACTGACGACAATGAAGACCCACCATGTACCACCATCTTATTGACCACGACTACACTGCCAAGAGTGCCCGATTAAGAAGAAGAAGAAGTTATAGCGGCAACAGAAATACATCATCTGTGAAATTGTCAGCTGCACCTAAGTCAAAGTCAAAGTCAAAATGTTTTTATTCAATTTAGGTATCAAAGATACACTTATGAACGTCAAAGTTTTTTAAATAGACTCGATCGCTTTGTTCGGATAAAGAGCCTCTCATGGTTCATAAGATGGTCCTAGTGACAGACAGACGGATGGACAGAGGAGTCTTAGTAATAGGGTCCTGCTTTACCCTTAGGGTACGAACCCTAAATAAATAAAAAAAGAACTGAGCTAAAACTAACCTCCTGCTTAGGTATGACCACAATCTCCGTGCTGATCGGCATCTCTTCACCTTTGACCTTGAGCGTGCGCAAGTGAGCAGCCGAGCGCTGGACCGTGTGCGCCGGCAGGTAGCCCACTAGTCGGCCGTCCACGAACACCGGGTACTGGTATTCGTCGCGGGACAGCGGGGCCTGTGAGACGGACGATATCGGCTCCATGCCTGGGGGTCAGATGTGGGATGAGTAAAGCGTTGCCTTAGTTAGAACACATACCACACACCACCACATCACACACCATACATAGGTACAAGGGCCCTGTTCGGAGATTTGAGATTTTCATCTCACCTTTTTTCGTCCTTGTTGCTCTCGTTTGAAACTTTATAGGTGTGAGAGTGACCAAGATAACTCGTCTCATCTCATGCGTAGGAATAGCCCCCCAGGTCGCTTCAAACTTAATGGCGGCTGTGAAGTTAGGCGCGAATCGCTGTGCAGTAGCGAAAACGAAGGTATACGCCGTCAGAGAGGCAAGACGCCTCAAAATCTCGCTTGCGGCGCCCGCGCACAGGCGACGTTAAGTTTGAATCAAACTGTACATATCGTCACGAATTTTGATTTGTATTCTTTGCATTTCTTTTTTTTTCTTTAATCTAATAAATTAATTTAAGTAACCAAATTCACAAGCCAAATAACGGCAAAGAGGAGAATTATATCTAAAATACATAGGACTATTGTAATACCCTATTTTAAGTTCACAAATTTCATTTCATTACACGCTTTTCCCCGGAAGGGGCTGGCAGAGGTGTATTTCCACATCCACACTTTGCAGGACAATATTCAGTCCCAAATTTTGACAGGGGCGAGACTGTCGTCAGACACCGGGCTCCGGTTATGCAGCAGATGACATTATAGCTTGCTCAGTGGGGTAAAAACGCATTTTATTTTTCAGAACTAGGAAAAAACTGAGCGTAACTGCAAACTTACACTGGTAAATTTTACTAACGTAAGTAACTTACGGTAAATTTGCATACGTTAACAGTCTGTACAATACGTAAACAGTACATTTTGCTGCGCGCGCTTTATAGTTAGGTTATATTAAAACATTAAATACATTGGAACATGTACTTTACATTGTTTCAATATAGAAAGTATGAACCTTGATAACATTATTATACCTATTCTCTCTCATGTAGTAACATTGGAGTAGAGGAAATTTCATATAGCTTAACCGGAACAGGAACCGCTTAAAGTGTCGTACGTTTGTGATACCTATGAGTTATTTCGCCACAAATGCCAACACCACACACATAGGCACCTACTCCACACAACACGACCTAAATACCAACTAATAATCTAAAAGAGAGAATGAAAGGCTTTCAGTTGAAACTCACCGCATTTCTCAAGTACTGCAGGTAGGTTGTCTACTAGATGTTGCTCCGGTTTTTGAGTGATCTGAAATAATGACAGTTTTTAGAAGAGTATGTACTAGTAGGAATAATATAATTCACACATTAGCTGCTACGTTGTTTTTTGAGTGTGGTAAAAAAAACTTGCGTTGCGCTAGAAAAAACACTAAGTGCGTTTTCAGCAGTCAAAGTGTTAAGCTATATTCATCTTCATTGACGTTTTTGATAAAAAGGATACATTTGTAAGTCTGTATGTCTCCATAACTACTGGTCTGATTTTTAAATCCTTAAAGAGTAGGCTAGTAGTAGTAGTAGGCTAGTAGTGGTAGGCTAGTAGTGGTAGGCTATTAGTAGTAGGCTAGTAGTGGTAGGCTATTAATAGTAGGCTAGTAGTAGTAGGTTTTTTTTTTTTTTATTTAGCCGTCCTCCTCCACTATTGTTCCCCCGATCTTTCCGGGGACCTTTTTTAGGTTTTATATTTAAAACACTTTTAATTTTTTGTAAATTTTTGAGATGATAATTTCCGAAATTTTCTTGTTTTACATATCTTTATCGTATTTAATATATGTTTAGTAGTATTTTTGTTCTTTTGTCCATATATTTATAACAATTTATAATATTTATTTTAATCTGTTTATAGTTCTAAATTTGTTTATATTTTTATTTGTTTATTTCCGTAATTGTTTTCCCTCTTTTTTACCTATAGACGTCACACGTACATACGTGTAGTTCGTAAGATCTACACGTTGTATGTGTTTTTCATGTAATTCATGTTTGCATACGACTTGAGGACAATCATTGTCCTCTCGTCTTATTTCTATGTACTGCATCTCTTGCTACTTTCGTGCAGAATGCCAGCAGATACGGCCTGGATTTCTTCCCCGCCATCATTTCCCACAATGAGGCCTGCGTCAACTTCATGTTGGTTTCGGACTCCAAGTCGTATCTGTCGGCATCGTGTTTTGGGCACTCGAGTAGCAAGTGTAGTATCGACTCATTTTTGTCGGGATCACAAACACATGAGGGGTTATCCTTGCACTTAAATCGGGCTAGGTACTCGGAGAACCCCCCATGTCCGGTCAGCACTTGTGTTAGGATAGGGGTCAGCTGGATCTTCTTTATAATTCTGAAGGCGTCTACCGCGTTTGGGAGAAAGACTTTAGTAACCTGTGAGGTTTCACCCCCGGTATACCTCTGGTTCCAGGTTTCTAAAGTCTTTCTCCTTATTTCGCTTTTCGCGTACGACACGGGGCATTTGTCGTAGTGAGCAGACGTCTTGGTGTATAGAGCCGCTTGCTTCGCCAACTCGTCCGCTCTCTCGTTGCCCGGTATCCCCACGTGCGCTTTGACCCAATACAGTTTCAGTTCGCACCCTTTGGTCTTTAAGTCGGCGATGTTGCGTCTGATCGCGAAGCCCAAAGGGTGGAACGTATCGGGGTTCTGCACTAATTGGAGGGCAGATCTCGAGTCGCTCAGCACAGCCGCAGCGCCTGGCTTCCCTTTCCGCAACAGATCCGTTGCTTGGAGCAGTGCGTAAAGTTCCGCCTGGAAGACTGTGCAGAACGACTCGAGCTTCATCTTCTTCGTCTTCTTCTCCTCCCCTCTCTCCCAGTACGAATATGCTGCACCTACTTTCCCCTCCAATTTGCTCCCATCTGTGTAAATTTGGATTTCTGGGAGCTGATGTTGTTCTAGGGTTTCGGGCAGCATATTGTCGAGGCATTCGAAGACGACTTCCTCCTCTTCCGCGGGATGTGGCGCCTTTAGGAAGGAAACGCGCGTCTCGATCTCTCTCTTGCCGTAATCGTTCGTCGTTGGCTTGCCTCTCTTTGCTTCGTACAGCTGGGCCGCTTCCCGGATCCGAAGGTCCAGCGGAAGTAATCCAGCTAGTACGAGTACTGCGTTGAGAGGCGCCGTACGATACGACTTCGAGATCTTTTGTGCGAACCCACGCTGGATGGTGTTGAGTTGCTTCTGCACCATTATCTTTTCTGCTGCTGGGGCCCATGCACTAGAGGCGTACATAATAATCGGCTCTATCACTGCCACATATATCGTTCGGATGATCTCCGGATTCAACCCCCATTCAATCCTCGCCGTTTTCGCTAACTGCTTATATATGTTTGCGGCCTTGCGACAGACATTTGACACATGTTTGTTAAATGTGAGTTTTTTGTCTATCGTAAGGCCGAGCAGCTTTATCTCGTCCACGACGGGTATGTCTACCCCGCCCATGTGCATGATTGGGGTGTCAAATTTCAGCTTCTTCGTCACAATCATGGCGTTTGTTTTGTGCGCTGCGAACTTAAGTCTGTTTTTGATACCCCATTCATGAACATAGGCGAGGGTCTGATTGACATTTTCTTGAATCTTGAGGGCTGATTGTCCGGAGAACATCAGAACGACATCGTCCGCGAAGGCCTGTACATACACTCCTCGAGTGGCTAGGTCGTTCAGGAGCGGATCCAGCAGCAAAGTAGTAGTAGGTTAGTAGTAGTAAGCTAGTAGTAGTAGGTTAGTAGTAGTAAGCTAGTAGTAGTAGGCTAGTAGTAGAAGGCTAGTAGTAGTAGGCTAGTAGTAGTAGGCCAGTAGTAGTAGATAGTAGTAGTAGTAGTAGTACCTGCGCAGTGCTGGTGAGGTGGTTGAGCAGGCCGCACGGAGCTCCGTCCGGCGTGTGTACGGGACACACGAAGCTAGTAGTAGTAGTAGTACCTGCGCAGTGCTGGTGAGGTGGTTGAGCAGGCCGCACGGAGCTCCGTCCGGCGTGTGTACGGGACACACGAAGCTAGTAGTAGTAGTAGTACCTGCGCAGTGCTGGTGAGGTGGTTGAGCAGGCCGCACGGAGCTCCGTCCGGCGTGTGTACGGGACACACGAAGCTAGTAGTAGTAGTAGTACCTGCGCAGTGCTGGTGAGGTGGTTGAGCAGGCCGCACGGAGCTCCGTCCGGCGTGTGTACGGGACACACGAAGCTAGTAGTAGTAGTAGTACCTGCGCAGTGCTGGTGAGGTGGTTGAGCAGGCCGCACGGAGCTCCGTCCGGCGTGTGTACGGGACACACGAAGCTAGTAGTAGTAGTAGTACCTGCGCAGTGCTGGTGAGGTGGTTGAGCAGGCCGCACGGAGCTCCGTCCGGCGTGTGTACGGGACACACGAAGCTAGTAGTAGTAGTAGTACCTGCGCAGTGCTGGTGAGGTGGTTGAGCAGGCCGCACGGAGCTCCGTCCGGCGTGTGTACGGGACACACGAAGCTAGTAGTAGTAGTAGTACCTGCGCAGTGCTGGTGAGGTGGTTGAGCAGGCCGCACGGAGCTCCGTCCGGCGTGTGTACGGGACACACGAAGCCCCACGCGTCAGGCAGCAACGCACGCGCTTCTGTCGTACGCATCTCCATGAAAAATGAACCGCGATGGATCGATCTAGAGGAGAATAAATCTATATCTATAATTTAATGGTAACGAATAACATTTCACACAAATAGCTCCCCACTAGGATCAAACCAACTAGGACCAAATCGAAGGCGTTTCGATGAAAGGCCGGATCAATAGTTCCTATAACCGACGAGCGTGTATGAAAAGACTCATGGAAGTAGAAGAAGTGAAAGATGTGTACTAGGAGTGTAGCAAGTAGAAGGGGCGGTCTCTGTCTACAGCTATGGGAAAGACTCGGGATCGTGTGACTCGGCATGTATGTGTCGGAAATGCATTCACAAAGACATGGACAAATAACACCTCAGACTCAGAGCAAATAAGGCTCGCCTCTTAAGCCAAAGACGGTTTCGATCCCAAGCGAACGTACGTACTAATTCGTTTTAATTTTAATTTCGTACTGCCTCGGTGGCTCAGTTGGTAGTGAACCTGCCTTCTGAGCTTGGGGGCGTGGGTTCGATTCCCACCTAGGGCAAACATTTATGCGATGAACATATGTGTTTGTTCTATGTCTGGGTGTTAATATGTATTTAAGTATGTATTTAAAAATATCTAAGTAAGTATATCAGTCTCTGGCAGCCATAGTACAAGCTTTGCTTAGTTTGGGGTCAGGCGACCGTGTGTGGAAGTGTCCCGAATTTATTTATTTTATTTATTTATTTATTCTAATTTGGAAACATTACGTGCGTATCTAATGTCACTTGGTATACAACCTTTGCGCCCGGTGTATGGCGATAAGTTCGCCTTTTTTGACTTTTGAGACAATATCTTCCGGCGAAATGTAGGTGCTGTTATACACTTCTGCCAACTTCTTCGGAGGAAAAGGCGTGACGATATGTTTGTATTTATGTGTGTATGTGTATACGAGTATGTACGAGTATATATCTCACTTGAAGTACGACATATATGTACGAGTATGTTTGTACGTATGTTTGATTGTATTTGTGAAATATGGCGAAAGGGACAGATAATTTTATTGATTCCAATAAGTTATGTGATAAGTAGGTACTTAATTACTACATTTTTGTTTTTATTTTTGATTTTGTATTTTGTTTTGACTTATGTTTATGTTTGACAATTATTATTATGACTAATTGTATTTTTTTTTGTAATTTTGAAATGTTAGATTTGAAATTTGTAATGTGTAATAATGAATAATGTGGATATAATATGTAATTAATTAATATAATTGGCATGTTCCGTTTTAATTGATAAATAAAATAAATTGTATGTGTATGTAGGTATGTACATATGTGTGTATGTAACTCACTTAAAGTGCGACATGTATCTCATCCTGTTGATATAATATGTAATTAATTAATATAATTGGCATAGTTTATTTAATTAATTGGCATGTGTTATTGGCCGTTTTAATTGATAAATAAAATAAATTGTATGTGTATGTAGGTATGTACATATGCGTGTATGTAACTCACTTAAAGTGCGACATGTATCTCATCCTGTTGATGTTCTCAGCGACGATGGTGAGTCCCTTGTACTGCGGCAGCGAGGCGCGGTCGGTGGGCGCGTTCCCGGTCGCCAGGAACGTCTCCATGCGAGGCTCGAGCGAGCCGGAGGCCTTCATCAGCTGCGCTAGGTCTCTCTGTAAACAAACACTAGCCCCCTTAGCAAGAAACGTTGTGCAGCCTCGGAAAAGTTTAACACTGTTTTGTCTTTAATTATCAAGTACATTTTTTTTTTAAAGTATGTTAAAACACTGTATAACTTTTCCAAGGCTATTTACTATATCTTATTTATAGCTTATTTACAGTCATCTTAATCTAATTACTATTGTATTATTATTTATTTTTGTGGTATTTTTTTATTTTAATATATTTGATTTATCTTTGAATTTTAATGTAATTGTGTAATTTAATTTAATTGTTGTTTTTTTCTTATTTATTGTGTAATTTTAAATCTTTAATAATGCTGATTTAGACTTAAATCTGAAATGAATGACATTATTTTATTAGCCGCGGAAAGTTGAAAAAAAAAAAGCAATGACGGCGGGTGGATAGGCCAGAAAGTTTTGAAGGCCTATTGTATCGAGGTACTCGTAGATCCCCCTACCTAGTAGACCTAGACCTAGTAGACCCTGGATCATTATAAAACATGTTACAAAAACCCTGTTGTATAATTGAAGGGCATGCAGACACACTTATAGGTATTAATGCAAAATTACCAAAAAAAAAATACACTTTAAAAATAGCAAGAGTAATGACCAGTTTAAGAACGCAAAAAAAAAGGAAATTTTACAAAAATGTAAACAAGTCTGTATCATTTATTAGCGGCTTTTATTCTAAGCAAGTAGCGACACGACGCGAATAGTTTACAAATAAAACCGATGCAATTAGTGTCTGCGTTCGCGCTTTTAGGAGAGCGGAGAGCGATGAGTTTTTAAAGTTTATAGAGTGAATATTTAATTCAAAGTAGCATAATTACATACTCCAGTCGATACTGGATGCACATCTCGCTTATACAACAGGGTTTTTGTAACACCCTGTATAGGCTATTTTCTAACTACGGATAACACCGCGCTTATTAGTGTAGTATACTACACTATGCTAGTGTGTATACCATTGCATCTGGTTTGCATGACCTTATTCTCCCTAGCCCGTTCTTCTATAAAACAACCAAGAGTACAAAAAAGCGGCATCGTTTTATGGTCGACATACTGACAACACGTACGAAACGCTTTGGTTCCTCATTTCTCATACGGACCGCTAGAGTGTGGAATACTCTGCCAGAGTGTGTGTTCCCTGACACTTATAATCTGGGTGTCTGCAAGTCTCGAGTGAATCGGTTTCTTCTAGGCAAGCGTGCTCCATCGTAGGCCGCATCACTGCTTATCATCAGGCATGTTGGCGGCCAAACGCAAGCCTATTAAGTAATAATAAAAAAAACACGAACCTGTGTCAGATCAAATCCACCGTTGTCCTGTCTAACTTTTGCTCTCTTCAATATCCCGATTCGAACGTTGTTCATGAGGTTGACAAGTCTCTCCTTCAAAATTTGAAGATACAGGTGTCCGCCAACCAGCACCTCCTGACACATCACGGCGTCTTGACCCTCCACCTAAAAGGGAACAACTTTTACATCAGCAAAACTAATAATAATCCTGACTAATATTATAAATGCGAAAGTGAGTTTGTTCGTTTGTTTGTAACGCTTTCACGCCTTAACTAATCAACTGGTCATCATGAAATTTTGCATACACTCTGTCTGTGGTACAGAAATGGACATAGAGTACTTTTTATCTCGAAAAAATAAACGGTTCCTGTGGGACCGCGGGTGAAACCACGGGGCGCAGCTAGTAAAATATAATATTCGGGGCACTTGCACATACGGTCATCTGACCCCAAACTAAGCAAAGCTTCTATTATGGCGCAAATGTTCATCACATGAATGTTTGACCTAGGTGGGAATCGAATCCACGCCCCCAAGCTCAGAAGGCGGGTTCACTACCGACAGAGCCACCGAGGCAGTAAAAAAAATGACACACAGGATAACAATAACTTTTTCACCTCTTAAGCTCGGAAAGGTTCTGTTTGTCATTCGAAATCTGAGTGCATACCTAAATGCATTTTATCCGCTAGCATGGAAAGAGTTTTAAAAATTAGAACCTTAGAATAATTACACTGGCCAGCAAGACTACATGAAAAAATATTCAGCAATGTGTCCCGGTGGCTCAGTTTGTAGTGAACCTGCCTTCTGAGCTTGGAGAGTGGGTTCGATTCCCACCTAGGATAAACATTCAAATGATGAACAGTTGTGTTTGTTCTATGTCTGGGTGTTAATTATCTATTTCAGTATGTATTGAAATATATTAGGTCCTTACGTATGAAATTGGCGTTTTGTACGGGAGGAATAAAAAGTCGATATTTTTTTGTAAAATATATTTAATTAATCAAAGTATGCACCGTTGTTATCTATGCACTTTTGCCATCTTATGGGTAGTTCATTGATCCTTTTACTATAAAAACCATGGGGGCGAGAATCAATAAACTCTTTGAAGGCGGTTTGGACTGCTGCATCGGAGTGGAATTTTTTTCCTTGTAAGAAGTTGTCCAAATTCCGGAAGAAATGGTAATCTGTTGGAGCAAGGTCCGGGGAGTACGGTGGATATCGCAGACATTCCAATTGTAGCTCAGCTAACTTAGTGGTTGTTTGTTGTGCAGTGTGTGGTCTTGCGTTGTCGTGAAGCAGCAGTGGCCTAGAGCGATTGACCAATCTCGGTTGTTTAACAGCTAGTTCTTCCTTCATGGTTTGCAGTTGCTGACAATAGATATCTGCCGTAATCGTTTGGCCAGATTTAAAAAAGCTGTAGTGAACGACACCGGCGCTAGTCCACCAAACACTTACAAGTAACTTTTTCTGAGTCAATTTTCGTTTAGGGCAGGATTTGGCTGGGTCTCCAGGGTTCAGCCATTGCGATGAGCGCTTTCGATTATCGTACAATATCCACTTTTCATCACAAGTAATGATTCGATTTAAAATCCCTTCATTATTGTGTCGGTTGAGCAAAGTAACACAGCAGGCGACCCGTGTTTGCAAGTTCGATTCACTCAATTCATGAGGTACCCATCGTTCGAGTTTTTTTACTTTCCCGATTTGCTTCAAGTGGATTAATACAGTTTTGTCACTTACCCCGAAGACTGCTGCTATCTCTGAAGTGCTTTGTGATGGATCCGCTTCCACAATAGCCTTTAATTCTTCGTTTTTCACTTTGATCTCCGGCCGTCCACGGGGTTGGTTCTTAAGGTCGAAATTTCCAGAACGAAAACGTTGAAACCAAAAACGTACCATGCTGTCTTTAGCGACACCAGCGCCGTACACATCATTAATTCTTCGAGCTGTTTCTGCAGCACTGGTGCCACGGTAGAACTCGTACTCGTAAATATACCGATATTTCATGTTTTCCATTGCGCGGTAATAAGCGACGCCAAAGAAAAAATAATGAGGAAAATAACAAATGAATGACTGTATTCCAAAGAAAAAAAAACCAGCTAAATGAATTTATTAATTTGAATTTCGAATTCTTAACCAAAGAGGAGATATTTCAGATCAAATTGATCAGTACGACAAAACGCTGATTTCATACGTAAGGACCTAATATATACAATACAATACATCTTTATTGCACACCAAAAACACAAAGTAAAACAAACAAAGAAAATAATAAAATTTAAACTGAAAATATCAAATTATATCTCAGTCTCGGTCACTTTAGTACAAACTTTTCTTAGTTTGGGGTCAGGCAACCATGTGTGCAATAATGTCTAAAATAATTATTTATTTTAAAGCCAATTTTTCCCCTCTATCTCTTACCTTGCACTTGGCCTGAACAAAGTCGTACAGTTTCTGCGCCATATAGACCAGCGCGTGAAACTTGTCCACGTCGCGTTTGAGGTGAATCATCACGCAGCTGTCCAGGAGGAACTTGGCCGCTTCCAGGTCTGATTTATCCTGGAACATTCAAATAAATTCAATAAATTCACGCCTATAGACCTTACTGACTAGGTTTCCCTGTGTTAACCCGTTTCAGTGAGAAAAAATGCGCATTCACGCAAAATACTAATACACACAGTAATAGGTAGAGGATTGTTAAGGAGAAATCAAATTCTTTACTCGAATTGTGATTGTATGTCATCTGCTGTACATAATTGGAGCCCTGGAGATTGGTGTATGGCGACAGGCTCGCCCCCTGTCACATTTGGGACTGAATATCGTCCGGCGAAGTGTAGGTGTTGTATTGCACCTCTGCCAGCCCCTTCGGGGGAAAGGCGTGTTCGGAATAATCGATTAATCGTACGTAAGTAATTCCCGTTTTAAAATCTAAATGATTCTGATTCTTTGTATCGGGATTTGCGTGTAGTGTGGTGTGTCTGTGCGTACCTTGGGCAGCTCGGCGGCGAGTCTCGGGCGGAACATGCGGCCGAGGTAGGCTGTCTGTCTGTGCGTACCTTGGGCAGCTCGGCGGCTAGTCTCGGGCGGAACATGCGGCCGAGTTAGGCTGTCTGTCTGTGCGTACCTTGGGCAGCTCGGCGGCGAGTCTCGGGCGGAACATGCGGCCGAGGTAGGCTGTCTGTCTGTGCGTACCTTGGGCAGCTCGGCGGCTAGTCTCGGGCGGAACATGCGGCCGAGGTAGGCTGTCTGTCTGTGCGTACCTTGGGCAGTTCGGCGGCGAGTCTCGGGCGGAACATGCGGCCGAGGTAGGCTGTCTGTCTGTGCGTACCTTGGGCAGCTCAGCGGCGAGTCTCGGGCGGAACATGCGGCCGAGGTAGGCTGTCTGTCTGTGCGTACCTTGGGCAGCTCGGCGGCGAGTCTCGGGCGGAACATGCGGCCGAGGTAGGCTGTCTGTCTGTGCGTACCTTGGGCAGCTCGGCGGCGAGTCTCGGGCGGAACATGCGGCCGAGGTAGGCTGTCTGTCTGTGCGTACCTTGGGCAGCTCGGCGGCGAGTCTCGGGCGGAACATGCGGCCGAGGTAGGCTGTCTGTCTGTGCGTACCTTGGGCAGCTCGGCGGCGAGTCTCGGGCGGAACATGCGGCCGAGGTAGGCTGTCTGTCTGTGCGTACCTTGGGCAGCTCGGCGGCTAGTCTCGGGCGGAACATGCGGCCGAGGTAGGCTGTCTGTCTGTGCGTACCTTGGGCAGCTCGGCGGCGAGTCTCGGGCGGAACATGCGGCCGAGGTAGGCTGTCTGTCTGTGCGTACCTTGGGCAGCTCGGCGGCGAGTCTCGGGCGGAACATGCGGCCGAGGTAGGCTGTCTGTCTGTGCGTACCTTGGGCAGCTCGGCGGCTAGTCTCGGGCGGAACATGCGGCCGAGTTAGGCTGTCTGTCTGTGCGTACCTTGGGCAGCTCGGCGGCGAGTCTCGGGCGGAACATGCGGCCGAGGTAGGCTGTCTGTCTGTGCGTACCTTGGGCAGCTCGGCGGCTAGTCTCGGGCGGAACATGCGGCCGAGGTAGGCTGTCTGTCTGTGCGTACCTTGGGCAGCTCGGCGGCGAGTCTCGGGCGGAACATGCGGCCGAGGTAGGCTGTCTGTCTGTGCGTACCTTGGGCAGCTCGGCGGCGAGTCTCGGGCGGAACATGCGGCCGAGGTAGGCTGTCTGTCTGTGCGTACCTTGGGCAGCTCGGCGGCGAGTCTCGGGCGGAACATGCGGCCGAGGTAGGCTGTCTGTCTGTGCGTACCTTGGGCAGCTCGGCGGCGAGTCTCGGGCGGAACATGCGGCCGAGGTAGGCTGTCTGTCTGTGCGTACCTTGGGCAGCTCGGCGGCGAGTCTCGGGCGGAACATGCGGCCGAGGTAGGCTGTCTGTCTGTGCGTACCTTGGGCAGCTCGGCGGCGAGTCTCGGGCGGAACATGCGGCCGAGGTAGGCTGTCTGTCTGTGCGTACCTTGGGCAGCTCGGCGGCTAGTCTCGGGCGGAACATGCGGCCGAGGTAGGCTGTCTGTCTGTGCGTACCTTGGGCAGCTCGGCGGCGAGTCTCGGGCGGAACATGCGGCCGAGGTAGGCTGTCTGTCTGTGCGTACCTTGGGCAGCTCGGCGGCGAGTCTCGGGCGGAACATGCGGCCGAGGTAGGCTGTCTGTCTGTGCGTACCTTGGGCAGCTCGGCGGCTAGTCTCGGGCGGAACATGCGGCCGAGGTAGGCTGTCTGTCTGTGCGTACCTTGGGCAGCTCGGCGGCGAGTCTCGGGCGGAACATGCGGCCGAGGTAGGCTGTCTGTCTGTGCGTACCTTGGGCAGCTCGGCGGCTAGTCTCGGGCGGAACATGCGGCCGAGGTAGGCTGTCTGTCTGTGCGTACCTTGGGCAGCTCGGCGGCGAGTCTCGGGCGGAACATGCGGCCGAGGTAGGCTGTCTGTCTGTGCGTACCTTGGGCAGCTCGGCGGCTAGTCTCGGGCGGAACATGCGGCCGAGGTAGGCTGTCTGTCTGTGCGTACCTTGGGCAGCTCGGCGGCTAGTCTCGGGCGGAACATGCGGCCGAGGTAGGCTGTCTGTCTGTGCGTACCTTGGGCAGCTCGGCGGCTAGTCTCGGGCGGAACATGCGGCCGAGGTAGGCTGTCTGTCTGTGCGTACCTTGGGCAGCTCGGCGGCGAGTCTCGGGCGGAACATGCGGCCGAGGTAGGCGCGGCACTCCAGCGCCGTGTGCAGCCCCTCCTCGTGCAGCTCGCGCACCATGTTCTGCACGCAGCTGCAACGAGCGGGACTTGTATTATGACCTCACTATTGACTTCTGTATAAGGCGCCGTCATAGCACGATTTTTCACCCACACACGTTTACCTTAAGCCGCTTCATTTAGAGTTGAAAATCGTATATCAGTTTTGATGGTTAAATGAGATCAGCAAATTATTTTTAGTGCCGTTTTTATTGGTATTAGTCGCAATAAGAACACAAGTAGGACTAAGTTGCTTGGTTAAACTTTAGAGAAGTAATCTGGCTATTTAATAATCGAAAAAAAATTGGTGTAAAGGCTGAAAATTTAGAGAATTACGTTCCGATGGTTTTTTTTAAGAAGGTACTGTAGGGCTATATACCTACATTACCTACCTACATCACACCACAAGTGTAACGCGATACGCGATCTATGAGTAACGGACCTATAGCTATAGTTAAGCATAGATTTAATCACACGCTATTGTATTAGTCCTAAGCCAACATCGCAGTAAAGTAGTCGTATCGTGAAAGGTTTTTCATTTACCACATTTTGGAGTCAGCAATAGTAATACATAATTAGTGAGAGTGATACATATAGGGTAGTCGCTCCACTACATACTCTCCCACACCAACACCAACAAATATTACCCTATAGTACTTTTTGTGATTTTTTTTTCTAAAATGAGAACGATTTTCAAAATTGTTCTTCGGTTAAACTTCAGTTCGTTGTTTCTTCTGCTAGCTGTATTTTTTGTATCCGATCATTATCATTCATATATCAAAC
This sequence comes from Peribatodes rhomboidaria, assembly GCA_911728515.1. Taxonomy (NCBI): domain Eukaryota; kingdom Metazoa; phylum Arthropoda; class Insecta; order Lepidoptera; family Geometridae; genus Peribatodes; species Peribatodes rhomboidaria. The sequence continues at coordinate 2,804,361 of OU452190.1, forward strand.
TAGGCGCAAAAAAACTGGTTTTGGTGATTTCGTGTAAGATAGGGCCTTAAATAAGATAGTTAATAATACGAAAGTTTGGATGGATGTTTTTTACTCATTCACACCAGAACAGCTAAACAGATCTGGATGAAATTTGGCACAGAGCTAGCTTATACCGATATAACACATAAACCACTTTTTAACAGCGGGTATCACCGCGGAACTTAGCTAGATAGATAGATAGATAAACTCTTTATTGTTCACACCACAGATAACAAAACAACAAGAGAAAAATAATGATAAAACTTATTAAATAGTGTAACAACTGGCGGCCTTATCACTAAAAGCGATCTCTTCCAGGCAACCTTAGGATGGAGAGGATACGACAGCTAGTTTATCATCATAACTCACTTGACATAATACAAGTCATCTTGCTTCCCGTGCAGCAGTATTCTGTATATGTAGTGATCTGGATAGTCGACCAGGCACTTCATTATGAGCAGTAGAGGTGCATAGTACATCATTTTGCGGTAGCCAAACATTAGCTTGCAAGTACCGTTGGTTAGGAAGTGCAGGACGTTGTTCTGTGGACAAAAAAAGTATGAAATACTAGCTGCGCCCTGCAGTTTCGCCTGCGGTTAAAAAGTATCCTATGTGCTATTCTAGACTATAATCTATCTCTGTGCCAAATTTCATCCGAATCTGTTCAGCCGTTCTGGTGTGAAAGAGTAACAAACATCCATCCATCCATTCTTTCAAACTTTTGCGTTTATAATATTAGCAGGATTAGTAGGATCAAGGGGTGTTCAAGGACTTATTCTATTTAAAAAAAATAAAAGAGACATACCGTGCTAGTCTGGTCGGGTGTGACGCAGCGCATCATGACTCCGTACTCCGAGAACAGGTTCCCTCTCATCTTCCACGTGGGCCGGCGGATGGTGACGGGGAAGTTCCGTCTCGTCACCAGTAGCATGCGGGCTAGACGCTCGTGGCCCTGGGAATGGAGTAGAAGACATATTTATACTTATTCACCGAGCGAGCGTTGGCAAGCGAAGCGTCTATGCTTCAGCTTTCGCAAGAATGCTTTCGTATGTCCTTCGTATGTATTTGTCGTATCCTCTCCATCCTAAGGTTGCCTAGATCGCTTTTAGTGATAAGGCCGCCAGTTGTTCCACTATTTAATAAGTTTTATTATGATTTTTCTCTTGTTGTTTTATTATTTGTGGTGTGAACAATAAAGAGTTTATCTATCTATCTATGTCCATCTCGTCTTCCTCTACAGGTCACATTGCTCAACCGATTCTCTTCGATTCCGATTTTATAATTAATACAGATTTCCTTGGTGAGTCCGATTTGGAAATTTATGAAGATGCTGAGAATGTTTGTTTTTGGAAAAAAAATTATATCCTGCCATGTTGAGCAATGGGAAATGCGACCCGTAGAGGAGGACAGACGCAGGCCGCGAGTTCTTCAGCTCACAGAGCAACAGACACTAGTAAAGAAAGAAAAATGTGAAAGTAGCTCATGTACTATTCCAGGACATAAATGAAGTTCCAAATTGTATCCCAATTTTTGTACCATTTTGTGAAGCAGTAGCAAACAAACACACACATAAACAAAGTTTAGCTTTTTAAGAGTCCGGCGACCTAACTAACTTTGACCTAGGCGACCTGGACTAACTTCGCATTGGCTTAAGGTATTCTATCGCCATTTCGTCTAGAAGAAGAAGATGAGCGAAGAGAGCGAGTAATGATACTGACGAGCCTCTAAAGTTACCTACAGAGTGACAAAGAGCAATTTCAGTTTTTTTATGACTTTTGCACTTCTGTAATCATTCTTGAGTAACTAAGAATTTCCCTTTTATTATGGATTCATTTAACAGCTAATGATGTAGACAACCTCCCTATGTAATGGAATTTTTTATTTGCTTTGTCTACCTATTGAATAAATCAGTCAAAAAAGACCCCTTAAAAATGCGGATATTTTTCGCAGCTCTATTTTAGGTTGAGAACGTTTTTAAAAAAACCAAGAACATAGGGGTGGAGATATTGTTAATTTAATTGTAAATGCTAAATTTCATCATAATCTGTCACATAGTTTTCAAGAAATTTGAGTAGCGCGTTTGTAAGGAAATTTCAGAGCGTCGCGGCCCTCTTAAGCTTTTTTATTAGGGAGTAATCGCTAGAACTAGTAAATTTCTTTGAATTTTGGCTCCTGACACACAGTCTTTGACTAACAACTGCCTAACTAGTCACTAGCTAAGTTTGTTTGGGAGCCTCGAGAATCAAAAATTCCTGTAACATTTTATTTTTATACCCAATGCCAATGCTCATAAACTTTTTTGTACTTTTTGTATTTTTTTTTAAATCTCTCACTGCTACATAACCACTGAGAACAATAGGCTATTAAAACACGCAAACCTAGAAGCAAATGAGTATATTTAGTGAACCGTACCTTGATTATAAAGTATCCGCCCCACTCGTCTGCATGCTCATTGTGTTCCACCAACTCTTGAGGGGAGAGGTCGGCGAGATGGCACAATTTGGACTGGAAATATTAACATAGCTTCATTTTTATTGGACCATTAAACTTAACCAGATTGAACAGCTATAAAGTTATTGCCACCTTTTTTATACATATTAAAGTTACAATGGATGCAGATATTGTCAGATAATTTAATATTAGCCTTTATCCAGAATGCAATGTAGCTAAATCTAAAAACAAGCTAAAAATATACCTGTCTTTGTTATTGCTGCATATTAGACAAGGACATCAATGCTTTTATCTAGTTTATTGTTTAGCTTATGTACAGTATAAAATTTCTGTCTTACTGATACTGACTGAACCATGAGCTTAACTCACTATGACAATGAATCAGACAACATAGCTAGTAAATCATAAGTATAATTTATAGTCATCAATATGTATTTACTATGTACTAGATTTTATCATCCGAACACAAACTTTACTCCACTCCAGTGCACTGATATCCTTGCACCTTGCATTATTGTGGTCCCGATATGGGTGTAGTGTGGTTGTGTACAGAGTGGCGTTAATTTACTGGAATCAAAATGTGAACCTGGACAGACTTAAATTGGCATTTCAGCAGTCAACACTGAAGCAAACCTGCGGTCAGCGCACAGTGGGCAGGCACCACTTTATTCAATTGTGCAATTTTTTTTTTTATGTAGAAATAGGTTGGTGTTTGACCACCAACTCGCCTGATGTTAAGCGACATTGTGGTCTAAGATGAAGCACGATGACCTATAAGGTACTTATTCACTCTAGACTTGAAGTTTTGTAGAGTGAACAAGTACATAGGCGGCAGTTAAGTGAGGCGCTACAAGTGCACTACAGCTCAGACCCGTCTTTGGAACAGTTACACTGGACTACATCCCGAAACACAAGTAGATCATTTCACCGCATGGCTTAGTCCGGTGGGTGGTAACTAGCCACGGCTGAAGCCTCCCACCAGAGTTTGCTGCCCGGTTAGCACTACCCGGGGACCATGTGTAAGGAATCAGAATAGAGTAAACTCCTATGGACGTGGGTAGCTCAGCCCCCAAAATTTTGTTTGGATCAGCTCCTCTAGTAAATACAATAATAGTTTCTATACTCACCCTAACCATGATTGGTAGACTACCAACAGACCTATCTACTGTAGTTTTCTGCCCATCCCAGATTACAGACAATCTGACTTTAAAGTCTCCTTTGTACGTTGATGCCCTTTGCCTGCACTCTGTTGGCAAAACTTTCTGATTCTTCACTCCCACAACCTCCATTGGAACAGCAGGCTTTGAGAACTTTGCATCTTCTATGATAATTTTAATTTTACGTAAGTTATGGGTCTCAAATTCGAACGCCGGAAGGTTTTCTACAGCTATTTTCAAGCCTTCTTGGCACATAAAGTTGAATGAATCTATGTGCGGGGCACCCAGGCTTTGAAGGTACTGAAATCGATACAAGTAATTAATACGGAAAAATTGTTTTAAGTTTTAGTTCTGTCTGAATAGGTTATGTTTACGTACCGGATTCGCTATCTTCGACGGCTTTCTATAATCTGAGTCGCCAGTATAACTGAGGGAAGGCCCCTGAGCTACTTTTTTTAGGTCCATTTTATGTTATTTTGTGCATTTAACACATTATTTGTTTAAAAAAAACACGTGCCTCGGAACCTCGAACCTCGAAAATAAACGAAATGTTTTTTTTATTATTTTGATATTTTTTTCTTTTGTCATTGGCTAAGTGATGGCCAATCACATAATCTGGGAAGCGTTCAGAGGATAAACAACTAGCTTTTTCGTTGTTTTCACACTCACCAGAATGTACGGAAGGAACGAACGTGCAAAAACAACTTGTTTTTGCAAATAAAAAAAAACAACAGGAGAAGGCAGATTTATTTGCTTTTCTCTTTGCGGCATATTCAAGAATCACCATCACCAGCCAAGCTCCACCAACTATAAATCGATGCTGGACATCCACATTAATCAGAGGGAAGTTCTTAAAACTTAGCGAGCTCTTGATGCAAAAACAAATTTTAGTGGCCTGTCTTTACTAAAGACCTGCGCACCAGAGCTGTCTCCTGTCTTTACTCGGTCTTTCGGTTTTCCTTAGACACTGGCATAGTTCCAAAATGGAAGTTAACCGAGGCGTACGCTCAAATCCTCAGAACAGCCCAGTTGTTTCACGGTTGTTTTTCACACTGATGCAATGATGTATTGAACGGCAAAGTTGCTCTGGGTGCGCTCCGTTGTGTGAACTGAACGCACCCCAGTTTTCGAGTTCTGTTTGGTTTTGGCATTTGGCATTGACAGTTTTGGGGATTTGGAACAAATTGTAATTATCAATGTCAAATTAATTATTTATTTTTGTTTTGACCGTAGGGGCAGGCTAAAGCTATTATGGCCATACCACCTTGTCATCCGTATCAGTTTTTCTCCCAAAAGTTGATCTAAGATAATGATGATAATGAGGGTTATGAAAGATGAGATGAATCCCTCCCCTTTTGCCATTTCAGTAAAGCAGTAGGTATTTTACTGAAACTTTATGTCGAGTTTTGTAGAGAACACGAAAAGTAGCATTTCCTAATGTTTGTATAATTTGTTTACAATCGTGCACGTATTACACTTTAACACTCGAAGAATCACAAGTTTTAGAAAATAATACAAAATCACGACTACATCTTTTCTGTTCCCGCCAAAAACTCTGTCAAATAAAAAAAATATAACGGGTTCACGATTAAAAAATTGTCAAAGTTCATCATAAGAGTCCCCAAGACTGTCAAACGCTTTGAGTCAAACACGTATATCTTGGTTTGAATCAAACCAATTTGATTGTTTACACGATTGGTTTGAGAGGTTTGTCAAATAAACACGGGTTTGAAGTTTGTTGTAAAGTTTTGTTTTGTTTGTTTGAATCTCATAAATTGGTTGTGTTTGACGCACCGTTTGAACATCTACATTACGGCTCAGATTGCTCTGGGACCCTATTCGGAGATTTGAGATTCTCATCTCACCTTTTTTCGTCCTTGTTGCTTTCATTTAAAACGTCATAGATAGGTGTGAGAGTGACCAAGATAAAATCTTATCTCATCTCACGCGCAGGACCCCTGGGGGGCTATTCCTACACGTGAGATGAGATGAGATTTTATCTTGGTCACTCTCACACCTATGACGTTTCAAACAAGAGCAACAAGGACGAAAAAAGTGAGATGAAAATCTCAAATCTCCGAATAGGGTCCCTGCTATTATACCTTGAGGCTTCGTACGGAAAAATAATATGTCAGAAAAGAGGAAAGAAAGTTTTCAAATCATCTAGTGCCGAAATTTATAGCTTGTACATGCAGCAATTTTACAATAGCACGATTAGGCCCCTGAGTAGTGCTGTTTGATGGACCTTCAAACCAATATCAAACGGTTTCATCAAACACGTAATTTTTGTAGCAAACTATTTGGCCGTCTCGGGGTCCTTTTAGGATAAATCAAAGAAAAAAAATCCAAACAACCAGCAACGTCAGACAGAAACGTCAAGCTAACGGACAAAATTGACATAAAATTTCAAATTTTAGATTTATTTTGATTTATTTTAAAAATTCTGTCTTTCTTGTGCATCGCAAGTTATTTTTCAGTTTGTTCACAGAAATATTTCGATTTATTTGTCTGTATAGACAACCGTAACGGTTGTACCGTATAGCTAACAATAATGTACGGCAGTGTTTCTATAATTTAAGTTATTACTGTGTGAAGTGGTGCTATAAGTTGTAAATATGGCTGCAATAACCATTCAAAGAGATCTCGTTGTAGAATTGAAGAAAGAGACGGTTTTAAACGTGGGTATCCTTAGTAAACTCCAGGCAATGCCTCTGGATAGTGCTCGGCAAGTGCTCAGTGAGAATGCTTTAGAGAAACCGACGCAAATCACTTTTAATCACCTATCACATTACCTTGTTTGCATTATCGATGCTAAAGCTTCCGAGGCTCTTCCTTGGCCTCTCTACGACAGTAAAACTGAAAGATCATATAGAAATGAGCTTGCAAGCTTCATTAGCAACTACAGCAGCAAAGGTTTGCTCAATCCGGTCATGACTTCTTACCTGGTCAATCCAAATTGCTACAAAGTCACCTTGCTGATCTTCCAAATGTCACAACTAGCCATACAAAAGCTTCTAGTGTCTAAAATGAAGAAAGACAGCCAGAAAAATCTTTACAATGACATGACTGCAAAGTACAAATCCCAGGATAAAGACGAGTTCATAAAACAAATTGAAAATGAAACTAAAACGAAGCTGAGCAAATTTTCAAACTATCTGCATAAGAGAGGAGCCATGGAGAAAATAGCAGAAAAAATACGAACTAAAATAACTGAAATTGAATCAAAATTGGCATTGGTAAATGGACAAAAGCTCTTAGACGACATTGTTGACAAGTTCATCAATAAACATGAATTAGATAATGGAACTAAAGAAGAAATCTTAAAAATAAAAAATGTTCACAAACCAGCACCATTCTTCGACTGGTGGTTATCAGAAGTGGACCGACAAGTTGACGAAATGGAATCCAAGTGGAGCGAAAAAGTGTCGCCATTCATAGATACATGTGTAGAAACAAAACTATGTACAAAATCACTAATAGCACATCACACAGGGGAAGCAGACAAAAATACGTACACAATAGAGTATAACCACAAAACTGATGAAATATGTACCACAGAACTACAAAACCATGTAAACAGTGAACAGAAATACATCCTAAAGAATATTATAAAAGAGAACAAATTAAATTTTCCGAACCTAATACGAGGTTTTCTTATAGCCATTAGCTTTGTTCTGAAAAATGTTGAGACGGGGGATGAAATTTACGAGTTCAATAAGTATTTAGATGGAGGGAAGAAGAACTATGGAGAGGTTGTTGAAGCTTTGAGAGGGCTTTTGAAGAGAGTTGTGAATGCAGATGCTCGTCTAGAGGTGAGAATAAAAATACATTAACATCATTTTACTTATTAGATTAAGTACCCACCCATCTGTACATATCTTTAGTCTGGAACAACTATAATTTTAACTGACTCGGTGGCTCAGTTGGTACTAAATCTTCTAAGCTTGGGGGTGTGGGTTTCGTTCTCTGTTCGGGTTAGTTTGCTCATGTCTGGGTCCTAAAAAATATTTATGTGGGTAAAATTATGTGAGTGTGTCTCCCTGTCTCCCTGTAAATGACTTTTTAGTAAATATATTAAATTTACTACTCTGTTATTGTAAGGTCGTTGGTTGACCTGAAATGTAAAAATAAAAAATAAAAATAGTACATTTTTAAGAACATCAACTCTGGCAGCCATAGATAATGCTTAGTTTGGAGTCAGGCAACCATGTTCACAAACCATCCCCTGACTCATAATAACTAGTAAATACTTGATTATTATTGTTTAACTGATGGCAATATTTTAATAGATTTTCTAATTAACTTATTAGATTGATGGCAAAAAACTAGTTTTTAGACCAGAGATGCTAGAACCGAAACACCTTAACGTAAAGACAAAGAGAGTACTGACGAAATTATCATATAAACATTCATAAAAATGGAACTAAACATCTGATTATGACTTTGTCAACTTATTAAAAGGAAAAAAATAATATTGGACTTAGGTTTGTCCACCAGCTCCATGATAGTTCAGTTCATTCTTGTTTTAGCCATTATGTTGTACAGTTGAGTTGATCCACATTTTTTTTATATTACTTCTCTAATATTTCATTAATTTTCATACCTACTTAATTATTATTTTTTGTTTACTAGCTTTTTTGCGGTTACATCCGTGGTGCTAAAGGAACCATTAATTTTTCAAAATAAAAAGTACTAGTTCTTTTCTGTCTCCTGACAATAAAACACACACACTTCCTCTGACATTTATAATATTATGTACTTAAAGATTAGGATTGAAATATTTATTTCAAAGTTTTATTTATCAATATAATTATGTATGATCTCGATCCCATCCATTTCTAGTTAAATTTAATTTTCAGGTATCACCAGCAATCCACAGTGCAGTTGCAACAAAACATTTTCCAGAAATACCACTTTTACCTGAGCTGTCCGATCTTCGCTGCAACAGAGAACTGGCGTACCAAGCCATATTTGACGGCTTCACTCCGATAAACATATCCAAACATCAGTTCAACTTATGTCGAAGAACAACTTTACATACATTTGTACGGCCTCAGTCAAAATTACTCACCCCATTCCAAGCACCTAGTGGTGATTTTCTCAAGAATTTAGTATCTTCCCGCAGTAATTTAGACCATCTCAACACTACACAGAACTTTCATGACATGTCGATTATACCTCGAACAAACAGAGTGAATGAAACCATAGCTGGTTGCTCAACGGGATGCACTAAACAACAACTTTTGAGATTATTATCAACAAAAAAGACCAGCAGCTCCAAAAAGTTTAATCACAATACTGAACGAAGCATCAAAATCCGGAAGGCTAAATTATTTAACGAATCATCCTCATCTAATGAAAGTACCACTCTATTCAGAAGTTATTCGTCTCCGAATCTCTATGAGAATAAAGAGGTGCGAACCATTCAGAGATCTGGTCGACGAAAACTGTCCATTATGCAAGAAAGCTGTTCACCGCACCTAGAAGTTTCTGGTATTGTTGCATTGGACAAAGACAGCAGTTGTGAAAACTCAAGAACACAAAGTTCTAAAAAAGATGCTCGCTCACCTACAATACTATTAACTACAGCAACTCCACCAACAGACCTAAAATACCAACAGAACCTCAAAAATTTCAATGTAAATCTAGACAAAGAGTTTCTAATCGAGCACATACCGAAAAGTGTAGAATTCGAAAAGCCACTAACTCCACAAATTAATCCAAAGATGACAGCCAAGACCAATTCGCTGGAAAAAATAATAAATAGATACAAAAAGATACGAGCAAGTGTCTTACCAGATGATTACAACGAGAAATCAGATTTTCATGCTATTGCGGAAGAGAAGGAAAATGTTTTCACAACAAATAGGGTTTTATTGCCTGATCTATTAAGTCCAAGTTGCAGTGGAATAAGCAATACTTCGGACGAAATTGAAGTGTGTCAGAAACCCCGGGAGAGCTTGGGTACTGCGCTGGGCGTGGATCACACTTTCTTGGACCAATTTGATTTGATAGACTAAAATTTTGATGAATCAGAAATAATTTTTGTCAAAGATTTTCAAAACTATAGATTCACATCTGTACTAATCTACTTCTACACTATCTACATCTATATTTCTAAACTAATCTACACTATTACTAGAGGCAAAGTTTGTATGTGGTGGTAATTTCCATAACTACAGGGGCCCTAGATATGTTGCAATCACGTCCAACCGATTGTTTCTAGTGGCTAACTCTCGAACGCCATGAAGCTGCTGATTGGGCTAAATAAGAGCTTTATAAATGTCACTTGATCATAAATTGTCATATCCTCCAATCAGCAGTTAGTGTTTGAGTTTTAGCGATTCAAAAAACGGTAGCTTGGAAGTGATTGCAACTTGTCTAGGGCCTCTGTAGTTATGGAGATTACCACCACATACAAACTTGATTTGATTTACAAGACTATGAACCTAGTGAAAGCTAGTTACTAATAATTCTGAATACTAAATTATGGACCAATTTTCTAAAAAACAACTATTTTATAAAACCATATAATATGTACTATTACTACTCATAAATATGGTACTATGCGTACTTTAAACTTTACACTATTATTTCTGTCATAAAAACTGTCGTTAACACTAAATCTATAGTTTTAAAAATCTTTACCTTTTATATCTACATAAGAAACTGTTTATAATATCCTGCGCAGACGACAGATTTTTTGTTCTGAAAGCATCACAAACTTAATAACTTAATACAAGGGAAAAGAAATAAACTCATTGTTAGTTAGAGAGCCAAACACTGATCACAAAGTCTGTTGTCTGTACAAGCTCTCAGTTACAAAATCAAAATGACACTAAAAGTATATTTTCCATAAAGAAACTGTAGAACTTTACAAATAAGCGTGTTTATAAAAATATTATCTGTAATTAAATATAAATACATAGTAACATCGTAGTTATAAAAATGCTTATTGTGTAATGTAGTTTAATACCTCTAACTTCTGAACATCTATACTTGTGTGTACAAAAACTAGCCCAAAAGTGCCTTTGTATATTTAATTTGTAAGGATTAGGCTCGGCGCAAACGGGCCACGTACCACAGCCACAGGTGGCCAGTGACATCAACTAACTCAAAACACTCTTTCATTTAATTTGAATAGAAAGTTAATTTGTGACCAATTAAGGTTTTTTTTAAATCACAAAGAACTATTATGCTTAAGTTCACAAATTGGCCTCTAGTCAGCACAATGCTGGCTGTTAACCGGCGCTGATCTTCCGTTGGAGCAGCAGCGCACACGTGTGGTCGGTGGCGACCACTCGCTCCAGCAGTGTCCGCGACTCGTCAGTTAAGGTCGCTGGGGGCTCACAAGACTCGAGACTCAATAAAGAAGACTGCACAGCGGAGAGCGGGTTTAATGTATCGGCTTCAGAACATGGTGGCTGGTTTGCACTTCTGCTACTGTTACAAATGTGGCTGTAGCGCGCGACAGCTACCGGTGACTGTAGTCTGTGGCCTGTTTGCGCCGAGCCTTAAAGCTAACACTATAATTTTAACTGGAAAAGTTTTGTTTGCTTTTATTTAAAAATAAAATATGTAACGGATTCATGTTTATGCACAGAAGAAAAAAACCATGTTATGTATAGTCTGCGATAAGATGATAATTTAGTTGAAGGCGTTTAGTTCCCTCAAGCCAGAGGGAAAGGGGTCGGTCCCAGCTGAAGGCACACACAAAATTTTATAATCAATTTGTTCATTGTATGAACATATTATGTGCGTAATTAATGTCATCTGCTACATACTCGTAACTAGAGCCCGGTGTATGGCGACAGGTTCGCCCATGTAGCATTTGCTTACAAATTTAATTAAAATCTAATTAAAATGCGTCCAGCGTAATGTGGATGTTGTAATGCACCTCTGCCAGCCTTTTCAGGGGAAAGGCGTGACCATATATTATGTACAGTCTGTTTCTATAAGAATGTTTCAACTTATGTTCTTTGTGGCTTGTGCGGTGGTGCTGCTTTGTCAATTTAATTAAATTAAAAATCGTTTATTTCGAAACCAGTCCATGTCCACATAATCATGTCATGAATAAAATTAAAATCTTGTGTTAATAAACATGGCTTGTTCGGCCAATAAGTGTTCTGCATTTCCTCGCTGGTGATTGTCATTGGTCGCCCATTCGCCAAATTGTACACGTCATTGGAAATTATAAAAATAATGTTCTAATATGTGTGTAGCGAGTACACCCTCGGGATGTAGCGATTGTAAATACGAATTCGAGTATATAATTTAAGTAGTTTTGAGTATAATAGCTATTATAGGCCTTGCAGGCTTACCACGAGTTTTAATAGTAGACGTAAACTTTTTTGTGCTCTTAACATTTCATCTGATTTCTTGACGTTTTCTCCAGCGGCGCTTTATTGAAATGTGTGAAGCCAAAAGGGTGTAAAAGTTACGGAGTTAAATTAAACACAGAAGGACCCTGTTTACCGATATTTGGGCGATTATTTATGTTAATTGTCCATTGTTCACATTTAACTTTTGAAGAACTGTCAAAAGTAGTCTGTTATTTTTTTTTAAGTTTTAATAAACTGCTATCAAATAATGCTACTTACATTGTGTAAACTATAGGCTAGTTTCTAACTTTTGGCGGCGCAAGAAGATTTGTCAGTTTAACCTCTAATGAGCAGTTAACTCAGAGTTTAAAAGATCTTCTGTAACTTCTGCTTCTGTAGTTATGTTATGAGTATAATAGTTAGGATATGTTTCATGTTTTTAATAGCATATCTTAGTGCTAACTAGAGTATAGTTTACTAGCATTTTAATTAATATGGCTTTAAATATTTTTCTCGAACATTGAGTTTTATTTCTTGACTATGTATAAAGAAGGTAGGAAAGAAAGGTCCCGAAGGGAAGGCCATGCTCCATTTTGTTCAAGTTTAAACTGAAGTTTGCTGCAGCGCTGATACAATAATTAGTAATTAATTAGCAGCACTATAAAGCTTTTGAAGCGTCGTTTTCTCGCGACGGAAATGTTGAAAGCGACTTGGGCGCCCGAGAGCTAGCAAGCAACTTAGTCAAGTGTGGCCGGATGACTGCACTTGAGCGGAACAAGTAGTGATGTGCGGCGTCTTCTCTATCGGTATATGTAGTAAATAAAACTCAATGATCTCGAATTGCTTTTTGGTTAACAAACTTTTGCTTTTGTTACTTAAAGACTGAAATGTAGAACATATATTATGTAGGAAAGAAACCACAATCGATTTGTATAAGTTTTCTTTATTATAAACGTGTATAGAATAACTTAGAATAAAAATGATTTAGAAAGAATAAAATACTTTTATTGTAGTTATCTTGTCTATCAGACTTAACAGTTGCCTTGGGATCAAAACACAAAACTGCAATACATCGCAGATATTACGGACGCGTTGTAAGAACTTGTGAATCCACATAGGTCCGGTCTGGCCTGATTGTGGCAGTGACACGCATTGCCGCGCGAAATCGCATCGTGACGGTTCGCAGTTCTGTGTATTGATCTTTGCATACGCTCGATGATCCATAGGTAACACTGAAAAACTAACTACTCCTACGCGTGAGATGAGATGAGATTTAATCTTGGTCACCCTCAGACCTATGACGTTTCAAACGCGATCAACAAGGACGAGAAAAGGTAAGATGAAAATCTCCGAATAGGGCCCCCCTGATACTACCAAAATAACTAAACAGTAGGAATGGAATAAACAGTCAATGGTCTTATCGAGCGTATGCGTTTAAAGATTTTTTAAACTTAACTTAGGTATGATTTACAGTTCACCATTATTTCTAACTTAATTTATGTTAGGGTGCTCCTAAACGGGCCATATTTTTACTGCGAAACGAACACTGGCAAAATTGCCGACTGTAGCCCGGCCATCAACAGCCGTGCTAGAAATGTTTGACTACCTATATGGCCGGACTAGACCACACTCAAATGTTTGTCGCAAAATTGCCGGGCCTGTAAAAATATTAGTCCATCTAGAAGCGTCCTTTCGGAATTATGAAGAATGTTTTAGGCATATACGCAAAAGTGTTAACTAAGGACTAAGAAAAAGCGGATAAGCCAGAAAAGTACGCTGCTACGCCCTAAGCTGAATTAAGTACAATCTGTTTCTTCTAAGTACCTAGAGCTGTGTTTTTACTGCGTTTTTACCTAACTGCAGAAGAAACGGTTTTTTTAAATTATTTAACTTTTGTTTCGACCAATAACAATACATTTTGTTTTTTGTTGTTGTTTTTCGAGTGTGGTCACAAATACTGAAAGAAAACTTGGTGTAAATAAACTATGTTTAAATTTCCTTCGGTAATAATAAGTGTATTATAAGTATCGAGTACTTGGATTCCCTATATAGTTTATTACTTATGTAGATGGAATATTGACTCTTAAGGTCGAGTTTTTTTAAAAGTAAGACGCGTCTACGTAGCAATGATCTTAGGGTCGCTCTCCTCTAACTTGACCATTGTCTCTGAAATCTCCCACAGCTTCCTCGCTCGCCCCATATCGCTCGCCGCAGCAGAAAGCGAGCTCTCACTGCAGTCCGAAAAGTACTTCCCTGTAACCTTTTCCAGCGTGTCATCGACTGCCAGCATTACTGATGTTTGAGCGCCCTGCTTTGGCGTCTTGAAGAAGCCTTTGATCACCAAGTACAGCCCCCAGCTTAGAGGCGCAGGGACGTTTCTCCAAATGCCGGTATCGATTAGACCTGGATGCAAGCAGTTTGCGGTCACTCCAGTACCCTCCAGTCTTCTAGCTAGCTCCCGCGTGAAAAGGATGTTGGCTTCTTTGGAAGCGTAGTATAGGTAGCCGGGGAGGCTGTCGACGGGGTTGGGATTCTCCAAGTTTACAGATGCTAATCGGTACAAAGATGAAGCTACGACGACGATTCTTGACGGAGCGCTTTTCTTCAACAGGTCGATGAGGAGGTGAGTGAGCAAGAAGGGCCCGTAGTGGTTGGTGGCCATGGTAAGTTCGATGTCGTCTTTTGACGTGGCTTTTTTGAAAGTTTCTGCGTAGCCAGCGTTGTGGATTAGGACGTCTAGTTGCGTTTCAGTTTTGTTGATGTCTGCGGCGAATTCGCGGATGGACTCGAAGGAGCTCAGGTCCAGTTTCTTGACGATGACTTTGGTGTTCTTGGTGCTGTCGATTATTTCATCTGTAAGGTGAAAAATTAAAGATTAAAATAGGGAAGTGGGCACTTTTTTGGATAGAATAGAATATACTTTATTTGCAACAGGAAACAAAAAAAAAAAACACATAACAAAAAATAAAGTCAGAAAAAAAGGTTTCCTGCCACAAACCGGCTCCAACTCAGCACAATGCTGGCTAATGGTGGTTAACCAGCGCTGCTCTTCCGTTGGAACCGGCGAGTGACGTGAGTAAGTATGAGTTTGAAACGATAGACGTAGGTAGATTGTGTGAAAATTGTTTGTGTAAACGTGTGTGACTGTTTCCTGTCTGTTCTATTTATTCTAGCAGCGTGGCAACGCTGTTTACTAACATTATGAGTGAATGATTTTCATATTTTTTTTTTACATATTTAGCTAGTCCTACGTAATCCCTTACAGATACCTAAATTTGTAATAGCTCTATTTTCTAAGTTTCTAAGCTCTAGTTTCTAAAAAGTAAGCGTTTCAAATTAGCCAAACATTGTGGAAAGAAATATAGCCAATTTAATTACTCATACCAAATTTCATCACAATTTGATGAATTGTTTTTAAAAAATCGACAAGCGCGTTTGTATGAATATTTCAAAACTCCGGGCGACCCTTTTCGGATTGCCAGCTATACTAATAAGTAGGTAATAATAGGTAGGTACCTTCATGCTCCTATCGTTTACATTTCTGCAACAGCTGTACCTACACATTTATTTACTTTTATTGTGCTAAATACCTTTAAGTTCGGACACACCTTTCTCTTCGTAAACCTGGTTTTTCGAAAGGTGTCATAATGTTCGTGTTTACATAACAAAAATACACGTTTCAGTTCAGAATTCCAAAAATGTTGTCGGTTTTTGATATCTCATTAGCAGTTCCAGTTAAATGAAAGGTGAATTACGGATTTATAACTTTCTTTTTACGGATTTCATTTTAATGATGTTGTTGAAATTTTTTGTTAGTAGGTAGGTACCTTTATTGTACTTACCTACCTATTGTACCTAGTATCTACTTACGATATTATATTTATTGGTTCTTGGACTTCTTTCGTAAAAGTTTACTCATGTCATGTATCAACATGGTGCCCGTGATTTAAATGCATTTCATTTATAATCTTAGTAAGTACCTACGCGTGAGATGAGATTAGATCTCCGAATAGGGCCCCTGTAGAGGCGAACAGCTGGACATACGAAAGCTTTTTTGCCGAAGCTGAAGCAGCGATGATGAGCTATCGCTAACGCTTGCTCGGTCAATTTAAAAAAAAAAGCAATAAGGAGGTAGATAAAAATACCTAAGGTCACTCGTGCCGCGCGCGTCTAACTTACTCACCTACGCTACGTAAGTAAATAACTTCGTTATTGCCTTGTCCCTTTTATTCCTCTTATTTCTGTAGATAATGATATTAGGTAGGTATATATATCACTATCTTTAAACGCCTCATTACCGCAAGTTAATTTACGACCATAGCGATGTGTGTAAATAATAGAAATACAACATTAGGTAAATAAGCATTTTTTAAGTTATATAGTGTAATTATATAATCCTTAGCAAAATTAAGACCTAGAATAGTAATAAATTGTAAATTCACATAGCGTAAGTAGCATTTGAGATAATAATTAAGTAGGTTAATAAATGTAGAAGTAGTCACTGGAATAAGAAAGTAATATTCAATTGTATGTAGTAGAATAAGAAATCCATATGTAGTATAATCCTGAACATTATTCGGGGGTAAGACGACAAACAATAAAAATAAAAAATAAAAAAGCGATGTGTATAACAAAATATTAACAGACAAAGAGAAAGTTTAATCCACAGACTTTCTCCCAAACTGTGGATTTTAGTCTTGCATGCTTGCATAATAATCTTTACTATACCATGCTGATATGTCCAATTATAATATTTTATGTATTTTCATTACTATAGTAAGCATGAAGTTACCCATTCTTTTCAACAATAATCATCGTCATTTTCTTGAATCTAACTAATAGGATGGTCAACTGGGGCAAATGCGTCTGTGGGCCAATTTCTGAAGGGTTGCGTCTGTTGGGCAATTGCGTCTTTCAAGAATTACTGACAAATTCTCGAAAGACGCAATTGCCCCTCAGACGAAACCCTTCACAAATTAGGCGCCACCTACATCTTTATTCTATCTTTAGTTGCAATAATCCATACAAGATGGCGTTAGTTGTCTAATTGGTGAAGAGTTTTTCAGTAATTCTCGAAAGATGCAATTGCCCCACAGTCGCATTAGCCCCAGTCGACTACATCTTTATTTATTTATATATTACTCTTGCTTATACGGGCAACTGCTTAGGTAGTTAAGGATATACAAACCTACATCAGACTATGTTCTGGGGGGCTATTCCTGCGCGTGAGATAAGATGAGATTTTATCTTTGTCACTCTCACACCTACGACGTTTCAAACGATAGCAACAAGGACGAAAAAAAGTAAGATGAAAATCTTATTTCTCTGAATAGGGCCACTGATGGCTAGTTCAGATCTGGCGAATACGCTGTTCGCGAGCCATTTGCGAGCTGCGAGTGTGCAGCACACGCGCTGCAAGCGTGAAGTTGCTACAATTTTTTTGGTGCGCCTCTTTAGCGTAAATGCATAACAGCGCGCGCGTAGGACACTCACAGCTTGCAGGTGTATGGTACATTCGCCAGATTGTACGAGCCCTTAGCAGATGCATCACCGAACCAACGTTCCCCAAAGCCAGCTAAACCAAACTGACCTTTAATCTTCTCAGCTGCCTCCACATTCCGGCACGCCATGATGACCCTCGCGCCCCTATTCGCTAGTTCCTTAGCAGTCTCCTTCCCTATTCCACTCGTACAGCCAGTCACGATCATGGTCTTCCCGTCCATCCTGGCTCTGTTCCGGAACTTCCCGCAAGTGTACACAACGTACAGTCTAATGCTTATGAGAATGGTGACAAGGCCGCAAATAGCTAGGAAGGCCAGCAGGATCAGTAGTGGAAACATCCAGAACAGGAAATTTGACTTCCACGCTTCAGCAACGATCATGGCTGGAAAAGAAAATTAATGATTAAAGCTTTATGGCAGTAAGTAGGTAGTGCTAAAATGTATGTGGCGTTCCGCAAGGTAATGTTTTAGGACCGATGCTTTTGGTCCTACATATTTACGCATCATACATTAACCTGCGAGACGCCTCTTACAGACCGGTCATTGAATTCATTATTTAGTTAAAACCTGTTACCTATTCCCACACACAGGTATGTCGTTACTATTATGTCTACTAGTTTATTAATGTAACATTATTAAACTTCCATAACTGAACACTTAAATTATCTTAATAAGGAGGTCAATAACCAGCAATTAAATGCAATATGAACAACATCAATCATGCGAGCATTATCGCGCGACTTTACCCGCGAACACTGAAGAATCTAAATAAACATACTGTATATTTTTTAGGTAGTATCACAGAGTAAATAATAGTACTACGGTAGTACCTACTTTCAGAGAGTTAAGTTAGGTGTCATGAGTCATGACACATAACCTAACTTTTATGGGAATTTGGTGTAGTACGTCTTGTGCATTTGCCAGTGTCTAGTTAATATAGTTATGTATAGATGATGGAATAATGATGACGATGATGCATCCCTCCCTTTTTCTCTATTACTCACCGCCCAAAGACGACATCACAACGGTCACTATAGAGCACATTTCTTTAGTGTACAGACTAAAAATAGATTAAGTACGATTTCTTTGCAAACCAAATTGTATTCAATAGCCGATGGTCAGTGTGGTCGCGTAACATTTATGAGCGCTAGTTAGTATTATATATTCTGTGTCAGGTCAATGTCGGCGCAGATTTGGAGTAATCGTATTCTGACGATTAGGAATGTCCGTGATGATGTTTCGACATTGTGGTGAAACGTGCTGCCGAACAATTAGTGAATCAATCTGATGAGCTTGACTCGTTAGGCAAGTTTAAAATAACAAAGGTTAGGTGGTTGTGTTGGAGATTGAGAGCCGTAATCAAAAACGACGCTGTCTCGTTCTTATGTTTTCGTGTTTTTATGTTTATGTTTTCGTTTTTATGTGTTTTTATCGTTTTTAGTTGCTCACAGACTCTGTGAATACAATTTGAATAAGTAGCTATATTTATAATTGTCAATTTATGTAACTAACATTTTTAATCTGTACGTTCTTATAGCACCGCCTTGGTCTTTGAACTGTTAGGGTGCTGTATGCAATTTAGAATAAATAAATAAATAACATATATGGTACCTATTACACCTAACCAGTTTTAAAACTTTTAAGTCGAGACAGAGCTTCGTTCATGTGGGCCTGAGACTTTCCTACTTTTTTAACCGACTTCCAAGAAGGAGAAAGTTCTACATTTGTATGTAGGTAAGTATGTATTTTTTAAGTGGTTTATAATGAATGTTCATCGATATTTATGTCAATCAAATCTTAAAATAAAACTAACAACGCCACATGGCCTCACTCGCGACACCTTAAAAAACTTTTAAAGAATTGAATTTCTAAATGTCTTCTTGGATAATAGTTCAATACCAATTTTGACCTAAACCGTTTTAGTATCAGTTTTTAGTAAATAATCAAGATAATGTCGAATGCGCCAGAATTGGGTCCCAGGCTTCACGAAGAACATTATGAAATTGTTTTATTTTTATTTAAATCTTATCTTCATGTAGTTAAGTCTTAATTGGTACCTTGGCATCAGACAAGACGTATAAAGAATACTAAGCGAGTATCTATCTACCTACCTTCATATTATATAATTATATTATCATGATGGGGAAAAACCAAGTGTTGTTATTGTGCAAGGAAATGGTTATGTATAAATGTTTAGTAGATTTTGCATGGATTTTTTTGCGAGATTATTTAGTTAATAAAATTAGTTGAACGACTGTAGGTACCTTAGAAATATGCACCTACTCATCGGTTTTTACATGTTATTTATCTTGGATCTGGGGGGCTATTCCTGCGCGTGAGATGAGATGAGATTTTATCTTGGTCACTCTCACACCTATGACGTTTCAACGAGAGAAACACGGACGCCTGGTTCTGGAACGCCAGAAATTGTTTTTTTGGATCATGCCTGTATGTTGGCAGATTATCAAATCTAGCTCTCAAATTCCTACTAAACGTTATTATAACAAGCTAAGCCGCGCTTCTTTTAAAAAGAGAAAAAACTGAAATTTTCCATAATCATACTCCATTATCTCACTCCACGCGACGAAATACCTAAAGTCCATACTACAATACCAAGCTATCGAAGCTCCAAGTAGGCTAAAGCTCACCAGAACTATAACATCAACAACACAACCTTAACACGTCACGCCTTTCCCCCGAAGGGGCTGGCAGAGGTGTATGTATTGCGGCACCTACACTTGGAAAACAAACGATCTAGTACATTTCAACCGACTGTTTTTGACAGCTCTTCATGTAAAGTTAAATGTCACTATTGGACAGTACTAAATAAATAACAAGGTAGAGTGTAGCTTCTTATAATAGAGTTCGGTGAACTTGAGCCTTATTTGCAAAGGCGGTTGAGTAATTTTTACAACTTTGACGTTCATTTATGAGTAGTTAGAGAATCGATATATGAACTGTGACTATCACAATAATAACACTAGAAATAAGGATAGGATAGCTGTACCGAGATTTTACTGACTAAGTTAAATAAGTAAGTCATATTTAGGCAACTGCGTTCGTTTTTACAATAAAATCCCGAATTATATAGGTAACAGGGCTCACTGAGGGAAAATTCAAATCACATGTAAAAACTACATGAAAAGAGGGTATTATAAGGTTAAGAATTATTTAGAAGACAAAGATGTCTGGAGCCTTCCAATCCCGCCAAGTAGCTACTAGTATTTATAGATATTACCTAGTTGTAAGTCAAAATTTGTGAGACTGTAATTTATTAATTATTTGAAAAAAATACCCCTCAGTTTCTTGCCTGTTCTTCTGAGTAGAAGCTCTTTATCCGAACAAGGCAGTCGAGTCTATTTAAATAACTTTGACGTTCATAAGTGTATCTTTGATACCTAAAATCGAACATAAATACATTTTGACTAAGGGCCGTATTCAAAAATGGCGCTTGGTCATGGATCTCGATTTAAAACTGTTTTTATGTATGGTAAAACCAGTTTTAAGTTGAGATTCAAGACTGAGCGTGGTTTAAACATGCGGGCCTTAGACTTTAAGTAGGTGCTGCAAAAAAATCTTTAAAATACAATTAAGATAAGTATATATTTTTTACCTACACCAAAAATACATAAAACATAAATGCTTGGGCCTATGTTCAACAAAATGAGACATGACGATTATTTGTGTAACCGTCCATTGTTAAAATATGTACTTATGTAACTAACTATTGAGTAACTGACATAAATAGACGGTTAAAAATTTAATCATCTTGTCAAGTTTCGGTGCACACTAACCAATTAATAAAACTTTCAGTAGTGGTTTGTCTTCTATTAATTAGCTAATATATATTAATCTATAATTTATTGTTACTTAAAAGCAACAAGTTTCTTGTTTTTAATAAGTACTTACACGAGAATCACTTCAATATTAGGTATGTTAAAGCACTGGTTGTAACGCACCACTGATCCGACTATCGCGACAGACGAACGCTAACTGATTTTAAATATTTAGTTACGTAAACAATACAGGCTGCGTCCGACGCGATGTCTAGTAGCTATTGGGTGTCTTCAGACTTCGACACTGCATCGGGTATTTTCCACTAATACACCTTACTGAGTAGTGGCTCTGTGAGCAGATCGCATTCCTCAAGCGACTCTTGTAAAAAAAGTCAAGAGAATCGGTTAAGAATCCCATTGATCGGATCCCACAAATTGCAAACTCAAATTGTTCGAATCTCAGTCTACTTTTATACATTTTGGAATAGGGCATCAAGTATAAATCAGATCGGAATAATTAATCACGTTTAAAAACATTTGAATATAGACGAATAATTTAGGTTTAACATTTTTGAAATGCGAACGGAAACTTTTCCGAATGGTTGTAAATGCCCTGCTGTAGACGATGACAGAGATCCGGAATTTGGACGAGTACGAAAGCATTTTTATTGACGCTGAAGCACAGACGCTTCGCTTGCAAAATCTTGCTCGGTCTATAACAAGAGCTCGTAATTATGATACAATTTACCTATTTCTTGCCAAAAGTTAAACTGATACGGCAATCGGTTCAAATAGTTTAAGCTAGTTTGTCCTATTTCATGGAGACAATTTTGGGCCAGATTATGTATTAAGTAAGTAAGTCAAAAATTCATCACTATTATACTAAAATAGCATCACTATTATTTATTTATATTATTTATAATTTATTCTGTGGTAATACAGCGCATGTGGCATACATAGCGCAGTCTGAACGGGACGGGACCATCAGAAAAAGCAGAGGAAGTCAGTGTGTCAAGAACTCAAGACAAGACAATAGAACACAACGTTAATTGATATGTAGGATGTAGGTGACCTCTGTAGGTTACGGATCTCAGATAAATAAACTAGAAAATACCTGGAAAATCGACGTTTCTGGGAAACCTAAGATTTTTAATATTTTCTAGGTTATTTACTAAGTATTGCATCCATACTAATATTATAAAAACGAAAGTAACTTTGTCTGTCCATTTGTAGGCTTTTTACGGCTAAACAGATGAACGGATTTTTATGAAGTTTGATAATTAGTTATAGTATTTCACGAGGAAGCTTTTTGGATACTATTTTCTGAATAAACGCGAAAGAAGTCGCGGGTAACAGCTAGTCTAATGTAGATTAAAAGTAAGTGCTTAATCTAAATTGACGAAGTAATTTGTTTGTTCATAATTCATAACAGTTAGTAAAAGACTAGATGTGCGCCGCTATTTGACCCGCGGTTAAAAAATAGCCTGTGTTAATCTAGGTATAAGCTACCTCCATACCAAATTTCAGAAAAGTCCGTCCTCCCTTTTGAACGTGAAGAAGTAACAAACAAACAGTTACACACATACACTGCCTCGGTGGCTCAGTTGGTGGTGAACCTGCCTTCTGAGCTTGGGGGCGTGGGTTCGATTCCCACTTAGGGTAAACATTTATGTGATGAACATTTGTGTTTGTTCTATGTCTGGGTGTTAAAATGTTATTTAAAAATATCTAAGTATGTATTTCAGTCTCTGGCAGCCATAGTACAAACTTGGCTTAGTTTGGGGTCAGGCGACCGCGTGTGGAAGTGTCCCGAATTTATTTATTATATTTATTTATGTACACACAAACTTTCGCATTTATAATTTTAGTAGGAAGTAGGAATACCTACCTATTATGTTTATTGGTCGATGCATACCTACTCGGTTTTTTTACATACACATCACGCCTTTTCCCCCGAAGGGGCTGGCAGAGATGTATTACAATTCCCACATTTTGCTGGACGATATTCAGTCCCAAATATGACAGGCGGCGAACCTGTCGCCTGCGGAGTTAAATTCTTAAACGCAGGGTTAATTAATTCAGAGTTAAAATGTTATAAATTTAACTCTAGTACGTGTTAACTCAAAGTTAGCTTCTAGCTCTTGGTATACACGCAAAACGATTAAATATTTTAACGTCTGATTAACAGTTAACTACTAGTTAAAAAGATAACAAACTTCTGCAAGTGGCCCTTTTTTTGCATTTAGCTAGACCACTGTGGTTTGAATGAGCTGTTTAAGAGCGCAAAGAAATTCTATACTTTTCTCAGTTTTTATCATTTTTTTACGCTTGTGAAAGGGTCTGAACTGAACAGATCGCTGTTTACGAAGCATGGCGACTTTCTCCCGTGGAAAGGTGCTGGTATAATTTAATTACGAGTAGGCGCATTATAATCGTGATTTACGCTCTGGTAACCAAAATTCGGATCTTAATTAATTGCGTAAGTTAATTAATCTGGAGCAAAAAAGCTGGCAGGTTTTTTTTGGGACGCGACACGTGAGGCGTAATCTTAAAAGTAACATTATTTAAAGAAAAACAAAAAATTGTGGCGCTCAATTTGTGAAGGTTTGTCAGTAATTCTAGAAAGATGCAATTGCGCCTCAGACGCATTTGCCCTAGTGGACCCTATGTATGTGCAGGGAGGCTATTCCTGCGCGTGAGATGAGATGAGATTTTATCTCGGTCACTCTCACACCTATGACGTTTCAGACGAGAGCAACAAGGACGAAAAATAGTGAGATGAAAATCTCAAATCTCCGAATAGGGCCACAGAACCGTACCCTTTTTAAACTGCCGGTGCTTGCCGGTACTACCCTTTTAAACTGCCGGTGCTTCCAATCTGTAACTGCTACTACCAAGCATGATCCAACCCTGGTCCTGAGGGCCTACCATGACATGTTTAATGCCTCTCAGTTTCTTGCCGGTTCTTCTGAGTAGAGGCTCTTTATCCGAACAAGGCGGTTGAGTCTAAAAAAATCTTTAAAAAAAATCTACAAAAAAAAACTTTGACTTCATAAATGGAATAAAAACATTTTTACTTTGACTTTATTGACGTGATAGTTACGTTTTGTTTTCGACGCTGCGCGACCGCGAATCGTATCACCGCGCAATAAGGTCCATGGTCGCGTAGTGTCGAAAACAAAACGTAACTATCATGGCAATAAGATGTCATGGTAACCCCCCTGGTTCTTTTTTCCGCCTCTCAAAGATCTTAGTCCTGTGGGGCTATTCCTACGCGTGAGATGAGATGAGATTTTATCTTGGTCACTCTCACACCTATGACTATTTAAACGCAAGCAACAAGGACAAAAAATTGTGAGATTGAATCTCACTCCACAAGAATAGCCCTACTGTTCCTATATAGGTACTGCTGGTACTGCCCTAGGCCATGTGAAGTTACATCAGTAACCACTCAGCAACACCAAATGTTTACCGTAGCGAAATCGGCATTGAATAAAATGCATTATCATCTCTACAGGGTTATAGGTAACCAACCAGAAACCTCGTAAGCATTCATTGTACTCATCAATTTGAACAACTTTTACTATGGGGCGAACTCCGAAATCGCGAAAAAAAAATCAGCTGTTCCACACATTTTGTCACAGGTGATTGAACTTTATGTATGGAACAGCTGTTTTTTTCGCGATTACAGAATTGGCTTCATAGCAAAAATTGTTCGTATTGATGAGTACAATGAACCCTTAAGAGGATTTTGGTAAGTTACATATAACCATGTATATGTTAGCACAAGATTCGTTAAAAAAAACTACGAAAATTCTTATTTTTTCTTTTAATTCGTGTCATGGCCCAAGATTTAGGTCTGCGAAACTCGGTCATAATGAGCTATGAACAATTAAAGTTAAATTAAATTGGTTTTGCATTTGTAACGAGTGTCATTAACATAAATCTTAATACCTAATTGTAGGTAAGTATTCTATATAGAAGTACATAAGTAGGTACAATAGAACTTATACAGGGAGTTACGAAAACCCTGTTGAATAATTGATGGGCAGGCACTCACACTCATGTAAAAATACCAAAACACTGCACGTCAAGAGTAGCTAGAGTTATGACCGGTTTTAAGAACGCAAGACGAAAAGAAAATTTTATAGAAATGTTAACAAATCTCATCGTATCATAGCGGCTTTTACTCTAAGAAAGTAGCGGTACGACGCGAATAGTTTATAAATAAAATGTCTATACATATCTATCTATATGTCTGTGTATGTCTGCATTCGCGCTTTTAAGTGTGTGTGTGTGTTTTTCTAATAGTCAACATTTAATTTAAAGTAGCATAATTGCGATGAGCGATTATGCCATTTAAGTTTATGCGATGATTTAATTGATTTAATGAGCGATGGCATATGGCAGCCTAGTTGGGAGAAGGTCCGCCTCTCAAGCCAGAGGGAGCGGGTTCGAACCCAGCCGACGGCACGCACCAATTTGTTAATTGTGTGATCATATGTGCGTATTGTATGTCATCTGCTACATGACTGGAGCCCGGTGTATGGCGACAGGCTCGCCCCCTGTCACATTTTGGGACTGAATATCGTCCAGAGTGTGGGTGTTGTATTACTCCTCTGCCAGCCCCCTCGGGGGAAAGACGTGAGGATATGTATAATTGTATCCTTTACTCGATACTGGATGCGCTACTCGCATAAAACAGGGTTTTCATAACACCCTGTATAGAGCCACACATAATATCTTTGTAGACGATTTTTGACTTGAGCTTCGTGGAAAGTAAATTATGTTCATATGTAGATAGGTAAATTTCATCGGCATTAATTTTAAATAAGTATGTCTTTGGCATTGTTCTAAATATAAAAATGGTTTTCATACAATTCATTCATTCGTTTTTTTCAAACATTCGTCTTCCGCGATTTTGCACACGTACTTAATTTTACTACGAACATTAAATTCCGGGATAAAGTAGATAGTTTAGTAAGTTTAAAATAGATTTAAAAGCTACTTTCATCAATCCATCAAAATATCAATTCACCTTAATTTGTGCAGTGTTACAGAATTGACTGGTAAAAATCTGCCCACAATTGACAAAGACATCGATGAATATACATAAAAAAAAATACATATTACATACAGACAAACAGAGCCTCATCCGTTTTGGAAGTCGATAAAAAGGAAAAAAAAAACAATCGCATTTAAAATTTGCACTTTCTGTCCTACTGCTATCTTCTACCACACGTGAGCTTTTAAATTAACCTCCTTAGCAATGAACGTTGTTTAGTCTCACAATAGTTATTCAGTGTTTTGTTTTTTACGATCGAGTTCAAAAATTAAAAAAAAAGACATAACACTCTCTAGCTATTCCGAGGCTGTCCAACTTTACAACTATGGCAAAATTGCCCCAAAACCCTAAGGGGCAGAAGCCACTATATAAAAAAAAAAAAAAACTTTACAACTTTACGAGGTTTAGCTAACCTGTCAACCACCCAGTCTGTCACAAATAAACATTAATAACATCCTATTTTTAATGATAACAAATCCAATACTCACTGATGCCTTTGATGTAACGCCTCTAAATTTCACCCACGAAGTCTGAACTTGTAAAACGTTTTTAAGTATTAAGCGAACGTCTTTCACCATGTACTGTCGAAGAGAGACTGGGTTTCATCTGAGTAGCTGGTCGGTGGTAGGGTGGTCATCTCGTTCAGTGCAGGCTGGGCTTTCACATGGTGATTGTTGATTTCTTAGGTCTTTAGGCCTTTTAGGCTGTTAGGATTTGTGTTCGCGAGCGTTTTTGTCGCGCGGTTGCTTAGTTTGAATGAGTCCACTAGAAGCGTCCTACTATTACTGGTGTTACAGTTTTCTCCCCTAGCGGGAAAAAATATAGCGGGACTAAATTTTGTTGTCCATTTCGTTCTTGCATGTCTAAACTAAGATCAGTTTAGTATGTGTAAATGTAGTTGATAAATGACATTTTTACTTTACGATTAATAATAATAATAAATCATTTATTCATCAAGTATCCTAGACTCATACAAGTTTAAATTAAATAATCAGAGTAAAAGTCACATTATTATCATTATAAATTGCACCACATTAGTAATTAACAGAATAATAGAAATACATTGTGAATTAATAAACTAGAATGGACGAAATCAGAATGTCAGTAAGTACAAAAATAAACAATAAAAATAAAAATGTCAAAAATACAAAAATCAGATAATGTCATTAATTAATGGAACCAGTTAAAATACTAGTTAGCTGCGCTCCGTCCGTGGTTTCGCCAGTGGTTAAAAAGTATCCTATGTTCTATAACCTATTCCAGTGTCAAATTTCGTCCATATCCATTCAGCCGTTCTGTCGTGATTGAGTAACAAACATCCATCGATCTATCCAAACTTTCGCATTTATAATATGTCATGTGACATATTTAGTTACCTACGTTTCGGAAAACACGCTCGCATAAACAGCGCTTTATACGATCAATATTTATGTCCAAATAAATGGTACAGCACAGTTTACGAGAACTGGATCCGTCTTTCAATTGAAAGTAGTTTTTCATGCTGGTTAAGTACAATATGGTTATATTGGTTAACTTATATCTCAAATTTATGAGAAAGTAGGTTAAGAGCTTGAAATGCAGTAGTTGCAGTACAAAAGTTCTTGTCCTTTTATATTTGGTAGTAGCATGCAGTCAAGTAAAATTACTTTGAAATTAAAAACTGTAGGTAATGATTATCATCATCATGTTAGCCTGGAACACGTCCACTGCTTTACCTTTGAAAGTATTTTTCTTGCCAGTGCAAGATGTGGGAGGTAAAGGTTCCCCCAATGATCACCAGAACGATCGGTCCTGCGCTGTCTTGGTAAGTATCAAAATGGTCGTGCCAAATGGATAAAAACCGAAAAGACCATTTTTGATTAACGATTATTATTACAAAATAATTTTAAATTTATTGAGAGTGACAAAATGCTTATAACCCCTGATCCAGAGGGTTCAATGAACTTTTATCTCCAATAAGGCGTAGTGGGACATAAATCAGTGAACTCT
Organism: Peribatodes rhomboidaria; assembly: GCA_911728515.1. Classification (NCBI taxonomy): domain Eukaryota; kingdom Metazoa; phylum Arthropoda; class Insecta; order Lepidoptera; family Geometridae; genus Peribatodes; species Peribatodes rhomboidaria. The sequence goes on from OU452190.1 coordinate 2,832,642, forward strand.
TTCATTAATCCATACGGCACGTAGCAATATAACTGTTTTTTTTTTCTTAAAAAAAATAATGCCCCTCAGTTTCTTGCCTGTTCTACTGAGTAGAGGCTCTATATCCGAACAAGGCGGTCGAGTCTATTTAAAAAAAAACTTTGACGTTCATAAGTGTATCTTTGATACCTACCTAAATTGAATAAAAACATTTTGACTTTGACTTTGATGTCAGTGACTTCATATTTTAAACCCAAAAAAACGAATGCCAGAAAAAAAAAATTAAACCCGAAGCTGCTCGGGGTCCGACCTGGCATTTTCCAGAAATAGACAGGTAATAAATAGTAAACACAATAGTAAAACAAAATACATAGACATGTAGTTTTATAGGAACGGTACAGCGCCCTCTATTTTCCTCATATCCCATCGCTTACAATAGAAAGTATGGTCACGTACTTTTGTTTACCGCGCGCATAACTTTGTGTTACAACATTGGTACAGTCATTCTCATAAGTGGCTGAGTATTTTTGAGAACTTGAAGGTAGGGTTTAAGCTATCTCCGTACTGGCCCCTTCTTCTTGACGCTCGAGATATTTCTTGGTCTCTCTTTATGACTATAGGAGACCGTAGACTCTGGATAAAACGTTTGAGCGCAAAGTAACAAACAAACAAACACACACGCACACTTTAAATTCGGGACATTTTCACACACGGTCGCCTGACCCCAAACTAAGCAAAGCTTGTACTATGGCTGCCAGAGACTGATATGCGTACATTTATATTTTTAAATACATACTTAAATAGATATTAACACCCAGACATAGAACAAACACCAATGTTCATCACATGAATGTTTGCCCTAGGTGGGAATCGAACATTCTCACTAACATTCGCATTAATAGTTATGTAATAATGCATAGTACTAGTAGTAGTGTGTAATAAGACTGTTACATAAGATATGAAGAATACAAGAGAAGGCAGATGTCAATATGCTCTTAGACGAACCATATTTTTATACTATACCAATACTAATACTGGAAATATTGTCAACTGTAGCCCGGCCATCATCAGCCATGCTAGAAATGTATGACTATGTGGCCAGGCCACACTCAAATTATTGTCGGACCAGCATTGTGGTAAAAATATGGCTCGTCTAACGCTCTTACAAGAGGGAAAAACACTATTAGCATAAAGAGCTTCACACACGGCAGCTATAATGTATAATAACATACAGTACATCTCGGGTTCCTATGAAGATGCCAAAATATACATTATAGCTGTCTTGTGTGGTCTCCTGACGATTTCTATGGAAAGATGTAATGAGATGTATCGTGCTATAATGTACATCTTTACATTATAGCTGCCGTGTGTGAAGCTCTTTAGACCAACACGCGCCAGTCCTAGAGGGCTATTCTTAGAAGTCGAAATATTTTTTGTCATCGTCTCTCTTGTTTCATAAGTCATAGGAGTGAGAGAGATCAAAAAACATCTCACGCGTCGAGAAGGCCCTGACAAGTGACGCCTAGGCCCTGACAAGTGTCAACCGCTTTCAAGTGATTCTATTCAGTTTTTTGCCTGTTCTTTTGGGTAGCTCTTTTTCGAGAAAGGTTGTAGAGTCATTTTTAGAGCTTTGACGTTTATAAGTGTATCTTCGTATCTTCGATACCCCTATGAATAATGAAATTTGATTTGATTTTGATTTGCTCGAACGTTACTTGCTAATTGGACAAGTTGGCAATAAGAGATAATTTTGGGGGCTGAGCTACCCACGTCCGTAGGAGTGTACTCTATGCTGATTCCCTACACGTGGTCCCCGGGTAGTGCTAACCGGGTAGCAAACTCTGGTAGGAGGTTTCGGCCGTGGCTAGTTACCACCCACCAGACCAAGCCATGTCGTGAAATGATCTAGTCGTGTTTCGGGATGTAGTCCGGTGTAACCGTTCCGAAGACGGGTCTGAGCAGTAGCGCACTTGTAGCGCCTCACTCAACTGCCGTCTCTGTACTTCTTCACTCTACAAAACTTCAAGGCTAGAGTAAATAAGTACCTTATAGGTAGTCATGCTTCATCTTAGACCACAACGTTGCTTAACATTAGGCTAGTTGGTGGTCAAACGCCGTCCTATTGCTAATGCCATCCTACATAAAAAAAAAGATCACATGACATTTATCTAGCTCATTTTCCATCCAATCAGCAACTGACGTTCGATCTTTAGCGACTGTAAAAATCTAGGAACAAGGATTAGTTCTTGTTCCTATGTAGAAATATAATCGTCTGTATTGACTACACCGACAAAAGCAAAATTTTAAATACCCACTAATAATAATGAGACTGACTGTACATAATCCATAAGTTTTGTACTAGTCAGCACTTGTGAAGAGAAACGTCGGATATAACAAGTGCCAATACAATACTGCCTGAGGACAGTGTCCCACTTCCGAAAATAGCCGCCGGCTAAGCGGTTACACTGTGCGGCTTGCGCTAGCAACGGAACAGGTTCATCTCCCGCGGTTGAAGTGCTAAATCACGGTAAATACTTACATGATTGGTTTCTTGTACTATTAACTACAAAAGCGTTTTAGCCGCATGTGAATCTCAAAAAGCACCTGAAAGCAAAATTCGATTGCAACCTTAGAAAAACTTATACCTTAGAACCTTAGAATAACTTCTAAGATTGCAACTCTGTTTGGTAGGTACGAATACTTTTTAGTTATAAACGAAACCAAAAAATATTTGATTAGTAATGTAAAGAATCCCCCACATATACACCACAGCTTGCATAATTTAGCTAAATAAAGGTATAATCATAATCTATTTTGATCTAATAAATATCGTTCAGCGAAGTGTTGTGTGTAATACACCAGTCTCTTCGAGAAAAATGCATGGTATATGTACGAGTATGTTAGGCACTTCGACCTTCCACATCGAGCAGTGGAATCGATACAGGCAGACTATGATGATTACTGCTAACGACCATCCGATATTCTGAACATGCATATAAGAAAATGATCTGTATGTCACAATCAATGTTCTCAGAAACTAATGACACTAAATACAATAATGCACTCGACTTGTTTTCCATAGTCATTAATTAGTCACACATCCGTGCATAGTTACTAAGCAACTTCTTCGTTGTCTTAGAAATATCTACAGGTGTAGGTAAAATGTGCGATAAAATGCGCGTGGAAAAACATCAGCAATAGGATCACATCATTTTAACCCTGGAGCCGGGGTTTACGGGTTTGATATCCCCTGCCTATCGTCGGAGCCGCCTAAAGGACCTATGTGTCCGCAAGTAGGTAGATTTGGGGATCTGATCACTCTCTCAAACAAGTCCAGGGAAGACAACGATCAGATATTACCTCTGCCGTGTGAGCTCGTTTACCAGGTAGCCCTATTCACCCATGTAAACCTAGAAATTTTTCAACGTAGGGGTATCTATGGTACGTTAAATTTACGTAGTAATAAAACGAAGGACCAACTGGTAACACCTTCACATCGTCAAATCGAAGAGGTCAGTGTATATTTTAGGGCCGGCGGTCTAAAACCGTATACCAACTTCCGTTCAGGATGCTCCTTCTACCGCGTGCTTCATAACCAAGCTGAGAGCTTGGTTACTAGAAAATATGTTTTATGACATTGAAGCTTTTTTAAAGTATGAGATTTTTATTTTGTATAATAATAGCAATACATATTAATTAACTATTTTTACTATACTTAACTGTATAATGACATCAATGAATTATTTTTATATTTGACATAATTATCAATTATTATTGTTCTGACATTCGTTTTTATTTTAAATATTCAACTGTGACGTGTAACTATAGGAGTTTGCAATAAATTCTGATTTCTGATTTATTAGTCCATCTATGTATTTGAAGGCCCGCCCCTCAAGCCAGAGGGAGCGGGTTCGAACCCAGCCGACGGCACGCACCAATTTGTTCATTGTGTGAACATAATGTGCGTATTGTATGTCATCTGCTATATTACTGGAGCCCGGTGTATGGCGACAGGCTCGCGGCCTGTCACATTTTGGGACTGAATATCGTCCGGCGAAGTGTGGGTGTTGTATTTTGTTGTTGTATTGTACCTCTGCCAGCCCCCTCGGGGGAAAGGCGTGACGATATGTTATGTTCTATGTACAGTGCAGTTCATTTTCACCAAACGGCGCCTGTCTTCAAAATGTCGTTAACAGTTCAACGGCCATTGACTTTGGAAAGCTTGCTTTTCCATAATAAAATGAAGTCTATTCATGTAATATCTAACGAGTATCAAACGGTAGTGTTGGCTATGAATATTAATTGTGATTGGTTGGAATGGTCGTGTGAGTAGCGCACGTGTCGCTTTAAGTGTGAGCGATTTTTGGTAGCAGAAGAAAGTATGAGCGAATTATTTCAGCCTATGAACATAGCAGGTAGCAAGTAGCAGCAAGGTCAGGCAGGAAAGAGAGGTAGAGGCAGATTTACACGCTGGACGGATCTTACAAAGACAGCCACAAACGCTTCCATGACGGAGTGCTCTCGAAATGCGACGAACCGGCTAAATGGAGAAGCAGTAGCTACCGCCGCGCGCCACCGGGAAGACTGACGACAATGAAGACCCACCATGTACCACCATCTTATTGACCACGACTACACTGCCAAGAGTGCCCGATTAAGAAGAAGATGAACATAGCTTCGAGCTATTACGGGCAAGTGCCACGTTAATATACCATCAAATGTGCACATTCCTCGTCTTTTCTAAATGCACAAAATCTGGACTATTAAATACGCTATTAAACTACCTACTGATTCGATATTCATGATACTTTAATTTATATAACTCGCTAAATCCTTGTTCTTGTATCTTTATACCCAGAAAAATTGGAAAAATTAAAAATCTCACTGGAACTGTGCGCGCCACAGACCATTTTTTTCTGTTTAGATCTATGGTGCGTACGGTTAGCTTATAAGAGAAACCGCTATTTTAAGCAATGATAGCCTAGTTGAAGAAGGCCCGCCTCTCAAGCCAGGGGGAGCGGGTTCGAACCCAGCCGACGGCACGCACCAATTTGTTCATTGTGTGATCATATGTGTTTTGTATGTCATCTGCTACATGACTGGAGCACGGTCTATGGCGACAGGCCTGCCCCCTGTCACATTTGGGACTGAATATCTTCCGGAGAAGTGTAGGTGTTGTATTACACCTCTGCCAGCCCCCTCGAGGGAAACACGTGACGATATGACGATATGTTATTTTAGCAGCGTGTTCTTTCCATCCATTTCTAATACTCATAACCACCTACTGCAGTACCGCACATCCAAGATATCTAGACCGCTATGACTGTACCGAGTTTTAAGAAAGCTTTTGAGAGCCTCAGATGTGGTGGGTCAAGTAACAGTGGTTGTAGTTGTAATAAAGTGAGTGCATTGCTATGTGATGGAGCAGCGAGAATGACACTTTCTATACGTAGGTACAGTTGGCATCGAAAATGCTTAACAAAACTTAATTAATGCTAGTTTTATTGACTGCAAATTCTTTTCATTTTTTTTATATGTGCAGAGAACACAGAATACATAGAGGGGCACACATAATATAGGGGCTGAAAAGCTCACTCAACAGTGGATGAAAAATAGTTGCTGTACTTCGCTCTAGCTGAAAGGTTGGCTGGAAGACATCGCTTCAAGCGTTAGAGTCAGATAGTTTTAAGCGTTATTATCCTTTTGTAAACGTAACTTCTGGTGTAAACACTAAACAATTGTTTGAAAATACATAGGTAATTGGTCAAAATAGGTTTAGCCGTTTTAACTAAGATTCTATTAAAACATACAAGAAGTTTTTTTTCACCGTCTAAATTATTACCAACCTTTTTAAATCCTGTCAAAAATTGAAAAATAAATCTGTATGACATTAAAATTGATCGTGCTGATTGCTGAAAAATTGAATAAAAATAATCGAAACCTTGTAACATTAATATTAAATACTAGAATAACTTTTACTAGAATGTCTAACTTTGATTCTCCAATCCCGCTCTCCGAGATTGAATCTGTGTTGGCGTGGGTGGACACTTTTAAGCTGTCACGGCCGACTAAGAAAATAAACAGGGATTTTTCAGATGCTGGTAACCTTTCTTCCTTGTTATTTTTACCCGACTGCGCAAGAAGGAGGGCTAGGTTTTTCGAGTGTATGTATGTGGGTATGTGAGTATGTATGTATGAGGTTTCTTTGTCACGCCCTACAGCCTAAACAGCTTCATGGATTTCGCCTTGCGAGGTGTCATTTGAATCGTCTTGATAGTGGAAGTGACATAGGATACAACATTTTGCAGCCGGGTTTTTTGTTTTTCTTTTAGTAATGTTACTTGTAAAGCTTAGTAGATAGCCCTAGCGTAAGGAACCGCCTAAAGATCGCTGATCTTCAAAGAGCGTTTCCAGTTTCGCACGCTGCTCTGCGAACCGCGATGCGCGCGCGAATAGCTAAATCTCACGCGCGGAGACGCATCTCCCGCGCGGAGACGCATCTCCCGCGCGGAAAGACATCTCCCGCACTGAGAAGCATCTCCCGCACGGAAAGGCATCTCCCGCACGTGGAGGCATTGTCGGTGTGTTGTGACGCGCGTGTTTTAACACAGAGGTACTGAAGAGACAATCTTAGCGAGTGCCATTAATTAATCAAATGTAGCTTAAGACACTAACAGTAATGACGAATGTAACGAAACATAAATAATCAAAATCAGTACAGCCGTTTAGTATATAAGAGGGAACATAAAGAGAGATGGACATACATACTTCATCTATCTAAAGAGCAAAACTCAATAACTCTAATTTTTGGCTTCTCTGCAGTCGGGTAAAAAAGAAAGCGTTTCCGACACCGTTGTGGAGCGCAGCCCAGGAAGGCTGTTCTTAAAAGTCAAGATATGTTTTGTCCTAGTCTCTCTCATTTCAAACGTCATAGGAATGAGAGTGACCAAAACACATCTCGCGCGTCAAGAGTTTCTACCTATTTGATGCCCGTACAAAGTATCACATAATGCAGTTATCAGCATTGCTAACGGGAACTGCTCTACTGTTTTTGCTCACATCACATACAGACAATAACTCACGCCTCATTGAGGGTTCTACGTAACTCACGATCTGAACTTTTGACCTGTTTCTCCAATTTTCGTATTATTGGAAATTATTTAACTGGATGAGTGGCGTAGATACATATACAGGGTTATAGGTAACTCGCCAAAAACCTCTTAAGGGTTCATTGTACTCATCAATATGAACAACTTTTACTATGAAACCAATCCTGAAATCGCTAAAAAAAAAACAGCTGTTCCATACAAACAGTTCTTTGGCCACAAAATTGGAGACAAAATGTATGGAACAGCTGATTTATTTTTCGCGATTTCAGAGTTCGCCCCATAGTAAAAGATGTTCATATTGATTACAATGATGTTTTTGGTAAGTTACATTATAACCATGTATACAATACCAAAGTCAAAGTCAAAATATTTATTTGCTTGTTATTGGTAAATGGTCTTAAATATTACGTCGATCCATCAACAACTGTCAGGCGTGCAAATTAATACACTAATTATTAGATTCAGTATAACCATTAATACCTACTAGTCTATGCGTACTATAAAGAGGTTTATGGTCAGCGGTAGGCAATTACGGGCTAATGATGATGATGGACCTTACAAATTGTCTGCATACAAAAAGTACTTGCTTATCTAAAGAATTAGAACATGTCACAGCGTGGTGTCATTTCTAGGTACATCAAGTAGGTAGGTATAAATAATCTTAATATATATCTATATCTATGTCTATCTATCTATCTATGTGATGTTATATATATATCTATATATATATAACATCACATACACATCACAACACATTACATTACATACGCCGTGGCCATCTCCGCTAGCCTAGCTTTTTCTAGGTGCTATGTGGAGCTGTCTCACATATACACATGAACGCACACACACTAACACACCCCCACACACAACCACAAAAACACTGATTCACTCACAACAACATACATAGATTAATGTTACTATCAAACATAAATATTAAACCTAGGCATATAAAAATGTTTAATTATTAGGCTAAGAATTAGAAATGTTTAAATATATATAAACAAACCTACATTTATACAAACATAGTCACATATTTTGTACATAAAACTTGTATATAAAACTGTACCTTGTAATACAGGCTCTGACGAGACCTAGTACAGGGTACAGTGATCTTAAAGGTACTCACAATAACTTTAACAAGTAATATATTATTTTTTTTAAATGTTAGGTACCAACACGATTGTGATCACGAAATAAAAACTTATTATTATTATTATTATTATATAAATCTCGTGTCACAATGTTTGTCCTCAATGAACTCCTAAACCACTTAACCGATCATAATAAAATTCGCACACCATGTGCAGTTCGATCCAACTTGAGAGATAGGATAGTTTAAATATATATATATATATATATATATATATATATATGTATATAAATAATAAACGCGAACGAAGTCGCGGTGACAGCTAGTATATTATAAAAACCCCGGGCACCGATTTTCATCGAACATAGCTTACATAGCTAAGAGCACTCCCGACTAATTGACTATCCAAGCAAAAAAAACAATCAAAATCGGTTTGTCCGTTCGAGAGCTACGATGCCACAGACAGACACACACACACACAGAGACCTTATTTTCCATACCTCTGTAAAAAGAAAAAAAGTCCAGCTTATAACACCCCGTCGTTTTAGCGTCGAGGCTTAAAAACAAAGTTAAAAGGTTAAAAGACTGGAATGGAACGGAAACGGAACCGACACGGTGCACTTTGGTCTATGTTCTGAATTGTTCCAGTGCTTCTGGCGGAGATCCTCAGCGTGCACTACCCCAAGCTGGTGGAAATGCACAACTACCCTCCACGGAACAGCCACTCTCTGAAGCTGAACAACTGGCTCACCCTCAACAGGAAGGTAGACATTACAATTACACAACTTGTTTTAACTGACTAGCTGCACCACGCGATATCACCTGCAGGCCTAGCATGCGGAACGCTACAACGGTATTTCGACTGTCGTTATCGAGACAGACGTATGTTTACACATAGCCTTGTCACGTTCTCGCATGACAAAAGGTGACGAAAAGAATTTTGTCGCGCGCGCATGCTAGGGGTGCTGCTGTTCCACAAGCACTGTTAATTGTTTCGGGGTTTAAAGATCCCATGTCTTTTTCTCTATCCTTGACAACATGTATGCGAAATTTCATGATTGTCGGTTGAGTAGTTAATGCGTGAGAGCGTAACTCACAAACTCATTTGCATTTTAAAATATTAGGAAGGAAATAATTTATCATCCACAGTTCTAGGCAAGCGTGCTATATCGTAATTCGTGGGCCTTAGACGCGATAGCAGTTAAATATAAGCCTATTTATTTATTTTATTTGCTTAGAAAAAATGGGATAATGGGACATTTCCCTTTGGCAGAACTGATCGTGCTATAGTAGATTATGCACCGAGGAAGATAGCAGTGTCTTACGTCACGGGTGGCTTATTGAACCCTGAGCGTAATGAGGGACTCTAGAGCTAACTCCCGATCGTAGCGAGGGAGTTACAATATAACGCCCGACCGAAGCAAGGGAGTTATGCAGAGTCCTGAGTGAAGCGAGGGGTTTAAGCCGCAGGTGCAGGTGGTGTGAATATGAGATTTATCATTTCCCCAAGGCTAAACGTGCAACGCTTGGTTTTGCCATTGGGATAAAATGATTATCTTTGGTACACCTGGCTGTGCCAAGGGGAAGCCATGAAACTTACAACTAGGTACAAAAATACGTGAAGAAAATTACCTGCCAAATCTACTATCGAACCTGTTTTCTCGTGTTTCCTGGCTGTTTCCTCGTGGTCATGCCTGTTTGACATACCGGTATGATCACGTGACTTGACTTGGAACCTCGGACCATGGACTTGGAATAAGAGACTGATAGATTTTATTTGACAGGTCCTGAAGAAGCTGAAACTTAACCTGTGCATCAACACGATGGAACAGCTCGCCAACTGTCACAACGGCATCATCGAGAGAGTCTTGGTCATGGGTAATTTACACTTAATATCTATCCGTACCTACTTAACCTATTAAGGTACACCTACAAAGTCATATGGAAAAAGTAAGGTTTTTTAAAGGTAATTTATCATCTATGACATCAGGGCTAGCCACTCGGCCTATACGAACTTGCTATCGAAATAGGCTCATGTCCAAAACTGAGAGACTGAGCAAAAACGTACTGTACCCCAGGGCCGGATTTAGCGCAAGCGGAGGGCTACAGCCCCGGGGCTGCCTTTCCAACAAAAAAATTGGTTGTCTGTAAAGTCGGTTTACTGACGATAGTTGAACGTGACAACGTGCTCACTCAAGTAGGAGAGAGACGGATGTCGAACGCTGCCGAACGCAAAGGCCGATTGTGCTTCTTTGTCGCTCGTTCCGCGCTCTCGCTTGCACTTCAAGCCTTACATGGAACGCCTCAGAGCGAGGTAACGCCGCATTTTTTCGTGCAGCCGGCTCTATCGAATTATAAGACGTCACGTCAAAAACATATATTCGACATTTTGAAAAAATATTAAGACTTACTTTTTTAAAAATGTATTTTATAATTATTGAATTTCGTTATTTTATTATTGAGCCTACTGACAAAATTTTAAGAGAATCGGTTAAGAAATGCGACCTGTTGAGGAAGATATAGGAAGAGAGACCGGACAAACTCCGTAATTTTTCGAAATCATTTTTTTTCCCGCAAAAACTCGAAAGCATTTTTGCGGAAGATGAAGCATAGACGCTTCGCTCTCTAACGCTCGTTCGGTTGATAAATGCTAAAGTTTCTTTGGATGTAGTTACTCCTTCACACTCAAACGGCTCGACAGATTTTGGATGAAATACAAAGCGGAGATAGCTTATGCCCCTGGACATATAGGCTCCTATTACTTTTTGAGCCGCGGGTGTCAAGTGATTTAGAATCTTTTTATTAAGAACTTTTCTTAATTTTAGTCCGTGACAAGATACGTCGAGACGAAGACTTGAATAAGAGCATGAAGGAGATGGACCAGAACCTGTCCAGCGGAGGGAGCTTCTACGAGGCGTGTGGGGAAGGTGGGTACTGGCCTGCTGCTTGCTGTGAACACGAAGGCTATCCTATATCCGACTTTCTTACTGGTCGAGATATTTTAAGGGTTCAGGGGGCCTATTCCTGCGCGTGAGATGAGATGAGATTTTATCTCGGTCACTCTCCCACCTATGAAGTTTAAAACGAGAGCAACAAGGACGACAAAAGGTGAGATGAAAATCTCAAATCTCCGAATAGGGCTGTACCCAAAGGGTAAAACGGGGCCCTATTTGCTAAGACTCCGCTGTCCGTCCGGCTGCCGTGTCTGTCACCAGGCTGTATCTCATGAACCGTGACAATTAGACAGTTAACATTTTTACAGATGATGTATTTCTGTTGCCGCTTTAACAATAAATACTAAAAACAATAAAATAAATATTTGGGGGCATACAGCAGGCGGGATTTTTTGCCGTTTTTATAGAAAATAGTACGGAAACTTCGTGCGCGAGTCCGACTTGCTAATCATATTTGCTACAAGCAATTACCTAGTTTATTATAAATATCATGAAGACCACAGCAACGATAGGTAACGAGTAGGTACTCGGTCCACAATATTTTTTATTTCAATTAATTGTTCAGATTCAGATTATTTATTACCATTAGCCATACAGTACAAATTATGTTATTTTTTAAACAAAATATTGCATTAGGATTTTAGTTCAACGGACCCCGTCGGGCACAGCAACTTAAAAGAGAGGAGGACGGTTATTAACTATTGAGATTTTATTATGTAAAGAATCGTTATATATTTATGTCAGGATTAATAATTTTATGTAGGGTCATCTGGGGCAAATGTGTCTGTGAGGCAATTGCGTCTTTCGATAATAACTGACAAACCCTTCACAAATTAGGCGCTACCTACATCTTTATTCTACCTTTAGTTGCAATAATTGAACGAATTTTTTTAACGAGTCAGAAATAGCAAATTTTTCATAATTGCGCAGAAAAATTAATTTGTCGAATCTTAAGCACCGGTCGATAAACAAACGTAAGGGTAAGTAGGGAAAATACGACCTCAAAAATGGAGAAGTTATCAATTCTGTTGTATGTCGTTTTAGCTATTTTTTTTTAGAACTTTAGGCACTGGGTGATTATGTTAGTCCATTTTACGTCTTTTTAATTCGAACTGACATTTTGACTTATTGAATACTTTACAACATGATCTCTAGAAACTAGAACTTAATATTACGCTAAAATGCTTCAGAGAACGTCCTGGTGGTGCCGGTGAAGGTACGAGTGAACGGCGTGCTGGAGTCGGTCCAGCAGAAGGTGGTCAACTACGACCTGTACCTCGCGGTCAAGGAGGAGCTCAAAGACGCGCGAGACTCTAACGAACTGCTCAGGCAGAAGGTAAGGCGATTGAAATGCTCCGCTAACTTACTTTTTATTTCACATCAACGCCCGACTACCTTGCAATGGTATGAATGAAACGAAAAACTAATTACGCTTTACTATTTATTCTTCCGACTACTTTTCCGAGTAACTACAACATGGGGGTTCTTCAAAAGGATTGTCAATAGAGTTCAAAGTATCTGTGATGCTTGGTATTACAGGTATCCATAGGCAACGGTGATCGCTTACCATCAGGCAGCCTGTTAGCTTGTTTGCCACCTATGGCATAAAATAAAACTAGCGACCCACCCCGGCTTACCAGGGTACCTAGCCTTTCGTGAAAAATTATTTAACTGATGGTCAAAACCGCAGCAACGTGGTTTAGGAGGAGGTAACGTAAATACAGAAAAAGAGACGCGGAAAGAGACTTTATTTATACTATGGCATAGATGGATGGCATGAAGTTCTTCTTGATTGTGCTTTAACGTTAGTTTCTTTATTCTAAACAGGTTGATCACCTCGACAGCCTGTTGCATCTCAAACAAAACAGAGTTGACGAACTCCAAAAGCAACTCGACAGGAAACAGGCAAGACGCAAAGAAGTAGAAGCCTTCCAGAACAGCTTGCAAGTTCCCTTCGAGACTGTACCGAGCCCGGTCCCTCCAGCTCCTATCCTCAACGAAGTCCTAAGCCATACTCTCATAAAAACTCCTTCTGTCAAATCTCTGGAAGCAAAACCATCTAGAGAGGACTCAAAGATACCCGTCAAAACTGTTTCTTCAGTCAAGCCACCAGTCACTATTTCTAACCCAGTTCTTCCAGAAAGTTCTGACAATGAAGTTACCAAAGACCTGATAGAGAATACAATAAATCTGGGAAATTCTAAGTTGAGTTACACCAAATTCCCAGCTAAAGCTGCAGACAGTAACAAACTCATAACCTACATAGAAGCTGATGAAGATCCTTTGACTGAAGAGGTAGCAAGCTATGAACAGCACGCCGTTGTTGATGTCGATTTAGATAGAATCAAATCTGACGTCTTCAAGGAGATTGAGATAATCGATGAGCGGGTTCAAGATTACGAAGAATTTAAAGACAGCGAACAAGACAACATTACGACAATAGGGGAGACGATTCAAAATGAGATCAAGGTGATATCTCACCCAATAGAGTATATTCAGAATTTGAGCTGCTAATTTGATTTGATTGTGAAATTGTGCTATTTTGTCCTAGTTTATTGAGTAAACGGTGGTGCCATTTGTAACTGCCTGTGTGTTTTAGATCATTTAAATTTTCTAGTCTCTACAAGATTTTAAAATAGTGTTAATGATAGTCCATCATGTTTTTTTTCCGATTTTATTAGTATTTAGTCATTTGTTAACTTTTAATTTAGAAATAAATGTTTGTATTGATGTGGTCTATGATTGCTACACGGTGTTTGCTTGGAATATGTCTAGTAAACTCGGGTGCTGTTTCAGGACCTTTGTTACTTCATGTAACCGGTTCTTCTTTTTGCTTAGTTCTCGTGCTTGTTCTTCTTTTCTGGAAATTGAAATGATATATAACTTATATTTTCTGTGAAACATGGCTCAACAATTTTTAACAAACAGCTAAAAATTACTGCAATGAAAACGGTTTTTACCGAAACTCTCTCTAAATCATATATATAGGTTTATATAGGTTCAGCTGTTTTGGATACAAACAGTTACACACGATGTGACTTCGTGCCGTGCATCGTACCACGTACAACATCGCGTCGTGACTTTTTACGAACCACGTCATCGATGCTACGTCAAAGACTTCACAACGTGCCATCATATACCATGACAACACACTGACAACGACTCTCCTCGCTAGAGACTTGCTTCACCACGCTTTTAACTGCGCAGGCCAGACTTGAACACGGAACACCGCGCTTGTGGTTCTAATGTAAACTAATTCCCGACTTGCCTACGTAACGCAAGTCGAATGATCGTATCGTCACATAGCTCATTTAAATACGCGCAGGCCTCAGTTAAGTACGCACAGTTATAAGTGTAGTGAAGCGTGTGCGTGTGATAGGCCTATTAGTCTATCTTAGTGTGTGTTCCATGTCGCCCTCGAGACAGGGAAACCTAGTGGGGAGATATGAGTGTGAAAAGTTTTTTTTGCCTTGTTATTTTTTATACCCAAGAGGTCATAAACTCACATGGTATCGCTGCTCTCGTATCCGACGACTTTGAAGCGGTTGAACTGTATGTTGCTGTCAAAGAAACACTCGCGGTTGATCTGGTTTAAGGCTTCCTTCATTGGACATAAATCTTGCACTGGAAAAAAAAATTAAAAATTAAAGTTTGGGTTTATTTGTTGTGGACCCATCGCATAATCCTATCAATGATACTACGCGGCCATCTAATTCTTCATAGTCCCACTGCTGGGGTCACAAAGAAATCTGATTCTTATCAGGCTGATCTGATCTGGCCTTAGGCTTAAGTACTAAGGCTTCGTTTCCACCTGCGAGTAAACTCCTACGAGCAATGTCCGACAGCCTGTCTGACAACAGCAAGTGCTGTCGCGACAGCACTTTTATAGGGGTCGTCGGGTTTATGTTGTATTTAAGTATAGGGGTCGCGACGTCTCAGTCAGTGACGAACTACTAATATTTTATCTAAAATACCTTATAATTATAACTAACTATTAAATATCTGGCCATTGCTCTCCGCCGGCGTGGGATACGGATCCTTGCACGTGCAGTCCAGCACCACGGAGACATCGGACGTCTGCACGGCCGCGGCGCTGTCCTCGCGCTGCCACTCCTCCAGCGGGTCCAAGTCTGGCCTTCCCAGGTCCATCTTCTCTTTGGCCTTCTTCTTCTCGATGCGCTCGCGGAGGATTGCGATTTGCTCTGGAGTAAGTAGTTAGATAAAAATGCTAAAACTAGGGCGTCCATCGCTTGAGGCTGCAGTCCACCCAAGCTTAGAAGGAACCAGTGGAAAGTACCCCGTAGTGCCTGTGAAAGTCTGTCGCTCGCACGCGCCAGTTAGCGTTTACTAATTTTCAATACAAACACGGGAGCGGACGTCTGCGCGTCACTCCTATTCCCGTAGGAGTAGGCAGGAATCACTTCTCTCCTTCTCTCCACTTACCCTGTCATCTTTCACTTCTTTTACTTCCATGAATCTTTTCATACACGCTCGTCGGTTACGGGTACTCTTGACCTGCAGACCTAGCACAACGCGAGAACGGTATGTCGACTCGTTTTATCGAGACAGATGTATGTTTACACGTAGCCTTGTCACGTTCTCGCACGATAAAAATGTCGAGAAGAATTTTGTCGCGCGCGCATGCTAAGCCTGTTGACCTACCTGCCTATAGTATATATACATGGTATATCCTATGTGTGGTACTGACCGGGCGAGCAAGCCTCGTAGTCGTCGAAGGTCTGTTCGAACACGGAGAAGGGCGAGTCGCGCATGTACGAGGGCAGCGAGCGCAGGAACGAGCTCACCTGCAGCCGCGCGCAGCGAGCCGCGGGACACGTCTGCGGCGCGAGGGGGTGGGGGAACAATAGGGGAGGATATGGGTAAAGGGTAGAAGTGGAAGTAAGTAAACAAGTAACATTATTAGAAGAAAACCCGGCTGCAAAATGATGTACCTTATATCACAGCATTTAGTCACTTATAAAAAAAATCTCACCTTCTCGTAGTTTATCTTGTCGCGGTCAGTGCGGTGGGTTGGACCCTTCGTCAGACTGTCATTGTGGACGCTCCTACAAAAATTATAAGACCATTATTTCTTCAACCAGCTTTGCTGGCATGCAACGAATTGAGTAAAGCTGGAAGGTCGCGACAGGGATAGTAGACCAAGATCGAGAATCAAATCGGGAACCGGAACTGTTCAGGCTTTTGTCTTGTTGAGCAAACTGGCATGATAAGCTGTGCCAATAAAAAGAACCGGAGTTGCGAGCGACTAGCGTCATGATCCAAAAAAACAAGGTTGCATTCCGGGAGCAAACACGTAATGACGTCACTCGTCATCGGCATCCGTCTCTTTCGAACTATTTGTCTAATGACTTATTTCGTTCTTGCTTAAGCATTCGATTGACGTCACTACGTGTTGCCCACGTGACCGAATGCTATACCTGGCTAAGTATATCATTATACCGTGACTAGCGTAATAATGCTGAACGTATTGCGAGTACCTACACAAGTACCTAATTAATAATTTATTTTCCTACCCAAGACCAGAGGATGAGTCACTTTCCTCCTCTTCAATTTTCCCGTCTTTCGTGGAACTGCTTGGTCTGCAATTGTCATTTGAATATAAATCACTCATTGTTCTTTAGATTCTCCTGTTTAAGGTATGGAATGGAACGTGAAACGCACACACAAATACATAACATATTGTCACGCCTTTCCCCCGAGGAGGCTGGCAGAGGTGTAATACAACACCCACACTTTGCCGGACGATATTCAGTCCCAAATGTGACAGGGGGCGAGCCTGTCATCTAACACCGGGCTTCAGACATGTAGCAGATGACATACAATACGCACAAATGTTCACGCAATGAACAAATTGGTGCGTGCCGTCGGCTGGGTTTGAACCCGCTCCCTCTGTCTTGAGAGGCGGGCCTTCTCCAACTAGACTATCATTGCTAGGCTATAGGCGGATGTTATTGATACACTTAAAATAATACTGTGAACGGAGCTGTGTAGTGTCCGTTTGCTTGTAGTTGTATTGAGTCCACGCACTTGGTACCAGAAATTAGACTCGTGCCGCTTCTTCCTTAAATTATTTCGATGTTGTAAGTACATTTTTGTACCCCTATGTAAAAGCTATAGCTACATCCATGGTGATCCTTACACTGGCTCTGGAGGCGTGACTATTTCATCACTGTCCTCTTCTGCCAGGAACAGCGACGTCCTTCGCCTGCCCACGTTGATCACCACTTTGTTGCTATCAGTACGCCTTTGCTTCTCGCGCTAAGTGTTTCAAATGAAATAAGGATAGTTTTGACGTGACAACGTCTAATAAATCGATCAATGCTGGCTGTACACACAAAAAAGTATAACTCATTGTCCCGTTACACTCATTGTAACGTTACGATCGCAGCGAGAGCGCTACACGAGCGATTCATTCATAAAGTATGCAATCATTTCATCAATGTTTTGTTATGACGTTGTCACGTTAAACTATCGTTCGTAAACCGACTTTACAGACAATCAATTTTTTTATACAACGTGTTGTTTTGCATTCCTGTGGAATTTGTAGAAGTAATTATACTCCTCTAGCAGAGCAGAAATAAACTATGGTCAACCTTGAAACCGAAAAAAAGCTGCTGTTCCATACATTTAGTCGACGATCAATGAATTTTTTTGTATGGAACTTTTTTGAATCACGATTTCAAGGTTGTCCCACAGATTATTCGTGCTCTGCTAGTGAAGTATAGCTACCTCAACAAATTCTGTGGGAATGCAAAGGAACACGTTGTATGGTATGAGTTACTAGAGAGTGTAAATATCTTTGGTTTCGTCCTGGTTAAGCAAACTGTAAGCGGCTGACTGTTCGCTGGCTGACTCAGAATCGCGTATTGGGCAAACTCAATTTTGAGCTAGCGGCGAACTGAAGCGAACCATATGTAAATCAGCTACTCGTCGGTAGGCCATAGTTAATCCTCAGCATGCGCTGTTCGGACACTACATCCTTACTAATTATAAAATGGAAAGTAACTCTGTCTGTCTGTCTGCTTGTACGCTTTTCACGGCTAAACAGCTGAACGTATCTTGATGAAATTTGATAAATAGTTGCAGTATGGAAGGTGTTTGGATACTTTTCTCTGAATAAGATAGATAGATAGATAAACTCTTTATTGTTCACACCACAGATAACAAAATAACAAGAGAAAAATTATGATAAAACTTATTAAATAGTGTAACAAATTTTTGGCACGAAATTGTAATGTAAATTGTAAAAATGTAAAATGTAAATTAATAAATAATAACGCGCCGCTTACCATGTGCTTCAGACATCACAGAATAGTACGTAGTTGGTACTAAAATATCAACTGACAACTAAAATTAAAACTCCGCTCAAAACCAGCCAGTATTTTTTTTTGACTCTGATCTATTTGGTACGAGGAGGTTTATGAATACTATTTTCTGAATAAACTCGACTGAAAATGCGAGCAACAGCTAGTTTAAAATACAATACGATACAATTTAGAATCGAGATCTGGAGATAATTAGTCAGTTGCACTAAGTTTGTTCAAACTATGCTTAGGACTTCGAAGCCTTAAGGCTGGAGCACACCAAACGTAGGTACAGTCCGGTCCTGTTCAGGAGCAGTTTGCGAGAATCAGTAAAATAGGTTTATTATGTACATATTAAATAATTATACATTATCACATATTAAATAATTATGTATGGTACGGCAGGGAAGCTGTCTCCTTCGAGTTATTACATATACATATTTACAAGTAAAGAATGTATTTTTTATACACTTGCGTGTAACAATACATTGAAAACAGTATGAAAAAGCATTCAGAATAATTTTCAAGTTGCCACCCGCGCTAGCTTTAGCTGACGCTCTAAAAGTAGGAACTACGCTTCGTGCACTTACCAATTTCGTGGTGGAGGCTATCTCCATGGAGTCCCGGGCACCCAGCAGCGTGGACTTGGCTTGGAGTTGGGGCGCGTTCGACGTAGTACTACAAAATATGCATTACACTTTCACACACACAGATATTCGCATTTGTTAAATACTAAATTTGTTAAACGCGATGACAGCCTAGTTGGGAGAAGCCCCGCCTCTCAAGCCAGAGGGAGCGGGTTCGAACCCAGCCGAAGACACGTACCAATTTGTTCATTGTGTGAGCATATGTGCGTATTGTATGTCATCTGCTCCATGGCTGGAGCCCGATGTATGGCGACAGGCTCGCCTCCTATCACATTTGGGACTAAATATCGTCTGGTGATAATATGGGTGTTGTATTATACCTCTGCCAGCCCCCTCGGGGAAAAGACGTGAGGATATGTTATGTTAACTAATGGTATAAATGCGAATGTGAATTTGTTTGTTCGTTCGTTTGTTTGTTACGCTTTCAAGCAACCAATTGTCATGAAACTTTGCACACACGTTGTCTGGGGTACAGAAAATAGAATAGAATACCACTGCGGCGTGCAGTTAGAATTTAACATACCGTCACATATCATATCGTCACGCCTTTCCCCGAAGTGCCTGGCAGAGGTGTAATTCAACACCCACACTTCGCCGGACGATTTTTAGCCCCAAATGTGACAGGGGGCGAGCCTGTCGCCATACACCGGGCTCCAGCTATGGAGCAGATGACATACAATACGCACATATGCTCACACAATGAACAAATTGGTACGTGTCTTCGGCTGGGTTCGAACCCGCTCCCTCTGGCTTGAGAGGCGGGGCTTCTCCCAACTAGGCTGCCATCGCTTTTTTCCTACAATATGGGTCTCAAATGAAACTGCTTCCTGAGGGTAGAATAAAAATATTGATTTTAGCGCAACAAAATCCTGTTTTGAAAAAAAATTGTTTTCATCAAAAAAACTTTAAAACTTGGGTAGCTCGAAACATTTTGATTTTACGCAACAAAATCCTGTTTCGAAAAAAAAATTGTATTCATCAAAAAAACCTTTTTAAAACTTGGGTAGATCGAAAAATATAGATTTTAACGCAACAAAATCCTGTTTTGAAAAAAAATTATTTCATCAAAAAAACTTTTTAAAACTTGGGTAGATCGAAAAATATAGATTTTAACGCAACAAAATCCTGTTTTGAAAAAAAAAATATTCATCAAAAAAACTTTTTAAAACTTGGGTAGATCGAAAAATATTGATTTTAACGCAACAAAATCCTGTTTCGAAAAAAAATATTTTCAACAAAAAAAAAAAACTGGCTACTACCCCTTTGGGGTTTGGGGCAATTTTGTCATTAGGTAGACATAACTCACATGATCTTAAGTATGGACCCCATGGCCCCCCCGCTCACGTCGGCGCTGCCACGCGTGATGCGCCGCGGCGCGCCCATGATGTTCTGCGACGATTTCTGTGACTCCGCCGACTAAAGACATATTTATTTATTTCTAGTTTCACCCGCGGTTAAAAGGTATCCTATGTGCTATTCTAGACTATAATCTATCTCTGTGCCAAATTTCATCCAGATCTGTTCAGCCGTTCTGGCGTGAAAGAGTAACAAACATCCATCCATCCATCCATTCTTACAAACTTTCGCGTTTAGTAGGACTAGCTGCGCCCCGCGGTTTCACCCGCTGTTAAAAAGTACCCTATGTGCTATTCTAGACTATAATCTATCTCTGTGCCAAATTTCATTCAGATCTGTTCAGCCGTTCTGGCGTGAAAGAGTAACAAACATCCATCCATCCATTCTTACAAACTTTCGCGTTTATAATATTAGTAAGACTAGCTGCGCCCCGTGGTTTCACTCGCTGTTAAAAAGTACCCTATGTGCTATTCTAGGCTATAATCTATCTCTGTGCCAAATTTCATTCATATCTGTTCAGCCGTTCTGGCGTGAAAGAGTAACAAACATCCATGCATCGATCCATTCTCACAGACTTTCGCGTTTATAATATTAAGGATTTTTTTATTTTTTTATTTCTCATTACATCCATTCTTACAGGATTTTTTTACCTAATACAAATAGAGTAGTCAACATTACGTTAGTTACTACCAAAACAATAAAAATTAGTTTACAAAAGTTATTCAAGTTATGATTTACATTCAATTTAGTAAGTATTCCATTTGTCCAATTAGGTAATGTAAATTTTTAATAATTGAATAACATAACATATCGCCACGCCTTTCCCCCGAGGGGGCTGGCAGAGGTGTAATACAACACCCACACTTCGCCGGACTATACATACAATACAATACAATAGCCATTTTGTCCGAATATTTGGGTTTTAACATATTTCGCCGGACTATATTCAGTCCTAAATGTGACAGGGTCGCCCCCTGTCACATTTAGGACTAAAAACATCACTAGTGTTACTGCGACTTTTTTTCCCACACACACCTGATGGAAAGTGATGATGCGGTTTAAGATGAAGCACGCTTGGATGCTCTTGCCTTAAAGAAACCCTGGAGATACCTTCTAACTGTTGCTGGGGCATACCGAGGCAGAAGGGCTATTGCTACGCGTGAGATGAGATGAGATTTCATCTTGGTCACTCTCACACCTATGACTATTCAAACGAGAGCAACAAGGGCGAAAAATGGTGAGATCGAATCTCATTCTGTGAGAATAGCCCTCTAGGAAGTGCGTTCCACTCCTTGGCAGTTAGTTCTTAGTAGGAAGGAGTTCTGAGATGAGTTTTGGCGGAAACCGAAAAGATGGTATCGTGATTTTGTATTATTTTCTAAAACTTGGGATTCTTCGAGTGTAAAGTGTAATAATGGTGGATTATTAACGTTTACCGGTTCGTCAACGTGCACGAGTGTGGGCAAGTGAAACAAACATTGCGAAACGCGACTTTTTGTGTTCTCTACAAAACTTATCTTAAAGTTTCAGAAAAGTATCCATAACTTTACTGGAATGGGGAAAGGGGAGGGATTCATCATCTTCATCATCACCTCATCATCATCATCCCATCATTTGTGAAAACGAATTATTAGTAATTGTAACTGGCAAATGCACATGCCGTTCCAGGGGGGCTATTCCTGCGCGTGAGATGAGATGAGATTTTATCTTGGTCACTCTCACATCTATGATGTTTTAAATGAGAGCAACAAGGACGAAAGAAGGTGAGATGAGAATTTCAAATCTCCGAATAGGGTCCCAGGACAAATTCCCCTAAATGGGGAAGAAGAAAAAGAGGAGTTCTAAGTCACTTTGTGATTTTTCGTCGCCTATATGCTGGTATCTCAGATCAACCTAGAGGAAAAGATGGAACACTGCGTTATATCTAGCTGAGGCCACTTTAGTAAACTTGTGTGGTACGTGGTAATGTTGCCATGAAAAACATTTACAATTGCACGAAAACTAATTTAATTCCCAAAGTCTACGTTAGTCATTTCCATTCCAATATACAACCTCAGTAGATTTAATATTCTAAAACTGCACATATTTGTAAGAGTTTAATGTTACGGCTTTTTCAAAATTGACTTGAAAAAAAAACTGCACAGTTTTTAAATAGAACCTCAAAATGTAGTCCTGGCCACACTTTTATAATGCACTATGTACATATTTAAGTACACGAAAGTATACCATAAACCAATGCACATAATGTCAAGGTAAGAATAACCAATAGTTTTTTCGCGTCAATGTGTGCGCGTTGTGTACATATACGATAGTAGCGTAGTTTTAGGATGGGTTTTGGCTTCACCCAAATCATACGCCGTGCGCCATCTTATTCCCTAGGTTGATCTGAAGTGGTATGTGGGACATACCATCAGCGTTCTGTGCATCTCGAGCTGCGCGGGGCACTCCCAGTGCGCGGGCGGCGCCGGCGGCCGGCTGCGGAACTTGTCCTTGATCTGCTGCGCGTTGCTGCACTCCGCCTTCACGAGCGTGTCGTGGAACACTGCGGGGAGTCATGTTGTAGGCCCAACTGCAAATGCGTGTGGCTCAATTGAGTCTTTCGAGAATTGCTGACAAACCCTTCACAAATTAGGCAACTTGTAACTAAAGATTAAAAAAAGATGGAGGTGGCGCCTAATTTGTGAAGGGTTTGTCAGTAATTCTCGAAAGACGCGATTGCCCCACAGACGCATTAATCTATATATATGGCAGTAGGGTCAACTAGGGCTAGTGAAATGACCTAGTCGTGTTTCGGGATGTAGTCCGGTGTAACCGTTCCGAAGACGGGTCTGAGCAGAGTGAGCAGTAGCGCACTTGTAGCACCTCACTCAACTGCCGTCTTTGTACTTCTTCACTCTCCAAAACTTCAAGGCTAGAGTGAATAAGTACCTTATAGGTCGTCGTACTCCATCTTAGACCACAACGTCGCTTAACATCAGGCGAGTTGGTGGTCAAACGCCGACCTATTCTTTATAAAAAAAAAAAACTTCCTACTAATATTATAAACGCGAAAGTTTGTAAGAATGGATGGATAGATGGATGGATGTTTGTTACTCTTTCACGCCAGAACGGCTGAACAGATCTGGATGAAATTTGGCACAGAGATAGATTATAGTCTAGAATAGCACAAAGAATACTTTTAACCGCGTGTGAAACCGCGGGGCGCAGCTAGTAATAATCTATATGAAGAATAAATAATAGCTAATTACTAAACTATGAGATTACTTAAGGATGTGTTTCCACCAGTGATGTGCTTGGCCACTGAGCGGTGCGAGGATGTGTAGCAGGCTCTGTTACACATCTACCTCTAACAAACTGCGTCTTGTGACAAATCCCTAGCACACATCCCTCGCTTGTTTTGTACGTATAAAAATCTAGTTCCGCTAAGCAGTTTCCTTAGGAGCTGTGCTAAGCGAGACTAGTTTAATAAAGTGATTCTTTTGGCTCACAGCATAACGCATAACACAAACCTCGCTACGCGTTCTCGCACTTCTCTGGTGGAAACCGAGTCTTTATGAGTCCACGCCTGCGCAGTACAGAGACGTGGAGGTAAGAGATCGAAGAGGATCGAGGTAGGACTGTCGCGCGCTCTGACCTAGCTCTCTTTTGGCGTCATACCTCTTCGTCCGTTTTACCGCGCAGGTGAGGACTTGATAAACGTTTACAATATTATCTTTGAAGCAACAACGCCTGACTAAAATATTAGAGGAAAGCATTGACTAAGTCATTCGGAAGAAACTGGAAACATTTTGCACATATTGCATATTAGTACCAACATCTTTGAGAAACTGTCGCTTAAAATGATAAAGAAAATAAACACTAGCTCTCTTGAAATTCTATCCATACAACTTTAGTGTTGAACTTGGCTATGGCAGATAAGGACAACGGAAGAAAGTATGGATAAACTGCGTAAAAGAGATCATTCATTAGCGACTAATAAAGAAAATGTACATACTGCACCAACCCCACGTGTGGGATAAGAGTAAGAAGATGATGATGACAAGTGTATGGAAAGAAATTGAAGTTTGTTATAAAACGCCTGACAAAAACACTAGAGCAAACCTCAACATAGTTAAGGGTCCGGTGACCAAACTAACTTCGCATTGGCTGAAGGATTTCTACTGCCATTTCGTCTAAAAGAAGATGAAAGATCTAGCGAAAAGAGCAAGTAAAAATACTGACGAGCCTCTAACGTTATCTACAGCACGAAGCAATTTTAATATTTTTTTATGACTTGCACTTCTCTAATCATTTTTATATAACAAAAAAAAAACCCTTGGATTATAGTTAATTTAAAAGCTAATGATGTGACTTGCTGAAGCGTGATGTAGCTTTGTCTATCTATTAGATAAATCAGCCAAGTGACCCTGTGCAAATGCGGCCATTTTTCATAGCTCTATTTTCTTCTGAGGACGTTTTTTTAAAAACACCAAGAACATAGCCAAATATAGTCATAATCTGACCAATGGTTCCAAGAAATTTGACAAGCATGTTTGTATGGAAAATTCAGAGCGTGGCGTTCATTTTTTTAAATGTAGAATAGGCAACGTTTATCAAAGGTGGTCAGCGTTTGACCACCAACCACCAACTAGCCGAGACGTTGTGGTCTAAGATAGAGCACGAAGACCTTGAAATACTTATTCACTTTACCCTTGAAGATACCCAGGTTGTACTTAGTCCTTAACATACCATACTCCTTCCACTTCTGAGGCGCTGCTTTGGCCACCTTCTGTGCGCGGAGCACGTCTCGTCGCTGCGGGGGCTTGAACTCCGCCATGTCGCCGAATATTATGAAAGGGCGGTCGGGGTCCTCCGTCCGCTCGTACCAAGGCTTCTCTGCTTCCTCTGAAACGGCATGTATTAAGAAAGAAAGAAGACACATAGAGGGACAGACACACGCAAAACACACGATCATGGAACCACAATTATCAAAAGTAGTAGAACAGATGTTGTTGTATATGATGTTAGCTACCTGGTTCTGCGAAGTTGCTGGTGTTTTTGAGGTGACCCTGTTTAGATTTTTTTCTCAAAGATACAGTTGCTCGTGTGAATAATATATGTAGACTGAAGACTGATTAATAATTATTTAAGTGTGTGTGTGTGTGTGTTTGTGCGTGTGTGTGTGTGTGCTTACCATTCATTTCCACCTCGGCCACAAGAATTTCTTCAGGGTCGAGGTCAGTGGAGCAGGGGTCTTCGTTGGGGTCCACTACAAGAGACGCCTCGGTCTCCAGCAGCTTGGGCAAGTCGAAGAAGTACTGGTTGGACTCTGGAGTGCCCTTCGCGTAATCCTGGACGAACATTTGAAACTGCAAAGTGCAAATTTATTGAGAATTCAAATTATATCGACATAATATATAATGACACCTTCCTCTAAAGAGGTTGGCACAGGTGTATAACAACACCCATACTTCGCCGGACGATATTCAGTCCTAATTGTGACAAGGGTTGACCTTGTCACTCGTACAAAATATTATAATACAGAGGTGAGCTAACAGTCTCGGATACCCTAGCTAGGGCCTAGCCTAGCTAGGGCCTAGCCTAGCTAGGGCCTAGCCTAGCTAGGGCCTAGCCTAGCTAGAGCAAATAGTACAAGCCTCTCCTTTTCACTTTCTCCTTAATTTCTTTAGCTCTTATTTTCCTCGTTTTTTTTTTATTGAAATTAAAATAAATGAAATTATTGCAAGTTCTGCGGTGCTATTCACAATCATTCGGAATCGTTTCCGATCGGATCCCACAAATTTCAAACTCAAATTGTTCGAATCTCAGTCTCCCTAAATACATTTTGGAATAGGAAATCAAGTATCAATCCGATCTGAAGAATTAATCACGTCTAAAAACTTATGAATATAGACTGAAATTCGAATAATTTAGGTTTACAATTTTTGAAATCCGAACGGAAACGCTTCCGAATGGTTGTGAATAGCCCTGCAGATCCTCTATCTCTTCTCTATCTGTTGTCGTATTCTTCTACAACGTCGCTTTCTGCGTCTGTCTGTCTCTGTCTGTATATCCGCTAGGCGCTAACTGCTCATACCATGAAGCTGATTTTGATGCAGTTTTTACCAACATTTTTCGCTATGCTGGGGCTACCTTAGCGCATTGTAACTCGTGTCTCGTGATCGCGCTAAAATCATCGTTATCGGTTATCGGCGACGTTCATGTCTACATTAGTGGTCAACTCGTCGCCTGTCTGCGGAGTTGACGTGGGCAATAAATCGCCCAATACATAGCCGAGTGACGAACTAACCGTTACGATAGCCCGAAGTATCGCCGAAGGCCGGTAATGTAGCCGCGGATTACATGATAAAATAGGTGAGTTATGTACTTTGGGAGAAGGCCCGCTTCTCAAGCCCGAGGGATCGGGTTCGAACCCAGCCGACGGCGACGGCTCGCACCAATTTGTTCATTGTGTGAGCAAATGTGCGTATTGTATGTCATCTGCTACATGACTAGAGCCCGATGCGGTGTATGGCGACAGGCTCGGCCCCGTCACATTTGGGATTAAATATCGTTCGGCGAAGTGTGGGTGTTGTAATACACTTCTGCCAGCCACCTCGGGGAAAGGCGTGATGATATGTTAAATTAAATATTGACTCTAAAAAATTTCAATACACATCGCGCTCCACCCTCCCTAAAGCGTGAATGCAGCCACTAATCGCGTTGGTTTTATTTGTAATATTGTATTCGCGTCGTGCCGCTACTTAGTTTACAAGCCGCTAACATTATGATACATATTTGTTAACATTTATGTAAAATTTCCTTTTTTCTTGCGTTTGTAAACCGGTCTTGACTCTTGCTATTTTTAATGTGCACTAGCTGCGACCCGTGGTTTCACCCACGGTCCCACAGGAACCGTTGATTTTTCCGGGATAAAAAGTACCCTATGTCCTTTTCTGTACCCTAAACAACATGTATGCAAAATTTTAAGACGATCGGTTGAGTAGTTCAGACGTGAAAGCGTTACAAAGATACAAAGAAAATGAACAAAGACTCACTTTTTCATATTATATGTAGTACCTTTGATTTTAGTTTAACCTCAAAGCAAACACTCATTGACTTCGTGTTACTTAACAACTCCATCTTCTGTTGTGTCGTTAAAGCAATTAGTTGCTCACAAAAAATAGTATTATTATTCGCCAATAGATGTCAGGAAGAATTATATTTTTCAGTTGAGACTACTCAAACGCCTCCTTTTTGTTATTTTCCTTCCAAGTTTATGTTTAAGTTGATTATCGATAAAACACGAATATAATGACAATTTCTAAAAATGATTCCTAGCTAGATCGATTTATCACCCCCGAAACCCCCTATATACTAAATTGTATGAAAATCGTTGGAGCCGATTCCGAGATTCCAAATATATATATATATATATATATATAAATACAAGAATTGCTCATTTAAAGATATGAGATTTGTTTGGTATTTTTGCATGAATATTAAGTGAATACTATTTTTGCATGAAATTGCTTCAAATTTAAAACAGGTAACATTCTGTGTAATGTTATGAAAGGATGGATGTGAGTACCTACTTCGAACAGGGTTTTTTTCATTTTTTCCCGCCATTCGTTGTCCACCCTTGCAGCGGTTTTGTACCCTCTTGATAGGTTCAATATTAATGTTTGAGCCTCGGCCAAGATGTCTTGAAGAGAACGTATGTAATTCGTGTATTCTAAAAAAATATTTATGTCATATTTAATGTTAAGCTATTCAAAGTAAGTAGGTGTAAACTACAGACAACCACACAAAGAAATAATTTGAAAAAAAAAAACTACAGCAATCATTTTCATTAAAATCCCGCGTAGCGGATTTAACTTTTAATTTGAAAAGTCGAAAGCTTACAAATTCATTACCAGCAACAATAGCAAAACAAAAAAAAATTGGTCACCATCCTGCGGTGGACAGTTAAATTACCTATTGCATTTGAATCATGGCGCAAGTAAAATTCACAAAACTTAAGTAAGCATTATTTACTGTAAGTTTATTAATTTATTATATGATGTGAATATGCAGCCGTAAGTTACTTATATATAAATTTTACAAAAGGAACTTACATGTGTAAGACCCCCAATAAGCCACTGTCCCATTTCCAGTGTGACCAGATTAAATTTTACGAAAATACCGAGGCACCTCGAAAAAATACTGAAATATACCGACTTACTTATGACAGATATACCAATAGAAATACTGATTTTCTTAACACGTTTTATTTATTCATACTCACAATAAATGTTAGAGTTATATTTTAACATCCTTTTCGAAGGATTAAAATTTACACAACCTCCTTCATCCTTAACACCTTGCTTTGTTTTTAAAATAGGTAGCTGACACATTTTTGTTTATAAACCTGTTTCTTTGGTCCGTTTTTATTAAATTTATCTGTGAAAATATGCGCTCACATGCAGCATTCGACACCGGTATACATAGAAGAGATTTACTAAAACTAGTTATATTTTTGTATTTTAACATGCCATCACTGTTAGAAATTTTCCCAACTTCCACCCAAAATTGTTCACACGAGATGGGTGAGCCAGTGCTGGAAGATTGTAACAAATCACTTACTTCGCGATCAAACTTTAGGGTTCTATATTCTTCGTCAATTAACTGCATTTGTTCTGGCTGTACTTCGCATGGGAAAGTTTCTATCACATTTCGTAAACTGCGAAATTCTTTATGCACGGCAGTGTGTGGGTCAAGAAATTTCAGTTCTCGAAAAACTGGATTTTCAAAAGGCAAACGTGATTTCAATTGCGTGCTCAACTCAATTAAAAATGATTGGCACCCTCTGAAAAACTCAGCAATCTGTTCTTTCATGTTAACATTGTCTCTGTGTTTGATTAATTCTTGGCCTACTTGAATGCCTAAGTACATATCTTTCAATGGCAAATAATTTACATTAGACTTTGGGTCTAACGTAAATACATTGTCCGTACGTTTGATGTAATTAGCTTTCATGAAGCAACCCAAAATCGACAAGTACATACTAGATGCATCATCATACAGTCTATCAATGCACGGATAATCGCCTTGAAAAATTATGTTAAATTTGTTTACAATCGGCAAAATGTAGTCCAAAAAGTAAAAGTACAATTTGTTTGTATCAGTGGTAAAAGAATTAAATAAAAATTCTGATGACATATTGCGATCACTCAAGTATTGGTCTTGAAAAAACAATTGCAATGCCCTCCACTGCTCAATTATTCTACTAATACAGGCATGAAGTGAAAGCCACCTTATGTCGTAATGACGCAAAATTCTGTGATTTTCAGTGTCTGTGAAATTTTGGAACTCAGCAAATTCTCTTTGACGCTTGCTGCTTTGAGAAAAATATCCATATACTTCTTTTACTATTTGTTCTAAATTTCTAGGCAGTATTTTACAGGCGTGGCTAACACTTAATGCTGCAGAGTGACAAACACATTATAAGAAAAAGCACTTTGGGTTTACTTCTTTAATTTTTGCAACAATGCCAGAATGTTGACCAAACATCACATTCGTAGTATCAGCAGCGGATCCTATTACGTCTTTTATTTCTAAACCTAATTCGGATAATTTTGATGACAACGAATTAAATAAATGACCTGCGGTTTCACCACTTAAATCAACTAAATCAAGGAATTTGGTTTGTACAGTACATTTAGTTTCAGAGAAGTATTTAACTACTATTGCCAATACTTTGACTGTTGCAACATCTGTACTCTCATCGATTATAATTGAATATACTGGTTTACCTGAAGGAGACGCAGTACCAAGTATGTCTTCAATCATATCTTTTTCGAAATTGGGTCCTAAAACATTATAAGTTATAGCGGCTGCTTTGGTTCTCTTGCAGGAAAATTCTTTCGCAATATCGGAATCGGTAAAACACTTCACTAGAACATCACTAAGATGGTCCATAGCTCTAAATGAGATGTTGTGTTCCGACAGAAAACTGCATAAACGCAGCTCAGCTTTCTTGACTTCGTCTTTCAGTGGGGCCTTTTTGAAAAATGTGTCAACCTGAAAATTTAAAAAATACTTGGTTGCTTAGTTTTTTTTATAACAGCGCCGCATTTCATAGCTGTTACCTAACTGATTTTGAGAAACAAAACTAGGATGATTAACTTTAATTTAAAATATATCCAAACTCCTTGAACTAGGTAAGTAAAGCGAGTTACCTTTGACTGTCCTTTATATTTTATCAAGTTCGATTTATGCTTTTCAGTATGTGCATGCTGTTTTATAGACGCTAATCTACTTTGCAGTTTCGCATTGCATGCTTTGCAAAATGCGGTGAATTCGTCATCTTTATAACGTGAAAGCCACGAAGAAAATTCCGGAATTTGTTCCCACTTAGCTAAATAACTTTGCTGAAAACTAGACATGCTGTCCGGATGAATGCAACTAAGTAAATAAAAATAACAATAATCGCGTTCTATTTATATGATGACAAAAACATCACCTATTTTGGGGAAATTCCCGAATTATCGAAAGAAAGTCCTCAAAGATTAAGTCGAATGCAGAAGAGACAATCATTTCACTTAACCGTATTAGACGATTTGATACTAGTAATAAAGTATCTTTTAACTTTAACTACTACTTATTTATGCAACTGAAAACTTAAAAACTAGACGTTATTTTGAAAATTATAGATAAACTAGCGGCCCGTCCCAAATTCGTCCGGGTAGACTGATATTCATGAAACACAACGAATTTGAATGTATGCAATCTGGAAATTACGCTCTATCTAATAGTGCAAACCGCATTAAAATCGGTCCAGCAGTTGTAAAGTTTTGGCGAACATACATTCTGCAAGTCTGATTAATACTATGTATTGATTGATAATTGGATATGTAGTATGACAATACTACAACGCCGGCACTGGCCGTCTTTCTTGTCATATCTGTAGCTTACTCATCTTTGCTCATAGATAACATGTATAAGTATAAACTAAATCCGGGAAAGTCCCCAATGTTCGCGTTTCGGGGAATTCCGCAAACATTGTCGCAAAGACGATCACTCACTACGGTGTTGCCATAACTTCAACCAAAATATACCCAAAAATACTGACTGCCAGCAATATACCTGAAAATATACTGATGTTCGGAAAAATCGCTGAAATATACTGAAAAAGTATTAAAATACTGAATCTGGTCACACTGCCCATTTCACGGAAACGTTTTCTGCTACATCCAAACATACTTTGCAAATAGGTTCTGAGTTGCCAGTATAAGAAAACAATCGAATAAAAATCGATTTTCAAACACGGTAAGCTTTTTACCTCTGCTCTACACTAGTGCCACGAACGCCTCCGAAAGCGTTTCTTCGCCAGATCGGTGGTCAAAGATAATATGAATTTTACTAACCTTCAATGATAGCCATTTTTTCCATTTTGCTTTTGTGTCTTTCAGAGCACATAACATACATTAATCCAGCTAAATTTTTACACTCTAGTTGAGTTTGTAGTGCAGAAATTTTTTCTTGTCTCTCTCTATGCGCTTCTCGAAGCATGTAAGAAGCGCGAACTTGTTCATTTCTGAATATAAATAATAACAATCCTCAAGTCAGTAACACTCAATCAATGTAAATCAATAAATCAAAACACTCAGTCAATGACACTGGAAAATGTTGAAGCTTTTCTTATTAATGGATGGCTAAAGATCAATTCAAATTTTCCAAAAATGAAATAAACAATACAGCTGACAACATCACTTTTTATGTGTCTAAATAATTAAAAAACATAGTGGGTAAATGAGTTATTTCCCGTTGTCCAGCAACCGCATGTGCACTTTATTGAAGAAAAAAAAAACTATAAATGAAGTGAATGACCATTGTCATCATCTTAGTACATTAATCTTACCATTCATTAGGCCACTTACGTGGGGTCGGTACGAAATGGTATGTTTTTTCCATGAAAAATTAGAACAACATTTAGATACTGCGTACATAAAAAGTTTTAAAAACTCACTGAAGGATATAATCAGCTCTTTCCCTGAGTCTATCAAGCTCCTTGTTTAGCCGTCCATCAAATTCTTCTGTTAATTGATTTTCTTTTTGTTTAATAACCTTTCCGACATCTTCCAAATCCATGGCTGGCCTTTTGATCTCCATACACTTACAGCCTTTGCAACAACGATATGGGATTCCTTTATATGGATTTGTAGTTGTCGTATTAACTGCTGATTGAACAGGAGATTGAATTTGTTCCTTTCTTATAACTTCCAAAGGTGACTCGCCTGGAGTAAATTCAACGCTTCCTTGGCGAGACATCTGTAATGTTAAAATTGTTAAAAATCTATTAGTTATTAGTACATAAATACCACGCCTTTGAGCATTTTTACCAATCGAAGGAACCAGGCCATCCAAAACACTGTCTATCGATAATAGTATGATTTGGTACGAAATAAATTTATCGAGTTTTTAAATCGATTAATTTATCATTGAGTTCGTTACTTTCATTAGCTTGTCATCATTTTGAGTTTGACAGCCAACTAAAGTATTTAGAATTTTTACGATGGCAATCAGAAAATGTGCAGTCGTGAAGTTCGTATCGTAGCATGTGATGTTTCGTTTCGTGAAAAGTGTTAATTTTTTTGACGAAAAAGCGTTTTTATTGTGAATTCATGTGATTAACAAGTGCTTAAAACATTATTGAACGTGTAGAGTGTGTAGTGATAAGTGTTAACGGCATAAAAGTGCTAAAATAATATTGTACATGGGGAAAGCCGTCACTTGAGGTTGTAAGGTTAGTGCTTTTTTCGTCTGTTGTTTGTCTTAAAATAGATTTCTGTGCGGGTCGCAATGATATTTCAGATTTGTTTGTGTAACGCCTTCATGTGACTTTTCAGTTTTTTCATGGGGCCTTGAACTAGAAATCTAACAGTGCCCGTTATCAAGGTTAGGTTTGCGCGGGTGAATTTTGTTACACTATTGTTGTTTATTTTGTTCGTAACTCGTTGAACAGCCTCATTTTCATTCAATTTTACGTCAAAACAGCCTAACCGTAAGATTTTGTGATTGAAATTCCAAATGTGTGTGAAAAAACTGTAATCGCGATCCTAACCTATAAGGTGTCAGTATTTGGTGCAGATTTTTTGTTGCATCGGAAATTACCGTTATCTTTCGCGAACGCGTGTGGTAAACTGCTATTAAGAAGCAGTGAACGGTTTTCTTCAGTTTAGTGTTTGTAAAAGGTTGTAATCACGTGATCGGCTGGATTGTTTTGCAATGAAGACACATGGTTTGACAGATGTCGCGATATTTTGGTCCTTATCACGGCGCGGCGACGATATCGCGCATGGGGGCACGTTCCTGCAGATAATTATGTCACCGGCGCGCTAAGTTTGCAGTTTTACGAGGTAAATCTCACCAATACTTCTGCAAACACAGATGTAAACAATAGGCATGTTTCAAGAGAGCACATCACAATGTGAGTGTCATGTAACTAAACTGATAAAAATGAAGTACTAAGAACTCAAAAGCTATCCAATTATTATTAGTGGCTATTTATAGAGATTTTGTTAATTCTGCTTTTTTGCTAGTGCAACTTGCTGCAAGCAACAATGCAACAAGAGCAACAAGTTTGCTTTTAGAATTTAATAGCTAGAGCTGACTTTTGCAAACATACCATTCAATTTGGAGCTTTATTCTGTTGAAGTCAGATTTCAGAGGTTAATAATCACAAAAACAGCATGTGTATGAGGTACATTATCTATTTTCTGGCCCAAAACAATACCAAATCAAATCATGAACAAAGCAAATTGAAACCAAATCGTGGGTTGCAAGAACTTGGAGAAAGCATTGTCATTGGCTATTTCGAGATGCTTTGACGCTTTTTCTAGCCATGATCCAACGAAGCATATTTGGTAGTAACTATAGATATATATGTGTTTTAATCGTAGCATAGTGTGCATCAGTCATCTTGTTATGTGTTAAATATCATGAAATAAAAATGTTTCACACCTATAGCACTAAGATTCCCTGTGTTGAGGATGTCATGGAACATACACAAAGAAATTGACAACTAACAGCTGCATCCAGAACAGATATTTAAATTAATTCATACTAGCTGCACCCTGCAGTTAAAAAGTATCCTGTTATGTATGTATGTGCTATTCTAGACTATAATCTATCTCTGTGCCAAATTTCATGCAGATCTGTTCAGCCGTTCTGGTGTGAAAGAGTAACAAACATCCATCCATTCATCCATCCATTCTTTTAGTAGGATGATTAGGAGGTTTTTGCAGATAGCATACCCAGGTATTCTTAAGTATTCTATCCCAATGGGTTTTTGTAAAAATTACAACACAATTAATTCAACTTCAGAATTAATTACAACTAAAACAACTTATTTTTTGGTCATTGAAGTAGTATTTTTTTGCTTTGTCCAATAGTAATCAGAAATAATTAAATTTACAATATAACCCCCTTGAATACAAATTAAGCATTGAGGATGTCATTTGCGTAGATAAAATTCAAGGAAATTTTAAACTTAGATAATGATGTAACACTTCCTGCTAGGCTAGGATGTGTGCTATGACAAAGCCTTTTTCATTGTTTTTGTTTAAAAAAATATAAACATATATTGTCACGCCTTTCCCCCGAGGGGGCTGGCAGAGGTGTAATACAACACCAACAGTTCGCCAGACAATATTTAATTCCAAATGTGACAGGTGTCGAGCCTGTCACCATACACCGGACTCCAGTCATGTTGGAGATGACATACAATATGCACATATGCTCACACAATGAACAAATTGGTGTGTGCAGTCGGCTGGGTTCGAACCTGCTCCCTCTGGCTTGAGAGGCGGGCTTTCTCCCAACTAGGCTGCCATTGCTTCTTAAAAAAACAACCAAAACAAATATTAAACAGCATTTAGAAAGTTTTTTAAATGTTGTTTATGCAAGCAAATATTTCTCAGTGCAAGGAAAATTTGTCAACCTGACAAATTATATGATGATGTTACATCAAATATGTACCTAATTCAATGACCTATACTACTGCTGATTTGGACTTTAAAGAATTTAGATTAATTTTATTGACTAACATATTTTTACCTGACTGTGCAAAAAGAAGGGTTATGTTTTTCGAATGTATGTATGTATTATGTAAATGAGGTTTCTTTGGCATACCCTACAGCCTAAACAGTATGATGGACATATGAGGTGTCATTCGAATTGTCATGATAGTGGAACTGACAAAAGGTACAACATTTTGCAGCTGGTTTTTTTGTTTTTCTTTAAAAAAATAATGTTGTTTTTATTTTGCTGACTGAGCACCGTGATTGTCTCACTGTATGTAATAATTGACTAATACATTGACCTTTGTGTATCTATTTTTTAGATGATCACTTGAGTAGTGTTAAACCAAACTCCATTCAATTTTGTAGGCAAGTAGTATTTTTTCTGCCTCAGTGGCTCAGTTGGTAGTGAACCTGTTGTTGAGCTTGGGATGTGAATTCTTTTTCCACCTAGGGCAAACATTCATGTGATGAACATTTGTGTTTAATCTATGTCTGGGTGCTAATATTTAATTAAGTATGTTATTTAAAATATACTATGTATACCAGTCTCTGGGAGTGATGGTACAAGCTTTCCTTAGAGCCACACTCCAATACTTTAAGGAATTGGGCTGGCTCGAGTAGGCGCTGTTAGGGGGAAATACACAATACATCCCAAGCGGGACGTCAGTGCATATCACCCCCATTTCGAATAAGAATAAGGAGCTTTGCATAGTTAGGGGTCCGTTGACTGTGTGTACAAATGTCCCGAATTTATTTATTTACGAATTTTGACGCAACCCATACTAAGACTATTTGTTATTTTTGTTGGCACTACTGGTTGTGGCAAACACTTGTGCCCTGGGCAAGTCACAAATTAATTTAGGGTGTAGATACAGCAACACAGTAATAAATGCAGTTAAAAAATAAGTAAAAAAAATGGTTTCTGTGTGTGCAAACCTTGTTATTCTTTCTTATCACTTCGCTTTTGCGTTTTAATGTAATCGGGATTTTTTCTTGCCTAGGTTTTGACAATATGTAGTTTTTGGTCCCTTTTTTTATTTTCTCTATATTTTAAATTTTTTTTGTAAACAAATTTCTGTTTATTTACATAATATCTTTATGAAGTTGATTATCATTTTTAAAACTTTGAGTAGCTGTCAAGTAATGACAGCTACTCAAAGTTTTTGTTTTTTTTAGAAGTCTTTATTTAGTTTAGAAAGAAGAAATTATTGCAAAGTATGGAATATGAGTTTTGTAAAGAGTTTCAATATATTTAGTTATTTGAATTTTGTACAGCATTTTATCAACACCAAATTATTTTCACACACAATATGATTTATTTCACTATTCCGTGAAGTACATACAAATGATTCATACAAAGTATGAATAAAATACATACTTTAATAGCTGCAATATGGTGTTTTTGCTGCAATATTATCTTAATATAAATAAATTATGTGTCACGTTGTTTGTCCGCTATAGACTCCTAAACTACTTAACCGATTTCAATTAAATTTGCACACCGTGTGCAGTTCGATCTAACTTAACAGCGAACGAAGTCGCGGGGTGACAGCTAGTATACTTATATGTTTTTACCCACACTGCTATGATGTGAAATGATCTGAAAACTATGCAAAACATTTGGCAGGACACAGGCGACCTTATCATTTACAGTAATTTCTTCCAGACACTTTGAATCACAAATTTAATTTAAATCTGTTACCTGTTTCTTATCTTCTCGCAACTAAACGGCTCAACCGATCTCGACAAAATTTAGCACCGGATTGAGAGTGCTTGTTTGATGCATCTATGTATTATCCTAGTATGATTTATCTTTTGAAAAGGTATAAACCCGAGGAATGCAGCTAGTCAAGCTGATTTACGTATAATCCACCGTTATCTTATCACATGCACCTTGCTCCTAGAAATCTTACGCGCTATCTATGACGTGCAGATGTTTCATATTTAAAACATTATTCCTAATTTGACGTCTATCCTCGAACTAACTTGATTGGCTTAGAATTTATCGATACTGTACACAGTAAAATGAGCCTTATGTTAATTATGCAACGCACAAAATACGGGTTAAAGTCGAAGGTCGAGCGCGACTTTTGATTTTTGTCTCCTCGACTCGACGGCAATAGAAATTAAACTTTACGATAGCTTAGTGTGACTTCTTGCCAAAATGTCTGAGTTCAAATGCTTAATTTACTAAAAAAAACTGCACGTCTGAATTTGAAAGATCTATAGCACACGTCGATTATCTCACAAGATCGTCTGTCCACCTTCTTGAGTTTTCCTTAGCTTACCTCGGCTTTACCACGCTGCGTTTTCTGGTTCATGGTCACTACTCCAGAAACTTTCTGACGCAACAGCCGTCTGTGCTACAAGCGGTGTGCCCCGCCTTCGGCCACTTCAATTTGGCATAAACTTTAGAATCTAATATTACCTATTTCTATATTTTCAGAGATGGAGTCGCACATCCTAAACTCGTACCACCAGGCGCGATACCGCACCATCGGTCACAAGGTGATGCGCGCCAAAAGCGACTCGCTCTCCTCCGAAGGAAGCGCGCACAACAGTCCCGAATACGCGCAGATTGCGCTGCAAAGGGCCCCGTACGTCGCGCGTTCGCAGTCAGAAGACAGCGCCGGGGAGGAGTGGCATAGTCAAACAGTGAGTACGATATCGAAACAATCTTTTCTCAATCCCGAATACGCGCAGATCGCGCTGCAGAGGACGTACATCGCGCGCTTGTAGTAAGAAGACAGCGCCGGGGAGAAGTGGCATAGTCAAACAGTGAGTATGATTCGGAACACTCCTGTCAGCACCCAATACGCGCAGATCGCGCTGCGAAGAGTCCCGTATGTCGCACGCTCGCAGTCAGAAGACAGCGC
The DNA here is from genome assembly GCA_911728515.1 of Peribatodes rhomboidaria. NCBI lineage: Eukaryota > Metazoa > Arthropoda > Insecta > Lepidoptera > Geometridae > Peribatodes > Peribatodes rhomboidaria. The sequence goes on from OU452190.1 coordinate 2,871,022, forward strand.
CAGGGATGAGTTGCACAGTCAAACAGTGAGAATGATATCGGAACTCTCTTTCTTTTCTCGTGGTCAGAAGCAAGTGCGCAAGTGTTAGCAGGATACCTCTTCTCTTATTGTTCAAAGCAAAGGCTGGTGCGAACTTATTCGCCTCGGCCTGCCAAAGATTAACTTTGTTTCTGGTTCAGCTTCGTGTATTTTTACGATGATTATATTGTTATTCAATAGTAAAATATCTTTTTTGCAGATGAACACGACACAGTCAAGTCAGGACACGAGCTCGGATGATGAAACGGAGGCGAATGACGATGTAGAACAAAATATTGTAGTCCAGGAACATAGGATAGAATCTGACGATGAACTAGATGACAATATAGTCGTGCAACAAGTCAATGTCGACGATGAAGACGAAAACGTTGACGTCGACGACGACGAAACGAGCCAGGAGCGGATAGTACCCGTACATTCTGCGAACGGCTTTAGAAACTTTCAGTTGACCGACTCAAACTCTCTTGAAGATAATACTCTAGTTGAAGGTCATGACTATGACGTCATTACTGTATACACGGTCAACCCTGACTTAGACTTAATAGAAGCGTCCTCAGACGATGACAGTGTTGAAGACTTTGCCATCATTGAAAAAGATCAAGTCGGTGATGGAGAATACTTGACTATTGAGGACAATTTTAAATACCGGACAAACAACCGATACAACCGGAATGCTTCAGAGTCTGCTCCAAGTATATCTAGCGGTATAGATTTAAATCTAGACACGCCAGTAGTTTCAAATGTCGATGAATATTTCATTAAAGAGAAAGACATTCTGGAGGCAGACGGTCCCGTCGTTAATGACGTAGACGAATACTTTATCAAAGATAAAGGCAAGAATAAGAGAAAGGAATCGATAACAGTGCCAAATGTTGACGATTTTTTCATAAAGCATAAATTGCCTGAAGAAGACAATACTCCGTTGTTCACTCACTCAGTTGATGATCTTTTTACTGTGAAGAATATCAAAAAAGAACAACCTGAAAAACCAGTGATCAAGGAAGAAGTAGAAGAAGAAGTGGCTGAGGAAGGTGTAGCACCAGAAAATGCAGACATTTCAATAAATGAATCTGATTTGGAAGTTTTGCCAAACATTGAAGATTTAAAGAGATACTTTTTAGAAGAAATGTCGTACACTAAAAACATACAACGTTCATGTTCGTTGCCGCAATCGCCAATGCAGAACATATGCATGGATGTTGATGATGCGAAAACGTGCTTGAGCTTCGAAGATCTTAATCTTGATTTGTCTGACTTGGCTTTTGACAACGATAAAGAAAAATCTGACAGCGCTAATAAGAGCGACGATGTTCCTCGTACTTTGACAGAGGAAGATATTAACAGCTTTCTGATTACAAAACCAGCAATAAACGAGCCCATCAGTGTGAAGGCTGACGATAATCTAGACCCTGAAGATATGGAAATCGAAGCCACCGTCGAATCACCAAAAATCGATATCGTCCTACCACTAGCTGTAGATTCAGTTAGGAAAATTACTTCCACTCCAACTCCATCTCTAAACAATTCAGGGAACATTCTCGACTTTTGTATAGAAAAAACTCCTGTTAAAAAACAAAAACCTCCCATAAAAGAAGTGACTCCAATAAAGAAAGAGACAATTCCTATAAAGAAAGAACATCCCATTAAGAAAGAACCTCCTATAAAAAAAGAGCCGCCCCCTAAATCCAAAATGATAGCCATCAATCCTAAACTTCTAACTGACAAACCTGAACAAAAAGCTACTGATTTAGATGATTTCGTCGACGTAGAATCATGCAACGATACTGTCTTACCCGTCCTTGCAGCTAACAATCTAAACTCCCTTTTGGAGCAGTTTGAAGCAACCGAGAAGCTGAACAAAAGTAAGAAACCGCGAGTAGTGCCTTTCCCGGAAGAACAAAAGAAACACCTGAATAAAAACAGTCTCACAAACGGAATGCGCTTACAAGACGCTGGCGTCCAACTCAACAAAAACAAGATGCGGCAAATCTTGGTAAGTACCAGTTTTTCCTTACAGGTCGATAGTTCTCTCAGATCGAGTTAAAGGGCGTATTCAATCTCTGTGACGTTATTGCAGATGCCGACAACGATAAATACCGCGATCAGGCGGTCGCCAAGCCCCGTCCATTCCGATCATGATTACTGTTCGTCCAAAAAGAGACACAGCTTGCCCAACTTGAAGGGAGGTCAGAGCCTCCTCAAGCCCGAGGTCCTATCTAGCAACAGTAGGATACTCAATTCTAGACACAGAACGTGCAAAAACAAAAAGATCGTGTACAACCTCAGCAGTGACGACGAAAGTGAAACCAATGCTAAGAACAAGAAAATGACGAGTGACAGTGAATTGAAAAAGAAGGCTGTAAAGCCGGCTGTAAAACCTCCGGCGCAGTCGAACTGTCGTAAAAAACTTTCCCCAACGCACAGTGTATCTAACGACGTAGTTATTAAAGATAAAATCAACAATTCTGTGATTAACAAAAGTGCTTCTAAAGCAAGTGATACTCCTTGTAGTCAAAATTCAAACGGTAGCCTTAAGTTAACTATTAAAAATAAATCTGAAGTTATTCTTAACTGTGATCATAAAGACTCTCAGAAAGATAAACATAATAATAATGTAGAAAAGTGTAAGAGTAGTAGTAGTGTTAGTGATGTTTCGAACATTGTATCTAATGTTAAACAAGAAAAAAATATTGAAAAATGTATTGAGAAAAATAAAGAAGTAGATAGGAATAAAATTAAAAGTGTAAGTAATGTAGAGACTGTTAACAGTGTACATGTGAAAGAAGAAACCCGTCCAAAAGATGAGAATTTTTATACCACGCTTTTTAGTAATAAACAAGACGTGAAAATACCCCTAGTTCACGTTAAAGTAGAGAAAAATGCGTTTGAAGATGAGTTGAACCGGGCGATGGACATTAAGAAAGAGGAGCCCAAGAAAAAGAAATTGAATCTTCAAGAGTATAAATTGCGAAGAGGGGCCAGTTCAAATAATAGTTCGGCCACAGTTAGTCCGGAAGCGATATTTCCCGACATGCCACACCCACTATTACATTTAGACAAGACTGTTAAAACAATCAACCAAGCGCCTACAAACGGCGTTTATATCTCCCCAACAAACGGGACCAATGATGCCCCTAAAAAGATCTTCGATCCGATTAGAGAGGCCTCCAGAAAAATTCTAATGAACACCAAAAAGCAGAAGGCAGTTGAAGCCTTGAGGAAGAGAGACGAAGATATAGTAATGAGCAAGATACCTAAAGTGGAGAATCTACAGTTGCAACCTTTGATAAGCGAGGCTGAAATGATGAAGATCGTTGGCATGAGTCATCTAGAACCTGTTCCTATCGCTAATGAGAAGCCCCAGCTGCCTGCTGATTACGTTGAGATCATTTGCGTGAGCGTCGGAACTAACACTGATGAAGCAATCATCAAACAGTTACAGGCCGACATGAAACGCATCGAAAACTCCAAAAGAAAATCATCGACTCCGCCAATAGATCCGAAATCACATATCAACTTCAAAATCAAGAAATCCGACCACGTGCTAAAGCAGAACGTATTTGACAAAGATAAAAGAGATAAACGCAGTCCCGTTGACGATAAGAAGCACTCGGAAACTAAGATCGATAAAGAAAGATACAAAGATATAACTGCTACGTTGAAGAGTGTTGGGAAGCAAGTCGACACTAAAATGTCGAGTAACTCCCTATTCGCCAGCATACAAGACGTCGTAATGAAGAAAGCACCGGACGAAAACCAAGACTCCAAACACCGGTTGAGATCTTCCGTAGAAAAATTCGAAGTATTCACATTCGGCAGACCGATCATCGTTAGAGAGTACGATTCGAAAGCGGAACATGGTGAGGACAAAGTTATTCTCCATTTGGGAAAGCACAGAGCTAAGCCCGCCTCTGCCAGTATAGTCGTCCAAACGGACCCTATACCTGAATGCCCCGTACTATCCAAAGCCAAAACGATAGCTAAAGAAAAGTCTTCCGTGAACAGAAGAAGAAACGACAGTGACATGTCAATGTCTAGCGGAGGCAGTCCAGTTAGAAACCAAAAACCAAAACTCGACGAGAATACCGATAAAGCAGCTAAGAAAATTGAAGCTCGACCGGAGAAGCGTTCACTGTCAAAGGAAAAGCGATCTCGATCAAGAGACCGCTATGAGAAGTACAGGCGGAGGTCGCGTTCGCGTTCACGCAGTCGCAGAAGACGGCGATCGCAATGTAGGAGTAGATCGAGGAGCAAATCTCGCGGGCGTTACAATAGACGTTCCTACCGCCGATCCGACAGATCTGTGACTCCCTATAAGCGGAAACGTAGGTCTCGTTCCCGATCGTTCCACAAGCGGCGTTCGCCATCGATCAGACGAGAGCATAGGTCCAACAGAACTCGGTCCAGGTCGAGACGTTTGACGCCGTCCAAAAGCCCCATAGCTAAAAAGGCCAAGCCGAGCCCTCCGAAGGTTGTAGACAGAAAGTGCGAAAAGTCCATGACACCTCCGTTGAGGAAACCGACACTGTCTGAGAGCTCCGACTCTTCATCTAGGTAAGTAGAAGTACTATAAGGGCGTCCGCTAAATACCACCGTCGCGTGCGCCCTCCGCCCAACGCGCGTGCAAACCTGTCGCTCGCATCCGAACCATTTAACGGTGTTCATACTATTTTTTTAATACAGGCATTCGAGCGAACGCCCGCGATTGGTTTGCGGACGCTCTAAGCTAACAACCTACCTACCTCACTTACATTTTTTCTTAGATCTGTGCTCTAAGCCAAAAGCTCTAAGCTAAAAGAGAAGAGCGGATAATGCGACGCATAGTTGATCCGTAGATTTGAGGCCACTTTGGCAAGGATTTCCATCATCGGAATTCCTTGCCAAAATTGACAGCGTTCTGGGGAAAATTTCACTGGTTGCGTTTTACTTACTTAATTTATTGAAAGACTAGCTATCTGCTCGCGGCTTCGCTCGCGTTTCTTAGCCTATGTCTCTCGGTGATTGTGTAGAGCTATCTAGAGATAAAGTATGTACGTTTCGATGTAGGGCGTAACGTCCAGAACTACTGGACCGAATTTGAAAATCAACGTTTCCGCCAGGTGCGCTTTCGAAATGTATGGAGCCAAAAAAAAAACGAAAAACGTATGGACTTATTATTATCAAACCTCATTGTAAGCGTGCAGACCGGTTTTCTTCTTTCAACAAATACTAATCCATCATCATCACCATTCCAGCTCGTCGTCATCATCGTCTTCGTCATCGTCATCGTCGAGCTCGTCGGGTGTGTCGCGCAAGTCGAGGAGGTCGTCCAGTCCTTACCAGCGAGACGAGTATAGGAAGAAATATAGGAGCTTCAGTTCAGAAGATAGGTGAGTCAAGAGTTGCTTTTAGATAGATAATACCTTTATTTCAAGTTACAAGACTCATATACAGGTACACGACATACAAAATCAAAATAAAATCCTACTAATATTATAAACGCGAAAGTTTGTATGTATGGATGGATGGATGGGTGGATGTTTGTTACTCTTTCACACCAGAACGGCTGAACAGATTGGATGAAATTTGGCACAGATATAGATTATAGTCTAGAATAGCACATAGGATACTTTTTAACCGCGGGTGAAACCGCGGGGCGCAGCTAGTACAAAATAAAATAGGTACTTACTAGTCCCTTAAAACAATGTTGTAGTGCACGCTAGACAGGTGTTGAACATGCAATCGACAACATTGGTTTATATAGGGACAGTCCAGTCTGTCCGCGAGCGCAGCCAGCATGCTGCTGGAGCTCCCTCTCACCAGCCGCAGTAACGAAGTGCCTCTTTTACGCATCGTTGCATAAAAGCAGTATACACGAGTTTTGATCGTTAACGATAAATCGCTGTATAACTATTCCGGGCTACACAACGCTTATTAGTAAAGTGTATTAAGACGAAATCAACACTTTATATATATAAATCCATGGTCCCGAGTGATTTGGCGCAAATTGGAAATAACAAAACTCTTGTTTCGTTATTTCGCAATGTTTTTGTTATTTTTGAACATATAGGTCAACAGATGTTCAGTAATGTGTCTTATAACCATTTTCATGTATTTATATTGCATTTGAATACATCTTTAATGCATTATCTCTCCCAGATCGGATTTATTTGAATAAATGTGTCCATTCAGATTTAAAGATGATTATCATAATTTAGGCATTTTCAGTAGGTTACCAACGTGAATAATTTTTACCCGGTTTTTTTACCCGAATGCGCAAAAAGGAGGGTTGTTTTTCGAGTGTACGTATGTATGTATGTATGTATGCATGTACATATGCGCGTATGGATGTACGGATGTATGTATGAGGTTTCTTTGGCACACTCTACAGTCTAAACGGCTGGATGGATTTCGACATGTGAGGTGTCATTTGAATCGTCTTGATAGTGGAGTGACATAGGGTACAACATTTTGCAGCAGGGTTTTGTTTTTATTTTTTTTACTTGCTTATTTACTAAAAGCCTTTTTGTGGCTATTTAGTATTTGTAGCTCAGTCACGATAGGTCACTATCATAAAACAATTATCAGGAGAAGTATCCTGTGCAGGCGAGTTCAATCCAGTCAAAAATGGTAAGACCGAAAATGGTAGAATTGATTTGCTAACAAATAAAATGGTAGTTTATCTCCAAATTTAAAGGAACCTAAATGAAGCAAGCGAATGAAACGATTACGCGTTTTAAGCGTTACTAGCGCCATCTAGCTCATTTTCTTGTTAATGTGTAACAATTTTTTAAAAATAAACTGCGCTCCTACCCGCTGTTAAAAAGTAGTCTATGTAAAAGAGTATCTAATAATAGTATAGTATGGATAATGGTATTTTGGGCAAAAGCTATCTCCGTTACGAATTTCATCTAAATTCGTCGATCCATGTGAGCTTGAAGAAGCAACATAAAAACGCGTGTACTTACTACAATATAGGTCTACTGATAGCGCTACGAGAAATTGTTTTTACTCATGCCTCTATATTAGTCTTAAGGCTCAACGTTTCACTTATGGCGCGAAATTGAAATTTTAAACAGTTTTTTATTGTTTTTGGAGCTAGACCGGGCCGTCACGCCTTTCCCCTGAAGGGGCTGGCAGAGTTGTAATACTACTTCCACACTTCGCCGGATGATATTCAGTCCCAAATATGACAGGGGACGAGCCTGTCGCCATACACCGGGCTCTAGTTATGTAGCACTATGTCATGCATACAATACACACATATTATGTTCACACAATGAGCCGTGTGTGCCAATGCCAATGAGAGGTGTGTGCCGTTAGCTGAGTTTGAACCCGTTCCCTCTGGCTTGAGAACCGAGCCTTCTCCAATAAGGCTGTCATAAAAAAAATGTTTGTTACAGGGACAACAGCACCCCAGTGGAAGAGAGACGGATAGTGTTCGTCGGTAAGCTAGAGAAGGACATCACCAAGGCTGCGCTGCGAGGGCTTTTCTCGAAGTTTGGACCGGTCATCGAAGTACGCCTTCACACCAAGGAAGACGGGTAAGAAAGGATCGCGGTCTTAGTTAGGGGCAACTACTAGTAGAAAAGTTAATGCGTCATTAACTGCGCGATGTCAAAGTGTTTGCGCTACGCAAACGTAGACATTTTTACTTGACTGCGCAAAAAAAAGGGGTGTAGGCATACGAGTACATACGCATACACATAATAACACAATATATATACTTATTTATTTTCATAAAATAATATATAGTTTATCATTTATATATATACAATACAATAATTTTACATATATATGCAACAAACAGACAACTTGACACAACTTAATAAATATTTAACTATTATATTTACTAGCGTAGTATTCCAAATTAAAGTCCTTGTTTGTGTTGAAGAACATCGTTATTTATTGAGTGATCGACTACCCATAGGGTTATGTTTTTCGAATGTAAGAATGTGTTCGTATCTATACAGGTTGTTACAAAAACTCTGTTGTATTCGCGAGGTGCGCTTCCAGTATCGACTGGAGGATGCAATTATGCTACTTTAAATTAAATGTTGACTCTAAAAATGTTGAACGCACATCGCGCTCCGCCCTCCTAAAAGCGCGAACGCAGACACTAATCGCGTCAGTTTTATTTGTAAACTATTCGCGTAGTGCCGCTACTTTCTTAGAATAAAAGCCGCCAACATATGATACAGATTTGTTAACATTTTTGTAAAATTTCCTTGTTTTCTTGCGTTATTAAACCGGTCATAACTTTTGCTATTTTTAACTTTAATTCTTTAAGTATTTTTGCATTAATACCTATAAGTATGTATACATGCCCTTCAATTATACAACAGGGGTTTAATAACATGCTGTATATGTATGTATGAGGTGTCTTTGGCACGCCCTACAGCCTAAACAGCTTGATGGATTTCGACATGTGAGGTGTCATTTGAATCGTCTTGATAGTGGAAGTAACATAGGGTACAACATTTTGCAGCCGGGTTTTCGTTTTTCTTTTACTAATGTTACTTGTTGTTTCTGGTTTTTTGAAATAAGATTAACCAGTGAATATTTAATGTTCATGTAACCAATTTGAAATCAACCACTCTCAGGTTTTATTTGTGTTCGTCATTTACCCTGAGGTGTCAAAATCTGTCCATATGTAATACACATCTCTGCATTTCAAAAAAAGAAACGGACAAAAAAACGAGCTGCATTTTGTTTTTCACCCATGTCCTAAGTAATTCAGCAAATAGTTAATTGCTTCTTAAGCGCTTATTAAACTACACAATCTGTCGTGCGCGATTGAAAGTCTAGCTATCTGGCCCCTATTCTTGCGCGTGGAATATTTTCTGGTCATTGTCTCTCGTTTGAAAAGTCATAGGAGTGTCTGTCTAACTCTTCTAATTCTGTCTAATTCTTATTCGAGATGGAGACGAATAAGTCCTGCACTGACATCCTGCTTGGGGTGTGTTGTGCATTTCCCCCTGCCAGCACCACCCGAGCCAACCCAACTCCCTGAAATATCGGAGTGAGGCTCTAGGGCTCTGGCATAGTTGTTCCAGTAGCGCAGATAGTAACATGGATAATGACGATGAAAAGCAGTCTAGCTGTTGTGGTGTGGTGGATGAAATAGGTGTTGATGCCTAGTAGATAGCCAGACTAAAAATAGCACAGTGTAGTAAGCGCTCTAGAATAACTTGTCTCAATTCATTCGTTCGTTCATTCACTCACTCGCATCATTGATTTCAGAACCCGGTACGGTTTCGTGACGTACCAACGTGCACGCGACGCGTGGACAGCTGTGGACCAGTCGGCGACGTTTCCTCAGTACGACGTGGGCTTCGGGGGCCGCCGGGCCTTCTGTCGACAGAGCTACGCTGACCTGGGTAAGATACCTAACGACCCCGGGATGTGTCGTGACGTACCAGTGGACGGCTGTGAACCAGTCGGCGACGTTTCCTCAGTACGACGTCGGCTTCGGGGACGGCCGGGGCCTTTGTCGACAGAACTACGTTGACCTGGGTAAGATATACTAACGACCCCGGTACGTGTCGTGAAGTACCAGTGGACAGCTGTGGATCAGTCGGCGACGTTTCCCCAGTACGACGTCGGCTTTGGGGGCCGCCGGACCCTTTATCCTCAGAGCTACGCTGATCTTCGTAAGGATGTTTAGTGCCTTGGTGGCTCAATTGGTAGTGAACCTGCTATATGAGCTTGGGGGCGTGGGTTCTATTCCGACCTAGGACAAACATTCATAATATGATGAATATGTCGGGGAAACATAGAGAAATAGGAAGCCGAGCCTTCACATCTCACTCCTGATATCGGGGTAATGTAGGAAAGAGGAGCCACGCCGTCGCATCTGATCCCATTGATGTCGGAGAAACATAGGAAAGGCCGCCGCGCTGTAACCTTCCACTTTTGGTGACGGAGAAAATCTAGTAGGCCGCGGTGTCGTGTCTAATTTCTGAGCCATCAACTTGTCATCACGGGTATCTATGGTGGGCGTCAAACTTCAGGAACGTTGAAATAAGGGGACAGCAATGTAGGCTTTTCACTATTTTAATTATACAGTCACTCAGACTACTTGGTTAATGAATGATCACAAAGATAATTGGAGATTTAGAGTAATGGGTTTACGAATGACCATTGCGTGCGACTGCCTTCAGCCCCGTCAAGTCAACCACTGACTGACAGACATGACGTTCGCCCGAAATCCCAAACGCAACTCCATTCGGTGTTAACCGCTCTAAATTACCATAAACAAATCGATTAATCGTCATAAACCACAGATTAAAACTATCGATTACAACTCTCAAACTGATTTTCTTTATCCAATGATATCTCGCGCCGTCACGGCCATCCTGCATTTTCACACGTCCTCGGGTGAATAGTTCATCTCATCATCTGTGGACAATCATAAAAGTGCTCAAGTAACCACTTAACGCTCGGTCATTCTGACCGTCTCAAATCTACCTCCACAATTTCACAGAAAGCGAACACAGTTATGGGATAACACAAAACACAGTTAAACCCAATTCTACCAACCATAAACATCGTACCAGAGTATAATCGACTCTTCCAACAGTAACTTCATATTCGTTACCTATCCCCATAAATTGTCATGATAATTGAAATAAGCAACTTGACTTTTAGTGAAATAAATTGTATTGAGACCAATCGAATAATCGAGGCTAAAACTAAATTATTAATCATACATCCAATGGTCCAAGAATTTAATCAAGCCACATTGAAAATCCAATGGCGGTACACATACGCGGTTTGGACTTATGTAAACTGCTGTGTCCAATTTCAAACGAATAACATGGCATTAAAGTTGTCACTTAAACTTGCCACACAGGCTAGGTCGTAACTCGTACTATGATGTTATACCGAGAGGAGTTTATTAAGTAGGCTTACCACACAGGCTAGGTCGTCACTCATACTATAATGCCACAAAAGTAGGGTTGCAACAAAGACTTGCCACACAAGCTTGCCACACAGGTTTGCCACACAGGCTTGCCACACAGGCTTGCCACACAGGCTAGAACGACATACGCTTGCTACACAGGCTTGCCACACAGGCTTGCCACACAGGCTTGCCACACAGGCTTGCTACACCGGCTTGCCACACAGGCTAGTGCCACATAGGATAGTACCTTGCAGATTAGTGCCACACAGGCGAGTGCCACACAGGCTATTGCCACACAGGCTATTACTACACAGGCTACTGTCCTACCGGCTACTGCCCTCCAGGCTTAGTTTTACCAAAAGCATTGACACTTAGTAAGTTATTTATTAACTGCATGACTCACATGTGCCGCAAGCGACAGTTTGACTAAACTGTTTGTGGGTATTTCTAAACTTTAAACAACTCCAATAGAAAATAGCACTCTGACGTACATCGTTTACGAATATCAAACAAAATGAAAACATCTCACCGGATTCAATTGCCACGCGTAGGTGATCCATGGCTGCTTCATAGTGCAGGGGCCCAATTCGGAGATAGGAGATTTTCATCTCATCTCGATCTCGATTCCTTTGGCCCTATTCGGAGATTTGAGATTTTCATCTCAGCTTTTTTCGTCTTTATTGCCCTCGTTTAAAACGTCATAGGTGTGAAAGTGACCCAGGTAAAATCTCATCTCATCTCACGCGTAGGAATAGCCTCATTGGAAGTCTCGACTGCCTCCGACTACTCGAGACATCTTGCGCCCCATCCATCGAGATTATCTCGATCTCGAGCAACTTGAATAAGGCATCTCGAATTTAGGTTTTTTTTTTTGAGATAAGATGGTATCTTGAGTTGTAAGAATAGCCCTCCAGGCATTGACCGGATCTTGCACATTGCTGCTGCTAATTTTGGTGCCCTTTTTCGATCAACGAGTGGCGATGTAACCTCGTTGCAGTAGTAACACGTAGGCGTCGACGTTTTGTTCGGTACACTGCTATCCTTCGTCTCTCGTTGTTTATTAGTTGCGTCACATAGCATAGACTAGGTGTAATCAAACGCCGTCGAGATAATGCAGACGTCTACTCGATGCTCACTCTCTCATTGCCGCTCTGCTGCCCTTCATGCACCACGAAGAAACAGTCCGCACACTCCACAATAATAACACGTAGGGGCGACCCTATCAGCCATCTGTTGCTATGCCACTTCGCTTCCAGATCATTGCACAATTGTAGCCAAAGACGGAGCCATATCTTGTTGCTGTGGACGTTATTCATATCCCAATTCTGATGTCGGGGAAACATAGAGAAATAGGAAGCCGAGCCTTCACATCTCACTCCTGATATCGGGGTAATGTAGGAAAGAGGAGCCACGCCGTCGCATCTGATCCCATTGATGTCGGAGAAACATAGGAAAGGCCGCCGCGCTGTAACCTTCCACTTTTGGTGACGGAGAAAATCTAGTAGGCCGCGGTGTCGTGTCTAATTTCTGAGCCATCAACTTGTCATCACGGGTATCTATGGTGGGCGTCAAACTTCAGGAACGTTGAAATAAGGGGACAGCAATGTAGGCTTTTCACTATTTTAATTATACAGTCACTCAGACTACTTGGTTAATGAATGATCACAAAGATAATTGGAGATTTAGAGTAATGGGTTTACGAATGACCATTGCGTGCGACTGCCTTCAGCCCCGTCAAGTCAACCACTGACTGACAGACATGACGTTCGCCCGAAATCCCAAACGCAACTCCATTCGGTGTTAACCGCTCTAAATTACCATAAACAAATCGATTAATCGTCATAAACCACAGATTAAAACTATCGATTACAACTCTCAAACTGATTTTCTTTATCCAATGATATCTCGCGCCGTCAAATATTTGTGTTTGTTCTGTCTGGGAATATCTATTTAAGTATGTATTTAAAAAATATAATAATAAAAGTAAATCATTCTCTGTCAGCCAGAGTCTTGTTTAAAAAAAAACTCAACCGATTATCATGAAATTTAGCATACTCTTTGTCAGGGGTACAGAGAAGTACCTAGGTTATCCCGAAAACATTAGCGGTTCCTACAAGACCGCAGGTGTAACCGCCGGGCGTAGCTAGTTAACTATGAAAGTAATGGGATCTTTGTTTGTTCATCTTATTTGACACAAATAGCTGAAACAAGCTTCACAAAATTTGAGAAATGTATTTATGTCTTACTGACATAAATACTTCCTATCCTAGAAGTTGCAAATTTAATAAGCTAAATTTAGTAGGTATGACATCAAATCTTTTATCCCAGAAAATTGTAAATCAACTAGGTTAATTTAAAAATATTTTCAGACGGTCTGGAAGCTAAGTACACTGAAAGCGCGTTCCACGGAGCCGCCGCGCCTCCCTCGCGCCGCACAGAAGACCTCAGCTTCGAACAAATGCTCCAGGAAATGAAGAAGAAGCTCAGCCAACGCAAGAGCGACAAGAAACACGACCACCCGTGACGATGGCGCGACTCGCTCTGGCCGCCATCTTGTTTTCCCAATTCAGGCAGCTGTCAGAGTGACGTTTCGCGGGCTGCGCTCCGGCGGCCATCTTGTTTCTTGGACAGTCGCGTGACAGCATTCAGAGTGACGTTTCGTGTTGTGCTGTGGCGGGTTAATCGATACATCGATTATTGAAGGGTCGTGATATTATTCGACTTGTTCACGTGTAGGTACTTAAAAAAATGCAGTCTGAACAGACGGTAGAGTTAAGTTTTTGTAAAAACAACAGTAACCGAGAAAAATATACCTGTTTGAGTTAGAGAGCGAGAGAGAGAGAGAAATACGTCTGTCGTCTGCGCAGGTTCTTAAAGTGTCGTGGTGTCGTGCAATAATCCCGAATTATGTAGATAGCTTTAGGAATAAATGAAAAGACAAAACAAAGTCTTCCTAAATCAGCTGTTTATTTTTGTGGCATCTCTTTTTTGCCGGTTTCAATGCCAACGAGAGAGAAAGAGATGGCATGCATACCAGTGATGGGCCGCTCGAATAGTGGTCAGTTTGAAGAGTACGCGTTTGAACGAAATTGTGATTTGTGCTGGTTTTTGTGTGTGATTTTTCGGTTGCATGTTGAAAATGTTTTGTTTAGATAAATTTGCTCACACTGTACCTAGCCTAGATTAATGTTTTTTTTTTAGAAATTCTGGAAGTAGGTTGATATTTTTTTAAGCGGCTCCTAGAACAATTTTCGTTCGAAATTCAAAAGTTTTTGTTACTTTTGGAATCCAGATAGATGCAGAATTTCAGGTAATTTCGGATTGACAAAAATAATTTGCGAAAAGTTACTCTTTCTTAAACATTAAACTAAATGGTTCTAATGAAAGTAGAATGCTTAATTCTGTCCAGCAGCAAACAACACAGCATTAAAATGTTCTGTCCTTCTCGTTCAAGTCTTTTAGAGAGGGATAACAACGCTTAGCGCTGTGAACGTTTAGTAATTTTCCACCTGGCTCCATCATCAGATCAGCTCCGAAATACCAAATCAGAGTTTCGTCATCCGAACTACAAATAGGGTTAACTGGTACAAATGCGTCTGTGGAGCAATTGTGTCTTTCGAGAATTACTGACAAAGCTTCCCAAATCAGACAACTAGCGCCATCTAGGACAGATTATTGTAACTAAAGATAGAAAAATGGTTTAGGTGGCGCTCAATTTGTGAAGGGTTTGTCAGTAATTCTCGAAAGACGCAATTGCCCAACAGACTCATTTGTACCAGTTGACCTTACATACAAAGTTTCATTTCTATATTAGAAGTCGGTTAAAATTGACTTCTAAGATTTTATTACATTGTTTGTTACAATTAAAGCTAATATGAGCGTTTGAAAAAAAAATATCGTTCTACCGTCAGAATTTTTGTGTCTAACTTAGAAATAGTCTAAATACCTCACTGATGTAAATAGTTATTCGCGTTTGGTATATTTTCTTGTAAATAATTTAATTTTAAGTCGAAACTCTACTAATATTATTTACTAGTTAGTGCTTGACCAATTTTGAACGAACAATTTTCGAACTGAAATATGAAAACGCTGACAAATAAAGGACGGTACAATTAAGTTATATAGTTGTATGTATTTCTTTATATATAAATATATAAATTTTAGTTTACTCGCGATTTAGGCCCAATTAAAGAGAAAAAAAACATGATTCGAAATACCCTAAGGCATCATCTACACGAGCGAGTGCATCGCGACGATATTTTCATCGAGCCACGTATGTCTAAACACTATCTCTTAGAACGTGTCTCGGCGATGTTATCGCGACGATACGACGAGTGACTTAATGCGAGCAATAAATCAACGTACAGTTCGTTGTTCCTTAACAAAATATCATTGTTTCTGTCTATCAGTTAGTATCACTTGAGGAAAATACTGTGGGTGTGGTAATAATAAATGGACTTGAGTAAACAGACTGTTCCTATCGTTTCGCGCCTGTCGCGACGCGGTCAGTTTGTCAAACGTCAGGCTCAGGCGCCATTTCCATTTGACACTTGAAATGGGGGTAAGGGGAGGGATTCATTGTCATCTTTTCATCATAATTCCGTCACCTGTAAAATACTATATTAACTTGACACTGGCAAATGCACAAGACCTGCGACGCCAAATTCCCCTGGATGGGGTAGTAAACAAAAAAAAAAAAACAATTTACGAGGCGGCGCGATAACGCGGCGGTTCTTTGGCAAGTTGCGGCGATACGCTGACGGAATAATCGACATCTCGTGGAGACTAGACATAAAACGCGCGGCCCGACGCGATCCACTCGCTAGTGTAGGTGAGGCCTAAAAGTCAGTACGGCGGCGGACGAAATTATGAATTGAACAAACAAATTTATTTTAATTAATCAGTATTTTCCTCAAATAGGTAACTACTACATTATAACAATATTAGTTTTTAATAATCGCTGATTGACGGTTCATCACGGTGGCTTTTCTGATGATTCAAGGTCTGTCTTCGATCATTAAAAAATACACCTTATTTTAATCGTTTTAAGATAAAATATTCATTGGGAAACTTATGTCCGCCGTCCGCCAGTATGACTCTTATACTCAGCAGAAAATTTAGATACTAAAGTAAAAACAACATTTTAAAAAGAGTTTTAAAACTAATAAAAGGTTTATCAAACATTTGAGTTTGTAAATAATACCAGGTACAGTACTCGGCGAAATATATTGCACATCGACCATTGGAAAGAGACTTCACTTTCGTATAGCGTTATCTCCGTCGCACACTAAACGAAACTATCCTACGAAAGAGACAACGCTCTACGAAGCCGAGTCTCTTTCCAAAAGTCGATGTGCAATATTTATCTCCGGGTACTGTACGTTTTGTACAGAGATATTTTGCGCCTAAACTAATTTTGGTTAACGGAAGTTTGTGGGCGCTGACCCGAAATCCACGAATTTGTAGATCGTTTGTTAAACTAAGCGGTCAGAGGACAATTATATCTCATTGCCATGATGGGTACGTTTTGATTTCGACGTGCGATTCTGAACCTTATTGCGCGGCGATACGATTAAAGGTCGCGCAGTGTCGATAAGAAAACGTAGCTATCATGATAAGAAAACGTAGCTATCATGAGCAATTTGATGTTATAGGAAACCCCTACATTGTTTGGTTTTTCTGTTAATTTTATTTTCATTGTAGGTAATAACAGAAAAGAAAGTAAATATTTTATATTACGCATAAAAACTCATTTTTTTTTTCTAAGAACAAACTTAAAACAAATAATTATTAATCCTAATTAAATATGCACAAACGGATTTTAAGGGTAATATGTATTACCAAATAACAATAGTTACAATGACGCTGTTCTGCACCAATTCCTAAACTAAACTAAAACTGACAGCACTAAAATTATTGCCATCCCTTTCTAACGTACGTATCGAAACAGAGGCGCAAATAATTGTAAGTGTTATTATTTTAGTTTAGTGAGTAGTTAGGACAGAATGGACGTCATTGTGCTAAGTTTTGTTAAAAATACAAGCCATTTTAAAACAATTCTTCAACACGCACAGAGGCTTTTTAAATAGTTTTCTTAGGCGCAAATTATACAGGCTGGACGTAAGGCGAAGATGAGGCGCGGACAAGGTTCAGGCGCACGTGGCTTTTATATATTTTAAGGAATTTATTTATTACACGAAATCAATCAAAAACAAGAATTTTGTTTTCGCCTACTTTGATATGAAGAATTGTGATTATCAGGTGCAAAAAACTACAACTGGTAGAAGAAACACCCGACTAAAGTTTAACCGAAGTAGAATTTTGAAAACATTCTCATTATCGAAAAAAAAAACACAAAAAGTATCGTCTTAAAAAAACTATCGGAACGTAGTTCACTAAATTTTCAGCGATTACACCACATTTTTTTCGATTATTAAATAGCCAGATTAGTTCTCTAAAGTTTAACCGAGCAACTAATTCTTATTTGTGTTCTTATTACGATTAATACGTCAAAAAAAAAAAAAAAATCTAGGCGCCGATTTCATTTTACCATCAAATATGATTTACGATTTTCAACTCTACAAAAAGCGGGTTACGTAAACGTATGAGTGGGTAGATAATTGTGGAATGACCGAGTCTTCAGAACAAGTCTTAAAGCAGCACTGCGCCTGAACCGTGTCCACACAGCACTCTTTACGTCCGGCCTGTATAATTTGGGCCTTATAAGTAGGTATCTCGATTCAAAGTATGGTTTTCTTGTATATATAGTTGTTAATCATCTTAGATACAGTTCGGCACAGGTCATAATGAGTGAATGAAGGTGATGTTGCTGTCCTTGTCTGCTCTGACAGTTGGAATAACGCGCTCTCAATCACACAAACAACGTTATTGAGTAAAATGACTAGGATATACATTTTTTTTAATATGTTCTCTTTTAAACTGCATCTATCATGTTTTAGTTTTAAATGTAATAACTGCGTGTTATTATAAACATAGAAAACGGTATCGAAAATTTTTTTTGAAAATTATCTAAGTTTTTTATTTGATAACAAAGTCAAAGTCAATTTTTTTTATTCAATTTAGGTATCAAAGATACACTTATGAACGTCAAAGTTATTTAAATAGACTCGACTGCCTTGTTCGGATAAAGAGCCTCTACTCAGAAGAACAGGCAAGCAACTGAGGGGCATTATTTTTCCAAATAATAAATAGATTACAGTCTCACAAATTTTGGCTTACAACTAGGTAATATCTAAAAATACTAGTGGCTACTTGGCGGATGTGGAAGTCTCCAGACGATTTGAAGACATGCAAGAGAGGACAAGAAAATTGTTTTCTTACTCTTTAAGAGAAAATAAGCACTGCAGTACCATTTCTGTCCACTTTCATTGTGACCTGTGTCAGAGTGTATATCTATATGTTACCATTGCTTATTTCTATAAGAGACTTTAATTTCATAAGAGAAACAAAAAATATGAGATTGCAAGTGCCAAAATTTAAAAAAAAAAACTGTTCCTATATCATGTAAAAATACTATACGATTGACATTAACTATTTAACAATAGTTTGAAGGGGGGTTTGGACTCGCAAGAAAACTGCCAGAAGTACTGTAGTTTCTTTAAAAAAAACCCTTGAAGTCGCTCGCTTCCGAAAGTTTTGCTTGCTTTGGTAGGTTTGTTATTGACTGCTGGGGGTTTGTGCAATATTGCTGCAAGTTCTTGCCAGTCTAGACTCCACTTGCAACGCTGTAATGTTTTCTTTTTTCATACACTTAAGTATTTGTCAATAACAACTTTACGCCCGAGCGAGCGCTAGCGAACGAAGCATCTATGTTTCAGCTTCGCCAAAAATGCTTTTGAATGTCTGGATTCTGTCCGAATCTCTGTCTTCATCTACAGATCGCATTTCTTAACTGAATGTCTTGAAATTTTGTTGACACGTACGATAATTATACATACAGACTTTATTGTCTCAGTTTTTGGAAATTTATCAAAATTGTGGAGATATGATTTTAAAAAGAATCATATTTCCGCCAAATTAAACCTGCCCACAAAATTTCACAAGTATCAAAGTCAAAGTCAAAGTCAAAATATTTATTCACTTAAATTGGGTAAGTACATACAGTTCTTCAATATATAATTTAGTTCTGCCTATTTGTCAGATAACCTGACATGTGGATGTTACAATTAATATAATATAATTACAATCGAAATAATTATTAGTATATCGGTTGAGAAATGCGACCTGTGGAGTAGACAGACGTCGGCCGCGAGGTCTCCAGCTCATAGAGCTACTAGTTAGTATAAGTAACAACTATAACAGTTATCATGCAATAATAGTACATTTTTTGGGTTAATCCACAACTTTAACACGAAGATCTTTAAATTTGCAGATTTAGCATGGCTCATAAAACAGTAGTGAAATTGTGGCATTTTTGTGCAAATGTACAATCATAAGCAATGCAGTGCAAGACCGGTCATTGTGGAGATAAATAAATAAATAATGTTTTCCACTCACAGCTCTCTATTAGGTTTGGATGTGTTGGTGTCTCCTCGGAACAAACACAAAGATAATAAGATAATAAATCACAAGAAAATATATATCTTAAATTTGAAGAATTATTAATATTTAAATTTAAAAAAAATATATTATTAAAAATAAAATTATTTGAACCATTCAAAATATATTACTTATAAAACATAAAGGAATTATAAAAAAAATATATTATTAAAATTTTTATCATTATAATAAACATCCAGACCCAGAACATAATTATATACCAGATACAATTGGGCTTCCCCGAATAATATCTGGTTATATTGATAATTGGGGGAAGCCTATTACATGGTTTACGTTTTTGGCTGATCTGATGACACAACCAACCGTAACGCTATGGCGTTACGACTCAATTTTGAAAGGGATAACGGAGTAATAGCGACCGTTCCTCTGTTTTTTTTTACCAAATTTTCACCTCTCTAAATGATCTCTGACCCACAATGTCCATTTGCTAAAATCCAATTAATAATGACCGTTTTTTACAATGACCAACTTCCATAATGCCCACCTTCCTTTTTTACGACTGTTGACTTTTAACTGCATTTTGTTGTTGTTTTTTGAGTGGTCGATGTTGAATACGTAGTTTTAAAGATCTTTGCTTTAACCTAACTGTCAAGGACTAGTCAAAGTTACTGATGTATGCGACAAAACGATATAGGTTATTTGGATACTCAAATGTGACAATTCTACGTAAGTTAGAGCGAGAGAGAAAGAGAGAGTCCACTGACTAACACTCCGCCATCTATGATGGCCCTTAACGTTTTGCAATGAATTTAATTTCAGTGAATGCCTTTTGCTGCCTTATTGTGAGAAGGATAAGGCGGATATTAGAGTAAGCGTTTTTTACGATTGTAAAATGACATGAATCGTAATCAGACTGCTGGTTGAATCGTATCGGCCCTATCGTATTGTCGCTTTACGAATAAACAATATGTTTATATTTTGTGATGATAATTTATTATGCGTAAAAATTAAGCAAATAAATATAAAAAATATGATTTTAAGTTTTTGAAATTTTAAGTCAGTGAATTAGGACGAGCAATTTATGTTTAGTTTTATCGGAACCTATGTTTTAGGTTACATTTATGTTTCAAACTTTTTTTTGTAAAATAAAAGTGAAAATTCATAAAGATTGTTTAATTTGTATTACATCCCTCGTCCATCAATTATGTCCATCGAGAAACGTGCGAAAAAGCTCATTGGCAACGACTCCCTTGTCCAGACCAAACTTCAAAGTTTGGATCATCGGCGCATGGTTGCTAGTCTATCGGTTTTGTATCGGATACATTTCGGGGGATACATTTTTCAGTGTGCATCTGGTTTGCATGACCTTATTCTCCCTAGCCCAACACCACGCACGAAACGCTTTGGTTCCTCATTTCTCAGTACCTGGATGACCGAGTTTTGCTCGGCATTTTTTTTTTTTTAATTGTGTTTTTTAAAAAAAAAATCAATTGATTTTAGTATAACCTCAAAGCAAACTCATTGACTTCGTGTTACATAACAACGCCATCTGCTGTTGTGTCGTTAAAGCAATTAGTTGCTCACAAAAAATAGTATTATTATTCGCCAATAGATGTCAGGAAGAGTCATATTTTTCAGTTGAGACTACTCAAACGCCTCCTTTTTGTTATTTTTCTCCAAGTTTATGTTTAAGTTGATTATCGATAAAACACTATTAAAATGACATTTTCTAAAAATGATTCCTAGCTAGATCGATTTATCGCCCCCGAAACCCCCTATATACTAAATTGTATGAAAATCGTTGGAGCCGATTCCGAGATTCCAATTATATCTATATATATATACAAGAATTGCTCATTTAAAGATATAAGATAAGATACGGACCGCTAGAGTGTGGAACACTGCCAGAGTGTGTTCCCTGACACTTATAATCTGGGTGTCTTCAAGTCTCGAGTGAATCGGTTTCTTCTAGGCAAGCGTGCTCCATCGTAGACCGCATCACTGCTTTCATCAGGCATATTGGCGGACAAACGCAAGCCTATTATGTAATAAAAAAAAAAGATTCCTTAGAGATGCCTTTTTCTACTTATGTCAGTATTTAGAGCATAATATAGCTGCAATCAATAAGATCCCAGTCTTATGGTCACTTTCACTAATTATAACGAATTGCCTAAGTCCTTGCATAATTAGTTTTTTTAATTGATTGATTAATACGCTTGCGTTTGGCCTCCGACTCCTGATGATAAGCAGTGATGTGGCCTACGATGGAGCACGCTAGCCTAGAAGAAACCGATTCACACGAGACTGGTAGACACCCTCAATAAAAGTGTTAGGGCATTCTGGCAGAGTAGTTTTATTTAGTTTAAAACTGGTTACCTAGAAAATATTCGGTTATCGGATACATAAAGTTAGGAATTTAGGAAGGTCTATAGCTAGGAGAAGATTAAACTAGTTAAGCAAATACTTTAGGTAATTCTTATATTTAGTGCCAGTGGTTATTAGTTATGTTTAGCTGCCACAAGAACTTAATATGATGAAACAAAAGTGTAATACATACATACATATCGTCACGCCCTTCCCCCGAGGGGGCTGGCAGATATATAATACAACACCCACACTTCGCCGGACGATATTCAGTCCCAAATAGGGGGAGCCTGTCGCCATACAGCGGGCTCCAGTCATGTAGCAGATGACATACAATACGCACACAATATGTTTACACAATGAATAAATTGGTGCGTGCCGTTCAATGAATAAAGTGGTGGTGGGTTCGAACCCCGCTCCCTCTGGCTTAAGAGGCAGGCCTTCTAGGCCCTCCAACTGGGCCTGGTGCAGACGGTTACACAGATAGACGGACGGACAGCGGAGTCTTAGTAATAGGGTCCCGTTTTACCTTTTGGGTAGGGCATGATCTAAAATCTATAGTGCTAGACCTTTTTTTTCTTAGGTCCTTATTCCAGAAGCTAACACGTAATGACGTCACTCGTCATTGTCATCGTCTCTTTCGAACTTGTTTTACGTTACTTATATATTGGTCTTGCTTAAGACGTCACTACGTGTTGCCCACGTGACTATTTTTAACTCGGAATGCCGTATCTGGCGAAGTATAATTATATTTTTACCATGGGGTATGGAACCCTACAAGTGAATTTCGCATTAGTTGAAGATGATTAGCGATTGTCATTTTGCTATGAACAATACGACGGGCGAATAGAAAACAGGACACATATGACCCTCTCTAATTTCTACCCGTCTCTAATTCTACCCGTCTTCGACTACGCGAATTTATTTTTGACTGCCTCGGTGGCTCAATTGGCAGTGAACCTGCCTTATGAGCTTGGAGGCGTAGGTTCGATTCCCACCTAGGGCAAACATTTCATGTGATGAACATTTGTGTTTGTTCTATGTCTGGGTGTTAATATCTATTTAAGTATGTATTTAAAAATATCTAAGTATGTGTATGTCTCTGGCAGCTATAGTACAAGCTTTGCTTAGTTTGGGGTCAGGCGACCGTGTGTAGAAGTGTCCCGAATTTATTTATTTATTTATAAAGCCAGTGATCACAATAGCAGCATCCTATAGGATGCAATATGTTATTATGATGCAATAGGATACAATAATGCTGTATTCTATGCCCACGATTACAACAGTCAAGGACAAGTGGAATTGATAAGGAATGTTAATTTTATTTACTGCAGGTAAAATTAAAATTAAGCGGGGTCAGTTTTATAATGGTAAAAATAACGATTATCTACTCTTATTTTGATAGTGTTGTTTATTTCATATTGTTTAACTAAATTTAAAAATACCTATGTACATCACATTGCACACCCGACTTGGGTCTACTGTTGAGACTATACTTACATTTAGACCTCTGTACACAGTTCTGCAATAAATTATTTTTATTCTTTTTCATTAATTCTCAACAAACCAGACCCAATGACTATGAATATATTGACACAAACTCTATTACGCATTTCTTAAATTAACGCGAAGCCGCGGGTTAGAGCTAGTTCGTTATTAATTTACAAAAATCCAAAAATATAAATCTGTCCTGTTTAAAATATTAGTGTAGAGAAGTAAGTAAGTAGGTATATAACAAAATGATTTGCTTTTGTTATAATCAGGTAGGTACTTATTTTACATTCCGATTTCCGAAATCAGCGGTGCTATTCACAATAATTCGGAAACGTTTCCGATCGGATCCTAGAAATTTCAAAATCAAATTGTTCGAATCTCAGTCTACTTAAAAACATTTTAGCATAGGAAATCAAATATAAATCCGATCGGAAGAATTAATCACGTTTAAAAACTTATGAATATAGACTGAGATTCGAATAATTTTAGTTTAATTTTTTTTCAATCCGAACAGAAACGTTTCCGAATGGTTGTGAATAGCCTTGCAGTAACGATTGTACTTATATCAGACACCGCGACATTGTTCGCGGTTTTAACATGAATAGTTAAACCGAAACGTCTTACGCACACAAGCTCAGAAGGCAGGTTCACTACCAGCTGAGAGACCGAGGTAGTCATGATGAGTTTATGTCGCATGGGTGTCAAAGTAATCCTTAGTATTATTCTTCACAGGCATTGCCAATTTGTTACGTAGAGAATAAATAATTATACAGATACTGGATTTTTTTCAAAATTTATTTATTTATTAATTGCTAACATGGAGCTGCATATCAGCTCCATGTTAGCAATTTAATTTTGAAAGTGTAATATGATCACTCTTGGCGTATCTTTATAAATAAATAAATAATTTTTGAAAAAAATCCAGTATTCGTATAATTATTTATAGGCGTACACAGCATTTGCATTAAACAGTGGTAAAAAAAACAACAATTATTTAATGATTAAAAATAAAAATACTTAATACATAGAAAGAAAAGTAAAAGAAAGTTAAACAAAACAAATGCGACATTATGAAAAAGGATTTAAAGGGACTTGATTAGTTTGGATTTAAAAACAGTTATAGAATCGTTGAATATATCTAGATAGATCGTCCACGGAGAGGTTGACTTCGTTATAAGTGCGACATAACCTTCGCGTGGGAGAGTTGAGTTCCAAATTAGTTCTAGCGATTTGGCGCCAACCTAAAATCCGAGAAATTGTGTGTCTAGGATAGCGGCAAGGGACATGCAAACAAATTTCTTTCAAGATAGATGGACAGTCGGAGAAACAATGGATCACTTTATGAAGAAATGTTAGACCACGGATCCTTCGCCGGTCGCGCAGGGTACGTATTATGAAAAAACTTAGACGATTATCTTATGGACTTCTGTGGATGATCTTCAAAATGTAGGAGATGTGAGTTTTTGTTTAAAAGAAACGCCACAGGTTTTCAGCACACAGACCCACTAGTTAGATAAGCCATCGCTAAAATCTTGTGATCTCCTTAATTCGTGAGGTTTTAGCAGTTTGGAGTTTCTTTAAGTATCATCGTCATTGACTCCTCTACGTACCTCCTGCCTCTACCTCTATGTGTGCGAGTCTTCAAGAGGGCTATTCCTACGCGTGGTGAGATGAAATTTTATATTTGTCACTCTCACACCTAAGACGTTTGAAATGAGAGCAACAAGGAAGAAACAAGGTGAGATGAAAATTTCAAATCTCCGAATAGGGTCTCAAGACTCGAGCGATCGGTTTCTCCAGGCAAGCGTGCTCCTTGTTCCGTCGTAGACACTGAGGCGACATGGCGACTAAATGCAAACGAATCTGAATAATAATTGACTGCTCGTCGGCTCTGTTGGTAGTGAACCTGTCTTCTGAGCTTAGGGGCGCGGGTTTCATTCCCACCTATAGGGCAAACATTGATATATACTGGGGGGCTATTCCTGCGCGTGAGATGAGATGAGATTTTATCTTGGTCACTCTCACACCTACTTATGACAATTTAAACTAGAGCAACAAGGACGCAAAATGGTGAGATGAGAATCTTAAATCTCCGAATAGGGTCCCTGAACATTTGTGTTTGTTCTATGTCTGGGTGTTAATATCTACTTTCAGTAAGTATGTATTTCAAAATATATCCACAGTATGTATATCAGTCTCTGGTAGCCATAATACAAGCTTAGGCTTAGTTTGGGGTCAGATGAACGTGTGTGAAAAATGTCCCGAAATTATTTATTCAATAATAATCTAATCTAAATAATCTACTGCAAACCTTTTACCAAATATATTTTTAATGAAAAACAAGCTGCGCCCCGCGAGTTTACCTGCAGTTAAAAAGCATTATAGATGTGCTATTACAGTGTTATCTATCTGTGTGCCAAATTTCATCATGGCGTGATTGAGCAACAAACATTGTATAAACAAAACATTATTACAAAATTATATTCATGCTGGATTTAGTTCATTACTGTGTCACGAGATGGCGCCACTGGTAAAATTAACCCGCGCAAGCGTTTCATTCACTGCATAGCTAGTTAACCCAGTGGCGCAGCTATTACCTGATATGGAGTTTCAATTCGTATTTTAAGCCTCAAAACAGCGACTTGAAAGATAAGGTCAAATTTTCTTCAAACATTCATCCAATTTTTCCGATTTATGACATTAGTGTGATTCCCAGCAAAAGAATCCATCCAACCCTTTCGAGCAAACGAGCCCCAGTAGCGAAAGCGAAGCAATAGGGCTCCAACCCTTAAGTCTACAAGGGCAATTACCGAGGGTGCGCGCCGGAAGGCCCGGGGCTACCACACTAATTTGCCGGTTAGGCCGCCGCCGCCGGCCCGGGGCGGTGTGGCTAATATATGTGCTTTACGGAAGTTCTGTGATAGGCAGTGCTATATAGAGCGTCTTGTAAATCTTGTAATTGCATTTGTGCAAGGAGGGATATCTTTATTTTGTGAAACTTTTTTTTTTAAATATGCTCTTCAGTTTTTTGTCTATGGATGTCAGTGGGTAGTGGCTCTTTTTCCGAAATAGGTAGTAAAGAGAGAGCTTGAACGTACATGAGTGTATCTTCGATACCCAATTGAATTAAGACCTGAAAAGCTTGAAAAGATTCTGTTTATCATTTCAAATCTGAGTGCAACAGTGCATTTTATCCGCTAGCGTAAAAAGGTTTTTAAAATTCAAGGAAAAAAATTCGATAGGAAAAAAAAAACATAATTTTCCTCGCTGTAGTGAGGTGAAAAGTTGTGGGCTTAATTGGCAGCAAAGTTATTTGGCGTCTGGTACAATTGACATCCCTCGCTACGCTCACAATTTTACATGATACAGCCGAAAGTCGATTCCCGATAATTGTCAGTACTGGTACTGACTGCCATGGACGTTAAGGAGGACGAATATCATCGCTACAGACCTCCCAACTGGCTATACGTACGTTCATCCGTCTGTATGATGTGTGTTAAGTGCGGACGCTCCCTAATCACCCGGGGTCCGTATAATTGCCGGCGGGTGCTCAAGGGTTGGATTGATGTGAGGCTTTTACCTTGTTTCGTTCATTACAGTTCAGTTAGTAGGTAAGTATTAAGTTAGTAGCATTAGCGAATCAAGGAGGAAAAGGGGCTAACTCCCCCCCCCCCCCCATATCTAGTTCACAGACTACAAATATAATAGTCAAAATATCTGTTTTATAGCGATGTGTCTAACTTGTCTAACTTTGGTACAGGTTACTCTCAGCTACCTCAGCCAAAACCAAAATCTTACCTACCTTGACAAAGTTTATTATTAGCTTCAATTTACACACACTGAACGCACACACACACACGAACACACACTCAAACACGCACTCACACATCCTCTCACTCTTCTCACACACTCAATTCCCTCAAACACATTCTCGAGCGCTTTTTGCCCTTCAGACATAAAATGTTTACTTTAATGTCATTATTTGTTATAGTATTATTAATGTGTATTATTTGTTGTAGTTTGTGATATCTTTTTATTAATGATATCTAAAAGATTAATAATAGAAAAAAAATGGATTAGGATGCCTCCGAAATATATTAAAATATATCTCAAGGTTATTGTACTTATTGTATTCTTGGTCTTCGCGATACTGGCCTTGTGCCTAGCGCGGGGTCTCAGGCATCGGTCGAAAAACGATGTCTACTTTTCTTTTTACTGCTATATCAATGACATAATTCCCAAGCTAAGTCAAGCCCCCCCAAACAAAGTCCTGGATCCGCCACTAGTTAGTAGCTAGTATTTATATAGTTGGTAGAGAAGAGTAGTCTTTCTTTCTTAGTATTGGAGGTCAACCAGACACGGTTTGTTTGAGGAGCTCCTCAAGTTAGTTTTTACTTCTTATAATTATTACTTAGCTGCGCCCGCGGTTTCACCCGCGGTCGCACTAA
This sequence comes from Peribatodes rhomboidaria, assembly GCA_911728515.1. Classification (NCBI taxonomy): domain Eukaryota; kingdom Metazoa; phylum Arthropoda; class Insecta; order Lepidoptera; family Geometridae; genus Peribatodes; species Peribatodes rhomboidaria. Next base: position 2,898,772 of record OU452190.1, read on the forward strand.
AATCGTTAATTTTCCGGGATAAAAAGTACCCTATGTCCTTTTCTGTACCCCAGACAACATATATGCAAAATTTCAAGATAATCGGTTGAGTAGTTGAGACGTGAAAATGTTGCAAACAAACTCACTTTTCGCACTTTTATACCTATATATTTTAAATAAAAAAGTTAGGATAGTTACTCCTTTTGGCAGTTTTACAACCGCTGGCATGTCATTAGAAATGCGATGGCAGCCTAGTTGGGAGAAGGCCTGCCTCTCAAGTCACAGGGAGTGGGTTCGAACCCAGCCGACGGCACGCACCTATTTGTTCATTGTGTGAACATACGTGCGTATTGTATGTCATCTGCTACATGACTGGAGCCCGATGTATGGCGACAGGCTCGCCCTCTGTCACATTTGGGACTGAATATCGTCCGGCGAAGTGTGGGTGTTGCCACACAACCACACACCTCTGCCAGCCCCCTCGGCGGAAAAATGATGATCCTTCCCTGACTGAAACCGGCTAAGAAGCCGATTCCGGCCTATAGCTTCTATTAGCTAAATCGTTAGCCTTAATGGTGTGCTCTCACATAGCTTATGTAGCCCATGATCCAGCAAAACAAGGTCTAACATTCCGGGAACAAACACGTAATGACGTCACTCGTCATCGTCATCCGTCTCTTTCGAACTATTTGTAAATTACTTAGTTCGGTCATGCTTGTGCATCGCTTGACGTCACTACGTGTTGCCCACGTGACCGGAATGCTCTACCTAGCGGAGTGTATTATTATACCATGATGTAGGCTAACTTTGTTAAAAAAAAAAATATGTTCCCAGGAAGTTTACAAGCTACCGCCACTCAGGGTATCCTACCGCGGTGGCTAGTGACCCTAGTTAAAATTTCCTTTTTATTTGTAATTTTTTTTAAATGATTGTATGTGTATATAATGTAGCCAGAAATAAATTTATCTTATCTGACTATGTAGGTACGTACTTCAGTAACTTCATTTACAATACATATGTATCAATAAAAACGAATACCAAAACTGAAACAACATAAAAATACCTTTGATGTACATGTCCAGATGGACTAAAAAAATATTGCACGGGCCAAAAAAAAAACAGCCAACTGTTGGGTTCCAAATGAACAAAATGTATAACGCAACCCAAGTCAACGACGTACCTGTCACGCACAGTAGTATAAAATAGTTGACCTGTCATTTTTTGTTCTTAAATAGTACAGAACTCTCTTTCTCTAGACATAGGTACTCATAGAAATATACATAGAAAATTAAAAAAAAAAGCAATTCTTAGGTACTCATACAAAATTTATAATCATTAATACCTACTAACACAACACAAGTAAAGCCATAATAAACACAAACACATTCACACAAGTCCAAGTACTAAGTAGGAACATTACAAGGCTGTATAAACCGCACGTCCTTTGCCAAAACGCGACATTAAAACTAAAACACCACTCCATTTTTATAACGTCGAATTTCCATCCCAGAAGCATTAAGCGGGCCACCATAATAATCAACATTCAACAAATTTCACATAAACACCTAAGTAGTTTCAACGATTTGCCAGTAAAGTACCTACCCTTAATTGTGTTAGACTCCGTCGTGGTCTCACTTATACCATCGATTATTCACCCTCAAACGACAAACGAAGCTTCAGCTTGCTAATTCTCTATTTCGAAGCAGTAAAGCTTGTTTTCCTTCGTGCGGGGGCTGTTGTTTAGTTGGTATTATCGTACGAAAAGGATAGGGAGACAGGGTAGGACGGTTGGTTGAAGCGGCAAGGGGTGGTTCTACTGAAGAGTGACGCCCCAAAATCTAAGGGTAGTTGTCAGTTTGTTAAGTAAGTTTAGAGCGGTCTAACGCGGAGAAACGCGCTGTTTCGATTCGATCCGAGATATTGCCGCGTTTTATTTGCCGCAGTTTTCAAATTTGGAACATTTGTTTCGTACATTTTGAAGTCTGTTTGCGTCTAATTCCATTTCCGAATTTGGAATTTTGTTTTTTTGCGTAATGTTTTTCTTCATTTGTTATTTTATGGACAGTGTCGTCGGATTGCTAGTGATGTGAAAATGTTGAGATTTTGTATGTGATATGGAGAATGATTACAAAATCGATTTTTATGAGGTATGTCTGAATTTATACCGATTATCAAATATTAAAATATGTAAGGTCTTTAAAACTTATAACTTCTAATAGGGAAAATTTTTACAAGGATAAGTATGTATGCTAGTCGCTCTGTGACTTCGCGACCGACGCCTGTCCTCCTATACAGGTTGCATTCCTCAACCGATTCTTGTGAAATTTTGTGAGCAGGTTCGATAATATAACAGTTTTTTTTACCAAGTCTGTTTTTGTTTTTTTTTTTAATTTACGATTATTTATCAAAAAATAAATCATATCTTTGCAAATTTTAATTTTCAAGAGAATCGGTTAAGAAATGCGACCTATAATGGAAAACAGAGAGAGAGATCCGGACGAATTCGGCGTACAAAAGCATTTCAAGAATCTTAAAACGCAACAAAATAATGTAGGGAAAACATGCCTAACTGTAAAAATCACTATGAAATAAATTATAAAACCCATATTTATTAATTAAATTATAATTATGTACTTACCTACTTAAAGGTAAATTGAGACTTAATGTTTTTTTAAAACGATTTTTTTGTTGTTTGTTTCAACTTATATTTTACTAACAGCGATTAAAAAAACGCATTTAAAACCGTTCAAATAATTTAAAAATATGCAAACATAAATATTCCGTTTCTAATCAATGTTATGGGTATATAATATAATAAATATCTACATATAAAATAAGTATAGCAATTCGTACAGTTTACAAATCTGTCTAATTATAAAGATTATTTAAAAATAGCTGTTACCCGCGACTTCATTCGCGTTAATTCAGAAAATAGTATCCAAAAACCTTCCTCGTGATATACTGTAACTAAATACCAAATTTCATCAAGATCCGTTCAGCCGTTTAGCCGTGAAAAGCCTACAAACAGACTGATACAGTTGCTTTTGATTTTATAATATTAGTCCGAATGGAATGAATGTTAATCTAATAAATTAACTTAGAAAGTGCTACGAAATAGCAGGCGTAGCAAATCGTAGCAAATTATGCGCGCTACGAAACTGTAGATAGAGCGCTACGAATATAATACGAATAGATAGGTATATAGCTAAACTAGCTGCGCCGAGCGGTTTCACCCGCGGTTAAAAAGTATCCTATGTGCTATTCTAGATTATAATCTATCTCTGTGTCAAATTTCATCCAGATCTGTTCTGCCGTTCTGGCGTGAAAGAGTAACAAACATCCAACCATCCATTCTCAAAAATTTCGCGTTTATAATATTAGTAGGAAGTAGGATTCATACCTACAAATGATATTACAATCGGCTCTTTTTACATATTATGTAGTTATCTAAATGTTGCTGTATTCTTTCCGAAAATGGTAGAGAGTAAATACTCAATTCTTTAATAGCCTTCATTGTCGCCGGCGACAGTGTTGTTAAGCGAATTCAAAGAAAATGTCTCAAATACACATTATTATAAATGTATTATATTTGTATGTATATATAATATTATTTTTGTTTATGTACATTTTCTTTGTATTTGCGCAGCGCCACTGTCGCCGGCGACAAGGTAACGACGGAATCGATATGTTAGCTTTAGAAATTTTGAAGATTTTGTGTAAAAAAAATTTGCTGATTAATTTTACATTACTTTATTTTTTAAAATTACTAATACATTGATATTTCATATTTATATTCAAAATATATTAATATATCAGCCTCTGGCGGTTATAGTACAAGCTTTGCTTAGTTTGGGATCATGTGACCGTGTTTGCTAAAGTGTCCTCCAAATATTAATTAATTATTTAATTTAAGTAGGAAAGTATTCAATTTTTTAAGCAGTAATCTATCAAGAATACATATCTACTTAAAAATACAATTAATCACAACCCCTGGATAAATTTGAGCATTCGTAACGATAACAATTAATTAAAACAGACGGACGAGCAGACGAGCACGAATTAATTAGCTAATGCCTCCGAATTATTTGACGGCCGTTAACTCGATGTCGCGTTTGACGGACAACTTGACGTTTATTGTTAATTTTATGTTAATTTCTAGACAGTTTTTTTTACCTTGAGTCTAGGTAAAAAATGACAATTTTAAAACAATCGTTTTTTTTTATGTATAATAGGTCGGCGTTTGACCACCAACTCGCCTGATGTTAAGCGACGTTGTGGTCTAAGATGGAGCATGACGACCTATAAGGTACTTATTCACTCTAGCCTTGAAGTTTTGTAGAGTAAAGAAGTACAAAGACGGCAGTTGAGTGAGGCGCTACAAGAGCGCTACTGCTCAGACCCGTCTTCGGATTGATTTTGATTTTGATTTTTTTGTTTGAAAGGTGAATAAGTCGGGAGTGTTCTTAGCTATGTTTCATGTAAATCAGTGTTGATGAAAATCGGTGTCAGGAGTTTTTAAAATTTTAATTTTTATTAATAAAAATTTAATTTTTTTTTTTAAATTAATTTTTATTTTTATTTTTTTCCGCTTCAATGTCGTTCATGAACAAAATCAAAATCGGTTCATATTCGTTCGGTAGCTACGATGCCACAGACACGTCAAACTTAACATAACATAACATAATACCCCATGCACATATGCATGCATTCAAATTCAAATTCAATTCAAATTCAAAATCATTTATTTGCAGAAATATAGGTACATACAGGATAGTTGGTGATAAATAAGAGTCTCACTATATTCAACCCCTAAGGAGCGTGCAAAAATTAGGAAATAGTAGGTGGATAGTTACATTGCTAAGTACATTTAAAAAAAAACCACAGACACGGTTTACATAGTAAGTTTTACTAATTACCGTAACTACTAATAAACGATATCTTCGATCTAATTAGTGTAATTTTGGTTAAATTTCAATGTTCGGCGCAAATAAAATTACAAAGTCAAATTTTTACAACACTAACCCTTTTACGACTTAGATGGGCTTCGATGTCCAACGTGCCGGTTACTGCAACTGCGCTAATGATTAGGCCGATGTTCACTAAAACTTATCAAACGTTTACCGACTGCCTCGGTGGCTCAGTCGGTAATGTACCTGCCTTCTGAGCTAGGTGTGGGTTCGATTCACACCTAGGAAAAACATTTATGTGTTTGTTCTATGTCTGGGTGTTAATATCTATATAAGTATGTATTTAAATTCGGGACACTTCCACACACGGTCGCCTGACCCCAAACTAAGCAAAGCTTGTACTATGGCTGCCAGAGACTGATATACATACTCAGATATTTTTAAGTACATACTTAAATACAAATTAACACCCAGACATAGAACAAACACATATGTTACACACACATATGTTGCACATATGTTCACATAAATGTTTGCTCTAGGTGGGAATCGAACCCACGCCTCCAAGCTCAGAAGGCAGGTTCACTGCCAACTGAGCCACCGAGGCAGTCATTTAAAAGTATATTATGTGTTATATCAGTCTCTGGCCGCCATAGTACAAGCTTTGCTTAGTTTGAGGTCCGACCGTGTGTGTAAGTCCCGAATATTTTTTAAGGCCCGGTATCACACGAAATCAACGAAAACAAGTATTTTGTTTGTGCCTAGTTTGATATGAAGAATCGATACCGACTTGAGACTTGTAGAAAACCAGATTACTTATGTAATAATAACTCGCTACCTACTACTGCCTATCTAGCATCTCACAAAAATTGCTGGCAATACTGCCAGGGGGGCTATTCCTGCGCGTGAGATGAGATGAGATTTTATCTTGGTCACTCTCACACATAGGACGTTTCAAACTAGAGCAACAAGGACGCAAAATGGTGAGATGAGAATCTCAAATCTCCGAATAGGGTCCCAGGTTGGATAAGGGAACATTTAATATTTTATTTATTGAACAAATTTGGATTTAAACAATTATCAAAGATTTTTTATTATGGAAAATATTTGATACTTAGGCGTGCTATGGAGTGCTATGCGAGACGCAGCCGCGCGCGCGCACTCGCCTTGATGAAGACCGCCAAATGCGATTGAAACTATAGTCGGAATAATCGACTAAATCGTACGTGAGTAATTCCCGTTTTATAAATTATAAAGTTATCAAATATATTTTTTACACAAATCTTTTTGAAATGAACAGTATAAATTTTGTATTTCAAATTGCCACGTAAATATGCCATTTCCTATATGTAATGCGATTATATAACCAGTCTAGTTCACTATATAACTAGGCCATACGGCACATCTTTTTCTCTTGCTCTGGCAGCAAGTGTTGTCAACTGACAGATAGAGACAATGATAATTTTTCAAGAGACAAGTTACAGACTCTACGAACAATAAATACCACTAAGTTACAAGTAGTGATCTACGGACCCACCAGCATTTTAGTCCCGAGATATCACGGCCTTATTTCTACAATTCAAGATACTTTAAATAATCTCATCTCACGCGTCAAGAATCGCTATTCTTGGCCAGACTAAATTTCAGGCCAGACCAGTCGCCCTATTCGGAGATTTGAGATTAGGATAGAGCCCCAGGCAAGTCGCGCATACCGTCCTCAGCCAGTTGTAAAAAAAACAACTAAAAAGTTTTTATTCACACATCTAATCTAATCTACACACTAAACACAATTAATATAAAATCAAACGTTTAATTACCGTGGAGTAACAAACGGACTAATTATGCAAAGGGTTAGCTTCCACAAAGTTGGCCAGATAGCATCGCCGGCCATCTGCCGCCTTCCGCCGCGGCTGAATGGACAAGCGCACCTTTGCCAAGTTCTGTAACTTAGTAGAAGAAATTCTTATTTTAAAATATCTTTGACCATATACAGCAGAAGATTTTTTTTTAAATCACTGTGCTTTTGTTTTTAAAGTTATCATAGCTAAAGAAAATGTTTCAAAGGGCTGTGGCCCTATTCGGAGATTTGAGATTTTCATCTCACCTTTTTTCGTCCTTGTTGCTCTCGTTTGAAACGTCATAGGTGTGAGAGCGACCAAGATAAAATCTCATCTCATCTCACGCGCAGGAATACCCCCCCTGGTTTTTAAACTGAAAAAAAAGTTACAATGTCGTTCGTATATTGAGTTCCAGAGGAATTTCAACGCACCAACGTAAAACAAAATGGCTTATGTTCGATTAGAATTGTAGGCTTATGTTCGATTACACTAAATAAGTAGAATATTTTATGCGTAATTTATTATTTACAAAATGTTATATTATAGTTTCAAGAAAAATAAAGAAAAATGCTATGGCTAAAGTTTTTTGCATGGAATTACTAAATAGAATAGGAAGGCTTGACTTCGTTGGAAAAATGGAAAAAAATATTCTTGAAAAATACTTATCCTGATTCTCCCTTATGAATTATTTCGATATTTAATGCATGGTCGTTATGAGATTTTATAACTCTACCACAGAATAATAAATACTAACAATAAAAATTTAACTACCTGTTTTGCAATAATAAAAATATTTAGAACGCTCTAAAACCAACTAATTAAAAATACAAAAAGGTAATAAAAGCGTGTATCGGGTGTGGTCGTTTTACGTTAATCGATTTAAAAAAGTATCCATTACTCGTTTTGAGTGCGCGTCATTGATTCACAGCCGGCGGCGGCGTGTGATTACTATCTTTCAAAACATATTCGGTTATTAAATACACAGGTTTTGGTTCGATTGCTCATGTTTTTATTTAATTTTTTATGTAAAATAAACATACAAAAATATAAAAAGCTTTTTGTAAGTTTTCTAATAAAATCGGTGAGAAGGTGCTTATTTTTACTTTTTTAAAACGATTTCTTCGTGTGGCTTGTGTAGATTTGCACAAAAAAAAAAACAAGAGGCAATGTAAAAGTTTCGTTGCCCTTTAGCTGGTAAACGTTTTCAAAAACTCAATAGCGTCTAAATCGCATTTGAAAGAGAACGATTATGATAGACAACCAGTATTTAACATTTAGTGCAAAATAAACGTCAGCTACAGGTGTACGATAACTATATAATTGCTCCAAAATACACTGACCTGTCTTAATTAATTCTAAAATTATAAAATATGTTAAAGTTCGTATTTTTAGATGTTTGCTTTTTTATTTTACATTTGAAGGAGAACTAATAACCTAAAGTTAAATAAAATTAAAGTAGCTAGTTTACATTACTTTATATATGTCACGTATTTCCCACGAGGGGACTGGCAAAGGTGTAATACAACACCCATACTTCGCCGGACGATATTCAGTCCCAAATGTGACAGGGGCGAGCCTGTCTGAGGGGGCGAGTTTACAAGGTCAATTAAAAATTTCCGCCGTTACTCGACTACGCAAAAACAGTGAAGCTAATTTGAATGAAATTTGAATTGGAAGTGGCTTATAACCTAAGCTTAGATAACCTAGATATATAGAATATATAGGTAACCTAGATTTAAATATAAAGTTACTTGAGCAAAGTACAATGGGCAAATTGGTTCAAAAATATTTATATTTATAATAAGTTTGCCCGCATTATTTTATGCATTAAAAAAAAGTACGATACCGGTAAAATTCAACCTACAGAAACCGATATATTTTATTTTTAAGAATAGTAAAATATAGTTTTTTAACAGAAATGTAAAGCAAAACCTCCATGGTGACTTCACGAATCACGATCACGTGACCTCTACGGTGGGAAACTCTTTGCCAGACAAGCACAGAGAGTTGCACGCCATCTTCTTTTGTCGTGTGGTTGAGCGTGTTTAACATTGTAGGATTTACAATACAATACAATACAATACAAAATATCTCCAAAACTGTGGGTTCGATTTCAGCGAGATTTATTATGCGAAAACCTATAAACCTTATCTACAAATTGCCTATAGTGTCAATCCTGCGGGCGTTTGGGACCAACGTCCATTTAATTTTGCTTATTGTATTTTTTATCCCTAACGGTGTATATATAAGAAAACGAGTGAAGCCACTGGCCACAGCGACTTAGTAGCTACTAAATAATATTCCAGGCGACTAGGTTTAACCGCCAGAAGGCTATAACCAGGTCATTATTACCTACCCGTTGGCTACAGGTCATAAAGTTAACCTTTTTACGGCTAGGAGCGGCGCGTGGCTCAGCACGGCCGGTTCATTTACTACATTGTTACACGAACATTGTTTATGAAGTTGTCTTTAAACGCAACGAATGAAGTACTTAATTATTTGTCACGGCAAAAGTGTATGAACTCTTTTGTTATTTTTTTTGTAACATACTTAGTTTATGTACATGAAAGTTCGATATTTAACGCTATTGAGGAAGGTATGTTGAAGGTTTCGTGCGACTTACTGTTTGTCAAAGTCAAAAGTCAAAATGTTTTTATTCAATTTGGGCTTAAAAATAACTAAAGCAAGTTGCTATAATTATTATTCTGAGAATTTGGGTATCAAAGATACACTAATGAACGTCAAACTTTTTTTTTAATTAGACTTGACCGCCATGTTCTGATAAAGAGCCTGTACTCAGAAGAACAGGCAAGAAACTGAGGTCTGAGAACTTTGTGGTGCTCTATCGTAGTCATCATTGCTTTTCATCGGGCAAAATGGCGACCAAATGAAAGCCTACTTCATTATTGTTATCTTTACATAACTATTCAATCCTAACTAATAGTTTAAATGCGAAAGTGAGTTTGTTTGTTTATAACGCTTTCACGTCCTAACTACTCAACCGGTCGTCATTAAATTTTGCATACACGTTGTCTGGGAGAAAAGGATATGGGGTAGTATTTATCCCGAAAAAACCTTTCGTAAAAAAACGTTCAACACAACCTTGTTGGAAGTCGCATTAGAAGTTTCACTTCAAAAGTGCTTGATGAAATTCTCTACACCGCGATGAAACCGCGGGATACAGCTATTTAAAATTAAGCTCAAATGTAAACCTAAAACGTGCCATTTCACTCGTCGGACAACACGTCGGCAAACTCAACTCGAATCAACATGTTATGTCACTCGATCATTCGAATTTATGACTCGAATGTTCATGTTGAAAATGTAAACGCGAGCATTGCTTTCCGACGTGAATTGGCCGTTCGATTGCCACTTCCCGTATTAAATTGATGTATTGTATATAATCGTTGGTTTATCGTAATGGATAGTTTGTATTTTGTCGTTTTGCGTCGCAACACCGTCGGACACTCGCGTTTGGGGCTTTAAATGATTTCAGCTTATAATTAAATTCGGTGAAATAATTTTGTGTTTATTATTACACAATGATACTTACATAGATTTCATTACTGACGACGCGTTAAAGGAGCTACTAGTTTATTGATTAATCATAATCCTATCCTTAACTTTTTTTACTTGACTGCGCAAGAAGGAGGGTTGTGTTTTTCGAGTGTATGTATGTGGGTATGTATGTACATATGTATTTATAAGGTTTGTTTGGCACGCCCTACAGCCTAAATAGCCTGATGGATTTCGACATGTGAGGTGTCATTTGAATCGTCTTGATAGTGGAGTGACATAAGGTATAACATTTTGCAGACCGGTTTTTTTTTTCTTTTAATAATGTTACTTGTTTAAAAATATTATAAAAGCGAAAGTCTGTTTTTGTTTTTACGCCATCACGCGTCAATTGATCGACACTACTCAATCGATCATCATAAAATTTTGTCAGGGCTACAAAAAGTACATGGATACTTTTGACCCCATTGGAAAAAAGCTGTTACTGCAGTACGTGCGAAACCACAGGACGCAGCTAGTTAATAAACTTGTCGTTCGCCTCGAACGACCAGGGGGGCTATTCCTGCTCGTGAGATGAGATGAGATTTTATCTTGGTTGCTCTCACACCTATGACGTTTCAAACGAGAGCAACAAGGACGAAAAAAAGTGAGATGAAAATCTCAAATCTCCGAATATGGGGCCTGACCACTTCCACATCTCAACAGCAATCTCGCAATAATTGTACAGCCTTCGTATTCTTTATTTAAATTTTTAGCTCGGTATAAAAAGACAGAACATGTTAGGTAGGTGTGCAAAACATTGTATAACTACCTAACTATTCCGAGGCTATATTTATTGCCAAGAAATAAAATGTATTTCCAAGCCCACAAATCCAACCAAACGCTGTCATATTACATCACCACCTATCCCATTACATCATAAAATCCAAAAAGCAAATGATATAAAGCTCTAAGCACCAAAACCGAAAGACTTCATCCCCTATTTATTATTAACATTTCAGACGATAGGGGCGCCTCCCCCGCGATATTAGCTAATGCCTTCGGGACACCCCTAAAGAACAATAAACCACTTTAATATCCTGAATTATAAATGTGCTAAACGTCTTAAGTAGACGGATTGGATAGGGCTCATCCGTTTTGTGAGTTTGAAAGGCTTAATGTTGTTTTATCTCAAAAATAGGCACATATTAGGAATTGATAACTATCTAATCTAAAAAACTATAAAATCGGTTCTTCTTCATCATTTCAGTCAATTTTATTTCATAAGATGGGAATTACTTACGTACGATTAAGAGTCCGGCGACCACTTTATTTATTTATTTATTTAGGTAGAAACACCAACAGTTTACACTTTAGACATTAAAAAAAAAGAAAACACTAAATAACAGAGTTCTGAAGTGAAAACCTATTATAGGTATTTACAACATTCTTTTTCTAATACTTTAACTAATTATTTTATTCACAGTTTTAGGACAGTTGGAGAAACAAAATTAAAAAATATATAATATTACAAATGAAACTTAATTAAATTTACACTGAAGATGATAAAACACATTTTAGACTAACTTCGCATTGGCTTAAGGTATTCTATAGCCATTTCGTCTAGAAGAAGAAGACGAGCGAAGAGAGCGAGTAATGATACTGACGAGCCTCTAAACTTACCTACAGAGTGACAAAGTGCAATATCAATTTTTTTTATGACTTTTGCACTGCTGTAATCATTCTTAAAAAACTAAGATTTTCCCTTGTATTCATTTAACAGCTAACGATGTAGACAAACTCCCCATGTAATGGAATTTTTGATTTGCTTTGTCTACCTATTGAATAAATCAGTCAAAAGTGACCCCTTAAAAATGCGGATATTTTTCATAGCTCTATTTTAGCTTGAGAACGTTTTTTTTTAAAACCAAGAACATAGGGGCGGAGATATTGTTAATTTAATTGTACATGCTAAATTTCACCATAATCTGACAAATGGTTTTCAAGAAATTTGAGTAGCGCGTTTGTATGGAAATTTCAGAGCGTCGCGGCCCTCTTAAGCCGATTCTTCCGAGTTCGACCAACATATCTTCTGAAACTTGCAAATACAGTCGACTTACCTCGTCACCAAATTGACGTCTCATTCAAAATCTATCACTAACACAAACTTTATTCCCCAGGGCCGGCAAGTCATGAAGATCTAGCACCATGGACTCCCCACTCTCCTCTCAAGACGAGCGAGACATAGAAGTGAACGTCGTCTCCGGCGCGAGCAGCCCCGACATCCCCTCCTCCCCCAGAAAGGATAACAGCCCGTTCTACCCTTCTCCTTCTAGAAAAGACCAGAAGAGTCCCTTCTACTCTTCTCCTTCTAGAAAAGAACAAAAAAGTCCGTTTTATGACAAGAAAGACAAAGAAGAGAAGGCCACGGGCAGTGCACCGTATACTAGCTTCTCGATTAGTTCAATTTTGAACCGAACGGAGCCGAGAAGAGAGAATGTTCTGGAAGCAGCGCTTGCGGCGAATCATTTTGGGAACGCTAATGATGCCATGCTATCTAGGTAAGCTTTTTAATCTTCGATCAAATATAAGGGAGAAACGGTACGAAAACCTAAAAATGGACCACATAAATTAGGTGCAGCACACAATACACCGTAGTAAAAAAAAAACGCAACCATTTGCAACCGTGATAATTACCTCGTTCTAAGGGAAAATAGTCTCGATCTCGCTATAATCTATTTTAGGTCTTTCTATCTTTGTTATTGATACACGTAACATAATACTGTCAACGGAGCTGTGTGAAGAGTGTCCGTTTGCTTGTAGTTATATTGGGTCCACGCGCTGTGTAGTAGAAATTAGAATTGTGCCGCTTCTTCCTTATATTTCGATGTTTCGATGTTTTTAATTACCACTTTTTTATACTAAAATTCTGACTCCAAAATCACCACACCTTCTATATACAAGCCTCTTCTAATCAAATTATTTAAGTCTTAGCGAAGCAGGATTAAAACCTGAAAGAAAAATACCAAATACTAGGCATCATACTGTATCCGTTCCGACAAATAGTAGCCTCACACCCTAACCGTTTTCAAAGAACTCATTTTAAACTTAGATTATATTTTTAAGGCTTAGATTATATTATTAGATTTTTAAGGCCCAAAAACAGAAAAACTCGAAAAACTTAAAAAACCGATTTTCAAAATTGAAAACTCGAAAAACCCGGGTTCTTAAAACTGTCGGGTTTTGCATGCCTTACGCACCAGATAAGGCTGTTCTCATTTGTCGGTATCTGTCGGTATGTCTTAATTGGTCGGGTTATACCTACAATGGGCTAAACCGTAGGTAACCCCTATTAGTAGGTATAACCCGACCAATTTGCAGTGTAAACCGGTAAAGTATCGCTCGCCACTTGCGGGCCTCTATAGAGGATAGTTCATCGATTAGATAACCGCAACCGGTCATTATGGCAACTTAATCTCCGGTTAGGAGCCACTTTGTCAAAGGATAGTCACTGGAACGTTCAACCTCTTGGGTCTAATAACTAGGACGCTTGAACGAGGCATGAAGTTGTTATGGACAATTTAAAGCATGATGCGTTTAGTTGGAGATAGTAACTGCGTTTAGTTACATAAGATAGTTACTGGAAACCCAATATACTTTAAAAAGCCGGCAAAGTGCGAGTCGGACTCGCGGTTTCTGTACCATTACCTATAAAAACAGCAAAATCACGTTTGTTGTATGAGAGCCCCCTCAAATATTTATTTTATTCTGTTTTTAGTATTTGTGGTTAGAGCGGCAACAGAAATAAATCTTCTGTAAAAATTTCAACTGCATAACTATCACGGTTCATGAGATACAGCCTGGTGGCAGATGGACAGACAGACTGACGGACGCATAGTGCACGGACAGCGGAGTCTTAGTAAAATACAGTCCCGTTTTACCCTTTGAGTAAGTAACCCTAAAAAAAGGTTAAGAAAAACTGTCGTGTACCCAATTCGCTGTACCCAAATTGTTGTAAAACGTTACAACAAAAATAAACTCCAACATTTCCCTGTCCCAAATCCGTCACCATCAACAAATATGTCAAACGTCACTTTTACTTATGTAGAAATGTAGAACACAGTCCACCCCTAGTCCCCAATTTGTTACCCTATCCGGGCACTCGTTTACCCCATTCTGCCCGGGTTTACTGTCCAGTGTTGCCAGATAAGGGTCGTCGGTTTCCTTAACTCCTTGTAAGGCAGGTTGATTAGATGTCTGTAATCACGCGGATGGTAGGTATAAAACGGATGAAATGCGTGTACGGGTCTTTTATTATGAGTCTAGTTTTTGGGATAATGTCGGCTTATGGGATGTAGGGCATTGTATCGTTTCCCTAACAAGATTGGAATTATTCTGAATAGCTTGGATCTAGGTACAATGGATGGCTGGGGTTGTTTTGTTTTTTAGGTTGAATATGATTAATAAGTAAATTAAAAGTATTTTATCCGACTGCGCAAGAAGAAGGGTTATGTTTTTGAGTGTATGTATGTATGAGGTTTCTTCAACACGCTCTACAGCCTGAACAGCCTCATGGATTTCGACATGTGAGGTGTCATTTGAATCGTCTTGGTAGTGAAAGTGGTATAGAGTACAACATTTTGCAGCTGGGTTGTATGTTTTTCTTGTAATAATTTTACCCACTTGTTTTTAATTCAAAAAAACGATTTGCCAATCTTTTGGGTGCAAATTATTATCTCAGCTAGAAACACAAATAAAGACAGATACATATACTTAGTTCTTTACAAATAAAAATTGGGATAGTTGTTCAATGTTTTGTATTTTTCTTATAATTCTTTCAACTCGATCGAAAAGGCTAAATACTGTATAGTATATGTAAAACTATTTCGAGGCTTATACAACGTTGATTCGTAAGGGGATGAGTTTCCGGGCTAAATAATAGATCAATAGATGTTTCTGAATAAAATTGTTTAACTTTTTCAATTTTTTTTTAATATTCGTCTATAGTATCTTGTTTATTTTTAACGTAGGTTTGTGTTGTATTGTCTCTGTTTTATATTAAAAAATGTATAGAAGAAAAACAAAACATAATTTAGAACACATTTCCTCCAAACGTCCCCTATTTCCCCTAATTACGGCGAGAGTGACAGGAGGACATTTTGTTACTCTGTAAACGATCTGTCATTGTTCCCGCGTTTTTCACTTTTTTTTTATTCCTTAAGCTGTTTTAATCTCTGTTCAGCCAGCTTCTTAATTATGTGCTTAGTAAGAAAAACAAAATCGGTGTTGTTTACTAAATGAGTTTTACAAATTTAAATGTTTTTTTTTGTTATTTTTGTTTTGATTTCATGAATGAATCTGGAAAGGTTTTTGTGTGAGTAAATGAATTAACGAAGTAAATTAAGTTTAATCCATACTTTCATACTTACTAATGTTATAAAATCGAAAAAGTGAGTGTCTGTTGGATCTTGATGAAGTTTGGTAATTAGTAACAGTATCTCACAGGGAAGATTTTTGGATACTATTTTCGGAATAAACGCGAACGAAGTCGCGGTTAACTATATGTTTACTTATATGTCATGATAAGTACAACATTATATTATCTAACATTCTTTGTATTTTGTAATATTAATTTCTCTGGTTCTTTCTTGTTCCTTCATAACTAAGTAGTACCTGGATGGCCGAGCTTTGCTCGGTATTTTTTTTATTTTTTAATTGTGTTTTTGGATAATAAACAATTGATTTTAGTCTAACCTCAAAGCAAACACTCATTGACTTCGTGTTACTTAACAACGCCATCTGCTGTTGTGTCGTTAGAGCAATTACTCGTAGTTGCTCACAAACAATTGTATTATTGTTCGCCAATAGATGTCAGGAAGAGTCATATTTTTCAGTTGAGATTGATTATCGATAAAACACGAATAAAATTACATTTTCTAAAAATGATTCCTAGCTAGATCGATTTATCGCCCCCGAAACCCCCTATATACTAAATTGTATGAAAATCGTTGGAGCCGATTCCGAGATTCCAATTATATATATATATATGTATATATATACAAGAATTGCTCATTTAAAGATATAAGATATCAGATTTTTTTTTAATAATTCAATTTACCATAAAATTTTCGAGTTGCCTATAGGATAGCAGCTAAAACCGTAGGATGCAGCTAGTGAGTAAGTTAATAAAAGTCATAAATTTCAAAATCATAAAGCAGGGTACACACCGGCACCCTCTGTAGAAACATTCCATTAAACTCGGCGGTTGTATAAACCTATAAGTGTGTAAGTGCCCTTGTAGCAAGATGGAGTACATAGGAAGTTTGAGGGTGGTGCAAGTCAAAAGAAATTTATTTTATTTTATTTTTTTACTAGATTTTTTTTTGTCAAAGCGATATTCGGCATTTGTTTGACGATAACTTGAGTATCGTTGATCCGATCTTCTAGAAATTTCTCAGGGAAGTAGTTGATGCAAATAACACACTAAGTTCGAATATTAGTGAAATGAGACGAGAAGTTAGGTAGATTTGCGAGGTCTCCGCTTGAGGGAAACTACTATTCGTTTATTTTGAGTTATTAGTTACATATACGCCTGTCACTAGATACCAAAGAATCTCTCTCTAAAGTTCAAAGAACATCAAGAAAAAAACAAGAAAAAAAATAGGATTCGTACTTCCAGAAACATTAATTATCCTTTAAAATTTTCAAATTTACAGTGATTTAAGTACTTTTTTTTCTGTGCATGTAAAAACTAAGTACACGTATTTAAGAATGTAAACATGTTTTCGTAAAATAAATAATCATGATCATAGTAGATTAAAATATTCTTTATATTTCCAACTACACGCACGAAACGCTTTGGTTCCTCATTCTATGAACGGACCGCTAGAGTGTGGAATATTCTGCCAGAGTGTGTGTTCCCTGACACTTATAATGTGGGTGTCTTCAAGTCTCGAGTGAATCGGTTTCTTCTAGGCAAGCGTGCTCCATCATAGGCCGCATCACTGCTTTTCATCAGGCATGTTGGCGGCCAAACGCAAGCCTATTAATGACAAAAAAAAGTGCTAATTTTTTTTTGTAATACTATTGAGTATCCAAATCTTCCAGCCGCCATTTTGTCCCTTGCACCCTTGCACCTTTCCTTTAAGTTATTTATATTTACGAGCAAAGCAGCCAGATTTCGGCAGATCTCCCCTCGTCCGAGACCCCTTGACTAAGGCCCTTTATAAGATCCCTCTTTCTTAAGGCCCTTCGCTGAAAGAGCAGACGCTATGTACAGTTGTCTTGCTCACGCATTTTATTTATGAACTGGTATTTGGTTGAAGGATAAACGTCAGACCACATAACAGCCTATGAGTACCTAAATGTATAGAGAGAGTTCCGTACTATTTATGAACGAAAATTGACAGGCCAACTTTTTTAAACTGGTGTGCGTGACAGATACGTCTTTTACTAGGGTTGCGTCATATATTTTGTTCATTCAGAACCTAACAGTTGGCTGTTATTTTTTTCGACGCGTGCAATGTTTTTTCAGCCCATCTGGACATATCATTTATCAAAGATGTCAGCTCGTCCGCTTGCACATGTTCGTATATATTTTATTTCTTAAGTAGTACCTAGTATTTAATGCCAGTTTCAATTTCCGACCTCAGAAAAAAGACGGGTTGCAAACTATTCTATTTTTGCAATCGCTAGCCCTAGAACGGTACTGCTGGTTAGACAAGTTGACAGTAAGATTACGTGACATTTATATGGCTCGTATTTCGTCCAATCAGCAGCCGAGATTAACAACCTTAGTATTATATAGCAATATAGCAACCTTAGTAGATTCGATATTCTAAAAGTGTTTAATATTACGGCTTTTTCAAAATTTACTTGCAAAAAACCTGAACAGTTTTTAAAAAGAACTTCAAAATGTATAGTCCTGGCCACATTTTATAATGCACTATGTAAATTTATGAACACGAAATTATACCATTAACCAATGCTCATAATGTCGAGGTAAGAATGACCAAGCGAGTAGCGTAGTTTTTTTGCGTCAATGTGTGCGTTTTGTGTACATGTATACGAGTATACGACAGTATCAGTTTTTGGATGGTTTTTGGCTTCACCTAATTCATACCCTATGCGCCATCTTATTCTCTAGGTTGATCTGAGTCGAGTAATAGCAATCGTAGAAATAGAATCGCTTGAAAGCGGATGCAATTTGTCTAGGGTCTCGAAACAACTCATAATCGCGACATTTGAACGGTTCTAATGAAATTGCAAAATTATTAAATGCGTTATTACAATTATGTATGCTATTACTGATGAGATATAAGATGAGAGATATAATGTACAAAAACGGTGACCACATGAGCGGGTCCACAGGGAAAATGAAAGAGAGGTAGACCTGTAGCTAGTGGGGAAGAGGACATCAAAAAAACAGCAGGCCCCTACTGGATTCAAGTAGCTCAATCTAGAGAGAACTGGCTATCTTTGGAGGTGGCCTTCACCTACAGAGAAGTTCTTACAGAATGAAGAATAACAATAAAATAGTATAGGATTAAGAAAAAACTAACACAAGTAAATTTAGGAACTAAACTTAATTACTAACAAAACGAATCCTACTAATTATTTTAACGCGAAAGTTTGTAAAAAGAGATGGATGCATGTTTGTTACTCTTCCACGCCAGAACGGCTGAACAGATCTGGATGAAATTTGGCACAGAGATAGATTATAGTCTAGAATAGCACATAGGACTTTTTAACCGCGGGTGAAACCGCGGGCGGAGCTAGTAATTGTATAAAAGTAAAAAAAACTAACTTAATCTTATCAAATTTTTTTTTATAAGCTGTAACAAATAAAAGGCTTTTTTATTATTTATTATGCTATTACTACAATAATAATTATTAAAGCAGAATAAACTGTTTGTTGCGTTTACACGGCTGAACGGATCTTGACAAAAACATAAAAGTAGTGATCATCATCAAACCGTAAATACTTTCGTACTGCATAGGATATCCTTCAAAAATCAGTGCCGCAAAACTAAAAAAACACGGATAACAAGTAACATTATTAAAAGTAAAACAAAACCCGACTGCAAAACGATGTACCCTATGTCACTTCTACTATCAAGACGATTCAAATGACACCTCACATGTCGAAATCCATCAAGCTGTTTAGGCTGTAGGGCGTGCCAAAGAAACCTCATACTTACATACTTAAACTCGAAAATCATAACCCTTCTTGCGCAGTCGGGTAAAAACGCAGGCCACAACTAGTTCACAGCAAAAGTCACGGTCATTTTGATTACTATAGACGTGTGCGAGTGAGATGGTGAATGAAAAGAGTCCTGTTAAGACCCCTATTCCTCCCCTTAAGGCCCGTTAAGGCGGGTTCCGTTATTTAGTATTATTAACTTTCGGCACTTCCTTGGTTTACTTTGATTTATTTTAAACGGATCTAAGATTGGGGTAATTAGGGAAATTGTTCCTTTTAAATAAATTTGTAGTTAAATTTGAATTTGTGAAATCTGGGTATCTATTTTAATCTTTTGTAGATTAAACAATGGGCTCAAGACAGATTTGTTAGTTCTCGTCTTAATTAAGCAAACTGTAAGCGACCGACTACTTGCCTCCAGTTAATAAATAATCATTTATCCATTTTGAGTTGTAAAACAGTTTAAATAAAAATAAAAAACTCACTACACTGATTTGTATCACACATTTTTTTTTAAATCAAATCTAATATTTTTATTCAGGCACGAACAATAAGTACAACATAAGATATGAATCCACTGACTCCGAACTATTGAAAACTGTGTTTCGGTAGCCAGTGGCTACTCCCATTAATAAACCTAAGTTTGTTATGTGCCTGGTAAAACAGAAGGTGTGAGTGTGTGTGTGTGTGTTAGTGTGTGTGCGTGTGTGTGTTAGTGTGTGTGCGTGTGCGCGTGTGTGTGTGTGTGTGTGTGTGCACGCGGGCGAGAGATCGATATGTGTATGTCGATGAAATGGTCTTAAATAAATAAAATAAATTTGTATGCTAGATGGACAGATGCATAATATTACATGTAAAATATAGTAATCTAAATTTAAAAAACTTTCAGTAGTCAGGTAGCAATCAGTCAGCTAGGAGTGTTCTTAGCTACATAGCTACATAGCTAAGAACACTCCTGATTAATTCACCTTTCAAACAAGAAAAATACATATAATCGTTTGTAAATCATGCAAGAGGCAAAATCGCTTTACAGCGATCAATTTCAAAACAAACAACTTACGAAATAAAGTATAAACAACTCACAAATAAGGTAGTAACGCTAGAAGAAGCTAAATATGTCTTCCACTAGAGCATGAAATTGCGAGAAAATCCCACCTCTAGAATCCCTCTCGTAACTACCTACAGTAGTCCTACAGTCCGTACTATATTACAGCTTGCGACCCACGCTCGACTGAAAAGCTTCCATAACACGCCCGAGTGTCATCCAAGAAAATAGAAAAGACATGCTTTTTAACGTAGAATACCCTATCTAAACTAACAAAAGAGCCCCGCGTCGCTTGCACGGACAACGGATACAACTAAACACTTTAAACCATAAAAGAAAGCACAAATGCCATTATTAGTAACAAGTGAAAAGTGTCGGGCGACGCGCCGCGGCAAAAAGAACGCTCTGAGAGCGCGCATCGATTTTTATACCCCCTGAGGGAGGCGGGGTTACGGAGACAGCCAATCAGGGCGCGGTGAGCCGACCAATCACGCGGCGTTCCTTTTCAAACAGCGCTTTACTCTGTAATGGAATTTTCGAAGTTCACGCGGCAGATTACGGGCATTCCGCCGTTTCTGTCGTATTCTGTAGCCATTCGACATTCGGCCGTAGCGATGCAAATTGGTACCTAATACGGCCGCTTCTTCAAGACTCGGTTTCTTTAATAGTATAGTATTGATTTTCGCGATGCTGATTACTTTTTTCTTTTGTGAAAAGAGTTTGGAGTTAAGTTACTTGCCCGGGGTAGGGTGATGAAGTAAATGGCTTATAAAAACTTGTTTGGGGTTGAAAGGGCGGCTTTAACGTTATTTTGGTACGGATTAACATGATGCCTGTTTTAGTTAGTGTTGGGTTTTGGATTAATTAGCTATTATGCTTTGTCGATTAATTTAGAAGGTTTTTGTAGGTATTTGTTTTCGAAAGTCTTATCTATCTGTGCAAGGTACGAAAAGCACAGTTTTTGGCTGGATTGGCGATTTTTTTAACAGATACGAAACATACATTTTTGTGTTTTTTTTTATATACATACATAATTACATATATATCGGCGCGATTTTAAAACATGTACAAAAACTGACTCGACAAAAAAATCTGTATAGTTATCAAACATGCTCACAAAATTTCGCGAAAATCGGTTGAAGAACAGGACAGACTCCGGTCGCGAGGTCACAGGAGCTCACAGACTCACTAGTTTATGGTAAAACTAGCTGCGCCCCGCGGTTTCACCCGCGGTCCCTCAGGAACCGTTTATTTTTCGCGATTCAAAAGTACCCTATGTCCTTTTCTGTATCTCAGACAACGTGTATACAAAATTTCATGACGATCAGTTGATTAGTTAAGGCGTGAAAGCGTTACAAACAAACAAATAAACAAACAGACAAACGAACAAACTCACTATCGCATTTATATTATCTATTAGTTAGAATATGAAATTTTGAGTATTAATAAAAAATCATGTGCGACCTCCTGTCACATTTGGGACTGAATATTGCCCGGCAAAGTGTGGGTGTTGTTAACAAGCTAGCCCCTTCGGAGGAAAGGCATGATCATATTATGTTATGTTAAACAAAACATAAAAACTTAAAAGGTGTTCAATAAAATCCATCTGATTTACATACGAGTAACAGTTAGTTTTTCAATTCAGTTTATTTATTTGTAGTTTCCTCTTTTGATAAATGATATGTCTAGATGGACTGAAAAAATATTGCATGGCCAAAAAAATAGCGGCAAAATGTTAACCCCTTAACAAATAAAATTTATGACGCAACATCAGTGCAAGATGTACCTGTCACGCACACTAGTACGAAAAATTTGGCTTGACACTTTTTCGTACTAAACAGTACAAAACTCTTTCTAGACATGTAGGTACTCATAGGTTTCTTCTAAGTTTTGTTAATGCATGAAACATCTATTATTTGACTGCCTCGGTGGCTCATTTGGTAGTGAACCTGCCTTCTGAGCTTGGGGGCGTGGGTTCGATTCCCACCTAGGGCAAACATTTATGCGGTGAACATTTGTGTTTGTTCTATGTCTGGGTGTTAATATGTATTTAAGTATGTATTTAAAAAATCTAAGTATGTATATCAGTCTCTGGCAGCCATAGTACAAGCTTTGCTTAGTTTGGGGTCAGGCGACCGTGTGTGGAAGTGTCCCGAATTTATTTATTACATGAATATGCTTCAAACGTAACCTTCGTCAGACTAACCTAATAATTCCCTGTACTTTAATAAACACCTAGCAATTTTAAAAACTTTTTTTATCCTATCAGAAATAACAAAAACCGAACCGAATATAACGTTCAAAACTAGTGTGACAATTGCCGGCCTTATCGCTAAGAGTGATCTCTCCTAGACAACCTTCTCAATAACTAGTGGTTCTGTGAGCTATAAACCTCGCGGCCAACCTCTGTCCGAGAGAAATATGACCAGGGACCCTATTCGGAGATTTGATATTTTCATCTCACTTTTTTTCGTCCTTGTTGCTCTCGTTTGAAACGTCATAGGTGTGAGAGTGACCAAGATAAAATCTCATCTCATCTCACGCGCAGGAATAGCCCTCCTGTAGAGGATACAGGTCATATTTCTCTATTTTTTTTTAAATTGCGGAGAGATGATTTAAAAAAAAACATTATCTCCGCCATTTAAAAAAATCCAAGTGAATCGACAAACAAAAAACATAATAAGTAATTATTAAACCTACTCACAAAATTTCAAGTGAATTGAATTAATATGAAACCTGTACAGACAGAGATCCAGACAGAATCCGGATATACGAACATATTTTTGTCGAACCTGAAGCATAGATGCTTCGCTCGCTGACGCCTAAGAACAAAGATTAAAGAATCAAGAAATAATAACAGCATCTGAAGTACGTTCAATAAATTTGCTAAGCAGTTAAATATTTTCCATAAAACCTCACCAGCCAATATTTCCCGCTGTAAGCTCACAAAAGAGTTCCAAAGCAGCCATTTCCCCGAACCCACATTAGCGGTTTCAGCGCTTCAAAATAAACAACCGATAAAGCGCTATCGCCGCTGTTATTTAGAATATCGATAAAAATAAAACTCTAGGTACAATGGGAATAGATGAGCGTGGTAGTGAGGGGGTAATGTCGATAATGTTTTTTATTTTGCTGTAACATTTTTCGAAGAATTTATGACAGCTCTAAAATTGTTGCCATCCCTTTCTTGCATATTGAAAAAAAGAGACGCAGTTCCTTGAAGTTAGTTTAGCTAGCAATATTACAACAAGATAGATGCCACTGTCGATTTCAAAAGCTTTACAAGCAAATAACTATCCTTGTCTAATAGTAAGTAAAGAAAAGGACAAACATATTTAATAGCTTATAAATTGTAGTTCTATCGATTAAAATTTCCAAACTAAATATCTTTTATCGAAAGGTCGATAGTTCGTAGTCCGAAGCAATGTGGCTCGTTGATGTCTTATTAATAAAATACCGACTAGAAAACGACACGTGCTGATTAGGTTGTTTTCTCTTTCTTTCGTTGTTTTTTCTCTATCTACCTCTCTCTTTCTATAGAGGAACAGTCGTATCGAAATAAATAATTATTATTATAGGATCGCAATGCTACGGTGTCTTTAAGAGCTTCTACAAATTCAGCTACGATGTCTACGCTGCTACGAATCTCTAGCTTCGTAGCAAAAGCGTAGCACTCACTAATCCGTTCACCAGACTGATATGAAATTTTAAAATATTTATTGATTTTTCATTTTCAAAAACTGTGTGCATCCATAGATTTCGGTGATTTTGAAAAATATCACATTGTTTTGGTGAAGCGTGACGATTTTTATTTTCGGCTTTAAATTATTTCTGTGTAGGTATTAACACAATTTATTAGTTTTTTTTTTTAAAGAAACACAAACACAAACGCTCAAATCGAAACAACGTTTTATACTTTTTATCGACAGAGAGTATCGAATTTATATCAATAATGGTTCATCTTTGCCTCGGTATCCCAAGAGAGTAACCAATTCTCTTTGTCCCAATAATCGATATTTATACCGATCCAATCGAATGCTAAGTGAAAAAACTTGTATCAATCTGAGTTTTCTAGCTTAGAATCCTTCGATTTCTTTAAATCAAACATCAAAACAATAACTAAAAATAACTACTCACAGACGTAGAAAAGTTACCTAATTTAAAAGATACCGATACAAATAGTCAATTCAAAATCATTTCTGAAATAAGTATATTTAATAACTTATTTCTGCCTTATTTATGACAAGCTGCGCCCCGCGGTTTCACACGCAGTTAAAAAGTATCCTATGTGCAATTCTAGACTATAATCTATCTCTGTGCCTAAAATTTCATCCAGATCTCTTCAGGCATTCTGGCGTGAAAGAGTAACAAATATCCATCCATCCATTCATCCATCCATTCTTACAAACTTTCGCGTTTATAATATTAGTAGGATTGCCTCGGTGGGTCAGTCGGTAGTGAACCTGCCTTCTGCGCTAGGGGGTGTGGGGTCGATTCCCACCTAGAGCAACATTCATGTGATAAACATTTGTGTTTATTCTATGTCCGGGAGTTAATTATCTATTTAAGTATGTATTTAAAAAATATATATGTATGTATGTATATCAGTCTCTGGCCGCCATAGTACAAGCTTTGCTTAGTTTGGGGTCAGACGACCATGTGTGCAAGTGTCCCGAATATTTAAAAAAAATATATATATATGTTTTATTACAGAGCCTACTCATTAAATCTCATCGACAAAATCGAACCCAAAAATTATCGATAAACACCCCTCCCTATAGCATCCCAGGAGCGCAGTACGGAGTCGAATCGATATTTATACCGATACCGATCGAGTGGTAAGTGAGAAAGCTTGTACCACAATGGAACTACTCTGATCTATCACTTAGTACTCTTTGTGGATTGCCGGGGAACGTGGGGAAAACTGGTTTTGTTGGGATTTATTTGAAAACGTGAACAAATGGATAAAAAAACTCTTTTGCTCAATTTTGAAGAATTTAGTAGAGCACCCCTAGGATTAATTACACTAGAGAATCTTCTTTATACTTTCATACTAATATTAAAAAATCGAAAGTAACTCTGTTTGTCTGTCTGTTTGTAGGCTTTTCACGGCTGAACAGTCCCTCCTATCTACCTATCTCTGTGCCAAATTTCATCCAGATCTGTTCAGCCGTTCTGGCGTGAAAGTGTAACAAAAATCCATCCATCCATCCATCCATCCATCCATCCATCCATCCATTCTTACAAACTTTCGCGTTCATAATATTAGTAGGATTCATTAGAATATAACGATCTTATAAAAATGTAAATTGATGACGATTCGTAAGGTATGACTCAAAGTATTGTAATACCTAATTGAATACTAATGTTATTATCTTATGAAAGTCAAATTATTCTATCCTTTTCTGTACTGTTCTATTCTATATGTTCTTTTAATAATCGTATTATTTACTCCTAGCGAAATATTCGCTTAGAGAGCACTCTAATTCACATAAAGTTAAGATTCTCGTAAGAAATGGCTTAAGGTTTGTGTAAAAAAGTGTAGGTAGGAGCTAGCTAGTAGATTAAACAAGTTAATCCAGGATTTAGGCAATTCTTATATTTAGTGCAAGTGACCATTAAAGTTGAGAAATTCCATTCATGTAAATGACTCATCATGTAGTTGGAGAAGGCCCGCCTCTCAAGTCAGAGGGAGCGGGTTCAAATCCAGCCAACGCGACGGCACGCACCAATTTGTTCATTGTGTGAACATATGTGCGTATCGTATGTCATCTAAAAGTTTGGAGCCCGGTGTACGGCAACAGGCTCGCCTCCTCTCACATTTGGGACTGAATATTGTCCGGCGAAGTGTGGGTGTTGTATTACACCTCTGCCAGCCCCCTCGGGGGAAAGGCGAGACGATATGTATGTATGTAAATTGATCTTCAAAGTCATATACCTTCTTCATAGCTTGACACATTCCGCTGTTTATGAAATAGGTAGATTATATATTTGTGAGTAAGTATTGTTATTTCTATCACTATAAGTGGAAAAGCTTGTTCGAGTGGAGGCCTTCTTGATTTATCACTTCGATACTTTCGTTGTCGATATTATTTAGGTTTTTCCCGCTTTTCTTGAAAGGATATTGATTCGTTTGAAAACTTTGACTTAAGAGTTCCGCGACGCTCTGATATTTTCATACAACTGCGCTTGTTAAAGTTTTTAGAAACCATTTGTCAGATTATGACGAAATTTGGTATATAATTATATGAACTATATCGCCGCCCTTATGTTCTTTTTAAAAAAATGTCCTCAAGAGAAATTACAGCTATGTAAAATGTCCGCATTTTTAATAGGTCACTTTTGACTAATTTATTTATTGGATAGGCAAAGCAAATTAAAAATCTCTTTACATTGGGAGGTTGTCTACATCATTAGCTTTAAAATTAATTCATAATACAAGGGAAATTATTAGTTATATAAGAATGATTAGAGAAGTGGAAATGTCATAAAAAATTATTGAAATTGCACTTTGTCACTCTGTGCATAACTTTAGAGGCTCATCAATATCTTTACTTGCTCTCTTCGCTCGTGAAAGAAAGAAAGAAAAAGAAAGAAACAATTTATTTAATCGCACAAAACATTACAACAAAAAAAAACCGAATACATAATAAAACAGTAACAGACAATAATATAATAAATTAAATATTTACATAAAGACATGAAACAAATATTTATATAATTAAAGTTTCAGTTGTCGCTGCAATGTCCAATGCGACAAAAAAGGTCAGTGCTCAGCATGGTGCTGCTAATTTCTTAGCAGCGCTGGTTTTCAGCACTAACTTTTTTGTGTGTTGTTTAACTCGTGCGTAACTTCGCACTGACAAAAGGTTCACTATTGCCATTTCGTCTAGAAGAAGATTACGAGCGAAGAGATACTGACGAGTCTCTAAAGTTATCTACAGAGTGACAACGTGCAATTTTAATAATTTTATGACTTTTGCACTTCTCTCATCATGCTTAAATAGCTAAAAAATTCCCTTGTATTATTGATTAATTAAAAAGCTAATGATGTAGACAACCTCCCTATGTGAAGGGATTTTTGATTTTCTTTGCGTCTATCTATTAAATAAAAAATCAAAAGTAGCCAAAAGTAGTCCTTACAAATGAGGATATTTTTCATAGCTCTATCTTCTCTTGAGGATGTTTTTAAAAAAACAAGAACATAGGGGCGAAGATTTAGCTCATTTAATTGTACATGCTAAATTTCATCATAATCTGACAAATGGTTTTCAAGAAATTTGACAAGCGCAATTCAGAGCGTCGCGGAACCCTTAAGATAATGTTTTTGTGACAGCCCGTGCATATTATTAGGCCACTAGCTTAGGTATTTAAAATCATTCGAAAACGTTTCCGATCGGATTCCAAAAATTATAAACACATATATTCGAATCTCAGTCCGTATTCATAAGTTTTCTTTTTTCTTCGATTCGTTCATCCGATCGGATTTATACTCGATTCCCTATTCCAAAATGTATTAAAGTAGACTGAAATTCGAACGATTCGAGGTTGAAATTTGTGGGATCCGAACGGAAACGTTTCCGAAAGATTGTGAATAGGTAGGTATTTAGCGGTAAAATAAAGGAGTTGACTTACTGTTTATCTGTACTTATTGTACCTGTTTATCTTTCTAATTGTCAGTCCGATTTTATTATATTTCATTTTACTTCAAATTTATCTTTATATTTCTAAATTTTACTTTGTTTTAGTCTGCCGTTAATTTTGTGTAAAGACGTTCAAGTGGACGCCCGCGATACTGGGTTTTCCAAGTGCGGGGTCCACAGTGTTTGTAAATTGTGCAAATGATTTGATAATAAATTTATTTGTATTTGTTAGAATTTATTACACGTTTGAGTTGGTACTAGACAGATGTAGCGCTGCCTCCATAATTCAAGATCTCTTTGAAAAGAAACTTGTGAAAAACACAGTTAATACCATCTCCACTTAATACCTACTAACTCAGCCAACCAACATAAAAAATACCAAAAACCTTCCGAAGATATTTATCGTATTTTCATTGCGTTGTTTTTGAAGGGATTAATATACTTGAGGGGCGAGCGGCGTCGGCACGGCGTCGGATTGAAGGCTTTGGACGCCTCGCCTCGGAGGAATTTGACAACCTTAGGGGTATTTTGACAACTTATGGAATTAGGGAGTTTTTGAAGGAGGGTAATGTGTGGCGAAACGTAATGTTTAACATACTTCGAAATAGAACAGCTGGCAGCCTAGTTGGGCGAAGGGCCGCCTCTCAAGCCAGAGGGAGCGGGTTCGAACCCAGCCGACAGCACGCACCAATTTGTTCATTGTGTGAACATACATATGTGCGTATTGTATGTCATCTGCTACATGACTGGAGCCCCGTGTATGGCGACAGGCTCGCCCCCTGTCACATTTGGGACTGAATATCGTCCGGCGAAGTGTGTGTTGTATTACACCTCTGCCAACCCCCTCGGGAGAAAGGCGTGACGATAGGTTATGTTCGAAATAGGAGGAGGTTCAATTCGACTGCATGTTTTTTTTTTTGATGTTTGTTGCACGATTACTCCGCCGAATTGTGAATCGATTTTAATGATGTTATTTTGTTTGGAAAATCATGCCTTAGAGGTGCTTTCTTATAAATTTTATCGAAGTCGGTCAAGCAGTTTTTAAAATATCAACAAAAGTCTTCACATTAAGCGTATCAACTGTATAACACATCTCTCTCACATAACTGTACAACCCTCTTATGGTGGAAATTTTGCCAAAACGCACTAAGCGTTTCAAGTCAACTTTTCTTGTAAGAACTGCAGAGGTGTGGAACTCGTTGCCTGTGTCTGTCTTTCTACCTAAATACAATCCGGGGGTGTTTAAGAGTAAAGTGAATAGGTATCTCCTAGGCAAGCGTGTTACACCTTCGATCACGTCGACGCTGCCCATCAGGCGAGTCAGTCAGGTCAAGCGCATGCCTAGTTTGTTGTAAAAAAAAAACATCGTCAGGCTTTTCCTCCGAGGGGGCTGGCAGAGGTGTAATACAACACCTACACTTCGCCGGACGATATTCAGTCTCAAATGTGACAGGGGGCGAGCCTGTCGCCATACACCGGGCTCCAGTCATGCAGCAGATGACATACAATACGCACATATGTTCGCACAATGAACAAATTGGTGCGTGCCGTCAACTATATAAGCATAGACTAACTAACGGAAACTGAGAATAGAAACTGTAAGAAGGAAATACTAATTGAGTATCTGTTTGTTCCAGATTGGGTCTAATTACGCAGTGGAGTGCGCTGGCGGGCAGATACGGGGGGCTGGTACCAGCGCCCTGGTACTGGCAGAGGAACTCACCCCCGCCTAGAGGTAAATACAACTACTCAAATCAAATGTCTTAATTCAATCGGGTATCGAAGAACACTAATGAACCTGAAAGTTATTGAAAAAAATAGTGCGTGGAGTCCCTCCGCGCGGAAAAAGTAAAACTTCGTGATGTGGAAATGAAAATAGGAAGGGGTCACGCTTGGTCTCGCTCTGTATCTTTCTATTCCCCCTCCCCAGAAGCGTTGAACGTTTACGCAACCTTGTTGGAAGTCGCATTAGAAGTTTCACTTCAAAACTATACTACCATGGTTCGACTACATGTATTGGGGGAGGTATTTAAGATTCCGACGACCATTTTAGACTAACTTCGCATTGTCGTAAGGTTTTCCATAGCCATTTCGTCTAGAAGAAGATGACGAGCGAAGAGAGCGAGTAAAGATACTGACGAGTCTTTAAAGTTAAACTTTTAAGCTTGAGAACGTTTTTAGAAAAAATCAGGAACATAGAGGCGGAGATATTGTTAATTTAATTGTACATGCTAAATTTCGTCATAATCTGACAAATGGTTTTCAAGAAATTTGAGAAGCGCGTTTGTATGGAAATTTCAGAGCGTCGCGCGGGCCTCCCATGGATGGCAAACTAGCTACTGGCCACCGGATGATAAGCGATCAGAGTCACCTGTAATGCCAGGGGCATCACAGATACGTTGCCGACCTTTAAGGACTCTATTGACAACCCTTTTAAAGAATCCCATGTTGTAGTTACTCGAAAATGCCACAATGGGAAGCTTATTCCACAGATGAACTGCTGATGATGATGATGTCCGTTGCCCAAATGACATTATTCTTATACTCGTAATACTCAGTTGCCCTCTCTATACATTGACAATGTTATTTTCGCATGCCGATAGGTTAAGACATGGCTCAGCTACTTTGAATATTTATTTTTTAAAATTTGTAAAATTTACCCATGTTTTGCGAAATAAATGATTTGATTTGATTTGATTTGAACAAAGAACAGACAATATTCCAACCTTTCTT
This sequence comes from Peribatodes rhomboidaria, assembly GCA_911728515.1. Classification (NCBI taxonomy): domain Eukaryota; kingdom Metazoa; phylum Arthropoda; class Insecta; order Lepidoptera; family Geometridae; genus Peribatodes; species Peribatodes rhomboidaria. Next base: position 2,929,614 of record OU452190.1, read on the forward strand.
CCATTCCGCCTCATTTTTTCCAATTTGGGGTTTTAAATAAGGCTGCGCCTAGCGTTTCACCCGCGGTTAAAAAGTACCCTATGTACTACATGACGTACCCTATGGCGTGAAAGAGTAACAAATATCCATCCATTCTTACAAACTTTCGCGTTTATAATATTAGTAGGACAGTAGGATAAATTTTTAAAAAAAATCTTTCTTCTCTCAACCTATTTGCTACGAGCTATAGTTATAAGCATAAATTAAAAACCGCACCGCTATGAAGCGCCGAACGCTTACCATCTCACAGTATGGCTTCGCAAATGTCATAACATTAATCCCTTAACAAAACGCGTGATACTTGCAACACTGGTAATGTCGGATCGCAGTGCTACGGCCTCAATCGATCGGTGTCGTATGACACACTGATTTTATAGTCTATACTTGACATTAGCTTAATGCACTAAACGTGCGGAGCTTGCGGTGAAGAGAAATTATGTGAGGCATGGTATAATAATACACTCTGCCAGGGGGGCTATTCCTGCGCGTGAGATGAGATGAGATTTTATCTTGGTCCCTCTCACACCTATGACGTTTCAAACGAGAGCAACAAGGATGAAAAAAAGTGAGATGAAAATCTCAAATCTCCGAATAGGGTCCCAGGTACAGCATTATTAGCATTCCAGTCACGTGGTTAGCACGTAGTGACGTCAATCGATGCTTGAGCAAGACCGCAATAAGTCATTTACAACTAGTTCGAAAGAGACGGATGACGATGACGAGTGACGTCGTACGTGTTTGCTTCTGGACCTAGTTTTTTTTAAATCATGATGTGAGGAACCATGAAAGTCTGAAAAGGAAGTACATGTATAGAAAACTGTTTTTTTTTAGCTTAGGAAGTGGAATGTAAAAAGCGATGATAGCCTAGTCGGAGAAGGCCCGCCTCTCAAGCCAGAGGGAGCGGGTTCGGACCCAGCCGACGGCACGCACCAATTTGTTCATTGTATGAGCATATGTGCGTATTGTATGTCATCTGCTACGTTACTGGAGCCTGGTGTATGGCGACAGGCTCGCCCCCTGTCACATTTGGGACTGAATATCGTCCGGCGAAGTGTGGGTGTTGTACACCTCTGCCTGCCTCCTCGGGAGAAAGGCGTGACGATAGTAGTATAGTCTAGTCTAGCTATACTAAATAGCCATACCTAGCTACACTCGTACTAATCTAGTCTAGCTAAACTGAAGATAAACGTATCATAATCTCTCAGCTACTACATCAGATAGTATGCCTACGTATTAGTGGTATTACTTCCCCGTTTCAATCAGTGCTTAGACCACATTGTTAACACTGGTATCACATTCCATCACAGTTAATGGTATACCCATTCACCGTACAGACTACAAACATAGCCCGCTAACAAGTAATCGTCATCACATCGCAACCCCGCTTTAATTTCCCGAATCCCTCCACAGAAACAAAGGAAACGCCGTTTCACGCGGCCCAAACCGACCGAACAATGCTTTTCTACCATCCTACTACGAATTTATACATATAGCAACACTGACGCCGACTCCCTTGCACTCGCGCTCAAATCTGCATGGAAAATATCTCCGTCCTTGTGTATCTTTCCCGCCAAAGCGTCGCAGCTATGTGCCAGGAGACATGTCGCGCGCTCGTTTTAATTTTCGAATGCGGTTTATTCGGCGTGCCGTTTTGTGTGATTGCTTTGCTTGGCCTTTTAGCTTTTTTTTTAATTTGGCGGATAGTGATGCGGGTAAGCGGTGCCTGATTAAAATGTTATCGGATTGAATCTCTTTCGGTTCGAGATTCAAATTGCGATTAAAATAAATGGAACGTTTTGGTTGAATGTTAATGATGGTTGTTATTTGACAAATGTTTGGTTGAGCGAGCGAGTGGCGCGATTGAAGCGTCTCTTCAGCTTCGGCAGTAACGATTTAGTGTATCATAGGTCTGTCTGGCTGTTCTCTTTTACAGGTTGCATTTTCAACGGTTTCACGTAAAAAATTGTGGGTAGGTTCGTTAATCCTAACTAATATTACGAGTATAAACGCGAAAGTGAGTTTGTTCGTTTGTTTGTTTGTTTGTAACGCTTTCACGTCTCAACTATTCAACCAAACGACTTGAAATTTTGCATACATATTGTCTGGGATACAGAAAAGGACATAGGGTACTTTTTATTCCGAAAAAATTAACAGTTCTTGTGGAACCGCGGGTGAAACCGCAGGGCGCGGCTAGTTAGGTTATATATGAACTTTAAAAAAAATGTTGGATATCTTTTTAATGGCGGAAATGATTTTATAACAATTAAAGAAAAAAGCAAAAAAAGTGAAACAAAAATAAATAAGTAGCTGTAGGTAGTTTAAAAAAAAAAAGTTTAATCGATTTGATCTCGTTGAGTATCATGTTTGAGCAGCCAGCTGACTTTTGAGTCTAGTCTGTCAAAACTTCTATGTAGAAGAGATATATGTAAAGCGCACGCAGAAAACTATCTGCTAGACTCCGTGAACTTTTCTCTCCAAGAGTTGGGGAGAAAATTTTGCAGAGAGTCTGTCGTCTGCATAGATCATAAACGAAGCCATATTAAAGAAAAACTACTTTGATTTAAAAACAATACTAGGCCCAATAAAAAACACTAAATTGCTAAATCTAAACTAGCTAAAAGTATTGATGTCCTTGTCTAATACGCAGCAATAACAAAGACAGGTATATTTGTAGCTAGACTACAATTAGCAGTTTGAATAAGGCCTATTAAGTTACCTACCTCTTTTCTTGATCAAAAAAAAGTCACAAACTACAATTAAAAAAAAAGAACCAAACCTTTGAACTTTTTTTTTGTTTCAATTGTTTTTGTAAGTACTCAACAGGCTTAGAACGTAACTTTCATTATGCCAAATCGGCATGTACGTTATTAACCTAATATTATCTAATGAGGCGCCTTAATCACATTAAACAATACCTAGTGAGTGCTGCAAGCTAGTAAACTGCTTAACTAGTAAGCGTTTGTTAACAGACAACGGCACACAAAGGATTAGTAAGGCTTCGGAAATCGATGGAAATCAGTGTCGCGGCGTAGGAACAGTATGGGCTGGGGGACGCGTCGAACTGAACTGGAACAGTTGAACTATAGGAACTGTTAGGGAAAATTCTACTATGTCTAGTCTATGAACAGTGCAATGGAACTACAGTGACGGAGTGACATGGAACTTTAGTGATTTCATAAATCAATAAATTCGGGACATTTTCAGACACGGTCGCCTGACCCAAAACTAAGCAACGCTTGTACTATGGCTGCTAGAGACTGATATTTAAACATATATGTTTTTAAACGCATACATAAATAGATATTAACACCCAGACATAGAAAAAACACAAATGTTTGCCCTAGGTGGGAAACGAATCCACGCTATCCACGCAATCGTTCCATTCTATAAATTGAACTATTGGAACTATTTAGTCGCTACTTTTGTACTGGTTTGTAAAATTATCTATTTAACTTTTTTACTAGTATTCTTGTTTCAATTTTGAAGTTTGGCCAAAAATGAGTTTCTATTTATCTGTTTGACAGTTATCTGCGTTTAATTTTATTTCGATTAGAAAGGGATGACTTTACAGAGGGGAAACTTTACTGATTTAAGAGTTAAAAAAGATAAAAAAGCAGTTAGTAGTAAAAACACACCTTTATTTCTTGGACTGACGATTCGAACGTTATTTAACTAGATTTTTTCATTAAAAATGTATTTTGTTTATTCATAATGACAATAGTTGATTGAATCAGGCGTCACTTTGCGGAAGTTCATCTTCAAAAAATTAGTAAGTATTCCAAATATTGAAAAAAAAAACTCAGGTTATCTGGTGTACTTAATGCGACGTTAAGGCGAAAATACACCAGAGATTGGCTAAAATAACAGTCTTCACAATGACAATGTCTACCCGTACAATCAAAATAATTAGCAAAAAGTCCGATCACCCATACTGCGCTCACATTTTCCTGTACTGACCGGCGACGAGCTTTGAAATGTATACGAACATGTAGAGTAGTATCTCACTACAGAGGTCTATTACAACACAGGATTCGCGAATTATCTTTTAACCGATTTGAGAAAATTAGCAAGAACATAAAAATCGAAAGATCTACGAATGCGTTCTTCTTAGACAATAGACAATTGACAAATATTTATTTGTAGCAAAAAACATACAAAAACAAATAAAAATTACACAATTATAAAAAAAGAACAAAGTTTTTGCCACAAACCGGTCCCAACTCAGCATAATGCCGGCTGCTGTAGACAACCGGCGCTGGTCTTCCGTTGGAACCGGCAGGTGACGTCACGTACGGATGTCGCGTAATATAATAATAAAAAACAATAAAAATAATAAAGCAAAAATAATAAAAAACAAGTCAATTATATTAAAATAAGACTTACTTAAACACTAAAAGACGCAAACAAACTTGAAAATTTAAAACAATACTACAAAACGAACATAACTAACACATCATAATCACATATTATATTATATTATCACTTATTATATACACAAAAAATAATACACATTAACCAAAAAAATAGTACTTATCACAAAATTCACATTTTAGTCAGCGGACGTACTTAATTTAGGATGAGGTTATTGAGCTTCTCAATTCGTCTGTGTTTTCTTTTGTATGTCATCTGCTACATGACTGGAGCCCGGTGTATGGCGACAGGCTCGCCCCCTGTCACATTTGGGACTGAATATCGTTCGGCGAAGTGTGGGTGTTGTATTACACCTCTGCCAGCCCCCTCGGGGAAAGGCGTGGCGATATGTTTTATGTATGTCTGTTACGCGATTACTCCGGCAAATTTGAACCGATTTTAATGATTCTTTTTTTGTTTGGTAGATCATATTTTAGAGGTGATCTCATATAAATTTTATCGAAATCGGTTGAGCAGTTTTTAAAATATCAACAAAAGTCTAAAATTTTGTACATGGATGACGGCACGTCGGTTTTTAAGCTGTGCTGTTAATATTATTTTTAAATTATGTAAAGATGACATTTTTTTTGTCATAGATGACAAGCAGATAGGTTACTTGATAGTAAGCGGTCACTGTCGCATACGGATACCCGGAGATAAGATCGGGGACAAAAAAATAATAAACAATTAAATACTTTCTAGACCTTTTCGTACTCTACTAACAATTATTTTATAAAAAAATATTTCACTGACTGACTAAAACATAACTTAATACTGATCTGGGGGCTCTATGAGCTGTAGGACTCGCGACTGACGTGTGTGCTCCTCCACAGTTCGCATTCCTCAACTGATTCTCCAAAAAATTTATGAGCAGGTTCGATAATTGTACAAACTTTTTTGTCCTGAATTAACCTGTAGAGGAAGACAAAGATCCAGAGAGAAATATATGTACGAAAGCATTTTGTCAAAACTGAACGCTTCGCTTGCTAACGCTTTCTCGGTCGGTTATTAGGTACTTAAAATATAAATGATAATAAATAGATTTTTGGAGCAAGAGCTGTTAAATTATCTATAAAGCTAAGGGCCGCATGTTAAAACGACGCTCAGTCTTAAATCTTGATTTAAAACTGTTCTTACCATGCATTAAAACCTTTGTCACATTTCAGACTGAATATCGTCAGCGAAGTGTGGGTGTTGTATTACACCTTTGCCAGCCTCTTCAGAGGAAAGGCGTGACGATATGTCCAAAAACAGTTTTAAATCGAGAGTCATGACTGAGCGTCGTTTTAGCATTCGGCCCTTAGTCTATTTAGAAAAAATAACAGCTCTTGCTTAAAAAAATATTTAGACAACAATCTAATTTACATTTCATATCGTCTCGCCTTTCCCTCGAGGGGGCTGGCAGAGGTGTAAAACAACACCCAAACTTCGCCGAACGACATTCAGTCCCAAATGTGACAGGGGGCGAGCCTGTCGCCATACACCGGGCTCCAGTCATGCAGCATATGACATACAATACGCACATAATATGTTCACACAATGAACAAATTGGTGCGTGCCGGCTGGGTGCGAACCCGCTCCCGTGCTGGCTTGAGAGGCGGGCCTTCTCCCAACGACGCTGCCATCGCAATCTAATTTATAATCTTTATTTTAAGTACTTAATAGTAAAAGTCTACCGTCTGCGCAAACTAAGGCCACCGCTGACGACATACAAAATCCGTTCCACCAATCGTATTTTGATCGCCTCCCTTGTATTACTAATCACAGCACAGTACGGCTTCCAAAGGCATCGGGTCGTGACGTCGGATCCGATTACACCACGATTGTCCTATCAATCCGTATAAATACTGTCGGTTCAACGCGTTTGAGGATTTGGAGTCGGAGGGATTTATGAATACGTCATGGCGATTTAATTTGTCGAAACTTGCAAAAGCTTTTGCAACTTTGAAACGTTCTGCAAGATTTTTTTGCAATGCGTCGGTGGTCGTTATTTCATCACTACATAGTATAAAACAAAGTCGCTTTTTCTGTCCCTACGTCCCTTTGTATGCTTAAATCTTTAAAACTACGCAACGGATTATGATGCGGTTTTTTTCAATGGATAGAGTAATTCAAGAGGAAGGTTTAAATGTAAAATAATATCCATTAAATAGTGGAGAAATACTATTATTTTTGAGGTTTCTAATGTGATGTCGTTAATTATCAATTTTTTTCCGCTTACATTGCAAACGCAGGCTGAACCCTACAAGATTTATCAAAATAATGTACTAATTATTTGTACACATTGAAAAGGTCTACAGAAAACTCCACGATGGTATATGTCTATCTCTTATGGATATCCCACAATAACATTTTTTTGTTTATACCCGTGCAAAGCCAGAGCGGGCCGCTATGTTTTTATATACAACGTTCAAAGTTTTTCTGTAGTGCATTTAGTATCAGCATTGCACCCGTGCGAAGCCGGGGCGGGTCGCTAGTTTTTAATAGGCTTAAAAAGGAGGTTACCAATTCCATAATATTATTTTAAATGTGCGTTACCGCTACACGAGCGAGCGAAAGGCACGATCGGCTTGCGCCGCATCTATCTCTCTTCCACTCGATTGGCCCATGCGTGCGAGGAGAAGATTTCATCAATGTTTTGTTATGACGTTGTCACGTTAAACTATCGTCCGTAAACCGACTTTACAGACAACCAATTTTTTTTTGATACTTACAGATTGGTCCTGTTTTTTTTTTACAAAATCCAATTCAGGGGGCTTACTGCCTGTTTTCATAGTACACGAAATCTTTCTCGTTTTCGTTTGGATCCATACATTTAACCTAGTTCCTTACGTTTCCGCCAGGTGCGCTTTGTTGAAATGTATGGAGCCAAACGAAAACAAAAAGTTTTCGTAACCATCAAAACTCATGGTAAGGTCCAGGTGAAAGAAAGTCGATTAAAAAATGTAATGCTTGTTATAATAGTAAACTTCACCAGGTATTGCAATCAGAAACACGTAGTGACGTCAATCGATGCTTAAGCAAGACCGAAATAAGTCATTAAAACAAGTTTGAAAGAGATGGATGACGATGACGTCATTGTGTGTTTGCTGAATGCTAGACCTTGTTTTCTTGGATCATGACTCAATGCTTCGATGATCGTCACATTTTCTTCTCTTGTTGCAGAAGACTCGACGACCAACGAGGAAGGCTCAGCGGGCGGCTCCCCGCGCCAGCGCTCCCCTCCCCGAGTCCCCACACCCCCTTCCCCCTCCCGCTCCTCCCCCCGCTCCCCGCGCCTCCACCCAGCCCTCTACCCGCAACAGCAAGACCCCCAAGACTCCGACCCAGACGTCGACGAAAGCGACGACTTCGACAAAGACGAAAAGCGAGACCCCAACGCCAACCTCGGCAAAAGGAAGAAGAAGACCCGAACAGTCTTCTCCCGCTCTCAAGTCTTCCAGCTGGAGTCCACGTTCGACATGAAAAGATATTTGAGCAGTTCAGAGCGCGCCGGCTTAGCTGCCAGCTTGCACCTGACAGAGACACAAGTGAAGATCTGGTTCCAGAATCGAAGAAATAAGTGGAAGAGGCAGCTGGCAGCAGAGCTAGAGGCGGCGAACATGGCTCATGCAGCGCAGCGTTTGGTTCGCGTTCCGATTCTGTATCACGAGTCGCGGCCAACGACGATGCCACATACGCCATTGCCGATGCACCCTCAGTTCACGAACGAGCCAGGAGTGTACTTCCAGCCCCAAGCACCACAGCAGATGCAGCCATTGCCAGCGTCGCCAGTGACGTCCCGCGCGCCGCTCTCCGGCCTCGTGTAGTGTTCGCTCGACGTCGCGCGCTCGACTGACGGCGACGGACAATTTTAAATTTGAATTTCGAGCGTTAGCTTTTTAAAAGACTAGGCTGAATGGGCAGAGATGATATTCCAGCGTTGAAGGCTATGCTGATTATAATGCTTGGGGCCTGCTTGCAGACGATAAACTGTTTTGCTCGTGGAAATAGAACATCTGTTTCTTTTTAGTTTGGTCTGTGCGCTTTTCTATAGTCATGACGGGGATATGAGTTTCCCATGTATGTTGCGCCAATGCCAAGCAGCTAGCAAACTCGTTAGCCATTGTTTGTCGTCTGCGTAAGCTCTTAGCGCCATTCAGCCTACGGACTAGTCATATCATGAGTGTCAAATGCCAAATCGTTCAAAAACTAAATGTTAGCTGATTCTAGATTATTTTACATGTTTATGTAATGCTAGGTACAGACCAAGCAAACGAATGCTAAAGAATACGCTACGTCCCGCTTCGTTTCAATAAAATAAAACGAGACGCAGCATATCGTGGGCCTTCGTTTGCTTTGGTCTTTACGCAGCTTAAGAGTAGCGAATAAGTGTCGGCGCAGACCGGCGGACGGCGGAGGACGGCATTTTTCCATCGATGAATATTTTTATCTTATTTAACAACAACAACAACAACAACTCTTTATTAAAAACATAAAATAATTACAATAGTACTTAAAATAAGGCTTAACTAAGTTTTTAATGGGCGGCCTTATCGCTCAAAGCGATCTCTTCCAGGCAACCTGAATGAACAGGAACATTTATACAAGTTGAGGCCTTGAAAGTAATTTAATCGAAGTAAGTATTGAATGCTTGAAGACCAACCTCGAGAGCATCACGATACGGCACGAGAACCTAAAAATAGACCGCATAAATTAGGTGCTGCACACAATTCAGCGTAGTCACAAACAAACGCAACCAGTCGCAAGAGTGACAATTATTGTTGTCTCGTTCTCGCTGCAGTCTCTTGTACGTGTCTCTATCTTTGTTATTGATACACGTAACATAATACTGTCAACGGAGCTGTGTAGTGTCCGTTTGCTTGTAGTTATATTGAGTCCACGCGCTCTGTACTAGAAATAAGACTCGTGCCGCTTCTTCCCTAAATTATTTCGATCGCAGCGGTTTTTTTCGTTTCTCCGATGTTGATTGATAAAATTCCATCCCGTTGTCCGCCGTGTGCGCTGACCGTTAATGTAACGTACAAAAATCATCATCATTCCATATATTGTATATTACTGTAAATAAGATTTAACGAAATTCTCTTGTACGATTAATTAATTTATTGTAATGTTTTTTGTAAATAATCATAGGTTAAAGAACTGAATAAGTTTAGTGTTAAGAATAGAAGTCGATTTAATTAAGTAATTAATAATCTTATAGCTTGCGGTGTTTTAGGCGGTGGCATTGTTAATTATATTATTTTGTAAGTAATTATTCAAAGTATGCAAATAATTTCCATAAAAACTGTCAATAAATAAATCGGAATTTCTAGGAATAGGAAAAAGGTATGTTTGACATTTAACAATAATTGTACCTACAACCATGGTATAATAAGGTATAGCATTACGAGGTACTAATGGTCGCGTGGGCAACACGTAGTGACGTCAATCAGTGTCTAAGCAAGACCGAAATAAGTAATTTACAACAAGTTCGAAAGAGACGGGTGACGATGACGAGTGACGTCACACCGGCGTGAAATGGCCAGTCTGTCGATATTCTACAGAATGCACTACGGCGAGTGTGCACAAGAACTGCACGACCTGATCCAGCCATCACGGTTCTTTAAAATTGTACCAGGCGCACCAGTAAGAGACACCCTCTTATGGTGGAAATTCCGCCAAAACGCACTAAGCGTTTCAAGTCAACTTTTCTTATAAGAACTGCAGAGGTGTGGAACTCGTTGCCTGCACGTCTTTCCACCTAAATACAATCCGGGGGTGTTTAAGAGTAAAGTGAATAGGTATCTCCTAGGCAAGCGTGTTACACCTTCGATCACGTCGACGCTTTCCATCAGGCGAGTCAGTGGTCAAACGCATGCCTAGTCTGTTGTAAAATAAACGTCATCACGTTTTGGCTACCGGGATGCTGGACCTCGTTTTTTTTGGGTCATGCCTACAGCCAGGTCCTACAATTTTACGTGTCATCTGATTCACGGGCGCGTTCTGTTGTAAATGCTACTTCTTAATAAACGCGACGGAATTTAATTCTAATTTAACACCATCTCGACACTATATTTGAGAACGCCTGCTAAAGACAACACTATTTTTGAGAACGCCGATTTGCCGTTCCTATTGGTCAAAAAGCCATTACAATCAATAACGCGGGCTTTCGTGGCAAAAGAGGTGAGGAAGTTATAACTACGATCCATATTATTGCTGCGAACGCCTTTTTTCAGCCAATAGGAACGGCAAAGGGCGATTTGCGGGCATTCGCGGGGATTTATAAACCCGGTGTTTTTTCGTTTGGACATTGGCTGTGTTCCCAATATGAGGCTAAATCAATTTAAATGAATGTCGATAAATTTTTATGTTTTTTTTTAGTTGTGTTGTACAAAAACTACTAATTTCTGCAATTTGCAAACTTTGAGAGAAGTGTGCCCAGCCTAAATAAATACCTAATTAATTGCTTAATTCTATAAATATTAATGTTATTTAATGATAGTAGTTGAATTCGTAAATGCATTGTAATATTATAATTATGCTGTGGTACATAAGGCGGGAAATAAAAAATATGCATTAAAATAATGTTGTTTTGTTAACCTATCTCATCACTGATATTCCATCTTACTATTTGAGTCCAGGGGGGCTATTCCTGCGCGTGAGATGAGATGAGATTTTATCTTGGTCACTCTCACACCTATGACGTTTCAAACGAGAGCAACAAGAACGAAAAAAAGTGAGATGAAAATCTTAAATCTCCGAATAGGGTCACAGGTGCTTTAAAGCAATTTTACAAATAATTTGTATTTTGAAGAAAAATAAAATTATCCTACATCTGTCCTAAGTGTCATTTTATAAAAAAATTGAGTCATTGTAGAATGATCAAATGAAAAAAATTTGGAGCACTCTATGAATAATTATGGCGATTTTTTAGTAAAACGGTATCGAACCGTCAGGAAAACATTAACAAAAAGATTCATGCATTTGCATTGATAAAAATCAAAGAAATTGCATGAATTCAGTAAAAAAAGTTACATTAAAAAGTACCAACAACAAAGTAGGTACGAAGCCAACACCCACCCTTGCAACACTGGCCATCCGGTTTCCGGACCGGAAGCGGCGGAAGCGGCCAGAAGTGGTCAGTTACCCACACGTGGCGGTGTTTACACACCCTTATAAAAGGTAACCTTTGATAGGCATCGGCGTTGATAGGCTTTGTAACTGTTTGTTTTTAATATGTTTACCTATTTCAACGTTATAATGCGCCCTATTCAGAATGCTATTTTTTCTAAATCTAAACTGAAATGACAGGGTCGCGCTTATAGGATAGGCCCAGAGCGCACCCAGAATAAAATGACGCTGTTCAAAACACCAGTGTTGTATGGTGAAGTTGCTAGACGTATCCTCTGAACGCAACCCTGTGGATGAGACTAGTAGTACTAGTACAGGACTGGAAACAATGGTGCACTAAAGAGCAGAATAAGAAAAATAATTTATTGTCAAAACAGAATTACATCGTAGAAAGTATCATTACAACCATCCACACTTCCATACAAATTCTTATCCTTTAATATCATAAGATCGAAAGTAAGTATTTCTGTCTGTTAGTAGACTTTTCAAGGTTAAACGGCTGAACGAATCTTGATTAAATTTGACAATAAGTTACAGTATATCACAATTTGTAGGCAACAGCCTAACATTCACCCTGTTTGGCAATAGGAGTAAGCTCAGCGTAGCGACAGAAGACTTTTTCTAAGACTATAGTCTGGACTTAGCACATAGACTTACACCGCGGGTAACACCGTGAGGAGCAGCTAGTATACAAATAAATAGAGATCTAAGGCAGGATGAGCTTGCTTGCTTAAACTTATACAATTCAGAGAGAGAGACGTTACATAAAAACATACGTCCAGAATCCCAATTCTACTAACAAATTGTTTTTAAATTGTTAATGAATTGCCTCAAATTGACACATATTATATGCCAGAAGTCTCAAAACAAATAAGTAAATTAAATTAAAACCAAAAAACCGGACTGCAAAAATTTGTACCCTATGTCACTTCCACCATCAAGACGATTCAAATGACACCTCACATGTCGAAATCCATCAAGCTGTTTAGGCTGTAGATCGAGCCAAAGAAACCTCATACATGCATACATACCTACATACACTCGAAAAAGATAACCCTCCTTCTTGCACAGTCGGATAAAAAGCCAATTGATTAACAATTTAAAAACAAATGCTTAGTATAATCGAGGCCCGTGAACAAACGTAGGCTGAAGATGATGATAATATTTTAACAAAGCAGCAATTACACTGGCCATATGTCCTCCCTGCCGCGGTCATCCATCACCAATACTCAAATGACTCCAACTACACGACTCATTAACTTGTTTAATTGTAGCCAAGAGTCATTAACTACGCCATTAACTGCTTTGTCGCGCTTCAAACTGTAATGTATACCTACACTAGCTGTTACCCGCGACTTCGTTCGCGTTTAACCAGAAAATAGTATACAGGATCACTTGGGGCAAATGCGTCAGTGAATCAAATGCGTGTTTCGAGAATTACTGACAAACCCTTTACAAATTCCGCACCTAAATCTTGTACAGATTATTATTGTATTTAATTTGTGGTATCTAATTTGTGAAGGGTTTGTCAGCAATTCTTGAAAGACGCAATTGCCCACAGACGCATTTGCCCCAGTTGACTCTACTTTTTTTTTTTTTTTTTATTGTCTCTTAAAATTTTGGTACAAACAAATATTTAGGTGTTGCACCAAAAAACCAAATGGTTTGTCTTGGTGCTCACATCCACCACTCGCCTCAACTAAAAGAAAATACAAATTAAATAAAAGTGTTCTACACTAATTTCTTAAATTCCTAAATTGTTTAAAAAGTTTGTCCAGTAAGCACCTGTTTGTTATTTTAGGTTAATAATGTCTTCAATGATTGTTCGTTTCTTTCCACAATAACAACAATGAAGTTGTGCACGAGTCGCTGCGATGAGTTCGGGCGCTAACTCACTGTCGAACCGGTTTAGTTTCTAGCGCTGCGTAAACCGCACCATATACATGATGATGTTTATATTTTTATTTATGCGTTATATTTTATCTTTATAATATATTATTTACATTTTAATTAAATTATTATAAAAATATGTTTTAAAAATTCTCTTGTAGTTTTTACTATTTATGGACTTAAAACCACCTTCCTCGTGATATACTGTAAATCAAACATCAAGATCCGTTTGGCCGTGAAAAGTCATCAAACAGACAGACAGACAGAGTTACTTTAGAATATTAAGTAAAGATACATATACACTTACAAAATGGGTTCTTAATTAAAAGGGAGTTTAACGACTTTTTGATGGACTACTGAATAGATAGATAAGGATACTGAAGACCTTACAACATCTAGAGGTATATAGGTTTCTTTAAAAAAAACAATACAAAACTGACGAGCTGTCGAACTTCGACTACGCTAGGACTAGCCTAACCAGTGGGGCTATTTCTACGCGTGAGATGAGATGAGATTTTATCTTGGTCACTCTAACACCTATGACGTTTCGAACGAGAGCAACAAGGACGAAAAAAGGTGAGATGAAAATCTAAAATCTCCGAATAGGGTCCCTAGTCTGTGTTTGTTATGTAAATACTGCATTCATAATTAAATAGTTGAGAAAATAAGATTTTTTTTAAATACAAAAAAAAAACAAGTGACAAGAAACAAAAAGATAAAAAAAAACTACGCTTTGAGTTATCATTATCTTTTCCGAAAATACCCAGAGTCAGTGCTATAAACTGAATCCATGCTGAAATTGACGAACCTGTGGATGAACATAATAATGTAAATGATAATGAATTGTTACATGAAAAAAAAACAATTAAAAAACGTTGCATTAATTGTTAAAAAAAATATCGTCAAAAATTGTATCCAACGAGATCCAACGCACGCATCTGCCGCTAATTTGAATAATTACGCTTCCAAACAAACTCATTGGCCACGGACTGTCATTATGCCACTGTCACTGTCATTTTTTTTTTTTCATAAAATGTGGCGTTTCACGAAAATCGACTCTTATCTCGTTATTAATTGAAAATGATACCGAGAAGGTTAATTTGAATTTAATGAGCTTGTTTTTGGTAAACGTATAATGTAGCAATAAGTATTTCGTCACACGCTGCTGTAGTTTTACATTTTTAAAGCAATTTATTTTATAGTCTCTAATTATGACAAAGATATAAGAAGAAGATAAGTTAGTACGAGAAGATTAAGAAAGTACATGCACATGTATTCTTTATTTGGGACTCAAAAATACAGAGACATATAACCTAACCTATATGTTATAATACGCGATGATAACCTAGTTGGAGAAGGCCTGCCTCTCAATCCAGAGGGAGCGGGTCAATTTGTTCATTGTCTGAACATATTATGTGCGTATTGTATGTCATCTGCCACATGACTGGAGCCTGGTGTATGGCAACAGGCTTGCCCCCTGTCACATTTGGGACTGAATATCGTCCGGCGAAATGTGGGTGTTGTATTACACCCCTGCCAGCCCCCCTCGGGGGAAGGCGAGACGATATGTTATGTATGTTATGTTAGGTTATAATACAGAGAATCATTTTAGGTGTCTTATATATAGAACTGCATTAGCTAGTATTTAGTGTGAGAAAAAAATGTCATTTTAATTTATTTAAATAAGAAAAATGGCAAACGAACAGACGTCCCATCTGATGGTAAGCGGTACAACCACCTATGTCAATGGACAGCTGCAACACTATCAGTGTTGTTGATGCGCTGCCTACCCGGAAAGAAAGGAGACACCCTTTTGAAAACGGTCAATGGATAATGATGTAAATTAAGGCAGACTACACAATACAAAACCTCATTTGCAAATTGAAATCAATCAAAGAAACAGCTGCATTAAAAAAAAAAAACTATAAAAAAGCTAAACGTCACCCTCGCGCGTTCCAAATTCAATTTCGATAATTAAGTGACAGTTGATAACAAACCTCCCGAGTGGCGGTGTATTATTTATTCTGTGGTAGTAATCGGAGCGTGGCAACACTCAGCCGCACGCGCGATCGGATGATAACAAACATTCCTTTTTTAATTAAATTGAGATTCCGTAAAATAACTGTAAATGAAGCTCTTAAAACTCTGATCTTTTTAGATAGGTAGTTGTGAACTCAGAGGGTTCTGGAGGGCTATTCCTACGCGTGAGATGAGATGGTGGAAAAAGCGATGGCAGCCTAGTTGGGAGAAGGTCCGCCTTTCAAGCCAGAGGGAGCGGGTTCGAACTCAGCCGACGGCACGCAGCAATTGTTCATTGTGTGAACATATGTGCGTATTGTATGTCATCTGCTACATGATTGGAGCCCGGTGTATGGCGACAGGCTCGCCCCTTGTCACATTTGGGACTGAAAATCGTCCGGCGTAATGTGGGTGTTGTATTACACCTCTGCCAGCCCCCTCGGGGGAAAGGCGAGACGACATATATGTATGTATTTTGTCAATTTTTAAAGACACGAGAAGTTTCAGAAGAGCTGCCAAATGTGAGACGTTCGGAAAACTCTCTTTAAGGTCCCATCGTAGAAGAATAAAATTGCTTCTAGGGCACATGATGTGATGTGATACACTTCGAGTCCTAAAGACCTTATTCTCCAGCACTCGAGATTTTGGTCAGTTACCTTGAAAAGGACAGAGACCAGACCAAGACAAAGCGTGCCAGAATGAGGCCCCATAGCGTGTTAATTCCGCCTATCTGACAGTAATTGCTAGATTGTGGTGGTAAACCAATGTAATCTCTATGGCTGGACGATAAAATCGAAATTGCCTCAATGATGGCATTCCGTGTTGGCGCGTCGTTGGCAAAACGACTGTTTTGTAAGTTTTTACGACGAATAATCGAATTAATATGGCATCACTTAATTGAATTGGTTTAGCCGTGAAGTGACTTTGCGGCTGTTACTTATTATGGGTGCAGTAGATTACTGGCCGGAAAATAGTAGATTGTTTACCGAGGGTAGAAAGTTATCTATTTCCGTAGAGGTGATTTGGTGCAAGTGAAGTAAACATAGGTAGTTTTTCTTTTGTTAGGTATTGCTAGCGTGGACTCAGCGCAAAATATAGGCCGGGCCAGTCGTAAGGCGAAAATGTGGCGCAGGCCACATTTTCGCCTTATGACTCACATGGTTCAGGCGCAAAAACTGTTAAGGGTCTTAAAGACTAACTTCGCATTGGCTAAAGGTTTTCTATTGCCGTCTCGTCTAGAAGAAGACGACGAACGAAGAGAGCAAGTAAAGATACTGACAAACTTCTAAAGTTATCTACAGGGTGACAAAGTGCAATTTCAATCATTTTTGATGACTTTTGCATTTCTCTAATCATTCATAAATAACTAAAAATGTCCCTTGTATTATGGATTAATTTAAAAGCCAATAATGTGGACAACCTCCCTATGTAAAGAGATATTTGACTTGTTTTGTCTATCTATTAAATAAATAAGTCAAAAGTGACCATTGTTATTGCGGATATTTTTCATAGCGTTATACCTAATCTCTAAAGGACAATTAAAAAAAAAACTTAGGGACGGAGAAATAGTTAATTTAATTGTAAATGACAAATTTCATCATAACCTGACAAATATGGTTTCCAAGAAATTTGATTAGCGCGTTTGTTTTTTTTTACAACAGACTAGGCATGCTTTTGACCACTGACTCGCCTGATGGGAAGCGTCGACGTGATCGAAGGTGAAACACGCTTGCCTAGGAGGTACTCGTACCTATTTACTTAATGCCTATTTGTATGGAAAGTTCAGAGCGTCGCGGAATCCTTAAGCGGTGTGCCTGTGCGTCGCGTGCCTACTCGTGTTCAAAACACATTATTTACGAACAAGTTTTAAAGCGGCACTGCGCTTGAACCTTGTCCGCACCGCATTCTCGTCTTACGTCCGCTCACCATCATGCGGCCTGTCTGCTTGTTTGCGATACAATGCAATGGGTTTATAGTTGACTAGCTGCGCCCCGCGGTTTCAATCACAATTAAAAAGCATCCTATGTTCTATTCTAGACTATAATCTATCTTGTGCCAATTTCATCCAGATCTGTTCAGCCGTTCTGGCGTGAAAGAGCTACAAATCAAATCAAATCAAATCAAATCAAATCATTTATTTCGCAAAACATGGGTAAATTTTACAAATTTAAAAAAAATAAATATTCAAAGTAGCTGAACCATGTCTTAACCTATCGGCATGCGAAAATAACATTGTCAATTTCTAGAGAGGGCAACTGAGTATTACGAGTATAACAATAATGTCATTTGGGCAACGGACATGCAATTTTATTTAATTTAATTTTAGAAGTATGTCATAAAATGTCAATAATTATTAATGTCAAACAATTTTAATGTCACACTCACATTAACACTGTAAAACATTCCAAAAATAATATTAATTTAGTGAATAAATAAATTACATGTCAAAGAATTATATTTTGTCCATTTTATCCTTTAGAAATTCGTCAATTGAATAGTATGCTTTATCAATTAGGAAATTCTTTAGCTTACATTTAAAAACATTATTACTTTGAATATCTTTCAAAGTCCGTGGTAACTTATTAAAGATGTCAACCCTCATTACAAACGTACTTTTCCTATAAAGTGCTAGCCTACGTTTTGGCGCACATAGTGTGCTTTCGTATCGCTTACTAGACAGGGTGTCGTAGTCGTTGATATTATTTTTAACAAGGATGGCTGACTCGTAGATATATATCGAAGGAAGAGTTAACAATTTTAGTTTTTTAAAATACGTTTTACACGTGTCCCTTTGCCTAAGTCCACAAATTGCTCGAACACATCTCTTCTGTGCTCTAAATACTGATAGGTTACCCGTACTGTTTGCCCAAAATAGGACTCCATATCTTAGCTTAGATCCAACGTCAGCATGATATGCGCTTAATAGTGTTTTTTCATTGGCGACCTTTCGCAGCATATATAGCGCATAAGAAAACTGGTTCAATTTTTTACGTACATGTTCTACATGTGAATTCCACGATAGATCTGAGTCTATGTGAATTCCTAAAAATTTTATTTTCTGCGCTTCTTCAATTTGTTTACCGTGGTAATTTATATTTAATGTATTAAATTTAGAGTTTTTGGTTTTAAATGTCATTATTTGTGTTTTGTCAAGGTTTATTTTCAGGTTATTAGTTTGTAACCAGTCAACTATAGTGATGAGAGAATTATTTATGTCTGATTCATGATTAGTAGTTATTTCGTCAGTAAACAGGGCCGTGCTATCATCGGCGAACATAATTAATGGATGATTGATGGCTTGGGGAAAATCATTAATGTAAGCTATAAATAATAGAGGTCCTAATATACTTCCTTGTGGAACACCATATTGCACAGCTCGACAATCTGAACGAAATTGTTCTTCTATTTTAGTAGTCGTATTTAGTCTCGTAATTTCTGTGAACTGTTGCCTATTCGAGAGATATGACCTAATTAGTTTTGAAGCATTACCCCGTATGCCGTAGTGCTCTAACTTCCTAATTAAAATATCGTGATGTACGTGATCAAATGCTTTGGTCATATCCATAAAAAGCGCTGTTACCCGTTTCTTATTTTCAAGACCACTGTAAACTTTACGCAGAAAGCTCATAATTGCCATTTCAGTCCCTTTTTCTTTCCTAAAGCCTACCTGTTCGGGAGAAAAAATATTATTAGTCTCGAAATAATAATCTAGACGTTTGTGAATAACTTTTTCAAAAATTTTTGAGAATACCGGTATTAAAGCAATTGGTCTATAAAAACTCATTTGTTTTTTATCACTTTTTTTAAAAATAGGTACGACGATAGACGTTTTCAGCTTTTCAGGGAAGATACCATTTTCGATGCAGCTATTAATAATAAATGCCAGTACATGTGATATGACTTTTGCAGTTGCTTTTATTACTCGAGTACAGATCTCGTCATAGCCCGTACTATTTGTATTGTTAAGGGACACAATTATTTTCTCTATCTCTTTGTCATCAGTAGGCGTTAAGAAGCACGAGTTTGGTTTTGAGTGCGTAAGAGTACTCAATACGTCAATATTTTTAGAAATTTCTTCTATTTCATCAATAAAGTAATTGTTGAAACTATCAGCAATTTCTTTGGGGTCAGATATTATAAGACCATTTACATTTATTTCAGTAATGTCCTCCTTTAAATTATGTTGTTTATATTTGTTAATAACATTCCATACTGCTTTAGATTTATTACTCGATTGCTCAATAGTATAATTATTCTGTGCTCTCTGAGTCTGTTTTATTACTCTTTTTAGTCGGGCTGAGTATTTTTTAAAAATATTTCTATCGGCTGTGTCTGAAGACTGCCTATAATTCCATAGAAGGAAGCGTTTACGTTTAGTGCATACTCTAATACCTTTACTCAGCCATTTGGGACGCTTAGTTAAGGGAACTTTAACTTTAATCACTGGGAAACACAGGTCATACAGAAGTTTGAAAATCTCAATGAACTCATTGTAGGCTAAATCAGTATTTTCTGCACAGTAAACATCGTAAAAAGACAATTTACTGAGACATTCAACAAATTTATTTATGTTGTCTTGGTCATAGTCACGTTTCCATCTACAGAAATGATTGATAAAGTAACTTCTTTCTACGGGACATTTTAGCACTTGTGCTGTATGGTCTGATAGACCGTGTTCCACAACAGTTGCCTTGCAGCCTCTCATGTTATGACCAATATTATCGAGACATGTATTACTACGTGGTCTTGTAACTTGATTGATACTCATTTCAATATTGAAGCTGGATAATATTTCTTCCAGGCGCCTAGCGGCTGGGTCTTTTTTTAATAAATTAATATTGAAATCCCCACAAACAATAATTTTCTTATTTTTAGCACAAATTTTATCAAGAAGCTCAGTGAGTTTTAAGAAAAATTGCTCTAGTATTGATTTTTTCGGTTTTGGGGATCTATATACGCAAACTATTATAATTTTGTGATCTAATAGCTCAATCGCACAACATTCAAAAATATTAATCACACTTAGCTTATTTAATTCGGGTAACGTTTTAAACTTATGTTGGTTGTACACTAGTATACACGAGCCTCCTGATCTATTATGACGAAAGAAACTAGTAGCCAGTGTATAGTTAGGTATATTAAGTAATGTAGAATCATTTTGAATCATATTATGCTCCGTTATGCATACTACGTCAGTAAAATTGCTATCCCTCTTCAAATTATCGATGCAAACAATGAGATCATCCGTTTTGCTAATTAAACCATCTATATTTTGATGCATTACGTGCAAGACGTTATACACGAAAAAAATCCCTGTTTATTTTTGTCCTACTCTGTTTATTATTAATTGTCAAAATGTTATTTTCATTCAGCGCATCGCCTAAGTTTAATTTAAAATTGTCATCAAATTTATTCGTCTGATCGGTAGTTTGTGTACTTTTGTTAATCTTTACGATTGCTTTCGGATATAGAGTCATATTTTTTAGTTTGTATCTGTAGTCTAGTCGTATTAGGTCTCTGAGGATGTGTCTAGCCTTATAGAGTGTACTACTCTTCCCTTGCGGTATATATCCACTGAAGTTCATGTCTATAAAGTGAGCATTTATATATTTATCACATATGGATTTCAGATCATCGTTCAACTTCTTGGCATGTACTAAGCTATTATTTTGAATTTCACAAACAAGCACGTTGGGTGTTCGATTATCTGCCAGAAAATTGTTGAGATGATTCTGAAATTCACATGGGCTACTTTCATTTTTTCCAGCTATCAGAATAATACAATCTTTTTCAGAGAGATTTTTTAGCTCTTCTTTTTGACTCGTGAGAATGTGTTGGTATTTCCCGCCTGGTTTGAGGTTACTTTCGACGGAATATTCTTCTCCTAGTAGTTTGTCCAGCGTCTGTCGCACGTTAAGTCCTTGCTCATCGCCCATAATTATAACCCGTTTCTGTCGCTTGAGATTTACAGTTTCGCTGCCCCTGTCTGTGTCCTGCGTTTTCTTCTCGCCCTTTATTACCTCTATCTTTTCCTTGTGTTGAAGTGTTGTCTGAATTTTTAGGGGTGTCTTAGGGGTGGAATGCGCAGTAGAAAAATCATATTGTTTTCTAATGTCGTTTAGGTCACGGTTGAGTTGCCTATTGCTTCTCACTGGTGTCTCAAATGGCGTATTTGCTGAGCTGACTGTTCTTCTTGATTTACATTTTTGTTTTCTGAGTGATAAATGGGTGGTGCTATTTGTATCTGACATCCCTATTTGTTTATACAACTCTATTATTTTGTTCGACTTCTCTAGTTCTTTCGTAAGTCTAGTGTTTTCCGAACAAAGTGAGTCGATTTCAGTATGTGCCGATTGTAATTCTGCCTGAAGCTTGTTCATTTTTTCATGTAATTCAATTACTGTCTGGCTTTCATCTAAAGTCGTGTTTGGTACGCTGACTGCTGTTGCTTCAAATAATGTGGAGTTATGTGTAGCTGTCGATAGGTCATTCATCCAAACATCCATCCATCCAGCTATCCGTCCATTCTTCCAAACTTTCGCGTTTATAACATTGGTAGGATTGTAGAACGTAGCTCACTTCAATTATTTATCTAATAGTGGGTTTATTATCTAGCTGAATGATACAATAACGTTAGTTTTTAACGATCAGATGTCGTGCTACGATGAAGCAATAATAGCTCCATATTTTACAGTAATTTAGCAGGTAGTATATTAAATAATGTACCTACCTAATCGTTAGCTGACGAAAAACAACCAATAGAAGAGGTTGTTACATACAATAGCCTTTGAGTGCTTAGGCCCGCATGCTACAACGACGCTAATTCGTGAATCATGATTTAAAACATAGTAAAACATAGTAAAACATAGTAAAACATAGTAAAACATAGTAAAACATAGTAAAACATAGTAAAACATAGTAAAACATAGTAAAACATAGTAAAACATAGTAAAACATAGTAAAACATAGTAAAACATAGTAAAACATAGTAAAACATAGTAACATTATTTAAAGGAGAACAAAGAACCCGGCTGCAAAATATTGTAACCCATGTCACTACCGCTATCAACACGATTCAAATGTCGCAATACATACACCTCACATGTCGAAATATATCAGGCTGTTTAAGCTGTAGGGCGTGCCAAAGATACCTCATACATATATACATTTATGTTGTATACATATAAAAATAAATCTGCTGAATTAGAATCTGCTTGACTAGAATCAGTTGAGAAATGCGACTTGTTGAGGATCTACAGAGCCAGTAGTCAGAAATAGGTTTTCTTTGCCACCAACAGCCAATTGAATAATTGCTGGAGACCGTCAATTTTGCTGTCAACATGACCATCAACGTAAGAGTCAATTTGGTGGTAATTTCTGTCCATTTTATAATACAAACATAGTTCGTAAAGTCCGTTATTATGGTCCTATTGGGGTATCTGTCAGTTAGATCGCTAATTTGCGATCGGGAGCGATAATGGAGTTTCGGGGGCGTTCGGTGCGTCGGGGCTGACGCAGTGTGAGATGCTTAAAGAGTAGGCGATGTTATGAAAAGTGAAATAGTACTTTTTGTTTAGAAAAAAAAAAAATTGTGAGATACCTTAAGTCAGAGAAAATCAAAATTGAAAGTTAGGACTTTGATGGCCACTTCCATTAAACATAAGAACTGCTTAGCCAATTCTAGATTAGACCTAGGAGTAGATTTAAGAAGTTAAGCAAGTACGAGTACCTAAGTACTCCTAGCTAGCTCCTACCTAAAAAAGTTACGCGAACCTTAAGCCATTCCTTAGGAGAATGCTAACTTTATGTGCCTGATAAACCAATATTTTACCAGGTGTAGTTTGAAACTACTTAGTTAAGCAAGGACTTTCTTTTATTTTCTTTAATTATCTTCATTTTGTTATCTTAAGGCAATTCTTATATTTAGTGCAAGTGACCATGAGTCTGATTTTCTCGACTTTGTGATTTGAGAATGATGTTTTAGGAGATTTTACCACTCTGTATTTTGCGTCTTCTGTCGATTTATTTTAACATTTAGTGACGAAGACGACGAGCAAGCTGTTCGCCTAACGGCATTTAAACGCCTATATAATCCTGGCGCGCCAATGCACTGCGCTCGTCACCCTGTTTTACTCGTATTAGATGTTTAATCTCTTTGTGCCCAGTAAAACATGTACTTCCCCAGGCGGACTCTACAAAAGAGCCACAACAATACAAAAAAATAAATACATATATATGTGGGTTTTAGCGATTACCATTACATTTCCAAGATGGCGGATGGTTAGCCAGGCTTCATGCAACAATATCCGAACCCCTTTCAAATTGCATTTGTTGTACTAAATTGATCTACTGCCGGCGCAGTGTACTGCGTACGCTACGATGCGCAAGCGCATTGTTTTGGGCGAATTTTAATTAATTCTCCGATAACTACGGGGCCGAATTAAAAATGTTATTTTCGGTAATTTATGGATAATCATCACGACATGTACCCGGGGTAAGGGTAGCGTCGGACAGACGGTCGGGGGCTGTTAGAAAAAATAACTTACTTACAATATTAAACAAACTTAAGAGTCCGGCGACCAGTTTAGACTAACTTCAAAGTCAAAGTCAAAATGTTTTTACTCAATTTAGGTATCAAAGATACACTTATGAACGTCAAAGTTATTTAAATAGACTCGACCGCCTTGTTCGGACAAAAAGCCTCTACTCAGAAGAACAGGCAAGAAACTCAGGGGCATTATTTTTTCAAATAATAAATAAATTACAGTCTCACAAATTTTGGCTTACAACTAGGTAATATCTATAAATACTAGTGGCTACTTGACGGAAGTGGAAGGCTCCAGACATCTTTATCTTCTAAATAATTCTTAACCTTGTAATATCCTCTTTTCATGAATGTAGTTTTTACATGTGATTTGAATTTTCCCTCGGTGAGCCCTGTTATATTTTTCGGGATTTTATTGTAAAAACGAACGCAGTTGCCTAAAAATGACTTTTTTGACTTAGTCAGTCTAAATCTCGGTACAGCTATCCTATCCTTATTTCTAGTGTTATAATTGTGATAGTCACTGTTCAATTTAAATTTATGTAGATTTTTGCGAACGTGAATAATATTTTCAAAGATATACAAAGAAGGTAAAGTTAATATATTTATTTCTTTAAATAAATCTCTCAATGATTCACGGGGACCCATTCCGTAGAAAGCACGGACCGCTCGCTTTTGCAAAATAAAAATGGCCTCTACTTCAGCAGCTGATCCCCACAGCAAAATGCCATATGACATTATGCTGTGGAAGTAAGCAAAGTAGCAAGTAGCTTCGCATTGGCTTAAGGTTTTCTATAGCCATTTCGTCTAGAAGAAGACTACGAGCGCAGAGAGCGAGCAATGATACTGACGAGCCTCTAAGTTACCTACAGAGTGACAAAGTGCAATTTCAATTTTTTTATGACTTTTGCACTTCTGTAATCACTCTTAAATAACTAAAAATTTCCCTTGTATTATGGACTCATTTAAAAGCTAATGATGTAGACAACCTCCCTATGTAAAGGGATTTTTGATTTGCTTTGTCTATCTATTGAATAAATCAGTCAAAAGTGACCCCTTACAAAGGCGGATATTTTTCATAGCTCTATTTTATCTTGAGGACGTTTTTTTAAAAAAAACCAAGAACATAGGGGTGGAGATGTACTCGTAGTTCATTTCATTGTACATGCTAAATTTCATCATAAATTTGACAAGCGCGTTTGTATGTATATTTCAGAGCGTCGCGGGACTCTTAAAGGTAGGTAAGTACGTGTATTTGTAGGTACATGTGCGTCCATAGGTGGATATAGATTTAAGTTACCTCTGCTAATTATCAAAATTTAAAGATTAGAATACATTTTAAGAGGGCCGCGACGCTCTGAAATTTCCAAACAAACGCGCTACTTAAATTTCTTGAAAACCATTTGTCAGATTATGTTGAAATTTAGCATGTACAATTAAATTAACAATATCTCCGCCCCTATGCTCTTGTTTTTTTTTTAAAACGTTCTCAAGCGAAAATAGAGCTATGAAAAATATCCACATTTTAAGGGGTCACTTTTGACTGATTTATTCAATAGGTAGACAAAGCAAATCAAAAATCCCTTTACATAGGAAGGTTGTCTACATCATTAGCTGTTAAATGATATAATACAAGGGAAATTCTTAGTTATTTAAGAATTATTACAGAAGTGCAAAAGTCATAAAAAAAATTGAAATTGCACTTTGTCACTCTGTAGGTAACTTTAGAGGCTCGTCAGTATCATTACTCGCTCTCTTCGCTCGTCTTCTTCTTCTAGGCGAAATGGCTATAGAATATCTTAAGCCAATGCGAAGTTAGTCTAGGTCGCCTAGGTCGAAGTTAGTTAGGTCGCCGGACTCTTAAGAAAAGGACTAGATATAATACAATCGCCCGAGTGAGCGATAGCAAGCGAAGCGTCTATGCTTCTTTTCATTTGTCCGAATTCTTTATACCAAGTACTTGAATCAACTTCCAAATTCGAGGACTTATTTTTAACTAGCTGCGCCCCGCGGTTTCACCCGCGGTTAAAAAGTATCCTATGTGCTATTCTAGACTATAATCTATCTCTGTGCCAAATTTAATCCAGATCTGTTCAGCCATTCTGGCGTGAAAGAGTAACCAACATCCATCCATCCATCCATTCTTACAAACTATCGCGTTTATAATATTAGTAGGAAGTAGGATAGGAAGGATATCCTATCCTATACTCATTATAAATTTAATAATTAGTTACAGTAATTCATGAAAAAGGTCTTTTTAAACTATGTTCTTAATAAACACGAAACCAGTAGCTAATATTTTTTTAATTATAATCTCAGCAATCCTCCACCAACTATCCAAAACGCGCTCCACGCACCTAACCTCAAACGTAACAGAAACAATTAATATTCCGCCTCAATTTAATTTGTGCGTTGTTTTGTATACACTCGTACACATTGTATACATTAGCATACATTACACGAGACAGATATACATGTAATTAGGCCATAAATTAACTAACTTATAAACGATGCGTGCTTCGGTGACGCGCTTTTGCGTTGCGCGCTAGAAAGAGGTGCGTTTTTTCAGAAATACATTTATGGCGTATGAACATATGTGCGTATTGTATATCATCTGCTACATGACAGGAGCCCGGTGTATGGCGACAGGCTCGCCCCCTGTCACATTTGGGACTGAATATCGTCCGGCAAAGTGTGGGTGCTGTATCACACCTCTGCCAGCCCCCTCGGGGGAAAGGCGCGACGATTATGTTATGTTATGTTAATAGATCAACGTCGCAGCTCATTCTAGCGTACAACACTGTCCGTCGGGTGTGAGCTCACTAATGCTTATTTTATGTAAAGCGAGCGGCCGCGCCGAATTAGTCAAATCCAATTACCAGCGACTGCGACGATACGTCGAGAGTGTGCGGAGGCATTCGTTTTCATTATTTCTTTTTTTTTTTTTACTTCTGCTTTGGTTGTGCTATGTGCTTTGGACGTGATACTGGCTGAATGCTTGACGCGGGAAAAAACCTGTCTTTTGTTTTTTGACGTGACAACGTCTTATAATTCGATAGAGCCGGCTGCACGCACGAAAAAATGCGGCGTTACCTCGCTCTGAGGCGTTCCATGTAAGGCTTGAAGTGCAAGCGAGAGCGCGGAACGAGCGACAAAGAAGCACAATCGGCCTTTGCGTTCGGCAGCGTTCGACATCCGTCTCCCTCCTACTTGAGTGAGCACGTTGTCACGTTCAACTATCGTCAGTAAACCGACTTTATAGACAACCAATTTTTTTTACTTCTGTTTTGGTTGTGCTATGACGTGATACTGGCTGAATGCTTGACGCAAGAAAAAAAAATTGTCTTTTGTTTTTTTTCGTACTTAAAGGTACCATTCGCCATCCTACCATGCAGGACTGTTTGCAGGACTGCAAAGCAGGATTTAGCTCACACATCATAAGTCTAGCAGGCAGGATGGAAGTGTCGTTGCAGGGCTCGCTGCAGGATGCGACAACATTCACTACACTGCATGTGCACGTCATGTACTTGCAGGATGCTAGGCAGGATTGTGAATGGTGACCATTAAACGTACCATTCACCATCCTGCCTTGCAGTACTACGAAGCAGGATGTAACGAACACACCACCCTGCACGTATGTACGTCCGGGATGATAGGCAGGATGGACGCGTCGTTGCCGGACGCGCTGCAGGATGCGACAACATTCACCATCCTGCATGACGTTACCACTTTCCTATAACTGCATGTCTGTCTCAATGGTATCGCTACGATGCTCCTTGCAGGGAACCGCCGCATCGGTCTGGATAAGGCATTAGCATTTTTTTTGCATTAGACTAAAACATTTGAAAATATGTAAGTAAAAACATCATCGAAATAATATCGTCGAAGAATTACTTACATACATTTCGTGGGTTGCAAAATATGTTTCACATTTTTTTTTCCATTTAAAAACTCAAATTGAAATTTAATTAAATATTTAAAAAAAACAAATGATACGTATTCTAAAACAGTTCCCATATCGATAAAAAGATACACCTTAACTTTCATCTTGAATAGATTATCTGAAGTTTGCATCGATTAAAAAAAAGAATAGATAGAATTAAATTCCAATTTTGATAGGCAACTGTTGAATTGCAACTTTATCTATAAGAAATAGGATATAAAATAAAGTGGCAAACTAACATCGATTTAAAAGATCTTAAGTTAGCATTTAATGCGTTTTGAAACACGAGGCGTTAAATAGGCGACAAACGGCACTGAAGTGAGGCTTAGAATTTAAAAACATTCGATTCCAATTTCAAAATGAGTGGGTACGGCAGAACGAAATGACAAAACTTTTGATCATCCTACTATAATATTATAAACGCGAAAGTTTGTAAGAATGGATGGATGGATGGATGTTTGTTACTCTTTCACGCCAGAACGGCTGAACAGATCTGGATGTAATTTGGCACTGAGATAGCGCTAGAATAGCACATAGGATACTTTTTAACCGCGGGTGAAACCGTGGGGCGCAGCTAGGTGTTTTATAATTATAAAGTCTATCTTTGTGGCAAATTTCATCCAGATCTGTGCAGCTGTTCTGTCTTGAAAGAGTAACAAACATCTATCCATCCATCCATCCATCCATTCTTACAAACTTTCGCGTTTATAATATTAGTAGGACTAAGTGTTTCTAAGACCAGTGGTTTAGGCTGTACGTTGATACATCAGTCAGCCAGGACTTTTTTAAATGTAAAAGGAATAACATATCGTAACGCCTTTTACCTCGAGAGGGCTGGCAGAGGTGTAATAATACAACACCCACACTTCGCCGGACGACATTCAGTCCCAAATGAGGCAGGGGGTGAGCCTGTCGCTATTTTACTTTATAAGCCTGTTTTATTGGATTTATGTGAAACAATAGACAATAGACAATTTTTATTTGTTAGCAAAAAACAAGTAAGTATAGGTACAAAAAAAACAAATATAAACGAAAAATAACAATAAAAATTAAAAACTATACAAACAAAGTTTTTTGCCACAAACCGGTTCCAACTCAGCATAATGCCGGCTGTAGCAGCCAGCGCTGGTCTTCCGTTGGAACCGGCTGTGACGTCACCCACGGATCAAGTCAGACACGGTACAACTAAATACATACATATTATTAATTAGACTAATAGAACAAAAATAATGAATAATAACATTTTAAATAGATAGGTGCGTATACATATATACATACATAAATAAAAATGAGGTTATAAGTAATAATAATATAGGTAACAATAATGTAGGGTAACATTGACCTAAAAAGCACTGGTGTCCGTTCTAAGCTGTTCTTCGCCTTTTTGGTGTTCAAAAATAAATGTCTTCAATTTAAATCTAAAAGCTTTTATACTATGCAGGTTCCTTATTGGCGGCGGGATATTGTTCCAGCACTTGGACGCGGCGTAACGGAAGCTGCCTCTAAAGGCAGCTGAATAATGCCGCTCAGTCACTAGCTGTGTCGAGCATTGACGAGACCCGACCGACATTCTGCTCTCTCTCCACGACAACTTACTGAATAAATACGTCGGTTCCCTAAATTTAATAATACCGAACAAAAGACACGCCAGATGTAACTTTCGACGATGTTTCATCTTCAACAGTAAATGTTTGTTTAAAAATGGGGTCACATGCGACCTCAACGGAATGTCGAAGCAAAAACGAGCGCAGGCAATCTGGATCCTTTGAATATATTTTTGTGCTTTGGCTAACAACCGTGAACTGAAAACGGTGTCCATGTAGTTTAATTTTGACAAAATTAGCTGTTCACTCAGTTGGACACGTAGCTCTTCTCTTAAGTACGGTCTAATTCTGTACAGTACTTTTAATTTGTAAAAGCAGTTTTTTGCACAGTCGGCGATATGTTTATTAAACCGCAATTCGCAGTCCATGTGTAAGCCCAAATTACGCGCTTCGTACACCCGCTCAATGGGTTCACCCATTAGCGTGATGCTGACAGAAGAAGAGATACTTTCAAGCTGACGTCTACTTCCGAAAATTAGGTATTTTGTTTTTATCGGATTGAGAAGCAGGCAGTTATTGACTGACCATGTCGCTATACTCGCTAAGTCTTCGTTTAATTTAGCAACAGCCAAGTCAATATCATGCGGCTTGCAGGATAGGTATACCTGTATATCGTCTGCGTATATATGAAACTTGCAGTTTTTAATGCACGTTACAATATCAGCTGAGTACATGGTGAATAGAACAGGTCCCAAAATAGAACCTTGAGGCACTCCTCTATCTACAGCAAGTTTACCAGATAGTAACGAAAAGCCATCAGGACGATCAATTTTTACCTGCTGGTAACGATCACTTAGATAACTGTTGAACCACTGTACTGACTTGGAATTAAAACCGTAATATCTTAATTTAGACAAGAGAAGGTTTAAATTCAAGGAATCGAACGCACGTGAAAAGTCTAATAATACCAAGATTGTGCACATTCCTTTGTCTTGAGCACTGAGAATATTATCAGTTACATCAAGTAACGCGGTTGCAGTACTACGTCCTTTTCTAAATCCCGACTGCACATCAGGCAAAATTTTATTATTTTCTAAGAACTCAGTTAATTGAGAACAAACTGCTTTTTCCAAAATTTTTGATATGCACGGTAAAATACTTACGGGCCGCAGATCTTTAAAGTCAACAGGATTAGATATTTTAGGTAACGGTCGAACGATAGCATGTTTCCAAATATTTGGAAACGTACTAGTGTCAATGGAAGTATTTATTAGAGCCAGTACGCAATCTATTGTATTTGGAAACGTCATAACCAACATGTCTAAACCAATACCATCACACCCTATAGCGTTTGATTTTAAACTCTTAATTATTTTAAGCAGTCGGTCAAGACTAACTTGTTCAATATTAAAAACTGCGTCATTAAATCTATGATACTCGAAGTAGGTCAGGTGAGAAATTGATGTAATTGATATTCCAGGAATGTTCAAAAAATGATTATTTATAGTGTCAGGGTTATTGAAAAAAGAAGGCAATTCTGAATTCGTTTTAGGTAAAATAGTATTCTTAAGATTTTTCCAAAGTTGTTTCGAGTTTCGAATGTTATTATTAATATTTTGCCTAAAATAAGCAGACTTCTCTTGGAAAAGTGCATTATTAACTGTAGTCTTCAATGTTTTGTAATACAACTTTTTAGATTCCGACTTAGTTTTATGATACTCCGTAGCAGCCTTATCTCGTAGCCTCATCATAATTTTTAAAGTATCCGTGATCCAAGGATAAGTATGACCCTTGATTACTACCGTCCTAACTGGTGCATGGATATCAAAGAGAGTAATTACCCTGAAATTAAACGCCGATACCATGTCATTAACATCTGTGAGTTGAGACACATAACTCCACTCTATGTCCTTCAAATCGAAGTCAAAATTAAACGTGTTTTCGGTCTAGCTCATTGCTAAGGCCCGTATGCTCTAACGACGTTCAGTCATGAATCTCCTTTTTAAGCTGATTTTATGTTTGGTAAAACCAGTTTAAAATCGAAATTCATAACAGAGCGCGTTTTATCATACGGGCCTTATTCTCGCCTACCAGTGGCTAGATCTCAAAGTATTTCAACATTTATGTTACTAAATTTTGTTGTAAATTTTTCGATACCAAAATTCAAAATACAAATAAATTTCACATTATCCTTAATTTAATGTTGTTTCATTATTCCAAGTGAAATATTGTAAAATTTACAACGGCTTATTTGAAACCTTCATTTGATGTGAGTAATTGAAGTATAGTAAATAGTTGTATGTTTTGAGCTTTGTTTGTCAGTTACTAATTGAATTGATTTGAACTGATGTATGTTCAAGTCTTCTATGTTTAAGTTGTTGTATAAATCTGTACTAATATTATAAAATTAAAAGTAACTCTGTCTGTATGTTTGCAGGCTATTCATGGCTAAATGGCTGAACGAATCTTGATAAATAGTTACAGTATATCACGAGGACGGTTTTTGGGTACTTTTTTCTGAATAAACGCGAACAGCTAGTAAATATTTACGTTTCACACTCCTAGCTACTCAGTAGGATTCTCTGTGTCGGAATGCAACACAAACACAAACACATGGACAACTATTTAACACCCAGACCTAGAACAGGATATTAAAATTCATGCCCGGCCGGGAATCGAACCTGGGTCTTTCTGCTTAAAAAAGCAGTCGAACTCCGACTAGGCTAGGAGGGTTGCAAAACTAAGCCAAAATCATTTAATTTTGTTGGTGTCTTCATTTGTATTTTAAATACTTTTCTGATAAACATATGTATTAACATTTCACTACGCTCTACCTCACATTTGACGGGGTAAAGTCTATAGAGAAAAGGTACGAAAACCATGGACCGCATAAATTAGGTGCATGCACACAATTCACTGTAGTCACAAACAAACGCAACCAGTCGCAACAGTGATAATTATCGTTGTCTCGTTCTCGTTAGTCTCTTGTTTGTCTCTCTATCTTTGTTATTTTGATACACGTAACATAATACTGTCAACGGAGTGTGTAATGTCTGTTTGCTTGTCGTTGTACTTGGTACACGTTTTGTGTACTAAAAATTAAGAATAAGAATATATTTATTGAATAACAGTGTACAAAAGATGTTTCAAGTTGTAAATTAGTATCAACAGCCTACCCATTTCGAGCGTACAATTTTCGTTTTTCGAAATATAGTTTCTACTTAGTAATACAAGTACTTAAAGATCTATTATTTTATATAATAGTAAAATAATAATAAGAAATTGTAAATAATAATAATATTTAATAATTAGACTCGTATACCGCTTCTTCTTTGGTACAGTATCTAAATTTAATTTTAAATGGTATAATTGGAAGCAGAACCGTTGGGTGCAGCTAGTTTTCGGTAATTGACAGATCGCGTCGATACCATTTTGCGATTCGCTGAATTATTCTCTGATGGACAGCGCTAATTGATCACGTTTATTGTGAAGTGCTGTGTATTTACGTACAGATTTTGTTTGTGTAATTTTGATTTATTAATTAATTTCATAGGCATTTGTCGAACGAGAATATTAAATAGTATTTATACGAATTTTGTTGAGCGTAACTATTGGATGTAAGTTTTGGGGAATAATTTTATTATACCTATGGGATGGGATTATAAATTGGAAATTAATAAATATGTTTTGAGATTGAAAATAATAACTGGTTTAATTTCGATAAAAATAACCATATTCTTTGGTAACGCGTATTTTAATGTTTGAGAATTATCGTCAAAGCTAGCGTTAGCGAGCGAAGCGTCTTTCCTTCAGCTTCGACCAAAATACTTTCGTATGTCATTTCTGTCCGAATTCCGTCCGGATCTCTGTCTTCGTCTACTGTGGCCCTATTCGGAGCTCTGAGATTTTCATCTCACCTTTTTTCGTCCTTGTTGCTCTCGTTTGAAACGTCATAGGTGTGAGAGTGACCAAGATAAAATCTCATCTCACGAGCAGGAATGGTCGCAGTTCTTAAAACCTGACTCGGCAAAAAAACTGTATAATTATCGAACCTGCTCATAAAGTTCCACGAGAATTGGTTAAGAAATTTGACCTGTGGAGGAGGACAGATGTCGGCCGCGAGATCTACAGCATAGCATCTACAGGGGGGCTATTCCTGCGCGTGAGATGAGATGAGATTTTATCTTGGTCACTCTCACATCTATGACGTTTCAAACGAGAGAAACAAGGACGAAAAAAAGTGAGATTAAAATCTCAAATCTCCGAACAGGGCCACAGCTATTGACTTAGCGAAACTAGGTTTCAGAGTCTATCGGGACATCTCGGCATTTGTTTGTACGACGATAATTTGAGCATCGTTGATCCTATCTTCATAAAATTTTGCAGGCCAGTAGTTCATGCAAACACAATTTTTCAATTCTATATGAGCTAAATAAAAAAAAATTGAAAAAAAAATCATTATTAATTTATCTGAAAGCAAATAAAATATGTTGCTCAGTTGTACTTACTTCTTCCTGTACTCTAAAAGGAGTGTTCTGTGACACCTCCGATATTTTGAAATAAGAACGCCGCATTCGCAATTCGAAACTACGAATTACAAGTTTAAAAAAGTAGGGAGCTTTTTTTGTCACATGATTTGGGTTCTACTTGCTCTTGTAAAACGTATTTCTTAAGAATTTGAACTCTGTTCAAATGTAATAGAGGTGATATTTATGAGCCGGTTGTTTAAGAATGTATTTTTAAACTTTGTCGAATTATACAAAGCAGTTTATTTTCTTTTTTGTCCAGTATTATGCGTCGATTTGGGCGTTAAGTTCCTTTTTTGAAAAATGAATAGGTAAATACAGACGCTTCAAGTTACAAAGCTTTGAAATCATAGATATTTTTAGAGTACTTTATTTTTTCAATTTGTTTTTTATGAATCAAATTTGAACTTAAAGTTAATCAAAATAGAGAGCATTTTCAATTGAAACGACGGTAAACTTAGACTGTTAAAAATAAATTGAGAAGATTTAAATACGGTTTAAATATGAGTTAAGTTTACTATCGAAATTCAAATTTAGTAATCGTGTAAGGTCAAATCAGTCAAGCTATTTTTTTGGCCTGTCAAGTTCAACGTTTTTTTTTTTTTGTGGTTTTGGCTGATCAATGTTTTAACATTCAGCCAGCAACGAAAATTTATGTCATCATTTTAATTTAACAATTATGCCGAATATTTCCGTTACGGTCAACGCATTTGACCCGAAAGACAATTAATTTGTGAAGCGCATTAACGCAGGCAATTAGATACAGAATAGAAATTAATGTGATAGTGTCGCAGGGTGGAATTAGGGTGATTGTTGTCACATTTAATTTTAATGTTTGTCATCCTAGCATCTGCTGTTTTAGATGGCTGTATTAACATTTGTAGAGAAATGCATTATAATTTACTAGCTGCACCCTGCGGTTTCACTTGCTATCCTAGAGGAACAGGAACAAGAATACCAAATTTTAGTTCTGTAATTGAAACTACATAAGTAAATACATAATTAGTAATTCTGTTAAATATATACATATATAATTTAAATGTATAAAGATAGGCAAAGGCAACTATGTTGATGAAGAAAACCCGCTATGGCCACATGTTCACCACGCTTGACAAACATCTTAGCTCAAGCAATGGGCTAGGCTGAATACCAGCTCTGTGTGGACCTCGTCTACGCAGAACAGTGATGAGCCTCCTCCAATTGATAAAACAATTTTATCATTATACTCAGTTTAGGTGTAATCTCAGATCAACCTAGAGGAAAAGACGGAACACTGTGTTATATCTCGCTGAAGCCACTTCTTTTCAAACTTGTTCTACGCAGAACAGTGATGAGCCTACTCCAATTGACAAAACAATTTTATCATTATACTTAGTTTAGGTGTAATCTCAGATCAACCTAGAGGAAAAGACGGAACACTGTGTTATATCTCGCTGAAGCCACTTCTTTTTAAACTTGTGTGCGTGGTAATTTTGCCATGAAAAACATTAACAATTGCACGAAAACTAAAATTAATTCCCAAACTCTACGTTTGCCATTTCCGTTCCAATATACAACCTTATGAGATTTAATATTTTAAAACTGCACATATGTATGTATGTATTTGTAAGAGTTTAATGTTACGGCTTTTTCAAAATTGACTTGTAAAAAACTACACAATTTTTAAAAAGAACCTCAAAATGTAGTCCTGGCCACACTTTTATAATGCACTATGTATATTATACACGAAATTAGACCATAAACCAATGCGCATAATGTCGAGGTAAAAATGACTAAGCGAGTAGCATAGATTTTTTGCGTCAATGTGTGCGTCTTGTGTACATATACGACAGTAGCGTAGTTTTTGGATGGGTTTTGGCTTCACTTAGATCATACGCCGTGCGCCATCTTATTCTCTAGGTTGATCTGAGGGTGTAATGTTATAAGTACTTATAGTTTTCTTTAATGTGTTGTAAAGTCATAGGTTTTGGCAATCAATACATTTTCTAATCATGAAATACTTACATCCAAATTTTAATTTCGATACGACAATCAGAAGTTGGTTAAAATTGATTTCTTAGAGAATAAAAGTGTGCTGAAAAGAGGAGGATCGCAATTCGGTTCAATTTTTTTTATGATTTACCGCCTAGCTCGTTATTTACAACTAATTTCGAATATTATTGAAAAGTATTTACAGATTAGTCCCGTTTTCTAGGGCTTCGATTCTACTAATCGTTAATCGTTATATTAATCGTTTTTCAAATTCGAACAGGGACCCTGTTCGAATTTGAAAAACGATAATAATAGCCCCCCAGGGGGGCTATTCCTGCGCGTGAGATGAGATAAGATTTTATTTTGGTCACTCTCACACCTATGACGTTTCAAACGAGAGCAACGAGGACGAAAAAAGGTGAGATGAAAATCTCAAATCTCCGAATAGGGCCACAGGTGCGCTGTTTCTCGATTTCAAGGTTGCCTAATACTTTATTCTTGCTCTGCTAGCGGAGTTTACCTACTTCTACAAATTCTATGGCAATGCAAAACAACACGTTGTATATTAAACATTATTACGTAACATCCTTTTATGGCGTCGGTTATAAAGCTGTTGATTGACATTATTCTTTCAAGCACAAAAATTGCTACTTCAAATGCGCGATGACCACACAAAAATACATACTAATGTTTAGTATCTTATCAATATTACATTTTTATCAGTTCTTGCTACATCTAACGCGGTCAAAACATGTTCAGATGTGTTTAATTGTATATTTATTCAAATGTAGTTTAAGTTGGGGTCAGATATAAGGGGTGGGTACACCTTTGCGAGTTTTTTGGGGGTTAAAGATGTTTTGAAGTTTAAAAGGAGTTTTAAAGTGTAGATTAGAGACTTTTAGTTTGGAGTTTTGTTAAAGTTAAGTTAGTTAACCAACTAAATTACTTAGGCCCACTTGTAGAAGACACGGAGTTAAATTCTTAAACGCAAGGTTAACTAGCTTTCAGTTAAAATGTTGTATGTTTAATGTTATCTGCTACATAACTGGAGCCCGGTGTGTGGTGACAGGCTCGGCCCCTGTTATATTTGGGACTGAATATTGCCTGGCGAAGTGTGAGTGTTGTATTACACCTCTGTCAGCCTCTTTAGGGGAAAGGCTTGACGATATGTTATGTTATGTTTAATTTCATCTGCTACATGACTGGAGCCCGGTGTGTGGCGACAGACTCAGCCCCCTATTTGGGACTGAATATCGCCTGGCGAAGTGTGGGTGTTGTAATAGACCTCTGTCAGCCTCTTCAGGGGAAAGGCTTAACGATATGTTGTGTAGGTTTATGTAAAATGTTATACTGCCTGACTGCCTCGGTGGCTCAGTTGGTAGCGGACCTGCCTTCTGAGCTTGGGGGCGTGGGTTCGATTCCCACCTAGGGCAAACATTTATGTGATGAACATTTGTGTTTGTTCTATGTCTGGGTGTCAATATCAATTTAAGTATGTATTTAAAAAAATCTAAGTATGTATATCCGTCTCTGGCAGCCATAGTACAAGCTTTGCTTAGTTTGGGGTCAGGCGACCGTGTGTGGAAGTGTCCCGAATTTATTATTAACTTAACTTGACGTGGTAACTTAAGGTTAGCTAACTTAGTAACCTATTAACTCTTGGGGGAGCAAGACTATTTTTCAGTTTAATCTCTGATGAGCAGTTAACTCCGAGTTAGAAAGATAACTCAAGCATTTGCAAGTTGGTAGTGAACCTAACTTCTGAGCTTCGGAGGATAGGTTCGATTCCCACTTAGGGAAAACATTCATGTGATGAGCATATTATTTATTACTAGCTGCGCCCCGCGGTTTCACTCGCGGTTAAAAAGTATCCTATGTGTTATTCTAGACTATAATCTATCTCTGTGCCAAATTTCATCCAGATCTGTTCAGCCGTATTGGCGTGAAAGAGTAACAAACATCCATACATCCATTCTTACAAACTTTCGCGTTTATAATTTTAGTAGGATAGGATCTGTATATTTTGTTGTGGTGTTAATATTTATTTAAGCAGGTATGTATTCAAATCATATAAGTACATCAGTCTCTTGCAGCCATAGTAAGAACAAGCTTTGCTTAGTTTGGGGTCAGACGAACGCGTGTGCAAAATGTCCTAAATGTTACTACGTAGCTTACTCTTAAATGGTCGTATCGAAATGAAACTTTGGTTCCGATTACAAAATTACGATTATAAATTTGGTATTTCAGAGCTGAACTAATGATGGAACCGGGAGGTGAAAAGTGTTCTTTTTAGTTTTTCTTAACTAAATATTTCAAAGAATCTTTAATATTTTAAGATTCGATTACACTGGCCAACAGCGATTTTGTTTCTCTTGATGTAAGCGTGGTTTCGAATACTTCTACGGCAACAATTTAAGAAAATATGGGTGGTTTTGAAATACACATTGCACTAAAATAATAGTACAAAGCAGAGGGAGAGAGTAGTTTACATTTTATTGAGCTAAACCAGTAGGTACTTTCATAAATATATTTGAAAATTGGCCACTTGAAAACATAGACAGTCTGTCGGTATTCTACAGAATATACTACGGCGAGTGTGCACAAGAACTGCACGACCTGATCCAGCCATCACCGTTCTTTTATAATTGTACCAGGCGCACCTGTAAGAGACACCCTCTTATGGTGGAAATTCCGTCAAAACGCACTAAGCGTTTGAAGTCAACTTTTCTTGTAAGAACTGCAGAGGTGTGGAACTCGTTGCCTGCGTCTGTCTTTCCACCTTTATACAATCCGGGGGTGTTTAAGTGTAAAGTGAATAGGTATCTCCTCGGCAAGCGTGTTACACCTTCGATCACGTCGACGCTTCCCATCAGGCGAGTCAGTGGTCAAAAGTATGCCTAGTCTGTAGTAAAAAAAAAACAGGAAAAAAAAATCAAAGTTTTTTTGCTGAGCAGTGTTATAAGTCATAAATTACCGAAAACCCAAAACCTAATTTTAAGGCCCAAATAACCCAAAACAGCCAAACCTCATCCTTCATTCTTAGGCTCGGCGCACACGGGGCGGGCACTCAGCCCGGACGTCGGACGTTGGACGTTCGTAAATAAAACGCTACGTCTGCGCGCGGACTAATGACTGCATAACTGATATTTACGTTTGCAGAACGGATTGGCGTTCGCGTTGATGACTGTGCATTAGATGCTACTTGTCGACTGAGCGAAAGCGAGGTCTAATGCTTAAATAGTTTGATCTGCTTCTAGTGAAATATTCGCTTATCGGGCACATCAAGTTAAGAGTCTTATAAAAAATGACTCAAGGGTTCCGCGATGCTCTGAATTTTCCATACAAACGCGCTTGTCGAATTTCTTGGAAACCATTTGTCATATTGTTATGATATTTGACATGAACAATAAATAAATGAACTATGTATATCTCCGCCCCTATGTTCTATGTTTAAAAAAAAGGGTTTAAAAAAAATAAAAGGTGATAATGACGATGATGAGTCCCTCTCTTACCCCATTTCAGTAGTGATGGATATTTTACTGAAACTTTAAGTAGAGTTTTGTAGAGAACACAAAAAGTCACGTTACGCAATGTTTGTATCATTTGCCCACACTCGTGCACCTTAACAAACTGACAAAGGTTAATAATCCACCATTATTACAAGTTAACACTCGAAGAATCACAAGCTTGAGAAAAGAACAAAAAATTACGACAGCACCTTTTCACGTCGCGCCAAAAACCAAAAAAGTCGTTTTAACATCGATCGCTTCAAATCATTCTGTCATTAACCAGAATGCACCATTACACTGAAACCATATAACGAAAGTAATATTCGGTGAATAAAAAGGCGCCTTTCAGTTATCATTGTAAAACGAATTAAAAAGAGGCTAAAAGTACGCGCTATGGTTTCGGCAAAGGATTGGGCGAACGGAAAAAATGGAATATGATGGAACGAGTGTGGGCTTATAGGGGTGGGGAAATATCGATGTTACTGTATCGATTTATCGATAAAATCCTAATATTGTCTTAACCAGTATTATAGGTCGTTCCTGGCGCAGAGGATGGCCATCGCAATCCAGCGTATCCAATCCAGTGCGGGGCAGCACCAACAGTATCTTGCGCGTTGTTGCAGGGCGAGCTGAACTGTATTTTCATACATCACGCGGTTAGGTTACATGTTAATCATAATTAATTAGATTTTGACATTTTCACATTAAAAGTAATTTTGACATTAAATTTTTTTTTTTTTACTTAATATTCTTGGCATATTTTTATTATTTGACATCTATTTAATCTAAGATTGACATGTACCACATCCAAATAACTTTTTTTAACATATTTTTTTCATATTAATAGTATTTAATTTGTGGTGTATTTGTGTGTAAATAAATTTTTAATATGGACATGGATTGAAATAAATGATGATGATTATTATTATTATTATTAATGCCGCGGGTGTGATGAGCACTTTCACACCGGAAACGACTACGGGTGGGTTATTTAGTATGTAATTCAGTTTTTGACATGAACATTAGACAATTGTTGTCTTTTTATTTTGACTTGTGACTGTGACATTATTTTCTTATTATTAAATGACATTTTATAAATGTGAATGTGAGTTTGTTCGTTTGTTTAATTGTTATTTCACGCCTTAGCTGCTCAACCGATCATTGTGAAATTTTGTACACATATTGTCAGAGGTACAGAAAGGACCAGTGGCCCTATTCGGAGATTTGAAATTCTCATTTCACCTTTTTTCATCCTCGTTGCTCTCGTTTGAAACGTCATAGGTGTGAGAGTGACCAAGATAAAATCTCATCTCATCTCACGCGCAGGAATAGCCCCCCTGACCTTCCATAGTCTCGAAAAAAAAAACGGTTCCTGTGGGACCGCGGGTGAAACCGCGTGGCGCATCTAGTCAAATATAAATTGACAGTTTGTTTACTGGGTCAGAGACTCTGGTCAGACTGGGTCAGAACCTGGATATTACAACTAACAGCTAAGTCAATTTAATGCTACCAAATTTTCTGAGCCATCTACCAAACTTAACAAAAAATTATATCTTTTATATCGATATATGATATAAAATGAATATCGATATCGGTGAAAACAATACTTCATCACTACTCCATACACAGAAACGAGATTCAAAAGAATTAAAAAATGGTTCGCTCCAAATGGGTAGCAAAAAGTCGATGGAATGAAAAACGAAAGTAACGGCATTACTCGTACGGTGGATTACGGCTTTTGCCGGACCCGGCTTTAGGACATCACTAGTTTGATTAAAGATGTTTGATGACGATTAGCTCAGATGTGTTATGTATCTGTAAAGCATACATTAGTTAGCCTATGTTCCAATGAAACCCATTTTGTAATTGTTTGTTATGCATATTCTTTCTTTCACAAAACTTTGTATCCTTAGAGCTCGAAAAGTTTTTTTTATGTTTGTTTCGTTGCCCGATGACATTAAATAAAAATACAGACTAACAAAGAACTTCCTTTTTGGACGTCAATAAAAAATAAGACTAAAACTACTTAGTCATATCTTTTACTACAAGTATACTATAAAAAAGATTACTTACTTCAACATTCCAAAACCATATCCTATCAGTTGCAGTGTAATACTCCTAAATTCCAACAAAACCCACTCTCGTACTCGGCTCAACAATCCGTAGAAAAACAATTGATTTCAACAATAACAAAAATCATAGACACGGAAAAAATCATAGAAGCAGAATGAGAGAATGGCAGACGCCACTAAAAAAAATAAACAAGAGCATAGACAAGAGTAGCCGGCCGACAAAGGAATTACCGATTGTACATAGATAAAATAATATTTTTCTACACACCGCCCCTTAGGATTGGTCTATATAATAAGTTAAAGCGTAACTGATAAACAGGGGTGCGTTCAGAGCATACGTCAGAGTTCACCCAGAGTGCAACTTCGCCATTCAATTAATTTGATGTTTAAACGGTAGAGTTGTACTCTGGGTGCCCTCTGGACGTATCCTCTGAACCCTGCGTCACATTTTGTTGTATTTCTTTTTTGCTGTGAAAATACACAGATGAAGTAATGATAGCCTAGTTGGAGAAGGCTCGC
This sequence comes from Peribatodes rhomboidaria, assembly GCA_911728515.1. Classification (NCBI taxonomy): domain Eukaryota; kingdom Metazoa; phylum Arthropoda; class Insecta; order Lepidoptera; family Geometridae; genus Peribatodes; species Peribatodes rhomboidaria. The sequence continues at coordinate 2,971,714 of OU452190.1, forward strand.
CTTTCAAGCCAGAAAGAGCGGGTTCGATCCCAGTCGCCTGTAATGTATGATATGTGCGTTTTTAATCCACTCCAACTATGGTTGTATTCGTATTCAGTGATCTTTTTCAAGGACTAATTATGGAGAAAAAGGTACTATTTTTTAAGTAAAAGAAATGGGCTTAACATACAAGGTACAATTTTTTTGGAAAAATCGAGCACATGCGTTGATGTCTTTTAGAAGGGAAAGTGACTTCGTTTTATACAACTTTTTCTTACTTTTTCATATCGTATATATATTAGTAGTAGTATTTACCTTTCCCCCGTATGGGCTGGCAGAGGTGTAGAACACACACACTTCGCCTTACGATATTCAGTCCCAAATGTGATAGGGGGTGAGCCTGTCGCAATACACCAAGCTCCAGTTATGTAGCAGCTTACCTTTTCAATAGTGGATAATTAGTTTACATAGGTATTACAATTATAAATAAGGATAGCAATTAAATTTAAAGTTGTAGGATTCCATACTAAAATGAAACAAGAACCCTTATTTATTTCAGTCATTTTCCGTATTTTTCTTAACATTATTTTTTTAAGGTTTTTTTTTTTAAATAATTATTTTGAACATGCAGTTCAAATCGTTATCGCTTATGACTGAAGCCACGCCCCCGGCGTGCGTTAAGGGTGCTTCACACGAGTTATTAGCCCTTTTGTGGAGTGCTCGTATATTTCACGGGCCGCTGCCGCCGGCCGTGTGGACCGCCCTTTACGCATATTAACATCAACAGTATGGGCTGAATGCGGAGGACGTTCTAAACCGAATTTTTAGAAAACGTATGTGAAAATTCATGTTTTTCTTTTTCACGTTTGCGCTGAAAGATTGGAAAGGTTATCTATTGTCAAGTTTTCCCTAAGATTCTCGTTATTAAAAAAAATAGTTAAAATCATAAACAAAAATTACATGAAATGGAAACGTCAGTGCTAAATATTTTTTATGAACTGGGGCCCTATTCGGAGATTTGAGATTTGATCTCACCTTTTTTTCGTCCTGGTTGCTCTCGTTTGAAACGTCATAGGTGTGAGAGTGACCAAGATAAAATCTCATCTCATCTCACGCTTAGGAATAGCCCCACCTGTTCTTTTTTCTGAAACTGTATAATTATAACACGCGCACGCGCGCACACACACACATACAAAGATAAATAGAGACATCATACATTCACACTTCATTGGGATTTTTCCACATTTTCTAAGTCTTTGCTCAAGCTGCAAACAGAAATCAGAAATCAGAATTTATTGAAAACCTCTATAGTTACACTGTGGTACTGCGACTCCTCTATAGTGACCTCCTTCATATTATTTCCACAGATTCCGTAAGATCGGTAATTAGGCGATTTAGACGTGTTCTGTGTACCCTTTCCTTTATCTCCGTCCATTAACATTACCTCGAGGCGCTCCTGTTTATTGAAAGGAAATATAACTTTATCAAGCTTGAAAATTTCCTTTGTGACGGTAATTAATATAATAAGTCAGAAACAATGGAAAAGTAAAATTGATCTTGTTTTATCTTTCTTTATTTTTCTCTATTGCTCTCTCCCTCCCTCTCTCTCTTTATTTCGCTCTTCTTTTCTCGGAAACCTTGATTGTTACCGATGATTGTTACCGTTCAGATGTCATGGCGGAATCTAAAATCCCTCATAGATTAAGTAACAAAAAACTTTAAAAAATAACTTAATTACATGAACTCTGAAAACAAAACCCTCCTTTTTCGGCAGTCGGGTAAAATTGCACTAAGTGCTTCTTCTTAACTGACTTCATAAAAGAGTGAGTTTTCAATTCTGTTGTATGTTGCCGTATTACTTCGTTATTACTTTAAAAGCCGATTTCGAAAATCCTTTTTTATTTTTAAAAAATCGTAAAAAATTGTTTTAAAAACTACAGATTTTATTTTAGACATCACATTTATACGAGTACAACACAATTTTATTGCACAGATAATTAACTAATAGAGCACATTTAGCAGTACAAAGGCAGCCTTATAGCCTAGAGCAATTTTATCTTTCAGTTATTTACCCACAGTCATTTATTTATTAGGTAGAAATACCAACAGTTTACACTTTAGACATTAAAAAAGAAAACACTAAATAACAGAGTTCTGAAGTGAAAACCTATTATAGGTATTTACAACATTCTTTTTATAATACTTTAACTTTTTTTTTTTCGCAGTTTGGGGGCTGAGCTACCCACGTCCGTAGGAGTGTACTCTATTCTGATTCCCTACACGGAAAAAAAAAATTAGCTGCTGTTACTACATTTTAGTTGTAGTAGCAAATATCCTTTCAAACTATAGGGACAGCTAAGTTTTTTGTTAGCGTAGCAAATTGTTTTTAGCTGAACGAATTTAGCTGTTGCAGCTAACAATCTTAACAATACTTAGCAGTAGTTGCTAACAATCTTAATAATTAGCAATAGCAGGTAAATATTTTATCCTAAAATAGTTAAAATATTTTGCTCTGATAGCTAATTGAAACATTCGAATTTGTTTTGTTTATAAAGATAACAAATTTAGTAAACTCAGTTAAGTAATTTGCAGTAACTGCAACTTGAGTGTGATTCTCCTAGCAAAATTTTATTTTGAATAGTAGCTAAGCAGTCTTCGTCGTAGTCAACAAAACTTTGCCAGTGTTTCGAAGATAATTGGTGCAGCAGCTAAGACATAGGCAGCAAAACAGATTTAGTTGCCACAACTAAACCATTTTTTTCAGTGTACACGTGGTCCCCGGGTAGTGCTAACCGGGTAGCAAACTCTGGTGGGAGGCTTCGGCCGTGGCTAGTTACCACCCACCGGACCAAGCCATGCCGTGAAATGACCTAGTCGTGTTTCGGGATGTAGTCCGGTGTAACCGTTCCGAAGACGGGTCTGAGCAGTGGCGCACTTATAGCGCCTCACTCAACTGCCGTCTTTGTACTTCTTCACTCTAGTAAACTTCAAGGCTAGAGTGAATAAGTACCTTCTAGGTCGTCGTGCTCCATCTTAGACCACAACGTCGCTTAACATCAGGCGAGTTGGTGGTCAAATGCCGACCACCAACTTTAAAAAAAAAAAAAAAAAACTAATTATTGTACATGTTCACAATTATTTTTATTTTTTTTGATCTTTTCATTACAATTTCTACATTTATTTGTGCTATTGTAAGTATGGTGGGTTCGTTTTTACTTTAGGTTCCGAAAGTTGGAGAAACAAAATTAAAAAAAATATATAAATTACAAATGAAACTTAATTAAATTTACACCGAAGATGATAAAACACATTTTACTTATTAGAAATGCTATTCAAATAATTCGTCAATTTACTTTTAAACACGTTCAAACAGTCATCAAAAATATCAGGAAGAACCATTAATTTCGTTATACATTCGACATATTCTCAATATAGGAGAGTTATGAGCTCATTGTAAGTAGCATTGCACATTGTAAACACACTTTACAGTGCCACATTAGATAAAGGCCGTTACCGGGTCATCTTGATAATGAAATCGGTATCGGTAATCTGACACGCAAAGTAATTATTACCTACCTACCTACCTACCTACCTACCTAACCTACCTACACACTTCAAAGCTCAACTGCCGTGGCTCGGATTTCACGTCTAATTGTAGGTTTCAGCTATTTATAACTACCCCAGTAAAAAGAAATTTTTCCTCCTCTACAGGTCCATTCCTCAACCGAGACACGTCAAACTTGTTCGTATAACACTTCATCGTTTCTGCGTCGGAGGCTAAAACTGACAGACTGACTGAGTTGGCTGACTGAGCTTTAGCTAAATAACCTTACTTTAAAACGATTTTTTTTTAAACATCGTATTTACTGCGGCCTAATCCGTGTTCTCGCTTTTTAACAACATGTGGACACAGAATAAGCACCAGTAAAATAAATAAATTCGGGACAATATATCCAAACACGATCGCCTGACCTCAAACTAAGCAAAGCTTGTACTATGGCTGCCAGAGACTTTTACATACATATATACCGGGTGTAAGGAGACCGTTCTCGAAAACGAAAACTGGGAATAGTGGTGGGGATTACTAATACAAAGCGACTAAAAAAAAACGCGAAAAAAAGACTTTTTTTTTAAACTTAAAATCTGATATTTTAACATCGACACAAGTTATACAAGCTTTAAAAAGCTAGTTTAAACACCAATTACCAAAAAAAAAAAAATTTACCCTAACGGCAGTCTAATACTAAATGCCTAACAGCTGACGCTAGAGGTGAACGCCCGCACACAGCTGCGCGCGGTCGCGACCTAGGTGCCGCGCCGCCCGCGCCCTCCGCTGTCTCGGCGCGCGCGCGGCCCGCGGCGGCGCGTCGTCGCACTTTCCGTAGGTACTGGCGCCGACCATTGACCCCCGCGATATAAACGCGTTACATTGCTGGTTTGCAAATTTCTAAAAGTTTAAAATAACAGTTATATGGCTAATAGTTAGTGGTTTCGGGTTGTGTATAGATAGTATAATAACGGCGTTTCGGCTTCGAGAACGGTCTCCTTACACCCGGTATTTTTAAAATACATACTAAAATAGATAATTAATACCCAGTATGCACAATACTCGTTAATTTCGGTATCAAATTACCGAAATGACTCTCTTCATCAATTTCTTAATTTTTTATGCCAAAGGTGGCAAGCGAGCTAACGGGCCGTCATTTTAAGCGATCTAATGTAAAATACCGCTTGTTTCTTGAAAAATTCAAAGAAAAATAGATAAGTGTTTAAACTTTTTACCGAAAAGTTCACACCAAAAGTTAGATAAGAACAAAAGTATATAAACACTCAAAACTAGTGTAAAAAACGGCCTTATTGCGAATAGTGCTATATCATCCAGGCAAGTTCTTAAATAAAAATCGTCCTACAGAGGCTGTTAACTTTAGCAAAACAAAAATTTTGCCTATGCGTCAGTCCAGACTATCTCCATTCCAAATTTCACTAACATTTAATCGCATCTGCCACGTCCGCCAATACCAATAACTGTCCATAACACAATAATTAGTTAACTCTACTGAGAATTCAACATCCCGTTAAACTGTCCAAATAATTATAACACAACAATAAACAACAATGAAATTGTCGCAAAATCGAAAATTGCTGCCATCTGCCTCGCATTCTGACATCCCAAAGGGTTTTGGCGCGGTTATCCAACTGTCAGGCGGCCATTTTGAGACCATAGACTAATTTGCAATTTTTCGCGCCATTGATTTCAAAGATGGTCAATTAGGCGGTAAATCTCGTTTGTTTTTTGTACTGTCGGCTTGCATGGCTTTGGACCATTGTTAAATATTAATCCGAAGTTAAGTTAAAGCAGTTAAATAAACAGTTTGAAGGATACGTAAGATGAGCGTCGTACGTACAGCTGTAATTAAAGAAAAATAATTAGTAAGGTTGTAATTTGATTTCAAAATCAAAGTCAATATGTTTTTATTCATTTGGGTATCAAAGATTACCTATGAACGTCAAAGTTTTTCAATGGACTCGAGACCGCCTTGTTCGGAAAAAAAGCACCACTACCCAGAAGAACATGCAAGAAACTGAGGGGCATATATTTTTTTTTAAATTGTGTCTCACAAATTTTGGCTTACAACTAGGTAATATTCATGTACTAGTGGCTACTTGGCGGAAATGGAAGGCACCAGACATCTTTGTCTTCTAAATTGAAAGTACCTGATTGTCCTGGGGGGCTATTCCTGCGCGTGAGATGAGATGAGATTTTATCTTGGTTACTCTCACACCTATGACGTTTCAAACGAGAGCAACAAGGACGAAAAAAAGTGAGATAAAAACTCAAATCTCCGAATAGGGCCACTGCTATTTGTCAGTAGCGCTAATTTCTAAGGGCGAGATTCACAGACCGCACTTCGATTCACTTTGATGGAAAGTTCAAGTTTCCAGGTAAGATTCTTGAAGTTTCCATCAAAGTATAGTTGAAGTACGGTCTGTGAATTTCGCCATAAGTAGGTATCAATTAAAAGCGTACCAAACAAACTTACTAGCTCTGGCCCGCGGTTAAAAAGTACTACCTACTCGTACTAAGCGGTCCGCCTCCACCTTCTCAATACGAACGGCTAGGGACTAGAATCGTTTGCCACCAGCTGTTTTTCCGACTAACTACAACCTAGGTATCTTCAAGGCCAGAGTGAAATACCTACTAGGTCTTCGTGCTTCATCTTAGACCACAACGTCGCTTAACATCAGGCGAGTTGGTGGTCAAATGTTGACCTATTCTTTATAAAAAATAAAAAAGTACCCCAGGGGGGCTATTCCTGCGCGTGAGATGAGATGAGATTTTATCTTGGTTACTCTCACACCTATGACGTTTCAAACGAGAGCAACAAGGACGAAAAAAAGTGAGATGAAAAACTCAAATCTCCGAATAGGGCCACAGGGCATAAGCTATCTCCATCTTCATCAAAATCTGTCCATCCGTTTTAGCGTAAAGGAGTAACAAACATACACTCTCACAAACTTTCGCTTTTATAATATTACTGTGATTATCATACTAAAGTCAAGATAGGATGTCTATCATAATGATGTATGTTAATATTATAAGTATCAGGGTTATCCTTTATAATTGACCAAATAATGATCACACAAACAGCATCCCCTAAACAAATTGACAAGCCCGTACCCGGAGGGTAGGGTTACATCATTTAGCAATTACCACCGGCCGTAGCGAGCGGTGATTTTTAATCTGTGCTTAATGTTCAGTAAGGGTGATTAATATCGTCTGAGTGTGTATTAAAAGTGTGTGTGTAATAGTAATTGTTTTATGGTGCAGGTGTATTTTTTTCAATTTCAGGGTGAAAGTTCTTTATTGAAAAGGTAAAAGTAATCGAGTCGTTAACTCACCTAGCATCAACTCACTCGCGAAGAACTCGACCGATGGGTATAGTAGTTAACTCGACCGTGTTCAGAATTATAAATAAGTAAGTAAGTAAGTACATATACATGTTTTTGGCAAAGTATATACTAATCTTAGAGCTCTGTTGTTGACCGAGCGAAACACAGACATCAATACTACCCTCAATAACTGAAGACATCAATAATTGTAAGCACATAATTATATAAATAAATATATATATATATTTCACAGTATCTACTATTTCTAATACTCTTTGTTACGCAACTATTCAATCATAGAAATAGTGCCTTTAAATTGTTATGTGTACCTAGTTTTGGAAAGGCACTGGCTGCTGCAACACAGCTCACGCTACGGCAGCAGACAGTGTCCTAATTTAACATTGTGTAAATGTATTGAAACAAATAAATACTTTTTATTTTGTATTTTTGTAATATATACCTACTAGGAAAAGTCGACTTTGCGTGTATGTATGTTTTTAAACATGATTTAAACTTGAGTATAAATATATACGTAGTACGTAAAACTTTTCTAGTAGGTATACTTAACGCACCTTTGATCACCTGGGTGATACGGGTGAACAAAGTTTACTAAAAGTGCACTTAATGCACCCAGTGAATTAAGTAAACTACGCGTACGTACGCATATGTATGTAGTTCATTTCTATACAACATTTTTAACTCAATTATTAGCTAAATCTGAAAAAATGGAAGTTACGAAATTTCAGTTCAAGCCAACCTATAATTTAAACAACCAATAATTTAATTTATAATTTATTTTATTTTATTCTATACTGGCTGCGCCCCGCGGTTTCACCCGCGGTTAAAAAGTATCCTATGTGCTATTATAGACTATAATCTATCTCTGTGCCAAATTTCACCCAGATCTGTTCAGCCGTTCTGGCGTGGAAGAGTAACAAACATCCATCCATCCATCCATTCTCACAATCTTTTGCGTTTATAATATTAGTAAGATTACAACGTCTAAGGGTAAAAAAAGGCCTGATATAAAGAAAATTTGAATTAGAATTTGAATATAAACTAAATTGAAAAAAAGTAATACCTACGTGTACTCATTTAAGTGATTAAAACAAATTTAAAGTTACAGTTACCAAGTTCCCCGTTATTATACCAGTGACATCAAAGCACTTAGCAAATCGGGCTTCCCTTAACGCATTCAATCATTTAACTAGTGTTTATAATCATTACCGACCCCACGAGGGGCCCGGGGTCTCCAGTGACCCCGCGAGGGGTCTGGGTCTCTGGTGACCCATCAGCGTCCCATGTGCCCACATCTGGGACACCAGTTGTTTGGACTATTTTTTAGCAAGCTTTTATGATTATTTGTGGTTTGTGTTATTTTTTGAGGGTGTTATGATGTGATACGCTTTTGGTTTGACAGTTCATTTTTTAATGCAAGTATTATTGTTGTCTCTGGTTTTATTTTTACTTTTTTGTTTGTGAAATAACATTTGCTATAATTATCCTACCTACATTGGTAAGTCTATCAGTAGGCCCACGATGGAGCACGCTTGCCTAGAAAAAACCGGTTCACTTGAGACTTGAACACACCCAGATTATAAGTGTCAGGGAACACACACTCTGGCAGAGTATTCCACACTCCAGCGGTCCGTATGAGATATGAGGAACCAAAGTGTTTCGTCTACAACCACGCGCCCTCATATATACGAATACATATGTCTTATATTAATGTAAGTATCTACAGTCAATTTTTTGTTTTACGCACATAAAAAAAGTTGTTGTATTTTTTCCTGTAGGTGTGTTTACATTGAATACAAGCATTTAATAGCATTTTATTGGGAGAGGCAATTTGCACTGAAATACAGTGAACACAAGTTCGGAGCCAATGGGTTCACATTAATTTTCGTAAAATGTTTTAAACCAAATAAATAAATAATAAAAATATATTATTAATTAACACTATTGTACGGCGACAATATTTACATTAATCCATCAATATGTCGTCAGCTTTAATAAAGGCCGCACGAAGCGCTTTTAAAACCTCTCCCTAATAAGAACTGCCAAGGAGTGGAACGCACTTCCTGCCTCGGTGTTCCCCAGCAATAGATACAACCTGTGTCTCTTCAAGACAAGAGTGAATAGGCACCTCATTAGCAAGCGTGCTTTTTTTTTTTATATAGAATAGGTCGGCGTTTAACCACCAACTCGCCTGATGTCAAGCGACGTTGTGGTCTAAGATCGAGCACGACGACCTATAAGGTACTTATTCACTCTAGCCTTGAAGTTTTGTAGAGTGAAGAAGTACAAAGACGGCAGTTGAGTAAGGCGCTACAAGTGCGCTACTGCTCAGACCCGTCTTCGGAACGGTTACACCGGACTACATCCCGAAACACGACTAGGTCATCACGGTCATCACGGCATGGCTTGGTGCTCCATCTTAAACGGCATCGTCACTTTCCATCAAGTTTCTTGTGGTCAAACGTCGGCCCATTCAATCAAAAAAAAAAAATTAAAGTCATAAAAACAGTCGAATCAGAAAAACAAGCTACTTAAAACATTAATGTTATAAAACAACATTTATTCATACAAAAAAAAGGAGTTATCCGAACAGGCTTAGAGCTCGCTGCGCTCGGTCAGTCTTCTCAATCCACCCTCCGTTTATTTGATAGGGCGAATAATTACTCCATTAGAGTCCATAGACAACGTAAGACGCTTTTTGTGAGGACAATGGTACAGCCGTAATTGGAACACTAGAGATGCCCTCGGGGCTAGGGTTGGGGTAAAATAGTCGGTGAAGTGGACGTCATTTTTGACAACATGGTTCTGTTCTACCTTCTTTTTAGGGTTTCTAGTCGAAATGGTAGAATGGAGCCTTTATGATGAGCCTTTGATGTTTTTTTTTATATGTCTGTCTATCTTTAAGTATGTAAGTATACCTTCACCATCTTATTAATCGTTGTATAGCCTTGTGGTATAGATTGAAAAAAAGCGATGGTAGCCTAGTTGGGAGAAGGCCCGCCTCTCAAGCCAGTGGGAGCGGGTTCGAAACCAGCCGACGGCACGCACCAATTTGTTCATTGTGTGAACACATGTGCGTATTGTATGTAATCTGCTACATGACTGCAGCCCTGTGTATGGCGACAGGCTCGCCCCCTGTCACATTTGGGACTGAATATCGCCCGGCCAAGTGTGGGTGTTGTATTACACCTCTGCCAGCCCTCTCGGGGGAAAGACATATAAGTGACCATTCACCACCCTGCCTCGCAGTCCGCCCTGCAGGACCGCCGCTTCATGCAGGATGGTGAATGTTGTCGCAGCCTGAATCACTTCCAGCAACGACGTGTAGAATGTATGTGCAGGATGCTAGGCAGGATAGTGTGTGAGCTACGTCCTGCTTCGTAGTCCTGCACTGTGGACTGCAAGACAGGATGGTGAATGGATCAAGCGGTCTCCCATCACCGTCTCTATCGACTACAATATTGCTTAATAAAAACAAGTTACATTAATAAAAGAAAAACGAAGAACCCGGCTCCTAATTATAGTGGCCTATTTCACTTCCACTATCAAGACGATTCAAATGACACCTCACATGTCGAAATCCATCCAGCCGTTTAGGCTGTAGAGCGTGTCAAAGAAACCTCAACATACATACCCACACACATACATACACTCGAAAAACATAACCAACATAAAAATCGGACAAAAACAAAGTCAAGCGTTTCGGAAGTTGACACCCTACTACGTCACTCGTTGTCGTCATCGTCTCTCTAGAACTTGTTGTAAATTACTTACTAACATATTCGCCGGCCTTGCTTAATTTATGCATCGTTTGACGTAAGTGCATGTCACCCACGTGACATTTTTGTCTGTTATCATTATAGGGTCGACTGGGGCAAATACATCTGTGGGGCAATTGCGTCGCTCGAGAATTAGTGACAAACCCTTTACAAATTAAGCGCCACCTACATCTTTTTTCTATCTTTAGTTGCAATAATATGTACAAGATGGCGTTAGTTGCCTAATTTGTGAAAGGTTTGTCAGTCATTCTCGAAAGACGCAATTGCCCCACAAACACATTTGCTCCAGTTGACCCTACCTATTGTAACATAACTTTAATGATCTTTACCAGTAAGTCAGCAACATTATTCTACCTAATAAAAGTTGTTTAAACGCATTAACCAATCACAAACAATGCTAACAACTTTATTCCAAGAATAAATTCAAATTAGGAACAGCCAATTTTCTCCCGCCAAACGGATACACGACACCCACTCAACTGGTAACACTGACGAATCAAATTTAACCATCGAATCATAAACAAACATCTCAATTCAAATTTCGAACGGGCTTATTCCAAATTCAAATAGACAATGCTGGCTGTAGAGGAGCATTAGGGATTATTAGGGCCAGCGTATACTGAAGAGTTCAGAATGTTTTAGTTTTAATTTACATATATTTGTGATGTGACACACGTATTTGTGTCACACTTTAATTGTGAAACCATCAATATCCACTTATGCACTTATTCTTTCTCGATTTCTCTGAATTTCGGTTAACAAGAGCCAGACAGCTCTTAGCCAGAGCAAAAACAAAATATAAGTAAGCTCATTAAAGAAATAATAATTTTCACATCCAATAAAATGAGTTTTACCTTCGATCATATTTAAGGGAGAAACGGTACGAAATCCTAAGAATGGACCGCATAAATTAGGTGCTGCACACAATACTACATATACTAATTTCGAGGATTTTCCCGACAAAATTTCCCAACCAATTTTAGTTAGGCAGAACAAATTAGATATTTTAGAAGTATCGTGGAAAACATGCAACAAAGGAAAATATTATTTAATTATTCTCTAAAGTATCCCATTGCTAGGCAAATTCCTCCCCTCCCTCCTTCCAGACTGCCCAGTACAAACTATGCAAAAATATTCCAAAAAAAAGGCAATTAACTAAGTGGTACCCGAATACTGAAAGCAGTGTGCGTCGCGCCTAACAGAGCTATTACACGACCGGTTGGCCAAATGGCGCGAAATCCGACCCTCGAGCTGAAAACACAGGGGCGGGTAGCCATAGAGTAGACACTCGTTTTATTTCCCTCTTCAGTTTGTTTGTGGCCAGTGACGTTTCTAAGTAGGTATTGCTGGAACTATTTGAAATTGGAACAAAAGTTAATGTATTGAGTAGCCTGATAACTTGTTTATTTTATTTGAGCGTGGTCTGAGTTTAGCTGTAGTTTTGCTAATATTTATTTGAAGTGAAATCAAAAATCAGATTTTTTTGATAACTCCAATTGTTACACAAAAAAAGTAAACTTTAAAAGAGTTTATAAATAACAAAACAGTAATTACATGGCTAACGCCAACTTCTCAAAGTTTTTTAACCAGCAGGCAGACTAGCATCTAGCGCGTGGCGCAGCTAGTAAAATATAATACTATTATCATTACTCTAATTCATCAAAAACATAAAAAAAATTATTGAACCAAACCCACCATCACGTCGTCTTATACATAAACTAAAACCGCCTCAAAAACTATCTGGCAGTTTTAATTTAAACACATGTTCAAAAACTCTCCCATCTGTATTTCTCGTTACTCTTTGGCGCGCATTAGCTACTGGCCACTATGGGACCGCTAATGGCTTCGACACATATTTTCAATCATCCTTTATTTTATGATAATTTGGTTGGTATTATGGGTTAAATGCTGAGTTAAATGGTATTTGATTACACACTATACACGTATACCTATTGACAAAAGTGGAAAGAACTCAAAATAAATGACTATCATTTATTTTTTAATAATATGTAATTTGAAAATCGAGCTCAGTGGCAGATATAAATATTTACCTACATCCAGCGGACAAGAGCAGGCTGATGATGATGATGGTGATGATGATGATGATAAACTAGAAACGTTCGTAACTTAGTTCAACTTATGTCTTTATTAACGTCGTTATTAGCGTCATCTTAATCTAAATAAATTACGTGTCACGTTGTTTGTCCGCTATAGACTCCTAAACTACTTAACCGATTTCAATCAAATTTGCACACCGTGTGCAGTTCGATCTAACTTAACAGATAAGATAGCTCACATAAATATATATATAAATAATAAACGCGAACGAAGTCGCGGGGTGACAGCTAGTTAATATATATATAATACATTTCATTTTATGTTAATAAGGTCGTAAAATGTTCGTAACTTACCTTAAGTCTTACCTAATCATCGAAGTTGCTCTAGTAAATAATCTTAGAACTAGATTACCTTAATAAAACCAACTCAATAAAAAATAGTAATCCCTAAAATAATTCAATACACTTTCTCAAGAAATCAATGAGTACTTAGTTAATAAGATTACGTTCCCCAAAATACTGGCACAAGACAACTCTTAAAAAAACTACTTACTTTAAATTTGGAATGCAATAGGACCATCTGCCGCCACAATGGGCACTTACATGCGCATTACGAACATTTTGAAATTCGAACTCCGAAAATTATAGATCAACTTTATCACTTTCCAATAAAGGTGCTTTCTGTGTGGCAAAACCAAAAAAACTCCCCCATTTTAGCGCGGATTAAGTATAATGAATCGTAAATTCGATCTTTGACACCTTTTCCATTCGCATCCGAGTGATTTCTATGATTGTATCAGGCGGAAAAAATATCGTCATTGTGATGTAAGCTTTTTTTTGTGTGACCTAAGGTTGAAAGTTGTTTCATAAGGAGGTCATTGATTTCTATGATTGTGTGAGGCGAAGACTTTTCCCGCCATTTTGAAATGAACTTTTTTTTCTTGTGACTAAGGTTGACTATCGCGAAAAAGAGGTCGTATATGTGTAAATTAAAATGTCTGTTTGATAGCTTTTCGAGGGTGGTGAAAAGAGTGATTTTTAGCTTAGCTTTATTATGTTGGTAGCAATGTAATTGTGATCAATTTTATTGTAATAGAGAACGTATTTGTTAATTTGAGGGCTCGTGTTTTGATTTATAATATTAGTTTGGTTCACGCATAGTTTTTAATGGAGTCAGTTTTTGATAGCCTTGCTTATTATTCAGTAGCTGCAGCCCGCGGTTGTACCTGCGGTTAAAAAGTAGCCAATATATTCATCCAAACCTCAGATCAACCTAGAGAATAAGATGGCGCACGGCGTATGATTTATGTGAAGCCAACAACCATCCAAAATCTACGCTACTGTCGTATATGTACACAACACTCACACATTGACGCAAAAAACTACGCTACTCGCTTGGTCATTCTTAACTCGACATTATGGACATTGGTTTATGGTATAATTTCGTGTACTTAAATATACATAGTGCATTATAATAGTGTGGCCAGGACTACATTTTGAGGTTCTTTTTAAAAACTGTGCAGTTTTTTACAAGTAAATTTTTAACATTAAACTCTTACAAATATGTGCAGTTTTAGAATATTAAATCTCCTAAGGTTGTATATTGGAACAGAAACGGCTAACGTAGAGTTTGGGAATTAATATTAGTTTTCGTGCAATTGTAAATGTTTTTCATGGCAACATTACCACGCACACACATTGAAAAGAAGTGGCTTTAGCGAGATATAACGCAGTGTTCCATCTTTTCCTCTAGGTTGATCTGAGATCCAAACCTACTTTTTATCAAAACCCATCCACCCGTTGAAGCGTGAAGAATTAACAAACAAACACACATTTGCTTTATCGAATATATTTAAAATACTAAAAGTGTGTATCAAAAAAAATAGCGACATTGTACTACTAAGGAACTGATCAAATCAACCAAGGGTTTGATTCTGCTCAACCAATCAAACATTTTAAGCAATACATAAAAAAGCAAACAATAATTCTAGGTCTTCCCTATTCCAAATGTCATTAAGAATTTTAGCAACCATTATATACTAGTGTCGACTGGGGCAATTACGTCTTTCGAGAATTACTGACGAACCCTTCACAAATAGGAGAGTCATGTATGAACAAAATAACAAGAAAATATAAATTTAAAATTTAAAAACCGCCAACACCGATTTGTATCAAACATAGGTAAGAACACTTCTGACTAATTCACCTTGCAAACTAAATCAAAATCGGTTCATCCATTCGATGCCACAGACAGACACACACACACACACAGAAACGTCAAACTTATAACACCCCGTTGTTTTTGCGTCGGGGGTTTAAAAGTCGTCCTTGTTGCTCTCCTTTGAAACGTCATATATGTGAAAGTGACCAAGATAAAATCTGATCTCATCTCACGCGTAGAACCCCACAGACCCGCACGCGGGTGCAATCCATATAACAGGAGAAGGACCGTTAGGTGAAGGCTACTTGTAAAGTAATTATCATGATCTATTCATTGTGTGAACGTAATGCTACTTAACTGGAATGTCATCTGCTACTTAACTGGAGCCCGGTTTATAGCGACAGGCTTGTCCCCTATCACATTTGGGACTGAATATCGTCCGGCGAAGTGTGAGTGGTAGATACCCGTGTCAGCCCTTTCGGAAGAAAGGCATGACGATTTGTTATAGTAGCTGGACTGAGGTATGATGAGGACTGAGGTGAGATCCGTCGATTCTACTGTCAACACGCTTGGTACATAACACGATTTAGAATAAATAGCCATAGTCAACTAGTCGAAAGTGGTCACGTGGGCAA
Organism: Peribatodes rhomboidaria; assembly: GCA_911728515.1. Taxonomy (NCBI): domain Eukaryota; kingdom Metazoa; phylum Arthropoda; class Insecta; order Lepidoptera; family Geometridae; genus Peribatodes; species Peribatodes rhomboidaria. The sequence goes on from OU452190.1 coordinate 2,987,234, forward strand.
CACGCAGTGACGTCAATCGATGCCTAAGCAAGACTGAAATATGTCACTTACAAATATGTAGTTTTTTTTATTAGGCTTGCGTTTGGCCGCCAACATGCCTGATGATAAGCAGTGATGCGGCCTACGATGGAGCACGCTTGCCTAGAAGAAACCGATTCACTCGAGACTTGAAGACACCCAGATTATAAGTGTCAGGGAACACACAGTCTGGCAGAGTATTCCACACTCTAGCGGTCCGTATGAGAAATGAGGAACCAAAGCGTTTCGTGCGTGTTGTAGGTATGTCGACCATAAAACGATGCCGTTTTTTGTACTCTTGGTTGTTTTAAAAAGAGACCACGATGATGACGAGTGACGTCATTACGTGTTGATGTCATAATGCTAGACCTTGTTTTTTTAGATCATGTATATAGCCACAAATCACAATATTTGTTAAAGGTCCAGCCTTCGGCTAAAAATTCCAGACGCTGTCAAAATTTAACAATAAACGATACAGTCAATGCTCGAATTCATTTTCAACGTCAACAACAGACAATTTAAAGTCACTCATCCAGTGAGAGTATGAGAACAACAGATTCGATATTCGAAAAAGCTGTCAAAATTTGCGTCCAGAAAAAAACGGAATGTTCGAAATTCAAAATGCATCGAGTGCTCAGAACAGTGTCCGGAGGTGTTCCTGTTCTGTCGAATTCAAAACGCGGATTGGAACGTTCGCTAGCTCGCGGCTACACACAGCGCAACAACAAAACAGTAGGTCAAGTTTTCAAAGGGTGTCCACAAACTTTCCGGTTGCATATTTTACATAACAATATCGTCACGCCTTTCCTCTGAAAGGGCTGCGAAAGGTGTACTACAACACCCACCTTATAATTACACAATATTCAGTCCTAAATGTGACAGGAGGTGAGCCTGTCGCCATACACCGGGCTCCAGTCATGTATCGGATGACACATAATACGCGCAAATGTTCAAACAATGAACAAATTGGTTCGTGCCTTCGGCTGGGATTGAACCCACTCCCACTAGCTTGAGAGGCGGACCTTCTCCTACTAGGCTATCATTTCTTTCCGGTTAGCTTCGCATTAACAGTGTCCATAGGCAGCGGTAAAGTACAGTGATAAGTACATTACAGTGACAAAAAAACTATCTTGAGTTCAAAGTCAAAGTTAAAGTCAAAATATTTGGATTTAATTAGGTTTCAGAGATACACTTATGAACGTCAAAGTTTTCTAATAGACTCGACCGCCTTGTTCGGTTCTTGTACTTGTAAGAATAGCCTTCCTAGCCTACTGTTCTCGTCGCACTGTGTCCCTGGTAGTAGGTGCGACGCGAGTATGCGCGGTGATTTCCCAGCGCGCGACTCGCGGCGCCCAATCACGGCTCCCCGCGCCCCGCCCCGCCGTCACCAGGGCTGACACACGATACATTCTAGTCGTTTACTGATTACAAAACTGAGGTAAACTTATAGCTTAATTTTTTTTGAGGTCCTTGTTAAATCAACTCATCCCCACCGTTGACGCTTAAGCTCACTGACCCAAATTAAATTGATTGTTTTAGAATTATTAATATAAAACAAACGTATAAACATAATTTATTATATGTAATTGTTGTTTTGTTTTGTATAATTGGGGTAGGGCCTACGCCATCTAGCTACCTCTAAATATAACGAATTTTTTGAAGCTGTTAAAGCCCTACGGCGTAGGGCTTCCAATAAAATTTAAGTACTCTTCTGAATTGAAAATTTAATAACACCTTCTGGTTAACTTAACATTCAATGACCGGTTACTATTAAGTCATCACACGGTTTTATAACCATTGCAATGTAAAATACCGAAACAGAATACAGAAGTGAAATAAAATATCGACTTATACGTTTTCTCCAGTTAGGAACGCGTGACAACCCTAACCCCACCTAATACCTCACCGCGCCTCCCTAATCAACGCGCCTCAAGCCGTCTACTCGATTCACAGTTTCAAATTTAAATTTCGATTTTTCACGTTCTACATTCGAAATTGAATCGAATTTCAAGTTTTGCTGCTTACTTCGTAGGCGTAGCTATGAGCTACGGCTTGCCACGGATTTGTAGATAGTGCTACGAATTTCGTAGCTAGAATCGATTTTTCTAAATAAGATTTTTTTTTTATGAATGTTGTATTCAATTTTCTTCTATACTTAGTGTAAGACAAAGTCGTTTTCTGCGTCTGTCTGTCTCTGTCTGTCTGTAAATCCGCAAACTCCTTCTAAACCACGCATCAAAAAAAAAAATTGATGCGCTTTTCACCATCAATTATATACTTTTTCAAGGAAGTTTTATAGGTACCGTGTGAAGTCGGGCCGCTATCGCTAGCTAATGATTTAATTGTATAATAACATTTGCATAATTACACACTATTACTATTAATCTATTTAAAAAAATGTGTGTTAAGATAATGGCAGTCAATAAGACACTTCGTGTATTGAACTACAAATACAAAATTAAAATGCAAAATATATTTTCACTTCATTCTTTCGAATTGTTTTTTACGCGGGAAAGTGTGATGACATTTTTCCCGATGATTTTTCCGACCCACCACACTCTCGAATGACTGCGTTCTCATTTACCAATGGCATTTTGACGGCTATGCTATGGCCCTTTGTCACGGAAAAATATGACGTTCCATTTTTGATTGAAGTTGGCGCGCTTTTAGCGGTTTTTAATGTTCTTTTAAGTTTGGCTGTAAACGGTTAATGTATTTAGTAATAAAGGAAAGTGTGTGGACTTAGGCTAATGTGGTATTTAGGTATTGCAAGTGGAAAATACTGACATATTACCATAAAAATTGTTAATGCCTATCTACTTACTTGATAATCTAAATAATAGATAATATAAAATACTAAATCAGCGGGTTATGATGGCATTACGACGAATCTTATTAAAGAGTTGTGTCCATATATAATAGAGCCCTTAACTTACATAATTAACCTATCTTTAGAGCAAGGTTGCATGCCGGATAGGTTAAAAATTTCAGTAATTAAACCTTTGCACAAAAGAGGCTCTAAGGTAGATATGGACAACTATAGACCGATTGCCCTGGTACCTATTTTATCAAAAATTTTTGAGAAAGTGCTTTATAAAAGATTAATTTCTTATCTAAATAAAAATAATATCTTGGCCAAAGAGCAGTTTGGTTTCAGAAAGTTTAGGTCTACTACTTTAGCTACTTTTAATCTCCTAAAATTAATTTTACAAAATATCGAAAAAAAGATACCGTCATGTGCTTTATTTCTTGATCTTAGCAAGGCGTTTGACTTCGTCGATCATAATATACTATTAAATAAGATGTATAAATACGGTATCAGAGGGCCTGCCCATGATTGGTTTAATTCTTATTTAAGTGACCGAAAGCAAATAACGAGAATCTCTCGCCATGATAAAAAATCCAACTGCATAATGGACTACGACTCGGATGAAAAGGTCAATCTCTGTGGAGTTCCTCAGGGTAGTATATTGGGGCCTTTACTTTTCCTGTTGTATGTTAACGACTTTCCTCACGCTCTTGAACACAGTAGTATTTTATTTGCTGATGATACAACTATTATAATTAAAAGTGATAGCATTAATAATTTCGACAAGGATGTAAAGATCTGTTTATGTAATGTAATTAACTGGTTAAAAGCAAACAAATTAAAAATAAATTTAACTAAAACTAAATTAATACATTTTAAAACACAGCGGAGTCAAAAAATTCACATTAATATAAATTATGAAAATAATGTAATTGAACAAGTAGCAAAAATTAAATTTTTAGGAATTACTGTTGACGCACATCTAACCTGGAAGGATCATATTGACTCAATTTGTTTAAAACTCAATAGCTTTGTATTTGCATTAAAAAGATTACGGCGCTGTGCACCTCTTAATACAGTGCTAATGGTGTACCACGCTTATGTGTGCTCTGTTATTCGTTATGGAATTATAACCTGGGGTAACGCCAGTGATTATTTAGTAAAGAAAGTTTTTAGGGCACAGAAAAAGTGCATTCGCGCCATATTCGGCATGAAATGGATCGAATCCTGTAAACCTGTTTTTAAGTCTCAGAACCTCCTTTCAGTGCCCTGCATGTATATTTATGAAATGGCTAAATTTGTGAAATGTAACCCATCATTATTTACGGCTTTTGATAGCTGCAACAAAAGAACAGACACTCATATAAAACTCAACATGCCCAGTGTAAGATTGGAATAGTTCAGGAACAACTGCATTTACATGGCACCTCTCATTTATAATTCCCTTCCAAATAGAATAGTAGATTTGCCTTTTGATAAATTTAGTACGGAGTTGAAAAAGTGGCTAGTGAGCGAAAGTTTTTACACGACAAAAGAATTCTTGGACAAAGCATCGTGTCGCTACCATATTTATCGCGATAAATATTAAGTTTTTTGGCTAACATTCTCATTATTTCATTTTTTTAAGTGTTTAAATATGTTTTTATTTGACATTTTATTTAATTTCAAAACATTTTATTGACATAATTAATTTGCACACCTAATGTGAGGTAGTTTTTGGCTGTTCAAACCTAAATTAAGATCATTGTAACCCATTGACGAGCAAATAAAGAAATTGAATTTTGAATTTGAATCATGCTTACTAATTCGTTTTAGTTGCTGTTGATTAAGTTAAAATAAATAATTAAGTACAATAAATTAATAAATAATGTAATAATCGTGTGTGTAAGTGTCCCGCACTTGCACACACGGTCGTCTGACACCAAACTCAGCAAAGCTTGTACTATGGCGGCTAGATAATAATTTATGTACATACATGTATTTTTTTAAATGTATTTAAAAATATACATGGATTAACACCCAGACATAGAACAAACACAAACGTTCATCACATGAATGTTTGCCCTAGGTGGGAACCGAACCCACGCCCCCTTGCTCAGAAGGCAGGTTCACTACCGACTGAGCCACCGAGGCAGTCAATAATGAACTAGCTAGAGGAACTGGTTAGTTAAATTTCATAAATTAAAGTAAGGCGGAGACTGGGTTGTAACATTTCTCCGTAACGTATCGTGTTCGCGTATCAGTTCGCCGTATCAAGTTAACGAGCGAGCCACTCGCTGCGAGCAGGTTTTTCGCGAACTCTTTGAAGCGAGCTTGTAGCTAGTGTTAAGGCTCGGTTATTCTACGATTATGTACCCACACATACGTTTACGTAACGCGTTTTATTTAGAGTTGAAAATCGTAAATCATTTTTGGTGGTAAATAAGATTGGCGCCTAGATATAAATATTTTTGCTGTTTTATTGTTATTAATCGTAATAAGAACACAAATAAGAAAAAGTTAAATTGCTCGGATAAACTTTTGAGAACTACTCTGGCTATTTAATAATCGAAAAATATGTGATGTAATCGCTGAAAATTTTGAGAATTACGTTTCGATAGTTTCTTTAAGAAGATACTTTTTGAAATGTTTAGTCCCAAAATGAGAATGATTTTCAAAATTGTTCTTATGTGAAACTTTAGTTGGTTGCTTCTTCTACCAGCTGTATTTTTTTACACCTGATCATTAGAATTCTTGTTAACAAACTAGATGCAAAAAAAATGTTGTTTTTGGTGATTTCGTGCAATACGGGGCTTTAAGGTGCTGACAGGCATGCACGTTCGCGGCGAGCGGCTCGGCTCGTGCAATCGTTACGGCAAAACGACACGCGAACTTGATACGTTACGAGGTTCTGCTTCAGTCAGTCTCAGCCATTACATTCACTCCACAATAATAAGTAAATATGTGAATGTGAATTAATGAAAAGAGTGTATTATAAGGTTAAGAATTATTTAGAAGACAAAGATGTCTGAAGCCTTCCACTTCCGCCAAGTAGCCACTAGTATATATACATATTACCTAGTTGTAAGCCAAAATTTGTGAGACTGTAATTTATTTATTCTTTAAAAAAATAACGCCCCTCAGTTTCTGGCCTGTTCTTCTGAGTAAAGGCTCTTTATACGAACAAAGCGGTCGAGTCTATTTAAATAAACTTTGACGTTCATAAGTGTATCCTTGATACCTAAATTGAATAAAAACATTTTGACTTTGACTTTGTAAAATTAAAAACTGCGTTTTTTCCAGAAAAAAATTCAAAACTAGAAAATCGCCAACAAAATCGCTCAGAATACAATTTCTCTCCAACCCAACTAAAAAGAAAACCTATTCACAAAAGAAAATCACATCAAAATATTGATATTCATAATCCAACACCTATTTTCCGATTCGATACACCCAATGCTGAACAAAGCACAAGGGAGCATATTGAAAATGGCAACACCAACTTTTAATACGAAAAATGGTATTATCACAAAGCAAAATAAGCACGACCTTCAACAAAAAAAAATCTTACAAACTCAACCTTAATTGTATGAAAATAAGAGTTTAAAATGAGAATTTCGACGGAAAAGAAAAGTTTGTCGAAAAAATTCCATCAAATATTTACGTATTGAAACACAAACGATTTTCAATTTTATATCTCAGTTCGTAAAGTCGTAGCAAAGTGTAATTGTAAGTTTGTTCCTAACTATATCTCACCTAAGTTAACACTTCTACGGCAAAATTGTTTAGCATTCAGTTAAGACTGTATTTTCAATAAATATTAATGAGATAGATGTTATTGGATATTATTTTTTTGTTTTTTGTTCATTTTGATTTAGTTTGATATGTGTTTGATGGACTATGACACTATATAGGGCTGCACAGAAAGGGACAGGGACCCTATTCGGAGATTTGAGATTCTCATCTCACCTTTTTTCGTCCTTGTTGCTCTAGTTTGAAACGTCATAGGTGTGAGAGTGACCAAGATAAAATCTCATCTCATCTCACGCGTAGGAATAGCCCCACAGGTAGTCGTAAGGAACTCATTTGAACAAAATTCAAAACGAAATTAGTAGTAAATCGGGCAAATTCAATGTCGAACGTACAGTGAACCATGATCCAAAAAAACAAGGTCTAGGATTCCGGGAGCAAACACGTAATGACGTCACTCGTCATCCGTCTCTTTCCGTCTCTTTCGAACTATTTGTAAATGACTTTATTTCGTTCTTGCTTAAGCATTCGATTGACGTCACTACGTGTTGCCCACGTGACTGGAATGCTATATATGCATGCCCCTCAGTTTCTTGCCTGTTCTTCTGAGTAGAGGCTCTTTATCCGAACAAGGCGGTCGAGTCTATTTAAATAACTTTGACGTTCATAAGTGTATCTTTGATACCTAAATTGAATAAAAACATTTTGACTTTGACTTTACCTGGCGGAGTATATTATTTTATCATGCAGTGAACTATAACTTATTAGCCTCAACAACAGCATAACATAACACAGCAATAAACGTTGTACAACCTCGGAATAGTTGTGCAGTGTTTTATCTTTTTCGATCCCTTCAAATAATCAATCCCCTCAGTTTCTTGCCTGTTCTTCTGAGTAGAGGCTCTTTATACGAACAAAGCGGTCGAGTCTATTTAAAAAAAAACTTTGACGTTTATAAGTGTATCTTTGATACCGCCATAGGCCTCCAATGTGAAAGTCCATTGGCCGCCACCGCAGACCGCGTCTGTCTCGAGGAAGCCTAGAGCCCGTACCAAACGATTACCGCTAACATCCGTAAAGCGCCTAGCCTGTTCGTCGTTCCTATTGGTTCAAAAACAATAATATTATTAAAAGAAAAATAAAAAAGCCGGCTGCAAAATGTTGTACCCTATGTCACTTCGACTATCAAGACGTTAAAATGACACCTCACATGTCGAAATCCATCAAGCTGTTTAGGCTGTAGGCCGTGCCAAAGAAAGCTCACACATACATACCCACATACATACATACACTCGAAAAGCATAACCCTCTTTCTTGCGCAGTCTGTTAAAAATTGACAACTAATAGGAACACTTTCGCGGGCGTTCACGGCAGTTCACGGCAATCATCTGATACGAGCTTAAAAAATAAAAACTATTTTCGCGGGTATTCAAATGCGTCAATCGCACACTGGCTGGTTACGATTCTACTTCAGTACTACAGGCCGAGTGGAAAAAGGTTTGATTCGTTTTTCCAAATAGGTAAACTCATGGCTGGAATAAGCTATGGTAGACTTGTAGGAGGCGTAGGGATGGGCCAGTAGACAGGACCGTAAATGGCTCTACGATTTTGATTCGATTCCGCCCAGATTTTGTATGAGTATAATGAGTAGTAACAGTTATTTAACAATTGCATAAATTATCATAAATGACAAAATATCTTTCGGGTCATATTTAGCAAAGAATAATTTCAGAGTTTGATTGTAAAATCTTTTCAAAGTTACTTACCTACATTTTTCTTACGAATTGATCGGTAAAAATTGAAACAAAACTCTTTACCAAATTCTACTGTAGAGTAGAATTTGGTAGAGTTTAGGAGGTTACTACGACACTCATTGCTAAAAAAAATATCGCTAAAAGTTTTAAGTAAGCTCATATGAAAAAAACAGTTTCTGTTCACATATGATATCGCTCTCCCATCCTAATATTGTAAATGCGACAGTGAGGTTGCTCGCTTTTTTTTTGTTTGTTTGTTACCTCTCACGCCTTAGCTACTCAACCAATTGTCATAAAAATTGTCAGGGGTACAAAAAAGGACATAGGGTACTTTTTAGCAGCGGGCCATTTTTCATACACTTTCCTATTCAATTCGTTCAACATACATACATTCATATAGTCACGCCTTTTTCACGTAGCGGTAGGCAGAGATCACTTCTCTCCACTTGCTACGATCCTGGCATACATCTTCAGCTTCTTCTACTTCCATGAGTCCCTTACATGCTCGTCGGTTTTTGGTACTCCTGACCTGGCCTTTTTTCAAAACGTCTTAGATTTGATCCTGATACGTTTTTCTAGGTTGCCCCTTACCGACTTGACCATTCACACACGCCTTGTCAATCGATTTCTTAATCTTCTTTCATCAAATCTTTCAATAAGTCCACACCATCAACATACTCGTACCTCTTTAATCAAATATTATCTATTCAGCGTTCAACATATCTATCGATATATCGATTTTTATGATCCGTAATGACCCGTTAAACCGTTCCTCAATCCCATCCCTACAAGCCAGTACAGTATTTAATCATCCACAAAGGTCTACCTTCCTCTCATACGAGACGTATTCAAAACTGACAAAGGAAAAAAAGCAATCTTTCCAGATTGGCATTTGGGGCGCGCAGAATAGGGGCCTCCTTTGCCGCTTTTGGGGGAATATATTGTTAGTACAGATTGAAAAGCGTTTTGTCGTTCGAGTTGTATATGGTGGCTTGGGCAGTATGGATTTTACGACTGAGTTGTAAGGTGTCTTTTTTACTCCGCGTTACCCATATTTCGTGATCCTCCATAATTCGGAAAAATCACATCTCCCGCGCGGAGTCGTTTCAGTGCGTTGTACCGCACGTGTTTTTTTACTATGTAAGTAATTGTGGCTTCAAACGACGGGCATATTCTAAGATGTCATTGTACTTATCATTATGACCTCTTTTACTATAGGGTCAAAACTGAAGTTAAGAAAAAAAAAACAGCTGTTCCACACCATATTGTCGACGGTCAATGAACTTTTTGTAGGATATTTTGGCGGGAACCGAAAAGATGGTGTCGTAATTTTTTGTTATTTTCTAAATCTTGTGATTCTTCGAGTGTTGAAGTGTAATAATGGTGGATTATTAACCTTTATCGGCTCGTTAACGTGCACGAGTGTGGGCAAATGATACAAACATTGCGAAACGTGACTTTTCGTGTTCTCTACAAAACTCCACGTAAAGTTTCAGTAAAATATCAATCACTTTACTGAAATGGGGAAAGGGCAGGAATTCATCATCGTCATTATTACCTTTTCATCATCACTCCATCATCTGTAAAATACTATATTTACTTGATACTGGCAAATGCACAAGACGTGCGACGCCAAATTTTCCTGGAATTGGGCAAACAAAAAAAAAACTTTTTAAATGAAACATCTTTCTGAAATGTTTGAAATGACCTAGTCGTGTTTCGGGATGTAGTCCGGTGTAACCGTTCCGAAGACGGGTCTGAGCAGTAGCGCACTTGTAGCGCCTCACTCAACTGCCGTCTTTGTACTTCTTCACTCTAGTAAACTTCAAGGCTAGAGTGAATAAGTACCTTATAGGTCGTCGTGCTCCATCTTAGACCACAACGTCGCTTAACATCAGGCGAGTTGGTGGTCAAACGCCGACCTTATTATACATAAAAAAAAACTTTTTTTTTCACGATTTTAGTGTAAGCCCCCTATGTAGAGTCAGTCATAATCATGAGTCCAATAATATCCTAGAATATACCGTCGTTTAGAGATACACCTATGTTACGGCTGAGCTATAACACTGCGTACAGACGAAACCAAACGACGGCCAGCGATATGCTGCGTCTCGTTTAACTTTATTGAAACGAAACGGGATGCAGCATATTCTTTGGCATTCGTTGGGTTGGTCTGTACTCAGCATTAGTGTCTATCTTTGTTTGCTACACGCGACGGTGAAACAAGTTGTACAAGCTGTTCCCGGCGATTTTACCCGAGTCAAAAAAGTAGCCTATGTGCTACCCCATACTAAATATCATCAAAATTCGTCCACCATTTAAATTTGAAGAAGTAACAAACAAACGTTAGCACACACACAATTTATAGCACATTATGTATGAAGTAGAATGAATAAATTGGATTATAATTTATTTGTTAATTATGTGTACATATGTGCGTATTGTATGTCATCTGCTACCTGACTGGAGCCCGGTGTATGGCGACAGGCTTGCCCCCTGTCACATTTGGGACTGAAAATCGTCCGGCGAAGTTAAGGTGTTGTATTACACCTCTGCCAGCCCCTTCGTGGGAAAGGCTTGACGATATTAATAATAAATAAATATTTAAGGACATTATTGCCCACACGGTCGCCTGACCCCAAACTAAGCAAAGCTTGTACTATGGCTGCCAGAGACTGATATACATACTTAGACATTTTTAAATATATACTTATATAGATATTAACACACAGACATAGAACAAACACAAGTGTTCATCACATAAATGTTTGCCCTAGGTGGGAATCGAAACCAATATTTACTTAAATCTTTTTTTGCGTAAAATTAAGTTTGAAGATTTAAAAAAAGAGCGGGTACATGCTCTTTTTTCAAAATCAGACCTCCCTTACTGTCAACACTCTCCCATACATGTTTCGGTAATTTAGTGTTGCCCGATGCGAATAAACGAGGGTCGTAATTGGAGAGGAGGTTTTAAGGCGCATATGTCGCTGATTGATTGCTTTTTGATGCCATCTTACTTCTATGGGTACAGAGTAATTGCTATTACTTTTACCATTCAACTTTAAGTATTACATTGCAATAGGCTAACCTCTGTTACTAATAAACGTTGTATAGTCTTGTAACTATGAAGTATTTATATGCCTGGAGAGAGTTCCGTACTGTTTATGAACGAAAAGTGACAGGCCAACTTTTTCAGACTATTATGATTTTTGAAACGGGAATTACTCACGTACGATTTAGTCGATTATTCCGACTAAGTATAGTTTTATCCGCGTTCGTTGGTCTTTATCAAGGCGAGTGCGTGCGAGGCTGTGTCTCGCCTAACACTGTTTTTTAGACTATAGTGTGCGTGACAGGTACGTCTTTTACTAGGGTTGCGTCATACATTTTGCTCATTTAGAACCTAACGGTTGGCTGTTATTTTTTTTTGGCCCGTGTAAAGATTTTTTTAATCCATCTAGACATATTACAAATATATACAAAGAGCTATAATTACGAATACAATAAGATCACAGACATATAATACAGTAGCAGACGAAACATAAATTGCTAGTTATTATTATACATATAGATAATCAGTTTATCCTTTTCATTCCTCAGTAACAATTCAGTAATGGTATCTCTTTCACTTACCTATTGCAACATGATCTCACACATACACAAGAGACCATCCGTAACCATGCCGCCATGTATATCTTAGGATGGTTGTCATGACAACAGCACGTGAAAGTTTGGTTGGTTTGATGACATTTATTTTAGTAACAAAATATAGCTTTTTTGATGATTTTATTGCAAGAAAATCGGTGAACATGGTAGAGTGCAGTGCATACCGATGTGAAAGTGCTTCATACAGCAAATCATCCATTGGATTTTCTTTCTATTGGTGAGTTTGATGGTTGCATTTTTGCTCTTAGAATTCTATTCGTTTTCTCCAAGAAATTTAAATATATGTTCAAACCAAAGGGTTTCTTTCGCGGATAATCTATCTTAGATGCTATTTGTTAGTGTTTTTTTTATTTGAATTAGAGTAATAAGAGCGTAATAAGTAAAATTAATGGGGGTGGGACAAAATTTGACAGCTCAAGTACCATTTACAAAAACAGGGAGCGGATTGTGAATCTATAGGAATAAAGTTGATAACATAGACGAATAACGAACGAATGACGAATAACGAATAAATAAAAGGATTGCTTAACTTTTCCTTTGTCCATTGGTCAGTATCAGCCATGCCAGAGGCCACTGGGCGGCCTAGAAACTCTGACATCAGGACTTGCCACTCGGGTTATACGAACTTGCTTGCTTAGTGTCAAACCTTTACCTTGGATAGAGTAAATATAGGTTGAAAGATGTCTAATTGAAAGATATTGACTGAGTCACATACGAGTATAACCTTTGTTCCAGATATTCAACGAATAAAAGTAGTGGAATGCCTGAATAAAAAAAAACATGAAGATCCGGGATTGACAACCCAGTTTGGCTAGTGTACTGTACTCAAAGCACTGGCTTGATTTCAGTAATTTTCGTACAAGATTCCGTCCTGGAACAATTCCTACTTTGTTTGAATTGCCTATAGCTGCAGAAGGAAGTAAGTAACCATATATAAAAGTATTTAGTCACTCCCCTTTTAAGTAGGTATAACAGTTTTGTCTAATTATGACCTAAGATAATAAATACAATTGTATTATTCCAAAACAAATAAACGAGTGTTGTATGTGTACTTTAAATTTAATTTCTACGTTACCTATAACTTGATAGGTGTTATTTAAACCTATAACCGCCTAAAAACCAGTGGGCAATTATTAGACCTATGCTTACTTGGAGAACATAAAATCTTCACAGATCACCAGTCTTATAATCTGTATTACAAACAAGGAACAACGAACATCCTTAATGCGGCCCCTTCTAAGCTACATGTCTATGTGTGTTTTCATACCACGCTGATAAATACCTAATGTTTAGTCTGCTACTGTATTATATGTCTGTGAATAAGATATATATACTCGTAGATAAGATGGATAAAATGTTTTATTACCAATACCGAAATCCAAAAATACAATAAGTGATACAATGTTTGTCTTTTTCGATAGATTAAACATTTACAAAAAAAAAGACAAATCCTATTCTATACAGGGTGTTATAAAAACCCTGTTATTTACGCAAGGTGGAGAGCATGCAATTACTGTTGCAATTACTGGAGGATGCAGTTAAGCTAGTTTAAATTAAATATTGACCATATCGTTTTTGAAAACACATCGCGAGCCGCCGTCCTAAAAGCCTGGGGGGCTATTCCTGCGCGTGAGATGAGATGAGATTTTATCTTGGTCACTCTCACACCTATGACGTTTCAAACGAGAGCCACAAGGACGAAAAAAGATGAGATGAAAATCTCACATCTCCGAATAGGGCCACTGAACGCAGCCACCAATCGCGTCGGTTTTATTTGTAAACTATCCACGTCAAGCCGTTACTTTCTCAGAATAAAAGCCGCCAATATATGATACAGATTTGTAGATGATAAGATTTTTGTAAAATTTCCTTTTTTTCTTGCGTTCTTAAACCGGTCATAACTCTTGCTATTTTTAACAAGCATTTCTTTTGGTAATTTTACATGAATACTTATAAGTGTGTCATGCCCTTCAATTATACAACAGGGTATTTGTAACATGCTGTATACTAATATTATAAAGGCCAAAGTTTGTGTGAGTGTGTTTGTTTGTTATTTTATCACACTCAAAAGCACAGGCCTAAATGTTTTTTACATCCCAGATCTGTGCACCAAGAAGGTGCACGAATTTTGATAAAATTTGGTGGTCTATTCCCTGGATCAACACGAATAGGCTACTTTGAAACCGCGAGAACGACGAGTAGCACCGCAGAAGCAGCTTGTCAATAAAAATAGAGAATTTCCTAGTTGTTTAATTCAAGTGAGTGAGGAAGAAGCGGCACGAGTCTAATTTCTAGTGCACAGCGCGTGGATCCAATATAACTACAAGCAAGCGGACACTACACAGCTCCGTTGACAGTATAATAAGTTACGTGTATTAATAACAAAGATAGAGAGACGTACAAGATACTATAGCGAGAATGAGACAACAATAATTATCACTGTTGCGACTGGTTGCGTTTACTTGTGACTATGGTGAATTGTGTGCAGCACCTAATTTATGCGGTTCATTTTAAAGTTCTTGTACCGTCTCTCCCTTAAATATGATTGAAGTAATTGATGGGTGCGTGCCAGATGGATTTAGGCAAAAGTTTATTGACCTTTGTCCCAATCCACCCACCCACCCACGATAGCCCACTTGGGTCTATCGTAGATTGAGACTAGAGGCTATTGACCTCTCGGCCGTCTGATCATGGATGAAGTCAAAAATTTACTTAAAATTATCGTTCAAATTCAAATAAATATAATTTGTGTGTTAAATATTTATACACCCTAATCAGACGGTCGAGGGGTCAATGACATTTTGCCTTAATAGACAAAGCGACCGTTAACGAGCGAAGCGTCCATGCTACAGCTTCGATAAAAATGCTTTCGTATTCCGAATTCTATCTGAATTTCTGTCCGGATCTCTGTCTTCCTCTACAGGTTCCATTTATTAATTACGGTTCGCATGTTTTTTGTTGAAAAAAAAATTGGTTGTCTGTAAAGTCGGTTTACTGACGATAGTTGAACGTGACAACGTGCTCACTCAAGTAGGAGGGAGACGGATGTCGAACGCTGCCGAACGCAAAGGCCGATTGTGCTTCTTTGTCGCTCGTTCCGCGCTCTCGCTTGCACTTCAAGTCTTACATGGAACGCCTCAGAGCGAGGTAACGCCGCATTTTTTCGTGCAGCCGGCTCTATCGAATTATAAGACGTTGTCACGTCAAAAAAACATAAAGATTTAAGTAATTTTGAAAAAAAATTAAAAATAAACTCGGCAAAAAATACTGAATAATTATCGGACCTGCTACTACGAACTATGCTACCTGGGGACAGACGTCAGCTGCGAGCTCTACAGCTCACAAAGCTCTAGTCCATAACGCGTGAACTATGTACCTATAGTATTACTTAGGGTATAAAAATGATTAAAATTGCTATCGGTCAATCTGTACATGACTTTAGAGGGTCATCAATTTTGTAGGTAACTTATTTAGCCTTGTTCCTCTTGTTTGTAGATAAAATGGCAAAGAAAATCTTTGACCAATGCCTAACATTAGAAAAATCCCTATTAAACATCATAAAACATTTTGACTAGCTTAATGCTACGATTTAAAAATAGAACATGCACCGATATTCGAAGTTCGAACACGTAGCAAACACAAGGCGCCATCAGTGGCGTAGCGCCGTAGTACCCTTTCATTTCAAATTTCGAACTCTTTGAAAGTGATGTGGTAATGTCAAGACTTATTTTGATGGACTGGATTAGTGTACTGATTCCCGGAACTCCATACTTACTTGGTGAGATAATTCAGCTTTTGGCTTTCTAGCACGAGCAGACACGAGCAGCTTAAATTACATAAAAATTTTGAATGAAACTACCTAATTAGTTCACAGTTACACAAGTTATTTTTACATTCATGATGGTAGTTTTAATTATGTATAAATTGTACTTATCCTAAAATTAATGTCTTTTTACCCGACTGCGCAAGAAGGAGGGTTATGTTTTTCAAGTGTATGTTTCTTTAGCACGCCCTAAACAACTAAACAATTTGATAGATTTCGACATGTGAGGTGGCACTTAAATCGTCTTGATAGTGGAAGTGGCATAGGGAACAACATTTTGCAGCCGGGTCTTTCGTTTTTCTTTTAATAATTTTACTTGTTTCGAAACAATTATTTTATGTTTATTGTATTCTTTTTTAAATTCTCAAGACTCAAGACCACCACCACACATCCCATCCCTTCTCATAATTCTCATCGAACCGGCACAGAGTATACCAGCATGCGTTTCGTTCTTTGCAGAGCGTTGCCTCCAATTTGTCTGATTGACGCCAGTTCCGCTTACAAATTACGAAATGGTTACAGCTCAAAGACTGCCTTCTATTCAAGAACGCGTAAACCGAAACGTACCTAGCTTGATGACTGACGACTGATGCTTGATCATTGGTTGGGCTCAAGGCAAAGCGTATTTTCTGAAGCTTCATTTGGATAGTAATTAGAGTTTGTTTAAGTCCAACTAGCTGCGCCCCGCGCTGCTACTCACGGTTAAAAAGTAGAGTAGTGCTAATCAACGGTATAAGCTACCTCCATTCCAAATTTGATCAAAATCCGCCCATATGTTTGAGCGTGACAAAGTAACAAAAAAAGACACACACACACACACAAACTTAAGCCTTTATCGACCTAGCGAGCACTAGCAAGCGAAGTGTCTCTGCTTTAGCTTTGACAAAAATGCTTTAGTGCGAATTCTTTCCGAATCTCTGTCTTCCTCTACAAGTCGCATTTCTTAACCGATTCTCTTGAAATTTTGTGAGTAGGTTCAATAATTACGTAGAAATGGCGGAGATATGATTTATTTTTGGAAAAAAATAGTTTTCGCGTCGGTGTGGAATCAGCGTTACTACGAAAACGTCAAAAACGCGATTCCGCACAACGTCGCGTGTCCGAAACTGTGTGAAAACCGCCTAACACAGAGAGAGAACAGGGGGGCTATTCCTGCGCGTGAGATGAGATGAGATTTTATCTTGGTCACTCTCACACCTATGACATTTCAAACGAGAGCAACAAGGACGAAAAAAGGTGAGATGAAAATCTCAAATCTCCGAATAGGGCTACAGAGACAGAGATAGAGAGAAACATCGCCCCCTCTCTTTCTACCAAAGAATTTCCAATCACAAAAAGCTTAACTTTTTCATCTCGAAGCGGTATAAAAATGCGAGCCGCGGTGAAATCGTCGCAGTAACCAGTTTTATTACCGCGATATATTTAAAGAGGGTTTACCCGACCGCCGGGTAATGTAGGTACAGTTCTTGACAAGCTTCAGGGGGCTGCACGAGTTTTGATAGATGACAAAAACTTTTTTCGTTTTCGTTTGGCTTTACGTTTAGCCTAGTTCCTTGACGTTTCCGCTAGGTGCGCGTCATTGAAATGTTTGGAGCTAAACGAAAACAAAAAAAAGTTTCGTAACTATTAAAACTTATTGTAAGCCCCGAGGATTGTATTCGGAGATTTGAGATTCTCATCTCACATTTTATCGTAGCCCCCTAGAGCTTAGTTAATAGATAATCTTATAACATCAAAACTTATAAATTACTTATTACCTACTTATGTGCCCAATTTATTTTGTTGATATTTAAGTAAGTACTATTTTTATTTCTTTATTTAAAACTAGCTGTTACCCGCGACTTCGTTCGCGTTTATTAAGAAAATAGTATTTTAAAACCTTCCTCGTGATATGCTGTAAGTAACTATCAAACTTCATCAGGGACCCTATTCGGAAATTTGAGATTTTCATCTCAGTTTTTCTCGTCCTTGTTGCTCTCGCTTGAAACGTCATAGGTGTGAGAGTGACCAAGATAAAATCTCATCTCATCTCACGTGTAGGAATAGCCTCCATGTACTGTACTGACTGTACCTATGGATTTTGAAAGCTCTGATTTTCATTTGCTTGTCCTTTTTTACACTTCTATTTTTCAGTTAATAGAAGATGTAGCTTTAATAGAGGTGAGTATAGGAGTAACAAAAAAAAGGAGTTAAAACATTATTACTTATTGTTTTTTAATTGAAGTCGTTAATAGTCACATTTGTAAAGAAAGACTCGCAGATTCGAATGTTTTTTTTTATCCAATTTTTTAAATTACATTTAATTAAGTACTTTATTTGAACTTTCAAAGTTGACATCATCAATAAGCAAATTTCATTTTATGTACCACATCAAGGTGAGTGAGATTTTCCCCTCAGTTTCTTGTCTGTTCTTCTGAGGTGAGGTTCCCTTTCCGAACAAGGCGGTCGAGTCATTGTTAATAATAATTAATTTTTGTTTATTCTTAACTTCAACCGTCCCAGTTAGGGCCTTAGAGCAAGCCCCTTCTGGGCTGCCAGGGCAACTCGACGCCCCTCCCTCGGCGACAGCCCAAGCCGAGGCCGTACCTCAGAGGTGCCCTTGCGCTCGTCGATTATAGTTTGTAAGCATTTTTGAGGCCCTGCGCCATCTGCGCTTGCCTAATGTGCGGTACGCTGTCGAGGCCTCGGTAGCCATCAGCATAGTTATCCCAAAAAAAAAAAATGAGTGAGATTTTATGGTAATTCATAGCGGCCACAAACTTTGGCGCGAACTGTACGAGTGATATTCCAAAAGCCTCTCCATTAAGTATAATGTTCTGCGAAATGAATGTTGTGACAAATATTTAATGTGTTGGCTAAATGTGTGAGCCACGCTTTGCCAAAATGTTGTTTGTGAAATTTGGAAATGCTAAGTAGTTACAGTACGAGTTAGTATAAAGAAGAGTATCTACTGACTCCCAATTAAAATTTATAAAGAATAATAGTTAGAAAAGAGTTTTTATATACCTACTTACTTATATAATGAATTAGATTTTCAGAAAAATCATCAACATTGTCAATCAAGCCACCAAGTTTGGTGGTCTACATGTTTCATGTTCGCACGACTTAACGTCTAAACCAATAAACAAACAGCTAATCCAATCGTGATGAAATCCAGCAAGAAAGTAGAACATGCTAACAAACAGAATACCTACTTTTAATCCCGAAAAAACTTACGAAAAACGCAAAATTTCAAGTACGCTCAAGCACGTAAAAAATAAAATGTCCCGAATCCCTCTAACCCCCTCCCACAGACAATACTAAAACAATACAACGCGTAATGGAAAAACGCTCCTAAAATTATTCCTCGCACAGATTCCATTTACACATCACAAGCACAACGTAATAAACTGGGAAATGAAATAAATAAATTCTGAGCTAACTGGGAAACGCGGTGACAGCGAAAGTTAATTTGAAAATGAAATGAACATACCGACCAATGGGAGAGCGAGTCGAGGGCGCGCCAGCCAATCGCGGCGCGAGGATTTTCGCGCGCTGAATTTTTATTAGCCGGGGTAATAGCGCGCCATTTTGTGACAGGTCGCCCTTTTTCGTTTTCAGTATTTGGCTTCGGTAAGTAGGTGGATGAAATCGGATCGTTGTTTTCGGGTAATCCGGGAGATTTCGTTATATTTTCGCGAGACTATCGAGATGGATTTGTGGAAATTATCCGTCTTGTTTTCTTTGCCCTATTTGGTCCTTCAAATGTCAGTGGGAAGTAGGGTTGTCTATTTCTGTTTTTGATCTAGAAAATAGCAAGAGTTAATCTTTTTGCTTGTTTTGCTTTTACGTTTCTATGTTGTATTTTTTAAAGAAAGTGAGCATATTAAAAGAAAAAAACCCGGCTGCAAAATGCTGTACCCTATGTCACTTCCCCTATCAAGACGATTCAATGACACCTCACATGTCGAAATACATTTAGCTTTTAACGCTGTAGGCCGTGATAAAGAAACCTCATACATACATACCCACATACATTTCATACAAACATACACTCAAAAAACATAACCCTCCTTCTTGCGCAGTAGGTTAAAAAGGGGAAAAAATGTGAGGGATGGCTATAAGTTGGATGTGACTGATATTGATGTATTTGCTGTGGCGCTGATTCTGGGGTGATAGTCAGTCGTTGGTCTTCCCAACCATGTAAATTATGGAAACCATGTAAATATTGGCTGGGGCCCTATTCGGAGATTTGAGATTTTCATCTCACCTTTTTTCGTCCTTGTTGCTCTCGTTTGAAACGTTGTAGGTGTGAGAATGACCAAGATAAAATCTCATCTCATCTCACGCGCAGGGACCCTATTCGGAGATTTGATATTTTCATCTCACTTTTTTTCGTCCTTGTTGCTCTCGTTTGAAACGTCATAGGTGTGAGAGTGACCAAGATAAAATCTCATCTCATCTCACGCGCAGGAATAGCCCTCTAGGAATAGCCCCCCAGATGTGCTGTTACGGAGGATCCGCAGATGGGGATGAAAGAAGAAACGGCACGAGCTTCTAATCATGGACCGCGTATATTAGGTTCATGAACACAGTTCACCGTTCATTGTTCACAAACAAACGCAACAAGTCTCAACAGTGACAATTATTGTTGTCCCGTTTTCTCGCTATACAGTAGTACCTTGTACGTCTCTCTATCTTTGTTATTGGTACACGTAATATAAAACTGTCAACGGAGCTGTGTAGGTGTGTTTGCTTGCAGTTGTATTTGGTCCACGTGCTGTGTACTAAAATTAGAATTGTGCCGCTTCGTCCTTATACCATTTCGAAGGGACGAAACGAAGAAACGCGACGTCAACAATGACAATCCTTGTTTGTTGAAAACGATCTTGCGGCGAAACATACAGCCAAGGAGGCCATGCATCATGATAGGCAAACTGTTCTTGATGTTTTAGAAAAAAAAATGGCAAAAGAGCACAACCTACGCGCCTTCCGGTATGTAGTCGTGACAATAAAGGAGGGTAGGAAAGGAAAAAAAAATCATGTGAGGTCTACCCCCAGTGGAGTTGTGTTATGGTGTTAAAAAGTTGAGCATGGAGTGCATTTCAGATTAATTTATACTCATAGAAATCTTGTTGATAGTATTCGATGCTTAGGTAAGTACAAAACTGTGATTCCAAAAA
This sequence comes from Peribatodes rhomboidaria, assembly GCA_911728515.1. Classification (NCBI taxonomy): domain Eukaryota; kingdom Metazoa; phylum Arthropoda; class Insecta; order Lepidoptera; family Geometridae; genus Peribatodes; species Peribatodes rhomboidaria. The sequence goes on from OU452190.1 coordinate 3,008,195, forward strand.
ATCTGGACCTGTAACTCAAATTGCAAACTCAATACCAAATACAAAAGTAGGTAAGTAATACTTTTACTCACAGAATTGAGTACGACCCTACCTATTAAAATTAAAAAAACAAAACACCAAAGACAAAGATAAGATTCAAACCCGCAAAGATTCCAAATTCAAACGCTAAGATTCTAAATTCGACTTGTTCCAAATGTAAACCGCCCTCGGACATTGGGGCCGCATTAATCGTGATTAGAGTGATTACACTCCGGCTGATTAGCGGCTCCTTGCGCCGAGTTACTTGTGTTTACTTTCTTGACGACACTTTTGGGGTGGTCGGGCGGTGGACGGCTTAACGTGGATACGAACTGGGACTGAATAAATGTGTTGTTTCTTGTTTGGCATCAATTTGTTCATTACGTGAACAAATGTGGGAATTTAATGTCATCTGCTATGTAGCTGGAGCTCGGTGTATGGAATAGCTGCTTTGTTTTCTCGATTTCAATGTTGCTCCATAATTTATTCGTGCACTGCTCGACTAATGTAAAACAAAACGTTGTATATCTATTATAGCATGCAAGCCTAATCTATATCTTTGTCTATCACGACTATAGAACAAGTAACATTATTAAAAGTAAAACAAAAACCCGGCTGCTAAAATTTGTACCATAATATATGTCACTGCCGACGATGTCAAGACGATTCAAATGACACCAACGATTGGGAGCGATTATAACTTTTGTTCGGCGATAGCGATTATACTATAGGAGGAGTATTAGTTAGTGGGATATACAGACAGAGAGACAGACGCGGAAAGCGACTTTGTACTCGCCTGGGCAAGAAAGAGGGTTATGTTTTTCGAGTGTATGTACGTATGTGGTAATACGAGTATATGTATGACTTCTTTGGCACGCCCTACAGCCTAAACAGCTTGATGTATTTCGACAAGTGAAGTGTCATTTGAATCGTTATAATCGTTAAAATTGTCTAGGGTCCCAGGCACCCAACCGTTAGACGATTGACCTATTTATGTTAAATCTTCAGGGCTAGTGACAAAATGTATTCAAATCTTCGATCAGATATACATAGCTGTTATGTCTTAATACTTAAAATGGCACCTTCTAAACAAGGATTAGAAATAGTGTAAGCCTTGTTTCGCTTGACTCAGCGTCGAAAACAAAACGTCACAATCATGGCAATAAAATGTCATGGTAAGCCCCCTGGGGGGCTATTCCTGCGCGTGAGATGAGATAAGATTTTATCTTGGTCACTCTCACACCTATGACGTTTCAAACGAGAGCAACAAGGACGAAAAAAGGTGAGATGAAAATCTCAAATCTCCGAATAGGGCCACAGTACTGCATGCACGACCGAGCCTGTGCAATAAACAAATGATCTTTAATGAAACATTTATGTATGGTCGAAGACTCAAATTATTAAAGCTAATTTTGCATTGAATTAATTAAGTCGTATCCACATAGCATAGTCGCGCCCCCGCGGGTGATACCGAGTATGATTCAACATTTAAATGTTAAGCAACACCCGAATCACGCTGAGGACATCTTAGCGGCTCTCTCTTACAGCTGAGACGCTCGGGGACAAAACGTCTTTATTAGCCGACTACAGAAAAGAGGGAGGCTTTAATTGACCGAGTGGGCGCCGACTACACAATAGAGGAAGGTTTCAGTTGACAACATATGCTCAACATATACTGGGAGCCTTGTTTGACACACATAGGTACCTAATTATAGTTATTGTTTATTATTTACATAAGTACTTTGTTTATTACTTTTATCGTTTATTTTATTAATTGTATGTGTTTCAAAATTTCGTTCTTTCTTTGACAATGTGTGCGTTAGTGAGCGAAGCGTCTGTGCTTCAGCATCGACAAAAATGCTTTCGTATGCTACCTGCTCACAAAGTTCAAGAGAATCGGTTAAGAAATGCGACCTGTTGACGAAGACAGAGATCCAGACATACGAAAGCATTTTTGTCGAATTTGAAGCAGAGATGCTTCACTCGCTAATGCTAGGCTCAGTCGCTAAATGCGTAAGTTTGGATGGATGTTTGTTCCTCAATCTTTTTAAAATTATTGAACCGATTTGGACGATTTGGCACAGAGATAGATCATAGTCTGGAATAGCACATATGCTACTATTTAACAGCAGGTAACTCCGTGGGGCGCAGCTAGTTAATCTATCTTAAAATATACATATAAATTACGTGTCACGTTGTTTGTCCGCTATAGACTCCTAAACTACTTAACCGATTTCAATCAAATTTGCACACCGTGAGCAGTTCGATCTAACTTAACAGATAGGATAGCTCACATATATATCTTATATAAATAATAAACGTGAACGAAGTCGCGGGGTGACAGCTAGTATATATGTATATATAATATTTTTTATTGAAACTTAGCCAACCGCTTTTCCACTCAATAATACCGCATATTGTAACTTGGCTACACCTTTGAGATATTTTGTAAAGAGCATGAATAAACTCTTAGACGAGGACTCACTCATCTTGATACTTGGTCTTTTACTGGATTTACGCCTAGTATTTTTAATTATCAGAAATAAAATAGTGTTAAAATTAATGCGCTAGCTGATCTACGACAAAAACCACAGAAAAACGTTTTAAATAAAAATTTGCAAAAAAATGTCGAAAAGGTATCCTAAAATACCTAATAATAATAATAAAGTCATTTATTTCAGGTATAAAAACCCATAGGCAAACAATTGAATTATACCTAAGTTTATAGCATATATATATTGTCACGCCTTTCCCCCGAGAGAGTTAACAGAGAGGTATACTTAGTACAACACCCACATTTCGCCTGTCGCCATACACCGGGCTCCAGTCATGCAGCAGATGACATATACTACGCACATATGTACACACAATGAACAAATTGGTGCGTGCTTTCGGCTGAGTTTGAATCCGCTCCCTCTGGCCGGCCTTCTCCAACTAGGCTATCATCGCTTTTAAAAGTATCCTACGTTTTAATCCAGAGTAGTTGCTATCTCCATACCCATCCAAATCTGTTCATCCGTTTGAGCGAGGTGTAACAAACAAACATACACAAAATCCGCCTTTACATTTCGTAACTTTATATTTCTGCAAGATATTTTAAAACCTGGTTAGTATTGTCGGAAATTACCCACCCCTCTACATACAAGCTATACTTTCAGGGGCCAAAAATAATAACAACCAACTGTTAGGTTCTAAAGGACGCAACCTTAGTAAAAGACGTTCCTGTCACACGCACTATTAAAAGTTGGCCTGTTACTTTTCGTTCATAAACAGTACGGAACTCTCTCTTGACATAGAAGTACCTACTCATAGCTGATATTTTGGGGGCTGAGCTACCCACGTCCGTAAGAGTGTACTCTATTCTGATTCCCTACACGTGGTCCCCGGGTAGTACTAACCGGGTAGCAAACTCTGGTGGAAGGCTTCGGCCGTGGCTAGTTACCACCCACCGGACCAAGCCATGCCGTGAAATGACCTAGTCGTGTTTCGGGATGTAGTCCGGTGTAACCGTTCCGAAGACGGGTCTGAGCAGTAGCGCACTTGTAGCGCCTCACTCAACTGCCGTCTTTGTACGTCTTCACTCTACTAAACTTCAAGGCTAGAGTGAACAAGTACCTTATAGATCGTCGTGCTTCATCTTAGACCACAACGTCGCTTGACATCAGGCGAGTTGGTGGTCAAACGCCGACTTAAAATAGACTTGTACCTTTATAATAAAATAATAGATTAGATAAATATATAAAGGATCAAACCTGCTCAATCCCAGTACATACGAAAATCTCTTAAATGAAGGCGACTCTGTGAAATAAATAAAGTTGTTACGAGAGACTCGCTAATTACTTACACACACCGAGGAGTGCGGGTGTGTGTGTCGAGTGTATGTGTGTGATACTTACCTAGTGTAATAAAGTTTAAAGCTAACTTTCACGCATCTTTAGGGAGATTATATTTGTAAGTAAATTAGGGTTTTAGCGTAATTTATTTTTATAAAGACTTAAGAACTTAAAGCTCTTAAAGTAATTAGTAAGTGTGTAGTTAATTAAATTGTAAGAGGTAAAATGATAATATTAATCGACCGAGCGAGCGTCAGCAAGCGAAGCGTCTCTGCCTCAGCTTCGACAAAATTGTTTTTGTATGTTCGTCCGGCTGGCGTCTGTCCGGCTGTCTAGGAAGACAAACACAAAACTGTTACTGCTGTTCACAAAATTTTAAGAGAATATAGCATTTTTTTTTTCAAAATGGCGGATATCTTTAAATGAGCAATTCTTGTATATATATATATATATAATTGGAATCTCGGAATCGGCTCCAACGATTTTCATACAAATTACCTAGTATATAGGGGGTTTCGGGGGCGATAAATCGATCTAGCTAGGAATCATTTTTAGAAAATATCATTTTCTTCGTGTTTTATCGATAATCATCTCAACTGAAAAATATGACTCTTCCTGACATCTATTGGCGAATAATAAATACTACTATTTTTTGTGAGCAACTAATTGCTTTAACGACACAACAGCAGATGGCGTTGTTAAGTAACACGAAGTCAATGAGTGTTTGCTTTGAGGTTAGACTAAAATCAATTGTTTATTATCCAAAAAACACAATTAAAAAAAAAAAAAAATACCGAGCAAAGCTCGGCCATCCAGGTACTATGATTTATTTACGTTTACGCGCGGTCTTCGGCTCACAGAACTACTAGTATGTAATAAAAGTCAGTATTATTACTGGTAGTAGGTTCTTAGCGACGAATTACGAAAGTATGGCTCATGACGTGTAGTTTTCATACATTTTTTAGTAAGTTCTTAGGTCTAAGCGACGAAATAGGAATGAATTAATCTATCTAGAGAATAAGATGGCGCGCGGCGTATGATCTATGTGAAGCCAAAAACCATCCAAAAACTACGCTACTGTCGTATAGGTACACAACACTCACACATAGACGCAAAAATACTACGCTACTCGCTTGGTCATTCTTGCCTCGACATTATGTACATTGGTTTATGGTATAATTTCATGTACTTAAATATACATAGTGCATAATAAATACAAGTCAATTTTGAAAAAGCCGTAACATTAAACTCGTACAAATACATATGTGCAGTTTTAAAATATTAAATCTCATGGTTGTATATTGGAACAGAAATGGCTAGCGTAGAGTTTGGGAATTCATTTTAATTTTCGTGCAATTGTAAATGTTTTTCGTGGCAGCATTACCACGCACACACATTGAAAAAGAAGTGGCTTCAGCGAGATTATAACGCATTGTCCATCTTTTCCTCTAGATTGATCTGAGCTCATGACGTGTATGTTTCACACATTTTGTTCTTAGGCCTAATGACGAAGTAGGAATGTATGGCTCACGACGTGTAGTTTTCATACATTTTGTAGTAGGTAGTTAAGCCTAATCACGAAGTAGGAATGTATGGCTCACGACGTGTAGTTTTCATACATTTTGTAGTAGGTAGTTAGGCCTAATGACGAAGTAGGAATGTATGGCTCATGACGTGTAGTTTTCATACATTTTGTACAAACAAGGTTTGTAGTGACAACGCGCCCGCGCCACGCCTTCGCCTAAGAGCTCTATCACACTGGCGATTTGCGAGCGATTAAAAAGTGAAGCGAGAGCCGTAATGACGACACGATTTTACAATATACAGAAACATCTCGTATATATAACGCCATGTTCGTTACGCACTCACCTCGTTTTGAAATCGCTCGCAAATTGTCAGTGCGATAGAACTCTACGTCCCTTCTGTGTAATTCAGGCCTTATATGAGACACTTGCACGACATAAAGTCAAAACGAAAAGCAATCAGAGTCTTGTAATGAGTTCTCAAAGGCAGCTACAATCACACACTTCTGTACAAGTTCTGAGTTTTCCATTACTAGCTGTCGGTTGGAAGTCTCCGCTTATGAAGACTGTTTGTTTTCGTTTACTACATACTAGCTATCTGCCAGCGGCTTTGCACGCGTTTTGTAGTCTATGGCAGTGATCAGTGATTGTATAGCTTTCTTTTAGTGAAAACAATTTTAAAATGGAACCAGTCGTTTCGGGATTACCAACAAACTTCACCTGTTTAAAATATTAATAGGTAGACAGGCCTAAGCCGTTGATCGTGTTTAGTCAAACAAGTATAAATAGAAAATTAAAAACTCCCGACACGAATTTCATCAAACAAGAAAAAAACAATCATGACAATAATTCGCCTTTAAAAAAAAATCGGTTCATCCTTTCGGGAGCTACCACGCCACAGACAGATACACACACAATCAGACACGTCAAACTTATAACATCCCGTCTTTTTGCGTCAAGGGTTAATTAAGTCACAAAAAATCAGAAAATACTTCAATGCCTTATTAAAAGCATTTATACACGCATACACAAATAGTACATTTGTTACAAAATAAAGAGATAGCGAATACATTTTATTCCTGAGAAAGTGTGAGACGTAATGCAAGCCCGTAGCCCATTTGGTCGACTTCAAAAATGCGGTACGAGAATATTCCAAATCATTAAAACCTCAAATTCAAAAATTCTAAAGTTGGCTTATCCAATTCGAAATTCAAATGCGGAGAAGTCTCGGGATCGCCTCGATTGGGCGCTCGGAACCGGATGGCGGGAAACGTGGAAAGCGCGGGAAATAATTAGCTGCCTTCCCGCTTGGAGCCCGAGGCTAAGGAAGGGATGTACATTCAGCCAGGACGTAAAACGGATAATTTACGAAGGGGTTGTGTCGTATTTGAGCCAGTTACTTGCAATTCATTTTGTTTTTTTTTTAAATTGCTGTTTTTGAATAATTAGTTTTATTGTAACATTTTCGATGCACTTTACGTAAATTTTACCAAACAATAACTTAAACCTAATTTTACTATTTTTTTTGGTAGTACCTAGCAGCTACTGGAGCCCGATTCCTTCCAGTCGAAATATTTTTTGGTTATTGTCTCTCTCGTTTGAAAAGTCATAGGAGTGAGGGTGACATCTCATGCGTCAAGAATAGGTGGCTTTGGGAAAATAAGTACAAAAGGACCGACTCATTCCCGTTGTACTACTTTTTGGATATTCAAATCAAATCGAAGAAGTTTTAAATAAAGAATAGGATTTAAAGAGTAGGTACCCGTCAACAACGAGCGTGTATAAACAGACTCATGGAAGTAGAAGAAGCGAAAGATGTTGACCAGGAGCATAGCAAGTGGAGAGAAGTGGTCTCTGCCTACCGCCATGGGAAAGAGGCGTGATTGAATATATACAGCGTTATAGGTACCTAACCAAAAACCTCGGGTTCATTGTACTCATCAATATGAACAACTTTTACTATGGGGCGAACTCCGAAATCGCGAAAAAAAAATCAGCTGTTCCATACATTTTGTCTCAGGTGATTGAACTTTTTGTATGGAACAGCTGTTTTTTTTTTCGCGATTACAGGATTGGCTTCATAGTAAAAGTTGTTCGTATTGATGAGTACAATGAACCCTTAAGAGGTTTTTGGTGATTTAGCTATAACCCTGTATATAATATAAGATGAATAATATTTTACTAATCGACTATACTTTTAAACAAAGGATGAGCTAATTATGTGTTATTCTTCTGAGATGCAGCAGTTAGGCCACGAAGAATTTTAATTCCTCGTATCCAAATCTGTTTGGCAAACTAGTTAGGCCACGAGGAAACACCCTATGAATGTATGGTAACGGGAAATTGAAAAGATACTAAAACGAATAAAATAGACACTAACCCTACGATATAATTATATTTTATACATACAAAAAATGCTTGAAAATTTGTCATAACCTGTAGATAACTATTAGTGTCTTGTCTTTAGGGATTGCAATCCAAGAAAACCGGATCCGGATTCCGGTGGATCCGGCACCACTTTACTGTCACCGGATCCGGCACCAATATACTGAATCCGGATCCAACTGGATTCGGCCGGATTGAAAATAACAACTGGATTGCAATCCCTACTTGTCTTGCTCTTTTCGCTCGTCGTCCCCTTCTAGACGAAATGGGAATAGAAAACTTTTAGCCAATGCGAAGTTAGTCTAAAGTGCTCGCAGGAGCCTTAATATTCTTTCAAAATTTCTTGATAGAGGTTGAATATCGTCCGCTTGCGAACTTTGCACTCAGCAACAGTTTTAAAAAGTTAGTCTTATTAGGTTGTATTAAAAACTTATAGAACGAGGTCTAGATTTTAACCCTTAGAGCGTTTCCAGATTATCCGATCCGATATCGGTGTCGGACGACGATAGCCGACATCCGATAGCCGACACCGGTGCTATTTTCACATATTTCCGACAAAATCGTTCCGATACGGCCATTAGCTCGATAGCTTAGTGCAGGCAGGTCATCATGGCAGACTATAATAGAAAACTTTATTTGCTGTATCTATTATATTTGAGACGCAAAAAAAGATATATCCACAGACAGTATTGGGTACATCCCATTGTGGAAGCTAGATATTCAGAGGGAGCATTTCATACTCTTTTTAGCAAGCTACAAAACGCACCTAGAAAGTTATTTAATTACTTTCGTATGAGTGAATCCACATTCAATTATTTGCTAATTCATCTCACAAACAGTTACGCACACAAGAGACAATTTAGATACACGTATAGCACACATCCAAACATTATCGCCCGACGGCTCACGGGCGTCCGATGGTGCCGCCAGCATATCGGTGCCGGCTCCGATATCCGATATCGGACCGGACAATATGAAAGACAGGTACATATTTCATACATTTTACTTACCCCGATATCGGATCGGCGTCCGACACCGATATCGGATCGGATAATGTGGAAACGCTCTTAGAGCTCGCTTAAAAATTAGTACCTGGATGACCGAGCTTTGCTTGGTATTTTTTTTTTTATTGTGTTTTTTGGAAAATAAACAATTGATTTTAGTCTAACCTCAAAGCAAACACTCATTGACTTCGTGTTACTTAACAACGCCATCTGCTGTTGTGTCGTTAAAGCAATTAGTTGCTCACAAAAAATAGTATTATTATTCGCCAATAGATGTCAGGAAGAGTCATATTTTTCAGTTGAGACTACTCAAACGCCTCCTTTTCGTTATTTTTTCCAAGTTTATGTTTAAGTTGATTATCGATAAAACACGAATAAAATGACATTTTCTAAAAATGATTCCTAGCTAGATCGATTTATCGCCCCCGAAACCCCCTATATACTAAATTTTATGAAAATCATTGGAGCCGATTCCGAGATATAAATAGGATTGAAAAATAAAGAGAAATGAAATGAAAAAAAAGTTTTCGTTTTCAGGATTCCGTACCCAAAGGTTAAAACGGGACCCTATTACTAAACCGCTGTCCGACCGTCTGTCTGTCAGTCTGTCCGTATGTCACCAAGCTGTATCACTTGTGATAGTTAGATGGTGCCAGCTATGAATCACTTGAAATTTTACAGATATTGTATTTCTGTTGCCGCTATAACAACAAATACTAAAAAACAGAAAAAAATAAGTAAGTATATAAGGAGGCTCACAAACAACAAACGTGTTTTTTTTTTCCTTTTTTCTGGATTGCAATCCCTAAAGACAAGATACTAATAAGCCTTTAAAGTTATCTACAAGTGACAAATTTTCAAGCATTTTTTTGTATAAAAATTTAATTACATATATCTTATGTGCGATGACAGCCTAGTTGGAGAAGGCTCGCCTCTTAAGCCAGAGAGAGCGGGTTCAAACCCAGCCGACGATACCCACCAATTTGTTCATTGTATGAACATAAATGTGCGTTTTGTATGTCATCTGCTACATGACTGGAGCCCGGGTGTATGGCGACTGGCTCGCCCCAGTCACATTTGGTACTGAATATCGTCCGGCGAACTGTGGGTATTGTACACCTCTGCCAACCCCCTCGGGGGAAAGGGGACGATGTACTTTTATTTTTCTTATCTCAAATACCTACTTCTTTCTACGTATTTTTAAACAATAAAACCTCTTTACAGAATATACATTGTAATCCGTATTCTCTTTCGCTGACAGACAGACGAAATGGGATTCCCGTGTTCCCGTAGAAATTCACAAATCCACCAACTTATCCATACAGTCAAATGCGGGCGCCATCGTCGCATTCTTTTACCAAAACTGAAAACTTTGCACGGAAAATTTAGTTCCATCACTTAGCCATTTTTGCATATAAGTTGGCATTGATTGAGATCCATTTCGATGCCATTTTGGATGTGTCGCATTCAGTACGTGATGGATCGTTTTTGAAAAGGTTTATCCAAGAAATTATTATTTTTGTTGACATTTATTTTGTCACTAGCTGCTACCCGTGACTTCGTTTCCATGGACAAACCTAATATAGCGTGATTATTCCGCAAAAATAATTCTATGTCCACTAGTGAAATCCAGGGTTATCGGGAAAAAGTATATACTAAGCTTAAAGAAGGTCGTTGTAATCATCATTATGATCAAATTTCACTGTGAAGCCAACCCTGAAATCGAAAGAAAAATAACAGCTATTTCATACATTTGACTGCCTTGGTAGCTCAGTTGGTAGTGAACCTGCCTTCTGAGCTTGGGGGCGTGGGTTCGATTCCCACCTTGGGCATACATTTATGTGATGAACATTTGTGTTTGTTCTATGTCTGGATGTTAATATGTATTTAAGTATGTATTTAAAAATATCTAAGTATGTATATCAGTCTCTGGCAGCCATAGTACAAGCTTTGCTTAGTTTGGGGTCAGGCGACCGTGTGTGGAAGTGTCCCGAATTTATTTATTTTGTCCGACGATCAATAAAGTTTTTAAATGGGACAGCTGATTGTGTTATGTTAAAATTTCAGAGATCTTCAGCTGCGTTAAAACAAGCACTCTCTGGCTTCTTCTAATTACATTTATATTGCAAAAATATATTTAAAATTGACAAAAAAATAATACTTAAACCATTTTTGAAATTTTGCCGGAAATCTGAAGAGTTGAAAGTTATTTTACTCGACAGCGTTTTTTTAAGGTTCCGTGCCCCAAAAGGAAAAATCGGAATCCATTTAAGGATCACTTTGTTGTCCGCCTGTCTGTCTGTCAAGATCCTTTTTCTCAGGAACGCATAGAGGTATCAAGCTGAAATTATTCTCAAATACTCAAGTCTATTATCCCTTAAAGCTGTGAAAAAATCAAACTTCTAAGCCAACGCAATCAAAAGATACAGCCGTTTATGTTCCAAATTTTCGACACTCACATGGGAATCAAAACCTACAGGGTACCTACTTCCCGTGAACTCTGAATCTTGAAATTTGGTACGAAGCAACGTCTTATAGCACAGAAGAAGGGAAAATTGCGAAAAGTATACATTCTTTAATAAAAATATTTTTAACCATTTTAATCGTACCACCCCTTTCCTCATGAATACCTACAGGTTTGTATGGAACCCTAAGTGCGCCAGCTGACTGTTTTTTTATTGTAAATGACTAAAGCTTTCGGCTTCTACGGCGTACCGGACGTAAGGCAAGAGCCAGTGGCGCAGAGCCTTAATAACCATAAAACAAACATATCCTCCTGTAATGTAATCACCATATCTCCACACATCGTCAACACGACCCACGCCGTTAACCCTGCGCTGCGAGTGGGGGCACGCGTCACCCATTACGCGTTTAATTAAATAAAACGACGAATATGCCCGCGCCGCCCGCGCGTGCGAAACGGACCTCACGTGCCGTGGCGGTGGAAGTGTTAGAACTGGCTTAAATTAATACAGTCTCGATATTTTGTAATAAATATAGTGTTTACAATAGTTATTTACTTTTCTTACTTCTTCTTAATCGGGCACTCTTGGCAGAGTGGTCGTGGTCAATAAGATGGTGGTACATGGTGGGTCTTCATTGTCGTCAGTCTTCCCGGCGGTAGCCACTGCACTCGAAATGCTTCTCCATTTTAGCCGGTTCGTCGCATTACGAGAGCACTCCATCATGGAAGCGTTTGTGGCTCTCTTGATGAGATCCGTCCAGCGTGTAGGAGATCTGCCTCTACCTCTCTTTCCTGCTACCTGACCTTGGACTACCAGTTATTTCATTGTTTTTCTGGAGAAGTGTAGAACTTAACTATACGTAGTTGTACAGTCGACGACAGTCTATTCTTAATTTTGAGCTCCTCCAGAACTAAAACCACCTCCGACTGGGCCCCAAAAGTTAAACCCAGACCCGGACCCAGAAAGAGATGAAAGACGAGCTTGACACCCACGAAAAAGATTGGCCCACCAAAAACAGGGATAACTGCAAAGAGGGGTCTTTTCCCAGCAATGGGACATACCAGGCTGATATAATGATCATGCTAAGTATTTTAACTGCAAGAGTCAAACTTACCTATAAGCTCGTATAATAATAATTATACTAACTCTCCCAACAGCCTGTTATACAATCATTTACCTTATTGTCTCAAAAAAGGGACATCTATAATAATAATAATAATTTTTATTTATTTGAATCAAAAATATTATGTACAGCAAATGTTATGTTATTTAATTTTAGTTTCATGCATGCAAAAGACAATAAAAATAAAATATATTTAAATAAAAAGTTCCTACTAATTTCTTACGCTAAATTATATTAATAATAACAGTTCACAATATAAGTATATTAAAAATTAAACATCAAAATAAAATAACATGGGTGGAGGCCCTAGCTCCCACAGTAGGATACCCTGAGTTTGCGGGAGCTAGTTCACTTCTTGGGTATCTATGTGAGGATGCACGTGCATGCTGTGTCCTTTTTATGTATCTATGCATTTGTTTTTTTGACGAAAACTTGAGTACAGTTGGTCCGATCCTCATAAAATATTGCAGGCAAGAGAGTTCGTGCAAACATATTTTTTAACCCTCAACGCAAAAACGGATGTTCTATATTTGTGTGTATACATATATAACATCCGTAAATATATATCCTATACACACTATATATATATATATGTGTGTGTCAGTGTGGCATCATAGCTCCCGAACGGATGATCGATTTTGATTATGTGTTTTTTGTTTAAAAGGTGAATTAGTCAGGAGTGTTCTTAGCTGTTTGATGAAAATCGACGTTGATGTTTAGGGTTTTTCTTTTTTTTTTGTTTATCATTTTTAAGTTCAAATATCAGACAAAATTGCACGAGGCGTTATGGAGTTATGCGAGTTCTCTGTTAGAGGTAAACTACTAGTATTTTATTTATACTTTTTAAAAGAGTAGCAAATAAGCAGCTGGCCCGATTGATGGTAATGGCACTAATATAATAGCTCATCAACCTAGAGAGTCAGATGGCGCACGGCGTATGATTTAGGTGAAGCCAAAAACTACGCTACTGTCGTATAGGTACACAACACGCACACATTAACGCAAAAAAAAACTACGCTACTCGCTTGGTCATCTTACCTCGACATCATGTGCATTGGTTTATGGTATAATTTCGTGTACATAAATAAACATAGTGTATTATAAAAGTGTGGCCAGGACTACATTTTGAGGTTCTTTTTAAAAACTGCAGTTTTTTTACAAGTCAATTTTGAAGAAGCCGTAACATTAAACTCTTACAAAAATGTGCAGTTTTAGAATATTAAATCTATTAAGGTTGTAAATTGAAACGGAAATGGCTAACGAAGAATTGAGGAATTCATATTAGTTTTCGTGCATATGTTAATGTTTTTCATGGCAACATTACCACGCGCACACGTTTAAAAGAAGTGGCTTCAGCGAGATATAGCTCAGTGTTCCATCTTTTCCTCTAGGTTGATCTGAGTATTATAGGCAGTATTATTTTACGATATAATCTTTCTCCGTGTCTACCCATTGGCAAATAAGCAGACGACCCTATAGATGGTAATGGCACTAGTATAGGCCAGTATTTTTTTTCACTTCCGCCGTGTCTACCCACAGCCAACTCTGCCCGTGCGAGCACTTCCCCGCGCGTGGCACATTGATACGGCACTCACCGTGTACCGTAGCTCTTCACTTTTGAACGCTGTGTGCAATGCGGTGCTTTAATAACGTATTTTATTATACTACGCTGCCGGAATGGCAGTATGGACTTTTCCAATTATTGTTTAATCTTAGCCTGCTGTAGACATGTATCTGATTTTTATTTTTATCGAGCGATCTAGAGTTAGCGAAGCGTTGCAGCTTCGACAGAAATGCTTTCGTATGTTTTGATTCTGTTCGGATCTGTCTTCCTCTTTATGTTGGTTTTCTTAACTAATTCTCTTGTAATTTTGTGAGGAGGTTCGATAATCAAATAGATTTTTTTTGTCGCGTCAGCTTTTGGTAATTATTCAAAATGGTGCTGATATGTTTTTTATTTCAATTTCAATTTTGTTTTTATTTTTTCAATTTAAATTGAAAAATTGTGAATTTTCACGAGAATCTGATCAAAAAATCTTTGTAATGATTTAACCTACTCACAGAATTTCAAGAGAATCGGTTAAGAAATGTGACCTGTAGACAAAGATGAAATCATTTATAAGTTTGACGTGTCTGTGTGTGTGTATTTGTGTGTGTCTGGCATCGTAGCTGCCGAACGGATGAACCGATTTTGATTTTGTTTGAAAGGTAAATTAGTCGGAAGTATTCTTTGCTATGTTTGATGAAAATCAGTTTCGGGAGTTTTTAATTTATAAAATATACCGTCACGCCTTTCCCCGAGAAGACTGGCCGAGGTGTAATACAATGCCCGCACTTCGCCGGACGATATTCATTCCCAAATGTGACAGGGGGGAGCCTGTCGCCATACACCGGGCTCTAGTCATGTAGCAGATGACATACAATACGCACATATAGACGTTTAGACGTTCAAGTGGACGCCCGCGATACTGGGTTTTCCAAGTGCGGGGTCCTCAGTGTTTGTAAATTGTGCAAATGGTTTGATAATAAATATATTTGTATTTGTATATGTTCACACAATGAACAGGAGCGTGCGTCGGCTGGACTTGTCGCTTCCTCTGGCTTGAGAGGCTGGCCTTCTCCAACTAGGCTTTCATCGCTATAATGTACACTTGTCTACAAAGATCTCCTACTGCTCACTAAAACGTATATTCACCACCAAACTACTCGCTAGTCACCGTCCAAACTTCAATAGCCAACGCGTTGTTATAAAAGTGATTCTTTTAACATTTTTAGTATAATTATCGGCACGGGTTCACTTACAAACGAGGGGCTTTGAGTGCGTGCTGCCAACTGACCTGTAAAATTGTGTGAGGGAGCCAGCGTCGCATTTTGTGAGCCAAACTAGCGGGTTTGAGTTAAAAAATGTAGTTCCGACGTTTGGTCACGTCTGCGGATAATTTGGTCGAAATGTATACAAATTGGGAGGAATGAGATGGGTGTAGTAGGGATGATGGTTTCTCATGGTTTTGACTACAAAGCTTCTATAATGAACAGTGGATTTTGAGTGCTAAAGCAAACTTATTATAGAATTTTTTTAAATATTTGATCATTACAACATTTTTTTTAGAGAACTTGGTCTGTAAGTACGTGCGTAACTAAACTTTCCTATTTTTAACTTAAGTACAATCAGCTAAAGCTAAATCCATACTTGATTGATCTGAGTTGGGACCGCTTTGTGGCAAAAGCTATGTTTTTTTTTAATTATGCAATTTTTATTTTGTTTTATTTTGTATGTTTTTGCTACAAATAAATATTTGTCTATTGTCTAATATTATAAAATCGAAATTAACTCTGTCTATTTCTCTGGCTGCTTCTAGAAGCAGCCAGATAAACTAAACACAAAAGACAGCCGTTTAGCCGTGAAAAGCCTACGCTTTTTACGGCTAAACGGTGAACGGATCGCTAAAATAAAAATTCGATAATTAGTTACAGTATTTCACGAGGCATTAACTAGCTGTCACACGCAACTTTATCCGTTCACCCGTTTAGCCGTGAAAAGCCTACAAACAGGCAGGCAGACAGAGCTACTTTCGGTTTTATAATATTAGTATAGTATTAGTATGGATGGATGGATTATTTATTCTTTATGAATCGCTATCCTTCTTCCAGCTTCATCGTCTGTATGTTAAGATGTTTGTTACTCAAGCACGCAGAAACGGCTTAACGGATTTGAAGATTTGAAATTTGCTACGGAGGTAGTTTATATCCTAGACTAGCTGCGCCCCGCGGTTTCACCCGCGATTAAAAAGTATCCTATGTGCTATTCTAGACTAAAATCTATGTCTGTGCCAAATTTCATCCAGATCTGTTCAGCCGTTCTGGCGTGAAAGAGTAACAAACATCCATCCATCCATCCATCCATACAGACAAACTTTCGCGTTTATAATATTAGTAGGATTAGATTTTAAACTACTTTTTATCCGCGCAAAAAACCGTAGAGCACAAAAAATCAATAGTAATTTATAAAAATTGGTCATGCTCTTTCAGAACCTCCTCCTTTTACAGTCGGCTAACATAAATCCCTTTAACAGGAGATGTCACAACACCCTCCTAACCCTAAGAAGAGGTTATGATAATTAAGACCATATCGCTAATAGCGGGCGCGTGACCCCCGCGTGCGTCGGAGGGTTAACATTATTTGTTAGTTTTGGTTAGTTTAGACAACATAATGAACTGATTATAGTAAATAATTTTGATGTTGTGTTATACTTTTTTTTAGATTTTTAAATTTATTGTATACTAGCTGCGCCCCGCGGCTTTACCCGCGGTTAAAAAGTATCCTATGTGCTATTTTAGACTATAATCTATCTCTGTGCCAAATTTCATCCAGATCTGTTTAGCCGTTCTGGCGTGAAAGAGTAACAAACATCCATCCATCCATTCTGACAAACTTTCGCGTTTATAATATTAGTAGGATAGGATATTATATATCTAAGACTATCATGTCTCAGTGCTGGAAAAAGGGTTTTCTACCGAAAGGAGTAGTAAATTTAAAATTACTAAACATATTTTTATTAAATGATGTAACTAAGAATTTATACTTTTTTTCGTCTTTTATATATAAATAAATAATAAATAAATTCAGGACACTTTCACACACGGTCGCCTGACCCCAAACTAAGCAAAGCTTGTACTATGGCTGTCAGAGACTGATATACATACGTATATACTTTTAAATACATACTTAAATAGATATAAACATCCAGACATAGAACAAACACAAATATTCATCACATGAATGTTTGCCCTAGGTGAGAATCGAACCCACGCCCCCTAGCTCAGAAGGCAGGTTCACTACCGACTGAGCCACCGGGGCAGTCAATTAATACTTATTAAGTAATATGTGATAGTATCAAAGGCGAATTAGTATTACAAAGTGTTCTTAGCTATATGTTTGATGAAAATCAGTATCGGGGGTTTATTTAATTTTTTATTTATACTTGTATTATAACACCCCACATAGCTAGGTTTATCTCCCTATGATGTATAATATTTTAAATAAGTTGCCTGCGAGTTTCTTGGTAAATTAAAAATAGCCTTAAGAGTCCGGCGACCAATTGAGACTAACTTCGCATTGGCTTAAGGTATTCTATAGCCATTTCGTCTAGAAGAAAAGCGACGAGAGCGAATAACGATACTGACAAGCCTCTAAAGTTACCCACAGAGTGACAAAGAACAATTTCAATTTTTTTAATGACTTTTACACTTCATGTAATCATTCTTAAATAACTAAGAATTTCCCTTGTATTATGGATTCATTTAACAGCTAATGATGTAGACAATCTCCCTATGTAATGGAATTTTTGATTTGCTTTGTCTACCTATTGAATAAAAAAAAGTCCCTTAAAAATGCGGATATTTTTCATAGCTCTATTTTCGCTTGAGAACGTTTTTAAAAAAAAAACCAAGAACATAGGGGCGGACATATTGTCAATTTAATTGTACATGCTAAATTCCATCATAATCTGACAAATGGTTTTCAAGAAATTAGAGCAGCGCGTTTGTATGGAAATTTCAGAGCGTCGCGGCCCTCTTAAAAAGTATAGATTAGATACACTACGAGTATTATCACTCAACATGTATCGCTTGTCTCGTTACTTGAGCTACAAGATTATTATCGTCCAAAGTAAACGTGTTCTTAGAAAGTGACGCAAAGGACACTTCTCTTTTATAATCCTCTTTGCTGAATAGCGCTTAGAAAAAAAAATAGATTAGGCAACTTTTTTTTTTCTATTCCACGACTTGTGCATTCTGCCCGCGCGAAAGGCGGTTTAAATTTGAAAGATCTCTTTAGTTCATCGCGTTCGAAATTCGAAAACATTGCGACGGTCCATCGAACACGCACAAAACACTGGCTGAATGTCGCGATTACAATGACCACGTTTTCTTTTTAATTTCCTAAAGCGATGTTAGTGATTGATTTTGTTGCTATGGATTGCATATCGATGTTTTTGGTTTTCACCCTCGAGGCAAAAACTACGGGGTGCTATAGGTTTGACGTGTCTGTGTGTGTGTCTGTCTATGGCACCAATTTGTTCATTGTGTGAACATGTGTGCGTATTGTATGTCATTTGCTACATGACTGGAGCCCGGTAAATGGCGAGAGGTTCGCGCCCTCTCACATTTGGGACTGAAAATCGTCCGGCGAAGTGTGGGTGTTATATACACAGGGCCTACCATGATATCTTATTGTCATGATGGTTACGTTTTGTTTCAGACGCTGCGCAACCGTGAGTCGTATCGCCGTGGAATAAGGTACACGGTCGCGCAGCGTCGAAAACAAAATGTAACTATCATGATATTAAGATGTCATATTAAGCTCCCAGTGCAGTGGTCGGAGACGACATAGGTCTGTGCTATTGATAAAATGTAACGAAATGTTTAACTCGTAATAATTGTTATTATCTTAAACTAGGCATTGCGTCCTAACCTCTCCTGTTTCTCTGCCTGCCTTAATTTAATCACTAACATAAACAAGTAACATTATTAAAATAAAAACAAAAATTCGTCTGCAAAATGTTGTACCATAAGTCACTTGCACTATCAAGACGATTCAAATGACACCTCACATGGCGAAATCCATCAAGCTGTTTAGGCTGTAAGGCGTGCCAAAGAAACCTCATACACACATTTATGTACACACACTAGAAAAAAGCAACCCTCCTTCTTGCGTAGTCGGGTAAATACTAATACTAATACTTGTTCTACTTAAAAATAATCTATCGATAATTTACCCCATCCCTATTCCATCTACCATCGACGAGCTATCTCCCAATCGGTGTTGCCAAAAACACTTTCGGCGCCATTATTTTGGTAACATTATACGCTTGTTTGTGTGACTCAATCTCGGGAATTAACAATACGTTTTGGGAGACAATGTGATTGGTCGGAGAGAAGAGCTACTTATAACTTTTTTGGGATTAAAGATTAAGAGATTGTCACTTGACAGATGAGTTGCTGATGAAAATTGGACGCTTGATTGACTAAAGTAGGTAGAGTCTGTCCAGAAGGGCTATTCCAACGCGTGAGTTGAGATGAGATTTTATCTTGGTCACTCTCACACCTATGACGTTTCAAACGAGAGCAACAAGGACGAAAAAAGGTGAGATGAATATCTCAAATCTCCGAATAGGGTCCCAGAGGGGGGCTATTGCCACGCGTGAGATGAGATGAGATTTTATCTTAGTCACTCTCACACCTATGACGTTTCAAACGAGAGCAACAAGGATGAAAAAAGGTGAGATGGAAATCTCAAATCTCCGAATAGGGTCCCAGAGTCTGTTAGGAAAGAGAACTACCTCGTGGCGATAATAGGAATCTTAAACAAATAAAAAAAAAAAAACACTCTTTTACACAACACTTTTACAATCAATAAAATTATAAAATGTATTTTTAATAAATTTGCCCCTTTCAATGTATTGAAAACAGTACACGAAGTACACAAAGTACATGAAAATTGTTCTGAATACTTTGTACCTAATACTGTTTTCAAGACGTTAATAGAGGCACATTTATCAAAAATTAATTCTATTATTTTACAATACAATATAACTTTATTGCACACCAAAAAACTACATGAAAATCTTAAAAACTAAAATACATTTTTCGGCAGTACAAGGGCGACCTTATCGCCTAAAGCGATTTCTTCCAGGTAACCTGTGGATGGACAGGAACTTTTAGAAATACGAAAAGCCTCGTCTTACCACTGTTCATCATGAAATTTTGCATATACGTTGTCAGGGGTACAGACAAGGACCTAGCCACTCGCGCTATATGAACTTCCTTACCTACGCCTACTAGGTTCGCCTCAAACGGAGACATTCCATTCCTCCAATTCTACTGAGACCAACTACTTGCTTGTCTCCAAAATTTCACGAACACTCAATTTATCATCGGACAAACAAATTCTAGAGTCCCAGTAGCCTCTGAGACCTCGCTTAGCTTGTCCAATAAACTAACCGGCTGTGAATATTAGTGTGATACTCGTAGCTTATCATACTGTAGCCATAGCCATAGCCGTAACCGTAGCCATTTCCATAGCCATAGCCATAGCCATAGCCATTAGCCATTAGCCATTAGTCATTAGCCATTAGCCATTAGCCATTGGCCATAGCCATTAGCCATTAGCCATTAGCCATTAGCCATTGACCATAGCCATTAGCTATTAGCCATTAGCCATTGGCCACAGCCATTAGCCATTAGCCATTAGCCATTAGCCATAGCCACTAATCAACCGATCATCATGAAATTTTGCATACATGTTATCTGCGGTACAGAAAAGGACATAGAATCCTTTTTATCCCGAAAAAATAAACGGTTGCTGAGGAACCGCGGGTGAAACCGGGCGCAGCTAGTTATGTCCGTAAATCTCACAAATCGATTACTAGAGCAAAGACCAAGGGCCCTATTCGGACATTTGAAATTTTCATCTCACCTTTTTTCCTCCTTGTTGCTCTCGTTTGAAACGTCATAAGTGTGAGAGTGACCAAGATAAAATCTCATCTCATCTCACGCGCAGGAATAGCCCCCCAGATCCTCCAACTAAAGAATGTTAAAAAAACCCTTAAGTACCCTCAGCAACTATATCGTATTAACATCACACTTGACTGGCCTCTGTGATAAATAAACAACAATAGGGTTCTGTACAAAGGACGTTGCGTAATTCTTAAGAATTTTGAGATTAAGTAGTTAAATTTCGGAGTGGTTGCCGACACGGGGCGCTGGGAGCAAAAAGTAGGTCGATTGGTCTTTGGAGTGGGTTTTCGTTACTGACGGGAATTAAGAGTCCGGCGACCTAACTAACTTCGACCTAGGCGACCGAGACTAACTTCGCATTGGCTTAAGGTATTCTATAGCCATTTCGTCTAGAAGAAGAAGACGAGCGAAGAGAGCGAGTAATGATACTGACGAGCCTCTAGAGTTACCTACAGAGTGACAAAGTGCAATTTCAATTTTTTTTTATGACTTTAGCACTTCTGTAATAATTCTTAAATAACTTAGAATTTCCCTTGTTTTATGGATTTATTTAACAGCTGATGATGTAGACAACCTCCCTATGTAATGGAATTTTTGATTTGCTTTGTCTACCTATTGAATAAATCAGTCAAAAGTGACCCCTTAAAAATGCGGATATTTTTCATAGCTCTATTTTCGATTGAGAATGTTTTTAAAAAAAAACCAAGAGCATAGGGGCGGAGATATTGTTAATTTAATTGTACATGCTAAATTTCATCATAATCTGACAAATGGTTTTCAATAAATTTGAGTAGCGCGTTTGCATGGAAATTTCAGAGCGTCGCGGCCCTCTTAAGTTCAAATCGTGATGCGATACAGGATTGTTGACTGAGCTTGTCGCTAGTCTACTGGGACAATTTGACGTTTTGTATTTTAGGAAGTAAAAGTAGGAAGTCTTCTATCTGTTGCTCGCAACTTCTTTCGCGTTTATTCAGAAAATAGTATCCATAAACCCTCCTCGTGATATACTGTAACTGATTATCAAATTATGAATAATCAGTTACCAAAGAGATCAGAGTCCAACATAAAAAAATACTGGATGGTTTTGAGCGGAGTTTTAATTTTAGTTGTCCGTTGTTATTTGATACCAACTATGTACTGTTCTGTGATGTTGTCTGACGCATTTGGTAAGCGGCGCGGTAATTTTTATTAATTTACAGAACTTCACGACAAAAATATTTGTTTATTCAGAAAAAAGTATCCAAAAACCTTCCTTGTGATATACTGCAACTATTTATCAAATTTCATCAAGATACGTTCAGCCGTTTAGCCGTGAAAAGCCTACAAACAGACAGACATACAGAGTTAAGTACTTTCGATTTTATAATTAGTAAGGATGTCTATAATCCTAAGTATCCTAATCCTAACTAATATTATAAATGCAAAAGTGAGTTTGTTTATTTGTTTGTTTGTAACACTTTCACGTCTTACCTACTGAACCGATCATCAAATATCAAAAAACCGATTGTCAGAGGTACAGAAAAGGACCTAAGGTACTGTTTACTCCGGAAACGCGGGTGAAACCGCAGAGCGCAGCTATTAGTAAGTCTTAATAATAATAATATAATAATATAGCCTTTTATTCAGATCTAGATTACAATGAATTTAAACTTAAGAAACAAGTGCTGAACTCTTAAACTAAAAAAATATGTTAAACTAATATCTGTTCCTTGGTTATCATCCCTAGGTCTGTTTGCCAGTCGGCAAAGGCCTCCTCCAACCTTTTCCATTCATTCCTTTCTTGAGCCAGTCAGTAAGCCTTAGTTCAACGATAATTAAGACTTCAATTAATATGTCTACGTGATTTTTAAGCAAGTACGAGTAGCTAAGTAATAGATAAGGGTCGAACACGGAAATTTAAACTTACCTTTCAAATCGACTTAATTAGTAATTTCCATACAATTTTGTTTTAGGTTCTAGAGTGGAGACCACGTACCGGCAAGCGCAGCGTAGGACGTCCACCCACAAGGTGGACCCATGACCTTGTGAAGACCGCAGGATCGCGCTGGATGCAGGCCGCTACCAACCGGTCTTATTGGAGATCTATGGAAGAGGCCTATGTCCAACAGTCGACGTCCTATGGCTGATGGATGGATGGATGGATGATACAATTTTGTCGCTTTCTTCGATTTAAAACGTCAGTTTTAAATTTAAATGTCCGTGCTTGCATTCAAGGTCGCCCTTGTACTGCCGAATAAATAAATACATAAAAGGTTTTCATTGTAGTTTTGGTTTACAAGAATGTTAAATTGTAGTTCGTTTCATGTGATTATTTAGTTTAAATATGATCAAAATCAGCCAAGACTCATCAAGCATCGTAGAAATGTTTCCAACACAACATTGACAGATGAAACGACAAAAACCGCCACAGTTTTAGTAATATTTTTAAACTGCTTTTTTTTTGCATTGTAAAAAAATATTTTTAAATTGTAAAAATTCTCAACGTTTGATGGTCTTTAAGGTATCATTCACAATCCTGCCTGCGAGTAGTACTACAAGTACTACTCGCAGGACTGTAAAGCAGGATGTAGCTCACACACCATCCTGCCTAGCATCCTGCACGTGCATCCTGTACGTCGTTGCCGGACGCGATGCAGACTGCGGCAACATTCACCATCCTGCACGAAGCGGCAGTCCTGCAAGCAGTCCTGCGAGGCAGGATGGTGAATGATTACCTTATTCAACGTGACATTGGCGGAGTTGAATTGAATTCAGAGTTGAATGAACAAGTATAAACATGATTAAAAGTAAAACAAAAAACCTAGCTGCAAAATATTGTACCCTATGTCACTTCCACTATCAAGGCGATTCAAATGACACCTCATTTCACATGTCGAAATACATCAAGCTGTTTAGGCTGTAGGGCGTGCCAAAGAAACGTCATACATACTTACATACATACATACACTCGAAAAACATAACCCTCTTAAAGTCGGGTAAAAATGAAAACTAAAATACAGAACCCGCTTTGATTTGAAACCGCAAGACGCTTCTCTTAAAAATAAAAATAGTAGTTACACAAAATAATTTCATTATTCGGCAAAGTTCAAAGCACAATAAAACCTTTGATACCTACTTCAATAAATTCTCAAGCACTTACATTATGCCATAATCTCTTTTAACTTACTTATAAATAGGCAAGTACCCACTTTTATGCGAAAAGAAAAAAAAATAGATCAAGCTTTGGCGGTCATCATTGTCATAACATACAACAGACCGACCAACTTACCTGTAAAGTTGCCTAAATGATGACACTAAAATTGTCTATCGATATCTTTCAGTTTCATTCAAAAATGCGATTGTGGCGCTCTCACACAGTTTCATGAAAAGTTGGTCGCACGGTCATTGTCCAGTAACTTTTAAAGAACTTAAGTGTTATTTGAATCACTTTGTACGATAAGTAATCCCTAGCGAAAGTGGAACGTCTTCTTTTATAAATAAATGTGAATTATCTGACCATTACAATGGACATTTTTCAAATTTTTGAAGAAGAAAAAATAACGTAAAATCGCTGATGGCACCGCGGCCTGTCTACTGATGATTATAGCTTTTTTTTTCTTTAGAGACATATTATGTTGACTGCCTCAGTAGCTCAGTTGGTAGTGAACCTGCCTTCTGAGCTTGGGGGCGTCGGTTCGATTCGCACCTATTAGAGCAAACATTTTTGTGGTGAATATTTTGTTTGTCTGGGTGTTAATATCTATTTAAGTATGGATTATAATATAAGGATGTATATCAGTTTCTGGCAGTCATAGTACAAGCTTTGCTTGTCAGGCGACCGTGTGTGCAATAATGTCCTCGAATACTTACTATTAATTAAGTAAACAGCTCCCACGAATTACGCTCTGTAAAGCCGGCACTCCACTATAGCCGTCAATGTCCGTGAAAGCGTTATTCAGCGTTTCTATTGGTCAAAAAGTTATTATCAGCCAATAGGAACACTTTCGCGGACGTACTTGGCAATAGTGGAGTGCCGGCTTAATACCCCTCTACCATTGACATAAATATCTAGAGACGATGCGTGTGATTCGAAAATTGCGCGTCTAATGTGTTTCATGACAGATTTTATCAGCCCGTATTCGTTTATTACTAAGCGAAGATCTCTCTTATGGGTACGCGACTCATCCCGGATATGTGCCAATACTAAAACACAAAAATATATATTATCCTTAAAATACAATATTAAAAATTTGGATGAAGTAGGTACCTAGCCGTGTTGGCAGAGTGGGATGAACCGCGCCTTCCGATCTAGAGGTCGAGGGTTTGATCCTGGCCGTACACCAAAGAACTTTTCTCTCTTAGAAAAGTTAACGGGCATTTAAATTTGATATATTATGGTGCTATTATGGTAAAGGAAAATATCGTGAGGAAGCCGACATGTCCTAGAATAATAGTTCGGAAGACATGTGACATCCACCAACCCGCAATGAGCCAGCGTGGTGGTTAACGGCACAATCACCATCGACGTAGAGTCTGTCGGTGTCCCTGCTGTGGGACGTAAAAGACTGTAATAAAGAACAACTATGGCCAACATGATACTAAGGCCAACTTGCATTACAATCTCGTCCATGTTCAACCCGCGATATCTCTAGCCCTGTCCTTATATGATAATTTGACAACCCATGTCCTCTACCCACGTATTAACATAATTCGCGGAGATCAAACGCGGAAATCATATTTCCTCACAATGGGGTGGATATCTTTTGATGCCAGACAGCGGTAAGAACCTCAATCAATTACTTTACGAAATCTACTCGAATAAGCTTTGAAATACATATTTTTGTCCTTTTATTTTCCTTTCAAGTTTGATATAATTTTGTACAAACAAACTTTGAGAAACAACTTTAATATGATGGTAGCAATTAGATAGCAACAGCATTTAAATCTGCTTGCAACATAACCTAAATCAATATGCTACTAAAACTAATTCGACTAGCTAAGTTAAATAAACGTGTTCAAATCTTAATTTGCTTGCTGCAAAAGCCATATCTATTTGCTTCAAAAGTTAAATCAATTCGCTACAAAAGCTAAATCGACTTGCTACAAAAGCTAAATTATTGACGTGCTACAAAAGCTAAATCGACTTCCTAGAAAAACTAAATCGACTTGTTACAAAACCTAAATCGACTTGCTACAAAACCTAATCGCACTTGCAATAAAATTTAAGCTTTTATTGCAAGTCGATTTAGGTTATATAGCAAGTCGATTGAGCTTTTGTATCAAGTTGATTTAGGTTTTGTAGCAAGTCGATTTAGCTTTTCTATTTATATTTCGACTTGCTACAAAAGCTAAATCAACTTGCTACAAAAGCTTAATCGACTTGCTACAAAAGCGAAATCAACTTCCTACAAAAGCTTAATCGACTCCTTACAAAAGCTAAATCGACTTGCTACAAAACCTAAATCAACTTGATACAAAAGCTCAATCGACTTGCTACAAAATGTAAATCAACAAAGCAAAATAGTTCTAACACAGTTTTTATTGCTCTTTTGAAAATGTCACCATAAACTAACCTTGTAAATCTGATTTTAGATTACGAGAAAGAATATCCGCGCTCACGCCATAGTCTACATTTACTGAAAGAAAGCTTTTGAGATCAAAGCGAGCATTTTCATACGATATCAGTAATAATACCTACATACGTCATTACAAAATTGGATTTGTATTGAATTTGCGAGGGGTAGACTGCTTCAGGGTCGGAATGGCCACATAGTCAGGGTGGCATTTGCCACTGGGGCCCCAGCCGGCGCGGGCCCCCTTCGTACTTGGCTTGCAGGGCTTGCCGCAAGTGAGACGGTAGGTAGATTGGAAACTATACCCCGTATCGGGCTCCTGGCTTGCGGGGAGCCACCCGGGGCATTCCAGCCTGCTTTGGACTACTTTGTACAGTTGCGGATCAAGGAAGGGGGGCTGATAGGCTCAAGCCCCCCTATCTATAGTATCTGACTCACATTCTACTATACTCGAAAGTGACTATTTTAGTGCTCGTGTGTTCACCTACCTTGAATTCCTTAAATGCAAAAAACATGCGTAGTGTACAACTGACTAATGTCCATATTACTATACGTATGCAAACCTTTACTGTATGTTTTAACAATATATCATAATAATTTGACATGTAAATATTGATTACAAAACAAATGAATAGAATAAAGGAGCTGTCCTTTCACTGTCCTTTCTTTGAAAATCAAGTGGGATCTGTAAGTACGGTGACGTTAGAAACAACTGTTAGAGCTAGAGAAAAGTCTATTATATTATTTATAAGTCGGTCTTATCGCAAAGAGCAATATCTTCCAGGCAACCTTAGATTAGATACAGAGGGCTCGCGGAGTTCTCTCTATCCTAAGGTGCCTGGCTGTAGCAGACGACGTAGCACTTTAAGATAGAACTCTATCCTAACGTGCTACGGCGTAGATTCCAACAACTCACTTTGCTAGGTCATTGATGATGATGTTTAAAGAGATAAACATTATAACAGCGCCCCAGTACTGTACGAGTGTAACGTGACGAACAGACCGTCAAATATCTGTAGAGATACATTATAGGGAGCTACTTAGCGGATATCTTAGAAGCCGGGGTGCAGCGGGGTGTGTCATTGTATCATATAAGACGAGGAAATAGGGGTTAATGTGGAGAAGACTTGCACATTTTTTTAAAACTGAACTTTATCTTAGTTTTTATAGAATCGATTTTTAAAAATATATCAAACGCTTCATAAACGGCTTTTAAAAACGCGTTAAGTCGTCAAAGTCATTGCGTTAATACTGTAATCAGAAAAGGCGAAATTCGAAAGCGAATCCGCTCCCTCCTCGTGCTCCTACTAAATCTCTTACTGATGATATCTCATACTGATGAGGAGCTCCGGGACACCCATGTCCTGTGGCCCTATTCGGAGATTTTAAGTTCTCATCTCACCTTTTTTCATCCTCGTTGCTCTCGTTTGAAACGTCATAGGTGTGAGAGTGACCAAGATAAAATCTCATCTCATCTCACGTGTAGGAATAGCCCCCCTGATCAGATTAACCGACATAATCCTAAGAATCGCCAAATTAGAGTTGCAGTGGCACATCGCTCATAGAACCGACGGCTACTAGAGCAAGGTAAGGTTCAAATGGAGTTCACCGACCACGTAACGAAAGACACAATATGCGTAGGCCTCCCAGGAGGTGGACCGACGATCAGCCTTTCCTCTAGCCTTTTTCCACCAAGAATAACCACAACGTTAGGTACAAGCATGGTATAATAATATACTCCATGGTATATAATGACCTAGTCGTGTTTCGGGATGTGGTCCGGTGTAACCGTTCCGAAGACGGGTCTGAGCAGTGGCGCACTTGCAGCGCCTCACTCAGCAGCTTCTTCACTCTACAAAACTTCAAGGCTAGAGAGAATAAGTGCCTCATGGGTCGTCGTGCTCCATCTTAGACCACAACGTCGCTTAACATCAGGCGAGTTGGTGGTCAAACGCCGACCTATTCTACATAAAAAAAAAAAAAAAAAAAAACTCCGCCAGGCATAGCATTCTGGTCACGTGGGCAACACATGGTGACGTCACTCGATGCTTAAGCAAGACCGACATAAGTCATTTACAAATACAGTGTAAACTCTTTATAACGAAACTCAAGGGACTGAGCATTTTTTGTCGTTATAGAGAGTTATCGTTATATGGAGTGGTCAAAAGAACAACCAAATTAACAAGAATTTTTAATATGTATGTCTTAGATAATAAGTGCTTATAAATTACTTAGTTTCAAAGTAGGTTTGCGACTGATAATACGATAGGTACCCAGTATGCTTGGTCGAAGACCATCACTTCCGAGTAAACAATGCGTCATACTGCACGTGTTCAAGGCAATTAAGGATAACAAAAGCTAGACCGACCTCGGATGTTTCGGAGCTTCAAAGTCTTTTGTTACCTGATAACATAACATAAACAATAATACCGATAATAAATATTTACTGCCCAAAAATATGAACACATTTCTTCGTAATAGAAAATGGCGTATCGCTATAACGAGTGTTTCAATATGTAGGTTTTAACGCAAACCAACCAAGTTGGGCTCACTTCAACGTTATAGGGAGTTTGTTGTTATAAAGGATAACGTTATAAAGAGTTTACACTGTAGTCCGAAAGAGATGGATGACGATGATGAGTGACGTCATTGTGTTTGCTCCGGAATGCGAGACCTTGTTTTTTTTGTATCATGGGTAACGTTGTGGTTATCCTTAATTAATGCCTTTCTCCAGCAGTGGACGTCTTACGACTGAGATGATGATCAGAACTGCTATTCACAAACATTCGGAAACCTTTCCGATCGGATCCCAAAAATGTCAAACTCAAATTATTCGAAAATCAGTCTACTTTTATAAATTTTGGAATAGGGAATCCTAACTGTTATTATAAATGCGAAAGTGAGTTTGTTCGTTTGTTTGTTTGTAACGCTTTCTCGCCCTAACTAATCAACCGATCATCATGAAATTTTGCATACACGTTGTCTGGGGTACAAAAAAGGACATAGAGACATATATTTTATCCCGAAAAATTAACGGTTCCTGTGGGACCGCGGGTGAAACAGCAGGGCGCAGCTAGTCGAGTATAAATCTAATCGGAAGAAATTCACGTTTAAAACTTATGAATACGGACTGAGATTCGAATAATTTGAGTTTAAAACTTTTGGAATCCGAACGGAAACGTTTCCGAATGATTGTAAATAACTATGCTGGCCAGGATCTAGAAGATCTGGGCCTGAGATTTGGATATCCGAAAATGACGTTCTGCGGTGCTATTCACAATCATTCGGAAACGTTTCCGATCGGATCACAGAAATTTTAAACTCAAATAGTTCGAATCTCAGTCTACTTTTATACATTTTGGAATCAAGTATAAATCCGATCGGAAGAATTAATCACGTTTAAAAACTTATGAATATAGACTGAGATTCGAATAATTTAGGTTTAAAATTTTTGAAATCCGGAAATTTTTTTAAATAAAATTTTTAAATTTTTAAAATTTTTAAATTTTTGAATTCACAACCATTCGGAAACGTTTCCGAATGGTTGTGAATAGCCCTGCTGGATAGCGGGGATGAATCTCAGGACGGAAGCAACTACTAAAACAACAACATAAGTTAACAAACAAAAAGTTTTACAATAAAATCCCGAAAAATATAATGGGGCTCACTGAGAGAAAATTCAAATCACATGTAAAAACTACATTAATGAAAAGAGGGTATTATAAGGTTAAGAATTATTTAGAAGATGAAGATGTCTGGAGACTTCCACTTCCGCCAAGTAGCCACTAGTATTTATAGATATTACCTAGTTGTAAGCCAAAATTTGTGAGACTATAATTTATTTATTATTTGAAAAAATAATGCCCCTCAGTTTCTTGCCTGTTCTGCTCTTTATCCGAACAAGGCGGTCGAGTCTATTTAAATAACCTTGACGTTCATAAGTGTATCTTTGATACCTTATGACATATTTTGACTTTGACTTTGACTTTGACAAACTAGATAGAGCGAAAGCATTCTCCACTCTAACCCAGCCCGATATAAAGTCGTAAGTAGGTGTCGGCACAGAAGCCGCCATACATTTTCCAGTAAGCTGCCAAATATAATAAAAACCACTCCCCTCCGGAGTATTTGATGCGTCTCATTTATTTTTAAATTAGGGAAAATTCGGGGTACCGTGTTTACCTCTATTTACCCTCTGGATCATAGGTAGCTATGGTATGTGATGTGCTGTGATTTGAGCTGGAAAGTATCTGTAGGGGTGGATGTGTTACTTTGGAGAGGGAGTTGAGAAGGTTAAAAATTTCTTGCTGGCAAAGATAACAAACCATTAGATCGAGCTCTTTCGGAGATTTGAGATTTTGGTCTCGCCTTTTTTGTCCTTGTTGCTCTCGTTTGAAACGTCAAGGTGCGAGAGTGACCAAGAACTCACGCGTAGGAATAGCCCTCCAGAAACCCTATTCGGAGATTTGAGATTTTCATCTCATCTTTTTTCGTCCTTGTTGCTCTCATTTGAAACGTCATAGAGTTTGAGAGTGACCAAAATAAAATCTCTAATAGCGCGTCCTGGAAGGCTATTCCTACGCGTGAGATGAGATGAGACGAGAGATTTCAAACGAGAGCAACAAGGACGAAAATGGTGAGATTGAATCTCACTCCGTAAGAATAGCCCTACAGGGGGCTATTCCTGCGCGTGAGATGAGATGAGATTTTATCTTGGTCACTCTCACACCTATGACGTTTCAAACCAGAGCAACAAGGACGAAAAAAAGTAAGATGAAAATCTCAAATCTCCGAATAGGGTCCCTGGCCCTGAATTTTTGACGCGTGAGATGAAATGAGTCACTTTTACTTCTATGACTTTTCAAACGAGAGAGACAAAGGCCAGAAAATATCTCGAATTGCAGGAATAGAGCCCCAACTTGCAACGTGTAGGTATGACAATTTATATTTTTAAAAATATTCGTTTCTATTAATATTTTAAGGGCCAATTGCAGCGCGGGTTCTTTTTTTAACTCGAAGTTAACTGTTAAATAAATCATCTTACGCTCCAAGGAGTTAGAAGCTAACCTTGATTAAACACAATATTAGATAAGTACAATACAAAACTCTTTATTGACACCAAATACTATTGTATTTACTTAAAACTAAACACTTACTTAAAACTAAACACTCAAATATAGGAGCAATGGGCGGTGTTTTCGCTTAAAAGCGATATCTTCCAGAAATCATGAGCATTAGATTCACATTTTTAGCATTTATCTCTGGGTTAATAAATCCTGCGTTCAAAACTCCAACTCCGTAATCTGCAAGTACGAGTATATAGGCCTATTAAGAAAGATGTCATCCGATATCTGTTCGGAATGAGAACTGTTGTGGATAACGTGGCGCTGCGTAATCTTCCTTCTTCCAACAAGGTTGCGTTAAACGTTTAACGCTCCTGGGGAGGGGGAATAGAAAGAGACAGAGCGAGAATGAATGCGTGGCACTCGAACGCACGCGCGTTTAAAAAAAAGATACACAGAAGTTTCACTTCTTCCGCGCGGAGGGACTCCACGCACTATTTTTTTATTTTTTGTTTTTAAGTGCATTTTATCCGCTAGCGTGGAAATATTTTTTTTTAATCGAACCTCAGAATGATCGCACTGGCCAGCACGACTGCATGAAAAAATCATGTCATTTTCCTCGCTGTAGTGAAGTGAAAAATTGTTTCGGCTAGCGTAGTTATTAGGTGTCTCGTACTTTTGATACCCTCGCTAGGCTTAGGATTCTATCTTCTTGTTATTAGTTCTTTTCCTATTATTGTTATATTTTGTTATTAGTTATAATCCTTCGCTTGCTCAGGTTTTAATACAAGTAATCGAGCCAAAATAACAACTTTGCAGCCTTGCATAACAAACAACTATTTTCCGTGTGTATGTAGCCTTTGATTAACGTCACTTCACTTTGAAGAGCATTCCTATGAAGTCAGACTAAGGCCCGCATGCTAAAACGACGCTCAGCCTTGAATCCTGATTTAAAGCCGTTTTTATCATACTCGGGGCCGTATTAAAAAACGACGCTCAGTCTTGAATTTCGATTTAAAACTGTTAAATGTACTTATGGTAAAACCAGTTTTAAATCAAGATTTAAGATTTTTAGGGCCTCAAAAAAGTTTTAAATCGAGATTCATGGCTGTGCGTCGTTTCTGAATACGGCCCTTAGCACAATACTTTTTAAGACCTTACATTTCTTTGTTCATAGATAACAAAATAAACTAAGTAGATACTTAAATAATAAACCATCAAAAATTAAGCATCTAATCGACAAAGCGAATCAACAGCAGTAGCAAAACGACTCATTGCCTCTCAATAGCTTTTGTTCCCGCAAGATAAACAAAAATCACCCTTACGCACCCCACAATAGGGGTTCCAAACAGTAATTGTTTCAAAATCAATGTTTGGATGAATAGGTATTACGTGCTTGCCACCCGCGGTGTGTTTTGAGTTGCCGCCTATAGTTCCCGCCCTTTTTTCCATAGACTATATTTTTTTCAATAGACTTTTTTTTCTTTTGTTGCAGTATTTGAACGTATTACACAGTGGGGCTAAATAATCGTAATGAGAGTGAAAATTGGATGAGCCTTTGTGGTGCTGTCATGTTTTTTTGTAATTTGTTTTGATAATGCGTCGGTATTGATGTATTTTAGGGTGGAAGTTTAGGAAGCTGTTTCGATTTAAATTTATTAAGAGGGAGATAGGTATTATAATGTAGCGACATTTTCACAATGCGAAAAAGTACCTAGGTACCTAAAAAGGATTGTAATTTTTTTTATTACGAATAAAGTTTGTCGCAGTGAGTTCGGCCAAGAAGTCTTAAGCTATGAGTACCTCTTATGTCTCTAGCGAGAGTTCCCTAAGTACTGTTTAATAGTGAAAAGTGACAGGCCAACTTTTTTAAACTAGTGTGCGTGACAGGTAGGTGTACGTCTTTTACCAGGGTTGCGACATACATTTTGTTCATTTAGAACCTAACAGTTAGCTGTCAGTTTTTTAGCCTGTGCAATATTTTTTCATGGACATTTCGTTTATCAAAAGTTGCATGTTGGTGATATCACACATCGAATTATACCTACCTTCTTGGAAAACGAATGTTTGTCCAGCGTGGTCAAAAACAATGTACCTACTTACGCAAAAAGTAGCTTACATGAATATTAAATTTTAGAATAACATAGTTTCTACAAAACAAAATACCTGACGTGTGCATCTTATTTTTACTCGTAGCGCCATCTAGTGAGCAGACATTGATGTACAGAATACTAAGTGAACCTTTCATTTAGCAATGAAGTTGTTGTTAAACCTTTAGTGAATAAGTTCATCATAAAAATTACAGATGGCGCTATTATTAGTTAATTTTAAACAGGTTCCGAAACGGTCAAACGGTTTGAGTCCAACACGCTGAGTTCAGTTTGAGTCAAACCATTTACAAATCGACGCCCCTTCCTCGGCGACAGCCCAAGCCGAGGCCGTACCTTTGAGGAGCCCTTGCGTTCGTCACCCATAGTTGTAACCATTATTTGAGGCCCTGCGCCATCTGCGCTTGCCTAATGCCCGGTACGCTGTCGAGGCCTCAGTAGCCAACAGCATATAGTCAATAATGTTTTTTTTTTAAATTGAGTGAAAACATATTGATCGTTTACACGGTTGGTTTGAGAGGTTTGTCAAGCATTCACGGTTTTGAAGTTTGTTTCATATTTTGGTTGTTTTTGATGCGCCGTTTAATCGTCTACCGACGCGTTTGATCAAACATGGCTCGATTTTGCGCTGGTTTTTGTAGCTTTAGGTACGGTAAATAATATAATTATGTCGGAGGAAGAGGAAATAAAGTTTTTATAATTCATTTATTCAAGCATTATTTGTGGATGTTTACAATTGATGTGTCACAGCACAAGTCTAAATACGGCGATACTGAATATACGAATACTGACCGGCGACGTACAAAAGCAAAATGAACAGTGCCGTTCGATAGGCCTAGGCCTTCAAACCGTCATCAAATGGTTTCATCAAACACGTAACGTTTGAAGCAAACCGTTTGACCGTCTCGGAGGCCCTTTATATTATCAACAGACGGCGCTCTCTCTAATTTTAATGGACACTTTTGACTAAAAAATAATAAATGAAAAAACCTTATTTAACAAATAAAAAACGATAATTTATTAACAAAATATAAAATGGAACCCCAAAAATTCACAATGCACATAGTTGCTAAGAAATTACCAACCAACAATAATTCCAGTAACGTTTTTAACGTTTTAGTTCTAATCGAATTTAAGTAGATGGCGCTTTTCATACATAACTCTGTACAGGCAAAACACAGCTCGCCTGCTTCACGCAAAATACCATTGAGGGTTCACACACCACATTATCTGTCGTATGCGATTGAAATTGTGGCTATCTGGCTTCTATTCTTGAGCATGAGTTGTTTTCTGGTATCTCTCTCTCGTTTGAAAAGTCATGGAAATGAGAATGACCCAGATAACATCTCACGCGTTAGAATTGGGGGCCGGTAGTGACTATCTTTTATTACTCTACGCTACCTAGTAGATAGCCAGACTACAAATCGCATGAAGTGATAAACTCTCTAGTCTGTTTAGAAAGAGAACTGTTGTGGGAATGAGGGCGCCACTGTCTCTAAACCTTTATTTTGTTCGACGAGAATGTTTGTTTTTTTTTGAGACGTTACTTCCTGTTTCCGCCACGACAGTTCTCATTCCGAACTCTACTGACTGCACTGAATTTAAATTTCCTAAATCCTTGCTTAACCAGTTTAAGCTATTCCTAGCTAGTTCTTACCTATATTTTCTTGCACGAGCCATTGCTTAGCAAACTCTGGAAACTTTATGTGTCTGACAAGTGAATATTTCGCTTAGAGTAGATTTCTAACTAGTTAAACAAGGACTTAGGAAATTGTTATTTTCAGTGCAAACGGGTGTAAGTCTTATACTAATTTGTTCTCCAATCACAGCTCAGTTTTGGCTTTCCTTCTCCTATCAGAGATGTGCATGTTCAGGCTCTCCGGCTTCCATTCGTGGTCCACATTTCGGGACTCGATGATTTGTTTGTAGACGAACGCGGAAAGTCTCGCCGTCCGGGTCTTGTTTGGAGACTCGAAATCTACCTCGTACAGACCGAAGCGTTCACTGAAAAAAAGGAACATATTCGAATTGAGAACCTGCAATTTGTACAAATACATACTATTGTCTAATAGTATATAATATTGTCAAGCTTTTCCCCCGAGGGGGCAGACAGAGGTGTAATACAACACTCACACTTCGCCGGACTGCGTGTGCGCCGAGTTTGAGTACGGACATTTTTTTGCATATTTTTGTGACTCTATGGGTCGGTTCAGACCACACGGACAAATGCTCTATCTTAACAAGCAATTCTTTACGTCATTGACAAATGAATCATATCACCCCAGCCTAAAATACATAATCGCATAAATACAACAGGGAAGTCAGTTTCGCCTCGATATTTTGCGTTTTTGTATTTTAGTCTAGGGTAATATGATTAGATGCGACGATAGCCTAGTTGGAGAAGGTCTGCCTCTCAAGCCAGAGGGAGCGGGTTCGAACCCAGCCGACGGCACGCACCAATTTATTCATTGTGTGAACATATGTGCGTATTGTATGTCATCTGCTACATGACTGGAGCCCGGTGTATGGCGACAGGCTCGCCCTCTGTCACATTTGGGACTGAATATCGTCCCACAAAGTGTGGGTGTTCTATTACACCGCTGCCAGCCCTTTCGGGGGAAAGGCGTGACATATATACAAATATGATTAGTTTTTCAATGACGTCAAAAATTGCTCGAGCATTTTTCCGTTCGAACTGAACCGACCGTTATTCCATCTCAAAGATAAAAAAGGTATTTAAAGCAAGTAAGTGTTTTAAGTTTTTGTAAGGTATTTATCTAAAGGTATTTGTGTAGATTTTTATTTTTTTTTACTATGTTTTATTTGTTTACTATTATTTATGCTATTATATCTTAATATATATAAATCTCGTCTTAATATATATAAATCTCGTGTCACAATGTTTGTCCTCAATGAACTCCTAAACCACATAACCGATTATAATAAAATTCGCACACCATGTGCAGTTCGATCCAACTTGAGAGATAGGATAGTTTAAATATATATATATATATATATATAAATAATAAACGCGAACGAAGTCGCGGGGTGACAGCTAGTATACTTATATATTATTTAGTATTTATGTATGCCACCGACCGTTTGTCATATTTCGTTCTGTCCTGTCCATCCAAAGGTTGCCTGGAAGAAATCGCTTTAGGCGATAAGGCCGCCCTTGTACTGCCGAATGATATTTTATTTTTAATATTCTCTTTATGTTTGTTTTACTTTGTATTTTTGGTGTGCAATAAAGATGTATTGTATTGTATTGTAAAGATACTATGTTAAAAAGGTGCTCCCGCGCATCGTCACGTGCGCAGAGCACCGTGAGGGTCTCATTACCTGGTTCCAAAGTTCCACTCGACGTTGTCCATGAGACTCCACGCCGTATAGCCCTTCATGTTAGTACCGTCTGTAAAGAAATAAAAAAAGATAAGTGAAAAGTGTCCCGAATTTATTGATTACTAACTAGCTGTTATCCGCGACTCCGTTCGCGTTTATTTTGAAAACAGTATCCAAACACTTTTCTTGTGATATACTGTCACTAACTATCAAATTTTATCAAGATCCGTTCAGCAGTATAGCCGTGAAAATCCTACAAACAGAGAGAAAGACAGAGTTACTCTCGATTTTATAATTAGTAAGGATGTTCAGTGATAGTTCATCTCTGTATTTATTGTACGCTTTTAATTACTTTTTTGTTACGTTATGTTCACGCACAATTCAGTTTAATTAAGTTTGATTTGTATATAACTACCCTCAATTTATAAGATACTACCTAATACCAATATTTTTATTTCACAAATATTTTTTTTTTTCGAAAAATTCTAAAAAAAAAAACGCGTTAAATACCTAACTGCCTCACCCTACACTACCCAATTATAAGTTTTTTTTCGTAAAAACAAACTAAAAAGAATTTATCTTAAATGTAAATGCCTTACACTTCACAGGACTCTACCCAAACATTCTACCTGAGGATTCGGATTCTTGGGATTCCTTGGGATTCTACCCAAGTTTTTTTTTTTTATTGAAAAAAACGGTAAATACTCACTACCTTTCCTTCCACTTCAACCTTACCTTCCATAGCAAGCAGTATCGCAGCCAAATATTTCCTCAAGTTATCTGCCCGCGACTGGTCTCCCAGACCCCGGTCAGTCGACCAGCCGTGCTCCGTTACCATCATCGTCGGGTAATCGTAGTTCAGGTTCAAGTAGATGCAGGCTTTGTATATGCCGTAGGGTGCACTCTGTGAAAATTAACATTATTAAAAAAAAACAAAAAAGTCGTCTGCAAAATATTGTACCCTATGTCACTTCCGCTATCAAGACGATTCAAATGACACCTCACTTGTCGAAATACATCAAGCTGTTTAGGCTGTAGGCGTGCCAAAGAAACCTCATACATACATACATACACTCGAAAAACATAACCCACCTTCTTAAGCAATCGGATAAAAAAGTAAGAAAATATTAATATTTATACAAGGTGTGGGTGTAGTAGATACCTATCTATGTCAAACATTAACCTGATGAACATTTGTGCAAGTTCTATGTCTGGGTGTTAATATCTATTTAAGTATGTATTTAGAAATATATATCTGCTTATGTATACCAGTCTCTGGCAGCCATAGTACAAGCTTTGCCTAGTTTGGGGTCAGGCGTGTGTGCAAAATGTCCTGAATAGTTATTTACTTATTTAGTAAAAATTGCTTGTCTGTAAACTCTGTTTACGGACGATAGTTTAACGTGACAACGTCATAACAAAACATTGATGAAATATCCTCGGACGCACAGGCCAATCGAGTGGAAGAGCCTAACGTGCCTTTCGCTCGTTCGCTCTCGCTCCGATACAATGAGCGTAACGGGACAATGAGTCATCCTTTTTCGTGCGTGCAGCCAGCGTTCATGGATTTATTAATTTTATTTCGTCAAATATGTATGTCACCTATCATTCGTCCCTTTCACAATATTTCAGACATACCGACAATAAATCCGTCCATCCATCTCCAAACAGATCACATTGGGGATCAATGGCCAAGAGAGCGTTGAATGCGGCGACAGTGCGCGGGATAGGCGACTTAGAGCGCGCCACTGTACGGCAGCGCGGCAACATGAAAAACTCGTGACGCTTATTACGACAATATCGGTCCGGTACGTAAAATCGACACAGCTTGTCGAGCAGATCGGGTGCATCGATAGCACCACGTAAAATTTTGGACATAACGATTAGTTGGTGATTTTCCCGTCTGGTTTCCAATGAATTATATCCTAAAGTCAAAGTCAAAAGTCAAGTCAAAATGTTTTTATTCAATTTAGGTACCTATCAAAGATACACTTATGAACGTCAAAGTTATTTAAATAGACTCGACCGCCTTGTTCGGACAAAAAGCCTCTACTCAGAAGAACAGGCAAGAAATTGAGGGGCATTATTTTTTTCAAATAATAAATAAATTACAGTCTCACAAATTTTGGCTTACAACTAGGTAATATCTATAAATACTAGTGGCTACTTGGCGAAAGTGAAAGGCTCCAGACATCTTTATCTTCTAAATAATTCTTAACCTTATAATATCCTCTTTTCACTAATGTAGTTTTTACATATGCCCTGTTATATTTTTCGGGATTTTATTGTAAAAACTAACGCAGTTGGCTAAAAATGACTTTTTTGACTTAGTCAGTCTAAATCTCGGTACAGCTATCCTATCCTTATTTCTAGTGTTATAATTGTGATAGTCACTGTTCAATTTAAATTTATGTAGAAACCTAAACAACCCATTATAAATTATGTCGGGTACATAAATGGATAAATCCCGTTAACACGCTTGTATAGATACCTAAGGAACGCTTTTTGTACCTTTTCGAGCTGTAATATATATAATAGCTGGCTTCGTACGGATTCCAAACACACATCGAACTTTCCAATTTACTTCTTACCAATGCACTGTAGATAAGACGGATGACGTGCTGACTATGGAAGTCCTTTGAATTTCTAAGTATGAAGCCTAACCGCTTAGAGGACTCTTTTACTAGAACATTAATATGGTCGTGAAATGTCAGCTCTTTGTCAAATATGACACCCAAATCTTTTATGATCACTGAGCGTGTTATGCTAACATGATCTATTTTGTAGTCATAATTGACTGGGTGACACATTCGAGCAAAAGTCATGGCATGACATTTGGAGGGAATTCCATCCCGTTTCGGCGACTCCACTGAACCACGGCATCGACGTCACGCTGCAAAGCGACGTCTGCAGTCTGCACCTAAATATAATATATATTATAATATTAAACGTTGTCACGTCAAAAACTCTTCATCACTATGGTCTACCTTGAGCCAGCTCGACCGGGCTTGCGTCCACAGAGCTCCCTGCGTGAAATGAACACCGACGTCATCGCTGAACGATGGTGTCGGGAACGAGGCGGGCGGCGCCGGCTGCGCGAACATGCTCGTGTAGTGGTTCATGCCGAGGAAGTCGGATGACCCTGTGATATATTTATTTTATTTTATTTTTACATTTATTTATTAGTGTGATGTACTTTTATGTAAGTTTTATTTAAATAGTT
The DNA here is from genome assembly GCA_911728515.1 of Peribatodes rhomboidaria. NCBI lineage: Eukaryota > Metazoa > Arthropoda > Insecta > Lepidoptera > Geometridae > Peribatodes > Peribatodes rhomboidaria. The sequence goes on from OU452190.1 coordinate 3,048,351, forward strand.
TATGTAGGTGTATAGGTATAATACTCGATGTTTTGTTGTTTCTTTGTATCAATCTTATGTTTATTTTTGTTATTTTTTGCACACCCTGTCCCATACTCATTTGTCGTATCCTCTCCATCCTAAGGTTGCCTAGAAGAGATCGCTTTTAGTGATAAGGCCGCCAGTTGTTACACTATTTAATAAGTTTTATCATTATTTTTCTCTTGTTGTTTTGTTATCTGTGGTGTGAACAATAAAGAGTTTATCTATCTATCTATCTATCTACATTTCAGGTCAACCAACGACCTTACAATAACAGAATAGTTAATTTAATATATTTACTAAAAAAGTCATTTAAAGGGAGACACTTCTAAGAAATATAGTAGAAAAAAAGGAATTGACGCACAAATAGAATGATTAAATAAATAGAATTGAAGTAGACGTAACAAAAAAAAATGAAATAATAAACAACGCAAAATAATAGATTTTAACATGTATGCAAAATTTGAAGTTGGTTGAGTAGTTGAAACGTAAAAGAGTTACAAACAAACAAACAAACGAACAAACTCACTTTCGCATTCATAATATTAGTAGGATAATATAATTTATAATTTTAAAGCCCGAAGCGCTTCCCTCGGTGTTCCCCAGCAATAGATACAACCTGGGTCTCTTCAAGACAAGAGTGAGACGGCACCTCATGGGCAAGCGAGCTCCATCTTAGACCGCATCGTCACTTTCCATCAGTGTATTGTGGTCGAACGTGGGCCCATTCAATATAAAAAAATTATATAATGATAGCCTAGTTGTAGAAGGCCCGCATCTCAAGTCAGAGCGGGTTCAAATCCAACCTACGGCACGCACCAATTTGTTCATTGTGTGAACATATGCGCGTATTACGTATACTAGCTGCGCTGACCGAGCTTTGCTCGGTATTTTTTTTTTTTAATTGTGTTTTTTGTAAATTATATTTAAGTACGAATTACTAATAAAATGATGAAATATGAATAATATTTTTCACACTCATTGACTTCGTGTTACTTAACAACGCCATCTGCTGTTGTGTCGTTAAAGCAATTGCTTTATAATGTTCCTATAATGTTCCTCTTTGTGTATAAAATGTTTGTGTAAGGTGTGTTTAGCGTGTGTATGTGTACGTGGCATCGTAGCATATATCCGTTTATGTCTAACAGGCTGGGTCGCGGTGATGCCTACATGTGTGTGTTTTTGAATGTGTATGTATTTATGCGCATGAATGTGTGTAAGAGGGTGTGTATCATGAGTTAAAAAGATGTCAGGAAGAGTCATATTTTTCAGTTGAGACTACTCAAACGCCTCCTTTTTGTTATTTTTCTTCCAAGTTAAGTTGATTATCGATAAAACACGAATAAAATGACATTTTCTAAAAATGATTCCGAGCTAGATCGATTTATCGCCTCCGAAACCCCCTATATACTAAATTGTATGAAAATCGTTGGAGCCGATTCCGAGATTCCAATTATATATATATATATATATATATATATATATATATATATACAAGAATATACAAGAATAGCTCATTTAAAGATATAAGATATTGTATGGCCAGGCTCGCCCCCTGTCACGCTTGGGACTGAATATCGTTCGGCGAAGCGTGGGTGTTGTATTACACCTCTGCCAGCCCCCTCGGGGGAAAGGCGTGACGATATGTTACATTATGTAATATAATTATATTATATCATTGTTAAAAATATCCGCTATAGACTCCTAAACTACTTAACCGATTTCAATCAAATTTGCACACCGTGTGCAGTTCGATCTAACTTAACAGATAGGATAGCTCACATATATATATAAATAATAAACGCGAAGTCGCGGGGTGACAGCTAGTTGAAATATAAAGAATGTTTAAATTTCTACTCTTTTCGAGAAGGGGTATTCTGTGGCGGTAAGGTAACCGAACACACGTTACTTTTTTTTTTACTACAGACTAGGCATGCGTTTGACCACTGACTCGCCTGATGGGCAGCGTCGACGTGATCGAAGGAGTAACACGCTTGCCTAGGAGATACATATTCACTTTACTCTTAAACACCCCCGGATTGTATTTAGGTGCAAAGACAGACGCAGGCAACGAGTTCCACACCTCTGCAGTTCTTACAAGAAAAGTTGACTTGAAACGCTTAGGCGTGATGGTAAGTGCTATTACCTTTGATCAGCCTGATTTCTTCAGCCGTCAACGCTGGCAGTCTTGACCTAGGAAATCCTTGCTCTTTGCTCTTCTTCGCGACCGTCTCTTTCACTGCGCGCGGGAAATCACCGCTCTTGGAATATATCGGGCTCAAGTAGAGATCCAGCTGGAAGTAAATTACAAATATTAAAAAATATTTATCAATTACTGACTTTTTAGATGACAGGAAATTTGATGCATTATGTTCAACCTGACTTTTGTAAAATACTTTGACATGAAATACCTTTAACTTAATTATTCATTATTATTATATTCATAAGCTCTGACATTTTAAATTATTATTGGTATGCCGCACCAGGCCAGGACATGTGTACTACCATATTTTAAGATCTGTATGCTATCCTGTATGTTGTATACTAAACCATGTTCTCACAAATAAATGAATCTTGAATAAATATTAAGAGAAACTGGAAGATATCGCTCTTGGCGAATAAGTTATTCAGAAAATAGTATCCAAAAACCTTCCTTGTAATATACTGTAACTAATTATGAATTTTCATCACGATCCGTTCAGCCGTGAAAAGCCTACGAATAGACAGACAGGCAGAGTAACTTTCGATTTTATAAATTTTGTATTGATGTATTTTTAACTCCCGACGCAAAAACGACGGGGTGTTATAAGTCTGACGTTTCTGTTTGTGTGTGTGTGCAAGGGCGTAGCGAGGTACGGGCAGGGGGGGGCAGCTGCCCCCCCCCTAGAAGATGCAGGAATACTCACAAACCGTAAAGTAATATTACTCTTAACTCTTATATTAGGTAGCCTATTAATAAACAAAAACGAAGTTGATTCTATTGACAGGCGAATTTTATAAGATTGTACTATGAATGATTGAATATAGATTCGCTTCTTTAGGCGCGAAACTGTTTTACATTCCCCGCGCGCCCGCGCCCCCGCTGATACCAGTCAACACCGCCTCGCTTGATATCTGCACTGGAGCAGCGTTTTGGTGACCAACATTTGCCTGCTTTCGGATTAATGTCGCTACATCCTAGTACTATATTTTTTTTATTCGGAAAACATACAGTGTTATGTACCAAGATTACTAATAAATTAAATAATTAGACACCATTTATCTGTTTTCGCATTTTGAAATTCGCATTTTCGCATTTTGAAAACAATGTTGAATATGTCCTTAATTGATTTCAAAGAAAAAGCACAAAGTTTCTGCCTATACTACGGTTTACTTAATTTTAATCAAGAAGCCGAACTATGGTATAAAAAATGGCAGACCAAGGGTATGACCAGAGAAGATCTTGAAAAACTAGATTTTTCTGAATTGTTAAAGGAGGCGAACATTTTTTTTCCCACAACAAAAAAAGCAATACTTATTACCTTGGCACAACCTTGCACTACAAGTAACATAGAGAGGTCCTTTTCTACACTGCGTCGTGTTAAAACATGGCTGAGATCAACGATGACTGAAAACCGTTTGAACGGCCTATGCATGCTCAGTGTACACCGAACCATGGTACAAAAAACCAAGGATTGAATCATTGAATCTGAGGTGTTAAAACGGTTTTGTGAAGAACCTCGTAGACTACTTTTTTTTGTAAAATACAGCCTTGCTCAAAAGTATTAGGCACCCAACAATTTACCGGGATTAACATGTTTAAGGCGTGAAATGAAACTGTGTATGTGGTTTTCATTTGTGTATTGACTAAAACATTAAAATAAAATCAATATTTGGTGGGTCCACCCTTGGCTCTTATCACTGCCGCAATTCTTCGAGGCATGCTGCGTACCAGCTTCGTGTATTCAGCTTCAGTTAATGCATTCCACTCGTCTCTTAGAGCGTTTTAAGCGCTGTTTTTGATGGGACGCTATGCTCCCGTATCTTGCGCTTCAGGGTACCCCAAAGGTGCTCGATTGGGTTCAGATCTGGTGACTGTGCTAGCCAACCCAGCAGGGGAATGTCGTTGTCTTCAAACCACCGCATTGTAGTAGCGGATTTATGGCATGGAGCATTATCCTGCTGGAATTTCACGTTGTCCAAGTTCGTATCGCCAAAAAAACGTGTTAACGATGGCATCAGAGCAGTTTCAAGCACTTGTATGTACTTTCGACTGTCCATACGACCTTCGCAAATGAACATTTCGCCGACTCCATCGGCAGCCATGCATCCCCAAATCATAATGCTGCCGCCTCCGTGCTTAACAGTAGGCACCACACAATCGAGATGGTATTTTTCACCGACACGCTGCCTCACAAACGTCACACTCGGCGTTCCAAACACCTGAAGGTGTCAAAAAAAATAGTCAAATTTATTTTTTTATTATTTTGAAAAAAAGTTATATGCGGTAAAATTATTGATGTAATAAAGCGTAATGACATAAATTTTAACTTAAGTCAAATGTTGGTGTCGTAGAGCCCATTCCAAGCGATTCTTTTTGTTCTTCTCTGAGAGCAGCGGCTTTTTCCTGGCTTTGCAACCTTTTAGGCCAGCTTCAGCGAGCCTTCTTCTCACCGTTTGAGAACTAATTTGCTTTCCAAAATCCTCCGATAAAGCTGCAGCGAGCTTAAAAGAGGTTTTTTTGCGATTTTTGATAGAGTCACGAACAAGTTTTCTGTTCTGGTGGTCAGTAGTCACGCGTTTTCAGCGAACCTTTTAATTGCAGATTGCACTGCGTACCGTGAACATTTTAATTATTTGGCAATCTCTACTTGAGTCTTGCCTTCTTCGTGTAAAATCTGGATCTGTATTCGTTTTTCGATGTCAAGCTCGCGTTGTTTCGTCATTTCGTAACATAAGCTGTCTCTACTTCACAATAAAATCACACACAGCTGCTTCTTCACACTATGAAAGTCAAAAGAAGACTAACAAGGAGCACACACAGTTTTTCAAAGAACTAAAATCCCACGTTTTGTGGACCAGGTGTTTTATGGTACCTCTTAATACTCTATCTATTGTTTAAAATGAACTTTTAATATTGCCGCTCAAGTTATTGTTAAACAGCAAGGCTGTATATTCACTGATTTGATTAATATTTTGTTTTTCATTTGTAACGTAAGCTGCCCCTGTGCTCATGCAGCATTTACCTTAGATATGTTCTTGGTTTGTCAAGCCTGCCCCCCCCCTTAACAAAATCCTAGCTACGCCCTTGTGTGTGTGTGTGTGTGTGTGTGTGTGTGTGAGAGAGAGAGTGGGAGTGTGTGTGTGTGTGAGAGAGAGAGAGAGAGGGAGTGTGTGTGTGTGTGTGTGTGGTTGTGTGTGTGTGTGTGGTTGTGTGTGTCTGGCCGCAGCTCCCGAACGGATCCACCGATTTTGATATTTTTTTTTTGTTTGAAAGGATAATAAGGCAAGAGTGTTCTTAGCTGTTTGATGAATATCGGTGTCGGTTTTTTTAAATTTATCCTAACTAATATTTTATATGCAAAACGCTATAAAATGTAACGCTGTCACGCCCTAACTACTCAATCAATCGTCATGAAATTTTGCATATGTTGTCTGGGGAACAGAAAAGGACATAGGGTACTTTTTATCCCGAAAAAAATAAACGGTTCCTGTGAGGCAGCGGGTGAAACCGCGGGCAGAGCTAGTAAATTCAGTATGGATACATATGTATTGTCTCCTGTCCTTATGTAATACCAAACTTACATGGAAAGCCCTCGCTTTTTCAGCCGCTTCTGCATTCTCAGTGTTATTGTTCAACGGATCAATCCAGTTGATCGATAAAGCTATGCCCACTTGCCCTGAAACATACAATACAATACATCTTTTTTTTTTTATCTCACTAACAGAATTATACTATAATCTAGACTATAGACTAATAACTATAAACTAATAACAGTTGGTACAATTCCTAAAACAGTGAACCCAAAAATAAAAATACATAACTACTATGATATCTACTACTACATTTTAAAAATAAACACTATTAATACTATTCATACAACAAAAACAAGTTAAAAATATTTGAAATTAATTTAACATACATACTAACATAAAATATTTGTATAGCCAACAAAGCCAGAAATTACTTGACACAAATAATAATAATAATAAAAAGTTCGGGACACCTTCACACACGGTCGCCTGACCCCAAACTAAGCAAAGCTTGTACTATGGCAGCCAGAGACTGATATATACTTAGATATTTTTAAATACATACTTAAATAGATATTAACACCCAGACATAGAAAAAACACAAATGTTCATCACATAAATGTTTACCCTAGGTGGGAATCGAACCCACGTAGGGCAAAAAAAAATACCAATATGTCTACTTGAATGATTTTAGAAGTTGTGATTTCACTGCGGGAAGCGAACTATAGCTAAATATTGCACACCAAAAATACAAAGTAAAACAAACATAAAGAGAAACAAGTCATTCAAACAAGTAAACTGTAGAGTCTTTCAACAAGGACAGGCCAATGTTGAAATTGAATAAAACAAGCTGTGTGTGAGATATAAACGTAATTAAGGCTTATTAATTACATTATTCAAGGAAAGCGATGGTAGCCTACTTGGGAGAAGAGCCGCCTTTCAAGCCAGTGTCCCAAATGTGACAGGGGGCGAGCCTGTCGCCATACACCGGGCTCTAGTCATGTAGCAGATGACATGCAATACGCACATATATTCACACAATGAACAAATTGGTGCGTGCCGTCGGCTGGGTTCGAACCCGCTGCCTCAGATTTGACAGATGTAACAAAAACAACATGGCCGCAACTGTCAACATCGGCCCGTCCTTGTTGAAAGACCTTTTAGCGTAGTTTGTTTCGAACGGAGGAGCTCATATCCTTACAAACTTAAAAATTGTATTTGTATGGACTACTTGTGTGCAAAATTTAGTGAAGATTGAATCAACGCTACTCGAGATATAGTCGAACAAACAAATGCTGAGAGTCCTACTAATGAATGAGAATGAGAAAATCCTACTAATATTAAAAACGCGAAAGTTTGTAAGAATGGGTGGATAGATGGATGTTTCTCTTTCACGCCAGAACGGCTGAACAGATCTGGATGAAATTTGGCCAAGAGATAGTTTATAGTCTAGAATAGCACATAGGATACTTTTTAACCGCGGGTGAAACCGCAGGGCGCAGCTAGTAAGAAAATAATTGACGACTAAATGTAAGTAGTTTATTTTTTACAAAAGTAGATAGATAGATAGATAAACTCTTTATTGTTCACACCACAGATAACAAAACAACAAGAGAAAAATAATGATAAAACTTATTAAATAGTGTAACAACTGGCGGCCTTATCACTAAAAGCGATCTCTTCCAGGCAACCTTAGGATGGAGAAAAGTAGTTTATTTTTTGTAATTTTTCAAGTTTAATTTAGTTGGTTATTTATTTTAGCCTATGTTCTCACCATTATGTTTATTCTTAAATTCCTTCTTGTAGATGTCGTAGGCCCGCGCGTGCGCCAACATGACATGCTTCACACAGAGGTAGTCCGCCACGCCTTGCGCGTTGACGCCCGGAGCTATTTGCCCCGAGTAGCCGTCTACGCATATGCTGTTCGGTTGGTTCATCGTCAGCCAGTACTTCACCTGGAAAGGTAGGTATTGTTAACATCATAATAATGCCCCTCAGTTTCTTGCCTGTTCTTCTGAGTTTAGGCTCGTTATCCGAACAAGGCGGTCGAGTCTAATAATAAAAAAAAAAACAATTCTATAGTACGTCAATCGCGCTGTAACTGTCCCGTCAGCTTGTAAACTACAGCACACGGACTGGAAACGGACTGCTTTCGGTACGACGTTATTATTTGTTATGTTAATCTCTTTATTTCATTTTAAGTTAATTCGTTGTTAATTAGTTTTAAATTTAATCTTGTAAGCAAGCAAACATTTTAACAAGTTGTGTATGCCTATAATTGGCGCATGTGAATGAAATCATGATAACGTTTATTTTATTGGTAACTAGCGACCCGTCCTGATACTAAATACACTACAGAAAAACTGTGAACGTTGTAGTATATAAAAACATAGCGGCCCGCTCTGGCTTCGCACGGGTATTAACAAAAAATGTTATTGTGGGATATCCATAAGAGATAGACATATACCATCGCGGAGTTTTCTGTAGACCTTTTCGATGTGTACAAATAATTAGTACATTATTTTGATAAATCTCGTAGGGTTCAGCCTGCGTTTGCAATGTAAGCGGAAAAAAAATGATAATTAACGACATCACATTAGAAACCTCAAAAATAACAGTATTTCTCCACTATTTAATGGATGTTATTATACATATAAACCTTCCTCTTGACACTCTATCCATTAAAAAAAACCGCATCAAAATCCGTTGCGTGGTTTTAAAGATTTAAGCATACAAAGGGACATAGGGACAGAGAAAGCGACTTTATTTTATACTATGTAGTAATATGTGCGCTGTTGGCTTACCCTAATAAATAAATAAATGAAGTCTTTCATAGAATTTCATACTATACTGGTCTTAGCAACCCGGTCAGCAAAGCACACGGGCTGCACCTGCATTTGGTGGGTGCCACCCTTTAGGACACACCCTATCTCCTAGCGTTTCACACATCAGCTATACCTACTGGGTCTTCGCAAACCGGACCGCAATGCGCATTAACTGCACCAGCATTTGGTGGGTGCCAGCCTTTAGGATAACACTCACCCTATCTCCTAGCGTTTCAAACATCAGCCGAGCGTAGTCTTCGAACCAAGTAACAGACAGGGGGTTGGCCCACCCGCCCAGGTCCTGCAAGTACTGGGGCAAGTCGAAGTGGTACAACGTCACCATCGGCTCGATGTTGTACTTCAATAGTTCGTTCACTACATTGTTGTAGTATTCTAGGCCTGCTGCGTTGATTTCGTTGGTGAAACCTGAAAATATGTACAGGTAATTTGCTCAGAATATGTTTTTACAATATTAGATATTATTGTACATATTTAGTGTCTGTAGTTTGTGCTGTGTATACTTACATATAATATAAATACTAGGTATTTATCATTTAATTATTTATTGGTTAGTAATCGAAATTCATAAGCAGTTAACTTGCATCTGTGCATTTGGATATACTTGACAGGTACACAAAAAATTAAACACATAGGGGATAGTGGTGATAGTATTAAATAATGATGATTACAATTATGGTAATAATAGTAGCAATAGTTTCATTAATGATAAATGATAATAAATCTATCAACATCATTTATATTTTTCATCATTGTAACCTTAAATTGTTAACTTACTTTCAGGCAACACACCACTCCACAGAATCTACGAGTATATAAGTATATTCCTAACTCCAACACCATCTTCACGATCTCTTTTTCGGCTGCCACATCACCCTTTAGTTTCTTTTTTAAATACTGGCTTTTTTATTATCGGCCTTTCTAATCTAGGGTGTGATGATAATAATAACGAAAATGACTTTAAATTATAATGATCACTGACTATTTGAAATTTTACGAATATTATACTGATTGCAATGAATAATCTAAGCTAACTATGGTAATAGTAGTGATAATGGTTATAATTATGATTAATGATGATGACAATTATTTCAAGCTTTACCTTTTGGCAGCACACGGCTCCAAGACACAGAGAACCTGTAGAAGTCCACTCCCAGCTCTCGCAGCATCTCTACATCTCTCTTGTATTGATGGTATGAATCAGCTGCCTTGTCACCATTGGGTATGTCTGCCATTCTAGGGTCTTTGTGCATGAAACGGTCCCAAATATTTTCGCCTTTACCTGTAATTGTTTTTAAAAAAATATTATAAAATATCTAGCTGCAGTCTATCCTTGCGGTGTTACCGTGGTGGTTAAAAATTAGCATATTTCCGAACATCGAACATCGAAATCCGACTATCCGTTTGACCATGAAGAACTTATAAGAACTTTCGTCTTTAAAACCTGCCCCACACGTTTGCAACTTTGACGTTCATAAGTGTATCTTTGATACCTAAATTGAATAAAAACATTTTGACTTTGACTTTCAAAAAAAATTCATTGATTGATCATAATCAATTTAGTGATAGCACATTATTTCATTAAGCGATGATGCGGCGTAAAATAGAGCATGCTTGCCTAGGAGATACAGATTCTCTCAAGACTTGAAGACACCCACTACATGTTCTTAGCTTCAATTATTGAACCAACCATCGTCGTTCCATCCCCCTTCGACCTGGTACGATGCTGACGCAGCACCAAACAGAAACCCATCAGGGAAGCTTCTTTTCTTCGTGTCGGTGAACCCATTTACTGAGGCTATGGACAGGACACTGAAATCAGAGTAAAATATGGTAAAAAAAATGAATAACAAGGTTTTCACCTCCTGACTTCATCATCAGATCAGCTCTGAAACACCAAATTATACTTTGTTCATCTAACCTACATTTACAAATAAAGTTTCATTTCAATACACTGTTATAAGTTAGTTCAAATCAACTTCTAAGATTTTATTTCACATTTTTTAGAGTTACAAGTGAAGCAATTTACAATTAAAATCTGTTAATGTTGAAAAATAAAAACACAAGTGGAAAAATCTAATGTTTTCAATAAAATTTCTCACAAAAAGTAAAAAAGTAGGTACCACAAAAGTTCAACTTGGTTTAACAATAGGCATGAATGATGTCAGAACATTAATTTTATTCATTGTAATAGAGAAAAATTGTTGTATTTTTGATGAGTCATTTTAAGAGATCAAACTTTACCAAACATCATCAGTGCTGTGGTATTTAATGTAAACAAAAATGAAAGCTTAGTAGAGTGCATATTTATGCAGAATTATTGTCTTTCCATGTTTAATTATATTTAAAAATAGTCCTGACAACTAGCTAAGAACACTTGATCAAGTCACTTTTTGGCCAAAAAACTATGTCAAAATCAGTGTACAGGTTTGGGAGTATTATGCCACCTCCAGACACACATGTTAAACCTAAAGCACTCCTCTGTTTAGTGCCCAAGGTTAAAAATAAGTCATACTGCTTTGGGCAAAGTATTAAATCATGCAGCGGTTCAAAATCAAACAAATAATAGAACAATTAATAAATTCAGGACATTTTTGTACACACGGCCATCTGTCCCCAAATTACAAAGTTTCTTACAAATCCTTTAAACAAACACCCCGATTGAAATACGCTAATACCTAATACCGTAATTTTCTTCCTAGAAGTTTTTATAAGTAATTAATAAACACCCACAAATGTTTAGATAAAAGTACCTACTGTAAGTAATTAATATGCATAATAATTATTATATGAAGGAAATTATGTGCTCTGTAGACTCTTCTAACTTACAGCGACCCCAAAAAACAAATTTTCAGGAAAGAAATCTAGTAAAACCCACAGAATACTCCCTTACCTAGGTCGTAAAACTATAGAACCCAAGTCGATACAGAGCACAATAACTTCTAGAAGCGAATATGCTAGGGATATTTTGCTTTTGTGTTTAGAAGAAAAGTAAAATAGAAACCTCTTACAATTGTTAAAATAAAACTATTTAAGTTCTAAATCTTACCTCAAAATACATGTTATGTAGAAATCCATGCTGAATGAATACTCCTTTTAATAACGTGTTAACAAGACGAAAATACGCACCGTAATGCGATTATATCACCGTATCTGATAAATTTATAATACTTACGTGTAATTAACGATCTAAACTAAAGATAAAACTTGAAATGTAGAGACGTAAACAAACGTTCCCGGAACACAACACAACACAAACTGACATTGACAGTTGTGTTGAGTAAACATTGATAGACTTACGTCTGTTTTTAGTGTTTGTCACTGTCAGTTCTTGCTGAAAAAAAACCCGTAGAACGTAAATTTTATTGTTATTGACAATATTATTACGACGATTCCAGTTTGCGAACTCCTGAGGAGGCTGCTATGGTAAAACACAGACGCCGAGGCGGCGCACCGCCCATATTAAGCATACCATAGAATAAATGCAGTAGATTGTACTGTGAAGCAAGTTGGTAAATATGTACTTTAAATTCTCAGATAGTGGTGGCTGTTCCATCACTTCTTCCCTTCTCTATCTCGTCTACCTAATATACAATGAAGTCGCTTTCCGCGTCTGTCTGGCTCTTTGTCTGTCTGTATATCCGCTGACTACTCCTAAACGAGGCAACGGATTTTCAATTTGATAATTTTTCATGGAAGCTTTCTAAGTAGAGCGAAGCCGGAGCGTTCTAAACAAGGTGCTGGTTTAGGGTGTAGTTATACTTAGGGGTGTTATACTACCCGAAAAAAATAATTCTAAAGTGAACTTTTAGAACACAAGTTTGCAAAATTCGAGAAAAAATAATCGAGTCTCCAAAAAAAATTGATCACGTGACTATGTATGGGGACCTAAATAGATTTCCTCTGAATTTTGCAAACTGATGTTCTAAAAGTTGTTTATTTTGACGGGCAGAACAAAACCCTTAGGGTATTACCTACTACACCCCAAAACAGCACTTTATATAATGATAGTACCTACTTGCTTATAATTAATGGACTTATTTAGAATAGGTCGGCGTTTTACCACCAACTCGCCTGATGTTAAGCGACGTTGTGGTCTAAGATGGAGCACGACGACCTTATTTACTCTAGCCTTGAAGTTTTGTAGAGTGAAGAAGTACAAAGACGGCAGTTGAGTGAGGCGCTACAAGTGCGCTACTGCTCAGACCCGTCTTCGGAACGGTTACACCGGACTACATCCCGAAACACGACCTGGAGGGCTATTCCTACAGGTGAGATGAGATGAGATTTTATCTTGGTCACACTCACACCTACGACGTTTGAAACGAGAGCAACAACGACGAAAAATGGTGAGATGAAAATCTCAAATCTCCGAATAGGGCCCTAGGTCATTTCAAGGCATGGCTTGGTCCGGTGGGTGGTAACTTAGCAAATAATACTAAGTAATTAGAGTTTCTCAAATGCGGGTAGGTAAGAAATTATATAATTATGTTCTTTTTAATATACCTATAGCATGTAACAAACACCCTGTTATGTATATAATTGAAGGGCATTTACACAATTTTATTAGTAAAATCATGCAAAAATACCAAAAAATGCTCGATAGGAATAGTAAGAGATATGCCGAAATTTCACACGTGCACGTGCACACCTTCCGATTTTACCTAGGTACTTTTAACCGACTTCAAAAAAGAAATAGTTGGTTCTCAAGTCGACTGTATGTTTTTTTTGTCGTCAACTCGCTTGCATGGTTACAACCAAAGCTTTGATAAATTAAATACTTTCCTACATCATAATTATTAAATACTAGCTGCGCCCCGCGGTTAAAAAGTATCCTATGTGCTATTCTAGACTATAATCTATCTCTGTGCTAAATTTCATCCAGATCTGTTCAGCCGTTCTGGGGCCCTATTCGGAGATTTGAGATTTTCATCTCACCTTCATTCGTCTTTGTTGCTCACTTTTGAAACGTCATAGGTGTGATAGTGACCAAGATAAAATCTCATCTCATCTCACGCGCAGGAATAGCCTCCCTGGCGTGAAAGAGTAACAAACATCCATCCATCCATTCATTCATCTTATCACATTAGTAGGATGATGTAAGAATAACTCCTTAAAGCTAAAAAAGTTCAGAAAAATTCTACCTGTTTGTTAAATAAAAATACAAATAGTAAAAAGTACCTATATTTGAAGAGAAAGTGAATAAAAGATTCAAACTTTAAATAACAAAATTTAGAATTTTAATATTACGATTTATTTACATTGTACATAACTCTCCTAATAATTATAAATCATAGTCGCGATCATAGTCAATCAAGTCGTAATGAAAGTAACACGGATCATAGTCAATGTCCCTCATCAATAGTCATGGTCATAGTGTCAGGTTCGTAGGAGTGGTCGATGGCTCGTTCCTTGATGATCTGCTTGTACACGAAGGCTGACTTGCGAGGCGTGCGCGTGCGTTCCGGAGACTCGAAGTCCACTTCGTAGAAGCCGAAACGCTCTCTGTTGGGGGATAATAAAAAACAAAGTTAAAAAAACTGACTTCCTGTCAGGTCATCATTCATGTACACAACTTTTTAGATTTTTATTCATATTTTTTTAAAACTACTTGACCGACTTCGATAAAATTTAAATGGGCCCACCTCTGAAGTATGATTTGCCAAACAAAAAAAAAACAATCATTAAAATCGATTTACAATTAGCGGAGTAATCGCGTAACACAAAAAAAAATACAGTCGAATTGAGAACCTTCTTCTTTTTGGAAGTCGGTTAAAAATCAACATCATATTCACACACTGCCTACTACTGTAAATACAAGTATGGATGGATGGATAAATGGATATAAATGTTACTTAATCACGTTAGAACAGCAAAACGGATGGCTGAAAATTGGCGCAGATATAAATTATAGTCTGAAATAGCACATAGCACGGATAATGCGTTTGCGCGTTGTGCGATTAGTGTTTTATAAAACACATGATACATGATAGGTATGATATCATAGTCAATGAGTTATAATATTGTAGGTATTGTTTTTGAGATCTCTAGACATATGTAGGTACATTTTTTTGACAATGAATATGAGAAATTGGCAAGCTATTACCCTACTTCAGCGTGGATTTGTTTAGTTGTAGGTACAAATGTCAAAAATATAAATACACAATTTAAAACTTTAATACAACTACATTTATGATTTTTGTGAAAAAGTCACTTCTTGAGGTGGTAATTTTATGCGAACTATAGAAACTGAATTTAATTAACATCTATTATATGTCATTACCAACTACAAATGTTGCATACTGCAAATTTTATCAATTTTGGCTGGTTACCAAGAACACTTTTAACAACCGAAATAAAAAACAATCACTACCTACCTCTACCACTGTTACATAAAATTTAAGCAGAAAAATTACAACATATTGACATAAATACTAATTTAACTTAGATGTCAATTAGATTATACACACATTCATAAATGATTAATATATTTATTTAGGCTAAAAACGAATGCTTACAAGTATCCCTCCATCCACTCAAAATTGTCCATGAGACTCCACGCCATGTATCCCTTCAGCCTGACTCCAGCATCCAGGGAATCCAGCACGTTCTCCAATGCGGCTCTGTAGTAAAAATTGAGCAGTTAATTTGATGAGCATTTGATTGAAAATATACAGTTTTTTAATTTGTCAACGACTGAAATACGTTTTGCCGAGAAACCTATTTTGAGGCAAAACATCTATCTGTGTAGTAGGTATACTAAGTACATAGGCCTACTTGTGGAAACTAGGATCATCTTTTTAAGTCGGAGTTGGCTACGCATACACTACATACAGCTACATTGACTAAATCGTCTTACGTCACCAAAGGTTGGAAGCTAATCTTGAGTTAACAAAATATCAAAGTGACGTTTATAACGTTTTAACTCTGAGTTAATTAGCCCTGCATTTAAGTTTCACGCTCGCAGATAAATTCCCTTGCCATTTTCCACGAAATCGTAGAATAATATAATTATTGCACATAAAATGATTTATCACCTGTAGTACGTAATCCTGTCATCGTCGATGAGATCAAGGCCAGGGTCGATGGACCAACCATTCTCAGTGATGTAGAAGACTGGATCGTTGTACTTCTTTTTAAGATGAGTCATCACATTCAGGAGGCTGTTAGGAGCGAGCTGAGAAAAAGGAAGAACAGTAAATACCTACTTGCCTACAATTTTTGACGTAGTATTCTTCCATAGAGTTTTGATGACACATTTTTGAATTTGATGTTCTGAACTCCTTTAATGCGCGTGCGATTAAATGCTTCTTTGAGAACGTCACAAGGCTATGTGCATACATACGTCTGTCTCGATAAAAAGAGTCGATATACCTTTGTCGCGTTGCGCATGCTAGCCTGCATGCATGCCTACAGGGATTGATTAGATTTGGGTTGCTATTAGAATTGCAAGAGCGACCCTAATAGCGCGATTTCCACCACTGGATATTCTGACAGATATGAATTCGATGCGATGGACCCACACCTCCAAGTGGAGCCGAAGTGCGGAAAAGAGAACACACACTGGCACACGAGAAATGGCAACAGCGACTTCTAGAGCCGCAAAACTCAAGCCGACGAGCAGTCGACGTAATCCTGCCTGGCTTCGGTGAGTGACTTAAAAGAGGAGAACGGCTGACCCAGATTCTCACCTCACTCTCACTATTTTGAAGTGTACCTAAACTGGATCGGCCGAGAGGCTACTACACATTGTTAACACTGCAGGATGGCTGTAGACTCTGTGCAGCACACACTTGAAGAGTGCTAAGCAAGGATCGTAGAGCGCCAGGACAAGATGTGAAACTGAGGCAGGACTTTCTCCATCAAACATGGTCTCCAATGCTGGCAGATAAGACCACCTGGAACCGCCCTAGCCCTTTCACCTGGATCTCTTCTCTCTCTCCCCTGCCCGTCGTAAGAGCCGACTAAAAGGGGACCTTTGGGCTCGTAGGTGGGCAGATTTGGGGATTTGACCACCCTACTAAACGAGCGAGCCCGAGGAAGACAACGGTGCGGCGTGGCCTTCATCGTTGTGGGGATGACAGAGGGACCAATCTCTGGGAAAGGTGCTGCTACAAGCAACGTGCTAGGGGGGCACCGGTGCATTCCTATGGAGGTCCCGGTGCCCTCTTCTATGCACAGGGGATCGCCACCGAGGGGGTTTTAGAGCATCAATTCTCACATAACCAAAAAGGCCTGCAGGGATAATAGTTAGTTATCCCTGGGTTAGTAATAAAATAAGTCTGTCTTACAAGCTAGTTTCGGTAACGGTTTACTCTTGCTATTGAGTTGTTTAATGATATAATTTGCTCTATCTATTATTTATCTGAGTGTACTTCAGATAAATGAGCTGGCTACCTACTCAAAGTTGTATCTACATAGGAACTTATCTAAACCAATAGCACTAATAAGCACTTATATCCAAGTGCTGATGCAATATTTCCAATTCAACATCGACCGAGCAATCGTTAGCAAGCGAAGCGTGTATAAAACTGCATTCTTCAGCTTCGATAAAACTGCATTTGTATGTTCAACTTCTGCCCGAACTCTGTCCAGCGGTGCTATTCACAATCATTCGGAAACGTTTCCGATCGGGTCCCAGAAATTTCAAACTCAAATTGTTCGAATCTCGGTCTACTTCAATCAAATATAAATCCGTTCGGAAGAATTAATAGCGTTTAAAAAATTATGAATATATACTCGTACATAGATTCAATAATTTTGGTTTAACATTTTTGAATTCCGAACGGAAACGTTTCCGAATGGTTGTAAATAGCCCTGCAGGTCTCTGTTTTGGAAGTTCTTCAAAATGCGAATATATTTTATTTAAAAAAAAATGTATATTCTCCGACATTTTGGAAAATTTCCAAATGCTGACTCGATTAAAAAATCTATGTAATTATTGAACCAGCTCTCAAAATGTCAAGAAAATCAGTTAACAAATGCAACCTGTTGTTGCAATTTCTGCAATTGTTCTGTTGCTGCAATTTCTAACATAGGATTTAGGAATTGATAGGAAAGTAGAGCACTCACTTTTAACCATACAGAAGCAGACGAAACCCATTCTGGATCAGTAGTCGTGCCAGTACCGGAATCGCTATACAAGTTCGGATTTTCAACTGGTTCATCGTTCTCCTTAAACACCAAAGCAGCAGTGTAGTGGTTCACTCCAAAGAAGTCGGCTGCACCTTTAACGAAAGCTTTTTCATCTTCAGAGAACTCTGGCATGCGAGAGGTGGAGTAGCCCATAGCTGCACTCTTCTCTGCTACTTTCTGGGCGAGCTCTTTGGGAAAACCACCGTCGCCGAATATGGGCTCAGCGTATAGACCCCACTGAAAGAAAGTTAAGAATACATGGCAGATAAAACAGTAATTAAAGTTACCGCCAGTTGTACGGGTTTCAAGGATCAGAAATGCAAACTAAAACTCTTTATTATACTATTGACTAACTACTCTATTGACTAGCTGCGCTCTGCAGTTTTACCCGCGCTTAAAAAGTAGCCTATGCATTTACTCATACCTACCTCAATACCAAATGTCATCAACCATCCATCCAGTCCATCTGTTTAAGCGTGAAGAAGTAACAAACACACACACTTACCACAAACTTTGGCCCTTAAAATATTAGCTTGATGTGACGTGATAGATGGATAGAAATATAACAAAATTAGTAGCATTGTTACACTGATCTTTGCGATAAGAAGTAATTGCTCGCTGTGTTCGTTAATCTTATCTAAGAGAAGTTACCTCAGCTTGTCGTCTCAGTTCAGCAGCAACCTCATCTTCTTCTGAATCAGTCAAAGGTCCAAACCAGTTAATACTGATGGTAATACCACACTGTCCGTTCTGTTTATCCTTGAACTCATTGTTGTACAAGTGGTAGACTTTAGCGTGGGCTAGGACGAGATTCTTAGCACACAGATAAGTGCCCACAGCAGTGGAGTTGATGATAGGAGCTTTAGTGGCTCCTCCGTATCCTTCGTAACAGATCTCTCTCGGCTCATTAAACGTAATCCAATGCTTGACTCTGTCACCGAAGATTTCAAATACAACCCTTGCGTAGTCTTCTAACCAATTAGCGATGAGAGGATTAGTCAATCCGCCCAGTTCTTGGAGTTTCTGTGGCAGGTCCCAGTGGTACAGCGTGACCATGGGAACGATGTTGTACTTAAGCATTTCGTCGATGTAGTTATTGTAGAAGTCGACTCCAGCTTGGTTTACGTTGTGAGACATGCCGTCGGGGAGGATCCGAGACCAAGATATGGAGAAACGGTAAGCGTCCAAGCCGAGTTCTCTCATCATCTCCACGTCTCGCTTGTAGTTGTGGTAGGAGTCGGCGGCGATGTCGCCATTGCTCTGGTCTCTGATGACGTTGGGGTGGTTATGGGTCATGTGGTCCCAGATACTTTCACCCTTCCCTGTTATAAATAGAGTTTTATATAGTTTGTCAACTACCAATTATTATAGATGCACTTAAAAGCTAAAATTAAATGCGCATGTCCTTTAAATTGCTAAACTATTTTTCAATGCACTATCATAAACTGGATACAATATGATAACAAATATGTATGTAAGTATACAAATAAATTTTTAGAGTTCAAAACTTGTGGTATCTATGTAGGCAGGTACTATTTATATTTTTAATGCATAAAATACTACATTTTCTTCTGCTATACTGACTTTATATCCCATCAGCATCAGTTAATAGCTAAATAATGCACATAACTAGATACGTATAATGTATGTTAAACTTCGCGCGGCTAAAGGCTGATTATCATGATTAACTCAAAAATCATGCACACAATAAATATGTAAATAAACATACCTAGCTTGTATGAAAAAACTAGGTACCTCCTACTAAGGTACTACCTAAATAAAACATTTACAAGCTTATCAGCCATTAACATGTGTCACCTTAATTTAAGAAAAAACGGTTACCTTCAAAGTCAAAGTCAAAGTCAAAGTCAAAATGTTTTTATTCACAAACACTATCCAATTTTAATGCGCTAGCTCAGTTAGCGGCCTGCAATTTATAACATGTAATGACTGCTTGAGGTTAAAACTTATATTAATTAACATTATGAATCGACAACCTCCTCATGTTTTTCAAGTCAGTTAAGAGAGAATTGAAATCGAAATAAATGAGATTGAATCGAATAGAATGGAATAAAAATCATACCATCTTTGTTCCAGGCTCCCTCAATCTGGTAGGCAGCGGTGGCGGTGCCGAACAGGAAGTCATCGGGGAACTTCCTGTTTTGCTTCACTGAAAGAGCATGGCAGCTCACAACCACCGCTACTAGACTGTTGGAGAAATATAAATAAATCATTTGAATTTGATAACAATGTAAATCTAGTGTCTCTGTGTGCTGCAGAACTCGCGGCCGCCGTCCTGGCCCTCCTCTACCGATCGCTTTCTTCAACCGATGCTCGTGAAATTGTGTGAACCAGGTTCGATAATAAAATTATTGGAACAAATAATAGCATTTTTTGGAGAGTTCGCTTTTGGAGATTTTTCAAAATTGCGGAGATTTAAGAGTCCGTCGACCTAACCAACTTCGACCTAGGCGACCTAGACTAACTTCGTATTGGCATAAGGTATTCTATAGCCATTTCGTCTAGAAGAAGAAGACGAACGAAGAGAACGAGTAATGATACTGATGAGCCTCTAAACTTACCTACAGAGTGACAAAGTGCAATTTCAATTTTATTTATGACTTTTGCACTTCTGTAATCATAGCATTTCTCTTGTATTATGGATTCATTTAACAGCTAATGATGTAGACAACCTCCCCATGTAATGGAATTTTTGATTTGCTTTGTCTACCTATTGAATAAATCAGTCAAAAGTGACCCCTTAATAATGCGGATATTTTTCATAGCTCTATTTTCGCTTGAGAACGTTTTTTTAAAAAAAACCAAGAACATAGGGGCGGAGATATTATTAATTTAATTGTACATGCTAAATTTCATCATAATCTGACAAATGGTTTTCAAGAAATTTGAGTAGCGCGTTTGGATGGAAATTTCAGAGCGTCGCGGCCCTCATAAGAAATGAGACCTGTAGAGAAAGAATGAGATCCGGACAGAGATCCGGGCAAAATTCGGACATTTGAAAGCTTTTGAAGAGCTGTTGAAGCTGAAGCATAGACGACTCGCTCGCTAAGGCTCGCTCAGACGATTAAAATCTTATCATTAGATCTAGTTTTAGATAAAACAGGTCCAATCAGTCAAATATAGCTTTTTAATGACCTGTGTAGGTAACAAGCATAAAAAAGAGAACCTCCTCTTTTTTTGACAGTTAACACGTAACGTTGGTAAAAAATTTAGGACCTCCGTACGGTTGAATAAAAAAATCTCATAGTTTAGAACGCAGGTTATTTTAAATATAAGTATCTAAAAAGCAATTTGTAGTAGCACTAAGTAGTTTGGTGTTTAAATCCACATAGATCTTTTCGCAAAGAAAATTCTAAATTCTAAGGTCCTTTGTCAAGGTCAGACTCCTAGACATAGAACTTGCTATTTGCTATCTTATGTACCTACCTACTTAAATAAAAATTACCGACATACCTCAATACCACAGCCAGCTTCATCGTAACAACAATTGGACTATTTTCTTGTTGTTTCTATATTTTATAGTCTAACATAGAAGTGTGATAAGTGTCCTCATCGTCACTTGACCGGATGGCCACTCGAGATTAGCTAATTATTTGCAATCTTAAAATATTCTTAATTCTGTATAATTTCATATTTGGATGCCTACAGTCCAAAGATGGTAGGTAACTAAACTAGCAGAATTATCTTAAGTATAGTTAAGTAGAGGTATTTAGTAGGTAAAGCAGAATGTTTATGGCCTCGCCTTGTATTCGAGTGATGTCATACACTGTAGTACACTGTAGTACACTGTGTACTGTTCAATAAAATCGTCTCTAAAAAGTGTTGATTTTAAATAACATGACTTTTAAAAAATCCGACACTACAACAGCCCGACCGCGGGCCGCTTCAGTGGCCCGCGCAGCCACGCAAGACACTAGTAGTAGATTATGCACCGAGAGGACACAACAGTGTCTTATGTCGCAGGCGGCTTGTTGAACCTTATACGTAACGAGAGACTCTAGAGTTCTAGAGCTACGCTCGGGAGTTATGTAAAGTCCTGAGTGAAGCGAGGGATTCAAGCCGCCCAAGGCAAAGACACTGCTTTATCCAAGAGGATAAATAGTCTAATTTTCAAACCTTCTGTGAGCCAAAAAAAAGGAACTATGAAAATGTGGTACACCCACAGATTAGGTTACACCAAACATCGTCTTTTGTTTTAAATTTGTACAGCTGGCCTTTGCCTGGTTTACTTATTAAATAGACAAAGCAAATCAAAAATCCCTTTTCATAGAGAGATTGTATAGATCATTAGCTTCAAAATAAATCCACAACTAAAGGATAATTTTTAAATATTTAAAGATGATTAGAGAAGTGCAAAAGTTTTAAAGAATTCTAGAAATTGCACTTTGTCACTCTGTCGATAACTTTACGAGGCTCGTCAGTATCTTTACTTGCTCTCTTCGCTTGTTGTCTTCTTCTAGACGAAATGCCAATAAAAAACCTTTAGCCAATGCGAAATTAGTCTAAAGTGGTCGCCGAACCTTAACTTAAAATGTTTTGTTTTTTTTTTGTTGATTGTGTTTTGGGAGTTATTCAAAATGGCGGAAATATGAGTTTCAGCTTGAGCTCACAGAGTTATAGTTTTAATTCCTTACAAAGAAGCGATCAACGGTTCACTACGGTGGCGCGACACGTTGATTTCATAGATTTTGTATAAACAAGTTTGGAAGTGGCGCTACGCCTGTACTGTGCTTTCGCATTAGGGCGCGAACCCACCGCGGCGCACGTTTGGCACGGCCACGCGATGCACTTTAGCTGCGTGGCTTCATTTGTTTGACAACGTGGGTCTACGTTTCCACCGTAGAACACGCTATGAACCCACAACTATGTAAAACTGTAGCGTGGCCACGTTGCCATACAGCGATCAGACTCGCTTTGTGAAAGCCGTGTACCCCAGAGCGTGCATGGCGTTGAGATGCGTGGGTGTCTTATTCGGGCAAGCCACGCGTCTAGCAATGACGTCATGAACCTCATATTCATGCGTAGCGTGTCCGTGGGTTGCGGTGGTCAAGTGCCTTTATACGGCTTCTGTGCAATTTGTGCCATAGCGTTATTCCATTCATAGTAACTACCTAGGTAGTTATTCACCCCTACACAGGACTCTATTGGCCCTAATTCCACAGGTAGTTTTTCCAACAGCACTGGAAAAACCACAACTAAAAAAACAACTACCCTAAACAAAACATACATAATAATTTAAGATTTTATTAATAGGTGCTTTAATATAACGATTTATTTAGGTACATTGTTTATCGCCTTGCGAATCATAGTCAGTGTCCCTCATCAATAGTCATGGTCATAGTGTCGGGTTCGTAGGAGTGGTCGATGGCTCGTTCCTTGATGATCTGCTTGTACACGAAGGCTGACTTGCGAGGCGTGCGCGTGCGTTCCGGAGACTCGAAGTCCACTTCGTAAAGGCCGAAACGCTCTCTGTTAGGATAGATTATAATTTAGATTTTTTTTTTATGTTCATACATTTTATTGAGATTATTTTAGAATAGAGTTTAAGTATTGATTGTACATCTGTCGGTCAATACAGTACACAAACATCATTTTGTATTGAGTATGTATGTACTACCAAGTTGATAAGAACAAAATAGAATAGAAAAATAGATAAGAATGGGTTGTAAATAATTGTAATGTAATATTGTATCTAGAAAAAGTCTTTAGATTACTATTATTTGAAAACCACATTTTGCTGGAGGTATCTACGGTTATTTAGATAGTCACTTTTCCAAATAGTATAAGCGAGCTATAAAAGCTGACTTTAATTTACGTCTATTTATTATTTCAACTTTGGTTAGCTATTAGTAGGATACTAAGTAATTATACATATACTCGTACCTACCTAACTTATTACAAAAAAACTACGATACGCCTACCACTATTGCGTCAATTAAGTGGAAAAAAAATACTAAATATGTACTTAATTGACGTAAAAACATCTAAGAAAGACAAGCGAATACTTACAAATATCCCTCCATCCACTCGAAGTTGTCCATGAGACTCCACGCCATGTATCCCTTCAGATTAACTCCAGCATCCAGGGAATCCAGCACGCTCTCCAAAGCGGCTCTGTAGTAAAAGTTGTTTAATTTGAGCAATTGAGCACTTAGTAGACGATAATAAAATATAAAAGAGAATTAATAAATAAATATTCAGGACATTTTTGCGCACACGGTCTTCTAACGCCAAACTAAGCAAAACTTAAAATTTATTTACCTATGTAATTATATTGTAATTTTAAAATTAAAAAAAATGCTGATGCTATAAGTTTTGCCGCTAAAGTCAGTGTTAGGTGTTTTGAGGCAAAATACATTTATATGTGTGAAGTATAATTTAAACATCAGGTTGATTGGTATTAAGACCGATCCTTCAGGGGGGCTATTCCTGCGCGTGAGATGAGATGAGATTTTATCTTGGTCACTCTCACACCTATGACGTTTCAAACGAGAGCAACAAGGACGAAAATAAGTGAAATGAAAATCTCAAATCTCCGAATCCCTATTCGGAGATTTGAGATTTTTCACAGGGCATGTTTCTTCAGATCTAGGGCTATCGTTTAATTTAAGCGATATATTCGTTTAGCGAATACGAGTATTCGAGTATAAATTGAGTCCTAGTTATTAACATGTAAATTGAGTAAATTATTATCAACAACATTTTAAGTTATGACTTAAAACGTCGTTCAGTTTTTTCCTACGTAACGAAGAGCCTGGCGAAAAAGTAGATTATTCTCAAAAGTAGGCAGAATGTTTTTTCCTGCAATTTTTTTTTTAAACTTGTCTATTTCAATAGCTCGGGGATCAGGGACCCTATTCGGAGATTTGAGATTTTCATCTCACTTTCTCTCGTCCTTGTTGCTCTCGTTTGAAACGTCACAGGCGTGAGAGTGACCAAGATAAAATCTCATCTCATCTCACGCGCAGGAATAGCCCTCTGGGGTGACATCGTTCATTGTGTGTATCTTTTTAACCCGACTGTTTTATGAATAATATCTCATTAAAAAGCTATTGAAATGGACAAGTTTTGGGGGGCCAAAGGCACACAAAATCTTCCATGTAAATGACAACTATCACAAATAATGTTAAAGCATAAGCATAAGTTATGGCAACCAAGAGTTTTAATAAACTATTTTTGTTAATATTCCATATTATGATGAATAGACGTAACATGGATAGGCCCACATCACACAAATTTTAAATGTGAAAGTTCGGCGGTTTGTGTTTGTGTCGTGAATCAGTTTGTTGCTCCTTGAAACGGCTGAACGTATTTGGATTAATGTTGGTAAGCAATTTCATTTTGGTGTTCAAAAATGTAGATCGTGCCATACTTTCTCCCGGCCACCATAAACGGAGAAAATTAAGAGAAAGTTAACAGTCCTTAGAACACGTTTCCTTATAAACACGAAGTAACATGATTTTTCAACACGACGGCTGTCCAGTCTAGTTCAGGGGGTCTGTTCGGAATAATCTGGACGAACCTTTGCCTATGCCACTTTCCACGAAATTGTAGAATGATATAATAATTGTGCATAAAAAGATGTATTTATATTTAATAGTTATCTTCAAACCTGTAGTAGATAATCCTGTCATCGTCGATGAGACCACGGTCAGGGTCGCTGGACCAGCCGTTCTCAGTGATGTAGAACACTGGATCGTTGTACTTCTTTTTAAGATGAGTCAGCGCGTTCAGGATACTGTTAGGAGCGAGCTGAGAAAAAGATGAAAGTAAGCATCTTCGTACAGTTTTTAACTTAAGTACTCGTAGTAATCCTCCATAGATTTATCGATAACGATTTCTTGAATTTGACGTTAAGAGACAGAAGGTATGTTAGTAACAAAATACGTTTGTCTTACAGGCCAGTTTCGGAAAATATTTATCTGAGTGTACTTCAGATAAATGAGCTAGCTATCTACTCACAGCTATGTAGGTTAAAGGTATCTTTAGACACATAGAAATCTAAACCAACAGCACTAATAAGAACCTGTGTTCAACTGATGATACAATATTTGTTATTCATTACTATGTGATAGGAAAGTAGAGAACTTACTTTTAACCATACAGATGCAGACGAAACCCATTCCGGATCACTAGTCGAACCAGTACCAGAATCGCTATACAAGTTCGGATTTTCAACTGGTTCATCGTTCTCCTTATACACCAAAACAGCAGTGTAGTGGTTCACTCCGAAGAAGTCGGCTGCACCTTTAACGAAAGCTTTTTCTTCTTCAGAGAACTCTGGCATGCGAGAGGTGGAGTAGCCCATAGCTGCACTCTTCTCTGCCACTTTCTGGGCAAGCTCTTTGGGGAAACCACCATCACCGAAAATTGGCTCAGCGTATATACCCCACTGGAACAAAGTTACAAATAAAATATCTCTTGGCAGATAAAACAGTCGACCGTTAAAGTTTCCGCCACCTGTACGGGTTTCAAGGATCAGATATGTAAACTTTAGTTTGCATTATAGTCTACCTATAGTCATTATACCTACCTATAGTCAAGATTTAGTCAATATAGTCTACCTACTTATAATAAGGTGTTTTACATAGGACAGAAATATTAAAAAAAAAAATAGCATTTCGACTGTACACTGCTCGCTGCGATAGTGTTAGCTCGCTGTGTTCGTAATTTTGGTCGTAGCGAAGTTGTACAATAATTTATCTTACCTCAGCTTGTCTCCTCAGTTCAGCAGCAACCTCATCTTCTTCTGAATCAGTCAAAGGTCCAAACCAGTTAACACTGATGGTAATACCACACTGTCCGTTCTGTTTATCCTTGAACTCATTGTTATACAAATGGTAGGCTTTAGCGTGGGCTAGGACGAGATTCTTAGCACACAGATAAGTGCCCACAGCAGTAGCGTTGAGGATAGGAGCTTTAGTGGCTGCTCCGTACCCTTCGTAACAGATCTCTCTCGGCTCATTAAACGTGATCCAATGCTTGACTCTGTCACCGAAGCTTTCATACACAACTCTTGCATAGTCTTCAAACCAATTAGCGATGAGAGGGTTAGTATAACCGCCTAGTTCTTGAAGTTTCTGCGGCAGGTCCCAGTGGTAAAGCGTGACCATGGGAATGATGTTGTATTTAAGCATTTCATTGATGTAGTTATTATAGAAGTCGATTCCAGCTTGGTTTACGTTATGAGACATGCCGTCGGGAAGGATCCGAGACCAGGACAGGGAGAAGCGGTAGGCGTCCAAGCCGAGTTCTCTCATCATCTCCACGTCTCGCTTGTAGTTGTGGTAGGAGTCAGCGGCGACGTCGCCATTGCTCTGGTCTCTGATGACGTTGGGGTGGTTGTGGGTCATGTAGTCCCAGATATTTTCACCTTTCCCTGAAATAAATATATCCTTATACAGTTTATTAATAATTATTACAGGTGCACTTATGAGCTTACAACCGAAGGGTGCTACTCCGCAGTTCAGGTACGTTTGGCCGGCGCACCTACCGGGTAGAAGCGGCAGGAGGTTGCCGCTCGACTTTCGGCAGCGCGATAGTCGCGTCACGCTAAGTATTAGTTGCGTATGTTTGTAGTTACGTAGCGATACAATTATTTAATTTGTTGGTCAGAAACAATTATATTACGAACAGATAGACATGTTTTCCAATCGGTAAAAGGTAGACAAATAGGCTATTATGTTTGTCAAAGTGTTTCTACTTACAACACATACTTATTTAGTAAATGCAGTTTATTGAATTAGTAATTACTGTTTTCTTTTTTATTTTATATTTACCTTACTAAATATTGGCAAGTAGGAACACTGAGCTCATGCCGTCAAACCAGTTTCGAGTCAGAGATGCCACGCTTGTGTCACACGATAGATTTCAATTTCGCGTAACGGTCGTAAGAGTACTTAGAAGAAACTTGACTTTTGTTCTAGAGTTAACCCTTTTTTACAGACTACTATTATTTATTTTGTGCTAAAGCTAAATGCGTAAGTCCTATAAATTACCCAATTATTTTTCAATACACTTTTTCATTGTAATTTTAAATTTAAACTGGTAGGTACAATATTATAACAAATATAGTTATACAAATAAGTTTTTATAGTTAGAAACTTGTTGTGTCGATGTGGGTAGGTAATATTAAATTTTTAATGCAATAAATATTGTAGAACTATGGAGTAACCTTACAGTCTGTCAACGATCAAAGTTTTTTTTCTTTTTTTTTTATATACTTAACAGCTGTTTTTATTTTTTGGATTTCAAAGTTGCCCATAGTTATATTCGTGCTCTGATAGTGGAGTATAACTACCTCTTACCTCTACGAATTCCGCGAAAATGCAAAGCAACACGTTGTATCTGCCATACCGACTATATAACTCATCGGCATCAGTAAATAGCTAAATAATGCAAATAATTACGTAATTCATGGAAAACTTGATATTATGATTTAAGCCAAGAATCGTGCACAAAATAAGTAGGTAAGTAAATAAATTTAGTACCTAACGTTTGTACAAAAAAACTAATTGCCAAATGAAAATAAGCCAATGAACGATTAATCATGTACATGTCAAGGTAAAACGTGGTTATCATAATGGTTAATCACAAGCTAAATATGTATATTATTGTATTGTCACGGGAACTCAATGAGTGTGCAACTGTGCATAGTGCAATCCTACTCCTACTAATATTATAAACGCAAAAGTTTGTAAGAATGGATGGTTGTTACTCTTTCACGCCAGAACGGCTGAACAGATCTGGATGAAATTTGGCACACAGATAAATTAAAATCTAGAATAGCACATAGGATACTTTCCGCGGGTGAAACCGCAGGGCGCAGCTAGTGTTTCATAAAAATCAGTTTGGTACTAGTAAAGAAAGCTATCGCAACATTTGAGGTACCAAAAAAACTTAATAAATCGTTTAAGGCGAGGCTTTCCCAGAACTTTAGGTATTTTACTCAACCTCAGGCCGCACTTTTTGGGAGCGCGACGTATTCATTCACGCGACACAAAAGTTGTGTGCGATGCGCCGCGCGCACGTCTTTCACCCGTCAGTCACGTTATGGTATCGAGTACCTAAACACCCATTTTTAGGAAATCGATAAAATAATCCGTCCGTCATTGTACTCATCTATTTTATGAACATTGTTTATTTGATGTCAACCAAAAAATATCTAAAAAATGTCGTTCAAGCCAATATACAAGAAATCTCATGTCCACGATTTGTTGTATTTTTGATGTGTAAGCAGTCGTGGCATTACTTTCATTTTACCTGTAGTGTCATTATTTCCATTTTATCACACTTCGCACTCATAAATACAAAAGATTGCGAGTGTGTGTGGAAGTTAGGTATGTACTCGTATTTTACTTATTAATACCTAAACGGCTAGACGGATGAGGATGATATTTGGAAAGGAGTTAGCTTATGCCCTGGATTGACACTTAAGTTACTTGTTATCCTTATTAGGACAAATACTTATACAGGGTGTTGGAATGATTGTGTAACTACCGGTATTCATTAAATAATACAACATGGTTTACACAATAATACAACGCGGTTTCACCCGCGGTTAAAAAGTATCCTATGTGTTATTCTAGACTATAACAGACTTTTAACAGGACGCTCAACTAACTCTAATTTAATTCTTACAAATGAATTTATTATAAACCGGATGAGTAATGGTGAGCAGGTCGACAGCATTTTCACTGATTATAGCAAAGCGTTCGATAAAATTGATCACGCTTTGTTGCTTCTAAAGCTTCGCTCTGCTGGTATTCATGGCAATTTATTCAGATGGTAATCTTCTTACATTGAACGTCGATCCCAGGCTGTTGTGCTCAATGGATTTAATTCATTGGTCCGATATACCCTCTGGTGTACCCCAAGGGTCGCTCTTAGGTCCTCTGCTTTTTATTATCTTCATTAACGATATAAAATCTTGTTTTTTACATTCTAAGTTTTATCTTTTTGCTGATGACATGAAAATTCTAAAGTCTGTTAGTGGTCCCGCTGATTTTGCCAATCTCCAGGAGGATCTTGTCAGATTTAGTGAATACTGCTACTCCAATAAGTTAGATCTTAATGTCGACAAATGCTATGTGCTCTCATTCTCAAGAAAAGTCAACACTCTAGAATACAACTATTACCTAAAAGATAAGAAACTCAACCGGGTACAGGAAATAAGAGACTTGGGCATTTTACAAGATTCTAAACTCACTTACAATCAGCACATTGACAATATAGTAAAGAAAGCTACTCAAGCTCTTGGCTTCATTATGCGTGTATCCACCCCGTTTAATAATATTAAAACTCTAAAAATCTTGTATTGTGCTTACGTTCGCAGTATTCTTGAATACTGTTCGCAAGTATGGAATCCATTTTACAAATATAATATCTCACGTATCGAAAAGATTCAGAAAAAATTCTTAAGGTTTATACAATTCCGCTCCAGAACCTATGATGATAGTTATGAACAACGGTGTAAACGCCATCACCTGCTTCCGCTTGAACTTAGACGAACTGTAGCTGATGTCTCATACTTTGTTAATATCCTGAATGCTAAAGTAGAGAATGCTGAACTCCTTTGTAAAATCTCAATATCTACACCTTCTTACCGATCTAAACGAACCCCTCTATTCCATATACCCATTGCTAAAACTAACTATAAGAAAAGTACCTTTCTTCACAGAACTTCTTCATTCATAAATAAATTCTTAACAATAAATGATATCGATGTATTCTCGGACAGTGTGCACGTAATTCGCGCACGTTTAGCCTCAAAATTTTTCGATTCTCAACCATAACTTTTTTGTATTTACTTATAATACCCAGCACATTGCTGCTGCTATGCTCTATTCCAAGTTCCTATCTATTGGCGGGAATTTTTAATTGGCCTTGTAAACTAGATTCTTATTATCAATTGGCTGTAAATTCTCCAGTAAATGTAAAATAATAATAATAATAATAATAATCTATCTCTGTGCCAAATTTCATCCAGATCTATTCAGCCGTTCTGGCGTTAAAGAATAACAAACATCCATCCATCCATACATACAAACTTTCGCGTTTATAATATTAGTAGGACAATGGTAATAACAATTGTAATTACCTTAATTTATCATTAGGTGCGTACTAATAATATTGTATGGTTTGCTAAATGTTACAAAGTTTAAAAACTACACGATTCAGATATTATTTTGAACAAGAATTATGAAAGAATCGAGTAAATTTATACCGGATACATACACTGGGTACGTAGTGGCGGACATTCTGCTAGTTCTAACAAAACATCCAATACAAATACATATGCATATTCATATCTATTATAATTGTTTATACAAATATAAACAACTATAATAGATATTTTTGATACAATTGAATACAGAATACAGTTCTTTGCAATAATTGTAGAAGCGATGGCAGCCTAGTTGGGAGAAGGTCCGCCTCTCAAGCCAGAGGGAGCGGGTTCGAACCCAGCCGACGGCACGCACCAATTTGTTCATTGTGTGAACATATGTGCGTATTGTATTACACCTCTGCCAGTCCCCTCGGGGGAAAGGCGTGACGATATGTATGTATGTCTAGCCATAAGTTCTGTTACAAATAAAAATGCATTTTTTTTTTATACAGTAATGTAATGTTAATAAAAGTTATATGTACACATGAATTGAAGTCTTAACAAAAATATAACTATTATTTTATTCAAAATGACCGCCTTGATACAGGCCTTTAGTCGGTCTGGCCAAGAATCTATGGATTTACGGACTGTTTCCATGGTAAATTTAGCCACTGCGTGACCAGGTGCAGAGGCCTGCTTGGAAACTCTATTATAGATTTTTAAAAAGTGTATTGCTAACGGGTTTTGTAACACCATCTAAGACGGTCTCTTGATACACTTTGACTGAATCAATTCCAATGTCATCAGAGTTTATTACATTCTCTTGACGTACACTCCTGCAAAAAAAAAAAACGAAGATAAGTATTCATGTAGGTAGGTATAACTACGTAAATCACTACTAGATATACCACTAGGCCGGGTATTTACTCGTTGTGTAGTTCAGATTGCTCAGTAAAAATGAAAGTATGAACGTCGTCCCGTATCTTACCTAACATGTATACTGTAACCTATATAGTCAAAACTTAGCGAAGATCCGCCACCCTGCATGTTACAAAAGGTAGGTAGGTACTTACGTTTCGTCAATTCCAATGTCATCGGAGTTCATTACATTTTGTTATAGTACTCTTCTGAAAAAAAAACTGTAAGATAGGTATTCGTGTATGTAGGTATAACTATATAAATATCACTGGTATGCCACTAGGTCGGGTATTTACTCGTTGTGCAGATTGCTCAGTAAAAATGAAAGTATGAACGTCGCTCCGTATCTCACCTAACACCCTGTATACATATACTATGAAGCAAACGTATTATCAAAGTTATGACTGAGTGAAATAATAAATGGTGACTGATATAGTCAAAACTTCGCAGAACACCCGCCCCCCTGCGTTATACAAAAGGTAGATAGGTACTTGCGTTTCGTCAATTCCAATGTCATTGGAGTTTGTTACATTTTCATGTAGTAATCTGCAAAAAAAAACTGTGACTGTAGGTAGGTATAACTACATAAATATCACTAGTAGGTATACCACTAGGCCGGGTATTTACATCGTGAATACACGTAACGAGACAAAAACGTGCCTATGATGATGAGTATGATATTTGAAAGCACTAAAAAGGAATATAAGTAGGTACTAATAGGTTTGTTGATACATCATCTGACTACAAAAAGCAATGCAAGAAATGTCGATTCTAGTAAATAAAAACAATGATTACCAACTTAGTCTAGTAAAAGTTTATCTACTTACCGACGTTTGCTCCTTGACTCGTACGATTTTCTAAAAGCCAGACTTGAGCATTTTTTTCTTTTATTGTGTTTGTTACCCATTGCACTCCGGCACTGCGGAGACACAAAAATTTGGCACACGTCCGGCGTCGACGGGGTCTGCGAGCGGACTGGCGGTCACGTAAACGCGCCTTTTTACCATGAATTCATGATAAAAAAATCATATAAAATTACCATGTTAACTTTTTAACATTTTTATTAATGATTCCATTTTTTTATTGCGTTATAATTCGTAAAAAAAATAAAAAAAGCAATATGATTTGTAAAAATGAAGT
Organism: Peribatodes rhomboidaria; assembly: GCA_911728515.1. Lineage (NCBI taxonomy): Eukaryota > Metazoa > Arthropoda > Insecta > Lepidoptera > Geometridae > Peribatodes > Peribatodes rhomboidaria. The sequence continues at coordinate 3,081,270 of OU452190.1, forward strand.
CGCAAATCGTGTTTAAAATACCATATAGAGGTGACTTTGGATTTTTTTTCAATCGAGTGAAGTTATTCATATCATGTATCAGATTTATGATTCCACTTATAAACATGCTTGAGAATAACATATTTTTTTTTACACTGTAAAAACCATGGTTTATCTTAGAGGAAAGTTCATTCTTGCTAGACGTTTTCTGGCCAGGATCGCCTTAAATAAAGCTTCAAAAAGCATATTGAACCTACTTCAAAACAATAAAAAAAACGAGAACAATCTGAGAGTATATTATTTTAAATAAAAATAACACGATCGGTTTATTTATTGCCAGAGTACTGAGGTACAAAACTCTTTTTTTTACTAGCGAATCGGGCAGCTCTTATTCATTTTCAATTCAGTTAAGAGGGACTAAAATCGAAATCAATGAAATTCAATTGAATGGAATTGAAAACGAATTCATACCATCTTCGTTCCAGGCTCCTTCGATCTGGTAGGACGCGGTGGCGGTGCCGAACAGGAAGTCATCAGGAAACTTTCTGCCTTGCTTCACTGAAAGAGCATGGCAGCTCACAGCTACTGCTACTAAACTATTGGAAAAATATAAAATAAAATAATTTAAAAAAAAAAAGAAATGAAAAACTCAACTTTTCATCATTAGAACTGGATTTTGATAAAAACTGTTCCAATCTGTGAATGGGTAAGTAAAAAATCAAATTAAACAAATCGGTTTTTAATGACTTGAGTAAAGTAACAAGTGTTTTAAATAATAATCTTCTTTTTTGAAGTCAGTTATAAATGAACACAGTTATTTAAAAAATACAGGGCAGAGAACATTTTAAAAAATCTTAAAGAGAAGCTAGAACGCTTGTTATTTTAAATCACTAATGAATGGTTTTTAAATCAGGTCTGAATTCGGCAACATTTACTTTAAGAATTAGTAGTAAAATTCGTAACGTATTTTCGCATCGCAAATTCCTAACTACAAGGTTCTTAATCAAAACAATAAGACTCCTAGACACAGACCTTGCTATTTCCTATCCTACCTACTTGAATATAAATTAATGAATATATGCACCGACATACCTCAATACCGCAGCCAGCTTCATCGTAACAACAACTGGGCTATTTTCTTGTTGTTTCTTTATTTTATAGTCTATCTTATAAGTGTGATAAATGTACTTACTTAGCGTCACTTGACAGGGGGACCACTCGAGATTAGCTAAAAATATGCAATCTAAAAATTTGTTACTTCTTAGTTTACCTATTCAAAATTTGTATATATTGTTTATTTCTTATAGCAACTAACTAAACTAGGTACCTAGGTAGTAGGTAACGAACCAAGCGGAATTATCGTAACTAGTTAATTAGAGGTATGATATAAATATATTAAAAATGTAGTTGACCGAACCTATTCTTAAAAATGAAGACGCCAGAAGACTACCACTTTGTGTGAATTTTAATTTTTATAAACAATATAATTCAGTTTTTGTATCCTGACATTAAAATTGGCTTTAGGAAATAAATTATTAGGATTATGATTATTATCAACTAGCTGCGCCCCGTGGATTCACCCGCGGTTAATAATTCTAAATTCGGCTAAAAATCCTATGTGTTATTCTAGACTGTAATCTATCTCTGTGCCAAATTTCATCCAGATCTGTACAGCCGTTCTGGCGTGAAAGAGTAACAAACATCCATCCATCCATTCTTACAAACTTTCGCGTTTATAATATTAGTTCTAAGTTCTATCTCTGTGCCAAATTTCATCCAAATCTGTTCAGCTGTTCTGGCGTGAAAGAGTAACAAACATCCATCCACCCATCCATCCATTCTTACAAACTTTCGCGTTTATAATATTAGTCAAAGTCAAAGTCAAAATGTTTTTATTCAATTAAGGTATCAAAGATACACTTATGAACGTCAAAGTTATTTAAATTGACTCGACCGCCTTGTTCGGACAAAAAGACTCTACTCAGAAGAACAGGCAAGAAACTGAGGGGCATTATTTTTTCAAATAATAAATAAATTACAGTCTCACAAATTTTGGCTTACAACTAGGTAATATCTATAAATACTCGTGGCTACTTGGCGGAAGTGGAAGGCTCCAGACATCTTTATCTTCTAAATAATTCTTAACCTTATAATATCCTCTTTTCACTAATGTAGTTTTTACATGTGATTTGAATTTTCCCTCAGTGAGCCCTGTTATATTTTTCGGGATTTTATTGTAAAAACTAACGCAGTTGCCTAAAAATGACTTTTTTGACTTAGTCAGTCTAAATCTCGGTACAGCTATCCTATCCTTATTTCTAGTGTTATAATTGTGATAGTCACTGTTCAATTTAAATTTATGTAGATTTTTGCGAACGGGCATAATATTTTCAAAGAAATACAAAGAAGGTAAAGTTAATATATTTATTTCTTTAAATAAATCTCTCAATGATTCACGGGGACCCATTCCGTAGATAGCGCGAACCGCTCGCTTTTGCAAAATAAAAATGGCCTCTACTTCAGCAGCTGATCCCCACAGCAAAATGCCATATGACATTAGTAGGAAGTAGGATGATAAGTTATACATTAATTACATGGTTATAATATACTAACGACCCGACCTGATTTCGTTCGGTAGGTATTTACCTTCCATGAAAAATTACCTTAGCTGATAGTGGAAACTGCATGAAAATCCGTTGCGTGGTTCAGGAGGAGTTAGTGGATTTACAAACATACCGAAGCGAAAAGCGACTTTGTTCTAAACTAGTAGAGAAGAGAAAGTTATGTGCATTTTTGACCCAGCGAGCATGAAGCTTGAGCGAAACGTCACCGTAGCTTCGTCAAAAATGCTTTCGTTAGTCCGGCTGTTCACCTCCTTATGTTACATTTCTTAACAAATGTTGTGAGAAGGTTCAGTAATTATATGGTTTCTTTTTTGTTGATTATGTTTTTGGAATTTTTCAATATGGATAACAACCTCGTAATTACCATAGCTCTATATGGGGTTCGCGAGGTTGGTAGCTCAAAAAGCCACGATAAATACTTAATTAGATTAAATACTTAAATGCTTACAAAGAAGCGATCAACGCTTCAGTAAGGTGGCGCGACGCGACACTTCGATTTCATAGATTTTGTATGAACAAGTTTGGAAGTGGTGGTGTTACATTTCTTCGCATTACGCCGCTTCTGTACAATTTGTCCTGCTAGTTAATAAATGAATAGCGTTATTCTACTCATATTGACTACCTACTTACTTTTATTTTACCACAGATCCTTAATTACTTTTTTTTTAATTTATTTTGTTGAATTTAATGAAACTATGAAAGATCTTAATGAGTTTATTGTATGACTTTTTTTGTAAATTTTAAGAATGATAATTTGTAAATATGTGTGTGTAAAAACAGGCCTACTTCAAATAATTGAAATCTAGTCTATAATTGAATAGGGACATATTATAATAATAATTATTACTTTTAAGTAAACAAATTTGCATTGAATTGTTGCTCTTATAAACGTTAATTTTGGTTAACTCCATGTACCGAAAACTAAATAGTGCAATTATTTACGCTAATTAGAACTATTGTGAGGGTTTTTGAACTGACTTTATTTAATTGAGCAACAACCTCAGGGTGTACGCTGCTCATTAAGTAACAAGTACAATAGTACAATACTCCTACACTGATTTTCATCAACATCGATTTTCATCAAACATAGCTAATCAACTCCCGACTAATTTACCTTTCAAACAAAAAAAAACAAATTCAAAATCGATTAGTCCGTTTGGGATTTACGATGCCACAGACACACACACAAACACACACACACACACACACACACACACACACACACACACACAAACAAACACTCACGTCAAACTTATAACACCCCGTCGTTTTTGCGTCGGGAGTTAAAATGAGAGGTTCCAACAAAAGATTATGAGTTCAAATGGAAAAAAAAATATCTTTAACCCATTATTATTTCATTTTATTAATTTTATAAAACAAAAAACATAAATAAATATTAACTTTAAGATTTAAATATACTCTAAAATAACTATTTATTTACATTACTTCTCGCCTATTAACACGGATCATAGTCAGTGTCCCTCATCAATAGTCATGGTCATAGTGGCGGGTTCGTAGGAGTGGTCGATGGTTCGTTCCTTGATGATCTGCTTGTACACGAAGGCTGACTTGCGAGGCGTGCGCGTGCGTTCCGGAGACTCGAAGTCCACTTCATAGAAGCCGAAACGCTCTCTGTTGGAAGAAACATAATAATGAAGACTAAAAATCCTTTGGGTACGAATTAATGACACCTTTGATTAACGTGTAGACTTTTTTTGTAATTAAAAGGAAAAGTACGAAAACCCTTTTCTCGGCTGTTGTATTAATAGGACTTTAGACAGTGTCTATGTTAATTTGTTTTTTTTTTATATTACATTACACATAGAATGTAGTAAGTAAATGTTAGCTATTTCTAATTATTTTACTAGTGCAATTTTATCTTGGTTTTATCAATTTTGTCTAGTTTAAATTACATAGGTAACTAACTACCTATGATTAAATAGAAACAAATCAGTACTTTTACTTACTTACCCCTATAACGTTAACTAGGTAGATAAATTACTACCTAATTGATGTAGGTAAATACTATTCCAAATAAAAAAAATAATGCTTACAAATATCCCTCCATCCATTCGAAGTTGTCCATGAGACTCCACGCCATGTATCCCTTCAGGTTGACTCCAGCGTCCAGGGTATCTAGCACGCTCTCCAAAGCGGCTCTGTAAAAAAAAAGAAGTTTAAATTGAGCATTAACACGACTATTACATAAATAACACTTTTTAAAAAACAAATGGGTTGCGTTTTGCCGTCAAAACTTCCTCGAGGCTATTCAATCTATCTATGTAGTATGTCTATGTCTATAATATATATATTTGGAGTATGGTTAAGCTTAGCGCTCGCAGTGATATCTCCTGGCATTATGTATTAGGAACTAAGTACGTATTTCTAGAATGGTATGAGATAATTCTATGAATTGTTTATGTCGTCTCTTTCTTTCTATGTAACTATCCTTGTTGGTGGTCTTTATTTTTCAGTCATTTAAGGAGGTCAAACACTAGCAAAAGACCACCAGGCTCAGGCAGTACTACACTGACAAGAGTAACCTTCTTACGAATGAGTTAATATACCCATGAAATGCTTTGAATAATAGTTAACTCCTAACCTGTAGTAGGTAACCCTGTCATCGTCGATGAGACCACGGTCAGGATCGCTGGACCAGCCGTTCTCAGTGATGTAGAACACTGGGTCGTTATACTTCTTCTTCAGATGAGTCAGCGCGTTCAGGATGCTGTTGGGAGCGAGCTAAGAAAAAGAAATAAATAAATACCAAGACACTTGCACACACGGTCGTCTGACGTTAAACTAAGCAAAGCTTGTACTATGGCTGCCAGAGACTGATATAAATACATACTTAAATAGATATTAACACCCAGACATAGAAAAAAACACAAATGATCATCGCATAAATGTTTGCCCTAGGTGGGAATCGAACCCATGCCCCAAGCTCAGAAGACAGGTTCACTACCAACTGAGCCACCGAGGCAGGCAGGCAGAAAGAAAAGCATGAATAAAACTCCATTGAAATATGGATTAGAATTTCTTGAATTTTGATGTTACGAATTGGTAGATTTTCATTAAAAAAAAATTCTTCCAAGCATATTTTGGCAATTATGATTTATGTACCTATAGTGATACTAAACATGATAGAATAGGTACCTAAATATCACCAAACTATAAGTCTTATGAACCCGTTCCTATTAAAAAAACACAATATTTCCAATTTGCCATATGTTAGTAAAGTAGAACACTTACTGTTAACCACGAAGAAGCAGACGTGGCCCATTCCGGATCAGTAGTTGAGCCAGTACCAGAATCACTATACAAGTTCGGACGTTCAATTGGTTCATCGTTCTCCTTATACACCAAATAAGCAGTGTAGTGGTTCACTCCGAAGAAGTCGGCTGCTCCTTGAACGAAAGCCTTTTCTTCTTCAGAGAACTCTGGCATGCGGGAGGAGGAGTAGCCCATAGCTGCGCTCTTCTCTGCTACTTTCTGGGCGAGCTCTTTGGGGAAACCACCGTAGCCGAAAATTGGCTCAGCGTATAAACCCCACTGAAACAAAACCATTACAAAATCTAGCTTAGCAAATAAGGCAGTCGATGATATCATGGCACTAGTAGTTAATCAACAAGTAACTTTATTTAGATTTTCACTTACTGTACAACTTTGCAAAATAGGGTAAATATAAATGTCAAGGTAGAAACATTTATCTCACCTCAGCCTGTCGTCTCAGCTCAGCAGCCATCTCATCTTCCTCAGAATCAGTCAAAGGTCCAAACCAGTTCACACTGATGGTGATACCGCACTGGCCATTCTGGCTGGCTTTAAACTCATTGTTATACAAGTGATAGGCCTTAGCGTGGGCTAGGACGAGATTCTTAGCACACAGATAGGTTCCCACAGCAGTGGCGTTGAGGATAGGAGCTTTAGTGGCTGCACCGTATCCTTCAAAACAGATCTCTCTCGGCTCATTAAACGTGATCCAATGCTTGACTCTGTCACCGAAGCTTTCATACACAACTCTTGCATAGTCTTCAAACCAATTAGCGATGAGAGGGTTAGTATAACCGCCTAGTTCTTGAAGTTTCTGCGGTAGGTCCCAGTGGTACAGCGTGACCATGGGAACGATGTTGTACTTAAGCATTTCATCGATGTAGTTATTATAGAAGTCGATTCCAGCTTGGTTTACGTTGTGAGACATGCCGTCGGGGAGGATCCGAGACCAGGACAGGGAGAAGCGGTAGGCGTCCAAGCCGAGTTCTCTCATCATCTCCACGTCTCGCTTGTAGTTGTGGTAGGAGTCGGCGGCGACGTCGCCATTGCTCAGGTCTCTGATGACGGTGGGGTTGTTGTGGGTCATGTAGTCCCAGATATTTTCACCCTTTCCTGTAGTAAATGGATTTTTGTAAAGTTTGACAGTAGTGATTTTATTGAGGTATGCGCCAATAAGCTAACCGAATTGAGAATTCCCTTTTTTATGTCAATTAAAAAGGAATGGAAAATAAAATCATACCATCTTCATTCCAGGCTCCTTCGATCTGATAGGCCGCGGTGGCGGTACCGAACAGGAAGTCATCAGGAAACTTCCTGTTTTGCTTCACTGAAAGAGCATGGCAGCTCACAGCCACCGCTACTAGACTGTTGAAAAAAAAAATTACTTATTTAAATTTATCCTTATTTAAATATATTAAATATCCATATTAAAATAACTCAAAGTCACAACTAGACTCTCTACCATCTGTCTTAGATGGGTTCTTGACGGGTTCTTGATGTTGCGGTAGACAGAAAACTTTGGCGGAAGATCGTAAGAGAGAGAGTAGTCGGAGGTGGTGGTCACGACCCTCAGACATGAGGAATGCGACTTGAGGAGGGAGGATTTATTTAAAAATACAAAATTAAAAAAAAAATGATAAAAATGGAACCATTTTGTACAGTAAATAAAGATATAAATATTCACTCGTTTTAAATTGTAAATTCTAAGTCTAGATAAGATTGACCCAAACCTAGACCTTTCTATTATACCGTCATGTAAATATAAATTAGATTATTAAACAAGTGCACCAACATACCTCAACACCACAGCCAGCTTCATCGTACCTGCAACTGCACCATTTTCTTGTTGTTTCGATATTTTATAGTATCTATGGATTCCTCATCATCTCTTGACAGGGGACCACTCGAGATTAGATGAACTGAGATGCAATCTTAAAGGTTCCGCGACGCTCTGAATTTTCCATAAAAACGCGCTTGTCAAATTTCTTGAAAAACATTTATCAGATTATGATGAAATTTAGACAATAAACAATAGACAATAATTTATTTGTGGCAAATAACACACAGAATACAGACAAAAACTTAACTTAAAAAAGGTGTAAACTTGGCTTTTTGCCACAAACCGGCCGCAACTCAGCATGGTGCTGGTTGTGTCCAACCAGCGCTGGTTGTGTCCAACCAGCGCTGGTCTTCCGTTGCGACCGGATTTGGCATGTACAATTAAATAAACTATTTCTCCATCCCTATGTTCTTGGTTTTTTTGAAAAATAGCTGTCAAGATAAGACAGAGCCATTAAAAAATATCAGCATTTATTAGGGGTAATTTAATAGATAGACAAAACAAATTTAGTAAAAAACCCCTTAACATACGGAAGTTTTCTACATTATTAGCTTTTAAATTCATCTATGATACAAGAGAGGTTTTTAGTTATTTAAGAATTATAAAAGAAGTACAACGGTCATAAAAAAAAAATGAAATTGCACTTTGTCACTCTGTAGATAACTTTAGAGACTCGTCAGTATCTTTACTTGCTCTCTTGGCTTGTCGTCTTCTATAATATTAGACGAAATGGCAAGAGAAAACCTTTAGCCAATGCGAAGTTAGTCTGATGTGGTCGACGGACCCTTAACATATTCAAACTTTGATGCCGGATTCTAAAGGTACTTACTGATAAGAATTTCAGAAAGAGTATCTTACAGAAACTTATATAGAATATAATTTCGTATCAAAGGTTTTAATCCTACTAATATTATAAACGCGAAAGTTTGTAAGAATGGATGGATGGATGGATGTTTGTTACTCTTTCACGCCAGAACTGCTAAATAAATCTGGATGAAATTTGGCACAGATATAGATTATAGTCTAGAGTAGCACATAGGATACTTTTTAACCGCGAGTGAAACCGCGAGGCGCAGCTAGTTAGTAATAAAATACTTTTTGGTTAAATTCATTTTCGTGATTGCAGATTCTCTAAGTTCTGTAAGTTTTTCTTCAAATGGATAAAAAATATATTGTTTTACTCAATTTAAGTACACTTTTAAGTTTACGCAATATCAGGAGGTGCATAAGCAAAAATAAATTATGGTACGAGTAGTTAAAGTACTTATCAGAATAATATACGTAGGTACGAATAGGATTAAATTTGCCTATAAGTAAGTATATAAAATGCTTTGTCATCCAGATTCTACATTTTTATGAGATAAGTGCATGATTTAAAAATCAGCCTGAATATTTTTTCCTTATGTTTGGATGAATTGAATGCTTTAAATGTGCCTAAATTTTAACATACATATCGTCACGCCTTTCCCCCGAGGGGGCTGGCAGAGGCATATAACACCCACACTTCGCCGGACGATATTCAGTCCCAAATGTGACAGGGGGCGAACCTGTCCAGAGTGCTTAGTGTGAGTTGCTCAAAGTAAATCGAATAACTTTACTACAGCGTAAACGAGTTTACGTCACACGGATCGACAATCGAAAACGAGCGAGTGTGAGTGCCAATCGAGCTTGTCACTCGATTCGCGTAAATTCACCGTGAAAAAGTAAATTTTTCATGTCAATGTTGGCAGTAAACAAAAAACTCGCACTCACGATTGCGGTTTCTCATTACTCCCACTAGGTGGCGCTTTTCAATTTTCATACAAATTGGAGTTACTTTTACGCGATCGAAAAGTAAGAAAAACTCACACTAAGCCTCTGAGCCCAGTCATGTAGCAGATGACAAACAATACGCACATTATTTTATGTTCACACAATGAACGAATTAATTATAATCCAATTTATTCATTCTACTTCATACTTAATGTATACTTAAATTGTTTTTAACATAATTTAAAAAGCTTGTTCTATAGCAATGGAATAGAATAATAAATATTATTTCAAATTAAATTGGCAATTTATCAAACTCATAGTAACTCTTACTACTTAAGTACATTTAATTATCTAACTACTAAGATAGACAATTGTTGTCAAATAATTATGATACTTTGATTGCCATTTTATAATTTTTTGACTTAATACTTTGCAAGTTTGCACTAAGAATCAGTATGCCATAAATATCAATCCAACGGGCGGGACAATTCAGCCAGCATTTTGGTAGGCACGTTGCCTGGAGCCCTATTCGGAGATTTGAGATTTTCATCTCACCTTTTTTCGTCCTTGTTGCTCTTGTTTAAAACGTCATAGGTGTGAGAGTGACAAAGATAAAATCTCATCTCATCTCACGCACCAAAAATAGGGCCCCTCGGGTGTGAGCACGGACCATGGTATAAGAAATCCGCCAGGGACCCTATTCGGAGATTTGAAATTCTCATTTCACCTTCTTTCGTCCTTGTTGCTCTCATTTAAAACGTCATAGGTGTGAAAGTGACCAAGATAAAATCTCATCTCATCTCACGCGCAGGGACCCTATTCGGAGATTTGAGATTTTCATCTCACTTTTTTTCGTCCTTGTTGCTCTGGTTTGAAACGTCATAGGTGTGAGAGTGACCAAGATAAAATCTCATCTCATCTCACGCACAGGAATAGGCCCCCAGGAATAGCCCCACAGGTATAGCATTCAGCAATACCTAGTGACTTTGACTTTGAATGAATTACTAGGTAAGTAACTGTTTTTGCATTTATGACTTGGAAAAGGCTTACGAAGATGTCACCCCCTCTCAAGAGTAGATACAATACTTATGTAACATGTTTGTTTTAGCAACAAAATACTGATAACTTACTTAGTTATAAGTAAATGTCACGATAGGATGTACAAAGATAAACAACGTGACTGATAAATCATAGAATACAAAATAATGCTCTTGAGAATGTCATGAAACAGATAGTAGTGGATAGTGTGCGGACATATCAAAATTTTAAGAACTTGTAAAGGTTTCTGCAACTACGAGTACCATTACTGTTTCGTGAGCAAAAACATGACATAGGGTCCTGCGTTATATTTTTACACTCGGTTTTGTCGATGAGCACTTGCGTATCTTAACAATACCTTCATAATAAACCAGCATCGATTTTATTATTTTTGGCATTCGTTTTACAATTTTTGTTCAAAAGTTGAAGTTTTTTTTTTTGAGAGGTGTATTTTGACGCTTTTACCCCACCCGGGGTAATTGCGTCCGTATATTTTAATCAAAAAATTATGGCCATCTGACAATCCTACTAATGTAATAAACGCGAAAGTTTGTGAGAATGGATGGATGTTTGTTACTCTTTCGCGCCAGAACGCCCTAAAAGATCTGGATGAAATTTGGCACAGAGATAGATTATAGTCTAAAATAGCACATAGGACCTTTTAACCGCGGGTGAAACCGCGGGGCGCAGCTAGTGTTGTATACATTTGTCAATTTGATTTTTAATAGGTTGGTCCATTTATTTTTAACAACCATTTTTTTTAGAAAAATGTAAACTGTTATAAATAAATCGAGATTAATTCATTGATGGGGCAAATGCGTCGTTTTCTTTTGGGACGCATTTGCCCAACAAACATTGTCAGGAGTTAAAGCAATCAAAATGAACAGTTGAGGTTTTATTCGAATTTCGAATGAGTGTAAATTACGTCTATAGTTTTTCTTTCTTTTTACTTTCATTTCTTCTATCTATATTATTTACATTTTCTTTCATTCTATCTACCTCACCAGGATTATTTTGCTTCTTTTCTTTTTATATTAATATAATACTATCACCTCCCTCACTGTTGATGGCAAAATTGCCCCAAAACCCAAAGGGGCAGAAGCCACATAAAAAAAAAAAAAAAATCCTCAGTAGGTAGTGGCTGTATGAATTGCTAATTTAGGGAGGCAAGACAATTGAAGAGTTTATTTTCGCGGGTTTGGCTCCACACATTTGTATTTAACCAGTATCAAGTAGGCAGGTAATATTTTATGAACATTTAAAAGTACTTATCTAATTAATAATTTTATTAGTTGTCTAATTTGTGAAGGGTTTGTTAGTAATTCTCGAAAGACGCAATTGTCCCACAGACGCAGGGGCCCTATTCGGAGTTTGAGATTTTCATCTCACCTTTTTTCGTCCTTGTTGCTCTCGTTTGAATAGTCATAGGTGTGAGAGTGACCAAGATAAAATCTCATCTCATCTCACGCGTAGGAATAGCCCCTCAGATGTACCAGTTGACCCTGTTATTTTTTAAGTTTTAAGCACTTTATTTTTAAAACCATTTGTTTTTATCCGTCTGCGCAAGAAGGAGGGTTGTGTTTTTCGAGTTTACGTGGGTATGTAGGTAAGTAGTAGGATTCTTTGGCACGCCCTACAGCCCACACTGCTGAATGGATTTCGACATGTGAGGTGTCATTTGAATCCTCTTGATAGTGGAAGTGGCATATGGTACAAAATAAAATACAACATTTTATTTTGTACCTTATGCCTAGAATAAGGAAAAATAAAAAAGCAAACTTTGTGAAATAGGTTTGTGAAATAGGCTAATGTTATTATCATTGTGTAGAGCTCAATAAGCTGATTTCAAAAATACAAAATACTTGTATAATATTCAGTGGTTTACTAAATATAGGGGTTTTCATTTACGCTCGACAGCCTATTACGAGTAGACATAGGAAGCGCACCACCGCCGCTCGCCGTGACGGAACACGGCAGAGTGAGTGCCGGCGACGCGCGTGCTCGTCGTCATTTACGGTTCTTCCTTCTCCCTTTTGAGGAAGGTGATGTTTTGGCTCCGAGGATTCGAGGCTGGGAACTGGGGGACACTGCCTCCAGGGAAATTGGAGGGGGCGAGTTCCAACCCGGCTCGCGCCGACAGCCTCTCGGCACCCCTCTCCGATATGGCCACGGTGGCCACATCACAGCTTGGTAGTGCCTTTTTTTTCTTTTTTTGGTTCTACGCATGAGAACCGCCTATTACTGTGGCCTTTGGAGAGGTCTCACCTCTTTTTGTCCATGTTGCTCTCGTTTGAAACGTCATAGGTGTGACAGTGACCAAGATAAAATCGCTCCGTATCAGAAGGTCTATCAAGGAAAATGACGTAGTTTGTAGAACGACGGCATATGAAAACGTCTATATGGTGGCAATGTCTTGAGTGGCAAAACGACTTACTAGCAAAAATCCATCATCTCATCAATATCTCTCATCATCATCTCATCAATCAATCAATCATCATCTCATCAATAGCCCTCGAGCTCACCGTTTTTTTATTTAATATTGTTTGGTTTTGCCCTTTAGGGCAGGCTAAAGCCAACATGGCGAAACCGCCTAGTCATCCATATATTTTATCGATATAAATATGATGGAGGAGAGAGTGATGGTAGATGAAATTAATCCCTCCCTTTTCCCCATTTCAGAAAAGCCGTGGATACTTCACTGTAACTATAAGTCGAGTTTTGTAAAGAACACGAAAAGTAGTATTGTTTGTATCATTTTCCTACACTCGTGCATGTTATCGAACCAGTAAAGGTTAATATGCAACCTTTATTACACTGCAACAGTCGAAGAATCACGAGTTTTAGGAAATAATATTAAACAAAATCACTGCACCATCTTTTCGGTTCCCGCCAAAAACTCTTACCGTTTTGTAAAGTGTTTATAAAGCGCGTAGTACACTTGGCTGAATTTAGTGATCTAAAAGAAGCTTCAGTCAGTCACAACCCATCTTTGCTTCTGAATTTAGGATGCTAGCTTCCTGAATGCGATTAAAATGGACATAGGACTAAAATTCAGCCAAGGGTACGCTTACGTTCTATCGCTTCCCATAGACAATAAAATCGAATTTCATCTTTGTGTCATTGTTGCAGTCTATGCAAAAATGCATTGTTCGTTGTCTATGGTTATTTGACAGTTGTGAAAAATTGTTGGATGGAGAGATCGCTCATTTTTACGAAAAATGTATTAAATTAGGCTTAAATGCCAACAAAAGCACACAATAGGTTTTTATTTGTAATCTAGTGAAAGTCTTTCAATCGAAATGGATCCTCAAATAAGGATGCATCGGCGCAGAGGGCCAAATTTCACTTACGTTAGTGGCTGTGTGAAATACATGATTTTCGTGCTGAATTTCATATTCTGGGTACGTATCTTACGTGTAAATGCTTTGTAAAAGTATTCGTGTTTCTATTTTAAGTGATAAAGTAAAAGTGTTTCGCTTAATTCATAAATGAGTAAGCTTTTTCTCGCTAGTATGTGAACCATTGTTTTGGGTGATTCATTCTTGTTTTTGTCTGTATGGGTGGGAAATATAACTACCTAAACTGGGTTCTCACGTCCCCGTCGGCATCCTGTCGAGATAACAATAGTTTGAGTTCCACCACAACTGCAGGGAACTGATTAAATTCACTAAAATTACTGATAACATTGACAGAAAACTGTGATTTTCTGTCTGATATCTGTTTGAAAGCATGAAAAAGAAAACACCCATCTGAAAATGTAGCTTATTTTAGTGGACAATCAATATTCTTTCTTCCATTACCACTAATAAATTGTGAAAAGCATTAATACCATTTAGAGTATTATTTTTATACCTCCTATGAGTCAACACAAGCTACATAAGAGTATTGTATAATAAGGAAAAATAGCTCTCATAGAATTACAAATATGATTTCATAATTATATTGGACAACAGCATACCTTTACTTGTAACAAGTATCCTGGTATAAACCTATATTTCTGTATATAAGTTAATTTGAATTTGAACAACTATGTCCTTCTCACTCTATTGCTGTTCCTTCTTTGGTACATGTTTTTCTTTGTCTCTAGTTACATATAACATGCACCTGCATAAACCACAGCCAACCTATCCATGAACCTAATTAGTGAGCCTAAGAACCTGACTCTCTAAATCGAAACTGTCGGTAATCCACCATTTTTTTTCAAACATTAATCTAATCATACATTTTTATTTCAAAAACTACATGGTAAAGATCTATCAGATACAAACATTTTTTTTAGGAACAATAAAATATTATTGCCTGACAAATAGGACTAGGTAGTCCTGTTTGTCAGGCAATAAATACGGCAAAAACTTAACTTAAAATAATTATTGCATACTCACATATTCTAGTTCAATAAAATTCTAATTTATTTCAAACTATAAAATAAACTTACTGTAAATTTAAAATTAAACATACAAATTAAACACAAACAAATAACAACTTCTCTGTATCTTCAAAGGACATATTTTGGAGAGCTTCTTTAACAGTTTGCTTACATTTTATATAAGTAAGGGAAAATAATTGCCCAAGAGAATTATGTCTATTGTAAAGAATATTATATTACTAGAGCTGCACCTTGCGATTTCACCTGCTGTCCTACAGGAACTATTATTTTTTTCAGGATGAAAAATACCGTCTTTTTCTGTACCCCTGACAATGTGTATGCAATATTTCATTATGATCAATTATGTAGTTGGGTTGTGAATACATAACAAACAAACAAACTTACTGATTGGTAATTTTAATTCACATTTGTAATATTATTTAATACCTACTAGCTGAACCCCGCGATGTCAGCCGCAGTTAGAAAGTAGCGGATGTGTTAATCCACAATGTGAAGGTATAAGCAACATTTAGACCAAATTTCAACAAAATCCAGCCATCTGTTTGAGCGTGAAGAAGTAAGAAACAATTAACACACACCAACACAAACTTTCGCCTTCATAATATAAATAGGTGTTACCAGCAGTTAAAAAGTAGCCTATGTGTCATTTCAGACTATGATCTATCTCGGTGTCACAAATATGGCACATATCTGGATCATTTGATCTAGTTATCCACCATATATCAATACCACAAGCCAATATCAGGCTTCCAGATATCCATATATGTGATTGAGTAACAAACATCCATACAATTTTTCACATTTAAAATATTCATGTGATTAATTAGGATATTTTCTCTTCTTGCTGCATTTCTTGCTGTCTTTGTTCCAGCTCTTCGGAAGTTTGCTGGTAGGAGTGGGCTTATATGCTTTCATCGACAAATGGCAGGCCACGGGATTGATCAAGGTATGATCCTCAATTTACTTAGATAACCTTAGATAGCCTTGGTGACTCATTTGATAGCTAACTTGCCTTCTGAGCTTGGGGTGTTGGGTTCGATTCCCACCTAGGCTAAACATTAATGTGATGAACATTTGTGTTTGTTCTATGTCTGGATGTTCATATCTAAGAGGCCCTAGACAAGTTGCAATCGCTTCCAAGCAATTCTATTTCCAAAACTGCATGAACGTAAGCTGCTGATTGGATGAGTTGATAGATCACATGACGTTTGTGTGGCTCATATGTATTTCGTCCAATCAGCACCTGACATTTGAATGTTAGAAATGGTAGATACAGAATCGTTTGAAAGCAAATTCAACTTGTATAAGGCCCGGCCTCGTTTAGCGTTGCCGCGTCGTGCGGTCAAATCAAGTATAGTTTATGTATCAGAGTTTAAGTAGAAGAGTGTTTACGCGCATTCTATGTTGTGTTGTTTTTCGAGGCGCCTGACGCGCGTTGACGCGACGCTACACGCTCCGCGTAACGCTCCTCGCCTTTCTGAACGAGGCCTAAGGCGCTAGCCAGATAGAAAGGACGTAGAACGAAGACGAGACACTGGCGAAGCGGAGACATGTCATAAGATAACATATTATTATCGTCACGCCTTTCCCCCGAAGGGACTGCCAGAGGTGTATTTAACACCCTCATTTCGACGGACTATATTCAGTCTTAAAAGTGACAGGGGCGAGCCTGTCGCCATACACCGGGCTCCAGTTATGTAGCAGATGACATTGGAGACATATCGCCTTCATATAAAACGAGATGTGTCGTGTCCTGCTTCGCGCTAGGGTATATTATCTGTATGAGCGAGAAGATACCTGTTGTACTTTGGCCTCGCGTAGACTACGGTGGACAGACACGGGTCTGCGCCTGTCTGCCCATGCCCGTCTCGTCTTGTCTATTTTTAGTATGAGTTCATACATTCATACATTTTGTATGAAAGTACACTGAAGGGACGCCGCGTCTGCGTCCCGGCCGTCGTCCTACGTCCTTACTGTCTGACCAGCACCATAACAGAAATATGTAAATGTGTTTTTTGGCAACAACTTTACATGTGTTTGAGCATGGTATAAAAATATACTCTGCCAGGTGTAGCATACTGAGCCCAAAATGGTCATGTGGGTAACACGCAGTGACGTCATTCGTTGCATAAAAGCAAGACCGAAATAAGTCATTTACAACTAGTTCGAAAGAGACAAATGACGATGACTGATGAGTAACGTCATCACGTGTTGGCTCCCGGAGTGCTAGACCTTGTTCTCTTGGATCATGGGTTTGAGAAAATGGTTCTCTACGTACAGGTTAGGTCACGTTAGGCTGTAGGTATAAAAACCAGTGTGACAAATTTTAAATTTTAATTAATTATGATAAGGTTAATAATGTAGATAAACCATCTGTTTCCCAGCTGGACACTGTATACGACGTGATGTTAAACATCAGCCTCCTGATAGCACTGCTCGGGGGAGTCGTGTTCATAGTCAGCTTCGCAGGGTGTGTTGGAGCGTTGAGGGAAAACACGTGCTTGCTCAAATTTGTGAGTATTGGTTTGGTAACTGGTGTTTGTGTTTTTCTGTAATAATCATATGTAGATTTAGAAAAAACACGCTTTTGACCTCCGAATCGATCGATAAATTTCGAATCCGATCGATTGAAAATCGGGGAGTTTTTATTTATACAAATTACTGTAATCCGTTTTCATTCGCGTTTATCCAGAAAATAGTATCCAAAAACCTTCCTCATGATATACTGTAACTAATTATCAAATTTTATAATCTGTCTGTTTGTAAGCTTTTCACGACTAAACGGTTAAACGATGATCTCGATGAAATCTGATAATTAGTTACAGTATATCATGAGGAAGGTTTCTGGAAACTATTTCCTGAATAAACGCGAACGAAGTCAAAAGTCAAAGTCAAAATGTTTTTATTCAATTTAGGTATCAAATATACACTTATGAACGTCAAAGTTATTTAAATAGACTCGACCGCCTTGTTCGGATAAAGAGCCTCTACTCAGAAGAACAGGGAAGAAACTGAGGGGCATTATTTTTTCAAATAATAAATAAATTACAGTCTCACAAATTTTGGCTTACAACTAAGTAATATCTATAAATATTAGTGGCTACTTGGCGGAAGTGGAGGGCTCCAGACATCTTTATCTTCTAAATAATTCTTAACCTTATAATACCCTCTTTTCATTAATATTTCATTTCAATTTAAGCCAAAGCTAGTAATCAATATAATGTCGTCTATCCATCCCTCCAGTACTCTCTCTGCCTGCTGATCCTGTTCCTGGTGGAGATGGGCGGCGCCGTGTGCGGGTTCGTGTTCCCGCGCTCGCTGCACCCGCTGCTGGAGCTCAGCTTCACGGAGCGGGTCGTGCACTCCTACAGGGACGATCCCGACCTGCAGAACTTCATAGACTTCGCTCAGAGTGATGTGAGTAGAAGAGCTTGTTGTTGCATATGAATGCCTGGTAGCTCTATACGAATACGCGAGTCCTGCACTCGTACAGGGACGACCCCGACCTGCAGAACTTCATAGACTTCGCTCAGAGTGATGTAAGTAGAAGAGCTTCTTGTTGAATATGAATGCCTGGTATCTCTATAGGAATACGCGAGTCGTGCACTCGTACATGGACGACCACGACCTGCAGAACTTCATAGATTTCGCTCAGAGTGATGTGAGTAGAAGAGCTTCTCGTTGGATATGAATGCCTGGTACCTCTATACGAATATGAGTGCTTCAGAGGATCTATTAGTGGCTGCGTTTAACTGTTGACTTCGCTCAGAGTGATGTGATCGATCGACAGCTATTCTAGTTTCTTCTAGTTTCAATTCTGCAACCGGGCGGTATGTAAAAAGTCGGTACATCGTCCCGTGAATCCACTATTGTTTCTAGATAAGACCGCTTCAATCAATTCAATTAGATCTTTTCAATTCCAGTTCCATTGCTGCGGCCTCACGTCAGACGGCTACATGGACTGGTCGAAGAACGAGTACTTCAACTGCTCGTCGCCGTCTGTGGAGAAGTGCGGCGTGCCGTTCTCTTGTTGCATCAACGCCACGGACATATCCTCGGGTTTGGTGAACATCATGTGTGGGTATGGCGCGCAGAACTATCCAGTGAGTATCTATATAAATGCATGTGCATATCGTCACGGTTTTCCCTAAAGGAACTGGCAGAGGTGTATTACAACACTTACACTTTGCCAGACGATTTTCACTGTTCAGTCCCAAATGTGACGGGGTGAGCCTGAAGCCACGTTGTGGTCTAAGATGGAGCAAGACGACCTATAAGCTACTTATTCACTCTGGCCTTGAAGTTTTGTAGAGTGAAGAAGTACAAAGACGGCAGTTGAGTGAGGCGCTACAAGCTCCTGCGCTACTGCTCAGACCCGTCTTCGGAACGGTTACACCGGACTACATCCCGAAACACGACTAGGTCATTTCACGGCATGGCTTGGTCCAGTGGGTGGTAACTAGCCACTGCCGAAGCCTCCCACCAGAGTTTGCTACCCGGTTAGCACTACCCGGAGACCACATGTAGGGAATCAGAGTAGAGTACACTCCTACGGATGTGGGTAGCTCAGCCCTCATATATGGGCTCCAGTTATGTAGCAGATGACATTATCGTTTTGTAAAGTTTCGTGAAGGGTATTAGGAGCCTGTATTCGACATGGCAGCCTTTTCATTTGGCGTATGTGAAAGAGCTTTTAAGTTGAGTCGGCTTAGTCAGGTGGAAAACACAACTTTTCTGAAGGTCTTGCGATTTAAGAAGATGGGTCTGAGCAGTAGCGCACTTGTAGCGCCTCGCTCAACTGCCGTCTTTGTACTTCTTCACTCAACAAAACTTCAAGGCTATAGTGAAAAAGTACCTTATAGGTCGTCGTGCTCCATCTTAGACCACAACGTCGCTTAACATCAGGCGAGTTGGTGGTCAAACGCCGACCTATTCTATATAAAAAAAAAAAAAAAAAAAAAAGAGTTTGGCAGTGATTAATATTAGGACAGGGTTCCTTCTGCTTTATACACCATGTAATTTTAAAAGATGTACATATTCTAGAACACTTAAACAACATAAATAAACAAATATACTTCATCAATTTTAAAAGAAAAATATTTTATGATGATAAACTTATGTAGATATAAAAATAATAATTTTTGGACATTTACATAGTGTACTGCTGTTTTACCATTTTCCCTATGTTTGTTTTCCTTCTATTTTCTACAGGTATTATTAATATTTATATCCTATTCATATTTTTACAGGTAGCGGAAGCCAGTAAACGCGTTTGGACCAGCGGCTGCATAGAAGTGGTCCGATCTTGGGCCGAGAGGAATCTCTACACAATTGCGAGCGTGGCTCTAGGAGTCGCTCTCTCACAGCTGTTCGTTATTTATCTGGCCAAGACTCTGGAGGGACAGATTGAGCTGCAAAAAGCTAGGTGAGGACTTGTTTTTTTTTGGCATAAGGTAATTTTTTTTAACAAATTTTGATGACATCATAATTATTATATCGATGTACCTACTAAGGGCAACTTGCTGGAAGTGAAAGGCTCCAAACATCTTTGTCTCTTAAATAATTGTTAACTTAACTGTATAATATCTTCTTTTCATTAATGTAGTTTTTACATGTGACTTAACTGTGATTTAACTAGCAATGTATGTATGTATGTACTATGTTTGTTGGGGTGGAACCTTGCATCATAATTTTTAAGCAGATATCTTCAACTGATTAGCTGAAACTTTGTACACACATTTAGCTTGGATGACAATGCATGGTTAGTTGTGTTTGTTTTAAAAACAAAATGGCGGAACACCCACAATGGCGGACAAGTTATTTTTAACACAGTCCTACAATAAAGGTATCAAATGAAAGAGCTTGCTGAGAGTAGCTCGAAAAATATTCCTTTGAAAAATACATTTTTCAACAACAAACTTATTCCTGTGGATTTTGTGTGAATTTGATTTTTTTCCATTCCTTTTCCAGATGGCAAACATGAAATAGGGGTATGGCGGGTGCGTACCGCGAGGACAGCCGGCGCACGCCGCTGTAGCGCGCCGCGCCCGCGCCGCCCCGCGGCCGCGCCGGGCCCGCCGACCTCTACTCGCTGCTCTGAACTCAACTGTTCAACAACCGTGCTCAGTGACTTCTTGGACCCCCCAGGACCATGACCAGGACCATGCAAGGGACCCCTCTCTTTACTGTGAATAAACTATCAAACAAACCGTGATAAGTGAGTTTCTGGAGCCTCCAGGAGGCCGGGCAGGGAATCCGACCAACCACTGTGAAAAAGTGTAAAAAAAACCGTGCTTAGTGTGTTCCTGGAGCTTCCAAACGGGCCACGCAGGGGGGGGGGGATCCACAATGTATTTGCTAATGTGAAAAACTAAAAAAAACGTTTACAGTAAGTTCCTGGAGCCCCCTGAGAGGCCACGCAGTTGACCCCACCAACATGTACACTCTACTGTGAAAAACTATGAAAAAACCCATGGTTAGTGCATTCCTGGGCTTCCAAGAGGGGCCACGAACAACTGTACTTGGTAGCGAGTAAAGTAAAAACTTTAAAAATACCCTGCTCAGTGTGATCTGTGCTTTGCCTACTAACTACAGGGGATCGATCCAATATTTACCGTGAAAAACTATTAAACAATCCAGATGTAAAGAACCAACACCTAAGGTGACAAACTATTTAAAAAGCTGGTCAGTGTAATATCTGTTGTACCATCTCTCTATTAAGATAAACTATAAAAAAATAGAGTCAGTGTTATCTCTGTTGAAATATCTGTATCCCTTTTTACCTTTTAGCCGGTTAAATAGTTTTCTTGTCCTAGATTGTTCTACATAGGATCCTATTTTACTCTATTGTGGGTGATTTTCATGTGTTAACAACTACTATTACCTATTTAAAAAACTAAAATTGATTCAAAACCAGGCAGTGTAATAATGTAATATGAAAGTTTTTACTAAGGTTACCCCTTATATATTTTTACCCCTTAGTGCTCTCAACAGTGTTGGTGTTGTTTTGATCTCTTAGTTCCCTATGTATTTGTAAAAGTGACTAAAAACGGGGTGAAAATTTAAAAAAAAAATCTAAGGGGATCATTTTTGGAAAATAATGATTATAGATTAAAAATTATGAATTATCTTTAGTAAGAAGGATGTTAATGTATATTTCAAATTTTCAATTTGTAAAAATAATTGTAATCTTTTAAATGGAGATACTGACAAACAAGGCGAAACTAGGATTAAATAGAATTTGCTAAAAACATGCATGTTAATATTTAAAACAATAATTATACATATTGTAAATAGTTTTCATACAGTCAATGTAATCTCAATATTTGTGTATTTATGTACGCCATTGAAATATTACAAACTAATGTGGAGTGCCATTAATTTCTTTATTAGGCATATGTAATGGACTATTTGTATAAAAAGTATAGAATTTACTAAAAAAAATAATTAAATATTAGATTTAAGTGTCGTATTTTAGAATGAACTGATTTTTTTCTTGAAAATACTTGCCCAAAAAAGAAGAAAATTTGTTATTGTCTTTTTTCTTCTATTTTATTTTTACGAAAAGTCAAAATTAAAGGGCTTGGAACTAATGTGGAATATCCTACCGCCGCCGCCTATTTTGGTTGTTATCAAAGTTTCCGTGCACGATGAAAGTAGCTATACAGGGTGACTGGTTGAACACTTTAGATATTCTGGATTATCATAGTACTCATCATTATTAACAACTTTTATTATGGGACCAACGCGGAATTCGCGAAAAAAAAATCAGCTGTTCCATAGAAAAATGTCAATGACACTCGACAAAATGTATGGAACAGCTGTTTTTTTTTTCGCGAATTCTGGGTTAGTCCCATAATAAAAGTTGTTCATAATGATGAGTACTATGATAACCTAGAATATCTAAAGTGTTCAACCAGTCACCCTGTATATAGTAGTAGAAATATATGGCCATGGTATAATAATAACCAGGTATAGCATTCCGACTCAAAATGATCACACGGACAACCCGCAGTGACGTCAATCGATGCAGAAGCAAGACCGGAATAAGTCATTTACAACAAGTTCGAAAGAGACGATGATAATGACTAGTGACGTCATCAGGTGTTGCCTCCATGAACACTAGACCTTTTTTGGCAATACATATATGTTCCCTATCCATCCATATTTCTTCGTGCGTGGAAACTTTAAGGTTCAGTTAAGACACGGTAGCGGTCTCGCTCGTTTGCGACACTATGATGTTAGATGTAAAACTATAGGATTTATTTTGAGTAAATTTGACTCTATCAATGCATTGAAAGCAGTATTACAAAGTATTCAGAACAATTTTCATGTTGATATTTAAAAAAAGTGCTCAGATAAACTTAAGAGGGCCGCGACGCTCTGAAATTTCCATACAAACGCGCTACTCAAATTTCTTGAAAACTGTTTGTCAGATTATGATGAAATTTAGCATGTACAATTAAATTAACAATATCTCCGCCCCTATGTTCTTGGGTTTTTTTAAAAACGTTCTCAAGCTAAAATAGAGCTATGAAAAATATCCGCATTCAATATATTTATTCAATAGGTAGACAAAGCAAATCAAAAATTCCATTACATAGGGAGGTTGTCTACATCATTAGCTGTTAAATGAATCCATAATACAAGGGAAATTCTTAGTTATTTAAAAATGATTACAGAAGTGCAAAAGTCATAAAAAAAATTGAAATTGCACTTTGTCACTTTATAGGTAACTTTAGAGGCTCGTCAGTATCATTACTCGCTCTCTTCGCTCGTCTTCTGCTTCTAGACGAAATGGCTATAGAATACCTTAAGCCAATGCGAAGTTAGTCTAGGTCGCCTAGGTCGAAGTTAGTTAGGTCGCCGGACTCTTAAACACATCATTTTTTCATATCAACATTAATTTCAACATGAAAATTATTCTGAATACTTTGTGATACTGTTTTCAATGCATTAATAGAGGACAATTTATCAAAAATACATTCTATTATTTCATATCTATTAAGATAGTGTCGTGAACGAGCGAGACACCTGTCACGCCTTTTCATACACCTTAATGGAATAAATAAAGATGGCGATAGGTAGATACTCCAGTTTCCACAGCAAAATGTTCGAACCCTTTTTAGTCAACACTCTTATGCTAAAACAGGTATTAAAAAAACTGCGTTTATGCATAAAAGAGAGAATGTAGAAAAAAAATATATTGTGATATAAGTATAGTTTTGATTTTTTCGAAATTCCATTGTTGCTCAATTTTTAATTGAAATAATTTGGCTTTAAACTCGAAATGTGAATCGTTTTACAATTTCATTTCATTGGGTATTCTTAGAGAAATTGTTATTGGTCAGTGCATTTAAACTTATTGTTTAAATTAATTAGAATAAGACTCATTTTCAATTAGACCATTAGTTTACTGTTTGTAAGTAATCAGTAGTAAATGTCAATTAATTTGAAACTACACCCGAGCTGCATTAAGAAGCATTGTGACAGCTGTCAAATTGTAGAAAAGTGTATGACAAGTGTCAATGGAGAAGTTATTTTTTTTTATATGTTTAAAATCAATAATCATAACTGCAATAAAGCATCCTAACTATTTATAAAATCAAAAGTAACTCTGTCTGTCTGTTTGTAGGCTTTTCACGGCTAAACGGCTGAACGTATCTTGATGAGATTTGATAAATAGTTGCAGTATATCACAAGGAAGGTTTTTGGATACTTTTTTCTGAATAAATAAATCTTTTTGTCTTGAAATTCTGTAATAAAATAAAAAATGACGCGCCGCTTACCAAATGCATCAGACATCACAGAATAGTACGTAGTACGTACTAAAATTCAACTTGAAGGTAGCCAGAAATGTTTTTGAATATCTTCTCTGCTAGCTAATAAACTGCAGTACTATATAAAATTACAAAAAAAAAAAGTTAATGCAGGTGTCAGAATGTTTCTAGCGCAGTTCGGGATACATCATCGCCATCTTGTCTCAGCTCAAGTATAATTTATTCTGACTGCTCTAACATATCTCCATCTTTCTTCATTTCCACTTGTAAGAAAAAGATGGCAGCAACTTAGAGTAATTTGGATGTTTTTTTAACCTTTTGAGCGCCACATCAAAAACGCGTTTGCGT
The DNA here is from genome assembly GCA_911728515.1 of Peribatodes rhomboidaria. Classification (NCBI taxonomy): domain Eukaryota; kingdom Metazoa; phylum Arthropoda; class Insecta; order Lepidoptera; family Geometridae; genus Peribatodes; species Peribatodes rhomboidaria. The sequence goes on from OU452190.1 coordinate 3,106,290, forward strand.
GCCCTGTACGGTAAGTTATACAAAAAAATAAATTTAGTTCTTATTTTACTTTATTTACTAAACAACATTCACAGCTCTTAAAATAATAATAATAATAACAAACTAAACTTACAGCAAATAAAGAATGTAAGTATATTATATTAATAAATAAAATAAAATATGCAGTCGTGTGTGTGTGTGTGTTAAAGAGAGTGAGTGTGACAAAGAGTTCTAATATTTAGCAATTTAAATATTTTAGTAGGGGGGTTTTTTGTCAATTATTCTATACCTAGTTAGCGTACAGGGTCCGCTAGCACTCATTAAGTATGTATTAGAGTGCGTGTCCTCTGAGGCGGAACTGAGAGGAGCGTTGCATAATTGACCTATCACAAAGCTCGAAATCATCGCTGCACTTCAGTGGAAGCATTGTAACGCAGTCTATTAGGGCGTTTCCACTGCGGTGGAGCTGAGCGGAGCGGAGCTCCGTGGTGTATGAATTGACCAACCAAATGCTTCCAATGAAGCGGACCCCAGATTTCGAGCGATCAATCATAATATTGGTCAATTCATGCACTGCTGAGCTCCGCTCCGCTCAGCACCGCTTCAGTGGAAACATACCTTTAGTGACATAAGCAGTCAAAAGGTTAAAAAAAGAATGTAACATATTAGTACCACAGTTCTTACATTACAATGTGTTCATTTTTTAGGGTTCCGTGTCTTGAAACTACAAATCAATTTCTCGAATTTAAATGTAAAATCTCACGTGCAATAAGGTTTGCATATTTAATTACAAATTAATGCATTTAAATGATTTGAGGTTTTCAAGATGGACTATTAAGTGTGCCAGTACCAGTTGTAGGGTTAAATGTATAATACTTAGTTGTAAGTAATATTAAAATACATTATTTTGAATATGACTAACTTATGATTTTGAACACATATCTCAAATTAAAATTTAGAAAATTATAATTGCAATTGAATTTTTTTCGTGTTGAAAACTTAGAAATAATTTAATTGTTTTGAAATTATTTTGTAAAAAACTGATGTTATTTGGATATTTTTAAGCTATGTTTAATTAAGATTTTTTTCTGTACATTTATAGATATTATATTACAGAAATTAATAGTAATAAATGTAGAAAAAAAATTAAACCAGCGCATACTCAGCCATTTTGTCTTTTCCATACAATTATTCCATAAAATAGATATTAAATATTATAGATGTGATTCCATGTTAATTTAAGAAATAACAATATTCAAATAAAACAAAATCTCGTAAGTTTATTATTGTAATTTTAATATTTTCTATGTCTAATCTTTAGTTCAAAAAACGGCTGCTAGTGGCGACTGTGTGCTCTCATTCATGCTTTTTATTGTTGCAATAAATATTTATAATAAATAATAAAAAAAAGTATTAAAATAATGTAGACCTTTTTTTTTAATATAAAAAATATATACTTACATGTGTGTTCAGACTATGTGCCAAAATCATTGACATAATTATTATTTTCGTAAGGATAGGGCAAATTGACATTTCAACCACTAGACGCACTCCTGTCGCGCGACTCTTGACGCTAGTGACTATTGCTAAAGCTGTTAGATTAGATAAATGTCACCGTTTTTCTTTTTTTTTAGGGTTCAAAGGCTAAACTGGGCCCTATTACTAAGACTTCGCTGTATATTCGTCTGTTACCAGGCTGTACCTTATGAACCGTGATAGTTAGACAGTTGAAATTTTTACATATTATGTATTTCTGTTGCCGCTATAACAACAAATACTAAAAAATCAATAAAATAAATATTTAAGGTGGCTCCATGTCTGTTGTATAACAGACATGATTTCATTGCCGTTTCTATATGTAGATAAATAATGGCACGGAACACTTCGTGCGCGAGTCCATCTCGCGCTTGGCCGGTTTTTGTCTTCTTTTTTTACTTTTAGGCTTTGAACCAGATTATTGGTTAGTGAGCAGCTGGACGTCACATACGCACATCAACCCGCTCAATACGGCGCAGTTGGTACACATTTCAACAAATAATGCTAATCTACAAGTACCAAACGCAATGTTCAAATTGATAAATCACCATCTCTATATATTTACTTCTATGGCCAAATTTTAGCATTATTTCATTAAATAATAAGGGTGACATATTTTTAATGCAATATTGGCCCGACAATACTGGCAATTGTACCGACTGTAGCCTGGGGGGCTATTCCTGTGGCCCTATTCGGAGATTTGAGATTTTCATCTCACCTTTTTTCGTCCTTGTTGCTCTCGTTTGAAACGTCATAGGTGTGAGAGTGACCAGATAAAATCTCATCTCATCTCACGCGCAGGGCCCCTATTTGGAGATTTGAGATTCTCATCTCATCTTTTTTCATCCTTGTTGATCTCGTTTCAAACGTCATAGGTGTGAGAGTGACCGAGATAAAATCTCATCTCATCTCACGTGTAGGAATAGCCCCCCTGGAATAGGCCCCCTGCGCGTGAGATGAGATGAGATTTTATCTTGGTCACTCTCACACCTATGACGTTTCAAACGAGAGCAACAAGAACGAAAAAAGGTGAGATGAAAATCTCAGGGCCCCTGGCCATCAACAGCCATGCTAGAAATGTATGTCCTTAAGGCCCGGCCACACTCAAAATATTGTCGCAATGTTGCCAGTATTGCAGTATTAATATAGCCCGTCTAGGAACACTCACATAAAATATTGACATTAACACGGCGTGTGCCTTACGCACAGCATTAGTACATAAAACGTGAAAAGCATGGAAAAAAGTGTAATAGGGAATGGAAAAAAACATACAAAAAGCAACTCTATACTGCAAACATAAGGTCGATCTATTTTGATCTTTCAAATGTAAGGTCATTTTCCAGATACGCGAAAAGCAATTCTGCTTTGCGCAAGCAACGGTCGATTTTTGGAAATTCGATTTTGATGCCCCTCGACGGGGTAAAATTAAAATATACTACGCCACTAGCGACTATTTTTTGCACTAGTATTAGATTAGTAGTAGATTGCGGTCCGAAATAAACCAACAACGCCAATACCGCCAATAAAAAACTACAGGACTCTGATAGACTTAGGCCCGTATGATAAAACGACGCTCAGTCATGAATCTCGATTCAAAGCTGTTTTTAAAGTGCTTATGGCAAAACCAGTTTTAAATCGAGATTCAAGACAGCGTCGTTTTAGCATACGGGCCTTACTAAAGTGTGTTGGTTCTTATTTGCGCTATTGGCGATAAAAGCGTGTTTCGGACAGCACTTTTTGAAATCGAGCTTTTTTTAATGACGTCGATTCTTATGTACACCATTTTCTAAACTAAAACCGACATTTACAGCTTAAAAATTGCTTCTATTCTTTCTGATGTATTGAAATGAAAAGAGACGCAGATAATTTTAGTGCGTTAGAATAGTTTAGTAGTAGAGCAGGATTGACGTCATTTTCTGTATCCTTATGCATACTTTAAGCGTGTAATTTGATATTGTACCAAATAGTAAGATTTACTAGTATTATTAATTAATTAATTACAGATAGATAATCACTATCCGATTTCGAATAATATGCAACATGGTGAAAATTAGTACAAGTTCTAAAAATATTTTCATATTACTCTTGAATGGACGTTTCGATATTCTTCGGGTTCTTAACGTACCAAATTAATCTGACAGCTCTAAAATCATACGCTCTCTTTTTAATCTGATATGTGAGAAAGGGACGGCAATAACTTTAGTGTTAAATCTAGTTTTGTGTCGAACATAATGAATGTCACATAATATACAGGGTTATAGGTACCTCACCAGAAACCTTTTAACGGTTCATTGTACTCATCAATATGAACAACTTTTACTATGGGGCGAACTCTGAAATCGCGAAAAAAAAATCAGCTGTTCTATACATTTTGTCTCAGGTGATTGAACATTTGTATGGAACAGCTGGTTTTTTTTTTTCGCTATTACAGGATTGGCTTCATAGTAAAAGTTGTTCATTTGGATAAGTACAATTAATCGTTAAAAGGTTTTTTGTTGTTATAAAGTTACATATAACCCTGTATATGGTAAAGATCCAAATTGTGTTGAAACATTATTAATTTTAATAAGTTAAAAAAGTAGCGTATGTATCATTCTCTGGTATAAGCTATCTCCATTCCGAATTTCACTATAATCCGTTGAGGCGTTAAGAAATAATAAACACACACACACAGTAAAACTTTTGCATTTATAATACTATCATGATGTGTGATAATAATAAATTGATTATCTATGGCGTAAAAATGTTTTGTAAAAAAATAACTGTAAGTATATGAAACAAAGAAAAATTATGCAATCGACGTTTAGACATAAGATGTTGCCAACTTGGTTTAAATAATGTAAAAGTTAAAGTTAAGTATACATTGCATTTCTTTGTCAAAGGTATATCTTTCAAATACTACATACGTCAGCGAGAGAGGGTGTAATTCGTAACACTCCTCTTAAAGAACTTCGTCAACAAGCTCGGAATGGTATTAAATGAAAAACGAACTTATGAATTCCAGAATAAAGTCCTTTTTGGATCGTCAGTTTTTAAAGCAGCTTCCGCACCGACTACCCGCGGTCAGCTCGCTAGCAGCTGGGCGAGTTGAAATAAAAAGGACTTTATGAAATAAATTATAAGATCGTTTTTTATTTAACAGCTTTTCGAAGCGGTCCGACGCATACTTGTTAAGTCGCGGCCACACATTGGTTTAACTTTTGTCCAAGCTTGGCTTCAATTTAAAATGGCCAATATTTAACCTTATTACTACGAAACTTAGGCTTCAATGTCAACTTTGTGTCGAAAGACAGATACACACATTGGTGTCTTGGCCCCAAGACGTGTATTTGTGCCAATGTGACCAATGTTTGGCCGCGGCATTAGAAGATGAAGACATTAAAGAAAAATCTGATTTTGACTTAGTATAGTAATTAGTATGTGATTATTTTAATTTAATACATACTAATATTTTATTAGTGAAATTCATGTTAAATTGCACAACTTGTATTTGGTAGTTTCATTGCCCCACTAAATATCCCCAGGCATAGTGTATTGTTGATATTTTTATAGGCGACTTTGCCCTACTATATAATCAATTTAGGCTTAAAGAGGAAACGGAGTTAAATTCTTGTATGCAGTGTTATTTAACTCTTGAATTGATAAGTGCAAACCCGTAGCATGACATCTTATTGCGATGATTTTTAGGTTCAGCCGTCAACGCTGCGCAACCATGAACCATATTCCCCCGCGATACGGTTCGCGGTCGCTCAGCATCGGCGGCTGAACTTAAAAATCCTCAAGATGACCTTCAACCTGACCTTAGATTAAGACTTAACAACTAACCCCCCTCGACCTGTATTCCCCTTAAATATAGGCTGAGTCTATTAATACGGGTACTTTATGAACAATTTATAATTATTACTACGGGTACTGGACGAACAATTTATTATTATTCGTACAGAAGTCGGACGAAAAGAATAGAAAAAATACTTAAGACAGTATCATTTTAAAGGATTTTTAATGAGGTTTAAAAAACTACGTCGAATGCTGCCAACCGCGTGGAAATCGGTTCATTCATTCAAGAGCTATTGCTCTTGATTATATTAAATGATATAAAATCATTAAATTATTTAAACACTTATTTAAATTTAATTTACTTATTTTTAGTCAAGTTTAATTCTATAAAACTAGTAATTCTTACATTTGAAAATCAAAATTCTTACATTTTCATAAAATTAAAATTAATGTAATTGTACTAGATTACTATACTATACTATTTTTTTCACATTTTTTACACATCCAATAAGTTTTACGTGGACAACGCTTTAATCCCGTACATTTCAAATGATACCATTCACAACAATAATCACATCCTATACTTGTTTTCACTTTTTCTTCATCATCTACTGTCGTATCTAAATTTTCTTTACACGAAGGACATTCCCATTCGTTTAATTTTTTTTTTGTCTCGTAAACTTATCTAATCGTAAACGTAGCTAATCATCCAAATCAATGTACGAATAAAAATAATTTATTCGTCCAGTACCCGTACAAATAGTCACTCTGTAAATAATAATTAAGATATAAGTTAACAAAAGTCACTGTCCACGGAGATCGTAGAGTTTAAAATTTAAATAACAAAAAAAAAAACTAAAAATCATGGCAATAAAAGGTCACGGTACGAACTCAGCTTACCGCTGCCTTCCACTTGAATACGTCGCCTTTACAAGTTAAATTCCTGCTACCTAAATAGCGAGTGGGGCAAATTCTCCTATAAAATGTTTCAACATTTCACTATATCCCACTAGGGCGGAAACTTAGTGGGGGAAAGTGGAGCTGTCATTGTATTACAATTACATAGTTATAAAATCAAATGTTATTTTGTGTAATAGTAGAAATATACATATTATTCTTGTACATTGAATACCTACTGTGCGCAGTGATATAGATACCTAAACATTAATACATATTACCTATATATTATTGACTTTTCTTTACTTTAAAAGATATTACTTTGTTCATTATAACTAGCTATTAGTCGTAGGAGCGATGGCAGCCTAGTTGGGAGAAGGTCCGCCTCTCAAGCCAGAGGGAGCGCGTTCGAACCCAGCCGACGGCACGCACCAATTTGTTCATTGTGTGAACATTATGTGCGTATTGTTTGTCATCTGCTACATGACTGGAGCCCGGTGTATGGCGACAGCCTCGCCCCTGTCACATTTGGGACTGAATATTGTCCGGCGAAATGTGGGTGTTGTATTACACCTCTGCCAGCCCCCTCGGGGGAAAGGCGTGACGATATGTATGTATGTATTAGCCGTGACTTCGCGTGGATATATACATTTATCGTTTGTTTATTCTGAAAAAGGTTATCCATGTCCTTGAGCGATTTAGGAGTAATTTCTTAGTAAATTTTATCAAGATCAGTTCAGCCGTGAAGTCGCTACAAACAGAGAGACAGAAAGTTAGTTTCGCATAAAAAATACTAGCCGTTACCCGCGACTATGTTCACGTTTATTCAGAAAATAGCATCTAGGTAGATAACCTTTCTCGTGAAATGCCACCGTGATAGGTAACTAATCATTACATTTTTTCATGATCCGTTCCGCCTTTTAGCCGTGAAAAGCCTACATACAGACAGCGTTACTATGGATTTTATAATCGTAAGTATAGATTGGTTAAAAAACTTATTTAAAACAACAATTGCCACGATTAACTTCTATTTATGAGACAATAATTAAAAAGTAAAAGTAGCTTGAAAGCTGTCTTTTTTAAGGTTCCGTACCCAAGGGGTAAAACGGGACCCTATTACTGAGACTCCGCTGTCCGTCCGTCTGTCACCAGGCATGTCTCAAGAACCGTGATAGTTAGACAGTTGAAATTTTCACAGATGATGTATTTATGTTGCCGCTATAACCACAAATACTAAAAAACAGAAATATTCAAAGAAAATAAATATTTAAGGGGGATCCCTTTCATGAAACGTGATTTTTTTGCCTTTTTTATTTTCACAAAAGTCTTTACGGAACCCTTGGTGTGCGTGTCCGACTCGCACTTGGCTAGTTTATATTAAATTATTTTTTGAACTTCTAAAGCTGTCTTTAATGTTGTTAGAAATTGCAGAACAGATTTAAATTAACACAAAAATATGTCTGCACACATTATTTTTCAACAACAATAATTTGTCGTAGGGCAGGTTCTAAGATCAAACGCACACGTTTCAGAATAAATTCAGTTTTAAAACGTGCGCGCTCTTAAACACACCCCAAAAAGTAAGGGTCCCTAACTAAGGGGTTTCACACCTCCAAAGTTTTAATAAGGGAGGAAAGACTCGTTTGATATGACTAGAGCAATGAATACATTGAACTTTTTATTCGATAATTAATGCGTGTAGGGCGCTCCTAGACGGGCTGTATTTTCACTGTAATTCTGGCCCGGCAATACTGGCCATATTGCCGACTGTAGCCCGGCCATCATCAGCCATGCAAGAATTGTATGGTTAAGAGGGCCGCGACGCTCTGAAATTTCCATACAAACGCGCTACTCAAATTTCTTGAAAACCATTCGTCAGATTATGATGACGTACATTATTATTACATTTTACCATGTAGGTACAATTAAATTAACAATATCTCCGCCTCTATGTTCTTGGTTTTTTTAAAAGCGTTCTCAAGCGAAAATAGAGCTATGAAAATATCCGCATTTTTAAGGGGTTTATTCAATAGGTAGACAAAGCAAATCAAGAATTCCAATACATAGGGAGGTTGTCTACATCATAAGCTGTTAAATGAATCCATAATACAAGAAAAAATCTTAGTTATTTAAGAAAGATTATACAGAAGTGCAAAAGTCATAAAAAATGAAATTGCACTTTGTCACTCTCTATGTAACTTTAGAGGCTCGTCAGTATCCTTACTCGCTCTCTTCGCTCGTCTTCTGCTTCTAAACGAAATGGCTATAGAATACTCGTACCTTAAGCCCATGCGAAGTTAGTCTAAAGTGGTCGCCGGACTCTAATTGGCCCGGCCACACTCAAAATATTGCCGGGCAAATATTGCAGTAATAATATGGCCCGTCTAGGATTGCAATGGACACAGTTTTTTTTTATTATAGAAAAGAGCATCGTTTGACCACCAACTCGCCTGATGTGAAACGGCATTGTGACCTAAGATGAAGCACAAGACGGTCTTGTGCTTCATGAGGTACTTATTCACTCTGGCCTTGAAGATACTAGGTTGTAGTTAGTCGGGAATACAGATGGTGGCAAACCATTCCAGTCCCTAGCGGTTTGTATTATTCAGTCTACAATGGCGAGAGCTTGTCTAGAAGAAGCCGATTCAATTAGGACTTGAAGACACGCAGATTGTAACTAGTATGTAGTTTGCCTCGAGCGGAGACCTCCTCGTCCGAATCAGCTTCATAAATGAACTTAAAATTCTATTGGAATAAACTACCTGCAAAATTACAACCTACATAATTCTTAAATTACTAAAACTACCTGTCTGCAAAACCAGCCAAGTGCTAATCGATCTCGCGCACGAAGGGTTCCGTACCATTATCTATAGAAACGCTAAAAACCACGTTTGTTGAATGGGAACATTTGTTTCATTCTGTTTTAGTATTTGTTGTAATAGCGGCAATAATAATAATAATAATATAATAATAATAAATTTTTATTTCAAAAACTACATGGTAAAGATAAAAACTATCAGATACAAACATTTTTTTTAGGAACAATAAAATAATTTTGCCTGAACTAGGTAATCCTGTTTGTCAGGCGATAAATACGGCAAAAATTTAACTTAAAATAATCATTGCATACTCACATATTCTAATTCAATAAAATTCTAATTAATTTTAAACTATAAAATAAACTTACTGTAAATTTAAAATTAAACATACAAATTAAACACAAACAAATAACAACTTCTCTGTATCTTCGTAGGACATATTTTGGAGAGCTTCTTTAACAAATACAAATACAAAATACAAAATGTTTATTTGTTTCAATACATGTACACAATTTTACATTAGGACCCTGTCTGCTGCCGTAGCGTGAGCTGTGTTGCAGCAGCCAGTGCCTTCCCAGAACTAGGTACATATTAAAATTTAGAGGTACTATTTCTATGATTCAATATAGTATGAGAAATACATAGTAGATACATACATAAATATATATAGGTTTACAATTATTGATGTGTTCAGTTATTTAGGGTGTAGTTTAAGTGTGGTGTGAGTAAGGTTGTACGTGTGCGAAGATTTATGAGTTCATGTAGTGGCAGCGTGTGTTGAATGACTATGAAATTGTATTATAAATGTGTGTACGTGAGTTTGGTTAATTGATTGTGTTATTCATACATGAATCCATGGTTGACTTGACTTTAGTTCACTTTCATTAGTATGGTTTCTAAAGATTTGTAATCATACCGTTGAAGCCATTCGTAAATAGTTGCTTTTAGTTTGTGTGAATGTAAATTGTTTATTTGAAATTGTGTCCTAAGCAAGTTATAGAAGATAGGGGCCATATGGTTATAGTGTCTCCATGAAAGAGCAGACTTGTATCCGGGTACTGGGTATTTGTCACGTCTTTTGTTGCTGACGGTAGGCTCTGTACCTCTATGATACCTTCGTATACATTGGTATGCGAATATTTTTCTAACAGAAGCTACTTTGCAAATGTTATACAGTTCAGTAGTGGGAAATCTGAAAGGTAAAAATAATATAACTTTTAGTAGAGCGCGTTGTGCACGCTCCACCTCAATCATGTGTGTTTTAGCTGCGCCTCCCCATGAGCAGATACAATAACCTATAATACACTCGCAAAGAGCTTTACTTTAACAGTTTGCTTACATTTTACATATGTAAGGGAAAATAATTTCCCGAGAGAATTAAGTCTATTGTAAAGAAGCGGACCTAAAAACATGAAAAATTTTTTTGTAAAAGCATGCTTTGTTGCTTTTTGAGGGCACACAATATCTTTCCGTCTTTTATTAGTAATGTCAGTGTTGTAAGGAGTAGCTGCGTGCTGCTTTAGTACTATGTTCATTATGAAAAGCTGGCGAACGGTTAATACTTCACAAGATTTGTAGAGAAGGTTAGTAGGAAATAGGAAGGGACGGAAAGTTGACACCTTGAGGATCGCACGTTGAGCTCTCTCGATAGTTAGTAACAATGTTTTCCCTGCTCCACCCCATGCAGTTATACAATAAGATAATATTGATTGACAAAGAGCTAAATAAACCTGTCTGATTAATTTTGGATTTGAAATACTGCGTAGCTTTTTAAATACAAATATCATCTTGCGAATCCTGTTGCATAGCATTTCGATGTGTGGTTTAAACGATAGAGTTTCATCTAAAATTATACCCAAGTATTTTATTTTATTCGTAATTTTAATGACAGGACAGTTACATTGTATATCACCGGAATCTCTACAATAGTGCGCTAATACTTTAGTGCTAGTTTGAGTTGATGCTGGTTTTCGCATTGAAAATTTAATGTATTTTGTCTTGAATAGAAATACATATTGTGTGAAAATTTGAACTGTCTTAACTATCACGGTTACATGGTTCATGAGATACTGCCTGGTGACAGACGGACGGACAGCATTTAGTAATAGGGTTCCGTTCCGTTCAGTAGACTCTGGGACCTTGCTTCGTTCGGTCAACTACCAGGGACCACGCAATCAGGCCAAGCATTCCACACTAGCAGAAATTCAACGTCAAAATAACACAAAACTGTAAGTTAGCGCCTGAATTAAATGTAATGCAATCGTGAACGTTTTAGTTACTAAAACGACAGGCGTTAGCTAGCTACTACATTTTCATATTTTTAGTACTACCATTTATACCTAACTAGCTGTTATCTGCGCCTTCGTTCGCGTTTATTAAGAAAACAGTATCCAAAAACCCTTCTCGTGATATCCTTTACCTAATTATTTTTCATCAAGATCCTTTAGCCTTAAACATCCTACAGACAGAGTTACTTTCAATGTTTTATTAAGTGAAGTAAGGAAGTATGGATATGTATGTGTACATAAAACTGGTGATCAGTAAATCATGGAAACTAAATAAATAAATAAATGAATAATTCGGGACATTGTCACACAAACCCTGACCTGACCCCTGCCTGACCCCAAACTAAGCAAAGCTTGTACTATGGCTGCCAGAGACTGATATACATACTTAGATATTTTTAAATACATACTTAAATAGATAATAACACCCAGACATAGAACAAACACAAATGTTCACCATATAAATGTTTGCCCTAGGTGGGAATCGAACCCACGCTCCCAAGCTCAGAAGGCAGGTTCACTACCAACTGAGCCACCGAGGCAGTCGTGACGTGGTTTTCACACATTATGATTTATGAAACGGGAATTACTCACGGACGATTTAGTCGTTTACTATAGTTTCAACCGCATTCCGCGGTCTTTATCAAGGCGAGTACGCAAATAAGTGTGTGTAATAGTCGGAATAATTGACTAAATCGTACGTGAGTAATTCCCGTTTCTTATATAATAATCAATAAATCAGTTTGTAGGTAAGTCAAAGCTCGAGCTGGCGATGTGGCGGATGTGGCGGCGAGCGGACATCACGCCGATACCGCAGAATAAAGAATAGTATAGCTAGCACCGAAACTGATACCAAATGTAAAGCTACACACACACATGTACCTACTAAGAAGTACCCTGAGAACTCAACCGATCGGTGACGTGGAAAAAAACGGACGATCTGCGGTGCCATTCACAATTATTCGAAAAAGTTTCCGATCGGATCCCAGAAATTTCAAACTCAAATTGTTCGAATCTCAGTCTACTTTTATACATTTTGGAATAGGGAATCAAGTATAAATCCGATTGGGAGAATTAATCACGTTTAAAAACTTATGAATGTAGACTGGGATTCAAGTAATTTATGTTTAAAATTTTTGAAATCCGAACGAAAACGTTTTTCTGAATGGTTGTTAATAGCCTGCTGAGCCTTGATTCTACGAGTATACTGGTGTTTTTGGTGTTGACAAAAGTGGCAGCTTTGAGACGATTCTTTATCAATTTAAAAACGGATAGCTTAGTAGAATCGAGGCCCTGATAAAAAGGTTTTTTTTCTAAACCGACTTCGAAAAGTGTGAAATGGTAGCCTATGAGCGCTCACTCGCGCAATAAAAACTAATTTTTTTAGGTTATCTTTGATCAAAATCGGATTAGATAGACATACGTTACGAACAGGTCGAATTAGTACGTAACCCTCCTTTTTTTGCTTTGCGCAGTCAGGTAAGAAAGAAAGTTTTCATATTACGGAAAAAAAACAGTTAAGTACTTACAGAAAGAATGAAATGGTAGTGAGAGTATAGGAAGGTAATTTTTTTTGCTGGGCGCTACTATGTTTTGACATAACATATAACATATCGTCACGCCTTTATCCCGAGGGGGCTGGCAGAGGTGTACAACACCCACACTTCTCCGGACGATATTCAGTCCCTAATGTGGCACAGGGCGAGCCTGTCGCCATACTGTGTTTTGGATAGCACATAATGGCCAATTAGCCTGTTATATTCTACCTTCTCTTCTCTACATAGTATAAAACAAAGTCGCTCTTCGCGTCTGTCTGTCTCTCTGTATATCCGCTAACTCCTAAACGACGCAACGGATTTTGATGCGGTTTATTCACCATCAGATAGATAGTTTTTCACGGAAGGTTTGTACTTAGGTACTGTGTGAAGGCGCGTCGCTTGTAACTGTATAACACACACTAATACTATAAAGAGGAAATATTGTTTGTAACGAATAAACTGAAAAACTTGATTATGGTCTGATATTAAAAAAAACTTTTTCTTTTACTATTAGAAAGCTACATCATCCCTGAGTGACAAGTTTTTTAAAATTTATTAAACTGTATTAATTTATTTAACTTAAGTATTTTATTAGATTGGCACAAGACTGAAATAAGTGGCATACAAGAAAAGAGGCATTTGCTCAGTACTGTAGGTAGGGTAGGACAAATACATAAATATTCGGCACATTATTGCATACACGGTCGCCTGACCCCAAACTAAGCAAAGCTTGTACTATGGCTGCCAGAGACTGATACATATACTTACTTAGGCGTTCACATATGTGTATTGTATGTCATCTGCTACATGACTGGAGCCCGGTGTATGACGACAGGCTCGCCCCCTGTCACATTTTGGAATAAATATCGTCCGGCGAAGTGTGGGTGTTGTGTTACACCTCTGGCAGCCCCCTCGGGGGAATGGCGTGACGATATGCATACTTACTAACATCCAGACAGAACAAACACGAAAGTTCAACACATGAGTTTATGTTTAGTTTACCCTAGGTGAGAATCGAACCAACGCTTCCTAGCTCAGAAGGCAGGTTCACTACCAACTGAACCACCGAGGCAGTCCGCAGAATATGGTGATGACAATGATTTTGTAGAAGAGCAATCTATGACTTATGTAGGTATAAAGGCTTATAGCAAAAATTGCATACCAAAAAAATCTACCGTTATATTAAAACCAAGTCCATCTGTAAGAGAGCAATTCAAGATTCAAGATAACAATTATAGCAAAAATTGCATCCAAAAAAATCTGCCTTTAAAAACGATTCAATCTGTCCCTCGCAACAAAACTGACCTAACTCAAAAATTCTCAAAACCGGCCAGTGTGCACGAATGTTAAGAAAAAAATCATTCATTATACGCACTCGATGCGAGTGTGTGTGAGTGCGTGTACACACACAGGCTCGTTAAGTGCGTGCATGGCAAAAATGCAACTCCACGACTTGGTTAAATATCGGACGAATAGGGAATGAAGGGAGACGGTTTGATGGGGAATTCTTTAAAAAATTAAAATTAACAGTTTAAAAATTATAAGAATCCTTGTTTAATTCATTGAGAAAAAAAACATGAACTAATAGAGAAAGACAGTTGGTAGTATTCGTTTTTTTTAACTGCCCGAGTTTTCGCTTCAATATAATTTTTGCTAAGTGATTTATGTGAGTACCTACTTGTACTCTTATAAAATATAAATATTTATTGGAGGATTACTTCTTGTGTGTACAATTTTTTTAAGTTATAATTTTCGAAATTAAATCTCCATAAGAATGTTTCATTTTCATTTTTTATTATGGAAGAATTAACTAAGTACTTGATCAGTTTAAAATACCTAAATAATGATTTCTGTTAGCAATAGAAATGAAGTGAATCATCAATTTCAAGTTTTCCGTTTTTTGCGTAGAGCTAGGAATATTAGCACACTGTTTTAAAAATATTAATTGTATTTTTGCAAATCTTCATATATCTGAAAATTCGTCTCCACGCCTTTCTCATTTCCCAACTTCCCCAACTGGCAAGGTGAATGAACTCACGAAATGCACGCACACCCTCACAAATCACGCACGCACACTGACACAACGCAGGACACGTTACCATAGGTTAGTGCCAACGCCAAGTTCAATGTACCACTTTTTTTAATCATTCCGATATAAGTAACAATAAATACTTACAACTTACAAGTGAGACTTAAGTATACTATTGATATTAAGTATATACTTTTGTGAAAGGTTTGTATTCTTTTTATGATTGTATAAATTAGGATAAGTAAATTTTAAGTATAAGTTCGTTTAGGCTAGTAAATATTTTGGAACAAATATGCTCGTCTGTTTCTTGCCTGTTCTTCTGCATAGTGGCTCTTTTTTTGAACAAGGTAGAGTCATTTTTATCATATTTTTTAATAAGTGTATCTTCGATACCCAATAGATTTTAGACATTTGATTTGATTTGCAAAAGTAGTGTCAGAGTTTTTAGGCTTCCTTAATGCCTCTCGTATTGCTTGTTGAAGTAGATTTAGGCCTCCCGAAGACCTCTCACATGGCTTGGCGGTTTTTGTCATATAACAAACAACTGGGGGGCTATTCCTACGCGTGAGATGAGATAAGATTTTATCTTGGTCACTCTCACACCTATGACGTTTCAAATGAGAGCAACAAGGACGAAAAAAAGTGAGATGAAAATCTCAAATCTCCGAATAGGGTCCCTGGGGCCAACCAAATTTGGATGTTTATTAGTCAATCACGCCAAAACTGCTGAATGAATTTGCATGAAATTTGGTAAGTAGGTACTTTTTATCCCGAAAAAGTTCCTGTAGGATAGCCAATGTAATCGCGGGATGTAGATAGTGTACTTATATTCATATCTGTAAAACTTAAAGTTTAAGGTTTATTTATTGCAGATCAGGAAATCAAAATTGACCTTTTTGAAAAACGAGTTTTGTTTTCTTTACTTTTTTCGTTGAATTGGGGCTTTTAAAGTTTATTATTTTTGGTTTTTTGGTCAATAAGGAAATTATTGGGTTGTTACATTCAAATAAATAATAAATTCTTTGAATTAAATGTACTAGGTATGTATGTTTATAAAACTTAAAATACTTATAAGTTATGTTGATTATAATGACCTATAGGACTTGTGTGTTTATAAGACTTAGAGACATACATAGTACATTTAACTTTAGTTTAACTTTAGTATATTTTATATTTAATTTCTTTGAATTTAATGTAAGTAATCTTATTTGCTATAATTTTGAAGACATTTACATTACATATTATATTTTTACATATTTGTAAAACGAATTTCTAATTTTTTATTTTTTTTTATTGTATTTCTACTATAGTTAGAACTTTACTGTAAAAACGTAGCTCTCCTTCTTGCACAGTCGGTTGAACACTCCTCACCTGTCTGTCACCTGTTTAGGAGGACGACCCTCCTAGCCTAGTTGGAGTTAGACTACTTTATAAGCAGGAGGTCACTGAGGTCACGGGTTCGATTCTCGGCCGGCAGATGTTTGTATGACGAATTTAAATATACATATGTTCTGAGTCTGTGTGCTAGTTGTCCATGGCACCCCAACACAGGGAAACCTCTACTAGATTAAACTATTAACTATCCTTCTTAGCAATAAACTTTTAATAGTCTCGGAAAAGTTTCAGTCGTTTGTCTTTCTCAATCGACTTAAAACATTGATAATAAAGAAAAAGACAAAACACTGTATTATTATTAAACTACATATATAGTGAAACATTATACATATGTTTTATTTCAAAGGGGTACATTTCTTATTACTTAAATTGGCTACATCCTGTTTGGTAAGTATCCCATTTCGTAAACCCTGTAATGAAAGGTGAATGTTTACCAAACGCAACTTTTTAACATATTAAGGTACTCGTACGTATATTTAGGGGCTTACAAACTGGGATACTTACCAAACAGGATGTAGCCCCTATATTTAATAAAAAAAATGCGCAAAACTATTTACTTACAGAAAAACTTAACAAACTCATGACGGTAATCGTTAAGTTTTTGGCTAAATAGTTTATTGGCACTTTTGAAAACCCACCCAAGTCGGTACGACTCGTGTGGCTTAACAAATCTACATTTGAGTAATAGCCAAACCTTTCATTAAGATTTAGAAGCTCTTACTTAGATTAATTAAGTTTAGTGGTGTAACTTTGGAACTTACCTTCCTAAGTTAACCAACCAATGTTACCCCAGAAGCTTTTACGTGTCTTCTATTTTAAAATAACCATTTGCTAATTGCTCAAATGAACATAATGTCTAATTTGCTATAATAGTTGATTCCAGATATGGCGACAGGCTCGTTCCTGGGACTGAATGTCGTCCGAAGAAGTGTAGGTGTTGTAATACACCTCTGCCAGTCTTTGCGGGGAAATGAGTGACGATAAATATTACTCATAATTTCCATTCGCTTAAATAAATTACATAACATATCGTTACTTCTTTCCCCCGAGGGGGCTGGCAGAGGTCTAATACAACACCCACACTTCGCCGGACGATATTCAGTCCCAAATGTGACAGAGGGCGAGCCAGTCGCAATACACCGGGCTCCAGTCATGTAGCAGATGACATACAATAGCACATATATGTTCACACAATGAATAAATTGGTACGTGCCGTCAGCTGGATTTGAACCCGCTCCCTCTGGCTTAAGAAGCGGACCTTCTCCAACTAGGCTATCATCGCTTCATAAATAAATTAGTCCTACTAATATTATAAACGCAAAAGTTTGTAATAATGGATGGATGTTTGTTACTCTTTCACGCCAGAACTGCTGAACAGATTTCCATGAAATTTGGCACAGAGACAGACTATAGTCTAGAATAGCACGTAGGATACTTTTTAACCGCGGGTGAAACCGCGGGGCGCAGCTAGTCTTAAATAAATTAGTCGTATATATTACATCTGTTTCATAAATACGAATAAACTTACGAGAAACCAATCAATCAAACTAACGTATGTACGTATCGACGCCCCCAACTAATACCGCAGTAAGTGGTGTTTTCTTATTTTCTGCATTTGTAGGTGAACGACCGGCGGAGGCACGCAGTCGTGGGCCAATTCATCAAACTGCAATAATGTGTGTAAACGGCCCGGGATGCCTCCTAGATGCGGACTAGGGGAGGTTTCTACACAAACAGCGGCAAGCACTTCATAGACAAATGAAGCGCTTTACGATATATTGTGTAAAAATGACAGATAAAGTTAAGTTTGTTAAAGATATGACAATTGGTTTCGTTGCTTTTGATCTTTATCAAGATCATGTATAAGACAGCTAAAGCAAAATTTGATTTAAGAATATATTGTTTTTATTTGAAGTTTTCTTTTTTGTAATTTTGATATTAAACGAAGACATTTTTGTGAGTAAAATCGTTAATTACTGATAGTTTAAAATGTTGCTAAACATAGATATGGTGTATTTACTTAGGTAGAGGGAAAATTAATTACTTTTCTATCCTTTTAATATTGCGGTCAACGAGCTTTTCCCCCTTGTCTATGAAGCGCTTTCCGCTGTTTTTACAAACCAACATCCCCTATCTATCGCGGACAGGGGCGCCGGCGATTGGCGGAGGCCTAACGTTGGTTTTCTAACTAAAATCATGAAAATACCACCCTTTGTGCCAACACTGGCTTTTATCAGAACAATACGCCATTTTAGTTTTTTCCCTGCTAATCTAGGAGGGTTCTATTTCAAGGGGTAATGACCGAGAACTGGATGCTATTTACGCTGTGCCAGTTTTAATATGCATGTATGGTTATGCATAGTTGTGTAGGTAGCCATCGCGAGCGTATGAAGTTAATGAATATCAAATATAAACATAAAATGCAATTTATTGGGTACGTTCATTGAAGATTCGTTTGTTTGTGCTTGATTAGATGGCAATGCATAGCAATATCAGTTCAGTTTAAAATATTAATTAGTGTTTATCAAAAAAACAATTGCCCAATTAGTTGCCAAGTAACTCGTCTTTTGTAAAATTTTAGCTTAATTAGCATACTATTTGTTTCTAATAAAATGTTTCCATAAGTTTGAAATTGAAAAGTTTAGATTCTTTAAATTTATTTCAGATAAAAAAAAATATTAACACTAGCTGCGCCCCACAGTTTCACCCGCGGTTAAAAAGCATCTTATGTGCTATTCTGGACTATAAACTATCTCTGTGCCAAATTTCATCCAAATCTGTTCAGCCGTTCTGACGTGAAAGAGTAACAAACATCCATCCATCCATCCATCCATTCTTACAAACTTTCGCGTTTATAATATTAGTAGGATGATAATTTAGGCAGATATTTAGGTGCTATTAGTAGGCTCATGCTAGATATAGATACAGGGGGGCTATTCCTGCGCGTGAGATGAGATGAGATTTTATCTTGGTCACTCTCACACCTATGACGTTTCAAACCAGAGCAACAAGGACGAAAAATGGTGAGATGAAAATCTCAAATCTCCGAATAGGGCCACTGATCTAGTTTCCTTCCAAAGATCATAAAAATTGACGACCTAAAACTATTCACCGCAAAAACCTCAACCAGCAGCTACTCGTCTAAAAATCGTGTGACTAATTCTAAAAATCGTGTTTCTATCATTAAATCAGGTGGGACCGGTCCGGTCCGGTTGCCGGACCACAGAACTGCAGAATAGAAAATCAACAGATTATTTCTGAAATGAAGTCAAGCCAATATCAGATGATACATAAATGAAGGTGATTTCATAAAATTTCGTAAAAAATTGAAACAATATCTTATTCTTAAAGCATTTTATTTAGTCGACGAATTTCTAAATGAAAGAATTAAGTAGGTTTTTTCTGACAATTTATAATTAAAGTTTTCGATTTTGGACATACGAGTAATATGTTTAAATAAAGTAGCCTCCTCCTCTCTACCAAATCTTGCAGAGCCCGACAGGGTCCATTGGACTATGTACTCATATTTTTTGACATCTTTTACTGTATGGTTGCAAATAAAATATCTTGAATCTTGATAAAAGCCACCATGCCGATATAATTTGACACTTTCAATGACACTTGTCATTACTTGTGTCAGTCTCAAATAGGTTGGTCCAAGAAGTATGCAAGTAATGTAACAGACTACTTTTCTTGATAGCCAAGAAAGGATAGGAAAATAAGCAAGGAAAAGGGGACAAATGAAACTATTTAATTAAAAGAGGCCTAGGTTCAGTAGTAGTTGTTATAGTAGTAGTAGATTTATAGGCTAAAAGAGTCAAGAGATTGATAAAAAGAGTTTGACTTTAAACGTCACTACTGAGTAACTACCCACCAAAATACAGGTGTTAGTACACCTAATTTGGTGGCTATGGCTGCACAAACTATTGTATTTCTCTCTTGCAATAAAATCGATTTTTTTTACTCTTCCTGGAATCGTGTTTTCCAATTCTGAGGTCCACGACTACGTCCCTCTATCTTTTTTTTCTACCTGATTTTGAGTTTAATTTAAACGCTTTCTTCAAACGCTTTCGGTTTGTTCTATAAATCTATGTGCATGATATTTTTGTGGCACTATTTCTAGAAAGTTCCACCTCTGTATTTTCCCTGGTCGGCATCAGGACCGTGTTTTTGCAGCGGCAGGTGACGGGATATAGCCTCTTCTTATTGTTGACGCCACCGGTCATCCACCTTGTGTGAACGTTCGCTGATGAGTTACCTTTCTGATTTTATGGACGTCTCTGATTAGTTATTATAATTGATTTTTGTTGGTTAAGCGTCATGGTTTTATTATGTTGTGCACTACATGCAGTTCGGAATTGTTGGTTTTATGTGATTGCTTTTGTGGGATTATGGGTGTTATTTTTCATATTGTGCCTTAAACTTTTTTTGTTAATTATTTATTTGTTTCTTAACACCCCAGATAAATAGATAGGTTAATAAAATACAGAAAAGCATCTTCTTAAATAGAATTAGATTAAATACTTAACTTTAAGAATTCTTTGATTTAGGTTCTATTTTTAAAATTTGAATAGCAATGAAAAAAGCTAAAAACAGTTTACATCAGTAATCATTCATAACAAACAAAATGTATCGCAAGTCGGTCGATCACCATAACCAATAGAAACTGATTTGATCATCAACCAATAGAGAGCAAGGCCATAAAGTTCTAAAATCCATCACCAATAGGAGCCCAGAACGGGTCAATGTCAATGTCAAAAAAATCTAAACAAAAAAGAATCCGGTTTGAATTCTGTATTCCCAAAACGAGGCACGCTCTGACGCACACACGCGTAACATCCGTGACCCACCTCAACGGTGTTTTAAAGAAGAAAGATTTAACATTTAAAAACTTGAGCACGGTCATGAACATTGAACGCATCGAGCGCAGAATATAAAACAAAAAAAAAAGAAGTAGCATTATTTTTGGAACGTAACCGATTCGCATTCAGTACAAAGCTTCGAAGATAATTTTTGTGACTCACACTACGACAGAGCCGCGCACATAAACGTAAAATTTCAAAAAGCGAACACGGTGAATGAGATAATCGGTATTCATCACGCACACGAAAAATGTGTGGGGTTGCTGCAAGTGCGAGGGGGAGAGAAATAGTTCTCTTTCGTTCGGCCAAAATGCAGCCAATATAAGAATGACGCTTCTAAGGCCGTTGACCTTCAGAGTAGAGTCACTTTTGCATTTTTTCGTTTTTGTATATTTTTTTACAAGTAGTATATTTGTGCTCCATAATTTTTTTGAAGTTTCATTGACTTTACAATTAGTATAACAACTATATAATTATTTTAAACAGCTTTTTCATTCATAAAATGATGTGAAAAAACCTAGCACAGCATAAAATATGAGTTTAAAAAGTTTGACCAAAAGCTTTTACGTGAGTGCATTTGACAGTGTCAGTGACCAAGGCGGGCAATTTAGCATCTGTCTCGCTCGCGCACGATTCGTCTTATTTTCGCGTATAAAAAGTTGCGCGCGAGTCGACGACCGGTGACAAGGCCGCGACGAATTCGACGACGGGCTTTAGTAACTATGAAGTCATCTGTGGCACTCCCCGATGACATGGATGCTAGTCTAAAACGGGAGTAACTGGGAAATAACTGTTTTATGTTTATTTAAAAATAATTTTAAAATACACAATTGACAAAAACTTCGATGAACAGGAACACGTATAAATAGCCTTCTCTTTTTTGGAGTCATTGAAAACAAAATTAAAAAAAAAATATTTTTGTATTTTGTTTGATATAAATAAATAAATAAATAAATTCGGGACACTTCCACACACGGTCGCCTGACCCCAAACTAAGCAAAGCTTGTACTATGGCTGCCAGGGACTGATATACATACTTAGATATTTTTAAATAGATATTAACACCCATTATGATGATAATTGTATTTAGTTTAATGTTTTGGCCCGAATATGTTATCAAATAATTGAGGACTATTTTGTTTTCGTAAAAAATATAATTTTGTTTTTCGCTTCAATTCTGAATTTTCGGAATAAAATATCTCCTACTAAGCACTATCTCCAATTTCATCATGAGGAAATGAGTCTAAAGTTAAATTAAATATAGTTACTATTTGGTCGTAGTCTCCTCCACTTACATAGAAAAAAAAACATGAATTTTCGCATCATTTTTGTATTAGTAACAGACAGGCCGAAGAATTGCCAACCTGAAGTGGCAGTAACAGGGGACGCTTGTAGGTACTACCGACGGCCGATGGAGCAGAGAGATTCTCGAGTGACGACCACGAACCGGAAGACGCAGCGTGGAAAGACCTTCCTACAAGGTGGGCTGACGATCTGGTGAGGGTCGCGGGAAGCCGCAGGATGGAGACAGCGCAAAACCAGTCGCTGAGGAGCTGTGGAGCTGGAGCAGTGGACGTCTTCCTGGCTGACATGATGATAATGATAATTTTTGTGAAATTACGACATACTGCTTTTTTATTTACATGGCCGAAATGCCAGCAAGGGAGATTCGCTCCGCACATTTTGCATCCATGCCACGCGCACACAAATACAACACAAGAAGATATTATTAAAGAAATATGTCAACTTAGGCCGAGTAGCCAGCCCTATTGTTTGAATTTCTTAAGCCGCCCGAAAGCTCCCGCTTTGCCGTTATACTTGAAACAAATTAATAAGTTTGCTGAGTTGATACTCAAACTAACTAGTAGATCGCCTCGAGCGAAGACCTCGCATAACTCCACAACCCCTCGTCCGATTTAGCTCATATACGAGCTTAAACATTCTATTGAAGTCAACTACTTTCCTGCAAAATTTGATAAACATCGGATCAACGATACCTACTGATGTTATCAACGGTCAAACTATGCCTGAGACTCTATTAGATTCTAGTAGACTCTGACACCTCGTCTCGCTCGTTCAATAAAGAAAAGATAATCGTTTAGGCTAAGTAGATGACCCTATTGTTGCAATTTTAAAGCCCTAAAGCCCGCTCATTCTCCGTTATAAAAAACACAACTTCCGACTCACGGTACCGGTTTGCTGTGAAGTTGTAAATGCCACTCGCGGTCACCCATCCGTCCGGTTCGTCCGTCCGTTGCATTGATCTGGGTAGCAGCGAGCACATGGTTACATGCGTTTGGTACAGACAGCAGCATTCTTAGCTATTACTACCACGTTTTTTTTATATTTTCCTAAATTGTTTTTACAGGCGTGTGAACCGGTTCTCAATCACAGTTACGTTTGAAATCAAATCAAGTAGGTACGTTTCCGATCGGATACGTATTTTTCAAACTTATATTCTTCCAACAGCTACTTCCTAATTTCTTATAGGAATTGAAAATTGAGAATAAATCCGATCGGAATCAGATCAATCGGATTAGTGATTCATTCTTCCGCTTGGATTTATACTCGATTCATTCCAGTCATTAATTAGCAACATAAATGACTCCCAACAGTTTATACTAAAAATCTTCGAGTTGTTAAAATTGAAAATTGATTGTATTATTGTCTCACTATTATGTTACATGTATATTATTATTTCGTTTCAAGTACATAGTCAAATAAATTATGTTATCTTATTGAAATACTCTTGAATGCGGACTGAGATTCGAAGAATTTGAGTTTAAAGCTTTCATTACCTCCTCTTGTCATAACAGTGGCCCTATTCTGATATTTAAGATTTTCATCTCACCTTTTTTCGTCCTTGTTGCTCTCGTTTGAAACGTCATAGGTGAGAGTGACCAAGATAAAATCTTATCTCATCTCACGCGCAGGAATAATCCCCCTGTGGCCCTATTCGGAGATTTAAGATTTCCATCTCACCTTTTTTCGTCCTTGTTGCTCTCGTTTGAAACGTCGTAGTTGTGAGAGTGACCAAGATAGAATCTCATCTCATTTCACGCGCAGGATTGAAGTGGCACTTCTGCTTTTAGATAGCGGACTGAGATTTTAATTTTAAGTACCTACCTAAAATTGTTGGAATCTGGGGGGCTATTCCTGCGCGTGAGATGAGATGAGATTTTATCTTGGTCACTCTCACACCTACGACGTTTCAAGCGGGAGCAACAAGGACGGAAAAAGATGAGATGAAAATCTCAGATCTAATAGGGTCACTGATCGGACACGTTTCCAAATGATCGAGAATACGAGGGCCGGTAAAACAACAAACACAAGTAGCGTGCAGAGTGCCGACCGTCCCTGCCTAGCCACACGGAACCTTTGTACATTATACCCACCATGATCACAGCTGCCAAATTGAGCGTGCCATACACACTGCATAGATGTGTAGGGGAAGCTGGGGAAGTGACGTTTACAATAATTTCTCACGTTTTGAGTTTGCTTAACAATATCGCACTAGTTAACAATTCATAATGACGTTAACAGTTCTTGTGATTTTAGTTTTTTTTTTTTTCATTGTGGAGAGAAAAAAAAAAACGCCCTGGGAGCGCCATTAGCTATATTTCCTCTAACTATACATCACATAGATGCCAATACTTATCCAAAAACCCGACTTTTTTTATTTGGCTTTGGTAGGCACGGCGTGTATCTTTGATAGACAGCCAATAGAATCGTTTTGAGAACGGTTGTTCTCTGATTGGGCTCATGATCCAAAAAACAAGGTCTAATATTCCAAGAGCAAACACGTATGACGTCACTCGTCAACGTCATCCGTCTCTTTCGAACTATTTGTAAATGACATATTTCGGTCTTGCTTTAGCATCGATTGACGTCACTACGTGTTGCCCACGTGACCGGAATGCTATAACCTGGCAGAGTATATTATTATACCATGTTATTGCTAATGTACCTAACTGTTTGTAATAGTGTTAGTAATAATCTCTATATAGTATGAAAGGGTTAACAAAGTCGCTTTCCGCGTCTCTGTCTGTCTGTCTGTATATCCGCTAACTCCTTCTAAACCACTCTACAGATTTTCATGCGGTTTTCACGATCAGGTAGATAATTTTTCGCGGAAGGTTTATAGGTATCGTGCGAAGCCGGGGCGGGTCGCTAGTGCAAAATAAATAAAAAATACCGTCACCACAACTCACACTTTGTTCCAACTTTGAGTGTTTTCGAACATTTTCGTTTTTTAAACAAAGTTTCAAATGCGGTATCTATATAGGAACTTATGCCATGGTACGCTTAGAAAAAAGCGATAAATTCACGTAGCAAAAACTTCCTGAAGCATACAAACTAGCTGAACGTGAATATTAGGTTTTATGAAGCTGAAAATAGGCTGAAAGATTTTCCGTAGCGTTTACAGGCTCAGGTAATGAACGGGGTAGTGAACGGGGTAATGAACGGGGGGTAATGAGCGGGGTAGTGAAGGGAAGGTAATGATGATCATGTACTTCGTTGACTGCCGATGATGGTCTACGCTCTATGTCAGCCTTTTAGCAGGCGAGGGCCGCACAGTGCCAAAATAAGCAAGGGATGGGCCACACTTGTTCAAAAAATTTACAATAGGTTTCTATAATATTAATAATAATATTTATTTACCAAAAAAATTATAAGAACAGATTTGCTTAAATGCTAGTCATAAAGTTACAAATGTGATTAGTAGATCTGTACTTCGTCTTAAATTAGGCGGTGAGCCCCAAACTAGGCACAGAGTCTGTTTCTTGGGGCTCGAGGTTATCGTACAGTGTCTGAATCTAGTGTATTAAGGTTACTCAATAACGTAACAGGGAGGCTATTCCTACACGCGAGATGAGATGAGATTTTATCTTGGTCACTCTCACACCTATGACGTTTCAAACGAGAGCAACGAGGATGAAAAAAGGTGAGATGAGAATTTCAAATCTCCGAATAGGGCCACTGATTTTGTGTGCTAGAGATCCTAAGTTACAAGTTTTATACAGCAAAAAAGAAAGAATACCAAAAGAAGTGTGGTAGGCAAATAAACTTACAAGCTATTTGTTTCAATTTATTTAAATTGCGAGTTTCGTGCGTGAAATTTAATGTTTGCAAATAATAAAATAATAAAAATAAAATAAAATGTGATGTTCAGCTCTTTAGCCAATAGTGTTACATTCATTTCTTTTCTTTCTATCTATACATATTTTATCATACTATTTATTTATGTAGAGATTATCTGATCTCTAAAAATCAATGTTTATCTGTCTCTGGCAGCTATAGTAAAAGCCTTGCTTAGTTTGGGGCCAGACGACCGTGTGAGCAAAATGTCCCGATTTTTTTATTTTTTTACAAAACGCTCGCGGGCCGCAAGAAGGAGGGCCGAGGGCCGCATGTGGCCTGCGGGCCGCGGGTTGCCGACCACTGCTTTATGTCATTGTTTAAGGGTTGATGGATTATCTATTTTTACCCGACTGCGCAAGAAGGAGGGTGAGGTTTTTCGAATGTATGTTTGAGGTTTTTTTGGCACGCTCTACAGCCTAAACAGCTCGATGTATTTCGACATGTGAGGTGTCATTTGAATCGTCTTGATAGTGGAAGTGATATAAAGTACAAATTAGCAGCAGCCGGTTTTTTTGTTTTTCTTTAAATTATGTTTTTTATTCCTGTCGCCATACACCGGGCTCCAGTCATGTAGCAGATGACATTACTTTTGCACATAATAATTTTATTCAACAATGAACAAATTGGTGCGTGCCGTCAGCTGGGTTCGAATCCGCTCCCTCTGACTTGAGAGACGAACCTTCTCCAACTAGGCT
Organism: Peribatodes rhomboidaria; assembly: GCA_911728515.1. Classification (NCBI taxonomy): domain Eukaryota; kingdom Metazoa; phylum Arthropoda; class Insecta; order Lepidoptera; family Geometridae; genus Peribatodes; species Peribatodes rhomboidaria. The sequence continues at coordinate 3,133,244 of OU452190.1, forward strand.
GTCATCACTTTACTTGCATACAAACACCCGAAAAACACCCTTTATATGTTCCCTGTTTATATGTTTTTGAGATGGCAAATAATGCCATATATAAGGAAAATATTACAAATGTTCTCACGTCTGTCGTCCACACGTCATCAGAATAAAACGAGCATGCCTCGTCACGGTACTGCATTCTTTGGTAAAAGTGTGTTGGGTATGGGCCCGAAAGTTTATAATCATTTGCCTAAATCTGTGCTTGAATCGGAGAGCGTTGCTTCATTTAAAGTAAAATTATTTAATGTTTTGGTAGAGAAAAGTTATTATAAGGTCGACGAATTTTTTAATGACAAATTTAATATTTAACAAATAATTTAAGTAGCTGACATTGTATACTTTTGACAAATTTAAATATTGTATGTCTGGTATGGACGAAGATGTTGATACTATAGTTATATTATTTTAAGATCTTTATACACAGTTAAACAATAAACGATTCTGATTCTGATTCTGATTCCTTCTTTTGGGCAGTCGGACAAAAAGGGGAAACTAAGGTAAAAGCAATCAACGTCCTGAGCAGGTTATTGTCTAGATTACTAGGGAAACGGCAGCTCGTTCAATTAATTAGAGATCCGACTTTAGCCGGGATTACCCCTGCTTAGGGAGGTACTTACAAGGCTAGTTGGAAAGGGTATGTTAAGCCAAAGGAGATCATTGAACTCTCTATAAAAAAACTTACCACTGTAGAGTTAGTTGTACTGTTTGAGTGATATAAATCCCTGCCATTTAAAAAAATGTTAAATAACTGCTTCAACAATTATAATTATTGACCCTACTCACAAAGTTTCAAGAGAATCGATTAAGTAATGCGATCTGTAGACGAAGATAGAGATCCGGACGGAATTCAGACAGAAATCCGGACATAATGAAAGCTTTTTTGTCCAAGCTGAAGGCAGAGACGCTTTGCTCGCTAGGTTGACTCACAGTTGAGGTTGCTCTGGAGGACTGAGTTGAGGTTGCTCACATGTCGAAATACATCAAGCTGTTTAGGCTGTATATAAGTCGTGCCAAAGAAACCTCATAGTATACGAGTACATACCTACCCTCGAAAACATAACCCTCCTTGCACAGTCGAATAAAAACCGAAACAAGGACAATTTTTTTGTTTATAATGTAACCGTAAAACCCATACCACTATCTTGATATTGGTAGGGGAGGTTGGGGTAAATCCGCGCGCCACGAGATAAATAAATCATATCGCACCTTGTCAGGGCGGGGGGTACCTTGGGCGCGGCCCGTCAGTTTATGTGGACCATAAACACGGAGTGCTCGTAACTACCTGCTGCATTAGACGTGGGGGCTACCAACGGTTCTCGAACGTAGGATATTTGTTCGAACTGACCATCTGATTATTTCGTAGTTAATCGCTTTTATAAGGGAAAATGTTATTTATTTATTATTACACCAAGTTTTTTGTTATTCGTTATTTACTAATGGCTGAAGAATTCGCGAGTTTGCGTCATGCCCATATTTCAGCCATTTAAAAATAAACCTAAATCGACTTAAAAAAACCTTACAAATAACGATCTTGCTTACAAATTTTCCCGAAAATCGGTGAATGTGACCTGAGATGAACAGCCGGACATGCGGATAACAGGATGTAGGACATACCAAAGCATTTTTGCCCAAGCTAAAACGATGAAGTAGACATTATCATTAATTTATATTTAAAGTATGTAAGTATTTGTTACTACCTACCCCATGTTTAATACCCGGTTGCACTCAGTAATAATGCAGCTTTCTATTAGTAAAGGATCTCTACAATTTGACCATATCTCTGAAGAGTATATACCTCCAAGAATACACTGTCAATGCTTCTCCGCGCGGGAAATTAATCGCGTCTTCCCGCGCACCGTCGCGTCGCGTCGCGTGGCACAGAACAGTCGTCGAGAACCATGAGTACCCCCCAACTCAAGCAGTAGGTGCCACGGGGTGCCGTGTGGGCAGTTTTAAAAATGTTATCGCCGTTTTTACTGGCTCCCAAACGAAAGTTCAATTTTCAACCTGAAATGGCCCCTGATATCGAGAGGTGATGAAAATGCTGTATTTGTTGGTTTTTATTATTTTTAGGGTCCAGGATTTACGGCGCTACTTATCTTACTTGATCTTTGTAATGTTGTTTTCAATAACTTAACCGGTTGCGAATTCTCATAATATAGAGTCAACTAGGGCAAATGCGTGTGTGGGGCAATTGCGTCCTCCGAGAATTACTGACAAACCCTTCACAAATTAGACAACTAACGCCATCTTGTACAGATTACTGCAACTAAAGATAAAAAAGATGTAGGTGGCGCCATTTGTAAAGGTTTTGTCAGTAATTCTCGAAAGACGCAATTGGCCCTCAGACGCATTTGCCCCAGTTGACCATAGATACCAAAGATTGGTTGATGCGCCAGCGAGATGGATTTCGCCAGTGGCACTTTATTGAAATGTATGGAAGCAAACGAAAACTAAAAACGTAGAGGTACCTAATTACCAAAACTCATGATTAAAATAATGTAATTCTATTCGCTTATCAACTAGCAGTAGGTATCAATTTTCGCTACTTAAAAGTCTCTAAAATGATTACAATACATGATCTACTTTTTATAAAACTTCCTCAAAGTCTAGATGCGGCACAACTGGATAGTACCTAATACTAAAGTAGCCTATCAACAATATTATCCCGCGCGGACATCCCGCACGGAAACGCACGAAGTTGGCCGACAACGCCCGACGCGCGACAGCCGATAATGTCCAGTGAAAATAAGTGAAACTACACGCTTTGTTGGAAACATGGATTCGATAGAGGTGGAACAGACCGTGGCATTGAAAAGCCTGGAAATACTGTTGAAATGAAATAAAATTCTGCTAAATAGGACGAAAGGCGGCGTGGTGGTTCCAAAAAAACTGTCAAAAATGTCAAATGGTACTGAACTAGGCGCAAATACAGTACCCTTGATAGCGGTTATTGTATGAGCCTTTTGGGGTCGAAACGCTGGGGCCGTGGGGGCCAAGAGCCCACAATTTTTTTAAAGATTTGTCTAGGTGTCTGGTCGAAGCAACACGTGACCAGAATGCTGGCCTATATCTTGCACAAAAATCAATGCTGCTAGCATTTTGGGAACGCTGCCCACTGGGAACGATTTATTAGATTAGGTTATTTTATTTTTAGTTTTTTATTATTTATTTAGTTATTTTATTATTTTAGCTTTGTTTGGTTTTATAGATAAGGAAATTGTGGTTAATAAAATTCTTTGACTGAACTCTTTTTCTTTTTTTGCACATTACGTCTCAGTGCTGCCACCTAGTGTGAGACTTTTTGGAAAACCTTCATTGTTTTTTTAAAGTTCAATTTTGGTAGAGCTGAATTACTATTCTGGGTTAAATGTATTACTAAAAAGTTACTTACTAGGGCCTTTCTTTTGTACGGAAAATTTCAATGCTGATGTGACTTTCATTAGTTTTTATTTATTTATTTAAATTCTCGGGGGCTAGTGTAGATGTGTGATGCTTTATCCAGAACTTGTTTATCCATGTATATCCCATGGAATATATAATGTGCAACACATTATTTGAATATCATTGTGGCAGCATTTTATTATTTTGTTGCAGCGATGTTTCGATAGTTAATAGGTAAGTACCAAAATTATTGACTCTTCAGGATTATTATTACTGTACTGCCTCAGTCCCAAAGTGTACTAAGACATCTCGGCTTTTGTTTGTCCGAAGATAGCTTGAGTATCGTTGATCTTCATATTTTTTTCAGACATGTTGTAATTTATCTCAATGGAATTTTTAAGATCGTAGAGACATCGGGCAAACGCGTCTGTGGGGCAATTGCGTCTTTCGAGAATTACTGACAAACCCTTCACAAAGTAGGCGCCACCTACGATTTTTTATGTTTAGTTGCAATAATCTGTACAAGATTTTATTTTATTTTTTATTTATTTATAATGGCTTCGCAATGATAACTACATCAATACTTTTCTAATTTAAACTTACGAACTATTTTAACTTAATGTGCTATCTTTTAAAGGAAGCACAGCGTGCGTTTTATGATTACATCATTCATTATGTAAAAGAATATTACTAACATAAAAAAAAACATACATATTACATAAACATATTAGGTTGGACTTAAAATAATCAAATAAAATAATTTTTAAACACTTTATCCTATGACCTGTTGTTTTTGGCTAAAATTAAGTTTAGATTAATTTTAAATTTACTAGTAGTAGCTAGTGAGTCACCGAAAACATCTATATTTGTACAGGATTCGTATTCGTCTACGAGTCTACTTATCCTAGGAACAGGTGAGTTTGCACCTAGCACGGTTCTGCGATAAACAGGAGCGAATGGAGCTATAGGCTTGCGTGGGTACTTAAATGGAACTCTAAACTTAAACTTGGCTAAAAGATTTGGACAATTAATGCTATTGTGTAGTAATTTATGAATAAAAATCAGATCTAGTTTAATTCGACGGTCTGCTAAGGTTTGAATGTTAAAGAAAGCTAGTCTCTTATTGTAGGAGCCTAATACTCTCGTTTTTTTTTGCAGAATATGCTAAAGATGGCGTTAGTTGCTTAATTTGTGAAGGATTTGTCGAAAGACGCAACTGCCCTACAGACGCATTTGTCCCTTAATGAGCTAAATTTGCTCTACTCCTCGTCCGATGTAGCTCCCTTAATTTATCTTGAAAAATGAGAAGTCTCCGATGCGAACTAGCGAGCGAGCGACTACTCACTAGTTTTTTCCTAATGTCTGTTAAAAATACGTGCCTAAGTATTTTACAGCAAAGTTTATGAGAAAAGGAATGTATGGTATTTAGGACTATTGCATATACTGCTTCGTTCATTAGTCCAGTGATTTAAGTACTCGTAGATTTTTTTAATAAGTGCAGTTGTCTCCTTTACCCCTGGTTCCTCTCCACTTGAGTTAGTCATCTGAAAGTATAATAATTTCGTTTTTTTGTTTGTTTTTGAAATGTGAATTAGACGGGAGTGATCTTAGCTACGAGTATGTTTGATGCAAATCGGTGTTATTTTTTACACTAAGTATTACGTTATTTGTATGAGTAAGGTCCGATTCATACGAGCGCGACGTCGAACCGCAATTAAAGTCAAAGTCAAAATGTTTTTATTCAATTTAGGTATCAAAGATACACTTATGAACGTCAAAGTTATTTAAATAGACTCGACCGCCTTGTTCGGACAAAAAGCCTCTACTCAGAAGAACAGGCAAGAAACTGAGGGGCATTATTTTTTCAAATAATAAATAAATTAGTCTCACAAATTTTGGCTTACAACTACGTAATATCTATAAATACTAGTGGCTACTTGACGGAAGTGGAAGGCTCCAGACACTATATCGCTCTCTTCACTCTTGGTTTGAATCAGGCCTTATCGAACTCAAGTCGAATCCATTTTAAACTCTGCCAACTAGGTACATAGCCAGCAGGTGAATTAGTAAATAAAATGCCACCTACTCTATTTACCTTGAAACGGCGCTGATTGGTCCATCCTGCTTCCTAAACACTGTAGCCTCGACTTCAGCGAATCTAGAACAGATTGCTACGTGGGCGCCAGACGCATTCCCAACAATTGATTCGTCTAGCTAGATGAATATTTTGGTTATTTTTAGATTTTGCTAGAGTTGCAATAAAAGTTAAGTAACTCTAACTTTAGGGCTACCCACGCGTCCTATACGAACTTCAGATCAACCTAGAGGAAACGATAGAACACTGCGTTATATCTCGCTGAAGCCACTTCTTTTTAAAGGTGTGTGCGTAGTAATGCCATGGAAAACATTCACATCAATTGCACGAAAACTAATATTAATTCCTAAACTCTACGTTAGCCATTTCCGTTCCAATATACAACTTTAGTAGATGTAATTTTCTAAAACTGCACATACTCGTATTTGTAAGAGTTTAATGTTACGGCTTTTTCAAAATTGACTTGTAACAAAAATCTGCATAGTAGGTATTTAAAAAGAACCTCATAATGTAGTCCTGGCCACACTTTCATAATGCACTATGTATATTTGTGTACACGAAATTATACCATAAACGAATGCTCATAATGTCAAGGTAAGAATGACCAAGCGAGTAGCGTAGTATTATTGCATCAATGTGTGCGTGTTGTGTATATATATACGACAGTAGCGTAGTTTTTGGATGGTTTTTGGCTTCACCTAAATCATACGCCGTGCACCATCTTATTCTATCTTCCTAATCCTATCCTACCTACCTATGATAAGGCCTACATGTATATAGTTAATATAGAGTTAAGTTCATAAACACAGGGTCAACTAACTTAGAGTCAAAATGTCATCTGCTACATGACTGGAGCCCGGTGTATGGCAATAGGCTCGCCCCCTGTCACATTTGGGACTGAATATCGTCCGGCGAAGTGTGGGTGTTGTAATAAACCACTGCCAGCCCCTCGGAGGAAAGGTGTGACGATATGATATGTTACCCGCGAGTTCGTTCGCGTTTACTCAGAAAATAGTATCCAAAAACCTTCCTCGTGATTTACTGGTTAAAATTGGTGCGTGTCGACGGCACGCACCAATTTGTTCATTAACAGCCAGTCTATAAACACTTATGTCACTTCCTGTCTTACGTCAATTAAAACAATTTGCAATTTCTCGCTAGTCTAATCCATGATCCAAAAAAACAAGGTCTACCTCTCCGGGAGCAAACACATAATGACGTCACATGTCATCGTCATCCGTCTCGTTCGAACTTTTTGTGAATGACATATTTCGGTCTTGCTCAAGCATCGATTGACGTCACTACGTGTTGCTCACGTGACCGGAATGGTCTAAACTGAGCCTAAATTCTAAGAGCAGTAGAGTCTAATTTTAGTTGATGTGGTAACCGCGAAGACCTCCCGTGGATGGTTGTGTAACAATGCAGTGCAGTGCAGGTTCGATGCTAATGAGATTTGTCGCACAAAATACTGCTAAACAGTACGCGGTGGCGCGGTGGTTGAGTGGGCGTGGTGTGCGGGGTTCGATTCTGGGATGGTGGATTTTAGTAGAGGATGGTGGGGTTAGTTTGATAAATTTAAAATAATACGCACATAACAACCTCTGTTTAATGATTTTATTTTCAAATAAATTATCTAATAATTTCTAATATAACTTCTTAGAGATACGTAGAAGATAAGTGATATATTTTTTATGAGGTGTGTTTTTTACACTACTTTAAATAATACTAGCTATAAGTTTTAAAGGCTGATCTACATCATAACAAACAACTTTTCCCTGTAGGAAACGATTTTAAGGGTTGCTCCTGTAGACCAACCCTTAAAATAGCATAAAAATTAGCTGTTCCATACAAAAAGTTAATTCAAATTCAAAATCATTGTAAATTTCAGACAGACAGTCCGGCGTAATTAACCGGCGACAAAAATGTATGGAGCCTTTCTCGCGATTCACTCTTACTTCCTCTAGTTGTCTTCTACAGACAGACATTCACATTCACACATATTCACCATCCTTTTTGTAATGCGGGCCTACTTACTAATATTATAAAGAGGAAAAATTTGTATTATACCTACTCGTAGTTAGGTAAACAATTTATATTCGGATGTTGTCATACTCTTATAGACATAGTTGTTACAGCAATAAAGGCTTATTTTATTTTATTTATTTTATGTTCGTAACGAATTAACTCAAAAACTACTGGACCGATTTCAAAATTTCTTTCACCAATAGAAAGCTGCATTATCCCTGAGTGACATAGACTATGAAACGCAAGCGAAGCCGCGGACAAACAGTTTATTTTATTTTATTTTTATTTGAATTGGTTCGGTAACAGACTATAGGCTATAACACATGTAGGTACCAACTTAAATTAAATATATAAAATTTGAACCTATAGTCCAATTATAACCGTACACAGCTTATAAAATGTACAATGAAACTATAAACTATAATTAACTTACTAATACATTACTTAATTACTTAATTTAGTTAGTTGTACAATATAACAATGTGCTTACAGATCGATGGACAAGCAAGTGAAGCTACAGCCGAGTTCGGAAGCTCGCGAAATAAATTGACTTAGCTCGTGAAGCCGCACCAGTGTCGGTAATACCCGACGTTGTGACGCTCTCACCTAAACGTGCCCTAATACTGGTGTTGGCAGAACTGCGAACAGCTTTGTCTGCGATAGTTTACTGCTTTGGAGTTTAGTATGGCTGCTAACTTTTTTTTGTTTTGTTTTTTTATGAGTCCGGCGACCACTTTAGACTAACTTCGCATTGGCTTAAGGTATTCTATAGCCATTTCATCTAGAAGAAGACTACGAGCGAAGAGAGCAAGTAATGATACTGACGAGCCTCTAAAGTTACCTACAGAGTGACAAAGTGCAATTTCAATTTTTTTTATGACTTTTGCACTTCTGTAATCATTCTTAAATAACTAAGAATTTCCCTTGTATTATGGATTCATTTAACAGCTAATGATGTAGACAACCTCCCTATGTAATGGAATTCTTGATTTGCTTTGTCTACCTATTGAATAAATCAGTCAAAATTGACCCCTTAAAAATGCAAATATATTTTTCTTTTTTAAAACGTTCTCAAGCTAAAATAGAGGTATGAAAAATATCCGCATTTTTAAGGGGTCACTTTTGACTTATTTATTCAATAGATAAACAAAGCAAATCATAAATTCCATGACAAAGGGAGGTTGTCTACATCATTAGCTGTTAAATGAATCCATAATACAAGGGAAATTCTTAGCGACTTAATAATGATTACAGAAGTGCAAAAGTCATAAAAAAAATTGAAATTGCACTTTGTCACTCTGTAGGTAAGTTTAGAGGCTCGTTAGTATCATTACTCGCTCTCTTCGCTCGTCTTCTTCTTCTAGACGAAATAGATATCGAATACCTTAACCCAATGCGAAGTTAGTCTAGGTCGCCTAGGTTGAAGTTAGTTAGGTCGCCGGACTCTCCGGAATAAGTAGAAACACCTCTTGACAGGAAACGGCCTGGATTACAAAAAGTTTCAACATTTTTTAGGTTCGTATATGAGCAAAATCTACGAAAAATTATAGAGTAAGGGTGGCGAGGTCACAGTCTGGTACAAACAACTAGTTTAGACTAGAGTAGTCTGCGCCAGCCCAAGTCTGTGGCTAAGACGAATGTCTCCCATCACCGCAGGACAGTGACCGACTGAGAAAATTAACTCTTAAAAATTGCGAGCGACCATCCACTGCGAGACAAATAATATGGCACATTGGAAAAAACGATAATAGCCTACTTGGAGAAGACTCGCCTCTCAAGCCAGAGGGAGCGTGTTCGATCCCAGCTGAAGGCGCGTATGTGTGTATTTTAACCCACTTGCTTCTGAATTTACTGTTTTTGAACTATAAACTTGAAATTTCGTACCTATACATAACGTATAGGTGACCAGAAATAGGTTTTTTTTTTAAATTTCAATTCAGGAAAAGCCGTAAAATGTCATCTGGTACATAATTGGAGCCCGGTGTGTGGCGACAGGCCTTGTTACATTTGGGACTGAATATCGTCAGGCGAAATGTGGGTGTTGTAATACACCTCTGCCAGCCCCTTTGGGTAAAGGCGTAACGATGTGCGTGACATGCTTGTAAAATGACACATTTCGATATTTGATTGTTTAAAAAAACTAGGTAAAAAGTGTGTGTCTGTTCGTTTGTAGGCTTTTAACGGGTAAACGGCTGAACGGATCTTGGTGAAATTTGATAATGACTTAACTTACTGTTTTCGGCTCTCATATTTGTTATCGTAATTATCATTTACAACGCTAGTTAGGGAATTAATGAAGTTGAAATTTTGTACTTACGTGTGTAAATGAATAATAAATAAATAATTATAATAATTAGTTACAGTATGTCACGAGGAAGGTTTTTTGATTCTATTCTCTGAATAAACGCGAAAGAAGTCGCGGGTAACAGTTAGTTATATAAATAGCTATAAATAGACCTATTACGTGCCTCAGTACTAACCTTAAAGGACGATTTTGAAAATGTGAAAATGTGTAATTTTCAGCTATAGGTTTGAGCTAGCTGAAGTCGGTTGGAAACGGCCCTATTTTTTGCAAGGAAATGTATTACTCGAATGTAATAATACATACAGCGCAATTCACTAAATGGTTAAGTTGCAGCGAAAGTCTGTTGTGTGTCTGCGCCTTAACGAGGCAGTGTTAAGGGTAAGGCGAGCGCAATTTGTACTGAAACTGAAAATTACTTGATTAAATTATTAAAACATTGTTTTATAATGTGCTTTGACATGAAAATGTGGGCAGGCGTTTAACTTTTTTTTTAACTCTTGCAAAAACCGGCCAAGTGCGAGTCGGGCTCTCGCGAAGGGTTCCTTATCATTACCTATAAAAACGGCGAAAAATCATTACTGTTTTAAGGAAGTTCCCTTAAATATTTATTTTACTCTGTTTTTTAGTATTTGTTGTTATAGCGGCAACAGAAAACATAATCTGTGAAAATTTCAACTGTCTATAGCAATCACGGTTCATGAGATACAGCCTGGTAACAGACGGACAGACAGACAAACAGACAGCGGAGTCTTAGTAATAGGGTCCCGCTTTACCCTTTGGGTACGAAACTCTAAAAATGGTATAAAAAAATTGCACTTTAACTTACCGAGTAAAGCACGTAAGCAAAATTGTTATTATGTCTGTCTGTAATAATCTAATACTCTGTCTAATACTGTGGAACACTGCCAGAGTGTGTGTTCCCTGACACTTATAATCTGGGTGTCTTCAAGTCTCGAGTGAATCGGTTTCTTCTAGGCAAGCGTGCTCCATCGTAGGCCGCATCACTGCTTATCATCAGGCATGTTGGCGAACAAACGCAAGCCTGTTAAGTAATTTAAAAAAAAACTATAGTTCTCTAATCTGTTAATTAATTAATTAATTAATTAATTATTATTTATGTATTAATTAATACAGAACTACTGAATAGAGATTAATTAATTAGTTCGCCTGGACTGAAACCTCGCGACCACCGTATAATTATTTCTGCAATAACCTCAAGAGAAGAACACAGCCTGGTGACAGACGGATTTTACCTTTTTGGGTAAGGAACCCTAAAAATGATGATGGCGATGTCTTTAATATGCAGTGGAAGTAAACAATTTCCAAACTAAAAAGTCCGTGACATCCATTAGCCGCCCAAATCCGTTCAGAGTCAAGTCGCGTGCGCATGACACCTCTATTCATTAAATGCTAATGCACGCACACATGCGCACGTGTAAATAGCATTCTTAATACTAGTGGGAAGATGGGGGGGGGGGGGGGAACTAACGACGTTTTAGAAAAGATATACCCTCCTTATTTCTTGGCTGTTCTTCTGGGTGGTGGCACTTTTTCCCAACGTGGTAGAGTCGTTTTTAAAACTTTGACGTTCATAAGTGTATCTTTGATACCCAATTGATTAAAGACTTTTGTTTTGATTTGACGAGTAATGTAGGATGTATTAAGAGCTGAGAGGAAAGGCGTTCACTAAACGACGAATAATTCAGCTCAAAATCGTCTCAACAACAGGCGGGTTAGCTTGTTTTTCACCTATGGCATAAAAAATACTTAACAGCTAAAGATGTCGTCATCATCATCATATCGTCACGCCTTTCCCCTGAAGGAGCTGACAGAGATGTAATAAACAACACCCACACTTCGGAGGACGATATTCAGTCCCAAATGTGACATGGGGCGAGCCTGTCGCCATACACCGGGCTCCAGTTATGTAGCAGATGACATACAATACGCACATATCACACAATGAACAAATTGGTGCGTGTTGTCGGCTGGGTTCGAACCCGCTCCCTCTGGCTTGGCTTTCTTGGCGGGCCTTCTCCAACTAGGCTATCTTCGCTTATATTACTAAATATGTATTTTATTAATAAAGATTTTGGCCCCTAAAGCCAAAAGTAGTTAATAAATAATAGTACCTATTTAAAATGTCCTTCAGTTTCTTGCCTGTTTTCTTGTCTCCTTTTTCTGAACAAGGCGGTCGAGTCGTTTTTACAACTAACGTTGGTGTATCTTCGAATTCGGATTAGTAAGAGCAAGAGCCCACGACGGCCACACCTTCGTTATTGAATAAAAGCTGAAAGTTCTTCTGTGCATGTCCCCTATACAGGTAAGCACGACCAGGGACTATAGAGTTTGGGTAGTGGTTAAGGCAGTAAAGGTTGTATGAAATAGTACCTTAAATTCGTTAAAGTATAAAGTTCAATTTTTTTATATCTTATTAGGGATAACTTTAGAAATCTCGTCATTCATTGCCGGACACTTATGACAGTTGCTACCCCCTGCCAGACACCCCTAAATTTAAAAAATATATATAATTATACTTTCGTTGCAGTATAAAAGCTAAATGACCTAGTCGTGTTTCGGGATGTAGTCCGGTGTAACCGTTCTGAAGACGGGTCTGAGCAGTAGCGCACTTGTAGCGCCTCACTCAACTGTCGTCTTTGTACTTGTTCACTTTACAAAACTTTAAACTTTAAGGCTAGAGTGAATAAGTACCTTATAGGTCGTCGTGCTCCATCTTAGACCACAACGTCGCTTAACATCAGGCGAGTTGGTGGTCAAACGCCGACCTATTTCTACATTTAAAAAAATGAACAAGTTTATCTTAATCTTAATATATATAAATCTCGTGTCACAATGTTTGTCCTCAATGAACTCCTAAACCACTTAACCGATTATAATAAAATTCGCACACCATGTGCAGTTCGATCCAACTTGAGCGATAGGATAGTTTAAATATATATATATTTAAATATAATATATAAATAATAAACGCGAACGAAGTCGCGGGTTGACAGCTAGTACAATTATGAATAATTAAAAACTGGTTAGGTACTAGGAAATATTGTCAATAAAAATGCAAGTATCTAAATAGGTAGGTACTAACTAAGTAAATTAATTATAGAGTAAATGCCTTTTGTAGTACAATAAAAAACTTAAAACTTAGTTAACTTTATAATAGCACTAGCTGTCACCCTGCGACTTCGTTCGCGTCTATTATTATTTATATATATAAATATTGAGATTTAAACTATCCTATCGCTCAAGTTGGATCGAACTGCACATGGTGTGCGAATTTTATTATAATCGGTTAAGTGGTTTAGGAGTTCATTGAGGACAAACATTGTGACACGAGATTTATATATATTAAGATAAAAGGATCAGAATGTTTTTGAAGTGGGTGATTTTTTTCCTATTCTTTTACTTATACTTAACTAGCTACGCTCCGTGGTCTCACGCGCGACTAAAAAGTAGCCTATATGCTATTCTAGACTAAAATCTATCTCCGCGGCAATTTTCATCCAGATCCGTTCAGCCGTTCTGGCTAGATTGAGTAACTAAATCCAACCATCAATCCAAACTTTCGCAGTTAAAATGGTAGCGATATTTTTATCGATGTTAATTTGTTTTTTATAAATATGTTTAAATACAAACAAAAGCCATTGCATTTCCTTCCTAACTTTTCCAAAAATACCTTAACCTTTTAGACGCTATAAAATGTTTGGGCCATAATAGCATGCTACAACAGAATCTCCCTTCCCCAATCTCACACATGCAAACAACAACTCAACACAAACAACTGCGCTAGTGTGCGTCTAACTCGTTTAGAAATTCGGCCACTCTCGCGCATCCTCAATTTTGGGGCATCCGATTGGCCTACAGAATGTTAGAAAAAAATTGACGGTCTTTTGGGGCATGTGATTGGACGAATGAGTGTTAGAAAAAATTTGGCGGTTCGTGACTGGTGGTTTTTTTGGAGTGTAAATAGATTTGGGAGGTCATTAGATACGGTTAGTCAGTACACAAGATGTGTTATTTATTGAACGTTGAAAGGTATATTGTTACATGTTTTCTAGAGACTTTAAATTAATTTGATAACAAATTTTTACTTGGTCTCACTAAATTGTAATTTTGTGCTCTTTCAACGTCTGTAAAAGTTAATAAGAAGTTAAATTAAATAGGTTATGATTGTTAATAAAAATAATAAGAAAGTTAATAAGAAGCGATGACAGCCTGGAGATTGGAGAAGGCCTGCTTCTCAAGCCAGAGGGAGCGGGTTCGAACCCAGTCGACGGCACGCAATAATTTGTTCATTGTGTGAACATAAGTGCGTAGAATGAAGCCCGGTGTATGGCGATAGGCTCGCCCTCTGTCACATTTGGGACTGAATATCATCCGGCGAAGTGTGGGTGTTGTATTACACCTATGCCAGCCCCTTCGGGGAAAGGCGTGACGATATGTTATGATTGTTAATTACAATATTTTAAAAAATAACAATCCATGAAATTCAACATGGTTCAAACTATGGCAAAACTATTGTTTGAGTAAAAAAATTAAAAAAAAAACACAAATACAACCATTACTGTATGTACACAATTTATCAACAGAATATATGCCAGCCTGTCAATCGTTATTCAAAATAAGAATACATTTGGGACCCTCCCTAAAATGGGTTCCATTTTCTATTGTTGCACTCACACAAACACACCTCTAATAGTGTGCGTCTAACGCACCTGCCCCACTCCGGAGCATTCGAAATTTGAACCTTGTTAGATGATTGGTCGACGCTGTTTATAGTTTTTTTTTTTAGCTTGTTAGACGAGTTCTTTGAGTTGCTTCTACTAAGATGGTTCTTTGTTTTTCCATAAATTAAACATGGCTTCCTCAAAAGGCGTTATTGATGTTTCTAGATGATTGAATGAAATAATGGATTTGCTGTTACTGACTTGGGGTTATGGTTTTTAGAGTTATCTATCATAGTTTTTCTAAGGTTGAGCTATGAGTCTGGTTTTACTCGTTACTGCTAATTAGATATTACAATGTTTTTCTTTTTTTTTTTTATTAACATTACGGGAACAAACTAAAGTAAATTTTTTAAGGTTTCCTGAGATTTTTAAGGTTTTCTGCTTTCTGAGATTTATTGTAACTTGAAGGTAATGTAATGAACAAGTGTCATAATATTATTATATAGTCATTTTCATCTCACTGCTGGGCAAATGCCTCTCTCTAAGTAACTAAAAACTCTGTAAAAAACTGAAGTTTTAAATAAGTACCATATTTTTTTTATTGATTAAAAATCCGGGGTGATTCTTAAACGAAAATTACAGCACAAACAGAGACCTTTAAATTTGGTCACGGCACAAAAACACGGAAACGCGCGAACAAAAAACACAAACAATAAAAATTCGAGCATTGTTCCTTTAAGAAAAGTGCCCAAAACGCACACAGAGCAAATTAACCAACACATCGATAACATAATACAGTAAACGTACTATAGGAGCTATGTATACGATTGTGCCGAAACCTCACGCACACAACAACGAGAGGCCCAATTTGAATTCCGAACGCGCTCAGCACAGTTTCCGCGATGGCGGCGCGGTCGTTGACCTCACGTTTTGGAGGGCGCCGGTGACGTCACACTGACCTGCCTCACGCTGCCTCATGACCTTGAATGCTGAAAACTGGCTGGATATAATTTTGGCGGTTTGTTGTGTTGTCTCTCTCGTGACCGCGTTTTGGCGGTTTCGATTTCGTAGGGTTTGAATTTGGAACGCGGTCGCAAGCTGGCGAATTGTATTATTATAGGGACAAGGGTAGGCTTACAATGATTTTGTGGTTTTGTTCGATTTGGGGTGCTGCAATGTGGGACGAATTTAATGTCTCTCAACAATTTAATCGTATTTATTCAAAGCGGGCAACTGAAATAAGACTTAAATAAGTACTTCATTACATTTGGCTTAGCAAAGTCAAAAGACTACTTACAGTACTAACACTAACACGTTGTTCAAATAAAAAAAAGTAGGCATTTCATAGAAAATGCAAAAAAAAACTTTGTTCCGATATAACCCGGTACCTAGGTATCTTACTTTCCTACACTAATATAATTTTATTACGTATCATCATTTAATTTTTTTTTATTATTGAATAAGTATGATTATTTGTTTTATTAATTCAAATATATATGTATTTACTTGTATGTCATTTTTAGGGTTCTGTTTTCTGTACCCAAGGGTAAAATGGGACCCTATTACTAAGACTCCGCTGTCCGTCCGTCTGTCTGTCTGTACGTCCGCGTCACCAGGCTGTATCTCATGAACCGTGATAGTTACACAGTTGTTTTTATAACAGATGATGTATTTCTGTTACCACTATTTCAACACATCCTAAAAATCACAATAAAATAAATATTTAAGGGGGCTCCCATAAAACAAACGTGATTTTTTTCCGTCTTTATAGAGACGGTACGAAACTCCCATTTGGCCAGTTTTCTATTATTTTATTTTATTCGGAAAACAGTGTTATGTGCCAAGATAACTAATAAATTAAAAAGTTAGACACCATCTATCTGTTTTCGCATATGACAACCATTGCCTAAATGCCAAAAACTCCTTAAATTAATATAACATGCACCTAGTTCATATGTTTCAAATCTTGTTCAAAATAACACAGAAATATTAAACTTATTTCCTGCACAATAAAATACCTACAGTAGGTCGTTGACACCTCACGGCCAGGCGACTGATAATAATGTGTTCGTTTATTTGACTTGCGTTATATTTACTAGCGAATTGATAAAAAAACATGCAATTTTTATATTTTTCCTCAATATCCCTAGCGAGAAAAAACTAAGTGCCTGATGCAGGGTTAAGACTTAGACGCCATAATTTAATCAAATTCAAAAGTACTCACGGCTTTACTGAAATGGGAAAAGAGGAGGGCTTCATCATCGTAATCATCATCTCATCATCATCACTCCATCAGTTGTGACGTCATTCTCCAGAGGGAGAAAAAAAACCTAATTAAACCAAAATAAATGACATTCTGCCTTCAATTTTGTCTACATGTTAATTTTAAAAACGCGATGGCAGCCTAGTTGGGAGAAGGCCCGCCTCTCAAGCCAGAGGGAGCGGGTTCGAACCCAGCCGACGGCACGCACCAATTTGTTCATTGTATGAACATATGTGCGTATTGTATGTCATCTGCTAGATGACTGGAGCCCGGTGGCGACAGGCTCGCCCCCTTTCACATTTGGGACTGAATATCGTCCGGCGAAATGTGACCTCTGCCAGGCCCTCGGGGGAAAGGCGTGACGATATGTTATGTTATTTTTTCTATGCACACATCATGTCTTGAATTACAATATTTTATTTGTTGGTTTTATGTTTTGTAATTATTGTAATTTGTGTTGTGTACTTAAATAAATAAATAAATTAGTAATAGATGTGTACAGAGACGAACCCAGAAAAATGTTATCGGTGAGCCCAAACTACGCTAGGCCTGTATGTTGGGGTACCAGGAGAACAGAGCATACATGATTTGACCTGTGCTTACAACTAGGAATTACCGTTAATAATAGTATGTATACTACTTATAAATTAAATTTATTTGTACACAACTTAAAATAAAAACAAAAATTTACAGAAAACTTAAACTATTAACTAAAAACGTATATCTAACTAAGCACATAACAGAATTTAACAAGCTACAAATCTTAATCTAATAAATCGCTGCCAGCTGTTATTAATTTATTATGATAAGTTATTTTAATATTTTAATGAAATAATTATAATAGTAATGTTACGGAAACGCAATATGACATGTGTAAGTTGGTACCTATACACATATTGCTTCCCCGTGATAATAATTATAACAGTTTGATACGTTTTTCTACCGATCAAACGGAGGAGGTTTGCAAGTAGGTATATCACGCAAGTATATCATGATGCATGCATAACTTTTTACAGAGTAATTCGAGGTTGATAAATCTTTTTTATTGGATAAGGTATACCTCGAAGTTGGTCCCATTTAAATTTCGAAAAAAAAATCCTACCCTAAGGGTGTGAAAATAGGGGTGATTTATTTACACTCACAGATTGTCTCTTGTGTGTAAGCCTCTAGTCTCTGTAGCTGCCTATTTTAAAAGTAATTGAAAACGACTCAAAATTACTTAGGTATACTAACATTAGTTTAATAACTTAGTTATTAAGGTTTAATAAATATTTTTTTTACTTTTCAGTTGTTTCGGCGGCTTTAATTTTTTTTTAAAGTTTTTGTTCTAGGTGTACCTCTAGATAATATTAGCTAGGTACCTATACCTCTTATATAGAGCTAGGTATATCTGCATTGTGAGTGTATGTACGTCTGTGTGGGTGTCTGTTATATTACTTGTGTAATAAAAATAATGTTAGTGTGTCGAATGTCGATGCATCATCGAAACGCGGTCGTTGAACCCGTCTGAATCATGTCTAGCAAAATGCGTCTTGTGTCCCTTTCACACGCATCTTATCAGACGCAGGCTGTCTCTTTATTTGGCGACAAAATACTGAGTAAAGATTTCGTGCAGTTCTTCGAAAGTCTGATTATTTACAGATTAGACATACTTAGCTAACTTGTAAGGAATTGCTGTAAAATTCAGCGAAAGTTGATAACACAGTCTGATTAATCAAAGTCTTCTAACTCCCTAGTCTAGACGAATTTTTACCCCTGGGGAAAAAAGTTTGTGGAGATAGACAGAAAGGTAACATCCTAACGAATAGATCATATTAATATTATGCTGCGCCCCGCGGTTTCACCCGCGGTTAAAAAATATCCTATGTGCTATTCTAGACTACAACCTATCTCTGTGCCAAATTTCATCCAGATCTGTTCAGCCGTTCTGGCGTGAAAGAGTAACAAACATCCATCAATCCATCCATTTTTACAAACTTTCGCGTTTATAATATTAAGTAGTACCTATAGTAAGTAGTAAGTACGAGTAGGATAGGAAGTAGGAAGGATTACGCGAAAGTTTGAATGGATGTTTGTCACTAAATCACGCGAGAACGACTGCACATAACTGGATGAATTTTGCCTAAGAGATAGATACAGTCTGGAATAGCACATAGGACACTTTTTAGCCGCGGGTGAAACCGCGGGGCGCAGCAAGCAATTATAAATGCCTATAGGTAATCTCCAAATATATTATTTTCTCCGTGAATTTTGGAGTCAAAATGATTAACTTGCTTCCTGGGAATCTACCTCATAAGTAGTTTCATGTGCAAAGTCCCAGGGCAAAGCGTTTTGCTCGTGACTGTATCAGGATCAAATCGAAGAAGTTTTAAGAAAGGTCAGGTCAAGCAAGAGTACTCGTAACCGACGAGCGTATATATATAAAAAGACTCGTGGAAGTATACTCGTAGAAAAAGCGAAAGATGTGTAGCAAGTGGAGAGAAGTGTCTGCCTACAGTGCATACCGCTACGGGAAAAAGGCGTGATTACAATACAATGTATGTTTTATCAGTCTTACTGGATCCACAGAGAGCCAAAGATCCAAAGCATTTCATCGGTACTAAGTACTAAGAAAAAATAGTGCGTGGAGTCCCTCCGCGCGGAAGAAGTGAGACTTCTGTGTATCTTTCTTACTAAACGAACGATAAATCTTCTTCCTCCCTTTTTTGGGGAGTAAGGGATCGGCCTCGAGGGTCTTTCTTACTACGCGCATGCGTTCGAGTGCCTCGCATTCACTCTCGCTCTGTCTCTTTTTATTCCCCCTCCCCAGGAGCGTTAAACGTTTAACGCAACCTTGTTGGAAGCCGCATTAGAAGTTTCACTTCAAAAACCAATCAACTTCTATTTATCACTAGAGGTTCTGTAAGCTGTAGACCTCGCCAGCAGCATCAGCCTTCATCTGTCTGGCCAGGGGCCCTATTCGGAGATTAGAGATTTTCATCTCACTTTTTTTCGTCCTTGTTGCTCTAGTTTGAAACGTCATAGGTGTGAAAGTGACCAATATAAAATCTCATCTCATCTCACGCGCAGGAATAGCCCCCCAGCATCTGTCCTTCTCTACAGGTCGTTTTCCTCAACTGATTCTCGTGAGACAGTTTTTGAAGTCTGTTTAGTATTTGCACTAAATTCAGCATTATATATCTATCTCTCTCTTTCGTTTCAACTGTCAAGCAAGCCATATGCGCTCCGCATTATTAATTACAAAAAAATAGTTAAATCTAGTTGTAAGGATCTAAATTAGTGCCCAAAGTTAATAAACGATGTTACAGTGAAAGTGCGCATATTTTATTGAAGAGATTATTGTTTGAAGAAATTAGAGCAAAAAAGTGGCTTGTTGAGCAGGCATTCTATAAGGTGAATGACTTTTTACCTAGAGTAGAGTAAGTGCATTTATTAAAAATGTGTATTTAAATGATTACCTGCTATAATTAATTATGTATATTATCTGATTATTCGATTATTTTGATTTTATATTATATTATTAATATTGACTTGACTTAAACACATATGTATTGTACTCAATGTAATATCATTGTTCTATTTTTATTTTAATGAAATTGTATTGACTGATTACTATTTTTATATTCGTTCATGAATTATTATTGGAATTGTAAATGAAATTTAAATAAGTTAGTAATGTAAAAGTACCTGACGTGTAACTACATTAGTTATGAATAAAGAGTTATGAGTTATGAGATCTCATCTAGAATCCTTAACAAAGTCAGTTTCAAGAGAATCGGACCGAAACAAAGATCCGGACAGAGATCCAGTGGGGCTATTCCTGCGCGTGAGATGAGATGAGATTTTATCTTGGTCACTCTCACACCTATGACGTTTCCAACGAGAGCAACAAGGATGAAAAAAGGTGAGACGAAAATCTCAAATCTCCGAATAGGGCCCCAGACCGAATTCGGACGTACGAAAGCATTTTTGTCGAATAGACGCTTGGCTCGACAACGCTCGCTCCGTCGAATCAGTGAGATCAACCATGTATCAATGGTCAAAATGTTTCTTATTTTTTTTAATACCAGTTGCTTTTTTTTAATTTTCATACATTGTTCCAAGGCAACAATATTTTAGCAGTTTCACGAGAATTGGCCATGAAAATATCTGCCTTTTTTTCCTCCATAATGCATGCAAAGAGCTCAATATTGCCTGTCATTGAGCAGGTCAGTGCCACTAGATAACGGCAAATACAACACAATACTGTTTTGAACCGTAAAGCTAACAAAATAGAGTCCAAAGTTTCGACCACTTTAGTTATTTTAGTCGGTTTTGTATAGCGGATAAATAATTTTATTTATAAGTATCGGTGGTCTGGTCTATAAACGACAATGACCAATTTGGGTTGGAATGGACACGAATGAGTTTGAGAATAAAGATGACGAATTTAGTTGCAGGGCTTGCAGGTTGCAGGTGCGAGAAGTTGCTGCAAGCTGCATTTGTCCATCAAAGGCGATTAAACTTTAACCAACCGTTTAGACAAGTTTTACCTATGTACTTAGTTGTTGTTGTTCAAATTGTGTAGTTTTCAAAATTGCCTGTCGTGTGTAAATACCGGGTGTAAGGAGACCGTTCTCGAAAACGAAAACTGGGAATAGTGGTGGGGATTACTAATACAAAGCGACTAAAAAAAACGCGAAAAAAAGACTTTTTTTTTAAACTTAAAATCTGATATTTTAACATCGACACAAGTTATACAAGCTTTAAAAAGCTAGTTTAAACACCAATTACCAAAAAAAAAAAAAAATTTACCCTAACGGCAGTCTAATACTAAATGCCTAACAGCTGACGCTAGAGGTGAACGCCCGCACACAGCTGCGCGCGGTCGCGAGCTAGGTGCCGCGCCGCCCGCGCCCTCCGCTGTCTCGGCGCGCGCGCGGCCCGCGGCGGCGCGTCGTCGCACTTTCCGTAGGTACTGGCGCCGACCATTGACCCCCGCGATATAAACGCGTTACATTGCTGGTTTGCAAATTTCTAAAAGTTTAAAATAACAGTTATATGGCTAATAGTTAGTGGTTTCGGGTTGTGTATAGATAGTATAATAACGGCGTTTCGGCTTCGAGAACGGTCTCCTTACACCCGGTATACCCAAATTAGTCTAATTAATGTGACAAAATGATTTTGAAGCAAAATAAATACTAAAAGTACTCACATATTTTAAAAATACTTTACAAGAATTTGAAGCAAAAAAACAATACTTTGATTGTTTTTTTGCTTCAAATTCTTATAAAGTCAAAAAAAAAACAAAAATGCCAAAGCCTTTATGTCACTATATTTTCTACTAGAGTTTGCCCGCGGCTCTGCCCGCGTGGAATCTATTGCATAGCAATTAATTACCTATTATGTAAATCCATTCAGTAGTTTTAGTGGTTAAGTAACAGTTACCTACTAAATTAATAGTACAGTGATGTAAATAATAAAATGTTGAGCAAAAACATAAGTATTCTTGTTTATTGTTTTATTTTCCTTTTTAATGTTAGTTTTGTAAAGACACTTTTCCGTTGAAAAACAGAATCTAGCTGTTCAAACATTTGTTTTGCGTTTTGGCAATCTTGTATGATCGATAAATGTTTGTCGGTTATACATTGAATTATTATAGCCTTTGCTTTTGAGTCATCTAATTTTAGTTTTTGTTCATGCTGGATATCTTTATTTTCGTATTCTAATATCTGTAAAACCTGTTTTTCTTCTAGTAAGGATTTTACTCTAAACTTCCAGTTAGAATAATTTTCGCCTTTTAGTATTGGCAAAATATTGACGTTTGTGTACATTTTACTTTTGAGATATTATTTTCTCACCTTTATCCTTTAAAATGGCCCATAACCTTATGTTGGAGCAAGGTTTCCAATAATATCTGCTTTATAAGCACGACACGTTATTTAACAGGCTTTATTTAATATTATACAGAATTACAGACATTAGCCATTAATAGAATTTTCACACTGACACTGCTGGATTGACACTGTTTAAAAAAGAACTTCCTCAATAAGATAGTTTCTACGAAACTATCCAATGAGGTAGTATTCTCTTCAATTTGAACTTGCGATTTTATCTTGCTTATTATACAAAAATTACACATCCAAAACCATAAATATTAAGTTTGTCGCTACTCCCGAGGTCAAGGAATCGAATTACATGCTAATTCCCGAAAAACAGGTAGTTGTTTGGGAGAAACATGTAAAGGAAGTTTTGTAGAGCGCCATCTCACTCCATCTTGCGTTTTTATCTCGTTCTGGTTTTTCACTTTTATTATATAGATTCTATGTAAAAATTAACTAGAAGCCTTGTTCTTCTTCCATGACCTTGGCCTTCTTCATCCTAAGGGAATGGGTAACAAAATCGGTTTGATTTTGACACTTCAAGCTTTTTATGGGTCAAAATAGTGTCGATTCTGTTTACCGGCTATTGGTTAATCTGTGTTACCGATATGTAAGAGCCTATAACCTATACGTACATATAACATATGAGCATATACGAGTATATACATACATATATAATATATGTATGTATATGCTCGTCGGTTACGGGTGCTCCTGACGTGGCCTTATAGAAACCGATGCATTTATGACTTACCTTAGAATAGAGGCTCTCACATATCGGTAACACAGATTCCATGAGTCTTTATTCATGTTCATTCATATAATTTTACATATTCATATGCATTCTAGTCATGGAAGTAGAAGAAGCGAAATATGTGTACCAGGATGGTAGCACGTGGAGAGAAGTGGTCTCTGCCTACCACTACGGGAAAAAGGCATGACTATATGTTTCTATTAGCAAGCGTGCTCCATCGTAGACCACGTCAGGCGAGATTGTAGCCAAACGCAAAACTATTATCGAATAAAAAGTACGTAGGTAGGTACCTATCGCCGTTACTCCTAAAGAGAGTTGTGTAACCAATCGCTTACTCATTTCACAGATGACTCACGAAATTCAGTTTCCTTGATTGGGCAATTTGCACTGCGTAACTTAAAGTTTCCTTAAACCAACTGCTTAAACTTTAAATCGGTTTCTGAGAAGCTTGCCTCCAATTAGGTCGTTTTGAAAGTTAATTATATTATGTTGGTTAAAAGATTATGATTCTAGACCAAATAAAGGAGAAGGCAGATGTCGTACAAGGAGATGGAAAAGTATTTGCTGTGTGTTCGTTACTAAACTTGTTCACGCTGAAACGGATGGACTGATTTTGATGTCATCTGGTATGGAGGTAGTCACGGGTGACACCACTGGGCGCAGCTAGTGTAGTCATAGAGTACACATAATCGTAGAAAGTACTCGTACCTTGCAAGGTGAAGTAGATAGATAGATAGATAGATAAACTCTTTATTGTTCACACCACAGTTAGCAAAAATAACAAGAAAAAAATTATGATGAAACTTATTAAATAGTGTAACAACTGGCGGCCTTATCACTAAAAGCGATCTCTTCCAGGCAACCTTAGGATGGAGAGGATACGACAAATGAGTATGGGACAGGGTGTGCAAAAAAAAAAAAAAAAACATAAGATTGATACAAAGAAACAACAAAACATTAGGTATTATACCTATACACCTACATAAACTATTTAAATAAAACTTACATAAAATTACATCATACTAATATAATACAAAAATAAAAATAAAAAATACAAAAGTAAGAAATAGAAGCAACAAGCTTTTGTATCATAAGTTGTGTAACCGACATAGCCCGAAGAATTGCCAAACTGAAGTGGCAGTGAGCAGGGCACATCGCTCGTAGACCCGACAGCCGATGAGGCAGAAAGATTCTCGACTGGCGACCACGAAATGGAAGACGCAGCGTGGGAAGGCCTCCCACAAGGTGGACTGACGATCTGGTGATGGTCGCGGGAAGCCGCTGGATGCAGCGCAGTACAGGTCGTTGTGGAGATCATTAGGGGAGGCCAACAGTGGACGCCTCCCGGGCTGTTATAGTTATTCTTTTTTATTTAAATAAAAGCTTTTTAAAAGAAGACTTATGGACCTACCTAAGAGTCGTTAATGATTTAGTATCATTTAGTAAAGATTTCCTATGAAAATACAGCCCTTGAGTGAGTGCGGAGACGAACACGTCGCTCGTATGTCTGGGAGCCTATTTTCAACGCTGTGCGACTGCGAACCTTATCGCTGCGCAATAAAGTCCAAGTCGTGCAGCGTCGAAAACAAACCATCATGGCAATAAGATGTCATGATAGGTTCTCTGCTCTGACCCCCTATTATTGACGCTCGAGAAATGTTTTGGTCACTCTCTCTCATATGACGTTTGAAACAAGAGAGACAATGACAAAAAACAAAATCGACTTGTAAGAATAGGTTCCCGAAGGCATTTCTGAGACAAACAAACCTAACATTCGTTTATTGATTTAATAAGTACAATCATACATTATAAACATTTTTTTTTACTTAATATGCTTGCGTTTGGCCGCCAACATGCCTGATGATAAGCAGTGATACGGCCTACGATGGAGCACGCTTGCCTAGAAGAAACCGATTCACTCGAGACTTGAAGACACCCAGATTATAAGTGTCAGGGAACATACACTCTGGCAGAGTATTCCACACTCTAGCGGTCTGTATGAGAAATGAGGAACCAAAGCGTTTCGTGCGTGTTGTAGGTATATGTGTAACTACTCACTTATTTACATAGACTAAAAACTGTCTGAGTGACTGCATTTCGCAAAGGTTCATTGCCCTCTTATCAGTTACTCCAATTTGCGTTTTTATCAACACTAGATAGTGATAACACATAAATATTGAATGCCAGAGATAATCTGTAATCCGAGCGTTCCTTGACATTTGTCAATGTCAAAAACCGCTGCTGAATGTCAAAAAATACGTCTGAAATCGTGACGTGTGCTGTACGGTAGGTGCCCTACGAATTAGTTTGGTAAGTTGATTTGGTGAATTTTTAATTTGTTAATTTTTTTTTGGTATTCAAAGTGTGTGTTAAAATTTTTTATGGTCAATATTTAATTCAAACTAGCATAATTGCATCCTCCAGTCGATACGAAATGCTCATCTCGCGGATATAACAGAGATTTTTGTAACACCCTGTATGTGTAATATACTTATATATTCTAGATTGATAAACTATTTGTACGTAGTGAATACGTCTTTGAGTTAAAAAAAAAATATTGGAAGCAATTACTTATTTTAGACTAAGGGCCGATTTTTCAATGGTCAGATAAACAAACAAATAGTGTTTATTGAACTGATAGCTAATTATTCTGTTTTTCAATGGTCAGGTATCATTTACTAGACGAATAACTCATCTATCTAAGGTATAACTTTATTTGTCGGTGGAACGGCCAGATAGCAGTTTATTCTATGGAATAAATTGTTGAGACTGTCTAAATGATGGTCTTATGGGTTGTCACTGTCAAAAAAGATTGATATTTCCGGCACGCAGAAACTAAATTAATATTAATAAAATAAAAAAAAACTACCATGAACAAAGGTAGATAGCCAAACCAGCCGACGACTTTTGCACAGATTAGTAGTACAGTGACGTTTAGACTAAAACTGACAAGACAGTGACATAAGCGAAAAGTGAAAATTCGAAGTCCTTTTCTAACGCGTGGATATTTTATAGTTTTGTTTCAACTGTCTGAAGTTAGCTTTTGTACATAATGAATAAATGGTTACTTACTCCCAATTTAAAATTGTATTGAAAAACCGAACACCGTTTATGAGTCGAATAAACAGATTAATAAAGTTATTGGCTCGGTAGTTATTAGGCGAAAAAAGTAAGGATTGAAAAATCGGCCCTAAACCAAAAATATTATCCACTTCTATAAACACTTTTTCCTCTAAAAATGTTGGTGAACCGTTTTATTATTTTATCTATGTGGTTATACCAAGGTTAAACATTAAACATACCGTCTTTGAGTGTCCATAATAAATGTACAGTATACTTATTGCACTGAATCAATAACTTTTAACTGTACATATGTATTTACAGTTTTATTTATTCAGATGTTTTGCGAGTGAATGAACTTGTGACTTTTCATTATTTGGTTGTTTTTTTTTAACTAAAAATGGCTTGAGGCAGTTATGTAACTTTAAATGTTGATGACTAAAAAAGAGGGGGCTGGCAGAGGTGTAATACAACACACCCACACTTCACCGGACGATATTCAGTCCCAAATGTAACAAGGGGCGAGCCTGTCGCATACACCGGGCTCCAGTCATGTAGCAGATGACACACAATACGCACATAATTATGTTCACACAATGAACAAATTAGTGCGTGTCGTCGGCTGGGTTCGAACTCGCTCCCTCTGGCTTGAGAGGCGGACCTTCTCCAACTAGGCTATCATCGCATAAATGTAAAGTAACCTTATAACCCTTAATTAATCCTAGGGTTTTAAATCAAACACGGAAAACTAAGCTACAAAATAAGTATCAAAATACTTAAAATACATCATCTTCTATAGGCAAATAATTTAATAATTGTTTTTAATATAATATATTAGGGTAATTGTCCTCTAGTTACACGTGTCGAAGTATTTTTGTCAAAAATAAGGAAAACCCAATATTTCGTGTAGCCAACGTGTGGAGTTGGCCTAACCAATAACCAACCAATTGTGGTAATAACATCTTTTTCAGATGACAGATTTTTACGTGACTAAAATCTACCATAGAGTGACCATATTTAGTCAATTAAAAACTTAATTAACTCAATTAATTAACCCTGTACTTTTAACTCAAATCAAATGTCTTTACTCAAGTGGGTATCGAAGATACGCTTGTGAACGTAAAAAGTATACAAATGACTCTACCACCTTGCTCCGGACAAAGAGCCTACTAACTGATGAGCATAATAAATAATAGTACAAATCCTCACATAAAATACCCCTTTTATTTATTAGTAAGCGTTGATGGCCCAGTTTGAGAAGGCCCGCCTCTCAAGCCAGAGGGAGCGGGTTCAAACCCAGCCAACACCACGCACCAATTTGTTCAAAGTGTCAGCAACATTTCGGCCCCAATATGTTTGTATTAGTAATTTGTAATATTTTTGATTTCACTATTTTTGACATTTTAAATTATTATTATTCTTCAAATTTCCTGACATTTTTAGTAATATTTTTATTTTAAATAATAATTTGCTTTTTTTTTATTATGATTGTATGGATCTAAAGTTATCTGAAATAAATGAATTTTAATTTTAATTTAATTTAATATCCAAAGGTAAAAGGTAAAGGTGAAGACTCTGGCTGTGGCCAGCAAGCCTAGTATGCGTGCACGGCAACGGTATGTCGACTCTTTTTTGTCGAGACAGACCTATGTTTACACATAGCCTTGTCACGTTCTCACACAACATAAAGTGACAAGAAGAATTTAGTCGCGCGCATGGTGGGCCTGCAGGACGTACGTCTGTACGTCTGGACGTCCTGCGTAACCCGCAACACCCAATCGTACCATAAATGTGTTCTAGAGGGTGGGGCCCAATACGGACCCCTGTGAAACGCCACAGTCATATGGCTCCGGCCCTCTCCGTCCTTCGTGGGGTAACCCATGATTTAGAAAAAAATGTCTATCGTGCATGTCTAGCATTCAGCAAACACGTACCTAATGACGTCATCGTCATCCGTCTCTTTCGAACTCATTGTAAATGACTTATTTCGATCTCGCTTAAGCATCGATTGACGTCACTACGTGTTGCTGAATGCTATACCTGGCTGAGTATATTATTACTCTATACCTCTTTACCCGGGAGCCAACCACCTGCACAACTCAACACGGTATTGTACGCAACGTGCTTGCAAAATTTCACGGTGTGAGAACGTAACAAACAAACGAACAGAAAAACTCACTATCGCATTTTCGAAAAAAAATTTCGAAAATGCAGTAAGTTTACAATCTCTCAAGATTCTTTAGCTCTTCGCTAGCAATAGATGCTGTTTATATCAACAAAACAAGCTGGACTGAACTGACGGACTGAATAACTAACTGGCTGACTGACTAACTAACTGACTGGCTAACTGACTGACCGACTGACTATCTAGGTGACTGACCGACTGACTAACAAACTGGCTGACTGACTAACTAAACAACTGACTGGCTTAATGACTGACCGAATAACTAACTAACTGGCTGACTAACTAACTGACTGACTTACATTGGTCTCTATTCCCGACTTCATAAAGGACATACCTACTGTCCTTAGTGCAAATAATAATTACTTTATCACTTTGTCCTCCAATTATTTCAAACATGAATTCGGTCATTTTCTAAAAATAACCTCAAAAGTTTGTCAACTCATTATCAGTTGTTTTGTATTAATGGGATTACTGAATATATTTCAAAATTAATTAAGGAAAACAAATAATATTCACTTAATTAATCATTATTATTTCAATTAAACCCTTCTAATTTTAATAAATAGAGCAAAGCCCTTATACTTATTTTCCTTGTGGTGAATAAAATATTGTACAATTCTTTATAAGTATGTACAACATTTTATTGACCACCACTTATTCGGTTATAATATTACCTATTTTTGTTTGACCGAATATTACTCTGCTATTTCAATTTTTATTCTGAATTAAGGGTTCCGCGACGCTCTGAATTTTCCATACAAACGCGCTTATCAAATTTGAAATGAAACCATTTGTGAGATTATGATGAAATTTGGCATGTACAATTAAATTAACTAAATCTCCACCCCTATGTTCTTGGTTTTCTTAAAAAACGTCTTCAAGGTAAAATAGAGCTATGGAAAATATCCGCACTTATAAGGGGTCACTTTTGAGTGATTTATTTAATAGATAGACAAAGCAAATCAAAAATCCCTTTACATAGAGAGGTTGCTTTAAATTAATCCATAATGCATTTTTAGTTATTTAAGAATGATTAGAGAAGTGCTAAATTCATAAAAAAATATTGTAATTCCAGTTTGTCATTCTGTAGATTACTTTAAGTTTAGAGGCTTGTCAGTATCTTTCGTTGCTCTCTTCGCTCGTCTTCTTCTAGACGAAGTGGCAATAGAGAACATTTAGCTAATGCGAAGTTAGACTAAAATGGTCGCCGGACCTTTAAACGACCGGCTTCTATACTTACGTATATCCGCCATGCCTCCTAAACTCTCAGATCAACCTAGAGGAAAAGATGGAACACTGCGTTAAATCTCGCTGAAGCCACTTATTTTTAAACGTGTGCGCGTGGTAATTAATGCTCCATGGAAAACATTCACAATTGCACAAAAACCAATATTAATTCCCAAACTCTACGTTATCCCTTTCCGTTCCAATATAATGTACAACCTAAGTAGATTTAATATTCTAAAACTGCACATATTTGTAAGAGTTTAATGTTACGGCTTTTTCAAAATTGACTTGTAAAAAAACTGCACAGTTTTTAAAAAGAACCTCAAAATAAATAGTCCTGGCCACACTTTTATAATGCACTATGTATATTATGTACACGAAATTATACCATGAACCAATGCACATAATGTGGAGGTAAGAACGACCAAGCGAGTAGCGTAGTTTTTGTGCGTCAATGTGTGAGTGTTGTATACTTAGACGACAGTAGTATAGTTTTTGGATGGCTTTTGGCTTCACCTACATCATACACCGTGCGCCATCTTATTCTCTAGGTTAATCTGAGCCTAAACCACGCAACACATTTTGATGCGGTTTTCACCAACAGTTAGATATTTTTTTACGGAAGGTCTAAAGATGCAACGCCTCCTAAAGACAGAGAGACAGACAGACGCGAAATGCGACTTTGTTTGTAATGTATACCTGCTAACCTACTATGTAAAGAAAGATAAAGACGAAATAGAGAAAATGCAACGGATTAGGTATATTCTACTCAAAATTATTACGAAGTAAGTACCTAAGTAATTTATTTAGCAAAGCTTATTAAAGTTGTCAAAAAAAAATTATTAGGTATACTAACAAAAAAGGGTTTGCATTTTGTGACGTGTGTCCTTTGTCTATCATAAATAAATTATTTTATGTACGAGTAAATATTACTTAAAGTTTTTTTATTGACAATCCATAACCTAGGTATTTTTGTATGTGTTTTATGGTTATGTCATATATATATTTATTTGGTTTGTATGTGGTTTTATAAATGTAAAGTATATTTTATTATTTTGTATAATTGTACACATACTTATGTAAATGTTTTGAGTATGTTAATGTTACTCACATTATTTTGCCTTTTAATTAAGTAAGTGCCTTTATTCATAAACATATCATAAGCATATCGTCAGGCCTTTCCTCGAGGGGGCTGGCAGAGGTGTAATACAACACCCACACTTCACCGGACAATATTCAATCCCAAATGTGACAGGGGGCGAGCCTGTCGCCATACACCGGGCTCCAGTCATGTAGCTGACATGCAATACGCAGTACGCGCATGTTCACATAATGAATAAATTGGTAGTTATTTATAATGTAAATAATATTATGTAAATAAGATAAAACTCCTAAAAATACAGCAAGACTAATATTTTTTTCAAAACTTAATCTCTCGCTGGGACGTAAAGATATCGCCAAACAGCTGCGCAAACGTTTTCATTGTTCCACGTGCGAACGGGACAACGATATATTGATAAGCTAAAGAGTGAAAGCGATGCCTGATTTATCAGCCCATGACCTCGGACAATATACTTGGTGAGTATGGTCAGTTACATTGGGTGATAAGCATTGATAAGGTATCGTGAATTTGGGTGTCGTTGGACGAGTTTTTTTGGCAATGATGTCAATATTGTACCTATGTTCTGCTTATCACAATATTTTAGTTACCTACTGCTTACATAGGGTTTTGGCAATGATTATGAATATTTTTTTATACATACTGCTTTATAATGCATTTAATGATAGAAACGTTTGTTATAGGTAAGGGGTCGTTCATTAATCACGTGATGTCTTTCAGCAATTTTTTTATCCCACGTAACCTGGTGACATGCGGTCAGGGGCCCTTTTCGGAGATTTGAGATTGTAATCTCACCTTTTTTCGTCCTTGTTGCTCTCGTTTGAAACGTCATAGGTGTGAGAGTGACCAAGATAAAATCTCATCTCATCTCACGCGTAGGAATAGCACCCCAGGGTTTTAAAAATCAAGTATTTTACGGTTTTTATATTACGTTTTGGTACGAAATGTCTTACAAGTTTTTAGAAAATTTGATTCCCCCTCCTCTTGATCCTCACGTAATTAATGAACGACCCCTAAAGAAAAGTATCTGTCTTTAAATTCAAAAACTGAATAGGTACTTGGACCTTATTTCAAAACTTTGTTCTCTTTGTTTTTATAATTGTGTAATTTTTTATTTTGTTTTTATATGTTTTTGCTACAAATAAATATTTGTCTATTGTCTATTTGTCTATTATCTATTTTGTCATCATCGTTGTCATTATTTCCTTCGATTTGACCCCCAAAGAGTTTTATATCAAAGCTTGTTTAGAGCTTACCTATTTCAGAGATGTTAAAAGCTCTTGAAACTACGTAAACCTCACAGGTAGCGTGAAAAGTGGATATTGTGAGAACTCAACTTTTGTGTGAATAATGTGAGAACTCAAATTTTTCGTGACTAACGTGAGAACTCAACTTTTCTGTGAAAAATGTAAGAATCAACTTTTCCAACATTTTGAATCGCTTTATCTAAGAAATGGGGATTATTAGGGGAAAGAGTGTTAGAACAGTTTTTGTAGATAATAGTATGATGTACTATTTTGTCTTATAGTATTTTTATGTAAATTTTACCGTTTGGCTGCAAAATGCAGAATACCCATGTTTTTGAACTTTGACGTTGAATTTTTTTTGCAGGGTTGTGATTGATGGGGATTTTCCACAATTTATTTATAATGGTGTTTCATTATTTACATTTGTACCAATTTTCAGCTCTATGCGACTTATTGTAACCTTGAATGTCCATTTTGTTTTAACCCTTAGGTAATTAATTAAATACATTTTTAACAAACATAAATATAGGTATACGAGTGAAGCTTATAAAACCGTTATTAAATTAAAAAAACTTGACATCGATTTTCATCAAACATAGGTAGCTAAAAATACTCGTCTCAGTCAATTTTCACACAAAAATTACAAAATCAAAATCGATCGGTTCATCCGTTCGGGATCTTCGAGAGCTACGATGCCACACACACACACACACTCACACACACACACACACACACACACACACACACACACACACACACACACACACACACACACACACACACATACACACACACACACACACACACAAAGACACATCAAACGACGCAAAAAAACACACCGTCGTTTTTTTGCGTCGAGGGCTAAAAAAACAGGCTAAATAGGAAGTACTTACTTGTAAGTAGTATTTACCCACAACGACAAAATTATGACCAAGTAATAAATTATTTTAATTTCTATTCAATACCGTTTAACAATTACAAACCTAATTTATTTCTGTTTCCTTTTTCCAAATTTGGTAAAGCAATTAATTGTGGTCGAAATTAATAACACTTTTCCGCCGTCAAAGTAAGCCTGAAAGTATTATTATATTAGGTGGTAACTTCAAATACAAATTTTATTTCAAATAGTAAATACTTACCTATATGATATTATTATGAATACATCGCTACCTTAACATTAATATAAATAAATAAATAAAACCATTTATTCCCCAAACTTATAAAACACTAGCTGCGCCCCGCAGTTAAAAAGTATCCAAGGTGCTATTCTAGACTATAATCTATCTCTGTGCCAAATTATATCCAGATCTGTTCAGCCGTTCTGGTGTGAAAGAGTAACAAACATCCATCCATCCTTTCTTACAAACTTTCGCGTTTATAATATTAGTAGGATGAGTTTCTTATTAACTAATTTACCTATAATAAAGAAAATATTTTAGTTATTTCTTTATAATTAAATATTGGACATCCAATACCTTAACATAAACTGCTTTAAATTTAGATTCATAATAAAATATTATGTAGTTGCCTATTGTCTGAATTTATGGAAATACCTCATTTAAATTGGTAGAGGTATAGGTACAAATTTAGTGATAATTCAAAAACAATAGGATCCAAAACCAAATATATATTTAGCTTATTCATTATAATAACAAATTTATAAATGTTAAATGTATGTATACGTGTAAATTTTGTTTTATTAGGTAAGTAGAGTAAGTATGTATATATTTATGTATAGGGTGTGTCTTAAAATGACGAATATTTGCTATTCCATACAAAAAGTGCATGGATTGTCGACAAAATAATGTTTTTTTTATTACTTAATAGGCTTGCGTTTAGCCGCCAACATGCCTGATGATAAGCAGTGATGCGGGCTACGATGAAGCACGCTTGCTTAGAAGAAACCGATTCACTCGAGACTTGAAGACACCCAGATTATAAGTGTCAGGGAACACACACTCTGGCAGACTATTCCACACTGTGTGAAGTTCCACAATACATGTGGAAGCTATTTTTTTTTCGATTCAGGGTTGGCCCCGTAAAAGATGGTCGTGATGATAAGTATTTATACAATTATATCCTAGAATATGTCGCATGTACGAACAAATAATATGTCGAAGAATATGTCGCAAATATGTATGAACGCGCGAGTCCCGATCACTTTTGACTGATTTATTTATTAGAATACTAGCTGCGCCTTACGGTTTCACCCTTGGTTAAAAAGTATCCTATGTGCTATTCTAGACTATAATCTATCTTTGTGCCAAATTTCATAAAGATCTGTTCAGCCGTTCTGGCGTGAAAGAGTAACAAACATCCATCCATCCATTCTTACAAACTTTCGCGTTTATATAGTAGGAAGTAGGATTAGTAGGAAGTAGGATAAACAAAGCAAATCAAAAATCTCTTTCCATAGGGTCGTTGTCTACATCATTAGTTTTTAAATTAATCCATAATACAAGGATGATTCTTATTTATTTAAGAATGATTAGGAGAAGTGCGAAAGTCATAAAAAAATTTTAAAACTGCACTTTGTCACTCTGTAGATAACTTTAAAAGCTCGTCAGTATCTTTACTTGCTCTCTTCGCTCGTCTTCTTCTTAAATACGAAAAATGGCAATAGAAAACCTTTAGCCAATGCGAGCTAGCTTAAAGTGTTCGCCGGACCCTTAAGTATTTTTGATGTTTAGTTTCGATTACTTGTGATTATTGGTTAATTTCCTTATAGATGAGAAATACCTAGGCAGGTATGAGACATAACATTAAAGGATTCACATGTAGGTAATAACGGTTGCAGGTTGAGGTAGTAGGTAAAAAGTAAAAGTAAAAGTAAAAAAGCCTTTATTTCAATTACACTTAATTAATTATAAATGTCCATTGTCACATAATGCAGTCATGTGTAGATGGCGCCTCCTTGGCGTAGGCCTCCCCCAGTTTTGTCCAGTGTTTTCTGTCTATTGCTTTT
This sequence comes from Peribatodes rhomboidaria, assembly GCA_911728515.1. Lineage (NCBI taxonomy): Eukaryota > Metazoa > Arthropoda > Insecta > Lepidoptera > Geometridae > Peribatodes > Peribatodes rhomboidaria. The sequence goes on from OU452190.1 coordinate 3,168,453, forward strand.
CCCCTCCACTCTATTCGCAATCTTTAGTTGAAGATGTCTTTCCAGCGTCTATGTGGTCTTCCTCTATTTCTCCTTTCTCCTCTCGGTACTCCTCTCGGTAGGTACTTAGTAGGTTTATGTAGTGAAATGTGTTTTGTCTAAATATACCTACCTAGATGAATGAGCACATTCTCTGAAATTTGTGTTGATTTGTTTTTTGACATTGTTTAGTGAAGGAAAATGACTAAATAATAAATACTGGCTACATAGATATTAAAGCCTATTATAATGTAAGTACCTATATCTAGGTATTTATTACAAGAGTAATAAGTAAGTAGGTATAATGTTGTTTCCGAATTAAATTTTCCAACTCTCACGATAAGTTTCAATGTACCTATGTAAGTATTTAAGTACCCATCCGATCCGCGCCAAAGATGGACCCTTCCAAATTCGAACATCCAAATGAAAACACACAAATAAGGCGAGTCGAAAGTAAAAGCAGGCACACACAGACAAATTGCACACATGCACAAACCTGACCTTTCCCAACGTAATGGACGGCGACGCCCGAATACAAAGGTCGTTGACACGAGCCGAGGCCGAGTACATCGCATTCGGCAGGACTCGCTTCGAAAAAAGAATAAATAAATTACGCACTGCATCACTTTCACTCCGACATCCGACGGAGTGCACTTGAATTCGCGCGGGTTCGAATTTTGAGATTCGAATCATTTTTTAAAATTGCGATTCGAATTTATTGTCATGAATATTTGGGGTCATAGAATGATTAGTTTAAAACTTGACACTGGCAAATGCACAAGACGTGCGACGCCAAACTCTCCTAGATGGGGAGCAAAAAAAAAGGATTGATTAGGTAGGTAGTTAAATTTAGATCGATTCGTTGTTTTGTCTTGAACTTTGTCGTAGTTTCAATAACAATAACTATCCGTATTATGGGATAATCATAATTATTTTACTGACATCGTCACCCTAGAATTTTAAAATAATTACCTATGTTGGTTAAGGAACTGAATGACCACAATACACAAATGTTACATCAAAACGTGCAATCAAATGCAGTCTGGCTGAAGCATTGACCTGTCATGACGTCATTACTGCTACAGACTGTGTTGAATTTGTGTCGAGTTGCTCCGACAGTGTCTTGTGTCAGAGCTCAGAGGTGACCCGACTTCCCTTGCCAAAATGCGAGCAGACATAACTGACTCATAAAAATGTAATATGAGCTGCGAAATTTGTGACAGCTAACCTGATAATCATAACCTTTGGTTGACCGAGCGAGCGCAAAGAGTCTCTGTTTCAGCTTGGGCAAAAATCCTTTCGTAAGTCCGGATGTCTGGTTGTCCGGCTGTTCTAATCTACAGATCGCTATACGGTTTGGTAATTTAATTTTTTTTTGTCGATTCAGCAGGTAGACTTTGATAAATGATATGTCCTGTCCTGATGGACTGAAAAAACATTGCACGGGCCAAAACAAATAACAGACAACTGTTAGGTTCTAAATGAACAAAACGTATGACGCAATCCTAGCAAAAGACGTACTTACGTTCATGAACTGTACGGAACTCTCTCTAGTCCAGACATATACATACTCCTAGGTACCTTTTTGGATTTTTTTCAAAATGGCGGAGATATGTTTTTTTATCTTTATCACGAGACCCAGAACCACAGGTATTTGAATTCGGTAATATTGAAGGGATGGAGTGATCCGAAAGTAACAAAGCCCTGAAATTAGACTATTATCAAATTATTTTACCTTCAAGAAATCTTTCATTGTGACTATTGTTGAAACTATAAACGCCTTTGTTCCTGTTAACCATTAGGTACATTATTAGGATTCATTTTGGAAACAAAGAAATAAGCACGAATCACGTTGTCACAGTTATGAATCATCCGCTAACAAAATCTTGTTAATAAATATTAAATGAATGTTGAGGTATATTCAATCCTACTAAGACCATCTGATTAGGTTTTTTTTATGATTAAATGGGCCCACGTTTGACCACAACACACCTGATGGAAAGTGAGGATGCGGTCTAAGATGGAGCACGCGTGCCCATGAGGTGCCTATTCACTCTTGTCTTGAAGAGACCCAGGTAGGTACTATTAACCAGCTACATCATTTTAATCTTATGTCTACAAAACAGATTTGTACAAAAATTCAATGGAAGCAGCAAGTGAGGCTCTAGTTTTTAACCAACCGTTACTCCTTATTTTGCTATTTTAAGTTACCTACATCATAAAATTTTGCTTTGACTCTCTGCCAAAGAATACTTTCTAACTTATCAACAGCAGTCAGCATATCCCCGGAGCCCTATTCCTACCTATCGATTTATTTTTTGGTCTTTGTTTCTCAGATTTGAAAAATCATAGGAGAGAGAGTGATCAAGAAACATCTAGATCGTCAAGAATAGAGGGCCAGATATCTAGATCATACCTCATATCTGGATCTTCTACTTTTTTGATGGCAGACCCATTTTCGTCTTCTCTTGCCTCCCTTATCTTTACTGTCCACGATAAAATTCTAAATTTAATTGATCCATCACCTCGACCCTTAATTTCGTCTGACCAATCATCAGTCACTCCTTGTGCCAACTGCGTAAGTGCCTATTACATACAGGATTTCTCGGACCCTGCCCGCAGAGACAGGATAGTGTAATAAGACACAGGGACTCAGGGTCAGGGTCCCTAAATCGGACGACTGAGTGGTTCCGACCTCCCTGCTTCAGGCAGGACACGATGGACAGGGCCTGAGAAATCGTGTAATGTAATAGGCACTGTACCTATCGTCACTTTATCAGTCCCGACTAAATTGAACTAATTGCTTGAAGGCACTTATCGTAAGACACCGGTGACGCGTTAGATTCGGATTCTAAGAACCATCTACATGTTTTAATTTCGAGTGCCTCTCGACAAGCACGAAATTTCTACACATTTGCTCCTATTTTAACCAGAGTAGGCCAATTTGAATTACTGATGACTAAACTGAGGAGTTCTAGGAAAGAACAGTTTAGGAAATCTTCGTACATATTTCTTACGATTCTGAGTAGTCTTACAGTGCACTTATTTGGCCTAGAAAAACTGACGTCGATGGAGACAGTTTTATGACGATGGAAGATAAATTTAGAGTAAATAATCAAATATTTACTAGCAGCGAACAATGAACAATGGCTATCGATTTCCTCTATTGCTTGATATTTCAGTAAAAATAATGACGTAATCTTGGCCCTTCAAGCCGCGTTGAGTGCGCCGTAACTTGAATAAGTGATTATTTCATTTCCAGTGTTTTACTTGAAAACTTTAATAACGATTTCTGTTGTCTTAATTTTTATAAAGCGTATCTCTAGAAAAGGAATTCGGAGGCATTATCTTCAAAAACTGAATTTAAAATCATTCTGAAAGAAATTTTTGAACGCGTTTTAGTATCTCAGTTGTTATATAATTATCAGTTGTTCATTCATTATTTGTTTACAAATTGGCGGAGATTTTAATTCATGAATTTAAAAATAAAATTATATTTCAAACTGAGAAGTCCTTCCTCTTGTGACGTCGGTTAACAGCATTACATCGTTCACATATTACGAAGGAGCCATCGGCCAGTTTATTGACGTCGCGATCGTCTGAACTTGGAGTTTAAGCCTCTGTGAATGTCATCTAGCCTCAGTAAGTCAGTACAACTGCAGTTCTGTGCATGTATGCACGATCTATGCACCGCGCGCAATCATTCGCTTTAAAAAAACAATTATAAAAAAACGCCAAAACATGACAGTTCAAATTCAAAACTCAAAAGTTCAAATTTAGAAGTGAAATGCTCGTTCTGGGAGCACATGTGGGAGAGAGACGAATATATAAACTAAGTCCACGCCTCTGTCGTGACGTCGGCCGGTGCATAGCGAAATAATGAAAAGTGGCATTTAGTTATTTCGTTGTGTTTACGCGCTGTGCTAGTTTATTTGGTTTGGCTTTGTTTTTCTAATTGAAGTCTTTTGAGTGTGGCGCCCTCTGGGACGTGTCTCGTGTCGCGTACTGTGTATGTGTACATGTAGTTGACGGAGCTGTCAAAAGTGTCAAAACAATAGTAACCTCGTGATCGACTGAAGGTGGTTCGGTTCTGATGACTCGCCCGAGGCCGCGGTGAGATGCATTTTTGGCGCGGAGAAACTACAGCCTGCATCGCGGAAAATTGAACTAGCGGTGTTTTTTTCCAAACTTAACCTACGACAATCTTCAGTTGCGCGCGAGCGGCCAGCACGCGTCCCGCGTCCCGACACGAAAATACACGATAATCCACCGAACGGACCCCGACTGACACATCCCGCCAAATTCACTAAAATCAAACTTTATTCGAATTTGTCCAAAACGTTCCAATTTCGAATGTGGCGGAATAGCACGGTGCGTTCGATGACCTTATAAAGTGAAACTATTTTTTTCTTTCACTTCGCTCAATATTGTGATGTAGTAGAACATAGTGCCTTCTATACAAACAAGAATTTGTGATGTTATAGTGCAAAGTAATATAGAACTAGGATAATATTAAAGACAAGTGATAGTGAACTTTGATGATACAAATGAACTGGACCATTATATTTTTACACGGACAAATGCTGCATTTAAACTAGGTAAGTGACTTTTATTAGTTAGACATAAAAAGAGGCGCAGCAGTAAACGATGTTAATTTATTATTGTCAAGACTGAACGCCAATCTTAATCTATGAACTTGATTGCAACAGTGTGAAGTTGGCTTCAAGTCGGCTGCATTCCTAGTTTGCGACTTCAAACCAACCTATGTGAATACGCAACTTCACTGGGGCAGCTTTTGCGCAAGCAAAAATCACCCTTAAACGGTGGTAAAATGTGTATTTTTAGATGGAAATCGTGTGTACTGCTTATTTTTGGGTTGACGAACTTGTGAAAGATATTTTTGTTGGCGAAAGTACATGAGTGTTATTGCAGTGGGTTGCCTTGTCAGAACGTTGGCCTTCGAGCTATCAGCGTAGGTACTATCTGTACCTAGGAACTAGGTAGGTATCTACAGACACTTGTCTACAGTACTAGATTTATTAATATTGCTGTTGCTATAATCTGTAATCGATTAAAAGCATTAACTTCCAATAGGAAACCCGTATCCTTTAATTTAGCAAATAATTTAAATAAATCTTATAGCAGGTATAAGTACCTAAGTAAGTAAGTAGGTAGAGGTACCTACGTAAGTAGGTATTAGAAAAATAATTATCAATTTTTAAACTGTAGTTATCAATTTTTAAAAAGTATTACGAATATCATGCTTCCCTAGGTAGGTACCTAAATAATAGCGTTGAATTGTAATTAAGTAAGTATTGTGTTGTAGGTAAGTAAACGTAATTTTAACAAAAAAAAAAAACATCAAAACACAGATAGCGCTAGTTGCGTAATGGCAGCAATAAGTTTTCAGTATCGTCTGTCGAAAAAAAAAACTCAATTAGAATCTAACTTCTCTAACGTCAATTTCTAATTTTAGGGAGTAGGGGTGTCAACAATTTGCGGATAATTCAGAACTTTATTCCCTTTTCTTAGGGATTAACTTTGCAAGATTTTGAGATCTTGTTCAGTGGACACCAAACCGGCTAAAGCAAAGCATTGAAATGTGAACCCTATTTCTAACTTTATACGATAGAACTTTATTGAACATCTCATACCTATTTCAGATTCGTTTTTGGCAGGAATAAAATCACTTGCAAACATACATATCGTCACGCCTTTCCCCCGAGGGGGCTGGCAGAGGTGTAATACAACTTCCCTTCCCAACCCACACTTCGCCGGACGATATTCAGTCCCAAATGTTACAGGGGGCGAGCTTGTCGCCATACACCGGGCTCCAGTCATATAGCAGATGATGACATACAATACGCACATATGTTCACACAATGAACAAATTGGTGCGTGCCGTCGGCTGGGTTTGAGCCCGCTCTCTCTGGCTTGAGAGGGGGCATTCTCCAACTAGGTTATCATCGCTATTTACAACCACACATTATAAATTGTGGAGATTCCAAAAACAATCGTATTCGTATATCCGCCATTAAAAAAAAAACTTAAAAAGAACAGCGGGGGCGGCAGGAGTACCTAGCGTAGAATATGGCCTGAAACTTAAAGGCCAGACTTAAGGCGCAGATACGGCGCAGACAAGTTTCAGGCGCGATGCTGCTTTAAAGCTTGTTCATATTGACATATTGACATTGTATTCATGCATTTGACATAAATACTATAATTTAATTGAATACTTTGACATAGCCGAGCCGCAAATATTATTACTATTGCTTTTTTAGAGTTAATTATTTATTTATTTTGACATGCCACCTTTGACTCTATATTATTATTGATTAATTTTGACAACACATTAATATAATTATAATTGTACCTATTTTATTTTTATAACTTTTCATGATTTTGTAAGCTGTAATTTTATTTTATTTTTAGATGTGACCAAATTCACATGCCGAAAAACGGCAAAATATGAGAACATATTTTAAATAACTAAGACCATTGTACCCTACCCTATTTTTAGTGAATGAATTTCATTTCATTTCATTTCATTTGTTCATATATAAAACCGTTTAAAAAAGCGGACGTGTTTTGAATTATGCACAAGCGACGTGCACACGCCGCTTTACATTTTTCACGCCTGATACACAGCCTGCCAATAATATATTACATAAATTAATATTTACACTGTGCCTGAATCGTGTCCGCGCCGTATCCTCGCTTTACGTCTGGCCAGCCGCCTGTATGGTACAGATTCAGGGGTATTAGTAGGCGTAGGCGTTTCTGGCGTTTGTGCCTTTGCGGCAGATCTACCATAGATTTGTGAGGTGCGACAAGGTCGACAAGCGGTGCGCTAGAAAAACATCGACCAATAGGGTTACTTCATTTACACCATCCTTGCTGAGCTCAGCTCATCTAAGGCGCCACCTCTACGAACGCCTGCGTCGCGACGAGTCCGCGCTTCTATCGTCGGGCAATCTCCACGAGATGACGATTATTCCGTCAGCGTACGACTGGTCTCAGCACGGAATCGCCGCGTGATCGCGCCGACTCGTTGTACAACTGTTTTGTTAAAAAGAGTTCAGCTGAAAGGCAACGTGAAAATGGCGCCTGAGCTTGACGTTTGATATCGCGCACGCCGCGCTCTCGCTGCGAAGTCGCTGCGTATGGCGACAGGCGCACAACGATACGATAAGTTGACATTTTGCTCGCATTTAGCCACCTTCTATGAGAGTGTACATATGGATCCGTGGAACGACTAAAACATCGCCGCGATGCACTCGCTCGTGGAGGTGGCGCCTAAGCAACTTCCGTTTTCCTACCTCTTTAGCTAAACAGATTGAATTTCGGTACTTAGGGAAACCCCATAATAATTTGTTTATTGTTATACTTTACGCAGTTAATTTTAATTGTTAACTGTAGCTGGAATCCTAATTACAAATTACATATAAGGAAACAAAGCCGAATAATGTTAGGATGTTTTTTTTTGTTGTTTACTGACACGTACACTATGAGTTTGTAAGAGGTGAGTTTTTTTGTTTTTGTTTGATTTTTTTACCACATTATAAACGAATCGCAATTATATTAGAAATGCGAAAGTAAACCTTAAGTTAGTAAATAATAATAATTGTTTAAATAATAACATTTGTAACTCCTTCAAGCTAAAACATCTGTGTATTTCAGTGAAATTTAGGTAGATACAGACCATAAAAATACACGTAGGCTTCGTCCTGAAAACGCAAACTGTGAGCGGCTGACTCTAAGTAGCGTATTGGGCAAACTCAATGTTTTTGTTTGCTCAGTTAGGGCAAAGCTTTAAGTATTTTTTTAAAATGAAAACCTTCAAACTCAACTAAAACTAAAGCCAACCAAAGTAACATGCTAGGACAGTAAAAGCGCACCTAAATACCTATTGTTAGCGCCTAATTACCCTCGGACAGCTACCTAGGCTACCCGGCTGAATAATACGGACTTTCCGTGACCAAACCTCATACCGAAAAACTGGCACGAAAAAAAAAACAAAATGTCACTCCGAACATGCACGCTGCTCCAAATTTAAATTACCATTAATGGACGCTTAAGTTTAATCGCGTTCGAATTTCAATACTTGGCGCTTAATTCTTTTTTTTACATTTCATTCATAAAAATGCTGCAGATTATAAAATTTTAATTTTTTAATTAAGGTTGGTAGTTATTTTTTCATGCATCCGTTTCATTGACAAAATCCTATGATGATCTCATTTTGGTTACTAAAACGTAGTTTGAAACGGATTTACGTGTTTTTTATTGTTATTGTGTTGTTTTGTTGAAACTTGAAAGGAAACGATGTTTTTGTATCCTAGATGAGTCATACATTCATTGAGTGACCGAATTAAAGGTGCTTCCTCTGATGCAGGTCCGGTTTAACCAACGCACGCTGTAATATAACGAATCGATAGCTAAATTAGCTAAAAGGAAAAATTTTAAATGTGAAATAAGGTATTTTTGGTAGAGCAAAGCGAACATCTCAGAGTCTGGGGACGATTTGGCGTTTATGACCGAGCAAGCGTGAAGCGTCTTCGTTTCAGCTTGGGCAAAATGCTTTCGATTGTCAGTCCGGCGGATGTCCTGCTGTTCTCCTCTATGGTGGAGATATGCGGGGTTGAAAAAACATATTTCTCGCGACTCGCGAATTCGCGAGGTCTTTAACTTACAGAGCCACTGGTCTGCCAATAACTAGAGCAGGTGACAATTTCTTTTTGCAAAATTTTGCAGGTAAGTTTAGGCCAATTCAATATTTACAGCGAATAATGAATTAAGTCGGTTGAGGATTTTGAAGATTTAAGGGGTAGCGAGATCTTGGCTCGTACTCTTTTTTTCTAGTAGGTATTGTAACGACATACTTTTCATCGGTTTTGGTATTTAAAAAAAAACTGTCAAAAAACCGTTAAACCATTCTGTGATTAAAGGCCAATCAAATTAAAAGCCTTGCTACAACGAACTGACCCGTTCGAAATTTAAAATGCTGCTCCTTTGTTTACATTTTTCAATTTGACACTGTCCTAAAGCACGCCACGAGCCCTGAGCTCAGTAACTGTAGTGTAATCTACCGCAGTCATGCACTTACATCGATCGGTACAAAAATGTCCCAACACGCCATTTAATATTTTAGGAACGATTTGGGACGAATCGATACTAAGTACTAAGTGGGCGGTTTGAGCTGTCAGTTGGAAAGGCTGCCATATTAGGGATGGGAAGTTACCCGACTTTTAGTGCGTAGTCTCGGCGATGTGACAGGCCTAAGTGTGATTTTTTAACAATAGTTGATAGGTATCATATATTTTTATATCGTCACGCCTTTCCTCCAAGGGGGCTGGCAGAGGTGTAATACAACACCCACACTTCGCTGGACGATATTCAGTCCCAAATGTGAAAGGGGGCGAGCCTGTCGCCATACACCGGGCAATTGTTGTTGGATTGTTGTGTTATACAATACAATAATCCAACAACGGGATTGTTGGATTGTTGTATTTTACAATACAACAATCCAACAACTCTTTATTAAAAACATAAAATAATTACAATAATACTTAAATAAGGCTAAACTAAATTTTTAATGGGCGGTCAAAGGTTTTATCGCTCAAAGCTTCCAGGCAGCCTGTATTAAAATAAATTTAGAAAGTACTTGTTAATTTCTTTTTTTTAACGTGGTGGCATAAACAACGTAATGTAGTTTTGTGTAAACAAGAAATAAATCAATTAAAAATATATTTACGGTGTTTCAAGTGTTTCAAGTTATTTTTCAATATTTTGAGTTTATATTAGATTTGATTTGGAAAAACTAATTTTTATTCACTTTCTTTCCACAAAACAATTGGAACCAGAAAATGCATTTTCAATGAATTTTCTATCGAATACGCACCGAACATTTATTGTCTATTCTGTATATATTTTTCTAAAGAACTTAGGTGTGCTATAGATCTACTTACTAGCCATCAATATCCAAGTAAAAATAATATTACATGTAATGAATAGTAAACTATAAATACACTTAACAAATCGTAACACCTTTCCCTCTAAGAGGCTGGCAGAGGTGTATTAAGTACGACAGAGCTTCACCGAACGATATATTTAGTCTCAAATGTCCTAAATTTTCAGTACAAACCCACGCTTATTAACATTTTAATGCTAACAACAACTATAGGTAAGTACACATTTCCTAACTGCGCCAGCCTGCCCTCATACGTAATTTCAAAGCAAGAAAAGTCATCATCCGCGATCCAAGATGGCCGCCGTATTTTTTTGTCTATTCGCTAACGGCCAAGCGAATGTTAGAACCAGTTTCTTGCGTTTCATACACTTAACCTTGTCATTAGGCTCGCCAAGTCATTTTTAACTTTGGAATTACGTTCTATGTCAAGTCTTGTGAGCAGTCTAGTTTATACTCTATAGTTTAAGTTTAAAGTTGAAATTCGATTGAAAGAAACGGTAACTGCGCTGTTATGGAATTTTAGATAGTATTTTTCGTCACACGGCACTAGTGTTCCCCTCCCATGATAGACAAGCGAGGCATTAAGTAGGAAAGTTGATGATCTAGTTTTTTACTGCCTTTTTAGATTAATAACTAGTTAAAAAGATTAATAATTATATTTAAGAACTGTAACTTACGTGAACTTACTTTCTACTGTTAATGTAGATTAAGAGTTTCATTTTGACGTGGCATAGTTTAAACCGTTATGTGGCTGTTAAATGTCTTGAGTATTTTCAAATTTATTCATTCGAATAAAATACCTAAGTACTTATTTAATTCGTGACTTGGATCGTGAGCAAATATAAGTATTTCTAGTAAAATAATTTATTTCCTACTACCTACCCATTATCCGTAAAGAATATATATATAATTAGGTAGACAAAAATAGCTCGATTGTGATTGGCTAACAGCTCATTAAATCTTTTAATTACAAGACGCTCAAACAATAGTCCATGTTTCAAATTTAAATTGACATTTTCTGTTTTGAATACTAATTAAGTAGATTTTTAACTATTACTATGTAATTGCGATTCTTGAAGACTTGTTTTCCAGTTTTTTGTCGAGAATCTATTATTAAAATGATTTTATTGTTAAAATTTTAATATAATGTTTGCTAAGAAGCAAGTTTTAGCATCACAAGGTCTCAAGCAACACGCTATCTCGCAGTCAAGGTACTCTTATCTTCAACAGCACCCTATTGCTACTAAAGCCAATTTAGCCTGACCTCCAGATAAATATAACGCGATCAGCACAAGAGTTCATCTAAAATTGGCTGATGAACGCAAGGATCCCGAATGGGCCGAACCACAGAATAAACAATAATTACTGCGCGCATCTAATATGGCGTCTAGCATCAAGTAGCGTCACGGTTTTGAGGTTAAGGTTTGACATTTCCAAGCGTTCTAAACACGTCACAAACTATTTCGAGCACTCAAATAAGTCTTACTGCTAGGTGATAAGGTTAATTATTATGTGCGCCGAGTTCGAATTAGTATTGGTTGCTTATAAATGGCGCGCTGTCATTTTCTTACGCTCGAACTAATAAAGGTCTTGATCTTTACATTGAATTTGCGCAGGAGATACAATTTAATGTGTGTTTGGCGCATGCGTAATTCTCACGGATGGTTTTTGCTATCATTGGTGGTTAATAACGCGGTTCAGACTGGTTTTTAACTTCTTTTTGTTTTAGAGGTCGCAGACCTCGAAGCGCTGTTTTGTAGGCTCCATATTTTTTTTAATTAAAAGCCATTCTCTTGAAAAGTTTAAATTTCATACATTAATTGTATGTGATTCAAATACTTACTGGTAAACAAGTTTGTAGTGAAACTGACATGCATTTTCATAAAATTATTTCCTCTGATTTTGGGGTAAATTTCGAAAATGTCAACCCTTATCCATTTTTTTGCAAACTATTTTTTTTAAATTGTTTTAAACATTTCTGTTTGTTCTATGTCTGGGTGTTAATATGTATTTAAGTATTTATTTAAAAAAAAAATATCTGAGTATGTATATCAGTCTCTGGCAGCCATAGTACAAGCTTTGCTTAGTTTGGGGTCAGGCGACCGTGTGTGGAAGTGTCCCGAATTTATTTATTATTTATTTATTTATTTATCAGAGATCAGATATTTAACACAAACAAACAAGTAATTTTTACAAAATACATATAAGTAGACGTACCTACCTGCTAGCGGGTTTGTGGGCTGAATACCTACCTCGCGAGTTTGTAACCCCCATATTATGATCTACATCATTTTGAAAAGATACCAATACTGAATAGACAAAAAAAAGACGACTATAATATCGAATCTGCTCACAAAATTGTACGGGAATCAGTTGACGTATCGCGTTTCTCTCTACTATATTTTTTTTAAATTTGTCTACAACACTTTTGGGGTTTAGGCAATTTTGCCTTCAACAGTGACAGAGGAGATACTTAAATTGTTAACTTATACATACATATCGTCACTTCTTCCCCCGAGGGGGCTGGCAGAGGTGTAATACAACACCCACACTTCTCCGGACGATATTCAGTCCCAAATGTGACAGGGGGCGAGCCTGTCGCCATACACCGGGCTCCAGTCATGTGGCAGATGATATAGGTACAATACGCACAAATGTTCACACAATAAACAAATTAGTACGTGCCGTCGGCTGGGTTCGAACCCACTCCCTCTAGCTTGAGAGGCGGGCCTTCTTCAACTAGGCTATCATCGCTTAAAGAGGAGAGATAATCTTAAAATTAACTTATAGAGGAGAGAGAATCCTGGTTGATGAATCTACTAATAAAATTTAAAAGCTTATGTTCTACAATCTTTCATCTCTATCGCCGCATTCGTCGCTCCGTATTCGGCTATCGAATTGAATCGAATAGTAGCAACTAGCAATGTATCGATAAGTTCGGAAATCCATTCGTCACGTCCGAGGTGCTCCGTAAATCGAAACGTATTATAAAACAATGCGTTCTTATCACCGCGATTATGTTGGCAACACGAAACTGGGCCGGTAAGATGCCGCGCGGCTGCCGTGCTTCGGAATCAACGGGGTTGTTGAACTTTTATAAAAGTTGACGAGATGTTGTAGGAATGACGTTTGTTTTTTTTTTTTAATAAGGAAGAATATTGATCAAACTTTTTACCATTACTTTTTACATTTACGTAACTTAAAAACATTATTGTTTTGGTTTTACCGTTCGTTCAAAGTTGTTTTAAATAAGTACCAATTGACCAAGGCGGGTTAGTTAAGTATCTACTAGTTTACTTCCTATAAATAAATAAGTACTTATGTAAATTATGTAAGGTACATAACACGTTTTATTTCTTTTGCTAATAACAGTGTTCTTCTTTACAATTGAAGCGATGATAGCCTAGTCGGAGATGACTCTCCACTCAAGCCAGAGAGAGCGGGTTCACGCACGCAAGCATTACTTTTCTTCTTTACAACAAAATTATTTAATTGGAAAGTCGACTAAGTTCTAGCAAAGCTGCAGAAAGACAAGAGCTGTTTTAAATTACTACTAAGTGATTTAAAATTGTAGACTGTAAATTTTTGAGTAGAAAAAATATTTTCTTTTTCTAGAACACTTCTTGTACTCTTATTAATGCTGTACGGTAGAGAGCCATCAACAGCCCCAACACTCAACTATTTTAAGCCCACACTGGCCAAAATCAAAACAACAAAAATATAACAAGCGTCACAAGCGTCATTTTAATGCCCCTCCCACATTTGTGTTCTCAATTTAAAATCCGTTCGGGGAACACGAAAAGATAACAAAAATTTCCGCGCCATTCCGGAGAAGGACATTCGAGCTATTGTTTGAATTCAGAACGATTTCGGCGAACCGTTGCCAACTTGCCGACGAAAAATAAGTTTGCAGACTACACTGGCTGGCTATTGTGTACTTTGTCTTCGGTTTTTAAATCGGTGTCATTTTGCTGCTGTTTTTCTTTTTTTCCTTTTTTTATTGTTAAAACTTGCCAGTGATTGTTAATGATTATTTTTTGCTTTGCGATGGAAATTTTATTTAGTGGTAGTAGAAGTAAATAGTAACGACTGGTGCAATTGTAACACTTTAAAAGTACAATACAATACAAAAACTCTTTATTGACACCAAATATAAATAAATCTAAACTAAACACTCAAAAATAAAGGCGTAATGGGCGGTCTTATCGCTTCAGAGCGATCTCTTTCAGACAACCAGGTAGTCCAGGGGTGTTTATTTTCATAAAACACCCCTTAAAGGGAAAACGGTCTGGATTCCAATCACCCTGTACCACTGTAACAGCTTTTGTCATTTTTCCTTGATTCATTGATTCCAGAGTTAACTGAATAGGAAAAGTTGTTAAAAATGACGAATACAATGGCTTTCGGCTTAGTACACCCTTTCCTAATAACCCTATATAAGAATATTGGAATACCTGAAGTAATGTAATTATATTGTACAAATCTTGACTGCGTCGGTGTCTCAGTTGGTAGTGAACCTGCCTTCTGAGCTTGGGGGCGTGGGTTCGATTCCCACCTAGGGCAAACATGTGATGAACATTTGTGTTTGTTGCATGTCTGGGTGTTAATATCTATCTAAGTATGTATTTAAACTTATCTATGTGTGTATATTGGTCTCTGGCCGCCATAGTACAAGCTTTGCTTAGTAGTCATTGGTTTGGAGTCAGGCGACCGTGTGTGTAAGTGTTATTTATTTGTTAAGGGAAAATACTGTACTTAATTCCATTGTAACTAAAATAGCGATTGGTCACAACAAATTGGTGAAACGTATGAAAAATTCTTAATTTACCTATTATTAAAAATAAATCAATTAGGTATACCCACCCAATACAAAACTAACGAATTACTTTGGTGTAAGTACATTTAATAAAATCTCATTTTTAAATTTAATGCAACCTTAAGAATTATGATAAAATACTCGTACTTAGTAAGCAAATGTAAAAAAAAAAACAATTCACATAACATATCCTTACCTCTGATCAACCTAGAGGAAAAGATGGAACACTGCGTTATATCTTGCTGAAGCCACTTCTTTATTAAATTTGTGTGCGTGGTAATGTTGACATGAAAAATATTTACAATTGCACGAAAACTAATATTAATTTCCATACTCTACGTTAGCCATTTCTGTTCCAATATACAAACTTAGTAGATTTAATATTCTAAAACTTTGTAAGAGTTTAGTGTCACGGCTTTTTAAAAATTGACTTGTAAAAAAACTGCACAGTTTTTAAAAAGAAGCTCAAAATGTAGTCCTGGCCACACTTTTATAATGCACTATGGATACGAAAGTTAAGCACAAGAAATTATACCATAAACCAAAGGCCATAATGTCGAGGTAAGAATGACCAAGCGAGTAGCGTAGTTTTTTTTGCGTCAATGTGTGCGTGTTGTGTACCTATACGACAGTAGCGTAGTTTTTGGATGGTTTTTGGCTTCACTTAGATCATACGCCGTGCGCCAGCTTATTCTCTAGGTTGATCTGAGATCCTTACAAAATATTTCCTTCGAAGGGGCTGGCAGAGGTGTACAACACCCACACTTCGCCGGACGATATTCAGTCCCAAATGTGACAGGGGGCGAGCCTGTCGCCATACACCGGGCTACAGTAATGTAGCAGATGACATAAAATACGCACATACATAATATGTTCACACAATTAACAAATTGGTGCGTGCCGTCGGCTGGGGTCATACCCGCTCTCTCTGACTTGAGAGGCGAACCTTCTACATCTAGGACATATCATCGCTATAAAATCAATTTATTATATTCTAAAAACTGACACCTACCTACAGTATTTCACATTCAACCAACAAGTACTGTCAATAACACAATTGTTATTTATTTTCACAATAAAATAACGGCTTGAATTGTAAAGGCGTCATCACGACCGGACAGTCGCGAGGAAATTAAAGATCCGCCTTGAATAATGCTCATCCCATTTATATTATTTATATTATAGCTTACTGCCCGCGGCTTTGCTTGTGTTTTCGTAGCCAATGGCACTCTGTGATAGTGTAGCCTTGTGTTAGTGAAAGATATATTTTTAATCGGATCGGTCTCTCTATCTCCCTCTCCCTTTCTCTCTATGGTCGTTCCTGAAGATCACGACCATCGTTTTCCTTCACCCAGCGGTTTGTTGCACTCCTCCACTTGTTCCGGTCCAGGGTCGGACTGGCCATATAGTCAGGTTGGCGTTTGCCAGCCGGGCCCCAGCCGGCGCGGCCCCCCTTGGCCTTGCGAGTAGGGATTGCAATTGCTGGATCCAGCATACAGCAATCCAGCTGGATCCAGCGCCTTTTTAAACATGCTGGATCCAGCATACATCTTGATCCAGCGATGCGGATCCGCAAACGTATCAATTTCTATTGTTTAGTTTTGAGTTGCCGCCATTTTCGAATCGGCGCGGCATCGTTGCCGTTCTGTCACCATGGGGGCTATTCCTGCGCGTGAGATGAGATGAGATTTTATCTTGGTCACTCTCACACCTATGACGTTTCAAACGAGAGCAACAAGGACGAAAATAAGTGAGATGAAAATATCAAATCTCCGAATAGGGTCCCATAGCACGTGCCGCATGAAAGGCAACGCCGCCCGCCCCCTTTCCCCCTTACCAACTGTACCGCTTACGTTTGTTTATTTTATAAATCAAAGACAGTTGATGAGTTGAATAACTGCTCTCGTCTCGATAGAAGTGTCTAAAATACTATTGAAAATTAAAATAGTGTTATTGTTACGGTCCTTTCTTAAAAGAATGTTAATTAAGTTAATTTTAAAAGAATTTGTGAGACTGATTGCTACTGATTAGCCGTCCTATCATTAAACATAAGCGTAATTAATAAGATAGTGCTTACTTAGAAACATTATCTTAAATGTTATGTGAATATAAGGTTATATGTTTGTTATTTAATTTTATGTTGATTATTTTGATCTCAAATTATTAAAAAACCAAAGCAAATTAATATAAGATATCACCAAATGAGTGGAAGATTTCAAAGATTACCGTAAGAAGTACAAATTAATAAAAAAAGTCTTAAAAATGTCGTCTTTTTTTTTTTCGTTCCACGTTTTGCTGGATCCGCGCTGGATCCAGCTGGATTCAGGTCAATCCAGCAAAAAATCCGCTGGATTGAAAACGCCGCTGGATTGCAATCCCTACTTGCGAGGCTTGCCGCAAGCCAAACGGTAGGTAGGTTGGGGGATATACCTCGTCTCGGGCCCCTGGCTTGTGGGGCCACTTCCGGGCCCTTCCAGCTCAGTCCGACCCTGTTCCGGTCTGTAGCCATTCATACCGCTTCAACAACAACAACAACAACAACTTTTTATTAAAAACAAAAAATAATTACAATAGTACTTAATATGATTAAAAGCTTCCTCAAATCTAGACTAGACTAGAGCTGCGCTTTTTAAGCTGACCCTCTACGTTTGCACATATGATCAGTTTCTCCAAGTCCTCGTCCTGGGGCTTACCACAAGTTTTGATAGCTAACGTATTTTTTTTTCGTGTTTGTTTCGCCCTATACTGTCCATATAACCTAGGTCCTTCACGTTTCCGCTAGGGGCGCTTTATCGAAATGTATGGAGCCAAATGAAAACGAAAAAAGTATCAAAACTCTTGATAAATGTGCTGGCGCTGCTGGTGTCTTATAAATTGGGTCGGTAGTACCAGAAAATATCCCCTACATACAAACAAGACAAAACCTTTTCGAGAAAACGAATAAATAAATTAAATAAATAAATTCGGGACACTTCCACACACGGTCGCCTGAACCCAAACTAAGCAAAGCTTGTACTATGGCTGCCAGAGACTGATTTACATACTTAGACATTTTTAAATACATACTTAAATAGAAATTAACACCCAGACATAGAACAAACACTAATGTTCATCACATGAATGTTTGCCCCAGGTGGGAATCGAACCCACGCCCCCAAGCTCAGAAGGCAGGTTCACTACCAACTGAGTCACCGAGGCAGTCAAAATCGAACCCACGCCCCCAAGCTCAGAAGGCAGGTCACCGAGGCAGTCAAACTGCGCTGCATGTTAGTACTGTGTAGTTAGACGACTAAATTATTGTTGCAGCGCTTTTCCTTATGACAGTTTCTCTTTACGTACATAGTTGTAGAACTCAATGGTCTCCGCTTTAAAACTAAAATCTTGGTACACACATCCTGCGCCGTTTTATTTTGAAGTCTGGCTGAAATTCAGCACAATTACGAATAGTGCAATTACACGGTCCAGGGCAGGACTTAAACGCGGTTTAAATACTGCCGAAATGACGAGGGGTTGCAAATGGGGAGAGGCTATGAAATAGCTTAGTAAAAAATCGGAAAAATATTTGAGGCTCGCTATACTTTATACAGATAGCTTGAAAATATCGAAACCGTTGCGATTTCTCATACTTTTTTGAACATACAGGGTTATCAAGAGGGGGCGAATGAAGCTGAAAGGGGGTCATTGTACTTATGAAAGACTTAAAAAAAAAGATTTCGATTTAATAGACCGAACGAAGCGAGTTCTCAGAGTCTGCTGTTCTGTATTTGCATATAATTTGTCAGACAATAACTTGAGTATCGTTGATCCGAGCTTCAAATATCGTTGCAGGCAAGTATTTAATTTCTTACAAATGTCAAGCTTAAGTAACGAAACTAATTGAATTATTCCTTAAGATTTATTCTTAACATTCTTCAAACAAGTAAGATTATTAGAGAAATAAAAACCCGACTGCAAAATGTTGTACCATATGTCACTTCCACTATCAAGACGATTCAAATGACACCTCACATGTCGAAATACATCAACTTGTTTAGGCTGTAGAGCGTGCCAAAGAAACCTCATACATAATACATACATCCAGACATAGATACATTAGCTGCGCCCCGCGATTTCACCCGCGTTTAAAAAGTCCTCCTATGTGCTATTCTAGACTATAATCTATCTCTGTGCCAAATTTCATCTAGATCTGCTCAGCCGTTCTGGCGTGAAAGAGTAACAAACATTCATCCATCCATCCGTTCTTACAAACTTTCGCGTTTATAATATTAGTAGAATACAATGACATACACTGGAAAAACATAACCTTTCTTGCGTAAAAAGGAGGAGGTTTTATGCTCGTCTGTATTGTACCTAACTGTACCTTGAACGCATCTCTTTGATTGCATATCACACCGAATGCAACAGTAATCTAATTGGATAAACAAAAAAATTAGGCTCCATCCAGACGAGCCCGTCAGACAGTTTCGCTTCGCAAGCTCAGTGAGTCGGACAGACGCGACCAAATCGCACCGCGCTGTTACGGAAATGTTACACTCGCGCACAAAAAGGTAGATAATTAGGTACATTAAAATATTAAACTATTTTAATATGTTTTTCTTACCTTCATAGAATTATATTTTGTAAGTTATTTAGCGATGACAGTCTAGTTGGAGAAGGCCTGCCTTTCAAGCCAGAGGTAGCGGGTTCAAATCTCTCAATCAATTTGTTCATTGTGTGAACATATGTCCGTATTGTGTGTCATCTGCTACATGACTTGATGTATGGCGACAGGCTCACCTCCTGTCACATTTGGGACTGAATATCGACCTACGAAGTGTGGGTGCTGTATTACACCTCTACCAGCCTCCTCGGGGGAAAAGTGTGACGATATGTTTAAGCTAAAGAAAACGCTCGCAAAGGTCACTTGCGCACAAAAATACATGTTTATTGTCACCCCATACCCATAGTCAATGTGTATATGTATCTACTATATTTTATTAAAAATAAATACGAAAGGATACCGATTGCCGACATTCAATCCTTGTCTAATCCATCAAAATGCTTACATTCTTACCGCTAAATGTATGCTGAATGAATAATTAGCAAAACAGTTCTAAAGCAACATTAGCAACAAGCAATGTTAAGATGATAGATTATATAAGATTTTTCTATTACTTTATACCTTTTAAATGTCAAAAATTGGATACCTAACCTACTCTTATGTAAACCGTTCAATGATTTACATTATTACAATGATTTATATTTAAAAAAAAATCCGGTCTGGAAACATTAAACATTCACAGAGCCACATACACACAATTGCAAAAGGCAGCAATATTGAACACCTGTCGCATTGTCCGGAAGCTTTTGTCTCTTTCTTAATTAATAAAATTAAACCATCAGCCTTTCGCTTTGCCAAAAGCCCGTGAAAGGTGTTGCTTCTTCGCCTGGCGAGACAAAAATAAAATTAACCATTTAAATAATAATAATAATGTTCGGGACACTTGTACACACGGTCGTCTGTCCTCAAACTGAGCAAAGCTAATATTTCTTGTGACACTTGTATCCGCGACTGTCCTCGCTGTCTGGCTGTCAGTGGGGTAGCGAGATTATGCGGATTCAACCCAAACTTGCGTACTAACTGTTATTTAATCTATACAATAACTACCGTCTGTGTTCGCTCTGCCTGTTGCGCTTCATCGTATTTAGTCCACCGAGCGAGCGTTAGCGAATGAAGCTTGAAGTGAGTGGCGGACCAAGCCATGCCGTGAAATGACCTAGTCGTGTTGGGTGTAGTCCGGTGTAACCGTTCCGAAGACGGGTCTGAGCAGTGGCGCACTTGTAGCGCCTCACTCAACTGCCGTCTTTGTACTTCTTCACTCTACAAAACTTTAAGGCTAGAGTGAATAAGTACCTTATAGGTCGTCGTGCTCCATCTTAGACCACAACGTGCTTAACATCAGGCGAGTTGGTGGTCAAACGCCGACCCATTCTACATTAAAAAAAAAAAACAATAGATTAATAGATCCCTACTTTGGACTTTTTTGACTTCCACTATTTGATGATTGATTAGTAGGGAAAAGTCGCCTTCAATATTTTAGACAGTCAACTATGCGTCCACTGGGTTTTGGACTATAATTATATGTCTTTGTGTTTTGTTCAAACTGAATTTTACAAAGACTTATTCCACATTTTACAACTTGACAAACCTAAAATTGAAGCATATTTTCATGCTCTTTTGTAAAAAAGTACAATTTCCTCGAACGTCAGTTGACGTCACGCGACACTTGACAATATCTAGGTACCCTAACTGGTTTACTAGTTAGCCGAAATACGGACAGAGAAATGATTGGAGACTTCCATTCTGTACCTTCTATTTGCTAGATGCTCTGTAAGCTGTAAACCTCGCGATCGACGTCTGTCCTCTTAGAGGTCGCATTCCACAACCGATTCTTGTGAGATTTTCTGAGCAGGTTCGATAATTATATTATAAACAAGCTGCGCCCTGCGGTTTCACCTGCGGTTAAAAAGTATCCTATGTGCTTTCTATAGACTATAATCTATCTCTGTGCGAAATTTCATCCTGATCTGTTCAGCCGTTCTGGCGTGAAAGAGTAACAAACATCCATTCATCCATCCATCCATCCATCCATCCATCCATCCATCCATCCATCCATCCATCCATCCATTCTTACAAACTTTCGCGTTTATAATATTACTAGGATAGGATTTCCGAGTCGTTGAACCTACTTACAAAATTTGAAGAAAATCGGTTAAGAAATGAAACCTGTAGAAGAAGATAGAGATCCGGGCAGTAATCGGACATACGAAAGCATTTTTGTCAAACCTGAAGCATAGACGCTTCGCTCCCTAACGCTCACTCGGTTCGATAAATGCATGATCTGGAGCCCTAGCTAAAAGCTGAAATCGCTGCAAGTGGTTCTGTTTCTAGAATCGCACTTTGCACGGGTCTTACTCTGCGTCTTCAGGTTCTAAAAAATATTCGGCTTTGACATTCAGCCAGATGTCAAAGTCTTTGCCGCGCCTTCACATTAGCTTACTTTGGGTCCAAGGTTGGCCTCAACGGCCAATATTAAATTAATGTGTCCACAATTAATGTGTATATTGGGGCAAGACACCAATAAACACACATCAATGTGTTTATTGGTGTCTTGCCCCAATATAGGTGCAAATAAGACCAATGTGCGCCTTCTTCTTTTTATCAATTTGGTAGCTATAACTTTTAAAATGGCAAAAAAAAAATACAACTCCACTCCACCTCTGTCCAGGCCGTCCGTTTATTCGTAAATAGCTGTCGAACGAGTGAATTTCGAGGAAAAACAAAAATCCATCACCTGGTTGCAAGTAGCGGTGTGATCGGGGCTCGGCCAAATAAACGAGCTCCGGGACGTCGGGAGGGTAGATTTACCAGGTTAGACCATTGGCTCAGTGAGTAGACCTCGCGGCCGACGTCTGGCTCCTCTACAGGCTCTACTGGCTCTGGCTCCTCGATGCTTCACATCAAGGAGCCAGAGCCAGACGTCGATAAAAATGTTTTCGTAGGTCCAAATTCTGTTTGGATCTGTCTTTCTCTCTACAGGTCGCGTTTCTTAACCGATTCTTGTGAAATTTGTGAGCAGGTTCCATAGTTATACAGAATTTTGTTTCGAGTCAGCTTTTTTTTAAATTGCCGAGATATGATTTTTTTCAATCAACCATCGCAACCTACTCACACAATTTTAAGAGAATCGGATAAGAAAGGCGACCTGTAGAGAGAAAGACAGATCCAGGCAGAATTTGAACATACGAAAGAATTTTTGTCGAAGTTGAAGCATAGACGCTTCGCTCGATAGTTTTTAATACTTATGTTCTGTATGTACTTAGTCTATATCTACTTCTTTAGAAAAATGGCTTAAATTATGCATCCAAAGATGTGAGAAAAAAACCTCACAAAATTGGCATGCAAGGTTTTGAATGGTTCCGCCCAATCGGATCAGAACCAGATCAGCGACGAGTCGCCTGGGTTCGAACCCGCTCCCTCTGGCTTGAGAGGCGGGCCTTCTCCCAACTAGACTGCCATCGCAAAGGGATTCAGGGCCCCTAAATCGGACGACCGGGTGGTTATCTCTCCCTACTTCTTCAGGCAGAGTACATACACGATAGACAGGCCCGATAAATCGCTTAGGCACTCTATATTGGAATAAAGTAGTTCTTTAATCAAATCTACCTCAACGATGGAAAACGGCCACAAAATAACACGAAATATGGGTAAAACGAGTAGAAAAACGGGGAAAACGGGAAAAACAACGGGCTGGATTGAGGAAAAACGAACTAGTCCGGGATCGTGTCGCCGCGCCGTGCGCCGTACGTTTACCGCGGCCGCTATTCAAACGACGACGCCTTTGTTTTTTTAGCGCTTTTAGGGTTCCGCGTTCTAGTAAAAACCCTTATAAATCTACACTAAAAATAAAATAAATTCGGGACATTATCACACACGGTCACCTGACCCCAAACTAAGCAAAGCTGCCAGAGACTGATTTACATACTTAGATATTTTTAAATACATACTTAGATAGATATAAACACCCAGACATAGAACAAACACAAATGTTCATCACATAAATGTTTACCCTAGGTGAGAATCGAACCCACGCCGATTTTAGCAGGCAGCTTCACTACCAACTCAGTTACCGAGGCACACTAATGAGGATATTAACATTTGCAACTTTTACTTTAATTGAAAAATATATTAAGTCACTGATGACGTACGCACTGTACCGAGTACCGACCCCACCTGAGCGGGATAAGGGTATATAGGACGAAGAAGAAGAATATTATTTTAATAAGGTGTAAATTAATAGGAACAAAGAAGAAGGAGAAAAAAAGAAGAAAAAAGGAAATGAAGGCCTTTAGTTCAGAATTGGAACAGATCAGTTCATAATAAAAATTACTTTGCTTAGTTTGGAAGAGACTTTTTTTCATAACTTTGGGGAGTATCCCTTCAATCCTACTTTCCCGCAAAGGAAAATTTTGACAAAAATGTCAAAGTTTCCTCAAAGTAGTATTCAAAGCTTACAAAAGTTCAGGAATCCTATTACTTTTGAAATGGTTCGCACAGTTTCTTAGCATAAGGAACGTGCAGGACTTATCGGTCCCACTAGCATATTTCCTAGCAATTTCCTACGGAACCCCGGCGCTAAATCGACGGTTTACCTCCAAAATTCTTCCTTCAAGTTTCGTTACGTTCAAAATAAACAATCGCGTGCAAAAGTGGAGTAAGCATTTACCTACATTACTACTTTTAGTAGGGGACGAAAAAACATAGGATTTTAGGTTTTCAACAAAGTTGCATGTAATTTCGAAAATGAGCCTTTTGATTTCAGAGAAATGCATTTAACCGAGACTAGCGAAGGTCCTGAACCATCTTCTTTTTAATATATATAAATTACGTGTGACGTTGTTTGTCCGCTATAGACTCCTATACTACTTGACCGATTTCAATCATATTTGCACACCGTGTGCAGTTCGATCTACCTTAACAGATAGGATAGCTCACATATATGTGAGTAGTACCTGGATGTCCGAGCTTTGCTCGGTATTTGTTTTTTTATTGTGTTTTTTGGAAAATAAACAATTGATTTTAGTCTAACCTCAAAGCAAACACTCATTGACTTCGTGTTACTTAACAACGCCATCTGCTGTTGTGTCGTTAAAGCAATTAGTTGCTCACAAAAAATAGTATTATTATTCGCCAATAGATGTCAGGAAGAGTCATATTTTTGTTTTTTTTCTTCCAAGTTTATGTTTAAGTTGATTATCGATAAAACACGAATAAAATGACATTTTCTAAAAATGATTCCTAGCTAGATCGATTTATCGCCCCCGAAACCCCCTATATACTAAATTGTATGAAAATCGTTGGAGCCGATTCCGAGATTCCAATTATATATTTAAATATATATACAAGAATTGCTCATTTAAAGATATAAGATAAGATTATATCTGAAGTAAATTTTTATTTTTCCTATGTATAATTGCCTTGTATCTATGCAATAAAGATTATTATTAATATTATAAAGATTATTATTATTAATTCTTCATATCAAACTAGGCTCAAACAAAATACTTGTTTTTTCGTGATAACACAGGGCCCTAAGTATTATTACGCCCAAAACTCCCAATTACTCCCAAATAATTTTTAGAAAGAATTTCTAACCTACTTTTAATTGTCGTATCGAAATGAGACTTTGTGTGCACAAGCACATAATAATAAATAATAACATAATAATATTCAATAGACAATTAATGAATATTATTATGTTATTATGTAGTTCATATTTAGGAGCTGACTTGATGATGGTAGCCAGGAAGTTAAAAGCGTATTTCCTACTTTTTCGTATTTTAAACTATAAGTGATGGTTGTTTGGTGTTCATACACTGTTTTTGTTATTGTTAAGAATTGTATTGTTTTGTTTTGTTTACTAAATTGTATTTACCTATATTTAACATTTTGTGCGACGACGAACTACCTAATTTACTTAATACGATGTATTCTCATGTAAGTGATGTAATTATCTTTAGTGAGAATAAATGTCTTTAAACCTAAACCTAAAACTATAGCATACTATATCCAAATCACAAACGTGTTTAAAAATAGTCTCAATATGTAACAAAACATTAGATAACCGCGTCCTTTCGCGGCGCGATGTTAATGCCTAGGCTATCGAGCGCAAGGTCGCGCTAGATATCTAGGGCATGCGTTTTGGTGCCTATATCAGTGTATAATTTTATACCTACTAGAATTCTAGTCATATTTGACTTTAACCTAGCGTAAAGACTAGCGAGATCTTTTTATTAATTACACATGTATGGCCTTTTGCACTATATAAGAATTGTATGTCATCTGCTACATGACTGGAGCCCGGTGTATGACAGGCTCGCCCCCTTTCACATTTGGGACTGAATATCGTCCGGCGAAGTGTGGGTGTTGTGTTACATCTCTGCCAGCCCCCTCGGGGGAAAGGCGTGACGATATGTATAATATTTACCTAGTTTAATATTCTGTGCTCCTACCTAATTTTTTTTACACGAACCTCAAGGCATTCCTTATGAGATTTTTTACTTTATATTCCCGATAAGCGAAGATTTTACTAGGAGTAGTCTAAAACTAGTTAAGCAATGACTTAAGCGATTCTTATATTTAGTGCAAGTTACCAATTATAGTTTTTGAAAGACCTTGTGTCAGCTCTGTGGCCAATACTGTTTCATTAAATTTTAAATTAATAATTTTATGTAATCCTTAAATGACGTTGTCAAGTGTATAGTAGTTTTTTATACCTACGACCCGAAAAAAAAAAATAATTTTTGGTATCAGAATTTCTTTTGTCTGGGGCATCATAACCAAATTATAATTTCGTTTTTTTTTGTCTGACAGAAGAAAGGTACATCTAAAGAGTTATTTTTAAAATTTTGTTATTTTATACTTACTACTTGTTACCCAGGGAATGTATTCTGTAAATTTCTTTTTACATTCTTGTCACGAAGAATCAGTTATTTCAGTTCAGGCTTTGACGGTTTTGGCCAAATTTTTTGGGTTAATCATTTATTGTCATCTTTGGCTATTTTTGCCACATTTTTAGGTGGATTCTTTATTGTCATACATTACATACATACTTATATGCATACTTACATTATAGGACCTAAATAGTGTGACCAAAAAGCCAATACGTAAAATAACACCTCCTCTCCTCTTCTACCTCCTACTTCCTCCACCTCCTTCTGGCTAAATCATCAGATCAGCTCCGAAATACCAAATTGTAGTTTTGTCATCCCAACTAGGTACATAAAAACATACAAAGTATCATTTCGATGCGATAACTGAAAGTGGGCTATCTTAGAAGTCAAAGATTTTAGTACATTGTTTGTTATAGTTACAAGCTCTCAAAGCGTGTTAAAAAGTTATTTCTTTCTTGGTAAATATTAAATTAGATAAGGAATAAAAAAGCGTAACAAAACATATCGTCACGCCTTTCCCCCGAGGAGGCTGGTAGAGGTGTACAACATCCACACTTTGCCGGACTATATTCAGTCCCAAATGTGACAGGGGGCGAGCCTGTCGCCATACACCGGGCTCCAGTTATACGTAGCAAATGGCATACAATACGCACACATGCTCATACAATGAACAAATTGGTGCTTCATCGGTGTGTCATCGGCTGGATCCGAACCCGCTCCCACTGGCCTTCTCCGACTAGGTTATCATCGCGTCTTATAAAAAAAAACTAAAAAAAGCACATAGTCACATTACGATGAAATATTTCGTGCTGATTCTCACGGTTTCGCTTACCTGTCGTTATTTAATACAGCTCTACATTTTGTCGAGATTCGTGTGGAACTACGAATTGTATGTTCACTAGCTGTGTGCCGTGGCATGGCTTGGTCAGTCTAAAACGAAGTCTGTGCAAATTTTTGTCAGAACATTGTGAAACAAACAAACGCGTTACTTTAGCAAATTCCCACCTAGAGCAAACATTTATGTGATGAACATTTGTGTTTGTTCTATATCTGGGTGTTAAGAGTCCGGCGATCTAACTAATTTCGACTTAGGCGACCTAGACTAACTTCGCATTTGCTTAAGGTATTCTATAGCCATTTCGTCTAGAAGAAGAAGACGAGTGAAGAGAGCGAGTAATGATACTGACGAGCCTCTAAAGTTACCTACAGAGTGACAAAGTGCAATTTCAATTTTTTTAATGACTTTTGCAATTCTGTAATCATTCTTAAGTAACTAAGAATTTCCCTTGTATTATGGATTCATTTAACAGCTAATGATGGAGACAACTTCCCTATGTAATGGAATTTTTGATTTGCTTTGTCTACCTATTAAATAAATCAGTCAAAAGTGACCCCTTAAAAATGCGGATATTTTTCATACCCCTATTTTCGCATGAGAACGTTTTTAAAAAAAACCAAGAACATAGGTGTAAGAGATATTGTTAATTTAATTGTACATGCTAAATTTCATCATAATCCGACAAACGGTTTTCAAGAAATTTGAGTAGCGCGTTTGTATGGAAATTTCAGAACGTCGCGGTCCTCTTAATATCTATCTAAGTAAGTATGTATTTAAAATTATATATGTTTATTATATCAGTCTCTGGCAGCCATAGTACAAGCTTTGCTTAGTTTGGGGTCAGACGACCGTGTGTGCTAATGTCCCGGATATTTATTTATTCTCTTTCTCTCTCTTATCATTGCAAAATTGGTTATTATAATAACAATAATATTATAATAATAAAAATCATTTATTCAGAAAATTAAACCCGCAAGTAGATACATAATTAAAAAGTCACAAAATTAAGTTAAAATTATAGAATTAATAATTCAATTTGTCATGTCATTATAGGTTCATTATTATAGGTTGCGTTGTCTGTCTGTCAATCTCTGAACTGTTTTTATATAGATTGTGGACTACTTGAAATATGATTAGCTTTTATTTTGTTTTGTAAGTCTTTGAAATTCTGAGAAAATTAGAGTTTTGATCGTAGTAGCTACTGTTTAACTGTGGTTCGATAAAATCGTTCTCTTTACCTCAGCGTTCTTATTAATTTGAACCTTTGCTCATTTCTTTTACCACGTTCGTTGGTATGTTTTTAGAGCTTGGTTTACACCTCTATTGGGCACTTGCACTAGATATAAGAACTTAGAAAAGAAAGAAAGAAAGAAAGAAAGAAAGATACATTTATTTTGACACACAAGACACTACAAACTACTGAAGCGATGGCAGCTTGGTTGGGAGAAGGTCCGCCTCTCAAGCCAGAGGGAGCGGGTTCGAACCCAGCCGACGGCACGCACCAGTTTGTTTATTGTGTGAACATTTTGTGCGTATTGTACCTATGTCATCTGCTAGATGACTGGAGCCCGGTGTACGGCGACAGGCTCGCCCCCTGTCACATTTGGGACTGAATATCGCTGGCGAAGTGTGGATGTTGTATTACACCTCTGCCAGCTCCTTCGGGGGTATAGTGTGACGGTATGGTGTACCATGTCTTGCATAGGAAAACACGTAAACGCATCATACTTGTAACCAATGAATCGGATTACATCGAAACTACGAGTATATGGTCGGAATATCCGACTCAATGCCTGAATAGTCCAACAAAACATCGCTAAATTATCGTAACTAATATTATAAAAGCAAAAGTGAGTTTGTTCGTTTGTTCGTTTGTTTGTAACGCTTTCACGCCCTAACTAATTAACCAATCATCATGAAATTTTGCATACACGCTGTCTGGGATACAGAAAAGAACATAGGGTACTTTTAGTCCAGAAAAAAGAAACGGTTCCAGTGGGTGGAACCGCGAGGCGCAGCTAGTTTTCATATAAAACCTAAAAAAATTAGTGAACATTCACGAAAGCCTATTAAAATGACTGAGAATAAGTAGTGTGACATCACCGACTCACGCGAAACGGATACCAATTTCAAAACACCATTATGCCTAGATTAAAGGGCAAGCTAGGCTCCCAAACAAAACCTAGGCCATTCTCAAAGCCTAGATTTAAAACAAATACTTTTGTCTATGTGACCTTCGCAATTCAATGATGTTATGATTTAAGAATTATTAACTGAATAAGGCATTGTAGTAGACAGGGACCGCAGAAGTAAGGGGGGGAGCAAATTTCTTTGGTTACCCCCTTCCTATAACCTCCGGCCCCGGCTTGAGCCCTACATGCTACTACTTCTGCTTCCCGCACCCCAGTTTCTTGTCTGTTCGTTTGGGTAGTGGCTCTTTTTCCAAACAAGATGGAACAGTATTTGTATAACTTTGACGTTCGAAAGTGCATCTCCGATTAAGACAATTGAATAAATACATTTGATTTGATTCGATTTGACAATATCAACAGCCGCGTCCCCGACAGAGGTAACCTTGGTCGGTGAATGATAGAGCTGTTACGAAATTTGGTTGTAAACCGCCTTCCACACGGTAGCAAACCGTCAATGTCACCTCTATCTGGACGTGGTTGACCATGTAGCTGGTGCTTTGGTAGATATCAGGTAGTAAAATTAGAGGGAGCCCCCTCCCCGTTTGATTTATCATTTGGCCCTCTCTACTCCTCTTCCGAGGCCTCTGGTAATGGATGAATTCTAGATTTCAATGAAGTCAAGTTAAAACCGTGTTTTCATGGTTTTATAATAGCAATTGTTAGAAGTTAGAACCATTTAATTGTTTGAGAGATATTGTTGGATATTTCTCGTGGGTTTTCTGGCGTGGAACTAGGGAGATGTCTTGTTTTATGTTTAAGGGGCCGAGTCACGCGATGAGGCGCGGAGATTGAGCAGTTACGGGGGCCGTCCTAAATTTAACAATCAGTGGTTATGTCACACGGTATGGGACGGCTCGTCTGCGCCACAGTGAGTCAGGCTTGCGGATGGCTGTATGGACCAACATCATAATGGACTGAACGAATGAAAAGCGTTACCATTTTGGCTAGTACAAAAATGCTCGATGTATGTTTTGGCTCGGGCAAAAATGCTTGATGTATGTTTTGGTTTGGGCAAAAATGCTTGATGTATGTTTTGGCTCGGGCAAAAATGCTTAATGTATGTTTTGGCTCGGGCAAAAATGCTTAATGTATGTTTTGGCTCGGGCAAAAATGCTTGATGTATGTTTTGGCTAGGGCAAAAATGCTTGATGTATGTTTTGGCTAGGGCAAAATGCTTGATGTATGTTTTGGCTAGGGCAAAAATGCTTGATGTATGTTTTGGCTAGGGCAAAAATGCTTGATGTATGTTTTGGCTAGGGCAAAAATGCTTGATGTATGTTTTGATGTTCGGCTGCTCTTTTCTACAGGTCGTATTTCTGAACCGATTTTAGTAAAACTTTGTGAGCAGGTTCGATTCGATGATTATAATATGGAATTTTTGTCGATTTCGTTTTTGGATTTTTTTCCGAATGTGAGAGACATGGGGTTGACATACATATCTTCCACCTTTCCCCCGAGGTAGCTGGCAGAGGTGTAATACAACACCCACACTTTTCCGGATGATATTCAGTCCCAAATGTGACAGAAGGCGAGCCAGCGCCATACACTGGGCTCCAGTCATGTAGCAGATGCCTGTTAACAAAATGTATGGAACAACTGTTTTTTTTCGCGATTTCAAAGTTAACCCCATAGTAAAAGTTTTTCATATTGATGAGTACAATGAACCCTTAAGACTCAAATTTTTTTTGGTGAATTACCTATACATACATTTGGACACGCCTTTTCCCCGAAGGAGACTGGCAGCGGCAGCTCGCTGTAATACAACATCCACACTTCGCCGATATTCAGTCCAAAATGTGACAGAGGACGAGCCTGTCACCGTACACCGGGCTCTAGTCATGTGGCAGATGACATACTTACAATACAATACGCACATATGTTCACACAATGAACAAATTGCTGCGTGCCATCGGTTGGGATCGAGCCCGCTCCCTCTGGCTTGAGAGGCGGGCCTCCAACTAGACTATCATCACTTGTTACCTATAACCCTGTATAATAAAAATTCGATGACACGTGATGATCCGTTTATAAATACCAAAGTTTTGTCCAGTACTTTGTTCTAAGCATCTATCGGACGTACAGAATGGATAAATAGCTTGAACGGTGACTCAGAATGATAATCTAATTACATGACATACTACTTAGTCATAAAATTATTTGGTTGTTTTTTAGGTAAAACATAACAATGCCAAAAGCATGAATTTACTAAACTTGTTTACTGACATGTTCCTTTGTTGTGGTTATGAGCTCATGAATTAGCAGATTATAGAAGGAATATTTCGGTCAGTATGGGTTAAGTGTAATTTTGAATTGATAATTAAGAATCAAACGAAACTTACCTTGAAGTTTGATTCCAATTATGCGAGGGTCTCAACCGAAGACGATTACACTGCAAGTAATAATGTTAATCGTCTTCGGTTGAGACCCGAAGTATAATTAAGAATCAAACGAAACTTACCTTGAAGTTATCAAACTTCAAGGTAAGTTTCGTTTGATTCTTACCCTCGCATAATTGGAATCATCCAATTATGCGAGGGTCTCAACCGAAGACGATTAACATTATTACTTGCAGTGTAATCGTCTTCGGTTGAGAGCCGAAGTATAATTGACTAGAAATACAGTAGTAACTAAAATGTACAAAAAGTGCATCTGTCCACGACTTCGGTCATGTTCCACAGCCTATGGCTCATAGCCTATGGCCTGGCTCATCATCACTATCACCACATAGTAGAAAACTAACTCGCTTCCCGCTGTCTGTCTGTATGCACATCTTTAAAACTACGCAACATTAGTATAGACTAGATGCGCCCCGCGGTTTCACCTGCGGATAAAAAGTACCCTATGTGCTATTCTAGACTATAATCTATCTCTGTGCCAAATTTCATCCAGATCTGTTCAGCCGTTCTGGCGTGAAAGAGTAACAAACATCCATCCATCCATCCATTGTTACAAACTTTCACGTTTATAATATTAGTAGGATAATAGATAGGTATAGAAGGTTTAAGAGGAATAATTGAATCAATCAATAAATTGTTGTACCACTTCACAGGCCTTCAGGCGGTCTTAAAAACTGTGAAACCATAGCTACTATGGGAAATTCCTTTTTTTGTAGAAAAACGAACGAAATGTACACAAATATCCGGAAAAATCATTGCAAATTGCAGCTAGTTGACATTGACGTCACCTTGCCAAATGCAGTTTTGTCTAGCTGTCTAGACGAATAATAACTACAGGGTTATCAGGAAAGGGGGTATTTTACCGAAAGGGGGTCATTGCATGGGCATACCCACAACAATTTCCCCAAGAGATACCTTAGTATCTGGTCTGCCCTGGTTCCTAAATTGGAGCTTAAAATTTAGGTTTTTAAAACAACTAAATAGTTGACATCAATTTAGACAGAGCCCTCACAGCTTAATATTGAAATAGAAAGATCAGTAAGTATTTAAAAAAAACATTTTTAAATTTCCACTATGTACTCGTACTTCTGTAGTACATTATTTACTTCTGCCTCATCTTCAAAAAGAAATTTAGGTACGCCCATTGGTACTCGTCATTATGAACAACTTTGATTATGGGACCAAACCAAAAATCGGGAAAAAAATCAGCTGTTCCATATAGGATCAACTGGGGCAAATGCGTCTGTGGGGATGCGTCTTTCGAGAATTACTGACAAACCCTTCACGAAGTAGGGTAGGGTAGGCTTCACCACCTACATCTTTTTTATCTTGATTAGAATTATTCTGTACTAGCTGCGCCCCGCGGTTTCATTCGCGGTTAAAAATTATCCTATGTGCTATTCTAGACTATAATCTACCTCTGTGCCAAATTTCATCCAGTTCCGTTCAGCCGTTTTGGCGTGAAAGAGTAACAAACATCCATCCATCCATTCTTACAAACTGTCGCGTTTATAATATTAGTAGGAAGTAGGATGTACAAGATGGCGTTAGCTGCCTAATTTGTGAAGGGTTTGTCAGTAATTCTCGAAAGACGCAATTGGCCCACCGACGCATTTGCCCCAGTTACTACTTAAAACATTTATTGATCGTCGACCAAATGTATTGAACAGCAGTTTTTTTTTCTAGGTTGGTCCCATAAATAAACGTGGTATAAAATGATTACTACAATGACCCCTTTCGGCATATTACACCCTTTCCTGTTAACCTGTATATATGTACCTACCTACTGCACACCAGATGAATAATTTTAAAGCCATTATGATAATGTATTGAAACTGCAAGTGTACGCTTAAACCTACGCTAACTTTTATTTTTAAAATTTAACATTTAACAGTTTGAACTTATTTTTTCTTTCAACATAATATATATTTTGTTAATTTTGGCTTAGGGCCACTTACAGAAGCACGGATTATCTTTTTAAACTTGGAGTTAACTACTCATTAGAGACTAAACTGATCAAACTTCTAGCGCCAACAAGAATTAGAAGATAACCTTAAGAGTCCGGCGACCACTTTAGACTAACTTCGCATTGGCTTAAGGTATTCTATAGCCATTTCGTCTAGAAGAAGAAGACGAGTGAAGAGAGCGAGTAATGATACTGAGCCTCTAAACTTACCTACAGAGTGACAAAGTGCAATTTCATTTTTTTATGACTTTTGCACTTCTGTAATCATTCTTAAATAACTAAGAATTTCCCTTGTATTATGGATTCATTTAACAGCTAATGATGTCGACAACCTCCCTATGTAATGGAATTTTTGATTTGCTTTGTCTACCGATGGAATAAATCAGTCAAAAGTGACCCCTTAAAAATGCGGATATTTTCATAGCTCTATTTTCGCTTGGGAACGTTTTAAAAACAAGAACGGAGATATTGTTAATTTAATTTACCTACATGCTAAATTTCATCATAATCTGACAAATGGTTTTAAAGAAATTTGAGTAGCACGTTTGTAGGGAAATGTCAGAGCGTCGCGGCCCTCCTATGTTTTAGATTGACATTTATCATATTCTAACTCTGACTGCTCTGCTCTGAAGTCCTGCGTTTAAATTTAACTCCGTATCCGACCGACCAAAATTTCCTTTGTACCAACGAACCTTTCTTTCGTATGTAGAAAAAAAATGCCTCCATAATTATGTTTATGAATCTGACACGTGATCTAAGGCAAAGGAAAGCATAGCGGGAAACCCACATGTCCTAGAATTAATAACTAGTGATCACATGAACTTAACAAAGTGTGAAGTTCGATCACTATTATTTGAAGAACTTCGAAGAACGTGTTTTTTTTTTACAACAGACTAGGCATGCGTTTGACATTGGTTTGAAGTACTGCGGAGTGAGACGTACGAAGTTGGCTACCTGAGTGTTGCCACTTCGTTCTTTCTGTTTACTTCTTAGCAAGCGATGACAGCCTAGTTGGGGAAGACCTGCCTCTCAAGCCAGAGGGAGCGGGTTCGAACCCAGTCGACGGCACGTACCAATTTGTTCATTGTGTGAACATATGTGCGTATTTTAAGTCATCTGCTACATGAATGGAGCCCGGCGTATGGCGACAGGCTCGCCCCCTGTCACATTTGGGACTGAATATCGTCCGGCGAAGTGTGGGTGTTGTATTACACCTCTGCCAGCCCCTTCGGGAAAAAGGCGTGACGATATGTAGATGAAGACATCACATATTTATG
Organism: Peribatodes rhomboidaria; assembly: GCA_911728515.1. Lineage (NCBI taxonomy): Eukaryota > Metazoa > Arthropoda > Insecta > Lepidoptera > Geometridae > Peribatodes > Peribatodes rhomboidaria. Next base: position 3,203,416 of record OU452190.1, read on the forward strand.
TTTAGCAAGATAGAAAATCACACTGATATCATAAATGCGAACGTTTGGATGGATGGATGGATGGATGGATGGATGTTTGTTACTCGATCACGCCACAACGGCTGAACGGGTCTGGATGAAATTTAGCACAGAGATGGAATTTAGTCAAAAGTAGCACATGGGATAGTTTTTAACCGCTTAACCGGGGGTGAACCCGCGGGGCGCGGCTAGATTACTACCAGTTAAGACTAGGGTTGGGCCCGATTTCCAACTAAATATCAAAACTTCTATTAGTTATAACATAACTAAGTGCTGTAGGTATATTTAGCGAAATAGTCGGAATATGGGTTACATTACACGTCGCGTTTGCGAAGCCAGTCTGAATCAACAAGTATGGATCTACCTCGGGACTCAGCTATAGTCCGGAACGGTTTCGGCCCGGTTTTTTGCCAACAGCCAGAAAGGGTTATGGTTTTCGCACGGATCTTGGGCGTTTGTAAATTTCTTTATAATCTAACATATTTTCACGCCATTCCCCGAGGGAGCTGGGAGAGGTGTAATACAACAACCACACTTCGCCGGACGATATTCAGTCCCAAATGTGAGCCTGTCGCCCCCAACAATACGCACATATGTCCACACAATGAACAAATTGGTGCGTGCCGTCGGCTGGGTTTGAAACTGCTCCCTCTGGCTTGAGAGGCGGGCCTTCTCCAACTAGGCTATCACCGCTTTTAATAATAATAATAACCTAACCTATTTATATTCTTTACAATCTGTACATTCCTTTAAACTAAATTCTTTATAGCTTACAGGATGTATTTTTGACACTTAAGGCGCGGTCATATCAAGATTTTCCACCCGCACACGTTTACTTAAGCCGCTTCATTCCGATGTCACGCACATTGCACATGTGGCATGATGCGTTCCAAAATGTTCAAATTCAATTCAAATATTATCGGCAAGATAAGAATGTTAAGAAAAACAATAAGATTCTGCATGAGGTCTGTCATATCAAAGCTGACCATAACCTCACTATTTTGTAAACGTACTGGCAATGGTGATCGTGTACCTACTCACGCTCGCTCTTATGAAGCGACTAGTTGGCATAAGAGGGATAAAAGATATGACCTTTTTTTAAAAAAATACTAAATGCTGTTCGCCACTTTACAGCGTACCGGGCGTTAGGCAAGCGCAGATGGCACAGAGCCTTAAAACTTAAAAACTATGGGCGACTAGCTCGAGGGCACTTCTACGGTACGGCCTCGGCTTGGGCTGTCGACGAGGTAGGGGAGTCGAATTGCCCTGGCAACCCAGAAGGGGTTAGCTCTTGGGCCCAATTTTTGGTCGGACAAAGTTGAGAAAGCGATGAACATTGTCATTACGCTTAGAAATAAGAACTGGACCAATGGCTCTGGTTGATATTTTTATATTTTCTAGAAGGCATTTCTAGACGGGCCATGTTTTTATTGCAATTCTGGCCCGGCAATACTGGCCCGGGAGTATTGCGACAATATTTTGAGTGTGGCCAAGCCATTTATTCATACATTACTAGCATGTGTGATGATAGTCGAGCTACAGTCGACAATATTGCCAGTATTGCCGGGCTAGTATTCCAGTGAAAATATCGCCCGTCCAAAAGCTACCTTAAGACGTGGTTCGCTTTCTTTGTTCTACAAATAATACTGATTCAAAATACTCATACATTCACCCCGTACTATAGCTAAGGCTTTTCACCCTTGGCTGCAGTCGCGTCACACACACATACCCAGCTCTATTGGATTTTGTTTATACAAAATGGCTTCTCTTTGGCACACACCCTTCCGCGAGGGATTAAGAAGCTGCAGATGGATTTGACAAGACGGCGTAACCACTACCTAAGAATAAGGTATTTTGCTTTATTCTAGCTTACAATATTTTCAACAGTATATTATGTTTCATCTGGGGAGACAGAGGGACAAAGTAGAGTTACCCAAAAAGTCTCGGGTGAATAGCTTTTTTCTAGGCACGCGTGCTCCATGGTAAAACGCGTTATTGTTTAACATTAGGCGAGATTCCGGAGAAACTCAAGCCTACCAACTAATACGAGTAAGTGTAAGGTTAATTTAAAAAACCTGTTAAATTGTCTTAACTAGTACCTATTGGTAACGACCAGGTTAAACTTTTTTTACGACAAAATTGTTTTTTTTTACTAGATAATAGGTAAAATACGATGTAATGTAATGTAACAAATCCTACGTTGTATCAAAGGAAATCCTATGTGGTGTTAAAAATCTATTTTGTATATGTATATTTTATAATATCTATTTCATTTATAATAATAATAATACTTTTGGGACATTTTCCACACAAGGTCGCCTGTCCCCAGACTAAGCAAAGTCTGTACTATGGCTGCCAGAGACTGATATACATCAAATCAAATCGAATTTATTTATTTAGAGTGAATAACTACAAAGGCAAGTTGTATACGCTGAGGGCCCCAAACTCGGCTGAGCCGGTATCTTGGGGGACATACGTATATATTTTTACATACATATCCTTCTATAGTTTAAAATAGCCGCAACTAATATTCCTGACTTGAGTCACGTTCAATCATTTCCCTATCACCTATTTGTTTAGTAGTTTTCCGTTCCAAGTTATACATCTGTAAATGTCTTTAATCCGTGCAGTCAGAGGTAAGCAGATTTGCTAATTATCGGATTCGTATGGATACAAGATTAGAAGGGTTGCGTTGCTTGTTTTGATGCACATACCTACTGATTGGAGTTAGTCTAACTTATAAGCAACTAGCGACGCGCCCCGGCTTCACATGGTACCTACAAACCGTCCGTAAAATAATATCTAACTTTTTTTTTTTAATTTATTTTCTTAGGAAAACTTACAGCTAGGTATAAATTTATAAATAGAAAATTGAGACAGAAGGCCAATTATAAGTTTTCACTAATAGATAGGTATATAGATAAGTAGGTAACAAAAAACATACACTCATGATAAATCCTACTTACTAATAATATAAACGCGAAAGTTTGTGAGAATGGATGGATGGATGGATGTTTGTTACTCTTTCACGCCAGAACGGCTGAACAGATCTGGATAAAATTTGGCACAGAGATAGATTATAGTCTAGAATAGCACATAGGATATTTTTTAACCAAGGGTGAAACCGCAGGACGCAGCTAGTGTATTTATATAACATTCTGTCGTGCAGCCATAGTACAAGCTTTGCTTAGTTTGGGGTCAGACGATCGTGTGTGCGAGTATCCTGATATTATTATTATTCTTTTCTGTATAATGTGATGTCAGCCTAGTTGGGTGAAGGTCCGACTCTCAAGCCAGAAGGAGCGGGTTCGAATCCAGCCGACGGCACGCACCAATTTGTTCATTGTGTGAACAAATTGGTGCGTGTGCGTATTGTAAGTCATCTGCTTGCTACATGACGAACCCGGTGTATGGCGACAGGCTCGCCCCCTGTCACATTTGGGACTGAATATCGTCCGGCGAAGTGTGCACCTCTGCCCTCGGGGAAAGGCGTTTTACTTTTACTGTTAAGCAAGGTAAAGTTAGTTATATTCTTCCTCCGATGAAAAACATTTTTACTGCTCAAAAGCTAAGCAATCAATGAGCGATTTAGTCTAGGAAACAAGAGGGAAGCCACGGGCAGATGCTAGTAGACAGATGAATAATACTCCAAGATCTTTCTAAAAGAAATTGTAGCCAAGCTTGTGTAGCTTCATTCCTAAGCAACACTTCCTCAACCTCGAATCAAGACGTTCCGATTTCGTCAATTCTTTGTCTCGTCAGTTTTAAAAGGGGGTTGAGTGTGCCAGAAGTGGGGCGAGGGAATCAATAAGGGGTGGAAGGGGTGGTGGGGTGGCAGGGGCTAAACGAGTGAAACAGATCGCCGGACAAAACGTCTAGCGGACACCTATAGGTATCTTTTACTTGGGTGTTTGCGGGCTGTTTTTCGAAATGGTTCCAGTGTTACAGGGTTTTTCTTTCGAGATTTTCGGATGTTTTATCACTGGGTTCTTGTTTACCCGACTGCGAAAGAAGGTGGGTTGTGTTTTTACCCGACTGCGTAAAAAGGAGGGTTATGTTTTTCGAGTATGTATGTAAGTATGAGGGTGTGTATGTATGAGGTTTCTTTGGCGCGCCCTACAGCCTAAACAGCTTGATGGATTTCGACATGTGAGGTGTCATTTGAATCGTCTTGATAGTGGAAGTGACATAGGGTATAACAATTTTGTAGACGGATTTTCTGTTTTTCTTTTTTTTTTTTAATTACCTAGTGGCTTCTGCCCCTTAGGGTTTTGGGGCAATGTTGAGTGTTTTTCTTGTTCACAAACAGCTGTGTCTTTATGTTTTACAGTGAATTTTCTTAACTATGTTTTTGATGTCATTCCCTAGTAATGCCTATGGTTAGGTTAGGACTCCGTGTTAGGATCAAATTTTGAAGAATTTTTGACAAGCGAGTCATAGCGGCGAGTAAGAGAAATTTAATTAGTAACCGGTTAAAAAAAAACTTTTTTTTTTTTTCTCATTCATAATAATTAAGTGTGGTACTTATATATTTCAGTCAATTTATGATTTTGAATTTATTAACGTTCAAGTTAACTAGCTCCAGGGTAGGTATAGGCTAAATTTTCTTTAAATCTGTCCATCATTTTAAATGTGAAAAAATTACAAACAAACCACACATAAACACACAAACTTTCGTCTTTATATTTTTTTAGTAGGATAACATATAATGCCAATAATTAACCTTACGTATAAATTCGAACCCAGCCGACGGCACGCACCAATTTGTTCATTGTGTGAACATATGTGCGTATTGTAGTCATCTGCTACATGACTGGAGCCCGGTGTATGGGGACAGGCTCGACTCCTGTCACATTTGGGACTGAATATTGTCCGGATAAGTGTGGGTGTTGTACACCTCTGCCAGCCCCCTCGGGGACAGGCGATACGATCCTACTAATTCTATGTATAAACGCGAAAGTTTGTAAGAATAGATGGATGTGTGTTACTCTTTCACGCCAGAACGACTGAACAGATCTGTATGAAGTTTGGCACAGAGATAGATTATAGTCCAGAATAGCACATAGGATACTTTTTAACCGCGGGTGAAACCGCGGAGCGCATCTAGTATATTTATAATTCATTATGTTATGTTTATACGTAATAAAATCGACATTCACTAATAACGCAAGTGTACTGTTCAGGCTGGCAACCTCCAGTGTCCTAAAACGTCTAGTTTGCTAAAACGTCCATGTCGCATTTCGTCCAGTGCAACAATGTCCAGTGTAACAATGTCTAGTGTCCTAAAAAGTCTCGATAGGTATCGATAGGTCCACTTCCGACAACATCTAGCGACTCAAAATGTCTAGTCCGACATTGTCTAGTCTCTAGTCCTATATTAAAAGCCCCCAAAATTCGCATCCCCTTTGAAACATCTCAACTTCAAAAGGGACGCGCCGTAGTATCTATCTGTATAGCAATGGTTATATCTGTGTCTGTTATCCCTGAACGCAACACAAATCTAATTGGGGTAGGTCGGTAATGGGGGTGAGTAATACAGCTTTTGTTAGGGTATAAGTATCTTTGGGGATGAAAACGGAGTTTTTCTTGGTTTTAAAAAGAGAAAGAGAGATAAGGTAGTAGTAGGGTGAGATTTGAGCTTAAGATGGAGCATAGAATTTGATTTTTATGTGTTTCCCTCCTAAATAAATAATAAAAAAATTGGGACATTTTTCACACACGGTCACCTGACCCAAACTAAGCAAAGCTTGTACTATGGCTGCCAGAGACTGATACATATCTTACTTCTTACTAATATTATAAACGCGAAAGTTTGTAAGAACGGATGGATGTTTGTTACTCTTTCACGCCAGAACGGCTGAACAGATCTAGATGAAATTTGGCACAGAGATAGATTGTAGTCTAGAATAGTACATAGGATACTTTTTAACCGCGGGTGAAACCGTGGGGCGCAATTAGTACTTAGATATTTTTAAATACATACTTAAACAGATATTAACACCCAAACATAGAACAAACACTAATGTTCATCACATTAATGTTTGCCCTAGGTGGGAATCGAACCTAGTCCTAGTCCTAACTTTTAAAATATAACTAGCTGTTACCCGCGACTCTGTTCGTGTTTATTCAGAAATTAGTATCCAAAATCTTCCTCGTAAAACACTGTAATTAATAATCAAATTTTATCAAAATCCGATCAGCTGTTTAGCCGTGACATGCCTACAAACAGACTGGTACACAGTTAGAGTTACTTGTGATTTTATCATAAGCAAGGATGGATAAATGCGAGATTAAATAATTAAATACTATTAATAATAAAATTAATAACTAATTAAACTTTTCTCTTCTCTACACACCCAGTAAAAGATAAAGCTTCAAATTCGAAGTCTGGATCAGCGGCGCAAGGTTGCTAGTCTATGGGTTTTTTATCGGATACATTTCGGGGAGTGTGCATCTGGTTTGCATGACCTTATTCTCCCTAGCCCGTTCTTCTATAAAACAACAAAGAGTACAAAAAAGTGGCATCGTTTTATGGTCGACGTACCAACAACACGCACGAAACGCTTTGGTTCCTTACTTCTAATACGGACCGCTAGAGTGTGGAATACTCTGCCAGAGTGTGTGTTCCCTGACACTTATAATCTGGGTGTGTTCAAGTCTCGAGTGAATCGGTTTCTTCTAGGCAAGCGTGCTCCATCGTAGGCCGCATCACTGCTTATCATCAGGCATGTTGGCGGCCAAACGAAAGCCTGTTAAGTAATAAAAAAATCGATCTCCTCATAGACCATGCAACTATTTTGATGCGGTTTTCACTATCAGTTAGATAGATATATTTCACGGAAACTTCATATGTACCTAAGTACCAGTGCAAAGTCAGGTCGCGAGCTTCTTCTAATGCTGGGTATACCTACCAAGCCAGCGAATGCCAAAGAATACGCTGCGTCCCGTTTCGTTTCAATAAAATAAAACGAGATGCAGCATATCGTTGGCCTTCGTTTGCTTTGGTTTGTACGCTGCATGACAACTAACATTATTAAAAAAAAAAAAAACTCGGTTACAAAATGTTGTACTGTCACTTCCGCTATCAAGACGATTCAAATGATACCTCACATTTCGATAGCCATCAAGCTGTTTAGGCTGTAGAGCGTGCCAAAGAAACCTCATACATACCCACATACTAACACTCAAAAAACATAACCCTCCTTCTTGCGCAGTCGGGTAAAAACAAGGTCCTTCAAGTAGGTCCAATGCTCGCGACACTCCTTGGTCCGAGTGGAGAAGGATCGAATAAAATCGATACAATGCAAGTTTGCTCGTCTGCCGAGAGCAACAGTTAGTGCAGCGCCGCTGGGGACACTGGATTCTCGTAGCCTAGCCTCAGGGAGAGATTCACAGATCGCCCTTCGACTTACTTTGATGGAAAGTGCAACTTTTGAGCCGAGATGCACAAGCTTTACTTCGATTTTCGACTTGAATGCCTCGGTGGCTCAGTTGGTAGTGAACCTGCCAGTGTTTCACGAGGAGGGTTTTGAAAACTATTTTCTGAATAAATGCGAAAAATTTCGCGGGTAACAATAGTATTGTTATAAAAGTTAGAACTAGGGCTAGGACTAGGTTCAATTCCCACCTATGGCAAACATTAATGCATGTGATGGAATGTCCATATGTAGTGAACCGGCCTTCTGGGCGTAGGGGCGTGGGTTCGATTCCCACCTAGGGCAAACATTCATGTGATGAACATTAGTGTTTGTTCCATGTCTAGGTGTTAATATCTATTTAAGTATGTATTAAAAAATGTCTAAACATGTATATCAGTCTCTGCCAGCCATAGCTTTGCTTAGTTTGGTGTCAGGCGACCGTGTGTGAAAGTGTCCCGAATTTATTATTATTATTTTAATTTGATGGAAAGTTCAACTTTCCGGGCGAAATATAATATTTGAACTTTGCATCAAAGTAAAGTCGGAATGCGGTCAGTGAATCTCGCCCTCAGATGAGTTAAGTACTTACTACTCTCAAGCCATTTTAGCCGTAGAGACGTACCTTAGTAAATTAAAAAAATAAATAAATAGAAAACCCTATAAGCATATCGTCACGCCTTTCCTCCGATGGAGCCTGGCAGAGGTGTATACAGCACTTAACTTCACCGGACGATCTTCAATCCCAAATTTGACAGCGGGCAAGCCTTTCGCCATATACCGGGCTTCAGTATTCTTATGTTCACACAATGAACAAATTGGCGCGTGCCTTCGGCTGGGATCGAACCCGCTCCTTCTGGCTTGAGAGGCGAGCCTTCTCCAACTAGGCCATCAACGCCTAGTAGTTCACTTCGCATGTCTCCACAGCCTCTCATCCGATTAATCTCATATTATTATTAGTGACTCTATGAGCTGGAGACCTCGCGACCGGCGTCTGCCCTCCCCTACAGGTCGCATTCCTCAACAGAATCTCGTAAACATTTCTGAGTAGGTTCGATAATGTAATTTAGACCTGTACACGAAGACAAAGATTCAGACAGAGATCCAGACACAGTTCGGGCACACGAATGCATTTTTGTCGAAGCTGAAGTACAGACGCTTCGCTCGCTAACGGTCACAGATCTATAATATAGCGTTTATTTAAAAAAAATATTTTTTTTTAATTACACTCCACTGACTCCGGGGACCGTAACTTTTGTTAACATACATCTTTAATTATTATTTAAGAGGAATACAGGTAGAGTGAGGTTAGTACAATTTAAACCTTAAACACGCGCAAAAGAGATAGCAGTAAATCGTTTATCTCGCTCTGAACGAACTTGACTACATTAATAATGCGTGGACTGCATTAAAATTGAATTAGACCTAGTTTCAAGATATTATCATTTCTCCAATGCAACTCTGAAAGCTGGCTTGTTTGTCGTAAATACACTGAAACTACTGAAAACAAAACATAGAATAAATGTTAGTTACTTACTGCGTAATGGACACATGGCAACAGTGTTTCTATGTGTCACACAAAAATTTTATATGGCGATTATTTGCTTAACCATCCATTGTTAACATTTTAACTTATTGAATAGCTGTCAGAAACGGACGGTTAAAAAAATCACCTTGAAAAATATGTTCAGTGCTAAAAAAGTGGGAACTATTACGTCTAACTCCGGGACATAATGACATTTTCTTTAAAGTTAGCCGTTTGTTAGTTATTCTTTTATTTAGTTCTAAAATTAAGTTAAAAGAAATGATGATGGTTATGTCACAGCCACCTTGCTTAATCAGCTGTTCAATTAACAGCCTAGGTTTTTTTACTAAAACGGCGCCGTTAAACTAGCTTCCTGAATGAAGTTTAGTCGTAGCGTCTAATACAACATATTTTAATAAATTGGCTGGCTACTGCTATTGTGATTCTTACAAAAGGTGACCATTTGACAAAAAACTAATTTTTGACCGAAAAAATGTGTTTTGAATTATTTACGATAAAAATAAAATCTGAAAACACGTGAAACGAAACGCAATTCTGACAGACGAAAAAATAACCCAAAAACCTCTCCTGCTTTACTCCTCTACAGTAAATCCAACTTGGATCCTTTATGTTAATTTCTTGACTTAACTAAATTTGACAGCTTGAAAAAGGTTATCGAGTATTTATCCCAATTTTTTACACACAAAAAAAAAGTTTCCTTGACGGCTCGTTAACTTAACCAGGGGGGCTATTCCTGCGCGTGAGATGAGATGAGATTTTATCTTGGTCACTCTCACACCTATGACGTTTCAAACGAGAGCAAAAAGGACGAGAAAAAGTGAGATGAAAATCTCAAATCTCCGAATAGGGTCCCTGTTTGACTTTATAATGGCTCTGCGCGTATTACTCGTGGTGCGTGGTTCCAATATGCAAGCTAAATATCTACCCACGCACTAAGCAACAGTAAAATCTAGAATCATCCTCCTTACGTCAGTGAGCAGGAAAATGATAATTTGTCATTTTTATTCATTCATCAATCATGTAACTGGAGCGCCCTTCATTAAAAATACGTTACATTTTAGGTTAGCAAGGATCCGTTTGAACATGATGAACATTGACTTTGTGTTTTGTATGTATAATGAAGCAAATTTTAAAATATATACTGGTTTGTTTTACATTAAGTATACATTTCAATGGGATGGAGAATATCATTTGAAATTAATTTGAATAATTATCATTTTTAAATTTCTAAGTGTGGTAAAATTATTTTTATTCGATTAAAAATAAACAAAAAAAAAATAGTTTAAGAATGGAACGTTCTGTTTAACATTGCATTTTTTAAACTATATAAATAGACTATTTAGAATCGATTAATTAATATTTAGACATGAAACGTCAGCTGTCAAAAAATGGCGGGAAATACAACATTAATTTCGTTAGCTCGATAAATTCATGTTAATTTTTATAATTTGTTACTAAAAGCGTCTTGCAACTTAACCTAAAACCTGAGATTTCTTCTTCGATAAAAAGTAATTATGACAAGTATTTCAAAAGTAATTAATTCAGTACATAAATATCATACTTGTAAAGACAGATAGGTCAAATAGAAATCACTCGCGATCACCCATCCGAAGCCTGACCGTGTCATCCGTTGCTTAGCACCGGTAACAGGTTAGAAACACCCCATGCCCCATCGAGCTCGTTTAATAATTCGCTTACCAATTATAAATTCAGTTGCTATCGAAGCTATTAATCAATTTCAATTGAAGTGTTATTAAAGAATTATGAAATGAAAAAAATAGAGCCTTTCGTATAATTGGGGTTAAAATTGCCAGCATTTGTCAATATTCCCATAGTTAACGCGGTATGAAACGTGAAATTTATTGATTTTTTCAAAAGGTTGACGAGTTTTTTCAAGTTTTGTGGCGCCGTTTGTGTTTGTTGTTTTCTAATTGAAACGTAAATTGAAACGTAATTGAAACGTAGCTTGAGGGGAAATAAAATTACGATTTTGTAGTCTCATAGAGTAATGTCAATGGTTTTATAAAGGAGAATGTGTGAATTTAGTAAAACTGTTCGCCACTAATGCAAATAGAGATTTACTAATTAGTATTTAGAGATTATAATTCAATTCAGATTTCAGATGAATTAAAAGAAAAAAAAAACAATTTTGAAATGAATATTATTGCAAAGTAAACATAATTCGTGAAAAGAATGTTCACAAATCCTGATAAGACGATCGAAGGGTCAATAAATTTTCATCTCAATCCGTAATTAGGCCCAAATTGACCCCAATAAAGCGGAATGGGACAAAGTTCAAAGAACTCTTTCCTTAATCAATGTGAACTAGTTTTTACCAAGTAAAAGTATTTTCAAGCTTATTTCATACTTGCTTTTACAAGAAAAATTTTCATGTTTTTAGGTCCGCTACTTTACAATAGACTTAATTCTCTCGGGCAATTATTTTCCCTTACTTATATATAATGTAAGCAAACTTTTAAAGAAGCTCTCCAAAATATGTCTCATAAGAAAATACAGAGAAGTTGTTATTTGTTTGTGTTTAATTTGTATGTTTAATTTTTAATTTACAGTTAGTTTATTTTATATTTTAAAATTAATTAGAATTTTATTGAATTAGAATATGTGAGTATGCAATGATTATTTTAAGTTAATTTTTTGCCGTATTTATCGCCTGACAAACAGGACTACCTAGTTCAGGCAAAATTCTTTTATTGTTCCTAAAAAAATGTTCGTATCTGATAGTTTTTATCTTTACCATGTAGTTATTGAAATAAAAAATTATTATTATTATATTTGCAGTCCGATTTTGATTGATTGATGAAAAATTGAGCCGGACTTATTGATGTTCAATTGATTAAAAAGTTAAGATAACTTGCGGGTTGAAACCATTAAAAGTATGAAACAGATATATTATTTAACTTTAATCTATGGTGCGTGGTTGCTGGTGATTTAGACCATTCTCAGTAGGTATGTTTTTGTGCATTGCCCTTTGACTCATTACGGTAAGGTCAAGCCATAAAATCAAAAGTGAATTGAATGAAGTGGTGAATGAAAATAAAACTAGAATACTTAGACGAATTAACTACCTTTAATAAATTAACATTAAATTAATTAAAAATAAAATATCTCAAACACTTCCTTAGTATTTTTTTAAAATAATAACTACGTCATTCTCATCAAGTACGAAACGGGCTACCAGATAACAAGTATAATACTTACGGGACCCGCGTAGACAAGAAAATTGAGTTTCAAGATATTATCTTCAGAAACTGTTAGAGCGTACCTACAGTAAGTTATTACTCACTCGATAGATCCTATCTACAGCCATTTCATAAAAATTAATTATCCCTAGTCAAGTAACATAATAAAATTAACCTTGGATAATTAGGTAATTCAAAAATTAAATATAATCACCATCCAGTTTCACCTGCGCCGCTACCCGAGGTGCACCACCTGTGGCTTCGTAAATTTAGTGTATTTTTGTCTCCTTCCCACTTGTAAAGCTATCCTATGTCGGTCTCTTTCTTTCCTGTTTTCACAAATAAGTTGGATCCAAAAACAACATAGAAAACCTCTTGAAGAAATCACGGGATTTTGGACCTTGGCGTTTGTGAATAAGGTGCGTTATTGGTTGTTGAATAACGGCTGAAAACTCTTTGTCAGCTGAAGTTTCAGTCTGGTAGGAAATTCACCGGCACGTTGTATTCTCTGATTGTAATATAATGCGATTTAAACTAAATAGAGATGTGCTGTAGTGTGGTCGATAAAACAGCCTATTACATAAACATGCCGTCACGCCTTTCCCCCGAGGGGGCTGGCAGAGGTGTAATACAACACCCGCATTTCGCCGGACGATATTCAGTCCCAAATGTGACAGGGGGCGAGCCTGGCGCCATACACCGGGCTCCAGTCATGCAGCAGATGACACACAATACGCACATATGTTCACACAATGAACAAATTGGTGCGTGCCGTCGGCTGGGTTCGAACCTGCTCCCTCTGGCTTGAGAGGCGAGTCGTTCCGTCTAGGCTATCATCGCTTATCAACGATCGCTATCATATCGCATAAATAGCATATTTGTATTAAAATACTTACTTTCTTATTTATAAATTTACACCCAGACAAAGAACAAACACAAAATGAATGTTTGCCCTAGGTGAAAATTCGAACCCACTCTCCCAATCTCAAAAGGCAGGTTCACCAACAACGGAGACACTGAGACAATAAAAAATATTTATCTAGTTCTAAAATTCTTGCTATCCTCTTCTCACACAACGAAATATGAAGAAGCACACATCATTATAATCTTGCCAGATTGAGGAATAGAAAATCGAAGACTATAGAATACGTTCAGTCCAGTGTTGCCAGATGAGGAAATTGAAAATTCGGTAGCAATGCTTCAAAATAGAGGATTTTTAATTAAAAAAGCGGTTTTTCTAGTTTTAGGTAAAAATGCGCGCTCATTGATGTTTATACATAGTTGTTTTTTATGCAAGGGTATGGTAGCTAGTAAATAAAATAATGAAACCCCAATTTTAATAAATTGTATAAGTAAAACATACTTATGTCCAAAAATCTCACAGTTACATACAAAATATACCTAATTTCTATGCAGGAAAATGAAAAGTGCATTGGATTGTTCGAACAGATTTCAAAAAAGAGGATCCGCGTAGGTATAACGCGGAAGGCAGAACAATTCTCGAAACGGCGGGGAAATATATGGATATTTGAAATTCATATCATTAATTCTCAAAATAACGCACATCGGCAAGCTTGGCACCACTACTTATCAAAGTACTCACTACGTTTACTTATCTTTATCGATAGTTTCGCATTACTAGTTATCAGAGAATCAGAGTTTATCAACGTTTACTTATTGGCATTTTAGCACATCGATAGTTTGGGATCATATCGATAGTTTCATTTCACTATTCATCATAGTATGATAGTATCCACTCATCTTACTTATGTCTTCAATGTCAATGTCAATATCTTACTTATGTCAATGGCGACCCTGGCTAGCGTCGGTTGTGAGCACGGTCGTGGCAAGCAAACACAAATTTAGGTCTAAAGAACATACTTTACTGCGCACATCGATTCGCAGCATACCTATCGAAACTTTCACACCACTAGTTACCAGGATAGCCACTCAACGTTTGCTTATAAAGATACATCGATTACATACGTACGAGCATGTCGATAGTTTAGCTTCATATCGATAGTTTCGCCGCACTAGTTGCCCGGGTGGCCGGGTGACATTTATTCGTGGCTGTGTAACTGCGCGGTTAATCCAGGGACGTGCAGTTTCGCCGCCGCCTCAATTTGGGTACAAGTAAAACAAATATTCGTTTAATTCACAGTTTACGATGTACTGTGATCTGTTTGTTCAAAAATGTAAATAAGGTTCCGTTATGCCATTTCGGTGCGGAACACTAAAAAGTAATGGGAACTGTGAGTCGGTTAAAGTTGAGAAGTATGTTGTACAAGCTGCGTACTTTGGTTGTATCCGCTCCTGCTATTCAACAGGTGTCGGTAATTTTTCCGGCAAAAAAGTAGCCAATATCTATTATTAATCTACTAAGCTAATCAAAACGACACATCCAGAAGCAGGCTCGGGTTTTGTTCAGAAATATTGCATATCACCAATCGAAAGCTTATTAGTTCAGATTCTTATTTTTGTATTTTTTTTATATCGCCGTTTTCTTAAAAAAAGCATTTTGAAAAAAAAGAAAGAAAAATAAATGAAACATGCTACGCCAAATCTTATTGATCGTCCACCCGTTTGAAGGTGAAGAAGTAACTAACACACAAAAAACTTAAGCCTTTTAATATACTAGCCACCCGCTCCGGCTTTGCACGGAACCTCTAAACCTTCCGTGAAAAATTATCTATCTGATGGTGAAAACCGCATCCAAATCCGTTGCGTGGTTTAGGAGTTATAAGCGGATATACAGATAGAGAGAGAGAGAGACGTGGAAAGCGATTTTGTAGAGAAGATAGAGATAGAAAAAAAGATAGAGAAGATAAGCTAGAGAAAAGTAGTAGGCTAAAGTGACCGGAAAGTAGCTTAAGTAAGCCACACTTCACACATTCCCCTCCTACTTTATTCTGAAATACTTACATTATGATTGACATTCTTATTACTTACATCCACCCGAAAAACAAACCCATTTTAGGGCAGTCGATTAAAAACATCGATACAATAAACATTTGCCGACTCTTGCCGTATTTATTCGTACATCTGTTAGTGCTCCAGTAACACAGTTATTCGGCTACAGCCATGAATCGCTGCAACGGCCCGGATTAGCTGGCTACGGGACTTTATGGACACTGTGCCTACAGACCAGTAGGGACTTCAGGATTTTGGGAGAGGGGGCTTGACAGGTGAAAGTAAGCTTTATCAAGGTAGGTAAGATTTTGGTTTGGGAGTGGCTTTACTTAGCTGAGGGTAACCTATAAATATAAGTAAAAGGTAGAAGTTAAGGTAGGCAAACAAAAAACACTAAAGGCTGCATTCAAAGACGACACACTAAGTGTCGTCTTGATTCAAAATTCCAGTTTTAAATCTTGATTTAAAACTGGAAGGCTATTCTTACGGAGTGAAATTCAATCTCATAATTTTTCATCCTTGGGTCATAGGGTCATAGGGGTGATAGTGACCAAGACAAAATCTCATCTAATCTCACGTGTAGGAATAGCCCCCCTGGTTTTATGTATGGTAAAACTTGTATTAAAGAGATTCGTGACTGAGCGTCGTTTCTTAAAGCGATCCTAAAACAGTCATTTTCGACTTTTATAGAGTGTGAATTAGATACTTTGGGGGAAGGGGGAGGGGGGCCTTGAGCCCCTTAGCTCCCTACTGGATCCGCTTGTGCTATACGGCCGAATAGTGATGTTATCGATGTTTGTCCGGCCAAAACTGGTTTTGGTTGCACTGGTCATGACTGTGGAAAACTGTTTTTTCGTGAAAATTTAAAAGTTGTGGTAAAAGTCGAGTCACTTCGTGCTGTCATGTTTTCTTTAGTAGACTTCTTGGCATAGGGTAGGTAGAGTTAAGATTTGACGTTTACACGTGATTTATAAAAAACTTCGTATACAATGAAATGAACCTTGAGATTCTAGGCTATCATTTTTTTTTTATGTAAAATAGGTCGACGTTTGACCACCAACTCGCCTGATGTTAAGCCTCGCCTAGCATCATGCTATGCTAGGCGATTTTACACCTGCTTAATTAAATATCGATAAACACTTCGTCACGGCTTTCCCCCGAAATACAACACTCACACTTCGCCGGACGATATTCAGTCCCAAATGGTCAGGTCGCATTCTTCAACCGATTGTCGTGAAATTTTGAGAGCAGGTTCGAAAATATATTTTTTTATTGCAAAGTCCAAATCAGATTTTGGAAAACCCTACATACATAACATACACACATTCGAAAAACATAACCCTCCTTCTTGTGCACTCGGGTAAAAAGAAAACTTTATTAGTGGAAACCGCAATTAAGTATAAGTACCTACTTGCAGACTAAAAATTAAAATTCAAGCAAAATGTTGCTCAACGCTTCCATAAAATAATTATTTATCTAGAAAGTACATTTAGTACCGGATATATGTTGATAATTTATGCATCACAATTGGCAACCAACCACTCCTTTCAATAAATTTCTCAATTTCTCGCGACTCCATAGCGCAGCCGAAAACGGGCTTGCCATAGACAACGGTCTATACTTCTATATATATCACTATACTAATGATGGGACAGTCGGTTTGTCGGGTTATTCTTCTTTTTATTGCCTGCCTACCACGAGTTCTGACAGTTAACGTAAACGTTTTCGTTTTGCTCCATACGTTTCACCTAGTTTACATTTTGGAAAACGAAAAAGTTTTCTTTGCTATGAAAAGTCATGGTAAGGGTGCTGAATGTTTTCAGACAGGATCGGATTATCCTCAGAGGCATAGAAACAAGGGGCCGATCGTTAATCGCGTGATGTTTTTTAGCATTGTTAATCTCTCTCCCCCCCCGCCGGTATTTTTTTTAGTAACTTTTTTCACGTGTATTTTTTAGTAGGTACACTACAGCTTAGAAATGGCGCGTTTTGACGAAAAATTAAACACACGTGATATTTTACTACACCCCCCTCCCCCTTGCAAAATTTGTGGTTTTTGCCGAATCCCCTCCCCCTCTTTCCAGCCTCATGTGATTATTGGAAGCGTCCCAATGTAGACAACTTGCCTAATGAAATCAGCCCGTGGTATTTTCATCCAGGTGTAAAAAGTGGAATACGTATACCAAACTTGCAATTTGGCCTTACCTGGAAGATAATCTTTCCTTTTCAAGTAAAATACTATTTTTATCTTGAAAGCATGTTTTTTTTTCGAGATAAAACTAAAAATACTATTTTGTTTATAAAATTGGTGGTTATAAAATTGCCACTGCGAGTGAAACCGAATGACGCAGGTAGCTCGTAGGTATCATAGTTTACGAATTACGGATGCGCCCGCGCCGGTTCTGGGGTCGTGGGTCAGCTTTCTCCTGCTTGTTTTGTCGACCGTGTTTTGGGTTAGCAGCCTAAGCTTAGGCATTCAAATGTACCTGCTACCATATCTAGTTGGTATAGAATTCAGAGGAAGCATTTGCTATTTTTAACCGACTTTAAAATGGGACAGGTGGACAAAAAAATCGTTCGTCTAAGGTTTTTTTGTCCATTTTCATACGAACACATCGGCAATTTATTTTTCAAAATCTCGGTTGGTTCTCATATTTTATTGTTTATTTGTTTCAAATCAGCAGTGTTTGTAATATAATGACTACCCACTTTAAAAAAAAATACAAATTAATTTTGCAGAGACGATAGAGCTCTACTGTACTGAAGCCGTTCATTTTATACACAAGTAACCTAAATAAAATAAAAGTACTTCTAAAACAAAATTGCTTGAAGAAATTCGGTAAGTACCATAGTAAAGTATGTAGGTGTGTGTTTTTAACTATAATATAGTGTAGGTATTGAATTTAGAAATTTCTACCCACACCCACTCAACACTGGCTTGTAAAATATTCCAATAATGCATCCACTTCAAAAACTCCATTTAGAATTTTTATCATCGCAATTCAGTTATCTAGTCCCGCTATCAAAAGCACGATAGCAAATATCTAAACCAAAATGGCTGCCAAAGTGTTATCTATCATAGTAACGACCAATGGCCTAGAGAATTCACTAGGAAGCGACGCGACGTTGAATAGATAATAATAACGGGCTGCGCAGACGACGGACTTGAATTCGCGAGCGTGAGCTCAACGAACACTGAAACGTTGTTATCCTTTTGTGGTAACTATCGTTCTGATGTGAACTAGCGATCACTATTTTTCAGAAAATTACACAATCTTATTCCTGACGTCTTATTGTGATGATTTTTAGGTTTAGCTGCCGATGCTGCGCGATCGCCAATCGTATCGCCGCGTAATAGGGTTCATGGTCGCGCATCGCCGGTGGCTGAACCAAAAAATCTTTTCCATAAGATTTCATGGGCCCTGATCATAATTAGAACTAGCCAGAGAATAGATTGCAATCTATTCCAAATGGAATGTAATTAAGTATTAGAATGTACCGAACATTCGAATAATGACTGTTTTGTTCGAAGCTTTGGTTTCGCTGGTGGCGACGTAAGGAGGCTTGTTAATTTTATTGTTATTGCAACAATTTGCGATCGGTGATCGATTTGTTGGATTACCGTGAGCAATATTGTAAGTAAAAGAATGTTTCTGTAGTTTTGATAACATTCAGTGACACATTTTTAGGAGTGATTAGAGCGCCGTTTAACATCAGAGACAAAATTTAAACACAATTGAAATTCTGACTGATGTTGTTAAGCGGCAAACACGCTCGTCGCTGCTCGCTGTCGTTTGTACAATTTGCAATGAACCAAACTATTTCGTCTACGCAGGTCCTACACCGCATTTTGACATTGCGCCCGACCTTGGCAGCGCGGGAAGCGTTGCTATTGGCCGGAATTTCAAAATGGCGGACGCGCCCGCGCAATTCATTGTTTCAATCAATTAGAAGACCGGTTTTCAAACGATTTTTTTATTCAAATTCTTGTTAATACCGTTTATAGTGAAGCATAATAGCTTGTCACACCTGCATTTGAGGAATTTGTAATACTTACATATAGCTATGCGTTAGAACTTAGCTGCCTTTGTATAAGTTGCCTAGGAAATTAATATTCTGGTGGGTTTGCTACGCGGAAGAGATGTGGGGATACATTGCCCTTTACTTGACTAATTAAATAACAAAGTAATTAAGCGTACATACTTTGAAAAAGCAACAAATTCATTTATAGACATGCACAGCAGAAAAAAACGAAACGTAACGAAAAGGCCGGAGGAGAGACAATTTAGGAAAAGAACACTATAGAAGTGGATAATTTAAGAAGTGGCCAACTTTAGAAATGGAACAAGTTAGGAAGTGGACCAACCCAGCGGAAGAACACTAAGGATAACTTAGAAGAAAGGTATTTTTGCACCCTCAGGATTAAGATGACGAATATCCGAGTGTCAGAGTTCGTCGAAAATTTAAAAAAGTCTTCCTTGGTTTGGTTTTGTCTATTGCCCAGTGCCACCCTCTCTTTCCAGTGGTGATGTGGTCGAAGATGGTAAACACAGTCATAGAGTCTGGGTCTGGAACATTAGACAAGCTGCAATCGCTTCCAAACGATTCTCTAACGGTCGAATGCTAGCTGCTGATTGTACGAAATACGACGTTGAAAAATGTCACGTCATCAAACTGTCAACTCCTCCAATCAGCAACTAGCGTTTGAGCGTTAGCGATTCTAGAAACAGAACCTTATCCTAAATAATATTATAAATGCGAAAGTGGGCATGTTCGTTTGTTTGCTAGTTTATTTGTTTGTTTGTGTGAAAGCGATGATAGCCTAGTCGGAGAAGACTCGCCTCTCAAGCCAGAGGGAGCGGGTTCAAACCCAGCCGACGGCACGCACCAATTTGTTAATTGTGTGAACCTGAACATAAATGTGCGTATTTAATGTCATCTGCTACGTAACTGGAGCACCATGTATGGTGACAGGTTCGCCCCCTGTCATATTTGGGACTGAACATCGTCCGACGAAGTGTGGGTGTTCTATGTTAGAGTGAGAACTCTTTGGGCTTTGCATACTGTAGATTTTGTAATTTTGTTTTTCGAATTGAGTGTTGTGTGTCGTGTCATGTCTGCCAAAACTGTTAAGATTATTTTAATATACTTTCGAACTGTGTTTATCGTATTATTCCAAGAGAATGACCTCTTTAATATGGTAGCAGAGCGTTTAAAGCGATAAACTTAAAATTTTGCATACATGTTGTCTGGGGTACAGAAAAGGACATAGGGTACTTTTTATCCCGAAAAAATAACGGTTCTTGTGAGACCGCGGGTGAAACCGCGGGGCGCAGTTAGTTATGTATACAAACGCGGCTTTGATTGTCTGTCTGTATTCTGTACGGTGCGTTCATTCATGATTTAGCTACAGTCTACATAGCTTTATAGTAAACAGTTACATTGTAAACTATTCTGTATCAACGTGGAGACACAGAATAAATAGTAGTTGGTAGAGCTGGTAATAGCATAAACAAAATCGCCAGCAACGGTCCGGCTGGTCGGTCATTGGATGGGTGACCAGCTTAGGTATTCCTTGTTCACAATCATTCGGTAAGTTTCCGTTCGGATACCAAAAATTTTGAACTCAAATTATCCGAATCTCACTCCGTATTCATAAGTTTTTCAAGGTGATTCATTCTTCCGATCGGATTTATACTCGACTTCCTATTCCAAAATTTATAATAGTAGACTGAGATTCGAATAATTTGAGTTTGAAATTTGTGGGATCCGATCATAAAGTTTTCCGAATGATTGTGAAATCCGCAGATTGTTTTAAAAGTACACTCTGATCTTAGTTGTTTTGGATTAGAACGAACTACCTATACGGGTTAGAGATTGCTTCTTTGATTTTTAGTTCAGACAGATGCACCACACGACGACAACTACGTAAAAAAGTGTCTTTTCGGACACCGTGTCCCAAAACATACATTTCGGACAGTGCCCCAAAAATGTGTGTCCGAAATAACACCAAGTCAAAGTTCAAGTGCATTCAACTTCAAAGATGTCTTCTAGCTAGACAGTCAAAAGCAAAACGCTAAAATTAAAATATTTTATCGTCGAAAAATTGCAAATTCATGTAAAAAAACACAAAACTAACCCTCGCAAAAACTTATCTTCTCGAGGGCGGTCAGAAAAAGGAATATCTCTTAATAATTAATTCAGCTCGGAGACTTTTTAATGGCGAAAGGCAAAGGGTAAGAAGTAGGGATGAGGTGAGCTTCCGGCCACTTTCATGTCATAATACATTTTGTCAAATTATTTGTACTTAAGCCTTGAATATTCGCCAAATGCGTCTATTCAACACGTAATAGTGAAGAAGCTACGGACCCTACCGATATGAAAAAAATATCACCAATAAGATCATTCTGTTACCTATTAATTAGTCTTATTAAAATATTATATTACTTACTAGATTGCGAGTAAAAAAATATTAAATGGACGTTGTTTTCGTTCTCATGGCGTGCAATACCGTGCTTTCGGAGATTACGTTACCATATATTTTTACATCTTCGGATAGGAAATTAAAAATATGATTGATCGTCCTTTTACCATATTTTTAGAGCTAAAATTGAGTTAGTTTAGTAATATTTTGTGTTATTTTGAAGTATTTCGTCAGATCACGTGACCACTGACACCCGCGAGCTCCTTTGCGGGGGACGGGCCAGTCGGCGCCAGCGCCTCACGAAGGAAGGACGTACTCGCCTTGCCGAAAAATATTTTCGCATTTTTTTTCTATTTGTACGTAAATCATCAATTAAACAGTGCTTAATTATCCAGAGACAATCAAAAAAAGTAGTTTTTCAAGACATTTGATAAGTTTTTAGTGACTTTACTACTAGTGAAAATATTTGGACAATAATTGATCGCGTTGTGAGTAGAGGGTACAGAAGGTTGATCCGATGAAAATGGGAGATGTCACCAAGGCAGCTAGGCGTAACAAAAAAATTGGACTCCAACTAGGTAGCTAAGTGGTAAGTACCTACCTACCTATTAATATTTAATTACCACATAAATATTTTTACCCGTTTGTTCTTATTGTGTAGACTGAAGTGACTAACCCTAGTGTCTGAGTTTTTAGTGGCATATGATTCGGTCTGACGTTTGTTTTCCTGATAAAAATACTTAATAGAAAACTACAGACGTGTCCTCCGACCTATGTTAACTCTCAGGGCTTCACCGTCCATTACACCTTATTGCGATGATTGTTGGATTTAGCCGCCGACGCTGTGCGACCATGAACCTTATTTTGCTGTGATACGAGCCGCGGTCGCGCAGCGTCGTGCTGTACTACAATCATCACGCCACGGCACGGGCCCCATTGTACATGTTGCTCATGATAATTATCCAAGTGCAAGACTTGACAGAACTGTGTTTTTGTTTTGTTATGTACAAATGTAACTTTATGTGTCACATTTGTACATTGCACAGGGTTATCGGTATAGGGTGTACTAAGCCAAACGGGGGTCACTGTACTCTTCATTATAAACAACGATTACTTTTTAAACTTTTTTATTTGTAAATTAAATCGGGGAAAAAAGCATCTGCTTACATTTTGTCGACGATCGATGAGCTTTTTGTATGAAACAGCTGTTTTTTTTTCTCGTGATTTCATTTGATTCAATTATTCACAAAAATTATACTAAGGTCAATATACCTAAGCCATTTCAAATTGAAGCTGTGGCATACTTGCTGATGCCCCAACACCTAGTTAATAACAGAAATGGGGAGTATTCTATAGTTAATAATAATAAGTAATCCTTCTTGAACAATCTGGTAAAAATAAAATAATGATAATTATTATGTGTACTTACGATGTCAATATCGGAAAGCGGTCGTTGCGTGCGAACGGTGTAAATGACTAATACTAATTTTTGTTTTTGGTATAGCACATTTCCTAAACTAACCTACCTAAACTAGAAACAATCACATTTTTATGTTATAGCTGACCAACCACGGTCCGCAATACATTATTATTTTTAGCAGTGTAGTAAGCATATTTTTCTAACTTATCCTGGTTTGTTAACCGACTTCAAAAATTAGGACGCACTCAATTACATTGTATAAATTTTACTAAATGTTTGTTGCAGCATAACTTCGTTATTTACTCATTTATTTTTTATTTGAAAGAATATGCTTACTAACACTCTGATCAGTCACTTTGATCAAAATAAAGTATTTTTTAGTAAAAATAGTATTTAATACAAAAAGTCAAGCATTTGCATTCAGAAAGTAGTGTTCCGAGTCATGGACATTGAATTCGATAGAAAAGTTATTACATTTTCTTACAACAATAACCGAGCGAGAGATCGTTAGCGAGCGAAGCGTCTATGCTTCAGATTCGACGAAAATGCTTTCGTATGTCCGAATTCCGTCTGGATTTCTGTCCGGATCTCTGTCCAGACCTGTCTTAATCTACAGGTGGCATTTCTTAACCTATTCTCTTGAAACTTTGTGAGTAAGTCCGATATTTAAAAAGAATTTTCATGTCTAGGCGGTTATTGGAAATTTTTCAATATGGCAGAGATGTGATTTAAAAAAAGATATATCTCCGCATAATTGGAAAATTTTCAAAAAACCTTTTTGACGAGATCACCAGCTCACAGAGTCACTATTGTATGTATTGTTATTTATTTATATTTATTATATACAACAATTTCTTTGGTAACTGATACCAACCTGCATCTAGTCTTAATAGTTATTTTAATCTAGTCTCTATTGCATGAAGACTAGATTAATAATATATTTTAAACTGGGATTATAGATTGGTAATTGTTTTATATTTTATGGTATCATGGAAAGAGACAAACGAGACGCTTTGAGTAATATGAATATTGTGTAATTAATATCTTTAAATTGCTTTATTTCATTTTTTCAGAAACAGAGATCAATGAAATTATCAAAATTTAAACACAAGCGTTCAGCCAACGACAAATGCGAGTACTGAACTAAGGTGAGTTAAAAGACATTTAACATCTTATATTATTAGGGTGACAAGCATAGTGCATAGTCAGAGCTATGCCAAATGAAAATGCTATTGCTGAAGTTGTCGTATGTCCGGCGTCCAGCGTCTGATTGCACGGATGTCCGATTGTTTTCCTCTACAGATCGCATTTCTCAACCGATATTTGTGAAATTTTGTAAATTTAGGTTTTATTTAAAATAGCGGATATATGTAATTTGTGAGACGTTGCTCATAGAGCCACTACTTGTAATCAGAGTGGCGCTGAACTGCTATGGGCATGCGTGACGCCAGTACAACCATTCACTCAGCGAGTGCGAAGCGCGAGTGAAGAACTTCCGTTTCAGTTAATAAAAATACTAAAAACTTATCCTATATTTTTATCTACAGATGCCTAGTTCAAAATCAGCCGAAGGGTATCAGAGCATCCGAGGAACAGGGACTTTTTCACCTTCGAATAAACTGGTAATCTTTTTTTATTTTTTTATTTTTTTGTGTACACAATGTACATAAATAAATTATTGATACGAGCGTTGGGACTTAGTATGGTTGCAAATTAATTATCATTTAATATTGTTTTTAGGAACAACAATATCAGTCTTCATTGCCGAATCTCATCGTCGAAGAAGAAGCAGAACAAGAACAGAAAGACAAA
The DNA here is from genome assembly GCA_911728515.1 of Peribatodes rhomboidaria. NCBI lineage: Eukaryota > Metazoa > Arthropoda > Insecta > Lepidoptera > Geometridae > Peribatodes > Peribatodes rhomboidaria. The sequence goes on from OU452190.1 coordinate 3,228,161, forward strand.
AGTTATTGGCGTATTATAACATTAGCTTCTTCTTCGTAAAATTGAAGGAAATATCAAGACACAATGGATTTGGTTGCGACAAACAATCGATAGACTTGATTGGAGAAAAGCAAACAGGTCTTGCTTCTAAATTCCCCTTTTTGTGAATAAAGAGTAACAATAGTAGATTATGTACCGAGGGCACAAAGCAGTGCCTTACGTCGCGGGCGGCTTATTGTACCCTGAGCGTAACGAGGGAATCTAGAGTTAACTCCCGAATGCAGCAAGGGAAGATGAGTCCTGAGGGCAGCGAGGGGTTCAAGCCGCCCAAGACAACACACACACACACTGCTTTATCCTAGAAGCGAATTCTCTACTAAAAATACTGTCTAATATTATACTCTCTCATAACTAATAAAAAGTTACTAATAAGGTACAGACTTTTATTTTAAATTTCGTGCAGCTCGTGGAACACGTGCTCGTATTTTTTTCTTGGTAGCTAGTTCAATTTTCAAATAAACTCTTCTTACAGTGCTATTCTGAGTTTTTATTCAATGTTAACCTCTTTGCTTGGAAACTCCCAGCTACAAGCTTCGCTCGGATTTATGTTTCATCTATAAAACCAACATTTGAGTTTCATGTGTTAGATTAAGGATGTGTTAATTTGAGCGATTACTGCCTTCAAAGCATTTGATTTATTGATATTTTTTGAATCTCGGTTTATTTTGATTATTTTTTTGGTGTTTGCTAAAATCTAAGCACTATACATGTATTTCAGCTACAAAAGGTTTTTCAATATCCAATCTAAGACCCCTTTAGTCCAGCTATAGAGGATTTTTTTTCTATATTAACTACTAGCTGCTGCTCACGATTTCGTACGCGTAGATAAAAAAAAGCTCGTTCCGTTAGTTTCTTGTATTTGTCATTCACTCGAGGAGGTATTATAGCGCGAGCCGTATGCGAGCCCACTAATGGAGCCAATAGTGTAATTATTAACGCACACGCGTTTCATTTGACGTTTTTCATCACACATGCGAGGGGAAAAAACACAGACTTGCATTAGTCAATACATTTTTCTGAAAATGTATGCGCATTTTGCTGCTTTTCCACCCATCAAAATTTTCCTAGGCAAAATAATAAAGCGAATACTTTGTTTAAATTATCATACCTAATTAATTGTCAATATTTTGATAAAAAAATAATGTTTATTTACTGTTATTACGTAGTTATGATACTTTAAATTAAGAATTTAAGAAAAGTAAAAAAAAAACTCTTGTTGATTTATTTAAAAAAAGTCTAGTTTAGTTACTAGTGCGATAATGGTAAAGTAACAGCACACGTGCTTAATAGCTCGGATTATGAGCTAAAACTGATGTAATAAAGTCCTTTTTACGAGCGAGAGTGATGAAAAAGATATTAAACACAAACGCGTTTTTAACTTCAAGTAGGAACATTTCAGCAAAATCAGGCAAGAAACTATCGAGAAAATAATGAGGTTGTGAGTTCTGGGTCCACTATATTTTCAACAATTTTAGTCATTTTTATACTACCTACTAATTATATAAAACAGATTAGTACTATCAACTCGTAGAATACATTTTTAAAGCGGGCCGTCGATTGAACAGCTCTGCTAGTCCTAGTCAATATGTTTTTTGTTATGAGATTTTTGAAATGTTGTAAGCATTGGTTTAAGATAGGTTGAGTGATTTATCCCTGGTACCGGAGTTCTTAGAATGCCCATCAGGAGCCCTATTCTTGCTAGAAATATTTTCTGATCAATGTCTCTCTCGTTTTAAAAGTCATAGTGAGAGTGACCAAGAAACATCTCACGCGTCAAGAATAGCCCTCCAGAGCTATTCTTACGATATTATATTATTCCCCCTATTCCTACGCACGAGATATGTATTGGTCAATGTCTCTCTCGTTTGAAAAATCATAAAAGTGAGAGGGACCAAGATCCGATGAACCAAGATATCTCACACTTCAGAGAGTCCGTGGTCTACGATTGTTTTTTTGGCTTCAAATAATTTAGTCACAAAACATTACAATAAAGCATAACATCACAGAGGGCATTCATTTTTAGGCAAAAATATTTTTTTCACGGTGTTTCGTCTGAATTTGTTTAGTCTTTGAGAAATGCTAGCTCAATGTTCAAAAGCTTCGAGCGTTGATCACTAGAGGCGCTAAAACCAGCTGAGCGCCGAATTCCAAATGTCATTGGCGCATCTTAACCTCTTAACTATTATGTAGATAGAAACGTCGCAAACGTCGCAATAATAAGAATAAAATTTTAGCATACACTTTTGTGCTTAATTTTGTGCTGAATTTGTAAAAACACCTAAGTACACCTATTATTAATGTTGAAATTTTCAGTGAACATTCGTGTTTGTTCTACGTCTGGGTGTTAACTATCTATTTCATTATATATTTAAAAAATATATATGGATGTATATAACAGTATCTGGCCGCCATAGTATTGCTTGGTTTGGGGTCAGACGACCGCGTGTGCAAGTGTCCCGACAAAAAAAAAAAGAAACTGTCCCAAGATTTTTAAGAATAAAACAAAAACAAAATATGTACGAGAGGCTAAATAAAACCGTTTAATCTTTGATTTTAACGTTAAAATCGTTTAATTGATAAATAAAAGCATCGAAAGTTGATGCATCGGACAAAAGAAATGTATTCGTGCTATGTATGGCATGAAATGGGATGACACATGTAGACCAGTCTTTAAGTCAAATCACTTACTAACTGTTCCTTGCTTGTACATTTATGAAATGGCCAAATTTGTTCGTAATAACCCCACGCTTTTTGATATTTATGACAATGTTAATAAAAGATCCGCCACTCGGGTTCGCCTCAAGCTACCTCAGCCAAGACTTGAGCTGTTTAGGAATAATTGTATTTATATGGCTGCTTTGATTTTCAATTCTCTTCCAGAGGAGTTGTTAGAACTCCCATACAGGCAGTTTTGTGTTCGGTTGAAGAAGTGGCTAGTTAATGAATGTTTTTATGAAACAGATGAATTTTTAAAGAAAATGTCGTCACGTTTATATAAATATGTCGGAGAAAACAGGGAAAGGAAGCCGAAGTATCTCTCATCAGTCTCATCCCACTTCTGATGTCGGGGAAACATAGAGAAATAGGAAGCCGAGCCTTCACATCTCACTCCTGATATCGGGGTAATGTAGGAAAGAGGAGCCACGCCGTCGCATCTGATCCCATTGATGTCGGAGAAACATAGGAAAGGCCGCCGCGCTGTAACCTTCCACTTTTGGTGACGGAGAAAATCTAGTAGGCCGAGGTGTTGTGTCTGATTTCTCATCCGTGAACTCGCTATCATTTATGGTCGGCGTCAAACTTCAGGAACGTTGAAATAAGGGGACAGCATTGAAGGCTTTTCACTATTTTAATTATACAGTCACTTAGACTACTTATTTAGTGAATGATCACAAAGATAGTTGGCGATTTAGAGTAATGGGTTTACGAATGACCATTGCGTGCGACCGCTTTCAGCCCAGTCCTGTCAACCACTGACTGACAGACATGACGTTCGCCCGAAATCCCAAACGCAACTCCATTCGGTGTTAACCGCTCTAAATTACCATAAACAAATCGATTAATCGTCATAAACCACAGATTAAAACTATCGATTAACAACTTTCAAACTGATTTTCTTTATCCAATGATATCTCGCGCCGTCATTTAGACTGATGAGAGATACTTCGGCTTCCTTTCCCTGTTTTCCCCGACATCAGAAGTGGGATAAGAATAACGTCCACAGCAACAAGATATGGCTCCGTCTTTGGCTACAATTGTGCAATGATCTGGAAGCGAAGTGGCATAGCAACAGATGGCTGATAGGGTCGCCCCTACGTGCTATTATTGTGTGTGAGTGTGCGGACTGTTTCTTCGTGGTGCATGAACGGCAGCAGAGCGGCAATGAGAGAGTGAGCATCGAGTAGACGTCTGCATTATCTCGACGGCGTTTGATTACACCTAGTCTATGCTATGTGACGCAACTAACAAACAACGAGAGACGAAGGATAGCAGTGTACCGAACAAAACGTCGACGCCTACGTGTTACTACTGCAACGAGGTTACATCGCCACTCGTTGATCGAAAAAGGGCACCAAAATAAGCAGCAGCAACGTGCGAGATCCGGTCAATGCCTGGAGGGCTATTCTTACAACTCGAGATTCCATCATACCTCGAAAAAAATGGCTGAATTCGAGATGCCTTATTCTAATCGCTCGAGATCGAGATAATCTCGATGGCTGGGGCGCGAGATGTCTCGAGTAGTCGGAGGCAGTGGAGACTTCCAGGAATCGAGATCGAGATGAGATGAAAATCTCCTATCTCCGAATTGGGCCCCTGCAGTATGAAGCAGCCATTGATCACCTACGAGTAGCAATTGAATCCGGTGAGAAGTTTTCATTTTATTTGATATTCGTAAACGATGTATGTCAGAGTGTTATTTTCTATTGGAGTTGTTTAAAGTTTGAAAATACCCACAAACAGTTTGGTCAGAATGTGCCGATTACGGCACACACAGACGAGTCATGCAGTCAATAGATAACTTATTTAGTGTCAATGCTTTTGATAAAACTATGCCTGAGGGGTAGTAGCCGGTAGGACAGTAGCCTGTGTAGTAATAGCCTGTGTGGCAATAGCCTGTGTGGCAATAGCCTGTGTGGCACTAGCCTGTGTGGCAACAGCCTGTGTGGCAACAGCCTGTGTGGCAACAGCCTGTGTGGCAATAGCCTGTGTGGCACTCGCCTGTGTGGCAATAGCCTGTGTGGCAATAGCCTGTGTGGCAATAGCCTGGGTGGCACTAATCTACATGGTACTGTCTTATGTGGCTCCAGCCTGTGTGGCAAGCTTGTGTGGCAAGCCTGTGTGGCAAGCCTGTGTGGCAAGCCTGTGTGGCAAGCCTGTGTGGCAAGTCTGTGTGGCAAGTCTTTGTTACAACCTTACTTTTGTTGCATTATAGTCTGAGCGACGACCTAGCCTGTGTGGTCAGCCTATGTAGTAAACTCCTCCCGGTGTAACATTAAAGTACGAGTAAAATTAAAAAATCTCGTAAAATGTTGACTTTCGTACTATTTAAAGTTATAGTTGCACTACACAAATCCCTATTAGCACATCTCCATACAGTTGTGTTGTTATTGTTAAATTTTATGAAATTGTATTTGTACCCATTACATAACAAAAAGTCTTTCCCTTTTTGTGATTTTATGAAATTCATTAATAATAATGAAAGGAATCAACACTATTTGCATTTTAGGATTGTCAAGCTGACATACTTTAAAAAAGTTTAAAAACGCAATAGCACCTTTATCATAGAGTTTCAATGAGGCAATTGAGAAAGTAGCATTCGAGAAAAGTAAAGTGCACTACATGTGTGATGTGATATGAATTGTTTGTTAGTTTGTTGATATACTACACACTAATGAAGTGGTACAACGGACAAAAACTAATGAAAGTACAGTCTGCAGCAGTTATTTAAAAAAGGGGTCGAGAATACGCGTTGTCGTTTCAGGAAGATCATAATTTTGGCGGTTGTCAATTTAGGTAGATGACGATTTAGGATGTTGTCACTTTCGAAAGTTGTCGTTTTCGGAAGTTGTCAATCTAGGAAGTTTCACCCTGGGAAGTTGTCGTTGTCACCCTGAGGGACCTAGCCTGTGTGGCAAGTTTAAGTGACAACTTTAATGGCATGTTATTCGTTTGAAATTGGACACAGCAGTTTTCATAAGTCCAAACCGCGTATGTGTACCGTCATAGGATTTTCAATGTGGCTTGATTGAATTCTTGGAACATTGGATGTATGATTAATAATTTAGTTTTAGCCTCGATTATTCGATCAAGATCAGTTCGAAAAGTCAAGTTGCTTATTTCAATTATCATGACAATTAATGGGGATAGTTAACGAATATGAAGTTACTGTTAGAAGAGTCAATTATACTCTGGTACGATGTTTATGGTTGGTAGAATTGGGTTTAACTGTGTTTTGTGTTATCCCATAACTGTGTTCGCTTTCTGTGAAATTATGGAGTTAGATTTGACGGTCAGAATGACCGAGCGTTAAGTGGTTACTTGAGCTCTTTGATGATTGTCCACAGATGATGAGATGAACTATTCACCCGAGGACGTGTGAAAATGCAGGATGGCCGTGACGGCGCGAGATATCATTGGATAAAGAAAATCAGTTTGAAAGTTGTTAATCGATAGTTTTAATCTGTGGTTTATGACGATTAATCGATTTGTTTATGGTAATTTAGAGCGGTTAACACCGAATGGAGTTGCGTTTGGGATTTCGGGCGAACGTCATGTCTGTCAGTCAGTGGTTGACAGGACTGGGCTGAAAGCGGTCGCACGCAATGGTCATTCGTAAACCCATTACTCTAAATCGCCAACTATCTTTGTGATCATTCACTAAATAAGTAGTCTAAGTGACTGTATAATTAAAATAGTGAAAAGCCTTCAATGCTGTCCCCTTATTTCAACGTTCCTGAAGTTTGACGCCGACCATAAATGATAGCGAGTTCACGGATGAGAAATCAGACACAACACCTCGGCCTACTAGATTTTCTCCGTCACCAAAAGTGGAAGGTTACAGCGCGGCGGCCTTTCCTATGTTTCTCCGACATCAATGGGATCAGATGCGACGGCGTGGCTCCTCTTTCCTACATTACCCCGATATCAGGAGTGAGATGTGAAGGCTCGGCTTCCTATTTCTCTATGTTTCCCCGACAAATATAATAATAATAAAATGTAAGGATGGGTTATGCGTCTGTAGCTTAGTAGTTACGTTTTATTTAATAAATAACATTAATGGTTTCTCGCCTCAAGTATAAATTAATTGACTAATTTTTTGCATAAATGATGTAAAATATAATAAATTATTACTATTACATAATTAATACACATTTATAATATTATATGTCTAATACAATTCTAATTTCTAATATAATAATTCACACTGACAATGTATAATCAGCTTCTCAGGACGGATATGTTTAAACATATGTATTAATTTGCACGCCTTACGGCTGTTAATGGATGGACGTAATACTTAAGACCATGTACCACTAATATGCAAATAAAGATTTTGACTTTGACTTTGACTTTGACTTTGCAGTCTTAGCTATTTTTAGATTTAAAAGTTTGGCCTTCCGGCAATCCGTCATAAGCACTCTCGGTCATCTCTAGTGAAGGTAGGACGGAAGATGCCGCGCCACTCTTCACCTCAAAGCGGCCCGTAATTTGTACAAACGGACATCTAACGGGATTATAAGTTTTGATAATCTGTGAGGTATATTGCAGAGGAAAAACTGTTGAACATTTCTAGAAAACCCTTGCAGCCATAGAAATAAAAAAATGCATAAACATCTGCTAAACCAATGTTCAGTTCGACATTGAGTAGCAAGTAAATAGCGCTATATAAACGTGTAACTATTGTTTGAGCAATAAAGTATTAGTAAGTTTTTTTTATTTTATTTATTTTTTATTGTTTGAGCAATAAAGTATGAATCGGCATTGGGACACACATCCTTTGTTCTTTTTCGTTTGGCAACTTTTGGTAAATTCGTTTAGAAACTTTTTCGTCCAAATTTAATAATATTTTTTAAGAAAGCTCACTAATTAATAATATTGCACATACAATTTACGTTTTAGGGCAGGAATATTAATCAAACTGTGTTGTTTTTTTAATCTCTTGTCCAAAATTCGTTGATCCTACTAATATTTTAAATGCGAAAGTTTGTAAGAATGGATGGATGGATGTTTGTTACTCTTTCACGCCAGAACGGCTGAACAGATCTGGCTGAAATTTGGCACAGAGACAGATTATAGTCTAGAATAGCACATAGGATACTTTTTAACCGCGGGTGAAACCGCGGGCGCAGCTACTTGGCTATAATAAATCAAAGATAAAGCAATTCGAGCAACCTTCTACCTATAATTCTAATTACCTAACACCATTTTAAATTTCACAATGAGTAAGAATGTTCTAACATTTCTCAAGAAGGAAAATATCTTCAAGGCAGAGGCCATTGTCAACTATCAGGAAGTTTTGCAACAGACGGCGTGATCGAATCTGTGGAGAATGGAGATTGGTCAAGTGGATGATTGAGACGCGGCTAGTATATTATCTGTTAGTATCTGTACGGTGTTGTTTTTTCAATTTTGGCTTTTAACGAGGCATTATTTGATTGACCCAGTAATGCGAAGTCAAAGTCAAAATGTTTTTATTCAATTTGAGTATCAAAGATACACTTATGAACGTCAAAGTTTTTTTTTTCAAATGGATTCCACCGCCTTGTTCGGATAAAGAGCCTCTACTCAGTAGAACAGGCAAGACACTGAGGGGCATTATTTTTTCGAAGAATAAATAAAGTGTAACACAAATTTAGGCTTACAACTAGGTAATATCTATACATACTAGCGGTTACTTGGCGGAAGTGGAAGGCTCCAGACATCTTAATAAATCAGATCAATCTAGAGAATAAGATAGCGCACGGCGTATGATCTAGGTGAAGCCAAAAACAATCCAAAAACTACGCTACTGTCGTATAGGTACACAACACTCACACATTGACGCAAAAAAACTACGCTACTCGCTTGGTCATTCTTACCTCGACATTATAGACATAGGTTTATGGTATAATTTCGTGTACATAACTTTCGTATACATAGTGCATTATAAAAATGTGGCCAGGACTACATTTAGAGGTTCTTTTTAAAAACTGTGCAGTTTTTTTACCATTCAATTTTGAAAAAGCCGTAACATTAAACTCTTACAAATATGTGCAGTTTTAAAATATTAAATCTCCTAAGGTTGCATATTGGAACGGAAATGGCTAACGTAGAGATTGGGAATTAATATTCGTTTTCATGCAATTGTAAATAAATAAATGAATAAATTTGGGACATTTCCACATACGGTCGCCTGACCCCAAACTAAGCAAAGCTTGTACTATGGCTGCCAGAGACTGATATACATACTTAGATATTTTTAAATACATACTTAAATAGATATTTAACACCCAGAGATAGAACAAACACAAATGTTCGCCACATAAATGTTTGTCCTAGGTGGGAATCGAACCCACGCCCCTAAGCTCAGAAGACAGGGTCACTACCAACTGAGCCACCGAGGCAGTCAATGCTTTTCGTGCCAACATTACCACGCACACACATTGAAAAAGAAGTGTCTTCAGCGAGATACATACATATATGCAGTGTTCCATCTTTTTCTCTATAGATTGATCTGAGACTTATAAGTAGCGAGGTCACAGTTCGGAGCAAACAACTAGTACGCATGTGTTAAGTTTTTTGTCTGCATAACAGTTTCGTCAGCCACATATATGGACATTTTGATTTGTGTTTTTCCTGTTAATTAAAATATTTAAAAACATTTGCGGATACCTACCGTTGAAATTAACAGGATAATTTTTGGTACTTACTTACTTGTTCAACGAATTCTAAGAAATCTGTCAAAAACAAAACTTAGAGGGCAAAGTTAAACAATGTTCTCGAATCGCTCATTTCCTGTCTTCCTTGTTTTCAATACATAAGTATTAGGTCCTTACGTATGAAATTAGCGTTTTGTCGTACTGATCAATTTGATCTGAAATATCTCCTCTTTGGTTAAGAATTCGAAATTCAAATTAATAAATTCATTTAGCTGGTTTTTTTTTCTTTGGAATACAGTCATTCATTTGCTATTTTCCTCATTATTTTTTCTCTGGCGTCGCTTATTACCGCACAATGGAAAACATGAAATATCGGTATATTTACGAGTACGAGTTCTACCGTGGCACCAGTGCTGCAGAAACAGCTTGAAGAATTAATTATGTGTACGGCGCTGGTGTCGCTAAAGACAGCACGGTACGTTTTTGGTTTCAACGTTTTCGTTTTGGAAATTTCGACCTTAAGAACCAACCCCGTGGACGGCCGGAGATCAAAGTGAAAAACGAAGAATTAAAGGCTATTGTGGAAGCGGATCCATCACAAAGCACTTCAGAGATAGCAGCAGGCTTCGGGGTAAGTGACAAAACTGTATTAATCCACTTGAAGCAAATCGGGAAAGTAAAAAAACTCGAACTATGGGTACCCCATGAATTGAGTGAATCGAACTTGCAAACACGGGTCGCCTGCTGTGTTACTTTGCTCAACCGACACAATAATGAAGGGATTTTAAATCGAATCTTTACTTGTGATGAAAAGTGGATATTGTACGATAATCGAAAGCGCTCATCGCAATGGCTGAACCCTGGAGACCCAGCCAAAACCTGCCCTCAACGAAAATTGACTCAGAAAAAGTTACTTCTAAGTGTTTGGTGGACTAGCGCCGGTGTCGTTCACTACAGCTTTCTTAAATCTGGCCAAACGATTACGGCAGATATCTATTGTCAGCAACTGCAAACCATGAAGGAAGAACTAGCTGTTAAACAACCGAGATTGGTCAATCGCTCTAGGCCACTGCTGCTTCACGACAACGCAAGACCACACACTGCACAACAAACAACCACTAAGTTAGCTGAGCTACAATTGGAATGTCTGCGACATCCACCGTACTCCCCGGACCTTGCTCCAACAGATTACCATTTCTTCCGGAATTTGGACAACTTCTTACAAGGAAAAAAATTCCACTCCGATGCAGCAGTCCAAACCGCCTTCAAAGAGTTTATTGATTCTCGCCCCCATGGTTTTTATAGTAAAGGGATCAATGAACTACCCATAAGATGGCAAAAGTGCATAGATAACAACGGTGCATACTTTGATTAATTAAATATATTTTACAAAAAAAAATCGACTTTTTATTCCTCCCGTACAAAACGCCAATTTCATACGTAAGGACTTAATACTAACTTCAATTTTAATTCAACTAAAATGTTCTTACCGACTTAAAGTATTCTGTACTAACATTTTTAGCATTGGCTGCCTTGGTGGCACAGTTGGTAGTATACCTGCCTTCTGTGCTTGGGGGCGTGGGATCGATTCCCACCTAGAGTAAACATTTATGTGATGAACATTTGTGTTTGTTCTATGTCTGGGTGTTAATATCTATTTAAGTATGTATTAAAAATATATATGTATGTATATCAGTCTCTGGCAGCCATAGTACAAGCTTTGCTTAGTTTGGGGTCAGGCGACAGTGTGTAAAAATGTCCCGAAACTATTTATTTCGTAAAATAGTCTATGCTAACATTTCATAAACGTTTCAAAAGTTTTAGAATTGATTAAGTTTGTATAGGTCGAGTGGTTAGCCCAAGTCATAGTTTGAAGGCCACCCGAAGGCCTCTGATATGACTTGACGGTTGTTGTTAGAGAACCAAACTACTGGGGGCCTACCATGATATCTCATTGCCGCGATGGCTATGTTATGTTTTCGACGCTGCGCGATCATGGACCTTATTGCGCAGCGATACGATTCGCGTTCGCGCAGCGTCGAAAACAAAACGTAACCATCATGAAAATAGAATAGAAAAGTGTATTGTCATAAAGTCACACTCATAATAATTTATTACAATGTATTAGGAATGCTCCTGTCATGTACTCGTCATTTTACATACATTGGTTTTTATTTCTAAATTGTAACAAAATATTAATTTAATAAGATGATGATTAATATTTAATAAGATGTCATAGTAGGCCCCTTGAGGTCTACAGTATGTGTCATCCGACCTCAGGTACTTGTCCCACCGTCGCCGGCGAAGCGATGAACTCTGAGCTATTTTCTCGCTCAAGGAAGACACAATAGATATAGATCCAATGTGAATAAAAGAGACACAAATATCAATAGCTGATTGTCCACACTGCTGGTGAGATCTCGATCTACTAGTTTGTCGCTAGTCTCGCTGAGCGATGCTCTCGGCGAGCAGATCTCGCTCGGCGTACACTCGCTAGAGCCCAGCGACAAAACTATCGGAACTATACAGTCGCTTCTCGTTGCTCGCCAACTAGTTTCTAGTTTCTAATCTATCGCTTCTCGCTCATCGCCAGCGGTGAGACAACAATATGCCTCACATACGCAAACAAGCTAGTAAACAAAAATTAAACCAATTTATAAACATAATTCGTATTTACAAACGACAGGACAACATATCGTCACGCCTTTCCCCCAAGGGGGCTGGCAGAGGTGTAATACAACACCCACACTTCGCCAGACGATATTCAGTCCAAAATGTGACAGGGGGCGTGACTGTTGTCATACACCGGGCTTCAGTCATGTAACAGATGACAAACAATACGCACATAATAAATGTTCACACAATAAACAAATTGGTGCGTGCCGTCGGCTGGGTTTGAACCCGCTCCCTCTGGCTTGAGAGGCGGGCCTTCTCCAACTAGGCTATCATCGTTGACGATAGCCTAGACGCCAGGACAAAACGTACTTATATTTTTTATAATTATGTATATTGTATATCTTTAATATTCATCATTTTTGTCAAAATGTATCTATTGTATAAGTGTGTGTGGTGTAAGCCAAATAAATATTTTTCTTTCTTTATTTTCTTTTACTTTAAAATCATTACTAAAAGTTCTAGGATATTCGAAAGTAACCCTAGTACGGACAGCGGTGGAACTCACAAAGCTTCTAAGTCACAAAAGTAAGGAAAACGTACTCCCAAACTGCACACAATATCATACCAAGATTACTTTATGCCGTACCTACAGTCTTTCCCAGACCGAGAATATGAAAACCGAAAAAAGCCAAAATCTAATTAACTCGAACCGCTAACAAAGAACCTTGTAGCATCTTACGGATCCAAGAAAGAAAGAGAGGGAGCACGAGAAAAATGCATCTCCCTCCGCCCACCCACCCCAGTGCAAGGGTGGCTGTATACATTTTTTCTTTTCCTTTTCTTAAGACGAAAATTTGTTACGCTTTTTATACTTATGCTTGGGGGTGAGCCACCCCGATCGATAGGGGGTTCCACCCTTATCAGGCCACCCCTTATCAATTTTTCGTGCTTCCCACTTTTTTCCCGTATTATACGGAACCTGCAGTTTAATTATTATGGATGATATGATCAGTTTTTTTTTTATAAAATGGCTCGGGCGGACTATAGTATTAAATTCCTTTGTTCAGGTTTTTAATTTTATTGAGTTGTCTAGCAATGTTTATTAATAAGGTGTGGCCATGCGTTTGTTTTCTTGGAAGGATTAGAAAGGTTCTAAGGTAATTGGGACCTTGGTCAGCTGAGAATAGAGATTTCTTTTGCAATCGCTTCGACATGATTTGCGGTCAAAAAAATTGCACCACTTCATTTTAGAAAAGTTCTCGTTTCTATTGTATGAATGTGATGTCATGGATTCTAAAATAAACCAGAATGTCAACTCAACTCAAAAGGTCAACTGGGGCAAATGCGTCTGGGGCAATTGCGTCTTTCGAGAATTACTGACAAACCTTTCACAAATTAGGCACCACCTCCATCTTCACTACATACGAGTAGTATAAAACAAAGTCGCTTTCTCTGTCCCTATGTCCCTTTGTATGCTTAAACCTTTAAAACTACGCAACGGATTTTAATGCGGTTTTTTTTAATAGATAGAGTGATTCAAGAGGAAGGTTTATATGTATAATAACATCCATTAAATAGTGGAGAAATACTGTTATTTTTGAGGTTTCTAATGTGATGTCGTTAATTATCAATTTTTTTCCGCTTACATTGTAAACGCAGGCGGAACTACGAGAGTTATCAAAATAATGTACTAATTATTTGTACACATTAAAAAGGTCTGCAGAAAACTCCGCGATGGTATATGTCTATCTCTTAAGGAAATCCCACAATTAAATTTTTTTGTCATTTACTTTAGTACCAGCATTGTACCCGTGCGAAGCCGGGGCGGGTCGCTAGTTTGTGTATATTTGTTGCAATAATCTGTACAAGATGGCGTTAGTTGTCGAATTTGTGAAAGGTTTGTCAGTAATTCTCGAAAGACGCCATTGCCCCACAGACTCATTTGCTCCAGTTGACCCTATACTTCTTTTCTTGTATATTGTATAATAGTATTTAAGATAAACACAGTTTTCTAGTTTTTCTCTTTTGTTTTTTTTTTATCAAGAAAAAATGTCTGAAAAATTGTTTGCTGTGTTGATTATGTAAAAAATAAAAGTGCAAAATAAGACTATAAAAAATTGGGGAAAATACCATGCTTGCTTCAACGATAGACTTCGAACAGTAACGACCCCAATATATGACCACCCTGGGACCCTATTCTGAGATTTGAGATTTTCATCTCACTTTTTCTCGTCCTTGTTGCTCTCGTTTGAAACGTCATAGGTGTGAGAGTGACCAAGATAAAATCTCATCTCATCTCACACGCAGGAATAGCCCCCCCAGATCCTAATCTGACGGTGTAGACAAGATACAGACTCACTACGATCACAAATGATTACTATGATTTTCAGTGATTCGTAGCAATTACTGTTTTCTAATTTATTATGATTTAAAACACGGGAATAACTCACGTACGATTCAGTCGATTATTCCGACTATAGTTTCAACCGCATTCGGCGGTCTTCATCAGGGCGAGTGCGCGCGCGCGGCTGCGTCTCGCATAGCACATTTCAGTTTTCTAATTTTTGCACGCTCCACAAGGGCTGAATACTCATAAACAGAGACTCATAAATAAGACCAACTATCCTGTATGTATGTACCCATATTTCTGTAAATAAATAAACTTAAATTGGAAACTCCAGGGGGCCTACTATGACATAACTATGATATACTTTTTGACATGATGATTCCGTTCTGTTTTCGACATTGTCCGACCATGGACCTAATTGCACAGCGATACGATTCGAGATCGCTCAGCGTCGACAACGGAACGTAACCATCATGGCTAGATTTCATAGTAGGCCCCCAGGACTCTTATTAATAGCCTCTCTACGAATAAGTTCGTAGAGGTACTGCGTAGAATGCTAGCTACAAATAAAATATATTCGCTGAAAGACACTCCATTCCATTTTTATTTGAGGAGCGCAATATCTTAAAAGATCTTCGTATTTATTGAATACTAGGTGTTGCTCGCAACTTCGTTCGAGTCTATTCTGAAAATAGTATCCGTAAACCCTCCTCGTGATATAGTGTAACTGATTATCAAATTATGAATAATAATCTGTTACCAAAGAGATCAGAGTCCAATATAAAAAAAAAATACTGGCTGGTTTTGAGCGGAGTTTTAATTTTAGTTGTCAGTTGTTATTTTAGTACCAACTACGTACTGTTCTGTGATGTTGTCTGACGCATTTGGTAAGCGGCGCGTATTTTTTTATTAATTTACAGAATTTCATGACAAAATGATTTATTTAGTCAGGAAAAAGTATCCAAAAACCTTCCTTGTACACTGTGACTATTTATCAAATTTTATCAAGATACGTTCAGCCGTTTAACCGTGAAAAGCCTACAAACAGACAGACAGACAGAGTTACAATCGCTTTATAATTAGTAAGGACAAGCTATCTGCACACGGCTTTGCTCACATTTCATAGCCAATGGCACTTTTGGATTGTCCATTTTTTTGTTAGTAAAAGAATTTTAAAATAGATAAATAAATAAATAAATTCGGCACACTTTCGCACACGGTCGCCTGACCCCAAACTAAGCAAAGCTGCTAATGGCTGCCAGAGACTGATATACATACATAGATTTTTTAAAGACATACACAAATAGATATTAACACCCAGACATATAACAAACACTAATGTTCATCACATTAATGTTTGCTCTAGGTGGGAATCGAACCCACGCCTCCACGCTCAGAAGGCAGGTTCACTACCAACTGAGCCAGCGAGGCAGTTAAATAAATAAATAAGAACACCCTTTTCCTAAAATTCGAGATATTTTCTAGTCTCTGTCTGTCTCGTTTGATAAGTCATGGGAGTGAAAGTGAGCAGTGCGGCCCTATTTGGAGATTTGAGATTTTCATCTCATCTTTTTTCGTCCTTGTTGCTCTCGTTTGAAACGTCATAGGTGTGAGAGTGACCAAGATAAAATCTCATCTCATCTCACGCACAGGAATAGCCCTCCAGGTCTCATCTTACGCGTGAAGAATAGGGGCCAGTAGTTTCAGAGATTACCCCTACATACTACGACGACCCTCGTAGCCTAGTCGGAGTTCGACAGCTTTATAAATAGGTTTAGGGTTCGATTCCCGGCCGGGCAGATGTTTGAACATACATAACATATCGTCACGCCTTTCCCCCGAGGGGGCTGGCAGAAGTGAAATACAACACACTTCGCCGGACGGTATTCAGTCCCAAATGTGACAGGGGGCGAGCATGTCGCCATACACCGAGTCCCAATCATGTAGCAGATGACATACAATACGCACGTATGTTCACACAATGAACAAATTGGTGCGTGCCGTCGGCTGGGTTTGAACCCGCTCCCTCTGGCTTGAGAGGCGGGCTTTCTCCAACTAGGCTATCATCGCTACAAATGTTTGATTAATCAATATAACTACGCAAAAGCGACGATGTGTTTTAATGGTTTTGTCATTGTTTGACGTCTCTCTCTCTCTCTTTCTCTCTCTGTGTGTGTGTATGTGTGTGTGTGTGTGCGCGTGCGTGTGTAGCATCGTAGCTCCCGAACGGATGAACTGGTTTTGATATTGTTTTTTTTTTGTTGTTTGAAAGATGAATTAGTCGGGAGTGTTTTTAGCTATGTTTTTTGAAAATCGGTGATGATGGAAATCGGTGTCGGAGGTTTTTAAATTTTTTGATGTTAACTTGTTATTATTGTGTTTGCGTTATCAATATGAATATCCCTCCCGTTTGATTGACCCAAATAACTGACCTACGTCACGGGCGCGACAAAGGATTGAGATCCTATTGGAGGATGTAGAAATAGATCTATGTGATGGGAAATGGTTTCGTGGAAACAGAGATTCTGATCTCTGTTCGCACGCTAGCTTTGGCTGCCTCGGTGGCTCAGTTGGTAGTGAACCTGCCTTCTGAGCTTGGGGGCGTGGGTTCGATTTCCACCTAGGCCAAACATTTATGCGATGAACATTTGTGTTTGTTCTGTCTGGGTGTTAATATGTATTTAAGTATGTATTTAAAAATATCTAAGTATGTATATCAGTCTCTGGCAGCCATAGTACAAGCTTTGCTTAGTTTGGGGTCAGGCGACCGTGTGTGGAAGTGTCCCGAATTTATTTATTTATTTTATTAGCTGTTCTTGCCTCGGCTCCGTAGAGGCAACTAATATTGTTATCATACCTACGTTTTATGGTTGACATACCTACAACACGCACGAAACGCTTTGGTTCCTCATTTCTCATACGGACCGCTAGAGTGTGGAATACTCTGCCAGAGTGTGTGTCCCCTGACACTTATAATCTGGGTGTGTTCAAGTCTCGAGTGAATGGGTTTCTTTTAGGCAAGCGTGCTCCATCGTAGGCCGCATCACTGCTTATCATCAGGCATGTTGGCGGACAAACGCAAGCCTATTATGTAATTAAAAAAATACCTTGGTGTGTGGAAATATCTACGTAAGATCACAGAATAACAGTACTTTAGTACTTTCATAGACTTAAACGGAAAACACAAAAACATCTACTGATTTTGTATTTTCAGTCTTTGTTTAGTCTGTAGGTCATTTTAATTTCAATTTTAATAAATTTTTAAGAAGTAAGTATGGATCATTATTATAAACTGTTTAAATAAAAAAAATGTGTTTGTATAATATATTTATTAAAATTAAATCTTTAGCTCAACATGAATAAAATGGCTATAAGTGACAGAAAATTTCGTGTTTAAAACTGTAAGTAAGAATTTTTTTTTGTTTTAAATTTTCAGCGTGCAACTAGTATCAAAATCGCCTGACATTGGCCACCACTACGACTGATACTTAGGCGCCGTCATAGCACGATTTTTCACACACACACATACACACACGTTTACGTAAACCGCTTCATTTAGAGTTGAAAATCGTATATCATACTTTGATGGTAAAATGAGATTGGCGCATAATTTTTTTTTGCCGTTTTTAAATTGTATTAATTGTGACAAGGACACAAATAAGAATAAGTTTCTCGGTTAAACTTTAGAGAACTAATCTGGTTATTTAATAATCGAAAAAAAATGTGATGTATTCGCTGAAAATTTAGAGTTCCAATAGTTTTTTTTAAAGCATTTTTTGTGACTTTTTTTTTAATGAGAATGATTTTCAACATTGTTCGGTTAAACTCTAGTTGGTTGTTTCTTCTACCAGCTGTATTTTTTTGTACCTGATCATCATAATTCTTCATATCAAACTAGGCGCGAAAAAGTACTTGCTTTTGTTGATTTCGAGTAATACGGGGCCTTAAAACCCTAGACAACAAACAAACGTATTCAATACTGAACCCACAAAGCTAATAAATAAAAACAACCTCAGAAATCCAATATCCTGACTTCAAACGAGTCTTCCTTGAAATACACTGAAGCAACCACAAAATATGCACTGAAAAAAACCACAAAATTCAATTTACAAACTACCTACATTTCATCTTATAAAACAAAATGAGGGGGTGAAAAAAACTGGGTGTTTTGTACAGAGGAATTAAAGTAGGGGTGGCTTCCCTCCCGAGGGGGAAAGACGTTGGATGCTGGATGATTAATTATTAGTTTGTGTGTGTTCCAAAGATAGTGTTTTGTGGGGAGGGGGTCCGATCGGGGGGAGTTTTTATAAATTACACGTTACCTTGTTTTAGTTTGAACGTAGTGTTAGTATTGAAAAGCAACTGCGTGTTAAGTTAATGTTTAGGTATAGGTTGCTAGCTGCTCCCCGCGGTTAAAAAGTGCTATGCTACTCTAGACTATAATCTATATTGACTGCCTCGGTGGCTCAGTTGGTAGTGAACCTGAGCTTGGGGGCGTGGGTTCGATTCCCACCTAGAGCAAACATTT
The DNA here is from genome assembly GCA_911728515.1 of Peribatodes rhomboidaria. Classification (NCBI taxonomy): domain Eukaryota; kingdom Metazoa; phylum Arthropoda; class Insecta; order Lepidoptera; family Geometridae; genus Peribatodes; species Peribatodes rhomboidaria. The sequence goes on from OU452190.1 coordinate 3,247,050, forward strand.
ATGTGATGAACATTTGTGTTTGTTCTATGTCTGGGTGTAAATATCTATTTAAGTATGTATTAAAAAATATCTAAGTATGTATATCAGTCTCTGGCACCCATAGTACAAGCTTTGCTTAATTTGGGGTCAGGCGACCGTGTGTGGAAGTGTCCTGAATTTATTTATTATTATTTATTATATCTGTGCCAAATTTCATCCAGACCTGTTCAGCCATTCTGGCGTGAAAGAGTAACAAATATCCATCCATCCATCCTTACAAACTTTCGCGCTTATAATATATCAGGCGCACCAGTAAGAGACACCTTCTTATGGTGGAAATTCCGCCAAAACGCACTAAGCGTTTCAAGTCAACTTTTCTTGTAAGAACTGCAGAGGTGTGGAACTCGTTGCCTGCGTCTGTCTTTCCACCTAAATACAATCCGGGGGTGTTCAAGAGTAAAGTTAATAGGTATCTCCTAGGCAAGCGTGTTACTCCTTCGATCACGTCGACGCTGCCCATCAGGCGAGTCAGTGGTCACACGCATGCCTAGTCTGTTGTAAAATATATATAAAGCTTAAAAAACCAACTTCTCGTCATCCATGTAAACAATTTTTAGACTTTTGTTGATATTCTAAAAACTGCTTAACCGATTTTGATTTATATGGGACACGGTAAGCGTCAGTTTTCTAATAAAAAAAGAATCATTAAAATCGATTCACTCAGTCAAAACTTAAGAAAAATAAAAAAAAAAACATACAGTCGAATTCAGAAGCTCCTCCTTTTTTGACGGCGGTTAAGACGCAGTAAACGTAGCGGCTGACTTCGTTGCCAACAGACAGCTGCTACTTGTTGAGCCAACGCGCCCCATTTACAAATACAAGGTTTGTTTAGAACGCTTCTTAGGGCCGCATCCTAAAACGACGCTCAGTCATGTCACACTATCCTTACTAATAACATTATGAATGTGAAAGCGTGGATGTTTGTTACGCTTTCACGCAAAAACTACTTGACGAATCATCATGAAACTTTGTACACATATTCTGGGAGGTACTAGAAGTAACATAGGATACTTTTAATCCCGAAAAAATAAACAGTTCCTGTGGAACCGCGGGTGAAACCGCGGGGTGCAGCTAGTAAAATTATAAACGCGAAAGTTTGTGAGAATGGATGAATGGATGGATGGATGTTCGTTACTCTTTCACACCAGAACGGCTCAACAGATCTGGATGAAATTTGGCACAGAGATAGAGTTTCATCCAGATTTAGTCTAGAATAGCACCTAGGATACTTTTAAACCGCGGGTGAAACCGCGGGGCGCAGCTAGTAATATTATAAACGCGAAAGTTTGTGAGTGTAAGTGTGTTTGTTTGTTTCTTCTTCACGCTCAAACGGATGGACGGATTTTGATGAAATTTGGTATGGAGGTAGCATTTACCCTGAAGTAATACATAGGCTACTTTTTGATAACGGGTAAAACCGCAGGGCGCAGCTGGTTTCAATTAAAAATTGGTTTTTAGTACTTATGGTAAAACTAGTTATAAATCGAGATTCATGATTGCGCGTCGTTTTAGAATGCGGCTCTTGGGCTGTATTGAGAAAGGGTGTTTTGTCATGGATCTCGATTTGAAACTGTTTTTATGTATGGTAAAGCCAGTTTTAATTATGTACAACAGTTACCTAAGTAATGCGGACCTTAGGTTATTATTGTAACATAATACTAGTAATAACACTTATAATCTGGGTGTCTTCAAGTCTCGAGTGAATCGGTTTCTTCTAGGCAAGCGTGCTCCATCGTAGGCCGCATCACTGCTTATCATCAGGCATGTTGGCGGACAAACACAAGCCTAATAATCAATAAAAAAAAAACAATTTATTTAAGCTAATTTTAGCAAAATAAACTATTGGCTATAGCACCTTATTTATGAAAAGAGAAGGGAGGCCTATGTTAAGCATTAACTGACTGACACGATGATGATAAAATTTACTGTGACGTATAGATAGCAAGTGGAGTTGAAAAAAATCATGAGGGTCTCGTTTTCCTCTATGGATCCTAGGAGAAACAAAGGAAGGCTAATAAAAACAGGTCTCACGACGTCTTAGTCAAAAAAGCCAGAAAAAAGCCCATTGAAACTCCACGCAAAAACTGTCACCTATTTTCAGTATCGCCAACCGACCACAAAAAACCCGACCTATTTCACCTCAGGCAGCGCAGGCTGGCCAACCGTAATTGTGCCGCGAAAACAAACTAAAACCTCTTTCAGAAACCAACAAAAAAAAACAAAACCTGAATAAAGGCGCGAAATGAGCCATCAGCGAAACAATGGTTCAAAAAAACTTTAAAAGGCGATGAAATTGGTTATAATGAGTGTCTTCTAGGTCCTCCCTCCCTTTCCCCCCTTCTGTCGTCTCTTTCCCCTTTGGGTCAAGCGGGGAAATAAAATTTTAAATTGAAGCTCTGGAAAAGACAAAAATGTGGAGTTGGGTGGAAAGGGCGGTGGCACATTGAAGATTAGAATGGCTACGAAAGTGGAAGGAATAAAAAGTTTGACCGTTCGCTATATCTTTTACCACTATTCTGTGTTCTATGTTATTTTTATTTATTAAAGTCGTCTCGTAGTAGTACGTTTCCTCCGACGCACCAAACGAGACTCATTTGTGAGAGCTGCCAAACTCAGACGTAACCTTACCTCAGGGGACCTACAGTTAAATGGATCCCCGAATAAGATCTTTATAAATGAGCGCCTAACAAAAGCTGGACGGCAGTTATTTCAAGAAGCACGACGCAGGTCCAAATTATCCGAGTTTGCCTATTGTTGGACTAGAAACGGATCTATATTCGTCCGGAAAGCAGAGGGACGTCCCGCTATACACATCCGAAACCAGCATGACCTGGACCATCATCTCAATCAAGGCGATCCCACTATTGAAGTTGGTTTCGGTGACGTCGTCGAAAAAACGAAACCGGCGGGTGTTTCTTCATAAAACCTGTTTAGAGCATCATGCAAGCTCAGCCTTCTGCACTTATATTTTTATAATTATTTTCATGTGTTTTAAGTTTAATCTCCTAATAGAAGTATTAAATCGTTATTACTTACTGAAGAACAACAATAAGTTGAATCACTATTTGTTCAGTTTGAGATTAACTTTCTCACCGCTCACATACTATTTTTGTAACTTCTTTTATTACTCGATTTTATTCACATTGTATAATCTAAACACCTATAACACTACACACACACAAGCGTACAGCCGCCGGTTGTTATCTATTACGCGCACAGACAATCAGCTCAAACTGCCAGCAAAGTATAACCATCACGTTGCTTGGATAAAAAATAAACAATTAAAGTTTAGTACACCACAATACAATTCTAGGTTTCTTATCTTAGATCCTTACAATAAAATTATCAACGCACTTTGTGGTTTCTTTACCAAAATACTAAACAACAAAACAAGTATAACTTTATTTTATTTATTTAAATGACGGAAATTTTTGAGAATTTGGATACATCTTTTCAAATAAAGTGCTATGTATCAGATAACCTAGAAGATTGTAAAAACTTCATTACAAGTGCTCACAATTTTAAAGTATTGAACATTAATATTAGAAGCATTCAAAAAAACTTTAATTGTCTCATGGTCGCTTTAATGCGCTTACCGGTGAAAATTGATGTACTGATTTTGACAGAGTGCTGGTGGAATACTGACAGTATAATTCCTCAACTACCTGGGTATAGCTCATATAATACAACAAAATTCATAAATAAATGTGGTGGCGTTACAGCTTATGTTCGAAACGTATGGTCAGCCTTGGTTACAGAGCCCAACGTTCACGATTGTAACTGCCTAAAAATAAGTATAGGTGATGAGTTTCAGGTTTTCGGCATTTATCGCTCTCCGTCTTTTAGAAATGTTTCGAATTTCATAACAAGCCTCAATGACGTAATGACCCCAATTCAAAATAAGGCATGTATTATATGGGCGGGTGATATTAACCTCAACATTATCGCAGAACCTCAGAGTGAGGAAAGTATTGAATACTTGAGCCTGGCTGCGGAGCATCAATTGCTCCCTGCAATTTCAGAACCTACTCGGGAGAAAGCCTGACTCGACCATATCTTTGTCAGGCAAGGGTTTGAAGCTGTTGGGATCGTGTGTAACTCTTCCATCACTGACCACAAACTCTGTATTTTAGGTGTAGCAAGTTCATGTCTACCTACAATCCCCCAGTCCCGTTCTCGGCTAAAAATCGACTATCCCGCTGTAGTTAGTGACTTGCAGAAAGTAGACTGGTGTCGTGTAACAGATCTGTCAGAAGTGAACTCAGCCGTAGATGAATTTCAGCGAATCATTTCATCGACTGTGACAACCCACAGTCGACAAATAGTCGTAAGCCGCTCTCGCTATAACATAAAGCCATGGATTACGCCTGGACTTATTAAATGTCAGAGACATCGTGACATGTTGCACTTAAAGGTTAGGAAAAATCCTGACAACAAAACTCTTCTAATTACATACCGCAGATATCGTAACTTCTACAAAGAATTGCTTCACCGCGTTAAGACGGACTACGAAAAACAAAAACTTCTCGACAGCAAGGGAAACCCTAGAAAGCTGTGGCAAACTATTAACAGCATTTGTGATAACACAAAATCTGAAACTAGTGCAACTGAGTTGCTGGCTAGCCACGAGGATCCAGTTAAATCTCTAAATGCTTGTAACAATTATTTCGCGAATGTAGGTAAAAATCTAGCTGAAGAAATTCTTCGTAAAAGTTCGGCTACTGAAAACACTCTAGCTAATTCAGTCAAAAGTAACGACTCGGCTTTAAATTCCTTTTTCTTATCCCCTACAGACAGTTATGAAATTAGTAAACACATCTCTAACATTAAAACAGACTGTGCACCTGGTCATGATGGTGTTACCGGTACCCTTATTAAGCACATTAAGCCTTATATCCTGAAACCACTTACCCATATCTGTAATTTGAGCCTCGAGAGCGGCAGATTTCCAGCAAATTGGAAACATGCGGTGGTGGTACCTATTCATAAAGATGGTCCTAAAGATGCCCCCATCAACTACAGACCGATATCTTTACTGAGTCTTTTTTCAAAACTGCTAGAAAAAATAGTCAACAACAGGCTGGTAAACTACCTCGAAGCGAAATTCTATTTTTAAATAAATAAATAAATAAATAAATTCGGGACATTGTCACACACGGTCGCCTGACCCCAAACTAAGCAAAGCTTGTACTATGGCTGCCAGAGACTGATATACATACTTAGATATTTTTAAATACATACATAAATAGATATTCACACCCAGACATAGAACAAACACAAATGTTCACCACATAAATGTTTGTCCCAGGTGGGAATCGAACCCACGCCCCCAAGCTCCGAAGGCAGGTTCACTACCAACTGAGCCACCGAGGCAGTCAACACCGACCGTTTTTTCCGAGAGACAGTTTGGCTTTAGGCGCGGAAAATCAGCAGAAGATGCTGTGGTGTTTGTTACGAATCTGATCTCGGCTGCCGTAGACCAAAATCTCCGTTGTGTGGGGGTTTTTCTCGATCTAGCCAAAGCATTCGATACGGTTTCGTTTCCGATCTTAACGAAGAAGCTTGAAGCTGCTGGAATCAGAGGAATTGCTCTTGAATGGTTCCGTAGCTACCTATGTGATCGAGGGCAACGAGTAAGGGTCGGATCGAGCCTGAGCGATGAGCTTCCGGTGAGTTTTGGCGTCCCTCAGGGCAGTATCCTCGGACCTACTCTCTTTACCATTTACATGAATGACGTTCTGAACCTAAAAGTGCCCGGGGTAGATATAGTCTGCTACGCTGATGATACTGTCGTCATCTTTAAGGATAGATCATGGGGAAAAGTGTTACAAGCAGCAGAAATCGGAATGAGCCGCGTCGCGGCATGGCTAAGCAACAACCTTTTAACATTAAATAATAAAAAAACCAAATTCATGGCATTCTTTAAAACCCAAAGATCTGCTCCACACTTTCGCTTAGATATGACAATACATTCTTGTTCCACAGGGCCTGAAGGAAGTTTTTCTTCCACTTGTAGTAGTTGCGATCGTATCGGACAGATCGACAGGATACGATACCTCGGTGTCGTATTTGATGAGACACTTACCTTTAAGCATCATGTTACAAAATTGTCTGGTCGCGTCCGTAAACTCATTTACGTTATGAAAGGCCTACGTCACTCTTGTGATCCGAAAACGCTCTTAATGGTATACACGTCACTCTGTCAATCAATTCTATCCTACTGTATCCTAGCCTGGGGTGGTTCAGCTAAGACTGTCATGTTGCCACTTGAGAGAGCCCAACGCGCCGTGTTAAAAGTCATGCTGCGCAAACCTTTTAAGTTTCCGACTGATGATCTTTATAGAGAAGCTTTGGTTCTGACGGTGCGACAGCTTTTCATACATAAGGCTACGGTCGCAATTCACATTTCCACCAAGGAGTCTAGCCAGTTTGCTGAACTTGAAAAGAGACGAATTTTCAGGGTGCCGATAGCTAGTGTAAGCTCTGCTTTTGCAAACCGACATCCAGACTCACTCCTTCCACGTCTATACAACGCAGCTCTTAAAGTTCTCCCTACATTGAAAAACGAAAGGTCGTCGAAAGTGAAGCGAGCAGTCCGTGAATGGTTACTAACTTTGTCCTACGAAAACACCGAAAACTTAATAACCCGTGTTCGTACGGAGCAGTGAGCCTACCTGATTTTCAACATTCCCTTACACAATTTCAAACTCAGTTACGAGCGCACGCACATACACACACACACACACACACACACACACACACACGCGCGCGCGCGCGCGCGCGCGTATGCACGCATACACACACTCAACACACTTACTAGGAAAATTGTACTTATAACTTAAATTGCTAATACTTAAATTCAATTTTGATAACTGTAGATATTCGCTAGGACACCTCTTTAATGTAATAAATTTTCGTCCTCTTGGTTGCCACGTTACGGGCCTTGAGCCTAGTGTGGGACCGCAGGTATATCTGGGAATTGTCTTTAATTTTCAGGGATTTTTAAATCTTTGTATAAACTTGTATTTAATATTTGTATAAACTTGTGTTAAAATGTAATAATTCGTATTTTTGGAAATAAATTATCTTATCTTATCTTATCTTAAAGTTACAACAGTAACATTATTTATTTATCTACGACTTTTCGATTTTTTTTTTGGAAATTACTTAAACGACATTTTGAGTTTATACATACATAGGTAGGTTTCATTTTCTTACTGGGTTGACGTCAAGCTGACTGACTTCTGATTTTTATACATTTTAGTACAATTTGCTTTGACCTCAGTGTATCCTCAACCTAAGAAGGAATGAACTTACTCAAGGAGGTTGAAAATTATTCTTAGAATTTTGCATGCGTTCTTTATTTCATTTCTTTATAAATTGTCTTAATTTTTTTCATACCACTCGTAGAAAAAACGAGTTATTGTAAATTTTTTTGGCTGATTTGAAATACTAATACTTTTGCTTTTGAAATGTAATCTATGCTAAAGTAAGTATTTACCTACTTACTAACATTATAAAGAGGTAGCGTTTGTATGTTTATAAGTAGAGGGTAATCCCCGAAAAAACTGGCAAGCATTCCAAAAAGAAGAAAAAAATCACTAATAAAATTTAACAAATTCACTGAGCGCCAAATCCATCGACATGAAACAAAAATCGTCATTGGTAGGCTATGAAATACAAGCAAAACCGCGCACATAAGCTAGTTAGTACCCACTTAGAAAACAGTTCTTCATAAAAAGAAATCTCCCAGACCCACCTAAAATAATTAAAACGCAACCTAGACTTACATTTAAAAACTAATAACATATTTAAACCCCAGTGGAAAATCACCGAAAAAATGGGGGTGCAGTAGGGTGGCCACCCCCGACCAATTTAATGTGCACCACTGTATTGATTCCCGGCATTCTTTCACACAGGCGCGCGAGACGCTCCCCCTCCTCAGGACGGGGTGGGGACCATCCCCTTAGAAACTTGGGATAAAAGGGGATAAGAATTTTTCGGTGCGCGTTGATTATGCTATCAATACTAGTGAGTGTGTTGGATAGGGGTGTAATTAGTATTCGTTTTTAAGTCGCATTTTCTTAAACACTATTTCAAAAGGGTACCGGATGTTAAAGAAAGTCATGTTGAAATGTCCAAGTCTGAAGCAGACCAAGCGAAGCGAAGTATCAGAGTCTACTAGGGTCTGGGACGGCTCGATTTGTTTGTCCGAGAACAACTTGAGTATCGTTGATCCGATTCTCATAAAATTTGCCAGGCATGTAGTCGACCTCAATAAAATATTTAAGTTCGTAAAATAAGAGCTAAATTGGATGTAAATAATTGTTAAATAGTCTCGGAATAGCAAATACGTCTGTGGGCAATTGCGTCTTGCGAGAATTACTGACACAAATTAAGCAACTAACGCCATCTTGTACAGATAATTGCAACTAAATATAAAAACAAAATGTAGGTGGCGCTAAGTTGTGAAAGGTTTGTCAGTAATTTTCGAAAGACGCAATTGTCTCACAGACGCACTTGCCCCAGGTGACTATTTAAGTTTTTGTCTTTTTTTCTCTTTAAAGTTTTTTTTAAATACATAGATAAAATACTGTGAAACTATTCCGAGGTCAACTATACAACGTTTATTGCTAAGGGATGATGTGTGCGGATTTCTTTTAAAATAAACCATCGAAATCAAGGCATTACTCAAATAACAAAATGTCGGTAGCTGTGTGCCACTTTGGTTTAGACCCATAAGACTAGTATCCATTTTTTTGTAACTGTATCTCTGAACGGCCGAGAGACAAGGACAAAATAATTTCCTGTTGCACTTTGACTACGACGTTAGTAGGTCCAGAAAACAACAAATGACTAAATACTAGCGACCCACCCCGGCTTCGCACGGTACCTATTTATTTCTACCTATTTTATTACCTTTCGAGAAAAAATATCTATCTGATGGTGAAAACCGCATCAAAATCCGTTGCGTAGTTTAGGAGTACAGACAGAGAGACAGACAGACGCGGAAAGCGACCTTGTTTTTTACTATGTAGGTAGAGAAAAGATACATAATGCAAGCTATGCTATATTAAAAAAAATACAACATGGCGTTATTTTCAAATTAAGAAAAAAATCTCACAAAGTTTTTGTTTTAAATGAAAAAATAGCAAAATTATAGAATGTCATGAAAATAAAGTAAGTTCACAGGAAACAAATGCTCAGAAAAGTATCCGGAAAAGTCCCGGAAACATTCGGAAAATCCGCGAAATTCGTGTCGCAACCGGAAACCGGAAGTTGGTAAGTTGTGAAGAAATAACATAAACAATAAGTTGCGCCGTCGACTTGTCGCGCGCAACAGGTCGCCCAGAACATGGTAATGTGCTTAAACTTAGTCTGTTCCTAAAGCGATGATAGCATAGTCGGAGAAGGCTTACCCCTCAAACCAGAGGGAGCGGATTCTCTCTCACCCATGGCACGCACCAATTTGTTCAATGTGTGAACATAATGCGCGTATTTCACGTTATCTGCTACATAACTGGTGTATAGCCACAGGCTCGCCCCCGATCACATTTAGGACTGAATATCGTCCGGCGAAGTGTGGGTGTTGTACACCTCTGGGAGAGGCGTGACGATATCTAGCTACTATACTTACTACTTAATCGATGTGTTTGAAAAAACTTAACGCTTCTATCGAAAAATACAACGTGTTGTTTTGCATTCGGAATTTGTAGAGGTAGTTATACTCCACTAGCAGAGTACGAATAGATAATAATTATATAATATAATAGATTGGGCAACCTTCAAACCGAGAAAAAAAAAACAGCTGTTCCATACAAAAAATCGTTGATCGTCGACAAAATGTTTGGAATACCTGTTTTTTTTACGATTGCAAGGTTATCCCATAGTTTATCCGTGCTCTGCTAGTGGAGTATAACTACCTTTATAAATTCCTCGGGAATACAAACAACACGTTGTATAGCATTTTTCATAATACATTATTATGTTTCTATCCAATCCAATAAAGATACTTTCTTACATTTTTTTTTGATAAAATTATTTTATTACCTCATCTTAACCCAAAAAGTTGCTAAGAAATATTCTACAGACTAAATTAACCGAGTAAAGCTGGATGTCTAGCTGTCTTAGTACGACAACTGACTCTAATTTTGTATGTATGTATGTATGTTTGTTCGACAACTACTTGAGTACGATGCATCTTTATGAAATTTTGGAGGCAAGTAGTTAATTTCAATACAAATTTAAAGTTAAAATTTGAGCAAAATAGTCCAAAGTGTTATGGAGAAACGAGATTTCGATGTCCCAGTTCGCCTAGTTTTATCTCACACCAAGACTATAATCAACGTCAAATCCACGAGCAACCTAACCGTCGCGTCAAAACCGCTCGTGCAAACGGCGCCTACCCTCGATCCGTTAACAAAAACGTTCCGCAACAGGTCTGCACAGCAAACACGTGAACAGGTTCAACGATAGTTACTCGCTTTGGGCTGGTTCCGTACAAACAGACAGAATGCACAGCGACTGGGATTTAGGAAAACACTATTATTTCTTAACACAAAACAATTTACCGGGTACTTATTTCTTAAAAAAATCTTAATGTTTCTTTTAATATTCTGTATTATGTCTGTCTGTATATACACACAGGCCACAATGATAATTTTACTCGTCATTAAGACCAACTTTGGTTATGGGACCAACAATAATACAATAATTAAATGAAACAGTCCGTATATTACACACAATAATCTTTAATTCAAAAACCAATTGAGCTCTTGTATTAAAATCTATGAATTTCCAAACTCCTTAAAATATATTCTAAATTAATTAATTGTCAGATCTTCATCATTGATAATGTCAATCGATAAAATCCCTTTCCAAATTCAAAAAACTTTTGCCCCCAATCCCTTTTTATGATACGAGTAAGTATAAATAACACATTTTTATTTCGATATTCTATCAAATTATTAACTTAAAATTTTTACAGATCTCCAATCTCGAAAAACACAAAACATTCCATTTTCAAAAACCGTTCCAAATTCGTAAAACACGTGTACAACAATGAACGGCCCAGCTTCCCGCTTATACAACATTCGACAAAGGAAACTTTCAGGAAACGGCCGGGTCACAGAATAAATAATAGCTACTACGGGTACCGGCGCGCCGTATTTTACCACAACTTTGACGAAAATGTAGCCAACTGGCATTCAATTAAAGTTTGCCGTGGCCTACGGAGGCTATGGATTCGCGCCACTTTACAATTAACTTTTTTTAATGTGGCTACAGTTTTTTTTTTTGCAGATGGCCAGTGTCAAAATTATTTGACACAAAAAATATGGAGGTAATTAGATTTGTGAAGCTAATGCTTGTAAAGTTTTTTGGTTGGTCAAAGATCGTGTATGACAATTGATCTACATTAGTTGTGCCTTCCAAATTACTGCGCTTGCTTATTTCAATGTAAATTGCATTCTCGGCTATCTATTTAGAAGTGATTTTATTGATATGTCTGTAGGGTGAAGGACGATTTGATGAATTTTATCACAGCCGCATTGGAGGGCGCGATTTCCATCGTAACAGTCTAAAGAAGGACCAGTCTTTAACATAAACTAAGCCGTATTGTAACACATTGTAGATATGAAGAAAAAATCTAACAGCAAAAACAGCAACAATAATCTTAATTAATTAAATAAATAATAATAAAAACTTGATACTGGCCACCGACGAAAACCGTTGCAAACTAATTAAAAACATCAATTCCGAACGCCGCACGGGGGAATATTTCAAACGCACGCACACTTACGCACGCCACCCCCACACACACACATGGGCAGCACGCACACAACAGTTAAAAATAAGTCCCGGGCCATATTCGTGAGAATGGTATAGAGTCTGCTGGGGTAGCGTGGAACGGGGTATCGGTCACATTCGAAGTGGACACTGGCCACTTAGAAATTGACATTTAAGAAAAATAAGTATCTTTACAAAAAAATATTATCGGAACTCTTTTGTAACTTACAACATTTCTACAATTCTGTAGAATGCGTTTTATTTTATTGATTGGCTGAAAACAAAAAAAGCTGACATTTTAATTTTTTTTATAAAGAAGCTTATCATGTTCTGGAAAAAGAAGTATTAAAAATGCAACTTTTAAATTATTATAGATGATAAATATAATAATGGCATGTGTACTTTCGAACGTTAGATTAACAAGGCAAACAAGAATTTACATATAACTAAGGAATATTAATACTCTACAAAGAAAAATGTTAATTTCCTCCCACCAAAGGACAGATATCCGGTTTTAATAATGAACAGCTACGATCTAAAACTTATCCTAGAGACGGGTATAGTCAACCGTCTTAAGACGAAACGAGACGGAACACCAACCGAGTTATCGTAAATTGATCTGGGCTAGGGGGAGGCGGGCGCGACGTGGTTCCAAATTTGACAGCGATGGAAATTGGCGGGAAAGATTATTGGTTGCTTTTTTCTATCTTTTTATTTTCGACGGACGCGTTCGAAATTCGAATATTCACTAATTCCGCATTTGGGAATTGATTTTGTCACTGGCTGGTTCCATGCTCAGCTGTTTTGTTTTTGACGCTTTGCCTTTTAAAAATGCATTTGGCTTTGGCGAGAAATTAAAACGTGCTAGATTACGTTTCTATGCTGTCAGCGACGAGTTTCAAATTAATGTTTCCAGTTTAAAAGTGAGTACTGTCACATAATAATGTGTGCGTATAGAGAGTAAAAAAAAAACGCAAAAAAACTGTAAAAGTAACAACCATTGTGTTTTACCTAAATTAAGAATTACAATGCCGGGCGGTGTAAAGTTCGCGAAGTAGGTCACGTAGGTCAGGGATGCCGAACGGAGATGCGTTTTTGCGACGTTATTAGAAATTTCATTACAGCTGAAAGTGTACATTATTAAAGTTTGAGTACACAGCTATGATGCCTTTCTTTCGAAAACCTCCTTTGTGTTATATCTTACTGATCTTAGTCTCGCTTCGTTCGCTCGTTCAAGTCTTCATAAAGCTGCACACACCAACATCTTAATAACAGAATCCGAACGCTTCGAGCGATTTTAAAATAAGAATATCATAACTGGCCACTGGGAGGGGAGGCGGATTTCGGAAGAACGTTCGCACCCCCTCTCAAGTTTTTAAAATAAGAAAATTTCGGTGGAGCGTGATATTTTTAAAATAAGAACCTCTTTCGTGGCATATTCCGTGGAGAGAGATTTTAAAATAAGAATAGTTTCGCGATACCCCCCTTGGCCCCCGTCTGGAGTTTGAAATAAGAATTCGGGGGCCAGATTCGGGTGGCTCGGGCATATTCGGTGGGTGTCGGGGTGTTCCTTGATGAGAAAGGAGGTTTTTCGTAGAATTTCGTTAGCTCCTTCGCCGGGGGCATTGACCGTCGAGTCGATACTTGTTCGATGAATGTTGAAGTAATTGGAAACGAGGATTCGAACTTCGAACGTAAACACAAAGAAAATGTACTAAAGAGACTGCCTGTCATTTATCATTGAGTGCTTTTTAAAATTTCATTACTTTGAATCCCTTGAAGCAATATAATCCTAACTAGTATTAAATACAAGAAAGTGTCATGAAATGTTGCATACACATTGTCTGGGATTCAGAAGAAAAAAATAGGGTACTTTTTATCAAAATACCAGTTCCCGTGGATAAATATCACCCGCCCTTCTTATTGTTTATTTTGTCCAGAAATAGTCATACCTACTTATGACTTACACCACCGAAGGTACCCTTAGTTTTAAACGGAGATTTCATAGGAAACGTTGTCGATTACCGCTTGAGACAAGATGTAACTGACATGGCCTAGATCAGAAAACGGAATGTAATGAAATTTCAGTTTGAGAGACGTGCTAGCATTTATAAAGGATGTAAGTAAATGAAATTAAGTTTGGAACTAGGTCTAGGGAAGCTGCAGGAGTTTTAGTCCTTATAACTTGGTGTTACTGACTAATTTGGTGTGGGAGTAATTTGCAAGGGTGAATGCTTGTTTGGAAAGGGTTTAGTCGGTCACCATGACGTCATGGATAGTCTATTAAAAGTTATGACATATTTTACTCGTTATTATTCTTCTTCTCGTCGTTTTGTTAATTGTATTTAATCTAAATTAATCACTGTAGCTTTTGCCGTATTTATTTCATTTGTTGCTTAATTTGTGTGTGAACATACGTGCGTATTGTATGTCATCTGCTACATGACTGGAGCCCGGTGTATGGTGACAGGCCCCCTGTCACATTTGGGACTGAATATCGTCCGGCGAAATGTGGGTGTTGTATTACACTTCTGCCAGCCCCCTCCGGGGAAAAGGCGTGACGATATGTATGTATGTATGTATTGCTTTATTTACTGCAGTTATTGATGATTTTATATTTTACTAGCTTCTGCCCGCGGCTTCGCCCGCGTGGCTTACAGGAAATGAATGACGTTTCTATCTTCAGAAATAAATATTATAAGCGGTTACACTCGCTCTCAATTGAATACACAAACTGACAATATCCCAAACAGAGCAATAAGAACGAAGTTCTTTAGTTAACTAAACTATCTATGGAGTGAGAGTAGTAGTAGTAGTAGTATTAGGGTATCAACAGAACGTAAAGCTTGTGTGAAAAGATAAAATTAGTAGACAACCAAAAGTAGATAATTGATATAATTAATATTGTTTACAACGAAAACCTACCTCAGTATTTCTTTGTAAACCATATTTTTTCTTTTTTAGAAACACCAGGCTGCTCCGTGGGCTTACTCTGGAGCAGGCTACGTATAACTAACCGTGTGAAAAGCATTTTAGTAAATTTTGAGTTTGGCTTGAGATTTATTTATAGTCATGGCAAAGCAGACTTTAAAGGGAAACTGCGCTCTTTTTAGCTCGAAGGGGTAGTTCGATGGTGTTAGAGATATTAGAGGATTAGCTCAGCTTAGGATACACAGACTCATTCGGAAACCACACCAGTCAGTATGGTGGAAGACCTTTAGTTAAGACCTTCGAAGCAAAGGCAACCCGTATTGTAGGTTTTGTCTTCCTAATACTAAAGCAGGTTCTTCTATTGACTTTGTCTATTTTTATTAAATACTTCTTCTAAGATCAGACATACACTAATTATACATTTCATCTCCTAGCTCATCTACATGATCTCTATTGTCAGATATCTCTCCACTTGCCGTTTGTAATCTTCTGACAGGCTTGGGCTTAATTCTTCTATTTTTCCCTTACTGATTAAGTAGGTTTTAAATCTGATAGAATGTCAGCAATATAGTTCACACATTTTACACGGAGATTTATATGGAAAAAGGAATGATAGCCTAGTTGAAGAACGCTTGCTTCTCTGGGTAGAAGAACCGGGTTCAATCCCAGACAACACCAATTTAGTAATTAATTAAACTTAATATGTTCGTATTTGATGTCATCTGCTACATGACTGAAGCGCGGTGTATGGCGACAGGCTCGCCACTTATTTTAGGCGGGCTACTAATATCACATTTTGGGCTGAATATCGTCCGATAAAGTGAGGGTGTTGCAATACACCTCTTAGGGGGAAAGGCGTGACGATATGTTATGTTATTCTTATAAGGCTGCTTCCTATAAGATATAATCCCAATGTTTGTCGTCCACCAGCAAGCCACGTATCATGAAAGCTAATTGAAAGTTTGGATGAAATACGCCGTTGACAGGGAAATCGTCGTAGAATGATAGGCCCCTAATCTTGTGCCGAAGTGAGCGAAGTTGGTACGTAACACTCGCGGACTCGGTGTTATTCGGATGATATAGATTCTAAATAAACTCTATCTAGAGCGTATTCTTTTTTAATTTCATCAGGTTTCTCCTTTTCCTTCTTCCATTTTTTTGTGCAATCCAAAGCACGAAAGGTCTTCGGAGTATAAAATCCTCTGTTTTACATAATTAAAATAATCATGCCAAATTAGTAAGAGGTCGGTCGTAACACTCTCAATCCGGAACGGTAAAATGATTAAAATCATATGATAACAAATATAACTATGGGGTGCAGACTGCAGATACCTAAGATACCTAGAAAATCCTCAAAAACCTTGAAGTGAAAAATGTGGCCAAAAAAAAACAATTTTGAAAGATAAATTAAAAAAAACCCCATTACATATAGAACATTGCATTCAAACGTTTTACTTAAGTTTCGTTTTACGTTTGCTTACGTTAAGACCTTTCAAAGTGATACCCCACATGACTATATTGCAAGGGTTTCTTTTTATAATCCTTTTTTCAGACCCCAACTACCTACTTACACTTTTATATAATACACAGTGTACCTACTATACGTAGTCATTGCCGTTTTCTAGATCTATACCAAATTTCAAGTCGCTAGCTATTATATTTTCTAAGATAATCAGCTCACAGACATACAGACAGACAGACAGACAGACATCGGAGTTTCATGATAAGGTTCCTTTCAACATTTTAGTACGGAACCCTAAGAATGAAAACAGCGTCGTTTGTAGTGGGTGAATAACTTTCTCAGCAAAGTTTTCAGAGTTAAAAGAAGCCCTATTAGACTCTGTTGGTGGATGATGATGATGATGATTTTGAAAAAACTGTGATACACGTGTCTCATGATTTTAATTGAAGAGTATTTCTACAAATTTTTGAGTCAATCGACCCAGAGAATAAAAAGTTTCATACAAATTTGAACCCCCCATTTCCCCCCCTTAGAGGTGGAATTTTGAAAAACCCTTTCTTAGTGGATGCCTACACTGTACAAAGAACACACCCTCCAAATTTCATATTTCTAGGACCGGCGGTTTAGGCTGTGCGTTGATATATCAGTCAGTCAGTCAGTCAGTCAGGACTTTGAATTTTATATATATAGAAGATTGTTGTGGTATTTAGGGTGCTGCTGAAGATTTAGCGCTGTTTCAGATCATGATTAGTAAATACTAAACTTTTTTTTAACATTTTGACTGTTTTGGCTACACAATGATTACTTTATTTAGTAATAAAGATTGAATATTTCCCAACGATAATGAACGGTAAATTGATTTATTTTGTCTTACTGTCTTACTGATCTCTTAACAATATTTTGAGCAGGGAAGCGTTGTTAGTGCTAAAATAACTTATGATTTAAAAAAAAACAATAGTATGTTAGGTAGTAAATTTAATAGTATAATAACTTTTTTATCGTACAAAGATCCGCTAAAACGTTTTGTGTGTTGATCTTTTCATTAAAATTAAATCTTAGAAGACAATATTTTTGCAACTTTAATGCTTAGCGCCTACATTTCTTCAACCTATAAAATGTGTTTTGGTATTAAACTAAATTGGATTCCACTGTAATTTAATTTTATGTGAGGGAAAATTCAAATCACATGTAAAAACTACATTAATGAAAAGAGGGTATTGTAAGGTTAAGAATTATTTAGAAGACAAAGATGTTTGGAGCCTTCCACTTCCGCCAAGTAGCCACTAGTATGTATTGATATTACCTAGTTGTAAGCCAAAATTTGTGCGACTGTAATTTATTTATTATTTGAAAAAATAATGCCCCTCTTTTCTTGCCTGTTCTTCTGAGTAGAGGCTCTTTATCCGAACAAGGCGGCCGAGTCTATTTAAAAAAAAAATTGACGTTCATAAGTGTACCTTTGATACCCAAATTGAATAAAAACATTTTGACTTTGACTTTGACTTTAATGTTATGTGACTTAATTTTACGAAACTAAAGGAGTAATTAAAATGACTCAGCTTAATCTAAACTTTAGCTAATACGTAAGTTGAGGCATGGACTTAGGGTAAAGTATATTTAGATGACATCATTATCGTGTCATTCGACCATCAATGCAGGTTATGGAAAATTAATCGGAAACTGCACCTAAACCTGACTAATGCTCCTGTACTAGTTAGTCATTATTTAAAAATCTTACAATAAGTGCAGCAGCTGCATTCGTACAAAAAAACCTAATGTTATAGATATACAACGTGCTGTAATACGTGTGTAGTATATAGTATATAATACTTAAGGCTGATATTCTACCCGCCAAAGTGAACCACTTTTGAACACAAGTTTTCAAAATTCGAGAGAAATAAAATCAAGTCTTTTTACAAAAAAAAAAAACGTGACAAGTTATTTCGTAAGGAGACTGGCATAATACACCCAAAACATGCACGTTGTCTAACTGACATAATAATATTAGATTTTTTTTGTTCGAAGTTATTTGTTTTAGTGATCCGCAAATGGCAATTTTTACGTTTAAGTTTTTTTTTTATAAATTTTTGGTTCTATCTCTTAGGATTTTGGGGCAATTTTGATTAAGTTTTTGATATAATTTATTCTCTTTATGGTGGAGGGGGGGGGGGGTCCAAATGAAATAAATGGTGTTCATGGAGATTCCAGGGGGTGTAAAGGGGGTTCAAGTCGAAAGGGCATACATTTAGGTGTCTAACGTGTTTAAGTGTTTAACATTTAAGTACTGGTTTAAGATCTACCCTAAGCTTTTGTTTCAGCCACAAATAATGTGAAAACATTCACATTCCACAACACGAAAACGGAAGACTCACTGTCCCGTTACGCTCATTGTAACGTTACGATCGGAGCGAGAGCGCTACACGAGCGATTTATTTATACAAGTATGGCAATCATTTTATCAATGATTTGTAATGACATTGTCACGTTAAACTATCGTTCGTAAACCGACTTTACAGACAAACAATTTTTATTTTTACTTTAATCAAAAATTATGAATAGATCAAACAAAATGTTGCTTGAAATTAAACTTTATTGTCTTCGTTTTAGGGTCGGTCGTGCAATGGCGGAGTGCTCGTTCTCGCGCTGCCAGCAGGAACGACGCGCCATTCGCAAGGAGCTGCAGCGCTGGACCAAGAACATGGTCTACATACTCGGTGAGTCACTTACACACTACGCACTCCACACAACACACTACACACTACACACATAACATATCGTCACGCATTACCCCCGAGGGGGCTGGCAGAGGTGTAATACAACACCCACACTTCGCCGGACGATATTCAGTCCCAAATGTGACAGGGGGCGAGCCTGTCGCCATACACCGGGCTCCAGCTCATGTAGCAGATGACATACAATACGCACATGTGTTCACACAAGAACAAGTTGGCGCGTGCCGTCGGCTGGGTTCGAACCCGTTCCTTCTGGCTTCAGAGGCGGACCTTCTCCCGACTAGACTGCCATCGCTTACAATGTTCGTTTAAAAAATGTTTGAAAAATGCATTTTCATTTAAACTCAACATTCCATGTCCTATTTTTCGTATTTTTTTTCCATCGAATCCGTAGTTTTTTTTAAGGTTTTGCTAGGGGTGTTGATTTGACTTTGGTTTGGCTGGTATTAACCCCCTTTATTTAGGCATGCACCCTCGTGTCAGGGGAGCATTTAAATTGAAGGTACCCTCGGATAAGTAATTTTTTAGGGTGATGTTATGTTAGTACATAGAGGAAACCGGAACCCTTATCATTTTTTCAAGTCCAGTTCTTATCTATACGTTACAGTAATTTTCATCATTATCGTTTCAGTCAAATAATGTCACAAAAAAAAAGAGAAGGGATCCCCCCTTCTCTTTTTTTTTAATTTGATGCCAATAGGTGTTTTTTTATTTAGTCAGTTTAATTCACATGTTGACTGTTTCGGTGGCTCAGTCGGTAGTGAACCTGCTTTTTGAGCTTGGGGGCGTGGGTTCGATTCCCACCTAGGGCAAACATTCATGTGATTTTTCATTTGTGTTTGTTCTATGTCTAGGTGTTAATTTTCTATTTAAGTA
The DNA here is from genome assembly GCA_911728515.1 of Peribatodes rhomboidaria. Classification (NCBI taxonomy): domain Eukaryota; kingdom Metazoa; phylum Arthropoda; class Insecta; order Lepidoptera; family Geometridae; genus Peribatodes; species Peribatodes rhomboidaria. The sequence goes on from OU452190.1 coordinate 3,266,877, forward strand.
TGTATTTAAAATATATATCTAAGTATGTATATCACTCTCTGGCTGCCATAGTACAAGCTTTGCTTAGTTTGGGGTCAGGCGACCGTGTGTGGAAATGTCCCGAATTTATTTTTAATTATTTATTTATTATGTACGTGTATGTTCTATTCACTTCTCTTTTTAACCGACTTCCAAAAAGGATGAGGTTCTAAATTTGAGTGTATGTTTTTAACCGACTTCCAAAAAAGGAGGAAGTTCTCAATTCGACTGTATTTTTTTTAAATGTATCGGCTTATTTATAATCGGCTTTAATAATTACTTTTTTTTATTTGGTAAATTATTCTTTAGAGGTGGTCGCATTTAAACTTTATCGAAATCGCTTAAGTAGTTTTTAAAATAAATAAATAAATAATAATAAATTCGGGACATTGTCACACACGGTCGCCTGACTCCAAACTAAGCAAAGCTTGTACTGTGGCTAAGCTAAGCTTCTATCTAAAATACCAAGAAAAGTCTAAAAACTTGAGTGAATCAGGCGTTACTTTGCGGAAGTTCATTTTCAAAATTGTTACTTGAACTAATATCTAGTGTAATTCCGCTTTTACGTCGCATTAAGTACATCAAGGAATATGAATTTTCTATTCTATTCTTAATTTAGGATTTTAAAATTATAATTTAACTTAATTAAGAATAGAATAGAAAATTCATATTCCTTGATGTACTTAATGCGACGTTAAAGCGGAATTACACTAGATAGAACTAGATAGATTCCGAAGACGGGTCTGAGCAGTAGCGCTCTTGTAGCGCCTCACTCAACTGCCGTCTTTGTACTTCTTCACTCTACAAAACTTCGAGGCTAGAGTGAATAAGTACCTTATAGGTCGTCGTGCTCCATGTTAGACCACAACGTCGCTTAACATCAGGCGAGTTGGTGGTCAAACGCCGACCTATTCTACATAAAAAAAAAGATTAGTTCAAGTAACAATTTTCTAAAAACTTGTTTACAATGGATATTGCAGGAGTAAGGAATTGCAGGATGGTAAGGGAGTTTTTAATGTTTGACGAAAATCCGTGTCAGGTCATGAGTTTTTTTAATTTTAATTCATACTCGTTTACATAATCTGATTCCTTAGATAATTTTAAGTCTACTTTGAAGTGCTCCTTCACCTCAGTGATGAAAAATGTTTTCAAAAATTTTGTTTGTTTGTCCGTACGGCCTTATTGCTCCTCGACTAGAGTTTTAGGGATGCGTGGATGGATAACAAAACTTTTGTGTGAAGGAGAATAGTCCAAGAGCTACTGGGTCTTATTTCTAAGGTGGATTATTAACGGTGTTGGACAATGTCAATATTCTACATCCTTCCATGAAGTACTTCATATACATATAGGTATATGTGCGTATTGTATGTCATCTGCTTCATGACTGGAGCCTGGTGTATGGCGATAAGCTTGCCATACACCGGGCCCTGTCACATTTGGGACTACATATCGTCTGGCGAAGTGTGGATATTGTACACCTCAACCAGCCTATTCGAGGGAAAGGTTATGACGTATAAAGTTATAATTACGTGACGATATGTTATGTTCAAAAGGAGGTTCTGAATTCGGTTGTATTTTTTTGCTTTTATTACCGCGTAGCTTCGTTTTTTATACACGGATTTAAAAAAAAATACCATAGGATTTCAAATATTAAGAGTTTCGCCTTAGCATACCCTTTTCAATCAACTCTGTAGAGTTATCCGGCCTATATGAGCTATGACTTATCTGCCGGATAACATTTTTACGTCATTTCAAGGTCTTTCTGAACGAACCTTTCCTAATTCGTGTGCTGTCTCTCTGCCTAACCTTTTTGAGAAGTTTTATGCGATTTCAAGCTGTCCATCTCTCGCTATTTTGCACTCTAGAAACCACCAATAAAGTACATATTCCTCTGTAATTTTCACAGCACATGAGATTTGCTCTTTTTGTTACTGTTAACATTTTGGAGAGGTAACTTTTTGTTTATGCAAAACTGTTAGAGTTATGGTATCGTAACTAAAATATTAATATTTTCAACTGTTTTGTTGTCAGTTTAGTTCCTTTTTAGAGTTAGAGACCCTGTAACTAAGATGTCCGTCCGTCTGTCTGTCTGTTTGACCAGGCTGTATCTGATAGTTAGACAGTTGAAATGGGGAATGTCCAAAATATCTTGACCTTAATTTTTTTTAGATTATGAAAATATAGAGCAATTTAAGAAACGAATTTGACGGTTGTTGTTATTTTCGTCGTTATTTTTTTTTAATGAATTATTAAAATTTTAGAATTTTTCGCGGTGCTATCGTCATAATTGGCTTAATAAATTTAAACCGTTGCCTATAGTAAAAAAAGGTAATGTCAATGTCATTAAATGTGTGATAAAGTTATATACTACAATAATAATGACATTTGACATGTATGGACATTTGGCGTATTTTTTTTATTTGTAGGCTCAGACATTATTTTCCATTCAGCCACGGATGACGTCATACTAAGGACAAATTTAATGCAGGTTATTCCATTAGAGCCTAAAATATAAATAATCCGTGTTTATTTTTGAATTTTAAGTTAAATGTATCAGTAACCATATTCTTCGAAATGGTTTTGAGATTACGAAAATGAAAAATAAATGGACATTCCCCATTGTATCCAAGTTTACTAGCTCAAGCTTTCATGTGAGACTATTTCCTATAGCTAGTACTAGTAGCTACTGCTAGCTGTTATCAAACGACGTTCGGGTTTAGCAGCGTAGATAAGGCGTCGGCATCGATCCACCATGGCACTGTTACACACACTGTGGGCCGCTGGGACGGGAATCTAGATCCGAGTTCTAAAGCCGGATTAAACGTTTTTGGCCTTATTTAAGGACTCACATCTTTACTTAAGCTTAAATGGCGATAGGCTCGCCACCTGTTACTTTTGGGACTGAATGTCGTTCGGGGAAGTGTGGATGTTGTACAACTCTGTCAGTTATGTTACTCAGTTGCGCAAGAAAGAGGGTTTTGTTTTTGAGTGCATGTGTGCTTAATCATAATGTTTTTATTCCATCCAGAGGTTGTCTGGAAGAGATCACTCTTAACCGATAAGACCGCCCATTGCGCCTATATTTTTGAGTGTTTAGTTTAGATTTATTTTGTATTTGGTGTTAATAAAGAGTTTTTGTATTGTATGTTTGTATGTAATGTGGGTAAGCATCTATGAGGTTTCTTTGGCACGTCCTACAGCCTAAAACAGCTTGATGTATTTTGACACGTGAGGTGTCATTTGAATCGTCTTGATAGTGGAAGTGACATAGGGTACAACATTTTGCAGTCAGCTTTTTTATTTTTCTTTTAATATTGTTACTTGTTATTTTTTTGAAACGAAAGTTCACAATTTAAAATGTTAAAAGTTTGGTAATTCTTGAAAGGGCATACTTGATAATGTTTTAACTATTCATCATTATCTACAGTCTTCATTATTGTGCTCAATGTATAATGAGTCTCTCTTACAATATAATTATAACAAGTCTCTCACAATGTCAGGTCTCGATCCTGTGCCACTCGGATCGACCTGGAATTTGTACAATTTCATAAAAATGTGTTTTTTATGTTAAATAGGGAAATAACTTTTGAGTGGGGTAAAAGGGTGGGGTGGGTAATAATATTTCGATAACGTCCCGGTTTTGATAACGCTTATCTAAGTATTTATCCTTCTATTTGGACAGTTATGACTGCTATGAGCTATGAGACAATGGGCATTATAACAAAATAACAAGTAACATTATTAAGAGAAAAACAAAAAATCAGTCTGCTAAATGTTGTACCCTATGTCACTTCCACTATCAAGACGATTCAAATGACACCTCACATGTCAAAATACATCAAGCTGTTTAGGCTGTAGAGCGTGCCAAAGAATCCTCATACATATGTAGATAGATAGCCACACACATACATATCGTCACGCCTTTTCCGCAGGAGGGCTGGCAAAGGTGTAATACAACACCCACACTTCGCCGGACGATATTCAGCCCCAAATGTGAAAGGGGGCGAGCCTGTCGCCTACATACATGCATACACACATACACTCGAAAAACAACCCTCCTTCTTGCGCAGTCGGATAATAATTTTTTATATTAACTACTTAATTGGCTACGCCTAAAAAACTATACACTATAGTTATTTTTGACGAAAATTGCCTTTAATCTTGTTAGGGCGGAAGTCCAATTTGTCGTGATTCCGCCCTAATATTCCGCCCTAACTGATAGCAATTCGGCTAGAGATAAGGTTCCGTACACCTAGACTCGCTACGTACGTAGACGGAACGCAGTGTGTGTTCTACAGTGGGCTCAGTTGAGTTCAGAGTTCCGGTTTTTTTTTAAATTTGTACACGTGAAGTTGAGTAAAAAAAAATTATCGTGTCGCAGACGAGTGAAGTGTTTTGCTTTAGGCAAGCGTGCTACGTCGTAGCCCACAGTGTAGCTTAACTTTCCGCAAAATGGCGGCCAAACGGAATCCTATTATCGACTGTACATTTTTTTTTAACTAAAGACCAAAAAAAATTTTTTTTAAAAGTATTATTAATAAAATTTAATCAAATCGTTTACCCTAACTCTAACAAATATTATGAAAGCGAAAGTGAGTATGTTTGTTTTTTTTTTTGTTTGTTAAGCTTTCACGCTCCAACTACTTGACCGATTATCATGAAATTTATATACATACACATTTTCCGTGGGACATAAAAAGACAAAGCTAGTTGAAAGCTTGCAGATTAGCTATATTCGTAGATATACAAGACGTAGAGAAGTAAAGGTATCTTATGGCTATGTTTTTGTGACTGAGGAATTCACTGATCCGCTTTCCACTTGACCATGACTCGTATTTTGACTGCGAGACGGGATCTACTACTGCCTATATTCTCTACCTTCGTAAACATTTAATTTTGCCAAAAAAAAATCTTGACCCACATCTCGGGCCCCTCAAAAAATTGAAATGCAGTCGTTATCAGATAAGGACAATGTTTTCCTATTAAAGTCTGCTGCCACTGTGGCGGACTGCAACGGTCGGTGGCGACGCATGCGCGCAACGCCGCCTCAGCCAAACAACCTGTTGCAACCAGCCCGACGTGCACCGATGCAACTTCTCTCCGTCGTAATTACCTTTTAATCCACTAAAAACGACGGCCTAGGCCAATAAAATTAAAAAAACAACCCGAAAAAAGTTACCCGTCAAGTGCACGAAACGTCAAATCGAAAACGAACGCTCTAAAAATTTAATTTCCGAACACGCGTCACCCGGTTTCTTGTAAGTGCGTTGTGTCTTGAGACTTGAGACTTTGGTTAGTGCAGTGCGAGTTGAAACGAAAATTGGTGCGTAGCGGTATTTCGGTATGCTTTTATTAAAATAATCATTGTTATTGCTAAAAACGCGTTGTAAAAAGTTTAGAATAAAGTTCCTATAAACTTTACGCTGCTTTAAGCTTACGTAGTGAAAAAAAAATAGAAAATAAAGTTCGTAGTTCTAAATTTGACATTCTAAATTCGAAGTTCGGTTGGATCGGTTAGACTGTGCGAGAACTAATTGGTCGAGTGGTTAGCAGAAGTTTAGGCGACGGGAAGCGGAGTTGGAAGTTGCAAGCAACAAGTGTTCGTTGGATGCCTTCTCGGGTAAACGTGCCACTGTTATTCCACTTTGCATGCTCGCTTTTGCAGGGATTATGTTGCGTTTCGTACGTGCACCGTCCCGGGCCGGGAAATTCGGGATTTGGTGCTCTGTTTGTTGATTTGCAATCCAACTGTTTACTCGGCGCTTCACGCTTAATCGAGCTATCTTTCTGGCAACTAGCTTTTGTTTTTTTTTCTTTTGTGCTTGTGGTGGGTGGGGCGGGCTTCTTTTGTTTAAGACTTCGCCACGCGCCATCTTAGATGGCGACAAAAAAAGTGTCATGGCCGCTCTAATAGAAGTTTTGTGCTAGTTTTCGTGGCTGAAAAATTTCCGCTTACGTAATGATTTTTTTTTAAATCTAATTTTAATGGGTTGGATCTAGTGTTTTTGATTAGGAAGAGAGAGAAAACGCTCTTTTTGTGGTAAAAAGTACTTAATACTATTTTTGGTAAAGTAATATTTTCTGCGCTTTATATCAACCCCTATACAGAGGGAAAACGGGGATGAACGGCCAATCTACCTACCAACACTTTTTTCTATTTTCGGCTTTACACACTAAAACATGCACGGTTAAATTATTTCAGCAAAGCAATTGTTCTAAACTACCTACCTACATCCTCAATCAAAAACAACACGACACATTATAGGCATTATGCTCTAATAAGGTAAATACGCCGAAATTTATTTCGGGACACATCAATGATCTCAGCTTAGGTACTAAAATACGGTCCTCACAATGATTTCAGTTGCTGTCATGGAAAATACCCACTTTTAAATTTAGCAACGTCCTCTGACGATAAAAAATGGGTTAATAACCCATTATCATAACCAGAATTTTGTGTTTGGTAGATAAATTAATTACCTAAATTAACTTCCGCCTAAAACCTAAACCTACTACCACAAAAAATAGCTATTAAGTAATTACCTATCTAACGATATCACACTAATATCGTACAAAAAAAAACGTTTACCTAATTTGTAGAAAATATTTACTTACCTCAGATTTATGTGACACTTTAGTTTGATTATTTTAGGGTTCCGTACCCTAAGGGTAAAACGGGACCCTATTACTAAGACTCCGCTGTCCGTCCGTCTGTCTGTCTGTCCGTTAGTCGCCAGGCTGTATCACATGAACCGTGATAGTTAGTTAAAATGTTCACAGATGATGTATTTATGTTGTATGTAAAATAAATACTTGAGGGGGCTCCCTTACAACAAACGTGATTTTTTTGCCGTTTTTATACGTAATGGTACGGAACCCTTCGTGCGCGAGCACTTACCCGGTTTGTTTTCTTCAAAAACCACTTCAAGAGAAAACAGACATCAGAAAACAATTTAGTTAAGTTTTTGTGCAAATGCGGCAAACAAATTAGGAGGACTTTAATAATTAGTTACACAATTTCGCTGGTTGGAATAAATTGCTCATCACAATGCAATACATAATGCACTTATGTACGCACTACGTTTGTAGAGGCAACTGGGGAAAATGCTTCTGTGGGGCCAATGCGTCTTCTCAAATTAGGCAACTAGCGCCATCTTGTACAGATTATTGAACTAAAAATAAAAAAATATAATATGCCTAATTTGTGAAGGGATTGTCAGTAATTCTCGAACGACGCATTTGCCTCAGTTGGCCCTACCTATCCAATTCAAACACTTCGACATGACATGACTGTCGAATAAAAACCTAGAGAGATTAATTAGTGAGGACTGCAACCTCACCTCCAGCAAACAATTCGGGGAAATTACATTTCGGGGAGTGTGCATCTGGTTTGCATGACCTTATTCTCCCTAGCCCGTTCTTCTATAAAACAACCAAGAGTACAAAAAAGCGGCATCGTTTTATGGTCGACATACCTACAGCACGCACGAAACGCTTTGGTTCCTCATTTCTCATACGGACCGCTAGTGTGTGGAATACTCTGCCAGAGTGTGTGTTCCCTGACACTTATAATCTGGGTGTCTTCAAGTCTCGAGTGAATCGGTTTCTTCTAGACAAGCGTGCTCCATCGTAGGCCGCATCACTGCTTATCATCAGGCATGTTGGTGGCCAAATGTAAGCCTATTAAGAGTACCGCGACGCTATGAAATGTCCATACAAACGCGCTACTCAAATTTCTTGAAAACCATTTGTCAGATTATGATGAATTTTAGCATGTACAATTAAATTAACAATATCTCCGCCCCTATGTTCTTGGTTTTTAAAAAAAACGTTCTCAAGCTAAAATAGAGCTATGAAAAATATCCGCATTTTTAAGGAGTCACTTTTGACTGATTCATTCAATAGGTAGACAAAGCAAATCAAAAATCCCTTTACATAGGGAGGTTGTCTACATCATTAGCTTTTAAATGCATCCATAATACAAGGGAAATTCTTAGTTATTTAAGAATGATTAGAGAGGTGCAAAAATCATTAAAAAAATGCACTTAGTCACTCTGTAGGTAACTTTAAAGGCTCGTCAGCATCTTTACTTGCTCTCTTCGCTCGTCATCTTCTTCTAGACAAAATGGCCATGGAAATCTTTAAGCCAATGCGAAGTTAGTCTAAAATGGTCGCCGGACTCTTTGGTAATTTGAAAAATAAAACCTAGTCCGAAAATAGTGAATCAATATCCCTACATAGTTTTGAACAAAGCCGCTGCCCGCGTCTGTCTGCCTCTCTGTCTGTATAGCCGCCAACTCCTACACCACGCAACGGAAATTGATGCGGTTTTCACTATCAGATAGATAATTTTTCACGGAAGTCTTATAGATGCCGAGCAAAGCCGGGCGGGTCGCTAGTTTCAAAAGAAATCTACTATGATAGTCAGACAGACAGACAATGAAATCTCTTCATAGAGGCTCTTCGTTACTGACCTATTGGAAATTGGAAAGAAACCCTAAAAATAAGCTCAGAAAAAAGGCGTTCTGTAACAGAGAATTGGATAAAATAATCCAAATGTAGGTCAAATCCATCTATTGGAATGGAATGGAAGCGTGACCGCGTCGGTTTCAAATTTTTTTACGCGGAAAATTTCGTATGACAGGTCTCGATTGCGTTTGGCAGTAACATTTGCAAGCAGCCGAAATACGTGGGTTTTACGAGGGCCGGCATGCTTCTGACATATTGAAATGCCTATAGGTTATCGGGATGTGTACATTGTTTTCTAAATAAAGTTTGAAAGGTGAATTAGTCGGGAGTGTTCATAGCTATGTTTGATGAAAATGGGTGTTTTTTTTTTTTTAGTTAGATATAGTATAGGTTTTAGTTATAGTATTTTTGTAATAAGATGAAAAGTTAAAAATATAACAGTCACGCCTTTCCCCCGAGGGGGCTGGCAGAGGTGTAATACAACACCCACATTTCGCCGGACGATATTCAGTCCCAAATGTGACAGGGGGCGAGCCTGTCGCCATTCACCGGGCTCCAGTCATGTAGCATATGACATACAACACGCACATAATTATGTTCACAAAATTAACAAATTGGTGCGTGCCGTCGGCTGGGTTCGAACCTCTGGGTTGAGAGGCGGACCTTCTCCCAACTACTTAGGCTTCTCCCATCGCTTTAAAAAGATCTAGGGTGATAACCGACTAACTAGCCATAGGATATAATTTTTTCTTATTTTGAAACTGGTTCAATAAGACTTTAACTGGTTTACTACTAAACACACTAAAAAATCTTCTCAGTCAGCCTGAGTATTAAGAATTTCTGTCTATTTTCAGAGGTATGTTATTAAAAAAAACACTTGAAATAAACTGAAAATATTTCGAAGTAAAACCTCGCACTCTTTCATGTCCTATAAAAATAGCTCTATCATTTTCTCTTAAGGAGTCAGAAAAAAAAAAGGAAAACAATACTGGTCGTTAAGAAATGTATAAAAAAAAATTACATCATTACTAATATACATACGTTGTATTATAGCTTCTCAAAAATGTTGTATTTTTTTGTTTTGACTCAATTGGAAAAGACAAAACACTGATAAGGCGGCCATTACACCATCAATTAGCAGTATGCTAACTTAGCACGGCTAAACCCGTGCAATAGAAAAAAAATGATTGTTCCTGTCTAACAGCCATTACGCTATCCAATTTTGGCACGCTAGCTCACCTGGGGCCCTATTCGGAGGTTTGAGATTTTCGTCTCACCTTTTTTCGTCCTTGTTGCTCTCGTTTGAAACGTCATACGTGTGAGAGTGACCAAGGTACAATCTCATCTTATCTCACGCGTAGGAATATCCCCCCTGGATACTGCAAATTGAATTATGTAATGACCGCCTAACTATTCTGAAGCTATACAACATTAATTATTAAGAGTATTGTCCAAATACAAATTTAGAGTTCGGCGACCACTTTAGACTAACTTCGCATTGGCTTAAGGTATTCTATAGCCATTTCGTCTAGAAGAAGAAGACGAGCGAGCGAGCGAGTAATGATACTGACGAGCCTCTAAACTTACCTACAGAGTGACAAAGTGCAATATCAATTTTTTTTATGACTTTTGCACTGCTGTAATCATTCTTAAAAAACTAAGATTTTCCCTTGTATTCATTTAACAGCTAATGATGTAGACAACCTCCCTATGTAATGGAATTTTTGATTTGCTTTGTCTACCTATTGAATAAATCAGTCAAAAGTGACCCCTTAAAAATGCGGATATTTTCATACCTCTATTTTCGCTTGAGAACGTTTTAAAAAAAACCAAGATTATAGGGGCGGAGATATTGTTAATTTAATTGTACATGCTAAATTTCATCATAATCTGGGTTTTCAAGAAATTTGAGTAGCGCGTTTGTATGGAAATTTTAGAGCGTCGCGGCCCTCTTAAGAAAACAAAGTTCTGTTTCAAGGAGGTTTCCAATTAAATTCTGTTTGAAGGCTTGCAATTGAGCTCTTATTGATTCGGGTTATTTTTAGCTGAGAGAAGAAGCCTTGTACGTTCGGTGTTATGTGACGACAGGTCTGAAATTGTTAGTAAATGTACACATTCAATACCATGACATATCGTCGCGCTTTTTACCCGACAGGGTTGGCAGAGGTGTTACAACACCCACACTTCGGCGAACGATATTCAGTCCCAAATACGAGAGGGCGTGTTTGTCGCCATACACCGGCTTCGAGCTATGTAGCACATGACATTCAAGATACATGTTCATTGTTCACAAAAAAACAAATTAGAGTGAGCCGGTTGAAATCGAACCCGCACCCTCTAGCTTGAGAGGTGAGTCTTCTTCAGAGTGTGTGTGTTAGTTTGTCTATTCTTGGCACTCAAACAGAAGGACGAATTTTGATGAAACAAGAATTTAGCTTAAACCCTGGATTACATAGGCTACTATAACCAGTACCGGATTAAGCGAGCGCGGGGCCCGTAGCAAATGTGAAGGGGCCCTTGAGTAGTTGGTTTCCCACCAAAACACCTAATTCCCCTGAAAGTAGTAGGTGTTGCCAAATATGGTCAGCGTATTTCCCGCCCATTTTGAGAAATTTGGCGCCGCATGTCTATTTTGAGAAAAGTTTTTGGGGTAGGGCTGTTTTAGTTGTAGTTTTAGCATTACGTGCCCGTAGCATTTGCTGTGTCTCTTGCTATGTGGCTAATCCGGCACTGATACCACATCCTACTAAGTTACACTGGAAGAATTACGCTTAGGCAGATATGAGTGAGCTTCAATTTGTGGGGCCCCTTTTAGCGTGGGCCCCGTAGCAATTACTACTTTTGCTGCCTGGTTAATCCGGCACTGACTGTCACAGCAGAGCACATCTAAGTAATAAATAAATACGTTACATTTTTGAAAATAGAATTTAATAAGTCTTTTGATCAAACACAGTTATCATACGAGAACCTTCGTAAACGAATGCTGGGTAAACTTGATTCCGTGTAATTGGTCCGCTCAAACATCTGAGATGCAACTATTATTGCGTAATTGCCCTATTATGGTCCTATAAAAATAGCTAGCATACTTAGGCATGTCTTGTTTGCCTAGGCATGTTATAGGCATGGCCTGTTATGTTTATTTTCATACTTTTGTCTCTAAAAGGCATTTTTGTACGAAGATATACTTGTCCTGGAAGAGGCAACTAGATTAGTGCGATTTAGTTCCGCCATTTTCCGTTTGAAAAGTGTGGCGCTACGGTCTTTGTAAAGAAATCTTCTTCCTACCCTTAACCCACTCTGGTGGGGTCAGTACAGTAGGTACGTGTCTGTGTACGTTATCAGTCTCTTTATTTATTTTTTATTCAGTTCACTTAATGGCAGCATCTTTATTTTAAAATACTTGGATTAGGTTTTACGGCCGGTAAAACCTTTTATTAGTTCTTTGTAAAAAAAAATATTGTGACTAATTTGTTTATTGATTTTCTTTTACGTCGAAACATAGTCACTTCCTTACTTATTATAAAACTGAAAGTAACTCTCTATGTCTCTCTGTCTGCTTGTAGGCTTTTCACGGCTAAACGGCGTAACGAATTTTGATGAAATTCGATAGTTAGTTACAGTATATCACGAGGAAGGTTGTAACAGACTATTTTTTGACTAAGCGAGAACGAAGTCGCGGGTAACAGCGGTAAAATAACAATATTGATAGTCCTAAAAAGCACTAAGTGAGTGTGTACCTGTTTATTAGTAAAATAACTTTTAAAATCGGCTTTGTAGTTCTAGAGATTACTCCGATATACACAATTTAACTTTATTCTAATACTAGTTGCGCCCGTGGTAGGTATTGTCCGCTGTTGAAAAGTAGCCTGTGTGTTAATCCAATGCATAAGTTTCCTTCGCTCCGAATTAATCCATTCTACCCTTAATAGAAAATCAATCAAATCAAATCATATATTTCGATTTTTAAAATCAACCAAGATAAAATTAAAACAGAAAATTAAAACAATTGAAATCAAATACAATAAATCAAATCGTACGTATCGTCACGCCTTTCCCCTGAGGGGGCTGGCAGAGGTGTTGTACAACACCCACACTTCGCCAGACAATATTCAGTCCCAAATGTGACAGGGGGCGAGCCTGTCGCCATACATCGGGCTCCAGTCATGTAGCAGATGACAGATGAAAGTCAAATAAATTAAATTAAATCAAATAAATTAAATTAAATCAAATTAATTAAATCGAATCAAATAATTCAAATCTAACAACTAAATACATAAAAGAAAAAGAAAGAACAAATAAACATACAAACTTTTGCTTTTATAATTAAAAACACCAGGATTGGTGCAGATTGCGACTGACTTAGATAAAAGTAGGTTAGCGTATGTAAGGTCGTTTCAAAATTGACTTTGACTGTGTTACATCATGCGCGAAACACATGCATAAATGTGCAACGTTCTAAGGTCACCTTTGAATGTTGATGTAAAGGCAAGCATAAATACCTACCAACGTAATACTTGCTCACTGAATCAGTGACCTTATTGTCTAAGTAAATGGTACTCGAAATCGACTGCATTTTTGAGATTTTGACGCTGTTTTAGAATGGTTGTTTCTAGCTGCGCTCGCGGTGTTCCTAGCAGTTGAACAGTAGTCTATGTGGTATTACTGACTATAATTATATGTGCCAAATTTCATCCAGACCAGTTCAGCCGTTCTGGCGTGATTGAGTAACAAACATCCATACATCTATCCAAACTTTCGCATTTATAATATAATATAAGTGTGATGGAGGGTTTCGGAAAAGGTTAGTTTTAGTGTCAAAATCATGCCAGTTAGCCAGTTAATTCAAATAAAACTGAATTGAACCATATTTCGATTATTTATTTTTTGTTTAAAATAAACTATAAACTAAACTTAGTAAATTCGTTCATTAATGCGAAATTGCATTTGATTGTTTTTTTATTTTTATTTAATCACGACTAAACTGCTAAGCCGATCTTGATGAGCCTGAAAATGAGTCTCCTATGGATAACAGGGCAGTGTATTAATACCATTTACCTACCACAGAAAAAAAATACTAATTCCATATATTCTAAAAAAAAAAAACATTTTTATCATGGTTACATTCGTGGTATTATTTTTAGATCAATTTGATGTATTTTCAATTGCATCAGAATCTATTTAGTAGCCTTTTTGACGAGCTAACAAAAAAGAAGAAAATAATAAAGTACGAGTAATTTTTGCATTTTTTAAATGAGGCGGGTTATATATTAGTCAGACTCTGTCACATCCAGTTGCTCTAAACCTATGGCTTCCATCCACTTACGGTCTCAAAAACGCGGAAATCACTGTACAACGTGCTAGATGTGTTTAATACCTACAAATAAATATTAATATCAATTTTAACCACCGACACAAAATATTATAAGTTTGATGTGTTTGTGTGTGTGTGTGTCTGTGGCACAGACTTATTGGAAATCTATGGTCTTATAACTGAATTATTATTATTTTGGTTTTGGTTTTTTTTTTTTGTTTAAAAAGAGAATTAGTCGGGAATGTTCTTAGCTACGAGTATGTTTGATGAAAATCGGTGTTGGAGGTTTATTAAATTATTATTTTATACTTGTACTAGCTGCGCCCCGTGGTTTCACCCGCGGTTAAAAATCCTAATCCGTATCCTAAGTGCTATTCTAGACTATAATCTATCTCTGTGCCAAATTTCATCCAGATCTGTTCAGCCGTTCTGGCGTGAAAGAGTAACAAACATCCATCCATCCATTCTTACAAACTTTCGCGTTTATAATATTAAGTAGGATTACTATTTGTGGAATGCGCCGTACCCGCTCTGAGCCAGCGTGGAGGGTAACGGCTCAACGGCTCAATCACCCCTAACGTGGGGTAGGTCGGTGTTCCTCCAATAGGACGTAAAAGACTGTAAGGAATTATGACTGTTGCTGTTTGAGGAAAATAAAAAAATTGAGACAAAATATTTTATTTTATTTTAATGCTAACTGTACAGGTAATAGTGATAATTGGTAATGACAGAGGTGAACCTGTCGCCATGCAACGAGCTACAGTTATCTTTTAGCTCTGAGTTAACTGCTCATCTGCAGCTCAGATCAACCTAGAGGAAAAGATGGAACACTGCGTTATATCTCGCTGAAGCCACTTCTCTAATAAACTTGTGAGCGTGGTAATGTTGCCATGAAAAACATTTACAATTGCACGAAAACTAATATTAATTTCCAAACTCTACGTTAGCCATTTCCGTTCCAATATACAACCTTAGTAGATTTAATATTTTAAAACTGCACATATTTGCAAGAGTTTAATGTTACGGCTTTTTCAAAATTAACTAGTAAAAAAACTGCACAGTTTGTAAAAAGAACCTCAAAATGTAGTCCTGGCCACACTTTTATAATGCACTATGAATATTTATGTATGTATACGAAATTATACCTTAAACCAATTTTCATAATGTCGAGGTAAGAATGACCAAGCGAGTAGCGTAGTTTTTTTTGCGTCAATGTGTGCGTGTTGTGTACATATACTACAGTAGCGTAGTTTTTGGATGGTTTTTGGCTTCACCTAAATCATACGCCGTGCGCCATCTTATTCTCTAGGTTTATCTGAGATGTGCATGCCTAGCACGTGCGCACGACAAATTCTTCTCGTCACTTTTTGTCCTGTGAGAACGTGACAAGGCTATGTGTAAACATACGTCTGTCTCGATAGAAAGAGTCGACATACCGTTGTCGCGTTGCGCATGCTAGACATGGAGAGGTCGAACTGATAAATCGTCTTGCGCCAGCAAGAGTTAGAAGCTAGCCTTGAGTAAGCACAACGCTAGAGTAACATTTTCAAGTCTGAGTTAATTAACACTGCGCTTAAAATTTAACTTCTTAAGTTCTACTAATTCTTCTAAAGGTGCTTTTTCTCGAAAAATAAGGAAAAACATAAGACGTTACGAACAGATAATGGCGATGAATTTGAAAACGTCCCAGCCTTGAAATCAGCACAAATTAAAGTATCCATCTCATCGAGTCTTCAAATTTCTTGGCAGCGTCTATTCCACTTCAATTCAAATCAAAGTTAAGGCTTCATACAGACTGGCTTTTCTTGGTCTTTTTTATGGCCCACTGCAGGAACACTGACCTACCCTACATCGTAGGTGATTGACCCGTTATCCGCCACGCTGCTCAGTGCAGGTGTATATCACAAGTCTTTCATTCTTTGGAAAAAAAATGTCCCTCAGTTTCTTGCCTGTTCTTCTGAGTAGTGGCTCTTTTCCGAACAAGGCGGTCAATGAGACTATTATAAAACTTTGACGTTCATAAGTGATTAGATTATTAAGTTATAGGCTTCTGTGGCTCGTTGTCACAATTCCGCCAATGTCCGTTTCATGCTAGTTTCATAGCCTTATTGGAGTTTGGGTTAATTAAAAAAGAAAAAATATGGTATCTCTGATCGAGAATCCCAAGGAGTTTGAGCGTTCATGAATGTATCTTTGATACACAATTGAATAAAAACATTTTGACTTTGGACTTTTTGAATTATAAATTCTAGGACATGTCGGTTTCCTCACGCTGTTTTTCCTTTACCGTAAAAGCACGTGTCATATTTTAAAAGGATTAACTTTTCTGTGAGAGAAAAAAGTTCGTTGGTGCACGGCCAGGGTGGAACTGACGACCTCCGGATCGGAAAGCGCGGTTCATCCCACTCAGCCAACAAGGCTCTATTTTCAAAGTCAAAGTGTTTTTATTCAATTTGGGTATCAAAGATACACTTATGAACGTCAAAGTTTTTTTTAAATAGACTCGACCGCCTTGTTCGGATAAAGAGCCTCAGAAGAACAGGCAAGAAACTTAGGGGCATTATTTTTTCAAAGAATAAATAAATTACAGTCTCAAATTTTGGCTTACAACTAGGTAAAATCTATTCATACTAGTGGCTACTTGGCGGAACTGGAAGGCTCCAGACATCTTTATCTTCTAAATAATTCTTAACATTATATAATACCTTCTTTTCATTAATGTAGCTTTTGCATGTGTTTTGAATTTTCCTTCAGTGTTTTTCGGGATTTTATTGTAAAAACGAACGCAGTTGCCTAAAAATGACTTTTTTGACTTAGTCAGTCTAAATCTCGGTACAGCTATCCTATCCTTATTTCACTAAACTTACTTACAAATGTAAGTAAGTCAAATAATAATTTCACTTTGAAATACATGTTTTGATTTACTATGTCTAATTCAGTTACAAAATTGTATCCTAATTTCACAAACACGTATAAGTTTGAAATTAAAAACACCCCAACACCAATTTTTATCTACACCGATTTTCATTAAATACTAGCTGTCACCCAGCGACTTCGTTCGCGTTTATTATTTGTATACTTATATAAATATGCGAGCTATCCTATCTGTTAAGTTAGATCGAACTGCACACGGTGTGCAAATTTGATTGAAATCGGTTAAGTAGTTTAGGAGTCTATAACGGACAAACAACGTGACACGTAATTTATATATATTAAGAAGATAGAGAAGAACACTCCCGACTAAGTTTATGTAAGTATAATTCAAATAGTTCAAGTAGGTGTATCAACACTCTTATTTTTGTTATTTTGCACACCCATGTTCCATACTCTTTCATACGTATCCTCTCCCTAAGGTTGCCTGGAAGAGATCGCTCTTAGTGATAAGGCCGCCAGTTGTTACACGACAGTTTAAGTTTTTTCTGTTTTTTTGTTTTGTTCTTTCTGTTGTGAACAATAAAGTGCTTGTCTATCTGTCTATCTAATTCACCTTCCAAACCAAATCAAAATCGGTTTATCCGCTCGGGATCTACGATGCCATAGACAGACACACACACACACAGACATGTCAAACTTTAACACCCCGTTGTTTTTGCGTCGGTGGTTAAAAAAAGTAAAATACGCTGGTACAAGCTTTTATTTATTATTTTAAGCTTTTATTGAAGGTACCATCGACCTATCTGATGGTGATAAGATTTAAAGCTACATAATATAAAAGCATATTTAAAAAAAAGGATTTGACTTAATCCTTTTTAAATTAAAACTTATTGCAAGTTAGTGAGGCAGATATATTCTGCTACTTACACTTCAGGCGGTTAAACCCTGACACTTGCGCTAGCAACTTGCCCTACACAAATTCTGTAAGTTTTATTGCAAGATGTGTCTGACTCTGTGTACAGGCCTTAACCCGCCATCTACCGGGCTACGGATTGTCTGTGACGTCACGCGGCCCTATGGGACTGCTACCTAATCTGTGCCCGAGTATTTTTAGCTTTTTAGCTCGTATCCAAACGAGACCTTTCGACTTAGTTCATGTACATAAAGTTTTATGTATTATGTTTGTATACACATAGTACAATAGATGCTGTTCTTAGTACCTAGGTAGGTACGTGTTGTAATACATTACTTCCTACTAATATTATATTATAAACGCGAAAGTTTGTATATATGGATGGATGTTTGTTATTCCTTCACGTAAAAACTGCTGAATAGATTTTAATGAAACTTTACAATAATATAGCTTATACATCAGAATAACACATAGGCTACAATTTATAAAGATATTGTGTGATTTGTCCAAAATATGACGATTAGTGTCAAGTAAGTAGGATAAAATCTACCATCAGCGAGCTATTCTGGCGTGCGCTGGCAAAACCGCTAGAGTTACACATGTGTAATGTATGATGGAAATGTTCATCTTAAATAGTCCTACAAAAAAGTCCGCAGCGGTATTTATCTATATCTTTAGTGTAAGCCATTATAGCCAAAATAGTGAACCATCACACTAATATTATAAAGGCGAAAGTTTGTGATCTTTGTTACTTCTTCACGCTCAAACTGTGGGACCAATTTTGACAAAATTCAGTAAAGAAGTAGCTGACACCCTGGATTAGAACATAGGCTACTTTTTATCCCTGAAAACAAGTAACACATTACTTTATCTTATTTATATTGTCAAATATTCGTATAATTAATGAAAATAAATCTGTGATTAAAAGTAGGTAACATTATCGTATTGTTACGTCTTTCCCCCGAAGAGGCAGGCAGAGGTGTATAACACGGACGATATTCAGTCCCAAATGTGTGATTTGGGGTGAAAAATCGAAATAAAATAACTTATTCTAATTAGATACCCAATTAAAGTTTAAATAGGTTCTCTGAATACCTAGTGAGAATTTGGTATTAGTCACCTAGCCATAGGCGTTTTATTGGTAGTGTGCTTGTAAGTTTCATCAGCAAAATATTTAAAATAATTAAAAATTGATCAATCATACATACATATCGTCACGCCTTTCCCCCCGAGGAGGCTGGTAGATGTGTAATAAAACACCCACATTTCGCTGGATGATATTCAGTCCCAAATGTGACAGGGGGCAAGCCTGTCGCTATACACCGGGCTCCAGTCATGTAGCAGATGACATACAATACGCACATATGTTTACACAATGAACAAATTGGTGCATGCCGCGGCTGGGTTCGAACCCGCTCCCTCTGGCTTGAGAGGCGGACCTTCTCCCAACTAGACTGCCATCGCTTACAATACATTAATAATCTAGGCATATAGGCACATACTACCTAAACGCTTCCTGTTATGTTACGACTTGTACTATTGTATATTCTGTGACTGCCTAGCGGTTAAATTGAACTGACTAATGTGTGGTACTTCCCCTGGATAAAGTCAAAAAATACCTACAATCATACCTATACCTTGATATTCAAGCTGAATGTCAGGCTTTTAAAATGTTTCTATCCCCCATGATCTAAGAAAACCAGATCTAGCATTCCGGGAGCCAACACGTGATGACGTCACTCGTCATTGCCGTCGTCTCTTTCGAAACCAAAAAAGTGAGAATGTACAGTACTGTCCATAATCTAAAATAACAAGTAACATTATTAAAAGAAAAACAAAAACCCGGTTGTAAAATATTGCACCCTATGTCACTCTTCGAAATGAGGTACCAACGCCCAAACCTGGTCACAAACATCAGCCAGGAGTTGCTTTGCACACACAGGAACCCAATGGACGTCGCGTATGCGCTGAGGGAAATTTACTCGGGTATTTATTCCTCGGCTCCTCATATTAAGTCCGTCGAGCAAAGAAGGTACAAGGGAGCACAAATTCCCACCACCCTCCCCAACACCCTTTTCTTGGTACATACGCAGGAAGAAAAGGAGACCCTCAAAAGTCAAGGGTATGGGGGAGGCGCAGGGTCACGCATCCTAACCATCCACGAAGCTCAGGGGCTAACGTACGAGTCGGTTATCGCCATAAAGACCAAGCCCAAAATGAAGCTGCATGAGAGCGTGTCCCACGCAGTCGTCGCAATATCACGGCACACCGGGACTTTCACCTACTACGCCGATGACATCGAAGACGATGCCATCAGCCGGTTTTTACGGCGAGCATCGGCTGCATCACCGAAGACCATCAAGGAATATAACCTGCAGATGGCCATCAGAGATCGGAACGCGGTAGTGATGGAGGCTCTGAGTCGGGAGGAGGCCATGATGTTATATTAATTGTTATAAAAATTGAAATAATTTCTGTTCTCGTTATAGTTTTTATTTTTGTTATCGTTTTATATAAATTGTGGGTCCATCTCGAGCATTCATGCTCACTATCGAAGGCACCTTCTTGCGGCGGCGTCGTGTGTCGGGTCGTTCTCTTCCCTCAAAGGAGGAGAGCGATGGCTGGCACATGCGTCATACTCGTGATCGGGTGCTGCTTGCGGGTCGCTGGTCTGCTCGTGGTGTACTCACAATGCAGTAAATCTGAAAACCTTTAACCTAACCTTAGATTAAGACTTAATAACTAACCCCCCTCTACCTGTATTTCGCTTAAATAATAATTTAAGATTTATGTTAAAAAAAGTCACGGTCCCCGGAGTCCGTGGAGTGTAATTTTGTAAATAAAAAAAAAAAAAAAAAAATCTGCTCTATCGAACGTCTGTAAACCACAAAGTAGTATTGACGCCAAGATTTCACCTTTTTTTAGTTAAGCTTTTATCTGATCTGTTATTCTGTGTGTTTTTTGCCACAAATAAATTATTGTCTACTAGATGCGCCCCAGGGTTTCACCCGCGTATATTAAAAAGGCCTATGTGCTATTCTAGACTATAATCTATCTCTGTGCCAAATTTCATCTAGATATGTTCAGCCGTTCTGGCTTGAAAGAGTAACAAACATCCATCCATCCATCCATTCTTAGAAACTTTCGCGTTTATAATATTAGTAGGATAGGATAGGATTGTCTGTTTTAAAGCGCAAAACGTCCCAAATTCCAATCATACAGCTAAATGAGCTGCAATGCTACACAAAGGGATGTAACCTTGGTTTAATTTAAATGTAACTCGAATGCTCGCATCTCAACGGTTATTGTTATATGACAGACGGACGGTTTCGACGACAACAAATGTAGAGAAAGAAGGAGTTTTGTTTCATTCAACACTCCTACTCAAATTCCAAAGTTCTGCTCTCCCAAATGTCTGTAAACCTCAAAGTTCTACAAAATTCTCCACCTAGAAGATATCGCTTTTAGTGGTAAGACCGCCTTTTGTGACTACAAATCTAATTTACCGTTAAAAACTTTAATAACCATTAAACTACGTGCATTTTAATAATGAAAAAAATTGTCACAATTATTTTTTACTGGCAATGTGTTATTTGATAAAACACGAAATAACTAACTATGAAACGTTAGAGTTACGAGTATAACTAAAATTTCAATCTTTGATAAACACTAAAAAATGTAGAACATTCTAGATTTTTCATAGCAAGAAACTAAAGCGAAACTGCGCTTTACATCCCAAGAGCTTTTATAATAGAACTAATTTCATCAGGACCAATGTTTAAACACAAAGCAATTACGAAATAATACTAAAAAGTCCGGGCATTTCTAATTTTTAAGTGTACCAGCCAAATCAAGGCATTTTAACTCTTATCCTTGGGGTATAATGGCGAAAATGCCATAGTTGGACCGTAACTAATTTTTGATGGTGCCACCAAGTTCATCACATGAACACAACGCCATCTCTACGGGTTCCAACAAAATTTTTCACTGAACCATTTTCTTATAAGAACACTCACACTAACACAAACGTATGCAGTTATGACTTACACAAGCGCAGAAGACTACACAATCGAACGCACCCACACGCCGAGAAAAAAACGATAAAAAAGTGCACACAAACTCAATTTTTCCTATGCGCACGCTAGAAAGAGAAGGAGTCGTTCTATTTTTTAAAATTTGAAAATTAAGGTTTTCTAAGTTTAAATTCGGTTTTTTCGCTTTATTCATAATTTTGATGGAAATGACATCTCATTTTCATACGGATTAATACAAGGGCAAAGTAAGATAAGTCAAGTAGATCTGAAATGCACAAGGTTCATACAAGAGCTGGCACGCACACAGACACGGCTGTGTGTATACGTCACTGCACTTTTGTCTCTGTAGTAGTGGATACTGCGACGAGTGAAGTTGATACTTGAAAAATACTTTCGATTGAGGGCAGCTGAAAGATGATTGAAATTGATTTATGTGATATTTTTCGACACGCTCATGTATTCGTAGTTATTAATGAGTAGCATTTGTATATTTTCCTGAAATTATGTCATCACGTGACGTTTTAACCGTTAGGGAAATAATTTAAAGTACACACTATTTGTATTTCAATTATCGGACCAATTATTATTAGTAAGCTTTTTGCCTTCCAATTGTTATTATAGTCTATCTACCAAATTGGTATTACACAGTTTAGTTTTCGTTTTCCTTGAAGCCGAATAGGGAAAAACAATGTAAATGATCTCAGAAACCGGACAAACTTCAAATCCTAATGACGTTATAAATTATTTCAGTAAACATACTGCACTAAATTTAAATACTGTTATTATAGCAAGTGATACCAATGATGTTATTATATCCAAAAATAACGTTAACATTCAGTGTATAATTAATTTTCGGACGGAATTTAAGGCAGTTGACTTTATCCTTATCCCTGTCACTCTCATGAACAAACAATAAACTTAAAAACATTCAACGTGAACATTAAAACAATACACTAAAACACGAATGAACACCGAAGACTAAATCGATGTGCTAATTGTGCTGTATTTCAGTGAAATGTGAAAAGTGAGCGGAAAACATGCTTTTTTTCACCCGAGAATAGGTTTTTTCAGTCGGGAATTTAATACAGTTCAGCGCGTAAGGACCAAGAAGCTGCAGTCGCGATACTCGGTCGCAGTAAATACAAGGTAATGGCTAAGTACGCACGCGGTCTAGTACGCTGTGCGATCGTCGTGCAGTCCCGCCTATGCACAATCGGTAGAGAGTCGCATATCCGCCGCCGACGACTATCCCGGCCACAACACGCGACGTAAACGCTCAACAACCAAAAACACGATAACAGAAAAAACTATTTTTACAAATAAAAATATTCATATCATTCGCGCGTAATAAATATCAAATATCACGTATTTTTCGGAAATTAGTGTGTTTTTGCAAATTTTTCTATAATGCGAACATATCACATGGAAACTTAGGACCCGATATTTTTAAGTAAAAAGAATATTTTTGTGTGACTGACGTGATGTGTGTGTTTTCGTGACAGTGCCGCCGTGATTGGAATGGATTAGTGTTCATGAGGTGACGAATTTTGTGATTGGGATAACTTTTTTGTTTTACAAAATTACTACCGAAGTGTCAAACTGGACCGAGGGAGAAGCGGCTACCCCTGACGCATGTAAGTAGAAAAACTTTAGCGCGCCCTTAATCTTTGACGTCTGTCAGTGTGCGTGACAAGTAATACATGCGTAACGGTGTTTGTGTGAGGGGTTCACGCACATTTTTTGTGTTTTCTTAATATCCCCTCCACTGCTCCCCTCCTATACCCGTTATCGTTATCCCACTCTTTTTCTATGGGCTGCTTGGTTGCGCTAGTGTGCGTGTCTCGCACGTGTGTGCGTAATAAATTGCAACCTATATTTTGATCGAAGGCCAATGACGACATAGAATAGATGCTATTAATTTTAATTAACATCTTAACACTAATTAATATGCAATAATACAGTTGAAATAAAACGTTGCAGTTAATCAAACGACCTTTGAATTTGGAACTTTTTTGTTGTTTTAAAGAAAAAATCGTTCTAATCCATTAAATAAATGACATAGATTTTTGAAATAGTGATTAGCAAGTGTTAATTACAAGTTATTATAACTAGTAATTATTTATTAGTATGTAAATCTATTTCTTGGCGGCGGCGCTACGAAGCTCTACGCGATCGTAGGCTAAAATAATGCCGTCGGAAAAATTGCGCGCTTTTGTAATAACTTTGAATACACTTGTTATTTGGAATATTTTGTGGATTATAAAAAAAAAAAAGATTTAAATGTCATTTTGAAATACTGTTTATTTCAAATCGTCTGTAGAACTTTATTGGATTGGAAGTTTTTTTTAAATAAATTAAAGAAAACAAACTTTTGCTAAGATCAAGATTAATGAGTTTTACTACTTTTAAATTTTAAAAATAAATAAAATTATAAATTGCTTAAATGAAATAAAAGGTTTTGCACATTTTTTATTTTCTTTTGAAATTGCAAATTTTGTCTAAAAGATTTAAATTAAGTTTTTGTTGGTTAAATAAGTAACCAATTTTAGTTACAATGGTGGTGGTTATAAAATGAAATAATTCATAAAAATTTGAGTAGACTGAGTATGGCCAACTTATAAAATTAAATAGGTACAAAATGAGTTCAATTAACTAATCCCTTTCAATTCAAAATCAAATTGATTATAATTGTATTTAGTTAGTAAAATAAAAAAATTCAATAAAAAAAATCTAAAATTTTTAAAAATACTGTAAACAACTTATCTTAGACATACAATATAATAACCGCAAAAAGTATAATATCCTTAATAGCTGTTATATAAACCACAATGTATGTCCAGATTCTTATCAACCACATTTATCAGCAAACTGAACAATGTCAATAATATCAAGTAACGAAATAAGGACATAAGTGTAATTATATTATTTTGGCCAGTAGGTACTTGCTCGTGAATTCAGGAAACGAGTTATCAGTTGCTTACACTTATTTTTACATTTAATTTGACCTATAAGCGTGAATATTATCATTAATTCATTACACTGTAAATAATGACAAAAAGGTAGCTATTAAAAAATGTCACACACATAAAACGGTTAAAAATGACACTAGTATTACAAAGGTAAAAGTTGGGGTATTATGTAATCGTAACCACTGGCGGCTTAAAGTATTTAAAAGAGATCTGGTATAAGTAAAAGCTTTTATTCTGAATTGACTTGCACTTGTCACATTTTGGGACTGGATATCGTCGGACTTTGTAATACACCTGGTTCAACCCTTTTGGAGGAAAGGCGCCGCGACTGTTATGTTATGTTACTCTGTTACTCCAATGCTATTAAATTTTTTAATATTTTACCCGAGTCATTAACTAACCTTAAAGAAAAACAATTTAAAAATACACTTAAAAAACTTCTTGCGGAGAAAGCATATTACACCGTACATGATTTTGTAAAAGATAGGAATGCATGGCGGGATATTGACATGGCTGCGATAAGAAATAAAATCATATTATGACATAATATTATATGAAATTATTTAAATTCATTGTGATAATTTTATTTTATTGTATTTTTATTTTTTAAATGTATTAATTGACCAGCTATCGTGCATTGTAACATTTATAAATTTTTGGTAGTTTTATAAGACATGTTTTTGGCAACTTGTGTTGATAATCTAGTAGCTTTTTTTTTGACATTCATAAGTGTATAATATTACCAATTATTGTAATTATACCCATTTGAAACAATAAACTGAAACTGAAACTGAAACTGAGACTCTGAATTGACATGTGGTTTGGTTATATCCTAAAATGATACGGTTTATGTAGAACAGTGAGTAAGACCATGGAGCGCTAGTTGCGCTCCAGTTGAGTTTTAATTCGGTAGGTATATTATTTCTTATTTTTAAGGTTTTATTACGATATTAAGATAAAAGCTTTTTCTCGTCTTATAATATATCTCATAATATATCATCTTACATCATAACAATAGTTGTGTAACGGTAATAACTCGTGTGTTTTATAATAACTCAGTATTACTTAAAATTAAAAAAAATATTAAGTGTGGTTAAATTTGAGAACAATATCGAAAATGTAGTCTTTTGTTAAATAACCACATTAGTAAAAAAGCTTTTGTCAAATTACTGTTATTAGCCGTAATTAATTTAAAGTGTTTTAGTTAGTTGTAGAACCGAACCAAAAAGCCCACGGTAAGTGCAGGTTTTGACTCAACGCTTCAAAGAAAAAAAACATATTTTTGTTTTTCATTTCACTTTGACCGAAGGCTCAATGATCGTATATTCTACTTAACATCTATACATTCATAAATAATCATAATAATTCATCGTTCTCTAAGTTCATAATCCTAAATCCAACTTTTAAAACACTCATAAACCATAAAAAAAAGAAAGAAAATCTAATTTCTAAATTCAAACGCTTCAATTCAAGTTCGCGCCCTCGAACGCCATTCGCTAATAGCGGCGCAGTCCTCGCGCATGCGCTCGGCCAAGGCGAGCGTTTACACAACTCCGGCGACTGTCAATGTTACTACATAACCTACAAAGCTTAGACGCGACGCCATCTTGGATTTAGAGTCGGCCGTTTGAAGGCTGCACGCACGGTTGATGGCTTGTTTATTGCGGGAGAACGTGGAAGAGCTAATGTCTAAGTTCGGATGTAAAAGGCAGGATGTCGAATGTAATGTAAGACACATGTTATGTTCCATTGAGTTTACATATGGACATATTATTATCCGTTTCATGGGATGCTTGGATGTTCTAATTATATAACAAATTTGACAGGTCTTAATTGCCATATTTACGAATATTGTGGGAAAGGTTGATTAGAAAAGAAGGTATTGTAAAAAAATAAATTACAGTTCTTACTAATGTCAGTTTAAACTTCGTTTTAAAGTGACGTTACTTACCCTTAAATCGTAATTGACCCCCAAAATTTCAGAACATCAAAAACTTAATTCTACTTAGATTTAATAATAGCAGCTGTATGTAAAATCTGGCTAACGACGTTTAACATTTAAATTATAACTACTTAAAGTAAAATAGAGTTATCATAAAAATAACAAAGAAGTTAGTCAACCAACAAAAGGCGTGTTTTATCTGTAATAAAACACAATAACAAGTCATAGACGTCTTGTAGCTATAAGAAACAATACAAAGCACGTGTTTCATAATGTAAATAAATATTTTACATAAGTAAATATCTATGTTAAATATTTACAAAAGAATTTTAGCCTAAAAATGCAAGTATAAATAACATGTTTTAAATTACATTTCAATTTTTTTTTTTTTTTTTTTACTTTGTATACTTTGATACTTTGAATTAATCGTAAGAAAAGATTAACTTTAGCACAACTAAAAAAATCTTAAGTAAAAGAAATAAGTTTAATTTTAGCGCCATTTAGATTAGTTTTATTGCTAAATTTACTCTTAAACTATATAGTTCCTAAAATACGTGAGGTAAGGACCATTTTCTTACTACCTTACTAACTTACTACTACCTATTGGCGAGAGATTGAAAAATCCTTACTTGAAATAATCTTGAATTATTTCCACTTAAAATTTGAAATTCTAGGCCAAAACCTAGATAAAGCTAAGAAAACCTGTGTCATTGCCGACAAAATTACCTATTTAGTAACAACATTTAGTCAAGTTAGCTTTTAAACATGGGCAGCGCCATTTAACACGTATTTATTTCTATCTACTTATGACTTACTAGGACAGAAAACTAACATTTTTGTCTAACCGCCACACTCAGGGGTGTTAATGATTACTTTAGCGGTCATTACGGATAGTTGATCAAATCAAATCTTCAAAACTGTTTTTCCAACAAATCACTTGTGTATTTCCGTTTCATAATACACTAGAGATTTGTTCAAAAACAGCTTTGTCATTAAGGACTACATTTTCATAGATTTTACTTAGTTTAAAGTAATCATTAATGTATCTGTATGCGGTGGGAAGTCTTACTAATATTTTTGAACATTAAACCGCTTGGAATAAATTAAGTCATCTCAAGGGTCCTTATCGTGAGCACTCTTACTCTCATGGCTTTTGTAACGAAAGGGACAGTGACCAAGATAATATCGCCCGCGCGAGAACATAACCCTAGTTGTTATCCTATAGCAACCGTAAGTACATTTTCTCGAGTTAAAAGGTGACCTTTATATTTTGATTCAAGACAAAGTAGATACAAGAAGCTAAGGAATATACGTTATTTTAATACTTAAATTAGAGAGAATACCGCTCAGACATTACGAAGCTAAAGGAGAACAAGCACGCAAACTTTCACAATTTTCGGAATTTTGAATCAATTGATTAAATATTTCTAAACTAATTTTCCTTTAAGGAAAATAAAATCATCACTATTCAAAACTAAACTACATAAACCAAATTTCAAAGAAAAATAATACAAATTACAAATTAAAATTTTTCAATTCTTGTTCTCGCACAAGCCTCCTAGGATCTAGATAGTGCGAGCGGCGTAGGCCACAGCGCTCGTAGCAGTGCTAGCGAAAGTTGCGCCCGCGCAGCTACTGTCGTCTATTCTGCGCGATCTATTCAATGACAGCTTACGGCCTTAGTGCCAGTTTGTCACCGGATATAGGTGAAATGAAATTCATTTGATAAAATAAACAATTTAGACAAAAATTGGGCCCTATTCGGCATGCTACGAGTAAGTTGCTAGATCTAAATTAGCTAAAACTATTGGTGTCTTTGTCTAATACGTGCCTATTAACAAAGACATGCATATTTTAAGATATTTAGCAAAAAGATCCATCCATCCATCCATCAGCCATAGGACGTCCACTGCTGGACATAGGCCTCCCCCATAGATCTCCAATAAGACCGGTTGGTAGCGGCCTGCATCCAAAAACAACAATGCATCCTGCAGCAAAAAGATAATTTAGCAATTTAGCGTTCTTAAAAGGACCCATGGCGCATAAAAGTAGTTGCAGTTACAAAACTAAGGGCGCACCTAGACGGGCCATATTGTCAAAGTGGCCCGGCAATACTGATAACATTGCCGATTGTAGCCAGGGGGGCTATTCCTGCGCGTGAGATGAGATGAGATTTTATCTTGGTCACTCTCACATCTATGACGTTTCAAACAAGAGCAACAAGGACGAAAGAAGGTGAGATGAGAATTTTAAATCTCCGAATAGGGTCCCTGGGGAGCTATTCCTGCACGTGAGATGAGATGAGATTTTATCTTGGTCACTCTCACACCTATGACATTTCAAACAAGAGCAACAAGGACGAAAAGGGGTGAGATGAAAATTTCAAATCTTCGAATAGGGTCCCAGGCCATCATTAGATTTAGAATCTTCTAGAATTTAATTAATAAATATCCCGACACCACTCAAAATACTCAATGCCGGGTCATACTCAAAATATTGCCGAGCAAATATTGCAGTAGAAATATGGACCGTCTAAAAGCGCCCCAAGATAAATTTACTCACAGATTAGTACTTAGTTTAATTAGAAAAACTATTATGTTAAAAAAAATACATCTCAGCATTGATAGACGCGTTGCGTTTCTCAAACAAAAAGCCACTAGATTTTAAAGAGAAACTAGAGTTTGCCCGCGGCTCTGCCCGCGTGGAATCTATTGCATAGCAATTAATTACCTATTATGTAAATCCATTCAGTAGTTTTAGTGGTTAAGTAACAGTTACCTACTAAATTATAAGTACAGTGATGTAAATAATAAAATGTTCAGCAAAAACATAAGTATTCTTGTTTATTGTTTTTAAAATGATACAAATACATCTAAGAAACGAATACGTACACAATATAATATAGGTAAATTTTAAAATATAATTAAGAAATTAAAATATATTGATAGCCTAGTTGGAGAAGGACCGACTCTCAAGCCAGAGGGAGCGGGTTCAAACCCAGCAGATGACACGCACCAATGTGTTCATTGTGTGAACGTATGTGTGTTTTGTAACTATGTCATCTGCTACATAAATTGAGCCCGGTGTATGGCGACAGGCTCGCCCCCTTATACATTTGAGACTGAATGTCGTCCGGCGAAGTGTGGATGTTGTATTACAGCTCTTCTAGCCCCTTCGAGGGAAAGGCGTGACGCTATGTTATGTCATGTTTATTTGACAATTATCGGTAGCTTACAATAATTAAATCGAGAAGGTAGGTTTCCAAATGACACCTCAATATGCAAGCCACAAATTCGCTAAGTGTGCTGTGTTTATTTGCCTTATCACGCACACAGACGCAGACATAATGTGGTTAGGTGGTTAAAATATTAATCTTCCTGTAAGATGATTAATTGGTTGATTTCTTCCATTTCAATTGCGAAAAGCCTGGTACCGTTACTTAGTCCTTCTTTTATTACCAAAATTTTTCAGTAACATAATAATTGCACCAACTTTCAAATAAAGGCATACCAGATGAATTAAAATTCAAAACAAACATCGAAATTGTTTTTTGTTTCTCTAAGCAGTGTTGCCACATCATATTTTCGAAAACGCAGTGCTGTCTTCATTAATATACAGTTTAGCGAGAAAAGTACACTGTTTGATTAAACAAACACCTGTACAAAAAAGAAGTTATTGTTTTCCTAAGTAATTTAATATTCTCAAACTAATATTTCAGCATCTTAAACCGATTATTCTACTTAAAATCTTACCTCTTTGCAAGACCATGACTTCGACTTGACTCTGAATACAATACTTACTTAACTTTGATTGTGACTATCAAAATACTTGACATGCCACTGGCTTAAATAAATCCACTAAGATGCGACTTTTTTTGTAAATTTGCATAACATTTGCCCATTTTGATCCAAATAGAGCAATAACGTGCAACACTGACTTATACGTTCTAGACGGGTGCGTTCTATGCAAAGGATAGAAACCTGTTTCTCCGTTGTTTTCTAACGGCTCCGTTGTTTCACTCGCCTTACGAAACGACTAAGTTGTTCTATAACTTTGCTTGAAAATATGTTTTTTTTCAGTTGTAATACAGTTTAAATTTATTTAATGTAATTTAATAATTTTTACACTTATGTTTTGAACGGCAAAGTTGCACACGGGGTGCGCTGAGAGCCTATCCTCTGAACGCGACCCCGACCCCTACCTCGAGCAAGCCGGCGATTCTATTGGCTCTCTAATATAATCTCTATTGGCTCGAAATTTGAACTTGCGATTTTATTCTGCTTAATATACAAAAATTACACACATAAAACCATAATTATTAAGTTTTGCGCGATTCCAGAAGGTCAAAGAATCGAATTACATGCCAATTTCCGAAAAACAGGTAGTTGTTTGGGAGAAACGTGTCAAGGAAGTTTTGTAGAGCGCCATCTCACTCCATCTTGCGTTTTTATCTCGTTCTGGTTTTTCACTTTTATTATATAGTTATGTAAGAATTTTTTCTATAGGGTGGCGCCCTCCGATTCATAGACAAGACAGATCTTTGTTCTCTTTTCTCATTTGATATGGAAATAATTATGGTTGTTATTGCATTTATAGTATATTTTAAGGAAAAGTTATTAACGTTACAGTTTTTTATGTCTAAACTATAAATTGTAACAGTTTTTTGAGGAATATTTTTTTTCTAATTACACTTTTCATAAATCAGCCATATTAAAGGATTTGATTGCAAAAATTGCTAAAAACCAACTGTAACATATTTGTTTACATTTATGTTTGATAATTTTATATTTATTCTTGAGGTTCATTAGTAAATATTAATAACGAATCAAATTCGTTTTACAACCTTTATTCAGGAGAATTAATCGAAAGTGCGTCTTAAAATTAAAACCATTTACAGAGCACGAAACATCTGCCCGGAGACGAGTCAAGCCAAAATACTTAAAAAAAAAACAACGACTGGCCTCCAGACGAAAGTAATGAAATGAACAAAAAATTAAAAAAAGAACATCGTCCGTTTTCGCTGTCTGCTGCCGAAATTGAGTGACCTCATTTTTTGGCGGGAGTGCTTTGTTTTGTGACAGTGTTTTTTTTTTTTGTGGAATATGGCTCCGGCACTGCATGATGTATACTTCTTATTTTTAACAGCAAAACGTTGAAAAACTGTTTAAATTAAGAACGAAGGCAGACGTGGGTTTGTTGGGTTTTTTTGTCAAGTTTTTTGGCGGCCGCAGACCTTTTGCATATTCATATTTTAAGTATTTAGTAGGTATTTTATTAGGATTACATAATATGTGGCGTTAATTTGAAAAAAAATTACAATCAAAACGGTAATCAGGTAGTAATTTTCAACTTCCAAGCAGTTAATTGCTCTGCGATATTAGTAACATAGAAGAAAATAACCCTATGCTCCTTTTCCCACTTCTATTCATTTTCGTGACAAAAATAGACAACAGAGCTTTCAAATTAGGCTTTTAGAGCTGTCAAATAAGGATGAGGTTAGCTTAAAAAATGTAACGATTAAATTAAGAATTAAATAACTTTCTAGTCTATATAATTATAATGTAGGTATGTGGACTTTTTTGTCGAACAAGCGAAGTGAGGTTTCAGAATCTCAGACATCTCGGCATTTGTTTGGGTATCGTTAAACCGATCTTCACAAAAATTTACTCACAAGTAGTACACTCAAGTACAATTTTTAAGTCTAAAGTTTAAGTAAAAGTTTTTGAGTAAAACCTTACATTATATATATCGAGAGTCACACTCCGAAGCGAACTGCTAGCTTAGTCTAAGAATGGTAGCTTTATAAAATCGACACATTTCCCACAATACAACAGTGCCCCAACCTATCAGTGCTAACACCTGCCCGCGCATTCCTGCTAGCTACTCCTACCTATTCTATGCCTGGTCTCGGCTTAGTGTTTACGACGTGGATAGCCAAAGACCTACAGATCTTGTTCTCTAGTTGTAAAATGGAAAGTAGGCGCTAATTTCAACTTGCCAAGTCTTAGGGTGCTGGTGAGGGTCATTAGGCTGTCAAACTTGTGTGTTGGGTTTGGATTGGTGGATTAGGCGATTTGTTCTGTTTGAGTGAACAAGCAGAGTTTCTTTTACACACACACATATACACGCTTCTTCTCTATGAGGGTAGGCAGAGACCACTTCTCTCCACCTGCTACGATCCTGGTACATCTATCGCTTCTGACACTAATAACACTATCTGTCTCTTCAATCCTTAAATCTCAGATGATAGGTATAGATAATGGATTTCGTTTATAGGTTAGTCTGTAAGGTATTTATTTTCTATGGGCCCCTGTAACTTGCATAAAATCTAAGTTATGTAAGTATATTGCCTAAAATAAATGGATTAAGTAATTGTTGTTCATTTTTATTAGTTCAATATAACTCAACTATTTTAACTACAAAACAAACTGCATTGCACTAAAACAGTATCAGCTCTATCAAACATTATTTAAAAAAAAAACTGAACAAAAGATAGAATACAAAATAACACCGAACAAGAACCTCCAGCTATAATTTTATTTCTAGTAGCAAACTAAAATCAAAACAAAATGGCGGACTAAGATCAGGTTATCTATGAAGCGAGCGGCAAAATACCGAGTAAAAAGTAATGGACATAGTTGCCAGATGAAAATATTAAGCTTTTAAAACGTTGCCTAAAACATGTCCATGATAAAAAGATAATTTGACTAACATTTTTGCAGCTTCTTACTATTATGATACTTTATTAAAAGTGATATAATATGATAACTGACTAATGAATCTAAATACAAAAGGCTTAACAAAGAAATAAGTTGAAAAACTAAAACTTGCCACGTCCTAACAGATCTTAAGCTTTATAAAGTTTGTACATTTAAAATATGGCAACATTGGCCATCTACCCCATCTCGGGCTAAACTAAATAAATTCCTCCGAGTAAAAAGAGATGGTGCTCATCCGTCCCAAGTTTAAAACACGAGAAACAAGACCTGACAAAAAAGGTCGTCGCGTTTTCCCGCGCATTCTAAGGCAGCCATTTATTACTGTCATTTTGTTTTGTCTATGGTTAGGATATTTTTTTAATTTTTAAATGGTCATGGACGTAATGGTTAATTGTTTTATTTGCGATTATGTTAATTCGTGTACTTATTTTGTAGTAAATAATTTCATTTGCGGAATTTGTTAAGTGGGTAATTCATTTTAATTGTACTTAGATGACTTTTAAAATAATTATTTTTGCTTTTAAAAAATGTCTTACTTAGCTTATTTAAAAAAATTAATCACTCTCATAAAATTTAAAACAGCGCAGTCATAGTTAACGCTACAAATTCCTGAAATATAACTTAATACGTAACACAAATAAAAACATTCCAACAAACTTGCATCGAAATTACAGAAGTTAAGAAGATTCTCGAAGCCATAGACGACTTATAGACTGACAGGCTTAACAAAGACAGACTAGCCAAGCCAACTAAGCGTGCCGCAACCACAACATAAAAAAAACAGTCGCTACTTCAATGACAGTTACAAACAAAAGACGTGTGACATTTTAACTTTTCTACTAGGAACATGGCTTTACTCCTTGTCCCTAGCTTTTCAACACTAAATATTGGGATTATTTTGACTCGAATTAGCTCGATTCGACTTTGATGACAACAGTATGTCTAAAAGAGTTTAGTTTATTCTCTAAGTGCAAGGTCTGATCATTCGTGGGACAAGACAGCTTGAAAGTGAGTCGCTAGACTCGGTATAGTCAGACAATTGTGAGATTGAGTCAAATGGCTCCTTTTATTTCAGCCATTTAGTCTACGGCACTCTACGACACACTCTACACTACACTCTACACTCTACGGCTCAACGACCGACCCATGACATATTTGCCAATTCAAACTTTATTGATAAACATGATTGAGTTGCCTAAACGCACTTCCAATAATAATTTTAGACTATCAACAATATTTTAAAACGAAAAATTTTAACCCTGCGGAATCGGATTTATACGACAAAAAAAATCGGCCGAATTCCGCTTGACTCGACGATATTATTCGTCCTGTAGCGAAAAGTTTTGCCGGATAAGATCATCTCGAGGATTAAACAATTCTAACCAATAATCTTAATTATGACGGGGCAAGAATGAAACTCTACTTTAAATTAATAATTTAATCACATACGTAAGTAAATAAATTCTTATCATTAAATGTAATCGACGTTGATGCTAGCTTAGAGAGCCTAAAGCTACTGGATGCGCCTATCCTTCGTCTCTCTAGGGCTGCCTCTTTTCTTCTCCACATAGTAGAAAACAAAGGCGCTTTTTGCGTCTGTCTGTCTGTAAATCCGCTGATTTTAAGCTACACAACGGATTTGAACAGATTTTGATACCGTTTCCAGAATCAGTTAAATAATTTTTCATAGAAACTTTACAGGTACCGTACGAAGCAGGGGCGGGTCGCTAGTTCAAATAAAATAAAATTAAATGGTCTTCCGCTAATGTTTTTACTAATACGATGCATGACGACCTCCTGTTTTATTTGATCTAGAAATATTCTCCTCAGTCTTCCCTGTCTTCTCTTTCCCTATTTGTCTCATTTTGACATTCCGTAATTACCTAGTGACTAAAATAACACAACCTACTCGTATATCTTAATATATCTTAATATATATAAATCTCGTGTCACAATGTTTGTCCTCAATGAACTCCTAAACCACTTGACCGATTATAATAAAATTCGCACACCATGTGCAGTTCGATCCAACTTGAGAGATAGGATACTTTTTAACTGCGTGTGAAACCGCGGAGCGCAGCTAGTAGCTGTATAAATCTTCCTTATTCATCTTTTCTAGACATATTTTTTGAAAATGCATTTCTAAAAAAAGAACACAGTTTTATTTATCCGCCTTTTTACACATAGATGACATTTGCAAAGTCTATCATCAGTAGCATTCGTTCTTTTATAAACTACATGAAAAACTCTAAAAAGTAAAGGAAACATTCTTGTCCTCATTCATTTCAATCGTAAATTATCTTAACCTGTAATTTGTACCTAGCTGTAAATTTTCAGAAGACCAGACCAGAAGCATACATTTATATCTCAATTCTTTACCCCAGTAAACTTGGCCTCCTTTGTCAAATCACGTTTTTGCCAATATTTTCTACAGAACTTGATGTAAAGACGTGTGCCAGCCCTAACCAAGAATCCTGTTACGGACCAGTTTCAGACGTCAGATCTTCGAGTTATGCTTTATATTTATATCAACGCACTTATTACTTCGTATACACATTGGCGGTAAAGGCGAGGCCATGCTAGTGCGTGTTTGGTGCGACACGACACGTGACAAAAGTATTTTTGGTGGAATTGGAAGTTTAAAGCCAGCTTGTGGCTAGACTGGTCGCAAGTAAAAGTAATGAATAATGACTCAAGAAGCTGGTGTACAGTACCTATTTTTTTTTTATTTGTAAAAAACTTGTACTTGTCTGCTGTCTCGGCGGCCTCGATAGAGCACACTTTCTTAAAAAAACAGATTCACTCGAGATTTGAATAAATCGGTGGATAAATAAATATCGGTAAATAATTTGTGTAATTCATTGCGATGATAGCCTAGTTGGAGAACAAACCAGAGGGAGCGGGTTCGTACCCAGCTGACGGCACGCACCAATTAGTTCATTGTGTAAACATATGTGCGTATTGTATGTCATCTGCTACATGGCTGGAGCCCGGTGTATGGCGTCAGACTCGACCCCTGTCACATTTGGGAATGAATATCGGTTGGCGAAGTGTGGGTGTTGTAATACACTTCTGCCAGCCCCTTCAGTGGAAAAGCGTGACGATATGTATGTTATGTTATGTATTTGCACACATATTACACTTACGACCCGACCCGACTTCAC
Source organism: Peribatodes rhomboidaria (assembly GCA_911728515.1). NCBI lineage: Eukaryota > Metazoa > Arthropoda > Insecta > Lepidoptera > Geometridae > Peribatodes > Peribatodes rhomboidaria. The sequence goes on from OU452190.1 coordinate 3,303,290, forward strand.
ACCACCATACCTATAAACTTTCCGTGAAAAATTATCGAACTGATGGTGATGGTGATCAAAATCCGGTCCGTAGTTTAGGAGTTAGCGGATATAAAGACAGAGAGACAGACAGACAAGGAAAGCGACTTTGTTTTATACTATACAGAGAAGATGTAGAGATATAAATCCGTATGACAAACGGCTAAAGAATATGAACTCTATCGTCACTGCTCGTCTCTCTCCGATCAAATTATAGTGACGTCTGTCGTCCTGGGGGGCTATTCCTGGAGGGCTATTCCTGCGCGTGAGATGAGATGAGATTTTATCTTGGTTACTCTCACACCTATGACGTTGCAAACGAGAGCAACAAGGATGAAAAATGATGAGATGAAAAACTCAAATCTCCGAATAGGGCCACTGGCCATGAGATGAGATGAGATTTTATCTTGGTCACTCTCACACCTATCACGATTCAAACGAGAGCAACAAGGACGAAAAAAGGTGAGATGAAAATCTCAAATCTCCGAATAGAGCCCCTGGTCTATTCCTGCGCGTGAGATAGGATGAGATTTTATCTTGGTCACTCTCACACCTATGACGTTTCAAACGAGAGCAACAAGGACGAAAAAAAGTGAGATGAAAATCTCAAATCTCCGAATAGCGCCACTGGTTGCAGTTCAATGAAATTATTCCGTAGACTTCCCATTGACAATATTTTTATCTCAGCAGATGTTATGAAAACTGTAGCGGCGAAGAAAATACGGAGCAAAAAAATAGGTAATCTATCAAAGCAAGTTTTCCTGGGAATTTCTGACGCAAATAGTCGCAGCTCTGAGTACTAGGTAATGTGACCGCGCCTTTAGTTAGTTACGCGTAGATGTATATGTATACGTGCGTTTAGTTTGTATGCGGGTAAAAAACGAAATAAATGGTCGGTGAATGACCGCTGTGTGCGCGGTTGGGGCAGGGCAGGTTTCAGATGTTGCCCGCATGGCATATTCGCAGTACGGAAGATCGACAACTTTATACATTTGCTAAATTGAAGCGAAGCGATGATAGCCTAGTTGGAGAAGGCCCGCCTCTCAAGACAGAGGGAGCGGGTTTGGACCCAGCCGAAGACACGCACCAATTTGTTCATTGTGTGAACGTATGTGCGTATTGTATGTCATCTGCTACGTAACTGGAGCCCGGTGTATAGCGACAGGCACGCCATCTGTCACATTTAGGACTGAATATCGTCCGGCAAAGTGTGGGTGTTGTACACCTCTGCCAGCCCTGTCTTTTTTTTTATTACTTAATAGGCTTGCGTTTGGCCGCCAACATGCCTGATGATAAGCAGTGATGCGGTCTACGATGGAAAGGCCTGTCGGGGGAAAGGCGTGACGATATATGCTAAATTGAAAAAAAAACTGAAGCAAGGTTTTCTTTTACAAATTGAAATCAATCTGTAATCAAACAAATTAAAACGAAAAACTAAACTGAAATAGGTTACAATAAAGCAAGATGAAATCGTTCGTCTGGCGGTGAACGACTAAGAACTGTTTTTTTTTTCATTACCGGGAATTTGGCTAGATCTGAATTTGTCCTTCCCAAATTTTGACAATGTGTCAATCGAGTACACAGCTATAGGTAGAGATAGTTTGTCTGTTATACATTCAGCTGTATAACTACATCATGCTGAATATCATTCAAAATTGTATAACTGCTACGTCATTGAAAAAATGCAGACAAACAAATAATCCATTATAATGCTCTGATGTTCAAATCTACTGAGATTTCACGATGTTAAAACGAAACACCAAACCATCAACGATACAGAAATCATGAGCATTAAAGCGACAATTAAATTAAAACATAATTAGATTTGATTGATCAAAGTGGTATTGAGAAGAGCTTGGTCATTACAATTACGTAATACGTGTTAGTGTACAACCTATTCAACTGCAGTAGTGTGTGTGAATCGATTTGTAGAGAAATTAGTCACTGTCTTTCACTTCAACGACGCGCGGGCAGTTTGACAGCTTTTGAGGCGCGTTCGCTTTTTGAATTGTGGGCGTCAGCTTTTCTTTTCCTTTTTTCGTAATGCGAATTCGATTTGGTTGCCAGTATTACTCGTGTCTTTTTCTTTTGGCTTCGCACGAGTGCAGCAAGATGCGGAGCTGCCAGTCATGCTCGCTTCGTTTGACGTCGCATAAGTCAGATCTTAGCTATCGATTTGAATCTCTGTTGTCTTGATTAGTCATTGCCTGGGCTACAGTTCTTGCTCTTGACTAGCTTTTTTTTGTTTAGAATGGCTATCGGACCATCTATGGAATACGCTAGTAATCTCGGTATGGTCGGTACAAATTGTTGCAATATACGTTGGATGTTTTTATTTTTTGCAAAACATCAAAACAAATGCAACTAGTGATGTTCCGATATCGATTTAAGGTCACAGTTCTGTAGCTCATTATCGCTCAATACTCTTTTAATGACTCATATTTAAATGTGCATTCAACTCGTTGCATTATTACTGTATCTGTAACTACACAGCAATATAGTACACGCTTTGTATATAGGTGGTACGTAGTACAGCGAATGTAGCGTCCACAATAGTTCACGTGTCGTAGTGTTCTCAATTTAAAATTGAAAGTCCTGAAAAAAGGCGGTCATGAATTTATTCAAGATCTGGTCAATTTCGTAATTATAATTTTTTTTTTTTACATATTGCCGTCGTTCCCCCGAGGGGCTGTTGCGATTATTTTTTATTTTAAAGGGTTAAAACTAGGTAACTATTCCGAGGTTATATTACATTTATTAGATTATCCAGCCCCAGAACAACAATTTAAAAGAGATGCAATGAGTGAATTGTTATTTATTCTGTGGTAATATATACGTAGATGTACTTATCGGATGACAAGTAGAGTCTGAGACATAATTTCGCGGTCAGTGCACTCTGTAATCGGTACTCCTTGAAGGCCGGTGGCTTTTGGATGGAAATGTCTGAGGAAGCCGACTATTTTGGGCATTGCCCTTTCTTAGCAATACTTTCTACATTGTCGTTGTCTGTACCTCCGGGTTAAGTACCAAGATTGTCAGTATTACTTGTGGATGTAGTCTAAAAATGGGCTAGTACGAGGGCGGCTCTGAAAATTTCGGGAATCAAGGAAATGACACAACATTACTATTTAAAAATGTATTTATTGCTTTTCGAAATATTCTCCGCGAAATTTGACACATTTTTCCATACGATGGAACCAATCATTGAAGCAACCATTCCATTCGGAAGTTGGGGTCTCCAAAATGACTGTTTTGTAGGCGTCTACAGCTTCTTCTTGTGATGAAAATCTCTGTCCACGCAGTTTATTCTTTATTTCAGGGAAAGTATAGAAATCATTAGGGCTTAGGTCGGGGCTGTACGGCGGATGGTCTAATAATTCTCAAATTTTTCAAATCAAATTTTTTTTATGAAAAGCTTACACATTTTACCTATAGATAAACCTTAAAAATATAAGGGTAACATTAGTAAATTTGTCTTGTAGCACCTACACTAAGAACATAAATATTCTTGTGTTGTAGGTGACTACATTCCTTTAATTTTTTTATAAAAGAGTAGGCGTATGTATTATGTGTGTGTGTGTGCAAATTGTGAGTGCGTCAGTGTGTGTGTGTGTGTTTCTTTTTGTATATGCAGTGAATATTAGTTTTATTTTAAAACTAAATTTTCTGTAAAAATTCTATGTCGTATGTGTATATAATCTCGTATGTCCATTTTTTGATCGAACGAGCGTTAGTGAGGAAAGCTTCCGTGTTTCAGCTTTCAATTTCGATGTCCGGTGTCTGTTCCATGTTTCAGCTTCAGCAAAAATAATTTCGATGTCCGATGTCTGACCCTTTGTACTCCTTTACAGGTCTCATTTCTCAACTGATTCTCGTCAAATTTTGTGAGCGGGTTCACAAATTCAATAGATTTTTTTTCTACTTAATTAGTTTTTGGATTTTTTTCATAATGACGGAGATATGGGGATTACAGACCCGTGAGGTCTTCAGCTCCAAGAGCCACTATTTTGTACTCAATAATAGGCCTGCGTCTGTCATATTGTATGATGTGGTCTGCGACGCCTTGCCTAGCCTAGGCCACTCAAGACTTGAAGACACATGGGAGATAAAAATCTAGAAAAAAACTTTTTGAGAAATTATGACCGTAGTAATCGTTTTTACCAAAATAATTGCTTAGTAGAAATCGCGACTTGCTATTTGTCTTTCGCATTTTGCTAATTTTCAAAGACAGTCTGCTACATTACAGGGAAAGTTTTTAACAAGTATTAACAAGTACTAGTTTAATAAATTTTTAATTGAAAGCTAGATTTTTTGTTAAAAAGTTATGATTAGATAACTACAGAGACAGACAGACTAATCGCTTAAACTTCCCTGTATGTAGTTAAAACTTTTAAATCCAGTTCTTTTTTGTTTCCTGAACAAAAGTAGATTTATGAAACGTGACTGAAGTTGCGGGCAGAAGGGCTAGTAATAATTATTTTTCTCTTCTCTTCTCTTATCTTCTCTGCATAGTATAAAACAAAGTCACTTTCCGCGTCTGTCTGTCTGTCTGTATATCCACTAACTCCTTAAGCACGCAACGAATTTCGACGAGGTTTTCAGCATCAGTTAGATAATGTTTAAAGGAAGGTAACGTGTGAAGCCGGGGCGTGTTGCTAGGCTATTATTAGCTTGCACTTGGCTGCCATCTCGGCTGATGTTAGGTGATGATGCGGCCTACGATGGAACACGCTGTCCTAAAAGCAACCCGAGAAGAAACTGACGAACTGAACTGAAAGAAACGGCTCATTAACAATGACTCGTTGGTTGAATCTAAGCTTCAGAGCTTGTCACACCGCCGGCGTGAAGTGGCCAGTCTGTCGGTATTCTACAGAATACACTACGGCGAGTGTGCACAAGAACTGCACGACCTGATCCAGCCATCACCGTTCTATTATAATTGTACCAGGCGCACCAGTAAGAGACACCCTCTCATGGTGGAAATTCCGCCAAAACGCACTAAGCGTTTCAAGTCAACTTTTCTTGTAAGAACTGCAGAGGTGTGGAACTCGTTGCCTGCGTCTGTCTTTCCACCTAAATACAATGCGGACGTTCGCGGGAATAATTTGAAGTCGGGACTTCTGATAAATTCCTAATAAATTCGAGCTGACTCCTACTACCACGAACGCAACAATTATTCAATATTAAACAATATGTAGTAAGTATTATTATTTATTGATTATTCACTATGTTTTCGTGCATCGAATTCCTCGGTTCCGTGTTTACTAATTCTTAATGTTTGTTTACGAATTGTTCGGTGATTTTAAATGTTATTTTAAACAGGAATTAGTTTATTTGTTGTTGTGACTGTGATAAGAGTATGTAATGCCGATTCTTCCGGATTTCCGTTTATGAAAAGTATTGCTTTTGAAAAGTGTGCCGTAATTTGAATATTGTTGATACATCCTTCCGCCTCGGAATACAGAAAAGAAAATACATCCTTCCGCATTTGCTAGTAATAAGCCTCCTTTGAGTTTTCAAGGATCCAAGAAGGATTCAAAGGGGTGGTAGGGGGGGGGGGGGTGTAAGGGGTGCAAGCCCTTTCTCAGAAGTATCTAATTCACACTTTACAGTAGTAGAAAACAGCTGTTTAATTCTTCTGATGTGTTTCTATCTTGATAATATTTGGGACATTTTTTTTTCATACAAACTCGATCGCCTTTCCCCAAACTTAGCAAAGCTTGTACTATGGATGACAGAGACTGATATACATACACATATTTTTTTTAAATATACTATATATCAGAAGGCAGATTCACTACCAACTGAGCCACTGAGGCTACAGGATACAGGATACAGGATACAGGATACAGGATACCCCTCAGCTTAGTAAATAGGGTAAACCACCCAATTATTGGCACTATAAGCGTGAGATTTGCGCAGTTCGAAATTGAATTACCATAAAATCACATTTAAAACAGTTAGTACACAAAAAATGAGACAGTGTGTAAGAAAATACTTTAATCTTTGTTTTTATAACCGTCTATAAGTGATTGAATAATATTTAATAATATTTTTTTATTTAAATCCTAAACACTACAGAAAATCCTATTATTGGCATAGAAAATCTCAATATTGACATCTGCTCGTCCAATTATTGGCATGTACCTAGCCAACCTACTTATGTACCTACCTAGGTACTTCTAGGGTATAATTAAAACACTGTTTTGTTAGGTTTTAAAATTCTAATCATCATCATCATCGGGCATCAACATTTTCTCCAGTTCGGCTATGCTATACTTTTTGCTGTTATAACCGAGATCAGATTCTTCGTCTTCGTCCGTCAAACTTTCGTTCGAGTACAAAATACTTTTCAAAATACGTTTGGTATCCTTTTTCTTTGGTTTGTTTAGTACTTTCTTAAATACAGCTTGTTCTGTTTCCCTTTCGTTTTTTATTTTATTTTTAGTATCACATTTTTCTTTTTTTATATCAATACTGTTGAAGTTAAGATTTTGTTTGAGACTATTTTCTTTGTAATTTTCTTCATTGATTTTCATTTTCTCTTTTTTATTTTGTGTTTGTATTACTTCTACTTTATTGTTATCTTTTTCTTGAATCAATTCTACGTTTTCTGTATGTTGTTCTTGTATCAATTCTACTTTATTGTTATCTTTTTCTTGAATCAATTCTACGTTTTCTGTATGTTGTTCTTGTATCAATTCTACTTTATTTTCATCTTTATTTTTTTCTTGTTTTTTCTGTAGCGCAATGTCAATATTTAAATTGGAAAAGTCTTCCGAAAGTATTATTCTTTTTACAGATTTCGTAGTTTCGTGTTTCTTAACAACTCGTTTTTTGACACATTTTTCTTTTTTCTTTAGCAATTGTTCAGTTTTGGCTACTTTTTTTTGTTGTCGTTGTTCTTTTCGTTTCTGTATTCCTTCTTCCTTTTCTTTCTTAGCTAAAAGTTTTTGGCGTTCTTCGTCCTTGAATTCTTTTGATGTAATAACAAAAGGGGTCTTCTTAGTTTGTCTCACTCCCTTCCTTTGAGGTGTTTTGGGTAGCACTAGTATGTCATCTAGTGTTATTTCTCGTAGGTTTGTCTTAATAGGGGTAGAGAAAATTGGATTGCTTACAGTTTCCAAAATTTCAATTTTGTCAAAATCTTCTTGAGCTGGGCGAATGACGACATTATGTCTAGGAATGGAATTGTTTGAACTATTATCAATTCTGCAGTAACTTCTTTGTTTACATGTTTCGATTTGTGCATTATGAGTAACTTGTACACATTCTGTTGTCTGAGCATCTTCTTTGGGTATCTTTGGGTCAATTTTTTCCGGATACGAATCAGTCCAAGAATCATTTATAGACATGTTGTCTTCTCTGTTGTCAATAACAATTTCTTCAATCAAGATTTCTTGAGCTAGAGGAATATTACACCTACTTTCAAATTCATCACAAAAAAATACCTCCATATTTTCAATGTCCGAAAGATCCGGTTTTTTAAGAGTAACATCCGAGGTATGTGTCTCATATATTTCTTTATTTCTATTGCTGTCTTCTTTGTCTATAACAGAGTTCTCATTCGTTTTTTTCGTTTCATTTTCTTCAAAGTTTTGTTGCTTGTTTTCGTTTCCATCAAAGAAATACCACAGTTTTTTTATAATTTCCTCAGCAGCTGTTAAATCCTGTTTGTTTATAAGATCTGTTATTATGGACTGTCCTACGTTTCTGATAAAATCGTTTTTGTTCATCATTCTCGAAGTTTCCGATATTGCTTCATCTTTGGACTTATCTTTCAGGTTCTTCCCCAAGCATTTCGAGTAGTCTATAGCGTTTGAATCCCATGGACAGAGACCAGTAGTCCGGAAACCATTCAAAATTGTTTCTGGTTTTACGCATTTATCGATCGTTTTTTGCAATAGTGGCACAAAATCAACTTTTGTAAGAGCTCGAGATGGATTATCACGCCGCCACTCTAAGACCGTCTTCTGCCAACCACCTTTTAGAGGTCTAAAAGCTGATACATTAGCAGGCTGAAGCAATCGAGTGCAGTTGGGATAAAGTGCTATAAGCACAATACCCAATGAGGAGCAAAGCTCACTGACAGTATAAGAGAGGTGAGTTTTGTGCCCGTCTACAAATAATATTACTGGGAATTGGACTTTATTTCGCACGAGATGCGGATGTAACACTTTTTCTATATATTGTGCGAAAATTTCAGTTTTCATCCAGCCATTGTCGCTGAGTCCAATACCCCAATCGGATGGTACTTTTGCAGCAATTTCGCTTGGCAAGCGCTTGTACGGAAATATCACCATAGGTGGAGTGATTTCGCCATTGGCAGCAAAAGTAAACATCACTGTTAGTGAACTTTTGGCTGGGGCGTGGTCGATTTCGTATACATTTTTTGCACCCTTTGGTGCAAAGACCACACCTGTCTTTGCACAAAGAACAAAATTGGTTTCATCACCATTCAAGACTCTTTTCGGGTCTGATAGAATTTCGAACAAATCGTGATCTTTCAGATATGTTTCGATTCCTTGAAACCATCCTTTTATGTCATTTTCTGATACTACAGAACTTGCTGCTGTAACTGCTTCAGGAGTTCTCAGAACAATATCCGGATGTCGCTTTAAAAACAGTTTAAACCATTTATCTCCGGGAATATTGTCTTTGAAAGGGTTAGATCGCCCGCTTTTTCTTAAAAATTCTGATACGCTCTTCAAAATATCTTCTTTCCGTTTAGGAAAACCCTTTTTGTGGCTAACATTTAACCAATTCTTTAATTTATTCTCTTCTTCTACGTTAAGTACTGGACTCGGACCTGGCTGAAGTTTATGATCTGGATTCTTTATGCGAAATTGTAACGTAGCTCGAGGAACTTGATATTGTTTCGCAGCTTGTTTTTTGGCCATGCCATTTTTTATCGCATCTAATGCCGTTTTTATAGCTTCCTCACTAGGTATATAGTTTTCGTTTTCTTTTTTCTTCGCTTGATTTCTTTTTACGAATTTCTTTTTCATTTCGTGTCTTCATTGTTTACGAGGTAGGTACTCTAAATGACCAAAAAAAACCCAATATTAGCATTCAATATTCTATTATGGGCACTACTGCCAATAATTAGCTTATGATATTGGCACTGTGGGCCAACATTTGGAATTTGCTATTAGAGAAATAAATGATTGATGAGGAACCAATAATCTATTTAAAACTTTAACAAATGAATAATAAAGTCGATTTTTGAAAATATTTTTAAAAATCCTATTATTGGCACTAATGCCAGTAAAAGGATTTTGGTGAAATTATTGTTCCATATGTTGGCACAAACAATAAATAAAAATGTGATAAAGATATCCAAGAAATAATCTTTGAATCTACTGGCTAGAAGTCTAATTAAGTATGTCAAATTATTTTGAAAGTATCAATTAGCCAAATAGCTGCAATTTCATGGGATTAATAAAGCACTCACCTTAAGAAAAAACCAAAATATCAACACCAAATCGCGAGCACAGAATGTCAGCTGTCGTCTCTAAGCCGCCATATTGGTTACTAGTACAGTGTTGCCAAATTTTAACAGAAAAATAATACTATTTTATTTTTTAATCCCTACCAAACTTGAATAATCTATGGTTTTCTTGTTTTTTCAAACAAAACTCGAAAGTGCCAACAATTGGAGGAGTGCCAACAGTTGGGTGGTTTACCCTACCCTCCAACCAATATCGCACCTACCTTCATGACTTTTACTTTCTCCTAAGTAACCCCAAACCAAAATCCTGGATCCTCCCTTGCTTGTGTTCTTAATTTTTAACTTTGACGTGTATAACAATACCCTTGTATTTTACTTTTTGTAACTAAATTTTGTAACACCTAGTCACAAAGACAAGTCTAACTAAGGATCCTTCCAGACGTGCCATTTTTGCCGACTTTATAGCCCCGCCATCAGCAGCCTTGCTAGAAATGTATGACCGGGCCACACTTAAGATTACATCGCAATATTGCCGGGCCAATAATGTATCGTAGTAGAAAATATGGCCCGTATAGGAGCATTGACTGCCTCGGTGGCTCAGACGGTAGTGAACCTGCCTTCTGAGCTTGGGGGCGTGGGTTCGATTCCCACCTAAGGCAAACATTCATGTGACAAACATTTGTGTTTGTTCTATGTCTGGGTGTTAATTATCTATTTAAGTAAGTTTTAAAAAATATATCTGTATGCATATCAGTCTCTGGCCGTCATAGTACAAGCTTTGCTTAGTTTGGGGTCAGACGACAGTCCGTGCAAGTGTCCCGAATATTATCCTAAGTCTCAAGATCTTAAGTCCATCACATTGCCTTGATACATCATGCAAACAGCTAGGTATGCATACCGTCAGGCATTCAACTGTCTACACTGAATAGATTGTCCCCGAATTCGAGTTCAATGCTCTACCAGAGTGTTACTGTAATCTCAGGTTTAGGGGTAGGGAGGGAGAGGGAAGGGGTAGTTGATTGGTATGTAAGCTGAGCAGACCAAGTGTTGAGGACATTAGGACGGTATTAATATTGGTCTCTGGATGCACGCGTTTGCTAGCTTCACTGTCCTGTTACTAATTATATTATTAACTATGTCAACGAAATAAAATATCATACTCGTATATCGTCATAGCATATCGTCACGCCTTTACACCGAAGAGACTGGCGGTGTGCAACACCCACACTTTTCCGGACGATATTCAGTCCCAAATTTGACTTTGTAACATTGCAACAGCGAATTACGTAGCTGATGACAACACATGAATACACAGCTGATGAATATATACGCACATATTATGTTCACATATAAAACATAAACATATCGTCACGCCTTTCCCTCGAGGGGGCTGGCAGAGGTGTAATACAACACCCACACTTCGCCGGACGATATTCAGTCCCAAATATGACAGGGGCGAGCCTGTCACCATACACCGGGCTCCAGTCATGTGGCATATAACATACAATACGCACATATGTTACACAATGAACAAATTGGTGCGTGCCGTCGGCTGGGTCCGAACCCACTCCCTCTGGCTTGAGAGGCGAGTCTTCTCCGACTAGGCTATCATCGCTTCATTCATCGAAATAAAATAATATATAATATTTGTTTTAACTCATACGTTAAACGTTTTTTTGTGAAGCTTTGCTGATCTATTGAGATTGGCTGCTGATGATTGATTATTGCTGCTGATTGGCTAATTGAGTTGAAAACATGAGCACGTAGTTTCTCTAGTTACAGCCTTCTACGAACTCTACCATTCATTACAGTACTGTAGCATTCCTTGAAGCCTATTAGTTCAAACTATTAATTATCGTCCCTCTAAACCATTGAGAGGAAAAAAAAAATAGAGATGTCATGGCCAACATATTTTGTCGAACGGCAGTGTGTTTTCAACATTTTCGCGTGTTTTTTTTTCTTAAATCGGAAACTTTCTTTTAAAAAGTAACTCCATCTTCTATTTTTTTTTTCCTGTTTTTTGGATGACGCAATATTTACCACAAAGCGCGTGTTGTCTTTTCGAGTGCCTAGCTACGAGTACGTGTGAGCGAGAATGTGCTGGCTAGCATCCTCGCTGTGTACTATGCCAGTTCGAGATGTCAAGTCTAGTATGACATACATTATGTCTATGCTCTAACCGCAGCTTGATTGGTTAATGTTATTCTTGACCGAGCGCAGCTAAGACCTTGGAATATTTTGAGCTAACTCGGATTTTGTATGTATTTGTATACACACTTATCGTTATAAATGCGAAACTTTGGATGGATGTTACTCAATCACGCCAGAACGGCTGAACGGATCTGGATGGAATTTGGCCGAGAGATAGGTCATAGTCTAGAATAGCATGGAGACTTTTTAACCGCGGGTAAAACCACGGGGCGCAACTAGTGTTAATATATTGTGACATTTAGTTTTTTTAAGTAATGTTTTATTGAATTTAATGATGTTCTAGTGTACACAATGTTAATGGGCAAATAAATAAATAAATAAACCGTGCTGAGGTTGCAAAGATTTGGGATGGTCCGCTACAGGGTTCCAATATTTATAAATTCGACTCCTTAATTCCCATAACCCAGTCTTAGTAGGAAAAACCTTTAAAAAACCTGTTTTGTAGGTTTTTTCTACTTTTATGCCATGTTGTGGCATACAACCTATACATAATACATCGTCACGGCTTTCCCCCCAAGGGGGCTGGCAGAGGTGTAATACATCACCCACACTTCGCCGGACGATATTCAGTCCCAAATGTGACAGGGGTCGAGCCTGTCTCCATACACCGGACTCCAGTCATATAGCAGATGACATACAATACGCACATATGTTCACACAATGAAATGGTGCGTGCCGTCGGCTGGGTTTGAACCCGCTCCCGGCTTGAGAGGCGGGCCTTCTCCAACTAGGCTATCATCGCTTACAGATACCTGATGATAGATAATAGATATAACACCTGATAGATGTAGCACCTAAACAAACCCCCTGTTTCTCTGGCAGTCGTTATTATCTCTCGTGCGGAGAAAGAATCTAACGAGATATAACAAAGGCGGGTCGATACTCAGTTTCGACCTATAAAACTGAAGACACGGGCGGTCAGCGGGGGATGGGAGAAAACTCGGATGCGCTATTACAAAGAATAATGATTCTCAAATTAGTAAGCTTATTTAACCTCAGTTATTATTATTTTTCTTTAGCACACAGTACCGTCCATGCTAAATCATAAGTTTTATTCCATCCAAAGGTTGTCTGGAAGAGATCGCTCTTAAGCGATAAGACCGCCCATTGCGCCTTTATTTTTGAGTGTTTAGTTTAGATTTATTTGTATTTGGTGTGAATAAAGAGTTTTTGTATTGTATTGTATTGTATTGTAATAATAATATTAATATGAAGAATAATATTATCGCTCTTAGTGATAAGGCCGCCAGTTGTTACACAGTTGTTATAGTTTAAATTTTCTGTTCTGTTGTTTTGTTATTTCTGGTGTGAACAATAAAGTGTGTATCTCGAGTCTATAATCGAGATTTCATTGGTACTATTATTCATGTTTGATGTGTAATGTGTGTGCTATCCGCAGTTAAAAAGTAGCCTATATGCTAATCCAGGGTATAAGGTACCTCCATACCAAATTTTATTAGAATCCATCCATCCATTTTAGCGTGAAGAAGTAACAAGCAAACACACAACCAACACGCACTCACAAACTGACTAAAGCTTTTATTTTACAAGTAGGATGTAAGGTGGCTTGGCATTAATAAAAAAACAGAATTAGTTGATAACTCCAATAGTTACACGTCACAGTTCAATAAATGTCAAACAGTGAAAGAATTTTTTGTTTGACATTTATTTTAATCACCAAGATAATAACTAATATTACATCTGAAATTAGTCACATAGGTACAGGTGGAAAATAATCACCTATAACTTCACACTAGTGACATAACATGCTGTCACACGAGGCAAACGGCTAGCTAATTAACAACTGGTTAATCGTTCGTCTAGAGCTGTGACGTCGTGACTGCTAAGTAGAAGATTATGTCGAGTAAAAGTGAAAATAAGAAACTAAAAATTGTACTTGCATAAACTACACTTGCATTATTTTTATATATAGATCGGATCAAAGGGACCAATTACAATTATCGTGGAAAATAAATATACATACTTACAAACATACACACACATTAAGAACTCTGGTCTCAGTCAACAATTGTAGTCAACATTGTCAGTTTTACAATTTTAATTTATGTTTTTGAAAATTTATTTTAGTTGCTTAGTAAACTAGGTTACTTTTTGACCACAGAACGACACTTTACTCCAAAATCAGCCATATCCGCTTACATCCGGTTCTCCAAACCACCACCTCCACTAAAGAAAGTTTCGGAACTGCATGTTCATCTAGACGGTCAAAGATCCCAGAGGAAATGTGTTTCACAGTTTTTAGGGTTCGAGACTGGACCGTTCGACTTTATTAGTTATTTAACGAGGTAGAAAGAGAGAGCGAGATTGGGAAAGGAGTTGTAGAGTGAGAGAAACAGTCATGTAAATATCAATGGGATAGATTAGAGTGAAAAGCATAGTTTATGTTAGGTTTTGGGAGCTTGACTTGAAACTCAAAAAAAGTTGTTGACGCAACTGAACTGAAACTTCTCTCTTTTTTGGTTTTATATGTACTTGTACAGGTAATTTTTTTTCTGCATTCTGTGCAACTTTTGCATACCAAGCGGTTAAACCATGGCGAACTAATTTTATTTATAAGAACTATCTATAATCCATGTTTTGCAAAATAAGGTGATTTGATTTGATTTGAGGAATGCAAATCCACTTTTAGCTCCACCATCCCAATTCCAACTTACGGTTAGTGTATTATTAACTAACGTTGTTTTTAATTTTACATATTATCGTCACGCCAGAGGTGTAATACAACACCCACAGTTCGCCGGAAGATATTCAGTCCCAAATGTGACAGGTGGCGAGCTTGTCGCCATACACCGGGCTCCAGTCATGTAGCAGATGACATACAATACGCACATATGTTCACACAATGAACAAATTGGTGCGTGCCGTCGACTGGGTTCGAACCCGCTCCCTCTGACTTGAGAGGCAGGCCTTCTCCAACTAGGCTATCATCGCTTCTACTTCTTAAACATTAAAAATAAGTTAGCACGAAAACCATATTGCCACACACAAATAGTAAATAAATGCAACAGCAGACTCTCGCTAGTTCACTCTCGCTGCCGCCGCCGACTCCGCCTGGCGCGCTGCCAACACTAATTTGCGACTATTAGCGACTTGTTCGTCTGTTTGTCGACTACTGTCACACTGTCTACGTTTGTCGTGTAAATAGCTCGGTATACTAAATTGCTTTACGGAAATACTAGTAACGGTATTACTAAGACGTATTAAGTATTTTTTTTAGCACACTCACCGTCAATGCGTAATTATTAAGTTCTTTTTCCATCTAGAGGTTGTTGCAGGAGTGTGTTGGAGTTGCGATCGATCCTTTTTAATACCAAAAACGAATACAAACGGTATTTGTTTATTATCGTAATACATTTTCGAATCCTAACGAATACCAAGCGTATTGTGGAGCAAAAATAGCAGAGTTCTGCTGAACTTTGGTTAATATACTCCTCAAGGTAGAGGAGCAGGGTGACAGCCCAAGCCGAGGCCGTACCTCAGATGTGCCCTTGTGCTAGTCGTTCATAGTTGTAAGCATTATTTGAGGCCCTGGGGCCCTATTCGGAGATTTGAGATTTTCATCTCACCTTTTTTCGTCCTTGTTACTCTCGTTTGAAACGTCATAGGTGTGAGCGCCTTCTGCACTTGCCTAATGCCTGGTATGCTGTCGAGGCCTCAGTGGCCAACAGCATAGCGTCATAAAAAAAATTGGATCAAAAAAAAGCATTGCATTTAAAAATAGTATGTCAAATAAAACTTCGCCATTGGTCGAACCCGGATATCTCACGCACACATGCGTCACGTCATTAAATCATATTCGATAATTCCCCTATCTGTTAGATAAGTCTAGTGGGTGGGTATTTCGAAGCGGCAACCTTGGATGTAATATCTGGGACGGTAAAATGGAGTATCAAAAATGGCAACACATTTAACTATCCTATTTGCAGTATTTGCGCTATGGCATGGTGCGGGCATGAGTATTTATATGTCTAGAGAGAGTTCCGTACTGTTTATGATTGAAAAGTGACAGGCCAACTTTTTTATACTAGTGTGCGTGACAGGTACGTCTTTTACTTGAGTTGCGTCATACATTTTGTTCATATAGAACCTTACAGTTGGCTGTTATTTTTTTGGTCCGTGCTATGTCTTTTCTGTCCGTTTGGACATGTCATTTATCAAAGGGTGCGGGTGAGATCAGAAGAATCCTTTCTGTTCACTCTTGAAAGTAGCTGTGACTTTAAAAGGCAAAATAAAAAGTCAGGATGAAGAAATCGTATTTTCTAGTTACCAGTAATTATTAATTATTATTAGTAAATATTTTTCTTCTGTTGTAACTGGTTACGAGTCCCCGGTTTCATACGCGGCCAAAATAATAAAAATAAATAAATATTCGGGACATTTTTGCACACACGGTCATCTGACCCCAAATTAAGCTACTAACTACTTATAATCCTTATTACCACAACACTAAAATCATTAATAACTGTAGTAAATGAAATAATTATCACTTATATTAATTTATGAGCAGTTGTCACCTGCACCATGCTACAGCAGATATACTGTAGCTCTCTCTACGGAGCCGTTATTTTTTTAAATGAAAAGTAGCCTTTATGTTAATCCAGGATAAAAGCTACCCTCATGCCGAATTTCATCAAAATTCGTCCATCCGTTTGAGCGTAAATTATGAAGTAACAAACTAACACCCAAACAAACTTTTGCATTTATAATTTTATTAATTTATTATGTAAGTATGTATTATACAAATAACATAGACATAAATTCGATAGATGTGGCAGATAGTGGCAACAGTTTTCGATTAAAAAACATTTTTTTTTGGTCATTTTTGAATATAGAGTATTTGTAATGGATGACTGATTCTATGAATGCAGCAGACTATCAGATTTGTGGCCAAATAATAAAACCACTATAAATATTAAAAGGCAAGTAAAAAAATACAGATGAACATAAAACCATTCCCTTTTTACAAGTCGGTTAAAAAATAGCTACTTCATCATTATCATTCACCAAATTGAAAACTCTACATTCAAATTAGTGCACGCTGGACATTCTTGCATTGCAACGGCCATCAACAAATTACATTCCAAATTCAAATTAGTTCGTTCCACATTTAACTTTGACCTGTATTGAAACACGTGCGGGTCTAGTGACGTTCTATAAACAAATAGTGCGCTCCGCCATTTTGGTCCGCGAAAAAACATTTGAAGGCGGAACTAGGTTGGGTTTTTGTTCAAATTTCGAACAGCGGCCCTCCAATAGCAAGCGCGGGCGGAGCCTGTCAATTACGCTGACTTGATGTGGACAATGACCTTTTTTGTTTTTTTTTTCGTGATGATTTTTTCCTTTTTTCGGGATAACATTCGTAGTTGCCAGTGTTTTGTCTGTTTTTCGTAGTGACGAGGTATTTGTTATTTTTCGTTTCGTTTGATGATTTTGTGTGAATTCGGGACGTCCGCGTCAGTGCGCCGTTCAACTTTTCCTTATTTTTATGATACAATGGAGAGAGATATTAATAGTGCTGCTGACTGTATTTGGACTTTTTTTCAGAGCTTTTGCCAACTGCTACGATTTATTTACTAAAGTATGCTTATCCAGGTTTAACAGTAAGTGACTTTAATTGTTATTAGATGCTTAATATCCTTCATTGTTCATCAATTTCATCACCTAAGACAGTATTGAAAAAAGATGAAGATGCTAATTTTGAAATTAACGAATTTGTTTTCTTCTCAAAAATAAGTAAGTAGGTTCAACTGGGGCAAATACGTCTGTGGAATAAATGCGTCTTTTGAGAATTACTGACAAACCCTTCACAAATAAATTAGGCGCCATCTACATCTTTTTTCTGCCTTTAGTTGCAATAATCTGTACAAGATGGCGTTAGTTGCCTAAATTGTGAAGGGTTTGTCAGTAAATCTCGAAAGACGCATTTGCCCCAGTAGACCCTAGTTTAAAAAAACCTACAATAGTAAATCAATACAATATGAAATTAATAACTAAGTAATCTATGAAAACCCTGAATCACGCCTTAAATTAAGAAAGTAACGAAAACACAAAAAACATCAAAACTGTATTATAAAACGATAAAACTGAAACTTAACCAAAACCCCACACTAAAAAAGAATTTCTAAAAAAAACTCAACCAATCTAATCAAACTAACTAAACTGTAATACGTGCTATAAAGGTCGCTCCACACCCACAATGCACGAACGCACGTTCAATAACATAAAGCCGGGGCCACAGCGACACCTTTTACCTTGATTAGACGAGAATTTGTGGACCGGGTAAGTAAGGGCGCGGTCAGTGTTACTAGCTTGCAAAAAATATAGCTTTTAATGACAATTTGTTTAGTTAGCGACACGTAAAAAGAACGCTGGTGAAGTAGGCTATTTATTGGTCTATTTGGTGGTATGAGGTATGAGGGACTACAAATCCTACTTAATATTGTAAACGCGAAAGTTTGTAAGAATGGATGGATGGATGAGTGGATGGATGGATGGATGGATGGATGGATGGATGGATGGATGGATGGATGGGTGGATGGATGGATGGATGGATGGATGGATGGATGGATGGATGGATGGATGGATGGATGGATGGATGGATGTTACTCTTTCACACCAGAACGGCTAAACAGTTCTGGATGAAATTTGGTACAGAGATAGATTATAGTCTAGAATAGCACATAGAATAGCACTTTTTAACCGCAGGTGAATCCGCGGGGCGCAGCTAGTCCTACTAATGTTATAAACGCGAAAGTTTGTAAGAATGAATGGATGGATGGATGGAGATGTTTGTTACTCTTTCACGCCAGAACGGCTGAACAGATCTGGATGAAATTGGGCACAGAGATAGATTATTGTCTAGAATAGCACATAGGATACTTTTTAACCGCGAGTGAAACCGCGGGGCGCAGCTTGTAAACAATATATGAAGGCAAATACTTTTAAACAAAACATACCTACCTACTACTAACCGTATGCTTTCGTGTGAGTGTACCCATGGTACAACAATATAATCCGCCAGGTATAGCATTCAGCAACACGTAATGACGTCAATCGATGCTTAAGCAAGACCGAAATAAGTAATTCACAACGAGTTCGAAAGAGACGGATGACGATGACGTCATTATGTGTTTTCTGAATGCTAGACCTTGTTTTTTTGGATCGTAAGTGTACCCAGGTACAAACACACCCCATCCACTTTCTTCCAGCGTTCTGATAAGGACATTAATAGTTTTAGCTAGTTTAGATTTTGTAAGTACTTTGGCAATGATTGATAGCCAATTGCACTAAATATAACAATTGCCTAAGTCCTTGCTTAATAAATAAATAATAAAATAAAAATAGCCTTTATTCGCTGATTTTTAGTTCTGTTACAAATTTCTGTAGTTACAAAAAGTAAAAATAAAAATTACTTAATTCTATAATAATATATGAAAACCAGCTCTGTGCAAACAAGTGCAAACTTGTTTGCACAGTACAACGCTGAACTTACTCCTATTGCCAAACACTTCTATCTGTTTATATATAGTCTGTAATAGTATAAAGTGTATAATTGAATTATGTTGTGTTTGTCAATAAACTATTTTTATTCTTTTTTATTATTATTTTTTTTTTATAATTTCAAGTAATACTAGCTTCAAAATCAGGTTGTCCTTTCTGGACGTAGGCCTCCTCTAGATGTCGCCACTCCTCTCTATCTCTGGCTGTTCTGCGCCATCCTTTAGGAAGATCAAAATATGGACCAAAGAGGTCATGTCCTGGTACCCCAGAAATGGGAAAGATCAAGGGGACGACCACAGAGAAGGTGGGAAGACCATCTTCAAAAAGTCCTTGCTTACCTAGTTTTAAACTACTGATAGCGATCTATTTGCTTATCGGGCACATAAAGTTAAGATCCTCCTAAGGAATGGCTGAAGGTTCGTGTAAGAACATTTAGCTAGGAGTAGACTAAACTAGTTAAGCAAGGAGTTAGGCAATTCCTAAATTCAGTGCAAGTAGCCATGAGTGGCATAGACTATGTAATACGAAAGAAGTCACGGGCAAATGAGCTAATCTTAATATTAATTAGCTTAGTAATTAGCTTCGTCTCAACACATACATACATTCACACACACAGTATCACACACTCACGTATCTTGGTAAGCAACAGTTATCGTGGTTAAAAAATATTTTTCGACATTTTTCCCAAATTAATAATACAGTTAACAAACACCTACTCCTAATTAAAGGTATAGGCTATTCCATTGTGTGCAATGAGTGTGTGTTTGAATGTGACTTTCCTGTGACCGATTTTTTTTAATCAGACGTCGAGGAGATTTGTCAAAACTGTGAAATTGTACTGAATTCGGAAGATATATAAATATTATTTTTGTCTAATTACCTTAAAAGACGGATTCAGTTAAGTTTTTTGCCATTTCCATGGACCAGACGACCTCAGTCAATTTGACCTCAGTGCTGTCAAATTGTGCTGAAAATATAGCAAATTTTGTCATTTTTATTATTTTGGAAAATTACTTTACAAAATGAGAATTTCCCGAAACTTTTTACTGAGGGTTGTTTTAAAATTCTCATTTTGTTAAGTAATTTTCCAAAGAAACAAATAAAAAAAAACTGTTATGTTTTCCGCACATTTATCAAAATTCTTGGTGAAATACTGCCCCCCGATTCCTCAAACCAATTGCTTCTAAATTAATTAATCTAGTTAATGAATTTGCCTAAAATTATCATTTTCAGTTTGCCAGAAGTGTCACCAATAGACAATAATAAATTAATAATTTAAAACAATTGCTTAGTAGGTACGAGTAGAATCAAAGCCTTAGTGAAAGGTTCGGTTTAAAAAAAAAATACCAATAATAAATAAATAACAAATAAATTCGGGACACTTCCACACACGGTTGCCTGACCCCAAACTAAGCAATACTTGTACTATGGCTGCCAGAGACTGATATACATACTTAGATATTTTGATTTACATACTTACTCGTAAATACATATTAACACCCAGACATAGAACAAACACAAATGTTCATCACATAAATGTTTACCCTAGGTGGGAATCGAACCCACGCCCCCACGCTGAGAAGGCAGGTTCACTACCAACTGAGCTACCGAGGCAGTAATAAGCTACATAATCCCCAAACTGACATAAGCTGATACTAACGCAAGTGCAACCGTGAGCAGACGAGCCAGTTAAGCTGTAAAGATAAGTTTGTTGCATTTTGATCATTTTTTACTAGCTGCGCCCCGCGGTTTCAACCGCGGTTAAAAAGTATCCTTTGTGCTATTCTAGACTATAATAATCTATCTCTGTGCCAAATTTCATCCAGATCTGTTCAGCCGTTCTGGCGTGAAAGAGTAACAAACATCCATCCATTCTTACAAACTTTCGCGTTTATAATATAATATTATATTAATAGGATGGTCGTCGTAACTAATCGTAAGCTGTATTTAATGGCGGAGCCACCATTCTGTTTTCTGAACAAATCTGATTGCACCTGTAAAGTTACATCATTTGACCACATATAAGTTGATCGCACAGCAAACTTGCTTTGATTGAAACGTGTCTCGGTGACCTATAAAATGCGTTAACACACGCCCACGCCTCTGCCATAATGTAGCTACTGTTCAATCTTTGTACTGGGCCCACGGGTATACAGGATGTAACAGAACAAATAAAGAATACTTCAACCGTCTCTACAAAAATAAATAATATTCGAGACTTTTTTGTATCCACGATAATTTGACCCAAATCAAATCAAATCAAATCGTTTATTTGCTTAATACAGTCACATAGGTATAAAGGTCTTAAAATTATTGTATACAAACTAAGTAAAGCTTGTACTATGGCTGTCAAAAACTGATATACGTAAATATATATTTTAAAGTACACATTTAAATAGATTGATTGGTCCACTAATTTTAAAAGGTTTTTAAAATACGGTTTATGAGACCATGACTAACTCCAAAAAAATTTAGATGTACGAGTATATAAAGATCTTTCGTCGTGCTGTTTAGTCAAAAAATGTCACTTATAAGGACAGACAATCACGTCCCAAAAAAAAAAACAAAAAAAAAAGGAAGCAATTCCATCGGTTCCTTTAGTAAGCCGAGTAAACCAGTAGAAATCGATAGAATAGATTCTAAGCAGCCTATTCTTATGCAATGCATTCACAGTTACACCCTGTATACTTGGCCCACGCTAGACCGTATGATCGCGCCTATATTTGCCCACGCTGTTTGCTCGGTGTGCGCACGCCTTTACCCTAATTGACGCGCTTTAGCTAAATTGGAATGTGAACTGGATTTTATTCAGTTTTTTATTGTTGGCTTCGGTCGCGAGGGAGCCACCAGCGTAATTTCTGAAAACTTGGCTAGTTCTGGTGTTTGAGTTTTTACTTTTTAGTTACATTAGGCATCATAAGCATTCTGACACTGCTAGCTATTTACTGACCTAGTAGGATCTTTTGGGAACTAAAATCGGAACTAACTCGGAATTAAGAATTTGATTGTGGCCTATAATATTGACATATTTTTAGGTACCTCATAGGTACCTACTATAAATCCTATCCATACTAATGTTATAAGTAAGTTTAGTACCTAGTATAAGGTCTACCTACAGCTCAACTAAACTAAGTAGCCTAAGATGGGAAAGGACTGCGTTCCACAGCACAGGACCTCCTAGTGTGGGACTCAGGGTTCATATTTAAGCTATGTCAATAATTTGGGGCTTTTTCGTGACTTGACCAGGCGATAGGTGGAAGCATCGGGTGTCCAGAATGCTGGCTTTTACTTCGCACAGAAGCTTTGCATTGCCATTCCACGTGGCAATGCCGCCAGCATTCTGGGGACCTTTCTTTCCATCTTTTAGTTTAATTTTTTGAGTTCTATTGAGTTATTTT
Source organism: Peribatodes rhomboidaria (assembly GCA_911728515.1). Taxonomy (NCBI): domain Eukaryota; kingdom Metazoa; phylum Arthropoda; class Insecta; order Lepidoptera; family Geometridae; genus Peribatodes; species Peribatodes rhomboidaria. The sequence continues at coordinate 3,325,889 of OU452190.1, forward strand.
AAGTTCTAGTTTTTAGTGTAAGATTACTTCAATTTTCTGTTTTTATTTAAGTTGTGTACTATTAAATACATTTAAGCCATGTTATATTTTTTGATCAAGTAATGTTATGTATTATTATTAAAATCGAAAGTAATTCTGTCTGTCTGTCTGTTTGTAGGCTTTTCACGGCTAAACGTATCTTGATGAAAGATGATTTACAGTAATTCACTAGGAATATTTTGGATACTTTTTTCTGGATAAACGTGAACAAGGTCGCGGGTAGCAGCTAGTCATAAATATTTCTGGTAGGTATTTTTTCCCCAATAATTAAGGAGGTAGGTATATCTATTCTACCAAAACGACAACGGCCGTCTCACTCAATTGCCAAAAGATGACGTTTTTTTTCAATGATTTAACACATGATCGGATATCAACTCTCAGTAATTGACATTCAGCGTATTTGACGCTTTGCGAAGGCCATTCGCGTTTTTGACCTTACATTTCTGGCAAAGTGCGAAATTGACGTTTATGCGTATTCCACTTTGAGATCTACGTCTCTCATCAAAAATACAATTTCTAGAGGTAAAATATTAATTTCCACTTACTTTCAGTTAGAAAACTTCACAATAACAGTGCTTATTAAAAGAGGCTATTAAAGAAAGTGATTTCGAGAACTGAAGTAGATCTAAAAATAACTAGAAAACAGCGATCGAGTTTAAGAAGTACCGACAGACTGGCTGCGGTATAAAAGTTACATACATACATACAAACATATCGTCACGCCTTTCCCCCGAAGGAGCTGGCAGAGGTGTAATACAACACCCACACTTCGCCGGACGATAGTCATACCCAAAATGTGACAGGGGGCGAGCCTGTCGCCATACACCGGGCTCCAGTCATGTAGCAGATGACATACAATGCGCACATATGTTCATGCAATGAAAAAATTGGTGCATGCCGTCGGCTGGGTTCGAATCCGCTCCCTCTGGCTTGAGAGGCGGGCCTTTTTCAACTAGGCTATCATATAAAAATTAATAACTTGAAAATTAGCTTATTAAGGGTAAACTGGGGCCACTGAAACAGTGGATCAGTGACTTTATTCGTCGCTTTTAAAACACGTATCAAAGTAACTTATAATTTCAACAATTAATAATAAATAAAAATATTTTTCACTTCTCTTGCTCAAAGAGTCCGTCATTATAGCGAACTTGAGCGAAGATAAAATTTAATAACATATTTTGCTCAAGGGGAAAAAGCTTTTTTTCCCCTGAAAATGGAACTAAAAGTGGTGACCTCTCTGGTAGAATGCTCGTATTGCGTTGAGACTACAGAAAAAAGAAAAAAAAGAGACATTGACGTGAAATCTTTAGATTTTTTCTAATTTCAAATTAAATTGGTGCCCGTAATTTATTTCTAATATTGGATTTGATTATTTTATTTTCTCGCAATCGAAGTGAAAAGTAGAGTGTAACACACGGGGCTAAAAACCCATTATAACTCGGTTTCTATTTACTTTCTTTTTATTTATTCGCTGTCATTTTAGCTCCTTGTAGTACAATCTACTACTTGATATTGTTGTTCTCATAAAAGGACCCGGGGTAGTGTAAATAACAGCTGCATCGTCTTCTGCATTTTAAAATCTTAAAATAAGGGCTTCTCTAAATTGGGTTAGGTTAAAAGACTTTTATTATCAACAAAGCGATGCTAGCCTAGTTGGAGAAGGCCCGCCTCTCAAGCCAAAGGGAGCGGGTTCGGACCCAGCCGAAGGCACGCATCAATTTGTTCATTGTGTGAACGTACTCGTATGTGCATATTGTATGTCATCTGCTACATGACTGGAGCCCGGTGTATGGTGACAGGCTCGTCCCCTGTCACATTTGGGACTGTATATCGTCATTTATTACACCTCTGCCAGCACCCTCGGGGGAAAGGCGTGACGATACGTTCTTATCAACAAAAAAATTGTCGCTTATGAGATACCATGGTTAAATTAAAATTGCTTAGCGTTCGTAGTCACATCCATTACAATAATAAGTATATATAAACTAGCTGTCACCCCGCGACTTCGTTCGCGTTTATTATATACATATATATATATATATATATACAATATATATATATATATATATATAAATACAATATATATACAATACAATATATACAATATTTTTTGTGAGCTATCCTATCTGTTAAGTTAGATCGAACTGCACCGGTGTGCAAATTTGATTGAAATCGGTTAGGAGTCTATAGCGGACAAACAACGTGACACATAATTTAAATATACTCGTATTAAGAATATCTATTTATAAGTAAAAAAATTAAAATTAAAATTTGAAAGTTTCTAAAATTCTTGACTCATTTCACGCATTTCCTTTCCTTTCTTAAATTACAAGCTTAATTTACGTCCTCTCTGGTCAAGTTTGCTGCTCACGCAGTTTTAAAGATTGTTCCGTTCTAGAACCGGGAAAAGCCTGCCTCTGGTTGTTTTTAAATTATTTGTACCAAATGTGGGGTCGTCCACCATCACACGTTTTAGTTAACAATGTTGGCATGTCATTGAAATTTTATTCTACCGTTTCAATTCACCTCAGCTTACCCTATCCTACCTACAGTCGTCAGGAAATATACTACACTAGCTTTCACCCCGCGACTTCGTTCGCGCTATATATATGTGAGCTATCCTATCTGTTAAGTTACATCGAACTGCACACGGTGTGCAAATTTGATTGAAATCGGTTAAGTAGTTTAGGAGTCTATAGCGGACAAACAACGTGACACGTAATTTATATCTATTAAGATTAAAAATAAGTTCAGAAACAGTTTTAACATTTTGACAATAAATGAGTACGGTAAGAAAGTACCCGTAATTTCGTATAGGCCGAGTAGCCCTAGTGTCTGAGTTTAGGCCAAAAAAATCAAATAAAAAGTAAAAACCAGCCAATCAAACCAACGACAGCAATTTTGTCCACATTATTGTTCTAATGACAAAATTAAGAGGAAAACGCTCCGACCGCGACCGCACGCACACACGCGCGTTGACGCACGTTTTTTAAGCGTGTACTTGAAAGCATCCGAGACGCACACCAAGACGAATTGTTAAAAACGTCGTTCATACGCACTTACACACACAGGCGTGCGTTCGAAGGACACGCGGGGAGGTCGACGACCCCGGTTTTTTGCGAGCGAACGCAGTCGCACCGTATACTGCCCCCGTCGAGCATTGGCCGCTGCGACTTTTTTTGCAAACGCCAAAAGATCGTTCACTCGATCGTTGGATACTCTTATGAGTACTGTGGGAATAGGGATGTGATGTGAATGCCTTTGTGTACTCGATGGATTGGGAACTGTTTACTGCTATTTTTTTGTAGTTTGTTTTTTTTTGCTTCAACAATTTTTTATGTTAGTTAAAATTCACTTCAAGTGGATTGAGATACATTTTTTTTTTAATTATTGAAAGAAATTTTATTATTTCTGTAGTTTTTTTTAATATTATACCTCTAGATGGACCTAGTTATGTCGGTCTCGCTTGATTATTTAAAGTATAGTTTTTTCTGGTGCCATTCTGCAAACGAGCCGTATTGCTCGCCACTTCGCCAGTGTGCTTTGATTGCGTCTTTAATTACTCGAGTTGGATGCCTCTTTATCGATTAATTGCAATTTATTCGTCCCTACAATTTATATTTCCATTTCGATAGCAGAATCGATTACTTATAGTTTAATGTGTTTTATTTCTCGTTTGTATTTAACTTTTAAATGTGCGTTATCACGCGTTAACGTCGACGTCTCGACGAATGTTTAATGGTCCGGTACGTAGTGACTGCTGTTTATTCTATGGCCCGGTCTTGTTCCGGTTAGACCGGAGAGAACCGGTAACGGGTGGTTTTTTGCCCGATGCCGTTAAGTTCTATCAATGTAACGTGTTCGACATCTGAATACGAAATAAGAGTGCAATCGTCGGGTAACTGAACTCGTGAATGGCTCCGCACTATCGGGTAATAACATCTTAGTTTACACTATTGGATGGTTTCTTTTTGTTTGTAAATGGTATATTTGTACAGTCTGACACGTATTTTACTTTGTCCTTAAAATACTGTTTTATTTCAACCTGCTCTATCTCTTTCAAAGGTCTCTCTTATCTTATTTCAAACCGTGTGATCATCCGCCGACACTTGAGATGTCTAAATATATTTCTAAATAAGTAATGTTAATTCATGTTAATTCAAACTTCTGCATTGGCACTAACAGCTGCTGTCTTATTTTCTTCTAAGTGTTAAATAAAGACAAACTATAATCGTACGCTTAACTTTGTGGAACTATAACAGTATCTGTAATCTGTCTATAATCGGCTTATTTCGCTTTGTGAATTTGTTTTTGAATAACCAATAAAATAAGTATAGCCACTACCAACATTTTTAATCCAATTAATAAACTCACTCTAAATAAATTGCTATTTTATTCTATTCAATAAAACCAATTATTGCAAAATTATTGCTTGCTTAATCTTATGACTTAGCTCGTTTATTTGTGCGAAGTCGCGTAATCATCATCATCAGTCTTCTTTACTCCGCTGCTGGTTTATAGGCCTGTCTTGCTCTAACATCTGCGTTGGCCCTACGTTATTGGCTCTATATTCGATCCACATAACAATAAAATAGAAAAAAAATAAGAAACAAAGACCACTTCACAGGAGGCCGACTGTATTCCCCGGTTCCGACCTAGCCCAACATTTGGCGGCCCTCCCCAATTCTGCCCTAACCTGCCCCAAACGCACGCCGCGCCTGAGTGAGTGACACTCACACATTACACGCTTACAGAGTTACAAACTTACAAGGATGTGTGCGTGCGCCTTAAAGACGCTGATTTCTGGCTTCTTACTTTTTTGTATTTCGACTTGGCTGGAAATAAATTACTTATACATATTTTGTAAGACTTTTGTAGGAACGTGGTTTAAAAGTGTTTTGTACAGTTTTCACGCTCGCTTTGACGAACATTCAATAATGTGTTTTATTGTGTGTGTGTTTCAAATAGGTAATAGGATATCGAACAAGGTTGTAATTTTGGTTTGGTAACTTTACAGAATAAACTAAAAAGAAACTCTAAAACTATCAGTTTTAAAGTTAAATGCAAATTAGACGTCATCTGAATTACAACCTTTTTTGTTGCCGATGTCGGTATACCTCGTAGCTGTCTTTGCTTAGCAAAACGGTTTAGCTGGAAAATCAAAACTTTTTAGGAGAGCAAAAACTAATTTAAAAAATATACATAAGTACTCATTTTATTTGCGATATTACTAATTATTCTCTACTTACTTGTCAATTTTTTTTTAGTTTAAAACTTCTTAAAACTGACTTACAGAGCAACAACTTTTCTGTTAAAATCCTTTTAATACTTATTGCTAAAAAGTAATTAACTAGGTAGAGTAAATAAAAATTTCAGGAATAAGGTATCTAAAAGAAGTTAAAAAAAGACCGCGCGAAGTACAAAAGCACAGAGTAAAAATAACTTTAGCGCGCAAAATACCTAAATACAATCCGGGAAACGGTTTTCTTGAAAAATTGTAGTCATCACATTTGAAATGAAAAGTAAAGTATTTAACTTGAGATTTTTAACCATTTATTTATTTCACACTCAAAATATAGGCGCCCTCTTTTTGCTCGTTCTCCAAAATTCTCTAGTGTGAAATAAATGGTCTCCAGTCTATTAATTGATATTTTTTACTGCCTCCATGACTCAGTTGGTAGTGAACCTGCTAACTTGGCGTCAGTGTTTGGGGGCGTGGGTTCGATTCTCAGTGCACACTGTAAGTTAGTTATGTTACCGTAACTTTCTATGTTTTTATCAAAACTATAAGCTTTGCTTAGTTAAGGGGTTTGAAGATTGTGTGCAAAAATGTCCCCAATTTTTTTTTAATATCGATGAAGTAACTTAATTTTAAAAAAAGAACGTAAAAGTAGATACACATTTATATACAGATAACTTATACAAAACAAAATCACAAAACATCGCTCCCTTCGACGGTCCATGTGCTTTGTGTTTGTGTGTCGACCCATAAACCGCTCGCATGTGTGCGTGCCCCACATAAATACATAATATCACATGCGAAAGTGTAAGTGTGTGTTTGTCCTCACTTAACTCCGTATCGGCTGAACGGATTTAGATTAAGTTGATATGGAATATAGGTTGGGGTTTAGATTATTAGCTGTGATAGTTTTTATCCCGAAAAAAATGTTTGTTTGGTTTAAGACAGCGGGTGGAGTCGCGCGGTGTAGCTAGCAAACAATTTTGTATACGCCCAATTCTTTCTCAGTATGCGTGTTGCGTACGTGTGTGAGTGACGTCTTCGCGCGGAATTTCAAGTTTGAAATTGGAATGAATGACGGTTAGGTTACTGACCTACGCCAATGGCGGTTTCTTATTTTGAACTTCGAATTTTATTTTCTTTATAAAGTTTTCTTTTTGTTGTTTTGCTTTAGTTTGTGGGGTTCATTGCGAAACGTGAAACCGTATGTACGTTATACAGGATGACCGTAATCTCGTACCAAGAATTTTTAAAAATAGAATTACAACCAAATCAAGTTAAGATTTAATTAGCTACCAGCGACCCGTTTTGGCTTCGCACGGTACCTATAAACCTTTTTTGAAAAATTATCTAACTACATAACTATGAATACCGAGTAAGTGGATATACAGACAGACAAACAAACGAGGAAAGAGACTTTGTTTTATACTATGTAGAATAGAGAAGATAATATTAGAGAGATTGGCAGACAAGATAATAAATAAAGAAATAGAAGAAAAGAGATATCATCATTTTTTCAAAAATAATATTTTTCACTTTTTTATGATTACTTACCTAATTATTATTTATAATTAAGTACATCACATCACACAAATATAATAACTGCAAAAGTATGGAAGAGGATATTTTTGTTTGTTACTTCCTGACGCTGAAACGGCTTAACGAATTTAAGTTGAATTTGACATGCAGATAGATAGCACTTAGACTACTTTTATATACTTACTGGAAAAAAAAACCTAATAAAATAGACTAATAAAATAATTATAGGTAAAAACCGGTTGTTAAAAATTAGCGAAATAAATTGCTTTTGTAAAGAATGGCATCAATTTTTAAAGTACCCTCATTTGGAATAAAAAACAAAACTGTACTTCTTTGCATGTTTATCACAAAACAAATTCTTTTTTCAAATGTAGAAAAAATTCTAACAAAAAAAATCCGAAATCCGTAACTTCCGGTGGAAAATTAAAAGGCTTTCCTTTACAAGGTTCCGTAGATCCCTACTTGTAGATAGAGATAGAAGATTTGCGTGCCATTGTGATGGAAAGAGAGGGCAGGAGGGCGACGACCTTTAAAACAAATCGCTGGCAGAAAGGGTTCGGTTCTTGTACAGACAGTAAGTTATTTGTTTACACTAATTAATTCTTTTTTGAAGCAAGTTATGACTAGTTAAGTCCCGTGGGATTATCCGCTGTAAATAACATGTTTAAGCGCTATTCCAAACTATAACCACCCTGCCCCATACTCTTTCATAAGTATCCTCTCCATCCTAAGGTTGCCTGGAAGAGATCGCTCTTAGTAATAAGGCCGTCAGTTGTTACACTATCGTTTAAGTTTTTCTGTTCTGTTGTTTTGTTATTTCTGGTGTGAACAATAAAGTGTTTATCTATCTACCTAATCTATCTCTGTGCCAAATTACATCCAGATACCCGTTCTGGCGTGATTGAGTAACAAACATCCATCCATCCAAACCTTTGCATTTAAAATTTACTAGCTACGCCCTGCGATTTTACCCACAAATTAAAAGTAAGCTATGTGTTAATCTAGGATATAAGTTACCTCCATACCAAATTCAATCAAAATCCATCCATACGCTTTAGCGTGAAAAAGTAACGAACAAACGCACACACAAACCGTGACATCACCAAGCGGTTCCAACGGAAGACCAGCGCCGGTTAACAGCCGGCATTGTGCTGAGTTGGGGCCGTTTTGTGACCTTGTATATATTGTTAAATTCCCTTAATGTTTTTAATTTCAATAGGTCACGAATAAACTTTTTTTCTTTCTTTCTTTTCTTTCAAACTTTTGCCTGTGTTAGCTACGCCCAGCGGTTTCACCCACGTTTATATGTGTGCTATTCCGGACCATAATCTATCCCATTTTAACCTGCCCAAAGTCAAAAATATACAAACATGCAGATTTAAGTTTAAAAAAGTAAGAATTTTGAGTTATGTTAAGTAAGGTTATGTGGTTAGTAATTAGTTGTAGTTTTATCTTAATATAGTTTCTGTTATTTATTTATTTAGTCACTAGCTGCACCCCGCGGTTTCACCCGCGGTTAAAAAGTATTGTGTTATATATATTATATAGTGCTATTCTAAACTATAATCTTTCTCTGTGCCAAATTTCATCCAGATCTGTTCAGCCGTTCTGGCGTGAAAGAGTAACAAACATCCATCCATCCATCCATACATACAAACTTTCGCGTTTATAATATTAGTAGGATAAGCAGCTCATGGAGCGATATGGTCGCAAAGCTATAATTTCCTTTAATTAAAAAAATACCTTTTTCTATGCTCAATTTTATCCAGATCCGTTCAGCAGTTCTAGCGTGAATGAGTAACAAACTTCCATCCAAACTTTGGATGGATGGATGGATCCATCCAAAATTTATAATACTAGTGAAGAGTGAAGTAATATTGAAAAATCACCCTAATAATTTGTCCATTTCTGCTATCTGTACCGTTATCTAGGCGCACCCTATTCCCTAGGCTCGTTGCGAACCTAGACAGGGACCTAGGCGAAAAATTAGTAGGGTGCACACACACCAACATACACCCTTCGCAGTGTGTCCGCGTGACGACTGCGCGTGTGTGGGTTCGAGGGTATTTTGGGGTATTTTTCGAAATTGAAAACGTTATTGTTGTTTTGATAGTTTTGTTGTTGTCTAAAGCAAATTAGTAGTTTGCTTTGAATGGAGACCTGGCATATCTCCACAGCCTTTCGTCCGATTTAGCTATACCAACAAAACAAAACATGTTTGGAACAGCTGATTTTCGCTTTGCGATTTCAAGGTAGGTGTCATAGTGAAACTGTGATAAGATGTAAAGAAATGCCCTTAAAACTTTAAAACTTTACAAATAGTCAATTATTAAAACCTTTTCCATTTTTGGTACGAGAAGAAGCGAATGCGAGAACTGGTATGACAGAGAAATTGATAGATAGAGCCCTGACATACGTTGGGGGCAGGATAAAAAAAAAAACAAAAAAACCCCATCCGTTTTGGGAGTTAGTAAAAACACGTGGTCCGTACGTCTTGTTACTAACTCCCAAAACGGAGATCGAATGGTGTTTAAATAGTGGAGAAATACTGTCATTTTTGAGGTTTCTAATGTGATGTCGTTAATTATCATTTTTTTTCCGCTTACATTGCAAATGCAGGCTGAACCCTACGAGATTTATCAAAATAATGTACTAATTATTTGTACACATTGAAAAGGTCTACAGAAAACTCCGTGATGGTATATGTCTATCTCTTATGGATATCCCACAATGACATTTTTTTGTTTATACCCTTGCGAAGCCAGAGCGGGCCGCTATGTTTTTATATACAACTTTCACAGCTTTTCTGTAGTGTATTTAGTATCAGCATTGCACCCGCGCGAAGCCGGGGCGGGTCGCTAGTTAGTTCCTAAATCTTGTGATTCTTCGAGTTTTCAAATGTAATAATGGTGGATTATTAAACCTTTATCGGTACGTTAACGTGCACGAGTGTGAGCAAATGATACAAACATTGCGAAACGTGACTTTTCTTGTTCTCTACAAAACTACACTTAAAGTTTCAGTAAAGTATCCATAACTTTACTGGAATGAGGAAAGGGAAGGATTCATCATAGTCATCATTTTTAAAAAAACTTTATTAACTTGACACTGGTAAATGCACAAGACGTGCGACGCCAAATTCCCCTGGATGACAGAGCAAAAAAAGAGTTCGAAACGCGGAACAGTGTAAAAATCTCTTAACTCTTATTTATCGTCTCTGCTACCAGTACACATGTTTAAACATAGCTGGCACTGCTAATCGGATATCGTGTTAACAAAACGCAAGCAGATAACGTAAAAAAGCGAGCTAAACCTATCAATATCAAACGCCTAACGAGTGAGAACGCGCTCGACACCACACGGAGCTGTAACAGATACGGCACGCATGTGTACGACTGTACACGTCATTTATATTTGTGTATATTTTGGATTTTAATATTGGACTAATAAAAATACACTTTATTTGGTAGGTTTATTATTTATCTTGGGTTTCTAATTCTACCGGCCAAGTTTAACTTTTCGTTTACTAGTTTCTCATTTTCTTATTTAGTTTGTTTTTGAAGTTCAAATTTCATCAAAAAACTAAAACTTAATAAAATAAAAAAACAAGAAAAGCAAAAAGAATTGACTACTGAGATATTTAGAAAAAAATCTTAAGATCCCAAAAAAGTTTTAGTGTTTTTTCCTTACAAAAAGTAATTTAAACTTAACGAAATATATTATTATTATATTATTGTACAATGTATAATGTTTTCGCAGTTTCAGTGTTGATCTTATTTTACAAATTATAATACAAATATTCATCAGCCTTTTTCAAATAACCCTGTACGATACTGACATATTTTGTATACAGGGTGTATAGCCTAACACGTCAATGCAACCAAAAAAGCGTCACCTACCGATAATATCTATTGTAAAACGCTACCGGTTCCGATAGCCTTGTTTACTTTACAAATGTCACTATACGTGCCGTATCTGTCGGGACACGGATCAGTGACGGCTCACGGATGTCACTTCTAGTTTTAGGGCTTTAGCTCTGTGACTCATTTTATTCAAATCATCAAAGTAATCCGGATCCAACATGGCGGGGTTTTTTTAACCGATTTCTGAAAAGAAGGAGGTTCTCTTTCATAGCGGAGTTCCTATGGCCACCTGTGAGAATCACAACACGAATCAGTAACACGCCTGCGTGTTATGACGTAAAATAGTGAGGAAACTTACATGTTCTAGAATTAATAATTCGAAAGACAAGTAATATGAGACCCGCACTGAGCCAGCTTGGTGGATAACTGCTTAATGGCCCTCGATTGAGGGTAGGTCAGTGTTCATGCAGTGGGAAGGGGAACGTATACGATTGGCTGAGAATATCGCAATTGCCAAACTAAAAATAATGTTTTGTTGTTTTGGCAATAAATACTTCCCTTTTTAAATACCCGAATAAATTATTTATTAATTGAGCTTGACATAATATAGTAATATAGTAAAGTCATTGTCGTACGATAATTAGATGGTAGTTATGAATAACTAATTTTCAAAACTTATGTGTTCGCTAAATGCAGCCGCCATCATGTCGCTAACTGGCTGACTTCATTTTGACACTTCAAATAGACTCCAACTGTCGAAATGATTATCACTTAGAAAAACATCATCACTGGCGAATGGAATGCACAAGACGTGTAGCGCCAAATTCCCCAAATGAGAAAAAAAAGGATGTTATTTATTACTAGTGGCATAAACCCGTACAATAAATCCAATGAATGTCTAAATTCATAGAAACAAAAGGTAAAATCCTTGTGACTAGTAAAATGACACATCACTTTTGCTAATTTATGCAAAAACAAGTAAAATGTATACTTTATCTTGTGTGAATCCAGACAGATTCGGCTGAAAACAACACGTTCTTTTCTCTGCATTTCCAATTACTGCCGATTCTATGGAGTTAATGGACAGAGCATTATGAGGTCGCACAGAGACATGGATGGAGTCGGCTGCGACAATATACTTTTTACTTTTTGGAGAAGTTATTACAATCTGTTACAAAATGTCGCTTTAAGGTTTAGTTCATTCTGGTGAGAAAATAATAAGTAGGTGTATGATAAATTGAAACCATGTCAAATTACTACTACTAAAACCAAGTTTTTCTATTGTCTATTTTACTAAATATTTAGTCCTTTTTAAATAGATTATCCTAAAATATGTTTTATTGTAAATGTAAAATTTTTTAAGTTTTGAAGTTTCGATGTGTAAACCCAACCACGCAAACCTAAACCAATTTGGAAGTAATTTGGAGTGAATGTAGCTAATACTCTGAATTAAAACACATGCAAACCTCGAAGAAAAAATAGACAGCGAGTAACAAGCTGAAAATATTTTTAGCACAAAACCTACTCCATTCCATCCACTGTTTCAATTCAGTTCACTAAATTGGCATTTGCTAATTAGATCAGAACGGTTTAATAATGCACGCGTGGGAACGAGACAGAATATTGGTCCCTTACATGAGTGAGAGAGAATTCAAAAGAATGAAAATACTATTGTACGCTTTGTTCCCTTTGGACAGGTGTTATGGAGTTATTAAACAAGATTTTATTTTAAGAAAAACAATTAAGTATTATTTAAGCTATAATTGTAAGCGATGAAAGCCTAGTTGGAGAAGGCCCGCCTCTCAAGCCATAGGGACCAGGTTCCAACCCAGCCGACGGCACGCACCAATTTGTTCATTGTGTGAACATATGTGCGTACTGTATGTCATCTGCTACATGACTGGAGCCCGGTGTATGGCGATAGGCTCGTCCCCTGTCACATTTGGGATTGAATATCGCCCGGCAAAGTGTGGGTGTTGTACACCTTTGCCAATCCCATTGGGGGAAAGGCGTGATGAAATGGCGATATGTAATGTAATTGTAAGCAGTATGAAACTCTACAGTTTCCTTAAACTAATGACTACAACTACAAGAACACTAAGAAGTAGGCAGCAAACTTTTATGTAGGCCAAAAATATGTAGCAAACACGTATGACGTCACTCATCATCGTCATCCGTCTCTTTCACACTATTGTAAATTACTTATTTCGGTCTTGCTCGAGCATCGATTGACGTCACTACGTGTTGCCCACGTGACGTGAATGCTATACATGGCGGAGTATATTATTATTCCATGTAATTATGATTGTATTACGATCTGGTGAGTACATTTTTCCAGGCCACAAATGATCCTGGTTCCACCAGTCTACATAATAGGTTAATTGTTTTTTTTTTACAAGAGACTAGGCATGCGTTTGACCACTGACTCGCCTGATGGGCAGCGTCGACGTGATCGAAGGAGTAACACGCTTGCCTAGGAGATACCTATTCACTTTACTCTTGAACACCCCCGGATTGTAATTAGGTGGAAAGACAGACGCAGGCAACGAGTTCCACACTCTCTGCAGTTCTTACAAGAAAAGTTGACTTGAAACGCTTAGTGCGTTTTAATGCGTGCGTTTGTAAATTAAGTATAATAAAATATTATTAAAACGAAAAAATATTTTATTTGGTTCGACTAGTCTACTTGCTATCCGACTGCATCAGAAGAAGAAGCGTGCTATACAGGGTTATTTGTACCTAATCAAAAACCTCTTAAGGGTTCATTGTACTCATCAGTACGAACAGCTTTTACTATGAAGCCAATCCTGTAATCGCGAAAAAAAAACAGCTGTTCCATACAAAAAGTTCAATCACCAAAGTTCAATCAAAATGTATGGAACCGCTGATTTTTTTTTCGCGATTTCGTAGTTCGCCCCATAGTAAAAGTTGTTCATATTGATGAGTACAATGAACCCTTAAGAGGTTTCTGGCAAGTTACAAATAACCATGTATAGCTCCTAAAGTTTCGAAAAACAACTGAAATTGTTTGCATCATTTTAGTTTAAAAAGCAATTATAAAAAAAACAAATTGGTAAAGTATTCATCGTTTTTGAATCTGTTTATTTTTAAACAGCAAAAATGGCGTGCATTTAGAAGGTTCTAGACTAAAAATGAACTCTAGATTGTTCTACAGAACTTGCATCTGAATCGCCTGATTACAGAGAGATATTGTTCGGTGTTTCGATACAGTGGGATTAGCATAAGTTTGCTTTTTAAATTGGAAGACTCGTTTTAGTTTACCTGTATTACACATCTTTAGGTAAGTTTATACAAGTCTGTCATTACGTTTTATACTCTATTTTTAGTGGAAAACGTTAAAAAAACTTTGAACGTGAAAAACAAATGCAAAAAAATTTAATATGTGTCTATACATTGCTATTTTTAACCCCCACGTGTTATAAATTTGACGTGTCTGTGTGTATGTATGTGTGTATGTGTGTATGTGTGCGTGTGTGTGTGTATGTGTGTAAGTGTGTGTCATCGTAGCTTTCGAACGGATGAATCGATTTTGGTTTTATTGTTTGAAAGGTGATTTAGGTGGATAGGTGTTCTTAACTATGTTTGATGGAAATTGGTGTTGGTGAAAATCGGTGTCGAAGTTTTTAAAATGTTTAATTTAGACTTGTTAATTCACTAGCACAATTTTAAAAAAAAGCAAACTTTGAAAACTGACTTCCCGTCATCCGAATTAGATTTTGTAAACAGCTTTTATTGATTTTTTAAAAACCCCTTGACCAATTTCGACAGAGTTGATATGAATTGATGAAATCAACAAAAAAGTAAAAAAACAACTTTAAACAAAAAAACATCTTTAAATTGCCTACTAATGAGACCAAGCCTCTCCAAACAAAAATCTGCTGTTCCATATAAAAAGTTAATTCATAACATTGCATGTAGATTATAGCCTGTAAAGTCCCCAAATATTTGTTATCAATTTTTTATTCGTAGGGTCAACTGGTGAAGGGTTTGTCAGTAATTCTCTAAAGACGCAATTGCCCCCCCCCCCCACCCCACAGACGCATTTGCCCCAGTTGATCCTACATACTGAATGTGTTCGGATCCTTTTTCTCTTCGTCATGTTTGTAATTTCATATGTAAACAATAGCGTTTCACAGTTAAAGCTTTGTCAAGGTTTCCCTCTGAATAAGAAATCACCTGCCAACCCTTTAAGAGTCCGGCGACCTAACTAATTTCGACCTAGGCGATCTAGACTAACTTCGCATTGGCTTAAGGTATTCTATCGCCATTTTGTCTAGAAGAAGAAGACGAGTGAAGAGAGCGAGTAATGATACTGACGAGCCTCTAAACTTACCTACAGAGTGACAAGGTGCAATTTCAATTTTTTTTATGACTTTTGCACTACTGTAATCATTCTTAAGTAACTAAGAATTTCCCTTGTATTATTGATTCATTTAACAGCTAATGATGTAGACAACCTCCCTATGTAATGGAATTTTTGATTTGCTTTGTCTACCTATTGAATAAATCAAAAATGCGGATATTTTTCATAGCTCTATTTTCGCTTGAGAACGTTTTAAAAAAAAAACCAAGAACATAGGGGCGAAGATATTGTTAATTTAATTGTACATGCTAAATTTCATCATAATCTGACAAACGGTTTTCAAGAAATTTGAGTAGCGCGTTTGTATGGAAATTTCAGAACGTCGCGGCCCTCTTAAGAGAGCAGGTAAAATCGTCGAGCGTCACTTATAGCCAACACTATGCCTTATTTGCTCCACAATAGCGCAATCAGTCCATCTCGAGTCGAACCTTCCATCTTTACCCATTCCATCGATTGCACCGGACAAGGAACGCTTTGCAAAACAAAAGAGTGCAGTCAGGACTGCAAAGAAAAGAGTGCGGTCCGAAGAACGGAGTCGGGAGAAAAAGTCCCAATTATGTTTTCTAGTGCACCCCGTCTAGTGGGTGGGGAGCTGGGGATGGTCGAGCTAGGGATTTAGCGGGTATGTTTTGACAAAATTGCCTTCTGAAAACAGTGAAGTGGTATTAATTATTTGCCTCGAACGGATACCTCGCTGATTTCCAAAACGCAACCCCTCGTCCGATTCAGCTCAGATGCGAACTTTAAAAAACCAGTCAAGTGCGAGTAGGACTCGCGCACGAAGGGTTCCATCTATAAAAATGGCAAGAAGACGTTTGTTATAGTTCTGTTTTTTAGTATTTAATTTCGGCCCCGTTTTACCCTTTGAGTACGGAACCCTAATTATATTGAGATAAGCAACAGATCTGCAAAATTTCATGAAGGTCGAATAAACGATACTTAAGTTATCATAAAATAAAAGACAGAAATTTTCCAGTGGAATTTGTGACCTTACTGTGCTTGGTTAATGAAGGTGATCAAATTACCTACATTACTATTGGCAGTAGTAGGAATATTAGGCAGACTGACAATAATAGAAACAAATATAATTTTTGGCAGTTTTCGTTAGTCAGTTACGTCGTCATAATAATGTCGTTGGTGATTTTATCAGTTTATACTCGTAGATCAAGAGTTCAAATCAAATTTTATTATTTCTGGAAAAATGCATACGTCCTACGTCTTTTATGACTCGTCCTACTTCTTTTACGTCTGGCCAATACCTTACATGATTTTTTTAAAACTATGATTTAAAAAAACATATACGCTAGTTTAATGGCCCCGCCATTCCCCCAAAGAGTTTTATTGCAGTGTCCGAGGAAGTAATTTCGAAGGTCCGACTTTAAGGAAAGTTTTTTGAGAAAGTTAATTTGCACTACCAGACATTGGCTCTATATTCAGGCACAAACGAGGCTGGATGAATCTTTGATTTTATATCGGACTTGCTTGTATTATTGTAACGTTGGCAAAAAAGGTTAAACGCCTAATTTAAATTTATCTGGCCAAGTTTTTTTAAATCATTCCGCCTGGGAGGACAAAATAAAAAATTACAAAGAAACTTTAAGACTGACGTCGTTTTGGCACATTTTTTTAATTAGATGGGAAGTCATGGTTTAGTAATATACTCGTATTCCACCAGGTTCCGTTCAGAGTCAAAAATGGTCACGTGGTTAACACGCAGTGACGTCAATCGATGCCTAAGCAAGACGAAAATAAGTCTTTTCGACAAGTTCGAAAGAGACGATAACGCTGACGAGTGACGTCATCAGGTGTTGTATTTCGGAACACTAGACCTTGCTTTTTTCGAATTATGGGAAAACCTAAAACATAGGTTTTCCCATAATACCTATCTACGATCATATTATACAATACATCTTTATTGCACACCAAAAATACAAAGTAAAACAAACACAAAGAGAATATTAAAAATAAATAATATAACATAATAATAATATATATAAAATAATATATTAAAATGTCTGTTCGTGATTTTCATTCTGAATAAACGCGAGTGAAATCGCTGGTAAGAGCTAGTATCTCTATAAATATATTTATAAATATTCCAGACTGGCTGCGCCCCGCGGTTTTACACGCGGTTAAAAAGTTACCTATGTGTTAATCCTGAGTATCAGCTACCTCCATACCAAATTTTATCAAAATCCCTCCACCCGCTTGAGCGTGATGAAGTAACAAACACACACACTCACAAACATTCGTCTTTATAATATTAGTAATAATAATAATAATAATAATAATAATAATAATAATAATAATAATAATAATAATAATAATAATAAGTTTATTTTTTTGTAACAGTAAGTGTGAAGTTTGATTTTTTTGCATGAAGTAACAAACACACACACTAACAAACATTCGTCTTTATAATATTAGTAATAATAATAATAATAATAATAATAATAATAAGTTTATTTTTTTGTAACAGTAAGTGTGAAGTTAGATTTTTTTGCCATCCGTCCATCCTAATCTTACCGCTCCTCGCCAACTTTAAAATAGGTTTACACGAAAAACTGCTTTTCGCGAGTTTTAAAAACCAATTTTAAGTTCAAGCTAAGTTATAAGACAATGGCTGTCTTACACGAAAAATTCGCTATTGTTTAGGAAATCAGATTTTTTATTGTTAGTTATTTTTATTGCTTCTCAGCGTTTTAAGAAAGCTAGTTTACGGTCGTGGTTTAGGAATCGTGTTTTTTGGCTATTGTGCTTCTGTTTTTTGATGACGATAAAATATTTTTTCAGTGATTTCAGTTTTGTTTTTGTAGTTTTTTATGATGTCTGGGTGTCTGATTTATAAAAACAAGACTGCAATAAGCTGTAGTTGTAAGTATAGTTGGTTGTGCTACACTGTGATTTAGCAACCCCTAGATCTTCACAACTTAATTGTAATAATATTCGGGACAAGTGCACACACGGTCGTCTGACCCCAAACTAAGCAAAGCTTGTATTATGGCGGCCAGAGACTGAAATACATACATTTATCCCTTATATAGATAATTAACACTCAGACATAGAACAAACACAAATTCATCACATGAATGTTTGCCCTAAGTGGGAATCGAACCCACGCCCCCTAGCTCGGAAGGCAGGTTCACTACCGACTGAGCCACCGAGGCAGTAACTTCTAGCCCAATTTTGCTCATATTTAAAGTGACTGGTAAAATTTGAAAAATTTCATAGATTGACCTTACTAAAATAAAATAAACTTAGATACTATATTTAGGCCCGCATGCTAAAACGATGCTCAGTCATGAATCTCGATTTATCTTTTTATGTATTGTAAAACAGTTTCAATTCGAGATTCATGACTAAGCGTGTTTTATCATACGGGTCTTAGACGTTTTTATATGCTAAAACAGGAATAATATGACCTTATCCGTTGACCCAATTTAGTTTGAAAAAAAAATACCTACTTTAAAATTCAAACACAAATACCGAATCCACAAAAGTGCATTTATTGGTTTGATTTCAATAATTTTCAGAAATCATGCATTCATGGGATCTATGTACAATGAAAGATGTACGAGTATTTCTGTCTGTCAGTCTTTTACTTTTCACAAGAATGACAGAGAATAGCTTTTTCCATAATGGTGTGGCTACATTGGCGCGCAATAATTCTTGTCACATTGTCGCGTTAAAATCATTGTTATCGGTTATCGGCGATGTTCTTGTCTACATTAGCGGTCAACTCGTCGCCTGTCTGCGGAATCGACGTGGGAGATAATTTGCCCAATACATCGCCGAGTGACGAACTAACCGGCTACACTTGTCTTGTTGTGTCGCGCAATACATCGCCGAGTGACAAAATAACCGGCTACACTTGTTGTGATAGCCGGAATTATCGCAGAAGGCCGCTAATGTAGCCTTACCATAATCGAAAAATCAACTACCTAGGCTGACACTTCGAATATGGTTTTTAGTACGTTATGGTGACCAGCCTCGATGCATGTCAAGTTGTTCCGGGATCTCCATACAGAACGCACTGGTACCTTCTCGCATCGTGCTCAGAGCAGTCTCGGGGGCTTGCTCACAACGACCACCACCAAAACGTCCATCACTGGTGGTCATTAGAACAATATTTTAATTTTTGTCCTAACTATCGCTAGTGGGGTTCGTAGGGACATAAAATTACATCACTGGTGAAAACTTCAGTCAAACTGATATAAGTTAAAACATGGTAAACATGTTAAACAATACCTAAAAGTGTCTCCTGGTAACTTCGCACCGAGCCCCAAGATACAGGCCTAGAGCTTAGTTTGGGACTCACTGTCAACATTTAGTTCAGTACTAGTTTATTTAGTTAATCATATTTAAGAACCTGCCTGTATGTACTTTTCTTTCTTAATAATAAATAAATTTGATTTGATTTGATTTTGTTAACATTGATGGGAAACCAATTGTTGATATGTTTTTACACTGTAACACAGCTTATCTAAATAATTACATTATAATGCCAAAACGCTTAAAGTAATAATTGTTTTTTATGACTCCACGAGACCACTGGGGGCAGTTGGAACAAAAATTAAAACTTTGTCCTAATCACCCCTGGTCGCTGTTTTGGTGGTGTCGTTGGGAGCAAGCCGCCCCGGGAGACACCTATAGCCACGCACTAGCACCGTGCCCTCCCTCCCGGGATCAGTATTCTACCAGCTGGAGCTCTCACTCCAGCCACCCAACTACTCATATGCACCAGAGAAACATCACCTACCTTTTGGGCAGTAGGATAAAACGAACATTTTCATTGATCAACGAACCAGCGAGAGGTTGGAATTATTCAAGTCTTTACTCAGGTACTTTAATTAAAATTTCACGTTTCAAGTCATATCAACAGGCAACAGCTAGTCAAAGTCTAACATATATTCCTAAATAAAAGAGCAAAATAATTTAAAATTCAAATGCCAACCAAATAACTTGAAACTGCATTCAATTGACCACTTTATGCTGATTTGAGTGCAGCAAACACATTTTGGAGTCTGTTGTCACTGTAACCTACATTTTATCAAACTTTTGCACCTTTTGTTTCGTTGATTTGATTTAAAAAAATGGCTGTTGAAATGCAGACAGACACGTCGAACTCTCATAAAGGTTCCTATATTTCCTATTTTAGCACGGAACCCAAAAAAGTCGATTGGCCACTTGAATTGAATATAAGACTTGCTTAAGTCCTTACTAGTTTAAACTACTCCTAGCTAGCTCCTACCTAAGATTCCTTGCACGAATCTTATGCTATTCCTCTAAACTTTATGTGCCCGATAAGCGAATACTTAGCTAGGAGTAGCTTCAAACAGTTAAGCAAGGACATAGGCAATTCTTAAATTAATTAATTTATACATACATACACTTCGTCACACCTTTCCCACGAGGGGGTGACAGAGGTGTAATACAACACCCACACTTCGCCGGACGATATTCAGTCCCAAATGTGATAAGGGGCGAGCCTGTCGCCATACACCGGGCTCCAGTCATGTAGCAGATGACTTACAATACGCACATATGTTTACACAATAAACAAATTGGTGCATGCCGTCGACTGGGTTTGAACCCGCTCCCTCTGGCTTGAGAGGCAGGCCTTCTTCAACTAGGCTATCATCACTTCCTTCATTCAATACAAGTGGCCAGAAATCTTACAATCATAAATAGGTACACATCTTACTCGACTAATTAGACAACTTTTTTTCGTAGCTATGCGCTACGTAGCTCTTCGTAGAGGTTCGTAGCTGATCGTAGCTCGTGATCATACGTAGCATCCTGATAAGGATTGCCAAAACTTGCGATAGTAAACTTGCTACTTGCTGAAATTATAGAAGACTGGTTAGACTTGAGGTTTTGGTCTATGAAAGTTCACACATTTTCTTCTGACAGAAAGTATCTTGTGTCAAAGTTTCACATTATATTTCTGTGTGTAAAGCACGAAACATCTGTCGAACAAGTATTCAAACTAAAAAAAAGCTATTATGTTTCTGACAGTTGGTTAATGTAACATACGTACTTATGTCAAATAATAACTGTAAATATATATTTAACGTGCATTAAATATAAAGCGTTATTTCATTAAAATAAATTAATAATATGATTAGATAAATTCATATTAAGCAAGAAATAATTAAATAACATAAAATAAACGAAACTAACACATGCATAGATTGTTAGAAAGGTAAATTCACAGGAAATAAAACAGACTTTTTTATTTTATTTCATTAGAAGTTATTTTATTTGTTTATTTTATTTCATTAGAAGCATTAAAAAAACCGTTTGTCAAAGTTTTTTGAGCTGCCAGTAGCAAATCTTTTTTTCTTTAATTACATTAACCAACGCGTAAAGTACTGGTTACCATAATTACTTTTTACCTCTTTTAAGGCCAACATTTTCTAAAACGGTTTTTCTGGTCGACGATTGTTAGCGCACTTTTTAACGTCTACTCCTGCGTTAAGTGCTGATTATCTTTTGACGTACGTCAAGGGCAGCATTTTGTTCCACACCCCTTTTTTGGTTTGACGATAGTTAACGCCATTACGCGAGCGTTAAGTGGTGAAATAACCCGCCCTTAGAAGATTACTAGAGTACTCTTCTAAGGGCGTTCTTCCGTTCGTTTCTCTTCTTCCTTAGACTTACTAGAGTAGTCATAACTTTGTAAGTAATGACTGCCTCGGTGGCCCAGTTGGTAGTGAACCTGCCTTCTGAGCTTAGAGGCGTGAGTTCGATTCCCATCTAGGGCAAACATTTATGTGGTGAACTTTGTGTTTTTTCTATGTCTGGGTGTTAAATATCTATTTATTTTTGTATTTAAAAATGTATACCTAAGTAAGAATATAAGTCTCTGGCAGCCATAGTACAAGCTTTGCTTAGTTTGGGGTCAGGCGACCGTGTGTGGAAATGCCCCGACTTTATTACTATTATTATATTATAATTAATAAAGTTAAAACTCAAAAACGGCCTTAAATTAAGCAGAAACACGCAAAAACTCGTCACATACTTATCACACGTACTCAGCTGCACACACACGCAGCGTGCAATTGTGTGCTTAGCGATATAGTGTAAATATAACAGAGATAACGCTATCAGTAGCATGTCAAGTGTACAACGCCGAAATTGCAGGCACACACACTTGCGTAGAGTGCACTGTTGCAGCGAAGCTCAGGTGACGCTGGGTTGTTGAAATTGAAGATATTAACATTTTTTTTTATTTGTTTGGCTCATGAATTAGTTTAAGCATATTTTACTAACCCCTCGACTGTAAAACTACTGACTGTTATAAGTTTGACGTGGCTGTGTGTGTGTGTTTTGTGTGAGTGTGTGTGTGTGTGTATGTGTGTGTGTGAGTGTGTGTGTGTGTGTGGCTTCGTTGAAAGGTAAATTAATCGGATCATTAGCTATGTATGATGAAAATCGGTGTTTTTTTTTATCAAGGATTTTTTTTTTATTTATACTTGTTTGTATTTTGGTGCACATTAAAGATATTTTGTATTATCCTCGTAGTTAGTATAAGCTAAAATTCTCAAAAGCAAGTTACTTTTTTTTCTAAAATTTCTGGTAGATATTTTTACCAATGTTCTACCTATAATTAGGCGACATTTTGGATTGGACTTGCCTAATATAACAAGTCATTGTTATAAGGTCAATAAGTATTCGTAGTTTGAAATAGAACTTAATGAATAGGTAGGTACAGGTTAAGTACCTTGATTTTTTTTCATTTAAAGTATTTAGACTTAAATATTTTAAAAAAAATGTTGACCTCTTGAAAAAATCTTATATCCCACTTTGGTTTTTAGGTAGGTCGGTACTTGAATGTTTTGTAGAAACTTTTAAACTTTTTTTCTACAGACCTGGATTTTGTTCCAACATTCGGGACACGCACAAAAATCTTTGGTTCCTCATTTCTCATATGGACCGCTAGAGTGTGGAATACTCTGCCAGAGTGTGTGTTCCCTGATACATATAATCTGGGTGTCTTCAAGTCTCGAGTGAATCGGTTTCTTCTAGGCAAGCGTGCTCCATCGTAGGCCGCATCACTGCTTATCATCAGGCATGTTGGCGGCCAAACGCAAGCTTATTAAGTTAAAAAAATAAAATCGGGGAGCATTTCGGGATGGGTACTAAAACTGTCCTACAAAAGACCTCTAACATGGTCACTGCACAGATACCATCTAACACCTACACAGATATTTGTATAACTTTAGATATAGCACTGATAATCAGGTCGTGGTGAAGGCCTAGGGTCTTATTCTCGCACGTTCGACATTATCGCCACCTCTCTCACTCTTATGACTTTTCTAACAAGACGGAAAAGGACAGAAGTAACAATCACACGAGCCAGAATTAGGTGGATTCATTACAAACAATTGATATCCGCATGATGTAAAACTATGTCGATTGCACTTCAGTGACTGTTATTTCATCTGTTTACACTTGAAAACAATAAATATAAACTATTTATACAAACTTACATAATTAAATTTATTTAAATAGCTGTTAAACCTATGGTTAAACTTAATTGAGTTGGTGGAAAAAGCTGAAATAAGTTGCAACGTTTTTCCGCTAGGAGCGCTGTTCGTATTTGAGTAGAGTTTCAGCTGGGCACTAGGTCTTACAAAACATTACAGTATTAAAAAAAAAAAGTTATATTTCGGAATTCGTCAAAAAGAAAGAATTAATAAATACTTGTTTTTTTTTAAAAAATAATTGTAACTTTATTAAGATTTTTTTTATCCCACTATAAGGGCCGTAATTAGGAACGACGCACTGTTTTTATGGATGGTATATAAAACCAGTTTTAAATCGATATATTCAAGACTGAGCGTCGTTTTAGCATACGGGCCTAAGTAATTTTGATTCATATTTTTTATTGTGAAAAACTTCAGGCTAGAGTGAATAAGTGCCTTATAGGTCGTCGTGCTCCATCTTAGACCACAACGTCCCCTCACATCAGGCGAGTTGGTGGTCAAACGCCGACCTATTCTACATTAAAAAAAAAAAAAAAGAGACTCAGCTGATTTTTGAAGTCCTTTTCTAAGTACCTTTATAGGTACCTATCTATGTCACGTAATTCTGATTAGTTTTATAACTGAACTGATAACAATTCGCAAACAGTGTAAAGTTAATTAGGATAATTATCACAAATTATCTGTTATCACTTCAAGTTTCTTGTTTGTTTAAGGTCATTTTATCACGAGTATCTTTAGTCATTTTCTTTTGATATTTTCATCATTTACTTACCTATTTTAGTACTTCTACTTCAGTATCATCGCAGCCGGAAGCATGCATGCCGGGAGCAAGCATGCTGCATTGTAGGCTGCATCATGACAACTGAAGTGGCGACCAAACGTATTTCAAAATTGTTACTTGAACTAATATCTAGTGTAATTCCGCTTTAACATCGCATCAAGTACATCAAGGAACATGAATTTTCTATTCTATTCTCAATTTAGAATAAAAAAAAATAAAAAAATTATGACATTTACTAGAAAACTTCATACAAATTGATATTTGAATCTAATTTAAAATTTCAAATTGTATAACGTTCTCAAACCCCATGCATATTCACATCAAATCATTAATTGAATGCCCGTTCATAACATTTAAGAGCTCAACCTCTCAAGGCTACATTGCAAGTTCTAGCAGATTGCTCCCACGCGTTCCGTACCTTATTTCCATCCTTCCAGTGCAAGGTCGAGCCTCGTTAGAACGGGTTAGTAGCTCGCTCCAGCTACTAACGCGACTTCTGGCCGCTTACACTAACTATAAGAATCGCCTAGGTCCTTGCTTAACTAATTTAATTTACTCCTAGCTAGCTACTACCTAATTTTTTTTACACAAACCTTAAGCCATTCCTTAGGGTAATCGTAACTTTATGTGCCCGATAAGCTAATATTTTACTAGGAGTAGTTTAAAACTAGTTAAGCAAGGACTTGTATTTAGTGCAAGTAGCCATGCGTCAATTAATGCTGCAAACACTTAAACTAACTTTTCGTATAGGCTAAATGTTTTCTATTGTCAGTTCATTTAGAAGGAGACGACGAGCGAAGAGAGCAAGACAAGATACTTTTGAGTCTCTGAAGTTATCTACAGAGTGACAAATACCAATTCCAACCATGATGTATGACTTGTGTCTTTATTCTTAAACAACTACGCATTGCTCCTGTGTATTGTGGACTAATTGAGAAGTAAGTGACGTAGGCAACTTCTCTACCGGAATATGTATTTGATTTAGTTTGTCTGTCTATTAAATAAATCAGTCCGAAGTAAGCCCCTTACAAATACGTTTTTTTTCATAGCTCTATTTTATGTAGACAGCGTTTTAAAAACTAACTAACAGAATAGACATTGCAGAAGGAGATACAGTCTATTTAATTGCACATGCCAAATTTCATCACAACATTCACAATCTAAAGGAAACTAGGAAAAGCTAGGCTAGGCTTGTCTTTTCCAAGGAATTCGACAAGCGCCTTTGTATGGAAATTTAGAATTCTAAACTCCTTTATAAGAGTAAATACTTTATCATAAAGTACGTAAATGTTTAATTTTTTACCACACTAAAATAACAAGCAACGAAACGTGATATAGGTAAACTATTCGCGTCTAAGCGAAGGTCGAGGCGCGTTCACACGTTCCAGCCGCTTGATCGAGCGCTCGCCTACTAAACTTGAGGTTGTAGGTCAATGCGAGCGACTTGCTGTACCGGTGCTTGCTTAGAAGGATATCAATTTGTTTTTGAAGTTTAGGATTTCTATTAGTGTTATTTATTTATTGGGGCATTAGGGATTTATTCAGGCTTGAAAGTGAACTTTACATTTTTTATCCATAAACATGGTAACTTTTCGTCGTTTGTTAATTATTAGATTTGTTTGTTTTTGATGTATTTCTTATATTTTTATTTAATTGACTTATTTCCTACTTATGAAAAAACATCGTTTTGATCAAGACGGTCATTTCTTTGTGATTTTTTTTTGATTAAATCTTCGAACCTATCTTATGGCTCGTCTAACATATTGTTATACCCCTTAGCAATAAACGTTGTACAGCTTCGGAATAATTATGATTTTGTCTCTTTATTTAATTTATAGTTCAAACTCGATCTAAAAAGACAAATCACTGTACAACTATTCCGAGGCTATACAACGTTTATTGCTAAGGAGGTTGATGTTAGACAAGCCATAAGATTGGTTCGACAAAATGAGCAAAATTAAAAAACAAAAACACAGGCATTTCGCAAAGCTCGAGCCGCATTCAAACGTTACAGCGACTCGACCGAGCGCTCGCCTAGTAAACTTGAATTTAGCACGAGTAGGTTACACAGCTGGGTCAATGTGAACAGCTTGTTACAGCGTAGATAGGGTGATAGCTTGAAGGATACAGTCGAATGTTACAAGAGTTACAACTTACTATGTTGGATACTTAGGCACGCTTGCAGAAGATGCGGAATTAAATTCTTAAGCACATGGTTAATTAACTCAGAGTTAATTTAAGAGTCCGGCGACCGCTTTAGACTAACTTCGCATTGGCTAAAGGTTTTCTATCGCCATTCCGTCTAGAAGAAGACGACGAGCGAAGAGACCAAGTAAAGATACTGACAAGGAGGACATTAAAGTTATCTACAGAGTGACAAAGTGCAATTTCATTCATTTTTTATAACTTTTGCACTCCTGTAATAATTCAGAAATAACTTCCCATTAATACATTTCCCTTGTTTTATGCGTTTATTTAAAAGCGAAAGATGTATACAATCTCCCTATGTAAAACAATTTTCGATTTGCTTTGTCTATCTATTAAATAAATCTGTCAAAAGTGACCCATTTCAAATGCCGTTATTTATCATAGCTCTATTTGCTCTTGAGGACGTTTTTAAAAAAAAAAACAAGAACATAGGTGCGTAGATTTAATTCATTCAATTGTACATGCCAATACTATTTTTTTATGGAAGATTCAGAGCGTCACGGGACCCTTAACTCAAATTCTTATTTTATTTAAGGTCTGTTTTTTTTTTATTAATGTTGAATGGATACATTTTTGGATCATGAATTCACTATAATAAATTTGTTTTTAATGTTAATATTTTGGTTTTGTTTCAGGTACGTGACAGACTAAAACTATGCAATTTCTTCCTCAAATGGATGGTAATTTTGGTTTTTAGTTTACATTTAAGATTTAATTTTTAAGTAGATTTTAAGATAAAAATAATAATAATTAATAATAATAATAATTCAAATTAATTTGAAGTGACTTTTTTGCTGATTTTTCTGAGATCTGTTTCCCGTGGTACTATCAGCGTTATTTCTGACAGTATACGCTGGCACTACCGGCGTCTGTACCAGCGTATACTACCAGTATTTTTTTAATAGTAACACCAGAAGTAACCAGTATATTTTTAGTAGTTTTTTAGTCTGTAGCAACACTCCTAATATTTTTCTCCCGTGCTACTACCGACAGGCTCAATAGTACCACAGCCTACATCATATGCATTTTGACACTGTGACAGTGCGAAACCTCATCCCTTCAATAAAACAAGTAACATTATTAAAAGAAAAACAAAAACCCGACAGCAAAATGTTGTACCCCATGTCACTTCTACTATCAAGACGATTCAAATGACACCTCACATGTCGAAATACATCAAGCTGTTCAGGCTGTAGAGCGTGCCAAAGAAACCTCATACATACATACATACATACACTCGAAAAACATAACCCTCCTTCTTACGCAGTCGGGTAGGCTGTAGAGCGTGGCAAAGACACCTCATACATACCCACATACTTCCATACATCCACTCATACATATAAAGCCCGCACGAAGCGCTTTCAAAACTCCTTCCTAATCAGAACTGCCAAGGCGTGGAACGCGCCTCCTGCCTCGGTGTTCCCCAGCAATGGATACAACCTGGGTCTCTTCAAGACAAGAGTGAATAGGCACCTCATGGGCAAGCGTGCTCCATCTTAGACCGCATCCCCACTTTCCATCAGGTGTGTTGTGGTCAAACGTGGGCCCATTCAATAATAAAAAATAAAAAAAAAACTCGAAAAACATAACCCTCCTTGCGCAGTCGGGTAAAAAAAAGCAGTTTAGGGAGCTGTCAGTCGCCAAAACGGACGATAGTTATGCGGGAAGCGCTTGCAAGCGAAAACGGTTTAGTCCGTTATCTAACCGTGAAAAAACGTACCGCCCACCGCTCTCGCTTACGGTATTTCGATCGAGCGAGCGGGACGGCACGCGGAAAACACCTACAACAAACAGAGATGGGTGTAGTTTTGTGCGTGCGTCGCGACGTAGTTTGTTTGGCCTAAATGAAGGCTTTATTAAATTAATTGCTTCTGTCAGGTTGTAGTTTTGTTTGAAGTCGTTTGCTTTGATGGTCTTGGTTTATTGAAAATAGCTACTTACAATGTATGGAATTTTGTTTGAGAATACGCAAATGTAGAACTACGCAGGTGGAATTAATTGTCTAACTTTTTGTGTTGTTTATAAGTTTTTTTTTGCAATTCCGCATAGTCAGTCATTTATACTAATTTTGCTCTGGGAGCTGTAGATGTCGTAGCCGACGTCTGTCTCCTCTACAGTGGCCCTATTTTGAGATTTTCATCTCACCTTTTTTCGTCCTTGTTGCTCTCGTTTGAAACGTCATAGGTGTGAGCGTGACCAAGATAAAATCTCATCTCATCTCCCGCGTAGGAATAGCCCCCCAGGTCGCTTTCCTCAACCGATTCTTGTTAAATTTTGTTAGCAGATTCGATATTTCCGCCATTCAAAAAAATCTTCACAAAGTTTCAAAATTTTCGGTTAAATTTTGGGTTAGGTTAAGTTAAATGCCACCTGTAGAGAAAGACAAATCAGTGGGGCTATTCCTACGCGTGAGATGAGATGAGATTTTATCTTGGTCATTCTCACACCTATGACGTTTCAAACGAGAGCAACAAGGACGAAAGAAAGTGAGATGAAAATATCAAATCTCCGAATAGGGCCCCTGGACAGAATTTGGACATACGAAAGCATTTTTGTCAAAGCTGAAGCATAGACGCTTCGCTTGCTCGGTCGAAAATGACTGACTTTGGGGAATCATTGGAAATCATTTTTTAAGATTTTGCAATTACTCAGTGACATGAGCGTACTCAAGTAAATTTATTAAGTAAAACAAATCAAAATTTTTTTTTTTTTGTTAAAAACTAAATTAAAAATAAACTAGGATAACTAAAATGAAATACATAACCTAACGTCACGCCTTCCCTTAAAGGGGCTGACAGAGGTGTACTACAACACCCACTCTTCGCCGGACTATATTCAGTCCTAAATGTGACAGGGGGCGAGCCTGTCGCCATACACCAGGCTCCGGTTATGTAGCAGATGAAAAATTAAATAAATTGAACTGACTTAGGTACGTTTATTGTTAGTCTAGCTTCTTTAACGGCAATTCCAATTGTTATTAATCAACATATATTACAGTTAAACAAC
The DNA here is from genome assembly GCA_911728515.1 of Peribatodes rhomboidaria. Lineage (NCBI taxonomy): Eukaryota > Metazoa > Arthropoda > Insecta > Lepidoptera > Geometridae > Peribatodes > Peribatodes rhomboidaria. The sequence continues at coordinate 3,355,440 of OU452190.1, forward strand.
AGTACTAAAACGCATTTAAAACTCAATATTAGGATTAAAATTAATATTTCCTCATTAGGAGACATTTTGAAATTCTTTATTACATTCAAATACTACCTTCTGGTTGGCTCAAAGTTAACCGCAAAGGTCAATCATTGGTTCAATGCCTAACCTAATGTGTATGATTAGTTATAACCGACATTATTATATACTTTAATAAATAATGTGATAGGTTTAATGAGTAGTTTAGGTAATTACCGTTTTCCTGTGTACTTCTAGCTAGAAGAGGAAAACTGATGTGAAGGCGATGCTGAATTATTGTTAGGTCTTAAATGTGTTAACCTAATTAAAATATGGTAACTTAATATGTACTAATGAGCTAGTTCTAGTTGCATGATAGTTGGAAGGCTTGCCTCTCAAGCCAGACAGCGTAGGTTCGATCCCGCCAAAAGCATGCAGCAATTTCTTCGTTTGTGAACGCATGGCCATCTGCTACATAACTGGAGTCCGGTGTTTGGCGACAGGCTCTCCCTTTATCTAATTTGGGACTGGATATGGTTCGCAGAAGTATGGGTGTTGTAATTCACCTCTGCTAAACGACCTCGGGAAAAGGCGTGATATTAATTGAGCCATAAAGTTTTAGAAGTAAGCAATCAGCAACGAATTCAGAAAGTTTTTTTTTTAAATCTAATATTGGTCGACGTTTGACCACCAACTCGCCTGATGTTAAGCGACATTGTGGTCTAAGATGGAGCACGACGACCTAGAAGGTACTTATTCACTCTAGCCTTGAAGATACCCAGGTTGTAGTTAGTCGGGAATACAGGCGTTGGCAAGGTGTTCCGTTCCCTAGCTGTTCGTATTAGAAAGGTGGTTTTGTGATTATTAACTTTTAAGAAGATAAGAGATACAATGTAGGAAAAACTGACGTACCTTATCAAAAGCTGGCAGTCTCGGTCTCCCTAGAAAGTGTAGTACCTACCAGCTGCCCTTTTCCTTCGTTTACTATAAACTGTTGACTGTCTGTATATCCGATAACTCCTAAACCACACAGCGGATCTTGATACGCTTTTCACCATCAGTTAGATAACTTTTCACCATCAGTTAGATAATTTTTCGCCATCAGTTAGATCACGGAAGGTTTGTAGATACTATGCAAAGCCGGGGCGGGTCGCTAGTGATGCTAGGCAGATAAAAGTCCCAGCTAGTCGTCAGTTCGAACCTAAACGTGTGTCACCAGAGCCCCACAGCAAGGACGTGCCCTTGCTTCACCACTCCAATACGCTTAAATGTATGTAATTACATATTAAACGCGCATGTACTGTAATTGATAAGTTTTATTTGCGTTTCGGAGTCAAGGCCTTGCGAAGCTGTGATGGAGCTAATGTCGGTCTGAGCGGATGTTTCGTTCGTTCGTTTTTACAAAAAAATCCCGAAAAATATAACAGGGCTCACTGAGGGAAAATTCAAATCACATGTAAAGACTACATTAATGAAAAGAGGTTATTATAAGGTTAAGAATTGTTTAAAAGACAAAGATGTCTGGAGCCTTTCACTTCCGCCTAGTAGCCACTAGTATAGATATTACCTAGTTGTGAGCCAAAATTCATAAGACTGTAATTTATTTATTCTTTGAAAAAGTAACGCCCCTCAATTTCTTGCCTGTTCTTCTGAGTAGAGACTCTTTATCCGGACAAGGCGGTTGAGTCTATTTAAAAAAACTTTGACGTTCATAAGTGTATCTTTGATACCCAAATTGAATAAAACATTTTGACTTTAACTTTGACTTTGATTTAAAACAGGGCATTTGTTATGAGTATAATTAACTTTTGGGCTTTAGGCTATGGAGATAATAAATGTATTTCATCTTTGGGCACTGATTTTCTAACTGAAGTAAGTTTGTACAGTATGAGTGGTAAGTTGCTAGTCCGGTTTCAGCGTGTTTACGGAACCCAAAGGCCTCTACTGTGGCAGTTATTTTTGTGGGAGTACTAGCTGCGCCCTGTGGTTTATAAGTAGCTTATGTGCTAATCCAGATTATAATAAGTTATCTTCATAAGAAAATTCATCAAAATTCGACTATCCGTTTGAACGTGAAGAAGTATTGTTACTTTTTCATGCTCAAACGGGCGGTGAAGAAGTATTGTTACTTCTTCACTCTCAAACGGGCGATAAAGAAGTAAGTATTGTTACTTCTTCACGCTCAAACGGGTGGTGAAGAAGTATTGTAACTTCTTCACGCTCAATCGGGTGGTGTTTTTTTTTGAGTTGGTAAGTTTCCGTCTAAACCAATATAACAGGTTATTTGTTTTTCAGCTTTCTGAAAATCCGAGTTACGCACTCTATCTAAAATTCATGATAGCCTAGTTAGAGAAGGCTCGCTTCTCAAGCCGAGTCCGATCCGAGTCCAGTTTAAGGCACGCACCAATTTGTTCATTGTGTGAACAAATGTGCGTATTGTATGTCATCTGCTACATGACTGGAGCCCGATGTTTAGCGACAGGCTCGCCCCTGTCACATTTAGCATTGAATATCTTCCGGCGAAGTGTGGGTGTTGTAATACGCCTCTGCCAGTCCCTTCAAGCGATAAAGACGTGAAGATATATGATAAGTATTGTTAGTTACAATATGATAATTATGTTTTGTTAATTATGTGTTGTTAGTTATTAATTAGTTATTCATAATTGTAACTTGCAGAGTTACTAATTAATTTCCTTCATAATAAAGATAGGTGCGTTGTAAACTACATTTTTATCACATACGAGTAGATCTACAAAAATATACTTGCATAACAATACAAGAGAGCTCGTGTGCGTACAACATCTGCCGCTTCCTTTTCCGTCCAAGTGCCGGTCTAATGAGATATAATGCACTCACTTAGAGCTATAAACTTATGAAATTACTATTATAGTTCATCTACCCGCAGTTACATTTGCCTATGGCCGCTGAGTGCCATAGGCTATGAACCAATTTTGTGTCATAGGCCGGCCTATGACACGTGTTTTTACATCAAACTATGCCAATTTTTTGCTAATTTCAGCAATCCTTACCGAACGAATATTTACGGTTCTTGTAGGGCAGTTTTTTTATTTAATGTTCAAAATAGGCAAACCCAATTTGTGTTTGTAAGACAAATGCCCACTTGCACTGAATAGGTATAACACGGAAAAAAATGGTTTAGTTGTGGCAACTAAATCTGTTTTGCTGCCTATGTGTTAGCTGCTGCACCAAATATCTTCGAAACACTGGCAAAGTTTTGTTGACTACGACGAAGACTGCTTAGCTACTATTCAAAATAAAATTTTGCTAGGAGAATCACACTCAAGTTGCAGTTACTGCAAATTACTTAACTGAGTTTACTAAATTTGGTACATAAATAAACAAAACAAATTCGAATGTTTCAATTAGCTATCAGAGCAAAATATTTTAACTACTTTAGGATACAACATTTACCTGCTATTGCTAATTGTTAAGATTGTTAGCAACTACTGCTAAGTATTGTTAAGATTGTTAGCTGCAACAGCTAAATTCGTTCAGCAAAAAACAATTTGCTACGCTAACAAAAAACTTAGCTGTCCCTATAGTTTGAAAGGACTTTTGCTACTGCAACTAAAATTTAGTAACAGCAGCTAACTTTTTTTTTCCGTGAAGAAATGCGTGATTTCTCAATTAAGTATTTTAAACTACTCCTAGCGAAATCTTATATCTTTAAATGAGCAATTCTTGTATATATATATATATAATTGGAATCTCGGAATTGGCTCCAACGATTTTCATACAATTTAGTATATAGGGAGTTTCGGGGGCGATAAATCGATCTAGCTAGGAATCATTTTTAGAAAATGTTATTTTATTCGTGTTTTATCGATAATCAACTTAAACCAATAAACTTGGAAGAAAAATAACAAAAAGGAGGCGTTTGAGTAGTCTCAACTGAAAAATATGACTCTTCCTGACATCTATTGGCGAATAATAATACTATTTTTTGTGAGCAACTAATTGCTTTAACGACACAACAGCAGATGGCGTTGTTAAGTAACACGAAGTCAACGAGTGATTGCTTTGAGGTTAGACTAAAATCAATTGTTTATTTTCCAAAAAACACAATTAAAAAAAAAAAAAATACCGAGCAAAGCTCGGTCATCCAGGTACTTAAGTATTATACCGTGGAGTCTCCTAAGGAACGGCTAAAAGTTTGTCCAATAAAATTTAGGTAGGAGCTAGTTAGGAGTAGTTTAAACTAGTTAAACAAGGCTATTCTTATATTTAGTACAAGCGGGCATGACTGATTTTCTGCGACTGGCCTGTGACATTCAACATAACGTTGACATTTACGTTAAATTTTTTTTTCTATAAAATCTGATTTCTGACAGCGAGTAGGTAAAGCCGCGACACACAGCTAGCATACCTAAATAAATGTACCTAATAACTAGGTAAGTAGGTACTTACCACTTTAATCTTTGCTATTCAGAATTGGCTGCAATTTCGCTTTGCTATCTAACATGAGTCCTCCATAATCCCCCGCGTTCAGTTTTATCAGTAAAGTAGAAACTTGGTAATCTGTTTATTAGTATTGTGATAGAGCTGCCTATTCACAGTTTTCGGTCTACTTACATACTTACGTGCTTGAGTTTGGTTTTCAGTACTCAGAACTGGTAATTTTGAGCAAATATTACTATGGAACCTGAAATCATGCAAACTGATGATTCCCGTTTTGTGAAATCACTAGCTGCGCCCCGTGGTTAAAAAGTAGCCTATGTGTTAATCCAGGGTTTAAGCTACCTTCTTACGAAATTTCATCAAAACGAATCCATCCGTTTCAGCGTGAAGAACTAACAAACACACGCACATTCACAAACTTTGGCGTTAGTGTGATAATGTTTGAGAAACAAATCTCCATAATAATAATAATAAATTAGCTCAATAAAATTACAATTTATATTTTTACTAGCTGCACCCCGCGGTTTCACCCGCGGTTAAAAAGTGTACTATGTGCTATTCTAGACTATAATCTACCTCTGTGCCAAATTTCATCCAGATCTGTTCAGCCGTTCTGGCGTGAAAGAGTAACAAACATCCATCCATCCATTCTTACAAACTTTCGTGTTTATAATAGTAGTAGGATACAAAATTATCAATTTAAAGTCTACGAAATTCTGAAAATTGAGTAAATACAACTGGCACTTCATTTGCTTGAAGTTTTAGTTTTAACACTTACACGGACGTCAAATAATTATAAATAAACGCTCTTGTCTATTTTTTTATTTCGATGAAACTTGGTACGTGCAATCAAATACATTCCTAAGAAAATACGACTTCTAGGAAAAATAAAACAAAATCTATTATTCTAACCGAGTACAAGGTTAATTGTGATTAGAATAAACAGAGTTTCCTGCATTCAAGCATATTTTAGTGCTTTCTGACAAGGCTTTTAAAATAAGTTGGCTGGCTGACGCGGAAGTCTTTGTAATGAGATCTGGTATTCTGGTCCTTAGGTAGTTAGTCATAAAATTCTAAATCTGTGTCTTATAATGTATATTGACTTTAATTTGCGAGTATATATCCCAAGCGATATTAGAGTACCTAGTTTTTTTTTTTCAATTTGATCCGAGCTTTTGCAAAAGATGCAACATTTTGCGTTACTATTAAAACGAATGAAAAACAATTCACTTACACATTTTTTATACTAAAAATTATTGCTATGAAGAATCTAACAAATCGTTCAAGAAAATAGGTCAAAAAGCAAGTATGAAAAAAACACTAAGTTGGCACGCGCTAAGATCTCGGTCTAGAATCTAGACCCAAATACCTTTTAATATAGAAATTAATACTAAAATCATTTGATGATTTTGATCAAAATTAGCAACGAACCCCACGGTAAGCATCACTTTAATTAGACTGATTTTTGAGCTTAAAAAGAAACTGCTTCAAATTATTTAAGTAGGTAAGTAGTAGTTGCTTGTAGATATACAGTGAACATTGACATGCAACAATTTAGGTGTTACATATGTAGTACGTATCGTGTCACATATGTAGTAAGTACAACATTCACCTTGGCATAGATGTCAGCCAGTTAAAACTTTGGACTCTTTGTTTTTGTTTAAGTACCTGTGAATATGGACTTGGAACTGAATAGGTTAAGGTATGGACGAAATTCGATTAACTTTTATAATGGAAAATATTTATAGCGAAGCTTTAAAAACCGACTTCGCGTCATCTGAATTAGACTAATTAAAAGATTTTAGACTTTTGTTGATATTTTAAAAATTGCTTGACCGATTTCGATATTAGGTACTCAAATGGGGCTTTTCGGCACAAAGCAGCAAAAACTAGACAAATCAAAACCAACCACTGATTTAAAACTAATCAGATGGCCCCATTCCTCGACAATGCATTTTTCAGCAACAATTAGCGTTCATTTATCACTGTGACAGATAACGGCTCGTTAGCGTTTTGTTCGGCCCTCGGTCATACTTCAACGTCAAATGTTAACGAGGTGGCGACTGTCAGAGATAACTGGCTTCTGTTTTTAATTCTGTGATTTTTGAAATTTGGCTCAGAGGCTATACAGTAAGACGCGAACATCTCGCATTGATTTGACCGTCGTCTTCTCTAGTATGTATAATATCTCTATGGTACACTATCTTAAATATACATGGTTATTTGTAACTTACCAGAAACCTCTTAAGGGTTCATTGTACTCATCAATATGAACAACTTTTACTATGGGGCGAACTCCGAAATCGCGAAAAAAAAAATCAGCTGTTCCATACATTTTGTCAAAGGTGATTGAACTTTTTGTATGGAACAGCTGTTTTTTTTTCGCGATTTCGGAGTTCGCCCCATAGTAAAAGTTGTTCGTACTGATGAGTACAATGAACTCTTAAGAGGTTTTTGATTAGGTACAAATAACCCTGTATATATATATGTACATATATCTTTCTACCTAAATAAATAAAAATAAAATAAAATACTATATTAGCGTCCCGGTACCTTTAAACCTTCCATGAAAAAAAAAACAGGTTAAACCGAGTCAAAATCCATTGCGTGATTTAGTAGGAGTTAGCGTATATACAACGTGTTGTTTTGCATCCCTGCGGAATTTGTAGAGGTGGTTTTATTATACTCCAATATCAGAGCAGAAATAAAACGCGGCAACGGTAAAATCGAAAAAAAAAAATTCGTTGATCGTCGACAAAATGTATGGATCAGCTGCTTTTTTTTCAATTTGAAGGTTTTATTGTTTCGATATAAACGTTTTCTTTAAATTAACTAACTAACTGTCAATAAGATCTAGTTAAGTTATTAAGTATTTAGGCCAAATTACTGCACACAATTAATTTGTTTACCTTAGTTGCATGTTTGAGTGAATTCATTTAACAAAATAAAGTAATTGCTTCCTAGCACTTGTGTTCTCGGAAATCCGCTGCTGAGATGAATATTAATTGGGCTAGTTATTACTGCTTCTAATTTGTTAATGTCACAATTTTTGAGTCACTTACCTACTTAGAGATTAATTTGCGCTAAAATCCAAACAAAGACACGATTGTGACTTTAAAAAAAATATTACATTTATGTTACATTTCTGCAGTAAATAATAAAATGTTTATCTATCTTCTTACTTATTGATTGACTCGCCCGTTGGAAAACGACTCCGCTTGTTAGTAACCGGACTAGCTTGTTCGTAAGCGGACTCGCTTGTGCGTAAGCGGACTCGCTTGTTGGTAAGCGAACTCGCTTGCTTATAAGCGAACCCGCTTGTTGGTAAGCGAACCCGCGTGTTGGTAAGCGGACTCGCTTGATAGTAATTCCAAGGCTGAATCTAATAGACTTATCTTCTTACTTCTACAAATTATTGATGTCCACGAATAGGCAGTTATGCAGCAATAACAAAGATTAAATTTTAGTGACTACTTATAAGATTTATAAGAAGAGTGGCAAACAATCAGACGGCCCGCTGGTGGTAAGCGGTAACCGTCGCCTATATGGATACGTGCAAAAGCCAAACTATCGGTGCTGTTGATGCCCTGCCAACCCAAAATTGTAGACGCTCCATTAAAACATTTTATTCTAATTAATTAACTTAAAAAGTCTATAATTCGACTGCCTCGGTGGCTCAGTTGGTAGTGAACCTGCCTTCTGAGCTGGGGGGCGTGGGTTCGATTCCCACCTAGGGCAAACATTTATGTGATGAACATTTGTGTTTGTTCTATGTGTGGGTGTTAGTATCTAATTAAGTATGTATATCAGTCTCTGGCAGCCATAGTACAAGCTTTGCTTAGTTTGGGGTCAGGCGACCGTGTGTTGAAGTGTCCCGAATTCATTTATTTATTTATTATTATGCTCCATGTAGGTGTATAAGATCAATCAGCTAAATTCCTTACTATAATGATCCTATTCTACTAATAGGTATACGAATAGACTAATAATGTTACAGGTATATTTGATAGTTAGTAACGAGTTTTCAAGGTAAAGCAGTTACATCTAAATTCGTATCCGTGTTCTCTCGTTTCACGGAGCTGACCGCAAGCCGCGTCATGCTCGTATTAAAGTTGCCTTATCTTAGTAACTTTGACTTCAATGTTTTAACCGACTTAAGTTTTAAGTAGCCATAGAAATTGAGATGGACTTAATCTCTTTTACTTTTAACTGTTGTATAACGTCGAAGTAGTTATACAGGGTTTTGTCTTAGACAATTCCACACACGGTGACCCCAAACTAAGCAAAGCTTGTACTATGGCTGACAGAGACTGACAGCTGTACTTATATTAAACACCCAGACATAGAACAAACACAAATGTTCATCACATAAATATTTGCGCTAGGTGGGAATCGAACCCACGACCCCAAGCTCAGAAGACAGGTGTCTTTTTCTTTCTTTTATTTTTTAACATATAGTGACGCCTTTCCTCCGAAGGGGCTGGCAGAGGTGTAATACAACACCCACACTTCGTCTGATAATATTCAGCCCCAAACGTGACAGGGGGTCAGCCTGTCGCTATACACCGGGCTCCAATCATGTAGCAGATGACATACAATTCGCACATCTTCTTAGTCGTTTACACTCTTGTCAGAGTGGTCGTGGTCATCGGTCAGGGTGGTGGCTCGCTTCACAAGTCGTCGCCATTCGTCACGTATAGCAGCCTTTCTTGTGCACGTGTTTATGGAGCCGTTAAGTGCAGCCCTTATTTGATCAGTCCACCGTAATGGTGATCTGCCGCGTGGTCTCGTCCCCTCAATTTTGCCCTGCACCACAAGGCGCTCTACACACATATCATACTACAATTCGCACATATGTTCACACAATAAACAAATTGGTGCGTGCCGTCGGCTGGGTGTGAACTCGCTCCCTCTGGCTTGAGAGGCGGGCCTTCTCCAACTAACTATCATCGCTTTAACTTACTTTTTTAATTTAATCAAAAAAAAAAACTCCTATATTATTAGTAAGGTGAGAGGAATTAGCGTAGTTCATATATAACTAGATCATTTATGAAAAAAAAAAGTATTTTAAGCGCACAAAATTTGTTATATTATAATTGTGATTAAAACGATATCAATAGAACTGAAAATTGTTTAAAACTAAATCCTTTTGTCTCTCGCGACATTGCCGAATAACACGTTGCCTTCCCGTCAGTTCTGCTCGAAAATGACAATTGCCCTGCTCGTGCAAGATTGCCCAGTTTAACACGACATTGCCCAGTTTTGCGCGATATTACCTCAGTTTATCGCGACATTGCTCTAGCCCGCTCGCCGGTTATGTAGTCAAATAAATAAAGTGATTCGCAGCGTCTAGCTAGGCCGCGACAACGACTCGTTGCAAGGTCGTAGAGAGCAACCCTGAGGCTGGAAATTGTAGGACATTTCAAAATTAACTGGAAATTTTTACATGAGTTTGTAGGCTTAAAATTATTGAGATATCGTCACACCTTTCCCCCAAAGGGGCTGGCAGAGGTGTAATACAACACACTTCACCGGACGACATTCAGTCCCAAATGTGACAGGGGGCGAGCCTGTCGCAATACACCGGACTCCAGTCATGTAGCAGTTGACAATACGCACACATGTTCACACAATGAACAAATTGGTGCGTGCCGTCGGCTGGGTTTGAATCCGCTCCCTCTAGGTTGAGAAGCGGGCCTTCTCTAACTAGGCTATCATCACTTAAAATAATTAAAAGCGTTTATTTGACACATTTATATCAATTAACACCTGAGGTAGGTTTTTACGGAATGGGTGTATAGTTGTAGTTAGTTTAAACCAGATTTTCTTAATTTTCTCGCAAGCAAGTACTTACCTATTTTCGCATTGGACCACTGACCCCGGCTTACTCCCAACGACCACCACCAAAACGGTCACTAATGGTCATTAGGATAAAATTTTAATTTTTGTCCTAGTTTGTCGCCAGTAGGGCTCATTGCCCCTGTTGATAAGTGACGGTGTAATCGATAAACTACACAGACCTGAATAGTACTTTTTTCTCGTTGAATTAATTAAAATATGCTTTAAATATAACTATATAACTAACTTCCTTTCGTTATGACGGTAAATAAAAAAGGTCCGTAATTATAGGATTAAGGTAACAAAATTAACAGTCTCTTCCTACAGTTAAATGACACGCTTTCGTAGAGTATTTTACACTAGTTGCCCTATTCGGAGACTTGAGATTTTCATCTCACCTTTTTTCGAAACGTCATATGTGTGAGAGTGACCAAGATAAAATCTCATCTCATCTCACGCGCAGGAATAGCCCCCCAGGTCGTTGTTAGTAAGTTAAACGATTCCACCATCAAAGTATTAGTCAGTTGTTACGCATAGTTTGGTAGGCATAGGCATAGGCAATAGGCATAGTTGTAATAACAAGCGTGGTCTAGGAATTCCCGCGTCACCCGCCAAGATGGAGTCACCACTTGCGCCCGCGCGGTTCTAACCTAGAAACAGACTGGATTTCGTGACACGCGCATGTACGAGTACGACTGTGTGTGTGTTGACACAACATTAGACGTTAGAGAAACAATTTTAAACCGTATATTAACGCTGTAAAGTTTACTTTTCGGTGCTAATTTAACAAATTAGTATTGTTAAATCACTTGACATGGCATTGGTCGGTTTGAGGTATGATAAAATGGGCGTAGCTATATTAGTTTGTTAGTACAGTTGGTAGAGTAGGTTCGGAATGATAGGCCGGTATATACATAGGCGTAGATATAGCTAGTTATACCTAAATGTTTGTTAAAGTCGTGTCAAGGTTACGTTTGGTAGAGGCTGTGTCTACTGATTGTGCTCACATGTTTGGTAAGTCGTTTTATTCAGTTTTAAACGTTGTAATGTCGATTGAATGTTGGCTGCAAGAGGAAAAATTGCACAGAACAATGTGTCTAATTACTAATGAGACTGAATTATGTCGTATTAAAATACGGGACGAAGGATAGGGTTTTTAATGTAAATTAACAATTCAGTTATGCTCTAGGGGCTATATACGTGAAAATAATGATCCTAACGTCGCAAAAGTCATACAAAGTCATACAAATCCAGCTTTAGGATTGAGTTGTTGAGATGTGAAAAAAATCCTTTGTGAATGAAAAACCCTTTCATGTGCTGTGAAAAATATCTTCTATGTTTATCTGTCTTCTATGTTTGGCTGCCTCGGTGGCTCAGTTGGTAGTGAACCTGCCTTCTGAGCGTGGGGGCGTGGGATCGATTCCCACCTAGGGCAAACATTTATGTGATGAACATTAGTGTTTATTCTATGTCTGGGTGTTAATATCTATTTAAGTATGTATTTAAAAAGTCTCTGGCAGCCATAGTACAAGCTTTGCTTAGTTTGGGGTCAGGCGACAGTGTGTGGAAGTGTCCCGAATTTATTTATTTATTTATCTGTATACCTCTATAAGTAGTCTATACTTAGTATACATAATCAGTTCACATCACATCTATCCTAATATCATAAAATCGAAAGTAAATCTTTCTGTCTGTCAGTCTGTTTGTAGGCTTTTCACGGCTAAACGGCTGAACGTATCTTGATGAAATTTGATAATTAGTTACAGCATAACACGAGGAAGGTTTTTGGATACTATTTTCTGAATAAACGCAAACGAAGTCGCTGGTAACAGCTAGTTTTCTATACTTACATGATTATGTTTATTTTTTTATTTTATTTATTAATTTAGGAATACCTACCAACAGTATACATATTGAACAATTTAAGTTTTCTTACAGCTATGCATACCCATAATTCACAACATTCGCAATGAGGAAGGTGGTGAGTGTTTGTAGTTCTATCTTAACATCATAATTATCTTTGAAAATAAACAAATTCGAGGTATTAGTTACTGATATAAATGTAATAATGTTTTAAGTGATTAACTGACTAAGATCTTCTGTCAAATGTATGCCATCTTACGTCAAAGTAAGTACTACCATCTTATGTCAAAGTAAGTACTTAGTACTTACCCCATGTTCAGTTTTTTTTGCGGTTACGTTTTTTGGTGGTTAAGACGTAGCTTGACGTAAGTCACTAGTTGCGGCGTAATTTGCGTCTTCCGACAAAAATGGGAAAACCTTTAGACAAATTGATACTTTTTTTTAAACCCGGGACTTTGAAACAGGTGTGTACGCTACAGCTATAACAAGTGGCTCTGTGAGCCACTGGCTCACAAAGCGTGTGTGAGAGACACAGGTGTGTGGCGTTTTTCTTCCTCTTCAAGTCGCATTCCTGAACCTATTCTCGTGAAAATTTGTGAGCAGCTTCGATAATGATACAGATTTTTTTGTCGAGCCAGTTTTTGGATCTTTTTCAAAATGGCAGAGAAATTATTGTGTTTGAAAAAAATCTAAATTATAATCGAACCTACTCACAAAATTTGAAGAGGATCGGTTAAGAAATGCTACCTGTAGATCCGGAAACTAGACAAAGACCCGGACAAAGATCCGGACCGAGATCTGGACAGAGATCCGGACAGAAATCGGACATACGAAAGCATTTATGTCGAAGCTGAAGTAAGTATAGTCCATCTCGAGCATTCATGCTCACTATTGAAGGCACCTTCTTGCGGCGGCGTCGTGTGTCAGGTCGTTCTCTTCCCTCAAGTATGGTTGAGGAGAGCGATGGCTGGCACATGCGTCACACTCGTGATCGGGTGCTGCTTGCGGGTCGCTGGTCTGCTCGTGGTGTACTCACAATGCAATAAGTAAATCTGAAAACTTTTAACCTAACCTTAGATTAAAACTTAATATCTAACCCCCCTCTACCTGTATTCCCCTTAAATAATAATTTAATTTATGTTAACAAAAGTCACGGTCCCCGGAGTCCGTGGAGTGTAATTTTTAAATAACAAAAAAAAAAGCTGAAGTATAGACGCTTCGTTCACTATCGCTCCCTTCGTCGATAAATTGTCTTCTCTTACTTCTATCTCTACATAGTATAAAACAAACGTTTTTCGCGTCTGTTTGTCTCTCTGTCGGTACATCTGTTACAACCATGCACGCAATGTATTTTGATGCGGTTTTCAGCGTTAATAATTAGAAAAAAAAATAAGGAAAATTACCGTACCGTGCGAAGCCATACTTACATCAATAAGTTTAATTACTTACCTTAGATTAAATAAAACAAAAGAATGATACAAAATAAAAACTGTAAAACAAACATGTCAATTTTTAATAGCAGCAAAAAATGTCTAACCCCACGCTCCATTACGATCGTGACACGAAACTATCAGTTGCAGCAGGTGAGCGGCCGAGTTCTCATCTAACGAAACAGCACCTGCCTGGAAACATAACTAGTTCTGCCGGTGGGACTGGATCGGATCCTATTAATATACTAGAGTTAGACCACAAGCCTAGACTGAGCTAGAACTTAGGTCTAGAGCGGAATAAAAGGAATACTAGAATGCTTGATGAACGAAAGTGCTGCAAACGATTTTTAAGCTTACTTACCTACCTCTCAAATCTCTTCAATGGTTCTCACAGCTTAAGTGGTGGTCACGTGGTCGTTGATTCCCGGTCAGCCTTTGGATGGGTGATCGAGGGCATTGTACAACTGAGTGCTACAATCGAATTCGCTATAGCAAACAATCGTCAAGCCATGTCAGAGGCCTTCGGGCGGCCTAGAAACTCTGACCTAGACCCGCGAACTCTTTCTCGCTTGTTATACAAAATACAAAATTTTCGGAGGAAAAATTCTTAAATTATAAGGGAAGAAATACGAGTAAGTAAGATTAATTGGAAGTTAAGTAGTCTATTGATTCCCATTAATTACTGCATACATCTCAAACGCTAATTTCTAATAGATTATAAACAAATCAACTGTCTAATCATAACGGTTCATGAGATACAGCCTGGTGACAGACGGACAGCGGACTCTTAGTAATAGGGTCCCGTTTTACCCAATGGCTATGGAACCTTAAACATGTTTCTGGGGGGTATTAGGGTGCGTTCAGGCTTCCGACTGGCAAGAAACAGCAAAGCCATGTCTCAAGATGCCGGCTCCAGGGTTAAGTCCCCTGGTTAGCCATTCTAGCCAAGATATCTACCAACATGTTATCCTACCTACTGTTGTACTAGATGTAGTAGTAATGCAAGCTATATGTGTAAGCGCACGAGTGCAAATTGTGTGTCATGGTCGCACGATGCAACATACTATGTAATGTAGATAGGTAGATAGGGGACAGCTGATTCACGCACGCATAGTTTTGTGATTCTGCTTTGTTTGCCTGTTTTGATGCTGCTGTGTGGAGTCATGGAGTAGCTGTGCAAGGTCAATGGTACGGAGGTAGTGGGTTTGATGCCTGATCGGATTAATACTGTAGAAATTTTGAACAGTATTTGGAGTTTTGAGTATTTTCCCCCCTATTTAGATAGATAAACTATCTATTGTTCACACCAGAAATAACAAGACATAAAAATAAAAGAATATCACTTAAGCTATAGTGTAACAACTGGCGGCGTTATCACTAAAGGAGATCTCTTCCAAAGCATCTGTTTCTTCATAAGGAAAGAGTAGAGTCCAGACCATTTTGCCAGATTTAGTAAATTAGTTAAAGTTGTTGTAGCATAAATGTGTCTTCAAGTAGAATCGAAAGCTACGAGTATATCTCGTTATCATTTTTTTGTAATAACTTGTTCAGTATTTATGACATTCCATTACTTTATTTTATAAACAAACCACACTGGTTTTACCAGTTAACGTCAATTAATTGCAAAGCGTTTATTGGACATTTTTCTTCAGCTATTTGTCCTAGTGTACCGGAAAAACTTTGTTTACCAAACTAGGTAAGCTTCGATTGCATCATCCAAATGTTTTCCGGCTGTATTTACTAATGGAAATTAAATATTTCTCAGTATTCAATGTTTATGTGCAAACTGCATTCAAGATAAATACCTATAAATATGAATTGGCAGATTAATTCGTATAAACTGATGAAGTTTCCTTGTCGTAAGGTTCGCTGTCGTGGCAGGGACTATGGTTTTTGGCAAGTCCCTAGGCCCTAAATTTCTAAAACTAAACTACCTAAAAGTATTAATGTGCTTGTTTTTTACGCAGTCAGCAATGACAAACACAGGTGAATTTTTTGCTAATTTAGATTTAGCAAGTTAGGGTCTTAAATAGGGGCTACTGGTGATAAAAAGTTTACATAGAGAGTCGCTGACACGTCAGCGCTGGCTTCAGCGCTGTCGTGGAAGCAAGTTTCATGTCAGCGTTATCTTAATCCTAATTCTGCTTAATTTCTATTACAACTATCATAAAACCAGCCATAAATATATTAAGACCTCTTATATAACGTCCTCAAACAAGCAAAACAGCTTATTTTCTAATGCTTACCTCGTTACAATGCTTAATTCTGTAGGTAATCTCACGTTTAGGTAGAAAGCGGTGACCCTTCTGATCTCTAACCTTTGGCTGTTTTCTTCAATAAATTCTTATGATGGGTATGTTAGTAAATTGTGTTGGCTGTCGATAATACGTTTATTTGTTAGGTGGTATGGTAAATAAGTGGTAGCTGATTAATTATACTAAGCTCTTGTAACATGTCATTGAATTATGTACGAACAGGTTTACTTATATTATGAATGCTTATTAAAATTCAACGCTACATTGATTCTTATAATTTATTGGAAATTTGCGTTTTAGATGCTGTTTAAAGTATACTTAATGGATATCGATGGAGTACCTAACTAATCTTACTTACTTCTTCTTTCATAATTTAGTAATTTTTCCCTAGAAAATTTGAGAAGACGTTGACATTTTACGGTATCATCATTTATCGGTCACATATTTTATCCAGAAAACTATGATACCGGAAGTGGTGAAAACAACTATTTTTCTTCGTGTTCTTACTTCGGAATTTAAGTATACATAATACCAAAGTGAAGTCATGTTAAATTTTATGCCATTTACAAAAACATTTTGCTTACGAGCCGTCCTAACAAACGTCAATTAACTTTGAGCACGAGCACTGTGTAAAGTCTTTTTGTCGTTCTCAAAACTGCTAATCATGATTTCTAATTCATTTTAACGTTCTAACGCAGCTACAATTTTATTAATTAGCCACAATCAACGCCATCCCACTTTGTAATGGACCTATGCAGGTACCTACATTACATTCCTATGCACCTATGTAGCATGATAAGTACCGTAGTGGGAACCAACAGAATACTCCCTAGTTCTAGAGTCCTACCCACTTATAGTCAAAGTAAGCAATCAAACAATTGTGTATTGAAATGCGTGAGAGAAAAACTGTATCAGACCAACAAAAGCGACTCGCTACGCGCATTGTTTCCCTTATAACGTGAAATTTCTACTGCGAAAAGCCACCGAAGAGCATTTCCTATAATTTTAAAGGTACTTTGACTTCGGTGACAGTCATAGGTGACAGCGGATTTTAGCGGCGGGAGATAGCGGGAGTTGACAGTAGTTGGTCTGTAGTGTCGCCATAGATTTCTTTTGTAGATCTTCTACCTCCTTTTTTTGGTAGGGTAGTAGGTTAGGACCTCGGGCATAATGTAGCCCATTGCCCTGGCTGACGTTAGCCACGATTCGACGCCAGTGTGGCTGACACTACCGCGTACCTGTCATCATGTCGCGTGACAGGTGTCAATCTGTTAATCGCTATTGCTGTGTTTTTGGCAACATTTGTTATGTTTTAGTTGTATTTAATGCTAAAACAGCAATAACATTATAAATGCTTTTCCTTACTTGTAAACTGACTAGGAACGGAAGTCAACTATTTTATTTTAGAGATGTCAGTAGATCTCAATAATTGAATTCTTTAATAAGTACATCGCCAATCTAAATGGTATTGTCCTGTCGTATCAACACAGTGACACCTTTTATTTTTATCTCTTGTCGCTATCGCCCTTCTCAGAAACCCACCTTAAGTTTTTCAACAAAAGAAGTTAATTCGTGTGATTCGTAACGCGTCATCATTTTGATTGCGCCGCCATTTTGGAATGCTCGCTTCCAACTGTCATTAGGCAGTGATGCCAACTTCGCAAAATTGCAAGTTATGGCTGCGTTCAGCTATTAAATTATAGGTTCTTCGACAGTGTACGAGTGTACCTAGGTCTTAATTGTTTATCGCTAATGTGAGGCGGGAGATTCGAAGAAATACTTAACAGTAAATGGTAGTTTCAGATTTCCTGTGGTCAATTGTTTAAAAGGCAGCGTTTTTCTTAGCGTAGAGAACGTCAGGGTGACAGTTACGATACAGTACAAAGAGAATTTAAAGTACAGTATAGTACAGTACTCTATTCTGATTCCCTACACGTGGTCCCCGGGTAGTGCTTACCGGGTAGCAAACTCTGGTGGAAGGCTTCGGCCGTGGCTAGTTACCACCCACCGGACCAAGCCATGCCGTGAAATTACCTAGTCGTGTTTCGGGATGTGGTTGTACTTGTTCAATCTACAAAACTTCAAGGCTAGAGTGAATAAGTACCTCATAGGTCGTCGTGCTCCATCTTAGACCACAACGTCGCTTAACATCAGGCGAGTTGGTAATCAAACGTCGACCTATTCTAATAAAAAAAGACATACGAAACCATTTTTGCCCAAGCTGAAACGGAGACTCTTCTCGCTCAGTCAAATATACCTAGGTCTAAATTGTACGTATATTAGAAAGAGCCCTACAGATAGGTAAAGAGCAGAGAACTGAATTTACACATCAAAAGAAAAGTTTTTAATTAAGAAATCCCGAACGGTGAGCAATCCTGCATTTTACCACAATCCTGCATAAAATCAATAAATGTTCAGCAAAATGCTTTAACAATTTCAATGAAAATAGTTGGACGATAGTTCTGTTCTCCTGTCAATAGCCCGTGGCCATTTAGTCGGGGTACGGCGGGAGATATTTATTACGAGTGGTTCTTGCTGTGTCTTGTCATGGTTCAATAAATATGTACATATTTGGAACGGAGTAAGAAATGCGCCCAATTTTTATTTTCTTTCGGCTTTAGGCCTTAGAAAACACCAGTTTTGTATGGAATGTAGGTGATTTAAGCTAAATAAGTGCAGTTAATCTCTACTAAAAAAAAGTTAAGAATACCCTAGCTGAAGGAACAACCTTTAAAATCAATTACTATTTTTTAAACATACGCCGTTATTTAACTTGATCTAGGTACTCCAAAGCCCGTTGCGAAACTAACAGTGATTTTTATCAGTTCACAATTAACATTAGTAACCGAACAGCCCCGCAGCTCCCGACCTAATTGCGCAACTACGCAACACAATGGGGGTTATTGAAATACTTTAGTTAGTTCAGTATTGCATAATTTAGCGCACCTGTGGCGAGTCATCTTAATTTTATAAACTGTGCTGTAATAATAGGCAATGTTTTATTAGTAGGCTAAGTAGGTAACTAGACTTTGGCACATGTTAGGTCAAAGTATAAAGATGGGATATACAGAAGGAACTTCAAGCGTAGATTTTTTTGTACTACATTTTCGAAACTATACCTACCTACAATACGAAACTATTCTTCGAAAACATTTTTTTTAAACTTTGTATTTTCTTTTAGCCCTTTTCATTTAGTTAATTTCGGCTCTACTAAACAAATATATCCACATTAAAACTCCTTACATTCTGATTTACACGTGAATGATTGATATTGGTTCTAAAAATTATTTAAAATGAAATGAAAATAAATTTGTAAAGTGCGTCTGCCGACCTTCAGTGTGTTGCACTAACCTGCAGTCTGCAGTCAGTATCGGACTTCCGTGAATCACGGTTCAGTTATGTCGCCCAAGCATTTCTCGCACTATCATTAAATGTCTTAAATGATAGTGGAAATAGTATTAAAATTCAAAAGTCCCATTTCGGACGCAGTGTCCAAAAATCTTTTGTCCGAAATCGGACCAAGGGTGCGAGCACAGACATTTAATCCAACGTTTCAAATCGACAAAATCGATAATCTCCACACAAATGTATCGATTTAGTCGATTTGAAACGTCAGTTTAAATGTCCGTGCTCGCACTTCTAAGTGTCAATTTGACATAATATGAAATATGACATAATATGAAATATGACATATATTTTATATATACCTACATATAAAATGCATGTCAATAAATGTCAATTTGACATTTAGAATGTCAAAATGACGCATCTTTTGGGCATGTCGATGACGATTACCGATGATAATATGCTAGGCCGCTGCTACATAACCCTAAAACATTTTCTTTAAATCCCAATCTATTGCTATTATTTCCTATTTCCTATAATTACTAATTTCTCACGGTCCTCACTGTTGAAGCGTGTCCTCCATATGGGTCGATGATTACCTACCTTCGATCGATCAGCGATGGGTGACGACTTCTTGTTCATACGACGTGGAGAACGTTGGGTTGTCTATTTTGTCTATTACTGTGTAAAAACGTTTTGTTCATACAATGTAGAAGACTTGGGTGGTGTATTATTAAAGTCGTTGAATTTTTTTATAGATGTTTTTTAACGCAAGTTACTAAACAGCCAAAGACCATACAATCATTTAAAAACAGGTTTAGATTTCAAACATAGAACTGAATTTAAAAAAAAAATACTTTAAATAAGTAAGTAGGTAGGTAAATACTTATTTGCCTACTTTCTTAAAATTTAATCAGAAATTTTAAATTCGTTTTTTTATTTTTCAATCTGAAATTTCAATTGTAAAAGTGGTAGTTCCGTGAGTATTTTTTTTTCAAACAGTTTTATTAGGGCTTGATAAAGAAAACTAACAAATAACATTATTAAACGAAAAACAAAAGAACCGGTTGCAAAATATTGTACCCTATGTCACTTCCACTATCAAGACGATTCAAATGACAACTCAAATTTCGAAATCCATCAAGCGGTTAGGATGTAGAGCGTGCCAAAGAAACCTCATAAATACATTCATACATACATATACTCGAAAAGCAAAATCCTCCTTCTTTCGCAGTCGGGTAAAAATGCATTCATTTTGCCCGACCACATCATTGATAAAACAGTCTCTTGCTGGTACCTACTTGATACTGAGTTACTGACGAAGCTCTCCCGGTCTATAATTTTTTCCATCAATAAACAAGTTGTGGCAAAACCAAGCAAAACCTAGAACTGCGAGTATGTACGGCAAAGTCGATCAACTCCCGATAGTCCCGATACCATGCGTCACCAACCTTTGGAACCGATTCGAAAAAAAATATTTATGGGCCGTCGAACGTCGTAAACGGAACAAGAAGCTGTTCGGTTTAGAATAGAATTGTGGAATAGATTATTTTTATTAGCTCTGTAACTACTTTTCTTGCGTTAGGCAATTTAACAAATGTCTAATGTGTTTTATTTGTTACTCATTGTTTTCTTCATACAAGAACGAAATCTCATCAAATGCATTTAATCAATATTAAGTAATATATTTAAAAAAAATCGATCAAAATACATGTGTAGTATTAGAAGAGAATACTTTATTGTCATAAAGTCATACTCATAATACATTAACAAATAAATATAATATAATATTTTAATATACATAACTAATACATTACAATAATGTATTACAATGTATCAGGAATGCTCCTGTCATTTTACATACATTGGTTTTATTTCTACATTTTACATAAAACAACATTTTAATTATTAGTCCATTCTTATTCTACTTACTTTAAAAACATGTAAAATTCTTAAAATTAAAAGTTATAGGGTCTACAATCGAGCAACAAAATTTTGCAATTTTATTGTTTTTGTATAATGTTAAACATTGTGAATTGAAAGAGTATTATAGAGCAAAATACCTAATAGTATGTGCTTATTAATTATTGAAGTTATTATTATTCTGATCCCCACGAATGCAGTTTCCTCAATTTAATAAAAATAACAAAATAATGAGTTCTTTGTCCTCAGATAAACATTTTGCTTTTGTGTACAAGTGCATAAATAACCACTTAATACTTTTTTATGCTTGCATTTTGCGATAAATTACGGCTGCCGATAGACAAAGTAATAAATTATTGCATCGCTCGCCAATTTATGGAATTTATGATCATAGACAACAATTTAGTGTTCATCTTTGAGTTACAAGTCATAATTAAGTATAATATCCACAAACGTTCATCTTGAATTATAAATTAGAGAAAACATTATTAAAAACATACATGCTTGACAGTTTGACACCGTGTGGCTAAATACACACGGTCGTAAGAAGCCAAACAAAGTGACGTTAGACAGGGGCCGTTTTTTTTAAGCTGCCTGACGTCGGTATAACCATCTGTCTAATAATAGCGAAACGGCAAAAAATAATTGAAATTTTAACTGTGCCCGGCCCTTTTCCAACAAACTGACCTTATACGAAGCCCATTTGATGGGAGATGTATTAAAATTGAAAAAACAAGTCGCGTGCATCGACCGAGCGATAGATAATAACAAAAAAATACAGAAGACACGTCGCGTGAATTGCAAATGAGATCTTAAAGCGATAAATTTAAAGAACTATTTCGAATAAACATAAACGTAGCAGATGTTGCTCGAAATAAAGATTAGGGGAACTAAGGCATAAAAAGCGGTCAGCCAATAGCGTCCGGCAATGGTCATGCGTCCCTTTCGCACGCTCATCACTCCGTTCTTTCTAATGCTTATATTTTTTGCCATCTTTATTCTAATTCCATATTCAAATGGCTTGCGTTCAATTCCAGAGGTGTACAACCGTTGGCTATTTTTTGGGTCGGCTATTTCGAAAATGTATTTATTGCTCTAAATTCTGTAATGCGACGATGTAGGTAAAATAATATTTTTTAATCATAGATTATGATCTATGGCTTTCGTTTTTTCCGTGGCCGTGGCTATGCACGTTGCGTGCGTGATGGCAGCATAGATAAAGCATTTTATGGTAAGTAATTCGTTTTTTTTATTATTTTTCGTTAATACTTGTTATGTTTCATTTGTTTACGTCGAATGCGATTCAATGTCAAAACCATAGAGGCCAATCGAGGCCAATTAAAACGATATCAATTCGCTAATGAAGTATACGAAACTGACGTTTGTTGCGGCACATGCTTGCATTTATTTAAATTAAAGTTGTATAAAAGTGTTTGGAGGAAGAAAAAATAGTTTTTAGCTTTTTTTTAGCAAAAAAAGGTGAGGTTGTTAGCGGTGTTTTTTTTTTTAAATAATAGGCTTGTATTTGGCCTCCATATCGCCTGATGGTAACCAATAATGGAACCGCGTGAACACGCTTTTACTCAAAGCGTATTTTTTTTTATTTAGCTAAGAAGTTTAGTTACAAAAACTCGTAGCTACAGACAAAACTAAGCCAAGTGTAGTTGAATTTAACAAACAATAGCTCAGTCGTAAAGGTCACGAGCGCAGAAGGTTAAGATGCGACGCATCCGCTCTCATATTGTTTAAGAGATTTAACATGCATCTGATCCTATTATGGAGATCCACCTTTGTTTTTGCTATTTGCGAATGAATATTTTAATGTACTATTAAAATCTTTTTTTGATTTTAATTGCAAAAAACTTTACTATGGTCAAATTTACATTTTCGTTTCATCCTACTAATATTATAAACGCGAAAGTTTGTAAGAATGGACGGATGGATGGATGGATGGAGGGATGTTTGTTACTCTTTCACGCCAAAACGACTGAACAGATCTGGATGAAATTTGGCATAGAAATAGATTATAGTCTAGAATAGCTCATAGGATACTTTTTAACCGCGGTTAAAACCGCGGGGCGCAGCTAGTTAAAAATAAGAGGGTAAACAGAGGAAGACAAAACTGATGACTGTCTATTTAATATAACAATTTTCCAGCATTTTCTGTAGACAAAAAGAGTAACGCTGATCTACCGATGATCACGAAACTATCCTTAGCTATAGGTCCAAGATTTTTAAGCAAAATAAACAGACTAAAGGACAGATTTATAAATAAATAGATTTCATAGGTGACATAAATACTAAAGAATTTGCACCTATATAACAATTACCATTGCCATAATTATGCATACATACCTACATGGTAAAGGTAGGTATGCCTATAAACAAACATTCAGTCGTAACAAATTCAGCAACTAAACCTAGCAATTGCAATTTATCTCTTATCGTCATCAGAATAAAGTGCACTTAGCAGAGCCTGCCCACTCTTTGACTCGGGTGACGCGTCTTGGCATTAGAAAAATATCCTCCGCAAGGACAGAAGGGCATTTAATAATTAAAATCGAATAATCTCTGCAATTCCACGCGCACATTTGCGATGTGCCAAACAAGGACATCGTATACGTTTCCGTGTTGAATCACTTAACGTGCATGCAGGATGCAAGCTGAGGCGATTTAGTCTTGCATCTCAAATATTATGAGTGTTGACAAGGTATTCATTTAATGCTTGTTTTCTCATTTCTTTCTATTCCCTTTTTATTTCTTTTTTGTCTTTTCTTAATTGTTTTTTTATTTTTCTCTGCCAACCATCTCGTCTTTCTGTTGATTTGCATGTCTCGATATTTCGAAACGATCTAAAATTGAATGAAAACTCCTAGATCCTAGATCCTATTTGGTCTCTATAAAAAAGCCGAAATAGAAGCTTGTGGTTTTTATCTGCCATGATTACTAGCTCTTTTACTAGCTCTACCGCTATCTCCTTCTCTCTGCACCAAACATCCAAACATGCATACACAAACGCATCTGACTCACTATGACCTTGAAATAGACCAGTCCAATCGTAGTTTTAGCCAATCAGTAGCCTGCGCACGCGCACTGCCATCCTTTGTTTGTCGTCGAGTTTTTGTCACGCCATTTTGAACAAAATGACCTTTTGTTAACAATAATTGTTGGCTTCTAAAGTGAATTAATTATGTATTTTACGCCTATTATTGTGTAAAATAATAACTATTGTTATTGTTGGAAAACTGCATCACTTCCTTAAGAATTTTTTTTAATCACGTTCCATTTCTGAAATAATCGACTTAATCATGACAGATTTTCCATTTCAATTTTCAATTACCCAAAAAGGTAACAATAATGGATAAGTTAACAAAATAGGATTTAATAATAAATATGGATGTAAAAAGAAATAAACCAAATATAGGTAAAATAAATAATAATTAAGGATGTAATATTCTGAAATAAAAATAATTTCATTTTATTTACTTACCTTAGGTTTAATTTATAGGTGTTAGGTTTTATACCTTAGGTTTAATTATTTGTCGCCACAAATCAAAAAGTAAACCAGGAAATTAATATCAATAAAATCATAAACACACTAGTTAACAACACAACAATACCACGTCACTAGTATTAAAATCGGCAGTAAAATATAAAACAAAGTACTTAGATGGAAAGAAACACTTTTCACAAACAATCACTGAGTGCATCAAACTGTGCATTCTAACCCGTGAGCCACAACGGTCCGTATCATTCTCGCTTTCATAACGGGTCACAACCATTTCTCATAATTTCTCACAGACAGACCAATCTACTGCAAATTTTACGTCAAATTATAATAATACTAGCTGCGCCCCGCGGTTTCACCCACGGTTAAAAAGTATCCTAAAAGTCCTATGTGCTATTCTAGACTATAATCTATCTCTGTGCCAAATTTCATCCAGATCTGTTCAGCCGTTCTGGCGTGAAAGAGTAACAAACATCCATCCATGATATCCATCCATCCATCCATCCATACATACAAACTTTCGCGTTTATAATATTAGTAGGATGGAACCTACAATGCATGCTACTTGCTAAAGTTTTGATAGCGAGAAATTGCCACGAAAAATGTAATAAATTAATTAATTTAAGTAATTAAATACAGATAAATAAATATTATTTTTGAAGATATAAAAATATCTTTGATAACCGGAAATAAATATACTATTGTAGTTACAGGTACAGCACTAAGCACTTAATCAACTAAATTTTTCGTGGCAATTTGTCTACTAAATCAAAACTATTGCAAGTAGCATGCATTGTAAGTTCTAATTTATTTTAATTAATACGCAAAATGTGCAAGCCGAAAGAACATTAAAAAAAAATGTGAACCTTTTTAAGACGTCAAGCACCACTCTCACATCACATTAGCTTGTTCAATTTCTTAGAAGCTGACTCTAATGTGTAATTATTTTATTATTATTCCACGTGAAGAGTGCAATGGCTCCACACACCACTAATTACATTATTAGTATGTGAGGGTCTCGCTTCAGTTATCCACGCTGTTTGACTTTTGTTAGGCTTAGAACCGTTGGGATACGCGGAATGAATTGTCTTAATCATTGTGTTGTGCGTAATTTTGTATCGACTTGTTTGTTTTTTTTTTATTTAACGACCGGTCGAGCGCTAGCGAGCGAAGCTTCTAAGTTTTTGCTTCGCCAGAAATTAAAATTAAATTTTAAATTAAAAAAAAAATATATACTTAATAATAATATACACCCATAATAACAGCACACATTGTTTGTTTTATTCACACAAGCTGCGCCCCACGGTTTAAAAGTATCCTATGTGCTATTTTAGACTATAATCTATCTCTGTGCCAAATTTCATCCAGACCTGTTCAGCCGTTCTGGCGTGAAAGAGCAACAAACATCCATCCATCCATCCATTCTTACCAACTTTCGCGTTTATAATATTAGTAGGATTACATTCGATTGAGTTAAATTGTAAAACTCAAGACTTCTAATTTATAACAATTTAATAAAATGAATAATAATGCTTTCGTATGTCCAGCGTCTGTCTGTCTCTCCGGCTGTTTCCAAATATTTCCAAAGTGTCCGAAATTCCAATGTTTTCAAAAATGTAATCGACAAAATTTATCTGTATGATTATCAAACCTGTTCACAAAAGTTCTCGAGAATCGGTTAAAAAATGCGACGTAGAGGAAGACAGCTGGACAGACGGAGGCTTTGTTGGTGTAGCGACACTAAATAAAAACAAATTGAGTTTCTCACTAAAAAACCTTATTTTTTTTAACAAATTCATAACAGTCCATCAGCATTGACTCTGGTTTGTTTTAATGCTTAAATAATTGAATTTTAAAAAGCTCATGCATGATAATTTTTTGAAGTAGGTATTATTTTTAAAAACAAAAAAGTATAATAAAATCTTCAATCTTATAAAAGGTAAATTGAACCCCAAAATAATAAGGTTTACAAGCACTGACTGTAGAAGTTGATTTAAAAAGTTATATTTTGCTTACAATAAATTTCTCTAGGTTACATTAAGGCTACTATTTTGCAACCTGTTTAGCAGAAAGTATGGATTTTTAAAAGGAACAATATGTCATTTTGTTACACTTTAATTGACAGCCCTCTTAGCCTTATCGGAGTGCTACTGTATTAGGTATAAGCTGGAGGTCACGGATTCGAACCCGGCCGAGCGAAGATGTTTGAATAGTGTACTTAATATCTGTTCTGGGTCTAGGTTTTAGTGGTCCATGTCTTTGTGTCACTTCCATGGCATCCTGACAACAGAGAATCCGGTGGGAGCTATGAGTGTGAAGCGTATTTTAGTTATTAAGTATTAAGTAACAACTTATAAACGTAGGTCAACCCACGGTTATAAAGTATCTTATGTGCTATTCCAGACTTTAACCTATCTCTGTGCCAAATTTCATCCAGATCTGTTCAGCCGTTGTGTCGTGATTGAGTAACAAACAAATTCAAATTCAAAATGTTTTAATGCAGAAACAAGGGTTGGTTTACATTATAGTTTAACAATGTTTGGTCTCACCGTGCTCTAGCACCAGGGCATGCATTTTTCATAAATTGTTTATAATTAAGTATACATATTACGTTATATTATTACATTCATTCAATGACATAGTAAAAATATATATGTATATATAAATATTACATCGATCGAAACATCGATTTGTCCAAACTTTCGCATTTCTAATAGGGATGTGATAGTGTGATTGTGCTCAAAACTAGCCTGCATTTTCACGCCAGGAACCAATTTTGTCAAGATATTAAACGACATAGATATGAAACACAGATATGCGAACTCGGACTCATCAGTGCTGACCTCCAGTTATCGATAGTAATCAATCATTGCAATCGATTCCATTACGATATGAAAAGTATCGTTATTCGAACCTTGGCATCCGTTCGGCTCTATCTCTCGGTAATTTTGACGCCTTGTGTTGGGGTACAAGCTATAAGTAGAGATCAAATATTCGGATTTACTTAACTTTAAAAAAAGTTAAATTCAAGGTTTTTTTCAATTTGATGAAATGTTACTTTGTGTTATTTTTTTGTAAAATAATACATAATGTTTCGCATAAAAAAAAGAACTTATTGAAAAACTCATCAGCTTATGCCAATACTATCACTATACACATGTCATACTTATTTACCGTAAGTTCACTTTTCCTGCCAAAACCTAAGAAAGCGTGGAAGCGGCTTCTAAATCCTTAACTTTCAGAGGTTTAAAAATAACTTGATACGAACATAATTGTGCAATGTTGGAATACGATACCCATACTATTACTTAGTGAATAACTAGCTGCCCCATAAGATGTTACTTGCGGTTAAAAAGTAGCATAAATGCTATCGTAGACTATTAACTATCACTGTGCCAAATTTCGACCAGATCCGTTTAGCCGTTCTGGCGTGATTGAGTAACAAACATCCATCCAAACTTTCACATTTATAATATTAGTGTGATGTGATTTATGTAAATAAAGAAATGTTTTAAATTCTGACTTTTCCCGCTGTCAGCTTCTAGTTTGGTACACTTTCATTTGGCGTCGACAAGAAACTTTATAACCTGTAATAAATATCACAATATTAATTTTCCATTCCGTGTACGAAAACAAGCTTTCTGACGCAAGTTGATCCAAAACATTTAGGCGCCGTCTCCACGTCCGAGTGTACCGCAAAGTTTCATAGCTTAAGAATAAAAACATTTGCCTACCATAATAAATAGGAAAGCGACACAATCCTCTGACTTTCGCGTCCAAAAAACATTGATGTCTAGTAACTTCAATAATAAAATTAAAAGTAAATAAAGCAATTAATTTCAAATTTCGTAGTATTTTCTTTTATAATCCACCAAGTATCAAATTTCTCGAATTTAATGCATCATTTTTAAATTGTTTTCAGCTTGATCAATTATCCCTTTTACATTTCAGGTCTAGAACGGGTGGCGGAGGAGTTGATGGGTCGAAGAAAATGGAAACTATACCAAGACGCTTTAATACCGCGACGCAACGAGGACCAATCCAGCGACGAAGACTCCATGCCCGCCACCGACCAGCCACCCGCTCTCAAGATCAAGACCATCGAGCAGATCAACGAGGACGAACGCAAGGTAACGTCACTCTATCAGTTCAGCTTGACGCGACAGAGCTAGGGCCAATCAGTTACGTGGACTCCATCCTCACCACTGACCAGCCACCCGCTCTCAAGATCAAGACCATCGAGCAGATCAACGAGGACGAACGCAAGGTAGCGTCACTCTATCAGTTCAGTTTGACGCGACAGAGCTAGGGCCAATCAGTTACGTGGACTCCATGCCCGCCACTGACCAGGCACCCGCTCTCAAGATCAAGACCATCGAGCAGATCAACGAGGACAAACGCAAGGTAACGTCACTCTATCAGTTCTCTTTGATGCGACGGAACTAGGGCCAGTGACGTGAACTCCATCCCCGCCTATGACCAGGCACCCGCTCTCAAGGTCAAGACGATTGAGCAGATCAACAAGGACGAACGCAAGGTAACGTCTCTCTATCAGTTCATATTGACACAACGAAGCTGGGGCTAATTAGCAGCGAGGACTGCCACTCTGCCTGCCCTGCCACTGACCAGCCACCCGCTCTCAAGATCGTGACTAATGAGCAGATCAAAGACGCAGGTAAGGTAACGTTAGTCAATTGTCAGTCTGGCTTGATGCCGAATTACCGGGACACAACGAGAAATCATCCAGCATCCAATTTATTTATATTACCCAAAAATGTCAGACTTCAGCCTCTTTGATTTCAACTGTGTGTAGATAAACACCTTCTCGATATGTTACAGGTGGAAGATGGCAGTCCCAAAGCTCAGCGTCAGGAGACGATCCTGGAGAGCCTAATAAAGCGGCCGGCGACGCAGCCCAAGGTGGAGCAAGCCGAGGAACCGACCGACTGGAAGCCGCCGGACAAGTGTTACTTCTGTACGGATGGTGAACGGCCGGAGGAGCAGACGGCGCCGGTTGGGGCTGCGGTGAGCTATTTCAATGTCTTTCTTATCCATGTCTTAATTATATTAAAGATAAGACAAGTAACAAGTCCTACACTGACGTACCGTATCAGGTGTATAGTGCATTTCCCACTGCCAGCATCTACCCCAGGGTCCCCAGGCAGACCAGCCATTTAAAACATGAGAAGGAAGCTTTGGGTTACTAGCACCATTTTCTAGATTACTTAGGGCCTGTTCACATGCTTCTATTTGTCATTCCATGGCTCGGTTATAAATATGAACCGGTAGGCTTTTTTAAATTAATTTCAAGATCCACCCTCAATTATTTTTTTGCGGAAGTTAGTATCTAGGTAACATCTTTAAGGTTAGCCTGTTTATTTAGCTAACAGTAGATCAGCAATGTTAGAACTGTTTAAAAGCTCAAACCATGAAGCTCAAGACTTCTATAGGGTCAGTTCAAAAGGTAAAAGTTTATCTGAACTTCAAATACATTTCGGTGAGTGTGCATCTGGTTTGCATGACCTTATTCTCCCTAGCCCGTTATTTTATAAAACAACCAAGAGTACAAAAAAGCGGCATCGTTTTATGGTAGACATACCAACAACACGCACAAAACGCTTTGGTTCCTCTTTTCTTATACGGACCGCTAGAGTGTGAAATACTGTGCCAGAGTGTGTGTTCCCTGACACTTTTAATTTGGGTGTCTTCAAGTCTCGAGTGAATCGGCTTCTTCTAGGCAAGCGTGCTCCATCTTAGGCCACATCACTGCTTATCATCAGGCATGTTGGCGGCCAAACGCAAACCTATTAAGTAATGAAAAAAAAAGTGCTCCAAAAAGGCCAAGACTTATTTATGATAGAAAATAATAAGACCAAGGTTACTGTTGCGATTAAGTTCAGCAACATAGTAAATCTTAACTCATATCATAATTAAGATACCAAACATTTATACCGAAATGGCCACGATATTACTTCGATCGTAAACTAGTAAATCCTTGAGCCAGATTACCATGCCACTATGCCAGATGTTCTGCACAAACAAGGCTACATGTAGACATGTTGAATTTGGGCTGTCGATAAATATATATAGGTAATACATTATGAATAATGCTGCATAGTCGCAATTGCATTCAGTTGCCATAATTTGTTTATTCGTTTGTTGATTCAACATACATACATATCGTCACGCCTTTCCCCCCAGGGGGCTAGCAGAGGTGTAATACAACACTCACACTTCGCCGGACGATAGTCAGTCCCAAATGTGACAGGGGGCGAGCCTGTCGCCATACACCGGGCTCCAGTCATGTAGCAGATGACACAATACGCACATATGTTCACAGCAATGAAAAAATTGGTGCGTGCTGCGGTCGGCTGGTTTCGAACCCGCTCCCTCTTAAGGCTTAAGAGGCGGGCCTTCTTCCAACTAGGCTGCCATCGCTTTTTTCACCACTATGATTGTGTGCTATAATTTTTATTGTTATAAAGCAAATAACTTAACATAATGACGTAATTTTCGAGTACTTACGTGAGTCGATGTGAATTCATTATTTTATTGTTTTAATAACTCGAGATAACTAAAACATGATTTGTTTAGTCATATTCTCCGACTGTAGTTTCGATCACAACTTGTGGTCTTTTTCAAAGAGTGTTTATAAGCGTGACGCCCATGACCACATTCTGTCTTACAAATTAAAAAAAAATGTGTCAAAACTGAAAAGGACGTGAGTTTTTTGTGTTATTCTTTGTCGTATAACAATGTATAATAACTACTTACCTAGATTTTTTTATAAATTTATGATAACTTAAATTTGCCAAAATAAATTTGTAAAAATCTGGTGATTTTAACCTCGCTACTTTTCCTAGAAAGAAAATTCTATTCGGAATTCGGAACTGTTCGTCATTTTATTTGAACTAGGTAAATCTGACAGCGCTAAAATATATCCATCTTGAATTTAAATTCTAGAATTTTTAGGTAAAAACAGCTGACATACCTATCACATTTTTCGTTTGAATTGAAATCGCATCCAGTCAGACCAACATTAAATTATTATTTTAATCTAGTGAAAGCAGAGTAATCGAAGAAAAACAGAAAGAAGTGGTCATTTTATAGATAAAAGTAATTCATGTAACATTTTGAATTTTGCATAATATTTGTCCTCCACCTCTCTAACCTTAAATCAGTTAAAAACTAGAAACGTAAAGTTGATTAATTGAATGTTTTTTTTTTTTAATTTCTTGTGAGTTTGGTTTGTTTTTGATCACACCATTTTAAATGTTTAGCAATGGTGCTGTGATAGAATTCACACGCATCAACATAAAAAACTGAAACTGAAACATAGGTTACATAATAAACTTAATTATCTGTTTATTGTTATATAAATAAAGTTATTGTATAAGAAAACATAAAGCTGGTGTAGTCTTATAAATTTGTTTACTCTTGATTGAATTCGCTTCGACTATTATGTTTTTTCAATTCACATTTTTCAGCAATTGTTCAATAATTTTCTTGTATAAAAACAATAGTCCATAGGTAATAGGTTAATTCCTAGATGATTCAAAACGTCACCTTGAACTATAGCCTAGGAGCTGATGCCTAGTTGTTTGTGAGTCATACGCATTGTCGTGATATTCGATGATTCTCATCCTATTTTGTTGAGTCAGAAGGTTAGGTAATAATAGTTTTTTTATTGGTAAATAGTTTTCCTTAGACCTTATGAAGGTAGGTACCCTGGCTCTATGACTATTTAACAAACTTATAAACAATTATTATAAGTTTAATTTAGTTTTAAAATATTGTTGATAACAAAATAGATGAAAAATTCACTGGATTAAGAATTAGATAGATGAGCGCCCCAGCAAATTTGCAAATTAAATTTTAATACTGTTTCTATGAAATGTGCGACGAAATTTTATTGCTAGCAAGTTGTTCAACTAAAAGTAATTATTTGCCTTGATATATAGGGTTAGTATAAGATAATTTATTATTTCTATAATTAAATAATAAAAGATAATTAAAACGCTCTTTAAAAAAAAAATAAGATGAAGTAACTGAAATGTAGCTCAGTTTTAAAAAGAAAAAAAAAATAAAAAACCAGCATTTGAAACCTAAAATGTAGAACACAAAAAAAACTTAATGATGCAAAAAAAAATATGGATACAATAAGAAGAATAATTCCATAGATTACATAACAGTTAGTAATGCTAACCCATATACATATTTTATCAACTACCCTCATTTAATTGAACAAAAGCGCATCGCCATCCGTATCAGCCAGTGTAATCATTGTCTGTCTGTAATTGCTGTTTATTGTAAACCCCTTAGCTGCAATTATGTGCCATGTCTGAACCATGCTTAACAACGACCAGGCTAAGCTGAGCTTTGAGGAAATTTTCTTTTTATTACCGCTTTTTCAGTTTTTCTCTTACTTGTGGAGTATTAAAAGGATTTTTTAATCATTTAAAGAGGTTTTAAGAAAACGAGAGCTAAAATCTTAGTAATATTTAGGTAATTCAGTAGAATAATTATTAATAAAGATTGGAAATTGGATTGGTTTCTGAACTATACTATGTTTTGTTGCTGCTTAAATTTAAGGTAGAGCGTTGATACGTTTTTTCCATGTCGTTAGGGAAGAGTCATCAAAACGGATCTTTAATTTTATTTTTATTAAATTTAGGAAGTACGTCTAACAAAATAACTTTTCTATTTTTTCCTTGCACACAAATACCTATACAATTATTTTTATTAACAAACGATTTGCGCAATGATTGTGACCGCGCACTAAAAAAAATACTCTAAAAAAGAATGTAAATGTTTACAAAATCGACCGAGTGAGCGTTCGCGAACGAAGCGTCTATGCTTCGACAGAAATTCTTTCGTAGGTCCGGATCTCTGTCTTCCTCTACAGGTGTTCTGCATAATTATCGAACCTGCTCACAAAATTTCACGAGAATCAGTTGAGGAATGCGACCTGTTGAAGAAGACAGACACCGGCCGCGAGATGTCCAGCTCACAGAGCCACCAGTTAATTAATTAGACCTCTGCAGTACTAACCAAAAAGTAATCCATTTCTCTCAGTAAAGAAATTCCTATAGGCCAACTTAAGCTGGTCGTTACAAAGCATAGTTTCAATTTAGAAAACAATGGTATATGCCTTATCCATTTTCTACGATTCTACGTCAAAGTGGTCGTATTTTGATTAATACGAGCGAAAGAGAGGGTGCGTATCATTTCGCTAGCAGTGATTCTCAACTGTATTGTAGATGAATCAAGGTTGATTTTAAAATGATTTCGCATTACTACTGAAATAGTGGAAGGTGTAGGCGTAGAGGATGAAAAGTAGGCAGTGTTTGGACAAGGAGTGGAGTGGAGTGGACATTGTTGGGAAACATTTTAAAAAGCTTTAGTGTTTTGTTTTTTACGCAGCAGGGTCATTCTGTTTGTGAATTATTATTGTGCCTAATGTTTCGTCTAGTGACGTTTTTATAAGCTTTTTATAGCATTATATTTTTTAAGCATAATCATTTTGATGGTCATCTTAGAATTTATTTTGCGTTTGCGATCATGTAGGTACCTACCTACTGATTTAAAATAAACGCTTTGCATATTTTATTGTTATGAATACAATTTAATAATGTAAAAAATAGATGAGTGGAAATTGCAAAAAACTATGGAGTAGTAATTTTTTTTCTACATATCGTTCACATTTTCGTTTTTTAATTAATGTAATAATTTAATATAATAATCATGGTTCTGGTTTTGGGTATTGTTCTAACCTTCAAAGCGAACAACTTTTAGAACAAAATACGAGAAAAAAAACATACAAAGTTGATCATATGACTAGTTATTTTGTATGGAGACTAGATTATTTTTATTTCGAATTTTGAAAACTTATATTCTAAGTCTAACAGTAGGTCACTGTGATAAGTAGAAAAACACTGGTTTGGGTGTATTACTACCAAAAACCAACAAAAAAACAAAACCAGCTCCTTGTATACAAATACAAACGTTATCTATATCTCTTTCACCCATCAATCAAACACGGAACGTGCTCTGTCCGTTAGGTACGAATGTTGTCTACCCACAATTATTTCTCGCTTACGGCGAAAGCTGCGTAATTATTTATAGAGCTACGAAGTTCCCTTTTTCAATGTATAAAAGTTATTTAAATACATATCCCATTCACACAGTAGGTACAATACGTAAATTATTCAAAACGTTGAAAATACATGAATAATAGAAAAAATTACTGGCCACTCAGAAAAAAAATACTCTAGGTGCATTTAAACATAAGAACTCACTGGCCAGTTGTTGAAAACGACAAATTAAAAGTAAACTTTACTAGCAATCTAAAAAAACGAAATAATACAAAGTCAAAGTTATTCAATGGCCGCTTTTTTAAGTAGTAAACGTCAAAACTGTAAAATTAAATTTAACATTTACGTGTGATGGAGCACATTCCCGCAACTAGCAATTGTTTGGTACTTCAAATTAAAAATAAATATTCCATAATTGCATAGCTAAGTGCAAGAACCATGAAATAAATTCACTTAGATTGCGACCATCTTATCTATACTGTCAAGGGAAGGAGCTACCATCGCATTCATTGAGAAAGTTGTCTGTTATTTTTCGTTACTTTTTAGTTCCTTCATTTCTCCACCTGTACGAATAGTTTGGTCGAGCTAAAAGCTAGATTCATAGGTTAATTCGTGTTCCCAGAAACAATAGCATCTGCTATGCAATAATCAGCCAGTTCTTTTAATTGTGAATTTTATTGCCGATTAAAATTGTGAAGTTGAGTTATATTGAGATTAAGGACGAGCTGGTATTTTAATTGTTAAGTTTTTGCTTTTAAAGTGTTATAAATATAATACATTTTGTTATTTTTACGACTTTTGAGATAACTAATGACGGTGGAACCCGAGTGAAAACAATTTATTCAAGTATCTATAATATTTGACGTATTAATATTGTGTCACTTTTTTTTTCAGTATGTTGCGGCCTATAACTATTTCTACCATAGCTTTTAAAATCAATACAACTGCTCGTTCAGCCTAGATTATGAGTTCATAAATGGATTTTGATTCCACATATTATTTCAACAGAACTTTAAAATTGTCTTGACCATAAAACGCGATTTTATTTTAGTTTCGTTGGGCTTATTTTGGGTTGAGTTTTCAGTTATAGAATAGGGCTATCAAAAATTCCTAACTAACTAACTTTCTTGCCTGTTCTTCTGAGTAGAGGCTCTATATCCGAACAAGGCGGTCGAGTCTATTTAAAAAAAAAACTTTGACGTTCATAAGTGTATATTTGATACCTAAATTGAATAAAAACATTTTGACTTTGACTTTGAACAATGAAATAATCAAGTGCAAAAAAAAAAATATGCCAAAAAATTTTCAAATCGCCGTCGTCTCCACGGCTCGCCTTCGTCGATCGGTTAAACTGCATAGGCCGGACAGAAAAGCCTATAGGGGCGGTCCGCGGGGGTGGAAACCTCGGAAAATTCACGTGCAAGGCCCACCCCTCTGCGAAGCACGTGCGGCCAAATAGCCTCACGGAACGAACGCCTTTGCCTTTACTAATCATTGCCTCGCGAAAAACGAAACGCTTTTTGACATTCGAATTTTGAATTCGTGTAAGTGGCGCTTAATGTGTTGTTTTTTCGCAACTTTTGTTGCTGTTTCTTTGGTAATTTACCGTTCGCGTTAAGGGTGAAATGAAACGCTGTTTGAAATTCGAAATTTCAGTTTGTGAACGAATTTTCAGTTAGTGAACGCCCTAGATGTGTTTGGTGTTAACTTTTTAGTTCTTGATGTTTATTGTTAACGCTTGAGGTAAAGTCTGAAGAAAATATTTTTCTATTTTCGAACTTTTCGTTTTCTGCGCGGTTTTACAAAATTCGAATTTCTATTTTAATTCAAGTATCTTTCACTGACTGTGTTTTATTTTTTATTATGTTTTCTGATTAATGTACTTAATCCAAATTTAAAATTTTGAAACCATTAACTTATTTTAAAATTAAATTGCGTTTTTAATTATATAACTGGCCAGTAACAAAGCAATGCTTTAATAAATGCTTTCGTTACTTTTTTAAACGCGTTCTGGCCAAAGCAACACAAATCATTCATCCTGAAAAGCGCGATTATTTTTTACCATTTTCGACTCACGCAGGCGCTAAAGGGTTTCTTTTTAATACTTTTTTCCACTTTTGACGTTGTAAAGCAACGGAAATGTTGAAAATGAGTGGCTTTGTGGCGCGAGTGTGCTTTGTGGAGTGTTTTTTCAAAGTGTGAAATGGAAAACACAACATGAGCCGATTTCATGGTTAGTTGGTGTTATTAGTTCGCTACATGAAAATGTTCTTTGGAGTTACGATTGCTTGCATCAGTTATTCCAGTTTTGAAATGTGGTCGCCTGTGTTATGTGGCAGCTTTGTTGATTTACTTTTGTTTTCTGTACTTTGTGACAAGTTAAATAATTTTCAGTAAGTTTTTTTTTTGTTTTTTAGAATACACTTTGGTTATATATTTGCTGAGTACTTACCTACTAACCCCTGAGTTCGCATATTTTTTATTCCAAAAATCGTTTGGCAGAAATTCTTTGACATAATTTTAGTGTAATTCGCATTACTGTGGTTTGGTAAGTTTAGAATTCTGTTCAGTTTGCTTGTTTTAAAAAAACATATATTCTAATTAAATGAATACCTAATATACTATACAAACAAAAAAAACAAACAAAATAATATACAAACAAAAAAAAAAACAAAAAATCTGATACTACCCAATGAATAAAGACAATTTTCTTTCTAACTCAAAATCAACCAATAGCAAGGAACCAAATGTTCATTTTCAAATAGCTACTAAACCTCAAAGATAACGGCCCGAACTGTCGCTGTCATCCCAATGTCACGTGTCAGCTGTCAAGTTTTATCAATGACTTTGAAACTTTAGCGCATTAGAATATAGCCTAGATAAGATAAGGGCAAACCGAGCCAAGGATGTGCGCTAGATTGCACCTAATTCATTCAAGCTTTGACAGTTAGCTATTTCACTAATGCTTTTAGAGGAGTCACAAACAGTCGGTTGTAGTTCTTTAGGCGCATAAAACCTTTGCGGGTGAAAAAAGGATTTAAATGACGAAAAGAAGAAATTAGGCATGAGTTAAACATGAGTTAGAACTTATGCCTAATCGTAGCCCTTTTAGCTATCTACCTAAAAGGGCTTCTACGATTAGCTCTAACTTATGCCTGATTTCTTCTTTTGCATAATATTTATACCTTAAGAGTCCCGCGACGCTCTGAAATTTCCATACAAACGCGCTTCTCAAATTTCAAAACCGTTTGTCAGATTATACTGAAATTTAGCATGTACAATAAAATTAACAATATATCTGCCCCTATGTTCTTGGTTTTATTTTTAAACGTTTACAAGCGAAAATAGAGCTATGCAAATATCCGCATTTGTAAGGGATCACTTTAGACTGATTTATTCAATAGATAGATAAAGCAAATCAAAAATCCCTTTACATAGAGAGGTTGTCTACATCATTAGCTTTTAAGTGAATCCATAATACAAGGGACATTCTTAGTTATTTAAGAATGATTAAAGAAGTGAAAATGTATTAAAAAAAAATGAAATTGCACTTTGTCACTCTGTAGGTAACTTTAAAGGCTCGTTAATATCTTTACTTGCTCTCTTCGCTCGTCATCTTCTTCTAGACAAAATGGCTATGGAAAACCTTAAGCTAATGCGAAGTTAGTCTAAAGTGGTCGCCGGACTCTTAAGAGGCGTGCGCAGACGCCAGATTGTGTAGTAAGTATTCTACTATATTATTAGCTTTATTTATTATTGTGAGTGAACGAGAGGTAAGTAGATGTAGAGAGGCCCTTATACATGAAGCTAAAAGAAAAAAGTCCCCTTTTTATTGATTCCGATTAGGTAATTCTAAAACTTTTTGATGTAATTTTTGTTCAAATATTTGAATAATCCAACCGTAAGTAGCCAATTAGATAGAACTATTTATGACAAAAATAAAAACTAAGACATTTATGACACCATTGACCTTACCGAAGAATAGATCAAAATAATTAATTACCATGCTAGTTACGTCATTATTATTTACTCTGATGTAATAATGGTAATAGAACGATATTAATGCTTAGGTAATAGGTAATAGAAGAGTAGTTTTAACTACTTTTCGAATTAATCAACGAATATAATTAACACAACGTCCAATTAAAATAAATTGGCTTGCGTCTAATTAGAATTACAAAAACAATAAGACATGACGACCATATTCAAATCGACGGCCATTAGCGTAGGGAAGGACCATGTTTAAAGCAGGCTGCATAACGAATTAGAAAAAAAAAACGATTGTTCTCAAAATAAAAATACTATTCTAAATTCAAACGGCCCATTAACCGGTTCCCACGACCGCCATGTTGGGTCGTCCTCGCCCGCTATTGGTCGAGGCCGCGAGTTTAGAATTAGAATGTGTAGACCCCACCATTTGGCGAACGGCAAAATTACGTGGCCAGTGTTTTTTACGTTCCAAGTTCAAATGCAAGCAGCTGTTCGTTTCAAATTGGCGGGCTGTCATCGGCTGACAATGGAGTTAGAAAAAAGTTGGATCAGTCGAACGGCCAATTACGAACGAGAATTACTGTCATGTTAAAATGTTAGAATAGATAATGGTAAACGAACGTTAGGTAACGGAAATGGTAGCTCGTGCATTTGTTTACTTAACAACACAAAATAAATATTACAAACGCGATAAGGTGATAGTACTAAAATGTTAGTCAGGTTATTAAGTGAGCCATTAAATCTCTATCCCAATAATTAGAAGGTCCCCTACATACTAAATTATTAATATTAAGTGCCTGTTGCTTAATTAGATTAAAAAATTAAAGAAAACCCGCAGGAAAAAATTTAAATCAATTTTTTTTTCCTTTTTTTTCGACAAGGTGGTTTTTAATAATTAGAGAGTAGAAACATTGTAAAAAAAGAAGCTTCTATATACGACCGAGAGAGCGTTATCGAGCGAAGCGTCGTCTCAAAATTTTACGAGTATCAGTTGAGTAATGCGTGAAAGGTAACGTTTGAATGTACAAAAGTGAACAATAGTATATTTGTATATTGTATACCTAACTGAATTCTATAATTCATAAAATCATTTCTTTTTTTTATCTAAGTTTGGATTTGACAGCTCTAACCTGACGTTTCAATACTATTGTTTAAAAGGATTTTCCAGTGATTTGGTAAAACCCTCTTTCAAACAAGTTCCAAAGCATGCGCTAATACTACGAGTAAATGTACTAGCCACCTCTATAGATACATAGAGTGACGTGTGCCGTGTTACAAACAATCTGTTAGTTAATATTCAAGGTGGACGTGATTATCGAATCGCCAAGGTGAGCCCAACTGGTCACCGGCTCGCGCGGTTCTATGTCAATGTTTGAATTTAGAATTTTATTTTTTTTAGAACTAAGGCTGCGTTCCGCAAAAAGTTTTGTTGATTATCTAAACGTCAAAAGAGGCCAACTGCCTCCCGATTCTGACTTTATTCTACTAAGCAATTGTTAAAATTCTACTTTTGATCCTTCTGGTATAGTCTATTTGAAGCAATTCATTAACAATTTAAAAAAAATGGTTAATAGTATGGTATAATAATAAACTCTGCCAGGTAAAGCATTTCGAGTCAAAAACGGTCACGTGGGCAACACGTAGTGACGTCAATCGAAAGCAAGACCGAATGTAATTTACAAAATATGTTGTTCGAAAGAGACGATTACAAATGACGTCATTACGTGTTGGCTCCCGGAATGCTCGACCTTGATTTTTTAGATCATGGTTGGTAGAATTGGGGGACTTCAACGGCTTCCGCGGCTCTCTGTCAACGTTTGAATTTAGAATATTACCTTTTTTACGACTAAAGTTAGTTATAGGCTG
This sequence comes from Peribatodes rhomboidaria, assembly GCA_911728515.1. Lineage (NCBI taxonomy): Eukaryota > Metazoa > Arthropoda > Insecta > Lepidoptera > Geometridae > Peribatodes > Peribatodes rhomboidaria. The sequence continues at coordinate 3,395,971 of OU452190.1, forward strand.
CGTTCTGCGAATCGTTTGGTTAAGTTTGAGCATTGATAAAATATGTTTGATTTAAAGACAACTAACTTTGTTGCTTTATTATATTTTGATGGATAAAAATATGAAGAAGACTCCCAAAATTTTCGTTGGCCTAACAAAAAGTATATTATCTGAAGCGGTAGCTACAACATACAAAAAATTACCTACCTATTTGTAAAACCTTATTAAGATTAATCACACTTATTTTTACTCTAAAAAAATACCTACCCTTATTTTACAGCCTCTTTACTGCAGTCCAAAATAAAAATATTTCCTGGAACAGCAAAAATTTTAATTGGCTCATTAAATTTTGATATTAAATCTCAGTCAGTTTCTCGTTCCGACAGCGACCAAGGTCGCCTACTCATCAACCAGTCAAGCAAGCCACATGTCTAGCTATACCCACTAGCTATACCTAGGTACTTGTTTGTATGTTTAATAGACTATGCTAAACGCTGTACCTATCTAAGGGGACTCCTAGACAGGCCATATTTTAACTGCAATACTGACCTGGCAATGTTTCGATAATACTTTGAGTGTGGTTCGGCCGTTTAGCTACATTACTAGCACGGCTGATGAGGGCCGGGCTACAGTCGGCAATACTAGCCTGGTCATATTGCGACAATATTTTGAGTGTAGCCCAACTATAGTCAGACATTTCTAGCATGGCTGATGGTGGGTGGGCTACAGTCGGCAATACTAGCCTGGTAATATTGCGACAATATTTTGAGCGGGGCCCAGCTATAGTCAGACATTTCTAGCATGGCTGATGGTGGGTGGGCTAAAGTCGGCAATACTAGCCTGGTAATATTGCGACAATATTTTGAGCGGGGCCCAGCTATAGTCAGACATTTCTAGCATGGCTGATGGTGGGTGGGCTAAAGTCGGCAATACTAGCCTGGTCATATTGCGACAATATTTTGAGCGTGGCGTTACCTTGCCAATTTGAATAATTTACCAGCGCATTCTTGGTCTATTTTAATCGATAGATTTTCTAAATTGTGGGAAATTAAAGCTTCTCAACAATTCAATGTCATCGGTTCTTTTGTAAAAAGGCGATGATAGCCTAGTTTGAAGAAAGCCAGTGAGTGCAGGTTTGATCCCAGTCGAAGGCACGCTATAATTTGTTTATGTATAAACATATAATTATATTATGTAGGTATGTAGTATATGTATGTAATGTAGGCTATACGAGGTGAACCCGGTGTATGGCGACAGGCTCGTCCTCTGCCACATTTTGAACTGAATATCATACGGCGAAGTAAGGGTGTTAATATCCACCTCTGCCAAATCCTTCGCGTGAAAAAGCGTAATAACGTCATCCTCTTTTCACATTATTAAAATATTGTAAAAAAGACGCAAATAATTTAAGCGCATCCAGATTAGTTTAATTTAGAAGGTAATTAATTGTATCAAAAAATGCATTTAATATTCTAAATCGAAACAATAGAACATTGGACGGGCAAAACAAGGGCAGCCTCATCGTTTAAAGCAATAACTAACCAGATAATCGCATACTTACTTAGATTATAATTTAATCATAAAAACTACAATTTTTATTAATGATTTGTCGAGTTTCCGCAATTCAATAACCCTCCTTCTTGCGCAGTCGGATAAAAACAATTCTAAGAATATCGTGTTTATTTCCTCTTTTGCCAACTGAGCAATTATTATTGAAAATGGCGGAAAATTTATTGTCTCAAAATAGAAGCGGCGTGAAATAGACCATTTTAACCTTTGGCCATTCATGACATGCCTTGTCATTCAATTTGACTGACGTACCTAGATGAGACGTCATTCCTATGAGCATGAAAAATTTTATATTATTATACTGATGTCTCTTTACTGTATAAGGATCTAGAGATTTGGAAGAGATTGCTCTTAGCGGTTAGGCCGAAAGTTGTTACATTAACCAAACGAGATGAAGTTTTAGATTCTGCTGGACCAACTCAGCTGTTATGTTTACATATTCGTTTGAGGATAACTTAAGCACCATTGATCCGATCGCCAAAAAATTTTGCAAGCAAGTAGTATGTTTCAGTACAATATGAGTATGATCAGGCTAAGGATTCAGGAGATACTCAGATAGATTTATAGAGATCGGTCTTAACTTTAGGTGAACTACCAGTGTTACAAGATGCTTGACCTTATTACGTGCAAAAATACGAGTACCATTGCACTGACTAATTCCAACTACGAGCAGATCCCAAAACTTCCTATTGCTTGCTAAGTTGGTTCACATTTGCGACAAAACCAGGAAAATCTGGACGAATCAAAATCAACCTTCTAAGTGACATTTTGATTTAGTAACTAGCTGTCAATTAACGCGACTAGGACGTTGCTTAACAAATATATTCCATAGTACCCTGTTGACTATTGCTCAGACAGGAAAAATATTATACCTAAATAACTGTAAGAAGCATGAAGGCCTAGTTTCCAAATATGCCCTTCTGGCTTCGTTGGTAGCACGTCTATCTTAAAAGCAGAAAGTCCCGGGTTTAGTTCCTAAATTTTGTTCACAAGCAATCCTGAAAATTAACTAAATAAGAATTTGAAGTTGGGTGTAACGCAAGTCTATTATAGAACAAAAAAATATTCAATTACATTATATTGAATGACATTATCCAAAATTATAAAATGTAGTCACCGAAACCCACCACTGCATGTCAAATCCACCCTACAAATAAAATTCAGTAGTTTCTTCTTTTTAAGAATGCTAGTTTGATCTCAAACACAACTGATGTTAAAGTCCAATATTGATAATCTTCCTCTTGTTCCAGAGTCCTGCATCTGAATCGGATAGCAGTTCAGTGTCGGGTGCCAAGAGCCCGGCGGCCGCGGCGCCGCCTCTGCTGCAGCATCTGCTGCAACTGCAGGCGCAGAGTCCTCAAACGATAGCACAGGTAGTATTATCATATTAATCACAGGAGAAGACGTCCGCTGAACAAAGGCCTCCCTCCAAAAATCTCTACTACACACTCTCTCTCTACGACTCTTCCTCTCTCTACAACTCCGGCGACACACATAAACATCACAGGAGTTCTTCCCCCTGATCACTATTACTAGTTTAGGGTGCTAAAATGCGCAAGCATAAGATGCAATGCAGACTGCAGTTTAGTCAGCACAAAATATACGCAAAGTATCTAATATCGTCTTACATCCAGTATGAAAAGACTTGCACCCTCTAGAAGAAGTTCTGAATTCTCCTACAAATCAACATCCCCGAGGTTTTGAGACCAAGTTCCAATTAATTATTTTTATTCCATCCAGCTATCCAGCTGGACTGAGAGATTTAAGTGAAATAATCATAATTAATAATCATAATTCATTAATCACCCTCTGTGCAACGACATACCAAAACTTTCTGACCAATTACTTTTAATACTAAAGCTGTATCCTCAATCCCTGGCTTGGCTGCCTGGCTATCTTGGCCTGGCTTAGACAGTTCGTCATCAAGATAAATAAGAGTCATAAGAGTTGCAAGAGTTGAAAATAAATACTTCTTCTCACCAGTTTCTCACCAGCTCTGTTCTCAGTTCCAGCAGATGATAGCCGCACTAGCGGCGCTGGGGCAGGGCTTGCCGGCCTTCACGCCGCAGTTCCCGCCCTGGATGATGCCGAGGATGGTGCAGAACAGACACCAGAGCGACAGGTGAGAATTCAACTCTGTTCGGACAGTGATTAGGTGCTAAGTGGATTGGCGTTTGCAAAAGTGATATTCCTATTTAAGACGTTACTGTTGTTATTTATATCTTATCTCTATGATATAGACACACTAAGTATTGGCACTCGTGTGTCTCCGTATTGACGGTTGAACGGATAAACGGATCTTGAAAAAAATTTAAAAGGTATTACCACGTTGGTTTCTTACAAATAAATACGCGTTAACGTCGCGGGTTATGATGCATGTTCTCGACATCAATTTTTTTCATCGGCGTGCTTTTAGGACTTCCGTATGCCCAACAATAGTACACTATAAAACTTTCCAAGGCATTGTAGCTAAAGGTGCATCTACACCAAAGTTACACTACAAGGCTAGAGTGAATAACAAAACTGCAAGGCTAGAGTGAACAAGTACTTATTCACTCTAGCCTTGCAGTTTTGTAGAGTGAATAGTGAGTTTTGTAGAGTTACTTTTTATGGGGCACCTTTAAACCTTTATCAGATCAATATTTCTCAATTCACTAGCAATTTCTTAAGTAGGTAGTTAACCTTCGATGCAATAGGTGTTTGGAAAGACGCTCGCAAGGCCAGCCCTTAGATTTACGATGATTCCAACAAAATTATAGTTCGATTCAACTACTATTGAGGCGGCCGCTCTAATGGCATTGAAAATATGGTTTTAAGCTGGGACAGACCGTGCGATTTTGTTTTTGTTTTTGACAAAATCATGAAAGTAATATTATAATTATGTTGTCAATAGTTTCTTTGAGTAGGCAGAGATTTTCGCTGCCGCGCCTAGGACGAACAAATTTCTTGGTAAAACCGTTGTTCTTTAGCAAACCAAAAAATATATATCGTCATCTCATGCGCAATCGGGTCGAAAATCTTAGTCCATTAAATCCAACGCAGACGGTTCAAAGTTTTTTAAATTCTAGTTTCTTAGGGCTTTTGTCGTCATACGATTGTGCAAGCCCGTTTTAATGGCACACTGACGGATGAGAAACTGTTTCGCTCTAAGTTACTCGGAAAAGAAATTTGAAAGTTAGACTAGAAAAAAAAAATCAGAACAGGAAATAATGTTGTACTTTACAGATTAAAGATTCGTGCCATGGAGTTTAACTATCATTTCCATCTTACCTACATGCAAATTAAAATTACATTGCGACAATCTAACTTCATCAGAGCATTTCGGGTATCTACAGAACCCTGTCATCTGCTATCGCTAGAGACCAACCCCTACTAACTACATACCACATTTGATTATGACAGCTGTCACTGTCAAACATGCTTGACAGCTATCAAGGTCTCGGCTTGCTTGTCTGTTCATACCCTAAACAGGTGCTGCCAGAAGATGTTGTTCAATGTTATCTAATACATAAATCATAATGCTGCCAGTGTTTCATAAACGGTGTTCAGACCTACCTACCTTATTCCACCTTTATTTATGCAAACTACCCGATAATATTTTAAACTATTATGGTATTTTATGTTATAGAAGAATCGTGTAAGAAAAGTAGTAAGAAGTAATTAGAAAAAGTAGGCCCTCGGGCATTTTTAAAACCGACGAAATGTAGATCCCTCGTATAAAATGGATGTGTTTCTTAAACTGGCGTGAAACGGCTCAGTTTTTCAAAACGGCTAAGCCTTTACGTGAAATAGCAAATTCACCGATATTCAAATTCAAATTAGAAAGATACATCGGAATACACTTATGAAATATCGGAGAACAAAATTTTCCAAAATCGAATTCGATTGTGACACCACAGTAATATTATAAATGCGAAAGTATGTGAGTTTATTTGTGTGTTAAGTGATTAGGTTTTTTCTTTACGCTCAGACGAAGAGAGATAGACGAAAACAACCGAATAAACTTACTTTCGCCTTTTTTGACCGAGCCAGCGTGACGCGCGAGTGAATCGTATATCCGGCTTTCGTATGTCCGGCTGTTCTTCTCCAAAGGTCGAATTACTCAAATTGGATTCAAACTGTTTTTTTTTAAATTTTTGCGATGCCTTCAAACTCATTAAAATTTATTTTATTTACAACTTATCCAGGCCCCTTATTGTTGACGCGCTAGATGTTTTTTGTTCACTCTCACTCCTATGATATTTGAAACTAGAAAGACAAAGACAAAAAACATCTCGACTTGTAAGAGTAGCCAGTAAGACCACCACCGAAGTTGATCTGCATGCAAGCTATAAATTAATTCATCGCTGCGTCTAACGCGTATAGCTATTCTCTTGATTGCACCGCTTCTACTGACTTCAATTTACTCTGCTAGGTACTTTGACTAACAAATTATTCTTTGCATTCCTTAAGTATTCACTAATTAAAAAGAAGACAAACAGGGGAAGTCAGGGAAAATCTATCTCAACAAAATTAAACATCTTCAGCAAGAATCTGTTCGGCCTTTTTAGCCTGATTGAGCAAGAACAAACCAATTAATTACCGTTCAGTAATTTGACAAAGTAATTAAACTTTTAGCCGTTTGTTTTTGACAGTAACTCAATAAGTTACAATGTCAAGAATGGACGGTCAAACAACTCACCATGCAAAATTTTGGAGAACATTGGCATTAAGCTTTCTATTTCGATTTGCCAATTGTTTGTTCCAAGCGGACGAACAAAACTGTTCACAAAATTCTAAAATTCAAAACAAGTCATTTTTGGTAGCAAAATTTTCTTCAAATCAACAAACTGTTCAATGTGTTGTGTACCTAACAAAAATGTTCGATGTGTTCCCAACAAAATCGTTCGATGTGTTGCAACAACCTGTTCAGTGTGTTCTCAGTTTCGAAGAACAAAGAAACCATATTGAGGTCACGTCACAAGTTTTCATCGACAGCTATTCATGTTCAATATTCAAGAGGTGGTGCATTAACAATATTATTCTAACTATTTATTAACAAATAAGTCTTAAAGTAACCTTGGCAGCATTCAAGAGAGACATAATACGAACTGTTGTAGAGATGACCTTAGGATGGTTATAGTCGGATAGGAATGGCCGGAATTTTAATAAACAGCAAAAATGTAGGAACGTTTTTGAAATAGTTACCAAGAAAATATGACTAAAGGATTTTATAGTAAGTTTAAACTATTGCAATAATAATATAATTACTTTAGGTAAACGTATATGTATTTAAAGTTAGAATCTAATTTTGGGAATCTCTAGATGTCTTTAAACGAAGACTACTTAGATACTTTCTAAATAAACATCCTAATCTGGAACCTAAATCAGTTTGCGTGTGTGCATCGATGATGCAATTTTAACCACTTAATTTCGGTTATCCTACAAACGTTCCAATTCAAATTCTACCGACCAATAGATTTACTGTCCGGCTAAACCAGAATCCAATATCAAAACACGCCGGATTCCACACATCCCTAACAACTACACAGATGTATCAGGTGTACCACAAGGTTCACGTCTGGGCCCATTTGAATTTTAAATGGCTCAGAATCTACGCTATTGTCCCGTGACTAGCGACAAGTGATCAAACAAGACAATTGTCTTGTGTCTGACGGACGGCCTTTGGGATGAACTGGGCTGTCCTGTGTCCTGGAACCTCATTTATTTTTGTAGCCTCATCTATTTGCTTAATAAATCATCCTTCTTCTTCCTACCCGTATCCCACTTAAGTAGGTTCGTTACAGTATTAACATTTGTCATGCAAAACGTCAATTTTGTCCATTTTTAAACTATATTTGTCAGCACAATGTCTGTAAAATTCATTGGGTTTTAATAATTAAAGATTAAGAAGGTATTTCTTTATCATTTAATGTTCCTTATTGGTTTAGGGGGGAATCCTTAAAACATACCTCGCTGCATTGGGGTAGCATGACTTGTGTTACAAAATTATCTATAGAGTGAGAAATAACATATTCGTAAGAAAAATTATGAAAATGAGTCAACGCCATACGCCATACGCCAACGCCATAGTACATAAACACGTACTTACACACATACGAGTGTAAATGCATTTTCCATGCTTTTTTTTATTTCGGACACTTAAGTATTTTTCTATGCTTGACAAAAATATTGTGCTAGACATAATGTACCTATCTACAGGGTTATCAGGAAAGAGTGTACTAAACCGAAAGTAAAAGTATTTTAAAATGATGGGTATAATAATCCCCCTTTTTAGCTTAATACACCCTATCCTGAAAGCCCTGTGGGGCTATTCCTGCGCGTGAGATGAGATGAGATTTTATCTTGGTCACTCTCACACCTATGACGTTTCAAACGAGAGCAACAAAGACGAAAAAAAGTGAGATGAAAATCTTAAATCTCCGAATAGGGCCCCTGTACACTTATTTCTGAGTTAAGCAGTAGGTACTATTACCTCCATTCCACGTCCATTAAGTCAACAATACTCTTCCCAAAAACCTTATAAAATAAGACCTAAACTCAAAAGCCCATCAACGCTGCGACGTCACATCCGGTTTCGCAGGAAGTACCGCCGCCGCTGCGAAGCCGGATATCGCAGAATCGTCGCCTTTCCAATCTTTACAAATGAAGTGAGCCGATGTGCAGGGAATGTGTGCAGCTTTAGGACTGTACATATAATCAAACACAAAATAATTTTGAAAAACAAAACCCATGAAAGCAATTTTGTAACAGAGAGAAATTTAATTATCTAAAACCAGCTGTTACCCGCGGCTAGAAGTACCCTATGTTCTATTCCAGACAAAAATATCTGTGCTAAATTTAATTGAAATCTGTACAGCCATTCTGGCGTGATTGAGTAACAAACGTCTATTCATCCAAAGTTTCTTCACATTTATAATATTAAATGAATAAATAAATAATTTCGGGACATTTTACATACACGGTCGTCTGACACCAAACTAACCATCTATTAGTATGATTAGTGTGATTTATGATAGTGTGATTAGAAAAAAATCTAATTGAGCATGAGTGTGCATGAACAGAGACACACTATACTTACCCTGCAGTGCGATAAGGACATGGCTAAAGTTAATGAAACAACAAAAACATACGAACACGACAAAACGATATTTATTGGTTCCTTCTTTTTAAACCCTAACAAACTTTTCTTCTCCACGCTTTCTTCCAGTTCAAATAGGATATTATATTTTAATCGCAACTCATAATAATATTTAGAGTTCTCCTTCCATTCATTCATTCATTCACAATGTTCATTCGTTCCTGTTTGGCGCCGTCGCATCGACAGGAGTGTACACAATGTCTTCTGCATTTCCATCGTAGAGTTGTGTTACCCCTTATCAATAATAGCGTTGTCAAACTGTACAGATGTTGGGCTGTGCAGACGAGCTGGTATTAGAACGGCTTTTAAGGTTACGGGAGTTTTTTTGGAACTTAAAACAAAGTTAGCTCGAGGTTGGCAGAAGAAAAAAAACTTAGAAAAGAAGTTTCGTTCCTTTCGAAATTTTGTGGAATCTAGACTTATGAAATGTATCTATCTTTTGTACGTTTTCAATGCACTCCTAACATAATGCCGTAAACCATTTGCCGGATTAAGAAGCGAGGCCGATGACCGAGCGTCATTTCCGAGCTCGAAACTTGTGAGGCCGAAGGCCGAGCTTCGGTTCCATATTCCCAAACTTGCGAGGCCGAATGCCGAGCAACACCGCAGAGGGTTCAATCTACGAAGCTTAGCTAGTATCATTATTAGCTACTTTTAAAGTTGATGCTTAATAGATAAAACTTATACTGTGCTAAGACTAAACAAAAACAATCTCCCACGTTGTCAGTCCAACCAATTAATGTCTCGTCTCCAGACAATAGACGCAACACCATTTGAAAACCGTTCCAATACCATTCGTTTGCATCCGCCTCAAAACCGACGCGTCTCAAATACTTACTATGAATAGAGCCGCTCCACAAAAGGCCGTCGGCATTGTGATACAGGTGATACTTCTTGGAAGTGACAGTTCTGTTGCATGCCGTCATCTGTGCGAAATGGCTTCGAATGGGCACAGTTTCGCGCTTCCGAAGTGAGTACTTACTGCTGTTGTTATGGATTTCATGACCAGGCTGGAAGTACAGCCTAGTTTTAGTATCATTAAAGCTAAAGCTAAAGCTATCCTTAAATTCGGTTTGGAAGTCGTGAGAAAAGTAATTCTTTAGATCCCGTTGAAAGTCGCCATTTAATAAAAAAAGGGTTTAGAATACTAGATTTAAAAATAAACACTAATATGTGAAATGAAACCTTTCTTCTTAAATATTTGTGCCTAGTTATTTCGAAAGATTTATAACGGCACACGATGCTATCTTAATAAATGTTGCTCTTAAAAAAAATTTTTTTGGCCTATGTTAAGAATTCGGTGACTCACCTAAGTACGTCTTGATGACGTTAATGAGAATCGGTTTAGAAATGCGACCTATAGTGGAAGACAGAGATCCGGACAGAATTCGAACATACGAAAGCATTTTTGTCGAAGCTGAACCATAAACGCTTCGCTTGCTTATGGTCGCTCGGTCGAAAAATACTACATAAATACTTATTTAAAAAATAAACAAATTGTTCTGAGAAGGTGAAAGTTGAATGTACTAATAAATTAAAATAATTTCTCTGTAATTTACCAGATAAATTACGAAGTATATTTTCACCTAAGTCAATAAATTACTTGTCACCTATGAAATGCACAATAAAATGAAACAATAAATAAATTACAAATATTTAAATTTCATATTTTTGAAAAAATATATTTGCCAAAGAAAAATGAATATATGTATTAGGTGCTGGAACTGTAAAATTTAATACCAGCTTTTAAAAAAGAAAGAAAAAATACCTTGTTCATTTGGACCGGATTTGGACAATGTCTCTGGCGTTCTGTCAGTTTTCTTATGTGAAAAGGGTATCTAAACTCTAAATAGTTCCAGAATCTACCTTATTGGAAATTCAATGAGATATCTGGTGTTGACTTTTGGAAATGTATATATATTTTTTAATACATTTACAATACGTTTTTATTTTAATTTATGTTATGTTCAGAAGTTTTCTTAATTTTTTCTGTAATTAACTAAAAAATAAAAAATCCGAGTACAATGACTACTGACTAATAGTACTATGTTTACTCGGTCAATGATAGAAACTGGGTCATTGCACCTTTTAAAAACAAAATGAAAAAACAACAACACAAATAAAAATAGAGTTCTTCAACCTAAATATGAATGGTTTAGTCATCCTTTTTGCGTGCATTGTATTTGTTCAAGGTAGTTGAAATGCCATCGAACAACTGTATAAATGACAGAAAGGTACTTACAATTTGACATTAAGGGTGTCCGTCTACCTGCAAGCTTAGGACCAGACTGCATAGATAATTAATTAATGAAAAATTAATAATTATTTGAGTCATAAAGTTTTTTGATTGACTCCCCGAACTTTCGGCGCGGCGAGCGGCGACCGCGACCGGCCTACTCTAAAAAGACGATCGAAAATGACTTTAAAATCACAAGGAATTGGGTTAATTTTTCATCAATACCATTGCGAGGAGGGCGGGGGCTGAGCTTGCAGGTGAACGGACACCATTACACGTAGTGAAAAGCTAGAAATTACATGGGTAATGAATTTGTTGATGGGTGATTCTGCATTTTAGAGAAAATGAATATACATTATACTTTTATTAAAACTGATAAGAAAGAGATTTTTTTGTGCCAATACTACTTTGGGATAACTTCTTAGCAATAAAAATAAATAGAACACACATATCATGTCTTTGTTAATCAGTTAAATGTAAAGTTTAATTGTATTGATCACAAGTATTCTCTATGTTCATAAATTTTAATAAACATTTTTTACCGACTTGTAAAAAAGAGGAGGTTCCCAATTCGATTGTATATTTTTTTGTATGTCTGTTACGCGACCACTCTGCCAAAAAATCATGAATTGGTGATTTTGGTGATAATTAAATCGAATGACTGATACAAAAAAAAATCTACCTAAATAACAATGATAAAATTCAGAATGTACCAGCGGCGTCGAATATTTTTCAATAGTAACTATAAAAGTAGTAATACTTGCGCCAAATTTTCATTAATTCCATAGTAGTAGTACCTAGTACTTAGTGGCAACGACTAATTTAAACTGTACACACATTCTTTTACAATTTCGAATAATTTAAAATGTACAGGCAGTGCCAAACAGTAAATTGATAAAAACGCTTGTGTACTATTTCAAGATATAAAGGAATAATTGAAATTTTGAAAAGCTATTGTGAACGTGTGAAGTGTTTGTTGTTAATAAAATACTTACTAGATTTTATTATGATGTGGTCGCCATTTTTATATCACACTGACTACGGATTTTATTGCAATGCTTTCGAATTTTGGAGGTGATACAATTTATATACTTGCAGTATTTTTATAAATCTCTTTCAATTCCTTCATCTGCATTTATTTCAAATTTTGTGTACCTATTATGAAAGTGAAAGTTTTGTCTCCTTTGACTCCTACACCATTCTTTTGACCAAGTCGTAACTTTCAAGAAATAGCCGAGTACCGAGCCCCAAGCCTACGAGGCCGAATGCCGAGCTGCATTGCACTGGGTACAAAGTTCTGCGCATCAACTAGTTAGATAAAAAAGCTAGACACGGCCAAAAATCAGGAATCAATGCTATTAGAACTATTAGGCCTAATCCCTAGCATAACTTGATAAAATTATTGACGTCCTTGTCTAATATGTTTGTGATAGGCAACAGTAACAAAGACAGTTATATTTTAGTCAGTAAGAAGATCTAGGCGTTTTGTCTAACTTTACTTAGTTAATATTTATCTTTTCATTTTATCTTACTCATTTTTTTTGTCTTTTGTCTAATGTAAATTTTATTTGTCACCCCAGCAGGCCTGAAGATAAGCCAGCGCCGTCGTCCCCCAGCCAGGGCGAGCAGCCCCTGGACCTGAGCGCCAAATCCACCTCCAGCGCCAGCGGCACCCCACCTCCTGACGCCAAGAGCTTGGACAACCGGTGAGTCATCAGTCAATCATTATTACCATATTTGTTCCCACTGCAAGGACATCGACCTACCTCACGTCGAGGGTGTTTGTGCCGTTATCGGCCACGCTGGGTCAGTGCGGGCTGGTGGATGTCACTTGTCTTTCGAATTGTTAATTCTAGGAGATATCGGTTTCCTAACGATGTTTTTCCTTCGCTGTAAGAGCACTAGTCAATTGTTACGATATTTGTTAAAAACTAGCTGCGACAGCTTTGTTGACCTATAGGCCTAGCGTAAGCGCGCGACAAATTCATCTCGTCACTTTTTGTCGTGTGAGAACGTGACAAGGCTACGTGTAAACATACGTCTGTCTCGATGAAAGGGTCGACATATCGTTGTCGCGTTACGCATGCTAGGCCTGCTGGACGCTACCAAACTCCATAGGATTGCTCTGAGCTAATTAAAAAAATTCTTGAAAATTTCATAAAAATCGCTTCAGCTGTTTTGAGTCCATAGGAAACAATATACTCACACATTTTTGTAGAAATAGATACTTTGATAGATTTTTTTTTTGGCCTACTATTTCCCAAACTGTTCACCCCACAGATTGGCTCCTCGATCACGAATTTTCAACATTAAATTTAATGAATATCTGTTTTTTTAAAAGAATAGCCGTTATGATTATCCCTACTAATATTATAAATGCGAAAGTAACTCTGTCTGTCTGTCTGTCTGTTACCTTTTCACGCCTAAACCGCTGAACCGATTTTGATGAATTTTGGTATAGAGATAGATGGAACCTTGGGAAAGGACATAGGGTACTTTTTATCCAGATCCCGATCCCGATCCCGGAATTATACGGGTGGAAACGCAGAGTGCAGTTGTGTATCGTATATCCCTACTAAATGAATTTTGGTATAGAGATAGATGGAACCTTGGAAAAGGACAAAGGCAACCTTTTATCCCGATCCCGATCCCGATCCCGTAATTATGCGAGTGATAGATAACGCAGGGTGCAGTTATGTATCGTATATGCCTACTAAATGAATTTTGGTATAGAGATAGATGGAACCTTGGGGAAAGACATAGACAGTCTGTCTGTTTCGTTTTCACGCCTAAACCGCTGAACCGATTTTGATGAATTTTGGTATAGAGATAGATGGAACCTTGGGAAAGGACATCCTTACTTTTTATCCCGATCCCGATCCCGGAATTATGCGGGTGAAAACGCGGGGTGCAGTTATGTATCGCATAACTAAATTTTTTTGTCAGCTAAAGAATTTTTTTTTGCATAAGTACTTACCTGTTTTTATTACTTTAGGTAGGTAATTTATTTATATTTTATTCATTATGGGTGCATGTAAAAAATTTTTGTCTGACTACAAATATGCGAGTACAACTGCACAGTGATACACAATTGGTGCAATATGCGGATGCTCTTCTGAAAATCGGAGAAGACCGTATGGAAACAAATAGTGACGGAATGATTATATTGAATCGTGAATTTTGTAATGTTGTCTGTAACATGGATGACTTAAAGAACAACGTCTATCCCGATCTTGCAACCAATATGAAGAACAGACAATGGCTGTGCGAAAGGGCAATTTTAGCACCGACAAACGAAGTAGTGGGGCAGATCAACGAACAAATCATGTCAGATGTGGAAGGTGATTTTGTTGAGTATCTGTCCGTAGACAATGTCATGGACACTGAGCAAGTGACATCGTTCCCTGTAGAATTTCTTAACTCCTTAGAATTATCGGGGGTGCCTTCCCATAAGTTGAGGCTAAAAGTAGGTGTCCCGGTCCTGTTGATGCGAAATCTTGACGCACCAAGAATGTGTAATGGCACACGTCTACAAATTACACACCTGGGACGCAATATTGTGAGAGCAATAATTATGACAGGAACAGCAAAGGGAGAAGAAGTGTTAATTCCCCGTATTCCAATAATCCCTACCGATTTGCCATTCCAATTCAAAAGAGTACAATTTCCCCTGAAAGCAGCATTCGCTATGACGATAAACAAAGCTCAAGGACAGACACTCAAAGTAGCTGGTGTTCATTTAGAAAAAAACTGTTTCTCCCATGGGCAACTGTATGTGGCGTGCTCACGAGTATCGAGTCCACAAAACCTACATGTTTTGACCAAAGAAGGAAAAACAAAAAATGTCGTATACAAAAACGTATTAAACTAAGTTAAGTCAGGGATCAGGGTCAGGAAAAGTCTACCTATGTTAATCTCAATAATTCAATGTGCCGGCTTCATTAGAATCGTTTCATTATAGTTTCAGAGCCTATTCAGTCCAAACAAATTTACACGAAGTAGTAGTTCTACGCAGACGAAGTCGCGGGTAACAGCTAGTTATAAGAATAAAATGACAATACTTTAAGATGTAACTAACTAAGCAAGATACCTAACTCGCCCGAACTTACACGTACGTACTTTTGTATGTTACAAAACTGAACCTAGTCGTATCTAACAACAAAATCCAATCCAAAAATATAATACAGTGGATTTCGGGTATAACGACAATGAAGGGACCACTCTATTTTCGACGTTATATCCGGAAGTCGTTACAGGCAAAGGTAAAGAGATACAGACACGTACACATGTGTAGTTTAGCGTCTCGCAGCCATACTCATTCAAAAGTTTACTAAACCCAGTTGCTACTCAGAATATCACTTTGTAACTAAACCCTAAAAGCTCCGAAAGGTACACGCTTCACTACCTACTTAGTTGATATCTATAAACAAAAGGTAAAGGTCTCCACACTTGCTGACCATCTGTGTGCAATGGATGTAAACAAAAGATAAGAAATGTTTGTGAAAGAAAAAAATCTTTGTGTCTTTGGCGGCCGACTCCGGTCGCAATATCTGCATGGGATGTCTAGGAATTGTTACAAATGATTCATTAAAAACAGTCGCTACACCCGAACTCGGCGTTACATCCAAAGTCGCTATATCCACATGAATTTTGTACTAAAGTATGCTTTAAATTTAAGGGACTTTGATTTAACGTCGCTATAGGTAAATGGTCGCTACAACCAAGGTCGTAATAAATGAAATCTACTGTACTAATATTATAAACGCGAAAGTTTGTTAGAATGGATGGATGGATGTTTGTTACTCTTTCACGCTAGAACGGCTAAACAGATCTGAATGAAATTTGGCACATAGATAGATTATAGTCTAGAATAGCACATAGGATACTTTTTAACCGCGGGTGAAACCGTGGGGCGCAGCTAGTACATAATAATGAGACAAGCGAGCTTATGCGTTTGCACTGAAGCGCTGCAAACGCGTTAAAAAGCTGCAATCTAAACGAATTGAATACGTTACGATTGATGGAAACGAATTAAGGTTAATGTTCTACAGTTTACGTTTAGTGGATTAAACAGCGGCGCCCGACTTTACGATGATAATCAAGTTATTTTTTTAATGACGTGTGTGATTTGTTTACTGTTTTAAGTATGGAATGAAATTGAAATAAAATTCTGACCGATCTAATGCAAGCCATGATAAAAACAAGGTTTAGCATTCCTGGGCAAACACGTAATGACGTCACTCGTAATCGTCATCGTCTCTTTCGAACTATTTGTTAATGACATATTGCGGTCTTGCTTAAGCATCGAGTGACG
The DNA here is from genome assembly GCA_911728515.1 of Peribatodes rhomboidaria. Lineage (NCBI taxonomy): Eukaryota > Metazoa > Arthropoda > Insecta > Lepidoptera > Geometridae > Peribatodes > Peribatodes rhomboidaria. Next base: position 3,412,210 of record OU452190.1, read on the forward strand.
TCACTACGTGTTGCCCACGTGACCGGAATGCTTTACCTGGCGGAGTACATTATGCCCCAAGCCTAAGCGATAAAGAACGTAAAAACTTGCAGACCCCTATGAAGGGTCTACATGCAAGTTTTCCTAAGCACAAGGAAGTTTTATTAAAACGTCACAGGATAATAATACCATCAATATGAAAAAAGTACCATCTACCTATACACGGTTATCAGGAAAGGGTGTACTAAGTCAAAAGGGGGTCATGGGAATCATCATGAACAATTTTTACTAAAAGAGCCAACCGTGAAATCGCGAAAAAAATGCACTGGGGATTTTTGTTTTTATTTTAGTAACTTGCTGCGCCCCGCGGTTTCACCCGCGGTTAAAAAGTATCCTATGTGCTATTCTAGACTGTAATCTATCTCTGTGCCAAATTTCGTCCAGATCTGTTCAGCCGTTCTGGCGTGAAAGAGTAACAAACATCCATCCATCCATCCATTCTTACAAACTTTCACGTTTATAATATTAGTAGGAAGAGTAGGATAGTAGTATGATAGCCTAGTCGGAGAAGACTCGCCTCTCAAGCCAGAGGGAGCGGGTACGTAACTGGAGCCCAGTGTATGTCGACAGGCCCCCAATCATATTTGGAACTGAATATCGTCCAGCGAAGTGTGTATGTTGTACACCTCTGCCAGCCCTTTCGGGGAAAGGCGTGACGATATGTTTAACAGTGTTACTTGTTAAATTATTAAACATCTCATTTTATTTTTATTTATTTATTTATAGTACACAACACAAATTACAATCATTACAAAATATAAAACCAACAAAAAAACTTATGATCTAGATTGTAATTCAAGACATGCATAGAAAAAATAATATTATGAAGACGAATTTAAATTATACATTAAATAAAAAAGAAAGAAATGCACAACAAGAAGAATAATGCGCGCGGGTGGGCGCACTCACCGACTTTGTTTTGAAATTATCATCTCTTTTTCATCATTTTTCAATCATTTATCTTATCTGAACCTAATTCTCAATGGAATCGAGTGACCGCGATCACTCGATGGCAATACTTCGCGGCGACCGTTGCCATAAGGCATGGCGCGCGTTAGCTCCGGTCCCACTTCCTACCGTGGGCTTTCTTGAACGACTGGCTAGCTATGCCACACACGTGGGTTACAAGTTCACAAGTTCTTATGACTTGCAAGAGCTTGGAAAATGGAAATATAACTCCTATTTTGCATGTAGCGATGGCAGCCTAGTTGGGAGAAGACCCGCCTCTCAAGCCAGAGGGAGCCGAAGCACGCACTTTGTTCATTGTGTAAACATATGTGCGTATTTTATGTCAGCTGCAACGTAACTGGAGCACGCCTTTCCCCCGAGGAGGCTGGCAGAGGTGTAATACAACACCCACATTTCGCCGGACGATATCCAGTCCCAAATGTGACAGAGGGTGAGCCTGTCACCATACACCGGGCTCCAGTCATGTAGCAGATGACATATAATACGCACAAATATTCACACAATGAACAAATTGGTGCGTGCCGTCGGCTGGGTTCGAACCCGCTGCCTCTGGCTGAAGAGGTGGACCTTCTCCCAACTAGACTGCGATCACTTTTTAAAACTTATAGCGTTGTAAATCTAGTAACTGGCCTCGATCTTGGTTCTGATTGTGTTTTTGAATTGTGTTTGTATGAACCACTTGCCTGCCTGCTTGACCAAGTCAGTAAGCAGGATAAGGAGATCTCGCTTCAGCCAATATTTGTATTGACCAAGAGAAAAGACAGTAAAGGCCCTGGGACGGGAAGGGACTCTAGATAGATAGATAGATAGATAAACTCTTTATTGTTCACACCACAGATAACAAAACAACAAGAGAAAAATAATGATAAAACTTATTAAATAGTGTAACAACTGGCGGCCTTATCACTAAAAGCGACTCTACTGGGACTCTACTGGGACGACTCGGTTTTTTCATGTGAAATGTTTTTAAGTATATCTCTAATTTATTTATTGGTTTATCTTAGATATCGTATAGTATATCTGAGAGATATTATATAATAATAATAGACTCAGTATATCGGTATATTGGTTTATCTTAAAATTTAAGATAAATCAATAAATAAATTAGAGATATTATATAAAAATAATATAATAATGTAATGTAATTAAATAATGTAATATTGATAATACTAATAATTATATTAATAATTATATTAATTATTATATTATTATCAATATTAATAATATTGATAATACTAGAGATGTCTGTCCTCCCGTGTTTGGACGTGTATTTAGAAAAAAAACATATCTTGGTCATTTCAAAAATATCGCCACTACACTACACTATCGTGTGTCAATACACACGATAGTGTCACGAGCCAAGTCCAGAAATGTCTACGATGTACTATCCATGTATTATAACGACATCACTTATGCCTTAACTCAAAAATTAAATTGTATTTATTAAGTAAGGAAAAGTAAATAAAATATTTCGTTTGAATTTAGAAAATTAAAAAAAAATATCACTTCGGTTGAATAAATTAACATAGTTTTGACCAATGCCAATAATTTAAAAACACTTTTGAAGCATCTAAAATTATAATCTCGACTTGTGAACTTGTACCTACCCCAGCTAGTGTAGTGAGCTACGGAGCTAGCGCACTAGGAGTCATGTTTCACAAACAATAGTAATGTGAATGTGCCCATTAAACCGTGAAAACGAAACTTTGATCGCCTGCCCGGGTCAACGAACCTTTGACAGGACGCTACCGCCATTATGGAATAGGATGCATAGATAAAATAAACGGTCATAGCTTTTTTAAAAAGGTATTTTCTATTTTAAAAAGATGTCTGTCTCAGGTATAGTACAATTAATGATGCTTTTAGAAATTCACAAAATGTTTTCAAATTTTATTTATTTATTTATTATTCATTTAGACACAAAATTTCAACTTAATTAATACCTTAACTAGCGTGGTAAATGCAAATAATATGAGAGCCGAAAGCAGTGAACCTTGCGAAATATCCTTCTGAGCCTAGGGGCGTGGATTCGATTCCCACCTAGGGCAAACATAAATGAGATGAACATTTGTGTTTGTTCTATGTCTGGGTGTTACTATTTAAGTATATATTTAAAAATATCTAAGTATGTAAATCAGTCTCTGGCAGCCATAGTACAAGCTTTGCTTAGTTTGGGGTCAGGCGACCGTGTGTGCAATAATGTCCCCCCTAATATATTTAAAAGAAAAAGATAAAAGTTCCTTCTTCTGTACATAGTATAAAATAAAGGCGGTTTCTGCATCTGTCTGTTTGTCTGTCTTTCTGTCTGTATATCCATACAGATAGACAGACAGAAAGACAGACAACTAAACCTAACTCCTAAACCACGCAACGGACATTGATGCGATTTTCACCATAAGTTAGATGACTTTTCACGATAGGTTTATTTATAAGTATCGTGCGAAGCCGCCGGTTTTTATAACACTGCGATGATTTAGTTTTAGTACATCTTCTGAGTTACATTTTTTTTTTGTGAATTACAGAACCGACCAAATTAATATCAGGTTTTACGCATGCTTTAAAGCAACATTAATAGATAGATAGGTTACTAATTAGTTAAAATAATATGTAGGTACCTATTTTTTTTTCAAAGTAAGTAGGTAATAAAAAAATAAGACCTAAACTTAAATTTATAATAGACTAGCTGCGCCCCGCGGTTTCACCCGCGGTTAAAAAGTATCCTATGTGCTATTCTAGACTATAATTTATTAAGCTCTGTGCCAAATTTCATCCAGATCTGTTCAGCCGTTCTGGCGTGAAAGAGTAACAAACATCCTTCCATCTATCCATCCATTCTTACAAACTTTCGCGTTTATAATATTATAGTAGGAAGTAGGATAGGTACCTAGTTAAAATAAAAATAAATAAAATATTCTCAAACTCCTGTTTTGTACTACGCAGCATTTTCTCAATCATATTTATTATTGGCACATTTAAACAGTCATCCGTCAGACCAATAAATCCAAAGTCAAGGAACTCGTATCTCGAGTCAACGTCCTACTTCACAAGTTTACAAGCTAAAAGCATTGCAAAAGAAATGCACTGTGTGTTGACAAACAGTTTTATTATATTTGCAGTGCATTGAATCATGTGCGAAATGTGGCGAAATAGGCCCTTGGCTTGCGACAAATAGGAACTGCGATGGCATGTATCTAAGTAATCTCAGATCAACCTAGAGGAAAAGATGGAACACTGCGTTTATCTCGGTGAAGCCACTTGTATAATAAACTTGTATGCGTAGTAATGTTGCCATGAAAAACATTTACAATTGCACGAAAACTAATATTAATTCCCAAACTCTACGTTAGCCATTACCGTTCCAAAATACATCTTAGTAGATTTAACATTCCAAAACTGCACATATTTGTAAGAGTTTAATGTTACGGCTTTTCAAAATTGACTTGTAACAAAACTGCACAGTTTTTAAAAAGAACTTCAAAATGTAGTCCTGGTCACACTTATATAATGCACTATGCATATTTATGTATACGAAATTATACCACAAACCAATGCACATAATGTCGAGGTAAGAATGTCCAAGCGAGTAGCGTAGTTTTTTTGCGTCAATGTGTGCGTGTTGTGCACATATAGCGTAGTTTTTTGATGGTTTTTGGCTTCACCTAAATTATACACCGTGCGCCATCTCTAGGTTGATTTGAGTTAATTAATAGTATTTTTTGTCTATTTTCCACGAAAAATGATACAAAGTTTATAGCCTAGTTTATGTTTGTATGTATTTTTCCACCCAAATACAATCTATGAGATGTTCAAAAGAAAAGTCATTAGGTATCTCAAAGGCAAGCGTGTTACACCTTCGATCACGTCGTCGTTTCCCATCAGGCGAGTCAGTGATCAAACGCATGCCTAGTCCGTTGTAAAAATTCTATTCTCATACTTTCTACTATAAAAAAATGGTGACCCGGTTTGGCTTCGCACGTTACCCATACCTTCCGTGAAAAATGATATAACTGATCGTGAAATCAAAAGAAAAAACTATTTCTACCAAACAAACTTCGAATCGATCTACATATCTATTTTTTTTTTACATTTAATTTTATCTGTAATTTTATGAACTTGCGCATATGAATGTACAGTTTATTTTGCCAAACACCCTGTACTCAACCAATTTTTTAATCAACCCTCCTAATAGTCAGAGCTTGACTGATTTACAAGCAGGGTTCGATTCCCGGCCAGGCAGATGTTTGAATACATAATATATCGTCACGCCTTTCCCCCGAGGGGGCTGGCAGAGGTGTAAAACAACACCCACACTTCGCCGGTCGATATTCAGTCCCAAACGTGACAGGGGGCGAGCCTGTCGCCATACAATCTAGTAATTTTTAATCTAGTCTAGGTGCTATGGGATTTTATCTGAAACAATGAATTTATGATTATGTATTTTAATTTTGATTTTGAACATGATTTAGAATATTAGAACACCCAGGATCTTATAAATATTAATTTACTGCCCCGTGAGGCTCATAATCTAGCTATTCTAGGTGGTCTCGGCCTAAAGCTTCCGTCCATAACCTGATTGATTAATATCTTCAGTTAGGTACCATACTATCCATAAAACTTCCTCTAATTTATAAGATACCTGCAGTATAAAATTTTATACAGGGTTATAGGTAACTAACCAAAAACCTCTTAAGGGTTCGTTGTACTCATCATGTAAACAATTTATATTTTTTAGGGCTATCGCTGAAATCGTGAAAAAATATCAGCTATTTCATACGTTATGTCTCAGGCCAATGAACTTTTTGTATGGAAGAGCAGGTTTTTTTTTGCGATTTCAGGAATGGTTTCAAAGTACAATTTGTTCATATTGACGAGTACAATGTTTCGCTTGGAGGTTTTTGGTAAGTTACCTATAACCCTGTATAGTCGTTCACTTTATACGGACAATTTCGAACAGGTACTTTAAAAACACAATATTTAATGTTGTTCGAAATATTACGCTAAAAATTTGTGTATAAAATAATAATGTAACGTTTTATTTATTTATAATCAGAGAGTAATAAAGCTTAAAACAAATTAAAAAACAGACTAGACTAAATTAGGTGAATATAAAAGATAATCCAATAAAATTAATTTAAACCCTTACCTGGCTTTAATAATAACTATACTTTGTAATAATTTAAAAATACTATTAGGTATGCCTTCAGTAAAAAAATGTAGCCAAGTTTGGCAGACACATTGCAACATTCGCGTCTTAAACAGGCATAAATGATTGTCAAAAAAGTTAAATGCTGAAATAAAGTTATGCTAGGAAGTCCCTTTAGTAGTATTTTAAATAATCTGTCATCTCCATTTCTTTTTCACTGCATATATTGAGATTTTTGAGTTTCTAAGTTAGGTTAGGTTAGCTAATCTCTACCTAACTACCTAATCCCTCTTTACTTTCTTTGAAATGTCTAGAAGACTGCATAATCTTTTTAGATTTTTTCAATATTGACATTTCTGTAATACTGATTGCATGCTAAAGATGGTAGATTAGGTAACATTAAAAAATATCTCTCTGTAAAAGAAAATTGATAGATGACAGTCTGTAGATAGGTAGCAAAGGTATTTAAAGAAATAAATAATTATATTAACTTTACCTTCTTTGTATATCTTTGAAAATATTATGCACGTTCGCAAAAATCTACATAAATTTAAATTGAACTGTGACTATCACAATTATAACACTAGAAATAAGGATAGGATAGCTGTACAGAGATTTAGACTGACTAAGTCAAAAAAGTCACTTTTAGGCAACTGCGTTAGTTTTTACAATAAAATCCCGAAAAATATAACAGGGCTCACCGAGGGAAAATTCAAATCACATGTAAAAACTACATTAATTAAAAGAGGATATTATAAGGTTAAGAATTATTTAGAAGATAAAGATGTCTGGAGCCTTCCACTTCCGCCAAGTAGTATTTATAGATATTACCTAGTTGTAAGCCAAAATTTGTGAGACTGTAATTAATTTATTATTTGAAAAAATAATGCCCCTCAGTTTCTTGCCTGTTCTTCTGAGTAAAGGCTTTTTGTCCGAACAAGGCGGTCGAGTCTATTTAAATCAATTTGACGTTCATAAGTGTATCTTTGATACCTAAATTGGATAAAAACATTTTGACTTTGACTTTGACTTATTCTCACCGCCGATTCTAGTCTGACTTAATACAAATAAAACTCAATCCATACCAAGAGCGAGAAGATTCTCTCGATTGTTTCAATTCCAACATCGATATTATACAATGTCAAATCGATAAACTGAATAAATTCATTCGTTGGGATGCTATGTGGGTCGTATGACTTGCAAAAACAAATAAAAATGCAACTACAGCCTGTCAGTGCATCGACCTTGCATCCCGGCCCTAGCATACAACGAAAACTTACACCTAAAAACATTCTAATAAAGTTTAAAATGGTAAAAGTTCGCTGGCGAAAAATAAGAAAGCAAATGCAAGATGAAATTCAAGACGACATCGTGTTTAGTTGGAACTTCAACTGTATTTTCTGAGGAATAGGGCTGAATATGTACGCTTTTAAAGCTAGATAAGGGAGCATTCATAATAACCCGTTATCGGTGAGACCGACAGTAAATATTTCGCATTTTACTTATCTTGGATTAATAGCGCGTTTTGAAATATTGAATTTAGTCCGATTGTAGGCTGTTGACCGAGTTTATGAATCATTTGGTTTATCAGAAGTTTTATTTTCTGTTTCGTATCGTAATCATTTTGTTTGCCGAGCCTATTTACTTGTATAGAATCAGATAGAAAAACATCACTCGAGCTTACTTGCTAACAAAATGAAGCTCAACTGGCATATTAACAGCTAAAATGTGATCTCGATTCAATTTTTATGCCTAATTAGAACAATTATAAAGAAATATTAACATTACTTATCCATACGAATGGAAATATTAGTATATATAAAACATATCGTCACGCCTTTCCCCCGAGGGGGCTGGCAGAGGTGTAATACAACACCCACATTTCGCCGGATAATATTCAGTCCCAAATGTGACAGGGGGCGAGCCTGTCGCCATACACCGGGCTCCAGTCATGTAGCAGATGACATACAATACGCACATATGTTCACACAATGAACAAGTTGGTGCGTGCCGTCGGCTGGGTTCGAACCCACTCCCTCTGGCTTGAGAGGCGGATCTTCTCCCAACTAGGCTGCCATCCCATATTAGTATTAGTAAGCAGATATTAAAACTTTTGATTGTAAAAATAGATCTAAAATAGTAATGTCATTGTATGGCACAAATAATAAGGAATAAAGAATACAGATGGGAAAACTCCATTAGAATTTAGATTAGTCCGTAACTTTTCTCGTCCACGTAAAAAAGGGATGAAAAATATCCACAGACGGGACCTAGGTATAGACGCTATCGACTAATTTGATTATTCACGTTTCTGGATGTTTCGGACTCTGGCGTGTTTTAAATAAAATATAAAGAACTTCCATTGAAAATAGAATATTGGTTTTCGACGGTTTTCTAGTGCCACAAATAATTTGACTACAAAAATGTTAAATTTGCTGCAATCTTTTATGTTTTGTTAAGGAATTTGCGTCTAAAATAGTTTGCTTTATGTTGGTTCTTAACTTAGCTTCTTTTGTTTCAGATTGAAGCGCGCTATCTTAGACGGGGCGGGCAACAGCGGGAGCAAGCGGAACTATACTGAAGATGAGCTCCAGTGCGCGTTGCGAGACATCCAATCAGGCAAACTGGGCACGCGACGAGCTGCCTTAGTCTATGGCATCCCTCGCTCCACGCTTAGAAACAAAGTCAACAAGTTCGGTCTCACAACAGACCCGCACGAGTCAGACCCCGACAGCGACCTCGAAGGAACCGACTCCCCACCTTCCGTCATTCTCAAAATACCAACCTTCCCACCGCCGGACGATAAAAGCTCTTCCCCTGCAACTTCAGTCACCACCCCCATCACACCTTTAACGCCGATGCTTCCCAACCTCCAACCAAACCCTTCACAACTGCTCTTACCACCGTCAGTCTACGCTGATTCTCCGTCATCGCAACATCTGTTCTCTCTTAATGACGTCATAGCAAAAAGCATCAGCCAAAAGTTCCAACAGCCTCCTGATAGGCTCCACGCAGAATTGTCTTTCATGAGAGCGCCGGAAAGACACGTCTCCGTCATTAAAACGCCTCCAGATAATCAGCGAAATCAATATCATGGTCCGAGCAATTCGAGGAGTCAGCCGAATAATAACGGCCAGCAGGCCGCAGGCGGGAAAGGCACCCGACCCAAACGAGGGAAGTATCGAAACTACGATAGAGACAGCCTGGTAGAAGCGGTGAAAGCCGTGCAGAGAGGAGAGATGTCCGTACACCGAGCCGGAAGCTACTACGGCGTACCGCATTCCACTTTGGAGTATAAGGTTAAAGAACGACATCTCATGAGGCCGAGAAAACGTGAGCCGAAGCCGCAGCCAGATGTGAAACCGCAGCCACCGAAGCCTCCGCCACCGAAACCGGTGACGAAACCTTTCTCGAACGGCATGAACGGGCCCGAGACGCCGGGCTACCCGCCTGGCTACCCCGCATTCTGGCCAGGCGCGAGCTTTGCAGCGCACCCTTCTCCAGAGCTATACGCGTCACACATGATGCGGAGGCTACGCGAGGAGGTGCCGCCACCCGCGAATGGGTCTTTTCTAGAAGGTATAATCAGGTCGAGCCTAGAGCGGCCTGGCGCGGCGCTGCTGCAGCGACTGAACGAGCCACGCACGCCTATGGCCGAGTCTCCGAGCCTGTTGCGGCGGCTGGCGGGCGAGCCGGAGGAGGCCCCGGCGGCGCGGCGCGCACGCATCGCCTCCACCGACCGGCAGCTGGCCGCCGAGATGCGCGAGGCGGTGCAGCGGCTGCGCGCCGACAAGCTGCGCCCGCGCAATGGCACCCCCACTCCGCCCGGCGCGGCGCCGCTCTCCCCGCCGCCTGCGCCCTCCGCGCCCCCCGATCGCGCCTAGTGGCGACCTTTCCAGTGACAGTGACTGCCCGAGTGTTCTGTCGCAGAGATGCTGAACGCGAGACGATCTCTTCAGTCTTTGTGATAATATAATAAAGTACATTCCTTTGGGGGACAGCTGCGCGCTCCGGTCGGCTCCACACGTGCCTAGGCTCCTGACGTCTCCAAGAGACTCTTCGAACTAGAAAGAGCCTCGGTTCTAAATCTCCAACGTCTCTTCGGAACGGCATAGTAAATCCACATAGTGCAATAGGACTTATCTCGTTTTACATTTACTGTTGTAGTGACAATAAAATAGGCAAGCTTACCGTTTCCCAATATATACATAATTATATTACATGTTATATCTGCATTTATAAACAGGATTACTAGGTTGATAACTTGCGATGCTCAGTTTGGTTGGAAAGTGTTGATCGCTAACAGAACAGTAATATAATAGGCAAGAGTTTGATCATGTATTCGTTTGAACTATTAAAAAAAACTAATTTATTAGAGTTTCAGATAAAAATACTATATATTAGCAGAAAATTAATAATTAAATTTTAAAATTGAAAAAAAAAAACAAACATAGTATAAAATTATTTTCAGATTCTGAGTAATACTTATGACTTAGAAATATATTGGACAAATCCAATATAGGTATGTATTTCAAATTATATAAATAATATTATGGTCAGTAAATTGTAATTTATCAACCTAGAAGTCTTGTCCCAGTCTGAGTTCCGCTTCCCCCACAGTTGACACATTTAATCACCAAATATCACAATAGTTACCTACGTCACAACCAGTTCAATATAATCACAGCTTTACTAATGCTATATCACAATAATTATAGTGTTTAGACTATGTTTCGGATGACTTCAACGTGACCTGACTTGTTAGGAAAACAAATGGAACAGGCGTTTGGAGGCGCGGCAGTGCCCCTAGCCAAGTCTTACTGGTATAGCTCGCTTTACAAAAAGGCTCGAATAAAGTACTTACCAAAATAAAATTAAACATGAACTGGTAAACGGAAAGAAACGCAAAAATCGTGCCTGTTTGTCTCTTTTACGAGTTTGTGTTAATTATTTTTTTATTTTTGATTCTTAAAAGATTAAAAGTTATTAAAGATGAATACGAGACACATTTGTATATTTTTATTCCGTTATTTCATAATTTGTTGATCAAAACATGAAATACCCAGGCATATCATCAAAATATTTTATAGAAAGATACAAAGGTCACGGTAGACAATCGATCTAGGGTTGTCCAAAACGCGCGTATCCGGAGACCCTCAATTGCAAAAGACAACCAAAAGTTAAAGTTATGATATAAAATTAACTATTTAAATATTATGTAAGGTAAAAAAAACAATGTAACAAATTAATTATAAAGCTAGCTATGAGTGTAAATGTTATCGATTTTTAAGTGAACTATTGCAGATTTTGCGCCGTGTTTTTATAATTAGATAGGTAATATATTGAATGAAATTGTTAGCGCTATTGGCTGCGGTTGTGGTCTTTCTATCGATACAAGACGCGGGACGAAACATCTGAGAGAGCTTCGACGTATACGAAGCCAGCGGACTTATGTGCAATTATTATTTTGTATAAAATAGTAATGTAACTGTGTCTAAGCTAACACGTGGATTTCCATATTACTGAATGTGATATTTAGGTATTACGAGTGCGGTTTGTTGACGACCCAGGGGCGAGCCCCCGTCATCTTATACACGGACGTACGTTAAATACATCTAGTAAACTTATATATTTTATGTACTATTATTGTATCTTAAGAAAATATATTCTTATTTTTCATGGTCCAAGTTTTAAATGTTTTATCGACTATACAAAAATGCGGATAATCATTATTATATATTCTTGTCGACTTTAAAGTGTAATTAGCCCAAAAATCCTCAAAAAAAATTATATCTTGAAATTTGTGACATTTTTTGGTGTTCAATCAAAAATATATTAATGAAGTACGAGTTGAAAATGTATACGCTCTCCCAAAATAAATTAGGTAAAACTATTTGGATATAAATTATTATCATACGATACTTAATGTAAGATATGTGTACATGTGCGCCTCATGAAAATTAAGAAATCTTTGTATTATGTATGTAATTAAAATATACATAATTATATTATATACAAGTTAAAATATATTAATGTCGTACTTTTTTTCTTCGGAGACCACAATAATATGTGCAAAATAGGACTTCTGGAGACTGGACTCGACATTTCGACATACATTTTGTTGTTTAATCGAAAAACTGTACGATGAAAAATAATACAAACAAACAAGTAGAAAATAGATTGGACTCAAAAATAATTATCAAACCACAATACATATCCAGAGTGCCGAGATGTCGAACACATTCTCTAAAAAACAAAGAAAAACAAAAATTTTTATATTCAAAATTTTAAATTAGTCGATAGCATGTCTTTCACTTTAATTTCTCTGCGCATAATTTTCGACGTCTTTTTAGCATTTAGTATTTTAAAATTAATCTGTATAAACGTTATGTGCATTTATCTAAACTTTTTGTATACTAAAAAATACAATTATTTACCGTCGTGTTGACAGCCCTACCAGACCGCATTTCGAATAATTTAAAAAATAATTGAAAAGACGAACAATAATTGTTTTAAAAAATACGTACACGAATATCTGTGTGTTATGCCTGACATTTGTTGATAGCTTAAAAAGTTGTTTTGTGTAAGTTGTACAGAAATAGGATGGGACATTTTGCAAAGAGAACTTAGGTAATAATCAACATTCCGTTTAGAATGTTATTAGATTTTTTTAATTATAAAATATAATTATTTTTTCATCGGGAACAAATCATTATGTTGTTTAATCTTATTTTGTAATGTTAGTTATTTTTTAAGGCTTTATTTTTAAATAATCCTACATATAATTATAATTATATTGAGATGTTATACATGTCATTGTTTTTGTGCAAAGTGTTTGGGGAGTGATCCCGGATTAAGAAAGAGAGAAGCGACTGAATAAGTAGTAGATGAATAAAGCCGGAAGCTGCCAGCTCCGGTTCGGTCTGTACAAATGGTATACGCCGCCTTAACACTTAAATATGTTATTTACAGTGATCCCTACGATTCCATAATAAAATTATTCATCATTTTGATCAAATAAAGTTCTGCACTTGGCTTTACGTAATACACTTTTAATACTCTTAAAACATTAGCGCTGGTCAAAATTTTATATAACAGTTAAAAATGTATAGTAAATTCGATGTTAGGTGTGTATGATCTAAAGTATCTTTATGATCCAACTGTTGAAAGTTTTATTTGATATCTGGCTTTTCAGTGCCTTGTCAAAATATCACACTAAAAATAATATAAAAGAAAGATTAAATAAAATAAAAATAAATGCCTCTGCTCAAATACCTCATTAAATAATGAAAAGTTTTATGAAGTGTCAACCCTAATTTTTTTATCGGTGGTCGCGTGAAATTTTGACAAGCACAGCCCTAATTGCAGGGATCGCTGGGTTAATAGTGAATCATTTTATTGTATAATATTATTGTTCAATCATTTTTCCACATAGTTTTAAGTTTTTAGTTGATACTGTAGCGTAATTTTTCAATAATAAGGTAGCCGTTAGTAATCCTTTAATATTTTGTTAATTTTTTTCGTAATTAAATTCTCCGTAAGAGTTAGGTTAGTCTTGAACGGTCCTCGCGACCGGGAACAAAAAGACAATTGAGGGAAGTTGCATTTTCTTTTAATAAAAATAAATGATTCCGCGCGCGAACGTGAGTGTAAGCTATCTCATTTCGAGGTAACGGGATATCTGAGAGGCACGATCTTTATTCGATAGAGTTTCAATTCTCGAATTTAAAGGTTCAAATTTCTTTATCTAGATAATACATTTAAAAATCTCGCCTCACAGAATCCCGTCGAATGGAACGTAAAAGACATCGCCAGATCTTATTTCTAAGCATTTCGTGAACTCGTTTCGTCTGTCGGTGTGACTGTGTCTAACTCTAACTGTACATAGTGGTCGTTTTCCAATATTAGACACAGTGACTCACCGTGCTCATATTTATATGGACTTTCTCCATTACGATGTTATTTTCGAGTATGTGCAGTCACGCTGTCTAATGCCGTAAAACGTCCGCGGCAAGTTTCTATAAATGTAACTTCGTAAGTTTCTCCTTTATTGTCACTAATTGTTTTCCATCTGTATCTATTTCTAGATTAATTTAAACAATAATAATTATTGTACTATTACTATACAATAATTGAATTATTATTATTGACATTTTTAGAATTATCGTGGAAAGGTATAGCATAACGATGAAAGATTTCTTAACGTTTCGCTGGATGCAGTTTTTTTTTAAGCCAACGTACTCGTAGATCCGTTGGTTAAAATTTACATTATGTACAACATGAAGCATTTAATTTTAGACATATTAAATATAATGTTATCTTTATTGAAAAGATGAATTAGTTATTATTCGATTTTCTCACGATGTATTTATTTTAAATTAACGCTTACAAAAAATACATCACAAAACGGCAGGATCGAGCTCCTTTTTGGGAACGCTTCCTTGGCCAAACGGACATTGGTAGGTTTTTGTGATTCATTCAAAAGCAGGTAATGGACCAATATAATGATAGTTACACTGTTATTCTCCTATATGATTGAAAAGCTCATCTTTTTTGTATGATACTTATATAAACTGCAAAATATGAGCTAACGAGATCAAATTATAATATTGTTATTTAATTATTGAGTACAAGTTTTAACGAAATATTTTTTTCAATATACCTTACTCGCCTCTTTATTTTTGTTATTTCGTTCCTTTAGTTTTTATTATTATTGTTTAAATATCATTAACAGATAAATAGATGATTTCGCGTAAACATTTATGCGACAAGTGATTATTTTATTAATAAATATATCTTTATTATGTTTCACTTCACCCGTAAGAATGTTGAGAACTTGGCTTGGCACTATCGTGTGTTTACATCGTTCAAGAAACGTTTGATTACAGCAAAATTGGCAAAAACGTGATTGGCTCGACTCAATCGTATTAAATCTAGTCAAATTTTTAGAAAGGAAAAGCTAAGCTTACTGACGATTCGACTGACTTTTTTGATAAAGAAGTTATAAAGTGACGTCCAAAACTCCAGTCGCTAGGCGACTCAAAAAGTTGATTTGAAATTGTGGAATTGTAGTAAAAGAAAAATTGTGAACCAACTGTTTCTTACGTATACTGTATCTTAATAAGAACGTTGAAGTGAATAAAATGTTTTTTCATTATGTAATGTCCTTTTATCTTTAGGGTCTTTGTCTTACGTTGTCTTATTGAAGTGGCTGGTTAGGCAGGTGTGAAGACGTGCGAGGATATTTAAAACCTGTATACAATAAATTTCTTTCATTTGTTGATTCGATTGTTTCATTTTTCACAAGTCCTATATTTAAATCGCATTGAAAACCATCACAAAGGAAGAGGTAGGTTAAAGAAAATAGAGAACAAGGAAGAGCGAGGAGAAATTTTCTAGGTGATAATAAAGGAAGACAGATGTCATTAACTATATTGTCCATGTAGGTGAAAACAGTGTTATTTAACCGCTGTACATACTCGTAATACAGCAAGTCTTTCGTTATAAATAATAAATAATAAATTTTTATTTCAAAAACTACATGGTAAAGATAAAAACTATCAGATACGAACATTTTTAGGAACAATTAAAGAATTTTGCCTGAACTAGGTAGTCCTGTTTGTCAGGACTTAACTTAAAATAATCATTGCATACTCACATGTTCCAATTCAATAAAAGTCGAATTAATTTTAAACTACGAGTTAACGACAAAATCTGCAAATAACTCTGCAACGGCAAAATCAACGCTTTTAAATTATAAATCAATCAATAATTTGTGATGAAATAAAATATTAGGAAAATTACAATCAGAAAATAAAGTCTGACGATGTAATGGACGGATTTAGTTAATTAAGTAGTTGCTATAAAGGTACTCGTAGATGTTCAAATTTTACAAATACCTGATTTCAATAAGAAGGAAATCGAAAAGCACAAACAAAATTTAATAACGTCGTACGTAACGGCGTGGCCAGAAACAAGTTCTCAGAATATATTAAAACAATGTCCTTATTTATTATGATCACGCTAAATCCTATGAACTCACCCACCTGACGGCAACAGGCAAAATTAAATTATATAAGTACATACCTATTTTTGTTTTTGAATATAACAAATTTATATAATAACCTAAGATTAGGGTAATAATCTATCTAAATCTAGAGCTTCAGAATAAACAAACATTAAGACATACTTTTGGGCAATTTTGCCATCAACAGTGAGGCAGGCGATGGTCATTGACATGAAAAACTCAGAGAGAAATAATCCTGGTAGACTAGATGACAGATTATCCAAAATAGGGCCTAAGGAAATAGGTGAGTATCTATTAAAACGTGTAAGAAGCAGACGCGAAGACTATTCAGGTGCCAAATTAGCTTCGTCGTGGAGGATCGGATTGTCTCTATTAACATACTCGTAGGTAGTTTCACAATCATTCCTAAGCGATTCCGATCGGATCCCAGTTATGTTGGAATAGGGAATCGAGTTTACCTAAATCCGATGGGAAGAATAAATAACGTAAAAACTTATGAATACAGACAGAGATTCGAATAATTTGAGTTTAAATTTTTTGGAGCCCGATAGGAAACGTTTCTGAATAATTGTGAATACAATAATACTTACAATTGGGTATGGATGTTTTCGTCGTTGAGTCTAGAACACCGAACTGCCTGTCTAGTCAGGCAGTTCGGCCTGTCTGTCTGACTAGTCTGTCGTAAAAAGCGATCGCGTATACACGCGAAGTTATGACGTGATGACGAAGATGGCCGCCGACTGTTTTGATTTCTGTTAGTATTCCACATTCGAGTTTTTTTCTATTTCATAAAATTGATTTCTACGAGATTTTAGAAAAAACTCGTTTGCCGCCCGACTTCATAGCAAAAAATATTAATTTACGAAGATTTGTCTAATTCGTTATGTCGTCTTAAAATAGCTAAGGAAAAACATTCCTCTGTCTTCTATTGATAGAAAAATTGCATAGCACTTTGACCGATTTGAAGATAAATGCACAAATGCACATAGTTTTGCACTTGCTGGTAGAAGCTGTAACATTCCTAGTTGTCCTACCATTACTGGTAATGGTAACGAGCTGTTACATAATTTTATATTACTGTTACATTGAACTGCTCTATCAAATATTATGAGAATGTACATCGCCACGGTGAATATAGGTAGGGTAGGTATCACCCATGACCCATTATCATCTGCCTACCCTTATCCCACTAAGTGTGGTCAGTATCTATATCTATCATTAGCTTATATCTTTAAATGAGCAATTCTTGTATATATATATATATATACTTGGAATCTCGGAATCGGCTCCAACGATTTTCATACAATTTAGTATAAAGGGGGTTTCGGGGGCGATAAATCGATCTAGCTAGGAATCATTTTTAGAAAATGTCATTTTATTCGTGTTTTATCGATAATCAACTTAAACATAAACTTGGAAGAAAAATAACAAAAAAGAGGCGTTTAAGTAGTCTCAACTGAAAAATATGACTCTTCCTGACATCTATTGGCGAATAATAATACTATTTTTTGTGGGCAACTAATTGCTTTAACGACACAACAGCAGATGACGTTGTTAAGTAACACGAAGTCAATGAGTGTTTGCTTTGAGGTTAGACTAAAATCAATTGTTTATTTTTTTTTTTTTATCAACTAATCTTTATTTTTATTTGTCCTTATTTATTTATTTATTTGTTTGTTTGTAAATGCCTTATATGTAACTATTACAAGATACATATACCCTGTAAGGGTATCGCATTATAAAACTAAATTAGACAGTAACTCTTAACTAAAAAATAAAAAGAATAACAATTTCTAGTTTGTAACAATAATTTACGCGAGATTGAAATGCTTATCCTCTAAATAATATTCAACTTTGTAATAACATTTTTGTATTAATATCTCTTTCAATTTTCTGTAGAATGTTGTTTCTTTAGCCTCTTGTCTTAAATTAATAGGTAATTTGTTGTAGATTTTAATTAGCATGTATTCCGAACTCCTTTTTACAATTTCTAATTTTGGTTCTGGTGCTATAATTTTGTCATGTTGTCGAGGATTTGTACTAACTGAAAACTGTTTTAAATGTTTCTTAACGAATATTGCTGCTTCAAGAATGTACAAACTAGGTAATGTTAGTATTTTTTGTGCTATAAAGTGCGGTGTACAATGGGCGCGTGGGCGTATATTCATCATAATGCGTATGCATTTCTTCTGCATAATAAATAAGTCTTCAATATCTGTACTATTGCCCCATATTATTATTCCGTATTTTAACCAGGAGTAGGCATATGCGTAATAGGCGCTCATAGCTGTTTTTGTATTTGTGTTTGATTTTAGAATAGATAAAGCATATGTAAATTGAGACATTTTTGATGTCATTTTTTTAACGTGTCCCTGCCAATTTAGATGTGAATCTATTGTTATTCCTAGAAGTGTAGTTTCGCGCGTTTCGCTTACATTCAGGTTTTTTTTGAGTTTGCTGAGCTCTAGAGGCTTTTTCTGGTGAGGGTGAAATTGGATAATTTTGGTTTTACTAGCGTTTATTTCTAAGTTTTGTGATACTATCCACGTTTGTACGGTTTTAAAGGTTTCTGTCACATGTTTTAGCATCTCGTTACTAGTTGGGCATTTGAAAAGTAGTGTTATATCGTCAGCAAATAATATGCACGGCGAGTCTACTATTTTTGGTAGGTCGTTAATGTAAATTATAAAAAGAATGCAGCCTAGTACGCTGCCCTGGGGAATTGAGGAGTTAATTACAAGTGTATCTGAATGTATATTCTGTTTAATTGCAGAATCTTCATGGTTGTGTTCTATTTGTACTAACTGCTTTCTATTCAATAAGTAGGATCGCAACCAATTTAAGGGTTTCCCTCTAATACCTATTTTGTTTAATTTTCTTAGTAAAATATTATGCGAAACTTTGTCGTATGCCTTTTTCATGTCCAATAGTATTCCGATTGTGTGATGTTTGTCCTTCATGTTGTTTAGTATGTGTCTTTGTAAATTATATATTGCAAGAGTAGTAGACGAGTTTTTTCGGTATCCGTATTGATCTTTGTCTAGTAGTTTGTATTTTTCTAAGAAAATATATATTTGGTTAGAGACCACACGTTCAAAGATTTTGGATGTTGTAGGAAGCAGTGCAATTGGTCTATATTTACTTACATCTGTAGATTTTCCATTTTTTTTTAAGATGGGCCGGACTTTTGCCATTTTTAACTTATCAGGGAAACATTCTTCGTCTATGGACTGGTTAATTAGTGTTGTCAGAATCGGTGTTAGTTCGGTGATGCACGCTTTAATTAGTACGGATGGAACGTCGTCCACTCCACAACTATATTTATTTGACATATTTTTAATGATTCTGAATACCTCCGATTCTTTGACTGGTGACAGAAACATAGAATTTGTGATAGGCGTTACTGTTTTGTGTGTTTTGGTTTGCGTGAGTTTGCCTGTTGAGCTTGTTTCACCTATTGACGCAAAATACTTATTAAATGTGTTTGCCACTAAGTGTGAGGTATCGAGAACTGTTCCATCTACTTCTAACTTTATGTTGCATTGTCTATTATTTGTTTGCTTATTTGTTGTATCTTTTATAATATTCCACATGGTTTTAACCTTATTTTTTGATTTTTCCATTTTCTTCGTATAGTTAATTTTTTTTGATAGTTTGATGCTCTTTTTTAGTATATATTTATAGTGCTTGTAGTGTTCTTTCATAACTTTATTATTTGTTTCATTAACTAAAATTTGTAGGGTTCGCTTGTGTCGACAAGATTTTTTTAATCCTTTAGTAAGCCATGTATTTTTTTTGTTTGGTTTAATGATTATTTTTTTGTTCGGTATCCATTTATTTAATAGTTCGTTTATTTTGTTTTCAAATTTGTTATAATTTTCATTAATATTTTGGTTGTTATTTATTATTTTACTCCAGTCAATATTTGTAAGAGCATTTCTAAACCTGTTTATATTACTCGTAGAGAATATTCTCTTCTCAACTATTATGTTTTGTGTTTTTATATTTCCCCATGTTTCAAACTGGTACAGTAACGCTTTGTGATCTGAAATACCAAAATCTTTGACTTCTATCTGAAACTCTTTTGTTTTGTTCGTATAGAGTAAGTCTAAGCATGTCGATGTTTTTTTAGTTATTCTAGTAGAGTCTGAAATTTTTTGGCGTAGATTATGTTCTAACATAATATTTTGGAGTTTTTGGTAGCTGACTGGTTTTTTGTTTTTGTCTAAATTAAAATCTCCGCCTATGACAACGTGTCTTTTATTTATTAATGGTTTTATTGTTGATAATATTTTGCTTAGAACCTGGAAAAACATTTCAATGTCGCGCTCTAAACGATAAATAACAACTATAAGGGTATTTTCTTTCGGGATTTCTACTGCACAGGTTTCTACGATAGACTCCACTGTTAGTTCAGATATGTCTGTTCGTTCTTTGTATTCAATTTCATCTTTTAAAAGAATTGCTACTCCTCCTCCTCCTGTATTTTTCCTATAATATCCTGTAGCAAATTTATACCCTGAAATATGAATCCAATTCTTTTGTTTTTCTGTTATCCATGTTTCAGTTATGCATAAGGCTTCTATTGGACCATTATCTTCTATAATGCTCTCTAACTCGTCAGTCTTATTTTTGATGCTTCGTGCGTTTTGATAAAATATGTTGAATTTGTTAGCGAAATGTCTGTTTTTGTGGATTCATTTTGGTACCTTTCTGTGACTGAGGAGTGTGGTTTATATCTGTTTGTAAGGCATCATCCTTACTTTCCGGGCTGTGTCTGGGAGTTATGTTATCAGTGTTTGTTACTTTTGTGTCCATATTCATAGTTGGTGTTCGTGCTATTGCTGCGTAGGATGCTGGAACACTTTGTAACATTAAGTTTCCTTGTCGATTTGGTGGCGTGTTTTGTGTAGTGTATTTCTTTGTCTGCATTTCCATAACTTCTTTTTTCTCTGTATATTTCTTACCTTCCACAAAAAGCTCATTGTTTCTTATTACTGCATGTTTACCTTTTTTACGTTCCATTAATTGTATCTCTCTGAGTTGTCTTCTCACTTTGATGTCTTCGTTGTTGAGGTATTCTGAAATGGCTAGCCCTGTATTTTTAAAATATTGTTTGCTTCTTAATATGTATTTATTCATCCTTTTACTTATAATTTCAACCATTAGAGGTCTTTTATAGCCTCTTTTTCCGATTCTAGAAAGGTCTTCTATATATCCAGTTAAGTCAATATTTAATGTGTCTTGAAATATCATAATCACGCGGTCATGTAGTTCGTTTTCATTTTCTCCGTGTTCTTCTAGTCCGTACAATACAAACTTCTTACTATTGACATTATTTGTTTGTTTTTGGGTCGTTTCCGTGTAGTTTAGCTCAGCTATTTGTTGCTTTAAATTTTGATGTTCTATTTGCATTTTGGAAATTTGCCAATTAATTTTCTCAATTTCTGCCGTTGTTTCAAGGTGTTTTGCATTAGTTTCTTGTTTGTGCTCCGTAACTTCGCGTTCAAGTTTGTTAATCGCTTGACTTATTTTCCAAAAAACACAATAAAAAAAAAAAATACCGAGCAAAGCTCGGCCATCCAGGTACTGAGTACTTATATGTCTAGAAAGAGTTTCGTACTGTTCATGAACGGAAAGTGACAGGCCAACTTTTTTATACTAGTGTGTGTGATAGGTACGTCTATACTAAGGGTTGCGTCATAAATTTTGTCCATGTAGAACATAATAGTTGGCGCTTATATTTTTTTGGCCTGATCAATGTTATTTCAGTCCATCTGAACAACTCATTTACCAAAACTCTATCACTCTTTATTTCAAAATTATATCCCTTCTCTTCCATGACCCATTAATTAAAAAATCTGCAGGCTCTTCAGCCTACATAAATAATAATGCTTTTAATATTTAAAAATTGGCTACCAATAATGACATGACCCTGGCTCCATTTTTTGCTAAAAAAATAATTGACGGGACCCGTCAGCCAAATGTCATTTGGTTTGTAAAGCGAAACAACATAATGAAAAATAATTGTTTGCAAGGCATTTTTGTACAACATTTATTAACCACAAATTACTCTTATTCAAAGCAATGTCGGTTTTAACAGTTCAAAATATATTTTTCGAGTAAACGCCTCAGGCAGCAAGCCACTTGGTCACAAGGACGAGGTTTTCAAATAATTTTAAAGAGTAAAAATTAAAGATGGCGGATCCTGTTATTAAGCGATCCCGCCAAAACGAAAAAAAGCTAAACTTGAACCGGGTTCTTTTTATCGCTCTGTTTCATTTCGGCGGTTATTTCTGCTGGTGAAATGAAGATTTATTTTAAACCTGACTTAAATGAAATGTTGACCTTCAAGTTGACTGTTTGCATGCTTTCGTTTTTTTATGCAATTGATGTTGGTAGATAAAATTACTTGTACCTAATTATTTATTTATTTGTAATTTTTTTTAGTAGGTAATTTGTTTGTAAATGATTGTTTAATCATTTACCATTACCCAAAAAATCCAAAGAATCGTGAAGAACGATGATATCTGACCAGGGACCCTATTCGGAGATTTGAAATTTTCATCTCACTTTTTCTCAGGAATAGGGCTATTCCTGCGCGTGAGATGAGATGAGATTTTATCTTGGTCACTCTCACACCTATGACGTTTCAAACGAGAGCAACAAGGACGAGAAAAAGTGAGATGAAAATTTCAAATCTCCGAATAGGGCCACTGGTCGCATTCTTCAACCGATTCTCGTAAAATTTTGTCAGTAGGTTCGAGTTCGGTTAGGTTCAATAATTATGTAGATTTTTTTAGGCAAGTATCTTTTTGTAATTTTCCAAAATGGCAGAGATACCTATGTTTTTTTATAACGTCACTACGATGACAAAATTATGAATTACTAGCCGCGCCCCGCGGTTTCACCCGCGGTTAAAAAGTATCCTATATGCTATTCTAGACTATAATCTATCTCTGTGCCAAATTTCATCCAGATCTGTTCAGCCGTTCTGGCGTGAAAGAGTAACAAACATCCATCCATCCATCCATCCATACATACAAACTTTCGCGTTTATAATATTAGTAGGAAAGCATTTTTTCGAAGCTGAAGCATGGATGATTCGCTCTCTAACGCTCGCTCGGTCGAATAAATTAGTTAGATCAATAATCCCAAAATCACTAAGTACCTACTTATAATGCCCTAACATGCAAACACAATACACTAAACATAGGTAGGTACTGATATGCAAGCAAAACATAATACATAAACCCAAGTTTAGTACATTGCTAAAAAACCAGTCAAATCGGAGCATCGAACTACAAAAGCTCGCAAAACAAAAAAAAACAAAGGAACAAATCAGCGTGCAACCCTGACATTGAAGCCTGCGCCAGCGCAGCCGAAGGAAGTCGAAAACAGCCGAACTTGGCCGAGCATTGCCAAAAGAGACCGTGACCTTACTCTCTTGCTCTTGACTTACTTGAGCTGCCTCTGTGTGAGTGTATGTAATTCGGGTACTTTGGCAGGGCGTGTTTTTTTTTCTCAGCAAAGAATAGGCATAGAGTTGGTAAAGCCCGTAGCGCGTATCACAATAGTACCTACCTGCACAATTTTGAGGATTATACTGACGTGTACTCAACTGTATTTTTTACCGTTTTTTTATTTTATGCCAACGGCTCAATATGCATAATTAATTTATAGACAATAATAAGGCAAATAAATTTAATTCGTCCATCCATTAGAAATTTATTCAAAGCACCAGCTTGCAAACGCAATAAGTGTAAAATTTCCGTTAGAAAAGAAGTAGACGCTAGAATGCAAACTACATTAAATTTTAATTACGGGCAGGTGGTAAAAATTGCCAGCTATTTACGTAATAAAGATAAATTAAGTAGCCAGGACTTGTTTACTAGTAAGATTTAATTAGGTACTTAGATGCTTCAGTGAAACCTACCTACCTACTTGTTAATACATTTAAATAGATTAAAAAAATACAAATACCTACTTATGTGGTAAATTTATTCATTACTAATAGCTGCTCCCCGTAGTTTCACCCGCTGTCCTACGAAAACTAGTGTTTTTTCCGGGATTAAAAGTACCCTATGTCCTTTTTTGGACCCCTGACCATGGTATAATAATTTTATTATACTCCGCCAGGTATAGCATTCATAAACACGTAGTGACGTTCAACGATGCAAAAGCAAGACCGAGATAAGTCATTTACAACAAGTTCGAAAGAGACAGATGACGATGACTTCACATGTGTTTTCTGAATGCTAGACCATGTTTTTTTGGGATCATGCCCCTGACAAAGTGTATGAAAAATTTCATGAAATTCGGTTGAGTAGTTAGCAGAAATCGAAAGGCAGATAATATTTAGCTTTGTCAAAGCAAGATCATTATAAGGTTTTCCCTTTTTTTCCTTTCTTCAAACTTTGGTAATAAACTATCTCAAATAGCGACAATTTTTGTATAATAATGTCATCTGTCCCCAAAATTACTGCTCTTTGACCAACCAATTCGGTTTTTTGTCCGCCGCGTCACTCACACATTGCATTGCACATGCACGTTGCCCATACTGGTGTGCGTGTATTTTTCGCCGTATGCAATGTTTGGGCAATGCACTCGGCGGCACAATGGCAGTGACCTTGGGAACGCAGCTGCGGTTCGAACCTGGGAGGGACCAATTTGAACGAGGAATTCGAAAATCGAAGATGGCGGCCTCGAATTTTGACGTTAGCTTTTGATTTTTACTTTTTTAAGTTTTGACTGTTAGATGGATAACATTTTCGTTGTTCACGCCGGAAATTGCTAACAAAAAAGAAAAGGATCCTTAAGTACCTTAATGTTAAAACTACCCAGTGTGTTATAACGGAGGCTTATGGCTAAGAGCCATATCTTCCAACCTTATATTTTTAACGTTATCTAAAAAAAACAACGTCTTAAGGCGCTTCGATTATGTATTGACGGGGCATAAAATTTTATTCCAACACTAGCCCGGCAATACCTACTGGCAGTATTGCCGACTGTAGCTCGGCCATCATCAGTCTTGCTGGAAATAGGCTGAGCCACACTCAAAATTTTGTCAAAATATCGCCGGGCCAGTATTGCCGTTAAAATATGGCCTGTCCAGGGGCACCCTTACTACCTAACTACTACCTAACTTTCGGCGCTAGAGTCTAACCTCCTTACTAATAGCTATTACCTTTTTTTTATGTAGAATAGGTCGACGTTTGACCACAAACTCGCCTGATGTTAAGCGACGTTGTGGTCTAAGATGGAGCACGGCGACCTATAAGGTACTTATTCACTCTAGCCTTGAAGTTTTGTAGAGTGAAGAAGTACAAAGACGGCAGTTGAGTGAGGCGCTACAAGTGCGCTACTGCTCAGACCCGTCTTCGGAACGGTTACACCGGACAACATCCCGAAACACGACTAGGTCATTTCACGGCATGGCTTGGTTCGGTGGGTGGGAACTATATAGCCAAAAGCCGAAGCCTCCCAACAGAGTTTGCTACCCGGTTAGCACTACCCGGGGACCACGTGTAGGGAATCAGAATAGAGTATACTCTTAAGGACGTGGGTAGCTCAGCCCCCAAAACCTAAATCTAAACCTAAAGGGTTTACCGATCTTAAATAATATATATTTGTTTATAATAATAGCGATTATTTTGACAATGTTGTTTATTTTATTCTGTTTAACTACATTTATAACTAATATACTTCTATACCTATGTACCTACCTCATATTCCGACCATCTGTTTTTCCGACTAACTACAACCTAGGTATCTTCAAAGCCAGAGTGAATAAGTACCTACTAGGTCTTCGTGCTTCATCTTAGGCCACAATGTCGCTTCACATCAGGCGAGTTGGTGGTCAAATATTATATAAATGTTGTTATTCATAAAAAAAAAAATATATACCTACGAGTATATTGCACACTCGACTTGGGTCTACTATTGAGACTATATTTAAATTAAGACCTATGTAGACTATGTCTACACAGTTACGCAATAAATTATTCTTATTCCGATTTTAATAAACGTTGTGTAGCCTCGGAATAATAAAGTTAAAACACTTTATCTTTTTTTTAAGTTTGTAACTCGATCGAATAAGACGGTTTTTTAAAAGTTAAGTTAAAAGGGGGTTATTTTTTACGAAAACATAGGCCAAGAGCCGGGGGATTTTTTTTGGAATTTGTGCAGGGATGTCTCCGGAATGTAAATCCCGGATTATTAACTTACTTCTAATTATTAAGGGTCGGTCAACGCCTAAAGCGCAAAAAAAAAGCTTTTCCAAAATGTGATTGGCACTTAAAAACAGGGAACCTAATTAATAGCAGGTAGGTAGCAGGCTTTCCAAAGGACCTAGGTACTATACGATCGACAATCACATCTCTGACAGAGATAACCTCGGTCGGCGACATAATTTATATGGTTCTGTATTGTTCTGTAAACCGCCTTCCACACGGCAAGCTAACCACCAAAGTCACATCTGTCGGGCGAGACGTGCTTGACGATCGCGTAGGAGGCCCTTCGACACCAGGCGGCAGTCAAAACTGCTAGTTCGACTCTATCTTTAGCTGAGCAAGTTTTAGGTGAGAGTGTACTTAAAACACATCTAGAATACTTAGTAACGCAATCAGTAAAGATTGGCCTCATCATCTTCCTACCCTTATCCCACCCAGGTATAGCGTCGCTACAGTATGTATCTACGCACGTCATTCGTCCTTTCGTCTCTATCAGGCCCTATTCGGAGATTTGAGATTTTCATCTCATCTTTTGACGTTTTTTAACGTCGTTTTTTACGCGTGAGATGAGATGAGATGAGAAGATAAAATCTCATCTCGCTAATGAGAGATGATATCGAGAGATGATAATGATGAGATGATCTCACGCGTAGGAATAGCCCTCCAGTGGCCCTATTCGGAGATTTGAGATTTTCATCTCACTTTTTTTCGTCCTTGTTGCTCTCGTTTGAAACGTCACAGGTGTGAGAGTGACCAAGATAAAATCTCATCTCATCTCACGCACAGGAATAGCCCCCCTGGCCTAGCTATAATATAGAAAAGCTTAAGCTAACCACCAAACTCACATCTGTCGGGCGAGACGTGCTTGTCGATCGTGTAGTAGGCCCTTTGAAAGGCCTGCTACTAACCTACCTAGGTACATGCTGCTGCCTATAATTAAGTTCCCCGTTTTTAGTGTCAATCACATTTTGGAAAAGCTTTTTTTTGCGATTTAAGCGTTGATTGGCCCTAAAAATTAAAAGTACGTGTACCTATCTGATCGTCAGTGATCGGCTACGAACATTTTTTTTTTCCTAGGGAAAATCCTATAAGGATACCATCACCGGCCCCGGGGACGGGTAGAGTGGTTATGTGGCATCCAGACGCTGGCTGCGCAGCCTTTCCACTAGGAACCCTAGGGTGCTGCATCATCGGCTCTAAATTTTCGGGACTTCATTATGCAGGTTGGGACTATGGGGACGCTTTCGCACGCTCCCGCGGCCCCGATAGCGCCAGGCCTTCCAGGCTCTGGGCCGAGTCTTTGCTCTACCTCCTGATGTCTGATGTCCGGATAGATCGTCTTCACCCACCTCAGGGACGAACTCAGAAAGTGTGCGTCAGATAGAATCCATGTCTGGAAGCCCATGGTCCCCATGCCACTTCGGGAGTATTATGTGGTAAATAGGTTTATAGACTATAGATTAGAAGATTAAACTAAAGCAAAATTAGCAAATTTTTCGAATACTAACGTCGTCGGTTCGCACGCGACCCGCGCATTACTACCCGGTATCGATGTCAGGACCATTACAATATAACTATTCTGGCACCTGCGATGTTAGGCTCGTATATTCGTCGCTCTCACCGTAATAACTTCTCCAAGGAGAGAGAGAGATAAGTTGAGCGATATTGCACGAGCCAGGGACCCTATTCGGAGATTTGAGATTCTCATCTCACTATTTTGCGTCCTTGTTGCTCTAGTTTGAAACGTCATAGGTGTGAGAGTGACCAAGATAAAATCTCATCTCATCTCACGCGCAGGAATAGCCCCCCTGAACAGGGACTCAGACTAGGTAATTCAGCGGTTTTTTTTTCACTGATTAGATTATGTAGGTACCACCTGTCTACCTACCAACTAATACTAAATCACAATGGAACGAGTGCGTTCGCAGTTTGGAGCGAACTATTAGGGTAACCTATCCTGTAATTTTCTAAGTACCTACTTCTTTTTTATTTGAGAGAAAAATAATCGTAAAATAACAAACGGTAAGAAACTTACGGTACGTAAGTAAGTATGCTAGGGAAACGATATCACCTACCCTACCCGTGTATACCTGTATATTTGGTATTTTTAATTACCAGATTACCAGACAGGGGGCTTACCTAGGGTTTTGATTGTTAGCAAAAACTCTTTTCGTTTTTTTTGGCTCCATACGTTAAACGTAGTTCCATAACTCCAGGTGCGCTTTATTGAATTTATAGAGCCAAATGAACACAGTAAAGTTTTCGTGACCATCAAAATTCATGTTACGAGTGCAGTACATTATTAGAAAAATTCTAATTAAAACTTACGGTGACTTTATAAACTAGTAGCGCCATCTCTCTTGGCAACTGAAAACAACTCTTATTTGTCTGCATGCAACGCCATCTTTGTTGTAAGGTGAAAACAATTAAATTGTAGTGTCTATAGTACTTACTAGACAGCGCTGAAGTTGCACAGTTAATTGAAAATATTTAAAACACTACAACTAATCAAATTATAAGACAAAAAATAATTGTTAGTTTCGATTGAAATATATTTTTCGATTTAATCTATTAGGCACACAATAATTTAAAAATATTATGTGAACGCAGCTAAAATCGGGTCATTTTGGCAGCTCATGGCTGTCAAAATAGTGCTGCCCCCATGTTGAAAGTTTATTTAATTTTTGGGAAAAGTTATCTACCATAGGCCCGAACTTTTTCATTGGTACATGTTTTTTTTTTGGTGAAAATAATATTCATAATATGATTTTATAGTTAATAACGTGTCTAAATATGACACATATGTAATTTATTGTAAAAGATAGATTTTTCTACAATTATATATTTTGTAATCATAAAAAGTAGCCCGCTATTAATTTGTGCGTTTGTTCATAAAAAACTTTTCATGTGGTCATAAAATTATTATATTAGAGGAACTATTTTTTTATTTTCATAATTTTTTTAATTTGTTGGCTCTCATGCAGGTTTAAAAAATCACCCAGTTTGAAATATTATAGGCTTTTTCAATGTTTATTTTAAGACTGCAGTGTAGTTCCCCATTTCAGTAATGCCGGATACTTTACTGAAACTTTAAGTCAAGTTTTGTAGGAAACACGCAAGTAGTGTTAATTTTTTAATGTTCGTATCGTTTGCCCACACTTGTGCACGTTATCGAACCGGTAAAGGATAATAATCCACCATACAATCGAAGAATCACAAATGTTAGAAAATAATATAAAATCATGATCTTCTCGGTTCCCCTATTCTATTGAATAAAATTAAAAGAGATTTTATGGCCTATGAAACCTTATGTAAATAGAGTGTGTAAATAAAAACAAAGTGCGGGTAATTATTGCTTCACGAATGGTATCACTAAATTTAATACCGTTTTGTACCGTATGAATTTACGCGACGTCGGAACGGCTTTTTCGTCCGAGCTAACAAAACTCGTTGAAAATGCATCTAGCAAAATGGTAGAATCGCTCCAAATGTTTTTATTCCTGTTCAAATCGAAGTACAGACGAAAATGTCAATGGTTGCCGCCGTGCCTGTGTTCTGTTCTCATAGTGTTATTGTTGTGTACTGGAGTTTTGGCTAAGTGTAGTGAACATAACTGTACTAATGGTGTATGTAAAAATGAGACGTGCGTGTGTTCAGAAGGTTGGCAGGGTCCTGAATGTCAATATTGCGGCGGGAAAGTCAAGTAAGCATCTGGAAAATGCTCTTTTACAAGATAGTTCAGTGACCTCTTTCGTAGACGCGCCTTGCAAGCTGCCCACTATGTGTAAGAGAAAGCCAGTTATAGGATGATCCAATTATATAGTTTGGCTTCTTTGCCACATCCTGGCTGTCGCCAAGGCCGCGTCTAGACGGTGGTTACGTCTCTTTTAAAATAGGAATACATTTCCATTGTAGTTTGTAAAACACAAGCTGTTCTACTTCTTGTTTACTCATAGCGCTTCAATAAATCTACTAATGTTATTGTATTGTTGTCCTAGGACGCTGTTATTGTTACATGTGTTGTGATGTCACCAAATCCTTGTGAACGTCTCTACATTATCAGTATAGTATTGGATTAAAACTGGTTTTGTTTACGGAGACTCAACGTTGAAACTATACTATTAATAATAATACCTAAATATCTATTTAATGATACAAGTTTCTATGTTTATCAAAGAAAACAATATGTATACAGTGCAACTAACTTTAAATGTGCTAGTAAGTAAACAGAACCACAAAATTTTTACTAAAATGTCTTGAAAAATTCAACAGTAACACCCCCATCCCTCATCAAACTTTGCAGATGAATTAGAACAGATGCACTATTCTAAAAATAGAAAATCAATAGTTTCAATTTTTTTGCCCTATCACTATCAGAAATGTATACTAAACATTTACAAAGAACTTTTAAGTGTAGGATACAGGCTTTGAACTTATTGAAGTGCATATCTAGCTATCTCTTTCGTGTATTGATTGTCAGACCTAGTAAAATTTACTTGACCTATATCTAAAAACAGCTGTTTCATAGAAAGAGTTAAATGTTTCAACTATTTTAAAGAATTTGCTTTCAAGGCCTCTATTATATACATGTTCCTGTCCATTCAGGTTGCCTGGAAGAGATCGCTTTGAGTGATAAGGCCGCCCATTAAAAACTCAGTTAAGCCGTATTTAAGTACTATTGTAATTATTTTATGTTTACAATAAAGAGTTGTTGTTGTTGCTTACAAATGGATAGTTGTTCTTTTTCATATTACAGTTATCAGGAAAAGGTGTACTAAGCCGAAAGGGTTTCATTTTACACATCATTATGAACAACTTGTACATTTGGGTCAACCCTGAAAAAATAGATAAAAAAATAACAGCTGTCCCATGTGTTTTGTCGACAATCAATAAACTTTTTGTATGGAACAGCTGATTATTTTAAATGAGATTTTGGGTTGGCTTCATAGTTAAAGTTGTTTGTAATTAAGAGTACATTGACACCCTTGTGGATTAGTAAACCCTACACCGATAACCCTGTATATAAAATAAACTAGCTTCTTATTTCATACAGACAATGTATTTTCCAATTCAGAATCTCCTATTTTGAATTAAAATTTTGTTTTAAAATACCGAAACCAAAAAATATTATGACCAATTCAAGGAAAATGAAAATATATCTATACTACCTAAGTACCTACCATAAACAATGAAGTCAATAACCTTTGGTTATTCTCAATCAAAGTATTCCATCAAAACAATACCTCAATACATATATGTATATTCATGAATCTAAATATAGTCTTTCCTCATATTGAGATTGAAGGTGCATTTCCACAGAAGCTGTTTGCAAATAGTAAAGTAGTGACCGGCGCTGGTTTCGCTTGGTACCTTTTTTTTTTAATATAAAATTGAATGCATGTGTCATGCTAAGAGAAAAAACTGCAAAGTGGACTAGGGCAGTGACCAAATGGACACCCAGATTACACAGAAAGAGGAAAAGAGGTGCACAAGCTCGAAGATGGACAGATGAAATAAGAGCACTAGCAGGGCCATTATGGACAAGAATAGCTAGAGATAGAAATTAATGGAGACTGGAGAAGGCCTTTGCATCTCCCGACGCTCTGAGATATATTATAGAACATCATAGACACATTATAAAATCTCAGAAGCTAGACTCAGACAATAAAGGGTTCATAAAAAAATATAAAATTATTTTACTGATGGTGAAACTCCAATATGCCCCTAGCAGGCCATCAGTGCAGGACTTATCATCCCCATCTGGAATAAGAATAAGATGGCTAAACCTCCAGATCTAACCCCAGGTCCGGATTTAGAGGTGTTGAGGCCCTAGGACGACAAAAAAGTGGAGGCCCCTAATTATTAGGAAGAGATAGAATAGAGAACCTCAGTGTGAACGAATATGGATAAATTGGTTTTGAATACATAAATGTATTAAGGGGTCACAACACTTTCAATTTTCAATACAAACATGCTTGTTAAATTTCTTGGAAACAATTTGTCAGTTTATGATTAAATTTGGCATGTACAACTAAAAATAAACTATATCTCCGCCTTATGGTCTTGGTTTTTAGAAAAATCGTCTGGTGAAAAATATCCGTATTTGTAGGAGGTCAGTTTTGGCCGATTTATTTAATTGATAGACAATACAAATCAAAAACCCTTTACATAGGAAGGTTGTCTACAGCATTAACTTTTAAATTAATTCACAAACCAAGAGAAATTTTTAAGTTAATTATGAATGATTAGAAAAGTACGAAACTCATAAATAATTATTGAAATTGTACTTTGTCACTCTGTATATAACTTTAAGAGGCTTATCAGTATCTTCACTTGCTCTCTTCGCTCGTCATCTTCTTCCAGGCGAAATCGCAATATAAAGCCTTTAGCCAATGCAAAGTTAGTCCAAAGTGGTCGCCGGACCCTTAAGAAATCATATTTGTACAAGTGAGTAGGTATTTTTATCAATGAAATTAAAAATAAAAACATAAACAGTCAGACAGTCCAGTCAGAATTTGGTCAAATAAATTTGGCAGATTACTTATTCCTAAAAATGTCTATAGTAAAGGCACCTCTCTTGTGATGGGCTGTAGACCCACCCCCAATAAATCCAGCCCTGTCTAATGCTGTTGCATGGTTATAGGAGAAGTTGGGGGGTAAGCAGACAGAAAGAGGGACAGCAGCAGGAAGGGACTATTTTATCCTCCTAAGAAGAGAAGAGAATGAAAAGAAGAGATAGAAAAACTATCTCTAGGGTGGGGGCTGGTGTTCGGGTGCTACTAGAAAGCAAACCGGCCAGACAAAATTCCAAAAGACAATATTATTTTTATACTATTAGTCTGTAGTATTATATTTAGAATGTGGCCTGTGTTGTAATTTCATGACAACAAATGTTTTTTTATAGTTATTAAGTAATGTTCTTAAAACTGCAGAGTGTTGCTTTTTAATCCAAATTACGAAGTTAAAAATACCCATTAACAAAAAAGGCCACCACTGTAGGTATGATTAATTCATTCACATTTACAGCGCCTAACCTGTAATCCATCCGCTGTTCATCGCAGTGTATGAATAATCTTTGTTTTCATGCAAATTTTATTTACAAATAATGTATACCTATGTACCATGGTTATCAATTGCCACATCCGTACTGTGGACTTTTGTTTGGATTTTTAATTGAGATAATGAGATTTATTGGAGTTTCCAAAGCTGTGAAATTAGACAGGATATTAGATTTTTTTAAAATAAAAAATTAAAGGAAGACTATCAGTTCATGGTGAGGCAACCGACATGTGACATCATTATTTCTTATTTAATGGCATCATTTATATAGCCTACCCTACTAATATTATCAACGCGAAAGTTTGTATGTATGGATGGATGGATGTTTGTTACTCTTTCACGCCAGAACGGCTGAACAGATCTGGATGAAATTTGGCACAGAGATAGATTATAGTCTAGAATAGCACATAGGATACTTTTTAAACGCGGGTGAAACCGCGGGGCGCAGCTAGTTTGTTATAAAATGAAATCATTTATTATTATTAATATAATTTTTTATTTGCGTGTTAAATATTGTATAAGGTAAGTCCCACATTTGTATAAGGCAAGCATTAATAAAATATAATATTTTATTAATGCTTGCCTTATACAAATGTGGGACTTACCTTATATTATATTTATAGCAAAACAATGAAATAAAAATAAAATATTATTAATAATAACATTATATCGTCACGCCTTTCCCCAGAGGGGGCTGGCAGAGGTACACTTCGCCGGACGATATTCAGTCCCAAATGTGACAGTGGGCCAGCCTGTCGCCATACACCGGGCTCCAGTCATGTAGCAGATGACATACAGCACGCACATATGTTCACACAATGAACAAATTGGTGCGTGCCGTCGGCTGGTTTCGAACCCGCTCCCTCTGGCTTGAGAGGCGGGCCTTCTCCCAACTAAGCTGCCATCGCTATAATAAAACACACATCAGCTTAAACCTGGCATGTGTCAAGAAATAGTCCAAGAAATAAACCTGTTTTCCAGACTAACTACAACCTAGGTATCATCAAGGCCAGAGTGAATAAGTTCCTTAGGTAACGTAGGTCTTCGTGCTTCATCTCAGGCCATAATGTTGCATCACATCAGGCATTTTGTTGGTCAAACGTTGACCTATTCTATGTAAAAAAAAAACACTCGATGTAGGGTACGTAAGTGTCCTCCCATTGGGACGTAAAAGACTTTCACAATGTTGTTACTTATGTAATCATTCTCCACTATTCCAGCCTGACAGCCCCAACGGGCTTCATAACCGACGGACCGGGGAACTACAGCGTCAGCACAGCCTGCTCCTGGCTGCTGTCGCCGCCGCGGCTCGGGCCCGCGCCGCCGGTGCTCCGCATCAGGCTGGAGAGCTTCGCAACCGAGTGCGGGTGGGACCACCTGTATGTGTATGATGGAGACAGTGTGCGGGCGGAAAAGTTGCTGGCTGTTTACAGGTGAGCTTCATTTAAAAAAATAATATTCGGGATTGACACACGGTCATCGGACCCCAAACTAAGCTTAGAACTTTGTTTTTTTTTTACATGAAACAACAGTTTATTAAACCATGCAGAATAAAAACTAGGGGACAAATATGAAAAAAGTCCCCAGACTAAGCAAAGCACATTACGTCGGGGAAAGTCGGGTTGGCCGAGGTGTCGTGTCTGATTTCTGATCCGTGAACTCGTCATCACGGGTATTGGCTCTTTATCCGAACAAGGCTGTCGAGTCTAATAAAAAAAAAAAAACTTTGACTTTCATTAGTGTATCTTTGATATCCAAATTGAAAAAAAACATTTTGACTTTGAAGTGGAAGTCTCCAGACATCTTTGTCTTCTAAATAATTCTTAACCTTATAATACCCTCTTTTCATTAATGTAGTTTTTACATGTGATTTGAATTTTCTTTCAGTGAACCCTGTTATATGTTTCGGGATTTTCTGTTATATGTACTGCGATTATACTTGTTTTAATCTCTTTTTGACGTGACAACGTCTTATAATTCGATATAGCCGGCTGCACGCACGAAAAAATGCGGCGTTACCTCGCTCTGAGGCGTTCCATGTAAGGCTTGAAGTGCAAGCGAGAGCGCGGAACGAGCGACAAAGAAGCACAATCGGCCTTTGCGTTCGGCAGCGTTCGACATCCGTCTCCCTCCTACTTGAGTGAGCACGTTGTCACGTTCAACTATCGTCAGTAAACCGACTTTACAGACAACCAATTTTTTCTTCTTAATTTCCAGCGGTGTGTTAATGCGCGATTCGACGTGGACGCGGCAAGTGATCGCTCGATCGGGCGCAGCTCTTCTGCATTTCTTCTCTGACGACGCGTACGCCATGGAAGGATTCAATGTCACTTACGCTGCCTACTCTTGCCCTTCGGACGATCATCGGACTAATTGCTCCAGTGAGTATCAAATAGTGTTCGCCAAATGGATTGAGGCAAGAACTCCTTGACCTTTGTACCATTTCGCCCTATTGGGGCCCAATTTGTGCCTTACAAGGGCCAGCTTGGACCTTATTGTGGAATTGAGAAAAAGCGAGCGATGATAAAGCGATGATAGCCTAGTTGGAGATGGTTCTCCTCTCGGGAGCGGGTTCGATCCCAGCCAAGCACGGACTAATTTGTTCATTGTGTGAACAATTATGTGCGTATTTAATTTCATCTGCTATATAACTGAAGCCCGGTGTATGGTGATAGGCTCGCCCCGGTTACATTTAGGACTGAATATCATCCAAAGTGTGGGTACTGCTATACACCTCTGCCAGCCCTTTCGGGGAAAAGGCGTGATGGTATGTATGTTTTGAGAAAAAAGTTCCCCCCTTCAATCTGGTTAGAAGTTGTAAACCTTATCACATAAATTATATTTAATTACCTTAAGTATTATATTAATTGTTAAAATTAATTTGTCAGTACATATTTCTGATACATTTAAACGCCATTACACTATCCAATTTGCAATAATGCTAACTTAGCATGGCTATGCCCGTGCAATAGAAAAACACATATTGGATTGTTAACTGTTGTAACAGTCATTACACCATCCAAATTTAGCACGCTAACTGGCCTAGAGTACCGCAAATTTTATAATTAAAAATTAAAATTAAAAATCATTTATTTCGGAACCAGTCCATAGTCGTGCACATGTAACACTTTAAATTGGTGTAGTTACCTACTCTGGATTAATTGTTTCAGCA
This sequence comes from Peribatodes rhomboidaria, assembly GCA_911728515.1. NCBI lineage: Eukaryota > Metazoa > Arthropoda > Insecta > Lepidoptera > Geometridae > Peribatodes > Peribatodes rhomboidaria. Next base: position 3,448,851 of record OU452190.1, read on the forward strand.
TTTTGTATTAGACTCAATTTGTTCTAAATTAGTAAGTACTAGTTTTAATAAAAAAACATTTTTTAATTTCTAGATCACGGCGAATGTGAAGATGGAACGTGTCGGTGCGAGAACGACTGGTTAGGCGTGGCTTGCGATCAGCCGCTCTGTCCTAGTAAGTTAAAGCTAATTGTATGCTATTGCTAAAAGCTATTGTTATAATAAAGTTGTTCTGGGAATCTTTTAACGGATAACGGGTCGTTTTAATTATCTGTCACTGCAGTCCCATGACGAGACTGCAGTGACAGATAATTAAAACGACCATACAGCGCGCGCGCTGAGAAAATCGAATTTCCAAAAATCGACCTTCGCTTAAGCGATGCAGTGTTGCCTATCGGATGTCCTAAAATCACCTTGAATATCATAAAATCAAACTATGAACGCAACATAGAGTTGCTTTTCGTATGTCGTTCCTTAAGCACACCTACCGTGCTTATGGCACTCGGCAACGCTAGTAGCTATTAGTGACATGTTATTTTACAATTATTGTTATTCTGACTTAACTCATACTAGCTGCGCCCCGCGGTTTCACCCGCGGTCCCACAGGAATAAAAAGTACACTATGTCCTTTTCTGTACCCCAGATAACATGTATGCAACATTTCAAGACGATCGGTTGAGTAGCTGAGACGTGAAAGCGTTACAAACAAACAGCAAACATACCCACTTTCGCGTTTATAATATTAGTTAGGAAGTTGAGATAAACTTTTGTAATTAGCATGTTGCCGTTTTAGTTATTAAGCAATTAAACTATTAAACGTCAGACATTGTCTTTTTGGATCATGCTGTGGCTAACTTAGCTATTATCTAGCTTTGGCCACCTCCAAGCGTGGATAAAAAAAAATTGTCACTGGCCCGTGCTGGTCCAGCTGACCATGTTTGAATTGTGTAACATCACATTTTTTTATGGTTTTTCCTATTATCCAAAAAACCACGTTCTAGCATTAAGCAAACACATAATGACGTCATCTTCATCCGTCCTTTTCGAAGTTTTTGTAAATGACTTATTTCGGTCTTGCTGTAGCATCGATTGACGTCACTACGTGTTTCTGTACCTGCAGGTCTAGCATGCGCAATGCGACAACGGTATGTCAAATCTTTTTATCGAGACAGACCTATGTTTAGACATAGCCTTGTCACGTTCTCACACGACAATAAGCGATAGGAAGAATGCATGCAAGGAAGCGCGCATGCTAGTCCTGCTGGCGGAGTACATTATTACATTATTACCTATGATCCAAAAAGCAAGGTCTAGCAGTCCAGGAGCAAACACATATGACGTCACTCGTCATTCGTCTCTTTCGCACTATATGTAAATTACTTATTCCGGTCTTGCTCGAGCATCCATTGACATCACTACGTTTTTTTTTTTATATAGAATAGGTCGTCTTTTCACCACCAACTCACCTGATGTTAAGTGACGTTGTGGTCTAAGATGGAGCACGACGACCTATAAGGTACTTATTCACTCTAGCCTTGAAGTTTTGTAGAGTGAAGCAGTACAAAAACGGCAGTTGAGTGAGGCGCTACGAGTGCGCTACTGCTCAGACCCGTCTTCGGAACGGTTGCACTGGACTACATCCCGAAACACGACTAGGTCATTTCACGGCATGGCTTGGTCCGGTGGGTGGTAACTAGCCACGGCCGAAGCCTCACACCAGAGTGCTACCCGGTTAGCACTACCCGGGGACCACGTGTAGGGAATCAGAATAGAGTTGCCTCCTACGGACGTGGGTAGCTCAGCCCCCAAAAACGTGTTGCCTACGTGTTGCCCACGTGACTGCAATGCCACACCTTATATTATTATACCATGTGTTACATTAAAAATAATTGTGGTTTTCTTCCTAGATGATTGCAACGAGGGCTACGGCGCAGGCGCATGCACGCCAACCGGGTGCGTGTGCTCGCCGGCGCGGACGGGCCCCGACTGCTCCCGCGAGACCTACGCCTCGGGCTGGGAGTGGGCGTGGCGGGAGGAGGGGGAGGGGCGCGGGGGGGCCGGCCCGCCGCCCGCCGCCGGGCACGCGCTGCTCAACTACGGGGAGGACCTGCTGCGGGTCGGCGGGGAGACGTTCGCGGACACCGAGCTGCTGTACAGGTGAGTGTGACCTCATGTCGTGGGGAGCCCGCCGCCGGGCAAAAAATATAAGTTTCTACCCAACTCAGATCAACCTAGAGAAAAAGATGGAACACTGCGTTATATCTCGCTGAAGCCACTTCTTTTTAAACGTGTGTGCGTGGTAATGTTGCCATGAAAAACATTTACAATAGCACGAATACTAATATTAATTCCCAAACTCTACATTAGCCATTTCTATTCCTTAGTATATTTAATATGTAAAACTGCACATATTTGTAAGAGTTTAATGTTAATTCGGCGTTTTCAAAATTGACTTGTAAAAAAAATGCACAGTTTTTAAAAACATCCTGAAAATGAAGTCCTGGCCACACTTTTATAATGTACTATGTAAATTGAAGTACACGAAATTATACCATAAACCAATGTACATTATGTCGAGGTAAGAATGACCAAGCGAGTAGCGTATTTTTGTTGCGTCAATGTGTGCGTGTTGTGTACATATGCGACAGTAGCGTAGTTTTTGGATGGTTTTTGGCTTCACCTAAATCATACGCCGTGCGCCATCTTATTCTCTAGGTTGATCTGAGCTACCCAATAGCTATAAGTTTAAATGTCTTTGATATTAAATCTAAAGAAGTAAGAAAAGTTTATAAGCTAGCTATTTGTTTGGTTCACAGATACAACACGAGCGAAGGCACATGGTCCCCGGTAGCGACGTCTAGCCCTGCGCCCGCGCCCCGGTTCGCTCACTCGGCCGTGATCCACCGGCACGAGCTCATACTGTACGGCGGGGTCGTGGCGCGGGCTGACCCGGAGCGGGGGTGAGAGATAATGTTACGAGCTGGGTTAGGATAAAACGAATGCAACGTCGATGTATCCGAAGATTCACTTTATTCACCAAGTACACAAACACAAACACTATTACACTACACTAGACACTTGCACTGTAACGCTTTGAACACTACTCGTACAATCACTTCGATGTTAGCACTTTGATCAAAGCTGAGTCGTCGGTCGTCCGCGTATTTATACAATTTTTAAGATATCCAGAACATTCGATTAAACAATAGCGTAAGGACACAAAAAGTTGTTTATTACACGGAACCACGCGTTCAATCTAGAACATTCGGACAGTATAAAAGATTCAAGTAACAGTATAAAAGGTTCAAGAAAACTGTGCACAACAATTGCTTTCCAGAAAGATCTCCTTTGTTCCGGATTATAACAATGGGACGCGCGCGACTCGAGTGGCTACTATTGTCTAATCTGCGTTACCTATCGGTAGTTGTAAACAAACATCGCCACAGATTAGCGTATAGTTCCTTCATCGGCTGCGACTGGCGTAACAATAGCAACACTCACTACATCACTATAAGGTTCAGCGAGGGCACATGATCGCCGGTGGCGCCATCTAGCTTACTTGTTTCTCACGTTGGTTGACTATTAAATAAATCGGTCCAAAGTGAGCTCTTACAACTAAGACATTACGAAAAAAGAAGATAGAATACACTTAATTGTACAACTTGCTAAAGTTCATCACAATCTGATGAATAGTTTCCGACGCGTCTGTATGAAAAATGTATTAGTAAAGGACAACATGATCACTCTTTGAATAAGTAGCCACGCGTTCAATTTTGCATGGTAAAATAACATTCTCTGCCGTAATGTACTCGTATAGAGTTCAGTGACAAAAAGGTCACGTGGGTGACACGCACTTACGTCAATCGATGCATAAGCAAGACTGGAATACATAATTTGCAACTAGTTCGAGAGAGATGACGATACACTTAAGGCCGCAATATAAAACGACGCTCAGCCATTAATCTCGATTGAAAACTGGTTTTGAATCGTGCTTTATAACTAAGACTGCGTTTCCACTGGTTTCCATGTGCTAGGTAGTTGAGCGGTGCACGGATGCGAAGTGACGCTGTGAAACGGTGCACAGATAAGGGGTGCTAAAATGTGTAGCGGGCTCTTTACACATCTACCTCACACAGCACACATTCCTCGCACACATCCTTCGCACACATCTCTAGCGTACATCGTTCGCACACACCTCTCGCTTGTTTTGTACGTACGAAAATTATTTAGAAGACAAAGATGTCTGGAGCCTTCCACTTCCGCCAAGTAGCCACTAGTATTTATAGATATTACCTAGTTGTAAGCCAAAATTTGTGAGACTGTAATTTATTTGTTATTTGAAAAAATAATGCCCTTCAGTTTCTTTGTTCTTCTGAGTAGAGGCTCTTTATCCGAACAAGGCGGTCGAGTCTATTTAAAAAACTTTGACGTTCATAAGTGTATCTTTGATACCTAAATTGAATAAAAACATTTTGACTTTGACTTTGAAAACCTCGGTCTGCTAAGCACAGGAGTTGCGCTGAGCGAGGCTGAGTAAATGAAGCTATTCTATTGGTTCTTAACAAACACATCCCTTCCTACGCATTCACACATCTCTACGGAAACGCAGCCTAAGAATGACTTAGTTGGGTGTCAACCTCCGGACGCTTGACCTTTTTTTTTCCATGAAATTGATCGCTACCGTCGCTCGGATGGCGCTCGCTAGATTCTAGGTCAACTATAACTGATATTGTCTTAAATAATTTCTTTTTCTTTTGTAGTGGTGGCCTGGCAGGCTTAGAGGGCAGATCGGGTGAGGTGACAAACGAGCTATGGAGGATCAAACTTGACTCCGAACTGCCGGTGTGGTCAAACGCCACGCCTACCGCCTGCTCGCCGCACCGCCCGGCGCCGCTCAAACACTGCGGTGAGTACTGCACGATACTACACTACTACAAACAACTACTACTACAATAGTCGGTCTCGTCTGTTTTTGGTGTTTTTCAGTTAGCCTAAGGCAGGCATGGGCAACCTTAGGCCAACTGAAAAACACTAAAACTGAAAAAAAAGTCAGCCAGCTGCACCATAAGCTGCACGAAATTTAAAACAAAAGATGTTGTTTGGTGTGATCTAATTTTCACAGTTCCTTTTTATTGCCTCACTGAAGGTGTTAAAAGTAAATTCACCTCTAGGATAAAGCTATGTCCCCTCGGTGCATAATCTACTATTCTAGCACAACACAAGACTGACTCAAGACTGTCATTTTAAAACGAAATGTGAAGCTTACAGATTGTTAGCCGTTGTTTATAGAAAATTGTTAACACCCTTTGGTTCAGAATTCAGCAAAGCAGTTGATTCCAATCAAATTCCGCTAAAACGCACTAAGCGTTTCAAGTCAACTTTTCTTGTAAGAACTGCAGAGGTGTGGAACTCGTTGCCTGCGTCTGGCTTTACACCTAAATACAATCCGGGGGTGTTTAAGAGTAATGTGAATAGGTATCTCCTAGGCAAGCGTGTTACACCTTCGATCACGTCGACGCTTCCCATCAGGCGAGTCAGTGGTCAAACGCATGCCTAGTCTGTTGTAAAAAAAAAAAAAAAAACTAACATAAAAGTGCTCAAACGAAAATGCACTTCATGGAGTAAAGGTTTGTTTTCCTTTGCAGGCGGTCTCCACGTTTCTGGTCACACTGCTGTGTTAGCGTACTTAGGGCCGACGAGAAAACCCGTGATGTTGTCATTTTTCGGTCACTCGCCGCATTATGGATATCTGCACATTGTTCAAGTAAGTTAATGATATTTAATGCCTTATATTTAAAGAAAAAGGTGCGGAACTAAATTAGGTTCATTAACGTGTAAGCGGAGCGAGCGAAATGGATTAAATTTCGTATACCTAATTATCTCAAACTTTGTCTAATTAAATGAAAAACCTTAAGATTCCCGCGAAGTCGCGAGACTCTTAAGGTTTCCGCGAGTCGCGCTCTGAAATTTCCATACAAACGCGCTTGTCAAATTTCTTGGAAACCATTTGTTAGATTATGATGAAATTTAGCATGTACAATTAAATGAACTATATCTTCGCTCTCACCCTATCTTGGTGTTTTTAAATAACGTCTTCAAAAGAAAATAGACCTATGAAAAATATCCACATTTTTACGAGTCACTTTTGACTGATTTATTCAATAGACAGACAAAGCAAATCAAAAATCCCTTTACATAGGGAGCTTTTCTACATCATTAGCTTTTAAATGAGTCCATAATACAAGGGAAATTCTTAGTTATTTAAAAAGATTACAGAAGTGCAAAAGTCATATAAAAACCAAAATTGTCACTCTGTAGGTAACTTTAGAGGCTCGTCAGTATCATTACTCGCTCTCTTCGCTCGTCTTCTTCTTCTATACGAAATGGCTGTAGAATACCTTAAGCAAATGCGAAGTTAGTCTAAGGTGGTCGCCGGATTTAAAAAAAAAACTTCGGTATTTCTAAAATCACGGCGTTAGTTTGTTAAATATAACTTACAATTACGTAAATGGCATCTTGACTTGCAGTGATTGTTCTAGGACTTTCAATGCCAAGATAAGCTACATGAGTCATGTGAGAGCACACCATCAATTTAGCTAAAAGAAGCAATAGTCGCCGTGGCCGGAATCGGCTAGGAATACATCACATCATCAAATACACGGTGTTGGTTTTGGGTTTAGTGGTTCTAGCGGTCAAAGTGAAAAACTTGTAGACCATGAGTTTTTAAAACTCGAAAGAAAAATAATCGAGCTGAGATGATAGCCTAGTTGGAAAAGGCCTGCCTCTCAAGCCAGAGAGAGCGGGTACAAACCCAGACGACAGCACGCACCAATTCGTTCAGTGTGTGAACATATGTGCATATTGTATGTCATCTGCTACATGACTGGACCGGTGTTTAGCGACAGGCTCGCCCCTTGTCACATTTGGGACTAAATATCGTCAGGCGAAGTGTGGGTGTTGTATTACACCTCTGCCAGCCCCCTCGGGGGAAAGGCGTGATGATAATAATATGTTGTTATGTTGTATGATATTAAGCAAAAATCATACCCATTTTGTAAATATTTTCTAGTTCTTTTCATGATTTTATTTTTGACCAGCTTTAAAAAAAAAGATATTCCATGCCTTCTGTATTTTCTTTATGCATTCCATCGATATTTTCGATAGTGGTCTGATTTTTTAAATTCTTGTTCTTCTTGTTTTTCAGGAGTATTACATAGAAGAGGGGTCTTGGGGGGTCGCGATGACCAAGGGGTGGGGAGCGCGCGCGGGGTTCGGCCACAGCGCCGTGTGGGACGAGCTGTCGAAGAAGGTCATCGTGCACGGTGGTCTGGTGTCCGAGTCGGAGGCTACGCAGGTAAGAGGACGAGGTCATCGGACACCGGGGTCAAGGTCAAAGACATCGTCAATGAGACACGACACATCGACAAGGTCAATGAGGTCAAGGTCATTGTGCATGGTAGGGTTGTGTCAGACTCGTAGGCTACGCATAGGTCATGGAAATAAAGATCAAACACAGGTTAAGATCATCGTTGACTCAGGTCAAGGTGTTTACAGAGGTCGAAGTCACCATGCTAAGAAGTCAAGGTCATCGTTTAGTAAAATTTAAAAAAAAACTTACAATTTAATTTAATATTTGTTTTGTTGTATCATTTTTATGATCTTCCTAAATACTAAAACCGTTCGAAACCATTAATACAAAAAAAAACTGTTTTTGTCTCTTTCAGGCGCCATCAGCAGCTCTGTACGAGTACGACGTCGACAAGAGAATATGGCGGCCGTTACCTTCTGCGCCTATTCCGAGATATTTACATACCGCCACTTTTATATCACCTGGTGAGTTAATAAAATGGTGCAGGGTTAGTCAGAACTGATGTGCTTAACTGAAAGGGGGGTAACTTTTACTTTGAAACAAAATTTCGAATTTAAAAAAATAGCTGTCTTGTAAAAAAAAGGTATTTGACACGTCACTGAATTTATGTAGTGACTTTTGGTGCAATTTTTAAATTAGTGCCATATTTTGACTTGTTTATAATGACTCCGAATAACTCTGTCAATTATCTATCGAAAAAAGCTATCTATCTGGCCCGCGGGCCGCGGGTTGCCGACCGCTGCTCTATGTTGATCTGAGGTGCTAAAAATATGTTTTCACAATAGTTTCAATGGTGTTATGTTTGCAGGTGTGATGTTGGTGTTTGGTGGTAACGCACACAACGACAGCGCGGCCGCGCACGTGTCGACGGCGGGCTCGCGGTGCTACTCCAGCGCCGGGCTGATCTATGACGTCAGGTGGGTGTGTGACGTCAGAACGTAGGATTGTCATATTAAAAGCAAAAAAAGGAGTAAAAAGTTGTTTAATTTAGACATTTTAAGACCCCACGACGCTCTGAAATTTCCATACAAACGCGCTTCTCAAATTTCTTGAAAACCATTTGTCAGATTATGATGAAATTTAGCATGAACAATTACATCTTGTTTTTTTTCAAAAACGTTCTCAAACGAAAATAGAGCTATGAAAAAAATCCGCATTTGTTAGGGGTCACTTTTGACTGATTAATTCAATAGATAGACAAAGCAAATCAAAAATCCTTTTACATAGGGAGGTTGTCTACATCATTAGCTTGATTACATGACATACAATACGCACACATGTTCACACAATGAACGAATTGGTGCGTGCCGTCGGCTGGGTTTGAACCCGCTCTGGCTTGAGAGGCGGGCCTTCTCCAACTAGGCTATCATCGCTTTACCCTTACCATTACGCATTACCCTCAAATATGATTTACGATTTTCAACTCTAAATGAATGGGTGAAAAATCGTGCTATGACGGCGCCTCAAACCTCTAACCACTGGCTAAGTACTGACAGTAGTTTTAATTTCCAGATGCAGTCGCTGGATAGAGACGTCTCCGCCCCTGGGCTCGGCGCGGGCGGCGCATGCGGCTGTTGCCATCATGAAGGGCGGGAAACGAGCAGCACTCATACATGGCGGGTGAGTCTCAGATCAACCTAGAGGAAAAGATGGAACACTGCGTTATATCTCGCTGAAGCCACTTCTTTATTAAACTTGTGTGCGTACTTAGCGTATCTTAGTGTATCTGGGAACAATATAAATAGATATTAACACTCAGACATAGAACAAACACAAACGTTCATCACATGAGTGTTTGCTCTATGTGGAAATCGAACCCACGCCCCCAAGCTCAGAAAGCAGGTTCACTACTGAGCCATCGAGGCAGTCAACTATTATTATTGAAGTGAAACTTGTAATGCGATTTCCAACAAGGTTGCGTTAAACGTTTAACGCTTCTGGGGAGGGGGAATATAAAGAGACAGAGCGAGAGTGAATGCGAGGCACTCGAACGCATGCGCGTAGTATATCTGTTACAGGCCAGCGCGAGCGTTAGCAACGAGTAGCGTCCAATATTTCAACGCAAGAGGGAGAGAGAAGGAAAGAAACACAGAAGTTTTACTTTTTCCGCGCGGAGGGTCTTCACGCACTATTTTTTAGTAGATAAAGATAAAGATAATTTTTATTAACGAAAGAATTACACAGGAAATTAAATACAAAAATTGCAATGTACAAGTACATAAGACAACAAAATTATAGTGACTGTGTAAGACACGAAATTGTTGTGACGGTCAGTCCCAAACTAAGCTCGAGGCTTGTAACTTGGGGCTCGGGTGCGAGACAAAATGGGTTTCTATGCGTGTTCCGTCGTTAACACTAATAATCAAAATGTATGTGTGAGTGTGAAAAGTTATGGTGTGGGAGTGTGTGTGGGAGTGTGTGTGTGGGAGTGAATGTGTGTGTTTTTTTTTTATGGACAATAAGTCGGCGTTTGACCACCAACTCGTCTGATGTTAAGCGACGTTGTGATCTAAGATGGAGCACGACGACCTATAAGGTACTTATTCACTCTAGCCTTGAAGTTTTGTAGAGTGAAGAAGTACAAAGACGGCAGTTGAGTGAGGCGCTACAAGTGCGCCACTGCTCAGACCCGTCTTCGGAACGGTTACACCGGACTACATCCCGAAACACGACTAGGTCATTTCACGGCATGGCTTGGTCCGGTGGGTGGTAACTAGCCACGGCCGAAGCCTCCCACCAGAGTTTGCTACCCGGTTAGCACTACCCGGGGACCACGTGTAGGGAATCAGAATAGAGTACACTCCTACGGACGTGGGTAGCTCAGCCCGCCCTGTGTGTGAGTGTGCGTGCGTGACTTGATTGCTTGCAATGCTAATCGCGGTATATACCATGGATAAGGTCCCCGGTCTCTACACGAGACAGTATTACTGTGTACAGCCTGTGATACCTGGTTCCGTTCGTCCAACTCCATGCTTCTGTTCAAGTTTCGACGGGCGGCTCCGTTCGGACGCGCTGCTGTTTGTGGCGGGCGACAAGTGCAGCGTCTACACGAGCGAGCTGCCGTGCCTGGCCGCGCCGCGCCGCGCCGCCGTGGCCTGCGCGTGGAGACCCTACCTTAGGACTTGCGTGCCGGTCAGTAGCTTACACACGCCCTTCCACACGATTATTTTTGACGATTAATCGGTTCATGTTAGACTAAATGCTAATAAAATTTTAGAGCGGTTAACACCGAATGAAGTTGTTTGGGATAGCGGGCCAACGTCATGTCTGTCACTGATTGATTCACTCGACTTCGTTGAAGGCGATCCCCTACCTTAGGACTTGCATGCCGGTCAGTAGCGTACACACGCCCTTCCACACGATTATTTTTGACGATTAATCGGCTCATGTTAGACTAAATGCTAATTTTAGAGCGGTTAACACCGAATGAAGTTGTTTGGGATAGCGGGCCAACGTCATGTCTGTCACTGATTGATTCACTCGACTTCGTTGAAGGCGATCCCCTATCTTAGGACTTGCGTGCCGGTCAGTAGCTCACACGCCCTTCCACACGATTATTTTTAACGATTAATCGGTTCATGTTAGACTAAATGCTAATTTTAGAGCGGTTAACACCGAATGAAGTTGTTTGGGATAGCGGGCCAACGTCATGTCTGTCACTGATTGATTCACTCGACTTCGTTGAAGGCGATCCCCTATCTTAGGACTTGCGTGCCGGTCAGTAGCTCACACGCCCTTCCACACGATTATTTTTAACGATTAATCGGTTCATGTTAGACTAAATGCTAATTTTAGAGCGGTTAACACCGAATGAAGTTGTTTGGGATAGCGGGCCAACGTCATGTCTGTCACTGATTGACTCAATGGTCATTCGCAAATCCATTAGCTCCAAATCGCTAATTATCATTGCAATCCTTCACTAATTAAGGAATCTATGTGTCTGTAATATTAAAACAGTGAAAAGTTAACACTGCAGTCCCCTTATTTTAATGTTCCTTAAGTCTAACCACCATAGATGCCTGTGGTGACGAGTTCACGGATCAGAAATCAGATGCGACGCCTCGACCTTCCCGACTTTCCCCGTCATAAATACGCGTCGAACTGTAAACCTCCTCCGTTTCGTCGGTTAAAAATTACGAGAGGTGGTTGTGTTGAGGTCCGTGTTATTGTTTCAGTTGGAGGAAATAGGATGGGAGGAGTCTTTCGACGGCACTACGAAGGTGTGCTCTAAGGACCCCGAGAAGGCCGGTTAGTGCGATATCCTTTATACATACTAATTTATTATATTTATTATATTTATTACTAGCTGCGCCCCGCGGTTTCACCCGCGGTTAAAAAGTATCCTATATGCTATTCTAGACTGTAATCTATCTCTATGCCAAATTTCATCCAGATCTGTTCAGCCGTTCTTGCGTGAAAGAGTAACAAACATCCATACATCCATTCTTACAAACTTTCGCCTTTATAATATTAGTAGGATAGGATATTTATTATATTTATTATGTATATTTATTATATTTATTATCCATACTCATTTGTCGTATCCTCTCCATCCTAAGGTTGCCTGGAAGAGATCGCTTTTAGTGATAAGGCCGCCAGTTGTTACACTATTTAATAAGTTTTATCATTATTTTTCTCTTGTTGTTTTGTTATCTGTGGTGTGAACAATAAAGAGTTTATCTATCTATCTATCTATCAGTTTTCAGCTTCTAAAGTCCGCTTAAGGACCCGGCGACCACTGTAGACTAACGAATGGTTTTCGATTGCCATTTCGTCTAGAAGAAGACGTCAATCGAAGAGAGCAAGTAAAGACACTGACGAGCCTTTAAATCGAGACTCGTGACTGAGCGTCGTATTAGCAAGTGGTCCTACAACTCTTTTTTTTTCGCCTCTGCAGTTCTTACGAGAAAAGTTGACCTGAAAGTCTTAGTGCGTTTTGGCGGAATTTCCACCATAAGAGGGTGTCTCTTACAATCTTAGGAAATCGTTAAGGGAACTTAAAAATCATCGCAATGAAATATTAAGAGTCCAGCGACCACTTTAGACTAACTTCGCATTGGCTTAAGGTATTCTATAGCCATTTCGTCTAGAAGAAGAAGACGAGCGAAGAGAGCGAGTAATGATACTGACGAGCCTCTAAAGTTACCTACAGAGTGACAAAGTGCAATTTCAATTTTTTTTATGACTTTTGCACTTCTGTAATAATTCTTAAATAAATAAGAATTTCCCTTGTATTATGGATTCATTTAACAGCTAATGATGTAGACAACCTCCCTATGTAATGGAATTTTTGATTTGCTTTGTGTACCTATTGAATAAATCAGTCAAAAGTGACCCCTTAAAAATGCGGATATTTTTCATAGCTCTATTTTCGCTTGAGAACGTTTTTTATAAAAAAAAACAAGAACATACGGGCGGAGATATTGTTAATATAATTGGCTAAATTTCATCATAATCTGACAAATGGTTTTCAAGAAATTTGAGTAGCGCGTTTGTATGGAAATTTCAGAGCGTCGCGGCCTTCTTAAGGTACGGGTCCTGATTGTTAAATGACAATATTGTTGTTAATTAACAATGTTTGTCGTAGATGAGCAGCTTTGCGCATCAGCGGAGTCGTGCGGCGCATGCACTGCGGCGGGATGCGTGTGGTGCGGCGCATGCTATGCGACTCTGCATGCCTGCACCAAGCACCGGGTATGTACTCACGAACAGAGACACATGCTTAGATGGTTTGAGAGAGACACATTGAGAGAATGGATGAAAGGAGATTGACATAACAAAGTGTTTAGAATATTGATTGCCTCGGTAGCTCAGTTGGTAGTGAACCTGCCTGCTGAGCTTGGGGGCGTGGGTTCGATTCCCACTTATACAAAATACAAAATATTTATTTGTTTCAATACATTTACACAATGTTAAATTAGGACACTGTCTGCTGCCGTAGCGTGAGCTGTGTTGCAGCAGCCAGTGCCTTCCCAAAACTAGGTACACATTACAATTTAAAGGTACAATTTCTATGACTAGTATTGAATGTCATCTGCTACGTGACTGGAGCCTGGTGTATGGCGACAGACTCGCCTGTCACATTTAGGACTGAATATCGTCCGGCGAATTGTGGGCGATTTGTGTTATTTCACCTCTGCCAGCCCCCTCGGAGGAGAGACGCGACGATATTTTAAGTAAAAAAAAAAAAAAATTTTTACCATAGACTAGACTAATTCTTCTTTTCCCACCATAGACAATGGCAGAGAAGATAGAAGAGTGCGGCGCGAGCCCAGAAAGCAGTAAAGAAGTTTGTGGCCGCTACCACTCGTGCGCCGCCTGCCACGCACACCAGCACCACCACCACACACACGTACGTACCACACACATTCACACACTGCGCGCACATATTTACACAGTTATTATTTATAGGTATTTCTTTAATGTTACTTGTTTGAACAATTCTTCTTTTGTATATTTTTGTTTTTTTTTTTTTTTGAAGTTATACTTCTTTTGGCGCGATAGAGAAAAATGATGAGAGTGAATTTTTACGATGCGCGCGCACACCGACACCTAAATTCTACATCGTGAAGTTAGTTCTAGGTGGCATGAAAATTGATGACTATGTTCAAGTTGTATATTCTAGTATTTTTATATTTAGAACACGTGTTTCGTGAGAGTACAATTAAACAGTGAATAAATAAATATTATTTTGGTGTTTTTATTAAACCAATTTCATATACGACGGTATTTACTATTAATTTATTATTATTTATTAGTATATCTATATATATTGAATATTAGTGATAAAACTGATTTGAATAAACTGTTTTGAGTGCTTTTATAGATTTGAGGTTAATTGTCGGTATGTATAATTTATTTACATCGTTAATTAAAAATTATTACATTATTATCTAAAAATTTTTTTTAAAATATTTATCGTTAATCACTAGGTACTGCATTTTAGTTATTTTTTCCAAACGCCAAAGTAGTATAACTTCTAACGCGTGTACATAAGTACACACACTTTTTTTTCGTATTTATTATATAGTATATTTTCAAAAGATGTTAATTTTGAATAATTACGGAACTATTGTAAAAATCTTCGGACGAGGGCGTTGACATCTGTGACGCAGTTTTACACTTCTGCAGGTTTCATCGATCGTTTTCACTTTAGTAAAGCTTTTTACAGCGGAAATACTCTAAAGGTTTCTAGTGTATTTTCGCTTTAGTAAAGCTTTTTATGGCGGAAATACCCTAAAGATTTCTAGTGTATTTTCGCTTTAGTAAAGCTTTTTACAGCGGAAATACTCTAAAGGTTTCTAGTGTATTTTCGCTTTAGTAAAGCTTTTTACAGCGGAAATACTCTAAAGGTTTCTAGTGTATTTTCGCTTTAGTAAAGCTTTTTACAGCGGAAATACTCTAAAGGTTTCTAGTGTATTTTCGCTTTAGTAAAGCTTTTTACAGCGGAAATACTCTAAAGGTTTCTAGTGTATTTTCGCTTTAGTAAAGCTTTTTATGGCGGAAATACCCTATTCTAGTGTATTTTCGCTCTAAAAGAGCTTTTAAAGCGGAAATACTCTAAAGGTTACTAGTGTATTTCCGCTCTAGTAGAGGATTTTAGAGCGAAAATACTCTAAAGGTTTCTAGTGTATTTTCGCTCTAAAAGAGCTTTTAAAGCGGAAATACTCTAAAGGTTACTAGTGTATTTCCGCTCTAGTAGAGTTTTTTAGAGCGGAAATAAAAACTAGAGATACTCGTATGTTAAAGAAACAGTTTTAAAAATGAACTTCCTCACAGTAACGTTTGATTCAATCAACTATAAATTACATTATTTATTAGCGCGTTAATACCGCGGTTTCTAACTTAACCCGACTAATCAGCACGCGACACGTAGCGTGAAACCCACTTACACATCAATCTTGAACTTTAGACATGAAACGTTATAAAAAGTTTGTTTTTCAGAGTTCCGAGGAACTAAGCCAACGGGCTTGCTATTGGGATTACGACTCAATCAAATGTAAACCTGCAAATTCATCAGACGATATCAGGTAATATATTTATCCTATACTATAACGTGTTGTTTTGCATTCCCGCGGAATTTGTAGAGGTTATACTCCACTAGCAGAGCACGAATAAACTATGGGGTAACCGAGAAATCGAGAAACCGTGAAAATAAAACAGCTGTTCCATACAAAAAAATCGTTGATCGCCGACATGATGAATAGAACAGCTGCTTTTGTTTTTCGATCAGTGTTAAGGCAAGTATGTAGTTCTGCAATGTACCGCTAGATGGCGAATGGTTTTGGGAAGTGGAATGTTAAAACTCGCAAGCGAGATTCGCCCGGATCATTGGGTGGTTCTCGAGCGTTGGTCGATATATTGTCTTCGTTTGAAACTGAATGAACAGTTTGTTTGGTTTAATTTACGTCGACTATTATTTGTACCCTCGCGTGTACATGTATCTTCGATATCCAATTGTATTTGATTTGATTTAATATATTGTGTATAAGGGAAGACAGAGGAAAAGATGGAGGGACATATTCTCGGAGAAATACGGACCAAATTGGATGACCGCAGCTAGAGAGAGAGAGAGAAGAGTGGAGAACATTAGGGGAGGCCTACGCCTCCCCTAATGTTCTTAGCGACTTCTGCTTAAGTAAATATGTAAAAAGTCAAACTATTTGTGAAACAATGCAGTAGAATAAAGGCTATTTTAATTTAATTTTTATTGTGTATAAAAGCGCAATCTATTATCGCTATATCGTGACTAAAGTAACTATCGCATCGTTTCCAGAAGTGTGGCGGCGAGTGCACCGTGCAGCGCTCCATGTTCCACTTTCCACACTTGTGCCAACTGTACAGCTGAAGAGTGTATATGGTGCGCCACCGCGGGACGATGTGTTGATAAGGTAATTTAAGTTTACTAGCTGCGCCCCGCGGTTTCACCCGCGGCCTTACAGGAACAATTTTTTTTTAAACTTATGCTCTCTATTGCATGCACGAAATCACAAAAAACAAGTATTTTTTTGCGCCTAGTTTGATGTGAAGAATTATGATGATCAGGTGCAAAAACATACAGCTGATAGAAGAAAGAACCAACTAAAGTTTGACCGAAGTATGATTTTGAAAATCATACTTATTACGTAAAAAAAAAAATTACAAAAAGGATTTTCTTAAAAAAACTATCGGAACGTAGTTCTCTAAATTTTCAGCGATTACATCTATTTTTTTTTTCGATTATTAAATAGCCAGATTAGTTCTCTAAATTCTCTAGATATTCTTATTTGTGTTCTAATTACGATTAATAACAATAAAAGCGACAAAAAAAAATGTGTTTTTAGGCGTCGATCTCATTATACCCTCAAATATCATTTACGATTTTTAACTCTAAATAAAGCGGGTTACGTAAACGTATGTGCGGGTAGATAATTGTGGAATAAAAAAAAATTATTTCAAAAACTACATGGTAAAGATAAAAGCTATCAGATACAACCATTTTTTTTTAGGAACAATAAAATAATTTTGCCGTAACTAGGTAGTCCTGTTTGTCAGGCGATAAATACGGCAAAAAATTAACTTAAAATAATCATTGCATACTCATATATTCTAATTCAATAAAATTCTAATTAATTTTAAACTATAAAATAAACTTACTATAAATTTAAAATTAACCCTTTCCTATCTGACGGTACGTATTTGTACCACAATCCATCATTTAGCCGTCAGGTTCCGTTCATCATTTAGGAATGACCGAGCCTTAAAACAATTTCAGAACGCATACGGCGCGTCGTTCCCTCTCGGCGGCTGCCGCGCGTGGTCAACTCTCTCCGGCGGCAGCAGCATGAGCGGGGGCGCGGGGACGTGCGCGGCCTCCGCGGGGTGCGGGGCGCGCGTCGCGTGCGGGGCGTGCCGGGCCGAGCCCGCGTGCGGGTGGTGCGACGACGGCGCGGGGGGCGGGCGGGGCGCGTGCCTGCCGGGGGGCGCGCGCCGCCCGCACCGCCCGCACGCCTGCGCGCAGCACAGGTGAGGCACTGCGAGCGACGAGACACTAGTCGTGTCACTAGAGCCCGCGGCGGGTGGGGCGACTACACCACAGGTGAGTCACTGGCAGCGACGAGGCACTAGTCGCTAGTCACTAGAGCCCGCTTTCGGGTGGTGCGACGACACCACGGCACAAGTGAGTACCCACGAGACGCTAGTGATCGTGGAGTGCTACCAAAGCCACGATCTTGTTAGACTAATCCTAGACAAAATCCACGACCTTTGCGAGTTTAAACTCAGTTTGTCGATCGACCAAGAACGGTGCTAGCACTGTAGTTTGTGTAAGTATTGGAAATCGGTGCGAGGAACTTTAACTAGACAATTTTTTCTCTAGAACCTTTGGTGTTACTCGTAGATTTTAAGAATCCTGTTTTTCTAGAACAATTCTTTCAATCTTGAAATACGTATTTGACTGCGACAGTACATTTGAATTCAAGTTGAAAACATATTGACCAACTGTGTACTGGGGTGTAATAAGTGTCCATTCGTCCGCAGGTGGCACTTCACGCACTGCCCGCTGTGCCAGTGCAACGGGCACAGCACGTGCGACGCGCAGCACCGCTGCCTGCAGCCGTGCGGCGCGCGCACCGTGGGCGAGCACTGCGACACGTGCGCGCCCGGACACTGGGGCAGCCCGCTCAACGGGGGCCAGTGCACGCGTGAGTACACACACACACAGCACCGTGGGCGAGCACTGCGACACGTGCGCGCCCGGACACTGGGGCAGCCCGCTCAACGGGGGCCAGTGCACGCGTGAGTACACACACACACAGCACCGTGGGCGAGCACTGCGACACGTGCGCGCCCGGACACTGGGGCAGCCCGCTCAACGGGGGCCAGTGCACGCGTGAGTACACACACACACAGCACCGTGGGCGAGCACTGCGACACGTGCGCGCCCGGACACTGGGGCAGCCCGCTCAACGGGGGCCAGTGCACGCGTGAGTACACACACACACAGCACCGTGGGCGAGCACTGCGACACGTGCGCGCCCGGACACTGGGGCAGCCCGCTCAACGGGGGCCAGTGCACGCGTGAGTACACACACACACAGCACCGTGGGCGAGCACTGCGACACGTGCGCGCCCGGACACTGGGGCAGCCCGCTCAACGGGGGCCAGTGCACGCGTGAGTACACACACACACAGCACCGTGGGCGAGCACTGCGACACGTGCGCGCCCGGACACTGGGGCAGCCCGCTCAACGGGGGCCAGTGCACGCGTGAGTACACACACACACAGCACCGTGGGCGAGCACTGCGACACGTGCGCGCCCGGACACTGGGGCAGCCCGCTCAACGGGGGCCAGTGCACGCGTGAGTACACACACACACAGCACCGTGGGCGAGCACTGCGACACGTGCGCGCCCGGACACTGGGGCAGCCCGCTCAACGGGGGCCAGTGCACGCGTGAGTACACACACACACAGCACCGTGGGCGAGCACTGCGACACGTGCGCGCCCGGACACTGGGGCAGCCCGCTCAACGGGGGCCAGTGCACGCGTGAGTACACACACACACAGCACCGTGGGCGAGCACTGCGACACGTGCGCGCCCGGACACTGGGGCAGCCCGCTCAACGGGGGCCAGTGCACGCGTGAGTACACACACACACAGCACCGTGGGCGAGCACTGCGACACGTGCGCGCCCGGACACTGGGGCAGCCCGCTCAACGGGGGCCAGTGCACGCGTGAGTACACACACACACAGCACCGTGGGCGAGCACTGCGACACGTGCGCGCCCGGACACTGGGGCAGCCCGCTCAACGGGGGCCAGTGCACGCGTGAGTACACACACACACAGCACCGTGGGCGAGCACTGCGACACGTGCGCGCCCGGACACTGGGGCAGCCCGCTCAACGGGGGCCAGTGCACGCGTGAGTACACACACACACAGCACCGTGGGCGAGCACTGCGACACGTGCGCGCCCGGACACTGGGGCAGCCCGCTCAACGGGGGCCAGTGCACGCGTGAGTACACACACACACAGCACCGTGGGCGAGCACTGCGACACGTGCGCGCCCGGACACTGGGGCAGCCCGCTCAACGGGGGCCAGTGCACGCGTGAGTACACACACACACAGCACCGTGGGCGAGCACTGCGACACGTGCGCGCCCGGACACTGGGGCAGCCCGCTCAACGGGGGCCAGTGCACGCGTGAGTACACACACACACAGCACCGTGGGCGAGCACTGCGACACGTGCGCGCCCGGACACTGGGGCAGCCCGCTCAACGGGGGCCAGTGCACGCGTGAGTACACACACACACAGCACCGTGGGCGAGCACTGCGACACGTGCGCGCCCGGACACTGGGGCAGCCCGCTCAACGGGGGCCAGTGCACGCGTGAGTACACACACACACAGCACCGTGGGCGAGCACTGCGACACGTGCGCGCCCGGACACTGGGGCAGCCCGCTCAACGGGGGCCAGTGCACGCGTGAGTACACACACACACAGCACCGTGGGCGAGCACTGCGACACGTGCGCGCCCGGACACTGGGGCAGCCCGCTCAACGGGGGCCAGTGCACGCGTGAGTACACACACACACAGCACCGTGGGCGAGCACTGCGACACGTGCGCGCCCGGACACTGGGGCAGCCCGCTCAACGGGGGCCAGTGCACGCGTGAGTACACACACACACAGCACCGTGGGCGAGCACTGCGACACGTGCGCGCCCGGACACTGGGGCAGCCCGCTCAACGGGGGCCAGTGCACGCGTGAGTACACACACACACACAGCACCGTGGGCGAGCACTGCGACACGTGCGCGCCCGGACACTGGGGCAGCCCGCTCAACGGGGGCCAGTGCACGCGTGAGTACACACACACACAGCACCGTGGGCGAGCACTGCGACACGTGCGCGCCCGGACACTGGGGCAGCCCGCTCAACGGGGGCCAGTGCACGCGTGAGTACACACACACACAGCACCGTGGGCGAGCACTGCGACACGTGCGCGCCCGGACACTGGGGCAGCCCGCTCAACGGGGGCCAGTGCACGCGTGAGTACACACACACACAGCACCGTGGGCGAGCACTGCGACACGTGCGCGCCCGGACACTGGGGCAGCCCGCTCAACGGGGGCCAGTGCACGCGTGAGTACACACACACACAGCACCGTGGGCGAGCACTGCGACACGTGCGCGCCCGGACACTGGGGCAGCCCGCTCAACGGGGGCCAGTGCACGCGTGAGTACACACACACACAGCACCGTGGGCGAGCACTGCGACACGTGCGCGCCCGGACACTGGGGCAGCCCGCTCAACGGGGGCCAGTGCACGCGTGAGTACACACACACACAGCACCGTGGGCGAGCACTGCGACACGTGCGCGCCCGGACACTGGGGCAGCCCGCTCAACGGGGGCCAGTGCACGCGTGAGTACACACACACACAGCACCGTGGGCGAGCACTGCGACACGTGCGCGCCCGGACACTGGGGCAGCCCGCTCAACGGGGGCCAGTGCACGCGTGAGTACACACACACACAGCACCGTGGGCGAGCACTGCGACACGTGCGCGCCCGGACACTGGGGCAGCCCGCTCAACGGGGGCCAGTGCACGCGTGAGTACACACACACACAGCACCGTGGGCGAGCACTGCGACACGTGCGCGCCCGGACACTGGGGCAGCCCGCTCAACGGGGGCCAGTGCACGCGTGAGTACACACACACACGCACACCCACACACACACACCCACACTCACACCCCCACACACACACACACCAACACGCACACCCACCCACACACACACACACACACACACACACACACACACACACACACACACAGCACCATTGCCTGCAGCCGTGATTGGTTGAATAGTTAAGCGTCAAATCATAACAAATAAATAAAGGAAGGAACTCACTTTTGCATTTAAAATATTAAGTCGTCTGTTCTTGTGTTTAATAACGATAGATTTGCATATTTTTTTTGCATCAACGTTGATATTTCTGTCTATTGTGGACCGATTTTTAAAAGTTCCCTTTTCCCCCAGCATGCGAGTGCAACGCCCAAGCGGTGGCATGCGCCCCCGACACGGGCCGCTGCTACTGCAGCACCAAGGGGCTGGCGGGCGACCGCTGCGACAAGTGCGACAACACCAACCACTACCACGCAGACGTGCACAACAAGGGCGCTTGTTACTGTGAGTATAGGGTTCAAATTACAACGTAGCATGAGTACGGACGTGGCACCAAGGGGCTGGCGGGCGACCGCTGCGACAAGTCGACAACACCAACCACTACCACGCAGACGTGCACAACAAGGGCGCTTGTTACTATGAGTATAGGGTTCAAATTACAACGTAGCATGAGTACAGACGCAGCACCAAGGGGCTGGCGGGCGCCCGCTGCGACAAGTGTGACAACACTAACCACTACCACGCCGACTTGCATAACAAAGGCGCTTGTTACTGTGAGTATAGGGTTCAAATTACAACGTAGCATGAGTACAGACGTGGCACCAAGGGGCTGGCAGGCGACCGCTGCGACATGTGTGACAACACTAACCATTACCACGCCGACGTGCATAACAAAGGCGCTTGTTACTGTGAGTATAGGGTTCAAATTGCAACGTAGTATGAGTACAGACGTGGCACCAAGGGACTGGCAGGCGACCGCTGCGACCAGTGTGACAACACCAAACACCGCTGCACAAAGGCGCTTGTTACTGTGAGTATAGGGTTCAAATTACAAAAGCAATTTTCCCTTTTCGTTTCATATTCATAACGAAATGACCTGGGGTGAAAATCGAATGAAAGTCTTGATTTAATTTCTGTCATACTATAAGTCAATTAACAGAGGAACCGATCTACAAGGAGTTACGGCACGACGTTATTTTTTTTTACAAATAAAACTTTTGACTTTGTTTGCGCTAGCGCCTTTATTCATATTTTCTCTATATCCACAATATTTTTCAGACGATCTCGCAGTAGACTACCAATTCACCTTCAACCTCTCAAAGAAGGAGGACCGTCACCTGTCAGCCATCAACTTCCGGAACGCGCCCGTCAAGCCGGACGTGGACGCTGACTTCAGCATCACTTGCTCTGCGCACGCGCGCATGAACCTGACTGTACGCACACGCGCCGATCCCGCGGAGAGGACGCTGTTCTCTGACGTTAACTGTACTAACTTCCGATACAAGTGAGTTTTAGACGTTACTGTACTAGTTTTAAGGTCAAGTAAGTTTTTAAGCAGTGCAGTCACACCAAATGCAGGAGCAGTCCGTGTGCAGTCCGGTCCGGTTTGCGAGGACTAGAGAATAAATTTTATGAAAGACTTCACACTGACAGCAGTCAGTAACAACTATTTATAGTTGTTACCCAACGGAAAGTGGAAGGCTCCAGACCTTTGTCTTCCTTAGAAAACAAAGATAATGTCTTCTAAGGAAGACAAAGATGTCTGGAGCCTTCGACTTCCGCCAAGTAGCCACTAGTGCATAGGTTTATATAAAAAACTAGCTGTATTTTCGCCCGCGGTTTCAACCGCGTCCCACAAGAAACGTTTTTTTTTTCGGGGTAAATATCTTAATTTTATCTTTCTTATGATCCTTCTCCTGGCAATAATAAACACAACAAAAAAAAAAATTGCGAAAATGTTCCATCACGCGTTGTACGCGCCACTTAATTAGCTTAAGTTAAATTTTGTCTACCTGTATTATGTTTAGTATATCTGTTAACATTCACTCACTCACTCATTCACAAAAGAATGACAGTTCCCATCCCCGCTCCTTTTGACGCACACGCACCAACGAATCACGCAAAATTAACTTCAAAATAAAATCGATAAAAATCTAAATTATCGCGGCCGCGAGTGCATAATCCAAAAGAATTCTATAAATGTGATGAAGGAAAGTGAAATGTGACCTATACAGCCATATCGAAGGACTACTCCCAGGGCTTGCAGCACGTGAGTCCATTTACTTCCTCTCCATCCGCTAATCTTAGCCTACACGCGTGATGCGATGACCAAGGGAAATAGTGATTCATTTTAATACATAGAGATATGATATTACCTAGCTGAAAGCCAAAATTTGTGAGAAATTAATTATTTTAATTTTTTGAAAAAAAAAATGCTTCCTTTTCTTGCCTGTTCTTCTGAGTAGCGGCTCTTTTTCTGTACAAGGCGGTCGAGTCTATTATAAAACTTTGACGTTCATAAGTGTATATTTTAAAAACCCAATTGAATAAAAACATTTCGACTTGACTTGAGTCTGTTAAAGTAGCTGCGTGACAGGACTGCTCGTTGACAAGTCGTCGTTGCAAGCTGAAAGCACGAACTGACTGGAACTGAATTTGGTGTGTTTTAGCTCTTAGGCTTCGTTAAAGAGTCCGGCGACCACTTTAGACCAACTTCGCATTGGCTTAAGGTATTCTATAGCCATTTCGTCTAGAAGAAGACTACGAGCGAAGAGAGCAAGTAATGATACTGACGAGCCTCTAAAGTTACCCACAGAGTGACAAAGTATAAGTTTTTTTTTTTTTCACTTTTGCACTTCTGTAATCATTCTTAAATAACTAAGAATTTCCCTTGTATTTTTGATTCATTTAAAAGCTAATGATGTAAACAGTCTCTCTATATAAAGAGATTTTTGATTTACTTTGTCTATCTATTGAATAAATCATTCAAAAGTGACCCCTTAAAAATGCGGATATTCTTCATAGCTCTATTTTTTCTTGAGTATTTAGGTATATTAATTTAGGTATCAAAGATACGCTTATGAACGTCAAATTTATTTAAATAGACTCGAACGCCTTGTTCGGATAAAGAGCCTCTACTCAGAAGAACAGGCAAGAAACTGAGGGCCATTTTTTTTTTCAAAAAATAAAAAACTACAGTCTCATAAATTTTGGCTTACAACTAGGTAATAGCTATAAATACTAGTGGGTACTTGGCGGAAGTGGAAGGCTCCAGACATCTTTATCTTCTAAATAATTCTTAACCTTATAATACCCTCTTTTCATTAATGTAGTTTTTATATGTGATTTGAATTTTCCCTCAGTGAGCCCTGTTATATTTTTCGGGATTTTATTATAAAAACGAACGCAATTGCCTAAAAATTACTTATTTGAATTAGTCAGTCTAAATCTCGGTACAGCTATCCTATCCTTATTTCTGGTGTTATTATTGTGATAGTCACAGTTCAATTTAAATTTATGTAGATTTTTGCGAACGTACATAATATTTTCAAAGATATTCAAAGAAGGTAAAGTTCAATAAGTAACTTATCTTTAGCCAGTTCTTTTTACCCGACTGCGCAAGGAGGGTTATGTTTTTAGGGTGTATGTATGTATGAGGTTTCTTTAGCACGCCCAACACAGCTTAATGGATTTCGACATGAGAGATGTCATTTGAAACGTCTTGATAGTGGAAGTGACATAAGTACAACGTGTTGCCGCCGAGTTTTTTAAATTTTCTTTGAATAATGTTAACTTGTTATGTAATTAACAGACCTTTTTCCCTTGTTTCGATTTCCAAGATTCGCGAAATCAGAACACGCGTTCGGCGTAGAAGACAACGTCACTCTGACGACGTTTTTCGTCTACGTGTACGACTTCCGGCCGCCGCTCTGGATCCAGATCTCGTTCTCGCAGTATCCGAAGCTGAACCTGCAGCAGTTCTTCATCACCTTCTCCAGCTGTTTCCTGCTGCTGCTTCTGGTGGCTGCTGCATTGTGGAAGATTAAACAGGTAGGTGGCTTTTTGTATTGGATTTTGGTGCATTTGTGTGTTTATCCAACAGGTATGTTCCATTGTGGAAAAAAATCAACAGGTATGCTGTATTGTGGAGAGAGATCTAACAGGTATGGTATATTGTGCAGAAAGATCCAACAGGTATGTCGTATTGTGGAGAAAGATCCAAGGTAGTAAAGATCCAACAGGTAAAATTACATTATGGAAAGAGATTCAACAGGTAAACTTTGATAAATGACATGTCGAGATGGACTGAAAAAACACGTCTTGAAAAAAATAGCGGCGAATCGTAAGCCCCTAAATGAACAAAAAGTATGATGCAACGCTAGTGTACGACGTATCTCTATTATTAAATTGGTCTGTCACTTTTTGTTAAGCAGTGCGAAACTCTGTACATAAAATATAAGTCAACATAGCAGGTAGGTATAATATTTTGCAGTGTAGACAAAATAATCCAACAGATGTACTGCAATTTTAGAGATAGATAAAAGCGTTTTTACAAACAACTAGCTGCGCCCCGCGGTTTCACTTGCGGTTAAAAAGTATCCTATGTGCTATTCTAGACTATAGCACTGGCCTACACTCATTTTGGTGCCTAAGATTTTAGACCTGATTTTGGGTATATTTTGTGAGCAGATACGAGAAAACTAGTCACATTTTTCATAGCAGCTCTTGTTCATGAGGAAGAAAGTATACAGAATACAAGTGAATTACCGTGTCATTAATCGGTTTCCGTTGATTTTTCATTATAATTATTAAACTCACCGCATATGTAACAAAACATATCAGGATCGTTAATGCAACTTCTTGAATTACTTGCCATCATAAATTTATACGATTAATGTCATACAAGTAGTTATAACATGGACTGATTTTGAATAAAACCGTACAAAATTTAAAAAAGAATTGTAGGTAAACCAGAGCTGTCAGCTGACATCTAGTAGCAGCAATGTAGTTCATTATTCATACCTTTCATTATTTATATATATATATATAAATATATATTATTCATACATTCATACCTACTTTACCGACTACAGATGCGAACAGAGCTGCACCAAAACAATTTTTTTTTGTAGGCCAGTGTAATCTATCTCTGTGCCAAATTTCATCCAGATCTGTGCAGCCGATCTGGCGTGACAAACATCCATCCATCCATTCTTACAAACTTTCGCGTTTACAATATTAGTAGGATGTAAAGGGAGTATGTACAATGTGTTTGTCTTTTCAGAAGTACGACATGTACAGAAGGCGACAGCGGCTTTTTGTTGAGATGGAGCAAATGGCGTCGCGGCCGTTCAGCCAAGTCCTCGTAGAGCTGGAGAAGGTCACCGCAAGTAAGTTTTTATTTATTTATTTAACACACAAAACAAATTACACTCTAACAGTACTTAGTTAAAGATCCAAATGGATCGCCAGAAACACATATTAGATCTGGACTGTAACAGAACATGTGTGCGATATAGGTTGAGTAATGGAGTCAAGCTTACAAAACATACTTTAAGTACTTAGGTACATACATTAAATAATAAATAATAATAAATATTCGGGACACTTGAACACACGGTCGTCTGACCCCAAACTAAGCAAAGCTTGTACTATGGCGGCCAGAGACTGATATATATACTTATATACTTTTAAATACATACTTAAATAGATATTAACACCCAGACATAGAACAAACACAAATATTCATCATAAATGAATGTTTGCCCTAGGTGGGAATCGAACCCACGCCCCCTAGATCAGAAGGCAGGTTCACTACCGACTGAGCCACCGAGGCAGTCAGTTAGAATATAATACATAATGATGTTTCAAATACAATGTAGGAAACTACAAATACATCAACCCAGTTTATGCCTAAGAAGGTATGAATGTATAAATTTATAGCTTTTTAACATATTTTTTTTCAATTTCATTGTACATTCATATCGTCACGCCCTTCCCCCGAGGGGGCTGGCAGAGGTGTAATACAACACCCACACTTCGCCAGACGATATTCAGTCCCAAATGTGACAGGGGGCGAGCCTGTCGCTATACACCGGGCTCCAGTCATGTCGCAGATGACATACAATACGCACATATGTTCGCACAATGAACAAATTGGTGCGTGCCGTCGGAAGTAAACAAATCAATATAAAATATATTTTGACGAGTGAATTTTAAGATATTGTGATAATTGCAAAGTTGTAAAAATAATCGGGTCAGCATACAATATAACTAGTCACGTTATCAATTTTGTATGAAGACTTTTTTAGTTCTTTTTTCTCGTATTTAGCAAACTAATGTTCTAAAAGGTGTTCACTTTGACGGGTAGACCAACACTCTTAAGCATTACTACACCCAAAACCAGCTCCCTGTATATGTATGTAGATTTATTTCCATGTCCACCTCCCCCCCACAGAAGGCGGCCCGCCCGCCCCAGTAGCTCTAGAACCGTGTCGCGGCAACCGCGCCGCCGTGCTCTCTCTCCTCGTGCGGCTGCCCACGGGCGGCACGGGCCGCGCGCCGCCGCTCGGAGGCCTGGCCGTCGGCTCCGCGCTCGTCACACTAGGGCTGCACCACCAGCCGCCGCCGGGGAAACGGAACCCGCCGCACCACAGGTACACCATCACTTACCACTAGCGAGCCGGTGAGCTGGCGGACGAACCCACACACGACAGGTGCACGATTATATACTGCTAACAGGTTGACAGGTTGACAAACCCACACACAACAGGTACACGATTATATACTGCTAACAGGTTGACAGGTTGACAAACCCACACACAACAGGTACACGATTATATACTGCTAACCGGTTGACAAGTTGACAAACCGCACACAACAGGTACACGATTATATACTGCTAACAGGTTGACAAGTTGACAAACCCACACTTGACAAACCCACACACAATAGTTACACTATTATGTAGTGCCAACTGGTTGACAAGTTGACAAACCCACACACAACAGGTATACTGCTAACAGGTTGTCAAGTTGACACTCCGCACACAACAGGTACACGATTATATACTGCTAACAGGTTGACAAGTTAACCAACACACAACAGTCTTCGATCAGATATACATAGTAGGTGTCGTGTCATTAAAAATTAGGCCCATTGAGTGCCACTGCATCGACACTTAGCTTCTATTCAAAATAATCAAATACGTATAACCTAATTTGAATATAGGCCTTATCATTCCGAAATAACGTTGATGACATTTGCTAAAGCGTTTTTAACACAATGAAGCATCGTAACACCGACGCGATCACAGAGTGACTGAAAGCGAAACAAGGCTTACACTTGATCTAAGCCTTGTCTTCAAGGTGCCATTTCGCGCGTTGAGACTTTACATCTATGTATATCTGATCGAAGGGTACAGTAGCTTAACCAAACAGTAGGTACACACTATCTTGCCATTAGCAACACACATACACACACACAATAAGTAAACACTTACATACTGCTAGCTGTTGACAAACTCACTACACAGGTACACACTAACGCGGGACAAACACACACAACAAGTAACTCTGTAGTAGTTGTGTGTGGGTACCAGAACTATAACTATTGTTAGTTATAAGTCCTATGAAGGAGAAAAAATACTCTGACTAAAATAGTTCGCGCCAAATAGTTTGAGACAAAAGTGAACTATTCAAATGAGATTATTATGCAAAATAAATGTAATTTGTGTGATAAACCCCTACCTGATCAGATATCGAAAGGTCAATAAACTTAAGTCTCAATCCACAATAACGCCAAAGTGGGCTTTTAATATGACGGCTCGGGTCACAGGGCAATGAACTTTTGCCTCAATCTATTTGGCGCGAACTAAAGATGCGAAATCTTCTTGCCAACGCGGCAAAAAATACGTATAAGTATAATGAAAGTAATAGATTTATCGGTGTGTGTGTAATTTTGAGTTTATGTGTCAACCAACGGAATGGAATGAAATCTTATATCATAAAAAAGTTTGTATGTGTGTTCGTTTGTTGCTTCACGCTCAAACGAGTGGAGGGATTTTTCTGAAATTTGATATGGAGGTAGCTTACACCCTGGATTAACACAGGCTACTTTCTAGCCGCGGATTACAACGCAGCTAGTTAGAAATAAATGGAATTGGCTTATATCATGGATTAGCAAATATGCATCTTATTATCATGAAGCGGTTAAAACCGTAGGTTTCAACAGGTTTTAATTATTCATATTATATTATCAATTATACTACTTATAATATGTAATATGTATCTTTTTAGACTTCTAAGAATAAACAGACTTAAATATCAATACAGTTAAGACCCGCACAGGCGGCGTACATTTTCTATATGTATTTAAGGCCTACTCTGTCGGCATACCATTCATTTACTTAAATATTATTGTTTCAGAATGTAACACCGATATATATTGTTAAGTGTAAATATATCGCGCGTAGCTATATTGCCTTTTTACATGTATGACAATGTAAACAAAGATGGCGGCTTTCGACCAATCAGAGCTCGGATTCTTAATTTCCTCGCTAGTGATTGGCTTTGCAACGTCCGTCATATTTGTTGCCGTTGGACATTTAAAAAGAATTAGCAAGTGTTTAAAATTCGAATAATTAATACTCAACGATTTTACTGAGGTGAATATTATACAAATTATCTTAACAGATTGACTAATAGCTGCATTTGATGTGAATTTTTAATTAATTGATTAATTATATTTATGTAAAACCGCTTCTTACCCGATTGACAAAAATAAGGGTTATGTGTTCTAGTAGATGGGTGTTGTTGAAATAGAACAGGTTATATTAATGTTAAATGAAATTAATTAGTACTAATAAATGTGAATTGTTCTAGAGTAAATATGCAACAGAAAGCACTGTTTCTACACAAAACACAGGCTGTTCTGAAAGGGTATTCTAACCCAAAAGGAGCTTGTTATACTCATCATTGTGAACAGCTTTTGTTATGGCACTAACCTTATATTCGTGGAAAAAATGCTGTTTCATTAATTCCGATAAATTATTAGTCAACCTTTTCGAAAGAACGGTTGCTTTTCACAAAGTAAAAAAGTTATTCAAGATGAACAATGAGCCCCTTTCGGATAAACACACCCTTTCCGGACAACCCCATTCAATAATTTCGTATGATTATACATAGATTCTGAAAAGCGTATGTTGCCATTCGACAAAATAATTTAATTATACTTAAATTGTCTGGTAACTCAGAAAATCATTGCATAATCACGCGAAGTTTTTTAATGTTTATTAAATATCAAAGTAGTAAAAAAAATAGCATAAGTTAAATAATCCACTTCCGTTATGCGGCCAAATGAATTTTTTCACTTACTGCAACTTTTAGCATGTCACAGGAAAGTAAGAAATGTAGGCAACTTGGAATAGGACTAGATGTTGCGTATCTTTCAAGAAAACATTTTTAACAGCACGCTGTGTTTAGTCTGTTAAAAAAACACATATTTATAAATTATTTAAACTTAAACAGCAATGAAATGACCGTACGTAGTAATTTGTTAAAAAAAAAAATTATCGGTGGATAGTTTACTATTTTAAAACGTAACGTATATTAATTAATAAGACATCTAATTTTTAATTTTAATTTATTTTATCATATAAGCTTTACTAAAACAAGGACGTAAAACTTGTATAAAAGTTATTTTTGCATAATTATTTTATGATATAGGGTTTTTTTTCCTGTCATTATAAGTTTAAATGTATTGAGACAGTCATTTAATTAGTTTTAAGTAAAACTCATCACAATAAAAAAAAACTATAATACAATTGCTGTATTATCTTAGATAGAATTTAAACAAACGAACTCGACTACAAGATTTGTGTTATTTTTTATTTGAAACGTGACATATGCGAACAATCGCTTGAGAACGATTGTTTGGGAATGGTGTCAACTCTGCTAACCATGACCCTAAAGTAAATTTCACAGCTCTAAAATGGTTGCCATCCCTTTCTCATGTATTAAAATAAAAAGAGTTGCAGATAATGGTAGTCCTGTCACATTAGTTTAGCGAGTGGTTTTAGCGAGTGGTCCAGCTTAATCAACACCAGTATACTTGAATTAACTATGTATATTAGTTCCGAC
Source organism: Peribatodes rhomboidaria (assembly GCA_911728515.1). Taxonomy (NCBI): domain Eukaryota; kingdom Metazoa; phylum Arthropoda; class Insecta; order Lepidoptera; family Geometridae; genus Peribatodes; species Peribatodes rhomboidaria. The sequence continues at coordinate 3,480,015 of OU452190.1, forward strand.
ACAAGTACTAGTTATTTTTAGGTAAAATAATTCCTTTGCTAGTCTTTTAAAAAATACCGCGTTTTTTGCTAAAACTTAGAATAAAAACTAGGAAAGATGACAAAGACACAACTCTAAGTAAATTGCAAAAGTATGAGTCTTAAGGCTGACCGGATTTACATCTTTAGTTAGGAAATTCAATTCGATCTGATTTAAAATGTATTATCAAAGTGACACATGTCAAAATGACATGGGACAGACGTCAGCGTGAAAGCTAAGTCAGTGTCAGATGTCAAAGTGACGGTTGTAAAATCGCGGTACAGCTTGTTACACTTAATGGTGCTTGTCACTACCTTTCTGAGTTGTGTCAAATCTTTTTGTTAACTTAGATGTAAACAGCTTACGACTGATATGTAAATGGTGTAAAGAGAGTTTTTATGCATTTAGTATGTGAGTGTTGTGTTGAATCGAATTTTTGTGACGTTACTGATATATTAGCCTGCGCTCTGTTTTTTTTTGCATTTTGCAATGAATTGTTGGATCGGTCTTGATGAAATTCGCAAGAAAATATTGTGTATTATGTAGGCTGGTGTAGGGTACTTTTTCTTTAAATTGAGTGAAGAACCACATGTTTTGGGGAAGGACTTTAGAAACGCACCAATCGATTTAAGGGGGGGGAGGGGTGGGAGGGGGAGGGGGGAGAGGGGTAGACCCCTCCCGTAAAGGGGGGAGTTGCGGAAACCTCCCCTTCCAGAGATATGAGCATTTTTGTGTTGCAACATAACCTCACTTTTTTCGATTCTTTTCGTTGTATTTGATGTTTATTTAATTAATTACAATAATATTATTTAACAGAATATTTCAGAGCACTTCGCCGGCCGCTGCCGCGGCACGCTCGCTTCGCTCGCTCGGCTCGTGCGTTGTTTTTCATGTTCTAACATAACCTAACCTAACCAAATTGTTTCTAGAAGCAATTTCGACATTAGCTAGTTTAGGTCTATAAAATATTATTTAACAGAATATTTCAGAGCACTTCGCCGGCCGCTGCCGCGGCACGCTCGCTTCGCTCGCTCGGCTCGTGCGTTGCTTTTCATGTTCTAACATAACCTAACCGAACCAAATTGTTTCTAGAAGCAATTTCGACATTAGCTAGTTTAGGTCTATAAAATATTATAGGTATATCAGAATATTTCAAAGCACTTCGCCGGCCGCTGCCGCGGCACAATGATGATAACAAAAGAACTAACCTAACATTAGCTAGTTTAGGTTTGCTATAAAATAAAACATAAAATATTTTTGAGAGGCATTCGATTTTGTAAACAAACGATGACTGTCTTTGACGTGACAGCACAGAAACTCAAGATGGCTTCGATTACGTTCCTTTTTTACAAGTTTGTTAAGTCATAATTAAAGAGAAAAAAATTAAAAACTTGGTTTTTTTTAAATTAAAAAAAAGGTTTTTCGATAAAGAAAACGTTATTTATAATGAATAAAACGATATACCATATAAATAAATAAAAAATAGCCGAATTTCAAATTTTTATGTCGTGCGACATGTTTTTCAACTTTCGTAGAACGTAGAACGGACCGCTCAGTTTCGAAACTTATGTTATAAACTGTGAAAATTTAAGGTTAATTTTTCGATTTTCAATAATTAATATCTCGAAAAGTATAAGTTTCCGCAAGTTTTCCCTTTACAGGAAGCCTTCTTATAATAAGACCTATGTGTGAAAAAAACATGAACCGTGAAATCGATTGGTGCGATTCTAAAGTTGAGCCTGTTTTGGCAAGTGTGTCGTAAAATCTCAATTGTATGGGTCAAAAAAGAGTAACCTCTGTTAAGTGTTAACTTCTTGCCCGTTGTGACATCATTTGTGTATAAATGTTTATTAAAATAATTTATTGATGCGATTTTTTTAGTTTTTGATTGAATACAGCACTCACAATGCTTTTCCGCCAACTCAGTCTGCATCGATTGTCCTAAGCACAAGTTAAACAAATACCACCTTTATCTTCAATGATGAATTAAAGTCGAAAGTACGTTAAATTGTTACGGTGTCAAAACGGCCAGTGTCTTACATAAAATATACATATTTACTAGCTTTGCTCCGCAGTTAACAATAAGCTTATGTGCTATTCTGGACAATCTATCTTTGTGCCAAATTTCATCCAGATCCTTTCTGTAGGTAGTTCTGATTGAGTAACAAAATATCCATCTATCCAAACTTTCGCATTATAAAAATTATCAGTGTGATTTTAAGTTTCATTACAATGCAGGTAAAGATGTTATTTGTTTAACGCCTGCCTAGACCAATCTAAGGCGGTTGAATAGACGGAAAAGCGCTTTTAGTGTACACATATTTAGATTTAGATAAAAAAAAGTATTTTTATTATAAAAGATATAATTCGATTTATTATGAAATATTAGGGGTATTTAGGCTTTATTTTTTTTACCGCCACGTAAAATTGTTAAACATTTTTTTGTAATTTAGACGTACTGCCATTACGAGCTTTTTTTAATTATCGTAGAAGCATGCTCGACTCGCATTGTAATAATGAATGTAATGTAAGTTTTTATAAGTGTATAATAAAATAGATAGATCCATGATTTTATAAGACTTTTCCATTTAGGGGATCTGATTCTTCCTTATTTATTTTTTATGATAATACTCTCTCGTCTAATAGCTTTTTTACACGTTAAAAATTATGACGAACATTTTATTTAGACGAAAATATAAAAGACTAGTTTCGTGTTTTGACTGCTACTCGGGGCGAACCGTTTTGAAGTGGAGTTTGACTTTAGATGCAATGTTTTTTCGGCAATTCGGAGTCGTTCATTGAGGTGAGGTTCGTGAGGTGAAATTGGCGAGTTTTCGAACCCCCATCCCTTCTTGGTGAGGTGTCATGTGTTTAGCTCGACCTCCACCTCCACCCCCACCCCCAAATCCGACGTGATTTTTCAAAATGCGTATGTTTAGTTTTTTTTACGCATGCTTAACAAAGTTAGTTATTCGTCAAGTCGCGCGTTGGGCTGACTTACGCTGGTGCTTAACAATCGAAGGGCTACAGTTACAGTATACAGTTTCTTCAAAGTTTTACACTGTTTCTTGCGGAAAAGAAGGGTGATATTTGCTGAGGCCCTCCCCCCTCTGCTCCACATGAAATTTGGTGAGATTAGGGTGACGTCGTTTACCCTAAACGCCTCACGTAATTACCGAACGACCCCTTTATTGCGCGTGCATCTTGTAGCAAGTGCCAAAGAAACACAAACTTGAGACTTCGCTTTAGAACAGCTGTAAATTTAAAATTTAGATAAAACCTTTTACAAATTTTAAAGACATTGAAATTAGGAAATAAGTGAAATGGCACATTTCAGGGTTATGTTGTAACATTTTGTCATCACATTAAGGTCGTAGCACACTATATTATTTGACATCGTTTATAAACCTATTGGTATGTCCAAGTATTATAAAAATTGAAAATCATTAAGCAATTATAAAATATTTGCTTCAAATTTCTCGTAAGTAAGTATGTTTGTTTATAAGTTGGAGTGAGTGAAGACAGTTTTCAAATAATAGATGTTTAAATAATTATAACTATGTTTCTGAGATCTAAATGTGCTTAGGTAACCAATAGTAAAATACATAAAATATATCTGTTTGATGTAAATTAATATATTGAAATGATTGTCGTAATAAATATATACATAGATACCTAAGTACTTTGTGTTACTTGCACCGAAAGAATTCTTTAGAAATTAATTGATGGTCACTAAAAAAATTAGCTTCAATCACTAAGCCATAAAATAAGTGTCTCTAGAGTTAAGGTCATAGCACACTACAGCAACTCAACATCTGGCCAAATCTAGCCAATTCAAATCAAAATCTACAAAACCGTGAGATGTAAAAATACAGTTTTAAAATAGTCAATAAGTTACGTTTGGCGAAAACCAAAAGTCTCTTTTTGATTATTTTACTCTTACGCCGCTTACGAATGTAAAGTAATTAACATCAGCTCATGAAATAAATAATCATAGAAAACTAAGATGACCAAATTGACCATACATATTCAAATAAACAATGTCATTGCTATTTTTTTCTAAATAATGAATTTTCAATGTCTAATGAGCTTCATCTAAAGTAAAAATTACAAAAAAATGTTTTAGCTTGATGTGTCACATCTCAATCCTTTGCATTTAAATCTGGTCGGTGTTGAGGCAATGTAGTGGGCGATAACCTTATTTTTGAACTTCACTCACACTAGCGCCAAGTCACTCGTGTACATGATAATATATGTATAATTACTATGGTAGTGTATATTATGAATATACTATTGTTGATCTATATAATTTTATAGTGCAGCTAGCGTGGAAGCGTAATATTAAGCGTTGTAAATATAATAATGAACATAAATTATTGGATTTCATAATAAAATAATCGATCTGCATTTTTGTTGTTTTATTGAAAGCTGTAATTTCAAAAAATGCTTAAGCGCCACGCAGAAAACCCGTAGTATCATATATAAATAATATATTATCGAAGCGCAGTACAAATACAACGGAGAATTTGACAATGTATGAAAAATGCAATGCAAGTCTGCGTGCGCTGTTTATACCCGACTGCGCAAAAAGGAGGGTTATGTTTTTCGAGTGTGTTTGTTATTTTTTAATTGCAAAATAGGCTTGCGTTTGGCCGCCAACATGCCTGATGATAAGCAGTGATGCGGCCTACGATGGAGCACGCTTGCCTAGAAGAAACCGATTCACTCGAGACTTAAAGACACTCAGATTAAAAGTGTCAGGGAACACACACTCTGGCAGAGTATTCCACACTCTAGCGGTCCGTATGAGAAATGAGGAACCAAAGTGTTTCATGCGTGTTGTAGGTATGTCGACCATAAAACGATGCCTTTTTTTTTGTACCCTTGGTCAACATGCCGGAACACGGCTAGGCCATTTGGCAGCATGGTTTAGTCCGGTGGGTGGTCACTAGCACCGGCCGAAGCCCTACCACCAGTGTGCTGTCACCTGATTAGCACCACCCAGGGACCACGTGTGGGGTAACGGAAGAAGGGGGTGCTTTCCCACGGACGAGGGTCACTCAGTCCCCATGTTTAAGGGTATGTATGTATGTATGTATAAGGATTCTTTAGTACCGCTTACAGTTAAAGCTTACAGCTAAAACAGCTCGATTAATTCGACATGTGAGGTGTCTTTTGAAACTTCTTGATAGTGGAAGTTACTAGGGTACAACATTTCATTATTTACAAGAAAATCCGAATTGACAGGTTACGTTTTGCAGTCGGAATTTTTGTTTTTCTTTTAGTAATGTTGTTAGTGCTAGCGGAGTACGATTGTTGTTTAGGCGTTTAAATTGCTGAACTGATGTTGATGAATTTCAGTGTGGAGACAGTTCTCAATATTGATAAATAAAAAGTTTTTGTTCCTAGAGTTCTTACTGATGTCAAGACCTTTTTTTTCATTTTTTGTTTCTGACAGTAACAAGTTCAAAAACATTGAGAGAAATAAAATTGAATTTGACATTAAAAGATCAGTTCTTTTGAAGAATGCTAGGTTTGGCGCAATCTTAATGCGCTAATTATTTTTTTGCATTTTTTGTAATACTTTAACGTTTGTAACAAATGTTTTTACAACTTTAGAAAGTGATTTTACATAAGTGCTTATTGAAAAGAATATCGTTTCTAAAGAATATAGAGGTATATATAGCTCATGGTGTTAAAGTAAGCAGGCTACCTTGCCTTTTCTTAAAATATATGCATCGGGTGCATGAACGTAAGTAAGTACTACAAAAAATCGGGGTCAAAAATAGTGGTATTTTACTGAGTCTCTTTATATCTACGAAGGTATTAATAGGTACTGTATTATGCAAATAGGTCGTCTAGAATTAAGACCTCGAGTTGAGACCCCCACATCTACACAAGACCCAGGAGGGCTATTCCTACGCGTGAGATGAGATTTTATCTTGGTCACTCTCACACCTATGACGTTTTAAACGAGAGCAACAAGGACGAAAAAAGGTGAGATGAAAATCTCAAATCTCCGAATAGGGCCACAGGAGGGCTATTCCTATTACGCGTGAGATGAGATTTTATCTTGGTCACTCTCACACCTATGACGTTTTAAACGAGAGCAACAAGGACGAAAAAAGGTGAGATGAAAATCTCAAATCTCCAAATAGGGCCACAGGAGGGCTATTCTTACGTGTGAGATGAGATGAGATTTTATCTTGGTCACTCTCACACCTATGACGTTTCAAACAAGAGCAACCCAAGAGGGCCCTATTCGGAGATTTGAGATTTTCATCTCACCTTTTTTCGTCCTTGTTGCTCTCGTTTGAAACGCCATAAGAGTGAGAGTGACCAAGATAAAATCTCATCTCATCTCACGCGTAGGAATAGCCCCACTGGACCGATTTAGCTCGCATTCGAACATAAAATCGGTTTTTAAATAAACGACTGCCTTGGTGGCTCAGTTGGTAGTAAACCTGCCTTCTGAGCCTATAGGAGCGTGTGTTCGATTCCCACCTGGGGCAAACATTCATGTGATGAACATTTGTGTTTGTTCTATGTTTTGGGTGCTAATATCTATTTAAGTAGGTACCTACGAGTATGTATTTAAAAATATAATTGTATGTATATCAGTCTCTGGCAGCCATAGTACAAGCTTCGCTTAGTTTGGAGTCAGGCGACCTTGTGTGCAAAAATGTCCCAAAGTTATTTATTTACTAATTGCCTGCAAAATTTAACGGTACTCGACTTATCGTCGGACAAACTAAAGCCGACTTGTCCCAGTAGTGTGAGACCGACCTCTCTTAGTACGTAGACTCATTTAGTAAGTTGCTACAGTAAGAGGATACGAAAACGGTTCTAGCGGATGGAACTTTTGTGGCAGTAGGTCTATATTTCAGTTCGCAATGTCCTTTACACGGTGGGTGGTGTGGGCAAGCGTGTGTGTGGCGCTGGCGCAGGATGATCCTTACTGCAGCGCGCGGTACGACCGCCTCTGCCAAGGGAAGGGGCCTCATGTCGGCTGCCAGTATCCTAATGTAAGTTTATTGTCTGTACCTACAGGACTGTCTTAAAATTAGCATTAGACCTCTCCAGGAAGAATCCTCACGACCCTATTTCACTAGGAGACCATGGCGACGCTCCCTACAGAATGTATCTATACAGATTTATGAAGGGTACGTCATCTGGAGCCCTAGAAAAGTCGCAACGCTTCTGTTTCTAGAATTCTAGAATCGCTAACTCTCGAACGCTTGCAGCTGATTGGACGAGTTGACAATATGATCACGCGACATTTTTAAAGCTTGTATTCCATCCAACCAGCAGCTGGTATTCGAGTGTTAACTTGTCTGGGCCCCTGGTGTCCGCTTGGTTGCAAAACCAATTTGGTGGCGGCAGATGAATCACCCGCTGGTGGTGCAACCGCCCACCACTATGTAGAAGTACCTAGAGCACCAATAAGTACTACCAATAGCTACAATAAGTAAAAGTACTTACCTAGAGATATACTTGAGTGATACCCACGTCTCACTCACTCTTCCACAAGTTTCGCTACCAGAGACTCTCCTCCCGTACGAATCCGAAAGAAATAGAGTTAATTTTAATACGGATTCTCGCTTGGTAGGTCAAGACACGCGACACCGGTGGCGCCGCCGTGGTATCCTAGTAATACGAGTATACGGCTCTTAAATTTAAGTTTGCGTTGCAAAAAAAGACCGGACATCAAGACCTTTATTTTGCTTTAGGTTTTTGTTTGTGTTTCTCGAGGGCCTTTTTTGCGCCTAGTTTGATATGAAGTATTATGATAATCAGGTGCAAAAAAATACAGCTGGTAGAAGAAACAGCCAAGTAAAATTTATCGAAGTACAATTTCGAAAACCATTTCATTGTGGAATAAAAAAAACAAAATGAGTTGAATAATAATAAGTTGAATTTCAATCCCTCAAGTAGAATCTTTTTTCAGCGAGGCGCAGGTCCTGCATGTGAGAACTACACTGCGATCTTATTTACAAATGATCTGAAACAGTTCGTCATACACTATGTCAACAGGTATCCTCGTAACCTTAGATTACGTGATATGAAAATTAATTGTACATTGGTTTTCCCATCATATCGTCACGCCTTTCCCTTGAAGAGGCTGGCAGAGGTGTTATACAACTTGCACACTTTGCCGAACGATATTCAGTCCCAAATGTGACAGGGGGGCGAGCTTGTCGCCATACACAGGGCTCCAGTCAGTAGCAGATGACATACAATACACACGTACGTTCACATAATGAACAAATTGGTGCATGCCGTTGGCTTCATTTTCCTCATTGGGTAAAAAGGGCTTCTTTGACCTTAATCTAACAAATCTATTTCCAAAGGCGCCGCCAGAGAATAGCATCGGGGCATGAGAGAGTGCGCGGGGGAGTTCACCTGCCTAAGCCAGAAGTGATGATGCTTGTTGTGAGTGTCATTATTCACTTGGTACCTGTACTATGCTTTTGCACTCACGCTCACTTATACACTAGCTTATTTTTTTCAGCTTTTTAAAGATTATTATGCACCAACCTTTTATGAGTAAATAAACAGCGACCAGTATTCAAGTAGGTAGACGCATAACTTTTGTCGAAAAAATATGTGCTTAGAACGTATTTGATGGAAAAAAATATTATAATGGGTCAGGTCAATGTATTCTTGACGGGTGAGATGAGATCTGGTCACTTTCACTTCTATGAATTTTCAAACGAGAGAGACAAAGACCAGAAAATATCTGGAATTGTAAGAATAGCCTTCCAGGGGGCTACATTGACATCTTTTTGTCGCGGTGGTTACATTTTGTTTTCGACGCTGCGCGACCATCAAACTTATTGGGCGGCGATACAATTCGCGGCCGCGTAGCGTCGTAGGGACGGCAATTTTCTTGCCCTGATGTTTATGCTATGTAACGTCATAAAGAAAGCGACGTGACGACTTCAACCATGTACTTAGGTAAGTTCGATTACTCCGAAATATGACTTAAAGTGTACCTGTCTCATTCTTCCTCGGTAGTCTTTTACACAAATGCGACATAGCCTAGCCTAGGTCCTAGATTACACCTAGACTAAGAACTTACCAATAATTAAAAGGAACAGCTAATGTTTTCAGCACTGGGACCGCGAGTTGGCTTACTTGGCTCAAAGATTGGCGGACCAATGCCAGTTCATACACGATGACTGCAGAGCTACTGGTAATTTTTACTCACAACATCTAAACGGATTTAAAATAAAGGCAATTTATAAAACTCTAGAATGATGCATAGGCTCAAAGCTGGTTAATCGCTTTTGGGTAACTGCTGAAACACGCGTGACTCCGCCGCCTGTGAAAAATCGTCGCACAGACACGCCAGTTATAACCATATCGTCACGCCTTTCCCCCAAAGGGGCTGGCAGAGGTGTACAACATCCACACTTCGCCGGACGATATTCAGTCCCAAATGTGACAGGGGGCGAGCCTGTCACCATACACCGGGCTCCAGTTACGTAGCAGATGACATTAAATATGCTCACACAACTAACAAATTGGTGCGTGCCTTTGGCTGGGTCCGAACCCGCTCTCTCTGTCTTGAGAGGCGTGTCTTCTCCGACTAGACTATCATCACTTCTCGTACAATTTTTCCATACAGACACGCTAGCAGATGTCCGCACGAGCTTAGCGGATATTTTCAGATACATTACATTCTTCAGCACCTTGTTTAAAAAAATCACGAAAGAAATATTGGTGTAGGAAGTTTGAGCACGCTTGCCTAGATTAAGCCGATTCACTCGAGACTTGAAGACACCCAGATTATAATCTAAATAGATTATTATCATCAATTTTCAGTACGCTACCCGTACGCTGGTCAGACAGTGGGCGAGGTGCGCTGGCGCCGGTCCGGCAAGGCTCTGGAGCGCGGTGCGCGGCGCACCATCGGCCGCGTGTTCGACGCGTGGTGGGGCGAGCGGAGACGGGTGCACGTGCAGCAACTACTCTCGCCCTTCTCTCTTACTGCCAAGTATGATTTAAATAGAGTTTGCTTAAAAATTTGCTCCCTTCAGGGGCTGTCTCTTTGGCACATTTTTTCTAACAGACAGCCATCTTGCCTGACAATAGCGGGTCCAGAATTTTGGTTTGGGTTTAACTTAGCTGAGGGTAACCTTTAACAAGGTAGGTAAGCACAAAAGTACTAAAATAGTAGGTATGTTTATGAACTGATCCAAACAAGAAACTACGCGACTTAATGAAGTAATGGGGCTGCCCACCGCGGGCTGACCGCAGGTTTGCTGCAGCGCTGAAACATTAATTATGTCGCTTAGCCAACTACTAAAACATGCAGCGCTAGATCACTTAATAAGGAAAGTTTAGCAACCACACTGCACGCGTACATGAAGTGGACGAAACTGTGTGTTCGGTTGGTTAAATATAGTTAGTACGTAGTCCATGTACCTATCCGTTGACTAAAATAACATTTTCGACTATTGTAAAGTAAGAATTAGGTAGGTACTTTTGGGAGGAGGGCATGGGCCACTTAGCTGCCCCCGTAGACCCGATGCACTCCGAGACCTCTAATTCTAGAGGAGCAGTATGGGGCCACTTCAGCCAGCTAGCAGTCTGGACACTCCGCGCGATGGGCTGCGGCGCCGTGCACCACGGCTCCAGCACGCCGCGGCTGCTGTTAGTCTGCGACTTCTCGCACACCAACATGCTGGGCCAGCGGACGATCTCCCCCGGGCCGCTGGCGCCGTGTCCTCCGCACACCATGCGTGCAGAGCGACCTTACCCACTGCTCTGCGCTCCTCCCTCAGTAAGTTATTATAGCTACTTCACCAGCCGGATGCTCTCCTTTCTGGACAAAGGCCTCCCTTAATAATCTCCACAACGACCGGTCTTGTGCTGCCCGTATCCAGCGGCTTCCCGCAATCCGACACCAGATCGTCAGTCCATCTTGTGGGAGGCCATCCTTCTGGGTGTGAAATTCTTGATGGTAATGTGTCTTTTATTATTTGCAGGTCCATAGTAGGCAAGTGATGAAAAAAAAAGACGGCTATGACGAAGAAGAAGAAAGAGAAAAGATTGATTATGAGGATGATGAACCAGATGAGGAAGAGGTAATGGCATACCCTTAAGGCTGAAACACACCAAATTCGGTTGCAGTCCGGTCCGTGCAGTGCAGTCCGTTTGCAGTACGGGTGTAGTCCGTGTGGCTTCACACCAAACTGCACGCACCTGCACGCACACGGACCGAACTGCACCCGGATTTGGTGTGCTCCAGTCCTTACACACCTGGCTCTATACCGCCCAGATTATGATATACTTTCTAATACATTTTAAAAAATAGTTTGTGTTAGAATATTAGAACTCTATACAATATTATTATCTCAAATTAAAATTGCTTTTGAGGCTTGCAACTAAAGATAAGATAGGACATCCATATTCATTTATTCATAACTATTCGCTATTTTTCATTTTAGCTCTAGACTCGTTTATTTTTCATTCTAACTTTATGCAAACATATTATGTTGTGAGTTGTTCACTTTGACCGAACAACACCTTCAATTATTACTGCACCCAAAACCAACACCTTGTAGAAGTGTCAGATTTTATTAATGTTTTTTTTTTGTGTGCTGAAGGTAGAGGCTAGACAAATTACAACCACAGAACTGTTCGAAGATCCATACACGAGTGGGTCAAGGCCAAACCGACCCATCAGACCCAAACAAGAAAAAACAGACTCAGAAAACCAGGCTGACAGACAACAATATAGAACCATGAGTAAACACAACCAGGATACCAGACAAGATCAAGAAACACTAGATGCAGACGACGAGCCTACCAGACAACAATACAGAAAAATGAACACGTACCAACCTGTCAGACAAGATTATAGAACATTGGGAACAGATAACCAGTATCCCAAACAGTACACAACAAAGTGCGCAGATTGTCATTCTAGACATCAATATAAGACACTGGACACAGAGCGACGTAATAGACCTGTACAAGATATCGCGCCTGAATATAAAGTCAGGCCAATACAGGACGTCAGGCCTACACAACATGAAAGACGTATAGGCCAGGATGATGATGATAACGAATACCGATATGCCAAAGTCGTGCCAAATTTATTAGATGCTTATCGGCCAAGACCTGTAGAAGCCGAAACAAACAGAGATCGTCCTGAGCGTATGAAACTTCATTTCAAAGACAAGCACGTAAGACCAGTCAGGCCAGATTTTATAGACAAAGACAGACCAGTCAGGCCTGATTCTATGGACACGGATTACAGAAAACCCAAGACTGATTTTACAGACAAGGACAACAGACCAGTCAGGCCTGATCGTATAGAGAAGAACAATAGACCAGCCAGGCCTAGAAACCTCGAAGCAAACAGAGATGAACATTTAGTTCCACCTATTAATGATGACGTGGATCCAGACCGACAAGTTAAGCCTCTGCAAGAAGATGATGTTGGAGAAGAGAAAAATCTGGAGATGACCACGTTGAAACAACGGTTCTTGGTGTCTGTTAATTATCGAAGTAAGATTTTTAATCATAGCGGTCTCGGTTGCGTTTCCACCAGGGATGTGCTAGAATGCGTAGCGATGTTGTTATTAAAGGTGTGTTTGTTAAGACCCAATAGAATCGCTCCATTTAACTAGTCATAATAAATGAAGTGATTCTATTGGTTAACAAACACATCCAATCGCTACGCATGCTTGCACATCTCTGGGGGAAACGCAGCCTAAGTATTACGTGTGACGTAGTTACATAGCTTATTAAATAGATGTTAAATGTGGTCATAAATCTATTAAAAAAATAATATTTACTCAAAAATGCATGTAATGTAGTAATTATTTTGACAACCTTGTTTGAGCAAAGTCGACCTTGCCGTTCTGTTTCAAGGAGCGGCCGGCAAAGTTTTGCTGGTCACTCTAACAGGCCGGCAAAACATTGCCGGGCGCTATTTTGACGTTTCAACGGTTTAAAAAAAAATGCAAAAAGATTTTATTTAAAACACAGCTGTTTGTATACAAAGGGATAGGTACAAAAATGTTTTATTCCATATTTGGCTGTATAAGTAGTTCCAACTACCATTGCTATAAAAAAAAAGAAGTAACAAAAGCGCAGTTCAGCGAAAATTTTATTTTATTTAGTGACTTTTTGCATTTTTGAGTAAAGCACTATACAAGTCTTGGGCCACAATGACTGCTTCGCTGGTCACGCTATGATTGCCTCGAGCTAGCCTAGCTACGCTCTAGACCTTCCAGCTTGGCCATCATTGCAGCCCTTGCTGTCCTCGCTGTAAAGGCCTCGACCTACGACCTCGGCCTTTATCTCAGCTCGTCCATCGAGTGCTGCACGCTGACCGCGCTGTGTCGGCCTGGAGCTGCGCTGTCGGCCATCATCAGCGCGACCAGCAAAGTACTAATTATAGGCCGCGGCAGTAATGTACTAATTTATGGGCACATGCACTAAATAAAAGTATTGCCTAAATCCTTGCTTAACTTGTTTAACCTAGCTAGCGCCTACCTACAATTTTTTACACGAGCCTTAAGCCATTCCTTAGGAGAATCTCAACTTCATGGTAAACGAATATTTCGCTAGAAGTAGTTTAGATCTAGTTAAGCAAGAACTTAGGCAATTCTTATATTTAGTGCAAGTGCTATTTATTAGTCTTCTTCTCGACTGATCTCTTGCGAAGTGGAAATTATTTAATAGCTCGATTGATTGAAAATTTGAATTTTGAAAATTTGTAGACGAGTTTGCTCCACTACTCATTTAGGTGGGGCAGACTCTCATCTCATATCTTTTTTCCCTTTTTTTATTAGGATGCTAAGCGGGCCATATTTTTATTGTAATACTGGTCCGGAAATAATGGCAATATTGCCGACTGTAGTCCGGCCATCGTAAGGCCTGATAGAAATGTATGACAAAATACATGGTTATATGTAACTTACCAAAAACCTCATAGGGGTTCATTGTACTCATCAATATGAACAACTTTTACCATGGGGCGAACTCTGAAATCGCGAAAAAAAATCAGCTGTTCCATACATTTTGTCTGAGGCCAATGAACTGTTTGTATGGAACAGCTGGGGTTTTTTTGCGATTTGAGGATTGGCTTCATAGTAAAAGTTGTTCATATTGATGAGTACAATGAACCCTTAAGAGGGTTTGGTGAGTTACCTATAACCCTGTATAAAGCCGGGCCACACTCAAAATCTTGTCGCAATATTGCCCGGCCAGTATTGCAGTTTAAATATGGCCCGTCTAGCTACTAAATACCTTAGCTAGGCGTGACTGAGACTGATTACCCCAGTTGCTATCAGCGTGCAAAATATTTGAAGTACTCGTAGTTTGAATAGTATATGCACTCGACAAAATCAGACTGTTTCTTGGTAACGTTGACCTATAAGGGTGTTGCATTTACCTGTTACAGACCATCAAACAAATCTATACAGAAAAAAGTTAGATTTTGAATTGAACTCGGGAAACCGAGAATTCCATTTCAATGAAGCGACGAGAAATAGTGAATCAGACTTTAACCCTGCATACAGACCGGAAATTCATAGAAATCGAGAATTGAAACGTAAAGGAGAACATAAAGCTTATAATGGATATTCTAGAGAAGAGGTAGAAAGAGATAGAAGGACTACTGATATAGAAAGATTGCAATGGCGGTAAGTAAAAAAATTACATGAAGGGATGCAAGGTCTCACCCTGTTGTATAATGAAGGGTATATACATACACTTATAAGTATTCATGCAAAAATACCTAGAAAAAATGCATGTTAAAAGTATCAAGAGTTATGACCGGTTTAAGAACGCAACAAAAAAGGAAATTTTATAACGAGTGGTAATGTTATAAATTTTATTGTGGTTAAACTTAGAAAATAGTACGAAAAATGGTTAAAGCGGTAGCGTCGGTGTGTGAGCCGGGCGCGTGCGCCCTCGCCTGTGACTAATTCCGGACTGCCGGGCGACGGGGAATCATCGGGCGCGCACGCTCTCGGAGGCGACTCGAGCGCCGGCACTCCCGCGGCGGAGAGGCGGGAGGGATAGACCTAGGAGGGCTCGCTATAATTTTACAAAAATGACAAACAAATCTGTACCATATTATGTTGGCGGCTTTTATTCTACGAAAGTAGCGGCACGACGCGAATAGTTTACAAATAAAACCGACGCGATTAGTGGCTGCTTTCACGCTTTTAGGATGGCGGAGCGTGATATGTGTTAAAAATGTTAGAGTCAATGTTTAGTTTAACAGGTTAGCTGTACCGAAGCAAGTTTCGATCTTCTTTGTACACGTCCTCGTAGTAAATAATGACAGCTAACGCTCATGAAGTATCGTATTAAGTTACGTCATTCTCTTCAAGTATTTTATGATACTTTATGTGTCCTAGTGATTGAAATGAATTATATCGATAATTGCTAATGTAAAGAAATTAATTATTTACGTTTAATGATAAAATGTACGTTTATGTTCGTTTTGATGATAATAGGCTAGTTTCCTAATTTTTGTTGGCAACCCTAGTTCAAAGGGTCTCACAATAATAGTAACATCGGTGAAAGAATAATTTTGTGTTTGAATAAGGTTAATGTTAATTTTTAAGTGAAATTTATTTTTTGTTTAAGTTCAATAATAAATTGATTGGTAGAATGTGGTTGTAGTATAATTTACTATTATTTCAAACGCTGACATTTCAACTTTAATATTGACATTTAATTTGTAATATAGATTCATTTAAATTCAATTAGCCTTGACAATTTAATATATATTTTTTCTATAATTAGCCATCTCTCCAATTTTTGCACGCCTCTTTAGGCATAACATGAAGCTCATCTCTAATTTACTGTAACAACAATATTTATTACTCGTGTTTAAAGCAAATAAATGTATCTTTATCTTTATCTTTAATGCTACAAATAATATAATTATTTAAAAAAATCATCGATAGATCGATTGCTTTATCTACATCATTGGCCATGAGGCACATATGCCTCATGGACGTACCAGTGCAATCACCCATGAGGCACATGTGCCTCATCGGACAGCTAACCTGTTAAACTAGAATAATTGCATCCTCCAGTCGATACTGGATGGGGGGGGGGTTTGCGCTTGAGCCCTATTAGGTTTATCTGTTTGACTATTTGGAGAGAATCTAACCGATCTTCTGATCCTGGGAGGCTCGTCGGTTATGGGTACTCTTGTTTTTGTAATATGCTGTATTTTTTAGAGATTCCATAGACGACGACAAAGATACGACCACCGTGGCGCCCCTCAAAAAACAGCCATATCAGCAACCACAACCACCAACCACAACCATCACTGTCTGCAAGCCTACCTCCTTGTCCAGCACACAGGCAAGTGTAAATATGTATATCGCCGTCCCTTTTGTTCTAAAGTCTTCTACTCACTACCACCTTACTAATTAACGCTGTACCTGCCTGTGCAAGGAGGTTATGTTTTTGGAGTGTATGTAAGTATGTAGCCGTGTAGGTACAAGCCAAAGAAACATCATAAATACATACATACGAGTATGTATGAGGTTTCTTTGGCACGCCCTACAGCCTAAAACAGCTTGACGTACTCGTATTTCGACATGTGTAATTTAAATCGTCTTGATAGTGGAAGTGACATAGGGTACAACATTTGCAGCCAGGTTTTTTGTTTTCCTTTTAATAACGTTACTTGTCTTTTAGGTACTTATGTAGCAATTTATTTTTAAAACTTGATGTAATTAAAGTCAATTCTTTTTCAGACCGAGATGATGTTTAGGCAAAGATGGCAAACCAAACCTCGGCCAAGAAGGTAAGTTAATTTATACTAGCTGGTGCCCCCAATATTACCTGGTTTTTAATTTTTTCAGGTTGAAAGGTACCCATAATAATATGTCCTCTACACTTACCTACCCCTGACAACGTGTCTGCAAAGTTTAAGAGTCCGGCGACCATTTTAGACTAACTTCGCATTGGCTTAAGGTATTCTATAGCCATTTCGTCTAGAAGAAGATTACGAGCGAATAGAGCAAGTAATGATACTGACGAGCCTCTAAAGTTACCTACAGAGTGACAAAGTATAATTTCAGTTTTTTTATGACTTTTGCACTCCTGTACCTAATCATTCTTGAATAACTAACTAAATTTCCCCTGTATTATGGATTCATTTAAAAGCTAATGATGTAGACAACCTCCCTATGTAATGGAATTTATAATTTGCTTTGTCTATCTATTGAATAAATCAGTCAAAAGTGACCCTTTAAAAATGCGGATATTTAAAATAGCTATTTTCTCTGGAAAACGTTTTTAAAAAAAATTAAAAACATAGGGGCAGAGATATCGTTCATTTAATTGTACATGCTAAATTTCATTATAATCTGACAAATGGTTTCCAAGAAATTTGACAAGCGCGTTTGTATAGAAATTTCAGAGCGTCGTGGGACCCTTAATGATGTTCAATGAGTGTAGTGAAAGTGTAACAAAAAAACGAACTTTCGTATTTATCTACCGAGCGAGACGTTAACGGGCGAAGCTTCGAAGCCCTTTGGCAAAAATGCTTTTGTATCGTGTCCGGCGTCTGTCCGGCTGTCTTCCTCTTCAGGTCGCATTTCTTAACCGATTCTCTTGATGATAGTAATAGACTTTTGGAAACTTTTTAAAAAGTTTCCAAAAGTCTAGTAGTCTAGTAGGCTTTTGGAAACTTTTTAAAAAGTTTCCAAAGGCCGACTCCACAAAAAAAAAACTAAAATTATCTATCCTGCTTACAAAGTTTCACGTGAATCGGTTGAGAAATGCGACCTGTAGTTGAGGACAGACGCCGGCCGCGAGGTATATTCAGCTCACAGATCCACTAGTTTTCTTTGCCATGGTAAATTAGTTTATTTGTTAGACTCTTTATTGTTCACACCACAGATACCAAAACAACAAGAGAAAGATTATATGATAAAACTTATTAAATAGTGTAACAACTGGCGGCCTTATCACTAAAAGCGATCTCTTCCAGGCAACCTTAGGATGGAGAGGATACGACAAATGAGTACTTAGATTACCTACTTACTTTGTTAGGTTAGTTTGGTTGGTTAATAGATTGTTTTTTTTTTTTTTCAGACCGGGAGCAAACGCACTAATTCAGCACGAGCAGATATCGAATCCGCCAATCACAGACAAAGCAAAAAATTCACAAAAGGTAATAAACGTAAATTAACCAATTGTTGGGAAAAAATTGTATCTTAGTACCTGCTTTTACTCATTTGGGCTGCCTCGGCGGCTCAGTTGGTAGTGAACCTGCCTTCTGAGCTTGGGGGCGTGGGTTCGATTCCCACCTAGGGCAATCATTTATGTGATGAACATTTGTGCTTGTTCTATGTCTGGGTGTTAATATCTATGTAAGTATATATTTAAAAATATCTAAGTATGTATGGCAGTCCCTGGCAGCCATAGTACAAGCTTTGCTTAGTTTGGGATCAGGCGGCCGTGTGTGGAAGTGTGCCGAAATTTTTATATTTATTGTAAATGTGGATTTTTACCCGACTGCGCATGAGAAGGGTTATGTTTTTCGAGTGTATTTATGTATGTGGGTATGTTTGTATGAGGTTTCTTTGGCACGCCCTACAGCTTAAACGGCCTTAATGGATTTTGAATTGTGAGGTGTCATTTGAATCGTCTTTGTGTGTGTCAGTGACATAGGATACAACATTTTAAGTATGTCCGGAGTTTTAGACTTTAGTTTGCAGTCGAGTTTTTTATCTTTTAATTATTTTGCTGGTTTATATCATCTTTATTTCCTGTAGCTTAATGCACGCCTTCCACTGCGAGCAGCGCGGGCTTCTTACGGTTTCCGTTTAATAAATACTGAATGATGGTTGGTCTGATTAGGCAGGTCAGTCTATCCATTTACTAATATCAAAAAATCGAAAGTAACTCTGTCTGTCTGTTTCTTTGTAGGCTTTTCACGGCTGAACGGGTCTTGATGAAATTTAATAATTATAGTTACAGTCACGAGGACGATTTTTGGATACTATTTTCTAAATAAACGCGAACGAAGGCGCGGATAACAGCTAGTACTCTATAATTAACGGAGTGCGTACGATTCTCGCTCCACTCGCAGTGGAACGCGTGCATTAAATTTTTCAAGATAATGTTAAATTGTATTATACCTAGTCGAAACGTCAAGATAAACAATAAATAATAAATAAATAAATATTCTGGACACTTGAACACACGGTCGTCTGACCCCAAACTAAGCAAAGCTTGTACTATGGCGGCCAGAGACTGATATACATACTTATATACTTTTAAATACATACTTAAAACGTTTAGTTATCTACCTAATTATAGTTTGCGCAATTAATATCGTTGGAAATCTGAATGTAAAATTATTATTACTTACGTTAAAAATGTAAAATTAAATTGTTATGTTTGTTTCTTTTGACAGAAGTCTCTGGTGCTGGATGAAGATGACGAAGAGCAGCTGTACCACGATACGGGATTCAAAATGGGCGCAAAGAACAGATAACTACCGTGATCATGAAAATCATGATCATAAATAAACAGGCCGTTTGTCCACTGTAAGTAGGCCTCTCACTGTACGCTGGTCTCATAAAGCGTTAACCACGTGGTAACCTGGGCCATGGTAGAACTCATGTATGATCAGTATTTATATTTAATTCGTGATCATTATTTTTGTAATGATCAATGTAATTTTGAGTAAATGCGTAGGAAGAGTTTTAACCTGTGTCGAGTAATACGTGGGAGGAGTTGCAATTATCCCTATCTTGAGTTACGCGTGGGATGAGTTCTAATTATTCGCGTCCTAAGAAACACTTGGGAGTTCTAATTATCCCCATCCAGAGTTAAACGAGAGAGGAATTTTAATTGTCCCCGTCCTGAGTGACACGAGAGGGAGGAGTTCTAATTATGCCCGTTCTGAGTAACAGAGTAACATAGGAAAAGTGTACTTACGTAAAAATATATTAATACCTACTTACTTTTACTATGGTACTTACTCATATTTGTTTGATATAATTTAATTAGTTTTGTTATAGTTTTTATTTTATATCAATTACTGTACCTAATTACTTTATTTTGTCTACTTACTATTATTTTAAATATACTTAATTTTACTAAGAATTTTTGTGTCATTATTTTTATTTAATATTCTATGCGCCATTTTAGTAGTGGTATTACAACCATTAACAATTTCAAGCATTAAGTCTCAGTACCTGGATGGCCGAGCTTTGCTCGGTATTTTTTTTATTTTTTAATTGTGTTTTTTGGATAATAAACAATTGATTTTAGTCTAACCTCAAAGCAAACACTCATTGACTTCGTGTTACTTAACAACGCCATCTGCTGTTGTGTCGTTAAAGCAATTACTCGTAGTTGCTCACAAAAAATTGTATTATTGTTCGCCAATAGATGTCAGGAAGAGTCATATTTTTCAGTTGAGATTGATTATCGATAAAACACGAATAAAATTACATTTTCTAAAAATGATTCCTAGCTAGATCGATTTATCGCCCCCGAAACCCCCTATATACTAAATTGTATGAAAATCGTTGGAGCCGATTCCGAGATTCCAATTATATACTTATATATATATATACAAGAATTGCTCATTTAAAGATATAAGATAAGTTCAAAACCTATTAGACTAAACACCTCACTCAAAGAGTCGTTAATGATCACTTAAACTATCACTAAGTAAAGATTACCTATGGCAATTTAGCCCTTATGGTTAGAGTCCTAGAGACCTATTTACTTTCCCTAGTCTGAGCCTAAATAATTGTTTTCGTCTCTGAGTGCGGTGGATAGTCCACTAGGTTTCACTTTAGGATTCGTCCTAACTAAACAAACTAAGGGAATGACTGTTTGCCTTCGCTGTTCGGAGACTCATTTAAAATACATAGGGTGTCGAAGTATGGCACGGCGAACTCTGCCGTTCAGTTTGATTAAACCTCGTTTCCACCTGCTGGAAAAGTACGACTGTTAAGACTGTTAGATATTTCTTGTAGGAATTTTCTTGCAGGTAATTAAATTAGATACATGTAGCCTTAGTAAAGAGCCCCCATCGCAAAAGAAAATTAACTACCTAATTTATTAGGTAGATTTCCGACTGTCGGCAACTAAGAATAATAACTTTAGTTATTATTCATTCATATATAATTATATTCATATTCATTCATATATACATTATATTCATTCATTATATTAACTTTAGTTATTATTCTGAGGTCGGCAATGAGCGATAAATGTTCCTTTGTTAGAGTACTACTCTATGGATTAATAAATTTTATTAATCCATAGAGTAGTACTAGGATCTACTATATTAATACTATACTTACTACTAATACTAGACTTAATCCATAGGAGTGAGAGTGAATCTTCGGTCTTTTAACCAAAACAAAGATTAAATAAAATCGCGTTTTTTCTAAACCTAGGTCTATGTGTAAGGCCGAGGCCGCACTGGTATGGCGACAGCGACGCGACAATTTATGTGGAAAATATGTGTGGCCGCACTGAAGAGGCGATAAGGCAGCGAATCGTTGCGACATCGTAATGACTGTCCGTAGGTACTTACTGGTTAGGTTTAACAGGAGTTTGCGTGATTGTTTGATTGATTGGCCGCGCTAACGTCGCGCGCGACTGCGCGACAAACATGACACTGAGCGACACGGTGCAATGGCAATTGGCATTTCTTTCGTGATACGAAGAAGACGTACCTATGTAGCTACTTGCCTCTATGGATTATTCTGCCCCAAGTCAGAATGTTTCTCCTTGAGAATTCTTCTCGTAAACTAAAAAGAGAGTGAATTCATGAAATTAACCAAGAAAGAAGTAGAGTCGGAGAATTTCATCACCTTTACTGTGAGGGAAACATCCAGTCAGGTTTTATGAACTTAGGTATGTATGCATGGCCTTTAATTATGTACCTAACAGGGTTTTTGTAATATGCTGTATTTAATTTTACTCGCTTATCGCTCGTCGCTGGCGGTCGGACGGAGCGTGATTTCACACCGATCGATGTGGCGAACCGCAGTAACGTAGCGATACTGTACAGACCACAGACCTAAGATTTTTTTTGCTTTACATCCGAGATCAGATGATATAAAGGGAACTTATAGACACAGCGTACATCTCGGTCTGTCTATGAGTTCCCTTCATGTCTCACACACCCTAATGTCAGTACCGAGCGTAGACCGTAGACCAGTGTCCTATGCCGTTGTCGGAGAATTCGTTCTCCGTCTACGCTACCGTGGAATTAAACCTGTCATCGTAGCCAAAACCGTTAAGGACAAGACAACAGCTATTGTTTTATAAAACCTCGTGTCCCTTTAACATAAAAAAATGTGTTCAAGAGAATTTGTATAAAAATTTTAATAGACATCAGCTTACACATTGTATTTACGAGTATATTCTCTTTGCTAGTATAATAATATACTCCGAGCTTACAGTCTGTATCAAGTCTGTACTGCTCTATGACATCAGCTGTGATCTGACATCCCTCTTCAAAAATATTCGCACACACACTCAGCGAGGTTATTTCAGTATTTATTTATTTATTATTTCGTGATCATTTTCAAGTTTTTAGATATTACTGAAATATTGTAGCAATGTGGCACTCAATCGACTATTGATAAGATACTGTACTCAATCGACTTAGTAAAAATAGGAAAGAAATTCGCCAAGCGGCGTTTATAAATAGATACAGATCAAGCCGAAAATTGAGATACGCACAATGCTTTTACATTAACCGCCGCCGTTTGGTATCCTAAATATCAAATAATTACGAACAAATTCTGCGAAAATAAAAAGCAGTTTTCCAGCTAACAACTCGCTCTAAGTGTAGCAACAACTCTGATGTGTTGTTGTTGTTTCGGCGGCAACGGGAGTTGTTGTCGCTGCTTGCGCTGTCTGCTTTGCATCTACCTGTGTGCTTGGCTATTCGAGTGTATGGGATGCGGAGAAGTCTGCGAAGATTGCATAGATGATAATTAGTTGATGCCCGGGATGGCATATCCTTCGGCCTTCGGCAAGCTAGGTTGAAGCTTGAAACAACACCCAGGACTAATAGCTTGCAAATTTTGCAATGCGCGCGTGACAAAATTCTTCTCGTCACTTTTTGTCCTGTGAGAACGTGACAAGGCTATGTGTAAACATACGTCTGTTTCGATAAAAAGTATATTTATTACTGGTTAATTGTGAGATAGTTTTAGAAGATATAAAATATTTTATTTACAATGTTATTTTTCTTAATCTAGCTAACCTACCTTAACGATGTTGGGAGCTTATAATTATTTGTTCAAAAATACATTATTGTAGCGATATATTATTTTACAGGTAACGCAAAGTTAAAACAGTGTTCTTAGTCATTTCGGCTTTGGTTTCCATATCATCATTTGTCTTCACTGTAGCTTCTCTTTCCCATGATCCAAAAAAACAGTATATTATTATACCCTGCTTCTTCCTGTCTTTCCCTTTCCGTTGATCATCTTCGTTTCTTAATCATCATTTTTCCCATCATCTCTTTTCGCCAACATTTATATTCTCTTCGTCATTTCTTCTCACGAGCACCATATCGTTCATGTCATCATCATCTGGGTTACAGCATGGACTACAATCGGAGCAGTTGCAGTCGCATTCTATGCCAATAACATGGCATATGTAAACGCATAACGTAAAGCAAAATATGCATCGGAGACTTCCGCAAAAGTTGCAGCAACACATTGTAGTTTAAGCTTTTTGAACTTTAAAAGCCATGTAGGTAGAGTTCATTTTGAGAGTTTACTTCTTGGGTAGAAAATTAGGAAAATGTTTCGCGAAATCATCTTACTTTTAGCACTGCCCAAAATTGGCCCAA
Organism: Peribatodes rhomboidaria; assembly: GCA_911728515.1. Lineage (NCBI taxonomy): Eukaryota > Metazoa > Arthropoda > Insecta > Lepidoptera > Geometridae > Peribatodes > Peribatodes rhomboidaria. The sequence goes on from OU452190.1 coordinate 3,503,878, forward strand.
AAATTAAATAGCGAAGCGCAGCGAGAAAAATTTAAGAGGGAAAATCTGGCTTGAATTTGATTGACATTGATTTGGACGTGTCGTGACAAAAGTCTAGCAGAGCTTCAAGCATGTCAATGTTCTTAGATGACAGTGTCATGCATTTAAAGAATAAAGGAGGCGCTAGCAACTTTATCAAAGACTCTCTTGTTTGTTAGTGTAATCCCTCAGATCAATCTAGAGAATGAGATGGCGCACGGCGTATGATCTAAGTGAAGTCAAAAGCCATGAAAAAACTACGCTACTGTCGTATAGGTACACAACACTCACACATTGACGCAAAAAAACTACGCTTGGTCATTTTTACCTCGACATTATGTGTATTGGTTTATGGTATAATATCGTCCACATAAATATACATAGTGCATTATAAAAGTGTGGCCAGGGCTACATTTTGAGGTTCTTTTTAAAAACTGTGCATTTTATATACAAGTCAATTTTGAAAAAGCCGTAACTTTACAAATATGTGCAGTTTTAAAATATAATAAATAATAAATCTCCTAAGGTTTTATATTGGAACGGAAATGGCTAACGTAGAGTTTGGGAATTAATGTTAGTTTTCGTGTAATTGTAAATGTTTTTCATGGCAACATTACCCCGCACACATTCAAAAAGAAGTGGCTTCAGCGAGATATAACGCAGTGTTCCATCTTTTCCTCTAGATTGATCTGAGTGTGATGCACAGACTTCCAACTGTATTGACTTCCAATTCACTTCCAACTGTATTGGAAGTCTGTCATCATCATCTATAGCCTTTTTTATTACTGCTGGGTATAGGCCTTATTCTTAGGCCTAAAATAGGTATTAAGGACGTAAAGCGATGCGGCACGGACACGACGCATGCACGACGCTTCAGTTTTCAAGCCTGAATTCTGTCTGCGCCATTTTGTCCGGTTTGTATTTTTAGGCCCTAAGCAGGAACATGCCATCTGCCTCGTTCCTGCAACCATTGGGTTAAGGTTTGACCTTAGATATAGGTACCTCTATAAAAAACTAGGTGTGAATTATTATTATTTATTTATTTATTTAACACACATAGTACCTACAAGTATAATGTATATCTAAATAAAGAGATGCAAGTAAAAGGAGAAAATATAACTAGAATGGGTGCCCGAGATTTCGCACTAGGCGGACCTGTGTCGCGAAATCTAGTCTCTTTCTTCCATGTCCATTATATACCTAATTACCTATGAAGCGCAATTACGGTGTAACTTATACGATACACAAAGATAAACCAGTAACATTATTAGTAAGCAATTGAAGTATTTATCCACTGTTTGTCTGAATTACGCCTGATGCTATTCTATTCGTTACTGCGAGCCCCTTAAAATCTTTAAATTTTTTAAATAAGGTTTTTTTCATGTAAGAGTAAAGTAATTTAACTAAGTAAGGTGGGTTGAGGCAAGTTCCTAGTTTTTTTCCATTAAACACTTTTTTCTATCATTTAGTATCTAACAGAGTCAGATAACTTATCTACATTTCATATTTACCTAATTTAGTGCGATAAAGGTTTTCCTATAACGCCTTGAAGCGTGAGGTCACTCGTCACGACGAACACTGCCCGATGCAGACGTGCTCACTATTTTGCTAAATATTAGTCATCGGCCAAACAGATGACTAAGTCACTGTTCTGAATACTTTGAGGATAAAACGTGCTGAAAACTTAGTATTCTAGATTGCGCTGTTATAAGTACACTGTGCTATTTGAAGTGTTAATAAAGTGTGTGAAGATTTGACTGAATTTAAGAAGAAAGGGAGTCATTGTTTGGTATAAACAGAATTTGCCATAATAGTTAACATAAAAGTGAGACTACAGCTGCTCTACTGTGAGAACGCTGACTGAAGATTCTGTTTGCTAAATTTAAAGCAACCCAACTGTAATATAATCGAGGATTTGTCATAAAGCAGAAAAATGTGCTGTTCCTGTAGCTGCGATTGTGGATCCTGTGGGAAGATCCTGAGATGTCTGCTGTGTGTAACACTGTGCGTGTTTTTAGCGAAAATGTGCGGATTCGAAGTGGACGATGACTGCTGCGGCGGAGGCGAGGAGTAGCTAGTGGAAAATTATAACAACAAAGATTATGATAACTCGAGATTAGTTCTACGTTACGTCAAATATTTTAAGAAATGTTTTTGTATTTTTTTGTGAGCGTATGTTTTCTTTTTTTTATTCGTTCGTAAAATAAATTAGAGAAGACGCCAAAAAAAGTTATTGTACGGCATTAACTTTGTATACTTATCTAATAAATAGTAAATAAAATGAGTTTGTGAACTTTATGTCAGTTTTTTTAACAATGTTGGTAGGTAGGTCTAAATAAAGTTACGTTACACGATAATAAAATGCACAATTACTAGTTATCTTTCTAATTACCTACTTAATCAATGAATGAGAATTAAATCAATGAATTAATCACCTGAGTGGTCGATTAGAAAGCGATAATGATGATGATAAATAACGTAGGTAATTAATCTAATAAATAATATTATATTAATAAGTTCGGGACACTTTCACACATGGTCGCCTGACCACAAACTAAGCAAAGCTTGTACTATGGCTGCCAGAGACTGGGTGATATTAACACCCAGTAATAGAACAAACACTAATGTTCATCACATAAATGTTTGCCCTAGGTGGGAATCGAACCCACGCCCCCACGCTCAGAAGGCAGGTTCACTACCAACTGAGCCACCGAGGCAGTGAAATCGTTCGATAAATGGCTGAGATACGATGTTTTTTTTTAATCATATCCGCAATTTTGAAAAAAAATCTAAAACTGACTCAGCGAAAAAATCCTGTATTATAGGACCAGTGGCCCTATTTGGAGATTTGAGATTTTCATCTCGATTGAGAAATACCTATAGACCAAGGGGGCTATTCCTACACGTGAGATGAGATGAGATTTTATCTTGGTCACTCTCACACCTATGACGTTTCAAACGAGAGCAACGAGGACGAATAGGGCCAAAGGACGGAGATCCGCATCGATAAATCATTCGGAAACGTTTCCGTTCGGATTCCAAAAATTTCAAACTCAATTTATTCGAATCTCAGTCCATATTCATAAAATTTTAAGGATATTCATTCTTTCGATAGGAAGAAATCTTTACACTCGATTCCCTATTCCAAAATTTATAAAGGTAGACTGCTGAGATTCGAACAATTTGAGTTTGAAATTGTGGGATCCGATCAGAAACGTTTCCGAATAATGGTGAATAGTACCTTCGGACTAGTTCGGACAGAAATCCGGACATAAAGACAGGATGGCGGCCGCAAGGCCTACTGCTCACAGAGTCACTAGTCTAATAAATAGTAGTAAATAAATGCATAATAGTTAATTTAACTTCTTAATATTTGTATGTACATACTTAGTAGAAATATGTAACATTAGGTATATGTACAAATACTAGGTAAATAGCACTGAGTCACAGCCTTGCTCTGAAAGGTAACTTATCTATTATCAGGCAACCGATAAAATGTACTTATTCGTACTGTTAACTATCTAAAGCTGGGTTCACACTATACGTGCTGTTGCAACGCCTGCATGAATGAATCATGGCAAAAGTATTACTCTCTTACTAATAAACGTTGTATAACCTCGGAAAGTTTATACAGTACTCGGCGATATATGTATATTGCACATCGACCTTTGGAAAGAGACTTCACCTTAGTAGAGCGTTATCTCTGTCGCACACTAAACGAAACTGTCGTACGAAAGAGATAACGCTCTACGAAGCCGAGTCTCTTTCCAACAGTTGATGTGCAATATTTTATCGCCGGGTACTGTAGACTGATTTGTTTTTGACGTGACAACGTCTTATAAATTGGTTTGCCGGGTGACACTTCAAGAAACTGCGTTACGCTCCGCTCACGTTATGCGCTCACAATGAGAGCGAGTGAGAGGCACGCCCGCGAGGTTAGCCCGCCTAAGAGCGAGAGAGACAGACATAAAAAGTCGTTGTCACGTAAAACTTTCGCCCGTATACCGACTTTACAGGCAACCAATTTTTTTGATCGAGTTAAACGTTAGGGAAAAGAAAGAGACACTGTATAACTATTCCGAGATTATGTAACATTTATTAGTAAGGGTTAGTGTCGAAGGTTTTTTATTCAACTTTATTTGTTATATTCGACCGAGCGAGCGTATGTGAGCGAAGCGTCTATGCTTCAGCATCGATAAAAATACTTTCGTATGTCTCGATTCTGTCCGGATCTCTGTATTCCTCTAAAAGTCGCATTTCTTAACCGATTTTTCTAAAATCGTTTGAGTAGGTTCGAATTTTTTGTCGAACAGTTTTTGGATTTTTTTCCAAAAAAAAACATAAGGCCGCCATTTTTGATAAATTTTCAAGAACTGGCTGGACAAAAAAAATTGTATAATTCGCGAACCTGCCAGAAACTTTCACGAGAATCGGTTGAGAAATGCGGCCTGTAGAGGAGACAGACGTCGGCCGCGAGGTCTCCAGCTTACAGAACCATTCAAATGTAAAAGTAAAAAGTAAGGCCGAACGACTAAGTACTGCGAGTACTAGGGGTCTACCTGTCATGATAGTTACGTTTTATTTTCGACGCTGCACGACCATGAACCTTATTGCGCGGCGATACGATTCACTGTCGCGCAGCGTCGGAAAAAAAACGTAACCATCATGCCAATAAAATGTCATGGTAGGCCCACTGATGTCAGTTTTACAGGTGGCCACCTTTAAATTACTTTTGAAAATGCATGAAAAATAAGACAGACAGTGTGTCTATCAAGCATAAAAAACTTGCATTTTTCATACATATCTTTACCTCAGTCTGGTTTACTTTCAAAAGTCCCTGCGGTACAGTATTTTTATCTCGTTTTGGCAACTAGCATAACTTCTGTAAAAAATTACACCTCTTTTTCTAAAGGATAGAGATAGATAGAGAGAGAGAGAGAGAGAGAGAGAGAGAGAGAGAGAATACTACTCTCTTTAAAAATACTTAAATATGTGTATTTTTTGCAATAGTTAAACAGATAGTGGGTACAAGTCTGGCCTCAGCCTAACGTAAAACAATAGGAAACTCATTCAAAACTGATTAAATTGTATTCAATGGAACAATTCAAGGCGATGCTATGACACGAAACCCGCATCAAATGCGACTAATTTAAATAGAGTTGAGTGATGGCGCCACCGTCGTGATTTTTAAATAAAGCTAACAGCTTCTAACGCAACATTTTAGTTCTCATATTTCGCCACCTCTTCAAATAAGAAGGCCGTTGGTACTATTGTCATGAATGGTAGATTTGAGTAACATGCCATTTGCTGTAAGAAATTGCACCTTTAAAACAAGTAGCAGAAGGTGGATTTTTCTAAATGTTTTTTACTGACACAGTTGTGTGACGCTGGTGACTTTGGTAAAACGTCTATAGTTTGGAAAGGGCTCTTTACTTTATTCAACGAGACGACCTAATATGGCGCCCTCTCCCTTGCACAATCATATGAAAGTGATAAGGATGCAGCATCGACTTAAATTGGTCATTGCGCGTGACTAATTCATTTATTTATTTATTTATTATTACTAACACGATTAAAAACCAGTTACATTAGCAATATTAGAAATAGATTGATTTTATATAACATTAATCATAATTTTTAAAAATATATATATAACAGTTTAACGAAATAAAAATATTGTACTTAATTCAATTATAAAATAAAAATAGTTGTATAAATGTCAGAAATATTATAAGATGTCAAAATAAAAATAATGTCACAATGCAATAACAATACAAACATTGCAACAAAACACAATTATGTTAAGGGTGGTATACATTCATGAAAATGTTAGGCTGCGTTTATATTGCTGATCCAAATAGGTTTATTAATTCACAAGGTATAGGTTCAAATAAACCAGAGGTAAGGGGCTCAAGCAACTATAACTTGTTCAACGAAACGAGCTAATAGGGAAATCAAGCGCTGAACGTCATTGGTTGGCGATATGGAACTTATAGGGCGCTTACACGTGTGACCAAATGTCAGTCCGATTCTGTCTCTTGAGCGGTGCGGACGTATTGTTAAGTGTTTATTTCAGTGTGTTCGTAGTGTATGATTTTACGTTGACCCGGCTCGTTTACTGGGCTGACTCCTACTTACCTGTTGACTTGGCGTATTTTTGGACTGATTCTTGCTTATAATAAAGGTTTAAGAAAATATTTTTAGTTTCATTTATTCAAATCCTCGCATATTCGTTTTATACACAAGATCACAGCATAAAAATGTAAATTTAAAATTTTTGCTTTCAATTACAAATTATGTTAAAGTAACTATTATTTTTAGACGATAGGATTAGTGAGCGATTTGGTTCAGCAGAAACATTTTCGTGAATTAGTCACGCCCAATGACCAATCCTGACAATTTAAGTAGGTGCTGCATCCTTATCACTTTCATACGATTGTGCAAGGGAGAGGGCGCCATATTAGGTCGTCTCGTTGAGTAAAGTATAGTAGTTATTCTAATATTCCACGAAGCGAGTGGTTCATTAAAATATAGGTAGAATCCTGAGCGTAGCGAGAGTTTGAAAAGTGTGAGACACCGAATAAATTTGCTGCCGAGCGAAATACACAATTTTCACCTCATTCTACGCGAGGAAAATTAAGGGTTTTTTATGCAGTCGAGCTGGCCAGTGCGATTATTCTAAGGTACGAATTTTAAAAAGCTAGCGAATAAATTACACTTTTGCTATCAGATTTCGATTGACAAACATAATCTTTCCGAGCTTGTGAGGTGTCAAAATCCTACTTACCTATAGGTAGGTATACCTTGCTAAAACTTAATTTTACTTAAGTCAATACACCCTCCCCCCCATCCTGAATTCGCCACTGGATAGTCAAAAGCAGATAAAAACCTGCTTACTTTTCCTTAAGATTATTTTGATAACTAAGAATTAAATTTAGTATTTGATAACATTTTCTAAGAACATGCCAACAAGTTTGTTGTCATAACAAATGTTGGTTTTCTTTGAAGTTTAAAAATTAAAAGACTTCCTCATTTTAAAGTTGTACTTTATTTTCCATTTTCATTAAATGTATTAAATTAAATATCACTTATTATACTTGTATATAAATACAACTTAATATACAAGCGTAAGAATAAATACAAATATCTTTCAACATCAATTTAAAAAAAAGCTTAACTCTAAAATATCTACTTACTTATTTTAAGTAATAATAAATAAATTCGGGACACTTCCACACACGGTCGTCTGACCCCAAACTAAGCAAAGCTTGTACTATGGCTGCCAGAGACTGATATACATACTTAGATATTTTTAAATACATACTTAAATACATATTAACACCCAGACATAGAACAAACGCAAATGTTCATCGCATTAATGTTTGCCCTAGATGGGAATAGAACACACGCCCCCAAGCTCAGAAGGCAGGTTCACTACCAACTGAGCCACTAAGGCAGTCAAAAATTAATAATAATTCAATTATTTCCTTTTCTTTTTCATATTTTCCCTGTTTTCCTCGTTTTGAGTGAGTTTGAGAGAGCATTCGTTTTCATTTAGTTCTTCCATTTGATTGACTGAAAAAAAAAAATACTAAATTATATTTTGACTCAATACAAGGTTATTCGAAAAGAGCGCAATTAAGCCAAAAAGTATCAATATTTCGCCGTTATCTTTTTTAAAGTTTTACGACAGGTAATAATACATTAAAATTAAAAAAAAACTCCCAACACCGATTTTCATCAAATATAGCTAAGAACACTATTCATTCACTCTAATTCACTTTTCAAACACAAAATCAAAATCGGTTCATCCATTCGGGAGCTACGATGGCACAGACAGACACACACACACACACGTCTAACTTATAACACCCAGTCGTTATTGGGTCGGTGGTTAAAAAATAAGTCACCTGTGGTCTTCACACAAAATTGATCACGTGATTAGTTATTTTGTATGGAGACTCGATTACGTTTCTTTCGTGTTTTGCAAATGTGTGTTGCAAAAGTTGCAAAGTTGTTCACTTTGACGGGTGGAACAACACCCTTAAGAGGGCCGCGACGTTCTGAAATTTCCATACAAACGCGCTACTCAAATTTCTTGAAAACCATTTGTCAGATTATGATGAAATTTAGCATGAACAATTAAATTAACAATATCTCCGCCACTATGTTCTTGGTTTTTTTTAAGAACGTTCTCAAGCTAAAATAGAGCTATGCAAAATATCCGCATTTTTAAGGGGTCACTTTTGACTGATTTATTCAATAGGTAGACAAAACAAATCAAAAATTCCATTACATAGAGAAGTTGTCTACATCATTAGCTGTTAAATGAATCCATAATACAAAGGAAATTCTTAGTTATTTAAGAATGATCACAGAAGTGCAAAAGTCATAAAAAAAATTGCACTTTGTCACTCTGTAGGTAAGTTTAGAAACTCGTTAGTATCATTACTCGCTCTCTTCGCTCGTCTTCTTCTTCTAGATGAAATGGCTATAGAATACCTTAAGCCAATGCGAAGTAAGTCTAAAGTGGTCGCCGAACTCTTAAGTATTACCACACCCAAAACCAGCACCTTGTTCATACATACATACACACACACCAAGTTGTCTAAATAGACTCTGCGACCTCGCTCCGCTCGTTCAATACATAAGGCAGGGTTCACACTCACCAAGTCTCGCAGCATGTTTTCAGCTAAGATGTACTCCTCAGACTGCGGGTTGAGCGTCATTTTGTAGTTGGTTAACGCCATTCTGTCTTTTTGCTTCGCGTACGTCTCTATTACTACTGAATGTATCTGTGAACAAATTAGACCTAAATAGCTAAACAATATCGTATACAGCATGTTACTAAAACCCTGTTGTATAATTGAAGGGCATGTACATACACTTCGAGTGGCAGAGGAAATAGACCTGTTTGTCTGTTCAATTGCAGAATTTAATAAGGCGGTATTATTCTTGTTATGTTACGATGGGAATAATCATTGACTTTAATTATTATAATATGACATACCTAATTTAATTATTGAAAATTGACATTATTTATTTGGACAAATGGAATACTTATACTAAATTTAATGTAAATCTTAACTTTGTAAACTAATTTTTAATGTTTTGGTAGTACCTAATGTGATGTTGACTACTCTATTTGTATTAGGTTAATCCTGTAAGAATAGGTGTAATGAGAATAAATAAATAAATAAGTATTCATGCAAAAATATTTAAAAAAAATTACGCAAAAAAATAGCAAGAGTTACGACTGGTTTAAGAACGCAAGGAAAAAAGGTAATTTTACAAAAATGCTAACGTATCTTTATGAAAATGTTGACGGCTTTTATTATTTTACTTTTATTACACTACAGCGAGTGTGCACAAGAACTGCACGACCTGATCCAGCCATCACCGTTCTTTTATAATTGTACCAGGCGCACCAGTAAAAGACACCCTCTGAGGGTGGAAATTCCGCTAAAACGCACTAAGCGTTTCAAGTCAACTTTTCTTGTAAGAACTGCAGAGGTGTGGAACTCGTTGCCTGCGACTGTCTTTCCACCTAAATACAATCCGGGGGTGTTTAAGAGTAATGTGAATAGGTATCTCCTAGGCAAGCGTGTTACACCTTCGATCACGTCGACGCTTCCCATCAGGCGAGTCAGTGGTCAAACGCATGCCTAGTCTGTTGTTAAAAAAAAAAATCTTAGAAAGTATCGGCACGAGATACAGTTTACAAATAAAACCGACGCGATTAGTGTCTGCGTTCACGCTTTTAGGAAGGCGGAGCGCGATGTGTGCAAATTTTTTACAGTCAATATTTGATTTAAAGTAGCATAATTGCATCCCCCAGTCGATACTGGATGCACATCTCACGGATACAACTGGGTTTCTGTAACACCCTGTATTTATTTTTAAATTGTAGATTTACTTGACTTATGAAGCGATGATAGCCTAGTTAGAGAAGGCCCGCCTCTCAAGCCGGAGGGAGCGGGTTCAAACCCAGCCGGCGGCACGCACCAATTTGTTCATTGTGTGAACATTTGTATGTGCGTATTGTATGTATGTCATCTGCTACATGACTGGAGCCCGGGGTATGGCGCTAGGCGCTCGCCCCCTGTCACATTTGGGACTGAATATCGTTCGGCGAAGTGTGTGTTACACCTCTTCCCGCCGCCTCGGAGGAAAGGCTTGAATGATATGTTATGTTTAAATACAACAAAGTGTGTATCATATCGTCTATTAATTACTACCCGCCGCAGCTTCAAACAGTGGCACGGATCCGAGAGATCCGATTTTTTTATAACTTTGCTGCATAAATACCTTATACGCGTGCGCAAGTCTCAGCCTGTCGTCTGCGCTGGCAACCTTGCTGAGGCAGGTGGCCATCAGTCGCTTGCTGGCCTTCAGCGAGCTCAGACGCGCCAGCAGGCTCTCTAGAGGGATGTGGGACGAGACGGTGGTGCGCCCGAGCCAGTCCTGGGGGAAACATATTAAAATAAAATACACCATTGATCGTATTGAATACAAAAAAAGGCTTGCTCACAACGACCACCACGAACAGCCACCGGCATGGGCGTACCCAGGGGGGGGCAGGGGAGGGCAGCTGCCCCCCCTTGAAAATCTCGCAGAACATGTATGAACTCGCCTAATTACTAATTAAACTCGCCTAATTACTAGTAGGAGGACTTCGAAGATTTGGAGATAACGGAATTAATCCAACAAGCAGAATGTTTTTATCCGAAAGTGAAAACAGCCCTAGAAATTTTTGCCTTTGCCCTACACACTACACTACATACATCTAATGACTCATGTAGGTGTGTTTGTGTGCTGTTTTGTCAACAGTCGTCAACGGACGATCCGACCTAAAAAATCTGACTTGCCCCCTCCTACGCCAGAAGCTGGGTACGCCCATGGCCACCGGTGGTGGTCGCCGGTGGTCCCCGGGTAGTGCTAACCGGGTAGCAAACTCTGGTGGGAGGCTTCGGCCGTGGCTAGTTACCACCCACCGGACCAAGCCATGCCGTGAAATGACCTAGTCGTGTTTCGGGATGTAGTCCGGTGTAACCGTTCCGAAGACGGGTCTGAGCAGTAGCGCACTTGTAGCGCCTCACTCAACTGCCGTCTCTGTACTTGTTCACTCTACAAAACTTCAAGGCTAGAGTGAATAAGTACCTTATAGGTCGTCGTGCTCCATCTTAGACCACAACGTCGCTTAACATCAGGCGAGTTGGTGGTCAAACGCCGACCTAGTCTACGTAAAAAAAGCTAATGTCTTATTTGACCGAGGTAAGCTCCAGCCCTTTAGTCGTTTGTTCTCTCTATCAGCCGGTTTGACAGCTCATTGAAGACCAACGATGCGCTTCGACCCCAAGGGCCCAAAGTTTCTACCCCAAAAGTCAAAAATACTTTAGTTTACTTACTTTTTTAGTAAAGAGAGATTCAACGATGTCCCATTTATTGGATTTAGCGTGGACGTTCAACACTACCCAGTCGTACTGCAGCGGAGTTATCTGTAAAATTAATTATGCTCATTCAGTTCTATAGGGAGTTAAAACTTACCAAAAAACCTCTTAAGAGGGCCGCGACGTACTGAAATTTCCATTCAAACGCGCTACTCAAATTTCTTGAAAACCGTTTGTCAGATTATCATGAAATTTAGCATGTACAATTAAATTAACAATATCTTCGCCCCTATTTTCTTGGTTTTTTTTTAAAAACGTTCTCAAGCGAAAATAGAGCTATGAAAAATATCTGCATTTTAAGGGGTAACTTTTGACTGATTTATTCAATAGGTAGACAAAACAAATCAAAAATTCCATTACATAAGGAGGTCTACATCATTAGCTGTTAAATAAATCAATAATACAAGGAAAATTCTTAGTAACTTAAGAATAATCATTCTTAAGTTACTAAGAATGTTCCTTGTTTACAGTAGTGCAAAAGTCATAAAAAAAATTGAAATTGCACTTTGTCACTCTGTAGGTAAGTTTAGAGGATCGTCAGTATCATTACTCGCTCTCTTCACTCGTCTTCTTCTTCTAGACGAAATGGCGATAGAATACCTTAAGCCAATGCGAAGTTAGTCTAGGTCGCCTAGGTCGAAATTAGTTAGGTCGCCGGACTCTTAAGGGTTCATTGTACTCATCAATATGAACAACTTTTACCATGGGGCGAACTCTGAAATCGCGAAAAAAAATCAGCTGTTCCATACATTTTGTCTCAGGCCAATGAACTCTTTGTATGGAACAGCTGTTTTTTTTTGCGATTTCAGGATTGGCTTCATAGTAAAAGTTGTTCATATTGATGAGTACAATAAAGAAATCTGTTGGATAATTAATGGGCAGGTACACACACCTATAACCACCACCATTATGCTGAGTTGGGACCGGTTTGTGGCAAAAACTTTGTTATTTTTTTTTTATATAATTGTGTAATTTTTATTTTGTTTTTGGATGTTTTTGCTACAAAAATAAATATATGTCTATTGTCTATAAGAATTCATGCAAAAATACCAATAAAGTGGACGTTAAAAATAGCAAGTTATTGCCGGTATAAGAACGCAAGAAAAAAAGGAAATTTCATAGAAATGTTCACAAATCTGTATCATATATTTTGGCGGCTTTTATTCTAAGAAAGTAGCGACACGACGCGAATAGTTTACAAATAAAACTGACGCGATTAGTGGCTGCGTTCATGCTTTTAAGAGAGCGGAGTGCGAAGTGCGTAATTTTTTTTAACATAACATATCGTCACGCCTTTCCCTCGAAGAGGCTGGCAGAGGTGTAATACAACACCCACATTTCGCCGGACGATATTCAGTCCCAAATGTGACAGGGGGCGAGCCTGTCGCCATACACCGGGCTACAGTCATGTAGCAGATGACATACAATACACACAATGAACAAATTGGTGCGTGCCGTCGGCTGGGTTCGAACACGCTCCCTCTGGCTTGAAAGGCGGAGTTCTTCCAACTAGGCTGTCATCGCTTTTTCTATAGTTATTGCGATGTTACCTGTTGTCGCTGGCACACTGTGAGTGGCGACATCATGTTCCCGGCTCCTTCATGCCAGTGGTGAGTGCAAGCATATGCTAAGCATTGTAACGCTGATTTCGACAATAATTCTGGCTTGTTCACGTGTTTCTGCCATTCTGAAATAATAATTAGAAGATCTGTTAAAAACATCGACAATCCATTTACTTATAAGGGATCAGTATACTACTACTGTTTTAGTACTGTTTTAAAGCTGCTATACTGATACTTACAGCAGCTTTTAAAGCTGCTATCTATAATTAAAAGAAAAACTGAAACCCAGCTGCAAAATGTTGTACCCTATGTCACTTCCACTATCAAGACGATTCAAATGACACTTAACACGTCGAAATCCATCAAGCTGTTTAGTTTGTGCCAAAGTAACCTCATACATACATACATTTACATAACAATATGTACATACATACATACGTACACTCGTATAACATAACCCAAGGAGGGTTATGTTATATAACGCAGTCGGGATAAAGTATATAATATGCGCAGTCGGGAAAAAAGAGCTACACTCACTCCCTCTTCTTTTGTTCCGTACTTATTTTCCACCTCCTTTCTCTTTCTTCTACTCACTCACTCCCTCTCCCCCACGTAGCGCTCACAGCGTACCTTTTTTTTTTTTTTTGTTTAGGGGGAGGTAAATGCCCTCGCACTTCCCTTCCGCTGCAGGGGTGGCGGAAGGGGGTATGTGGGAATCGAACCCACTAAAATCCTCCCTCGTGAGCAGTCCCTCGCCAAGGTGGGGCGAGATAGGGTCGCGCTAGCAGTCACCATGCGTACCTCAACTAGCTGTTCGTAACCCATCACCGATGTTAAGCAACGGACGACACGGTCAGTCCTAGGATGGGTGTGCGGGTGGCATTTACAACTGAACGCTACCGTGGCTCGGATTTTTTTAAATTTTATTTTATTTATTTGTGAAATCAACAGCGTTACATAGTAATACATGATACAATGCTAATAATACTTAAAATAAGGCCAAAACTGACTTTATTGATTTTATAAAAATAAATTTATAAATTCAATTTTACGACGTTACGATAAGAAACATTAGATTAAAATAACAATCAGGTATTCAAAAATGTATACAGGCATAGTGTGAGTGTGTGTATGTGTGTGTTTGTGCGCGTGTGAGTGTGTATGAGGGAGAGAGAGAGAGAGAGAGAGAAAGACAGAATGAAAGGGAATATGCTGATGTATTAAGATGCAGTTACCTCCTTAATTAATGATGACATTTATATGATATTTTAGTGGACAATCATTTTTAAGTTAGCCAAATATAAACATGATATTTGGACTATTTTAGGTTAAAAATTAGCGATAATTACTTCTTCTTTTTTTTATGAGTTGACCTATTGTAACTGTATAATAATTTCCTTTCCATCTAAATCATGATAATGTAGGTATGTATGTAATGTTTTAATCATGATATGTACACTAAGCTGATTCGATAATTTGTTCATGCTATGTACACATGTTTAGGAATATGGTCTAGAACCAAACCATTATTGTTCTATATTTTTTTCTAATTATGATTCTATTCTGTTTTGTGTGCATAAATAAATAAATTGTTGGCCCCGGTTGTTTGTTCTGTTACAACAATCGTCAAGCCACGTCAAGCCTTCGGGCCGCCTAGAAACTCTGACATCAAGCCACTTGACCTATACGAATTGGCTTCCTCACTCAAGTCTCCGTTCCAACTCACTCTCCGCTCCCCCCTCAGTCCCCCGCGACTCACCGAGTAGTTTAACGTAGTCAGTGATCAGTCTAGCGTGGTTCGCGTCGGCCGCCGGTTGTGAGAAGTGCGTGCCCATTAAATTAGTCAGTTTTCTTATACCGCTGTCGCCTGCGGCTTGGGTTTTCATCGCGTGCTGGTATTGGTACATCTGTGGATACATATTATATAGCTCAGGTGGTAGTGAACCTGCCTTCTGAGCTAGGAGGCGTGGGTTCGATTCCCACCTAGGGCACACATTAATGTGATGAACATTAGTGTTTGTTCTATGTCTGGGTGTTGATATCTATTTAAGTATGTATTTTTTTTTAAATCTTTGATGTTCAAACTCCGTCTAAGAGAAAGATGTGACAACTAAAATGAGTTTGAAATAACCGTTACATTATTAGCGAAAAAGTTATCAGCGAACATATTTTTTAATTGCTTAGCCAGTCATTTTATATTATTAAAAACGTTGAATTGTGTGAACGAGAAAACACTAACGCCCGTTAAGGCCGGGTATAATCGCGATTCGAATTTCATTTTCTACCTGCGCATACGCGGATAGAACTGGCGAAACGCACGGACGACGGTGCGCGTACGTAGTGCAACAGCTATCTGGAGACCTACCACGATATCTTATGCTTACGTTTTGTTGTCGACGCTGCGCGACCGCTAATCGTATCGCCGCGCAATAAGGTCCACACTTATACTCACATTTATTCACAAGGAACGTTGCATACAGTATATGTGAAACATGCAGATAAATCTTTTGATTAATATCATAATCAATAACCGTTCTTGCAGGATAGAGGATAAAATGGGCCATTCCCGAATTCCTCACTACTTACTCCAATGGGGATTTCGGGAATTATCGTCACTAATATTTTTCATTATTTTACTTCAACCTAATATAGAACATGAAACAGATTTAGACACAGTTATAAATGTAGCAGAATAGGAATTAAATTACCAATAATCAATGTATACGCTGATGAGAGTTGGAAGAACTTGACTTTATGTCATCATAATTATAAATAAATAAATAAATGTATGTAGGAGATACAGATAGGAGTATAGGTATGTATTATATAAAGCAAACTCGCTCACTGCAGATAAGATTTATAGGACCATCTGGGATTGTCGAATTAACTATTTCAGGTGGGAGCTCGATGCTTACGCTACAAAAGTATAAAACATTGAGTTATTATTATTATTAAGCCAAACTATCCAACTACGCAAAGGTGTGCTTCATAAGTATTTACGCCTAGCATCCCTTAGCAAAAAAAAAAGCATCCCTTAGCAGGTACTTGTACTGAGTATTCCTATTCTGTGCAAGTACAAGGAAGTTTTCTATAATCTGTTGTTTTGCATTTCCGCCAAATTTACAAAAGTAGGTGTACTTTACCAACAGAGCGCGATTCATTATAAAAATCATCACCAAAAAAATAAAGTTTTAGAAAATATATTTCTAAGTAGGAAAACCACATGTTGTACGAAGTCGCGTACGTAAACAAGCAAAGTACAGCTGCAGCGGGCCGCGGCGGCTTCTTTGACTTCACAACGACGTAGTAGCTTCTTTGACGGGGCCGGCGCGCGTTTGATACATAGAGATGTGTACTGTCTTTTTGCAATTTCTAGTACTCTAATATAAATTGGTTAAATGGGAACTTTTAATTCAATATGTAAAACGTAAACTTACTTATTATTATTATAAGCAACAATTGGTTCCACTGACGTCATTTAACTTAAGTCTTGATTGCTTGACCTAAAATTATATAAAAAGTTATTTTTTTGTTAAATGCGTGAAGTCTTAAGTCGTTGTAAATTTGAATCATTATAATTTAGTCTCAACAAAAAAAGGTAACTAAAGACGACCGAAAGAAATTCGCAATAAAGATACAAATTTTACGTTGCAGTGTGTCTCTATCTAGTTTATTTTACACAACGTTGAACATGCCCTAATATGAATAATCAACAAATTATTCGATCATACTTTAATACTTTTTTGGCTTTATTTGAAAAATAACGATCGCACGATAAAAATGGTTAATAAAACTAAAGCTGTAGAAAGAATCAAATTTATAACAACTTAGTCCTGTTTTTTGTTGAAAACGATCCGATAAAAAAATATTTCTCATTAAATTCAAGATGGCGGCTACCGCACCGGCAGTCTTTGGTTGCCACTTTGAATGTAGACTACCAAGGATCCCCCCTGAAGGTTAGATAAGCAAGCAATCAGAGCAATAACATTGCTGACAGGGATTATTTTCAAGGCTCATAAATGCTAGCTCGTCTGGGCTCGTAGGTCTATACATTAGTCTATACATTACATTGGTCTATACATTAGTTCTTCCGAGGTACTTGGTTGGCTAATATCAGTATTTGGTACCGTCATTTTTCGCTTCTCCGAACTAAAAAAACATAGCTTGGGTAATAACAACGGGTACATGACGTCATCATAATGTATCTGAAAGTGTAGCATATACTGTCGTACCGTATACTGTCGGCGGCGGCGCTCGACCTGCTCAACGCGACGGCTCATGCTTTTTAAACAATCAATGTGGACTCTATTTATAGCGTGTTAAAGTGCAAAGTCATTTTACTAGTATGAATATTTAAAATATTCATACTGGTAAAATGTATAATAAAGTCACTATTTACAACGACCTACAATCTGCTATATTCAAGTTATTTATAATTTTCTATTATAATTAATATACGATGTATAATTATGTGATCAAATTATACGCCGGATCGTGCCACAGAGCGGCCGGGAACGACCTTTCACGTCGAGCGCTGCTCGACGACTAAATCGGATGTCGTAGTCAATTTTTTACCTAAGCTGCTTCATTTAATGTTGAAAATCGTATATCATATTTATGGTAAAACGAAATCGGCGCCTAGAATTACATTTTCTTGCTGTTTCTATTGGTATTTAATCGTAAAAAGAACACAAATACGAAAAAGTTGCTCGGTTAAATTTTAAAGGACTAATCTGGCTATTTAATTATCGAAAAAATCGATAAATGTTTCTTCTACCAGCTTTATTTTTTTGTACCTGATCATCATAGTTCTTCATATCAAACTAGGTGCAAACATAATACTTGTTTTCCTTGATTTCGTGATCATACGGCGCCTTAAAGGCTGTTAAGGTGTATGTCTCGCTCGCTCGCTTGCTATTATACTAGATTATCTTATATCTTTAAATGAGCAATTCTACTATATTTATAAATATATATATATAATAGTAGAATTTATTATTACTATTATAATAGATTAATAATAATAGATGTAAGATATAAAATGATTCCTGAAAGATAATATATAAAATGAATCATTTTTAGAAAATGTCATTTTATTCGTGTTTTATTGATAATCAACTTATACATAAACTTGGAAGAAAAATAACAAAAAGGAGGCGTTTGAGTAGTCTCAACTAAAAAATATGACTCTTCCTGACATCTTTTGGCGAATAATAATACTATTTTTTTTGAGCAACTAATTGCTTTAACGACACAACAGCAGATGGCGTTGTTAAGTAACACGAAGTCAATGAGTGTTTGCTTTGAGGTTAGACTAAAATCAATTGTTTATTTTCCAAAAAACACAATTAAAAAAAAAAAATACCGAGCAAAGCTCGGTCATCCAGGTACTACACTATTATTTGGACGATGGCAGCCTAGTTGGGAGAAGGCCTGCCTCTCAAGCCAGGGAGCGGATTCGAACCCAGCCGACGGCACGCACCAATTTGTTCATTGTGTGAACATAATTATGTGCGTATTGTATGTCATCTGCTACATGACTGGAGCCCGGTGTATGGCGTTAAATTCGCCCCCTGTCACATTTGGGACTGGATATCGTCCGGCGAAATGTGGGTGTTGTATTACACCTCTGCCAGCCTTCTCGGGGGAAAGCGTGAAGATATGTTATGTTTTAAATTGTAGAATGTATTTTCGAGAAATTTGAAAACAGTAGGTATTACAAAGTATCCAGAATAAGTTTTTGATATTTATAGTTTTAAACTTAGAAAACGTGAACACGTAAAAACTTACGTGTTTAAGTTTCTCTCAGCACGCATTATAACTATCATCATCTAATCTAATAGTGCTCTATAATCTAATAGTGTCGAGAGCGAGCGAGACAGTGGCAGTTGTCTCGCTCACAATGCATTGATAGAAGCAAATTTATCGAAAATACATTCTATAATTTTATAACATAACCTTAAAATACCCCTCAAGCAGAGATAAAACTTACTGCTGCTTCAGGACTTCTGCCGAGCATTCTGTAACAAAAAAAATGTTTGAAAATTCTGAAAATTACCTATTTTGAATTTTTATTGACCTCTGTTTTTTTATGTATCTCTGACAATGTTTAAGAATTTCATGATAATCGGTTGAGCAGTTATGGCAAAGGGTAACAAACAAACATTACGAAGATAAACAAACGAACAAACCTACTTTCGCGTTTATAATATTACTATATAGCTGTCACCCCGCGACTTCGTTCGCGTTTATTATTTATATATATATATATATGCGAGCTATCCTATCTGTTAAGTTAGATCGAACTGCACACGGTGTGCAAATTTGATTGAAATCGGTTAAGTAGTTTAGGAATCTATAGCGGACAAACAACGTGACACGTAATTTATATATTTTAAGATAATAGTTAGGATAGGATTAGGATGATAAAATTAATCTAGCTAAAGCAGTCATGTCATGTCAAAATGTTGTTATTCAATTTAGGTATCAAAGATACACTTATGAACGTCAAAGTTTTTTATCAGACTCGACCGCCTTGTTCGGTAAAAGAGCCACTACTCAGAAGAACAGGCAAAAAACTGAGGGGCATTTTTTTTAATAATTAAATAACTGCCTCACAAATTTTGGCTTACAACTAGGTAGGTAATAAAACTCATGTTTTGTCTATGTACTAGTGGCTACTTGGCGGAAGTGGAAGGCTCCAGACATCTTTGTCTTCTAAATAATTGTTAACCTTTTATTATCATCTTTTCATTAAAGTGGTGTTCACATGTGATTTGAATTTTCCTCCAGTGAACACTGTTATATGTTTCGGGATTTTATTATAAAAACGAACGCAGTTGCCTAAAAAGGACTTATTTGACTTGGTCAGTCTAAATCTAGGTACAGCTATCCTATCCTTATTTCTAGTGTCATTGTTATGATAGTAACATTTCAATTTAAATGTATGTAGATTTTTACGAACGTACATAATATTTTCAAAGATATACAGTTATAAAGTTTTTTTTTTAAATAATTCTCTCAATGATCCATCCATCCATCTCGTAGATAGGGCGGACCGCACGCTTTTGCAAAATAAAAATGGACTCTACTTCAGCAGCTTAACCCCACAGCAAAATGCCATATGACATGGCTTGATGGATGGATAATGTAAGACTTACGTGAGTAAATCAGTGAGTTCAGTAACCTTGCCCTCGCTCTGCAGAAAGGAGATGTAGTGATTGAGAGCCACGGGCCTCGACGAGAGCAGCTCGTACACTAGCTTCTTGTTTAGTGTTGCTATTAGGAAGAGAACTACCTGGAAATAGGGAGAAGTATCTATTAAGCAAAGAAGATTCAGCTAAAACTTTTAAAATTAAATTATTTACTAAAACAGTAGGTAAGGAAATCAGAATCAGACTCGGAGAAAAAAGAATCGGATAACCCTTCCAACTATTTTTCGAAGTATCTATAAGTATCTACAGTATACTGTGTGGTTTGTAAATACAAAGGGATGTATTGATAGTTGCATTTACGTTAACAACAAATTATATTAGATCTTAGAGAGATAGTACTTAATTGCGCTATCTTGATAGATGCGTCCGCGCATCTCTTGTCTATCTCATCCGGGCTTACTCCCAACGACCACTACCAAAACGGCCACCAGTGGTGGCTGTTAGAACAATACTTTAGTTTTTGACCTAACTGGTGCCATTGAGGCTCGTTGGAACATATAGTTATTTTTTGTGCCAACAACCACCACCAAATTACTTTGTGTACTATTACGTTTTATTGCCTACTAGCGACCCGCCCCGGCTTCGCACGGGTGCAATGCTGATACTAAATACACTACAGAAAAACTGTGAACGTTGTATATAAAAACATAGCGGCCCGCTCTGGCTTCGCACGGGTTTAAATAAAAAAATGTTATTGTGGGATATCCATAAGAGATAGACATATACCATCGCGGAGTTTTCTGTAGACCTTTTCAAATTGTACAAATAATTAGTACATTATTTCGATAAATCTCGTAGGGTTCAGCCTGCGTTTGCAATGTAAGCGGAAAAAAAAAGATAATTAACGACATCACATTAGAAACCTCAAAAATAACAGTATTTGTCCACTATTTAATGGATGTTATTATACATATAAACCTTTCTCTTGAATCACTTTATCTATTAAAAAAAATCGCATCAAAATCCGTTGCGTAGTTTTAAAGATTTAAGCATACAAAGGGACATAGGGACAGAGAAAGCGGCTTTGTTTTATACTATGTAGTGATACGTTCAGCTATCAAATTATATCTTTTTTTAATCAATATGCCCCTTACATGGTAAGTTATGACTAAATTAATAAAAGCAGCCAAGGGTTGGTACCAAAAAAAAACAAAATGGCTGCGATTCCACAATGGGAAGGAAAAAAATTTATTAGAGCCAGATTTGTCCATTTCAGGCTCCGACACGGGTAGACAAACACATTGTATAATTACATTATAATGACAAAACGCTAAATACAATAATTATTTTTATGACCCAAAGAGCCCCACTGGCGGCAGTTAAACAAAAATACAACAAGAATAGAAAAAAAGAACAAGAATAGAATAAAACTGTGTGTGTTAAGTGGTTGTTGGCTCAAAGTATTTCTGGTGGTTTTCGTTGGGAACAAGCTCTCATCCACGACCCACCATAGATGTCTTGCACTCTAGTGCAGTGCTGATAGCAATCCTTAATCGTTTCTCTAAGAAATCACTTAACAATCTACAAATTATGTAGATTCTCTTTATGCAAAACTTAATTTCACACAACAATTTGGGCTAAATCAGTTTCGCTTAACCAAGGCCCGTACCATGACTTGTAATTGCCATGATGGTTACGTTTTTTCCGACGCTGCGCGACCGCTTAACTTATCGTCGCGCAATAAGGTGCACGATCGCGCATAGCGTCAGAAACAAACCGTAGCAATCATCATGTAAATAAGGCTTCATGGTTTGGGCCTAGGTGCAATTAAAAGCTTACAGTAAGTATGACATTCCCGTCTCCCAGAGCGACAGCTCCGTCCAGCAGGTGAGTCTTGGCCTTCATGCTGCGGTGTGAGTGCAGCGAGCAGCGTCTCCCCAGCGAGAGTCTCTTCAGAGTCATGGCAACCGTCTCTGTGGGATCTGTAGATGGCTCCTTTTTGGGATCTTTGCCGGACTGAGCGAGGAGGACTGTAACAGATAACATTTTGTACAAATAAATAAAATAAACATATTGTCACGTTTTTTTTTTCCTGAAGGGGTTGGCAGAGGTTTAATACAACATCCACACTTCGCCGCACGATATTTAGTCGCAAATGTGACAGCGGGCGAGCCTGGCGCTATACAACGGGGCATAAGTTAATGATGATTAGATAAATATACATCTACCATACATAACATACATTTTATCAGAAGCAAGCTCTTCTATCTGTGCCTCTGCCCTTGTTTCATAGTTTACTATCTTATTTTGGTATGGCTTAAGCATTGATTGACAGCATTATGTGTTGCCCATGTAACAATTTTTCACTATATCTGGTGAAGTAGTACAATATTATTATAACAAATAGGCATCAAACTCAAAATGCTGACTGTATTGCTGCATTTAGTAACACTTTGATATTTGGACATTTTGTTACATGTAGACACAACTTTCTCCTGAAGGAGCTGACAGAGGTGTATAATACCCATGGATGCTTTAGCTAATTAGGCAAAGTGCTCATTAGATCAACATCTAATGAGCACTTTGATTGCAGATAGATGGGCACAGTGACATGCTTATTGCGATGAATGTTAAGTGCAGCCACTGACATTATGTGATCGCATCAAATCGTATTGCAGCACAACAGGGTTCATGGTAGCACAGCGCCAGCTGGTGAACAACAATTACCACACTAAGATGTCACAGTATGGGCCCAGGATTTTCTACTTACTTAGATCTAGAACTTTCGTGCTGACAAGGCTTGTGATTGGAAGCAGTGTGGTCTTGACAGTTATGTTGTTTGCTAAGATAGTTTCATCACTCTGTCCCGAGTTTGATGTCTGGCCAATTGCGAGGATTTCTTGAGGCGACAACTGTAAATCAATAGTTTTATTAGTTACTTTTACTGTTGACAGGACTGAAGTTATTGCCATCTTATTCGCATGTATGGAAATAAGGAGAGAGGCAGATTCTTTCTTGCTAGAGATGGGAAGTAGTGGCTTAGGCATTTTATATAGAAAACTCTGTGTAGGACTATAAGCTCTCATTGGCATAAATTATAAGGTCGAAAATGCAGGAGTGGCAGGTATACCTAGTGCCTTCTTTTCTATCTCATAGCCGAAAGCAACTGAGAGTAATGATGGGTGGAAACGACCTGTGCTGTTAGTCACTTTATTCGGTGTTTAGTTACGTTATGTTTGTTTTGTAGAGAATGGATACTTATTGATACGACTGCTTTTTGTAATAAGTATTATTTCATTTTATCTTCAGAGTTAAATTGAGAGTGATTATAGAGAAAAATTGATAAAAACAAAGCACAATGTTCGGAATAAAAAACCAGCGATATTGTAATGGCAGTAGTACTTACAACATCATCGTCAAAGCTGAAGGCTTTAGATTTGGTTTCGCTAGTATTCCAATAATCATCATCGTCCATGTTTTAATAACTTTTGGACAAAGTGTGTAAAATAAACAAACTCGAAATTTCAACAACAAACTCTTACTGACAGAGCGAGTGCATAAATTTGACACTGACATCTGACTTTGACATTAAAGTTAGCCATTTTTTTCCTCCCCCATCCAAATTCGGCGTCGCACGTCGTATGCATATGCCAGTGTTAAGTTAATATATTTTTACAGATGATGGAGAGAATAATATGATGTTAATTAAGGTGATAATGACTAGGATGAATCCCTCCCCTTACCTCAAAGCCTTAACCCATTTCAGTAAGGTGATGGATACTTTACTTTAGGAGAAGTTTTGTCCCTACAAAAGTAAATATGAAAAGTCACATTTCGCAATGTTCCGATCACTTGCGAACACTCGCGCACGGTAACAAACCGATGAAGGTAAATAATCTGTCAATACACATTAAAACTCGAATAATCACAAGATTCAGAAAATAATAAAAAGTTACAAATCTACCTTTTCGGTTCCCGCCAAAAACTCCAAAGATTCTTCTCCTCCGTTTCTTGTATTTCTCACTTTGGTTATATATATTTTATCTATCTAGCCAGCTATTTTTGGCGCCAACGTGAATAGATATTGATGTCGAGGACGTACGTCCACGCCTCTCCTCGCCAGGCCGACCGTGTTTGAAAAGTACTTTTTTTGTTATTTTGACGGTTTTATTTTTCTAAAATGTACTACCAAAAGAAGTAAGAATGGAGAACGACAAGAAGTTAAGGCGGGAGTTTTAAAATGTACCAAATTAGCCTTGAACTTGAACTATGACGCCGTGATGTGATAAAATTATTATTAAAGCGCAATCTGAAGAGGGCTTCAAGATGTCCATGCCAAAATTATTTATTATGTATCCGGTTATCAGTTTATTAAGCAGGTATTATTTATTCTGTGCCAGCAGTGATAGTGAAACGTAGCTTCGATTGATATCAACATTACCAACTTCCCATTCTAGTAGTGATTTTAGCGTAGCTGTTGTCGGCTGTGGCCAGTAACTTTGAAGTTCTAATCTATATAATAAAAGTGAAAAACCAGAACGAGATAAAAACGCAAGATAGAGTGAGATGGCGCTCTACAAAACTTCCTTTACATGTTTCTCCCAAACAACTACCTGTTTTTCGGGAATTTGCATGTAATTCGATTCCTTGACCTCGGGAGTAGCGACAAACTTAATATTTATGGTTTTGGATGTGTAATTTTTGTATAATAAGCAAGATAAAATCGCAAGTTCAAATTGAAGAGAATACTACCTCATTGGATAGTTTCGTAGAAACTATCTTATTGAGGAAGTTCTTTTTTAAACAGTGTCAATCCAGCAGTGTCAGTGTGAAAATTCTATTAATGGCTAATGTCTGTAATTCTGTATAATATTAAATAAAGCCTGTTAAATAACGTGTCGTGCTTATAAAGCAGATATTATTGGAAACCTTGCTCCAACATAAGGTTATGGGCCATTTTAAAGGATAAAGGTGAGAAAATAATATCTCAAAAGTAAAATGTACACAAACGTCAATATTTTGCCAATACTAAAAGGCGAAAATTATTCTAACTGGAAGTTTAGAGTAAAATCCTTACTAGAAGAAAAACAGGTTTTACAGATATTAGAATACGAAAATAAAGATATCCAGCATGAACAAAAACTAAAATTAGATGACTCAAAAGCAAAGGCTATAATAATTCAATGTATAACCGACAAACATTTATCGATCATACAAGATTGCCAAAACGCAAAACAAATGTTTGAACAGCTAGATTCTGTTTTTCAACGGAAAAGTGTCTTTACAAAACTAACATTAAAAAGGAAAATAAAACAATAAACAAGAATACTTATGTTTTTGCTCAACATTTTATTATTTACATCACTGTACTATTAATTTAGTAGGTAACTGTTACTTAACCACTAAAACTACTGAATGGATTTACATAATAGGTAATTAATTGCTATGCAATAGATTCCACGCGGGCAGAGCCGCGGGCAAACTCTAGTAAATAATAACTTCAAAGTTAAAACTCCCAAAGACTATATTTCATGTGAGTACTTTAAATGCATTTATTTACCTAGATACATAGCAGATACATAACTATTAAAAATAATATTTAAAAACTTTTTGCTTATAGCTGGTATGTAGGTAATAGTTTACTTCCTTGGTTTTTTCTTAGGTGCCCTACGAAATTACTAAGTGTGTTCATAAACATTACGGTAAATAAGCGTTTGAATGCAGACGCACCGGGTGTAGGGGCCCTATTCGGAGATTTGAGATTTTCATCTCACCTTTTTTCGTCCTTGTTGCTCTCGTTTGAAACGTCATAGGTGTGAGAGTGACCAAGATAAAATCTCATCTCATCTCACGCGCAGGAATAGCCCCCTTAAACAGAAAACGTATGGTAGCTGTTATGTTCTGTCAATGTGCTGAGAAAGGTCGCACATTTCATACATTTACTTAACACAATTTCCAGACCGACTATTCGTCGTATTGGTCAAAAAGTTTTTAACAACTATTTAAATCAATAAATAGGAACACTTTTGCGGGCGTTTGCGGCCAATAGTTTGCGTATTAAAATATTTTTAAAAAAGTAGGTTTTTTTTGGGTAAGATTTTTTGTGTAATGTTTCGAAAAAACACGCATAGGCTTTATGTATATAGGCTATATCGTCACACCCTTCCCCCGAGGGGGCTGGCAGAGGTGTAATACAACACCCACACTTCGCCGGACAATGTTCAGTCCCAAATGTGACAGGGGGCGAGCCTGTCGCCATACACCGGGCTCCAGTCATGTAGCAGATGACATACAATACGCACATATGTTCACACAATGAACAAATTGGTGCGTGCCGTTGGCTTGAGAGACGGACCTTCTCCCAACTAGTCTACCATCGCTTTTTAAGTGACAACGTACTTAATATTCTAAGGGCCGTACTCAGAAACGGTGATTGGGGGCCTTAAATTGCAAATGATGTTTAGTGGAGGCTGGGCCATGTTCGAAACCTATCTTTATTGTACCTTCAATGACGTGGGTGAAGATAAACTTGATTGAGATTATTCATGTTGCCTTTTATTAATATTTATCATCGTCAGCATTCTAAATCTAATCGAACGGGTAATAAATTTTTAACTTGTAATATGTTCGTAAAGACCTAAAAGATTTTTTATATTGTATACCTATAAGTTCCTCTATAGTATTTTTTTTTGAATTTTGCGAGTAATTTCTGCACATAAACGTGCACTGTATTTTGCTTTCATTAAATATCCAAATGATATTTTGATATTTGCTATTCAGCGAGGTAACGTTGCCAGCCTGTAGGGTACTTTACGCGCGGATACTGACTTGGGGCCCCCCAAGTCATATTCCTGCGCGTGAAATGAGATGAGATTTTATATCGGTCACTCTCACACCTATGACGTTTCAAACGAGAGCAACAAGGACGAGAAAAAGTGAGATGAGAATCTCAAATCTCCGAATAGGGCCACTGAGCTCTGTTTATTATTTGTATTTTTTTAAATTACGATATGATAGTTTTATTTTATTGTATATTTTATTATATTATAGGTGTAGGCGTGTCATGCATGTCAGGCATATTGTCGAACTAAATAAATACCTAATTAAATCCAAAAAACAAGTAATAAATTTTATAATAGAAACTGACGTGGTTTTCACACATTTTTATTTGCAACACGGATATTACTCACCCGTAAGTAATTCCCGTGTTATAAATCATAATTATTTTGAAAATATTTTGGAATATTTTGACAATATTATTACATTTTATGCTTATGTTGAAGCGAAAGCTAGCAAGCCGCTGGATGCGGACAGGGCAAGACTGGACGTTGTGGACATATAAGTATGTCCACTACTGTGAGGGAGGCCATTAGGCCTCCCTCACAAACCAACCAGTGAACCAGTGAACCAGTGGACGTTTTCCGGGCTGACATGACGATGATTACGATGAATGAGCTAAAATTAAAAAAAAAAACGAAAAGAGAAATTGAAGTCGACTTCACAAGAAAATTTTCTACCTCAGTAATTTGGTGTAGAACTAAGTACTTAAACGTTTTTCTTTCTACTTTTTAGGAATAGTCAAACAAAGCAGATGCAACAGTTCTTCGAGCTACGACTTGAGCAATCCCAGTCAATTCTAGCAACAAAATGGGTGACAAGAACTACGTGTATGACCCGGTAAACACCGACGCAGTAGTCCCCCAAACACCTTACTACGAGAAGGGACAGTTATGGCGGCAACACATCGTCGCTGCCGTTGGTATGTTAAAATATGAAGCACTATGTGTTTTTAGCATGTGATATCCTCCATGGTAAAATAATAATAATTTTACAACGCCGTTTTGTTTTTGACGCTGCGCGGTCAAGAGCCGCATCGCCGCGCGATAAGGCCCATGGTCGCGTAGCGTCGAAAAAAATGGCAATGACAATGCGATACTCGTATCATGGTAGAACCACTAGTATACCGTTCCGAGGCAAAAAAGGTAACGTGGGTGTCACGCAGTGACGTCAATCGATGCTTAAGCAAGACAAGAATAATTAATTTGCAACATCAACAAGTTCGAGAGAGGCCATGACGAGCGTCGTAGTCGGGTGTCAAATCCCGGAAGGTTAGACCTTGTGTATTTGGATCAGATATCCACCATCCCCCACTGAGGGATATCCACGTTGTAGATAACGGCTTAAAAAAGCTCCCTCGATTGAGGGTAGGTCGATATCTCTGCAATGAGAACGTATGAGACTGTGCTGATGATTTATTTATACATGGTGTTACAAAATACTGTAATAACTGTAGTACTTTAGGAGACATAACCTTAGCCTAACGGCAAATTTCCACAACAAAAAAAAAACAAAAATTGAAGTGACAAAAAATCTATAATTTTTCGAACTTGGAGTGCGGAACCACCTAATTCGGATTTTGTCGATTTGAAACGTCGGTTTAACTGTCCGTGCTTGCTTCCCTGCTTACAAAATTTTACGAGAATCGGTTGAGAAATGCGACCAGGAGATGAAAACAGCAGGACAGACGCCGGACGTACAATAGCATTTTTGCCAAAACTGAAGCAGAAACAATTTGGTATCGCCGCTCGCTCTGTCAAATAACAAGATTTATCAAAATTATCATTTTTGTCTCAACTTTGGAAAATTATATTCAAATAAGTGGAAAATGTAATTTTGCTTTACTTAGCTTGGTATAAAACAAAGTTATGGAAGTGCATCAAGGTCAGGGTCTCGATGTTATCGATCCACGCATGATATTCAAAATTATCAATTTCCCATTAAGTATCTTCACCTTTCTCATTCACCATTATCTTCAGATTTACAAGGCAAGTGTGAATGGTCAAGTCGGTAAGGGGCGACCTAGGAAAATGTATAAGGGTCGAATCCAAGACGTTTTGAAAAAAGGCCAGTGGCCCTATTAGGAGATTTGAGATTTTCATCTCACTTTTTTCCGTCCTTGTTGCTCTCGTTTGAAACGTCATAGGTATGAGAGTGACCAAGGTAAATTCTCATCTCATCTCACGCTCAGGAATAGCCCCCCAGGGACCCTTTGATTTGAGATTTTCATCTCACTTTTTTTCATCCTTGTTGCTCTCGTTTGAAACGTCATAGGTTTGAGAGTGACCAAGATAAAATCTCATCTCATCTCACGCGCAGGAATAGCCCCCCAGGTCAGGAGTACCCGTAACCGACGAGCATGTATGAAAGGACTCATGGAAGTAGAAGAAGCGAAAGATGTGTACCAGGATCATAGTAGGTGCCGGAGAGAAGTGGTCTCTGCCTACTCTTACGGGAAAAAGGCGTGACTATATGTATGTATTATCTTCATCGTTGATAAAACCAATGGTACCAAGTCATAAAATTCAGCATTATTTGGCCAAAGAATGACGTCTGATCAATGTTTTTAAAAATATCAAATCATGGGTTATGGGGGGTTATCAACATAATCACTGCTCTAGGAACTCTTGCTTGGATATCACCATGTTTATGCCCCATGCAATAAAATAAGGTTATCAAATAACTGATACAAAATTAAATAATAAACAAATTAATGTTATTCAAGAGTTGACCTCCATGGGGGTTATACAAGGTGTTACAAAACATGAGAGTTATGCGATGGTAAATGTTTATGAGGTGCTAGAAAACACGAGAGATTTAAGTTGACGTATCAACGTATAATTTCTATTTCATTTGACATTTCAACTTTCGTTATGAATGACGGTTTTATGATGATACTCGTAGTTCACGATGAAAAGTTTAAAAAAAGAGATAAGTGCGTTTGTATGAAACTTTTTAAATAACGTGCTACTGTGTACAAAAATAAAATCAAATAAAATCTAAGATTTAGGCAATAGAGAAAACTCTGCTAACCCTTTTTTTTAATTTAAATTAATAAATTCTGAGTTTGAATTGATAATTAAAGTTCAATTTTGGTACATTTTGGTAAAGTTATACATAAATAAATATCGTCACGGCGTTCCCCCGAGGGGGCTGGCATAGGTGTAATACAACACTCAAACTTCGCCGGACGATTTTCAGTCCCAAATGTAACAGGGGGCGAGCCTGTTGCCGTATATTAAACATTTCTATCATTCCCATACCCAACATTTATTAAAATTATGCAAACGTATGTGCAGGTTTACTTGTACAATGTAAATATTAATAATAATTAATAAATAAAATATATAAATTTTACAGACATTTTACACACAGGGTCATCTGACCCTGAACTAAGCAATGTTTGTACTATGGCTGCCAGAGACTGATAAAATATACATCTATATTTTAAATATATACTCGTACTTAAATAGATAATTATTGATACCCAGACATAGAACAAACACAAATTGTTCATCACATATAAATGTTTGTCCTAGTTGGGAATCGAACCCACACCCCCAAGCACAGAAGGCAGGTTAACTGCCAATTGAGCCACACCGAGGTCACATAAATATAACTCATTCATTACCTACTCTCTTTTGAGACACCCTGTTCATACGGATTTTGCTATCACGTAATAATTTTTTTTAAATTAGATAAAATTATTGATGTAATATGATATTTAGTGATAATATACAGACCAACTAGGTAGGTATGCCATAAGAATAATAATTAAAATAATTCTGCGCAATAAAGATATTAGTTGACTGGGGTTATTTAATCTTTATGGACTTAGATTAACTCTTGCAATTCATTAATACAAGAAATCATGAATTAAGGTACTATTGTACTTATTTGTTTTGTTCAAAAACAGCTGGTCAATCACCATTTTCATCATTTTCGACCAATTCAAGTGATACTAGGCTAGTAGGTACCTGTATCAAAACTTATAAGCCAGATCCAGGCTCTTGCTGCGAATGCCCGCAAAAGTGTTACCAATAGGAACGGTGTATATATCGGCGCTTTTTCGGGCGTTCGCGGCAATAGTCTGATTCCGGCTTTAGACGTTGATAGAAAAACTCTTTAATGTCCCCAGAAATTACAAAACAAAGGAAACACTAATGTAAAAATTAGCGGACTTATCGATAAGTTACTACTGGTGCATTTTGTTTTTTTTTTTTACAATCTTTGATCAGATAATTGATAGATGAAGTCTCAATTCAAAAATAGCACCTATAAAACTAGGCTTAGAACAAGCCAAGTGTAAGCCTTGTTTCGCCGTCAGTCGCTCTGTGATCGCGTCGGTGTCAGGACGCCTAGATGTGCTAAAACAACTTATGCAAACGTCATAATCAACGTTATTGCGGAATGATAACGCTTAGATTCAAATAAAGTTGTACGTATCTGATTATTTTGAATTGAACGCTAAGGCCCGCATGTTAAAGCAACGCTGAGTCTTGAATCTCGATTTAAAACCGGTTTTACCATACCTACAACAGTTTTAAATCGAGATTCATATTCATATTCATATTCATTTATTTCGTAAGTATTATTTACATGTCAAGTTATTATAAAAATGTATAGTAATATTAGTACTATTAGGTAGACATTAAATAGTAAGTACGGTAATAATAATAATAATAAGTCATTGTACATTTGTACACTATCCCTGTTATTTACAGTTCAAGGAACTCTTTGAAACTGTAGAACGTCTGATCGACAAGCCAGCGCTTTAAGCGATTTTTAAAGAGCTGCTGGTTGGGACCGGCAGCGACGTCACTTGGTAGCTTGTTATACACCGTCGGTCCCATTACATGTGTGAGCTTATTCGACTTTGCCAGCTTTCTAGGAACCTGCTTAAGCTGCCCTGCACGTCGTGTATGATCGGCAAACACCGTATACCTGTGTAAATTACTCCGAACATACAACGCCACTTGTAGTATGACAATGCATGGCAACGTAAGGATTCACGACTAAGCGTCGTTTTTGAATACGGCCCTAAGTGTTGATGCGGTGCCACTATAATAAAATTAAGAGGTCTGATTTTTAATGAGACACGACATCTATCCATATCTGATCAAAGGTTACAATATACTTTTTATCTTTTTCCAGCGAACCTCTCGCTCGCTGTCGTGGGTTATTCCATGGGATGGACATCCCCCGTCATTCCGAAGTTGCTCACAGTTTGGGAGTCGCCCCTCCCGGTGCCTATTACAGAGGAACAGGGGGCCTGGATCGGATCGCTGCTTACCGTTGGAGCTTTATTCGGTAAGATAAAACTCTTCTTTAGTGATAGTCCTTAAAATCTCCAAAATTAAGACCTCTCCTTAGGTTCTCTCTTATAAATAGTCCTTTATTACGATTCTCCTAGGAGTATCCTAATCACACCCAGTCTTCTGTCTTTATAACCGCCTTGAAGAATGAGGAGGTTATAAATTCAGTTGTATTTTTTTTTAATTTTTAAAGTTTGTTACCGTATTCAACTCAGTTATTTTTGAACCGATTTTTAAAGTTTTTTATTTTATTTGGAAGAATGTACTCAGATACAGATTCTTCCCATTATTTACAAAATCCAATTTGGATGATGGGAAGTCAGTTTTTTTAATTTCAAAGATTATTAAGATATTAGTGTTTGTAGTCTCCCAGTGGAAGTGGTACTTACAATCACCACCGTCCTCCCACCCAGTTCCTTTTTTCTCTTCAAGAGCGACTTGCTTTGAACACTGTCTGCTTTCTAACATTGTTTTTAGTTTGACAACTAATCATCCATCTCAGTCTCCCCTAGAGTCTAGGGGAATATAATACCAAATTGATACATGTTTTCCTTGCGCCTGATCAAGTTTTAATAGTCCACAGAATCAGTAACGACGATCTTCATTCAAGCTATTGTATAACCAATAAGATCAGTGGCCCTATTCGGAGATTTGAGATTTTCATCTCGCCTTTTTTCGTCCTTGTTGCTCTCGTATGAAACGTCATAGGTGTGAGAGTGACCAAGATAAAATCTCATCTCATCTCCTTCATAGGAATAGCCCTCCTGATCAAACTAAAAAAAATCAAAAATCAAAACTCAAATATTGTCCACTATCGGCAAAAATGGGACAACCTTTTGGTTTGGTTAAAAAATGGCTTAACTTCCAATTCCAATTGCCCAGGTTCACAGTAGTTACTTTAGTAAAGCAAGTTGGCAAGCCCTAATATCAGAGTTTCTAGGCCGCCCGGAGGCCTCTGACATGGCTTGACGATAGTTGTTACGGAACAAACAACTGGGACCAACAATTTAATGTGTCAACCGAGCCACGGTAGCGCTCAGTTGTAATTGCCACCCGCGGTCACCCATCCTAGCACTTACCGTGTTAAAACGTTATTTATTGTAGTTATTAAGTATACTTTAAAAATTCTTATCTTCCATCGTCCAGGTCCAACATTAGCTGGATTTGCTGCGTCTACCATCGGTAGAAAATGGGGCATCCTCTCCACCACAATACCAATGTTCATTGGTTGGACGTTAGTCGCGCTCGCGCAGGATGTGTACATGATATACGCTGGCAGAGTATTCTGGGGCGTTGCAGCGGGGATGTTGTTTACCATATCGCCGATGTACTGCGCTGAGATCGCTACGGTAAGATTTGTGCTAGATTTTTATTTTTACCATGAAGATCATGACGTCATCCGCCGGAAGCCTCTCCTCTTGCTTCGAGACTACTGAGCCTTGAGCACCGGCGTAAAGTAGCGTGTTTGACAACCTTTTACAGGCTGCATTTTGGCGAGTGTGCGCTTGAACTGCACGACATAATCCCCTCTTCCCCCTTTTACAGCAGAACAAGTTGGAAAACGCATAAGTGTCATCCTTACTTAGTCGATATACCACCTACTCGTACTAAGCGGTTCGCCTCCACCTTCTTAATACGAACGGCTAGGGACTAGAATCGTTTGCCACCATCTGTTTTTTCGACTAACTACAACCTAGGTATCTTCAAGGCCAGAGTGAATAAGTACCTACTAGGTCTTCGTGCTTCATCTTAGGCCACAATTTCGTTTCACATCAGGCGAGTTGGTGGTCAAATGTTGACCAATTCTTTATAAAAAAAGGCCTCTACTGCTGGACGGCTGCCTCCCCTTATGATCCACAACGTCCGGTCTCACGCTACATCCAGCGGCTTCACGCGACCCCCACCAGCACCCCTAGCACTCGCACACGACTAAATTCTTCTCGTCACTTTTTAACCCTCGACGTAAAAACGACCGTGTGTTTTAAGTTTGACGCGTGTGTGTGTTTGTGTGTGTCGGCTATCTGCGACATCTTAGCTCCCAAACGGATGAACCAATAGTTTTATTTTCTTTTGTTTTTAAAGGTGAATTAATCGGGAGTGTTCTTAGCTATGTTTTAAAAAACGTTTTAAAATTTTTAAATTTATTGTCGTGCGAGAACTTGACAAGACTACGTGTGAAACATACGTCTGTATCGAAAAAAAGAGTCGACATAGCGTTGCCGCTTTGCCTGCAATTCGTCAACCTCGTGGGAGGCCTTCCCACATTACGCTATGTGGGAAGGCCAGTTCATGTTCTAGAACTTTTCTGCCCCGGCGGTTCTACGATGCCCTGCCCTGCATTTTAACAATTCGGAACCAACCATGAAGATAAACATCACGAAACCATACCAAGGATATATTTATTGAATCCACGTCTTCGTGCTAAGGTTCTAGTCGCAGTGATCTAAATTCAGAACAAGGTCCAAAGTCTTGTCCCAAAGTTTTTTGGTTGATCTGGTTAACCTAATAAATAGGATTTTCTCTAAACCAGACTCCAGCACCCATATTCACAATCATTTGGAAACGTTTCCGATCGGATTTCATAATTTTAAAACACAAATTCCATTCATCCATTCATTCATCTCCATCCATCCATGCGTTATGAGGTCCATTATGAGATACATGAACTATAATTATTAAAATTTTGTGAACTCACGTATGTACTTAACATTCATCATAATGCGCAAAACGACTTCGACTTTGACATTGATGGTAATGAATCTTTTTCCTTGCAGGATGATGCACGAGGCGCTCTAGGCTCGTTTCTCCAAGTGTTCCTAACCATAGGCTTCCTGCTCATCTACAGTATCGGACCCTACTTCCCGTACTGGGTGATCGCGTATGTGGGCCTGGGCTTCGTGCTGGTTTTCGGTTTCTCGTTTTTCTGGATGCCGGAGTCGCCTATGCATTATTTGATAAAGAGTAAGTTTCTTTTAAAAGTAAGCTAGTAGTAATACCACAGACCTAAGATTGTTGATGTTGATTGTTGTTGTTTTATTTTTGCTTCGCAAAAAATGGTAAGGGTCTTCGAGCAGGGTGTTATGTGTGTGTGTGTGTGTGTGTGTGTGAGAGTGAGTTAGAGAGTGAGTGTGTCTGTCTTTCTGTGGCATCGTAGCTCCAGAACGATGAACTGCTTATTCTGACTTGCGTCAGATGTTATCTTGGTCAATCTCACTCCTATGACTTTTCAAACGAAAGAAACAATGACAAGAACATATTTCACGGTTAAGAATAAGGTCCCAGGCCAAAAAACGACTAGTAATTATTTGAACTGAGTACTAACCATTTTCAGATGACCCCGAGGCGGCTGCCAAAAGCCTGCAGATTCTTCGAGGCAAGTCCCGAGCTGGCGTTCAAGACGAGCTGGACAAGATGCAGGCTGACGTCTCAGCTTCCCAGGCTAGTAAAGCTACGGTATGTATATTTAAATACAACGTGCTGGTTTTGGGTGCAGTAATACTTAAGGTTGTTGTCCTACCCGTCAAATTAAACAACTTTTAGAATTTAGTACGTTTGTAAAATTTGAAAGAAAAATAATCAAATCATCATCGATTTCTTTTTCAAAAGCAAAGTTGTGTTTTTAAACTTGTTCACTTGGACGGGTAGAACTATACACCCTTTTGTTTTGTACAGATAGGGTAATTTCTAAAGCTTATATCTAGTCTTCTTCTCTTTTCTTCTGTACTCTGTAGAAAACTAAGTTACCTTCTGCGTCTATCTGTTTCTTTGTCTGTGTATCCACTAGCGGTCGTTTGCTAAGTCGGGACGGATAGCTAGCATAATTTACAAGTTAATTTAAATAAATAGCGTTGTTTGCAATATATTAGTAAATGTATATTCCTGTTGAAATGTTGCAATAAACATTTCCAGTTCGCGGACATCTTCCGCGGTGGCAACTTCAAAGCGTTCTACATCTTGGTCATTCTGATCATCTTCCAACAACTGAGCGGCATCAACGCTGTGCTCTTCTACATGACCTCCATCTTCATGACTGCTGGCTCTACCCTAGAGCCCGCGGTAGCTTCTATCATCATTGGCGTTATACAGGTAAATTTCGCGTTATACAGGTGAGTTTCGTGTTATACAGGTGAATTTTGGTGTTAAACAGGTGAGTTTCAGTTAACAGATGAACTTGGTATTGTGATATCTGCTTTAGAGGCAAAATTAAAAGATCAACGACTGTTCTCTTTATATGACCTACATTTCATGACTAGTGGATCATTGCTCGAACCTAGTACGCTATACAAGGCATTTTTGTATTTTTCAGGTGAATTTGATGTTATACAGGTAAATTGTCATACGGGTGAATGCGGTGTCATACATGCAAATTTGGTTTAAATAGTTGAATTAGATGTCATAAACATGAACTTTTGGTGAAGTTGGTGATTTAGTATCTGCCCTAGCGGCAAAAGCAAATATAATAATAGAACCTATTTAGATCGCTAAATTCCTGAATCTGAACTAGCAAAATAGTCCTGTTTTTGTTGATGCTGTGTGGTAGACAAAGACATAAATTTAAATTCAGCAACGCTCTCCGATTCAAGAACAGATTTAGGCAAATGCTTATATTCGGGCCCATACCCAACACACTTTTACTAAAGAATGCAGTACCGTGACGAGGCATGCTCATTTTATTTTGATGACGTGTGGACGACAGACATGAGAACATTTGTATTTTTTTTCTTGTAAATAATGTCACCTCAAAAACATAGAAACAGGAAAATGTCAACATCTTTAAACCTTTAAAAAATGGCTTGCAAAAGTCTCTGATTTTCAATTTACATAATGACCTCTTCTTTTGAGCTTTAAAGATCCTGTTCCTCAGCGTGCAGTTGCCTCAAAACATGATACCATACCGCAAAATAGACGTCACATACCAATGGTACGATTGACTAATCATTGGTTAACAAGTAAAACTGTTAAAAGAAAACAAAAAACCTAGCTGCATAATGTTGTACCCTATGCCACTTCCGCCAAAGACTTCCGCTATCAAGACGATTCAAATGATACCTCACATGTCGAAATCTACCAAGTTGTTTAGGCTGTAGGGCGTGCCAAAGAAACATCATACATACCCACATACATACGTACATACACACACTCGAAAAACATAACCCTCTTCTTGCGCAGTTGGGTAAAAAGTAGGTGTGTTGTTGCAGGTGCTCGCGTCGAGTGTAACGCCGC
This sequence comes from Peribatodes rhomboidaria, assembly GCA_911728515.1. NCBI lineage: Eukaryota > Metazoa > Arthropoda > Insecta > Lepidoptera > Geometridae > Peribatodes > Peribatodes rhomboidaria. Next base: position 3,541,437 of record OU452190.1, read on the forward strand.
TGGTGGTGGACCGCGCCGGACGCAAGCCACTTCTGCTTATCTCCACAGCTGGAACCGCCCTGGGACTCGTGAGTCACTACTTCTCACTACTTTTTAGGCATCTTGAGAAAAAACAATGCGTTGACAAACATTGGAATTTTGGAGGAACGTTTTTTTTTCAAAATCAGTGAAAGTCAAAATGTTTTTATTCAATTTAGACAAAGATACACTTATGAACATCAAAGTTATGTAAATAGACTCGACCGCCTTGTTCGGATAAAGAGCCTCTACTCAGAAGAACATGCAAGAAACTGAGGCTGAAGAAACTGGCAGGAGAAACTGAAACTGAAACAAACTTTTAATTTGGATCATTGTATTTATGAACAGATTAGTCTGACGGGTTACTTACTTGTGAAAATATTTCAAAATAACCTACTCGCCTACATGAGTTTAGCCTAAAATTATAGGCATTAGTAATTTATACGAGTGCATGCCAGCTTTCTTGTAGGGGTGTAAAAATAATAAGTTGTCTTATTTTTTAACTGTCCGTTGATCGGAATTGGCTTGACTTTGTTACTTAAAGCAAATTTAAAATGTCCTAAGAAGTCCAGTCTGACCAAGTGTTGAGAAATTGGCAGAATTCTGGCAACACCACAGAAGCCCTAAAGAAAAGTTGAAGTTGACCAAGTGTTGAGTGTGACTCAACACTTGGTCAACTTTCACAGTTTTATCTGGTTAAGTGGAATAGGGGTATTATGGGGTATTAATCATCACAGTAATTTATAAAAGCGAAAGTTTGCTTTTGGATAGTTAAAAGTTTGTTACTCAATCACGCCAGAACGACTGCACAGATCTGAATGAAATGTAATACAAAGAATAGATTATAGTTTGGATTTGAGCCGTGTGGGTGAAAAGAGGATATTATAAGGTTAAGAATTATTTAGAAGATAAAGATGTCTGGAGCCTTCCACTTCCGCCAAGTAGACACTAGTATTTATAGATATTACCTAGTTGTAAGCCAAAATTTGTGAGACTGTAATTTATTTATTATTAGAAAAAAATAATGCCCCTCAGTTTCTTGCCTGTTCTTCTGAGTAGAGGCTCTTTATCCGAACAAGGCGGTCGAGTCTATTTAAATAACTTTGACGTTCATAAGTGTATCTTTGATACCTAAATTGAATAAAAACATTTTGACTTTGAACATTTTGACTTTGACTTTGGTTAACACCGCAGGGCGCAGCTAGTTCTGAATAATTTTCACTATGGGACAAACCTTGAAAACCCGAAAAAACATATTACATATCTGTTCCATAGAAAAACGTCAATGACACTTTTCAAAATGTATAATACCAGCTGATTTTCTATCGTGATTTCAGGGTTGATCCCTTGGTTAAATCCAAGTTATTCATAAAGGTATTGTGTGTCTCTTTTCGGCTTCGTATCCCTATTCCCCGTAACCCAGTAGCAGCTGTTACTAGCGTAAAATGCTATTCACGGTTCTGTATATACTTTTCTCAGGGTCTTTTCCTAACTTGTACTTTTTAGGGTCTTCTCGGCGGATGCTACATCCTAGAATCGTACGGATTCACTTTATCGAAGGTCATCAGACTCCTGCCCATCTTGGCTTTGATCCTGTTCATCGTGGCCAATTGCGTGGGAATGGGACCTCTACCGTGGGCCATCATGGGCGAGCTACTGCCGATCGAAGTGAAGGCGCTGGCCTCGCCGATTGTTACCACCTTCTGCTGGATCATGTGTTTTTTGGTTACAAGGTGGGTAATCAGTTTTGACAATATCGTCATTGTCATTATCATTATACGGTAAATAGTGCTTTAAAATGTTGTGTAAAATGTATTTTGTGTCTTGTGTTCGTTTCATTATTATTTTTTATCTAGATGAAATTTGGCACAGATATAGATTATAGTCTAGAATTGCACTTAGGATACTTTTTAACCGCGGGTGAAACCGCGGGGCGCAGCTTATAAATAATTGCTAACTTTATTATGTCCTCTTTTCGTTAATGTAATTTTAACATGGGATTTGATTTGTGCTTCAGTGAACCCTGTCATATTTTTTGGGATAATATTATTAAGAGTCCGGCGACCTAACTAATTTCGATCTAGGCGACCTAGACTAACTTCGCATTGGCTTAAGGTATTCTATCGCCATTTCGTCTAGAAGAAGAAGACGAGTGAAGAGAGCGAGTAATGATACTGACGAGCCTCTAAACTTACCTACACAGTGACAAAGTGCAATTTCAAATTTTTTTATGACTTTTGCACTTCTGTAATCATTCTTAAGTAACTAAGGATTTCCCTTGTATTATTGAATCATTTAACAGCTAATGATGTAGACAACCTCCCTATGTAATGGAATTTTTGATTTGTTTTGTCTACCTATTGAATAAATCAGTCAAAAGTGACTCCTTAAAAATGCGGATATTTTTCATAGCTCTATTTTAGCTTGAGAACGTTTTTAAAAAAAACCAAGAGCATAGGGGCGGAGATATTGTTAATTTAATTGTACATGCTACATTTCATCATAATCTGACAAACGGTTTGAAAACCGTTTGTCAGATTATGAAGAAACTCAAAACGTTTGTATGGAAATTTCAGAACGTCGCAGCCCTCTTAAAAAAATTATTTATTTTTATTAAAGGCCTTATGTAAAACATCAGCAATTTGGTTTCCAGATACTTCGCCCCAATAGCCGCGTTGACAGGTATGGGAGCCGTGTTCCTAATATTCGGCGCGTGTTGCGTTCTCTGCTTCTTCTTCACTCTCTTCTTTGTGCCGGAGACCAAGGGGAAGAGCTTCCAGGAGATTGAAGACATGCTGAATGGCAAGAGTGGCAAGAGGTGGTGATAGCTTCCCATACCCTTAACGAGCTGGTTAACTTTTTTAGCCTGCAGTTTGGCCCGTAGTTTAAGCAGCTGTTTAACCCATAGTGTGTATATTTTATATAGATATATTCTAGTAAAAGCGATGGCAGCCGCGATTGGAGAAGACCCGTCTCACAAGCCAGAGGGACCGGGTTCAAACCCAGCCGACGGCACGCACCAATTTGTTCATTGTGCGAATATATTATGTGCGTATTGCATGTCATCTGCTATGTAACTGGAGCCCGGTGTATGGCGACAGGCTCGCCCCCTGTCATATTCGGGACTGAATATCGTCCGGCGAAGTGTGGGTGTTGTATTACACCTCTGCCAGCCCCCTCGGGGGAAAGGCGTGACGATATGTATATTGGTATTTATGTAATTAAATGAAGGTACTTGTTTATTTAATCGAGATTTATTTTCACAGGACAACAAGGATCGCACAGAAAGACAGTGACATACCGCTAAAAGCTGTATAACTTTATTCGTTATTTATATGGAATGTTATAGGGGATCTAATATTTGACATACGAATATGATACAAAAGAGGCCGTGGGTTTGCGTAATTATGGGCCGCATTCTAAAACGACGCTCAGACATGAATCTCAATTTGAAAGTAGTTTTAAGTATAGTATAACCAGTTTTAAATCAAGATTCATGTCTTAGCGTCGTTTTAGAATGCCGCCCTAAAAGACTAAGTTTTAATTTTGTCATTTTGTTTTTTGTTAAGTGACAGGAGTCGTTGTATTTTTGGACGGGAAGAAATTTAGTTTTTTTTTTGTCCAGACCGACTTCTTCGATCTTTAATGCGTTTTTTAACCCCTAGGGGAAGAAATTTTACTAAAGGAAGGGGGGGGGGGAGGTTGTATAGGCCAGTTTTGTTGAGATTAATTTAGGTCTACAAGTCTAGTTTATTGCATTTACTACAAAGCTCATAAAAGTTACGAACTTTTTCTTCTTATTTTTACTTACTCGTAAAAAGTGAAATGAAACGTACCTACTCGTAACTTTAGGTGTGAGAAACTGGGGCTGGCTGTCTGCATGACCAGCATAAAATTACCCTGAATAAATACTCACACAGTTCTTTTAACGATCTTAAAATGGTACGTAGGTAAATATTACATAATTGTATACATAAATGTTACGTAATTATAAAATATGTTGTATAAATATTTGGTTTCTTCAAGGCCAGAGTGAATAAGTACCTTATAGGTCGACGTGCTCCATCTTAGACCACAACGTCGCTTAACATCAGGCGAGTTGGTGGTCAAACGCCGACCTATTCTCCATAAAAAAAAAAGAACTTTTTACTTCTATTTAGGTAGTTTGCACATAATACTCTCTTAAGCTTGGTAAAATTCTGGGTGTTTTTAAAGTGTGTGTGTGTGTGTGTGTGCCTGAATTAACACCAGGTTTAGAAATGCTACCTAACATAAATACAATTTTTTATAATTGTTAATATGACATAGATGATAATTATTTTCTAGAATTGTTATTTTGTAAGTAATTGTTTTAGACGACTTTTTATTTGCAATTTTGTTGTTTTGTATTTTTACGAACTAATGTTTGTCTTGTAGTAAATAAATATTAGTCATAGGTATTTACGTAGGTAACTAGTGACTGTCGTGTGGGTAATACTCGTACTAATTATATGAAATTGCTTTTGCAAAAAAAGTACAAATAATATTTTAAACTGCTAGAATTGCTAAATAATGTGACTTATCGTACCGTATCTAAATTGCTATAAACACTAGCTGCTCCCCGCGGTGTTACCCGTGATTCAAAAGTAGCATATATATAATTAAAGTGTTATTTAATATTTATGTATATCGTATATGTATAAGTTATAGTATTCTAGACTATAACCAATGCATGTGTCAAAATTTCTTCTAGATTAGGACCAGGGGGGCTATTCCTGCGCGTGAGATGAGATAAGATTTTATCTTGGTCACTCTCACACCTATGATGTTTCAAACGGGAGTAACAAGGACGGAAAAAGATGAGATGACAATCTCAAATCTCCGAATATCCCTATTCGGAGGTCTCTATTCGGAGATTTGAGATTTTCATCTCACTTTTTTTCGTCCTTGATGCTCTTGTTTGAAACTTCATAGGTGTTAGAGTGACTAAGATAAAATCTCATCTCATCTTACGCGTATGAATAGCCCTCCAGGTCAGGGAGGCTATTCCTACGCGTGAGATGAGATGAGATTTTATCTTGGTCACTCTCACACCTATGACTATTCTAACGAGAGCAACAAGGACGAAAAATGGTAAGATTGAATCTCACTCCGTAGAAATAGCCCTCTAACTGTTTTGCCGTGATTTGGTATCAAACATCCATCCAAACTTCCGGATTTATTTATTAACTAGCTGCGCCCCGCGGTTTCACCCGCAGTCGACAGGAACTATTTATTTTTTTGGGATACAAAGTACCCTATGTCCTTTTCTGTACCCCAGACAACATGTATGAAAAATTTCAAGACGGTTGGTTGAGTAGTTGGGACGTGAAAGCGTTACAAACAAACAAACGAAGGAACAAACTCACTTTCGCATTTATAATATTAGTTAGGATTAAGTGTGATTTTTACAATTCTTTTGCAAATAAAGCTGTTCAGTTATGAATTTTTACATATTTTTTTACTGCTTTTTCATTTGCTGACAATTTTTATACTTATAATAATTTTAGCGCTTTGGAAATTATGAAATCATGGAAATAACCATAAAATTGCAAAAAAAAAAACTGTTGACAAAATGGCCGAATGCCAACGACATTTTTGTATGGAATGACGGTTTTCTCCATAGTTTAGTAGTTAATAATTATCATTATCGTTTATGGTTGTACACGTGTGTTTGGCTAAGTGCACCTCAATTTCACGGCCCAGTAAATAATAATAGGTATGTTTGGAAGGTGACATGATTGAGAGTGTTTTTCATAATTTATATAGGTAAATAGGGTCAACTGGAGCAAATGCGTCTGTAGGGCAATTGCGTCTTTCGAGAATTACTGACAAACCCTTCACAAATTAGGCGCCACCACTTTTTTATATCTTTAGTTGCAATAATCTGTACAAGATAAAGAAAGAAAGAAATAAATTTATTTTGAAACCATACATACAATTAATAATATAAACGATATATAAATAAAAGCAATAAAACAAAGTAGTGTTAGCAACACATACAAAAGAATGCAGTCTATGGTCTGCTGTGTGACGTTTTGCGAGCGAACTGTCAAAGGAATGTATTGAATGAATGAATGAATGAATGTAGCGTAAGGAATGAAGGAGTAGCGCCTGAGTCGCCCGCCCCGTCCAACCGGCACTTCTCGCTGCAGCACGGAAGAGGACGGACCTCGTAGTGTTTTTCTTGGGTGTCTTTCTGTAGTATTGATCTTGGTGTCCATTAGATTCATATTGGAATTACCTACATATTGTACATGGTTTGGATTATTAGAAGTATTAGTTGTTTACATTTACATTAAGGTAGTTTTGAATACCGTCCCTTCAGAAATAGTTTACAGTAGATATTTTTATAAATAATAAACAATAATTACAATTATGTATGTGTTTCAAAAAAGGCTCCACCTCAGCTGAAGCTGTTTGATCAACAGCGCTGATCTTCCGGTGGAGCCTTCAGTTGAATCACGCGAAGATGGCGTTAGTCGCCTAATTTGTCATGTATTTGTTAGTTGATTAGATAGATTATTCTCGAAATACGCAATTGCCACACACAAGCATTTGTCCCAGTTGAGGCTATACATGAAGAATAGATGGATATGGATGGATGGAGATCCTTATTTTTGACACCAGAAATAACAAAACATAACTAGGGAAATTTATCATTTTAATCTGTAGTGCAACAACTGGTGGCCTTAGCACTGAAAGGAATCTCTTCCAGGCAACCTTAATATGAAGAAGATACGGCAAAGGAGTATGGCAATGATAAATATATCAAGTGTTCAACCGGTATAGGTAATAGGATAAACAAATAGATTAAAGAAACTCCCCGACACACTCTCCATTAATTCAGCATTAAAACAAAACACACAGAGCACACACACACGCAGAGAGAGACAAGTCAAACTTACAGCACCCCGTCGTTTTACGTCGCGGGTTAAAAAGCACACGTCAGGACTACATAGTTTAGAGGTACCAGTGCATGCAGGATGCAGGTTTGCTGTAGCGTTGACTAATTAATTGCTAATTTACGCCCGTCCTGGTTCACACTTTGATTCTAGTAAACTAGCTCCGCTTCGTACACAACCACACTGCTCGTGTGTCGGGACCACACTAATGCAAGCTGCAAGGATTTCAGTGCACCGGAGTGGACGATAGTTTGTGTTCGGATAATAAATTCTTGTACGTAAGTATATGTTTCGATGCGGGGGGATTTAGCCCCTTGCCTCTCTGGTTCAGCTACTATTTAGTATTATTAATTATTAAGTATTATTCATTAATTATTGTACCAAGTCGGTGGGTATTAGGTTTCCCCATTTACAGATTTGATTGGTATTTAATATCATTTTGTTCCTCAATCAAGTTTTCAAAGATCAACAGGGAAACTGGAGGGAAAATAGAAAGGTATAAACGACATTAATTGTAGATGAACCTACTCTGTGGCATGGTGCGGGTGACAGCTGTACTCTTATAATATACGAGTACAGCTGATACTAGTACCTACTAGTACTAGACGAGTACTAGTAAGTCATTTTTAGGCAACTGCGTTCGTTTTTACAATAAAATCCCGAAAAATATAACAGGGCTCACTGAAGGAAAATTCAAATCACATGTTAAAACTACATTAATGAAAAGAGGGTATTATAAGGTTAAGAATTATTTAGAAGAAGAATAAAGATGTCTGGAGCCTTCCACTTCCGCCAAGTAGCCACTAGTATTTATAGATATTACCTAGTTGTAAGCCAAAATTTGTGAGACTGTAATTTATTTATCATTTGAAAAAATAATGCCCCTCAGTTTCTTGCCTGTTCTTCTGAGTAGAGGCTCTTTATCCGAACAAGGCGGTCGAGTCTATTTAAATACTTTGACGTTCATAAGTGTATCTTTGATACCTAAATGAATAAAAACATTTTGACTTGACTTGACTTGAATTAACAAATTGGTGCGTGCCGTCGTCTGCGTTCGAACCCGCTCCCTCTGGCCTGAGAGGCGGGCCTTCTCCCAACTATACTCTGTCCAACGAAACGAGCTAATATGGCGCCCTCTCCCTTGCACAATCTTAGGAAAGTGATAAGGACGCAGCATCGACTTAAATTGCCAGGATTGGTCAGTGGGCGTGACTAATTCTTAAAAATGTAAGGCTGCGTTTACATTGCCGTCTGCTAAATCTAACTAAATCGTTCACTAATTTTTTTTTTTATGTACCCTTAATTGTCCCACTGCTAGGCAATTCTATCATCTAAAAATAATATTTTTACTTAAATAATCTTCAATTGAAACAAAAAAATGGAATAAATAATAAATTTTATCCAAAGTTAAAATTTCATTTCTCTAAAAAAATCATGAACTGCATTTCTCAGTGCACTTTTCGTAAAGCTGTCAGTCTTTTCTATGACTGTCGGTCGATGTCTTTTTTTTTTAGGAGACCGCAGAACACCTCCGGTATTCTTTTCTTTCACAATTTTGTACACTGATGTAAAATGAACTCCCATGCTTGATGCAACAGTTTTTAAAATATCATTATTTGATGCGTTGGGTGTAGCCTCAAGAAAAGTATTGAACATGTTCGATATCATCGTTTTTTCGGTGGATGAAAAAGGGCGCCGCTGCCTTTTAACAACAGCTGGACTGGTTTGTGTAGAGGCCATAGTATGAAATAATCAGTCCAAAAACACGCCAAGTCAACAGGTAAGTAGGAATCAGTCCAGTAAACAAGCAGGGTCAACGTAAAACCGAACACTGTGAACAGACTGAGAAGAGCACCAAACAAGACGTCCGCACCGCGCGAGATACAGAATCGGACTGATATTTGGTCGCAATGTAAACGCGCCCTAAGTTCCTTATCTCCAACCAATGATGTTCCGCGCTTGATTTCCCTATTAGCTCGTTTCGTTGGACAGAGTATAGGCTGCCATCGCTATCAATATTTTATACAATCTAATAAGTATCTATTTAAGCTAATTTAATTTTCGGGAGTACATACTTTTTTTATTAATATTTACCCGCGTTTTTACTATAGTTCTTGATAATTCCTTATTTTAGGCCCGTATGCTAAAACGACGTTCAGTCATGGATCTCGATTTAAAACTGGTTTTATCATTCATAAAAACAGCTCTAAATTGATGACTAAGTGTCGTTTTAGCATAAGTTTTGCGAAATTTAGGTTGCTGCTAAAGTTCTTAGTCATGATTTGTAATTTGCGGCAACTCCCATGGGTGAAAACGATTTATTTATGATGTCACCAGCACCATCCTACAGCAAAAAAAGTTTAACTACCAAGACCTCTAGCGTAACTTTGTTTGGAAAATACGTAGTGTGTTACGATACAAGCTAATGCTGCGCTCAGACGTGCGGCTTGCATCCTGGCAAGCAGCCTGCCGTGCAGCCTGGCGCACGCGGCGCTCCAAGCAAGCTGTTCACACGCACTAGGGCGCGCCAGTAGTGCAAGCCATTGCAAGCTCTCCGCGAGCGACCGAGCGCGTGTGAACAGGCACACGAGCGCATGCACATTCATCCTTTGAAATTTGTCGAAGAACCGACTTCGGCCCGATCGGCGACATTCACGAGCACGAGCACGGGCGAGTGCTCAAGCAGCCTGTTCACATGCTGACGCTCGTGCCCGCGCCCGTTGGATGTCGCTTTGAACGCGAGCGTCTGAACGCAGCATTAAAACTGACCATGTACCTACCTAACAATTGAGAGAGGGGAAAGTGTAAAATGTCGCTGCAAACATCACATAATTAATAGACGACCCCTGAGTTGTAAAGAAGAATCTGACTGTATTATCTCTAAATCTACCTTCAGTACAAGCCATTATTTTAATTGGCTATTAAAAAACTTTGTCACTCCACTAATCTCGGAAGAGCAAAATATTTCCGTATTTGCTTCACATTCATTGCCGTTTCTTTGCGATAATGAATAAATAAGCACCTCCAATAACGGCAATGTACGGTTTACAATAGCGAAGTATCGTGAAAGTTTCTCGACAAAAAATTATTGATGCGTACAGTGGTAAAACATGACCGATCATCGTCGATATTTGTTTTGCATTTAACTTGGAACAAGTATACAGGTTCAGGTAGGTATTTACTAGACACATTAGGTACCACTACCATCATCTCGTATCTCACTCTTTACTCACTTCGATTTGATATTACCTAAACAGAAAACAGTGCAGTTGTTAACAAAAGTTCTGTCTCTATAACATCAACATCATGTCAGCACGGAAGACGTCTAATGCTGGACAAAGGCCTTTCCCAATGATCTCCATAACGACCGGACTCGCGCTGCCTGCATCCAGCGGCTTCCCGCGACCCGAGTTAGATCATCAGTTTACCTTCGGGACCTTCTAACGCTACGTCTTCTTGCCACTCTAGAATCTTCTGTAGAGAATTAGACTATTAATTAAGTCTACGGAACTATGGTAGGCATGTGTAACGGCTTTCATTGTATTTTGTATTTTACTGGTCTCACAAACTGCGTCTAGACCGGACTGCACCCGGATTTGGTGTGCGCCAGCCTAATCCAAAAGAAACAAACTATACATGTAGATATACTTAAGTTTGTATTGCTTGCCAGTTTTTCCCGAATTTAGTTAATGCCTCTAATGTGGTTCTTCAGCTCATTACCTAGGATATTCTAGTTACATTATAATCTCTTAATTTTCATATCACCCGCGCTAAGGTGCTATGTAAAGTAGGCTAGCAGTTCATTGTCGTTTCTCTACATAATATGACAAAGTAACTTTTTGGGTCTGTCCCTCTTTCTGTCTGTATTTATCTGCTAACTCCTAAAGCGCGCAAAGGATTCAGATACTTTTTTACGGAAGGTTTCTAAGATCCTACTGGGCGAAGCCGGGGCAGGTTGTTAGTTCATAGATAAATATTTAGAGAAGAATTAAAATCATGTGCATAATTCACATTCAGTTTTTTTCTTCATCAACTAGGGACCTGCATCGACTTCGCACGATACCTTTATTCTACGTCAGGTAAAAAAAAAACTCACTGATGGTAAGAAACTCATCACAATTACCTTGCGTGTTACTTTAATTAGCGGATTTAAATACAGAGAGAAGGACAGACGCGGAAAGCATTGTTATTATTATGAAAAGATGAGATAGAGATATTTTTATTTGCTGTTCAGGATAAACAAGTTTGTCCCGAACCATGGCGTATCCCACGTAGAACATTTTTTTGGCCAACTTGTATCTTTCAAATGGGTCACCGAACACTCCCATTTAGTTTCGTTATACAAATTACTAGACCTCCTGAAACCTAGAAACATTCTGTACACTTTGGGTTTATTTGATATGCGATTAAAACAATCGGAATAATTGAAGTGACAGCTGTCAAATTTCAGATTAGTTACTGCACGAAAAAATACATTTTAAAGTGCAATATATTTACTAGGACATCCTATAATTAACTAAAATTATATGTTCCCCACTTACTATCTTACTAATATTATTTTATAGGTAGCCTTGGAATAGTTTTTTTTTGCTTCCCCATCCAGAGGAATTTGGCGTCGCACGTCTTGTGCATTGTCTTGTGCGTTCGGTTCCCGCCAAAACCCCTCCTTGGAATAATTAGACAATGATTTGTCTTTTTTTTTAATTCGATCGAAAAAGACAAAACACTGTTTACCTAACTATTCCGAGGAGTAAGCCTTTTTGGAGTAAGCCTCTTTTGTCATATTTAAAATTAAACAAACGAAATTGCTATATATTAAATATCACGTAGGTAGTAAACCCATAGTAATCGTGTAGTAAGTACATACAACTTTGCCTACAGTACTGCATCCATAACATGAATGTTTTGGCTAGGCACAAAATATAGAACTCGACTCGAGTTGAAATACGCCGCGCCGCGTAGAGCACGTCTTTATGTGCACTACGTAAATAAGGAAATAAGGAATTGCGATTTGTTATTTTTTAAAGAAAATTTGGTCGCTGTGTGTTTTAGTTGTGTTTTGTAAAATGTTTCAAAGTTGTGGACCGTTGTTGCGGCAGTATCTCGTAGTAATTACAGGTTGGTTGAGTTTTAAATTAATGTTTTTTTTGTTTAATCTGTATAAATCTAGTTGACAGAGTTGTTGCTGATTTCTGCTTCAATCTATAGTTTTTCATTGGATTTGCATCTAGTAGCTGCAATAAAAATATTCTATTCTATTCAGAATTTGTTGCTGACTTCCTCGTACATAGTATTTGAAAAAAATATCACAGAATAAAGGGTGGAAATCGAGGGTTCAGTTTGTTTATTTACATTAGATTGCGTCGGACTCTGAAATTTTGCAGCAATATTATTTTTTAAATTAACTATGTGCTTGCTTACTAAGATTTAGGTAGGAACTTAGGTAAATTCTATTACGACTTTTGAAAATTTAAATAGGCAGTTACGTTATATAATGACTTATGTAACTTACCTACTTGTACTTACTTACATATTTTTCTAGACAAACTCATAGAAAAATTTCGTGGAATTTGTATTGGGCCCGTCACACCTAGTTGTAATAATTTTGCGTATTTGCTTTTCAATGGCTAGGTAACTAACTTATTTCGTATTGCCAATGTAGGTAGTATTAAGTAATTAGTAGCTACCTACTATTTACCTAATAATACTAATAGCTATCAACGTCAGTAAAATTAATTGCTTAAGCCGTGAACCAATACATTGTTGATAAACAAACTAATGACTCATCTAGATGGTTATCTCACAACAAATTAGATAAAAAGAAAAAAATCTGTCAGTTTCTAAATAGATATGAAGGTGCCGCTAAATTATATATCTAGCTAAAATAAATTATGCATTGTTGAAATGAAAAACTTTTAAAGATTATTCAATAATTCAACAAAAAGGTTCTAATTAATATTGTGTAAATAAATAACCTATAAAAAAAAAAAGAAAAAAATCTGTGTAATAAAAAAGAGAAAGTTTGTGTGTGTTGTGTGTGGTGTTGTGTATTAAGTACTTATACTTGTTCACGGTTTAACGGATGGTCGGATTTTGATGCAATTTATGTTATTGGAGGTAGTTTATACCCTGTATTAACAAATATACCCACTTAGGGTCTTTTTAAACCACTACATAAAAGTCAAAAAGTCCAAGTCATAAAAAAATTTAAAGTTGATTTTTAGAAAGATCTACTTACTATATTAATAATAATAAAATAGTAATAGTTATTACTATTATCAGTAAATTACTACTACTAATTTAAAAGTCTACTAATATATCCTATAAGTCTTCTAATTTGAAAATCGATTTTACAATAAACTTCGAACCTTACGCCAACCTGTTTTTGAGCAGTCTCGCATTCCAGGGTTGACGTGCTTACCATCCTACGAACATACCGTAAGCTGTTTGCGGTCAAGCACCTAGCCGTTTAACCATACAGCAATGTTAGTTGTTTTTTATATAATTCTACAAGTTAATAAAAAACACAAGGTGATTCGAAGACCTGCAACCCTTGCATGCGCGCGCGTCAAAATTCTTCTCGTCACTTTTTGTTGTGTTAGAACGTGACAAGGCTATGTACTATGACTGATATATATGGTATACAAGCTGTGCCCCGCGGTTTCACCCGCGGTTAAAAAGTATCCTATGTGCTATTCTAGACTATAATCTATGTCTGTACCAAATTTCATTCAGATCTGTTCAGCCGTTCTGGCGTGAAAGAGTAACAAACATTCATCCATCCATCCATTCTTACAAACTTTCGCGTTTATAATATTAGTAGGAAGTAGGATGATGTATGGCTATGACATAAGTCTGTCTCGATAAAAAGAGTCAGACACACCGTTGTCGCGTAGGCCTGTTGGTGAGGGTCGTGGGAAGCCGCTGGATGCGGGCAGCGCAGGGCCGGTCGTTGTGGAGATCATTGGGTAGGCCTTTGTCCAGGAGTGGACGTCTTCCGCTTAAGATGATGATGAAGACATACAAATAATATGTTACTGGTTATTTTAACCCCCGACGTAAAAACGACGGGGTGTTTTATGTTTGACGAATCTGTGTGTGTGAGTGTGTGTGTGTCTGTCTGTCTGTCTGTCAGTGGCATCGTAGCTCCCGTTCGGATTTTACCGTGTTAGTTGGCTTTGATGAAAATTGGTGTTGATGAAAATCGGTGTCGGGGGTTTTTAAATTTAATTGTTCTTAACTAGTTATTTTTAAGTTTTGGTTCCGTTGTTTAGCAAATCTGTGTCGTAGGTAGGTATGTCACGTTCACACATTCAGCTTTTGTGTAAGGATTGTAGCGTGAAATGTTTTTTGTTTTATTCTATTTTTATTTAAATACTTTTCAATTGCTGCTGTAGTCACGCATGATGTGGAAAATATTTGCAACTAATGAGTTTACTGATGTGTTCTGAAACTTTAGGTACGAGTAACAAATCACGCTTTCTTAATTTAAAACATTCTTACTTAATTTCTGCCTTGAAAAATTGTAGAACCTGATAGGAATTAGGTACGTCGGGAAAACCTTCAGCTCGGCGAATGACATTAACATATCGTGATGCCTTTCCCCTGAGGTGGCTGGAGAGCTGTAATACAACGCCCACACTTCACCGGACGATATTCAGTCCCAAATGTGACAGGGGGAAGCCGAAATAACCAATTTAGACAGACGCTAAAACATTTCTTTGAAAACAACCCGTTTCACAATTTAAGTGAATTTAATTGTCATTTGAGTTCTCGGAATCCTTATTCAAATCAAACAGAGCAAGTTTTGACATAATAATTTATTAACTTTCTTTATTAGCGAACAATTACGAGTAGGTGTGTTATTTTTTATTTTTAACTGTTTACCTAATTTTAAGATATTTTATGACTAAGTTTAGATCTAAGTAACTTATTATTATGTGATAAGCGATGACAGCCTAGTTGGAGAAGGCCTACCTCGCAAGCCAGAGGGAGCGGGTTCGAACCCAGCCGACGCGGACGGCACGCATCAATTTGTTCATTGTGTGAACATAGTATGTGCGTATTGTATGTACCTATGTCATCTGTGCTACATGACTGTAACCTGGCGTGTGGCGACAGGCTCGCCCCCTGTCACATTTGGGACTGAATATCGGCCGGCGAAGTGTGGGTGTTGTATTACACCTCTGCCAGCCCCCTCGGGGGAAAGGCGTGACGATATATGATATGTGAATGACCTATGTGAATAACTGAATACCTTCGACACCACACGATGTGTAAACCCGTAGCGCTAATACTCGCAACAAGTACGATTCAATCACACATTAGCCGCGGTGTGATTGTATTGTACTTACCAACTGTTTGCAAATAATAGGCACAAGTCAATCACACATTCATAAAAATGTAGGTACGTAGCTGTTATTAGTAAACAGATAAACCTACAAGCACACAAACGTACAAGTAGCATTCTATTGCACCTACATAATGATTATTAATGAGCAAATAATAGAAATGAGTCGTTCACACTGTTAATAATGTTATGTACCTAATTGTTATTTGCATAGTTATTATAGTTGAACAAAATAATTAGTAAGACAAAAGAAAAAGAAATTCAATTAACTAAGTACACGTAGGTATAATGTTAACTTGTCCAGTGAGTTGTTTAGCTGGTACAGATAAGGGCATGGACACATAATGCGCTGGACTGTGCCGCGCCCAGCGTGCGGTCGATCCACCAGTTACTTAAGGCGAGGCTTTCCCAGAACTTTAGGTATTTTACTCTACCTCAGGCCGCACTTTTTGGGAGCGCGACGTATTCATTCACGCGACACAAAAGTTGTGTGCGATGCGCCGCGCGCACGTCTTTCACCCGTCAGTCACGTTATGGTATCGAGTACCTAAACACCCATTTTTAGGAAATCGATAAAATAATCCGTCCGTCATTGTACTCATCCATTTTATGAACATTTTTTATTTGATGCCAACCAAAAAAAAATCTAAAAAATGCCGTTCAAGCCAATATAGGTAGGTACAACCAATCTCATGTCCACGAGTTGTTGTATTTTTGATGTGTGAGCAGTCGTGGCATTAGTTTCATTTTACCGGTAGTGTCATATTTCCATTTTATCACACTTCACACTCATAAATACAAAAGATTGCGATTGTGTGTGGAAGTTAGGTACTTACTCGTATTTCACTTATTCACACCTAAACGGCTAGACGGATGAGGATCATATTTGGAACGGAGTTAGCTTATGCCCTGGATTGACACATAGGCTACTTGTTATCCTTATTAGGACAAATATTTATACAGGGTGTTGGAATGATTGTGTAACTACCGGTATTCATTAAATAATACAACATAGTAAATTTCATTATTTTTGGGTATATTGTATAACAATGGTAATAACAATTTTAATTACCTTACTTTACCCTTAGGTGCGTACTAATAATATTGTATGGTTTGTTAAATGTTACAAAGTTAAAAAACTACACGATTCAGAATAATTTTGAACAATAATTATGAAAGAATCGAGTAAACTTATACCGGATATATAGGTATACATACCCTGGGTACGAAGTGGCGGACATTCTGCTAGTACTAACAAAACATCCAATACAAAAATATACATTCACAATATTTACATTTATATATACAATTGAGCTATAGGTACGTAGTATTATTATTTGTTCTGTGATATAGTTGTAGAATCGATGGCAGCCTAGTTGGGAGTGGCAATTTTGCTCTGCTGGGTTCGAACCCAGCCGACGGCACGCACCAATTTGTTCATTGTGTGAACATATGTGCGTATTGTGTGTCATCTGCTACATAACTGGAGCCCGGTGTATAGCGACAGGCTCGCCCCCTGTCACATTTGGGACTGAATATCGTCCGGCGAAATGTGGGTGTTGTATTACCCCTCTGCCAGCCCCCTCGGGGAAAAGCGTGACGATATGTATGCATGTCTAGCCATAAGTTCTGTTACAAATGAAAATGCATTTATTTTTTTATACAGTAATGTAATGTTAATAAAAGTTATATTTACATATGTATTGAAGTCTTAACAAAAATATAACTATTATTTTATTCAAAATTACCACATTTGGCCTTGATAGAGGCCTTTAGTCGGTCTGGCCAAGAATCTATGGATTTACGGACTGTTTCCATGGGAAATTTAGCCACTGCTTGCTTCAAAGATTTCTTAAGTGACTCTATGTCGGCGTGTCGTTTAGAGCAGGCCATGCCCTCTAAACCTGACCATAATTTGTAGTCCAGGGGTTTTGATCTGGCTAGAGGAGGGCCAGTCTTCAGCCCTTATAAAGTCCGGAACATTGGCTTCCAGCCAGGCTTGGGTAGTTCGCGCCTTGTGACCATGTGCAGAGTCTAGTTGGAAACTCCACGGTAGATTTTTAAAAAGTGTATTGCTAAGGGGTTGTACAACACCATATAAGACGGTCTCTTGATACACTTTGGCAGAAGTTTTAACCCCCTTTTCACAAAAACTAAGCTTTGTGACGCCGTGATAGGATACCCCCCACCAAACCATGACTGACGCAGGATGATGACCACGCTGAGTGAAACAGGGTCAATGTCATCCACGTGCCTAAAACAAAATAAAAATAAATATTTATAAGTATGATGTCCAAAAGTTCAAAATATAAAAATTCTAAAAAACCGACCAAGTTCGAGTCGGACTCGCGCACGGAAGCTGTCGTTTAAGCTTGTTGGTATGTATGTACATAATTATATAACAACTACATTATAAATAAATGAGCTTTCAAATGACACCTCAAACAACTGATTTGATGAGATAGAACTCGAGATATAAGCAATAATCTACAACGGTCGGCGGCCATCTTTGTGACGTATATACATAGCTTCGCCTGTCCCCGCTATCACTTCTTACAACCGGCAGTTTCGAATTTCAAAGGCAACGACGAACACATCTATACCAGTCGTAGGTTTATAAAAGCCGTACTTACAAGATTTACCGAAATGCTCGATTTTCGCTAATCGTTAAAAACGAATATACAACTTTACGAGTTTTCTTCAAAACAGCCAGAATCACGTTGCAGTACTAATCAGGCCTAGATGTGTTCAAATCATACGGCTATAACTCAAACGCTACCAAACACTCGTGTAGTACAGATTGCTCAGTCAAAAATGAAAGTATGAACGACATCCCCTATCTCACCTAACACCCTATATAAATTACATACATACAGTACAGTCAAAACTTAGCGAAGATCCGCCACCTTGCATGTTACAAAAAGAAGGTAGGTACTTACGTTTCGTCAATTGCAATGTCATCAGAGTTTATTACATTCTCTTGAAGTACTCTTCTGCAAAAAAAAAAAAACGAAGATAAGTATTCATGTAGGTAAGTATAACTACGTAAATATCACTTCTAGATATACCACTAGGCCGGGTATTTACTCGTTGTGCAGTTCAGATTGCTCAGTAAAAATGAAAGTATGAACGTCGTCCCGTATCTTACCTAACATCCTGTATAGTTAAAACTTAGCGAAGATCCGCCGCCCTGCATGTTACAAAAGGTAGGTAGGTACTTACGTTTCGTCAATTCCAATGTCATCGGAGTTTATTACATTTGGTTGTAGTACTCTTCTGAAAAAAAAACAAAACTGTAAGATAGGTATTCGTGTAAGTAGGTATAACTATATAAATATAAATATCACTGGTATGCCACTAGGTCGGGTATTTACTCGTTGTGCAGTTCAGATTGCTCAGTAAAAATGAAAGTATGAACGTCGTCCCGTATCTCACCTAACATCCTACATACCTATATAGTCAAAACTTAGCGAAGATCCGCAGCCCTGCATGTTACAAAAGGTAGGTAGGTACTTACGTTTCGTCAATTCCAATGTCATCGGAGTTTATTAAATTTGGTTGTAGTACTCTTCTGAAAAAAAAAACAAAATTGTAAGATAGGTATTCGTGTAAGTAGGTATAACCATATAAATATAAATATCACTGGTATGCCACTAGGGCGGGTATTTACTCGTTGTGCAGTTTAGAATGCTCAGGAAAAATGAAAGTATGAACGTCGCTCCGTATCCGTATCTCACAAGTTGTCTGGGTGAAATAATAAATGGTGACCGACATAGTCAAAACTTCGCAGAACACCCGCCTCCCTGCGTGGTACAAAAGGTAGGTAGGTACTTACGTTTCGTCAATTCCAAAGTCATTGGAGTTTGTTACGTAGTAGTCTTCTGCAAAAAAAAACTGTAACTGTAGGTAGGTATAACTACGTAAATATCACTAGTAGGTATACCACTAGGCCGGGTATTTACATCGTGAATACACGTAACGAGACAAAAAAGTATCTATGATGATGAGTATGATATTTGAAAACACTAAAACGAATATAAGTAGGTACTAATAGATTTGTTGATACATCATCTGACTACAAAAAGCAATGCAAGAAATGTCGATTCTAGTAAATAAAAACAATGATTACCAATTTAATCTAGTAGAAGTTTATCTACTTACCGACATTTGCTCCTTGACTCGTACGATTTTCTAAAAGCCAGACTTGAGCATTTTTTTCGTTTATTATGTTTGTTACCCATTATGGCAAAACTAAATGCTTGGTTGGTGTTGGTGTGTGCGGCACTGCGGAGATCACAAAAATTTGGCACACGTCCGGCGTCGACGGGGTCTGCGGGCGGACTGGCGGTCACGCAAACGTGCCTTTTTACCATGAATTCGTGATAAAAAAATCATATAAAATTACCATGTTAACTTTTTAACATTTTTATTTATGATTCCATTTTTTTATTGCGTTATAATTCGTAAAAAAAATAAAAAAACAATATGATTTGTAAAAATTAAGTCGCAAATCGTGTTTAAAATACCAAATAGAGGTGACTTTGGATTTTTTTTCTATCGAGTGAAGTTATTCATTACATGTATCAGATTTATGATTCCACTTAAAAATATGCTTAAGAATAACATATTTTTTTTTACACAGTAAAAACCATGGTTTATCTTAGAGAAAAGTTGATTCTTGCTAGACGTTTTCTGGCCAGGCTCGCCTTAAGTATTATAAACAAGCTGTGCCCCGCGGTTTTATCCGCGGTTAAAAAGTATCATATATATGCTATTCTAGACTATAATCTATCTCTGTGCCAAATTTCATCCTTAAGTCGTTCTGGCGTGAAAGAGTAACAAACATCCATCCATCCATCCATTCTTCCAAACTTTCGTGTTTATAATATTACTCGTAGTAGGATCTACGTGGAAACAGTTGTCATTGTAATTAATTAATTGTGTCAGTGTAATTAATCAATATAATTATTGAAAACATTTCACAAAAGAAAGCATCGATCACTAATTAGGTAACTCCCGGGGATGTCATGTCTTTCACGTGAGACAGAATTTGGCGCGCCGCTCTTTCTGGCTTGCGCATTTCACTATCTAGGTATGAGGTTTATTAAATCACTATGATCTTAAAAAAAATTACAAGCTGCTGAGTTGGTGTCAGTGTTAATGACATCTGACAATAAGGTCCAAATGCAATAACATTTTGATCATTTATTGAAGTAGTTCCATTCAATAACATTACAATTATCAAGTTCGATTATGAGCCTTATCGTACGAGAGGTTGTGAAGATATGATTTGCATGATCTCAGTTCAAAATGTTCAAACCAAACTACATTGGAAGTATCAAAATTTATCAAAGCAGTGTCTGACATCGCTTAAGCCTACGTACCCATAACAAGTGAAGGGAAGTTGGCAATTTCGTAATAACCTCTCTGTATTATGTTTGTATGTACCTCGCGTTGCTGGTTCATTGCTGGAGCCTACCATAGTTAGTATAGTACCATAGGAGTATTCTGTGTTACAGGCCGATTCAAACTTAATGTAGGCTGTGAAGTTAGGCGCGAAACGCTGCGCAGTAGCGGAAACGAAGGTATGCGCGGACGTCAGAGAGGTGAGACGCCGCAGTCTCGCTTGCGGCGCACGCGCAAAGCCGCCATTTTTAATAAATAATAATAATAATAATAAATTCGGGACACTTCCACACACGGTCGCCTGACCCCAAACTAAGCAAAGCTTGTACTATGGCTGCCAGAGACTGATATACATACTTAGATATTTTTAAATACATACTTAAATACATATTAACACCCAGACATAGAACAAACACAAATGTTCATCACTTCTTAAATGTTTGCCCTAGGTGGGAATCGAACCCACGCCCCCAAGCTCAGAAGGGTTCACTACCAACTGAGCCACCAAGGCAGTCAATAGGTTTGAATCAGTCTGTACCTGGTTATGTTTTGTTTTTGACGCTGTGCGACCATGAACTCTATTGAGCAACGATACGATTCGCAGTCGCTCAGCGACCACAACAAAACGGAACCAGGCAATAAGATGTCATTTTACAATTTTAGTACCTATATTTTTTTTTTTCAATTTTTTGACGAAGCCCGAATTTTTATCCAGACTAGGTATTTTAACTATGTTTAAACTGTAAAATAAATTCAAATTAATCATAGTTAAAATACCTAGTCTGGATACCCATCCAGACTAGGTATTTTAACTATGTTTAAACTGTAAAATAAATTCAAATTAATCTAATTCTAAGTCAGCTCTATAGGGGCTTCGTCAAATAAATTGAAAAAAAAAATTATAGGTAAGTACTAAAATTGTAAAATGACATCTTATTGCCTTGCAATTATTATTGCAGTTAAAACATAGTTAAAATACCTAGTCTGCATGGGTATCCAGACTAGGTATTTTAACTATGTTTAAACTGTAATAATAATAATACCTGCATACCCATTCAGACTAGGTATTTTAACTATGTTTAAACTGTAATAATAATAATACCTGGATACCCATTCAGACTAGGTATTTTAACTACGCGGGTGCGCAATATTGTCGTTGTCGTTTTTTGGGACACAAGACTTTAAAAATATTACCAAATGCTATTGTAATGTTTTGTAATTATCGTTTTGACGAGTCCAATATAGGAGCATCCTTAATTATTTTTTTAGCTAAAATTTTTAAGGAACGACAATAAAAAACATTCTATTCTAATCTCTTCTATTCATAGTAGGCCACCTGTTCATGGACAATTATCAATTTACAAAGGTCGTTCGTCTTACCAATGGCATAGAATACGTGACAGTGCTAGCCGATACCGCAGGCTTGTGCAATGTGAAATCTATCGCACAAAGCGACTTCCTTTCTTACTAGACGACACGACAGATGTGGTGACGATATCAAGGGCTACCTATGCATCGAAAGGTGTGTCACGGGTGCCTATAAACTTTTTTCAGCTACCACTAACAAGATAAATAAAAGAAACTAAGCCGAAAAGCTAAGAACACTGCCCACTAATTCACTTTTTAAACAAAAAAATATCGGGTCATTCGTTTAGGAGCTACGATGCCACGTTTGTGCGTCGGGGGTTAACTTTAATTTTCTTTTACAATTTATTTTATTCCGCTTCAGTGATTTTTATACATATCTACTATAAATGCGCCAATGAGATAACACGTAAGAAAACAGTTCATTGAAATGTATGGCTCCTGGTTGCGCCACTGCATTTGAAAACAGTCAAGTCTTAGATAGGGTAAGTACCTAGATAATGCTCAAAATTATCTCAGTATTAGGCAAGCATTTGGTCTCAAGTATCTATCAAAGTAGATTTAGCCACATGCGTAGAAAATTGAATCCATAATTATCCTTTCAAGTCTTCCCCTTGTGGAAAAGAACGGGAAAAATCCTTTTTTAATCTTTGGCGGATAGACGAAGTTAACTTTTCCACATAATATTTATCTTCACTAGTTAAAGTACTGGGACAAAAAATACAACTTGTTTTACGGTTGAACTAATTAGGTTAGGATGATTTTCTAGCAGAAGATAACCGGTGCGAGAATAGCAAGCAAGGAAAATCTACCAACATGATTCAGATTCAGATTCAGATTTTTATTGCATAACCGTACAGTGTGCATAGGTCTTAAACAGAAAGGCACAAAAGTCACAACGGGCCCTGTCGGGCGCTGCAAGTTAGGGCAGAGGAGGACCACTTTATTATAGAAAAAAATAGTATGCAAAAAAATTGTCATAAAAAAATTAAATTATTAAAATATGTATATAAAAAAAAAATTAAATTAAGCAATTCTATGTTTATTTATTTACTATCGTTTAAAAACTCGTCAATGGAATAAAAAGATTACTTCATTTACATAACAAAATACGCTATTGGTGGATTTGTTGTTAACTTTAGTCAGAAGTTAGCGGGAAGTCCCACACAGACGTACAAAGAAAACAACTGAAAACCAGAGTCACCACTAACCACAAAATCTTTCTTTCTTATTTCTAGTAAACCTCAGTGTCCTGGCCACTGGTCTGGGCATAGTGTGGCCATCCCCAGTGCTAGTGAAGCTGCGAAATGCCACGGAGACGGTGCTGCCGGCGCCCATCACTGAGGAGCAGGGATCCTGGATCGTCTCCATTGGCTTCCTTACTGGAATGGGTGGTAGGTTATCTTAGCATTGACCAAGCGAAGAAAGTGAAAGAAGTGGATGTTTTTTAGTCGCGATCATTTGCGACTTAAAAACATCCACTTCTTTTACCGATTCATATCGGTTTCTTCTAAACAAATGTGTCTGTCACATCATCAGACCGCATCATTACTTGACATCAGGCAAGATGACGGTCAAACACAAGCGTACCATTTAATTAAAAACACCCAGCACGTCACCACCCTGATAGATTGTTATCAGAATGTGGGATTGGATCGGGAGGAACAATCATGGTAAAGAACACGTTTGCCCGACATTTGCAGTATCTTCTATATAGGGTAATCATCATTACAGTTACCCACTGCTAGGACACTGCTAGGATACAGCTCAGTGAATATATGTTGTGAATATCACATGTCTTTGAATTTTTATTCTAGGACATGTCCATCACTGAGTCCTCACGATGTTTTTCTTCACCTAACATAGAATTATTAACTTCAAAAACGCGGAACGACACAGAATATGTAATTATGTGCTCATTACCCGAAATTTTTAGTATTTTTCTATGACGTCATTTTAATGAAAATCACAAAAAACATCGTTCCATTTAAAATAATAATTATTTTGAATAGAACCTATCTTTCTCCTATTTTCACTCCTAGAGGAGGCCGTAAATAAGGCTAATTTGGAGATATATAACGTAAAACGTTCTAAATTTCAGCAAACCTCCTGGCTGCATTCTTAGTAGACCGAATAGGACGGAAGTACACGATATTCCTGGCATGCGTGCCGAGGATTGCCGTCGGGTTCCTCTATCTGTTCGCGACGGAGGTCTGGATGATACTCCTTGGGAGAGCCATACTGGGAGCGGCGGACTCCTTCGTGTTTACTGTACTACCTATGTACGCTTCTGAAGTGGCCAGTGTGAGTATGGATCCTATATTTCTATTCTTACTATCTATCCTTCTATAAAGTAATCATTTTCATCGTAATATCATCATATCCTCTCTCCATACAAAGTTGCTTGGATAAGATCGCTTTTAGGGATAAAGTCAACAGTTACGAGCTTTGTGTTATTTTTTTTATGTAAGTACTTACTTATTTTTATTTCTGGTGTGAAAAATAAAGAGTTTAACAATCCATCTATTATTAGTGTCTTTGTGACTTCGCGGCAGATGTCTGGCTCCTCTACAGGTTGCATTCCTCAACCGATTTTCGTGTAATTTTGTGAGTAGGTACGTTTTTTTTTGCCCAGTCACTGTTTTGATTTTTATCAAAATTGCGGGGAAAAAATCATAACTCCACCATTTTGATTTTTTAAAAAGATGACACCAAAAATCTATTTAATTATTGAACCTTACAAAATTTCAAGAGAATCGGTTAGGAAATTCGACTTGTAGAGGAAGACAGATATAGAGATCAGAGATCGGATAAAGATCCGGACAGAAATCCAGACAGAATTTGGACATACGAAATCATTTTTGTCAAACCTGAAACATAGACGCATCGCTCACTAACGTTCGCTTGGTCGATAAAGACGAAAGTTTGTAAGTTTTGTATGGAGAGTGAAATCAGTAAAACTACTAATAACATAACATATCGTCACGCCTTTCCCCCAAGGGGGCTGGCAGAGATGTAATACAACACCCACACTTCGCCGGACGATATTCAGTCCCAAATGTGACAGGGGGCGAGATGTAGCAGATGACATATAATACGCACATATGATCACACAATGAACAAATTGGTGCATGCCGTCGGCTGGGTTCGAACCCGCTCCCTCTGGTTTGAGAGGCGGACCTTCTCTCAACTAGGCTGCCATCGCTTTTATTACTACTAATCTAATTTAAAAAAAATCACTGAAAGGAAGCTGCATCACCAGAAGTGTCATAAATAATGCTGTAGAAGGTGATGATGATGTGGTATAGGTATCTCAAGAAGGAAACTCTTAAACTCTCTTAGGAAGTAATTCCTTCGTAGTAAGTGAAACTTCAACTGGTAGCAACTTCAAGCTTTATAAATACACGTACCTATCTTGAACACATCTTACACATCGTCATCGTTAAACCAACGCTGGTTTACAACCGGCATTATATCTATTTACACTGTGGAATTATGCTGAGTTGGGGCCGGTTTATGACTTTAAGTATGTTAACATAAAAATAAATTCGGGACATTGTCACACACGGTCGCTTGACCCCAAACTAAGCAAAGCTTGTACTATGGCTACCAGAAACTGATATACGTACATATACATATAATTTTAAATACATACTTAAATATATATAGAACAAACACAAATGTTTATCACATGAATGTTTACCCTAGGTGGGAATCGAACCCACGCCCCCAAGCTCAAAAGGTAGGTTCACTACCAACTGAGCCACCGAGGCAGTCGTATTGTTTTTATTACATTTTTGTTTGTAGTTATATTTATTATTATTATATTTGCCTCAGTGATTTTAAGTAATTAATTGGTCACAAATGAACTATCTTTATTTTCTTCTTTCGTTAAAATATCTTAGTTTGACACTTCAGTAAAGCTACACAGTCTAAATTCGTTTGTTCTAATTTAAGTTGTTGTGACAAAACAGTGTTAATCCCTAACACAATATTTACTACTCTAGGACGTGTACAACCTTTCGGTTAAGAACCTCAATCACAATGTAGGTACACAATAAGGAATTTCCATCTGTCTAGCTAGATTAACACAAACAATGAATAACTATCACTTTTAGTCATAATGTACCTACTTACATTGACATGACTAAAAGTGATCTTTATTGTGACAAAATAAATATTTTCCACCTGTCTGTCACACCTTTCTCTACCTTCACAAGGTTATGTTGGAAGCAAGCCGAGAGTTCGTTCAGAAATTTATTTACTTTTGTCATTAGCTTAGTTTGCATCGTCACAGTTACCGCACCATGTATAGTTACACCGGGGTCATAGGAAGGAAGGCGGACAAAAACAATCATTTTGTCAGCCATTGGCCTTAAAATTTTACTTTGGTATTCATTCGCGTTCATCATTGTTATTGTATCTACAGTTTCTTTTACTTTGGCTGTATTTTCCCGTCCCATCTGCTTTGTTCATACTACATTTTTATACCGCTATTTTTAAAATAAGGAACAAACAATTTTTATCAATTTAGATCCTTTAATTTTCGCTTTGATTTTTAGTATATAAATAAATATTACTTTAGTCAAAAGATCTTTGTAGGCACTAAAATTTAACCTACAAAAGCATTAAGCATAAGATGTAAGTAAGAAATTGAGCTCAATTCACTATCCGCGGATAAAGCATCCAAAAGGCTGGAAAATCTTATATCATTGAATAACAATGTTAATTCTCTGAATGAGGCATGCGCGAGCCTTTTGGTTATTCCATCTCTCTATTAGCTGCTTTCAGATATACACACATTTAGTATGCAATAAACTTAAATACGGAATAGTTATAGAACATTGAATATCTACCAACATTAGTAATATTATGAGGTAAATTAGGCCCTATTCAGAACACTAAATATTAAAAAGCTAGACTAGCTAAAAGTGTAGATGTCCTTGTCCAATACGCCGCAATAACAAAGACAGGTATATTTTTAGCTATTTAAATTTAGCAATTTATAGTTCTCAAAACGGCTTATTCACTGCTCTAATTAGACCTTTTTTCTCCTTCCTTCCAGAATGAAATTCGTGGCTCTCTGGGCACCATCCTCCAGATCATGTGCTCCATCGGTGTCGTGACGATGCTGAGTGTTGGCCCCTTCATCTCCTACGTCACCCTGAACACCATCTACATCGTGTTCCTCGTGGTCACCACGCTGCCGCTGGTGTTCCTTCCTGATAGTCCATACTTCTTGTTCTCGAAAGGTGATTTTATTGGGCTTACTCCACTCCATTCTACTCCATGCATGGTAGCATGGTGCGGGTGACAGCTGCATTTATTTCGTTTATTGTATAATTTGATACAGTTAAGTTCGTATAGGCCGAGTGATGATTCTGTATTTCACTGTAGTAATATTTAGAAGGCTACTGAAATTTTAGTGCCGTTTTAACGAATGATTTGTAAATGATAGGAACAATTTGTTTATTATCACCCGCACCATTCCACAATATAGTAATAATAATTTTGTTTCAGAAATAATGTCATTAATACACAATTTTTTAAAGCACACAATTTTTAAAATACTTAGATATAAGAGTTAAAGATTTAAAAGAAAGTAGAGTAGCCTGTGTAAATGTGGGTTAAGAAAATTTAAGTTTTCTTTCACGTTTCTAGGACATTTCTTACTTTCACTTCTCTTTCTTCTTATATTCGTTTTCTTATTTAGGTCTTCTTTTATCTATTGGAATAAAACGTTTCTTACGTATTCTTACGATACATAATAATGACTACTTGCTATTTAGTTTGTCTCTTCAATGTACATTAGTGTTAATGTGCCATTGTAATTCAAAGCATTTAGATTGCATTTAAATGAGGTAGTAAGATAGTTCCAAATATTTGGATATTATTTTTTGTTTTCATAATAATTATATCGTCACGCTTTTCCCCCAACGGGGCTGGCAGAGGTGTAATACAACACCCGCACTTCGTCAGACGATATTCAGTCCCAAATGTGACAGGGGGCGAGCCTGTCGACGTACACCGGGCTCCAGTCATGTAGCAGATGACATACAATACGCACACATGTTCACACAATCAAATTGGTGCGTGCCTTCGGTTTTTGTTTCCAACTGAATAAATATAAAGATGTAGCAGACAATGACGTGTATACTCAAACGCTTCTTTAAGAGGGTCAATGGGTCAAGGGTCATGCAGTTCACTCACCGTAGCGACTATCTACTCATTGACTATTGTATAACTCCATGGCTTCATCATCAGCTAGATTACCAAAATAAATAAACATTCCTATGACCAACTTTACAATGTTATGTTGTGGAAGATCTATGAAGTTGAAGATTTTTTAAGTGCCTTAGTCCAAGCATCTATAAATGACTTATTCCTTAACGAGTTTTTGGTATTTTCTTTTTGAATTTCCAACCTATAATATACTGATCTTTCTGCCAATGTTGTTGTTCAGGAGTCACCAATCAGCTTGTCTTCAAGCTTATTCTTTTTTAAAGTTATGTCAGAAACCGGCAGTATTTTATTCTCCGCTGTTAAGTGCCTGTTAAACAAGACTCATTGTATAAAAAACTAGCTGTAATTTACCTTCGACTTCGTACGCGTTTATTCAGAAAATAGTATTTAAAAACCTTTGTCGTGAAAAAAAAATACTAATTATCAAACTTCATTAAGATCCGTTTAAGCCGTGAATAGTCCACAAACAGACAGATAGGCTTTCGATTTTTTAATGATAGCGTGGATTATAGTGTGGATATACTAACGAAATAACTACCTACTTATAAGTTCAGTCCGTTCTTCATCTAAATTCCAGGCCGAAACGAAGAAGCAGTGAGAGTCCTCACCTTCCTCCGAGGGTCAGAGTCCAAAGCCCACGAAGAAATGAAAGAATACTCCGCCAACAACTCGGATGTGAAGATAAGACGCGAGATCCTGAAGAAGAAGACCTTCTGGAAGTCTTTCGGAATCGTGCTGGTGCTGGGCGCTGGAGCTCAGCTTAGCGGATTTAATAGTGTGTCGTTTTATCTGCAAACCATTTTAGGTATGTCTCAGCTACGTTCTGTGTGCCTTCTAAATATTATTTAAATATCCTACCAGTTCAAACGTTCTCGATATACAGTGCTATCAGTATAAGGTGTAGTAAGCCAAGAGGGTAACTGTACTTATCGTTATTAACAACTTTTACTATGGAGCTAACCCAAAATCTCGTAAAATAAGCAGCTGTTCCATTCAAAAAGTTCATTGATCACCGACAAAATAGTACATCGAACAGTTGTTATTTGCTCTCTTATACAAGTGAATAGTTGAAACATGTAACGATTACCTATAACTATAGAGGTATAGCTGCGTACCTGTACTTTACCAGTCTTCTGTATTTTCCAGGAATGTATGTATCTAACATACATTCTGCATCTAAAGCATAGTAATTCAAATTCAAATTCAAATTATCTTTATTTCAGGCCTTTTACCCATAAACATTGTAAGTAGTAATGATTTGAGTAAATAAGGCAGAAAAAAAGACATTAATTCTTAACCTTGACCTCCTCTTCAAAAAATGCTTCTGAAGGTAATGTTACGAGTAGCATGAACATTGAATTCACCATGATTAAGAAGTATTATTATAGCGTCAGACATTTTGTTAGCAGTCCATAATAGAAAACCAGGAAACAATAGAAAGAAATTCTGCTACAAGGATCTTAACACCAAATTTTCTAATTAGCCCATAGTATAGATATCAAACTTTATTTTGGGCTTGCATTTGGCCGCCATCTTGCCTGATGTTAAGCAATGATACGGCCTAGTGTTTAGTAGGCTTACCCTTGTATCCGATTTGCTTAAGACTTGAAAATAACAGAACTGTTCTTTCACAACCCCGTCAAAACGCAATTTTCTTCTCACCCCTATGGTATTTAAGCCCAACTGTACTTAGTGATTTTTCACTGGTTTTCAATGTTCAATTTTACAGAATCAACCCAGTCGAGCGTGAAGCCAGAAATATCTTCAGTGGTGATCGGCATGATCCAGCTGTTCGCCAGCTTCTGTACCACGATGGTGACAGACCGGTTCGGACGGAAGACGATTCTGGCGGTCACCATCAGTGGAATGGCTTTGGGAATGGTGAGAATATTTTGGTCTTCCCACGGTCTATTGACTGTTGTGTGTGGCAAAGAAACGATTCCTGATATGAATGTATGGTGTAGCACAAATAGATATATATAACTTAAAAATGAAATATCATAGGAAGTAAGATAGTAGCGCCAGTAACGAAGGAGTTGAAAATTGTCTAGATTTCGTTGTGAGGGCGTTAAGCGAAGATAGGTCTACAATACCAAAAAGATGATTGAGTCCAATCTCGGACCATTCTAATGGAATTTCTTGATACTCCAAGGTAAGACTTCGGGCATTGAAAATATGCATTATTTAGATTAAATAAGATAAATGCATGATGAATTGAAAGTATTTACCATTTTTTGCTGCTTATTTATACAAAAGTTCAAGCTTAGTTCAAGGGTAGCAATTTTTAAACCAGTTACTAGAGTAGTTGTCGATTTCTGGTTTCGCATCCTGTTAAGTTAATTTTCGATACTTATCAATTTAATTATGTGAGTGTTCAGTAACTATATCTACTAGGAAATCGGGTCCGATTTCCTGTAATTAATATTGTTTGACGTCTTTGTAGACCAGGTTACACCAGTTTCTGAAATTACTAAAATTATACAATTCTCAAATTAATGCGGCTGCTCCGCAATTTTTTCTGAATTGGATCAGAAAGAATTGAGTCACAATAATTTGAGAATAGCTTTTTATTAAGACGATTATTTTTAGACTTTTTTTTCTAACTTGGCTGCTGCCCCTTTGAGGCAATTTTGCCATCAATAGTGAGGGACGAGATAGTTAAGTTGTTTGCTTATGGAGGAGAGATAAATAATTCCGATTGATGACAATAAGAGTAACAAGGGGTATTTAGAAAGACAAACTAAAGACAGATGTTGTTGGACTGAATGAAATACTAGACTATTTATCATGACCTGTTATTTTTCCACTATTTATCATTGTAGCAGAAAAAATATTTGTTAACCTTATCACAGTATACAACATAAAGTTTAGCAATAGTCCCCGCGCTAGGGCCAGCCTGTATCGCGGGAGACTGTAGCCGATTACATAATGAATGAGTGAAGAGGACTAACTACTATTAAGTTTCAACAAAAGAATACGCTTGTGTGTGTGTGGAGGGGGGTGAGTGTATGTGTGTGTGAGTGAGGGTGGATTTATAAATTTACGTAAAGCAAAAAGTGTGCGAATGGGTATATGTGCTGATTTTATTTATTAAAAGTTGGTAATGAAGATACTTCACGTCTGAATGACAAACAGGGCCTCTGTAGCATCATAGTCTAACGTGAAAAGCCATTTCTTCACCTTCTCTTTAGCGCCATAAATTGAGCTACCGCTAAGATTACAGAGCTTTATAACGCGCCTGTATAGAAATGAAAGACCAAAATTACTAAAACGTCTGGCAAAAGCGGACTTTACTAGAGGAAGCTTGCTTTCGTTCTGCGGTTTCTGACCAGCAGGTCTTCTTCCGAAGTTTGTTGGATTTTATGGTGTGTGAGTATTGCTTTTTGAATAAATAGCTGACGGATTGTTAGTGTTTGCGTTTCTGCGTACAATGCCTTAAATGAGTATCTATAAGGTTTACGAAACATTACCTTCAGAACTGCTCTCTGTGCTCTTTCAACTTTCATCATAAAGGATTTTGCAGATATTGAGGATTTGGATATCAGTCTAATGTCTAACACTTGCCTAACATTTTTTTTCCAGTTGGGGTTAGGAGCTTTCTTCTTCGTGAAGAACAACGGTCCGATCAGTGGCGTCATGAACTTTGTGCCTCTGGCCTCCTTGATTCTGGTGGTTTACAGCTACAGCGCAGGTATGAGGTTCTTTTAAGCCTGTCATTCATTAGCCGCGAGCCGTACGCCGCGCCGTACGAATCGGTGCACAAATCCGTCATCGGCCACACACACACACACACACACACACACACACACACACACACACACACACACACACACACACACACACACACACACACACACACACACACACACTAACGCACACACATGACTGACATTATTAACTAACATTATGCTGAGTTGGGGCCGTTTTGTGACCTTGTAAATTGTAAAATTCCCTTAATGTTTTTAATTTCAAAAGGTCACAAATAAACTTTTTTTCTTTATTTTCTTTTTTCTTTACACACACACTACACGAGCGCACAGGCGCGGCAGGTGGCGAGGGCTCTGCGCGGCGTGAGCGTCTTCGACGGCGAGCGGTTTGATTGTTCCGCGAGCCGTGAGCCGACAGCAATCAAATTCAGATTCGTCCGCACATAATGTCGGCGGTGGATCCGGTGGATACGCGTGTGAATGGTAGGCTTTAAATGACGCGACGAATGAACCAAAGCCTACTATGTTGCCGCCACACATTGGATTCAACATTGCGTCCAACTATGGCCCCAAGTACGATCCAAGCACCTCTATGTCAAAATATTTTTTTTTATTTATTTCGAGTAATCAACAGCGTTATGTACATAATATAAATAATACAACAATGATACGTTTTTTAGTATGGCCAAAAGTGATTACATTCATTAAAAAAAAATATACTACTAATACAATAATTTTACAAATTCTAATATTAACAACTAAACTATGATCAATCAATTAAGTAATTAATAAAAGTACAAGTGTGTGTGTGTGTGTGTATATAATAAATAAATTAAAAGAAATATACGGACACTTTTCCACACACCACACATCTGACCCCAAACTAAGCAAAGCTTGTAGGTACTATGACTGCCAGACACTGATAAAATGTTTATCACTTTATTTGCCCCTACCTGCGCCCCACGGTTTCACTCGCGTTTAAAAAGTCCTATCCTATCCTATGTGCTATTCTAGACTATAATCTATCTCTGTGCCAAATTTCATCCAGATCTGTTTAGTCGTTCTGGCGTGAAAGAGTAACAAACATCCATCCATCCATCCATACAAACTTTCGCGTTTATAATATTAGTAGGATAGATAGCTGGAATTGAATCCACAACCTCAAGCTCAGAAGGCAGGTTCAATACCAAATGAGCCAACGAGGCTGTCAAAAAAAAAACAGGTACCAATGAAACTTAACCTGCTTAATTTTCCTGCAGGCGTCGGCTCCATCAACTGGGTCCTCTCAGCTGAGCTCTTTGACGACCGCTCCAGAGGCATCGGATTATCCATCGCCTCCTTGCTCTCCTACGTCTTCATCTTCATAGCTACCAAATACTTCCCTCTCCTAATCTTCTCCATAGGTCCCGCGGCTACGTACTGGTTCTTCAGCGTCAATTGTGTGCTGTTCTGTCTGTTTGTCATATTCTGTATACCAGAGACTAAAGGGAAGTCGATAGGGGAAATTCAGGCGTCTTTAGGAGCAAGTAGAAAGAGGGAGGAAAAGGTAGATAAGTTTTAGATTTTTTAGCAAGATTTTAGAGTAGGAGTGAATTAAATACTAATAAGAATTATACTAAGTATTGTTATATTAGACTATCATTGCTCGATAGCCTAGTTGGAGAAGGCTCGCTCGCAAGCCTCAGGAAGCGGGTTCGATCCCAGTCGAAGGCGCGCAACAATTTGTTCATTGTGTGAACATTAATTTATGCCAAAAAAAGCCTCAGCAGCCTCTTCGGGGGAAAGGCGTACCGATATGGCTACGAGTATGTCATATGTTACGGAAGTATTTTATCTGTTATGTATAGTTTTGTATCTGTGATTTACGAAAAAAATACGGCTTCTGTGGGACTGCGTTTGAATGACGTACAAGAAAAGAGATCTCTCGGTAGTAGAGATCGCTCGGCAGTAGGCGATTCTGGATTAATGATGGTTGTGAGATTGACCACGAAAAACTATGAAGAGCAAATAACAGAGAGCTTGCAGTGCAAGTGAAGTCGTTTCTTTCTTTGTCCTAACTAAACAGTTACGCCGATCCTGAGAAAACTTGCCAAGAAAATATATTTATTTTATACTTAGTAAAATGTGTATAGGATACTTTTTTCTCAAGAAATTGGGAGAAAACTGAGAAATCATAGAAAAAGCCTTGTATTCATATTTTTAACTTTGGTTGGTGGCATTATCAAGAAACATTGTATTAGTTTGTGTTTATTAAAGGAGAATAAGTAGGTGTTCTTAACACTGAATCTGATAAATAGGTAAATGTTTTAATATTTGTTGTATCTGCCAGCCTGTCCTAAGATGATGATGTATTGATTTTTATTGTACAAGCTTTAATGAAAATGTAATAAATATGAATAAAATGGTAAAATGTAATAAAATATTATTAATATTTGATAAATTTGGTGAAATTATCAAAAAGTTTCATTTCAACAAGTACCCTACAAGATGTTTGTTTTACAGGTGGTTGGGAAATAATTGGCAGACAATACCCCTTAGTAATAAAAGTTATATGTTTAGTCTCGGAATAATAATACCGTGTTTTGTCCTTTTCTTTCTTTTAAATTTTTGGATGCGATCGAAAGAGACAAAACTATTCTGATGCTATACAACGTTTATTGTTAAGGGGGATACAGATTTACATCGAAGTCTTACCTATTGACTAGCTCGGTGCCTATTGATAGGTAGTAAAGCTGCCTTCTGAGCTTGGGGGCGTGGGTTCGATTCCCACCTAAGGGCATTCATAATTATGATGAACGTTAATTGTGTTTGTTCGATGTACATGTATAGGTTAGGTAACACATCAAAAACCTCTTAAGGGTTCATTGTACTCATCAATATGAACAACGTTTACTATGAAGCCAATCCTGTAATCGCGAAAAAAAAAACAGCTGTTGAATACAAAAAGTTCAATCACGTAAGACAAAATGTATGGTGAGCTGTTTTTTTTTTCGCGATTTCAGAATTCGCCCTATAGTAAAAGTTGTTCATATTGAAGAGTTCATTGAACCCTTAAGAGGTTTTTGGTGAGATACCTCTAACCGTGTATAATGTTTATTTGCTTTGAAGAGTTGTTCAATCTGATGCCTGCATCACGGTTTTATCATCGTACTAGCCGCCACCGCTAATCCATATAATTATTATCAATCGGTGGAAATCTTTTTTGCCGCACACTAGAATGAGCTCCTCCTCCTCCTTCTGCAGTACTTCCAAGTAACTACAACATGGAGTTTTTTTATGTAGAATATCGGTCGACGTTTGACCACCAACTTGCATGATGTGAAGCGACGTTGTGGTCTAAGATGGATTTAAAAGGTACTTATTCACTCTAGCCTTGGAGTTTTGTAGAGTGAAGAAGTACAAAGACGACAGTTGAGTGAGGCGCTACAAGTGCGCTACTGCTCAGACCCGTCTTCGGAACGGTTACACCGGACTACATCCTGAGACACGAGTAGGTCATCTTAATCATCAAGGAGTTCTTCAAAAGGGCTGTCAACAGAGTCCTTAAGGGTCGGCAACGTATCTGTGATGCTCATAGTATTACAGGTATCCATAGGCGACGGTGATCGCTTACCATCAGGCGGCCCGTTAGCTTGTTTGCCACCTATGGCATAAAAGAGACGGACAGACGCCCTCGGTCCACTAAAAACCACTAGGAAGATCCATTGCTGGATCTTTTTGCACCTTTATGTCCATTTAGTTCCTTTCTCCGTGATTTTTTTTTCAAAGTGGATTTTATAGAACTAACTTGTGTGGGTCTTTACAATGGATATTCAGACACAAGCTAGTTCTATAATATCCACTTTGAAAAAAAATCATGAATGAAGGAATAAAGTGGACATAAAAGTGCAAAGAGATCCAGCGATGGATCTTCACAGTGGATTATAGTGACACAGAAGCGGACAGACGCCGGCGGACATACGAAAGCATTTTTGGCGAAGCTGAAGCATAGATGCTTCGTTCGCTGATGCTCGCTAACAAGGTAAGTTAACTAGAAGCTACTTAAGAGTCCGGCGACCACTTTAGACTAACTTCGCATTGGCTTAAGGTTTTCCATAACCATTTCGTCTAGAAGAAGATGACGAGCGAAGAGAGCAAGTAAAGATACTGTGAAGCCTTTAAAGTTACCTACAGAGTGAGAAAGTGGATTTTTTTTAAATGACTTTTGCACTTCTCTAATCATTCTTAAATAACTGAGAATGTCCCTTGTATTATGGATTCATTTAAAAGCTAATGATGTAGACAACCTCCCTATGTAAAGGGATTTTTGATTTGCTTTGTCTATATATTGAATAAATTAGTCAAAAATGACACCTTACAAATGCGGAAATTTTTTATAGCTCTATTTTAGCTTGAGAACGTTTTTTTAAAAAACCGAAGAACATTGGGGCGGAGATATTGTTAATTTAATTGTACATGCAAAATTTCATCATAATCTGACAAATGGTTTTCAAGAAATTTGAGTAGCGCGTTTGTATGGAAATTTCAGAGCGTCGCGGCCCTGTTAAAGGACTAGACCGTTACTAGTCCAGAAAAAAAAAACTGGACGAAAATGGAAAAACGAAAAAGCCGTTTGCCCATCAGTATGGGACAAAAAAGGTTAGGAACCAGAAACATTATTAAAAGAAAAACTAAAAGCCCGGCTGCAAATATTGTACCCTATGTCACCTCCACTTTCAATCACGCCTTAGATCAAGACGATTCAAATGACACCTCACCTCACATCCATCAAGCTGTTTAGGCTGTAGTCCATGCCAAAGAAACCTCATACAAAAACATAACCGTCCTTGCGCAGTATGGTAATTTTTTAAAGTAAAACTGTGGTAAGTTCACAAGTAACAAATGTAATTCTATCTCAATATTAACAGAAGAACCTCGAGTCGTCGAATAAGAAGTGAAATTCCAATAAAACTGCGGCAAACGCAGATATGAACAAAAGGAAGCTCGACGCCGTCGTACGATTGAAAATCGGAGACAATACTCCTAGTCAGAGAGCTGAGTACAAGTTTAGTGTCAGAAAGATTTAATAATATCTTACGTAAGCGAAAGTTTGGATGCATGTGTGTTTTTTTGTTACGCTCCCGCTCAAACGGATGGACTGATTATGATAAAATGTAGTATGTGCATAACTAGTAATATCGTCAAATTTAACGAGTTCTCGATTTGACCAATGTCGTTCAACCCCTATTTATAAATGCAAAAAACGAAAGTCTGTGTTTGTTTCTTACTTCAAGCTGAAACGTATGGTCAGATTTTGATAAAATTTGGTATGGATAAAATTTGATATAGCTTATCTTATACCCTGGATTAACAAATAAGCTAAATGCTAATGCAGCTAATTAGCATATTATAATAGAATAGCATAACTTAGTATCGGAGGCCAGGGTTTAGGTTGCTAATTAAGTACTTGGCAGTATACAGGGCCGGACTGAGCTGGAAGGGCCCGGGTGGCTCCCCGCAAGCCAGGGCCCCAATATGGGGTGTAGTTTCCAATCTACCGACCGTCTGACTTGCGGCAAGTCCTGCAAGCCAAGTCCGAGGGGGCCCGCGCCGGCAGGGGCCCCAGTAGCAAATGCCATCCTGACTATATGGCCAGTCTGACCCTGGCAGTACAGAGTTACTACAGCCAGAAAATGCAATAGCAAGTAACAATTATAAAAAAAAAAAAAAAAAAATCCATCTGCAAAACATTATGCCTTATGCCATTTCCACTATCAAGACGATTCAAATGACACCTCACATGTCAAAATCTATCAAGCTGTTTAGACTGTAGGGCGTGCTCTTTAAAAGCTAAAAAATATTTAAAAAAAAGACATCCAAATCGGTCTACAATTTACAAGATATCGAGTAAAAATTATAAAAGCAGTAAGTTTCTGTTTAAGTTTCACGAGCCATTATGAAGCATTGGAAATTTTTGGACTATACCTAATAAGACATTGGACGATTAAACAAACTAGACGTTCTAAGACACTGGACTTTGTCCGCCTAAACGATTTACTACACAGTAAAAATGATTGCAAAGCAAACATCAAAATATAAACTTCTGCATATCACTAGTCGAGGTAAAATTCGTTCGTCTATCCCACACTGATTAACAAAATTAATCTTAACATACGTAAAATAGAAAAAAAACGAAAAATATAATTGAAACCTTTCACAAGCTATACTACTGGCCACTTGCACTGAATATAAGAATAGCCTGAGTCCTTGCTTAATTACTTTAATCTGTTCCTAGCTAGCTCCTACTTATTTTTTTTTACAAACTTAAGCCATTCCTAGGGCGAATATTAACTTTTTGTACCTGACTAGCGAATATTTCGCTAGGAGAAGATTAAAACTAGTTATAAGCAAGAACTTATTTATTTATTTTTATTTATTTATTAAGGAATACCAACAGTATACATATTAAACAATTTAAGTTTTCTTACAGCTACTAGGAAGTTCTGATATGTATACCAATAATAGGTATTCACAACATTCGCAATGAGGAAGGTGGGGAGTATAGAACTTAGGCAATTCATAGACTTAGTGCAAGTAGCCATTGCCTCTTAAACTAGATGCTACGTGCTTTTCGTCTACTGTAAAAGTGTAGACCGACGAGATATTGAGTTCCCACAATGGAGGTTCGTTTTTATTCGAACGATTTTATCTTTCTGTAGTTTTAAAGAATTCGGTAATATCTTGCAGAATTTAAATTTGAATGAACCGGGACATTACTGTTACCAAGTTTTAATATTTTCTATGACTTTTATGCGCTTCAGGTTCTTGCCTGTTGTTCTGAGTAGTGGTTCTTTTTCCGAACAATGCAGTCCAGTCTAATAAAAAACTTTGACGTTCTTATTTGCATCTTTGATACCCAATTGAGTGAAAACATTTTGACTTTTTTTATTTTTATATGACCGTTTCAATAAAAACACTTGTTTACTAAAAACTTTAATAGCAAGTACTTACCAAATACTTTTGCTCATCCATCTTATATGATTTGGAAGAACAAGAGACGTAACAT
The DNA here is from genome assembly GCA_911728515.1 of Peribatodes rhomboidaria. Classification (NCBI taxonomy): domain Eukaryota; kingdom Metazoa; phylum Arthropoda; class Insecta; order Lepidoptera; family Geometridae; genus Peribatodes; species Peribatodes rhomboidaria. The sequence continues at coordinate 3,580,494 of OU452190.1, forward strand.
TTATTGACTTTAATTGGTTTTAAATTCCTTAACATAGAACATTAAGGAGCAGGTTCGAATTCAGCCGACGGGACGCACCAATTTGTTCATTGTGTGAACATATGAGCGCATTGTCATCTGCTACATGATTGGAGCCCGGTGTATGGAAGTGTGGGTATACCTCTGCCAGCCCCTTCGGGGGAAAGGCGTGACGATATGTTAAAACATTAACCTCCTTACTACTAAACGTTGCATAGCCTCTGAATAGTGTCACAGTGTTTTATCTTTTCCTTTTTTTAAACTTTTAACTTGATCGAAAAATAAAAAACATCATCTTATTAGTCCATCCGTACGTCATAGTCCATCGTTTCGTCCATTCGTTTGCTTGGTCTCTTCGAGTATTTAATTTATCTGAGTTTGTTCTACATTTAGTAGGAACACTTTATCAAGATCATTACTCTTTCCGTCTTCCTTTATCCTTTTGATGACAGATCTATCGTTCTTATTCGGTTCATCAGAAACATTCGCTATTTTTCTATCTACATACTAGTAACACATCCATTCTTATTTACTTCTTCATCTTCTGTTTGTTGTTTACCTTCTATATCTTGTTCACTCTTCTTCTTTTCTGGACCTTCCATTTTTTTCTCGTTCTCTCCTTTAATTTCCTTCTGTATTTCACTGAACGCTTTCCCTTTCGTCTCTGGTAAACAGAATGCTATAAAAGAAACCAAGATCAAGCATCCAATACTGAATCCGTAGTATGTAGCCGTCGGTCCAAGCGCTGCTGTCACGACTGCGAAGTACCTGATGACGAGGAAGGTGAAGATGCTGGCCACGAAGACGACTATGGAAACTCCGATGGCTCTCGAGGGGCCGTCAAAGAGCTCTGCTATGTACATCATCATAATGCTGCCGATGCCTGGAAAAATGAGTAAAGACATAATGAATAAATAACATAGAATGGATAATTATCATAGTAGACAGCATGATCTTTGCATGATTTCTTCTTTCTTATACACGCAGCTCTGAGGCACGTGAGACTGCGTTTAAACCTTAATAGCAAAGCGATAGCATAAGCGACAAATCGGAGAGAAGACCCGCCTCTCGTGCCAGAGGGAGCGGGTTCGGAGTTTCGGACCCAGCCGAAGGCACACACCAATTTGTTCATTTTGTGGACAAAAGTGCGTGTTTAATGTCATCTGCCACGCCCGGTGTATGGTGACAGGCTCAGACCCTATCACATTTACTTATTGTAATTACCTTTTGACAAGTCCATTATAGGAGCATCCTTAATTATTTTTTTAGCTAAAATTGTTAAGGAATTGTTACTTAAAAACTATTATATTCTATTCTATTCTTTACGACTAAATGTCGTCCGGCGAAGTGTAGATGTTGGATTGCCCTTCTGCCAGCCCCTTCCGGGGAAAGGCGTGACGATATTATAGCGCACAGTAATAGTGGCTCGTATAGCTCGTATAGAAAAGCACTCGCCCAACGAGTGCTTTTCAAATTGTCCCGCGGTAGAGGAAGCTGAGCGAGATCGACGCATCTCGCAACGCAGTGCGCGACCTGGCGAGCAAAGTGAGAAACTTACGGCGTCCCACGCCCGCGCCCGCGCCCGCGCAGGCGCGTCGCGTCAGATCCGCCTCCCCGCTCGCTACCGAATAGAATAGAATAGAATAGAATAGAATAGAATAGAATAGAATAGAATAGAATAGAATAGAATAGAATAGAATAGAATAGAATAGAATATTTTTTATTGTGAAACTGTGTAGGTACAAGGTGGTATGTGTAAATATTAGTAACAACAGTTTTGCTCATATCGAACATACAATAATTTAACTAGTGTAATCTAACTAAACTTAATGAGCTTAAAAATACTTATTTTTAATAAGAACAGCAACGTAATTATACTGTAGAATACTTTATTTACTAACCAATCTTTCAAGATAAGTTTAAATTTATTGCCATTTAACATTTTAAATTCGAGAGGTAGGTGATTATAAACTTTTATGGCTTTAATATAGGTACTATTGTAGTACATAGCATTATTGACTTGTGGGATAAACATGTTAAATTTATGTTTAATTCGTAGGTTATCAGCTCGATTCGACTTAACATTGAAGTAGATTGCTTCATTATTTTTTACAAATAAGCACAGTTCTAGTATATAAAGACTAGTTAAAGTTAGAAACTTATTGACTTTGAATATTTGGCGCACTGTATCTATATTTCTTAGTTTATATATACTTCGCAGGCATTGTTTTTGCAATCTAAATGTGGTTTCAACATCAACGGAATCTCCCCAAAATATGATGCCGTAACTAAGCTGCGGGTAGACATAGCCGTAGTATGCGCTTATTGCTATCGATTTTGATGCTATACTGCTAAGGACAGATAAAGAGTATATGTATTGTGTTATTCTACTATTTATTTTATTTACATGAGTTTTCCAATTTAGGTGATTATCTAACGTTACTCCCAAAAAATTAGTTTCGTTGATTTCGTTGACATTATTTCCGTTATATAAAATATTAAGATTTAAAGGAGCGGTCTTATAGTTTCTAAATTGCATGATGCTAGTCTTAGCAATATTTACTTTCAAGTTGATAGATTGTAACCAGTTTGAAACGACTTGAAGTGTTGTATTAACTTCGTTTTCAAAATCGTCCTTGCTTAATTGACGCTGAGGAATAAATATAGTGGCGTCATCGGCAAACATGACGCATAGATGTTTTGTAATTACCGGTAAATCATTTATATAAATAAGGAATAGAAGGGGGCCAAGAATACTGCCTTGTGGCACGCCTAGGTTGATATTTTGAAAATCAGACTCTATTTGTTCTATTGTTTTTGTGTCCTTGTTGTATCGATCTATTACCGAGACGAGCGATGAGGATTTAAAATAGTATTTTTCTGGTTTACGGGTGATTTACCTTTGCTTTTATGTCCATTTGGCTCAAATATAATTATACCGACTTAGCACAGCGTTTTACACTAGTACAACCCCAAGAAGCAGCTAGTCGGGCATTAAAACTGGCTGCCCTGCGCGTGGGGCGAAAGTGTATGTGCGCACTTGCGCAGTGAGAAAACTCGCGTTAAGTGAACAAAATAAGTGCAGAGAAAATCGAAAGAATGCCGCGTACACGCAGGCAATCGCGTCGACAGTCCTCGTTTGAAGATGCAGAGAGTGACATAGCGGTTGCGGCACCGACGCTCACGCCGAGCTTATCTGACATGGCGGCAATCATGGCGTCGCTTCAGCAAACTCAAAATGCCGCTATGGAACGTTTCCTTGACCGCGTGCTCGATCACGAGTCGCGTCGTACGTCGCCGTCTACTTCGCCGTCGGAATCAGCCCCGGTGCCCGCGCCGTCCGCTCACCATGGAAACTTCGCCCGTTGTACTGCACGGTTCAGCGGTGGAGACGAGGAAAACCTCGATGCCTTCCTCGACTCTGTCGAGGCCTATCGTGAGTCCACGGCCGAAGCCTCCCACCAGAGTTTGCTACCCGGTTAGCACTACCCGGGGACCACGTGTAGGGAATCAGAATAGAGTACACTCCTACGGACGTGGGTAGCTCAGCCCCCAAAGTGTATGTGCGCAGTGAGAAAACTCGCGTTAAATGAACAAAATAAGTGCAGAGAAAATCGAAAGAATGCCGCGTACACGCAGGCAATCGCGTCGACAGTCCTGGTTTGAAGATGCAGAGAGTGACATAGCGGTTGCGGCACCGACGCTTACGCCGAGCTTATGTGACATGGCGGCAATCATGGCGTCGCTTCAGCAAACTCAAAATGCCGCTATGGAACGTTTGCTTGACCGCGTGCTCGATCACGAGTCGCGTCGTACGTCGCCGTCTACTTCGCCGTCGGAATCAGCCCCGGTACCCGCGCCGTCCGCTCACCATGGAAACTTCGCCCGTTGTACTGCACGGTTCAGCGGTGGAGACGAGGAAAACCTCGATGCCTTCCTCGACTCTGTCGAGGCCTATCGTGAGTGTACCAGCATCTCGGAAGCAAACGCGGTACGAGGCCTCTCCATGCTGCTCACCGGACAAGCGGCAATTTGGTGGCTGGGGGTCAAGGCCTCCATCAGTTCGTGGGGCGACGCCGTCACTTCGCTACGAGGCGCCTTTGGCGACCGGCGACCGCCTCACCGGATTTACTTAGAGCTGTTCCGGACACGTCAGGAATAGGGGGAGCGCACGGAACGATTCATCGCCGGAGCGCGCGCCCTACTCGCGCGCCTCCTTCCCGGCGATCTCAGTGTAAAAGTAGAACTCGACATGCTTTATGGCCTTCTCAACCATCGCGTGCGTGAAAGACTCCGCCGCGACGATTTCGGGTGCTTCGATACGCTATTGCGAAAAGCGCGCGAGATCGAAGACTCCGTCGACGAGTTTAATCAACGAGTACTATCTCGGACAGCGGCGGGCGCCTTGACAGGCAAATCGCCTGTTAAGTCGACGGCAGCGGCTACGCCACCCCATCCGCCTCGCACCTACGCCACGACGACGACCCGCGAAGCTCGCGGTCCCTCCGCGTCGAGCGCTGGGGGCGGCAGAGGCGGCGGCGTACCCAGCAGCGCGACTACTAGACCGACGGGTGCCGACGGTAACGCGTCGGCTGCGTCGCGGAATCATTATTGCACTTACTGCAAAATTCACGGACACGTCCGGGACAATTGTTTTAAGTTATCTACGCCGAAAGAAGACAAGAACAAGGGTAGTGATTTACAAGCAGTGCCGTTTTGTTATGGGTGTGGTGAAAGGGGCACAATCCGTTCAAAGTGTAAAACTTGCAATCCAGGGGTTTTCGCGGTAGAGTGTGTCGACCTCGCTCGAGTCTCTCCTCTGACACCGCTCCGCCGATCTATAGTCAGAGACACCCAGGTGAGTGCTTCATTTAATAGCGAGCCCGCCTATACCTACCCCTCTAAGCGTGGTAACGCCTATGCATAAACATAATGAAACAAACAGTGATTCCGTCGTTGATACCTATTTACCGGCACAATTTAAGGCCGCGATCCCTATGTTATTTTATAGTGAAAAACCAACAACGGAATACGCTCTGACCGATTTTACTGCGGCTCTTCCTCAACGATTTTCCGGTGTTGACTCCGAATCCCGACCTGGGTTATACGCGGATCTTGGGACAAACCTAGGTAGTCTAGGTATTAGCTAGTACTAACGTTTCCGAAACGCGTTACTTGGATCGTGAGGGTTTTCAAAATCGTGCGGCATTACCAATAATACGAAGTAGGGTGACCAATATTAGTAGGGTGACCATGGATACTGAGGACAAGGTAACTGAGTCGAACTACGTAGGCAGGGTGACCAAAAATAGTGCAGGTGGCGTTGGAGTAGGAAATTACAAATGTTTTTCCACGATGAATCCCGACGATCAAAGTTGTTCCCCGGCGTACTCGGAGGGTTGCCAAAGCAATCTAAGGCCTATTTTAAGCATACAAGTTCTAGGTTAAAGAGGTATTGGGAGGTGGATTCCGGCGCTAAAAGCAGCGTTGCTGGCGCCCGACTTTATAAACTCCTGCAGAAGCACAACCATCCGTGCGATAAAGCTACGCGATGGGTGAAGCTGGCGGACGGCTCAACGAGAACTCGCCAGGTACTCCTCACGGTCCTTGAAGTAAGGATCACTCCAGAAAGGTCAGTAACCTTAGGGTTCAATATATTTCCGGATGCTCATAACAATGACACCCTTCTAGGAATGGATTTTCTGGTGGCGGCAGGAATCGTCCTAGATTTTGCATCCTCCAGTTGGAGTTTTTCTGGGAGCCAGATTACATACCCAATGGAGTATGAAAGCCTAAGGTATCGTACGGGGCTATCGGCTGCCGACCTTTTACGGGATGATGAGGGGGTCATGTTAACTTATGAGGAGAGACAACAGCTGTCAGATCTGTTCCAACAAAACGAAGATATTTTCGCTGCAGGGGGAGCCCCAACGCCTTTCGCTGAGCATCGTATTGACACCGGCGACCATCCACCTGTATCGGTGCCACCGTATAGGCTCACTCCTGCTAAGAAGGAAATTATGAAGGTTGAGTTGGATAAGATGCTCGACGAAGGTATTGTTGAAGAGTGTGAGTCTGCTTGGAGCTCCCCAGTTGTTCTCGTGCCTAAAGCGGATGGTAAGGTAAGATTTTGCGTCGATTATCGAAAACTTAATGCCGTTACGAAGACTGATGCTTACCCGATGCCGCTTATCGACGAGCTTGTACAGTCTACTAAACGTCATTGTGTGATGAGTACGCTTGATTTACGAAGTGGGTTTTGGCAGGTGGGCGTCCGGGAGTGTGACAAGGACAAAACAGCCTTCCAGACTCCGTTTGGTACGTACCGTTTTTCTCGCATGCCCTTCGGTCTTAAAAACGCACCGTCGACCTTTCAGCGGTTGATTGACAAACTTCGGTCGTATGTTAACCGTTCTCTGAGCCGCATAGAAGGAGATAATGTCACGCTTCTGGCATACCAAGATGACCTGCTCCTCATAACAGAGTCAAGCACTGGTCATATTGCTGCACTACGCGCGGTGTTCGAAGGGTTGCGCTCCTTTAATCTAAGAGCAAACCGCGAAAAGTGCGTGTTTGGCTGACAACAGGTAAAGTATCTGGGCCACGTCATCACACAAGAAGGCGTGTCTCCTGACTACGAAAAGGTGCAAGCGGTTGTAGAAATGAGGCCACCGACTAACCTTAAACATTTAAGGTCATTTCTGCAAACTTGTTCGTGGTTTAGGAAGTTTGTGTCAAACTTCTCAGCTGTCGCTGAACCTTTAACTAGGTTGACAAGGAAAAATCAGCCGTGGGTTTGGGGGGCCGAACAAGAAGCCGCTTTTGGTAAGTTAAAAGACAGTCTTACTTCAGCTCCGATTTTGGTACAAGCTGATTACTCAGAACCGTTCATTCTTAGAACTGACGCAAGCAGCTATGCGCTAGGCGCGGTCCTTCTACAGGGCGAAGGTGTTGACGAACGCCCCATAGAATATGCGAGCCGTTTACTGACGTCAGCAGAGCGCAACTATAGCACGACGGAGCGTGAGGCTCTAGCAGTCGTCTGGGTCGTCGAGTGTTTCAGAGGCTACGTCGACGGACACCAGGTAATTGTTAGAAGCGACCACCAGCCACTGAAGTGGTTGCTTACAGTCAAGTCTCCTTCCGATTGGTCCGATGGGCATTAAAGCTTCAGGCCTTCAACATCACCTATCAGTACACACCAGGTAAGGCAAATGTAGTGGCTGATGGCTTGAGTCGACCATCTTGCACTGCCGAAGAAGCTGACCAGTGTAGGGTGTGTACTGTCCTTATCGACTTACCGTCTCGCAACCCAGCTGATCTGCGCGCGGCGCAGTTAGCCGATCCTGACGTCGAGAAAATCATCTTAGACTTGGAGGACCAGGACGACTTGACATGCAGCCGGTGGTTAGAACGAGGGTACGTTTTATCTCACGGTGTTTTGTACCGATACGATCCAGATTCCGATCCGGAAGAGGCACAGTTAGTGGTGCCTACATCTATGAGGGAAGAAATATTAAAGGAGTTTCACGACTCACCTACTGCCGGCCACCAAGGGATTGAGAGAACTTTGTATCGTGTGAAGGATAGGTACTACTTCCCTGGAATGCGCAGGTACGTGACTGATTATTTAAAGGGATGTCCCGATTGCTTAAGGTATAAGCCGAGCAATCAGAAACCAGTTGGGTTGCTAAGGACTCCAGTCCTCCAACAACGCGGAGAAGTCCTCGCGATCGACTTGTTTGGGCCGCTGCCAGAAGGAGACCAGGGGGAGCGGTGGGTCCTGCTAGTCGAAGACGTAGCCACCAGGTGGGTAGAAATCTTTCCGTTGGTGGACGCCACCGCTGAGACTTGCTCATGTACATTACTTGAAGAGTATTTCCTGCGGTATGGTTTGCCGCGTCACATCATTTCTGACAATGGGACTCAATTCGTGTCTGCCGTGATGCAGCAATGCATGCACTTGATGGGGGTTAAACAAGAGCTTATTTCTCTGTACCACCCGGAAGCTAATCCCGCAGAACGGAAAAACCGCGATTTAAAGGTACAGTTGTCAATACTTGTTAAAACAGCTCACACAGAATGGCCAAAGCGTTTAGCGCATGTCAGGTTCGCTATGAACACCGCTGTCTGCTCGACTACAGGCAAGTCACCGGCCTTCTTGATGTTTGCTCGTGAGCTGAGAACACCATTCGACGTTCATCATGATCTACGCGGAATATTGGCACAGGATAATTTTGTGCCACAGGTGACTCCTTATTTGAGGTCTTTTATAAACTCTCTCTCCGAGATTAGGGAACGTGTAGAAAAGTTACAGGATGTTCGGAAGGAAGTAGCCGACAAAAGGAGAAATAGCTTAGAGCCGAAGCATAGGGGACTTGGTTCTCGTCAAAACACACGATCTAAGTAACGCGTCGAAGGGCATAACGCGTAAATTCATACCCCGCCGAGATGGGCCGTACCGTGTCCATCAGGTGGTTAGTCCCACGACCTTTATTATAGCGGACCTGTCAGATAACGTACTAGGCAAATATCATTCCACTGATTTAACTCCGTACGTTTCATTCATCGTCTGATACTTGAAAACTTTTAAGTCGGTTTGCATTCGCGCTAAAGCTTTGTTTATAAAAGATAAAATTCAAAAATCCGATATTAAAATAAAAGCTGTCTGGAAGACCATCAACACAGAGACGGGAAAAGTAAGTCGAGGGATTCAGAATTTACGCTGGTAGTTGAGAATCAGCCGGTTTCTGATGCAAAATCGGTAGCCAACTCTTTTGAACATTTCTTCTCTAGCATACCCTTTGATGCCACCAAAACGCTTAACTCGTCTCCAGATGATGCAGGTGTTTTTCTAAAAGAACACTTCTCGCGGGATATACCAGACTTTCGGTTCAGATACACTTCCATCTCTGAAATTATCAAAACTTTCAAAAGCTTAAGAGTTAAATCTAGTGAAGATTTATGGGGATTATCAGTAAAAGTGTTAGAGTCTTTAATATAAACTATTGCACCACACCTCATGGTCATATTTAACATGTGTATTGACAGAGGCACATTTCCCGATTTAATGAAAAACAGCAAAATTACCCCTATCTTCAAATCGGGTAGTAAGTCAGATCCCTCGAATTACAGACCCATCTCTGTGCTTCCGGCTTTGAGCAAAATATTTGAAAAGATCATACTTAATCAACTGTTGTGTCACTTTAACATACGAGTACACAGTATATTAAACGAAAATCAGTTCGGTTTCACGAAAAGTAGATCAACAACAGATGCGGGAGTTCGATTAGTTACGCATGTGATGGAAGCTTGGGAGAGTTCACAGGATGCCATCGGTGTCTTTTGTGATCTTTCCAAAGCGTTTGATTGTGTAGAACACCGCACCTTGATCGGTAAATTACACCACTACGGAATTCGTGGAATCGCTCTAGATCTTGTCGAGTCATATTTAACTGATAGACAACAAAAAGTGGGAATTAATGGCGTCACATCTTCCGGATTTTAGTTACAATGGGAGTACCACAAGGTTCTATCTTAGGCCCGTTCTTATTTTTAGCGTATATAAATGATTTGCCGTATATGGTTAAGGACCTTGCAGACATAGTTCTATTTGCTGATGATACATCTCTTATTTTTAGAACAGATAGGAAAGATAGTGAGCTTGTGCATGTGAACAACGTACTGACTATTATTTCGAGATGGTTCGCTGCGAACAATTTGTTACTAAATGCAAAAAAAACGAAGTGTTTAAAGTTTTCCATGCCTAATGTTAGATATATAGAACCAAACGTAATGCTTGAGGGCGATAAACTTAACATAGACAAGGCGACGGTGTTCCTGGGTATAAGCATTGATTCCAAACTGCAATGGGGTCCACATATTAATGCTCTGTCTGGGAGACTTAGTTCGGCTGCTTATGCGGTTCGCAAGATTAGGCAACTGACGGATATAGCTACAGCTCGGATGGTTTACTTTGCTTACTTCCACAGCATAATGTCATAATGGCATTTTGCTGTGGGGATCAGCTGCTGAAGTAGGCCATTTTTATTTTGCGAAAGCGAGCGGTCCGCGCTATCTACGGAATGGGTCCCCGTGAATCATTGAGAGATTTATTTAAAGAAATAAATATATTAACTTTACCTTCTTTGTATATCTTTCTTTGTAATCATTTTTAGGCAACTGCGTCAGTTTTTACAATAAAATTCCGAAAAATATAACAGGGCTCACCGAGGGAAAATTCAAATCACATGTAAAAACTACATTAATGAAAAGAGGATATTGTAAGGTTAAGAATTATTTAGAAGATAAAGATGTCTGGAGCCTTCCACTTCCGCCAAGTAGCCACTAGTTATTATAGATATTACCTAGTTGTAAGCCAAAATTTGTGAGACTGTAATTTATTTATTATTTGAAAAAATAATGCCCCTCAGTTTCTTGCCTGTTCTTCTGAGTAGAGGCTTTTTGTCCGAACAAGGCGGTCGAGTCTATTTAAATAACTTTGACGTTCATAAGTGTATCTTTGATACCTAAATTGAATAAAAACATTTTGACTTTGACTTTGACTATACGACGCCAATAATGCCGAGAAAGCGTAGAGGAAGAGTGCGTCGTCGTCATAATCCTAAGTTGGACTCGGGGCGCGTTTCCAACTTAGAGGGGGAGAATATAGCGCACAGTAATAGTGGCTCGTATAAGCTCTCGCCCAACGAGTGCTTTTTAAATTGTCCCGCGGTAGAGGAAGCTGAGCGAGATCGACGCATCTCGCAACGCAGTGCGCCACCTGGCGAGCAAAGTGAGAAACTTACGGCGTCCCACGCCCGCGCCCGCGCCCGCGCAGGCGCGTCGCGTCAGATCCGCCTCCCCGCTCGCTACCGAGACGAGCGATGAGGATTTAAAATAGTATTTTTCTGGTTTACGGGTGATTTACCTTTGCTTTTATGTACATTTGGCTCAAATATAATTATACCGACTTAGCACAGCGTTTTACACTAGTACAACCCCAAGAAGCAGCTAGTCGGGCATTAAAATATGATGTTATGTGAAAGAAAGTTCCCTGTGGCCGACGCGCGACGGTCTTGCGAGGGTCGCGAAAAGACGATGTATGCGGGCAGCGTGAGAACAGACATTGTGGTTCTCTACAGGAGAGGCTCTTGTTTCAAAGGTCAAAGAATCTTGACGCACCGTCACTGTCACCGCCCACTGTTCCTCGGGTGGTGGGGAACAGTAAACTAAACAGTAAAATAAGCATTTCACATACGTTTCACGTACCTGCATTGAAGCAAAATATAGATAGCATAATCGAAAGTAGAGGAAGGTAGTCCAAAAATCCTTTCATGGTGTAGTTCTGTTCTTTTAGGTAGAAAAATGACCCCAAACCAACCTGAAACATAAAGGTTTCAGTAAACGGACTTAAGCATTAAATTATAAAAGTACGAGTATGTATGTCTAACTAAGGTTCAGAAGAGAATCGAAGAAATATCGCACTTAGCGATAAGGTTGCAAGTTGCAACACTAAAAGTTCTAGGAGTTCTGCTTTGTTATATCTGGCGTGAACAATAAAGATTATTCATCTATTCTATCTTATCTAAAGAGTTTAGCAAAAAATCAAGCCAATTTTTAAACATAAGCAAAACATAATTTGTAAGCGATGAAATTCCTGCTTTAAGTGACTACTGTGTACTACTACTATTGGATTTATCAATAAATTCTGATTTCTGATTTATAACCATGATTAGGCTTGACTACCACTTAAACTATTTCTCAGAGATGAAATAAATTGTCGATAAGCAGCCAGCAGAAGAGGTTATCAGAAAAAGTTAATTTCGGGCTTAGCGAACCGATCAGGCGAGAGATAGAAATTAATTAAGATGTCGTCTGAAATTGCGGTTAAAGTGAACCGTTACTTTAAAGAATATCTTAATGTATATAAATCTCGTGTCACAATGTTTGTCCTCAATGAACTCCTAAACCACTTAACCGATTATAATAAAATTCGCACACCATGTGCAGTTCGATCCAACTTGAGAGATAGGATAGTTTAAATATATATATATATATATATATAAATAATAAACGCGAACGAAGTCGCGGGGTGACAGCTAGTTTATACTAAGTATTTATTGGCTTTATCAATTATCATCATATCTAATCTTTTCACTAATATAAATGCGTATGTTTGGATTGATGTATGGATGCAAATATCACCAGAACGTCTGAACTGATCTGGGTGAAATTTGGAAGAGATAGTGTTTAATATAATATAATATAAATTAATATAAAATAAATCTGGAATAGCACATATGATACTTACTAACCGCGGGTGAAGCTGCGGGCGCAGCTAGTAGGTACTTACATAAATTACAATAACCTTTCTATTTTAAACTAGTGCTATTTAAACTAGTAGTTTAAACTTGCGGTCGACGTTTGTCTTCCTATACAGGTAGCATTCCTTAATTGATTCTCGTGAAATTTTGTGAGCAGGTTCGATAATAGTCGTTTTTTTGTGATTCAGTTTTTGGATGAAAAAAAAATCTTCTCCGCTATTTTGAACAAAAATGTATTGAACACACACACACACACACACACACTTACACATCTTAATCGCCTACCTTTTATTTTATTAGTTGTTACTTATTGTGTATCCTTTTATTATTATCGAATCTACTCACAAAATTTCAAGAGAATCACTTAAAAATGCGACACGTAGAGGCAGACAAAGATACGGACAGAATTCGGACATACGAAAGCATTTTTGTCGTAGCTGAAGCAGAGACGCTTCGCTCACTAATGCTCGCTCAGTCGTTTTTTTTATGTAGAATAGGTCGACGTTCGACCACCAACTCGCCTGATGTTAAGCGCCATTGTGGTATAAGATGGAGCACGACGGAAGATACTTAGACAAACAAAGAAAAATAAAAAGATAAACAACAATAATTACCATTCCTACCGCCATCATGGTCAAAGAAATCGTCAGAACGGGTTTCCTCCCATATTTATCTGTCATAAATATAGTACAGAAGCAAGCGAGCAGTTCCGTACATCCGATTATCAAAGACGATGTTTCTGGCGTGACGCTAGAGCGAGTCGAAGCGAAGACTGACTGGAGATAGAAAGAGAGGGAGTTATAGCCAGTGAACTGCGAGCCTATGACTAAGAAAAATCCTCTGCCAAGAGATTTCCACATGGTTTTGTCCCTGAATAGTTCTAGCTTGTTGATGGAGGTGGTGTTTGCAGAGTAGTCGTTTAGTTCTTCGTATGCTGCTTCTTTGGAGCCTCGGAGGTAGGTCAGTATTTTGATCGATTCTTCTCTGCGACCTGGAAGTGAGATTTGAATTTAGTTGATAGTTGACAAGAGATAGAAATTAGGAGGAAAAAAGAAGAATAGAGAATAAATAATATAGCCATCTGGGGAGCTATTCCTGCGCGTGAGATGAGATGAGATTTTATCTTGGTCACTCTCACACCTATGACGTTTCAAACTAGAGCAACAAGGACGCAAAAAAGTGAGATAAAAATCTTAAATCTCCGAATAGGGCCACTGAACATTGACAATGTTAATTTCGTGTACCAATAGATTAAGACATGGCTCAGCTACCTTAATATTTCTATTAAACAATGTTCACATCAATTTGAGCATATATTAATTTGAGCATCCTACTTAATATTATAAACGCGAAAGTTTGTAAGAATGGATGGATGGATGGATGTTTGTTACTCTTTCACGCCAGAACGACTGAACAGATCTGGATGAAATTTGGCACAGAGATAAATCATAGTCTAGAATAGCACATAGTATACTTTTTAACCGCGGGTGAAACCACGAGGCACAGCTAGTACATTCATATAGGTAAGTACATACATATTATAGTCACGCGTCTTTTAAACAGCGGTAGGCAGAGATCACTTCTCTCCACTTGCTACAATCTTGGCATACATCTTTCACTTGTTCTATTTCTTGCCTCCATCTCTATCTTTTGTCAAATTTACCTTTAGAATAAAGGAAGTAGGGAGTCTCAGGCAAGAAAAATACAGGGACAAACATCGCAGCCACGATGACAGTGACCATGATGTTGAGAGTGAGGTAGGATAGGAACGGTCCGACGGTCAACATTAACATGGTCCCAATAGCGAACGACATCTGAGCAATGGTGCCGAGGGCTCCTCTTATTTCTTTCTGAAAAAAAAAACTCATTTGTCCCAAATTGTTCCAGTCCACCAGAAAAATTGCAGTGACTAAGTGAAGAGAGGTATTAGAGTTTACTGGGACAACTTGAAATTTTTATGTTCATAATATTTATTTGTCGATAGCTTGAGTAGAGTACTCTTGATCCCATCTTCATGAAATGTTAGCAGGCAAGTAGTTAAGGCAAATACAATTGTTAATGTCTATTGGGGGCTGAGCTACCCACGTCCGTAGGAGTGTACTCTATTCTGATTCCCTACACGTGGTCCTCGGGTAGTGCTAACCGGGTAGCAAACTCTGGTGGGAAGGCTTCGGCCGTGGCTAGTTACCACCCACCGGATCAAGCCATGCCGTGAAATGAATTAGTCGGGTTTTGGGATGTAGTCCGGTGTAACCGTTCCGAAGACGGGTCTGAGCAGTAGCGCACTTGTAGCGCCTCACTCAACTGCCGTCTTTGTACTTCTTCACTCTACAAAACTTTAAGGCTAGAGTGAATAAGTACCTTATAGGTCGTCGTGCTCCATCTTAGACAACAACGTCGCTTAACATCAGGCGAGTTGGTGGACAAACGCCGACCTATTCCATATCCATATCCATACCATTTAAAAAAAAACTAATATGAGCAAAACTGATCGAAGATCGCGAGGTCACTGGAGGCGAATACTAGTCGAGTCGAATACTAGCCGAAATTTTCGAGCAGGCTAGTTGTTTAGGCAAATACGATTTTTATGTTCTAATATGAGTAAAGTTAGCCGAGGGTTGCTTTTGGCACAGTTCTAGCAAACTGCTAGTAAAAAATAAATACAAATTTGTAGCAAAAAGTAACTCACACTAGCAATTTCCGATGTGTAAGTGAAAACCAGACACATCCCGAAGACATCGGACACGCCGTTCAACGATCTGGCCAGTAGCAGCATCCATACGTCTGATGCGAAGACCATGAGGAAACAGTTGGCTAGACGGGGGAGGTTTACTAGTATGAAGCATATCTTCCTCCCCAGTCTGTCCATTAGATAGCCAGTGAAGAGCATTACTGAAACACAAAAAGCTGAATTTGAAAAGGAGATGGTTTTTAATTCGGTTGTATTTTTTTTATTTGTTTCTTCAGAGCTCCGTCATTAAATTTATAAACTGTTTTGAAAATATTGATTTGAAATATGCTAGACCGTGCCTTAAACGTGCTACCCCCTCTGTGAAACTGAGCCTCCGCGGGTGTCACGGCACGGCCGAACCGCGCGCGAGCGGTAAAATGTTCGTGATTTTTAAATCCGTGCCCCGTCCTTGCCTCGTACTAGGCACGGTTCTTGCTCGGCACGTCTAGCATAAATAATCAGTACCTGGATGACCGAGCTTTGCTCGGTATTTTTTTTTTTTAATTGTGTTTTTTGGAAAATAAACAATTGATTTTAGTCTAACCTCAAAGCAAAAACTCATTGACTTCGTGTTACTTAACAACGCCATCTGCTGTTGTGTCGTTAAAGCAATTAGTTGCTTACAAAAAATAGTATTGTTATTCGCCAATAGATGTCAGGAAGAGTCATATTTTTCAGTTGAGACTACTCAAACGCCTCCTTTTTGTTATTTTTCTTCCAAGTTTATGTTTAAGTTGATTATCGATAAAACACGAATAAAATGACATTTTCTAAATATGATTCCTAGTTAGATCGATTTATCGCTCCCGAAACCCCCTATATACTAAATTGTATGAAAATCGTTGGAGCCGATTCCGAGATTCCAATTATTTATATATATACTCGTATACAAGAATTGCTCATTTAAAGATATAAGATTAAGCCTCGTTATTTCGTAAGGTCAGGTCAGGTCTCGTCAGGTAAAAAAAACAGTGGTACATACCAAATACGCCGACTAGAACTCCAATAGACACGACCCACGCTGTGTCATGATCAGATATAGGATGAGGCAGTACGGTCTGATTCGCGTCCTTTAGCTTGGCTATCACTGGCGAGGGCCAGCCAGTTTCCAGCCCGAAACAGAGGTACGTGAAGTTTGCTGGAACACAAGACAAAAATAATAATTGAAGCTATCTTGACTGGGTACGTAGCTTACTGATTCGGTGGCTCAGTTTATGCGCCACTGAGACAGTGAGACACAGAGGCCAACCCTGAAAACGAGAAAAAAAAAACAGCTGTGTCAAACATTTTTTGTATGGAACAGCTGTTTTTTATTGCGATATTATGGATGCATAGTAAAAGTTCGAACCTGTTTGCGCAAACGCATTTTAGCAAAGAATCAAAATTTTTTTTTTTTTTTTTTTTTATTTATTTACTATGGCTTCGCAATGATAACTACATCAATACTTTTATAATTTAAACTTACGAACAATTTTAACTTAATGTGTTATCTTTTAAAGGAAGCACAGCGTGCGTTTTATGATTACATCATTCATTATGTTATTACTAACTTAAAAAAAACATACATATTACATAAACATATTAGGTTGGACTTAAAATAATCAAATAAAATAATTTTTAAACACTTTATCCTAAGACCTGTTGTTGTTGGCTAAATTTAAAAAGGTTTACTAGCTACATTTCTGCTAAGCCTCAACGCGTCGTCTGTGAGATCTTCAATATTAGGACTTATGTTCACACACGCAGATATCGACTCGCAAAGGGATCGAAATCGTATTGCATTTCTCCTCGTCGTCAATCAACAACTTAGAAGTTTCTAAATATTTACAACATGAATGCTTGTGGAATGTTAAGCCTATAATAATTTCACAGTTCCTTTTATTGCCTCGCAGAAGGTGTGAAAAGTTGAAAATTGACCTCTGGAGATTAGACAGTCTTTGTCTTGGGCGGCTTTTTTGGGCGGGTTTACCCCTTGCTTTACTCTTAGGACTCTAGATAGAGTCCTGAAAAAGAGATTCTTATTAGTTATGCTCAGTGTTCAATAAGCCACCCATGACGTACGACACTGCTTTGTCCCCTCGGTACATATTTGACCTCTTCAAAAATTGCAATCACTTACCAGTAGCTTTATCAGGTTATTCACTGTATTGCTTTGCAGCACGTTTATTTAAACCTTATTTATTTTATTTCAAGTTAAATAATGTTAAAATAAAATAAAAAATATCAAAGCTGTAAACAAGAAATTACTCACCCACAACCACAATAACATATTGTCGCAGAACATAACTCTTTATTTCAAATATCATTTTCCATATCCTTCGTTAACATGTTCGCTATCCGCCGCGCTACAGCCTTTAGTAATTAAGACAATCCTTTATTAAACAAAAGGAGTAATAACGTTGTAGCTAATTTTAATCTCAATTGGCCTTTATCTTACCTGTGCAGAATACAATTATTGTAGAGTACGTATCTTGCTAAAATATCATTGTTTAACAAAACATTTTTTGTTAGGTATAATTAATATAATATAATATAATAATAATAAGTATAATGTATAATTAATTTGTGCCAAAATTATATTACAGGCACAGAATACGCCCTATTATGTCTATGATTACAGGCTGACTACTCAAAGGTATGTATTCTAATTTTTGTGAGTGAGACAATTTTTAAGCCGTGTTTTGATTGTGAACTTTGGCGTAATGTTACGGCTATGACTCTGGTTTTTCATGTTCTAGATCAGCGGTCGGCAACCCGCGGCCCGCGGGCCACATGCGGCCCTCGGCCCCTCTCCTTGCGGCCCGCGTGTGTTTTATAATTAATAAAAAAATCAGGACATTGCGCTCACACGTCGTCTGGCTCCAATCTAAGCAAGGCTTTTACTATAGCTGCCAGAGACAGATAAACATTGATTTTTAGAGATCAGATATCAGATAAATAAATAGATACCTATGGTAAAATATGTATACGTATATAGAAACCTATAGTAAAATTTTTGAACAAGTGCGGCCCGTCACTTGCTTATTTTGCACTGTGCGGCCCTTGCCTGCCAAAAGGTTGCCGACCGCCGTTCTAGATGATACACGTGTGTTGGCGTATTTTAGTAATATGTTACAAATATAACCTCATTACCGTCTTTTACGTCTCGCTGTAGAGACACCGACCTACCCTACGTGGAGAGTGATAGAGCCGTTATCCACCACGCTGATTCAGTGCGGGTTGGCGGATGTCACATGTATTTCAAATTATTTTTGTAGGACATGACGGTTTCCTCACGATGTCGTTCGAGCACGTGTCAAATTTTAATTCATATCAAATTTTCTACGAGAGAAAATTTAATTGGTGCACGACCAGGATCAAACCCACAACCTCCGGATCGGAAGGCGCGGTCAATTCCACTCTGCCAACACAGCCGAGAACAAATATATAATATTAGTTATACAGCATGTTACAAAAACCCTGTTGTATAATTGAAGAGCATGTGCACACACTTATAAGCATTCATGCAAAAATACTAAAAAAGGCACGTTTAAAATAGCAAAAGTTATGACCGGATTAAGAACGCAAGGAAAAAAAGGAAATTTAACAAATATGTAAAAAAATCTATATCATACTAGCTTCTGCCCGCGGCTTCGCCCGCGTGGTTTACAGAAAATGTATGACGTTTTTAACTTCAGAAATAAATATTATAAGCGGTCACACTCGCTCTCAATTGAATACACAAACTGACAATATCCCAAGCAGAGCAATATGGACGAAGTTCTTTAGTTAACTAAACTATCTCTGGAATGAGAAAAGTAGGAGTAGTAGTAGTAGTATGGTATCAACAGAACTTAAAGCGTGTGTGAAAAGATAAAATTAGAAGACAACCGAAAGTAGATAATTGACAATTAATAATGTTTACAACGACAAACTATTTTATTTTCTTTTTAAAAAACCAGGCTGCTCCATGAGCTTACTCTGTAGCAGGCCACGTATAACTAACCGTGTGAAAAGGATTTTAGTCAATTATGAGTTTGGCTTGAGATTTATTTATGGTCATGGCAAAGCAGACTTTGAGGGGAAACTGCACTCTTTTTAACTCGAAGGGGTAGTTCGGTGGTGTTAGAGATATTAGAGGAATCCACAGCATAAACACAGACTCATTCGGAAACTACACCAGTCAGTGTGCTGGCAGACCTTTAGTTAAGACCTTCGAAGCAAAGACAACCCCTAGTAGGTTTTGTCTTCCTAATACTAAAGCAGCTTCTTCTATTGACTTTGTCTATTTTTGCTAAATACTGCTTCTAAGATCAGACATACATAATTATAAATTTCATCTCCTAGCTCATCTACCTGATCTTTATTGACAGAAAATCTCTTCACTTGCCGTTTGTAATCTTCTGACAGGCTTGGACTTAATTCTTGTATTTTTCCCTTACTGATTAAGTAGGTTTGAAATTTGATAGAATGTCAGCAATATAGTTCATACATTTTACACGGAGATTGATATGGAAAAAGCAATGATAGCTTCGTATTTAATGTCATCTGCTACATGACTGGAGCCCGGTGTACGTATAGCGATTGGCTCGCTACTTATTACATTTTGAACTGAATATCGTCCGGCGAAGTGAGGGTGTTGTTATACACCTTTTAGGGTAAAGGCGTGACATCTTACCCACTATACGTAGCTACTACCGTTATCTAGATCTGTGCCAAATTCCAAGTTGCTGGTTATTACAGTTTCCAAGATAATCAGGTCACAGACATACAGACAGACAGACATCGGAATTTCATGATAAGGTTCCTTTCACCATTTTAGTACGGAACCCTAAGAATGAAAATAGCGTCGTTTGTAGTGGGTTAATAACTTTCTCAACAAAGTTTTCGGAGTAAAAAGAAGCCCTATTAGACTCTGTCGGTGGATGATGATGATGATGATTTTGGAAAAACTGTGATACACGTGTCTCATAATTTTAATTGAAGAGTATTTGTACCAATTTTTGAGTCAATCGACCCAGAGAATAAAAAGTTTCATAGAAATTTGAACCCCCCATTTCCCCCCCTTAGGGGTAGTATTTCGAAAAACCCTTTCTTAGTGGATGCCTACACTGTACAAAGAACACACCCTCCAAATTTCATATTTCTAGGACCAGCGGTTTAGGCTGTGCGTTGATATATCAGTCAGTCAGTCAGTCAGTCAGTCAGTCAGTCAGTCAGTCAGGACTTTGAATTTTATATATATAGATGTTGGCGGCTTTTATTCTAAGCAAGTAGCGGCACGACGCGAATAGTTTACAAATAAAACTGACGCGATTAGTGTCTGCGTTCGCGCTTTTAGGAGGATGGAGCGCGATGTGCGTGCAATTTTTTTTAAACAATATTTAATTAAAAGTAGCTTAAGGCGAGGCTTTCCCAGAACTTTAGGTATTTTACTCTACCTCAGGCCGCACTTTTTGGGAGCGCGACGTATTCATTCACGCGACACAAAAGTTGTGTGCGATGCGCCGCGCGCACGTCTTTCACCCGTCAGTCACGTTATGGTATCGAGTACCTAAACACCCATTTTTAGGAAATCGATAAAATAATCCGTCCGTCATTGTACTCATCCATTTTATGAACATTTTTTATTTGATGCCAACCAAAAAAAAATCTAAAAAATGCCGTTCAAGCCAATATAAGTAGGTAGGTACAACCAATCTCATGTCCACGAGTTGTTGTATTTTTTATGTGTGAGCAGTCGTGGCATTAGTTTCATTTTACCGGTAGTGTCATATTTCCATTTTATCACACTTCACACTCATAAATACAAAAGATTGCGATTGTGTGTGGACGTTAGGTACTTACTCGTATTTCACTTATTCACACCTAAACGGCTAGACGGATGAGGATCATATTTGAAACGGAGTTAGCTTATTGCCCTGGATTGACACATAGGCTACTTGTTATCCTTATTAGGACAAATATTTATACAGGGTGTTGGAATGATTGTTTAACTACCGGTATTCTTTAAATAATACAACATAGTAAATTTCATTATTTTTGGGTATATCGTATAACAATGGTAATAACAATTTTAATTACCTTAATTTACCATTAGGTGCGTACTAATAATATTGTATGGTTTGTTAAAGTTAAAAAACTACACGATTCAGATATAATTTTGAAACAATAATTATGAAAGAATCGAGTAAACTTATACCGGATATATACATACCCTGGGTACGAAGTGGCGGACATTCTGCTAGTACTAACAAAACATCCAATACAAAAATATACATTCACAATATTTACATTTATATATACAATTGAGCTATAGGTACGTAGTATTATTATTTGTTCTGTGATATAGTTGTAGAATCGATGGCAGCCTAGTTGGGAGTGGCAATTTTGCTCTGCTGGGTTCGAACCCAGCCGACGGCACGCACCAATTTGTTCATTGTGTGAACATATGTGCGTATTGTGTGTCATCTGCTACATAACTGGAGCCCGGTGTATGGCGACAGGCTCGCCCCCTGTAACATTTGGGACTGAATATCGGCCGGCGAAATGTGGGTGTTGTATTACACCTCTGCCAGCCCCCTCGGGGAAAAGCGTGACGATATGTATGCATGTCTAGCTATAAGTTCTGTTACAAATGAAAATGCATTTATTTTTTTATACAGTAATGTAATGTTAATAAAAGTTATATTTACATATGTATTGAAGTCTTAACAAAAATATAACTATTATTTTATTCAAAATTACCACATTTGGCCTTGATAGAGGCCTTTAGTCGGTCTGGCCAAGAATCTATGGATTTACGGACTGTTTCCATGGGAAATTTAGCCACTGCTTGCTTCAAAGATTTCTTAAGTGACTCTATGTCGGCGTGTCGTTTAGAGCAGGCCATGCCCTCTAAACCTGACCATAATTTGTAGTCCAGGGGGTTTTGATCTGGCTAGAGGAGGGCCAGTCTTCAGCCCTTATAAAGTCCGGAACATTGGCTTCCAGCCAGGCTTGGGTAGTTCGCGCCTTGTGACCATGTAAAGAGTCTAGTTGGAAACTCCACGGTAGATTTTTAAAAAGTGTATTGCTAAGGGGTTGTACAACACCATATAAGACGGTCTCTTGATACACTTTGGCAGAAGTTTTAACCCCCTTTTCACAAAAACTAAGCTTTGTGACGCCGTGATAGGATACCCCCCACCAAACCATGACTGACGCAGGATGATGACCACGCTGAGTGAAACAGGGTCAATGTCATCCACGTGCCTAAAACAAAATAAAAATAAATATTTATAAGTATGATGTCCAAAAGTTCAAAATATAAAAATTCTAAAAAACCGACCAAGTTCGAGTCGGACTCGCGCACGGAAGCTGTCGTTTAAGCTTGTTGGTATGTATGTACATAATTATATAACAACTACATTATAAATAAATGAGCTTTCAAATGACACCTCAAACAACTGATTTGATGAGATAGAACTCGAGATATAAGCAATAATCTACAACGGTCGGCGGCCATCTTTGTGACGTATATACATAGCTTCGCCTGTCCCCGCTATCGCTTCTTACAACCGGCAGTTTCGAATTTCAAAGGCAACGACGAACACATCCATACCAGTCGTAGGTTTATAAAAGCCGTACTTACAAGATTTACCGAAATGCTCAATTTTCGCTAATCGTTAAAAACGAATATACAACTTTACGAGTTTTCTTCAAAACAGCCAGAATCACGTTGCAGTACTAATCAGGCCTAGATGTGTTCAAATCATACGGCTATAACTCAAACGCTACCAAACACTCGTGTAGTACAGATTGCTCAGTCAAAAATGAAAGTATGAACGACGTCCCCTATCTCACCTAAAACCCTATATAAATTACATACATACAGTACAGTCAAAACTTAGCGAAGATCCGCTACCTTGCATGTTACAAAAAGAAGGTAGGTACTTACGTTTCGTCAATTGCAATGTCATCAGAGTTTATTACATTCTCTTGAAGTACTCTACTGCAAAAAAAAAAAACGAAGATAAGTATTCATGTAGGTAAGTATAACTACGTAAATATCACTACTAGATATACCACTAGGCCGGGTATTTACTCGTTGTGCAGTTCAGATTGCTCAGTAAAAATGAAAGTATGAACGTCGTCCCGTATCTTACCTAACATCCTGTATAGTTAAAACTTAGCGAAGATCCGCCGCCCTGCATGGTACAAAAGGTAGGTAGGTACTTACGTTTCGTCAATTCCAATGTCATCGGAGTTTATTACATTTGGTTGTAGTACTCTTCTGAAAAAAAAACAAAACTGTAAGATAGGTATTCGTGTAAGTAGGTATAACTATATAAATATAAATATCACTGGTATGCCACTAGGTCGGGTATTTACTCGTTGTGCAGTTCAGATTGCTCAGTAAAAATGAAAGTATGAACGTCGTCCCGTATCTCACCTAACATCCTACATAATATATAGTCAAAACTTAGCGAAGTTCCGCCACCTTGCATGTTACAAAAAGAAGGTAGGTACTTACGTTTCGTCAATTGCAATGTCATCAGAGTTTATTACATTCTCTTGAAGTACTCTTCTGCAAAAAAAAAAAACGAAGATAAGTATTCATGTAGGTAAGTATAACTACGTAAATATCACTACTAGATATACCACTAGGCCGGGTATTTACTCGTTGTGCAGTTCAGATTGCTCAGTAAAAATGAAAGTATGAACGTCGTCCCGTATCTTACCTAACATCCTGTATAGTTAAAACTTAGCGAAGATCCGCCGCCCTGCATGTTACAAAAGGTAGGTAGGTACTTACGTTTCGTCAATTCCAATGTCATCGGAGTTTATTACATTTGGTTGTAGTACTCTTCTGAAAAAAAAAAACAAAACTGTAAGATAGGTATTCGTGTAAGTAGGTATAACTATATAAATATAAATATCACTGGTATGCCACTAGGGCGGGTATTTACTCGTTGTGCAGTTTAGAATGCTCAGGAATAATGAAAGTATGAACGTCGCTCCGTATCCGTATCTCACAAGTTGTCTGGGTGAAATAATAAATGGTGACCGACATAGTCAAAACTTCGCAGAACACCCGCCTCCCTGCGTGGTACAAAAGGTAGGTAGGTACTTACGTTTCGTCAATTCCAAAGTCATTGGACTTTGTTACGTAGTAGTCTTCTGCAAAAAAAACTGTAACTGTAGGTAGGTTATAAATATAACTACATAAATATCACTAGTAGGTATACCACTAGGCCGGGTATTTACATCGTGAATACACGTAACGAGACAAAAAAGTATCTATGATGATGAGTATGATATTTGAAAACACTAAAACGAATATAAGTAGGTACTAATAGATTTGTTGATACATCATCTGACTACAAAAAGCAATGCAAGAAATGTCGATTCTAGTAAATAAAAACAATGATTACCAAATTAATCTAGTAGAAGTTTATCTACTTACCGACGTTTGGTCCTTGACTCGTACGATTTTCTAAAAGCCAGACTTGAGCATTTTTTTCGTTTATTATGTTTGTTACCCATTATGGCAAAACTAAATGCTTGGTTGGTGTTGGTGTGTGCGGCACTGCGGAGATCACAAAAATTTGGCACACGTCCGGCGTCGACGGGGTCTGCGGGCGGACTGGCGGTCACGCAAACGTGCCTTTTTACCATGAATTCGTGATAAAAAATCATATAAAATTACCATGTTAACTTTTTAACATTTTTATTTATGATTCCATTTTTTTATTGCGTTATAATTCGTAAAAAAAATAAAAAAACAATATGATTTGTAAAAATTAAGTCGCAAATCGTGTTTAAAATACCAAATAGAGGTGACTTTGGATTTTTTTTCTATCGAGTGAAGTTATTCATTACATGTATCAGATTTATGATTCCACTTAAAAATATGCTTAAGAATAACATATTTTTTTTTAGACAGTAAAAACCATGGTTTATCTTAGAGAAAAATTGATTCTTGCTAGACGTTTTCTGGCCAGGCTCGCCTTAATTGTATCCTCCAGTTGATACTGGATGCGCACCTCGCGGATACAACAGGGTTTTTATAACACCCTGTATTTAGTAGATAGCCAAGATTTAGCAGGCATTGTTGTTACGTAAATGGTATGTTTTGGAGATAAATTAACATAGATTTTTGGGGGCTGAACTACCCACGTCCGTAGGAGTGTACTCTACTCTGATTCACTACACGTGGGCCCCGGGTAGTGCTAACCGGGTAGCAAACTCTGGTGGGAGGCTTCGGCCGTGGCTAGTTACCACCCACCGGACCAAGCCATGCCGTGAAATGACCTAGTCGTGTTTCGGGATGTAGTCCGGTGTAACCGTTCCGAAGACGGGTCTGAGCAGTTTAGCGCACTTGTATTAGCGCCTCACTCAACTGCCGTCTTTGTACTTCTTCACTCTACAAAACTTCAAGGCTAGAGTGAATAAGTACCTTATAGGTCGTCGTGCTCCATCTTAGACCACAACGTCGCTTAACATCAGGCGAGTTTTGGTGGTCAAACGCCGAAATATTCTACATAAAAAAAAAAAAAAATACAAGGCCATTTTATGTTAAGATACCGTACTTATTTAAATACCGTATTTATTAAGAACACCAGGAAATCACTAGGTCACTTCGAATGTATCATCAAAGTTACACTGAACTGATGTACTATGTAATCAGGTCCGATCCTAACATCATGTCAGCCCGTAAGACGTCCACTGCTGGACAAATGCCTTCCCCAATGATCTTTTTTTTAATTTTTATGTAGAATAGGTCGGCGTTTGACCACCAACTCGCCTGATGTTAAGCGACGTTGTGGTCTAAGATGGAGCACGACGACCTATAAGGTACTTATTCACTCTAGCCTTGAAGTTTTGTAGAGTGAAGAAGTACAAAGACGGCAGTTGGTGAGTCTCCACAACGAACGGTTCTGCGCTGCCCTCATCCAACGGCTTCCCGCGACCTTTACCAGATCGTCAGTCCACCTTGCGAAAGGTGGACTGACGATCTGGTCTTGGTCTTGGTCTTGGTTGGTTGGCCACGCTGCGTCTTCTGGTTCGTGGTCGCCACTCGAGAATCTTTCTGCCCATCGGCCGTCGGTTCTACGAGCGATGTGCCCTGCTCACTGCCACTTCAGTTTGGCAAGGAGTGGAACGCACTTCCTGCCTCGGTGTTCCCCAGCAATGGATACTACCTGGGTCTCTTCAAGACAAGAGGGAATAGGCACCTCATGGGCAAGCGTGCTCCATCTTAGACCGCATCGTCACTTTCCATCAGGTGTGTTGTGGTCAAACGTGGGCCCATTCAATCATAAAAAAAAACTTCGGGCTATGTTTCGGAATTCCCGATCGTAACGCACCTTTTCAATACGGTATGGTTTGGAAAACCTAACTTAAGGCCCGACCCGAATTTGTACCCGATACATGCTGTGCTGATACATTTCATGAAAACGCACCTGTATATCTGTCATGCTTGTTGATTTTTAAAACGAATACCTCGCTCGATTTTGATGATTAATATTTTAATAATATTTTAGTTTTGTAATTAGTTCCCAGAACAAAAACGCTGCTATTTCATTTTATTTGATAGGATACTGTTTACGTTAGTATCTTTTTTATTTTAATTACATTTTTTTACTCTAGAATTATGAGAACTGTAGACTTGTTAATCGACCGAGCTGCGTTAGCAAGTCAAGCGCCCATGCTTCAGTTTCGGCAAAAATACTTTCGTATCTCCGGCGTCTGTCTGGTTGTCTTTCTTTACTGATCGCATTTCTCAACAGATTCTCGTGAAATTGAAAAAAAAACTGTATTTATATGGAACCTGCTCACAAAATTTTACGAGAATCGGTTGAGAAATGCGACCTCTAGAGGAGCAAAGACGCTGGCTGTGATGTCTTCAGCTTATACAGAGCCACTATAAAGTATTGGGTAATTTGGGTACGCATGAAAGTACCCAGTTGCCCAAAAAAACTAAGTTGCCCAAATGACAGTCGTATAATACTCAGTTGCCCTACTTGCCCTCTCTGTACATTGACAATGTTATTTTCGCATACCGATAGGTTAAGACATGGCTCAGCTACTTTTAATATTTATTTTTTAAAATTTGTAAAATTTACCCATGTTTTGCGTAATAAATCATTTGATTTGAGTATAAAAGTCAAAAGAAAAACAAAAAATCCGACTTCAAAATGTAACCACTCCAGATGCAAAGAGAAATCTAATGGCGGAAATGACTGAAGGTGAATCTCGTAAATATACTCATCTCGCATCTCAAATCGCATACTCTATGTATGCGTATCGTTTTGCCGTTACAGTTCGACGAGCCGACTCTCTCGTCGCAAGTACGCAGTCCATTCGTCTTTTTCGCAAACCCTCCAGCCTCACGCCAAGGTGCTCGCGTGTCGCCTTGAGCGCCGTATTATCGTCACCACATCTCAAGGCTCGCTGCGATTGTCAAATTGTTACGCAAGCATGATACGCGTACACGATACCTAACGACGAAAGTCTACCAGACTAGACTAGACTAGACAGACTAGACTAGACTCTACTTAAACGAAAACTCGCAATAGCAAATCGGTAAACTAACGCCGTTTAGGCTGCCAAGCTTTCCAAGGAATAAGACATACAAAATACAACATAACATATCGTCTCGCCTTTCCCCCGAGGAGGCTGGCAGAGATGTAATACAACTTCGCCGGACGTTATTCAGTTCCAAATGTGACAGAGGGCGAGCCTGTCGCCATACACTGGGCTCCAGTCATGTAGCATACATACAATACGCACATAAGGGTTCGAACCCTCTCCCTTTGGCTTGAGAGGCAGGCCTTCTCCAACTAGGCTGCCTCTGCAACGCTCGAAAAACATTCATCACCTGTCGGGTAAAAAGGCTTCTTCCTATTTGCTTTTTAAATGTTTATCTTTTAAGAAACCAGAAGATAAGCCAAGATGGTTCTTGAAGAAAATTCTAAACCAAACAAAAGTTACGATTAAACACATTATGCAAGTAGGTAAAGCTATTTACTCAGATCATTGGTTTATCTGAGAACGTGCAGATAATGGTGTAGGTAGGTGGTAACCTTAATCTGGTATCTTTATCACTAAAAACATTTAAAGCTCTCTCACACTAGTGATTTGCAAGCGATTTCACAGCGAGGCGGTTGCGCGGCGTGATCGCTGCTTCTCATAACGAGCGCGCGTTTTTTTTAATGGATGACTCTATGCTGTTGGCCACTGAGGCCTCGACAGCGTATCGGGCATTACGCAAGCGGAGTGGGCGCAGGGTGTTGAAGATGCTGCGTGCGACGTAGTATATAGCTATTTAGTGGTACCTATGCGGCTGCGTACTCGCGGCGATCACGCGGCGTAAGCGCCTCGCTTTGAAGTCGCTTCCAAATCGCTAATGTGATAGAGCTCTTAGTTAGTCAGGGGCACCGCGTGAACTGTTATATCCCTTCACATTATTCCCCCATTTTTCCGCCTTGATTCGACCTCTCTCCCTTATTCCGATCCTGTACCAGACACATAAAGTCAGGTTACATCCGCCGTATCCATTTCCCATTAAAATTCCTCAATGCTTCGACCACCTTCTTTCCTCGAACCCATTACTATTCCAGATTAAGCTGGTTAATCAGCTATTGTCTTTGAAGGTGATATAAATACCATTTTTCCTTTAAGCCCTTCAGTCACCTCTTATCCATCGCCGGAGCTAAGTCAAAAGCCGGGAATCTAACCCAGGCTAGTTAAGACCCCAAACTAGGATCCTGTCAGTTTTTAATTCAAGTTATGTAAATCTGTGTAAAAGTGTAAAGTTGTGGAACCGACATTATAAGACTCAATATCTGAACCACTGCCTTTTCATTTCAAAAACCCACAGAAATAGAAACTTTTCGAAGTGCCGTCCTAACAGAACGCAGTTCAGTGTGTGGAAATTAGACGCAGAGTCAAGTAAGACCTTAAAATACATTAGTGGGCCTACCATGAAATCTTATTGTCATGCTGGTAACATTTTGTTTTCGACGCTGCACGACCATGGACCTTATTGCGTGGCGATACGATTATCGGTCGCACAGCGATTAAGCATATCTCAACGCAAGTCATACTTACCTACCTGTTTTCGGCTAAGTCCATCCTAAGCTTCATCACCAAGCATAACAAACCACTTTTTACAAAGTCTTAATTACTTTTGTTTTAATTATACTTACTTATTTTATTACTGTTTAATTTTAATACATTTAGAATTTTATGCGTTTTAATAAGTTTTTTTTTAAACACAGCTTAATACCGAGTATCTGATGTATAAATAGAATTTTGGCTTTCTTGTTCCTTCTTCCTTCCCAAAGCTTGTTGAATCTCGCTGAAAGTTCGACCTTTTGTCTCGGGAATAAAGATGAGAATGAATAAGCAGGTGACGATGCAGCTTCCTGCAAACAGCCAGTAGGTGCCAGCAGAACCTAAAAATATCAAAAATTAAGAAAAAACGGTAACGTGAAATGAAAAATTGTATACAGAATGTAATTAAAATTGGGCAAATTTTAAAGCCATTACAAGGCGAGGTCATTGACAATCTGTTGTGTTACATTTTTGCCCAATTACTAAAGGGTATTTTGAATTTAATGTTCTGTTTTCATTGAATAGAAAGTTATCTGGATATTTACATTCATCCAGAGGAAATCAGTATTATAAAATTAATTAGGAAATTATTTTCAACATTTTTAAAACTTAAAATTCTAATTGACTGAATCATTTTTAGAAGTTAATTGGCAGTAAGTTTTTTTCTACTTTTTTTGCAATTTTTTTGAATGTGTAATGCAATTATCTTTTTTTTTTTCCAAACCATGTCACACCCAGTAGTGGCCCCTGCGATACAGGCTTTCCTAGTGCAGGGCTACTAGAATAGTATAATTTGATGTATTTAGTATCATGTGAAATGTATCTACATATACAAGGTTATAGGTAACTCACCAAAAACTTCTTAGGGTTCATTGTACTCATCAATATGAACAACTTTTACTATGAAGCCAATCCTGAAATCGCAAAAAAAAAAACAGCTGTTCCATACAAAAAGTTCAATCACCTCAGACAAAATGTATGGAAGAGCTGTTTTTTTTTCGCGATTTTAGAATTCTCCTCATAGTAAGTTGTTCATATTGATGAGTACAATGAACCCTTAAGAGGTTTTTGGTTAGGTACCTATAACCCTGTATATTGTAAAAAAAACGTTTTAAACTTGAGTGGAAATAAATAAATTTGTATTTGTATTTTGTGTAAAAACTGACTGAAACCAAAAAAGAAAAGAAAAAAAGATTTGTTAAGGCTTCATTCATACCTATAGCATTGATGACCACGCTGAAATATTTGGTGGTGATGAAGATGAAGAGAGTGGTGAAGAACACCCCGACCGACACTCCGATGGCTCGGGTCGGGCCGTCGAAAAGCTCAGCTATTAGCATCCAGAATATTGATCCTATGCCTGGAAACATGGAGGTAGCTTAGGTTAGCTTAGATCACGATGAAAACATGAACGTAGCTCATGAGTACGCTGAGAACGCTGAGTACGCTCATGAGAACGCTGCTTTCGTAGTTTGAGCTCATGTCTGGAAACATAGACGTAACTTATCTTAAATTTGACCTGGATTAGCTTAAATTTGGAGACGGTTGCGGGTACAAAAATGTAACTAAGTACAAATAATTACACAACACCCACACTTCGCCGGACGATATTCAGTACCGAATGTGACAACGGGCAAGCCTGTCTCCATACACTGGGCTCCAGTCATGTAGCAGATGACATACAATACGCACATAATTATGTTCACACAATGAACCAATTGGTGCATGCCTTCGGCTGGGTTCGAACCCGCTCCCTCTGACTTGAGAGGCGGTCTTTCTCCAAATAGGCTATCATCGCTATGTAATAACAATATAAAATATTATAAATGTGAGAGTTTGTTTGTACGTATTTGTGTTTGTTAGTTACTTTTTTACGGTCAAACGTATCGACGGATTGGGATGAAATTCTGAACGGAGATAGCTTACTTTCACTTAGGTACTTTCACACTAAATAGTAGATTATGCACCGAGGGAGTTAAGCAGTGTCTTACGTCACGGGCGGCTTATTGAACTCTGAGCGTAACGAGGGACTCTAGAGCTAACGCCCGAGCGAAGCGAGGGAGTTATGTAGAGTCCTGAGTGAAGCGAGAGGCTCAAGCCACCCAAGACTAAGACACTGCTTTATCCCAGATGTGAATACTCTACTTTTCACACCTTCTGCGAGGCAATAAAAAGGAACTAAGAAAATATGTTATTCATCAAACACTTTTTTATAGAATTTTGGCTGGAAACCAAAAAGGCGTCGTGACTTTGTAGGTACTCGTACCTATATTATTTTCTAAAACTTGTGATTCTTCGTGTGTTAAATTGCAATGTTGGATTATTAACTTTTATCGGTGTGTTAACGATCATACCAGTACCCACACATAGACGAGTGTCTATGTCTATGGGTGCTTTTTACCAGCGAGCATAAGCGCCTAAATTGAATTAAAAAAAATCTACGGATTTCAACAATATCGTCACGCCTTTTCCCCCGAAGGAGCAGGCAGAGGTGTAAAACGTATAACACCCATATTTCGCCGGATGATATTCAGCCTCAAATGTGACCAGGGGGCGCCAGATACCCATGTGTTTAATTTAGTTTAGGACTGGAGTGCTGCTTGAGTACTGATTACTATCCAAATTTTTATGTTAGTTCTACAGTAGGTATACAGGGTTATCAGGAAAGGGCGTACTAAACCAAAAGGGGGTCATTGTACTCATCATTATGAACAACTTTTACTATTGGGTCAACTCAGAAATCGAGAAAAAAAACAGCAGTTCCATGCACTTTGTCGACGATCAATGAACTTTTTGCATAGAACAGCTGATTGTTTTTAACGAGATTTTGGGTTTGCTCCATAGTATGCCATACCATAGTTGCTCAAAATGATGAGTACAATGAGTCCTTTTCGGCTTAGTATACCCTATACCGATAACCCTGTAGATAAGGAACAATTATTATGATGCACAGAGGTGGGAAAAATTTCAAAAGCATCACCGCATTATTAAATGTTTTACGGACCGTAACATTATGCACTCCGCACGAGCAGATTTTATGGCATGCCAGGTATTTATTTGCGAACCAAAATAATAGGTGGCTTATCACATCTGCAAGTGTCTCAAGTAAAAACTAACTGCACACAAAAATGTGTAGTACAAAAATATCTACTTTACAAAAATACGTTAGCAGGAATTCTCAGCAAAAAAACGACAATATCGATAACTTTGGGCGCTAGCACCGTTCTTATTTGATCGGTTTCGAAAACTGACGTTTCAAGTCGACAAAATCGAGGAGTTTGTATGTGTAAGTAGTAGTACTAGTTAAAAAAAAAAAAGATATGGCAGCCTAGTTGTGAGCCAGTTTAGTCCGCCTCTCAAGCCAGAGGGAGCGGGTTCGAACCCAGCCGACGGCACGCACCAATTAGTTCATTGTGTGAACATAATGTGCGTATTGTATATGTTTGGGGGCTGAGCTACCCACGTCCGTAGGAGTGTACTCTATTCTGATTCCCTACACGTGGTCCCCGGGTAGTGCTAACCGGGTAGCAAACTCTGGTGGGAGGCTTCGGCCGTGGCTAGTTACCACCCACCGGACCAAGCCATGCCGTGAAATGACCTAGTCGTGTTTCGGGATGTAGTTCGGTGTAACCGTGCCGGAGACGGATCTGAGTAGTAGCGCACTTGTAGCGCCTCACTCAACTGCCGTCTTTGTACTTGTTCACTCTACAAACCTTCAAGGCTGGAGTGAATAAGTACCTTATAGGTCGTCGTGCTCCATCTTAGACCACAACGTTGCTTAACATCAGGCGAGTTGGTGGTCAAACGACGACCTATTTCTACATGAAAAAAAAATGACATCTGCTACATGACTGGAGCCCGGTGTATGGCGACAGGCTCGCCCCCTGTCACATTTGGGACTGAATATCGTCCGGCGAAATGTGGGTGTTGTATTATACCTCTGCCAGCCCCCTCGGGGGAAAGGCGTGACGATATATATATCTATGTATGTATGTCTAGTAGTAATAGCATTGTTACAAGTCGATAGATAAACAGAAGTTCAAAATCGTCAAAATCAAATTTGTCAATTAGATGTCGATTTGAAACGTCAGTTTATAGACCAATCACATAATGATAACCATTCATCCTGCCTAGCATTCTACACGTACATCCTGCAGGTCATTATCACTTCATGCAGGATGGTACATGTAGTCGCAGCTTGCATATCGTCCGGCAACGAAAAAAGAGAATAACTGCAAATGTACGTGCAGGATGCTAGGCAGGACGGTGTATAAGCTACATCCTGCTTTGCAGTCCTGCAAGCAGTACTGCAAGGCAGGATGTGTGTTTACTTTACACTGACATATCAGATAAATAAGCCAGCCATTAAACAGACTTATTTTGTGGCCGATCTTAACCTATTTTACCAGAGCAAACTTTTCATCTTTTGCAACATTTTTTTCGCCTTAGATTTGCGCCATCTCGTCTGATGATAAGCAAGAAGGCGGCCTACTATGAAGTATGCTCGCCTAGAAGAGACCGATTCACTCGAGACTTGAAGACACTAAGATTATATGGTCGAGATTCACTGAACTTCGACTTTACTTTGATGGGAAGTTTAACTTTCCGGGAGAGATTCTTTAACTTTGTATCAAAGTAAAGAAGAAGTCTGTGAATTTCGCCCTCACTGCCGGCGAACACATTCCGCTTACATTGCAAACGCAGGCTGAACCCTACGAGATTTATCAAAATAATGTACTAATTACTTATTTGTACACATTGAAAAGGTCTACAGAAAACTCCGCGATGGTATATGTCTATCTCATATGGATATCCCACAATAACATTTTTTTTGTCATTTACTTTTTACGACAAATAATGGCTAATTTTCGAAGCGATTTTAACCAATACAGTATTAATACTTATCCAATTAAATAGCTTAAATACATTGTTATTTAATATAGATCTATATGGTCCTTTACAGCACAAGATTTAAATGAATATTTTCGAAGATATTACAGAGTTTTTCTGTAGTGTATTTAGTATCAGCATTCCACCCGTGCGAAGCCGGGGCGGGTCGCTAGTGTACAATAAATTTGAGTTCCCAAAAACCGTTTATTTGCAAGACAAATTTTGATTCGCGTTCAGCATTTCTGGCGTGCAGTAAATTATTTCGAATTTTATAGACATTTTATCCTCACCTGCGTTGAAGCAATATATCACCAAGATGAGAGACACGAGCGGGAGGAAGTTCAAAATGCCTGAAACTTCGACGTTGTTTTCCGTCAATTTGAAGAACGCTCCAAGAATTATCTGAAATTAGAAAATGTTTGTTGTTGTCAATCATGTTCATAATTTTTTACAACACGTAGATATGGTTAAACTGCCAGAAATACGACATGAATGAGAAGGTAGTGAATTATGATGGCGACTATGACGAGTGATGGAGACGAACAAAAATGAGAATGAAGATAATGTAGGTATTACATGCTGCAATGACTACTCGTGAATAGGATAAGCAAGCGATAAGAGTATAGGAATCAGTTGTGGTCAAACGCCTAGTCTTATCCAAAGAGAATATAAGTCTTATCAACTGTAATACACAATCATACAAAATATAATTCTCATAGAACACTTCACAGAAAGGTGTGAAAAACGTTTTAAAATAATAATAGACCAAATAATGGAGAAGGCAGATGTCATGTCGCAGTACAAGGAGGGAAAAACACTAGCAGAGGACCGCCAGGCCTGGGCATTACTCTACCGACAAGAACAATGCTCTTAAATTATGAATGAAATGATATAAAAAACAGCTTAAAAACCGACTTCTCGTCATGCACGCAAACAATTTTTGGACTTTTGTGGATATTTTAAAAACCGCTTGACCTATTTCGGTAAAATTTATATGGGACCACCTCGAAAGTATGATCTACCAAACGTGAAAAGAATCATTGAAATCGATTCATAATTAGCGGAGTAATCACGTAATTTACCTACATAAAACATACAGTCGAATTGAGAACTTCCTCCTTTTTTGAAGTCGGTTAATAAGTAAACGTATCTACAGAACATAATATAATAACATGAATGAAGTAAGTACTGCGTTCTAAGTGAAGAAAAACAACTAAGGAATTTATTCTCTCATAAAGCCTCTCTACAAAAAAAATGAATAGGTAAATTGCAAATATTGGCCCAGAAACAGATGGAATTATTTCTAACATCAAAATAAAAGATCTCACCATTCCAATCGCCATTCCTATCAACGTGATGGTCAGTATCGGCTTCCTCCCAAACCTATCTGTCACGAAGACAGTACAGAGGCAGCCCAAAAGCTGAATACAGCCAATCACGACCGACGCAATCTCTGACTTGAGACTCGTATTCGTGGACTCAAAAATGGTCTGCAAATACGGAGATACAGCATTGTAACCGATCATTTGAAAGCCAATAGCCAAAAATATCACTTTCCCAATAGTTTTGAGTGCCGTTTTGTTTTTCAAAAGATCTTTTTTGTTGACTGAATCGTTGCTATTGAGGGAGTATTCTTTGATTTCTTCGCGAGCTATTTCTTCAGAGTTCCGGATCGAAGTTAGAACTTTTAATGAGTCGTCTTTGTGGCCTGAAAGAGATTTGGTAAAAGTTAGATGTTTAAAACGGTTGTTGTGGGTTAAAGCTATTATTTTGTTTGATTTTATTCGTGATTTTGCGAGCGATTTTTACGTATAATCATTAAGTTTTCAAATATAAATATTTTACAATCATAGGTATGCCTTTAAGAGCAATTAACTAATTTTCTTGTCCAACATTAATCCAGATCAATATTAGCTGTTGGTCGTAAATAAATGAACAAAAATGTGAAGCTTTTGAAATTTAGATATTTTAGGACATGGCAAAAATAAGCTGGACATAAAAGACAGAGGTGTTGAGCTAATTGCCTGCGTCTGTCTTTTATCTTTCCACCCAAATACTACGGGGTAAATACGGGGTGTTCGAAAAAATAGATAATAGATATAGGCACAGAAAACACCCTATATTACATAGGTTCCTTCATGTCTATGCTCCTAGCCGCTTGAAGTCCCTTGGACACTCCCGGTGTCCAAAAACTTTTTTCCGTTGCAGTGCCTTGGGTACCCAAGGTGTCCAAGATGTCAAAATCCAAAAAAAAGCCTAAATTCTGCTTTTACTAACGTGTATTCTGGTCCAGCAATATTTTTGTTGCATTCTTATTGAACCTACTACTAATTTTCTACTTAGCAATCAAATAATATAATACTTCAATACCGCGCAAAAAAACATATGAAAAATAGGGTCACGTGTCGGGGCCTAGTAGATATTTAGATTTAAGTTTTCGATTGTCTCCAAGCGGCTAGGTAAGCAATGTTACACCTTAGTAAGAAAAGATGAGCTACCACCATGGGGGATACATAATTGGGAAGAGAGAAAGAGAGATACAAACAATATACACAAGAAAAGCAAACACACCTTTAACATAAAGAAAATAAGGGCTCTCAGGCAGAAACAGCTGCGGTATGAAGACAGCGACGATGATACCACTGAAGATAATGTTCACGGTCTGATATGAAACAAAGGGGCCTATGGACAACATGACCAGAGCTCCCGCGGCTGAGACGATCTGGGTAATCGCACCCAGGGCACCGCGGATTTCTTTCTGAAAAGAGAAAAGAGTCATTTATAAAAGTCTGAAAGCATACACGCAACCTGGGTCTCAAGACAAGAGTGAATAGGCAACTCAACACAGAGCCTGCTTCATGTAAACTGCATCGTTACTTTCCAGCAGCTGGTGTGTTATGATCAAACGTATCGTCAATTAATCATAAAAAATTAAAACAAAACTGAAACACACAACTGCTGTACAAAATTAGCAAGTACTTAATCAAACTCCGGTCTGTTTACCTCTTCTGAGAGCTACGATGACGACTGAGACTACACACACATCATTCAGTTCGATTTCTTAATCATACCAAAATCAAATCAAACAATCGTCACGCCTTTCCCCGAGGGGGCTGGCAGAGGTGTACAACACCCACGCTTCGCCGGACGATATTCAGTCCCAAATGTGACAGGGGGCGAGCCTGATGTCATACACCGGGTAGCAGATGACATACTGGCTGACTCTAAGTCGCGTATTAGGCTAACTCAATGTTGAGGAAGCGTATCGCTTCAAACGGCATACAGTACGTAATGTTGTACACTTCAATTATTAAAATACTAGTTGCTACCCGTGACCTTGTTCGCGTTTATTCAGAAAATAGTATCCAAAAACCTTCCTCGTGAAATACTGTAAACTAATGATTTTATTTTATCAAGATCTGTTCACACGTTTTGACGTGAAAAGCCTACAGTAAATCGAGAAAGGTTTTTAGAAAATACTATTTTATGAATAAAATCGCGGCTAACAGCTAGCTGAGTTCGATTAAATCTAAGTACATACACTAGCAATTTCCGAAGCGTAGGTCGGTACGACAGACAAGCTCATCACATCAGAGATTCCGCAGAGTCCTCTGGCCAGGAACAGCGTCCAGACCTCCCTGGTGAAAAGGATGAGGGCACACATGACCAGGCGAGGGAGGACGGCGAGGAGGATGCACCTCTTCCTGCCGAGACGATCGATGAGGTAGCCAGTGAAGAACATTACTAGAAAACAAAATTACATGGTTCTCAGGAAAGGTTGTTCCAAGCCAAAAGTGGTCATTGTACTCATAATTGTGAACTACTTTGACTATGGGCTAAGCCTGAAATCGATTAAAACACAGCTGTTTCAGTGTTTACGATCAATTAGTTCAAAGCTAGAACACGGATATGCTTGTCTCTTTCTAGCGAGATAAGAAATGAGAGAGACAATTTGTCCACGGCTCAAGCTACCCCTGCAGCACCAGCATGCTAGCATGGCCCGGGACGGGTCTCTCCACCTTTGTATCTACGCTTAGATGAGATGAAGCTAGAATATAGATATGCTTGTCTCTTTCTTGCGGGATAGCAACTGAGAGAGGCAATTTGTCCACGGCTCATGCTAGCTTTGCAGCAACAGGGCTTGCACGGCCCGGGAATGGTCTTTCCATCTTTTTATCTACGCTTAGATGAGACGAAGCTAGAATATGGATATGTTTGTCTCTTTCTCTCGAGATACCAAATGAGAGAGACAATTTGTCTACTGCTCATGCTGGCATTGCAGCAGCAGGGCTGGCATGCCCCGGGACGGGTCTCTCCACCTTTTTATCTACGCTCAGATGAGACGAAGCTAGAATATGGATTTGCTTGTTTCTTTCTCGCGGGATACCAACTGAGAGAGACAATTTGTCCATGGCACATGCTAGCTTTGCAGCAGCAGGGCTTGCACGGGCTGGAGACAAATTGTCTTTCTACCATTTTTATCCGCGCTTAGATGTGGCAAATCTAGTATACGGATATGCCTGTCTCTTTCTAGCGGGATACCAAGTGAAAGAGACAATATGTCTACGGTTCTGCAGGGTACTTACCAGGCAAGCCACCGACAGCCGAAAGAGAGGCGATCCAAGCACCATCTTCCTCAGTAATCGGTCGCACGAGAGAAGTCTGATTCACTTCCCTTAGCTTTACCAGGACTGGTGACATCCAAGCCACTTCTATACCCAGCAGCATTATGCTGAAGTTGGCTGCAAATAATATTTTGAATTATAATTATTGATTTACCAATTTACTGTCCTATCCAGCGGTCCCACAGGAACTGTTAAATTTTTCGGGATGAAGAATACCTTTCATCCCGAAAAATTTAACAGTGTGTTCTTTTCTGAACCTCTGACAACGTGTACTTATGCACTAATGATAATCGATTAGAAGTATTGTAACAAACAGACTCTCTTTTGCATTTAGGTAAACAGTTGTACCTATGTACGTAAAGTCACGAGTCCAGACTAGAACTGCAAAAACAAGTTTGTACTTAGTCTTACTCCGAAGAGTCATTTACATGGAGAAGTTCGACAACATCCGATCGTCGTGGTTAGCTACAGATGCAGAAAGTTATAATAATTATCTTATGACTTAGGTACCTACAACAAATATATGTAATAGGTATTTAAAAATAATTCATAATAATACCTAATTATTACTAACTAGTTGCGCCACGGGATGATATCATAGGTGTTTTGATACAGAATGTAATTAGGCAAGCTAAAAAAGCGATGATAGCCTAGTTGGAGAAGGCCTGCCTCTCAAGTCAGAGGGGCGGGTTCGAACCCAGTCGACGGCACGCACCAATCTGTTCATTGTGTGAACTTATTATGTGCGTATTGTATGTCATCTGCTACATGACTGGAGCCCGGTGTATGACGACAGGCTCGGCCTCCGTCACATTTAGGACTGAATATCATCCGGCGAAGTGTGGGTGTTGTATTACACCTCTGCCAGCCCCCTCGGGGGAAAGGCGTGACGATATGAATGTTTTTTAGATTATTTCAGTGAGTAACACCACAGAGCGCAGCTACTCGTAGTATAGTAATAACTAGCTGCGACCCGTGGTTTCACCCACGGTCCCACAGGAACCGTTGATTTTTGCGGGATAAAAAGTACACTATGTCCTTTTCTGTATCCTAAACAACATGTATGCAAAATATTAAGAAGATCGGTTGAGTAGTTCAGACGTGAAAGCGTTACAAAGAAACAAAGAAAATGAACAAAGACTCACTTTTTCATATTATATGAAAATAATGATTTTATTTTATTTTAGTCCTTTGATTTTAGTCTTACCTCAAAGCAAACACTCATTGACTTCGTGTTACTTAACAACGCCATCTGCTGTTGTGTCGTTAAAGCAATTAGTTGCTCACAAAAAATGGTATTATTATTCGCCAATAGATGTCAGGAAGAGTCATATTTTTGTTATTTTTCTTCCAAGTTTATGTTTAAGTTGATTATCGATAAAACACGAATAAAATGACATTTTCTAAAAATGATTCCTAGCTAGATCGATTTATCGCCCCCGAAACCCCCTATATACTAAATTGTATGAAAATCGTTGGAGCCGATTCCGAGATTCCAATTATATATATATATATACAAGAATTGCTCATTTAAAGATATAAGAATATAAAATATACTTACGTAGAAATATAAACACATTAGTGTAATAATATACGAAACATAATGTATATATCTGTTATCCGAATAAAAAAAAAGACTTGTAGTACTGAATAAATAATTTACAGCTACACTATAATCCTTACCTAAATACCTACAATATAATCATTACAGTCCAAAAAAAACCTTATCCTTACTAACAAAAAATCGAAAGTAACTGTCTGTCTGTCTGTTTCTAAGATTATCACGGCTAAACGGCTGAATGAATATTGATGAAATTTGATAATTAGTTAAGTACAGTAAATCACGAGAAAGGTTTTCGGATACTTTTTTCTGATTACGACGATTTGCGGATGAAGTCGCGGGTAACAGCAAGTTTTAAGCAAAATATGTACTCACCAATAATTATAATCACATATTGTTTTAATGCAGCACTGATTCTCACGCTAAATATCATTTTGACTAATGAAAGATGGACATTCAAATTTATTTTTAAAACTGATTTTTGGGTTGGAATTTTGTGGTGATTTTTCTTATTACTGTGTTTCTTGCAGTACATATGGTGACTGACTGAAACAGGTATACAATAATAATTGTGTTTAAAGATGCTTTTACATAGGAGTCCGGCTTATATTCGTCTGACCGATCAAAATGACGCGGTCAGACATTGGTCTAATTTGCACCAATCTGGTCTTGGGGCTAAGATAGCAATGTGTGTCTTTGTACACAAAGTTGACATTGAAGGCAACGTGTCACGCAGTAATAAGGTTCAAAATTACTATCATGTAATTTGACTGTGTCTAGCTACACACTAGCACGCTACACTTGCAACGCCCTATGCACAGGGTATCCTATCCTACTAATATTATAAACGCGAAAGTTTGTAAGAATGGATGGATGGATGGATGGATGTTTGTTACTCTTTCACGCCAGAACGGCTAAACAGATCTGGATGAAATTTGGCACAGAGATAGATTATAGTCTAGAATAGCACGTAGGATAGGTATTTTTTAACTGCGGGTGAAACCGCGGGGCGCAGCTAGTGAATAAATAAATAGATAAATTAAATAAATTGGCTATTTCAAATTGAAACCAAACTTGGACCCAAGGTTGGACCAAAGATATGTTCGAATTTGGTATTTCGTTTGTATGGACAATTCCATAGTCGCTACCTTCTTAAAGCAATTAGGAGGCTCAGCATTAAAAGTTATATGGATCGATAAAAACCGATCGTTCGTGCTTGCTACACCTAGTTCAATTGGAGATATTGTATTCCCAAAAACTGTCTGTAAACCCTTTTAAGTGTGTGAATACCTACCTATTCATATTCTATTCTACCCTATGAATATTCTAAGAAGTACCTACTTACTTTCCTATGAAAAAATCTTACTCGTTTAATAAGCTAAATAATTTTAATTAAATGCAATTACGACTTATTCATTGGTTATTTTTACATTTAATTTAAATTACTTGGCTTAATCTAAGAAACTTACATTATTTACTCTGTAGCTATAAGCTTGCAAGCTTGTAAGATCTTTCAATAGGTATAATAGTTAAAGTCGATCAATTGTACCTACTTATACGTAACTTATTGATTGTGCATGTTGCATCGAAACGAATGATCGCAAAGCGTACAAGTAATCATTAATTTAGAATAAAATATTAAATTTATACATTCCTACCTTCTTGTTTTGTGACGGGGGGGAATTTTCAAAAAGATGCCCGGCTGCGTAGGGGTGCATCCGGGTTATGTGGGGGTTGACCCACTAAAACCCCCTCAGTAGCCAGCTTCTGTGCTTAACAGAGGGGCACCGGGATCTCCATATGAACGCACACCGATGCCCTCCTAACACGTTGCTTGAAGCACAATCCCGGACGTTGGTCCCTCATCCATCTTCACAACGACGCGGGCCACGCCGCGCCGTGTCGTCTTCCCTGGGCTTGTTTTAGAGGGTGGTCAGACCCCCTAGGCTGGCCACATACATTTCTACCTACCTAAAGATGTACAACGTGATGCTTTGCATTCACTTCGAATTTGAAGAGGTAGAGGTATATATTTGAAGTAGGTTTGAATGGGACAACCTTGAAGTTTAAAAAAATTAGCTGTTCCAGCCATTTTATCGACAATCAACGAATTTTTTGTATGGAACAGCTGTTTTTTTTTTCTCTATTTCCGGTTGCCCCATAGTTTAATCGTGCTCTGCTAGTGTAGTATTTATCAGAAAAAAACTCAGCGAGAATGCAAAGCAACACGTTGTATGTGTGTAAAACGCTAACCGATCAAATGCAAACCCAATTAGCGATCTTATCAATTGAAAATCGATCGATGTGACAAATCTGATCATCTGATCAGGGGGACTACTCCTGCGCTTCCTGATGAAATGAGATTTTATCTTGGTCACTCTCACACCTATGACGTTTCAAACGAGAGCAACAAGGACGAAAGAACTAGGTAAAATACACGCAAGACAGTTGACCTAACTCAAAGCAGATAGTATTTAGATAATGTTTTAGTTACCTACTTACAATACACCTGTTCGCCGAAATCTATTTTTAAATCCTTTTTATAGACGCCATTACTATACGATTAACAAAAAAATTCGTTAAAAATTCCAACTAAGCAGAGTTAATTTTATACTGGCATTGTTTTGTAAAGGTGCTTTTACACTCCCTTCGGGTTGGGAAATACGATAAATCGATCAGCCTGGGGGCCTACCTTGACAACTTCAAGCCATGATGTTTTGTTTTCGACGCTGCGTGACCATGAACCTTATTGCGCGACGATACAATTCGCGGTCGCTCAGCATCGGATACATAGCTTAACCATCATGGCAGTAAGACGTCATGGTGAGCAGGGGGCCCCCTGGTTTGTGGTCACCACCCGAGAATCTTTTTGCTCTACGAGCGATGTACCCTGCCACCACTGTCACTTCAATCGCTAAGTATTGATGATACCTAGGTAAGCACAATGCCTGAAAACTCGCCTTTATTACCACTCTGTCCAGCCCACCATGACGTATGGTGCCAAGACATGGACGTGTACACAGGAGGCTGTGCACAAAATGCAAGTAGCACAAAGAGCCGTGGAGCGCGCCAAGCTCGGCATCAAGTTACAAGACCGAGCGATAAATGTCGAGATCCGACGTCGTGCCAAGGTTCGTGACATCGGGATGATGATCACGAAACTCAAATGGAGCTGGGCAGGACATGTTGCCAGGCAGAGTGATGGCAGGTGGACTAAAATGTTGACGGGTTGGTGGCCGCATATCGGCAAACGAAGCGTTGGTCGGCCTCCAGCACGCTGGGTCGACGATATTGTAAATGTCGCGGATCGAACCTGTGGCCCTATTCGGAGATTTAAGATTTTCATCTCATTTTTTTCATCCTTGTTGCTCTCGTTTGAAACGTCATAGGTGTGAGAGTGACCAAGATAAAATCTCATCTCATCTCACGTGTAGGAATAGCCCCCCTGGCCAAGATTGGCACAAGACCGGGATAAGCGGCGTACGAGAAGAGAGGCCTATGCTCAGCAGTGGTCGATTACGGGCTGATGATGAATGAATGAATGACAGGGCTTGTACCGTGACACCAACTTGCAATGATTTTTAGGTACAGCCGCTGACGCTGCACAACCGCGTATCGTATCGCTACGCAATAAGGTTCATAGTCGTACAGCGTCCGCGGCTGAACCTAAAAATTATCACAATAAGATGTCGCGATACGGGGCCTGTACAGTAAGTACACCTCATTTCAAGTTCACTTTAGGAGATGGCGGAAATATTCAAAACATTCAACAAAGCTATATTTACTTGGACTAATACCCACTTATTCTAGTTCTAAGGCCACATGTTTCACCGAACAAATAAATCTAACTCTGATTTTAATGAGCTAATGAGAGCGACCAATTTATTTGTGCAGTTGAATTAATGAGCCAACTAAAAATGTTTAACTTTGTGTTGTCAGTTTATTCCATAAAATGTGATGGTGGCGCTCTACTCAATTCTATAAATACGTTTGTCGGACTATAGGGCTACATTATTTGTTTTGTGACAGAGCATACAGATTAGACTAAGCTTTGTATGTAGATTGGAGTAAATTCTAACGAGGAAGTGAATTAGCGCGTTTAATTTTGATAATGAACCTGATTAATAAATATTACACTTCACAT
Organism: Peribatodes rhomboidaria; assembly: GCA_911728515.1. Lineage (NCBI taxonomy): Eukaryota > Metazoa > Arthropoda > Insecta > Lepidoptera > Geometridae > Peribatodes > Peribatodes rhomboidaria. Next base: position 3,624,871 of record OU452190.1, read on the forward strand.
CTCGAACTGGCTCACGCTTTTAAGTACATCGCTAGGAAGCTGGCCAGTGGCCACCACCCGCTTACTCACACGGTCACACGTTGCGGTCTCTGCCCGTTGGCCCTATTCGGAGATTTAAGATTTTCATCTCACTTTTCTTTATCCTTGTTGCTCTCGTTTGAAACGTCATAGGTGTGAGAGTGACCAAGATAAATTCTCATCTCATCTCACGCGCAGGAATAGCCCCCCGTGTCTCGAAAAAACAACACGCGTTTTGTGTTATTTAAGCGTCGTCGTCAAAATGAAAAATAAATAAAAGCGACCAAGTCATTTTTCACAACTTCTGATTTTTATCTTTTACCAAAGTAAAAGACACAGTTAAAAAACAATATCACGGGAACTTGGCCTGTACAAAACAACTTCTTTTTTTCAAATTTTTATTTTACCGCTAATTTTGTTTGAAAAGTAAGTACTGTCTAGCCCCAAAACCCTAAGTGGCAGAAGCCACTATAAAAAAAAAAAGTACTGGCTAAACAGTAGTAACATAAACAGCTGTGCCATAGTTAATAAAAAAAACATTTTACTTTTATCACTGTCACTTTTATTTGACACTGACATTTACAAACAATGTTCAACTTTCAATTTTCGGTTTTGTTTTGAGTTCGATCGAGATTCGAGATTTTCGAGGTTATAATATTTGGAGTTGACTGCTGCGAAGTCTGCGAAATTTCATTTGCTGCATAATTTAAATACAGAAAAATGCCGTTCATGAAAGGAAGAGCGCCTATTAGGCGCACTATGAACTTTTTGAACGCTGGAAGACTAGTGCTCAAAGACAAAATCAAGATATTTTCCGTAGCATACAACATCAACGGTCAGAACAACACCGGAGCCAAAGATTTCGTCTTTTGGTATTTACCGCAGATCCAGTTCAAAAATCCCAATGTCCAAGTAGCCACTTTGAAGAATCTGACCCCTTCACCTTTCATAAAGTGTTATTTCGAAGACGGACGCAAGATTTTAGTTGATGTAGACAATAAGTCTAAAGAAGATATTTTGGAGCATTTAATTAAGACTGTCGGTGAGTTAAAGCATTTTATTAACCCTAATTATCTTGGTCAAGCCATTCTTTTCTTCCTAATTGTGTATTTAACAGATACAAAGGTAGTTAGCAGAAAGAACACAACTTTTAAGTACCTAATAATTATAGTAACCAAGAAAATTGCAAGAAAAATGACATTATTTTTACCTGACCACGAACAAAACAAGGTCCTTGTATGTATCTTATTGTAACCTCATGCCTCAAAAATTACATAATCTAATCTAGGCAAAATAATAGTACCCCTTGGCCACTTATATCCACCACCAGGCTCCATCAGTAGTAAAGTGAATACTATGATGTTGGAACAATTCAAATAGTAAAATTATCTTCCAGGAAAATCAAAAGAAGTACTGGAAGCGGAGGCTATAGCTGCAGAGAAAAAAGATAACCCAGCTAACTTTGGCATCGGCTGCGAGCGACCATGCATCTGTGAGGCTTATGGCCAGATCCCTTGCCCAGGTGTTGTTGTGCTGCCAAAGTTTATGCGAGGAAAGTATAAGAACCAGGAGAGTTAAAGAGGACTGGAGTTAAAGGTTGGTTTTGAAAGTAGAGATGACTGTATTATGTACCTTGTTCAGGTGCTTTAAGGTTAGCATTAGATTATACCACTGCACATTGGGTAATAATAGAGTTCTAAAGATCCACTATAATGCTATGAGGAGGATTTTGATCTTTAAAAACATACCTTATTTCGAAACATTAAGATAAATTATTATTTAATAAATTAAAATGCCACCCTCTGCCTATGAAGCTGACACTCATAATGTTGGTCTAATGATGCTTTCATTGCTCTTCATCTCACTCACTCTGGTGGTTAAAGGAAGTTTGTGCAAGTGGGATGGCATTAAATGTCTATTGCTGCCTTACATAGGCTCTTAAGTTCATGAAAAGTTTCTATGGCAAATTAAAAACTAAACAATGGTATTTTAAAAAAAAAACCTAAATGTATTGTCATCAACATTTGCGAAACCAATGTAGTAGTTAATTAGTTTTATTATAAATTAAATTAAGTTGTGGATAGACCTAAAAGTAAGTAGTTTTAATAAATGTTAAATAAAAGAATTTGTTTGAAAACAGTTTAATTTTTATACTTAACAACAGTTATACACACCTTTATTACTAAAACACACCTTAATCTATGTTCATCTTTCTCTCTTTAAATTTTGCTGTGGATTTGAAAACAGATTAAAAGGTAATTTAACTACTCAGGATAGTCAACCTTATTTATCCCTTTACAGGGATTAATTATAGTTTGTATTTATAAAGTTAAAAACCATTAATAACAGCTTATAATTGTAATTAGAATTACATGTGTCCCAGATCAGTATAAAAGTCTATTAAAAAAACACAGTAATAATCCATATCCATACTAATTTTATAAAATCGAAAAAGTAACTCTGTCTGTCTATCTGTCTCTCTGTCTGTTTGTAGGCATTTCCCAGCTAAACGGTTGAAAGGATATTGATTAAATTTGATACATATTTGAGAAGGAGTGATGAAGGTTTTCGGATACTATTCTCCAAATAAACGCAAACGAAGTCACAGGTAACAGCTGGTAAAATATTAATATAATATATGTAATTTAATAATTTGGAACATGGAAGGTTTAGAGTTAGGCTTTATTTACACAGTACTGAGTCCAACTTGAGCCCAATTTATACCTAAATGTAAGAAATTCATTCAGGGCTTATTACATTTTCTTTAATTAGTTGTAGAAGTTCAAAATGACCCACCTTGTTATGCAATAAGTAATATAAACCCTCCTAAAAAGCAAAATGTCTGTTTGATGCAAATAGTCATATTTATGAACCCCCAAGTGTACCCTTTTATGCAACAAGTTTTACAAAACCTTTTAAAAGTGTACCCCTTTACTACAATAAGTTAACAAACCCCTAAAAAAAGTGTACCCTTTTACTGCAATAAGTTACAAACCTCTCAAAAAGCGTACCCCTTCATGCAATAAGTTAACAAACCCCTCAAAAGTGTACCCTTTTACTGCAATAAGTTAATAGACCCCTCAAAAAGTGTACCCCTTTATGCAATAAGCCATAAGGGCTGCGGCTATATAATGCAAGTTCTGGAATGCATTGAATGTTTTGGATTGGCAATGGTAGAACAGGTCATCGTTCACTTCTTCTCCACGAGGGCATGTGTGGAAGTAGATCCACGGCTGATTTGTTGATTTTTTGATATCCTGTGGAAAAAACATTTATTATGACGCTTCGCACTTAGCTCTCTCTCTATTATAGCATTACTTACTAGATATTCTCTACAAAATTACCCGTCGTTAAAAAGTAGCTACCTCTATTCTGAATTTTATCCAAATTTGTCATTATATTTGAGCATAGAAAAAGTAATAAACAAACACAGACCTTAGCCGTTATAATTAAATACTAGTTAAGGAGTATCTCATGTGCTATTTCAGACTATAATCTAACCCTGTGCCAAATTTCATCCAGGGGGGCTATTCCTACACGTGAGATGAGATGAGATTTTATCTTGGTCACTCTCACACCTATGACGTTTCAAAGGAGAGCAACAAGGATGAAAAAAGGTGAGATGAGAATCTCAAATCTCCGAATAGGGCTACTGATCTGTTAAGAGGGCCGCGACGCTCTGAAATTTCCATACAAACGCGCCACTCAAATTTCTTGAAAACCATTTGTCAGATTATGATGAAATTTAGCATGTACAATTAAATTAACAATATCTCCGCCCCTATCTTTTTGGTTTTTTTTTAAAAAACGTTCTCAAGTGAAAATAGAGCTATGAAAACTATCCGCATTTTAAGGGGTCACTTTTGACTAATTTATTCAATAGGTAGACAATGCAAATCAAAAATTCCATTACATAGAGAGGTTGTCTACATCATTATCTGTTAAATGAATCTATAATACAAGGGAAATTCTTAGTTATTTAAGAATGATTACAGAAATGCAAGAGTCATAAAAAGAATTGAAATTGGACTGTGTCACTCTTTATGTAACTTTAGAGGCTCGTCAGTATCATTACTCGCTCTTTTCGCTCGTCTTCTTCTAGACGAAATGGCTATAGAATATCTTAAGCCAATGCGAAGTTAGTCTAAAGTGGTCGCCGGACTCTTAAAGCCGTTGCTGTGTTGTAGTAACAAACATTCATACATCCATCCAAACTTTCGCATTTATAATTTTTTTTTTATTATATCCTGCTTAGCACAGCGATCTGTTTAAAAACATTTAGCTGCTAGTTTTGCCGACCAGAGTCTGTTGATGTCATTAAGCTGTAAGGAGTGTCCATTGACCTCTCTTACTGAATGTTAAATCGGTTGTTAAGGCTTGGAACGCTATTCCTCCTTAGTCTTTTACATGTAACACTACCAGTGCCTGTTAGGTTTGTTGCTAACACATTAACATGTTTTGATAGTTTGTTCTGGTATTTAAGACTTGTGATGGCTATTTCTTGTTTTACGGATGCAAGCTTTAAATCTTGTAGGATGTATTTGTTGCTGATACGTTTCGGGATGTTGAACATGGATCTCATGGTTTTTGTTTGGAATCTTTCCAGGATCTCAATGTTGCTGTTGAAGGCTGTGCCCCAGAGAAATATATTTATAATATTAGTGAGAAAAATAGGATAAAGCAAAGGATTATTAGTCATAGCTTCCGTGTATCAAGGATTTAAAATATCAAGACCCCTTTTAGTGTTCTATACCCAAATAGTAAAACGAAACTCTTCGGCCTGAAATAAACGGACCGGACGTAAGGATAAAAACAGTGTGTTAGGGTAAGGTGACGTGTAAGGGACGCGGAGCAGGCACGCCGCCGCTTCACATTATATCCGCGTTCGCCCGGCCTGTATTTTTCAGCATTATGGCAAGACGATGTCTGTCGTCTGTCTGTATGTCACAGCATTTTGTTATGATTCAGACCTTACCTCAACAGACAGAACAAACTCCTTGACTTTGTCCTTTTTGGAGCATTTAGGGCCAGATATGAAGACCATAGAATCTAGAAGACAATCCTTTCTTTCGGGGCATTCTTTCACCAAGGTAGTAGTCTCCTTGGTCATCTCTTCACCAGCTTTTAGCAGGAGTGGACTCACTGGGCATTCCTGAAAGAGAACCTTATTTTACATCTCTACACTGTTGCCGCGAAAGAGCCTATTCGCCGTTTCTAAATTAGATGTTTGCGACAATATTGTGGATCGGGATCTGATGTTGTCAATTTGAGAAGAAGATAACTTGGGTAGGTACTATCACTTTCCTCCAGCAAGTGTCTCCATGGTGGAACGTTGTATAAATTTCGTAATTTTGGTTCTATAATAAATTTAGGTGGCGCAAATTAAACTCGAACAAAGTCGTGGTTGATCTTGCACCGTTAAGAGTGGACGCTGCTTGGTAAATAGGCAAAGTGGAAGCAGTAGGTATCCGAAAAATTTAAAGATAGTCCTACTAGGTCGTAGGTATAAATTTATTAGCGGCGGCGGCGCTGCTGCCGTCGTGGCCAGGAGGGCTACTCTTACAGGTCAAGATATTTTTGTCATTTGTCTCTCTTGTTTCAATAGTCATAAGAGTGAGCGTCAAGAATAAGGAGCCTGTTCCATACTAATCTATGCATTGAACCTCGCCGCCACCGCCGCTGCACCGCGCCCGCTGACTTCCTGGCCGAAACCTAGAACTTACTTTACAACAACATTTGAACTTGAAATTGGCTCCAAGCATTGGACACAGGAGAAGGTAGGAGTTGAGGATCGGGTGTGGAGCGCCCAGCCATGAGATGTTGACATTAGTCATTGTACCAAATTCCTCCTGCGAAAATTCAAAATGTTCGAAACTATCGTTGCTCTTTAGTTATTTTCAGGCAATAAAACTTAGATGACAGACTTAATTACAGAATTTGAAAAAGGAGTATGTTAAGGATAGCTGAGGATTCAGGGGCTAAGGGGCTCAAGCCCCCTAAGTAGGTACCTGTGTGAAAAATGGTCTAAAAGAATTGTGTACATAGAATGTTAATTTTTTAGCGTTTTAGTGTTCATATTGATAAAGCCTGGCTTCAACTGTCAAGCATCAACTCAAAACCACAAATTTGCCTCTGGTTACGGCTATCTGTCAAATCTGGGTGACTTACTCGTTAGTAATCTGAGGGGCTATTCCTGCGCGTGAGATGAGATGAGATTTTATCTTGGTCACTCTAACACCTATGACGTTTCAAGCGAGAGCAACAAGGACGGAAAAAGATGAGATGAAAATCTCAAATCTCCGAATAGGGCCACTGGTCTGGTCTGCCAGTGCCATACTTACGAGACAACATACTCATAACCTTTCTGTATCCTGAGCTCATACCGTGATAGCCATGACAGTAGCCAAGGACTGGATGCTAGCGTGAGTCCTGGAGCGCATGCACACGACTGGAACGGGAGACTTCTCAGCGAACCGCGCTACACACATGTGGGTGGTCGTGGACACGAATATTGCGTCTGACATCAGCCCGAAAATACTGAAAAATAATGCATTAGTAGCCTTCTTTTGGATGCTTCCTAGTATCGGTAGCCAAAGACATGGACATCGCTGCGCTAACAAAGTTAGTTAGTTATTATTAATTAAAGATATAGTTGGTATTGGTAGCTTAGAATACCTAGATACCTAAGCCGTTAAATTGGTGCCATAAACGGCACCGTACAACGTATGGGCATATCCGTACTTTTAAATCAACTTATGGAATCCACCTTTATGGGGAAAAACATTTTAACTGATTATGTTTGCGTCTGTGTGCGTGACAAGGTAAGTACCTAAATTAGCAAATTCGGTACATCGCATGTACCTACCGAATTTGTTGCTTGCGATTTGAGATGGCGTTGTTTGGAAACCTACCTTCTACAGGTAGTTTTTCTAAGGTTGGGTGGCTTTTTACATTCTGGAGTTCGCCTCTTCCACCAGTTTTTTTCATAGCGTCTAAAAGACTGCCTCGCGCCGGTAGCACGTGATTCGACCACCTTACGCTTGGGGTTTTGGTGTTCGTGTTAGACATTGCTAACAAAAACTTAGAAGGATTAGGTACGCAACTATGTAAGGGTTTGGTGCAAAGTTTAAGTTGATAGCTAGAAGACTTTCTACAAATATCATAAGGTTTCATTTTCTTTACACAGTATGAGCCCGCAACTTACGGCGTAAAGCCTGATATTATCTCATTCTTGGACATTTCACTAAAGTCAAAGTCTTGTTTTTATTCAATTAAAGTATCAAAGATACACTTATGAACGTACAATTTTTTTCATATACTTGACCGCCTTGTTCGGATAAAGAGCCTCTACTCAGAAGAACAGGCAAGAAACTGAGGGGTGTTATTTCTTCAAATATTAGGTCCTTACGTATGAAATTGGCGTTTTGTCGTACTGATCAATTTGAGCTGATCATCTAGCTGATCTAGAGATCATTTAGCTGGTTTTTTTTTCTTTGGAATACAGTCATTCATTTGTTATTTTCCTCATTATTTTTTCTTTGGCGTCGCTTATTACCGCGCAATGGAAAACATGAATTAACGGTATATTTACGAGTACGAGTTCTACCGTGGCACCAGTGCTGCAGAAACAGCTCGAAGAATTAATGATGTGTACGGCGCTGGTGTCGCTAAAGATAGCATGGTACGTTTTTGGTTTCAACGTTTTCGTTCTGGAAATTTCGACCTTAAGAACCAACCCCGTGGACGGCCGGAGATCAAAGTGAAAAACGAAGAATTAAAGGCTATTGTGGAAGCGGATCCATCACAAAGCACTTCAGAGATAGCAGCAGGCTTCGGGGTAAGTGACAAAACTGTATTAATCCACTTGAAGCAAATCGGGTAAAAAAACTCGAACGATGGGTGAATGAAATGAATTGAGTGAATCGAACTTACAAACACGGGTCGCCTGTTGTGTTACTTTGCTCAACCGACACAATAATGAAGGGATTTTAAATCGAATCATTACTTGTGATGATAAGTGGATATTGTACGATAATCGAAAGCGCTCATCGCAATGGCTGAACCCTGGAGACCCAGCCAAATCCTGCCCTAAACGAAAATTGACTCAGAAAATGTTACTTGTAAGTGTTTGGTGGACTAGCGCCGGTGTCGTTCACTACAGCTTTCTTAAATCTGGCCAAACGATTACGGCAGATATCTATTGTCAGCAACTGCAAACCATGAAGGAAGAACTAGCTGTTAAACAACCGAGATTGGTCAATCGCTCTAGGCCACTGCTGCTTCACGACAACGCAAGACCACACACTGCATAACAAACAACCACTAAGTTAGCTGAGCTACAATTGGAATGTCTGCGACATCCACCGTACTCCCCGGACCTTGCTCCAACAGATTACCATTTCTTCCGGAATTTGGACAACTTCTTACAAGGAAAAAAATTCCACTCCGATGCAGCAGTCCAAACCGCCTTCAAAGAGTTTATTGATTCTCGCCCCCATGGTTTTTATAGTAAAGGGATCAATGAACTACCCATAAGATGGCAAAAGTGCATAGATAACAACGGTGCATACTTTGATTAATTAAATATATTTTACAAAAAAAAAACGACTTTTTATTCCTCCCGTACAAAACGCCAATTTCATACGTAAGGACCTAATAATAAATCAATTACAGCCTCACAAATTTTGGTTTACAACTAGGTAGGTAATATCTATAAATACTAGTCGGAAGTGGAAGTGGAAGGATTAGGATTTCTCATGCAAGTTTCGACCTTACCTCCCGTTATAGTCGTAGTCCCACACCAGATGGTCGTTTATGCTGACGTCAGTGGCGCCCAGTAGAGACGCAGCTTTTGACACGGCCATGTTCAGCATTGGCTCATTCACCTCTTGGAGTATCATGATTTTTGAGTTTGCTAGAATTTTCTAGGAATAGAACAAATTAGGTAGTCTTACTAGCTTATTGCCATAGTTTTCAGGTTTAAGTTGACTTTATATTAGAACAATGTTCTGTTATAGGTACAGGGTTCTCAGAAAAGGGTGTACTAAGCCGAAAGGGGGTCATTGTACTCATCATTATGAAAACTTTTAGTACCTATTTTTAGGGTTAGTTGATTGAATCAGGTGTTACTTTGCGGAGGTTCATTTTCAACACTGTTTCTTTAACCAATATCTAGTGTATTTTTATTTTCGCTCTAACGTCGCATTAAGTACGCCAAGGAATTTTAATTTGAATTATTATGGGAAACTATTGAGTATAAAGTCAATCGTAGGCAATTTCTGCAAATCTTACCAGACTCATGTTATGCGTATCCCCGTACTTGCATTTCAAGTTCATAGCACTAATCAGTATGTTTGTGATCATTGGCGCAGTCCATTGCTTGAAGCAAATTAAGTGTTTCGGCTTACCGAACCTGGAAGACATAGAGCTTTTGGACAAACTGCATTTTGTTTGCAGTAGTTTCTTATCGAGTACCTTAAGGCTGTTTAAGGTTGTGTGTTTAAGATGTGCTAGAAAACGGATCAGTGTGAAGATGTTTAAAGGTTCCGTGACGCTCTGAATTTTCCATACAAACGCGCTTGTCAAATTTCTTAGAAACCATTTATCAGATTATGATGAAATTTGGCATATACAATTAGCTAACTATATCTCCATCCTTATGTTCTTGGTTTATTTTAAAACGTGCTCAGGAGACAATAAAGCTATGAAAAATATCCGCATTTGTAAGGGGTCACTTTTGACTGATTTATTTAATAGATAGACAAAGCAAATCAAAAATCCTTCTACATAGAAACGCTGACTAAATAATTAGCATTTAAATTAATCCATAATAAAAGGGAATTTTCTAGTTTGATTAGAGAAGTGCAAAAGTCATAAAACATTATTGAAACTGGACTTTGTCACTCTAACTTTAGAGACCCATCAGTGTCTGCTTGCTCTCTTCGCTTGTCGTCTCCTTCTAGACGAAATGGCAATAAAAACCTTTAGCCAATGCATAGTTAGTCTAAAGTGGTCGCCGGACCCTTAACGAAGCTGTACTTATAAAGACGTGAGCGTTTCCACCAGAGATGTGTGTAGATGCGTAGCGAGGGATGTGTTTTTTGAGAACCAATAGAATCGCTTCATTTACCCAGCCTTGCTCAGCGCAGCTCCGGTGGAAACAGCTTCACGGCTCCGGTGGACACAGCAAGGTTTTTGGAAGTACAGAACAAGCGAGGGTTGTCCTAAAGATGCACGCGTTATATATAATAGTTTTATTTAATAATTAGGTTAGCACTCAAAACAATGCTCAGAAGAAATGTGAGCATTATCGTCCTAGACTAGAGCAAAGTGTGTAATATCGTAAGATTATGATATATGTAGGTACAACTGTGTTTTGCTGAACAAAGTCTCCGACTTTTGTCGGCTGAACATACAAAAAAAAAAGGACGCGAGCGAGAAGCCTCTTACGAAACAGTAAAATATATTAGGTATCAAGACATGTCGAAAAACAAACTTTGCAACTAAGTAGGTACATCTGAAAGATAAGAGTAATGTTAGAAACAGACATTTGCCAAAACTGCCTATGCTGGAGGCAAAAACAGAGAACTAGGCGGGCTTAAGACTATAGGTACATTCCGTAGGTAATGTACACTGAGGATACAAGACTTTGGGATCAAAGCTTTGGACCTAATCAATAGATACGAATGAAACGAAAACTGACCGTATCTATATTTGTATATCCCGAGACAATATCCCTCATGATGCATAAGCTAGGCTTTGCATCGAGCCCTTCGCTGACTTCTGAAGATCGATTTCGTGCTTCATATTTTCGTATGACCATTTCGTGTGTATTAGGTATGTATCTACCTACTGTAGTTTTCCGGCGAAGTGAGCTCTGTGCAGTCTACTGGGACAACTCGGCATAAATAAATAAATTCGGAGCACTTGCACACACGGTCGCCTGACCCCAAACTAAGCAAAGCTTGTACTATGGCCGCCAGAGACATACATACTTAAATATTTTAAAATACATACTTAAATAGATATTAACACTAGAACAAACACAAATGTTCATCACGCATGAATGCTTGCCCTAGGTGGGAATCGAACCCACGCCCCCAAGCTCAGAAGGCAGGTTCACTACCAACTGAGCCTTCGAGGCAGTCGCATCAGCATTTTTATGTATGTATGTTTATTGATATACCGTACAATAAAAATTTAACCATTGATTCAATTTTCATGGAATTTAGCAGGCAAGTAGTTCATGCAAATACAATTTAATTAGCAACTCACGGGCAATAAGATGGCATATTCCTCGCTTGCAGAACCAAAGCGTAACATTTTTTTATGTTTCTAAACAACATCTTGTACAATTTAGTTGTAAGTAATTTTGCCAAAGGATTATAACAGAAATAACATTAGGTTACATTATTTTTGGACATATTAGCATCAAAACGTATAAAATCATCAAAATATTATAAAAATTGATACATTTCGAAATGAATTTGTGACTTAATAATGACGCGTAATGCCAAAACTATGATTTTCTTTGCGTCAGTTTTGGCAGATGGATTAAAACCCTTCTTGTTTGTATTACTTGCAACAGCATGTTTGCAAGTGTAAACTCTGTCTTACGCAGTACATGCTGTCGGATATATCTCGCGGGAGTTTTGTTGCAGGTGGAAACGAGCCCTAAGGATTGAAGGAAGTAATTTTTTCTTGCGGGTTGTGGAGCATTGTGAGAATAGCATAATAAAATCCATCATTCGTGGAGTTGACTTTGTCTTTTCCAGCCAGCAGGCCAGCTAGGATCATTATTTATTGCGGTCCCGCGGATCTTGATGCGTATTACAGAATGTAAATAGCCTATTAGCGTATCATGGATCGTGACACGAATCATTATTATGAGTGCAACCATAATAAAGACTACTGAGTGTAGCCTATACTCGTACTATAAGCTACCCTCAGTAGTTGTAGCCGTAGTCATTGTAAGGAGAAGACTAACACGCACTATCACAGTTCATCAATGATCTGGGCCACACTAAGTAGTCAGTATCACGATCCATCAATATGCAAGCCTTCAATCCACAGTTCGTATCACGATCCATCAACACTATAGACCATAGTGTTGTATAGTGAGGCTTGCATATAGATGGATCGTGATACTGATTACTGAGTGTAGCCTAGCTTATTGATGAGCCATGATAGTGAGCGTTAGCCTTCTCCTTACAATGACTACGGCTACTTCAATACAAGGGCCCATAGTGTTGATGGATCGTGATACGAACTGCTGATTGCGGGATTGCGTATTGATGGATCGTGATCCTGATTACTGAGTGTAGAATAGCTTATTGATAAACCGCGATAGTGAGGGTTAACGTTCTCCTTATAACTTCGGCTACTTGGTAAAAAGAAATATGAAAAGTATAAAGTGTATAATATACTTTAGAATTGCATAAAATATAATTCCACCCGTTAAATAAATTCGAGCACTCATTAAAAAAAATATGATAATGCAACGATTATCTCCGTGGCACGTAGGAATAACTGAACAACTCGACTTGCATGATTTTTTTTTTATTGGCTTAAACGCTTCCTTCGTATGCGCTTTACTATGTATAAAAAAATCAGCCCGAAATATACAATAGTTTTAGAGCAATCGCGTTTTGTACATCTCGACACCCTTGCATTTTATTGTGTTTTACTTGATAAAACGACTTATCAAGTGTGTGTTTGCTTAATAATATTGACATCTTGAATTATCAACATCAACACATGTTCAAAATATTGAAGATCTCGACTTATACACCTAAGCCTTTTCTGCAAAAATTAATTTTAACTTGACAAATTGAGATGTCAAGCATAAGTTTGTGTATGAATAATTGTCATCTTGATTTATCAACTTACACTCACATCCAAAATACTGGATATCTCGACTTATACACATAGCCTGTTTCTGCCTCAATTGACAAATCGAGATGTCAAGTTATGGCAAGCCAAATATTTTTGTTTAAAAAGTGACATTATCACATGTTCACTTTTACCTTTGCCGTGGTGATTTAGTTTTCATCTGCAATAGCAAGATATCAAGTTGTTATCTACCCGAGCTGGATATTTTTTATGTACCTACTGGAGCCTAAACGCCAACAAACATGCCATGCAACAACGTGAAGTAAATATAAAAAATATATTATAATGCTGTACATTATTGGTGACTATTACTATCATTCGTGTACTATTGTTACACGACTCCGCAGGAGCGTGTCCGACGGCTCCGTGCAACGGGCTAGCTCTGGCGGTAGTGGGTTCGTTTTACACTGGTGGCTGTTACATTTCTGTAGCAGCGTTATGGAAAAGAAACGGATAAATACCATTGTGGAACCGCCGCTATTAGAGATGCGGGGCTGGGAGGTTACCGCGGTGCGGTGACACGTCCTTCCACCGACATCGTCGTGGTCTGAGGGCCATGTGCTCGACAACTCAGCGACTCCTGCTAGGACAATCCGTTTCGTGAGCAACGTGACACAGGCCCGTACGGCCAAAATATAGCGAAACAGAGCGAACACTTACGACTTTTCTGCGATAAAAATTCTTATTTCGAAATTCTTTTCTGCGACTGGATTCTCAGTATTCTGATTCTGAATGACAGATGTAGTGAGGAGGCCGGAGGCGGAGATCCTCTCTTTTTGACATTCGATTCTAGTGATGCGAGCAAAGAAAACGACTAATCGATTGATTATTGACCGACATTCTCGTTGATCCCAATCGGATGTCAATGTCAGTGACGCGTGAAGTGTCACCGTCAACACAAATATCAAATCGAACGTAAACAAACAAAGGAAGACTAAATTCCTGAATAAATTGGAAGAAAAATAAAGGAACAAGGCTACTATTAACTAATATACGACGGCGAATACCTAACGTGAGTCTCGACGGCGGATCCCAGTACTACAGAAGCGATGTTCTTGGACTTTAAACGACCGAGCGAATTTGTGTTTCTGAAAAGTTTCTACTCTCTTTTGCAAGGTTCTGATGTCTACGATCGCTGCCAGGACTGAAAAAGACGCAGCCTCCAACGATCTAAAGGATTCTATGATACAAGGAAACGAAATTAACATGGTGCGGAATGTTCCTGCAACACTATGTACCTACTTACATGCATACTTACACAAAAGATTCAAATCAATACAGGGTTGATTGATAGCGGGGTGCAAAGCCGTAAAGAGACGCTAGCATAGATCATTTAGACCCTATAGAGCCATGGTTGTCTAAGACGAAGTCTGACAATTTTTTAAATCTGTGTTTTAAGGTTTTTGGGGAAAAACACCAATGATGGCCAATCAGAATAAGAAGTTCCTTTTTTTCACTTTATTTAATTAAAATAATAGTCATAGCACCGCGAGAATCCAACTAGAAAAGAAAGGTAAACCATTTAGAGTAGGAAAGGGTGTCAGACATGGAGACCCTCTACCTCCAAAACTATTCTCAGCGGTTGTCGAACAATCTTTAGGAGACTTAACTGGGAAAACCTCGGAATCACTGTCGACCGAGTCTCCCTAACACAATCGAGGTTCGCAGACGATATATATATATAATGTTATTTGCTGAAACACCTAAAAACATATAGCAAATGATACTTGAACTAGCGGATGAAAGTGAGAAGAAAGGTTTAAAGTTGAACCCAGAGAAAACAAAGGTAAGGACAAATGGGAAGAAAACCACCATACATCTAGGAAATAACCAAATTGATTACACTGATGAATATATCTACCTGAGACAGCTAATAACACAAGACGTCCCTATACGCAAAGAAGTTGACAGAAGAATAACAAATGGCTGAAAGAGATACTGGAGTCTGAGAGAAGCCATGGAAGATAAAACTCTTCACATTAATGTAAAAAAAAAACTTTTCAACACCTGCGTACTACCTGTTTTAATGTATAATCAGAAGACTCAAATGGCAATGGGCAGGGCATATGATAAGAGGCCAAGAGAAATGGAGCAAAATTGTGACACGATGGTGCCCTAGGAGAAGGAAAAGGGGCAGACCACAGAAATGGTGGGATGATGACATTAGACAGGTAGCAGGAGTAACTTGGAATAGAGTGGCCCAAGATAGACAGGAATGAAAAAGGTTGGAGGAGATCTTTGCCGATTGGCAAACAGACCTACAAAAAATAATTAAGTATTAGAATAGATTAAGATTAGTTTAACTACCAAAATATACTTGTAAATCCACACTCATAGTTTTTAGTTCTTAATACTTTGTAAATAGATACTAAGTTGGTCTGAATAAAGGGTTTTATTATTATTTATTAGTATTATTATTGATATTAGTAATGTGTAAGCAATCTAACAAAACATGTATTAAGCATGTGTGTCATCAGACATTTTTACAGATTTTTTACAGCCACTTAAGATTACGAAAATTTTCAAAGATTTTTTAAAACGGTTTTTTGAAGTCGTTTAAAATAATAATTAGAAAAGCTTTTTAAATAAGACCTTTTATAAGTAGGTATTTATGTCTTGTAGTGTGTTTGATTAATATTTTCTTATTTGTAGAACTCAACGATTGCCAACTGTTGATTTCTCGGGATAATAAGTCTAGCCTATGTGTAAATTTAGTGTATACTCTAAATAATTCATTTTAATTAGAAACAAATGCGTTTCCATTGTGTTTTTCCCATATGTTTTAAAAATAATTTTAATAAGTTAGTGAAAATAGTTTTTAGATTATGTAAATGAGCGTATAATTCTAAAAAAAATATATTTTAAATACTAAGACTTTTTTTACATTTTGCATTATATGCTGAAAAGTAAGATATATCTTGTAAAGTAGTAATAATTGCTTGACAAACTATATCTGTTTGAAGTTGTCATTGGTTTACTAATGAGAAATAATGCTTTTTCCATTGAAATAAATAGGGTAACCGATAAAAATGATCCGTACTCAGATGGTGAATAACTGGATATATGTCCTTAAAAGCCAAAACTTGGTCTACAAGTCGAGTTATCAACTTATTCAAGGCATTTCAGCTGTTTGACAAGTCTATTATTATGTAAACTATAAGTTGTTTCGTTAAATTTTTGAAACCATACGAAAGAGGGCCTCAAGTAACCCTCAAAATAACTTTGACATCATCGTTTAACTAACTTACCGACTAAACAGAAAATGTCAAACTTTAAAATGGCTGCCCTGAAAAATTGACGTTTTTGCGATGTTCAGTTATTCCTGCGTGCCACGGATCTAATCATTAGATAAATACAAATTATTTAAGGTAAAGAGGAAGTTGGCTAAAGTAGGTTGGTTGATTGGTCGAAGGTCTGTTTTTATCAGGTTATGTGTTCATTAGGATTTAGATTTTTTCCTTACTTATATAATTATAGCTGTGTTAAAGGTAGATGAAAACAGTAATAAAAAATACACTCAATGTTAATTTTCGAAAAAAAAAAACTACGTGTTTCTGCGTTAGCTGCCTATCGTTAGCTGCTTAGATTGGAAATGTTGTCGGGTTTTTTTTTAATTATTTAAATTATTAATTTAAAAAACACGACATAGATAACAAAAATAGCTATTTCTACATTTTTTTCTCTAATGTTTTAGCGAGGAATATTTTTGTAACAAGTATCAAAAAAATACCGAAGTACGGATCTAAAATAAGTAGTAGGTAGGTAGTATGTATTTTAACTTTAGTCTTTAAATAAGATTGGAACTTTCCCCAAGCTCCCCCACTGATACCACTATCACATCATATACAAATATGCAATTAGCATTATTACGTATATCACTTAACACAAATTGGACGATGATTCCAAATAATAGAAGATGTTGTTTACACTGAAATTGTTCTGTGAAATGTGTTTTATTTTGATAATCCCTGTGGACTCGGTTCATTTCTATTTGATTCTTTGATATCCTGGTACAAGTTAGGGCTTAATATTTTATAGTGGTAGTTGTTTTGTGATTATCGTGCTGAAAATGGAGCTGTATTCTATAAGACATCAGCTGTACATTGCGGGATGCTGTAAGTGTTTTTTTTAAGTTAAAATGACTACATGACTGGAGCCCGGTTTATGGCGACAGGCTCGCCCTCTGTCACATTTGGGACTGAATATTGTCTGGCGAAGTGTGGGTGTTGTATTACACCTCTGCCAGCCCCTTCGGGGGATTTGTAAAGAAATATTTTTTGCTAGGAGTATGACAAAATATGCGGTCATCCTACGATTAAGAAATTTTACGGATTTGTATTTTTCTGACTAACTATTTTGTTTCAATTCTATGTACGTTTTCTCAAGGGATTTTGTAGAGAATATCAAAAAAAAAAATTATTTCAAACACTATCCAATATTTAACTTTTTATCGAGTTAACAATTTTTAATCGATTTCGGCCTTCCTTTCTTCCTTTATTTCTCTTTGCGTACTTCCTCATGGAATCTCTTTTATATTTCTTTTACTTGATCGTTAAATAAACAAAGTATCAGCTGAATTTTAATTGATACTTAAAAAAGTACTTACCACAAAAAATTACATACATTCATATCGTCACGCCTTTCCCCCAAGGGGCTGGCAGAGGTGTAGAACACCCACACTTCGTCGGTCAATATTCAGTCCCAAATGTAACAGGGGGCGAGCCTGTCGCTATACACCGGACTCCAGTCATGTAGCAGACGACATACAATACGCACATATGTTCACACAATGAACAAATTGGTGCGTGCCTTCGGCTGGGTCCGAAGCCGCTCCCTCTGGCTTGAGAGGCGGGCCTTCACCGGCAAGGCTATCATCGCTTTTAAAAATTACTTGATACTTTTTCTAAGTTTATCTTGATTTCCAGTGTACTTAGGTCAAATATTAGTTGGGTACGGCTTGGGGTGGACGGCACCAGTGATACCGAAGCTGCAGGATGAGGAAGAGACTCCCTTGCCGAACGTCATCACTGATCAAGAGGCATCCTGGATTGGTTCTTTGCTCTACATAGGAACTATTACTGGTAAGATTTTTCTCAAGTTTTGACGCAAACAACGGGTGTTATTAAATTTAACCTTCTTTATAAACTTTGTGCCATACAAAGTTTATAAATTTATTTGTCTTTTTCTTTTATTTTTTTAACTCTAGCTATAAAATTATGTAAATTAAAGGACATTATTATCTTAATGTATTTTAGTTTTTCATGTAGTTTGTTGGTGTGCAATAAAGTTGTATTGTATTTTTGTATTGTATAACATCAGACAAAACACTACCCCCTCGAAATAGACAAAACATTATGTATCCTCCTTAGTAATAATCGTTGAATAACCTCGGAATAGTTAAACAGTGTTTTGTCTTTTTTGAGTTTTTTAAATGTACAAGAAATAAAAAGACAAAACACTGTTTAGCTATTCCGAGGCTGTACAACGTTTATTGCTATAGGGGTATAACTAACTATCAGTTACTAGTTGCGCCCCGCAGTTTTACTCGCGGTTAAAACATTGTAGCGTATGTTAATCCAGGATATAAGCTACCTCCATACCAAATTGCATCAAAATGCGTCCACCCGTTTGAGCGTGAAGAAGTAACAAACATATAGGTAGTTACACACATACACACACACTCGCAAACTTTCGCCTTTATAATATTAGTGTGGTTAGTGTGACTAGTATGATTAATTAGTTTTCATAGGCTCTTCATTATAGTTTTTGGTGTGCAGAAAAGCGATATTGTACTCTATTGTAACCATTTTGAAGCTATACAACGTTTATGAGAAAGGGGGATGTGTGTATCTGTGGCATTAGAGCTCCTGAACAGACGGGCTGATTATGCTATTTTTTTGTGTGAAAGGTGACTTGACCAAGAGTGTGCTTGGCTATAGAAAACTACTTAAACCTATTACCTGATACTGGCTCTGTATCAGGTAATAGGTACACTGAGCTGTACACCTCGCGGCCGACGTTTGTTCTCTTCAGAGCGCATTCCTTAACCGATTATCATGAAATTTCGTGGGCAGGTTCGATAATTATACAGATTTTTTTGCTGAGTCAGTTTTTAACAATTTTTCTAACAAAAAAATCATATTATTCAATACAATACAAAAACTCTTTATTGACACCTAATACAAAATGAATCTAAATAAACACTCAAAAATATCTAGCGAGCGATCTATTCCAGACAACCTTTGGATGGAATAAAAACACTACGATTAAGCGTGGACGGTGGTCTACGATTAAAGAAAAAAAAAGTAAAGTAAAAAAAAAAAAATTTGTTCTTACAAATTTGAGACTAATAATAAACCTAAATACTAACTAAATATTTAAATTATCATATCTATCTAAATATGATTCATAAATCATAAACCCGCACTGAGCCAGTGTGGTAAATAACGACTCAATCAGTAGGACGTAAAAGACTGTAATGATGATGTGTTAGCATGCTTCCAGGTCCTTACGTCACCGGGTTCCTCTCAAACACCAAGGGTCGGAAGCCATGCCTGTTCCTCGGTGCCGCCATCTGCAGTCTGTCCTTCATCATGTTGGCTGCAGCTGTCAACATAGCTATGATCTTCACTGGAAGGATCCTCATTGGCTTAGGAACTGGTATCATCTTCGTCATCAATCTCGTTTATATTGGAGAGATTGCGTGAGTACTGATGCTATTTTTTTACTTAAGCAACTAAATTCAATATTAATTTTATTCAGTTTAATTCTTAAAATTGTTTAAACTTACTGTGATTTGAAATAAACAAATATTTAGCTCGGTTACGGTGAAATTCTGGAGACTCTTCGTACCATCTTCAGCGTGCTTCCAACTTCCTATGATTGTATTCAGTTTACATTCATTATAATATTATCCTACTTAATATTATAAACGCGAAAGTTTGTGAGAATGGATGGATGGATGGATGTTTGTTACTCTTTCATGCCAGAACGGCTGAACAGATCAGGATGAAATTTCGTACAGAGACAGATTATAATCTAGAATAGCACATAAGATACTTTTTAACCGCGGGTGAAACTGCGGGGCGCAGAACTCAAATTTTCATTTGAACACCATGATTCAACAATATTTGCCTTCTTTCTTTCAGGTCAACTGAAATTCGAGGCATTCTCCTAACATGTACAGCAATCTTCAGCACCCTAGGAACCTTGATTATATACGCCGTAGGACCTTATGTGTCGTACTCGGCTACTGGATACATTGGCTTAGGTCTCACTTTGGCTTACACAGCTGCTATCTTCTTCATACCTGAGACTCCATTGTTTCTGGTTTTAAAAGGTTTGTTCACATTTTAGTTACTTTTAAATTAATTGGTTTCTGTTTATCCTAACTAATATTATAAATGCGAAAATTAGTTTGTTTGTTTGTGAAGCTTTGACGCCTTAACTATTCAACTGATCGTTTTAATTTTTTCACACACCTTTTCAGGGGTGCAGAAAAGGGTATAAGTATAGGCTTTTCAGCTTATTTTGCTTATAAAGATAATTCTGGCTTTTATTAGAATTAGCATTCCGTATTTACATACTAACTTTAAATTCAACTATCTGACCTACATCAACATAATTTTATTTTGCGGTAAAACGTAGTCATTGCGAATTACGTACTTTTTATTATTTATATATTTAGATTTATATTTTTTAGATGAAATACGTTTTTTTTACCCATGATAAATACACACAGTACACACACATGTAGATATTTTTTTTGTTCACACTAAACAAAGGATAGAGAATGAAAATGCGGCGACCGACAAAGTCTAGATAATATTTAGATAAGTAATCGTTATTATTTAAATTTATGTAAGTAATTATCATAATTATCGCTTTAATAACCTACGCAGCAGTAGCCGATGAAAGAAAGATAAGATTGATAAAATACATATCAGTTTCTCGAATTTTTAGGTACCTATTTCTAAATCGGGTGGCAATTCCGCTGACTATAGGCGATGGTTCACTTTACTGAACCTTTGACATTGTGTTAGCCCTTCTTCTTCTTGGTCGCTACGCTCTTGACAGAGCGGTCGTGGTCGTCATGCAGTATTGTTATTGGCAGGGGCTGATGTAATGCGCCTCACAATATCTCGCCATGTCTCTCTGCTTGAGGTCATTCTTGTGCACTCATGCACGGGACCGCCCACAGCAGATTTGACCTGATCGGTCCATCGCATAGGTGACCTGTCGCGCGGTCTAATGCCCTTAAAATAAAATAAAAAAACCGGCCAAGTTCAAGTCCGACTCGCGCACGAAGGATTCCTTACCGTTATTTATAAAAACAGCAAAAAAATTATGTCTGTTGTATGGAAGCCCCTTAAGTATGTATTTTATTATATTTTTTAGTATTTGTTGTTAAAGCGCTTATAGAAATATAAAATCAGTGAACATTTCAACTGTCTAACTATCACGGTTCATGAGATACAGATACAGACAGACGGTCGGACAGCAGAGTCTTAAAAATAGGGTCCTGTTTTACTCTTTGAATAGAATAGAATAGAATAGAATAATTTTTATTGTCATTATGGAACAGTTCCTTAATAATTTTAACAAAAAAAAAAATTAAGGATGCTCCTATAATGGACTCGTCGAAAAGGTAATTAAGTACAAACAATTACAAAAGCATTTGGTAATATTATTACAGTCTTGTGTCTCCCTCAAAAAACGATAATGACAATATTGCGCGGGTATCCAGACTAGGTATTCTAACTATGTTTAAACTGTAAAATAAATTCAAATAAATCTAATTCTAAGTCAGCTGTATAGGGGCTTCGTCAAATAATAGAAAAAATAATGAAAATAATATTAATTGTAATACTAAAATTGTATAGGTATGGACTTTAACTTCTAGAAATAAATTAGTTTTATGGCATCATTATTAAAATTACATAATAAAAACAATATAATAAATTACAATACAATAAATTCAAAACATTATTACCTACTCATCTGTCTCTATTAATTGGTGGCTCTTGTAGTCATTACAGAGATATTCCGATATTTTATAGATGGATTTAGACAGAAGCAGTACGTTTGGGTACGGAACTCTAAAAATGGACGGTGAATGGTCTAGTATCACTTAATTATAAGTACGTTTCACAAACGATTCACCGTAAGTCAAGCTAGCACGTATGTGATACATTAGTGGTACTGAACCGTTCCTCTTTCTTTTTTGGAAAACGAAACGTCAACGGTTCTCAAGCATCGGCTAAGGTTAGGTTAGTCCCTTGCTGAACCGAATCTCGACTTTATATCAACACTGATAAGTATTTTAGGCAGGTGAAGTTTGTATGTATTAAGAAAGTAATAAAAATTACTCTCTTAATACAAATTTATCTGATTTATCTCTGATTTTAATAAAAATTACGTCACTAATAAGACAGCCATGCAATCACAGAATTCCTACTAATATTAGCTACTACTAATAATAATAATAATATTAGCTATTACTAAGCTAGCTGTTTTGGGTGAGCGCGCGCGCGATGTACGATATAATCATTGTTTCTTGTATTTATATTTAGGCATAATTATATGGCATATTTAAGCTAATTAAGGGTGAGAACTGTTTGTCCTAGACAAACCGCATTGGTTTTAAGGGCATGTTTAGTTTAAGCTGTAGTTGTATTTACGTTAACAATAATAATAAAAAAATAAAAAATTGTAAACTCGAAAGTTTGTGAGAATGGTTGGATGTATCTTATATCTTTAAATGAGCAATTCTTGTATATATATATATATACCAGCTGCGCCCTGCGGTTTCACCCGCGGTTAAAAAGTATCCTATGTGCTATTCTAGACTATAATCTATCTCTGTGCCAAATTTCATCCAGATCTGTTCAGCCGTTCTGGCGTGAAAGAGTAACAAACATCCATACATCCATACATACCTACAAACTTTCGCGTTTATAATATTAGTAGGATATATTATATAATTGGAATCTCGGAATCGGCTCCAACGATTTTCATACAATTTAGTATATAGGGGTTTTCGGGGGCGATAAATCGATCTAGCTAGGAATCATTTTTAGAAAATGTAACTTTATTCGTGTTTTGTCGATAATCAATCTCAACTGAAAAATATGACTCTTCCTGACATCTATTGGCGAACAATAATACAATTTTTTGTGAGCAACTACGAGTAATTGCTATAGCGACACAACAGCAGATAGCGTTGTTAAGTAACACGAAGTCAATGAGTGTTTGCTTTGAGGTTAGACTAAAATCAATTGTTTATTATCCAAAAAACACAATAAAAAAATAAAAAAAATACCGAGCAAAGCTCGGCCATCCAGGTACTGTTTGTTACTCTTTCACGCCAGAACGGCTGAATAGGTCTGGATGAAATTTGACACAGAGATAGATTATAGTCTAGAATAGCACATAGGATACTTTTTAACCACGGGTGAAACCGCGGGCGCAGCTAGTAATCTTATAGATCCGAAAGCGAATTTGTTTGTTTGTAACGCAACTCAACCAATCATCATGAAATCTTGCATAGCACACTTTGTCAGAAACAGGGTATACTTAATAGCCGAAAAATTAAAAGTTTCCGTCAGACTACGGGTAAAATCGCGGGGCGCTGCTAGTAGACTATAGACATTTATCAAAGCAGAGCTAATCATCAGAAGACAGACAGATAATAACATTAGTAGTTCTTTAACCACTGTGCTGAAACCAAATAAAATTGTAGCTGCCAAAGGAAAGCGCAACGTTGGCGCAATGACTTCTGGGAAACGAGGGACTAACGTTACAGTAGTAACTGCTGTATCTGCTCTTGGAAATGCTGTACCTCCTATGTTTGTATTTCCGAGGAAACAGTTTAAGACACACTTTCTTAACGGTGGTCCCCCTGAATGTATAGGAGCAGGCAATGCCAGTGGCAGCCATGGGTTATACAACTTAATAATGAATATAACATTACAGGTGAAGACGACGAAGCTAAAGCAACGCTCATGCATTTAGGCCGAGGCGACGAATTCGAAAAAGTACTGTCAGCCAAACTAGACGTTTCTTCGAAGAAAAGCACTAAAGACCAGTGGACCGAAATAGTCACCATACGAAGCAATAAACGAGCTCTCTTCATAACGCTCACTTTGAACATACTACAGCAGATGAGCGGAGTAATTGCCGTAGTGTTCTTTGCGACTACAATATTTGAAATGGCTGAATCGTCGATAGAACCGCATTTGGCGACAATTGTTATTGGTGTGACGCAAATAGTAGCTAGTACTATAACGCCGTTCTTTGTTGAGAGGTCTGGGAGGAAGTCTTTGTTGCTGGTGTCTACTGCAGCTTGCTGCTTGAGTTTGGTAAGTTATTTTTTATGCCTGCCATTCATTAGACGAGCCTTGAACTGTACGCTGCGCCGTACGAATCTGGTCCACTGATTCGTACGGCGTAGCTGTCATCGCCCACACACTATATGGACGCTCGGTGCGGCTCGCTCGCGTCTTTGACGGCGAGCGATGGAATAGTCCGCTCGCCGATACCATTCACACGTAGATTCGTCTATGGATTAGTCGCCAGCTACAAATCCAGCTGATTAGTAAGCGTGTGGTGGGCTTTAGATGCGCGACCTGTTGAGATATAAATGTGTGGATGCAAATTAAAGAGGAATCTGAATTTCGAAATACAAGCGCTATGGCCCTCTATTTCGACGCATGGGATATCTTGGTCACTCTCACTCTTATGACTTTTCAAACGAGAAAGACAATGACCAAATTATATTTCACGCCGCCTGTTTGTAAAGACTGTGATAATAAATTCATCTACGGTCGTTGTTTTAAATTAACGTTATTGAAACTCTTAACTTTTGATCAGCCAAATGGTTATTGAGAATTTTAGGCAAACATATCGGCGCGGGTTCGAAACATCCAACACAAAGTGGAATCTGTCTTCATATTTTCTTTAACATTTGAAAGAATTTGAATTTTTTTTTTCTTTCAGGGCGTCTTAGGAACCTACTTTTTTTTGGACCACATCGGGAATTCAATAGTGAGGAGTGTCGGGTGGTTGCCTCTTGTCACTCTCATTATCTTCTTTCTATCTTATGATCTAGGTAAGTCTTTAGATTTCTATTCGCATAAACAAAGCCGTTTAGTTGCAAATTGCCCGAAATTTCCTATTCCAGATTGTCCATATCCCAAAATGCCCCTTTTAATAAAATGCGTTTTTCAAAACTGCAAATTGGTAAGAGTGAATTTGTGCTGCAAGTCTCACTGCATTGATCGGATGTCCAAAGTAAATGTGGATGTCTTCAAGTCTCGAGTGAATCGGTTTCTTCTAGGCAAGCGTGCTCCGTCGTAGGCCGCATCACTGCTTATCTTGCATGTTGGCGGCCAAACGCAAGCCTACTTAGTAATAAAAAAGAACAATTCATGCTTTCTTTTCTAATGTAAACAATCAATTAAGTTACATTACAATCGATACCTATTATTGCAAAAGTATTGTAAGTTAAATAATTATTATTTCAAAAAACATCTAATCGGTATGGTATCTATAAACTGATGTTATTTCAGTTGAAGAATACATCAAACGTTGGTAAAATTTCAATATAAATAAATAAATAAATTCGGGACACTTCCACACACGGTCGCCTGACCCCAAACTAAGCAAAGCTTGTACTATGCCTGCCAGAGACTGATATACATACTTAGATATTTTTAAATACATACTTAAATACATATCAACACCCAGACATAGAACAAACACAAATGTTTATCACATAAATGTTTGCCCTAGATGGGAATCGAACCCACGCCCCAAGCTCAGAAGGCAGGTTCACTACCAACTGAGCCACCGAGGCAGTCTAAATAAAATTATAAATAAAATTATTAAATAAAATTATTTACACGGATTGGTATGTGAAATATCTCTTATTCGCAATGAAAGTATGACAAGTTTTTCGATCAAATCCCTAAAACACGCTAACATGACTCTCGATTTAATGTCATTAATCATAAACTTCTTATAGTTTATGTTTGGTTTCACTATATTATGGTGCTGAACTATCTCAAAACGCGCATTATATAGGTTCCTCATTAAACGATACCCCTAAGCATTTTTGAATAATTCAACAATTTTAAAGACGTACGTTTTTTTTTTCAATTTATATAATACAGTGTAAACTCTTTATAACGAAACTCAAGGGACTGAGCATTTTTTGTCGTTATAGAGAGTTATCGTTATATGGAGTGAACAAAAAAACAACCAAATTAACAAGAATTTTTAGTATGTATGTCTTAGATAATAAATACTTATAAATTACTTAGTTTCAAAGTAGGTTTACGACTGATAATACGATACGATACGACAGTATGCTTGGTCGAAGACCATCACTTCCGAGAAAACAATGCGTCATACTGCACGTGTTCAAGGCAATTAAGGATAACAAAAGCTAGACCGACCTCGGATGTTTCGGAGCTTCAAAGTCTTTTGTTACCTGATAACATAACATAAACAATAATACCGATAATAAATATTTACTGTCTAAAAATATGAACACATTTTTTCGTAATAGAGAATGGCGTATCGCTATAAAGAGTGTTTCAATATGTGGGTTTCAATATTTAACGCAAACCAACCAAGTTGGGCTCACTTCAACGTTATAGGGAGTTTATTGTTATAAAGGATAACGTTATAAAGAGTTTACACTGTATATGCTATTTAAAATTAAACTGTAATTGATTTATTTTATTTTTATTTTCTTATTCTGTATCTCAATTTTTTTTAGGATTCGGCATAATTCCCGGAACGTTCATCGGTGAGATGTTCACACCCAACGTCCGCAGCACAGGGTCCACGGTCACCATCACCATCGGCTGGCTGTTCGGTTTCTTCATATCCAGTGCCTTTGGTCTCATGGTTGCGAATGGGGCGCATATAGCTTTTTGGGTGTACGCTAGTGCGTGTGCGCTCGCGTTTGTGTTTACTCTAATATTCGTGCCTGAAACGAAAGGGAAGTCTCTGTTAGATATACAGCATATGCTGAGCTTTTCCTGGATTAAATGAGAAGAAACGTGAGTTGTTGTTTTATTGTAAAGGTATATAGGTATAAAAAGGTACTAATAAGGTAAAGGTACTGTAATCTCTGAATAATAATTGAAGTATTATTCTAATTAAAACTATTCTAACTAATGTTATAAATGTGAAATTGAGTTTGTTTGCTCCTTTATTTGTTTGTTTACGCTTTCTCGCCTAAACACTCAACCGATTACTCGTATCATGATCTGTGATGATTTTTTTGTTACCGTGTTATGTTTTCAAATGTGCATGGTAATGTTTTTAATCATTTTAGAGTTCCGTGTTGAGAGTGTAACAAAAACGGAACCCTAGACAAGCGAGTTCTTGCTACTAGGCGGATTTATTTTTAATGTAACTTTGTTATTTACTCTACGACGTATTAATTAAAGTTCAGGAGCACTTCGAGCATCTCAAGCACTATTGCCTCTACATATCATGGAAACAGTACCTCTTTACACGTGCTGGCTTTGCCTTTGAAACACCTGAATCTTATCACAAGCTAATTTCATTTGATCTTAGTGTTTGATCTTTGTAACTGTGCGTTAATCTTCATGAGATAATACTAAGATGCCTTTCAGCATAATTACCTAGTTACAATTTTAACTATTATTATAACGACGATTACAACTTTTTGAATCGTTATATCTCAAAAACGGTGGCTCGTAGAAAAAAAAGTATTAAGAATTTTTTGTAGATAATTTTATGATCTACAATTTTTGTCTGAGGTATTTTTATGATAAAACTTATCGTTTTGCTGAAAATCGCGAATAACAATTTTTTTTGACCTTTGACATTTAATACAATTTTTTCCTTACATGGGAAAGATGGGGAACTTTCAAATTTTATTTGAAATAATATTTTAAACAATCTTACCGATTTTCAGCTTGGTGGGAATTTATGTAACTTCGAATGTCTAAATTGACCGGACAATCAGCTTTGGAAAAAAATTGTATATCCGCAATCTGTCCGGCGTCTGTCCGGCTGTTTTTCTTTACAGGTAAAAATGTCGGAGATATGATTTTTTATCGTTGAAAATCATATCTCCGCCATTTTGAAAACGTCCAAAAACTGAACCGAGAAAAAAAAATCTGTACTAAGTATAATTGTCGAAGCAGCTCAAAATTTCATGAGAATCGTTTGAGGAATGCTACCTGCAGAGGAGAACAGACTCCGACCACGAGGTCTTCTCACAGGGCCACTTGTAGGCGCATCGGTGCAACTAACAGTAATAAAGATTCAATTACTCACGGGTTAAATTATATTTTGTTGGGTGGTCGCGGCCGCGATGGCGCGTTGTACGTACAACGCGCTTGGTAGTTTTAGTGCGACTGGAATGTTCGAACCGAACGCTGGATCTTCTCCCTCCCTTTGGGGGGAGTGAGGTTTCGGCTTCGAGGATAACCTCCTTGCCGAGGCTGGGCTCTGAGGGACACAGCCCTCAGGGGGGTTTTTAGAGGACGCGAGTACCTTCCCAGCGCGAGCCGGGTGGCATCTCAAGCGCCCTCTTCCGATATGGTCGCGGTGGCCACATCTTGGCTTTGTGGAGCCTTCTTCGCCTCCTTCTTCTTTCTTCCTCCTTCTCTTCGGGCCTCATCTTCATCTTTGCCGCTGGGTCCCTCTTCGTCCTCCTGACCAGTCAGTAGGAGGTCTCGAGGGAGGGCACGCCAGGTACGTACGTCAGGGGGGCGTGAGTGAAGCGGTGCAA
The DNA here is from genome assembly GCA_911728515.1 of Peribatodes rhomboidaria. Taxonomy (NCBI): domain Eukaryota; kingdom Metazoa; phylum Arthropoda; class Insecta; order Lepidoptera; family Geometridae; genus Peribatodes; species Peribatodes rhomboidaria. The sequence goes on from OU452190.1 coordinate 3,653,558, forward strand.
TGTTATGAAGGTGGGGGTGTGGTCCGTTGTCGGCTTCAGCAAACATATTGCGAGCCAAACGAACCACGAACTCCCCCACCGTTTCGATTTTCACGTCCCGGGCGATGACGTCATTGCGTACGTACCGGCCGGCTCCCGAGACCGTCCTCAGTGAGACGTTTTGAACCACCTGGATCTTTTTCTTCTGACTGGCCGAGCATAGCGCATACCACGCCGGCGCAGCGTAGGTCAATCTAGTCCTGACATAAGACTTGTAAATCCCGACTTTGGTTCTTAATGGCAGCTTAGAGCGTAGGACCGGGGCGAGTAGCGCTCTAGCAGCCTTCGCCTGGTGGACGGCGTGCGTGGTCTGCGAGCGCATTCTCAAGTCCCGGTCGATGAGGACGCCCAGGTACTTCACTGTCCTTTCCCACGTGACGTCCTGTCCTCTAAGCTGCATTGGTGGTGGGTGTTTACTACGCTGCGGGCCGGTCAGCAGCGCGGCCGTCTTGCCCACGTTGACGGCCATCCGCCACTTGTCCAGCCAGTTCGGCAGGATGTCGAGGGCTCGTTGCACCCTGTTGACGGCGATGGCAGTGCTGCGTGATGAGGCGATGTATGCGCTATCGTCCGCGAAGAGGGACAGGACGACTCTCCTTTCGCCTGGTAGGATAGCCTCCGGGATCGGGATGTCGTCGGTGTAAGCGGCGTAGAGTGCTGGAGATGCGCAACTCCCCTGGGGGACACCCGCACCGATGGCTCTGTATCCGGAGCTGACGTTCTCAACGGATACGAAGAACTGCCTGTCGGTGAGGAACGATGCCACGATTCGTATTAACGCCGGCGGCAACGTTGTGCGCATCAACTTAAAGATGAGGCCTTCATGCCACACCCTGTCGAAGGCCTTCTCTATGTCTAAGAACACGGCAACGGATCTCCGCCCCATGTTCATCTCGTGGGTCATGTGGTGCAGCACGCGCGTCAGCTGGAGCGTGGTGGAGTGCTGTGTGCGGAACCCGAATTGTTCGTCCCGGGGTGTGAGGTGGGGACGCATTCTCCGCAACAGCAGTCGCTCAAACAGCTTCGCGCAGTGCGGCAGCAAGGTGATGGGGCGGTAGCTGGCAGGCTGTCTTCGGTCCTTCCCCGGCTTGTGGAGGACTATAACCTTGCCAGTCTTCCATGATGAAGGGTAGTGTCCCGTGCGGAGTATTCCGTTGAAGAGACGGGTTAGGCAGACGATTCCCTTCGCCGGCATCCACTTGAGGGCGGCGTTTGGTATACCGTCATGCCCGGGCGCCTTCTTCACCTTCAGCCAACGCACAGCTCGGACTACCTCCGTTGGGGCTATGAAGTCCTCGCCTCCCAACGGAGGAGCTGGGGACTGAAGGTATGTGGACACTTCCCTTACAACTTGCCTGTGGTGCTCTTCGACTTCGGTTGAGGCCTGTGGCGGGACAGGGTGTGGTTGGAACCTGGAATGTTCGTCGGGAGAGCCGCGGGCGCCGGCGGTCGCTACCTCCCGCGCGTCTCCCCCTCTTCTCTTCCATTATGTAGATATGTTGTAAATATTTAGGTAGGTAGATTTATGTGCACGTATGCAAGCGTGCACACCACTAGAAGGTAATTATTACCGGCGTAGAATGCAGATACATGCGGCCGCGCAAGAAAACAGCTCCGTGAGTTTTTAGCCTTATCGTGAATCTTATCTACCGCTGATTTTATTCGACCGTAGGATTTGATCTAAGTACCGTGATAACCTGAATAAATCTAATCTCTATCGCAGATATTACAATCTTTACATTTACATACGTCCACAAACTGTTTTTGGTTCTCGCCAATATCTCAGGTGAATTAAATACACTTTTGTAGTTTTTTTTTTTTTTAATGAAGAATAGGTCAACATTTGACTACCAACTCGCCTGATGTGAAGCGACATTGTGGCCTAAGATGAAGCACGACGACCTAGTAGGTACTTATTCACTCTGGCCTCGAAGATATCTAGGTTGTAGTTAGTCGGAAAAACAGGTAGATATTTAATGCACCCTTGATCACCTGGTTGATCCGGGTGAACAAATTTTACTAAAATTGCACTTATAGCACCCAGGTGATTAATCTGAGGTGAATTAAGTATACTACCCGAACAAAACGAACAGTATTTTATTTTTAATAAAATAATAAGTAGGTAGGTAATAATGTCTTTATTTATCACAACAACATAAACTTACTTAAACATACTAATTTAATGAAATACTTCAGTTAAAATGTAAAGCGCCAGTTAGGGTCTGCAGGTAAAGTAGGTACTTACCCTAAAGGCTGGCAACCTTACCTCGTTTTTAGGGTTCCATACCCAAAGGGTAAAATGGGATCCTGCTACTAAGCCTCCGCTGTTCGTCCGTCTGTCACGAGGCTATCTCATGAACCGTGATAGTTAGGCAGTTGAAACTTTCACAGATGATTTATTTCTGTTGCGACTGTGACAACAAATACTAAAAAATAGAATAAAATAAATAGTTCAGGGGGCTCCCATCTATATGGGAGCCAAAATATGGGGTCCAAAATACCAGACCCTCCCCTATGGGACGGTCTGGTATTTTGGACCATTTAAAAAAAATGCGGTTTTGAAATGCTTTTTTGAAAATAGCACAGACAACGGATGTATTAAATGAAAGTATATTTATTTGGCTTCACATATAATTAATAAAAATCAACATAATAATAGCAACACTTAAGATAATAATCATTTTATGAGATCAGATATTTGTTTCAATTTAACCAACCGGTAGGATTAATTGGACCACGCGGTTGGTAATTTGGACCTAAAGAAAACTTACCTATAACACAAACACTTTTAAGAAAAATATCTCCCGTACTACAAACAATAACGATAGACATCTCACTTTGACATAAAATACTTTTAAAAAAACAGTCAAAATTCTGATTAAGTTTGAAAAAGATTAATTCAGATAATCATCACAAATATCAGGGTTAGTGGTGCAAGTTTCATGATTCCAGTTATGGCAACGTAGACATTGTATCCAATCAACGCTTGGTCCTTTCTTATCGTAGTAACTTCGCCCACATTTCCCACAATCATTTTCTTTATCTTCTGAATCGTCAAAGACTATGACTTCTTCTTCTTCAGTCGACTCTTCACTGTCTTCAATTTTTATCTTTTTCTTATTGCGTCCTGTTATGTGCGGTCCATTTAAGCGAACTGTTTACTCGCATAAAAAAAACGAATTTGACAAGAACATAACCTATCTAAGCCGGCTAATGTTTATCACCAGTTTAGTGTTAATTAATAACAAATCTCAATTAAAAATATGAATATATATAAAACTTACCTTTGCCTAAATTACACCACTAGCAAAGAACACCAAAATTTACATTAAAAACAATGAATTTCGATTTTCTTAATGACAACAAACCGCGCTGTTTTATGAGAAATCCGAAATGGCCGATGTGTAGTGAAGGTAGTTGATTGTCGTTTGGTGTTGCCAATTATAAAATAAATAAACTACTAAACTGTTATTTCATGGTGGTCCAACTTAACGAATGGTCCAATATACCGAACCTTCCCTTAACAGGCATGATTTTTTTTGACTTTTTTAGATAATGGTATGGAACCCTTCGTGCAAAAGTCAGATTCACACGTAGCCGGTTAAAAAAAAAATTACGAGATGCTTCTGATCGAAGCGGAGATAAGTTACCTCACTTTATAATATTGTAAAGGCGCAAGTTTGTGTGTGAGTTCGTTTGTACTTCACGCTCAAACGTATGGACGGAATTTTGGGGGCTGAGCTACCCACGTCCGTAGGAGTGTAGTCTATTCTGATTCCCTACACGTGGTCCCCGGGTAGTGCTAACCGGGTAGCAAACTCTGGTGGGAGGCTTCGGCCGTGGCTAGTTACCACCCACCGGACCAAGCCATGCCGTGAAATGACCTAGTCGTGGTTCGAGATGTAGTCCGGTGTAACCGTTCCGAAGACGGGTCTGAGCAGTAGCGCACTTGTAGCGCCTCACTCAACTGCCGTCTTTGTGCTTCTTCACTCTACAAAACTTTAAGGCTAGAGTGAATAAGTACCTTATAGGTCGTCGTGCTACATCTTAGACCACAACGTCGCTTAACATGAGGCGAGTTGGTGGTCAAACGCCGACCTAATCTACATAAAAAGATGTAAATCAGAAAAGAGTTAGTTTATATCTTGGGCTTTGGCAAGATCCCAAAATCCCAAATCCCAAAACGGCAGCAGCCAAATCAATAACTAGTAGTTCTGTGAGCTGGAAATCCTGGGACCGGCGTCTGTCCTCCTACAAGTTAAAAAACACATCTCCGCCATTTTGAAAAGTTTCCAAAATTTTGATATTATTTTTTATTTCATTATATAACCTAGTCGCAAAATTTTAAGAGAATCTGTTAAGAAATCCGACCTGTACACGAAGGTAAAGATCCGGACAGAGATCTAGACAGAATTCGGAAATCCGAAAGCATTATTGTCAAAGCTGAAGCACGCTAACGCTCGTTCGAACGATAAAAAAGGTTACTTAAAGGTACTTTTTAATCGCGAGTAACGCCTGGCGCGCAGCTAGTAAGTAGGTACCTATAGAATAAATTTGCATTTGGATAATTGTTACGAGATAATACTGAGATAAGTTTAAAAGTAAACTGAAAGGTGACATAGCCGCGAGGATAGTTATTTCAACATGCTGTTTAAAACGGCGCGCTACATACGTGTTCAGATATTTATAGCGGCTTGCTGTAAGTATTTCTTAACTCTTTACTGGAAGGTATAGTTTGATAGGTAAATAAAATACTAGTGGAGTGACCAAAACGGAAAAGGACTCCGAGTGAAAACGGTTGCGATTCGGGAAAGATTTTCTTTTAAAACTCACTGCGAGCGGGGACCGTCGCGACGCGTAAACGTGAAGATGCGAAATCTATCGGTAAAACGGGAATCCATCCACACTGCTGTTTCTGCTTTCGCAGGCGTTCGCGGCACTTGTCTGGACCGGTCTGAATAGTCTTAAAATTTAGATTAATGAAGGTTAGAGCACACCAGGAGCCGGGTGCAGTCCGTGTGCAGTCTCCCCTTTACAGCTGCGTGACTCACAAACAGGGGGAGCTATTCCTACGCGTGAGATGAGATGAGATTTTATCTTGGTCACTCTCTCACCTTTGACCATTCAAACAAGGGCAACAAGGACGAAAAATGGTAAGATTGAATCTCACTCCGTAAGAATAGCCCTCCTGCTCGTTGACAGAAACTAACTGACAGCGCGCCCGCGCATATGAGGTGGGTGCGTGTAGTTCAGTTACAGCGCGAATGATGTAGTATTCAACGGACTTTCTTACTGGATGTCACACCAATCCGTGTGCAGTGCAGTCCGGGTGCGTGCTGGTGCATAGAGTTTCATGTGACGCTTCACGGACTACACCTGCACTGCAAATAAGACTGTACTGCACATTCCACGCACCGGACTGCAGCCAGATTTGGTGTGTTTCAGCCTTGTTTGTGCCACAAAACCTAGCCAGCATACATCGTGACACCTTTCCTGCCTTTTTTCCCCACCTCTTTTGGCTTCTGCTTCCGTGGGTCAATCACACTTACCTAAGACTTGGTTTCAAAAACTTAGAACCAAGTTGATACTAACTTAAACTTTCTCAAGTTATTATTTAAACATAAAAGCTCAAAAATTCAGCTTATTTTTTGTCCCGTGCCTATATTTATTAACTAATGCTTGTGTTTCAGTAAACTTCTGTGAAATAATAAATGGATATGGAGTGGGCTGGTCAGGTCCTATGCTTCCCAAATTCGATGATCTCAATCAAAGCCCGCTGTCGTATGGAATCACAGAGGTGCAGAAGAATTGGATAGCTACAGCGATGTTCTATGGATTTTTGGGTGAGTAAGTTAAAATGTTGAGAAGCTATGATGGAATAGTCGGAGGTTTGCTTCTCAAGCCAGAGGGAGCAGGTTCTATTCCAGCCAAATGCACGCATCAATTTGTTCATTTATGACCATATTATTATATGTGCGTATTTAACGTCATCTGGAACGTAACTGGAGCCCGGTGTGTGCTGTCACATTTGGGAATAAATATCGTCCGACAAAGTGTGGGTGCTATACACCTCTGCCAGCCCCTTCGAGGGAAAGGCGTGACGATATATAAATTATGTTATGAGTTAAAATGTAACGGTTGACTTTTTTTAGTGTTTCGAGTATCATTAATGGTGTGTTGTGTTGTGTCAGAGAAATAGATGCTCTAAGTACACGAGAATATATTTTGGTTAGAAGAGAGCGAGTTTCACGCAAGCTCAGGTCAGCACAAAAACGCTCACCTTCCACAAAGTTAGTTAGAGCCAATTCTATTTTCTAGATCCACACGTTGGACGAATGGCGTTAGGGCTAACGTTGGGGCCAACGTTGGGGCACGACGTTGTGTGGAGCCGGCATCACTGATGGTGAAAACCACATCGGTTGCGTGGTTTGAGAGGATTTAGTAGACAGAGGGACAGACAAACGCAGAAAACGACTTTGTTTTATACTATGTAGAGATATAAAAGCAGAGAGATGGAGAAGAAAAAGAAGAATTAGAGACACACATCATTTTGATGTTCTCGTAAACGGTCAAATGTACGTTTCCATAGCCACTAAGTCCTAAAATTGATTGTTTTTTTTTCAGGTACTTTTCCTGGCGGATATTTATCAAATCGAATTGGAAGGAAGAAGAGTCTCATAATTGGGGGGGTCATACATCTAATAGCGTACGTGTTGCTAAGTTTCCCTAAGAACGTTGCCATGCTGTACATAGGCAGGTTTTTGACCGGCTATAGCATTAACTTTCTGATGGTTGTTGGGATGATGTATTCCGGAGAAATTGCGTAAGTGTGCATTATTATCAGAGTTTGGTTGGACTCGTCATCCTTGGGGCACGAGCACGGACTGACGTTCCAAATCGCCTAAATTTGTATGGAAATTATCGATTTTGTCGATTTGAAACGTCCGAATCAAACGAAATCCTAACCAATATTATAAATGCGAAAATGTGTGTGTTCTTTTGTTTTTTATGTTTTCACGCCTCAAAATACATAACATAATTCATACTCAATTGATCAAAATACAAGTTTGCTAGGAATACAGAAAAGGATATAGAGTCTCTTTCATCTCGAAAAAATAAAAACGCTCAAGCACTAGCTTTAAATTTTACTTTTTTTTTAATGCTTCCCTTTCTATATTTTGAAATCATTTTTGTCCACCGTCACCATATTGAATGCAAAAAAAGAGCTTTGAACTTTGAAAAGGAACGACTTGTCTAACGTCACCCACACCATCTCACAATGAAAATAGTATAGTTGGTTGGACCGTTATTTCTCTTGCTCTTAAGTACAACTTTTTTTTAAGTGAAACTTCTAATGCGACTTCCAACAAGGTTGCGTTATACGTTTAACGTTACTGGGGAGAGGGAATAAAAAGAGACAGAGTGAGAGTGAATGCGTGGCACTCGAACTCGACCGCGTAGTCAGAAAAATACACAAAAGTTTCACTTCTTCCGCGCGGAGGAACTCCACGCTCTTTTTTTCCCAACTCCCAACTTTTAAATTCTTGGAATACCTAGGACACAATAAGGACGGTAACGTTCTTAAGCATGTCTTTTAAACTTTTCCGATTTATAGAGAGCTTCGTCTAATTTCAGATCTCCAAATATAAGAGGCATCATACTGACAAGTATGGGAGTCTCTCACGCTATCGGGAGTCTACTAGTTTACTGCGTAGCCCCGTTTGTGGAATATGCAACCGTAGGCTATGTTGCTATGGGCTTGAACGTAGTCTTCATTACAGCTTGCTGTTTTTTGCCAGAATCCCCTATGTTCTTCGCCTTGAAAGGTACATGTCAATTACTTTTGAATTTTTTGATAGCAACGGTGGGATTGACATGACAGACTAAAGCGGTGTTTCCATAAGCGAGAAAACTACCGCGAGAAATGTCTGACAGTTTGTCCGACAGCAGCAAGCACTGTTGCGACAGCACTTGCTACAGAGTTTATACTTGCAGGCTGTTGGATAGACTGTCGGTCGTTTCTCGCGGAAGTTTTATGAACGTGATCTTATAGCTCGTTCCGGGAGACGTGGCGCGCGCAAACTGCTGTGTCACGTCGCAGGCCCTCAAACAGTTGTGCCACTAAAAACGTTAACCGGTAAATTACTGACTGCAAGTATTAGATACATTGACTCTGTTCCTATGAAATCATGCGAAGGATGGTTTAGTGCAGACGAGATACGAAGAAATCAGAAGCATGAGTGTGTTGACGCTTAGCAATTAGTTACAAATTTAGACATTAAGCGAATGCATTTAAAGTTTCAAATAAGTATTTTTTTCTCAATTTCAGATGACGAAACCTCAGCAAGGTTAGTTCTACAATATCTGGGCAGAAATAACGATATTAACAGCGAATTAAAAGCTATGATGGACAAAGTGCGTGAGCAGCGAAACTACAAATACATTTGGAAGGAACTGTTCAACATAAAATGCAATAGAAAAAGCCTCTTCATAACTATGTCTCTCTCAAGTTTTCAGCAGGGTTGTGGTATCATGGTCGTCATAGTCTACGCCAATTCAATATTTAGATACGCAGGTTCGTCAATCCAGCCTGATATAGCCACGATTATTGTGGGGGCCACATTTGTCATAGGTGCCATCATGGCTCCCATGTTCATTGACAAATACGGAAGGAGGATGCTGTTAATGATATCTACCAGCGGACTTTCTGTGACAATGGTAAATTCCCTTTTTCTTTAATTGACTTTATTACTTAGCTGCATTGTTCTAATGAAAATTATAAAACTAGTAAATATGTGCATTAGCTGAAGCTAAAACTGTTGAGTATGTTACGTATGTGAACTAACTATATATTTTGTCTATTCGTTTTTGGGTACTTTAGACACTTAGTTTTGCTTTGTCTTAGTTATCATTTATCATAATTTGTTAAATGATTAGTTTTATTTTTCAGGCTAGCCTTGGTGTATATTTTTACCTTAGACACACGCAACCATCGTCTGTTGAAGACTTGGGATGGCTTCCACTAGCTCTACTAGTGCTAGCACAGTTCGCTTATAGTTTTGGTAAATGGATTTATTCTTTACTAACTGCGCCCCGCGGTTTTACCCGCGGCTGAAAAGTATCCTTTGTGCTATTCTAGACCATAATCTATCTCATCTCATCTCTCTGTGCCAAATTTCATCCAGGTCTGTTCAGTCGTTCTGGCGTGAAAGAGTTACAAACATCCATCCATCCATCCATCCATCCATTCATACAAACTTTCGCGTTTATAATATTAGTAGTGTTAGCGACGGGCGAGCTTTAGAATTAATTGTACATAAGCTAAGTTAATGTAAATAGATTCATAAGTAAATCATTAACGTACTCGTAAGCTTAGAATAAGACTTGAACTGTTTACTTTGATTTGCACTGATTTATCTTGATTACGTGAACTTGAACCTAAAATGTATAAAGTTAAAGAACATTTCAATGCGGGCAAAAAGCCCCCGAAACATGTCACGACTTGTCCGTGGACTTTGGACTGTGTAAAAATTGGTATCTGAATAAACAAGCTCTAGGATTGGCTGAGTGGAAAATTGAGCGAGAGAGAGGAATATATCGGACGGTCCCGCACGCACGCGCCGCGTCGCTCATTGGCCGAACGCCTCGAGCGCGCTGCGTAAATAGTAAGCTAAGTGCGGGCGGGATCGTCAGCTCTTAAGGCGAACATTTTTGAACGGAAATCAGTCGAGCTCGCTCTCCGACTCAATACACTCAGGTGACCCGAAAGCGATCTTAGTGATCCACCTCGAGTATTAATCAAGACCCGATCCCCGCTGTCGGCGCTTGGTTTGGCTGTGGTGCCTCCGGTACCGCTGTGCCATAGTATCCGTCGTAGTTGCTACGGCGGTGGTACCGAAGGTGCCTCAGTCCTGCTGGCCTAGCGCCGACAAGTAGGATGTTTCTTATTTATTATGCATTGAAATTGCCATACTTCTTGCATTGTCTCATATTATGAATTGTCAATGTGCATTGTAAATGGGAAACCTAAAGCGCTACCCATGATCCAAAAATAACAAGGTCTAGCATTCCGAGAGCAAACACGTAATGACGTCACTCGTCATCGTCATCCGTCTCTTTCGAACTATTTGTAAATGACATATTTCGGTCTTGCTCAAGCATCGATTGACGTCACTACGAGTTGCCCACGTGACCGGAATGCTACCTGGTGGAGTGTATTATCATACCATGGCGCTAACCATGTTTATTTTTTTCAGGCTTGTCCATAGTTCCAAATACATTATCAGGAGAACTCTTTACACCAAAAGCGAGAGGGAGTCAGCAGTGCAATGATTACTGGACTAATTTCTGTCACAGTATTCGGCTACGTCGTGGTAGCTCTGGGCATCCATTACACCTTTTGGATATTTGCTATCTTCAACGTCCTCGCTTTCTTATTTGTGATATTTTTTGTACCAGAAACTATGGGGAAGAGCTTAATGGAGATTCAAGAAATGCTAGAAAAATAGTTTGTTAATAATGTTTTTTTTAGTACCGAAAAAACGGTTGCGAGTAAGATACGGTGCGGAACTTTAACAAATAATGAAATTGATGAGAGGAATGGGATCAGAATTTGAAGGAAATAGGTCCAAGTATTGTTAATACGATAGTTTTCGTTATTTCTGATATTTTCCTTACTATTTTGTGATAATTTGGAAATACATTAACATAATTATCGTCATGTCTTTCCCCCGAAAGGGCTAACATAGGTGTGAACAACACCCACACTTCGCCGGACGATTTTCAGTCTCAGATGTGACAGGGGGGCAGCCTGTCGCCATACACCAGGCTCCAGTCATGTAGCAGATGACATGTAATGGAAATGCAGTGCCAAATCATACACCTACATCACTAATGTTACATCCAAAATTCAAATTTACATGGACTTTATCCTCCTTAGCTACTAATAAACGTTGTTTAGTCCTAGGAATTATATTAGTTATACGGTGTTTTGTCTCTTTCTTTCTTTTAAATTTATGAACGTGTCCGAAAAAGACAAAACACTGGAAAATATATCGAGGCTATACAAGTTTGCCTATCAGTAAAGGGCAATATGTTATTTATTTGCTGTTTACCTGAAATTACCCTGAAAATACTACTTTTATAACAGACTGCATGCACGTTTCTTATTTAGGTTTTGTTCTTTACAAAAATATGTAAAAATCTCTATAAATAAAAATGAATGTTTATTTCCCTTGGTCATCGTATCACGCGTGAACAGATGGAACATTTAGGCTAATTCTTTGTTTGTTTTGATTTGTTGTGATTCTTATTGTCAGGAGAAGAATCTTACCAAAGAAAAAAAAAAAAAAACTGAACGGAACATTAGAAAATTATCAAAGTTAAGACAGGACAATGTCTGTCGGGTAAGCTAGTGAACAAATTTAATATTCTTCACTGGTTATTATTTTACGGAATTTACGTTTCCTTTCCTTCATTACGTTTATATGTATCTAGATAATAAAATCTACTACCAAAACGACTACGTCCACTGTAGCGAAGGATTTTAATGAATCCCGATACATGTTTTTGCCTCTTATTTCAGCGCTCGATAAATTCTCTTTGTTATTTTTAATTGAAATTGTCTTTGCAATCAAATTGGCATTGCCCTGCTGTTTTACCAGATACCTTGATAATTTCTCATAGCTACGACCACACTAACGGGAAAATATAATGCCCATAATCGCGTCATTTATTCCGTGAATTATGACGTAACGATATAAATTGGGTGGCCACACTTCTTGAACGGTCTAATCTAGGTCAATGCCCATTAACGTCAAACGGCAATTTTGATGTCGTTCTAAAATTAACGCGGCAAGTCGTTGTCACATTAACGTTCAACGTCCATCATCACCATAATTATCAGCGATTCCCGTTAGTGTGGCCGCGACATTACGACGTATTTTTCTGCGGAATTATAAATACTGCTAACTTAATTGACTCAGAGAAGTTAGGTCTCAGAGTCTACTGGGACATCACAACATTTGTTTGTTAGACTTTAAATTAATTATCTTGAGTTAAGTTATTAAAATAAGTTGAAGTTAAAAGTTCATAAATTTTTGCAGACAAGTAGCAAAGTAAGTAGTAGTAAGTAGCAAAGTAAGTGCACTTTGTTTAAATATGATTTGTGCAGCGATGAGTTGAAGAAGGCCCGCCTCTCAAGGCAGAGGGAGCGGGTCAAACCCAGCCGACGGCACGCACTAATTTGTTCATCGTGTGAACATAATATGTGCATATTGTATGTCATCTGCTACATGACTAGAGCCCGGTGTATGGCGACAGGCTTGCCCGTTCACATTTGGGGCTGAATATCGTCCGACGAACTGTGGGTGTTGCATCCCCCGAGGGGGCTGGCCTCGGGGGAAACGATTGACTCGGGGGCGTGACGATATATGTATGTACATAATATGTATGTTACGTTCAAATTGAGATATAGTAAATAGGTACATTTTTTTTTTTTTTTTTTAACCATTATTGATGCACTTCGTAACATTTATTTATTTCCTTTTCCTGGACTTTTCTTTCGACACCAACATCTCCCGGCTGCCTGCATACGTTGTATATTAATCTTCCGACACCAACATCTCCCGGCTGCCTGCATGCGTTGTATATCAATCTTCCGACACCAACGTCTCCCGGCTGCCTGCATACATTATATATGCCAATCATCCGACACCAGCTACTCCCGGCTGCCTGCATTTTTCTCACCACAATGTTATTTTTTTTTTTATTATTATTTGTGTTTTCAAACTATTGAATCGTCGATTTCCAAATTTGTTACGAACCCACACACACACACACAACGATCGTTAAAATAGTCATTGTAGAAATATTGTCCCGCATTGGTACTATTGGAGTTTATTGCATTTTGGTATTCTTTTATTTATTAATTAATTTAATCGTTTCCATTTTTTCACTTGTTATTGCAATCAAATATTTACTATTTTTTTTTTTTTATTGTTTGTTTGTTTGGAGCCGCATATTATTAAACACGAGTCGCGTCGCGTACCCCAAACATGGCAGGGTCGCCATGCAAAGGTGACAAGTGAAACGCTCGAATTCCAGATTACAACTGTCTTTATTTGGTCTACTGTCTTATAACCAAAATGTACCTATTTACTATATCTCATCTCAACCATCACCAGAGTATTGGAGCGTTGGAGAACTCACACAAAAATTTAGGTAACTATCTTAGAATACAAACTGAAAATCAATCAAACGCATGGAGTACATGGCTCCCATTTTGGTGTTTTTCATACAACACATCAGTGCACACAGAGACGAAATACACGCCTTTTGAGTTAGTTTTTGGCAAAAAGTGCATTTTACCATCGAATCTAGATACAGGAAAAGTAGATCCTTTGTATAATTTTGATAGTTATCCGCTAGAATTACGTTACAGAATACAAACCTCGCAAAAAGAAGCACGTAATAATTTAATAACTAGTAAAATTAATCGGAAATTGCGATACGATCAAAATATAAATTCTATATCATATAAACCAAATGATTTAATTATGTTAAAAAATGAAATTGGAAATAAGTTCCAACCAATATACTCAGGGCCCTATACTGTTGTAAAAGAATGTTCACCAAACGTTGAAATAATTAAAAATAATAAATTGTATACTGTTCATAAAAATAGAACTAAACGTTATGTTCCACCAGTATCATAAAATATAAATATAATATCGTATTGTATAAGAATAATAATTAGTTTAGCCTAAGAAATCCATATACATACTTTAATTAAGATTAAAATGTAACCAAATATATTACTAGCGTAGCCAATAATTTAATATTATAATCAACTCTAAACTATGTATTAACCACGTACATTTAGGAGCTCCATACTAACCCTTAGAATTGTAACAATAAAGGTATCTATAACTAGCATATCCCTATTGTAAAATAAAATAAACTAACATTTATTTTATTTTTCTAATAGCGGTTAAAATTAGATATAGTAAATAGGTACATTTTGGTTATAAGACAGTAGACCAAATAAAGACAGTTGTAATCTGGAATTCGAGCGTTTCACTTGTCACCTTTGCAAAATAAAAGCGAAATCTGACAAATCAAATTAAATTATGTAGATTAGCGAGGTTTCCACCCTAAGCAAAAGCTATTAATAATTAAAAGCAATGAAATAAAAAAAAATTATAAAATACTTTTATTTGAAAGGAACACTCAAATTTAGTATTACGAGTAGGTCATATTAGACTCAATTTGTATTGTAATTTTATTTATCTTAGAATAAACATGCTGTTTTATTCATGGTAGGTATTTACAATCGTGATCCAAAAAAACAAGGTCTAGCATTCAGCAAACACGTAATGACGTCATCGTCATCCGTCTCTTTCGAACTTGTTGTAAATGACATAATTCGGTCTTGCTTAAGCATCGATTGATGTCACTACGTGTTTCTGAATGCTATACCAGGCGGTTTACATCTTTTATTTTTGTTAAACATAAAGAAGGCATGCAATAATGCTTCACGAATTCGCAAAATGTCACAATATCAGTTCATTAATACTTAATTGCCGGCAAGAATTGTGTATTACTTTTTTCAACCGAAATGAGAACTTTCTCGGAAATACCTAGGTACTTACCTACCTACTAAGACAGATTTTTTTTTTAAATATTATTTTGGTGTTTTTATTAAATCAATTTCATATACGACGGTGATAGTATTTACTAATAATTTATTATTTATTAGTATATCTATATTTGATTAAATCAAAAACATAATTGTCTAAGTTCTAATCCACGTTCATACATTGTAGTAAACAGTGAGTGAGTGCACAGTAGGATATTGTTTTACAGTTGTTTGAGAATTAAACACTCATTTAAAAGTAAACCGTCGTTGGTGAACTCTGGCTCCGAGTTCCACGCTCAGTTCATTGAAAAGCTATCTCCATTTACAAGCTTTTTAATGAAATTAATGACTACATTTTAATTGAAGAACTATAATAATAAAAGTAGATTGTCCACATAGAAGAAAAATGAACAATGCTCCGTATACGTGCGTTTTGCTGCATGCAGACCAAAACAAACGCAGGCCAACGATGAGCTGCGTCTCGTTTTATTTTATTGAAACGAAACTAGACCAAGCGCATTCTTTGTCAATCGTTGGCTTCGTGTGTACCCAGCATTAGTATAACAACGATATAACCACAGATTGTATCGTTGTTCGTATGACACAACCTAGACGTTCACATAGGGAAAATAAGTAGTAAATCATCCCTTTATTCTACCATCAGTAAGTGTAATGTTCTGCTTCCAATACACATTTCTTCTCTGCTCTCATTCCCAAACAAAAAAATCATTTTTTCATTAGCTAATTTCATTCCGTCCAATAACATCCGTCTTTAGTTTTTTTTCTTTTTCCTTTCATTTCTTTTATGGTACCATCTGCCCTACCAGGATTATTTCTCTTCTTTTCATATCAAATACCTCCCACTCCACTCACCTCCCTCACTGTCAGTTGATGGCAAAATTGCCCCAAAACCCTAAAGGGCAGAAGTCCGTAATTAAAAAAAAAGGAAAATAAGCATTTCGTCACTTGCGGCCTTGCCTTGTGTCTCCCAGACGCAGCACTGTGCAGCATGAGCACGATGCAGTCTGTGATGGCAGCCACTGGCGAGCCATTGGCCGCCACCATAGGCTGCATTGTTTTCATTGACTTACTTATAAAATGTATCAATCCCGAAAATCCCGAGATCAATTTAATTTGGTCCCGAAAATTTCGAGGCTAAAATATGACCAGATCCCGGGATCACGAGATACTGGATCCTCTAAGCACGATGCAGCCTGCTGTGGTGGTCAACGGCCCGCCAGTAGCCGCCAATAAAGGCCGCGTCTCTCTGGGAGACGCCCAGGCTCATCGGCAACAGTTACCAGATCAATTCAAAGAAAGTGTACCCATAGGAATCATGGATGTGTAGGAACCAGTAACAACGCGGCTCTACTGTTTCCGGCCACACATGGACGACACTGAAGCCCAGAAAATGCTTATTTATGGCAACCATTGATATATTGTCAATGATGGCAACTGATTGTCTGACACAAGTTGACAATTTCCCTTTTGTGACTTCAGGTGACATTTCTAAAAATATGTTAAAATCTGAAAATTCTTGCTGATTATAAATTTATCTTCGCCTAAAGTATAATTCCATTCTCTCAAATGGTTTAAGCACACTAAATGTAAGGCAAAAACATGGCCAAACCTAAAAAGGTACATTTTAGTTAAAGGTTTTTGTTAAGTGTTTAAAAACTGCAGATCTGAGAAAATTAAATGTAAAACATCCTAGTAAACAGTGAAGATTTAAATTAGTACTCATTCCAAGACCAACTAACGTATGATAAGAAACAGTTATTGTTAATTCTCCAATAATACGATGAAGTCAACAGCGATGTCATCCAATAGAATACTTACTCCCTAATACTCCATGCTAATATAATTTTTGTAACTTAGATAAATTTGTATTGGGAATGAAGAAAAATTACAAAAGAGAGCTCAAAATTAAATAATGGAAAAAATTGGTGAATGTATTATTTGTGATCAGCCAGTAGATAAGAAAAACGGTCTACGATGTCACAATAAATGCACCCACTGCGTTCACTACATTTGTCTTGGCGTTGACGAAATCATGATAAATTGTATCAAAACGGGTGTTGTCGCAGTAATCTGCGCTTGCAAAAAACTGGCTTTCGGCGAAGAAAAACAAACAGAATTAAATAGTAATGAAAACGAAAAAGACGAACCTGGTCTTCTTTATTGCAAAGATTTACCTCCTGAATTCAATTTGAAAATGAGACCGCTACGTCCCATGGTAAGTAAAGTTCCAAAGAAAGTACAGATGACTGGCATTACTACTTATTTTGATGCACAGAAAAAAAACGCAAACTCCAGTAATGATGCTGATAAAGATGAAGTAAATGACGCTTGTGGGCGGAATAGAAATATCGAAGAAGAGTCTTCTTGCCCTTGTGACGGAGAAGAAGAGCCCCCTTGCCCTTGCCCTAGACCTATTATTGTAATTGACATTGAAAAGCCTTTTGGTGATTCAGAACGTACTACATCAATTTCAAAGAAATGTTTAATTCCTTGTAGTAGTATGCAAGAATGCTCAATGAATACAGATTACATCGAAGGCAGAGGCCAGGGCCAAGGCAAAGGCGAAGGAGAAGGAGAAGGCGAAAGCGAAGGCGAAGACGAAAGGAAAGGTGAAGCCAAAGACGAAGACGCTTGCAAATGCAGATGTGATGACATAAGCGAAGGTGACGATGACGCTGGTGATGTTGGATGTCAATGCAGTGAAATTACATTCCAGTTGAAATTTGTTTGGGAAAGCGACTGTATTCGGACCTGCGACTGTGTTCCGACCTGTAAGTTTGGCAAGCCTTATATTATTTACAGCATACCTACCTAGGAGCCTACCATGATGAAAAAAAAAACGTAACCATCATGGCACTAAGAAGTGCCATGATGGTTACGTTTTTTTTTCGACGCTGTGCGACCGCGAATCTTATCACCGCGCAACAAGGTTTCTGGTAGCGCAGCGTCGAAAATTAAACGAAGCCATCATGGCATTAAGATATCATGGTAGGCTGATGCGATGTTAAGAGAAAGAAATTTGGTTCTAGTGACTTCTCGCTTGCATAGCCCACATATTTAATTATGGCTTTAATAGTCAATTTAATGCCGATTTCGGATATGGCGATGTTTTCCTGTTGCTGGATTGTTATTGGTGGCCAACATATGGCCAATATACCGAATTTTTGCAGTTAATAATTGAGAATAGTAGCCACATATTTATTTTGTTACTACTTATTTTGTGGAAAATTTTCAAAACGGCGGAATTACATATGTATATTTTGCAATTTTGAAAAACAATCCAAAAACTGACTCGGCAAAAAAGATGTGTAATTAACCTGCTTACAAAATTTCACGAGAATCTGTTGAGGAATACGATCTGTAAAGAAGGACAGACGTCGGCCGCGAGACCTCGCGGCCGACGTCTGTCCTCCTACAGCTCACAAGTATTTAATTATATAAAATAACTGATGGTAGCTAGAGTAATTGAAAAATGTATGCCTACAACTCTTTCCCATAGCATAGTAGTTGCGCTCGATAGTTTCGTAGTGATTTCGAATATCTATCTCCATACCAAATGCCATGAAAATTAAGTCCATTAGGTCATTCATTACGTTCTAAAAACTACCACACTTTGAATAATATTATATTTGGGTGTTTCTCTAACTGCTAATTTGTAACTAAAATTAATCAAATCTGTTGTTCATTTCAGGTCAAAACGATGATGCGCCAAATTACTTGGATGAACAATATGCCATGACGTCTGTCAAATCAGATATTAGAATAGTACAGGATCCTGATCCTCTAGACTGCTTCCAGACAAACCTGCCACCTTGCACAGTACAGAAAACTGTTATGTCGAGTTGCTTGATCAAGCAAAACGTCCTGCCAACTGCAATACCGGATTGCTTGATTAAGCAAAACGAGCTGCCAAAGTCTCCATCTGACACAGTACTAACAACGACTAGGCCAAATAGCATTGATCAGCAAAAGGACCTGACACTAAAAATTTCACTTAACACCAAACAGAAAACTGCTACATTAAATAGCTTGCAAATACAAAACGTTCTGCCAAAGCCTCCACCTGCCACAGCACAGGAAACTATTATGCCAAATTACGTAAGGCCACCAAATTCGTCACGATACTCTCCAGCAAAGAAAACTGGTTTCCAAAATTCCTTGGATGAGCAGAACGTTTTGCTGTCAAAGACGCCTTTCGCTTTAACACAAAAAACTGGTGCTAAAAACTGCTTGTATCTCGCAAACGTCCATTCTTCAGAGTCGCCGATGTTCGAGAGACAAAAGATAACCGAACACTCCATTATTAACATTCTTGAAAGTGTCGTCCAGACAGTCAAGCAGTTGCACGATAAGATCAGGCAGCTAATGTATCGAATTGTATCAAAAAATCAGGTAAAGTGTAAAGCGCATTAAATTATGTTTTTTTTAATAAAGGCTTTTGTTACATTACTAGAATAATTGAGTACTTTTCGTTTAATTTAAATAAATAATTAAAGAAATAAATAATTTCGTAAAATTTTGTGTTTTCTACAAAACTCCACTTAAAGTTTCAGTAAAGTATCCATTACTTTACTGAAATGGGGTAAGGGGAGGGATTCGTCATCGTCATCATCATCACACCATTATTTGTAATAAACTATATTAACTTGACACTGGCAAATGCACAATACATGCGACGCCAAATATTCCTGGAAGGGGGAGCAAAAAAAAACTATGTGGGAGTATTCTTTGATTTAAACATGAAATAAAATTCAAAATTCTACACAGTTTTTGACCGACTTCAAAAACGAGGAGGAGGATATGCTTTTTTATGTTTGTTCTAGGATAACTTCGTCGTTTATGAACCGGTTTTGGTGATTATTTTTTCCTTTGGTAGATCATGCTTTACAGGTCCCATACAAATTTTATCGAAATCGGTCAAGCACTTTTTTATATATCAACAAAAGTTTAAAACTTGTTTACATGGATAACGAATTACAGGATGTGAAATCGGTTTTATAAACTTTGCCTTTTGTTATTATTCAAAACCAATACGCAACATCATGCTACATTTGCGTTGAAAGCAATAACTTCCACCATGCCAGCAAACTGCAATAAAGTTAAAAATCCGTGTAAAATTTGATTGGAAACTGAAAAATGGGGTCTGCAATGTCAGGGTAGGTGTAAAAAGTAAAAATAATATTCAGGACACTTGCACACACGGTCGTCTGACCCCATACTAAGCAAAGCCTGTGCTATGGCGGCCAGAGACTGATATACATACATATCTAAAAATATATAAATTACGTGTCACGTTGTTTGTCCGCTATAGACTCCTAAACTACTTAACCGATTTCAATCAAATTTGCACACCGTGTGCAGTTCGATCTAACTTAACAGATAGGATAGCTCACATATCCTACTAATATTATAAACGCGAAAGTTTGTAAGAATGGATGGATGGATGGATGGATGGATGTTACTCTTTCACTCCAGAACGGCTGAACAGATCTGGATGAAATTTGGCACAAAGATATAGTCTAGAATAGCACATAGGATACTTTTTAACCGCGGGTGAAACCGCGGGGCGCAGCTTGTATATATATATATAAATAATAAACGCGAACGAAGTCGTGGGGTGACAGCTAGTATACATAATATATTTTTAAATACATACTTAAATAGATAATTAACATACATACATAGAACAAACATATGTTCATCACATTTGCCTAAGGTGGGAATCGAACTTACGCCCTCTAGCTCAGAAGGCAGGTTCACTACCGACTGAGTCACCGAGGCTGTCAAGTGGGTTTAATCAGCTGCTTACACTACACTTCGGGTATGATAGAAGGGGATCATAAAATTCCCATGCCCGTGTCCGAATTAAATACCAACAGCTTCTAAAGAATACTTTAGAAGTTATCAATCGAGTTAAAAATGTACAAGAGAGAAAAGGACGAAACACTAGCTATTCCGAGACTATACCACTTTTATTACTAACAGCTCAGATCAACCTAGATAATAAGATGGCGCACGGCGTATGATTTAGGTGAAGCCAAAAACCATCCATAAACCACGCTACTGTCGTATATGTACACAACACGCACACATTGATGCAAAAAAACTACGGTACTCGCTTGGTCATTCTTACCTCGACATTATGAGCATTGGTTTATGGTATAATTCGTGTACATAAACATACATAGTGCAATATATAAGTGTGGTCAGGACTACATTTTGAAGTTCTTTTTTAAAACTGTGCAGTTTTTTACAAGTCAATTTTATTTATTTATTAAGGTAAGCCAACAGCGCACATATTAAACATACAATAAATAATGTTCTCATGGTTTCTACCTGATACATGCGCCAATTTTGAAAAAGCTGTAACATTAAACTCCTACAAAAATGTGCAGTTTTAGAATATTAAATCTACTAAGGTTGTATATTGGAACGGAAATGGCTAACGTAGAGTTTGGAAATTAATATTAGTTTTAGTGCAATTGTAAATGTTTGTCATGGCAACACTACCACGCGCACACGTTTAAAAAGAAGTGGCTTCAGCGAGATGTAACGCAGTGTTCCATCTTTTCCTCTAGATTGAGGCCAAGACAAACAGTGTTTTGTCTTTTTCGATCGAGTTATCTAAATAATTAAAAAAAAGATAAAGACAAAAAAATGTGTAACTCACAGAATATCTGGGGATCTGGCTATTCCTACGCGTGAGATGAGATGAGATTTTATCTTGGTCACCCTCACACCTATGACGTTTCAAACGAGAGCAACAAGGACGTAAAAAGGTGAGATGAAAATCTCAAATCTCCGAATAGAGCCACTGGTGTCGAAAAAAAATAGGTCTGTGTTGTAACTATTCCGAAGCTATACAACGTTTAATAGTAAGGGATATGAAAACAAGTAAAACTTACGTTACCTACGCATAGATCTAAAACACCGTCGATGTCACAGAGCTAAGAAACTCAGCTGAAGTTTGATTGGCAATCAGACTTACACAATACGGTGTTCCAGAACGTTCTCCGGAATTTATCACTGGGCTCTACTCCAATAGCTGAAATATTATAGACTGACTCTACCTACGAAGTTGGTATAACTTTTGTACCTATAGGGTCAAATGGGGCAAATGCGTCGGTGGGGCAATTGCGTCTTTCGAGAATTACTGACAAAGCCTACACAAATTAGCCGCCACCTCCATCTTTTTTGTATCTTTAGTTGCGATAATCTGTACAAGATGGCGTTATTTGCCTAAGTTGTGAAGGGTTTGTCAGTCATTCTCAAAAGACGCAATTGCTTACAGACGCATTTGCCCTAGTTGACCCTAATGTAAAATTATATATTATGAGAAATGTTAAGCAAAACCTCCTTGCTAACGTCACGATGACGGAACCTGCGTGGTGGGACTCTTTGCCAGAGAAGCACAAAGAGGAGCGCGCCATCTTTTTTTCTCGTGTGGTTGAGCGTGTCGGACATCGTAGGGTTTATTCATTTCAAAGTTAGTTGTTTGAGAATTAAATCTTGTTCTGGATTTGTTTTAATCTTCCTCTTTTTTTCAAAACCTCATCCGTTTCTGTTTGTAAAAGTATTTTATTAGCGGTTTAGAAATTTACAATATTAATTTGGCCAGAAGGATTTGGGGTGGATTGGATATTAGGATACATATTAGTTGAGCGGCCATTATAATTATAAAATGATATGCTACGGGAAGTTGGCATATCATATTTTCAGTTTAATTTTTTTCAGGTAAAATCACCAGAACTATTGCTAAAAAGTATCAGGAACTATAGAACTCAACTGCATGCGAACAGAACTCACTTTTATTTATGATATGCTGGGACATGATATGCTAAGTTCACGCACACATAGGTAGATACTATCTAGCTACACCCCACGGTGCCACCTGGGTGGTGATGAAGAATAATGAAGAATGGTGATGATAATGATGATTGAAGTAATTAATATCCTTCCTAAGGATCCCACCTATCTCTGTACCGAATTTAATCAAAGTTGGTCCACTCGTTTTGGAGTCCATAAGTAAGATACATAATATTATATCCACACATCGAGTTTGGTACAAAATTGAGATTCTGCAAATACAACGTAGGGTAATTTATATTACTTTAGTTATTAACTAAAGTAATATAAATAAACCAAAACCCGGCTGCAAAATGTTGTACTTACCCTATGTCACTTCCACTATCAAGGCGATTCAAATGACACCTCACATGTCGAAATACATCATGTTGTTTAGGCTGTAGGACGTGCCAAAGAAAGTTCATACATACATAACTACATATATATACATACACACTTACATAGATACACTCGAAAAACATAGCCCTCCTTCTTACGCAGTCGGGTAGAAACACATACGCACTCCGTCACGTGTTGAGCACTGTGAAAATTGCAACAACAAGATCTGAAGTGCGATATGTCGTACTTAAGGCTTCATAACCGAAATGCCTTAAGCGACATTTTACAGTTTTGTCTGAAAAGTTAATTAAATAAAAGAAACTGACAGCGGGTTCAAATTAAAATATTACTTACTTTCATATAACTGCTTATTTAGTACAAATGACTTTTGGAACATTTATCTGCGCCCCGTGGTTTCACCCGTGGGCCCACGGAACCGTTATTTCTTCAGGATGAAAACCTACCTTATACTACGGTAGCATAAGGTATCATTGGCCTTAATTATCTGAAAATGTTAATATTTAAAAATAGGCACATATGTTTTTTTTTTGTGAACAGACATAATTATGTCTGTTTTTCATATAGATACTTATGCATTTCCAAAAAAAAAATCATTTTTGCCTATTTTTAATGATGTAAATTTTCTGATAATTAAGAGTCCCGCGACGCTCTGAAATTTCCATATAAACGCGCTTGTCAAATTTCGTGGAAACCATTAGTCAGATTATGATGAAATTTAGCATGTACAATTAAATGAACTATACCTCCACCCCTATGTTCTTGGTTTTTTTAAAAACGTTCTCTAGAGAAAATAGAGCTATGAAAAATATCCGCATTTGTAAGGGGTCACTTTTGCCTGATTTATTCAATAGATAGACAAAGTTAATTAAAAATCTCTTTACATACATCATTAGCTTTTAATTGAATCCAAAATACAAGGGAAATTCTTAGTTATTTAAGAATGATTATAGAAGTACAAAAGTAAAAAAAAATTGAAATTGCACTTTGTCACTCTGTAGGTAACTTTAGAGGCTCGTCAGTATCATTACTCGCTCTCTTCGCTCGTAGTCTTCTTCTAGACGAAATGGCTATAGAAAACCTTAAGCCAATGCGAAGTTAGTCTAAAGTGGCCTTCGGACTCTTAAGGCCAATGATTTGGTCTCTAACTTGCTTTTAAAAGGTAGCGATTAATATCGTTATTCTTGTCATCATCTCAACCGGAAGATGTTGGTTACTGGACACATGCTACAATGATCTTCACAATGGCTCGCGCTGTCCGCATCCATCGTCTTCCCGCGACCTCCACACGATCATTGTAAAGGTCGTTAAGACCTACTGTATTGGATGTCTGTAAAGGTCGTTAAGATACACACACATGGTACGTGAACCGTGCACGCCACGCGCCTCGGATGTTTTGACAATATGAACGCGTTACATTTTAAGCCCGTTCCACATTATTGCCGGGAACGCCTGCGAAAGCCGTTTTAAAAAAGATTTTGAAAATGAAGACGAGGAGCTTTCGGGGGCGTTAGCGGCAATGGTTAGAACCTGTTTCACGGGCGTGCGTATTTTATTTACAAACGCACTTTTTATGTTAGGGAGAGGACAGTACTCGTATAACTTGCACACGTTAACTAACTAACGCGAACTCGCTAAACGCTCGCGATCATCTAAAAGTGTCTTGTCTTGACTTCTTAAGTCTTTGACTGCCTCGGTAGCTCAGTTGATAGTGAACCTGCCTTCTGAGCGTGGGGGCGTGGATTCGATTCCCACCTAGAGCAAACATTCATGTGATGAACATTTGTGTTTGTTCTATATCTAAGTGTTAATATCAATTTAAGTATGTATTTAAAAATATCTAAGGATGTATCAGTCTCTGACAGCCATTGTGCAAGCTTTGCTTAGTTTGGTGTCTAGCGACCGTGTGTGGAAGTGTCCCGAATTAATTATTATTATTATTAATAGTTAGAGCCTGTGCCACGTGCGCGCATATTTTATTTACAATCGCGCTTTTTATATTCGGGAGAGGACAGTACAATTTGCACACGCTAACTAACTAACGCGAATTCGCTAAACGCTCGCGAACATCAAAAGTGTCTTGTCTTGACTAGTCTTCTTAAAATCCGCGCGAACTGCACTGTGCGTGCGCGTGCGCAGATGTGTAACCGCCTTTAGCCTTAGAAGCGTCTACCGATTTTTTTTTACTTTCCCATAACCTTACGCATATAAGTCGCAAACGCTCGCTTGTACACGCACTGTTATTAAAATTGGACCTTAAAAAAGAGATATATAACAATTATATTTAACTGCAAGTGGTTAAATAAATGACATCAATAAGAAATATAATGTGTTGAAGTGGACAGTGAAGTTCTGTAAGATAAATAATACAGTATTAGATTAGATATTTCTCTAAATCTAATGCGGATAACTGCTAGACGGAAAGATATATTTTTTGGCATTGACGAATCTGTCTATCAATATCTAAATAAAGCTTAAGTTTATATACGTCAGTGACAGTGATATAGATAAAATAATACTATTAGTTTTTCTGATAATGTTTTTGTTTAGATATTATATTGTAGTGTAATTCAATAGTTCTTTGGTGTGACTAGTTTTTTGCAGTTAAATACGAGAAACTAAATGGAAAGTAAGACGTATGAATATAATAGTTTAAAAATGGAGACGTCAATTTTGAGGCAGTTGCTGATTGTTGGATGTGGTAAGTAGTTAGTTATATTTTTTATAGTTTTTTTTTAGTAAAAAAAAAACAGTTTATAAAAGTTTTCTTATGTATGCGCGGAAGAAGGTGCGGAGTTAAATTTTTAAACGCAGGGTAAATTAAAATGTAAATTGGTATTGAGTCCACTTGCAGAAAATACGGATTTAAATTAAAACGATTTAAACGCAGGGTTTATTGTCTCAAAATTAAAATGTTCCCCATAGGTAAAATAACATAACATAACATATCGTCACGCCTTAACCCCGAGGGGGCTGGCAGAGGTGTAATACAGCACCCTCACTTCGTCAAACAAAATTCAGTCCCAAATGTGACAGGCAGCAAACCTGTCGCCATACACCGGGCTCCAGTCATTTAAAATATCAAATAAATAAAATTAAGTTATAAATAAATTTTAATATATTTTTTTATTGCGATAGCTCAAGGTTAGTTTCTAACTCTTGATGGCGTAAGACGATTTATCAGTTTACCTAGCATTTAATGAGCAGTTAAGTCTGAGTTTAAAGATAATGCAAGCTTCTGCATGTGGGCCTTTTTTTTTTTTTTTTTTCACCTTGGGAAAATCCTTTATGGATACCACCAACAGCCCCGGGTGCGGGCACAGAGTGGTTATGTGGGAATCCCGCCACTGACGGCCTACCCACTAAAAACCCAAGGGTGTTCCACCTCGGCGCAAAATGTCGGGGCAACGGGTACGCTTCCGGACTCCTCCGCAGCTCCGACAGCGCCAGCCCCTTCGGGCACCACCTCGAGCTTGCGATCTCTCCCTCTCGATGACGATGTGTCGAACACCAGACACATCGTCATCATCCACCTTCTCGGGGACCAATTTTGCCCGTGGGCACCAACCAGCACCCGTGCCTAGGCGCCCATGGTCCCCATGCGACGGGTCAGATGAGTGGCCCCGCCGCCTGCCACTTCGGCCGCAGAGGATAGGGAGAGCGGCAACGATACACCAACACGCCTCTTCCTCTGCGGCCCCACCGCGTCCGCCATCAAAACGGTGGCAACCCCGTTTGGGCCGCGGAAGGTAGGGAAAGTGGCAACGACACACCAACAGTCCTCTCCCGCCGCGGCCCCCAGCCTTCGGTTGCAGTGTCGCACACGCGACACTTCTGCATGTGGGCCTAGCCTTACCGCGAGTCCAAATTTTTTTGAAGTCCATGGGTAGGTATGCTTATAGCTAGTTATGTATGTATCATCGTGGCGTCGACAGCTGATTCTGAATCCGAATAAAGGAGGTGTCAAGCTCATTTTTGTTAGGTATGGTCCGGGTGTCATAGTATTTTATCGACTAAGCAAGCGTTAGCTGGCGAAGCGTCTATGCTACAGCTTCGACAAAAATGCTTTCGTATGTCCGAATTCTGTCCGGATCTCTGTCTTCCTTTACAGTTTGCATTCCTCATCCGATTCTCGTGAAATTTTGTGAGCATAGGTTTGAAAATTACCACACATAATTGTTAAACAGTTTTTTGGATTTTTTTTCAAAATGGCGGAGATATTTTTTTTCTAATGCGCGTAATGCGATCTATAGAGAAAGACAGACGTTGGCTGACAGGTCTACAGCTGACAGAGTCACAAGTTTTTAACCGACTTCCAAAAAAGATGAGGTTCTCAATTCACCTGTACGTTTTTATTTATTTGTGTTACACGACTACTCCGTCAATTATGAATCGATTGTGATGATTCTTTTTTTGTTTGGTAGAGACCATACTTTAGAGGTGTTCCCATAATTTTACGAAATCGCTCAAGCAGTTTTTAGAATTTCAACACAAGTCTAAAAAATGTTTAGACGGATGACAAATTACAGGATAAGAAGTTGTTTTTTTTTTAAGCTTTTCTTTTATATTATTACTAGCTGCGCCCCGCGGTTTCACCCGCGGTCCGACGAGAATCGTTGATTTTTCCGGGATAAAAAGTACATGTCCTTTTCGGTCAACATGTATGCAAAATTTCAAGACGATCGGTTGAGTAGTTGAGCCGTGAAAGCGTTACAAACAAACAAACTAGCTAAAAAGCAAACGAACAAACAAACTCACTTTCAAATTTTTAATATTAGTTAGGGTTATTAATAGAGACTCCAAAAACACGGACAAACAACATAAGAAGAAATAGATAAAAATAATTTTTTTTCGTCAGCTTACAATTCCACTTCTGGGAATGGGTCATCTAATTTTAGACCCACGTGATTCCAGCAGTCTGCCAAGAAGCGTCGAACTAATCATGGCAGCGAGCGGTTCTTTAACCTGCCTTGGCGTAATTAGTTCCAAATCTCACGATTCGGCTTCATTTCTTTTACCCAGTACACTATGAAAACTTGTTACAAATCGATAAAGGAGATTTAATTCTGAAATGTAATGATATTTTTTAGGTCTGTGTAGTGTCCAAAACACGATTGCGTCGAGTCGCGGTCGAGTCTTTTTAAAAAACTTTGACGTTCATAAGTGTATCTTTGATACCTAAATTGAATTGAATAAAAACATTTTGACTTTGCCTGTTTTTTTTTTTAAATTCTATAAGTACCTAAGTAACTAGTAGCTCTGTAAGCTGGAGACCTCGCGGCCGGCGTCTGTTCTTCCCTACAGGTCGCATTCCTCTACCGATTCTCGTGAAACTTTGTGAGCAGGTTCGATAATATTTATACAATTTTTTTTTGTCGAGTCAGTTTATGGAAAAAAATTAAAATGGCAGAGATCCGGACAGAGACCCAGACATAATTTTTTTTTTAAATTAATTCGAGTACTCAAAATGAATAGCAGTGGGTCCCAAACTAGGCGACGCCTGTATTTTGGGCACCCAGTGATACTGTTTACCAAATACAATTTCCGTGCTTGTTATTGGATACATTTACGCATTCGACTATTTACATAGTTATCAGCATTGTTTAGGAAAAACGATAATATAACTAAATTAACACTATATATGAAAATTGAAAATGTGAGTTTGAAATTAATTAGGAAATACGAAAGCATATTTCTCCAAGCTAAAGAAGAGACGCTTCGCATGCTAACGCTCAATCAGTCGATTAATAAAACATATATTTTTAATTCATTACAAACATAGCTTGCTTAAGACGTGCGCTTGACCGCTAATCTCGTCAGATATTGCGTAATGAAACGACCTACGATGGAGCATGCTTGCTAAAGGCCTATTTACACAGCGCAAGTTTCTTGTTCATTCAAGAGCAATAAATGAATGCAATAAATTGCGCGCAATGATTTACCTTCAGGAGTTGTAAGCAACTGTTGTTTCGACTCAAGTTATTTGTTGATTCAATATTATTGTATGCAACAGGCGAGAAACTTGTAGCGTGTAAATCAGGCTTTAAAAGATACCGATTCACTCGAGGCTTACAATGCAATTTGATACTTACAATACAATACAAAAACTCTTCACTGACACCAAATACAAAACCAATCTAAACTAAACGCTCAAAAATGCAATGGGCGGTCTTATCGCTTAAAAGCGATCTCTCCCAGACAACATTTGGATGGAATAAAAACATTATGATTAAGCATGGACGGTGGTGTATGCTAAAGGAAATAACAATAATTAAGTAATGTGAATACCTACATAAATAATTACTGAATATACAAATAAAACTACATAAATATACTTACTACATAGACATTTGTAAAAATACCTACTTGTAATAAACTTTTTGTTAGCTATAATGTATTTATATGGGACAAACCTTGAAAGTTTAAAAAGAACCTCTTCCTAACGTTCGATTTCACTCAATTTGATTTACTTCCGTATCTTCTTCCGACGATATTCAGTCCCAAATGTGACAGGGGCGAGCCTGTCGCCATACACCGGTTCCAGTTATGTAGCAGAGAACATTAAATACGCACTTATGTTCACAAATGAAGAAATTGGTGCGTTCTTCTACTTGGTCCGAATCTGGACTCTCTGGCTTGAGAGTCGAGCCTTCTCCGACTAGGCTATCATCGCTTTTTTCAATTAGTGTTATTTATTTCTGATTTTTATACCTGTTTCCAGTAAACATTGGTCAGCTAGTCGTCGGCTACAGCCTCGGCTGGACTGCTCCAATTATTCCAAAGCTTCAGAACAATACAACGAGTCCTCTGGAAGAACCCATCACAGACATACAGGCCTCGTGGATTGGATCGCTCATGTATATGGGAGCCTTCCTTGGTAAGAATTATTTATTACTTACAAGCGAAACCTCGGGTGAAACTGTAGGCCGTGGCCTACTGTTTCAAGGGTTCATCGTGAACCGTTAATGTTTTCGGGATGAAAAGTAGCCTATGTCCTTGCATGTACTTTTAAGAATAAAAATAATTGATTGACAAACAACAGAATTAAATTATACACAGTTGATTATAAAATATTATATATGAAACAGTTAAAAGTGTTTGGCAATAGGTGTTTGGCTTTTGACAATTTGTATCCAAAATTTCACGATGATTGGTCGAGTAGTTAGAGCGTGAAAGCCTAACAAACGAACAAACAAACTCACTTAGCATCCATAGAAAGCATCCATCTATTTAAAAAACATAACTTAGTAGAACCCGTTCCCACCAGTGCCTACTATGCTTTGTAGATTATGTATATGATTGGTGGATATCAAACACATCCTTAGCTATATAGCAAATCACATCTCTTGTGGAAAGGGAACCTTAGCGTCGAGGCAACCGCCATCGTGTGCCATCCTGGGTGCCTATTCGGAGATTTGAGATTTTCATCTCACCTTTTATTGCCCTTGTTGCTCGCGTTTGAAACGTCATAAGTGTGAGAGTGACCAAGATAAAATCTCATCTCATCTCACGCACAGGAATAGCCCCTCTGCTTGCGTTCATGGTATTATAATATACTCCGCCAGGTATAGAATTTAGAGTCAAAATTGGTCATGTGTGCAACTCGCAGTGATGTCAATGGATGCAAGACCGAATTTATTTACAGCAAGCTCGAATGAGACGGTCATCAGGTGTTGGCTCCCGGGAAGCTAGCTGTTAGTGGTCCGTACCCAAAGGGTAAAACGGGACCATGTTAGTAAAACTCCACTGTCCGTCCGTCTGTCTCCAGGCTGTATCTTATGAACCGTCATAGTTAAGCAGTTGAAATTTTTAGGATGTTATATTTCTGTTGCCGCTATGAAAACAAATACTAAAAAAACAGAATAAAAGAATTATATAAGAGGGTTCCCATTCAACAATCGTGATTTTTGTCGTTTTTATAGATAATGGTACGGAACCCTTCGTACGCGAGTCCGACTCGCACTTGGCCGGTTTGTTTTGAACTTGCATGCGTCAATTTAGTTTCTCTCACACAGGTCCGTACGTAACCGGCTATCTTTCCAACGTAGTCGGTCGAAAGCCATGTCTTCTCATCGGTGGTCTTCTCCACGTCTTTGCGTATGGCATGGTTATTACTACCAGGAATATTGCAATGGTTATCGCTCTTCGACTCATAAGCGGGTTAGCTGTGGGCATTACGACTGTGTGTAACATTGTCTATGTAGGAGAAATTGCGTAAGTACTCACATTTTATAACCGGTTTTATTTGGCACGACCCTGTGTATAAATTTTGTTTGTTAGCTTCATGGTTGTGCCAAATCTTGCCACATATTTTCGATTAGTTGAACTTCTATACCGGTTCTTGTGTAACTTTGATACGCGTTGAGGTCCCTCATGACAGTACAACATAGGCCCTTAACCTTAATATTATAAGATAGCAAGGCTTTTTTTTTAATTAATGTAAAATAATATAAGGATTTTATTATGGAAACTGACATGGTTTTCACACATTATGACTTATTAACGGGAATTACTCACGTACGATTTAGTAGATTATTCCGACTATAGTTTCAACCGCATTCGGCGGTCTTCATCAAGGCGAGTGCGCGCGCGCGGCTGCGTCTCGCATAGCACTCTTAGCTGTGTGCAAGACGCAGCCGAATCACAAAATGTAGGGATTTTTGCCAATACTGAACATAGCAATGCAATTGTGCCTATTATTGTATGGCTTTGTTTTGTTTTGGACTCTGAAATCAGAAGATGTCTGATGTGAGGTTCTTCTACCTACTAAATGAACATGTAGATAAGTGCATGAGTGATTTTTGCTTTAAATATCATATTGATTTTCTGACTTAAATCCTATGAAAATTATCGTACTTTAGCTATCAATTTCTCTGTAATCAATTACATTTTTAGCCGTAATTATCATGGCCTTCTAATTCGGTCACGGAAAAAAATGTGATCACATTTCTTTCTGTGACCGAATTAATTTTAATAGATTCGTCAATAAAAAATGGTTAGTCACAAAAAGTCACGCAACCGATAGTACTTTCATTCCCTATTTATGTTGATAATTTGACACTTATTAAGTTTTTGGTCAACTAAAAACCACAAGCCTTCAATCATCGCCTCCTAGCCAAGTCGGAGTTTGCCAGCTTTATAAGGAGGTCTCGGGTTCGATTCTCCGCCGGGCAGATGTTTAAATGATGAAATTAGAATATCTGTTCTGGGTGTCAGGTGTCGATGTCTTTGTGTGTGATCCATGGCATCCCCGACACAGGGAATCTCTATGGAAATTAAGAATCCGACTGAAGGACGAGTATCCATGGTCATGAATAAATAGATAATAAAAAAAAGAATCTCTGTGGGGAGCTATGAGTGTGAAATGTTATTGTTATTTTTACAATAGGTATTTTAAGTATTAGATACATACATACATATCATCACGCCTTTCCCCCGAGGGGGCTGACAGAGGTGTAATACAACACCCACACTTCGCCGGACACACCGGGCTTCAGTCATGTAGCAGATGACATACAATACGCACATATGCTCACATAATGAACAAATTGGTGCGTGCCTTCGGCTGGGTTCAGGCTCAGATTCAGGGCCTGGCTGAGGTCTTCAGCCCACATAACCACTAGTTATCGTAGCTCTGTTAAACCATAGTCTAATAATAGTTATAATATCCAGTCATAACATTCAGCAACACGTAGTGACGTCAATCGATGCTTCAGCGAGACAGTAACAAGTCAATAACAACAAGTTCGAAAGAGATAGATGACGATGACGTCATTACGTGTTTGCAGAATGCTAGACCTTTTTTGGATCATGTGTAAAACTAAGTTGAGTACGTTGTTTTCAGATCTACCCACATTCGCGGCATGCTATTGACTTCTACCGCTATAAGTGGCATAACGGGAACTCTCCTCGTATATGCCATAGTGCCGTACATTTCGTATGTGGCCACCGGATACATAGCAGCGGCGATCAGTATACTGCATATTACTAGTGTATACTTCATCGTCCCCGAATCGCCTGGTTATTTGGCTATGAAAGGTATAAACTATTTTAATTTAATTTTAATTACCTAAGCATAGTTTTGACTCATTTGACTGCCTCGCTGGCTCTGTCGGTAGTTAACCTGCCTTCGGAGCTAGGGGGCGTGGGTTCGATTCCCACCTAGGGCAAACATTCATGTGATGAATATTTGTGTTTGTTCTGTGTCTGGGTGTTGATATCTATTTAAGTATGTATTTAAAAGTATATAAGTATGTATATCAGCCTCTGGCCGCCATAGTACAAGCTTTGCTTAGTTTGGGGTCAGACGACCGTGTGTTCAAGTGTCCCGAATATTTATTTAGTACCTGGATGACCGAGCTTTGCTCGGTATTTTTTTTTTAAATTGTGTTTTTTGGAAAATAAACAATTGATTTTAGTCTAACCTCAAAGCAAACACTCATTGACTTTGTGTTACCTAACAACGCCATCTGCTGTTGTGTCGTAAAGCAAGTAGTTGCTCACAAAAAATAGTATTATTATTCGCCAATAGATGTCAGGAAGAGTCATATTTTTCAGTTGAGACTACTCAAACGCCTCCTTTTTGTTATTTTTCTTCCAAGTTTATGTTTAAGTTGATTATTATTATCGATAAAACACGAATAAAATGACATTTTCTAAAAATGATTCCTAGCTAGATCGATTTATCGCCTCCGAAACCCCCTTTAGACTAAATTGTATGAAAATCGTTGGAGCCGATTCCGAGATTCCAATTATATATAGGTATATATACAAGAATTGCTCATTTAAAGATATAAGATTTATTCATAAATTATGATTAGTGGGTTCGTTCCAATATGCACCAGTTCCGATATGCCACACTAGAGAACTACTCAATAGTGCATAAATGCATTTTTTTCAGTTTTAAATACATTTTTCTAGTGTGGCATCCCGGGGCGAACGGAACTAACCCAGATAAGACCCATTTGGTTCGATTCTCGGTTCAGGCATGCCAACGTTCCTTTCGTTATAGGACCTATGGCGTGAGTGGATAAAAGTCTAATAGGCCCACCACACGCACTAGCTTGACCACACTTTTACTTGTGGGTACTTAACTGAGGCCTGCGCGTACTTAGGTGAGCCGTGTGGTAACAATACGATCTTTTCGACTTGCGTAAGCAATTTAAAATCGCGAAAGGAACCATCCAACCGTGGAGTTGGCGCAGTGTACAGTTTCACCAACCACACGTGCGGTGTTCCGTGTTCAAGTCTGGCCTGCAGTTAGAAAAGTAGTAAAGCTTGTGCGCGTGGTACTCGTAGGCTGATAAAACACTGGCAATTTGCAAGCGATTTCAAAGCGAGTCGATCCGCAACGGGCTCGACGCAAATTCACAACGTTGTGATCACGCCGCGATGACAACGCTCTGACGCTGCGATTTTACAAGACGCTGCGACGTATTAACTATTTAGTTGTCTATGTCTGCGTACCCGCGCGTCATCGCCACGCGCTCGTGTGATAGAGAAATCTTCAATGTGTCTAAGTCCATGATTTCTTTACAGAATATTATTATTGAGATCACTCTTATGATTTCTAGTGTGAGCAATGAAGGGGTTATGTATTTATCTAACAAGGATGTCTGTGCGTTTGATTTGTCTATCTTATCTTCTAATATCTATCTGATGTTATGCTATGATGCGGTCTCGAGAGTCTATGATGAAGCAAGTTTATTGACATAGAACAACAAACACTAATGTTTTTGCCCACCAAAGGCAAACATTTATGTTTGCCTTAGGGGGAATCGAACCCACGCCTCCAAGCTCCGAAGGCAGGTTCACTAACAACAGAGCCACCGAGGCAGTCGAGTCGACAATAACATTATAGTCCTACCTAATCTAATATTGACATAAATACTAAACATTATTTATCCATTGCAGAATTATTTCAGTAAACATTTCTACGTTCCTTCATTAAAGCCTCTGGGGCTCTATTTCTAGAATTCGAGATATTTCTGGTCTTTGTCTTTCTTGTTTGAAAAGTGTTAGGAGTGAAAGTGACCAGATCTAATCTCAAGGGTCAAAAATACTCAATAACCCTCCTGTAGTCAACTTATTCAATGAAGCTCTATTTCCAGAAAAAGACATTAAAGCGGCAAAGATCCTTAACAAGCTTGGTAGAGGCAAGGACATCGACAGAGTCTTGGAAACCTTTAACGCCAAGCAGAAGACCAACAAGGTCCAAGACTGGACGGAGATATTCACCATGAAGTCTAACAGAATGTCCTTAATAGTAACTTTTACTATTGGAGCTCTTCAGCAGACCAGCGGAGTTGCAGCTGTTCTGTTCTTCTCCACCACAATTTTCAGTTTAGCTGGATCTTCAATAAAGTTTGTACCTGAAACCTAATCCTAGCTAATAATTATTATCCTAGTAGCTAACTCACAATTTTTATAAAAATAAATGCGAAAGTTTGGATGGATGCATGTTTCTTACTCAATCACGCTAGAACGGCTAAATGGCTAAATGGATCTCGATGAAATTTGGCACAGAGATAGATTATAGTTTGGAATACCACATATTACAGGATTATACAGCTACAAGATTATATAGCAGGATACTTTTCAACCACGGGTGAAAAGGCGATTAAAAAGTATCACGCAGGCAGTAATATTAAATTTAAAATCTGTGTGTTTGTTTTTACCTAGTTTGGGGATTATCGCTCCAAAAACCAAGTTTCTTACTATGAGCAAATAAAGAATTTGAAATTGAATTTGAATTTGAATTTGAATACTGTTGTAACCTACTTTTTAAATATATTTTTTTATTTTAGACCAGATACAGCTACCATTATAATCGGAGCTACAAGATTGGTTGCCGGTTTGATTGCTCCCGCCTTCGTGGATAGGGTTGGGAGAAAGTTTCTACTCTTGTTGTCAACTGCTGCATGCGCTGTGAGCCTGGTAAGTATATAGACGTTTTTCAGGTTTTAAATAATTTTTGATGAGAGAACCTTTTTTTTATAATTCACGAGTTATGGATAAGCAATAATTATACAGTCAGTAGGTAAGTGCTGTAAATAAAGTAAGCCTAATCCAGGGGTAATGTACCTACCTATAAACATGTATACTTAAAAATTATAACAGTTCCTGCTAATTGGAGAAAACCCTGCATTGCTTTCACAAAAAAAAACTGGCGTAAATATGGCGTTTTTTTTAAGTTTACTTGTTAACCCCCGACGCAATAACGACGGGGCGTTATAAGTTTGACGTGTCTGTGTGTGTGTGTAGGGGGGGGGGGGGAGGTGTATGGGTGTTTATATGTGTGTGTGATGATATGACGTGCTGATGTTATGACGTTAAGTAATGTGTGGTCAAAGATTGTAAGCACAGATACTGCCTCTTTGTCCCACCAAGTGGTCATCTGCTGGAGAAAAGTTTACAACCAAGCTTGGAGTGAGAATTCAAGTTTTAAGCTTTACTTTGTTTTTTTTTGTTTCAGTTTGTGCTTGGCTTCTTCTTCTTCCTTGAGCGAATAAGCAGTCCAGCGGTGACGGTGCTGGGATGGCTGCCTCTCCTCGCTCTCATTGTCTATTTCTTCTCTTTCGAAGCTGGTAGGTTGACCAAAGAGTTTACACTCTTATCCTACTTTTTAACCGACGAAACGGAGGAGGTATATATATATTTTTTATCTTACGCATAACTTACACTCGTCGGAGCCTAAGAAAGAAATCAGGTAATTCATTAACAATAAGCTGATAAGAGAATCAATAAAGGTTAAGGATAAAAAAGTATAAGGACCTAAAAGTATGGCGTCGACTCAAAATGACACTTTTTAACCGCGGATAACATCACGGGACTCAGCTAGTAAAACAAAGATTTTTACATCAAGCACTTTTGCGAACATTTCATTTAAGGTTCAATGTTTAACCGTTTAAAAAAAAGATAAGGTT
Source organism: Peribatodes rhomboidaria (assembly GCA_911728515.1). Classification (NCBI taxonomy): domain Eukaryota; kingdom Metazoa; phylum Arthropoda; class Insecta; order Lepidoptera; family Geometridae; genus Peribatodes; species Peribatodes rhomboidaria. The sequence continues at coordinate 3,690,383 of OU452190.1, forward strand.
TTTAAGTTTGATAACACATTATACTCATTTGTTATCACTTAATACTCGTAAACCAATAAATGAAGAACATTAACTTTATTATCAGAAAGGATATAGGATATAAGATACCTACTAACAGATTTGTCTTAACTATTCGAAATTCAGATCGGATGACAGGAACTCGGGTTCAAAAACTAAAGATTAAGGCCCGGTCATACCACGATTTTCCACTCGCACACACGTTTACATAAGCCGCTTCATTTAGAGTTAGTAGATCGGAGCCTAGATATAAATTTACTTGCCCTTTTTGTTGGTATTAATCGTAATAAAAACACAAATAAAAATAAGTTACTCGGCTAAACTTTAGAGAACTAATCTGGCTATTTCATGTTCGAAAAAAAAAAAAACGGTTGTAATCGCTGAAAATTTAGAGAACCACGCTCAAACAGTTTTTTTTAAAGATACCATTTGAGATTTTTTTTTCCAAAATCAGAATGATTTTCAAAATTCTATTCCGGTTAAACTGTTTTTGGTTGTTTTTCTACCAACTGTATTTTTTTTGCGCCTGATCATCACAATTCTTCAAATCAAACCAGGCGCAAACAAAATTTGTTTTCGTTTATTTCGAGATAATACCGGGCCTTAAATAGTTAACATAAGCAACTCGTTATTTTCTCAGGATTTGGTACAATCCCCAGTGCCATCATCGGTGAGATGTTCCGCCCTAACGTCCGAGCCAACGGTTCCGCCCTAGCCATCACCATGACCTGGCTCGTCGGCTTTGGAGTAACCCTCAGCTTCAACACCATGGTCGGAGCCCTGGGTGGTGACGTCACATTCTGGCTCTTCGCAGGATCCTGCGTCATCGCGTTCTTGTTCACTCTCTTTGTCATTCCCGAGACGAAGGGCAAGTCGTTGAAAGAGATACAAGATATGATGAGCTGAAATTGATGTGTCGTGGAATTTTTCGTGATATATTAATAGATTCATTGTCATGTTTAATTTATATCATAGTCTTAAAAAAACTGAATACAAACTTTTTGAAAAAGTATTTTGTTCATCCTACTATCCTACTAATATTATAAACGCGAAAGCTTGTAAGAATGGATGGATGGATGGATGTTTGTCACTCTTTCACGCCAGAACGGCTGAACAGATCTGGATGAAATTTGGCACAGAGATATATTATAGTCGAGAATAGCACATAGGATACTTTATAACCGCGGGGTGCAGCTAGTATTAAATACTTTAACTGAAGACTGCTAAGTCTGAGTGGCCTACCGACAAGTTGACAGTGTTACGTGTATCACTAACAAAGATAGAGAGACGTACAAGAGACTATAGCGAGAACGAGACAACTATAATTATCACCGTTGCGACTGGTTACGTTTGTTTGTTTGTGACAACGGTGAATTGTGTGCAGCACCTAATTTATGCGGTCCATTTTTAGGTTTTTGTACAGTCTCTCCCATAAAATATGATTGCTAATGTATAAAATACAAGTTTTTCTATTTCTAATAATGTTCTTATAATTGGAAACAAAGAAACAAAAATTACTACCCTCGTAAAAATTACTACCTTGTTTTCAATAAAGTAATTTTCCAAAGTGTCCAAGAATATAATGACACAGTAAGTCCATTTAAAGCGTATAATTTTGAAAGAAATAACTAAGTAGCCTTCTTTGTGCTGCCTTTGACTATTTACTCAATAGACTTGCCAGTATTACAGCCTATAAATAAGATATGTGATAGGTGAAGATGCGCCAATGTGGCCATTTTTTCTGCAATTGCTCGGCAACGTTGGGGCAGTTGGCACGTAAGAAAGAGGCCTCTAGGATATAGAGTAAAAAGTTTATGAATAGCTATGATACGAGTAATGATGAGTTTTGCTGTAAACTTAGTAAGCAATTAATGGTAAGCTATTTGCTACAATATAATTATGATATACTTAATAATTATATATCATAATTATACAATACACTACAATACAACACTAACTAACACAATAATACACTACAATATAATTATGTATTATTATGTATGTATTGCCTATAATTGCCAAGTTGCTCCATTTCGATTATTAGACATCTCTACTTTAGTATGTTAAATTTGATGTACTTAGTGTAACCATGTTGGCTAGCCAATAAATTGCTTGATGATGACTTAACAGTAGACAGTTATGTAGTAGATATGTTATCAGTTATCGACAAATGAAATTGCCCTTAACAACACCTTAAGAGGCTTCGAAGTTAACGTCCATCAATGTATTAAAATTACAACTTTAATAGGTATTAATTTTTTTTGACCAAACCTAATCACTATGATCTCTGTAAAGATTTGCGATAACTTTTCTCACATAACATTACATATCGACACGCCAGTCTCCCGAGGGAGCTGGCAGAGATATGTTAGGTACAACACAGTCCCAAATGTGACAGGGGGCGAGCCTGTCGCCATACACTTTGCGCTCCTAGCTTTAATGTGATTTTTTATTGACATGAGTTGTCTATAACGTAGCTCCTCCATGTCAGTCGAATAAATGACTCGTGAATTCAGCGGTCTATTATTTGAACCTTTTTATGAAATACAAAAAGGCTTTTCAGTATTTGCTGCGTGATTGATTACTCCCCGATATTTAAGTAGCAAGTACATTTAAAAGTACTTAGCACTTTCGAAATTTAAGTTCTGAGAGGTTTGTTGGACTTTGATGTAAGTTTTTTAGTGTTGATAATTTATTATTGAAGTGTTGTTGCTTATTTTGTGATGTTGGCTGTTTTTAGACCCTGTTAAAACAACGAGAGCAACTTACAATAGAACGCGCCCGAACATATTGTCATGTATTTTCCATTTTCCCTGTATTTATATTATCTTTTGCATTTTCCTCCGAAGGGGTTGGCAGAGGTGTATTACAACACCTACACTTCGTTAGACAATATTCTGTTCTAAATGTGCCGTCGGATTTAGTGCCGTCGGAGCCTGTCGGATTACACCGGGATCCAGTTATATAGCTTATGTTGAATACGCACATTTGTTTACATATGAACAAAGTAGTTGTGCCTTCGGTTGGGATTGAACCCGCATTCTCTGGCTTGAGAGGCGAGCTTCTTCCAACTAGGCTACCCTCGCTGACTAGCTAATGTCATCACAGTAACTGTGAGTTAGTTGTGTGAGTGTGGGGCTGAGCTACCCACGTCCGTAGGAGTGTACTCTATTCTGATTCCCTACACGTGGTCCCCGGGCAGTGCTAACCGGGTAGCAAACTCTGGTGGGAGGCTTCGGCCGTGGCTAGTTACCACCCACCGGACCAAGCCACGCCGTGAAATGACCTAGTCGTGTTTCGGGATGTAGTCCGGTGTAACTGTTCCGAAGACGGGTCTGAGCAGTAGCGCACTTGTAGCGCCTCACTCAACTGCCGTCTTTGTACTTCTTCACTCTACAAAACTTCAAGGCTAGAGTGAATAAGTACCTTATAGGTCGTCGTGCTCCATTTTGGATCACAACGTCGCTTAACATCAGGCGAGTTGGTGGTCAAACGCCGACCTATTTTACATTTATATTCTTAATTAATTGTAACTTAGTTGTAATTTTTACCACTGAATTATGCAGATGCTGTATACGCCTTTAAAGGGTGTTTAAATCAGCTCCATGTATTTAGCAGTTATTATGTAAATGAAGGTGTACCTGATGTGACACACACACAATTGAGTGTTTGAGGCGTCACAAAGAAATAAACAAACAAACTCACTTTCGAATTTATGGTATTAGTTAGTAGTATAGGATAACTACGTAAGTACCTACTTGTAAAATGAAAACTGTTAGCAACAACATAAAGTTAGCAGAAACCGAACACTAAATCACATAAAATAGCGTTCAAAAGTTTAATTTCGCTCTGAAAACTGGAATCGCTTTGAACTAAAGAAACCGCTAAACCAAAACTACTCTTAACTTTCTTCAAAACGAAAGCGGGAGACCAGAAATTTCACGAAACTTTGCAAGAAACTTTGGGCCTTAGAATCTTGGAAACAAGTATAAGGCGCGAATTATACAGGCCGCAGAATTATATTGTATGTCATCTGCTACATGACTGGAGCCCGGTGGAAGGCGACAGGCTCGCCCCCTGTAACATTTGGGACTAGACATCGTCCGGCGAAGTGTGGGTGTTGTATTACACATCTGTCAGCCCCTTTGGGGGAAAGACGTGACGATAATTATGTTATGTATACAAAGTCTAACTACTTTGTAAAAAATTATACGTGCTCATACATTACAATCAGTGAGTAAACAATCAATTATCCCGTGTTTTCCTACCCTTGGGGTTGGAATTTTTTATCCAAATTTATAAGGAATCCTCTTGGAAGCATACCCGTTCCAATAAAAAAATAATTATTAAAATCGAACTACACTATAAAAAGTTATGCGTGATCATACATAAAAATTATTATTTGTGTAAAATAATACGCGTTGACTTGTAAGCCTCCTTCGTTTCGTCGGTTAAAAACAAAGTTGGTTTCCTCGTTTATCAATTTCTCTGTCTGTATATCCACTAAACTAATTTTGATGCGGTTTTCACCATCCGTTAGAATTTTTCACGAAAGGATTATCGGTACTGTGGAACGAGTTGTAAGCAATATGAGATTACTGTTATGTAAATCTCAACGGCTAATATAATTTGTAGAGCCCGCTTCATCTGTGGTAATCTTTTATTTGATGAGAAGATTTGCTTATCATTTATCACTAGATACGAGCTCGGATATTTGGATTCATATTTACCTAAACTCCAAGTTGAGTATAGGTACTAGATGTATTGTATTTTTAATGTCTGCCGTTGGTTTACATCAGTAAATAAACAATTAAATGAAAGTGCTTCATAAAAGTGTGGCCAGCACTACATTTTGAGGTTCTTTTTAAAAACTGTGCAGTTTTTTACAAGTCAATTTTGAAAAACCCGTAACATTAAACTCTTACAAATATGTGTAGTTTTAAAATATTAAATCTACTAAGGTTGTATATTGGAACGGAAATGGCTAACGTAGAGTTCAGGAATTAATATTAGTTTTCGTGCAATTGTAAATGTTTTTCATGGCAACATTACCACGCACACACATTGAAAAAGAAGGGGCTTCAGCGAGATATTACGCAGTGTTCCATCTTTTCCTCTAGATTTATCTGAGGCTCCAATCAAATCAAATCAAATCATTTATTCCGCAAAACATGGGTAAATTTTCCAATTAAAAAAAAAGAGTAAAATGTAAAGAGAGGGCAACTAAGTAATACAAGTATGACAATAATGTCATTTGGGCAACGGTCATGCAATTTTATTTTATTTATTTTTAGACGTATGTCATAAAATGTCAATAATTAATGTCAAACAATTTTAATGTCACACTCACATTAACACTGTAAAATATTCCAAAAATAATATTAATTTAGCGAATAATTAAATTACAATGCCGCCAGCATTCTGGGGACCTTTTCTTCCACTAATGGTCTTCTAGTTTAATTTTTTGTAATTTATTTTAGTTATTATAAGTTCTAGTTTTTAGTTAATAGTTTAAGTTTTCTTTAATTTTCTGTTTTTATTTTAAGTTGTGTACAAATAAATTATTCCCAATTACATGTCAAAGAATAATATTTTCTCCATTTTATCCTTAAATTCTCAAACACAAATGTTCATGCTCACACACAAATGTTTATGTTCACACTCGAATGTTAACCAGACCCATTCGCTTTTGGTGCAACCAGCAATTAAGTCGGTTCTTTAGAGAGTTGATGGAACTTGTAGTGACCACATCCTCAGGCAAACCAAATAAATAATACTTCCCAAACAGCTGAAAAAATTTCACGACAATCTGTTGAGAAATGCGCTCCGTAGAGGAGAACAACCGCATCTACTGATCATACAAAAGCATTTTTGGCTAAACCGAAACGGTGTCTCCGTTTCGGTTTCTCGTTCGGTCGGTCAATATGTAAGATTCGTATTAGCTAGCAATTTAAATACATTATACAAAAACAAACTTGAAATAAAATAAGTTCAGACGGGTAGCACTGAATACAAAAAAAGAGGATCATGTTTAAGAGGTTGAATGCTCGTGGTGCAGTCGGGTTTTGGGGGGAGTCGGGTTGGAACAGCAATGACGTAATGATGTAATCTGTATCCTCCTAATATTATAAACGCGAAAGTTTGTAATTATGGATGAATGGATGGATGTTTGTTACTCTTTCACGCCAGAACGGCTAAACAGATCTGGATGAAATTTGGCACAGAGATAGATTATAGTCTAGAATAGCACATAGGACTTTTTAGCCGCGGGTGAAACCGCGGGGCGCAGCTAGTACATTATAAAAAAACAAACTTGAAATAAAATAAGTTCAGACAGGTAGCACTGAATACAAAAAAAGAGGATCAGGTTAAAGAGGTTGAATGCTCGTGATGCACGAAGTCGGGTTTTGGGGGGAGTCGGGTTGGAACAGCGATGGCGTAATGATGTAATCTGTATCAAATTATAAATATGTCCTCGGAATTGGAGTTTTGTTATGTGAGTACTGTAATAATTTAAATTGATAAATAAAGAGTTCTGCTTCTGAAATATTTGTTTTATTATAAATAATTACAATTATAAAATCTAAAGTTTGGTGTATGTTGAGTAAGAAGTAACAAACTTCTTTAAGAGTCCGGCGACCTAATTAATTTCGACCTAGGCGACCTAGAATAACTTCGCATTGGCTTAAGGTATTCTATCGCCATTTCGTCTAGACGAAGATGACGAGTGAAGAGAGCGAGTAATGATACTGACGAGCCTCTAAACTTACCTACAGAGTGACAAAGTGCAATTTCAATTTTTTTGATGACTTTTACACTACTGTAATCATTCTTAAGTGACTAAGAATTTCCCTTGTATTATTGATTTATATAGCAGCTAATGATGTAGACAACCTCCCTATGTAATGGAAGTTTTGATTTGCTTTGTGTACCTATTGAATAAATCAGTCAAAATTGACCACTTAAAATGCGGATATTTTTCATAGCTCTATTTTAGCTTGAGAACGTTTTTAAAAAAAACCAAGAACATAGGGGTGACGATATTATTAATTCAATTGTAATTAAATTCATCATTATCTGAGAAACGGTTTTCAAGAAATTTGAGTAGCGTGTTTGTAAGGAAATTTCGGAACGTCGCGGCCCTCTTAAGCGGGACAGCTCAGCTAATGTAGAAATAATTGTACTACGGGTAAAATGTACACAAAAAACATAACATTAATAGTCATTTCTGATTGTGATCCAAAATCTTCATAATGCAAAATGTCTGCAGTGAAAATGCAAATATATAATATTTATAAATGTAGATATATTTATAATTACTTGAAAACGCAGCGGATAAGTACTTACCGCTCGGTTAGCCTGAATATAAATATGGTATTTCAGACGCATACATCCTCAACCTTACTAAATATAAAATGGAAAGTAACTCTGTCTGTCTGTTTGTAGGCTCTTCTCGGCTACATACGGCTGAATGTTTCTGATGAAATTTGACAAATAGTTGTAGTATGTCACAAGGAAGGTTTTTGGATACTTGTTTCTAAATAAATAAATCTTGTTGTCATGAAATTCTGTAAGTTAATAAAAAACTAGCTGCGACCCGTGATTTCACCCACGGTCCCACAAGAACCGTTGATTTTTCCGGGATAAAAAGTACCCTATGTCCTTTTCTGTACCCTAAACAACATGTATGAAAAAATTTAAGACGATCGGTTGAGTAGTTCAGACGTGAAAGCGTTACAAAGAAACAAAGAAAATGAACAAAGACTCACTCTTTCATATTATATGTAGTACCTTTGATTTTAGTCTGACCTCAAAGCAAACACTCATTGACTTCGTGTTACCTAACAACGCCATCTGCTGTTGTGTCGTTAAAGCAATTAGTTGCTCACAAAAAATTGTATTATTATTCGCCAATAGATGTCAGGAAGAGTCATATTTTTCAGTTGAGACTACTCAAACGCCTCCTTTTTGTTATTTTTCTTCCAAGTTTATGTTTAAGTTGATTATCGATAAAACACGAATAAAATGACATTTTCTAAAAATGATTCCTAGCTAGATCGATTTATCGCCCCCGAAACCCCCTATAAACTAAATTGTATGAAAATCGTTGGAGGAATCGGCTCCAACATATATATACATATATACAAGAATTGCTCATTTAAAGATATTGTTGTCATGAAATTTTGTAAGTTAATAAAAAATAACGCGCCGCTTACCGAATGCGTCAGACAACATCACAGAATAGTACGTAGTTTGTACTAAAATAACAACTGACAACTGAAATTAAAGCTCCGCTCAAAACCAGCCAGTATTTTTTTTTAAATGTTGGACTCTGATCTCTGTGGTAACGGATTATTATTCATAATTTAATATTTAGTTACAGTATCTCACGAGGAGGGTTTATGGATACTATTTTCAGAATAAACGCGAACGAAGTGCAACAGATAGTTTTACAATAATTTATACAAAAGAATAAAATAAACACAGAAGTTTCTTTCCAGTTCAATTTTCTGATACTGCGGCGAAGCCAAAAATAGAGGGTTGTGTTGTGTGTTTGACCAGTATGTAGAACTAACATAAGTTCCTTTGTAACTACTTAACTTTATAAAAAAATTAAAATAAACATGGATATTCCTTGACGTATTTAATTCTACGTTAGACCGAAAAGACAACTAGAGATTGGTTCACGTAACTAATCAAGTAATATTCAGGTAACCGTAACCATTCAAGTAAAGTGCCATCTTTGTACTTCTTCACCCTACAAAATTTCATGGCTAGAGTGAATAAGTACCTTAAAGGTCTCTTTTTAGACCACAACGTCGCTTAACATCAGGCGAGTTGGTGGTCAAACGCCGACCTTATTTTACATAGAAAAAAAAAACAAATAAAAAGTAAACCATTTTTTATTTGAGTCATCTTTATAGCGCTAGGTCGTAGGCTAATTTTTGTTCGTGGTCACGTATTCTTTTTAATAATGATAATTAAGTGAATTCTTGTTTAGAAATTAAGTTTGTTAATTAAGAGTCCGGCGACCACTTTAGACTAACTTCGCATTGGCTTAAGGTATTCTATAGCCATTTCGTCTAGAAGGAGAAGACGAGCGAAGAGAGCGAGTAATGATACTGACGAGCCTCTAAAGTTACTCGTACCTACAGAGTGACAAAGTGCAGTTTCAATTTTTTTTTTGTGACTTTTTACTTCTAAAATCATACTTAAATAACTAAGAATTTTCCTTGTATTATGGATTCATTTAACAGCCAATGATGTGGACAACCTCCCTATGTAAAGGAATTTTTGATTTGTTTTGTCTACCTATTGAATAAATCAGTCAAAAGTGACCATTTAAAAATGTGGATATTTTTCATAGCTCTATTTTAGCTGGAGAACGTTTTTAAAAAACCAAGAACAAAGGGGCGGAGATATTGTTAATTTAATTGTACATGCTAAGTTTCATCATAATCTGACAAAAGGTTTTCAAGAAATTTGAGTAGCGCGTTTATAGGAAATTTCAGAGCGTCGTGGAAGTGAACCGCTAGCTTAAGTTGTTACGTTTTACATAACATAACATAAATATCGTCACGCCTTTCCTCCGAAGGGGCTAGCAGAGATGTAATACAACACACTTCGCCGGACGATATTCAGTCCCAAATGTGATAGGGGATGGCGCCATACACCGGGTTCTAGTCATGTAGAGACATAATGACATATTATGCGCACATACTATGTTTACACAATGAACAAATTGGTGCTTGCCGTCGGCTGGGTTCGAACCCACTCCCTCTGGCTTGAGAGGCGAGCCTTCTCGAACTAGGCTATCATCGCTTTATTTTGCCCATGAAAATATTGAAGTAGGATGAGGTGAGAATACAAAAAGGGTGAGTTAATGAGGTTAAAATTTTATTAATATTAAATTAATAAAATTTTGAATTTATGTAGGATCTCTATCTCTCTAATCTATCTCTGTGCCAAATTTCATCCAGATCTGTTCAGCCGTTCTGGCGTGAAAGAGTAACAAACATCCATCCATCCATCCATCCATATATACAAACTTTCGCGTTTAAATTTTAAACTAGCTGCGCCCCGCGGTTTCACCCGCGGTTAAAAAGTATCCTATGTGCTATTCTAGAATATAATCTATCTCTGTGCCAAATTTCATCCAGATCTGTTCAGCCTTTCTGGCGTGAAAGAGTAACAAACATCCATCCATCCATCCATCCATCCATCCATCCATCCATCCATCCATCCATCAATACATACAAACTTTCGCGTTTATAATATTAGTAGGATATAAATGTAGGATGAGTTGAGAATAGAAATGGGCTAAGTTAAGATTTTTTAGAGAGGATGAGTAGCATGAGTAAGGAACAACCCTCCAGTAATGTAGCAAGTTAAGTTTTACTTCTGGACTATTACTTACCTAATCTAAGTTACAAAGTGACAGAATGTACAAAAAACGGGTTATTCTTGTTTATCGTCTGCAATAGATTAGAGAAAAGATCATTTGTTATATCTATTTAGACAGGCGTTATCGAGATAATTATATCTGTACAAATAACATGAGATTACAGTTTAGGGTTCCTTAGGGGATATACTCGTATTTACAGGCCGGACGTGACAACGGCGTGGACAACATTACATTTTTATTAATAAATGACATAGGTACTTATTACATAATTAAATTAAAAATCCAAATGCCAGAGGGATGATGGGATGCACCATTTTGGAAATCCAAATGCCAGCTGATGGGATGCACCAATTCATTCATTGCGTATTGTATGTCGTCTGCTACATGACTGGAGCCCGGTATATAGCGACAGGCTCGCCCTCTGTCACATTTGGGACTGAAGATCGTCCGGTGAAGTGTGGTTGTTGTAATACACTTCTGCCAGCCTCTTCCGGGCAAAGGCGTGATGATATGTGTGTATGTTTGTAACTTAAAATTTTTTGGCTGATTTTTCCAGTAGTGCCGGGTCACCATCCCTTTGGGTCAGAAATCAGGGGAGAGGATCGTACTCTTGTGCTTCCCGGAACCTGGCGCAAGTAGGATTGAAGTTAGTCTTTTGCACTCTTGACTCCAGGATCAACAGATGCACCAAGAGCGACTCGTCTCCTAGTCTTTTCTTGACAAACGCGGCTACGTGTTCTCCTGCCGGACTCAGGTTCACCCGTGATAGGTATTACAGGAACTTCGTCTCCACCGCTTTCAGCCTGTATGTAGTGGTGGTACTTCGCTTTCTTGAGGTTGCGGTTACGATGACGACGTTTACTTCGTTCCACGAATGTAAAGCCGTCAAAGTCCGCTTTTCTCTAATCCGGGGCGGAAGTCAGCTTCTCCTTCTTTCTGGTGAAGAGGAAAAGGCCTGGGCATAAATTTTCTTACAGTCCAGGGATGGTAGTGTCGGGCGAGCAGAATAAAAAGCTGTTTTCTTCATGAGCTGCTGACGTGTTCTTGGGAACAGGAATTACACAAGTAAGAAGTATGCCACCGACCGTTTGTCATATTTCGTTCTGTCCTGTCCATCAAAAGGTTGCCTTAAAGAAATCGCTTTAGGTGATAAGGCCACCCTTGTACTGCCGAATTATATTTTATTTTAATATTGTCTTTGTTTATTTTACTTTGTATTTTTAGTGTGCAATAAAGATGTATTGTATTGTAACCGAGTCATTGCCCTGCGAAACGGTGTCAGTCATACACAGAGATATATTATGCTGACCGACGAAATATCGCACCGACTGCTGCTACAGTGTGCGCTAGTTCATACACGGCGGGAACCGCGCGGTAGTAGTATTGTTGTCCTTGTCTAATGCGCAGCAATAACAAGGACAACAATACTACTACCGCGCGGTTCCCGCCGTGTATGTAACCGCGCGGTAGTAGTATTGTTGTCCTTGTCTAATGCGCAGCAATAACAAGGACAACATTACTACTACCGCGCGGTTCCCGCCGTGTATGGAACCGCGCGGTAGTAGTATTGTTGTCCTTGTCTAATGCGCAGCAATAACAAGGACAACAATACTACTACCGCGCGGTTCCCGCCGTGTATGTAACCGCGCGGTAGTAGTATTGATGTCCTTGTCTAATGCGCAGCAATAACAAGGACAATATTACTACTACCGCGCGATTCCCGCCGTGTATGTAACCGCGCGGTGGTAGTATTGTTGTCCTTGTCTAATGCGCAGCAATAACAAGGACAACAATACTACTACCGCGCGGTTCCCGCCGTGTATGTAACCGCGCGGTAGTAGTATTGTTGTCCTTGTCTAATGCGCAGCAATAATAAGGACAACAATACTACTACCGCGCGGTTCCCGCCGTGTATGTAACCGCGCGGTAGTAGTATTGTTGTCCTTGTTATTGCTGCGCATTAGACAAGGACAACAATACTACCGCGCGGTTCCTGCCGTGTCTGAACTAGCGCTTTGTGTTGACATTTTGCGTCGTCGGCAATACTGTTGGCGCAGCAATTGCTCGTAATACCATAATGAGGTTTAGTTTTAAGAGTCCAGCGACCACTTTAGACTAACTTCGCATTGGCTTAAGGTTTTGAAAGTGACCCTTTACAAATGCGGATATTTTTCATAGCTCTATTTTCTCTTGAGAACGTTTTTTTTATAAAAAACCAATATTTATTTAATATTTCAATTTCAATATTTTTATAAGGCGGAGATATTGTTAATTATTTTATTGTAAGTGCTAAAATCAAGAAATTTGAGAAGCGCGTTTGTATGGAAATTTCAAAGCGTCGCGGGACTCTTAAATACTTCGATGAACAATGACAATTGTCACTTAAGTTTAAATTATAATTGCTGTCGCATCCACAAAAAATATAAGTACCTACCTGCTTATTTATGTTATACAGAACCCATGCTGCGTTTGTACACTTAGCAGCATACAAACATCGTTTGGATATTTTCCGCCTTTTTAGTTTCTTTGTTTCAAATCATTTACGTGTATCTTACGTAGTGTACCGGTTCAGGACAGACCCATTTATTTTTGTGGTTTTTGATACGGAACTAATACGGTTTAGATCTTGATAAATTAACAAGTTGTGAAGTGAAAAATTAATACATACATAAAGAAAATGATCGCATTTAAATTTGGACCATTGTTGAAGCAATACGTTATAGTGATTACAGGTACGTTTTTATAAGTTTAAGATAGGTTTAATCGATTCCGAATACACATAAATATCATGCAGGAAGGAACAAATTTATTTTGAAACTTACGTGATAGATTCTACTGGAAGTCTGTGACTAAATAATTTATTTGTCACACAAAATAATTATTAAAACAAGAGAATATTAACTATTTCCATGGTATTATAATATACTCCCCCAGGTATAGCATACTGGTCAGGTGGGAAACACGTAGTGACGTCACTCGATGCTTAAGCAAGACCGAATTATGTCATTTACAAAAAGTTCGAAAGAAACAGATGACGATGACGAGTGACGTCATTACGTGTTGGCTCCCGGAATGCTAGACAACATTTCAGGCATTCTTCAAGGCAAATTGTTCAAGATTCTGGGCAAATCGTCAATCGGCATAATATGCCGTACAAAGTGGACCGATGATCTGGTGAGAGTCGCGGGAAGCTTCTGGAAGCGAACAGCGCAAGACTGACTTGAAGTAGAGATCCTTACGTGAGGTCTTTGTCTAGCAGTTGACGTCTTTCAGCTGAGTTGAGGATCTTAGACCATTGTATAATACATATAATCGGTGGTCATAAATGGATAATTAGAAGTGTCGCCTTAGGAGTAGACTTTTTGAGACGGTTGTCATTTTGATGCTGTTGACGTTTTGACACAGTTGTCCATTTCAGTTAACGATACAGGCCTTATATTCTGAGGTACAGGCGTTATAAAAAGCAGGTGTTGCTATAGATTTAAGGTTATATAGGTCTGTGGGAGCTATCCTAATTTTTCAATTAAAATGCTTGATTATAACTGGTTCTTTCGCAGCAAACTTAACATTCTTCCAATTTGGCATCACCGTGGGTTGGATGTCTCCAGCAGTGGTGAAACTTCGTGATGTGAATCAGACTGCTCTTCCAGAACCAGTCACTGATACTGAATCTGCTTGGATCATGTCCATCAGCTCACTTGGAGCTTTGAGTGGTGAGATTTGATTACTTTTGTAGGAAGAGATGTTGTAGAACTAGCTTCACCCCACGGTGTTACTTGGGGATAAAAAGTATGTGCTATCCCAAACCATAATCTATATTTCCATAATCCAAAATTCATCCAGACCCGTTTAGCTATTCTGGCGTGATTGATTAACAAACATCCATCCAAACTTTTTCGCACATATAATATTAGTTTTATTATTTACTAGCTGCGCCCCGCGGCTGCACGCACGGTAAAAAAGTATCATATGTGCTTTTCTAGACTATAATCCAGCTCTCTGCCAAATTTCATCCAGATCCGTTCTAGCTGTTCTGGCGTGGTTGAATAACAAAAAAATAAAATACATCCATCAAAATTTTCGCATTTTATCAGTGAGATTATAATATTAGTGTGAAGTGACGTGATTGGAGAGTGCGTCGGTGTCGCTTGTCTATATCTAGAATTGGCCACATATTATTATCCATTCTTCCGTTATGTTATGATCGTAGGTTATGACTTAGGGCAAATCTTCAAGCGAATTATTTTCCAAATCTTCAATTCCTCTTTCTACATTTTTTTGAGGCAGTGACAGTTTGTACAAGCTATTCTGTCTAGCAGTAGACGTGTTTTGGCTGAGATGAGAATGATGAGAGCTTAATTATGTGTGTTGCTGCCTTGCTACAAAAGAGTAGAAAAGAAATTCATTTTTGTCTTCTGAAAATTCTCCTTACAGATTTAAAATCATCGTTGTTTATTTTCAGCGTTTCTTTTCATTGGATTTTTGGCTAACAGTGTTGGGAGGAAATACTCCATACTTTTAGCCGTCTTGCCAAGGATACTCTGCAGCTTGCTGATACTCTTTGGATCCGAGGTCTGGATGTTTCTTCTAGCAAGAGCCGTCTGTGGTCTTTCAGACTTGTTCGTCATCAGCATCATCGCTACTTACGCTTCAGAAATTGCTAGTGTGAGTAGATTATTTTTCATATATTGAACCTTGTAGCAAGAGCCATATTTAGGGCAATGCCAACTGTCAGCAGTGCCCAGGCACAGAGCGCAGACAAAAATGACCAGAACCCGTACCGTGACATCTTTTTGCAATGATTTTCAGGTTCAGCCGCTGACGCTACGCGACCATGAACCTTATTTCGTAGAGATACGATTCGCAATTGCGCTGCGACGGCGGCTGATCCTAAAGATCAGCGCAATGAGATGTCATAGTACGGACCCTGAGGTGCAATTCAGTTTATCATTGCCACTGAACTTTTGACGTTACATTTGTCATAAAAAATTGACTTGCAGTTGCTCAATATGTATGTTTCACAAGCGTGTTAGCTGGACCGCAACCGCAGTTCTACCCGTACTTGGCTGAACATTACTGATACTGAACCGTTGCCTCAGATCAATCTAGAGGAAAAGATGGAACACTGCGTTATATCTCGCTGAAGCCACTTCTTTTTCAATGTATGTGCGTGGTAATGTTGCCATGAAAAACATTTACAATTGCACGAAAACTAGTATTAATTCCCAAACTCTACGTTAGCCATTTCCGTTCCAATACAAACTTAGGAGATTTAATATGTAATATTTATGTAATATGTTACGGCTTTTTCAAAATTGACTTGTAAAAAACTGCACAGTTTTTAAAAAGAACTTCAAAATGTAGTCCTGGCCACACTTTTATAACGCACTATGTATATATAGATGCACGAAATTATACCATAATAGCACATAATGTCGAAGTAAGAATGACCAAGCGAGTAGCGTAGTTTTTGTGTGTCAATGTATGAGTGTTGCGTACCTATACGACAGTTTTGGATGGTTTTTGCCTTCACTTAGATCATACGCCGCCGTGCGCCATCTTATTCTCTAGGTTGATCTGAGGCCGTTGCGTCCTAAATTGCACCCTTGGACTAATCATTGGGTCCAATCCAATTGTCCAATTGGCGTTGTAGTAGCATTTATAGAAGCTCGCACCGTGAGCATGAAAAGTACCTACTACTTATAGCCTGGAGTGGACTTGCATAATACATACAAAAATCATAATAATGCATAAGGCAAAATGTGCCTTAGAAACTGTAAGCAAAGAGTTGAACACAGCTGCTTAGCAACGAACCTGGTCTTATCTTACTTAATATCGGTAAAACCCTCCTTATCTTTCTTCTATGTTTAAATGAAACTCTCGGATTTGTTGGATTTGCCACGTGGATTATGATTTAAACTCCCGTTATAATCATTTGCAAATTCGGCTTATAAGTACACGAGAACACGTTTTATCGTAATGTTAATC
This sequence comes from Peribatodes rhomboidaria, assembly GCA_911728515.1. Taxonomy (NCBI): domain Eukaryota; kingdom Metazoa; phylum Arthropoda; class Insecta; order Lepidoptera; family Geometridae; genus Peribatodes; species Peribatodes rhomboidaria. The sequence goes on from OU452190.1 coordinate 3,706,794, forward strand.
ATGAACTACATAAAGTCAAGGTCACATAGAATATACAAGGGAAATGAATTGTATTGTAGTTCCTACTAGTTGCCTTCCGCACTTTTACTCACTATTCTGGAAAAAAAAATCTAATAATGTTTTCGGCATAACAATTATACATACTTTATAGATAGGTAATAATTGTGTGCAACAACCATTTCGAATACTTACATTAGTTAATAAAAAAAACCACATTCTAATAAATTTACTATGCCGTTCCAGACAAAACCAAAACTACCCTTTTACTCGGATGTGCCCTGTGCGAGTTTTTATATCTGCTACTACCATCCTCCTGGGCCGTGCCATGAAATCTCATTTTCATGATGGTTTGCCGAATCGTATAACCGCACAATAAGGTTCATATTAGTGCAGCATCGGAAGCAAAACGAAACCATCATGGCAATAGTATAGTACATAGTCGCGCAGCATCGGAAGCAAAACTAAACCATCATGGCAATAGCTCGTAATGTTACGGGCCCAGTCTCCGTACTATGACAGGCGTAGAGCGCAAATATTATGAGGGTGCACAAATGTACCGAGACATCTTATCACGATGATTTTTAGTTCAGGCGCTGACGCTGCGCAAATATGAACTTAATTGTGCGCCGATACGATTCACGGTCGCGCAGCGTCGGCGGTTGAACCTAAAAATCATCGCAATTAGATGTCACGGTACATTTTTGCAACATTTAGCAGGATTTTTTCAACACAAATACCTGGGTTTTTGCAACACCTACCTACTTGTTATAATCCTAATTCTAACTAATATCATAACTGCAAAACTAAGTTTGTCCGTTTGTTTATTTGTTTGTAACGATTTCACGTCTCAATTACTCAACCGATCGTCTTGAAATTTTGCATACACGTTGTCTGGAGTACAGAAAAGGACATAGAGTACTTTTTATTCCGAAAAAATTAACCGTTCCTTTGGGACCGCCGATAAGACCGCGGGGCGCAGCTAGTGTTTAATACAGTTATGAATATTTCAGAACACCATCCGCGGCGGTCTGGGCACCGTCTCTCAGATCTGCTCTGCTATCGGCTCGATGATAATGCTCTCCATCGGCCCCTTCATATCTTTATTCGCATTAAACATGACACAGGTGGCCACAATCATCATCACTTCTATTCCATTGCTGTTCTTACCTGAAAGCCCGTACTTTTTGTATACTAAAGGTGAGATTATTGTTATATTTACATTTTTTTTATGTAGAATAGGTCGGCGTTTGACCACCAACTCGCCTGATGTTAAGCAACGTTGTGGTCTAAGATGGAGCACGACGACCTATAAGGTACTTATTCACTCTAGCCTTGAAGTTTTGTAGAGTCAAGAAGTACAAAGACGGCAGTTGAGTGAGGCGCTGCAAGTGCGCTACTGCTCAGACCCGTCTTCGGAACGGTTACACCGGACTACATCCCGAATCACGACTAGGTCATTTCACGGCATGGCTTGGTCCGGTGGGTGGTAACTAGCCACGGTCGAAGCCTCCCACCAGATTTTGCTACCCGGTTAGCACTACCCGAGGACCACGTGTAGGGAATCAGAATAGAGTACACTCCTACGGACGTGGGTAGCTCACCCCCTCAGATTTGAAAAGGTGATAAAGTATTTTCACCCCCTTGCTAACTAGTGGCTTCGTGAGATGGAGACCTCGCGGCTCACGTCTGTTTCTACAGGTCTCATTTCTCAACTGCTTCTCGTGAAATTTTGTGGGGAGGTTCGATAATTTCACAGATTTGAATTTGTTCGACCTATAGAGGAAGGCAGAGATCCGGACGGAGGTGTGGACAGAAATAAAGATAAAGATACATTTATTTGCTTTAAACACGAGTAATACATAATAATTATTGTTGTTATAGTAAATTAGAGACGAGCTTCATGTTATGCCTGAAGAGGTGTGAAACCGAACATAATTATACTAATATATAATTTTTTGTCGAAGCTGCAGCATCGCTCCTCTTGCTAACGTTCGCTTGGTCGATAAATCTTATTTAGCTTTGGAATAAGGTATAGGTACATTGTTTTGTCTTTTTCTTTGTTTTACATTTTTATCTCTGTCGAAAATGACAAAACACTGTAAAACTATTCCGAGGCCATACAACGTTTATAACGTTGTATAGCCCTGGAAACGACGGAGATCCGGACGGTCCCTTTGCATGCTTTTCAATGAAACTCATTTGGTGAGGATTAATTTCTTTTGTACCAAATAGCTTCAAGCCATTGCGAAAAATGCCGTTCATATTTAATGTTGCAATAACTGTTATCGTCAAACGATTACTTCTCTTTTATCTTAATGCTATGTATATTACAGGTAAGACAGAAGATGCTGTAAAAATCCTGACCTACCTTCGTGGCGATAGCACGAAAGCCCGCGAAGAACTGAAAGAATATTCTATGAACAAAGCTGAGAAAATACCATGGAAAGAACTTCTGAGAGACAGCGTATTTCTCAAGACGATCGGAATAGTACTCTTCTTAGCTGTCAGTTCACAGTTGACAGGATACAACGCTGTCACGTTTTATCTACAGATCATTTTTGAATCGACAGGTACTAGTGTGGCGCCAGAAATTTCTTCAGTCGTCATAGGATGCATCCAAGTTTTCGCTTGCATATGTACTATATTGCTGACAGATAAGTTTGGAAGGAAGCCTGTGCTGGTGATGACGTTGTTTTGGTTGGCTATTGGATTGGTAAGATGTTATTTTTAGTTACTATCTATCACAGACGATACCATTCACTATTAACGTTAGCTACTCGAAAGTCTAACAATGAAAACATCAGACAATCGTACGTACTTACGAATTGTACGAGTAAATGCATTAAATAAAATCTATTTATTATTTAACAACAAGCGAGAGAGAAGAACACCAACTCAGATGTTGTGATGTTGTCACCCATATAGTATACCATATATGTGATGTACGTGGTGGTGGTTGGTGAATCTCCATTCCAAGTCTTTCGAATTACTGGTCTACCATTGGAGAGCAGAGAATTTATAAGCACTTTTGTGCCAAAGTGTTGACTGATCAAGCGTATCACGATGGTCGTTGACAAATATTATCATCCATGATTTTAATATTGTCACTTAATATACGGGAATATATTTATGATACGGGAATTACTCCCGATTACGATCACGATTTGAGCCGGTTAATCAGACTATAGTTTTGTTTTTTAATGTCATTACATTATTATTAATTTTGCTGCTTGGATAACAACTGCAATGCTTTAGTTTTGCTTCTAACATTTGGTTTTCTACCTCGTTTTTCCTATGATTGTTAATCTAAGTGATCCTTTTAGCTGTTTGTTTGTTTCAGATTGGCTTAGGAGTATTTTTCAAAATAAAAGAGAATGGCTCGGAGATTACTGGTTTTCTAAACTACTTGCCCCTGATCTCTATGATCCTAGTTATATTTTGCTTTAATGCAGGTAAGACTCCTAAGAAATATAGGGTCCGTACCCTCAGATCAACCTAGAGGAAAAGATGGAACACTGCGCTATATCTCGCTGTAGCTACTTCTTTTTAAACGTGTGCGCGTGGTAATGTTGCCGTGAAAAACATTTATAATTGCACGAAAGCTAACATGAATTCCCAAACTCTACGTTAGCTATTTCCGTTCCAATATACAACCTTAGTAGATTTAAAATTCTAAAACTGCACATATTTGTATGAGTTTAATGTTACGGCTTTTTCAAAATTGACTTGTAAAAAAACTGCACAGTTTTTAAAAAGAACCTCAAAATGTAGTCCTGACCACATGTTTATAATGCACTATGTATATTTATGTACACGAAATTAAACCATAAACCAATGCCCATAATGTCAAGGTAAGAATGAACAAGCGAGTAGTGTAGTTTTTTGCGTCAATGTGTGCGTGTTGTGTACATATATGCCAGTATCGTAGTTTTTGGATGGTTTTTGGCTTCACCTAAATCATAGGCCGTGCGCCATCTTACTCTCTAGGTTCATCTGAGTCCGTACCATGATATTTCATTGCGATGGTTTTTATGTTCAGCCGCTGATTCAATGCAGACAATTCAACTTATTCTTTTAAATTTTTTTTCAATTCTTAAAAAAACTTAACAATTTGCAAAGTAACTCGTAACATTTTACTAAGTGTGAATAATTAGTTATTTTATGCACGTGTGAGTACCGTCTTTTCAGTTCACTAATTTAGAGACTAAAAAACTGGATTATAACTAAGATTAAAAACGCATCACAATTAACGAATGATTAAAAATGTAATGAAGACGTTCATTACAAAAAGTGAATGAACTCAAGCAAAGTTTTTTTTTGTGAGGTTGTTTTGACTGCTCTTTTTTTTTAAAGTGGTTGCCGTGGCACTATTTATATGGATCATAATTGTATTGACAAAATAGGCATTTATACTCATTATTAATATATTAAACACAAACAATAAAACAAACAAAAATGTGCATCACTGGATGTTTGGCCTAGGTCGGAATCGAACCCACACTCCCAAGCACAGATGGCAGGTTCACACCCAACTGAGTCACCGAGGCAGTCAAAAGCAGAAAGTCAAGGCCACAGACCTATTTTTGAAGTGAAACTTTTAATGCGATTTCCAACAAGGTTGCGTTAAATGTTCAACGCTCCTGGGAAGGGGGAATAAAGAAAGTGACAGAGCGAAAGTGAATGCATGGCACTCGAACGCATGCGCGTAGTAAGAAAGATACTCAGAAGTTTCACTTCTTCCGCGCGGAGGGACTCCACGCACTATTTTTTTTTTTCGCTAGTCAAGGCAGTCTGACTCAGTTGTGGATGTGTATGAAGTTTCTTTGGAATGGCTTTAAGCGTTATCGGTTAAACCGAATGTAGAATGGGAGGCATCGCTAAATTCGACTTAAGTATCGTCTATATTCTGCAGTCTATTTTTTTTTAATAGACTGCAGAATGACTCTATAATTATAGACTGACTGACTATAATAGACTTTTATTCTGCCTCGGTGGCTCAGTTGGTAGTGAACTTGCCTTCTGAGCTTGGGGCGTGGGTTCGATTTCCACCTAGGGCAAACATTTATGTGATGAACATTTATGTGAAACAAACACATGAACATAGTGTTTGTTCTATGTCTGGGTGTTAATATGTATTTAAGTATGTATTTAAAAAATATCTAAGTATGTATATCTGTCTCTGGCAGCCATAGTACAAGCTTTGCTTAGTTTGAGGTCAGGCGACCGTGTGTGGAAGTGTCCCGAATTTTGTTTTTTTTAAATAATGACATTTACGTACTTGTTTCCACAGGTATCGGTGCCCTAGCCTGGATACTAATGGCGGAGTTGTTTGACAGCTCATCACGTGCCTTCGGAGTTTCCACGGGAGCGTTCGTCGCCACCTTCTTCACCTTCCTCACCATCAGATACTTTGCCTCGCTAACCGTGGCCATTGGACCGGCTGCAACGTACTGGATGTTCAGCGGATTTTGCCTGTTCTCTTGCCTTTTTATAGGCTTCGTTGTGCCAGAAACGAAGGGGAAGCCATTCAGCCAGATACAGTGGGATTTGGGAAGGAGATGAAATCCGTATAAGTAGATCTGTGATTTATGGTTGTACTAGCAGCGCTCTGCGGTTTTACCCGCGGTTAAAAAGTAGTGTATGTATCAATCCAGGGTACCAAATTGCATCAAAATCAGTCCATCCGTTTGAGCGTGAAGAAGTAACACACATACACACTTACACACTCACAAACTTTCGCCTTTATAATCTTAGTGTGATCTTTTTTGTGCAAGTAACGAGTTAATCGCTCGCCTGTTTTGTTGTTAAGGTGGTACGTCTTGCTCATGGCGAGAAATTTGAATTTCAAACTGCTTTTTTGTTTGTGAAGCTAGACGCTGGTAATTAAACTCAGTTCTAATCGAATTTGCAGCCATCGTTGATCATTTACTCTATTTACCTTACGATAATCAGTACAGAATTGAACAGTAATGCATCAGAAAGTCAAATAAGCAAATTTACCGATAAACTGACGCGCCTACCTTACATGAGTAATCAGGTGCACATTTGTCAAATGTATCTGTAAAATAACGAGAAAAATAGTCTGAGATAACCGCAAATCCCATTATTTTTATTTCATCATTTTATTTTACTATTTTTATTGATCTTATTTTACTTGGACTGATTTTTATTGAAGTTAGTGATTTTAATTTTGATTTGATGTGACATTAATTTTGTAATTATGTATTTGATTTTAATTTTGATTATGTATGATAAGTATAATTATGTGCACGACTATGGACTGGTTCCGAAATAAATGATTTTTTATTTAATTTTAATTTAATTATCTCGTACTATAGTTACCCGGTCTAGCCCAGTCTAAAACAAAAGAAAAACTGTTCAAAATTAAAGTTTTGCGTCATAAGCTAGACGTACTACCATAAGCGATACTCTTGTTCGTAACTTTTTTTAACTGTCCAGAATATTCGGTGGCTCAGTCGGTAGTGAACCTGCCTTCTGAGCTTGGGGGCGTGGGATCGATTCCCACCTAGGAGAAACATTCATGTGATGAGCATTTGCGTTTGTTCTATGTCTGCGTGTTAATTATCTATTAAAGTATTTAAAAATATATTTGTATGGATGTCAGTCTCTGGCTGCCATAGTACAAGCTTTGCTTAGTTTGGGATCAGAAGATTGTTTGTGGAAGTGTCCCGAATATAATTATCATTTATTTATTACACCCCGCGGTTAAAAATGTCTTCGAGCTATGTACTAATTTCATCAAAATTTGTAAACCCGTTTGAGTGTAAAGAAGTAACAAACAGATACAAACATCTTACATAGCAAGTCACGCATTAGTAATATTATAAGTTGGAAGAGTGTTGAACCACCTTCGAAACACGATCAAAACCACAGTTTTTTGACTCATCAGCTATTATTTGCTGATGAGTTCAATCAAGTTCAATCAAGTTTCAGTGCATAATAATGATTATAAAAATCGACAAGGCCGTTTCGTGGCTCGTCAGTATTATAACAAGTAACATTATTAAAAGTAAAACAAAAACCCGGCTGCAAAATGTTATGCCCTTTGTCACTTCCACTATCAAGATGATTCAAATGACACCTCACATGTCGAAATCCATCAAGCTGTTTAGGCTATAGGACGTGCCAAAGAAACCTCAAACACACATACATACATGCATACACACACTCGAAAAACACAACCCCTTCTTCTTGCGCCAGTCGGGCAAAAACCGACAAAGCCGTCTCGTTGCTCGTAACAAGGCTGCAAAATGTTATGCCCTTTGTCACTTCCACTATCAAGACGATTCAAATGACACCTCACATGTCAAAATTCATCAAGCTGTTTAGGCTGTAGGGCGTGCCAATAAAACCTCAGCCATACATACATACACTCGAAAAACCTATACTTTTTTCCTGGGCAGTCGGGTAAAAATGTTAACTCGACTCGTCACTAAATTGATTTGTTCGCTAGTCGATCGCTAGGCGACCCCGATAAAAACGGTCATTCTCAAAACCGCGGTAGGTATAAGGCTTCTACGTCAATCACGCACTTTAGCGAAGAGTCTCGGCCAAAATAATGAGACTCTCTAGAGGCTTGGGTCAAGGGTCAGTTACAGACGGAATCCTGGTAACGGCACTTATCAGGTGGTTTCTCAGTCTGTAGCCTCAACCAACAGTAGCTTCGTCTGACAACACCTTAGATTTAAATGTATGTTTAGTTGTCTTAGTACAGTAAGTGATTTTTATAAAAAAAATTGTAAAGACGAATAAATTAATATCATTCGTTGAAACCTGAACTCTTTCATTTTTATTTATTTCAAAACATAAACATATCATTTTGTCATGCCTTTTCCCCGACTGGCTGGCAGAGGTGTAATACAACCCCACTTCGCCGGACGATATTCAGTCTCAAATGTGGCAGGGGTGAGCCTGTCGCCATGCACCGGGCTCCAGTCATGTAGCAGATGACATAATAATAAGCGCATATGTTCACACAATGAACAGGTTGGTGCGTACCTACCTGCTATTCCAGACTACTACCTACCAAATCTCGTACGCGTGATTAAGTAACAAGTAGTTTATTGGATTGTATATGAGACCAACTTCGAGGTATGGGTATACCTCGAAGTTGGTCTCATATCAATTTGAAAAAAAAAACCTACCCTAAAATATAGGGTGGGAAAATAGGAGAGATCTACACTCACAGATTTTAATGTTGAGTTTAAGTCAGTCACTCTATTTGATATACTAACCCACAAAAAACATAAAATACAAACTTTTTATCAAAAAATTGAACACCGAATAACTGAATAGCAAAAAATAATTTATAACTAAGTTCTGAAGCTAATGTAGGTATACCTAAGTAGTTTTGAGTTGGCGCCTAATAAGCAAATCAAGTAATCAATTAATTACCACCTAAATATACGTGAAGTGTGATGCGCGGCGGCGGCGTAAATAAGTTGTGGCAACACCATACCAGAGACAAGACACCGGCCTCTCCGGATCTCTCTTCTCTATGGTGTTGTCACTACAGACTCACTGCATTTTTACTGTGGATTTTACGAGCAGAATGTTTGGGACCTCAATTGTATAAATAATGTCGGCACTAAGAATAGAACTGGGCTAATTAAAGTACACCAGCCAAGAGAACAAGAAGGTGTTTCATTAAGGGAACTTGCCCGCCCGCCAAGCGGCGAGCGTCCTTCCTTTATTGGTGACTCCTACGACGCGCAGTTCGAGGGGGCAGAGCCCCGCATCCTGGCTACAGATGTTCCTGCGGGTGCGCAGTCCGCGTACACCCGGCTTCGCGCGTTACGCTTCGCGTTTCATGCTGCGTTTAGAAACAGTGCAGTGAAAAAAAATACATAGTGCAATTAAAATGGTGGCGCGTTCCTGTGATTTTTAACAGAACTAGCAAATCGTTGGTAAAGTTCATTGTCCGCCGGTGAGTTTTCGAAAATTTTCTTTGTGCAAACAGACTGTCAGTTCCGCGACGTGCTAATTGACAACTCACTGTTGATGTCGCATTCTGTCCTAAAGCTATGAACTGCACCAAAATTTACACAACTAGGATATGCACCGCCGCATAGCATTACGCAAAGTGAATACCTATGTATACGTCGAATTAGAGTAGAACATAATCATAAATCGAACACTCGAAGATCGCTACATGTGGCATTACAGACTCTTATCAATAAATTTGTGGATCTTTTAAATTTCAAATTTGTGTGTTCATGTAGGAAAAGTTACACAATACTAAATTGTATATTGTATGACTTCCCCTTAACAAAAAAACAGCAATACTACATTCTTTGATATCTGTTCTCATCATTTCCTGCAATCATTTTATTGCAATTATTTGTTTTCCTCCACAGCTCCCGTCTTGTATACTTTCTTGACCTTAACTAAACACAATGGCGACACCGGAGGAGCAAGTAAAGGTTTTAAAAGAACAACTAAAGGTGTTGCAAGCAAAAGAACAAAAAGTAATGGCAGTTTCCGTAAAGCTTCCACCATTCTGGACAGACAAACCTTCTGTATGGTTCGGCCAAGCCGAAGCCCAGTTTGAAATTGCTGGCATCATTCAAGACAAGACAAAGTACAATTACATAATTGCTACACTGGACTCGAAGGCAGCAAGTGAGGTGGCCGACATCATAGAGAACCCTCCGAAAACTGACTGCTATAAATATCTGAAAGATGAACTTTTGAAACGTCTTTCCGCTTCCAGAGAAGACAGAGTACGAAGACTTTTAAGTGACGAAGACATTGGAGACAGGAAGCCATCGCAGTTTCTTCGCCACCTTCGCAGCTTGGCAGGAACAGTTTTTAAGAATGATGACATCATAAGGCAATTATGGATTCGCCGCCTTCCAAGCACCGCACAGGCCATTTTAGCTGCTCAAGCAGACTTGGAATTGGATAAAGCAGCTGAAATAGCAGACAGGATTATAGAAGTCGCAGCACCAATGACAACTGTTAATGCAGTGCAAGGCCAGTCATCTGAAGTGGCGGAACTCACACTTCGTGTTGAAGCATTAACCAAGTCAGTGGAAGCACTCACTGCAGAGTCAAGATCGCGTTCAAAAACGCGAGGCGAAAGCAACAGGTCCCGTTCGACTTCTCGGTACTCGCCTGACATATGTTGGTATCATCAGCGATTCGGCGACAAAGCTAACAGGTGTACTACTCCTTGCAAGTGGATAAGTCAGGAAAACAACAAGAACGGTCAGTAGATGCGGCGACTGATCGGGATACAAATAAAAGCCGCCGTTTATTTGTAACTGACAAAGCTACAGCACGACGATTTTTAATTGACACAGGCAGTGACCTTTGCTGTTTTCCTCAAAAGTTAGCCAGGGGTCGTAGCACATCTGGATATCAATTGTCTGCGGCCAACGGAAGCATCATACAAACATATGGCAGCATCTCCCTACACCTTGATTTTGGCCTACGCAGAGATTTCCATTGGAGCTTTACCATTGCCGATGTAGAGAACCCAATAATAGGATCAGATTTTTTAAGTTTTTATAACTTACTTCCTGACCTCCGCCATAAACGCCTCATCGATGGAAATACCAACCTAACCACCCCTGCAACACTTGCTCAAGTAAGCCAAGTCAGTGTGAAATCTGTGTCTATCGAGAACAACTCTCCATTTACCAGGCTCCTATTGGAATTTCCAGATTTAACACGGCCGCCAGGGTTTCCACGACAAGTTAAGCATACCACTGTCCATCACATCATAACAACAGATGGTCCACCAGTAGCCTGCCGTCCAAGACGGTTGGCCCCCCAAAAGCTAATTGCGGCCAGAAAAGAATTTGAAGACATGGTAAAATGCGGAACTGCTCGACCTTCAGATAGCCCCTGGGCTTCACCCCTACATATGGCCAAGAAAGGTGAAAATGGATGGCGACCATGCGGGGACTATCGAGCTCTAAATGCAAGGACTGTCCCGGACCGATACCCAGTGCGGCACATTGCTGATTTTTCTCATAACATCTCAGGATCTTGCATCTTCAGCACCATCGACCTGGTTAAAGCATATCAACAGGTGCCCGTTAGTGACACTGACATTTGCAAGACAGCAATCACAACGCCATTTGGATTATTCGAGTTTCCCTTCATGACTTTTGGTCTAAGGAACGCTGGACAAACTTTCCAGCGTTTCATCGACGAAGTTGTGAGGGGACTCGAATTCTGCTACCCATTTGTGGACGACATATTAGTGTTCTCAGGATCCACAACTCAACACCTAGAACACCTGCGGACTCTCTTCCAGCGGCTATCGGCGTATGGCGTCGTGGTTAACGCATCCAAGTGTGTTTTTGGGGCTGAAGAGGTGAGATTCTTAGGCTATCACATAAACAAGTCCGGCACGCGCCCTCCACCTGAAAGAATTGAAGCCCTACAGAGTTTTCCCTTGCCAAAGACGGTACAAGGCCTCAGAAGGTTTCTAGGAATGATCAATTTTTATCGGAAATTCCTTCCAAATGCTGCAGAACTACAAGCCCCACTAATCAATGCTCTGACTGATTCCAAACTCAAAGGCTCCAAACCAGTGCCCTGGACACCAGAATTAGAGCTCTCCTTTCAAAAATGTAAAGAGGGCCTCAGTAACGCTACTCTGCTTGTCCACCCTGCATGCAACGCTACATTGGGTCTGTTCACAGATGCCTCCACATTACAAGTAGGCGCTTGCCTCCAGCAAAAAGTAAACAACCACTGGGAACCCCTAGCATTTTTCAGTAAGAAGCTTACAAACAAACAAGCACAATGGCCCGCCTATTATCGGGAACTTCAGGCAGTGTATGAAAGCGTACAACAGTTTCGCCATATACTGGAAGCACAGCACGTCACAATATACACAGATCACAAACCACTAATATATGCTTTCACCCAGCGCCGTGAAAAACTGCCTCCAATCCAGTTAAACCAGCTTTCATTTATCTCCCAATTCACCACAGATGTGGTACACATTAAAGGCCAGGACAATGTGATCGCCGACACCATGTCCAGAATTGAAGCAATTTCACTTGAGGACAGTTACTCTTCTTTGGCCCAAGAACAAACATCTGATGAAGAACTACAGAATGCAATGACAAGTTCTTCCCTCCAACTAAAGAAAGTTCCCATTCCAGGCACCGAAGTGTCCATCTACTGCGATATGACAACTGGAAAAGCACGCCCATATTTAACTCCTTCATTTCGTCGCAAGTTTTTTAACAAACTCCACAACCTCAGTCACCCAGGTGCGCAGGCGTCTGCACGATTAGTGGCTGATCGTTTTGTATGGCCCTCAATGAATAAAGACTGCTGCAGATGGGCTCGTGAATGCATAGCTTGCCAACGCAGTAAAATATCAAGACACACATGGACGCCTATAGGAAAGTTTCCAGCCCCTACAAATCGGTTCCGCAATGTTCATATCGACATCATTGGACCCATGCCCTCCAGCAAAGGACATCAATACTGTCTAACAGCGGTAGATAGATTCACTCGATGGCCAGAGGCATGGCCAATGATGGGTATTACAGCTGAAGAAGTAGCTGAAACATTCACAAACGGATGGATTGCCCGGTATGGCGTCCCCTCAATAGTCACGACTGATCAGGGTCGTCAATTCGAATCTGCATTATTCAATGCCCTGCTGAAACAATGTTCGGCCCAACGAACGCGCACCACAAGTTACCACCCATGCGCTAACGGAATGGTGGAGAGACTTCATCGCCAATTAAAAGCAGCACTCATGTGCCACGGAGGTACTTGGTGTACGGCCCTGCCTTTAGTTCTCCTTGGAATGCGGACGGCACTTAAAGAGGACCTTAAAGTTTCTTCTGCAGAAATGGTTTATGGGGAACCTCTACGACTCCCTGGAGAGTTTATAGATCCATCAACAATGACGAACGCCTTCGAGCCTTCGGATTTTGCCTCCGAGCTAAGAAAACACATGGCGAGCATAAAACCAGTACCAGCTTCCCACCACACGGAACGACGTTCGTTCGTGTTTAAGGATTTACCCACAGCCACTCATGTTTTCTTGCGAGATGATACAGTCAGACCATCATTAAAGCCACCTTACACCGGACCACATCAAGTCATAAATAGAAACGATAAGACCATAACCATAAAAATAGGAAACAAAGATGTTAATGTCAGCCTCGACAGAGTAAAACCAGCTTTTATTGAAGATTCACCACAGGCACCAACAGTTCATAAGCCGGTACTTGCTCCCCCGGTAGTCCCAGCTTCACTCTCCTCCAAATCTTTAAATTCATTAAAACCTCCATCACCTGTTAGCACGCCAAGCCCTCAGAAATATGTCACACGTTCAGGTCGCCATGTACATTTTAAATTGCCTGTTGATGTGTAGTATTGCATTTTTTTTTTATACCTATCATAAGATGTTAATAAGTAAGTTATTAAGGGTTGTAAAGTATTATTTAAAATTTTCATTTATGGTGTACTGTTTGTATTAATTAAGTTGAATCTGGGCTAACCTCACACCGTGGGGGGGTGGTGTGGCAACACCATACCAGAGACAAGACACCGGCCTCTCCGGATCTCTCTTCTCTATGGTGTTGTCACTACAGACTCACTGCATTTTTACTGTGGATTTTACGAGCAGAATGTTTGGGACCTCAATTGTATAAATAATGTCGGCACTAAGAATAGAACTGGGCTAATTAAAGTACACCAGCCAAGAGAACAAGAAGGTGTTTCATTAAGGGAACTTGCCCGCCCGCCAAGCGGCGAGCGTCCTTCCTTTAAAGTAAAGGTACCTACCTAAGTTTGGCGCCAAATCAAAATTACTTAGGTATACCTATATTAGTTTAAGAACTTGGTATTAAATTATTTTTTGCCTTTCAGTTTTTCGGCGGTTTAATTTTTTGTTAAAAAGTTTTTCTAGGTATCTTTGTGTCACTGAAGTTCGAATGCAGTTATTTTACTACAATGTACCTATTTTATGATTCAGCTTTTGCTTCCAATTAGAAAATAACGTAATTGAATTCTGCATCAGATGTACGAAGGAGAATGTATTAACCAATCCAATCCTAGCCAATCTCAGACCGAGGCACTTCGATGTAAATGTTTGTAAAGCAACAAGATTAATCGATTTCAATTTCCAATCGGGATGAGTCAACATGAATCTACGGAGTACACTGCGATGAGTGATTTTGGTAGCAACAAAAATTTAAATGATCATTTGGGTAGGTACTTACTATGCTAAAAATATTATTTACTACGTCCGCGCACGATTATTCCGAGTTATTCAGTGTTATCCCCTATAAGTGCGTATTTAATGCCATCTGCTATTTCTTTATTTCTGGAGACCGGTCTATGGCGACAGGCTCGCCCTTGTCACATTTAGGACTGAATATCGTCCGGCAAAGTGTGGGTGTTGCAATAAGCCTTTGCCAGCCTCTTCGCAGTAAAGACGTGACGATGTTACCCCTACCTATATCAGGGATGGCGAACCTTTATAGGTCATCGTGTCATTTTTTTACAGAAATAAAATAAAAAATAAATAAATTCGGGATTCTTGCACACACGGTCGCCTGACTCCAAACTAAGCAAAGCTTGTACTATGGCTGCCAGAGACTGATATACATACTTAGATATTTTTAAATACATACTTAAATAGATAATAACACCCAGACATAGAACAAACACAAATGTTCATCATATGTATGTTTGCTCTAGGTGGGAATCGAACCCACGTTTAATGAGACCTTGGATATGCTGTCATGGTTACCGATGCAACTAATAATTATAATCGTTTCGATCGTTAGAAAATATTGCCGCCAGGTTCGCCATCCCTGCCCTATATTGTGTTTCCTAGGGTATAAGCTACCTCTATACTATGATCCGAAAAAACAAGCCCTAAGCAATCAGCAAACACATAATGACGTCATAGTCATCCGTCTCTTTCGAATTTGTTGCAAATAACCTATTTCGGTCTTGCTTAAGCATCGATTGACGTCACTACGTGTTTCTTAATGCTATATACATCGCAGAGTATATTATTGTATCATGCTCTATACCAAATTATATAAAAATCATTAATCTGTTCGGCGTCAAGAGGTAACAAGCAAACACACCTACAAGGGCCCTATTCGGAGATTTGATATTTTCATCTCACCTTTTTTCGTCCTTGTTGCTCTCGTTTAAAACGTCATAGATGTGAGAGTGTCCAAGATAAAATCTCACCTCATCTCACGCGTAGGAATAGCCCTCCAGATTGAGAACCGGAAACAAATGTGAGTATATACAAATTCGGTTTGTCGCGCAAGGCGTCTATACTTGTACGCCCTTAGCAATACACGTTGTATAGCCTAGGAATAGTTGTACAGTATAGTATAATAGTTGTTGTGCCTTTTTCGTTCGAGTTCTAAAATTTAAAGGAAGAAAAAGACAAAACACTGTACAACTATTCAGAGGCTATACAACGTTTTTTGCTAAGGGGGACAAAATGGTCCTGTCATGTTACATTTCATGACACGTTGCGTAAGTATGTACGCAGCTTAAAACGGATCACTACGCGCTATGTACATAACTATGTTAGCGCGACCATTGGTATAATTACATTAATAATATGAATGTATACCATGATCCAAGAAAACAAGGTCAATCATTCAGCAAACACATAATCACCTCATCGTCATCTGTCTCTTTCAAACGTGTTATGACTTATTTCGTTCTTGCGCATCGATTGACGTCACTACGTGTTTCTGAATGCTATACCTGGCGGAACAGGTATATTTTCATACTATGATGTATACGTTCTTTGGTTATATTTTTATTCTACACACACTAATGTTGTCCTTAGGTGTCAGTTTGTGTTGTTCATAAGTCTAGCTGCTTGTTTATTTAATCAACAATGAAACAGCTGTTTTAGAAAATATGAAGACACAACGCGTAGACGGAGAATCAATAATTCTCCATCTACGATACAATGGTACAAGGATCTTTAAGCGCCTGAGTGAGGGCGCCGGTGTAGTTATCAAATATACCAATATATTATACATATAATACAATAAATATAAAATAAAATACAAAGTTACGATTGTATTTATCTTGAAAACAAGAGTTAATGTATTATACAGTATTATTGAATTGCGCTAATATTCCATGGCGATTGGATTGCGTTTTTTAATGTAAAAACAAAACACTATACCTACAACGAACATTGATAATTGAATTATTATTTTCACCATTATACGAATACATTCTTAATAAGCCCTGTGTAGTATGTTTAAAATGTGTATTTTTTTATTTCTAAATTATTTTAAAATAAAATTTATTTTACAAATATTATTAGAAATAAATACCTACTAAACATTGGGATAGGTACCTCTTTCAGAAATTTTAATCTTAAATTTAGAATTGATGAGTATGGGCCTATGTCAATATTATGGGATACAGTTAATGTTAATATTATTGGATACATCGCAGTTTTTTACAGACTTTAAAAATGGAGGAAGTTCTCAATTCTAATGTACTTATGCTTTACTATATTATGTATGTTACGCGATCATTCCGGCAATTGTGAATCGATTTTGATGATTTTGTTTCATAGATCATACTTCAGAGGTCCCATCCAAATTTCCTCGGAATCGGTTAAGCGGTTTTTAAAATTTCAACAAAAGCCTAAAAATTCTTTACAAAATCCAATTCGGATGATGGGTTTTTATCCGACTGCGCAAGAAGGAGGGTAATGTTTTTCGAGTGTATGTATGTATGTGGGTAAACTGGATATGTATGTATGTATGAGGTTTCTTTGGCACGCCCTACAGCCTAATTAAACAGCTTGATGGATTTCGACATGTGAGGTGTCATTTGAATCGTCTTGATAGTGGAAGTGACATAGGGTACAACATTTTGTAGCCGGGTTTTTTGTTTTTCCTTTAATTATGTTACTTGCTTAAACTTTGCTTTTTATTATCAACTAGCGACCCGCCCCGGCTTCGCACGGATTTAAACAAAAAAATGTTATTGTGGGATATCCATACGAGATAGACATATACCATCGCGGAGTTTTCTGTAGCCCTTTTCAATGATTATTTTGATAAATATCGTAGGGTTCAAGCCTGCGTTTGCAAGGAAAGCGGAAAAAAAAGATAATTAACGACATCACATTAGAAACCTCAAAAATAACAGTATTTCTCACTATTTAATGGATGTTATTATACATATAAACCTTCCTCTTGAATCACTCTATCTAATATAAAACCGCATCACAATCCGTTGCGTAATTTTAAAGATTTAAGCATACAAAGGGGCATAGGGACAGAGAAAGCGACTTTGTTTTATACTATGTAGTGATTTCAATCGTTAGTTCCAGTTCCGGCCACGTGCCATAATATCCTTGTAAGTCTGTACATATATTTTAAGTAGATAGCGTGGTTTTTTCCACGTCCTTGATTAATTATTTTTACTACGACCTAAAGAAAATAATAGGGACATGTGTCAAAATATGGTGATGGTTAGTTGTGTTGTAACTTGTAAAGCACTGGCCTCATAGCGAGCGATTAGGCTGATTGGTAACCAGGAAATCTATTCCTACTATTCAAAATATATTCTGGTCTTTGTCTCTCTCGTTTGAAAAGTCATAGGAGTGAAAGTGACCAGCATAGGTATTCACAATCATTTAAAAACATTTCCGTTTGGATTACAACAATTTTTAAACTCAAATTATTCGTTTCTCAGTCCGTATTCATAAGTTTTAAACGTGATTGATTCTTCCGACCGGATTTATACTCGACTCCCTATTTCAAAATTTATAAAAGTAGACTGAGATTCGAGCAATTTGAGTTTGAAATTTGTACCTACCTGTATCTAGAAACCTTCCGTTAGAAATATCTAACTGATGGTGATATTCAGATCAAAATCCGTTGCTTGGCTCATGAGGAGTTAGCCGAGCAGAATCCAGACTGAGAAACAGACAGACGTGGTAAGTGACTTTGTTTTATACAACGTATCCTATCATGTTAACATGTTCATTTTAAAAGTATATTTTCGTCTCAATCTATTTGGCGCGAGGTATAGAAACAACGAAACGATTATCTCGAACTATTTTTCAACTATGCTCAGCCACTCCCCTATATACTAGGAATAAAACAAAAGGGATTCACCCCGCCCTGCGCATCAAGTACGTAGAGTTTTTCTACCGTTTCTTCGCGCTAGCACATCTAGGCTCAGATCAATCTAGAGAATAAGATGGCGCACGGCGTATGATTTAGGTGAAGCCAAAAACCATCCAAAAACTACGCTACTGTCGTATAATATGTACACAACACGCACACATTGACGCAAAAAAACTACGCTACTCGCTTGGTCATTCTTACCTCGACATTATGTGCTTATTATGATTATTATGTTTATGATATAACTAGCTGCGCCCCGCGGTTTCACTCGCGGTTAAAAAGTATCCTATGTGTTATTCTAGACTATAATCTATCTCTGTGCCAAATTTCATCCAGATCTGTTCAGCCAACATCCACACATCCATTCTTACAAACTTTCGCGTTTATAATATTAGTAGGAAGTAGGATTTCGTGTACATTAATATCCATAGTGCATTATAAAAGTGTGGCCAGGACTACATTTGAGGTTCTTTTTAAAAACTGTGCTTTTTAAAAACAGTTTTTTTACAAGTCAATTTTGAAAAAGCCGTAAGATTAAACTTTTACAAATATGTGCAATTTTAGAATAAATCTACTAAGGTTGTATATTGGGAACGGAAATGGCTAACGTAGAGTTTGGGAATTAAAATTTAATTTTCGTGTAATTTTAAATGTTTTTCATGGCAACATTACCACGTGCACACGTTTAAAAAGAAGTGGCTTCAGCGAGATATAACGCAGTGTTCCATCTCTTCCTCTAGGTTGATCTGAGCATCTATGGTCACCTGTGAGAGATGCGTCTGTGGGGCCATTGCGTCCTTCGAGAATTACTGATAAACCCTTCACAAATTAGGCAACTAACGCCATCTTGTACAGATGATTGCAACTAAGGATAGAAAAAAATGTAGGTGAATCCTAATGTGTGAAGGGTTTGGCAGTAATTCTCGAAAGACGCAATGGCCCCACAGACACATTTGCCCCAGTTGACACTATATAATTAAGAGGGCCTCGACGCTCTGAAATTTCCATACAAACGCGCTACTCAAATTTCTTGAAAACCATTTGTCAGATTATGATGAAATTTAGCATGTACAATTAAATTAACAATGTCTCCGCCCCTATTTTCTTGGTATTTTTAAAAACGTTCTCAAGCTAAAATAGAGGTATGAAAAATATCCGCATATTTAAGGGGTCACTTTTGACTGATTTATTCAATAGATCTAGACAAAGCAAATCATAAATTCATTACATAGGGAGGTTGTCTACATCATTAGCTGTTAAATGAATCCATAATACAAGGGAAATTCTTAGTTACTTAAGAATGATTACAGAAGTGCAAAAGTCATAAAAAAAAATTGAAATTGCACTTTGTCACTCTTTGTTTCTCGCTCTCTTCGCTCGTCTTCTTCTTCTAGACGAAATGGCTATAGAATACCTTAAACCAATGCGAAGTTAGTCTAGGTCACCTAGGTCGAAGTTAGTTAGGTCGCCGGACTCTTAAGTCTAAGGGCCTACGCTAAAACTAACGCACGCTGCGTGTGTCCGTTCCATGGGACTGCTGCTCGCCTTGCTTATAAAAAAACCAGTCAGCAAGCTCGCTTTTTAGAATGCTTTCTCACTAAAATATGAGCAGTGCAACGATGTAAAGCGAAGAAAAATTCACTAACAAGATAACAAACGTAAATAAAATGAGTAAATAATGTGATTTTATTTGTGTTTGTTCTCATAACTCGCACAACTAGTTTTTTGGAGGAAAAATACCCTTAGAGTTAGTCCTAACTATTTATTAATACTGATTAAGCGATGATAGCCTAGTTGGAGAAGGCCCGCCTCTCAAGCCAGAGGGAGCGGGCACAAACCTAGCCGACGGCACGCACCAATTTGTTCATTGTGTCAATATATGTGCGTATTGTATGTCATCTGCTACATGACTGGAGCCCGGTGCATGGCGACAGGCTCGCCCATTTAAGGCTGTCACATTTAAGAATATCGTCCGGCGACGTGTGGGTGTTGTATTACACCTCTGCCAGCCCCCTTGGGGGAACGGCGTGACAATCAAGCGTGCACCCGCGTGATTTCTAGCGTACGCCTTAAATACTCACGTACCTACATGCACGTGTTTCAAATTTTGCGTTGGTAAACCAAATTTACCTCAGAGAATTGTTGTAAATCATGACATAACCAAATGAAACTGGATGGATGGGCGTCACGGTGCGCATACGGATTACTCTCGGATTACGTGGCAGTGACGCGTCTAACGTGACGCGTTTGATGTACGTGACATGGCGATTTCCGGCTCCGGTAATGTAGGTTTGAAAAATCAAGCAACAAAAATTGGTAAGGGTGGCCTGGAGTTCTGAAATTTCCTTGCAAACGCACTTGTAAAATAAAACGGCTCACTGAGGGAAAATTCAAATCACATGTAAAAACTACATTAATGAAAAGAGGTTAAGGTTAAGAATTATTTAGAAGACAAAGATGTCTGGAGCCTTCCACTTCCGCCAAGTAGCCACTAGTATTTATAGACATTACCTAGTTGTAAGCCAAAATTTGTGAGACTGTAATTTATTTATTATTTGAAAGAATAATGCCCCTCAATTTCTTGCCTGATCTTCTGAGTAGAGGCTCTTTATCCGAACAAGGCGGTAGAGTCTATTTAAATAACTTTGACGTTCATAAGTGTATGTTTGATACCTACATTGAATAAAAACATTTTGACTTTCACTTTGACTTGTCGAATTTCTTGAAACTATTAATCAGATTATGATAAAAGGACAAAGGGCAAATTGGCCCAAAAAACATAAGTTTGCCCACAGGGTTGGCACTTAGCGCATTCGGTAGATTATTTTTATGCATTAAAAAAAAGTACGACACCGGTAAAATTCAACCTACAAAAATAGATACATTTTACTTTTAAGAATAGTAAAACATGAGTATATTATAAGAAATGTTCAGTAAAACCTCAAGGGTGACGTCGCGAATCACGATGACGTGACCTGCATGGTGGATGCAGTGGGTGAGTGAATATTATGTAAATAGCTTCAATATTTCTTTTAGTTTTTATTTTACAAGGTTTATTAAATCATAACTACGAGTACAATACAAAATTTCTCCAAAAGTGGAGGTTTCAGCGAAATTTATTTTGCGAAAACCTATATTCCTTACCTACAAATTGGCTAAAATGTCAACCCTGCGGGCGTTTGGACCAACGTCCATTTATTTTTGCCCATTGTCCTTTGGCATGTGCAAATAGATGGGCTATTTCTCCTTCTGTGAATGCAATGCAATGCAATGTCTTAGTTTTTTTTTAAGAACGCCGTCAAGAGAAAATAGAGGTAAGTAAGTATTGAAAACATGCGCATTCCTATGGGATCACTTTGGGCTGACGAATTCATTAGATAGACAAAGTAAATAAAAAATTCCTTTTTTTAAAGAAGTGGCCTACATCAATTATTCCTTAATAAACTACGCCCCGCGGTTTCACCCGCTTTTAAAAAGTATCCTATGTGCTATTCTAGGCTATTGTAATCTATCTCTGTGCCACATTTCATCCAGATCTGTTCAGCCGTTCTTGCGTGAAAGAGTAACAAACATCCATCCATCTATCCATCCATTCATTCGTACAAACTTTCGCGTTTATAATATTAGTAGGAAATATGATAGGATTTAAAAGAATTCCTAGTTATCTAAGAATAACTAGACAAGCATCTAGCTACGAAGGTCATGAAAATTGCTGAAATTGAAATTTGTCAGTCTGTTGATAGCTTTAGAGACTCATCAGTATATACTAATTTTTCAATTTTTGAATTTCAATTTCAGCAATTTTCATGACCTGTCGCTTTTGTCGCTCTCTTCGCTTGTTGCGTGTCCTTCTAGATGAAAAGATAATAGAAAACTTTTAGACAAAGCTTATTTTTCAGTGTTCAAAGTTAGTTTTAAGTGTTCGCAGGAGCCTTAAGCAGAGCCAGAATTAGGAGAGGGTAGGCGGGGCTACAGCTCCGGGGCCTCCACAAGAGTGGGCCCCTACAATAGAGAAAAAAAAAAAATTACTTTTAAAACATTTTTACTTTAATATCTACTTGTACATATATAAGTTGTTAAATAATTTAATTCGTTTCCAAAAATAAAATTGCAAAACGTTTTGACTGTTTTTTTCTTCCATTTTATTCGTGTAATAATTATAGGCATCCACTTTTCTGTTGCTCTAGGAGCCCAGACTTTTAAATCCGGCCCTGGCCTTAAGTATGATCTGTGGAAGTTGCCTGCGAGAGGTCTTAGATTAATTTTATAAAGCTCTGGATATCACAAGCTTTTATTTGACTTGTATGTATGTAACTATATTTGTTCGAGTGGAATCTTGCACCTAAATATTGAAGCAGATATCTTCAACCGATTGAGCTGCATTTTTGTATACGCGTTTAGTTTAGATGTTTAGTTTTGGGGCTGAGCTACCCACGTCCGTAGGAGTGTACTCTATTCTGATTCCCTACACGTGGTCCCCGGGTAGTGCTAACCGGGTAGCAAACTCTGGTGGGAGGCTTCGGCCGTGGCTAGTTAGCACCCACTAGACCAAGCCATGCCGTGAAATGACCTAGTCGTGTTTCGGTATGTAGTCCGGTGTAACCGTTCCGAAGACGGGTCTGAGCAGTAGCGCACTTGTAGCGCCTCACTCAACTGCCGTCTTTGTACTTCTTCACTCTAGTAAACTTCAAGGCCAGAGTGAATAAGAACCTTATAGGTCGTCGTGCTCCATCTTAGACCACAACGTCGCTTAACATCAGGCGAGTTGGTGGTCAAACGCCGACTTATTGTACATAATATTGCAAAGAAAATGCGAACTGTTCACTCACTGAATGCGTCACTAAGCGATACGTCGCAAACTGCGTACAGTACGCGCTATTTAGACACTCCATTTATAAATATAAATTTAAAAAAAAACACTCGACACTGATTTTCATCAATACCGATTTTCATCAATGATAGCTAAGAACACTTCCGACTAATTCACCTTTCAAACAAAACAAAACTTATTCAAAATCGGTTCATCTGTTCGGGAGGTACGAAGCCACAGATACACAGACACGTCAAACTTATATACTGCCTCGGTGTCTCAGTTGGTAGTGAACCTGCCTTCTGAGCTTGGGGGCGTGGGTTCGATTCCCACCTAGGGCAAACATTTATGTGATAAACATTTGTGGTTGTTCTAAATCTGGGTGTTAATATTGTATTTAAGTGTGTATTTGAAAATATCTAAGTATGTATATCAGTCTCTGGCAGCCATAGTACAAGCTTTGCTTTGTTTGGGGTCTGAGGCCTTATTCGGAGATTTGAGATTTTCATCTCACTTATTTTCGTCCTTGTTGCTCTCGTTTGAAACGTCATAGGTGTGAGAGTGACCAAGATAAAATCTCATCTCATCTCACGCGCAGGAACAGGCGTGAAAGAGTAACAAACATTCATCCATCCATCCCTTCTAATAAACTTTCGCGTTTATAATATTAGTAGGATTTTGTAAATTATTTTGTATTGATTTTTCACAAAAGTGTGAAACAACTATAAACTCAAAATGCTTTAAAGGTACCCCACATCCCCTGAAAGGATACGGTCAGGATTCCCATCACCCTCTAGACAACCACAACCCAGACTCAGAAAATATATTTAAACCCGATCTAATCAAACATCTAAAAATAAGGTGATTGTCACATTGCTCCGCGCCACTCGACGGTGCGCGAAAAACGAAAAGGAATTGCCAGATCCATTCAGCCCTTCTGGCAGATTGAGTAACAAATATCCTTCCTTCCACCCAAATTTCGCAAAAAATATTCGTGTGATTTATTTATAGAGAAAATCAACAGCTAAATTTACTAATGACTTAAAAATAACATCAGCCTACGTAATCCTATCCTACTAATATTATAAACGCAAAAGTTTGTAAGAATGGATGAATGGATGGATGGATGTTTGTTACCCTTTCACGCCAGAACGGCTGAACAGATCTGCATGAAATTTGGCACAGAGATAGATTTTAGTCTAGAATAGCACATAGGACTTTTTAACCACAAGTGAAACCGCGGGGCACAGCTAGTATTACATAAACATATCGTCACGCTTTTTCCCTGACGGAGCTGGCAGAGGTGTAATACAACACCCACACTTTGCTGGACGATATTCTAACCCAAATGTGACAGGGGGTGAGCCTGTCGCCATACACCGGGCTCTAGTCATGTAGCAGATGACATACAATACGCACATATCACTCAATGAACAAATTAGTGCGTGCCGTTGGCTGGATTCGAACAACCCGCTCTCTATGGCTTGAGAGGCGGGCCTTCTCCAACTAGGCTGTCATTGCTTACGTAACAAACATGCAAATTACATAGACTTACTTTGTAAAGTTTAAATCGTACTAGTTTTAGGTGTTATACTTTAAGGCATTGTTCTATCCGACAAAGTGAACAACTTCCAAAACAAGTTTCCAAAATTTGAGAAAAAAACTGCTGCTTCTGTATTTATTGTTTAAATACATTCGTTTCACGTGATAAAACAATTATAACAATCTAAAATTAATTCCTTTCTATTTTTATGACGTCTCGCGCTTTTACCCAATAATCACAGCCAGACAGCCGGACAGCCAGACAGCCAGACAGCCAGAAGCACAGCCAGACAGCCGGGTTTTTGACCATGACATTCATATTGGACTTACTGCGCCCCGCGGTGTCACCCGCGGTCCCACAGGTATACCGTTAATTTTTTCAGGATAAAATGTACCCTATGTCCTTTTGTGTATCCCAGACAATTCTTATGCAAAATTTCATGATGATCTAATGAGTAGTTAGGGCGTGAAAGCGTTACAAACAAACAAACTCACTATCGCACTTATAATATTAGTTAGGATGGAACATCCATACGATGTCAGGATGATGATGATGTCAGGTTACAAGGAGCATTTCTGAAATACAGTAAATAATGTAACAGTACTAAATCAGATACTTCAGAACAACTTTAAAAGCTACGGCTCAAAGCACAGTCACGTGGCGTAAAGCAATTGAGAATCACCTTGGCAGAGGATTCCCTTTTGATCTTCAACTTTTATGGAATTTCAGAATCTAGAAATCCTGTATAGGCTTCAAAGGTAACACCGATGAAATAGAATTCTATTTGAGATTCAGGAAAACCCTCTCGGATCGTCGCAAAGCCTCTATGTTCGTGCAAAATTGTATTCCGAACGAGTACAGGAAGCGAACGCGTTTAAAAATCACGTTATGGGTTTACAGAGTGCCACTTCGGCTAGGTACTCGTAGTTTGCCTGTAAATATTGTTACATTCGGTTTTAAAAGGGTAGCCTAAAGCACTGTTTACAAGGTTTATAATGGCTCTGTTAGCTGAAGACCTTGGGTGTCTGCAACCTCCATATTTCCACCATTTTGAAAATCCAAAGTGAGATACAAAAATTCTTTTTTTTCTATGAAATATAATTATCGAACCTGGGACCCTATTCGGAGATTTGAGATTTTCATCTCACCTTTTTTCGTCCTTGTTGCTCTCGTTTGATTAGTCATAGGTGTGAGAGTGACCAAGATAAAATCTCATCTCATCTCACGCGTAGGAATAGCCCTACTGCTCACAACATTTCACGAATAACAGTTGAGCAATACAACCTGTATAGAACAACCGGTCAGATGCTCGCCAGACAGAATGATGGACATACGAAAGTATTTTTGCTGAACCTAAAGCAGAGACGCTTCGCTCTCTCAATCAATTAAATGCTTATTTACAAATGGTAAGTTTTATAAACACAAATGTAATTGTTCATTAGTTTTTGTGTCAATAAAATAATTTGAATTTGAATTTATAACATACTAGGTGAACCCGCAAATTTCGTACCGCCTAACGGTCAATTGTTTAATATTTTATTAAGGCAATTTTTATTTTTTTTCTCTGCGTAAAAATAAAATATAATCACCGAACTTACTCAGAAAATTTCAAGAGAATCGCTTTAGAAATGTGACCTGTAGAGGAATACAAAGATCCGGACAGAGATCCAGAAAGAGTTCGGACACACGAAAGCATTTTTGCCAAAGCCAAGCTTAAGATTAAGATTGTTTTGCATCAAACCAATCTCTATTAATCCTGAATGTAAAATGACATATATACCAAGATTTCAACTAAGATTTATTTTGTGATATTAACATCTCTAATGATGTACTTTTGCATGTCCAATGTGATTCTACTAATTTGACGTAATAAGTCGCCTACGCGCTGTCTACGGCGTAGACAGATTCGTTGACATCTACATATTGTACATCAAACCAATTTCTATTAAGCCTTGAATATTCGCCAAATGCGTCTATTCAACTCGTAATAGTGAAGAAGCTACGGACCCTACCGATATGAAAAAAATATCACCAATAAGATCATTCTGTTACCTATTAATTAGTCTAATTAAAATATTATATTACTTACTAGATTGCGAGTAAAAAAATATTAAATGAACGTTGTTTTCGTTCTCATGGCGTGCAATACCGTGCTTACGGAGATTACGTTACTATATATTTTTACACCTTCGGATAGGAAATTAAAAATATGATTGATCGTTCTTTTACCATATTTTTAGAGCTAAAATTGAGTTAGTTTAGTAATATTTTGTGTTATTTTGAAGTATTTCGTCAGATCACGTGACCACTGACACCCGCGAGCTCCTTTGCGGGGGACGGGCCAGTCGGCGCCAGCGCCTCACGAAGGAAGGACGTACTCGCCTTGCCGAAAAATATTTTCGCATTTTTTTTCTATTTGTACGTAAATCATCAATTAAACAGTGCTTAATTATCCAGAGCCAATCAAAAAAAGTAGTTTTTCAAGACATTTGATAAGTTTTTAGTGACTTTACTACTAGTGAAAATATTTGGACAATAATTGATCGCGTTGTGAGTAGAGGGTACAGAAGGTTGATCCGATGAAAATGGGAGATGTCACCAAGGCAGCTAGGCGTAACAAAAAAATTGGACTCCAACTAGGTAGCTAAGTGGTAAGTACCTACCTACCTATTAATATTTAATTACCACATAAATATTTTTACCCGTTTGTTCTTATTGTGTAGACTGAAGTGACTAACCCTAGTGTCTGAGTTTTTAGTGGCATATGATTCGGTCTGACGTTTGTTTTCCTGATAAAAATACTTAATAGAAAACTACAGACGTGTCCTCCGACCTATGTTAACTCTCAGGGCTTCACCGTCCATTACACCTTATTGCGATGATTGTTGGATTTACCCGCCGACGCTGTGCGACCATGAACCTTATTTTGCTGTGATACGAGCCGCGGTCGCGCAGCGTCGTGCTGCACTACAATCATCACGCCACGGCACGGGCCCCATTGTACATGTTGCTCATGATAATTATCCAAGTGCAAGACTTGTCAGAACTGTGTTTTTGTTTTGTTATGTACAAATGTACCTTTATGTGTCATATTTGTACATTGCACAGGGTTATCGGTATAGGGTGTACTAAGCCAAACGGGGGTCATTGTACTCTTCATTATAAACAACGATTACTTTTTAAACTTTTTTATTTGTAAATTAAATCGGGGAAAAAAGCATCTGCTTACATTTTGTCGACGATCGATGAGCTTTTTGTATGAAACAGCTATTTTTTTTCTCGTGATTTCATTTGATTCAATTATTCACAAAAATTATACTAAGGTCAATATACCTAAGCCATTTCAAATTGAAGCTGTGGCATACTTGCTGATGCCCCAACACCTAGTTAATAACATAGAAATGGGGAGTATTCTATAGTTAATAATAATAAATAATCCTTCTTGAACAATCGGGTAAAAATAAAATAATGATAATTATTATGTGTACTTACGATGTCAATATCAGAAAGTGGTCGTTGCGTGCGAACGGTGTAAATGACTAATACTATTTTTTGTTTTTGGTATAGCACATTTCCTAAACTAACCTACCTAAACTAGAAACAATCACATTTTTATGTTATAGCTGACCAACCACGGTCCGCAATACATTATTATTTTTAGCAGTGTAGTGAGCATATTTTTCTAACTTATCCTGGTTTGTTAACCGACTTCAAAAATTAGGACGCACTCAATTATTACATTGTATAAATTTTACTAAATGTTTGTTGCAGCATAACTTCGTCATTTATTTTTTATTTGAAAGAATATGCTTACTAACACTCTGATCAGTCACTTTGAATAAAGTATTTTTTTGTAAAAAATAGTTTTTAATACAAAAATTCAAGCATTTGCATTCAGAAAGTAGTGTTCCGAGTTATGGCCATTGAATTCGAAAGAAAAGTTATTACATTTTCTTACAACAATAACCGAGCGAGAGATCGTTAGCGAGCGAAGCGTCTATGCTTCAGATTCGACGAAAATGCTTTCGTATTTCCGAATTCCGTCTGGATTTCTGTCCGGATCTTTGCCCAGACCTGTCTTAATCTACAGGTCGCATTTCTTAACCTATTCTCTTGAAACTTTGTGAGTAAGTCCGATATTTAAAAAGAATTTTCTTGTCTAGGCGGTAATTGGAAATTTTTCAATATGGCAGAGATGTGATTTAAAAAAGGATATATCTGCATAATTGGAAAATTTCCAAAAAACTTTTTGATCCGAGTCAAAACAAAAATTTATATAATTGTCAAACCTGCTCACAAAATTTCACGAGAATCGGTTGAGGAGTGTGACCTGTAGAGGAGGACAAATACAAATACAAATAATTTATTTGGGTATAAAATACATGTGACAATTTCAAATCGGACAGACATCGGTCACGAGATCTCCAGCTCACAGAGTCACTATTGTATGTATTGTTATTTATTTATATTTATTAAATACAACAATTTCTTTGGTAACTGATACCAACCTGCATCTAGTCTTAATAGTTATTTTAATCTAGTCTCTATTGCATGAAGACTAGAATAGTAATATACAGCGTGCCCGTTTTACCCCCAACAATATTTTGACAGCCGATGCCAACACTGATGTGGACTTCATCTCCGAAGGTTTGATTCACCTCAGCATGTTAGATTACCAGATAATACGAATCAAAGTTTGATGTAAAATTGACCAGCTGCAACCCTAACATACGAACAGCTGACAAACGACCTTGTCTATCAAAGACTAAATTTTGCGCAGAAAGATTTTTTTATTACCTAATTCTAAACTGTGAACGAAATAAACATAAATTAAATACCTTACTGAGAATTAAATGCTCTAAAACAACAATCGCTAGATTCGATAAAACATGTTGAAGTCATATCGGGCGGTTTAAAACTCCGACACTAGGGCTAGCCACTTGGCTTACATGACTAAAGTAGAAGAAGCCTAGAATAAGTACTGCGGTATAAAAAGCTTGCCTATAAGTTCCAAGCAACCCCACGTACATCGTAGACCTACGTCTAGCGTCATTTATCACTGGAAATAGGCACCTAAGCTTTTGTTTTTTAATTTATTGTGATAGTATCGTACAAAAATGTACTATCATTTCATTACTTCGACATATTTCGTATAACTTCAAACTAATTGACGCCTCTAGTCTAGTTTTATTCTGTGCCAAGTACGGAAGTCCACGTGCACTTGTCGGCAACAGTCAAACAGAGCAAAGGATAGCGCCTCCCGCTTATTGGGCAGCGGTATTTTACAAATACTGGCGCGGACCAATAAGCTCAACGCGCGAACGCGTAAAAGCCGAAAGGAGAATAAGAAAGCGCCAAAATCTGCGAAATTTAATAGTTGAGGGTTCCGTCATAAATATTTTATTATTTTCGGGTCCCGTGTTCGATTCCCTGCCGGGTCCATATTTGAATGATGAATTCGAATATCTTCTCTGGGTCTTAGTTTTAGTTGTACTTGTGCGTTCGACACAAAATAAATAAATAAAATGACCGAGTGGGCAGCTATGAGTGTGAGGCGTATTTATTTATTTTACAAAACTAGTGTTTTTAGTGTTAATATGTAAATACTTTTTTTAAAATAAAAGAGCGGCAAATAAGCAGTCTGTTCGCCTGATGGTAAGCAATACAGCCGCCTATGGACATCTGCAACACTGTCGCCGTTGTGTTACCGGCTAGGTGCTGACGATAAAACTTCATAGGATTTTCAAGTCACAGTCAAGTACCACAAACCCCTTTACTGAGGGTTTTTTACCCGACTGCGAAGAAGGAGGGTTATGTTTTTCGAGAGTATGTTTGTATGTATGTATGAGGTTTCGTTGTCACTCTCTACTCTACAGCCTAAACGGCCCGATAGATTTCGAGGTGTCATATAAATCGTCTTCATAATGCGAGTGACATAGGGTACTTTTTTTTTTTAATGCAGTCGAGTTTTTTTTTAAATAATTTTATTATGATATTGAGTTGCGCCTGATGTAAAATGGTGGTGACTGTAAAGTACCTACATAAAAATTATAATTTTAATGTGAAATGTTCAGTGTTCATACTAGTATTATAAAAGTGAAAGTTTGTGTGTTTGTTTGTATGTTTGTTACTTCTTCACGCTCAAATGGCTGGACCAATTTTTATGAAATTTAGTATGGAGGTAGCTGATACTCTGGATTAACACATAGGCTACTTTTCATCATCATCATCACCGTTTTTCATCATCTCGCGGGTAAAACCGTAAGCGCAGCTAATATGAAATAATTATTAAAATCGTGTAATGTTTGGGAATAGAAATTAGTTTTTTCTTGTTTTATGGACAAAGGTATGGTAAATAGTTCTCTTAAAGACGTCAGCTTGGCACACTCCGATATCTAGTAATAAAGTAAGCAATTTTACACGACCTTATGTAGCATGGGGTTTTTAAAGTGCGGAACCCTAATGGTCCTCAAAATATTTTCTAAAGAATTGCAATTTTTTGAAAGATTTTGAGTTGAAAGTTCACTCGCATTAGATCATTTCAAGTGTGAGGTTGTGTTGTTGTCTTATTCACCGCTCTTATCTACGATGTCATCACAGTCATCCCAGTATACGAATTCGGAATATTACGACATGATTTTATGTGTTGGAGCTGCGGGTGGAAGTTGTCATGGAGCACGAGAAGTTTACCGGCAACGATTTATTGACGGAAGGCCGCTTTCGGAACAACGGACGCTTCCTTCGTATTCCTGTTTTCGAGGGCTTTGTCTCCGTCTGCACAGCACGGGAAGCGTTCACCCACCACGAAACGAAGGACGTCCCAGTACGCACATCGGATCGAGATTGGAAACGCAGATTCTTCAACATTTCGCTGAAAATCCGCGCACCAGTACACGTCGTGCTGGCGCAACATTCCAAGTGGATCACAGAGTAATATGGAGAACTCTTCATGATGACGGCCAACATCCGTACCATTTTCGTCGCACTCAAGAGCTGCTTTCGTCGGATTTCAGTGCTCGTGTAGTTTTTTGCCAGTGGTTAGAAGGTCGAATTTCTGCCGATTCATCTTTCGCAGAAACGGTGTTGTGGACTGACGAGGCGACATTTACTCGCAGTGGCCTTGCAAATTTACACAATGAACACGTGTGGGCGCACGTCAACCCTCGAGTATCTACTGAAAGCAGTTTTCAGCACCAATGGCGGATCAACGTGTGGGCAGGCATATTCGGAGATCGCTTAATCGGCCCCAAGATTTTGCCAGCCAGCATGAATGGCGCAAGCTATTTAGAGCTGCTCACAGGCGAGCTGGAAGAGGAGCTGGAGAGCTTGCCGTTGGCCGCGTACCGCAGGATGTGGTTCCAGCACGACGGAGCACCGTCGCACTTCGCGCGCAGTGTCCGCGAGTACCTCGACGCACGCTTTCCCGGCCAATGGATCGGCCGTGCAGGCCCGACGGCTTGGCCACCTCGTTCGCCGGACTTAACGCCATTAGACTTTTTTCTGTGGGGTTACATTAAAAATGTGGTTTATTCCGAGCCGTGTAATACCAGGGAGGAAATGATACCGCGTATTACAGCGGCATTTAACCAAGTAACCCCACAAATGCTTAGAAACGTAATGGCGTCAATTTCTCGTCGTGCTCGGCTATGTATCGAGAAGGGCGGCCAGCACTTCGAGCCTTTTTTGTGATGTGTTGTGTGTGGCCGAAGAAATGCCAATGTTACAGTTTAGTACCTAATTCGCATCACTTAAAATAAGAACGTAGATGCTGATTATGGATTCATATTAATGTAATATTAAAAGGTTAATGAATATTACAGCCAAAAATTAGTAGGTATTGTATCTTCCGTACTCATTAAATGGGTTTAAACTATTGTTTTTTATTAAAAATTTTGTTTGTTTGACATTTGTAATTGCATTTATCTGATAAATACCTACCTAATTTTAATTTTTCAATTGTGACATTTATAACTTATTCATTACTACAATCTTATTTGTAGTATGTCTCTGATTTGTCGCGTGTAACCATTGATTATCAATAAATGATGTATTCCTGCCTACCATTCCGTGTAAAATGAAATTAAAATATTAAAAATACTTTTCGTTTTATTTTCTTACTTTGCACTGTAAATTGAAAAATGTGCACCTATAGGAAACAAAACATGGATAGATAGGTAGGTAGGTACTTTACATTTGAACACAATGCTCGGGATTAGAAAGCCAGGCTTACTACCTATGTAGGTCTAATAAAATGAGATGCCAGGTTCAATATGTAATAGCAGTTAAGAGCTTCCACACCTAATCTTTGTTACCCGTTCGATTGCCATGCTATGTAGGTAAGGTACCTATTTGTTCGAGTGCGCGGCGGCGCGCGTCGTGGGGACACGACGGGAGCGGGGGGTGAAGCATCACACGCGCCGCCGCCGCCGCGCCGCCGCGCGCGCGCGTGCGTTTGTTGTGGCGCGCTCGTCAGGGTTGTCAAATAAAAAACCAAATAATGAATTTTTAACTTTGTATGGAAAAAAAAATGTCATGGTTTCACGTTTAATGTTTGCTTGTTTGATTCGAAATTTAATGCAGATTAACTACTATAAATATTGTTGGACCTTTCTGCAGCACGTTGTATTTTAAACTGGGATTATAAATTGGTAATTGATTTATATTTTATGGTATCATGGAAAGAGACAAACGAGACGCTTTGAGTAATATGAATATTGTGTAATTAATATTTTTAAATTGCTCTATTTCATTTTTTCAGAAACAGAGATCAACGAAATTATCAAAGTTTAAACACAAGCGTTCAGCCAACAAAAAATGCGAGTACTGAACTAAGGTGAGTTAAAAGACATTTAACATCTTATATTATTAGGGTGACAAGCATAGTGCATAGTCAGAGCTATGCCAAGTGGAAATGCTATTGCTAAAGTTATCGTATGTCCGGCGTCCAGCGTCTGATTGCACGGATGTCCGATTGTTTTCCTCTACAGATCGCATTTCTCAACCGATATTTGTGAAATTTTGTAAATTTAGGTTTTATTTAAAATAGCGGAGATATGTAATTTGTGAGACGTTGCTCATAGAGCCACTACTTATAATCAGAGTGGCGCTGAACTGCTATGGGCATGCGTGACATTCACTTAGCGAGCGCGAAGCGCGAGTGAAGAACTTCCGTTTCAGTACTAAAAACTTATCCTATATTTTTATCTACAGATGCCTAGTTCAAAATCATCCGAAGGTTATCAGAGCATCCGAGGAACAGGGACTTTTTCACCTTCGAATAAACTGGTAATCATTTTTTTTTTGTGTACACAATGTACATAAATAAATTATTGATACGAGCGTTGGGACTTAGTATGGTTGCAAATTAATTATTATTTAATATTGTTTTTAGGAACAACAATATCAGTCTTTATTGCCGAATCTCATCGTCGAAGAAGAAGCAGAACAAGAACAGAAAGACAAAAGTTATTGGCGTATTATAACATTAGCTTCTTCTTCGTAAAATTTAAGGAAATATCAAGACCCAATGGTTTTGGTTGCGCCAAACAATCGATAGACTTGATTGGAGAAAAGCAAACAGGTCTTGCTTCTAAATTCACCTTTTTGTGAATAAAGAGTAACAATAGTAAATTATGTACCGAGGGCACAAAGCAGTGCCTTACGTCGCGGGCGGCTTATTGTACCTTGAGCGTAACGAGGGAATCTAGAGTTAACTCCCGAGCGCAGCAAGGGAAGATGAGTCCTGAGGGCAGCGAGGGGTTCAAGTCGCCCAAGACAAAAACACTGCTTTATCCTAGAAGCGAATCCTCTACTAAAAATACTGTCTAATATTATACTCTCTCATAACTAATAAAAAGGTACTAGTAAGGTACAGTCTTTTATTTTAAATTTCGTGCAGCTCGTGGAGCACGTGCTCGTATTTTTTTCTTGGTAGCTAGTTCAATTTTCAAATAAACTCTTCTTACAGTGCTTATTCTGAGTTTTCATTCAATGTTAACCTCTTTGCTTGGAAACTCCCTACTGCAAGCTTCGCTCGAATTTATGTTTTTTCATCTATAAAACCAACATTTGATTTTCATGTGTTAGATTAAGAATGTGTTAATCTGAGCGATTACTGCCTTCAAAGCATTTGATTTATTGATATTTTTTGATTCTCGGTTTATTTTGATTATTTTTTTGGTGTTTGCTAAAATCTAAGCACTATACATGTATTTCAGCTACAAAAGGTTTTTCAATATCCAATCTAAGACCCCTTTAGTCCAGCTAGAGAGGATTTTTTTACTATATTAACTACTAGCTGTTGCTCACGATTTCGTACGCGTCGTTCCGTTAGTTTCTTGTATTTGTCATTCACAGGTCCCACTTCGAACCTGCACCCTTCTCTCTACCATCATCATATTGCCAGACCATGGTACGGGCAACAGTTATCTAGTTGGCATTGGCAATTGTCTTTATACTGGGTTTGGCTGGCACTGTCCGATTAAAACGTCACGCTCAGACAGGTGTCTATGGCAAGGGTAGCGGGTAGGTAAGCCGTTAACTCGGCCTCCAAGCTAAATCTAATAGGTAGCCAAGTCTAATATGGAGTAGATAGTTACAATTTGTGTAGTAAGTAGGTTATATACTTGTTGGTAATAGGTAGAAGTACTAGGAGTTACTCGTACTATGCCAAATATTTCAGTCTGAATGTTTTGTAGGAATTACCTACTACTCGGAACCAGCCAAGCCAAGTAGGTAGTATATAGATACTATGTATATGTAGTAATTAGGTAGATACTTGTAAGTAGTATCCTTCTTCTTCTACCTATAAGACTTGGCTGGCACCGACTTCAAATAGATGGGTAGCGCTTATAATAATTATATTAATTAATATTAGTGCTTATTTGTGGTTTGGAAGTCGCTTTAATTTTGTTACAATGATCACTTAAAACATCTTCTAACTTGACTTTTATTGAAAATCAGTTTACTAAAAAAATTAAGTAAACAAAATTAAGTCAAAGTGTAGTTTTTTATATCGTAAATTATGACACTTTTGTGCTAAGATCATTACACTCGAGGCGGTATTATAGCGCGAGCCGTATGCGAGCACACTAATGGAGCCAATGGTGTAAATTATTAACGCACACGCGTTTCATGTGACGTTTTTCATCACACATGCGAGGGGAAAAAACACAGACTTGCATTAGTCAATACATTTTTCTGAAAATGTATGCGCATTTTGCTGCTTTTCCACTTATCAAAATTTTACTAGGCATAATAATAAAGCGAGTACTTTGTTTAAATTATCATACCTAATTAATTGTCAATATTTTGATAAAAAAAATAATGTTTATTTACTGTTATTACGTAGTTATGATACTTTAAATCAAGAATTTAAGAAAAGTAAAAAAAAAACTCTTGTTGATTTATTTAAAAAAAAGTCTAGTTTAGTTACTAGTGCGATAATGGTAAAGTAACAGCACACGTGCTTAATAGCTCGGATTATGAGCTAAAACTGATGTAATAAAGTCCTTTTTACGAGTGAGAGTGATGAAAAAGATATTAAACACAAACGCGTTTTTAACTTCGAGTAGGAACATAATTATCAGCAAAATCAGGCAAGAAACTATCGAGATAATAATGAGGTTGTAAGTTCTAGGTCCACTATGTTTTGAATCATTTTAGTCATTTTTATACTACCTGCTGATTATGTAAAACACATTAGTACTACCAACTCGTAGAATACATTTTTTAAGCGGGCCGTCGATTGAACAGCTCTGCTAGTCCTAGTAAATATGTT
This sequence comes from Peribatodes rhomboidaria, assembly GCA_911728515.1. Taxonomy (NCBI): domain Eukaryota; kingdom Metazoa; phylum Arthropoda; class Insecta; order Lepidoptera; family Geometridae; genus Peribatodes; species Peribatodes rhomboidaria. Next base: position 3,743,078 of record OU452190.1, read on the forward strand.
TTTTGTTATGAGATTTTTGAAATGTTGTAAGCATTGGTTTAGGATAGGTTGAGTAATTTATCCCTGGTACCGGAGTTCTTAGGATGCCCATCAGGAGCCCTATTCTTACGAAATATATTTTCTGATCAATGTCTCTCTCGTTTTAAAAATCATAGTGAGAGTGACCAAGAAACATCTCACGCGTCAAGAATAGCCCTCCAGGGCCATTCTTACGATATTATATTATTTCCCCTATTCCTACGCACGAGATATTTTTTGGTCAATGTCTCTCTCGTTTGAAAAATCATAAAAGTGAGAGGGACCAAGATAATATCTCACACTTCAGAGAGTCCGTGGTCTACGATTGTTTTTTTTAGATTTTACACGCACGACCAAAGGGAATCAAAACCTTTAGATGCGGGATATTTGTGAGTACATACTTAATCTACCTATACTTATAAACAAACTACCGCGCTCATGCTGCTTATAAGGCTCAACTTTAAAACGCCGTTGGCTTCAAATAATTTAGTAAAAAAACATTACAATAAAGCATAACATCACAGAGGGCTTTCATTTTTAGGCAAAAATATTTTTTTCACGGTGTTTCGTCTGAATTTGTTTGTCTTTGAGAAATGCTAGCTCAATGTTCAAAAGCTTCGAGCGTTGATCACTAGAGGCGCTAAAACCAGCTGAGCGCCGAATGCCAAATGTCATTGGCGCATCTTAACCCCTTAATCCTAAATTTAAAATGACTTACATAAGAAGCAAGATATCAACTATGTATTGTTTTCAAAATTATTTCCTAATAACAGTACATTAATGAAATTCATTTGCACCTTTGACGTAAGGAGTCGCCTACGACTTGTCTACGGCGTAGACAACCTCTACGCCGATTTTTTGACATGATTTACATCAATCCAATTCATAAAAATTATGAATAAAAATAGCTTGAATAAAAACCAAGATTTTAACTAAGTACCTATTAGTTTTAATAATTATTTCCCAAATCCAGTGCATTGTCTACGAAACTACCCTAATGGTTACAGCCGTGCTCTACCCCAGAGCCGTCAGTACTAGCACGGCGCCGGTGAAGGGCGGTCGCTCTCACCCCTAACCGAAAATCATATCGAGAACGCTGTTCAAAACTTTCAAATAAATCGAGAGATTAAAAAATCAAATCAATCGATTTCTGTGTGAAATTTAATATTTTTAAATCAGTGCAAAAAGTTTCTGAACTAAAAAGTTTCCTATCAAATAATTAAGTAAGATTTGAGTTCTTTCGAAATTCGGTGAAGTGTAAAGTTTGAAAGTGAAGTTTTTAATAATTAATTTCTCATTGGGTGAGTTGTAGTTTAATTAAAAGTTCGGTTTGGTAGTTGGATGGTTTCAAAGGTTAGAGAAGTTTTATGGGTTGAAGGAAAATTAGTTTTGGTTTTGCGCCTTTTCAATGGCTTAGAACTATTCTCTTTCTGACAATAACAATTGGAAATATTATGTACCGTTATGTACTTATGTAGGTATTTATTGTATGTACTTACGTTAATGTTCATCTTATTTCCTACTTACTCGTATATTATAAAGACGAAAGTTTGTACGTGTGTGTGTGTTTCTTTGTTACTTTTTTGCGCTCAAAGGAATAATCGGATTTTGACGAAATTTGGTATAGAGGTAGCTTATACTCTGGTTTACCGTAAAAGTTACTTTTGAACCGCGAGTAGAAACGCAGGGTGCAATTAGTTTTAAATGACCATTAAATTGTTAAATATTTCCAATTCTATTTTGATCATAGTTTTTGACGTGACAACGTCTTATAAATTGCTTTGCCGGGTGACACTTCAAGAAACTGCGTTACGCTCCGCTCACGTTATGCGCTCACAATGAGAGCGAGTGAGAGGCACGCCCGCGAGGTTAGCCCGCCTAAGAGCGAGAGAGACAGACATAAAAAGTCGTTGTCACGTAAAACTTTCGCCCGTATACCGACTTTACAGGCAACCAATTTTTTGTTTACTAGCTGTGGCATGCAATGTTTCTTACGGTTATAAAGTAATAAACTATGTGTTATTTCAGAATATATGTAATCTATCTGTGTACCAAATTTCATCTAAATCTGTGCAGCGTTTTGCCGGAATTGAGTAACAAAAACGCATCCATCTATCGAAATTTTCGCATTTCTAATATTAGTGTTAATTCGTTACGTTCTTAATGATTTTTTTCATTTAATTAAGTTGATTAATTTAAGTAAATTTTTCATATCTATTTTGGACATTTTAATTAACTCGATACTTAATTATTTATACTTACATATTATACATTACTCAAATATTAACTTTTCTTTTATAATATTGCCAATTTTAATAATACATTGCCAACTAATCAGTGTGCACTCTGATTATTTAAAGTAAATAGATAGAAATAACCCTCATTGGCTAAGAAGGTAAAAAAATTACCAAGCGTTTCAACTAGCAGCGTAATGAACATAACTAGTTATATATACAGCTAAACAGATATTTTTTATGATCAAGCAAGTAGTGACCTCATTTAGTAAAAACAGTTTGAATTTGAATTATACGTTTTTCAAAAACTGAAATAACGGGAACGTCTAAATAGATATATTATATTTGTATATTAAAGACGAAATAAGGGCACGATTACATTGACCCCATTGAAGGGTGTTATGGGTTCTGGATACCCAAAAAGGTCAACGTTATCACTAGATGTTATTTACCTCTACCCACCCCATTGTAGATATACATCTATATATATACAGCAGAGTTTTGATCTATAGGGACAAGTAAGTAGTTTTTTATATAGTTCAAAAAAGGAAGCTTACGAATATTTTTTGTTGAAAACCTTTTTTGGTCAGCAGGAACCGCTATTTTTCGGGATGAAAAGTAGCCTGTGTCATAATCCAGGGTTTAAGCTGCTACCCCTGTTTAAAATTTTACTCAACTCTTTTGATTTTTTTCAGCGTGAAATACCAACAAATATTTACACACTGACTCAAAATAATGATGGCTAAATTTCATATGGGCGTGGACCTGACTCATAGTCGAAGTCAAATTCAAAATGTTTTTATTCAATTGGGTATCAAAGATTATGATTATGATTATGATAACACTTATGAACGTTTCCGTCAACGTTTTTAGTAGACTTGACCGCCTTGTTCGGAAAAAGAGCCACTACTCAGAAGAACAACCAAGAAACAGAGGCGCTTAAAAAAAAATACTTTCTCTTAAATTTTGGCTAACCATACTATGTAGTAGTGGCTACTTGGCGAAAGTGGAAGGCTCCAGACATCTTTGTCTTCTAAATAGGTTCAACCATATAATATCCTCTTTTCATTAATGTAGTTTTTACATGTGATTTGAATTTTCCTTCTGTTATGTTTTTCGGGATTTTATTAACAAAATTTCCTTCAGTGAGCACTATTATATGTTTTGGGATTTTATTTAAAAAACGAACGCAGTTGCCTAAAAAGGACTTATTTGACTTAGTCAGTCTAAATCTTGGTACAGCTATCCTATCCTTATTTATATTGTAATGATAGTCACAGTTCAATTTAAATTTATGTAGATTCTTACGAACGTACATATTGTTTTCAAAGATATATTATACAAAGAAGGTAAAGTTAATATTTTTATTATTTCTTTGTATAAGTAAGTAAATCTCTCAATTATTCGCGGGGACTTGTAGATAGCGCAGGTACAGTCTCGCAATGTAAGCAAGTGTAAGCCTTATTGTTACGACTGAATGATTTTGTATTCATGGTCACAAATTGATGTTGACATACGTTTTGGCTATCGTCATTTCGCGCGTACAATATTTGTGTTATCCAGAAACATCTGCAAATGTGTAATATCAACCCAAAATGTATTAAAGAATTAAAAAGATTTTATTCCTTTTTACGCCGTTTTATAGGTATAGCTTTGACCGTATAAAAACCATAACAGTTCCAAATTAAGGGCTCGCAAACGCGTAAAATCGCCGTATGAAATGGAATAGCTGCATAAAATTCAAATTATCTTATACGGTTGCTTCGTAAGCATCTTTCGAACATCTGCGACAATGGTTTTCTATTAGGGGTTTTTAAAACTGCCGCATTGAGACGTCAGGTCCAATAAAATGTAAAAACATTTTTTTTAATGTTGTACTTGCGGTTGGCCGCCATCTTGACTGATGTTAAGTAACATGAAACCATAGACATAGAGTAAAGACCCCTAATCGGTCAAAAATAATGATTCCAAAAAAAGTAAACCAAACCATTGAAAGTCAACCAATTCACTAGTCAGTCTTCGATGTCATCCAGTAGCGGTTACGTCTCCCCACTAACCAATAAATATGGTGAACTGTGTAGTCCACTCATGCCGAAATTTCAGAATATCCAAAACAGTAAAAAAAGGCAACGTCACATATCATCCGTAAGTCTTAAATATATTTTTATGTGCTTTAAAAAGCTAATAATCGTAATTAATTCTTAATGTCAACGGAGCGATTTTAGGTTTCTTAAGGATCCAGTTTAGCCGATCAGTGGACAAAAATAATTCGACAAAGTAAAAATGAAAATTAGTGAAAACTTCGTCGCTCCTATAACAATTTGCTCTGTGCACCTTCGCAAGAAAGAAATATACGTAACAGTGAAATATCCTGACAAGCAGGCGTCAGTTTTATTTTTATGTAAATGTAATGTTATTTTATTGCCGAAAAAATAACTTAAACGTATGATGTAAATAATGATAGTGTGTAAATTTATGTGTAAATAAGTAGTTAAAATCAATGGTAATCCCTTTACTATTGATTTTAACGCAAACTCGTACTCTTGATTTTTACTTAAATTCTTACCTTTTACCTACTCTGATTTTAGTTAAGGTTTACATACAATCTATAATATTAGTTTGTAGAATAGTGTCATGAATGGATCTGGGTAAGGCTTCGTGTGTAGTTTAGCTCTGGCCTAAGCTGGCCTAATACTTTGTTTCCGGTCTTGTGATTTCTTTAAACTCTGATCGTTATATAATTTACCCAACTAAATCGGGTAACCTCTTTTAATGGCAAGTTCATCACGTATAGAAAAAAAGGGGAGTTTTGGCGGGAACCGAAAAGATGGTGTCGTGTTTTTGTATTATTTTCTAAAACTTGTGATTCTTCGAGTGTTAAAGTGTAATAATGGTGGATTATTAACGTTTACCGGTTCGTCAACGTGCACGAGTGTGGGCAAATGATACAAACATCGCAAAACGCGATTTTTCGTGTTCTCTACAAAACTTCACTTAAAGTTTCAGTAAAGTATCCATAACTTTACTGGAATGGGGAAAGGGGAGGGATTCATCGTCTTCATCATCACCTCATCATCATCATCCCATCATCTGTTACTGAAGGAAAAATTATTACTAAGAATCCGACTGAAGGACGAGTATCCATGGTCATGAATAATTAAAAAAAAAAAAATAGAAAAAAAGGTTTTATTATGGTACCAAAATAAATTTGACACGTTTCGAAATCGTGTTTTGTATGAAGACTATCCTTCTGGACCTATGTACCTAATAGAGCATATTCTGTGCATGAAACTATAGGAGTTATCAAAAATTCTGATTTCTGATTTTTGTGATTTAGTTTTAAAAAGTTACTAAGATTTAACGTTCCTATATTTTTATATAGGAACTATATTTTTATATCTATGTTTTGACGCTGACGCGATATCTATTATTTTTAGCCCCCCACGCAAAACAGAGAGATGTTATAAGTTTTACGTGTGCGTCTGTGTATCTGTGTATGTGTGAGCCTTCGTAAAACCGAAATTTAAAAATAGTTTTTTTTTGTTATCTGAAAGGTGACGTATTGATTAAGTGCTATTAGAAGTAATCGTCGGGCTTCCTTTAATTTTTAACTAACTTCTAAAAAGGAGGAGATTCTCAATTCGAATGTACTTATTATTTTGTAATTTAAAATTGTAGCACACTTTTGTTGTCTGTAACTGAAGAAGTCTCGGAAGTCATGTTTAATAAACTTCATAATAGTAGTATCAATTTAACTGAATTGACTGGAACTGAATATCGTCCGGCGAAGTGTGGGTGTTGCATTACACCTCTGCCGGCCCCTTCCGGGGAAAGGCGTGACGATATGTATGTATGTATGTGTATGTATGTAACAATTAAAAAAAATGCAAGCAATGCAAAAATTTGATTCCATCGAGCTAACCTAATGATGGAGCCAGGAGGTGGTAAGTAGAACTTCTGCAATGACTTCTAGGAAACCCCTTCAGTTCAGGCTCATTTAGTTTGTTTCAACGATTCCAATACATTATATTTGGTGACGAGGTTCTGATGATGCACCCTGGAGATGGATAGTGGAACTCTTCAGTTGCAAACAACTTTTTAATGTACTACTCGTAAAGAGTGTTTTATGCGTGTAACTAACAAACAAACAATGTAGTAAAATCTTAGAAGTCAATTTTAACCTACTTTTAAAAGTCGCATATAATTTAAATTTTGTATACTAGGTGTATACTAGGACCTTTGCTCGGTACACATATACTTTCTGTGTAAAATTATCTAACGAATGGCCTCAGATCAACCTAGAGAATAAGATGGCGCACGGCGTATGATTTAGGTGAAGCCAAAAACCGTCCAAAAACTACGCTACTCGCTTGGTCGTTCTTACCTCGACATTATGTGCATTGGTTTACTACGTATATTTATGTACACGAAAATATACCATATATTTTCGTGTACATAAATATACATAGTGCATTATAAAAGTGTGGCCAGGACTACATTTTGAGGTTCTTTTTAAAAACTGCAGTTTTTTTACAAGTCATTTTTGAAAAGGTCGTAACATTAAACTCTTACAAATATGTGCAGTTTTAGAATATGAAATCTACCAAGGTTGTATATTGGAACGGAAATGGCTGACGTAGAGTTTGGGAATTAATATTAGCTTTCGTGCGATTGTAATTGTTTTTCATGGCAACATTACCATGCACACACGTTTAAAAAGAAGTGGCTTCAGTCAGATATAACGCAGTGTTCCATCTTTTCCTCTAGGTTGGTCGCCGTGGATTTAATGGCGAGAAATGTATTAAAATCCATTGGGTGGTTTAGAAGAAGTTAGCAGATATACTGACAGACGCGGATAACTACTTTCTATAGACATAGTTCGAGTGAAAATTGTATTTCAGATCGGATGATGGATCCAGGTGAAAACCATGCTTTTAGTTGTTTTAAATGAAATTAAATGAAATTGTTTATTTTCCAGATTTGCATCCATCAAATTATTTCATTAATTATTCAATGAATTATCTAATGATTAAAATTAAAATACTATGTCAGAAATAAAATATAAAACAAGAATTAAAATAATTGAATAGATCGAATAAAATAAAATTGAACAAATAAATGAATGGAGTAAAATTGAATGAAATTAAATTACATTTTTAAATGAATAATTAAAACTAGGCAATGGGCGCGTGATATGCTCTCCATGTGCGATGTAGAGGACTGGCGTCCCAGTCGAGCTTAAAGTACGTAATATTATTTCAAACGATAATTCCTTCCATCAAAGCTGGTACAGGTTAAATTCCGGCATATTTCGGTCCTTTTCTTTAGGATTATCCGTTTAAAGACCGTCTTTTCATAACATCCATTCTCTTGACATGACAAGTGGGTGTCATTTGTCTAAGGAACAATGCTCTATGAGGATGGGGAGGGAAATGCCAGGCAAGGGAAAACGGAAGGTAATTATAAGCGATGGATTTTATTTCAGACAGTTTGAGAAGCTTGTATAGTATGTGCGCAGCTAAAAGTATCTTACATGCTACTAAAGACTAATCTACTAGCTGTGCCTCACGGTTTCACCCGCGGTCCCACAAGAACCGTTTATTTTTTCGGGTTAAAAAGTACCCTATGTCCTTTTCTGTACCCCAGACGTGTATGCAAAAAAATCATGATGATCGGTTGATTTGTTAGGGCGTGAAAGCGTTACAAACCAACGAACAAACTCACTTTCGCATTTATAATATTAGTTGGGATCTCAGTATCAAATTTCACCCAGATCTATTCAGCCGTTCTTGCGTGATTGAGTAAGAAACATCCACCCATCCATCCTTTCGCGTTCATGAAATTAGTGTGATAGATGAACCCCTTTCCTAATGAACGTTGTATAGCTTCAAAATAGTTATACAGTGTTTTGTCTTTTTCTTTCTTTTAAATTTTTAGCTCGATCGAAAAAGAGAATAAACTGTAAAACTATTACGTGGATGTAGACATGTTTATTAGTAAGGAGGTAATTGTAAAAGTTTGGATGTTTGTTACTCAATTACGCAAAATGGCTTAAAAGATTTGTATAATGTTATGTATGAAGGTAGCAAATATCCTGGGTTACACATAAGCTACTTTTGATTCTGAAACAATAACGATTCGCAATCAGTAAATATTATTTAAAAAATTGATTGCTAAATCAAATCAAATCAAAATTGTTTATTTCAAAATAGTACATTCTTTTTTAATTCGGCACTAACCAACAAACTGGGTGTTGAAAAACCCGTGTCTTGGTAGTTAGTCCTTCCAATTGTCTTAATACTAAGTTCTGTACCATACATGTATTATACTTTTAAAAAATTATAACTTATTGAGTAATTAATTTTATAGAATTTTGTAAATTATTGGAATAATAAATTTAGTAAAAATTAAAATTATAGATTAATAGTGTTAGAAGCAAATAATTTCCGCTATTCTGTAAAATGTCTCTACGTATCATCGACGTATTTCATAAGTGAATCTTTGATACCTAAATTGCATAAAAACATTTTGACTGTGACTTTGACTTTGACGTAATAATAGTTATGTAGGGCCAACTGGGGCAAATACGTCTGTGGGGCAATTGCGTCTTTCGGGAATTACTGACAAACCCTTCACAAATTAGGCGCCACCTACATCCTTTTTCTACTTTTAGTTCCAATAATCTGTACAAGATGGCGCTAGTTGCCTAATTTGTGAGGGGTTTGTCAGTAATTTTCGTTGACATAATTATTGTAACAATTAATCACGGACTAGTTACTTTGTATGGAGACTGGATTATTTTTCATTCGAATTTTAAAAGCTGATGTTTTTTTTTAATTACTTAATAGGCTTGCGTTTGTCCGCCAAGATGCCTGATGATAAGCAGTGATGCGGCCTACGATGAAGCGCGCTTGCCTAGAAGAAACCGATTCATTCGAGACTTGAAGACACCCTGATTATAAGTGTCAAAAACACACACTCTGGTAGAGTATTCCACACTCTAGCGGTCAGTTGTTGTGTTGTACAAGTTGTTTACTTTTACGGGTAAAACCTTGAAGGATTCCTACACTCAAAACCAGCACGTTGTAGATATAATATCTATTTCATACGGCCGTTTTCCCGTGACTCGCAAACACACCGGAAGTGTTGGACAAATCAGGCCCCGGAAGTCGGGGTTCGGACTGTTGTTAACTCCATTTGACCGCTTGGTTCTGTCTTTATTTCGACCCCCGACGTAAACAGAGGTGTATTTTGAGTTTAACGTGTGTATCTATTGGAGAAGGCCCGCCTCTCAAGTCAGAGGAAGCGGGTTCGAACCCAGCCGACGGCACACACCAATTTGTTAATCGTGTGAGCATTTGTGCGTATTGTGTGTCATCTGCTACATGACTGGAGCCCGGTGTATGGCGACAGGCTCGCCCTCTGTCACATTTAGGACTGAAAATCGTCCGGCGTGTTGGTGTTGTATTACACCTCTGCCAGCCCCCTCGGGGGAAAGGCGTGACGATATATAATATTATGTTTATGTTTAAAATACTAGTAGCTCTGTGAGTTGTAGACCTCGCGGCCGACGTCTGTCTCGTCTACAGGTCGCATTTCTCAACCGATTTTCGTCAAATTTTGTGAGCAGGTTCGATAATTATATTTATACAGCTTTTTTAGCCGAGAAACCTTTCAAAATGGCGGAGATATGATTAATGCGCCTCGTAGACGAAGACAAAGATCGTGAATTCGGATATATGAAAGCATTTTAGTTGAAGCTGAAGCGTAGACTTTTTTTTAATTAAATTTCGTTCCGAAGACGGGTCTGAGCAGTAGCGCACTTATAGCGCCTCACTCAACTGCCGTCTTTGTACTTCTTCACTCTACAAAATTTCAAGGCTAGAGTGAATAAGTACCTTCTAGGTCGTCGTGCTCCATCTTAGACCACAACGTCGCTTAACATCAGGCGAGTTGGAGGTCAAACGTCGACCTATATATAAAAAAAATAAAAAAAAAATATTTCTTTATTTCCTTGGAGCTCTTTTGGTACGTGTGCGTGCTTCAAAAACTGAGAGTGGAAGCATAGACGTTTCGCTCGCTAACGCTCGATCGGTTGTTAAGAGTCCGGCGACCTAACTAACTTCGACCTAGGCGACCTAGACTAACTTCACATTGGCTTAAGGTATTCTATAGCCATTTCGTCTAGAAGAAGAAGACGAGCGAAGAGAGCGAGTAATGATACTGACGAGACTCTAAACTTACCTACAGAGTGACAAAGTGCAATTTCCATTTTTTTGTATGACTTTTGCACTTCTGTGATCATTCTTAAGTGACTTAGTATTTCCCTTGTATTATGGATTCATTTAACAGCTAATGATGTAGATAACCTTCCTATGTAATGGAATTTATGATTTGCTTTGTCTATCTATTGAATAAACCAGTCAAAAGTGACCCCTTAAAAATGCGGATATTTTTCATACCTCTATTTTCGCTTGAGAACGTTTTTAAAAAAAACCAAGAACATAGGGGCGGAGATATTGTTAATTTAATTATACATGCTAAATTTCATCATTTGCAATCTGACAACTGGTTTTTAAGAAATTTGAGTAGCGCGTTTGTATGGAAATTTCAGACCGTCGGGGCCCTCTTAAGTATACATGATTGTAAAGGGTTTATCGAACTTGTATCATATACCTACTTGTTGTCCTGCGATGCTCTGAAATTTCCGTACAAACACGCTTCTCAAATTTCTTGAAAACCGTTTGTCAGATTTATTATGAAATTTAGCAAGTACGATAAAATTGACAATATCTCCGCCTCTATGTTCTTGGTTTTTTTAAAAAACGTTCTCAAGCTAAAATAGAGCTATGAAAAATATCCGTATTTGTAAGGGATCACTTTTGACTGATTTATTCAACAGATAGACAAGGCAAATCAAAAATCTCTTTACATAGGGAGTTGTCTACATCATTAGCTTTTAAATGAATTCATAATACAAGGGATATTCTTAGTTATTTAAGAATGATTAGAGAAGTGCAAAAGTCATTAAAAAAATGCATTTTGTCACTCTGTAGGTAACTTTAAAGGCTCGTTAGTGTCTTTACTTGCTCTCTTCGCTCGTCATCTTCTTCTAGACGATATGGCTATGGAAAACCTTAAGCCAATGTGAAGTTAGTCTAAAGTGGTCGCCGGACTCGCAAAGACAAAATTTAAAAATAAAAACCTGAAACTAAATGTTTCAAGTATTGTTAGTTCAAAGATTTAGCACTGAAGCGCAAAAATTTTATGTCAGCATATTTTGGTCAAAACATACAAAAATAGATCTGACCTTTAGTCTTCTGATCCCTACTTTATCTATCTTCTAAACGAAAACACCGAACTCTTAGCTAAAAATAGATAATTCTTTAAGCCTACTTTCGCCTAACTTTTACATAATGGGACATCTTAGCATTTGTTTTTTTTAAGATAACTCGAGTATCGTTGATCCAACCTTCATAAAATTCAATTTCAATAATACAATTTTTGATTTCAAATATGAGCGAAATCTGACGAGAAATAATGGACTTATGCGAGGTCTCCGTTCGAAGCGAACAACTAGTAAGTTTATCATACTCATGTCACCTAAATTTAACTTAGTGATTATTTATTTAACTTTATTTTTTGTAGAATTGGTCTGCGTTTTCCACCAACTCGCCTGATGTTAAGCGACGTTGTGGTCTAAGATGGAGTACGACGACCTATCAGGTACGTATTCACTCTAGCCTTGAAGTTTTGTAGAGTGCAGAAGTACAAAGACGGCAGTAGAGTGAGGCGCTACAAGTGCGCTACTGCTCAGACCCGTCTTCGGAACGGTTACACCGGACTACATTCCGAAACACGACTAGGTCATTTCACGGCATCTATTTTTGACATTGATTTATTTATTTTATTTTTATTTATTTAATTATTAACAATTCCATTAATGTTAAAGTTGTCTTAAAACCTACATTAGGTTTAACTATGACATTTAACTCATTGAAAAGTGCGTCAAAAAAGGTTGATTAAATTTTAAGTCTTAGTGAACATTGCCCTTAGTACTCTTAGGCTGAGTTGCACGAACTAACTTTAACTATAACCAAAGCTTAACCGGCCCAAGAATCTCTGGTTTACCAAAAACAGTTCGTTAAAATTAATAACTTTTCGAAAATAGAAAACTTGTTTGCGCCGTGAATTATTAACTTTCATAGCAAACTACATTAAAAACTAAACGGCGCCCCTACCCGGCGTAAATAATAACAAAACTTTTAATACAATCTATCGAATATACAACAAAAGTTTTTCAGAAGTTTCGCTGAGCCTACGATCCGCTCTCATTAATCTTCAAGAGTCAAACTTCAAACAAAATACTGGATTATCTTTTGACGCTGTCACGGCAAAACAATGTCATAATCTTTACTAATGATCACCCTTTTTCGTGGTCAGGAGTTAAGTCTTACTCGACTCGCCTCTACACCCATGTTCAACGATCTTTAATTGACTTATTATTTATTTAGCTGTTCATTTTGACATTTAATTTTGAGCTGTAAAAAATAGTTGGTTAAATTATTTTATCGTTTGTTGTAGTTTTAGTAAACTTTGGCTTTAAGGTGGCCCAAGCCAGCCAGACTAACGTAAAAATTGGGTTTTACCCGATTGCGCAAGGAGGGTTATGTTTTTCGAGTGGATGTATGTATGTGGGTATGAATGTGTGTGTGAGGTTTCTTTGGCACGAGCTACAGCCTAAACAGCTTGATGTTATTCGACATGTGGGGTGTCATTTAAATCGTCTTGATAGTGGCAAGTGAATAGGGTACAATATTTTGCAGCCGCGTTTTTTGTTTTTCTTTTAATAATGTTACTTAAAAATGTCTTGTTATTGTTGAGTAAGCCTGTGAGGCTTATTCTAGTGTAAGTGTAAGTTTGTGTAATAAATTTTGTCATCTTTATTTTAAGAACATACGAGTACATTATGAACGGTCAAAGTTTAGGTACAATTTGTTAAAAAAAAAAACATAATTGGAGACTTATACTAAATTTGATTTGATTTGATTCTTCAAGTTTTAATTTTCTGCTTCGTTATAAATCTAGATGTGTTGCACATGCTACATACTGCAAAAAACGAGAAAGACGTTTTAAAATGCCGTAGTAACGTAAGAGCGTTTGTATGAAAAGGATGCCGAGTTGGAACCTCAGTTTATGGGACAGAGACAGGAGAGCGAAAATAAATACCGACACTTGACTAAACACAGGAGCAGTGCGAGCAAATTGAAGTGAAACTGTGTGAAGTGATTTAGGGAAAAACAAAATGTCAGACTTTAATGCGGAGGTGGGCGTTGCTTTTTTAACTGCTCGGGTAGCATCGATACACTTTCAGTTGATGTACCTTTATGAGATTGGTTACTAGATAATCTGTTATAAGACATTGAATCTTATCCACAGAATACGCCGTATTTCTCTATGTCTATGATCTTATCTTAAAATAAGAGAATTATGAATTACTAGCTGCGCCCCGCGATTTCACCCGCGGTCCCACAGGAACTGTTTATTTTTTCGGGATAAAAAGTACCCTTTGTCTATGTATGTATCTTTGTCCTTTTCTGTACCCTAGACAACATGAATGCAAAATTTTAAGACGATTGGTGGAGTAGTTGAGACGTGAAAGCGTTCTAAACAAACAAACAAACAAATAAACAAACAAACAAACAAACGGACAAACTCACTTTGGCATTTACAATATTAGTTACGATTAGGATAATTAAATTTATGTAACGATAGTTTTATCATTATTAAGTGTGCAATTTATTTTGTTGACATTAATTTTATTTAAGTCTTATTTGACATAATATGTAATTACTGTTTTGTCATTTACCAGGCAAAGCATTACGGTGACGTAGGCAACACGTAGTGACGTTAATCGATGCTTAAGCAAGACGGAATGAAGTCATTTGCAAATAGTTCGAAAGAGACGACAACTAATGACGTCATTGTGTGTTAGCATGCGGATTGCTAGACCTTGTTTGTTTGGATCATGATAAACTCTTTTATTGTTTGACATTTATTGAACTGTGACGTGTAACTATTGGAGTTATCAATAAATTTTGATTTCTGATTTCTGTTTATTAAAGTGCCAAATAAATACATTTAATTTGAATTGATACTTTTAGTGGATTTTTTCTCGCTTACCTTCAGTGGATGCGTATCCTAGGCCTTCGCCTTTGAAAGGTCCGTTTATAATCCTTAAAGTAAAACCATCGTTAACCTTGTTCTTTTATAAGTTATGGTAGGACTTTAGCGGCCTTATCTCGGACGTTTTATCTTGAGTGTCTTTTGTGGAAATATTGGGAGATCTGCCTGGAAACGTCCCGGGAATGTTATGAAATATTCTCGGGCAGAGGACGAAAGGGCTGCGATTTAAATCCCTTTGAAATTGACAACGGGATAAGGAATGGAATTGATAATATTTTTGATGCAGAATTTAGGGATTTGTTGCGCTAAAGTCAGACGTTGAGAGTTCATTTTAGTTTCGTCGCATTGTTAAAGAGTAGACAGAAAGATAGATAGATAAACTCTTCATTGTTAACACTAGAAATAGCAAAACAAAAGAACAGAAAAGACTTAAATTGTGGTGTAACATAACTGGCGGCCGTATCACTAAGAGCAATCTCTTCCAGGCAACCTTAGGATGATGATGATAGGAGAACAAATGCGTGTCTTTTCATCAATTCATCTTCGTTTATTTTAGAATAATATTTAAAAAAAAATTATAAATTCGGTACACTTTCACACACGGTCGCCTGACCCAAAACTAAGCAAAGCTTGTACTATGGCTGCCAGAGACTGATTTACATACTTAGATATTTTTAAATACATACTTAAATAGATTTTAACACCCAGACACAGAACAAACACAAATGTTCATCACATGAATGTCTGCCCTAGGTGGTAATCGAACCCACGCCCCCAAGTTCAGAAGGCAGGCTTACTACCAACTGAGCCATCGAGGCAGTCAAACGTACCGAGGCAGCAATAGCTAATAAATTTTCACAGAAGGTTACTACACTACGTTACAGTACTATTTAGATTATAAGCTGACTTTAGTATATTTTAGCGCTTGTTGAGTAAAAGTGGCTGGGTTTCTCGCCTACCGCTCCAGGAACAAAATTAGTTTTCCTAGTACTTAATGAAAACTGGCTAGATTGGTGTTTCAATATCAAAAACCCCTGTTCTAATTAGAAAGTTTATCCAAACTCTTGTGCTATTTTCGAAAAATGAGAACAAGGTAGCTACTGAACCAATTTGTAGTCCCAATTTTTATATAAAGGCAGGTTTAATAAAGGTGTGTGTGCGTGTGTGTTTTTTATTTCTTCACGCTTAAACGGACAGACATTTGGATGAAATTCAAAACAGAGACTGCTTATACCCAGGATTAACACTTAAGCCACTTTTTGATACCGGGTGTCACCGCGGGGCGCAGCTAGTAGTAAATAAGATGGTAAGGCCCACATGCTTAAACGACGCTCAATCTTGATTTTAAACTGGTTTTATTATACATAAAAAGAGCTTTCAGGGTCCGGCGACCACTTTAGACTAACTTCGCATTAGCTGAAGATTTTCTATTGCCATTACGTTTAGAAGGAAACGACAAGCATTGAGAGCAAGTAAAGATACTGACGAGCCTCTAAAATTATCTATACAATACAATATTACTTTATTACACACCAAAAACTACATGAAAAACTTAAAAACTAAAATACATTTTTCATGCGATTTCTTCCTACAGCGAGAGATCACAGAGTGACTAAGTGGAATTTCAATGTCTTTTTATGACTTCTGCACTTCTCTAAATATTCCTAAAAAAACCCTTGTATTATGGAATTATTTCAAAGCTAATGATGTGGACAACCTCCCTATGTAAAGCAATTTTTGATTTGCTTTGCCTAACTATTACAAATGGCGTTGTTTTTCATACTCTATTTTGTTAGGACGTTTTTTGAAAACAAACCAAGAACATGAGGGCGGATATATAGTACATTTTTTAATTGTACATGCCAAATTTTATCATAATCGCACAAATGGTTTCCAAGAAATTTGACAAGCGCGTTTGTATGGACTATTCAGAGCGTCGCGGAAAGCCTAATGGTAGTGAGATCAATTAGAATCACTCACTGGCAATAACGAGAGCAAAGACGCTGTGTCATTGAATAGTAACTATGTTACTACTAGTGGAGTGCATTTGCACCAAACTAGTAGTAACATAGTTACTACATAGTAGTTACATAGTTACTACTAGTAGTAACATAGTACATAGTAGTTACATAGTTACTACTAATAGTTACTAGTAGTAGTAGTAACATAGTTTACATAGTAGTAACATAGTTACTACTAGTTTACTACTACTAGTAACATAGTTACTACTAGTGATGTTACTACTAGTGGGGTGCATTTGCACCAAAAGCGTGAGGAATGGCAAAGAAACGACACCAGTGCAATTTAAAGTTTATTGCATCAGTAGTTGAATCCTTGTATTTATTTTTCTTTGTAGTAATAGTTAATAATGTTTTTCTAGTTTAATTGTTGTTTATTGGTCTTTATTAATATTATTTTTGTGTCATGTTTTTTATATCTATTTTGAATATTTGTTTGTTATTTTGTTTTGATTTTTAATGTGTAGTTTTTATTTGCAATGTATGTATGTATGCGCACACTTTTCGTGCGTGACGTCACTTGCCGGCTCCAACAGAAAATCAGCGCTGGTTGTGTACAATCAGCAACACGCTGAGTTGGGGCCGGTTCTGTGGCAATGTGCTTGTGTATTTTGTGTGTCTAATATGTGTCTTCTTCTTCTGTCTGTCTATGTACATTGTCACAATAAAGTATTCTGTATTCTGTATTCTGAGTGAGCTGGAGACCTCGCGGCCGGCATCTGCACTCCGCTACAGGTCGCATTACTCAACCGACTCTCGTGAATTTTCTGAGCAGGTTCGATAATCATAGTTTTATTGGTTGAGATAGTTTTTGTTTTCTTTTACAATATTGCTGAGTAATGTATGATTTTTTTATAAGAATCATTATTTTGTAATCATTCAATTCATTTTTTTTTTCATTTATCATTTCATTAATCAATTCATTTCATTTATTTGTTTCTCGTTTATCATTTATTTGAAAAAGTTCCAAAATTCCTCGACAAAAAAATTTATATAATTATCGAAATTACTCACAAAGTTTCAAGAGAATTCTAGACGAAGACTGACATCCGGACATACGAAAGCATTTTTGTCGAAGCTGGAGCAGAGACACTTCGCTCTCTAACACTTCGCTCGGCCAATAAGTTACGACGCGATTGGGTAGTAGACTACTATTTGAACAATTGGACTATTTATTTCAATAAAAACTGAAAAATGTAACCTCTGTTTTGATTGTCGGAAAAATCCACACTAATCCTACTAATATTATGAACGCGAAAGTTTGTAAGAATCGATGGATGGATAAATGGATGTTTGTTACTCTTTCACGCAAGAACGGCTGAACAGATCTGGATGAAATTTGGCACAGAGATTGATTATAGTCTAGAATAGCACAGAGGATACTTTTAACCTCGGGTGATACCGCGGGGCGCAGCTAACCATATTATGAAATCGAAAGTGGCACTGCCTGTCTTTCTGTTTGTTTGGCTTTTCACGGCTAAACGGCTGAACGAGTATCGATGAAATTTATTAATTAATCACAGTGTTTACCACGAGGAAGGTTTTGTATATTATTTTCTGAATAAACGCCAACGAATTCGCGGGTAACAGCTAGTTATTAATATTTTATTAAAAACTGAAAAATTTTACGTTTTTTTTTGATTCTCGGAAAATGTATAATGTTTTACTCACTATAAAATCGGTACTTTATAAAAACTCCATCTATTTTATATCTACCTAGTTGCTAGCTAGCTGTTTCCTATGACTTTGCTTGCGTGAACATAACAGCATTAACAAAATTTTTGGATCAAAAAAGACCATTTATTTATTTGGAAAAAAACTAACCTACTACGATCCTTATGATCAAATACTAGCATAGTATATTATTTTTGTTGTATTTAGTATTATGTGGAATGTACATAAAATATGTATATCTTGTAAACGTTGTAAACTTGAGTGGAAAAATAAATAAATTTGTAAGTTTTTGTAATTTGTAAATGTTATCAAGATTCATTCGGCCATTTAGCTGTGAAGAACCTTCAAACAGACAACGTTTTCGCAAAGTCGAAAACCTAAAAGAAACGTAAATTTTATTAGTGTGGATTATGCAAATCGCGTAAAAAGGAGATCTCATATTTTATTTTGAAACCAGTTGGAATAAAAATATCTTTCTGTAATTTATCAGACAAATATCTACATTTGCCACGAATAAATGAAAATGAAGAAAATATTTATTTAGCATAAAAATACATCTACACATAAAACAAGGATACAAGAAACACATAACATATCGTCACGCCTTTTCCCCGAGGGGGCTGGCAGAGGTGTAAAACAACACCCACACTTCGCCGGATGATATTCAGTCCCAAATGTGACAGGGGGCGAGCCTGTCGCCATACACCGGGCTCCAGTCATGAAGCAGATGACATACAATACGCACATAAATATGTATGTTCACACAATGAAACAGACACACACAAGTACTTTAGAATAATGTTTGTGGATGTATAAGTCAAATTGATATTAACGACGATTCCTGCACTAGGCAAAGCCTGTATCGCAGAAGTCTATATAATACGCATTTTCTATGGATTTAAACCTCAAGTTCACATTTTAATTTATGGATAATTTGAATTAGTATCTATTGTTTTTAATAAATTCTGCCAGAGTGTGTGTTCCTTGACACTTATAATCTGGGTGTCTTCAAGTCTCGAGTGAATCGGTTTCTTCTAGGCAAGCATGCTCCATTGTAGGCCGCATCACTGCTTATCATCAGACATGTTGGCGGCTAAACTCAAGCCTATTAAGTAATATATAAAAAAATATAAACATATTTATACTACTATTACGAGTAAATGTAAATGAAATGTTATAAAAGCGATGAGTAGCGAAACGTTTTAGCTCCTAAATTTACTTTTCTTGTTACAGTAAGAGGTAGTAAATCAGCTATAAAAACTAGCAACAGTAGTAAACTAAAGCGTAAAGACTTGATTAGTCGTAAAGCTTCGTCCTGATTAAGCAAATTGTGAGTGGTTGACTGTCCGCTGGCCGACTAGGGACTGAGGCACACTAGATGCATGTGAAGTCCGTGTGAATTCTGGTCCGGTTTGCGAGGACTACCAAAGTATTGTATTGAATTGTAAGACGTCATGTCGAAAGCAGTCAGCTGCAGTAGCTGCCTGTAGCAGTCTGTTACAGTAGCTGTCTGTAGCAGTCCGCTATAGTAGCTGCCTGTAGCTGTCCGCTACAGTAGCTGCCTGTACGAGTCCGTTACAGTAGCTGTCTGTAGCAGTCCGTTACAGTAGCTGCCTGCAGCAGTCCGCTACAGTAGCTGCGTGTAATAGTCCACTACAGTAGTTGCTTGTAGCAGTACGTTACAGTAGCTGCCTGTAACAGTCCGCTACAGTAGTCCGCAACAGTAGCTGCGTGTAGTAGTCCGCTACAGTAGCTGCTTGTAGAAGTCCGTTACAATAGCTGCCTGTAGCAGTCCACTACAGTAGCTGCGTGTAATAGTCCGCTACAGTAGCTGCGTGTAATAATCCGCTACAGTAGCTGCCTGTAGCAGTTCGCTACAGTAGCTGTTGCTTGTAGCCTTTAGCCTTAACTATAATCAAAGCGTAACCAAATCTCTGGAAAAACATCGATAATGGCGATTTGGATTATAGTTAGTTATTGCAACTGAGCCTTAGTCGCGTATTAGACAAATTTAATGCTGAGCAAGCGGCAAACTATTGCAAATATAAATTTGAAAATCCCCGACACCGAATATGCATCAGCACCGATTTTCATTAAACATAGCTAAGAACACTTTGTTATCTAATTCACCTTTCAATCAAACAAAAAAACATCAAAATCGGATCGTGTTTTCGGGAGCTACGATGCCATAGACACACATACACACACAAACACTCGCGCGCGCGCGAGCACAGCGATAGACACGTCAAACTTATAGCAGTCCGTCGTTTTCACGTCGCGGGTTAAAAATACTCGACAGCAAGCGATACGCCGCAGACTGTATGAGTAAGCGTACTCAATAGCTGCCTCGGTGGCTCAGTTGGCAGTGAACCTGCCTTCTGAGCGTGGGGGCGTGGGTTCGATTCCCACCTAGGGCAAACATTCATGTGATGAACATTGGTGTTTGTTCTATGTCTGGGTGTTAATATCTATTTAAGTATGTATTTAAAAATATCTAAGTATGTATATCAGTCTCTGGCAGCCATAGTGCAAGCTTTGCTTAGTTTGGGGTCAGGCGATCGTGTGTGGAAGTGTCCCGAATTTATTTATTTATAATACACACTGTTCGGACACTCCATTTATAATATATAGGATGGCAAATTGGGGGCAAACATACAGTAAGCCGTTCACAGCTTGCCCAGTTAGGACGAAGCTTAAAAGTCTTAATTGTGCACCGCTGTGCTGATGACGTGCGAAAACCACTGTATCATAAAACTTTTTAATGTTTGTCATAAAATTATTTTATTTACTAAAGTTAATTTTTGATACTAACTTTAAAGACTCAATTTGCGAATCGAAGCTGGAGCTTTATTTTCTAAGCGTAATGAATTGTCATTATGCTTAGAAAATTAAGCTCCATCTCGCTCCATCTAAAGCTCATCCCGTTCACGTCAACTATTGACGTCATACGAGTGAGCGTGACACACGATGATCATTGCCATTGCACTTACAAAATAATTGGCGCTGGACTACGCAGAACGCCCGGTGAGAGAGAGACCTAGGGCCCTATTCGGAGATTTAAGATTTTCATCTCATCTTTTTTTATCCTTGTTACTCTCGCTTGAAACGTCGTAGATGTGAGAGTGACCAAGATAAAATCTATATAGATTTTAAATAAAATAAAATAAGATAAGATAAAATCTAATCGCCCGTAGAGAATAGATAACTGGCCAGCCGTCAGCGAGTATCGAATTTTCAAAAATCGACCTTCTCTTAACAACGCAGCGTTGCTAATCGCATGCCCAAAATGAACCTTTAATTTTAAAATTTTGAAAAATCGACCATCTGTATACAGCGCAGAATAACTTATCGCATGTCGTTGTGTAGCTTATCGCATTTGGCGGACTATTTAGCAGTAGCATACAGAAGGCTGTAGATGATGATGATAATAAACTAAACTTTTATCTGGTCAACTTGACCTATTAACTAACCAAATCAATATTATAAAACCTAAATTTAAAAAAAAAAAAAACAAATTTTAAAACAAAATTTAAAAAAAACTAAGAAGAAATACGTAGTTTACAATGTAAAAAAATTGTATGCACGCAGAATACATCACTACTACAATAATTACTACAATAATACCTTTATATGTGAATGTATAAAGCAAATAAACGATTTGATTTGATTTGATTTAATAGGTCTAGAATAAATAAATAAAGAGGTGAATAAATTCGGGTCAATTTTCACACACGGTCGCCTGACCCCAAACGAAGCAAAGCTTATACTATAACATAGACATAGACATAGACAGACATTTATTTGTGGCAAAAAACACACGGACTTTAATATACACACAGAATATAGATTAAATAAAAAATAAAAATAAACTAAGTAAAAACAGTAGTTTGGCTTTTTGCCACAAACCAGCCGCAACTCAGCATGGTGCTGGTTGTGTCCAACCAGCGCTGGTCTTCCGTTGCGACCGGCGGTGACGTCACACACGAGCAAGAGCTACTAAGACTAAACTAAAACTAGAACTAAAATGTAACAACATAAACAAAAATTTTACAAAGAAAATTAAATTAAAATTATAATTATAATATAAAATATAATTATATTATATTTTTAAATATACGCATTAATCAACCAGACATAGAAAAGGCTAGAATATTCAATTGCGTTTCGAGTCTCACTCGTGATTTCCTTTTGCTCTCATTTTGGGAAATAAAGTTGTCAGTAGGTAAGTTCTAGGAAATAAAGCTTAATAGAAAGCGTGTTATAGTTCCGGACATAAACTACATGTAATAAGGGACCGTCCATTAATCACGTGAAACTCGAAATTAGGGGGAGGAGATCACAAAAAACGTTTTCCATCGCATTGCATAGCGTCGGAATAATTTATACAGACTTAAAATTTGTCGATTTCTTTAAGTTAAATTATTAACTCTATCGATAAAGACAAAATACTGTCTAAGAGGACTATTTCGAGGCTATTATACGTATTATTATATTCGTAGGTAAGCCTACAAGCACACCATACGCAAACATACTCGTAGCAGGGTAGAAGCACAGAATATGCCCTATTACATAGGTCCAGAAGGATAGTCTTCATACAAAACACGATTTCGAAACATGTCAAATTTATTTTGGTACCTTAATAAAACCTTTTTACGTGATACCTTAATACGTGATGAACTTGCCATTAAAAGAGGTTACCCGATTTAGTTGGGTAAATTATATGACGATCAGAGTTTAAAGAATTCACAAGACCGGAAACAAAGTATATTTAAGCCAGCTTAGGCCAGAGCTAAACTACACACAAAGTATTACCCAGATCCATTCATGACACTATACTACAAACTAATATTATAAACTAATATTATAAACTAATATTATAGATTATTAATATTATAGATTATTAAACTAATATTATATAATATACTAAAATCAGAGTAGGTAAAAGGTAAGAATTCAAGTAAAAATCAAGAGTACGAATTTGAATTAAAATCAATAGTAATCCCTTTAATCTTATTTACACATAAATTTACACATTATCATTATTTACATCATACATTTAAGTTATTTTTTCGGCAATAAAATAACATTAAGTACATTTACATAAAAATAAAACTGACGCCTGCTTGTCACGATATTTCACTGTTACGTATCTTTCTTTCTTGCGAAGGTGCACAGAGCAAATTGTTGAAAGGCGACGAAGTTTCCACTAATTTTCATTTTTACTTTGGCGAATTATTTTTGTCCACTGATCGGCTAAACTGGATCCTTAAGAAACCTAAAGATAATTTATTGGGAAAATATAAAAATTCCTTGAGGCAACACTTTTTTCAGCAACTTTTCGCTCTGTTGACATTAAGAATTAATTACAATTATTAGCTTTTTAAAGCACATAAAAATATATTTAAGTCTTACGGATGATATGTGACGTTGCCTTTTTTTACTGTTTTGGATATTCTGAAATTTCGGCATGAGTGGACTACACAGTTCACCATATTTATTGGTTAGTGGGGAGACGTAACCGCTACTGGATGACATCGAAGACTGACTAGTGAATTGGTTGACTTTCGATGGTTTGGTTTACTTTTTTTGGAATCATTATTTTTGACCGATTAGGGGTCTTTCCTCTATGTCTATGGGTAGAAGTTTAAAAAATATCAAATGATTAATAGACGACCCCTAACTTGTGGGTGGAAAATATAGCTTTACGAAAGTAGAAAAATAAAAGTCTGAAATTGCCGGGAAATAAAAGACATAAACATAAAAATTGAAATAAAAGCTTGCCATCCAGAAATAGAAGACAACGAATGACGTTATAACTTAGCTGTCACAAAACATGGGTTGCGTTTTGACTTGAAGTGATTCTGATGACAAGGATGTAGGTAAATATAGGACGGTAATTGGCGCAAGCAAGACTTTGATTATGGTATGTCGCTAGACTTGGTATTTTCCGATCACACACAGTGAGTCAATGTGACACTTGAAATGTATCGTGTGCAGGGCGGGATTTAGAGGCGTGAAAGCCCTAAAGCAACGCAAAAGTGTAGGTTTCTAATTATTACTCGAATAAAATGAAAAAAAAAAAACAGTCAGTAGTGTTTTGAAATTTTATTGATTGCAAGAAACAAAATTGATTTAACTATCCATATTTGTACTAGTAGATATAAAAGTAAAAAATGTTTTTAGTACTTTTATTTTTTTAAATCTCTTGTGAAGGCCCCGGGGCTGTAACCTCGCCTGCCCTCCTCTAAATCCGGCTCTGATCGTGTGAATCAGTTTTTCTAGCTAGGCCTAACCTACCTAGGCTAGGCGTGTGTTCCGTTGTTGGCCGCATATCAGACAAGATGGCGGCCAAAATCAAGTCTATTCTAATCCTATCCTTTAGGCCCTTTGGGCCCTTGGGGTCCAAAAGCGCATGGTTGCTCTTCAATGAGCTGTCAAAGCGGCTGATAGAGAGAACAAACGACAAAGGGGCTGGTGCTTACCTCGGTCAGCGAATTAACATCGCTATTCAGCGAGGTAACGTTGCCAGCCTTTTGGGTACTTTACCCGCGGATACTGACTTGAGCTCTGTTTATTATTTGTTATTTATGTTAAGTTTTTCTAGGCTTTTCGTAATTATTATTACTTGAAAATTCCGATTTCTAGCTTTATCCACAACGAAGTTACAAGGTTGAAACCGGCCTTAATGCCTTCGAGAAAAAGATGGTACGGCTTTGCCTTTCTTTTTTTTTTTATTTAAAAATTACACTCCACGGACTCCGGGGACCGTGACCTATGTTAACATAAATCTTAATTATTACCTATATAAGGGGAACACAGGTAGAGGGAGTTAGTTATTAAGTCTTTATCTAACGTTAGGTTAAAGTTTATTAGATTTACTTATAACATTGTGAGTACACCACGAGCAGACCAGCGACCCGCAAGCAGCCCCCGATCACGAGTATGACGCATGTGCCAGCCATCGCTCTCCTCAGCCATATTTGAGGGAAGAGAACGACCCGAAGTATTAGAAAAAGAATGTTGTAAATTAACTGTATTATTACTAGTAACTCTGTTATTAAGTAAGTGTTTTCTTTATGAATGTCTAAAGTGTAAACTGTTGGTATTTCTTCATAAATAAATAAAAAATAATTAAAAACAATTTTTGACGTGACAACGTCTAACAAATGAAGAACGCTAGCTGAACGCACGAAAAAGGGTGACTCATTGTCCCGCTATATACGCTCGGTTGATCGAAGTGAGAACGATACACGAGCAAGCGAAAGGCACGATCGGCTTGAGCATTCGGCTTGCACCGCATCTATCTCTCTTCCACTCTATTGTCCTAAGCGTCCGAGGAGAAGTTTTCATCAATGTTTTGTTATGACGTTGTCACGTTACACTATCGTCCGTAAACCGACTTTACAGACAACCAATTTTTTTTCCATTTATATTGACTTCCATAGATATTGAATCTTCAACATATTCTTTATGGCTCCATAATCGCATCCTTTAGGAGCCAAAAAAGGTATCCTCAGTCCTATGCATAAATCACAGCCTAGAGATGTATCACACGACTAAAGTACGAACTGGCACGAGAGAACCTCGGCTTTAGGCGTCGTATCCACTGAAGAAGAGCGAGAGTCTACACTTGCTTTAACACAAATCCTATCCTACTAATATTATAAACGCGAAAGTTTGTAAGAATGGATGGATGGATGTTTGTTACTCTTTCACGCCAGAACGGCTGAACAGATCTGAATGAAATTTGGCACAGAGATAGATTATAGTCTAGAATAGCACATAGGATACTTTTTAACCGCGGGTGAAACCGCAGGGCGTAGCTAGTTTAATATGAATTAAAATTTTAAAAAGCTCCGGCACCGATTCTCATTAGTCATAGCTAAGAATAATTCGCCTTTCAAACAAAAACAACAACTTCAAAATCGGTTCATCCGTTCGGGAGCTACGATGCCACTAACAGACGCACACAGACACGTCAAACTTATACGTCGTCTTCACGTCACGTTCGACGTGTCTGTCTGTCTCTCTCTCTCTCTCTCTCTCTGAGCGTATGTGTGTTTGTGAGGGTGTGTGTGTGTGTGTGAGAGATTATGTGTGTGTGTGTGTGTGAGAGAGAGATTATGTGTGTGTGTATCATATGTGTGGCATCGTAGCTCTCGAATGGTAGATAAACCGATTTTGATTTTGTTTTGTTCTTAGCTATGTTTGTTGAAAGTCGGTGTTGATGAAAATCAGTGTCGGGCTTTCTATAATTATTAATGTATACTTGCTTCTTCTGATTTTCTCGCACACCCCAGTGGACACTCAGCCTCACTATTCCATAAGGCAGCGTATTCACTAGCTGAAATTTATGGTGGCTTTTGAAGACCCTTTCATGACGACGTTGTATAGAACTTAACTGCTGTAGGTGTACTTAGCCTTACTTATATACAGGCTTTGAGTAGTGTTCTGACATGAATGGAAAAGAGAAAACGTCTTTTAAATTGTTTGAAATAGCTTAGTTCAAGACTTAACAGGTATGGTAAGGATTGGAAGCTGTCTCACTGCCTCGCGAACTATTTATATTAGATGCTAGCTGCACTCCGCGGTTTCATTCGTTAAAATGTGCCCATTATCCTTTGGCATGTGCAATTAGATGGGTTATAAATCTCCTTCCGCAATGTCTTAGTTTTTTTAAGAACACCGTCAAGAGAAAATGGAGGTAAGTATTGAAAACATGCGAATTTGTATGGGATCACTTTGGACTGACGTATTCATTAGATAGACAAATTAAATAAAAAATCCCTTTTTTTATGGAAGTTGCCTACATCAATTATTCCTTAACAAGCTGCGCCCCGCGGTTTCACCCGCGGTTAAAAAGTACCCTATGTGCTATTGTAGACTATAATCTATCTTCGTGCCAAATTTCATACAGATCTGTTCAGCCGTTCTGGCGTGAAAGAGTAACAAACATCCATCCATCCATCCATTCCTACAAACTTTCGCGTTTACAATATTCGTAGGATAGGTTATTATGTAGTATATGTACTCGTATGTATAGTACAAGATAATGATTTTCCTGTTCACTAGAATACAAATCAGAACACCAACAAATTTACTGCTAAACAAAGCAATGCCACCGACAGTTAAGTCTGCACTAAATAAAATTATATGCCCATTACACAAACCAGGCAAAAACAATTAATTTTCTGCCTCAAAATGGAAGTTGGAAAGAAATGATACCAGCTGCTATCTGTCTGGTAAAATATGTTCAGTCAGGCGAAAAAACAATTTAGAACTTATATTAGAAGGAATATTACGATGTTTTCCACTGTCAGACTTCTTTGAGTGGAAAGGATGGATAGATTGAGGAGAGATGACGTGAGATCACTCACTCGCCGGTTTCAACCGAAGATCATCGCTGGTTGGTTTCAACCAGCATTATGTATGGTTGTGGCAGGAATTCTGTTTTTTTTGTCTTAGTTTTCTGTTGTGTTTTTTTTTGTGTTCCTTGTTCCAAATAGAATCTTTTCTAATCTAGAATATATATTTTAGATACCTATCTCTACTATCAACATTTGAAGACCCTTCTAACTTAGTTGGTAGCGCGTCTGCCATAAAAGCAGGAGGATCCGGGTTCGATTTCCGGCTGGGCAGGTTTTTATATGATTAATTTAAATGTCTGTTCTGGGTCTGTATGTTAGTAGTCCATGTTTTTATGTGTGATCTCTGAGTTAGGTAATCTTAGGAAAAGTATGAGATTAAGTTTGTATGTTTTTAGGTAGGGATTCAACGGAAATATCAAAGTCTGATTTTTAGGGTTCCATTACAATATGGTAAAAGGATCCCTTATGGTGAGACTCCGATGTCTGTCTGTCTATATGTCTGTTTAAAATTCTTTCCTACCTAATGAAAAGCCACACAATCACTAAGAATCACAGGCTATACATGTGTTTGTTTGTTACACTTTCACGCCTTAACTACTCAACCGATCATCATGATATTTGGCATACACGATGTCAGGGATACTAAAAAGGATATAGGATACTTTTTAACTGCGGGTAATGCCGTGGGAAGTAGACTTTAAAACGTGAGCGAAGCCATATAGCCATATACATAGCCTATGTTATTAATGCAGGGTATAAGTTACCTTCACACACATACACATTCACAAACTTTCGCCTTTATAAAATTAGTGTGAAGTGTGATCACCATGTAACTAAACATTAGCAGTACATTATCCTGCAAAGCCGACGAATGTCCAATGTAAGTTGACCCCTGCCTTGTTTACGCACTAGGCTAGGAGTCAGTCAACTAACATTCAACTCAACTTACTCATGTCTGTGCTCACAAACAAACAAACACACTCACAAACTTTCACCTTTATGAAATTAGTGTGAAGTGTGATGTGATAGTGTGATCACCATGTAACTAAACATTAGCAGTACATTTGTCCTGCAAAGCCGACGAATGTCCAATGTAAGTTGACCCCTGCCTTGTTTACGCACTAGGCTAGGAAGCAGTCAACTAACATTGGTTACAACAATTTAACATTACATATTTTAACATATTGGGACAAGTTAACTCATGTCTGTGAAGTGGTTTCTAGTTTGCACGCGGTAACAGTAAGGCCTGAATTATACTAGTCACTATGCGCGCTGTAGACCTCGCGGCCGACGTCTGTCCTCCACTACAGGATGGCGGAAATATGTCATTTTTTCCAAATATTTAAGCCATTTTGCAAAAATTTCAAAAACTGACTCGAAAAAAAACTGTATTAACTAATGAAGCTAGTTACAAAATTTCAAGAGAATCGGTAGGTAAAGGTTTTCTATTGCCATTTCGTCTAGAATAAAACGATGAGCAAAGAGAGCAAGTACAGAAACTGACGAGCCCCTAAAGTTATCTACATGGTGACAAAGTGCAATTTTAATAATTTTTAATTACTTTTCCACGTCTCTAATCGGTCGTAAATAACTAAAAATATCTCTTGTATTATGGATTGATTTAGTAGCTAATGATGTAGACAACCTCTCTATGTAAAGGGTATTTTGATATGCTTTGTCTATCCTATCCTACTAATATTATAAACGCGAAAGTTTGTATGTATGGATGGATGTTTGTTACTCTTTCATGTTTGTTACTTTTTAACCGCGGGTAAAACCGCGGAGCGCAGCTAGTCTATTAAATAAATCAGTCAAAAGTGACCCCTTTACAAATGCGGATATTTTTCATAGCTCTATTTTCTCTTGAGGCCGTATTTTTTAAAAACGAAGAACATAGGGGCGGAGGTGTAGTTAATTTAATTAATTGCATATGCCAAATTTCATTAGAATCTGCCAAATGTTTTCCGAAAAATTTAACAAGCACGTTTGTATGGAAAATTCAGAGAGTCGCGAAACCCTTCAGAAATGCGACCTGTAGTGGAATACAGAGATCCGGACAGAATCCGGAAAGCATAGACGCTTCGCTTGCTCCGCTAAAGCGACGTAAAGGTTGATTGACACATCAAGAAGTAGATCCTACTAATATTATAAACGCGAAAGTTTGTATGTATGGATGGATGGATGTATGGATGGATGGATGGATGGATGGATGGATGGATGGATGGATGGATGGATGGATGGATGGATGGATGGATGGATGGATGGATGGATGGATGGATGGATGGATGTATGTTTGTTACTCTGTCACGCCAGAACGGCTGAACAGATCTGGATGAAATTTGGCACAGAGATAGATTATAGTCTAGAATAGCACATAGGATACTTTTTAACCGCGGGTGAAACCGCGGGGCGCAGCTAGTACATTATAAAGTAGAGATTTAATATTTAGTTGTCTTGGACGTCCAAACTTCGAGTCCCAACGTCCAAACGTCGCGTCAAAAAACGGACGGAAAGATAACTTGCTACTGTACTTTTTTTTCGTGTTTTTCGTATCTGTGCGTGTGACCCTGTCTGTGGCGTCGTAGCTACTGTACGAGTGAATCAATTTTGTTTTTTTTTTGTCTAAAGTTGTATGAGTCGGGAGTGTTCTTAGTGTTATGTCGGGGATTTTTTTTATTTTTAATTTATACTTGACTAGCCACACCCCGCGGTTCCACCCGCGATTAAAAAGTATCCTATGTGCTATTCTAGACTACAATCTATCTCTGTGCCAAATTTCATCCAGATCTGTTCAGCCGTTCTGGCGTGAAAGAGTAACAAACTTCCATCCATTCATCCATCCATTCTTACAAACTTTCGCGTTTATAATATTAGTAGGATAGGATGGGATTTAAGTCTGTTAAAAATCGAATTAGGAAAACGATGCGCCCTACGTCTCGCCACCGCACCTTCGCCTTACGTGAATACAAGCTGAGATACAAGCGTCTAGCTCCGAGCGCATTCAGTGTGGCTCCCGTGTCCCACATTCATTCGTGAAATATTTAAAGGGATGTTCGGCCTGTTTTGTGGACGCGAATCGTTATGACCAAGCTTTAACGGCCTGTGTTATGAATGGAGTGTGAATATTAAACAGAAAATTGAATTTGGAACCGTCAAAAACAATGCGATTATAATCTGCTTGGGATGGTTCCGTACTTTATTTGTTTTTATTTTTGGATTTTATGAAAATTTGTTTTGTGTGACGGTTACGATTTTCAGCAATGAAATGTTAAATTTAGATGTTTTGGATAAGGTCAGATTAAAATAAAATAAATTCGGGACATTTTCACACACGGCCTGACCTCAAACTAAGCAAAGCTTGTACTATGGCTGCCAGAGACTGATATATATACATATATGTTTTTAAATGCATATATAAATAGATATTAACACCCAGACATAGAACAATCACAAATGTTCACCACAATGTTTGCCTAGGTGGGAATCGAACTCACGCCCCCAAATTCAGCAGGCAGGTTCACTACCAACTGAGCCACCGAGGCAGTCGAAATTTAGTTTTAGTTACAGGTGGTTTAGGTCATAGGATACAATATGACACCGTCCGTAAGAGTGTACTCTATTCTGATTCCCTACACCTAGGCCCCGGGTAGTGCTAACCGGGTAGCAAACTCTGGTGGGAGGCTTCGGCCGTGGCTAGTTACCACCCACCGGACCAAGCCATGCCGTGAAATGACCTAGTCGTGTTTCGGGGTGTAGTCCGGTGTAACCGTTCCGAAGACGGGTCTGAGCAGTAGCGCACTTGTAGCGCCTCACTCAACTGCCGTCTTTGTACTTCTTCACTCTACAAAACTTCAAGGCTAAAGTGAATAAGTACCTTATAGGTCGTCGTGCTCCATCTTAGACCACAACGTCGCATAACATCAGGCGAGTTGGTGGTCAAACGTCGACCTATTCTTTAATATATAAAAAAAGAAAAGGCAGAAGACAAAACAAAAAGAACCGAAACTTATTACAAAAACCGAGACAGATTACACAACAAGACATACCTTTGATCTTCAATGGCTAAAAGGATCTTAGATACAGACCAAAACACGTCCCACAGAGTCTTACATTTTGGAGTCCTTATAACTTCCGAATACGGAACCCAAAAAATAAACATTTTCGACTCCAGTGATTTGCTTTAAACCAATAAACCTGGTAAACAAAACTCGCTGACTCGTCAAATAGATGTTTAATGCGGTCTACTTCCCAAACAGCGTTTCGATTGCCGCGGAATAAGGGATGATTTATACTAGGCCGTGCCGAGCGCGAGCCGTGCCACGTACGAGCCAAAAAAAAACATGGTCTAGTGTTCCGGGAATTGACACCTGAATACGTCATTTGCCATCGTCTTCATCTCTCTCGAACTTGTTGCTAATTGCTGTACTTCCCGCAATAGATACAACCTGGGTATCTTCAAGACAAAAGTGAGACGGCACCATATGGACAAGCGTGCTGCATCTTAAACCACATAGTCACTTTCCATCAGGTGTGTTGTGGTCAAACGTGGGCCCATTCAATCATAAAAAAAACTTATTCGGTATACCTATACCGAATAAGTTTTTTTTTATTCACTATCATTCGGAAATGTTTCCGTTCGTATTCAAAGAAAATTAAACTCAAATTATTCGAATCTCAGTCCGTATTCATACATTTTTAACTGTGATTCATTCTTCCGATCGGATTTATACTAGATTCCTTATTCCGAAATTTATAAAACTAGACTGAGATTCGAAGAAATTAGAAAGTTAGAAATTTGTGGGATCCGATTGGAAACGTTTCCGAATTATTGAGATATACCTGTGCTGGTCTTCCTTATGCATCGATTAACGTCACTGCCTGTCCCGGACCTTGAACTGCACCTTTTACCCGACTGCACAAGAAGGGGGGTTATGTTTTTCGAGAACATGTAATTATGTATGTATGTGTATAATATGTATGTGGGTATGTATGTATGTATGTATATATAAGGTTTCTATGGCACACCCTACAGCCGAAACAGTTTAATGGGTTTCGACATACAAGGTCTCATTTGAACCGTCTTGATAGTAAAAATCTCATAGAGTACAACATTGTGCAGTCGGCATTTTACTTTTTCTATTAATAATGTTATTTGTCTCGGAACGCTTTATTTGGCAGTGTATATTATTACGAGTATACCATGGTACGAGCCACCCCCGCGTCTTAGCCTCCGCAGGAACCAAGGTACGGTTAAGGCACGGTCTATCCCATCGAATAATGAATGTTCGTGAGTTTCCAATCCGTCCTCGTCCGTGCCTCACACGAGGCACGGCTCGTGCTCGGCACGGTCTAGCATAAATCATCCCTTGCTGATTGAACGTTAAGATTTTTTCATGTGATTACTTATTCGGAGTGCCAATGTTTGTGTTGAGGAAACTTTACGCTAAGTTTAATATGACTTTGAGAGAAGCTGAGCGAAGATTTTCAGGCGTTAGGTCGAGGTAAAACATTTTTGGGATTGAATTTTTAGCTGTTTAGACTGTAACATCTTTCTTAATGTTAATTTTGTTGCTCGATTTGATTTAAGTTATTTTATGTAGGTATTAATAACCCTAACGAATTATTATTTAACGTAAAAATTTGGTTGTCTGTTACGCTTTCATGCCTTAACTACTCGACCGATCGTTATGAAATTTCGCATACACGTAGGCTTGGGTACAAAAAGGGTATAAGGTCCTTAACCTAAAAAAATTAACGATTCCTGTGGAACCGCGGGGCGCAGCTAGTGCTAATTTAATATCAAAGTTAGATTTGTGTATGAACTACCCGACTGCGCAAGAAGGAGGGTTATGTTTTTCGAATGTATGTAACTATGCATGTATGAGGTTCCTTTGGTTTGGTTTTCCCTACAGCCAAAACAGCTTGATCGATTTCGACATGGTAGGTGTCATTTGAATCGTCTCGATAGTGGAAGTGACATAGGGTACAACATTTTGCAATCGGGTGTTTTGTTTTTCTTTTAATAATGTTACTTGTTTTAAACAACTTACTGGTTTTAGGGTTCCGCATCAAACTTAAGAACCTTTATAGTTTGGCCATGGCCGTCTGCCAGCTCCTCCGTTTGTACGTCACAGTACTTTTATGCAGAGACTATAATGACCATATAATTCTCATTTGGTAACCTGTTACTAGGAAGGAAATTGGAATATTGAAGGAAAACCCTTGAATAACTTAGAATAAATAGAAATCCAATTAGTCGATGAATCCATGTAAAGTGAGAATGTAAAAAAAATGTGCCTAATTTGATATAAAACAGTGAGTTAAGGTTAATTTTTTTTTTAAATATTTGACTGCCTCGGTGGCTCAGTTGGTAGTGAACCTGCCTTCTGAGCTTTGGGGTCGTGGGTTCGATTTCCACCTAGGGCAAACATTTATGCGATGAACATTTGTGTTTGTTCTATGTCTGGGTGTTAATTTCAATCTAAGTATGTATTTAAAAATATCTAAGTACGTATATCAGTCTCTGGCAGCCATAGTGCAAGCTTTGCTAAGTTTGGGGCTAGGCAACCGTTTGTGAAAGTGTAAAAAGTGTAAAAAGGGAGGCTTCGGCCGTGGCTAGTTACCACCCACCGGACCAAGCCATGCCGTGAAATGACATAGTCGTGTTTCGGGATGTAGTCCGGTGTAACCGTTCCGAAGACGGGTCTGAGCAGTAGCGCACTTGTAGCGCCTCACTCAACTGCCGTCTTTGTACTTCTTCACTCTGCAAAACTTCAAGGCTATAGAGTGAATAAGTACCTTATAGGCCGTCGTGCTCCATCTTAGACCACAACGTCACTTAACATCAGGCGAGTTTGTGATCAAACGCCGACCTATTCAACATTAAAAAAAAAAAAATAGGTGTGCTACCCTCTTGGTTGGATGCTACGAATCCATAAGTACTTAGTACACTGCTTAAAAGGCAGAACCGATTTAGGGCGATCTCTATCTCAGGATTTGTTTTACACCTGGGCTTTGAAAGTACCGTTGGGAACAGCTTCAGTAATCGTGTTTAAAAAATAGCTACGTTTAGGAAGTAATACTCGTTGGTGAAGAGCTGATTCCGGCCAAAAGGTTTGATTGTTCCGGAAAATTAGCAACTATCCGGCCACTTTTTAAGCCCCGACGCAAAAACGATGGGTTGTATAAAACACTGTCGTTTGTTTGACCGTTCGTTGGTTGTTCAGTTTGACGTGTTTGTGTGTGTGTGTGTGTGTGTGTGTGTGTGTGTGTGTGTGTGTGTGTCTGTCTGTCTGTGGCATCGTAGCTCCCAAACGGATGAACCGATTTTAATTTAGGTTTTTTTGTTTGATAGGTGAATTAATCGGGAGTGTTCTATTTGATGAAAATCGGTGTTGGGGTTCTTTAAAACTTGTACTTTTTAATTGTTTAAATTTCTTCTCTATCTACTCTACACATAGTTTTAAACAAAGTCGCTTTCTGCGCCTGTCTGTCTATTTATAGTATATTTGTCTGCATATCAGCTAACTACTCGTAAATCATGCAACAAGTTTTGATGCAGCTTTCACCATTTTAGTAAGCTAATTTTTCAGAGAAGGTTTAAAAATAGGTACCGCGCGAACCTGAGGCTAATCAGTTGTTTAACAAAATTTGCAGCGTAAATAAAAATCATCAATGTACAATGTACCTGTCTACAAAATAATAACATAACATACATATCGTCATACTTTTCCCCCAAGAGGGCTGGCACAGGTGGCAAACATCCACACTTCGCCGGACGATATTCAGTCCCAAATGTGACAGGGGCGAGCCTGTCGCCATACGCCGGGCTCCAGCCATGTAGCAGATGACATACATACAATACGCACATATGTTCATACAATGAACAAATTGGTGCGTGCCGTTGGCTGGGTTCGAACCCGCTCCCTCTGGTCGTCTAACCCCAAACTAAGCGAAGCTTGTACTTTGGCGGCTAGAGACTGAAATACATACATGTGTAGCAGAAACCATTTATTTAAACATAATTGAATTATTAAATTGCTTATACAATTTTAAATGAAAATATTATGTGTTGTCACAGCACAAAAAAAATGTCATCATCATTATTTAGGAGCATTACACTGGCTTGTGGAGTAGTTGATGGTCTTATGCTGGGTACACACCAAGCCAACGAATAAAAAAGAATACGCTGTGTCCCGTTTTGTTTTAATAAAATAAAACGAGATACAACATATCGTTGGCCTACGTTTGCTTTGGTCTGTACGCAGCATTATGCAAGTATTAATAGAATACTTGCAAATGCTCCTTGTACAAAATGACATCTACTTTTTTTTAAATTCGTCTAAAAAAAAATTAAAACAATAAATTGGGTAATGTATCGGTGAATTTTAAACCTAAGGGTCTGGGTCTCAAAGATCAATTTTAGTAACTGTTGTGAATCAAAAGATGCAACGTAATCATTCAGCTGTTTTTCTTCGTTTTGTAAAGATTACTGCTGTTTATCTCAAATAACCAAGGTATATTATCGCGGAAAAATTTGTCTGTGTAAGAATCTCCTTTGAACTCTAAGATATTTTTTTTACTTTGAAGAAATACGTGTTTACTGGTGGGAAAACTTTGAGTTGAGGAAACGATCGTTTCGGTTTTTTCGGTTTTTCTTCCGCACTCATCGCCAAAACAACATTTTAGATAATGTAAATGTAAATATTAAGTACTAGTCCTTCATAGTGAGATATGGAAATAAAGAGATCAATATTTATATTTTCAATGAATATTTGTGTTGTTTAACATTACTTTACTTTAAAAAGGACTAATAGATCTTTGTCCAGTTGTAGGACGTAAGTAGCTAAATAACTGATTGAAATTGATATAAAATGAAATATTTTTTTATTGGTAGCAACAAACGTCAGATCAATAAATTAACAAAAAATCTTATTCCGTCAGTATTGAGAAGCATTACTATCCAAACTAGGAATTTAGCATGATCCAAAAAAAACAAGGTCTACATTAACACATAATGACGTCATCGTTATCTGTCTCTTTCGAACTTGTTGTAAATGACTTATGGATTGACGTCACTACGTGTTGCTGAATACTATACCTGGCGAAATATATTATTATACTATGGAATTTAGTTAGTTTTAGAACAGCATTACTCCCCGCCGGAAGAAAAGATTAAACATAGAGCTATAATACAAAAAAATAGAGTAACATTTGTTAATCACTTGTAAGTTATCATTTAGGTTCTTTAAAATGAAATCACGCAATCAAATTAATTATTATTCCACTTCCATAAAGTACAAGTGCTAAAAACTCTACCAACATTTCTCACTCACATAAGCAAGTTAGTCAGTTTCTCAATAAACACATACCGTCATATCCGGCCAATACAGCACGTACCCAACACTAGCCAGCTACTTTTTTCCCTAAGTAGGTAATGATGGGAACAGCACGCCGTTTCACCCCTGCCCAACTCGTTAGTTTTATTCCCTGTTAGGGTGTGTATACACCGGAAATATGCGAGGAAAATAAGCCATGCGCAAAAAAAATCACCAATAGGATCACTTCATTTGCACAGCGAAGCGATATCATTGGTGGATATTTTCTCGCTTCTCTTTTTCGCATATTATTATCTTCAGTGGATACATACCTTTCGTCACGCCTTTCCCCCGAGGGGGCTGAAAGTGTAATACAACACCCACACTTCACCGGACGATATTCAGTCCCAAGTGTGACAAGGGACGAGCCTGTCGCCATACACCGCCTCCAGTCAAGTAGCAGATGACATACAATACGCGTGTAAGTTCACACAACGAACAAATTGGTGCGTGCCGTCGGCAGGGTTTGAACCCGCTCCCTCTGGTTTGCGAGGCGGGCCTTCTCCAACTAGGATCATCGCTTCACTTCGCTTCAGTGGATACGCAGCCTTATAATGGGGTAGAATGGTAAAGGCACTTCAATGCATACGCAGCCTTATAATGGGGTAGAATGGAAAGGCACTTATATATCAGTGCTGACGTCATCAAGAAGATAACTTTCGTAACTGGCTGACTTGATTTTAAATAGCAAGGTTAAAAGCTCTTAACCTGATAGGCTTTAATAATGGGTTAGTGTTGTTTTTTAGTATTCTGCTAATGGCTTTGAAAGTTTTTTTTATTAAGCGAGCAGAGCGAATGTTTTAGAGTATCGGGAAACACATTAACACATTGGCGCTTATTTTTAACCCCTCACGACAGGGTATAATAAGTTTTACATATGTGTGTGTGTGTGTGTGTGTGTCTGTCTGTGTTTTTCGTTTGATAGATAGATAGATAGATAGATAGATAAACACTTTATTGTTCACACCAGAAATAACAAAAACAAAAGAACAGAAAAATCTTGAACTGTAGTGTAACAACTGGCGGCCTTATCACTAAGAGCGATCTCTTCCAGGCAACCTTAGGATGGAGAGGATACTTATGAAAGAGTATGGGACGTGGATGTGCAAAAATTAACAAAAATAAGAGTGTTGATACACCTTTTTTAAGTAGGTGTAACACCTACTTAAACTATTTGAATTATACTTACATAAACATAAATGTCATAATAATATAATACATTATAATACTTAAAATACCTACTAGCTGCGACCCGTGGTTTCACCCACGGTCCCACAGGAACCGTTGATTTTTCCGGGATAAAAAGTACCCTATGTCCTTTTCTGTACCCTAAACAACATGTATGCAAAATTTTAAGACGATCGGTTGAGTAGTTCAGATGTGAAAGCGTTACAAAGAAACAAAGAAAATGAACAAAGACTCACTTTTTCATATTATACGAGTATGTAGTACCTTTGATTTCAGTCTAACCTCAAAGCAAACACTCATTGACTTCGTGTTACTTAACAACGCCATCTGCTGTTGTGTCGTTAAAGCAATTAGTTGGTCACAAAAAATAGTATTATTATTCGCCAATAGATGTCAGGAAGAGTCAACGCCTCCTTTTTGTTATTTTTCTTCCAAGTTTATGTTTAAGTTGATTATCGATAAAACACGAATAAAATGAAATTTTCTAAAAATGATTCCTAGCTAGATCGATTTATCGCCCCCGAAAGCCCCTATATACTAAATTGTATGAAAATCGTTGGAGCCGATTCCGAGATTCCAATTATATATATATTTATATATATACAAGAATAGATATGATGATTGATAATAAAATATACTAATTGTTACATATAATTTCACTAAAATAAAGTAACATTAACAATTCAACAAGGCAATTTAGATAAATACAGTTTTTTTTACGGCATCCTTAAATGTAGCAAGCGAAGGAGCATGTCTAGTAGCAACGGGCAGCTTGTTCCACAATTGGACCGCCTGAAATGCAAACGACTTACCATAAAACGTTTTACAATGAACGCTTGAAAGACGAATTAAACTTTTTTTTTAAATAATATAATAATCTAAAAGCAAAGCTTAAAAAACTGACTTCTCATCCTGAAATTCGTAAAACAGTTTTTATACCTATGTTGAAATTTTAAAAAATTTATAAGGGACCACCTCTAAAGTATGATCTACCAAACAAAAAAGAATCAGTAAAATCGATTCAAAGTTGGTGGAGAAATCACGTAACATTTGACTGCCTCGGTGGCCGAGTTGGTAGTGAACCTGCCTTCTGAACTTTGGTGTGGGTTCGATTCCCACCTAGAGCAAACATGAATGTGATGAACATTTGTGTTTGTTCTATGTCTGGGTGTTAATATCTATTTAAGTATGTACTTAAAAATATCTAAGTATGTATATCAGTTTCTGGCAGCCATAGTACAAGCTTTGCTTAGTTTGGTGTCAGGCGACCGTGTGTGGAAGTGTCCCGAATTTATTATTTATTATTATTACAAAAAAAAAAGTTCGCTAATTGAGAACCTCCTCCTTTTTTGAAGTCCGTTGCTAAACTTTTCAATAACTAAATTTAGGTTTCAAAGGAAGTCAAAGTCAAGTAAATTAAATCACAGTCACGTCCAAGCTAAGTTAAAAATTGGAGAGAGTGCCTTTGTATTTAGAAAAAAAAAAATGTGATTATTTGAGTGTAAGTTTGTAGTATAAGTGTAGAAATGTAGAGTATTAATCTTTACCGGTTCGATAACGTGCATAAGTGTGGGCAGATGAAGCAAACATTGAGAAATGTAACTTCTTGTGTTCTCTACAAAACTTCACTTCAAGTTTCAGTAAAGTTCCACGCCTTTACTGCAATATGAAAATGGAGAAATTCATCTAATCCATCATCACCCTCTCCTCCATCATAGATTTAACGACTAAAGCATGTAAAGCACACTAATGACTAAACGGTATGACCATGTTGGCTCTAGCCTGCCCTACGGGGCAAAACATGAAAATAAAAAGTTTTGAAGAACCGGAATATTTTTAAAAACGCTTTGTTACCCACAAAAGTATAGTTTCAACATGATAATCATGATCCAAAAAAACAAGGTCTTGCATTCCGGGAGCAAACACGTAATGACGTCACTCGTCATCCGTCTCTTTCGAACTATTTGTAAATGACTTATTTCGGTCTTACTTAAGCATAGATTGACGTCACTATGTGTTACCCACGTGACCGGAATGCTATATCTGGCGGACCAACACGTAGTGACGTTAATCGATGCATAAGCAAGACCGAAATAAGTCATTTACAAATGGTTAGAAATTTTGGTTGGTTAGAATTTTGGGGGCTGAGCTACCCACGTCCGTAGGAGTGTACTCTGTTTTGATTCCCTACACGTGGTCCCCGGGTAGTGCTAACCGGGTAGCAAACTCTGGTGGAAGGCTTCGGCCGTGGCTAGTTACCACCCACCGGACCAAGCAATGCCGTGAAATGACCTAGTCGTGTTTCGGGATGTAGTCCGGTGTAACCGTTCCGAAGACGGGTTTGAGCAGTAGCGCACTTGTGGCGCCTCGCTCAACTGCCGTCTTTGTACTTCTTCACTCTAGTAAACTTCAAGGCTAGAGTGAATAAGTACCTTATAGGTCGTCGTGCTCCATCTTCGACCACAACGTCGCTTAACATCAGGCGAGTTGGTGGTCAAATGCCGACCTATTCTACATAAAAAAAAGCAAGTCCGAAATAAGTCATTTTCCACCAGTTCGAAAGAGACGAATGATGATGACGTCATTACGTGTTTGCTGAATTCTAGATCTTGTTTTGTTGGATCATGAGTTCCACTAAGATCTCACTGCCCACGTAAGGTCACAGGATAAAGCCATAGTCTTTTCATTACAACATCAAAAGTACTCGCAAAACTTTATTATTTTCTTCATTATTTGTTTTATGAGGATCATTCCTATTTATACCAAAATAGTGGGCGGTCTATTTCTATTTCCTTCGAGACTGAGTTCCGTTAGGTATTTTTAGTATCTGGCATAAATAATTAATTTGTTATGCGATGTTTGGAAGTCTTGTTTTTGGGGTTTTGTACTGAAATGGTAAATGAGTGGGTCTGATAAAAAATTGGTTGTCTGTAAAGTCGGTTTACGGACGACAGTTTAACGTGACAACGTCATTACAAAAGAAGAGTGGACGAGAGATTGATGCAGCGCAAGCCGAAAGCTCAAGCCGATCAAGGTCAAGGTCGATTTACATATGAATAGAATAGAATAGAATATTTTTTTTGCATAAACTGTGTAGGTCCATAAAGTGTTCTTAATTTAAGGTTCTGTGTTTCAACAAACGAACATAAAGCTACAACAAGAGAATTCTTTCGTAATCTTTTAGTGTAAACGAAATCTAGACGTATCCATTTACATCAAATATACACATATTCCATTGAATCTTTGCGAACGCACTAAGAACAACAAAAAAAGCTCTACGCCTGTTTACATTTGAAGAATTTGATGTAGTGGGGATAGAATGAGCATTCGCTCGTTTACGCTCGCTCATGTAGCGCGCTCGCTCCGATCGTAACGTTACAATTAATACTTATGGTAATACTCTGATGTATGTCTATCTGTCTTACTTTCGATCATCTCAGAAACTATAAAAGGTCGTTTTAACGTAACATACCAAAGTAGCAAAATGGAATCATTAGGTCAAACTTCGATGTCTTCAAATCTGGTTGTATGTATGTCACAGTCCATGAATGATATCAGAAGCCATAACGGTTTTAAATGTAGCACAAAATGTAAACGATTTGTATCTACTATTTCTTTTACATTCTTTTGCGAGTCTCTCAAGCCAGAGGGAGCGGGTTCGATACCAGCCGATGGTCCGCACCAATTCGTTCATTGTGTGAACATAAGTGCGTATTGTATGTCATCTGCTACATGACTAGAGCCCGGTGTATAGCGACAGGCTCACCCCCTGTTACATTTAGGACTGAACATCGTCCGGTGAAGTGTGGGTGTTGTGTTACACCTCAGCCAGTCCCTTCTGGGAAAAGGCGTGACGATAATAATATGTTGTCTTGTTGTCCTTTGCCAGGCCAGTAGATTTACAACAAAAAATACTTACTACAAGTAATAGTATACCTTAGCAAAACTGAACCCAAGATTGCCATTTTGGTTGATCTGTCGTCTTGAAAAAGTACCTACGTCCAAAATGAAATCCAATAACAGACAACCCCTTTATCCCGAGTCCGTTTCTTTTTTCGCTTGTGTAGACACGACCTTTTCGAGTGCGCTTCAGGCTGGACGCATGTGGAAGCCTGTTCGAAAGCTGATCGTGTGGAACGGGCTTTAATGAAATGAGACGTGGACTTATGGGTGAAGGTATGAGATCCTGAAAAATGTTCGGTAACTTATAGTAACTTAGTAGTAACTTTAGAGGTCAGAATTTTGGGAACATTGATGTGGGACCTTTGATCATATACAGCATGTTTCAAGAACCCTGTTATATAATTGGAGGGCATGTACACGCTCTTATAAGTAATTGTGCAAAAATACCAAAAAAAATTATGTTCAAAATTGCAAGAGATGTTAATTATGAACCGTTCATGATGATGATCGGTTGAAGCATGAAAGTATAACAAATAAATAAAAAAGAACACTATATAAATTACCAAACATGCGAAAACTAAACTGATCTGAATGAAATTTAGCAAATAAATAGATTATAGTCTGGAATAGTACATAGGATACTTTTTAACCGCTTTACCGTGAGTGAATCCACGGGGCGCGGCTAGTGCAGAATACAGACGAACATAGAAACTCTTTATTTTCTGAAACTCGGGTAAATAATATTTAGGTAGTTAGGTAAGTAATTCAATTGCAACTTATACTCATCTCGATGACTAATTTTTAAATTCACACAGACAGGTGACAATTTCAGTGAATGGTCCTAACATTAAAATACCTACTTTTTGAGTCTGGTATAATTCTGAACGACTCTTGGTTAGTATGGAAGACACGCGGCGGATTACGCGTGTTACAGCATTGTTTGCCTTTTGAACTAGGGATGGGAAATACGAGGACATCTGATTGACATTATCGAGAAAATCTGAATTATGATACAGAGAACGACTGACTGACTAAGGCATCTTATTCTTTTTTGAGATGGTGGCGATAAGTTCTGCACTGATGTCCCGCTTGGGGTGTATTGTGCATTTCCCCCAACCAGCACCACCCGAGCCAGCCCAACTCCTTGAAGTATCGGAGTGCGGCTCAGGAGCGCTGGCATAGTTGCTCCAGTGGCGTAGATGGTAACGTGCATAATGATAATGAGAAGCAGTCCAGTTGTGTTTACGGGGAAGAAAAAGGCAGTAATGCCTCATGCAAGCCGGTAGCGATTCTGGTTTCTTCTGTGGCTTAACAATGCCACAGGACCTGCACTACAGCAGCTTCATCAGGCGGATTAACTGAAAAACATTCTAGCATTAAAAAAAAAACTCAATAGCAAATTGTATGGAGACTCGTTTTTTTTCTAAGAATTTTACAAGCTTCTGTTCTAGAGGTTGTTTCACTTTGATGGAAGTATTACTACCCCCAAAAGCAGCACCTTGTATATTTCATCCATCCATCCATCAGCCATAGGACGTCCACTGCTGGACGTCCTATGGCTTGTATATTATATAGGCCTTGTATATTTACCTCTAGTAATTTTACAAGTAAGTATCTAACAAGTAACATTATTAAATGAAAAACAAAAACCCTGCTGTTAAATTTTATACCTGTCATCAGTTCCACTATCAAGACGATTCAAATAACACCTCACATGTCGAAATACATTAAGCTGTTTAGGCTGTAGAGCGTGCCAAAGAAACCTCATACATACATAATATACATATGCATAGATACGAGTACAAATTTAGCCGACGCGCGACGGCACGCACCAATTTGTTCATTATGTAAACATATGTGCGTATTGTATGTCATCTGCTACATGACTGGAGCCCGGTGTATGGCGACAGGCTCGCCCCCTGTCACATTTGGGACTGAATATCGTCCGGCGAAGTGTGGGTGTTGTATTACACCTCTGCCAGCCCCCTCGGGGGCTACGAAATGTTATGTTTCATACATACTCAAATCCATACATACATTCGAAAAACAGAACCTTTCTTCTTGCGCAGTCGGCTAACAATTAACCAAAAGTTAAAATTAACTATATTTTATTGTCTTACAACGAAAACAAAACTGCAAATCCTACAAGATTTATTCAAAAATAGGACAGAAATTCCAAGAATCAGACATCACAACCTGAGCTGGACACGACGAGATTCACAATGAATACTAATCTTCCTGTAACGAAACATGAATAAAGAATCTTTATAAAATGATCTCTGAAACATCTCTGAAAATCTCCTTTTGTACTGAAAAATAAATGGACTGGAAATGAGGCTGAAAAGAATGAAAACCTTTTGCCTATTTAAATGTACTTACAATGTCGTCTTTCATTCATTGTGTCGTATTAATGGTTTTTTTTTCATAAAAATATTTTTCATCAGATGTTTTTCAACGGTTGATTACACAGCGTATTTTTCAACCGACTGCCAAAAAGTAGGTTCTCAATTCGAAAGTATGTTTTTTTTTGTATGTTACGCGATTCCTCCGTCAATTTTGAATCGATTTTAATATGATCTTTTTTTTTGTTTCGTGCTTTAGAGGTGGTTCTTTTTATTTTTTATCGAATTTGGTCAAGCAGTTTTTAAAATATCAACAAAAAAATCAAAAAAAAAAAATTTTCTTGGCGAATTACAGGATGGGAAGGTTTTTTTATGCTTTAATTTTCAAATTTTTTTTGCTTAATATATTTCAAAGCTAAGAATATTTCATATCTCATTGATT
Source organism: Peribatodes rhomboidaria (assembly GCA_911728515.1). Classification (NCBI taxonomy): domain Eukaryota; kingdom Metazoa; phylum Arthropoda; class Insecta; order Lepidoptera; family Geometridae; genus Peribatodes; species Peribatodes rhomboidaria. The sequence goes on from OU452190.1 coordinate 3,787,828, forward strand.
GTCCGTGGTCTTACTGTTTAGTCCAGTAGTACCAGTTGCTACCAGTAGTAGCAAAGACAATTTTGTTTTTTGGTAGTAATACTAACAAAATATGTTAGACAGGTGGCGAACTGTTATTTTATCATGCGTATAATTACTGGTTACTTAAAAATTAATTGCCCTCATAATTATTTGTATATTCTATGTGCCAAATTTCATCATGATCCGTTCAGCCGTTCTGGCGTCATTAAGGGTCCGGCGACCACCTTAGACTAACTTCGCATTGCTTGAAGGTTTTCTATTGCTATCTCGTCTAGAAAAAGACTACAAATGAAGAGAGCAAGTAAAGAAGACTGACGATCCTCTAAAGTTATCTACAGAGTGACAAAATGCAATTTCAATATTTTTTTATGACTTTTACACTTCTATAATCATTCTTAAATAACTAAAAACTTATCTTGTATTATGTCTTATTTTTAGCTCTATTTTCTCTTGTGTACGTTTTACAAAAAAAAAACAGGAACACAGAGGTGGAGATAGAGTTCATTTAGTTGTACATGCCAAATTCCATCATAATCTGTCAAATAGTTTCTAAGAAATTTGACAAGCACATTTGTATGGAAAAATCAGAGCGTCGCGGAACTCTTAAGTTACAAATATCCATCCAAAAATATCCATTTAAACTTTCGCACTAATAATATTAGTGTGATAACGGAACTCTTAAGTGTAAACTTACTAAATTTTGAAGTGTCACATATTAATAACATAAATGTATCTACATAAATTATTAATTTCATTTTCCACTTACGAAAGTCGGCCAAGGTTAACGAAGTTAACACCTGTGAAGAGTTTCGTAATACGTTTATTTAATTAGGTTTAGAAGGGGACCCGTATCAGAATTAAGTGACATGGTTACTTACAGCTTCTAATTTTAATTATTAATTTAAATTCTTGAAAGTGTTTTGAAAAGACTTCGCAAGTAAAGAGATACTAGGGTATTACGTACTAGAGGAGCTGATCGCAGGTTTGCTGCAGCGTTGACTACTGAATTGCTGATTTACGTCCGTCTATGTTCACACTTTGATTCCAGTAAATTAGCGCCGCTCCGTACACAACTACACTGCACGCGTGTCGGGAACACACTAATGCAAGGTGCTAAAATTTCAGTGCACTGGAGTGGACCGAAGTTTGTGTTCGGATGATGAAATCTAGTACGTAGTAAATAAGTACATGTAACAACGATGGTCGCGAGAAAATAATCATAATTACAGAAATAGTCTACTATGAAACAACCGCAGATACAGTCCGGTCACATAACTTGTCCCTTGACAATAAATCATTATCTCTGTCTGCCAGTTCACATCACCAACTGCCAGAGCGAGAGAAAATATTGTGGCCAAGGAACATTGATTAAAGTGAACAGATCGTATATAGGCTGAACAGTTTGTTATGTTGTCGAAAACAGCGTTTAAATCTTTAAACGCTTTGTTAAAATAACTTAAGCTTAACTTAGTCTTGTTAGAGTAGAATCTTTTTAAACGTTGACAGTTTGTTAAATGCATGTTTGGATCTTTGTTACTCCATCACGCAAAAACTGCTGCACGGATTTAAATGAAGTTTGACATGAAGATAGCTTATTAAACTGAATTAATAAGATAGGCTTTTACCGAAAAAAATACGGTTTCTTTATCTAGCTTAGCGAGTGAAACCTCGGGATTCAGCTAGTTATTAAGGGAACAAATATTACACTAGCAATACCTACTAATGATTATAATAATAATAATAATAATATATTTATTTCCAAAGAATTATATCTATAATATTGCAAAGCCAGTGAACCCCAAAGTAGACCAAAGGCCTGTGTCTTGGGGTTCTGAGCACGAGTTAAGCTAATGTATAATCTATAGTTATCTTATAGCTAGGTTATATAAACAGTAATAATCTGAAACAAAGTTGCCTTACAAAAAAACAGCAGATAAATATTATATAATTTTAGAAAGAAAGAATGAATGAATGAGGAGGATTCGAAACATAATTACAGAACTGAGGTTAAATGAAAAACAATTGTAGGTGTATTATATGTGTGTTGTGTGTAAAGTGTGTGACTGTGTGATACTATAAGTGAGCAAAAGCGACTATAAGTGATTACCTACGACATTGAAAAGCCAAATAAAGGTCATTTTACACAAGCAAGTTTGTCGAGCCGATATATCTAATCCCAAAGGTAAAGTACTCTTAACATTCTTGATTAGTCGCGGCTCTGTAGAGTCCTTCACAGGGGCCGACGGGATTCTAACATAGAGCAGTAATACCAGTTGGACAACTCTAATGAAAGGTTGTTTTAATTTATTATTTAAAAAAAAAAAAAAAAAATTCGAGACATTTCCACACACGATCGCCTGACCCCAAACTAAGCAAAGCTTGTACTATGGCTGCCAGGGACTGATATATATACATACTAGCTGTCACCCCGCGACTTCGTTCGCGTTTATTATTTATATATCCGTGGCACGTAGGAATAACTGAACAACTCGACTTGCATGATTTTTTTTTTATTGGCTTAAACGCTTCCTTCGTATGCGCTTTACTATGTATAAAAAAATCAGCCCGAAATATACAATAGTTTTAGAGCAATCGCGTTTTGTACATCTCGACACCCTTGCATTTTATGGTGTTTTACTTGATAAAACGACTTATCAAGTGTGTGTTTGCTTACTAATATTGACATCTTGAATTATCAACATCAACACTTGTTCAAAATATTGAAGATCTCGACTTATACACCTAAGCCTTTTCTGCAAAAAATAATTTTAACTTGACAAATTGAGATGTCAAGCATAAGTTTGTGTATGAATAATTGTCATCTTGATTTATCAACTTACACTCACATCCAAAATACTGGATATCTCGACTTATACACATAGCCTGTTTCTGCCTCCATTGACAAATCGAGATGTCAAGTTATGGCAAGCCAAATATTTTTGTTTAAAAAGTGACATTATCACATGTTCACTTTTACCTTTGCCGTGGTGATTTAGTTTTCATCTGCAATAGCAAGATATCAAGTTGTTATCTACCCGAGCTGGATATTTTTTATGTACCTACTGGAGCCTAAACGCCAACAAACATGCCATGCAACAACGTGAAGTAAATATAAAAAATATATTATAATGCTGTACATTATTGGTGACTATTACTATCATTGGTGTACTATGTACCTACCTACATGCATACTTACACAAAAGATTCAAATCAATACAGGGTTGATTGATAGCGGGGTGCAAAGCCGTAAAGAGACGCTAGCATAGATCATTTAGACCCTTTAGAGCCATGGTTGTCTAAGACGAAGTCTGACAATTTTTTAAATCTGTGTTTTAAGGTTTTTGGGGAAAAACACCAATGATGGCCAATCAGAATAAGAAGTTCCTTTCTTTTCACTGTATTTAATTAAAACAATAGTCATAGCACCGCGAGAATCCAACTAGAAAAGAAAGATAAACCATTTAGAGTAGGAAAGGGTGTCAGACATGGAGACCCTCTACCTCCAAAACTATTCTCAGCGGTTATCGAAACAATCTTTAGGAGACTTAACTGGGAAAACCTCGGAATCACTGTCGACCGAGTGTCCCTAACACAATCGAGGTTCGCAAACGATATAATATATATATAATGTTATTTGCTGAAACACCTAAAAACATATAGCAAATGATACTTGAACTAGCGGATGAAAATGAGAAGAAAGGTTTAAAGTTGAATCCAGAGAAAACAAAGGTAATGAATGACAAACGGGAAGAAAACCACCATACATCTAGGAAATAACCAAATTGATTACACCGATGAATACTAATATAGCTAATAACACAAGAGGTCCCTATACGCAAAGAAGTTGACACAAGAATAACAAATGGCTGAAAGAGAAACTGGAGTCTGAGAGAAGCCATGAAAGATAAAACTCTTCACATTAGTGTAAAGAAAAACTTTTCAACACCTGCGTACTACCTGTTTTAATGTAAAATCAGAAGACTCAAATGGCTATGGGCAGGGCATATGATAAGAGGCTAAGAGAAATGGAGCAAAATTGTGACACGATGGTGCCCTAGGAAAAGGAAAAGGGGCAGACCACAGAAAAGGTGGGATGATGACATTAGACAGGTAGCAGGAGTAACTTGGAATAGAGTGGCCCAAGATAGACAGGAATGAAAAAGGTTGGAGGAGATCTTTGCCGATTGGCAAACAGACCTACAGAAAATAATTAAGTATTAGAATATATTAAGATTAGTTTAACTACCAAAATATACTTGTAAATCCACACTCATAGTTTTTAGTTCTTAATACTTTGTAAATAGATACTAAGTTGGTCTGAATAAAGGGTTTTATTATTATTTATTAGTATTATTATTGATCGAAGTAATGTGTAAGCAATCTAACAAAACATGTATTAAGCATGTGTGTCATCAGACATTTTTACAGATTGTTTACAGCCACTGAAGATTACGAAAATTTTCAAAGATTTTTTAAAACGGTTTTTTGAAGTCGTTTAAAATAATAATTAGAAAAGCTTTTTTAAATAAGACCTTTTCTAAGTAGGTATTTATGTCCTGTAGTGTGTTTGGTTAATATTTTCTTATTTGTAGAACTCAACGATTGCCAACTGTTGATTTCTCGGGATAATAAGTCTAGCCTATGTGTTAATTTAGTGTATACTCTAAATAATTCATTTTAATTAGAAACAAATGCGTTTCCATTGTGTTTTTCCCATATGTTTTAAAAATCATTTTAATAAGTTAGTGAAAATAGTTTTAGATTATGTAAATGAGCGTATAATTCTAAAAAAAATATATTTTAAATACTAAGACTTTTTTTACATTTTGTATTATATGCTGAAAAGTAAGATATTTCTTGTAAAGTAGTAATCATTACTTGACAAACTATATCTGTTTGAAGTTGTCATTGGTTTACTAATGAGAAATAATGCTTTTTCACTGAAATAACTAAGGTAACCGATAAAAATGATCCGTACTCAGATGGTGAATAACTGGATAAATGTCCTTAAAAGCCAAAACTTGGTCTACAAGTCGAGTTATCAACTTATTCAAGGCATTTCAGCTGTTTGACAAGTCTATTATTATGTAAACTATAAGTTATTTCGTTAAATTCTTGAAACCATACGAAAGAGGGCCTCAAGTAACCCTCAAAATAACTTTAACATCATCGTTTAACTAACTTACCGACTAAACAGAAAATGTCAAACTTTAAAATGGCTGCCCTGAAAAATTGACGTTTTTGCGATGTTCAGTTATTCCTGCGTGCCACGGATATATTTATATATATATATATTTAAACTATCCTATCTCTCAAGTTGGATCGAACTGCACATGGTGTGCGAATTTTATTATAATCGGTTAAGTGGTTTAGGAGTTCATTGAGGACAAACATTGTGACAAGAGATTTATATATTTTTAAATACATACTTATATAGATATTTAACACCCAGGCATAGAACAAACACAAATGTTCATCACATAAATGTTTGCTCTAGGTGGGAATCGAACCCACGCCCCAAGCTCAGAAGGCAGGTTCACTACCAACTAAGCCACCGGGACAGTCAAGTTGGTTGTTATTCTAATACTCTGGGGCCTTATCATAACTAATATTTTAATGCGAAAGTCAGTTTGTTTGTAACGCTTTCACGTCTCAACTACTCAACCAACCGTCTTGAAATTTTGCATTCATGTTGTCTGGGGTACAGAAAAGGACATAGGGTACTTTTTATCCCGAAAAAAACGGTTCCTGTGGGACCGCAGGTGAAACCGCGGGGCGCAGCCAGTTGTTTAATATTTAAGTGTTTATGAGATAAATACATAAATGCATCAATCAAAATCATTATCTCATCCAGTAGACGTAGTGCTGGACAAAGTTGTTCACCTTTCGCTCACCACCTTTCGTTATCATCACCTTTTGTTATCTAAAATGATCAGTCTTGTGCTGCTCACATACAGCGGTGTCTCGCAACTCTCACCACCAGCGCGATTACGTTTTTTAGTCGATTGATAAACCGAAATTTTGAAAAGACTAAATCGGACTGATCGCACCCAGCTACCGTCCCAGCTACCGTCGACTGGGCAAGTGTAGATGATGTTAATTTAAGAAACTGAATCAAATGCATTTTGTTTTGAAATGAAAACTCATGGTAAAAATAATCCCTTCGGGCGCGTTCGAAACCAGAGGTTCGTAACCAGTTACGGCAGAAGAGAAATTCTTTGTTAAACGATACTGGTTACTAGGAAATAAAAAAAAAAACTTTACGCGATACTGTGGTTTCCAAGATGGAAATGTGCGAAAAATAAAATTTGGGGTTCTCTTTTAAATGACAGTATACATAAGTAACATATACCTAAGGAAGTGGGTTCCACTCCCCTTGGCAGTTCTTGTTGAGAAGGATTTTTGAAAGCGCTTCGTGCGGGCTTTATTAAAGCTCACGCTATATGGATGGAATATCTTCCTCGATGACCTGTGGCGGAAGTCAGGTGATGATTATATTCGAATGCTGACATTTCAACTTCAATTGTGAAATTCAATGTGTATTATAGGTTCCTATAATTTTATTTTATTTGTTAAACAAAATCCACAGCCGTTAGTTAAATGCAATAATTCTTAAAAATATGACTTAAGGCCAATTACGGATTTACATTATTTAAGTTTTTGGTAAAACATACAGTAATTATTTATTTAAATTCAATTGGCTTTGACAATTTCTTATATTTTTAAATTTATTTGTAATTGGATCTTTCCAAACTTTGCACGCCTCTTCAGGCATAACATGAAGCTCGTATTTTATTTTATGTGACAACAATATTATTGATCATGTTTAATGTTAAAGAGATGGCAGCCTAGTTGGGAGAAGGTCCGCCTCTGAAGCCAGAGGGAGCGGGTTCGAAACCAGCCGACGGCACGCTCCAATTGGTTCGTTGTGTGAACATATGCGCGTATTGTATGTCATCCGCTACATGAGTGGAGGCCGGGGTATGCCGACAGGCTCGCCCCGGGTTACATTAGGGACTGAATATCGTCCGGAGAAGTGTGGGTGTTGTATTACACCTCTGCCAGCCCCTTCGGGGGAAAGGCGTGACGATATGTTATGTTTAAAGTTAATAAATGTATCTTTATCTTTGAAATAATGATTAAAAAATTTTTGACTAACTAAACTTAAATTACTGCTCAGTCTGTACACTGTGACCGGACCGGACTCAAGTTAGGTAGTAAAGTATATTTTTCCTGCCTTATTAAAATACTTTCGACTTGCTAAGTATTTCTAATAAAGCTTGTGTTGCGGTTATTTATCGTAATATTAATCCGTGGGTAATGAAATAATTTTGGGTGGACCAATTTAATATTGGTAAGTTAGTACAAAATTACTTAGGTCGGTACTTAAGTATCTAATTTCTGAAATTGTTTGCGCGTAAAATTAAAAAGTGCCGAAGTATGCGGGTGAAATATTTTAATGTCTCGATTTTTGGTTTTACTGCACACATTGTCACGCCTTTTTCCCCGAGAGCGTTGACAAAATGTGGATGTGTGAACAAAGTGAGTGTGAACACACATTCACATTTTGCCGGACGATATTCAGTATTGATGCGAATGATGAATGCAAACGATAGAAATCCGAAACCCCCCTCTCAAGCAAAGGGAGCGGGTTCAAACCCAGCCGACGGCACGCACCAATTTGTTCATTGTGTGAACATTTGTGCGTATTGAATGTCATCTGCTACATAGCTGAAACCCGGTGTATGGCGACAGGCTCGCTCGCTGTCACATTTGGGACTGAATATAGTCCAGCGAAATGTGGGTTTGGGTGTAGGTAAAAAAAAAATCAAAATAAAATTGTTTATTTAAGGTAATAGGGTGTGATAGTCATCTCTGCCAGCTCTCTCGGGGGAAAGGCGTGACGATATGATATTCAGTCCCAATTGTGATAGGGTGTGAACCTGTCGCCATACACCGGGCTCCAGTTATGTCACAGATGACAAATGAAACCCACATTAATGTTATTAGATCAACGAATGTGCGTGCCTTCGACTGGAATGGTATCTGCACGAAACTGTGTGAAGTTTCGAACTCACACAGCCTAGTTCAAAGCTATGCAACGCTGATTTGTTTGTCATGATGAAAAGTAACATGACATGGCTCTACGAAACTCTACTATTTACGTAACCACTTTTGTTTCTACTTTTTACCCGACTGCGCAAGAAGGAGGGATATGTTTTTCAAGTGTATGTATGTATGTATGAGGTTTCTTTGGCACGCCCTACAGCCTAAACAGCTAGATGGATTTCGACACGCAAGGTGTCATTTGAATCGTCTTGATAGAGTAAGTGACTTAGGGTACATTTTAACTACATCCCCAGTATCAGACTATATTTTGCTGTCCGTTTTTTTTTTGTTTATCTTTGTAACTTGTAAATACAGTGTTCGCATATCAGCGTGTAACTAGTAGGGTCAACTGAGGCAAATGCGTATGTGGAGCAATTGCGTCTTTCGAGAGTTACTGACAAACCTTTCACAAATTTTGTACAATTATTTTTTTGGGTAGTTATGGAAAACATTACAAAGAGCGATGATAGCCTACTCGGAGAAGACTCGCCTCTCAATCCAGAGAGGGCGAGTTCGAAGCCAGCCGAAGGCACGCATCACTTTGTTCATTATCCGCTTGCAGGTAATCGAACCTCAAATTTAAATATCTACTAGGCCCCGACACATGACACATTTTTTGCGCGCGTCAGCTCAAGTGTCGGGTAGCAATAACACAAATATTTATGACTTCGCTACGGAACAGGGTTCCACTTGTATTTTTTATATTATTGTTAAAGAACAGATGAAAAGGATCGAATTGTTTACCTTTTTTCATAATTTGATTACTCAGCATTCGGTTAAAAAGTATCCTATGTGCTATTCTAAACTATAATCTATCTCTGTGCCTAATTTCATCCAGATCTGCTCAGCCGTTCTGGCGTGAAAGAGTAACAAACATCCATCCATCCATCCATTCTTACAAACTTTCGCGTTTATAATATTAGTAGGATTACTCAGTTTTTAAATAAAAAAATTACGCCCACGATTACGCTAGGCAAGATGATGTTGATTACGACTTAAAAATTAGAGCAATGACCTATGCATTGTTGTATTTTAATAGGACCTAGTGATCAGTTTCCTTACGCAAGCAAAAAAAAAACACATCTGTTAGTTAAAAAATTTTTGTTTCTTATTTGAAAATCATTCATATGTTTTTTTTGCGCGGTATTTTTTTTTTCTCCACGATTCTTTGCAGTATTTCTTTGATTGCCAAGTAGAAAATTAGCAGTAGGTTCAATAAGAATACAATAAAAATATTGCTGTCGCAAGACTCGCCTCCTGTCGCATTTGGGGCTGAATATTGTCCAGTGAAGTGTGGGTGTTATACACCTCTGACAACCCCTACAGGGGAAAGGCGTGACGATATGTAATGTTATGAAAACATTACAATTTTATGAATGACTTTCAATTTAATTTCTTTATTTATTAGGTCTCTTTTCCAACAGCATGTTTCTACAATTGCTTCCATTCCTGAATACCAACTAATTTAAGTAAAATTTTGAAATATGATTAAAGTTGTGCATAATAAGATATCATTATGAAAACAACTGCCATTTCGAAACACAGATGTATGAAACTTTGTGGTTGCTTTTGGTAAGATTTGTACGTGCAGTTGTAGGGCGCCCGCAAAAATAGGGCGGGCGTCGCAGCGTAAGTCCGCTGCCGTTACGCGTGTACAAGCTGGTCGCACGGGCAGTCTCATACTATTTTTAACCCCGCTGCGAAAACGACAGGGTGTTATAAGGTTCGCGTGTCTGTGTGCCTGCGTGTGTCTGTTGTGCTAATGTAGCTACTGAATGATGAATGGATGAATGGATTTTGATTTTGTTATTTTTTATTTTATTTGAAAGGTGAATAAGTCGGGACTGTTCTTAGGTATGTTTGAAGAAAAGCGGTGTTGGGTTTAAAAAAACATGTTATTACAGATTCGCGAGTACGCCAGCGCAGTGTAAAGGGACCAAAACCAAAAACGAAACTTTTCCTTTTTACCCGACTGCACAAGAAGGAGGGTTATGTTTTTCGAGAGTATGTATGTCTGAGTCTGGCGATTAATATTGTTACAACACAAACTCCTTCATTTTTTTTTTCTGCATTTAAATTTGGAATGCAAGATATTACTGAATTCCTATTTTAAAACTACAGAAAGATAAAATCGTTCGAATAAAAACGGACCTCCATTGTGGGAACTCAATATCTCGTCGGTCTACACTTTACAGTAGACGAAAAGCACGTAGCATCTAGTTTAAGAGGCAATGGCTACTTGCACTAAGTATAATAATTGCTCAAGTCCATGATAACTAACTAGTCTGGCTATAATAATTGTTACAATACAAACTCCTTCGTTTATTTTTTTTCTGCATTTAAATTTGGAATGCGTTTATTATGTTGAAAACTCCCGCCAACACAATCAATTTCCCGCCATTTCACATATATTTTTCGTGATTATTATTAAATTTACAACATGGAATGGGGTGTTAAAGAAAACAGGATTGCAGTGATTGCGTTGCACAAAGTGGGTATGGAACAATCGGTCATTTTCAATACTCTTCAAAATCTTGGTATCAGCCGTATGTTCGTATATCGTAGTATCGACAGATATACCGACTCTTCCTCTGTTGAAGACCATAAAAGATCGGGGCGGCCGCGTGCGATGAGAACTAGTAAGGCTAACAGCCTTATTAGCTCTCATACTGTTAATGTCAAAGTGCTCGTACCTACTACTTTTTAATTTATTTTCTGGTACAAATGTCATGCCTTGATGCCATGTATGGTAAGTATATAATTTTTCTAATATCAATGTGATATCCCAAAACAAATCATAGCAAAAACACACAACATTTCACAGTTTCCGTGAAACTACGAGTACGTCTTCGGGAAACCGTTTGGGAATATTCCTGACGACCAAAATAACATCTTTTGTTTTTTCCTTCCCGAATGCAAATTCCCAATACGCACGAGCGTATTAAATAGGCTGCGTATTCACGGACAATGTGCGAGAGAGACAAGGGATGTGCGAGGAGATGAGCGAAGTGCAAGGAAAACCTGTACTCTTTAGGTAAAAAAAACTTTTGAGCTGGTGTTAATATAATCCGTATTCAGTACGTTTAATTGCTGATAGCCTAGTTAGAGAAGGCTCGCCTCTCAAGCCAGAGAAACGGGTTCAATCCCAGCTGACGGCACGCACCAATTTGTTCATTGTGTGAACATATGTGCGTATTGTATATCATCTGCGACATGACTGAAGCCCGTTGTAGTGCGACAGACTCACCCCTGTCACAATTTCGGACTGAATATCGTCGGGCGAAGTGTGGATGTTGTATTACACCTCTGCCAGCCCCCTCGGGGGAAAAGCGTGACGATATGTCTCAATTTCTAAACTCATTAAATTAGCTAAAAGTATTGATGTCCTTGTCTAATACGCAGCAATAATAAAGACAGGTATATTTTAGTTAGGTTAGATTTAGCATTCCGAATGGGACCTAATGTTGTATTGTCACGAGAGCTAAATAAATGCGCGAAGTTTCTTAAGAATCGCTTTAGTGGAATTAATAAATAAAACGGTTCCAAGCCTTGAAAGAAACAAGAAATAAATAAAACAAACATACAAGTTAAGCTAAATAAACCGTTTAAGGCCCGGTATTACCCGAAATCATCGAAAACAAGTATTTCGTTTGCGCCTAGTTTGGTTTGAAAAATTGTGTTGATCAGGTGCACGAAAAAATACAGCTGGAAGAAAAAAAAAACATCCTTAATTACTTTAACCGAAGCAGAATTTTGAAAATCATTCTTATTGTGGAGACATATTGTGTGTTGAAAAGTATCTTCTGAAAAAAACTGTTTGAGCATAGTTCTCTTAATTTTCAGCGATTACACTAATTTTCTTTTCGATTATTAAATAGCCAGATAAGTTTTCTAAAGTTTAACCGAGTAATTTATTCTTATTTGCGTTCTCATTACGATTAAAACCAATACAAACGGAGCAAAATAAATTCTAGGCGCCGATCTCATATTTTATCTTCAAAAATGGTATACGATTTTCAACTCTAAACGAAGCGACTTAAGTAAGCGCGTCTGGGTAGATAATCGTGGTATGACCGAACTTTAATTAAAAAAAAAAAAATTAAAAATCCACCAATAACATTATTTCGCTGCGTTAATGAAGTAATCCTATTGAATTTGGTCGATCTTACCACACGCCTCGCTAATGTTCCTCGAATACCTCCAGTGGATTCACAGCACTACAGTCTGTACTCCTGTAGGTATTCATTACAATCGGTTTATCCGATCCGTTATCCCGATCGGCTCAAGGCCACGGCGAGGGTTCGAATTTTAGAGTTGAGCTGAAGCAAGCGAACAATTAATGTGATTTGGTGGCCAACAGTATTAGTCACAAAAAAGAGTGAAAATAAATAAAGAATTAAAATAAAAAATAGAGAAGTCACAAATAATAGCTAATTTGTATCAAGTCACTCTGTTATTATCGTTGTGTGTCATTTGTTAGTAGCTAGCTCTACTAACAAATTTAGTTGTTAGTAGAGCTAGTTTTTTATCTGGATACTATTTACCTTGATTTTTGTATGCTATACAGATATTGTATTGAAGTTTCGAGGCAAAATAGGAAGCAGAATAGAAAGGAGATTGTGAGCTTGTCCTTTCCATATTGCCTCGAACTTGCGAACCAAATGCAAGATTTGTTGTTCCGATCTGAAAATTTTAAAAGAATAATAGAATATATGCATACAAATTGAACACACATACAAATAGAGACAACTACACAGGAATGAGCGACCTCATTGGGTCACCGTCGTCACCTCAGTCGGTTAAACGACGGATTTTAATAATTTTTTATTGTTTTTTTTTTATTGGTTGGTTTTTGTGGATGTTGAATTATAGTATCTAGGTACATTGATTTAATTATGCTATATTAATTCACCATCTGCAAATTTAATTAATTATACTCTAATACTATAAAATTGAATAATGTAATCTGTAAATGAATATAACTGATATAAAATAACAATTTTATTCAGGAATCAATAATCAATTATATTTAGGAAGATTACTAGCTACTGCCACTCAGGGTCTCCTACCGCGGTAGCTAGTGCCCCCAATTAAAATTTTATTTTATTTGTAAAATTGTATAATGATTGTATTTGTGCAAATTGATTGATTGTGTATAATGATTGTATGAGTCAATTTTTCAATTTCAAAGATCTTTATTAGCTTATAATAATTAAACTAGTACAAATGCCAGTGTTTAAACAAATCCTTAGCAGTACGTAGACAGTTGGTTATTTAGTCCGTTTTTCAAGTAGGTATTTACTCGTATAAAACATAGGAAAAATTTATACACACAATAATAAACATAAACATTATGTACTTAATTCTAATGAAAACCTAACATTGCAATCAATACATTATGTAAGCGTTAACAAAGATTAGCATTACATTTAATAAAGTGATTTCGTTAATTTTTTTATTACAATATGGCCTAAAAAAAAGCGGTAGGAAAACAAAATAAAACTACGATCCAAGCGGCAGTCCGCAAAAAGCAACAGGAACGTAAACAATGTAGCTACACTCACACAAGTGCGCGCGACACGCCCCCGCGTGCCGCGCGCGCCACCCTCACCCGATACAGGCTTGTAATACGGGTGCAAGTAGCGCGCGCGCCACGGGCAGCGGCCGCGCACACTCGCAATAGTGACACGACCTATTCATCGCAGTTTAGAAATAGGTGATGCGGTAATTTGTATCGATTGTAGTTATCGATATATTTTATACTTTTGCTGCGTGTTTTACATAAATTTTTAATTAAACTATTTTTGTTAAGAGGGTTTTTATGAAGGTAAAATTTTTCAGATAACTTGTAAATATACACATCAATTTTTGGCAATCCTACTTTGAGGTGTAGTTTATGGAGATTTGTGCGAAAAGGGGTTTTGAGGGCATACTTGAGCGCCTTATTTTGAAGAACTTGAAGCTTTTTAAGGTTTGTTTGGCAGGTACTACTCCATACTGGACAGGCATACGTGATACATGGTCGCACCAGAGTGCGATATACTCGAAGCTTGGTGTGGCCACTGAGGCACGATCGTCTATTTAGGATGGGATTTAGTGCACTTAAGGACTTGGTACCTTTAAGACAGAGCTTCAGGATATTTTCCGACCAGTTGAGCTTAGTGTCTAGTATTGTTCCCAAGTACTTTACTGAGCGACTCCAGGGTATACTAAAGCCATCAACTTTTAAAGTTCGTGATGGTGGCAGTCGTTTTCTGGTAAACATGATGGCCTCAGTTTTGGAGGAATTGATTTTTAATTTCCATTTGTGGAAGTAGTCCAACAAACGGTCAAGAGAAAATTGCAAGCGGCCAATGATCAGATCAATGTCAGAGGAAGATGAAAACGATGCCGTATCGTCAGCAAAACAGGCTATGTTGGTTCGGGGTTGGACCGGTATATCGTTCAAGTATAACAAGAATAAATATGGTCCCAATATCGATCCTTGTGGGACACCAGCAGGCACAGACTTGGGCTGAGATATAAACTTGGCGACGTGAACGCTAAATGTACGATTTGTCAGGTATGACTTGATCATTTTTACCATCGGGGTGGGTAAACCTATTGTGATGAGCTTGTGCAAGAGACCCTTGTGCCAGACCGTGTCGAACGCTTTCTCAATATCTAATAGGAACATTCCTGTAGAATTCTTAAGATTGAGGTTGTGCGACACGGTTTCAGCAACTCTGGCTAGCTGTTGGATGGTAGAGTGGCCTTGCCGAAAGCCAAATTGTTCATCTATTAGGAGATGGTCAGATACTTGCTGTAAGCGTCGGTAAATAATTTTTTCAAACAGTTTACCAAGGCAAGGTAACAGGCTTATAGGACGGTAGCTAAAGGGATCTGCAGGGTCTTTGCCGGGCTTGTGGATAGCTATTACTTTAGCCAATTTCCAACAGGATGGGAAGTAAGAGAGAGTGAGGCAAGCATTAAATATTTTTGTTAGTAGGACAACACATTTTACGGGCATGTTTTTGATGAGGGTATTAGAGATCTCATCAGGGCCAGGGGCCTTGCGAGGTTTTAGCTTGGAGATAAGTCTCTTAATCTTACCAGGGTGAACCGACAGTGTGCACTCACTGGAGCTGCCATGATCTACTAGAAGGTCTACTGATCGCTCAACCGATGATTGCTCGTCGCTGGGCCACTCGTGGGTTAGCATCATGTTACTTACAAATGCTTCAGCTAAAGCGTCGGTTTGGGATTGCTGGTTATTGGTAAGCGAACCATCTGCAGATTTAAGAGCAGGGATAGTCACTGAGGTTGATCTCAAGGATTTGACTAAGCGCCAGAGGTCATTACTGGGGTTGTCAACCCTATTAAGTTTGATATTCCATGTTTTATCATTATACAGTTTTATAGCATGGGAAATTTTAGACTTAAGCTGTTTGATTTTATTATTTAATATTTTACGTAGAGATAAGTCAGTTTCGTTAGCAGCATATCTACGTAGACGGTTTTTGTTATTAATCATTCGTTTAATGCGTCGTGGCAGAGAGGAAGAGTTCCATGGCTGCAGAGTAGTTAGTGGCACACATAGGTCTCTGGATTGTAGTAGCGAGCGTTGTAATTGTGTGATCGCAGATTCGATATCTTCAGGGGAAGCATAAACTTGAGAAGTGAGTATAATGTTATGGTTGAGGAGATTACGGTATTTGGTCCAGTCGGCTTTCGCAAAGTTAAGTTTCTGGATTGGAGTTCGCTTGAACTTGGTGTCAAATTTGACAAATACTGGCAAATGGTTCGAAGACAAGGCCGAGATGGTTACTATCTCACTAGGAGGATAGAGATTTTTACTCAATAGTATGTCGGGGATAGATGGGCTAAATTGTGCGCAATAATGGACTAATGTACTGTCACGAGGAGCATGAATAATATACTCGTTTAGGAGCATATGCTCATACAGCTTTTTGCCATGTAAATTACCAGGGCCCGGCGACCATAAAGGGTGTTTAGAGTTGAAGTCACCCATCACAAGTACCTTGGAGCTAGCCATCATAATACACCCTATGTCACTAGTGATTATTGGGAGATTAGGGGACTGATAAACAGAAAAGATTGAAATGTTGTCATTGATTAAAGTCAGGGAGATGCCTATGGCTTCTAAGTGTTGAGTCGAAGGCACTGGAAGTAGGTTATGTGCTAGGTCTGAACGAACTAGTAGGGCTACGCCCTGGCCGGCACCGTTACGATGCCTGTCCGAGCGGTAGCAAACAAAGCCAGGAATGTTTATAGAAAGACGGTTAGTTAGCCTAGTCTCACAGAGGGCTATTATATCTACATTTAGTTTACTCACTGCAAGTTCTGCTAGTTCCTGTTGCTTTTTGTAGACGCCGTCAGCGTTCCAGTATAGTAGACGTAGCTCAGGGGAACTACACATAATGGCCTAGGTGAGTTACTATTAATATCACTTTGTCCATGAATGTGTTGCATTTGGTAAACTCTTGCGTGATGGATTTGATGGTAGCAAGAATCTCCAGCATTTCCACGGTTTCGAAGTCTTGGGGAGTCTTTTCAGATGTTGCACCAGGATACAGTGTGGGCTGGGCATATTTCATGTTTGTAGGTATTTTCGATGGCTGAGATGGTTTGGCTGGCCGCTTCATTGGTTTGACCATGGGGCTTGGTAACTCATCGGTTTGTGATTTAGATGCAAGTTTTTTGTTCTTGCTTGTGATATTTGCCCAGGTTTGGAGCGCACTCGGCTGGGCGCGTACTGCTTCGTGAGCGATTGCTTTACGTGTTTTTTCACGCCTGGACTCAATTCGGTTGATGTATTTGAGCCGTTCTTCACATTGAGCGAAGTTGGCGGGATGGTCTTGCAGGCAGTTGCAGCAACGTGCAGGTGTCTCTCTGTCCTTCTTTGTACATTCCCATGTAGGATGATCCTGAGCGCACTTTACGCATCGGGGCTGACGGTTGCAGTTACGGGAGGCATGACCGAAACCTTGACACCTAAAGCACTGGGTGCCAGGTTTTTTTGTTGGTTTGAAGCGCTCAACTACGACGACACAATTGGACAGATACTTTATCTGTTTGAATAGTGTCATGTTGGTTCCGCATGGTAGCTGGACTAGGACTGGTGGACACTCGGATGGATACAGGGTTTTAATTTCGGACGTTGTGGCTCCGGAGAAACCCAGGGTGGATAATTCTTCGGGAATGTTGGCATGAACGAATTTTGGCAACCCTTTGATGACGGCCTTAGGGTGCTTTTCGTCTTTTCTTGTGAAGGTATGAAAAACCACATTTTCCTTCAGGAGGCCGTCTTTCAAGTCCTGGTGATTATTAGCAGTGTAACACTGCACTTTTATAATTTTGCGACTTCTATGCTGCACGTGAAAATCCTTGACGTATTTTCCCAGAGTATCTCTGATTGTTTGGTGGGTCCATTCCCCAACCAGCTCGATTACTATTGGAGGGGTGTTATTAACCGCCTTTTTCCTAGCTGCATTTTGGAATAGATTTGACGTAGCCTCATCAACCGGAAGGGCACTGAATCTGTTGCTAACTGGCGTACGTATATCCTTGGCTGCATCCTTGGGGTTTGCACTAAACTTTTTTGGTTGCTTCCATTTATCTGGGGGCGTAGTATCTTCTCTTGGTCTTTTACCGGCCAAATTGGTGTTGGAGTCCGATCTAGTAAGATATTTTTCCATGTTGGGCTAAGGTATCAACTATCGATAACTTGTCGATAGCACCTTAGCCATCTCTAGTAAGATTCGACCGAGACAAAAAGACGGAGTGCTAGTTGTATGCGTGCGGTCGCCAGGGGTTGCGAACACTTGTTGAGTATGTGTATGAGATTGTATGAGTGTATTTGTGTATAATGTAGCCAGTAATAAATTATGTATTATTATTATTATCATCTGGCTTTCAATTTCTCATACAAAAGTTACAAAAGTTAGTTTCAAAAGTTTCTCTTTGTTCGATAATTTTTATCAATCTGTCATTCGAAGTTCAGTCATTGTGATGATTACTCGAATAAACCTCGCGTCTCTAGCTCAATTGTCCCAAGTTCGCGGACAATTGGCCCAGACCCGAGCGTTATAGCCATGGGAAAAATATTTGAATACTAAAAAGGACCCAATTGGGTCTTATTGGGTGAAGGGTCCGTTAAAGAAATGTCGGGTGACAAGGTTGGCTTGAATGGCGCTTTTGGCATTTTTTTTGGGCAACCGATTTGCTTGGCATTACGCTGACCTGAGAGATCAAGGAAGATATTTATGGTACAGTGTGAGAATAAGTGCGATTCAGCTACGTTTGTAAGCTGAAGTAGTGTATTTTATCTTAACCTTCTATAAATACATAATTGTAACTTTTTTATTATAGAAACTGACGTGGTTTTCACACATTATGATTTATGACACGGGAATTACTCACGTACGAGTTAGGCGATTATTCCGACCATAGTTTCAATTCGGCACTCTTTATCAAGGCGAGTGCGCGCGCGCGGCTGCGTCTCGCATAGCACTATGCGACTAAATCTAACGTGAGTAATTCCCGTGTCATAAATCATAACATACTTGTAACGTTTTTAGTACATCACTATTTTAACCTTAAAAATATTGGTGTATTAAGTTCTGAAGCTCTGAATTTTCCATACAAACGCGCTTGTCGAATTTCTTGAAAATTATTTGTCAGAATGTGATGGAATTTGGTATGTATAATTAAATGACTTACATCTCTGTCCTTAAGTTCTTGTTTTTTTTTTAAATTTCCCCAAGAGTACATAGTGTTATGAAAATTATCCGCAATTTGCAAGGTGCCACTTTTGACTGATTTAAATAAAAGATAACAGAGCAAATCAAAGCTCCCTTTCCTTATGGACATTGTGTACTCGTATATCATTAGCTTTTAAATTAATCCACAATACAAGGGAAATTGTGAGCTATTTAAGAATGGTTAGAAAAGTGCTTGCTTGCTTGCTGCTTGCTCGTCGTATCTTTGTAGACGAAATAGTAAAACCTTTAGCCAATGCAAAGTTAGTCTAAAGTGTTAGCCAGACCATTAAATATAAGTATACTAGCAAAATGTATACAGGCTGATTCTCCACATCATAACAAATCACTTATACTATAGGAACAATCCTAAAATCATAAAAATAAAGTTAGCTGTTTCATACTTAATTTCATACTTAGTGCCATACTAATAATTAATAATAATAGTAATAATTGTAATAGTAATAATTTGACAGTGACAAAATGTATGACACAGTTAATTTTTATTTTGCGATTTTAGGGTTGGTACATTTTGCATACAGTCGATTTTCAGAAAAAAAATTATATACCTATAGACCAGGCGAGGCATTGTTTAGACCTTGTAGTTTCGGGTTCAAACATTGTTAGAAGCGGCTTATCATCGCAAAAGTAATTATGAACAATAACATGACGTACCGTCACACCTTTTCACGAAGGGCTGACAGAAGTATGGATGTTGTGTTACAGCTCTGTCAGTCCTTCGGGACGATATTCAGTCCCAAATGTGACAACAGGCAAGCCTGTCGCCATACACCGGGCTCCAGTAAATAAAAATCATCAATGTACAATGTACCTGTCTATAAAATAATAACATAACATACATATCGTCACGCCTATCCCCCGAGGGGGCCGGCAGAAGTGTAATACAACACCCACACTTCGCTGGACGATATTCAGTCCCAAATGTGATAGGGGGCGAGCCTGTCGCCATACACCGCGCTCGTCATGTACTAGAATATGACATACAATACGCACATTGTTCACACAACGAACAAATTGGTGCGTGCCGCCGGCTGGGTTTGAACCCGCTCTCTCTGGCTTGAGAGGCGAGCCTTCTCCGACTAGGCTAACATCGTTTTTATCTATTTAGCTTTTATATATGTATAAATAATAATGAAAGCCACTAATTATAGAAAAATCTCACTTTGGGTCATTACTAAACCCTTATAACTTCCAAAAACAAGGAACATTTCTTAACGTTTTGAACTCTCGTAATTATGAAATGTTTCCCTTTTCCTCTTTCTAATTGATAATTGTTAGAAGTTGCAATTTATCGAGCTAACTTTGCAAGGTTTTGTTCACGTGATTTGTTTAAAAATTTAAGGTAAAAATAAAAGGTACCTCTCACTATGCTGCCTTGCAGTCCGCCTTGCAGATCTGTGTAGCAGGATGTAGCTCATACACCATCCTGCACTTCATGCAGGCTGCGACAACATTCACCATCCTGCTTGAAGCGGCAATAACGTGTAGGACTTACGTTCAGGATACTAGGCCGGATGGATAATTGTTACCTAAAGGCGCTCGCCCACCGCGGCGCACGGAGAGGATATGCACGTGTGTCTAGCTTCGTTTTGCAAGAAAATGTGTGTCATAGTATCCACGGAAACCCACGGACACGCTACGCATGAATATGAGATTAGTGAAGTCATTGCTACACACGTGGCTTGTTCGAATATGGCGCCCACGCAGCTCAACTTTGTCCACGCTACGCACGCGGTACACGAAAGCGGCGTAGCTTCACTACGGGAAGTGGGACGGGAGAAGAAGCGACGCTTAGCGAATTTTTTAAAACTGTGCTGCCCTATAGTTGTGCATAGTTCATATTCGTGTATAGCATGTGCTGCGGTGGAAACGTAGACCCACGTTGTCTAACAAATGAAGACGCGCAGCTAAAATGCGCTACGTGGGCGTGTCAAACGTGCGTCGCGGTGGGCTAGAGCATTTAAGGCTAATTTCCATTAGTTAGTAGCGACTTAACTAATGAAAATGAGCCTTAAATACTTGCTTGGCATTGGTATTCGAAGTGTGGACTCTAGCATACTATATGTGGAGGTCTAAGTCATCTGCTACATGACTGGAGCCCGGTGTATTGCAACAGGTTCACCCTGTCACATTTGGGACTGAATGTCGTCCGGTAAAGTATGGGTGTTGTTTAACACCTCTGCCAGCTCCTTCGGGAGAAAGTCAAGCAGTGAACGATAACAGACTGACGATGATGAAAATCCCACAAAAATTCCACATCGTCTAATAATGTTGTCCCTATAATTTAATTTCTAAACATCACCCTCTTTGAGTTCCGCTCACCACGCATAGCAGATTAATTTTCGAGTACAGTCATGTATAAAATTGTGAATTTATCCTCTCTTTATAGGTCAAAGCTTTAGGCTTAAGTAGCAGCTTAAGGGCCTCCGAAAGAGCCTGTTAAAGCGAAAATTTCTTTAATATTAATTTAATCTGGCACTTGATATGGGGATTTAGGGATGAACTTCTTGATGGGATAGCGTTGTTTCCGAAGATTATGATTTTACAGGGTGTTTGGGTTGATGGTGGATGTACTTCCGTGCTAATGATGGCACCTTTGTTGTTTTATATAAACATGCTAGCTGTCACCCTGCGACTTCGTTCGCGTTTATTATATATTTATATATATGTGAGCTATCCTATCTGTTAAGTTAGATCGAACTGCACACGGTGTGCAAATTTGATTGAAGTTGGTTAAGTAGTTTAGGAGTCTATAGCGGACAAACAAAGTGACACGTAATTTTTATAAATTAAGATATATTTTTTCAACTTAAATTGGAAACAAGTAACATTATTAAAACAAAAACAAAAAACCTGGCTACAATTTTTTTAACCATAATTTGTCACTTCCACTATCAAGACGTTTCAAATGAAACCTCACAATTCGAAATGCATGAAGCTGTTTAGGCTGTACGGTGTGCCAAAGAAACCTCATACATACAAATATACATACATACATGCCATCGAAAAACATAACCCTCCTTCGTGCGCAGTCGGGTAAAAAAAGATTTGATCATAGACAGACACCGAGATCATCACACAATCTGTGTAAGCAATGGCGATAATCAACTTTATGTTGCAAACATGAGGTCGACCATTTTTGATTTTTGAAATTTAAGTTTAATTTTGGGATAAGCATCGCTGCATTGCTTAATTTTCGATATTCGCTGACCGTCGGTGTCGTGGCGTTTAATAACAACCAAAAGATTCCAAAAAATTAAACAGTGACATTTCACAATTATTGTATTCCAATTAACTTTTGGCATTTAAATAATATTTTAAAATAAAATATAACCTCCCTCTTTTTATGATAACATTATCGTCGTGTCTTTCTCCGGAGGTACTGACAGAGGTGTTTTACAACACCCACACTTCACCGACCGATAATCAGTCCCAATTGTGACAGGAGGCGAGCCTGTCACCATACACCGGGCTCTAGTTATGTAGCAGATGACATTAAATACGCACATGAATAATCACACAATGTACAAATGTGTGTGCCTTAGAATCGAACCGCTCCCTCTGTCTTGAGAAGCGAGCCTTCTCCAACTAGGCTATCATCAACTCCTTTTTGAAGCCGTTTACTAAGTCGACAAAAACCAATAGAGCTTCCAGTTCTACCGGTACATACAAATCGTCACGCCTTTCCCCCGAGGGGGCTGGCAGAGGTGTAATACAACACCCACACTTTGCCGGACGATATTCAGTCCCAAATGTGACAAGGGGCGAGCCTGTCGCCATACACCGGGCTCCAGTCATGTAGCAGATGACACAAAACGCACATATGTTCACACAATGTACAAATGTGTGTGCCTTTGAATCGAATCGTTCTCTCTGGCTTGAGGCCTTGGAGCCTTCTCCAACTAGGCTATCAACTCCTTTTTGAAGTCGGTTACTAAGTGGACAAAAGCCAATAGAGCTTTCAGTCCTACCGGTATAACTCTATTAAATTAGTCTCTAACAGTTAATTCAGAAATCAATACCCTATCGATGGAAGCGTAGGTTCGTGTTTGGCGCTAGTTAACGATATACTATAACAACTGACAAACAAAACACGCTTGCTGTAGTGATGGGAAATGAAGATGAGTCTCGGTCTTGAATTATTTTAGAACGCATCACTAGGTTGGGCGGAGCAAGAGTAGGTACTAGGCCGTAAGACTCTAAGTTTTAGTGTAGGAAAAGAATTGGATTGAATGGAATGCAGTTTTGGTATTGAAAATTTGATTTTTGACAATTTAATTACTACTTATTAACGGAATTCAAGTTAGAAAATTCAAATGAAGAAAATATCAAAATACTGTTGAACTATTCCAATTTCATACAAAAATATATTATCTGCTGTCCCGCTGAACAAGAAAGATTTTTTTAATTTTGTGGTGTTGTAAAAACAATACTTCGACCACCACGTAACATAACCTAATTGAGTTTAAATTAAGTAAATACTTAACCACTACCCACTTTTAAAAATTTAAGAGGCAGGCGACCTAACTAACTTTGACCTATGCGACCTAGACTAACTTCGCATTGGCTTAAGGTATTCTATAGCCATTTTGTCTAGAAGAAGAAGACGAGCGAAGAGAGCGAGTAATGATACTGACGAGCCTCTAAAGTTACCTACAGAAGTTACTAAAGTGCCATTTCAATTTTTTTATGACTTTTGCACTTCTGTAATCATTCTTAAATAACTTAGAATTTCCCTTGTATTATGGATTCATTTAACAGCTAATGATGTAGACAACCTCCCTAGGTAATGGAATTTTTGATTTGCTTTTTCTACCTATTAAATAAATCAGTCAAAAGTGACCCCTTAAAATGTGGATATTTTTCATAGCTCTATATTTGCTTGAGAACGTTTTTAAAAAGAAAAAACAAGAATATATGGGCGGAGATATTGTTAATTTAATTGTAAATGCTAAATTTCATCATAATCTGACAAATGGTTTTCAAGAAATTTAAGTAGCGCGTTTGTATGGAAATTTCAGAGCGTCGTGGCTCTCTTAAGATAGCTAAATTTCTCATCAATGTATTTCTAAATCCGTTTCTTTCAAAATAAAACCGCTATTTAAGTCAACCTTTTTAGATAAGCAAGGGAAATGTTTAAAACCCCTTCTGTCTCACCTGTCAACCTTAATAGGAGAAAGGCACGTGTATCGCCGACAAACGGGAAGCCTACGCAATTCAAAATTATGAAGTTCTTTCACAACGAGGGTCACGAAACGTCAACTAGAAAATACTGTAAAGAAACTGCTTTCAGTAAGTAGCAGAAACTGCTTTATTAAAGCGGTTTTAATGATGGTTTTAAAAGGAGAAAGAAAACAAAGCAGCCTAGTTGGGAGCAGGCCCGCTGCTCAAGCCAGAGCGAGCGAGTTTGAACCCAGCCGACGGCACGCACTAATTTGTTCATTGTGTGAGCATATGTGCGTATTGTATGTCATCTGCTACATGACTGGAGCACGGTGTATGGCGGCAGGCTCGCCCCCTCACATTTGGGGCTGAATATCGTCCGCCGAAGTGTGGGTGTTGTTTTACACATCTGCTAGCCCCGTCGGGGGAAAGGCGTGACGATATGTATGTAACAAAGCAGTCACTATTCAGTCTGTTCACTATAAAAACTCCCGTAGTCCTAGTATTTTCTCTCGCTCTGGCAGCAAGTGATGTCAACTGACAGACAGAGACAGTTATGTTTTGTCAAAGTACAAGTTACAGTGAATGGACTGCACTTGGACTCCGGTCGACTTGGTTCCACCCGGCCGGCGTAGTGTCACACGAATACATAGGTACATGGTTTTGAAACTCTTCAACAGAAGCATCACTCACCAGAAATTCGCCAGACCCCAGAAATTCACGCTAGGACATAAGCGTCGTCGTTAAAGCTTGTGTGCTATCCTCAATTTCTGGCGTCTCGCTCTATCCTGGTCATTTATGTGCTTTGACATTACAGTTGACGACACAAGCGTGTCGTGAACGCTTGTGTCCTAGCGTGAGTTTTTGGCGTCCCCAAGCTCGACTAAAGTAGGCACAAGTGTGTCAGCAGACACAGTTAATAAGGACTAGGATTGAGTAAAAAAATTGGTTGTCTGTAAAGTCGGTTTACTGGCGATAGTTGAACGTGACAACGTGCTCACTCAAGTAGGAGAGAGACGGATGTCGAACGCTGCCGAACGCAAAGGCCGATTGTGCTTCTTTGTCGCTCGTTCCGCGCTCTCGCTTGCACTTCAAGCCTTACATGGAACGCCTCAGAGCGATGTAACGCCGCATTTTTTCGTGCGTGCAGACGGCTATATCGAATTATAAGACGTTGTCACGTCAAAAACGAAAAAATGTAGTCCTATGCACCGTCACGCTGTAGAGTGCAGAATGCTATATTAATTGCTTTAAAAAAAAACAATTGAACTCAAAAGCTTAACATATAAGTTCTTATAGAACGAAAAGCTCTAGCGCTGATGTTAAAAAATTACCAGACCACATAAAGGCCTCTGACATGACTTTAAAGCGAATATTACGACGACGTTTTTGACGCTGTTTCTTTGCAATTTATTTCCTCTCCATTAGCAAAGTTCAATTTCATAAACAAACAACTTTTATTTTAGGACTTGCCACCTCGCTGTAATGGGAAAATGTGAAAAAAGTCGTGGAGTTACGAAACGCCGTATCAGCGGTATCGGTAATGATTTGTACAGCGTTTTCCTGCTTTTTGTTTTATGGCTTTTCCTTGTTCCTAGTTTTATAAAAATATTGTTTTTTTACCTAATGCGGTAGGTATTTAAATAGAAAAATGTGCTTATGCTTAGGTATGTTTATGTTTGGAAATAAAGAAGGAGTCACTACCTCATGAAAGGTTTTTTTTAAATCAAATTCATCAAAAAATCATGGCTCGAAAAAACACGTAACATTTACAAAAACTTTGATCGCAAGCTAGCGCTCGTAGATCTGCTACGAAGCTACGCTCACTCCGCGTAGACGTCTACGAAAATCCGTAGTATTGTCTTTCTTGTTTGTGCCTAATTTTGTACATTGTATTAAAAAGACTGTCAGAGATCTAAAATCAAGACTGCAAAGAACATCACTAGGCATTTTCAAGCGATTCTCGCTAAATTTGGAACTTACCTACTCGTATGTTGTACCTATATCTCTCTAACTTCAACTGGAACAAGAAACTTAGCGCTTCGTTGTTAAGTTAAAGTGATTTCGTATTAAGTACCTGCCTAGCTGTAGGTTAACCATAACCGATGCTTAAGGTGTATGATAAGGCACAGCTGTCTCACTCGCTCGCGACACTATTATTTCAGACATAAAATGAGAGAATGTATTTTAGTAAAATTGCCTCTATCAATGCATGCAATGAAAACAGTTTTATAAAGTATTCAGCATAATTTTCATGCCATTTGCATTATCCTTTAATTAAATAAATAAATAGGGTAACTTTCGTACGTGATACTGTTAGGTGCAAGCTCCTATATGGACAAGCTGTGCGTTTCCCTAATAAAAAAAACATAGAAGGAAATGAGTAGAAATATAAATCCTATTATTGAGTTTCAAACTAAGTCATCTTTCGATGAGATAAATTCGGAGTAAATTAGCCTTAAGCATTGAGTAATTATGGTCTATGTACTAGAGATAACAATCACAAGTATTATGTCAATATACATCGTGATATCCTGTTTAATAATGGGCTGTGCCGCATTCACAGTCTGTTTCTCGCTAGAAAAATGAAACATAAAAGCATAAAATTAATCATGTCTCAACATCTCGTTGTACCTACACCCCGATATATTTATGCAACAAAACAAAACACAAACATTACCTAGACAGTACTCGCTACTGCAATCGTAAAACGTGTGACAGATACAAGTTGAGTTACGGAACTCAATTCCAATGTTACATTGTGGCAAAGAGTAACCATCCCTATTATGTCGGACATAGTTACTCAAAGACCTTAATGACTCAATTTCGAATTAACAAAACAGCTACAAAAGCTTTGGGCGCTCTTATCCAGGCTGTACTTGAAAGTCTTGAAAACTTCGTTAATTTGCGCTGAAAATTCCGCTTCTAAGTCAATGTTGAGGTGTCAAAGTCAACGTTAGATCACAGAGTAAGAACACAGAACATCGGAGAGTTTTGGCGGGAACCGAAAAGATGGTGTCGTGATTTTGTATTATTTTCTAAAACTTGTGATTCTTCGAGTGTCAAAGTGTAATAATGGTGGATTATTAACGTTTATTGGTTCGTCAACGTGCACGAGTGTGGGCAAATGATACAAACATCGCAAAACGCGACTTTTTGTGTTCTCTGCAAAACTTCACTTAAAGTTTCAGTAAAGTATCCATAACTTTACTGGAATGAGGAAAGGGGAGGGTTTCATCAACTTCATCATCATCATCCCATGTTGTGAAAACGAATGATTAGTACAACTGTACACTACACACACTGTACACTCTACACTGGTACGCTGACAAATGCACATTTTTTTTTTATGTAGAATAGGTCGACGTTTGACCACCAACTCGCCTGATGGTAAGCGACGTTGTGGTCTAAGATGGAGCACGACGATCTTTAGGGTACTTATTCACTTTAACCTTGAAGTTTTGTAGAGTGAAGAAGTACAAAGACGGCAGTTGAGTGAGGCGCTACAAGTGCGCTACTGCTCAGATCCGTCTTCGGAACGTTCTACGTCATGACGTGCGACGTCAAATTCCCCTGAAAGAAAGAAAAAAAAACATAGAACAACAACTCAAGCTGCAAGGCAATTTTCCTAGTTTAATCCTAGACTTTGCCGTGGTGCTATATAGCTCAAACAATTTAACATTTTTCAAGTTTTAAGATCATTGAAGGCAATCACAATCGAAGAATTTGCTGAGAATAACACTATTTATATCCTATACAAGTTAAGAAAAAATATCGTGTTGTTTTGACCCAAAAAAGTTTCAGTGGTATTTGATTTTAAGTCTGACGTCAGGGCTAGCCACTCGGCGTTTACGAATTAGCTTTCTTTTTTAAAATTAGATTGTAAGTTTTGCCCAGTTTTATTTATCGGTGAGTGACAGCCGCCTGACTATTTTGACGTTGGCAGGTAACTATTGCGGTTAAAATAGTAAGTACTTAATTATTTTTAGAAAATTTAAGCAAATTAAAAAAAACACAATAGACAGAAAAACAAAACCGTCTATCAGTCTTCAAGTAATCGGAAAACACAAAAAAATAATTAACGAACTGGTGAACCTCCTCCTTTTTGATGTCGGTTAAAAATCATTTAGAGGATAGTTATTACAGACTAGCAGATCCCCGCGGTTTCACCCGCGGTCCTACAGGAACCGTTATTTTATTTGGGATAAAAAGTACCCTATGTCCTTTTCTGTACCGCAGACAACGTGTATGCAAATTTCATGATAATCGGTCGAATAGTTGTGCGCTTTACAAACAAATAAACAAACGAAGAAACTCACTTTTGAATTTTTAACATTAGTCAGGACTAGCTGTGCCCCGCGGTTTCGCCCGCGGTTAAAAAGTATCCTATGTGCTATTCTAGACTATAATCTATCTCTCTGCCAAATTCCATCCAGATCTGTTCAGCCGTTCTGGCGTGAAAGAGTAACAAACATCCATCCATCCATCCATCCATTCTTACAAACTTTCGCATTTATAATATTACAAGCTGCGCCCCGCGGTTTCACCCGCGGTTAAAAAGTATCCTATGTGCTATTCTAGACTATTAATCCATCTCTGTGTCAAATTTCATCCAGATCTGTTTAGCCGTTCTGGCGGGAAAGAGTAACAAACATCCATCCATCCATCCATCCATTCTTACATACTTTCGCGCTTATAATATTAGTAGGATATATAATATAAAATATAATATAATATATGTATATATATATAATATATATAATAGTAAAAATAGGATAGGAAGAATAATAGGATAGGATGTTGTTCTGTTCAAATTTTTATTCTGTGACAGAGTGGTATGTTAACTTCGTCAATTGTACAAGAAGCCATTAGCAATGCCTCTTTACCGAATTACTGACGTGTTTGAGAGATTGTTGGGCACTACAGTAAGTATAGGTGCCTCTTATCGAGCTTAATTACGCTTTCATGTTCTCTGGGTGAAAAAAACGACCAAGTGCGAGTCGGACTCGCGCACCGCGGGTTCCGTACAAACCTGTAGGTATTCATGAGGAAAGGGGTAAAAGTTAGCAAGTTTAAAATGATTTAAAAAAAATTATAAGTATCATCATTAGCCTCGAACATCTACAAGAGATGATTATTATGAAGCGTCCGATCGATTGCATCTGCGTTCGTGGCTAAGGAAGCCTATAAGGGAGATACGGTTACACTTTTGGCAGGTATTTTAGGTTTGCAATGTTTATAATTATATGATGGAACTAAAAATGAATGCTTTTCGCAATTTTGCCTCTACCTGTGCTTTAGGACGTTGCTTTGTACCAAATTTCAAGATTCTGGCTTCACAGGAAGTACCCTGTAGGTTTTGATTCGAGTGTCGAAAATTTGCAACATAAACGGCTGTATCTTTTGATTGCGTTGGCTTAGAAGTTTGATTTTTCACAGCTCCAAGGGACAGTAGAGCTGAATATTTGATATGAATTTCAGCTCGATACCTCCACGCGTTCCTAAGAAAAAGGGTCTTGACAGACAGACAGACGGACAACAAAGTGATTCGATAAGGGTTCCGTTTTCCCTTTTGAGATACGGAACCCTAAAATAGAGCTGAAATAGCTTTTCCTCTATGCAATAATAAGAAATAGCGAGTAAGTTTGTTAGTGAATCAGGAAATGTGTGGGAAATATCTTCACGCTGAATATTCTCAAACTGATTTGATTGAAAAGAGAATGACTGAATTCGTATGGACCGTGGTCCAAGAAATTGGCAGCTGTCCCAAGGATTGGGACTATTGTTGACTGATTTATAGTGCTGTACCGGCCATGTTTGTTAGAGAAATCCAAAACACAATTAGAGAGTTATTGAGTGAATTATGTAAAACTTCTTAGCTAAATATCAACAAGTCTTTGGGACAGATTTTTTTGGTTCCATAAAATAAAATTCTTTACTTGAATCAATCTTTCAAACGTTTGTAATACTTTAGTTTGTAATACTTTACCTGGGGACGCACTTTAATTTTCTTAATTTTTTTTCACTTAATTGTCATTTTCGATATGGCTTAACATCTCTCTTGTTCTCATCAACTTGTTTTTATTTGTATCCTTGTTACTTACGATTAATACTATTAAAAGACACACTCATCGTCACGCCTTTTCCCCCGAGGGCAGATTTGTACGACATCCACACTTCACCGGACGATACTCAGTCCCAAATGTGACAGGGGGCGAGCCTGTCGCCATACACAGGGCTGCAGTTACGTAGCAGATGACATACGAGTACAATACATTACGCACATTATGTTCATACAATAAACAAATTGGTGCAATCGGCTGGGTCTGAACCCACTCCTTCTGGCTTGAGAGGCTGGCCTTCTCCGACTAGGCCATCATCGCTTCACCATCTACCTTCTACCATTAAAACGCCAAAAAAAAGTAATTTTAACCCCCGAACTAATTTTAACCATCAAATATGATTTACGATTTTCAACTCTAAATGAAGCGGTTTAAGTAAACGTGTGTGGGTGAAATATCGCGCTATGATGACGCCTTAAATCAAATAACTGTAGATATTTGGAGTTCCTTTGCGGAAGTTCATTTTCAGAATTCCGTTTTAATGTCGTAGGACGTAAACAAAAAGTATGAGTTCAATTACATGTTATCGTGTGACCTTGAGTTTGTTTACCTTTTTAAAGTAAAAATTGGTTGTCTGTAAAGTCGGTTTACTGACGATAGTTGAACGTGACAACGTGCTCACTCAAGTAGGAGAGATACGGATGTCGAACGCTGCCGAACGCAAAGGCCGATTGTGCTTCTTTGTCGCTCGTTCCGCGCTCTCGCTTGCACTTCAAGCCTTACATGGAACGCCTCAGAGCGAAGTAACGCCGGTAACATTAAGGTAATATTTTTTCGTGCGTGCAGCCGGCTCTATCGAATTATAAGACGTTGTCACGTCAAAAACTTATCTGCCATTTTCGAAGACAAACTTTTAAAAAACGAGGTAATTCCATCAATATGCCGTTAGCTTTAATAAACTCCGCACGAAGCGCTTTCAAAACTCCTTCCTAACAAGAACTGCCAAGGAGTGGAACGCACTTCCTGCCTCGGTGTTCCCCAGCAATAGATACAACCTGGGTCTTTTCAAGACAAGAGTGAGACGGCACCTCATGGGCAAGCGTGCTCCATCTTAGACCGCATCGTCACTTTCCATCAGGTGTGTTGTGGTTAAACGTGGGCCCATTCAATAAAAAAAAGCTTTTTCCTAAAATGTTAAGTGGTATTAAGACCTCCCCGTCTTAGCGGTTGCCATGCTCTTAACCGTTATTGGTAGTCAAAGGAATTGTAATTTAAGGACCAATGAAGTGAGGACTTGCTCTAACTTGGAGAGATTTTAATGGGTCCAACAAAAAGGCCTTTTGTAAACCAATCTCTGTTTTAGCTCTTAATAGGCTTATGGAAATTGAATTTGTAAACAATTTGTTCTTAATGGTAGTTTTTTTGAGTAACATTAGGCTGTTTTTTTTTAAATAGAGACCGGAACCGGAAATATTTGTAAGGAAGGGGTTACAAATAATTGGCCATCTATGATTTTTTTAAATGGGTGATTCATCAAACCTTAATATTACCTCAGTACTGCGTACTTAAGGTAATTTTTTCACGTTCTATATCATTCGGTCCACGGTTCTAAGAGGTGGTTCTTAACTCCGACGCAAAAACAACGGGCTGTAAAAGTTTGACGTGTGTGTGTGTGTGTGTGTGTTTGTGTGTCAGTGTGTGCGAGTGTGTGTGTGAGTGTGTGGGTCTGTGGCATCGTAGCTTCAGAACGGATGAACCAATTTCGAACTTATATAATAATTTCTAATGATTTAGAGTAAAAGAAAAGTGATGAATTTGAGGCCTTATTACTTTGACTTGGACAGACAAACATACTTTTATTACCCGGAAAAGATTGGAAAATAGGAAAATCGCGGGCTCCAGAAAAGATACTCTAAAACGATAATACTTAGAAAATGTTCCCAAAATGTGTAGGTACATTTGAAAAGCACACTTTTCTAAAACTTTTCCTTCCGTTACCCATTAGTTTTAGAGACAAACAACATAAATTTCACATTTATCTGTTTTCGTATCACATCTAAGTAGTTACGTCGTATTTAGATGAGCGAAACGAGGTCTCATGGCTACTTGCACGAAATAAAAGACGGCAGTTGAGTGAGGCGCTACAAGTGCGCTACTGCTCAGACCCGTCTTCGGAACGGTTACACCGGACTACATCCCGAAACACGACTAGGTCATTTCACGGCATGGCTTGGTCCGGTGGGTGGTAACCACGGCCGAAGCCTCCCACCAGAGTTTGCTACCCGGTTAGCACTACCCGGGGACCACGTGTAGGGAATCAGAATAGAGTACACTCATAAGGACGTGGGTAGCTCAGCCCCCTTAAGAAACGGCTTAAGGTACATGTAAAAAAATTTGGTAGGAGCTAGGTAGGAGTAGAGTTAACTAGTTAAGGCTCAGCAGCTGTTTTGTTCGCTCGTGACACTATTTATCAGAAATAAAATTATAGCATGTATTTTTGACAAATTTCCCTCCATCAATGCATCGAAAACAGTATTACAAAGGATTCAGAATCATTTTATGTTATCCTAACTAATATTATAAATGCGAAAGTGAGTTTGTTCGTTTATTTGTTTGTTTGTTTTAACGGTTTCCTAACTAATCAAACGATGATCATGAAATTTTGCATACACGTTGTCTGAGATACTGAAAAGGATATAGGGTAATTTTTTATCCCGAAAATATAAACGGTTTTTGTGGGACCGCGGATGAAACCGCAGGGCAAAGCTAGTCTGAAATAAATTAACCAAAAGTTCACTTTTCAAGCTTCAAGCTAAGAAAGTATGGATGCGCCTTTAAAATTGTCTCAGTTTTTTTTTCTATTAAAACATTTTATTTGAATTTAACTTTTAAAGGTATTCATATTAAATCCTAAACTAAAATTACGTCTATCCGTTCAGGCTGACAACGTCCAATGTTCTAGATCGTCTAGTTTGTTAAAACGTCCAATATTTTGTTACGTCCAGTCCGAAATTGTCCAGTGGTTCAAAACGGCTAGTGTCCAAATATCTAGAGCACGAGAACGTACAGCGCATGAGAACGTCTATCGATCAATGGATCGATAGACGTCAGTCGGGTAAAAATCACGCGTTTAATGAAACGCGTGATTTTTACCCGACTGCTCAAGAAGGAGGGTTATGTTTTTCGAGTGTTTGTATGTAAGTATGTGAGTGTGTATGTTTGTATGAGGTAACTGTGGCATGCTCTTCAGCCTAAACAGCTTGATGGATTTCGACATGTGAGGTGTCATTTAAATCGTCTTGATAGTGCAAGTGACATAGGGTACAACATTTTGCAGCCGGTTCTTTTGTTTTTCTTTTAATAATGTTACTTGTGCAATGAATTATTTAATTATAGAATTATTTAGAAGATAAAGATGTCTGGAGCCTTCCACTTCCGCCAAGTAGCCACTAGTATTTATAGATATTACCTAGTTGTAAGCCAAAATTTGTGAGACTGTAATTTATTTATTCTTTGAAAAAATAATGCCCCTCAGTTTCTTGCCTGTTCTTCTGAGTAGAGGCTTTTTGTCCGAACAAGGCGGTCGAGTCTATTTAATTAACTTTGACGTTCATAAGTGTATCTTTGATACCTAAATTGAATAAAAACATTTTGACTTTGACTTTGAATGAAAGAAGTGCGCTCCATACTACTCAACCCATGAAGTTTAGGTGAATATGTATTTCATGTTCAAAAAAAAACAAGGTCTAGCATTCCAGGAGCAAACACGTAATGACGTCACTCGTATCGTCATCCGTCTCTTTCTAACTATTTGTAAATGGCTTATTTCGGTCTTGCTTTTGCGTCGTTTGACGTCACTACGTGTTGCTCACGTGACCGGAATGCTATACCTGGCAGAGTATATTATTATACCATGATGTATTCGAAAACCCCATTTCTAGTTACAAATCAGTAGCTATAAGAAATTCAAACTACAGCAGGGCTGGCACGGGACCTCATATCAACCTAGAGAATAAGATGGCGCACGGCGTATGATTTAGGTGATGCCAAAAACCATCCAAAAACTACGCTACTGTCGTATATGTACATGACACGCACACATTGACGCAAAAAAACTACGCTACTCGCTTGGTCATTCTTATCTCGACATTATTTGCATTGGTTTATGGTATCATTTCGTGTACGTAACATTGTGTATTATAAAAGTGTGGCCAGGGCTACATTTTGAGGTTCTTCTTAAAAACTGTGTAGTTTTTTTACAAGTCAATTTTGAAAAAGCCGTAACATTAAACTTTTACAAATATGTGCAGTTTTAGAATATTAAATCTACTAAGCTTGTATTGGAACGGAAATGGCTAACGTAGAGTTTGAGAATTAATTTTAGTTTTCGTGTAATTGTAAATGTTTTTCATGGCAACATTACCACGCACACAAGTTTAAAAAGCAGTGGCTTCAGCGAGATATAACGCTGTGTTCCATTTTTTCCTCTAGGTTGATCTGAGCACGGGACAATGACAATTTGTCTTGCCCACAGACCTAAGATTTTTTTTGCTTCGCAAAAGACCAACGAAGCGTGGGACAGAGAAGTCTCCATCGAAATGTAAACTCCACAAGAGAGAAAGAGGGGACCTCTTTCTCTCTTGTGGAGTTTACATTTTACAAATAAAACGTTTACAAATAAAATGTTAGTCAATAATTCTTTTGTCATTACTGACAGCGCGCCACCTTAACACGCGAAAATTCCTATGATTTATATTTTTACTAAAATAATTATAAATAGACTCAAAAGAGAGCAATTGTAACTAAATGCAGTTATGTCATCTTGTGAGTTTAGCAATTGTGATGTGAATCCAAGATGTAACCCACAAAATTTGTCGTTTCATGGGTAAATATGAAAATTCCATTGTGATGTTTTTGTCTAAATTTGGTCTAAAACATAACATAAATTGGTTCCAAAAACCGATTTACCAGCGGTATGTTGTTGTCGTTTCTTCGTAACATCTATATTTCCTAGATGAAAGCAGAATTGGTGATGAAATTCAGCATTAAAATATTAGTTAGTTTACGCTCGATTTTCACTAGAGATGGATAAAAAGATGACGTCATTATTATCGATAGTTTTTATCAAAGTTCATTAGGTAGGCGATGGGTGCAATACATAAACAAAGCATACATTTTTGAATCAATGCCATCAAAAGTAAATTGACATTCTTCCGAGTTTGTACTGAATGATGAGGCGTAAAACATTTTTGTATTATATATAAGTATGTACCTTCAATTTCTGATCATCATTTTTAATTCAATTTACACATTTTGGGTGTCTTACATCCAAGTCTAATTTAATTATATTTAATTAAATAAAATAATATATATGTAAATTATAAATAAATGTACAAAACCAATGAGATAAGTATTCTTACTTATCCTAATCCGTATACGAGTAAATTTG
This sequence comes from Peribatodes rhomboidaria, assembly GCA_911728515.1. NCBI lineage: Eukaryota > Metazoa > Arthropoda > Insecta > Lepidoptera > Geometridae > Peribatodes > Peribatodes rhomboidaria. The sequence goes on from OU452190.1 coordinate 3,823,413, forward strand.
GTCAAGGGTCACAATTCGAAGCGAATTACTAGGATAGTATTATGTTGATCTTATTATTTACTTTTCTTATGTTAATTTAGATACATGGTGACACTGATATCTAACTCTTCCGCCTAGCTTAACACCCGTTTAGTGATTAATATTCATTTTAGCTCAGCAGCGGTGTTATACTTGGAACAAAAAACATCTCAATTGGTATGCGAAAGATTATATTTATCGACAAGCACCCGGAGGACTTTTCACAACACTAATTTACTCACGCATGCGCAAATGTTTTTTTGTATCACTATCGAATTGTCACTGTCGATCTTTTACATCCTAGATCTGTGGTCTTGCCACCAATTTCATCCGCGCTTAGATGTGACAACGCTAGAATACGGATATGTTTGTCTCACTCTCGCGTGATAAAAACGATAGAAAGACAATTTGCCTCCAGTCCGCGCTAGCCCTGCAGGTGCACGTCTGAATTTTGTCTGTAAAATCATTTGATCCATTTTTTACAATAATTACGAGTGGAATTTCCTCAGAGTCGAAAAATCCAATCCGCAATGCAAATGAGATTGACGACAGCTTGTTCTAATGAATTCGGCAGAGAGCAACAAAACGTGTGTTCTAGAAACTTCGAGGATGCATCTCATTATTTTTAACCAACTTCAAAAAAGAAGGAGGCTATACAATACGACTTGATTTTTTAATGTTTTTTTAAGTTCGGGGATTTTTTTTTAAAGTTCGAATAGGAACAACATTTGTATAGAAGTAAAGAAGAAATAGGTTGTGGGGTCACAGTTTGGGACAAACTACTAGTTACAAGTTCTTTATCTCGAAACGTGACCTCGTGACGCCTTAGTATAATTTTAAAAACTACATTTTTTTCCAATTTAAATTTTAAAATTGTAACTACTATTTGCCTGCTTATACATATAAACCTCCTTTTTGGTATAATCGCAATTGGGTAAAACATAACATAACATATCGTCACGCCTTTCCCCCAAAAGGGCTGTCAGAGGTGTACAACACCCACACTTCGCCAGACAATATTCAGTCCCAAATAAGACTGGGGACGAGCCTGTCACCATACACGGGGCTTCAGTCATGTAGCAGATGACATTAAACAATCGGGTCAAGATGTTCCTGAAGATAAAGAATTTTTCCTTAATGATGGTCATTCTTTTGTAGGGATTGTCTTTACAATCCGTGAGTTCTACACAAACATAGGTATAATTATAAGTACTGCTATTCTCTTTCTTGCAGTGTTTTCTTGCGTAGATTCTATTGTTGTTCGAAAGTGTATTGTTCAACTTCTAAGGTCCATTAGGTACATTTCATGAAAGAAAGTACTAACTAGAAACGTTCAGAGCTACTTAAGTAATTGGATCCAGTACTAGACTTCTTTAATGCGAGTTTCTATGTATTTTTAGCTTGAGAGTCCAGCGACCACTTTAGACTAACTTCACATTGGCTTAAGGTTTTCCATAGCCATTTCGTCTAGAAGAAGATGACGAGCAAAGTGAGCAAGTAAAGATACTGACGAGCCTTTAAAGTTACCTACAGAGTGACAAAGTGCAATTTAATTTTTTTTATGACTTTTGCTCTTCTCTAATCATTTTTAAATAACTAAGAATGTCCCTTGTTTTATGGATTCATTTAACAGCTAATAATGTAGACAACCTCTCTATGTAATGGAATTTTTGATTTGCTTTGTGTATCTATTGAATAAATCAGTCAAAAGTGACTCCTTACAAAGGCGAATATTTTTCATAGCTCTATTTTAGCTTGAGAACGTTTTTTAAAAAAACCAAGAACATAGGGACGGAGATATTGTTAATGTAATTGTACATGCTAAATTTCATCATAATCTGACAAATGGTTTTCATGAAATTTGAGTTTTATGGAACTACGCGTTTGTTTGGAAATTTCAGCGCTTAGTCACAACGACAACCACTAAAAAGGCCACCAGTGGTGCTCTGGGTGGTGACGTCTGAATCCGCCTTTAGCCTAAAATATTACTGCAAACATCAAGCTCCTAAAAATAATTCATTGGTCCGCTTTAACGAGACTGCAAAAATTACAATACAACAACTCTTTATTAAAAACATAAAATAATTACAATAGTACTTCAATAAGGCTTAACTAAGTTTTTAATGGGCAGCCTTATCGCCCAAAGCGATCTCTTCCAGGCAACCTGAAATTTGCAGCGCTTTAAAGTCCAATTTTCAGTAGTTTAGGTCTTAGTTGGGCAAGTTTTGTTGCTATATGCAGTAGAAGTAAAATAGCTGTAGGTACCATTCTCTGTATCACTGACAACGTGTATGCAAAATTTCATGATGATCGCTTTTGTAGTTAAGGCGTGAAAGCGCAACAAATAAACAAACGAACAGACTTACTTTCGCAATTTAATATTAATTAAGAAGAAATGGGATTGGAAAGTTAGGATTAGGAAGGATAGGTTGGATGTTAATAAATCTGTATTACGCTAGTTTGATGTACAAAATCTCGATGTATACTAGTTACAAATTATACATTTAACAATCATGCATTACAACAATAATACATTAAAAAAAAACCCTAACACCGATTATCATCACCACCGATTTTCATCAGACATAGCTTAGAATATAACCGACTAATTCACCTATCAAAAAAAAAAACAACGTCAAAATCGGTTCATCTGTTCGGGAGCTACGGATACACACACAGATGCCACAGATACACACACACACACACAGACTAAGTCAAACCTATAACACCCTGTCGTTTTTGCGTCAAGGGTTAAAAAAGTCGCATCCAATTTATATATGTATAACCACTAGTTGACCCTACGAACGTCGTACCACCTAACAGTCGATTCTTTAAAAAAAAAACAGGCAATATTTTGCGTAAAAACTATCCTCGCACTTCAAGGAATACTCAAAAAAAGAAGTAGCGAAATCGGGTCTGCTGTTTTCGAGATTTATTTTGCGCTTAGCAACAAATTCAGCGATTCATTTTTATATTACAGAGAGACAGATAAATCCACCCCATAATTGCTTAATCTGAGGAAAAACCAATAAAACTCTTTACTACGTAGAACTTATTTCTACCATCAAATTAGAATAAATTCTTCTTGTTTTAAATTAAGCAATTATTAACGTTCCTAAAATAAACTGTCTAAAACGTTGCGATCTTTCTTTCCCGCGAAAAGCCGCGATTAACTCAAGATTATAAATCTGTCTAATAAATAAGAATCTGTACAATGCTTAAGATATTTAAATGTTTGTTTAACATAATTAATGTTTGTAATCCTTTAGCTGTGAGGTTTGGGGCTGAATTATTTTTCTTCCTTGTAGTTATTTAAGAGCTCTATTACAGTTCGTTAAGAGGCCTCTTAACGAGAAATGATAACGTAGTTGGAAGAAGTCTCACCTCTTAAGAGGGCCGCGACGTTCTGAAATTTCCATACAAACGCGCTACTGAAATTTCTTGTAAGCCGTTTGTCAGAATATGATGAAATTTAGCATGTACAATTAAATTAACAATATCTTCGCCCCTGTGTTCTTGGCTTTTTTAAAAACGTTCTCAAGCTAAAATAGAGCTATGAAAAATATCCGCATTTTTTGATTTATTTAGTAGATAGACAAAGCAAATCAAAAATCCCTTTGCATAGTCAGATTGCCTACATAATTAGCTTTTAATTAAATCCATAATGCAAGGTATTTTTTTAGTTATTTAAGAATAATTAGAGCAGCGCAAACCGAAAAAAAATATTGAAATTGCACTTTGTCACTCTGTAGATAACTTTAGAGGCTCGTCTGTATCTTGACTTGCTCTCTTCGCTCGTCGTCTTCTTCTAGATGAAATGGCAATAGAAAACTTTTAGCCAATACGGGTTAGTCTAAAGTGGTCGCCGTACCCTTAAGAAAAGCGACCTGTAAAGAAAAGCAAAGATCCGGACAGAGATCCGGACAGAGATCTGGACAGAGATCCGGACATTAATCGGACATACGAAAGCATTTTTGTCAAAGCTGAAGCAGAGACGCTTCGCTCGCTAACGCTTGCTCGGTCTATAACATGTGCCCAGTGTACGGCGACAAGCTTGCGTCCTGTCACATTTGGGACTGAAGATCTTCCGGTAAAGTGTGGGTGTTGTATATCTTCGAAAAGTATATTACAACACAAAACTTGGGATTTAATTGAATTCATGCTTATAGAAGGTTAAGGGTCCGGCGACCCCTTTAGACTAACTTCGCATTGGCTACATATTTTCTATTGCCATTTCATCTAAAAAGAGATGACGAGCAAAGAGAGCAAGTAAAGATATTGACAAGCCTCTAAAATTATCCACAGAGTGACAAATTGCAATTGAAATATTTTTTTATGTCTCTTGCATTTCTCTTATCATTCTTGAATAACAAAGAATTTTCCTTGTATTATGAATTAGTTTAGAAGCTAATGATGTAGACAACCTCCTAATGCATAGTTATTTTTGATTTGCTTTGTTTATCTATTCAAAAACAGTTAAAAGTACCCCTTAAAAATGCGGACCTTTTACATAGCTTTTTTTCTCTTGAGGACGTTCTTTAAAAAAACATGAAGATAGGGAAGGAGACATACTTCATTTAATTGTACACGATAAAGTTTGTTGCAATCTGATGAATAGTTTCCAAGAAATTCTGCAAGTGTTTAGAAAATTTAGAGTGTTGCGGAATCCTTAATTATTCAATTCAATTTATTTCTTTGGCCATAGGCTAATAATTGAAACGGTTACGTCACCAAGAGAGTATTGTGTAACAATTCTCGCTTGATGAATTTAATGTTGTCGGGTAATATAATTGCTACGCTACAATTATTTTTGTGGGCTTTCTAAATTACTTTTACCTGAGTGCTTATTTTTAATGAAATACAAATAACTGTGAAATCCGAATGTGTTACTCAATTTTATTTTATTTGACTTGACCTCAAATATTAGTTGAAGGCAAAAAATCCTTTATGATCAGACTTGAGACTCAAATTTAAATTTACTTTTTAACCGACTTCAAAAAAGAGGAGGTTCTCAATTCGTCCGTATGTTTTTTTTTTAAATGTATTTTGCGCGATTTCTCTGCTAATGACTTGAGACTAAAATTTAAATTCACTTGTTAACCGACTTCAAAAAAGGAGGAGGTCTCAATTCGTCCGTGTGTTTTTTTTGTATGTATGTTGCGAGATTACTCTGCCAATTATGATATAGAGAGAATATATTTTAAAGATTTTTTTTGTATGACTAGGTTCCATATACATTTTATCGAAGTCGGTCAAGCTGTTCTTAAAATATCAACAAAAGTCTAGAAATGTTTTTCAAAGTCTTTTCTTATTTGGATGACGGGAAGTCGGTTTTATAATATAAGCTTGGCTTTAGTCAAAATGTTTTTATTCAATTTAGGTATCAAAGATACACTTATGAACGTCAAAGTTATTTAAATAGACTCGACCGCCTTGTTCGGATAAAAAGCCTCTACTCAGAAGAACAGGCAAGAAACTGAGGGGCATTATTTTTTCAAATAATAAATAAATTAGTCTCACAAATTTTGGCTTACAACTAGGTAATATCTATAAATATTAGTGGCTACTTGGCGGAAGTGGAAGGCTCCAGACATCTTTATCTTCTAAATAATTCTTAACCTTATAATATCCTCTTTTCATTAATGTAGTTTTTACATGTGATTTGAATTTTCCCTCGGTGAGCCCTGTTATATTTTTCGGGATTTTATTGTAAAAACTAACGCAGTTGCCTAAAAATGACTTTCTTGACTTAGTCAGTCTAAATCTCTGTACAGCTATCCTATCCTTATTTCTAGTGTTATAGTCACTGTTCAATTTAAATTTATGTAGATTTTTGCGAACGTGCATAATATTTTCAAAGATATATAAAGAAGGTAAAGTTAAAATATTTATTTCTTTAAATAAATCTCTCAATGATTCACGGGGACCCATTCCGTAGATAGCGCGGACCGCTCGCTTTTGCAAAATAAAAATGGCCTCCACTTCAGCAGCTGATCCCCACAGCAAAATGCCATATGACATTATGCTGTGGAAGTAAGCAAAGTAAACCATCCGAGCTGTAGCTATATTTTTTTTTTTTTTTTTTTTTTTTTTTTTTTTTTTTTTTTTTTTTATGTAGAATAGGTCGGCGTTTGACCACCAACTCGCCTGATGTTAAGCGACGTTGTGGTCTAAGATGGAGCACGACGACCTAGAAGGTACTTATTCACTCTAGCCTTGAAGTTTTGTGGAGTGAAGAAGTACAAAGACGGCAGTTGAGTGAGGCGCTACAAGTGCGCTACTGCTCAGACCCGTCTTCGGAACGGTTACACCGGACTACATCCCGAAACACGACTAGGTCATTTCACGGCATGGCTTGGTCCGGTGGGTGGTAACTAGCCACGGCCGAAGCCTTCCACCAGAGTTTGCTACCCGGTTAGCACTACCCGGGGACCACGTGTAGGGAATCAGAATAGAGTACACTTCTACGGACGTGGGTAGCTCAGCCCCCAAAATATCCGTCAGTTGCCTAATCTTGCGAACCGCATAAGCAGCAGAACTAAGTTTCCCAGACAGAGCACTAATATGTGGACCCCATTGCAGTTTGGAATCAATGCTTATACCCAGGAACACCGTCGCCTTGTCTATGTTAAGTTTATCGCCCTCAAGCATTACGTTTGGTTCTATATATCTAACATTAGGCATGGAAAACTTTAAACACTTAGTTTTTTTTGCATTTAGTAACAAATTGTTCGCAGCGAACCATCTCGAAATAATAGTCAGTACGTTGTTCACATGCACAAGTTCACTATCTTTCCTATCTGTTCTAAAAATAAGAGATGTATCATCAGCAAATAGAACTATGTCTGTAAGGTCCTTAACCATATACGGCAAATCATTTATATACGCCAAAAATAAGAACGGGCCTAAGATAGAACCTTGTGGTACTCCCATTGTAACTAAAGATCCGGAAGATGTGACGCCATTAATTCCCACTTTTTGTTGTCTATCAGTTAAATATGACTCGACAAGATCTAGAGCGATTCCACGAATTCCGTAGTGGTGTAATTTACGGATCAAGGTGCGGTGTTCTACACAATCAAACGCTTTGGAAAGATCACAAAAGACACCGATGGCATCCTGTGAACTCTCCCAATCTTCCATCACATGCGTAACTAATCGAACTCCCGCATCTGTTGTTGATCTACTTTTCGTGAAACCGAACTGATTTTCGTTTAATATACTGTGTATGTTAAAGTGACACAACAGTTGATTAAGTATAATCTTTTCAAATATTTTACTCAAAGCCGGAAGCACAGAGATGGGTCTGTAATTCGAGGGATCTGACTTACTACCCGATTTGAAGATAGGGGTAATTTTGCTGTTTTTCATTAAATCGGGAAATGTGCCTCTGTCAATACACATGTTAAATATGACCATGAGGTGTGGTGCAATAGTTTCTATTAAAGACTCTAACACTTTTACTGATAATCCCCATAAATCTTCACTAGATTTAACTCTTAAGCTTTTGAAAGTTTTGATAATTTCAGAGATGGAAGTGTATCTGAACCGAAAGTCTGGTATATCCCGCGAGAAGTGTTCTTTTAGAAAAGCACCTGCATCATCTGGAGACGAGTTAAGCGTTTTGGTGGCATCAAAGGGTATGCTAGAGATGAAATGTTCAAAAGAGTTGGCTACCGATTTTGCATCAGAAACCGGCTGATTCTCAACTACCAGCGTAAATTCTGAATCCCTCGACTTACTTTTTCCCGTCTCTGTGTTGATGGTCTTCCAGACAGCTTTTATTTTATTATCGGATTTTTGAATTTTATCTTTTATAAACAAAGCTTTAGCGCGAATGCAAACCGACTTAAAAGTTTTCGAGTATTTTCTAACATAGTCATGAAAATCCTTACTAGATGTCAGAGATTTCTTGTTATATAAATCATACATAACATCTCTACTTTTTCGTATACCTCTGGTCGCCCAGTCACTAAACTGTATTTTGTGGTTGAATTGAATCTTCTTCTTTGGACAAATTTCATTAAATTCATTGCTAACTATTTTAAATAATTTTTCATAACTGTCATTAGGGTTATTGACAGAAAAATCAGTTAAAATAAGTTTCGACTCTATGCAATTATTTAGTCGTTTTAACCTACCTTTCGTTAATGGTCTACACTCAACTAAAGATGGTTTCTTTATTTTATCAATTTCAAATTTAATTGCAAGGCCCTTGTGATCTGACCTGACTCCGTTAAAAAGTGATAAATCTTTTGTTTTACAACTTGAGAAAATATTGTCTATGCAAGTAGATGAGGTCTCCGTTACTCTAGTTGGCTCGCAGAAAAGATAGTTTAAATTAAATGCTTTAAATAAAGAAATTAGATTAATTTTATCCGTAGAATTGACTAAAATATCTATATTGAAGTCTCCGCAAACCAAAATAGATCTATTTGATTTAGAAAGTTTCTTTAGTACGCACTCCATTGTTGACATAAAATGATTGAAGTTAGATGCTGGTGGTCGATAAACACATAATATTATGTGCCTGTCCATTTCCGCACAAGCAATTTCACAGACACGTTCAACAGAATAGCCCCTTATGTCAGAGCGTTCCTTATATTTCATGTTATTTTTAAAAAGAATAATACAGCCTCCTCCTTCAGCGGATACTCTGTTAAACGCACTGGCCACCTGAAAATTTGTAACATTAAATAGCATTTTATTTGATTTTAACCAAGTTTCAGTGAAACATAAAATATCAAAATTATACTTATCTAATAAAAGTTCTATTTCTAAAATTTTGCCAGAGAAGCGGTTTATGTTTTGATAAAAAAGTGAAATGTCCACACACTTCTCTGTTGTCTCACTTAAAAGTTTAAACTATTGGTCACAGTTATGTTATTAGTACATTTACTAAAAACTGTGACCTTATCTTTGTACTTCGTTATATTTCCTATAACTGAATCAATATTGTAGGCTAACAATGTAGCAATCAAGTGTCTGCATTTCTTAGGACAATACATGCTGTCCTGTGTTAACTTAAAATTATAAATAAATTGATTACTATCAAAAAATAGCAGCTTATCACTATGACGGGAAACTATGTTAAACATTAATGCATTCAAAGAATGGATGTGGTTATTTTGACTTCTAGTCAAAGAGTCTGAGTATGGAAATGCACATAACATTACTTTGAATGCATTTAATTTCAACAGACAAGTTATTCTTGCAATCACTTCTTTCCTGTCTGTACCTAAACTTTGCCCCAGGTAAACCACAACAATTGTACTACTATCTATTTTACAGCTTAATATTTTCTTTTCAATTTGAGCATATGATGCTCCTGGCATGCAGTGGTTTACCACAGAACAACTAACACTGTTGCTCAATAAGGAACCTAAGCCTACACCTATTCTGTCTGAAAAAACTAAGATTTGGTTAATACACTGTACCTCACTCTGCTCCGCCTCTAGGATTAATTTAGGTGAACTAGTAGAACTAGTAGTAAGGGTTGAGGTATCTTTTTGAGGGTGGTTAGAACCCGTCATGAGGTTGTTCTCAGAGTGTAGGGTCACACTCTCTACATTACTATTAACCAGGTCTACTAGCTCAATTGCAGTCTTGTAGTGCTCGCTTAGATGAATTTGAGCAGACTTGTATCCAGAAAAGATATCTTGTAATGTATTTTCTTTCTGGAGCAGGTCAGAGCGAAGTTGCAGTGTATCATTTTCATATAATCGCCTAGTAATGTCTAGTTCTTCCATACAGTTTTTTAGTTGCTCTTCTAATGACAATTTATCTTTAATTAAATCTACATTTTTACTGAAATAACACCTTTTTTTCAGTTGTTTTTGACATTTTTTTATGATTTTCTTAACTTTAATATATTTTTTAATTTTGTTGTGACTTTTTAAATGGGTGGTAGTATTATTCATACATTTTTCCTTAGTATGGTCAATGTTTACTATAGGTTTTAAATTCATTTATCTTAATATATATAAATCTCGTGTCACAATGTTTGTCCTCAATGAACTCCTAAACCACTTAACCGATTATAATAAAATTCGCACACCATGTGCAGTTCGATCCAACTTGAGAGATAGGATATCTCAAAACGCGAACGAAGTCGCGGGGTGACAGCTAGTATGTTATAAATTACTAGCTATGCCCCGCGGTTTCACCCGCGGTCCCACAGGAACCATGAATTTTTCGTGTTCTATGTATATGTCGTGTTCTGTTTCTATGTTATTTTCTGTACCCCAGATAATATGTATACAAATTTTCAAGACGATAGGTTGAGTAGTTGAGACGTGAAAGCGTTACAAACAGACAAACTCACTTTCGCATTTCTAACATTAGTTAGGACGGATTAGGATAGGATACTAGCAACCCATATAGTGAATGCTAGCGCGAACACAGTCATCCCATCTCGGCGGAGAACTGCTCACGGGGGAGGATTTTCACTTTAGCATTTCAAACATTAGTTAGGAAGGATTACAATTAGGATAGGATACCAGCGACCCATATAGTAAATGCTAGCGCGACCCCCTCTCACCCCATCTCGGCGGAGGACTGCTCGCGGGGGAGGATTTTAGTGGGTTCGATTCCCACATACCCCCTTCGCTTCTGCGGTGGAAGGGAAATGTGCGGGCATTTACCTCCTCCTTAACAAAAAAAAGGGTACTAGCGACTTGTCCCGAATTACACAGTTCGATACAGAGAGACACGAAAAGTGACTTTGTTTCTTACTAAGTAGAAGATAAATTAGATCATGATCCAAAAAAACAAGGTCTAGCGTTCTGGCAGACGACACCTAAGTCAAAGTCAAACTGTTTTTATTCAACTTAGGTATCAAAGATACACTTATGAACGTCAAAGTTTTTTTTTTTTTTAAATAGACTCTACCGCCTTGTTCGGATAAAGAGCCTCTTCTCAGAAGAACAGGCAAGAAACTGAAGGGCATTATTTTTTTAAATCCTACTTTTAATATTATAAACGCGAAAGTTTGTATGTATGGATGGATGGATGGATGGATGTTTGTTACTCTTTCACGCCAGAACGGCTGAACAGATCTGGATGAAATTTGGCACAGAGATAGATTATAGTCTAGAATAGCACATAGGATCCTTTTTGACCGTGGGGAAACCGCGGGGCGCAGCTAGTAATAAATAAATTATAGTCTCACAAATTTTGGCTTACAACTGGGTAATATTTAAACAGTCATACTAGTGACTACTTGGCGGAAGTGGAAGGCTCCAGACATCTTTGTCTTCTAAATAATCCTTAACCATATAATATCCTCTTTTCATTAATGTAGTTTTTACATTTGATTTGAATTTTCCCTCAGTGAGCCCTGTTATATTTTTTGGGATTCTAGTGTAAAAACGCACGCAGTTGCCTAAAAATGACTTGCTCAGTCTAAATCTCGGTACAGCTATCCTATCCTTATTTCTAATGTTATTATTGTGACAGCCACAGTTCCTGATGACGTCATTCGTCATAGGCAGCTTCTGGCGGCATAAACGATCTCGCTTATGCATCGATTGACGTCACTGCGTGTTGCCCGCGTGACCATTTTTTACTCGTAAAGCTAAACCTGCCAGGGTATATTATTGCCATGCCATGGATTAGATGGAGTTAGAGAAGATGAGAAAACAAATGCTAATAAAACCATCTTTTTGTTACAGAAGATGCCATCCAAACAGGCCCCAAAACATCCGAATCAACGAGCGTAGTCACATGATAACGCCAGAAGACACGACACGATGGAACACCACCGAAATCCAACCAGAATTCACTATAGAAAACGAGAGAGACGAAAAATACAATTTCACAAACGACCTCTACCAGATAGTTGCAAACATTGTCTCTCACGAACCAGTAGATGAGACGAACTCAGTCTGCGGAAAAAATGTGACGAACTCAACGAATTGTCATGAAAATTACGATTCTATAGAAATAAGTGTAGTTATAGTGCTGTTTTTGTTGATCGTGGTAACTGTGATAGGTAATACGTTGATTATTTCGGCTGTTGTGACGACGAAGCGGTTGAGGACAGTGACGAACTGTTTTGTGACGAGTCTGGCGGCTGCTGACCTGCTGGTGGGAATTTTTGTGATGCCGCCGGCGATCGCTGTACATATTACTGGTGAGTTCTAAAGCTTATGTTTATTTTAAGTCTTGAGTGATTTGGATTCTTTTAGGTTTTTTCTTCAAGGGTGGAGTGAATAAGTACCTAATAGGTCGTCGTGCTCCATCTTAGACCACAACGTCGCTTAATATCAGGCGAGTTGGTGGTCAAACGCCGACCTATTCTACATATAAAAATTAAAAAAATGAAATCGTGCTCTATCGAAGGTCGTAGCATTGCTAAAAACTTTTGCCACAGATAACGAATCAAAGAGGTCTTTTAAAAAAAAAGTATATCAGGGCATGATCTAAAAAACAAGGTCTTGCATTCTGGTATAGGTATTCACAGTAATTCGGAAATGTTTTCGTTCGGATTCCAAAAAATGTAAACTCAAATTATTCCAATCTCAGTCCGTTTTCATTAATTTTTAAACGTGATTCATTCTTCTGATTGGATTTATACTAGACAAGCTGCGCCCCGCGGTTTCACCCGCGGTTAAAAAGTATACTATACTATAGTCTAGAATAGCACATAGGATACTAGATTATAATCTATCTCTGTGCCAAATTTCATTCAAATCTGTTCAGCCGTTCTGGCGTGAAAGAGTAACAAACATCCATCCATCCGTCCATCCATACATACATACAAACTTTCGCGTTTATAATAATTAGTAGGATTCCAAAATTTATCTTATATCTTTAAATGAGCAATTCTTGTATAAATATATAATTGGAATCTCGGAATCGGCTCCATAGATTTTCATACAATTTAGTATATAGGGGGTTTCGGGGGCGATAAATCGATCTAGCTCGGAATCATTTTTAGAAAATGTCATTTTATTCGTGTTTTATCGATAATCAACTTAAACTTGGAAGAAAAATAACTAAAAGGAGGCGTTTGAGTAGTCTCAACTGAAAAATATGACTCTTCCTGACATCTATTGGCGATTAATAATACTATTTTTTGTGAGCAACTAATTGCTTTAACGACACAACAGCAGATGGCGTTGTTAAGTAACACGAAGTCAATGAGTGTTTGCTTTGAGGTTAGACTAAAACCAATTGTTTATTTTCCAAAAAACACAATTTAAAAAAAAAAAATAACGAGCAAAGCTCGGTCATCCAGGTACTTATAGAGATTCGAACAATTTGAGTTTGAAATTTGTGGGATCCGTCCGAAAGATTGTGAATAGCACCGCTGCCGCTGGAGCAAACACGGAATGACGTCACTCGTCATGCGTCTCTTTCGAACTATTTGTAAATGATTCATTTCGGTCTTGCTCAAGCATCGATTGACGTCACTACGTGTTGCCCGCGTGACCGGAATGCTACACCTGGCGGAGTATATTATCGTACCATGATTCAAAGAGTTTTGTCGCTAAGCGACCGCTCTGTGAATCAAAACACAGAAACAAAAATGTAATTAACCACAAACCCACTTACTTTTGTAAACATAAACCTACAAGTTGGTATAAAATGTTTGCTCTATGACTTTGGACAGAATAAAATTCTGATAGAAAATCCGACATCAGTAATTTCCTCCTGTTTAAACCACAATCTCGGAAAGGCATCGTTACGGACACATATCGTCACGCTTTTCCCCCGAGGAGGCTGGCAGAGGTGTAATACAACACCCACACTTCGCCGGACGATATTCAGTCCCAAATGTGACAGGGGGCGAGCCTTTCGCCATACACCGGGATACAGTCATGTAGCTGATGACATACAATACGCACTTATGCTCACACAAAGAACAAATTGGTGCGTGCCGTCCTCTGGGTTTGAACCCGCTCCCTCTGGTTTGAGAGGCGGGCCTTCTCCCAACTAGGCTGCCATCGCTTGTGCACGGACACACTCCATCAAAATGTGTATAGTGTCTTCAAAAACGACGCAATCATTGCAATTTGGAGATGGTGTCTTTTTTATAATGTATCCAAACTGACTAGATGGAATTACCTTGTATAATTCAGCTAACCTTAGCCGATGCTTAGCTGAATCGTTGATGTTGCGTTTGAAATTGCAAGAAAAGGACGAGCAACACCGGGGCAATTCAGCTAACCTTAACCGATGAATATATTAATATGTATAATGTTAAGCGACATTGTGGTCTAAGATGGAGCATGACGACCTAGAAGGTACTTATCCACTCTAGCCTTGAAGATACCTAGGTTATAGTTAGTTGGGAATACAGACGATGGCAAGGTGTTGCTATTATAAATTAAGAGAATATCTTAAAGATGAAAACTTAATTATTAAAGAATTAGCCGGCCCACTCCACATTACATTGCAATACCCTAATAGGGTCCATTATGAGAGACTTACCTATATTATAACTTTTAAGATCTTGTGAACCCATGTAACAATCACCATAATGCGCAATAAATCCTTGACTTTGACTTTGATGCTTAGTTGAATCTTTGATGTTGCGTTTGTCGTAAAAAATCGGACGGGAACGGCTCAGTGTCAATGTCTCACAAACGTGCCAGCTATGGAGTAATTAATAACGTTTCACGTTAGTTCTGAGCTGTTGCTCGTCCTTTTGTAAAAAAAAAAACAAACACAACATCAATGATTCAGCTAAGCATCGGCTATGGTTAGCTGAGTTGACCGGAGATTTGGTGATTTGGTGATTTGGAGATTTAGTCCAAGCCTAGAGTGTGGAATACTCTGCCAGAGAGTGTGTTCCCTGACACTTATAATCTAGCAGCCTTAGAAATAAAGTTTCAAAACATGTGTACACACATTGTGTAACACAAAAGTTGAATAATAAAAATATTTTTGACTTAAACGTTGTGTACAGTTCGTGTACAGATGTAACAAAATCAAAGGAAAATAAACATTCGTTAAACGGCCGGGTACCCTTGTTTAGCGGGTGTGTACGGGGTCAAGATGGCGGATTTCACTATAACAGCTGATCTACACTCAGTAACTATGATAGAAACTGTGTCATGTTTTTCTATTGTCTTAGTAAAAACGTTTTTATTTGATATTGTGACATTAGACACATTGTAGTGTTGACATTGATTGTTCCGTTCAGAAATTTGTTGTTAGTCTCCCACTATAACCAAAAGAAAATGTTTTCCTCTAAAATAGTTTATTACGACGAATTTTGGACAAGAGATTCAAAAAACAACATAGTTTATTAATATTACTTTCCTAAAACGTAAATTAAACGTGCAATATTAAAAATTAAGGAGCTTTCTTAAAAAATAATCACTAAAAAACTATTTGGACGAAAAAGTTTCTAAACGTCTTCCAAGTGGTGTCTTCAAGGTGTCTTCAAGTCTCGAGTGAATCGGTTTCTTGTAGACAAGCGTGCTCCATCGTAGGCCGCGTCACTGCATCACCAGGCATTTTGGGGGCTGAGCTACCCACGTCCGTAGGAGTGTACTCTATTCTGATTCCCTACACATGGTCCCCGGGTAGTGCTAACCGGGTAGCAAACTCTGGTGGGAGGCTTCGGCCGCGGCTAGTTGCCACCCACCGGACCAAGCCATGCCGTGAAATGACCTAGTCGTGTTTCGGGATGTAGTCCGGTGTAACCGTTCCGAAGACGGGTCTGAGCAGTAGCGCACTTGTAGCGCCTCACTCAACTGCCGTCTTTGTACTTCTTAACTCTACAAAACTTCAAGGCTAGAGTGAATAAATACCTCATAGGTCGTCGTGCTCCATCTTAGACCACAACGTCGCTTAACATCAGGCGAGTTGGTGGTCAAACGCCGACCTATTCTTCATAAAAAAAGGCATCTTGGCGGCCAAACGTAAGCCTATCCTACTTCTCACAAACATTATAAACGCGAAAATTTGTAAGAATGGATGGATGGATGGATGGATGTTTGTTGCTCTTTCACGCCAGAACGGCTGAACAGATCTGGATGAAATTTAGCACAGAGATAGACTATAGTCTAGAATAGCACAAAGGATAGTTTTTAACCGCGGGTGAAACTGCGGGGCGCAGCTAGTTAAGCAATAAAAAAAGCTAACAAGAAATTTGGTCATCATTCTTTAATTTTCTTTTATATTAGGTAATCACCCTCTAAAAATAATTATCAAAATCAGAGTACTCTGTAAGAAGTTATTCGTGATCATACATAAAAAAATACAAAAAAAAAAATATTACGCGTGGACTTGTACACCTCCTCCATTTCGTCGGTTAAAAATAATCATAATGTGGCATTTCAGACTACAATCTATCTCTGTGCCAAATTCCAGCCAGAACCGTTCAGCCATTCTACCGCGATTGAGTAACAAACATCCATACATCCATACATGTATGTTATGTAAGTATAATCCAAATAGTATAAGTAGGTGTATCAACACTCTTATTTTTGTTTTAATTTTTGCACACCCATGTCCCATACTCTTTCATAAGTATCCTCTCCATCCTGAGGTTGCCTAGAAGAGATCGCTCTTAGTGATAAGGCCGCCAGTTGTTACACTACAGTTTAAGATTTTTCTGTTCTTTTGTTTTTGTTATTTCTGATGTGAACAATACAGTGTTAATCTATCTATCATAATTCCATACATTCATCCAAATTTCGCATTTTTAACATTAATGTGATGTGATATGATATCTGATAGATTAGGTAGAAAACGTAGGTAACAGCCTTAACAGGGCAAAGAATAACGTGAATTTTCTTCAATATCGTGTTTCCAACCCAGGATCCTTGAAATCTACACGTTCCTACTTGTCAGAGATACTTCTTACGTGATCGGCAAATTGAAACTCGTGAGCGCTTGAAGACCACTTGATGTTTATTGGAGACTACTTCTGAAGAATGAGGGCAAATACCAAAGATAACAAAATGGGTGGACTGTTCATGTTAAGAGTCCGGCGACCACTTTAGACTAACTTCGCATTGGCTTAAGGTTTTTTTTTTTATAATACGAGTACAATACAAATAATATAAGACAAATAATTTTATTATCAAAAATGTACATTATCCAACACAAACAACTTATTCTTAAATGTTTTCAAATTACCCTAAGATAAATGAGTGTTGCTTGTAGTCCCTGCACTAGGTATGAAAACCTGTATCGCAGGGGCCACCTATTTCTTACTAATTACTGAGGTAGTGCGGTACACTATCACAAAGTTTTTATTTTCGATTGAGTGTGATATTGTGATATTGTGTTCGGCTGAAAGGGTGGGCATGTGTACGGGGAGGGTTGTATTGTGTGTGAATAGTTAATGTGTGTGTGTTTTCTATAGCCATTTCGTCTAGAAGAAGACTACGAGCGAAGAGAGCGAGTAATGATACTGATGAGCCTCTAAACTTACCTACAGAGTGACAAAGTGCAATTTTTTTTAATGACTTTTGCACTTCTGTGATCATTCTTAAGTAACTAAGAATTTCCCTTGTATTATGGACTCATTTGAAAGCTAATGATGTAGACAACCTCCCTAATTATGTAAAGGGATTTTTGATTTGCTTTGTCTATCTATTGAATAAATCAGTCAAAAGTGACCCCTTACAAATTCAGATTTTTTCATAGCTCTATTTTCTCATGAGAAGGTTTTAAAAAAAAACCAAGAACATAGGGGCGGAGATATATGTACTGATGTTGGAAAGGGTACAAAAAAGATTTCTACGATTTTTATATAAAAAAAATTTGCGTTTTACCCTTTCATGTACCCAACCAGATACTTGCAGGGCACATTAGGGTTCAATTCGCTGGAAACCCGGAGACTGCATGATAACCTGCTAACTGCTCACAGGATACTACACGGGGCACTTGATTGCCCGGAGATTCTGAACGAAGCGAGTCGTCTTAACGTGCCGGAGCAGCGCACTAGATTTCGTAGCGGTACCCACGGTGTACTAGGAGTGCGCCTCCCTCTTTTTGCGCCGGCACCAGCCCGCACGGTTGCACGGCAGCAATCCCCCATCTACCGCGCGCAACAACACCTAAACGCTCTCAGTGCCTCTCACCCACAACTAGACATATTCGCTGATGAGCTAAAGGTGTTTGCAAAAAAGTCATTGCCATATTGCGAGTACGTACATCTATAGTAAGATTTTTATATTGTTTAATTGTTTCAGTTTGTTTCTTTGTTTTTTCGTTTACTTAGTTAATTTTTTTTTTCTTTAATTTTATTGTTCGTTTTTTGTTTGTTTGTAAGGATATTTTATTTCAATTTCTGTATTATTAGTGCATATTTATATAATTAAAATTTATTGTTAGACATAAGCTGTAAATAATGTAATGATTGGGTATATTAGTCCGTAAGTTACATTTTAAAATAAATAAATAAATAAAATAAATAAATGTAGTTCATTTAATTGTACATGCTCTAAATTTCATCATAATCTGATAAATGGTTTCCAAGAAATTTGACAAGCGCGTTTGTATGGAAATTTCAGAGTGTCGCGGGACTCTTAAGAAAATATAAAAATAGATTTTCGTATTTTACCCGCGGAAGCTGATTAGACCTGTTTATTTTGTGTAGGAAGTATGTTGTTTGTCGATTAAGCGAGTATTGGCGAACGAAGCGTCTCTGCTTCAGTTTCGACAAAATGCTTTTGAATGTCCGATTTCTGTCCGGATCTTCGTCCGAATCTTCGTCTTCCTTTACATGTCGCATTACCCAATCGATTCTTTTGAAATTTTGTGAGTAGGTTCAATAATTATACAGATTTTTTTGTCGAGGCAGTTTTTGGAAATTTTCAAAACGGCGGAGATATTAAATAAAAACACGGACTCACCGAAACAAAAAAACTTTATAATGATTACACTTTAAAAAAAAATCACTAGATTCGGTTCCGGAATGCGACTTGTAGGGGAGAACAAACGTCTGCCGAGAGGTCTCCAACTCACAGAATCACTAGTGTTTAATAAAACACAAGTGAACAGATCTGGATGAAACTCAGCACAGAGATAGATTATAGTATGGAATAGCACTCATGCTACTTTTCAACTGTAGGTAGGAACTACTAATATTATAAACGCGAAAGTTTGTAAGAAAGGATGGATGGATGTTTGTTACTCTTTCACGCCAGAACGGCTGAACAGATCTGGATGAAATTTGGCACAGAGATAGATTATAGTCTAGAATAGCACATAAAGTACTTTTTAACTGCCGGTTACACCACTAGACGCAGCTAGTTATAAATATGCAGATTACCTACTTGCGTATTTCCTTAAACAAATTGAGCAATCAAAACCAGCTATTAAACATTTAGAAACCCTAACAGATTATGAGAACTCGCTCCGCTCGATCAAATACGGCCTATTTCACCCGAGGACCGCTAGCCAAATGTGGCAGACAGCAGATGGCACTGTGGTCTCTCGCTCAACAAACACTACACTACTCTGTCATATACCCACCTATTTAGGCCTGCTATAGACTATGCGATGATGCAGTCCAAGCCGATTTCGGCTACGGCGACCAATTGCTGTTACTGGGAGGCTACTGATTGTGTGTCCTCACATGGCTGATATACCCAATTTTTGCAGTAAATATTCGAGCAACATGTGAGGACGTTAATGTCGTAATTGTAGGTAATGTTAGAAGGCGGTTTGCTCCTCAGTCGTTCTCGCCTGGAGAACTCGTTCTGTCACTATGCGATACTCTTAAAGTGAAACTTCTAACGCGACTTCCAACAAGGTTGCGTTAAATGTTTAACGCGTTTGGGGACAGAGAATATAGAAAGAGACAGAGCGAGAGTGAATGCGAGGCACTCGAACGCGTGCGCGTAGTATACCTGTTACAGGCCAGCGCGAGCGTTAGCAACGAGTAGCGTCCAGTGTTCCAACGCAAGAGGGAGAGAGAAATAAAGATACACAGAAGTTTCACTTCTTCAGCGCGAAGGGACTCCACGTGCAATTTTTTCTAATTACTATTTAAATTGTAAATATGTCGGAGACATTTAGCTGTTTTTTAACCCCTAACGCAAAAAACGACGGGGTGTTATAAGTTTGATATGTCTTCGGCATCGTAGTTTCTCTGTGGCATCGTAGCTCCCGATCGGATTAACCGACTTTGATTTTGTTTTACTTTAATTAGTCGAGAGTGTTCTTAGCTATGTTTGATTGTTAGCTATGTATTTTTATTTTTTATTTTTACTATTTTATTATTTATTTTTACTTGTGTACAAACTCTTCTGCAAACGAAGAAAAATGTTCATTAAGCGAACAAAACTTTTTTTATATATCTCGATTACATTCAATATTTTTTTAATATCAAACACGGCAATCGTAGATATTTACTGCTCTTATGAAGGCTTTTATACACAAACTCTTAAGCAAACGAAGAAAATGTTCATTACAGTGAATATTTGTCCTAGGTGAAAATTGAACCCGTACCCCCAAGAGCAAAAGCCAGGATCACTACCAACTGAGTCACCAAGGCAGTCGGTTTTGTATTGGTGAATATGTGATTCTAACTATTTTAATATCAGAAGCCTTCACAAGCCAAATTGTTTAAGAACAAAATACTAGTATTTGATAAGTCTTTGTAGTTTTAAACTAATGTGTAGAAACGATTGTATAATACTACCCCGTTTGTATAGTACTACTGTGCCCCGCGATGTCGGTTAAAGAGTAGCCTATTTAACGAGCCACCTCCAATAAACATCTAACTGATAACACCGTGAAAACACCGCATCAAAATCTGTTGCATGCTTTAACTGTAGCCCGGTGTACGGCGACAGGCTCGCCCCCTGTCACATTTGGGACTAAATATCGTTCGGAAAAATGAAGGTGTTTGCCAGCCCTTTTAGGGAAAAGGCGTGACGATATGCGTGTACGTACAGTACTCGGCGATATTTATTGCACAGAGAAGAGAGAATGCACAGAGAACAGAGATTGCACAGAGAACAGAGAAGAGACTTCACCTTCGTAGAGCGTTATCTCTGTCGCACACTAAACGAAACTGTCGTACGAAAGAGATAACGCTCTACCAAGCCGAGTCTCTTTCCAAAAGACGATGTGCAATATTTATCGCTGGGTACTGTATGTATTATTTACAAGTAGCTCTGTCACGTTCTCTCACGACAAAATTGATGAAAAGATTTTGTCACGACACGCACGCTCTAGGCCTGCTAAACATAAATATTGTCGCATAGTCTGTTGCAAGCTTTACACGGCACACTTGTGTGTTGCCATATGACATAGCTCAGCTACTGAGGGGATATCGGGGCAAATAAATTTGTTTACAGTCCCGGATGAAATGCGCCTGTGGTCGCTCGATATCGGTTTTACTATACGATGGATAGAAACTAACCACTTTACCATATTGGGAACAAACAAGTATGCTATCTTCATAGCGACTGCCTGGGTGGCTTAGTTGGTAGCGAACCTGCCTGCTGAACTTGGAGGCGTGGGTTTGATTCCCACCTAGAGCAAACATTTATGGGATGAACATTTGTGTTTATTCTATGTCTGGGTGTTAATATCTATTTGTGGATGCGTTTAAAAACATACATCTTTATGTATATAAATTACGTGTCACGTTGTTTGTCCGCTATAGACTCCTAAACTACTTAACCGATTTCAATCAAATTTGCACACCGTGTGCAGTTCGATCTAACTTAACAGATAGCATAGCTCACATAAGTATGTATATGAATAATAAGCGCGAACGAAGTCGCGGGGTGATAGCTAGTATATGTATATACTAGCTGCGACCCGTGGTTTCACCCACGGTCCCACAGGAACCGTTGATTTTTCTGGGATAAAAAGTAACCTATGTCCTTTTCTGTACCCTAAACAACATGTATGCAAAATTTTAAGACGATCGGTTGAGTAGTTCAGACGTGAAAGCGTTACAAAGAAACAAAGAAAATGAACAAAGACTCACTTTTTCATAGTATATGTAGTACCTTTGATTTTAGTCTAACCTCAAAGCAAACACTCATGATTGACTTCGTGTTACTTAACAACGCCATCTGCTGTTGTTCCGTTAAAGCAATTAGTTGCTCACAAAAAAATAGTATTATTATTCGCCAATAGATGTCAGGAAGAGTCATATTTTTCAGTTGAGACTACTCAAACGCCTCCTTTTTGTTATTTTTTTTCCAAGTTTATGTTTAAGTTGATTATCGATAAAACACGAATAAAATGACATTTTCTAAAAATGATTCCTAGCTAGATCGATTTATCGCCCCCGAAACCCCCTATATACTAAATTGTATGAAAATCGTTGGAGCCGATTCCGAGAATCCAATTATATATATATGTATATACAAGAATTGCTCATTTAAAGATATAAGATATGTATATACAAGAATTGCTCATTTAAAGATATAAGATAAGATAAGATATATCCGTCTCTGGCAGCCATAGTACAAGCTTTGTTTAGATTGGGGTCAGGTAACCGTGTGTGAAAATGTTCCGAATAATTTTTGTTTTATTATTTATTTCATAGATCGGTATACATTGCGTGGCTTGTATGTGTGCGCGCACTGCACGCCTGTTCGCACTCAGCACGAGACGCACACAAAGACAATTTGCAAAGATGCTAGAGATGCATTAAAGTTCTTACGAAACTTTTTCTTGACTAAATATTGTCAGTCAGTTGAGATGATGACAACAGGGCTCACTGAGGGAAAATTCAAATCACATGTAAAAACTACATTAATCAAAAGAGGGTATTATAAGGTAAAGAATTATTTAGAAGACAAAGATGTCTGGATACTTCCACTTCCGCCAAGTAGCCACTAGTATTTATACTTAGATATTACCTAGTTGTAAGCCAAAACTTGTGAGAATGTAATTTATTTATTATTTGAAAAAATAATGCCCCTCAGTTTCTTGCCTGTTCTTCTGAGTAGAGGTTCTTTATCCGAACAAGGCGGTCGAGTCTATTTTAATAACTTTGACGTTCATAAGTGTATCTTTGATACCTAAATTGAAGAAAAACATTTTGACTTTGACTTGGATCATTTGCTGCCAGAGCGAGAGCAAATACTGGTGCCTATGATCCAAAAAAACAACGTCTTACATTCCAGGAGCAAACACGTATGACGTCACTCGACATCTTCATCCGTCTCTTACGTACACGTATTTGTAAATGACTTATTTCTTTCTTCCTTAAGCATCGCTTGACGTCACTACGTGTTACCCACGTGACCGGAATGCTACACCTGGTGGAGTATATTATTATACCATGCTGTGGCAAACGGGCTTTTTATAGTAAACTAGCTGTCACCCCGCGACTTCGTTCGCGTTTATTATCTTAATATATATAAATCTCGTGTCACAATGTTTGTCCTCAATGAACTCCTAAACCACTTAACCGATTATAATAAAATTCGCACACCATGTGCAGTTCGATCCAACTTGAGAGATAGGATAGTTGAGAGATATAATAATATACGCAAACGAAGTGACAGCTAGTTCATATATATATATGTGAGCTATCCTTTCTGTTAAGTTAAATCGAACTGCACACGGTGTGCAAATTTGATTGAAATCGGTTAAGTAGTTTAGGAGTCTATAGCGGACAAACAACGTGACACGTAATTTATATATATTAAAGATGAGATAAATAATAAATAAATTCAGGACATTTTCAAACTAAGCAAAGCTTGTACTATGGCTGCCAGAGACTGATGGACGTACATTTATATTTTTAAATACAAAAAAAAAATGATTTTAACACCCACACATAGAACAAACACAAATGTGCATCACATGAATGTTTGCAATCGGCAAACCCGATTATCCAGCCGATTGAATAAATACAATGGCTGAAAATTCAAACAGCGGCATATCTATGTTCTAGGGTGTTAATAACCAAAATTCTAGATTGACGGCCCTCGAACAGCTTATGTTAGAAGTAAAGGCTCAAAACAAACCAATCCAGAAAATCGAAAAATCTCTCGATAATATCTCATCACAAATCAAAGACATTGACTCCAATATTGCAGGTCTAGAACACAAACGCCAAGTAATGACGGCTAGAATGGACACCATAGAAGATAAACTAGAATACCTAGACATCAATGCACTGAAAACTTGCGTAGAAATTCGTAATGTACCTAAACTTAAGCTGGAATCTCAATGCCAGCTTTTCTCAGTCCTGAACGGACTTTGTAACCAAATCGGCTATCCCGTTACCCAATCAGATGTCCGTGATTCCTACCGGATTCCCACCAAACCCGACAAAAAGGAGGAGACAATCGTATTCGAGTTCCAGAACACTTTTCTTAAAGCGGGTGTACTTAAAGCCGCAAGACTATACAACAAGGCGCACCCTGCAGGACAACTCAACTCGTCCCACCTCGGTCTACCCGGAGATGATCATGTTCCCATATACATCTCGGAACGACTGACAGCAAAAACAAGAAAATTATTCTATTTAGCCCGGAACTTCAGCAAAGAAGAGTCATTTGCCCACTGCTGGGTATCTCGCGGAAAAGTTTTTCTTCGTAAACAAGAAGGCGCCCAGTATTTACAAGTTAAAAGTGAATCTCAACTGCAAGAACTAAAACTACAATCCCACAAATGACTTACTGGACGTAGTCTGTGTTTTTATGTGGCTTTTAGTATGTGGAGTTTAATAACCTCATTTTTGTATACTTATAATACCACAAATCACGTAGCCGTAAGTCATTATAAGCTAACCATAGAACCTAAGTTAAGATCACTAACCTTACTTTTTTTATATATTGTTCACTTTTTCTCACCCACTGTACCTACGGTTTTTATAATAGCAGATAAACTTAAACAATCACTCCACCTAAATACACACACACCACATAACACATTTATACACTTAATCAACATGATAAATACACAAATGCTTCCCTTCACTTTAATTTGCCACAACAGAATAACTGCAAGCTTTTTGTGCAACTTTTATTTACTCACTGTAGGACAGTATGTAGTCACGCGTTCAATAAATAAAAAATATATATTCTTCTACTACAGATATTTACATTCGGATTTAATTACTGGTCAGTTACAAATGAACAATAGTGAAAGCGTGTGCGCTCTTAGCTGGCAGATCAATAACTACCACGGGAAACATAATCGAGTAAATATTCCTCACAAGTTTTATTTGAAACAGATTCGTGGAATAGATAAGCAACACGTGCAATCGGTTACTCTGGCCAAGTCATTTTGTAACTATGTTAATTGGAACGCTGCTTCACAAACCGACGATTTGACTTCGCAGGCCAATACCTTCTACATTTTGGCATACAATACACTCAAAAGATATACTGTCAGTCACAATACCGAAACACTAAATTCCCTTGACAACGTTAAACTATTATCGAAATTTCATAGAATTGATTATACATTGCGAAAATTTACAGAAATCTCTTCGAGCTGGGTACCTTACAATAATTATAACTGCAGTAGTCGTCTCTACTCGTCTTACCTGTTTTTCTAGCAATTTGTACAGTTTACAAATTGCTTTTTTATGTATAAATAATAAGCATAACCATGAGTAGTTTGGAACTAATTGAAAGCATAGACGACACTACACTTATTGAAAGCTACCTTGCTCACTCACCAGAAGACTGTAAACGTATCTTAAAGGACCTTGATAACCAATTTATGATAGTGAACCAAAATATCCGAAGTGTTCAAAAAAACTTAGACTTTCTTTCAGTCTTTATAAGAAGACTGGAACTTCTACCACATGTGATCATTCTAACCGAATGCAGACTAAATGACAGTTTTAATCCTACAAACTTGCCCGGCTATAATTGTCAATACTCAAAACAATATCTTAATCAAAATGATGGAATCGTAGTTTACATTAGAGATAATATTTCTGCAGATGTTGAGGAACCCAGCTTTCTTGATGCAAACTGTCTACTCATAAAGATTAAAGGTTTTCTTACCATCCTAGCAATATACCGTTCTCCCTCATTTAGAAATGCAGAGAGGTTTATGAATTCTCTAGAAGACACCATTAACAAAATAAAGGGACCAGCTGTTATTACAGGTGACTTGAATATTGACATTGCCTTCTCCTCCAAAGATGGAAAAGCGTCTGACTACCTAGATTTGACATCACACTTCGGCTTCATACCAGGCCATGTCTCACCTACCCGAGATAGTCTCACCTGCCTAGACCACTCACTCATTAGGAGTAAAACCCCAACACGGGTCCTCGTATGTGACTCTGACATTACTGATCACTATACAGTCCTGACTGTACTTAATTCTTCTCTCTCGAACTCACCTAAACCAAAATCTATAAACAAAATCAACTTTAGCGGTCTTATATCTGATCTAGAACAAACTGACTGGACAGTATTACACAGTGAATCCGACGCTGCCGTGGCAACACACTCTTTCATAGACATTATTACCGACTGCCTCAAACACAATTCCTCCCATACCAAGCTGCGCTGCGCTGAATTTCTATGTAAGCCCTGGATGACTAAAGGTTTACTTAAGAACCTTAGGAAACGAGATGCTTTACACTCCCAGGCTAAACGTAACAAAAATGACCTTGCCACCCAAATTAAATATAAAAACTACAGGAATTACTGCGACATTCTTTTGAAAAATTTAAAGGTGCAATATGAAAGAAATTCTATTGAAAAATCGAGTGGAAATAGTAGGAAACTCTGGAAAACTATTAAAAACATCTGCAGTATTAAATCATCTCAACAAGAGCCCTCAGAATTATTAGTAACTCAGCCTACTCAAGTCGATTCGGTAAACCAAGTCAACAATTTTTTCTCTAATGTTGGTAAAGAGTTGGCAGATAAAATTCTGCAACGTCTTGGTACGACTGAGAGACATTTGGCCAACATAACTTCCTCGACTGAATCTGCCCCAAACAACTCATTTTTCTTGACTCCTACTAATAAAATTGAAATTTCCAAGATCCTATCCAATCTTAAGTCATCCTCTGCTATAGGCTGGGATGGCATCAGCAACGACATACTAAAGCGTGCCAAACACGTGCTTGCTGAACCTATTGCTCACATCTGCAACCTAAGTATGCTCTCGGGTTCAGTACCAAATGTCCTCAAAACTGCTATAGTCGTGCCTATTTTCAAAGCTGGTGACAAAACTTCTGTCTCAAACTACAGACCCATTTCACTTCTCCCAACTCTGTCTAAGGTTTTGGAAAAGGTTATAAATAAAAGACTCCTAGACTACCTGGAGACAAATAACTTGCTTTCACCAAACCAATATGGCTTTCGTCGTAGTAAATCGACTGAGGACGCAGTGGTAACGCTTATGGATTCCGTTATTGATGGTATTAACAATGGTACAAAATGCATTGGCGTCTTCCTGGACATGGCTAAGGCGTTCGACACTGTCTCACGGCCAATCCTACTAAAGAAGCTTGAAATGCTTGGTATTCGTGGACTCCCATTGGAATGGTTTAAATCTTACCTGAGCGAGCGAAACCAGAGAGTACGCATTGGCGATTACTGCAGTGGGTATGCTAGCATAGAGTTTGGTGTCCCCCAGGGCAGCGTTCTAGGCCCAACCCTATTCCTGGCGTACATAAATGACCTCTGCAATCTAAACCTGACTCAAACAAGTGTACTAGCTTTTGCAGATGACACTGCCTTAATTTTTTATGGCAAGGATTGGGACGAGGCTAGTTCAGTAGCACAAACAAACCTTGCAGTCGTAGCCAACTGGCTGCAAAACAATCTTCTCACTCTAAACACAAGCAAAACCAAATTTATGACATTTAGAATCAGTGAACGTACAGGGCCACAAAAACCGATACATCTTCGCCTCCACCAGTGTGACTATTCAGCCTCCGTACCATGCCTATGCGGGGAAATCGAAGAAGTGGAACATCTTAAATATCTGGGAGTTACTATTGACCACAAATTCACATGGACGCAACAGATTAATGGTTTATGCAATCGCCTCAGAAAACTACTACATATATTCAAAAAGCTTAACGCCGCAGCTGATACCAAAACCATTAGGATTGTCTACCTAGCTATCTGTCAGTCAATAATCAGTTACGGAATCGTATGTTGGGGCTCTGCCGCTAAAACACTACTCCTAAAGCTAGAGCGAGCACAAAGAGCCGTATTAAAAGTTGCGTACCGGATGCCTTATAGGCACCCTAGTGACTCTTTGTATCAGGATGTGAACCATACAAATGTACGGGGTCTGTATATTACGGCTACTGCACTAAGATTCCACAAACATGCAAAAAACACCATAGCGGTACCAACCGGTCTCTCACGCCGGCGCTCTTGGAAATTGCCATTCCCTAATACCTCATTTGCAAAACGCTCCTTTAAGTTTAAAGGGGCCTACCTGTACCAAATGCTAGACAAAAAGTTAAGAATCCTAAATGATTCCAGGTATATCTGCAAACGGAAACTACATAGTTACTTGATGACCTTGGGCTACCGAGAGACAGAGAGCTTCATTATTCCAGTTGGCTAACAGTGATGGCCTGGGCCAACTCCCATCCTGGGGCGGTCCAGGCCATCACTGAACCTGGTTTTACGACTGGCTTAAACTCAGCATAGTTAATAAAGTCGATCATCCTAAAGCCGTACAGACTGTGTAGCAGCAAGTGGGCTCGTTGCGGCAGAGTATCTGAAGTTGGAACTAAACATTACATAAGCACACATTAACACATACATTATCAGTTATAGCACATACATACACACACACACACGCACATACACTCATCAAATTTATAAAAACCTAAATCAAACAAACAGTGGACAAACACTTCAATTCCTTAATAATAATGTTACTTGTTTATCCTTGTGTACCATATACTTGTGTACGTTATTGCGCTACATAATTAAATAATAATTAATATGGAAGAAAGAGACTGGATTTCGCGACACAGGTTTGCCTAGTGCGAAATCTAGGGTACTTTTGTCATATTGTCTCCCTTTACTGGAACCTTCATACTTAGATATACATTATTTTTGTACCTACTTACTATGTTTATTAAATAAAATAAATAAATAAAATAAATAAGTATTTTATCAGTCCCTGGGAGCCATAATACAAGCTTTGCTTAGTTTGGGGTGAGGCGACCGTGTGTAGATGTGTCCCGAATTTATTTATTTATTTTCTGATTGTCATCTTATATTATTCGACAGTTAAGAAAAAAAACCGTCTAAAACGTTTATGTTTTATTCCGTATCTCTTCGCTCAAAAAAAAAAAGCTCCAGAACAGCAGTTAACAACACAAAAAACCACTTATCTCTCCCCTCTTCCTCCCCTTCATTGAACGCGCTCAACCAGCACAATTTAAAGAAAATGATAATCTCAAAGCCCTTGGAGATAAGATTTGCTAACGAAAAACGACTGGATTGAAAAACAAGCTCGCTTCCTCAATAAATTCGATTTTATTTGCGTCTTTCACAAAAAGATCTTTTTAAAGAAATGATTGATCGCCGAGTGAAGGGAATGTTGAATCATTATAATAACTTAGGTGATTCTCACACTGCTACGCGGCACACGATACGGCGTTAAACCGCGTTTTTAAAGTTTTGTGTAGAAATACAACCTCTCTATAACTTCTCATGGAGCGAGCGATGATAGCCTAGTTGGACAAGGCCCGCCTCCCAAGCCAAAGGTAGCGGGTTCAAACCCAGAGGATAGCACGCACTAATTTGTTTATTGTGTGAACATATGTGCGTATTGCATGCCATCTGATACATGACTGGAGCAAGGCGTATGGCAACAGGCTCGCCCCCTGTCACATTTGGTACTAAATATCGTCCGGTGAAGTATGGCTGTGGTATTACACCTCTGCCAGCCCACTCAGAGAAAAGGGGTGACGATATGTAATAACTTCTAATCCAATTTCGCTCATACGCAAACTTTAAAAATGTATTTGAATGAACTGCTTACTCGAAAATTTCATGAAGATACTAGATCAACGATACTCTAGTTACCGTCGAACAAACAAAACAAATGTCCAGGTATCCCTCTAGAATCTGGGTCCTCGCTACGCTCAGTCAATTATACTAGTAGTTTCCTTCGCGTACCTCCATAACTTCTCATTCGGTTTCGCTAATATTCAAACTTAAAAATTGTATTTGCTTGAACTACTTGCTTGCACAGTTCCATGAAGTATATAGGCAATATCACAAGTATCAATTTAAAAAAAAGCCAATTCAAAAAATTACCTAGTCGTGTTTCGGGATGTAGTCCGGTGTAACCGTTCCGAAAACGGGTCTGAGCAGTGGCATACTTGTAGCGCCTCACCCAACTGCCGTCTTTGTACTTCTTCACTCTACAAAACTTCAAGGCTAGAGTGAATAAGTACCTTATAGGTCGTCGTGCTCCATCTTAGACCACAACGTCGCTTAACATCAGGCGAGTTGGTGGTCAAACGTCGACCTATTCTACATAAAAAAAAATACAAATACCACCAACACCGATTTTCACTAAACATAACTAAGAACACGCCCGACTAATTCACCTTTCAAACAAAAAAAAAAACAAAATATAAATCGTATCATTCGTTCGGAAGCTACGATGCCACAGACAAACGCACACACAGACACGTCAAACTTATAACACCCCGTCTTTTGCGTCGGGAGTTAATAAAACACGCGTGGTACGACAAACTAACGACGTTTCCCCGCGCGAAAGATTTCGCTCGTCGTCCCGCGCACCGTCTTGGTCGCGTCGCTCGCCGCGTCGGAATCGCGTAGCGCGGAGTAATGTTACAAACGCCTAAGGCTCTTTACATCTAAAAAAAAAGAAGAATAATTGAAAAGACATGTGACATGTGTATAGGCAGTAGTAAAACAACAAACATAAAGGCGCGAACCCACTGCTGCGCACGTTCAGCCCGGCCACGCGGCGCATTTTAGCTGCGTGGCTTCGTTTGTTAGATAACGTGGGCTTACATTTCCACCGCAGCGCACGCTATGAACCCACGACTATGTATAACTGTAGCGTGGTGGCACTGAATTGACGTCACGTGGCTCGCGGAAATATGTTCCCTACATAGCTCAACGTATAGCCGTATATCGCATGCACAGCGTGCATGGCGTTGAGATGCGTGGGTGTCTTATTCAGGCAAGCCACGCGTATAGCAATGACGTCATGAATCTCATATTCATGCGTAGCGTGTCCGTGGGTTTTTTTTTTAAATCTAGAATAGGTCGACGTTTGACCACCAACTCGCCTGATGTTAAGCGACATTGTGGTCTAAGATGGAGCACGACGACCTAGAAGGTACTTATTCACTCTAGCCTTGAAGATACCCAGGTTATAGTTAGTCGGAAATACAGACGATGGCAAGGTTGCGGTGGATACTACGACATGCATTTCTTGCAAAGCGAAGCTAGACACACGTGCATAGCCTCACCGTGCGCCGCGGTGGACCAGCGCCTTAAGAGTCCGGCGACCTAACTAACTTCGACCTAGCCGACCTAGACTAACATCGCATTGGCTTAAGGTATTCTATAGCAATTTTGTCTAGAAGGAGAAGACGAGCGAAGAGTAAGCAAGTAATGATACTGACGAGCCTCTAAACTTACCTACAGAGTGACAAAGTGCAATTTCAATTTTTTTAATGAATTTTGCACTCCGACCTAGACTAACATCGCATTGGCTTAAGGTATTCTATAGCAATTTTGTCTAGAAGGAGAAGACGAGCGAAGAGTAAGCAAGTAATGATACTGACGAGCCTCTAAACTTACCTACAGAGTGACAAAGTGCAATTTCAATTTTTTTAATGAATTTTGCACTTCTGTAATCATTCTTATGTAACAAAGAATTTCCCTTGTATTATGGATTCATTTAACGCTAATGATGTAGACAACCTCCCTATGTACCTAATGGAATTTTTGATTTGCTTTGTCTACCTATTGAATTAATCAGTCAAAAGTGACCCCTTAAAAACGTGGATATTTTTCATAACTCTATTTTCGCTTGGGAACGTTTTAAAAAAAACCAAGAACATAGGGGCGGAGATATTGCTAATTTATTGTATATGCTAAATTTCATCATAATCTGACAAATGGTTTTCAAGAAATTTGAGAAGCGCGTTCTATGGAAATTTCAGAACGTCGCGGCCCTCTTAACACTTTATTCCGTTCTCATGTTCTATTAACATTACCACTGAATTTCATCTCGACCAGCAGCTATAATGTCTGGTATAGTAATCAAAATTGGCTTTATTTTGACATTAGAAGAGTCAAAATTATACAGATTAGGATTACCATTCGTTAGAAAATAAAGCCACAGTTCATCAGCCTTCAGCCTCTGTGACTGAATGTTCGAGTCGTATACCGCGGTTTTTCAACCTACTTTACAATTCCATTTAAGTTTTAAAGTACCTGGATGGCCGAGCTTTGCTCGGTATTCTTTTTTTTAATTGTGTTTTTTGGAAAATAAACAATTGATTTTAGTCTAACCTCAAAGCAAACACTCATTGACTTCCTGTTACTTAACAACGCCATCTGCTGTTGTGTCGTTAAAGCAATTAGTTGCTCACAAAAAATAGTATTATTATTCACCAATAGATGTCAGGAAGAGTCATATTTTTCAGTTGAGACTACTCAAACGCCCCCTTTTTGTTATTTTTCTTCCAAGTTTATGTTTAAGTTGATTATCAATAAAACACGAATAAAATGACATTTTCTAAAAATGATTCCTAGCTAAATCGCTTTATCGCCCCCGAAACCCCCTATATACTAAATTGTATGAAAATCGTTGGAGCCGATTCCGAGATTCCAATTATATATATATATATATACACAAGAATTGCTCATTTAAAGATATAAGATAATTAGAATATCATTAAAATTTAAAAAAAAGTTACGAGTGATTATTTTAAGAAAACCGTGGGCCTAAAATGCTATCTTACTGCCATGATGGTGTCGTTTTCTTTTCGACGCTGCGCGACCGCGGTCTTTATTGCGCGGCGATAAGATTCGCGGTCTGCAGCGTCGAAAACAAAACTTAACTATCATGGCATTAAGAGTCATGGTAAACCGCCTCTCAAACCAGAAGGAGCGGGTTCGGACCCAGCTAAAGGCACTCACCAATTTGTTCATTGTGTGAACATATGTGCGTATTGAATGTCATCTGCTACATGATTGGAGCCCGATGTATGGCGACAGGCTCACCCCCTGTCATATTTGGGACTGAATATCGTTCGGCAAAGTTTGGCCCCTTAGGGAAAAGGCGTGACGATATGTATGGTAGAACCCTGACATTCATCACAATCAAAAAAAGCAAAAATCATCTAACACCACACCTCCACAGGTAAATGGGAGCTCGGCTGGATCCTCTGCGACATCTGGATAAGCCTGGACATCCTGCTCTGCACCGCTTCCATCCTGTCCCTGTGCGCGATCAGCGTGGACCGCTACCTGGCCGTCACCAGGCCGCTGACCTACTCCAGGAGGAGGAGGAGCAAGAAGCTGGCGCTGACGATGATCTTCTTCGTCTGGATCGCTGCTATGGCGATCACTTGTCCGCCGATGTTTGGTTGGTGAGTAAAGTATCTTTACGAATTATTTTAGCCATGTTAAAAAATAAAAAGCGATAACAGCCTTGTTGATAGAAGGCACGCCTCTCAAGCCAGAGGGAGCGGGTTCGAACCCAGCCTACGGCACACATCACCGGACGTTATTCAGTTCCAAATGTGACAGGGGGCGAGCCTGTCGCCATACACTAGGCTCCAGTCATGTATCAGATGACGTACAATACTCGCATATGTTCAAATAATGAACAAGTTTGTGCGTGCCTTCGGCTGGGTCCGAACCCGCTCCCTCTGGCTTGAGAGGCGGGCCTTCTCCGGCTAGTCTATCATCGGTTTTATGATAATATGGAACGGAAATTACTCGCGTCCGATTTTAAGCCGGCTACTATACTATATTTTCAGTAGGAAATATGTTTTTCCAGGAGGATGCGCTCGTAGCTTAAATCTGGTTAAATTGGACGTGAGCAATTCCCGTAGGTATCATATTTTAATCATGACATGAATGTTCTATTTAGTAAATATACTTTTTTAAATATTTTGCAACGATCGAAGTAGGTAGTAGGTTATTAGAGCTAGTGTAGTGGTTTTTTTAATAAGGCGACAAAAATGTGAAAATTAAGTTAAAAAACTCAAGCTATTAATTATACTTAGGGCCGATTTTTCAATGGTCAGATAGACAAACAAATAGTGTTTATTGAACTGATAGCTAATTATTCTGTTTTTCAATGGTCAGGTATCATTTACTAGACGAATAACTCATCTATCTGAGGTATAACTTTATTTGTCGGTGGAACGGCTAGATAGCAGTTTATTCTATGGAATAAATTGTTGAGACTGTCTAAGTGATGGTCTTAAGGGTTGTCACTGTAAAAAAAGATTGATATTTCCGACACACAGAAACTAAATTAATTTTAATAGAAAAAAAAACTACCATGATCAAACTACATGAGCTATACTACCATAGCCAAACCAGCCGACGACTTTTGCACAGATTACTAGTACAGTGTCGTCTAAACTAAAACTGACAAGACAGTGACATAAGCGAAAATTGAAAATTCGAAGTCCTTTTCTAACGCGTGGATATTTTATAGTTTTGTTTCAACTGTCTGAAGTTAGCTTTTTTTTACACTGTGAAAATGGTCAGATAGTTATTCCCAATTTAAAATTGTATTGAAAAACCGAACACCGTATAGGAGTCGAATAAACAGATTAATAAAGTTATTGGCTCGGTAGTTATTAGGCGGATAAAGTAAGGATTGAAAAATCGGCCCTTAGTTATCTAACGAGCTCAGATCAACCTAGATGAAAAGATGGAACACTGCATTAAATGTTGCTGAAGCCACTTCTTTATTAAACTTGTGTGCGTGGTAATGATGCCATGAAAAACATTTACAATTGCACGAAAACTAACATTAATTCCCTAACTCTACGTTAGCCATTTCCGTTCCAATAAACAACCTTAGTAGATTCAATATTCTAAAACTGCACATATTTGTATGAGTTTAATGTAAGTGTGTATGTAAACGGCTTTTTCAAAATTGGCTTTTAAAAAACTGCGCAGTTTTAAAAAAGAACCTCAAAATGTAGTCTTGGCCACACATTCATAATGCACTATGTATATTTATGTAAACGAAACTGTACCAAAAACCATTGCACATAATGTCGAGGTAAGAATGACAAAGCGAGTAGCGTAATTTTTTTGCGTCAATGTGTGCGTGTTGTGTACATTATACGACAGTAGCGTAGTTTTTGGATGGTTTTTGGCTTCACCTAAATCATACGCCGTGCGCCATCTTATTCTCTAGGTTGATCTGAGCTAACGAGCGAGCGTTATCGAACGGAGCGTCTATGCTTCAGCTTGGACAAAAATGCTTTCGTATGTCCGAATCCTGTCCGAATCACTGCGACCTGTAGAGGAGGACAGACGTCAGCCGCAAGCTCACAGAGTCACTATCTTTTAAATTTTTTACTCGACTAAAAAAATACAATACACTGGATACCTAACTATTCCGAGTCTGTTCCACGTTTAATATTAAGGAGGTTATTGTGTCAAGCATTTAATATTACTCGTGCTAGTAGACTAAAAATTTGTCACGCCACATTAAATAAAATTAAAAAAAATATCTTTAGAAAACACATTACAAATTTAAGAAAATAAACGTGACAAGCAATCGAGCTACGAGTAACATAATCTGACCTTCGAGTAACTCGATCAGAATGTCATTAGTTTGTATGTGACAGACAAAAAACAGAGGCACCTACGTTGAGTTACTAGCAACAAGTACCGGAGATGGCTTCACATATCGCCGCAATGTTGTTATTTTTTTTATTTTTTTATTATTGACACAAATATAACTACAGTTTAAACTAAATATGCCCTTAAAACAAATGCAGTATGTATAGGACGTTTGTCCTATATAACAAATGCAGTTTGTATAGGACAAACGTCCTATACAAACTGCATTTGTATAGGACGTGAATTGTTTTAAGGGCATATTTAGTTCTCACCCTTAATTAACTTAAGTATGCCATATTATGCCTATATATAAACACTTAAAGAAACGATGATTAATCGCACATCGCGCGCGCGCTCACCCAAAACAGCTGTTGTAGGTATCGGCTAGTGCCACCATTCAGGTAGCGCCACCGCTAGTGTTCCATTTCAATTTGTAACTTCCGACGCAAAAACAATGGGTTGTTATAAGTTTGACGTGTCTGTGGGTGTGTGTCTGTCTGTTGCATCGTAGCTCTAGAACGGGTGAACCGATTTTGATTATGATTTTTTGTTTGAAAGGTGTATTAGTCGGGAGTGTTCTAAGCTATGATTAATGAAAATCAGTATCGGGTGTTTTTCAAATGTTTACTTTACACATGTTTAATTAAAGCTACTTGATTATTTAACTGTGTTTACGAGACGCTGCTGTTGTATTCCGTACCTGAATAAATGTATTGGGCTGTGGGCCACCTCAGCGGAAGTCGCAATGTTCTATTTCAATTGAGCTACCTTACTGAACTTTACTTACTAGACGCGCGACGTGCTCGAATAAAATATATCTCAGTATGTGGTTATAGATACATTAGTCATATCTAAGTGAATTACTTTTCTAGCAACTGAATTGTGCCAAACATTTCACTGTTTAATGGGACATTGCAATGTTTAGCGGTGACATCTCTAGTACGTTGCCCAAATATCTTAATGTTCACCTACGACCTTCCATGTGTCTTTAATAAACAAGGATAAGTACTACGTAGTGAAATTTCTTTTAATATTTTACAACTGCTCCAATTAAAGAATTTATTAGTAGTCATATTTTTTCGAATAATAAAAAAACATTAGCTGCGCCCTGCGGTTAAAAAGTATCCTGAATGCGATTCCAGACTATAATCTATCTCTGTTGCAAATTTTATCCAGGTCTGTTCAAGGTGACCACTTTAGAATAACTTCGCATTGGCTAAAGGTTTTCTATAGCTATTTCGTCTAGAAGAAGACGACGAGCGAAGAGAACAAGTAAAGATACTGACGAGCCTCTAAAGTTATCTACAGAGTGGACAAAGTGCAATTTCAATAATTTTTATGATCGATTTGCTTCGTCTATCTATTAAATAAATCAGTCAAAAGTGACCCCTTGCAAATGAGGATATTTTTCAAAGCTCTATCTTAGCTTGAAGACGTTTTTTTTTTAAAAAAAACCAAGATGTAGTTAATTTAAGTGTGTTATTATCTATTTAAGTATGGATTTAAAAATATCTAAGTATGTATATCAGTCTCTGGCAGCCATAGTACAAGCTTTGCTTAGTTTGGGGTCAGGCGACCGTGTGTGACAATGTCCCGAATTTATTATTTATTTATTATTATTATATTTAATTGTACATGCCAAATTTCATAATAATCTGACTAATGCCATCCAAGAAATTTGACAAACGTGTTTGTACGGAAAATTCGAAAATTCAGAGCGTCACGGAACCTTTCAGTATAGCTGGAGCTTTCTATATGGACTTCTCATACTGTCTTTGAGCTGTACTGTACTCGTTCCCGACTGGGTGTTTCTAACACGCCTCCAACTCTCCAAAACCTCAGCCAAACGTGATAAAAACAATTTAGGACTTTTCGGGACTTCAGATATTTTTGCAGATTTATTTCTCCAACCCTTTGAGGCAGAATAGCGTAAATGATTGTCTTTTCTTAGAAATTCTTAGAAATAAAGGGTTGGGGAAGGAATAGGTTTGTAATAGGATTTGGGGTTGGCGTTCTTTTTTTTCTTTTTTAAGCTTTTTTACAACGGTCTATACGGATTTTCCACTATTTCGCCGGATAGAAAATGATGACGTGTTCTAAGATGTGTATGATATATAGTAGCCAACTAGCTTAATTGGCCATTTAATTAACATCTTAGCCTTTTTATTAACTAGCTTCCTGATTAAAATTCAGCCGTAGCGTCTAACACAATATTTGATAAACTGGCTTGCTGATGCTCAGGCCATTCAAACAAAAAGGTTGACCATTTGACAAAAATACTAACTTTTGACCGAATAAATGTGATTTAAATAAACTATAATAAAATCCGAAAATAACATCGTCACGCCTTTCCCCCCAAAGGGGCTGGTAGAGGTGTACAACACCCACAATTCGCCGGACGATTTTCTGTCCCAAATGTGATAGGGGGCAAGCCTGTCGCCATACACCGGGCTCCAATTATGTAGCAGATGACATACAATATGCACATTTGCTCATACAATGAACAAATTGGTGCGTGCCGTCGGCTGGGTTCGAATTCGCTTAAATTAAATATTTTAACATAAACATAAAACAAAAAACTTAAATATTTTAACATATCGTCACGCCTTTCGCCTTTTAGTAGGCTGGCAGAGGTGTAATACAACACCCACACTTTGCCGGACGATTTTCAGTTCTGAATGTGACAGGGGGCGAGCCTGGCGCGATACACCGAGCTCCAGTTGCGTAGCAGATAACATACAAATCCGAAGATATGTGGAACGAAATACAGTTCTGAAAGACATGATCCTACTAATATTATAAACGCGAAAGTTTGTAAGAATGGATGGATGGATGTTTGTTACACTTTCACGCCAGAACGGCTGAAAAGATCTGGATGAAGTTTGGCACAGAGATAGATTATAGTCTAGAATAGCACATAGGATACTTTTTAACCGCGGGTGAAACAGCGGGGCGCAGCTAGTTTATAATAAGCCAAATCCTTTCCTGCTCTACTCCGCTAACAGATCAGACTAAATCGGACAGAAGGGGTGATTTCGAAACGAAGTTTACTTTCCCCCTTAGCCTTCATAGTTATTATTTTAAAACAACCTGAAAGGGAGTTTTGGTGGGAACCGAAAAGATGGTGTCGTGATTTTGTATTATTTTCTAAAACTTGTGATTCTTCGAGTGTTAAAGGGTAATAATGGTGGATTATTTACGTTTACTCGTTCGTCAACGTGCACGAGTGTGGGCAAATGATACAAACATTGCGAAACGCGACTTTTTGTGTTCTCTACAAAACTTCACTTAAAGTTTCAGTAAAGTGTTCAAAGTATCCATAACTTTACTGGAATAGGGAAAGGGGAGGGATTCATCATCTTCATCATCATCCCATCATATGTGAAAACGAATGATTAGTACTTGACACTGGCAAATGCACATGTCGTGTGACGCCAATTTCCCTGAATGGGTGAGAAAAAAAAAACTACCTGAAACCACCCCTACTTAAATGACTAGGCTAGACAATTAATCAGCATTGTCGATCCAAGGGTGCAAGCTCGAACATTTAAACTGCAGTTTCAAATCGACAAATTTGTATGGAAATTATCGATTTTGTCGATTTGAAATGTCAGTTCCAACGTCCGTGCTCGCACTCCAAGAAGGAATTCGTTTGTTTAGCTATTTGATTGATTGGCAGAATATCATCAGGCTACCAGCTAAACTCAGATCAACCTAGAGGGTAATATGGCGCACGGCGATTGATTTAGGTGAAGCCAAAAACCATCCAAAAACATTTTTTTTTTTTTTTTTTTTTGATTTTTACCTCGACATTATGTGCATTGGTTTATGGTATAATTTCGTGTACATAAATATACATAGTGCATTATAAAAGTGTGGCCAGGTCTACATTTTGAGGTTCTTTTTAAAAACTGTGCAGTTTTTTACAAGTCAATTTTGAAAAAGCCGTAACATTAAACTCTTATAAATATGTGCAGTTTTAGAATATTAAATCTACTAAGGTTTTATATTGGAACGGAAATGGCTAACGTAGAGTTTGGGAATTAATATTAGTTTTCGTGCAATTGTAAATGTGGCATGTTTTTCATAGCAACATTACCACGCGCACACGTTTGAAAAGAAGTGGCTTCAGCGAGATATAGCGCAGTGTTCCATCTTTTCCTCTAGGTTGATCAGAGCCAGACAAACGGCTCTTTCTTAAAAAGGCTAAGTTTTTCATTAAACAAGTAATTGATCTAGTTGGCTGAGAAATTTACATCCATCAGAGATTTCCGAGGAAGAAAACGGATTCGTAAAAATAAAACCACAAAATAAAAGACCATTTTACTGGTTAAATGAAGTGATTTCATTGGTGACATTCACTTTTCTTTTGAATTTGGATCGGATTGTAATTTAGGATCTTTTTTAGTTCATTCGACAATGTGGGTGACCCGATGGTGACCTCAGCGTTTTGTCGTCTCAAGATTTGTGTTTTCTTTTTCGGAATCCTCTCTTACGTAATGGAATGAGATATTTTACTTCTCAGAATTCGTACAAAATGATAGTTTTATCCAATCTATCTGTATATCAATAAATCTATCTGTACTCTGCATTAGCTACATATATCAATACTAAATTTCATAAAAATCTTTCTATCAGTTTGAGCGTGAAAATTAAAAAACAAACACACAAACTTTCGCATTTTTATTATAATGTAATGCAGGAAGTAAGATAAATAAATAAAAACAAAAATACATAAAAAAATAAAATAATATAAAGTAGGAAGTAAATAAAAAAAGAGCTTCGATTTGCCATTTTTAATGTTACTGAGTTTTTTTTAATTGTTTTAAAGTAGGTACTTTTTATTATATTCGATTATCAAACAAAATTCACAGTAACTCATAATTACAGTCTCTTACGTCTCACTACTGGGACACCAACCACCACTACCAGGGATAAAAAGCTCTAATACAAAGTAACAAAAGCCATTTTCACGCAGGTACGAACCAGACCACAACCAAGGCGGCGTCTGCCGGTACAACCAGAACCCTGGCTACGTGGTCTTCTCGGCCATGGGCTCGTTCTTCCTGCCGATGGCCGTCATGGTCTACGTGTACGCCAGGATATCCTGCGTCGTGGCTCGGAGACACCACCAGCTGTCTAGCACCACGAAATGTAACAAAGTGAGTTTAATAATTTTTTGTGCATACTTAATCTGAAAAAAGAGTTTGCTTTTGTTTTTATTTAATTTACGCGACTGCCAAAAAAGAGGGAAAGTTTATAATGTGTATGTGAGTAAGGTTTCGTTTTAATAATTTAAGTACTTATTGATGTTTTTTGAGTGTATTCTAATAATTATTAACGCATTAATTTATAATAAGCGATGGCTGCCTAGTTGGGAGAAGGTTCACCTCTCAAGCCAGAGAGAGCGGGTTCGAACCCAGCCGATGGCACTCACCAATTTATTCATTGTGTGAACATATGTGCGTATTGTATGTCATCTGCTACATAACTGGAGCCCGGTGTATGGCGACAGGCTCGCCCCCTGTCACATTTGGGACTGAATATCATCCGGCGAAGTGTGAGTGTTGTATTACACCTCTGCCAGCTCCCTCCGGGGAAAGGCGTGACGATATCTATGTTATGAATGTTATGTATTAATCTATAGGCAAAAATGATGTGATAGATGATTAACAATCATCTATCACATTTCACTGATAGATAGAAGATAGAATAGAAAGATAAGATAGAAACTAACTATACATTGTTAGTTTGTAGTTACTTATTAATCTTTAGGACATCCCGCCACACAACTTTGCTACGGTGACCTCTGTTACAATTACTTCTATTAGCTGAAGACCTAGACTAGTACCAATCGCTTCCGACCGATTTTACTCGTATTTCTAGAACAGCTAACGCTCAAGTGTTACTTGCTGATTCTGAGTTGCCAATAAATTCACGTGACATTAAATATATCCCGCATTTCGTGTAATCAGCAGCTAACGTAAAGCTTTGCGATTGGAGAAATAGAATAATAAGTTGATAATAATAATAAGTTTATTTTCGTGATTACAATCGTGTTGGTAACATTTATTTTTAAATAATATATTACTTATTAAAAGTTATTGGGAGTACCTTTAAGATTACTATACCCTGTACTAGGTCTCATCAGAGCCTGTATTACCTACAAGGTCCAGTTTTTTCAGAATCACTTAAGAGTCCGGCGACCACTTTAGACTAACATCGCATTGGCTTAAGGTATTCTATAGCCATTTCGTCTAGAAGAAGATGACGAGCGAAGAGAGCGAGTAATGATACTGACGAGCCTCTAAAATTACCTACAAAGTGACAAAGTGCAATTTTTTTTATGACTTTTGCACTGTATTAATTCTTAAATAACTAAGAATTTCCCTCGCATTATGGATTCGTTTAACAGCTAATGGTGTAGACAACCTCCCTATGTAATGGAATTTTTGATTTGCTTTGCCTACCTATTGAATAAATCAGTCAAAAGTGACCCCTTAAAAATGCGGATATTTTTCATAACTCTATTATAGCTTGAGAACGTTTTAAAAAAAACCAAGAACATAGAGGCGGAGATATTGTTAATTTAATTGTAGGTGCATGCTAAATTTCTTCATAATCCGACGAATGGTTTTCAAGAAATTTGAGTAGCGCGTTCGTATGGAAATTTCAGAGCGTCGCGGCCTGTACTATTACAAATCTAAATCAAACTAGTAATTTCAAAGTTATGCTTACAAATCTACGGCACAGATAGCCCCTAAATAAACCGCAATATAACTATATTACCACTTACATCTACCATAATATAGCCATAGTGCTTCCTGCCAAACAGCTGCGGAACTAAAATAAACAAACATACATCTGGCAAGCAATATTGGATCAAATGCGAAACTACACGATATTAGGCTGCATTTCCACTGGAGATGAGTGAGCAAGATGAGTCAAGCGCGAGGAACAAATCCACCAATAAGATCAAAGTCAAAGTTTTATAATAGACTCGACCGCCTTGTTCGGAAAAAGAGCCACTACTCAGAAGAACAGGCAAGAAACTGAAGGGCTTTTTTTCAAAAAATAATTAGATAATTGTCTCACAAATTTTGGCTTCCAACTAGTACATAGAGTAATAGTGTTTGTATTAGTGTATCTGTATGTACTATGTATGTAGATATAATCATATTATATCTATGTACTAGTGGCTACTTTGCGGAAGTTGAAGGCCACAGACATCTTTGTCTTCTAATCACTTAAATTATACAGGGATTGATCTTATTGGTGGAAATTTAGCTGGCTCGCCGATTTTTCATAGACTACAAAGAAGGTTCTCAATTCGGTTGTGTTTTTTTCTGTTTAAGTCATGTTTTTAAATCAGAATATAGGTAATTACAGATTGGAAGTTTTTGTAACTTCACTTGTAATTAGTCAAGAAACAAAGTTATAATCACGGACGTAGAAAAAAAGTTTCTAAACGTTCATGGCTATAATTAAATGTAAAAGTAAATTTTACTATTTTATTTTGTATTCTATTATTCTGTTAATTCTATTCAATTTGTTTATTATACTTCTAATTGTCGTATCAAAATGAAACTTTGTATACACATGTACCTACAGATAAGTATTGTGTAGTTCGGATGAAAAACTATAATTTGATATTTCGGAGCTTAACTGATGATGGAGCCTGGCGGTGGAAAGCGTGATATTTAGTTTTGTAAACTACACAATATTTTCAAAATTGGGTTCTACGGCCCTATTCA
The DNA here is from genome assembly GCA_911728515.1 of Peribatodes rhomboidaria. Lineage (NCBI taxonomy): Eukaryota > Metazoa > Arthropoda > Insecta > Lepidoptera > Geometridae > Peribatodes > Peribatodes rhomboidaria. The sequence continues at coordinate 3,866,905 of OU452190.1, forward strand.
CAATCATTCGGTAACGTTCCCGATCGGATCCCACAAATTTAAAACTCAAATTGTTCGAATCTCAGTCTGCTTTTGTATATTTTCGAATAGGGAATCAAGTCTATTATAATCAGAAGATCTGATGATAATAGACTTGATTGAATAATGAATCATGATCAATATATGATCAGAAGAATGAAACCTTTAAAAACTTATGAATACGGACTGAGATTCGAATAATTCGAGTTTGACATTTTCGGAAACCGAACGGAAACGTTTCCAAATGATTGTAATTACCTATGCTGAATACGGGAAGTCGGTTTTTGCCGGTCGCAAGATAGTCGGAAATCGGAAGATCTCCGCACCTCATCGTCTCACATCCCCAGTGGATACGCATCCTTAGCGCAATTCTAAACTTTCCCCGTATTATCGAGCAAGAGATATTGAGAAGCGAGCACTCAAATTATGTGAGCAATAAGGAAAATGAGTTCACCATGCGATGTGGCACGGATTGAGAAGTTAACGGTGGTTGGTATCAGATGGGAAAATGTTTGTCTGAGAAGAAAGTTATTGAAATTGGGTAAATATAGATATTAATAACTGATTAATGTGTTTGTGTTGATATTTTGGTAGGGATTCTAGCTTGGGATGTATCGAATGTCACCTACTACGTGACTGGAGCCCGGTGTATGGCGACAGGCTCGCCCCCTGTCACATTTGGGTCTGAATATCGTTCGGCGAAATGTGGGTGTTGTATTACACCTCTGCCAGCCCCCTTGGGGGAAAGGCGTCACGATATTTTCTAGCTTGGAATACAAATATTTACTAATATTTGTTTTGCATAATACGAATAGAATTTGCAACAGTATTTTGTTTTCCTCACTATGCAAGCCCTGTATCAAGGAAACCGAATCCCCGAAAGTAATCAATCTAACAAAACAATTTATTTAATCGGGTATCAAAGATACACTTATGAACGTCAAAGTTTTTTAATAGACTCGACTGCCTTGTTTGGAAAAGAGCCACTACTCAGAAGAACAGGCAAGAAACTAAGGGGCATTATATTTTTCAAAAAAATAAATAAATTACTATCTCACAAATTTTGGCTTACAACTAGGTAATATCTATGTACTACTTAGTGGCTACTTGGCGGAAGTAAAAGGCTCTAGACACCTATGTCTTCTAAAAAATTGTTAACCATATCCTCTTAAACTCTCTTAAACCTCAATGACAAGAAGACAGTAAGAATAAAGCGATAGAAGAAACCCACAAGAGGCGGAAATATGAATCCCTCGGTGATGGATACATATTTCTGCCTTTTGGGGTAGAAACTTTGGGCCCTTGGGGTCCAAGCGCATGGTTGCTCTTCAATGAGCTGTCAAAGCGTCTGATAGAGAGAACAAACGACCAAAGGGCTGGTGCTTACCTCGGTCAGCGAATTAGCATTGCTATTCAGCGAGGTAACGTTGCCAGCCTTTTGGGTACTTTACCCGCGGATACTGACTTGAGCTCTGTTTATTATTTGTAATTTGTTGTTTTTGTTTGGTTTATTTTTTATTCTACATAAAAAGCGATAGAATAATAGCTAAAGATGAACGACCATGTGGTACAAATAGTTCTGAAAATACCTGAACATAAGAAAGGTAGAGGCCGCCCGCCATTGACCTGGTCGTCCAATATCGAAAGAGACTTCAAAAAGCACAATTGCCTAACCCAGCCACCCAAGATAGTTTGACTTAGCGCAGGAAAGTGAGGAGACCCGACCCCAAATGATGGGAACAGGAGAAGATGAAGAAGAAGAAGATTGGCAAGACAGTAAGAAGGTTACAATGTAGAAGTATTAATATAAAATGGTAGACTGGGGCGAGGTTAGTCAGAAAGTTAAAATTAGAAATTATAATATTAGTAACAATTAAGTTTGAACAACTTTTAATTTGGGCTTTAATTTTAATTAGTGATACTGAGCTGTTCCCCGTCTGCTTTGCTCTAAAGATAACTTAATGACTACGGTTCAGATAGTTATAGATAATAGTTACCTGAATTGGCCCCTAGAAATTGTAAAAAAATCAGCCGAAGCATTTGGTTGGAAGTCAGTGAGAAACTTTTACTTATCTTGGAACCTGTTACCTTTACATCTTGGAAATTGACAGGAAATAATATAATGTAATGTAAACATAAAACGCGCTTGTCAAATTTCTTGGAAACCATTTGTCAAGAGAAAATAGAGCTATGAAAAATATCCGCATTTTTAGGGGTTAGTTTTGACTGATTTATTCAATAGATAGACAAAGCAAATCAAAAATCTCTTTACATAGGGAGGTTGTCTACATCATTAGCTTTAAAATCTAATACAAGGGAAGTTCTTAGTTATTTAAGAATGATTACAGAACTGCAAAAGTCATAAAAAATAAATAAATTGTACTTTGTCACTCTATGTAGGTAACTTTAGAGGTTCGTCAGTATCATTACTTGCTCTCTTCGCTCGTAGTCTTCTTCTAGACGAAATGGCTATAGAATACATTGAGTCAATGCGAAGTTAGTCTAAAGTGGTCGCCGGACTCTTAAGGCTCTTCCACCCAGTATTTATCCTGCTCAGCTTAAAATCCACATGCAAGCGGAGAGCTCAGATCAACCTAGAGGAAAAGTTGGAACACTGCGTTATATCTCGCCGAAGCCACTTCTTTTTAATGTTGTGTGCGTGGTAATGTTGCCATGGAAATCATCCACAAATGCACAAAAACTAATATTCATTCCCAAACTCTACGTTAGCCATTTCCTTTCCAATATACAACCTTAGTAGATTTAATATTCTAAAACTGCACATATTTATAAGAGTTTAATGTTACGGTTTTATCAAAATTGACTTGTAAAAAGACTGCCCAGTTTTTAAAAAGAACCTCAAAATGTAGACCTGACCACACTTTTATAATGCACTATGTAAATTTTTGTACACGAAATTATACCTTAAACCAATGCATAATTATAATGTCGAGGTAAGAATGACCAAGTAGCGTTGTTTTTTTGCGTCAATGTGTGCGTGTTGTGTACATATACGACAGTAGCGTAGTTTTTGGATGGTTTTTGGCTTCACCTAAATCATACGCCGTGCGCCATCTTACTCTCTAGGTTGATCTGAGGGCAGAGAGCAAGGTTCTCGTATGTGTATACTCATCCTTCTGAAATCGTGCGCATGTAAAAGCTTCTAGTTGAAACGTACACCTAATCGACCGAGCGTTCACGAGCGAAGCGTCTATGCTTCAGCTTTGACGAAAATTGTTTCGTATGTCTGAATCTCTGTCCGGATCTCTATCTTCCTCTACATCACATCTCTTCCTCATACCGATTCTCTTGCTCATAGAGCCCCGAATACATACTCGTATTTTTATAAACATTAACCTCCTTAGCAATAAACGTTGTATAGCCTCGAAATAATTATACAGCGTTTTGTCTTTTGCTTTCTTTTACATTTTTGAACTTGTTCGAAAAAGACAAAAGACTGTGTAGCCATGCCGATCTATAAACGTTTTTTGCAAAGAGGGCAAGTATACAATATTTTACCATCACAGCATTCTATCAAAAGCTATTAACTTAAGTAATAAACTTAACAAAAATACATGAATAATAAAATTCTAAGCGTGTCATTAAAAAACGTAATAAAACAGTCATCAACGAGCCCACATGATGAATACGCTGAAATGCGTCAAAACATAAACGCTTTACGTTTAAAAGCATTATTTTAATTTTTGGTAAAAGCCACTCTTCACAATTTGCGGTGAAAAGTGTATGTTGAAAACGCGTGTCGATTTCGCATGGCAACAATATATATAATATTAATATAATATTCGGGACACTTACACACACGGTCGTCTGACCCCAAACTAAGCAAAGCTTGTACTATGGTGGCCAGAGACTGAAATACATACATAAATAGAAAATTAACACCCAGACATAGAACAAACACAAATGTTCATCACATGAATGTTTGCCCTAGGTGGGAATCGAACCCACGCCCTCTAGCTCAGAAGACAGGTTCACTGCCGACTGAGCCACCGAGGCAGTCAACAATGGGGGTTTCAGTTTACTTGATATAGGTATATAGCTTTCTAAATTTACTACTAGTTCATAATTTTGCACATGTTACTGTTTTTAAACTCTCGACGCAAAAGCTACGGGGTGTTGTAGATAGATTTGTTTGACATCTCTCGCTCTCTCTCTCTCTCTCTCTCTCTCTCTCTCTCTCTCTCTCTCTCTCTCTCACTCTGTGTGTGTGTGTGTGTGTGTTTGTGTGTGTGAGTCTGTCTGTGGCATCGTAACTCCCGAACGGATACACCGATTTTGATTATGTTTTTTTTGTTTAAAAGGTGAATTAGTCGGGAGAGTTTGATAAAAATCGATAACTGGGGTTTTAAAATTTTTAATTGTAATAAAATAATACTGTTTTGTACCCAATCTCTAATGTATTTCCGCTTTAACGCCAGGGAGGATGGGTTCAATCACATTGATTTACTGCTCCTAAACCTCCGACTATCGACAATGAATGGACGGATCCACAAGAAACACATTTTTGAAGCGGATCAAATGGGTTTCGGACTCACATTACGTTTCTCATTTTCAGGACGTAAGAAGCGCGACACGTCCTTAGTCATTATTTTTAACTGACTTCAAAATTAATCAATCAATGATCAATAATTTATTTATTTGACATAAAAACAAATTTTACAACAAAAAAATATATTGAAGCCACTGGTTTCCGAACTAGTAAAAAACTGTGCTACGGAAACCAGAGACCTCTCCCAATATAGTGTACTTAATTTATTGTTTTTATTATTATTATAATGCCATAACAGTAATAGTAGTGTTTTATACAAAACATTTTTCAGACAGCATTTTCTCAACATCGTCATAATTTAGATCCTTAAGCCATGTAAATACGAGGTTGAAAAAAAGGAGGAGGTTCTCAATTCGACTGTTTGTTTTTGTCTATTTAAATAAGAAGGGGCCTGCCCACCGTGGGCTGACCGCAGGTTTGCTGCAGCGTTGACTAGTAAATTGCTAATTTACGTTCGTCCAGGCTCACACTTTGATTCCAGTAAATTAGCGCCGCTCCGTACACAACCACACTGCACGCGTGTCAGGACCACACTATTGTAAGGTGCAAGGATTTCTATGCACTGGAGTGGACGAAAGCTTAAGAGGGCCGCGACGTTCTGAAATTTCCATACAAACGCACTACTCAAATTTCTTGAAAACCGTTTGTCAGATTATGATGAAATTTAGCATCTACAATTAAATTAACAATATCTTCGCCCCTATGTTCTTGATTTTTTTTAAAAACGTTCTCAAGCTAAAATAGAGCTTTAAAAAATAACCGCATTTTAAGGGGTCACTTTTGACTGATTTATTCAATAGGTAGATAAAGAAAATCAAAAATTCCATTACATAGGGAGGTTGTCTACATCACTAGCTGTTAAATGAATCAATAATACAAGGGAAATTCTTAGTTACTTAAGAATGATTACAGTAGTGCAAAAGTCATAAAAAAAAATTGAAATTGCACTTTGTCACTCTGTAGGTTAGAGGCTCGTCAGTATCATTACTCGCTCTCTTCACTCGTATTCTTCTTCTAGACGAAATGGCGATAGAATACCTTAAGCCAATGCTAAGTTAGTCTAGGTCGCCTAGGTCGAAATTAGTTAGGTCGCCGGACTCTTAAGTTCGGATGATGAAATGTAGTACGTTGTACATACATATAATTAAATTGATGGACATACAAACTCTACCCTGTATACAATGGTAGTTGTAAATATCGAAATGTGAGAAGTAGGTACCTACATACATACTTATACCTACCTCCCAACCTTTTACCTACCGAGTTTTTTATATGTGACGTATTCGACATCCTGAAACAAATCCAACTTCAAGCATTCGTCCACATTTTCTCAGAAAGCATTTAATGAGGCTGAAAATCCTTTGCAACTTCCTCTGCCATTATGTCGGCTATATTTCAGAACCACAAAAAGAAGTTATACCCTGTCTTAGCGCAAATAATAGATCTTTATCACATATGTGGCGTAATGCTTGAAAGATGAGAGCAAAGACTCGAGTTTTTTGCTCTGCTAAATGATGGCCTTTTTGATGGCCCTTTCAGAGTGTGTCTCATCCAAAGTAAAGATGACGTCAGAACATCTTTATTTCATCGTAATGTTCTCTACTAACTGCATGGCGTACAAATACAGCTGACACTTAAGGTGCCTACCAAACTACCAAAGATGGTAGCTCGCCGATACAACTCGCCGTCAAAACGTGTGCGGCTTGATTTCTTTTCAAATATGGCCGCCAAAACCAATATGGCCGCCGATAAAAAACATAGCCGCCGTACATTTTGTTGTTTGTATAAAGACTTGATAATACATAATCATAATTATTGGCGCATTTTTTTTAAACAAATCGTACAGGGACATCATGTCATCTGTGAGGCTTGATTTTTTTTAGTTAAAATATCACATAGCAAAATGTAGGCTTCCATTGGCGACTTTGGTGTGTAGACTCCTAGACCTATACACGAAATACCTCAAAACAGTTATCGGCTTACTGTACAGTTTGGTCAGGCACCCTATTCATGACGCGTGAGATGTTTCTTGGTCTCTCTCTCTCTCTCTCCTAAGACTTTTGAAACGAGAGAGACAGTGACAAAAAATATTTGGATTTGTATGGATTGTCCTCTAGTATTTGAACACGACCTGTGACTAACGCTTTTATTTCCACCTATGCCTATACAACGTGTTGGTTTGGGGGTGTAGTAATGAAAATACATAGGTGTTGTTCTACTCGATGTTTACTCGATGGACATAAGTTTTTAAAAATCGAAACAAAAATAACCGAGTGTCCATACAAAAAAATTAGTCACGTGATCAATTTTGTATGGTGATTTGATTTTCTGATTCGATTTAACAATAGCACAAGGACACACAAAGTTGTTTATCTCGCGGAACCACGCGTTCAATCTAGAACATTCGGACAGTACAAAAGAATCAAGTAAACACCCTATTATTCAATAGATAAAAGCATCATAAAACCGGTGCACAACAATTGCTTTCCAGAAAGATCTCTTTTGTTCGGGATTTTACCAATGAGACGCGCAACTGGAGCGGCTACTATTGCCTGATCTGCGTTACCTATCGGTAGTAGATCACCACAGATTACCGTATAGTTTCTTCATCGGCTGCGACTGGCGTAACACTATTATTCGATGTACAGGACTAAAAAGCCTGAAACCTGTCTCATAGTCTGAAAGTGGCGTGCGACGTAAGCACCTAATCCCACTCATTATTAATAGAAAAGTATCAAAAATGTTGAGCTAGGCCTTACGCAGGACTCTGAAGACTTTACAAATGATCTGAACTTTCATCGGGTCGTTATGAAAATGAATTACGAACAAAATTTGTGCGCTATGGTAAAAAATAATAGGTATTTATTTCAGTGAAAGTTTTTAGCAAAATTAACTTTAATAACTGCTTTTATTTGACATAATGAACTAACAATTACTTTAATAATCTTAATCTAATAAATCGCTGCCAGCTGTAGACAAGGTACCCAAAATGCTGGCAGCATTGCCTACTGGTTGGATTGCGATACTGATCCTTTGGGCAAAGTACCGGCCAGCATTTTGGTCACGAGTTGCTTCATTAACTTTAATAACATATCGTCACGCCTTTCCCCCGAGGGGGCTGGCAGAGGTGTAATACAACACCCACACTTCACCGGACGATAATCACTTCCAAATGTGACAGGGGGCGAGTGTCGCCATACACCGGGCTCCAGTCATGTAGCAAATGACATACAATACGCACATATGTTCACACAATGAACAAATAGGTGCGTGCCGTCGGCTGGGTTCGAACCCGCTCCTTCTGGCTTGAGAGGCAGGCCTTCCCCGACTAGGCTGTCATCGCTACTTTAATGTCCTTTTATTACGTTTTAAATTAAATAAATATAATTTTGTTAAGTATCTGCAGACTGAATTTGATAAGAGATCAATGAAATAATAACTAGTTTTTCCAAGTTTTGACACATTAAGGCCAATGTTTACCCAACTTTTAATGGACCATAATTTGTTTAATTGACCATTGTTGACATAACTTATTGAAGAGCTGTCAAAAACAGTCGGGTAAAAACTAACCGTTTGTTTTAGGTTCGGTGAACTTTTGCCTCTTAAAGACAAAGACAAAAATAAAAGGTTTTTTTTGTAGATTACTTTTTTTACATTTTTAATATTGTAAGCCTTCGTTTAGGGGAAATTGATATTCGCCTATAGCAGCGGTTCTCTAACTTTTTTGGTGACGAACCCTTTTGGAAAGCGAAATACTTGACGGAACCCTACAATATAACAAACATGTTTTTATGTGTATTCTTTATTAATAAGCATAATACGAGTACAGTGTAACAGTTAACCACGTCAACAGTCGCCCGAATGCACGTATCGTGGAACGATTGACCAGAGAGAGAGAGGTGTTTTTCATATTTATTAAATTCTTACGGAGCCCCTACAGGGGTTTTGTGGAACTCTAGGGTTTCGCGGAACACACTTTGAGTATGGCTGGCCTATTCCATCCATTATGGTTATATTTATCTGCCACTTTCCCCTTATTCCCTATTTTATCAAGATTGATAGTGACGGATGTTAATAATATAAATAACGCGGAAACTTTCGCGAAAACACTAAAACAGAAGTTAGGTAAAACTTCTAAAAAGTTCCCCTGTTTATTTTGAATGTATTAATTCAGAATGTAAACAAAAATTATCGTTTCTGTTATGAAATTACTAATCTTATCTGGTTGGATAAAAACGTATCTGCGTCTCTTTTCAGTACAGTACGTGAGAAAATGACAACTCCAGAACTCGAAAATTAGTTCAGTTTAGAACGTTGAGTAACAGAGTTGACTCCATTGACCCATGTGGATTACTCTTAAATTTTGCGTCGCATTTGTTTCTACTCGTAAAAAACAGAGTTTTTGAAAATTGACCAATTGAGTTTAGTTTTGAAAATTGTAGGTACTTAGACCAGAATTGACCCCATTGCTTTATTTTAGGACTAACTGCGCCCCGCGGTTTCACCCGCGGTTATAAAGTATCCTATGTGCTATTCTAGACTATAATCTATCTCTGTGCCAAATTTCATCCAGATCTGTTCAGCCGTTCTGGCGTGAAAGAGTAACAAACATCCATACATCCATCCATCCATCCATTCTTACAAACTTTCAACAAAATGAACAAAACAACGTATCGTCACGCCTTTTCCCCAAGGGGGCTGTCAGATGTGTCAACACCCAAACTTCGCCGAACGGTATTTAGTCCCAAATGTGACAGGGGGCGAGCCTGTCGCCATATACCGGCTCCAGTCATGTAGCAGACGACATACAATACGCACAAAAGTTGACACAATGAACAAATTGGCGCCGTCGGCTGGGTTTGAACCCGCTTCCTCTGGTTTGAGAGGCGGGCCTTCTTCAACTAGGCTATAATCGCTTACAAAATTATCATTACAAAATGACGTTCCCTAAATTTATTTCTACAAAATCTTACTAAAGTAGTTCCAAGAAAAAACTTTCATCATAAACTAACAAAACCTATTCTGTTACAGAAAGCGAAGCTGTCCTGCATCAGAACCGAGTCGGATTCAGGATCGGACAAACTATCACTAAGACAGACATCGAAGCACCCCCCAAAGCTCATACATCAAAACGAATGCACCTCTCAAGATCACAAATGCCCTTGTTGCTTCCAAGCTGAGAAGAAACGCAAGCGGCTACACAAAGAAAGAGAATCCCGATTTAATGACGTCACTTTCAAAGCGAACTACAAGTACAAGAATACTACGAGAATTCGAACGCATTCGACAAAAGATCACGAAAATAATCGAGTGTCGTCATTGAGGCGCGAAACGAAAACTGCGCAGACTTTGAGTTTGGTGGTAGGGGGATTCGTGGCTTGCTGGCTGCCATTCTTTCTATACTATATTCTAACTCCGTTCATACCTAGTGACTATGTGAATCCAGTATTGATGTATGTAATGACGTGGTTAGGGTGGTTTAATTCGGCTATAAATCCGTTTATTTATGCGTTTTATTCGCCAGATTTTAGAGTAGCGTTTTGGAGGTTGACGATTAAGAAGTGTAAACGGAATAAGCGCTGATTTCTGAGGTTTTGTTGATTATTTTGGGATTTTTTGAGGTGGCATTTCGATGTTGGTGTCGGTGATCTCATCGTATTATCGTGCGAATATAAATTCTAATGGACTAAAAATAAGAGATGTCTTAAATGTATGATGCTTTGCAGTCTAGGTCACGTGCTGGTCGCGGGTACCCAAATAACTTTTAGGCAATAGGTCTGTACTAATATTTCGACACCGCAAAGATTATGGTTGTAACATTGGTTTAATAACTTTTCAGAATAAACCTAAAAGGGATAACTTTAGAGTTTAATTTAAATTAGACGTAACCTAAGTTACAACCGTGTTCGTTGCGGGCGGGTGTCAACGTTTTTTCTTGGTTACTTTCACTCCGATGATTTTTCTAATGAGAAAGACAGTGAACAAAAATATTTTGAATACTCCAGAATAGAACCCTCTAACATTATTGCATGCAAGTGAAAAGATGGTCACCGGCCCAACAGCTGATTTTTTGTTATAAATTTGTAAAAACGGGATTGATTGGGTGTGATTCAAATTAGGCATTTTAATTTTTGTACTATGACTTGTAAACGATCTTTTTGTACTAGAAAAGATAATAAATAAGTACTGCTTTTGTAATTAAATATCATCTTTTTAAGGTTAGTAAATTTAATGTAAAAATACTTAAACTAGAATGGATACGTTTGTAGTCTAAAAGTAAGCTCAATTTTTTTGTTAATACACAAAGTTACATCATTTTATATCAATGTTAGAGAGATAAGTATTTACGCACAAAGTTATAAGTATTTGGTCTATCATAGCAGAAAATTGTCATTTAAGTAAACAAGAATTATTATTATGACAAATTTGTTTATGTAAAAATATTGTAAACTAGCTCCGCCCCGCGATTGCACTCGTGGTCCCTGACAGTAAACTGACAGCGTGCTATATGCAAAAATTCACGGTGATTGGTTTGGTAGTTAAGGCGTGAAAGCGTAACAAACAAATACACAATCGAACGACAAAACATCTCTCGCATCTATAATAGTTATCAACACTAATATTATGAGGAAAGATTTGTATCTTTGCATGATTGCAACGAATAAACTCAAAAACAGCTGGTCCGATTTCAATAATACTTTCTCAATTGGAAAGCTACATTATCCCTAAGTGATATATGCTATGAAACGCGAGCGAAACTGCGGGCAAAATAGCTAGTCTATTAATAAATTATGATGTAAAGACAATTTTCAAGTTGCCGAACACTTGATCTTAACTTACTTTAGCCCGTTCGTACACACGGCCCTAATTTTCGAGTAAATTATGGCTTGTTGCATTTGTGTTTGTTCTATGGCTGGGTGTTAATATTTATTTCAGTAGGTATGTATTTAAAATTATATAAGTACGTATATCAGTATCTGGCAGCCATAGTACAAGCTTTGATTATGTAGTTTGGGGGCAGGTGTGTGTATGTGCCACGTGTGAAAATGTTCCAAATTTATTTATTTATTTGTCGTGCAAGTGTGTGGGATTCTTCAGCATTGTGGTGTCATTGCGTAAAAATTAGCTTAGCTATATTTTTATCACGATACTAAGAATTGAATTTTTATTTTTCAAGTCACCTTTTTTGCTTTTTACTTTTTAAAATATAGCATACTAGCTGCGCCCCGCGGTTTCACCTGTGGTTAAAAGTATTATATATCCTATTCTAGATTATAATCGATATCTGTGCCAAACTTCATCCAGATCTGTTGAGCCGTTCTGGCGTGAAAGAGTAACAAACATCCATCCATCCATTCTTACAAACTTTCACGTTTATAATATTAGTAGGATTTATAATATTAGTAGGATATTTTAGAACGTATTTAAACCCATCAACTAAGTCTTTCAAAATTGTCTCTACTGCGAAGTTCAATTTGGGCAAAATAATAAAAATACAAACTTCTTTCTTAATGTCGTAATATTTTTTGTAATTGCAGTCTATTAGACAAGGACATCAATAAAATTTTGACAAGTGTTAGTAAATTACTAAGTTAAAGAATTGGGTCTTTATCAAACCAGTAGGTTTCAATAAAGGCCCAATTCTGGTCAGGCTAAAGGTCCGATCGGCCCTGGGGGTCCGGATTCTCGTATGTAGTAACATACGAGGCCGGATTTAGGAGAGGGCAGGCGGGACTACAGCCTGGAGCCTCCACAAGAGAAGGCCCCCACAATAGGGATTAAAAAAAAGAAATTAAAAATGTTAGCAAAAATTAAAAACGTTTTTTTTGTTTAGTTTGTATAGTTAAAATTTTTTTTTCTTGCAATTAATTAAATTGCATTACGTTTTTGACTCATTTTTTTTAATATTTTTTTTAAGAAAGATAATTAAAAGCCACCACTCTTTTGTTACCCCAGGGCCTCCACACCCCTAAATCCGGCCCTGCGGACCCCTTCTTCAGAATAAGGCTTAGGACCTCCATGGCTAACTTCAATTACGTAGTAATATTATATATATGTTCTGTGCTTTAATTCTAATCCACTGTGAGAGTCGCAACGCCAGCTCTTGCACGATTTTACATACCAAAAGTATTCAAATCTTCGTTCGCCTCATGTACGAACGGTCTCATTTATTTGGGCCAAGTATATTCGATATTGTTAGTACATAAACATACAGTACGATTACATTATTAATACTTCACGTGACTAGACGGAACAAGGTCGAATTATCGAACGCCTTAATTATCCATAATCTAATTACTGGCGCCAGCCACTTGTGTAGTGTCGGGTCATTAATTAATATTAATAGACCAATGCTATAAGGACTCCATCCAATTAACGAGATCAGCGTCTGACCGCCTCGATGTGGTATAAATGATAAAGTGACTTATTCTTTGTGAAATAGTGTCCTTTTTAGATCGACTCGCCGTACTGCTGAGCGCACGGGCTGGCTCTCTTTAACAAGTGACGTTCTAAAAAGATTTTTTTGTCGAAAAAAATATTTTTCAAGACAAGCTAAATTGAGATTGCGCTAAAACGAGTATTTTTCGAGCTACTTCCAGCAAGCTCTTTCATTTGATAACCATTTTGCAGGAGTGCATTAATAATAACTTGTCCGCCATTTTGGGTGTTCCGCCATTTTGGATTTAGAATGAAGTCACACAACTAACCATGCATTGTCGTCCAAACTAAACATGTTTGCAAAATTTCAGCTCAATTGGTTGAAGATAAACTGCTTCAAAATTTAGTTGTAAGATTCCACCCGAACAAACATAGTTACAAACATAGATAGATAGATAGATAAACTCTTTATTGTTCACACCACAGATAACAAAACAACAAGAGAAAAATAATGATAAAACTTATTAAATAGTGTAACAACTGGCGGCTTTATCACTAAAAACGATCTCTTCCAGGCAACCTTAGGATGGAAAGAACATATGTACATTGCAAGTTAAAATAAAAGCATGTATGAAAAGGACTTAATGCTACAAAGAATAGAGTCATTTTTAATTATTACAATTGCAAGGCGGTCGGCTCTGAGCTTGTAATTGGACGGACAACGTTAATTATTAAATACATCCACGCATTTCACTTTTGTGTAGAAATTTCGAAATTAATTTCCGTAAGGATGTATTAATATTTTCAAACTTAATTAAACAGGGTGAAAAGTTTGTTTTTGGAGTTAAAATAAGGCAGTTTTCTCGGGTCGTTCAAAAAAGTTTTATAATTAAAATAGCGCTGAAATGCTAAATCTGGACTAGCTAAAAATATACCTGTCTTCGTTATTGCTGTGTATTAGACGAGGACATCAAGACTTTTAGCTGGTTTCGGTTTACAAAGTCAAAGTCAAAGTAAAAGTCAAAATATGTATTCACTTAAATAGGGTTAGTACATACAGTTCTTCAATATAAATAATTAGAACTGGAAGGATATAAATCCTTAGCAGTGGTAAACAAGTTAGGGTGGTTACGCACAAATATTGCTAATTCAAAAATATTCATGCATACATGCAATACATATTACCAGTTTCGTTTGTTCTGAATAGGGCCTAATAACTAATAATAACCCTAAAAATAATTAAGTACCCCTAAAATAATAAAGTCAAAGTAAAAGTCAAAATATTTTTATTCAATTTACGTATCAAAGATACACTTATAAACGTCAAAGTTATTCAAATAGACTGTACCGCCTTGTTCGGAGAAAGAGCCTCTACTCAGAAGAACAGGCAAGAAACTGAGGGGCATTATTTTTTTTATGAATAAATAAATTACAGTCTCACAAATTTTGGCTTTCAACAAGGTAATACCTATAAATACTAGTGGCTACTTGGCGGAAGTGGAAGGCTACAGACATCTTTGTGTTTTTTTTTGTGAATCTTATACGTGACTCAATTTCTATGTACCTACTTACCCATTTAATTTTTTTTCCTAACCTTTGTTTGTCCCACTGTTTTCACTGCAAAGTTTTCACCAAAGTTTTTTCATTTGTTTTTAACAGAAAAAGGTCTTTATTGTTAGTAAGAAACTACGAAAATAAAGAAAGAAGTACTGAACCAACTTTGGCTAATTTGGAATAACTTATTTAACAAACCTCTACAAGTCTACATCTTCATTCAAATTACCATTTCATTATCATTTGTTTCTAAAATTCCACCGCTCTAAGAGAATAACAGCGCGTTCACATCGTGCTTTTTTTTTTGATGACACTGCTGTTAGCCACTGAGGCCTCGACAGCGTACCGGGCATTAGGCAAGCGCAGATGGCGCAGAGCCTCAAAAATACATACAAACTATGGGCGACTAGCGCAAGAGCTCAGAGGTGCTCTCTGAGGTACGGCCTCGGCTTGGGCTGTCGCCGAGGGAGGGGCGTCGAATTGCCCTGGCAGCCCAGAAGGGGCTTGCTCTAAGGCCCTAACGGGGACGGTTGAAGTTAAGGTTAAAACAAATAAATTATTATTAACAATGACTCGACCGCCTTGTTCGGAAAGGGAACCTTACCTCAGAAGAACAGGCAACCGCGTGTTCACGGGACCGTTTTTATAGCCGGCTCCAAAATATGTCCGCGAACGCCCGCGAAAATGTTCCTAATGGTTCTTAAAGTCTATTTTTACGGGTTAGTGAGCGCCTATTTAACTATCGTCTGTTTAGGACTAATGTTACTCTGCCTATAGTTTCTACCAGGGGAAGCGAATAATTATAAGTCCCAACAAATTTCAATAAAAGAAACTCTAAAATTACTTATTCTCATACGGGAGGAAGGCATTGATCTAACACACGAGTGTCCGGAGTGGCGAGCGCTGGGTAACTAACTGTCCGACCTAAAACTGGCACACCGCGTGTTCACGGGACCGTTTTTATAGCCGGCTCCAAAATATGTCCGCGAACGCCCGCGAAAGTGTTCCTAATGGTGCTTAAAATCTATTTTTACGGGTTAGTGAGCACCTATTTAACTATCGTCTGTTTAGGACTAATGTTACTCTGCCTATCGGTTCTACCAGGACAAGCGAATAAATAAAAGTACCAATTTCACTCGTACTATTTTCCAATAAAATAAACCTTAAAATTACCTATTCTCACACGGGAGGAAGGAACTGATCTAACACACGAGTGTCCGGAGTGGCGAGCGCTGGGTAACTAACTGTCCGACCTAAAACTGCAGCGTAAGCACTTAGGCACCCCCATGGTATAATAATATACTCCGCCAGGTATAGCATTCCGGTCACGTGGGCAACACATAGAGACGTCAATCGATGCTTAAGCAAGACCGAAATAAGTCATTTACAAATCGTTTGAAAGAGACTGATGACGAGTGACGTCATTATGTGTTTCACCCGGAATGCTAACCTTGCTTTTTTTGGGTAATGGGTACTCCTACACTATTTGACTAGTAGGAATGGCCTATCGGCGCATTCGCGGGCGTTCACAGTAATAGTTTGGAGCCAACTTTACGGATACTTCATACATAATACAGTAAATACAGTAAGCTGAATAATGTAATTATGTGTGTGTGAACTCGCTCGTACAACTACATATGCCATCGCCGAAAAATAAAACGCACACACTAAATTATGATTTAAAACACGGGAAATTACTCACGTACGATTCAGTCGATTATTCCGACTATAGTTAGACTATAGTTAGACTATAGTTGTGCTATGCGAGACGCAGCCGCGCGCGCGCACTCGCCCTGATGAAGACCGCCGAATGCGGTTGAAACTATAGTCGGAATAATCGACTGAATCGTACGTGAGTAATTTCCCGTGTTTTAAATCATAACGCACACACTAAAACTGTGACTTCCCCTTATACTGGGTACAGACCAAGCCAACGAATGCCAAAGAATACGCGTCTCTTTTCGTTTTATTGAAATAAAACGAAGTCAAAGTCAAAATGTTTTTATGCAATTTGGGTATCAAAGATACATTTATGAACGTCAACATTTTTTAAATAGACTCGACCGCCTTGTTCGGATAAAGAGCCTCTCAGAAGAACGGGCGAGAAACTGAGGGGCAACTGAAAACAGACGCAGCATACCGTTGGCCTTCGTGTGCTTGGGTTTGTACTCAGCGTTAGCACAACCGCTTGGTAAGACCAGTTGTGCCCTGTGGCCCTATTCGGAGATTTAAGATTTTCATCTCACCTTTTTTCGTCCTTGTTGCTCTCGTTTGAAACGTTATAGGTGTGAGAGTGACCAAGATAAAATCTCATCTCATCTCACGTGCAGGAATAGCCCCCCTGGGGATTTTTTATTCCCCGTAGCACAACCAGGTGTGCCAAAGGAAAACATTTTCTCCTACCGACACAACCAAGCGATCCAATAAACGAACTAGTAAAACGGATCGCTGTGTGAACGCGCTCTGAGTTTATAAAATAATTCCGAGAATTCGTTTCCACGCGCTGAGTTGTAAATAACAAGCGCTCAAATCCTTCGCTATTTGGTCTAAATCCCTTTAAATTGTACTCGAAATGGACATTAAAACCAGGAAGGGGGTAATTACGGTGCTCTCCACAATACTCTGCTGAAAACGAAGTATACAAAGGATTTCCTTTGTTTTGTTGTAACAGTAACTCAAGTAAGGTGATTCGTGACACTTCGCGACACGGAACTAAATTGGTGTTTTTCCGCTTGCCGGCACGGTTTGGGTCAGCACGGGCCGGCACGGCACGGCGCAGGCGTGTAAGTGGAAAGGCGTGCCATGCTTTTTCATACATTTATGCGTCCACGGTTGCCGTACGGGACCGTGCTGGCTAGTGGAAAAACTCTTCTAATCTCCCGCGTGGAAAGGTGTCTTTAACGACTTTTATGTTTTTTGATACTTTTTTATGTTTGTTACCGGCATAACTTCGTCATTTATTAACCAATTTGGAAAAATATTTTAAACAACGTGTTGTTTTGCATTCCCGCGGAATTTGTAGAGGTAGTTATGCTCCACTAGCAGAGCACGAATAAACTATGGGGTAACCTTGAAATCGAGAAAGAAAATAACAGCTGATACATACAAAAAAATTTTGATCGTCAACGAAATGTATGGAAAAGCTGCTTTTTTTTTCAATTTAAATTTAAGCCATCCATAATCGCTTCCAGTGCGAAAGGGCTCATCACACCCACACCATTGCTGCGCTGGATTTCGATGACCACCCTCTGCACCAGTGACCCTATTGGGAGATTTGAGATTTTCATCTCATCTTTTTCCGTCCTTGTTACTCTCGCTTGAAACGTCATAGGTGTGAGAGTGACCAAGATAAAATCTCATCTCATCTCACGCGCAGGAATAGCCAGGAACGACTCGGAGCAGGAGTCACCAAACCTATCCACGAGCCTCTTTTCAATCTCCTTAAGAAGATTACGCTACACGGCCCCAAACAAAAAAAAAATTACACTAAAATTTTTGATAAAATTACGGTGACTTTAATTTTTTTTTTTAAAACGCATTACTTTTTTGACAGTTATACCTAATTATTATAAAGCAACACCCACTTAATTTTTGAAATGGAAAATCTTTTTTCTTCATGCAACTTGAGTTACTGCCACCCCCTGTACTGTGAAATCACTATAGCACGAGTACTACTATATTTTATTTGGTTTCCCACAAGTAATTTATTTTCGTTGAGAAATGATCGTGGACTTGCGGAACACTTTGACCTATTTTTGTTGTGATAGGTAATTTATTACTGAGGTTTCTTATCCATTTGCGTGCCAAAAATAGAAAAAATCTTTGATTACAAAAAATACTTACGCTAGTATTGAAATATGTAGTTCGAGCACTTAAATTTTATTTAAAAGCATTTGAAAAGAAAACAAAAAACTTTAAAAACCTAATTAGAAAAGGCAATATCCTAACTAATATTATAACTGCGAAAGTTAGTTTGTTCGTTTGTTTGTTTGTTTGTTCGTTTGTAACGCTTTCACGCCTTATTTACTCTACCGATCCACATGAAATTTTGCAGACACGTTGTCTGAGTCACAGAAAAGGACGTAGGGAACTTTTTATCCCGAAACTAATTGAAATAAAAATAAAGGAAAAATTGTTTTTGATGGTAACAACAGCAACACGAAGGACTTACTCGTAGTATTGTCCAAAATATGAATGTATCGAAAAGTCGAATAAGTTAATTTTGTAAAATAATATTAGATAGGTAAATATTAATGTAGGAAATCAAGAGTATCGTAATGTTAAAAGAGCAATGAAATTTGAGCTCTATATCGTGTCAATTAAAGCCCAATTTCAAAAGTCCTAAGCTCGCATAAGCGTCACAACGCTTTAGTCTAATATTTTGGTAAATTCTACTTAATGCCTAGCGATATAGAGTCCAAAATTCATAGCTCGTTTCTCGCCTCTACTAACTCTTGGTGATCAGCGTCTGTTTCGTCATTGTGATCAGATGAATCTTCAATTACTATGTATTTAAAACTAGGTTATCAATATTGTATACGTTGTGGTCTAGAAGTAAAGTTTTTGTGATAAAATCAAAGTATTATTAAACACTATGGAAAATTATTACAAAGTTTTAATTGATAACCTCTACTTTAACCTTTTTTTTATTACTTAATAGGCTTGCGTTTGGCCGCCAACATGCCTGATGATAAGCAGTGATGCGGCCTACGATGGAGCACGCTTGCCTAGAAGAAACCGATTCACTCGAGACTTGAAGACACCCAGATTATAAGTAACAGGGAACACACACTCTGGCAGAGTATTCCACACTCTAGCGGTCCGTATGAGAAATGAGGAACCAAAGCGTTTCGTGCGTGTTATAGGAATGTCGACCATAAAACGATGCCGCTTTTTCGTACTCTTGGTTGTTTTATAAAAGAACGGGCTCGGGAGAATAAGGTCATGCAAACCAGATGCACACTCACCGAAATGTTTCCGATAAAAAAACCGATAGACTAGCAACCTTGCGCCGATGATCCAAACTTTGAAGTTTGCCCTGGACCTACATTTTAGATTATTATTAAGTAGGTTTAATGTAAACGCTTAGAGAAAGTAAGAACACAACATGAAAAACAGCAAAACAACTCTGAAACGAGAATAGTGTACAGGCTGAGTATCTAAGCAGCAAGCCAGACAGAAAAAGCGTTAGACGAGATACGGACGGGATACACCGGTGCCAGCTCCTTTCGGCTTCCAAAACCATTTTTTTTTGCTTTAACAAGTCGCTCTATTAATAGTAATAACAATAAAAGCCTTTATTCGCTGACCTTTTTAACTTACATGCTATTCTAATCAAACAATACTATTCTTAAATAAAATGTATATAGCGAACAATAATACAATAATTTACTAGCAACCAGTGAAGTTGAAGCCTGGTGTAAGGCGATAGGCTCGCCCCCTGTCACATTTAGAACTGAATATCGTCCGGCGAAGTCTGGGTGTCGTATTATACCTCTGCCAGCCCTGTCAGGGGAAACGGGTGACGATATGCTTGACAAACATCTTAGCTCAAGCAAAGTGGGGTAGGCTGAAACCCAGCTCTACGTGGGCCTCGTCTACGCAGAACAGTGATGAGCCTACTACAATCGACAAAACAATTTTATCTTTAAATTTAGTTCAGGTGTAATGATACAAGTACTTATTTTTCTTACTTACTTAGTTTTCTTTAAGAGGCCCGCGACGCTCTGAAATTTCCATACAAACGCGCTACTCAAATTTCTTGATAACCATTTGTCAGATTTTGATGAAATTTGTCACTATGTAGGTAACTTTAGAGGCTCGTCATTATCATTACTCGCTCTCTTCGCTCGTCTTCTTCTTCTAGACGAAATGGCTATAGAATACCTTAAGCCAATGCGAAGTTAGTCTAAAGTGGTCGCCGGACTCTTAATGTGTTGTAAAGTTATAGGTTTTGGCAATAAATATTTTTTTATTTATTTATTTTATTTAAGGCCGGGTATAATCGCGATTCGAATTTCATTTTCTACCTGCGCATACGCGGATAGAACTGGCGAAACGCACGGACGACGGTGCGCGTACGTAGTGCAACAGCTATCTGGAGACCTACCACGATATCTTATGCTTACGTTTTGTTGTCGACGCTGCGCGACCGCTAATCGTATCGCCGCGCAATAAGGTCCACACTTATACTCACATTTATTCACAAGGAACGTTGCATACAGTACATGTGAAACATGCAGATAAATCTTTTGATTGATTTCATAATCAATAACCGTTCTTGCAGGATAGAGGATAAAATGGGCCATTCCCGAATTCCTCACTACTTACTCCAATGGGGATTTCGGGAATTATCGTCACTAATATTTTTCATTATTTTACTTCAACCTAATATAGAATATGAAATAGATTTAGACACAGTTATAAATGTAGCAGAATAGAAAGTAAATTACCAATAATCAATGTATACGCTGATGAGAGTTGGAAGAACTCGACTTTATGTCATCATAATTATATAAATAAATAAATAAGTGTATGTAGGAGAGCAAACTCACTCACTGCAGATAAGATTTGTAGGACCATCTGGGATTATCGAATTAACTATTTCAGGTGGGAGCTCGATGCTTACGCTACAAAATTATAAAACATTGAGTTATTATTATTATTAAGCCAAACTATCCGACTACGCAAAGGTGTGCTTCATAAGTATTTACGCCTAGCATCCCTTAGCAAAAAAAAAGCATCCCTTAGCAGGTACTTGTACTGAGTATTCCTATTATGTGCAAGCACAAGGAAGTTTTCTATAATCTGTTGTTTTGCATTTCCGCCAAATTTACAAAGGTAGGTGTACTTTACCAACAGAGCGCGATTCATTATAAAAATCATCACCAAAAAAATTAAAATTTTAGAAAATATATTTCTAATTAGGAAAACCATATGTTGTACGAAGTCGCGTACGTACACAAGCAAAGTACAGCTGCAGCGGGCCGCGGCGGCTTCTTTGACTTCACAACGACGTAGTAGCTTCTTTGACGGGGCCGGCGCGCGTTTGATACATAGAGATGTGTACTGTCTTTTTGCAATTTCTAGTACTCTAATATAAATTGGTTAAATGGGAACTTTTAATTCAATATGTAAAACGTAAACTTACTTATTATTATTATAAGCAACAATTGGTTCCACTGACGTCATTTAACTTAAGTCTTGATTGCTTGACCTAAAATTATGTAAAAAGTTATTTTTTTGTTAAATGCGTGAGGTCTTAAGTCGTTGTAAATTTGAATCATTATAATTTAGTCCCAACAAAAAAAGGTAACTAAAGACGAACGAAAGAAATTCAGATACAAATTTTACGTTGCAGTGTGTCTCTATCTAGTTTATTTTACACAACTTTGAACATGCCCTAAAATGAATGATCAACGTATTATTTTTTTTGGCTTTATTTGAAAAATAACGATCACACGATAAAAATGGTTAATAAAACTAAAGCTGTAGAAAAATCAAATTTATAACAACTCAGTCCTGTTTTTTGTTGAAAACGATCCGATAAAAAAATATTTCCCATTAAATTCAAGATGGCGGCTACCGCACCGGCAGTCTTTGGTTGCCACTTTGAATGTAGACTACCAAGGATCACCCCTGAAGGTTAGATAAGCAAGCAATCAGAGCAATAACATTGCTGACAGGGATTATTTTCAAGGCTCATAAATGCTAGCCCGTCTGGGCTCGTAGGTCTATACATTACATTGGTCTATACATTAATTCTTCTGAGGTACTTGGTTGGCTAATATCAGTATTTGGTACAGTCATTTTTCGCTTCTCCGAACTAAAAAACATAGCTTGGGTAATAACAACGAGGTACATAACGTCATCATAATGTATCTGAAAGTGTAGCATATAAGGTACTGTCATACCGTATACTGTCGGCGGCGGCGCTCGACCTGCTCAACGCGAGGGCTCATGCTTTTGAAACAATCAATGTGGACTCTATTTATAGCGTGTTAAAGTGCAAAGTCATTTTACCAGTATGAATATTTAAAATATTCATACTGGTAAAATGACATAATAAAGTCACTATTTACAACGACCTACAATCTGCTATATTCAAGTTATTTATAATTTTCTATTATAATTAATATACGATGTATAATTATGTGATCAAATTATACGCCGGATCGTGCCACAGAGCGGCCGGGAACGACCTTTCACGTCGAGCGCTGCTCGACGACTAAATCGGATGTCGTAGTCAATTTCTTACCTAAGCAGCTTCATTTAATGTTGAAAATCGCATATCATATTTATGGTAAAATGGAATCGGTGCCTAGAATTAAATTTTCTTGCCGTTTCTATTGGTATTTAATCGTAAAAAGAACACAAATACGAAAAAGTTGCTCGGTTAAAATTTAGAGGACTAATCTGGCTATTTAATTATCGAAAAAAAAGGCGTTGTAATCGCTGAAAATTTGGAGAACTACGCGCAAACAGTTTTTTTTAGGAACATACTTTTTGTGATTTTTTTTTTCCAAAATGAGAATGATTTTCAAAATTGTTCTTCGGTTAAAATTTAGTTGGTTGTTTTTTCTACCAGCTGTATTTTTTTGCACCTGATCATCATAGTTCTTCATATCAAACTAGGTGCAAACATAATACTTGTTTTCCTTGATTTCGTGATCATACGGCGCCTTAATAACGACTCAATCACCCTCGACTTAAGGTAGGTTGGTGTCCCTGCAGTGGGACGTAAAATGCTGTAATTATGATGTAATAGAAATTGTACACGTAGGACACGTAGACATCGCTTCACTAAATAATGTATGGAAGTATAATTATATTATGCGGTTATAAAAGAACTGAAGTGAGTATTAAAATAAAACCACTCATTCATTCGCATTCCGCATTACCATCGTATCAAGGCTCCACTGAACCGTGATATAAAGTAAATACAGCGTAAATCATCGCTGGATTTCAGCTCTTCGAGTTTTAAATGAAAAAAAAAACAAGATAAATGACCCGACTGGGAACTCGCCAGCTATAAATGTTTCAGCGATTTGTGGCCCAAAGTTGGCTTGATTTGTTTTTGTTTAAAGCGCTGGATCCGCTGGACTGATTGTGTTTTGTTTATATTAATTTTAAACGCGTCTGTCATTTCGGATGAACTGCCGATTTTGATTTTACAAGTTTTTTTTTTTTGGATCAGTTTTTTTAGTTAGTCAGCTAGTTGGGAGAAGGCCCGAATCTCAAGCCAGAGGAAGCGGGTTCGAACCCAGCCGACGGCACGCACCAATTTTTTCATTGTGCGTATTGTATGTCATCTGCTACATGACTGGAGCCCGGTGTATGGCGACAGGCTCGCTCCCTGTCACATTTGGGACTGAATATCGTCCGGCAAAATGTGGGTGTTGTATTACACCTCGGCCAGCCCCCTCAGGGGAAAGGTGTGACGACATGTACCCCATTCATAATTGGTTGAGCAGGTGAGGCTTAAAGGAAAAAATCAAGATGATAAAAACAAGCAATATCCAGCATTCCGGGAGCAAACACGTAATGACGTCACTCGTCATCGTCGTCCGTCTCTTTCGAACTATTTGTAAATGACTTCATTCGGTCTTGCTTATGCATCGGTTGACGTCACTTCGTGTTGCCCACGTGACCGGATGCTATATCTGGCGGAGTGTATAATTAGACCTCAAGTTAGGTCATTTAAAGCTGACTTCCGCCATAGGTCATCGAGGCAGACATTCCATCGATATGTCGTCAGCTTTAATAAAGCCCGCACGAAGCGCTTTCAAAACTCCTTCCTAATCAGAACTGCCAAGGCGTGGAACGCGCCTCCTGCCTCGGTGTTCCCCAGCAATGGATACAACCTGGGTCACTTCAAGACAAGAGTGAATAGGCACCTCATGGGCAAGCGTGCTCCATCTTAGACCGCATCCTCACTTTCCATCAGGTGTGTTGCGGTCAAACGTGGGCCCATTCAATCATAAAAAAAAAAAAACAAAAAAAAACTTTCATTCATAAAAAACCTGCTGTATCTGAATCAATCTGACCTCGAGCTGATTTACATAGCACAGTCCATTGTTTACTGGACAATACCAATATCTAAACCTTTTTTGTGATACCGTCCGCTATTTTCATAGTAACAATGAAGGTTGACATTTTCACAAAAGAATCCGCGTGAAAAGGTTTTCGCAAAATATTTTTTAGGTTTATTTTAATTGAACGTTAGCGGGTTGTAATATTTTTGTAACTTATTGAAATTGATATTAAGGGACCGTTTAAAAAATTGTTTTTTGACTAAGTGGAGCAAAAGTTTCTGAGTCTATTTTTTTTTTTATTGACTTTTGCTTTTGGCCACTGAGGCCTCTAAAGCTTACCGGATGTAAGGCAAGCGCCTACCTACCCGTTACTTATAACAGCCGTTATCATTTCAATATGGACTGCCTCGGTGGCTCAAGACTGCCTCGGTGGCTCAGTTGGTAGTGAACCTGCCTTCTGAGCTTGGGGGCGTGGGTTCGATTCCCACCTAGGGCAAACATTTATGTGGTGAACATTTGTGTTTGTTCTATGTCTGGGTGTTAATATGTATTTAACCTATAACAGCCGTTATCATTTCAATAAGGACTGCCTCGGTGGCTCAAGACTGCCTCGGTGGCTCAGTTGGTAGTGAACCTGCCTTCTGAGCTTGGGGGCGTGGGTTCGATTCCCACCTAGGGCAAACATTTATGTGGTGAACATTTGTGTTTGTTCTATGTCTGGGTGTTAATATGTATTTAAGTATGTATTTAAAAATATCTAAGTATGTATATCAGTCTCTGGCAGCCATAGTACAAGCTTTGCTTAGTTTGGGGTCAGGCGACCGTGTGTGGAAGTGTCCCGAATTTATAAAAAAAAAAAAAAAATATCAACCTTAAAACTTTCGTAATCTCGTGACCAAAGTTTTGTCACGGTTTCGCTAGCGATTTACACGTGACATGTCACGCACTGATACGCTTCAAACGCACGTTTCTCTTTGACCAGCTGTTACCTACGACTTCGTTTGTGACAGCTTTTAAATCGCTTAAAGACAGGGCATGTACCACAACTACACAATGCATTATGAAATAGTACCTGGATGGCCGAGCTTTGCTCGGTATTTTTTTAAATTTTTTAAGTGTGTTTTTTGGATAATAAACAATTGATTTTAGTCTAACCTCAAAGCAAACACTCATTGACTTCGTGTTACTTAACAACGCCATCTGCTGTTGTGTAGTTAAAGCAATTAGTTGCTCACAAAAAATAGTAGTATTATTATTCGCCAATAGATGTCAGGAAGAGTCATATTTTTCAGTTGAGATTGATTATCGATAAAACACGAATAAAATGATATTTTCTAAAAATGATTCCTAGCTAGATCGATTTATCGCCCCCGAAACCCCCTATATACTAATTTGTATGAAAATCGTTGGAGCCGATTCCGAGATTCCAATTATATATAAATATATATATATACAAGAATTGCTCATTTAAAGGTATAAGAATATAGGTATAGTACAAAAATACATAATTACAGATTGTAAGTCAAAGTCAAAGTCAAAATATTTATTCACTTAAATAGGATAAGTACATAAAGTTCTTCAATATACATATAATTTATTTCTGCCTATTTGTTAGATAACCCGACATGTGAATATGTTACAATTAATATAATTATAATCGAAATATTAGTATATTAAAATTATTTAAGTTATGTCAGTCAATTCAGGTCAAATTTAAAAATTATATAATATTACTGAATTTATTTAGTTTATTTATAGTATTCTAAAAATCTTATATTAGGTCACAACATTATTTTAAAAAGTCTTTAATACAATAAAAGCGTTTGTCTAATAACCATGTTTTTAATGTCCTCCGGAAGATTCAGTAGGGTAGGTCTTTAAGGGTCGAAGGAAAGCTTGTTAAACACAGAAATACATATTGCGTAACAATTCTTTCGATTCTGTAATGATACAGATGTATGGATTTAAATAAAATGCACCTCAATTTCTTGCCTGTTTTTCTGAGTAGGTGCTCTTTATCCGAACAAGGCGGTCGAGTCAATTTAAAAAAACTTTGACGTTCTTAAGTGTATCTTTGATACCCAAGTTGAATAAAAACATTTTGACTTGAATTGATTTGGATTACTAAAGATTTCAAAAAATGACAAAAAAAGAAAATATTCCGATTAAATTATTTATGACCATTAGTGTGTGATGTGTAAGTTAGTAGCTCATTACTAAATTTGATCAAGATCTCCTCAGCCGCATAAATAAATGCGGACGACGACAGACAGACAGGCATTTAGTTTTAACAAACATCAAATAAGTTACCTTATTAAAAGAAAAAAAACCCGGCTGCAATATTATGAACCCTATGTCACTATCTCTAACAAGACGATTCAAATGACACCTCACATGTCGAAATCCATCAAGCTGTTTAGGCTGTATGGCGTGCCAAAAAATCTCATACATAATATACAGGGTTATAGGTAACTCACCAAAAACCTCTCAAGGGTTAATTGTACTCATCAATATGAACAACTTTTACTATGAAGCCAATCCTGAAATCACAAAAAAAAACAGCTGTTG
Organism: Peribatodes rhomboidaria; assembly: GCA_911728515.1. NCBI lineage: Eukaryota > Metazoa > Arthropoda > Insecta > Lepidoptera > Geometridae > Peribatodes > Peribatodes rhomboidaria. The sequence continues at coordinate 3,894,028 of OU452190.1, forward strand.
CATACAAAGAGTTCGTTGGCCTGAGACAAAATGTATGGATCAGCTGATTTTTTTTCCCGATTTCAGAGTTCGCCCTATAGTAAAAGTTGTTTATATTGATGAGTACAATGAACTCTTAAGAGGTTTTTGGTGAGTTACAAATAACCATGTAAGATGCATAGAAACACCCGAAAAACATAACCCTCCTTCTTGCGCAGTGGTAAAAACGAGTTTCCGTGTTTGTCTGTAAGTATTAAAAGCTCGATGGTTTAATAGATATTGAATAAAACTCTCTGCTTCGTAAAATAAAGTTTATTTAGTGTTATCGAGTGCTTTTACAAAAATTCCGCTCTCGTATCCCTTCAAGCCCGCCTTCAATTGTTTTCTATTTTTAAGTTCCCACCGTAACTTTTTAAATCCATCTTACCAGAATCTATTCGAACTTATTGGTAAGTATTTTGAAGCAAATAGGTTTTATAACGAGGAGCCTCAAATATCAAAATTAAATATGCGGCTATAGTCGCACACTTAGTTTTTGTGAATAAGCTATATAGACACCGATATGGTTTAATAGAATTACTTAGGTAGGAACTTATGGGTAATCAGTGATTGATTGTGAATTGTGTGTGAGTGAATTTTTATGATTTAGAACAGAGGTAGGTATAGATCACAAAATACGCCCTATATGCTTTAGATCTTATACTCGTATGATCTAATCGAAATATTCAAGGACTTTTTTGTTTTTAACACAGAACCTTCGAATGTTTTTGACATATAAGTAAAGACAAAAAAGATTATTTACCTACGAACAGGCAATCTGTATCAAACATTTTGTAATTTCCTTTTTTTTTTTTTTTTTATTATTGACAATAAGTCGGCGTTTGACCACCAACTCGCCTGATGTTAAGCGACGTTGTTGTCTAAGATGGAGCACGACGACCTATAAGGTACTTATTCACTCTAGCCTTGAAGTTTTGTAGAGTGAAGAAGTACAAAGACGGCAGTTGAGTGAAGCGCTACAACTGCACCACTACTCAGACCCGTCTTCGGAACGGTTACACCGGACTACATCCCGAAACACGACTAGGTCATTTCACGGCATGGCTTGGTCCGGTGGGTGGTAACTAGCCACGGCCGAAGCCTCCCACCAGAGTTTGCTACCCGGTTAGCACTACCCGAGGACCACGTGTAGGGAATCAGAATAGAGTATACTCCTACGGACGTGGGTAGCTCAGCCCCCACAAATCCTTTTTGATATTATACTGTCAGATACATGAAGTGTCTCGATATCATGGAAAGAAGATTCAAGGACCCGACTCAAATAGGTACAGGGCCATCATAGATCGATCATCCCTCAGAGATCGGAACGCGGTGGTGATGGAGGCTTTGAGCCGGGAGGAGGTCATGATGTTATCCTACTTAATATTATAAACGCGAAAGTTTGTGAGAATAGATGGATGGATGTTTGTTACTCTTTCACGCCAAAACGACAAAACGAACATATCTGGATGAAATTTGGCACATAGATAGATTATAGTCTAGAATAGCACATAGGATACTTTTTAACCGCGGGTGAAACTGCGGGGCGCATCTAGTTATGTTAATAAAAATTGTAATAATTTCACGTTTTATAGAAATTGTGGGTCCATCTCGAGCATTCATGCTCACTATCGAAGGCACCTTCTTGCGGCGGCGGCATGTGTCGGGTCGTTCTCTTCCCTCAAGTATGGTTGAGGAGAGCGATGGCTGACACATGCGTCATACTCGTGATCGGATGCTGCTTGAGGGTCGCTGGTCTGCTCGTGGTGTACTCAGTAATAAGTAAATCTGATAACCTTTAACCTAACCTTAGATTAAGACTTAACAACTAACCCCCCTCTACCTGTATTCTCCTTAAATAATAATTAAGATTTATGTTAACAAAGGTCACGGTCCCCGGAGTCCGTGAAGTATAATTTGTAAAAATAAAAATATATATAACAGGCCCGTTGTGACACCTTATTGCGATGATTTTTAAATTCAGTAGCCGATGCTACGCAACCGCGAATCGTATCGCCGCGCAATAAGGTTCATAGTCGCGCAGTATCGACGGCTGCACTCAAAAAATATCATATCGCAGTAGATTGTTAGGTTACGGGCCCAGTTTACGAAAACTTTAAGCCTGATTCACGTTTAATTCTCTCAGAAAACAGATGTATATTTTCCAAGAACTTAATTTTTCTACTGATATTTCTGAGCAAATCTCAAGCTGATGAATTACTTTTTGACTGCTCTGACGGGAAAAAATAATTGCTGTGAAATAAAACCAGTAGCGAGCAAATATGAAAATTACTAAGGAACCACTGACATGAAAAAGTAATTGGGTTTGTACGAAACCCTAAATACTATACTTATTAGTGTCATTTTTGAAAATGTAAAAAAACGAAAGATTTACTTAGCCTGTGACACTAGCAAAATTAAAACATATCATTCATCAAAATCAGTACAGCTGTTGGTTAGTTATGAGGGAACATAACAACGGACATAAATACCCACATACCGGTCAAACACATAATCTTCCTATTTTGGCTACAGTCGGGAAAAAATAACGTTGAAAGAAACCACAAAAATTCAACGCAAAAACTGAAAGAAAAACTTAAAATTCTCTGACCCAAATGAGCTACAAGAGTTACAAATGAGCTACGAAATTTGCTACGATAATGGCTACGAAACGCTACTCAAAGCGTAGCAATCGTAGCGCTCGTAGCACACATCGCGTTTAACTTAACGATAAGGCTGTAATATATCTATTTCGCTCTAGATTCTATTTTATCACACCATCATAGACTAAATAGAGACAGATGGATAACTTCAAAGAGCTACAAATATGTTTACAGAAATTTCATTAGAGGTGTGACTAGATAACACAACATATCGTCACGCCTTTCCCCCAAGGGAGCTGGCAGAAGTGTACAACACCCACACTTCGCCGGACGATATTCAGTCCCAAATGTGACAGGGGGTGTGCCTGTTGCTATATACATCGGGCTCCAGTCATTTAGCAGTTGACATACAAAACGCACAAATGTTCACACAACGAACAAATTGGTGTGTGTCTTCGGCTGGGTCCGAACCAGCTGCCTTTAGCTTGAGAGGCGGGCCTTCTCCGACTAGGCTATCATCGCTTGAATAATAGTCAAATAATAGCTATGATTCGCGAGGCACGACGCGGTCTCAGTAATAGTGTTCTGTGCGCGCGTCGCAGGAAAATGCGGCGTTGCCATACTCAAGCACCTCGACTTTTCGCGGCGTTGCCGGCGCTTCAGTGCGAATGAGAATGAGAGAGAACAACAAAGAACGTACTAAACCTGTCAATGTTATTCCGTGAGTTGTATACACGTCGCGTTTAGGACGGAAGATTCGTGGATGTGCAAAGTAACAGCAAGCAATCGATACCGATTATTTATTAAAAACTCTTTCTATCTAAATCTTTCGTTGACAGTCTTAGTCCTGTTAAAGTATGAAGGCAAATTAAATCGCTCGATGTTATAATAAGTATGATTATATTTAAAATCAAATACATATGCGATTATTCATTCGAAGTATGAAACCTGAAATTACGGTAACGGTCGAATATTCCAAATTCTAGAAATTTTAAATCGTACTATTATTTTACTATTATCCAGTATATAGGTATGACACTCTATTATTGTTGAAGCGTTATATTCGGTAATAGGAATGCGATTATTGCAACTTAATTTAACATCGTTAAATCTCACCACACTAATTTTTTATTGTTAATGGCTATCACATGTCACATTTGGGACTGAATATCGTCCGGCAAAGTGAGGGTATTTTACACCTCTGCCAGCCCCTTCGGGGGAAAGACGTGACAATATGTTATATTTTAATAGCGATGGCAGCCTAGATGGGAGAAGGCCCGCCTCTCAAGCCAGAGGGAGCAGGTTCGAACCCAACCGACGGCACACACCAATTTGTTCCTTGTGTGAACATAAATATGTGCGATTTGTATGTCATCTGCTACATGACTGGAGCCCGGTGTATGGCGATAGGCTCGCCCCCTGTCACTATGGGACTGAATATCGTCCGGCGAACTGTGGGTGTTGTATTACACCTCTGCCAACCCCCTCGGGAGAAAGGCGTGACGATATGCTATTTAAATGCGGACTGACGATGTGAAGGGCTATTCTTACGGCGTGAGATTCAATCTCACCATTTTTCGTCCTTGTTGCTCTCGCTTGATTAGTCATAGGTGTGAGAGTGACCAAGATAAAATCTCATCTCATCTCACGCGTAGGAATAGCCCTCCTGGTAAGTTCGTGTGAAGCCGCTGGATGCGGGCAGCGCAGGACCGGTCGTTGTGGAGATCATTAGGGGCGGCCTTTTTCAGCAGCGGACGTCTCCTGGGCTGATATGATGATGATGATGATCATGAAGATGATGACAATAAAGTTTCAAATTACGCCAGAATGGATGCACGGAACTAGATAAAATTTGGCTTAGAGATAGGTTATAGTCTGGAATATCACATAGGCTACTTTTCACTGCGCGCAGCACCGCAAGACGCAGCTAGTGGTACACGATCGCTCACATCACAACTCGTCCATCTTCTATTTTTTCACCAAGGCCGAATAATTATAAAATATATATGTATATCTATCAGTCTCTGGCAGCCATAGCACAAGCTTTACTTAGTTTGGGGGCAGATGACCGTGTGTGAGTGTCCCGGATATTTATTTTTCTTTATAGTTAATTATTAATTGTACTTTGTCTTAAAATAATTAGGCGGTGAGCCCCAAACTAGGCACAGGGTCTGTTTCTTGGGGCTCGAGTGCGAGGTTATCGTGAAAAGTACAGTGTATTAATTATAATTATTTAAGTTTACTCATCAACGAAACAAATTTTGTGTGCTAAAAATTTTATACATAAAAAAAAAGAAAAATACTAAAAGAAGTGTGGTACGAGTAGGTAAATAAACCTACAAGCTATTTGATTGAATTTATATAAGTTGCGAGTTTAGTGCGTGAAATTTAAAATTTGTAAAAATAAAAAAATAAAATGTGGTTCTTCATTCAGCTCTTTAATCTGTCTTGTCCTATGATAAGACAGAAGATCCCCCGCACAGCCCGTACAAAGAATAGCGCTATTCTTTGTACAAACTGTGCAAAAGATCCTCTGTCTTATCGTAGGACAAATTTAGAAGCCAGTTTTTGAGTTCTTTTTTGATAGCGTATTTAGACCGATCTTCGCTTATTTAGTTTAAATTGATGAAAAGATTATTTGAATGCTAACTTTATTATTTTACTCGTACCTAAATTTAGTACATGCAGTTTTACGTAGTAATGTCAGTTTAAGTTATTGGCTTGCATTTTGTCGCCATTTTAAAAACGTGCGGTCTACGATGAAGCACGCTTGCCAAAGAAACTGATTTTCTTATCTAAGTATACAATTTCAGAACTGTCTGTATCAATGAAGTTGTACTTCTGTACATAGTTATTCTTTATCGGCACTCTATTATTGTGAGCAGTCCAAACATGGTAGTTTATTTCACGCCACTCACAAATGAATCCTACAAACGGCCGTTAGGAAATAGGTTAACGCCCATTAATGGAACTTTTGTCCTAATTGAACATGTATTTCCATAGATAAGCTTACTGACTTGCAAAACTTAAAAAGTCGTGACACAGTTTAACTATTTTTACCCGATTGCTAAAAGAGGGTTACGCTTTTGACTGCCTCGGTAGCTCAGTTGGTAGTGAACCTGCCTTCTGAGCTTGAGGGCGTGGGTTCGATTCCCATCTAGTCTAATCTCACAGTCATGCCCAAAACAGATAAAAAATTTCATCAATCAAACAGCTGAGAATCGAATCTAGGAAGGTCATCGATGTTTACGTATATAAAAGTAATTAAGAGTCCGGCGACCACGTTACTTTACTCTCCACTTAACTTTACTAACTTCGCATTGGCTTAAGGCTTTCCATAACCATTTCGTCTAGAAGAAGATGACGAGCGAAGAGAGCAAGTAAAGATACTGACGAGCCTTTAAAGTTACCTCCAGAGTGACAAACTGGTTTTTTTTTTTAATTTGCACTTCTCTAATCATTCTAAATAACTAAAAATGTTCCTTGTATTATGGATTCATTTAAAAGCTAATGATGTAGACAACCTCCCTATGTAAAGGGATTTTTGATTGTGATCTGATTGATGTCTATCTATTCAATAAATTAGTCAAAAGTGACCCCTTACAAATGCGTAAATTTTTCATAGCTATATTTTCGCTTGAGAACGTTTCTTAAAAAAAGCAAGAACATAGGGGCGGAGATATTGTTAATTGAATTGTACATGCTAAATTTCATCATAACCTCGTATCCTCTCCATCCTAAGGTTGCCTGGAAGAGATCGCTTTTAGTGATAAGGCCGCCAGCTGTTACACTATTTAATAAGTTTTATCATTATTTTTCTCTTGTTGTTTTGTTATCTGTGGTGTGAACAATAAAGAGTTTATCTATCTATCTATCTATCTATCTATCTAACCTGACAAAAAGTTTTCAAGAAATTTGAGAAGCGCGTTTGTATGGAAATTTCAGAGCATCGCGGCCCTCTTAAGTATGTTTGTTTAAAACCAAAATGCATCGACATTTGACGAGGTGATTACATTTTTGCTGTAGACTAGCTATGCAATGGTTTAATGTCAACAATGAACGATAAAAAAAAATTATTACAATTAATTTAGGAGAAGATAGGCCCAATTTTTTGGTTTTAACGTCTTCACCGATTCTCTATTGCAACGTTTCGTTAGAATCGTCTTTATACATATGTATAATATATAGTGTTTTAGGCTACAATCTATTACTCATTGATTTTCTTTAAATGATGCTGGCTACATGTTTTACTTTGTCACGCCTTCATACATATCGTCACGCCTTTCCTCCGACGGGACTGGCAGAGGTGGGCAACACCCACACTTTGCCAGACGATATTCAGTCCCAAATGAGAATGGCGAGCTTATCGCCATACACCGGGCTCTTGTCATGTAGCAGATGACATACAATACGCACAAGACGTTCAAGTGGACTGGGTTTTCCAAGTGCGGGGTCCACAGTGTTTGTAAATTGTGTAAATGGTTTGATAATAAATATATTTGTATTTGTATATGCTCACGCAATTAACAATGTGCGTGCTGTCGGCTGAGCTCGAACCCGCTTCTGGTTTGAGGGGCGGGCATTCTCCAAATTTCTATTTTCTTTTCTATTTGTTTTACTTGTAGTCGTTCTAAACGCGCGATCAACCGATTTTATCATCTTCCACAACCAAAGAACCATTAAATCTGTTCCACTAACCGCTGAAGTTCCATAAAAACCAAGCACAATGCCCTGGAAGTGGACTAATTTAATTTGAGCGAACAGCAATAGTTGCCCAAGCTTGGGCCATTAATCAACGTTAACAAACTTTTGTTCCTAGAAACTTTTTGATTTCTATTCTGAGTAACGTTTTGTGTATTGGGAAATTAATAGAGGAAATGAAGATGGACTATTGAAACAATACGCGTAAAAATTAAAATAAAATAAAATTGTAATAATTTCGCGTTTTACAGAAAATGTGGGTCCATCTCGAGCATTCATGCTCACTTTCGAAGGTATCTTTTTGCGACGGCGTCGTGTGTCGGGTCGTTCGCTCCCCTCAAATATGGTTGAGGAGAGCGATGGCTGGCACATGCGTCATACTCGTGATCGGGTGCTGCTTGCGGGTCGCTGGTCTGCTCGTGGTGTACTCACAATGCAATAAGTAAATCTGAAAACCTTTAACCTAACCTTAGATTAAGGCTTAATAACTAACCCCTCTCTACCTGTATTCCCCTTAAATAATAATTAATGATTTATACAAAATATAACATACATACAAAAAAAAGCATACAGTCGAATAAAAAACTCCTTTTTAAATGTCGATTAAAAATACTTAAATTTCTAGGAATTAAATACTCGTAGTTACCGCCGCGCTCAGAGACGATAATCTATATTAATATTAAAAAATCGCAAATAACTCTGTCTGTCTGTTTGTAGGCTTTTCATGGTCAAACGGCTGAACGGGGATACTAATTTCTGAGTAAACGTGAACGAAGTCGTGGGTAACATCTTCTAGTGGCTAAAAAGAGCCACTAGCAGAAGCTTACCTTTTCTCGGAGTTAGCTTTTCATCAGAGGTTAAGCTAATAAATCGTATTGCACCATCAAGAGTTAGAAGCTAACCTTAAGTTAGTAAAATTACAGAGTGACATGAAAAAAATAATTTAACTTCTAAATTTAACTTCAGAAGATATGAATCTTCTGCACGAGGCCTTAAACTATCACTACGGACATAATGTTTCTAGATTTAAGATTACAAACGTTTTTTTTCTCTCATAATATTAACTTTTTTAAATTTACGGCATGGAACTATATATGTACCTACATACATATACATATTGGTGTATAGCAGCACCATAGTATATTCTTTGCAAAAATCTACTAAAACTTATCTACTATAGATTATCATTGTGTATTAATCTTAACTTTAGCATTATAAATGTGAAAGTGAGTTTGTTTGTTCGTTTGTTTGTTTATTTGTTACGCTTTAACTACTAAATCGAACATCATGAAATGTGGCATTCACGTTGTCAGGGTTATAATATAAAAGGGTACTCACATCTCAAAAAAAATAAACGGTTTCTGTGGGATCGTGGGTGAAACCGTGGGACGTAGCTCGTCTCTTATAAGTTCCAGTTCGTAACATCTTTGCCTTCTAACAATAATTGATCAGTAAGTTTGGTTCCAACTTTTGTCGAGTCTAGGCAATGATTACCTGCTATAGATTCCGCTTGCAAGCGCAATTAAATCTATACAAAATCAGTTTTATTACTTTATGTATTTTTTGGAGTGACTCTACGGGATCTTGAGATAACCAATGAGATCGTTCTGTTTCAGCTTACAAATACGCGTTTACCTAAAATTTCAATGACTATCAGGATCTCAAGTAAAGGTTGGAGACTCGATCTGCACTCGAAGTTGTTGATGTCTTCCTAGGACATATATACCATCCAATTAGGTAAGTCTAACTTCGAGAAAGAGGTAAATCGTTGAATCCAACTCGGCTGGCAGCGTTCGGGAAGCTACGGAACATCTTCTCGTCCCAATACTGCAGTGTTTCAAGTCGAAAGTCTTCGATCAGAGTGATGATTTGCAGAACTGAGATGTGGTCGCTTACGACGGGCCTCATAAGAAGGCTCCAGGTCACCCAAAGAGCAATGGAGAGGGCTATGCTCGGAGCTTCCCTGCGAAAACGAATCAGAAATGATGAAATCCGCGGGCGAACCAAAGTAACCGACATAGCCCGAAGAGTTGCCAAACTGAAGTAGTAGGCAGGGGCACATCGCTCGTAGAACCGACGGCCGATGGAGCAGAAAAATTCTCGAGTACCACAGTGGTTCTCGACCATAGACCAGAAGATGCATCATGGGAATGCCTCCCACTAGGTGGATTGACGATCTAGTGAGCCGCTGGATGCGGGCAGCGCAGGGCGGTCGTTGTAGAGATCATTGGGGGAGGCCTTTGTCCAGCAGTGGAGGTTTTCCAGGCTGACAAGATGATGATAGATCAGATAAAAAACCTCGTAATGAGAAATCTATAGCTAGTAATCTGTGACAATGGGTTACACAAACCTAGTTCTTTCACGAAGTTCGTCTTTATGTCCGAGACGTTATGGAGACGTTTTGTTCAGATTTGGGATATAGCCAGCTCCGGATAACTTTAGACAGTTTTCATGCTTAACAGATTTAAAGTTGCGGAGAGAGTAATTTTGAGTGTGCCAAAGTAAAGTTTTATCTAAAGTAGATTTAGTTGACCGAACGAGCTCGAGCTGTCCCAGTAGACTTTGAGAGTCCGAACGAGCTCTCAGAGTCTACTGGGACATTTCGGCATTTGTTTGTCCGACGACTTGAGTATCGTTGATTCGATCTTCATGAACTTCTGCTGACATGTAGTCTATCTCAATATAGTGTTCAAGCCTTATTAAATGAGCTAAATCGGACAAGGCATTGTGGAGATTTGTAATGGGTCTATTCGAAGCGAACTAATTAAATTCCTAAACCGATTCCCCTAAAATAGGTTCGACAATTATCAAGTTTTTTTTTTTTTTTTGGTTGAGACGGTTTTCGGAACGTCTTCAAAATGGCGGAGCAATTATTTTTTAAGCAAAAAATGAATGCTCCGCAATTTTGAAAAAAAAAACCACAAAATTACTCTGCAAAAAAAATCGGGATAATTATTGCCCCTGCTCACAAAATTTCACAAGGATCGGTTGAGGAATGCGACCTGTGGCCCTATTCGGAGGTTTGAGATTTTCATCTCACCTTTTTTCGTCCTTGTTGCTCTCGTTTGAAACGTCATAGGCGTGAGAGTGACCAAGATAAAATCTTAACTCATCTCACTCGCAGGAATAGCCCCACAGGAGACAGTCGCCAGCCGCAAGGTCTCCAGCTCATAAAGCTACTAGTATTTACTAAATGTTATTGTTGTCGTAAGTTCCTAAGTTTGTGTCAATAATATAATTTATTATTATTGTTACACTCTGATAGGCGTTATTGTCTTTTTGTTTTGTTTGTAGTGAGAAGAGGTTATTCTATTTAGAGAAATGTTAGGCAAAACCTCCTTGTTGACGTCACGATAACGGGACCTGCATGGTGGAAAACTCTTTGGTAGAGAAGCACAGAGAGGAGCGCGCCATCTTTTATGGTCGTGTAGTTGAGGTTTTTTGGCGGGAACCGAAAAGATGGTCTCGTGATTTTGTATTATTTTCTAAAACTTGTGATTCTTCGTGTATTAAGGTGTAATTATTGTGGATTATTAACCTTTGTTAATACAATTTAATGTAATTAAATTAAATGTTAATATAATTTTATAATTCGTGCACGTTAACGAACTGTCGTTAACGTGCACGAGTGTGGGCAAATGATACGAAAATTAGGAAATGCTACTTTTCGTGTCTTCTACAAAACTCGACCTAAAGTTTCAGTAAAGTATCCACGGCTTTACTGAAATTGGAAAAGGGGAGGGATTCATCTCACCTTTATCACCCTCTCCTTTATCATCTTTATTTTAGAAATAATAATTCATTTAACATAAAATCAAAAGGCGAAGGAGAAGGCCATGTTGGCTTTATTAGCCTGCCCTACGGGCAAAAAAAAATAATAGTCGTGTGTTTGAGCGTGTCGGACATCGTAGGGTTTATTAATTTAAAAGTTGGAAATTTGGGAATTAAATCTTGTTTTGGATTTGTTATGAATTTTCCTTTTTTTTAAAAACCAAATCTGTTTCTGGTTTGCAAAACTATATTATTTGTTTAATTGGGGATTCGATTCCTACACAGGGCAAACGTTCATATTGAACATCATGTGTCTGTTCTATGGTGAATATATTTATTTAAGTATGTATTTAAAAAAAGAAATAATGGCTTATATTATTTATCAATATGTATGTCATATAATACATTTATGTTTATAAAAAAAAAAAACTTTACATTTTAACTAAAAACTAGAACTAATCTAAAAGCCCGTTGGCAGAGGGAAAGGTGCCCAGAATGCTAGCAGCATTGCCTCGCTGGATGGCAATGCTCAATTTCTGGCCTAAATAAATGCCAGCATTCTGAACACCTGACGCCTCCACCAACCGTTTAGCCAGGTCCCTGTAGAGAGAAAAAATGTAAGTATTAAAATATCTCGCCACCATAGTAAATATTTTGATGCAGTATACTTGATTAAGCTAATAAACTTACCTACTTTCTACGGATATTTTAGTAGGGTGTTTAAAAAATTACGACCTTTGGTATAGATTTTCGGGATTTCCATATTATGACCAATGTTATCAAGTAAGTATGTATATTTTTTCATAATAATTTTATTATACCTACTTGCTTGATAGGTTTGTACGCGATTTTCACTCTATTTCTCAAAAATGTCGCATTGTACACAATATTGTTCAGGAAAATATTTATCTACTCTAAATATGTATTTTCTCGGGATATCGAAAGTAATTTTTCGCGTCGCGCGCGATATTTCGCTTCAAGGATTATTTTGATGCTGTTCTTTCAATTTTCTTTCTTAAAGCGCGGGATTGGAACTATTCCAGTGTAAAATAAGAAAAAATAAAAGCCACCATAATATCGTCACGCCTTTCCCCGAAGGGGCTGACAGAGGTGTACTAGTTCAGTCTCAAATGTGACAGGGGGCGAGCCTGTCGCCATGCACCGGGCTCCAGTTATGTAGCAGATGACACTTTACGCAGATTAAAGTTATGTTCACCATAATCTCCGATATTAAATCCAAATTTAGATGTACATGTTTCATTCATGTAATGAACAAAAAAGTATGTATATGCCTTCGGCTGGGATTGAACCCGCTCTCTCTGGCTTGAGAGGTGAGCCTTATCCATATAGCTAGCATGAGTCTTATTAAAGTAAATAAAAATAAAAGCAAAAAAAATAATTGAAACGTGTGTTTGAGTAAGTCAATGAATGAGTAAGTGAGTGAATGATAAAAGTGTAATAAATAATAAAAATCAAAACTAATAATAATAAAGTCTTTGTTGAAATGAATCTTTATTTGGTAAAACATAAAAAAATGAGTTTATTACCTTATTCTTAGGTAATATTACTTTTATTTGATTTTTTTCCGCTAGATACAGTTTTATAACTAGCTGCGCCTCGCGGTGTTACCCGCGGTTTAAAAGTAGCTAATTGCTATTCCAGACTAAAACCTACCTTTGTGCCAAATTTTATCCAGATCCGTTCAGCCGTTCTGACTAGATTGAGTAAAAAACATCCATGCATCCATCCAAACTTTCGCATTTATAAAGCCTGATTTACACGTTGCAAGTTTCACGCCTGTTCCATACAATAATATTGAATCAACAAATAACTTGCATCGTCTAAACAACAGTTGCTTGCAACTCCTGAATGTTAATCATTGCGTGCAATATTGCATTCAATTATTTCTCTTGAATGTACAAAACCCTTGCGCCGTGTAAATGGAACTTAAGAGTCCGGCGACCTAACTAATTTCGACCTAGGCGACCTAGACTAACTTCGCATTGGCTTAAGGTATTCTATACCCATTTCGTCTAGAAGAAGAAGACGAGCGAAGAGAGCGAGTAATGATACTGACGAGCCTCTAAACTTACCTACAGAGTGACAAAGTGCAATTTCATTTTTTTTATGACTTTTGCACTTCTGTAATCATTCTTAAGTGACTAAAAATTTACCTTGTATTATTGATTCATTTAACAGCTAATGATGTAGACAACCTCCCTATGTAATGGAATTTTTGATTTGATTTGTCTACCTATTGAATAAATCAAATCAAAAGAGGTTACCTGGAAGAAATCGCTTTAGGCGATAAGGTCGCCCTTGTACTGACGAAAAATATGTATTTTAGTTTTTTAAGGTTTTCATGTAGTTTTTGGTGTGCAATAAAGTTGTATTGTATTGTATTGTATTTTTGCGAGAGCAATTCGCACCGGTTGTTACCGCAGTGCGCGCTTACACTTAATGTGTTTTGATTAGTGTGCTTAGTAAAGTAATTCTTTAGCTTAAATAAATTTAGCTGACTACCACAATTTATTTAATAGATATACTTAGATTAAATTAATGTTTTTATCTAAGATTGTTTGATATAGGACTGATGTTTTATCTAAGATTACCGGAGTATAATTTTAGAATACTAATTGCCAATTCTAATGCTGGGATTACACCAGCGCTATGCGGCGAATATTCGAGCTCTCGCGACAAGTGTAGCCGAGTAGTTTTAATACTCGACGATGTATTTGGCCGAACACGAATGGTTATTGTAGCACTGTCGATGGGTAAGTAATATACGAGTATCATCGTAATTCAAAATACTGATATCTACGTTTGACATAATCATCAGAGGTATAACTGATGGCAGCCTAGTTGGGAGAAGACCTGCCTCTCAAGCCAGAGAGAGCGGGTTCGAACCCAGCCGACGGCACGCACCAATTTGTTCATTGTATGAGCATATGTGCGTATTGTATGTCATCTGCTATATAGAGCCCGGTGCATGGTGACAGGCTCGCCCCCTGTCACATTTGGGACTGAATATCGTCCGGCGAGGTGTGGGTGTTGTATTACACCTCTGCCAGCCCCTTCGGGGGAAAAGCGTGACGATATGTTATGTTATAACTATCAAAACAAATACAACTCATTTGACCGAATTTGAAAATACAAAACAACTTAAGAATACTATTCAATGAATATAAATGACAAAATGTGTACTCCGCAAACGACATACTGATAAATAAACATAAAGTACACCACACAAACTAATGCTTTGATCGAATTTCAAAAACAATACCTATTAAAATACCTACACTTATTAGTTGTCACAGTTCTAACTTAACCTAACTGAGCTACAGTGTCTTTTTATGACAGTCACTCTTTAGCAAAATTATAGCAAAATAATGGTATCTAAAATAATTTTTATATTAAACAACTGTAAGTAATCTTTTTTTTTTTATGTATAAATAGGTCGGCGTTTGACCACCAACTCGCCTGATGTTAAGCGATGTTGTGGTCTAAGATGGAGCACGACGACCTAGAAGGTACTTATTCACTCTAGCCTTGAAGTTTACTAGAGTGAAGAAGTACAAAGACGGCAGTTGAGTGAGGTGCTACAAGTGCGCCACTGCTCAGACCCGTCTTCGGAACGGTTCTAAAAAAAAAAGGAATCTAAACGGTTTGTCATAATACTGGGACGTAAACAAATGTTATTTCAGCTGAAGAGTATATCAAACGTTGGTATAACATTTAAGTGTTTTATACAATGAAGCATATTATGTCAAATAAAATTATTAACACAGAACGGTATGTCAAACGTCTCTTATTCGCGGTGAGCGGTATTGAAATGAACATATGACAAAAATAATCCGATCAAGTATGACGCACCCCCTGTCAGTAAACTGGCGCGCATCAAAGGACTTTGAAGAAGTTGGCTGTATTAAATATTCTGCATGATGTAAACACATCGCTAATAACGTGTACAAGTTTAGTATACACGACGTTTTGAGCGCGATAACGCGACACGAATTATCGCGCGATAATGTAGTGTAGTCCCAGCACAAGAAAAAATAAATTAACCCAACCATTTACTTTATCATCAAAGGTTTTACTAAAAGATAAAAATTTCATTTCAAATTCTTTTTAATCCGACGTGGGTAGAAAAATCTTTCTTTCTAAGCCGCTATAGAGAAAATCCGAAAAATGGTTTGCAATGAAAAAGTTGAGTCAATTTAACTTTTAATTTGGGCATGAGTTCATTAACTTTTAAATTTCCACCACACGCTGATGTTGAAAAATAAAGTGTTTTACTTTGGGGTTACACGGAACGGGTGTGCTCAGCCGAAATTTGAGCCGAAATTGAATTCAACTTGTATTGTATTAACCATTGTAAGCAGTGACGTTACCAAGTGCTTGAAATATCATATGGTTCGAATAAATAAATTGAATTGAAAGGAGCTTATTGTACTCATTATTAGGAACTACTTTTACTCTGGGATCAATTCTGATATAGGTTAGCTAAGTACTCAAATGTCCTATTTTTGCACAATACAATACAATAAAATACAATACATCTTTATTGCACACCAAAAATACAAAGTAAAACAAACATAAAGAGAATATTAAAAATAAAATATCATTCGGCAGTACAAGGGCGGCCTTATCGCCTAAAGCGATTTCTTCCAGGCAACCTTTGGATGGACAGGACAGAACGAAATATGACAAACGGTCGGTGGCATACATAAATACTAAATAATATATAAGTATATATAATAGCATAAATAATAGTAAACAAATAAAACATATAGTAAAAAAAAAAAATATCTACACAAATACCTTTAGACACATATAATACATAAATTAATATATAATTTGTACACAAATATAAACCAAAAATATATACATATGTATGTACCAATTAACAAAGAGAAAGATAATGTTTAAAAATAAGAATTTGAAAATGGGCAATGATTCAGCATGTCTGATGGCAACAGGCAACTCATTCCACAGCCGGACAGCTTGCACAGTGAAACCCTTACTGTATGCTAAATTGATGTGGGAGCAGGTATGGAGTTGTAACTTACGGGCACGCGAGGTTCTCAATGAACCGGAGTGACCTTGAGAAAATTCAAAGCGCTCCTTAAGATAGTGTGGAGTAGAGGGAACAAACAAAATTTTAAAAAGAAAGGAAAGGATGTGAGTTTTACGGCGAAGTCGGATAGGTAACCATTTGAGCTTTTGGCGGAATTCAGAAACATGATCATATTTCCTTAAACCGAAAATGAAACGAATGCAGTAATTTTGAAGTTTGTCAAGTTGCTCTTCGGTTAAATCCAGGTAGCAGGCGTCGGCGTAGTCCAATATCGGGAGGAGCAGAGATTTTACAAGCGCAGTTTTGGTAGTGATAGGAAGAAAATTCCGCAGTCTCCTGAGTGAAGCTGCTGTACCAAAGATTTTACGACTGACTTCCGCTAATTGTGTGCTCCTTTGTGTGCTGCTTTTTTGGAAAGGAAAAGGTTGCGTTCTCTTCTATATACAGGGGTACTTGTAATCAATTAGCATCTTTTTAAGGGCATATTTTGTACATCAGAACAAATATATTTTGTTCTATGACTTCTTATTTATTTACAAAAGACCTAAACATAATTACCTCGTGCCGACAAGCAGGCGGTAGCTCGGCTGCTATAAAGAGTTATAAAGTGTTAGAAAGAACCACAAAAACTTTGAAATACATTTTTTTTGGAAATTATGTTGAGTTTAGAAAAAAGCTGTAGAGCAAAAGTTGTTTGTTTTGATGAACAGAACATGCTCCTAAAAGGATGCTAATTGATTACCAGTAACCCTGTATACAGTAAGCAATGGGACACCGTCCACTCTCACTGACTGAGGAGCTCAACCCCCCTCCCCCTGACCACGGACCCCCTGAGCGCTAGCCCCTTTCGGCACCTCCCCGAGCCCATGGTCTTCCTCGCCTATCTCGCCATCTACCTTGCTCGACCGATGAACGTCAGACATACTAACTAATATTATAAATGCGAAAGTGAGTTTGTTCGTTTGTTTGTTTCTTTGTTTGTAACGCTTTCACGTCTCAACTACTCAACCAATCGTCTTGAATTTTTGTATAGGAGTACATGTTGTCTGGGGTACAGAAAATGACATAGATACTTCAATCCCGAAAAAATAAACGGTTCCTGTGGGACCGCGGGTGAAACCGCGGGGCGCAGCTAGTAGAAATATAAAAAACTATCAGAGAAATTAAAAGAAATAAATAAGAAAAATGATTCGAAAATAAATTAAAATGTTTAATATATAATTAAATGTTATTATAAATTAGAAGAATATCTCAAAGATGAAAACTTAATTATTAAAGAATAAGCCGGCCCACTCCACATGACATTGCAATACCCTAATAGGGTCCATAATGAGATACTTATGTTATAACTTTTAAAATCTTGTGAACTCACGCAACAATCACCATAATGCGCAATGATTATTTTTTTGACTTTGACTTTGATCTCATGTTACGGGCCTAGCAGGCCGCGTGCGGTCAGGGCCCCCACGCAAAGTACTAGTACCATCCATAGCAAAACAATGGACAATAGAATCAGATAGACTCAGGGGGGCCATGCAGCTAAACTCAGCCGATGCTTAACTGAACCGTTGATGTTGCGTTTGTCACAGGGAATGGCTCAGTATCACGAATGTCTCACAAACGTACCAGCTAGACTCCCCGTGTAAAAGTACCTAGGCTTAAATAATATTTTGAAGATGGTTATAGAAATATTCAATGCCAATTGTTACTGATTACTGCAGTAAAATTTGTAAATATAAGCATGTGTTTTATTATAAAAGAGTTATTTTTAAATAAGTACTGAATTAATGATAAGTACTGTGTGTTAATTTGATTTCATTTAAATAAATTTGGTTAAAAGACATGATCTTTACAATTTAGTTTCTTACTTTTGAGTATTCAAAATGATGAATACATTTTAAACAGCAAAAGGCCTAAATTATTTTTCTTCGAGCATTGTTTAATGTTAGGCCCTACACTTTTCCGAAACGTTAATAACACTGAACCGTTTCCAGTACGATTTTTTAGAGAAACGCTACATCAACGTTCCAGGAGCTTCGCTGAATATGCCCTTCAGAATACCCAATATACATTTTTGTCACGTACATGCACCACCTAAAAATACAACAATATTTCCGTCCTCCACTAAATTCACGAAACATTGGCACGAATCCGATTATTCCTATCGAGTATTCGACTATTCCTATTTGATTTCAATCGAATAGAACATTCCGATTCGACAGTTTTCCAACACCGCGGCGAATTATGAAAAATCGTTTTTTAATTTCATGTGTAACTTTTTCATGAACGGAGAATTTCGTATTGAGAGATTCGTTAAAATTTCTATTTAAAAAAGAAAAAGTCATCACTATCCGGAGACTAATCCATTTTTAATTGAACTTTATCCACTTTTTCTCTAGTTGATGAGTCTGGTATGGTATGGAATAAAAGGTTAGGCTTAATGGATTTACTTTTAGCACTAGGATAATATAAAAATACAAGGGAAAGAGCTTGGACTATTTCCATTGATTACACAGTGATTTTAAATAGTTTATTGGGCATAAGTACAATACAATACAATACAAAAACTCTTTATTGACACCAAATACAAAATAAATCTTACATACAAAACATTGACATCTATAAGTGTATATTTGTATTTTACCTAAATTGAATAAAAACATTTTGGCTTTGACTTTGAATCTAAACTAAACATCTAAAAAAATATTGGCGCAATGGGCGGTCTTATCGCTTGAGAGCGATCTCTTCCAGACAACCTTTGGATGGAATAAAAACATGATTAAGCATGGATTTCATTCTTTGTTTCTGTCAAGGCATGTACCATAACTACACAATTGATTATTACATAATCTAGATAGATAAATACACAGTTAGTATGGATAAATGTTAAATATGTATATTCAGAATAAAGTATTCTATGACTATGATGTGTGTGATGTGTAAGTTAGTAACTCTTGTTTAAATTTTATCAAGATCTCCTCAGCCAGTAATAACTAAATATAACAAACAGACAGGCATTTATTTTTTGACAAACTTCAAACAAGTAACATTATTGGAACAAAAAACTCGGCTGCAAAATGTTGTACCCTATGTCACTTCCACTATCAAGACGATTCAAATGATTGATAATCACAAATGATAATTAATGACACCTCACATGTCGAAATCCATCAAGCTGTTTAGGCTGTAAGACGTGCCAAAGAAACTTCATACATAAAATACCCTTATACAATACATACATCTATATTTACATAATATGTTATCTGCTACATGACTAGAGCCCAGTGTATAGCGACTGGCTCGCTACCTGTAACATTTGGGACTGAATATCGTCCGGCGAAGTGTGGGTGTTGTATTACACCCCTGCCAGACCGTGTGTGGAAGTGTCCCGAAATTATTTATTTATTTAGTTACAGAAACATACTTAAACATATCGTCACGCCTTTACCCCGAAGGGGCTGGCAGAGGTGTAATACAACACCCACATTTCGCCAGACGATATTCAGTCCCAAATGTGACAGGGGGAGCCTGTCGCCATACACCGGGCTCCAGTCATGTAGCAGACAACATACAATACGCACATATGTTCACACAATGACCAAATTGGTGCGTGCTGTTGGCTGGGTTTGAACCCGCTCCCTCTGGCTTGAGAGGCGAGCCTTCTCCAACTATCATCACTTCTTTTATCCTAACTAATATTAAATATGTGAAGTTTGTTTATTTGTTTGTTTGTAACGCTTTCACGTCTCAACCGATCGAACCGATCGTCTTGAAATTTTGCATACATGTTGTGAAGGCTACAGAAAAGGAGATACCTACTTCTTATCTCGAAAACATCAATGGTTCCTGTGGGGCCGCGGGTAAAACCGCGGGGCACAGCTGTAGTAAAATAGCAACAGCTAAAATAAATAGGAAAAATAATTTTGTAAGCATAGCAATAAACGTTGCCTAGCCTCGAAACACTTTGTTTTTTTTTGATCGAGTTTAAAAATTTTAGAGAAAGAAATCATTGATAAACCTTTTCGAGGCTATGCAATGCTTATTGCAAAGGGGGTAAATAACCTGCCAGCCGGCAAAAACTATCTTGTACATACCCATATATTTGAATTTACACATACACAAGTTTCAATGCATAAATTTATCATTTTCGCGATTGTTCAATAGCATACCTACATGAATCATGTCAACGTATTTTAGACTCTAAAAATGTGTTAGATGTCTACCATAGATCTCAGTTTAATGAAAATGTTTTTAGACTATAAAATTGCTTGTCTGTAAAGTCGGCTTACGGACGATAGTTTCGTCATAACAAAACTTCGATAAAATCTTATCCTCGGACGCATAGGCCAATCGAGTAGAAGAGAGATAGATGCGGCGCAAGCCGAACGCTCAAGGCGATCGTGCCTTTCGCTCACTCGTGTAGCGCTCTCGCTCCGATCGACCGAGCGTAACGGGACAATGAGTCATTCTTTTTTGTGCCTGCAGCCGGCGTTCATCGATTTATTACACGTTTGTTACGTCAAAAACTTTTTGTCCCAACTCTAATTTTGTATTTTCAATCTTTTTTTTCTGTTTAAAAAAGTATTATAAAACCCTTTTCCAAGTCAAAACTATATGTGTTAAGGCTAAGCTTTCCCAAGGGACGTATAAAAAGAGCCATCCGTCATTCTCAGAAGAAAAGCACGTTTTCTTTATTAACAAAAACTATATAAGTTCACGTCTTTTCTTGTATTTTCTTTTGAAAGTGATGTATTATACGATTTATTGAAGTTGTTATTTAAAGTTAATTCGCCAGAATTTTCTTTGGAGTGGCTGGTTTTTTCGGCGATTTTAGAGTTGGTCAAAAAACTTAAAGTTTTTCATAAGTACACTAAACTTTAATTAACCAAAAAATTTTTCATGGTTGTTTAGATACGCTATTTAAAAACGGAACATAACATCTTACAAACACTTTAATGTCTAAGAAAAGTTTGGCTTATTTTAAACTGACAGCCAGAAAAAGGTTAAATAAATAAATTTGGGACACTTCCACACACGGTCGCCCGACCCCAAACTAAGCAAAGCTTGTACTATGGCTGCCAGGGACTGATATACATACTTAAATAGATATTAACACCCAGACATAGTAATAAACATACGTATTGTAATTAAGGATTAAAGAACATGACAATAAAATTCAATTAAGTTCAAAACCACATTTTATTCTGTCAAAGTTTTTATGACGGCGTCTTAATGATAATCGTTTGCATGCACAAACACCGTCAAACGAAGCGATTTGAAAAACACGAAAATTCATGAAATGTTTATTAAGTCCTACTATCAAAATAGAACACACAAGAAAGAAAATACAAGAAAATATAGTTTGAAAACATTTAATTTTGTTATACAAAACCAATATAACCTTATCAATATTACATTTCTCAGCAACGTGTAATTTGCAGTAAAATTTAACGATAATTTGATATTTTACTGCCTTTGATAACCAGGCAGTTAAATTTATCAATGTTTTATAAAACGTCTCTTTTGAAATCAACGCAATCGAGCAAAATCATTCGGCTACATTCGTCATTTTAACTCCGCTGATATGGACTTAGTGTCGCTAAGAATAACGTAGAAAATACGTTTTACTGCGCCTCATACTTGCAACATGTTCAAAATTACGAAAAAAATACGAGCTCGACGACAGAAATTATCAATTAACAAAAACAGAAGATGGAACCATCATTCAACTGCAACTGAAATATTACCACAAAATGGTTGAAAATCTGAAAAAATGATGACTTCAATTAGAACTGGGCATATTTTAAACACTGCAAGAGCATTCACGAAATCTCAACAACGGGTCTTCAATTAATTAATGACCTAAACCATAAGTTACATGGAAATATTTTTACTTAGTAAGCAATGAAAACTAAGAATGACATCGATAACAGCAAGCAAGACAAGAGGAATCACGAAATCTCAAAAATGGGTGTTCAATTACCACAATACGGGTGTAAAATCACAAAATAATGACTTAAATTAACATGGACATACTATTTTCACGTACTATACATAATATGTAGTAAGTAATATAGTAAGTAATAGTAATATACTATATTGCTTGTTGGTATAATGACAAGAGCAATCACGAAATCTCAACAATGGGTGTTCAATTACCACAATACGGGTGTAAAATCACGAAATAATGTCTTAAAATTGGACACATTTTGCCTTTAAGTTTGACCGTACGCTGCAACCGTCCAGTCTCATCTATAGGCAAAATATGTTTTTAGAAAATATCTCTTCTTCACACGTTCTTCTGCACAGCAATTTATCTTCAGCACAATTCCAAAAAGCTTCGATTTCTTGTGATGGTGTTATTAAAGTTCTCTCCTAACAAGAAATTTCGTTCTCATTCATTTGAAGAAAGCATAAGTCATTTCATGTCCGTATGTAGCAGTGGAGTCAATAACACTGATTTTGGATTCAAACAGCATAAATATTTCTACAATATTGTTTTTGTATATATATCTTCTCTTTACATGGTCTTAAGAATGTGTTTAAATGTAAATCTGGTATCCATGTATCCGTCATTGTGACGATTGTACTTCATGCTTAATTATTTCGTAGTTGTCATAAATATGCCACGTTTAATTGTATTGATGTTTTTAAAACTTTCCAATCGTACAACCAATTTATTTACCGGATTTGTCATAGCTTCCGTGTTATAAAGTTTTTGTGAGATTCGGGGACGGCATCTTGCGATTGGTTGAAAAATTTCTGGTGTTCAGGGAAATTCCATCTTCAAATTTTCAAATTAGTCTTCGAAGGATCATTTTGAATTGTACGTCTCACTTTCTCGAAAGTTCGTGAAGTTATGGTTTACACAGTCCTGTTTATGATTGCATGGACAGGATTTTGTAAACCGTAAAATTGTAATGTAATAAAATAAATTTATCGACTAAATTGGTTTTTCGAAACAGCGTGCACGTTTAAAATTAAATGTTTAAAGATTTTTTTGGTGTTTTAATTTGAATTTTATTTTCATTTCTGTTTAGTACAGTTTAGCCTAGATTATTTCAGATTATTCAATTAACATGATTAACATTAACATTCCTTAACATGAAAGTTAAAAATGTATATGGGACCATCTCTAAAGTATGATCTACTAAACAAAGAAAGGATAATTAAAATCGATAATAATCAATCGATAATTAAAATTTTAATAACATTTACGACAAAAAATATCATTCAGACGAATTGGTAACCTATCCTTCTTTTGAAGTCGGTTAAAACATAAAAACAAATCAGCCATTAAGGTTTTCGCTGACAGCTAGATTAAATATTTAATCATAACTTAAATCATATTTAATTTTTTAACCTTAAATCATAACTAGACCTGCATCTCGCGGTATAACCACTGCTAAAAATACTTTAAATCCTTTTCTGTAACCCTGAAAACGCATATGCAAAATTTCATGACGGCCGGTTCAGGAGTGCCAAGGAGTGGAAGGCACTTCCTGCTTCGGTGTTCCCCAGCAATAGATACAACCTGGGTCTCTTCAAGACAAGAGTGAATAGGCACCTCATGGGCAAGCGTGTTCCATCTTGGACCACATCGTCACTTTCCATCAGGTGTGTTGTGTCAAAGCAAGCGAGCAAGAGCAAGCGATGATAGCCCAGTTGGAGTAGGCCCGCCTCTAAAGCCAGAGGGAGTGGGTTCACACCCAGCCAACGGCACGCACCAATTTGTTCATTGTGTGAAAATATGTGCGTATTGTATGACATCTGCTACGTAGCCCGGTGTATGGCGACAGGTTCGCCCCCTGTCACATTTGGGACTGAATATCGACAGGCGAAGTGTGGGTGTTGTATTACACCTCTGCCAGCCCCCTCAGGGGAAAGGCGTGACGATATGTTATGTGTGTTGTGTCAAACTCACTTCCGCATTTATAATATACTTACGTTAGGATGCGCAAGTTTTTTACGCTGAAACGTAGCGAATGGACGAATTGAGTTGAAATTCGGAAAGAAAATAGCTTAAAATATCCTATACTAGCTGCGCCCTGCGGTTTCACCCGCGGTTAAAAAGTATTCTATGTGCTATTCTAGACTATAATCTATCTCTGTGCCAAATTTCATCCAGATCTGTTCAGCCATTCTGGCGTGAAAGAGTTACAAACATCCATCCATCCATTCTTACAAACTCGCGTTTGTGATATTATGTGGATTAAGACTGGGTTAGTACGAGTATATAGGCTTCTTTCTAAACGCGAGTAGTACCGCGGGGCGCAGCTGTATGAATAATTTAACTTATTTTCATAGAGTCTTTTATTTCTATCTGTGGATACACTAAATTATAAAATCGAAAGTTACTAGTCTGTCTGTTTGTAAATTTTTCATAGCTAAACAGTTGAACAGACCTTGATGAAATTTGATAATAGTTACAGAAATTCACGAGGAAGGTTTTTGGAATCTATTTTCTGAATAAACGTTAGCGCGTTAGTCCTACTAATATTATAGACGCGAAAGTTTGTAAGAATGGATGGATGGATGGATGCATGGATGTTTGTTACCCTTTACGCCAAAACGGTTGAAAAGATCTGGATGAAATATGACACAGAGATAGATTATAGTCTAGAATAGCACATAGGATACTTTTTAACCGCGGGTGAAACCGCAGGGCGCAACTAGTATTAAAAAAATAAAATGCAATGAAAATCTTATCGAATTGAAAACACAAACGCAATACGCAACTTATTTTAGCTGAAAAATGCTTTTTGAATATTTGATTTTTTATTTAGAATTGCATTGAAATATCAATCATGTTTGTATTTTGTGAACGAACTGAATGCGCCCCGTGGTTTCACTTGCGATTTCAAAGAAATCGTTTTTTTTTAGCAAAAAAAATGGCTTTCCTGGTACAACGAATTTGATTGCCTCGGTGGCTCAGTTGGTAGCGAACCTGCCTTCTGAGCTTGGATCGTGGGTTCGATTCCCAGCTAGGGCAAACATTTATGTAATGAACATGTGTGCTTGTTCTATGTTTGGTCGTTAATAGATATGCATTTGAAAAAATATAATGGATGTATATCAGTCTCTGGCAGCCATAGTACAGGTTTTGCTTAGTTTGGGGTCAGACGACCGTGTGTGTAAGAGTCCCGGATGTTAATGCATTTATTGAAGCCATGATGACCGGTTGAGTTAGTAAAGTGGTGAAGGCGTAACAAACAAATAAACGAATTCCTTTTTTTCGGTTTTCTTTTTTTTTACTACAGACTACGCATGCGTTTGACCACTGACTCGCCTCTTTTCATTTGTATGTACATATATAAGACCGCCCATTGCGCCTTTATTTTTGAATGTTTAGTTTACATTTATTTTGTATTTGGTGTCAATAAAGAGTTTTTGTGTTGTATTGTAGTTTTTACATGTGATTTGAATTTTCCCTCAGTGAGCCCTATTATATTTTTTCGGAATTTTATTGTAAAAACGAACGCAGTTGCCTAAAAATGACTTATTTGACTTAGCCAGTCTAAATCTCGGTACAGCTATCCTACCCTTATTTCTAGTGTTATTATTGTGATAGTCACAGTTCAATCAAGATAATAAAAAACGGGTGAAACCCCATGGCGGTGCTAGTTAAAATATAAACAGACGTTTTAAGAGTTGGTTTACATTTAACGCGTGGCCTCAGATTAATGTTTCGACCCGGAAGAGTCCCAACCCCTACTTTTGGGTTAATTAGCCGAATTGAGGTATATTGTCCATTTCAAAGGAAAACGCCCTTGTTTGTTAATAATCGATCGAGCCTATGAAGCATCTATGCTATAGCTTAGACAAATAGATGCTTTCGTATGTCCAGGGTCGGACTGGCCATTTAGTCAGGGTGGCATTTTTTTTTACAACAGACTAGGCATGCGTTTGACCACTGACTCGCCTGATGGGAAGCGTCGACGTGATCGAAGGTGTAACACGCTTGCCTAGGAGATACCTATTCACTTTACTCTTAAACACCCCCGGATTGTATTTAGGTGGAAAGACAGACGCAGGCAACGAGTTCCACACCTCTGCAGTTCTTACAAGAAAAGTTGACTTGAAACGCTTAGTGCGTTTTAGCGGAATTTCCACCATAAGAGGTGCATTTGCTACCCGGCCCCAGCCGGCGCGGGCCCCCCTCGAACTTGGCTTGTGGGGCTATAGCTACTAGCTATAGCTACCAGCCGCAAGTCAGACGGTATAAGTAGATTGGAAGCTACACCCCGTATTGGGCCCCTGGCTTGCGGGGATCCACCCGGGCCCTTCCAGCTCAGTCTGACCCTGGGTATATCCGAATTCGGTCCGGATCGCTGTCCGAACAGTAACCCGGATTACTGTCTGGATCTCTGCCTTTGAAATGTTTTGTGGTTTTTTCTTTAATCATATCTCCATATTTTTGAATAAAATGTATTAAAGCTCGGCAAAAAAATCTGTTTTATTATCAAACCTGCTCACAAAATTTCACGAAAATCGGTTAAGGAATGCAACCAGCACCCTTACTAGGAGTTTGGACCGTTTTGAAAACTTTTTTCGTTTCAGTTTGGCTTCATACATTTCGTTAAGGAACTAGATTACTTGTATGGAGCCAAACAAAAACGAAAAAGTTTTCGCTAACTTTAAAAACTCGTGGTTGACTGTAGACTAGGACTTGATGGCTATTCCTGCGCGTGAGATGAGATGAGATTTTATCTTGGTCACTCTCACACCTATGACGTTTCAAACGAGAGCAACAAGGACGAAAAAGTGAGATGAAAATGTTAAATCTTGAGAGCCACAGACGTCGCGAGGTTTACAGCTTACAGGGCTACTAATAGGTAAAGTATATATAAATAATAAAATACACATATATAACTAAATAATTTATAAAATTTACTACGTACGTTGAAATAGGGTAACTACTACGAGTATAAAACTAACTAGCTGCACTTGCGGTGAAAGCCGCGGTTAAAAAGTAGTCTATGTGCTATTAGTCTATGTTTTTTGAGGGAGACACAAGACTAATAATATTAGGTCCTTACGTATGAAATTAGCGTTTTGTCGTATTGATCAATTTGATCTGAAATATCTCCTCTTTGGTTAAGAATTCGAAATTCAAATTAATAAATTCATTTAGCTGGTTTTTTTTCTTTGGAATACAGTCATTCATTTGTTATTTTCCTCATTATTTTTTCTTTGGCGTCGCTTATTACCGCGCAATGGAAAACATGAAATATCGGTATATTTACGAGTACGAGTTCTACCGTGGCACCAGTGCTGCAGAAACAGCTCGAAGAATTAATGATGTGTACGGCGCTGGTGTCGCTAAAGACAGCATGGTACGTTTTTGGTTTCAACGTTGTCGTTCTGGAAATTTCGACCTTAAGAACCAACCCCGTGGACGGCCGGAGATCAAAGTGAAAAACGAAGAATTAAAGGCTATTGTGGAAGCGGATCCATCACAAAGCACTTCAGAGATAGCAGCAGGCTTCGGGGTGAGTGACAAAACTGTATTAATCCACTTGAAGCAAATCGGGAAAGTAAAAAAACTCGAACGATGGGTACCTCATGAATTGAGTGAATCGAACTTGCAAACACGGGTCGCCTGCTGTGCTACTTTGCTCAACCGACACAATAATGAAGGGATTTTAAATCGAATCATTACTTGTGATGAAAAGTGGATATTGTACGATAATCGAAAGCGCTTATCGCAATGGCTGAACCCTGGAGACCCAGCCAAATCCTGCCCTAAACGAAAATTGACTCAGAAAAAGTTACTTGTAAGTGTTTGGTGGACTAGCGCCGGTGTCGTTCACTACAGCTTTCTTCGTAATCGTTTGGCCAGATTTGGCCAAACGATTACGGCAGATATCTATTGTCAGCAACTGCAAACCATGAAGGAAGAACTAGCTGTTAAACAACCGAGATTGGTCAATCGCTCTAGGCCACTGCTGCTTCACGACAACGCAAGACCACACACTGCATAACAAACAACCACTAAGTTAGCTGAGCTACAATTGGAATGTCTGCGACATCCACCGTACTCCCCGGACCTTGCTCCAACAGATTACCATTTCTTCCGGAATTTGGACAACTTCTTACAAGGAAAAAAATTCCACTCCGATGCAGCAGTCCAAACCGCCTTCAAAGAGTTTATTGATTCTCGCCCCCATGGTTTTTATAGTAAAGGGATCAATGAACTACCCATAAGATGGCAAAAGTGCATAGATAACAACGGTGCATACTTTGATTAATTAAATATATTTTACAAAAAAAAAATCGACTTTTTATTCCTCCCGTACAAAACGCCAATTTCATACGTAAGGACCTAATATTACCAATTTGTATTGTAATCAATTGTAATTTTTTGTAATTATCTTTTTGACGAGTCCATTATAGGAGCATCCTTAATTAATTTTAGCTAAAATCTTTAAGGAACTGTTACTTAATGACAATAAAAATTATTCTATTCTATTCTATTCCAGACTGTAATCTACCTATGTGCCAAAATTCATTCAGATTCGTTCTTTAATATTATGATGATACTATTATGTAAGTTTTAATTTAATTTAATTTCATTCAATTTTACCCCTTTTATTATTTTAATTGTTTAATTTTATTTTATTCAATCTATTCAATTTTATTTATTTCTTGTTTTAGGTATATTTTATTTCTGACTATTGTATTTTAATTTTAATCATTAGATAATTCATTTAATAATTAACGAAATAATTTGATGGATGCAAATCTGGAAATAAACAATTTCATTTTATTTCAATAGCTTATGTAGGTGTATAGGTATAATACTCGATGTTTTGTTGTTTCTTTGTATCAATCTTATGTTTATTTTGGTTATTTTTTGCACACCCTGTCCCATACTCATTTGTCGTATCCTCTCCATCTTAGGGTTGCCTGGAAGAGATCGCTTTTAGTGATAAGGCCGCCAGTTGTTACACTATTTTTTAATAAGTTTTATCATTAATAGTTTAGAATAAGTGTAAGAACAATATATATATTATTAAACTCAATATTGCATTATTAATAATGCAATATAGAGTTAATAAATGTCAAAACAGTAATTACATAAGTGAAATGAAATAAATAATTAATGCCAACGTCAATGTCAACAAAATAAATTGCATTATTAATAATGTAATTTATTTTGTATAAATTGCATACAATGTAATAAACTGCATTATTAATAATGCAATTTATTTTGTAGACCATAGACTAATAGTATAACATACTCGTAGCTACATAATTACACAGTCAACCATTAAGTAACCCTTCTAATCTTTCTACAAATAAGTAAAAGTAAATCCGTAGAAAAACTAAGGGTGTCCGTCCACATGCAAGCTCAGCACCCGACCGCCTCGCAAATGTTTTTCATGCAAAGTCAATTCCTTGTGACATAAATTCCTATTTATCTGACTGCCAAGAGGGTTATGTTTTTCGCGCGTATTGTAAGTTTATTCGGGACATTTCCACATACAGTCGTCTGACCCCAAACTAAGCACAGCATGTACTAAGGCTGCCAGAGACTGATATATGTACATACATAAGTAATTATTTTATATTTTGAAACGCATACCTATTTAGATATTAACACAGGAACATAACATTAACATAGAACAAACACAAATGTTCATCACATAAAGGTTTGTCTAGGTGGGAATCGAACCCAGGCCCCAAGCTCAGAAGGTTCTGAGCTTGGGGCCTTGGTACCTCGCTGGCTTAGTTGGTAGTGAACCTTCACTACCAACTAAGCCAGCGAGGTAGTCAAATTTATTTATAGATCGTCTTCTTAAAACAGGCCACACGCGAATCACGCTAAGTTACCGCTCGCCAGAAGCTTGGTGAGTCGATCTGAAAAAGACTTTATGTGAAAAAGTGTTCAGTTATTTTTTAACTCCCGACGCAGAAACAATGGAGTGCTATAAGTTTGACGTGTCTGTGTGTGTGAGTATGTATCTGTGGCACCGTAGCTCCCGAACGATTTTGATTTTGTTTTTCAGAAATGAATTAATCGGAAGTGCTTCGTTCAGACGCTCGCGTTCAAAGCGTCATTCAACGGGCGCGGGCACGGGTGCAAGCATGTGAACAGGCTGTTTTTCGAAACAGTCGGTTTTTCAGCGCCGCGCGCGCCAGGCTGCATGCCGGGCTGCTTGCTGGGCTGCACGCCGCGCGTCTGAAAGCAGCATTAGCTATGTTTTATGACAATCGGTTTCGGAGTATTTTTTTTAATTTTATTTTACACTTGTTCATTAATACCATTGCGAAGCGATCGATTGCAGAGCTTGCAGGTGGACGGACGCCCTTAAGCACCATTACATCCGACGGTGGGGCGGAGTAATCGAAACAAATGTCGGTACTAAATAAAGCATTTCACGGGCAAAAAGCGACGCACTAGTTGTAGTTGATGAGCTAACGGGTGAATTAGTTATGAATCCAAAATATAGTAAGAAGGGTCAATTAGTACACAATACAAATGCATCTATGTGACAATTAACAATTTAGGCAACATCTACATCTTTTTCCTATCTTTAGTTACAATTCTATCTATACTAGATGGCGTTAGTTGCCTAATTTATGAAGGGCTTGTCAGTTATTATGTACATGTACATAAGTACAGCACCTACCCTTTTCGTATTTCCGTAAGTTCCTGTCCATCCAAAGGTTACCTGGAAGAAATCGCTTTAGGCGATAAGGTCGCCCTCGTACTGCCGAAAAATGTATTTTAGTTTTTAAGAATTTCATGTAGTTTTTGGTGTGCAATAAAGTAATATTGTATTGTATTGTATTGTATTGTATTCCCGAAAGACGCAATTGCCGCACAGGCGCATTTTTAGTAGTTGACCCTACTTAAGTAATTTTTTTTTAAGCCAAAAGTGGCAAACAAGCTAACGGGTCGCCTGATGGTAAGCGTTGCCTATGTATGATACCAGGGGCATCACAGATACGTTGATGACCTCTAAGGACTCTATTGACAGCCCTTAATCTGTCCTCCTAATATTATTATGCGAAAGTGAGTTCAGTTGTTTGTTACGCTTTCACGCATTAACTACTAAACCGATCATTGTAAGATTACAATGATCGGTTTAGACAAAAAAGGACACAAGGTATCTTTTACTCCAAAAAAACTGCGCTACTTTTGGGGTTGCTGGTGAAACCGCGGGGCGCAACTAGTAGGTACTAAAATAAGGAGATAAAGTTTGTAAGTTTAAATGTAGGGTGAACTAGGGCAAATCCTTCATAAACTTGGCGCAACCTACCTTTTTTAAAAATTTTAGTTGCAATAATTTGTACAAGATGGCGTTAGTTGCCAAATTTGTGAACGGTTTGTCAGTAACGCTCGAAATACGTAATTGCCCCACAGACGCATGTGCCCCAGTTGACCCTACTTAGATAGAATTTACAGAACTATTGGTTTATTGAATCCCTAAGTTTCTGATCAACAAAAAGTTTGTCATTAATTTGTCTTAGTTTCGTGATAATATTTAGCAACATCTCTTAAACTATACAACGTTTATCCAAATTGTACTTATGCCGTGAAAAAGCTATTACACAAAGTCATATGTCGCGACATTTACATGTGAAAAACATAACTTACAGTACTTACACCTTTATGCGGGCAGATACGCGAATGTGCAATAATGTCTATGTGGAAATGGCAGAAAGTTACGAATGTGTGGGGCGAGCGCTGATTGCGGGAAGAATGGGGTACGGAAGAATGGTATTAAGTGTAGTATGGAATGTGTTATATAGAATCAAAGAAAGAAAGAAAAAAAGTTTATTTATTACCAATACATTTAAAATTAAAAACATTAAGGCAATTGTACTAAAGTGAAAATCAAAATGTTTTTATTCAATTTAGGTATCAAAGATACACTTAAGAACGTCAAAGTTTTTTTTAAATAGAGTCGACCGCCTTGTTCGGATAAAGAGCCTCTACTCAGAAGAACTGGCAAGAAACTGAGGGCCATTATTTTTTTTAAGAATAAATAAATTACAGTCTCACGAATTTTGGCTTACAACTAGGTAATATCTATACATACTAGTGGCTACCTGGCGGAAGTGAAAGGCTCCAGACATCTTTGTCTTCTAAATAATTCTTAACCTTATAATACCCTCTTTTCATTAATGTAGATCAACAAGGTCACAAATCGGCCTCAACTCAGCATTTTACGTCGGTACAGTCGACGTATGGATAGCTGTCATTTTCCAGTCGTCAACACCCCGAAATTAATTTTAAAAAGTTAATTGGTGAGTATTTTCTTGCGACTAGCACTGCTCATATTCTGGTGGACAGACGGCTATTAAC
The DNA here is from genome assembly GCA_911728515.1 of Peribatodes rhomboidaria. NCBI lineage: Eukaryota > Metazoa > Arthropoda > Insecta > Lepidoptera > Geometridae > Peribatodes > Peribatodes rhomboidaria. Next base: position 3,926,516 of record OU452190.1, read on the forward strand.
TTAAGTATTTCATAAGGTCTACTTTAAAAATTTTTAATAGCCACTAAGAGACTAGCTTTCAACCTAAAACTGATTTCTGAACATATTGTAAACACTAAAATAAATTTATATGTAAACTAAAATATGTAAATTTAAAGAATTTTGAAGGTATTATGTAAAAATGTTATGTAAAGGTATAATAGGAACTTAAATGTAAAGTAAATGACGTAAAAATTGAAACAGAAAATGTAAAATTAAATGGAATAGATTTTAATTAGTACGTAATATAAAATTTTGAAAATATGTTACAGGTAAATGATTTACCATTCTTTTATAAACAACGAAACAGCGGTCTCTCCTAACACAGGTTTTCCAAACTTAACCCTTTCAGACCTGACGCTAAACGGCAAGGTATTTAAAAATGAAAGTTTCTGTTTCTAGCTAATTTGGGGTCCCTTAAAAAAAATGGTTCTGAAAAAATCTAGGGAAACTGAAAATCGATTTTTCAGAATACTCACGATTGTGAGGGATCGGGCCAAGTCTTGGTACACTCACAATCGTGAGTGAACAAATAAAATAGACACACACAAATAAATAAGACCATTAGTACCTACATGAAATTAATCTTTAATCAGCATAAAAACACAAAAATTATCATAAAATTACGAGTATTAATTATTGATACTTAATCAACAAAATTATTTTTTCAGTCTTAATTGTAATTTTTCTTTTGGACACAACCTCAACCAATTTTTAATCAGTTTAATCTTCTAACCACTGCTTTTACGTACTATTTAATATATGATATACATAAAATATATATACTATATGAAATACATAAAAACAGTGATTATCTCTGGTATTACAAAGATAAACATTGCACTTGGTGCACCTAACTTTCGAACGACTGCTGCAGCTCGACCGCCTACAGCATCGTGGCGCTTTTATCGTGTCGACTATAGGCCAGTGATTATCAAGAGAGACCAACCCCTGTAATTTACTAATTTAAGAAATAAATAAATTTTGAATTTTGAATTTTGAATTTTGAATTTTGAATCGACAAAATTTTACTTTCCGTCACTTTTATTATCTACTAGCAGACTACGCGAAATTTGTACCCTCAAACGGTCGATTTTTTTAGGGCATTTTTAAAATTTCTCACTGCGTAAGTACCATCCTCGTACTTCAAGGAATATTATAAAAAGAGAAATAGCAAATCGGTTCAGCTGTTCTCGAGATTTGCGCTTAACGACACATTCAGCGATTCATTTTTATATCTTCTCTATATACGAGTACCTAATGAAATTCTCGTGTCAGAATGTTAGATACCATACTTCTCCGAAACGGCTTGACAGATTTTTATGAAATTTTATATGCATACTAGCTGCGCCCCGCGGTTTCACCAGCGGTTAAAAAGAATCCTATGTGCTGTTCTAGACAATAATCTATCTCTGGGCCAAATTTCATCCAGATCTGTTCAACCGTTCTGGCTTGAAAGAGTAACAAACATCTATCCATACTTACAAACTTTCGCGTTTATAATATTAGTAGGATTCAGTAGTGATCTGAGAATCGGCTACTATCTATTTTTCATACTCCTAAGTGATAAATAAGGGTTGTCCACCCTAATTTTTTTTATTTTATTTAATAAGTTTTTTTTTTCTACACTAGAAGTTCCCTGGAAATAATTTATATGGCAAAACAAAGTTTGCCAATTCAGCTTGTAATAGTTAGAAGATTTCAGTGAGAGAGATAAAAAACAAAGCTATTGCCAAAACGGCCTTAACAGTAGGTCTCACAATTTTCTTTTAAATCTTTTATACGAAAAACGCGACAATATTAGCTCCAACAATGATTTATAGCGAATTCCGACCACAATCAGGGGCTGGGTAACGTTGCCGACGTCTGTGAGTAGCCACGCGTTATCGACTTGGAAAAATTGCCGTCTTTCCCCTCGGTCGGACGCGCTGTCAATAATTGGATGTTTTACCCCACGTTCCTGTTTGGGTGAACTGGTACTGGAGATTTATCGAGTTCTGGCTCTGAAGAAGGTTTAATTACACTAGTGATTCGCCTCGAACTGTGACCTCACATCCCCTATATCATCACCTGTCGTCCGAATTGACATATAGACATTTTGATATATTGACATATACATTTATGAATGGGCGATGGCAGCCTAGTTTGGAGAAGGCCTGCCTCTCAAGCCAGAGGGAGCGGGTTTGAACCCAGCCGACAGGCTCGCCCCCTGTCACATTGGGGACTGAATATCGTCCAGCGCAGTGTGGGTGTTGTATTACACCTCTGCCAGCCCCCTCGGGGGAAAGGCGTGACGTGTTATGTTATGTCGTCCGAATTGGCCAAATTGTATTGAAATAAGCTACTTGTCGTCTAACTTCGTCAAGATCGGATCAATGAGACGTAAGCGGCAAGCCAGACAGAAAAGGCGCAAGACGAGTACGACACGCGGAAGGGACGCAAATACGGCGTCCCCTTTATATACTTTTATACAAAATGTAAAGAAGAGAGACGCGATGCAACACATACCGTAAAACTGGATTAACATAAACAGTAGGGTGCATAGAGACCAACCCGTTTTACCCGATACTTCCAGAGAAGACAAATTTACGGAGTCCTGACGCGACGCTTTTCGTTTTGCTTATAGGTGCCATGTCTCCACTGCGTCCGTGTTTCGTCCGTGTCTCGTCTTTTCTGTCTGGCCAGTGCCTAAGTTATAGTCAAAATATACAAACATACAAAATCGAGTTCTCTCTGTAAACTCTTAAACGATTGCTTAAACGAAAAACAATGAAGCTATTTTAAGCCAGCTTACCTTGATTCGTATGAACAAAAACAATAGATAAGTCATCTCCATAAAATATGAATACCTAAGTAAAAACGTTCCATTCTCAAATTGCAGCCACTTTGGACGATGAATAATGCAAACTTCTGAAGTTCCCTCAGAACTTACGCCGGGTCTGAATCCAGTCATAAAATGTTCTTTTTATATCCTTGACTTTTTTTACTTTTTGTTTGGAACAAAAAATGTTGGAGGAAAACTTTGTTAGTGTAACTGCCTACATAAACATGCGGGTTCCTGTGCTTAGGAATGTTGTTATTTGGAACCTACGTTACTACCTACGTGGTACCTACGTTAGTGTCTGTTACTGTCTGACTGTCTAGAAAACTGTATACTAGCATTACTTCCCGCCAATCCTATCCTACTAATTTTATAAACGCGAAAGTTTGTAAGAACGGATGGATGGATGGATGTTTGTTACTCTTTCACGCCAGAACGGCTGAACAGATATGGATGAAATCCTACTAATATTATAAACGCGAAAGTTTGTAAGATTGGATGGATGGATGTTTGTTACTCTTTCACGCCAGAACGGCTGAACAGATATGGATGAAATTTGGCACAGAGATAGATTATAGTCTTGAATAGCACATAGGATACTTTTTAACCGCGGGTCAAACCACGGGGCGCAGCTAGTAATACATTAGTTTAGGATTAAAAATTGTATGAAAAATGGGGTGCTCGCCTCCGTCGACCGTTAAAGAAAACTATGTTTGTTTTTTTACAAAATAGCTGCACCCAGCGGTGTTACCCGTGGCTAGAAGTAGCCTGTACACTACTCTATACTATTAAAATCTATCTCTGAACCAAATTAATCTAGTACCGTTCAGCCGTTTTGGCGTGATTGAGTAATAAATTTTAATATCTATCCATCCATTCATCCACACATTCAAACTTTCCCATTCGCATTTTATAAATAAATGTAATAAATATATTATGATTGTGTAATAAAGCTTTATTTAGTAAAAGTATTTTTGTTAGGAGAGAAGAAATATATAATAAGCTACCACGAACAATAAAAGAGACAGGAAATAATGACAACTTTAAATTTAGATTGAAGATGTTCCTAATTAATATAATTATATGGCTTACTACTCTTCAGGAAAGTTTCTTAAGGACGAAATTTAATAATGGATAAGTATTAAAAATTTTGCAGTTTGACCTTTGCGATTGCTTCAAACTGTTAACTTTTGATTGTCATAACATACATCTTCACGCCTTTCTCCCGAAGGAGCTGGTAGAGGTGTAATACAACACCCACACTTCGCAGGACGATATTCAGTCCCAAATGTGACAGGGGGCGAGCCAGTCGCCATACACCGAGCTCCAGTCACGTAGCAGGTGGCATATACGTATATAATACGTACGTAGCACATACATATGTACACACAATGAACAAATAGGTGCGTGCTGTAGGCTGGGTTTGAACCCGCTCCCTCTGGCTTGAGAGGCCGGTCTTCTCCAACTAGGCTATCATTGCTTCAGGAAAGGTTTAAGTACCGAAAAATTCAAATCAACACCGAAGTAGGATATTACTGTATTGAGAAAAAAGCTAAAATTTCAACGGAGCCCGTGACTGAAGCGTTTGATCCCTTTAGTGAGGCATGGGACAAATCGAGCTTTGTCCGGATTGCCGGATGTATCAAAGGTCCTCTGTAAACACTGATCATAATTCCCCTTAAATAATAATTAATGATTTATGTTAACAAAAGTCTTAAGGAAGTAAAGCAGAGATGAAGCCAAAAGCACTCATACACACTCACCCCCACTGTCCCACACACACACACACACACACACACACCCACACGTCTTCTCACTCACTCTCTCACACACACTCACACACTTGAAGTGTGTGGATGCCTGTGTGTGCACATAATATAATAAATAATAATAAAAGCATTAAAAATTGTCCAAAAATTCTTCTTTTTAAATGTACTTATGTTTAGAATCATAAAAAAAATATCTTTTAATATTGATAGGTATTAATTTTATTCAGAGATTGTTTTTATTATTTTGTACTTAAAATGTAAATCCGTTATTAGCTGTAAGTTTACCTGTAAGTTTATTTCATGTCATTATTGTGAGCTGTGGATTTTGTTTAAATAAATAAAATAAAATAAAAGTCACGGTCCCCGGAGTCCGTGGAGTGTAATTTTTAAATAAATATTATAAAAAAACACTGAACATATTTATAGGTTTAAATGTATCTGATCTGACTGAATGATCGAATCAGAAATTATGAAATCTGCTGGCGAACCAAAGTAACCGACATAGCCTGAAGAACTGCCAAACTGAAGTGTGAGTGGGCAGGGCACATCGCTCGTAGAACAGACGGCTGATGGGGCAGATAACTTCTCGAGTGGCGACCACGAACCGGGAGACGCAGCGTGGGAAGGCCTCCCACAAGGTGGACTGACGATCTGGTGAGAGTCGCGGGAAGTTGTGGATGCGGGCAGCGCAGGACCGGCCGTTGTGGAGATCATTGAGGGAGGCCTTTGTCCAGCCGTGGACGACAATATGACGTTTGCTGTCATTATCCATAGTCCTACTAATATTATAAACGCGAAAGTTTGTAAGAATGGATGGATGGATGGATGTTTGTTACTCTTTCACGCCAGAACGGCTGAACAGATATGGATGAAATTTGGCACAGAGATAGATTATAGTCTAGAATAGCACATAGGATGCTTTTTGACCGCGGGTGAAACCGCGGGGCGCAGCTTGTATTATAAAATCGAAAGTTACTCTGTATGTCGTCTGTTAGAAGGCTTTTCACGGCTAAAAGGCTGACCGGATCTTAATGAAATTTGAAAATTAGTTACAGCACATCACGAGCCAGGTTTTACAAAAAAAAAAATTCCTTCACTTTTCTACTGCTAAACTTAGGCTCAACTCCACTTAGAAGAGTAAAGGTAACCATTCTGCTATTCAGTCCGCCACTTCATCAGGATGGTGAATGTTATCGCAGCCTACATCGCGTCCGGCAACGACGTGCACGATGTACATGCTGCTTGCTAGGCAGGATGGTATACAATACAATACAATACAAAAACTCTTTATTGACACCAAATACAAATAAATCTAAACTAAACACTCAAAAATAAAGGCGCAATGGGCGGTCTTATCGCTTAAGAGCGATCTCTTTCAGACAACCTTTGGATGGAATAAAAACATTATGATTAAGCATGGACGGTGGTGTGTGCTAAAGAAAAATAATAATAATTAAGGTTAAATAAACTTACTAATTTGAGAATTATAATAAACTAAAAATAAAATAAAATAAAAAGTATTTATTGCCTAAAATTAAAAAAAACAAGTTACAAATTAATGCTGGGTACAATATTTTTAGTTAGGCAATTGGGATATTCTCAGCTATGTACTGAGTAAGCTGAAGCCTACGCAGAGCTGGTTTTCAGAATATCCCAATGCTCGAACTGAGATGGTCTTCGAGTTTATCCAGTAAACAAACGGATTTAACAATCTAGATACAACAGATAGGAGTACAGAGCATCTAAATACTATACAGGAGAAGCAGCACGGGTCCAATTCCCAGTACACAGAGCGTGGACCTAACACAAATATCAGCAAACAGACACTACACAGCTTCGTTGACTGTTTTAAGTTACGTGTATCAAAAAACAAATATCAAGAGAGATAGAAGTCTATACCGAGAGCGAGACAACAACTTGCGCTTGCTAACAAAAGAGATAAAGTAGCATGAATTTTAATAGAGGTGTGTGCATGCAGGATATGGCGTGTGAGTGTTGAGATGTGTATGTGTGTGTGTGTGTATGTGTGTGTGTATGTGTGTGTGTGTGTGTGTTTATGTTGACGTGTCGCGGTGGTGTTGGGTGATGTGTGTTAGATCGTGTGTCAAAGTAGATACCTAGTTTTTAAAGGTTGCTTCGAAAAGGTTTCTATATCGTTGATTAACTACATACTAATACCAACATAAATAATTACTAAATAGGTATACAAATAAACTACCCAGTCATAAACATACACAAGTACCTACATCTAGAAATATACTAATACATATATACATTGAAATATGACAAATATTAAAAACGAAACGAGTCTACTTATAATGAGCCAGTTTGGAAAAGTAGAACACTTTGAGCTGCGTTTTAAAACTATGAAGAGATTGAGCACGTCTAATATTAACTGGGAGTGAGTTCCAGAGACGCACGGCTTCAGTAGTGAAGGACGATGCATAGAAGCCAGAACTATGCACCGGATTCATAATTATAATATCAATGTATTTCTATTATTCTGTTAATTACTAATGTGGTGCAATTTATAATGATAATAATGTGACTTTTACTCTGATTATTTAATTTAAACTTGTATGAGTCTAGGAAACTTGATGAATAAATGATTTATTTATTATTATTATTATAAGCAGTCTGTTTTCTGACGACCTAAGAGAAAGGGAATGGGAGGAGTGCAAGTATTGAAAACGTTCTTTCAGATAATTGGGAGTGGCAGGGTTAAATAAAATAGTAAAGAGAAACGAGAGGATACGGCTATTCCGACGCATACGAATGGGAAGCCATTGAAGCTTAGAGCGGTATTCAGAGACGTGATCAAATTTTCGGAGAACGAAAATTTGATCAAAATTGATTTGATTGGTATTTAAAGAAAGAAAGAAAGAAATAAAGTTTATTTGTGTCCTTTTAAAATTAAAACTTTAAGGGAATTGTACAATCTACAAGGTCACAAAACGGCCTCAACTCAGCATAATGCCAGCTGTTAACCAGCGCTGGTCTTTCGTTGGACCGCTTGGTGATGTCACGGTACAAGCACATACACAGTACACACTACAAAATGATAATAAATAAAATACATAAAGATAAAAACAAAGACTATCAATAACCTACAACAATAATAATAAAAACACAAAATAAACTACAAAACTTCAATGGACACTACAGGTATGTACAATTTCAAATGTTTAATGCAATTAGATTGCTGTATTGCACTGCTTACTGGACAGTATTGCTTATATAGCACTCGTGTCGTGTTTAAGAGTTTCCTGCTGTTACTGATGTGCAGTCATCATATTTTTAAGTTTAAAATTAAAACTTTTAACATTTTGCAGGTTCCTTACCGGCGGTGGCATATTGTTCCAGCATTTACTAGCAGCGAACTGGAAACTGCCTCTAAAAGCGGCTGAGCTATGGCACTGCGTGGAGAGCACCGGTGCACCGGTGCTCTCCACGGCAGTTATACCATGGAGACTGCCAGGATCTATGTGAGCAATTATGAATGGTACTACATGCCATCTTCAGTTCACAAAATTTTGATTCATGGAGAAAGTGTCATAAAACATTTTGCAGTACTTCCTATTGGTCAACTTTCGACAGATACACAAGAATCTCGTAATAAGGATTATAAAAAAATTTCGTCTACATCATGCCAGAAAATGCTCAAGATCCGCTACAAACGAGGATGTATTTCATACTCTTCTTTATACTTCAGATCCTTACAGAACCAGCAGCAGCATTATTATTAGAACTGTATACGAAAAACGTGAAGGAACTTGATAAAGACACCTTAGATCTTTTGAAAATGAACAAATTAATTTTAGATCCCGAAGTTCATCAAGCATAAAATAACATAACATTTAGTAAACATTACAATTAATTAATGAATCTGTGTTCGATTTTAATCACAATATATTTTTTTAGTTGTGTTTATTATTTAAATTGATTTGTATTTTGATTTACTATATGATATTTTGTTTTTGTTAACATTAAAATAATAGTATTCATTGTTAAAAATAAATATTAGACATTTTTGTCAATTTTTGAATTTGTTTTATTTTTTAATGTATGGTTTTAAATTAAATCATAATAAATTACATTCCATTTGAAGCCATATACACTATTCTAGATTTGTGCAAAATTTTAGAACATAATATTCAGAAATAAAAAAGTTATTGATTTTTAATCAGAAACAGACGTTTATTTTCCATAGTGCGGTGCACAGAGAGTATGTGAGCTACATCCTGCTTCACTGTCCTGCACGGCGGATTACAAGGCAGGATGGTGGATGGTTACCTTCATACGTATAGGTATTCAGAATCATTCGGAAACGTTCCCATTCGGATTCCAAAAATGTTATATTTTTCGAATCTTGGTCCATATAACTTTAATTATTCTGATCGGATTTATACTAGATTCTCAATTCAAAAATTTATAAAAGTAGGCTGAGATTCGAACAATCTGAGTTTGAAATTTGAATAGCACCGCTTATCTTTCTTAAATTAGAAGAAGAAATCAAAAGGCGTTTTTTTATGTTCCCGTTGGGTGATGAATAAATAAAAATCTGACTCCAGTAATGATTTTGTATTGTTGAATGTTGGGGGATTGTAATACAATGCCGTGTCCGCGGCCGTAATATTATTACAATTAATATTTAACAATTTGTGTGGGAAAAGATGCGCGCGCGCTCGTTTGACAGTTCGATCCATAGTCAGGTGACGTGGAGAAACACGAACACGGATGGAAGTGTCGCTGGTTCCGGAACATTGCCGGCAGTTGTGCCGGAACAATCTAAAAGGGCTTAATTTTCGGAATATCCAAATACTTACCTCATCTCTAATTCTATCGCTCAGACCGTGAAAGATCTTTTTCTGCAAAATAGGGTTGAGACCAAATCCACAGAGATATAAGAGTATCAATACCTACTTATATGTTCGCGTATTTTAAATTGAGAATTGGAAATACTGGAAGCCGTGGAATACTGCTAAGCTCTTTTTGATTGGGCTTTTATACAAGGGTTAGGTGTGACTAAAGCGTGACTGTGAACTGTTGACTCTGCTTGATACTCTAACAATGGAAATTGTTTGTTTGTAACTTTGTTAGGCTTTCACGCCTTAACTACTGAACCGATCATTATGAAAATACTGATACTTGGGGGTTGAGCTACCCACGTCCGTAGGAGTGAACTCTATCCTGATTCCCTACACGTGGTCCCCGGGTAGTGCTAACCGGGTAGCAAACTCTGATGGGCTTAGGCCGTGGCTAGTTACCATCCACCGAACCAAGCCAGGCCGTGAAATGACCTAGTCGTGTTTCGGGATGTAGTCCGGTGTAACCGTTCCGAAGACGGGTCTGAGCAGTAGCGCATTTGTAGCGCCTCACTCAACTGCCGTCTTTGTACTTCTCCACTCTACAAAACTTCAAGGCTAGAGTGAAAAAGTATCTTATAGGTCGTCGTGCTCCATCTTAGACCACAACGTCGCTTAACATCAGGCGAGTTGGTGGTCAAACGTCGACCATAAAACTACATAAAAAAAAACCTTGTTGTATTTCCTTGCACGTTGTCAAGGGCATAGAAAGGAACTTTACTTATGACGCGGCCGACGTCTGTCCTCCTCTACGGGTCGAATCCCTAACCGATTCTCGTGAAATTTTTTGAGCAGGTTCGATAATTAAACAGATTTTTTGTCTAGTCAGTTTTTGGAAAATTTTCAAATTTACGGTGATAATGATTTTTTGGGCAAAAAATCACATCGCCGCCATTTTGAAAAAGAAAAATTGGAAAAGTTTGGATCGATATAACAGATTGATGTTTGTTAATCAATCGGCCCAGAACAACTAAACGAATTTGGTTGAAAATTGACGCAGGGATAGATTATAATCTAGAGTACCTAGCACATAAAAGATACTTTTCAATCAGGGGGGCTATTCCTGCGCGTGAGATGAGATGATATTTTATCTTGGTCACTCTCACACCTATGACGTTTCAAACGAGAGCAACAAGGGCGAAAAAAAGTGAGATGAAAATCTCAAATCTCCGAATAGGACCACTGGTGAAACCGAGAGACGCAGCTAGTATTAGTAAACGCGATGGGAAAAATGTTTCAGCGCTACATAGCCAATTGTTTCAAAAACGCTTCGAGCGCTAGAACTCACAGCGATGTGGAATAGATAATTGAGTTAAAACTTTGGCAGCTGAGCGAGGTCTACCCCCGGGAAATCGGCAACGCGTTTTATTTTTAACAGCTTTATTCGTATCCCGGACAATAAAGTAGCCATTTTGAAAGATGTTGCAACTTTTAAAGCAGGAACCGAAACTAATTAAAATTTGACCAACTTTTGTGACTTTGCACTCTTATGTTACGGCCATACTAACGGGAAACGCGAATGTGCAGCATTGAGTGAATTATTCCGATAATCCGGTGTAACCGTTCCGAAGACGGGTCTGAGCAGTGGCGCACTTGTAGCGCCTCACTCAACTGCCGTTTCTGTACTTCTTCACGCTACAAAACTTCAAGGCTAGAGTGAATAAGTACCTTATACCTACATCTTAGACCACAACGTCGCTTAACAAGAGGTGAGTTGGTGGTCAAACGCCGACTTATTGTCCATAAAAAAAAAAAATTATGCGTTAAGTTTTACGCCATATATTGGGTGAACACACTTGAAATGTCTACGCTTATGTCCATAAACGTCATACGTCCATCTGGTATAATTAACGTGGCAAGTCGTGGCCACACTAACGTTTACGCCATAATTATCTCGATAGTTGGGCGGCGACAGCATAAAATTACATACTTATACTATTTACCTATAACAGATTTAGTCGTATCCGGACAATAAAGTAGCCATTTTGAAAGATGCTGCAACTTTAACAACAGGAATCGAAGCTAATTAATATTCGACTATGTTCTGTAACTTGACACGCTCATGTTACGGACATACTGGCGAGCAACGCCAATGCCCAGCATTCAGTGAATTATTACCTTTTTTAATGCGTGAAAATTAACGCCATAAATTTGGTGGCTACTGGCTACACTTGAAAGATCTACGCCAATGTCCAATAACTTCAAACGACAATGTTAATGCTGTTGTAAAATTAATTGACAAGGCGTGGCCACACTAACTCGTGGATAACGTCGTTGATACGAGTAATTATGGCTATGATAGACGTTGAACACGTCCATCACATAACTATGGCCCGTAATTATGGGCGTTTCCCGTTAGTGTGGCCACGACGTTATAAAGTTACGTAAATACCTATCAATTATTAGTAAGTAAGCTTTTTTGTTTGATATTTTTATTTGGTTCCGGGCTTATATTTTTAAACTTTTTAGGAAGTGTTTATTGAGTTCTATTACCACGTAAAGAGAAGCTATCCTAAGAAAAAGCCATGCTCCATTTTGTTGGGAGCTTAAACTTAAGTTTGCTGCAGCGCTTAAACAATAATTAGTCGTCTAACGAAACAGTGCAGATTTATCCTACTTTATACGTTTTTCATGACCAAAAGGTCGAAAGCGACTTGAGCGCTCGAGAGCTAGCAAGCAACTAAATGAAGTGTGACCGGATCGCTGCAATTGAGCGGTACATAGTATTGATGTGCGGTATCGGATGAATAACGGAATGTCGGTTTTTTGTAAGCTTTCCATCCATTCATCCGTAACAATTTTTAGACTTTTCTTGATATTTTAAAAACTGTTTGACTTTCATAATAATTGTATGTGATCACCTCTAAAATATGATCTACTAAACAAAAAAATAATCATTAAAATCGATTCACGGATGGATGAAGGGTAGTCGGTTTTTATAAACGTTGTTTTTTTATATTTTTATTAACTATTTGTAACGATTTTACCAATAAAAGTTATGCTAGAGATAAAACATTCATGAAATAAAAATCACACTAGTATTATAAATGCGAAATGTATGGACGGATGTAAGTATGAACGATTATAAAAATATATATTTATATATAAATTTTTACAACAGACTAGGCATGCATTTGACCACTGACTCGCCTGATGGTAAGCGTCGACGTGATCGAATGTGTAACACGCTTGCCTAGGAGATACATATTCACTTTACTCTTAAACACCCCCAGATTGTATTTAGGTGGAAAGACAGACGCAGGCAACGAGTTCCAAACCTCTGCAGTTCTTACAAGAAAAGTTGACTTGAAACGCTTACTTTTTATGCTTTTTTTAAACTTAGTTTTTTGTTACCCAATCACGCCAGAACGGCTCAACGGATCTGAATTTAATTTGGCACAGAGCTAGATCATAGTCTGAAATTTAGAAGGTCTACGGAAATAGTACATGAGGTACTTCGTAAGCGATGATAGCCTAGTTGGAGAGCTAGAGCTAGAGGGAGCGGGTTCAAACCCAGCCGACGGCATGCACCAATTTGTTCATGTGCGTTTTGTATGTCATCTGCTGCATGACTGGAGCCCGGTGTATGGTGACGGGCTCGCCCCCTGTCACATTTGGGACTGAGTAGCGAAATGTGGGTGTTGTATTACACCTCTGCCAGCCCCTCGGGGGAAAGGCGTGACTGTTTGTATGATACTTTCTAACCGCGGATGAAACTGCAGGGCGCAGCTAGTAGATAGATATAGGCTATTGTGGTTGCACAAAGGGAACGCAATCTCTTCAGATTTCATTCGCATTGAAGAGATATTAATTACAACGAATCCAACAAAGCGTAGTACGCGGTTCTCTGTGAGGAACATGAAACAAATTGTTGATGCGAGAAATAGCTTGATATTTATTTTAGAAAACCTATAAACCAATGAATACAGTGTTTGCGTTAGTGTTTTTTGTTTTTGCTAATCAAGGGGATTCGGCGTCGCACGTCTTTTGTATTTGCCAGTGTCAAATTAGCTTTTGTTTTTTTTTACAGATGATGGAGTGAGTTCTCCAGTTCAGTGTTTCTAATTATGCAAGTTCAACCTGGAGCCCTATTCTTACAAGTCGAGATATTTTCTAAGTCGTAGTGAGAGTGACCAAGATAACATCTCACGCGCCAAAATAAGTGGTCTGGGGGGCTATTCCTACGCGTGAGATGAGATGAGATTTTATCTTAGTCACTCTCACACCTATGACGTTTCAAACTAGAGCAACCAGGACGAAAAAAGGTGCGCCGAAAATCTCATATCTCCGAACAGGGCCCCTGGGTGGAAGTCTATTAAATCGACAACTTTGTTCAGGCCCTGGAGACACCTACGATTTGGTCGAGTTTAAATGTCAGTTTATGGATCGACAAAGTTGGGAAAGTTTCGTACTTCCGCTGCAGTCACGCTATAATGAAAAATAGAGCAGAATAGATTAGGTTTATTAGGAATGCAAAATCAGAAGATTGCGTGTTCATATCACGTTGGGGTCACCACTTTCGCATTGATAGGTGATTAAAACTTTGCCTTCTTTTTTATGTAGAGAAGGTTGGCGTTTAACCATCAACTCGCCTGATGTTAAGCGACGTTGTGGTCTAAGATGGAGCACGACGACCTATAAGGTACTTATTCACTCTAGCCTTGAAGTAGAGTGAAGAAGTACAAAGACGGCAGTTGAGTGAGGCGCTACAAGTGCGCTACTGCTCAGACCCATCTTTGGAATATAATTGAATTCAATACGTTGCAACCAACAGATTGGAATAGAATAGAAGGTTAGGTTTATTAGGAATACAAAATCAGAAGGTTGCGCGTCCATATCACGTCGGGGTCACTAATTTTGCATGGATGGATGATTAAAAGTTTGTTTCACATACTAATTTGATAAATTTTGACTGCCTCGGTGGCTCAGTTGGTAGTGAACCTTGCCTTCTGAGCTTGGGGGCGTGGGTTCGATTCCCACCTAGGGCAAACATTTATGTGATGAACATTAGTGTTTGTTCTATGTCTGGGTGTAAATATCTATTTATGTATGTATTTAAAAATATCTAAGTATGTATATCAGTCTCTGGCAGCCATAGTACAAGCTTTGCTTAGTTTGGGGTCAGGCGACCGTGTGTGGAAGTGTCCCGAATTTATTTATTATTATTTATTAAAATCTAAATTTCCATAATGACATACATAATGATACGTAATCGTAGAGTAGGCAGGGAAGGCTGAGCGGTGTGGATGTGCGCCGCTGTATTTCGCCTACGTTGCACTATTACATTGTAGCGCACACCGCTACGGAGTTTACAGACACAGCTTAAGGCCCGGTATAACACGAAATCAATGAAAATAGGTATTTTGTTTGCGCCTAGTTTGATATGAAGAATTGTGATGATCAATTGCAAAAAAATACAGCTGGTAGAGAAAACAACCAGGAACAGTTTAACCGGAGCGGAATTTTGAAAATCATTAATATTTTGACAAAAAGTATCTTTTTAAAAAACTGTTTGATTGTAGTTCTCTAGATTTTAAGCGATTTCATAAATATTTTTTGATTATTAAATAGCCAGATTAGTTCTCTCAAGTTTAACCGAGTAACTTATTCTTATTTGTGTTCATAGTACGATTAATTCCAATAAAACGGCAAAAAATGTAATCAAAATCAAAAAATTTAACTAGGCACCGATCTCATTTTACCATGAACTGTCATTTTACATTTTTCAACTCGAAATGAAGCGGCTGAAGGAAACGTGTGTGGGTAAAAAATCGTGGCATGACCGCGCCTTAAGTTAAGCAGATGAAGCCGGGATGGGGTGACGGTAGTGTTTCGAGTAGATTCCGTCCCAGAAGCTCACGCGACTCTCCAGCAGTGGTCCACGCAACGAGATGTCATTGCCTAGAGACATGTGGGGTGACAGGTCCGCGCCCACGGACGGCCACGCCACATCTGGTGACCCCTCCTTACGCACTGATGGCTTACTGAAATTAAATATCAAATTAAAAAAAAATCATCATCATAATTTTTGAGAGCATTGCTTCTGCCAGTGGAGAAGTTTTGCTAGTTTTCTAGCAAATATTCTAATTTGTACGGCAAGGATTCTGCTTATCTTTTATTTAGTCTAGAAGTGTTATCCTCGATCGTCCTCGTTTTTTTTTTCCTTCTACCAACACTAGGCTCGAATTATATAAGCTTCTTTGATGCAAGCTTCTTTAAAACACATCTGCATCATCACCTTGATTAACCCGTAAATTATTGTCTACTGTTAATAATCGCTTCTCTTCTGGAAATAGTACACGTAAAATATAGTTAATCAAGCTTACCCTGTTTTAATAAAAGCGCCCCAAAGATTCCTCATGGTTTCAGACATTTTCTGGAACTCTTCGTTGTGATGTCCCAGCTCACCATTAAACACCGCCCATTTTTGAACGTCATGATCAGCTCCTTTGACAGTCGTGTATGGAACTACAGGAGTTTCTTCATCTACAAACGAGTATTCATACAAATAAACTCGATCATGGCCAGCTTCTACATGATATTTAACAGATCTCAAAACTGGATATGCAAAAATTGCGTCAGTAAAGTATTCAATATATTTTAGAATGTTATTGTTTCCAACTGGTTCGTCTCCAAAGTAAAACTGCTTAATTTGATTCGCTATTTCTTCTTTTTGTTCTTCAGATTCGAATTTCAAATCAGCTGGCAAGAAGTCAGAAAATTTTTCGGTCATTTTGGATTTCCAAGAGTCGAAGTTTCGAAGTCTGAACTTGCCTTCCATGTTCGTGATGCCATTTAGCAGCGGGACTTTGGAATAGTTTCCAGATTTTAAAATCTCGACTGGAGACTTATCAAGAAAGACTTCTCCTGAATTCCGCTCAACACAAGGTGAGAACACAAACGTTGAATCAGTCCGAGTAGAGAAATCAACACTTGCCAATTTATCAAGAGGTATCGTTTTGAAAAAATGTTCCAATGCAGATATATCAAGCACGTTCGTAAAGTTCAGCGTCTTTGCGAGCAACTTCGCATTTTCTAAAGGGTCTGGTTGAATCGCCCACGCTGCTATGTTGGCACCACTCTCTAAAATAGCTTTATTAAACAGACCTTCAGCTGATTTTGATAGCAGCAGTAGATCAACTGATGCCGATCCTGAGCTAGATCCGTAAAGAGTGATATCATCTGGATTTCCACCAAAGCTAGCTATATTTTCCTTGACCCATCGTAGCGCTGCTACTTGGTCCTTCATGCCAGCATTGCCAGGAATGCTTTCGGTGCCAAGAGACAAAAATCCGTGAGGTCCTAGACGATAGTTGAATGTGACGAAGATAATATTGTTTTCGATGATCAATTCTTTTGGTATGTGCCATCCACCATATCCAATCTGAAAAACTCCTCCATGGACATAAATCAGGACAGATAAGTTTTTTTCGTTTGTAGCAGGTACAAGTAAGTTCACAATAAGACAGTCTTCTTGTTTTATCCGGTCGTTTGGTAAAAATTGTATATCTATTTGTGGGCAAATGATGCGTTTGTCTACAGCTTCTAAGGGCTGTACCCATTTTGGTGGAGGGAGAGGTGCCTAAAACAATGTTTTACTTGTTAATAAGAGCATTATGCCATTTTTATGTTGTCTAAAGCTAATCGAATAACGATATTATTTATTTTTCTTGAAAAAGTATTTTTAAAAACAAGCTTTTATGAAGTTTACATTTGATTAGTGATGATGGAGACGAAGTACATAAGTAGCAGAACGACAAGCTGACATAATAATTATAACTAACTAGGTTAAATTCACCTAATTCTGATTTTATTAAGGGTACCGCGACGCTCTGAATTATCCATACAAATGCGCTTGTCAAATTTCTTGAAAACCATTTGTCAGCATGTGATGAAATTTGGCATATACAAATAAAATAACTGTATCTCCGCCCCTATGTTCTTGGTTAAAAAAAAAGGTTCTCAAGAGAAAATAGATTTGAAAAATATTCGCATTTGGAAAGGGTCACTATTGACTGATTTATTTAATAGAAAGCAAATCAAAAATCGCTTTACTTAAGAAGGATGTTTATATGATTAGCTTTTACATTAATCCATTATACAACGGAATTTTTTAGTTATTTAAGAATTATTAGAGAAGTGCAAAAGTCATAAAAAAAATCTTGAAATTGCACTTTATCACCCTGTAGAGAACTTTAGAGGTTCATCAGTATCTATATTGTTCTCTTCGCTCGTCATCTTCTTCTAGACAAAATGGCAATACACAACCTTTAACCAATGTGAATTTAGTCTAAATAGGTCACCGGACCCTTAAAAGAAAATCTACTCAATTTCTGTCAAATTCCTTCAAATCCCAAATGAATTAATTTCTTTTAGGCAAGCAACAAGCGTGCTTATTCCCGAACAAATAAGCAAGTTTGTCGCTTGCCTACCAACGAAAAAACAAAACAAAAGACATTTACCTTGAACTTGTCGAGGCCAGTGGGCGCAGTGGCGTAAGGAATGCCCTTAAACACGTAGTAACCATACTGCGGGTCCTGATATCCCTTAACAGGACCCTGCACAGTATTGACTAGTCTAGACTCCAGACTATCGACATTTGAAACCACTAATAACACGGCACAAAGGCATAGCGTCTTCATCGTAACAGCGAGCCAAAAGATGTGTAATAAGTGTTGTGATTAGTGTTTATTTTTTATACTAGAGTGAGTCCAACAAAACAGGATTTATATTTGACTAGCTGTTACTCGCAGTATCACCACAGGAACTTTTATATTTATTTTTTATGAATGTGAATGGTGCTCTACGTCCTTTTCTGTACTCCTGGTGTACTGTAACGTGTATGCGAAATTTCATGATGTTCGGTCGAGCAGTTCTGGCGTGAAACTGTAACAAATAAACAAACTCATTTTCGCATTTACAATATTAGTTAGGATTAGGCTGATTTTCCAGTTTTGCAAACGCTATTCATTTTATCATTTTATAATTATATGCGATAATATTAAATCGCACTGCTCTGCACAATTCGACGCCTACTATCAACAACAGCAACAACAACAACTCTTTATTAAAAACATAATAATTACAATAGTACTTAAATAAGGCTTAACTAAGTTTTTAATGGGCAGCCTTATCGCTCAAAGCGATCTCTTCCAGGCAACCTGAATGGACAGGAACATTTATATAATAGAGGCCTTGAAGTTCTAAAACATAACTTTACAAGACGTAAAAAATAATAAGATAAAAATAATAAATAAATAAAAAATATATACATTTATATATTTATATAAATAATAAAAATACATAAATAAATACTAATAAGTAGACGAAATAAATATAATATAAATATTTTAAAAATGTTTAAAAATTTGTGAGACTGTAATTTATTTATTATTTAAAAAAATAATGCCCCTCAGTTTCTTGCCTGTTCTTCTGAGTAGAGGCTTTTTGTACGAACAAGGCGGTCGAGTCTATTTAAATAACTTTGACGTTCATACACTTATGAACGTCAAAGTTATTTAATCTTTGATACCTAAATTGAATACTCTACTACTCTACTTACTCTTACTCTTACTTACTCTTTACTCTGGTGGGAGGCTTCGGCCGTGGTTAGTTACCACCCACCAGACCAAGCCATTCCGTGAAATGACCTAGTCGTGTTTCGGGATAAAGTCCGGTGTAACCACCACCTCCACCACCTGCCACCTACATCTTTTTTAAATCTTTTGTTGCAGTAATTTTATTTTTACTTCATTTTAAATGCTTACTGCGCTTACAGCGAAGCCAACGCGCACAGCAAGCCATTTATTAATACAATTCATCAATTATACTAAATATAAATTATTAAATTAATAAAAATTAGAATTAGTTATTATTATTATTACTTAAAAAACTAAAACAGGGCGCAAGTCATTGGATTGTATTTTAGGAAAAAAATATCGATATCTGGTTCTTGAGCAATGAGATCGTTGAGCAGATTAATGACACGAGTCGTAGGAGCAGTCCGAGCGGTATGTGTGCGCACGCGCGGGGTTTGGAACAGTCTCCGGCCGCAGCACGTAATCTGTACCAGATGGCGTTAGTTGCCTAATTCTCGAAAGACGCAATTGGCCCACAGACGCATTTGCCCCTGTTGACCCTAAGTTTTTTTTTATTTAGGTTGCTGCATGTAACTGTCAGTCGATAACTGAGCTTGTAAGTGGACGGAGTCCTAACAGAGCAAGCTCAAGTTCTCGCGCGTGGAGGCATTGTCACCGTGTTCATTATCCTAAATCGTACAAATATTATAAATTTGTACGAAACTGTTATTTTATTTGTTCCGCGTCCGATTGTCATGAAACTTTGCATACGTTGGTCAAATTGTCAAGGGTAAAAAAAATAACATGCGATGATAGCCTAGTTGGAGAAGGCCTGTCTCTCAAGCCAGAGGGAGCGGGTTCGAACCCAGCCGACGGCACGCACCAATTTGTTCATTGTGTGAACATACATATGTGCGTATTGTATGTCATCTGCCACATGATTGGAGCCCGGTGTATGGCGACAGGCTCGCTCCCTGTCACATTTGGGACTGAATATCGTACGGCGAAGTGTGGGTGTTGTATTACACCTCTGCCAGCCCCTCGGGGAAAGGCGTGACGATATGTTATGTTACAAAAAATAACATAGGGTTCCATTTATCCTGAAAAAAATTGCAGTACCGTAGAACAGCGGGTGAAACCGTGAGGCACAGCTAGTGA
Organism: Peribatodes rhomboidaria; assembly: GCA_911728515.1. NCBI lineage: Eukaryota > Metazoa > Arthropoda > Insecta > Lepidoptera > Geometridae > Peribatodes > Peribatodes rhomboidaria. The sequence goes on from OU452190.1 coordinate 3,946,725, forward strand.
TTTGATAAGCTTTGTGAGCTATTGAACTCATAACAATGTTAGTGCGGAACTAACAAGTTAGTTGGGCGCTTGAGTGACGAGTCTATAATGGCAATTGACCTGTAACATCACGTGTAAAGCAGGTACTCACTTAAACATGTAGCATGCAATGTATCAAATATTGTATCAATATTTGTGTGTATGGCTCGAACATGGTTACCGCGTATCGTAAACAAGTCCTCACTTAGCCGTGTAGCATGCAATGTATCAAATATTGTATCAATCTTCAGATGTATATGACTGGACCATGGTTACCGCGTATCGTAAGCAAGTACTCACTTAGACGTGTAACACGCTATGTATCAGATACTGTATCAATCTACGTGTCTAATGCTCGTACCGTGCTAACTACGATCTCACGGCGAGAGTCTTTGCTGATCGGATGCGGATCACTGCGATCACGATACACTTCCTCGCAGCGTGTTGCATCCTTGCTCATAACGTACTCAACTCCTTGCTCGCAACGTACTCACTTGATACAGTATCTGATACACATTGCGTTTTACACGTCGAAGTGAGTACCCTGCTTTATGTAAAGCTGTGTCCATATTAGTGCTGTTTCAACGGACATTGATTGCGTCGTATGATTCCTTTGAGTGAGAAAAACAAGTCATTTGGCTAAACGTTAAAGCTCACGTAGTGTAATACAGGAATAAAGTTCAGTACAGTTGATGTAAATCGGTATAAATGTAATCGGTTCAGTACAGTTGATGTAAAGATATATTTATTTGCATAAAATATGAAGGTACAATACATTGGCAATGCATAATAAGGTCTTATAATAATAAAATTAAATATCGCTTAAAGTCACATTCTACCTATCATAGGCATGCAAATGTTTGTAGAGATAGCTAACGAAATCAAATTATTAATACAAAAGTCAGTTCTAGATTACAATGATAAAGTTAGAATTCGAATATGTCAACAAAATATAAATAAAATTAAAAATAATGTCAATGGTAAAATAAAACATAAATTAAATTAAACTTCAATGTCAGTCGGTACTCAATAAAAAAACAATTTTTGTTTATATTTTTTGTTTAGTGACCTTTCGCAAATGTCAAATCGCATTGGAAAAAAATTGTAGGGAAAAAAATATGTGTGCATTTGTTTGAAAGTAAGTATATTTAATTGGACCAATTTCCTAATTTGCTGCCTTTAGTTCTACAGTTCTACTGATAGTACCACGTACTAGTGATACTACCGATTAACTAGTTCAAGTTATTACTCCTGCAACTACCTAAGTGATTGGACAATCAATAAATTTGCTGTTTCAATGCAGTTAGAGGCCAGTTTGGAAAGCCACTGCAGTGCAGTACCGGACATTATGGACATCCTACGAGACAATAATAAAGTCAAAGTCAAAGTCAAAATGTTTTTATTCAATTTAGGTATCAAAGATACACTTATGAACGTCAAAGTTATTTAAATAGACTCGACCGCCTTGTTCGGATAAAGAGCCTCTACTCAGAAGAACAGGCAAGAAACTGAGGTGCATTATTTTTTCAAATAATAAATAAATTACTGTCTCACATATTTTGGCTTACAACTACATTTATTTATTTATTTCAAATTAGCACCGATAAAACGAATTACACTAATGATAAACGAATAGTACCTAATAAATCAATGACAATTAAATGTCAGATTAAAATAAAATGTCAAAATTTTACAATAATAAAAGATTAAATTACAATTACAATTCAAAAATTTCAATGACAATACATAGGTAATATTTATACATACTAGTGGATTCTTAGCGGAAGTGGAAGGCACTAGACATCTTTTTCTTTGAAATAATCTTTTATAAAAAATCATAAAAATCTTTTATATACCCTCTTTTCATTAATGTAGTTTTTACATGTGATTTGAATTTTCCTTCAGTGAGCCCTGTTATAAATTCAAATTTCAAAATTAATTTATTTCAGGCATGACACCCATAACAGCACACATTGTATTGTTATATGTTTCGGGATTTTATTGCAAAAACGAACGCAGTTGCCTAAAAATGATTTATTTGACTTTGAAAATAGAACAGAACAGAATATCATTATTTTTATTGTCATTAACACATAATATTCAGTAACACCGCTACTTTGGCAAAAAAAGAATTGAGAATGCTCCTATAATGGACTCGTCAAAAAGGTAATTATAATATGTAATTGTAGGCAATAAGTTACAAAAGCATGGACATTACAATGGATGCAGACGGGTCTTGGTGATAAGACCTTTTGTCAATAAAAAAAGACCTTTTGTCTTATTGTCAAGACCAGTCTAAAGCCATCCTATACCTCTCAGACAACCTTGAAGGTCAGTTGCACTGTGACATTATAAAACCTGTGTTTGCGAGCCACACCAGTGCTCATAGAAGACACTACACTGGCCATGATAAAAAAACAAGCTCTAGCATTCAGGGAGCAAACACGTAATGACGTCACTCGACATCATCATCCGTCTCTTTCGAACTATTTGTAAATGACATATTTTGGTCTTGCTTAAGCATCGATTGACGTCACTGCGTGTTGCCACGTGACCGGATTGCTTTACCTGGCGGAGTTTATTATTATACCATGCGATGGCGCACACTTGTCTGCTTATTACGTCTTCCGGCTGAGCTGATGATGATGCAGTTCATTGTACTTTAGGTCCGATATAACATTAATGATAACAAAGTTTAATCTTTCCAAAATATCCCACGCTAATGTAGAGGGCGATAAAATGTTCACTGCCGGAGAAAGTTTTAATCCTACGCTAAGCGGAGTTAAAATGGTGTTACAATGTCGCGTTGGCGGAGATTTAAAGATAAAATTGTTGTGTTTTGTATATTCGTCGTTGCTATATTTATTTGCGAATGTACACTTTGTATCAATTACTTAAATAGGAGATTTCACTTAACTAGGTGGGAATGAAGGTAGCCAAAAACGAATTAACTAAGTATGGAAAGGCAAAACCGGCTAAAAGCGAGTCGGGCTCGTGCACGAATTGTTATGTACCATTATCGATATAATGGCAAAAAAAATTACGTTTGTTGTATGGGAGCCATCTTAAATTTCTATTTTATTCTGTTTTTTTTTTATCTACTATAGCGGCAATAGAAATACATCTTAAGTGAAAAAATTCGACTGTCTAACTACGAGTATCGCGGTTCAGCCTACAGCCTGGCGGCAGACGATCAGACAGACAGATAGAACAGCGGAGTATTAGTAACAGGGTCTCGCTTTGCCCTTTGGGTCCGGATCTCTAAAATCATACGAACGTCAGTAAATTCCTACACTCAACTAAAATTTAACTCAAATCAAAACAATACATAAATCAGTACTCGCAACTCCAAGTCTTTGAAACAGAAACCGTGAAAAAGCAAAACACTAGACAGACAACGGTCGGCCATTCGGGAATTTCGAGTATTCCCTATTTCTAAACGAATTAGACGCAAAATGAAAATTGCAGCCATCAATAAATCTTCCAAGAGCTTCAGCCGAATATTTCTGAACGGATTTATCTTGGGAATACAGAGCGGCATGACTCACAATAAACGTGGTTAAAAGTTGAATTAGGTACTGCTGCAGGGCTGGCACGGGCCAGAGGCAAATTGTCTTTCAGACACATCGTCACAGAGGTGTAATACAACAACCACATTTCGCTATTCAGTCCCAAATGTGACAGCAGGGGGCGAGCCTGTCGCCATACACCGCGCTCCAGTCATGTAGCAGATGACATACAATACGCACACATGTTCACACAATGAACAGATTGGTGCGTGCCGTTGGCTGGATTCGAACCCGCTCTCTCTGGCTTAAGAGGCGGGCCTTCTCCAACTAGGCTATCATCGCCCTATAATCCGCGCTTAGATGCGACAAAGCCAGGATATGGATATGCTTGTCTCTTCCTCGCGGAAAAAGACAGTGGAAAGACAAATTGTCTTTCTACTGTTTTTATCCGCGCTTAGATGCGACAAAGCCAGAACACGGATATGTTTGTCACTTTCTCGCGGGCTAAAGACGGTGGAAAGACATTTTGTCTCCGGCCCGTGCTAGCCCTGGCGTCTAATTTCTGTTACGGGCTTACTAATTATTTGTACTTTCGGGAATATAATTTTAAGTACTTACTTTTAATCCCAAATTAAATTTTTCTTCCTAAGTCTATCCGACGTTATAAAAAGAGCTCTGTTTTGTAAAATGGCGAGCCCTTATGCAATACTAGCTGCACCCCATAATAATAAGAATATAAAGTGCCTTATGCCCTTTTCTGTACTACTGACAATCTATATGCAAAATTTCATGATGATCGGTTCAGTAGTTAAGACGTGAAAGCGTTACAAACAAACAAATAAACAAACGAACAAACTCACTCGCATTTGTAATATTAGTAAGGATATTTCTGACTAGCTATTTCACTCGCGGTCAAAAAGTATCCTATGTGCTATTCTAGACTATAAATCTCTGTGCCAAATTTCATCCAGATCTGTTCAGCCGTTCTGGCGTGAAAGAGTAACAAACATCCATCTATCGATTCTTACAAGCTTTCGCGCTTATAATATTAGTAGGAGGATAGTAGGAGGATTACTTGTGTGCAAGACGTGTTGCACTGTATGTACTCTCTACGATGAATTACAATCGTTAAGAGTGTTTGATTGCTTACAAAATGCCAATGGAATGCTTAGTTTATTGTCCGCCGAAGGGGAATAAAAGAAATAAATTGTCAAAAGCAATGGATGGACTTTAAGTCGTTAAATTTTTGGTACTTTTTTGTAGCGCATAAGAAAGTGGGTTTTATAGCTTCAGACGTTTGACCACTGTTTATATTTTTAAACTAACAGCTTATTTATAAACGTTTTATGGCGTTGAAATAGTTATACAGTGTTTTGTCTTTTTCGATCGAGTTCAAAATCTAGCTGAAAGAAAAAGACAAAACACTGTACAACTGTTCCGGGATGTTTTATCATTTCTTAATAGTGTTTTACTAAAAAGGACAGTTTTTGTATCTAAAATAGCACTATTTAATAATAATAAAAACGCTAATTTAACATTGCTTTCTGTAAATATTTATGCATATATGAGTATGTTTTATTGAGCGTTTCTCTTACACGATTTGTCATTCAGTATTCAACCTAATAGTATAAGCTACACGGTTGAATACTATTCGTACTACTAAAAGCATTCGTAGCATCCCTACTTAAATACTTAATGACGTCACATTAATACTGTGACGACATACTCATATCAAAAAAATGTATCGATTTATAAGGAAACTAGCTGCGCCCCGCGGTTTCACCCGCGGTTAAAAAGCATCCTATGTACTATTCTAGATATATCCTAGATATCTATCTCTGTGCCAGATCTATTCAGCAGTTCTGGCGTGAAAGAGTAACAAACATCCATTCATCCATCCATTCTTACAAACTTTCGCGTCCTGCGTTTGTAATGTAAGCGGAAAAAAATGATATTTAACGACATCACATTAGAAACCTCAAAAATAACAGAATTTAATGGATGTTATTATACATATAAACCTTTCTCTTGAATCACTCTATCTATTTAAAAAAACCGCATCAAAATCCGTTGCGTAGTTTTAAAGATTTAAGCATACAAAGGGACAAATGTAGTGAAAAGGAAATAAAATAAACATAGAAAGGTCTTTCAACCGTCTTCCTATTTTTCACAGATTTAGATAGTTTTCCTCTATTTTCCAAAAATAGTGTATGCTTAGTCTACTCGGATCACGAATAAAGTTGTAGAACCACACCTATGTCCCAATAACGTAAATAAATTGATGCCACGTTATAATAAATCTTCAAACATTTTAGCCGCAAATGATGTTCAAGAAAAACAGAGACGGACCCAGTGATAAATGTCTGTGAAAATGGGGTACAAAAAAGTTATGACAAGAATTTCATTTTCAGTTGTATCTTTCTTGAAACCGCCCATGTGCCTTTTTCATCTGTCAACTAAATCAAATACATACTGTAGTACTACTTCTAAATCGAAATTTTGCAGGCAGACTCTATAATTTTTTTTTCAACAATAAAGTTGCCTGCAAGATGTCGATTTAAGAGTAGTACGCCTGTTATTACTAATTTGATGTTCTACTAGCTGTTGCCCGCAACTTCGTTCGCGTTTATTCAGAAAATAGTATCCATAAACCCTCATCGTGATATACTGTAACTAATTATCAAATTATGAATAATAATCCGTTACCAAAAGAGATCAGAGTGAAACAAAAAAAAAAATACTGGCTGATTTTGAGCGGAGCTTTAATTTTAGTTGGCAGTTGTTATTTCAGTACTAACTACGTAATATTATGTGATGCTGTCTGACGCATTTGGTTACCGGCACGTTATTTTTTATTAATTTACAGAATTTCATGACAAAAAGATTTATCTATTCAGTAAATAGTATTCAAAAACCTTCCTTGTGACATGCTGCAACTATTAATCAAATTTCATCAAGATACGTTCAGCCGTTAACCGCAGAAAGCCTACAAACAGACAGACAGACAGAGCTACTTTCGATTCTATAATTAGTGAGGACACTATACTTTTTAATATTTGTCTTGAGCTTGACCTTTGTCTGCTCCATGATCCAAAAAACAAGGTTCTGGAAGCAAACACGTAATGACATCACTCGTCATCGGCATCCGTCTCTTTCTAACTATTTGTAAATGACTTATTTCGGTCTCGCTTTAAGCATCGATTGACGTCACTACGTGTTACCCACATGACCGGAATGCTACACCTGGCGGAGTATATTATGATACCATCTTCTATTAAACTTACAAGGCTAGAGTGAATAAGTACCTTGTAGGTCGTCGTGTTCCATCTTAAACCACAACGTCGCTTAGGCAACACATCAGGCGAGTTGGTGGTCAAACGCCGACCTATTAAAAATTAAAAAAAAAAAACATGGTATTCTCCAAGCAATGAAAATTTATCCGGCTGCAAGTCCAAGTTATTGACTCCCCGCCCATCCCGAATCCCTTAGTCCGTCCCAGTCCTCTCCCTAGCACTGCCTCGCCTGAACGGAAGCGTGGGCGCTGTGAGTTATGATTCTGGCAACAAGCTTTATATTTCGGCAACCAGTTTACCACCAAAACCATTTTATTCGAAGCACGTCATTTTAGTCTGTAATGACGTTCGGAGAATTTTGGTTTGGTGAAAATTAATTTTCCTTTTGCGGTCTTTTAAAGGAGAATGGACTAATGTGGTGTGGTGAGGGGACCACTTACAAAATTTGCGTTAAAGGGTGCTCCATTAAATACTGATCAATATGAGCAGTTAATTTTTCCTACCTAACCAGCTGCCATAGAACATGGAGCCTATAGAGGTGGTATTTCTCTTATTTCTGTATTATATTTCTAATCATCATCTATACAATTTAGTTTTTTTTGTAATATTAAATTATTCTTCTAAGTGTTTGCATGTTCTAATTTGTTTCTATTCGTGAGAACCTATTTTTGGCTTTCCTTAGTTTTTTTTTTTACACCAGATTAGGTATGCGTTTGACCGCTGACTCGCCTGATGGGCAGCGTTGACGTGATCGAAGGTGTAACACGCTTGCCTAAGAGATACCTATTCACTTTACTCTTAAACACTTCAAAACTTATTGTATATTTTCATTGTAAGAAACTGTGGGTTCTCCTACAAATAAATAAATAAATAAATATTTAAATAATTATGGCGTTATAAAAAGACTGCTAGTGAAATGTAAGTTACTTTAAAAATTGAGAAGCAGCACACATATTTTTCTAAAATATGCAAGGAAATTGAGCAAAGTGCGAAGATAAAAAACAGTCACTTCCTAGCCTCATTCATCGTAGCTTTGGCATAAAAGGCATAATTGTTATGTAGAAACGTATATTTAGTAATGAACTGGAAATTGTACAATTTTGCGAACCGATGATAGCCTGATAGCTGGAGAAGGCCCGCCTCTCAAGCCAGTGGGAGCGGGTTTGATCCCAGCCGACGGCACGCACCAATTTGTTCATTGTGTGAACATATGTGCGTATTGTAAGTCATCTGCTCCATGACTGGAGCCCGGTATATGGTGACAGGCTTGCCCCTTGTCACATTTGGGACGGAAAATTGTCCGGCGAAGTATAGTTGTTGTATTACACCTCTGCCAGCCCCGTCGGAGGAAAGGCGTGACTATCTGTAATAGATCAGCCCGGTATGTCCCATTGTTAGGCAAAGGCCTCTTTTCCCTCTTTCCAGTTTTCCCTGTTTTTGGCTTTGGTGGGCCAATCCTTTTCGTGGGCGTCAAGTTCGTCTTTCCATCTCTATATAATTGTATATAATTATGTATTGTTTGTTTTATTATTTTGAATGAATTTAAAACACAAAAATACTACTAAACCTAGACAGTATTAAGCCAAATGTTGCTGAACCTGAATAACTATGCTAGTTATCTCATTTTTAATATTGTTTTTAAAACTGCATTGCGTTGCATTTCTAACATTAATTAGAACAGCTAAAAGGTTCATCAAAACATTTTCATTTAAAATCACGATACAAGCTTAGCTAGTATTTTCTTAATAAATGTGCATAACTGCACAACAGCATCTGTCTGCAATATAAAAATGAAATATTGTCTAAATTTAAATACTTAATCAAAAGCCAACGCCTAGGTGACGACAGTGCATCGGAAAAACGACCCTACCCCGCAGTTTTGTAGGTCACTACTTCCGCCGCAAAAATGTCATTACATAAGCTCAGATCAACCTAGAGAATGGCACACGGCGTATGATTTAGGTGAAGCCAAAAACCATCCAAAAACTACGCCACTGTCCCATATGTGCACAACACGCACACATTGACGCAAAAAACTACGCTACTCGCTTGGTCATTCTTACCTCGACATTAAGTGCATTGGCTTATGGTATTATTTTGTGTACACAAATATACATATAGTGTAATATAAAAGTGTGGCCAGGACTACATTTTGAGGTTCTTTTTAAAAACTGTGCAGTTTTTTTTACGAGTTAATTTTGAAAAAGCCGTAACATTAAACTCTTACAATATATACAGTTTTGGAAAATTAAATCTACTAAGGTTGTATTTTGGAACGGAAATGGCTAACGTAGAGTTTGGGAATTAGTTAGTTAGTTAGTTTTTGTGCAATAGTAAATGTTTTTCATGGCAACACGCACACAAGTTTAATAAAGAAGTGGCTTCAGCGAGATATAACGCAGTGTTCCATCTTTTCCTCTAGGTTGATCTGAGTACATACGGTGACGTACGAGAAAACTCTGATTATTATTTTAGTTTATTTTGTTACTGAATAGCATACAGTAAGTCGGCGCATCGCAGATAATTATGTGCCTACGGCGCGACGCCGCGCCCCAACGCATACGTTGAGCGACGTCGTCCATTTTTCGTTGCAGCGTCGCGCCGCGGTGTTGTGGCCTTGCCGTTAGTCAAACGCCCGTTACGCTGCGTTTGGTAACAAAAGTTTTGATCAAGCTAGCAACTAGTAGTTATTTTTATTATCCAGTATTACGCGGAAACTGACGTGGTTTTCACACATTATGATTATGGCACGGGAATTACTCACGTTAGTGCTATGCGAGAGTGCACACGCAGCCGCGCGTGTGCACTCGCCCTGATGAAGACCGCCGAATGCGGTTGAAACTATAGTCGAAATAATCGACTAAATCCTACGTGAGGTGTGTGTGTGTGTAGCATATGTACTGCTCTTATGAGCGCGCACACACACACAATAAATCTAGTCAAAGCACAAGTCAGTGGCATTCGCTTGTGTACCGTTATTTGTGATATTAATATCATGTATTTTTATTACAAACTGTGCGTGAGGCGATAAGTGTAGGAAAAATGACTTCCTATTAATCTTCTAGAAAATTCTGAGGCGGCGAAGCTTTTCAAAATTTACTGCTTTTACTTGAGGGAAACATACACATAAAACAAATTCCTGCCATACATAATAAATTAAAATTTAGGGACTTAACTTAATAGATTTTAGAATAAAAGCTCTATTTTTATAAATTTTCACACTCATTGCTCCACACTATGTTTCCCAATGTCGGAAATTCTATGGAACACACACAAAAGACACTCGCAACTAACACCAATACGAATTTAAATTCATTATTCAAACATGCCATTGACAGCCGCGGTGGCTCAGTTGGTAGTGAACTTGCTTTCCGAGCTTGGGAGCGTGGGTTCGATTCCTACCTAGGGCAAACATTCATGTGATGAACATTTGTGTTTGTTCTCACACACAGAAAATAAATGATCCTAACTCATTTATTGTATTTAAAATAAAATTGAAACAGCTTCTGCTTGCGAAGACATATTCTATGATTAGGGAATCTAATGACGATAAGACTTTAGTGTAATAGTGATTAACACTATACACACTGCCTCCGTGTGACACTATATTGTATGTATTTAATTTAATTGTTTTCAAAGATTGACATTGTAACAATGACATGATATTTTATGACCATTTAAATTTACATACCCACCTATATTTCCTAACTTTTGCACGCTCCTTAATGGTTGAATATAGTGAGACTCTTATTTATGACCAACTGTCCTGTATGTACATATACTTCTGCAAATATATGATTTTAATTTTAAATATAAATTTGAGTATGCTAAATTTCAGCTTAATCGGATACCAGCAAATGGTTGAAAACTTGTTTGCAAATCGTGAACCAAATAATTTATTTACTTCAAACGAAGTAAAGCCTAAGTTACACAAGAAAAGTTTCTCGAACGCGAGCGATGGAAAATCGTAAGCGGCTATGCGTATGCGAGAACTCTCGTGCGATTTCGATACGATTTGCGATTCTCTCCTATGGCTGTTCAAATTACGAAGAAAATAAATAACTTAATACTCAAATACTAATTATTCAAACAAAAAAATGTAAACAAAATCGGTTCATCCTTTTGGGAGCTACGATGTCACAGACAGACAAACAAACACACACGCGCGCACACACACAGACACTTCAAACTTATAACACCTTGTCATTTTTGCGACAGGGGTTGAAAACGTCGTAACACAAATTTAAACTCGGAAAGAGATCGTCACCGTTTCGCCTTACTTTATCAAGGTAAAGGCGATTACGTTACGGTTCCGATTACTGTGTTAGTACTGTGCTGTGTCACGTGTGTGTACGATCCCTTTCCGAGTGTACCTATACATTTATGTGTGTTACGACTCTGCTTGTGTAATCTAGGCTTTAAATAAAAGCTTGTAAATAAATGGGCTATTTAATAAAATAAAAAAAATTAGCTTATTTCTTTATTGTGTATTTATCTTGAGTGTCTGTCTTTTAAGTGTTACTTATCTATTTCCCTTTATATTTGTGGAAACTTGTAATTGGCCTTCTGTCTCTATCTTCTATTTATAATTTTGTACCTAGCTGTAAGTTTTCCTAAGATAATAAAATAAAATAATATAAAATAAAAAAACTCATATTTAGGTAAGTAGGATACCTAGTAGGGTTTCCTTTTACTATCTTCAGTGATTTAGCTTCCAGCTGTTGAGTGAGCGAGATGCCAGAACGCCAAAGTCCACCCTCACAACCCTCTATTTACATTTCCCTTGATGTAAGTAGCCCTCGAAAGATATTAAAACACCAATAAGTTCTGTTACAACAAATTCTCGCCTTTACCACGGAATCTGTCGGAAAATAACCTGAATGCCTGCGAAAAACAATTCGATACTTTTTCCTTAAGACAATTGCTCGTTTTTTGTGACAATTTTGTTGATAACAGTAAGCTATCTTCATACTTTCTATTTGACTGCCTCGGTGGCTCAGTTGGTAGTAAACCTGCCTTTTGAGCTTGGAGACGTGGGTTCGATTCCCACCTAGGGCAAACATGAATGTGATGAACATTAGTGTTTGTTCTATGGCTGGGTGTTAATTCTTTCACATATATACTAAAATTATAAATGTGAAAGCGTGGATGTTTGTTACGCTTTCACGCAAAAACTACTTGACGAATCATCATGAAACTTTGTACACATATTCTGGGAGGTACTAGAAGTAACATAGGATACTTTTTAACCGCGGGTGAAACCGCGGGGCGCATCTAGTATCTATATAAGTACGAGTATATACTATATAAGTATATATTTAAAAATATCTAAGTATGTATAATATCAGTCTCTGGCAGCCATAGTACTAGCTTTGCTTAGTTTGGGGTCAGGCGACCGTGTGTGAAAAGTGACCCGAATTTATTATTATTATATTATAAAATTTCGTCTATCGTTCGCGTATCAATTTGAAAGAGCTGCGAGCATGAGGGCCTGTCGGTCTTTCCGAACTACGAAAGCGCGTTCGCTGTGAGTCACGATTAAGGGTGGCAACAGGCTTGTGAGCGGCGAGGGAAGCGAACGAAATCCAAAGCGATCTGATGCGATGGGTGAATTCAACGCGAAACGCGGTGATAAGTTCACTTACTACGTATACATGCATGCGTCCCGATATTGCGAGTCGTAGGACGTCACCATGTTTTTTATATCGGTGGACATCACGTAAAAAGGACGACTTCCCATCAAGTTACAAAAAAAGATCTCAAAATATCAAGGCAATTGATCGCGTCGTATTATTTTGCGTGCGTACGTTTGCTCATGTGGGACACTTGATAGGTCTCCACTGATCTTTGAGGTACTAAAGTATTTACCCAAATGATTTTGACAGAGTACAAAAATTATTTTACTTAAAAAATGCATGTAATGTAGTCATTATTTCGACAACCTTGTTTGAGTAAAGCCGACCTTGCCGGCCTGTTTCAAGGAGCGGCCGGTAAAGTTTTGCTGGTCGCTCTAACAGGCCGGCAAAACATTGCCGGCCGCTATTTTGACAAAAAGATTTTATTTAAAACACAGCTGTTTGTATATAAAATTTGTATGTAAATATTTAATTTATTATATTATTGTCTGTTACTGTTCTATTATGTATTCGGTTTTTTGTTGTTGTAATGTTTTGTGCGACTAAATAAATTGTTTCTTTCTTTCTTTTCTTTCTTTCTATAATTGAGATAAGTTTGTACAAAAAGATTTAATTCCATATTTGGCTGTATAGTTCCAACTACCATTGCTAAAAAAAAACAAAGAAGTAACAAAAGCGCATGTTGAATTTTAGTAGCTGTACTTTTCATAATTGTCATTAAAATTAAATTTCTAGTTCATTAAAATATATTTTATTTAAATTACTTGCTGGTTTTATTTAGGTTAGGTACTTGCATTGTTGAGTAAAGCACTATACAAGCCTTGGCCCACTATGACTGCTTCGCTGGTCACGCTATGATTGCCTCGAGATAGCCTACTACGCTCTAGACCTTCCAGTTTGGCCATCATTGCAGCTCTTGCTGACCGCGCGGTGTCGGCCTGGAGCTGCGCTACGCTGCGCTGTCGGCCATCATCAGCGCGACCAGCATAGTAGTCATTATAGCCGCGGCAGTAATGTACTATAAACGGCTAGGACGCCATGTAGAGATCCTTACTGTTCCACAGTTTTTATGTTGTTTGTTCGCGCAAGATTGTGGGGAAAATACCGGTTCCCTGTGATCGTCGTCCTTCGTAAAAACAAAATTACAACCATTCATCTTATAGGGTGCCGGAGAGCCCGCAGTGATATTGAAGTGATAATGATTATTGATACCAATTATCTATAAGTAGACACTTTCATGAATGCTAAGTAGGTTCTAATGGAACTTTGCACTGTTTATCCATTGTCATATCTTATTCGGATACGTAATATACGATTAGGGAATTTATTGACGATAAGACTTTTTGTTTTAGTGTAATATTAGAATCTATCCTCCATGTGACATAATATTGTATTGAATTTAATTAATTGTTTTCAAAGATTGACATTGTAACAATGACATGATATTATTATTTAAATTTAATTACCCACCTATATTTCCTAACTTTTGCACGCTCCTTAATGGTTGAATATAGTGAGACTCATATTTATGACCAACTATCCTGTATGTACATATACTTCTGCAAATATATGATTTTAATTTTAAATATAAATTTGGGTATGCTAAATTTCAGCTCAATCGGATACCAGCAAACGGTTGAAAACTTGTTTGCAAATCGTAAAACAGACAATTTATAAACTTCAAACGAAGTAAAGCCAAGTAACACAACAAAATTTTCTCGAACGCGGGCGATGGAAATTCGTAAGCGGTTATGCGTATGCGAGAACTCTCGTGCGATTTCGATGCGATTTGCGATTCTCTCCTATGGCTATTCAAATTACGAAGCAAACACAAATCCATCAAATCTACAGTGAAAGTGTCTGTATGTTTGAAACCTTTGAAACAATAAAAATGTAATCAAAATCGGTTCATCCTTTTGGGAGCTTTTAATGGAACTTTGCGCTGTTTATCCATTGTCATAAATACTAAGTAGGTTCTTAAGTACCTATTTAAATTAAGACTGCACTAAGATTACAATTTTGTTTTGTTTCCTTTTTATTTTATTTTATTGTTTTAATAGATTTTATTTCATGGAATGGACTGATTTTTTTATTGAATAGACTGTTTTTTACAGAATTACACCCAGTTGCACAAAGGCAAATATTAATGCCCCATTACATTCTGTACATAGAACAAACACAAATGTTCATCACTCTCCAACTCTGCGTAGGCTGGCCAGCCTCCGCAGTACATTGCTGAGAGTATCCCAATTGCCAAACTAAAACTGTTGCTTGTTACGTATTTTTGTTTAATGATTTGTCTTTTTTATTTTTTTAGTTTTGGCAATAAATCCTGGCCCTTTTTATTTATTATTTATTTATCACATACTTAAATGTTTGCCCTAGGTGGGAATCGAACCCACGCCCCTAAGCTCAGAAGGCAGGAACTACATCGAATAAAAATAAATAAATAATAAATAAATTCGAGACACTTCCACACACGGTCGCCTGACCCCAAACTAAGCAAAACTTGTACTATGGCTGTCAGAGACTGATATACATACTTAGATATTTTTAAATACATACATACACCCAGACATAGAACAAACACAAATGTTCATCACATTAATGTTTGCTCTAGGTGGGAATCGAACCCACGCCCCCAAGCTCAGAAGGTAGGTTCACTACCAACTCGGCCACCGAGGCAGTATGCTTCTCTTTGGCCGCTAGCTCGCCTGATAATTAGCTATGATGTGATCTAAGCATGCTAACATGTAACCTTCAACACTTTGTTGTATGTTTATGTGTCTGTAAACTTCTCTCCTTCTGATTCACAGCTCAACAAAAAAAAAGTTGCCCTGGATATTTTTGCTGATTCCTTAAATTGTTGACATACAAGTACTCGAAACCACTCTTAATTCCAGGGCAACAAAATCACTGTTGACCAGTGATTATTAAATTTGTAACCATGCACCATAAGCATTTTGTTTAAATATCCTTTACTAGCTGCGCCCGCAGTTAAAAAATATCCTATGTCCTATTCTAGACTATAATCTATCTCTGCGCCAAATTTCATCCAGATCTGTTCAGCCGTTCTGGCGTGAAAGAGTAACAAACATCCACCCATACATCCATCGATCCATCCATTCTTACAAACTTTCGCGTTTATAATATTAGTAGGTTAGGATAATCCCATTTCCGAAGTCGAACGCAGTATTCAAAACAAAACCGGTGTCTTCTTTATTAAACTTCGTTCATTTCGCTCAAGCAATAAACCATCGAAATGTTTCCACTGTCAAAACTTGCTGCCGTATTTCAACACTAATTTCGTTCATTCGAATGGGTACTTTGAGATTTGTAGACTAAATTTCGTTTATTACCACTACTGGGTTAAAAGTTTCGTTTAATACTTTTGCTTTATGTGAATTCCTGGGGTGAAGTTTCGTTTAGAGTAATTGTAGTTAATGACTTGCGAACTGATGACAGGTAGAGTAAGGTAATGATAGATTGGGTGCGTTCCCGCTGAGGCGGAGCATAATATATATAATTTTGCGGAGCGGTGTTTAATTGACCAACCACAATGCTGCCATTGAAATGGAGCGGAGCGGATACCGCGAACAGCCCCGGGGTGGGCATAGAGTGGTTATGTGTGACTCCCGCCACTGATGGCCTACCCTCTAAAAACCCAAGGCTGTTCCATCCTCGAGTCTTGGGCGGGAACCGAAAAGGTGTTGTCGTGATCTTGTATTATTTTCTAAAACTAGTGATTCTACGAGTGTTAAAGTGTAATGATAGTGTATTAATAACTTTTATCGGTTTCTTAATGTGCACGAGTGTGGGCAAATTGTCCAAACATTGCAAAACCTGACTTTTTGTGTTCTCTACAAAACTCCCCCTAAAGTTTCAGTAAAGTATCCATGCACTTTACTGAAATGGGGATAGGGGAAGGATTCCTACGGGCACGCACTTCCTACTTAGATTAACATAACATATCATCACGCCTTTCCCCGAGGGGCTGGCAGACGCGTAATACAACACCCACACTTCGCCGGACGATATTCAGTCCCAAATGCGACAGGGACGACCCTGTCGCCATACACCGGGCTCCAGCCATGTAGCAGCAGATGACATACAATACGCTCATTTATTCACACAATGAACAAATTGGTGCGTACCGTCAGCTGGGTTTGAACCCGCTCCCTCTGGCTGGAGAGGCAGGCTTTCTCAACTAGGCCTTAACCATCGCATTAGTATAAACGCAAGCTAAGCGAAGCGAGCTTCGGACGGAGAGACGAGTCGACGATATTGTACAAATCAACAATGCATCCAACATAGCGTTGCACGCGGTTCCTTTGTATGAAATATGAGAATAATTTGCTGATGCGAGAAACAGCTTGACATTTTATTTCTGAATACAGTACAATACTTGAGTAAAATGCAATAATACTTACAATAACAGAACTAGTGGCTCTGTGAGTTGTAGACCTCGTAGTGAACCTGCCTTCTGAGCTTGGAGGCGTGGGTTCGATTCCCACCTAGGGCAATCATTTATGTGACGAACATTTGTGCTTGTTCTATGTCTATGTTAATATCTACATATTTAAGTATGTATTTAAAAATATCTAAGTATGTATATCATGTATGTCTCTATGTATATATCATGTAGTATGTCTCTGGCAGCCATAGTACAAGCTTTGCTTAGTTTGGGGTCAGGCGACCGTATGTGGAAGTGTCCCGAAATTATTTATTTGTAAGCTGGTTCGATAATTATGGCTAACGTTTTTTTTTGCCGATTCCTGACCTGTAGAGGAAGACAAAGATTCGGACAGAATTCGGACATCCCTTAATTCCTCCTTAAATTTTATTTTAACTCATAACACCCCGTCATTTTTAGTCGGGAGCTATAAAGACAAGAAACAAAATGCAAGCTCAGATAAATGAACCCGGGTGCCGCAGCCGGTTCAAACGTCCCACTTCTAGCTCCCCTACGTCTCACTAGCCTCTTGTATTCTTCCATAAATCTCTACTAACAAAGTTGGGTGTGACAAACACGTCAGTGACAATGTGTGAGCATGTGAGGGCATTGTTTACCTTCAAGTTAGAAGTCAAGAGGAGTTTTACGGATTTCACTCTATCGCTTACAATATTCGGGATAATCTCTTTCATAGGGAATAAGACCGCGTTAGTCCTCTCACTCGTCTATTTGGAAGCGATGATGTGGTCGAAGATGACATTCGGGACATGTGTATGTATGTGTATGTTTTGCACACATAGTAGTCTGAACCGAAACTAAACAAAGCGTTTTTATATTATTATGTAATAATGCATATCATATTATATTATTATTATTCACATTAGCATTATTATAATATAATGCATTAAATAAACTATTTTATTACAATTCAAAAAATAAATCGCTGAATAGCTAAAAAAACGAAAACAAAGCATTAATAACAGTAACTGCCAGTGGCTGATACATACTTTTTGACCTTAACATCCTAACTAGTCCTATAAAAGCGAAAGTGACTTTGTATGTTTGTTATGATTTCAGGTCTCAACTCTAGAACTGACCTTCATGAAATTTTGCGTACAATGTGTGTGTACAGAAAAAGCCATACCTTCCATCCCAAAAAAAATCAGTTCCTGCGGTAGCGCCGGTAAAACCACGGGTTGTAACTAGTACAATAAAATTATTTTGATGGATAAAAATTTAAAATTTACTGATGAAAAATATTAACTAACTGAAAAAAATAAGTTATTTTAAAGAGAACTCCGCCTGTCTGTGTGGTGGACAGCCGTCTGGCTTTTCTTTGGCGTGAATATTGTTTCACAGTCCCGTTCGTTCTCGTAGAGTTGTTATATGCCAATTGGCGATCTGTGATTGATTACTCGAACGCTCAATAATTATGCTTTTAAAGCTTAGGTTTAATACGAGATTTGGTTAAATAATCTAGATACATAAATCTAGATTATTTAACCAAATCTCGTCCGATTAACTTACAAATTTAAATAAAATAGGCCACCAAAAATAATCTTACAAAGAAACCTTCTTCGTGATAAATAAAAAGCATATTACTCACTATTTTTTTTTTTGCTATCTGATTTACTTACCTACTACTATTTATTTCTCTCAACTAAGTTAAACTTGGTACGTATTTTAGTTACACATTGTATTATTTCATTTTTTGAAAAATTTGTGTGCGGAATCTGTGAGAACTCTCTTAAGTCTTATCCTGGGTAAGATGGCTTTGTGAACTTAGGTAAGGGCGACATCTTTGATTAATTGGGGACACCGAAGTTTTATAATTTTCTTAGTAGCCTTCATGGCGAGATTGTGTCGTCCGTCTAGTATTTCATCTGAGTTTTTGGAGCGACCAGAATCCTTAACCTAACTAATCCTTACTAATATTATAAATGTGAAAGCGTGGATGTTTGTGTTGACGCTTTGACGAATCATCATGAAACTTTGTACACATATTCTGGGAGGTACTAGAAGTAACATAGGGTACTTTTAATCCCGAAAAAATAAACAGTTCCTGTGGGACCGCGGGTGAAACCGCGGGGTGCAGCTAGTATTATATATGTGCAAAAAGTGGGTATGTTTGTTTGTAACACTTTCACGCTTTAACTACTCAACCGATCACCATGAAATTTTGCATACCCGTTGTCCGGGATGCAGAAAAGAACATAGGGTACCCTTCATCCCAAAAAAATAACAGTTTCAGTTAGGCAGCGGGTGAAACCGCAGTTCGCAGCTTGTTAAAAATAATGCTATCCCTTAGGGATAGGGATTAAACAATAATTATTGGGTCCCAGGCAATCAGCTTTTTTAATAA
Source organism: Peribatodes rhomboidaria (assembly GCA_911728515.1). Classification (NCBI taxonomy): domain Eukaryota; kingdom Metazoa; phylum Arthropoda; class Insecta; order Lepidoptera; family Geometridae; genus Peribatodes; species Peribatodes rhomboidaria. Next base: position 3,965,996 of record OU452190.1, read on the forward strand.
GAAGTATAGCAACAAACAATACAACAAAATAAAAGTTAGATGAGCGTAGTAGAGCTTTTGATAGGTCTAATCGGAAACAATGGTAAAACTATTCGGCAATGGGAGTCACATGGCGTCTTCGTCGGCGGCTATCGGTGACTTTATTAGTACCCCCTAGCAATAAACGATGTATTTTTTTTTATTTTATGTAAAATAGGTCAGCGCTTGACCACCTACTCGCCTGATGTTAAGCGACGTTGTGGTCTAAGATGGAGCACGACGACCTATAAGGTATTTATTCAATCTAGCCTTGAAGTTTTGTAGAGTGAAGAAGTACAAAGACGGCAGTTGAGTGAGGCGCTACAAGTGCGCTACTGCTCAGACCCGTCAACGGTTACACCGGACTACATTCCGTAACACGCCTAGGTCATTTCACAGGCTTGGTCCGGTGGGTGGTAGCCTCCCACCAGAGTTTGCTACCCGGTTAGCACTACCCGGGGAACACGTGGAACGGTGTAGGGTATCAGAATAGAGTACACTCCTACGGATGTGGGAAGCTCAGCCCCCAGTCAGTATAGCCTCGGAATAGATATACAGTGCTTTTTCGTTTTTGATAGAGTTAAAAACATTAAAAAAAGGCAAAACATACTACTACTATTATATTACTATTCTCTACTATATATTACTATTTCAAGACTAAACAACGTTTATTGCTAATAAGGATAGTGTTTTGTCGTTTTCTTTCTTTTTCTAATTTTTAAACTCGATCGAAAATCTCAAAAGACTGTGAAACTACTCCGAGGCTATACAACGTTTATTGCTAAGGGGGTAGTGTGTAACTGTATACTCTTTAATACTGTAACGGTAATGTAAACGGTACGCAAATGGTAATTCCTAGCTAGGAATTACCATTACCGCTATCTTCGCGAATTATTAACTATCAAAAACTTGATTTCCTACATATGAAACGGTCAATTTCATTCACATTTTACATTCATTTGACATTCAGTCAATATATCAACAAGAAGTAGTACTTAGGATTTTTCCTAACTTAGCAAACTGTGAGCGGCTGGCTGATCGTCATCCTACATATTAACCAAACCCTTTTTAACAAAAAATGTAACCGCTGAAACAACTGAAAAGCAAAAAATAATTAACAACTAAGTTCTTAAACTAATGTAGGTATACCCTAAGATTTTTCCCAGATCTGTGGGTATACATAAGTAATTTTGAGTCCACTCACCTTTAGCTTCTTACTTAGAACGAAGGCTAACTACTGAAGCGGCTAACACAACAAAAGCACTGAGTTTCGTTCATTATAGACTAGTATAGACTATCACATACAAAGACTAGTATAGGCTATCACATACAAAGCCCCGTCCCCGTAGCTATTAGCCCAAGTGGCTTACAGCGGGTTCGAAAACATGCTAACTATAGCTTATCTTTTATATTTGTTTACATCTTTAGACAGACAGGATACGTAGTGGAGAAAAGTGGATAGGTAGGTAAGGTAAGTATAAGCCAGAAGGAACGGTTTTGATCCCAGCCTACGACGGCACGCACCAATATGTTCATTGTGCATGTGAACATAATAAAACTAGTAAGCCCTGTGAGCTGTAGACTGCGGCCGACATCTGGCCTCCTCTATAAGTCGCTTTCCTCAAACAATTCTCGTGAAATACAAACGCGTTCCATACAAAGGCGCTTCTCAAATTTCTTGAAAACCATTTGTCAGATTATGATGAAATTTAGCATGTGCAATTACATTAATGATATATTTTATGAGAAGATTTTGCTGAGTCAGTTTTTGTTTTCTTTTTTTCAAAATGATGGAGATACGACATTTTTATCAAACTAGCTGCGCCCTGCGGATTCTCCCGCGATTAAAAAGTATCCTATGCGCTATTTTAGACTATAATCTTTCTCTGTGCCAAATTTCATCCAGATCTGTTCAGCCGTTCTGGCGTGAAAGAGTAACAAACATCCATACATCATTCTTACAAACTTTCACGTTTATAATATTAGTAGGAAGTAGGATTTTAGGTCTGTGTTGACGATGTTGATATTGTAATATACCTCTGCCAGCCCGCGTTCGGGGAAAAGGCGTAACGATTTATGTTATATAAGTACCTACTTACCGACCTTCTACCGAAGCCCTACGGCGTCGCGACGCACCGTTTGGGAAGCTCTACTCAAATCTTTAATTCTTTCGGAATATAAAGTACTTATTTCAAGTGTTTTCTTAAAATGTGCCTATAGCCACTTGCACTAAATATAAGCCCTTTATTTTTAACTTTTCAAAATCCTTTATGGATACCACCAACTGCCCCGGGTACGGGCACAGAGTGGTTATGTGGGCCTCCCGCAACTGACGGCCTACCCACTAAAAACCCAAAGGTGTTCCACGTTGGCGCAAAATGTCAGGGCTACGGGGACGCTTTTGCACTCTTCTTTGGCCCCAAAAGCGCCAGCCCCTTCGGGCATCTCCTCGAGCTTGTGCTCTCTCCCTTTCGATGACGATGTGTCGAACACCAGACACATCGTTATCATCCACCTCCTTGAGGACCAATTTTGCCCGTGGGCGCCATCCAGTCTAGGCACCCATAGTCTCCATGCGACGGGTCAAATTAGTGGCCCCACCGCCTGCCACTTCGGCCGCAGAGGATAGAGAGACCGGTAACGATACACCGCATTGTTCTTTGCGGCCCCACCGCGTCCGCTATCAAAATGGTGGCGACCCCGTTTGGGCCGTGGAAGCTAGGGAAAGTGGCAACGACACACCAACAGTTCTCTCTCGCCACTGCCCCCAGCCTTCGGCCGCAGTGTCGTTCATACGGCACTGCAACCCGCCTCAGTCCCTACTTAGGCCGCTTCCATATGGGCTTTGGGCGGAAAGCCCCAAGGTGCGGCCTCACCTCAAATTCCTCTTTGCTTCACCGTGGTTGCCGAGGCCACGGCTACTGAGCCCCCCGCCACGACAAAGCGGGAACCCTCGATAGGGAATTGCATAAGCCCTTACTTAACTTGTTTAATCTACTCCTAGCTAGCTCCCACCTAAATTTTACACGAGTTTTAATCCGTTCCTCAGGAGAATCGTAGCTTATTGTGCCCGATAAGCGAATTCGCTAAAAGTAGTTTAAAACTAGTTATGCAAGGACTTAAGCAATTCTTATATCGGATATGTTATATTATTATTCTTAATCGCTTTAGACGATAAGGTCGCCCTTGTACTGCCGAAAAATGTATTTTATTTTTAAGATTTTCATATACTTAGTTTCTTGGTGTGCAATAAAGTTATATTGTATTGTATATTTTGGTGCAAGTGGCCATTAGTACCTTGTAAAATTTAATTAAGATTTACTTGTTTGTTCAAGCTAGAGCAAGAGTAATAATTGTATTTCAGGGGCTAATGGCCCAAAAGCTTTGTTAATCTTTTCAAACTCCTCAATCGAAGTTAGAAATTGGCTCTAAACCAATTTTGCCGTTTAGTGTTAATTACACCTACTTTACTTTGTATTACCATGTGTTTCGTACTACTTTAATAGTAGATTATGCACCGAGGGGGTTAAGCAGTGTCTTACGTCACGAGCGGTTTATTGAACCCTGAGCGTAAAGAGGGATACCAGAGTTAATTCGCGAGCGCAGCGAGGGAGTTATAATATAACGCCCAAGCGAAGCGAGGACTGCTTTAAAAGCAGGAGGTCCATGGTTCGATTCCTGGCCGGGCAGATGTTTGAATGATACATTTTGAAATCAATTCTGGGTCTGGGTGTTAGTTGAAAATTTCTTTGTGTGATCAATGGCATCCCCGACACAGGGAAAGCTATAGTTCAAACATAGCTTAGAACATCAACTTTGATTCACGGGACAGCCATCGAGATGACATTTTTAAAACTATAAAAATGTCAAAATGACATTTGATGTATGACAGATATGTCATCTTGATGGCTGTCCCGCGAATCAAGCTATGTTTAACGAGCTATAGTGGGGAGCTATGAGTGTGAAACGTTAATTATTTATTAATTTACTTTAAATGACTAATACAATTGTACAAATTTGTCCTACTGAGCCCCAGTTACTGTGGCTAAAGCGTTACGGAGCAGTTACACGAACTCGGACGTCCGGTCCCGGTGACAGTCGGCGACATGATTAAAATTAATGGATAGGCCTTTTCACTTGTTAACATTTCGAACGACTATGAAACTACATCCTGTACGTTTCAACTTGCGAACGTTTTGAACGGGACTGTAAAACAACATCCTGTAAATACAGAGGGAAAGTGAGGTGTTCTGCTCATGCTAGCTAGTTTTCGGTTTTAAAATTTAACAGTTAAAACGTAACTCAACTATGATTATTAACTACTAGCTTCGCCCCGCGGTTTCACCGGTTCAACCATTATTTTTAGGGTTCCGTACCTCTAAAGGAAAAAACTGAACTTTCATAGGATGACTTTGTTGTCCACCTGTCTGTCTGTCAAAACCCTTTTTCTCAGGAACGCGTGAAGGTATCAAGCTGAAATTTATAAGCAAAAACTCAAGTCTACTGTCCCTTGGAGCTGTGAAAAAATCAAACTTCTAAGCCAACGCAATCAAAAGATACAGCAGTTAATGTTTTTTTTTTTTTTTTATGTAGAAATAGGTCGGCGTTTGGCCACCAACTCGTCTGATGTTAAGCGACGTTGTGGTCTAAGATGAAGCACGACGACCTATAAGACATTTATTCACTCTAGCCTTGAAGTTTTGTAGAGTGAAGAAGTACAAAGACGGCAGTTGAATGAGGCGCTGTAAGTGCGCTACTGCCCAGACCCGTCTTCGGAACGGTTACACCGGCCTACATCCCGAAACACGACTAGTGACTAATGATGCAAATTTTTGACACTTGCAAGAGAATCAAACTCTACACCTTCTTGTGAACTCAGAATCTTGAAATTTGGTACGAAGCAGCGTCTTATAGCCCAGATAAAGGAAAAATTGCAAAAAGCATACATTTTTAGTTACATCGTTTAATAAAAATATTATTAATAATTTCAAACTAACCACCCCTTTCCTCATGAACATGTTTGTGCGGAACCCTCGGTGCGCGAGTCCGACTCGCGCTTGGTCGGTTTTTTTCGAGTTGAAAGGTACTCTATGTACTCTGTACCTCTGATACCGACGTATAATAATATGCAAAATCCATCATGATCGGGTGAGTAGTTGAGGCGTGAAAACGTTACAAAACTAACAAACTGACATTCACATAGGAAACTCGTTAGGGAGTGAGAATTAGGATTAGCTTTAGGGCACCCTAAAAACCCTGACCCGAGATTAGCCGGTCACCCCCTTACAAATAAAAAGCCACGGACTAGTTAAAGCAATGTTTTGTCTTTTTCTTTTTAAAAAAAAAGGTCCTTTTTTTCTTAAAAAGGATAAAACACTACTTATGACTATTTAGAGGCCATACAACGTTTATTGCAAAGAAAGGTAGTGTTATGTATTTTTCGATCAAGTTAAAAATGTTAAAGAAAGGAAAGGCCAAATTACTGTTTAAATATTCCGAGGAGTATAAATTGTATACAACGTTTATTAAATATTAGAAATCAGAATTTATTGAAAACTCCTATAGTTACACGTCAGAGTTGAATATTTGTAATGAAAAATGAATGTCAGAACAATATAAAAACAATAATAATTGATAATTACGAGTATGTCAAATATGACAGGCTCATTTGGGACTGAATATCGTCCGGCGAAGTGTGGGTGTTGTATTACACCTCTGCCTGCTCTCTCGGGGGAAAGGCGTGACGATAAGTTTTATGAAAAAATAACTCTTATAATTATGCAGTAATCTGGAGCAGAATAATTAAGAGAGACATAAGAGACATTCATAGGTACTAAATTGAATTTAAAGAAACCGATGTAACAAAAATTTAGGATGAACCCAAATTAAAAGAAAAAAAGCTTGTAACAAAATGACGAAAATTAAAATCGATTTGAGATTTATTTTATCAGTTTTTAGTTTACTGTTACTGAAAAAACCAATCGCAAAAACCTTTTAAAACCTTTCAAATCCGGCAAGGAAATTACGTCCTCTCTACCCTCTAAAACCTAATTTGGCTTCCGTCAGCTGATTAAGTTATTTTCGCAGTATAAAGCTTGCTTTTAGCAAACACCTTGTCGAATGTTCTCGAAAATTCTGGAATATTCTGGAACGTTCTGGAATTTTCCCAATCGGTGCTTTGCATAATCGTCGCTGGCTTGTTTTGTCCGCTCTAATGGACATTTGGGAACCAATTTTGGATTGATCCATTGAGCTTATTGCTGTACGTTATTAAATAGAATGACCCAATTCCATAAATTCGTATTCACTGGTTTTAGCTTTAATTGCGCGGAAAATGTGGTATTAATGAGGCTTTCAAATTTTTAATTATTGTTTAATCGTACAAAAACACAGGGAATTGAAAACGTATTGATCAACTTGCAACGCTACGCATTATTACCCGCTATTTTACAGAAACAACTTTTTTTGGGTTAAACAAAAATCTATGTATGAATCCAGGATATAAGCTACCTACGTTCCAAAGTAGTCGTATAATATTAGTGACATAAATAAATCCATTTATTTCAGGTAATTTATTACATTTACATATTACATTCAGTACCTGGATGACCGAGCTTTGCTCGGTATTTTTTTTTTAACTGTGTTTTTTGGAAAATAAACAATTGATTTTAGTCTAACCTCAAAGCAAACACTCATTGACTTCGTGTTACTTAACAACGCCATCTGCTGTTGTGTCGTTAAAGCAATTAGTTGCTCACAAAAAATAGTATTATTATTCGCCAATAGATGTCAGGAAGAGTCATATTTTTCAGTTGAGACTACTCAAACGCCTCCTTTTTGTTATTTTTCTTCCAAGTTTATGTTTAAGTTGATTATCGATAAAACACGAATAAAATGACATTTTCTAAAAATCATTCCTAGCTAGATCGATTTATCGCCCCCGAAACCCCCATATACTAAATTGTATGAAAATCGTTGGAGCCGATTCCGAGATTCCAATTATTTACATTTATAACAAGAATTGCTCATTTAAAGATATAAGATTACAGAGGCCCATAGAAAATAAATATCTAGGGTCAACTGGAGCAAATACGTATGTGGGGCAATTGCGTCTTTCGAGAATTACTGACAAACCCTTCACAAGTTAGGCAATTTTTTGCAAGAACTGTGTTGCAAAGGCCATCTTGTACAGATGATTGCAACTAAAGATTCAAAGTCAAAGTCAAAATGTTTTTATTCAATTTAGGTAGGTATCAAAGATACACTTATGAACGTCAAAGTTATTTACATAGACTCGACCGCCTTGTTCGGACAAAAAAGCCTCTACTCAGAAGAACAGGCAAGAAACTGAGGGGCATTGATTGATTGGGCTGATTGAAAAAAGATGTAGACGTGGCGCCTAATTTGTGAAGGGTTTGTCAGTAATTCTCGAAAGACGCAATTACCCTACAGACGCATTTGCCCCAGTTGACCCTAATAGATAATAGAAATAACTAATCATCACACCTTTCGACCGAAGGGACTGATAGAGGTGAACAACACCCACAATTCGCCGGAAGATATTCAGTCCCACAGGGGGCGAGCCTGTCGCCAAACACCGGGCTCTAGTTTTGTAGCAGAAGACATTAAATCTGAACGTATGTTCACACAATTAACAATTATGTTTGTTTTGTTCAAAGAATTAAGAGAATAATAAAAGAAGAATAAATCACTTTAGGTCATAAGACCAGCCTTGTACCTGCTGCTGAGTGGGCTATTACCATTTTAGTCTATATTTTGAGTGTGCAATTTGTTATAAGTCCTAACTAACTAGTTTGTTTGTTTGTATGTTTGTAACGCTTTCACGCCTTAACTACTTAACCGATAGTCATGAAATTTTGCGTACGCGTTTTCTGGGTTATAGAAAAGGACGTAGAGACTTTTTATCCTGAAAAAAATAACTATTTCTTTAGGACTGCGGGTGAGACCGCGGGGTGCAGCTAGTATATACCGGGTGTAAGGAGACCGTTCTCGAAAACGAAAACTGGGAATAGTGGTGGGGATTACTAATACAAAGCGACTAAAAAAAACGCGAAAAAAAGACTTTTTTTTTAAACTTAAAATCTGATATTTTAACATCGACACAAGTTATACAAGCTTTAAAAAGCTAGTTTAAACACCAATTACCAAAAAATAAATAAATTTACCCTAACGGCAGTCTAATACTAAATGCCTAACAGCTGACGCTAGAGGTGAACGCCCGCACACAGCTGCGCGCGGTCGCGACCTAGGTGCCGCGCCGCCCGCGCCCCCGCGCCCTCCGCTGTCTCGGCGCGCGCGCGGCCCGCGGCGGCGCGTCGTCGCACTTTCCGTAGGTACTGGCGCCGACCATTGACCCCCGCGATATAAACGCGTTACATTGCTGGTTTGCAAATTTCTAAAAGTTTAAAATAACAGTTATATGGCTAATAGTTAGTGGTTTCGGGTTGTGTATAGATAGTATAATAACGGCGTTTCGGCTTCGAGAACGGTCTCCTTACACCCGGTATATAAGTATATGGATTGTATTGTAGTCTGAAAGAGCCTACAACAAAGTGCCGTCTGGCAATTCAAATATATTCCAAAGAAACTTAAAATACTAGCACCTCAATCCCAAACAAAGGCGCGAACAGAACTACACGCAACTCCACAAATTGAATTCCATTGAAAGCGCGTGATTCGCGGAGTGTTTCAATGAAACACGGTGCAATTGGCGCCGGAGCAATTGGCACGCGTTTCAATTGTTCCATTTTTACTGAAAAGTATTGTTTTTTTTACTTTTAGGTATCCAACCTTTTTTGCATTGATCACCTATAATAATAATTCGGGATATTTTGCACACACGGTTTTCTGACCCCAAACTAAGCAAAGCTTGTACTATGGCTGCTAGAAACTGAAATACACACATATATTTATAAATACAAACTTAAATAGACATTAAAACCCATTCATAGAACAAACACAAATGTTCATCACATTAATATTTGCTTTAGATGAGAATCGAACTCACGCCCCCAAACTCAGAAGGCAGATTCACTACCAACCAAGCCACCGAGGCAGTCAATTAAAAATTGTTTTTATTATAATAACTAATAATGTGTAGTTTTCATGGCCGCAACTGTACAAAACTCTTTCAACGAAAAGCTTAGACTGCGGAGATTAATATTTCATTCGTAGCTAACGTTTGTTTCTATTATTTTCCTAAATACCCCACATTTCCTGTATATTTCGAGATTTTCCCTAATCCTTATATTCTCGCGTCTAGATGCTTCGAAATTGGGGATTAGCCATAATTATCAAGCTTTAGCCAAAATTATTGCTAAAGGGTCTTTATCCACCTAACGGGTTTTTTTTTGACGTGATCTTCTTGGTCGCTACGCTCTTGACAGAGTGGTGGTGGCCGTCATGCAGTAGATAGATAGATAGATAAACACTTTATTGTTCACACGAGAAATAACAAAAACAAAAGAACAGAAAAATCTTAAACTGTAGTGTAACAACTGGCGGCCTTATCACTAAGAGCGATCTCTTCCAGGCAACCTTAGGATGGAGAGGATACTTATGAAAGAGTATGGGACATATAGTATAGCAGCAGTATATCTTCAAGGCTAGAGTGAATAAGTACCTTAAAGGTCGTCGTGCTCCATCTTAGACCACAACGTCACTTAACATCAGGCGAGTTGGTGGTCAAACGCCGACCTATTCTACATAAAAAAAAAAAAATGTAGCAGTACTGTTATTGGCAGGGGCTGATGTAATGCGCCTCACTATATCTCGCCATGTCTCTCTGCTCGAGGTCATTCTTGTGCACTCATGCACGGGACCGCCCACAGCAGATTTGACCTGATCGGTCCATCGCATAGGTGACCTGCCGCGCGGTCTAATGCCTTCAACCTTGCCCTGGACGACAAGCCGCTCTATAGACTGGCTGTCTTGCCTGGAAACGTGTCCGAAAAACGTGAGTATTCGGGATTGTACTACGGCAACTACTGTTTGATGCCGAGTTCTTGAAGTATGGAGGCGTTAGTGCGAAACTCGATCCACGACACCCCAAGCATTCTTCTCCAGCACCATCTCTAAAGCATCAGCATTTGACGTGATAACGTCTAATAAATCGATGAACACCGGCTGCACACACGAAAAAGGATGACTTATTTTCATTTCATTTATTAACAATTACTTAACACACTTACAGCAACGCCAAGGCGTGTGAAAAGCTAATGACTAAAAAATTTGAATACATAAAAATCAATTTACCGAAAGCAATTAAAAAATAATAATAATAATAAATACGTAGTCAAATTATACCATTCATTGGTTAAAAATGAAATCAAATTAAAATACATACTTAACTATAAAAATGTCAAACAAAAACAAAAATAATAAAATAGCAAAGAAATGGTCAAAAATCAAATTACAATTAAAATACAAAACTTAAAAAAATAAAAAAATAAAAAAAAAAATGTCAAACAATAAAATAGTATAAAATAATTAACTCATAAATTGCACACATACATTCAACATATAAAATTTAATGTCAAATATGTCAACATCTGGTATTTGCGCGATCAAGGAGTTTAGCAGAGAGATTGCCTGCGCTGTTGGAGCGTAATGAGAAGTGCGCGAGCGCGCACACGGAGCCGCGAGGAGGCGCCGCACGCGCGGCCGCTGTGCCCGCTCGGGTGTCACGAGCGCGAGACGCGACAGAGTGCTAGGGTTACCTATTTTATTTCTAAGCAACAAGTAGTAGTGGATCAACAGAGCGCACTTACACCTCCTTATTGTCCCGTTACGCTCTGTCGATCGGAGTGAGAGCGCTACACGAGCGAGCAAAAGGCACGATCGGCTTGAGCGTTTGGCTTGCGCCGCATCTATCTCTCTTCAAATCGATTGGTCTATGCATCCGAGGAAAAGATTTCATCAATGTTTTGTTATGACTTTTCTGTAGAAACCATTCAAAAAGTTAAATTCTATTATTGTCAATTGGATTAACTCCAATTGATCATAATTATAGTACATGTATAATAAAAAAATACTACTCTAGACCTTCTACAATATATTGGCGTGTCAAAAGACGAGACACGTCATCTTACAAATCTCCATACTCACGCTGTCAATGTTACGAAAAGGATAAAATGTTATTTGCGAAAATTTGTCAGATGTGTCACTTCACTAGACGAGCACTATATTTGAATATGGTGTACCAAAAAAAACAGCTGATGAATTTCTGTTGTTGGTAGAAAGCTCAAATAATATATTTTTTAGATAAAGTAGAAATAATAAAATAAGAAGAAAGAAGAGAAGAAATAAAATAAGTATAAAGTTAGAAAGAAAAATTGTTTGTTTGTGACTAAACGACTAAAACCTGTGATTATAATTATATGAGTGAGATATGTTTTTTTACAAACTGACTCGGCAAAAACATTTGTACAATTATCTATCCTGCTCACAAAATTTCACGAGAATCAGTTGAATAATGCGACCTGTACGGAGGACAGACGCCGCTCGCGAGATCTCCAGCTCACGTAGCCACGTGGTTAGTATTATTAAATAATTATTGTTATAATGAATATTAATAATATTAATATTTTTATTCAATATATTTTTTTCTTATTTCTTATTTTTTTAGTTTTTACAATAAATGACTATAAAAACAAATACTATAATAAATATCGTTATTACTATTAATTATAATTAATAATATACGGACTTCAATAAATAACCTGGTATACCTATTTTATATTTGTTTTTCAAAATCAAAGTTAAAGCCAAAATGTTTTTATTCAATTTAGGTATCAAAGATACACTACTTAGGAACGTCAAAGTTATTTAAATAGACTCGACTGCCTTGTTCGGATAAGGAGCCTCTACTCAGAAGAGCAGGCAAGAAACTGAGGGGCATTCTTTTTTTAAAGAATAAATAAATTACAGTCTCACAAATTTTGGCTTACAACTAGGTAATATCTATACATAGGTACTAGTGGCTACTTGGCGGAAGTGGCGGTATTGTTTTTGTTATTTAGTAATTTTGATAATACTGTAAGCTTGGTGTATTTAGACCATTTGTCTAGCGAAATTAAGACATCTCCTTTGCTTCCTTTGTTAAGCCGTGATTTAAGACAGCAATTAAGATTTGGAGATATTTCATTGTAGGTGCAATAGAAGAAAATCCAAAACCTTGGTACAATTACTAAGGACCATTGAGCTATATTACAATTCGTAAGGATAGGGCAAATTACCATTTCAATTGATACTGTAAGTAGGTACTGTATCGACTCTATGATGTGAACAGCGTCATCGTAACTTTTTGGTATTATAAATGCGAAAGTGTGTTTTTTGTATGTTTATTTAGTTGTTTGTTTCACGCCTTAACTTTATACTCAACCGATTATGATGATTATGCATACACGTTGACAGGGCCACAGGAAAGGTTAAACATTTCCCCAAAAAAAATCCCGTACTTAATTCACGTGTGTTTATTCACCTGGGTGCATTAAATTGTGCATTTGCACTTTAAGTAAAAAAAATACGATTATGGGACCGCAGGTGAAACTACGAGGAGCAACTAGTAAGTAACTGGCTAAGTAGGTATATATTCGTAAAAACTTCATTTCAAAATTTTTAAGGAACCCTAATTACATGTCTTGTTTGTTTTATAGCCGTTTTCAGGCTAGAAAAAAAAGGTGCGGGCACAGAGTGGTTATGTGGGAATCCTGCCACTGACGGCCTACCCACTAAAAACTCAAGGGTGTTCCACCTCAGCGCATAATGTCGGGGCTAAGGGGACTATCGTACTCTTCCGCGGCCCCGACAGCGCTAGCCCTTTCGGGCACCTCCCCGAGCTTACGCTCTCTTCCCCTCGATGACGATGTATCGAACATCAGACACATCGTCATCATCCACCTCCTCGGGGACCAATTTGCCCGTGGGCGCCAGACAGCACCCGTGTCTAGGCGCCCATGGTCCCCATGCGACGGGTCAGATTGGTGTTGTATTACACCTATGCCAGCCCCCTCGGGGGAAAGATATGACGATATGATATGTAGCCGTTTTCTAACACTTACGTTTTCTATAAGATTACTAAAGTTATTGGGCAATTCCTTCTTAGTAAAAGTCAATGGATCAGTAATGTAGCAACGAGTAGCATTTAAAACTGGGCGTTCTCTCATTTTAGTTCAGACTGGCTCATTTAGGCTACCTTCATATTTTTTCTAGAACTTTGACATTTAATTTTAAAAGTAAACTAGCTACATAACCAACAAAACTAACTTGCGTGACTCTAGGACTAACCGCTCAGACTGTCAGACTGTTAATCAAACAATGCCTAACTTGTTACAAAACATTCGAGGTTGTTCGACCGAGTTTCTATTTTACATCCATTTAGCTCTCCAAACACAACACGTGAACAACTGTGAAATTAAAAAGTGGAGCCACTAACGCATTTCCCAAACAAAGCTAACAGCCACCCATACAAAATTGCAGTTCTCCCATTTGTTCACGTCTAGAGTTAAAATGGTTTTGTACAGGTTTGTTTGAGAAACAAAAAGCGCTTTTTGCGCTTTTTCTAGAGCCGCCATTTTGATTCGAGCAATTTTCCGCTTTTTCGAAACGACACAAACCAATTGGTTTTGCTTCAGACTTCAAGCGCTGGACAGGGAAATGCAAATTGTAGGATTGAGAGATGGCTGTACAAAAAAAAAATAGTGCGTGGAATCCCTCCGTGTGGAAGAAGTGAAACTTCGACTTCGTAATGTGGAAATAAAAATAGGAAGAGGTAGAAATTGATTTTTAGTGAAATCATATTGTTTCTTTAAGAAAAACTGTATTAACATAATAACATATCGTCACGCCTTTCCCTCGAAACACTTTCTCTCTCACACACACACACACACGGCTGCACATATTGTGTAATTCATTCTTATAATAAACATTATTTATTGGCGGTATGTTTAGTTTGTGTTACTATTGTACTTAAGGGCGATGACAGCCTAGTTGGAGAAGGCCTGCCTCTCAATCCAGAGGGAGCGGATTCGAACCCAGCCGACGGCACGCACCAATTTGTTCATTGTGTGAATATATGTGCGTATTATATGTCATCTGCTACATGACTGGAGCCCGGTGTGTGGCAGCAGGCTCGCCCCCTGTCACATTTGGGACTGAATATCGTCCGGCCAAGTGTAGGTGTTGTATTACACCTCTGCCAGCCCCCTCGGGGGAAAAGCGTGACGGTATGTGTTATTTTATTTTTTAAAGGCTGTTTGTTGTTTAGTAAATAAATAAAAAAAAAGAAAAAAAAAGTACGGGATAAAAGCTTTATTTGAACCGCTCCAGCTCCTCGGCATCTCCCTATTACTTGTGACAGATGGCAGAACAAAGAACAGCGAAGCCTTATCCGGCCCATATTTCACACACCTAATGACGTTCACCGCTTATGATTAATGCCAATCGGATGGAGTTCAATGTCACACAAAGCTCCAGGTTGAGCATCTGTCTTACAACTGCTGGTAAGCGAAGCTATAAGCTCGAGAGACTACAGCCACCAACCAGGTCTGAGGTTTCACTTAAGGAAACGAAAACGTTATGATAATTTATGATCATTAACTACGAGTAACGAATTAAAACGAGAAAGTTATGATAATTTATTATTATTAACTAGTGAAGATGATGATGAAAAAACTTGCTAACTATGGACACTGATTCATCTATCTCCTCCACCTCAGTGATAGTATTTGCTATAGTTTGAAGTCCACAACTTATTATATCTGTTTAAGGTTTAAATTTCAATTCTATTCATATTAATAACTAACCCCCCTCTACCTGATGTATTCCTCTTAAATAATAATTAAAGATTTATGTTAACAAAAGTCACGGTCCCCGGAGTCCGTAAAGTGTAATTTTCTAAATTAAAAAAAATTCAAATTTAAAACTCTAGCGTTAAAATAAAAATTATAGCTAGCTGCTGGCGTAGCTACTGTAAAGGCCATTTAAAAAGCTCGATCTTTTAAACTGCTCAGCCGAGGTTAAACTGATAAATCTTCTCACGCCACCAAGAATAATAATGCGGCTTTTTAACGCAGAAATTTGTGTTTTTCGGTCAACGCCGGCAGAAGAATTTAGAGCAGAAGAGTCTTAGAGAAACTAAGCATGCGATATAGCTTTCACATAATTATGTTCTTCACTTCCGAAGAACATAACATTTTAATTATTTTACTATTTTAATGAGTATTCATATTTATTTCTATTTGACATTTTTTTTTTTGTTTCCATAATAAAATTATATGACATAAAATTTTATTGACATAATTAATTTGCACACCTGATGTGAGGTAGGTATTGGCTGTTCAAACCTAAAGATCATTGTAACTTATTGACGAGCAAATAAAGAATTTGAATTGAATTGAAGTAGACACTATAAGAAGCTAATCTTGAATTAACACAATATTACACTGGAATTTTAACTTTTTAACTGTTAGTTAACCCACTTGCTCCTACCGTATCATAAACGATACACCAACATTAAAAAAATATAGACATTTATGAGGGTAGTTTAAAAATTTTTTGTATGTTGCCAGTAGTTCTCAAGACTTTAGTTAGTCATTTCAAAGTAATAACTGTGAACTGATATTAATTTTATTAGTACTAAATACAGGTTTAATTTCCGGATTAATTCAATGAGGTATTCAATGTAACTTCAAATAATATTTTACGTCGATATTTACTACGTGTTATGTAATAAAAGAATAGTTGGTTTCTACTGAATTCAAAAATAAAAAAAAGTTAATTATTGTATAATATTTTCTGGGGATTTTTTGCTTTTGTTTCGTCTGTTTCGTAAAAGATACAGTAGGAAAATGTACTACCGTCTGTAATGATTATTTATTTCTTATACGAATTTAGGAAAACCACTCAAACTTTACGAAATTTTTGAGGAATTGGAGCGAAATTATAAAATAAAAAATTGTAAAGCTGAAGTTACTGATGAAGATACCGGAGACGAAGACTTCATATTACTTCAAAATCTGCCCGCTCCCAGGTCAGAGCACCTGCTGAAGTGCAACTGCAGAACTTCTCTGATGATAGTGACGAAGATTGTTTATCTTTAGCATTAATTCCAAACAGCGGCGCTTCGACTCACTAGATCAAAGTATTTCCAGTGGATTTCCTATACAACCGGAAATAAATGTCTTTGCTCCTTCCTAGACTGATGAACCACTACCATCTTCTTCTAGAAGTATTACAAATCAGACAATTTGATAAATCTGAAGCCTATACATGGGGTGCTCCAGGGATTTGTTGCAAAACGTGCGGAGTCCAGTCATTAGTATAAAACCTATTGATTGCTAAAAATGTATTTATTTGACAATGCAGTCAGAGAAATTTTAGTAAAGTATACAAACCTGGACGCGAGAAAGAGAAATAAAGGGGGACAATGTTCGCCCTACTGGAATGAAATGTTTTATAACCCCAATTGTCATTTAGTGAAATATAGGGCAGATCGATTGTGGTGTTTCTGCCATAAACTTGCCAATATTTATTGCATAAAATGTAACGTAACATTGCTTCCAAACACATTTTTCAAAAGATATTTTACCCTAAATAAGAACGTTTTGTAAGAAAGTTTAAATTAAAATAATGTTTTAAAATAAATTTAAACAAAATTGAAATTTATATATTTTTTTTATCTATTTCCTTATTTATAACATACCCTGTTCGAATCAGGGTAGTAAAGGTCATAGTAGTAGATTCTCCTACTGTATCGTTTACGATACGGCATTTTCCGGCTTTTCCTGAAGAGCAATTTTTTTCAAATTAATTTTTACCTATTTCTGGTCCCTTATACGTTATGTTTACGAAATTTCAAGTGAATAGTGCAAAAAAAGTTAATTCAGGAGTAAGTGGGTTAATTAGCTCCGCGTTTAAGCATTTAGCTCCGTAAATTCTACAAGTAGAAGTTAGTTGCTACAGTTTCTAACTCAATTCGCACTTTTACTGGTTCGCTTCGCTGCAAAGCTCGGCTGTGAGACTGGTGGCTAAAACCTCCACTTTTGTGACATCTGGTGCTCCAAACGCAGAGCGATTTTCAACTCTAAAATCAAGTACGAAGAGTAACATTTTGTCAAGCATTAAATACCTATTACCTGTTCGATATACGAATGTCAAACATAAATCAGAAATTGCGGAAAATATAAGGCAGGAGAATGAATTGTTTAGAAGCTGTGGTTAGAATTATAATCTTATTTATGTAGATTTGTTTTTCAATTTGAGGAAAAAATAATATTATCAGGAAGAAGGCGCGCATGAATAATAGCTAATGCAATTGCGTTTGATTTCTTTTTTTTTTTTTTTTTTTTAACTAAAAACTAGAAATTAAAATAACTAAATAAATCACAAAAATTTAAACTAAAAGACCATTAGTGGAAGGAAAGGTCCCCAGAATGCTGGCGGCATTGCCACGTTGAATGGCAATGCTCAGCTTCTGTGCAAAGTAAAAGCCAGCATTCTGGACACCCGACGCTTCCACCAATCGCCTGGCCAAGTCACGAAAAAGCCCCAAAGCGGCCGGCCCCCACGGACCCATCGTCTCTACCCCAAACGGAGCAAACATGTACACCCGGTCAAGATGTGCATACTTGCGCCGCTTGAGGTTTTCGGCTTGAGCGGCGGCAGCGCCGGCCTGAACCGATGTTCCTGGAAGGTGAGACGGCGCCATTGTGTCTACGCATGTTGCATCCCACACCAATGGCTGACCCACCTTCCTTAATCCGTTTGATTTCTTTGTCTAATGATGATTATTTGATTAATGATAATAAATCATAACATACATAAACATATCGTCACGCCTTTCCCTCTAGCGGGCTGGCAGAGGTATAACCCACAATACGGTGGACGATATTCAGTTCCAAATGTGACAGGGGCGAGCCTGTCGCCATAATTGTAGGAAGCAAAAAAAAACGAAAAATGTTGCCTTAAAATATCGGGTTAAAACAAAACAAGGTTAAAAAAACCCTATGAACACTTCCGACTAATTAAATTTAAAAAAATGTCGGTTCTTTCCTTCGGGATCTACAATGCCACAGACACACAAACGCACACACACACACACTCACGAAGCATCTCTGCTTCAGCTTGTTCAAAAATACTGTCGTATGTCTTTTCGGCTGTTCTCTACAGGTCACATTTCTCCACAAATTACCGTGACATTTTGTGTACCATGAAATTTTAATCTAATTATTAAATACCTAGTTTTTGCTACAGACGGGAACACACACACACGTCAAACCTATAACACCCCGTTGTTCTTTCGTCGGGAGTTAAAAATAAAAACCATCGCTATCAAGTCCACAAATCTCAAAATAACTTGTAACACTGTGTTCCTAATTATTCCACCAGGTGCAATAATTATACCTCCGACCTATATATTTTGGTCCAATGGTGTTTGTTTGTAAACACAATAGCAGCAATGTTAGAGGACAATGGGGTCCACGGGGACAAAGTAACGGGGTACAGCGGGACAAGTAAATGGGAATCGTGATACTGGGTCTTTGTTTGGTTACACCTTGTCTAATTGTAATGGTAAATGAAGAGCAAGGCTTAGGCTGTTCTCGCACTGGAGGGCTATTCCTACACGTGAGATGAGATGAGATTTTATCTTGGTCACTCTCACACCTTTGACGTTTCAAACGAGAGCAACAAAGACGATAAAAGGTGAGATGAAACTCTCAAATCTCCGAATAGGGCCTCTGGTCTGCGATGAGCTGCGGTGCGCGGAACGAGCCAAATCTCCCATGTGAAGACGTGTTGTTATTTGTACCGCGCGTGTTTTATCGCCTGACTGTTATCGTACAACGTTAATAAAAACCAGGTAAATATCTGGAAGAAATCGTTTTAGGCGATAAGGCCGCCTTTGTACTGCCGAATGATATTTTATTGTTTAATATTTTCTTTATGTTTGTTTTACTTTGTATTTTTGGTGTGCAATAAAGATGTATTGTATTGTATTGTTCCGCGTACAAGTCCTTCCACGCTGCGGTGTTCTGCAAATAATTATATCAGCATTTAAAAAATCCCCACCACCGATTTTCATCAAACATCAAGCTTAGAATACTCCTGACTAATTCACCTTTCGTCTTACTTTATAAACATACTGATATTTAAATAGCGATAGGTCACAGACTTTAAAATCAGTGATCTCTTTTCTAGAAATAACATACATAACATACATATCGTCACGCTTTTGCCCCGAGGGGGCTGGCAGAGGTATGATACAATACCTGGACTTCACTGGACGATATTCAGTCCCAAATGTGACAGGGGGCGAGCCTGTTGCAACACACCGGGCTCCAGTCATGTAGCAGATGACATACAATACGCACATATGTTCACACAATGCGTGTCGTCGGCTGGGTTCGAACCCGGTCTCTCTTGCTTGCTCTGGCTTGAGAAGCGGACCTTATCTAACTAGGCTATCATTTGCTATTTAAATAACAACAAAATAAGAACTGTTCCTGACTAAACCAACGTACAAAATCCTTTGCATAATCCCGAAAATAGTTCACAATTATTCTCTACCACTGCAGTTCAGTCTGTATACCCCACTATGTACAGTGACGTGGGGGTGTTATATTTCCCGTTGCGGTGCGCTACTGAAGCAATAAGCCCCGAGATGGCGAGGTGAAAATGAAACGTTTTCATTAGGGGTGTCACTTGCATGAATTGAAAACTGGATTTAAAAAGAATTGCTTTCCAATGAGACGCTTACTGCGTAGCACGTTGCATGCTGTTATTTTGGTAGCTTACAGAGCTTAAATAGCGAATTCTCAGGAATGGGCGGTTACAAGCTTGCAATGCTGATGATGAGTGCAAAGTTAGTTTTTACTGTTCTTGTGAATCTAAAAAGCGATGATAGCCTAGTTGGAGAAGGCCCGCCTCTCAAGCCAGAGGGAGCGGGTTCAAATCCAGCCGACGGCACGCACCAATTTGAACTTATGTGCGTATTGTATGTCATCTGCTACAAGACTGGAGCCCGGTGTATGGCGACAGGCTCACTCCTGTCACAATTGGCATTGAATATCGTCCGACAAAGTGTGGGTGTTGTATTTCACCTCTGCCAGCCCCCTCGGGGAAAGGACGTGACGATATGTTATGTTATGCTGTGAACCTAAAAAATAGCATATTTTTGACACGTGACAACCCTAAATCTTAAT
Source organism: Peribatodes rhomboidaria (assembly GCA_911728515.1). Lineage (NCBI taxonomy): Eukaryota > Metazoa > Arthropoda > Insecta > Lepidoptera > Geometridae > Peribatodes > Peribatodes rhomboidaria. The sequence continues at coordinate 3,986,236 of OU452190.1, forward strand.
AATATTCATGGCAGCTGACATGCCACGGTAGACGGATGGCTCGCGGAAACGTTTTATTTTCCTTTTTTTCACTTTTCTCTTCTTGTGGACTTTAGTATAATTAATCCGGAGAAAGATTTAGAACTCATTTTATTTAAGGCGTCGGCGTTTTGAGTGTTTCTTTATTCTCTTTGAAAGATTTCATTGTGTGAAAAATGGAAGGTTGAAGTACTACATTAGTATAAACTTTTGAAAAATTGAGGGTACATTTGAAATATGTGGACATTTTCATGTAAATATCTTCTGCGGTCACCCATAGGACAACTGACTCGTTCATAGCGCATACAAAAGCGAGCGGTCCGCGCTATCTACGGGATGGGTCCCCGCGAATCATTGAGAGACTTCTTTACTTTACCTTCTTTGTATATCTTTGAAAATATTATGTACGTTCGCAAAAATCTACATACATTTAAATTGAACTGCGACTATCACAATAATAACACTAGAAATAAGGATATGATAACTGTACCGAGATTTAGACTAACTAAGTCAAATAAGTCATTTTTAGGCAACTGCGTTCGTTTTTACAATAAAATCCCGAAGAATATAACAGTGCTCACTGAGGGAAAATTCAAATCACATGTAAAAACTACATTAATGAAGAGAGGTTAAGGTTAAGAATTATTTAGAATATAAAGATGTCTAGAGCCTTCCACTTCCGCCAAGTAGCCACTAGTATTTATAGATATTACCTAGTTGTAAGCTAAAATTTGTGAGACTGTAATATATCTATTATTTGAAAAAATAATGCCCCTCAGTTTCTTGCCTGTTCTTCTGAGTAGAGGCTCTTTATCCGAACAAGGCGGTCGAGTCAATTTAATAACTTTGACGTTCATAAGTGTATCTTTGATACCTAAATTGAATAAAAACATTTTGACTTTTGACTTTTTTTTGACATCCGTTGCTTATAATCACAGAACTCAGTTTTAAACCCCGGACGCAAAAACGAAAGTTGATGTGCGTGGGTGTGTTTGTGTGTGTGTGTGTCGTTATGTCTGTGGCATTGTAGCTCCCGAACGGATGAACCGATTCTGCATTTGTTTATTTTTTGTTTGAAAGGTGAATTAAGCCTAGTTTACACAGTGCGAGCTGGCGTACGAGTCAGCCTGCTGAGTAGCTGCACTGCAGTGACTCGCACTGTTTGGACGTCGCTTACGAGTAATTCGCACGTGCGAGTTGGACAGTAGCTAGCATCCGAGTTACTTCAAGATTTTTTGTTTTCACTCGCATACTCGCCTGACAGCAACTCGTACATGACAGCAGCTCGGCCGTCGCTCGCATCGTTTAAACGCGTTCGGCAGTAACTCGCCAAAGCGAGCGTGCGAGTTTTTTATTTTAACACGTTCACTCGACATCGCGGTACTCGCAAGACTGGACAGCAGCTACTACTGTCGTGTAGACAGCAAAGGCGAGCCGAGTTATTGGCGTACGAGTAGACAAGCCGAGTAGCTGTCTACTGTCTGGTCAGCAGCTCGCACTGTGTAAACTAGGCCTTAGTTGGGAGTGTTCTAAGTTTTATGTTTGATGAAAAACGCTGACAGAAGCTTAAAAAAAATACTTGTGTTGGAACTAACAAGACAGACTCGTGCAACCGTAAGCACAGACTAAAATCTGCAAAAATTGACTAGCAAGTTCGAAAACATTGTCACTATTTGACGGCTCCTGTCCTAGTCAAAATTATAAGCTTATAAGCTTATATTATTATTAGCTTATAAATTATTAGCTTTATAAGCAGGTCCTGCATTCGATTCCCGACCGAGCAGGTGTTTGAATGATGGATTTGATTATCTGTTCTGGGTTTGGATGTTAGCTGTTTTTGTCTTTGTGTGTTCCATAGCATAACCGAGATATGGAACCTAAGGGAGCTATGAGTGTAAAACTTTATTTCTTAACCTACTTTGAAGTAGGTTAAGAAATAAAGTAAAAGGAGAAGGTTCTCAATCCGTCTGTATTTTTTTTATGTACATATGTTACGCAATCTTTCCGCCAATTTTGGATCGATTTTGATGGTTTTTTTTGTTTTTGAGATCAGATTGGAGATTAGGAGCAGAGGTGGTCCCTTTTAAATTTTATTAAAATCAGTCTAGCGGTTTTTAAAATATCAACAAAACTCATTTTTTTTTTCTCAAAAGCCTGACTGGAAGTCGGTTTTTAAGTTTTTCTTTTTATTATTCATTTAAAGTATTTAGCAAAGTAAATGGCACAAGCAGCCTGAGCGTTAATTAAAATAAATTATCGTAATTATTCAACGACTCAATTAGTTACAAGTGTAATTAATTGAGAACAGACACGTTGCAGATTGTTCTCAATTCAATCTACCAGATGTTAGAATTAGTCGGCGTCTGCACGGCTACGTTTAAGCCCGACTGCGCAAGAAGAAGGGTTTTGTTTTTCGAGTGTATGTATGTATGCATGAATGTATGTGGGTATGTATGTATGAGGTTTGTTTGCCACGCTTTACAACCAGCTTGATGGATTTCGACATGTGAGGTGTCATTTGAATCGTCTTAATAGTGGAAGTGACATAGGGTACAATATTTTGCAGCCGGGAGAGATAGCTTTTAAATACTCTGGTCTTAAACATAGTGCACTTTTAATAAATCGAGCAGTTTCGAAATTTCAAATGTTATTTAACTTTTTATCCAAAGTTATTTCAACGTTAAAAAACGCCGTTGTAAATAGCGTTGTACCAGCTCAAACGGTTTGCCTGGTTTCGGTGACATTCGGAACGGAAATAGCTTTTATAATAATCTGGACTGACACGGCTAATTTAAAAAAGTTAAGGGTTTCAAAATTTAAAAATGTTACTTAACTTCTTATCCAACGTTGTATCAGCGTAAAAAACGCAGGTGGAAACAGCTACTATATCGTAAACTTGTTACAATAGTTTAATGGATTAAGCTTGTGTCGGTTGTGTAGTACAAATAAATTAAATTTAACTAACTACAGATTATATTTTGTTGAAATTAATTATTTATCTCTAATTTGACATATACTCGTATGTAATTACTGTCTTGACATTTATAAGCTTTTGTATTTTGTGACATTTATTGAAATGTGACGTGTAACTATTAGAGTTATCAATTAATTTTGATTGCTGATATCTGATTTAAAAAATTATCTATGTGCTGTTCCAGACCATAATCTATCTCTGTGCCAAATTTCGTCCAGATCAGTTCAGCCGTTCTGGCGTGATTTAGCACCAAAAATCCATCCAGAGATCCATCCAAATTTCGTAGTAATAATATTATTGTCATGTGAAGTAGGCTAAGTGACAATACAATACAATACAAAAACTCTTTATTGACACCAAATACAAAATAAATCTAAACTAAACTTTCAAAAATATAGGCGCAATGGGCGGTCTTATCGCTTAAGAGCGATCTCTTCCAGACAACCTTTGACAATACAAGGATAATATAATACCAAGTAATTCTCGTAGGTTAATGTAAAATCCCAGTGTGATGTTTATTACTTAATATTTTACTATGTCAAATCATAATATTAAAATACAATTACAATTTAAAAAAAATCAAATTTACATTTTCACACATTAACGTATTCACGAACATTCCACTTACACCTCTTAGCAATAAACGTTGTATAGCCTCCGAAGAGTTATAGTGTTGAGTTTGTTTCTTTCTTTTACTTTTTCGAACTCAATCAAAGAAGACACAAGAACAAGTTAAAATTTTTAAAAAACCCGACACTGATTTTCATTAATGCCGTTTTAATCAAACATAGCTACGAGTAAGAACACTCACTTTCTTTTGACTTTTTAAACAAAAAAAAAAACAAAATAGGTTCATTTATTCGGGAGCTACGCTGCCACAGACACACACGCCACACACACACACATACGTTTTTGCGTCGGGCGTCAAAAACGCTGTTAAACTATTTTGAGGGTACACAACGTTTACTGCTTGGGGACAGTGTGATATTAAATGTTGGTTTATAGGTATTAAAAGGTAACTCACAGAAATATTCAGAGACAATTGACCCTCTCAATATTTCAGAATTCGCTTTAATTTTATTCGCAAGTTTGGAACAAACAGTTTTCTCGGTATTGCTATTTTCGAAAACAGCACCAGACTCAAAAATCTTAACCCTTTGAGCGCCGTCGATTCTTAGAAATGCCAAGTTAAATTCTTAGAATGCAAGACGTCGTCGGACGATACGACTCTACATTGACATTCATGCAAGAAATATACAGGGTGAATTTGAATTCAGTGATATATTATGCTGCCAGATTTTCATTGTACTCATCATTTTAAGTAACTTTTCACACCACCTGCTCAACAATGACCATTTTTTAAAAACATATTTTTTTTTTTAATTATAAAGGTTTGCATTTGGCCGCTAACATGTCAGTGATGCGGACTACGATGGAGTACGCTTGCCTAGAAGAAACCGATATTACGTAGACTCAACGTAAAGCAAGGCATTGTCTCCCTATGCTGTATGAAACTCATAAGAGACTTTTCAATTAAAAAAAAATTAAATTTTAATTTTTAAATCGAGTAAAAACTCAGGAAAAGGACAAGTAATTCGAAAATCAAACTAGCCAACACGAAAAAAAAGAACGCCAATGCATGGAATTTTAGAAAAAAAAATGCGCACGTCGATTATCAGTACCAGTTTACCAGTATCTGTATTTCTTATTTGTAATGATAATCAAGTGATTGCAACGATAAACCACTCCCCTATCAAATGGAATTTTGTAGGAAACACGAAAAGTCGCGTTTCGCAACGTTTGTACCATTTGCCCACACTCGTATACGTAAAATAACCGATAAAAGTTAATAATCCAACATTGCACTTTAACATTCAACCTACAAAGTCACGACGCCTTTTTGGTTTGCAGCTAAAACTCTAAAAAAAACGGTGTTTGATGTTTGACATATATTTTCAGTTCCTTTTTATTGCGTGAAGGTGTGAAAAGTAGGGTATTCACCTCTGGGTTAAAACAGTGTCTTCGTCTTGGGCGGCTTGAACTCCTCGCTTTACTCAGGGCTCTACATAACTCCCCCGCTTCGCTAGGTTGCTATATTATGACTCCCTCGCTGTGCTCGGGAGTTGACTCTAGAGTCCTCGTTACGCTCTGGGTTCAATAAGCCGCCCGTGACGTCAGACACTGCTTAACTCCTTCTGTGCATAATCTACTATTTACTATGGGGTCAAATCGGTTAACATGAAGCTGTTTCATATTTCGTCTCGAGTGAATGACATTTTTCTATGGTAGAGCTGTTTTTTTTTTTTTGTGTTAACTGATTTGACCCCAAAGTAAACCTTACTTATGTAATGATAAGTACAATGAAAATCTGGACGCATACCAATGAATTCAAAATCACCCTGTATATGAAATATTGACAGAAATAAATACATATGTTGAATTTAATTTAATTTGACTGTCTCGGTGGCTCAGTTGGTAGTTAACCTGACTTCTTAGCTTGGGGGCGTTCGATTTCAACCTAGAGCCGCGTTCAAGTAATGAAAATTTGTGTTTGTTCCATGTCTGGGTGTTAGTATCTATTTAAGTAAGTGTTTAACAATATTTATTTATACAATATTATGTCTCTGACAGCCATAGTCAACCTTTGCTTAGTTATGGGTCAGATCATCCTGTGTGAAAAATGTTCCGAATATGAATTATTATTTAGTATGAATTCGATAATATTTGATATGCCTTGAGTACAAACAGAATAGAGCAAGACAAAATACTGATTAACTTCTAAATTCGTGGTGATAACATTATACATATCATAGTAATTTTGATCATTTTTATATTTAACAAGCTGCGCCCTGCGGTTTCACCCGCGGTTAAAAAGTATCCTATGTGCTATTCTAGACTATAATCTATCTCTGTGCCAAATGTCATCCAGATCTGTTCAGCCGTTCTGGCGTGAAAGAGTAACAAACATCCATCCATCCATCCATCCATACATACAAACTTTCGCGTTTATAATATTAGTAAGATTGTCTAATTCGTCTAAACTAACTTGGTGGTTCACTATAACTATGGAATGATTGGGTTGTTCCTGACTCATTCTATGACGTTTCATCTTTCACCTGATTTTTTCCTAGCTCAGCCCATTTCCATTCTTAACTTATCCTTTTTGGAGCCAGATAACGATGTATACAACATCCCTAATATAAGGGTTTTTTAAATTATTTGTGTATTTCTTTAAAAAAAATCTGTTCATAGAAACCGTACGAAGCCCACTCCGCTTGCAGTGGAAGGCCTGCATAAGGCCTAGTCTTGAGAGTCACGTTATTATGCGGAGCGTGCAGCGTCACGTCAAGAAGCGTGAAAAACAAAACAGAATTGTCTTTCCACCATTTTTATCCGCGCTTGAAGGAGACAAAGCTAGTATTAAATGTGTGTCTCTCAGTCGCGGGATAAAACTGTGGAATGACAAGTTGTCCACGGCTCATGGGAGCCCTGCAGTGAACGATTATGGGCTGATGATGGTGAAAAATGAAAACACGCACAAAACGCTTTGGTACCTCATTTCTAATACGGACCGCTAGAGTGTGGAGTGGAATACTCTGCCAGAGTGTGTGTTCCCTGACACTTATAATCTAGGTATCTTCAAGTCTCGAGTGAATCGGTTTCTTCTAGACAAGCGTGCTCCATCGTAGGCCGCATCACTGCTTATCATCAAGCATGTTGGCGGCCAAACGCAAGACTAAAATAAAACACTAGGGATGGGGCGTGCGCACGCCAGTCAAAACGGTCGACTATTTGCTAGTGATGTGCGCGCGACCCATAGACAAATTAATAAGAAGCTAAAACGAGTCCGTTCACAGAAAGCCACGGTTGTATAGCCTCCGAACAGATATACTTACACCCCCTCAGCAATAAATTTTGGTACAGCCTCGAAGTAGGTAGTAATAGTGTTTTGTCTTTATCTTTCTTGTAAGTTTTTAAAGTCGATCGAAAAAGATAAAAGACTGTGAAATTATTTCAAGGCAATACAACTTTTACATATTGCTAAGGTGGACAGTTTTTTGTCGTTTTCTATCGGGTTAAAATGAAATAAAAAGACAGAACTGTATATGTATAACTATTCCGAGGCTCTATAACTATTATTAGTAAGGGGCCAGAGACAAATTTCTTTATCAGTTAAAAATAGATAAATCATTAATCAGCAAACTAAGCGAATCGCCGATGTGGACGGACCTCCAATTAATCTGCCTTGTGATGTGGGTAGGATGTTGCTTAGACCTATAGGGTCAGGACGAGACATAAACGATGAAGTAAATTAAAAAAAATGATAACTATAATTGAGGTAACAAACAATAATAATTTAATACAATGTATATTTTAATCGTGTTATAAATTACGAACAACAGCATGGAATTTCAGGATTGTACCTTAAAACATATTTGTCGAAAGCACGCTTAAACTAAAACAGTAGTGTACTAAAACAAAATTTAAGGCTACCACATAGTTAACGTGTTATTGTTCACATTTAACGTAACATATCGTCACGCCTTTCCCCCGAAGAGGCTAGCAGAGGTGTAGAACACCCACACTTCGCCGGATAATAGTCAGTCCCAAGTGTCACAGGGGGCAAGCCTGTCGCCATCAGGCTACAATTATTTAACAGATGACATAAAACAAACACATTGTGTTCACACAATGAACAAATTGGCGCGTGCCTTCGGCTGGGTCCAAACCTGCTCCTTCCGGCTTGAGAGGCGAGTCTTCTTCGACTAAGCTATCATAGCATCGCATTACTACCTTAGTATTCTTTTTTCTAATATTTTAAGCTGACTCACGGCCGATCTCTCGCAGACATAAATATAAGCGTCGTTATCAACTCATTGAACTTTTTATTCAAGTCAAGCACTAAAGTTTGTAGACTCTCCATGTCCAGAGGTTTATAAGTTGAAGGGTGGTAATCTACTTCTAGCGATGGAACGTCATGATAATTGTCATGTTACGGTCCTTGTAAGCTTATTTCAGACATTATTCCTGTCCTTTTTTAATCATGTGAATTAGACAGAGACAATGTCCATTGCTAATGGTTTGCATCATGACTAAGAAAACGAGGTCTAGCATTTCGGGAGCGAACACGAGATTGGTCCCATTGTCAAAATCCAGTTCTGATGAGAAGTCGAGTGAGAAAATAATTCTGAATACTTTGTAACACTGTGCTGTGCAGCACGCTGTGCTTCCTTTAAAAGATAACACATTAAGTTAAAATAGTTCGTAAGTTTAAATTATAAAAGTATTGATGTAGTTATCATTGCGAAGCCATAATAAATAAAATAAAAATAAAATAAAATAAAATAAAACACTGTTTTGAATGCAATGATAGAGGCAAATTTATCTAAAATACATTCTATAATTTTATGTCTAATTTATATTATAATTGCCGCGAGTGAGCGAGACAGCTGCCGTGCCTTACTTAAGGTGTATAACCTAAACGATCTCTTAACATTACCTCCTTTGCTATTAAATAGTACGAGTAGATTATGCACCGAGGCAGTTAAGCAGTATCTTACATCACGGGCGACTTTTATTAACGAGGGACTCTAGAGTTATAATATAACGCACGGGCGAAGCGAAGGCGAAGCTATCTACGGAATGGGTCCCTGCGAATCATTGAGAGATTTATTTAAAGAAATAAATATATGAACTTTACCTTCTTTGTATATCTTTGAAAATAGTACGTTCGCAAAAATATACATAAATTTAAATTGAACCGTGACTATCACAATAATAACTCTAGAAATAAGGATAAGATAGCTGTACCGAGATTTAGACTGACTAAGTCAAATAAGTCATTATTAAGCACTTTTTTTACTGCGTTCGTTTTTACAATAAAATCCCGAAAAATATAACAGGGCTCACTGAGGGAAAATTCAAATCACATGTAAAAACTACATTAATGAAAAGAGGGTATTATAAGGTTAAGAATTATTTAGAAGACAAAGATGTCTGGAGCCTTCCACTTCCGCCAAGTAGTCACTAGTATTTATAGATATTACCTAGTTGTAAGCCAAATTTTGTGAGACTAATTTATTTATTATTTGAAAAAAAATTGCCCCTCAGTTTCTTGCCTGTTCTTCTGAGTAGAGGCTCTTTATCCGAACAAGGCGGTCGAGTGGGTCTATTTAAATAACTTTCACGTTTATCTTTGATACCTAAATTGAATAAAAACAGTTTGACTTTGACTTTGACTTTGAAGAAGTTGTGTATAGTCCTAAGTGAAGCGAGGGGTTCAAGCTGCCAATGGTGAATATTCTACTTTTCACATCTTCGGCGAGGCAATAAAAATGGTACAAACATTGCGATACGCGACGTTTCGTAGTGATGTATCGTCGCAATCACTTGGTTATTATTACAACTAAGAAATACGTAATTTGCTAGATACTGGCAAATGCATGCGGCGCCAAAAATGAGTTGAAAAGAAAACAGCGTTTTTTGTTTTAAAACTATGCATGAAGTTTTAAAACAAAAAACGCTGTTTTCTTTTTTTTACGTTTTTTTACGTTCTTTTTTTTTTAGCCAGTTCGATTTTCGAATAACTCGTCCCTTTGATGAGTTTTACTCAATTTTAATCTCTTTGCCCAAAAACTCCCTTTGGGAGTTTCATACAACATTAACTCCTTTGGAAGGCAATGCCTCGCTTTTCGTTGAGTCTACGTGATATGAAATTGGTTATAGTCGAGCAGATTGTGTGAAAACAATAATTATTATAATGTATTTTTGTCTAGAAGCCTTGTTCGTAAATAGTTGCGAGCTGGATTTTCGGAAGACGCTATCATTAATTTGGGATGTTGGTACATGACCTATCGCCCTATCAGATCTATTTATCGACAGCTACACGAATAAAGAGGTAATAAGATGAGTCGCTAGCTGGAAAAGGTTCGCCTCGCAAGCCAGAGGGAGCGGGTCCGATCCCAGCTGAAGGCACGCACTAATTTGTTCATTGACATGAAATATACCTATGTGCGTATTTAATTTCATCTGCCCGGTGTATGGTGACAGGCTCAACCCCTGTCACATTTGGAACAGAGTGTCTTCCGGCGAAGTGTGGGTGTTGTAATACACCTTGGCCAGTTTTTTCATGGGAAAGCCGTGTCGATAATAATATGTATAGTTATGTTACTTGAGTAATAACGGGGTAACATTTGTAAGTAAGTATATGTCTGTATGTAGGGCTTAATAGCCGGAACTTCTACACCAATTTTTAATTCGTTCGATGTGATGTAATTAATAAAACACAAAAAAGTTTAATGTCGAAAACTTTTTTTTACAAAAGTAATAATATCACTTACTTTGGGGGCTGAGCTACCCACGTCCGTAGGAGTGTACTACTCTATTCTGATTCCCTACACGTGGTCCCCGGGTAGTGCAAACCGGGTAGCAAACTCTGGTGGGAGGCTTCAGCCGTGGCTAGTTACCACCCACCGGACCAAGCCATGCCGTGAAATGACCTAGTCATGTTTCGGGATGTAGTCCGGTGTAACCGTTCCGAAGACCGGTCTGAGCAGTAGCGCACTTGTAGTGCCTCACTCAACTGCCGTCTTTGTACTTCTTCACTCTGTAGGCTAGAGTGAAAAAGTACCTTATAGGTCGTCGTGCTCCATCTTAGACCACAACGTCGCTTAACATCAGGCAACTTGAAGACTGCCAAACAATCACTGAAAGACATTGGTTATGAAACGCAAGCAAAACCGCGGGCAGATGTTAGCATCGATAAATTTTTTGCTCATAATTCCTGCTGGCATAACATTAATATCCACTTAAATTTGATACTCCGGTTAACACGTACAAACATTCCGCTCCGATCCGTCGCACCGTACGGACGTCTCCGACTACCGTCCGCTGCCCGCTATCGCCATCCTGCTCAAGCCTGCTGTTGCTGTCTCCCTCAAGCCTGCTGTTGCTGTCGCCGCTGTTGCTGTCTCAACACAGCAAGCCCTGAGAAGACAGAAGCCGCAAGACTGCGACGTCCGATCCTCTGTTTCGGTCCCTCGACTTCGAGGTGTTAGCGTTGCCACGTATCTTCGCTAACACTATCGATTTCGTTGCATTAACGTTGGTTACACGTCCTTCGTTAATACAACGTACTGAGGTACCGACTGCAGAGATCGCCGTCTCGCCGTGTTCGCCGCCACCGGACGAAGAAAGCACGCCGTATCTTGATACGGCGTGATCAAACCGCTCTTTTCAGAGCGTCCTAATGTTTCATTGCAAAATCCACGCTTAGTGGTCGATCGGTGGATACTTATAACGGTGCCAACGAAGCCGATCGTGGTTAGGAGCGTGGACCCGGAGCGCTCGTTTTTCCTCCTTCTGAGGAACAACGGAATCCGGCTGGGCTTGGAACCACCGGCCTTGGGGACGCCCCTCGTCGACACCAAGCATCTCCCTCCCACCCTTCCCATCCTTTTTCCTATCCCTCGGGTGTGTGTTTGGCTTGGACGGCCGGTTTCCCCGGAGTCCCTGTCTCTCCCCCGGGGCAGCTAGGGCCGTAGGCACACAACCGGCTGCACAATAAGATCGGCAGCCGGGACACACTAGGGCTACACCTAGGTACACATCTCCCTGCCTATACCCGGCAGGGAGGCTCATGCCCTCTCTTTCCCGCCGGTGAAAATCCTTCACCGGCTGTCTCGCTCTCGCTCCCGTCGCTATGGAGCTTGCCGGGTCGGAGGCCAGTTTCGGCGCGGCTAACGCCATCGTCGAAAATGTTCTCCGAGCCATGTTAGCGTCCAATCCGAGTGCGTACGAGGATTTCGTACGCAACCCGGTAGCCGCTGCAGCCTCTCTGCTAGCGGCGGCCCCTCAGGCCTACCCCTCCCCCGCCCCTGCCCCTCAGGCAAAGCCCGCTAAGGCCCCTAAGGCCAAAAAATCCTCCAACCCTGCCCCTAAGGCCTCAGGCTCTGCGCCTAAGCCTTTACCGGGCACCTCCTCCTCCTCCGCTAAGCCCTCGCCCTCCCTCAGAGGGCCGACGGCCGTCCCGACCCCGAAGGCCCGCTCGCCCGTAAGAGAGCGTTCCTCGCACGAGGCACGATCTCGAAAAGGGCGAGAGGGCAATCGCCGCTCTCTCTCCCGTCATAGGAGTCGCTCGCGTCTCGCCCTGACCGTCAGGTCAGAGAGCGCGACCTCCTTGGCCTCTGCCGTCTCGACGGAGATGGACGTGGCCGGCCCAAGCGACGAGGGCTTCACCCTCGTTGCTCCCAAAGGGAAGAAGCGCCCCGCCGCTGCTTCCTCTCCCCCTCCCCCGTCCAAAGCCTCCTGCATCGCTGCAGGCACTCCTCCGTCTTCCGACGACTCGGACGAGATGGACGTGGCTCCCGCGCCCAGACCGCCGAGACCCCCCCGACCCTTTGTCCTTAGGGACAGGCAGCGCTGGCCGGAGATCTCTAAGATCTTCGCCGACCAGAGCATCAGGTGCTCTGGTAAGAGCCACAAGGACGGTATCTCCGTCGCCATCCCCTCCTCCGACGAGTACCGTCGCGCTACCCGTCTCCTACGTGAAGCTCAGATCCAGTTTCACGCCTTCCCCCTTGAGGACGAGAAAGTCCTTCGCGTAGTTATACGCGGCCTCCCCAAAGAGATCAGTACGGACCTCATCCGTACTGACCTCGAGTCCCAGGGCTTCCCGGTCCAACAGGTGCACCGTATGACCAACGGTCGCACCAAGGCCCCCATAGACCTCGTTCTGGTCATCCTCGACCGCAACCAGGAGGGCAAGAGAATCTTCTCAGTCGAGAAGGTACTCAACCTCTCCGGGCTTAAGGTCGAGGCTCCCCGATCCAAAGGCATTCCGGGTCAATGCCACCGCTGCCAGTTGTATGGCCACGCCGCGCGTTTTTGCGAAGCGGCCTTCCGCTGCGTAAAGTGCGCGGGTGACCATGCCACTGCAGCATGCAGCCGCAAGAAGGGGGATCCCAGTCCGCCCAGCTGCGTCCTCTGTGGGACGAAAGGGCACACTGCGAATTATCGCGGTTGCCCTAAGGCCCCGAAGGCCGCGGCTGGGTCGAAAAGGACCCCTCCTTCCCGCAACCCTCCCCGGTCCCAAGGCACCGGTGCCAAGCTCCGGGTAGCACCCGCCCCCGCTGCGCCGAAATTCGTCGACGCGCCCCGTCCCTCGACCAACGCTTGGTCGAAACCCCCATCCCTGCTCCAGACACCGGTGTCTCGCCCAGTGCAGCTCCCCTACCCCGCTGCTACCCCGAGCCGCCCGATCCCCCCACCCGTGGCTCCTCCACCCCGCATGCCCGCCCAAAGCCCTTCTGGCCTCACGGCGGATTTCCACCTTCTCACTGAGATCTCCTCGAGTTTTGACCTCGACGAGGTCCGCGAGGTGGCTCAACTCGTCCGTGAACGCCCTGGTGACCTACTGGTCATCATGGCGACTCACAGCGATCTCTTCCGCGCTCTGAAGCACTTCGCTCCCCGCGTCACTTCGTCGTAACTGTCATGGATAGTACAACGACGAAAGTGAAGCCGCGCGCGTTGACGTTGGCATTTTACAATGCCAACAGCCTCTCCTCGGGGAACTCACGTCCCCTCATCCACGAGTTCCTCACGACCCATCAGGTCGATGTCATGTTAGTGTGCGAGACCTTTCTAAAACCGAGCATGAGGGACCCTAGGGTCGCAAACTATGCTCTGGTTCGTAATGACAGGACTACCGCCCGCGGGGGTGGTACCCTGATCTATTACAAAAGATCTCTCCACTGCATTCCCATCGACACTCCTCCTCTCACGAACCTGGAGGCATCCTGCTGCCGCCTATCGATGACGGGCCATCAGTCCGTCATCATTGCGTCTTGTTACCACTCTGGTAACAAACCTCTCCTCAGAAGTGATCTCGAGTCACTTCTCTCCCTCGGAAGCGCCGTCATTCTGGCGGGCGACTTCAACAGCAAGCACACCATGTGGGGTTGCAACGCCACTAACACGAGAGGGTCCCTTATGGACACTCTCTCCACCGACTTGGGCTATGACGTCATTCCCCCGTCCTCCCCGACCCACTTCCCCTTCAACATTGACCTTAGGCCAGACATACTCGACATAGCACTTCTAAAAGGCATAGCGCTCCAGCTACGCTCGTTAGAAGTGCTACACGAGCTTGACTCTGACCACCGACCGGTTCTGATGTCCCTGGGCCCCGACTCAGCCATCAGTACCCCCCCGACTAGGACTGTGGTGAATTGGAAGCTTTTAGGTGAGAGCCTAAAGGAAACCAACTCACCCGACCTAGACCGAATCCCCGACGACATCGTCACCCCAGACGATGTCTCCCTCTCCCTCGATGCGCTCAATAGTCACCTTCACACCGCCATTGGCGGCTCCTCGAGACAGGTCCCAGTCGAGGGCGACCAACGCTGGGCCCTTCCCGAGGACGTGAGGGAGCTATTGAGAGCAAAACACTCTGCCATTAGGGCTTACGACTGGACTCCCACCGAAGAGAACAGAGTCACTATGCGGTATTACGAGCGTGCCGTAAAGACCCGCATACGTGAACTCCGTAATCAGAGGTGGGAGAAACTTCTTTCAGAGATCGAACCATCTCATCTGGCTTACTGGAAGTTGGTGCGATCTATGAAATCCGACAAGACGTCATCCATGCCCCCCCTGACACGACCCAATCTCCCACCCGCCTTCGAGGATGTGGAAAAGGCCGAGTGCCTGGCCGACAGCCTCGAGGCGCAGTGCAGCCCCAGTCTAGACCAAGTCGACCCCGCTCATCGCGAGTCGGTGGACGCGGTAGTCGACGAAGTCTCCTCCCTCCCTCCCCTCTCTTCCCTCGAGCCGGTCACGGCTTCGGAAGTTGAGTCGATCATCAAGGACCTCCACGCCAAGAAGTCCCCAGGTGCAGATGGTATCACCAACAGAGTGCTCAAACTCTTCCCCATTGCCCTTATCCATCTCCTAGTAAGCATCTTCAATGCCGCCATGACCAACTGCATCTTCCCCGACCCCTGGAAGACTGCCGATGTTATCGGCATTCGAAAACCAGGCAAGAAGGCTACCGAGCCTTCTAGTTACCGTCCCATCAGTCTTCTCAGCTCCATTGGGAAGATTTACGAGCGCATCCTTCTGAAGCGCATCTGGTCCCATGTCAGGGAGAATCACATTCTCCCAGACGAGCAGTTTGGATTTAGGTCCAGACACTCTTGCGTCCAACAAGTACACCGCATCACGGAGTACGTCCTAGAAGGTTTCAATCAGAGACCTTGTGGCTTCACCACTCCCAAGCCCCAGGGGACCCTAGCGGTTTTCCTCGACGTCGCGAAAGCCTTCGATAAGGTGTGGCACAACGGGTTGATATACAAGCTATATCAACTCGCGTTCCCAGACAGTCTTGTGCTCATCATCCAAGACTATCTCACCCATCGAAGCTTCCGCTACCGCGTCGATGGAACTCGCTCCTCCCCTCATCCCATCAGCGCCGGCGTCCCTCAGGGCTCAGCGCTAGCCCCTATCCTCTTCTCTCTCTACACTCACGACATCCCTCGGATTCCAAAAGTAGAGTTCGCGCTTTTCGCGGACGACACTGCCCTCTACACCAGAGGTTGGAATCCCCTCCACCTGCGTGGCCGACTTCAGCGAGCCCTTCGCCAGCTTGGCGATTGGTTCAAGAAGTGGGCCATAACGGTCAATCCCGACAAAAGTGCAGCTATGTACTTTCACCCCACCAAGCCCTTTAACCGGGAGCAACTCGTGCTTCACGGTCAGCCCGTCCCTTGGGCTACCTCCACCAAGTACCTTGGCGTGACCCTCGATAGACGACTCACCTTCTCGAAACACATCCAGATAGTCCGGGACCGAGCGGCCTTCATTCTAGGCCGACTCCACCACCTCGTAGGCACACGGAGTAAATTGTCCCTTAGGAATAAGGTGACTATTTACAAAATGTGCATCCGCCCCGTCATGACGTACGCTTCAGTAGTGTTCGCTCATGCCTCCTCCCTAGACCTGGACAAGCTCCAGGTCCTTCAGAATAGGTTCATTCGCAAGGCAGTCGGAGCTAGCTGGTACCAGCGTAACGCCGACCTGCATTGCGATCTCGAACTTCCCTCCATCCGTCAGTACATCAAGTTTCTCTCCCGGCGCTACTTTGATAGAGCCCCTCACCACCCCAACCCTCTTGTCACTCGCACCGTGGACTACTCCGTAGATCCCACAGACCCTCCCCCTCTCCGTAGGCGCCCTAGGAACGTCCTAGGCGACCCGGACGACCCCATCGCCGTCGTCACGTCGGCGGCGCTGGGGTCGTCCGACCCGGCAGCTCCTTGCAACAGGAAGTATTCAGTTTTTGGTATAGGCGTCGGTTACCAAAGGCACACTGTCATACACCGACCTCGCCGGCGAGGTCGAAGACTGCCTACAAGGTCTGTTAGAAGATCGGTTAGTTAGCTCGTAGTGTTCGCTTATTTTACGCCCC
This sequence comes from Peribatodes rhomboidaria, assembly GCA_911728515.1. Lineage (NCBI taxonomy): Eukaryota > Metazoa > Arthropoda > Insecta > Lepidoptera > Geometridae > Peribatodes > Peribatodes rhomboidaria. The sequence continues at coordinate 4,002,696 of OU452190.1, forward strand.
TCAGTTTCTTGCCTGTTCTTCTGAGGTGAGGTTCCCTTTCCGAACAAGGCGGTCGAGTCATTGTTAATAATAATTTATTTTGTTTTTAACCTTAACTTCAACCGTCCCCGTTAGGGCCCTAGAGCAAGCCCCTTCTGGGCTGCCAGGGCAATTCGACGCCCCTCCCTCGGCGACAGCCCAAGCCGAGGCCGTACCTCAGAGGTGCCCTTGCGCTCGTCGCCCATAGTTTGTAAGCATTGTTTGAGGCCCTGCGCCATCTGCGCTTGCCTAATGCCCGGTACGCTGTCGAGGCCTCAGTGGCCAACAGCATAGAGTCATCCAAAAAAAAAAAAAAAAAAAAAAAAAAAAAATACTCCGGTTAACAAGCTCTAAAAATTAAGAACCAACCACGAAACGTTTTATTACATTTTCATGATAATTATCTGGAATTTTATGAAGTTTTTATTTATTGCTCCATAAAAATCACGTAAACAGTTTACGAAAGTTATTATAATTTAGGGCACAGTAAAAATTATAATAGATTGAGATTAACCCTCGAAAGTTGTTAGTGAAACCGTTATTTTAGATTTATTGCGTAGATAACTTTAATTTTGTTTGTTACAAAACGGTATTTCTATAAATAAATTATTTGATAAATAAATTATTTGATAAATAAATTATTTAATAAATAAATTATTTGATAAATAAATTATTTAATAAATAAATTATTTGACAAAATGGCAAAAACTAGGTCGATCGGAAACTAAATTGGCACCTACTTATTATAATTGATTTCCGTCTATGTACGATGTTTTTGAAACATCTCGAGAAAGCCAGGGGGTAATTCAGCGACGCTTAGCCGATGCTTAATTGAAACGTTGATGTTACGTTTGTCATAAAAAGCAGACGGGGAACGGCTCAGTATTACTAACGTTTCACAAACGTGTCACCGGTAGTCTAGCTAGGCATGTGATTTATCAAACAAAAAGAACCATTAAAATCGATTAACAATTGGCAGAGTCATCTGAGGGAAAGGATCTTTAAAGCCCAAAAGAAATGTTTAAGATCAGTATGTAAATTAAAAATCAGAGACTCTTGCAAGCCACACTTTAAAGATTTAAAAATATTGACATTTCCCTGTTTGTATGTTTTTGAGATGGCATTATTTATAAGGAAAAATTTACAAATGTTCTCACGTCTGTCGTCCACACGTCATCAGAATAAAATCAGCATGCCTCGTCACGGTACTGCATTCTTTGGTAAAAGTGTGTTGGGTATGGGCCCGAAAATTTATAATCATTTGCCTAAATCTGTGCTTGAATCGGAGAGCGTTGCTTCATTTAAAGTAAAATTATTTAATGTTTTGATAGAGAAAGGTTATTATAGGGTCGACGAATTTTTTAATGACAAATTTAATATTTAACAAATAATTTAAGTAGCTGACATTGTATAATTTTGACAAATTTAAATATTGTATGTCTGCTATGGACGAAGCTGTTGATACTGTAATTATATTATTTTAAGATCTTTGTAACACAGTTAAACAATAAACGATTCTGATTCTGATTCTGATTCTGATTCACGTAACATAATACAAAAAAAAAAAAACATTCAGTTGAATAGAAAACCTCCTTCTTACTGAGACTTATAGAAGTCGATTAATAAACTTCTACGTCGCTCTATAATGTTACTAAATAACATCTCTGTTAATATAGATATTTTTAAGTGTAATCTTGCAGAATTCACGATAGTTGCTCACAGACTCTGTGAATACAATTTGAATAAGTGGCTATATTTATAATTGTCAATTTATGTAACTAACATTTTTAATTTGTACGTTCTTACAGCACCGCCTTGGTCTTTGGACTGTTAGGGTGCTGTATGCAATTTGGAATAAATAAATAAATTAATTAATAAACTTACACACAAGCCCTGCAAGCAATAAGCTTTGTATAGCCTCGGATTGGCTAAATAGTGTTTTGTCTTATCCGATCGAGTTAAAATTAACAAGTAACAATATTAAAAGAAAAAAAAAACGGCTCCAAAATATTGTTCCTTATGTCATTTCCACTATCAAGCCGATTCAAATGACACCTCACATACCAAAATCCATGAAGCTGTTTAGGCTGTAGGGCGTGCCAAAGAAATCTCATACATACATACATCCACTTGAAAAACATAACACTCATTCTTGCGCAGTCGGGTAAAAATAAATTACAAGACAAAACACTGCAGAACTACTCCCATGTTACAACGTTTATTGCTATAAAGGAAACAATTTCATTCTTAGCCAACCTATTTTATTCCACCATTTTGCTGACTGAAGATAAGAAAATAAAGAAGCTCATTTATCGTCTACCTATACCCCTTAATAAATAATGTATCGAGGGATAGCTCTTTCTTACTTTCATCTGACGAATTTAAAAGGAAGCCTCATCTTGACAGGTAAATAAAGGTATGTTTACACTTTACACAGAGAGGTCGTCGTGCAGTATTGTAGCATGCTCTGCAAGGCATGAACTATTTTAACATTGGGCATTGGGCCCCGTTTTGCAACGAGATTTTTCTGAAATAAGGCGTAATTGAATTATCTTGAATCTAAAAATTTAGATTCAAGATAATGCAATTACGCCTTATACATACTTACTCACATACATCCATACAAACATAACATACACTCGAAAAACATAACCTACCTTCTTGACCAGTCGGGTAAAAAAGATCCGAAATCCGGCTAAATGACGTGTCTTAGTAAAAGCTTATGTCCACTGATGTGCTCATTTTAAGCTGACAATAGACACAATTCTAAAGGATTTAGTTGACCGATCATACTAACTAAAATAAAATGCTTTTGTTTTTGCTGCCTATTAGACAAGGACATCTTGACATATACATTTTCATAAGTCGTCTAGATTGAAGTCTTTTTTTTTATGTAGAATAGGTCGGCGTTTGACCACCAACTCGCCTGATGTTAAGCGACGTTGTGGTCTAAGATGGAGCACGATGACCTATAAGGTACATATTCACTCTAGCATTGAAGTTTACTAGAGTGAAGAAGTACAAAGACGGCAGTTGAGTGAGACGCTACAAGAGCGCTACTGCTCAGACCCGTCTTCGGAACGGTTACACCGGACTACATCCCGAAACACGACTAGGTCATTTCACGGCATGGCTTGGTCCGGTGGGTGGTAACTAGCCACGGCCGAAGCCTTCCACCAGAGTTTGCTACCCGGTTAGCACTACCCGGGGACCACGTGTAGGGAATCAAAATAGAGTACACTCCTACGGACGTGGGTAGCTCAGCCCCCATACCCATATAGCCCCAACGCTTACCTTAGTTATTTTATTTTATTTCTTATATTTTATTAATTTATTTCTTATATTATTTTAATTCTTATATTTGTAAAAAAAAGTACAGCTTGTGTATCAAAGTAAAAGACATTATTTGACTTTCATGATAACGGCTCTGCTTATCTTATTTGTCGACATCTCATTGTGTGGCATGCCATACCGTCGCTGCGCTGTATGCCTTGTCCAAGTGTATCTTCAGCTTTACGAATGGGCAAAACCTACACATTGAATACTTGAATAGCCTACGTACTAAGTAGTCTGACCCGACCCTGAGCTGTTTGGGAAATGATGATCGACATGAAACCTTACGAAACTGAAACCCAGCGAGTTATACCTGTCCAAAGAAATGTAGGTCTGTTACGATATTTATAAACCTTTTTATTTTTTCATTGCAAGGTTAGTAATAACGTTCAAAGTATACAGCATGTTGCAAAAACGTTATTATAATTATGAATGAAGGGCATGTACACACTTATATGTATACTGGCAAAATTTACAGTAAAAAATTGTAAGAAATCTGACCGATTACTAGGTCACCGTGCTTCGTCTTAAACCACAATGACGCTTCACATTAGGCGAGTTGGTGATCAAACGTTGTCCTATTCTTTATTAAAAAAACTTAATTATTCAAACAAGACTTATCACGTTTATTATAAGACTTTAATAATTATCTTTAACAAGATTTTGTGCTTATTTCATGCTTTCGTTATTTTATTTACCTATATACCTAACTGTAATACAGGTAATATTAATTAAGTATTTTAAATAACGATTAGGTGTATCCTACTAATATTATAAACGCGAAAGTTTGTAAGAATGGATGGATTGATGTTTGTTACTCTTTCACGCCAGAACGGCAGATCAGATCTGGATGACATTTGGCACAGAGCTAGAATAGCACATAGGATACTTTTTAACCGCGGGTGAAATCGTGGGGCGCAGCTAGTAGGTAAATAGAGTAACGAATATGATAGTGTCAGTGTTCAAAGAAGATTCGATTGTAAACACAAAGCAAAATGGATAGAAAAAAAGGAAGTCTTACTTATTCTGAGATGAGATGAGGGAAAATTAGATAAATATGGACCTTGTAACATAAACCTATTATATTACTTAGTAACGACAAAGCGAATAAACATGTCTAATGGTATCAGCTCGTAGTGCTAAAATGTCCATAATAATATTATTGTGCTAGGTAACTTTTGCATAATTAAATGTTCCTATAACAAGTAAATATTAACAATACTCCGAACGCCAATTTTCATCAACACTGATTTTCATCAAGCATAACTAAAAATACTCCCTACTAATTCACTGTTCAAACAAAAAAAAAAAAAAACAATACCGGTTCATCCGTTCGGAAGCTATGCCTGAGACAAGTCTTAGACACACAGACACGTCAAACTTATAACATCTCGTCGTTTTGCGTCGGGCGTTAAAATATAGCTAATAATCAACTTACAACTAAAAATTTCATTAAAATATTCTAATTTCCAACAATAAACGTTGTATACCCTTGGATTAGTTTCATAGTCTTTAGTTTTTTTCGTTCGAGTTTAAAAATTTAAAATAAAGTAAAAACCAAAACACTGTATAACTATTTCGAGGCTATGCAACGTTCATTGCAAGAGTTTGATGGTTGTATTAATATTGCAAACTCAGTCGTACGTCGATTTGGGGGCTGAGCTACCCACGTCCGTATAGGAGTGTACTCTATTTTGATTCCCTACACGTGGTCCCCGGGTAGTGCTAACCGGGTAGCAAACTCTGGTGGGAGGCTTCGGCCGTGGCTAGTTACCACCCACCGGACCAAGCCATGCCGTGAAATGACCTAGTCGTGTTTCGGGATGTAGTCCGGTGTAACCATTCCGAAGACGGGTCTGAGCAGCAGCGCACTTGTAGCGCCTCACTCAACTGCCGTCTTTGTACTTGTTCACTCTACAAAACTCCAGCTAGAGTGATTAAGTACATTACAGGTTGTCGTGCTCCATCTTAGACCACAACGTCGCTTAACATCAGGCGAGTTGGTGGTCAAACGCCGACCTATTATACATAAAAAAAAAAAAAAATTCATTGTGTAAATGAATTCGTCGCGTCATTCTTGGAAGCAACACAAACATGTAAAATACATAACGAGTATTTGTCGAGGAAAGACGAGTAAGCCGAGGTATCGTGCCTGAATTTCTGATCCGTGAACTCTTAGGAGAAAAGCGTGCTGATTGTGTTTTAATTATGTATGTACCTCATGTGGGTGAAAATCTTTGTCAAATAAAATAGTATCAGACGGCAAAAAGGTTAATCTTAGTTACTTAGGTAGGTTAGGGAACGTACCCATACTACGTGACCCGTATAGGGGGGGGGGGGGGGGAGCGGAGTCTTCAAAATACTACGGTCAGTCACAGGAGCGGGGTGAATGCAAGCAATGCAAAAAAAAAACAAACGAATTTTGGGTACCGTTAAGAGATGAGCACAAAAAAATACGATATAGCAATATGTTTTCACTGTTGTTCCTTTTCTCTAATATATAATTCACTAGTGATTTAAGTATGCATGCAGTCTTATGCAAAACAGACGAGTATGAGCCAAATTATAATTTTTTTCATTTTGCCTGTTAAATAATTAAAAATCATAATTATGAATTACTACGTGAAAACTAAAGGGGGGGGGGGAGCCTTGGCATATACTACGAGTGGTCACCGAGGGGAGGGGGGGTCGAAAAAACTAAAAAATAGGTCACGTAGTATGGGTACGTTCCCGTTGGCGTACGTTAAGGTTGGCATTCTACATGTATCTATTCAATGAATAATTTTTTCTCGGGCTAGGGAAGGTACATTATTTTCATTGTGTATACGATCGTATACAACAGGGTTTTACTGTGCAATTTGACGTGTAAATCAAATCAATATTAATCAAAAAATAACGTTGACTGCGACTTAATACGCAAAGTAGTTAAGATGCAGTTCAGCGTCTTTACGCAAATCTGTTACTACGGTTTATTATTCAAGAGGGATTTTTCACGTCAATTATTAAAACATTTTATTTATTAATAGTCCTTGGAGTCTCTAGACATCTAGAGGGTTAGAATACTAAAAGAAAGTTAAGAAAAGAAGAAGAAAAACTGTCTGGTTATTATATTTAAGAGTCCGGCGACCACTTTAGACTAACTTCGCATTGGCTTAAGGTTTTCTATAGCCATTTCGTCTAGAAGAAGACTACGAGCGAAGAGAGCAAGTAATGATACTGACGAGCCTCTAAAGATACCGACAGAGTGACAAAGTGCAATTTCAATATTTTTTTTATGACTTTTGCACTTCTTAACTATGAATTTCCCTTGTATTATGGATTTATTTAAAAGCTAATGATGGAGACAACCAAAGGGATTTTTAATTTGCTTTGTCTATCTATTGAATAAATCAGTCAAAAGTGACCTCTTACAAATGCGGATATTTTTCATAGTTCTATTTTCTCTTGAGGGCGTTTTAAGAAATACCATGGGTGGAGATATAGTTCATTTAATTGTACATGCTAAATTTCATCATAATCTGACTAATGGTTTCCAACAAATTTGACAAGCGCGTTTGTGTGGAAATTTCAGAGCGTCGCGGGACTCTTAATTGACCTGCAGGTCTAGCACGCGCAATGCGACAACGGTATGTCGACTCTTGTTATTGAGACAGACGTATGTTTACTCATAGCCTTGTCACGTTCTCACACGACAAATAGTAACGAGAAGGATTTTCTGGCACGGGCATGCGCGCATGCTAGTGAGCGTTAGCGAGCTGCGTTTGCTTCAGTTTCGAAAAAAATGCTTTCGAATGTCCGAATTCTGTCTGTATTTCTCTCCGGATCTCTGTCCGGATCTTTGTCTTTCGGTCGCATTTCTTAACTGATTCTCTTAACATTTTGTGAGTAGATTCAATCTTTTTTTTTTTTTCTTCTTAATATATATGTACTAGCTGTCACCCCTGTGTTTCACATATATATATATATTTAAACTATCCTATCTCTCAAGTTGGATCGAACTGCACATGGTGTGCGAATTTTATTATAATCGGTTAAGTGGTTTAGGAGTTCATTGAGGACAAACATTGTGACACGAGATTTATATATATTAAGATATATATATGTACTTAATATATATGTACATATATATTACGTGTCACGTTGTTTGTCCGCTCTATAGCGGACCGCTCTTTAGGAGTCTATACTCCTAAACTACTTAACCGATTTCAATCAAATTTGCACACCGTGTGCAGTTCGATCTAACTTAACAGATAGGATAGCTCACATATATATATATAAATAATAAACGCGAACGAAGTCGCGGGGTGACAGCTAGTAATTATATAGATTTTTGTCGCGTCACTTTTTGGAAATGTTAAATTTGTTATTTTCTATTTTGAAAAAAATAACCTTAATTTCAAAAATCCTTAATTTTCTTATTTAGTTTTCTTCTAATTGCAGAAAATGTACAGTAAAGTCACAGAATACCTACTCCCAGTTACATACAAGTATACTCAAGTATCTATACAGATGTAACGCGTCTTCAAAGAATATAACAGTCAGTTCAGGAAGGTCCCAAGGGATATTATCCTAAAATAAGACTTATTGTTCTGTAAGAGTAATTTATCATAGCGTTAAGAAATTTCACAACTGAAGTATGGATGACGTATAAACAGTATGAGAAAGTCATCTTCAAACATACTTTCATATCACACTTATATAATAATAGCATCAAAAATTAAATAACAAAAAAATTACATTCAAAGTGTAATTTTAATGTGATTACGTTTTATTATTGTATTTTGATTTCGTTTAGATATGTTTTAATAGTTATCATTTTTATGCCTGCTTCCTACTAATGTTATAAACGCGAAAGTTTGTAAGAATGCGGATGGATGGATGGATGGATGGATGTTTGTTACTCTTTCACACCAGAACGGCTGAACAGACCTGGATGAAATTTGGCACAGAGATAGATTATAGTCTAGAATAGCACATAGGATAGTTTGAAATCGCGGGGCGCAGCTTGTCAATAAATAATTTACAAAACTTATTCGTATTTAAATTTTTTAAAATAGCTTGTAAGTTTTACAAAGAGTTAACAGGCAATACAAGTTTTATTCAAGATGGCGCTTGAAGCTCCACCTGAATCTGCCAGCATTTTGTAATTCTATGCTCAGTAAGTGACCTAGGCCTAGGCCTTATAAAAAATTGGTTCGGAAATGTAGTGCGAGGTTGACTAAAAAACGGCTATTTTTACTAACTTAGTAGTAGGCACTGAAGAACTGAAATAATATAAAAAAAATTGAACGACTATGATTATGGCGAAGTAGGTGATAGAGATGGGAAAATTAACGAATATTACGACTGCTTCGCCATAGAGCATTGTCCATTGTCCAATTCACGTATAAATTAGTAATAGTAAAAATTTGTTTCTATTCATAATTATTTGAATTTGGGTATAGATTAATTGTATTTAGATTTTACTGTCACTTTTCCATAGGTACCCCTTTTAAAATGTCATTTTTCCTAATACCGGCCCACAGTGTTCTCTGTAGAACAAGCCAGGTGGACAAAAATATATTTTCATTGTTTCGGAACCATGAAAATATATTATAATAATATAAAATAAAAAAAATAAAAAATGCGTAGTTTTATGTATAAGAAAAAAATATTTTATATTTACAATATTATAAAACAGAAAAAAATACTAAAATAATAATACAATTACCTTAATCTCTACAAATATTACCGCTAATTATATTTACAACCTTAGACTAATACACTATTTACAAAAATTACATATACTAACACTAAAAGGTATCTACATTAAAACTAATTGTCAATATCGGAATCATCGGATTCTGTATCGGATGATTCCGATATAAGATAGTCTTCCTGACTTTGCGGAGGTCTTAGTTGCTGTGGAAATCGAGGCTCTATAGTGGGAGCTATAATGAGCTTTAGGACCTCCGCGCACAATTTATTCGACTTTTTTTTTGGAACTTCCCGGAGGCTGTTGATCAGAGGATCAGATGTTATAATCAACATATTGAGCAAATCTCTATTCGTGGCTTGACGCGAGCACTTTCTCGTGTTGTGCTCTCTGAATCTCCGGCAATCTTTATTTCTAGCTTCTTGGGCTTCTTCTGAAAGCTGCCCTATCGGAACTATTGCCGTCTTTATGACTTCCGTACTGTGAATAAGTAATTTATGCACAGTAGCAGGCATGTAATACCACGAGTAAAGACTTAGATAAAGTCTTCTAATTTCGAGACAAAGCTTATTGAATTCAACTAGATTTATATCGAAACCAGAAGACAATGTCCTCAACAGTACATCGAAGTGTTTGATGATTGTAACATCCAACCCTGTGATCTGAGCACTCAGTTCGGGGTTCCCGAAAAAACGTCGAGCCGTGTTTCCATCATTTGAAGAACCAAATCCTGGTTTTGGTTTGTCTACAATTAATCCCATTTCATGCTTGAATCGTTGTTTGATTTCGTCTGACCTTTTTTTCACACTTGCTTTTTCCTCTGTAGTCCTAGCTTGCCATTTCTTAATATCTAACTTATAACTAATGTGTAAAAAGCACTCAAACGAACGAATCCAAGCATGTAATGTTGACAAACCAAAGCCAAAATTATCTTGATTGCTATCAAAATGCCTTCCTTCATCATTCATCATTTTGGGAGTAGCTCCACAAATATAGCATTTCTGCGCTGACTGGGTCTCTGTCAAAGCGTTGCAGACTTTTCCATCGGTCATAGTCAGCAGGAGCTTGTGTTTAACAGAAATTTCAGAAGCACCAAGATCACAAGATGTAGGCTCCAAGTTGTTTATTTGTTCCAAAACTTTATCGGTTTCGATTTTTGTCAACTCTGTAGTTTCTTTGACAAAAATAAATTTAATTGGTCGACATAACATCGTCGATGATGGACGAGGATTTTGCCAGATGATATTGTTAGCTTCGTCGATTAACCTAAGAGGAACAAACGAATAAACAAAAAGGAACTCATCAGTGTCTTCGCTGTTCTCAAATCTCTGTTTGTAAGCACTATGACCGGAACTCCCGTCACAACCCCATTTACTTATAAGAGTAAATGATGAATTGGGGAGCACACTTGTGACAACTTCTCTCTGAGCTTCTATTAACCGTTCCGCTGTTTTGTTGAGTAAAGCTTGTAACTCAATTTCTGCTCGAGATTGTGTCACAACAATGTGCTCCTCAGAAGGATAACACGCTTTTTTTGATTTAACAATGCAATTATATGATGGAAACACGTGGTGCCCGACTTTCATAGTCCATTTCCTAGTCTGTTTATAGGAGTGAGTGGTCGACTTAGAGTCTATATAGTAGGCTAATGCCTCGTCACTACTTAGTGGTCTATTATTCTGCACAGCACTGGGTTGTTGAAGGCACACACTCGCAGAAGTCGGATTTTCGCCAATGTCCTTTATAACCCTGGCAACGTTTTTGTGTCCAGTAGATCGTGCAGCTACTTCTGCAGCAGTCATCAATTCGCCAACACTCCGCGAGTAAACTAAATCTTCAACTCTACGTTTTTTAGTTTTGAAAGACGAATCTTCGAAGTCTTTTTTGGGTCTTCCGGGTCGAGAGTGGTCAGTGGATGAGGTAGAAGGTTGCGGTTGAATTGACCGCACGCAGAACTCTAACTCTTCGCCTTCTAGCCACAACTTATTCTTAATAAGAAAACGCTCCCTTGACTTTCCTGAAGAAACCCATTTGGAAGCGATTTTTGAGGAAATACTGGCTAACTTCATCTTAATGTCTCTTTGACTATCTTCAGAAATTTCAGAAAACTCAAACTTAGACGAAATAAATTCAAATAGACGATCATTTCTTTCGTCTTTTTCGTGTCTAAGCCATTCTTCGAAAAACTCTATTTTATTAATAGAGTGGAGCTTTTCTGCAAAAAAGAGAAAAAAAAATAGTTGTACTCATTTGTGCTACGTAAAATATATGTCACAATAATCTATAGTCATGCAGCTAAAACATATAAAAAAATTAGCCTGGATACAAGAGGATACATGCTTTTCCCATACTCGATAAGTTTGAAATCAAAGAAAAAATATGTTTTTTTTTGTGTTTTCGTTGATAACCTACTCTAATAATTTTTAAGGCACATTAAAAGATTCTAATAATAAAATATTAATATACATACCTTCAGAATTGAAATCCATCACTAAACTTTCCACAAAATTAAAAACTGCCACAATGAGGTGTTAGTGAAAGTGTCGCTAAAATGCAACTGACCTATATTTAAAATTGCATTTACCTCATTAGCTCACTTTGATAAACAATGACTCATTAGTATGGAATGTTAGACATAAATAGTTCTTGGAATTGGGGGTTTGGGGGTTTTGTTTACAGGTACATAGTACTCATTTCCGGGAATTTGATAACGACTTTTGTCCACCTGGCTTGTTCTACAGCGCACACTGTGCGGCCGAACAAAAAGGCATCTTTTTTAATACCCAACCAAAACATTTTGAAAAACTTTGTAACTAAATGTCATTTAAAAATGATATTAATACAATATATTTGTTTTAATTTTAACCTGATGCTAAAAATTTCAAACTCAAAAACGTGTGTCTTTAACTAAACAGTTAGAAACTAAAAAAGTTTCAAAAAAAAAAGTTTTTTCTAAAAACTTAAAAAATGGCAAGAGATATTTTATTCGCCTACTCCTCTATAATACATGTACATAAATATGTAGAGACACGTGTGTGTAATATTATGAACCTATACATCGTGATTACTGGAGTGATTCTTTAAAACACTCTAAATATTCCAATACAGAATTGACCAAGCATGAGTCAGTGAGCGAAGCGTCTTTGCTTCATTTTCGGCAAAAATGCTTTCGTATGTCCGGTGCCTGTCCGGATGGCAATTATTATTTTTTAATTACGCTACGTTTACGTCAAAAAACACATATCCTCCATTTTATAAGAAAATACAAAAACTTTACGTAAACAATCAACAAAAAAAAATTGGTTGTCTGTAAAGTCGGTTTACTGACGATAGTTGAACGTGAAAAATTTTGGCTCCAAATTTTTTACATAATAGATATTATTTGAATCGAATACTGAACACCCTGTATCAATACCTAAAATATTCGATCAGTCACCCAGTATAACCGGTTAGTCTTATGTATAACATCATAATAATTATTACTAGTATTAAATACGGTGTAGTTTGTATCTGCGCTTCGTACGAAGACTCGCTCTTTTAGATTTAAATTTATCCTCCTTATTATAAGGATGTTTAATATTAAAATAGTGTTATTATTATACGTAATTAACAGTGTTCTATTTACCGATGCAAAATCAACTCAAGATAACGTTTGCAAAACAAATTTAGTTGACATGACAAGTGAACCAATTGATGACCTTGAAGAATATTGTAAAGATTTGAATAAACCTTGTGTTTCAAAGTGTTGTGGGCTAAACGAAGTTTTACATAAAAAAAAGGGAAAAGATAAGAGTCAATCTAAAAGGCCTGTTTGCACGAGGTCAAGTAAATTTGGTATAGATGTAAGTAATTATGCAAAATTGAGCATCTATAGTACGGAAGGACAAGGTGTGTCGAAGACTACAAAGAATTTTCTGGACGACTTCAGTTTGGTTCAAAACAAAATGTTTGACAATAAAACATTTGAAAACAAAACATGTGTGGATCTAGTCAACCCGAAGCAGAATGAGCCATATATTTTAGAGGTATAGCAAATTAAATAAAAATTAACAATAATAATAATAATATCTTTATTTGAGCAAAAAATGGTACAGAGCTTAAATGTGAACCCTGAGTCCCACACTAGGAAATCCTGTGCTGTGAAACTCAGTCCTTTCCCATCTTGGCTATTTAGTTTAGCTGAGCTGTAGGTAGACATTATAATAATTACTAAACCTTATTTAAAGTTTACACTAAAAGTAAGCACTACTTACCTACTAATAATTTTATAACTGTAACCAAAATAATGATCCACTTTATTCTAACATTTTACATACTCTAGTCTCTTTTAAATTATTATCTCTTTTAGAATGGTATGCTTGCAATCCTTAAAACTAAGCTTGATCAATGGCTGAAAAAAGGACCTGAATTTTATTGCGTGGACTTAATTTATCTTGAAAATCAAAATGTGACAACATTTGTTTTCTTCGTGAGCAGAGAAACAAATAATAAAATCAGTAAAAAGAATATATTCAATGGCATAGGTAAGACGCTCCTTAATTTGATTGGTTTGTCAGCTGAAATGTGAAATTAAACTTTTTTAATGACTCTGTGTGTAATTTCACCAGATTTAAAAGCGTTGCTTATATAATATTGAACAAAACAGCGATGATAGCCTAGCCGGAGAAGGCCCGCCTCTCAAACCAGAGGGAGCGGGTTTGGACTCAGCCGAAGGCACGCACAAATTTGTTCGTTGTGTGAACATATGTTCGTACTATATGTCATCAGCTGCATGAGTGGAGCCCGGTGTATGACGACAGGCTCGCCCCCTGTCACATTTGGGACTGAATATCGTCCGGCGAAGTGTGGGTGTTGTACACTTCTCGGGGGAAGGCGTGACGATATGTCGAATTTTAAAGGTTGCAACAGGTATAAACCACCTTTTCACTTGAGTGCAAAAGTTGAAGTTACAGTGGACCAGAACCAGACCAGAACCCTAACAAACCCGAAGAACGGTCTTCTGCAAATGTTTTAACCCATCATAGTACGACATGGCATTAAATTTGTCTCCTTGTCCTTTCTTTTCTCTTATCTTTCCTACTATGATGATTGTCATAATTAAATTGCTCCGTTATTTTTTGTAGTTGTTTATCACATTTATAAATAATAAATAAATTTGGGACACTTCCACACACGGTCGCCTGACTCCAAACTAAGCAAAGCTTGCACTATGGCTGCCAGAGACTGATATACATGCTTGGATAATTTTAAATATTTACTTTAGTAGAAGTGTAAATGTCCCGAATATTATGAAATTATTATTAGTTTTAATGTTCTTGACTTATTTTATATTTTGTAATATAATATTGTTTCCAAAAAGAGGTGAAAACACTAAAATGAAACCGCCAAACCAATAAAAGCAACGCTTTTAAATTGTGACTGAACCATAGACCCAGACGTAGATAATAGCATGGTACTCCGCCAGGCATAGCGTTCCGAGACAAAAATAGTCACGTGGGTAACACTCAGTGACGTCAGTCGATGCACAAGTAAGACGGAATAACTAATTGACAAGAAGTCCGAGGGAGACGATGACAACCACAAGTGACGTCCTCGGGTGTAAAGTCCCCGAACGCTAGACTTTAAAAGTTGATAGAAATTGATAAATAAACAAAAAGTATTCTGTGGAAATTGGAATGAATGAATAATATTTTAATAATAATTCTTTGGGTGATCACATCATTGCAGATCAATCATTACTTTAATTAATCTAAGGCTTGAAACAAGGTTAAAAAAAAATGTTATTATTGTACTTAGTCGGTACGTCGACGACTCAATTGTATTTAAGGTAGTAATGTTATCGCGTAAGTGACATAATGTCTTTGTGATAATAAATTCTTTGAAATTGAAATTGAAATTGAAATATTCTTTGATTTTCTATTTTAGCATCGATAATATCTTCAATCTTCTTAGTATTGGGGTTGCTTGTGTATTGCATGCTGCCTCAGCTCAGGAATTTAATAGGATTGGTGTTTATGGCATACATGGCCATGCTGCTCTTCACGTTCGTATTTAAGGTCATCATCACTTTCTTCTCAAGCTCTATGACATGTGAAACCCTGAGTAAGTCAAATATTAATCGATAGTTATAAGCTGTGTAGCTTTAAGTGAGACAGTTTCTGCAAGGCAAGCGTGTTCAACGTAGACCATTCCAACATCATCCGGCGAAAGGCGGTCAAACGCAAGACTTTTTAAATAAAAATGTTTTTTGGCTAATTTCAGAAAAGATGGCCTAATGCCTAGCAATCTTTAATAGTTAATACGAGTAATTTCAATATTCTTTTTTGTGTTTCATTATAATCTTAAATGGAATATAAACCGATTGAGCGTTAGCGAGTGAAGCGTCTTTGCTTCAGCTTCGACGAAAACGCTTTCGTTTGTCTAAATTTTGTCTAGATCTTTGTCCTTCTCTACAGATCGCATTTCTAAACCGATTCTCTTGAAATTTTGTTAGTTTGTTCGATAATGAAGTATTTGAAAGCTGTTTTTTTTTTAAACCATACCACAACAAATTTTGAGAATTTTCCAAAAACTGACTCACTGAAATCTCATTTGACTGGCTGAAAAATATGTATAATTAGCAAACCTGAAAAAAATTAAAGTTTTTTTTTAAGTTACTAAAACCAATTTACTAATCACACTAACTGTACCCCGCGGTTTTACCCGCGATCACTCCTGCGTTTATTGTTGTTGTGTATTTTTGTTGTTTTTTTTTTTTCATTGTTTTTTTCTTCTTTCAGTGGTAACGTTCCATTTGTTCTACTTCGTATTTTTGTCAACATTCTTCTGGCTTAATATATTGTCATTCGATATTTGGAGGACTTTTGTGTAAGTGCATAATGGCCACAAGTCTAATGTGCCACAACTTCGCCAATGTCTTGCAAAGCCACTTGAACTGAATTTAAGAATTGCCTAAGTCCTTCCTTAACCAGTTTAAGCTCTCCCAGTTATATCCTAATTTTTTTGCACGAACCTTAAAATCCTTAAACTATTTTTATTTAAATAAAAAACAGTCATTTCATAGGAGGCTTTTAACTAAATGTGTCCGATAAGCGAATATTTCGTGAGGAGTAGATTAAACAAGTTAAGCATAGACTTAGGCAATTCTTATATTCAGTTCAAGTGGCCTTGAAAGACATTGGCGAAATTGTGGCACTCAGAATCCAGAATAGTTTAAGTGTCATTGCACTGATGTTTTGAACAAGTAACCGGCTAGAATAATAATAATAATAATAATACAAAAGGCAGTGATCCTAGACACGTGCCGTATTGTCAGGAGGTTCCTCACTCTGCAGCCCTAACCACCGGTAGCTTGGGCCTCGCCCCGCTGCCGGAGGCACCCTAGTTTTTAAGTTTTTTATAGTATTTGTTTTTATATTCATGTATTGTAAAAAACTTAGAAGTTAAGAAGAAAAATAAATATCTTGAATAATAATAATAATAGTTTATTATTCAAAGATATTTATTTGTCTTCTTAATTCCTAAGTTTTTTACAATAAATGAATATAAAAAACAAATACTATAGTATTTACAAATACTATACTATAGTATTTGTTTTTTAGTTTCCTAAGTTTCCTAAGTTTTTTACAATAAATGAATATAGGAATTTCATTTATTGTAAAAAACTTAGGAATTAAGAAGACAAATAAATATCTTTGAATAATAATAATAATAATAATTTATTGAACAAAAAGATACAGTGCTTACAGATTAAAGTTAGTAACTGATTCTTATTGACTAATATTAGTAGATAAATCTGGATAAACTATGAACCCTGAATCTCACGCTAGGGGAGTCCTGTGTTGTGAGATTCAGTGGCCTTCCATTAAATGAGGTTAGATTTGTATGTAGGAGAATGAAGAAAATATGAAAACTAAGAAATAAAACATAACATTTCAAATTCTACTAATATTATAAACGCGAAAGTTTTTTCAATTTTTCATGGATGGATGGATTGATGGATGGATGGAGAATATTCTGATTATTACTAATTAATATGAATTAAAAATATTTTGTACCAAATCAGTAAAACAATTTTTTTTAATGACAATGCGGGCTTTAGCGAGCAAAGTTTATATGCTTCAGCTTTGACAAAAATGCTTTCGTATGTCCGGATCTCTGTCTTCCTGTACAGGTCGCATTTCATAACAGATTCTAAAAATGTACAAAAACTGACTCGACAAAAAAAAACCTGTATATTTATCGAACCTGCTTACAAAATTTCACGGCAATCGGTTGAGGAATGCGACCTGCAGAAAGGGACAGACGTCGGCTACGAGTTAAATGTTAATTAATACATAAATCATTAATCACTTATTTTTGTCAAAGTTTTAAAAAATGTTTTTAAAACGTGGAGTTAACGTAAAAGACAATTTTATTGGGAAGTAGCAAACATTTTGAGAATATACAATTTCTAACTTAACTAAACAGACTAAAAATAACGTAAAAGTTAATTGCAGTTATAAAGGAATGTACAATCCAGCATCCCGTCTCTACAAAGAAGTTAAAACTTTTGGATGGTACAGTGTATATGGTCTGGGAGTCCCGCTGGCCTTGACAATTGTAGTCCTTTTCATTGACATGCACCGAGATAAGACGTCTGCTAGTACAAATAAGCCTTCATGCTTAAGTAAGTATTCTACTATTGTTTTATTGTACTTACTTACCAGTCGACGGCACGCACCAATTTGTTCGTTGTGTGAGCATGTGTGCGTATTGTACCTATGTCATCTGCTACATGACTAGAGCCCGGTGTATGGCGACAGGCTCGCCCCCTGTCACATTTAGGCCTGAATATCGTCCGGCGAAGTGTGTGTGTTGTATTACACCTCAGCCAGCTCCCTCGGGGGAAAGGCGTGCGATATGTTAATGGTTGTGTAAAAGTTTTATTTTCTTGCTTTTTTTTGTATTGCTAAAATGTTTCAATTTTATGACATCAGGGGGCTTACCACAACCTCTTAAAACATCATTAATTAAGCCTTACTTCGTAATTTCGTACCATGACCACCCTAAAAGTATTCCTGCTACGTTTTGATATCGCTTAGCAGTTTTGATGACGTCACTCGATTTCGTTCATTCAATCCAAGGAACATTTGTTTAAAAACCGTACCACGACCTCTAAAGTATTCCTGCCGAGCTGTCAAAATAGCAGGAATGATACAAATTACAACGATTGTTAAAAAGTTGCTCTCCGTGTAACTTTTTCTATTTATTAATGAGTTTTTGCTGTGTTTCTAAGGTTCTATTTGTAATATTTAGCAAGATGGCCGATGATTTGGAAACTTTCGAGTTTCTCGAAGCAGATATTAGAAGCTCCATACTACAAAGGACGCCTTCAGACGGGCTCCAAAATAAATTTTAACCCTTTTTCACATATATTTTCTTTTGGCTAAGTCCGCTCCTTTCGATGCACTTGTTTCTTCTTAGAATGAGCCTTCGCCTGCAGACTCCTATTAAAGCCCGCAGCGATTTCACTGTGGGTTTTTAAAAAGTCTCACATGATATCGAACTGCTTCGCTGAGACTCTGCGGCCGCTGTGACAAATTATTCTAAGCATTAAATTCTAGATATCACCAAAATATTTTTCACAAACTTTAATTGTATAAGTACAGCAATTGAATTTTAATTTACCTTAGTGATCATAATAATGTAGATTTAATTTACGTTTTTGAGGGGAACCGAAAAGATGGTGTCATGATTTTGTATTATTTTCTAAAACGAAAACTCGCCTTTACTGAAAGAGGGAAAGAGGAGTGGGATTTATCTCATTTATCATCATCTTCATCAGAGATTTATTGAAAAATATTATGACAAACATACGGATGACTAGGTGGTATGGCTATGTTGCCTCTAGCCTGCCCTATGGGAAAAAAAAAAAAAAAAAAATTGACATTGTTCATACAACCAAGTGTCGCCAGATGTTTCTTAGGAGCGATTGTACGTCGGTGAGGAAAATAAAAATTCTTAGGGAAGAAAATAATAAGAAATCGTAGTGTTTTTACTTGCAACTTGTAAAAACCGTAAGTGTAATTTCCCTGTATCGATAGGATATTGTAGGCACGATTTCGCTATGCGGTCGTACTGTTGTACGACCCCGATTGTCCGATTTTTACACGGCAAAAATCGTATAATTACGATTGACATATATACATCTGGCAACACCATACTCGAAAATACTGGATTTAAGATTGATAGATGACATTCACACTGATAATGACAGTTCGTAACGCAAAAATACCACAGAGTGTGTAGAAGCACTTGTATCGTACATTCTTTTCCCATCACTATAGCAGGAGTAAAAACGTTTTAAAACATTAATGTTTTCAATGCTTGTGGTATGATACAAAACAATACTTATTAAGGAATGTATCAAAACGTTCCTGCGCAATGATGTTTTTGTAAAAGTTCATGGTAAGCCCCCAGAAATGGTTTGCTGAGTCGAAAGGGTACTGGACTTATCGTAATAAATACCTTTCACTATGGGGCTAACATAGGGGGCTATTGTACTCATCATCCTACTAATATTATAAACGCGAAAGTTTGTAAGAATGGATGGATAGATGGATGAATGTTTGTTACTCTTTCACGCCCGAACGTCTGAACAGATCTGGATGAAATTTGGCACAGAGATAGATTATAGTCTAGAATAGCACATAGGACTTTTTAACCGCGGGCGAAACCGCGGGGCGCAGCTAGTAATAAATATGTTTTACTATGGGGCTAACATAACAACATGTAGGCATAACGCTTCTAACCCAAAAAAATGCTGTCCCATACATTTTGTTGACGAATGAACTTTTCATATGGAACAGCAGTTTTTTTGCGATATCAGGGTTGACTCCATAGTAAAAGTTGTTTAAAATGACGAGTACAAAAACCCTGTTCGCCCCAGTACACCCTGTCCTGGTAGCCCTGTAAACACACACTTATAAACACACACATAACACACACACACATACACTGATGCAGGTTAGGCTATTATTAATAGGTTATAACATCTACTCCTTACTAATATTTTAAATGCGAAAGTGAGTTTGTTTGTAACGCTTTCACGTCTCAACTACTCAACCGATCATCTTAAAATTTTGCATACACGTTGTCGGGGGTACGGAAAAGGACAGGTTAATTTTTATACCGCAAAAATTAACGGTTCTTGTGTGACCGCGGGTGAAACCGTGGGGTGCAGCTAGTTTTACATGGTTATATGTAACTTACCAAAAACCTCTTTTTTTTATGTATAATAAGTCGGCGTTTGACCACCAACTCGCCTGATGTTAAGCGACGTTGTGGTCTAAGATGGAGCACGACGACCTATAAGGTACTTATTCACTCTAGCCTTGAAGTGTTGTAGAGTGAAGAAATACAAAGACGGAAGTTGAGTGAGGCGCTACAAGTGCGCTACTGCTCAGACCCGTCTTCGGAACGGTTACACCGGACTACATCCCGGAACACGACTAGGTCATTTCACGGCATGGCTTGGTCCGGTGGGTGGTGAACTCTTAAGGGTTCATTGTACTCATCAATGTGAAAAAATTTTACTATGAGGTGAACTCTGAAATCGCAAAAAAAATCAGCTGTTCCATACATTTTGTCTCAGGCCAATGAGCTGTTTGTATGAAACAGCTGTTTTTTTCGCGATTTCAGGATTGGCTTCATGATAAAAGTTGTTCATATTCATGAGTACAATAAACCCTTAAGAGGTTTTTGGTGAGTTGCCTATAACCCTGTATAATAGAAGCAAAAAATGTGGGCGGACGCGCGACGCGTGCGTATGAGCAGAATTTGCCAATGAATGAGCCAGTTCCATTTGCTGGCTGCATCATCGTAATATTTTTATGCTCGAGCACCACTGTGTCCATATTTTCAGAGTTTTGGGGCATTCATTTAACATTATCATGGTGGTTTGTTTGATTTTTTATGATAATAATAATAAAATTCGGAACACTTGCACACACGGTCGTCTGACCCCAAACTAAGCAAAGCTTGTACTATGGCAGCCAGAGACTGATATACACACATATATATTTCTAAATACGTACATAAATAGATAATTAATACCCAGACAAAACAAACACAAATGCTCATCACATGAATGTTTGCCCTAGGTAGGAACCGAACCCACGCCCCCTAGCTCAGCAGGCAGGTTCACTACCAACTGAGCCACCGAGGCAGTCAGTGTATTTAATATTATTATGGTAGTTTATTTGATTGTTTATAAATTATAATCATGTGTACATCAATTATGATCAAGTCTTTGAATATTTAGAGTGTCCAACTACGCAGGGCGACGCTCCTACAACTTTTTTTCAATTAGCCAGATAAATAAACTCATTATTGTTCACACCACAAATAACTATTTAACATAAACTTAAACTACGTACATTAACTATTGAAATTATACTTACATAAACATACATCTCATACTAATACAATACATAAATACTAAATTTGATTTTGTTTTATTACAGGTAAATCAACTATATATTACATGTATGTCCCAACCGGTATTTTAGTTTTGATAAATTATGTCTTTTTTCTGATGAGTATTTTCAAAATTTGTAAGATACGCAATAATATGGACGCTGAAGAAAAACGTAGGAATATCTCCAACACACGCAGGTAAAAATCAGCCCTAGTAGTTGAAGGAAATATTATGTCAATTAACACTGTTTTTTTTCGACAAGAGAGCCACAAGTTCTATTACCTCTCGGCGCACAATGTCACGTTCTCATAATGTCACGATGTCTCAAAATGTCATGTTCGCAAGATGTCACGTTCGCAAAATGTCACGTTCGCAAAATCTTACACATACAACTCTATTTGATGGAGTTGAATTTTATTGGAAAAATCACAACTCATTAAGAACTATAATATTATTTTCTATTTAATTAAAATCTGCCGTAAATGTTGCCAAATTCATTTTCTTTTTTGCAGTTATCACATAGTTTATTTAAAACTTTCCGTGATGATGGGTACATCATGGTTGTTGGAGTTGATGTCAGTACTTTACGGAGACATGCCTTTCTGGGCATACGTTTTATTAAATATATACAACGGCCTTATTGGAGTTATAATTTTCATCTTGTTTATCCTTAACAAGAAAATTTTTAGACTATTAGGAGCACGGTAAGTCAATATAATATGTACCTTTTTTTTTCTTATTTTTCTTTGCTAACAATTTTTTTGCCTACATTATTAATTTAAATTATAAAGAAGTAAAGATTTTAAAATTGTATGTCAGTGCTTCTATCTTGAACTACTGGGCCGTTTTTTTAATTTATTTTTTATTTGAAATTTACACAATTATTGAGAGTCATAGGCACGTAAAACGTGAGCGAAGACGCGGAAGTTAGTATATTTTACAAATTGTATGTTTGTTAAACATTTCAATATTAATTATAGATTAATATAACTTTATTACAGGCAACTAGGTGCATATGGACCTTACAGACTCACATAATTCATGTTTTTTGGAAATAACTAAATTTCAATGGTTCATGACTGTGGAGAATATTTTTTTTTTAATTCTCAAAATCTTGTATACTCGTGATGTAACTATATAGTCCAGTAATTCCATAAACAACCGTTTCATTCGTTCTGACGTGCGATACAAACGTTCGAGCGGTTAGATCGAAACCGGGCACAATTTATTTAGGTTGAAAATAAAAAATTATAAAACGCAAGTGTAATAAGTCCGAAAATGCTCTACAACTTTGGTATCAAATATTTTTATTTGATATCTTTCACGAGAACAAAGAAGATACATACAAACTTCACTCCTCAAATTTTAGTTTTTTACGATATCTCCATAACGATGCACGAAACGCGAAAAATGTGTTTGTAAAATGTAATGAAATAATTCCAAAAAAAAATGTATCTCAACGGAGAACCGAGTTTTTGTGAAAAAAATTGGATTTAACCTTTATTTTGTTTAGTGTATAGTAAGTTATTTTGGTCGACAATTTGAAGTTAAGCTTTTCTAGTGTGTTTCACGAGATTAACGAGATAACACACACACGCAGATGAATACTGTGTACAATCAAGACCTAAAAAACAATTTACTTAAACTTAATATTTATTTGTTAAATTGTTTTGTTAAATGAAATGACTTCATCATTATTATTTATAACCTGTATAATTATTATTTTCCCCTTACCATTGTAGGTATAATAATTACTATGGTAATTAACTAAATAATTAATAATAATATTAATATTGGTACAGAGCTATTTATAATTCCATTAAGTTTTGTGCAAAGCCATAGGCCAGAACCAGACTATTGCCGCGAATCGCGAACGTTCGCGAAAGTATTCTTATTGGCTGTCAAAAGCTTTTTAACTAATAGGATCGGCGTATCGACTCTTTCGCGGGTGTTCGTATCAATAGTCTGTGACCCTATTCGGAGATTTGATATTTGCATCTCACCTTTTTTCATCCTTTTTGCTCTCATTTGAAACGTCATAGGCGTGAGAGTGACCAAGATAAAATCTCACCTCATCTTACGCGCAGGAATAGCCCCCCTGGTTCAAGGAAAAAACAAATTGCTATTGTTTGGTATGTGGGAAGCTGCCCACGAAAGCTTATAATTAATTATAAAATAGCCCTATATAAATGTACATTCTTTCAGAGCTATTCCAGAATATAACGTTGTTGAATTACTGCATGATCCAAAAAAACGAGGTCGAGCATTCCGGAAGCAAACACGTACTGACGTCACTCGTCATCATGACGACCTTATTTTACGTGACATATTTCGATCTTGTGAAACATCGATTGACGTCACTAAGTGTTGCCCACGTGACCATTTTTAACTCGGAATGCCATATCTTGCGGAGTATATAATAATATGTATACCGGAAGTTAGACTGAACACTTAGGCTGATTTGCACCAAATAATTTTAACTATAACCAAAGCTTAAGGGTTCCGTGATGCTCTGAATTTTCCATACAAACGCACTTGTCAAATTTCTCGGAAACCAAATAAATTATAATAATTACGTCTTCCCCTATGTTGTTGGCTTTTTAAAAAAAACGTCCTCAAAAGAAAATAGAGCAATGAAAAATATTAACATTTGTAAGGGGTCACTTTTGACTGATTTATTCAATAGATAGACAGAGCAAATCAAAAAACCCCTTAACATAGGGAGGTTGTCTACATCATTAGCTTTTAAATTAATCCATAATACAAGGAATTCTTTGTAGTTATTAAAAATGATTACTTAGAGAAGTGCAAAATTCATAAAAAATATTAAAATTGCACTTTGTCACTTTGTAGATAATTTTAGAAGCGCTTCAGTATATTTACTTGCTCTCTTCGCTCCTCGTCTTCATCTACACGAAATGGCAATAAAAACCTGTAGCCAAACCGAAGTTAGTCTAAAGTGGTCGCCGGACCCTTAACTGCCCAAACATCTCTGGTTTAGCAGAGTTTTTACGGCTCGTTATATTACTTTTACGCTTTTGGTTATCACATAATACACTACCAAGGCGTAACCTGAGTGCGTAGTGTGAGTTTTTCTTACTTTTCGATCGCGTAAAAGTAACTCCAATTTGTATGAAAATTAAAAAGCGCCACCTAGTGGGAGTAATGAGAAACCGCAATCGTGAGTGCGAGTTTTTTGTTTACTGCCAACATTGACATGAAATATTTACTTTTTCACGGTGAATTTACGCGAATCGAGTGACAAGCTCGATTGGCACTCACACTCGCTCGTTTTCGATTGTCGATCCGTGTGACGTAAACTCGTTTACGCTGTAGTAAAGTTATTCGATTTACTTTGAGCAACTCACACTAAGCACTCAGTTCTAAAATAACTGGTAAGCCTGAGATTTTTGAACCTGTATAACTTTGGTTATAGTTAAAGTTAGTTGGTGCAACTCGGCCTTAAGTTATAGAATTTCTTGTTACTCACTATCTCGGTCGCTGGCTTTTTACCCGACTGCTCAAGAAGGAGGGTTATGCTTTTCGAGTGTATGTTCTTGTTTCTAAGCTTGAGGTATAGGTACTTGGGCGAAACTCTTAATTCAGATCAATTTTAATAATAGAACTAACTCTCTATTTTAGAGGTTTTATATGCGCTAGCGTCTCTATTCAGATATTTTTTTTATCATATTGTGTTATGTTTTTCGAGTATGTATGTACTCGTATGTGGGGATGTATGTATGAGGTTTCTTTGCCACGCCCTACAGCATAAACAGCTTGATAGATCTCGACATGTGAGGTGTCATTTGAATCGTCTTGATAGTGGAAGTGACATAGGGTACAAAATTTAATAGCTACGTTTTTTGTTTTTCTTTAATAATGTTACTTGTTCCTTTGGTAAAAGATAAAAATCTGAACTTACTTGTGAAAACTGACTTCGTCACTTTTGTTTACTATCCAGCTTGTAACGCGTAAAAAAGCTCAATGCAATCGACCATTAGTACCTAATAAAAGTAGGTATTTTATTTCCCTCAGGTTTAATATTCGTTGCCGCTGCATTGAAGATGAGGTGTTAATTCCTAACTTTTCGAGACTTGAAGACCCCGAAGACCCAGACGTCGAAATGAATGCTGAAGGAGTTAGTACATCTGAATCATCAATACCGATATTATAAAATCGAAAGTTACTCTGTCTGTCTGTTTGTAGGTTTTTCACGGCTAAACGGCTGAACAGATCTTGATAAATGATAATTAGTAACAGTATATCACGCACAAGAAAGGTTTTTGAATACTTTTTTCTGTAAACGCGAACGAAGTCGCTGGTAACAGCTAGTAATATTTAAATCTCTTTTGTTTGATATCATGTACCTTTTTTCACTTGTTACAAAACAAGCATGCGTTGAGTTTTACATTTTTTTTAAAGGACAATATATTATTTGGAAAATTATTCGAATTGCCTAAAAATATATCGATAGAAACAATAATAAATGTTTACTTTATCTGAGTTATATTTAGGTACCTATAATTTTATTTTTCATTTTCCAGACGGCCCGGTCTCCGGCTTTGATAGACCGAAACTCGTCTTCCGGCTCATCCGACCCTGATTCAGGTTCCAGGACCCAATCGTTGACAGTTGCCCAACAGTCGTCCAGCATCCGACAGTACCAATTCAGCCCTCCGGTTTTTCTACTACCATCGGCTATTTCGGTCTTGGAGAGCAGTATCACGTTCGTTACTTGGTCTCTGAATCTGACTCCGAGGATACTGCGCTCTTTGGCTAGGTGGAATACGCCCAATGTGGTCGTTTAGTGTGGAGAGGTTGTTGAAAATTTGGAAGGACAGGGGAATAACCAAAAACACAAAGTTTCGACTTATGAACTCTCTTGTATTTCCAATCTTTCTATATGGAGCTGAGACCTGGTCCTTGCGATTGCTAGACCGCCGCAAAATTGATGCCCTGGATATTTGGTGTTGGATGCGCTTCCTAAAGATACCATGGACCGCATTCCATGGTATCAACTCTGGAGGAGCTCAAAATTTGGAACAGACTGTCGTCGACTGTACAACTACGAATATTTAACTTCTTCGGACACATTTCCAGAAATGAAGACTCAATGGAAATATTGGTAGTTCAAGGTCAGGTAGTAGGAAAGAGAGGTAGAGGCAGGTCTCCTACACGCTGGACGGATCTTATCAAGATAGCCATAAACGCTTCCATGACGGAGTGCTCTCATAATGCGACGAACCGGCTAAAATGGAGAACCATTTCGAGAGCAGTAGCTACCGCCGCCGGGAACACTGACGACAATGAAGACCCACCATGTACCACCATCTTATTGACCACGCTACTCTGCCAAGAGTGCTCGATTAAGAAGAAGGTCGTTTAATGGCAGAGACTGACTTGCAACGTTTCGTCGTAGTTTTGCGTAGCATGTTAACGTAATAATTCATAAGTCAGTGCAGCGAGCCGAAGCACGCGAGCTTGTCGGCTTTTTGCGAGCTCTTTTGAACTGCAGCAAGTACAAGTGCGATTCAGAGGGTTCACGAAAAAGCCGAGAGTGACAACGTTTCCGCACTCATCCGAACTCGAATCCGATTCGTGAAAATACGGATCTAAAAAAGACTCAGACGGAATTCGAAAACTGGTGACGTACATACGAGTAGCAGTCTAGAATAGCAAACAATCTGCATCCAATAAATGTCATTTACTAGTAGCCTTAGCCTTATTGGTATGATACGAATAGGTTTCACACTATCCAAACTCCTTCAAGGGATTTATATCCGGTTTTTCTTTTATTTGGAATTATTCGTTCAGATTCGGATTGAACGCAGTGCGCGATTGTCATACAAATGATACTAAGGTTACCTCAGCCCATCAAGATAGGTCCAAAATGGAGACACATACGGATGACGGGCTCTGGGCAGAAATCGGACGACGTCCGACTTCTCAGACAACTAGGAAGTACTAATACAGCTATTTCGAACTAGTTCGGACCAGCTTTTCTCGGATTTGGATCGGACAAGTACGAAAACGCTCTCATAGTCTCCACCATAAAGATCCTAGACTAAGACGGTACCTATCGTTGGAAACGTTACCTAGAGTGTGTCATTTGTGTGTGTAGAGTGTCAACAAAAGGTATACTTTTCAAGGGTGGTTACAATGTTTTTGAAATTAGTTCCTATTTAATTATTTTACTTTGTGGATAGAGTTGATAAATAATTATAAATACGCAATTTTTTGCACAAAAAGCTAGAATGGGGAGACAGATTGATTTGAAATTTAGAGAGTGTACAATTCTTTGTTCTATTTTAATACGTACAAATGTAACAATTTCATATGAATAAAACAAATTAAATAAGATATTCTGTTTTGTGTTTAAATTCAGTACTAGTAGAGTCACTGGTAACGAGTACAATTATGAACGAGACTACTTATTCTACGTACTACGTACGTACGAATTAGTACTACGTACTAGAGGACCTAATCCAAACAAAAAACGATTCGCAACTTAATTAAGTGGCAGGAGGAGGGCCACCCACCGTGGGCTGACCGCAGGTTTGCTGCAGCGTTAACTACTGAATTGCTAATTTACGTCCGTCCAGGTTCACACTTTGATTTCAGTCAATTAGCGCCGCTTCTTACACAACCACACTGCTTGCGTGTTGGGACCACACTGATGCAAGGTGCTACGATTTCAGGGCACTGGAGTCGACGAAAATTTGAGTTTAGATGATGAAATCTAGTACTTTTGTCAAAATTAATAATTATATCGATGGAGTATAATTATACTCCTCCTTATAAGGTATGGACTTAAGAGGGCCGCGACGCTCTGAAATTTCCATACAAACGCGCTACTCATTTTTATTTTATTTTATGTAGAATAGGTCGGCGTTTGACCACCAACTCGCCTGATGATAAGCGACGTTGTGGTCTAAGATGGAGCACGACGACCCATGAGGCACTTATTCACTCTAGCCTTGAAGTTTTGTAGAGTGAAGAAGTACAAAGACGGCAGTTTAGGTATGAAAAATATCCGCATTTTTAAGGGGTCACTTTTAACTGATTTATTCAATAGATAAACAAAGTAAATCATAAACTCCATTACATAGGGAGATTGTCTACATCATTAGCTGTTAAATGAATCCATAATACAAGGGAAATTCTTAGTTACTTAAGAATGATTACAGAAGTGCACTCTGTAGGTAAGTTTAGAGCCTCGTCAGTATCATTACTCGTTCTCTTCGCTCGTTCTCTTCTTCTATACAAAATGGATTTCGATTACCTTAAGCCAACGCGAAGTTAGTCTAGGTCGAAGTTAATTTTTGTCGCCGGACTCTTAAATGCAATTAACAAGCATTGGACTGTCACGAAAGTCACCTAATACTTTTTTTTTCTTTTATACAAAGAAGTAGTGTAAAGATTTAATTCCGTCATTGGCATTAGTGTCGCCCGGTGACACTGAAGCCAAAACAATAACCAAATTTTTACGGTAAAAAACATTTTTTGAGATATTTTTATTCATTCTGTTCGCGAAATTGAGACATTTTTTTCATTTAGGTAGATACTTATAAATAAAACATTCAAGTCTCTGCTTCTTCGACGCTGAATAGAAAAGTTTATGTTCAGAAAATGGAAAAAGTTTTCCACTCCCTCACGCGAGAGTTTTGTTCTAATTAATTCAGATGGTACCGTTATGGTGCGTGTCCACTGAAACGGAGATAAGCTGTGTATGAATTGACCAATCACAAAGAAGGGAGCGGAGCGTGCATTGTCATACATTTTGATTGGTCAATTCATGTACTGTTAAGCTCTGCTCCGCTTGTCTCCATCTCAGTGAAAACGCGCCCCTAACTCGTATGCTGAAACGACGCTAAGTCATGAATCTAGATTTAAAGCTATTTTTACGAATGTTAAAACAAGTTTTAAGGGTCTGGCGACCACTTTGGACTAACTTCGTATTGGCTAAAGGATTTCTATTGCCATTTCGTCTAAAAGAAAACAACGAGCGAAGAGAGCAAATAGAGAGACTGACGAGCCTCTAAAGTTATCAACAGAGTGACAAAGTGCAATTTTAATTTTTTTAATGACGTCTGAACTTCTCTTTACATTCTTAAATCATTAAACATTTCCCTTAAATTATGAATTAATTTAAAAGCTAATAATGTAACCCTCTCTATGTAAAGGCATTCTTTATTTTCTTTGTCTATCTATTGAGTAAATCAGTCAAAAGTGACCTCTTACAAATGCGGATATTTTTCATAGCTCTCTTTTCTCTTGATGACGTTTCTTAAAAAAACCAAGAACATAGGAGCAGAGATAAAGTTCATTTAATTGTACATGCTAAATTTCATCATAATCTGACAAATGGTTTCCAAACAATTTGACAAGCGCGTTTGTATGGAAAATTCAGAGCGACGCGGAACCCTTAAATCTAGATTCATAGTCAAGAATCTCGATTTAAGGGTTCCGCGTCGCTCTGACAAACGCGCTGAATTTTCCATACAAAGCCTCGTTTTCAAGCACGCGGACCTTAGACTGCGTATCTTTGACTCCTTAGGCAGTTTCTTGCCTGTAAATTCTGGGTAATGGCTCTTTTTCCGAACAAGGTCAAGAGAGTCATTTAGAAAGATTTTTTTTATCATTTTTATAACTTAGACGTTTTTAGGTGCATTTTGTTTTCTCAATTGAATGATAAATAAATAAATAAATAAATTCGGGACACTTCCACACACGGTCGCCTGACACCAAACTAAGCAAAGCTTGTACTATGGCTGCCAGAGACTGATATACACACTAAGATATCTTTAAATACATACTTAAATAGATATTAACACGCAGACATAGAACAAACACAAATGTTCATCACATAAATGTTTGCCCTAGGTGGGAATCGAACCCACGCCCCCAAGCTCAGAAGGCAGGTTCACTACCAACTGAGCCACCGAGGCAGTCAAGATATTTAATTTGATTTCCATCGAAGATATTTGCTAGGAAGTTTTGTGGAGCCCATAGAAAAAATCCATCAATAGGACAACTTCACTTACACAGCGAGATGACCCTATTGGTGGGATTTTTCCCCTGCACCTTCTGAGCTAGGGGCGTGGGTTTGATTCCCACCTAGGGCCAACATACATGTGATGAACATTTGTGTTTGTTCTATGTTTGGATGGTAATATCTTTATTAGTATGTATTTAAAAGTATAAATGTAGGTATTATATCAGTCTCTAGCTGCCATAGTATAAGCTTTGCTTAGTTTGGGGTCAGACAACCGTGTGTGTTAGGGTCCCGAATATTATTATATTATTATTATCATTTCCCTCGCAAATCTCTGGTGGAAACTCAGCCTTAGAGGTTCCGTCTAGAGTTAATGGTTCATTAAGGATATTTTAAGAACAATTCGTTTTCAAAGTACTCGTTTTACTGAACTTTATTGCATCACCTTAAACCTTTAGTTTTTACCATAGAATCCGCGACGCGTTATCAGCGTAGTACTAAAAAAAATACTGAAAATCCCCAGAAACTAAATCTTTACTATGTTTACTAAATCTTTAAGCAAACCCCGAAGGAGTTGGCAGAGGTGTAATACAACACCCACGCTTCGCCGGGCGATATTCAGTCCCAAATGTGACAGGGGCTAGCCTGTCGCCATACACCGGGCTTAGTCATGTAGCAGATGACATACAATAAAAATAGTTTTAGGATAACTATTTAGCTCATAATATATCAGCTATTTTAAAGTAATTTAAGTTTTTTCATACCCTTCTCCATATACTTCCTTTTCATATACCTACTTCTTTCTCTTCGTGATGATCCCTTTCTCCGTCTAAGACGGAGAAAGGGATCATCAAGTTTTTAAATTTCTGATCTCTCCATGAGCAAGGTAAGTATAAAAACTAAAATTACTTTAAAATAACTGTTTTGTTAAAAGCTAAATAATTATTTTAAAATTAAATAATCCTATAATTATTTTCAAATGTTATTATTAAAAACGCTGAATTGTATGAGCGAGGTAGCAATAATGAACGTTCAATGCTCATGTAATCAGAAAATTCTAGCTATTAATGTCTACTTTCTATGAAAAATATCCAAAGCAGTAACAAAAAACTTTGTGAGACGCTACCGGAGAGTAACATTATTATAAACTACTAAGAAAACCAGAAGAAAACTCAACAATGCATTTTTCCAGCGAAAATTCACTCAAAATATTTAGTTACATTGAAATACGATACTTTGTCTCTCAATTACAGCGACGAAGATGCACTTTAGCAAATTTTACCGGGCGTTTTAAGATGAGGCAGGAGTGAAGTGGAGGAAGATAGGGTGGAATACTGACTCTTATGAGAGACGTGGTTGAAAAGAGATAGAGAGAGAGTAAAAAGATAGAGAGAGCATATTAAAGGAGGAGAGCGAGAGCAAATTAGAGAAAGAGAGAGAGAGAGAGAAAGATAAATTGGGAGTCTACGCTTTTTCAACTTTAATGTTTTGCGTGAGAGAGAAATATGTACGATCTGTCACCACGATATATGGTCTGTGGTGTATGTGTCGCCGCTAACTAGCTTAATTCACCGTTCAATTAACAGCCTAGCCTTTTTACTAAACGGCACCGTTCAACTAGCTTCCTGATGATATTTAGGCATTCAAACAAATTGGTGCGTGCCGTCGGCAGGGTTTGAACCCGCTCCCTCTCGCTTGAGAGGCGGGCCTTCTCCAACTAGGCTGCCATCGCTATTTTATTTACTTATTATTTCAAGGTGAAAAATAAGCCCAAGGGAATCGTACTTATCACTATAAACAACTTTTACTATAGAGCCAACACAGAATAGTGAAAAAAAACAGCTGTTCCATATAAAAAGTTACTTAACTTGATCCTGAACAAAATAAATGGAACAGCTGTTTTTTTTTTCGACTTCAAGGCTGGCGCCGTAGTAAAAGTTGTTCATAATGACATTTATCATAAGCGATTGTAGCCTAGTTGGAGAAGGCCCGCCTCTCAAGCCAGAGGGAGCGGGTCAAACCCAGCCGACGACGGCACGCACCAATTTGTTCATTGTGTGAACATATGTGCGCATTGTATGTCATATGCTACATGACTGGAGCCTGGTGTATGGCGACAGGCTCGCCCTCAGTCACATTCGGCACTGAATATCGTCCAGCGAAGTGTGGGTGTTGTATTACACCTCTGCCAGCCTCTTCGAGGGTAAGACGTGACGATATATATATTATAACTAGCTGCGCCCCGCGGTTTCACCCGCGGTTAAAAAGTATCCTATATGCTATTCTAGACTGTAATCTATCTCTGTGCCAAATTTCATCCAGATCTGTTCAGCCGTTCTTGCGTGAAAGAGTAACAAACATCCATACATCCATTCTTACAAACTTTCGCCTTTATGATATTAGTAGGATGATGTTTACAATTGCCTGTTCTTCTGAGTAGAGGCTCTTTATCCGAACAAGGCGGTCGAGTCTATTTAAATTACTTCGTCGTTCATAAATGTATCTTTTATACCTAAATTGAATAAAAACATTTTGACTTTGAATTTGACAATGACCCCCTTTCGGCTTAGTACCCCCTTTCTTGATAACCCCTTAACACTCCGACCTATATTAATAAGGATAAACCCATGTTATGAATTGGACAGTTAATTGAAATTCCATATGGACGAGGTTGGCAGAGTGACTAATTATATTAGAAGGAAATTATCACGAGAATTGTAACTTTAATTGACAAGCAAGTTACGGTTTTAGCCTACCAGACCAATTAGAAATAAGGATAGGATAGCTGTACAGAGATTTAGACTGACTAAGTCAAGAAAGTCATTTTTAGGCAACTGCGTTCGTTTTTACAATAAAATCCCGAAAAATATAACAGGGCTCACCGAGGGAAAATTCAAATCACATGTAAAAACTACATTAATGAAAAGAGGATATTATAAGGTTAAGAATTATTTAGAAGATAAAGATGTCTGGAGCCTTCCACTTCCGCCAAGTAGCCACTAGTATTTATAGATATTACCTAGTTGTAAGCAAAATTTGTGAGACTGTAATTTATTTATTATTTCAAAAAATAATGCCCCTTTCTTGCCTGTTCTTCTGAGTAGAGGCTTTTTGTCCGAACAAGGCGGTCGAGTCTATTTAAATAACTTTGACGTTCATATGTGTATCTTTGATACCTAAATTGAATAAAAACATTTTGACTTTTTTGACTTTGACTTTGAATTATAATATTGTGACTAGCTGCGCCCCGCGATGTTAGCCGTGTTTAAGAGTCCGGCGAACACTTTAGACTAACTTCGCATTGGTTTAAGAGGGCCGCGACGCTCTGAAATTTCCATACAAACGCGCTACTCAAATTTCTTGGAAACTATTTGTCAGATTATGATGAAATTTCGGATGTAAAATTAAATTAACAATATCTCCGCCCCTATGTTCTTTTTATTTTAAAAACGTTCTCAAGCGAAAATAGAGGTATGAAAAATATCCGCATTTTTAAGGGGTCACTTTTGACTGATTTATTCAATAGATACACAAAGCAAATCATAAATTACATTACATAGGGAGGTTGTCTACATCATTAGCTGTTAAATGAATCCATAAAACAAGGGAAATTCTTAGTTATTTAAGAATGATTACAGAAGTGCAAAAGTCATAAAAAAAATGAAATTGCACTTTGTCACTCTGTAGGTAAGTTTAGAGGCTCGTCAGTATCATTACTCGCTCTCTTCGCTCGTCTTCTTCTTCTAGACGAAATGGCTATAGAATACCTTGAGCCAATGCGAAGTTAGTCTAGATCGCCTAGGTCGAAATTAGTTAGGTCGCCGGACTCTTAAGGTTTTCCATAACCATTTCGTCTAGAAGAAGATGACAAGCGAAGAGAGCAAGTAAAGAGACTGACGAGCCTTTAAAATTACTTACAGAGTGACAAAGTGCAATTTAATTTTTTTTATGACTTTTCCACTTCTCTAATCATTCTTAAATAACTAAGAATGTCCCTTGTATTACGGATTCATTTAAAAGCTAATGATGTAGACAACCTCCCTATTTAAAGGGATTTTTGATTTGCTTTGTTTATCTATTGAATAAATCAGTCAAAAGTGACCCCTTACAAATGTGAATATTTTTCATTGCTCTATTTTCTCTTGAGAAAAAACGAAAACGAAACGAATTAAATTAACAATTTCGGAGAAATTGTTAATTTAATTGTACATGCTAAATTTCATCATAATGTGATAAATGGTTTTCAAGGAATTTGAGAAGCGGGTTTGTATGGAAATTTCAGAGCGTCGCACAGTGTGCGCTGTAGAACAAGCCAGGTGGACAAAAGTCGTTATCAAATTCCCGGAAATGAGTACTATGTACCTGTAAACAAAACCCCCAAACCCCCAATTCCAAGAACTATTTATGTCTAACATTCCATACTAATGAGTCATTGTTTATCAAAGTGAGCTAATGAGGTAAATGCAATTTTAAATATAGGTCAGTTGCATTTTAGCGACACTTTCACTAACACCTCATTGTGGCAGTTTTTAATTTTGTGGAAAGTTTAGTGATGGATTTCAATTCTGAAGGTATGTATATTAATATTTTATTATTAGAATCTTTTAATGTGCCTTAAAAATTATTAGAGTAGGTTATCAACGAAAACACAAAAAAAAACATATTTTTTCTTTGATTTCAAACTTATCGAGTATGGGAAAAGCATGTATCCTCTTGTATCCAGGCTAATTTTTTTATATGTTTTAGCTGCATGACTATAGATTATTGTGACATATATTTTACGTAGCACAAATGAGTACAACTATTTTTTTTTCTCTTTTTTGCAGAAAAGCTCCACTCTATTAATAAAATAGAGTTTTTCGAAGAATGGCTTAGACACGAAAAAGACGAAAGAAATGATCGTCTATTTGAATTTATTTCGTCTAAGTTTGAGTTTTCTGAAATTTCTGAAGATAGTCAAAGAGACATTAAGATGAAGTTAGCCAGTATTTCATCAAAAATCGCTTCCAAATGGGTTTCTTCAGGAAAGTCAAGGGAGCGTTTTCTTATTAAGAATAAGTTGTGGCTAGAAGGCGAAGAGTTAGAGTTCTGCGTGCGGTCAATTCAACCGCAACCTTCTACCTCATCCACTGACCACTCTCGACCCGGAAGACCCAAAAAAGACTTCGAAGATTCGTCTTTCAAAACTAAAAAACGTAGAGTTGAAGATTTAGTTTACTCGCGGAGTGTTGGCGAATTGATGACTGCTGCAGAAGTAGCTGCACGATCTACTGGACACAAAAACGTTGCCAGGGTTATAAAGGACATTGGCGAAAATCCGACTTCTGCGAGTGTGTGCCTTCAACAACCCAGTGCTGTGCAGAATAATAGACCACTAAGTAGTGACGAGGCATTAGCCTACTATATAGACTCTAAGTCGACCACTCACTCCTATAAACAGACTAGGAAATGGACTATGAAAGTCGGGCACCACGTGTTTCCATCATATAATTGCATTGTTAAATCAAAAAAAGCGTGTTATCCTTCTGAGGAGCACATTGTTGTGACACAATCTCGAGCAGAAATTGAGTTACAAGCTTTACTCAACAAAACAGCGGAACGGTTAATAGAAGCTCAGAGAGAAGTTGTCACAAGTGTGCTCCCCAATTCATCATTTACTCTTATAAGTAAATGGGGTTGTGACGGGAGTTCCGGTCATAGTGCTTACAAACAGAGATTTGAGAACAGCGAAGACACTGATGAGTTCCTTTTTGTTTATTCGTTTGTTCCTCTTAGGTTAATCGACGAAGCTAACAATATCATCTGGCAAAATCCTCGTCCATCATCGACGATGTTATGTCGACCAATTAAATTTATTTTTGTCAAAGAAACTACAGAGTTGACAAAAATCGAAACCGATAAAGTTTTGGAACAAATAAACAACTTGGAGCCTACATCTTGTGATCTTGGTGCTTCTGAAATTTCTGTTAAACACAAGCTCCTGCTGACTATGACCGATGGAAAAGTCTGCAACGCTTTGACAGAGACCCAGTCAGCGCAGAAATGCTATATTTGTGGAGCTACTCCCAAAATGATGAATGATGAAGGAAGGCATTTTGATAGCAATCAAGATAATTTTGGCTTTGGTTTGTCAACATTACATGCTTGGATTCGTTCGTTTGAGTGCTTTTTACACATTAGTTATAAGTTAGATATTAAGAAATGGCAAGCTACACTGAGAGAAATTAATTGTTGGGTCAACAAAACTCTAACAAATATTACATGTCGAAATAGGGATAACTGAGAATTTTGTTATAGCGACAGACTTCAATTTGTTATTGCAGCATGTAAAAATTGTTACAGCAACAAATAAATTGATGAAATAAACAGTTTTATCGTTGTAATCACAATTTTTTTTGCGGAGAACAACAAATTCAGATTAGTTCCGATGACCTATTCTTATTTTGTAGAAATGGCTTTGGTTACTGTAACAAAATCATATCTTGTTATATTAAATGTTTCCTATTTGTTTTATTTTACAATGAATAATCGGTTAAATTACTGGTTAGAAATACTAGGAAAGCTGTTTGTTATAACCATTATTGTGTGTTGAAGTAGTAACGCTAAAGTTAAGGTGTACTAATAATGTATGTTGGATTTATTACGGATTTCTGTTAAAACCACTCATAAATCGGTTAAACTACTCGTTAGAAATACTAAGAAAGTTGTTTGTAATTACTATTTTTGTATGTTGAAGTAGCAACGCTAAAGGTGATGTTTACTAGTAATATTTGTTGGATTTATGGCGGGGTTTCTGTTAAAACCACTCATAAATCGGTTAAATTACTGGTTAGAAGTACCAGGAAAGCTGTTTGTTATTACTATTATTGTATGTTGAAGTATAAACGCTAAAGGTTAGGTCTACTAATAATATTTGTTGGAATTATTACGGGGTTTCTGTTAAAACCACTCATAAATCGGTTAAATTACTGGTTAGAAGTACCAGGAAAGCTGTTTGTTATTACTATTATTGTATGTTGAAGTATCAACGCTAAAGGTTAGGTCTACTAATAATATTTGTTGGAATTATTACGGGGTTTCTGTTAAAACCACTCATAAATCGGTTAAATTGCTGGTTAGAAATACTAAGAAAGCTGTTTGTTGTTACTATTATTGTATGTAGAAGTAGCAACGCTAAAGGTAAGGTGTACTAATAATATTTGTTGGATTTATTATGTCGTTTCTGTTGAAATAACTCATAAATCGGTTATATTACTGGTTAGAAATACTAGGAAAGCTATTTATTACAACCACTATTGTATGTTGAAGTAGCAACGCTAAAGGTGATGTTTACTAGTAATATTTGTTGGATTTATGGCGGGGTTTCTGTTAAAACCACTCATAAATCGGTTAAATTACTGGTTAGAAGTACCAGGAAAGCTGTTTGTTATTACTATTATTGTATGTTGAAGTATCAACGCTAAAGGTTAGGTCTACTAATAATATTTGTTGGAATTATTACGGGGTTTCTGTTAAAACCACTCATAAATCGGTTAAATTGCTGGTTAAAAGTACTAGAAAAGCTGTTTGTTGTTACTATTATTGTATGTAGAAGTAGCAACGCTAAAGGTAAGGTGTACTAACAATATTTGTTGGATTTATTATGTGGTTTGTGTTGAAATAACTCATAAATCGGTTATATTACTGGTTAGAAATACTAGGAAAGCTATTAATTATAACCACTATTGTATGTTGAAGTAACAACGCTGAAAGTAAGGTGTACTTGTAATATTTGTTGGATTTATGACGAGATTTCTGTTAAAACCACTTGTGAAACGGTTAAATTACTGGTTAAAAAATACTAAGGAAACTGTTTATTATAATCAGTATTTTCTGTTGATACTTCAACAGAAAATACTGATACTGAACAGTTTTCCTAGTATTCTTAAGCAGTAATTTAACCGTCTTACAAGTGGTTTTAACAGAAACCCCGTCATAAACCGAACGCATATCTCCAGCACAACACGTCTAAAGCGTTGTCACTTCAATAGACAATATTAGTTAGGCAAAATAGTTTCCACAAAAACTAGGTAGGTACGAAAACATAACAAAAAAGAACTTATTGTTAAATATTTCCATTTAACTATTTATGTTGATAATACAATGATCTCTGTTTTAAAAGTGACAATAGTAACGTTAATAAATGATAATAGTTAATAAATCCAACAAATATCGTTATATGACTACCCAGTAAGCTGATTTTACCAATAAACGAACAAATAAAAACCAATTTATTATTATTAATCATGTATAGTTGTGGTATCAGGAGACTAGGTAGTCTTTTGACTCTTTTAAAATTATTGAGTATAAAATGATAGAATGAATTCACAAATAAGTAATTTTATTTTCTAAAAAAAACTAAATAGGTATTAAAGAAAATCACTTAATGATACAAATCATATTTAGTGAACCCCATTTATTTATATCTAGCCTAAATCATAATGTATGGAATTCTAAGAAAGACGTCACTTTCGTGCACCTTTTGCAGAACTTCATACATTTCAACTGCATAGGGTGTATTTTTGAACGACGGACGTATTCTAGGCTACCATCATTCTTTCGGGTACGCAACATTCAAAACCATAAAACATTTAAAGCAAATGTCAATTACTTTTGTTGATGAAGTACTTCATGTCGACTACCATATGGATTGCTTCAAGCTCTGTAAGTGTACCAACACTTAAACTCATAGGCTGGCAAGTCAATCCTTTTTTGTTGTACGACTTATGTCTATTCTTCAATTATTATTCTTCTTTTATGTCAGCATAATTCTAAAACAAAATAAAACTTTAATAAATAATAATACCAATAAATAAATATTTGAGACATTATAACACACACGGTCGCGGTCGTCAGACCCCAAACTAAGCAAAGCTTGTATTATGGCTGCTAGAGACTAATGAACATACATTACATACATTATTCTTCTTATATTTTGGGAAACATACTTAAACAGATACCTAACAACCAGATATAAAACAAACAAAAATGTTTATCACATGAATGTTTGTCCTAGGGGGAATCGGTTCCACACTCCTAAGCGCAAAAGACAGGTTTACCACCAACTGAGCTATCGAAACAGTCATAGTTCAATATCAATATTACACTTTTAACCAATATTACAAGAATTTCAGACCAATAAACTACATAATTGAATGCCTATATTACATACAACAAGTATATAAATATTCAAATATCAACTTACTTCGACATGTGTTATAAAAGCTTGTCTAGACGGCAATAGGCACCTTATTGTATTTTTTCTCGTCAGCAGTCAATATTTGTGATGTTCATTTTGCATGCTAAAGTACTGCAAACATCAAAGTCTCGAATATCTGCAACAAATTACAAATAATATTATAAATGATTGGTACAGGACCAGGATGAGTGGCATACGAGATAAGAGGTCCATGCTCAGCAGTAGGCGATTACGGGCTGATGATGACGATGATTATAAAACGATATTGCGCTTTTGGTTATATTTCTCTTGCTGTTGTAACGCCTTCAAATAGACTGCAAGGGCTCACTAAAAATAGTACAATAGAAATACATCAAACTTCTTTTCTACTTATTTAAGTTTAATAAAATAATAAATGTGAAATTAGCAGAGGTATCGGTTGAAGTTAGGTTGTCAACCTTCAATATATAAATTGCTCACTAGTTAACAATAGAATTTTATATTTTCATTTCATGGTTAGTTAAGTAGGTACAGACATTCGGACCATATCACATTTTCAATTAGCCTTATGCGAAAAATGTTCTTAGTTCAAATGAGTACTTACTCTCACTATGTTATTTGAACTGCAACTCAAAATTGTCTTCATTTGTAGTCCCATCATCCAGCATCTCACTTTTCAAACAACTTCAAATTTTTGTCTTCATTTATATTACAAAAGTCAATTTCAATCTGGAAGTAAAAAAAACATTAAAAGAGGCTATTACTTGCATCACAGTTTTGTATTATTTAAAGTTACAACACAATTTTAGTAAACTAAACCTAAAGTATTTGTTATGATAACAAAATGTTATAATTTCAAACAACAATCGTTTTGGTTACCAATCATCATCATTATAGTCTTTTACGCCCACTGCAGGGACATTGCAGGGCTATCCACCACGCTATAGTTCATGAGAATACAATTTTAAGTGCGAATATGTGCCATGGAAAAATATCGAATTTTAATTTTTATAATTTTTTATAAACTTCTCAACCGATTTTGATAAAATTGTATTGGGACCTGGAAACTTTGAAATAAAAAATGAATTTTCTAAATCGGTTCAAGCGTCTTTGAGGAATCGGAACATACCTACGAAAAGATAACGACGAATTGAGAACTTCCTCCTCTTATGAAGTCTCTTAAAAAAAGGTTATTACTAATTAGGTACTTACAGAATGCATCGTCTTTATTTCTTCGATGTTATTTTTTATGTCCTAATTTTAATTTTATTCGGCCCCTCAGATTTTAAGTACTACATCACTCAGGCCGTCCAGCCACGATGTTATTGTAGTGTTTTCTGAAAAATTTGAAGATTAATTAATTTAAAATCATACAAGAAACCAACTGACGCTCAGCCAAAACGGACAACGAAGTCTCACTTTAGGTCACAATCTCAGCTTACCACTATCAACTTTGGGAAAACTTTCTACTATTGATAAATGGTATATAGGTGCAATTATGTAAGTTTTGAATTATTTTAAAGTAACCTATTAATAAACTGCTACTAAAAAAAACTCAATTCAAAACTACTTACCGCAGAATATTTTTAATGCGTCTTTCTACGCCCAGGTTTGTAGATCTTCAATTTTTTGACTTTATTAACGGCTGTTATAGTACTTCACACATACTAAATAATATGAAATCGAAGTGTGGACGCGATCGTTGCCTCTAATAGCACTTTTTTACTTCACTTCACGTACAAAATAGTTCAATTTAACACAAACTTTAATATTAGAAATATAAGTGCGGACACGTTGTTGCCTCAGTGCGGTTTTTCACGAAATGAGGAAGCGGGCGGATGTACGCGACGATAGTAGCTGAACCAG
This sequence comes from Peribatodes rhomboidaria, assembly GCA_911728515.1. Classification (NCBI taxonomy): domain Eukaryota; kingdom Metazoa; phylum Arthropoda; class Insecta; order Lepidoptera; family Geometridae; genus Peribatodes; species Peribatodes rhomboidaria. The sequence goes on from OU452190.1 coordinate 4,044,280, forward strand.
TGTTACCAGCAGTACTCAAAGAAGATAAAGTCCGAAACTAAATCAGAAATTACAAGAAATTACCTGAGCGAATAAAACCATTTTTAAGTTTAAACAACACCGATTATTGAACGAGCGAAGCAACGGTCCACGATCCCACTGGGACAAATCGGCGTTGTGTGTGTGTTTGTATGTTTGTTCGAATACCGTTGACCAGATCAGCATGAAATTTTGTAGTCAATTAGTTCACGCCAGTCGGTCAACTAAGTTACCAACCTACTTACTTGTTTAACTAATCGAAAGCTCAACGGTTCAACCTGAAATTTAAATTTAAAAAAGGAAAGACGATGTCGAGGTCGTTTAAAAACTTTGCCTTTCCGCGTAACGTGCACAATTTAGCACACGCAAAATTATAACGATACCATGGCTCGACATTTTTCTTTCTTTTCCACTTGCGCCACTACTTTTCATCGACAGATCGATACCGTACGTTATAAATTTATTTAAATTGGTAACGTTAAATTTGTTGTTTTGGTTTAATTTGAATTATTATGGCTGCACCGGCCCACGCACCCATGCTTAACGGCTTCACTCCACTGTTCGCAGAGCTCTGTGTTTACTCTTTTTTGGTCTGAGGGTGCAACATACAAAATCACTGTTTTATCGTGATTTACCAACAATTTTACAATCGAGAAAGTTTAAGTTTTCAAACCTTAGTAAATTTACCCGACGTTTTAAGCAACACTATGAAATTGGCAACACCGGCACATAAGCGAGCAACTGACTAAACAAAACTCTCGGCGCGTGACGGCCGCGGCATAAACAGGTTTCAACCTGTCCACAGCGTACAAAATTATTTTGTTATTTTAACAAAATTTCCTTAGTAGTTAACCAACATAATTGTATTATGCGTACGATGCGTACCTATTTATTTTGGATCTGAATGTAATTTGTAATGTTATTATTATTTTGGAGTAACATAGCATAGCATAGCAATACTATAATAATATACCTACATATTATTATGGTATTTCTTAGTAGGGTAAAACACTATGATCAGACCTGCACCAGTACTAAGCCTTCAAACATTTTATTTCCTTCTAAATACTTAGTGATAAAGTGCACTAACGTCAACGGATATTTTAATACATTTTGTAAACGTGGGTGTAGGTATACCTATTTAAATTTTTTTTATGCGCGGTCGCCTAACCCTGAACTAAGCAAAGCTTGTACTATGGCTTCTAGAGACTGATATACATGCATTTATATATTTAAATAAATATTAACACCCAGACATGGAACAAACACAAATGTTTGTCACATTAATGTTTTCAGGGAAGTAGTTATCGTTTCTTATTATGTTTGAATTAAAAGTAATTCGTGAAAAGTAAATTATTATTTTTATTTAAATATTTCTAATTTGTGATATTCGTTTACCTATACGTATAACTATAGTGATCGACTGAAAAACTTTGTATCCACTAGCTGCGCCCCGCGGTGCTACCTGCGGTCAAAAAAGTAGCCAATGTGCTATTCCAGAGTAAAATCTACCTTTGTGACAAATTTCATTCAGATCCGTTCAGCCGTTTTGGCTTGAGTAATAAACATCTATGCACCTTTTTAACTTTTGCACCTATAATATTAGGTTCGACTGAGACAGAACGGAAAACTCCTCGCGCATTTCTGACGTCATTGACAAATGAACCATACTAATACCACCACCACCATAAGAGTTGGATGTGATAATTATGTAACCAATGAACTTAGCTATCCATCACGTTAAAAGTTGGCCTGTTTATTACCCGAATATGGCAAAGTAATATATGCGGTTATATTTTTTATCGATATGTATGTTTTCTTAGACCCCTAACCAAAAGTCTAAGTATGTAAAGTACGTTCATCTATTACCTCGTTACTTTTAAACTACTCATCATAATTTGACAAATGAGACATCGTTGCAAGCGTCTCAATTAAGTGGACAATTGTCCACTGGTTATATTTTAACTAAGTATGTAACGTTACATTAACTTATATGACTACTTTGACTATACTCTATAGTTGATCTTAACGACGTGTTTGGTTTCTTTTAATTTCTTTTAGTTTGTATGTTTAATTGAACTAAAGTGTCTTTATTATTTTAAAACTAGAAATAACTGTTGAATTTAGTCTGTACCTAGCAAATTTAACATTTAAGGATATTAGAAACCAAGATTAGTGTTGTTTCTAACTGTAACGTTTTGTTACTTCATACTACTATAAAGTTAAACTACCACTCACTCACTGACTCACTGACATAGAGAAACCTAAAGGGTATAAGGAGGGGTAGGGGGGGAAAAGTGAATACGGGGTCGTGTAGGGTTCGGTTCAGAGGGCCCGGGAAAAATCCGAAATTGGAACTTCTCCCTACCCTGATGGTGGTATGCCCACGTATCTCGGAAACGGTGCATATTTTTACTATAGCACTTGAACTAATTTTTGAATAAACCTTGGGAATTTTCAGAAGAATTAAAAAAAAACATGGCCGCTATACAAAAAAAAAAAAATCCATACAAAATTGAAACGTGAATAACTCGGAAACTATTCAAGTTTTAGATAGTCAGCTTGAACAAAAGTCATAGGGAATCGGAGGGGCTACCAGGTGGGTGTCATAAAAATCCAAGATGGCGGATTCAAAATGGCGGCCAAATTTCAAAATGGTTCGAGGATTCTGATTTTTTGCATCCGGAGGTTTTTGAGGTATCTGATTCCATTCCTGAAATAAAATTTTGAAAAAGTGTTTTTTTTAATATGGCTGCCATACATTCAAATTTTTCCATACACGGCGAAACCTAAAGGGTACAAGGGGGGGTGGAGGGTGAAAAGTGAATATAGGGTCGTATAAGGGGTGTTTCACATTCTCCGAAGAAAATCCGAAATTGGAACAAATACCTACTCTGATGGTGGTATGCCCTGGTATCTCAGAAACGGTGCATATTTTTGGTAGAGCGCTTGAACTAATATTTTAGCAACTCTTGGGACCTTTCAGGAGAAATAAAAAAAAACATGACTCCCATACAAAAAAAAATTCTCCATACAAAATTGATACGTGAATAACTCGGAAACGTTAAGTTTTTTAGGGAGTGAGATTGAACAAATGTCATAGGGAATTGGAAGGGCTACCTGGTGGGGGTAAAAAAAATCCAAGATGGCGGATTCAAGATGGCGACCAAATTTCAAAATGGTCGGAGTGGTCTGATCTTTTGTATCTGGGGGTTTTTGGGGACCCCGATTCCAATTATGAAAATAAATTTTGAAAAAAAAAAATTAACATGCTGCGAGGCCGAAGGCCGAGCAGCAGTACTCGAACGGTGCAAGGCGAGGCCGAAGGCCGAGCCTTGCAGCGTTCGAGTACAACTAAATTTGAAGTCGAATAGGTCAGACCGAAGGCCGAGCCCCCAATTGCGAGGCCGCAGGCCGAGCGCACCGATGCGAGGCCGCAGGCCGAGCCCCAGCTGCGAGGCCGAAGGCCGAGCAGCAGTACTCGAACGGTGCAAGGCGAGGCCGAAGGCCGAGCCTTGCAGCGTTCGAGTACAACTAAATTTGAAGTCGAATAGGTCAGACCGAAGGCCGAGCCCCCAATTGCGAGGCCGCAGGCCGAGCGCACCGATGCGAGGCCGCAGGCCGAGCCCCAGCTGCGAGGCCGAAGGCCGAGTAGCAGTACCCGAACGGTGCAAGGCGAGGCCGAAGGCCGAGCCTTGCAGCGGTCGAGTACAATGACACACAATCAAAGTCGGATAGATCACATTAGCGAGGCCGAAGGCCGAGTCTACGACCGCGAGGCCGAAGGCCGAGCCGCACCGGGGCGAGGCCGTCAGGCCGAGCCACGGTGCGTACAGGACTACTCGACCGATGCGAGGCGAGGCCGAAGGCCGAGCCTTGCACCGGTAGAGTACGAAAACTGCGATTTAAACAGACTGCTTGATCGAATAAACTGCGGAATCGAAACGTAGGGCACCACAAAATCAGGGCACCCCGACTACAGGGCACCGCGGGCCGCTTGCGGCCCGCGCACCGCCCAAAATACTAGTCTAACATATATGTTTGCTTCAATTTATTAAAGTTGCATTGTTGATTTTATCCAGTAGATTTCTTAACTTCGACTATATTCTATAGTTGATCAAAACGATATGTTTGGTTTCTTTTACTAAGTTTGTATGTTAATGTGAACTAAAGTGTCTTTGTTATTTTAAAGAAGAAATAACTGTTGAATTTAGTCTGCATCTGGTAAATTTAACCAAGATATTGGCAACCAAAATAAGTGTTGTTTTAAACTGTAACGTTTCGATCCTTCTAACAAATATGTTAGGTTCAGTTTAATAAAGTTGTATTGTTGTTTTCATCAAAGTGATTTCTTAACTTTGACTATACTCTATAGTTGATCTAAACGATTTGTTTGGTTTTTCTTACCAAGTTTGAATGATTATTTGAACTTAAGTGTCTTTGTGATTTTAAAGAAGTTTAAAGAAGTTTGATACTGTTGAATTTAGTCTGAATCCGGCAAATTTAACCGATATATTGGCAACCAAAAGAAGTGTTCTTTCAAACTGTAACGTTTCGTTCCGTATAAAAAAATATGTTAGGTTCAGTTTAATAAAGTTGCATTGTAGGTTTCATCAAAAAGATTTCTTGATTTTGATTATATTCTATGGTTGATCTAAACGATGTTTTTGGTTCTTTATTTCTTAGTTTACCTGTATAATTAAACTAAAATGTTATTTTATAGAAGAAGAAAAAATTGAATTTAGCTGGCATCTGGTAAATTCAATCTACATCTAGATCTAGACCCAAAAATATTATTCTTTCAAACTGTAACGTTTTGTTCCTTCTAGTAAATATGTTAGGTTCAGTTTAATAAAGTTGTACAGTTGAATTCATCAAAACGATTTCTGAATTTCGATTATATTCTAAGGTTGAATTAAACGATGTTCTTTATTCCTTTTCCTAAATTTATATGTTTGATTGAACTAATAAGTCTTTGTTATTTTAAAGAAGAAAAAAATATTGAATTTAGCCTGTATTCGGTAAATTTAAGCCAGATATTAGTAACCAGAAATATTGTTGTTTTAAACTGTAACGTTTGGTTCCTTCTAGCAAATGTGTTCGCTTCGGTTTATTACCTGTGTATTGTTGATTTTATCAAAGTGATTTCTTAACTTTGACTATACTCTATAGTTGATCTAAACAATTTGTTTAGTTTCTTTTACTTAGTTTGTATGTTTAATTGAACCAAAGTTTCTTTGTTATTTTAATAAGAAATAACTGTTGAATTTAGTCTCTACTTGGCAAATTTAACAAGGATATTGGCAAACAAAATTAGTGTTGTTTCAAACTGTGACGTTTTGTTCCTGCTAACAAATATGTTAGGTTCAGTTTAATAAAGTTGTATAGTTGATTTCACCACAAATATTTCTTAATTTTGAGTAAATTCTATGGTTGATCTAAACGGTGTTTTTTGTTTCTTTTACTAAGGTTACATGTTTAATGGAACTAAAAAGTTTTTGTTACTTTAATGAAGGAAAAAATGTTGAATTCAGCTTATATCCGATAAATTTAACCTAGATATTAGTAACCAAAAACATTGTTGTTTCAAACTGTAACGTTTTGTTACTACTAACAAATATGTTCGCTTCGGATTATGAAAGTTATATAGTTGATTTTATCAAAATTATTTCTTAGTTTTGACTGTACTCTATAGTTACTCTAACTATGTTTTTAGTTATTTTAACTAAATCTATTTGTTTGGTTAAACTAAAAAGAATTTTGATAATTTTTACTAAGAAAAATAGTTTTATTAACAAAAGAAAAATTAAACAATTTAGTTTTGTTACTTCAACATATAATTTTTTTCATTGTAACCACTAGGGAATAGTAAGAATAACAAAATGAGATTTGTTAGTTTGAACACGTATGTTTTAGTAAGCTTTTGTTAAATGAACAATTTCCTTGTAAATTTAAACAAAAAAAATTCAACCGAAATAATTTTGGTAAAATTAACCGATCTGTTTTTTCAGTGTAGGACTACAGAGGAAAAAGCAAGTGTGAAAAAAAGGTCAGACGAAATCAAACAACGATTCAAGCATGAAATGGGATTAATTGTAGACAAACCAAAACCAGGATTTGGTTCTTCAAATGATGGAAACACGGCTCGACGTTTTTTCGGGAACCCCGAACTGAGTGCTCAGATCACAGGGTTGGATGTTACAATCATCAAACACTTCGATGTACTGTTGAGGACATTGTCTTCTGGTTTCGATATAAATCTAGTTGAATTCAATAAGCTTTGTCTCGAAATTAGAAGACTTTATCTAAGTCTTTACTCGTGGTATTACATGCCTGCTACTGTGCATAAATTACTTATTCACAGTACGGAAGTCATAAAGACGGCAATAGTTCCGATAGGGCAGCTTTCAGAAGAAGCCCAAGAAGCTAGAAATAAAGATTGCCGGAGATTCAGAGAGCACAACACGAGAAAGTGCTCGCGTCAAGCCACGAATAGAGATTTGCTCAATATGTTGATTATAACATCTGATCCTCTGATCAACAGCCTCCGGGAAGTTCCAAAAAAAAAGTCGAATAAATTGTGCGCGGAGGTCCTAAAGCTCATTATAGCTCCCACTATAGAGCCTCGATTTCCACAGCAACTAAGACCTCCGCAAAGTCAGGAAGACTATCTTGTATCGGAATCATCCGATACAGAATCCGATGATTCCGATATTGACAATTAGTTTTAATGTAGATACCTTTTAGTGTTAGTATATGTAATTTTTGTAAATAGTGTATTAGTCTAAGGTTGTAAATATAATTAGCGGTAATATTTGTAGAGATTAAGGTAATTGTATTATTATTTTAGTATTTTTTTCTGTTTTATAATATTGTAAATATAAAATATTTTTTTCTTATACATAAAACTACGCATTTTTTATTTTTTTTATTTTATATTATTATAATATATTTTCATGGTTCCGAAACAATGAAAATATATTTTTGTCCACCTGGCTTGTTCTACAGAGAACACTGTGCGTCGTGGCCCTCTTTCGTTTTCATTTTCGTTTGTTTGTTTGTTTGTAACGCTTTCAAGTCTCAACTAGTCAACCAATCGTCTTGAAATTTTGCATAACTGTTGTCTGGGGTACAGAAAAGGACATAGGGTACTTTTTATCCCGAAAAAATTACCGGTTTGTGGGACCGCGGGTGAAACCGCAGGGACCAGCTAGTGTAAGTATACAATCATAAAGTATTTTAATCTAAAAAAACTTCAGCTGTTCTCTAAAGGCCGCATTTCTCAACAGATTATCGTGAACTTTTGTGTTTTAACAAAATTCGATTAAATAGATTTTGCTGTCGAGTCAGTTTTTGTTTTTGGTTTTTCAAAATGGCGGAGATAATTTATTTTACGTTTTTGCGAGGTCATCAGTTCGCAGAGGGACTAGTTAATTTGAAATTAAGTAATTCTACTTATTAATACTTATACTCTCCTCTCCTTCGGGGCTACGTGTCAAAAATACTCAAATAAAACTCAGAGGTTGTTCAACTGTCTCCCTAGACAGTTTGAGGTCCCTCCCTCGAAGTTCCAGGGTCAACATCCATTACATTAACAGCGATACATAAAAATAAAGGTTCAAAGTTCTAAACGGCAAGTTCAGGGACTAATTTTAGATACTACACAATACGTACAGACATCCATTCACTCTTGTCTGTGTTTAAGTACAGTGGGAACAATATCTTTTAGGCAGGGGAGGTACAGACTATTATTTTATGAATAGATTCAGTTATCCATTGTTATTTTTTAGGGTTTTTGCTCGTTCATTCATTATTTATTTTTACTACAGGATAAGTACTTAGCTGCCTTTAAGCCTCATTCAGAAAAACACATACATAGATGTCGTGTCTCATTAAAAACCGGCCAAGTGCTAGTCGGACTCGCGCTCGAAGGGTACAGAACCCTTCGTGCGCGAGTCCATCCTAATCGTAACTAATATAATATAATAACAATAATACTAATTATAAACTGTGTGGGTGTGAACTCGTGGCCTGCGTCTGTCTTTCCTCTTTTACTCTTGTAGCAAGTGAATAGGTATCTCCTAGGCAAGCGTGTTACACCTTCAATCACGTCGAAGCTGCCCATCAGGCGAGTAAGTGGTGAAACGCATGCCTAGTCTGATGTACTGCATCTTAAATAACGGTACTGCATCTGTGTATGGGGTAGTGCAGATAAAACTCACCTTATTACTGCTGAGCGAGCTCAACGCGCTGTTCTCAAAGTAATGATGTACCTATAGACACCCCACCACTGATCTGTACGAGACGGCAAATGTTCTGTCGGTACGTAAACTCTTTATCTTTGAGAGTTTACGCAGACACCACAGAAAAACGCCACCATCTACATCCATAACCAGGAGACAAGTACGTCATGCTCCTCTTGTCAATACTAGATTCGCTCAAAAACAGTTTACAGTAGTTGTCACACGCCTATACAACGAACTAAATAAATACAAAAAAGTTGACCACCTTACCGACAACGAACTTAAAAAGACTACATTATCCTGGCTTAAACGGTACGACTACACGACTACTGAACGCATGTTGGAAGGTTTTTACTTTTAAACTGATTAATATTTCTATTTATACTCATACTTTTATTATAACCTACTTTTATTACTATCTACCTAACTACCTACACTTGCTTACACATTTACTTACACGCATTAAAATGTACACTGACACAACCTCACACAAACAGTACATAGTCATCATAACTTGTCTTAAAATATTTCTTGTCCAATTTTAAATTATTTTGTTAAAACCAGGTCTCATTATATTTAGTAGTTTTGGAGTTTATTTTCCTTTTGGCATGTCTACATTGTATTTTTAATTATTACTAGTATTATTTTGTTTTCATTATTATTGTTTCTTTATTTTTTTCTTCCCAGTCTAGATTTATAATTAACATAATCAAATTAAGTTTAGTATTTTATCTAGTAAAAATATAATATGTTTTAGTAATAAGTTCAAAATTTGGAGGTATTTTGTTAAATTGGAGAAGCCACTGGCTCCTGACACACAGTCTCTGACTAGTTTGGGAGCCTCTGGAATCAAATTTGAAATTGTCACATGTTTTTATACCCAAATAAATTATTTGTATTTGTATTTGTATTTGTGATGTAGTATGTTTTTTTATTTGTTTGTAACGCTTTCACGTCTCAACTACTCAACCAATCGTCTTGAAAATTTGCATACACGTTGTCTGAGGTACAGAAAAGGACATAGGGTTCATATTATCCCGAAAAAAATAATGGTTCCTATGGTACCGCGGGTTAAACCGTGGGGCGCAGCTAGTTATCTATAAAAACGGCAGAAAAAATACTTTTGTTGAATAGAAGCCTCCTTAAACATTTATTTTATTCTGTTTCTTAGTATTTGTTGTTATAGCGGCAACTGAAATACATACTAGTTGATTGAATCAGGTATTACTTTGCGGAAGTCCATCTTCCAAATTGTTACTTGAACTAATATCTAGAGTAATTCCGCTTTAACGTCGCATTAAGTACATCAAGGAATATGAATTTTCTATTCTTGTCTTTAATTAGTTTTTTTTTAAATTTATTTAATGACATTTACCAGGAAACTTCATACAAATTAATATTTGAATCTAATTTAAACGTTATACAATTTTATATTTCGACTAACGATTTTAACAAACCTAATTTAATTAAATGTACTAAAAAAATGTTTTGAAATTTACAACAAAATTTTATCGAAACATTAATACAATTAAAAAAAATTACAGTAAAAAAGCAATAAAAAAAACCCTATTCTTCGAGCACTTCGTCGACACATGTTTCGCCTCTCCACGAGGCATTTTCAGGACGTGTTGACTCTCCGAGCGCGTGGCCGAGAATGAGTCCGCTCAGCTGCCAAGGAAAAAGTTGATTCAAGAGGAAATAGTAATGAAGGAGTAGAATGTGACAAGGCATAGTTTTATTGGTGCCAATTTTCGTATGGAGACCTTATTTCTATGTAAGTATAATATCTGATTGAAGGTCACGGGGCGTTTTGGCGGGCGTGTGCATGAACTCGCTAGCACAAGAAACTCCGTACGCCATCGCCGATATAAACGCATGTAATGCTGCGTACAGACCAAAACAAATGTAGGCCAACGATATGCTGCGTCTCGTTTTGATTTATTAAAACGAAACGGGACGCATTCTTTGCCATTCGTTGGCTTGGTGTGTACCCAGCATTAAAACGAACCTGTAAAACTGATCGCTGTACCGCACTAAAAGAAACTGCATTTTGTTTTAAATTTCATGCAGCGTATTCTTTTTTTTTGTAGTGGCCAGTTTGATTTCCGAATAACTCTTTGTACAATGTTCGTTTACTGACTTTTTATTCAATACCTCTTTGCTCGGAAAGTCCCTTGGGATTTTCCAACAACTCTATCTCCCTAGGGAGACAATTCCTTGCTTGACATTGAGACTACATGATATGTAATTGGTCATATTATGTGTTTTTTTGTACATGTGAGGTCCTTACACTGCACTGCGCGCAGTGTCTTGAGGTCAGAATCCCAACCGACTTTGTCAGACAAAGGTCACTTTGCAAACTCTTTTCTCAATAAAATTGATATCTATCACATGTCATGATCCTTCTCGAGTTTTTATTTAATGTTTATCTTATTTAATAAGCGCTGACTTAGACTCACTAAAGCCTAATTTGATTTTCTAATTATTTTTCTTGACACCGACTAAATAATTACATATACTCGTACCTACCTACTTACTAACATATTAAGCGGTCAAAGAACTTTAAAAAGTGTGGTTCAAAGCGTTGGTTGCCCGTTTCTTTTCAGACATACGTATCGTTACGCCTTTCCCCCGAGGGGGCTGGCAGAGGTGTAATAGAACACCCACACTTCGCCGGATGATATTCAGTACCAAATGTGACAGGGGGTGAGCCTGTCGCCATACACCGGGCTCAAGTATGTAGCAGAATACATTTCGCATGTTCACCTAATGAACAAATTGGTGCGTGCCGTCGGCTGGGTTTGAACCCGCTCCCTCTGGCTTGAGAGGCGCGCCTTCTCCAATTGGGCCATCATCGCTTGCTATCATATTTAATCTAATAAAATGCATTAGTAGCAGATAGAAACTATTAGTAGAATTATGTGCTAGATAGCGGTAGTAACAAATAAATCTACTCGTTACAATAAGCTAATAATGTACTTACATTAAAAATTTTAAAAAAAACTAAGGAACATATTAGAAGCGTTTTCACTGCACAAGCTCAAAAATATTCTGTTTATCATTCGACATCTGAGTGCAAAGGTGTATTTTATCCTCTAGCGTGGAAAAATATTTTTTTAAATCTAACCCTAAGGTTAGATTAAAATAAATGCGATCATTCTAAAATGATCGCACTGGCCATCACGACTGCATGAAAAAAAAACGTTATTTTCCTCGCTACAATGAGGTGAAAAGTTGTGCGTTTCGCTCGGCCATCAAAGCTGTTCGGCGTTTCGTTTCGTACCTTTGAAACTCTCGCTTCGCTCAGAATTCTATATTTGAACCACTCACAATTTTTCTCAGGTTTCAGTACAAGTAATGGCGTCAAAAAACAACTTTTCAGCCTTTTATAATAAATAACTATATTTACAAAGATTTGTTTAATTTATACAACGTGCTGGTTTTGGGTGTAGTAATACTGAAACGGCACATGCCGAGACTGATATAGAATTAAACCTGCAAGGTCTCCTTATCGTAAGCACGATAGATTTTAAGTTATCACAACTTAAACTTTTACGTAAATTTGACTCGGAGCAACCCTAATAAGCTCACAAACAGCTGTTCGGTTGATGACCGGTCTTGCCCGACATAGACTACTAAGTGCGCAGAAAGAATATTATCTTTACCTACAAAACACAGAATGGAGTAAATGTCCCTTCATACATTTTAAGAACTATTTTAAACAGAAACAAAAGCAAGATATCTTTTAGATACTTAAATGGTTACATATCTAGTCAACGACATGAATAAAGTGAACGTAGACTCGCCGAAAACGAAACGAAAACCCTGGGTTTAGCAGCCATATCATGATAGAGTTTAGAACAGGCTATTACCATTAAATGCATTAGCAAAATTTTGAGTCCGTGCTGTTCCCCGTTGAAGAGTCCCCTTGCCGGAAGTCATCCCTGGGTGTAGCAGCTGTGTCATGATGGCGTTGAGAACAGGCTATTACAATTAATTAGATTTACAAAATTTCAAGTCTGTGCTGTTCGCCGTTGAAGAGTTCCTCTACCCACCTCCTGACTCCATCATCTCCATCAGATCATTTCGGTGGCACCAGGTTGTTGCATAGTCACTCAACTTACATAAGTACATAAAACATTTAAGTTCAATCGGAAACCAAAGAGTAGGCATTTAACGTGAAAGATTTGATTACTGACATTCACCATAGGTACATGCGAAAATAAAAATAAAAGCTCGTCAAAAGATAAATTGTGCATACCTACTGCATAAAAAAATTATTCTTTGCCATTTCGCGAAAACATCAAAACATTTGTCGGCAAAAGACAAAGAGCTCACAGAGAGCCGCCAAAGCGTACCGCGGGACAATTGGCAACAAGCGGTGCTCTAAACAAAATAGGCAAGGAACTACCATGAGTTCGGTATTAAAGTGTATTTATGCAAGTTCGACAAAATTCTTCTCGTCACTTTTTGTCAAGCGAGAACGTGAGAAGACTATGTGTAAACATAATATGTCTGTCTCGATAATAAGAGGCGACATACCTTTGGCGCGTTGCGCATGGTAGGCCAGCAAGACACTTGTTGTATTACGAGTTATTATTGTAATTTTAGTTTTTTTTAATTATCATGGCACACATTTTCCAACGCTCACATACTTAGAAAACCGGGTTCGTCACTTCGCTGTTAGCAAAATTCTTTATTTGGTTTAAGATTTTGACATTTCAAGCACGTTGTGAGTATTAAAATGTTAAGCCGATTCCGATTTATCAGCCAATATGGCGATGATTGTCCGTTGTTTAACTTTAATGATCATTACGGTTTTCGAAACTCTTTAAACAGAGAGATTTGATTTTTAGAACCAAGACTTTTGGTACTTTCCTCCGACGGTCGAAAATAAAACGAAAATGAGAAAAGGTTTCGTTACTATGTGAACTCATGGTCACCCCTACTAGCCGCAAAAAATAATTTTATATTTTTTTTAAAGTTTCGTCTAGTTGCTCTCTATCCATCCCGGTGTGAAGTCATAAAATTCCTTCTTTATTGTTTCATTGCGTAGATTATTATAATACGATGTCAGATTCAAAATGAATGAATGAAATGAATATTACGAGATGATATTTTAATGTTTTGGTGCTGCGGACGGAAACTGCCTTGCGGCGCGTTAGATCTACCGTAAACGTTTTGTGGACGGAAGGTCGCCTCTGCAACAGCCGTTTGCCTCCTCGATCTCCGGACCTGACGCCTTTGGACTTTTTTCTGTGGGGTTTCGTCAAAAATGCCGTGTATGCCGTGCTATGCAATTTCACGGAGGAAATGGTTGCGCGTAGGTATTACACCGGCATTCATCACGATTGCTCCCGAAATGCTCCGGAATGTCATGGCTTCAGTGTCTCGTCGAGTGGGGTTGTGCATTGAGAGGGGAGGACAGCACTTCGAACCTCTTCTGTGATCTGTGCGATAAGTGTGTTGTGGTAGTTCTTGGATTGTTGTGAATGTTGTAAAACACGCAACTTCGTGTTACCTATGTGAAAAAGTGACCCCAAAAGAGCAGTAATCACAATGTTAACTCACGGACAAGGAAGGATAATGATTAGGTAAGATAAGAACCTACTACGTACATTTTTGTGTAGTACTAGTATGTGGTTATTAGCAAAGTAATTAGTGAAACACTAGCGAAATACAAAAAAAACCTTAATACCTATCTAACATCTTATAAATTTACCTACTTCCACTGTAACGTAAACAATAAACATCGAATTAAGTTTAAGCCGTGTGCGCCGCCGTCGGCGGCGGGGCGCGGGCTGAAGAACGGGGAAGACGATCGCATGCGTGTTGAGTATTGTTTGACAAACGCCGCGGTCAGCGATCGCTCTAAGGGCTGTCCAAAATAATTGTAAAAAATAGTTTTTTAAACTTTGTATGGAACAATAAAGGTTTGATTTGGATTTTGTTGTTCTGGCAAATGATTCAAAATGTTATACAGATACCCACCTTTGAATATTACTACACCTCAAACCAGCACGTTGTATAATGTGTTGGCAGCAAAAATAGTTAAAACGATAGCATTAAAATTTAAAAGATGTTGTTTCGGACAGTGTCCGTAAATCTTGTGTCCGAAATGACACGAAGCCTGCAGCTTATTCAAAAATCTTGAAAAATATTGCACTGGAGTTTAACGTTTTATGGTATAAATCTTTAATAAATCTTCTGGCCACTCGGGATGACGCTGACCCCTAAGGTCTTCAATATAAATTATCTCAGAACAGACGTTAATGCTATTTCTTTTTTTCTCGCGTCTAACTGTATTTTAGGGTCCATTTCTATGAGCGTGCGTAACGCAGCGGAATTCCAGTCAATTAACGCTTGGAGAATCACAAGGGTTTTTTTAACTTGTTTCCGATGTGTTGCGTGTGTGTAACATTTGCACAATAAAGACGAATCCAACGACATATCATCCATCAAAATTAGTTCAGCCGTTTAGTAGTTACAAGGGATTGTAGAGACATACAATACAAAAACTCTTAATTAAAAACAAAATAATTACAATAGTACTTAAATAAGGCTTAACTACGTTTTTAATGGGCGGCCTTATCCCTCAAAGCGATCTCTTCCAGGCAACCTGAATGGACATTTATAAAAAAATAGAGGCCTTGATAATCATAAAACATAATTATGATTATCAAGGCCTCTATTTTATTTATTTCCAAGGCCGCTATTGTTTTGAAAGATAGTGAGCCTTGACACGACTCTTAAAGACGTCAAGCAAAGGAGCACGCTTAACGTCGATAGGTAGGTCATTCCACAAAATAACTGCTTCAAGTGTAAAAGAGGAGGAATAAAATTTGGTTCTGTGTGAAGGAATGGTTAACTTAAGATTCTCTGCCGATTTTAAGTAAAAAGTGTGAGGTGTGGAGGTAGGTACTTGAAACGTTCCTGGAGGTAATGGGGGGAGGAAGGGTGAAATAGCACAGTGTAGAGAAGACACACAATATGAACATCACGCCGACGACGAATGGGTAGCCACTTAAGTTTAGCTCGAAACTCGGAAACATGGCCATACTTGTGCAAGCCGTATATGAACATACATACATACATACACAACCCGTCTTCTTTTACTTTGCTGCAGTCGGATAATTAGAATTTTGGGAGCCTCTGGAATCAAATTTGAAATTGTCACATGTTTTTTATACCCATATAAATTATTTGTATGCGCAAGAGATGCGTCTCCCTCGTGCGGGGGGTGCGGGGAAGTTCTAGCAGCATGCTGGACGCGCTCGCCGACAAGCTGGACTGTCCCTACATAACTCACTGTTGCAAGCAACATGTTGTCGCTGTGCATCCCGCGTGATTTTAGCAGTGGGCTCAATTTTTAGTAAATGACTACTAGTTTAATTTTTATAATATTTAGTCATGTGACTGACTGTTTTATTTATTTTAATAAAAATTGTAATTTCAAATACATATATGAATTTATTAACATTATTATATCATTAAGGGCAGGCTATTAGTTGAACATGATAAGTTGAAAATAGTGAATACGCCTTAATCTGAGTCACAATTTTCATTAAATTTTTTTTTATCAAATAAAAATGTACACAAACTCTCCATTTCTCAATTTACACTATCAAAACATAAATGATTGATAACTTTACAAAAATATACCGGTATGTTCAAAGTAGGATATTAATTTATTAATTATGACAAGTTTTGAGTAATACCGCAAAAAGTCGCCACCGACAGTGTCGCTCGTGGAATTGCACCCTTACCATGTGAGAATACTTCTTGCGAACTATTTACTGAATTTCAATCGCCTTTGAGCCTCTCTTTGTGGTCGAATGAGAAATTCCGATCGGACAGAAACTTTGTTGCGAAGGACTTTTACCTATTGATTCTTTCGGAACAATAAAAGTGTTATTTTTCTTCTTTTGTTATGTTGCGGCCTCATATTGATTTAACTTTGGGTCCAAGCTTGGATCAAATTTGAAATGGATGGACAATATTGAACCTTATTCCCAGGTGACACTTTGGATTCAGTTTCAACTTTGTGTCCAAAGACTGATACACACATTGGTGTCTTGGCTCCAAGATCTAGATTGGTGCAAATATGACCAATGTGTGACCAACGGTGAACGGAAAAAACATAGAAGAATTTCTTCAAGTAAATTGCACGGGACTCACGGCCCAAACAAACCCCAGGATCTCCGGAAGTACTCGACATTGGTCCTTGTCTAAGCTATTAATGTCTATCAAATAACATTCCACCTTATTTAAGTCAATTCAGTATTAACTTAAACTTAAGTCAACTTAAGTCAACTCTGTATTCGTTCTCGGGTAAACTTAGCCTGAGTTTACCCGAGTTACATTACTGGTCTTATGAACGTCTCTGTTTTGTCACTGATGTTGTCACTGATGTGTCAGGGATGTTTTATACAGGAGGTGCAATGCAAATAATTAAGTCAAGATTTTGTAGGTGTACCAATGTTTTTTTTTTTTAATTTATTTATTTCGTAAAAAATTACATTTTAAAACACAAAGTATTGAAAAACTGAACAGTTTGTATCAATACCCTTATAGCTACACGCTACAATTCTTTATGCAAACTAAACCACCATAAACACTTCCTAACCTTACAACTATTACCATCTACAAATTATTGACCTTAACAAATTACTAGGTAATTATTTATTTATTTCTAAATCTACACGAGTAAGCATCTATCTGTTCATCGCAGTTAATTATTCTACCTCAATTCTAATAATTATGAAAAACGTTACTTCTTTTACAAACAGAACGACGGACTTTAGACCCAATCACGAGCAATTTATAGAAGAAAGGAAAAAAGAGGAAGCCCAATTTGCAATAAGCTATTTACCTATTCGATCAAATAAAAGACAGCCTGGACTACTGGCCTGGACTACTGGACTAGACAGACTGGCCGTGGTCTTTTCCCGTCGTCCTGGCCAACTATCATTAGCTTATAATGATAGTTGGCCAGGTCGACGGGAAAAGACCACGCGGGCGCTCACCTACCCGGTTGGTCAGACCTAATATGGACGCTCTCAGGCCTGGCAATACCTCAAGCGATCAAAGCGCCGTGGAGTTTTTGACGAGAACCGAAAAGATGGTGTCGTAATTTTGTATTATTTTCTAAAACATGTGATTCTTCGAGTGTTAAAGTGTAATAATTGTGGATTATTAACCTTTGCTGATTCGTTAACGTGCACGAGGGTGGGCAAATGATACTAACTTTAGGAAATGCTACTTTACGTGTTCTCTACAAAATTCGACTTAAAGTTTCAGTAGAGTATCTACGGCTTTACTGAAATTGGAAAAGGGGAGCGATTCATCTCAACTTTCACCACCCTCTCCTTTATCATCTCATCATCATCATTATCAAGACATGACAATTACTAAGTTAAGCATTAAGGACTTTGAATCCAGTTGCCAATAAAATTTAAAAAAAAAAATCAAGGCGCCGTCATAGCACGATTTTTCACACACGTTTACTTAAGCTGCTTCATTTAGAGTTGAAAATCGTATATCATATTTGATGGCAAAATGAGATCGGCGCGTAAAATTACATTCGTCTGCTGAAGAAGTTGCTCATTTGAACTTTAGAGAACTAATCTGGCTATTTTATGACCAAAAAAAAAGGTGGTGTGCGTCAGCGTTTACGATTAGTTTATTCTAATTAAATTCCAAATTAATACATAAATTAACATAACATAACATATCGTCACGCCTTTCCCCCGAGGCAGAGGTGTATTACAACACCCACAATCCGCCGGACGATATTCAGTCCCAAATGTGACAGGGGGCGAGCCTGTCGTCATACACCGGGCTCCAGTCATGTAGTACTTAGATCACATACAATACGCACATGAACTAATTGGTGTGTGCCGCCGGCTGGGCTTGAACCCGCTCCCTCTGGCTTGAGAGGCGGACCTTCTCCCAACTAGGCTGCTATCGCTCATAAATTTACAACATTAATAATTTTCGTCTTACATAATAGTGCATACGAGTACATCGTATGATTATCACTCTATCAAACTGGGCACGACCTGAGCAATGAATATGCAGACTAAGAAGAGAAGATACAAAGGTGCGAGCACACTACATAGTGCTACAGTTAGATTTCCTCGTATAAAAGATTATTGTTTGTTTCAAAACTTGGGCGTGTGTTCACCTACTTCCGCCCAACCGATTCTTATCAAACTTTGCAAATACTTCGAGTTCCCGTGATAATATAATATAACAATACAACACAATACTCGTATAGATGCTGGCTTTTATCGTAGTACTATTATGTATTCTGTGCTTTTACTTAGCGTGGAAGCTGAGCATTGCCATTGAACGTGGCAATGCCGTCAGCATTACAACACAGTACAATAAAACTTTATTGCACGCCAAAAACTACGTGGAAAATCTTAAAAACTAAGATACATGTTTCGGTAGTACAAGGGCGACCTTATCTCTTAAAGCGGTTTCTTCCAGGTAACCTTTGGATAGACAAGAACTTAAAAAAATACGAAAAGTGTAAAGTATACAAAAAACTATAATATGAAATTAAAAATAAAAAAGTACTCTTTTACCTAAATAAATAAGCAAATATTTTATTCAAATAGTATATAATTATAGCATACAGTATTCTGGGGACCTTTTCCTTCACTAATGGTCTTTTAAGTTTTAGTTTTCAGCTAATATTTTAAGGTTTCTTTTATTTTTGGTTTTATTTTTTAAGTTAAGTAAATAAAATACAATATAATAACATAATAAGATTAAATAAAACAATAAATAACACATGTTCAAATTACTTTCTATGTATGTAAATATTGCAATAAGTTTTGAAACAATTTCTAAACATACGAAAGTGACTGTTATCTTTCTGTTTCAATGTTTTTCACAGATATTCTATAGAATATAACAAAAGAGTTGTACACATTTCCTATGAGGATTGGAATACTTGGAATACATTTCCAAACTTTTACAAAAGCTTAGGAAAATGCGGGGAATAGTAAAATTGCAGGAAAAACACACGCGGCTAGTTATTTTGAAAATAGCCGCTTTATTTGGCGAGAACAATCTCTCTACGCACAAGATAGCATAAGTAACTGCATTTAATTACAACTGCTTCCTTTTGAATCCCAACTAACATTATAAATGCAAAAGTGAGTTTGTTCGAAACGCTTTCACGCCTCAACTACTCAACCAATCGTCTTGAAATTCTGCATACATGTTGTCTGGGGTACAGAAAAGGACATAGGGTACTTTTTATCCTGAAAAAATAAACGGTTCTTGTGGTACCGCGGATGAAACCACGGGGCGCAGCTAGTTAACTTATAATTATCGAAAATTTTGATCATAGAAATTTCCGCGTGTCGGCCCGTGCTGCCTTTCACTAATGTCATAAGGCGGGTCTCACATTTTATTTGTTGTCAATCTCTTTCTCTATTGTGGAGTTTATAATTCGATGGAGACTTCACTTTCTCAAGCTTCGTGGTATTTTGGGCATCACCAAAATAATCAACTTGCTGTGTAAACTTCTTTTTTTTACTGCATTAGGCTTGCGTTTAGCCGCCAACATGCCTGATAATATCTTTTACAGGCTGCATTTTGGCGAGTGTGCGCTTGAATATCACGACCTAATCCCCTCTTCCCCCTTTTACAGCAGAACAAGTCGGAAAACGCATAAGTATCATCCCTACTTAGTCGATATACCACCTACTCGTACTAAGCGGTTCGCCTCCACCTTCTTAATACGAACGGCTAGGGGCTGGAATCGTTTGCCACCGTCTGTTTTTCCGACTAACTACAACCTAGATATCTTCAAGGCCAGAGTACCTACTAGGTCTTCGTGCTTCATCTTAGGCCACAATGTCGCTTCACATCAGGCGAGTTGGTGGTCAAATGTTGACCTACTCTTTATTAAAAAATAATAATATGAAAAGCAGCCTACGCCTACGATGGAGCACGCTCGCCTAGAAGAAACCGATTCACTCGAGACTTGAAGACACCCAGATTATAAGTGTCAGGGAACACACACTCTGGCAGAGTATTCCACACTCTAGCGGTCCGTTTAGGGAATGAGGAACCAAAGCATTCCATACGGGTTATTTTTATATCGACCATAAAACGATGCCGCTTTTTGTGTAATTGTTTTATAGAAGAGCGGGCTAGGGAGAATAAGGTCATGCAAACTCGAAACGTATCCGATAAAAAACCGACAGAACACAACAGACAAAAACGTAGTCATTCTGTTGTTGGGTTTTTGCTCGAAGACAGCTCATCTCCGGTGGAAGGCAGCGTATTTCTAACATGGTCACAAACATAACATAACATATTGTCACGCCTTGCCTCCGAGGGGGCTGGCAGAGGTGTAATACAACACCCACACTTCGCCGGACGATATTCAGTTCCAAAATGTGACAGGGGGCGAGCCTGTCGCCATACACCGGGCTCCAGTCATGTAGCAGATGACATACAATACGCACATAATATATGTTCACACAATGAACAAAATGGTGCGTGCCGTCGGCTGGGTTTGAACCCACTCCCTCTGGCTTGAGAGGCGGGCCTTCTGCCAACTAGGCTGTCATCGCTATCATCATATGGTCACCAACAATGGCCAGCATAAAGTTCTTCAACCCAAAACGTAAATTAAGGCAAGGCTTGAGTTATACTCAGCATTAACCTCCGTAAGCACCTGCCGCGAATTACTGTTCTAAGTATTCCACGTCTCATTTGTGGCTAACATTACATTGCTACCTTGTGATCTAATCTTCTTGAGTTATTTGTGAACATTTTCTTATATTCTAAGCACAAAAATGCTTATGAAATCAGTAGGTGTGTTAAAATAAACAAAACCGTTAAGTATTGTGTTTTTGGTCATTGTATTTTGACTTGTACTTACTCGTATTTATTGATTGTTACCACATCAGTGACTAAATACCCGTTGCCAAAAATTGGCGATTCGCCTAGAGATTACCAAAAAAAAAAAACTCGAAAACTAGAAGATGTATCACAAGAGGCCTATGAATTAGTGGTTAATGTCTATCCCACGAAACTAGGCGCTTTTACTAATATTACTAATGCGTAAGTTTGGATGAATTGATGTTTGTTACTCAATCAAGCCAGAACGGCTGAGATACAGAGACAGATTATAGTCTGGGATCTGGAACACATAAACTAATTTTTCACACTATCTCCTCGACAATGATCAATTACAAATATCACGTAGGGCCCGCTACTCGGCCTATACGAACTTGCTTGCTTTTAATATCACGTAGTCTCAACGTATCTCTCCCTAGGGAAATAAAGTTGCATAAAATACCTAGGGAGTTTTTGGTCCCAAGAGAGCAAAGAGGTTATGATTGAATGAAAACTCAGCATACGGGCACTGTGAAAAAAAATATTCGAAAATTGAAATTGAATTTTGGGGGCTGAGCTACCCACGTCCGTAGGAGTGTACTCTATTCTGATTCCCTACACGTGGTCCCCGGGTAGTGCTAACCGGGTAGCAAACTCTGGTGGGAGGCTTCAGCCGTGGCTAGTTACCACCCACCGGACCAAGCCATGGCGTGAAATGACCTAGTCGTGTTTCGGGATGTAGTCCGGTGTAACCGTTCCAAAGACGGGTCTGAGCAGTAGCGCACTTGTAGCGCCTCACTCAACTGCCGTCTTTGTACTTGTTCACTCTACAAAACTTCAAGGCTAGAGTGATAAAGTACCTTATAGGTCGTCGTGCTCCATCTTAGACCACAACGTCGCTTAACTTCAGGCGGTCAAACGCCGACCTATTCTACATAAAAAAAAAGAATTGGGCACCACAAAAAAAAGCAGCTGGTGCTGCTGCACGAATAAAATAAACAAAAGAAACGGTGTTTGGCGTAACGTACAAATTTTCAGTTCCTTTTTATTGCCTCGCAGAAGGTGTGAAAAGTAGGACAAAGCAGTGTCTTTGTCTTGGGCGGCTTGAACCCCTCGCTTCACTCAGGACTCTACATAACTCCCTCCTTACGCTAGGGAGATATCTCTAGAGTTCGTTACGCTCAGGGTTCAATAAGCCGCCTGAGACGTAAGACACTGCTTTGTCTCCTCGGTGTATTATCTACTATTTTAACCTCGGGTAATAACACAAGGCGCAGTTAGGAGTACGTTATAATTATAGTAACCCATATATACATATCGTCACGCTTTTCCCCCGAGGGGGCTGGCAGGTGTAATGCAACACACACACTTCGCCGGACGATATTCAGTCCCAAATGTGACAGGGGGCGAGCTGATCGCCATACACCGGGCTCCAGTCATGTAGCAGATGACGTACAATACGCACATTTGCTCACACAATGAACAAATTGGTGCGTGCTGTCGGCTATGTTCGA
Source organism: Peribatodes rhomboidaria (assembly GCA_911728515.1). NCBI lineage: Eukaryota > Metazoa > Arthropoda > Insecta > Lepidoptera > Geometridae > Peribatodes > Peribatodes rhomboidaria. The sequence goes on from OU452190.1 coordinate 4,066,922, forward strand.
ACCCGCTCCCTCTGGATTGAGGCGGGCCTTCTCCCAACTAGGCTGCCATCGCTCACCCTCTTAGCAATAAACGCTGTATATAATTATAGCCTCGAAAAGTTGGACAGTCTTTTTTTTTTTCTTTTAAATTTTTGAACTCAACCGAAAAAAACAACACTGTTTAACTATTCCTAGATTATACAATATTTATTGCTCACCTAATTGCTAAAATGTGGTAACTTAGTGCATTGACATATCATTAACACTTTGTAAATAACCCTGTCATACCTAATAATCCCTACGGAACCCATCTGATAAACTAGCCCGAATCTCCGGATTTCCTTTTCACATCAACTATCCATCTACTCGCTCACTTCTCACTGAGCGCTAGTTCAGACACAGCGGGAACCGCGCGGTAGTAGTATTGTAGTCCTTGTCTAATGCGCAGTAATAACAAGGACAACAATACTACTACCGCACGGTAGTAGTATCGTTGCCCTTGTCTAATGTGCAGTAATAACAAGAACAACAATACTACTACCGCGCAGTTCCCGCCGTGTATGAACTAGCGCTAATACCATATAATTGTTGCGGTTTCACCCGTGGTTATGCATTTTTTTTTCATGTTATTGTAATTAAATTAAAAATGTAGTTAACAATATTTTTATTCTTTTACCATAAACATACAACTATAAAATTAAATTAGTATTAGTACGTATGACAGAGACACGTATGAGAGAGACTTAGAGAGATATATAAAAATATAGAGACTATGTAAATAAAGTTACAACTCAGTAATAAAAAAAACAAACGAACTTTAAAAAAATTAAAAATATCTTTTTTAAAAGCTTATTTTGATTCAGAGATCTTCTTGCTGGACTAATTCTGGAACGGTTCCGTTTTCTACGGTTCCTTTTATCTCTGTATCAAAATTAATCCACCAATTTTTTGACATACACACACAAATAGCCTTTTACTCGTATCCTGTTTAACTGACATTTAATTGTATCCTTTCTTTATTGTTTAATTGTATACTTACTATCAAGAGTACATAGGTATATAAAATCTAAAAAAGTTAGGGCTGAGGCGATTTTTACACTGCTCCGCACGACCGCCTGTTTGTACTGAAGCACTTTTTTTTTTGGGTACCGAAATAATAAAGTCTCAAACAAATTATATACTCGTATGTCATACGTGCGGCTTGATTTCGTTTGACATGAAGCCACCGATATCAAGACATAGTGCAAATAACAAAACGTCAGTGGGGCCGGCGGTGATTTTCAGAGTGTGACTCCGCCGCGACGCTCTGAAATTTCCATACAAACGCATTCTCAAATTTCTTGAAAACTATTTGTCAGATTATGATGAAATTTAGCATGTACAATTAAATTAACAATATCTCCGCCCCCATGTTCTTGTTTTTTTAAAAACGTTCTCAAGCGAAAATAGAGCTATAAAAAATATCCGCATTTTTAAGGGGTCGCTTTTGACTGATTTATTCAATAGGTACAAAGCAAATCAAAAATTCCATTACATAGGGAGGTTGCCTACATCATTAGCTGTTAAATGAATCTATAATACAAGGGAAATTCTTAGTTATTTAAGAATGATTACAGAAGTGCAAAAGTCATAAAAAAAATTGAAATTGCACTTTGTCACTCTGTAGGTAACTTTAGAAGCTCGTCAGTCTCATTACTTGCTCTCTTCGCTCGTCTTCTTCTTCTAGACGAAATGGCTATAGAATACCTTAAGCCAATGCGAAGTTAGTCTAAAGTGGTCGCCGGACTCTTAAAACACGTGCGGTAAACACATTTTCCGCGCGGAAGACTTGGGAGGCGGTGCGTGTCGGGGCCCGGGTGGCTGTAATTAGTGAAAATCTAAAGCAGAATCGAATAAAAGGTGGCTTGTATTCAGAATAGCGAGTGCAAGCACAGGACACAGTTAGTCCCGCTATATTTTCTCGTAATCATTCCCTAACAACACCATTACGAAGTCCATAGCCCATAAACACGACAAATCATTCACGGCAATAATCCCTCGTAATTTCGCTTCGGGCGTCTTTCCTATTTGGTAACAAGACCAGACCGCTTGATCTCTGCTTGGAATATGAGGATTGTGCTTTATTTATTAACTTAACGTTGGCAGCGTCTCCACGAGCTTCCATGTTCAATTGTGGAGCCAAACTTAATTTTTATTTTTTTATTTTACATCACATGGCAAAATGTGACGTGTAACTATTGGAGTTTTAAACAAATTCTGATTTTGATTTCTGATTTCCGATTTCAAATTGTATTGTGTATTAATGTGTTTATTTTAAAGTTTAGTTGACAGTCCAAGCTATAATATTCTATGGTTTTTCAGGCAATCGCAAACAGAATCTAGACAAGTATAAATTAAAAGTTTGAAAAACCTCCGACACTGGTACTCATCAACACCGGTTATCATGAAACATAGCTAAGAAAACTCTCAACTGATTCACGTTTAAACAAAAAAAAAACAAAATCGGTTCATCCGGTCTATAGCTACGATGCCACAGGCAGGCACACATACACACACACACACACACTTGACACGTGAAACTTACAACCTCCCCCGAGGGTTCCCGCCTTGTCGTGGCGGGGGGCTCAGTAGCCGTGGCCTCGGCAACTACGGTGAAGCCAAGAGGAATCCGAGGTCTAGCCGCTTCTTGGGGCTTTCATTTGGTGAATTAGTCGGGAATGTTTTTCGATGTTTGATAAAAATTGGTGTTGGGGGTTTTTCAAATTTTTAAATTAATATTTTATTATTTACTTAGGATATTACCACTTCATTTCAGGTGATTAATTAACAAATTTGAAGCTTACCCTCACCCGCGGAGATAGCCACTTAAGAGTCCTATTCATAGCCTAAAGAAAATCCCTTCATTCAACTGCCACTTCAAATTCGCGAGGATGCAATTAGACACTCGAGTCTTCTCTTCAACATTATTGACATTCCTCTTTGATTGCACATCGCTGTATCCGATGTTTGTTTATGTACACACCTAACTGATGAAACATTTACACAACGCCAGCTTCCCAAAACCTTGTTTATTTGCTTACTAGCTGCACCCCTCGGTTTTACGCGCAGGTAAAAAGTAGCCTGTGTTAATCCAGGGTATAACCTACGTCCATTCCAAATTTCATCAGAATCCGACCATCCATATTGAGCGTGAAGAACACATTTACACACTCACAAACTTTCGCCTATTATAATATCAGTGTGATGAACATGTAACTATACTTATTTTTAAGTACTATAATTTATTTTGGCGTAACCGACATGTCCTAGAATTAATGATTGGCCGAATGGCTAGCTGGTGTCACCTTTTAGGCCGCCTGTAGACCTCTGATAATAATCCTGGAGCCGGGGGTACTCTCTGACCCCGGCTTAGAGTATCCCCCGGCTCCACATTTTTGTCGGAGCTGAAACAGAGACGCTTGGCTCGTTAACGCCAGCTCGGTAAATTAGGTTATCATTAGAAAAAAAATTGAACAAATGCCATATGTAGTTATAAAATACTATAATTTAATTTTGTCCCACCCCTAAAAAAATAGGGTACATCCACTTATGGATGGGACAACTGAGCCCACGGTATCTGGAAGACGGGTCTGAGCAGTAGCGCACTTGTAGCGCCTCACTCAACTGCCGCCTTGTACTTCTTCACTCTAGTAAACTTCAAGGCTAGAGTGAATAAGTACCTTATAGGTCGTCGTGCTCCAGCTTAGACCACAACGTCGCTTAACATCAGGCGAGTTGATGGTCAAACGCCGACCTATAGTAGGTACATAAAAATAAAAAAAAAAAATAAACTCCGCCAGGTATTCAGCAACACGTAGTGACGTCAACCGATGCTTAAGCAAGACCGAAAAAGGTCATTTACAACAAGTTCGAAAGAAACGGAAGACGATGACGTCATTACGTGTTTTCTGAATGCTAGACCTTGTTTTATTGGATCATGACTGAACCTATCTCCACCACCCGTAATTATATTATATTAATGTTATCTTTATGCAACCAACATAATTTCATAATGATTTTATTATTAACGGTTATGACGAAAAAATCAAGTCAAAATATAAATAAGTCAAGCCAAAGGAAGCCCATGGGAGCTTTACCCCATCAAAAGTACATTAACGCGCATAATTGCTCCATTAACATTAGTTACTGTTCATAATCGATATATTTATCATTAATAATGGGAATAATTATTATAATTGTTAATGAGAAATGTTTATTCAACTCGTGGAAGCGTAATGTTTATTATCAAGCAAGTTGACTTGTGTTGGTTGAGTTGTCACTATTGGTTGAAATGTGATTGATTTATTGACTTGGAACAAAATTTTGATGCTTGTAACTATTTGATGTTTCTAAGTTGAAAGCATAAAAATACGGGATAATTAAACAAAAAAACCTGTTATTGAGAAAAATGATGATAGCCTAGTTGGAGAAGGTCTGCCTCTCAAGCCAGAGGGAGCAGGTTCGATTCCAGCCGACGGCACGCACCAATTTGTTCATTACAAAACAATACAATACATCTTTATTGCACACCAAAAACACAAAGTAAAACAAACAAAGAAAATATTCAAATAAAATATCATTCGGCAGTACAAGGGCGGCCTTATCGCTTAAAGCGATTTCTTCCAGGCAACCTTTGGATCATTGTGTGAACATAATTATGTGCGTATTGTATGTCATGTACTATTTTTTTTTTTTTATGCAAAATAGGTCGGCGTTTGACCACCAACTCGCCTGATGTTAAGCGACGGTGTGGTCTAAGATGGAGCACGACGACCTATAAGGTACTTATTCACTCTAGCCTTGACGTTTTGTAGAGTGAAGAAGTACAGAGACGGCAGTTGAGTGAGGCGCTACAAGTGCGCTGCTGCTCAGACCCGTCTTCGGAACGGTTACACCGGACTACATCCCGAAACACGACTAGGTCATTTCACGGCATGAAATTTCGACATGGCTAGAGCCCGGTGTATGGCGTCAGGCTCGCCCCCTGTCACGTTCGGGACAGAATATCGTCCGGCGAAATGTGGGTGTTGTTGTATTACACCTCTTCCAGCCCTATCGGGGGAAAAGCGTGACGATATGTTATGTTATATTTTTTTTCTAAAGTGGCATAAAAACTAAATGAAAAACGCAATACATATTGAAATGAAATATTTGATTTGATTTTTTAAAAATTGCTTGAACGATTTCGATCAAAAAAAAGGCTCTTTGAAAATTCATTCAAAATTGGCAGAGTAACCCAAATCCGGCATACGGTATACGGTATACGGTAAACGGCTTATGGTATGGAATGGTATTGTTAGTATTGTATGTATGGTATCTTCTGTTTTATTGAAACATTTTAGCCTCTAGGCCAGCCATACTCAAAGTGTGTTCCGCGGAACCCTAGGGTTCCACGAAACCCCTGTAGGGGTTCCGTAAGAATTTGCTTAATATTAAAAACACCTCTCTCTCTCTCTGGTCAACCGTTCCACAATACGTGCATTCGGGCTTAATAATTAACTAATTAACAATTACAATTTATTACAACAAGTACAATTAACATTGTACTCGTATTATGCTTAATAATAAAGAATACACATAAAAACATGTTTGTCATATTGTAGGGTTCTGTCAAGTATTTCGCTTTCCAAAAGGGTTCCGTCACCATAAAAGTTGGAGAACCGCTGCTCTGCTGAGAACTCTAGGCAGTCAGGTAAATAGAAGTTTAAATTTAATTTTCAAAGCTTGGCATGTTTCACAGTCTATCTAAATAACAAGTTACTCTTTAAATCAAAGAAAAATGTTATAAATTAGACTTCGAAACGGTGAACCTTCAAAACAATCGACAATGAAACCATAACAGAAACTTCTAGCATTCGCTCAACAAGTTCCAAACAAAAGCAACTCTACAGAAATAGTGTTGCTAACAGAAAATCGATGCGAGCTCAACTTAGGCTGGTCGCGGGACACGTAATAAAACTTTCGGTGTTGCCATAAATCGCGCTGAATCTATAGAATTGACAGTTTTATCGTTGTCCTGGTAACCCTATGCCGTGATTAAGGGGCGTTGTCATTAGTAACTACGAATTTGGGTAGTTTTGAGAATAGGTTAGTTTAAGTTGGTAACTACTATGGATGGTGGATTACTATGGAAATCGTGCGATTGTTATGACTGATTGTTCATTAGAAATGAGTTTTGAAACTTTGTGTAATTACAGGGCTGACCCGAAATCTTTAGTTTTAAATATCTTTATGCTATAGAAGAGGTTTTACAAATTTCTAGATTTGTTGACAGCCTAGTTGGAGAAGGCCCGCCTCTCAAGTCGGAGGGAGCGGGTTCAAACCCAGCCGACGGCACGCACCTATTTGTTCATTGTGTGAACATATGTGCATATTGTATGTCATCTGCTACATGACTGAAGCCCGGTGTATGGCGACATGCTCACCCCCTGTCAAATTTGGGACTGAATATCGTCCGGCGAAGTGTGGGTATTGTATTACACCTCTGCCAGCTCCCTCGGTGGAAAGGCGTGCCGATATGTTATGTAGATTTGTTTGAATATTGGAAAACTCGAAATTACTCTACTATTTTTGATTCGAAGAATATTTTTCAAAATGGCAATCTTTCTGACAAACTCGTCGTATAGCCTTGGAACAGTTGTTCAATGTTTTGTCTTTTTCTTTCTTTTAAATTTTGAAATCGACCGAAAATGACAAATCACTGTTATACATATATTATGTAAAGCTATTCCGTACTTATAATTATATGTAGGCTGTATTAGTTAGGGGATATGATTGTGAACACATATTTTTATGTCTCATACTCGGAAAGTAGTGTTGTTTTGATCTGATTATTGGGTGGAAAATGCTGCTTCCCTCCATAGAGAGGGAAAAACTCATACAAATTTCTTCCCACCTAAGGGCCGGAATGAACTTTAAAAATAGAACTGCTGTCAGCTGTGAAGAGTTTTATGTACAAAAAAAACTGATTAAAAAAAATGATGCGGCCATGTGACTTTCTAAACAGCCAGTGTGAACTTAGCGCAAACTTCTTTGAGCGGAATAAGCCGCAACAATAATGAGTTCCATATTTAAAATTTAAAAAGTCCAATTAAATTGGCGGGGTACTAATCTGTTATGTATCAATGACGGAATTAAAAAAAATTGGTAATAATCTTCAAATAGGTATGTACTACTAATATTATTATATTTATTAATAAATAGTTTAGATAAACAATTAGTTTTATTTTCCTCATATTCGAAATGAAAAGTAGAGTGTAAAAGAATCAATTCCTACTCGGACTATATTCTAAATACCTCGTACCTCGTAATATACCTAAAATTGTAACGTAAAAATATCATTTCTAAAAAATTAATTTTCTTACAATAATTAGAGAATGAAGATCGCGTTGTAATGAAAAGATCATAATGGGTCCTATCATTGTTAAATGTATATGACCGGCTGAATGTAGGTCAAATGGATCCTCGGTTCCGCGTGCCTCGTTCCAATTAAGAAGATGTGTCTGGCACTGTTAATTTAGATTTATATGTTTTCGTTTTGGTAGTTTTTTTCCTTAGAATTTTACTGAATGTGTTAATATTTTTGTTGATCATAAACTAGTGTTTCGCAGAAAAACACGAGCTGTGTTCTTTGGTGGTGCTTGTTACCTGACCGCCAAGAAGGTTATGTTTTTTGCGCGTATCTTGTACTTTTGTTTGTAAATTTTTCTATTTTCTCGTACCTTCCAAACGGCTGGATGGATTTCGACAGGCCTATTTAGATAGGAGTGCCAGCAGTTGCGTCATTTTTTTTATCTTAAATCCTTGTTTGTTTGTTTTCCTTTTTCTTCACAAATCAAAGGTTTAATTGTCTCAGTGTATGGTGGCGATAGTAATTGTGTGCTGTCTTGCTCGCTCATAAGTTGCATCTATGTTGGCGAGAGTGAGATAACATATAATGACCATTGACAGAAAGACTCCAGATCACAAAAGTATCGGATTGAGTTGAACCTCTCTACTCTCTCTCTCTCTCTCTTTTATTCACAGTTCTTCATTTACAGTTTGTTTCACGTTTTACTGACCTTGCAGTTCTAAACTTCAATCTGTATAACATAATATTCACAAACGTGTTAATATAACTTGATCCAAATATACAAATACTCCAAATTATAAACCTATTTAACTAGTTTTTGTTTACAGACAGTTTAATCAAGTACATATTTGATTAGCTGATAGCTTTAATTAACTATTTGATGATTTGTATTTGAATAACGTCAAAGACGTTTGATTAGGTAAATATCTGAACACATGCCTGACTTCACCAGAAACGTCTTGACATTGAACTAGTCTATCATCTTTAATAACAATTACATGTTCTCATTCATTCGACACACCATTCGCAACAAACACTTTATTGTATCAAGTCTTGTCTTCCCTGAAGCTTTTGATACTGTTTGACTGTGTTAAAAGTAAATATTCATTACTTTTAGTAAGAAAAAAATAGACGCTCTACTTAAAGACTAAAATCCTTTTCAACTGCTACATTTACAAGATTACAGTTTGGTGTCATTAAATTTTCTCATGAATGATTTTGCTAGTGGTGTCAGCCAAGGTGCTAAACTAGGTCACGTTTTATTTAATATTTTTAATAATTACATTTAGAGTTTTGAAAGATTTAAGTTTAACTTATTTTTTTGCTTGTGTTGCGTTTTGTTGTGTAAGAAATAAGAAATATTTACTTGGCATAAAAAAAAAAAAATAAGGCGATGTGGAAAAAGTTATCCGTTAAGTCCATAGTGTTGATGTTTTTACTAATTAGGACAGTGGGAGTGCACAGTAAAATTTTAAGTGAGAGTGAGAGGGCTAATAGAGCTGCGTTTATACAAAAACTGTTGAATACGGAGAAGGATTTGGAAGGAAGACTGAGGTTGGTTGGCGGCCCGGACAAATTTGAAGGTAAGAGCTTGATACGAGTATTGTTTACTTTTATCAGAAAGAGGTCTGACTATTTGTCTTTTGTGAAAATTTTAAGCAAATATTTAAATTTATAATTTATTTTTCCTGAGCAGAAATGCATTTTTCATAGGTTTTAATCGTCCCAAATCCAAAATATTTTTTTTGGTTCAAAAAGCCTAATGGACTTTGTATCAGATACATAGAGTATTCTTGTTTATGATAATTATCAGTTAATGTTCATTACATTAATAGTACCTAAACTGGTACCAAAACTGCAAGTTTTTTTGTAGTTTTTAAATTTTAATATTCGTGTTTCCGTTATCTGCAACCCAGGGAACGTATATATTTACCATGCTGGTCGATGGGGTGCAGTATGCGATGACTCTTGGGATGATGCAGCAGCACAGGTCGTTTGCAGAGCGTTCAATAGAACTGGTATCGCTACACATGGAGGGCAGTATGGAGAAGCGAGGCGTAAGTATTAAATTGAATGTTAACTATGACTTATTCGTCAAAAAAAACAAAACAAACCATACAACACAAAAAAATACTACAAGGATAATTTTTCAGAAAGACTGTAATTTTTAAAATAACAGACTTTCAGACTGTTGCGGTACCCACATTGATATTTAGGTGATTTTGCAGGGCTTTAATTACTTCTTAGCTTTTAAATTTCCTTACCCTTTTAGGATTGCAAAGCCCTGAACCTTTTTTATCTTTTAAAACAGATTTATTATTTCAAACCATTTTATTCTTAGGAAAATACTGGATGGATGATGTGGTCTGCCAAGGAGATGAGGTTTCTCTACCCCACTGCATCTTCACGGGCTGGGGATCTTCTGACTGCGGTGCTGATGAGGCAGCAGGAGCTCTGTGTCTTGATGATGAAGTAGCTCCAGCAAGCTTTGTGAAAAGGAAGCCAGGAGAGAGATTGCACAATGTGCTGGATGTTAGGAATACTAGCTTGAGAATCGTTGGTGGTAGAGGAAATAATGAAGGACGAGTCGAGGTAATTTACCATTGTAACAGATTGATCAGACACAATAAAAATAATCTAAAAAAAAACCTTTAAATAATGTAACTACAAAGCTCCTAAAAAATTAGAATTGTCTGTCCTACTAATAATATAAATACTTTTGGAAATTTGGTTGTTCGTTAACTTTCTTCACGCTTAAACGGCTATACAGATGTGATTAACATTTGTGTTTGTTCTATGTCTGGGTGTTAATATCTATTTAAGTGTGTATTTAAAAATATCTAAGTATGGATATCAAGTCCCTGGCAGCCATAGTACAAGCTTTGCTTAGTGTGGGGTCAGGCGTCTGTGTGTGCAAGTGTCCCGAATTTATTATTATTATTATTTTTTATAGAAATTCACGTATATAGTAAGCATGTGTATTCATTCAGGATACATGCTACCATGTATGCTATTCTACAGGAAACGATAATGTTTTCAGAATATATATTCTGAAATTTCTGTAGAATTTATGTGAAATTGTGTAGCATATCAAGTACAGTATAAAATTTTACAGAAACTAACTTGTTGAAATACAGTTCTAAATTCAACGTTACGCATCTGATACATATTTTCCAGCTCTTTCACAACGGCGCTTGGGGCAGCATCTGCCCAGACGGCTGGACCCTGTACGAAGCTGCAGCGGTCTGCAAACACCTGGCCCTAGGGTTCGCAGAGCAGGCTCTGCAGACGGACTACTTCGGAAGTTCGAAGGTCGTGCTCAGCGGCGTGGAGTGTGACGGAAATGAGACGAACCTGTTCAGTTGTCGGCACCAGGAGTTTGGGGATGTGGTGTGTCCTGGAGATAAAGGTAGAATCTTTTATCTTTTTGCTGTCCAATCGTGTTTTTTTTTACATTCTATTAATTGTTTATAAATTGGACATTAATTCTAATAATTGTTTATAAAGAAATGATAGCCCTGTTGGAGAAGACCCGCCTCTCAAGCCAGAGGGAGCGTGTTCAATTCCAGCTGAAGGCACGCACCAATTTGTTCATTGTGTGCGTATTGTCATCTGCTCCATGACTGGTAACCATAATGGACCATACAAGGTCGCCCCCTGTCACATTTGACTGAATATCGTCCAGGGAAGTGTGGGTATAAAAATACTATGTTATGTTATGTCAAATTGGACCTACTCGTATTTGCCTTTTTTTAACCACAGTAAAAGAAAATAGAATACAAGGTTAAAAGGAAGGGATAGAGTAGAGAGAAGGCAGAGTAGAGTAGCATTTCAGAAATAAAGAGTTATAATAAGGTCTTAAAAATCACTGCTACATCTACTTTGACAGGTACAACACCTTTAAATAAGTACTACTATACCCAAAACTAGCACGTTGAATAATTTCATCTTCCTACTAATATTATAAACGCGAAAATTTTGTAAGAATGGATAGATGGATGGATTTTTGTCACTCTTTCACGCCAGAACAGCTGAACAGATCTGGATAAAATTTGGCACAGAGATAGATTATAGTCTAAAATAGCACATGAGATACTTTTTAACCGCGGGTGAAACCGCGGGGCGCAGCTAGTATTATTATAAAACTTAAAACCCTGAACATAAAAGCATTCATCGCTGGTGGTTAAAAAGTAGCGTAAAAATATTTTTTATCAAAATCATTTTGAGCGAGAAGAAGTAAAAAAACTACAAGCAAACTTTCGCGTTTGTAATGTTAAAAAAAAAACAAGTAGAACCTTCAGTCAGATGTACATACTCGTAGATGCTGTGTCTCATTATTAATCGGGCTTTTATAGTGACACCGCATCGTCACTTATAATCTAACGAGCGAGCATTAGCGAGCAAAACGTCTATACTTCAGCTTCGATAAAATTGCTTCCGTGTTACCAAATTCTGTCTGGACTTCTGACCGGATCTCTTTCCGGATCGGTTAAAAAAAATATCTTGAAATTTTGTGAGAGGTTCGATAATTATATAAGTATTTCAAAAAACTGGCTCGGCAAAAAAAAAACTGTAATTATTGAACTTCCTCATAAAATTTCACGAGTCGGTTGAGGAATGCTATCTGTAGCGGAGGACATACGCCGGCCTCAAGGTCTCCAGGTTATAAAGCCACTCGTATATTTCTTTATGCATGTTCTCCAACAATCAAATAAAAATAATTAAACACATATAATTATGTAACTTCATTGTCATTAATTTTCTAAAGTGTTTTAGCACATTTAGGTGTCATGACACCGACGCGATCACAGTGCGACTGACAGCGAAACAAGGCTTACACTTGATCTAAGCCATGATCCAAAAAAACAAGGCCTAACATTCCAGGAGCAAACACGTAATGACGTCACTCGTCATAGTCATCCGTCTCTTTCGCACTATTTGGAAATTAGTTATTTCGGTCTTGCTTGAGCATTGATTGACGTCACTGCGTGTTGCTCACGTGACCGGAATGCCATACCTGGCTTAGTGTATTATTAAACCATGATCTTAGCTTTGTTTCCAAAGCGTGGTTTTGCGTATTGAGACTCGAACATTAGAACTACGATATGTCCATCAGTCTTCTACTTCCAGGCCACGTGGCAGCTGTCATCTGCACTCAGCACCTGGCAGACCTCCTTCTGGACACGGGGACCATCGAGCGCTCGGCACACTTGCAGGACATCATGATGACCCAGCTGCAGTGCGCTATGGAAGAGAACTGCCTGAGCAAGTCTGCTTATGAGGTAGCTAGCTAACGTAGCACGTTGTCGATAAGACCGGCTTTTGAGAGAAACTTTTGACTTTTTATGACGTTTGAGAGAAAATAAATAGTGGGAGTGGATCTATGAATATAACTATGTAAGGAACGTTCTGTAATTTCTCTTTGTCTTAAGAAATGATCGTTTTTAGGTCCAAGGTCCATTTTCATGCCCATCTGTAATGCTGGTAATTTGGCTACCTCAGCTGGCATAACAGCAGTGCATCCTATTAACCCAATTTCGTAAGTCTTTGTTGAGTTTCTCTGGGATCTATCTAACGAATGGCTCGGTCTATATTCAACTTAAGAGTTCAGCGACGCTCTGAATTCTACATACAAACGCGCTTGTAAAATTTGTTGGAAACCATTTGTCAGATTATGATGAAATTTTGGCATGTACAATTGAATGAACTATATCTATGCACCTATGTACTTTAAAAAAAAAAAAACGCCCCCATGAGCAAATAGAGCTATGAAAAATAACGGCATGTGAAAGTGGTCACTTTTGACAGATTTATTTAATAGATAGACAAAGCAAATCGAAAATCATTTTGCATAGGGAGATTGGATACATCATTAGCTTTTAAATAAATGCATAACACAAGGGAAATTTTTAGTTGTTTCTGAATTATTACAGGAGTGCAAAAGTCATAAAAAATGATTGAAATTGCACTTTGTCACTCTGTTGATAACTTTAGAGGCTCGTCAGTATCTTTACTTGGTATCTTCGCTCGTCGTCTTCTTCTAGACGAAATGGCTATAGAAAACCTTTAGCCAATGCAAAGTTAGTCTAAAGCGGTCGCCGGACTCTTAAGAGCCTAAATCGCTTGTAGATTATCTGCCAAATATAAGTAGTTAATCCCCAAAAATAATTCTTAAAGCGAGAAATTGCAGCTCCAAGCAGCGCAACTACTCCTCAACTGCAGCTGCTTGGTTTCAATACTTCACAACGTTAATCTTGAGTAAATCGATTGATTTTGTCTTGCGGAAATATGATACAGATCTTTTAAAAATATTTTGAGCGGGATAGAGTTATTAGTGTAAAATAGCATAAGATTTAAGTTAAAAACCGGCCAAGTGCGAGTCGGCCTCGCGCGTTAAGGGTGTAGTTCCGTACAATATCTATAAAAACGGAAAAAAAATGACGTTTGTTGTATGGGAGCCGGCTTGAATGTTTATTTTATTCTGTTTTTTAGTTTTTGACATACCTACAACACGCACGAAACGCTTTGATTCCTCATTTCTCATACGGACCGCTAAAGTGTGGGATACTCTGCCAGAGTGTGTGTTCCCTGACACTTATAATCTGGGTGTCTTCAAGTCTCGAGTAAATTGGTTTCTTCTAGACAAGCGTGCTTCATCGTAGGCTGCATCACTGCTTATCATCAGGCATGTTGGAGGCAAAACGCAAGCATAATATGTAAAAAAAAAATATTGCGTCAACATAATTTATATACATCATCTGTGAAAATTTCACATGTCTAACTATTCATGAGATACAGCCTGGGGACAGACGGGCAGACAGACAGACGGACGCAGCTGTCTTACTACTATATATTAGTAAGACAGCTGCGTCCGTCTGTCTGTCTGCTATCCCGTTTTACCCTTTGGGTACGGAACCTTAAATATATTAAATAGCTCACCGTATATAATAATACGAGTACGTTACATTAAAACGTTCTCCCGAATTCGCTAGCAAATAGTAGCCAAGTACGAGTATAAAACGCAACATTCGTGTATTACTCAGCACAGAGATGTGAAGTATTCATGAGCGAATGAAAGCTTCTTTGATTTGCAAATGCACTGCATGGGATAAAACCGTGCCAGCAAATGTGTAAAGTAAACGTCTGAAATGGTCTTGCATAGAGTTATATTCCTGAAACTGGGTTTTTATTCAAATTCAGCGCTTGAACTTCGACTTACTGGTACACAAGTACTGGCAAAGTTCAATGAAATTTTTTTCAGTTAGATCTTATTAAACGAGTATGTAGAAAGGCTTAAATAGTATTTACAGCTGAGAACTACTTATTATGTATAAACATAAAATAAAAAATACGCAAATAAATCCGTGATCCATACTATATAATGTACAATGATTCTCTCTTCTTGAATTGAGAAGCGATGATAGCCTAGTTGGAGAAGGCCCGCCCCTCAAGCCAGAGAGAGCGGGTTCAAACCAGACGGCACGCACCCAATGAACAAATGTTCATTGTGTGAACATATTATGTGCGTATTTTATGTCATCTGCTACATTAATAAAGCCTGGTGTATGGTGACAGGCTCGCCCCCTGTCACATTTGGGACTGAATATCGCCGGCGAAGTGTGGGTGTTGTATGACACTCCTGCCAGCCCCCTCGGGGGAAAGGCGTGACGATATGTTTCGTTATGTTTTTCTCTTCTTTATGATTGTTCTTCGATACAGATTCAGAGGACCAACCCTAACTGGCAATTTGAGACGCGTCGCCTTCTCCGCTTCACAGCATCATCGCTCAACATTGGCAACGATGACTTCAGGCCCTACCTACCCAAGCATTTGTGGCAGTGGCACCTCTGTCACATGTAAGTACCTATCGTCCTCCTCCTTGTATCGATTTCCCAATCCAGTATAGGGAAATCGATACAAGGAGGGTCGTGATCATGGAGACTTTTTCTTTTTTATGATGTTTCGCCATGCGGATAGCCGGAATATCCGCAGCGTTAACCGCCTCGGCGATGTTGATTTTGACGATCCGAAAGTAAGTACGGAGACTTGTTGAGAATGGTGTCAGTCCAGCGCATTGGGCTCCTTCTTCATGGCCTCTTAAGCCGGAAATATATTCCAGTCCTTGATAGCGGGGATCAGTATCAATCAATTTTAAGAGAAATTAAGTCTGCGGGTGGCTATGAAGTTATACCTGGAACCCTAGACAAGCTGTCGTGAGCTTTGGCAGCAAATGCCTAGCTGTGGAATAAAGAAGGTTGTTGATGAGTGTGAAGTAAAATCAAATTCATGGTGGTAGTGGGGGTAGGGTAGTCTTCAGGATGGCAGTGGTCTTTCTTCATATCCTATGCTAAAGCATAAACAACTCAATATCCAACTCAAACTCAAAACGACTAAAATATTGCAATTCCAGGCATTACCACAGCATGGAAGTATTTGCCACGTTTGATGTTCTGGACTCGACTGGGAAGAGAGTCGCTGAAGGGCATAAGGCTTCCTTCTGTTTAGAAGACAATACTTGCCTACCTGGAATTGAGAAGAAGTTCTCTTGCTTGAACTATGGAGATCAAGGTATCAGATTTATATCTAAGGTATTTGTAGTGATTTAAACAAAATAATGCTGCCTCCATTTGGCGCGCAAGTCTGGATCTTCTCGATTTTTTTATTTTGTTGATGATCGTCTTCGTCGTTACGACTTATGTGTTATATGACTTTGTTCGAGACCAAAAATTATGATAACAAAATTATGATTATAATTATGATACCTACTTCTACTTCTTACCTAACCTAACCTAGTCTAGGTTGATACCTTAGTTGGTAGTGATCCTGCCTTCTCAGCTTGGGGGCGTGGGTTCGATTCCCACCTAGGGCAAACATTCATGTGATGAACATTTGTGTTTGTTCTATGTCTGGGTGTTCATATATGTGCTATTATTAGTTCCATTTAAGTATGTATTTAAACATTTATAATTATGTGTGTAATATATATATCTCTAGCTGCCTAGTACTAGCTTTACTTAGTTTGGGGTCAGGCGACCGTGTGGGAATGTCCCGATTTTTTTTTTATTATTTACAGGAGTGTCGGTGAACTGTTCCGATATTTACAAGTACAATATCGACTGCCAATGGGTGGACGTAACTGATGTAGTACCAGGAGACTATAAGTTCAAGGTAAAATAATCTTAACATTCTAGACGATTTCTTGCACTGGTCTTTGCGACGCGAGAGTACAACACATTGACTTTTCGCGGAAATTTTGCTCTACGTGGAGCAAAATTTCCGCGAAAAGTCAATGTGTTGTACCTATTTGCCCGTGTTTTATATCCTATCTTACTAACATTATAAACGCGAAAGTTTGTAAGAATGGATGGATGGATGTCAAGTCAAGTCAAGTCAAAATGTTTTTATTCAATTTAGGTATCAAAGTTACACTTATGAACGTCAAACTTTTTTAAATAGACTCGACCGCCCTGTTCGGATAAAGAGACTTTACTCAGTAGAACAGGCAAGAAACTGAGAGGCATTATTTTTTCAAAGAATAAAAAATTACAGTCTCACAAATTTTGACTTACAACGATGGATTTTTGTTACTCTTTCACGTCAGAACAGCTGAACAGATCTGGATGAAATTCGGCACAAAGATAGATTATAGTCTAGAATAGCACATAGGATACTTTTTATCCGCGTCTGAAACCGTGGGGCGCAGCTAGTACAAACTAATTTACTTCGGCTCAACGATAAGAAAACCCAAATCGATGTACTCTCGCGTGACGCAGAACAGTGTGAAGATCGCCTTAAAATACTCTGAAGTCCAATAAAATGGCATCACAATTGTGACATGAAAACTTTTCTATAACTACATTACAACATTCAAAGTCTTGCATTAGTTTAACAATATATGTAAATACATATAACATATCGTCACGTCTTTCCCCCGAGGGGGCTGGCAGAGGTGTAATACTACACCCACACTTCGCCGGACGATATTTAGTCCCAAATATGACAGGGGGCGAGCCTGTCGCCATACACCGGGCTCCATTCATATAGCATACAATTACATACTAGGAGTGTACTCTATTCTGGTTCCCTACACGTGGTCCCCGGGTAGTGCTAACCGGGTAGCAAACTCTGGTGGAAGGCTTCGGCCGTGGCTAGTTACCACCCACCGGACCAAGCCATACCGTGAAATGACCTAGTCGTGTTATCATACAATACGCATATGTACACAATTAACAAATTGGTGCATGCCGTCGGCTGGGTTTGAACCCGCTCCCTCTGGCTGGAGAGGCAGGCCTTTTCCAATCATCGCTTTATTGGTTTAACAAGTATAAATAAAATAAAAAATTCGCGTCGACTTGCAAGCCTTCTCCGTTTCATCGGTTGAAAAAAAAAACCCCGATACCGATTTTCAACAACACAACAACAACAACAACAACAACTCTTTATTAAAAACATAAAATAATTACAATAGTACTTAAATAAGGCTTAACTAAGTTTTTAATGGGCGGCCTTATCGCTCAAAGCGATCTCTTCCAGGCAACCTGAATGGACAGGAACATTTATAAAAGTTGAGGCCTTGAAAATTCTAATACTAATACAATAGTAATACATAAGACGTAAAAAATAATAAGATAAAAATAATAAAAATACACAAAATAAATACTAATAAGTAGACGAAATAAATATAATATAAATACTTTAAAAATGTTTAAAAATAAATGTCACTAATATATAAATAAATAGTGCGACTTTTGTGACATACATACGATTATCTCACTATCTTTCAAAACGGCTATTGTTTTGAAAGACACTGATTGTCATAAAACTTGGCTAAGAACAATACCGACTAATTCACCTTTCAAACAAAAAAAAAATCGATTCATCCGTTTGGGAGCTACCATTGTCCAAAAAACAAGGTCCTAGTATAGTCTAGTCTAGTCCTAGCTAGCCGGGAGCATACACATAATGACGTCACTCGTCATCGTCATCAATATCTTTCGAACTATTTGTAAATGACTTATTTCGGTCTTGCTTAAGCATCGGTTGACGTCACTACGTGTTGCCCACGTGACCGGAATGCTACACCTGGCGGAGCATATTATTATTATTTTTTTTTTTTTATGTAGAATAGGTCGGCGTTTGACCACCAACTCGCCTGATGTTAAGCGACGTTGTGGTCTAAGATGGAGCACGACGACCTAATTATTCTCTCTAGCCTTGAAGTTTTGTAGAGTGAAGAAGTACAAAGACGGCAGTTGAGTGAGGCGCTACAAGTGCCCTACTGCTCAGACCCGTCTTCGGTACGGTTACACCGGACTACATCCTGAAACACGACTAGGTCATTTCAAATATACCATGGGAGCTACGATGCCGACAGACAGACACACACAGACACACACAGATACACACAAAGACACGTCAAACTTAAAACACCACGTCGTTTTTGTGACTGGGGTTAAAAACGTATCACATCACAATGTCAAATTGCTTAGGTGGATATCGGTCTTTAATATAATTATTTTAATGAGTTAAACTCGTATCGAAGTTTGGACAGCATCTGGCAAATTTTGTTCTTCATCCGGAAACCTATCAATTATAATTACTCAAGGGTTAAGTTACTCACGAGTATCCAAACTCAAGCTTTTGGCGGATTCGCTTCACTTGCTATGTATAATAGGGCATGGGTGGCACTAAGGATCGAGGCAGTGGGGGCAGCCGCCCCACATTCGAGAAACAGAACATATGCTAGTTCTCATAACAGCCGATTAACAGTATATTGTGTGTAC
Organism: Peribatodes rhomboidaria; assembly: GCA_911728515.1. Classification (NCBI taxonomy): domain Eukaryota; kingdom Metazoa; phylum Arthropoda; class Insecta; order Lepidoptera; family Geometridae; genus Peribatodes; species Peribatodes rhomboidaria. Next base: position 4,086,074 of record OU452190.1, read on the forward strand.
ATAACAACATTGTGAGACATCTCGACGATTAGACGCAACGATAGGGGGCTTACCGCGACTTTCGAAAGTTAACGAAAACTTTTTCGCTATCGTTTGGCTCTATTTATTTGACATAATTCTAATGAAAACGAAAAATGTTTTTGTAACTATCAAAACTCCATACTAACGTTGTGGTCGATAATTCTCATACATTTTATTCTCGCAGTCGCAAAACTCAATCCACTTACCGTTCAAGTTGCGACTGCCAGCTATCATAGATGCATGTCGCATGTGTGCTGGCAGTTATACTCCCTTTGGTACGAAAAAAATTGTTTGTTGCTCATCCGATAGATTTTTTATTTTTATCTAATTGTTGTTAGTGTGAATTTTAAACCGAGCAGAGGTTTTTCAAATGATGAATTAAAAATTCACACTGGTTCTGAGTGGTATCTGTTCTTGTGTGATGACACTCTGACACAGGGAACATGGCGAGTTATCTTAATCTTAATATATATAAATTACGTGTCACGTTGTTTGTCCGCTATAGACTCCTAAATTACTTAACAGATTTCAATCAAATTTGCACACCGTGCGCAGTTCGATCTAACTTAACAGATAGGATAGCTCACATATACTCGTATATAATTATATAAATAATAAACGCGAACGAAGTCGCGGGGTGACAGCTAGTTATGATATATAAACTCAATAAAAGAATAAAGTTGATTAACTTTTAACCTTCACAAATTGTGTTTATTGCATCTCCCTACACTTTAATAATTCATATACCTATGCTCCCTGAATATTTCATACATCCTCTTTTATCACCTTGCCCCCTGGCCCATTGCCTACCGACGCACCTGATAGTGTGTCTTCTCGTAGAATTTCCCAAAAAATATTCTTTACAAAATGCTGTAATATTTCCATACCCTCTCCGAAGAGCCTCGTTTGCATGATCTTGACCCGGATAAGGATTTCTTTTGTCGAGTATCAGAAAATGACTTTGCGTATGAAATGATCATTAAGATTCACGGTTTTTGTGATATTCGTGAGAATATTTTTGTGTATCGAATTTTATAGGTGAGGTTTATGCATGATAAGTTTTTAAATGTAAAAATAGATTCTACGATTGATTTGATTTTAAGACTAACCAACTGACTCTCGACTGACGAACAAAGTCGCTATTTGCGTTAGCGATCACAATACAAATATTTATAACAAGCTGCGCCCCGCGGTTTTACCCGCAGTTAAAAAGTATACTACGTGCTATTCTAGACCATAATCTATCTCTGAGCCAAATTACATCCAGATCTGTTCAGCCGTTCTGGCGTGAAAGAGTAACAAACATCCATCCATCCATCCTGCTTTTATTTGCATCCAGCTACGCGCCGCGGAGTTTCTCGCGGTTAAAAAGTAGCATGTGTGTTAATCCCCCTGGATTAACACACATGCTACTTTTTTTTTATATAAGCTACCTCCGTGTCAAATTTCATCAAAATCTGTTCATCCATTTGAGCGTGAAGAAGTAGCAAACATACACACTTACACACTCACAAACTTTCGCCATTATTATATTTGTGCGACTTTCCATTTGTTTGTATAATTTTTTTTTTAGTAAGAACTTCTTGACTAACCTATTCATATCAGAATCATTTATTGTTCAACTGTGTGTTACAAAGATCTTAAAATATAATTATAGGATCAACAGCTTCGTCCATAGCAGACATACAATATTTTAATTGATTACATATTTATTTTCTTTTTGAAGGTGGCAGTGAACCCGCACGCTCGTATAGCAGAGCAATCCTTCCACAACAACGCAGCATCATGCCAGCTACGGCTTACAGACACCTACGCTGTTGTATTCGGTTGTAAGCTTGAACGGCCGTAGCAGTAAGGGTAGTGCTACGACGTAGAGCCTCTACGACGTCGTTGTATTGGTTGTTACGAATAAAATATACTCAACAGTTACGAATTATCAATTTTAACTATCAGTAAAACCTAACTTTTTTTTAATTGTCATCCTTTTTTGGTTTCAAAAACTGACTGTTGAACTTACTGGCAGTTAAACATTGTTTTTTATTTAGAACTTAAGCTGTTATTTGCTTCCATCAAAACAGAAACATGTTGTTTAATTTTATTAGTTTAATTAACGAGAAAAAGTACAAAGGTCCCCAAGACGGTCAAGCGGTTTGAGTCAAATGTTACGTGTTTGATGCAACCGTTTAATGTGGGTTTGAAGGTCCTTCAAACGGCACTGCTCAGTATGTTCCTGTACGCCCCCGTATTCAGACTTATGTTGTGACACATCAATTATGAATATCTACAGAGAATGCTAGAAACTACCGCACCAATAATTTCAAAACTTTTTTTCCCCGTCCTTACTTATTATTTTACGTACGCAACCTTATAGAAAACCAGCGCAAAATTAAGCCGTGTTTGATCAAGTGCGTCGGTAGACGATCAAACGGCGCATCAAACACAACCAAAATATGAAATAGCATCAAACGAGCAACTCATGAATATTTAACAAACCTTTTAAACCAACCGTATATACGAATCCGTATAAGGAACCATACAATCAAATTGGTTGGACTCAAAACCAAATCTACATGTTTGAATCAAACCGTTTGACTCAAAACTCGGGACTCTTTACGAATGACAGCAAACTTATTCAACCTGCTGTTGGAATAACACAAAAAGAAACACAGATATTAGTTTAAATGTTTTATTCCTTACACATACTATCACAATAATATCATCTCAGAAAAACACAGCATGAACCGATCACAATATTTTTGTACGCAAATTGTATTTATTATTGTTAATTTATTTATTTGAATTCACAATAAATATAAAAGTAGAAGTCAATAAAAATATAAGTGAGCTCTTGAATGTAACTGATTCATTAAAGTAACAAATCGAAACGAAGTCGTGTTTATCATGACGTCTCACTCACGCAATAGCACAATGTTGTTGACGGAAGTAAGACGGTATGATTACTGCTGACTCGTTTAGATTCATTTCTTTCTTGACGAGTTTCATAAGAAGGTCACAGGTCACAATATACTATGAAATTAAGTTATAATAATATCATACTCATAATGTATTTATTTATTGTTGTGAAAAATGCTGGGAAATACTAAATAATGTTTCCTGCACGTTATTACCTACATGACATATTCTTCATTCTTATATAAAAAAGGTGTCATGCTGAATAAACTAAAAAATAAATAATATTGTTATCCACAACCATTTCATAGTAAAATGCATACAAAACCATTTCACATAAATATTATGTTGATCTAGATAATAAGTACACTCACAAAGGTAACTATTTAACTTAACATAAGTCTAAGTACAATAAAATAAGCATAAAACACCTCTAAATACTTTATTTCTAATACCTCGTAAATTTAAGGAAAATTATATGAAAACATAATCAAAGTTATCACCAAGGCGTATGACAAATAAAATTATGAATTCTTATTGTAACTCTTTCACCATTATGACCGTAATTGAGCAAATTAAATAATTGTTCTCGTCTAAATAGTTTTATAAATACGTTTTCTTCATAAAACTACTCTACGACTTTATAATTATTATTTATCGATTAAAGCGCTTTCATAATCATAGCTTTTGCAAGATCCAAAAAACAAGGTCTAGCGTTTTGAGAGCTGACACCCGACTCCGTCACTCGTTATCGTCATACTCTCTCAAACTTGCTGTATTTTATTATTCTGGTCGTGCTTATGCATAGATTGACGTCAGTGCGTGTCACCCAAGTGACCTTTTTTGTCTCGGAACGCTTTACCTGGCGGAGTATATTATAAACCATAGGTTTTTGAAGATTACGAAAACTGAACCTAAACGTAAAATTTTGTTGTACATTACGCCCTATTTAGAACGCTTCATTGCTAAACCTGGGGTCCTGCTACACTGCGCGACTATGAACCTTATTGCTTGGCGATGGAATTCGCGGTCGTTCAGCGTCAACAGAAAACAGTCACCATCATAGCAATAAGATATCATGGTAAGCCCTCTGAACTAACTAAAAGTATTAATGTCCTTGTCTAATACGCAGCAACAACAAAGACAGGTATATTTTTAGCTTGTATAGAATTAGCAATTTAGCGTTCTGAATAGGCCTTAGAATATTGTTACTTTTAAAAAATTAAATGTTTCGATTCGAACTACATTTTATAATATCAACTAATCGGTAACATTTTTACAAAATCCTACAAAAATACTAAAAACGTACATATAAATGGCGTCGATTTTGTAGCGTTATTTAAATTTAGACTAAAATTAAAAACTCCAAAAAAATTACAGACTACCTTATCTTTGAAGACTCCAAAAATCTAACTACGAGTACCTAGTAAAATTGTCAGTTAAATCTCATTCGAAAATTTTGTGAAAAAAAATAGCACTAAAAAATCAACACCAATTTCTCAATACAACATTTTCAAACTACGCTACGTTTAAAATCTATTTTCAACCCTTCTTAAATTTGAGTAGCAAGATGCTAGTCGTCAGGTATATGGCGATCCAGATTCCGGTGGAGATGAACCCGGAGTAGACTGTGGGTACAGATATGGACCAACCTCTCTGGAGCATGGACCGGAGAGATTCTGTGGACTTCGTGAGCGGTAGCACGTAGCTGATCCATTGGAGGACTATGTGCATACCTGGAAAGAAAGATGATTTTGAGAATGATGTAATTTTTTAATGCCATAGTTGGCCGCTGATGGTAAGCGATCACCGTTGTCATAGATACAGAGTAAGAACCCCTTAACAACCCCTCAAGAATTAGCTTATTATTTTTTACGTCGTCATGCTTGCCACAGTGCGGTGGTCCCACCACTGAGCGGGTGCACGCGAGATCTGTGTGGTGTGCGAATATGTGCGCCGTGGAGTCTATCCTGATTTGATGATGGGAGCTGATTCCGATTTGTTTAAGAATAACTTTATCAATTCGACTCCTAATTAAATGTAGATTTCAAATTGTATTATTAAGTGTGAGCATCGACATTTTAACTGATGTTTGAAATTGACTAAATCGGTAACTTCCGAAAAAATTTGACAATTAAAAATTTTAGTCAATTTGAAACGTCAGTTTACCTATCGGTGATAGCACTCATAGTAGGTATACATAGAACAGACGACTTCTCAAATATTACGGAAAAGCAAAACAACACCTTTTATAATCAACAGAGAAGTCAGCGTCTCGTCTACAGCAGACATACGCGAAGATTTTTCCCTTTTCTCTGAACCGAACTTTAAATAAAAAGGCAGTCATATAAAGCATATGGATGATAATGACAACAAATGTGATACATTAATCCAGCTCACATTTTTTATGATTAACCAACAACAACACAGTTTATTAAGCAGAGACTCCTATAAAACCAAAGCAGACCTAGACAGAAACATATAAGTACCATCAAAATTAATAGCGCAGTAAACGGAAGCCTGTATCTATCGCCAAAAACAACTATAAACAGAGAGAATGTTCTAGATAAACACCGTTTTCCCTTACTTACTTACGTCTGTCCGCCACAAGTTATATGTTTCCTGGTATAAATTAGTTATAGGGAATTATAAGTCTTGGGCGTGATCCAAACAACGCAGACGGGGTAACCGACCCCTTGAGGTACCATTCTGCACCCGACCGCAGAAGGCAGCAGAAGACGACGACACTTCTGGCTTCTAAAATATCTGAGTGAGATGCGGTCCGCAGCGAGCGATATGAAGCTAACTGCGTCTGTCGCTGGCTTTATGTCACTTGCTGCGAAATATCTCTCATACAAATATATAATTATGTTACGGGCAACTTCACCGGGCAGTATTAATATGGACAGCTCATTATAATAAATAGTGACCATGAGTGACTCTACCGCTCGACTCCTCTATCTCAGCAAATTCGAATTGGATTGGCTAGGTTAGAAAACTAAGGCGGGAGCGAAGCGAAGTTGAGCTCCCACTTTAGCCTTCATGGTATTTTTTTATAACAGCCCAAAACTACTGAAATGATTAGGCTACTAGGCAAGAAGTCTAAGACATTGTGATCATACAGACAGGTCATTATTCATAGTGACCAGACCAATACCCACACTTCGCCGGACGACATTCAGTCCCAAATGTGACAGGGGGCGAGCCTGCACAGGGGGCACGCAACATACACAAGCCAGAAGTGTCGTCGTCTGCTGCTGTCGTCTGCGGTCGGGCACAGAATTGTACCCTTAAAAAGGGCAATGTTTCGGAGATAAACAGAAATGGGGACATTAACACTGTGAATATAAATATATTGGTCGCTCTGAGAGAAGTGAGGGAACTTTGAAAATAAACTGCTTCGAAACTTCCAAAAGGTCTTCTTTATCTCAAGTTGTAAAATTTGGTCTGTAGGGCAAACATTGTTTTAAGTAGGACAAATTTGATAGATAATTATTATACGTATACCTGCCTTGTATTTCTAGAGCAGAAAATTGTATACATAGACCTCATTACAAATATCAACAGCCACATTTATTACTTAGATATCTATATCTATTGCTTGCAGTTTTACTAGTTATACAATACAATATTACTTTAATGCACACCAAAAACTACATGAAAATCTTAAAAACTAAAATACATTTTTCGGCAGTACCTACTTGTTAATATGAAAATTACCAAATTTTTTAGGAAGTTATTACACCTGTTGGTTAAGTTAAAAGGTGTAAATATATCGGTAAACTTCAGTCATACTACTTAACGTCAGCCGTGATAAAAGGCAAAAAATAAAACCCTATCATCATCACCATCTCAGCTGGAAGACGTCAACTGCTGGACAAAGGCCTTCCCGATGATCTCCACAACGACCGGTCTTGCGTTCCGCACATCGAGCTGGATCCCACGATCCCCACCAGATCGCGAGCCCACCTTATGGAGGCTTTCTCGCAAATATGATACACACTATACTACGACTATATTATACTACTATACAGGTAGTTAAAAAACCCTGTTATATTCGCGAGGTACGCATCCAGTATCGACTGAAGGATGCATTGCTAGTTTAAATTAAATATTGACTATTATACATATTGAATACACATCGCGCTCCGCCCTTCGCGAGAACGCAGACATTAACCGCGTCAGTTTTATTTGTAAACTATTCGCGTCGTGCCGCTACTTTCTTAGAATAAAATCCGCCAAAATATATTACAGATTTGTTAATATTTTTGTATAAACTTCCTTTTTTCTTGCGTTCTAAAACCGGTCATAACTCTTGCTATTTTTAACGTGATTTCTTTTGGTATTGTTGCATGAAGACTTATAAGTGTGTGTGCATTCCCTTCAATTATACAACAGGGTTTTTGTAACATGCTGTTTACATCTACTGTTGGTATGTGAATTAAAAAGTGTTACCTTCAACTGGCCAGATGATCCCGCAAAGCAACACCATGGGAAGGAAAGAGCCCAGCGCCATGTAGGTCGCCGTCCTGTCCGTGTCACAGATGCACGATACCACGAATCCTGGAACAAAAACACACACATTACACACACATTACAATACACATTATCAGAGAAACAATAATTAGGAGGGCCGCAACGCTCTGAAATTTCTATACAAACGCGCTACTCAAATTTCTTGAAAAGTTATCTTGTTATACTTGTCAGATTATGATGAAATTTAGCATGTACAATTAAATTAAGAATATCTTCGCCCCTTCTTGTTTTTTTTTTAAAACGTTCTCAAGCTAAAATAGAGCTATGAAAAATATCCGCATTTTTAAGGGGTCACTTTTGACTGATTTATTCAATAGGTAGACAAAGCAAATCAAAAATTCCATTACATATAGGGAGGTTGTCTACATCATTAGCTGTTAAATGAATCCATAATACAAGGGAAATTCTTAGTCATTTAAGAATGATTACAAAAGTGCAAAAGTCATAAAAAAAATGAAATTGCACTTTGTCACTCTGTAGGTAACTTTAGAGGCTCGTCAGTATCGTTACTCGCTCTCTTCGCTCGTCTTCTTCTTCTAGACGAAATGGCTATTGGCTTGAGCCAATGCGAAGTTAGTCTAAAGTGGTCGCCGGACTCTTAACTGAGCGAGCGCGAAGTACTAGCGCGGTGTCTCCGTTTCAGCTTGGGCAAAAATACTTTCGTATTTACAGTATTTACTCCTTTACAGGCCGCATTTTCAACCGATTCTCGCGAAATTTTGTGAGCAGGTTCGATAATTATATACCTACTTTCTTTGTTGATTTTTGTTATAAAAAAAATTAACAAAGAAAGTTAATGAAAGATGAAAGAAAGTGATTTTTGTTATAAAACAAATTAACAAAGAAAGTAGGTATATAATTATCAATATTCTTATGGTTCCGTACCCAAAGGGTAAAACGGGATCCTATTACTAAAACTGCTGCGTTCGTCTGTCTGTCCGTCTGTAACCAGGCTGTATCTCATGAATAGTTAGACATTTCATAATAGAATTTTCACAGAAGATGCATGTAATAATTATGTTGTCGCAATTTTTTTAAATGTTTTTTTTACATATTAGGCATGCGTTTGGCCGCCAACATGCCTGATGATAAGCAGATGCGGCCTACAATGGAGCACGCTTGCCTAGAAGAAACCGATTCACTCGAGACTTGAAGACATCCAGATTATAAGTGTCAGGGAACACACACTCTGGCAGAGCCACACTCTAGCGGTCCGTACAAAATGGCGGAGATATTTTATAATGGTTTCATGAGGTCTTCAGCTCACAATTCCACTAAAGTATTCCACCCTATATTTAAAAAAGTTATTTCTGTGCGTTTCAGTTCAGGCATTCAATAATTTAATATAACACCAGTCTAGCTCTTAAAGAAGTCATAAAATGAACCTGATAGAAAAATGATAAAGGAAGATTCTCTTATAAAGAGAATTCCCAGATACTTAACTATTCAAGAAAGCTACAAAAAAGCTCTCAAAGTTTTATAGCTCTAGCTCAAGCGTGCATAGAATAACTGGAGTATTGAAAGTATTAAGGAATCTAGGATCATGGAATGGTAAACTTGTATGAAAAGTTAGTAAGCAGAACTTTTACATAATTTGACTAAAGGCTTATTCCATTTCCTTCCCTAAAAGTCCAACTTAGGTGAAACTCTAAAGTAAAAAATCTGCAAACCGACTCTACAATATTTGTCATTTTTTTTCATTTTTGTGTATAACAATACAAAAATTTAACAAACATTTTATTATATCTTTGTGATTAAGTTTGCGATAGAGCGATGGCAGCCTAGTTGGGAGAAGGCCCGCCTCTCAAGCCAGGGGGAGCGGGTTGAAACCAAGCCGACGGCACGCACCAATTTGTTCATTGTGTGAGCATATTATTAAGTGCGTATTGTATGTCATCTGCTACATGACAAGCCCGGCATATGGCGACAGGCTCGCTTCCTGACACATTTGGGACTGAATATCGTCCGGCGAAGTGTGGGTTTTGTACACCTCTGCCAGCCCCTTCGGGGGAATGCGTGACGATATGTTATGTTATGATTAAGTTTCCGTTCCTAAAATAAAATCGTCGGATTTTTTTATTTAGAAAAACTTGTTTGGATCTATTAATTTAAGTTAACATTACTAGTAGCCTGTCCCGGCTTCGCACGGTGCCTATGTATAAACCTTTCGTGAAAAATTATCTAGCTGATAGTAAAAAAAAAACATTAATGTTTCCAAGTGAAAACTAAAGTTTTTTCCTTGCAACTAGTTAAGTGTTTATAAGTAAAAGTATAAAAATACACTATGTAATTTATTTACTTATTACATGCATAAACGTATAACTATATTGGCCGTTGGCAAGAGGGAAAGGTGCCCAGAATGCTGGCAGCATTGCCACGCTGGATGGCAATGCTCAATATCTGGCCGAAATAAATGATAGCATTCTGAACACCTGACGCCTCCACCAACCGTTTAGCCAGGATAAGTAATTAAATACATCATACAAATACTAATACTTTCAAAATTATTTTATATTTTTAACACGTTCGTTTGCTAGTTTATTTTTTGTAAAACTATATATCTCTTTTGTTGAACCAAAGAACTGTTTTGAAGTTTTTGTTTGAAAGGTGAATTGGTCGGGAGTGTTCTTAACTACGAGTATGTTTGATAAAAATTGGTGTTGTTTAAATTCAATGTCGGGAGTTTTTTAAATTTTTAATTTACACTCGTTTACAATGTAGAGATTCTAAGTAATTTTTAGCTGTGCACGAGCATATTCAGCATTCTCATACCTTCAAATAATTTAAAAGCAAGTGAGTTACGCGATAATTCCCAGCTCTAAATACATGTAGGTACATTAATATTACAAGACATTACAACGTTCACAGCCGACTTCCATGCCGTTACGTAAGTTTAATCCTTAAGCGCCTACCCTCATTATAAGCTTAATTATCATAAAATTAACATACACATTTACAGATTAGAATACTTCTAAAAGTATAGCGATTTGAATAAACGTTAAGTGGTACCGCCGAAAACAAACGTTACACGGGAAGGCTTTTTAGATCCCTTCCGGTCACATTTGGATAGTTAAGATAGATTGGATAGATAATAGTTAAAACTTAGTACTAGTGGCTACTCGGCGGAAGTGGAAGGCTCCAAACATCTTTTCGGCGGAAGTGGAAAGCTTCAGACATATTTGTCTTCTAAATATTTGTTAACCTTATAATATCCTGTTTTCATTAATGTATATTTTACACGTGATTTGAATTTTTCTTCAGTGAGCTCTGTTATAAATGTTCTGTTTGTATAAATGGGATTTTTTACTATAAAAACAAACGCAGTTGCCTTAAAAGGACTTATTTGACTTAGTTAGTTCAAATCTATATACAGCTATCCTATCCCAGTTTCTAAAGTTATTGCTATGATAGTCACAGTTCAATTTAAATTGATTTAGATTTTTACGAACGTACAACATATTTTCAAAGGTATACAGAGAAGGTAAAGTTAAAATATTTAATTCTTTAAATAAATATCTCAAAGATTCGCGGGGAAAGCGTGAACCGCTCGCTTTTGCAAAATAAAAAAAAGGTGAAAGACTTACCAAAGGTCATTCCACAGAGTCCAGTAGCCAGAGTGAGTATCACCACCCAGCCCAGAGGTCCCTTCATCGTCAGCCCGAAGAGAACGAACCCGATGAGGAGCACCATCACAGTCTGGGCGACCATTACCAGCATTTGGACGGTCACGTGGGAGAAGAGGATTTCAGTTCCTAGAGAAAAAAAAAAATTTTTACTTACATAATTGACATAACTCTGAAAGCTACGTATGAAGAATAGAAGTACCATCTCGTAATTCAGTACAAGTTTCCTGTTTGGAAACCACTGTATCGTGTAAAGAAAAAAAATGCGTTTCCTAGTAACAAGTAGCGTTAAATTCCGCTCGATTCGCCGGCAACGTAAATTAAGCCTAAAGTAACTAGCCATTGTTTAAGTTGTGACTTTTTTCTCGTTTTTGTTAGTTCGTTTTGTAGTGTGTTTTTTCCGACAAATAAGTTACTGTCTAGTTTCACTAATAGTAGTAATGTATGGTTACTATTGTAATTTGATAATTTTAAAGTAAATTAAAGTCATATTGTTCCATGTATATAACTTAAGTGAGAAAACACCCCTAAAACGTTTTTAATCCTTCCTCCAAATATTACAAACGCGAAAGTTTATAAGAATGGATGTATGGATGGATGGATAGATGTTTGTTACTCTTTCACGCCACAGCGGCTGAACAGATTTGGATGAAGAAGGCACTGAGATAGATTATAGTCTAGAATAGCACATAGGACACTTTTTAACCGCGGGTGAAACCGCGGGGCGCGGCTAGTACTGTATAATTATCATTAAATATGCTACACCTACCTGCTATACCTTTTTTAAACCAAACTAGAAACACAAACTACCCTCTTTTTTGACGAAAAACAAGACCCAGCCCAAAGCTAGCATTAGGTACCACAGTAACTTTTTACGATATCCAGCTTCACGGCCATTCGAAACTGCCTGTGGACTGTAGAACGATCTAGAAAAAACCTACTTCTAGCAACGGAGTTAATATTTTAACTGGAGTTCAGTTCAAACTGCCTCAGTGGCTCAGTTGGTAGTGAACCTGCCTTCTGAGCTTGGGGGCGTGGGTTCGATTCCCACCTAGGGCAAACATGAGATGAACATTTGTGTTTGTTCTATGTCTGGGTGTTAATATCTATTTAAGGATGTATTTAAAGATATCTGAGTATGTATATCAGTCTCTGGCAGCCATAGCACAAGCTATGCTTAGTTTGGGGTCAGGCGCCCGTGTGTGCAATAATGACCTCGAATATTTATTTTATTTATTTACTAGCTGCGCCCCGCGGTTTGAAAGTGTCCTATGTGCTATTCTGGACTATAATCTATCTCTGTGCCAAAAAAATCCAGATCTTCAGCCGATTTGGCGTGAAAGAGTAACAAACATCCATCCATCTATCCATTCTTACAAACTTTCGCGTGTATAATATTAGTAGGATTTCTCTAGAATATTATCTAGTTTTACTTATATGTCTAGAGAGAGTTCCGTACTGTTTATGAACGAAAAGTGACAGACCAACTTTTTTGTACTAGTGTGCGTGACAGGTATACGTCTTTTACTACGGTTACGTCATATATTTTGTTCATTTAGAACCTAATAGTTGGCTGTTTTTTTTTTTTTGGCCCGAGCAATATCTTTTCTGGACATCTCATTTATCAAAGTCTCTAGCTGACTGAAACTAACCAAAGCTTACCGAAACAATAACACGCTAACTTATTGAATTACACATTATGTTATGTGCTTTTTCTCGCGTGTTTCTTCGTTAAGGTTTGGTCAGTTTGAGTAAGAAAGCTTGGTAAGTGCTTAAATGGTCTTAAATTCATGTTCGGAAATTCTAATTTGAGAAGTTAGAAACATTAATTTTACTGACTTGAAATTTGTATCTCTATACCTTCTGTTTCTACAAATTAATGTTTGCTGTAAAACCTTCCCCTTCAAGTCTTTGTTTAAAGGGATTTACAGAAATGAAACCTACATAAAGCGATGATAGCCTAGTTGGAGAAGGCCCGCCTCTCAAACCAGAGGGAGCGGGTTCAAACCAAGACGGCACGCACCAATTTGTTCATTGTGTAAACATATGTGCGTATTGGATGTCATGTGCTACATGACTGGAGCCCGGGGTATGGCGACAGGCTCGCCTTTGGTCACATTTGGGACTGAATATCGTCCGGCGAAGTGTGGGTGTTGTATTACACGTCTGCCAGCCCTCTCGCGGGAAAGGCGTGACGATATGATTATGGTATATGCATAATGAGGTAGGTAGTACATACCACCTACTGTTTCTATGTATACCTAGGTGATTATTTCACTGTCCCGCGCCTTACAACGGCTTACCTACATAAGGTAGGTAGGTACTATCCATTATTGCCATACAACAATGTTTACCCCAAACCCCTCGCCTCGAGAGGCAGCATCTAGCTAATTGCAGCGTAATTGCGTTTTTATACCGAGTGAGGGATAAAAATAAGCTTTTCTTCCAGGCTTTGTGTAGACTCGGGTTTTTTTTTTTTTTTTCATTTTTATTGTAGTTTTATTCTTATTCTTGACAGGTATGTTACGACCGAAGATAATAAAACTAGTAGATTGCGAATGTAGAAAATTGATGTCAGACGCGGTGAGGTAAGTATGAGTAATCAAGCTTACGATTGGTTGGTTTGAAACTACATTTTAACGTAACATATCGTCACGCCTTTCCCCCGGGGTGGTTGGCAGAGGTGTACAACACCCACACTTCGCCGGACGATATTCAGTCCCAAATGTGACAGGGGGCGAACCTGTCGCCATACACCGGGCTCCAGTTATGTAGCAGATGGCATTAAGAATGAGAAACGCGGCTTTATAGATAACTAGCTGAGCCCCGCGGTTTCACCCGTGGTTAAAAAGTATCCTAAGTGTGCTATTCTAGACTATAATCTACGTCTGTGCCAAATTTCATCCAGATCTGTTCAGCCGTTCTAGCGTGAAAGAGTAACAAACATCCATCCATCCATCCATTCTTACAAACTTTCGCGTTTATAATATTAGTAGGATGGTACGGAACCCTTCTTGCGCGAGTCCGACTCGCACTTGGCCGCTTATTTAAAATTCACAATGATTTTACATTTTCAAAAAGGTTCTTATTCGCAAAAGAATTAGCAACAGCCGAGCCCTCCGTCTTAACAATACACATTACGGCACCGTACTGTACGAGTGGGTATGTTAATGACTTCACATTAATTTACACTAAAATCCGTTTGTTTGCAAGATTTATTCGGCAATTAGGGGCGCTTGAATATGAATTGCTCCTAGATTTATGCCGCTGAAGTATTAATTTACTACCTAAATACTACAGCCTTGTATTTGGCTAGTTTATACGTTAGGTAAGTATGGTTCTCGGCGATATATATTGCACATCGACCTTTGGAAAGAGACTTCACGTTCGTAGAGCGTTATCTCTGTCGCACAATAACGAAACTGTCGTACGAAAGAGATAACGCTCTACGAAGCCGATTCTCTTTCCAAAAGTCGATGTGCAATATTTATTGCCGGGTATATACTGTAGTAATTCCTCGTTCGCTGCTTAAATCGTGTAATACAGGGTGTTACAAATACCCTGTTGTATCCGTGAAATGTGCATCCAGTATCGACTGGAGGATGCAATTATGCTAGTTTAAATAACAGTACCTGGATGACCGAGCTTTGCTCGGTATTTTTTTTTTAATTGTGTTTTTTGGAAAATAAACAATTGATTTTAGTCTAACCTCAAAGCAAACACTCATTGACTTCGTGTTACTTAACAACGCCATCTGCTGTTGTGTCGTTAAAGCAATTAGTTGCTCACAAAAACTAGTATTATTATTCGCCAATAGATGTCAGGAAGAGTCATATTTTAAGTTGAGATTGATTATCGATAAAACACGAATAAAATGACATTTTCTAAAAATAATTCCTAGCTAGATCGATTTATCGCCCCCGAAACCCCCCATATACTAAATTGTATGAAAATCGTTGGAGCCGATTCCGAGATTCCAATTATATATATTTTCCTGGCCTTTCAAGCCAGAGGGAGCAGGTTCAATCTCAGCCGAAGGCACGTACCAATTTCTGCATTGTCTGAACGTATTTACTAATTATGTGCGTATTGAATGTCATCTGCTACATAACTGGAGACCGGTGTGTGGCGACAGGCTAGTTTTCTGTTAGTTTTCACATTTTGGACTGAATGTCGTCCGGCAAAGTGTAGGTGTTGTAATACACCTCTGCCAGACCCTTCAAGGGACGTAACAATAGTATGTTATGTTACTAAGAGCAATGTAGCTTTTGATGGTGATAGATTTTTTTTAATCGGACAGGCATTCTTCATGAGTTTTTTCATAGTGAACTTACCAGTAATGCCCGATACAAGCGATCGCTCCAGGATTCCCTCATTGCGTTCAGCCAACATAGCGCCTGACGTCAGTGCAACAGCCAAGAAGAAAATGATTCTGTAGACAAAACGACATAAATTACTTACATGCTAAGACGCACTTGCAGAATGTATGAATACAGATGCGGAATTAAATTCTATTAATATGTCATTCTAATATTATTCATACTGTGCTTCCCTTAACAGACAGCACATTTAGCTTAACTAGTTTGTAAGAAAATAGAGTATTTATGAATGTAACTGTAAGGGAACGTACCCATACTACGTGACTCATTTAGGGGGGGGGGGATACGATTTTTTAATGTTTTATTTGCAAAAAACGATTTAAAACTATGAATTACTACGTAAAACTAGAGTAGGAGGGAGGGGGTCTTAGAATAGAGTAGTATAGAGTACAGATGTTAACCGAGGGGGGAGGGTAGAGGGTTAAAAATTGTACGAAATGGTCACGTAGTATGGGTACGTTCCCTAAATGTGAAGCCTTATTAAAAAAAATGTTCTAACTCGAGATTAGCTTCTAACCCTTGGTGTTTAACTAACTCTAGTTTAACCTAACTAAGCTCTAGTGTTACCTCTGACCAATTGTTAACTCAGAAGTAAAAAAAGATAACTGACTGCCTCAATGGCTTAGTTGGTAGTGAACCTTCCTTTTGAGCTAGGGGGCGTGGGTTCGATTCTCACCTAGGACAAACATAAAAATGATGAACATTTGTGTTTGTTCTATGTCTGGGTGTTAAATTTCTATTTAAGTATTTAATTAAAAATATATATGTATGTATATCAGTTTTTGGCAGCCGTTGTACAAGCTTTGCTTAGTTTGGGGTCAGGCGACCGTGTGTGGAAATGTCCCGAAATTATTTATTATTTACAAGCCAATAACCCACTTCTGTAAGGGCCCCAAAAGTTCTCTATAACAAAAAAAAAGAATTAAAAATCTGTTAACAGTTAACACGTCACCTTCCCAGTCTGTTCCAGCCAGTTAATTCTTAATAGAAATAAAACTACGAACATAGTACGTATTTATTTGAAATCTTAAACGTCAGTGGTCATTTGGTGAAATCAATAAATAGTTTCACCCCCATAACTCGAGGTTACGAGCTGCTTTAATGCTGGACCCTCGTAAAACGAATGAAAAGTTTAACAGTACAGGTTTAATTTGCAGTACGTAATGTATCGACAAAATTAACTTATTGTAAGAATATGGGAGTTGGTTATGGATACTCCATAACCAATTCCCAGATTCTTATTAGTATTTGTTTTAAACAATTTCGATAATTCTCTATTAGCTTCACCTTAGCTTTGGTACTTTTTTAAGTTGGTTAAAATAGCAAATGATACTTTTTACCACCTTTCAAAAACAGGGAGTTTCTATGTTTATCAGTAGGTATGTAATTTTTTTTATTGAGAAAAGAATACGATATTTTTGAAAATTTACGTTGATATTATTTTTATGTTGACTTAACAATTCCGATTTTATTAAAGATATTGATGATGGATGAATACATTATTCTGTCTCGGGCAACATAATTAACCGGGTAGTATTAATAAGGACCGGTTTTTATAATAAATAATGACCGAGAGCGTCTCTCTTGCCCGACTTCTCCATCAGAGCAAATTCGACTTGAATTAAATTGTCAACAAACTGCTTTACAATACATAGTATTAAGGTTTTAAACTCTTGCAGTCAACTTCATTTTCAACTTTATTCTTAACATGTTAAAGTTATTATTATTATTATTTTTAAGTTATTGGTTTTTGACAAACTCATTCGTACCTCATGATGCTTCGTTGTAACCACAATATAATGTAAATATGAAATGAGAGTAAATTTCTGCCTACAAACTGCTACGCAGTTTGGCGGAGTTGTAGTCTAATGCATAATATACATTGATATGATATTGAGATACGTGCGCTTATTTGGATGCGGTACGTTGCGTCGCTTGTACTACAGCGATACTCTAAAAAAAGGTTTAAATTTGGTTTTGATTTGACGGAAAATTGAAAATAAGGCTTTCGAGAAACCTTTTCTACTGTATAATTTAGTACATGATACGTTTACCCAGGATACACAGAAGCTTAACGTAAATCAGGCTTAGCAAATTAAACTGCTAAGATACAGCGGTTAAAGTGTTATGTCCATACTAAAATATTGTTTACAGCTCGGACGACCGTTTAGACTGTGCTGCTGGAGCTATTAATGAAGGTTTTATCATAAAATATTTTAGGAAAATCATGTTTGTGAGTGTACCTAAATATTGTTAAGGTTAATGATTACTTTTTAATTGTCAGATGTGGTTTAACTAATGAACAAATTCAAAAGTTTGATTATTTTGTACTTACTAAAAACCTATAATACGCTAGCTGTTACCCGCGAATTTGTTCGCGTTTATTTTGAAAATAGTATCCAAATACCTTCCTCGTGAAGTACTGAAACTAATTATCAAATTTCGTCAAGACCCGTTCAGCCGTTTAGCCATGCCTACAAACAGACAGACAGGCAGAGTTATTTTCGATTTTATAATATTAGTAACTAGTCTGGTCATAAATATTGTTACAATACAAACTCCTTCGTTTATTTTATTTTCTGCATTTAAATTTGGAATGCGTTTATTATGTCGAAAACTACAATCAATTTCCCGCCATTTCACATTTATTTTTCGTGGTTATTATTAAATTTACGACATGTCAAAAGTCAAAAGTCAAAATGTTTTTATTCAATTTAGGTATCAAAGATACACTTATTAACGTCAGAGTTATTTAAATAGACTCGACCGCCTTGTTCGGACAAAAAGCCTCTACTCAGAAGAACAGGCAAGAAACTGAGGGGCATTATTTTTTCAAATAATAAATAAATTAGTCTCACAAATTTTGGCTTACAACTAGGTAATATCTATAAATACTAGTGGCTACTTGACGGAAGTGGAAGGCTCCAGACATCTTTATTATCTTCTATATAATTCTTAACCTTATAATATCCTATTTTCATTAATGTAGTTTTTACATGTGATTTGAATTTTCCCTCGGTGAGCCCATGGAATGGGTTGTCAAAGAAAACAGGATGTAATCCATAGTAAGTATGGATGGATGTCCTGTTTTTTTCTCTCTCTTGTTCCAATGCTTTTTTATAAATAGGGGCCTACGTTTGACTGCAACTCACCTGCTAGAAAGTGACGATGCGGTCTAAGAAGGACCAAGGTTGCCCACGCAGAACCAACTAGGCTATTAAATGTAGTGTTTACTAAAAACATGCTCTGAACAAAAATAGCTGTTTTACTACAATATACAGGGAGTTACAAAAACCCTGTTGTATCCGCGAGATGTGCATCCAGTATCGACTCGAGGCTGCAATTATGCTACTTTAAATTAAAAATGTACTATTAAAAAAAAATAACACACATCACGCTCCAGCCTTCTAAAAGCGCGAACGCAGCCACGAATCACGTCAGTTTTATTTGTAAGCTATTCGCGTCGTACCGCTACTTTCTTAGAATAAAAGCCGCCAACATATGAGACAGATTTGTTCACATTTCTGTAAAATTTCCTTTTCTTCTTGAGATCTGAAACCGGACAAAACTCTTGCAATTTTTAACGTGCCTTTTTGTATTTTTGCACAAATACTTATAAGTGTGTGTACCTGCCCGTCAATTACCCCACAGGGTTTTTGTAGCTCCCTGTTTAGGTATTTTACTATTTTTTTACTTTAGTTAGATATCCGATGTGTATAACCGCCTACTAAAACACATCACAGAAACCCCTAGCCAGTTAGGTTTTAGGAGCCTATGCTACAAAGCTGGCTTATTGAGCAAACGTTTTATCATTTTAACGAATATTGTAAGTTCGTGATTTACTCGTAATTACTTGCAAGTAATTTTAATTTTATGTATAACTAGCTGCGCCCTGCGGTTTCACCCGCAGTTTAAAAGTATCCTATATGCTATTCTAGACAATAATCTATGTCTGTGTCAAATTTCACCTAGATTTGTTCAGACGTTCTGGCGTGAAAGAGTAACAAACATCCATCGATCCATTCTTACAAACTTTCGCGTTTATAATATTATATACTAGCTGCGCCCCACGGTTTCACCCGCAGTTAAAAACTATCCTATGTGCTATTCTAGACTATAATATATCTCTGTGCCAAATTTCATCCCGATCTGTTCAGCCGTTCTGGCGTGAAAGAGTAACAAACATCCATCGATCCATTCTTACAAACTTTCGCGTTTATAATATTAGTAGGATAATATAGTAGGATAGTAGGATTTGATAATAATGTAATGATTTGCACTTTATTTTTAATGATTATTCACATTTGACTTGTAAATTGGCTTTACCAAATAAATGACTATGACTATGACTACTTATTTTACTTCATATTATTTTTTAAACCAATAGTATTTTAAATTAACACAGTAGGTATTAAGTATCTTATAAACAACGACAATGAATCAAAATCCCATGCATCCATAAGATTTCCATACAAATCCTGCCCCTGTCAGTCTGTCACCCCGTTATGTAAATTACAATGGATGTAGAAAGAACAACGGGAAAAAAACAAATTAAAACTCCGTCATGCCCTGACGCAGAGGAAATTCGAACGACATCAGCGACTCGCAAAACCCGTTAAATTATTCTGATGGGTTTTCACTAGCTTTCTTTCTTCCATTCGCAATAAATTAGAATATTGTCAATGAAATTAGATTATCCATAATAAGAATTTTACGGTTTGAAAAAAGTATTTCAAGGACAGACAGACAGACAGATAGAGATTTGTTTGTGGCAAAAAACACACAGAATACAGATTAAACAAAAACTAAGTAAACAGGTAAAAACAGTAAGGATACTATGTTTTACTAAATGTTTTACTAAATTATTTTTATATACACCATTATTTTTAATATAAGTACTAGCAATATTTTGTTGCCTATAGAAAGCTATATCAGTTGTAAACTAAAAACATTTTATTACTGACGGAGGTTGCATATTTTATCCTATTTTTCAACCCCGACGTGAAAACGACGGGGTGTTATAAGCTTAACGTGTGTGTGTGTTGTGCGTGTGTGTGTGTTGTGTGTGTGTATGTGTGTGTGTGTGTGTGTATCTGGCTGTGGCATCGTAGCTCCCGAACGGATGAACCGATTTTGATTTTTTTTTTTTTTTTCGAAAGGTGAATTGGTCGGGAGTGTTATTTAGCTATGTTTAATGAAAATCGGTGTATTTCTTTTTTTTATTTACACTTGTGTTTAATAATATAGGTAATAGAAATAACGTAGTACTATTATTTATTCTGTTGTAACACCTAGTGCAAAGTATCATTTATTGCTAACGACTTTGTTTGTTTTGTAATTTAGTTTAAGTACAACCTTTTTGCAGAACTGTCCTTATTCTTCAGCCATCCTTTTTACACACATTGTTATAAAAAGAGATGCAGACAGTCCTATATAGCGCTGTCATATTTGTTTATCATAGAATATGATACAATAGAATTTACACCCTTATTTTATTATTCACAAAAGAAAACAAAGCAATATATCGGAAAACAGTGCAACTACATATGCGTATATTTACAGGATATTTGAAGAAAAATACGAGTACAAACATTTCTATGTCAAGGAAATATTAGTTAACTAAGGCAGCGGTCGGCAACCTTTTGGCAGGCAAGGGCCGCGCAGTCCCAAAATAAGCAAGTGACGGGCCGCACTTGTTCAAAAAATTTACTATAGGTTTCTATAAATACATATCCATAGGTATCTATTCATTTATGTAGTTATTATCTGATCTCTAAAAATCAATGTTAATCTGTATCTGGCAGCTATAGTAAAAGCCTTGCTTAGTTTGGGGCCAGACGACCGTGTGAGCAAAATGTTCTCATTTTTCAATTTATTTACAAAACACTCGCGGGCCGCAAAGAGGGGGCCGAAGGCCGCATGTGGCCCGCGGGCCGCGGGTTGCCGACCGCTGAACTAAGGAAAACGTTATCTAATATCTACCCTCATAAATGACGTATAACGAAGGAATGAAACGCGTTTTCCATCTCATTCCCTTCTTTCTTAACAATGGAACAATCTGGCTTTTTTACGATCAGGTGATTTTTTTTTTCTTGGAGCATTTTGAAACCTTTTCTTGGAATACTTTGGGAATAACCCATTTTTGACGAGATTTGTTAGTAAAAAAGTTCAATTAAATTATATCCAAAAAAAACAGAAAAGGCTTATTTCTATCCAATGCTGTTCAATAGCAGTAAATTTTTTAACAACTAATGAAAAGAGTCAAAAAATATTTAAAACCGGCATAAATAAAAAAAAAACACTCCTTTACAAATCCCCACTCCACTCAAACTGTAGCATTTATAATAATAGCTGCTCACAAAATATTACGAGAATCACTTGAGGAAGCGACCTACAGAGGAGGGCAAACGTCGGCCGCAAGGTCTACAGCTTAAAAAGCAAATACTAATTAGCATCATCTAAAACTCACGTCAGTATAACTCCAGGGCCGGCGAAGTCCGTGAAATTCGGCACTGTCAACCCGTACACAGGCTCTTCGAACTGCAAAAGAAAACAACACAATAATCTTCTACCTCTCGCTTACGCTAAGGACTAACTCAACAACAACAAGCAACAACAAGACAAGTATAAGACAAACAAAGCAACTCTACAAGTTGTTGGACAAGCGTTCGCGAACGCTCCTGACGCGTTAAGTGCAAAATTATAACAGCAAAATTATAATGCACTAGCTGCGCCCTGCTGTTTCACCCGCGGTTAAAAAGTATCCTATGTGCTATTCTAGACTACGTATAATCTATCTCTGTGCCAAATTTCATTCAGATCTGTTCAGCTTTGTGGAATCTGTTCATGGATGTTTGTTACACTTTCACGCCAGAGCGGCGGAACAGATCTGGATGAAATTTGGCACAGAGATAGATTATAGTCTAGGATAGCACATAGGACTTTTTAACCGCGGGTGAAACCGCGGGGTGCAGCTAGTTCAAACATAATTGAGAACCTCCGTTTTCGAAATCGATTATAATGAAATTGACATGTTATTTACTGTTCTTGCAATAAAATACCAACAGCAATAAGTATTTCATTGACACATCTCCCGTTGGCGCCCAACGAGGGACCTGCCAGTTGTCCATGCGGAACCCAATTATTTATCACTGTGGAGTAGTCACTTCACGTTTTGTGGAGTAGCACTCCATTGTCCATCTTCCGTTTAACACAATTCATGAACAATGGACCAGCACTTCGGAGTCTGTTTTTCACAAATCAAATATCTCGATTGGTATTCCAAGCCTTTTGTCAATTTTATTAAAAAGGCTTTGTTATTTTACAATTTACAAAAGAGAGTTTGATTGAAAAGAATTCGAGGGTAATGCTCAGCCATTTTACATGCGGTTGTTGATTTTATTAGGCTCAGTAAATATAATTCTCATTGAATTCATTTCAGTTCAATTTTATTAGCCGTTAAGCGATTTCAGTGTTTGTATTGTGTACGAGTTTTATGGACGATACGCTTTTCCGTGTTTGCTTCAATTTGCATTCAAGTGTTTGTTTTACTCATTTATAATTGAAATATTATTACGAGGAGTTTCTCCCAAAGATTTTGTGGTGATATGACTGATCTTTTCAGACTCAACCCGCTTAATTTAAACTATACAGCTCATCTAGGAAGGAAAGGATCGACTAGTGAGAAATGACTGATTAAGATGATAAGGCTTCGTCCTCCCTTGTCGTATCCTCCCCCAATTTCTGACTGCCTCGGCGGCTCCGTCGGTAGTGAACCTGCCTTTTGAGCTTGGGGGCGTGGGTTCGATTCCCACTTAGAGCAAACATTCATGTGATCATAGACATAGAGGAAAGACCCCTAATCGGTCAAAAATAATGATTCCAAAAAAAGTAAACCAAACCATTGAAAGTCAACCAATTCACTAGTCAGTCTTCGATGTCATCCAGTAGCGGTTACGTCTCCCTTCTAACAAATAAATATGGTGAACTGTGTAGTCAATTCATACCGAAATTTCAGAATATCCAAAACAGTAAAAAAAGGCAACGTCACATATCACTCGTAAGTCTTAAATATATTTTTATGTGATATATAAAGCTAATAATTGTAATTAATTCTTAATGTCAACAGAGCGAAAAGTTGCTGAAAAAGTGTTGCCACAAGGTATTTTTATATTTTCCCTATAAATTATCTTCAGGTTTCTTAAGGATCCAGTTTTAGCCGATCAGTGGACAAAAATAATTCGCCTAAGTAAAAATGAAAATTAGTGGAAACCTCATCGCCTTTTAACAATTTGCTCTGCGCACTTTGTTGTTTTATTGCCGAAAAATAGCTTAAATGTTTGATGTAAAATTAATAATGTGTAAATAAATTGTGTAAATAAGATTAAAGGGATTACTACTGATTTTAACTCAAATTCGTACCCTTGATTTTTATGTCAATTCGTTCCTATTACCTACTCTGATTTTAGTTAAGATTTACATACAACATTATTATTTTGATTTTTGATTTACAACTTTGCAGTACAGTGTCATGAATGGATCTGGGTAAGACTTTGTGTATAGTTTAGCTCTGGCCTAAGCTGGCCTAATACTTTGTTTCCGGTATTGTTATTTCTTTGAAATAACTCTGAACTTTGTATAATTTACCCAACTAAATCGGGTAACCACTTTTTAATGGCAAATTCATCACGTATAGAAAAAAAGGTTTTATTACAAATTTATTACAAAAAAGGTTTTATACCAAAATAAATTTGACATGTTTTAAAATCGTGTTTTGTATGAAGACTATCCTTCTGGACCTATGTAATAGGGCGTATTCTGTGCATGTGATGAATATTAGTGTTCGCTCTATGTCTGGGTGTTAATTTCTATGTAAGTATGTATATCAGTCTCTGGCAGCCATAGTACAAGCTTTGCTTAGTTTGGGGTCAGGCGACCGTGTGTGGAAGTGTCAAAAAAAAAAACTCCACAGTGACCGGTCTTGACACCAATACTAAACAAACACAATCAATCTAACAACTCTCTGTCACCCAGTCTCGTTAAAACTCAGAGATTTGGAGAAACCTTCGCGCTTCTTGGATGTTCTCGTGGTATCTTGCCGAGAGCCTGTATGGGCTTCACGTTTTCTCCACGCTGCGCAAACCCAAATTATCAAAACTATTGTTATATTACATGAATAGAACTTATAATAAAACTTACATGAACAGGTATGGACATTATCCTGGGAGGCAGATCGCAAACCTTCGCCAGCTGCTCCGTGGCCTCCATAAACGCGAGGCTCAGGTCTCTGTTCAGCATCCATTCCACTTGTTTATCTGTGGTAAACAGAATTGTTGGAAGAATTAGCTTGAGTTGTTAGAATTACAACTAGTGAACGAGAAGTGCTGTGGTTATAGTTTCAGAGTAGAAAGAAGCAGAGGGATAAGTCTGAAGTCTAAAAACGCCATTTTGAAACGTTTGGGTTAACTGCCATTTTTATTGACTTAGCTGCCTATAGTTCGTTAAACACATCTTGATTCGCAGGACAGCCATCAAGATGACATTAGATCTTCGATTACGTATTATGCATTTAATGTTTGACACGTATGTCATCGTAATGGCTGTCCCGCGAATTAGGCTATGTCTTATTATGAACTATAATCTTCTTGGATTGCTTTGCTGGTTTCCTTATGTAGTTTGCTTAGTTCTTTCTTTGTATTAACTATAGTTAGCAGGTTTTGACAAACACTTTTGTTGCATTAAAATTCATCCGAGATTTTTGGTGTTACATTTAGGCAAAGGGCAAACATTCTTGTGATGAACATTTGTGTTTGTTCTGTATCTGGGTGTTAATATCTATTTAAAAATATAAATGTATGTTTTTATATCCTATGTCTGGGTGTTAATTATCTATTTAAGTATGTATTTAAAAATATATATGTACTTATATCAGTCTCTGGCAACCATAGCACAAGCTTTGCCTAGTTTGGGGTCAGATGTCCGTGTGTGCAAGTATCCTGAATTTTTTTTTTTTACCTGCCTTTTTAAAATACCCACTTGCATGAAGTTGCGGGTAACTGCTAATTTATTTATTTATATTTAAAACGTACTATGAAATTATAACCTTAGCTTTGTTTTTTTTCCAGGCCTTTACCACACATGAGGTTTTATTCTATTTTGTATTGTCCTTCTGTTTATTTCTAATTTTTGCTATCATAAAGGAAATGGTTATTAGGTAAAGCGCTCAATGGCTCAACAACACGAAGGTTTGTTTACTTTGAAAAGATCAGTGATCTCTGTTAAATTATGACTTTTCATGGTTAGTAAATCAGCCGGTTAAACGTATACAGTCAGTAGAGGGACGTTCATTCCCTTTGCCAGTTCAATGTAGTTGCTCAAATGGAAAGAAAGAAAGAAAGTAATTTTTAAACACATACAATTAATAATCACACTATATCACACTAATATTATAGAAGCAAAAGTTTGTGAGTGTGTAAGTTTGAATGTGTGTATGTTTGTTACTTCTTCACGCTCAAACGGATGGACGGATTTTGATGAAATTTGGTGTGCAGGTAGCTTATACCCTGGATTAACACATCGACTACTTTTTAACCGCGGGTAAAACCGCGGGCATAGCTAGTCTCTATATATATAAATAAATCACTATTTCCCTTGGTCATCGCATCACTCGTGAACAGATAGAACATTTTCGCTATATTTTTTTTTGTTGTGTCTATAAAAGCGATGACAGTCTAGTTGGAGAAGGCCTGCCTCGCAAGCCAGAGGGAGCGGGTTCGAACCCAGCCGACGGCACGCACCAATTTGTTCATTGTGTGAACATTTGTGCGTATTGTATGTCATCTGCTACATGACTGGAGCCCGGTGTATGGTGACAGGCTCGCCCCCTGTCACATTTGGGACCGAATATCGTCTGGCGAAGTGTGGGTGTTGTATTACACTTCTGCCAGCTCCCTCGGGGGAAAGACGTGACGATATGTTGCCATCAGAAAAAATATAGAGCTTGCACATGAGTTTACACACACATAATGTGACACAAATAGCTTGCTATTTATTCCACACACGCTGTTTTCTTTTAACTTGTTATGATAGTTCGGGACGAAAGATTTTTGTGTCTCATCGAACTTTCTACTATTACCAAACATTTATTGGTTTTTGCTCTGAAAAGTTTTCTTGTTAAAGTTTTTCTTTCCATCATCAGGCTGCGTTGCGCTTTCACTGACACGGAGCTAAGCCGGGCGATGCATTGACTGCGTTGCGTTTTCACTGACACGGAGCTAAGCTAGGCGATGCATTGACTACGTTGCGCTTTCACTGACACGGAGCTAAGCCGGGCGATGCATTGACTGCGTTGCGTTTTCACTGACACGGAGCTAAGCCGGACGATGCATTGGCTGCGTTGCGTTTTCACTGACACGGAGCTAAGCGAGGCGATGCATTGACTGCGTTGCGCTTTCACTGACAATGAGCTAAGCCGGGCGATGCATTGACTGCGTTGCGTTTTCACTGACACGGAGCTAAGCCGGGCGATGCATTGACTGCGTTGCGTTTTCACTGACATTGAGCTAAGCCGGGCGATGCATTGCCTGCGTTGCGTTTTCACTGACACGGAGCTAAGCCGGGCGATGCATTAGCCGCTTTTCGAGTTCATCTGTCCCTCTGGGATCTCTTTCTGTATATCCACTAACTAGGTACCTATCCTAGCAAGCCAGGGTGGGTTGCTAGTCGCTTATATTGTTGGCTAGTCTAAAAACGTAATCATAAGGCCAAAGCTTTAAGAAACATATTTATCAATTTTTATTGAGCGTAAATATTCTATGTTTATAAGTGCATCACCATTTTCGTAATAAGTTAGAGTAGAAATTGTAAATATGTAATATGGTGCAATACATAATTTTAGAATTGATTTGATTTGAACACAGTGCCTTAGTGTTCTAAGACAGATTGCCATAATCCAAAAAATAACAAAAAGAAAATACCAGGGCCATCTCGGCCTAAAAGTACGAACTAACTTTTTTCAAGGTACCTTATTCAGATTACAAATTTCTCAATTCCCTAGTGTCTATCTGGATGGTAAATTAATGTATCTCGCTCGATAATATAAATACGGTCGTAACCCGAGTTCACTTTGAGTGAGTGAGTGACTGCTTAATCAAGGTGAAAGGGTATTGGAGGGTGAAACTTTAATTTAGGCTCAGTTATCATTCAAGTCAACAAAGTGTTTGTTTATTGCTAAGCTGTTGGCAGAGGGTGTTGTTAGGGATGAGAAATTCTGTTCAAAATTTTTGACGTGACAACGTCTTATAATTCGATAGAGCCGGCTGCACGCACGAAAAAATGCGGCGTTACCTCGCTCTGAGGCGTTCCATGTAAGGCTTGAAGTGCAAGCGAGAGCGCGGAACGAGCGACAAAGAAGCAAAATCGGCCTTTGCGTTCGGCAGCGTTCGACATCCGTCTCTCTCCTACTTGAGTGAGCACGTTGCACGTTCAACTATCGTCAGTAAACCGACTTTACAGACAACCAATTTTTTTTTTGAAAACATGAAATTGAGTAGATTGAGAGTAGATCAATGAGAATAAAAAAATGAGTAGACTCGATTTTTGGATGAGAATGAAAAAAAAACATTTTATGTAAATTTTGAAATGTTCTATTAATGAAGATTAGAAATTTTATTATATATTTCCAGAAAATTACGTCGATTTTATTCGACCGAGCGAGCGTTACCGAGCGAAGCGTCCATGCTTCAGCTTCGACAAAAATGCTTTGTTATGTCCGAATTCTGTCCGGATCTCTGTCCGGACCTTTGTCTTTCACTACAGGTCGACTTTCTTAACCGATTCTCTTAAAATTTTATGAATAGTTTCGAAAATAATAAAGATTTTTTGTCTTGTCAGTCTTTGAATGTTTTTCAATGTGAAGGAGATAACTCTGCAACTTAAAAAAAACTCCAAAAACTGAGTCAGCAAAGAAAAGTATAACTATCGAACTTGCTCAAAAAATTTCATGAATTATCATGAAATTTTTTGAGTTGGTCGGTTGAGTAATGCGATCTTTTTTTTTTTATGTAGAATAGGTAGATAGCAACCTGGAACTTGGATGGGCTATCACCAAACAAACATGATGTTGAAATCCTGTTGCACACGCATAGCATCGATATACTATTAGTATCTGAAACACACTTTACGGCAAACAGTAGTGTTAAGATAAGAAACTATGAAATCTACGCCACAAATCACCCAGATGGAACTGCGCATGCAGGAGCGGCAATAATAGTGAGATCGAATATTAAACACAGTGAGCAGCCTCAGTTTAAGAAACCTCACATACAAGCAGCCACTATTGCAATAGAAGATCGAATTGGAACATTCAATATTTCCGCTGTTTACTGCCCTCCGAAACACAAAATAGTAGTGGAGCAATACGACGAGCTATTCAACACCCTTGGCTTACGCTTTATAATTGGAGGAGATTGGAATGCTAAGAACCTCCACTGGGGTTCCAGACTAACTAACACCAGAGGTAGACAACTTAAGAAAAGTCTAGACAAGAATAACCTTACTCCAATCTCCACAGCAGAGCCCACTAATTGGCCTAGCGATCCAAACAGGCTACCAGATGTTATAGATTTCTTTATCGTGAAGGGTCTATCAATACCCTTCTTTAACGTTAAAACATGCCTGGAGGCGAACTCTAACCATGTACCTGTAATACTAACAATTGGAACAACAGTAGTTAACACTAGAAGACCCACAAAACTATATAGTAAACGTACAGACTGGTCCTCCTTTCAGGAGCTGTTACACCAAAGGCTCGACCTACGAATAGCTCTAAAAACAGAATCAGACATTGATAAAGCTGCCAAAATAATAACCACAACCATTCAGGAATGTTGTTGGCAGTGCACGCCGGCAGATACCGAATGCCCACCGCAATGCAAAGTTTACTCAGAAAGCATTCGACTGAAAATTCGGGACAAACGGAGACTACGACGAGTGTGGCATACCAGTAGACATCCAAGCGATAAAACTGCCTTCAACAGAGCTGCTAAAGAATTGAAGACCCTAATAACGGAAGCCAATGATATAGCCCTACAAACCTACCTGGAGGGACTCACAGCAACAAAAGCGACTAATTACTCACTTTGGAGAGCATGCAAAAATTTCGATCGACCATTACAGCACAAACCACCACTGCGAACACAAGATGGAGAATGGGCTAGAACCGGACAGAGTAAGGCGGAAGTATTTGCGAAACATCTGAGCCAAGTCTTTATACCAAATAACGCTGTATCTGCAGACGAATCGGATATTGAGTCAGTCCTCAACCAAGACTTCCAGCTAGACCCTCCGCTAAGACTAGTGACGCCCAGTGAAATCGTTAGAAATGTTAAATCTATGGATAACAACAAGGCACCAGGATTTGACCTCATCGACAAAAAAGTTGTTGAAAATCTACCACGCAAAGCTATAGTGTACCTGACGATGCTCTTTAACGCTATCATGAGGGTTGGATACTTCCCCGATCTATGGAAAGTTTCCCTGGTAATAATGATCCATAAGCCTGGTAAACCTACGCATGAAGTAACTTCTTATAGACCGATAAGCTTGCTGCCAATTATGTCCAAACTCTTTGAGAAGTGTCTACTATATAGACTTAGCGGTGCCTTAAGGGAAAAATCCATTGTCCCTGATCATCAGTTTGGCTTTCGGAAAAAACACTCCACCATAGAACAGGTCCACAGAGTATGCAGAACAATTAGAAAGTCATTCGAGATGAAAGAATACTGCTCATCGGCTTTTCTCGACATACAGCAAGCTTTCGACCGAGTATGGCATAAAGGGCTGCTGTATAAAATTAAGTCCCTATTACCCCACACGTTTTACGGAATCCTAAAGTCCTACACCTCTAACAGAATATTTCAAGTAAGAGAAGACGATTCCACATCAGGGTTTCACGAAATAACTGCAGGAGTGCCACAGGGTTCTGTACTTGGACCTGTCTTGTACACGTTGTTCACATCTGATTTACCACAACGCTCAGATGTTACAATCGCCACCTTCGCCGACGATACTGCTCTCCTGGCCTCAAATAAATGCCCAGTTAAAGCATCCTGGATGCTACAGAACAGCCTTAATGAAATGGAGAAATGGCTAGCTAAATGGAGAATTGCTGTTAGTGTAACCAAATCAGTACACATTACATTCACACTCCGCAAGGAAGACTGTGCACCTGTCACCTTAAACGGCGTGCAACTCCCACATCAAGACACCGTAAAGTACCTTGGTATGCACTTGGATCGGAGACTAACCTGGCACAAACATGTAAAAACAAAAAGAGATGAGATTAATCTAAAGTACAAATGTCTTCATTGGCTTATGGGAAGAAATTCAAAACTGGCTACGGACAATAAGATTCTTGTCTACAAAACCATGCTAAAGCCAATCTGGACCTATGGCATACAACTATGGGGCGCTGCAAGTACCACCAATCTTATGATTATCCAAAGGGTGCAGAACAATATACTGAGACAGACATCAAATGCACCATGGTTTCTCAAAACAACAGAGCTTCACGAAATCCTCGATATGCCAACAGTTAAAGAAGAAGTCGCTTCTTATGGCCAAGATTATAAAACAAGACTGCTAAAGCATCCAAATCAACTTGCGGGGCAATTAACATTCCCAGAAATTACTCGTCGGCTAAAAAAGAGACGAGACATCTTTGACCAGGATAGCCAGCATACAGACTGACTACAAAATTAAAAGGGCTGTACTCCACTGGGAGTAGCTCCCTACTCATAAACCACCACCATCACATCTGCTTATAGCCAGAAGGGCTGATCGCAAGATTAAAACTTAAAAAAAAAAAAAAAAAAAAAAAAAAAATGTAGAATAGGTCGGCGTTTGACCACAAGCTCGCCTGATGTTAAGCGACGGTGTGGTCTAAGATGGAGCACGACGACCTATAGGGTACTTATTCACTCTAGCCTTAAAGTTTTGTAGAGTGAAGAAGTACGAAGACGGCAGTTGAGTGGACGCTACAAGTGCGCTACTGCTCAGACCCGTCTTCGCAACGGTTACACCGGACTACATCCCTAAACACGACTAGGTCATTTCACGGCATGGCTTGGTCCGGTGGGTGGTAACTAGCCACGGCCGAAGCCTCCCACCAGAGTTTGCTACCCGGTTAGCACTACCCGGGGACCACGTGTAGGGAAACAAACGATCTGTAGAGGAGACAAACGTCGGCCGCGAGGTCTATAGCTCCGGACCCACTAGTCATTACTAGCATATTTGTTTACCCACAGCTTCGTTTGCGTTTCATATTAGCTTATGGCGCTTGGTGATTGATTATATAGTTGTACCAGCTGTTACTTGCTACTTTCTTCACGTTTATTCAGAAAATAGTACCCAAAAACCTTTCTCGTGAAATAATGTAACTAATTTTTGACGTAATAACGTCTAATAAATCGAAGAACGCCGGCTGCACGCACTAAAAAGGATGACTCATTGTCCCGTTACGCTCGTTGTAACGTTACGATCGGAACGAGAGCGCTACACGAGCGTTTTATTCATCATCAATCATTTCATCAATGTTTTGTTAAGACGTTGTCACGTTAAACTGTCGTCCGTAAACCGACTTTACAGACAACCACTTTTCTTGGTAAGAAAACAAATATCTGTTCAACAGTAAACTAAGTACACAAACAAAATCAAAAAAATAAGCCTTAATAGTTTTCACTGGTAAAATATGATAAAATTGACAAGGAAAGTGTTTCTTATACGGAAAAACATAACAATACCAAATTTCATCAAGATCCGTTCATTTCCCCCGAGAGGGCTAGCAGAGGTGTAATACAACACCCACACTTCGCCGGACGACATTTAGTCCCAAATGTAGCAGGGGCGAGCCAGTCGATATCGCCATACACCGGGCTCCAGTCATGTAGCAGATGACATACAATACGCACATATGTTCACACAATAACAAATTGGTGCGTGCCGTCGGCGTCGGCTGGGTTCGAACCCACTCCCTCTAGCTCGAGGAGGCGGGCCTTCTCCAACTAGGCTATCATCGCTATACAAACTTAAGTACCTTTTAAAAGTGTACGTAGCTTATAAGCCAGCTTAATCTTTAGCTTTACTCGTATTTTTGCTGCACTCAACTATAAACTGAAGTTTATATTTTTCCCTTGTTTTTGCTTAAGATGGAGGAAGGAGAGTAATTATCCATTTTAATTATGAACGCTCAGACAGGTTGCTAATCTCGGACTTGCCTTCAGAGAATTTCTTTGGATTTTCCTCGCAATATTAGTACAAAATTGTGACTAAAAATTAATGCTTTATGAAAACTAACCGCGTCAGCTTTTTGTCTTTTAATTAGCTGAGACTTAATAGCTGAAATATGTTATAAGCTTTTTTCAGCAATGCCATTTAGGATCTAAATAAAATTCAAATAATCTTATTCTTTTCAAGTTTTGTAAGTTTATACAGGGTGTTACAAAAACCCTGTATTGTTGTATTCGCGTGGTGTGCATCCAGTATCGACTGGAGGATGCAATTATGTTAGTTTAAATTAAATATAGACTATAAAATGTTGGATACACATTGCGCTCCGCCCTCCTAAGAGCGTGAACGCGGCCACTAATCGCGTCGAGTTTTTTTGAAAACTATTGGCCTCATGCCACTACTTTCTTAGAATAAAGTTGTCAGCACAGATACAATACGATACGAAACGATACGATACAGATTTGTTAACGTTTTTGTAAAATTTCCTCTTTTTTGCGTTCTTAAACCGTTAAGCCGTTCTTAAACCATAACTCTTGCTATTTTTAACGGGTATTCTTTTTGGTATTTTTTCATGAGTACTTATATGTATGTGTGTGCCCTTCAATTATACAACAGGGTTTTTGTAACATGCTGTATAATTATCTAAGCAAAAATGTTCAACAACTCCTTCGCGTTTCCATTTTAAATGATATTAATATTCGAAACCAAAATATCAATACCGTGCACAGAAATACAATTCAGTCTGACAATGAAACTCAAAAGGATGGCTATCTTGATAATTTTCAATGGAAAACATTTTGAATAGATTTTCTCGTGCTTTAAATGAAAAACAAGATCAAAATGTAATTAATACAAGATTCCAAGAACGAGATATGAATCACTAAAATGCTTGGAAACCTGGCGGTGTATATTATTATAGCATGGACAGGATGTAATGAAATGTCATCACTGTTGTGTAGCTATTTTAAAACTGAAAGCGCTTTTCCAACGTTTACGCAAAAAAACCAAAATCTTTTTAAAGCAAACAATGTTTAGTCATTCCCGACCTTCACCTCACGCATACTTTAATAAACACCGGCATACATAGACGTCGTTTAGGATGTCGTTTAGGGGCAGTGGGGGCAGTTCAACCTTATGCTGCGTTCAGACGCTCGCGTTCAAAGCGACATTCAACGGGCGCCAGCATGTGAACAGGCTGCTTGTGCTCGCGCCCGCGCTCGTGCTCGTGAATGTCGCCGATCGGGCCGACTGCCGGTTCTTCGACAAATTTCAAAGGATGAATGTGCATGCGCTCGTGTGTCTGTTCACACGCGCTCGGTCGCTCGCGGAGAGCTTGCAATGGCTTGCACTACTGACGCGCCCTAGTGCGTGTGAACAGCTTGCTTGGAGCGCCGCGTGCGCCAAGCTGCTTGCCGGGCTCCACGCCGGGCTGCTTGCCGGGCCGCGCGCCGCGCGTCTGAACGCAGTATTAGAGATTTAAGAAACGGATAGAAATTCTTCTGCTGTCCAATTTATACGTACTTCCCGCGCGCCCGATGCTGTATAATTGCTTTATATAACTATGCGTCTGGTGGTGTTAAAAGTAGCCTATGTGTATAGTCAGGGCATAAGCTACCTCAATTCCGAATTTCGTCAAAATCTGTCTAACCGTTTGAGCGTGAAGAAGTATCAAACTAAGGCACAAACAACTTTAGCATTTGTGATATTAGTAGGATTAAACTTTACTGAAAAGTACAAGCTTTGCTTAGTTTGGGGTCAAGTGACCGTGTATAAATATTTCCCGATTTTTTTTAAAATTTAATAACCCCCTTTCCCATTGCCTTAGCCCAACAGCTGGCGACGCCCCTGTCAGCATCCAAAATAGCCCGAAATCTAAACCCTTTTCCGAGTTTTTCCTGCAAACGTTTTACTAACCGCGAAGCAAACATCAAAATATTTAAATGGGCAAACAAAGCCGAGGTAATCTCGAAATCAATGATGCTTACCGCAAACAGAGGATAATTAATGGCTTTTGGTCACGAATAGCGATCAAAAGTGGCTGTTACTTGATTGGAATAGGACTATGGCTCCCAAATTGAGAGAAAGTGGGCCATTGGGGGCCATTGGGGTGAATTTGATGACGCCATCGTGATTTTATGGGTCCGTACCATTAACATGTAAAAAAGTGATGGTTGGTACGATCAGTGTTCTAAATTCAAATTGGGTGTTGTAAACGGTGCTAATCTGGTGATGGTATTGAATTTTAGTTGAGATCGTAATAGCGGTATCTTTGTGCTCGTTTTATTTTGTTAGGCACCAAAAAATAAATTTAGGCTGATACACCTACTGTTTGTACTGTTACTGAACTGTACTGCACTGTTTTGTTACTGCCACAGTAACAAAATAAAATAACTTTTAAATTAAACATTCACGAAATTATTATTATTATTTTTTATATTAGTACATCAAAGTTTTAAGCTTCTTATGTGATGATAGCCGCCTGTTAATGAGCGGCCATTGGCGTTGTAACAAAAACGGAGCATAATAATCTATTTAATCTTATCATAAAAATACTTAGATTTCAAACTCAGAAAACACAAAAGCCGGCCAGCCTAATGAAGCAAATTACCCGATCTCAAGTGGATCCAATCGGAAAAACTCCCCAGAGGCTTCAAAAGTTTGAGCATCGCTTGAACCCAGTAACATTTAACGACATCTCGTGAAAAAGTTTCTGAAGTTTAAGAAAAGTGGTTAAGTTTTATAGAGCGTTTAATTTTACGGTAATTTGGAACTAAAAGAACGTAAGCACTCTGAAGTGCAGGATTTAGGGCTCAATTACACTAGAAGCTAATCAGGGGCAATGAGATTGGGAAGCAGTACACAGAGCCTGCACCATCTTATCAACATAGTATACAAGTAATCTTATTAAAAGAAAAACAAAAACCCGACTGCAAAATGTTGTACTATAAGTCACTTCCACTATCAAGACGATAAAAATGACACCTCACATGTCGAAATCCATCAAGCTGTTTAGGCTGTAGGGCGTGCCAAAGAAACCTCATGCATACACACATACATACCCACATACATAATAC
Source organism: Peribatodes rhomboidaria (assembly GCA_911728515.1). Lineage (NCBI taxonomy): Eukaryota > Metazoa > Arthropoda > Insecta > Lepidoptera > Geometridae > Peribatodes > Peribatodes rhomboidaria. Next base: position 4,121,903 of record OU452190.1, read on the forward strand.
ATATACTCGAAAAACATGACCCTCCTTCTTGCGCAGTCTGATAAAAAGAAAGCCGCTTTCTGCTTCTCTGTCTCTCTTTCAAATCAAATCAAATATTTTTATTTAGGCACGAACAATAAGTACAACATAATTATGATGTGAATCCACTGACTCCGAACTAGTGAAAACTGTGTTTCGGTAGCCAGTGGCCATCCCATTAATAAACATATGTTTGTTATGTGCCTGGTAAATCAGATGGTGTGTACGTGTGTGTGTGCGTGTGTGTGTGTGTGTGTGTGTGTGTGTGAGAGAGAGAGAGAGAGTGTTGTGTGTGTGTGCGTGTGTGTGTGTGTGTGTGAGTGTGTGTGGGCGAGAGATCGATATGTATATGTCGATGTACTTATCATAAATAAATAAAAGTACCTGGATGACCGAGCTTTGCTCGGTTTTTTTTTTTTTAATTGTATTTTTTGGAAAATAAACAATTGATTTTAGTCTAACCTCAAAGCAAACACTCATTGACTTCGTGTTACTTAACAACGCCATCTGCTGTTGTGTCGTTAAAGCAATTAGTTGCTCACAAAAAATAGTATTATTATTCGCCAATAGATGTCAGGAAGAGTCATATTTTTCAGTTGAGACTACTCAAACGCCTCCTTTTTGTTATTTTTCTTCCAAGTTTATGTTTAAGTTGATTATCGATAAAATACGGATAAAATGACATTTTCTAAAAATGATTCCTAGCTAGATCGATTTATCGCCCCCGAAACCCTAACTACTAAATTGTATGAAAATCGTTGGAGCCGATTCCGAGATTCCAATTATATATATATATACAAGAATTGCTCATTTAAAGACATAATAAGATATATTTGTATGCTGTATGGACAGATGCATAATATTACATGTAAAATATAGTAACCTAAACTAAATTTAAAAACTTATTACTGTCTTCCTGCCTGTCTATCTGTCTGTCTGCAGGCAGAACGGCCAAACACCTGCATGGATCTTGATGACATTTGATAATGAGTTACAGTATACCACGATGAAGGTTTTTAGATAATAATTTCTGAATAAACGCGAACGAAGTAGAGTATGTAAAGTATGTAACGAATTAACTCAGAAACAACTGGTCCGATTAAAAAAAATATTTTACCATTACAAAGCTACATTATTCCTGATTGACACAGGTATTTATGTAGGTAGTATGTATTATTACGTAGTTATGTAGGTATTCTCTCTCTCTGGTCGATCCTTCATGGCTGAAGATCGCGACCACTCTTTTGCTTCACCCAGCGATTTGTCAGTATCCTCCACTTATTCCGGTCTGTAGCCATTCGCACCACTTCCTCAAACCTGGACGAGCTACTTTGTTTGAGCTGATCTGATCACCTCATCGGAGATCTACCGCGTGATCTCTTGCCCTCTACGTTTGCGCAGATGATCAGCTTCTCCAAATTCTCGTCCGGGCGTCTTATAATGTGGCCGAAATAGCTGAGGATAGTAGGTATTAGTATGTATATTTATTATAATTCTCAAATTTGTAAGTACATTGCTTAATTATTATTTATTTATTTTCTTTAGCACACACCACCGTCCATGCTTAATCATGTTTTATTCCATACAAAGGTTGCCTGGAAGAGATCGCTCTTAAGCGATAAGACCGCCCATTGCGCCTATACTTTTTGAATGTATAGTTTAGATTTATTTTGTTTTTGGTGTCAATAAAGAGTTTTTGTATTGTATTGTATTGTTTATAATATAATAATAAAAATAAATATCATTAAAAAATGTGTTTCGGAATGACTAAAACACAGTCCTCTTAGCAATAAACGTTGTTTAGCCTCGAATAGTTAAGACAGTATTTTGTCTTTTTCGGTCGAGTTCAAAAATGTTAAAGAAAGAAAAAGACTAACACTGTCTAACTCTTCTGAGCTTATATAATGTTTATTGCTGAGATGGAGTGAGTTTAGAGGATAATAACTGTAACAAATGTTACTAAGAAGTCGGAGTACCTTCCCCTAATTTAAATTCGTTACTGTGTTGCCAGATCGTGAAGTCACTTTTCTACGGCACTTTTTGTTTATAATCACAATAAATTTAACGTAAAGTACTTGTAAAATATTAACGTCTACACTAAAACCCTGCATTATTCAAAATTAATTCCGTAAAGGTCTTTAGTGACATTAATTTTGCTAACGCTCTTCATTGAAACATAGCTTTTAAGTCAATGGGTTAGAGTCAAATTTTCTAAGGAAAGTAAAATAAAAATTCTGAGAGACCCAATAGCGATGATTGGTCAGGTCTATATAAATCTAATTTCTATGCAAATTGCAGAGTAAAATCATTTTCGTACCGTTTCTTTTTATGGGTCAAAAAATTCGATTTACATTGATTTTTCACCTTTTCCTGCTATCTTAGACAGAATAATATTTTATTTTCTCTTGCAATCAAAGAAAACAGAACACATACGTATCAAAAGGGCCGTTTTTTTTATGTACTCACGTAACATAACCTTTTAGGTATACATTTGGCTATATTGATATTCTACATGTACTCATCTATATTTACGTTCAATAAAGCTCAACTTAGCTTTGTTTAATCAGTTATTTTAATTTTTTTAATAAAAATCATGTCCAATTTAAAAGTGCTAAATAAAATAAATCTCTGGAGCCATTGTTTTGAGAACCACTGTTAGTTTTGACGTCAATTGAGTGAGGAGTTTTTGGCGGGAACCGAAAAGATGAAAATTAATAAATATTATATTAAGTTTTTTTTGCCAACATCATTATTTCTTTTTTTTTTCATAAGTGTTTAAATATGTTTCTATTTGACATATTATTTAATTTCATAATATTTTATTGACATAACTAATTTGCACACCTAATGTGAGGTAGTTATTGGCTGTTCAAACCTAAATTAAGATCATTGTAACCCGTTGACGAGCAAATAAATAAATTGAATTGAATTGAATTGAATTGAAAAGATTTTGTGTTATTTTCTAAAACTTGTAATCCTCGAGTGTTAAAGTGTATTAATGGTGGATTATTAACATCTACCGGTTCGTTAACGTGCACGAGTCTGAGAAAATGATACAAACATTAGGAAATCTACTTTTCGTGTTCTCTACAAACTTGACTTAAAGTTTCAGTATAGTATCCACGGCTTTACTGAAATGGGAAAGGGGAGGGACTCATCTCATCCTATCATCACCCTCTCCTCCATCATCTTCATCATAGATTTAACGACTGAAGAACGCAAAACACATTGATGACTAGGTGGTATGGCCATGTTGGCTCTAGCGTGCCCTACGGGCAAACCCAAAGAAAAAAACAATTGAGTGACGTCAAAATTGACATGTTGTAGCTATATAATTACCATGAATTTTATTTACCCCTTTACCAACAAACGTTGTATAGTACTCGGCGAAATATATTGCACATCGACCTTTGGAAAGAGACTTCACCTTCGTAGTGCGTTATCTCTGTCGCACACTAAACAAAACTGTCGTACGAAAGAGATAACGCTCTACGAAGCCGAGTCTCTTTCCAAAAGTCAATGTGCAATATTTATCACCGTGTACTGTTTAGTCTCGGAATAGTTGTACAGTGTTATGTCTTTTTCGAAAGAGAAAAAGATAAAACACTGTATAGCTATTCCTAGCCTATACAACGTTCATTAGCAAGTGTAAGTGATGGATTAAAATCAAATTAAGTCGCCTAATTTGCTTCTGGCCCACTCAAATTTGTAGAATGACAGAATAATTGGATACGATTCCCTCCGGGGCAAATTACCGTGTAATAGATAGCCTAGCTGCGCCTCACATCTTTATCTTTTGTCTGAAAATTTGCAGTTTCGGCATTTAGCTGGGATATACTACGATGATACTTGTGGATGACGCTTGTCTTCCGCTACAGGTCGCATTCCTCAGCCGATTCTTGTAAAATTTTGTGAGTAGGTTCGATAATTGTACAGAATTATTTTGCCTTGTCAGTTTTAGAAATTTCGGAAATGTCGGAAATTACTCCCGACAATCAAACACAATAAACTTACTTCACAAACATAAGATTTGCCTAAGTCATTGCTTAACTAGTTTCAGTTTGCTCCTAGCTAGCTCCAAACTATTTTTTTTATGTAGAATAGGTCGGCGTTTGACCACCAACTCGCCTGATGTTAAGCGACGTTTTATTTGAAGTTTTATTTTCACTAAAGCCGTTCCTTAGGAGAATCTTAACTTTATGTGCCCGATAAGCGAAAAATTCGCTAGGAGTAGTTTAGAACTAGTTAAGCAAGGACTCATGCAATTCTTATATTTAGTTCAAGTATTATAGATTACGATTCAATATTTCAGTAAATTTTCAGCACTTTACCTCAAGATTTTCTCCAAAATCTTCCCAAGTGTTTCTTCAAAGCTTTTTGTTATCAATTTGTGTTGTAACATAACGCATATTGCTTCACGCACTTACGAGGGTTTGATGATGAAGCGAAATTCATGAAAAACCGCTCAAATACGTTAGGACGTATTTGAGCGGACGTATTTGCTGAAATATTTGATACTTACTTTCTAAAGGCTTCTACACGGAAGGGAAATTGTAATATAAAGGAGACGGTGTGAAACTTTGTGAATTTTTTGAGTTTTTCTATTAACGAAGAACAATAATATTATGAGTTATGAGTAAAATGAGTTATGAGTGAAATGGTCTCCAAGGATATCATTTTACTATCAACATCTAAAAAGAAAAAAAAACAATTCACAATTTTCGGAGTAATCGCGTAACATACATACAAAAAAACATACAGTCGAATTGAGAACCTCCTCCTTTTTGGAAGTCGGTTAAAAATGAAAATACTCACGAGAAGGATTGACTGACCAAAGCAAAAAGGAAGGAAGAAGAAAGAGGGAAGAGACGTCTTTGCCCAAAAATGACACAAAACGGACCAATGAACTTAAACAGTAATATATTGTTACGAGCTGCGTAGGGATAAAAGGAATTAAATTTCGATGTATCTGAATTCATTTTATTCACCAAGTACACAAACACTGTTACACTACATTAGATACTTGCACTAAACGCTCCGAACACTACTCGTACAATTACTTCGATGTTGACCCTTTGAACGAGTAATCAAATTGATTGCCGAGTTGACGGTCGTCCGCGTATTTATACGGATTTGAAAGATCCAGAAAATTCGAATAAACAATAGCGCAAGGACACGAAAAGTCGTTTATCTCCCTGAGCCAGGCGTTTAATCTAGAATAATCGGACAATACAAAAGATTCAAGTAAACACCATATATTTCAATAGATAAAAACAGTGCACAAAAAATGCTATCCAGAATATCTGCTATCTATTTTTAGTCCGGATTTTAACAGTGAGACGCGCGACTCGAACGTGCCATTACTGCCTAATCTATAACACCGATAGTAATCGTAAACATCTCCAAAGATTAGTGCATAGTTACTTCATCGGCTGCGACTCGCGTAACAATATCAACCTCTCTTGAGTATCTTTACATCATCATCATCATCATCAGTCATCTACGTCATTACTTAGTTCGAGAGTAATATCATCTACGTCAGAGTCATCTACGTCATTACTTTGCTCGAGATTAATATCTTCTACGTCAGAGTCATCTACGTCATTACTTAGTTCGAGAGTAATATCATCTACGTCAGAGTCATCTACGTCATTACTTAGTTCGAGAGTAATATCTTCTACGTCAGAGTCATCTACGTCATTACTTAGTTCGAGAGTAATATCGATGTCCGTAGTCCGAACGGATGGGATTGCCATCCGTCGTAAATCTGAGGGACTCTGAGGGACATCTGAGGGACAGTCACACTACATTTACATTCCATTTGATGCCGGGACGGAGGGACAAACGAGCCTTATTGATGGGAAGGAAACTTTTGTTTTATAGATGCAATACGGTGAAGTCGTAACTATAGGATCCGGGTTTATGTGCTTGTTACTCGTACTATTCTGCAAGACTCTATTACTACGCTTCTACAGTGGCCCTATTCGGAAATTTAAGATATTCATCTCACTTTTTTTCGTCCTTGTTGCTCTCGTTTGAAACGTCACAGGTGTGAGAGTGACCAAGATAGAATCTCATCTCATCTCACGCGCAGGAATAGCCCCCCAGTGTGTGTACCTAGCATTAATATAGAATGACCCAATTTTCTTTTTCATGTCGATATTTTCTCTTTATTTGAACGAGCGAGTTCGTTGCGTCTTCGTTTCAGTTTGGGTGAAAATATTTGCATAGTACGCCTGTTCGGTGGACGTCCAGCTGTTCTCCTTTACAGTTCGTATTTCTCGTGAAATTTTGTGAGTAAGTTCTATAATTTCAATAGATTTTTGTATTGATACAGTTTTTGTTTTTTTTTTTTTCAAATTGGCGGCGATATGGTCTCTCGCGAGCTCTTCACCTTTAAAGTACCACTTTAAAGTTTTTAATGATTACTCCCTACGGTCATATTTATAAACGTTGCTTAGATTGATAGTCGTCATTTAACTTTGTCGCAACACAAATAAATATTGCGTAGTTCTGGCTTTAGAGTTTTTGGGGCGCCTGAAGGCCTGTGATATGGTTTGACATTGTATTATGTAATACTAGCTACGCCCCGCGGTTTCACCCGCGGTTAAAAAGTTCAAATTTCATCCACATCTGTTCAGCCGTTCTGGCGTGAAAGAGTAACAAACATCTATCCATCCATCCATACATACAAACTTTCGCGTTTATAATATTAGTAGGATAAAACTCACCAGTATCGTCCATATGCGCTTCCATCTCAGAGTTCTTGATGGTGTAAACGTCAGCATTCCTCGGGTCTGTGATCCTGTCTTGGAGGCAGAGGGAGTAGTTGGAGGGGAAGACGAGGACAACGCGCGCCTTGCCGTGCTGGGCTGCTTCCATGGCGGTTGCCTTGTCGGGGTAGTAGATCTGTGGAAAAAAGATGGAAAATTAGTTTTAATTTCAAAATTGTTTTCAAAAACTAGTCCCTAATGAACATAATATGTATTATTATTTCGGTGGAAATCGCACACTGTGGGTTTTAGGCGATCTTTTTTGCCGCACACCTGCCATCTGTGGAATGAGCTCCCTCCTGCAGTATTTCCAAGTAACTACAACATGGGGATCTTCAAAAGGGCTGTCAATAGAGTATTTAAAAGTCGGCAACGTATCTGTGATGGTCCTGGTATTAATAGGTAGCCATAGGCTACGGTGATCGCTTACCATAGGCGGCTCGTTAGCTTATTTGCCAAATATGACATTAAAAAAATCAATGGAATGGGGAGACACACATAATTACTACATTTTTTGTGGTATTCATGGTTCTCGTATGGCGAACTTTACATTCAAATATCTCGAGAATGTGACACTTTAGGGTATCATAGTATTGAATATTTTTTGTTTGTACTCGTATAAGTGTAAATAATAATATTAAGTGTGTAATAGCGATGAAGCGGGAGCCGACGGCACGCACCAATTTGTTCATTGTGTGAACATTATGTGCGTATTGTATGTCATCTGCTACATGACTGGAGCCCGGTGCATGGCAACAGGCTCGTCCCCAGTCACATTTGGGACTGAATATCGTACAGAGAAGTGTGGGCGTTGTATTACACCTCTGCCAGCCAACTCGGGGGTAAGGCGTGACGAACTGTTGTATGTTGTATAAGTGTAAACCCCATCACAAAAAATGGTGGCAGGTGGATTTGCCACAAAGTTTATAAGCCTTTTCAGTCCAATTGAACACCGGGAAGTGGCTCCGAACTGTGTCCTATTGTGTGTTACTGTTCTATTGGTGTGTAGACTGCTGCCACCTGACATCATGTCGGCGACCGTCGGCGACTTTGGTGTGTGTGTAGACTCTCTTAACAGTTCCGCGACGCTCTGAATTTTCCAGACAAACGCGCTTGTCAAATTTCTTGTAAACCATTATCAGATTATGAAATTTGGCATGTACAATTAAGTAAGCCTCCGCCGCGAAAATAGAACTATGAAAAATATCCGCATTTTTAAGGGGTCACTTTTGACTGATTTATTTAATAGATAGACAAAGCAAATCAAAACTCCCTTTACATTGTCTTCATCGTTCGTTTTAAGATTAATCCATAATACAAGGGACATTTTTAGGTATTTAAGAATAATTAGAGAAGTACCAAAGTCTAAAAAAATATTGAAATTGCACTTTATCACTCTGTAGATAACTTTAGAGGCTTGTCAGTTGCTCTCTTGCTCGTCTTCTTTTAGACGAAATGGCAATAGAAACCTTTAGCCAATGCTATGTTAGTTTAAAGTGGTCGCCGGACCCTAGGAAGTTTACACACCACACCGACGTCTCCAATAGCCGCCGACATGATGATAGCGTCTATGTTTTTTGATGTCGGCCATATTTAAAAAGCAACCAAACTCCAAACATCATGTCGGCGAGCTGTGTCGGCGGGTCGGTGACTTTGGAGTAATGACTCTCTAAACAGATAACGACACAGTTCCAAAAAAAAGTAAAGCTTTTTCGCACAAGAGGAGGTCCAATGTGACTGTGTTTGTGTTAGTAATTGTTTTTTTTTTTTTAATTTTAACACCCTGACATTTTCAGAACTTTTTTTACTAAAATATTTTATGTTATAATATAACTGATTTGTTTATTTAAGTTAATGTGCTTATTTAAAATAGATTAATGTAACTGCTTATTATAATTGAATGGATGCCAAATGATCTGAAATAAATGAATTTAAATTTATTTTTTTAATTTACTGTCAATCCGAACGAAGCCTCGGCGGGCACAGATAATTTAAAATAAAAATGATCTTCTTGTGTTTTTGTATCTCTGTGGCAATCTCGTGATCTCATTAATACATGTTTCAATTAAATACTAAGTCTAGGTACTGTTTAATATCAGCCAAGCAAAGAAAGGTCTCCATTGTGGCTTTTGTATTACAAACATAAAAGGAAACATTATAAAGCTGTTTATGAACGAATTTAATTAACTCAATTGCTTAAATGCTCAGTGGCTGAGAAAAAAAGAATGTAGGTACTCGTATTTAATTAAGTATTTATCTCTAGTAAATGTCGGTTCATAATTAACTAATCAAGTAAATGTTGGTTAAGAAAATATTTACTTATTTCAACTTCAAAGCTTTTTTACCTATTCATATTTTCTCAATCTCTACATGGAAATAAAGTAGCTCTCCGCGTCTGTCTGTCGTTCTGTCTATACAACGTGTTGTTTTGCATTCCTGCACAATTTATAAAGGTATAGTAAGCATAAATAAACTATACGGAAACCTTGATATCGAGAAAAAAAACAGCTGTTCCATACAAAAAGTTCATTGATCGTCAACAACGAACGAACGGCTTTTTTTTCGCAATTTTAAGGTTGCCCCATAGTTTATTCATGGTCTGCTACTGGTGTATACCTACCCCTACAAATTCTGCTGGAATGCGAAACAACACTTTGTATATTTCCGCTAACTCCTCCTAAACGACGCAACGGATTTTGATGCGGTTTTCACTTTACATAGAATGAAACATAGTTGCTATCCGGGTGTGTCTGTATATCCGCCAACTATTTCTAAACCACAAAACGGATTTTGATGCGGTTTTAACCATCAGTTAGATACGTTTTCAGGGAATGTTTATAGGTAGCGCACGAAACTGTGAATTATAAAATAGGGGTTTCTTAAAACCATTTGTTTACGTATCCCTAAAAGTTAAATCGTAATACAATAGACTTGAGAAAGAAGATTCTGGAAACAGAATCGGTTGAAAGCGATTGCAACCCTTCTAGGGTCCCTGAGGGCGAGTTTTGATAGTTAACGAAAACTTTTTTCGTTTACGTTTGGCTCCATACATTTACCTAGTTCCTTAACGTTCCCGCCAGGGGCGCTTTATTGAAATGTATGGAGCTAAACGAAAACGAAAAAAGTTTTCGTAACGATTAAAACTCATGGTAAGAACCCTGATGTTGAGCAATGGCGCGGCCTACAATGGAACAGGCTCAGTTACCCATAAAAGCAATTTGCTGGTGACTTAAAGACGCCAAAATAGCAAATAAATAAATAAAATATGTATTCGCTTAGTTTCTCCCTACAAAGAAATCAAGCGTTAACAAATCAAATAGGTATCATCAGTAAACAACAATAACCTTCGTAAATACCTATTAGATCGGAAAATGTTGAATAGTACAAGTAATCCAGTCAGTAAGGACACTCTTAAACACGTAACATTATTAAATGAAAAACAAACATCCTCGCTGAAAATTGGTGTAGGTACCCTATGTCACTTCCACTATCAAGACGATTCAAATGATTCCTCACATGTCCGAAATACATCAAGCTGTTTTGGCTGTAGGGCGTGCCAAAGAAACCTCATAAATATGTACATACATACCCACATACATACAAATATACACTCGAAAAACATAACATAATATGATAAAAAAATATGAATAGAGACGCTAGCGCAAAAAAACCTCTCTGATAGATGGACCACTTTTTTTTGCGAAATTTCAGAGTAAGTTCTATTGTTTAATTTGTTCTGAATTATGACTTTCGCCTAAGTACCGATACCTTAAGCTTAGAATCATTAAATTCATTTCAAATTCTTTATTAGCTCGTTAATGAGTTACAATGATCTTAAGTTAGGTTTGAACAGCCAATCTACCTCACATTAGATGTGCCAATTAATTTTTATGTCAAAATAACGTTCTAAAATTATATCATGTCTAGTAGGTTTTCAAATCTAGTATTTAACGGCTCAATATACCTGTTTTACACAGAAATTAGAGAAAAGGCTTGAGAGAATAATATGTGCTTAATCATAATGTTTTTATTCCATCCAAAGGTTGTCTGGAAGAGATCGCTTTTAAGGGATAAGACTGCCCATTGCGCCTTTATTTTTGAGTGTTTAGTTTAGATTTATCTGTATTTGGTGCCAATAAAGAGTTTTTGCATTCTATTGTAATGTACAAAAATTTTACTTAATGAATTGCATTGCGTTGCTATTCAACGCAATGCAATTTGTGTTATGGAGGTAGATTACAACTTTTGATTGACACAAGCTGCTTTTTAATCGCGGGCAAGACTGCGGGGCACAACTAGTATATTCCTTCTTCTATCTATCAAATTGTATAAAACAAAGTCTCAATCCGCGTTTATCTGTCCGTCTGTCTGTCTGTTAAACCGCTAACTGCTTCAAAACCAGGCGAAGGTTTTTAATGCGGTTTTCGTCATCAGCGGGCTTATCACGACTTTTGATATTTAAAACTTCTTTTTTCGTTTTCGTTTGCCATCATACATACAATCGCGATTCCGCCATATGTGCTTTATTGATGTAAGGAGCCAAACAGAAACATAAAAAGTTTTCGTAACTATCCTATCCTACTAATTTTATAAACGCGAAAGTTTGTAAGATGAAAGGCGTGAAAGAGAAACATCCATAGATGGATGTTTCTCTTTCACGCCAGAATGGCTGAACTGAACTGGATGAAATTTGGCACAGAGATAGATTATAGTTTAGAATAGCACATAGGTTACTTTTTAACCGCGGGTAAAACCGCGGGGCGCAGCTAGTCATAACGTAACCTTTATAATCTGTACTATTAATTCTTTTAATTTAATTTTGTAAAATGAATTTTATTATTATTGGTAAGTGTGCTGGCCATTGGTTAGATTATCGCAAAAGGTTTGTAGGTACCGTGCTAAGCCAAAACCAGTGGTTAGTACAATACAACAGTCCTAACTGCTTATCCAGTCGTGGCAGATACGTGATCAGCATAGTGTATAACGTAATAAACATAATAATGTATCGAACGCGCCCTTTCTCATAACACCGTATGGCCGGTGACTTGTTTATGGGCATGAGAGTAACTGAACCGGAAGTGGCTGAGAGACGAGGGTGGTGTGCTAGGAAATAATGTGACGATTTAAGTGCCTGGTATGGTGTTAAAATGAGGTTTTTGAGAGGCAGTTCGAAAAGTAGTTTTAATTTCGTCATTTAGAAGATAGTAGATTATTGTAGTAGATGGAGACGTTTATTGTCATCAAACATAGCCTACAATGCCATAGACAAACACACACGCACAAAAACGTCAAACTTATAACACCCCGTCGTTTTTACGTTGGGGGTTAAAAATCATCGATATTGAATTTTTATTTTGTAGTTTTCAATAAATAAACAAGTAATTACAGATTGGCAATAACTTTTTTTGAATGTTGATGTTTATTTTCTCCGAAGAGCCTGTTACATTACACGACGTCTCGGGCCCTATCTATCTAGTTACGAATGAGTCTTGATTGTTTGAAGCAAAAAGGTCGAAACATGTCTGTCTGATTTAGGAACACCGATTCCTGTGTCTTATTAAACTATTACCTTGTTCTTGTGTGCAGGGTCCGAGGGTCCGAGAAATCCGAGTTAGGTAAGTACAGCATTATTAACAAAGTGCATGGGGTACATCGGACAATACCTCGGGTTCCGTTGGCCCCTGATGAAATGAGTCAATAAAATAAGGTCGGGTTCCGTCGGGAGCAATAAGCCTTGAATACAGGCTTGCTACAAGAATTCACAGGTGTACCGAAATACACAAATCTTAGGTTTCATTTAGTTCATAAACCAGGTTTAGTATATAGGCAGGTGCACGTTTTGTGTATTGGATTTTTAGCTAGCTCGGCCTGGCTAAAGCTTAAAAACAGAAGTAAATCTTCGCCACAAATCTTGATGTTGAGAAAAAATTAAATACCTTAGTTGGCTGCTGGCGAATCACGGCCGCCCTACGCTTGTAGGGGGTAACGAAACTTTCAGGCACGATTAGCTAAATGTCTAGGCTATCGAATTAATTCCATTTCAGCCTGGCTAGATGCCCACTAAAGCCATCAACGGTCGTAAGAAATGAAGTATTTGAAAGTCTGCATATTCAGAAACAATACCAAAAACAAAACACAAAGTATGACAAACAAAGAAAATATTAAAGTAAAATATCATTCGGCAGTACAAGGGCGGCCTTATCGCCTAAAGCGATTTCTTCCAGGCAACCTTTACCGCAATTAAGATACCGCGGTGGAGTATCTGAATATGAAGACAATTTAAGTCTTTTCCTCAATAATATGACAGTATTAGATACGCTGCAGGTTCACTTGCTATTCTACAGGAACCGTTATTTGGGTAAAAAAAAATTGCCTGTGTCTATGAAATCCTATGTATCCATATGATTTAGGTTAAAAACTGTTTCCTTAGCAAATATTATCCGTGTTGAGTTAAGTTATTCTAATAAAATAAAAAAAAAAAACAAGAACCTTGCTAGTGGACTAGGACTTATGCTGGTAAAAAATAATTTCCATAATGTTCTACCTCTTCGTCAAATAGTATAATGAAGGCAAATGCAAGCTGCAATCAGGATAAAAACTAATAAATTGTAAAGTTCAATTTGTTTGTGTAGGTTTAATCATTTAGTCGGAGATAAGTGATAGTAGACTTGTAGTTATAAAAAAAAAAAAACACACTCACCAAGTTATTCTGCCGTTTCGACAAATAATTCAAATATCTGCAGCTGAACATCGTTATATTCCAATCGTAAGTCTCCGGGTTTTGAGGACAGGCCTTGGCATCATACGGACAGAGTGCTGAGGTGCTGTTAGATTCGTAGTTGACGACGGCGATGGGGAGTCCTTCAGGGTAGTGGCCAATAGCGAGGCAGAAGAACACCATTTGGGAGACGGGTAGGCCAATGATGAAGGCCAGGACGCTGTAAGGAAAGTTAATACGTCAGACAAGTCTGCGGTTACATGGGCTACTGTAGCATACAGGTCTTAACATAATTTTATTAAAATAAGTAAACTCTTTATAGGTCAGACCAGAAGGAACACCAGCAAACCATAAGAAAGTATACATTTTCGCCAACAAACGCTGATTTTTGAAGGTACTTGTAGTTCAAAAAGCTGTTGCATTCTTGTTCAATTGTGTTGAACAAAATAAAATATTTTTTTGCAGAAACTATCTACGCGTTGGTTAACAAAAGAGAGTGAACTTTTGGCAAAACGAACAGGTAATCAAAATTTTTCAGTATCAACTCACCCGAAATTCCTGAACAGACTGAGGAAATTCTTCCAAATGAGCGCCTTCATATGATGCCACTTCATCGGCATGAAGGTCTCCATGCAACCCCTCTTCGGCTTCTCTTCTGGGGGGAGTGAATCCACAGGGGGGTTGATGTCGGGGGTGACAACCACTCGGCCTTTGCTTGACATGGACACGTTGTCTCCAAACTCTCCGGAGATTTCACCCAGCTCGGCTTCTTCTAAGTCTATAGCTGCTGGGTTCTGTGTAAGAGTTTTTTTTTTAATCACACAATCTACATTGCTTGGATACTGAGTATTTTGCCTAATTGGATTTATTTTTCTAATTATAAGTAATCAAATATTTTGGTTGTTAAATTATTCATATTAAAATGATGATGTGTTAGCGAATCAAAAGTATCTTTACATAAATCGGAAAATAAATTATAGGCAGCACAAAAGTAATAAAAAGTTGAGATGACTTACGTAAAATTAAAGTCTTTATGCCTTGCAATCTTTTCCAATACTCTGAATACTTGACAATGAATATTAGATTAAAAAAACCTTTTTTTAGTTTCCTCATCTTAGCCGAAAGACGTCTACAAAGGCCTCCCCAAGGATCTTCTAGATGGCTTGTCTTGCGCTGCCCGCATTCAGCAGCCTCAGTTATAGCCAAGGTGAAAGAAGGAGAAAATTAGACTAACCGGTATAGCAGGCAGTTCCACCCTTTCCACAACGTCAGCGAGGATGCTGGACCGTCTCCTCTTTCCCAGATTCTGCATGACTGACAGCTTGAGGAAGACATCCTCAAGACTCTCCGCTTGGTAGCGCCTGATGAGGGTTTGTGGAGATTCTTCTGCGAGGAACCTTCCTCCGCGCATAAGACCAATCTGTGAACAATTTAAGTTATAATAAATTGTGGTCAGAAAAGAAGTAGTGTAAGTATTTATTTTGGTTTCAGGTGATGGGCTTTACGATTACTCTCTATTGGGTCACACACAGAAGTCACTATCTTGTATAAGTTTCATTTGTGAGCAAAAAACTGCAGAATCGTATTGTACCCTAAAACCTGTAGCGAATGAAGTAACTGGTCATCACCTGCCAGCCAGCCACCGGCCATACGGCTAATGGAAAAACATTGCCAGACCTTTTTCTATGAGCTATGACCTCACCATCCCACGTTAGTCTACTACCAGATATGGCCTTTCCCAAGCCACGTCAAATCAACCCGATCGTCGCTTCCACCAAGCTCCAAAAACAAGGTCTCGCAATCCAGGAGTTGACACCCGACTACGTCACTCATCATCGTCAGCGTCTCTCTCAAACTGCCATATTTACATATTCTGCTCTTACTTATGCATCGATTGACGTTATTGCATATCACTCACGTGACCTTTTTTGTTTTTAGTTATTAAACAATTAAACGTCTCGTAACGCAGTATATTATACTATACCTTTCCTAATCCATGACAACTCAAACTTACCCAAGCAATAACTTCATTACAACAGAACACAGACAACTAACTTAGTAGAATACCAAATAGAATAATTGAAACCCGCCCACGGCCCAGACGTTGACAGTGCTTATTGAAATATTTGGATAATCCAATATCATTGATATTCTGACTTGATAACTAGTCTATACACATCATCAGAAATACTAAAAATCACAATCTTTTGATGCAAAAGTTTGGAATTTGAATGAATGGATGGATGTTTGTTACTCAATCACGCCAGAACAGCTGATCTGGATGAAATTTTGCATTGACATAGATTATTGTCTGGAATAGCGCATAGGTTACTTTTAAACCGCGAATAATACCGAGGAGCGAAGCTAGTATTACTATATGTATGTTTATAGTTGAGAGAGAGTAGAGTTAGAATAGAATAATTATTATTTTATATAATGATAGTTATATTATTAAGAGTGCAATTTATTTTGTTGACATTATTTATTTGACTTATGTAATTATTGTTTTGACATTCATAATGCCTTGTATTGTTTGACATTTATTGAACTGACGTGTAACTATTGATTCTGATTTCTGATTTAGAGTAGAGTACAGTTTGACTAAAACGTTGGTTGAACTGCACATAAAAACTTGCCTTGTGAATACACGAAAAGATGATGTTATCTTGAAAAGCAAATAAAGGGGAGTTTGCCAAATAAAAGAGAGCATATATTTTGGTTCTTTGTGTGGGTATTCCTTTCTGTATGAAGTAGATGTTTATGCAAATTCTGCAAATATTGAAAAGAGGGTAGTGCGAGCTTTTGCGGGATAATAGGTATATTCTCTGGCTCTTTTTATCGGGAATTGGTCTAGTTTTATGCAGTAACTTACTTGATGGTAAGTGACAATGTTCGCAGTGATCAATAGAGCACAAAGTTATAAACCAACTGAGCTAAAAACTTACCGAGAAAGCATGTCATCGGGTTATTAAATCGAGATAATTTTTAAAAATAAGAAACCTTTTGCATAATTTGTCGCTGTTTATATGGCACTTCGAGTTTCTATGTACAACTTACGAGTAGATGAGAATCAATTGCAAAGACATCGAATTTTCTCAGAGCAACTATCGTAAAAATTGGACTTGGACGACTCATTGCTCTAAGATATTGTAAGATAAGTCACGTAAAATTTGAACTCAGGTAGCGATTTCAACTATTACATTACTAATCACATATTACATGTACCAATAAGTAAATCTGATAACCTTTAACCTAACCGTAGATTATTACTTGACCCCTCTCTACCTGTATTCTCCTTGAATAAGTAGGTACCTATAATTAGGATACTTAACAAAAGGCACGGTCTCCGGACTCTGTGAAGTGTAAATTTTTAAAGAAAAAAACTCCTACTTAGATTTAATTTTACTTACAATATTAGCTTGCTTCGTCTCGTCGATGTAGTGGGTGGTGATGATGACGGTCGTGCGTCCCCCTTTGGTGATCTCCACTAGGTGATCCCAGATACTGCAAAAATGTTCCAACTTTAAAAACTGTACTGAAAAAACATACACAACATTCAACAACAAAAATTTAAAAAAAAACGTTTATTGCTGAATGAGATTAGTCTGTTAGGAAAGAGAACTGTTATAGTGGCACAAACAGGAATTCACATCTCAAGAAAACAAAACAAATTCTCATTAAACAAAATTAAAGAAAATGCACAGTAGCGCCCTCATTCCCACAACAGTTCTCTTTCTGAACAGACTCTAACCTTCCTTTTTGGCAATTAACAAGTAACATTATTTTAAGAAAAACAAAAAAACCCGACTGCAAAATGGTAATGTAGCATTTACCATTTGCTCGAAGAATATGACACTCCGGATAAAGTTAAAATATCGTACTCTATGTCACTTCCACTATCAAGCAATTCAAATGGCATCTCACAAGTCGAAATCCATCAAGCTGTTTAGGATGTAGGGCGTGCCAAAGAAACACCAAACATACAAACATACACTCATATAATTAAGTAAAACTAAAATGTTGTACCAAATGTCACTTCCAATATCAAGACGACTCAAAAAACGCCTCACATATCGAAATCCATCAAGCTGTTAAGGCTGTAGGGCATTCCAAAGAAACCATATGTATAAACACATATTCCATACACTCGAAAAACAAACCCTCCTTCTGACGCAGTCAGGTTAAAAAAAGCTTTAAGTTAAGTAAAGTGTCAGCAGAAAACCCGCACACCGTGCAACATTAAGGCATCACGTCAAAGTAGGCTCTAAGATGCATTATTCAGCCGCCGAGCTCAACCGGGCACTCCGAGCTTTGACCCAGTTGTGGAGATCAAAACAAATGTTCCCAACTTAATTTGAATACTATGATGGGCTCAGATTCAAAGTTAACTTCAAGCGAAGACGTTTAATCCAGATCTGATTGTAAATTAATGTTGTTTGTAACAACTGGGCACAGAGATACAATACAATATTTACTCACAGAGTACATCTTCATTGTTCGCCAAAACAACAAATAAAAATTTAGATACTTTACTGAAAGAAAGATTAAAAAGTTTTCTTTTCTACTGACTGAATGAATTTAAAAGACTGCCTTTAACTGAGCCTTTATTCTTGTGTAATTATTAATAGCATTATTATTCATTATTATTAAGCGTTAGCGAGCGAACCGTCTATGTTTATAAGAACTGCCAAGGAGTGGAACGCACGTCCTGCCACGGTGCTCCCCAGCAATAGTTATGACCTGGGTCTCTTCAAGACAAGAGTGAACAGGGACCTCATGGGCAAACGTGCTCCATCTTAGACCGCATCGTCACTTTCCAACAGGTGTGTTGTGGTCAAACGTGGGCCCACACAATCATAAAAAAAAATGTTTTAGCTCCGGCAAAAATGATCTCGTATGTCCGGCGTCTGTCCTGCAGGTCACAATTTGTGCAAGGGTTTGTCAGTAATTCTCAAAGACTCATTTGCCCCAGTTGAACCTATTTATAATATTAGTAGTTTATTACAGCGATGGCAGCCTAGTTGGAAGAATTCCCGCCTCTCAAGCCAGAGGGAGCGGGTTCGAACCCAGCCGACGGCACGCACCAATCTGTTCATTGTGTGAGCATAATTATGTGCGTATTGTATGTCATCTGCTACATGACTGGATCTGCTACATGTTTGGCGACAGGCTCGCCCCCTGTCGCATTTGGGACTGAATATCGTCCGGTGAAGTGTGGGTGTTGCGTTACGCCTCTGCCAGCCCCCTTGGGGGAAAGGCGTGACGATATGTTATGATAATATTAGTTAGGATTTTTACATTACGTTATGGTTTAAAAATCCCGCATACATCCTCGTTGCTATAGTATGTCTGATATGAGTAAACTTCTATTTTCACCTCCCTCACTGTTGATGGCAAAATTGCCCCAAAACCGAAAGGGCCAGAAGCCAAATAAAAAAAAAAAAAAACTTCTATTTCCATGATGCGAGCGCATCCTACGCTCTGCGAACATACGACTGTATAATACAAGTATAATAATTCAAGAAAATTACGTGTGTCATTTGACTACACGTCACTGTCAAGGGATTATGTTATTATGTGTCACCGTGTCACGGAATGGTAGCATTTTCTTGTTTATCTCACATTTTCTTAGAAAAATCTTTTGTTATTTCGTTACGTTTGTTCGTATTTTTATTAGATCTTGTATTAAACACGTACACTGATGAATAAATAATACGTACACACATCAATGTAGGTACGTGTGTTTCTATTTTTAAAACCACTTGACCGATTTCAATATATGTAATTTACTCGTACAAATTATATTGAATACCAACACATGGCTACATACAATACATGAATACCATCACTTCAGAAGTATGACCTACCATACTAAAAAGAATAATCGAAACCGATTCATTATTGACGGAAAAAATCGCGTAACAAAAAAAAACATAGAGTTTCCTTCTTCTTTAAGACGGTTAAAAACGACAGATTAAAATTAATCGTAAACTGTAATAGCCCTTTTATAAACGTTGTTGAGTTTTGTATTTTATTTTCTTTAAAATTACTTATTGATTAGGTCAAAAAAGAATTGTATAACTATTCCAACGCTGTACAACGTTTATTAGTAAAGGGGAGGTACATATATACGTGCACATAGATATTGTTTGTCAATTTGCGGAGTAAAATAGTAGTTTAAGAAAAAAGTGTTCAAGAGAAAAGTGAGTAGGCATCTCCTAGGCAAACGTTCGATCAGCACCTTCGATCACGTCGCCGCTTCCCATCAGGCGAGTCAGTGGTCAAATGTATGCCTAGTTCGATGTAAAAAAAGAGTTTACCTCTGCCTAAGAACGGGGTCCACTCCAACAGTAGGCTCGTCCAAGATTAGCAGTTCAGGGTCGTGGATCAAAGCTGCAGCCAGCGAGGTCCTCCTCTGCTGGCCACCGGATAGGTTCTTCACTTGTCTGGAATATGTGGACGAGGGTTATTTAGTAAGAAACATCAAAAGTTTGGGTTACATTTTTGTTTCAGTGAAATTGTACAAATAAAATTAAACAAGTAACATTGATGAAAGAAAAACAATCCGGCTGCAAAATGTTGTACCCTACGTCACTTCCGCTATCAAGACGATTCAAATGACACCGCACATGTCGAAATGACGAAAAAATAATGATGAAAAAATGACACCTCACAAGCTGTTTAGGCTGTAGGCTTTGCCAAAGAAACCTCGTACATGCATACATACACTCGAAAAACATAACCTGTCTTTTGGCGCATTCGGGTAAAAAGAGAAGTTGTTGTTTATCTGTATCTAATTTTCATAAATGAAAAAAAAAACAAAAATCAATTTAAAACCATAAAAATCACAGGACGAATTTTAACCGACTTTTTCTTAGTAAAAACAATTAAACATTAAAAATTTGTTATCGGTATTTTCTCGTTTTTTTTGGTTCTCTATTTTCTTCTTCATCATCTTTTAAAATTATTAAAAGCTTTTTACTCGCTAAATTCTTACCGTGTAGGGTTAGGCAGCTGTAGAAGGGCAATCAGGAAATCTATTCTCTCTTCTACTTCCTTCGTCTTCATGTTGGCGATCCATCCGAAGTAAATGAGAGTTTCCCTGATTGAAAACTCCCCGAAGAGAGCGACTTCCTGTAAAAAAAAGATTACAAATTAACAAAGAAACCGGACATAGGTTCATTTATATTTCAATAAACTAGCTGCGATGACAGCCTAGTTGGGAGAAGGCCTGCCTCTCAAGCCAGAGGGAGCGGGTTCAAACCCAGCCGACGGCACGCACCAATTTGTTCATTGTGTGAACAAATTGGATTGTATGTCATCTGCTAAATGACTGGAGCCCGATGTACGACGACAGGCTTGCCCCCTGTCACATTTGGGACTGAATATCGTTCGGCGAAGTGTGGGTGTTGTATTACACCTCTGCCAGCCGCCTCGGGGGAAAGGCGTGACGATATGTAATGTAAACTAGCTGCGAACTGCGGTGTTACCCGGCCGCGATTTAAAAGTAGCTTATATGTTAATTCAGAGTTAGCGACCTCATACTAAATTTAATCAAAATCTGTCTATCCGCTTGAGCGTGAACAAGTAACAAACAAACTTTCGCATTTATAATACAAAAGTAGTATTTCCACATGAGGACAGACGTCGGCCGCGAGATCTACAGCTTGCAGGGCCACTGATTATCAGCGTAATGTCAGTAATCGTTTTCCGATTTCAATTATTAGATCTGAACTAGCTGCGCTACGCGGTTTCACCCGCAGTCTCACAGGAACGTTTTATTTTCGGGATAAAAAGTCATGTCCTTTTCTGTACCCCAGACAACATGTATGCTAAATTTCAAGACGATTGGTTAAGTATAGTTGGGACATGAAAGCGTTACAAACGAACAAACAAACAAACGAACAAATTCACTTTCGCATTTATAATCAAATTCAAAGTCAAAATGTTTTTATTCAAATTAGGTATCAAAGATACACTTATGAACGTCAAAGTTATTTAAATAGACTCGACCGCCTTGTTCGGATAAATAGCCTCTACTCAGAAGAACAGGCAAGAAACTGATAATATTATTTATTTATTTATTTATTTATTAGCGTACCAACATGTTATACATTAACACATTCTCATAAAATACATAGACAACAAAATCAAAAACTAAATGCTAACACAATTATAGGCACCGACTACATGAAAACCTATGTTACAGAGCAAAACAAAATTAAATTAAAATTCAAAATTAAAATATTAAATTCGTTTTCAGTAAGGAGTAAGGATTATACAGGCGGACGTAAGGCGCGCCTGAATCCCCGCTCTGCATCCCCGCATCGCGGGGATTCAAACGCGCTGCCGCTTCTAAAATCGTTCATATAAAATGTGTGAGAGCGACGTTTTTTGAATTAATCACGCCTATTCACAGTATCACGCCTTCTGAATATGAGATAGTCAGCTCATCGGCTTACTGACAGCTACATTCTAACAGGCTTTTAATAATATTATTTCAGCAAATTTTTGCTGAAAATTATTACTAAAGCCTTCGATCATATATAAGGGAGACACGGTACAAGAACCTAAAAATGGACCGCATAAATTAGGTGCAGCACACAATTCACCGTAGTCACAAACAAACGCAATCAGTCGCGACGGTGATAATTATTGTCGTCTCGTTCTCGCTATAGTCTCTTGTACGTCGCTCTATCTTTGTTATTGATACACGTAACATAATACTATCAACGGAGTGTGTAGTATCCGCTTGCCTATTGGGTCCACGCGCTGTATACTAGATATTAGACTCATGCTGCTTCTTCCATGTGATATTCCGATGACTAAATCTCATGTTTACCAATTTAAAATATTCAAAATCTCGAAAATAGCTTTTCAGTGCCTTCATTTGCATTAATACAAGTCTCACGCCTGCACACCAAAATTAAAATGCAAAGCCACCGAGCTTATTTAAAAACTCAGTTTCTGGCGAAATTAGAAAAGTCACTGCACTTTATTCACTTTCATATGAATGTCTAACGACTTTTTAGTATGCTAAACACGAATAGCAAAAGCAGTAGATTCATAACCTTAAAAAACAATTAAAATATGCATAACACCTATATTCGATTCACTGTAGCCATAGTACAATAACATACTCCGCCAGGCATAGCATTTAGCGACACGTAGTGACGTCAATCGATGCTTAAGCAAGACCGGAATAAGTTATTTACAACAAGTTCGAAAGAGACGGATGACGATGACGTCATTACGTGTTTGCTGAATGCTGGAACTCGTTTTGTTGGATCATAACTTTAGCATAGTGCGAGTGACGGCCGTAACCATTTCGTTTATTACATTATTACTACTGCTTATATTTTGATTCTGTATTTTAATGTAGTGATATTTAGGGTACTGCTGAAGTTTTAATGATGTTTTAAGTCATGATTTGTAAATCGTAGCGACTTTTAAGGGTCAAAAGGAACGATTTTTCTTACGCACCCGGACCATTCTACAAATGAAAATAGTATGATCCTACTAATCCTACTAATATCCTATCCTACTAATCCCACTATTCTTATTAACGCGAAAGTTTGTAATATGGATGGATGGATGGATGGATGGATGGATGTTTGTTACTCTTTCACGACAGAACGGCTGAACAGATCTGGATGAAATTTGGCACAGAGATAGATTATATTCTAGAATAAAACATACTCGTAGGATACTTTATAACCGCGGCTGAAACCGGGGGGCGCAACTAGTTTTCTAAATTTAACTAATTTATAGCGATAAAGTTTGCATGTTTGTGTTTGGATTCTGTGTTGATATCCGAAACCACTCGCCTGATTAAAAAAAACTCATTGTTTAACATACGTAATCATCATCATCAACGTTACAGTATTTTACGTCCCACTGGGACGCCGACCTACTCTACGTCGAGGGTGACTGAGTCGTTATCCACCACACTGGCTCAGTGCGGGTTGGTAGATGTCACAGTTCTAGTCAAAAAAACTCAGTAAAAGAAATTTACACAACCACCGACTGTCATAAACACGAGCAAAGCCGCAGGCAGATGAATTAGTTTGATGTGGAAGTACTCGTATATGAAAAATACAGTGTAAATGCAATTTCAGTAATTTTAATGTCCTGATACGTTTGGACGCATTTCACTCGGTTCATTTCATTCAATCGGTCTTGATAGCTTAGTTGGAAAACACCTCTCAAGCCAGAAGGAGCGGGTTCAGACCCAGCCGACGGCACGCATCATTTTGTTAATTGTGTGAACATATACATATGTGTATTGTATGTGAGAAACGTTCAACATAGACGTGATTTTCGTGCCTGCCGCTAGATGGCGTACAAACCGGAGGAATTTGACAATGGCGCACTTCACTCTTAATTCAAACTTATTTAACCGGAAGGCGCTGCTTGTCTACAAAACCAACTTTAATTCACTTCCTGTCGCCAAATCTATTCGGACGAGGGAGGCAACATCCGTTTCGGTTGACCAATCGTGGCAAGGCACCGGGGTGTGCTTGGGAAAAACGTGGTCGCGCCATGGCGCGCCACTTTTTGGGCGCGCTCCTTACTTTTGCTTCGTGACATCGCATCGGCAGCATCAGGATAAAAGTAAAAAGTGGAATAATAAGCCAGATAGGCATAGAAGTTATAAAGTGAAACTATCTGAACTAGTGAATCTAAAAGCTAAGTACTAATATCTAATAAGTTAAGTAATTGTGCGTATGTTTATAAACGTGAATTGCTCATAGCGATTGCTATGATAGTGTTAACAGTTGATTCCTTGTCAGTTTACACGATTTTGGTTACAATAATTATGTTTAAAGTTTTGCTAGTATAAAATGCGTTATTAACTTAGTGCCCGTTGGTGATAACTTTAAGTTTGTGATAGTAGATCCTTTGAGTTTTAGTAACAGCATTCTTATAATTTCTCATTTATACATTTTGTGTTTTATAGCACATTATTATACCTGGGGCCTATTAATTATTACTACTATTGACTTAGGTCACATCTTACTATACTATGATTTATGGTTGTGATTATTAGTTTTATGATTATTAATTGCTTATGATTAGTAATTGCTGATAAATAATAAGTGTTATTATGTGGCAGGAATTAATATAAAAGTAAATGATGTTCATTACTACTGGGTGATTTTATTTCTAGTCCTAATGTCTTAACAATTTTCAGAAGTGGGATCACTCTCGGTCACGCAGTTCTGTGTGGTGAGACTCGAAGAGAGAACGAGGCCGAGTTAGAGGAGCTTCATGCAGTCGATCTCCTAGCGACAGTGCATCACGGCGCGAGTCGAGCAGATGGCGGCCGCGACAGCCAGAAGTTCCCGAGCCGCGGGCCTCCTCGACGCCTAACTTCAGGGATTATCCGGATCAATCTGGTAGGATCCATCCAAATCTGTCTAATATAGTAGTGAAAGCTGACATAGTGCCAGAATTCGGTCGTGGAAAAACACTACCCGCTTTATAACGGTTAAAAAAAAAATTAACGATGGTTAACAATGGAACGTAAAAAGCTATAATATGCAAGCTCGATTATCTGGACTGGCAAAATTGTGGCATAATGCGTTAAATTCTTACGAGTTTTCTTGGCATGAATGAAAAAAAAATTTTTTTTTTTTTTTGAAGCCTTTCCGCAGGATACAGACTTTGCAGCATTCAGAAAAATGTTAGGAAGAAGAAAATAGCACAATGAGACTATGACTCATTAAGTCATTACGGTTTATTCGAAAACCAAATTTTGCTTTTCTTTTGGTTATCAAATGTGAGGTAGTAGGAGAAAAGCCGTGTCCTGCATTATCGAAGTGTTACCTTTTCACCTTAAAACTTTAGCTAGAGTAGGAAATCGTCGAGGAGAGTTGTTCTCTCAGGATCTCGGCATGAATGATGACAAGCGGTGGTTGCCAGCTTATCCGCAAAGGATTTTTCATCGATTTCCTGATTCAGCCAGATATAGCAGCAGCTGCACCGTTCAAGGACCCAACCGTGCCATACACTCGTTTGAGCTCAATTGTAAATTGTAGTGCTATCTATAATGATAGAAAACCTGTGTCCTGCTGTCTTTGCAACGAATCTGGTCACATTGTTCAATTCTGTTCAAAAATCCTCTGCTAAGCCTGCAACTAGGTGTGGTAACTGCGGGAAAGGCAATCACAAAACTGTTTCTTTAAGAAGGTGAACGTCGTCGAAATTTCGCGGGTAAAGGAGTGCTATTTTAAAGATTTAACTCTTAATGGTTCGAAGGTCACTACTTATATGGGCACGGGGCGCAGATATGAATGTGCTGTAAGATTAGGCGTACTATTGGCCACCTGAGATTTTTTTTTTAGTAAGAGGTTTTAACGGTCTCCCCATAAAAGGTTCGTGGACAAGCGGCGGTCTCCGTTGTAATTGATCTAAAATTCGTTGCAGACGTTGTCGTTACTGATGCGCCTCTCAATTTTGCCGACGTTTCTATTGGTCAACCAATTTTTAATAATGAGCAAAACAGGTTCAGTGGTTGGGACTCGAGTTACACTTGAAAGCGTTAAAAGCATCGATTCCGAAATTAGCATGATTGGTACTTTCACAGAACTCGATAAAGTTTAGCTCTTTTCTTTCAGGGATAACGCTATTCTACCAAAGTACTTAATGTACGTGGAGGTTTACAGTGACACTCAACTCGAAAGTCCAGCCGTTATATTTGTCGATTCTCGATTATGTTCTTACAAAAATACTAGATATTCCTGCGTCGGTATTTTGCTCTCCAGTTAAAACTGTGCCAACCACTAACTACTGTGATAGGCCCTTTGCCGATTAAAAAGGGTTCCTTGTTAGCTCGAGTATTTATTTCAGCTGAAGCTGATGACCATGACATGACAGGGACTGAGGGACTGAGGAAAAGACTCTTGATGAGATGCAATCTGTCATCGGTATTGATATCGATAAGGTTAACTGCGGCTCTACTGGTTCTAAGGTCACACAAGAGTTGACCAAATATTTTCAGGAACTCTAGGTTGGTTTTTCGGCAGATACGTTGGAGCTAAGTGCAACAAACAATCTTTAGAGCTCAATTCAGACGGACCTTTTTGTTACAGACCTTAGCGATTGTCGTTTACAGAAAAAGCGATTGTTAGGGAAAAGATTGACATGTTAATAAATGGCATAATTAGAGAATCATCATCAAATTATGCTAGTTCTATAGTTCTAGTTAAAAAGAAATTTTACCGAATTTCAGTTGCTGAAGACTCTATGTATAAAAACTGGTCTTGTCACTCCAGAGGGCCATTTTGAGTTTCAGTGAATGCCTCTTGGTTTGACTAACTCACCGGCAGGTTTTCAGCGACTCATTGACAAAATTTTCGCTTCCCGGCGCTATGACAAGGTACTTCTATATTTTATTTATTTTATTTTCTTAGGAAAACTTACAGCTAGGTACAAAATTATAAATAGAAGATAGAGACATAAGGCCAATTACAAGTTTTCACAAATATAAAGGTAAATAGATAAATAACACTTAAAAGACAGACACTCAAGAAATAAAGAAATAAGCTAAATTTAAATTTAAAAGATACACAGAAAAAATAATAATAATAAGAATAAAATTACATTTATAAAACACTTATGGAAAATAACTGTTGTTTACAAGCTGCTTGAATTTAAAATTATATATTATCATATTGACGAAGTATTATTACCTCCTAAGTATTACGGCCTGGATCTTTTAAGATTAACTTTAGAGATCATTAGAGACGCCGGGTTGACTTTAAATTTAGAAAAGTGTTTCTTCCTGCAGGATAAAATCGACTATTTAGGTTACGAGATCAATGCAGACGGAATTAGACCTGGAAGTAAGGAGATTGAAGCTGTAGCAAATTACAAAGAGCCAGGTAATCAACATGAGTTGAGAATGTTTCTTGGTCTGACAAGCTATTTCAGGAAATTCGTTCAGAACTACGCGAACAACAGGCAGCATATGACAAGCTGAAGGAGGTACTAACATCAAGGCCAATACTGTCTCTTTTTCGTAGCGAAGGTGACGTCGAAGTTCATACGGACGCTAGCAGTAAAGGTTTGGCCGGCATTCTTCTGCAAAAACAAGATGGTCATTTCAAACCTATAGTTTATTTCAGTCGTAAAACTAGTAAAGAAGAAGCTATGTATCATTCATATGAACTTAAAGCATTGGCGGTCGTTGAATCCATTAGGAGATTTAGAATAAATTTGTTTGGTAAGAAATTTAAAGTCGTTACAGATTGTGCAGCTGTAAGATATACCTTCTCAAAAATGGATCTAATGCCACGTATAGCGAGATGGTGGCTATCAATTCAGGAGTTTGACATGGAAGTCGAACATAGACCTGGTAAATCACATAGCCACGCAGACGGTCTTAGTCGGTTTCCAGTAGATGCAGCTCCAGTGGTTGACGTAAACGTTCTAGATATCTTTGATTGGATTATATGCCTTCAAAATCAAGATGATAAAATTCGAAAAATCAAAGCTAAGCTTGAGTCCGGTAGCGATGAAGTGTTGAGTAAAGATGACCTGATAAACGATGGCAGACTTTACAAAATTATAAAAGATGGCGTGGAGCGATTGGTAGTACCTAAATATGCAAGGTGGAATGTATTGAGAAAGTATCACGATTGTATAGGGCATCCAGGACTAAAACGCTGCGAGCAGATCATCAGGGAAACATTTTGGTTCGCGGGCATGACAAGGTTCATACGTAAGTACGTTAATGCATGTTTAGATTACCTTTACAAAAGGAGTCAGTACGGGCGCCCCGAAGGAGAACTTCACCCAATACAGAAAGTCAAATGCACACTGTGCACGTGGACCATTTAGGCCCATTCTGCAAGAGTCGGACAGGTAATAGCTGTTTATTGATGATGGTTGATTCATTTACGAAATTTGTGTGGTCTGTCCCAGTTAAATCCACAAAAAGTCTCGAAGTAACTGCATCGTTGGAAAATGTATTTTGTTCATTTGGTTACCCAAAAAGAATATTTCAGACAGCGGGTCTTGCTTCAAAAGTAATCGTTTCAAGCAATTCTGCTTGGATAACCAAATCAAGCACATCCTCAATGCAGTGGCTTCCCCACGTGCTAATGGTCAGGTTGAAAGATATAATCGGACTTTACTTGATTCGTTAAATACAAGTGTAAAAAAACGAAAGGGAATGGGATATTCGAATTCCAAACGTCACCTGGGGGATGAATAACTACAGGTTAATGTTTAGCGCATCCCAGAGCAGATATCAAGGTATGGGTAGTAATTATTTTGATAGCGAGAGTTCGGCTGAAAAGGTCAAAGAGGCAGCTTCTGCAAATTTGAACAAAACTTCAGAAAACATACGTAAGTATTTCAACGATAAACGCAAGCCGCCAACCAAATACAAAGGATTTACTGTCTTAGTATCGTCTGATTCAATAAAGAGATTCGAAGGCATTCGTTCAGACTCTACCACAGGTGGTAGCAAAGTAGACAGTACTGAAGAGTTAGATTTATTAGAAAGCTAAACCTGATCATAAAGATGACTACGATGAAAATAAAACCAAAATAGTTGATTTATTGAAAGACTAGTTTTATAAGATTGGACTGTGAAGTTAACATGGTGAAGTTAACATGGTGAAGTTAACATGGTGAAGTTAACATGGTGAAGTTAACATGGTGAAGTTAACATGGTGAAGTTAACATGGTGAAGTTAACATGGTGAAGTTAACATGGTGAAGTTAACATGGTGAAGTTAACATGGTGAAGTTAACATGGTGAAGTTAACATGGTGAAGTTAACATGAAGTTAACATGGTGAAGTTAACATGAAGTTAACATGGTGAAGTTAACATGGTGAAGTTAACATGGTGAAGTTAACATGGTGAAGTTAACATGGTGAAGTTAACATGGTGAAGTTAACATGGTGAAGTTAACATGGTGAAGTTAACATGGTGAAGTTAACATGGTGAAGTTAACATGGTGAAGTTAACATGGTCAAATTCTAGAGCTCAAAATACTGTAGTTGTTGTCAAGTTAATGGGCAGAAAAAAAATTATTTGTTGCAAGTTTGATTAACAATGAGACTACGTTAAAAAAAAAATGACTGGTATACTTGTATTACTCCCTTTGCATATTTACCTATTTACAGCATTTCAGTGAGCTTATCAAAATGAATAGGGTGTAGATTTTTTTTTTTGATGTATGATATGTACCCCATGTTTTCTTTCTTTGCAGAGACGCAAAGATGTCAGGACGGACGAGTGTGAGAAACGTTCAACATAGACGTGATTTTCGTGCCTGCCGCTAGATGGCGTACAAACCGGAGGAATTTGACAATGGCGCACTTCACTCTTAATTCAAACTTATTTAACCGGAAGGCGCTGCTTGTCTACAAAACCAACTTTAATTCACTTCCTGTCGCCAAATCTATTCGGACGAGGGAGGCAACATCCGTTTCGGTTGACCAATCGTGGCAAGGCACCGGGGTGTGCTTGGGAAAAACGTGGTCGCGCCATGGCGCGCCACTTTTTGGGCGCGCTCCTTACTTTTGCTTCGTGACATCGCATCGGCAGCATCAGGATAAAAGTAAAAAGTGGAATAATAAGCCAGATAGGCATAGAAGTTATAAAGTGAAACTATCTGAACTAGTGAATCTAAAAGCTAAGTACTAATATCTAATAAGTTAAGTAATTGTGCGTATGTTTATAAACGTGAATTGCTCATAGCGATTGCTATGATAGTGTTAACAGTTGATTCCTTGTCAGTTTACACGATTTTGGTTACAATAATTATGTTTAAAGTTTTGCTAGTATAAAATGCGTTATTAACTTAGTGCCCGTTGGTGATAACTTTAAGTTTGTGATAGTAGATCCTTTGAGTTTTAGTAACAGCATTCTTATAATTTCTCATTTATACATTTTGTGTTTTATAGCACATTATTATACCTGGGGCCTATTAATTATTACTACTATTGACTTAGGTCACATCTTACTATACTATGATTTATGGTTGTGATTATTAGTTTTATGATTATTAATTGCTTATGATTAGTAATTGCTGATAAATAATAAGTGTTATTATGTGGCAGGAATTAATATAAAAGTAAATGATGTTCATTACTACTGGGTGATTTTATTTCTAGTCCTAATGTCTTAACATGTATGTCACCTGCTACATGAGTGGAGCCCGGTGTATGGCGACAGGGTCGCCCCCTGCCATGTTTGGGACTGAATATCGTCCGGCGTAGGGCGGGTGTTGTATTACACCTCTGCCAGCCCCCTCGGGGGAAGGGCGTGACGTTATGTTATGCTATGTATCTAATTAAATATTTTGCAATGTGGGCAGCATTTGCTTATCGGGTCAGAGGAAAGTTTGGCCAACCCACTGCCTCTCCAGCTTCCCAATTCTTAGAATCCCGTAACTAAACTTAAGTCACCGACGTTCTCCAATTAACTTACATTAATTTACCAATCTCCAAAGCGCTCAACTAAGCCCTGAATAAGTTAGTCGTCTACCAATTAGCATTTGTATCAAAGCAGGGCTGAATTAATTTTTGACCGAAATAATTCGCCGCCACGACTCTCTGAATTATTAATAACAAGAGTAAATCTAGTCTTATATTTCCTTTAGGAGCTGTTTCCACTGGCATTTTTAACGCTATTCTGATTTGAAAACTTTTTAACTCGTGGAGTAATTAATTTCCTAAAACTTACAATACAGTC
The DNA here is from genome assembly GCA_911728515.1 of Peribatodes rhomboidaria. NCBI lineage: Eukaryota > Metazoa > Arthropoda > Insecta > Lepidoptera > Geometridae > Peribatodes > Peribatodes rhomboidaria. The sequence continues at coordinate 4,153,125 of OU452190.1, forward strand.
ACCAAAAACTTTCTGATTGGATAAAAAAATCACAGATAAAATCAGATTTTTTATTTACTATCGAATACTTAAATGTTACAAAGGTCATTTTGTATGCAAGTTATGCAATGGGCACAGAATACCGAGATACTTGCAAATTTGTACAGAATTAGTACATTACCATAAAAGCAAACATGAAGGTACTCATAAATTCTAATCAAACTTGGTGGACTGACAATCTGGCTCGGGTCGCGGGAAGCCGCTGGATGTGGGCAGCGTAGGACCGGTACTACGTTGTGGAGATCATTGGGTGAGGCCTTTGTCCAGCTGTGGACGTCTCCCGGGCTGATACGATGATGATTTTGATGGTTTCTCGCTTGTACAGACGGCGCCTAACAGAAGTGACTCCTCCAATATTTCCTCAGTATCGGCCCAACTTGCCGGCTACACTTGGAAAAGCCTATTTTATGTAAACTAAGCCTTCCGACATTTAATTATTATTATTTTGCAGTCTTTGGCCAGTTTCACATAGCATAATTATAAAGAAGCTAGCTGCGACTCACGGTTTCTTCCGCTGCCTCGTAATAGGAACTGTTATTTTTTTGGAATTAAAGATACCTACTCTATGTCCTTTTCTGTACCCCTAACAATGTGTATGCCTAAAGCCGGATTATGACGCTCTTACATGATACCTGTATTGTACACTCATAAACCATAAGTGTTTCTTCGATAACCAATTGAAAAAAAAACATTTTGGCTTTGAACGCAATAAATAATTAATGGAATTAAACAAACAAGCGAACAAACTCACTTTCATATTTAAAATATTAGTTAGGATAGAATTAAGAAAAGAATTAAGCGTCGATTACGTAGCGCTATTTTACACACTACAAGCCGGGGCGAGTAAAGAAGCCGACGAGTCAGATAGTGAGATACTGAAGATGACACACAAAACTTTCAACACCCCCACAATACAACAAGCTAGTGTGTTAACACCAACAAAATATGAGACACGTGCCAAGAACCTCATTGGCAACGACTACCTTGTCCAGACCAAACTTCAAAGTCGGGATCATCGGCGCAAGGTTGCTAGTTGCTATCGGTTTTTCATCAGATACATTTTAGTCAGTTACATCTGGTTTGCATGACATTATTCTCCCTAGCCCGTTCTTGTATAAAACAACCAAGGGTACAAAAAAGCGACATCGTTTTATGGTCGACATACCAACAACGCTTTGGTTACTCATTTCTTATACGGATCGCTAGAGTGTGGAATACTCTGCCAGAGTGTGTGTTCCCTGACACTTATAATCTGGGTGTCTTCAAGTCTCGAGTGAAACGGTTTCTTCTAGGCAAACATGCTCTATCGTAGGCCGCATCACTTCTTATCATCAGGCATATTGGCGGCCAATTGCAAGCCTATTAAGTAATAAAATAAAAAAGACACAAGCAGACTTTTCACCAGCAAGTACCAATTCAAACACAAGGTCATAAGCTCGGAGTTCACCAAGCCAAAACACGTACGATAAGAAGTACTGCTGCTGAACAACTTTTACTATGACACCAAACCTGAAATTGCAAATAAACAGCGGTCAAGCAATTCCTTAAGACTCTTGCGGACATTTAAAACCAACTTCACATTGGCTAAAGGTTTCCTTTTGCCATTTCATCTAGAAGGCGATGACAAGCGAAAAGAGTCAGACAAGATACTGATGAGCCTCTAAAGTTGTCATACACATAGAGACACACAAACACATAGAGACAACTACACAGAGATGCGCGACCACACTGGGGTCACCGTCGTCAGCTTGGTCGATTATACGGCGGATTTTAATAATTATTGTTATTTAATTTTTTTATTGGTTGGTTTTTGTGTATGTAGTCTTACAATATAATCAATATATATGTAGTCAATAGGTACATTGATTTAAATATGCTTATTTATGATTAATTCACTATCAGCAAATTTTAATGAAAAACACTAAAATTATAAAATTGAAAATGTAAATGTAAATATCTACGAGTATAAATGAATTTATTTGATTTAAAATTGTTTCCAGGAAAATTACTAGCTACCTCCACTCAGATTAACCTACCGCAGTAGCTAGTGACCCTAATTAAAATTTCATATTTGATTGTTAAAATTGTAAAATGATTGTATTGTGTATATAGTGTGACCAGCATTAGTAAATCAAAAAGCAAAAAAAAATGATTATTATCTACAAATTGATAAATTGGAAATTCAACTACATTTTTTTTAACTATTATTTCAAACTAGCTGCGCCCCGCGGTTTCACCCGCGGCTAAAATATATCTTGTGCTATTATAGACTATAATCTTTCTCTGTGCCAAATTTCATCCAGATCTGTTCAGCCGTTCTGGCGTGAAAGAGTAACAAACATCCATCCATCCATCCATAGTAGAATAACTAAGAATGATTGTATTAGGACTAATATAGGAGCTGATGATGCAAATTTCCCTACCGGAAGGTCTTTTTAATTTACTTTGTCTATCTATAAAATAAATCAGTCCAAAGTCCCTTACAAATGCGGATATTTTCCATAGCTCTATTTTCTTTTGAGGTCGTTTTTTTTAACTAAGACATTACGGAAGGGAGATACTCCAAGTCTATTTAATTTCACAGGCCGAATTTCATCACAATTTGATTGAAGATTCCCAAGAAATCCGACAAGTGCGTTTGTATGGCTTTAGAACTCCGGGACACCCCTAAGTGTCAATGACACTTTTACTTTCCGCGAATTCAGGGTTGATTCCGCAGTAAAAGTTGTTCAGAATTATGAGTACTTACCTACCTTTCCGTCTGAGTACATCTCAGCTTTACGGTCTTTATAAATCACTCTCATAAGTGGAAATTCGCGGCTTGGGTGACACATACTTGCCTGTTCTTCTGAGTAGAGGCTCTTTATCCGAACAAGGCAGTCGAGTCTATTTGAAAAAACTTTGACGTTCTTAGTGTATCTTTGATACCCAAATTGAATAAAAACATTTTGACTTTGACTTAAAACTGTATGTGTTCAAACACTGTCAAACCTTGTAAGAAGTCTTCATGCTGTCTTAAAAAAATCTAACATCAGGGCCATTCACTCAGCCTCGAACTTACTTCATCATAATCATCACTGTCCATACCCTTCATTATACCGATGTTGTAAACTTATAGGCCTCTCTCTTACTATGCCATCTATCCCGAGGCATGGTATAATAATTTACTCCGCCAGTTCAGGCATTCCGGTCACGTTTGTAACACGTAGTGACGTGAATCGATGCTTAAGCAAGACCGAAATAAGTCATTTACAAATAGTTCGAAAGAGATGAATGACGATGACTAGTGACGTCATTACGTGCTCCCGGAATGCTTCACCTTGTTTTTTTAGATCATGCCCCGAGGCTCAGATCAAACTAGAGAATAAGATGGCGCACGGCGTATGATCTAAGTGAAACCAAAAACCATCCAAAAACTACGCTACTGTCGTATAGGTACACAACACACACACATTGACGCAAAAAAACTACGCTACTCGCTTGGTCATTCTAACCTCGACATCATGTGCATTGGTTTATGGTATAATTTCGTGTACTTAAATATACATAGTGGAGTTTTTTTCTAAGTCAATTTTGAAAAAGCCGTAACATTAAACTCTTACAAATATGTGCAGTTTTAAAATATTAAATCTCCTAAGTTTGTAAATTGGAACGGAAAATGGCTAACGTAGAGTTTGGGAATTAATATTAGTTTTCGTGCAACTGTAAATGTTTTTCATGGCAACATTATCACGCACACACATTGAAAACGAAGTGGCTTCAGCAAGATATTTATAACGCAGTGTTCCATCTTTTCCTCTAGACAGATCTGAGGCCCCGAGGTTGATATCCCGATCGGTATAATACAGCTCTACGCTAATGGGAACTAGGGGTCTTTTTGTGCCATGCTCATCCCGTGCCATCATACGAGGCTCATCACCATGGCTTCATACGAGAGAGTGGGAGGACACAAGATTACCATTACCAGCACCACCATACTTGAAATTTAAGACACCAATTTCGACTTGCGATCTTAACAATATCGTCGATGCACCTCGCCGCTGAACGATCAACACCCCTCTCTTATTTCAGAAGAGTCTTTACACAAAAGTGGCCGACAACCGCCGACATTTCGTTTTTTTTACGCCTTCATGTCGGGGCCTTTTTTAAAAAAAGAAATCAAGTTTAGTGTCACGTGCGGGGTTTGATTTACTTTGATACATCAAAAAAATAACAAAATGTCGGCGACTGTCGGCGGGTTGTTCTTCATGTCCCCCACTTTTAACCCCCACTGGGGGCCAAAAGCGGCGACTTGGGTGTATGACTTCCTTAGACATACCAATAGTACTTCAAACGGTTCAAACTTCTTCAGTAAGTAGTAATATAAATTCAAATCGTTTTAAATTGATGTTTTCTTCCGTTTTACGCCGACATCATTACCCGTTATTGGAGCTATCATAAAATGAAAAGGTTTTTTCCTTATAGCGTCTTGTTTGTAGGTAAATACCTACTTTGCTTGCAAGCGGCTTCATTGTAAGACAAAGGACGTAAATTCTCACGATTCTATTTTTATTGTCACAGCTTTGACAGGAACAAGTATAATTCAAAAAAAAAACAATGATCATAGCTACGAGTTGAAAATGGCATACATTCTTGATTTAATTGTTGTATAGGGTCCGCCACATAATTTTTTTTTTTTATTACAGTCACAGTCAGTAATAACATTTTATTAAAATACAGTCATCTATTAAGTACTAAGTATTAAGTATTTAAATTATTATAATTTAAATACTCAATAGATACAAATAAATACATCTATTAAATACTTAATACTTAGTACTTAATAGATGACTGTATTTTAACATTGTTCGATTGTAGAGAGGAGACGTACATATATGTCGTCGTTTCCCCCGAGGGGGCTAGCAGAGGTGTAATACAACACCCACATTTCGCCGGACGATATTTCATCTTATACTTATTACAAATTTTAATCCTTTTTGTCTATAATTTGAATTTATTTTCTTTAATGACTTTCAAACATCAAAGTATCAAAAATATTATGAGAATTCTTAACTCCCTCAAACATTTTATTGTTTTAATTTACCTACTTGTAAACCAACTAATAATAAACAACGTCCCCTATAATATTATGATAAATACTTACAAAGGCCTACGTTGTTTACTTCCTCGTAGCATTAAATTGTATTTGGGGGCTGAGCTACCCACGTCCGTAGGAGTGTACTCTATTCTGATTCCCTACACGTGGTCCCTGGGTAGTGCTAACCGGGTAGCAAACTCTGGTGGGAGGCTTCGGCCGTGGCTAGTTACCACCCACCGGACCAAGCCATGTCGTGAAATGACCTAGTCGTGTTTCAGGATGTAGTCCGGTGTAACCGTTCCGAAGACGGGTCTGAGCAGTAGCGCACTTGTAGCGTCTCACTCAACTGCCGTCTTTGTACTTCTTCACTCTAAACTTCAAGGCTAGAGTGAATAAGTGCCTTATAGGTCGTCGTGCTCCACCTTAGGCCACAACGTCGCTTAACATCAGGCGAGTTGGTGGTCAAACGCCGAGCTATTCTACATAAAAAAAAAAAAAAAAAAAAAAATTAAATTGTATAGCAATCCAAAATTGGATTGTAAACACTGACTAAAATAGAATTGCGTACCTATTAATAATCAGTGTAAACATAGCCTTAAGGCGGTTTTCGCTGCTCCGTCTTACCGTCCCACGTGACCCACGGAGCAAGGACGCACGATCGCGTTTTTCACGTTGTACCTTTAGCATCTCAATCCTACTTCCTACTGTTTTAACTGTTTGTTACTTCTTCACGTTCAAACGGATGTATGAATTTTGATGATATGTGATATAGTATAGTTATAGTTATAGGAGTAGCTTATATCCTGGAATTAGACATAGTCTATAATGTATAAAACGCACGTGCTACAGCTTACTGACAATGATTCTCAGTCCGTGAGATTTCGGTTGTCCTCTCGTGCATCGTATTGTCGCGTCGGTGTCGTGTGAGCGGCGGCAGTATGAGAACCGCCTAAGGATCGTAAAGGACCAATCATCTAGTTATATTCTGCGGTAAACTCGCCACCATTAATTTCATTGTATTCTTTATAACTATATACTAGTTATATACTGATAGCCAACACACAGGTGGAAGGAAAAAAAAAACAATAGACAATTTTTTTATTCACTGGTCAAAATAATATAAACTCATATAAACCGGACGATTTCGTTGGCTCCGAAGCCTCAGTATATTATACAGTATATAGCCACAAATCAAGATTTGAAGTTGGTCGCTAGCAATATTTTTCAGCGCACAAAGACGCGACGCGACATGTCGCATCAGCGAGTCCGGGTACTAAAGCAAATAAAATGATCTAAACTAACAATATAGCTACTTGTAAGTTATGTTACAAACTAACTGCGAATGGAGAACTACAGCGATAATCCAATATGAATGGGTTAATTCTGTCTAGCGCGGGTGATATTTACAAACATTTGTGGAGGGTGTCTCTTAAACTGGCTTGGGTGTCTATTCGATTATTAATTTATTCTTGTTTTGTTTTAGTTAGGTATTTATTAGTATTGTTAACCGGTTTAAAAAGAAATACAAATTTTCTATTACGATTGTGAACCAAATGTTAGTGTGTGTTTGTAATTTCTTCAGAAAAACGGCTCGTCGGTTTTAAGCAAAATTAGAAATAAAGCTTAAAAGTCTGTTTATTAAAAAAAGAATAGAAAGCGTTTATAGCCTAGTCGGAGAGGGCATGCTTTTCAAGCCAAATGGAGCGGGTTCGGACCCAGACAAAGGCACGCATCAATTTGTTCATTGTCTGAACATATCAATTATGTGCATATTTAATGTCAACTGCTACATAACTGGAGCACGGTGTATTGTGACAGACTCGCCCCCTGTCACATTTGGGACTGAATATCGTCCGACGATGTTTGGGTATTGTATACATACCTCTTCCTGACCCTTCGAGGGAAAGGCGTGACGATATGTTTTGTAATGTATGTTAATTTAAAAAAAAGGTTCTGTATGAAAACAAGGGAAACGTGGGATACAGTTAGTACTAGCATAAAGATTTAAATACTTCAGGCATGGGTGCCAAACGAGCACACGGACCGCCTAATAGTAACCGATCAGCCTCGCGTCGCTTACATACATCTGTAACACCGAAGGCATCACAGATAAAGACACCAACCTTTAGAGACTCTATTTCAGCTATTTTAGAGAACCCAACATGGCATAATGAGGCACAGTCTTTACAAGTAACATTTTTAATAGAAAAACATAAAACGCGCCTGCAATGTACCCTATGTACACCTCACATATCGAGATCCATCAAGCTGTTTAGGCTGTAGGGCGTGCCAAAGAAACCTCATACATACCTACATACTTACATACACTCGAAAAACTTAACCCTCCTTACGCAGCCGGGTAATAAGATGCTGGTTTTGGGTCTAGTAATTCTTAAGGGTGTTGTTCTAACTGTCAAAGTGAACAACGTTTGGAACAGAAAAGAGAATTGCAAAATTCGTGAGAAAAATAATCGAGTCTTCATACAAAATATCAAGTGACGAGATCAATTTTGTATGAAGACTTATTATAAATTATATATACTGTTATAAAAGTAGTTCACTTTAACGGTTATAATATCAACCTTAAGTTTAATAATAATAACGACCAACACTTCAAGAGGCTCTCGTTAGACGGTTGGATCAAGGGCCAGATACAAAAGGCAGTGATCCTAGAAACGTGCCGTATTGTCAGGAGGATCCTCAATCTGCAGCCCTAACCACCGGTAGCTTGGGCCTCGTCCGCTGCCAGCGGCACCCTAGTTTTTAAGTTTTTTATAGTATTTGTTTTTATATTCATTTATTGTAAAAAACTTAGAAGTTAAGAAGATATAAATAATTATCTTGAAATAATGATGATGATGACCCAAAACCAGCATCTTGTACAAACAAATTTAGATCAAAAGCAAGCGTGACTTCCGCCAAATTTACTGCTACGCCTAAATTTACGCATAATACGCATTGTTTGAATAATGTTCAGCATCCTACACAAATAAGGAGTTAACTACATTATAATATTCACTGTGCCGCCGCGAGCGCTGAACTACGAGTCTGAAATTATCACATCATATTGGGAGATGGGAAGCAGTTACTAAACTTGTACAGTGGGCCTACCATGACATTTTATTGGCATGATGACACTGCGCGACCGCGAACCGTATCAAAGTCAAAGTCAAAGTCAAAGTCAAAGTCAAAGTCAAAGTCAAAGTCAAAGTCAAAGTCAAAATGTTTTTATTCAATTTGGGTATCAAAGTTACACTTATGAACGTCAAAGTTTTTTTTAATAGAGTCGACCGCCTTGTTCAGATAGAGAGCCTCTACTCAGAAGAACAGACAAGAACTTGGGACTTTTTTTTAAAGAATAAATAAATTACAGTCTCACAAATTTTGGCTTACAACTAGGTAATATCTATAAATACTAGTGGCTACTTGGCGGAAGTGGAAGTCTCCAGACATCTTTATCTTCTAAATAATTCTCAACCTTATAATACCTTCATTTCGTTAATGTAGTTTTTACATGTGATTTGAATTTTCCCTCAGTGAGCCCTGTTATATTTTTCGGGATTTTATTGTAAAAACGAACGCAGTTGCCTAAAAATTACTTACTCGTACTTGACTTAGTCAGTCTAAATCATCGCCGCGCTATAAGGTCCATGGTCACGTAGCGTCGAAAACAAAACGTAACTATCATGGAAATAAGATGCTACCAGGCTAGGTTCCAGGCTAGGTTCCAGGCTAGGCTTCCAGGTTCCTTATAGTCGACCGAGTGAGCGTCAGCGAGTGAAGTCTCGGCTTCAGCTCCAGCAAAAATGCTTATGGATGTCCGTCCCGGTGTCAGTCGGCTGTGTTCCTTATGTCGCATTTCTCAATAGATGGTTGTGAAATTTTGTGAGCAGTTTTAGTAGTTATACAGGTTTTCACAAAAACCCTGTTAAATCCGCGTATGCATCCAGTATTGACTGGAGGATACAATTATACTACGTTAAATTAAATATTGACAAAAAAAATAACACACATCGCGCTCCACCCTCCTGAATACTTAGAAGTGTGTGTGAACCCATCAATTGTCCAACAGGGTTTTAGAACTCGTTGTATTGAATATTTATTTAAATCGACAAATTGGACAAAGTGGTGTTTTTTTACGTTTACGCGAGGTCTTCAGCTTACAGAGCTACACTACCGAGCAACGTAAAAGACTCACCCCCTTACAAATAATCGCTGTATTTTAAATTTTAACACTGTATAACGTTTACCTATGTATATTATATGTGTTATATTATATTTTTCCCTCTATAATAGTAAGTGGGTCAGCTTAGTGGAACAACTCAGAATTTGTTTGTTTGTTTATGCATACATATGTCTAAGGATAACTTGAGTACCGTTCCCTCTCAAGCTTCTCTTCTAAAAATCTGTGGCACTGCTCTACATTCCGACAAATTCGATAATCCGACACTGCCTAGCAAAAAGTTTGTCGTAATACCGCAGGTCAGTCAACTGTATGGAACGTTTCGAGGACTACAATGCGGAAGTTTTACAACTGCATTCCACCGCCCGATTCTAAAACCGACTGCGAACCAAAATATTGTTCCATGTAAATTATTCTATAAGATTAATGGATACTGTACACTAACTTAATTGCGTTACCGAATAACCTATACCGCTGGAAGATAGGTTAATTAATGTTTGCCGAACAATTGATAGATGTGATAAACGGTACGATGAAATAATAATGATTGGAGTGTTGTTTAAAGGTGTTTCTTCATCGTAAGCATTTGCCTGTAATGTTACAAGTTACAAGCGTAGCTTGACTAGGTGTTCGTAGCCGATCACCGACCAGCCGATCAGCCGACCGCGTGTGGCATTTCCAACTGTGCGTTACAGTGGCTCGGATGACGCGTTAAATTGTAGGCCCCGGTTGTTCTATGACAACAATCGTCAAGCCATGTTAGAGGCCATCGACCGGCCTAGAAACTCTAACACCAGGGCTAGCCACTCAGCCCTTATGAACTTGCTTGCTTGCTTAGTTATAACCTAAGATTTGATTTTGAGCTTTTTAAAATACTGCCTCACAGACTGACGAAAACTCACTTGTAATGACACAATTCAAGATTCTTTTTTAACGGCTCTCCTCAGTCACTGCTCTAATATTACACGTTGTATCATTACAGCTTTGAGTCCTTTGAGCATCACGTCACAACACTGCTTACCTGAATGACGAGCATTTGCTTGTAATCTCAAAAAACCAAGAATACATTTTCTCTTGGTTTACCTCAGTCACCACTGTAGGTTGCGAAATGCACTGCTCGGTTCTCCTCCCTCACCGATTTAATGCTCGGATCTGAACTGTTACATTACGCGCGCCTGCTCCCGATGAGAGAGCCCCTTAAGGGTCCTTGGGTTTGAATGGGTTGGTTGGACTTATCGGGACGTTTGTGACGTCACAAGGGTAATTAAGATGTGTCGTCAAATGGAAGGGTTCGATGGTTTATTGTTTATCTAAGATACATCTTCCTGAATGTACAGTTAAAAGCAGAATGTCAGTTTGAACGATAAGTCAATTTAAAATGCTGACAAACTTAAAAAAAAAACTTACATCCTACGTAGACCCTAAGGATAAGATATACTTGAGGCAAATCCCCGATTCTGGGCTCCAGTACGCCACTACCCGGACTACCCGGTTTCTCTAGCTCCCATACCACACCTGAATTTAGTTTCCATCTACCTAGCTAGACCTCGAGAATACGACATACCTGAGGACAGACCCGATTCTTTGTCCGCGCACGCCGTTACTCAGGTAGCCACGTTTTCATCCCAGCATCCATATCTCACCTGAATTCAGTCTCTATTTACCGAGAACTTGACAAGACGACATACCTGAGGCCGTTCCAGAGTCCGCGTACGGCACTACCCAGGCTGCCAAGCTTCCCTTTCAGCAAGCATGTCTCGCCAGACCTAGACCTTGACTAGACGATATACCTGAGGCACATACCTGTTCCTGGGTCCGTACTCGCCACTACCCAGGCTGTCACACTTTCCTCCCAGCCCCCATATCTTTTTTTTATGTAGAATAGTTTGGCGTTTGACCACCAACTCGCCTGATCTTAAGGGACGTTGCCATCTCGCCATGTATCAGTTTTTGTCTACCTAGACCTTGAAAAGACGACATACCTGAGGCATGTACCCGATCCTGGGCCCTGGTACGCCACTACCCGGGCTGCCTGGTTTCCCTCCCAGCACCCAAATCTCGCCAGAGTTCAGTCTTCGTCTACCCACTATGCAGGAGAGCAGAGTTGTCTTTCCACAGCCCGATGCTCCGAGAAGACCATAGCTGGAATGGAGATTTTTTTAACTAATAATTTATTTAATTAAGAACACAAATAAGAAGAAAAAGCGGAACTATAAGCTAAAAAAGAAAGATACATGATGAAAGATGTTTTTTTTTTTAATATTTTTAAAACGCTTAATGCCACCAAGATCTTCATGGTAACTTTACGAATTCTAACGCCTTTGAAACGCTATAAGCAAATCAGAATAATTCGTGTATCGCTAGCAGAGCAATGAAATTTACAAGATTGACAAGAGCATGCAGGGAATGCTAAGTTATAAGTTAAGTAAAACAATTAAAGTTAATAAGTACGATAACACAGTTAGCTGTGTCGGATTAACACAACCTTTCAAAAACATTATTAAATTTCCGAGTTTTTCTTTTTATTTTTCGAGGTATAGACAAAGGAGGTTTCATTACCCGGTTTTCTACCTTTTTGTTAGCTTTCAAATAGGATGAATAGCATGGCTTTCAAGCTCCAATATCGCTAGACGTTTTCCGGTAAAAAGTGACGTTATTTACTACCAGTTCATTAGCTATCTGATGTTACGTCAACCTCCTTTTAGTAACGAACCTTTTCTGCGTGGTTTTTTTTTAATAAAAGCGCAGAGAAAAGGTTTTTAATTTGCCGTAACGAGGAGGCAGAGATAGCGCTGTAATTTTTAATTTACAAGCGGATTGCTAAAGATAACAAAAAAGCTTAGGAGTCTTAATTTTCTGTTTTGTTATTTTTATTTAACAGTAACTGCCAAAAAGTATACCATTGAGCTAGCTAAATATGTTTTAAATGATATATAATTGTTTTAATACCGCTAGAAAATACAAACAGCTAAAATAAATTTATAGAAAACAATTAAACCCTCCTTCACGTGTGAAGCCAAACAAGCAATAAAACCTCATCCACAAACAAATCCTTTCTTGACAAACAAGGGCTCACGATGGCCACACGCGCGATTAAAATTGGCCAACGATTTTTGACAATAGTCTCTTTAAGAACGCTAAATTGCTAAATCTAAACTAGCTAAAATATCTTTTTTTTTTTATTGCTACGTATTTACACTACTTTTAGTTCGTATAGATTTAGCAAAAAGCAAAATATATTGTTACCGGAACAAGACTGTCAAAACAATTAAAAAAAAAAAAACGAGCTCCAAAGAGTTCCAAATCCAAAAGTAAACTTTTAAAACTCACATTGCTCCTTTAGGAACTGTCATATTCAGCCCTTCAAGAATAATGTTCGGACTCTTGGCGGATCCGTATCTTTTGTGCGCGCGTCTCACGCACACCGCCTGTTCCTTTCTTGAAGCAACTGTGGACTTCTGTGTTTTGAACATCCTGTTCCTTCTAGCAATGAGTTCTTCTTCGATTGTGCTGATTGTGATTGGCCCGTCCGGGTCGCGGACGTCCTCCATCGATATTGTGGCACCTTCATTGTCGTAGGCCGGCATTATTTTCAATCTGTGAAAAAGAATAAGAGAATGTAAGCATAGGTAGTGGCCTCTTTTGCAATGAACGTTGTATCTGAATAGTTTCACAGTGTTTTGTCCTTTTCTTTCTTTAAATTTTTTGAACTTGATCGAAAAAGACAAAACAATGTTTTAACTATTCTGAGGCTATAACAACATTTATTGCTAATGGTTTAATGTACATGTGTTTCAACGTCAATATGTGCGACACATTGAGCTATAACAATTTTAGTACTAGAGGTGACATGACACCGCAGTTCTATGCGATGACCCATTCAATAGTGGTATATCGTGGCACCCACCAATACGCAGTGAACCACACTCTCGATTGTAGATAGGTCAGTGTCCATACAGTGGGAATATTTAAGACTACGATGATGATGATATCTTTTTATCTTTCTTTCAAACACTTACTACGCTAAGAAAAACGCATAAGTACAAATATTTCCGCAGAGTCTCGTAGCACAGGACACACCCCGATTATATTAATGCTAATAAAACAATAGAACAAGTAATCACACAGCGAACATCTAGCAAGAGACTGACTGAAGTTTGTTAAGTCACCGCAATTAATTGGTACATTACAACCACTTTATAACCAACCGTGACGTCATATCCAATACGTAGTAGGTAATAGTAGCTCAATGAGCGACGGCATTGTAGAGAAGTCATTATTTAAGGCACCTTTAATAAATGATACGTCTAGAATGACTAGATCGACTGAAAAAACATTTTACAAATAAGTAGAAGTGAATCGTTAGCCCCTAAATAAACAAAAATTTTGACGCCACGTAAGTCTAAGACGTATGTATCTATTACGCACACTAGTATAAAATAGGAATGTCACTTTTCGTTCATAAACAGTAAGAAACTCACTCTAGACCTCAAATCAACCTATAGATAAGATGGCGCACGGCGTTTGATCTAAGTGAAGCCAAAAACCATTAAAAAACTACGCTACTGTCGTATATGTACACAACACGCACAAATTGACGCAAAAAAACTACGCTACTCGCTTGGTCATTCTTACCTCGACATTATGTGCATTGGATTTCGTGTACATAAGTATGCATAGTGCTTTATAAAAGTGTGGTCAGGACTACATTTTAAGGTTCTTTTTAAAAACTATGCAGTTTTTTTACGAGTCAATTTTGAAAAACCCGTAACATTAAACTCTTTCAAATATGCGCAGTTTTAAAATATTAAATCTACTAAGGTTGTATATTGGAACGGAAATGGCTAACGTAGAGTTTAGGAATTAATATTAGTTTTCGTGCAATTGTAAATGTTTTTCATGGCAACATTACCACGCACACACATTGAAAAAGAAGTGGCTTCAGCGAGATATAAGGCAGTGCTCCATCAGGCAGTCCTCTAGGTTTATCTGAGCTCTAGACATATAAGTACTCAAAGGTAGTAGGCACCTATAGCTACATCAAAATATCGTCGTTTGCGACTCCACCTCAGAAAAGACACGAAAAGGGTTTTTCTTTTTATTATAATAGGTAATCTTTGCTCTGACATGTATTTCTTTACGACAGAGGAAGTAACTTTACCAGTCAGTTTTTATGTTGCAAAATAATACTTATTTTTCGTCGCTGTGTTATTTAAGATACCTATATATTTATATTATATTTTAAGGGTAAGTTACTCGCTTGCTACTCGTTTCTAAGAAGTACCTAGCAATTGGTTTAGGTTCAGTTCAGTAGGTTGCGTTTTTAATCAACTAAATTGAAATTTCAATTGATAAATTCAATTGAAGTTGGGCTGATTATTTTTATTGTATGATGGCGGTTGGTTGTTGTGGTTAACCAATTTTTAACCGACTCCAAAACAGGAGGTTTTCAATCGTTTTTTTTATTTGTTACATTTTGTACATTTTAAGAACGTTGTGCGGAAGAGAGCGTTGAGAGCGTTGTGTTGTTAGAAGGAATTAAGTTATTTATAACAGCAGATTGTTCCATGTTTTTTTCAAAATCCAGATCGAAAAAGAGAAGCTCAGCTTTTTAAGCTATCACTTATCTTGTAACTTACCCGATATGTGGAGAAGATTCTAGTTTTCTATCAACAGAGCCATGGCCCCATGACACTCTACGGCCGGCCATTTTGTTTAGCGCAACAATTAAAAATTCACTGCTAAAATACACAACCAAATTAAGCCCGGTTAAAACTCATTCTTGATAGATTTTTGTTATAATTTCATTATTTCAACACAAATTCACGTTAACGACCGACCTTTTGATACGTTAAAAAATTCACTTTAATTCAAATTAACTTTAAAACACAAGTTAATTTTATTTATTTTTTCGTTTTTTTTTTAATGTAGAGTGGCTAAGAACTTTTACGTTAAACGCGTAGTTTTTTTCGTTGAGATAATCTGTATTTTTTATTGGAGTACGTATTGTTTTTTTTATAAATTTTAAATTTCCTTTGAACGACAAAACGACTGCCAACACTGTTTACGTCAGACGCGTATAAAACTCAAATTCAACAAAGATTTGTTCTCAGTTTTTCACACCTACCATCAATATTTTTTTAACCAATTAACACTAATGGTTAAATAAATTTAATTTTAGTTTGATAGCTCGATTAGCATTTTAAATATTTTTCCTCAAAATCAATTCTGAGTATTTTAGTTTTTAATTAAACGGTTTTATTTAACTTGTCTCGTATGTTTATTTCTTGTTGTTCAAATTTTGAAACAGAAACTGGTTCTGCGTAGCTAATTTTTAGGGTGCTCCTAGACGGGATACTGCCCTGGCAATAGGTACTGGCAATATTGCCGACTGTAGCCAGGCCATCATCAGCCATGTTAAAAACTGATGACTACCTGGCCACATTCAAAATATTGTCGCAATATTGGGGAGAGTTTTGGCGGGAACCGAAAAGATGGTGTCGTGTTTTTGTATTATTTTCTAAAACTTGTGATTCTTCGAGTGTTAAATTGTAATAATGGTGGATTATTAACGTTTACCGGTTCGTCAACGTGCACGAGTGTGGGCAAATGATACAAACATAACGAAACGCGATTTTTCGTGTTCTCTACAAAACTTCACTTAAAGTTTCAGTAAAGTATCCATAACTTTACTGGAATGGGAAAAGGGGAGGGATTCATCGTCTTCATCATCACCTCATCATCATCATCCCATCATCTGTTACTGAAGGAAAAATTATTACTAAGAATCCGACTGAAGGACGAGTATCCATGGTCATGAATAAATTAATAAAAAAAAAAAAAATATGTCGCAATATTGGGAGTTTTTGGCGGGAACCGAAAATATGGTGTCGTGATTTTGTATTATTTTCTAAAATTTTGTTATTCTTCGAGTGTTAAAGTGTAATAATGATGGATTACTAACGTTTAGCGGTTCGTCAACGTGCACGAGTGTGGGCAAATGATACAAACATTGCGAAACGCGACTTTTCATGTTCTCTACAAAATTTCACTTAAAGTTTCAGTAAAGTATCCATAACTTTACTGGAATGGGGAAAGGGGAGGGATTCATCGTCTTCATCATCACCTCATCATCATCATCCCATCATCTGTTACTGAAGGAAAAAATATTACTAAGTTAGGCATTAAGGACTTTGTATCCAGTTGCCAATAAATTAAAAAAAAAAAAAAATGTCGCAATATTGCCGGGCTAGTGTTGCAGTGAAAATATAGCCCGTCTAGGAGCACCTGTACTGACTGCATATGTACATAGGTAGACTCACCATGGGAGTACGAATAAGCGGACCGCGCCAACTTCCACTCTCATTCTCACTTCATTAAAACTGGTATTCAGCGAAAAAATATTTCCCTGGTTGAAGTCAAACGATAAATTATAGCCTAATGACCTTAAGATGAGTTTGCTATGGAGAAGGGAGATGATACACACCAGCTCAGTGGTCGACCTTTGGTCGGTTCAAACCGGACGGAAAAATGCTCGAGCAATTATTGACGACATTAACAAATTAACCATATCACCATAGCATAAAACACAAAATCGTATAAATTCAACAGAGAAGTCAGCGTCATGTCGCCTCGATACTATGCGATATTGTTTTTTAGACTATCGTGATATGGTTTATTCGTCAATGACGCCAAAAATTGCTCGAGCATTTTTCCGTTCTGTCCGAACCGACCCTTAAGCGATAGGAAGGTAATGAGTAAAATTGGAATAGGGCAGGAAAACCCTATTGTGGTGAAGAGAAGATCTATTGTCAGTAGTGGAAAATTTTTATGATGATTATTTTTATTTGTGAGAAGTGCGCATATTTCTTGGCATCGGTGATTCAACCTTATGATATTACAGTTACATTGGACTTTAGCCTGGCATGGCTGAATAGCAAGCCGTGCTATGCCCTTGCTATGAAAAAAACTTGTGGACGTATAAGTAGATTTTAGTCTTATTAATCGACGAAACGGAGGAGGTTAAAATGACTAAAATATACATACATAGGTACAAGTCGACGCGTATGTATATTTTTTTAGTTATACAAAACGAATGTGTGCAGTCATTGGTGCTCACATTAACTTATTTGTTGTCTAATCTATTTATTTTATTGTTTTATTTATATTTATTGTATCTAGAGTGTTTTAAGATAATCATTATCGACAATTAATTTCCCATTAAGTGTGAATGTAGGGAAACCATTTTAAATGTTGAAACGCGTATTTTCGTCTTGTTTCCAAAACTTCTTAGAAGTTTCCAGGCAAGCATCCATCACTTTCCTCAAGAAATGGGACCGTACTGTGACTAACATAAACTATGATTGTGACCAAGACTGCTTTTATTATTACGCTTCGAATGTAAGAAAAATAAATGCAATAAAAAATGCACAGCCAAAGTTTATGAAAAAATAATTAAGTTATAAATAATAAATAAATAAATTCGGGACACTTCCACACACGGTTGCCTGACCCCAAACTAAGCAAAGCTTGTACTATGGCTGCCAGAGACTGATATACATACCTAAATATTTTAAATATATACTTAAATAGATATTTACACTCAGACATAGAACAAACACAAATGTTCATCACGTAAATGTTTGCCCTAGATGGGAATCGAACCCACGCCCTCAAACTCAGAAGGCAGGTTCACTACCAACTGAGCCACCGAGGCAGTCAAATTTATCAATGTGTCAGCTTAAGCTATTCGAAAAAAAAACACAATCTTGATCAATAAAAAATGAAAAGCCGAAATTAATGAAAAAGAACCAACAAAATCAATGTGTCAGCTTTCCGACGCTTTTACGCTATCCGACTTTACCAAAATCAATTAAATTTTATCTAACGAAATCTACCCAAACGTCGCTCAATTTATTTATAACGTAAAAACCTATCACAGCCTCTCAGGCCACAGACGATGGAAAAATACCACATATTGCCACTTCCGGAATAACTTGAGTTTAAATAAATATGGTTATGCCAAGCAACATTGTAAATAAGTTAATGCTTTGTGAATCATTTGTTTTTAAATTTCAATTTACACCATTTAATTTAATTTGACATGTTCTATTTTTATATTTATTTTTGTTGTGCTTTTTAATGTTTAATTTTATATATCATTATTTTATTTTCGATTAATTATAATTTTGGCAATTTTTGTATTCTGACATATCATAAGTGTACTCTGATGTACCTATTTGAAATAAATATTTGAATTTGAATTTGAATCAGGAATCATATTCTCAGAGCTCTAATGACGTAGAACCGACGTAGTTGTGACGTATGAGAGACTTCATTTGTTTAATATGGAATTATTAGTGACGTCGATCGTAACGGATTTATTTATAGACATCGGTTGACGTTGGCTACATCGCTAGCCCCAACGTGGTCAAAGTCAATCGTCCAACCTTTGGGGCTATTCCTACGCGTGAGATGAGATTTTATCTTGGTCACTCTCACTCCTATGACGTTTCAAACGAGAGCAACAAGGACAAAAAAAATTGAGATGAAAATCTCAAATCTCCGAATAGGGTCCCTGAATAGAGCAAACCGCTCGCCTAAACTTTGAGGGCAATGCTATTTTCTAGATCCACACGTTGGACGAGTAGCATTGAACCCAACTTTGAAGCCAACGTGTGGACCCGACGTTAGATATGATTTTTACCCGACTGCGCAAGAAGGAGGATTATGTTTTTCGAGTGCATGTATGTATCTATGTATGTAGGTATGTATGAGGTTTCTTTGGCAGCTCTAATCAGCTTCATGGAGTTCGACATGTGAGGTGTCATTTGAATCGTCTTGATAGTGGAAGTGACATAGTGTACAACATTTTGCAGCCGGGTTTTGTTTCTCTTTTGATAATGTTACTTGTTCGAAGAAAGATCTTCTAGTGACTCATTTCAGTGTGTCCGGTTCCAGCTTCTATCGGATTAATAGTTCTGAATTTTACATGCAAACTTACAAATGTTACATCCGCATAATATTATGTACAGATGTGTGTGTTAAGTGTTTATTACTTCTTCACGATTAAACACAAGGTTGAACAGATTTGACAATAGACTATAGTTTGATAATTAACTTTGCGGCGAGGAACAATAACTACACTTTTTTAAACAAGTAATTAACATTATTAAAACAAAAACAAAAAACCCTGCAGCAAAATGTTGTACCCTATGTCACTTCCACTATCATGTCGAAAGACATCAAGCTGTTAAGGCTGTAGGGCGGCCAAAGTAACCTCATACATACATCCTACTATCCTACTAATATTATAAACTCGAAAGTTTGTAAGAATGGATGGATGGATGGATGGATGTTTGTTACTCTTTCTCGCCAGAACTGAACAGAACTGGATGAAATTTGGCACAGAGATATATTATAGGTAGTCTAGAACAGCACATAGGACACTTTTTAACCGCGGGTAAAACCACGGGGCTCAGCTAGTACATACATATAGGTACAGCACTGCAAGTGAAGCCGCATTCCGCAGCTTACAGTCCACATCATCAAAAACACGTACCAGCTGAGCTACCCACGTCCGTAGGAGTGTACTCTATTCTGATTCCCTACACGTGGTCCCCGGGTAGTGCTAACCGGGTAGCACTCTGGTGGGTGGCTTCGGCCGTGGCTAGTTACCACCCACCGGACCAAGCCATGCCGTGAAATGACCTAGTCGTGTTTCGGGATGTAGTCCGGTGTAACCGTTCCGAAGACGGGTCTGAGCAGTAGCGCACTTGTAGCGCCTCACTCAACTGCCGTCTTTGTACTTCTTCACTCTACAAAACTTCAAGGCTAGAGTGAATAAGTACCTTATAGGTCGACGTGCTCCATCTTAGACCACAACGTCGCTTAACATCAGGCGAGTTGGTGGTCAAACGTCGACTTCGTGTCCATAAAATAAAAAAATAAAAAAAAACATGCGCGTGTGGGACTAGTCGCAACCATAAATCAAATTGAACCCGCCACAAACTTACTGAAGTTTTACTAATTTCGTAGAAATGAAGTAGGTAAGTACGTGACTTAATTTATTGCAGTCAGGCTCAAACGTTATTTAGTTGTTAAATTATTAGATGTCCCAAGAATGTGTTTAAAAGATTTATAAGATGTTATACATGTGCTATTAACCTTGTGTCGTGCAAAGTTCGAAAAAGAAAATCACGTGATTTTACTGAGCTTGTATTAAGGCTCGGTCAAGCCACGATTTTCTACCTACACATATGTACGTTTACTTAAGTTGCTTCATTTAGAGTTGAAAATCGTAAATCATATTTGATGGTAAAATGAGATCTGCGCTTGGAAATACATTTTTTGATCGTTTTTATCGGTATTAGTCGTAATAAGAACACAAATAAGAATAAGTTGCTCGATTAAACTTTAGAGAACTAATCTGGCTTATTAATAATCGAAAAAAAAAAGTGGTGTAATCGCTGAAAATTTAGAGAACTACGTTCCGATACCTTTTTTTAAGACGTAACTACGAGTATTTGTGATTTTTTTTTGCAATTGAGAATGATTTTCAAAATTCTACTTCAGTTAAACTGATTTTGGGGTTGTTTTTTTCTACCAGCTGTACTTTTTTTCACCTGATCATCACAATTCTTCATATCAAACTAGGCGCAAACAAAATACTTGTTTTCGTTGATTTCGTGTACGCTATTTTTTTTAAGATGAAAGGTATCCTATTCGCTGTCCCTGGAGAACAAAATGACAATCGCTATTGTCTTGTTTTTAATGTTATGCCATATTTGACTTCATCTGTATAATTTTTTTTCATATTTTTCTTGCGGTTACTTGTGAAGTTGTAAAACAATGTAATAATATTCGAAGTTTTTTATAACACGTAAAATTACACGAACAAAATTACCAGACAATGTATTTCTCAACAATTTTCAAAATGGTAAAATCATTTGCCCTACTATTCCCGTTCAAAGAAGTAGGTAAGTCTGTTAAATAGCGTAATGTATATTGTAATTTATACAGAAATAAAATACAAATAATAACAAATAAAAAACAAATAAAAACTGTATTATACATAATACAGTTTTTAATTTTTTCTGAAAAGTACACTTTTTGCAATTGTCATTTTGTTCTCCGGGGACAGCGCTATGTCCTTTTCTGTACTCCTGACAATAATTATGTATGCAAAGTTTCATGATGATCGGTTGAGTAGTTAAGGCATGAAAGCGTAACAGGCGATGAAACTCACTTTTATGATATTAGTTAAAAAGCGATGGCAGCCTAGTTGGGAGAAGGACCGCCTCTCAAACCAGAGGGAGCGGGTTCAAGCCCAGCCGACGGCACACACCAATTAGTTCATGTGCGTATTGTATGTGATCTAAGTACTACATGACTGGAGCCTGGTGTATGGCGACAGGCTCGCCCCCCGTCACATTTGGAAACTGAATATCGTCCGCCGAAGTAAGAGTGAGTGTAAGTATTGATTCATGGCATTTGAAAAAAGTTTATGTTTATCTCATATAAAATCCAGCATTTATCCCGATTCCCGTCACGTTTGTGATTACGACTAAATAAATCGGAAAAGGAAGAAATAATAACGAAATAAAGAAAATAAAACGCCCTCCAGTTGGAACACCTACATACATAACGAGGCGCTAAGATGAATACCCAATGAGCTTGATTTGGGAATAAAAGAAAATATATTAACTAAGGTAGATGGTAATATATTTTTTACGTTTAGTACAGGGGTATATTTCTAACATATGAGATGATTTTACACATGGTATAATGCTGCGATCAGACGCACTGCGCGCAGCCTGGCAAGCAGCCCGGCATGCAGCCCGGCATGCAGCCCGGCATGCAGCCCGGCAAGCAGCCCGGCATGCAACCCACCAAACAATGGTTAGTCTAGGGGTAGCACAGATCCAACTTTAAAGGCCTAATTGACTTATCTAAACTTGGTTATGTTATTTTTTTTTTACTTATTTAATATGGCATTTACAGCTACATTAATAAATACTCTATTTTCTTACAAACTAATTAAGCTAAATGTGCTGTCTGTTAAAGGAAACATGCAAAATTTATTCTAAATGAATTTTAATATTTTAAAAAATATAATTCAAATTAAAAGGATAAATAATAACATGTACTCGTATATCTCGACAATTTAAGCATTCATATTTAAATTTAAATTAATTTTGAATTTACTAAGTGAGTCTCCAAAAATATCTAAGTTGTTATTATGATTTACATTAATGAGTCTGCTTATTCTAGGAACAGGCGAGTTGGCCCCTAAGACAGTCCTTCGATAGATAGGAGCAAATGGAGTTTTGTGTTTTCTGGGATAATTAAATGGTACTCTTAATGTAAACTTTTGTAATAAAATTGGGCAGTTAATTTTGTTTTTAATAAATTTGTAAAGAAAAATTATATCGAATTTAATGCGGCGATCTGACAACGTTATAATAATCTTTTATAATACGAAATTACAGATTTTTAACCTAGCAGAAAAAGCCAAATGCAGCACAGAAATCTTTTTTGCACTCTTTCTAATCGTAAGCTATGAACGGCATAATGTGGCCTCCAGACGGGAGAGCCGTATTCTAAGATACTGCGTATTAAACAGTTATCTATATATATAAAATTCAAAGTCCTGACTGACTGACTGACTGACTGACTGACTGACTGATATATCAACGCACAGCCTAAACCGCTGGTCCTAGAAACATGAAATTTGGAGGATATGTTCTTTGTACAGTGTAGGCATCCACTAAGAAAGGGTTTTTCGAAATACTACCCCTAAGGGGTGGAAATGGGGGGTTCAAATTTCTATGAAACTTTTTTTTCTCTGGGTCGATTGACTCAAAAATTGGTACAAATACTCTTCAATTAAAATTATGAGACACGTGTATCACAGTTTTTCCAAAATCATCATCATCATCATCCACCGACAGAGTCTAATAGGGCTTCTTTTTACTCCGAAAACTTTGTTGAGAAAGTTATTAACCCACTACAAACGACGCTGTTATCATTCTTAGGGTTCTGTACTAAAATGGTGAAAGGAACCTTATCATGAAACTCCGATGTCTGTCTGTCTGTATGTCTGTGAGCTGATTATCTTGGAAACTGTAATAGCTAGCAACTTGGAATTTGGCACAGATCTAGATAACGGTAGTAGCTACGTATAGTAGGTAAAACATCACGCCTTTACCCTAAGAGGTGTATTACAACACCCTCACTTCGCCGGACGATATTCAGTCCAAAATGTAAAATGTAGCGAGCCTATCGCCATACACCGGGCTTCAGTCATGTAGCAGATGACATTAAAAACGAAACTATCATTGCTTTTTCCTTATGAATCTCCGTGTAAAATGTGTGAACTATATTGCTGACATTCTATCAGATTTCAAACCTACTTAATCAGTAAGGGAAAAATACAAGAATTAAGTCCAAGCCTGTCAGAAGATTACAAACGGCAAGTGAAGAGATTTTCTGTCAATAAAGATCAGGTAGATGAGCTAGGAGATGAAATTTATAATTATGTCCGTCTGATCTTAGAAGCAGTATTTAGCAAAATTAGACGATGTCAATAGAAGAAGCTGCTTTAGTATTAGGAAGACAAAACCTACTACGGGTTGTCTTTGCTTCGAAGGTCTTAACTAAAGGTCTGCCTGCACACTGACTGGTGTAGTTTCTGAATGAGTCTGTGTTTATGCTGAGGATTCCTCTAATATCTCTAACACCACCGAACTACCCCTTCGAGTTAAAAAGAGTGCAGTTTCCCCTCAAAGTCTGCTTTGCCATGACCATAAATAAATCTCAAGCCAAACTCATAATTGACTAAAATGCTTTTCAAACGGTTAGTTATACGTGGCCTGCTACAGAGTAAGCTCATGGAGCAGCCTGGTTTTTCTAAAAAAGAAAAAAAAATAGGTTTTCGTTGTAAGCATTATTAATTGCCAATTATCTACTTTCGGTTGTCTTTTAATTTTATCTTTTCACACACGCTTTAAGTTCTGTTGATACCATACTACTACTCCTACTTTTCTCATTCCAGAGATAGTTTAGTTAACTAAAGAACTTCGTCCATATTGCTCTGCTTGGAATATTGTCAGTTTGTGTATTCAATTGAGAGCGAGTATGACCGCTTATAGTATTTATTTCTGAAGTTAAAATCGTCATACATTTTCTGTAAGCTACGCGGGCGAAGCCGCGGGCAGAAGCTAGTATAACAATATTTTAGTACTAGGTTTAATGAACTCTTTGCTATTTCGAATGTGAAATCCCAGCATTTTAGATGCCTTTTTTAATAATATTATCGTTATGTGGGATAAAAGTTAATTTTCCATCAAACGTCACTCCTAAGTCTTTTATTGTTGAGACAATCTTTAACTCATTTTTTTATTTATTTTGTAGTTAACTTTAATATTTTGAACTTTCCTACTAAAGACCTTTATAGTCTATCTATCTACAGTATATGAAATAGTAACTATCTAGATATTTATGCTAAATTCAAGTAACAAATAAGTCAAATAAGCTTATGTGCTGGTTACTAAATACTATCTACATATACGGTGACTGACCAGACAAGATGCCATTACATAACGTAGCCACTCGTGCTTATGTATTTCAAGGTAATTCGGTTAAGGTCCGTTGATAGTACGCTACATCTTCATTCTATGATTATCTCTATTTCTTCTCTATATTTATTAATCGACTTCAAAAAAGGAGGTTCTCAATTCGATTGTTTTTTTTTTATGTTTGTTACCTCATAACTTTTGACTGGGTGAATCTATTCTGATGACTCTTATTTGTTTTGGTAGATCATACTTCGTAGTCGGTTAAATACAAATTTAATCGAAAACGGTCAAGCAGTTTTTAAAATATCAACAAAAGTTTAAAACTTATTCACATCGATGACGAATTATAGGATGGGAAGTTGTTTTTTTTTTATATTATTTCTTCTCTATCTTCATTTCTTGTCTATCTCTATTTCTTCTCTACATAGTATAAAACAACATCGCTTTTCGCCTGTCTGTCTCTCTGTCAGTATATCCGCTAACTCCTTCTAAACCACGCAACGAATTTTGATGCGGTTTTCACCATTAGTTAGGTCATTTTTCACGGAAGGCTTATAGGTGCCGTGAGAAGCCGGGGAGGGTCGCTGGTATAGAATAACTTTGAAAGGATTTACTTAGCAGGGAGTTACTTATAGGGTAGGCAGGGTGACAGTATGAAAAACCCAAGATAATATTACATACACATCCCTACACCTCTTCCCCGAAGGAGTTGGCAGAGAAAGGTGTATTACAACACCCATACTTCACTGGACGACATTTAGTCGTGAGCCTGTCGCCATAATATAGGTAGTAAAAGTTGTTCAAAATTACGACTAGGTACTTGTAGGTACGTGTTTGCAGTATAGTGCTTTTAACTATGTATATTATCTTAAATATAATTATGATATGTTATAAATGTAACTTACTCTGAACAGGCTTACGTTGATTAAATAGCCGAGTAGCAGGTGGTTCGTAATGAGCTTGAAGCCTAGCTTGTAATTAGTGTGTTAAGTGTATTTTTTTCTTGCATTTGTATCGTCTTTGATGTTTTTTTAAAGAGTATTTTTTGAAGTATAATGATATCACACATCACACATACAAATATTATAAACTAGCTGCGCCCCGCGATTCCACCCGCGGTTAAAAAGTATCCTATGTGCTATTCTAGACTTCAAATTCTGTGAACATTTGTGCGTATTGTATGTCATCTGCTACATGATTGGAACCCGGTTTATGGCGACAGGCTCGCCCCCTGTCACATTTGGGACTGAATATAGTTCAGAGAAGTGTGGGTGTTGTATTACACCTCTGCCAGCCCCCTCGGGGGAAAAGCGTAACGATATGTATTTATGCATGTATGTCTGTATGACTAAAAAAAATAATGTTTCGTCCAATGTAACAAATTTAAACATTTATGACCTTATACTGGGTACAAGTGAATTGTAGTAGATAACATAAAATACGCACACACCTATGTTTTAGTTACGTATATACCTACCTACATTATTATAATCCTTATGTATCGTTCGATAAAAGAATCCTCCCATTGTATATTCAAGAATTTCCAACAAATTAATTGCTCCTAGCGTTTTTTCACTACTTTGCTATTAAAACCTATTAAATAGTCTTACTAGTAATACTAGCATCTTAAAGCATCTTTAAGCAATACCAATCGGTTTGTTGCATGCGTCAGAAAACTGCCTCCATTACCCTTTGGACCCCAACGGAACTTTAGCGTTGATCCACACAAAAAAAAACAATTAACTTTATTGGAGGCATCAATCAAAACAACAATAAATTATCTAATAAAAAATAAGATTTTAGCAAAAAATGTTTATTGCCCGTGGTAGAAACAGTAAGGGTGATCCTAGACGGGCAATATTTTTACCCGACTGTGCAGAAGAAGGAGGGTTTTGTTTTTCGAGTGTACGTGTATGTAAGTATGTATATATGTATGTGTGTATGTACGAGTATGTATGAGGTATCTTTGGCTCGCCCTACAGCCTAAACAGCTTGATGGATTTCGACATGGGAGGTGTCCTTTGAATCGTCTTGATAGTGGAAGTGACATGAGTTCAACATTTTATTAGAGTAAGGGTTAGTTATACAGGGTTATAATTATCCGGAGTGTCAGATCACATTTTGCAATCGGGTTTTTGTGTTTACCTTTTAATAATGTTACTTGTTACTGCAATACTGGCCCGGAAATATTCCCTTTTTTATGTAGAATAGGTCGGCGTTTGACCACCAACTCGCCTGATGTTAAGCGACGTTGTGGTCTAAGATGGAGCACGACGACCTATAAGGTACTTATTCACTCTAGCCTTGAAGTTTACTAGAGTGAAGAAGTACAAAGACGGCAGTTGAGTGAGGCGCTACAAGTGCGCTACTGCTCAGACCCGTCTTCGGAACGGTTACACCGGACTACATCCCGAAACACGACTAGGTCATTTCACGGCATGGCTTGGTCCGGTGGGTGGTAACTAGCCACGGCCGAAGCCTCCCACCAGAGTTTGCTACCCGGTTATCACTACCCGGGGACCACGTGTAGGGAATCAGAATAGAGTACACTTCTACGGACGTTGGTAGCTCAGCCCCCTAGCCGTCTGTAGCCCAGCCATCATCAGCCATCCTAGAAATGTATGACAATACTAGCTGCACCCCGCGGCTTTACCTGCGGTTAAGAAGTACCTTATGTGCTATTCTAGACCATAATCATATCTGTGCCAAATTTCATCCAGATCTGTTCAGTCGTTCTGGCGTGAAAGAGTAACAAACATCCATCCATCCATCCATTCTTACAAACTTTCGCGTTTATAACATTAAGTAGGATAAGTAGGATGGCCAGACCGCACTCAAAATATTGTCGCAATATTGCCGGGCTAGTATTGCAGTAAGAATATGGCTCGTTTATGAGCACCCTAACTTAACCATTTGTATTGCTGAACATAACCAACGGTTCTTTTGCAATCTTTATATGACAGTGACAGATGTCAGTGTTAAGTTAAGGTATTAAGTTGCGAGGTGTCACCAGTCATACTTGAACTTTGTTACATGCAATAGTATTTTTTATTTCTTCTACCTTTTCGTGTTTATCTGGGGATATTATATCAGCGGGAATATCAATCAGTCGGAAACGTTTCCGATCGGATCCCACAAATTTCAAACTCAAATTGTTCGAATCTCAGTCTACTTTTATACATTTTGGAATAGAGAATCAACTATAAATCCGATCGGAAGAAGGAATCACGTTTGTAAACTTATGAATACGGACTGAGATTCGAATAATTTGAGATTATTTTTTTTAGAATCCGAACAGAAACATTTTCTAATGATTGTGAATACATAAGCTGCAGAAGGTAAGTATATGTCTAGGGATTTTATAATAACAGGTTTTTACTATAAAATACCCGAAAAACATAACAGGGCTCACTGAGGGAAAATTCAAATCACATGTAAAAACTACATTAATGAAAAGCATTATAATATTAGAAGGCATTATAAGAATTATTTAGAAGACAAAGATGCCTGGAGACTTCCACTTCCGCCAAGTAGCCACTAGTATTTATAGATATTACCTAGTTGTAAGCCAAAATTTGTGAGACTGTAATTTATTTATTGTTTGAAAAATAATGCCTCGCAGTTTCTTGCCTGTTTTTCTGAGTAGAGACTTTTTATCCGAACAAGGCGGTAGAGTCTATTTAAATAACTTTGACGTTCATAAGTGTATCTTTGATACATATTTTGTTTTGCTTTGACTTTAGGGATATCTATATTAGGGAATATCTATATTTTAGGGATTTGATTCAAGGATTTTGTCCCTCTCTTTTATACAAAATTCCGAGTATGTCATCGCAATAAACATCGTCCGAATTCGCAAGGTGCTAATAAAATCAGTGGTGACAAAAATATTGACGTAATCCAAGCTGTTCGGACGTCTACTGTTTAGGCTCGGCTCAGACGAAACATCACGTTTGACGTCATTGACAAATCAACCAAATCACCATAGCCTAAATTACAAAATCGCATAGCATCGAGGCGAGGCTAACTACACTGTTGATATCAAACGGTTTTGTATTTTAGGATATGGTGATTTGGTTCATTTTTCAATGGCGTCAAAAAGTGTGCAAGGTTTTTTTTCGTTGTCTGAGCCGAGCCTAAATGAACCGGTTTGGGATAAACCTGACTTCAAACTTGGGTGAACATTGGCCGAGAACCTTATTTACAATCGCTATTATATATACATACATACGAACATACATACATTTATCTGGTAGGTATTGTAGCTGTGAAGAATTTTTGATTTGCGTAAAATTGGTTGAGTAGAACTGATTAGGTTTTTATGATCAAATCTGGTGATCGTGATGATTGAAAAACCTACAAACATACAAATTCAAATACACTCGAAAAAATAATAACCTTCTTTTTTGCGCTATAGGGCAAAAAAAATTGTTGATTAAACAATCCTTGGCAACCTTATTTATGAACCATTTCGACCACATCAGCTTTCAAACAGAGAAAGCTGCATCAAAATCTGTCTATTCGTTAGTTATCAAACAAAATGCGGATGACGAGCACTCGATTTTTAGGGTTCCATACCCAAAGGGTAAAACGGGACCCCATTACTAAGACTCTGCTGTCTATACCTACCTGCATACCTACTTAGATATTTTAAATACATACTTAAATACATATTAACACCCAGACATAGAACAAACACAAATGTTCATTACATAAATGTTTGCCCTAGGTGGGAATCGAACCCACGCCCCCAAGCTCAGAAGGCAGGTTCACTACCTATTTATTTATTTTAAAAGATTGTTAATGCAACACTAAAAAGTAATATGTCTTGGTCAAGATGCCAAAAACGATGTCTCCAAACGAAGACGTCCTCGCTTTTTCCTAAATAAGAAACTATGAATAATTCATTAAATTCCCATTTCGACCACGTCCAGTTCATGGTCAAGACTGCAGGCTGGCAATTATCCACAACTCATTCGTTCGTCCGACAAAAGAAAGGCGGGAGTGTGTCTTAATTGCATTACTCAGATCAACCTAGAGAAGAAGATGGCGCACGACGTATGATTTAGGTGAAGCCAAAAACCATCCAAAAACTACGCTACTGTCGCATATGTACACAACACGCACACATTGACGTAAAAAAACTACGTTACTCGCTTAGTCATTTTTACCTCGACATTATGTTCATTGGTTTAAGGTGTATATAGTTAATAATAATGTCGTGTACATAAATATATGAGTTTCTTTTTAAAACTGTGCAGTTTTTCACAAGTCAACTTTGTATAAGCCGTAACATTAAACTCTTACAAATTTGTGCAGTTTTAGAATATTAAATCTACTAACGTTGTATGTACATGGGAACGGAAATGGCTAACGTAGAGTTTGGGATTTAATATTAGTTTTCGTGCTTAATTTGGAATCAGGTGATCGTGTGTGAAAAATGTCCCAAATTTAATAATTTCCTTTTTAATATTAACATAGCCTCCGGATTAGTTATACGTATGCCCCCTGAGCAATGAACGTTACATAGCCTCCAAATAGTGTATTATCTTTTTCGGTCGATTTAAAAATGTAAAAAACATCCATCCATCCATCCATTCTTACAAACTTTCGCGTTTATAACATTAGTAGGATTTTAAACGAAACCTTAAAAGTAATCCAAAAAAAATCAAGTTGGTCAAAATCGATTGCCGAAACGATTACCTTTTGTAAAAAAAGAAGGTAGTCATTACGCAGAGCTGCATCTGAGACATTACATAATTTATGACGGTTCGACCTTGACATGAATGGGTTTACCATTAAGATAAAGGTTTTACACGTGTAATTTTATGAATTAATAGGTTTGACTCAGACGGAGGGCGTCGCCAACCAATGGGCCAGGGGCCTACCATGACATCTAATAGTCATAATAATAATAATAAAAATACTGGGACCGCTCTATCGTCACGGACAGGACTATTGTTGCCAATAAGCCTGATATCGTGCTGGTCGACCGGTCTCAGCGCCGGGCAGTGCTCGTCGACATCACCATTCCACATGACGAGAACCTCATGAAGGCCGAGAAGGACAAACTCAGCAAGTACCTTGACTTGGCTCACGAGGTAACCGCCATGTGGGATGTTGACTCGACGATCATTGTCCCGATAGTCGTCCCGGTAAACGGTCTCATAGCGAAGAGCCTCGACCAACACTTCAAGAGGCTCTCGTTAGACGGTTGGATCAAGGGCCAGATACAGTCGGCAGTGATCCTAGACACGTGCCGTACTGTCAGGAGATTCCTCAGTCTGCAGCCCTAACCACCGGTAGATTGGGCCTCGCCCCGCTGCCGGCGGCACCCATGTTTTTTTAATTTTTATAGTATTTGTTTTTATAAGTATTCATTTATTTTAAAAATCTTATAAATTAAGAAGAAAAATAAATATCTTGGAATAATAATAATGGTTACAAACGTAACCATCATGGCTATGAGAGTGCTTACAATGCTGTGCGACCGCGAATCGTATCACCCACAATATGTAATAGTCTGTATTTAATTGCAATTAACGCCATCTAGTACAGACTATTGTAACTAAAGATAGAAAAGAGATGCTGGTAGCACAGAACTGGGATGTAAAAGATCGACTTTGACAATTCGATAATGATACAAAAAAAAACATTTTCGCATGCGTGAGTAAATTAGTGTTGTGAAAAGTACTAATTGACTAACATTTTATTTCTTGGCGACCTCTTTCTCTCTTGTGGAGTTTACATATTGATAGAGACTTCTCTGTCCCATGCTTCGTTAAAAAAAAATCTTGGGTCTGTGGTTGGTAGTACCTAATTTATGAAGGATTTGTCAGTAATTCTCGAAAGACGCAATTACCGCACAGACGCATTTGCCCCAGTTGACCCTATATTTACATTTAAACGCCAGTAGAGTACACGCTTCGCTTTGATCTGCCAATCAACCTGTTTTAAAAGTATCATAACATGACCTAGAATAAGTATTATAGGTACAGACTGAGTTTACACTTCAGAATTACGGTTAGTTTACTAGAATTTACCTATTAATCTACAATTGGAAGTAATAAATTACCACCACAAACGGACTAGACCGCAAAGGTCTTGAATTGATCATCACGCCTTCGCCTCCTGTGGTATAGCCAAACTAGACGACCCTCAGTGCTATAGCTACAATTCAACAAACTTACTAATGCAGTTGAGCAAATGCTGGAACTAAAATATTGTACTGGTACCTGTAAGAGATGCGATGAGGGCTCTTTAGTTAACTCTGTAAGTAATTTGGTCAGTGATTGCAGTTGTGAACCGAGAGCCAACGTTCGTTTTACTTGACCTTCGACTCAGCGTGGTATTGGTCACGTGTGACACGTGTTTTTTATATAAGTAATCATTTAAATTTATTCAATTTCATTCGTTTTTTTTTAATATGTATGTTTATCAATCATAAATTTCATCAATTTTAAAATTAATTAAAATGAAATTATAATCAAAAGTATAACTGTTAAAATAATCAGTTACTTTGATGATTTGACTAATTTAGTGGCAACAAAATTTAATCGAAGTGCATTCTTTCGTTCAGTTAAACGATTAAATTTTTTAACTTTATTTGACTACTATTCAAGAAAAATTTAGAAAATTAATAGTAAACTTTTTGAAACACATACATAATTGCAATTATTGTTTATTATTTATATAAGTATCTACTTTGTTTTATTGCTTTTATTTATATATCGTTTATATTATTAATTGTATGTATGGTTTCAAAATAAATTTCTTTCTTTCTTTCTTTTAAATTCGTATCTATGTGTATATGCCATATGCCGAGGCTAGCCCTGTTGTCAGAGATTTTAGGCCGCCTTAGAAGGCCTTTGACATGGTTATTTAATTGTCGTTATCGACCGAGCGAGCTTTAGCAAGCAAAGCGTCTCTGCTTCAGCTTCGACAAAACTGCTTTCGTATGTCCAATATCTGTCCGGATCTCTGTCCGGATCTTTGCCTTCCTCTACAAGTCGCATTTCTTAACCGATTCTCTTGAAATTTTGTTATTAAGTTCGACATGTCCCATACTCTTTCATAAGTATCCTCTCCATCCTATGGTTGCCTGGAAGAGATCGCTCTTAGGGATAAGGCCGCCAGTTGTTACACAACAGTTTAAGATTTTTCTGTTCTTTTGTTTTTTGTTATTTCTGGTGTGAACAATAAAGTGTTTATCTATCTATCTATCTAATTATAGAGATACTTTTGTCAGTCTACTAGTAAGGCTACTGATAAGTTTGCATTTTATATTCTGGTAACTGATAGTATTAAAGCTTAGATGAACAATTACGGCCTTATTAACTGAGCGAAGCAAGGTCTCGACTACTGGGACAACTCTCCATTTGTGTATCTTTGATACCTAAGTGTATCTTTCAAACTCTAAGTGTATCTTTGATACCTAAATTGAATAAAATCATTTTGACTTTTGTTCGAAGTAACTTGAGTATCGTTGATCCTGAGTGCTTAGTGTGAGTTTTTCTTACTTTTCGATCGCGTAAAAGTAACTCCAATTTGTATGAAAATTAAAAAGCGCCTCCTAGTGGGAGTAATGAGAAACCGCAATCGTGAGTTCGAGTTTTTTGTTTACTGCCAACATTGACATGAAAAATTTACTTTTTCACGGTGAATTTACGCGAATCGAGTGACAAGCTCGATTGGCACTCACACTCGCTCGTTTTCGATTGTCGATCCGTGTGTATACTACAGAGTAAACTCGTTTACGCTGTAGTAAAGTTATTCGATTTGCTTTGAGCAACTCACACTAAGCACTCTGGTCTGCGTACAATTATGACGTATGACTGCCTCGGTGGCTCAGTTGGTAGTGAACCTGCCGTCTGAGCTTGGGGGCGTGGGTTCGATTCTCACCTAGGGCAAACATTCATGTGATGAACATTAGTGTTTGTTCTATGTCCGGGTGTTAATATCTATTTAAGTATGTATTTAAAACTATCTAATCTAAGTATGTATATCAGTCTCTGGCAGCCATAGTACAAGCTTTTCTTAGTTTGGTGTCAGGCGACCGTGTGTGGAAGTGTCCCGAATTTATTATTATTATTATTAATTTTGCAGACATTATCACAATAAACATATTATCTAGTTTATAATGTTTAAGATCAAAGTAAAAAGTCTAAATCAAGCAAGGAGGGGTTGTGGAAATATGCGATGTCTTCGTTCCAGGAGAACTGTTACGTAGTTTGATGATTAATAAAATTTGACATTTGATCACAAATGACCTTATCTCCTTCAACCTGAATGTGGTCATTACCTAATTTTTAGCTAGAAATAATGACTACCGATCAAGTACAAGGTTAAGTCTAGTAATTGAGTGAGTGAGTCAATATGTCGAGAGCTGGTGACCGGCTAAGTGGACCAAAGATTAAGTACTTGCAACAAAATAAATATTATTAATTTTATGCCATTCATATGATTAATATCTCGGTTTATTTTTCATTTTGCATAACTAAGTTGATATTTTAATAGGATTTTATTGTTTTTTAGAAATATACTAGTAAAAATTGCCGTACAAAGTATGATCATTTATTTTTTAATTTAACGTAGATCCGCGTGTTATTGTTAAGAGATAGCACGAAAGTCAAAACCGCCGACACCTCCTCAACTACACGTTATTACCTTAATCTCGCGGGCTATTCAGGGCATGTCCAAGTTGATAAAATTATGTAATGCATTTGCTAATACTAAATTTGTATAACAATGTTTCATATTGTTTACTTGCACACTGTAATAATTAGGCAATATACTTTGCCTTTTACACTGAACTGAAACTATCACCTTTTTTTGTTAAGGGGGAGGTAATTACCCTAACCTAATCTAACCATTCCTTTAATTCACCGATCATTTTATATTCATAATAAACGCTACATACTAAGCCTGTTCTAACTTCTTACTACATACTACTACTTTTTTTGATAGTCTTGCAAAATTTACGGTTTCTTTCTTAGAAGGAATTACCGAACCGACTTTCGTAAAATATTCACTAATTGTACAAGGTGATTTTTTTATCACAACAAAAAATGTTGATTGTCAAATTGTAATTTATACCCTTAGCAAATAAGCGTTGTGTATTCCGGAATAGGTAGGCAGTGATTTGTCATTTTTTTTTTTTTTAACTCGGTAAACAAAAGACTGAAACTATTCCGAGGCTACACAATGTTTATTGCTAAGGGGCTATCTTCTTCTTGGTCGCTACGCTCTTGACAGAGCGGTGGTGGTCGTCATGCAGTATTGTTATTGGCAGGGGCTGATGTAATGCGCCTCACAATATCTCGCCTTGTCTCTCTACTCAAGGTCATTCTCGTACACTCATGCACGGGACCACCCACAGCAGATTTGACCTGATCGGTCCATCGCATAGGTGACCTGCCGCGCGGTCTAATGCCTTCAACCTTGCCCTGGACGACATGTCGCTCTATAGACTGGCTGTCTCGCCTAGGAACGTGTCCGAAGAACGTGAGTATTCGGGATTGTACTACGGCAGATAGACGCTGTTTGATGCCGAGTTCTTGAAGTATCGAGACGTTAGTGCGACTAAGGG
Source organism: Peribatodes rhomboidaria (assembly GCA_911728515.1). Lineage (NCBI taxonomy): Eukaryota > Metazoa > Arthropoda > Insecta > Lepidoptera > Geometridae > Peribatodes > Peribatodes rhomboidaria. The sequence continues at coordinate 4,188,590 of OU452190.1, forward strand.
GGTATGTTTTTACAAAAAAAATAATCATTGCAAAACAAAAAAGTCGCAGGGTTCTACTCCAATATGACCTTTTTACACAAATTGTACGTACTTTATGTACCTACCTGTCTCATTTATCATCATCGTCATCATTTCAAGCGGAAGACTCCACTGATTATTTTTCCACCATTGTTTTTTTTGTTTGGACATGAATTTCACCCTGTACAGCCTCGTGTCAGTCCAATCGAGTATTTCATTTTTAATTTCGTTTGTTCCCTCCAGTAAATGTATCCTTGTGATGGATAGGGTCGTATTTTACGGCGGAACTGTGTCAAACTCAGACATTTCAGAGCATGTTTGATGTGTACAGCGACTTTTTGACAAATGTGAGTTTGTTATTTCTGTCACTTGGCGTCGTATTTCTGTGATAATTGGCGAGACGAAAAATGGACGAGCAGTATCTCCAGAATAAGGGCTTTTAAAAAAAATCACATCCGCCATTTTGAAAATTTTCCAAAAACTGCCTCGACAAAATGATTGTAGGTAATAATGTTATTTCTCTTGTCCAATTTAATTTTCATTATGAATTTAATTGGTGTTAAAATGTAATATTCATATTTATGTTTATTTTTATTTTTAAATTCAATTTAGTTTCATTTTAATTAACATTTAATGTAAGCAATTTTAAAATTATGATTGTAAGCGCACGATCACTCTACTTTGGTATTGCTTTGATCGAACTCCAAGATACCGGCTGACCCGAGTTTTGGGCCCTCAGCGAATACAACTACTGCATACTATTCGCTAAATAAAGAAATTTCTTTTTTTCTTTTTTTTTAAAAAAAAGGCTGTATAATTATTGATCCTGCTCACAAAATTTCACGATATCGGTTCAGGAATGCGACATGTAGAGGCAGACCAACTCCCAAGAACTCCCAAGAAGGGAGCTCACAGAGCCATTTGTTTACAAATAAGATTCACTTAATTTTGTAATTGTAATTTGATTTTTGACCATTTCTTAGCTATATTATTATTTTTGTGTTTGTTTGTCATTTTTTCCATAGTTATGTACTTTAATTTGATTTAATTTTTAACCAACGAATTGTACGATTTGACTACTTATTTATTATTATTAATAGCTTTAGGTAAATTGATTTTATGTATTTGAATTTTTTAGTCATTAGCTTGTCACACGCCTTGGCGTTGCTGTAAGCGTGTTAAGTAATTGTTAATAAATGAAATGAAATGAAATAAGATAGTAAGAGGAGGTAAGATTTTATTGTGGTTACTCTCACATTTATGACGTTTCAAACTTGAGCAACAAGGACGAAAAAACGTGAGATGAGAATCTCAAATCTCCGAATAGGGACCCTGAGCACTAAATACCGTTGTACCTGATACAATCACTTACCTTTCATTACTTAGGTTCTACAACGTCAAGCGAAATCCCAATTATTAACTAAATCCATTGAGGATAATTATCTAGAGATGGTGATTCGAACATTGCGTCGAATTTGATTTATTTATTATTATTTTGTTTGTATATTATTTTCAATGTTAGATGGAATGTAGTAATGAATGAGATGGTGATGGTGGATTTCATTTATTAGATACATTTTTACTCATTGTAGACACGGATCCCGGGATCTGTGGGTAAAATATTACTTGTTTCTTTGATGGGAACTGAGCCCCGTTGCCGGGTACTTTTGATCTTGTAGATTGTATCCTTTGAAACTACTAGCTGCGTTGCAATACATCATAGCGTTCATACCTTTCTATAAATTTGCGATATGCGTGTGTAAGTGTGGAAGCTTTCGACGTTCGACGATCTGACGTGACATCTATCTGTCAGAGCGGGTCATTCACTACTGAGTTCACACCAGTGTGAGCGCAGTATGCCTCCGAGCAAGCAACGTAAAGTTGGTGGTATGCTTTCGAGCAACGTGAAGTTGGCCCATTAATATGTTCATTCGCCCATTCCTCACTAATAATATCTAAGTCAATGACTAAATCACAAAATTGTCGACAATTTAACTAAATGTACGGTATACTGAATACCTACTGATACATTAATGATGTTCTTGGTCTTAATGCTTCATCTGACTTTCCTTTACAACCCTCCTAATTTGCCTATGACCAGATCATAGGATGTTATACAGTATTTATACACTAGCTATGACTGTACCCGTGGTTTTACTCACTATCGTACAGGAATTGTTAACTTTTTCAGTATTCAAATCCTACTTAATATTATAAACGCGAAAGTTTGTAAGAATGGATGGATGGATGTATGTTGCAATTTCACGCCAGAACGGGTTAACAAGTCTGATTTGGCACAGAGATAGATTATAGTCTAGAATTGCACATAGGACACTTTTTAACCGCGCGAGAAACCGCGGGGCGCGGCTAGTTTTCAGTATAAAAATAGTCTATCTGCTTATCCAAGCCTAACCTTGTCCCTATCCTTTCTTCACTGTCTCTCTCGTTCAAAAAATCAGAGGAGTGAGAGTGACCAAGAAAAATCTCATATTATATAACATTTCGTCATGCCTTTTGCTCGAAGAGGCTGGCAGAAGTGTATTTAACTCCTATATTTCACCGGACGATATTCAGTCAAAAATGTGACCCTGAGCCTTTCGCCATACACCGGGCTCTAGGACATTAAAGGTTTTTTTTTATTACTTAATAGGCTTGCGTTTGGCCGCCAACATGCCTGATGATAAGCAGTGATACGGCCTACGATGGAGCACGCTTGCCTAGAAGAAACCGATTCACTCGGGACTTGAAGACACCCAGATTATAAAGTGTCAGGGAACACACACTCTGGAAGAGTATTCCACATATCTCACGCAGAATATGGCCCCAGGGAATAAGTCACTCCGTTCCGAATATCTTACTAACCCGCTTAAGCTTTATTTGAGCTTGAAGCAATCAAACTAATGACACACAAACCAACTCACAACCTTTTGAATTTATAATGTTAGTATGATATATGTATATTGATCACTCAGTAATTCTGTATGAGGCCAGCTGCTAATCGACCATTAGCATAATTCTGAGCTTTGCGTAGTCTACATGCAGGTGTTAGTTCTCCTGGGTTACACGGAACGGTACTTGGTCGAAAGGAGCTCAGTTTACCTATCATGTGGATCAACTTTTAACAAACCCAATTTTTACCCTGAACTTTGAAAACAGGCCTTTTGGCAAAAATCCACTGCTTCATAGAAAACTGCTACTCTTAAGACGCTCCTAGACAGCCCATATTTTACAGCAATACTGGCCTGACAATATTTCGAGTGTGGCCCGGCCATTTATAATAAAATAATAATTAAATAAATATTCGTCACACTTGAACACACGGTCGTCTGACCCCAAACTAAGCAAAGCTTGTACTATGGCGGCCAGAGACTGATACACATACAAATTATTTACTTTTAAATACATACTTAAATAGATATTAACACCCAGACGTAAAACAAACACAAATACTCATCACATGAATGTTTGCTCTAGGTGGGAATCGAACCCACGCCCCCTAGCTCAGAAGGCAGGTTCCCTACCAACTGAGCCACCGAGGCAGTCAATTTATTCATACATTTCTAGCATGGCTGATGATAGCTGGGCTAAAGTCGGCAATATTGCCAGTATTGCAGTAAAAGTATGCATTATAAAAACATAAATAATAAAAAAATAAAAAAACATAATTCTTCTTCTTAACTTCACGATCACAGAGATGTAGTTTTTATGATTTGTGGTCACGATGGTAGGTATTTCACTTGTCCTTAGTTATTATTTATAACTTCGCATCAGAGCCCCAAGATACAGGCCTAGAGCTTAGTATGGGAGTTATGGGACTTCCTGTCAACCTCTAGTTACTAGCTCTAGTTGTAGTTACTATAGTATTTAGTTTTTTTTTTTATTCACTCTTGTCTTGAAGAGACCCAGGTTGTTTCTATTGCTGGGGAACACCGAGGCAGGAAGTGCGTTCCACTCCTTGGCAGTTCTTATTGAGAAGTAGTAAACCCTATTTTAAGTTGCCATTTGTCAGTGTGTACTTTTTTTTTTTTAAATACATTTGATTTGATTTGATTGACGACCACCATGAGCTCCTGTCAGCTTAGTGCTACCGTTCTGTGTAGCCTACTGTACAAGTGTATATACTTACTTGCCCATCTAATATTATACGAGTAATATAGATACAGGTGTTAATTAGTCCCTTGACATGTACAAAGTGGCCAAGTTGACTATTAATTAGTCATCCCAGGGATTGATCGTTATTTTAATTAAAGTGATTGTAAAAGTAGCTTTAAGAGTCCCGCGACGCTCTGATATTTCCATACAAACGCGCTTGTCAAATTTCTTGGAAACCATTAGTCAGATTATGATGAAATTCTACACGTACAATTAAATGAACTATATCTCAGCTCCTATGTTCTTGGTTTTTTTAAAAAACATCCTCAAAAGAAAATAAAGCTATGAAAAATATCCGCATTTGTAAGGGGTCACTTTTGACTGATTTATTCAATAGATAGACAAAGCAAATCAAAAATCACTTTACATAGGGAGGTTGTCTACATCATTAGCTTTTAAATGAGTCCATAATACAAGGGGAGTTCTTAGTTACTTAAGAATGATTACAGAAGTGCAAAAGTCATAAAAATAATTGAAATTGCACTGTCACTCTGTAGGTAAGTTTAGAGACTCGTCAGTATCATTACTTGCTCTGTTCGATCGAACTATGAATCGGTTTTAATGATATTTTTTTTGTTTGGTAGACATTTTTTAGAGGTATCCATATAAATTTTATCGAAATCGACCAAGCAGTTTTCAAAATTTCAACAAAAGTCTATCAATTGTTTACTCACATGGATGACGGGAAGTCGGTTTTTTAAGCTTTGCATTTAATGTTATTCTAAATATAATTTTGTACCTAACTCCTAAGTTTCCTAAGACAAATACAAATAAAAAAGTTTAAAAAAATCCAACACCGATTTTCATCAAACATAGCTAAGAACACTCCCGACTAATTTACTTTCAAACAAAAAAAATCATCAATTTAAGAGAGAGAGAGAGATAGAGAGAGAGAGCGAGAGAGAGAGAGAGAGAGAGAGAGAGAGAGAGTAAGATAGAGAGATAGAGAGAGAGCGAGAGAGATAGAGAGAGAGCGAGAGAGAGAGATAGAGAGAGCGAGATAGAGAGAGAGAGAGACAGACAGACGCACACACACAGACACATTAAGGTCCTTAGTCGCGCAGCGTCGAAAACAAAACGTAACCATACTTCATGGCAATAAAATGACATGGTAGGCCCCCAGAGATGATGACAATGTCCCAACATTATTCCATATTTGCCGATTCGTATTATCTTTTAGCACATCACAGATTTATTCTGTAACTATCTGTGTTAATATTTGTGAATGTAATACTCCAAAAACCCTATTTGTGCAAGCGTGAGTCACGAGCGATTCCGGCTACGTTTTGAAACGCAACCTTCAGCGCCCATCGCGACTTGGCTCGGTAAACAGCGGTTTCGATACTGTTTGGCAATGTTAGGCGCGATCGAATGAGCCACTGAGTTATGAGCTGTATGTGTGTTTTTAAGCCCGACGCAAAAAGAACGAGGTGTTATAAGACTGACGTGTGTGTGTGAGTGAGTGTGTGTGTGTCTGTCGTGGCATATTAACTCCCGAACGGATGACCTGATATTTTTTTTAATGTTTGAAAGGTGAATTTGTCTGGAGTGTTCTTAGCTATGTGAAAATCGGTGTTGATGAAAATCGGTGTCGAAGGTTTTAAATATTTTAATTTATACATCACTACATAATAGAAAAGTAAGTCGCTTTCTCTGTTATTATGTCCCTTTGTATGCTTAAATCTTTAAAACTACGCAACGGATTTTGATGCGGTTTTTTTTAATAGATAGAGTGATTCAAGAGGAAGGATTATATGTATAAAAACATCCATTAAATAGTGGAGAAATACTGTTATTTTTGATCCAATGTGATGTCGTTAATTATCTTTTTTTTTTCGCTTACATTGCAAACGCAGGCTGAACCCTACGAGATTTATCAAAATAATGTATTAATTATTTGTACACATTGAAAAGGTCTACAGAAAACTCCGCGATGGTATTTGTCTATCTCTTATGGATATCCCACAATAACATTTTTTTGTTATACCCGTGCGAAGCCAGAGCGGGCCGCTATGTTTTTATATACAACGTTCACAGTTTTTCTAGTGTATTTAGTATCAGCACTGCACCCGTGCGAAGCCGGGGCGGGTCGCTAGTTTTTACAGATAAAGTATTAAAGCATCGTCAATGTTTCTGACAACCTTTAGAATTATAAATAAATTTGGGACATTTTTGGCACTGACCCCACACTAAGCACAGCTGGTACTAAAAAATATGTATGTGTGTATGTCAGTCTCTGGCAGCCAAGAGAATGCCATACACACATAAATATTTTTCTTTTAGAATTTGGATAAGTATTATGTTTATTTAAGTTTGTTTAGTGATTGTTTTTATTATTTTGTACATGAAATGTAAATCCGTAATTAGCTGTAAGTTTATCTGTAAGTTTATTTCATATCATTATTGTGAGCTGTGGATTTTGTTTAAAAAAATAAAATAAAATGAATAAATAAATTCATAAATACATACTTAAATATATAACAACACCCAGACATAGAACAAACACAAAAGTTCAGCACATAAATCTTTGCCCTAGGTGGGAATCGAACCCACGCTCCCAAGCTCAGAAGGCAGGTCCACTACTAATTGAGCCACGAGGCAGTGTAATCTCTGATTTATAAAATCTTAAACGTGCGAGCTGCATGATTCTCGATCAATCTCCGTTTCTATCCCTCTCACTCCCATGACCATCATTGACAGTGACAAGCAACAGGCACGTCCTTAATTGTCACGTCCTCGCACGACAAAAGTGACACGACATGATTTTGTCACAAGACGCGTGCTGGGAATAACATCGTTGAAGCTTCTGGCTCAATTTAAAGAAAACTGTAGGAACAGCTGAATAATTCTTATCTTGCTAAGTTAGACTTAGTTAATACCATAAAAGCATATTTTTCACGATAAATATTGAGTTTTTATGCCAATATTCTCATAATTTAATTTTTTTAATATGTTATTGAAATTATTATCTTAATATATATAAATTACGTGTCACGTTGTTTGTCCGCTATAGACTCCTAAACTACATAACCGATTTCAATCAAATTTGCACACCGTGTGCAGTTCGATCTAACTTAACAGATAGGATAGCTCACTTAAATATGTATGTATAAATAATGAACGCTAACGAAGTCGCGGGGTGACAGCTAGTATAATATACATATAATTTCATAATTTATATATGTTTTTATTTGACATTTTATTTCATTTCATAACATTTTATTGACATAATTAATTTGCACACCTAATGTGAGGTAGTTATTGGCTGTTCAAACCTAAATTAAGATCATTGTAACCCATTGACGAGCAAATAAAGAAATTGAATTGAATTGAATGAACTGTGCTGTCGAATCGATTTAATTACCCAAACAGCTGGCCCGGATACTAATAATTGCTAATGTTCAGAGTGCTTAGTGTGAGTTTTTCTTACTTTTCGATCGCGTAAAAGTAACTCCAATTTGTATGAAAATTAAAAAGCGCCACCTAGTGGGAGTAATGAGAAACCGCAATCGTGAGTGCGAGTTTTTTGTTTACTGCCAACATTGACATGAAAAATTTACTTTTTCACGGTGAATTTACGCGAATCGAGTGACAAGCTCGATTGGCACTCACACTCGCTCGTTTTCGATTGTCGATCCGTGTGACGTAAACTCGTTTACGCTGTAGTAACGTTATTCGATTCACTTTGAGCAACTCACACTAAGCACTCTGCATCTTCAGCGAGAAAGAGTAGAGTCCAAATTATGAATCAGACAAGTGTAGACCGGTTTTATTTCGTTTGTGAACTTGGCCGATGCAGATGAAGCGATGAGAGCCTAGTTGGAGAAGGCCCGCCTCTCAAGCCAGAGGGAGCGGGTTCGAACTTAGCTGACGGCATGCACCAATTCGTTCATTGTGTGAACATATGTGCGTATATGTCATCTGCTACATGACTGGAGCCCGGTGCATGTCGACAGGTTCGTCTCCTGTCACATTTGGGACTGAATATCGTCCTGGGAAGTAGGTGTTGTATAACACGTCTGCCAGCTTCCTCGGGGGAAAGGCGTGACGAAATGCTAAATATCCAAACAGCTGGCTTCCGATATTTAGAAAAGTATGTTCTGCATCTTCAACGAGAAAGGGTAGAGTCTAAATATTAATCAGACAAGTGTAAACCGGTTTTATTTCGTTTGTGGACTTGGCCTTACGAATCTTACGATTGAGATATGACGCTAGGCTGTGGTTTTTCCACTCTCATTGCTCGAACCTTGGCACTATGATTGTTAACTGGTGATATGACGTTGCGTTTTGCGTCATTTCGCCATGAAACCATAATTTCCATAAAATAAAACTATTTGTACAATAATTCTGTACTAAAAATAGTTTAAAAGTTCGTATGTGGCGAGTCTAGACCAGATTCAGCCTTGCAGTTCGGTTGAATGTCCTACTAAAATGTACAGGGTAGGACAGACCGGGTAGAGTAAGCCGAATGGAGCTCATTGTACATAGATTCTTGTCGAATTATTTTTTTTATACGCTATTCAGGTTTGGTCCGATGGTCCAATTTTTTATACTATTAAGGCGAAAGTTTGTGTGTTTGTGTCAAGGTGTATTTGTTTGTTACTTCTTTACGTTCGGATGGACCGATTTTGATTAAGGTAAGGAGATAGCTTATACCATAGCAAACATAGGTTACTTGTAACAGCGGGTAACACAGTACATAACACACATTGTACCGATATTTTAGCAAATAATTCATTGTACCTGTAATGGAATTAGTTATTTGGCAAATCTAGCTAATTAACAATTAGGGCGAAGCTAGTAATTTAAATACATTGTTTGTATTTAAAAATATATAAGTATGTATATCAGTCTCTGGCAGCCATAGTTCAAGCTTTGCTTAGTTTGGGGTCAGGCGACCGTGTGTGGAAGTGTCCCGAAGTTATTTATTATTTATTTATTCTTGTTTTTTTAACGAGTAAGTTACTTTTTGGTCTCATTCGTTCGGTAAATAACCCATCTTATTAACCATGTCAGAGCATGTTAAAAAAGCTCTACTAATAATTGTAACACAGACAAAGTAGTCTAAACTATCTTAGATCAAATTAATTAATTAATAGATCACATAACCGCATAATTGCAGCTAATTGCAAATTAGCTAGATTTGCCAAATTACTGATTCCATTACAGGTTCTTACAATTAAATATTTGCTAAAATTTCGGTATGATGCTTAATTCGGCCTTATTCTAAACTGATCGATATTCTTCTGTCGCCTTCACTCCCACGTCCGTCTCTCTGAAAAAGACAGGTCACGAAAAAGCATCGATCCTTACTAATTATAAGATCGAAAGTTTAAAATTTGATAAATGGTTACTGTAACCATTTATCACAGAGAAGGTACAATTGTCACAGAGAAGGTACTTTTTTCTTAATTAATTTTTCTTTTTCATTAAATTCTATAAATTAATAGTAAACAACGTGCCGCTTACCTCAGTCGGACAAGACCACAGAATAGTACGAAGTTGTTTCTAAAATAACAACTGACAACTAAAATTAAAACTCCGCTCAAAACCGCCAGTATTTTAATGTTGGGCTCTGATCTCTTTGGTAACGGATTATCATTCATAATTTGATAATCAAGTTACAGTATACCACGAGGGGGGTTTATGGATACTATTTTCTGAATAAACACGAACGAAGTTGCGGGCAACAGCTAATTAACTATAGATGGCCTCTCTAACTAGATTAACTCGAATTCGCGACTATTCGAAATACATAATTAAATTATATTTAGTGAATGATTCAGATCTTAAAGCCATTTACGGGATTATTTATCAATCAACCTTGTGTTTTTCCAATGTGGTCATGTTACGAAACGCGTCTAATACCTAAAAAAATACACAAATATGCACGCGTATTAGGATATACAGGTCAATGTTGATCGAATACTGCTAATTGCTATTTCTAGGTTGTCCGTCTGTGTTGTTGACATGTAGGGTGAACTGGGGCAAATGCGTCTGTGAGACAATTGCGAGAACTACTCACAAACCCTTCACAGATTAGTTTTATAGATAGATAGATAGATAAACACTTTTTTTTTAATGTAGAATAGGTCGACGTTTGACCACCAACTCGCCTGATGTTAAGCGACGTTGTGGTCTAAGATGGAGCTCGACGACCTATAAGGTACTTATTCACTCTAGCCTTGAAGTTTTGTAGAGTGAAGAAGTACAGAGACGGCAGTTGAGTGAGGCGCTACAAGTGCGCTACTGCTCAGACGCGTCTTCGGAACGATTACCTACTTTATTGTTCACACCAGAAATAACAAAACAAAATGACAGAAAAAACTTAAACTGTAGTGTAACAACTGGCGCCTTATCACTAAGAGCGATCTCTTCCAGGCAACCTCAATTTAGATTAGGCAACTAACGCCATCTTGTACAGATTATTGCAACTAAAGATAGAAAACAGATGTAGGTGGCGCCTAACTTGTGAAGGGTTTGTCAGTAATTTTCGAAAGACGCTATTGTCCCCCAGGCGCATTTGCCCCAGTTGACCCTATGTATATAATATGTACACTGTATAGGTGTCCATACTGTCCCCCGACTGCCTTGCTCGGGTATTAGTAAAATAAACCTAATAAAATTTGGCATAAAGTCTTTTTTAGATCGAAGCGCCGAGCTGCCGGTGAGCGGTGCAGGTGGCCCGCGCTCATCGCGCTTTAAAAAAGACGGTCAAATAAAGACTCTAGCTTACAAAGTATTAAGTTCATTTTTCAATAATATCATTGCGAGACGGCTCGCGAGGCGGCATTGAATGGACACCGAAGAGGTAATATTAAAGCCGAGAAGCTAATAGAACGTTATCGTAGGTATAATCAGTGTGTAACTCGTAGCCTAGTTCTACTAGTTGTTCGTAACCGATCACCGACGTTAAGCAACGGACGACGCGGTCAATTTACGGATGGGTGACCACGTTCTCATTTGCTACTAATTGTCATTAGAAAACGGTCAGAACTATTTAACGCTCGACATAAAAACGACGAGGTGTTATAAGTTTGACGAGTCTGTGTGTGTGTCTGTATGTCGGTAGTATCGTAGCTCCCACACGGATGAACTGATTTTGACTTTGTTTTTTTTTTTGTTTGAAAGGTGAATTACTCAGGAGTGTTCTTAGCTCTATATATCTCTATTATAAAATGAATCACTATTTCCCTTGGTCATCGCATCACGCGTGAACAGATGGAACATTTTCGCAATATTTTTTTTTGTGTTTATTATTGCCAGGAAAAGGATCTTAAGAAGGAAATAATTTAGATATTATCCCGAAAAATAACGACGCGCATGAAACCGCGGGGCGCAGCTAGTGTTTAATTAAAAACGGTGTCGGTGGTTTTTTTAATTTATTTTTTTAGCTACACCGTTTCAAACGTGGTATCGAAGGCTGCGACCCCCAATTTTTAAACTTAGGGGGCAACCCACTAACTAAAAACTTCACCTTGTGAGTTACCACTCCACAACTTTAATGGGGGTCCATTCACCCAGAGTCTGAAATTTTGTTTATACCCAAACCTGGGGCCCTATTCCTAAAGTTCGAGACAGTTTCTGGTATTTGTCTCTCTCGTTTAAAAATTCATTGGAGTAAAAGTGACCAGATCTCATTTCACGCGTTAAGAATAGATAGAAGAATAGTCAAGGGGGCCTGTGAGGACAAAAGTCGAACATGACAGCGGATACGAAATTAGCTAAGTATTAAAAAAAATCCGTACGCATTTAAGGCCCGGTATTACTGGGAGGCGCTACTGAGAGGCTTCTGTAACTTGCATTGTATGCAAGTTATATTGGCTGAAATAAATGGATTATTATTATTATTATTACACGAAGTCACCGAAAACAAGTTTTTTTTGCGCCTAGATTTATATGAAGAATTATGATGATCAGGTGCAAAAAAATACAGCTGGTAGAAGAAACAACCAACTAAAGTGTAACCAAACAATTTTGAAAATCATTCTCATTTTGAAAGAAAAAATTCACAAAAAGTATCATCTTAAAAATTAAGATCAAGACCCTATTTTTTTAATCATTAAATAGCCATGTAATAGATTAATTAATAGTAATAATAATAATTAATAGATTAGTTTTCTAAAATTGAACCAACCAACTTATCTTTATTTCTGTCCTTGTTATTAATACCAATAAAATCGACAAAAAAAAAAATTCTAGGCACCGATCTCATTTTACCATCAAATTTGAAATACAATTTTCAACTCTAAATGAAGTAGCTTAAGTAAACGTGTGTGTGGGTGAAAAATCGTGCTATAACCGCGTCTTAACGATCACATTCCAAAAAATCTGGTTTGATTTAAGCCAACAATGTTATTTACATATATTTGCATGTTTTATCTTTAAACTTCGAAAACGACTCAACCTTAGAGGACAGGACATCCTAAGTTTGTACAACAAAACACACAAAGCAAGTTCATTTTGTTTGAAAAAAAAAATAGTACTTTTTTAAATGTTGGTGTTTTCAAGTCTGGAGTGAATTGGTTTCTTGTAGGCAAGTTTGCGCCATCGTAGACCTCCCTTAAGCTAGATGACAGCCAAACAAAAAAAAAAAACAAAATATCAGAAATTATTGATAAATCCAATAGTTACACGTCACAATTCAATAAACATCAAACAATACAAGGGATTATGAATGTCCAAACAGTAATTACATATGTCAAGTAAGAAATAAATAATTAATGTCAACAAAATAAATTGCACACTTATTAATAATGTAACTATCATTGCATAAAAAATAACAATAATTTAAAAGTCTCTTATTTTAAAACGAGATTCAAGGTATTGACTAAGAAATAGTAAATAATATAAATATTTGTTAGCTAAACCGTTTCTACTTTTCTCGATAGATAAAATCCACCGAGATGAGAGCCTAGTTGGAGAAGGCCCGCCTCCCAAGCCAGAGAGAGCCGGTTCGAACCCAGCCGACGGCACGCACCAATTTGTTCGTTGTGTGAACATAATATATGTGCGTATTGTATGTCATCTGCTACATGGCTGGAGCCCGGTGTTGTCGCCATGGCTCCAAACATGTGGCAGAGGCTCGTCCCCCGTCCCATTTGGGACTGAATATCGTCTGGAGAAGTGTGGGTGTTTTACAACTTTGCCAGCCCCTTCGGGGGAAACGCGTGACATTTAATTTGATTTAACTTTGGCAGAGCAATTTTTAGGGATCCGTGTAAAATTATATTTAAAGGAAATTAAATTATTTCCATTATCCTCAATAATGTAATAATTAAGTAGGTAACTCATTCTCATAACACGCCCAACCTGTTTTATGCTAATTAACATTAAAGTTATTTCTGTATAATGTGTTTTTATGCTAATTTGCGCTATAATTGACTGATGTAGTTTTCTTTGTTGTTTTTGGCTTGTACGTTTAATGACAACGGTAGGGTATATGATTTCATACAGGTAGACCTGAATGAAGGAGGAGGTTCTCACTCTTCCTTTTTGGTTGTCGGTAAATAAATAAAGTTGTATACGTACGTAAGTTGTATACGGGTATGAAATCATATACCCTACCGTACGTTTATAACTTCGACTTTATTTTTAGTTACATAATTACTCTGCCAATTGAGAGTCGATTTTAATGATTCTTTGTTATTTGGTAGATCATACTTTATAGGTGGCCCCTATAAATTTTATCGAAATCGGTGAAGCATTTTTTTAAATACATATCAACAAAAGTTTAAAAATTGTTTACATGGATGACGGGAAATCGTTTTATTAAACTATGCTTTTTGTATCATTTTATCTAAAACGGTCAGTCCTAGTCCAATTCGCAGTAGGCTAGGTGAGCTAGCGTGCTAAATTTGGATGATGCAATTGCAGTTAGACAGCTAGCAATCCAATCTAGTGCGATCTCACGAGTACTGCCACGCTAAGTAATCTAACTAGTCACTAATCTTAGCATACTACAAATTGGTATTGTAATGGCCGCTTTACTGAAAAACGTTTGCGGTATACGTTTGGGATAGTTGTATTGTCTTCAATTGGACAGTTGTTCTGTCGTCAATGTTTTGTCTTTTTCTGACAAGTAAAAAATAATAAAAGAAAGAATAAGACGAAACACTGTGTAACTATTTCGAGGATAAACAACGTTCTTTAGTATGGCATTATGTTTACGGGAGATTTTGTGATCAAGTATTGTGCATTTTATTACTTTAGTTTTTGACATTTGAGGCATATATACAATGACGCAAAAATGTATTTTTTTTTTAATTTTGTTTTTTTTTAACTTTGACATTGAGCTAAGTGTTTTTATTTTATTTACTACTAGCTGCGCCCCGCGATTTCACCCGCGGTTAAAAAGTATCCTATGTGCTATTCTAGACTATAATCTATCTCTGTGCCAAATTTCATCCAGATCTGTTCAGCCGTTCTGGCGTGAAAGAGTAACAAACATCCATCCATCCATCCATCCATCCATTCTTACAAACTTTCGCGTTTATAATATTAGTAGGATACTAGCTAAATGCTAAATGATTTTTAATTCGAAGAGAAAATAAAACGACAGAATGTCTGGCCGCATGCGGTCCACGCACCTACGCAAAACACTAGTTTCCAATATAAGAAATTAAGTTTATATAAAATCGTCTCACTGCAGGGACACCTACCCTACGTTGAGGGCTCGTGATTGATTGAGCCGTTGTCCACCACGCTGGTCAGTACGAGTTGATGGATGTCACTTGTCTTTCGAATTATTATTCTAGCGCATGTCAGTTTCCATGTTTTCCTTCATTGTAAAAGCATGTATCTTCAGATGTGCCTAACAATTTTTAGGAGAGAAAACATAGGAGCAGTTTAATGTAGAGAATATGATTCATTAAAAACAGAATTCTCATTACTCTGCTAAACACATTATTATTACTCATTATTAATGACTTATAATAATTGTGATTAATGACTAATAATAATTGTGTTTCTATGGCAATAAGCAAAGAAAATAAAAAAACTTGTTAAGTCATTTACATAGTTTTTGCAAAACCAACAATGATGCATTTTTAAAAACGTTTGCGTAAATACTAAACGTGTCAAATGCATACATATTTATAAACATTTTAGACTGATGCTGTTGGCACGTCCACGCTAATTACCTAAGTCATAAAACATTACGCCATAATTTTAGTGCTCTTATTACATCAGGAGCCGACGTGCACAAGTTTGTGCAGAACCAACTGGGAGTAGAGGCGTAGAGGCCTTCTTTGTATATATTTGAAAATATTATGCACGTTCGCAAAAATCTACATAAATTTAAATTGAACTGTGACTATCACAATTATAACACTAGAAATAAGGATAGGATAGCTGTACCGAGATTTAGACTGGCTAAGTCAAATAAGTCATTTTTAGGCAACTGCGTTCGTTTTTAGAATAAAATCCCGAAAAATATAACAGGGCTCACTGAGGGAAAGTTCAAATCACATGTAAAAACTACATTATTGAAAAGAGGGTATTATAAGGTTAAGAATTATGTAGAAGATAAAGATGTCTGGAGCCTTCCACTTCCGCCAAGTAGCCACTAGTATATATAGATATTATCTAGTTGTAAGCCAAAATTTGTGAGACTATAATTTATTGATTATTTGAAAAAATAATATATAAATTACAGCTAAATAAAAAATAATGCCCCTCAGTTTCTTGCCTGTTCTTCTGAGTAGAGGCTCTTTATCCGAACAAAGCGGTCGAGTCTATTAAATAACTTTGACGTTCATAAGTGTATCTATGATACCTAAATTGAATAAAAACATTTTGACTTTGACTTTTGACTTTAGAGCGATGCAGGGCCTGGAGTCGACTGTCCGTACGACTTATTTCAGGTCTTACTTACTACGGGTTCCAGCGAAACACAAGGCAGCACTACTCTCGCCTGACTTCTGGCTAAAAGGGCAAAAGGGCTGTTCCGGCGCTACTGGGAGACCGCACAGGGAGCCCAGAAGATTTAGTTAATTTTATTGATGTTATTTATATGTATGTTAGTCTGTAAGCTATTTATTTTCTATGGGCCTCTGTAACTTGCATTGTATGCAAGTTATATTGCCTGAAATAAATGGATTATTATTATTATTTGCCACGGAGAACAAAAAATAATATTTCTACACTTGATGATCTTCTACTTTGGTAGCTAACTTCTGCTGTTTCAACTTTGACAAGACAACCAACATAAAACCTATAAATTCAGTAAGCATTTTGTTATTTTTTTTTTTTTTTCAAAAATCAGTTACCGGCCAAGCTCAGTAACTAATAACTCAGTAAGTTCATTGGGAAGATTATCATTCATTCTTTGGTTTTGTATAAAAAATAAAACAAAGTTTTTTTTGCTCAGGAATTTTTTTTATGAATCTGCGCCAATTTTCTCAGATTACATTTTGAATGTGACAGGAAATTGCGCGAGCATGATTGGCAAATTTCCTGAGTCTTGGAGGTCATGCTTAGGATGTTTTTCGAGTTAATTATATATATATTTTTATAATTCTATACTTTAGTCACCTATTTAGTAATAACTATTATCATAATTAGTGGCATTATTAATAAATTATTGGCTAGTTATAATAGCTATGGCAAACTGTCTTTTTTAATGTTGTAACAATTGTCCTGTCCGTGATGATAGAGCGGTCCCAGTAGAGCAAAGCACGGCCATTCTCGAGAACTGGCGCTGGTGCGTACTTATAGTACGGCACCTCGGACTTGACAAGACCGTATTGAAGGGCAAGTTGCTGGTGAATGATCCTGGCTAGTTGGTTATCCCTGTGCATTTTGATAACTTTTTCAGCAATTGTTCAGGCAAAACCCTGGGATTCCCAAAAATAGGTCACCGAAACGTAGTCAGTTCATCGACGCTAGGAGGTCTAAATCGCGCCCTGTTAAGGCCCGATAGAACCTCCCATGCAGCTCCTTGCACTTCCATACGTTCTTGCGGTCCTCGGTGCTCAGCAACGAGGTTGTCGCTAGTCCTTGTTTGCCAAAGAGAGCGGCATGAGGTCCTTAACAACTGCTACAATATTTCAATTACAGGGGATACAGCCGTTGTTGTGGTAAAAATTCCTGAGCCCGTACTCTTAGCGTTGTAGAGGTTCTTGGCATTTAACATGCCACGACCTCCCCACTTCCGCGGAATGTACACTGTACATTCATAACAGACGGCCGTGAGTGTAGCATGTAGTGTTGTGAGCAGTTGACGGACCCTTCTATCCAGGGGGTCCAGCTCAGTCTGAGTCCACCTTATTTTGCCAAAAGAGAGAAAGTAAAGCAGAGGTGGCATCACCCAACCGTTATAGACGCGCCTTTTTGCCGCGAGACAAAAAACTATTAAGAATTTTTGTAAAAGCGCTTTTTTGCAGTTATTTATTCATTTTCTTAACTATTTTTTTTACAATACTTCTTTAGGAATGTAAAAAACAAATATTATAAAAAACTTTAAAACTAGGGTCCCGCCGGCAGTGGGGCGAGGCCAAAGCTACCGGTGGTTATGGCTGCAGAATGAGGAACCTCCTAACAATACGGTACGTGTCTAGGATAAAAATAAGTAAGAGACACCCTCTTATGATGGAAATTCCGCCAAAACACACTAAGCGTTTCAAGTCAACTTTTCTTGTAAAAACTGCAGAGGTGTGGAACTCGTTGCCTGCGTCTGTCTTCCCATTTAAATACAATCCGTGGGTGTTTAAGAGTAAAGAGAATAATACGAGTATCTCGTAGGCAAGCGTGTTACACCTTAAATCACGTCGACGCTTCCCATCAGGCGAGTCAGTGGTCAAACGCATACCTAGATTGTTGTAAAAAAACATTATTTCTAAACATAATAATTATTATTATAAGTAATTATGTTAGTGTAATTGTAATCTGTCCTTTCATTACACGGAAAGGGATCTTCGTGTTTTTAAAGTTATGCGAAGCCGGAGCGAGTTGCTAGTAAAAAACTTATAATCAAGGAAATCATAAATTCGATCCCAGCTAGATGAACAGCAATCATATTTCATGCAATAAATCATTCGCCATGTAATCAAAATACGAACCTATAAGTCAAGGGCATTGACACGTCAAATTACGTGGATACTGGAGGCATCGACAAAAAATATTGCCTTACAAAAACTATACGCCGATGTAACGAATATGATTGACATTTAGTATTTACGTAAATAGCAGGAAACGTAAGTAGTTGTTTTTAATTTCGGTATTACTTTTTTGCCTTTGGACAGAAATTTAAAACTACTGAACATATTCTCAAGGAAGGTATATAATCAACTCAGCGAGCGTTAGCGAACAAAGCGTCTTTGCTTCAGTTACGGCAAAGATGCTTTCGTATGTTCGGCGTCTGTCCGAATTTTACCCGGCTCTCTTTGTCTACAGCGGTGCTATTCACAATTATTCGGTAACGAATCCGATCGGATCCCACTTAGAACTCAAATTGTTCGAATCTCAGTCTACTGTTATAAATTTTGGAACATGGAATCGAGTACAAATCCCATCGGTAAAGATGAATCACGTTTAAAAACTTTATGAATATTATTATAGACAGCGATTTGAGTTAAATTTTTTTGGTATCCGAACGGAAACGTGAATATCTGTGCAGGTTGCATTCCTCAATCGATTCTCTTGAAATTTTGTATAAAAGTTCGATAATTGTATAGTTTTTTTTTTGTCGATTCAGGTTTTCGATTTTTTTCAAAATAGCCGTGATATTATTTTTTTACTTTAAAGTCCCTGTTTCACCTACTCAAACATACACAATCTTTCGCATCTTATCCTAATCCTATCTATCCTACCTAGTTTCTTTGTTTGTTACGCTTTCACGTCTTAAATACTCAACTGATCATCACGAAATTTTGCATACACAACATCAGGGGTACAGAAAAGGACATAAGGTACTTTTCATTCTGAAAAATACCGGTTCTTATGGGACCGCGGGTGAATCGCAGGACATAGCTGACTAGTGTTAAAGTTTGATGAATAACTATAATCTTACTTAACTATTCAAACTAATAGCACCTTTAGCTCAAGTTCAAGCGACGACCCTGTGGTAAGATCACGCAATTTCTTCAACTTGTTTATACTTCATTGAAGCTTCCTTATTCGTCTATTATAATTACTATTGTAAGTAAATTTTCTGGCATTGAGATTCCATTGGGGTCAAAGAAAATTATGAGGCATCTAAGGCTGAATTGACGTCATGTGATGGGTGGTCACGTGGTCAGTTAGACGTGTAACACGTAATGTATCAGATACTGTATTAATCGTGTATCAATCTACAAGTGTGTACCTACGTTCATGGTGCAATTATGGGGCATCATAATTCTAATGCTGCAATGACGTCACGTGATGGATACTCACTTAAACGTGTAGCACGTAATGTATCAGATACTGTATCATTCGTGTATCAATCTACAAGTGTGTACGTTCATGGTGCAATTATGAGGCATCATAATTCTAAGGCTTAAATAACGTCAGATTATAAGCAGGGTACACACGTAGGCATGAAGCACGTAATGTGTCAAATACTGTATCATTCGTGTTTCGTGTATCAATTTACAAGTGTGTACGTTCATGGTGCAATTATGGGGCATCATAATTCTAAGGTTGCAATGCCGTCACGTGATGGGTAATACTTAGACGTGTAGCACGTAATGTATCAAATACTGTATCAATCTACAAGTGTGCACGTTCAATGTGCAATTATGGGGCATCATAATAAAATTCTAAAGCTGAAATGACGTCACGTGATGGGTAGTTACTTAGACGTGTAGCACGTAATGTATCAGATACTGTATCAATCTAAAAGTGTGTACAGTTCGTCCATGGTTACAGTGTATCAAGCTACGAGCACTGAGCACACTGAGAGCTGCGATCGTCTTTGTGCTTACGCAAAACCGCCATACACCCGGCGGATCGCGGCGAGCGCGCCTACGTACTAACTTGATACAGTATCTGATACATTCCGTGCTACACGTCTATGTGAGTACCTGCTATTTAGAACGTGGTACTTATCTGAATGACATGTCTTATTGCCTTGGTGTGGCGTGGCGCGTCATCTAACAAGTTTTCAAGTGCATATCTTGCCACATTGGCATGCGTGTACTTACATGTCATTATGGCACTAATGACATGTACCTACTACCTAAGTACAAGTACTTATCATCATTTCAATCATTTGAATTCACTGTAAGTAATTTCTCGATTTCTTTTGTCATATTAAATGACAGATAATGATGTAATGTCCAATTAGCGAGGCTTTCTGAAGAACGGAAATGTTTTGATTTTTATCTTTCGAATCTTATAATTACGGGGAAATGACATTTAACAAGGATTTTTACTCAAAAAATGGAAATGAAGTCTTTCTTATGAAGTTTTCGTTAACTTGGCTCCCTTATACTCTGGGGGGCATTTCTTTCTTGCCATTTTGGATTGAGGAATTCATTCATCCTTGTACAAATTATAATAAAATCAAAAGTAACTCTGTCTGTCTGTCTGTCATTTCACTGCTAAACGGCTGAACGTATCTTGATGAAATTTGATAAATAGTTGCAGAACGTCACAAGGAAGGTTTTGAATACTTTGTTCTGAATAAATAAATCTTTTGTCATGAAAATCCGTAATTTAACAAATAATAACGCGCCGCTTACCAAATGCGTCAGACAACATCACAGAATAATACATATTTTGTTCTAAAATAACAACTGACAACTAAAATTAAAACTGCTCGAAACCAGCCAGTATTTTTTTTTTAATGTTGGACTCTGATCTCTTTGGTAACGGATTATCCTATACTATCCTACTAATATTATAAACGCGAAAGTTTGTGAGAATGGATGGATGGATGGATGTTTGTTACTCTTTCACGCCAGAACGGCTGAACAGATCTGGATGAAAGATGGCACAAAGATAGATTATAGTCTAGAATAGCACATATGATACTTTTTAACAGCGGGTGAAACCGCGGGGCGCAGCTAGTCATTCATAATTTGATAATTAGTTACAAGTATATCACGAGGAGGGTTTATGGATACTTATTTTCTGAATAAACACGAACGAAGTTGCGGGCAACAGCTAGTTCTTTATATTTATTTGAAGACAACAAAATATAAAAATAATCAGAATAAAAAACTTTTTACATAGGTGACTATTAGGCGACTTTTTATTTAATTGTCATCCAATTCGAAGCTTTATAACCGTCCGAGCGAGCGTTAGAGAGCGAAGCATCTCTGCTTCAGCTTAAACAAAAATGCTTTCGTATGTCCGAGTTCTGTCTGCATCTCTGTCTCCCTACAGTTCGCATATGTTAACCGGTTCTCTTGAAACGTTTTATGTAGGTTCAATTTTTTATGAAGGTTCAAAAACCTTCATAATAAACGTCACGCCTCTCCCCCGAGGGTGCTGACAGAGGTGTAATACAACACCTACATTTCGCCGGACGATATTCAGTCCCAAATGTGACAAGGGGGGAGCCTGTCGTCATACACCGGGCTCCAGTCATGTAGCAGATGACATAGAAGTACAAGTTACAATAAGTAACTTGTACTTGTATATGTCATCAAGTAAGTTACAGTAAGTATAAGACACGATATTTCCAATCACGTGTACAAATATGTGATATTTTCTTCGGAAAGCAACAAAAACTTGCTTGCGCATTACTGCATGACCTTTTGCCACTGTGGAAGTAGAATACAGTATCCTAACTTCCTGCAGCCGTGTTTACGCACGCATAAGTTAATGATAATTATGAAATGACGTGTTTGAAAGCTAGAAATAGTTGTATTTTTATTTGCTCTCAAGGATGTTTAATTTGTTGAGAAAGGGATACTTTAAAGTCGGATTTTTGTGGCTCAAGTCGGTGAAAATATTTTAAACTGCTTTTAGCTGCGCCCCACGGTTTCATCCGCGGTTAAAAAGTATCCTATGTGCTATTCTAGACTATAATCTATCTCTGTGCCAATTTTCATCCAGATCTGTTCAGCCGTTCCGTGAAAGAGTAACAATCATCCATCCATCCATCCATTCTTACAAACTTTCGCGTTTATAATATTAACATTATAGTAAGAAGTAAGATTATAACAAAAACCTTATAGAAATGTGTCCCAGGATCGTAGCAAGTGGAGAGAAGTGGTATTTACCTACCGCTGCGTATTTAACCGTAAGTGTTACCGTCTGCCACCGCGTGGGGGCAGACAGTAACAATCCTATATTACCTACATATACCTATATTCAGTTGTAGTCAACATTTTTCTGTGCTTTTTTATTTCTAAGATCATTAAATGTTATTCTAAAATGCAATAGTAATTTTTCAAAGAACCTTGAGCACTGACTTCCAACTTTCCGGTTATGATGTTACATTGATGACATGACAGCCAGGAAATAATCGCCACCTTGACATGCACTGATCTCGGTGTTTACGTAAGAGCACGTACAGCGGAGCTCTGTTTACTTATATTTTGCGTACGTCATGCGAATATTACGTACGTACCTTTTACCTTTGAGCATGGGCGGATGTGTGTAACCTACATACATGGGCGTAGTATGGAGTTGCTGTTAGTGTGATATGCTATGTATTGTACCCTCTTTCCCTATTCTGAGGATTGAACAAGAAAATAAATGTAATGAAATGAATGTTTATTGGTGGCAACAAACGTCACATATCAATAAATTAACAAATAAAGCTTATTCCTTAAAATATAGGACAGTGTTGAGAAGCATTACTATCCAAACTAGGAATTAACCTGTGTTTTGGAATAGCAATACCCCCCGCCGGACGAAATGAAACAAATCATAAAGTTCTTATATAAAAAGTAGGCTACAATTTTGCTAATCTATCTATCAAACAATTTGGTAATTTAGTAGTAGGTACTTAATAATATTATCATTACTATGTAAAGTAAAGGGAATTCGGAAACTATTACAAGGGTGGAGGGAAGTGATGAAATGAGATAAGAGAGGGTTTAAGGCTCCTATGAATACTTTGGACAGTTTAGACTAACTTCGCGTAGGCTAAAGGTTTTCTATTGCCATTTCATTAATAGAAGACGACGAGCGAAGAGACCAAGTCAAGATACTAATCAGCCTCTTAAGTTGTCTAAATAACCAATTGCAATTTTTAACCTTTTTTTATGACACTTGTCAAATAATTCCTAAATAACTACAAAATTCCCCTGTAATGTGGATTAATTTAAAAGCTAACGATGGAGGCATGTAACTGTCCTAAGGTAATGGTTTTTTTATTTACTTATCTTTCTATTTATGTCAGTCCAAAATGACCGCTTACAAATGCAGATATTTTTCATAGCTCTATTTGCTATTGCGGACGTATTCTTTTTTAAAAAAAAAAAACAAGGCCATAGCGAAGGAGCCCAATTAATTTCACATTCCAAATTTCCACACAATCTGACGAAAAGATTTCAAGAAATTCGAGTAGCCGTTTTGAATGGAAAATTCAGAGTTCCCTGCGAAGGGGGTTAGGAAGTACTTAAATTATGTAACACAGTTTCGAGAATGCTCTAGAGAGTGCCCTTTTCCCTTTTTCGTAGACAATAATATAGACAATGAACCTATTTTAGTAATGCGATCAGAGCACGGGCCATGCTTGGGTTCCGTGGCGTAATCTTTGGATTCAATGTTTTGTTTGTTTAATTTTTCGTTGCTTGATTTTAAACTGACTTTCAGAAAGGAAGCGGTGCTCAATTCGACTGTATGTTTTTAACCGACTTCCAATAAGGAGGAGGTTCTCAATTTGACTACAGGTTTTTTTTTTTATGTTACGCGTTTACTCCGCCAATTGTGAGTCGATTTTAATGATTCTTTTTTTGCTCTACCACCTCTAAAATATGTAAATAGGTAAATTTATATGGGACTATATGGGATTTATATGGGTACTTTTATTCCCATATAAATTTTATCGAAATCGGTCAAGCAGTTTTTGAATTATCAACAAAATTCTAAAAATAGTTTACAAAAAAACTTAGTTTTAATCGTTTTTTAGGTCTCTGTGTTACAAGTTTATCATAATCATGCCAGTCTAAAAGACGTCCACTCCTGGACAAAGGCCTCCCCCAATGATCTCCACAACGACCGGTCCTGCGCTGCCCGCGACCCTCACCAGCAGGTATGCGCAACGCGACAACGGTATGTCGACTCTTGTTATCGAGACAGACGTATGTTTACACGTAGCCTTGTCCCGTTCTCACACGACTAAAAGTGACGAGAAGAATTTTGTTGAGCGCGTATGCGGCATGCTGTTGATCGTCAATCCACCTTGTTCAGGCCTTCCCACGCTGCGTCTTCCGGTTCGTGGTCGCCACTCAAAACTCGCTGGTGTTAAAGTTAGTCTAAATTTTAAATTAATCTTGCCTAAAGTTGCTACGCTTACACAGGAGGCTGTGCACAAAATGCAAGTAGCACAAAGAGCCATAGAGCTTGCCAAGCTCGGCATCAAGTTACAAGACCGAGTCAGAAATGTCGAGATCCGACGTCGCACCAAGGTTCGTGCATCGGGATGATGATCACGAAACTCAAATGGAGCTGGGCAGGACATGTTGCCAGGCAAAGTGATGGCAGGTGGACTAAAATGTTGACGGATTTGTGGTTTCGACAAACGAAGCGTTGGTCGGCCTCCAACACGCTGGGTCGACGATATTGTAAATGTCGCGGATCGAACCTGGACAAGATTGGCACAAGACCGGGATAAGCGGCGTACGAGAAGAGAGGCCTATGCTCAGCAGTGGTCGATTACGGGCTATTGATGATGATGATGGTGAAAGTTGCTACCACAGACGTAAAAAAAATATCATAATCCTGCATACTAAAATCCTGCATAGAAAACCTTTTTTTTTATGCGCTAGAGGCATAGACATAGAGTAGAGACCCCTAATCGGTCAAAAATAATGATTCCAAAAAAAGTAAACCAAACCATTGAAAGTCAACCAATTCACTAGTCAGTCTTCGATGTCATCCAGTAGCGGTTACGTCTCCCCACTAACCAATAAATATGGTGAACTGTGTAGTCCACTCATGCCGAAATTTCAGAATATCCAAAACAGTAAAAAAAGGCAACGTCACATATCATCCGTAAGTCTTAAATATATTTTTATGTGCTTTATAAAGCTAATAATTGTAATTAATTCTTAATGTCAACAGAGCGAAAAGTTGCTGAAAAAAGTGTTGCCACAAGGTATTTTTATATTTTCCCTTTAATTATCTTTAGGTTTCTTATGGATCCAGTTTAGCCGATCAGTGGACAAAAATAATTCGACAAAGTAAATATGAAAATTAGTGAAAACTTCGTCGACCCTATAAGAATTTGCTCTGTGCACCTTCGCAAGAAAGAAAGAAACTGGTACGTAAACAGTGAAATATCGTGACAAGCAGGCGTCAGTTTTATTTGTACTTAAATGTAATATTATTTTATTGCCGAAAAAATAACTTAAATGTATGATGAAAATAATGATAATGTGTAAATTTATGTGTAAATAAGATAAAATCAATAGTTTAAACCCTTTACTATTGATTTTAACTCAAATTCGTACTATTTTACTTAAATTCTTACCTTTTACCGACTCTGATTTTAGTTAAGGTTTACATACAATCTATAATATTAGTTTGTAGAATAGTGTCATGAATGGATCTGGGTAAGACTTTGTGTGTAGTTTAGCTCTGGCCTAAGCTGGCCTAATACTTTGTTTCCGGTCTTGTGATTTCTTTAAACTCTGATCGTTATATAATTTACCCAACTAAATCGGGTAACCTCTTTTAATGGCAAGTTCATCACGTATAGAAAAAAAGGTTTTATTACTAATTTGACACGTTTCGAAATCGTGTTTTGTATGAAGACTATCCTTCTGGACCTATGTAATAGAGCATATTCTGTGGCTAGAGGTTTTGTCAAGTTTAGGGAACGTACCCATACTACGTGACTCATTTAGGGGGGGGGGGATACGATTTTTTAATGTTTTGTTTGCAAAAAACGATTTAAAACTATGAATTACTACGTAAAACTAGAGTAGGAGGGAGGGGATCTTAGAATAGAGTAGTATAGAGTACAGATGTTCACCGAGGGGGGAGGGAAGAGGGTTAAAAATTGTACGAAATGGTCACGTAGTATGGGTACGTTCCCAAATTTACTATTTTTTTACTTTGTTCTGCAGACTCGTAGCTTTTATGTGAAAATGATATGTTACATTTTTAATTTATACGTTGGCTCATTTAGTCACACCACAACAATACGATTCTATACCGTTTTGTACACTCAATAATTTATCGTATTTAAATAAAACCGATAAATTACTACAATAATAATTGACTTATTTGAACAGTTGCTAAAATAATGCTAAGTGAGTATAAAGTTTGCTGGGGGTCTACCATAACATGTTATTGGCATGGTTGTTGCGTTATTTTTTTCGATGCTACTCGACCACGAACCTCATTGCGCGGCGATACGATTCGCGTTTGCTCAGCGTCGACAACGAAACGTAACCATTATGGTAAAAACATGTCATGGTAGACCCCCTGGTCTGTATCTTGGTTTAATAATAATAAACTCCGGTCTGTATGACGTCTGTGATGTAAGCTTTTTTTTTTAATGTGTCACCGTTCAACGAAAAAAATATGAAGCGGTTTTGACCGACAAAGCGGTTTTTCCAACAAGTATAAATTTATTTATAAACCTCCAACACCGATTTCCATTAACATAAATTCTTATTAAATATGTAGCTAAGAACAGTCCCGGCTAATTCACCTTTCAAACAAAAAAAAAAACAAAATCATAATCGGTTCATCCGTACGAGAGCTACGATGCCACACAAAGACACACACACACGCACACACAACTTTAACTATAGAGCCATCTCTGCAATCGAGAAAAAAAAGACAGCTGTTTCACGAGCAGTGAACTTTTTATCTGTCTGTGTAATGTCACGAGATTTTTTTTGCCCATGCTATTCGATTAACTGGTACCACGGGTAATGCATTTTAATAATTAGTAGGGTGAACTGGGGCAAATGCGTCTGTAAGGCAATTGCATTTATGGAGAATTACTGACAAACCCTTCACAAATTATTAGATATGTAGCGTTCTGCACTCGTAGGTATACAATCTGTTTAAAATATTATCAAAGTAAGATACATATCTAATGTTGCCTACTATTTTTTTCTTTCTCTGTGTTTGTTAAATCCGTACTTACTAGTTATACTCGACTACCATCTTAGTTCGAGCATTGGGATACTCTGAAAACCAGCTCTGCGTAGGCTGGCCAGCCTCCGCAGTACATTGCTGAGAGTATCCCAATTGCCAAACTAAAATTGTTGCTTGTTATGTATTTTTGTTTAATGATTTGTCTTTTTTTTTTTTTAGTTTTGGCAATAAATACCTTTTTATTTATTTATTTATTTAAATAAGGCTCCACCTACATTTTTAAAAATCTTTAGTTGCAAAAATCAGTACAAGATGGCGTCATTTGCCTAATTTGTGTCAGTAATTCTCGAATGACGCAATTGCCCTACAGACGCATTTGCCCCAGTTGACCCTAATAAATAAATTTCGAGTAGTACAACTGAAAAACTATGTTACCTTAGTTGGTAATATATTCCCCAAGTATATTTAAAGAGCTGCAAGTATTCAGACGAAATACCTAATAATTATAATTCGGACTAAAGTTATTTATCAATAAATGGATCGGTAAACCAGTTTGTATAAAGCAAGGTTAACTCTAAATTCCAATTTAGGAGCAAAGATTTAAACATTGGTCCGATACGTATTTGTATACCATACCTGAGTATACAGTATACGATACCTGAGTATACAGTATACCATACCTGAGTATACAGTATACCATACCTGAGTATACAGGGTGTTCCAAAAACCCTGTTAGGTCCGCGAGGTACGCATCCACTTTTGACCGGAGGATGGAATTATGCTTAAAACTGTTAATTGAACCTATCTCTAGTGTATTTCCGCTCTAACGTCGCATTAAGTACGTCAAGGAATATGATTTTTTAATTTGGAATGTTTTAATTAATTTAATGAAATTTACTAGAAAACTTTTTACAATTTCATATTTAAAGTTATTTTATTAAAGAATTTAATGACATTTATAAATTTAGCAGACCAAATTTAATGAAATCTACTAACATAGAAAACTATTTACATTTTGATTTGATAATTGAAGCTAATTTAATAAAGAATTAATATAATGAAATTTACAACAAAATTGGTCAAAAATTAAATACAATGAAAAAATTAAACAATAAAAAGACAATAAATGTATGGGTAATTAAAAATGGGTATTTTATTTTATTGCTTTTTTTAATGTATAATTTTTTCATTGTATTTAATTTTTGACTTTTTGATTCTTTGAGCACTTCGTCGATCGTGTTTCGCCTCTCCACAAGGCATCCTCAGGACGTGTTGACCATTATATTTTTTAAAGAAATTAATAATATCACATTTAGAATAGCGAGTAAACTATGGAACGCAGTAAGTGCAATATTAAAATAATATTCTCAAATAATACACAATTTATAAGACAATTCATCCAATACTTTGTCAACGATCAATAAACTTTTTGTATGGAACAGCTCGTTTTTTTGCGAATTCAGGTTTTGTCCTTAGTAAAAGTTGTCCATATTGATGGATACAATGACCCTTTTCGCCTAAGTACACCCTTTTGTTGTGCAAGTAGAATAAAATAGCTGAAATACTGTTGATTTCTTAAAGCGATGATAGCATAGTAGGAGAAGGCTCGCCTATTAAGCCAGAGAGAGCGGGTTCAATCCCATAGTTACTTTTTAACTGCAGGTAGCAACCCGCAGTTAAAAAGTAGCCAATGTGCTATTCTAGACTATAATCTATCTCTGTGCTAAATTTCATCCCGATCTGTTCAGCCGTTCTGGCGTGGTTGAGTACCAAACAAACATCCATCCATCTATCCAAACCTTTTCATTTAAAATATTACCTCTTAGCGATAAACGTTGAAAACGTTGTCTCGAAATAGTTAGACAGTGTTTTGTCTTTTTCTTTCTTTAAAATTTTTAAACTCAATCGAAAAAGACAAAGGACTGTGTAGCTATTCCGACGTTATACAACGTTTATTGCTAAGGGGATTAGTGTATATTAATATAAGTTTTTTCTAAGTAATAATGTGTCTAGTAAGTTTTATCTAAGTAATAATCTAAGTAAAGTTTTATCTAAGTAATAATGTGGTGTGATGTGATACTAGAGTCTCTACAAATCGTCCGTGGAAACGGCCACTATGGCATTGACCACAGCTGCATATACTTCTTATACTGGCGTGAAGCCAACTGTGACGGAGTTAAGATTACAATGTTACTAAAGAACAGTAATTTAATAACTAAAATTATACGTTTATGTACACAACCGGTCGTAGTCATGTTCCTTTCTGTCCATACAAAGATTGCCTGGAAGTAATCGCTTTAGCCAATAAGGCCGCCCTTGTACTGCCGAACGATTCATTTTTACTTTAATGCTTTTATGAAATAACAAAAAAAAAATATGACGGATGTGTCTTATAGGATTGTCAGGATTGGATATAGCCCTAGTGTTAGAATTTTAGGCCACCTGTAGGCCTCTGACATCGTTTGACGGTTATTGTTATAGGACAAACAACCAGCCCCCAATTCTACTTCTAATTGACACTTTTTGTACGCCAGAAATGTCAAAAATAGACAATTGAAAAACCTTTTTTTATGGATTAATGGGACATTTGATCACAACACACCTGATGGAAAGTGACGATGCAGTCTAAGATGCAGCACGCTTGCCCATGAGGTGCCTGTTCACTCTTGTCTTGAAGAGACCCAGGTTTTACCTATTGCTGGGGAACACCGAGGCAGGAAGTGCGTTCCACTCCTTGGCAGTTCTGATTAGAAAGGAGTTTTGAAAGCGCTTCGTGCGGGCTTTATTAAAGCTGACGACATATGGATGGGATATCGATCGATGTTCGATGACTTGTAGCGGAACCAGATGATGGAATCAGCTCGTGTAGTTCGTACATTCTCCAAAATAGAGAAATAGAAAATGCGGTAGAAAATTGGCTAACTGGCTACAATTGCTACGTTAAATCGAGGCCTGGGCTCTATAAGGCAACGTGCCATCCAAGCCACGGTAGCGCTCAGTTGTGAGCGCTGACTGACTGACTGACTGACTGACTGCGTCCTCCGTAACCGCTCATTTTGTTCGGTCAATAAATTTCATAATTAAGAAATTATTATGTCATTTATTTAAGTACTGTTTGGATGACTAATATGTAGAGTAATTTCGGTACTTACGAATATACATGTTTCAAAGAGAGTAACGACCGAGAATTAACGAGCGAGGCGTCTTTGCTTGAGCTTTAACAAAATGCTTTCGTATGTGGGTCGGTGGCTCAGTTGGTAGTGAACCTGCCTTTTGAGCTTGGGGGCGTGGGTTCGATTCCCACCTAGGGCAAACATTTATGTGATGAACATTTGTGTTTGCTCTATGTCTGGGTGTTATATCTATTTAAGTATGTATTTAAAAATATCTAGGTATGTACATCAGTCCCTGGCAGCCATAGTACAAGCTTTGCTTAGTTTGGGGTCAGACGACCGAATGTGCAAGTGTCCCGAATTTATTTATTTATGTCCGAATTATGTCTGGATCTCTGTTCAGATATTTAACTTTCTCTACATGTCGCATTTCATATCCGATTCTCTGGAAATTGTGTGTGCAGGTTCGACAATTTTACATAGATTTTATTGTCAAGTCAGTTTTTAGCAAGACTTGGTAAAGAAAATCTGTATAGTTATCAAACCTACTCACAAAATTTTAAGAGAATCGACATGTAGAGGAAGTCAAATATCTGGACAGAAATCCGGACAGAATTCAGACCTACGAAAGCTTTTTCGTTAAACAAAAAAACCAACAGAGTACCGTTATCAATATTTTTTTGATAGTTTTTACTTAAACTTTTTTCGTTTGCGTTTAGCTCCATACATTTTCAATAAAGCGCCCGGAAGCGTTAAGGAACTAAACGAAAACGAAAAAAGTTTACGTTACAATCAAATCTCACTGTAAGGCCACAGTTATTTTTGTTGTTTAAGCTATGTTGTTGATTTATTCGTTTTTATTGTTGTTGTTTGATGTTGTTGAAACACTACATTATTTTTACTAAAAAGTTAAGGAAAACTTCACGACGTCGGCCACTAAAAGTTGACGAAAGAGCAATTTGTTATTGCACTTGTTACCTCACTTGGCAATGTTGAAGACTGAATCGTTGTGAGGCAATTAGACTACAGTTAGATGCATCGCAACCATAACTGGGTTACGCAGAAAGTCTTTACTGAGCCGAAAGGAGCTTTTAGTACTCCAATCATCATTGTAATCAACTTTTACTAAAGACAATCTGAAACCGCAAAAAAAATTGTTTCATTTTAATATCATAGAGCGTAAATGACAGGCTACTTTTCTATACTTACTCAAAAAATATTTCTGGCGATTTCAACGTATGTTGATTCTAAAATAAAAGTTGTAAATAGTAATGTGTACAATAAACCCCTTTCGGCTTACTCAACCATTCCGCTTAACCTTCCCTACGCAAGTGTCGAAATAATTAATCTACAATTTACAAATGACCAACCGGTTTTTTGGCGAAATGACCAGATTCCCGATCAACAGCGATATTATCATACTTGTTTAAAAAATCTGATGGTCATTGAATGTAAGGTCCTTCGTCTGAGAACTTAAAAGCAATTACCTTAAGCCATTGTTTCAAGTCATCCATACTCACATCTACTCATATACACATAACTACATAAACAATGCAACAAAAAACGCTGAATCCTTCGTAATTAAAATTGTTTGCAACACAAAAAAACACTGGAAATACACAAAACAAAACGCAATCAAGAAAAAAGTAGAATAAAACCTTTACCTTTTTATTGGCAAGCCAGGCACTCACACATAGACACAAACCACGAAACACTAAACACAGACTCAAAACGGTTCGATTTTCAAAAAAACGCGTTAAAACCTTAACTTCCAAAAGCGCGCGCGTTCGAACAACTCGAACGCTGTACTAACACTGAACTTGAAATGTGCTTATGCGCCGTTCTTACTACGACTTGCTTACCTTCAGCGTAAACCAGCTAAACGACTTCAAACTTTAAACAGAAAGCAATAAAACCCAAAATAACTTAAAAACTAGAGATTCTGTAAAACATATTTCGTAGATTTCCCAAGTTTAGTTTATAACCTTAGCTTCTGATTGCATGGATGTGTTCTTGTGTGTTAAAGATGTTTCGAAATTGCTCTTTGTTCTGAGTCAGTGCATAGAGTACTCTACAAAATCGCTACAAAATACATAGTTGTTAGCGGAGGGAAGCGAAACTCTCATAGAACGGAAAAAAACCTATATTAATAATTAATTGTAAGTACATAATGTTATTTATGGCATAGTTAGTTTGTATGAAATATCCTAGGCATCAAGGCGTCCTAAAGAGGCTGGCAGAGGTGTATCGCTACACATACACATCGCCAAATTATATATTATATAATATTATATTCAGTCCCAAATGTGATAGGAGGCGAGCCTGTCGCCTTTCACCGCGCTCCAGTCATGTAGCAATATACATAAATTTTTGCAAATTAGCCAATTAGCACATCTTCATATCGTCACGCCAAGGGGATGGCAGAGGTGTATACAACACCAACACTCCGCCGGACGATATTCAGTCCCAAAATGTGACATGGCTTTATGATGTCATGGTAGGCCCCCAAGATCGAATCCACGACCCCTGGATCGGAAGGCGCTGTCTACCCCACTCAGCTAACACGGCTATCCTAACTAAAATTTATTGTGAATGAAAAAGTGAGTTTGTTTATTTGTTCGCTTTCACGCCTTCGACTCTATGTCTACTTTTCAAATTTTGGAAAGGGAATAGAGTATAAATCCGATCGGAAGAATGAACCATGCTTTAAAACTTATGAATACGAACTGAGATTTAAATAGTTGGAGTTTATATTTTTTGGAATCCGAATGGTAACGTTGCCGAATGATAGTGATGTATGCAGAGGTACAGAAACTACCATAGGGTACCATTCATCCCGAAAAACAAATAGTTCCTGTAAGACCGCGGGTGAAACCGCGGGGTGCAAATAGTTATATAATATTTCTTTAGCGCTAGATACAATTAACTTGGCTTGTTATTTGGAATAGATTCGTCCCCTAGGAATCCCCTTAATAAATCTGTTACAGCCAGCGTTGCCAGAATGTTACTTTTGTTACGTTTCACGTTACTTTTGACCCTCACATGTTAGATGTTGAACGACTCAAAATGTTACTTTTAGGACTAAGTTAAAATGCTGAAATATTTTCCAGGAAACCAAAAATAATCTTGAAACAGAATGTCTATTCAGTTTGTCCTTATTTTTTTAATTTTAGTTTAAATTGTAGTCTTGTGTTTCGATTACTTTTATTAGTTTCGTTTTCCACTTATAATAAGATCTTTTTCGGTTTGAACTTTTTCGGTTTGAACTTGTATCGTTTTGCAGATAATAATCCCCTAATCCCCTCTTCCCCCTTTTACAGCAGAACAAGTCGGAAAACGCATAAGTATCATCCCTACTTAGTCGATATACCACCTACTCGTACTAAGCGGTTCGCCTCCACCTTCTTAATACGAACGGCTAGGGACTGGAATCCTTTGCCACCATCTGTTTTTTCGACTAACTACAACCTAGGTATCTTCAAGGCCAGAGCGAATAAGTACCTACTAGGTCTTCGTGCTTCATCTTAGGCCACAATGTCGCTTCACATGAGGCGAGTTGGTGGTCAAATGTTGACCTATCCAATATTAAAAAAAAAAAAGATTCACTCATGTTTATACTTTCCTCGTGAAAATGTCACTTTTTGAGCTGTTTCATGTTTTATTTGACTATCAGCCACTGGCAGCACTGGTTACAGCGGTGTTTCCCGAAATAGCTCGCGCCTCGAGGGGGGCATTGTCATTAGGGGAAGATGGAGGGTTCCCGTCAAATTGCTAATAAAATATGGCGATTCGAGGGGAAGAATGGCTTAGGGACTAGGGCAAAAGGTAAAAGGCAATTCTTCGGAAATGGGAGCAATTGGAAAGGTGGGTATTGTCTATTGAAATATAACTCAGACATTGGTGTCACATTTCAACAGTGCGCTACCTTGCGACCACTGTATATCCAGAAACCTCAATCGAATGTCTTAAAATTCAAACTTAAAAAGGTTTTTGGAATGTACTACTTGCTTGCAAAATTTTCCAAATTACATTATCAGTGCTTATTTTAATACATCAGCATGGTATGTCCCATTTTTGAGCAAAGGCCTATCTCCTCTCTTTCCAGTTGTTCCTGTTTTTGATTTTGGTGGTCCAATCCTTTTCGTGGGCCTCGAGCTCGTCGAGCGAAACGACATTGATGATAGACCGAAATGGAATAGAAAAGTACCACCACCAATACCACCATGTGGGGTCCATTTATTGCTACTACATACATACTTACATACTATACATATCGTCACGTCTTTCTCCCGAGGAAAAAAAGTCTCTTCGTCAGCTGGGTTCGAACCCGCTCCCTCTGGCTTGAGAGGCGGGCCTTCTCCCAACTAGGCTGCCATCGCTACTATGGCTTTCAATTAGTACCACTAAGAAAAAAAATACCCACCCATGGTACTACTTTGCTGATGAACTGGTAGTACCACGCAATAAATACTAATGCTTATTTCGTGCTCTACCAAAAAACTAAGCTCTACGTGAATTAAAAAAAAAGATGTTACACTGTAAATACTTGTTAAGTACCAACCTATAGTAAGTAATTAATGTAATAAAACTCCCTTAACTCACGTCATATTAACAACCTTGTAAATAACGTCGGTAGCCTACCGATATCATCTAATCTTGCCGGAGGACAGAGGCGGATGAAGGGGGGCAACCATGGGGGCTGTGTAAAAGTAATGGCGCACATTTTGTTGTAACTTTCTCTAGCCTAGACCAAAATTTGACTACTGTTCTTTGTTTCACTTATTATAACTCACCCAGCCGACGGCACGCACCAATTTGTTCATTGTGTGAGCCTAGGTGCGTACTGTATGTCATCTGCTACATGACTGGATTTCGGTGTATATAGCGACAGGCTCGCCCCTGTCACATTTGGGACTGAATATCGACGCGCGAAGTGTGAGTGTTGCATTACACCTCTGCCAGCCCCCTCGGGGGAAAGGCGTGATGACATGTTATTATAACTAGTTGTTCTGTAAGCTGAAGTCCTCGCGGCCGTCGCCTGTCCTCTCTCCTGTCAAGGAAGACAGTCGGACAGAATTCGGACAGACGCCGGACATTTTGAAGAAGAAAGAAAGACATCGAAAGCATTTTTGCCGAAGCTAAGCTAGCCGCTAGCGCTCGCTCGGGCGGTAAATTAAAAGAGATGCAGATGATTTGTGTGTGTTTTAACCCTCGACGCAAAAAGAAGGGTTTTTGCTGACCCTTCGGCCGTCTGAGAAACAATACAATACAATACAAAAACTCTTTCTTGATACCAGATACATGACAAATCTAAAATAAACACTCAAACAATAGCCGCAACGGGCAGTCTTATCGCAAAAGAGCGATCTCTTCCAGACAACCTTTGGATGGAATGAAAGCATTACCATGAAGCTTACATACGAATACTTACATAAATAATGACTAAATTTACAAAAAAAACAACCCAGTCATACACAAACACAAGTACCTAAGTCGAAAAATATATTAATATATGCATTAAAACGTTACAAATAGTAAAAAGAAAAATAAAGAAACCTGAGATCCTAATTATACATATTTGTCTGCGTCAAACAGATGGACTAATTTTGATTTAAATTATTATTTTTCGTTTGAAAGATGAATAATTTTTATATCAGGCAATAACGCACACATTAAGCATCTAAAGAACATAATTTATAAAAGTAGAAAAGTATAATTGTGTAAATAATTCTAAAATAAATTTGTGCTACATCCTACTAATATTATAAACGCGAAAGTTTGTAAGAATGGATGGATGGATGTTTGTTACTCTTTCACGCCAGAACGGCCAGATCTGGATGAAATTGGCACAGAGATAGATTGTAGCCTTGAATAGCACATAAGAAACTTTATAACCGCGGGTGAAACCGCGGGGCGCAGCTAGTAAAATATAAATAAGAAAATGTTTTAGCTATGATATTATTTTGTCTTTTTTTGTAAATTAATTATTTTGACTTGTTGTAGAGTAAAATATGCCCCTTTTGACCTTCTCTTGTCCCTCAGTCCCGTCCTGTACCGACAGCCTTTTAATAGTAAGATTGTATCTATGATAAATTAGTAATATAAGCGAAACAGAGCCGGATTGTATCGTTAATTAAAGTTGATTAAGCATTAATTCTAAACGAAACATGTTATTGCTACAGTTCTGTGAAAAAACTAGAAAAAAACAGCTAAGGTTTTAGTACACAATTAAAATTCTTTGAAACAGATAAGCATTTAGTTCATTTGTAACTAGCTGTTTCCATTGGTTTTACCTGACATCCTACAGGCACTAACCAAAAATTATTTTTTTAACTTAATTTTTTTTTTGTGTAAATCCAGTATCGGCTATCTCTATTACAAATTTCACTGAAATCCTTGAGTCTTCAGCGTGTATCCTATCCTACTAATATCCTTACTAATATTATAAATGTGAAAGCGTGGATGTTTGTTACGCTTTCACGCAAAAACTACTTGACGAATCATCATGAAACTTTATACACATATTTAGTTACTAAAAATCTAATAATAAATAAAATTAAAAAATAATTTATAAAAAATTAATATATTATTTTTTATAAATTAATTTTATTTATTATATTTTTGACTGCCGGAAAGTAAAATTACTTGTAGTGCACAAACGCCCTATGTTTTTGAAAATGGAGTGTCCGAACAGTGCGTGTTGAGTACGCGCGTACTCAGTTTCGATATGATTGTAAGATCGATTTACACTAGCTGCACCCCGCGGTGTTACCCGCGGTTAAAAATTAGCCTGTAACAGTCTTTACACATTCCAATTTGCAGTATGCTAGGTGAGCTTCTTCTTCTTGGTCGCTACGCTCTTGACAGAGCGGTCGTGGTCGTCATGCAGTAATGTTATTGGCAGGGGCTGATGTAATGCGCCTCACAATATCTCGCCATGTCTCTCTGCTCGAGGTCATTCTCGTGCACTCATGCACGGGACCGCCCACAGCAGATTTGACCTGATCGGTCCATCGCATAGGTGACCTGCCGCGCGGTCTAATGCCTTCAACCTTGCCCTGGACGACAAGTCGCTCTATAGACTGGCTGTCTCGCCTGGATACGTGTCCGAAGAATGTGAGTATTCGGGATTGTACTACTAGGTGAGCTAGCGTGCTAAAATTGGATAGTGTAATGGCTGTTAGACAGTTAACAATCCATGTTTTTCTATTGCACGGGCATAGCACGGGCATTTGACTGCCTCGGTGGCTCAGTTGGTAGTGAACCTGCCTTCTGAGCTTGGGGGTGTGGGTTCGATTCCCACCTAGGGCAAACATTTATGTGATGAACATTTGTGTTTGTTCTATGTCTGGGTGTTAATATCTATTTAATTATGTATTTAAAAATATCTAAGTATGTATATCAGTCTCTGGCAGCCATAGTACAAGCTTTGCTTAGTTTGGGGTCAGGCGACCGTGTGTGGAAGTGTCCC
Organism: Peribatodes rhomboidaria; assembly: GCA_911728515.1. Lineage (NCBI taxonomy): Eukaryota > Metazoa > Arthropoda > Insecta > Lepidoptera > Geometridae > Peribatodes > Peribatodes rhomboidaria. The sequence continues at coordinate 4,226,501 of OU452190.1, forward strand.
GAATTTATTTATTTATTTATTTATTATTTATAGCCACGCGAAGTTAGCATACTTGCAAATTGGATAGTGTAATAGCCGCTTATGTGCTATTCCATACTATAATCTATCTATGTGCCAAATTCAATCCGAATCCGTTCAGCCGTTCTTTATTATTTTTGTCCGTTATTTATTCTTTGAAAAAATAATGCCCCTCAGTTTCTTGCCTGTTCTTCTGAGTAGAATCTCTTTATTTATTCGAACAAGGCAGTCGAGTCTATTTAAAAAAAAACCTAGACGTTCATAAATGTCTCTTTGATACCCAAATTGAATAAAAACATTTTGACTTTGACTTTGTTCTGGCGTGATTGAGTAACAAACATCTGTTCATCCGTTTATTCAAATTTTTGCATGTATTATACTAGCTACGCCCCACGGTTTTACCCGCGTTTGATTGTGTGATAATCTAGGGTGTACCATATGTGTTAATCTAGGATATAGGCTACCTCCATGCCAAGTTCCATCAAAATCCGTCTATCCGTTGGAGCATGAAGAAGTAACAAACTTCCAGACTTACACACTCACAAATTTTCGGGTTTACAATATTAGTGTGATTAGTGGACTAGGATAGTAGGATAAAATTTAATTTGTAACATTAATTTCAAGGTAAACACGTAGTAAATACGTAGTAATACCTACTTGCCTACCAAGGAGTAGCTAAATCATGCTAGTAAGTTACTAGTAACGACATAATGTCGGCATTACTACCTAATGATATCTAAATGACTGTAGACGGAAATCGTTACGTAAATCGATTCTTGAACATTAACCGTAAGCTATTTTTGAAGTGTTTCCTTAAATTAATAAGTGAGTACTTAGATCTAAGGCTTCGTCCTGATTAAGCAAGCTGTGAGCGGCTGACTGATCGCTGGCTGACTCTGAGTAGCGTATTGGAAAAACTCAATGGTGAGCAAGCAGCAAATTGTAGCTTGTAGCAAACACAATGAGAATCAGTCGCCCATCAGCAAAAGATATAGCCGTAAACTGGGTATGTACGTACTCAATACGCGTTGTTCGAATACTCCATGTAAAATACATCCTACTAATATTATCAACGCGAAAGTTTGTAAGTATAGATGGATGGATGGATGGATGGATGTTTGTTACTCTTTCATGCCAGAACGGCTGAACAGATCTGGATGAAATTTGGCACAGAGATAGATTATAGCCTAGAATAGCACATAGGATACTTTTTAACCACGGGTGAAACCGCGGGGCGCAGCTAGTATGTATATATAGGGTGGCGAACTGAAGGCAAACTGTTTGGTAAGTTTGGTTGCCTGGAAGAAATTGCTTCAGGCGACAACGCCGCCCTTGTACTGCCGAATGATATGTATTTTATTTTAATATTTTATTTATGATTGTTCTGCTTTGTATTTTGGTGTGTAATAAAGATTTGTTTCTTTACTAGCTGCGCCCCGCGGTTTCACCCGCGGTTAAAAGTATCCTACCTATATGCTATTCTAGACTAAAACCTGTCTCTGTGCCAAATTTCATCCAGATCTGTTCAGCCGTTCTGGCATGAAAGAGTAACAAACATCCATCCATCCATTCATTCATCTATCCATTCTTACAAACTTTTCACGTTTATAATATTAGTAGGATTTATATAATTAATTTAAAAATTTCATTTCATTTCATTCAATTTTACTCTTTTTTATTCAATTGTTCAATTCTATTTTATTTTATCTATTCAATTTTATTTAATTCTTGTTTTATATTTTATTTCTGACTATTGTATTTTAATTTTAATCATTAGATAATTCATTTAATAATTAATGCAATAATTTGATGGATGCAAATCTGGAAAATAAACAATTTCATTTCATTTCATTTCATATCAATTTCACAAAACTTACAGTTTAAAAAACCAAAACGTTTTGAGTTAAGCTAGGTACATTTCACAAATTCGATTGATAGCTAAAATGGCACATGACATTTTGAATGACATTATTGACATATTGTATTGTAAGTTAGGACAAAGCCTAAATGGTTTTTTAACTATTTAATTGTTACAAATCTAACAGCAGAGATCCAACTGACTTTTAGATAACTTTATGGGCAACTTTTTTTTGTTCTTAACGCTAGACCAATGGGGCTATTCCTACGCGTGAGATGAGATGAGATTTTATCTTGGTCACTCTCACTCCTATGACGTTTCAAACGAGAGCAACAAGGACGAAAAAAGGTGAGATGAAAATCTCAAATCTCCGAATAGGGCCCCAAATTGTTTTTGAAAATGTAGAGCAACTATTTCCACACAAACTAAAAATCTGCAAAATAAATACAAACTACTTACTCGTAGTTCCTACTGTAAACCTATAATTTAATAAACAGTTTAATAATTAAAAAAAACTGCTAGAATAGTTTTTCTACATGATATTAAAAGGACCATTTGAAGAAGCTCGGGATATCTTTTTAACTTGAAGTTAGTTCTGATCAGAGATTAACCTGATAAATCGTCTTCCAAGAATTAAAAGCTAAACGGAAGTTAACACAATATAATCATCTCACACGTCAAAAATAGGGCGCCAGTCCAGAGTATGTAAGTTTTTCTGAGGAGGTTCGCTATCGCAGTCCAGTAAGCTTTCGGAGCCACTGTCCTAGCATGCTTTATTTATCCTAATCAGTTAATATGCGGCGCACGTCGGTGAACCTACCAAATGGCGGCCAGCCACGGAAATTAGACGATATTGTGCCAAATACAGGCAAAATACGGATTAACGTGGAATCGGATCTAATGACTGGCAATATTCTATGCAAATAGCATTTAGCAGATATGCATAACGTATCGCCAAGCGATTGTTTGCTAAGTTTAATGTTTACGAACCGCTTTGCAGGGATATAAAGCATGTTTTGTTCATTTATGCGATTTTGGACTACCTATTTGTTCCACTAGTCGATCTATTAATACAATTTTCAAATAAGTGTTCGCCATGTTCGGGTCTCAGATCAACCTAACATACCCATATTTTCCTTTCTAATTTTTTTTTTTATTAAAATTAATAAAACACTTTTTGATAAAGATGTATTGTATTTATTAACAAGAAATATAAGGGTTTTTAATTTTATTTTATTACATATTACTTTACTATGCACAAATGACTGCAGAGTACATGAAAGCAATCACCATTACCGACCTATAAGTATATCGATTATTCCCAATAAGTCCGCACTCCAATGCATAATTTATTTTAACTGCTAGTGAGCAGCTGGTTTACTTATTTATGGTCTAAAGGCTGATTTACGCTGGTCCAGTCCAGCGGCGTTGGACTGTGTGTGTGTGGACCAATGTGAGCATAGTTGATTGAATCAGGCGTTACTTTGCAGAAGTATTCAAAACTATTACGTTAACCAATCTCTATGTGTATTTCCGCTCTAACGTCGCACAAGTTAGTAGTCCCTAAATTTGTGTCAATAAAATAATTTATTATTTGTTATTATTATTATTATTATATGCCAAATAGTACGTTCAATTTGCGTAGTAATAAAAAGAAGGGCCAACTGGTGATCCCCACACAATATCGTCTCGTCAAATCGGAGAGGTCAGTGTATATTTTAGGGCCGGTGGTCTATAACCGTGCACCAACTTCCGTTCGGGATGCGCCTTCTACCGCGTGATTCAAAACCAAGTTGAGAGCTTGGTTACTAGAATATATGTTTTATGACATTAAAGCTTATTTTAAAATATGACATTTTTGCACTATTATTATTTTGTATAATAATAACCTATACCTCTACATAATATTTTTTTACTATACTTATCTGTATAATGACATTTATGAATATTTTTTTATACTTGACAATTGACATAATTTTCAATTGTTGTTGTTTTTATATTGTTTTGTTAACATTCATTTTTAATATATTTTCTTAATATAAATAAATTACGTGTCACGTTGTTTGTCCGCTATAGATTCCTAAACTACTTAACGGATTTCAATCAAATTTGCACACCGTGTGCAGTTCGATCTAACTTAACAGATAGGATAGCTCACACATATATTTATATATATAAATAATATAAGTCGCGGGGTGACAGCTTGTTATAATATGAATATTCAAGTGTGACTTTAGGAGTTATCAATAATTTCTGATTTCCAAGTAATATTGGTTCCCATCACAATTAAGCTAACCTGAGTAATTTTTTTATTTTTATTTTTATGTAATTTTCATGGAAGGCCTCCTGGTGGCCGATGCTTAACCTGCTCTATTAAAAACGATAGAAAAGTGCACAAAGTATTAGGTTCATTTTTTATTAATACCAGTGCGAGGAGGTGGAGCGCTGAGCTTGAAGATGGACGAACACCCAGTAGCCTGAGCAGTAGCGCACTTGTAGCGCCTCACTCAACTGCCGTCTTTGTACTTCTTCACTCTACAAAACTTCAAGGCTAGGGTGAATAAGTACCTTATAGGTCGTCGTGCTCCATCTTAGATCACAACGTCGCTTAACATCAGGCGAGTTGGTGGTCAAACCCCGACCTATTCTACATTAAAAAAAAATACATATATTACAGTCATAATAGGCTTGCGTTTGGTCGCCAACATGCCTGATGATAAGCAGTGTTGCGGCCTACGATGGAGCACGCTTGCCTAGAAGAAACCGATTCACTCGAGACTGAAAGACACCCAGATTATAAGTGTCAGGGAACACACAGTCTGGCAGAGTATTCCACACTCTAGCGGTCCGTATGAGAAATGAGGAACCAAAACATTTTAGAAGCACGAAAAGTACGAAAGCATTTTTGTCGAAACTGAAGCACAGACGCTTCGCTTGCTAACTTTCCTCCCAGAATCATTCTTCGTCGCTCAACATGCCCAAACCAGAAAACCCCAAGTAAACCCATACAAGTCCAAAAGCGAACAGAAAACTGCTACTACCCGCAAATCTCCAAACAAGGAAAATGGCGGAAATCGAACGCAAATCTGCAGTGACAGTGATTCTATTATTACGCCCATACCACAAAACGACACGGTTCTCTTTCATTACATTCCTTTCATTGCAATCGATACCTATTATACTCCAAATCGTGGATTTTATTGAGTAGCAAGTATAATTTTATTGCAAGGAAAAGAAAATCCCGAAAAAATAACAGGGCTCACTGAGGGAAAATTCAAATCACATGTAAAAACTACATTAATGAAAAGAGGGTATTATAAGGTTAAGAATTATTTAGAAGACAAAGATATCTGGAGCCTTCCACTTCCGCCAGATAGCCACTAGTATGTATAGATATTACCTAGTTGTAAGACAGAATTTGTGAGACTGTAATTTATTTATTATTTGAAAAAATAATGCCCCTCAGTTTCTTGCCTGTTCTTCTGAGTAGAGGCTCTTTATCCGAACAAGGCGGTCGAGTCTATTTAAAAACTTTGACGTTCATAAGTGTATCTTTGATACCTAAATTGAATAAAAACATTTTGACTTTGACTTTGAAAAAGCCGACGGAAGATAACTAGCGTAGTGAAGCAGATAACGTATACAGATAACGATATATGAGTACTATTTGCGACCCTTGATTTCACCTGCGATCCCTTTTTTTTTTGGTTGCCTAGGAAAAACCTTTTGTAGGCTCAGTGGCCCTACTCGGAGATTTAAGATTTTCATCTCACTTTTTTTCGTCCTTGTTGCTCTCGTTTGAAACGTCGTAGGTGTGAGAGTGATCAAGATAAAATATCATCTCATCTCACGCGCAAGAATAGTCCCATATCAACCTAGAGAATAAGATGGCGCACGGCGTATGATTTAGGTAAAGCCAAAAACCATCCAAAAACTACGCTACTGTCGTATATGTACACAACACGCACACATTGACGCAAAAAAACTACGCTACTACTACTACGCTTGATCATTCTTACCTCGACATTATGTCCATTGGTTTATGGTATAATTTCGTGTACATAAATATACATAGTGCTTTTTTTTTTTTTTAATTAATTTTTCATGACCATGGATACTCGTCCTTCAGTCGGATTCTTAGTAATATTTTTTCCTTCAGTAACAGATGATGGGATGATGATGATGAGGTGATGATGATGAAGACGATGAATCCCTCCCCTTTTCCCATTCCAGTAAAGTTATGGATACTTTACTGAAATTTTAAGTGAAGTTTTGTAGAGAACACGAAAAATCGCGTTTCGCGATGTTTGTATCATTTGCCCACACTCGTGCACGTTGACGAACCGGTAAACGTTAATAATCCACCATTATTACAATTTAACACTCGAAGAATCACAAGTTTTAGAAAATAATACAAAAACACGACACCATCTTTTCGGTTCCCGCCAAAAACTCCCTATACATAGTGCATCATAAAAGTGTGGCCAGGATTACATTTTGAGGTTCTTTTTAAAAACTGTGCAGTTTTTTTACAAGACAATTTTGAAAAAGCCGTAACATTAAACTCTTACAAATATGTGCAGTTTTAAAATGTTAAATCTACTGAGGTTGTTTACTGGAATGGAAATGGCTAACGTAGAGTTTGGGAATTAATATTAGTTTTCGTGCAATTGTAAATGTTTTCGTGGCAATATTACCACTCAGACGAGTTTAAAAAGAAGTGGCTTAAGCGCGATATAACGCAGTGTTTCATCTTTTCCTCTAGGTTGATCTGGGTTTGTAGGTACACCTTTGCGCCATTGGTCGAGACTACGGGCTACTATCGGTGTCGGGTGATTTTCAACTTTTTAAAATATACTTGTTATTTTATACTTATACGACGTTCGCAGACGATGTTGAAAGAACATTACATTGATTAACGCCTTCGTTTGCAACACCCGGGTCTGAGTTGCGACTGGCAATGACCTTTGAGATTATGATCTGACAAACAGTAGTTAAGTCTTTTTTGCTAGCTTCGTGCGAAGACGGAACCGAAGATTCGTGTAAAAACTACATAACACCAGGGGGTCTATTCTGGTGCTTGAGATTATTGTACAATACAATACAAAACAATTTATATTTATTGCACACCAAAAATTCAAAGTAAAACAAACATTTAAAAAATATATAATAAATAAATAAATAAACAAATTCGGGACACTTCCACACACGGTCGCCTGACCCCAAACTAAGCAAAGCTTGTACTATGGCTGTCAGAGACTGATATACATACTTAGATATTTTTTAAATACATACTTAAATAGATATTAACACCCAGACATAGAACAAACACAAATGTTCATCACATAAATGTTTGCCCTAGGTGGGAATCGAACCCACACCCCCAAGCTCAGAATAAGGGTGGCCATATCGCCTAAAGCGATTTCTTCCAGGCAACCTTTGGATGATTGACTTGATGATTATCTTGGTCGTTGTCTCTTTCACTTGAAAAGTCATTAGAATGAGGTTGACCAAGATCATATTTCACGCGTCAGTCTTTCCTAGGACCGAATTCTAACGCGAGAGATACTATCTTGGTCATTGTTTGTCTCGTTTCGAAACTGGTTAGAGTGAGAGGGACAAAGATAAAAATATCTCCCGCATCAGAATGCAGTTCTAGCTCTCAACATAATAACCGACTAGAATAGGTACGTAAGTAGGTACATACAAACTGAAGTGTTAAGTTGAGAGTGAAAACAAATAATTGAGGAATATTACGAATTTTTTTGAAGTGAACCTTCTAATGCGACTTCCAACAAGGTTGCGTTAAGCGTTTAACGCTCCTGAGGAGGGGGGATAGAAAGAGACAGAGCGAGAGTGAATGCGTGGCACTCGAACGCATGCGCGTAAAGAAAGATACACAGAAGTTTCACATCTTCCGCGCGGAGTGAATCCACGCACAATTTTTTTAATTTGCACATTAAACAATTACCTATGTTTCTTGTAACGTTTACATCAATTAGTTTAGCTCACAGACCTAACTTTTTTTGCTTTGGCCTTAATAACGCCATCTATACAAAATTTTCCAAACTAAAATATAACTTAATAAACCTTTCTGTAAAGCCTCCACTCCAGTCATAGCGTTTGATAAATCACAGCCTTCAGCACAGATGGCGCTAGCGTCATACTGTAGTAAACTGAAAGCTCTAGTTTACTAGCGCCATCTATGCCGGCTGCACAGATGGCAGTTCGTAAACTGAAGACATCAAGCCTCTTCGTAAAGCCTCCATGGCGAAAATACAAATAGTACTGGGAAATGTCAATAGATGGCGGTAGGTGTATCTTTGTCTCAAGAATTCTTATCGTCCTTATTTTGACTTTATTCATATTCATAAGCATGAAGTACGAATATGGTAACTGAGCCAATCTACGTAGGCAGGATGTTCTTGTTTACTCTAGCTTAGTCTCTATGTCTATAATTTTACAAGATCTTGCTTATGTATTGTGCCCGCAGAATACAAACTAAATTTTTACTGGTTTTCGGTATTCATCTTTGTTACTGTGCTTATTACAACTACACCAAATATCAGTAGTAAAATATAAAATGGACCTATTCGTACTATGTAGGTATTTTACTAAATATTTTATTTCACATATTTTTTTATTAAATTTTAATTTTTAATTGCTATTTACAATATTTGTTTTAATATTATTCATAATTATTAAACTGTTAATCCCTATTTTTAATTTTGTGTATTACCAACAATTTTATTCTACTTTATCAAATGTAATGTAATATGATTTAAACAATGTGTGCTATCATATGATAATAGTTATCATGCCTGAAATAAATTAATTTTGAATTTAAATAAAAAAAATATCATGAACGGTTTGCCATTTGGACGTATTTGGACGTTTATAGGTACGAACAATGACTATGAAACCTGTTGACTTATGACACAGTTTCCCCTCGTGCGAAAATGAATAGTTGAAATCCACTGTTTGCTACTGCGAGTACGTCAGTTTGGTTTTGGCTTTCGGGGGAGAAGTTGCTGAAGAAAACAAGCAAAAAAAAAAATATGAAAATGAGTTACTGTGCAGTCAAACTTTTTGGAAAGCATAGTAAGACACCCGGCTGTGGAAAGGAAGGCATATAGTTCCACAAGGAAGTTGTTTTCTTACAGTAATTAAAGAAAACTTAGTAAATTATTTTCGGAATTAAAAACGAACATTTAAAAAAAAACAAAAAGGAACGCGTTGATGTCTTTCGTTCCATCCTGTTCTGTCATGTGTTCTCTTGTATCACTCTGTCTCGTTTTACCCCTCCAGTTTATCGCTCGCGAGGAATTAGTGTTGTACCCTCAGACTATCGATATATATCGGTATAACTTATCGATATTCAATTTTGATTTCAAAAAATATTATGTATGTAAATGTATTATGGAAAATGCCGTGGTTTTCTCACATTATGATTTAATGATGATAAATGATATAATACGGGAATTACTTACGTACGTATTAACTATATTGTACCTATATTGTACCTATATTGTACCTGTTCTTTAAGAATATTTCATTTCTTAACAGATCAGACAAAGAAGAAAAGAAAAAGAAAAAACAAAACAAAAAAACAAAACAAAAAAGAAAAAACTTAAATTGTATTGTCTAGGTTTTTCATCTTACTATTTGTTATTAATTTGATGTCGTAAATTACGAACACGAAAGGAGGTATTCAATTTTATCGATATATTATTTTGTTTGTTAGTCGTCGTGTCAATCACTATATTCATAGCTCAGATTGCGTCATCCAAACGATCGGCCAATCGCAAGTGTGCAGTGCTACCTCGCCCCCTGCCCGCGCTGGTGAGTCGTGTTTTAGGAGCAATTTTGTTTATCATCCATCAACGGTTTATCTATGGGTACGAACGACCCGAAAAAGTATTTATTTATTGCTCATTACATCTATGCTTACAAAATTAACCTTTTACAGATAGCGTAGTCAACATTACATTAGGTGCTACGAAAACAATATAGAATCAGATCACAATTCTTACAAACAGAGTCTATGTCTGCTTTGGTCACGTATTTAAAAATTTAGTTTACCAAATATTCTATTGTAATGCAACTATTGTAATTGTAATTTGAAATCTTCAGGTGTGCAAAATGGTTTCTTTTCAGGTTTTTTATTTATTAGGGTGCTCCTAGACAAGCCAATATATATTTTACTGCATAGCATGGCCCGGCAATACCGCCCAAACTTCCGACTGTAGAGTAGCTTTAAGTAGCTTGGCATTGGTAATCATCAGCCATGCTAGAAATGTATGACCTTATGGCCGGGCAACACTCAAAATATTGTCGTAATTTTCGACTAGTATTGCAGTATAAATATAGTACGTCTAGGAGTAAATTTTTTAAAGTCTAAAGCGCTCTACACACCAAAACCCGCCAACACAGCCAAAGTGTGTTGGTGTCAGCGAGCTGGCTTACAATGGCCTTGAAATTTTGTTAACATTTTTATGTTTTTTCCCTTGAGACAAATCCTTCAATCACAATGATACTAGGTATATCCGGCTAATTGACAACTTCATTATGTAATCAGTAGTAAATAATAATTAAGATAAGAGTCTCCGCAGACTGCAGACTTTCTATCGGCCGATTTTGTTCGGCTTCTTAATCAGTGTGATGCGCACACACAACACAATGCGCACATTACAGCGATTTAGTATCGGCCGTAATTCAAAGTCAAAGTCAAAATGTTTTTACTCAATTTACGTATCAAAGATACACTTATGAACGTCAAAGTTATTTAAATAGACTCGACCGCTATGTTCGGAAAAATAGCCACTACTCAGAAGAACAGGAAAAAACTTAGGGGCATTATTTTTTTCAAAAAATAATTGAATAACTGTCTCACAAATTTTTGCTTACAACTAGGTAATATCATATTATATCTATGTACTAGTGGCTACTTGGCGAAAGTAGAAGGCTCCAGAAATCTTTGTCTTCCAAATAATTCTTTCCCTTTTTTTCATTAAAGTAGCTTTTACATGTGATTTTAATTTTCTTTCAGTGAACCCTGTTATTGCCTTCAAACTAGCAGTAGCAAGCCAACCCGACCAAACTATAGTGCGATAGACAGTCTGCAGGGACTCTTAGAGTTACTGTGTGTCGGAAGACACGTATGCAATTGGAGGCCCAATTGTCCTGTTACAACGACCGCAAATTCATGTCAAAAGCTTTAGAGTTGCCTCAAAACTTTAGACACGGACTCTTCGAAGGAATTGTTGCCGTCTGCCCCCACGAATGTCCCCCACGCGGTGGCAGACGGTAACACGGATATCGGCCTCCACATACGAAAAAGGTATTATATAGACAGACGAAAACAGTTATAGTTATAAAACAGTACTATAACTATCACTGTCTCGAGCTTACAAGCTTATTTTAGCTCAATGTTCATCAACATAAAATGTTGGGTTTTTATTTTCTCATAATTATATGGCTTTAGTTAGCGTTCGCATTATTCGCATCATACCTACTTTTTCGCCTCTTTTAAAAGCGCCGTATCCACCTAAATATTATCACAAGTTAAGAAAGAAGTATAGAATTCACTTGTAGCCACCGTGGAACGGACGAAAAGGAACTCGCTTCCAAATGTTACACTGACGAAGCTAAGATGAGAGGATCATGTTGACCACAGTTAAACTGCCATTCCACTAAAAAAATAAGCGGAGGATGTGATTGTATAGCGATGAAAAACCAACCAACCTTTTGCCCCCCCCCCCCTCCACACAAGGCATAAATTTAGGTAGACACACAACGCATAAATTTTGGCATGCATTCTACCTCATCGTCATAGATACCTAAAGCATGTTCGTTAACAAACATCAATTTGGCATATTTTTTAGCTCACCAATTAGTAATCAACATCACGATTCGTTAAAAAATGCGAATGTATCTACTATCAAAAATTGAGCTGAGCTTAGATATAGCGGTATTCTTATGTCATAAATAGAGATCAAATACTCAGATACATATTTACCTAAAGTTGCCTTTTTCCTGCCTTTTTCCTGAAAACCACGAAAGTATGGAAGCGGCTTCTAATTTTCCTAAGTTTTTTTTTTACATTTAAACAGTTATAAACTTAAAATTAATCAGATTCTTACAAGTAGTACACTAAATCCATATCGGACCCAGTAACGCGGGATTTTTCGATGAAAAAATGTTTTAAGTACCAAATAAACCCCAACACCGATACTTTTATCAACACCAATTTCCATCAAACATAGCTAACATATCAAACACTCCCGAATAATTCATAACTCGGTTCATCCGTTCGGGAGCTACGATGCCGCAGACAAACACACACACACACACACACACACACACACAGACACGTCAAACTTATAACACCCGTGGTTTTGGCGTCGGGGATTAAAAATACATATTTTATGTATTCTGTGTGCTCTACATATTACTTAGTATTAGTACTGTACGTACTCAATCCAAAAAATAATGAAGTTAACGTAAATACATAACATATATATCCGAATCTCTATTCATAAGTTAGTTTTTCAAAAATGTTAATTTCCAAGTCGCGTCGATTCGTTTTCGTTTGTACAAGTATTTATAGTTACATATTTGTCTCAATAAGTCATAACGAGTATTTGTATACGACATGCTTTAATTATTTAGCTGTGTTTTTCTGAGGTCGTAGCGAAGCAAATTGAGTCGTTGTCAGTTAAAATGAAACGTTACATGTCAGTGTGGTAGATAAAGTTGAAACAATGTCGCTATTTGAGAAATAAAAATGCAATTGTGCATCATATGAAGCGCCGAAAATCTGCTAATTCGTGACTGGCTCTCTGGGAAAATGCGCATGGCTCTGATGCTAATGAAGAATATGGTTTTCTTAAGTAAGCTATCTGTTCAAAGAGAGGTAACGTTTCCATCCGTTCCATCCATTAATGAAAAGAGTGTATTATAAGGTTAAGAATTATTTAGAAGACAAAGATGTCTGGAGCCTTTCACTTCCGCCACTAGTATGTATAGATATTACCTAGTTGTAAGCCAAAATTTGTGAGACTGTAATATATTTATTATTTGAAAAAATAATGCCCCTCAGTTTCTTGCCTGTTCTTCTGAGTTCTTTATCCGAACAAGGCGGTCGAGTCTATTTAAAAACTTTGACGTTCATAAATGTATCTTTGATACCTAAATAGAATAAAAACATTTTGACTTTGACTTTGACATCACCCTTGATGTAGGGTAGGTCGTTGTCCCTGCAGAGAAACGTAAAAGACAGTAACGATGATGATGATGATGATGTAGAATTTTTCCATAGCTCTTGTACTAAGAGCACTGATCTATAGACATGTTTGATGCTAGGAAATGATGCCCCATTAGTGCGATAAAAATATGGGTCCTTAGCTCACGTGTGCTGGTGGTGGTGTGGAACAGGTATTTTGGGAATTATAATAACCAGCCCGACTTGATTTGAAGATAACGAGCTGGTCGCGAATATGTTATCCATGCCACTAACTAGTCATTGACATGAAACGTCTGTATATCTAGCTGTCTATCTACTTTCGCATGAGTAGATTCAGTCAGTAAGCAAGTAGGGTCAACTGGGGCAAATGCGTCTGTGGGGCAATTGCGTCTTTCGAGAATTACTGACAAACCCTTCAGAAGTTAGGCAACTAACGCCATCTAGTACAAAATTGCAACTAAAGATAGAAAAGTAGGTGGCGCCAAAGCTAAACTAATTTTTTGACACTCAGCCTAAACGAACTTACTAATTAACATAACTAAATATAGTAAGAAATTAAAAGATCTAAATTTTAAGATCAAGAAATTAAAAGACCATTCATTCATCAGTTAATTCATCCGTTCGCAAGCTACAATGCACACACACAAACAGTCAAACTTATAACACCCCATCGTTTTGCGTTGGGGGTTAATAAACAGATGATGAGAGTATTAAAATAATGTCAAAAAAAAAGTTTTATAGCTTGGATAATTATTGAAAGACATCTATGTCACTACAGATTTGGATCCCAAAATCTAAACGACCTCAGGAGGATCATTCCTATAGTCGAGATATTTTTTGTTATTGTCTCTCCTAATTTTAAAAGTTATAGAAGTGAGAGAGACCAAGAAACATCTCACACGAATCTCGACCCAGACGAAGGTGGTACGACGAGCTAAACTCCCACGACAAAGATGGGGCCATCAATGCCGGACAGTGTGAAGGGAGGGAAGGGAGACCCTTACCCACCAGTGGTGGGTAGCTGAGCTACCCACGTCCGTAGGAGTGTACTCTATTCTGATTCCCTACACGTGGTCCCCGGGTAATGCTAACCGGGTACCAAACTCTGGTGGGAGGCTTCGGCCGTGGCTAGTTACCACCCACCGGACCAAGCCATGCCGTGAAATTACCTAGTCGTGTTTCGGGATGTAGTCCGGTGTAACCGTTCCAAAGACGGGTCTGAGGAGTGGCGCACTTGTAGCGCCTCACTCAACTGCCGTCTTTGTACTTCTTCACTCTACAAAACTTCAAGGCTAGAGTGAATAAGTCGTATAGGTCGTCGTGCTCCATCTTAGACCACAACGTCGCTTAACATCAGGCGAGTTGGTGGTCAAACGCCGACCTATTCTACATTTAAAAAAAAAATACATCAATTACCAAACGATAGAATAAGTACAACAATTTCTTAACTCTTTTTGACTCTCATAAGTTTCATGACTGTCTCAGAGTTTTACCATTTACATAATATTTTGCATAATTATCACGTTTATTCACCCGCTCACGTGTTAATAAGCAAACGTGGCTTCGGAAGGTAACGTACGAAACTAATCGATAAAATAATGAAACATGGAATTCACTACACACACTCACTGGGTGTGTGTAGTGACTATACAGTGCACACTAGTGTAGTAAATACGAAACGGGAACCGAAAAGATGGTGTCGTGATTTTGTATTATTTTCTAAAACTTGTGATCGAAGAATCACGTAGTAATCGTAATCGCGTAGGTACTTCAGTTTCTTCTGAGTAGAGGCTCTTTAACCGAACAAGGCGGTCGAATCTATTTAAAAAACTTTGACGTTCATAAGTGTATCTTTGATACCCAAATTGAATAAAAACATTTTGTCTTTGACTATGACTTTGAGTCACTGACTTACTACATGGGTCCTTTTAACCATTTTCTTACGGTTCTCAGTCGATCGATAAACTGATGCTTAAAACAAACGCATAAACTCAATTTCGCATTTATAATATTGGTTTATTAAGAAGTTAGATAGGGAAGGACATTAGGATTAGTAAGTTAGAGTAGCATTACATAAGTTATGATAGGAATAGGTGTTTGTGAGCTTTGAGTTCTTAGTCTAAGCTTGTGAGACTATAGTGTACGCAATCATGAGTTTATATCTCCAATGTTACTAAATGATACAAAATAGGAATAATACTGATATCAGGGTTTATACTACCCAATAAAATATAAACTAGGTTTTATATTGAAGCAACAGGCCCTAGCTAATGTATTTAATATGTTTACCTAGCAATAAAGCGCGCAGAGCAAAATTTATTTGGTAACGCTAGAATATGGGCCCTAAGAGACAGGCCTAGCCGAGTTTGGGGCTCGCTATACAAATACTCAAGCAAGTATTATGATTGATGTAAACTTAATCTTAGGTTTAATAATTTTTTGCTTTATACTGACTTACCCATGTAACTAAACTATCTTTCTATTTTCGTATTTAAGTTTAAAAATCGCGCGTGGAGACGATGACTCAGCTATGTAAAACGAGTCCTATGAGATAAAAGTCGGTCTCTGCAATATTTGTGGTGTTATATAATATAATAGTATTGCAGACTTCCTATTATATACTGAGGCCCATGTTCACCAAAAAATGTGGCGGTTATTTGTTTAACCGTCCATTGTTTGACATTTAACTTATGACTTGTCAAAAACAGTTGGATAAAAGTTTAATCGGCTTGTCAAGTTTAGGTGACCTTTTTAGGGTTCCGTACATGAAAAAAAGGTAAAAAAGGGTAAAACGAGAACCTATTACTAAGACTCCGCTGTCCGTCCGTCTACGTCTGTCTGTCTGTCTGTCACCAGGCTTGAGTGAGGCGCTACAAGTGCACTACTGCTCAGACCCGTCTTCGGAACGGTTACACCGGACTACATCCCGAAACACGACTAGGTCACGGCATGGCTTGGTCCGGTGGGTGGTAACTAGCCACGGCCGAAGCCTCCCACCAGAGTTTGCTACCCGGTTAGCACTACCCGAGGACCACGTGTCATATCAGAATAGAGTACACTCCTACGGACGTGGGTAGCTCAGCCCCCAACCGTAAACGGCTAACGGTAACCGCTGCATATGGAAACCTGCAACAATTGTGGTGCTATTGATGTGTTGCCAACCAAGAGAGGTACGAGTATTTGTAGGTTTTTAGATACCTTTTTCAAAGCGCTCGATGTCTTATCTCACACTATACCCTTAGTGATTAGTTTTAAAAAAGGCAATGTGTCATTTAATATTGTAATTTTAAAGCATTTAGGTGTCTCGCATTCAAATCTTTTTGCCTTCACATCAAATATTATACAAAATACGTTCAGCCGTTACGGATTTACGTGGTGACAAACAGATTTACTACACATATTTTCGCGTTACTTTTAGTTTGAAAAGCATGAAATTTCTGGCATAACTAAGTAGTAATTATTCTCTATTAGTTATGAACTATTCTGTAGCAACTATTATTAATATTTACTAGCTGCGCCCCGCGGTTTCAACCTCCTGGTTCCAAGTCCCCGACGCAAAAAAGACGGGGTGTTATAAGTTTGACGTGTCTGTGTATGTGTGTGTGTTGAAGAGAGAGAGAGAAAGAGGGAGAGTGTGCGTGTGTGTCTGTAGTATCGTAGCTTCCGAACGGATGCACCGATTTTGATTTTGTTTTTTTTTTTGTTTGAAAGGTCGTTTTTTGTTTAGTCGGGAGTGTTCTTGGCTACGTTTGGTGAAAATTAATGTTAATAAAAAATTAATGTTAAAGTTTGTCTGTTCTCTACTTAGATGTCTCTACCAAACTTCACAGAATCTGCTGAGCTTGTCTTAAGATTGACTGAATGTTTTACTAAAATCGCTCTAGCCGTTTTGGAGTCCTTAACGAACACACAAACATACATATGTACACACATACACACATCGATTTTTACAGATAGGTACAGATAATTTATGTTGTGTACTTTCAGTCACGGCCATGAATACATTAAATATGTATTATAAAATAAGTACCTACCTATTTGTGGATTATAATTATGTAATAAAATAACCACCCATATTATATTTTATATAGCTTCCCTATTATTACAGAACTAATATTGGTAATAAGGTACTTTTTATGCAAACAACCCGGACGTACTAAACAATAATTAGAAGCAAACTCTACATATTTGGGTCAAAGTCATTGAAATAAGAAGGTCGTATTATAATTTAGAATCATGGTACGAAATTGATACAAAACAATAAGAATTTAAAGTCTTAACACATTGTCATAAGTTTTTTACCTCACAAGCTCGGATAGATGCAGTTTTTTTTGACGTGACAACGTCAAAAAAAAAAAAAAAAAAACACTTGCCGGGTGACACTTCAAGAAACTGCGTTACGCTCCGCTCACGTTATGCGCTCACAATGAGAGGGAGTCGTCCCTTCCACTCGGGCATGGTTAGCCCGCCTAAGAGCGAGAGAGACAGACATAAAAAGTGAAAGGCACGCGTCCCTGTCGTTGTCACGTAAAACTTTCGCCCGTATACCGACTTTACAGGCAACCAATTTTTTTGCTTGGGAGCAAAATGCACGAGACGTGCGATGCCAAATTCCTAGAACCGATAAAGGTTAAAAATCCCCCATTATACATTATTATTTATTACAACATTACACTTTAACTCTCGAAGAATCACAAGTTTTTGAAAATAATACAGAATTACAACAACACCTTTTCGGTTCCCGCCAAAAAACTCTATTCAACAATTTTCTATGCCGCCAGACGTTCTGACATCTGACATCTGACAACAAATCTTCTAAAAATGAGGTTGGTACTCTGGTACCGACCTCATTTTTAGAATATTTGCGCTGGCCAACTACGACGACTGCAAAAAAACGTCTCATTTTTGTCCTCGCTGTAGTGAGGTTAAAAGTTCTGTGTTTCGCTCAGCAGCAAATTTGTTCTGCCTCTCGTACTATTCTCGTTTTATTCCAGTAAGAGACACCCTCTCATGGTGGAAATTCCGCCAAAACGCACTAAGCGTCTCAAGTTTCAACTTTTCAACTCAACTTTTCTTGTAAGAACTGCAGAGGTGTGGAACTCGTTGCCTGCGTCTGTCTTTCCACCTAAATACAATCGGGGGTGTTTAAGAGTAAAGTGAATAGGTATCTCCTAGGCAAGCGTGTTACACCTTCGATCACGGCGACGCTTCCCATCAGGCGAGTCAATGATCAAACAAAATATTAAAAACATATTCTAAATATTCTTCTCCTTCGCTTGCTCATCTCAATACAAGTCCTCGCGCCAAAAAACAACTCTGCAGCCTTGCTTTACAAATAACTAAGGTCCGCCACATAGCTTTTTTTTTTAAATGCTATAAAAGAAAAACTGCTAAATATTTTCTTAAATTAATTTTTTTATTTGAAAGTACAATCCTTCCGGTTAATAATAAAAAATAATTTCTTTCAACGGCTGCCTCGGCTGGCCATGCAGTAGCCTGCACGATGAGGGACACACGAACAGGACGGCGCTACATGCCACACAGCCGAAGCTACACTCGATGTTTTGCGCCCTGTTTTTGAAGATCGCATTAACAGCCGCAGAAATAATACTGACCCTATATTAACCTAATATTTAAAAAAAAAAAAACAAGCTATCTAATTATGTCAGGTGTAGTGTATCTCTTAACGACGAACATATTCTAGGCATGGTATAATAATATACTCCGCCAGGTAAAGCATTCCGGTCACGGCAACACGTAGTGACGTCAAGCGATGCTTGAGCAAGACCGAAATAAGTAATTTACAAATAGTGCGAAAGAGACGGATGACGATGACGAGGGACGTCATGCGTGTTTGCTCCTGGAATGCTAGACCTATTTTGTTTTTCGATCATGTTCTAGGGTATCTTGTACTCATCATTATGACTTACTAGCTGCGCCCCGCAGTTTCAGCCGCGGTTAAAAAGTATCATATGTGCTATTCTAAACTATAATCTATCTCTGTGCCAAATTTCATCCGGATCTGTTCAGCCGTTCTGGCGTGAAAGAGTAACAAACATCCATCCATCCATCCACTTACAAACTTTCGCGTTTATAATATTAGTAGGATGTCAACTTTTATCCCATGATAAAAGTGTTGGTTGGTTGGTCCCATCAACCATGATCCAAAAAAAATATTCTAATTCTAGCAATAGGTCTAGCAATCCGGGAGCAAACACGTAATGACGTCACTCGTGATCATCATCCGTCTCTATCGCACTATTTGTAAATGATATCATTCGGTCTTGCTTAAGCATCGATTGACGTCACTACGTGTTGCCCACGTGACTGGAATGCTACACCTGGCGGAGTATATTATACCATGGGACCAACAATGAAATCGCGAAAGCAAAATCAGCTGTACATATATTCTAATATGTACAGCTGATTTTTTTTTCTTAGTCGCTGTTGAAATAAATTATAACCAACTAGCTGCGCACTGCGGTTTCACCCGCGTTCCTACAGGATCCGTTAATTTTTTCGGGATAAAATGTACCATATGTCCGTTTCTGTATCCCAGGCAACGTGTATGCAAAATTTCATGATAATCGGTTAATTAGTTTAGGTTAGGCGTGAAAGCGTCCTAGGAGGCCCAGGGGCGCCGGACACGGGGGTGTCTGGTGCTCCCAATTAAGGAGGGTCTCCTGAGGAGTCGATGCCTTGGTGTCCAGGGCATCGCTTCGGAGCTGGGGAGGGGGACGAGCCCCCTCCTGAGGTGGGTCCGGCTGCGGACAGCGGCGTGGTGGGGTTACGGAGATTCTGAGAGAGGCCCCGTGACCCCGCCACTGCCGACGAGGATGGACACCGTGGGGGTTTAGTCGGTAGGGGTGCCCTTCTGGCATCGAGTCCGACATACCCCGCTGCGCCTCCCCCGGGGCGTAGCGGGGATGTGTAAGCGCATTCCCCCACGAAAAAAAAAAAAAAAAAAAAAAAAAAAGGCGTGAAAGCGTTAGATAGATAGATAGATAAACTCTTTATTGTTCACACCACAGATAACAAAACAACAAGAGAAAAATAATGATAAAACTTATAAAATAGTGTAACAACTGGCGGCCTTATGACTAAAAGCGATCTCTTCCAGGCAACCTTAGGATGGAGAGGATACGACAAATGATTAAGGGACAGGGTGTGCAAAAATAACTAAAATAAATAAAAATAAGATTGATACAAAGAAACAACAAAACATCGAGTATTATACCTATACACCTACATAAACTATTTACATAAAAACAAATAAAACAAACGAACAAACTCACTTTCGCATTTATAATATTAGTTAGGATTCTAATTGTCGTATCGAAAAGAAGTATGTAGGTTGGTTATACGTAAATGGAGTTGGGATGGTAAAACTATAATTTGGTATTTCGGCGCTGATCTGATCAACTTTTTAATTTATTTTTATTTATTTAATAAGTATACATAGTACTGAACAAGTATAATGTAAATCTAAATATAAAGGTTCAAGTAATAGGAGACAATATGACTAGAGTACCCTAGATTGCGCACTAGACGAACCTGTCTCGCGAAATGTAGTCTCTTTCTTCCATATCCATATATGTAGTTAATTAAACAAACACAAAGATAAACAAGTAACATAATTAGCAAGGAATTGAAGTATTTGTCCACTGTTTGTTTGATTTTTATAGGCTTTTATGTATTTGAGGAGTGTGTGTGCGTGTGTGTGTGTGTGTGTGTGTGTTAGTGTGTGCTTATGTAATGTTTAGTTCCAATTTCAGATACTTTGCCGTAACGAGCCCACTTGCTGCTATAGACAATCTGTACGGCTTTAAGAAATAGATGAACGGCTATATTAACTATGCCAGATGATCATGAAGCCAGGAAGTGGAAAGCGTGTTTTTTTTAAACCAAATAGTTAAAATGAAAATAATGTTGTATTATTTTTTACAACAAGCTGTGACAGCCTAGTTGGAGAAGACCTGCCTCTCAAGCCAGAGGGAGCACGGTCGATCACAGCCGACGGCACGCACCGATTTGTTCATGCCATCTGCTACATGACTGGAGCCCGGCGTATGGTGACAAGCTCGCCCCCTGTAACATTTGGGACTGAATATCGTCCGGTGAAGTGTGGGTGTTGTATTACACCTCAGCCAGCCCTCTCGAGGGAAAGGCGTTACAATATGTTATTTTTTACTACTCCTATTAGTAAAATATTCTTAATTTTTCAAACTAAAACTCTAATAAATTCAACCTGACCCTTAGAATAACTTAAGATGTGACCTTATTTCGTTGACTTTGACCCAAATAATAATGTTTGTTTTTAATCACTCCTCCCCAGACTGTGACCTCGCGTCGCCTTCATGCCACCTTGATTGATTTTGCCGACTCATATTCGAGTTAAAAATTGTATTTGTCAAACTGTTGAACTACAGCACAAAATGTCATGATCATATTACGCAAAGTAATCGATTAATATCTTGAAAACCGACGTACCACGGGCGTGGCCTAAGGCTTTCAAATGCTGTTCATGGGTGCAAAAATGTGCAGATATATTAATCTGCGAAGTTTATGGCAAGTGACATAGAATGCTCGTTACCAGTTAGTCGTGTTTCGGGATGTAGTCCGGTGTAACCGTTACGAAGACGGGTCGCAGTGGCGCACTTGTAGCGCCTCACTCAACTGCCGTCTCTGTACTTTTTCACTCTACAAAACTTCAAGGCTAGAGTGAATAAGTACCTTATAGGTCGTCGTGCTCCATCTTAGACCCCAACGTCGCTTATCATCAGGCGAGTTGGTGGTCAAGCGCCGACCTATTCTACATAAAAAAAAAAAAACATTTGGGGGGCGTTGGCCCATGGTATTACAATTATTCGGAAGCGTTTCCGTTCGGATACCAAAAATGTTAATCTCGATTTTTTCGGATCTCTGTCCGTATTCATAAGTTTTTAAACGTGATTCATTCTTCGAATCCCAGGGACCCTATTCGGAGATTTTAAATTCTCATCTCACCTTCTTTCGTCCTTGTTGCTCTCATTTAAAACGTCATAGATGTGAGAGTGACCAAGATAAAATCTCATCTCATCTCACGCGCAGGAATAGCCCCCCAGGGCGGAGATTGAAGACAAGGGTGACCTAAGAAGTTTGCCCCAAATCATGAAGTACTTCCGCGGTCCCTTCAGGATACCAAATGTTCGGATGTTCGTACTTTAAACCTTTTGCTCAATTAAGAGACTGCCCTTGAAACCTTGTCGTAATGTATGTTTTTATGGTAAAAAGCAGATTTGATTGATGATCGACTGTATTAGCAAAATGTTGGAGCGCATTAGTTAATCTACAAAAATTTACCAAGCGAAGCGAGACCTCAGGGACAAAACATATCGTCACGCCTTTCCCCCGAGGGGGCTGGCAGAGGTGTTATACACCACCCACACTTCGCCGGACGATATTCAGTCCCAAATGTGACAGGGGCGAGCCTGTTGCCATACACCGGGCTCCAGTCATGTAGCAGATGACATACAATCCGCACATATGTTCACACAATGAACAAATTGGTGCGTGCCGTCGGCTGGGGTCGAACCCGCGCCCTCTGGCTTTAGAGGCGGACCTTCTCCAAACTAGGCTGCCATCGCTCTTTTTTGTAAGTAAGTTTGTGTCATTTTTATTAAGTAGGTATAAAAATTGAAAAACACGTGAAGAAAAATGGTTTTGGTCAAAAAAATGCTTCTCATAAATATGTAAAAACCCCATTGTTTAATAATATACTCCGATATTACATAAAAGACAAAAATACTTTAATTGTTTTATATGTTGGCTTCGCACGTATTTTGCATTTTTTTTTTCACTGAAGATCATTATCAAGATAATAAAAATATATTATGTAGGTAAGTAAACATAATGACAGTCCTAGTCAGCGTCAAATATTGAAGTCACGGTCCAGTCCGAGTCATGGCCCGGTTTTAAGTGGTACGTAATGGTTTTTCTAGAGAGTTCTCTCTTTTCTTACTCTACTCACAATTTATAAAATAAAATAAATAAAAAGTAAATTAGTCCTACTAATATTATAAACGCGAAAGTTTGTATGTATGTATGGATGGATGGATGGATGTTTGTTACTCTTTCACACCAGAACGACTGAAAAGATCTGGATGAAATTTGGCACGGAGATAGATTTTAGTCTAGAATAGTACTTATGATACTTTTTAACCGCGGGTGAAACCGCGGGGCGCAGCTAGTATTTCATAAAAAAAATTGCCATTTTATTCACGTTTCACGCCAACTTGATCAATATCCATAAATATCCAAGTCTAACATCATTCAGATTTTTTATCGTTTAATATTATTAACGA
This sequence comes from Peribatodes rhomboidaria, assembly GCA_911728515.1. Taxonomy (NCBI): domain Eukaryota; kingdom Metazoa; phylum Arthropoda; class Insecta; order Lepidoptera; family Geometridae; genus Peribatodes; species Peribatodes rhomboidaria. The sequence goes on from OU452190.1 coordinate 4,249,965, forward strand.
TATGAACTTAAACCCGAAAAACGAATCGACACGACGTCGGTATTTGAAAAACATAGAACGTTTTATAATTTTGTTACTTCTTTCTGGCTTATGCACTACCAGCCATACAGCCCATAAAATAAAACTAACACACGTCAATACGTACCGGCCAGTATTGCAGCTAAATAAGGTCCATTGATATCGGACTCCTTTACATACAATCATTGCGTTCCGATGGCCGAACCAGAGAAAGGTGTCTTTGCCGTGACGTCATTGCACGCGAACGTAGAGCTAGGAATTTTTCGACAGGACTAAAAATAAGTTTAATGATAGCATCATAGCTTTGGTTTTTCTTTCTATTACATCTTGTCATTCATATTAGTAGTATCATCAAACAGGATTATCTCGCCTCTATAAGTTAACAACCGAATTATCACCTCTTTCACTGTTGATGGCAAATTGCCCCAAAACCCAAGAAGGGATATTGAATGGGAGGTATACTTGGCTATTGACGTTGACGCAGCAATGAGCACTTTTTATGCATTGTTAGCCGGTTGTTTTGATTGTTGTGTTACACATAAACAGGTTTCTACTTCTAGCTTACGTTGTCACTATCACTCCAATCAGTTCAGTTCTGTCCATTAATATTGCCTGGATGAGATCGCTTTTAGTGATAAGGCCGCCAATTGTTACATTAAGTATTCAGTGATTTATTTATTATTTATAGTTTAAACAATAAAGCGTTTATCTTTGTATTTATCTAACTACCCATTTCCATTTCACGTGGTTCCTGGGGTGAACTGAACAAACTTGAGTTAACATGTACAAATGCAAAGCCACAGCCCGACTTTTAGTCGTGCTCTAACACTAACATTAAAATTACCCCTCCACCATACGAGTACACACGGCGACTCTCTAGAACGTGTTGAACGGATTCACGACCCAGCATGTGCATGGGTCCACTTTTTGTCGTGTGAGAACGTGACAAGGCTATGCATAAACATACGTCTGTCTCGATAAAAAGAGTCCACACACCGTTGACGCGTTTCGTTTGCTCGACCTGTAAGCCCGTGCCCTGGCCTTTTATTCCCATGGTTACGTTTTGTTTCCGACGCTGCACGACCGCGAACCGTATCACCACGTGATAAGGTTTATGGCGGCGCAACGTTGGAAACAAAACGTAACCATCATGACAATGAGACGTCATGGCACTGACGCTGAGCAGGTCCAGCAGTCCACGTACGGGACTACCTCGCGGCTCCGTATACGCGCTCATGCACTTCTCAGTACGCTCGCACAGCGCAACCTATCTCGCTGTTCAAGTCTTTGATCGCTCAACAACTAGATGTTGACATATTTGACATTAAATTCTACCTTCCTTAGCAATAAAGGTTGTTTAGCCTCGGAATAGTCATAGAGCGTTTTGTCTCTATCAATCGAGTTCAAAATTTTCAGAGAAAGACAAAGACAAAAAAGGACTGTATTGTAATTTAGAACCTACAACGTTTATTGCTAATGGGGTTCATGTATATGAATGTTTGTATACAATTACAATCAAACAAATAGTTAAGTTATCAAACAGATAAAATACAGAAAACAAACAAAGAAGAAAAAATTTAAGTACTCCTGTTCTTAAGTATTTTATTAGTGTATTTAACTATTGGAATGAAAATTTAAAATATAAAAAAAGTAAATCTGTGTAATTACCATCAACATACCTACAATCATTAGACACACCTACTACAGCTATTATCCTTAATTGGATGTTTTCGTTGTCGAACGATTTGCAAAATCAAGCATCTTTTTGTGATATACCATACCACATTTAGGTGTCAGATGTAATAATAAAGCTTACTAATCTTACTATAGTTAAAGTCCGGCTACAACCAGCGACTTGCATGCTCAAACAATAGTTTGTGCAAATTAGCGTTCTGTGCAAGCCATTTAAGCGGTATACCGTTTTAAACTTGTTATCGTTGATTTCGTGTAATAGGTACCGAGCCTTAACGAATATGCAATTGGAATGTATTTTAGATTTAAGATGAAGCGTGTGACTGGGCCTCACGGGCATGGGCACAATTGAATTAAGTAAAACAAAAAATTGAATTAACTTAATATGTTTTTTTTATTTAGTCAAAGTCTGGCTTAAAATCCAGAATGTATGACTGTTTGACTTAATAAAACACTATTAAATTTAATTTATGGAATAATTGGTAAATTAAAGTAGCCTTCCTAATTTATTCAAGTAGGTAAGTAGATAACTGAAAATATAACTTATTAATTTTAATTTAACTGCGTGTATTATTTTTTGGAATATCTTTAATCTATATATCTATCACTAAATTTATAAATGTGAAAGTGAGTTTGTACGTTTGTTTGTATGTTACGCTTTCGCGCCCTAACCATTCAACCGTTCATCATAAAATGTTTCATACACATAGTCAGGGGCAGAGAAAAGGACATAGAGTACCTTCATCCCGGAAAACAAAACAACATCTGTGGTACCACAGGTGAAACTGCGGGGCACAGCTAGCTCAACATATAACTAATATATACCGACAATTTCTCGCGTCAGAAGTTTATACAAACGACTAGCATAATGATGTTATTTTCCATACTATTTATCAGTTTGTATTCAATTCTAAGACGTGCAAAAGTAAATAATATGTCAATAGCAAAACAAAGAGAAGCAAAGCTAATAGATTAATAAAATATAGGAAAACGGTATTTAAGTGACAATAAGGAAACCTCACATTTATTGTAAGATGTCGTCGTTAAACTATGGCATTAAAACAATGTCTTAAAGCTAAGGCTTAAGTCTAAAAACTACAAGAAAAGGAAGAATTAATTAACTTTTTCGCAAGTAGTGATTTTTATTTACGTTTTTTTTAGTATTCCTACCTACATGTTCATTAGCGTCAGCGTCATAGAGTCATAGTTTGCTTAGACTTTTTCGTGATCATTGACATATTGCATGAATTTCGAAGATTAAGAAATAAATTAATACAAACTATTATTCATTTTATTGTACATTTAGTTATTATACTTCAACCTTAATTTAATATCTATTTGTATTTATTGTACGTTCGACTACCTTATCTAGCATTAATGTTTTGGTAAGTATTTTTTTTAAATGCACCTGCTGCTATTTAATAACGTTTGGAGATAACTTGTGGAAATCAACTCATGCAAGTTATGATGCCAGTCTAAAGTCCACCTCAAAATCTGCCGTGTCTACTGATTAATACCACTATCGTAGTATCCAAGAGAGAGCGATCCAGCGGCTGCCAGCCAGTGTCGCCCCGTGACCGCAGCGTACGATACGCTTTAAAAAAATACCGTTCCATTTTCGAATTTCCGTCGAACGCGCGCTCTTTTTAAAAAGAATAACAAAACTTTTTATTAATTTAAATTTTTTAAAGACGCGTTTTTTCTATAAGTGTATTTTTTAGTTTGTGTTAATTCGAACTGTCGTAAGATTTAAATTATTGTGTGAGTGTAAAAAGTAAAAGGAGGTGAAACGCTTGTAATTTTCGGTGGTGAGTAGCGTTTTTGTCATCATAATAAATGCTGCTATTATTGTAATAATAAGATGTACTCGTAATAGAATAAAATAACAGTAAATTGCATGTGTGTTCGTTAAAAATTATTTTTTAAATTACAAACAACGTATAAAAATTACATAAAAATATGAAAATAGTCAGTTTTTGCGTGTGTGTTCAATACACACTATTTTTTAAATTACAAACAACGCTTAAAAATTACATTTAAAAAACGGATAATCGTCAGTTTAAGTATAAAATCTACAAACATTGTTTATGATACGCAATTTAATTAAACAATTATGACAATAATTGTTACATTATCTATTCAACAAACTTCGTAAAAAAGGTAAATGACATTGTAAAATTTTCGAAGCAACTTTATAATTGGTTTTTAATAACTTTTTCATTATGTTCACTCATAACGCAAGTCTGACCAGTTAAAAATACAGCTTCTGTAGAAGAGCTGATTACGGTAAATGACACTTATTATTACACCTACTTTGACCAATAAACAATAAAATTACTACAACAAATAAAAGGTTATATTACCAACGCTAACCTACTTACAAAATTACGATATCTCATTAATTGCCAAAGTTACAAGTTCTAGGTTTTTTATCGCTTACGTAAGATAAATTACAGAAATCGCGATGACTGTGTGGTTGAGAGTGCAAGCCTGTGGCAGGCGCGTGCTTGACCGATTCTCTAGTGCAGGTGAAAATACGTTAGTTGACCTCTTTGGATAGATTACAAAGAAAAAAAATTAACAACTTTACTTTTATTTTAATTTAGTATTTGAACGCGCCTTTTTGTTGATGAAATACGAGATAGCCCCAGAAAATTCAAAATTCGAGTTTCAAAAACTTTTTCATAGTCAAACCTCATTTCACTACTTACTATTTAATTATAAATGCGAAAATATAATACAATAAATGCTAAAGTTTGAATGGATGAATTTATGGATGTTTGCGACTCAATCCCGCTAGAATGACTAAACGGATCTGGTTGAAATTTGTTTGAGAGCTAGATTATAGTCTGGAATAATACAAATCTAGTTTTTAACCGCGGGTAACATCGCAGGGCGTAAAATATATCTAAGTTGTGATTTAGGTATTTGTTAATAATTATGAGCAAATTAGCAGTTGGTACGTGACAAATATTAAATCTGTCACAGAGCCTTATTAATGAGCTGGTAACAGCCTTTAATTACTGAGAGTTCGTCAAGCATTACATCAATTCTTTCAAAGACCCAAATGATTATTGACCAAGGCCATTTAAGCTATTTAGCCTTAATCTGTTACTTAACAATTTTAATTTTCTGTTACAAATCACAATAATTTGCTTACATTTTTTTAATCACAATAAAATCATAATTATGTAGTAACATAAATAATAAATGAAAAAATAATATTCAGGGCACCTTACAACACGGTCGTCTGACCCCAAACTAAGCAAAGCTTGTACTATGGCGGCCAGAGACTGATATAAATACATATATTTAAATACATACTCAAATAGATAATAAAGACATAGAACAAATGTTCATCACATGAATATTTGCCCTAGGTAGGAATCGAACCCACGCCCCCTAGCTCAGAAGGCAGGTTCACTACCTACTGAGCCACCGAGGCAGACATATCAGCATATTTAGATGTGTTATATAATATTATGTGAAGAAATATTAATAAGGTAGGTAGTTTTAGTTGCTCATTAAATCCCCCGCAAGCTGAGTTTGTGGTCGAGGCGTTCGTCATAATTTGACGAGTAGTTTTAACGGTCAATTGGGACAATTCGGCTTTTCATGTAGGTATAAACATGTAAATGTTCATATATTTGAACTACAATAAATTAAGTGCCGTTTATTCGATTATTCATCGATTTTTGCAGGCAAGATCATTTCGATACAAGTTTTTAATTCGAAGACTAATTTGTGGATAATTTTGTTATGGGACGTGAACTCGTGAGGTTTCAATTCCCAACAAACTATTTACTACTTAGATATGAAACTATGTTCGTGCCAAATAAATAGAGACAATAGTAGAAAAGACAACAGACGTTAGCGAAAAATCTCAAAACAGAGGAACTAAAAGAATAATCAATTTGATGTCTTATCACGTTAAAAATATTTAATTTTTAGCACACAAATTATGTTATTGCAAAATTAACAACTTGAATCTAATTTGTCTGAACTGTCTTCAATCTATTTGGCGCTAACTATAAATAGTAAATAAGTAGGTACGTCTGTATGAAATAACTCGAACTTTTGACCAGTTTTGGATTACCAAATTCAGCAGTGCAAAAACTAGCAAAAGTTCAAATTTGGAGAACAGCAAACAAACTCTCAGCTATTATGTGTGTCGTTTCACAACCGATTATACATAAGACGAACTTGTGAAACAAACCGGTCAATAGTTGCTCGTATGATCGCGGCCCGAGACATTCACTGCGAAGTTTCTGAACGTGACTTTTGTAAACAGCGATTTGGACGTTAACCGGTCATGGAGATTTTGCCCTCTGTTAAAACTGGCACAATAAACAAACTGCAACAGCCAAAAACATGTCCTCAAATTTTTTTTTTGGGTAAATGTATGTATCTTAAAATGTAAAAAAAAATCCTCAAATGTTTGTAATAAAACTTTTAGGAGAGCGATTATTTTACTAGTGTTTTATTTAAGTACTTTGTTTTTCCTAAAATTTGAATTTTTTTGCTTGCCTCAAGTTTACCTACAACATTTCCTCGTAGGTACGTTTTTGAAGTGCGTACTAAAATAAAAAAAACTGGGCTGGTTCTGGGCTGATTTAAAAATAAAGATAAGACAGAGGTACATGGATTGTCACATGTTGAGAGGTACATGTACATGTTGAGAGGTTGTATGGATAGACCGGCTATAATACTCACATGGTTGCATGAGCGTCAAATACTTGTTTTTGTAAGGATAAATTATTGAATTAAAAAATACCTAAACCAACATAAGAACAGTAAAAAAAACTCTTTTTATCCTTTGGGCCTTTAACGCACGTCAAACTTATAATGCTCCTTTGTTTTGCGTTTGGAGTTAAAAACCTGCGTCTGTCTTTCCACCTAAATACAATCCGGGGGTGTTTAAGAGTAAAGTGAATAGGTATCTCCTAGGCAAGCGTGTTACACCTTCGATCACGTCGGCGCTTCCCATCAGGCGAGTCAGTGGTCAAACGCATGCCTAGTTTGTTATAAAAATATATATACTCGTATATATATATTATGTAAGTATGTATGTACCTATCTATCTATCTATGAACACTAGTGGCTCTGTGAGCTGTAGACCTCGCGGCCGACGTCTGTCCTCCTGTACAGGCAGCATTCCTCGCATATTTCCGCCATTTTGAAGAAAAAAAAAACTGACTTTGACAAAAAAATCGAAATAATTATTGAACCTACTCTCAAAATTTTAAGATAAAAGGTAACCTGTGGAGAAAGACATCCGGATCCGGACAAAGATCAGGACAGAGATCCGCACAGAAATTCGGACAGAATTCGGATATCCGAAAGCATTCTTGTCGACGCTGAAACAAGCTTCGCTCGCTAACGCTGCTCAGTCGATTAAAAATATAAATTTAAAAAAATATGTAGTTAAAAATTATAAACTCCAGTAAAATTCTACTTATTTTTAAGGCCTGCCTTGGACTTGACCGTGACTTGAATGTTTGGTACATATTCACTAAAAACACTCCTATTATTTATTTAATAACCTATTGTTGATATGATTTAATGATTCGTTTTATTATTGAAGTCGAACTTCTTGCATAGCTTTCAAAAACAGTTGGTTAAAATTAATCAGCCGGTCAAGGTCGGTGCTGTTTGCCTTAAAACGACCACAGATACGTGTTTTTTCAAAAACCTGCATTAAACTATTTGAAATATTTATTACTGAATATAAAATATCAAGATATAAAAAGAAAAAAAAACTGAGATTTTATTTTCAAAATATTTGTATTATCTTTTAAAATTTAAAACACACATGTCCTAGTCTATTCCTTTTCTGTGAACACAAAAAGCAATTGTGCTTAATATAAGTGTCAGATACATTTATTAACTTTAAAATAAAATCATCATTTGAGATCTTAAAAACCCAAATATGGCGAATATATTTAATGCCACATATAAATATATTACCCTACATTTTACCATACATGTGTTTTTTAAAATAAATAATTATCCATTTAAAGCGAATTTTAATACATCGTGTTTACCAAAAATGTCACTATCAGAATAATTGCTGACAGCAACAAGTTCTTATTTAAAACTAGCTGCGCCACGCGGTTTCACCCGCGGTTAAAAAGTATCCTATGTGTTATTCTAGACTTTAGTCTATTTCTTTGCCAAATTTCATCCCGATCTGTTCTGCCGTTCTGGCGTGAAAGAGTAACAAACATACGTCCATCCATTCTTAGAAACTTTCGCGTTTAGAATATTAGTAGGACAAACCTACCTATTTATCTACTATTTGTAGTTAGCGCCAAATAGATTAAGACAGTTCAGACTAATTATGTTAAATTTGTTAATTTTGCAATATTATAATTTGTGTGCTAAAAACTAAATATTTTTAACGTGATTAATCATGGATGGATATCCATCCATTCTTTATAACAATTTTGACAGCCTTGGTGGCTCAGTTGGTAGTGAACCTGCCTTCTGAGCTTGGGGGCGTGGGTTCGATTCCCACCTATAGTCTGTCCAACGAAACGAGCTAATAGGGAAATCAAGCGTGGAACATCATTGGTTGGAGATAAGGAACTTAGGGCGCGTTTACATTGCGACCAAATATCAGTCCGATTCTGTATCTCGTGCGGTGCGGACGTCTTGTTTGGTGCTCTTCTCAGTGTGTTCACAGTGTTCGGTTTTACGTTGACCCTGCTTGTTTACTGGACTGATTCCTACTTACCTGTTGACTTGGCGTGTTTTTGGACTGATTATTTCATACAATGGCCAAAAATTATTATATTCCATTTTTTTGTTTCAATTGAAGATTATTTAAGTAAAAATATTATTTTTAGATGATAGAATTGCCTAGCAGTGGGACAATTAAGGTAACATAAAAAAAAATAAAAAAAATTAGTGAACGATTTAGTTAGATTTAGTAGACGGCAATGTAAACGCAGCCTTACATTTTTAAGAATTAGTCACGCCCACTGACCAATCCTGGCAATTTAAGTCGATGCTGCGTCCTTATCACTTTCATACGATTGTGCAAGGGAGAGGGCGCCATATTAGCTCGTTTCGTTGGACAGAGTATAGGGCAAACATTTATGTGATGAACATTTGTGTTTGTTCTATGTCTGGGTGTTGATATGTATTTAAGTATGTATTTAAAAATATCTAAGTATGTATATCAATCTCTGGCAGACATAGTACAAGCTTTGCTTAGTTTGAGGTCAGGCGACCGTGTGTGGAAGTATCCCGAATTTATTATTATTATTATTTATTATAACAAACTTTCGCGTTTATAATATTGGTAGGATAGGATATCCAATTGTGAGTAGATAGATAAATAGCTTCGAAAGATCATTTTTCCACTATCCGGTACGGCACGGCCCGGCACGGCCCGGCACGGCCCGGCACGGCCCGGCACGGCCCGGCATGGCAGCCGTGGATGCATAGGTAAATGTATGAAAATGAATGGCACTTAATCAACTTACCGGCTACAGCGCCGACAGTGCCTTCGATCACACCGGCCGAGCCGTGCCGACAAGCGGAATAACTTCAAAAACTTACCTAGAAGGGTAAACACGGTTGAGGCACGTCAACAACAAAACCAGCTAGTTTGTTTTTTTGCGGACGCTACATAAAATTTAATCGTCTCTTATGACTCTTGTAGATGTTACTAGAAAGAATCTGGAACTCTATTCTGGGGCCCTCTTTGGAGATTTGAGATTTTCGTCTCACCTTTTTTCGTCCTTGTTGCTCTCGTTTAAATGGTCATGGCGTGAGATGCTACCCTGGTCACTCTCATGACTCTTCTCTTTTTCAATTCAATTGAATTCAAATATTTATTTCAAATAGGCACATCAGAGTACACTTTTATTATGTCAGAAAACAAAAATTGCCAAAATTATAATTAATTGAAAATAAAATAATGTTATATAAAATCAAACATTAAAAAGCACAACAAAAATAAATATAAAAATAGAACATGTCAAATTAAATTGTGTAAATTAAAATGAATAAACTTACCTACCTATGACTTTTCGAGAGACAATGACTACAAAATATCTAACACGGAGTAATATATAAGGGTCATTGTCTCTCTCGTTTGATAAGTCATAAGAGTGAGAGTGACCAAGATAGTATCTCACGCGTCTACTCTTACAAGTCGAGATGTTTGTCATTGTCTCTCTCGCTTCAAAAGTCATAGGAGTAAGAGTGACTAAGAAACATCTCACGCGTCATGACTAGAAGGCCAGGAGGACTATTCCTACGCGTGAGATGAGATGAGATTTTATCCTGGTCACTCTCACACCTATCTTATATCTTTAAATGAGCAATTCTTGTATATATATATATATTTAATTGAAATCTCGGAATCGGCTCCAACGATTTTCATACAATTTAGTATATAGGGGGTTTCGGGGGCGATAAATCGATCTAGCTAGGAATCATTTTTAGAAAATGTCATTTTATTCGTGTTTTATCGATAATCAACTTAAACATAAACTTGGAAGAAAAATAACAAAAAGGAGACGTTTGAGTAGTCTCAACTGAAAAATATGACTCTTCCTGACATCTATTGGCGAATAATAATACTATTTTTTGTGAGCAACTAATTGTTTTAACGACACAACAGCAGATGGCGTTGTTAAGTAACACGAAGTCAATGAGTGTTTGCTTGCTTTGAGGTTAGACTAAAATCAATTGTTTATTTTCCAAAAAACACAATTAAAAAAAAAAATACCGAGCAAAGCTCGGGCATCCAGGTACTGACTATTAAAACGAGAGCAACGAGGACGAAAAATTGTGAAATTGAATCTCTCTCCGAAAGAATAGCCCTCCTGGCCTTTTAAAAGGGCCCTACAGAGACTGAAGAAGCTTGTTAAATATGGCTTAAGGTGATTTTAAGTATTTTTTGTTCTTTTATTTTTGCGGTTTCTTGTGTGAACAGCAAAGAGTTTTTCTATCTATCTAGGCTATATCCTTACTAATTATAAAATCGGAAGTAACTCTGTCTGTCTGTTTGTAGGCTTTTCACGGCCAAACGGCTGAACGTTTCTTGATGAAATTTGATAAATAGTTGCAGTATGTCACAAGGAAGGTTTTTGGATCCTTTTTTCTGAATAAATAAATCTTTTTGTCATCAAATTCTGTAAATTAATAAAAAATAACGCGCCGCCTACCTAATGCGTCAGACAACATCACAGAATAGTACGTAGTTGGTACTAAAATCACAACTGAAATTATAACTCCGCTCAAAACCAGCCAGTATTTTTTTTAAATTTAGGACTCTGATCTCTTTGGTAACGGATTATTCATAATTTGAAAACTGTTACAGTATAACACGAGGAGGCTTCATGGATACTTTTTTCTGAATAAATTAATGATGGTGATGGCCGTAATTATTAAGGTTACTCAATCAGGAACTAAATGTAGGAAGATCTATCTGTCACCGCAAAAAGTGGCGGATGTAGGAAAATGGATCTACTGCTAATGTGGCATGTCGTTTACTGACGACTCTGAAGACGTTAATGTTTGAGCACGTCTGTGTGCCTCATAATGTTACAGGGGGTTACCACGAGTTTGGATCGTAAGGAAACTTTTTTCGTTTTCGTTTGGCTTCATACTTTTTTATTAAATTGTATTTATTTATTTGCTAAAATACAGTGCTGATTAGTGCTTAGACTAATCACAAGTACAGAGACCCTGTTAGAGCGCTGCAAAATAGATTTAAGTATTTATAATGTTACAAATAGGATAACATAAAATCTTACACAGTATTGTATCTATCATACTCAACACTTGTCTAGTTTATAACATTACTTACTTATAACATTATTTATAATAATTTTAAACAGTACTTCATATAAAATTGCTAGACATTTGTGACACACAGTCGTCTGACCTAGTACATATAGTGTGCTTTGAGGTTTTACTTCGTAAAAATCTTTGAGACGTTTTACATACGGTCGTCTGACCCCAAACTAAGCAAAGCCTGTACTATGGCTTGCCGCTGCTGTCAGAGACTGATATACATATTGTAGATTTTTAAATACATACTTTAGTAAATATTAGCACTTCGATATGGAACAAACACAAATGATGAACATTTGATTGTTTGCTGTAGGTGGTTATCGAACCCACTCCCCCAAGCTCAGAAAGCAGGTTCCCTACCAACTGAGCCACCGAGCCAGTCACTTACTTCCCATGGTACTTAGTTTTTCTGCATGTTAACCAACATTACCATATCATATCATCATTATATCATATCGTCACGCCTTTTCCCCGAGGGGGCTGGCAGAGGTGTACAACACTCACACTTCACCGGACGATATTCAGTCCCAAATGTGACAAGGCGCGAGCCTTACACCGGGCTCCAGTCATGTAGCAGATGACATATAGTACACACATAATTATGTTCACACAATGCACAAATTGGTGCGTGCCTTCGGCTGGGTTCGAACCCGCTCCCTCTGGCTTGAGAGGCGGGCCTTCTCCGGCTAGGCTATCATCGCAAAAAATTACCAAATCAACTTTACTATATTTTCTTAATAAATTGTATTAAGAACATACAGTAAATGTATGAATATGAAAAAATATGTATAGGTATATGTATAAATTGTATTTTGTGTGTGTATAAATAATTGTGAAAAGTTTTTTTATCTCTAAAGCGGTTCCATTTAAATTTTAAATAAATTACCATTTGTAACAGTGAAAAAGTCGATTTTTTCAGTATTAAAGCATTCAATTAAATCTTTTTATCGTAAAAATGAAACAGGCAGACATAAGACAGACAACTATTTCCATATTTCCATTAATTAAAGTCAGTAATATTAACATTATTCGTAAAATAAAGTGTACTTAAATATGTGCTTTGAGCATTATTTGCGTACTCACAACACTATTTATATACTCGTACGTACGAGTATATATTATTATCTACCTATTTAATTTCGTTTAAATAAAATGAAGGGAAACCTTGTGCGTTTGTAGGCACATAAGTAAGTCCTTACCTATACCGAGTATCCTACGTAATAATAAAATTAAACCTTACGCAAGACCTAAATAAATATTTATTTTCCACGTGTATATCACGTGTCATTGGTCTTAGCAAACAATTCATAAAGACATTGACATAAACAGCACTTTGTAAGGACAGGGCGAACAAACATTTCATCTGCTCATTTAAAGCGCATACTGTAAGACGGGAATTCTGAGACACACGTCTCGCGCGTGTGGCGCACAATAATTTTATTAATAGCCTCGCTTTAAAATTACTTGCCAAACGCTAGTGTGATAGAGCTCTTAGTTAGTCCCTAGAAGTCACGCGTCTCTCTATACCCAAAAGTTACTCACATACGCACTACTCATATTTAGAGGTACACTAACTAAGTTTGATAAGACGCGGTATCTACCATTGTAAGTCATCTGCTATGACTGGAGCCCGGTATATAGCGATAGGCTTGCTCCCTGTCACCTTTGGGACTGAATATTGTCCGGCGAAGTGTGGGTGTTGTATTACACCTCTATTATAGCGGCAAATACAACAAATACAATACAAGGCAAGTTGTAATACAGTCTTACTATAGTTTTTTCAACGGAAAGCTAAAATGTAATACCAAACTATAATGGGACGCAATGCTCGGATCACCGACTCTAGATAACTGCCTCGATGATTTGTCTTCACAAGTACATCGAAGTAAATATCTAGAGACGGTACGAGTAAGTATTGCATGGTTGTGTTACTTTTATCGAATTAGCAAGTCTAATATTAACTAAGTAATGACAACAAAAGGCAAACCCCATAAGATTATCACTAGGCGCTCCCGACGATTCCACCCGCATTAAAAAAACTATGTGCTCACACAGACTATAGTCTATTTCAGTATCAATCAATCAATATCAGGTCTGGATGAAAATTGGCATAATGATAGATAACAGTCTAGAATAGCACATAAGATAATTTTAACCGAACTGCCCGTGGGGGCTTAGCTACCCACGTCCGTAGGAGTGTACTCTATTCTGATTCCCTAGACGTGGTCCTCGGGTAGCAAACTCTGGTGGGAGGCTTCGGCCGTGGCTAGTTACCACCCACCGGACCAAGCCATGCCGTGAAATGACTTAGGGTCTTATTCGGAGATTCGAAATTTTCATCTCACCTTTTTTCGTCTTTGTTGCTCGCGTTTAAAACATCATAGGTGTGAGAGTGACCAAGATAAAATCTCATCTCATCTCACGCGCAGGAATAGCCCCCCTAGTCGTGTTTCGGGATGTAGTCCGGTGTAACCGTTCCGAAGACGGGTCTGAGCAGTAGCGCACTTATAGCGCCTCACTCAACTGCCGCCTTTGTACTTCTTCACTCTAGAAAACATCAAGGCTAGAGTGAATAAGTGCCTTATAGGTCGTCGTGCTCTATCTTAGACCACAACGTGCTTAACATCAGGCGAGTTGGTGGTCAAACGTAGACCTATTCTACATAAAAAAAAAAAAAACGCGCGCGTGGGGCGAAGCTGGTATTGATAAAACCTTTACGGTGACCCTTGTAAGAATTTGTAATTTTGGACATACCTACTCGTAGCAACGCCTCTAAAATACTAACTTTAAACACCACTGGAGTCAAAGTCAAATAAAAGTTAAGTCGAACAAACAAACATAATTATTAGATACAAAAAATAACCGTAGGCAAAGTGATTATTAATTTTTGAATAAACGTCTAATTAAAAACCTATAAATAAAATGGTACTTATCGATTTTGCTGTACCATTTTCTAACAAAATTTTTGCTAATTACACCTAATTGTAATACAACACCCACATTTCGCCGGACGATATTCAGTCCCAAATGTGACAGGGGGCGAGCCTGTTCATACACCGGGCTCCAGTCATGTAGCAGATGACATACAATACGCACATATGTTCACACAATGAACAAATTGGTGCGTGCCGTCGGCTGGGTTCGAACCCGCTCCCTCTGGCTTGAGAGGCGGACCTTCTCCTAACTAGGCTGCCATCGCTAAAATCTCGATAAAAAAATACTGCATAGTAAAAAAGTAGTAACATTGAAAATCTAGATATACTGGATACTTTATTTTAGATTGACATTTGACCTAATCACGCCGTCTATTTTCGTAATGCACTGTAATTTAAATGATAAAATAAATTTAACTTAATCAAAAATGCGGCGAAATACGTTGCCTATACATAAATTACGCGATGGACACAAAAGGAAGGTGATGAATATATGATGTATGTATGGATCTCACTAATATTATAAATGCGAAAGTTTGGATGGATGTATAGATTATATGGATGTTTGTTACTCAATCACGCCAGAACGGCTATACGAATCTGTATGAAATTTGGCCCCGAGAAAAAACAAAGATAGATAGAATAGAATAGCACGGATGATACTTTTTAACCGCGAGGTAATCCGCAGCGTGTAGCTAGTTTACACTAATAATAATATTACAAAGAGGATTTTTTTTTCTTTGTATATTTCTAACGAATAAACTTAAAAACTACTGGTCCGAGTTCAAAAATTCGGTCACCATTGGAAAGCTACATTATCCCTGAGTGACATTTTTTTTTTAAATGATTGAATGGGCCCACTATTGACCACAACACACCTGATGGAAAGTGACGATGCGGTCTAAGATGGAGCACGCTTGCCCATGAGGTGCCGTCTCACTCTTGTCTTGAAGAGACCCAGGTTGTATCCATTGCTGGGCAACACCGAGGCAGGAAGCGCGTTCCACTCCTTGGCAGTATAATATAATATTATAACGGGCAAGAGCTAGTGTATACAGGTAAATACAAAATAAGGTGCTAAAACTCAAGATTAGCTTCTACATAACTCTTGGTGGTGCAAGAAGATTTATCAGCCTAGCCTCTGATGAGCACTCCGAGTTAAGAGGGCCGCGACGCTCTAAAATTTCCATACACACGCGCTTCTCAAATTTCTTGAAAACCGTTTGTCAGATTATGATAAAATTTAGCATGAACAATTAAATTAACAATATCTCCGTCCCTATGTTCTTCGTTTTTTTAAAAAACGTTCTCAAGTGAAAATAGAGCTATGACAAATTTCCGCATTTGTAAGGGGTCATTTTTGACTGATTCATTCAATAGATAGACAAAGCAAATCAAAAATCCCTTTACATAGGGAGGTTGTCTACATCATTAGCTTTTAAATGAATCCACAGTACAAGGGACATTCTTATTTATTTAAGAATGATTAGAGAAGTGCAAAAATCATAAAAAAAATCCTCTTGGTCGCTCTGTAGGTAACTGAGGCTCGTTAGTATCTTTACTTGCTCTCTTCGCTCGTCATCTTCTTCTAGACGAAATGGTTATGGAAAACCTTAAGCCAATGCGAAGTTAGTCTAAAGTGGTCGCCGGACTACAAGGATAAATGGGAATAAATAATTTCTTCTTTTCCCCAGTTCTACTAACGTTGTCCTGTGATCGACGAGAGGATAGCCGAAATTAATTCATGAACACATCAGATTTCTTCGTAGGAAGCCATGTTGTTTGCACGCTGGTCACGAAGCGTACGATTAGCATGACCGGTTTCGAAGTCCCGTCTGTTTTAAACGTATTCACAATGTCTAGGTTGGGCGATTTAGTTTATTTTAAATTTTCTAATCATTTTCCTGCTAAAACAGTGTACATTTTCCGGAAGAAATGGAAGCTTATGTCGTTTTTAATTTTAATTAAATCCGTGCAAAAATCATGTCGATCCGTTAGTCTAAAGCAGTGATAATATATAAAAAATCAGGTTTGTTGTATGCGAGCCCCATCAAACATTTCTTTCATTCTGTTTTATTAGTATTGTTATAGTAGCAACAGAAATACATTATCTGTGAAAATTTCAACTGTCTAACTGTCACGGTTCATGAGAGACTGCCGAGTGACAAATGGACAGACAGACGGACAGCGGAGTCTTAGTAATAGAGTTCCCGTTCCACCCTTTAGGTACGGAGCCCTAAAAATATTGAGTGTCTATATCGGTGACAGTCTTTTTTGCCCTTTGGCACTAAAATATGGCGTCGGTATCCCTTGCAAGTTTGGAAGGATCTGGCTCGGCAAGGTTGGATGTGATTGGTTTTACTAGCCATTCAAACATCAAAGTCAAAGTCAAAATGTTTTTATTCAATTTAGGTATCAAAGATACACTTACGAACGCCAAAGTTTTTTTTAAATAGACTCGACCGCCTTGTTCGGATAAAGACTCTACTGCCTCTACTCAGAAGTACAGGCAATCGATATGAAAACTGTTTCTTGAACCAATTTCTAGTGTATTACCGCTCGGCCACGCGCTCGGAGAGTCAACACGTTCTGAGGACGCCTCGTGGAGAGGCGAAACAAGTGTCGAAGAAGTACTCGAAGAATTACATTTCACAAATTAATATTCTTTGACGTAATTAATGCGACGTTGGAGCGGAAACAAACTAGAAATTGGTTCAATTAACAGTTTTGAAGATGAACTTCGGCAAAGTAACGCCTGATTCAATCAACTATCGATATGAAAGTGTATTCTATGCAAGCTTCGCCCACGGTTTCACCCGCGGTCCCACAAACATTTTTTTTCAAGGTGAAAAACATAGGCACCATATGTCTCTCTCGGTACCCTTGACAGCGTATATATATATATATATATATTTTATGTAGAATAGGTCGGCGTTTGACCACCTACTCGCCTGATGTTAAGCGACGTTGTGGTTTAAGATGGAGCACGACGACCTATAAGACTTATTCACTCTAGCCTTGAAGTTTACTAGAGTGAAGAAGTACTAAGACGGCAGTTGAGTGAGGCGCTACAAATGCGCTACTGCTCAGACCCGTCTTCGGAACGGTTACACCGGACTACATCCCGCAACACGACTAGGTCATTTCACGGCATGGCTTGGTAATAATAATGGCATATTTATAAAGTTTCACTATAATATGATGATTGGGCGTGAAAGAGTGTCAATCAAGCCAAAAAAACACACTTTCTCATTTATCGTTTGGTTATTTAAAGTAATTCCATTTATTACTTAGAAAATGATGTACTCGAACGAACCCAGGAGTCGCGGGACCCATAAGGTCACCGCATAACAACTGCGCATCTGACAAAGATTTCTCGACAAAAAAGGCACTATTCTGGTTTGTGCGATATTTCCTAGCTCACTTCTTCCCAAGACTTTTCTAACGAGAGACTGTGACCGCAATAATATCGCGCACGCATCAGATATTATTTGACAACAATGACATCCATGTCAAATAAAGTCCACGTCGTTTAGCACTGACTCACCTAATACATAATGCAGGATCTCTTAGCAGATTAGGCAACAGTTTGAATTGATTCTTCTTCTAAAGTCCAGCGGCCATTGCGTATGAGCCCAAGGGCGAGTTGCGAGCGCGACGTGATTCGCATCGCCGGCCCAAGGTCAATTTCACTCACAAACCGAAGGAATACGAGATGGCAAATTAGTGCACTAACTGCTTTGTTTACTGTGGTTTACACGATACTAACTACTAGGTAAGCTGCAGCACGAAACAAGTAACTGTTAAGTAAGCTGTACGAACTAACTGCTGAATATGCTTTAGTATGATATGAACCAATTGCTAGGTATACTGTAGCGTGATGTAGACACTCTGATGGGTACACTATGGCCTGATAAACCAACTACTACATTTACTGTGGCTTGATAAGAACTGAACTGCTCTGTATACTGTGGCATGGATGGTAGTAGCTTAAAAGTAATCTGTGACGTGGATAGTAGGAACTGGTAAGGAATCTGTAAGGTGGGTGGTAATCAGCATACGAACTGGCGAATTAGTGCAGTAACTGCTGTGTATCTGTGGTTCAGGTAGTACAAATTTGTAAATATTCTGTGACCTGATTGTCTATAGATAACCAAGCAGTTACTACTACTCAGGCTGAGTAGTAGTAACTGCTTGGTTATCTATAGACAAGTCCGCAGTGGGTTTCCTAATGGCTAAGTGTTGAAAATGCGTTTGAAGGACAATGACACATAAGTATGCTATCACGAAATAGCTTCTTTAACTGGCTACGGCACGCGGTTTTATGTGTAATTAGAATTACGTGTACTAGTTGTTTTTTACTTGGTAACTTTTTTTACCTCACACGTCGTAAATACTAAATATTATAGTTACATACATTTTTTATTGATAACATCAATAGTTACAAGCCAAAGTCAAACTTATGTAAAAAAAATATTATGAGATGCGTTAATTATTTTGGTCAGTCTCTAAGCTGTCATCTTAAAAGTCATTAGAGAGATAGAGACCTAGATAATATCGCAAACATCAGAATAGGGCTCTTATATTTATTTTTACAAACTAAAATAAAATCTTAAATAAATAAATTACATGACACGTTGTTTGTCCGCTATAGACTCCTAAACTACTTAACCGATTTCAATTACTTATAATAATAATAATAATAATAAAATTTATTTATTTGAATTAAAAATATTACAGCAAATGTTATTGTTATCTAATTTTAGTTTTATGCATGCAAAGACAATAAAAATATATTTATGTATTAATAATAAAATTTCACAATAAAAGTATATTAAAAATTAAACATAAAGTACTTAAATTAGACATTAAAAATTAAAATTAAGCATCAAAATAAAATAACATTGTTGGATGCCCTAGCTTCCCACAGTAGGACACCCTGAGTTTGCGGGAGCTAGTTCACTTCTTGGGTATCTATGTATGTGAGGATGCACGTGCATGCTGTGTCCTTTTTATGTGACAAGGGTAATGAATAGGTATGTGTTGTCTCGTATAATATATTTTAAGTGTTAATTGTAGGTTTTCTGGGTGTATTTTAGTGGAATGTTGTTTTTATTGGTATTGTTTGCCTTGTTCTTATTAATTACTTAACTGCACACCTTGTGCAGTTCGATGTAACTTAACAGATAGGATAGCACACATATATATATATATATATATATATATATAATATATAATATATATAATATATATATATATAATATATATATAATAATAAACAGTCTGTTTTTATAATCATACTAGCTGTCACCCCGCGACTTCGTTCGCGTTTATTATTTATATATATATATAAATAATAAACGCGTAATAATATATATATATATATATATATATATTATATATATATTATATATATATATTATATATATATATATATATATATATATTATTATATATTATATATATATTATATATATATATTATATATATATATATATATAAATAATAAACGCGAACGAAGTCGCGGGGTGACAGCTAGTATGATTATAAAAACAGACTGTTTATTATTATTTCATAAAACGGGACTAACTTACGAGTATATTATTTTTTTGTATTTTTTTTAAATCAAAATGGGTTAACACGACGTCAGTTTCCATTATAAAAACAGACTGGTTTGTTGTTGTTGTGCATTTGCTGTTGAGTTATTATTGTGTTGTATGTTACTTTTTTTTTGCAAAAAAATCATTTCATTTCTTACATTTCCGCGGACTGCGGATGTATATCCGCAGTCCGCACTAACAAATTAAATGGGGAACGGCCTTAAACAGTCGTACGTGCAATTCACTCGGTAAAACACGTCACACGTTTGTGTTCCTGCCAAGATATCGAAGTCGATACAATGGACAATGGATATTTGGAAGCAGGAAGCTGCAGCACATCACTAGTTCCAATAGTACAGTGGGACGTGCTTGAAAACACTTCCTACTTGGAAAGTTAGGGAGGGGAAAATTAACTGTGTTGATTTTTATCTTTTTTCATAATCTAAAGCACGCCTTCCACTGCAAGCGAAGCAGGCTTCGTACGGACTCCGTTTATTATAGGCTTAAGGCCCGGTAGTACACGAAATCAGCAAAAACAAGTTTTTGTTAGCACCTAGTTTGATATGAAGAATTGTGGTGCAAAAAATACAGCTGGTAGAAAAAACGACCAAATCGGTTTAACCGAAGTAGTATTTAAAAAATTATTCTCATTTTGCTAAAAAAAAATCACAAAGAGTATCTTCTTAACAATCTATTTGAACGTAGTTCTCTATATTTTCAGCGATTACACCACATTTTTTTTTCGATTATTAAATAGCCAGATTAGTTCTCTAGAGTTTAACCGAGCAACTTATTCTTGTTTGTGTTCTTATTACGATTAAAATAAATACCAATACAACATTAAGATAAAAACGGCAAAAAAGTGTATTTCTAGGCACCGATCTCATTTCACCATCAAATTTGATTTATGATTTTCAACTCTAAATGAATCCGCTTAAGTAAACGTATTTGTGGGTACATAATCCTGGAATAACCGAGCCTTTGGTTGGTCCTAGCATCAGAGTCATTGTAAGCAGACGGAAAACGGAGTCCGTATACGAAGCTCCGCTCGCAGTGGAAGGCGTGCATAATGAGTAGAAAATAGCTAAGCGGAAAAGCGTAATAGTCGACACCATTCATTAAGTTTCAGTAAAAATTAGTTTTGCCTTCCAGTAACGGGGAGTTTTGAGGAGTAAGCTAGGAAATGAGAGGAGTCAGATGAGCGAGTTGTTTGCTTTCCTCACAGCAGCTATGCACGAACTCGGGGGCGTATGTTGTCTGTGTTAAAACACAGAAAACATACGCCGCATAACACAGTTTTTTTTTTAATATTACTAGTGCACTTTCAAATCAGACGAAGAAGTATCAAGCTTAGGATTGCTCTTGGTTTTGATTTTTGAGTTTTTCTAAGTCATTTTAGGTAGAACGCTTTTTTAGCTACGCGCGTTGATATCTTATCTTAATGGAACAAGTAACATTATTAAAAGAAAAACAAAAAGCCGGTTGCAAAATATTGTACCCCGTGTCATTTCCACTCTCAAGACGATTCAAATGACACTT
The DNA here is from genome assembly GCA_911728515.1 of Peribatodes rhomboidaria. NCBI lineage: Eukaryota > Metazoa > Arthropoda > Insecta > Lepidoptera > Geometridae > Peribatodes > Peribatodes rhomboidaria. Next base: position 4,271,560 of record OU452190.1, read on the forward strand.
CACATGTCGAAATCCATCAAGTTGTTTAGGCTGTAGCGAGTGTCATAGAAACCTCATACATACGTTTCTACATACATGCACTCGAAAAACATAACCCCCCTTGCGCAGTCGGGTAAAAAGGAAAGACATCAACGCCCTCCAAAAAACATGTTTTTTTTTCCAAAATTAAATGACCTTAAATTTCTGACAGAGATATACGACCACTATCACAATCTGAATCAACATATCGTACTGTTAATGGAATCAACAGACATTTATCCTAAAAACCTTGATTTACAACAAATAAAAAAAATAAGTTTATTTAAAGTCCAGTAAATAATTATAAATATTTGCCGTTACAACAACAACAACTCTTTATTAAAAACATAAAATAATTACAATAGTACTTAAATAAGGCTTAACTAAGTTTTTAATGGGCGGCCTTATCGCTCAAAGCGATCTCTTCCAGGCAACCTGAATGGACAGGAACATTTATATAATAGATACGTTACGTTACTTACGGCAAAAGTACTTATATATTATATATTACTTACTTTCAATTGTTGATTTTAAACCTATGAACGTCAAAAATGACAAAAATGGAATCAATAGCCATTTATCCTAAAAGCCCTGATTTACAATACAACAAATAAAAAAAAAACAGTTTATTGAAAGTCCAGTAAATAATTATAAATATTTGTCATTACTCACGGCAAAAGTACTTATATATGTATTATAAGTACTTATATATTATATTGTAAGTACTTACTTTTAATTGTTGATTTTAAACCTATGAACGTCAAAAATGTTTACTCGTATAGTGTGTTTGCTATAAGCCATGACGTATTTTCACGGTCTTTTCTTATTTGAGCACTTAATTCAATGACTTTACAGTCTTTACACATTAAATTTGCACTCAATCACTCTTGACCTCTTATGTTTCTATCACTAACGCACTCAGTACGATTCATCAAATAAAACGCCTACTCATAATCTTATTTCTTTTGAAAAATATAACTTAAACTCCGCCAAAACGCACTAAGCGTTTCAAGTCAACTTTTATTGTAAGAACTGCAGAGTTGTGGAACTCGTTGCCTGCGTCTGTCTTTGCACCTAAATACAATCCGGGGGTGTTTAAGAGTAAAGTGAATAGGTATCTCCTAGGCAAGCGTGTTACACCTTCGATAACGTCGACGCTTCCCATCAGGCAAGTTAGTGGTCGAACGCATGCCTAATCTGTTGTAAAAAAAAAACTACTGCAGAAGAAACTGCGTTAATTTCGCGCAGAGTTAATTAACTCATTTTGAGGTGATGATGAGGTCATGGTCATGATGAGGTAGAACGTCCCTTGGGTTTTTAGTGGGTAGGCCGGCAGTGGCGGGATTCCTACATAACCACTCTGTGCCCGGGATGTTGGTGGTATCCATAATCTGTCAGTAATTCTCGAAAGACGTAATTGCCCCACAGACCCATTTATACCAGTTGTCCCTACCTACTTTATAACCAGACAAGAAACACAATCTCAACAAAAACCGTAATTACACCAAACAGTGTCAGATAAAGCCCATCTGTGCTGTAGTTACTAAATTATTCATAAAGTCGACTAATAAAGGTGCATTCCATAACCATAACGTTATATAACCACCGGCCTTGGGCCAGTCTATTTGGGCTCACCTCTCGGCTGTGTCAAAAAACTGAATCTGGGTCAAATTAAATGACATTTTGCAAGCTCGCAGAAATGAATTAATGAATGTTGACGACACCTTTGAACTTTCACTCTATCCTCCTTACGAATAAACGATGTATAGCCTCGGAATAGTTATACAGTGTTTTGTGTAAAAGAAAGGAAAGGACATAACTCTGTTTAACTTCCAAGGTTTATACAATGTTTGTTGTTAAGGGGGCTCGAGTTTGGGCTTATTTGGTTTTTAGCCAACGATACAGAAACGACGGGGTGTTATAAATTTGACTTTGTGTGTGTGTCTGTCTGTGGCATCATACCTCTCGAACGGATGAACCGATTTTGATTCTGTTTTCTTTTTGTTTGAAAGTGAGTTAGTCGGGAGTGGTCTTAACTATTTGGGGGCTGAGCTATCCACGTCCGTAGGAGTGTACTCTATTCTGATTCCCTACCCGTGGTCCCCGGGTAGTGCTAATCGGGTAGCAAACTCTGGTGGGAGGCTTCGGCCGTGGCTAGTTACCACCCACCGGACCAAGCCATGCCGTGAAATGACCTAGTCGTGTTTCGGGATGTAGTCCGGTGTAACCGTGCCGAAGACGGGTCTGAGCTGTGGTGCACTTGTAGCGCCTCACTCAACTAGCGTCTTTGTATGTCTTCACTCTACAAAACTTCAAGGCTAGAGTGAATAAGTGCCTTATAGGTCGTCGTGCTGTATCTTAGACCACAACGTCGCTTAACAACAGGCGAGTTGGTGGTCAAACGCCGACTTATTGTCAATAAAATAAAATAAAATGTTTGTTGAAAATCGGTATTTATGAAAATCGGAATATTGTTTTTTTTTTTAATTTTAATTTATACTTATGTTTCAATACACAACACTTGGTGATGACTTGACGAGGGTCTGATGATTAGAGATTGGATATTCGGATACGTGTTTATCAAAACTTCACAAAGGTTCAACTGGTACAAATGCGTCTGTAGGGCAATTGCGTCTTTCAATAAATTACTGACAAACTCTTCACAAATTAGCCAACTTACACCATCTAGTACTAAAGGTAGAAAAAAGGTGAAGGTGGCGCCTGGATGCAGGCCGCTACCAACCGGTCTTATTGGAGATCTATGGGGGAGGCCTATGTCCAGCAGTGGACGTCCTATGGCTGATGGATGGATGGATGGATGATGATGGCGCCTAATTTGTGAAGGGCTTGTCAGTAATTATCGAAAGACGCAATTGTCCCACAGACGCTTATGTACCAGTTGACCTTACCTAAGGTTGAGTATAGAATAGAGAATACTTTCAACGAAAAATTCTGCATTTCCGGGGTCGACGGATTGCGTATTTGTTTAGGATTTAGTAAGATTAACCTTTGAAAATCAACTTTACAAAAAGTTAATTTAATTAAAAAACCTCGGAAAATTAGAACCATTACTCTCATAGGGTTTGCCAACAAAAAGTTTAAACTTTAGATAATTTACACATGTTAAAAATCCGATTTCTACAGATGATGCAGCCGTGCGCCATTCGGAAAGCTTATAAATGCATAGTACTTTCAACCTTAATTAATATTCTATCATAAATTTTAAGAAATAATAACAATAATATTCGAGACACTTGCATACACGGTCGTCTGACCCCAAACTAAACAACGCTTCTACTATGGCGGCCAGAGACTGGTAGACCTACATAAATATTTTTAAATACATACTTAGATCGAAAATTAACACACAAATACAAAAAAAAACACAAATATTCATCACATGAACGTTTGCCCATAGGTGGAAATCGAACCTACACCCCCTAGCTCAGAAGGCAGGTTCACGACCGACTGAGCCACCGAGGCAGTCCTGAATAACAAATACCTGCCTATTCTTACCTTATCCTTCATCTTAATGTATCATAGTAAACTGAAATAACCCGTAGAGAAATGGCAGCAGTGAGTCATCTCTATAGATGACTAATGACTAAATAGAGAAGATATATTATCATTTATCATCTATAGATAATGAAGATGGCTAATTCTCACGTACACGAGCTCAATTACAAATTTTTCACACATTCCACATTTACAGCGTAGGTGAGTTAATGAACACGCACGAAAATCTTAGTGTGTTGAGTTAAAGAAATAATAGGTAGGTAGATTTTTAAAGTACGAGTATGTTAATTGAAATAACACGCGTGTCTAGATCTGTGTGGCGAAATGCGAATGACCTTAATGAATGGACTTATGTCTAAGTTCTCTAAAAAGCACATTCCATGTCATCTTTAAGTAAAAAAGCGATGATAGCCTAATTGGAGAAGGCAAGCCTCTCAAGCCAGAGGGAGCGGGTTCGAACCCAGCCGACGGCACGCACTAATTTGTTCATATATGCGCATTGTATGTTATATTGTTATCTGCTACATGACTGCAGCCCGGTGTATGGCGACAGGCTCGCCCCTTGTCACATTTGGGACTAAATATCGTCCGGCGAAGTGTGGGTGTTGTATTATACCTCTGCCAGCCCCATTGAGGGAAAGGCGTGACGATATGTTATGATATAAATTATATAATGTTTAAACATTCTATATGTAGAATGCCTGAAACGTAAAAACGCACATATGAGCAATGAATAAAATATAATTTGTTTCATACTTTGTCTATCTAGGCAATGTATAAAAATACAATACCAAATGAATCGCATATTTCAATTTATAAATTAGTTCTTCCGGGTAGCCGTGCCTCTTAGATCGAATCTTAGATCAAAGATGTGTAATATTATAATGATAACACGATCGAAGGCTATCCACCAAAATACAGGTCTTAAAACATCTACATATGTAGTTTAGTAGGTATGGCTGCATAAATATTTGTAATTTTTCCATGTAACAAAATGATTTTAATTTGATTTTAATTTGAATCATTGCTTTTTATTTATTTTAAAAATAGCTCACTTATTTTATCATTTGCAAAAACTGCTGAAATTAGTTTGCTAATAAAATCTGAAATACCCACCTAGTCTTAAAGTGAGAGTTGTTATAAAAGTGAAATTACATCGTTCCGTCTTCAAACAAAATAATTTTTAATTTCACTGAGTCACAAAATTTCAAGTTGCATGCTTTCTTTGCCCATTGTTTTTTATTTAGTACTTACTTTCAAAAATATGTAAGAAATTTACATTAAGGCTTCATCGTAACTCAGCAAACTGTAAACGGCTGACTTATTGTAATCATATAACTAACGCTTGCTTAATACCTTAAAAGTCGTATCAAATTATGTTAAATTCTAATCGAAATGTAGTTTTGTAAAATATGTACCATTATCTGCAATAAGTAAATAAATAAATATTCAGGACACTTGAGCACACGGTCGTCTGAACCCAAACTAAGCAAAGCTTGTACTATGGCGGTCAGAGACTGATATACATACATATATATGGAGGTACTTTTAAATACAAGTTTTTACATAAGCTCCTATATAGCTTTAAAAACGTAAATATTTTATTTATATTGTGTCGTATCTAGGACTTAACGTAAACTAGATTTTGTACCGCTGTGTTTTATGTGTAAATATCCACTTTGAAAAAACGGCTGACTGTTAGCTTCCATTTAACCACCCTATATTTTAAAACTAGCTCTTTTGTCCTTGGCCTCGCTCGCATTTCATAGCCACTCAGGGAGGGATATTGTAGTTTTCTAATGGTGAAAGAATTATTGAAATTCTGACCAGTATTCGTTACAAACATACAACAAGTAATTTTTTTTATTTTAAATAAGTTTTTCTTTTGAAAAACAAAAAACCCATCTGCAAAATGTTGTACTCTACATACGAGCACATATGCCACTTCCACTATCAAGACGATTCAAATGACACCTCACATGTCGAAATCGGTCAAGCTGTTTAGGCTGCAGGCCATGCCAAAGAATCCTCATACGTACATACATACCCATTACCCTCACACATACATAGACTCGGAAACATAACCCTTCTTCTTGCGCAGTGGGGTAAAGATACAAATCTCTCCTCTATATAATATAAGTGTAGATGGAAATAGCGTAGAAGGAGTGTCCGACCAGCGCGTACTGTATACGCCTTTTTTTATCGCTTGCTGACTCATTCAGTGATCGAATCTTTCTTCAACATCGAGTTTGCCCAATAGTCAATCTGAGTCATCCAGTAGAGTCAGCCGCTGACATTTCGCTTAGTCAGGACGAAGCTTTATAGAGTTAGTAGCGCAAAAGCAAATGTTGCTAAAAACAGATACTTCTATTTTAGTTTAACATTGTTTTTCATTCTTTGTTTTGCAAGTTTTTTTGCTCATCGGTAATTAGCCAAATGATTTTAACAACATCATGGCAAAAACTTCGCTAGGTCCTTAGCTTTAATTTATTTATATTTAATAATAAAACCATTATATTTTTACGACATACGATTTCGCCTAGCCAGATACACGGAAACATGTTAACTTAATTTTATGATTAACTTAAATTAACCTTAATGAGTCTATGATACTTGATGAGTAAATGTTTTATTATTTATTATTATTATTATTAATAACCTTAAATTAATTAAGAAATAACCTAATAATTCTTACCTTCGCTATTGTTTCCGCAATTATTCAATTTTCGCACATTTTTTCCCGGAAATGATTTCCTAATTCTGTCCCTATGACGTATTCTTCTTCCTTGCCAATTATTTTCAATTTCCTCGTCTTAATGAGAGGTCTTAATAGATGAATTAAGGCCGTTTCCTCATTGATTGGTTTGCAGTCTGGTATTTTTTTATTATTCATTGTTAGGATGATAGCCTAGCTAGAAAACGCCTCTCAAGCCAGAGGGAGCGGGGTCAAACCCAGCCGACAGCACGCACTAATTTGTTCATTGTGTGAACATACTCGTATGTGCGTATTGTATGTCATCTGCTACATGACTGGAGCCCGGTGTATGGCGACAGGCTCACTCTCTGTCACATTTGGGGCTGAATATCGTCCGGCGAAGTGTGGGTGTTGTATTACACCTTTGCCAGCCCCCTCAGAGGAAAGACGTGACGATATGTTATGTGATAAATTTTGCAAGAACACTTGTTTTTTTTTTCTCGAATTTCGCATACGTTTGTCTAACAGTTGTTCACTTTGATGGAAAGAAAGTTTTACTAGAGTTACCACCCTTAAGTATTACCAGACCTAAATCCAGAACCTTCTACAGACGACAAAGAGCCCAACACGAAAAGTAAATTCAAAAACCTCGACAATACATCAAGGTTCTGACTTTTGGATTTACTGCATTTCGTTGGAGTGCCTCCAAAAATAACTGACCTTTCCCCAGAATAAAATTATTTGTTTGACATCGTTTTTGAGGCTGTGTGTATTGAGAACAGTAGTTTTTATGACAATGACAATATAATGACAATGACAATATAATGACAGTGACAATGGCTTCGAAATATGTCTTTTTGTCGTGACGCTTAGTATAAGTACCGTACATTGCATTTTTCAATTGCATAAAGTATTGAATTGAACTGAATACGTAGCGAGCGAGCTTCGAATCGAAATTAACTTGGTCCATCAAAAAATAACTGTTGTGCCGCAGCCTTACACTGGTTAAACTTTGGCTCCAAGCTTGGCTTAAATTTGAAATGGCCAATATTGAACTTTACTGCGTGACAAATTGGCTTCAGTATCAACTTTGTGTCTGTGGAATGACACATAAATATAATTCATAACATACATATAATCGTCAAACCTTTTTCCCCGAGGGGGCTGGCAGAGGTGTAATACAACACCCACACTTCGCCGGACGATATTCAGTCCCAAATGTGTCAGGGGCGAGCCTGTATACACTGCCATACACTGGGCTCCAATCATGTAGCAGATGACATACGAGTACAATACGCACACATGCTCACACAATGAATAAATTAATGTAGTTAAACAATAAAATAAACAATATTATCAAAATAAGAGTAAATTCTGATGAGTTCTGATGGATCTAACCGATCTATCTGTCTTTCCTCTTAGATAAAACTGTTACTCACGATATTTCTAGGAAAATTGTCATCAAGGTGCTAATAGTGAATACTAACTGTGAATCTAGTACATACGAGTATACTAGTCTCAGATCAACCTAGAGAATAAGATGGCGCACGGCGTATGACATAGGTGAAGCCATAAACCATCCAAAAACTACGCTACTGTCGTATATGTACACAACACTTACACATTGACTCAAAAAACTACGCTACTCGCTTGGTCATTCTTACCTCGACATTATATGCATTGGTTTATGGTATAATTTCGTGTACATAAATATAAATAGTGTATTATAAAAGTGTGGCCAGGACTAAATTTTCAGGTTCTTTTTAAAAACTGTGCAACTGTGTAACATTAAACTCTTACAAATGTGCAGTTTTAGAATATTAATAAATCTACCAAGGTAGTACCTATATTGGAACAGAAATGACTAACATAGAGGTTGGGAGTTAATATTCGTTTTCGTGCAATTGTAAATGTTTTTCATGGCAACATTACCACACACACACATTGAAAAAAAAGTTGCTTCAGCGAGATATAACGCAGAGTTCCATCTTTTCCTCTAGGTTGATCTGAGATACCAGTAATAAACAAGACAGGACGTTAGCCTTAATGCTAATGTGACTCTAGACAATGTGGCTAGGAATGTGCTAGCCTGCTATCTCGCCAGATGATCATGTATTGATAAGCGTTATTAAAATTTGTGGACGTAAAAGTACCGTTTATCTATTAGGACAGATCATTTATAACGATGTAGGCAGTAATAACACTAGCAAAATTGGTTTGTAAAGAAATTACGAATCAACTATCCTAACTAAAAGTTTTATAATTGCGAAAATGAGTTCGTTATTTTGTTTGTTACGCTTTCACGCCTCAACTACTCAACCCATTATTATGAAATTTTGTGTATATTTTCGTGTACACAAATAAACATAGCGCATTATAAAAGTGTGGCCAGGACTACATTTTGAGGTTCTTTTTAAAAACTGTGCAGTTTTTTGACAAGTCAAATTTTGAAAAAGCCGTAACATTTATTTCGTCCATTGTAGTTTATTAATTCACAATGTATTTCTATTATTCTGTTAATTACTAATGCGGTGCAATTTTTGTAATGATAATAATGTGACTTTTACTCTGATTATTTAATTTAAACTTGTATGAGTCTAGGATACTCGATGAATAAATGATTTATTATTATTATTTTATTATTGAACTTTTACAAATATGTGCAGTTTTAGAATATTAAATCTACTAAGGTTGTATACTGGAACGGCAATGGCTAACGCAGAGTTTGGGAAATCATATTAGTTTTCGTGCAATTGTAAATGTTTTTCATGGCAACATTACCACATACCACACAAGTTTATTAGAGTGGCTTCAGCGAAATTCAATGCAGTGTTCCATCTTTTCCTCTAGGTCTATCTGAGACGTTAAGATGGAAGTTCGTGTCAAGAGACAGTAGACCAAGAACAAAGACTGAGATGGCAGACCGTGACTGTTACTTGAGTCTAGGTTTTTGTATGTATGCCAGTTCGCGTGTAAAAACGAGACAAGTCAATAGCCCAAAAGCTTTAGCTTTGTGCTTTTAACGGTCTCAGTCTCCGAGATCCGGTCTCAGTCCTTTAATGATCTAAGACTATAACTGTCTTGGCTTCGGACTCGGTCTCCAGTCTTGGTCTTCCGTGTCTGTCGCGCCGCTAATTTTTAGCTTTGATCTCTATAATTATTTTTTATGCTGTAACAAAATTACAGTTTAAAAACATTTCCTACATACCACTCAGCATCTCATTAGACAGTCACAACTACTAGTCACCGTCCATTGCACCATATGGTCAATGGTCAGCTTTCCCCACTAATTGATGGTAAGTTACCATTTCAATTGTCAGGTTACGTAACAATTGATATTATCATATTGATTCAGTTCCAAAGCGATAGCGCGGCGATGATGCCGCAGGCGCGAAGCTGCAGATTACTCAACAGTTACTATATCGCGACATTTCGCTTTTTTTTGTAAAGAATAGGTCAACATTTAACTACCAACTCGCCTGATGTGAAGCGACATTGTGGCCTAAGATGAAGCACGAAGACCTAGTAGGTATTAGGCACTCGCCTCACTTTGAAATCGATTACAAATCGCTGGTGTTATAGATCGCTTAACTACTCATTCGATTACCATGAAATTTTGCATAGGTACTCGTTGGCAGGAGAACAGAAAAGGACATAGTAAAAGACATTAGTTAATTTTTTCAAGCTTTCGTCTTGAAAAATAAACGGTTCTTGTGGAGTCGTGGGTTAAATCGCTGGACGCAGCTAATAGTAGGTAATAAGGACTATTCTGTGATCCTAATCTTATGAGTTTCTAGGTATTTATTATTACGTATTCTGTGCATAGAGTTTACATCTTATAGACGCCAAACTAAATTCGGTGACTAATAGTCCCGCAAGCTAAAACAATCATGAATCTCGATTTAAAACTGTTTTTATGTATGGTGAAACCAGTTCTAAATCGAGATTCATGACTGAGCATCTATGCTATAACCGCCCGCATGCTAAAACGACGCTTGGACATGGATCTCGATTTAAAATTATTTTTATGTGTGGTAGATCAGTCCTAAATCGAGATTCAAGACTGAGCATCGTTTCAGAATACGGTTCTACGACAAATATACCTAATCGCAGAATACACCCAGTATGTTTTTAGAGTAAAATTGACAATGTTTCAAAACATTTTTTTTATGATTGTATGGGCCCACGTATGACCACAACACACCTGATGGAAAGTGACGATGCGGTCTAAGATGGAGCACGCTTGCCCATGAGGTGCCGTCTCACTCTTGTCTTGAAGAGACCCTGGGACCCTATTCGGAGATTTAATATTTTCATCTCACTTTTTTTCGTCCTTGTTGCTCTCGTTTGAAACGTCATAGGAGTGAGAGTGACCAAGATAAAATCTCATCTCATCTCACGCGCAGGAATAGCCCCCCAGGTTGTAACAATTGCTGGGGATCATCGAGGCAGGAAGTGCGTTCCACTCCTTGGTTTCTTTGATAATGTTCTGTTTTGGCAAAGTCAGTTCTTACAGGTTTTTTTTCTGTTCTTTCCCAAAACATATTATGTTAAAATGAAAATTGCATTGAAACATTATTATATTATTCCAAAGATGACTGACTGACTCAGACGGCTATGTTTAGGCACCGCCTTAGTGATCATTAATATTTTTCTACTTATCCTATCCTACTAATCCTACTAATATTATAAACGCGAAAGTTTGTAAGAATGGATGGATGGATGTTTGTTACTCTTTCACGCCAGAACGGCCGAACAGATCTGGATGAAATTTGGCACAGAGATAGATTATAGTCTAGAATAGCTCATAGGATACTTTTTAATCAGCTAGTACATATATTATAACGGAGAAAGTTTGTGTGTGTGCGTGTTTTTGTTAATTCTTCATGCTCAAACGGATGGACGGGTTATGATGAAATTTGGTATGGAGGTATCTTATGCTCTGAATTAACATGGCTATGTTTCAACCGGGGGTAATGTCGCGAGACGCAGCTGGTTCTGAAATAAGTTGCAAATGTGTAATAGAGACAGGAAGCCAAGCCAAGCCAAGCCAGATAGGAGCAAGGTCTTAATAATTACTTGATTAGATTTATGAATTTCTTACTCAAGATCCTATTCTTCTAAGAACAATGAGTTGAGAAACCTCTGCGGTTGAGGTTTGCGCTCTGATTAGCAGAATGGAGAATAACTTGCGTGTGAGCAATGAGTGAGCAAACGTGCCCGACAATAACGAAGAGAAAAGAAATACAACTTTTTCTGTACAGTAATTTTTTGAAAAAAAAATCATTAATGCGGAAGTATAAATTAAAAAAAAACTTTTTTCGAAAACGCTCTAGACTTAAGTATTAAAAAAAATGTTTTTCGATTTCCGACGCTTTAGACTTGAGTAACATAAAAACAAGTACAGTTCATGCAGAATAGCGTAACCGAGCAGCTAGTAATTATAACAGCACTTTACGTACTACATCTTTGCTTACTAACTAATTTTACTAAGTAGGTATAACTTGAGAAATATTCAAATTTTTATTTCCATTGCGAAATAAATTGCTAAAAAGAAATCGATGACTCATTATTATCAAATAGAAAACTTGAAAATGACTTAAATAAAATGCTAATCGGAGTAAGTTTGACTGTTACCAAAATGAGATGCAGATCAAAGACATTCCTTAGTTGTATAGTCAGAGGCGGATCCAAGGAAACGGGGGTAGGGGCCTTGCATGGAGGCACGGTAGCCAGCATGTTTTTGAGCAGTAAGTACAGACAGTCTTTGCATATTAGGTATAGGTATGTTTCATACCACGGTCACAGAACAAAAATCCGCAAATCAAAATTGTAGGTCCTGGTTGTGTGTCGAAACACAACAACCGCCAAATCATGTCAGAGGGCTTCAGGCAGCTGACGATCCTAACAGACAGCAAGCCTGACATCAGAGCTAGCCACTCGGTCTATTCAAAGTTCAAACTTACTTTCTTACACATTCCTAGCTAAATACGTCTACTTGCCATTTTTTCTTACAAGTTATTAGTCTAAAAATGTCTACCAGCAACTCCCCCCTCCCCCCCCCCCCCCCCCCCTTACCTTAATTATTATTTTCTATAAAGTTACCGAATACTACAGTCATCAAACTATGACCATAAAACTTGTTTTTTAGTTTTGGAGGTGTAAGTTTGGTTTGGGTAAGGTTTGGGGGCTGAGCTACCCACGTCCGTAGGAGTGTACTCCATTCTGATTCCCTACACGTGGTCCCCGGGTAGTGCTAACCGGGTAGCAAACTCTGGTGGGAGGCTTCGGCCGTGGCTAGTTACCACCCACCGGACCAAGCCATGCCGTGAAATGACCTAGTCGTGTTTCGGGATGTAGTCCGGTGTAACCGTTCTGAAGACGGGTCTGAGCAGTAGCGCGCTTGTAGCTCCTCACTCAACTGCCGTCTTTGTACTTCTTCACTCTACAAAACTTCAATGCTAGAGTGAATAAGTACCCTATAGGTCGTCGTGCTCCATCTTAGACCACAACGTCGCTTAACATCAGGCGAGTTGGTGGTCAAACGCCGACCAATTTTACATAAAAAAAAAAAAAAAAGTAGGCGCAGTGAAAGTTCGAAGGACATGGCGAGTCGACTATACTCCAAAAAATATAAAAACAAAGTTCTAAAAACCGACTTCCGTCAGGCCTTCATCCACGCGAACAAATTTAGATTTTTGTAAATATTTTAAAAACTGCTGGACCGATTTCCGTAAAATTCACATGGGAAAAACTATAAAGTAAGATCTACTAAACAAAAAAAGAATCATTCAAATCGATTCATATTTGGGGGAGTAATCGCGTGACATACATACAATTTTTTTTTAACACAGTCGAATTGAGAAGTCTTTTTTTGAAGTCGGTTAAAAATATGCGTTCTATCTACAAACTGATGTTGGTTATGAATCATAAACAAATTTCTTACTAGACTTATTAGGCCCATTTGCAGATACTGAGTACGCAGATATATGTAATTAACTGACAGCTAGAACGTCACAAGCTTTTTAGCTTGTGACGTTCTAGCCATTTGTTGACATTTTTGCCTGGAGCCCGGTGTATGGCGACAGGCTCGCCCCCTGTCACATTTGGGACTGAAAATCGTCCGGCGAAGTGTAGGTGTTGTATTACACCTCTATTGTGACAACACAATGAACAAATTGGTGCGTGCCGTCGGCTGGGTTCGAACCCGCTCCCTCTGGCTTGAGAGGCGGGCCTTCTCCAATTAGGCCATCATCGCTTCTACAAACTTCTTGTACAAGCACCAAAAAAATTCGCATTTTTTTTTACGAAATTTAGCAAAAGTATACGTTTTCAAGGATACAGGGTACCTTTTATTCCAAATAAATTAACTATTAGCTAGTATTATAGTATAATGTAGTATATTGTAGTATAATATATGATATTTGTTCACATGGCGAAAACGTCACTACAGGTATTCAGCTGTCTTAGTACGACGTGTTATTGGTTTAAAATATTAATAGCTTAACAAAATACTAGAGGTATTTGAGTCGGATACCTACTCGAATTCTAATTTTGATCACGAACGGTGGTCTTTTATAGTTGCTAGAGTTCTTTTTACAAATATCGTAATATCCGACTCAATGCAAGAAAGTTTGCATTGAATTTTGACTTGTTTTAAAAAATGTACCACGATTAATTCGGGCTTCATTTTGAAATCAAAATTTCTTTATTAAACTACCCACTATTCATGCAACTACCAGACAAAATTTTCTTAAAATAAAAAAGTCACCAAAATTATTCTATAACGCTGATTCCACACTGACGCGCGAAACCGCGGTAAAGTAGCGATAGTATGTTGCATATGTTGCCTTCTTGTGATTTCCCTATAACAGCATCTCTGTCTGTCTAATATCACTACCATTCACTACACCACATTACCGCGTTTCGCCGCGTCGATTTGGAAAGCGTATAAATTCAATTTAAACAAAACCTCCTTCATTTGAAACAAGTTAAACAGAGCTATCGGTAAAAATTAAAAGGTCATTTAAAAGGTCGCGTTTCGGCACGAGGTCAGTGACATAACAGCTAGGGTTGGCACACACGGGTTCCGGTCATCCTACGGCACGTAACGTGTTGCGTCAAATTATCACTAGAAGCTGTGCGTTTCCATTCGCGTTGCAGCAACACAGCTTGCAGCAACGCGACATAAAGCAAAAAAAAATTTAAAAAAATAATTAATTAAGTGACTAAGTTTATTATTGACTATGAATTATTAACAATGTTTCAAAATAAGTCCCATTCCCTATTCATTTATGTATTACTTAATTATTAACACAAATAAATAAGGAACAATTAAAAATTAAATACTTTTTTTTTTCCTTCAAAAAGATCAATTTGGAACTTGTACCTTCGATTCGTGGAAATAGAGAATAATTTTATTTAAAACCAAACAACGTATTTGTCAGAATTCTCAAGTGGCTATAACAATCATACCGACTTTCTAAGCTCTTAACGTTCTCAAAACTTAACAGACCACCGTCGTTCTAACAGTATAGCTCATTCGCGATTTTATCTACCACCAGTTCTTGCATTTTTAGTACATACCCAATTATTATTAAGCATTTAACGTCAAAATAAGCTTACAATCTTCCTAACTAATTTTATAATTGCGAAAGTGAATTTGATCGTTTGTTTATTATGCTTTCACGCTTTAACTACTCAAGCAATCTTTATGAAATTTTGCTTACACGTTGTCAGGGGTACTGAGAAGGAAATATCGTCCTTTTTGTCTCAACAAAATAAAAGGTACTCGCATAAAACCGCGGGTGTTGTAAAAATTATAATAATTTATCTTAAAAGATAACAATCAGGAAAGAAATAGATTTTCCTCTAAGGTTTTAAAATACTGCTGTACGTCAAACATGATGTTAGACTTTGCTAAAGTTAAATTTTTGCTGTTTTTTATTTTCGTCTACGCCACAGTTTTTACTAAAGTAACATCCTCTTTAAATACCGACTCAATCTCAACATTTCAAATCAAACCAGACTGCGGTCATTAATAATATTAATATCTGACAGCTGCTGTCAGATTGCATTTCGGTGGATCCAAAACTAGCTCTATGACATAACTAGGGTTGGCACACACCGAATACCGGTCATCCCTACGTTCTTGCGCTATCGTGGTGCATTTCCATCTGACATACAAACACACATTTGACAGAGTATTAGTTATTTACAAAACTAAGAACAAGCGGAAATGGCGGGCAAGAAACGTAAAAGCAACCCCCCCCCTCCCCCCCCAATTTAAATAACCAATTGTTTAAATTTTTTTGACGAATTGCCTCAAATTGACACTTTTTGTATGCCGGTGGTATCAAAAATAGACAATTCATTAACAATTTTAAAAAAAGATTTAGTAGAATCGAGGCCCAGGTCCTACAATTCTGGAGGGAATTGATCATCTCATCTCACGCGTACGAATAGCCCTCCAGGGCGGAGATTAAAGGAAGAGGTTGTTCTAGGAAGTTTTCCCCCTTCCCATCATGGAGTACTTCGGCAGTCCCTGACTGCACGAACACGAGCAGCGCCTGAAATCCTTCCTACTAATATTATAAACGCGAAAGTTTGTAAGAAAGGATGGATGGATGGATGTTTGTTACTCTTTCACGCCAGAACGGCTGATCAAATCTGGATGAAGTTTAGCACAGAGATAGATTATAGTCTAGAATAGCACATAGGATAATTTTTAACCGCGGGTGAAACCGTAGCTAGTAGAAAAGCAAATCTTAAAAAAGCGACTTCCCGGCTCATCCAATAAACAAGTTTTAGACTTTAGTTAATATTTTAAAAACGGCTAGACCGAGTTCGATAATATTTATATGGGACCACCTCTAAAGCATGATCT
This sequence comes from Peribatodes rhomboidaria, assembly GCA_911728515.1. NCBI lineage: Eukaryota > Metazoa > Arthropoda > Insecta > Lepidoptera > Geometridae > Peribatodes > Peribatodes rhomboidaria. The sequence goes on from OU452190.1 coordinate 4,287,675, forward strand.
ACCAAACAAAAAACGAATCATTAAAATCGATTAACAATTGGCAGAGTAATCGCTTACAAAAAAAGCATACAGTCGAATTGAGAACCTCCTCCTTTTTGGAAGTCGTTTACAAAGTAAATAAAATGTTATGATAAGAGTAAACCGTAGTAGTAGTAATTAAATTACTAATAGTAGCACATTTGTCACGTAAAAATAACATTATCTTCCTAATTAGGACATTAATAACTTAATTCAATAAGCGTTTACAGATTGTCACCTTAAAGACGTCCGGGTGTAAAGGTTAACATACTTATTGTTTTCCTTCTCTTACTAATATGCTTGTCACATATTAGCTTTTTAAATTAGCTAAATTATATTAAAAGCGTTGGCAGCCTAGTTGGGAGAAGGTCCGCCTCTCAAGCCACAGGGAGCGGGTTCGAACCCGGCCGACAGCACACGCCAATATGTTTATTGTGTGAACTTATGTGCGCATTGTATGTCATCTGCTACATGACTGGAGCCCGGTGTATGGCGACAGGCTCACCCCCTGTCACATTTGGGACTGAATATCGGCCGGCGAAATGTGGGTGTTGTGCCACCTCTGCCAGCCCCCTCGGGGGAAAGGCAATGGAAATGTTAAATTATTTCTTTATGACAAGCTTACGGGCCATTTGATGGTAAGCGATCACCGTTGTCTATGGATTCCTGTAAAACCCAGAAGCATCACAGATACGCTGCAGACCCTTAAAAACTCTATTAATCAATGTTTTTAGGAAGTTTTTAAGCAAAGCAAACTAATGGGATAACATTATTTTCGTTGTGTGGAGGTGATAGGTGTTTCATTATGTGATTTGTCTTGTTAGACAGATAGACATTTAAAACTTAAGTACTTTTTTATCTAAATACCATATTAGAACCCGTTGTTAGAACACTAATTAATAAACAGCATGTGTTTTTAGGGTTCCGTAACCAATGGGTAAAACGGGACCCTATTACTAAGACTTCGACGTCCGTTCGTCTGTCTGTCTGTCACCAAGCTGCATCTCATGAACCGTGATAGTTAGACAGTTGAAATTTTCACAGATTATGTATTTTTGTTACCGCTATAACAACAAATACTATACAAAAACAGAATAAAATAAATATTTAAGGAGGCTTCTATGCAAAAAACGTGATTTTTTTTGCTCGTTATCATAGACAATGATACGGAACCCTTCGTCGGTTATTTTAGTTTAAAACTGTAATTTGTTTCTCATGACCTAAGAATTCCGCAACACATTACACGAATGTTTTATTTTAAAAGTCCAGCTGATATAATAATTTAATTAGCAATTAAATTGCATTACATTACATTTATGTAATCTTACAATAATTAATTGAAGCAAGCAAGCAAGCTCGTACAGGCTAAGTGACTAGCCCTGAAGTCAGAGTTTCTAGGCCGCCCGAATATTTCATTACGTGCATCAAATAATTAATTGAGGATTAATTATTTGATTTGATTTGATGTGTGAGCTATCATATCTGTTAAGTTAGATCGAACTGCACACGGTGTGCAAATTTGTTTGAAACCGGTTAAGTAGTCTAGGAGTCTATAGCGGACAAACAACGTGACACGTAACTTATATATATTAAGATGTATTGGGTATGGGCCCGAAAGTATATAATCATTTGCCTAAACCTATGTGCTGGAATCGGAGAGCGCGACTACATTTAAAGTGAAATTATTGCAGTAGAGCACTTGTAGCGCCTCACTCAACTGCCGTCTTTGTACTTCTTCATTCTGCAAAACTTCAAGGCTAGAGTGAATAAGTACCTTATAGGTCGTCGTGCTCCATCTTAGACCACAACGTCGCTTAACATCAGGCGAGTTGGTGGTCAAACGCCGACCTATTGTACATATTTTTTTTTTTGAATATGTTAGTAGAGAAGAGTTATTATAAGGTCGACGAATTTCTCAATGACAAATTTCATATTTAACAAATAATTTAAATAGCTCTGACATTGAATACATTTGACAAATTAAAATATTGTATGTCTGCTATAGACGAAGCTGTTGATCCTAATAATTAATAATAATATAATAATATTAATAATTATATTTTCATGTCTTTGTAACACACAGTTTATCAATAAATGATTCAGATTCTGATAAATTTGAAAACAATAATTCATGGTCCAATCACTAACTTCGATAATCTCTAATTTCGATAATCTCTAGTTTCGATAATCTCTAGTTTCGATAATCTCTAGTTTCGATAATCTCTAGTTTCGATAATCTCTAGTTTCAATAATCTCTAGTTTTGATCTTTGGTGTCACGTCTCTTGTCTATGTCGTGCCGCGAACTTCTAGCTTTTTCAATACTTATTTTATGCAGTCAATTCGGACTGATAGACGATTGCCTTCATAAATCAAATTCCGTGGCTTCGGGGGCGCCGTTGCCGCTGACCTTCCGAAATGGCTAGAAGGCACTTGAGCTGCGTATGCGCTCACTCTATAGCACGAAACAAGCTAGATACCTTCGATCGACCTTCCATCTAACCAAAACCGTTATAATAATTATTTTTTGGCATAAGGAAGATGATTTATTATGAACACCACCTGCCCTCTATTTTTTGACGCGTGAGATGTTTCTTGATGAGATGTTTCTCACACTTTTTCTCACTAAGATTTTTCAAACAAAAGAGACAGTGACCCGAAAATATCTCGACTGAATCGATTATGAGAATAAGGCTCCAGCCCTATCAACTATTACTAAAAACCACCCGAACTGTATTAATTACCCAAATTGTTTTCAAATACATTATCTGTTGACTACCCCAACAATTTTGGTTCTAAGCTACTACAGCCTATCCTAGTTCCACGATGGCATCTCAGCTCTTACGAGTGGTTATACAACGAACACGCGCAACACATGCACTGATCAAACAGAGGTGCGTCGGTAAGCATTACCTGAGCATGTGTGCGTGCAAGGAGTTCAGTAGGACAACGGGTCTGTCTGTGATGACTTCGACCCAGATTTCAAGCCGAAAAGAAGAAAGAGTTTGCAGAAGGGAAACTCCAGAGATTATAAAAAAGTTTAATTTTAGAAAGAAAAACAAATAAATGACAGCAAAATGTAAGCTATCCCACGCCGGATACAAAGACGAATCTATTGTTTGTTTGTTTGTTTAGCGGGTCATTTCCGCACTTAGTAATGAAGTGGTTCATTGTGCGTGAGAAACCAATCTGTGTAACTACAGCGACACCTCTCAATCCAAAATCGCTCAAGCTGTTTGGGCTGAAGAGCTAGCCAAACTAACCTTATACAAACACTCTTAAATACGTTCATACACTTACTCAAAAAACATAACTCTCCGTCATGCACAGTCGGGTAATGATCGGTCGTATTCGTATTGCAATCGACTGTATCTCCTACCGTCCGTTTTGCTTCGTTTCCGCTTGTACGTTTCGCTCACATTTCTTGGTCTATGCACTCAATGATTGTACAGCTTTCTGTCAGGCACATGAATGAACTTGAGTTTTTCTTTCCTTATAATGGGAATATATTTTGCTCTATCTAATAATAATATTTGGATGAAGAAGTGTTTTGCCAACTTTTTGCAATTTTAAAAAGAAACTTGAAATTTGGTCCATCTTTTACAAATGTATAAAAATTTACCAATTTCTAATAATCATTTGAAATTGGATCAGTTCCTGAATTATCTTGCTAGCCCCACAAAACCAACATACAAAGTTATAAACTTCATCTCTTTTTCTTAAAAAGTTTAGTGTTGATTGTTTTACCATGTAAACTTCATAAAAGCATCTGTATGTTTTTAATCTGTAATCGAACGCCGAACTTTTGCCATGAGTTCGTATTGAGAGTTCGTATCTTAAAACAAACCAACCTACCTTATTTGGTAATTAAACTACATTGTCGTCCACCTTTACTGTTGTTAAGTGCAAAACATTATACAATTACACGAACATATATTATGATGAAACTCATGGGAAAAAATAAGCTGAAAAAAAACTAAAACGTAAGGTATAAAGCTAGAGTCACACTCAGGTATATTAAAAATTCGTACTCAGTGAGATGTGAGTGAATGTAAATGAGTGAGTACTCACTCACCTATAAACTTTTTCGTAAGTATAAAGTTAGTATAATAAATGGCATTGATACTATTGTACTATTTGCTAACGAAACTAAATTCGTGAACTAAGAATACCAAGTATTTCGTTATTGGTGGCCCGATGGATCGAGTTGAGAATTTGTGATTCCTCTTTGACTAATGAACAGGAATGAAATGGGAAAAAAACCTAGTCGTAGAATCAAATGGACTAACCTGTTTGACCACATGTTCGTGCTCATAGGTACTGTAACTAAACTGTCACAAAAGATTAAGAAAGATTTAAGTTACAAATATTTAAAAAAAAATTAGATGAATCTAAAAACCGACACGACGCCAATATAATTTAAAAAAAAATAAACTAGTCTTGTTCATAGAATTAAAAAACTCAATACTTAAAGATGAGTACCACTCTACCTTCACACCTGTAAAGTAGAATGGTCTTCATACGTTTTTTGTGATCATTAAAAATCACGTTTACATCCACTAATGACGCAAATTGTATTGTAATATTTACAAAAGCTCTTCCTAATTATGTCACGACATCACAAAAACGGCTTCAAGATCTTAACGAATAGAAGCAGAATGGATGCAGAGCTGGATTCATGAGATAATGTAGGCAACTGCCTCTGGACCCAGTGCTGCAGACGATTAGAGGCTATGCGGGCAACTCCCTATGAACGCAACCGAACGGTGTTAGAGGCAATTTAGATGTAGACAACTGCCTATAGGTCCAGCACTGCAGAGGATACGAGGCTATGTAAAAAACTGCGTATGGACCCAGTACCGCAGAGGGCTACAGGCAATGTAGACAACTGCCTATAGAACCAGCCCTGCAGAGGATTAGAGGCTATGTAAGAAACTGCTTATTGACCCAGCACTGCAGAGGATTAAAGGCTATGTAAGAAAGTGCCTATGGATCCAGTGTTGCAGAGGGTTAGAGGCAATGTAGGCAACTCTCTATGAGCCCAGTGCTGGACAGTATTAGAGGCCATGTAGGCAACTGCCTATGGACCCAGCGCCGCAGGATTAATGGGCATTGTACACAACTTCCATTGGACCCAGGGTCGCAGAGTGTTAGAGGCAATGTAGACAACTGCCTATAGACACAGCGCTGCCTAAGGTCTTCGCCGCCAATGTCATCTTTTCAAACAATAATTCCTACTTACCTTTGAATTATAAGAATAAAAGGTCCCGAAACTTGGATAGCCTAGAGACCTGTATTTGGCTTAATCCGGCCCTGTAATACATAGACACTTAACTTTTTGTCACTTAGCACTAATGTCAAATTGAAATTAGCAAAAAATTATAAATCAATAGCAGACCGAAATAGATCGCGCTTGATTTAAAGCACACTACGAGTAAGATAGGTATCTTTCGATATTAATACTTTTTTTTTTCTTTATTATTTCCTTTGTATATGTAAATTAGTTTTGGCTCGCGGTTGCGCCGACAAATAACGGTTCTTTTAGGATAGCGAGCAAATCGACAGATAATGGCTAGTCTATATAATAACTGGTTAGTAAAAAAATACTATACTGCTGTATGTGTTAATTTAACACATACAGCAGTATAGTTAAATTAACACATATAGCGATGGCAGCCTAGTTGGGAAAAGGTCCGCCTCTCAAGCCAGAGGGAGCGGGTTCGAACCCAGCGGACGGCACGCAATTTGTTCATTGTGTGAGCATATGGACGGATTGTATGTCATCTGCTAGGTACATGATTGGAGCCCGGTGTATGGCGACAGGCTCGTCCCCTGTCACATTTTGGACTGACTATCGTCCGGCGAAGTGTGGGTGTTGTATTACACCTCTGCCAGCCTTTTTGGGGGGAAAGGCGTGACGATATGTTAATTTAAAACAAATTTAACTAGACTTTTCGTAATTTCCTACAAAGTACAGACAGAACGCTCCGCAGATCGCATGCGGTCCGTGCCTTCACATATTTAATACTATTAACTAAATATATACTCAATACTAGTTATAAATAAAGCTTACTCTATCTTGTCAACAGATTATGAAGTCCTACTGAAGTACCCTCACTTGTAATCAAGATGGCGGCGCGACCGGCCGCGGTTGTCGTCGAGCGCGCCAGCAAGCAGTACGGCCAGCTCACCGTTCTGCAGGACTTGGACATGACAGTCGAGAAAGGAATCATGTAGGTCTTACACACACACACACACATAGACATTCTCCCAAAGTCCACTAACGACCACTTGTTTGTATACTCCTTCAAGTGGAAATGTATCACAGCAAGCTTGCACTAATACGGTTTGGAAAAAAAATTGAACAGGTTAGTGCTTTATTAACTGCAGCTGTTGCTGAAACGGCTCAACAGATTTGGGTAGCTGGATTAAAACAATCTTTTATCATTTAGTAAACATAATGAATCCTGTGGGATATAGACGAAACCACGTGACGCAGCAAATCTCTACATAGTATAAAACAAGGTCGCTGTCAAACTGAAGTAGGTACGTGTCTGTCTACCTCTCTCTATACCTGCTAACTCCTAAACCACGCAACGTGGTTTACCGTGAATTGGATATTTTTTTACGAAAGGCTATTAAAGGTTAAATAATTCTTGACGCATGAGAAGTTTCTTGGTCTCCCTCACTCCTATTACTTTTCAAACAAGAGAGATATTGACCAAACATGTCTCGACTGGTAGGAATAGGGCTCCAAGTCATTTAAAATACGCGAAACTAATCATATTCCATCCTTGACCGAGGCTCCGTACCGACCGCGACGACCGCGCCGGCACCAGACGTTGACCTAACGAACAATGGTCGCAAGAATGTTAGTCACTGACCTGAAAACGAGCACACTGGCTAGGGGGCCTACCATGACATCCTACTAATATTATAAACGCGAAAGTTTGTAAGAATGTATGTATGGATGGATTTTTGTTACTCTTTCACGCCAGAACGGCTGAACAGATCTGGATGAAATTTGGCACGGAGATAGATTATAATCTAGAATAGCACATAGTATACTTTTTAACCGCGGGTGAAACCGCGAGGCGCAGCTAGTCTTATATGTATATTGCCATAATGGTCACGTGTTATTTTTGACACCGCGCTACCATGGACCATATTGCGCGGCGATACGACTTGCGGTCGCGCAGTAACGAAAACAAACCGTAACCATCATGGTTATAAGATATCAGAGTAGGCCACCAGAAAGTTGCTGAAACGTCACCAATGTTCTACCAAAAACATTAGTCACAACACTACTTAAAATTCGAAAAAACAATTGTTGATCGAGAGTAGCGGTGTCTCAGAATTTACTGGGATATTTCAACATTTGTTTGCCGGGCGCTCAGATCAATCTAGAGGAAAAGATGGAACACTGCGTCATATCTCGCTGAAGCCACTACTTTTTAAACGTGTGCGCGTGGTAATGTTGCCATGAAAAACATTTACAATTGCACGAAAACTAATATTAATTCCCAAACTCTACGTTAGCCATTTTCGTTCCAATATACAACCTTAGTAGATTTAATATTCTAAAACTGCTCATATTTGTAAGAGTTTAATGTTACGGCTTTTTCAAAATTGACTTGTAAAAAACTGCACAGTTTTTAAAAAGAACCTCAAAATGTAGTCCTGGCCACACTTTTATAATGCACTATGTATTTGTATGTACACGAAATTTTACCATAAACGAGGTAAATAACCAAGCGAGTAGCGTCGTTTTTTTGAGTCAATGTGTGCGTGTTGTGTACATATAGGTGCGACAGTAGCGTAATTTTTGGATGGTTTTTGGCTTCACCTAAATCATACGCCTTGAGCATCATTAATGCGATTTTTATAGAATTATGCAGGCAAGTAGTTCATGCAAATACAATTTTTTTGTTCGAATATGACCGAATTTGGACGAGGAGTTAGGGAAATATGCGAGGAATTCGTTCGAGGCGAAAGATTAGTATAATTGATGCGATTTAATATTATTCGTAAATGGCTCGTCTAAAACCACCCTAAGCTAAATTTATTTCTGAAAATCTGTAATATAGGGAGAATTCTGTGCCTACCCAAAAATGTAATCAGACCTCAACTTGCATCCTTTTTCATCGTTACAGATATGGCTTACTGGGTCCATCAGGATGTGGCAAGACGACCCTGCTCTCTTGCATCGTAGGGAGACGGCAGCTTGACGAAGGGAACGTGTGGGTGCTGGGAGGAACCCCTGGGCAGAAAGGGAGCGGCGTGCCTGGTCCTAGAGTTGGATACATGCCTCAGGTACGATCAATTTCCTAATACTTAAATTCAATTTTGATAACTAGGACTAGGTAGATATTCGCTAGGACACCTCTTTAATGTAATAAATTTTCGTCCTCTTGGTTGCCACGTTACGGGCCTTGAGCCTAGTGTGAGACCGCAGGTATATCTGGGAATTGTCTTTAATTTTCAGGGATTTTTAAATTTTTGTATAAACTTGTATTTAATATTTGTATAAACTTGTGTTAAAATGTAATAATTCGTATTTTTGGAAATAAATTATCTTATCTTATCTTATATACTGAGCGCGTCTGCTGATTTCGCATTGGATTTTTTAGCCACGTATGCAGATGCTACCATCTTACCATGGCTCCCAGCCAAAGGTGATGCGCACCAATTTGTTCATTTGTGAACATACATTTGTCCATATTATATATATGTTAATATTAAGGCTGCGTCTATTAATACGGGTACTGTACGAACAATTTATTATTATTCGTACAGAAGTCGGACGAATAATTTTATTTCGTCAATTAGTGTGCAAATGCAAAAAAAAAAAAATAACTCAATCCGAATTCCTCTCCTTAAACTTATTTCCTTGCCAACCTCGAAGTTATGGACAGGTGCAGACGTATCCTTTAGCGTTACGCCTTTCCTTCTTCTCAAAAAAAACTTCTCTCCACTTCCTTTAAAAAAAAAACATAACAACCTAACTTAACTTTAACTTTGTACGGGTACTGGACCAGTACCCGTACAAATAGCCACTTCGTATACTAATCATCCAGTACCCGTACAAATAGTCACTTCGTAATATTAACATATATGTCATTATTAACTTAAATGTTCTAATGTCATCATCTGCCAGGTCACCGACTCGCCTTCTGTCACACTTGGAACTGTATATCGTCCGGCGAAGTGTGGGTGTTATAATACACCTTTGCCAGCCCCTTCTGGGGAAAGGCGTGACAATAATATGCTGTATGTTATGTAACCAATCGAACGCTACATGATTAACATCTTTTGTATATTTTACTCGTCCAATTATGACGATTTTTATGATAACAGTGATTATTGTGTAAATATATGTGGTCTAATGAACAGCCTACGATAGCTCTTATTTCGGATAAATTGTCTACCATCTTTGACTACATCGTCATTTAAGTCCTCTGTCATCATCTGTCATCTACCCACATGCCTAGCGATGAGGATAGTGAACTCAATTTTTGAGAAGTTCGTCTTGACATCCTCTAGCATTGTCTTCTATCTAATAATATGTATTCGCTAGATTTTTTCCATTAATCAACAAACTACATCTGTAAGTGATATAGCCAATTCTGAATTGACTTTTCAACTATTTAATCTCTTCCAGGACATAGCCCTCGTTGGAGAATTCACAGTCCGGGACGCAGTGTTCTACTTCGCGAGGATATACGGCATGAAGACCAAGCAGATGGTGGAACGGTTCGAGTTCCTCAGTAACCTTCTGGACCTTCCCAGCGGAGGGAAGTTCATCAAGAACTGTTCGGGTGGGCAGCAGAGAAGAGTGTCGCTGGCAGCGGCGTTGGTTCATGAACCAGAGCTGCTGATCCTGGATGAGCCAACCGTTGGGCTGGACCCGGTTTTGAGAGAAAGGTACGTGAATTTTGATCCTATTTTCTTAGTCCTTAATAGGCATGGGCTTGGTAGCCATCTCGCCTGATGTCAAGCAATCCTATTATCTTAGTCAATAACAGACATGCGCTTGATAGCCATCTCGCCTGATGTCAAGCAACGATACGATAAAGCACGGTTGTCTAAAAGGCATCTACCTGACTAGCGTGCTCTATTCACTTCACTCCACTTATCATAGATCTTTAAATGAGCAATTCTTGTATATATAATTATATATAATTGGAATCTCGGAATCGGCTCCAACGATTTTCGTACAATTTAGTATATCGGGGGTTTCGGGGGCGATAAAACGATCTAGCTAGGAATCATTTTTAGAAAATGTCATTTTATTCGTGTTTTATCAATAATCAACTTAAACATAAACTTGGAAGAAAAATACTAAAAAGGAGGCGTTTGAGTAGTCTCAACTGAAAAATATGACTCTTCCTGACATCTATTGGCGAATAATAAAACTATTTTTTGTGAGCAACTAATTGCTTTAACGACACAACAGCAGGTGGCGTTGTTAAGTACCACGAAGTCAATGAGTGTTTGCTTTGAGGTTAAACTAAAATCAATTGTTTATTTTCCAAAAAACGCAATTTAAAAAAAAAAATACCGAGCAAAGCTCGGTCATCCAGGTACTAATCATTTTAACTGAAAACACCCAAATTTTAACTTTTATGGATGTTCTAATTAACGGATTCCATCCGTTTTTTTTTTTGTCCCTTCTAGCGAAGGAAAATCATTTAACGGTGTCATTAGCATTAAAGACGTTTCTGTACCGACCATCCTGCAAATACAGTTTTTGTTCCTTTAAATTTGATATTTAAGGTCGGATTTTGAATCACCAACCTTGCCCTTGTGCTATGTAAATTTCATTCAAAGTCAAAGTCAAAGTCAAAATGTTTTTATTCAATTTAGGTATCAAAGATACACTTATGAACTCAGAATAATAATTGCTTTAGTTATTATTCTGAGCTTATGAACGTCAAAACGTCATTCACCGTGCAGTCGTTGCTCATCCTATTTTTATATGACCGATGAAGGTTAGGCAGGACTTAAAAAACCATAGGAATCCAACGCTTATTTTTATACAAGTTTTTTAGGATAAAAAGTTACCTTGGTCCTGTTTGGTTGTTTTTTTGTTTGTTGATCTTTCTTGCAATAATTGCAGGGTTAGTCGAAGTTTTGAAACTCAACATTACAAAAGCCTCTGGTCATCACCCTGACATTAATCTTCCTTGTACTAAACCTTTTTGACGAAACCTGTTTGCTCCGATGACGTCATAAAACCCGAATCCTTCAAGCCATCAAAGTTGCCATAGGATTTTCCCAAAAAATAAGCGAAGACCGGTATACCAGGAAAAACCTTACTGCAAGACGCGGTTGGGTTATGATAATATTTTTTATGACTTACAAATGTGTCGTTAGCATTACGAGTATATTATATTCGTCAATTCGTCTTTGAGTTACTAAAATTAACATGTGATTAACGTTAGCAGATCGAATATATTATTTATTCATTAATGATGTATAAGTAATTTGAAACCAAAAACAACTTTAGCCTCGTCATTTATACCTACTAATTATGAGACATAAAATAACATGATCATCACATAATTGATCGAGTAAGCGCTAGCGCGCATTCCTCTATGCTTTATCTTTGGAAAAAATGTTTTTGAATGTTCGCTGTCCGCCGTCTGTCCGACTGTCTTCCTCTACAGGTTGCATTTCTCAACCGATTTTCGTGAAATTGTATGAGTATGTTCGATAATAATTAAGTATACTTAAAATAGGTATACTTAAAATAGACTTGTCGAGTCAGTTTTTGTTTTTTTAATTGGGGATAAGTATGCATTTTTCACCGTAAAAAATCATTTTTCCTCTATTTCGAAAAAATCCCACAAATTAAGTCGACAAAAAAATCTGTATAATTATTAATCCTGCTTTCAAAATTTCAAGAAAATCGGTTAGCCCCGACATGTTGCACAGAAGTGGAATACCCTAGGGTTTTTAGTGGATAGACCACCAGTGTCAGGATTCCCACCACCCGGCCTTCCCACGAGGCCAATGGTGGAAAGGTTTAAAACTAGTTAAGCTTTTTTTATGAATGACTAGCTACGCCCCGCGGTTTCGCCCGTGGTTAAAAATATCCTATGTGCTATTCTAGACTATAATCTACCTCTGTGCCAAATTTCACAAAGATCTGTTCAGCCGTTCTGGCGTAAAAGAGTAACAAACATCCATCCACCCATCCATCCATTCTTACAAACTTTCGCGATTATCATATTAAGTAAGACTAATACTGTTGACCACCGAGGTCTCTACAGCGTACCGGGCATTAGGCAAGCGCGGATGGCGCAGGGCCTTAATAATGCATATATAACCATGGGCGACTAGCTCAAGGGCACCTTTAAGGTACGGCCTCGGCTTGGGCTGTCGCCGAGGGAGGAGAGTCGAGTTGCCCAGGCAGCCCAGAAGAGGTTTGCTCTAGGGCCCTAATTGGGACGATTGAAGTTAGATTTTACCAATGACTCTGCCGCCTTGTTCGAAAAGTACTAGTTAAGCCTAATAAATAAAATAGAATGGCCTAAGTTATTACTTAGGCCATTCTTATGTTTAGTTCAGTGGCTATCAGAGATCGATAGCCGTAGCTTTGACAGATGGTCCAAAAAAATGTAATTGTGGAACAACTCAGGATTTTTATGTGTAGGCCATCACTCAGTGCGAGAGTACCACATAACCTCTTCATTCCCAAGACTAATATACTCGTAGCAATCAATATTAACGTAAATTCAATTAATAATCCTACTAACATTATAAACACGAATGTTTGTAAGAATGGATGGATGGATGAATGTTTGTTACTCTTTCACGCCAGAACAGCTGAACAGATCTGGATGAAATTTGGCACAGAGATAGATTATAGTCTAGAATAGCACATAGGATACTTTTTAACCGCGGGTGAAACCGCGAGGCGCTGCTAGTAATTACTAAAGTATTTTGCCTGGGAACAAACAAATTAAACTATGAAATAAGATTACTTTATGTTAATTATTAATTATAGTGGTAATTCAATGTAGTTATTTTATTATGAAGCACGATTATTAGTTTTTACGAGACCAAAAAACCCAAACATATCTTTTAGAGTGATCATGTTTGTCTTATACCTACTAGGAAAGTTCCAGTCATAATACGTGTTTAATAGTATACCTAGACACTTTAATGAAATAGGAAGTACTTGCTTTAAATATGAACTTTAATTGTTTTAGATAAACAAGTTTTATTACCCTCACTTTGAACCAACACTTAGTATTTAGTAGTGATTTGTTTGTTTTTTTTTTTAACATATCGTCACGCCTTTCCTCCGAGGGGGCTGGCAGAGGTGTAATACAACACCCACACTTCGACGGACGATATTCAGTCCCAAATGTGACAGGGGGCGAGCCTGTCGCCATACACCGGGCTCCAGTCATGTAGCAGATGACATACAATACGCACATAATTATGTTCACACAATGAACATTTTTTTAAGTTTGAAAATTCTTGTAAAATATAAAAGCAGTATATGAGACGTTCTTCTTTTTTATCGACATCAGACCGGCAAATTTTTATGTTTGTTAAAAAAAATAAACATGTGATTTGTTTAGTAAAATGTGATTTAAATTATAGTCTCGTTATTGTAGATTTCAAAAACATATAATGCATCGAAGTATTACTTGTATATTTTGTTTTATTTCAAATTTCGTAGGAATGGTGTGAAAAAAACAACACCTCAGTCACAGAAATGTTTATTTTTTTTATTTCTCATTTAAAATCAGATCTTCAGTTTCTTATTATTTTCTTAACAAGAATATTAACATTTATTTTTATCTAGCTCCATTGGACGGAATTCTTAAAATTTTTTTTTTTTTTTTTTTTTTTTTTTTTTTGTGTTTTGCTTCTATCTGCAATCAGTCCCCAGACTATGAGCAGATTTGTTGTTCTATTTCTGTCGTGCAGAGTTGGTCTCCCATTGGAGACTTCTCTTCTAATGTCTTTGTTATGTGTTGTTGCTTGTCAATTATCAAAGATGTTTCGTTTCTTGAGTCTTTTCGGATATGCTGTCATAACCAGTCGTGCTGCCAATTCATTTGGGTGATTTTTAAGTCTTCCCTTGTAAATTCTAGAATGTTGCCCTATTTCTTCTGCAACTGTTTTAACCTGTAGTATATGGTGCAATTCTGTGTTTTTAATAAACCATGGTGCATGTGATATATTTTTTAATATTCCATTTTGTGCTCTTTCAATTATGTTTTGATTTGATATGCAAGCAGAGCCCCATAGTTGGATGCCATATGTCCAAATTGGTTTCAGTATGGTCTTGTATAGCAAAAGTTTGTTGTCAACAGACAGTTTTGAGTTTCTACCTAGTAGCCAGTAGAGCCCTTTGTATTTCAGGTTGAGCTGTTTTCTTTTTGTTTCTATGTGCTTTTTCCATGTCAGACGCCGATCCAAGTAGATGCCCAGGTATTTGACTGTATCGCTGTGAGGTAGTAAACTGTTCCCCAGATGCACGGGTGGGCATGTTTCTTTTTTGAGTGTGAATGTGATGTGGACTGACTTTGTAGCACTTGCTCTGATGCGCCACTTTTTTAGCCAGATGTCTATTTCATTAAGACTGTTTTGTAGGAGTTGCGATGCTGTCTTCGGATCTCTACTGTTGGCCATAATGGCTGTGTCATCGGCATATGTGGCGCTAGTTGTGTGTGGTGTTTGTGGAAAGTCAGCAGTAAATATTGTGTAGAGGACCGGGCCAAGAACCGATCCTTGGGGAACTCCTGCATTAATTTTATTAAATTTGGATGTGTTGTTGCCATCTTTAACTTGGAAAATACGCCCAGTGAGATAAGATTGTAACAGTATGTAGAATTTGTGCGGCAAGAACATTTTTATTTTGCTGAGTAGCCCCTTGTGCCAAACGCGATCAAATGCCTGCTGTATGTCTAGGAAGGCAGCTGAGCAATACTCCTTTTGTTCGATTGCTTGTCTTATGTTGTCATAGACTCTGTGTATTTGTTCAACTGTACCATGTCTTTGTCTGAATCCAAATTGGTGGTCGGGGATGATTTTTCTGTTGGCTAGTTCTGGAAGTAGTCGTTTCAAGAGCAGTCTTTCAAAGAGTTTTGAAACTACAGGCAGCAAGCTGATTGGTCTGTATGAGTTTGTTTCATTTGGAGGCTTACCCTCTTTGTGGATCATTATAATCTGTGAGATTTTCCAAAGCAGTGGATAATATTGCACTCTTAGTATGCCATTACATAGCATTGTCAAGAATACTATCGCTTTTCTTGGCAGTTGGTGTAAAATCTCTTTTGTTATGAGATCAAAGCCAGGAGCTTTCTTATTGGCTAAGCATTTTATCCCCATTATTATCTCATTTGGAGTGACAGGTTTTATTGGAAAGTCTAACTGAAAGTCCTGTTCTAATATAGAGTCTATTTCTCTAGAAGGAATGGTTGCATCAGATTCGTTGGGAGTGAAAATATTTTTTAGGTGTTCGGCAAAAGCTTCCACTTTTTCTTGGGTAGACCTAGCCCAGCAGTCATTTGCTAGTCTAAGTGGGGGCTTAGCTTGCTTGGGCTTATCAGCATCATTCCTTATTGCTTTCCACAGGGAGTAGTTAGTTGCTTTAGTAGCTGATAGTGATTTAATGAAGGTTTCAACTTCCCGGTCCTGTGAGCTTCGAATGAGTTGTTTAAGTTCTTTAGCAGCTTTATTAAAAGCAGTTCTATCACTGGGGCATCGACTTGTGTGCCACACTCTGCGTAGGCGTCTTTTTTCCTTAATTTTTGTCCGAATTTCCCACGGTATGTCTTTACTTCTTTGTTGTGTGTTAAAGTCGTCTGACGGTGTTGATTTCCAGCAGGCTACTTGTATGGCATTTGTGAATTGCATAGTGGCATCGTCAATGTCTTCAGCTGATTTCAGTGCAATTTTAAGAATTCTTAAAATAAACATTTAAAATAAATTATCCAATACCACTCTGTTACATTTTTGCTTCTTAAGACCAAAAACTTTGTAATATTATGAAAGTCGCCCAATAAAATAACTTGAAAATTAGTGAATACCTTTTATGTTTAGCATATTATACTAAAAAACGTTACTTTTTATAAATTTTACCAATATAGTGGTTCATTCATTACTTTGAACTTAAATTATCAGGGGGACAAATTGTGACAGAGTGGTTTATGAAGTGACGGAGTAGTAAAAATGTTTACCTGCTGAACAAAGTTAACCTTATAACAATTTATAGTTTTGGAAAACAATAACATATTTTAATATTTCTCAAAATATTGCCAGTTGAAGTTTTAGTCCGGAACGTTGAATTGTTAGGTCTTCAAGTAAACTTATGATATAGCGTTTCGTTTTGTGGTTTTTGTGCCCTTGTAATGTTTCTTAATGGCATTTGATAAAATAATATATTTTCTGTTTTATTTTTCGCCATGTTCATTTTCCTTTCCACTATGGGTTGTATAACTGATTTTATTTTCTTTATTTTTGTTTCGCTGAAGTCTTTTCTTGTATTTCTGTACTTTTCTTATTAATTCTTGTATTTGGTCTTAAAGTTGAATATTTTGTCTATAAAGTCGTGATCTATCCCATCTAACTTGTTTTCTTTCCCTTGCACTGGCAGTAGACGAGGCTGGAGTCAGTGAACGACATCTAGGACTTAATGGAAGTAGTCTGAGACTTGAAGGAAGTGGTGTAGAAGCCGTAGTGTTCATCAAAACGTTCTGCAAAGCGTTCTGTCGTTCTCTTCTCTTCTTATTTCTATTTAATTAATTCATTGTCTCTTTATTTTATTGTGTTCTTTGGTGTCATATCTTTTACTAACTTTTTACGAGCATAATATTTTTCAAAATCTTTCCGTTACTTAATGTGTGATAGAGGTGCTTCGTGACAGAGGTGTTAAATAGTAGTGTTCGACATTCTCAGCAGTTTCCTAATTATAATTTACGCATAAAACTGGCCATATATGAAATATTTATCAGAAATCAATAAAATAATATTAAAACATAGAAATTACAACAACATTTGGAAGTAGTAACTTACGTGACAGAGCGGTCGCTAAATAAACACACGCACCTCTTTTTACTGTTTGCGAGCGACTGACTGGTAATGCCGGGGCGGAGGAACGCATAGCATGGGTCCGAGGTGGAGGGGGACTATTCTCTTGTCTAGTGACCAAGGTCAAAATTGCTAACGCACATTATTTTGTACCATAGAATGAGTGACAGAAGGTAGCAACAATAATCGTGTACGCCGGGAGACAGCCAAAAAAATATTTTTTTATTTAATAATAGGAACATTAAAAATTATTTCTTCTTATTAATTTAATAACAAAGGTGAAGTAGTTCAGTAAATATTTTTGGATAGAAACTTTTAATGTGATTTTTTTATACGAGAGCAGTTTGTTTACATTAGTGGTCTTAGAGGGACACGCTTTATTTGTATGTAAAACACCTCCGTCACGCTTTTTGTATACTATGTCACATTAATTTTGTAAAAAATATTAACAATTAAAATCTAGTTTTAAAGGTATTATAATTAATGCCTTGTCAAGTGTATTTTTATTTCTTTTAAATAAGTATTTTGGTATTTAGGAGCAATTTATTTACTTTTTTGCGGAGAAGACAAGTCATTGTCGATAAAAAAGAAGAACGTCCCATATACTATAAAAGCAGTATTACCCTCAACAAGACTAGCAGCAGCCTAGAGATAAGTTCAATTCAATGAGCGTTCAATGATGCACAACATCATTGCATTGCTCAATGCAATTGATCTCGCAAACGTAGCCGTCGTTGAGACACGCGCAGCTAGTTTATTGTTACAATGCAATTACACCTAGGCATAGCAGAAATATAAATGGGCGATTGTTTTGTTGCAACGCAACAATGATGTGTTGAGCTATTTGTAACAATAAAATGCAAGATAAAATTGCACTTGACAATACCTTTAATGGTTTTGGTATTGTGGGCAAAAGGAATTGTTGTCAAATTTAATGATAATTCCAATAATTACACGTCATAGTTAAAGCGGAAGCGATGACAGCCTAGTTGGGAGAAGGCCTGCCTCTCAAGCCAGAGGGAGCGGGTTCGAACCCAGTCGACGGCACGCACCAATTTGTTCATTGTGTCATCTGCTACATGACTGAAGCCCGATGTTTGCCACAGGTCGCCCCGTCACATTTGGGACTGAATATCGTCAGTCGAAGTGTGGGTGTTGTAATACACCTCTGCCAGCCCCCTTGGGGGGAAAGGCGTGACGATATGTTTTATTAAAATTGTTTCCTGATATTCAATCAGTTCAACCTAGTAGGGCTCAAGAGCAAACCCCGTCCGGGCTGCCTGGGCAAGTCGACTCCTCCTCCCCGACAACGGCCTAAGCCGAACCAATAAGCACATATGTTCACACAATGAACAAATTGGTGCGTGCCGTCGGCTGGGTTCGAATCCGCTCCCTCTAGCTTGACAGGCGGGCCTTTTCCCAACTAGGCTGCCATGGCTTTTTTCATAAGTATTATACACCTACTTACATAAATATCAACGCTCCAAGACAGTACTTCTCAACGACCGACGACCATTAAACCATGAAACGCCCTTCAAACCCGTCCAGTTGCGTGCAAGAACAGCTCAAAATCAAATTATCACTTCCCTTAACCCACATTGTTATCAAACGTGATTGCATCATCTGATCACCGCAATGTCTCGGCCGACCATTGTAGTTGCAAAATTAAATGCCTGCAGCTATATACATTCTCCTGACAACGCTACACTATAATAGTTAAACAGTAAGGGTCAGCGTACACTGCCGGAGGAATTGACGGCCCAGACTTTACAATACAATATGCAATATCACTTTGTTGCACAATACAATAACAAGTAACGTTATTCAAAGAAAAACAAACAACCCGGCTGCAAAAATTTGTACCTACGTCACTTCTATTATCAAGACGATTCAAATGGCAACTCACATATCGAAATCCATCAAGCTGTTTAGGCTGTAGGGCGTGCCAAAGAAACCTCATACACACATACCCACATACATACATACTTACTTACTATGTACATACAAACATACACACTTACTTACTATGTACATACAAACATATACTCGAAAAAAATTACCCTCCTTCTTGCGCAATCCGGTATAAAACGAAATTACAATTTTTCTGCAGTACAAAGGCGACCTTATCGCTTAAATCCCCTTCCACACGATGCAATTTGATTGGCCAATCATATTGACCAATCTCAAGGTAATTGGTTGTTCCCTTATGTTGGATCTCATATTTTCAATCTGCACTATAATTTATAATTCAA
Organism: Peribatodes rhomboidaria; assembly: GCA_911728515.1. Classification (NCBI taxonomy): domain Eukaryota; kingdom Metazoa; phylum Arthropoda; class Insecta; order Lepidoptera; family Geometridae; genus Peribatodes; species Peribatodes rhomboidaria. The sequence goes on from OU452190.1 coordinate 4,306,998, forward strand.
CCTTTGGATGGATAATAATAAATGAACTAAAAGAAATATGAAGGACATGATCAAAACAAACAAGGTCCAGCATTCAGCAAACACATAACGACGTCATCGTCACCCGTCTCTTTCGAACTTGTTGTAAATGACTTATTTCGGTCTTGCTTAAGCATCGATTGACGTCACTACGTGTTGCTGAATGCTATACCTGGCGGAGTATATTATTATACCATGATGTAAGTATCCAACCAAGAACCCAATCGACCGAGCGAGCGTTAGCAAGCAAAGCGTCTCTGCTTCAGCTTTGACAAAAATGCTTTCGTATGTCCGGATTTCTGTCCGCATGGCTGTCTTTCTCTACAAGTTATTTCCGATTTGGGGGCTGAGCTACCCACGTCCGTAGGAGTGTACTCTATTCTGATTCCCTACACGTGGTCCCCGGGTAGTGCTAACCGGGTAGCAAACTCTGGTGGGAGGCTTCGGCCGCGGCTAGTTACCACCCACCGGACCAACCCATGCCGTGAAATGACCTAGTCGTGTTTCGGGATGTAGTCCGGTGTAACCGTTCCGAAGACGGGTCTGAGCAGTAGCGCACTTGTAGCGCCTCACTCAACTGCCGTCTTTGTACTTCTTCACTCTACAAAACTTCAAGGCTAGAGTGAATAAGTATCTTATAGGTCGTCGTGCTCCATCTTAGACCACAACGTCGCTTAACATCAGGCGAGTTGGTGGTCAAACGCCGACCTATTCTACATAAAAAAAAGGTCGCATTTCTTAATCGATCTGTAGAGGAAGGAAGAGATACGCCAGCTGCGAGGTATTCAACTCACAGACCCACTAGTAAAAATCCATTAACATTAATCAATTATTTATTGGGAAGCGACACAGGAAATGGCAGCCAAAATATTTTAATTTAATTTAATTTTCAAATAAGTTTTAATTTTATTTATATGTATGTTAAATTATTAAAGTATTTATTTTCTATGGGCCTCTGTAACTTGTATTGTATGTTTTTTGGAGGGAACCGAAAAGATGGTGTCGTGATTTTGTATTATTTTCTAAAACTTGTAAATCTTCGAGTAATTGTGGTATAATACCTTTGCCGGTTCGTTAACGTGCACGAGTGTGGGCAAATGATACAAACATTAGGAAATGCTACTTTTCGTGTTCTCTACAAAACTCGACTTAAAGTTTCAGTAAAGTATCCACGGCTTTACTAAAATTGGAAAAGGAGAGGGATTCATCTCATCATTCATCTCCCTCTCCTCTATCATATTCATTTTAGATTTAGCAACTCATGTACAAAAAATAAAACAGATGACAAGGCGGCATTGCCATGATAGCTTTAGCCTGCCCTACGGGCAAAACAAACAAAAAATAGATTGCCTGAAATAAATGGATTATATTATTTATTACTAGCTGCGCCCCGCGGTTTCACCCGCAGTTAAAAAGTATCCTATGTGCTATTCTAGACTAGAATCTATCTCTGTGCCAAATTTCATCCAGATCTGTTCTGCCGTTCTGGCGTGAAAGAGTAACAAACATCTATCTATCCATCCATCCATCCATCCATTCATTCTTACAAACTTTCGCGTTTATAATATTAGTAGGATTAGACTGGTGCACCGCCATCTTTCTCGTACAATTCAACATTTTCCAAGGCAGCGATCGTTATCGATTAAGTTGCTAAGAATTACATTACAAAGATTAGGCAAAAGTTTCAATGTCGATGAATATTTTGACTTATTCAGACGAAATAAGGTATATTGATTGATACTGATTACTAACCAAAAACATTAGTCTAGCTAGTTTTTTCATTTAAAAAGTGGAGTTAGCGCTGATAATTGCGCGCATTTGAATAAAAAACATGTTTTTAGTGCTGTAGCTTTGTTATTATTTACAAAATTATTTAGATTATTTTACTTAATTCTAACCGATTACTCACCCATGACAAAATTTTCACCTGCCGTCAGTATCTTTTTTATATTTACTTTCGTGACTACTAAAGACATAACATAACATATTGTCACGCCTTTCCCTCGAGAGGGCTGGCAGAGGTGTAATACAGTGAAACCTGGTTAAGTGAGACATCAAGGGACCTGCAATGTTGTTTCACTTATAGAGGTATCCCCATTACCCAGTGTCTCAGATATACAGGTATACTCGTAAATAAATATCTGTCTCATTTACAGAGGGTTCCATTAATAGAGGTGAGAATACAGGTTATTTCAGTTATACAGGTGCGATCATTAAATAAAATAACGTGTTATGTATGTAAATGAGTTTTAATAAAAAAAAAAAACTCAGAGAGGTTTATGCATATAAAATTTACTCGCTGTTTCAGTTATAGAGGTAACTATGATGATAAATCGAAAGAACAAATCCCAGATATAGAGGCTTACCTCGTCCCACCAACAGAGGTAATTCAGTGCCAAAGTGTTTGGACCTCAGCATGAGTTCCAGTTATGGAGGTTTCTCACTTATCCAGGTCCCACTTAACCAAGTTTCACTGTACAACTCCTACACTTCGCCGGACGATAGTCAGTCCAAAAATGTGACAGGTGGCGAGCCTGTGTCATGTAGTACCTAGATGACATCCAATACGCACATAATATAGTTCACACAATGAACAAATTGGTGCGTGCCGTCAGCTGGGTTTGAACCCGCTCCCTCTGGCTTAATAGGCCGGGCTTCTCCAACTTCTTCTTTCTTAGTTATTTAAGAATGAATAGAGAAGTGAAAAAGTCATTATAAAATTGAAATTGCACTTTCTCACTCTGTAGGTAACTCTAGAGGCTCGTCAGTATCATTACTCGCTCTCTTCGCTCGTCTTCTTCTTCTAGACGAAATGGCTATAGAAAATCTTAAGCCAATGCAAAGTTAGTCTAAAGTGGTCGCCGGACTCTAAAAGGTTTATTTATTCTGTTTCTGTATGAAGACTTCATACATACAATTGAAGACAACATACTGCTTTTCAACTATAAGCTACATATTCTAAGTTCAAACAAACGACTCTTGCGCAACGATCGCGTGTTTTCTGTTCATTCATTGGCTAATTAAAAGTAATTACGTACGTACCTAGAGAAGAAAAAAAACATAAGATTGTTTCCTTTGATAATACAAGAAAATGACGCAAAGACGTCTTTCAGTAAACAAAACATTGTTGTAAATGTAAACGGTTCTCAAAGTTGGATACCTCTAGGTCCTAGGGGTTCAACAGTGATTTTAAAGAGTTCGCAACAGCCTTTACCTTATTTTTTTGGGCGCGAACTGGCTAGACACACATCGTATAGCAACAAAAAACAAACCCACCTGTCACATTAGCCAACGATGTCATAGCAATATAGCTTAGCGATAGATAAGCAATATAGCTTAGCGATAGATAAGCAATATAGCTTAGCGATACGAGTATATAACAAAGCATAGCGATAGCAATCGATGATATCATTGTTTTTTGTTATTTCATTGATTTGATTGCATTGCTTAATTGAATTGACTGCCTCGGTGGCTCAGTTGGTAGTGAACCTGCCTTCTGAGCTTGGGGGCGTGGGTTCGATTCCCACCTAGGGCAAACATTCATGTGATGAACATTTGTGTTTGTCCTATGTCTGGGTGTTAATATCTATTTAAGTATGTATTTAAAAATATCTAAGTATGTATATCAGTCTCTGACATAGTACAAGCTTTGCTTAGTTTGGGGTCAGGCGACCGTGTGTAGAAATGTCCCGAATTTATTTATTTATTTAATTAAAAACCTTATGTTAACCCCGACGCAAAGACGATGGGGTGTTATAAGTTTGACGTGTCTCTGTGTGCGTGTGTATGTCTGTCTGTGGCAATCGTAGCTCCCGAACGGACGAACCGATTTTGTTTTGTTTGAAAGGTGAATTAGTCGGGAGTGTTCTTAGTTTGATGAAAATTTGTGCTGATGAAAACCGGTGTTGGGTGTTTTTTTAATCAAAATCAAATCAAATCATTTATTACGCAAAACATGGGTAAATTTTACAATTTTAAAAAATAAATTTATTATTAAAAGTAGCTGAGCCATGTCTTAACCTTTCGGTATGCGAAAATAACATTGTCAGTGTATAGAGATATTACATTAAATATTACAGAGTGTATAGAATATCATATGGGCAACGGACATGCAATTTTATTTAATTTATTATTTGAAGTAAGTATGTCATAAAATATCAATAATAATGTCAAACAATTTTAATGTCACTAATGTGTAAAATGTGTAATTTAATCTTTGATTTATACTTGCCTTTTTTATATAAGATTTTTTAAGAGGATTTCATTCGTCTAGAAAAATAGGTGTACTTAGAGCTGTAAATTTGAGAAACCCTATCTTTAAGGTAACAATCACTAATATGTAAATAAATTAATTGGAAACACACCGCGTGTTAATTGATAATATCTTCATTGTTGAGATCTCTCAACAATGAAGATATTATAACAATGTTACTAGATGAGATAGGTAAGGTTACTGACATTGCCCTATGCCCAGAGGCAGAGGGCAATGTCTACCTATCTCATCTAGTAATCTATGAAAAAATAACAACAAGTAACATTGTTGAAAGCGAAACAAAAAACTTGGTTGCAAAATATTGTACCCTATGTCATTTCTACTAAACGATTCAAATGCCACATCATAATTATGTCCAAATCCATCAAGCTGTTTAGGCTGTAGGGCGTGCCAAGGAAACCTCATACACACATACATATCCACATACATTCATAGAAACACACATACACTCGAAAAACATAACCCTCCTTAAAAACAAGTTCACCGAGGCCGTGCCTGTTCAGTTCTGGTGCCCCGAGCAATTTCTTTCCTTCTCCTTTTTAACCGACTGTGCAAAAAGGAGGGTTATGTTTTCCGAGTGTATGTATGTAAGAATGTATGTACAGTATGTATGTATGTACGCCCTACAGCCTAAACAACTTGATAAATTTCGACATTTCGACATAGGTGTCATTTGAATCGTCTTGATAGTGGAAGTGACATAGGGTACAACATTTTCAAATCGAGTTTTTTGTTTTTCTTTTAATAATGTTACTTGTTACGAGTAAAATAAACCACTCTCTATCTATTTTTTCCCAGTGGGACTACCAGGACTGTGAATCAATAAAATCATATTATCATAAAAGAAATCTATAATTCCCGCTCGTTCCAACTGCGAAGCATTCAGTGCGGACAAGCAGGAAAAAAATTCTCTGGTCACAGCGGGGACAAAGCATGGGTTTTCAGCGGGAATTATCATACGACTAAACTAAACCAAGCTTGGTGAAATACGTCATGTATATTTAAAAAAAAGGAAGAAAATGTGTATGTGTGTTTGTAAAGACCTTTTTATCTACTCCAGACTACAATGACTATAACTAAAGCAGGATAGCTAGTTTTAAATAATCACAACAACATTCCCAGACATTCTTTCACAATGAATCCGTCGCTAATTCTATTACATAACTCTATCGAGAGTTTCCCACAGAAACTGTGTTAACAGCACGTGTGTTATTGTTTCAGAATATGGGAATTCCTGTCAGAACAAGCGAGAGGGGGCACCACTGTGATCATCACCACGCACTACATCGACGAAACGAAGCAAGCACATAAGGTAAACTATAGTTAAAAGGGCTACGACGCTCTGAAATTTCCATACAAACGCGCTACTCAAATTTCTTGAAACCATTTGTCAGATTATGATGAAATAGAGCATGTACTAAATTAACAATATCTCCGCCCCTGTGTTCTTTTTTTTTTTTAAAGCGTTCTCAAGCTAAAATAGAGCTATGAAAAATATCCGCATTTTTAGGGGTCATTTGACTGATTTATTCAATAGGTAGGCAAAGCTTATCAAAAATTTCATTATATAGGGTGGTTGTCTACATCATTAGCTGTTAAATTCTTAGTTATTTAAGAATGAATAGAGAAGTGAAAAAGTCATTAAAAAATTGAAATTGCACGTTGTCACTCTGTAGGTAACTTTACGAGGCTCTTCAGTATCATTACTCGCTCTCTTCGCTTGTCTTCTTGTGCTCGCCGGACTCTTAATAAAAAAACCAAAGACAAAACATAAACTTAAAACATATCGTCACGCCTTTCCCCCGAAGGGGCTAGCAGAGGTGTGATACAACACCAACATTTGCTGGACAATATTCAGTCCCAAATGTGACAGGGGGCGAGCCTGTCGCCATACACCAGGCTCCAGCCATGTAGCAGACGACATACAATACGCACAAATGTACACACAATGAACAAATTGCTGCGTGCCGTCGACTGGGTTTGAACCGGTTCCCTGTGGCTTGGGATGCGGGCCTTCTCCAACTAGGCTATCATCGCTCATCAAAAATCAAAGAAAGTTTTAAATATGTAGTCTGCAGGAAGTTATTTTAGAACTCCTTCTTAATAAGGAGTGGAGTGGAACGCACTTCCTGCCTCAGTGTTCCCCAGCAATAGTTACAACCTGGGTCTCTTCAAGACAAGAGTGAACAGGCAACTCATGGGCAAGCGTGCTCCATCTTAAACCGCATCATCACTTTCCAGGTGTAGTGGTCAGATGGACGGAGAGCCGTGTAATCATTTCAAAGATTCGGTTCATATGGATTGAGGGAAGAGTTCTTTGACATTTGTTTGTCCCATTCCGTCTTATTGGTGACCGCTGTTTTAAGCGGAACCCTTAACGCTCTGAATTTTCCATACAAGAGAAAATAGAGCTATGAAAAATATCCGCATTTGTACGGGTCACTTTTGACTGATATATTTGATAGATGATTGTCAAAGGAAAACAAAATTCTCTTTACCTATGGGAGTTGTCTACATCATTAGCTTTTAAATTAATCTATAATACAAGGGAAATTTTTAGTTATTTAGGAATGATAAGAGAAGTCCAAAAGTCGTAAAAAAATATTGAAATTGCACTTTGTCACTCTGCAGATAACTTTAGAGGCTCGTCAGTATCTGTACTTGGTCTCTAAACTCGTCGTCTTCTTCTAGACGAAACTGCAATAGAATACGTTTAGCATATGCGAAGTTAGTCTAAATTGGTAGCAGGACCCTTAAGAAAACGTATATAATTATGTAGGTATACTTTCGAATTTGTCTCGTTTCTATCAATGTCTAGTCTGATGACGAAAAGTCGCTTATTTTAGTACATTATTTTTGTACAAATTTGTTGGGGTAGACTAAATGTACCTCAATAAAATACAAATAAAAATTACCTACCAAATGTCACAACAACACACAATATCAATATTAAGTAGATAGATACGGACGTACCTACCTATTACAGCTAAATACATAATTTATCAAATGGCAAAATCTCCATTACCGTACCGAATTGAGAAAGAAAAGTAACAGGTACCCGAACACTAGCTATTTACAACTTTGTCTCAACACATTCAGCCTGAAATTTCACTCTATATCAAGTTTGATTGGCTACTAATTTGGTGTGGTAAGGTTCTAAGATGGTTGATGTATTTTTAGTGATGGTGGCTGTGTATTTTCAAGGCCGGTACCATTAGGTGCATTTACAATTACAAGACATTGTTGCATGCAAGCGTTCGTAATTTGAAATAATAGATAGTTATCAGACTTGGGTTTGCTGTGTAATACGGTAATAGGGAACATAGTACAGTTTTCACGGTACTGGACAGGAAGGAAATAAAGTGTCTACTTAGTTAGCTAGAGGTAGAAATTAAGTGAGTCACGCTTCGATAATTTTTATGGGAGATGCGGTACAAGAGCCTAAAAATGGACCGCATTAATTAGGTGTTGCACACAATTTACCATAGTCCCAAAGAAACGCTACCAGTCTCTCAGTCAGTCAGTTGTACTCGTACGTCTCTCTATCTTTGTTAATGCGTAAGCGTTCGTGATTTGAAATAATAGATAGTTATTAGACTTGGGTTTGCTGTGTAATACGGCAATAGGGAACATAGTACTGTTCGCGGTACTGCACAGGAAGGAAATAAGGTGTCTGCTTAGTTAGCTAGAGGTAGAAATTACCTAAGTGTCTCACGTACTTTCTGATCAGCGTGTCTGTCAGTCGTCGTGGGGCAAGGGTCAACTGGGGCAAATGCGTCTGTGAGGCAACTTCGTCTTTCGAGAATTACTGACAAACCCTTCACAGACGTATTTTCCCCAGTTGACGCTATATGATTATGGACGTTTTAGCAAACTAGACGTTTTAGGACAGCGGACGTTGTCAGCCTGAACGGATGTCTTTCTTTCGGAACGGATTTCTTTGTTCATCAAAATTGATTCAAAATTGGTGCAAAAAAAATAATTGATAAACATATCGTCACGCCTTTCCCCCGAGGGGGCTGGCAGAGGTGTAATACAACAGCCATACTTCGCCGGACGATATTCAGTCCCAAATGTGACAAGGGGCCAGCCTGTCGCCATACACCGGGCTCCAGTCATGTAGCAGATGACATGCAATAGGCACGTATGCTCACACAATGAACAAATTGGTGAGTGCCGTCGGGTACAAACAAAAGAAACATGCACTCGAATTGAGAACCTCCTTCTTTTTTGAAGATGGTTAAAAATGAAAGGTAACGTCTTGACCGCGCGGCCAAGTTATTCAATGACGAATTGAATAACGACTTAAACATACACCTACACAATACACACTAAAGCAAATACATATATACATGCAAAGTACACAAAATATATTTGCAGAGCAATTTTTTAGTCGGTCGAGACGAGTTCCGGTATTCAAATTATATTATAATTATTGTTCACGCGAGTAAAAATTCATAGATTTATTTGATTTCAACTTTAGATACCTACCTTCACATTTACCTCGTTTTTAACCGACTTCAAACAAGGAGGAGGTTTTCAACTCGTCGGAATCTTTTTTTTAATGTACGTTTCCCGATTTCTCAATTTAATACGCTTGGACCGATTAGGGATTTTGTATTTTTCTTTCATAGACCCATTTAAACTTTATCGAAATACTTAAGTCAATGGTTTTTATAATTAAAAATTGAAATCAGCTAGACCTAAAAATGTGGATAGGGTCAACTGGTATAAATACGTCTATAAGGCAATTGTGTCTTTCGAGAATTATTTGCTAGAGGGCGTGGGTTCGATTCCCACCTAGGGCAAACATTCATGTGATGAACATTTGTGTTTGTTCTATGTCTGGGTGTTAATATCTATTTAAGTATGTATTTAAAAGTATATATGTATGTATATCAGTATCTGGCAGCTATAGTACTAGCTTTGCTTAGTTTGGGGTCAGAAGACCGTGTGTTCAAGAGTCCCGAATATATATTTTATTTATTACTGACAAACCCTTCACAAACTAGGTAACTAATGCCATTTAGTACAGACTATTGAGTTACAATATACTAATGTACTAGATGGTGTTACTTGCCTAAGAGAATATCCCCATTTTTTACAATTTTTTACTCCCCTCCCCCCTCTCGGTGACCACCCGTAGAATATTTTAAGACCCCCTCTAGTTTTCACGTTGTAATTTATAAATAGGTTTAAAACATTTTTTACAAACAAAAAGTAAAAAAAATACATATTATTAATGGTTGATGCTGCGCTTGACGCGTGTCAAGTGCGTACAAGTGAAAAAGCGCGAGATTTATCTAGAAGATATTAACTACTTGAAGAAAACCCAGGCCGCCCCGCTTATCCCTGTGACCAAGCGTGGTATTTTGAAGACCCCCTCCTCCCCTTAAATGGGTCACATAGTATGGGTACGTTCCCTAATTTGTGAAGGGTTTGTCAGTAATTCTCGAAAGACGCAATTGCCCTACAGACGCATTTGTACCAGATAACCTTACTTCGCTGTTTAAATATTTAAAATTTGGTATTAGTTAGGAATAGAAAATGTACTACGACAATAAACAAAACACCATTGGTGCAGTAACCGGCGATGTATACTGCACATCGACCTTTGGAAAGAGACTTCACCTTCGTAGAGCGTTATCTCTGTCGCACAATAACGAAACTGTCGTGCGAAAGAGATAACGCTCTACGAAGGTGAAGTCTCTTTCCAAAAGTCGATGTGCAATATTTATCGCCGGGTACTGTATATTGGTATTCGTTTTTGGTATTAGAAAGGAAAATATCGATAATATATTAGCTGTCGCCTCGCGACTTCGTTCGCGTTTTTTATTTATATATATATATATATTTAAACTATCCTATCTGTCAAGTTGGATCGAACTGCACATGGTGTGCGAATTTTATTATAATCGGTTAAGTGGTTTAGGAGTTCATTGAGGACAAACATTGTGACACGAGATTTATATATATTAAGATTAAGAAGAAAGATTTGTTAACTCCCAAAATTTGTAGCTGGCCCACACTATTTCAAAATCTAATTCAGATGACGGGAAGTCGGTTTTTCATATTAAAAGATTATTCTCAGATTGGTCTGCTTCGCGATGGCCAGCTGTTAGCTGAGGACTCGCCGGAGGAAATTCTACGCAAGTTTGAGTGTAACACGCTTGAAGACGCCTTCCTCAAGCTGGCGCTGAGACAACACGAGCTGCCTCCTCGACCGAGGAGAAGCGGTAAGTAATGATGCTTTGCAGAATATGATACCAAATCATAAACATATCATCACGCCTTTCCCCCATGGAAGCTGGCAAAGGTGTAATACAAGTCCCACCCTTTGCCGGACGATATTCAGTCCTAAATGTGACAGGGGGCGAGCCTGTCGCCATACACCGGGCTCCAGTCATGTAGCAGATGACATATATGATACAGATCGCGCTAAAAAGCCTTTTATGGCAACTAAGGCGATAGATAACAAGTAACATTATTGAAACAAAAACAAAAAAACTCGGCTGCAAAATGTTGTACTCTATGTCACTTCCGCTATCAAGACGATTCAAATGACACTTCACATGTCGAAATCCATCAATATGTTTAGGCTGTAAAGCTTGCCAAAGAAACCTCATACATTCATACACTTGAAAAACATAACCCTACTTTTACGCAGTCGGGTAAAAAACAATAGGTAAGTGGTTTAGTGACAAGGAATACGTGAAAAGACGAAAAAACAAGCAATGATCATTGAGTTGTATTATTACGTATAGAGAAGTTATCATAAAGAAATTTGAAGCTCAATTTTTGTTTAAATTTTGCTGCAGCGCTGAAACAATAATTATACTTGAATTGTTAGTGCGATGTCTCAGCACACACGAGAGCATATAAACGTTTTTTGTTTGGACACAAACACGTTTTAAGCGCTCGAGAGTTAGCAAGCGTCTACTCGTATGTGAACTATGGCCCGCTGGTTGTCCTTAAACGGAACACAGTAGTGATGTGCGGCATCTTCTCCTCTTCTCTATACGTAGTAATAGAACTCAATGGCTAGGGTATTTTTTGTCGATTTCTACTTTTATACTTTCTTAATCCGCTTTTAACCTCCAGTTTTAGTCATAACCTACCTGACAACAAAAATAAATTATGTTTTTACTAACCTACAATTAATTTCTCTGTAAACTTTGCAGCGCTACCCTCCGCGTCCCCCGACGTCATCCCCACGAGGAGTATATCCACCGCCGACAGCCTCCACCACTCGCGGGAGGAGTTCAACGTCGTCACCAGCAGCACTGACGTGAGTCAATCCTCTTCCTCTAGTCTAATTCCCCGATCGGGAGTGAGCTACCCACGTCCGTAGGAGTGCACTGTATTCTGATTCCCTACACGTGGTCCCCGGGTAGTGCTAACCGGGTAGCAAACTCTGGTGGGAGGCTTCGGCCGTGGCTAGTTACCACCCACCGGACCAAGCCATGCCGTGAAATGACTTAGTCGTGTTTCGGGATGTTGTCCGGTGTAACCGTTCCGACGACGGGTCTGAGCAGTAGCGCACTTTTAGCGCCTCACTCAACTGCCGTCTTTGTACTTCTTCACTCTACAAAACTCCAAGGCTAGAGTGAAAAAGTACCTTATAGGTCGTCGTGCTCCATCTTAGACCACAACGTCGCTTAACACAAGGGGAGTTGGTGGTCAAACGCCGACATATTCTACATATTCTACATAAAAAAAAGAAGCTTCTGACTATCACCTCCAATTACACTGATGATCTTCGATCACCAGATATTCAAAATTAAATATTCAAAAAAGCAAAGTTAAAAAAAACCGACTTCTCGTCATCCATGTAAACATTTTTCAGACTTTTGTTAAAATTTTAAAAACCGCTAAACTGATTTCGAGAATAATTTTAGGGGACCACACGGGAAGCGTCAGCTTTCTAAAAGTTATGAGGTAACAAACATAAAAAAACAGTCGAATTGAGAACCTCCTCCTTTTTTGAAGTCGGTTAAAACCTTCCTTGCACTCAATCTTCTACCACAATTCGTAAATTTCATTTATTCTTAAAACATAAATATGCATTTAGAATCGTCAGCTTATTACAATAAATAAATAAATTATATAAATATTCGGGGACATTATTCACACACGGTCACCTGACCCCAAACTAAGCAAAGCTTAGTTATTAATTAGTTAGTTAGCAAAGTCTATGGCTGCCAGAGACTGATACACATACTTAGATATTTTTAAATACATACTTAAATAGATATCAACACCCAGACATAGAACAAACACAAATGTTCATCACATAAATGTTAGCCCTAGGTGGGAATCGAACCCCCGCCCCCAAGCTCACAAGGCAGGGTCGCTACCAACTGAGCCACCGAGGCAGAAATAATAATATAATAAAATAGTTAAATTCCAGATCCATACTTTTTTAAATAACATCAACAACTTATTATTACTCTCTCACTAATCGTCTTTCATCCAAGTTCCATAGCCCCAGCAAGATGGCGATGGATGGCAATTTTCATCGCGTGCCATCCTGCACGCTCCAACTATCTCTTGTCATACGTGCGAGCGAGAGGGCATGCAATTACCATCGCCACCAGGCTTACAAAATAAGGCTCTAGTTACAAGTAACACTTACAGTATTAAATTATTCCTTATTCCTTTCAAAATATGCAGGTGCTGACAAAAAAAGAAGAGAAACATAAAGACTGCAAAAAATTATCTAAATCGAGGTACAAGGCTGTGTTCATCAAGAGCATACAGCAGTTCTCCAGGCATCCTGGGTAAGTTTTTTTTATTTTTATTTATTTAACTCACATAGTACAAGTATTATATCTAAATATAAGAGATTCAAGTAAAAGGAGAAAATGAAATGAACTACAGTACCCTAGATTTCGCACTAGGCGGACCTGTGTCGCGAAATCTAGTCTCTTTTTTCCATATCCATTATTATTTAATTATGTAGCGCAATAACGATGTAACTCTTAAGGTACACAAAGATAAACAAGTAACATTATTAGTAAGCAATTGAAGTATTTGTCCACTGTTTGACTGATTTTTATAGGTTTTTTGTATGTGTTGTGTGTGTGTGCGTGTGCGTGTGTGTATGTGTGTGTGTGTGTGTGTGTTATTTATGATAATATATGTGTTAGTGTGTGCTTATGTAATGATTATTTCTAACTTCAGATAGCCGCAACGAGCCTACTTGCTGTAAGACAATCTGTACGGCTTTAGAATGAATGAAAGTTGTAATTATATTTTCTTAATCTTAGCTACCAGCAATACTTATGTCAAGTGATTTTTACAGTACAGTAAACTGTCTCATATTTTCGTCAGACGTGGACCACAAGCGAAATGCGAGGGAGTCCTTTAATTCGAGACAGCGCCATCTAGTTACATTACCTTTGAACTAATACATCCTGTTGCAGGGTGTAATAACATACTCTGCCAGGTATAGCGTTGCGAGACAAAAAAGGTCACGTGGGTGGCACACAGTGACGTCAATCAATGCATAAGCAGGACCGGAATGAATAATTTACAACAAGTTCGAAAGCCACTATGACGAGTGACGTCGTCAGGTGTTGGCTCCCAGAACGCTAGACTTTGTTTTTTTGGATCATGTCCTATAGTTAGTCCGTAATATATTTCAGCAACCATTATAAAAGAAATTCGAATGAGGAATTCCAATAGTGATGTATTCTATTCGCAGAGGGCTGATATTCTCCATCATGTTCCCTATAATCCAAGTGGTGGCGTTCTTCTCGGCAGTGGGACACGACCCTAAAGACTTACACATCGCCGTAGTCAACGACGAAGCTTCTTTTTCACCACGTAAGTCACACTTTCCTACTTACTGCCTGGTAATAAGGTAGCATTTCAATTTATGCACGTGCATGCTATGGTATTGCATTGCAGTATTTATACAATTGCTGCATAATTGTGTATCCACCGGAAATATCAATATGATAAATACATATAATTATGTAATATCTTATATCTTTAAATGAGCAATTCTTGTATATATATGTATATAATATATATATATATATGACGGCGCGAGATATCATTGGATAAAGAAAATCAGTTTGAGAGTTGTTAATCGATAGTTTTAATCTGTGGTTTATGACGATTAATCGATTTGTTTATGGTAATTTAGAGCGGTTAACACCGAATGGAGTTGCCTTTGGGATTTCGGGCGAACGTCATGTCTGTCGGTCAGTGTTTGACAGGACTGGGCTGAAAGCGGTCGCACGCAATGGTCATTCGTAAACCCATTACTCTAAATCGCCAACTATCTTTGTGATCATTCACTAAATAAGTAGTCTAAGTGACTGTATAATTAAAATAGTGAAAAGCCTTCAATGCTGTCCCCTTATTTCAACGTTCCTGAAGTTTGACGCCGACCATAAATGATAGCGAGTTCACGGATGAGAAATCAGACACAACACCTCGGCCTACTAGATTTTCTCCGTCACCAAAAGTGGAAGGTTACAGCGCGGCGGCCTTTCCTATGTTTCTCCGACATCAATGGGATCAGATGCGACGGCGTGGCTCCTCTTTCCTACATTACCCCGATATCAGGAGTGAGATGTGAAGGCTCGGCTTCCTATTTCTCTATGTTTCCCCGACATCAGAATTGGGATAAGACCAATGCCCACAGTTAACAAGATGAGTGCTGAAGATGATGACGAGAACCACCGGCCTCTTCCCCGATATCAGAATTGGGATATGAATAACGTCCACAGCAACAAGATATGGCTCCGTCTTTGGCTACAATTTTGCAATGATCTGGAAGCGAAGTGGCACAGCAACAGATGGCTGATAGGGTCGTCCCTACACTGAGAAAACTGTGTACGTGCTATTATCGTGGAGTGTGCGGACTGTTTCTTCGTGGTGCATGAAGGGCAGCAGGGCGGCAATGAGAGAGTGAGCATCGAGTAGACGTCTGCATTATCTCGACGGCGTTTGATTACACCTAGTCTATGCTATGTGACGCAACTAACAAACAACGAGAGACGAAGGATAGCAGTGTACCGAACAAAACGTCGACGCCTACGCGTTACTACTGCAACGAGGTCACATCGCCACTCGTTGATCGAAAAAGGGCACCAAAATAAGCAGCAGCAACGTGCGAGATCCGGTCAATGCCTGGAGGGCTATTCTTACAACTCGAGATTCCATCATACCTCGAAAAAAATGGCTGAATTCGAGATGCCTTATTCTAATCGCTCGAGATCGAGATAATTTCGATGGCTGGGGCGCGAGATGTCTCTAGTAGTCGGAGGCAGGTGGAGACTTCCAGGAATCGAGATCGAGATGAGATGAAAATCTCCTATCTCCGAATTGGGCCCCTGCACGATGAAGCAGCCATTGATCACCTACGAGTAGCAATTGAATCCGGTGAGAAGTTTTCATTTTATTTGATATTCGTAAACGATGTATGTCAGAGTGTTATTTTCTATTGGAGTTGTTTAAAGTTTGAAAATACCCACAAACAGTTTGGTCAGAATGTGCCGATTACGGCACACACAGACGAGTCATGCAGTCAATAGATAACTTATTTAGTGTCAATGCTTTTGATAAAACTAAGCCTGAGGGGTAGTAGCCGGTAGGACAGTAGCCTGTGTGGCAATAGCCTGTGTGGCACTCGCCTGTGTGGCAACAGCCTGTGTGGCAATAGCCTGTGTGGCAACAGCCTGTGTGGCAATAGCCTGTGTGGCACTCGCCTGTGTGGCAATAGCCTGTGTGGCAATAGCCTGTGTGGCAATAGCCTGTGTGGCAATAGCCTGTGTGGCAATAGCCTGGGTGGCACTAATCTACATGGTACTGTCTTATGTGGCTCCAGCCTGTGTGGCAAGCTTGTGTGGCAAGCCTGTGTGGCAAGCCTGTGTGGCAAGTCTGTGTGGCAAGTCTTTGTTACAACCTTACTTTTGTTGCATTATAGTCTGAGTGACGACCTAGCCTGTGTGGTCAGCCTATGTAGTAAACTCCTCCCGGTGTAACATTAAAGTACGAGTAAAATTAAAGAATCTCGTAAAATGTTGACTTTCGTACTATTTAAAGTTATAGTTGCACTACACAAATCCCTATTAGCACATCTCCATACAGTTGTGTTGTTATTGTTAAATTTCATGAAATTGTATTTGTACTCATTACATAACAAACAGTCTTTCCCTTTTTGTGACTTTATGAAATTCATTATTATTTAATGAAAGAAATCAACACTATTTGCATTTTAGGATTGTCAAGCTGACATACTTTAAATATGCCAGTAAGACCAAGGAGTTTAAGAACGCAATAGCACCTTTATCATAGAGTTTCAATGAGGCAATTGAGAAAGTAGCATTTCGAGAAAAGTAAAGTGCACTACATGTATGATGTGATATGAATTGTTTGTTAATTTGTTGATATACTACACACTAATAAAGTGGTACAAAGGACAAAAACGAATGAAAGTACAGTCTGCAGCAGTTATTTAAAAAAAAAAAGGGTCGAGAATACGCGTTGTCGTTTCAGGAAGATCTCAATTTTGGCGGTTGTGAAATGACGATTTAGGATGTTGTCGTTTTCGGAAGTTGTCAATCTAGGAAGTTTCACCCTAGGAAGTTGTCGTTGTCACCCTGAGGGACCTAGCCTGTGTGGCAAGTCTAAGTGACAACTTTAATGGCATGTTATTCGTTTGAAATTGGACACAGCAGTTTTCATAAGTCCAAACCGCGTATGTGTATCGTCATTGGATTTTCAATGTGGCTTGATTAAATTCTTGGAATATTGGATGTATGATTAATAATTTAGTTTTAGCCTCGATTATTCGATTGGTCCCAATACAATTTATTTCACTAAAAGTCAAGTTGCTTATTTCAATTATCATGACAATTTATGGGGATAGGTAACGAATATGAAGTTACTGTTGGAAGAGTCGATTATACTCTGGTACGATGTTTATGGTTGGTAGAATTGGGTTTAACTGTGTTTTGTGTTATCCCATAACTGTGTTCGCTTTCTGTGAAATTGTGGAGGTAGATTTGAGACGGTCAGAATGACCGAGCGTTAAGTGGTTACTTGAGCACTTTTATGATTGTCCACAGATGATGAGATGAACTATTCACCCGAGGACGTGTGAAAATGCAGGATGGCCGTGACGGCGCGAGATATCATTGGATAAAGAAAATCAGTTTGAGAGTTGTTAATCGATAGTTTTAATCTGTGGTTTATGACGATTAATCGATTTGTTTATGGTAATTTAGAGCGGTTAACACCGAATGGAGTTGCCTTTGGGATTTCGGGCGAACGTCATGTCTGTCGGTCAGTGTTTGACAGGACTGGGCTGAAAGCGGTCGCACGCAATGGTCATTCGTAAACCCATTACTCTAAATCGCCAACTATCTTTGTGATCATTCACTAAATAAGTAGTCTAAGTGACTGTATAATTAAAATAGTGAAAAGCCTTCAATGCTGTCCCCTTATTTCAACGTTCCTGAAGTTTGACGCCGACCATAAATGATAGCGAGTTCACGGATGAGAAATCAGACACAACACCTCGGCCTACTAGATTTTCTCCGTCACCAAAAGTGGAAGGTTACAGCGCGGCGGCCTTTCCTATGTTTCTCCGACATCAATGGGATCAGATGCGACGGCGTGGCTCCTCTTTCCTACATTACCCCGATATCAGGAGTGAGATGTGAAGGCTCGGCTTCCTATTTCTCTATGTTTCCCCGACATATATATATATATATAATCTATATATATGGAATCTCGGAATCGGCTCCAACGATTTTCATACAATTTAGTATATAGGGGGATTCGGGGGCGATAAATCGATCTAGCTAGGAATCACTTGTAGAAAATGTCATTTTATTCGTGTTTTATCGTTAATCAACTTAAACATAAACTTGGAAGAAAAATAACAAAAAGGAGGCGTTTGAGTAGTCTCAACTGAAAAATATGACTCTTCCTGACAGACTATGAAATATGACTAAAAATAGTATTATTATTCGCCAATAGATATTGGCGAATAATAATACTATTTTTTGTGAGCAACTAATTGCTTTAACGACACAACAGCAGGTGGCGTTGTTAAGTAACACGAAGTCAATGAGTGTTTGCTTTGAGGTTAGACTAAAATCAATTGTTTATTTTGCAAAAAACACAATTAAAAAAAAAATACCGAGCAAAGCTCGGTCATCCAGGTACTGAAACATTAATAACGGAAAATGAGCAGTACATGATGGAAAAATCCACCAATAAGATGACTTCATAAAAAAAAAATATAACATATCGTCACGCCTTTCCTCCGGCTGGCAGAGGTGGAATACAACACCTACACTTCGCCGGACGAAATTCAGTCCCAAATGTGACAGGAGGCGAGCCTGTCGTAATACACCGGGCTCCAGCCATGTAGCAGGGCCGGATTTAGAGGCGTGGAGGCCCTAGGGCAACAGGAAAGTGGAGGCCTGTATTTATTACTCAAATTAAATGAAGAAAAAAAACAGTAAAAAATGAAATGCAATTTTATTTATTGCAAGAAACCAATTAAATTATTGAACTACTCATATTTGTATCGAATGGTATTAGAGTAAAAATCTTTGAAAGTAAATTTCTTTTTTTTACCTTTTTTGGGGGCCCTGTCTTGTGGAGGCCCCGGGGCTGTAGCCTCCCCTAAATCCGGCCCAGGGCAGATGTAGCTTGTCTGTAATTATAATCACCTGCAAAACTGTGAGTAACTTTTATACATGAACATGTTCAAATGTTGTTTAAAAATGTGTTTAATTAAATGTGTATTTGATTATTAAACTGATCATTTGCAGTTGGACTAGACATATGCAAAAACCACAGTTTGCCGTACACGACGCTGCAGGAGGACGAAACTTGCGACTTCTTCATGCTCAGCTGCTGGTTCATTGAGGAAATGGAGAAGAAAAACTTATTTCAGGTACACACATCAACCCAACTTATCTAGCAGACTCAGTCCAAACTACCCTCAACTGTGGTACGCCAAACAATGCTTTCTTCAACATTCCATGGTTTCAGGATTCCTACAACACGACAGACGAGGCCAAGGCGGCCGTGCTGAAGGGCAGGGTGTACGGCGCGCTGCACTTCAAGCGCAACTTCAGCGCCGCCATGGCGCGCCGCGTGGCCGAGGGCGAGGTGGAGGACGACGTCGTCAGCGACGGGAGCATCAGCGTCTGGCTCGACATGACGAGTGAGTGTTTCAACGTGTACGGCGCGCTGCACTTCAAGCGAGTTGACGAGACGATGTGACGATGTGGTGTCACCAGTTGGTCCTTCTTTTTCTTACTACGCAAATTGAACGTACTATGGACGCCTCTACGTTGAAAAATATCTAAGTTTATCTGGTAAAGGAGCTCACACGTCAGAGGTAATATCTGAAGCTCCCGAAACAGCTCCACGCATGAGACGTCGTCCTGAACCCTGTATATAGCACGTATAGCTCACTTCTGCATGACAAATGCTCTATTGCGATTGGCAGCACAGCCTCATAGCTCCAACCCGTAGTTACGTGATGTTACTGTGGACGGTCGCGAAATAGCAGGAGCGCACGACGTTGAGGGTGGCGGTGCTGTTATACCGTTCGGTTATACCATGTTTCCATGTTATAATAATATACTCCGCTAGGTATAGCATTCAGAAACACGTAGTGACGTCAATCTATGCTCAAGCAGGACGGAAATAAATCATTTACAACAAGTTCGAAAGAGACGGATGACGATGACGTCACTATGTGTTTACTGAATGCTAGACCTTGTTTTTTTGGACCATGATTATTTCAAGTGACTCTTTGCACGTCTTGTGCAATTTGCCATTTGTAGGAAAAAAAAAAAAGTTTTAAATTTAATTTATTCATTTTAAATGATTCTCATATAATTCATTTCCAGTATTTTTCCAAAAAGGTACATCAGAGTACACTATAATGCAAGTTTTTGAAGTGAAACCTCTAATGCGACTTCCAACAAGGTTGCGTTAAACGTTTAACACTCCTGGGGAGGGGGAATAGAAAGAGACAGAGCGAGAGTAAACGCGAGGTACTCGAACGCATGCGCGTAGTATACCTGTTACAGGCCAGCGCGAGCGTTAGCAACGAGTAGCGTCCAATATTACAACGCAAGAGGGAGAGAGAAAGAAAGATACACTGAAGTTTCACTTCGTCCGCGCGGAGGGAATCCACGCACTATTTTTTTAATACCAAAAAATACACTAATTGGTACTTCTCAAGTGAGGGTTGATATATCTAACCTAACCAATAGCTAATCATCAAAACATGTGACGCTCATCGAACTTACGATGCTATTGGTTTACCAATACGTAATACCATAACATAAAAATTACTATTAGAAAACTTTAATAAGCCTACGAGTCCTACCACCCATAACATAGAAATTACTATGATAACATTTTAATAAGCGTACAACGCACTTTACGTAGACAAAGCACAGTCTTGCACGTTCGTAAGTGTATCATTGATACCCATATTGAATAGAAACGTTTGACTTTGACTTAGTCGAGGACAAGCTCCACTCAACCTTCGTCTCTTGACAGTCATCTTGTATTTTCCAGATCACCAAATATCGTACTTCCTGAAAAGCACACTTCATAAAGCGTACGAGAGCTTCACTAAACGAACGATGCGATCCTGCGGAAGACACGAAAATCTTGTGCAGGTAATAATTTTCAACTAAGATACTACTAATCCCTTACATTAGTAATTACTTACATTAGTCACTAAAATCTACCCTAAAAATCAGTAAAATGGTACCTTATCAGTTCTGCAACTTTAACCTTCTTTCCTTCCTCCTTCTTTCTCATATTTTCTAGGTTTTTTTAAGTTGACCTTATACTTTAATCCCACAAACATTTAATACATTTTTGGATGGCTATGGAACTTTTGGTTGCAACGATTTGCTGTTATCATAAAAATCTAACATCAAGTTCTATTTACTTATGAACCCTAAAATACCAAACCAAGCCATGCCGTGAAATGACCTTAGTCGTGTTTCGGAATGTAGTCCGATGTAACCGTTCCGAAGACGGGTCTGAGCAGTAGCGCATTTGTAGCGCCTCACTCAACTGCCGTCTTTGTACTTCTTCACTCTAAACTTCAAGGCTAGAGTGAATAAGTACCTTATAGGTCGTCGTGCTCCATCTTAGACCACAACGTCGCTTAACATCAGCCGAGTTGGTGGTCAAACGCCGACCTATTCTACACAAAAAAAAAAATACACCTTGCATTGTAATCCGATATTTTTAACTCAGTAAAGCCCGCATTTTAAAATGACGCTCAGTCGTGAATGATTTAAAACTGGGGGGCTATTCCTGCGCGTGAGATGACATGAGATTTTATCTTGGTCACTCCCACACCTATGACGTTTCAAACGTGAGCAACAAGGACGAAAAAAGGTGAGATGAAAATCTCAAATCTCCGAATAGGGCCACTGGTTTTGAGTACAGTAAAACTAGATTTAAATCGAGATTCATGCCTGAGCGTCGTTTTAAAATGCGGCTCTTAGACCCATGTTCACCAAAATTTTACTTACTGATTATTTATGTAACCTTAATTGATTAATGACATTCAATTCATTGAATATTTGTAAAAAAGTTAAGTTGGTTTAAAATTTAATCAGCTGTTTTTGACAGCTATTCAATAAGTTACACGTTACAAAGGACAGTTAGACAAAATAATCGCCATGATAATAATATTTCGATTAACATTTATGCCTGTATAAAATCAATATTTTATTATTATATTATTAATAATTATACCTATTATTATTATTATTATTGCCTATATTATTATTACAGATTAAAATATAATGGCTGCGTTATATTTAACATTTAACATAGCTTATTTTCACTATTTTTGTAAAATCTTAAATTTCATTATGTTATACATACTTCCTACAAACCTAATTATTATCTATCTATACTACTGTATTTACTATTTATGCGTTTGCTTCTATTGTATGTAAAGTTTCAGACAGGAGAATCACACTGTATCATTTATCCACTCTAAGGTAATATTTATCCATGACTAAGATGTTACAAATAATAAATATCTACACATAGGTACTTACCGGATATACAACGTGTTGTTTTGCATTCCCGTCGATTTTGTAGAGGTAGTTATACTCCACTAAAGGCCACAAACATAGTATGGGGCAACTTTGAAATGACGCAGAAACAGTTGTTCCATACAAAAAAATTGTTGACTTCCATACAAAAAATTTGTTGATTGTCGACAAAATGTGTGGAACAGCTGTTTTATTTTTATTTTTCAAGGTTGCACAGTTTATTCGTGTTTTGCAACCTCTTCAGATTCGGCGGAAATGGAAAGCAACACGTTGTATGCTATGATACGAGTATAACATAACATATCGTCACGCCTTTCCCCCGAGGGGGCGGCAGAGGTGTAATTTCACACCCACACTTTGTCGGACGACATTCAGTCCCAAATGTGACAGGGGACGAGCCTGTCGCCATACACCGGGCTCCAGTCATGTAGCAGATGACATGCAATACGCACATGTTACACAATGAACAAAGTGGAGCGCGCCGTCGGCTGGGTTTGAACCCGCTCCCTTTGGCTTGAGAGGCGGGCCTTCTCCAACTAGGCTATCATCGTTATGAAATGATATGCTATGCTATATCGGGAAATGGCATAGGGCAAAAATATAATTATGTGTTTAGTATATAAAATATACTACATTGTTTTAACTATTGTATGTGGTAGATTCCAGTGCATTTTCAAGAGCCGATCTACGGGGAGAGAGAGGCGCAGATGACGACCTACATGGCGCCCGGGATACTCATCACGTGAGTACATGTTTAATTAGGTACTTACTTACATTAATACGAGATTATCATATTGAATCAACACACATGTAGGTGACATCAGGTATCAGGACCTGACGTAAAAACTGTCAAAAATAATGTAAAGCGTAATTTAAAAAAATATTTAAGTAACAAGATGCGAAACCCCTCGGTAACAGGCCTACCACACGCACAAGCTTCACTACACTTTTAACTGTACAGACCAGGCTTGAACACGGAACTTCTACACTTCTACTTCACAGCGTGTGGTTGGTAAAACTGTACACCGCGTCAACCATACAGCATGGCGGCCGCGATTTACGACTTGAAATCAGAAATTAGAATTTATTGATAACTCCAATAGTTACACTTCACAGTTCGATTGAATAATTACTTGCATAAGCAAGTATTTACAATAGCCTATATAAATAGGCTTGTCAAAAAGATCGTATCGTTACCACATGGCTCGATTAACTACGTGCAGGCTTCAGTCAAGTACGCACAGTTAAAAGTGTGGTAAAGCTCTTGTGTGTGTGTGTGAGTGTGGCAAGCCTTACCGAGAATCCATCCACACTTGCACGTTTTATCTTTAGCTGTTGTTTGTGGCGATTCATCAATTGAATTCAATTTATTTAATTCAGAGTGAAAGTCCATATAATTATATAGTCTACTGGGGCAAATGCGTCTGTGGGGCAATTGCGTCTGTCGAGAATTATTGACAAACCCTTCACAAATTAGACAACTAACGCCATCTTGTACAGATTATTATAACTAAAGATAGAAAAAAAGATGTAGGTGGCGCCTTATTTGTAAAGGGTTTGTTAGTAATTCTCGAAAGACGCAATTGCCACACAGACGCATTTGCCCCAGCTGACCCCACATCACTTACAATTAGGATTAGGATTAGGATAAAAAACTCAAAATAATAATAATTAAAATGTCAAAAACAAATCACTGGGCTTTCTCTTTCTCAACTATAAAAAAAAAGTATTTTTCAATATCCCTCTATATTAGTTACTAGCTGCGCCCAGAGGTTAAAAAGTCCTATGTGCTATTCTAGACTATAATCTATCTCTGTGCCAAATTTCATCCAGATCTGTTCAGCCATTCTGGCGTGAAAAAGTAACAAACATCCATCCATCATTTTGGGGGCTGAGCTACCCACATCCGTAGGAGTGTACTCTATTCTGATTCCCTACACGTGGTCCCCGGGTAGTGCTAACCGGGTAGCAAACTCTGGTGGGAGGCTTCGGCCGTGGCTAGTTACCACCCACCGGACCAAGCCATGCCGTGAAATGACCTAGTCGTGTTTCGGGATGTAGTCCGGTGTAACCGTTCCGAAGACGGATCTGAGCAGTAGCGCACTTGTAGCGCCTCACTCAACTGCCGTCTTTGTACTTCTTCACTCTACAAAACTTCAAGGCTAGAGTGAATAAGTACCTTATAGATCGTCGTGCACCATCTTAGACCACAACGTCGCTTAACATGAGGCGAGTTGATGGTCAAACGTCGACCTATTCTTCATAAAAAAAAATCCATCCATTCTTACAAACTTTCGCGTTTATAATATTAGAAGGATATCTCAACTATTTACAATTCATTGCATTTGTAAATATTCACACTAAGATACGCCCCGATGTTATCGTTCGTTAGATTTCCACGTGTACCCTCCATTCCAGTATAATATTCTTCCTGCCGGCGGTGGTGACGTCGACGCTGATGATCACGGACCGGCTGGAGGGCGTGTGGGAGCGCAGCGCGGTGGCGGGCGTGAAGCCGCGGGAGATGCTCAACGTGCACATCGGCCTGCAGTCCGCCATTATAGTCATGCAGGTAACTGAGTCCTTGTATGTGTAAAGTGTTGTGCTTTTTAACCTTTGTACCTTATTTGTATTTCTTTGAAAATATTATGTACGTTCGCAAAAATCTACATAAATTTAAATTGAACTGTGACTATCACAATAATAACACTAGAATAAGGATAGGATAGCTGTACCGAGATTTAGACTGACTAAGTCAAATAAGTCATTTTTAGGACACTTGCGTCCATTCTTACAGGCTCACCGTTCAGGCAGGGCTCACTGAGGGAAAATTCAAATCACATGTAAAAACTACTTTAATGAAAAGAGGGTATTATAAGATTAATAATTATTTGGAAGACAAAGATGTCTGGAGCCTTCCACTTCCGTCAAGTAGCCACTAGTATTTATAGATATTACCTAGTTGAAAGCCAAAATTTGTGAGACTGTAATTTATTTATTATTTGAAAAAATAATGCCCCTCAGTTTCTTGCCTGTTCTTCTGAGTAGAGGCTCTTTATCCGAACAAGGCGGTCGAGTCTATTTAAATAACTTTGACGTTCATAAATGTATCTGTGATATGAATTGAAGAAAAACATTTAGACTTTGACTTGACTTTTGACTTTAATGTTTAATTTTATGTAACCATGAACGTAGAACCTAGAGAGAACGTAGACCTTTCTTGTAATAATAAATTAAAATAAATAAATAAATTCGGGACACTTACACACGGTCGTCTGACCCCAAACTAAGCAAAGCTTGTACTATGGCTGCTAGAGACTGATTACATACTTAGATATTTTTAAATACATACTTAAATAGATAATAACACCCAGACATAGAACAAACACAAATGTTCATCACATGAATGTCATTGCTCTAGGTGGGAATCGAACCCAAGCCCCCAAGCTCAGAAGGCAGGTTCACTACCAACTGAGCCACCGAAGAAGTCAAATAGGACGTATTCTGTGGAACTGCATTCATTTCAACTAAGTACGCGTATCTAGACTGTTTCTCGTTTCGATATTTCGTATTTTTTGCACCTGGGGGGCTATTCCTGCGCGTGACATGAGATGAGATTTTATCTTGGTCGCTCTCACACCTATGACGTTTCAAACGAGAGCAACAAGGACGAAAAAAAGTGAGATGAAAATCTCAAATCTCCGAATAGGGCCACTGATCATCACAACTCTTTATATCAAACTGGGGGGAAAAAAGTACTTGTTTTCGTTGATTTCGTGTGCTACCGGGCCTTAAAAGTTGTCTTCTCCGCAGACGATAGAAATGATGGCGCTCGCGTTCCTGGGCTACGGCATCCCGTCCCGCGGCAGCTGGCTGCTCGTGGCGGCGCTGCTGTGCCTGCAGGGGCTGTCCGGCATGTGCTACGGCTTCCTGCTGTCCGTCTACTGCTCCAGCCACACCATATCCTTCTTCGTGTCCACTGGGAGCTTCTACCCCATGATACTGCTGTGTGGTGAGTTTCATTTTAAAATAACTGGGCCCAGCGATTTTACCCGCGGTTGAAAAGTAGCTAGTATGGTTTGGTACAGGGTAGCTGACACCCTGGATTAACACATAGGAGTTAAGAGGGCCGCGACGCTCTGAAATTTCCATACAAACGCGCTTCTCAAATTTCTTGAAAACCATTTGTCAGATTATGATGAAATTTAGCAAGTACAATTAAATTAACAATATCTTCGCCACTATGTACTTGGTTTTTTAAAAAACGTTCTCAAGCGAAAATAGAGCTATGAAAAATTTCCGCATTTGTAAGGGGTCACTTTTGACTGATTTATTCAATAAGTAGACAAAGCAAATCAAAAATCCCTTTACATAGGGAGGTTGTCTACATCATTAGCTTTTAAATGAATCCATTATAAGTTTGAATTCTAAGTTTCATAAGTTTAAGGATTTATGATTTGCTTTGTCTATCTATTGAATAAATCAGTCAATAAGTGACCCCTTACAAATGCGGATATTTTTCATAGCTCTATTTTCTCTTGAGGACGGTTTATAAAAAAATGGGAACATAGGGCCGGAGATATAGTTCATTTACACATGTACATGCCAAATTTCATCATAATCTGACAAATGGTTTTCAAGAAATTTGACAAGCGCGTTTGTATGGAAAATTCAGAGCGTCGCGGAACTCTTAAGTAACACAATTTCGCAACCAACCAATTATAAAGTACTAGCTGCGCCCCGCGGTTTCACTCGCGGTTAAAAAGTATCCTATGTGCTATTCTAGACTATAATCTATCTCTGTGCCAAATTTCATCCAGATCTGTTTAGCCGTTCTGGCGTGAAAGAGTAACAAACATCCATCCATCTATCCATACATACAAACTTTCGCGTTTATAATATTAGTAGGATAGGATTATCCACAACGCACATTGAAGTCTTTTTCAACGCAAACAAAAGACATCAACACATATATATTATGCAAAACTGCATTTCACAAAAATATGAAACAAGTTTACATCTTTGCATTCTTTCTTTTCCCAGGTATTCTCTGGCCACTTGAAGGCATGTCGACAGGCCTCCGAATCTTCGCTCTGATGCTGCCTTTCACGATACCCGCCAAGTCCCTGCGCGACATCCTCGAGAAAGGTTCCACCATCGCCGACGCGAGCGTCTACAACGGTTTCTTAGTCACCATTGGCTGGATAGTACTGACTCTAGCTTTAGTCTTCCTTAGGCTTAAATTTAAGAAAAGCTAGCCTTCATCTGCAGCTAGCTTTTAGACCTAAGA
Organism: Peribatodes rhomboidaria; assembly: GCA_911728515.1. NCBI lineage: Eukaryota > Metazoa > Arthropoda > Insecta > Lepidoptera > Geometridae > Peribatodes > Peribatodes rhomboidaria. The sequence goes on from OU452190.1 coordinate 4,334,665, forward strand.
CCTAGATTAGACTAGGTTTAATAACTTTATAACAGCTAAGTGATTCGGTAAGGAAATCTGTATAGGTATTATGATAATTTTATAAAAGGTTCTACTTTAGAAGTAAGCAAAGTAGAATTCACCCGGGTGAAAATAGGTTATTGAGTGGAATAGGTAGGTATTCACCTGGGTGAAAAACGTCGAATAAGTTAAATTTAACCACATGGCTGAACCAAGTTAAATAAATTAATCGTATTTGGCATGTCGAGTAGATATCTGGCAAAAATGCCGTTTTTGGTATCTCATATGATTGAGAACCAAGCTGTTATGGCATGGGGCGACATTCTGATTGAGACACTGTTTCTTAGTAGCTAGGTACTATTTTAGCAATGTCTAAGCGCTTCAATTGTTAGTAAAATATGCTCAATTCAAGTTGGTTATTATAGTTCAAAATAAAATAACTTGTTCATCAGTTCGTCCTAAAAATTGATGGTGCTTAGTGTAACCTGTTTATTCCACTTTGTTTCACCCGGGTGATAATCACCGCGGTGTACAAAGTGGAATATTTGAGTGAAGTGTCTGAAAATGTATTTCAGAATTATACCTACATTTTATAATTATTTTAGAGCAAAGCTCTATGGGTAACTTGTAAATAGCTTAGTTTAAGTGATGTATAACGATACCTAGGCATAGAAATCCAGTGACTTTGTATTTGATACTATTGCATTTCAGTGAATGTACCAGAAAATGTTTAAAATTGTAGGAGCACTAGATTTATTTAGGAAATATTTGTATTGCCGCAGTATCGTGATATCAACCATTGTGATGAGGGTATTTATATGAATAAAGTTTTTTTTACGATACAACCTTGTTTATGTGCTACCCTTGGGATGCTAAGGTGTTTTTCAGAAAATGCTAAAACAATATAATTACACGCCTAGCGTGTATCGCCGCACTTACTCGAAGTTTGTTTTAATAGCGTGTATCGCCGCACTTACTCGAAGTTTGTTTTAATAGTATATAAATAGCCTGTGTGTTATCAAGTTAATAAGAACTACGACTATTAATTTTACGAAATAATTTTATTTCTTATTTTAAAATCGTAATTGTATAAAATCGGATAAAAAAAATGTTGTGTGCTCCTGCAGCAGTGAAGAGGCATTGTCCCTTACCATCAGGATAGTGTCTGGCTCGTTAAAAAAATTGTAGGCGAACACGCAACGCGTGTACGGCCGCACTGGCGTTACGTCGGAGATAAACACACACGTATGTTTTCCCGCACGGTTGTATTGAATTTGGACAAACTGATATGGCTAAACTCATGATCCAAAAAAACAAGGTCTAGCATTCAGCAAACACTTAACGACGTCATCGTCCCCGTCTCTTTCGAACTTGTTGTAAAGGACTTATTTCGATCTTGCTTAAGCATCGATTGACGTCACTACGTGTTGCTGAATGCTATACCTGGCGGAGTTTATTGTGATACTATGGCTAAACTATAATGCTTCCTATAATCCTGCCTAACATGTAAAATGATATATTTGGAAGTCGAATAAAACACCAAAATCAGATATAAAAATTTATATTATAGGAAATATTTTGGATTTAACAACACTAACCGTGTATGGCGCCCGCGCTATGCCTCTCGCCTACATGGCACATTCTTACAGATTATCGTGAAAAATTAGCTTACAGGCCAATAGTGGGAAATACTGGCCCAACAGTTATTTGACAAATTTTAGAAAATTCGATTGAATATGAAACCCGAAAACGAGATCTTTTTTCATTTTCCATCGGATCGTCTCGTAATTTTCTATGCAACCCCGATTCTAGTCACGCGGAAAGTTTCCGTACTGAAAATGCTGTTGATTACTTTATTTGAAGGAACTGTAAAACACTCTTTCTGATTTCAAAATACACAGTATCACGAAAACAACGATTACAGAACGTCCAGTACCATTTTCTTCCCTACTTTCCGAATGATTTCGAATCCAACATCTTTTTTGAATCGATTTTTCTAATTTCCGTGTAATCATCGCGGCTGCATTAAGCACGAGCGCCACACGCGCCACATTCGTTGTCAACGGCCGAGGTAACCGCCCGAGGTCCGCCACACGCCACTATAGTCCACCAACACACCGCTTTTTGCGACATATCACATTTTCAAGCAACTGTTGATCCCTCGATGCAGGAAAAAAAAAGACTTTCTGTTCGCGCGCAGATTTTTTTGCCTAACTATTTTATACTAGTCTTAAATTACTTCGTTCATTCCTCGCTCACTCGTTCACTCGCGCATTCGTTCACTCTGTCTTTACGCTATAACATTTCGATATTTTACATTGATATATCTAGGGGACAGTCAATTCCTTAAACTACTATTGCTTCACAAGCAATTTTTACACAAATATACCTCGACTTATAAGAGCGATTTTGTTATACTTATAAGTAAAGGTGAAAGCTGAAAGGCATAATTTAATTATCACACGTTTTCACTTACAATTATGTCGCGAACAGCGTTTTTCAAAGAACGAGGAATTGACACGGCCCCCTTACAAAAAAAAAAATGAGAAGAAGAACATAACTAAAACTTAACACGAACCCTATACAAAATCGATCAACATTATCAAAAACTCTCGCGGAGATTGTTCGTAAATGATACAAAAAATTGGAAGTGCCTGATTAAACGACATCCTACCCCGTAGATAGTCACTTTTTAAGAAAACCACAGATAACACATTAGCGCTAAAACACACAAGTGCTTAGCTCACCAATGACACCCGAGACGACTTTGAACGGACCAATCAACGCTCCGAGCTCCATCTCAGCGCATTTATCATCCGAACATCACAAATCAATGTCTTATCTAAAGAGTAGGAAATCGCTGAACTGATTACAACAAATTACAGCACGCTAGCAGTAAAACATAATTACATAGACTCGAGCGGACATTAAGCAAGGGTGACCGATTACAAGACAGTTGAAACAACAATTGCATACAACCTATGCGAATAAACAGAAACCTAGAACAGTTCAACCGTAGATCGTACGCAAAACGGCCGCTCGATCGTGGACCAAACTTTTTTTTGCAAACTCTCTACTCTAGCTTCCGTAAACTCATTGATTCCCGGACTCAAAAAAAAAACATTACAAAAGAGAAAACTTCATTTCAATATTCGTATGGAAACATAATTTCGAATTGCTATACAAGTACAAATATATATAACTCTGTACATTAATACAACGTGTTGTGACATATCCTGCCCTTAGCGGGCCCACTTTCGTTCGCTATTTACATTTTTTATTTATTTTATATTTTAACACACTGTAGTTTAAGCTTTCACTTATCTTAGAGTACGTAAGAGAACTAAAATCACATTAAAATTTCATTTTCCATAAGTATTGTATGACCGAAATATGTTTAGGTAGTATAGAAGCACAGATTACCCCCAATAGAAACCGAGACGAATCGAAGCGCACACGGCATCGGTCAAAATATACCTATAACAATTTACTTTGATTGGTTCATTGATGGCATAGCATGACCTTGAGATAGCCAATAGGAACGCTTTATTTCAATCGCGTTTTCTTTTGATCTAAATATTTTTTTCGCATTGTGGTCATCTATTAGGGATAATACGTGAATACAAGCGATTGGGTCGAGCCTTGGTCAATTTTCGCGTCAATTTTGGCAAGAAAAGCCGAATCTCACGTACAGAAAGTAATCCAAGAACAATTCAATACTGCACTAGACAATAACAGGTTGTTAAAGTTACATAATACTGTTTTCACCAATTGGCATATACATTTGTAACGAATTCCAATGATTGTTTTCGATCCTAAATGTACATATTAGTAACCCCGCATTTTAAGACTCTGGTCGTGAATTTTCCACAAAAAATGCCGTTTATAACTTTAAAACGAATCCCACCATGTAATAACGACCTTAGGCCGTGTTTCCATCCGCAAGAAAACTTCCGCGAGAAATGTCCGACACCAGCTTGCAAGTGTAAACTCCGTTGCAAGTGCTTTCGCGACCACACTCGCTGCTTTCGGACTGTCTGATATTTGTCGCGAGTTTTCTTGCAGGAGGAAACGGAGCTTTAGTCTTTACCACGTTAGAAGAAACTTAACAAACAGAATAAATTTTAAACAACCACAATTTTTAAACCAAAACTCGACCATATTACATTCCAAAAACAACCGCCTCAAAGAAATGCGCTAATTCATAAGACAAGTACAAAAATCCAATCACAAAAACTTACAAAAAATGTACATAATAATAATAATAAATAAAGTAATTACCAACAAAATTGTTACATACACCGTAAAGGCTGATTCACACACCAAGAAGAACAGTAGCGAGGTATCTTGACGTTTAGCTATGTCCACACTGTGCCTTTTTTTGTTCATTAAGGGCATGCGTCATAGCGCAGTCAACAGCGCACGTGAGGCATGCCCCTAACGCATGCGCGATGACAGTTCTCTTGGTTCTCTTATTTCTGGAATTTCTTATGACCAAGTATGCCGCACTTATTCCACCAAGTAAAATATTCTCATCACACATGTTTCCTAAAGCTGACAGAAACTACGACTGAACTAAATGACCATATTGACGTTGCGTTCGTTTACGCATTCAACTATTGAAAGCGCCAAACGGAAGATGAATAAAAGGTGAAGACGAAAATTGAAGATGAAAAGGCACAGTGTGGACATAGCTTTTGGTTGTCATGCACGTCAGATACGGACGTAACCAGAATTTTGTCAGGGGTGAGGCAAGAAGTAAATTAACTGGACAAGTACATAGAAGGAATTAAAAATTTTTGTTTATTTACTTTTAGTCATCTTTGTATTTCGAATTTAATGCTGCAAAAGTTCGGTGCTAAAATTTCGTTTTCAATTCATTTTGAAAACGCTTCCAGAACCCTCTTCCTATAGATACACAGTTCAGTTCTTGGGTCGACTTCTGCGACTACAATGTCACAATTCTGCCAATGTCCGTTTAGTAGCAGCTTTGTAAACGATATTATTTAAGTGAGCTTAGAATATGCTCGGTTAGACAAGCATCATGCAGAGACCGAAAATCCGGATTATCTGTCATAGTTGACCGCAACCATTATATTTTACTTGGAAAACCTACATTTTGAGCTTCGAGTTAAGGACCACGGTGGGGTGCCCAGCTTACCTCACCGTTGGTACGCCCATGCGTACCAAACTAAACGTCGCGTCCAAACGCGCTAACAACTTAACAACACAACACGCTAGGACGTTAAGTTAACTTGTTACTGTACTTGTTGATGTGTAAATCAGCCATAAGGCACGAACGCCAAACGAAAGCGTCGCCAGTCTACATTTAGTTTACGTATGTGTATTTTCTATGAACGAAATGTGACAATTAACATTTTACTGCTTTTTTTTTAAGTACAGTTGCAATTACAATAGTTCCAGCTGGTGGTGATTGATTAGATTAGTTATGAGTTACAAGAATCTTAGAAGATTCTTGTTTTCACATGTTATTAAATGAACAGTTTCATGTCATATTAATAAAAGTTTAATGATATAACATATGAATGACGCTGTGAAATCGGTGCTCGAAGGAGCATGTGACGTTTACCTTATTTGGATGAAATAAGATATAATATTCATTGATACATTTAAAATGCCGCCACCGTCCGCTTATTTGCGCTGACTCTGTGCTGACGTAAGTATAATTCGTTTGAAGTTTTTTGTAAACGACATTGGTTTCATTTTACCAAAAGTTTAATATTGTAAATTGTCACATTTCAAAATAAAATGGCGGTGGATATTTTTATGGTATTCACGTTCTTATTGATATTGAATACTTACTCTAAACAATGGACAATTCTGATATTTTCACGACCTATATAGTTTTGTAATACCAATCTTTCCAGCGGTTTTCTATTGAAATTTATGAAATTACAGCTAAAGGTTTGCAAATACGTTCCAATCACCTTTTTTGAAGTGCAAGAGTGCATCAGTGCGTTGATTACCGTAAATAGGTAGTTAATGTGTACGACTATCTGGGCGCACCGTCTTAACACAGCCCTGGTAATTATATCTCCATAATTGAATGTGGCATGTTTGTTCTAAATTGGAGTCCACAAAGCGATTTGAAGAAATGATGGGAAATGTCTGGATTGTACTCGACAAAACGTTCAGCTGTTACTATCATATATTTCAACAGATACCACGCGGCTAATTTACATTGACAGTGATCCAATCCAGAGTTAGAATCCAGAATGACCAACCGCTCTAATCCAGCGCTAGAACCTAGGCTGAATTGAGTGTCTATTGTTCCAATAACGATCCAGCGTCACTGGATTGAAAAACTTTTTCAATGTGAATCGCCCTTAATGAATCAGTCCTATATTGACACCATTTTGATATACCTAACTAATCTCTATCCTAAGGCCGGGAATAAACGTCAGATTTATTCATTCGGTAGTCTGATCCGGTTATTGCAAGTCGTTTGTGCCGTATATAATTATGTTTGAACACTCAACACACGTCCGATCCAACTATCGGATCGGGCGTCCGAGTCGGAAACAGCGCCGAGGCGTTTCGATTTTATTACTGTCGCTTTGCGTACTTTCGCCTCAAGACGAACAAACATGCAGTAAGTAAGTATAATAGTATTTTATCGTCCATCTTTTATTTTTGCTCCCTATGCAAGATCTGGAAACAATATCTCGAGAAAGACTGAATTCGGAAAAAGACTGACGCATAAATCAGATCTGTATCGCGTAAATAGTCTGATCAGACAATGGCTAAGAATATCTGACGTACATTCCCGACCGAAGGGATAAGTTGAAGCGTCCGACAACGCGGTTACAATAATAAACAATAAATACTTATATCGCTTAGAACCTTAAGTGTGAAAAGCGTATAATTTATATCAGATAGAGTTAACGGTACTTATATTTCTACCTATCTAGTTTGTATGGCGGAGTTGTATGGGAGTCATACAAAATGTATGGAAGAGAAAAAATCACTGGTAATTAAAAAAATACTAGATCAGAAGTCGGAAATTTAAAAATCCTACAGATGTTTATTTGTATGACTGTCATACAACATAACACCACGTTTCATTAACAAAGTGGACGATATTAGCTGTCAGTACAATTTTAAACTGCTATTAAAGCTATTCCTCGCCATAAGATGCAAATAAGTAAATGAAACAAATTGATTCAAGAATTTCTTGCATTTTTTGCTTTTTTTTTTAATTATTTGACTTGATGAAAACTTTCTGAAACAACGTTTAATATGGGACCGAACATGGCCCTCTATTCTGACGCATGAGACTCTATTATTCGTCACTCCCACTCTTTGAAACGAGAGACAATGACCAGAAAATATCTCACGCGTTCGGGTTAAAAACGTTTAGGAGCAAAAACGTTATTTTTCGAACTCACAAAAGTATTCTATTAGCAATCAACCTCTGGCAACACTGACTACACTGCTAACATAATAAATTTTTTTTTTTTTTTTTTTTTTTTATGTAAAATAGGTCGGCGTTTGTCCACCAACTCGCCTGATGTTAAGCGACGTTGTGGTCTAAGATGGAGCACGACGACCTATAGGGTACTTATTCACTCTAGCATTGAAGTTTTGTAGAGTGAAGAAGTACAAAGACGGCAGTTGAGTGAGGAGCCACAAGCGCGCTACTGCTCAGACCCGAAATGCAACATTTTAAATATGTACCTTTTACTGATGGCACTTTAAATCATTATTTTTATGTTTGACATTGACAGGCTAGGCGTTTGACTAAACCTTACCTGACATTAACGCCTTTTACACACTGCCGCGGCGGTACGCGGTAGTGACATTCGGAAATGTTACATCTCGCTCTATCTTTCTGTGATTTCCCTATAAGCATCTCTGTCTGTATAGAATCGCTACGTTACCGCGGTTCGCCGCATTCGTGTAGAATCAGCTATTGTTTGTTTAGAACGTGATATTTTGAACTTTAACGATATTTTTTTTTAATTTTGTGCAAATTTCAGTGGCGTATTCTACCTCAAAATTGGACTAGGCTAATGTAAGATGTACTGACAGCTAATTCGCCTACAGCATTACAATACTAGCCGCCGACGAACAGGGACATCGGACATTATTTTTTACAACTTCGCAGTTTTAGTAGCCATTTGGAACTAAACGAAACAGAATAATTGCGTTTTCACAAATGTTTCGTGAACCATTCTTGTCATAGAGTCATAACGTGCCGTCAAAGTCTTTCAAATGTAATTGTTGTGTACAAATAAAAAAAGAAGAAAAGATTAAACAGTTTTTTCTAATCTTCAACACCAGCTTGATTGAAGCAATCGCTATAGCGTCATCTCTCTCGCACAAATGACGCGAGTGGGACGACGGCATTGCGATCGAAAGAGACAGCTAACAGAATCTGGCTGCAAGCCTATTGAACGTTTTTGAATAAGCTCGACTCGATCAAATAAACAAAAAAAGGAAATGATTTTGATTGTGTATTTAGAATTCTGATGTTTGATTGTTAAAAAAAAGGTTTTTTTTTTAACCAGACCAACAGAGAGAGGTTTTTCGAGAAGAAATCATGATTTGACAATAACAAACGTAAAATAAAATTGTACTGATAAAACATGCCAAAATTTTTCTACTTTCGAAAGATTTAAGATAAGATTGCGCAGCTGACAGCAGCATACATACGACGTGACGTCGCGACACTACTGATTTTTTTTATGCCATAGGTGGCAAACAAGCTAACAGGTCGCCTGATGGTAAGCGATCGCCGACGCATATGGATACCTGTAATACCGAGGTATCACAGATACGTTGCTGACCGTATGTATTTCTATGAGATGAGTAATAGTAACGTAGGTAACATAGAAACCAGTATTGTCGCGACGACACGTCGTATGCTGCTGTCGTCTGCCTTCGGCAACGGAATCACACATTTAACGTTATTTGAATTCCAAAGCCCGACACATCATCCTATTCTGAAGCTTTATTTAACTATTTATTTATTATTTATAGTTTTTTTTTGTGTACAAAATTAGCAGCCCAAAAAGTTTTCCCAGTAATATTATTCTTACCTATCTCTCGTAAAAAGTTTTACAAATATTTTGATCAGATTTTGCAAAGGTATATTTCAGCGGACAGGTTCTTATCACAGTATACAAAATAGTTTGTAGCCAAATGATAGCAGTACATATTTACAACAGTGTAAGTGGAGAGATTTTGGTTTTAAGCCTTTTTAGGTTAACAGATATTGACAAACATTACTTGAAGTAACACTGTGCTAATTAAAACATTTCTAAGTACATTGACTTGACAGCTGGCATACATTTTCTGTACCCTGTGCGTTCGAGCGCAGTGAGACCTCATAGTAATGTTTGTAATATGGGGTTAGTGTTGATTCAGTTGAATCATTTCTCAGCTAAACTTGACAGGACTTTCGGTTTTATTACTAAACGTTTCTATATTTTGAACTTAGCTTGAAAGGAAAGCCGCGCAAACAGCAGCTGTCCTTGTCTAGATCAACCGAAAAGAAGAGCACAAACAATCTGAACCTGACAAATGTAGCTAAGTAAACAACACAACAATATCAACACCGAACTTCTTTAAAAAAAGCCGAAGGAAAGAGTCCATAACCTATTAGGGAGCTCCTAGACTGACCATATTTTCACTGCAATACTGACCCAGCAATGCCAACATTTCCGACTGTACTCCGTGATCTTGCTAGAAATGTATGTCTAGCGGCCAGTCACACTCAAAACATCATCACAACATTACCGGACCAATATAGCAGTGAAACTATGACCCACTCAGAGAAGCTCACACAAATAACATTTGCACATGACCAAAAACTACGTTGCTAGCACACAATGCCTTGCTCCGTTTCATTCAAATGTACTGGCGCTTAACAAATATATGCCCGATTCCGCAACAAATAGCACTAAGATACCGTTCAGTCCTCGGGCCGGGTCGGTCGCGGCTAGAACTTGTCCTGGAAGATGAAGAGGTTGTTCGTGGCCGCGACCGCTATCACACTTTCGTGCGGATGCCACGCGGTGTGCAGGATTTTCTTGTTGAAGTCTAAACAGTCGACGCTTATTTCGTCCTGTGAATGGAAATGTGTTGTTATTAATAGTAATAATGTCCCTATCATACTGTCCACTACAGGCGTTATACCTTACACTCTACTCATCGGTCTGGAAACATTGAACATTCACAGAGCCACACACACAATTACAAAAGGCAGCAATATTGAACACCTGTCGCATTGTCCAGAAGTTTGTCTCTTTCTTAATTTATAAAATTAAACTATCAGCCTTTCGCTTGGCCAAAAGCCCGTGAAAGGTGTTGCTGAACCATTTAAATAATAATAATAATTCATTTATTTCAGGCAATATAACTTGCATACAATGCAAGTTACAGAGGCCCATAGAAAATAAATACCTGACAGACTAACACATATAAATAACATCAATAGAATTAACTAATAATAATAATGATCAAGATATGTATACAAGTCGACATGATTTTAATGGCATTAAAATATCTCGCCAAAATCGTGAATCAAACTTTGATCAGTGGTGCTAACGTTCTTATTCAATTGATAAACTGATTTTTAAACTTTAGATTTTGTCTTATCTTAACTTTGTCGATTTGAAACAGAACAGCAGTTCTAGCACCATTCTTTGTCAATCGGTAAACTGAAATCTCTATGGGACGAACAAATTTGTCGAATTAGGCGATTAGAAATGTCAGTCTATCGATCTACTTGCAGTGCTAAGCACTGCAACTTTCTAAAATCATCATTCAATTTCACAACTAATCTCATTCTACCTGTATTCCTCTTAAATAAAAATTAAGATAACAAAAGCCACTGTCCCTGGAGTCCGTGGAGTGAAATGTATAAATAAAATAAATAAAAAACATTCCACCTGCCCAGCCGGGAATCGACAGCTTGTAAAGCAGTGACACTCGGACTGTGCTAGGAGGAGGGTAGTCAGACAAGCTCGCGTACGACTGCGCTAGGAGGAGGGTAGTCAGACAAGCTCGCGTACGACTGCGCTAGGAGGAGGGTAGTCAGACAAGCTCGCGTACCTTCTTCCTCTTGGCGGTGGCGGCGACGCGGCGCGCACGCAGCGGCTGGCGCGGGCGCTGCGCCGCGTCGCGCGAGGCCTCCAGCGTCAGCTCGCCGCGCCGCCCGCCCGCCAGCGACCGCTCGAATATCCTGCACAACAAAATACATCACTAACCAGTACCGACATACACATTTCGAAACAGAAAAAAAACATATGTTCATCATCTGTCTTCCGCCACAGGTAATCGAGACAGAAATTACATTCATATGTCGTCAGCTTTAATAAAGCCCGCACGAAGCGCTTTCAGAACTCCTTCCTAATGAGAACTGCCAAGGAGTGGAACGCACTTTCTGCCTCGGTGTTCCCCAGCAGATTTGATTTAATGTATCTGATTATTTTGTGTTTTTTTATTTATTTATGCTATAATCTGTGCAAGTTTTTATTTAAAATCATTTCATTGTCTTTTGACTCTATATTTTTGATATTTTTTTTAAGTTATGTTCGTTTTAATTTAATTTGATTTGATCATATTTGAATTAACTGTCGAAATCCATCACGCCGTTTAATAGATACAAAGTGATAAAGAAATTTACAAACAAATATACATGCATACAAGATCCGCGTGATAAACCCTTCCTGGTAGCCGGTAGTAAGCCTTCAACTGCACGACAATTCAGTGCAGGACTTATCGGCACCATTTCGAACATACCTGGAAATGGTTATGTCTCCACAAGCTTAGTTTTATAATTACATTTACAGTGTTTTATGTCCCGCTGCAGGCACACCAACCTACCCTACATTGAGGGTGATTTAAGGAAATGTTTTAACAAGCCTTGTTTAACATTCATACAGCACTGTTTACCTAAAGAACCCGTTGTAGGAGCCAGTCATGAGCCGCTGGTCATCCCCGCTCCAGCAGCACTCGAACTTGTCAAAGATGCAGTCGTTCTCATACAGCGAGCACAGCTTGGAGCGAAGGTACTCATGAACTGGGTATGTTTCAACAGGCTTCGTTTCCATGCGTAGGTCCCATACTTTGAGCCCTAAGTAGTCTCGGGACATCATGTATCTGGAATGAGGGAATTAATACTTGTTGGTTAATTCCATATGATATTTCCCACATTACTTAAGACTTGTTTTTTTTTTGTAATTTCAGGATAGGGTATTCATCACCATCATACGACTTATTTTTTTACTTTTCCAGGATAAAAGTTATAATATATTTTCGTACTCATGATGTGTTCATATCAAACTTCCTGAGGTTTGATTTGTGATTTGCTCACTTTTTTTTTTTTTGGACAATAAGTCGGCGTTTGACCACCAACTCGCCTCATGTTAAGCGACGTTGTGGTCTAAAATGGAGCACGACGACCTATAAGGTACTTATTCACTCTAGCCTTGAAGTTTTGTAGAGTGAAGAAGTACAAAGACGGCAGTTGAGTGAGGCGCTACAAGTGCGCCACTGCTCAGACCCGTCTTCGGAACATTCACTTGATCGTAAGACGGCAACACTCACTACCCCATTTATAGACCCTCCTGCTACAATATCTAGACTAAACTGCAACAAAGGCTAAAGCCACCTGCAACAATAGCTAAAGCCACCTGCAACAAAACCAAAGCTAGCTGAAGCAATGGCTAGAGCCACCTGTAACAATGGTTAGAACCTCTCTGTAACAGTATTTAGCCCAACCAACCTGCCCGAGTTGCTGAGTTTGACGTCGCTAATGGAAGATATGATCTCGGAGAAGAAAGACCGCGCGTGAGGATCCTCCGGCTCTTCGAATAGCTTCGCGTGTCGGTCGCAGAGCGCCGCCGCGCGCATGTCGCACAGCCTTATTGTACCTTGAAGTAAAGAAAATTAGGTTCAAATTACATTGACTTAATTTTGGTTCAAAAGTTTGGCGTGGAAATCTCAGTCGACGGTGATGACTGTGAAGTGTTTTTTGTTTATTTTTTTTTAAGTTGAAATTATAGTTTTTTACTTTATAGTTAATACAGTTATAATATAGTTAATAGTTATATAATCCTACTAATATTATAAACGCGAAAGTTTGTTAGAATAGATAGACGTTTGTTTTACTTTCACGCCAGAACGGCTGAACAGATCTGGATGAAATTTGGCACAGAGATTGATTATAGTCTAGAATAGCATATAGAATACTTTTTAACCGCGGGTGAAACCACGGGGCGCAGCTAGTAGTTATATAATTATTTAATATAGTTAATTGTTTATACTATTTAGTTAATACCGTTTTGTTGTAAAAAATGTTACTGACAGTCAAATAGAGATACTTTCTTATTTTTCAAATTATTAAGTACAGATTCGTTACTCACCCTTACTACTAGAATATACAAAGAGATTGCATTCAGTCGGATGGAACTCAGCTGCGGTTATAACCTGAAAACAGAATAAAAGTCATGTTATATTTAGAAATTATATTTGTATGTCATCTGCTACATGACTGGAGCCCGATGTATGGCGACAGGCTCGCCCCCTGTCACATTTGGGACTGAATATCGTCCGGCGAAGTGTGGGTGTTGTAATACACCTCTGCCAGCCCCCTCAGGAGAAAGGCGTGACGATATGCTATATTTGGAAAAACTTCAGAATTTTAATCCAGTTCCCTTAACCCTTTTGACATTCATATTATGAGAAACTAACACAATTCGACATCGTACAGGGGGTGCAACATGGGTATATTATACACTCTCTCCAGCTGGCCTAGCGTGCACAACGCGACAACGGTATGTCAACTCTTTTTATCGAGACAGACGTATGTTTTCACGTAGCCTTGTCACGTCCTCGCACGACAAAAAGTGACGAGAAAATTTTGCACATTGCCTGCTTTGCTATTTATAATCTTAATATACATAATTATATAAATTACGTATCACGTAGTTTGTCCGCTATAGACTCATAAACTACTAAACCGATTTCAATCAAAATTGCACACTATTATTATTGTTTATATATATAATATATATATATTATATATATATTATATATATAAACAATAAACGCGAACGAAGTCGCGGGGTGACAGCTAGTTTCTAATAAATAAATTACGATCTCTAAATGTCACAGACTGCAGTCCGTTGAGGCGACAATTTTCTCACGGCGGCGGGTCGATCCTGGACAAGATTGGCACAGGACGGGAAAAGATGCCGCGGAGGAGTGCAGTGCCGCGGAGGAGTGCAGTAGCGCACCCGTAGTCTCGACCAATGGCGCAAAGATGGAGCCCCCCAGGGTTTTTAGTGGGTATGCCGCCAACAAGTGGCGGAGACTCCCACATAACCAAAAAAAAAAAAGGACGGGAAAGATGCCGTACAAGAAATGTCTCTCAGCAGTGGGTGATTGTGGGCTGATGATGATATCAGACAGGTTGATGGCAAGTAGGAAAGGCAATTTGTCTGCCGGCCCGTGCTAGCCTGCTGGTTTATATCATGATTAAGATACTTAGATCTATATTACCTCTGTGAGTTCCTCCATGTTAGCCGGCTTGATGTCGACAATGTTGAAGCTCTGGTCGGTGATCTCCAAGTGCCAGAGGTTGATGCGCAGATCGTCCGCCGACAGATACGTCTCCTGGTCCGAGTTGAGCGAGATCGAGTTTATGTGGTACGTGTGCGCGTTCGCGAATATCCGCCTGGAACCAATTAACTAAGTTTAGGAATCGAATCTTAGCAATATTTTTAACAGACAAAATTTGAATATTCTTTTACGGATAAAATTAGCTCAAAAAGAAAAAAGAGGTATTTTCTTCCTGGAGCCATTTTCTTGCCATGAAAAAAGAAACAATAAAAAGGGTGGATAGATCCTCTTGATATGTTTTAGGTAAATCTATGAAGATCCCGGTTTCCATTGTCAGGTATACTTATAATAAGAAAGCAGGCCGAAATACTGATTGAAATTAGTATAATCCTTGTTAACAGTGCTACTCACGAGTCGGCACAAAGGGAAATGGAGGGCCGAACGCGACTCTTATTTGAAGGATCGGAGCCAGGTTGCACAAAATAGAGAGGAATGAGGCAAGAGAAGAGAGACCACACCCACCGCAGTGTGACAGTGCAGGCTAATATAATATTCATCATAATTATTTGGTTTTAATTCTACCTTAAGATCTGCTGAATACCTTTCAAGAATATATTTGTCTGTAATAGTTACATATTTTGTTATCTAACATCCCATCTGAGACGAAAAACTTATCTCATTTGCGCAGATAACAATATTCCCGATATAAGTTTTATCAGTTATCAGTCATCCCAACCTGTTAATATGAAAATTACGTACACATTTCACATTTAAATATCACCTCATTAGCTGCGCCCCGCGGATTCACCCGCTATTCTACAAGAAGCATTAAATTTTGGGATAAAAAGTAACATAAAAATAACCTATGTTTTAATTAAGCTTATCAGCTACCTCCATACCATACGAGATTTCACCCAAAACAGTTAAGCCATTTTGAAGTCATTGGCTAACAATCCGGCATGTCCTAAAATTTATAATGTGCAGACATAATGGAAAGACATGTGACATCCACCAAACCCACATTAATCCAGCGTGGTGGATAACGGCTCAATCACCATTAGTGTATGTCCGTGCAGTGGGACGTAAAATACTGTAATGATGATGAATGGTGAACTAACTGTCATTCAAACACACACATTTTTACATATAAACATAACATATCGTCACGCCTTTCCTGGCTGCTGGCAGAGGTGTAATACAACACCCACACTTCGCCGGACGATATTCAGTCCCAAATGCGACAGGGTGCGAGCCTGTCGCCATACACCGGGCTCCAGTCACGTAGCAGATGACATACAATACGCACATTTGCTCACACAATGAACAAATTGGTGCGTTCTGTCGGCTGGATTTGAACCCGCTCCTCTGGCTTGAGAGGCGGGCCTTCTCCCAACTAGCCTGCCATCGCTTTACATATAAAACATTTGCGAAATTGAAATCGAGTGTCACGACGAGGTCCTCGCGCAATTAGTTCCATACTTACGTCATAGCCTGATAAAAGATATGAATACATGAATATTGACGTCGTCTCTTTATTAAGTGGGCAATAAAGTCTAAATTAGGTCGCGATTGATTTACATACGAGATACCGTATGAAGGGAATCACACTCATGTTGAAGCAAGGTTGTGTTGTACCCACTCATGTTAATAATTAAATGAGTAAGAACATACACTGAAAAAGAAAACACCATCATCGCTGTTTACTTTCTCGTTTTGAAAATTGGTGTATTTGTCTAGAATATAAAAAAAATCTCATTTGACTGCCCCGGTGGCTCAGTTGGTAGTTAACCTGCCTTCTGAGCTTGGGGGCGTGGGTTCGATTCCCACCTAGGGCAAACATTTATGTGATGGACATTTGTGTTTGTTCTATGTCTGGGTGTTAATATCTATTTAAGTATCTATTTAAAAATATCTAAGTATGTATATCAGTCTCTGGCAGCCATACAAGCTTTGCTTAGTTTGGGGTCAGGCGACCGTGTGTGGAAGTGTAAAAAAATATATATGAATATAAAAATAATATTTTTGGATTCACTAGAGAGACCTGTGCTTAGCAGTGGGAGATTAAAAGCTGATAATAATGATGATTACTGGGTTTTAAAAAGTTATAAACTTTAAAGTAACTATTTCATGTCAATTTGTTACCTTTTTAAAAGCTAAAGCTTGAAAAATAGTTCACCTATTTTTTTATAAATATTGGCAAAGGAGATACGAGCATCGAACTCACATAGATGAAGTGAAAAACAGTTGACGAATAATAGCTGCCCTCTTCGTAGTAAATCATCATTTTATTCTAGCATCCAATAATTAAAACATTCCGTTTCTATTATATATTCCTTCTCTACTCTGATTCCTAAACAAAAAAGTCATTTATTCATTAGTTAATTTCAGTCAGGCCAATAATCCGTCTTTAGTTTTTTACATGGTATTATGTACAATATGATTTTTCTTTCTATTACCTCTTGTTAGGTACTTTTATTAGTAGTGTCATCAACCAGGATTATTTACTTATATTTACTCGGTAAATTAACAATGAAACATCTCCTATCTTGATGACAAAATTGCCCCAAATCCCCAAGGGTAAGTATCCAAGTTTAAAAAAAGGATAACAAGTTGTATTTCTTACCCCGAAAACCTATCAAACCATAGACAAAACTACAGACGACAGCAAGTATGATACCAAGTTTAATAACCGTTATTCTCCCTATCAGTCAGTCAATGGTACATGTACTTGAGATTTCAATCAATTTGTGATAAAAGACGATAAACTCATACGAGTGCAATAAATATTGACACTCGACCTCTCGTGCTATTGGTTATACAAAAATGATACGACTTTTATTAGAAGAAATAATTGAATGAGATTTCCTTTGATAGAAACCGAATATTTCGAATACGTTCTTTCATCATTACGCACAGAGTGAAGTATTATCATATTAATTTGTAAATTTTTATCAATGTGTTTTCGGGAACTTTTGTACTGGTTGGTTATTGGAATTGTCTATCTGGTCTAATTGTCAACTGGTTACAAAAATGATATCACTATTATTAGAAGAAATAATTGAATTTAACTTCTTTTGACGGAAACCGAATTAATATTTCGATAACGTTATTTCGTCATATTGTTGTGGTCAAGTATCACATGGCATTGTTAGCCTTTCATTAATATTTTTTCGGTACTTTTCATGCAGTCTATTGATTACAAAAAAGATACCGCATTTATTAGAAGAAATAATTGAATTTGATTTCCTGTGATAGAAACCGAATTAATAAATTCTTTAGAGCACATTTCATCATTTTACGCCAAAAATCAAATATCAATACTTATAAATGTTAATTTTTATCAACTTTTTTTTATTACAATCTTCAAGTTCTGAATTCATAGAATAACCTTGGGATATTTGTGTGAAAAAATTAGATAAGAAAATCTTTGTAAAAACCCGGCTGTAGTACCCATACTACCCACGGGACCTAATTTAATTTTGTGCCTATGAGCGTTTCCATGTCATCCAATTCGGGCAAACCTAGTAGCAAGTCTAATATTATGGTTACCAAAATTGAATTTTTAGATTACAGAAACCAGTAGATTACCTTCCCAAGTAGATAAACCGGATAGAACGTGTCAGTGCGAGTTAAAAACAAGTCTTGTTAGATCGATTGATCAGTTAGATCACAAGCGCGTCGACAAATACGATTAGATTAGACGATAATCCTGCTAACACTAGCAGGAATTCAATTTAAATAGTATCTAACCATATGACGGTGAGTATCTATGTATGTATTCTATGTAGTAACGTCCTATTTATCTGACTGGTTATTGTAATTGCCAAAGTACATAGCTAACTTTATAGGTACACATGGTTTACTTTTCCGACCGGTCGGGTTCATCACGACGCTCAGCAGTGAGCTGAACTAAACGACTCAAGAAGGTTTATATTTAGTCAGTTTAGTCTTTAGTTGAGCCGTTAGTCTTCGTAATCGTGAATCGGAAAGTGAGCAAGATTTATTCTACTTTGGCGAGGTTCGCCGAGTTTTTAGTAGGCTGAGTGCATTTTCTCGCCTGATTTTGATTCTCACCTTCGTTCACTTAGAAAGATGAAGTCAGTGATATAAATGCTGCGTTTACATGAAGTGTAGCGGAAAGCTGTTCGCCGCTCACCTAGTACGCTTAGTTAGAGGTTATTGTCGAGTATCGATGGATTTTTAGTGTTACCCGTACAAGCTCGGCGAAACCCATCGTGAGCATGTAAACACCATACAGCGATGTTGTTCTAATTCGCTCACGCTTTAACCCACAGCACGCTGCTGAAATCACTTACATGGATCACTTCAGTTGCATTAACATTAAGAGTCAGGGGGGCTATTCCTACGCGTGACATGAGGTGTGATTTTATCTAGGTCACTCTCACACCTATGGCCATTAAAAAAGAGCAACAAGGACGAAATAGGGTGAGATTGAATCACACTCCGTAAGAATATCCCTCCAGCTCTGTTGCGGTGAGCGATCGATGCGTCCCTTGTGTCACCGGCTGGTCACAGATCGTTAGAGCTACTCTAGTGTTCTCACCTGGGTGAAGCCTCGACCATGAGCTCGGCGGGGCGCACGGTGGGCACGCGCAGCTGCGTGATGCGCGCCGGGTCGCGCGGCCGCCCGCCCTCCTCGCGCGTGTTGTACCCCGTCACGCGCTTGTCGCGCTCTGATACCTGCCCACACAATCACGACACCATTCACATATTTATTCAACATTAGCTGAGCCCCGCGGTTTGAGCTGCGGTCCCACAGGAACCGTCAACAAAAAAGTACCTTTTCTGTGCCTCTGACAACATGTATGCAAAATTTCATGATCATCGGTTGAGAAGCGTAAGAGTAACAAACAAATAAACAAAGGAACTCCCTTTTATGATATTAGTTAGGATTCGAATCATTTTGACGATTTCGTCATTACCCGACTGCGCTTTATTGTGGAGTTCAGTTAAAATTGGCGTATCTAGGGCAATTTTGTAGCGAGCCTGACCGATGCAATGCGATAGTTAATGAAGCCAAAATGGAATGTGTTATGTAGATATTCAGTTGATGTGCAGATGGCACTTATGTAGATTTCTCAGTTGTAGATTCTTTGATTGAAATCGTTTTTGTGTAAAGTTATAAAAGTTTCGAGTCGGTCTCCCAACATCCTTGGGTGAAAACACCTTCAAAATACTCCTATGTCGGTCGAAACCATATTTCTCTTGTCCCTTTGAAGCTGACAGTGTAACATAACCCTATCCATTCTACTTGAAACAAATGCTCTGACGCGTATTAACAATACAATAGAAGGTACCTATTCTATTGTTTAGACGCGGTCAGAAGGGTCTATGTGCAAGCGCACGCAATTTACTTGTAAATATTAAATGAGAAAGAATATAATAAAAGGAAAAAAGTTCAATGCGCTGGTATGACTGTGAAGTTGTTACATCATGATATAGTCATCACAGAGGTAAATAAATGTAAAATTTAAAAAATCTCCGACACCGACTTCATCAAACCTAGCCTAAGATCACTCCCGACTAATTCACATTTCAAACAAAAAAAAAAAACAAAATTACAAATAAGAATAAAAAATATTTTTTAAATTAATTATGTATTCTTAGAGGGTTTATTTACTTGCAACTATTTAAGTGTTTATAAGCGAAAACTACTTTGGCTTTTGTGTTAACACTTATCGTTTATCTACTGTGTAAAATTTGCTGCCGTCTGTTTTCCCTGTACAATAAAATAAAATAAAATTAAAATAGGATTATCCGTTCGGGAGCTACAATGCCACAGACAGACACACACAGAGAGACACGTCAAACTTATAACACCTGTCGTTTTTACGTCGGGGGTTAAAAACCAAAATGAAAAGTTACTTTCTGCAAAATTGAACTTTACTACACACTTTTGTTCTATTTTATTAACCGACTTCAAGAAAGGAGAAGGTTCTCGATTGGGCTGTATTTTTTTGTATGTTTGTTACGCGATTACTTCGCCAATGATGAATTGATTTTGATTGTTGACTTGTTTTTAAACCGACTTCAATATAGGAGGAGGTTCTCAGTTCCACTGTATGTTTTTTTATGTTTGTTACCTCATAACTTTTGACTGGGTGAATCGATTTTTATGATTCTTTTTTTGTTTGAGAAGATCATACTTTAGCGGTGGTCCCATATGACGTTTATCGAAATCAATCAAGCAGTTTTTAAATATCAACAAAAGCGTAAAAATTGTTTACATGGATGACGAATTACAGGTTGGCAAGTCAGTTTTTTAAGCTTGCTTTTTAGATTATTTATTGCAATATAGCATTTCTTATGCATTGATTTTTACATTGAACATTGCGACAACCATTATCAACCTAGGGACACAATATGTCTATGGGAATGATGAAGTTGATGGTTGATGATGAAGTCAAGTCAAGTCAAAATGTTTTTATTCAATTTAGGTATCAAAGATACACTTATGAACGTCAAAATTATTTAAATAGACTCGACCGCCTTGTTCGGATAAAAAGCCTCTACTCAGAAGAACAGGCAAGAAACTGAGGGGCATTATTTTTTCAAATAATAAATAAATTAGTCTCACAAATTTTGGCTTACAACTAGGTAATATCTATAAATATTAGTGGCTACTTGGCGGAAGTGGAAGGCTCCAGACATCTTTATCTTCTAAATAATTCTTAACCTTATAATATCCTCTTTTCATTAATGTAGTTTTTACATGTGATTTGAATTTTCCCTCGGTGAGCCCTGTTATATTTTTCGGAATTTTATTGTAAAAACTAACGCAGTTGCCTAAAAATGACTTTCTTGACTTAGTCAGTCTAAATCTCTGTACAGCTATCCTATCCTTATTTCTAGTGTTATAATTGTGATAGTCACTGTTCAATTTAAATTTATGTAGATTTTTGCGAACGTGCATAATATTTTCAAAGATATATAAAGAAGGTAAAGTTAAAATATTTATTTCTTTAAATAAATCTCTCAATGATTCACGGGGACCCATTCCGTAGATAGCAAGATAGAAGGTGATACAAATACCAATATCTTTATTAGCCAACCATTTGCACAATATACAAGCACTGTGGACCCCACACTTGGAAAAACCAGTATCGTGGGCGTCCACTTGAACGACACATTAAATTAAAGGCAGACTAAATTATTTTTTGAGATATAACCTAAATGTTACACATGTTACAATACAATGTTAAAAAACCAGATTGGGCAGACTGTATGAGTGACTATTTATTTATTTACAAACAGGGTGATTTTAAGTGTGTAAGTGTGTGTGAGTGAGTGTCTGTGTGTGTGTGATGATCGATGATGATGATGGAGATATACTGACCTTCCATAATTTGATAGTCTTATCATTGGTAGACAATAGAAAGTGCGCCTGGTTCTTCCGTTTGAGCCATCTTATTTTATTAATCTTCTCTTCTATTTCCAGTGATTTGAGATAGTCGAACTCTGGCTCATGTGATTGGAACGTCGAGTACACGTTGTATTCCCCCTTCTTGGGCACGCATTGCTTTGATGCTGGATCTCTCTGGGGACAGACAGAACTAAGGGTCAGCGCACCCTAGATGGCAAGGGGTGATATTTTAAATTGATGTACTTAATTAATATTTTATCTTGGTAAAGAAGGTACATTTCTTATCTTTACCGACTTCAGAGTATCGCGGTGAATTTTTTTGATGATCCGAGGATTATCAGGGCCTAAACTAGACTGGGCTGTAATGTCGACTTTGTACAAGGTACATACTTTAAAAGAAACTGGGTAATGATCAAGATCATGTTTATAGTGCAGTGCAAAGGGTAACACACATCAAGCATTTAGTAGACGAACCTCTGTAGGCAGATGGTACACATACACACCAGGGTACCCAAGTACAGTCGGAATATCCTATTACTCTAGGATCCTTAATAGACGTGACCTGGGCTGCCACGGTGAAGCTAAGAGTAATCCGGGACGTGGCTGCTCCACCAGGCTTTAAAGCGAGAAGCCATGTTGTAGTGGTCCAAGAAGGTAGGTTGCGGGCTGTATGGGCGGCTCCGTTGGGGCTATTCCTACGCGTGAGATGAGATGATATTTTAACTTGGTCACTCTCACACCTATGACTATGAGCATGGTGAGATTGAATCTCACTCCGTAAGAATAGCCCTCCGTAACTGAGGCGGGCTGCGGTGTCTATGTTCGGACGAGACCGCGGCTGAGAAACGGAGGCCGCCCACCCCACCCTGCCCACCCCCGGGGCGGTGGTGGAATTCATAAAGGACTTTCCCTCGATTAAAAAAAAGGTTCCGTACCTGGAATATAACAACCCTGCCGCCCTTGTCGCCGGTGGCCAGCAGCTCGCCGTCGTGGTTGAACTCGACGCAGGAGATAAGGTCCGCCTCCGTCACGTCGTCCTCCAGAGTGCCCTTCACCTGGCTGAAACACCACGATGTCTCACCACCATTGCCTGCAACAACAAACGAACGACTCTCAGCAATGATTGACGACCGTATAGTGGTGCCGCTCAAATGAGTTTGCGCCCGCGCAGTTTAGGGGCGTAGAGGTAAGGCGTGAAAGGGAAGCCAGGTGGAGCGCGCAGTAGGCCCTGCCTGACTATAGTCGGACTGTGACTGCTTTATAAGCAAGATATAAGGGGTCTTGGGTCGGATTCCCGGCCGCACAGATGGTTTAATTGTTAAATTTGATTATTTTTTTCAGGGTCTAAGTGTGAGTTGTCCATATATTTGTATGTGTTCCATGCTTCCATGGCATCCCCAAACAGGAAAACCTAGCGGGGAGCTGAGTGAGAAAAGTTTTCAGGTAATTTATTAATATATTTTAAGATTTCGAACACTGCAATACGCTACGGCGGCGGCGGGGCGTGTTATCTGAAAAGATTTTAGTTTTAGGCGCGGAATTCACAACTTATTTTCAAAATCGCAAATTTTCTATTTGTTTAATTAAAGCTTGGAATAGGGAATTGGCTTTTCAATAATGCTACCAGAGCACGATAATCAGTGTTTGGCGACTGATTTTCGTGCCAAGCTTGCACAAGATCGAGAAAATACCTTACCACCACGCCTTATTTCATTATTGCATTGAGTTTTTCCTTTACTAGATGCTCAAGCTTATTGTTGGCATTTGATGTGGGTTCCTTTGTGGCGTTACTTCTGATTACGCCAAGCAATCAACAGCAACATTTTTTTTTTGTAATACATAAGAAATACTGACTTGAGATGAGTTTTAAAAGAGTAGATTTGTTTTTTAAGTACATGCTTTTAATTACAAGAAAATAGAAAAGTCTTTGTAACAAACAGTTAGAATACAATTAGTAAAAACGGCAAACCAAAGTTGCATACATAATTAATGCAAAAGTCAAAGATACTCAATCTACATAGGAAAAATATTAGGAATAGTTGCGCCCCGCGGTTTCACCCGCGGTTAAAAATCCTATGTGCTATTCTAGACTATAATCTATCTCTGTGCCAAATTTCATCCAGATCTGTTCAGCCGTTTTGGCGTGAAAGAGTAACAAACATCCATTCTTACAAACTTTCGCGTTTATAATATTAGTAGGATAGTATGTAGAGTGCTTTTTTATAGATCAAATCACTATTCTAGCCAAAAACATGCCTTAGCTTGATTTCCACGAGCCTACATTGTTTTTGTTGTTCCAATAGGCAGTATTGTAAATTTAAAGTAGGCATACAAATAAGATATTTGCAAACCAAATGGGAAGAGGTTAACAACACTTTTGTACATACAGTCACATGTTGTGTTCCAATGTAAGCGGCACGAATTGTGCCTCCAATTCGCGAAATTGTCTTGAATTCTTAATCGATGGTTCGAATACCACGGCACTTCCTTTTTCTTCAACATGGCTAATTACTACATTAATTACTTATACTTAATGAGGCAGATAAATACAAAATGCACGTTTTATTACATTAAAAAAAAACTATTTGCTAGCAAAAACTGTCGACGACCGATCCTGGACATGTCTCAAATTGGAATGACAAATAAAAGTTGGTTTTGGAACCTGTTTGTTGAGTTAAACGGTAACTTAAGCCTTATGTTTTGTGAGGACAGAAAATGTAACATTACACCCTCCTTTTGAGGTGTTGTATGTAGGGTATGGACACAATGGACTTTAAAACAAAGGGTTTGTTTTGCATGACAGAATAAGGTGAAGCAGTATTGTGTTCCTGGCATTATAACCAAGCAGTTTTCATAAAGCAAGGGATATAAATAGTAGCTTGAATAAATTAATGCCAGTAGAGTTCTATCCACTAAGCATCACCATCATAAATTAATTGAGTTGCTCTTGGTGTAATAATGACCTTGGTTGGTGCTTAGACGAGCGCCAGCTAATGTTTTCATCTCCTTTTACGACAACCACTGAGCACAGTAAGACTTTATTGCTGTCTTCTGCTATCATTTCCACCTCCATGTTTTGACTTAACATAACTACACTCTGCAGTACCCATTATTCTAAATTTCTACAGAATAAAAGAGCCTTTTCCATCTATTTCCCATCTTAAATTGTTGGGCATAGAAGTTGTAAACTAATTTGGCATGGAACCAACTATAGATTACTAACTGACACGCCAATAGAATTATAAAGCGCGCCCTTGTTCGTTTGATTTCCTGCTTTGACAAAATAGATGCACCTAGATACTAAAATATACCTACTTAAATAGTTGGACCATGGTTATTGAAATATGTAAGATGCAATTTGCATGTATTGCAATAAAACTCTCATTAAGCAATTGTAGTGGATGATCCACATGCGCCTTTGTTGAGGCATTTCATGTGGATGATAATCGAATAGTGATCATCAGACTGCACGGACTGCCTTATTATGAATCAATAGCTCAGAATCTGATCTAATATTATAGTTTATCTTATCTAATCTAATATAGTTTGTAAGTTCGTACTAAAATCATCTATGATCTTGTAGATATCTGTTTTTTTTTTTAATTTATAATAAGTATTCTAGCTGCGCCCCGCGGTTTCACCCGCGGTTAAAAAGTATCCTATATGCTATTCTAGACTATAATCTATCTCTGTGCCAAATTTCATCCAGATCTGTTCGGCTGTTCTGGCATGAAAGAGTAACTAACAAACATCCATCCATCTATTCTTACAAACTTTCGCGTTTATAATATTAGTAAGTATAGAATTGTATAGATTGTATATTTTCGTGTCAACTTCGAATATTACTTTCTTCATACATTACTTCAAGACTTCATACCATAAGCATAAGACAGACAGTTGCTCTATTTTTTTTTAAACTTGCTGTACCCACAGTGTTAGCCGCTGTTAAAAAGTAGCCTGTGTATTCCGAACTATAATCTATCTCTGCTCCGAATTTCATCCATATCCAATCAGCAGTTCTTGCGTAATTGAGTAACAAAAAACATCCATCCATCTAAACTTTTGCATTTATAACATTGTTTTATTAGTGTGATGTGTTAAAAATGTGAAAATATTGTAGTCATTAAAAATTTTAATTATATTTGTGTACATCACATAAATTTCTCCAGAAAGTTGCATGCTCATAATAGCTAAATTACTGCAATATCTACCAATGCCAAGGCTCAAGGTGGTCTTACAAGGGCAAATTGTTTCAACAGATACACCATCACCTGGCTAGGTCAGGGTTTTCCCTAAACTGATGGGAGATTTTGTAATTTTTTTTTTACAACCATAAGTGTAATTTTATTAAGCATACCATGAGCAATTTATTTTTCTTGGATACAAATTATAAGTACAAATAGAAATTCTTTATTTGGAACTATGTTAATGGTACATTAATAAAAGTGTATTGATGCTACCCGCAGTAGTTAAAAAAAACTGTGTCACAGGTAAAATATTTGTGTATTTTTGTTAGTATCAGAATGAGCAGTGGAGGTGAAACTATTGTATCATAAGAGAGCTATGTTTATAATCTTCTTAAATTTTTAGATCTTACAATCCTTACTAGTTCTTATTCAAGATGGGGACGATATGTCCTACACTGACTTCCCACTTGGGGTGTATTGTGCATTTCTCCCTACCAGCATCTACATGAGCAAACCCAACTCCTTTAAATAACGGAGTGACGGAGTGAGGCTCTGGGGCGGTGGCATAGTTGCTCCAGTGGAGTAATCCGTAAGGCGTAATTCTAACTAGTATTAAAAATGCAAATATGAGTTAGTTTGTCTGTTACTCTTTCACACTGTAACTACTCGAACAAACAACGTATTATTTTGCATTTACATTGTTAGAGGTACAGAAAACGACAGGGTACCTTTTAACCGTGAGTGATGCCACTGGGTGCAGCTATAAATAAACAAGTACTAGCTTAACAGGAGAGTTTGACCACTGTGGTCAAACGCAAATCTCTCCACAAATAAAAAACATCTGATCACACCTATTTCTGTCCAAAAGAAAAGTACCATCATATGTGCACATGTAAATAGTTTTTAAATCTAAATCATTTTGGCAAACTAAGTATACATAGCTAATGACATAAAATTATTTAAACTCAATAATATGGCATTATAAGCCAAGATACTGTAATGCGTTGAGGTTATCTTAGTAACAACCTGTGCAGTTATCTTAGGGAAATTTCAATATTGCTATAATGAAGTGCCATTCAGTTAATTTTTACATTTAAAAAACTTCATTTGGTATTTCATTTTTTACCAACACCAAAAAAGAATGAGGTTCTCAATTCAGTTATGTTTTTTATTGATTGCAATCTTTTGCTGTTGTTGGGTGCTTAGAAACTAAATCCTGCAATGTGTGGGTACAGTAAGAAATACAGTAGTTCTGTGTAAGCTAACTGATTCATAATTATTACTGTACTAGCCAACTGCAGGACTAAAGGCAACATTCTAAAACGACACTCAGTAATGAGCGAGGGATCATGTGTTAAGTTTGGTAAAAACTAGTTTTAAATCAAGATTCATAACTGAGCATCGTTTTAGAATGCAGCTCTAAGACTCTCTTCCATACTTTTTAATTTTTTTTTGTTTAGTGCATCATATCAAAATTTTGATAACTACCCAATCTAACAATTTGTAATACATCATTTTCAAACAGTTTTGGTTGTCATATGGGACCATACAATACCTACACACATAAACCTGAAAAATATATGCCCTGTGTAAAGAAGCCATTATGTAAAGGAGATAAACAACATAGGGTCTGGTGTAAGCCAACCTGTCTGGTTTAAGCTAAAGATGCCCTTAGGCAGGCCATGTTTGTACTGCAATGTGTGACTACAATACTGTTGCTGGCATATTGTAGCAATATTTTGAGGAGTATGGCCTGGCGATGTAGTCAAACATTTCTAGCATGGCTGATGATGGCCAGACTACAGCTGGCAATATTGCAGCAACAAATTGCAGTTATTAAGGCCCCCTTAAGATGTTTTCTACCATAAAAAACAAAATAAATGTGTTCCTTGGCATTTCTACGGAGACTGTTACCTTTAATGTGATTTGATTTTGTAAACTTGCTTGTATGTAAAACTAAACTTTCTCTAAGTATGTTATTTATTGAAAACTGGTTCATTTATTGACAGCATTTTTAGCAAGAATGTAGTGAGTACTAAGCAGATGTGGGATGCCATTAACTTTTTTTTTAATGTAGAAAATTTTAAGTAAAATAAGCACTAGCCATAAACTGGTTGTTTCAGACTCACCTTTCACTACACGCATCTTTGAACTCAGATATTTAGATTTTATTGTAAAAATGCCACAAAACAATGTTTTTTTCAGGACCAATACACTAGAATCTTTATATGGTCACCTTCATAACTAACAGTGATGGCACCTTATAAATAGCACGGAATCAAACTAATTGAGTGAATTGTTGTGAATCACTAGCCACACTGAGCGTTTATTGACCATGAAAATGACGCTGTACGCATTTTGGATCAATTTCTGTCACCTGCATCTAACCTAATTTGAATAACGATCTTTTCGATAAATAAACAATGATTATCGATGTTTTAGTATCGTAATACGTGCAAAAAACGCTTTGTTAATGTAAATTTGCGTTTAGGTGGCATTTAACTGTGCTAAGAACAACAAAAAATAGTGACTATCACAATCATCTGATCCATCGCGCAAACAATTTTATTGACACACAAAACTCAGTGTTAGTAATTGGTTAGTTCACGAAACGCTCAAGAATATCACGAGAACTTTAATTTTACTGAAATGTATAACCTTTTCAGTGGAAATGAGAAGGTAAAAGGTAAAAGTATCGGTGTAAGTGATAACCAAACATCAAACCAAGCTTTCTTCCATAGCAAGTATGTAAACATTAGAACGCTAAAAACCAAACTAATGACAATAACATTGCATTTACCGTCGGAGTTCGAACGATAAAACATCTTCGACTTATTGCGATTCCCAAATCCGATTTCGCCCTTGACTAGCGGGCGCAAAAAGTCACCACTTACCGGCCATGACAAAGCCCAGCACAAAAACTTTAAGAAGTTTGATAGTTTTAGTACACAATCACTTGAATGTTTCGCTAAAACATCACACAGATTTGCCGATGAAAACGGATTAGAAACATTTCAACATTACATCGGTAAAAAGCAATGGCGCTCAGAAATACATATAAATAATTACTGCAGAACTTAGTGTTACCATATGAACCCTGTAAAATTCTACCATTTCTAGATGATATAGCATAAAGTTTTTAAAATTTTGTTGAAACATTCAAATGTTACACGTATTTTTATTTATTGCATATGCCACGTACCAAAGGAAAAGTACGCTAGAAGTAAAAAGAGAAAAAATCATGTGACGTCACTTTCGGGTTTCTGATAGTCACAGCTACCTTGCCTTGCGCCTAGATTCGCTTGATGTCCGTTCCAAATCTATTTATAATATTCTGAATTTAGAAAATTAAAAATAAAATGTTATAG
The DNA here is from genome assembly GCA_911728515.1 of Peribatodes rhomboidaria. Lineage (NCBI taxonomy): Eukaryota > Metazoa > Arthropoda > Insecta > Lepidoptera > Geometridae > Peribatodes > Peribatodes rhomboidaria. The sequence goes on from OU452190.1 coordinate 4,364,196, forward strand.
AAAAAACAGTGGTATTAAAAGAATTTAGAAAATAAATTACATACAATGTACTTCCCTTCTCATGCCTCAGAAAAGATACCAGATCTATCAGATCTACGCGAAGTAATTGTAGTTCGTTATATAGTTTGCACAATATTTCAAAATTACACAGACAAAAGAATTTTTTTACTTAACCAGTTTACATTTCGTAATTTTAACACACGTATTAAAGAAGTAGATTTAAATTCTACTATTTTGTGAGAAATTATTATGGTATAGCAACACCTTTTGTTGTAACGTCAAAAATGACACTTGCATTGCAAAACAACGCGCATTTTTTGTCATGCCTTGTGCTGCCATCTAACCAACACGTTGTAATACTACATCCTTTTAGAATCTGCTTTACCGGTGAAGAAGTTTGTGTTGAAAAACTTTTTATTTAGATGTATAGAAAACAAAAGTAAAATAAAATATTTATCTTCATTGGTGCAGTTTCTATTTATTTTAAAATTTTCTATCGGTCTCTAATTGCTTAAGTAAGTCATAAATTAATAATACGTTCGTGCTAGTTATAATTAGTATTTCCGGCGGTTTTGTTTGAATTGATTGAGTGAAATGACAAGTGATCATTTCAATTTACGTTTGTGGGAATTTTGTTATTTCCATTTCGCTTTTTTTTGTACTTTTTAGCGAACAAGCCTTCAAGATTGTTATTCACAATGCCTATAGAAGAAGATTTATTCGATCCGGTAAGACGATTGTGCTCGTTACTTTTTAAATAACAAGTTATAGGTTGAACATAAATTAAGGCCTTTCGTACACAACGCTATGCAAGTCTTTGATACAGTGGCCCTATTCGGAGATTTGAGATTTTCATCTCATTTTTCTTCGTCTTTGTTGCTCTCGTTTAAAACTTCATAGGTGTGAGAGTGACCAAGATAAAATCTCATCTCATCTCACGCGCAGGAATAGCCCCCCTGGTTCCAAGCGACTACAAAATGTCAGCGACATGTGACTGTTCATGAACCTCTATAAATTTGTATTGCGTAGTCGCTTGGAGCCCAATATCGTCGGGTACTGTACTTGCGTACCGATTCACACGCGTACCAATCCGCAGACGAATCTGCGTGTGAATGCTATCGGCAAGCGGCTCGCGGACCAATCCGCCGCTTGCTATGCCAAGACCTCGCCGCCTAGCGCTCTTGAGCGCTCGTGTAGACCATGTGGTGTATGGGCAATGACCGATTTGTCCACCGATTCTTACAACGCGGCGTACAGCTCGTGGCTCGTGAATGGCGCGCTTTAGAATCCTCGGTTTACAACAAAAATACTCAACTTTCCCATAGTAATTCTTGCCCTCTACCATGCCTCTACCACACTAATAATAAAAAAAAAGTATTTATTGCCTAAAATTAAAAAAAAAAAACAAATTAATGCTGGGTGCACACACATCAAGCCAACGAACGCCAACGCACGGGCAGCGTCCCGTTTCGTTTCAATAAAATAAAACGAGACGCAGCACATCGCCGGCCCTCGCCGGCCAATAATGGCTACAGACTTACCATTCTTATGGCCATGGTCGAATATAATGCTAAGCTTCTGCAAGCTGTTCTGCCTGGCCTCGGCGAAGAGACGGCGCTTGTTCTTAGGAGATGGTTGGGTGGCTAACGGTGACACCACCATGGTTGTAGTCGCCATCTTGCCACACCACGAATATCTGCCAACCTGTAAAACAAAACAAAAACTAAGACTTGTGCAAAGTTAAAATTGATGCCTGAACGTGCACAAAATGCAGAAAAAAATCTTCTTAAAAGTATCGGAGATCACGAGACACACAAGTTGTTGCACTAGCAAAAGTTAGTTGGTCAATAATTCAGCATTTTCTAACAGCTTCCGACTTCTATTTACTACGGCCAAACCTGTGCGTCAGCGACGCGGGAAGCGGAACGCATCTACAACTCGTAACTGGGGGGCTATTCCTGCGCGTGAGATGAGATAAGATTTTATCTTGGTCACTCTCACACCTATGACGTTTCAAACGAGAGCAACAAGGACGAAAAAATATGAGATGAAAATCTCAAATCTCGAATAGGGCCCCTGGCATTTAATTGTCATGCGTCGAACGTGTCATGCCACAACCTATGACTCCTTCTCGATATTATGTGGTCGTATGTGACTTGAGGAAGCTATTACACTTACAGTATTTGCTGAACAATGTTGATTACCCCTCTTTTAGTTTCCTTAATTCGCATTGCACCAAAACACGAGCAAAAAACCAAAGTAAACGATCATTGGAGGATAATTGGCCAACTAGTTGCGTCTCTTGCTTAGGTAGGTACCTTCTTTTCCCAATTTTTGGGATTAAAATTATTCGCCCTTTGTGATGAAGACTGCCTTGTGCCTTGTGCCCATCAGTTTCTGATTGGGAGTCCGGCGACCACTTTAAGCTAACTTCGCATTGCCTAAAGGTTTTCTATTGCCATTTCATCTGAAAGGAGACGACAAGCGAAGAGAGCAAGTAAAGATACTGATGAGCCTCTAAACTCTATGTCTATCTACAGAATGACAAATTGCAATTTAAATCATTTTTATGACTTTCGCACTTCTCTAATTAATCTTAAATAATAAAGAATTTTCCTTATACTCGTATTATGGATTTATTTAAAAGCTAATGATGTAGACAACCTCCATATGTAACGGGATTTGTGATTTGCTTTGTCTATCTATTAAATAAATCAGTTGAAAGTGTACCCTAACAAATGCGGATATTTTTCGTAGCTCTATATTTTATCTTAAGGACGTTTTAAAAAAAATCATAGGGGCGGAGAAATAGTAAATTTCATCATAATCAGACCAATTTTTTCTAAGAAATTTCACAAGCGCGTTTGTATGGAAAATTCAGAACGTCGCAGAACTCTTACACCGTTTCTGAAGAGAGACCTATGTAACTCACAAACGTTAGGTACAATTTTTCTCAATAATGTTATACCACCAACTTCGTTCAAACAACACAAGCTGTCTAAATATTATTGTTGCAAATTAACAGACGAGAACAAATCATTGTGAATACAAAATGATGAACTTATCTTCTTACGTACAGGTGAACGATGGCGCTACCACCGTATTTCCTAACCAAAATCGACAGACTCCTGCTAAAAATTTTTAGTTCCTGAATTTGCTCAACTCTCCATTTTGTACTGGCCGTTCATAGATAAATAATCCATGGTCTGCCAACATCTGCTTACTTTACTTATTTGTTATTATTTCTAGGAAAAACAATTTAAACACGAGTCTAAGATGAAGTAAGTAGGTACGCGGATCTCAAGGATTTATCGTCTGTTTGATATATGTCGACGCTTCCTCTTGTGAAAATGTTTTTATTTCACATAAGTGGGTACATAAGGAAAACACCGCAGTTTATTATGTTCGCTACGTCTTCGCTCGTTGTTTTCCTATCTTTTTCCCTGAGGATTTTAAGCTGTTTTCATAAGCCCGCTTCATTTAAGCGAAAATATGGTGTTTGTTTTTTGTCAGCCAATTTTTTTGTTGTGGGTTGGTCCAAATGTGCAGAATATGTAGAGGCTCTAATCTACGGTTAGGTAGGGACGTTTAGCGTAAAACGGAAGACAGAACTGGTTCCATGGAGCTGGTGATCGACAGTACCAATACTGCCCTTTTAGCCGCCCTATGTTTTTCATTTTATGTTTCTACAATAGCTAGCTACTGACTAAGCACTCCCCATTAGTTAGTCAAGTTATTCCTGATATTATTTCCGCCTCTTCTAGGACTGCGTTCTGTGCCTCCCTGGCACGTCCTAGTTACAACGCTGATGATCGATTTCAGTGGCGTATATAGACAGGTCTACTTTCAGTGCAGCAATGAATAGATGAAAAAAATAGTTCACGGAAATGTTAGGTAGACCTAGACAAGGTGGGACTAGTCCACCTAGTTTCTTTTGTTGCGAGTGTCGTGATGTCTATTGATCGAGTCATGACTAAACACTACAATACTCCGTTCTATACACATACACCATACAAACACTGTGTGGAAGGAACGGCAGTTTAACTTTTTAATAACAACGTTTCACCCTCATAGCTCCGACTAGGATTCCGTGTGTCGAAGATGCCAGGGAACACACAATAACTTGGACAATTAACACCGAGACCCAGAGCAGATACTTAAATTCATCGTTCAAACATCTGCTCGGCCGGGAATCGAACCCGGGACCACCTGCTTTAAGCAGTCAAACTCCGACTAGGCTAGGAGGGTCGTCAATCGTCGTTTTTATGCATTGCACAGAAGCAACCAAGAAGCAAAGTAGTTTGGCAGATAATAAGAAGTAGAAATTGTTATCCCCAAAAAAGAAGCCAAGAATAGACACTGCTAAATTAAAACACCAGGATACAAGACTAAAACTACATGCTAAACTTAACAGTCGTGTGTATGAGTTGCAAGAACAGGAGTTGCTTCTTCCTGATGAGCCAATAAGAACTTGGGACAATTTCAAGGCAGTTCTAATCGATACTTCAACTGAAGTATTAACTGCTACTCGAACGGTAAAGAAGAAAGACTGGATTACAGACGACATACTCAAACTTATGAGTAAAAGACGAGAGGTGAAGAGTGTTGATTTGAAGAAGTACAGAGCATTGAATAAGGAAATTGGACAAAGATGCGCAGAAGCCAAAGACAAGTGGATTAATGATGATTGCCAAGAAATAGAAAACATGCAAGATAAACATGACTACTTTAGTATGTTTAAGAAAATAAAGGAAGTTGTGGGTATAAAAAGATCGAATGTTTCTCTACCTCTCATTGATGAGGATGGTAAAGTTGCTATGTCTATTGAGGAAAAATTAAGAACTTGGGAAGAATATGTAAAGACATTGTTTTATGATACTCGCAGTCAACAACAATTGGATAATTCAGATGACAACGGACCAGACATTACGAAAGAAGAAGTTATACGTGCAATAAAATCTGCCAAATCAGGAAAAGCCGTTGGACCTGATGAAATTCCCAGTGAGATCTTAAAGCTTTTGATGGAAGAAAATATGCCGATAATTGTTCGTTTAGTTAATGGAATTTATAGGACTGGTATTATTCCTAAAGATTGGCTATATTCAACTTTCGTAACTATCCCCAAAACTAGCAACGCCAAGAAATGCAACGAGTATAGAACAATATCATTAATGAGTCATGTTTTGAAAATTTTCCTGAAAATAATCCACAACCGCATTTACAAAAAGGTGGAAGAAAACATTTCAAACACACAATTTGGCTTTAGAAATGGGTTTGGAACTCGAGATGCACTTTTTGGTTACCAGGTGTTACTGCAACGTTGTTGGGACATGAGTCGATGCGTATACATCTGTTTCATCGACTATGAAAAAGCTTTCGATAGAGTGCAGCATGATAAGCTTATTAAAGTTCTCAATGGAATAGGAATTGACCCCAAAGATTTGGCGATAATTAAAAATCTATATTGGCAACAGACGGCACGTGTGCGAGTGGACCAAGAACTGACAAAGGAAATCGACATCATGCGAGGAGTCCGGCAAGGATGCATACTGTCACCACTGCTTTTCAATATATATGCTGAGGCAATATTTGCAGAAGCTCTAGAAAATGCTGAAGAGGGCATCATAGTAAATGGTCATGCGTTGAATAACATAAGATATGCTGACGATACGATATTACTGGCGTTCAACTTCAACGACTTACAAAGTTTGCTCCAGCGCGTAGACAGTATAAGTGCAAGTTATGGTCTCGATATAAACTTGAAAAAGACGAAAATCATGATAGTTGGTAAATCACAAAACCTTACAATGACAGATCTGATGGTGAGGAATCAGGTAGTCCAAAGAGTCCATTCATACAAATATCTTGGCTGCATCGTAAACGACCAGTGTGAACACAGCGTTGAAATAAAGTGCCGGATAGAGCAGGCGCGTAACACATTTTTGAAACTAAGCCATCTTCTCTGCAATCGATCTCTGAAGATCTCTACCAGGGTGCGATTGGCACGTTGCTACGTGTTTTCGGTTCTTTTGTATGGCGTAGAGTCGTGGACCTTAACCCAAAATATGAGCAATCGCTTAGAGGCCTTCGAAATGTGGGTTTATAGAAGAATTTTGAAAATATCGTGGACGGATAGAGTATCTAACGAAAGAGTTTTGCAGATGGTGAACAAAAAGGCAGAGGTCTTAAAAACTGTCAAGAAACGCAAGCTGCTGTACTTTGGACACATAATGCGTAACAACAAATATGACCTGCTCCAACTCATAATGCAGGGGAAAATTCAGGGAAAAAGACCACCGGGAAGAAGGCGTACCTCTTGGCTTAAGAATCTGAGGACATGGTTCAACCTAAGCACTGGATCCCTGTTCCGCGCTGCTGTGTCTAAGATTAGGATAGCCATAATGATAGCCGACCTCCGGTAGGAGATGGCACCACAAGAAGAAGAAGAAGAAGAAGAAGAAGAAGAAAAAAGAAAATAACAAACAATGTAAAAAGTACTGGGGGGCTACTATGACATCTTACTGCCAAAATGGTTACGTCTTAATTTCGACGCTGCGCGACTATGAACCTTATTGCGCAACGATACGAATCGCGGTAACTCAGCGTCGACAAGAAAATGTAACTACGAGTATCATGGCACTCAGATCAATCTAGAGGAAAAGATGGAACACTGCGTTATATCTCGCTGAAGCCACTTCTTTTTCAATGTGTGTGCGTGGTAATGTTGCCAAGAAAAACGTTTACAATTGCACGAAAACTAATATTAATTCCCAAACTCTACGTTAGCCTTTTCCGTTCCATTATACAACCTTAGGAGATTTAATATTTTAAAACTGCACATATTTGTAAGAGTTTAATGTTACGGCTTCTTCAAAATTGACTTGTAAAAAAACTGCACAGTTTTTAAAAAAAACCTCAAAATGTAGTACTGGCTACACTTTTATAATGCACTATGTATATTTATGTGTACGAAATTATACCATAAACGAATGCACATAATGTCGAGGTAAGAATGACCAAGCGAGTAGCGTAGTGTTTTGCGTCAATGTGTGAGTGTTGTGTACCTATAGGACAATAGCGTAGTTTTTGGATAGTCTTTGGCTTTACTTAGTTCATACGACGTGCTCCATCTTATTCTCTAGGTTGATCTGAGTCATGGCAATAAAATGTCGTGGTAGCCCCCAGGTGGCTACGTGTAGTCGCCGTCGCTTCTTGCCACTTATTGCATATAAACAAAAACCTAGTTAGTTAAATTAGTATAACATTGTACCTAATAGCATTTTGTTTGTCATTGGGCTCATAAAGAAGTCAACAGGTTCCCGACCGCGAGTCGGCGTTTGACAGGCATTGACCTTGCTCATTGGCGATCCTATTGATCATAGATTCGCTGCGTTTAATCGATGATAAATAAACATTAATGGCTCATGTAGCTAAATTTGCTTCGAATGCGGCTCACGCGTCAGAGCGCAATTCGAAGGAAAACGTGCGTTTCGTGCTCAAAGTCTACGGTTTCGTGGATTCCCGTAGTTTTTTTTTTAAGTTTCGATTATCGGGCAGGCTAAAGCTCTGCGGCTATACCGCCTAGCCATACGTATGTTATGTCAGTAGTCGTTACTCTATGATGAAGATGATGATGATGAGGAGGAAGGGGACGGAACTTAGGTGAGAGAGCGGGTGAGCAAATGATTTGTCAATTTTTAATTGTCACTGTCTTTGATACTTGACTGGCCTTAATTTTAAGGCTAGACTGCAGACTAGAAAACGTGACTGCTAATTGATTTTCCATTAAGAGCTTTAATTAGTTCTTTTTGATTTTATCGAATTTGGGAAGTGGTGTAAGATAAGATTAGCGGCGGTCCGCGGTTTTATCTGCTACTCCTAACAAATAGCGCAGATTAAAAATGAGTAGGTACTTCCCCTACCTACGAGTACCTGCCAACAGATATCTTGGTAAAGAGGTCAAACTGTAGAAAGACAGAATATCATGTCGTTTGAACTTGTATGTTTCCTGTTTGTGTAAATCGTAAGCTTGGGACGCACTTAATTTTTTTTACATTTTTTTTTTTTTGGTCCAATTTGGTCATTCTCCTTTAGCTTGGTAAATAAAGGAGAAAGTGAAATTATAATAAGTATATCATCACAAAATACTCCTTATCTCATACTCTCCTAAATAACTGAAGCCCGGTGCATGGCGGCAGGTTCGCTTCCTATTACATTTGGCACTAAGCATTATCTGGCGAAGTGTGGGTATTCTAATACACCTCTACCAGCCCCTGCGGGGGAAAGGCGTGACGATGTTTTATGTACCTACTCCATATTTCATCACGTAATACAATACAATACAATACATCTTTATTGCACACCAAAAACTACATGAAAAACTTAAAAACTAAAATACATTTTTCGGCAGTACAAGGGCGACCTTATCGCCTAAAGCGATTTCTTCCAGGTAACCTTTGGCAATAATACGGCTTAAAACGGCCAACACTTAAGTCCGGCCCTGTCTGCCCGAGTGACCTGTGCACAATAAAATTTGTTCTCGAACATTCGAGAGAAAGCTGTTTATTTATTTAAAAGTCTAGAAGTTTAGTTTCGAGGCAACTCACCGAACTTTCAAAAAGTCTGCGTTTCTGCGCTCAAATGAAATATTTATGCTTCTGACCTTTCTCTAGAGATCTAGAGGCATCTTCACACTATACTATAATCTACTGAGTTACGCGGAAAGGCTGTATCTAATCGAAAGGAGTTCATTTTACGCACTTATAATACCTACGTAATTAATTAAGGCCCATCTGCGGTACTATTCACAGTCATTCGGAATTTCCGATCGGATCCCAGAAATTTCAAACTCAAATTGTTCGAATCTTAGCCTACTTTTATACATTTTGGTATAGGGAATCAAGTATAAATCCGATCGGAAGAATTAATCACGTTTAAAAACTTATGAATATAGACTGAGATTAATATATTTTGAGATTTGAATTTAGGTTTAAAATTTTTGAAATCCGAACGGAAACGTTTCCGAATGGTTTTGAATAGCCCTGCTGAAATCGCGATTAAACAGCAGGGGGGCTATTTCTGCGCGTGAGATGAGATGAGATTTTATCTTGGTCACACCGTTGACACCCATGACGTTTTAAACGAGAGCAACAAAGACGAAAAAAAGTGAGATGAAAATCTCAAATCTCCGAATAGGGCCACTGTTCCGTACTTTAGTAGGCAAGTAAATACATGTCGTAAAGTAAATACTCAACATCTTTCCAAAAAATAACCCAAAAAATTATATACTTAGGTCTAATTAATCTTTCATTTTGATCCCGTAGTAAAAGTTCTACACAACAATAAGCTCCTTTCGGCCTGACACGCTTTCCGTCGAACCGAATTGTATCGTGATTCGTGCAACTTTGTAATCAATTGCGATGGAATTAAAACTGACTCTAACCGACTTCATGTGACTCGCGGTGGCTGTTTTCAGAACTAATTAATGGTAATTAATTGTTTCAGGAGTCCAAAGACCAATTAACCAGAGAACGTGGGATATGTCTTACTAGTAATAAGAATTTCTTTAATTTTGTTCACAAGTTTGCGTGGATGAAGGCATAGAGCCAGGCGTGGTGGCGGTCAAACGCAGGCATATTTTAAGGCTAACGTTTCGTAAGGCGCGAAATTTAAATTCCAAAAGGGTTTTTGTTTTTGGAGGTCGACCAGTAATTTTTTTATTCTGTGTTTTAGTAACTAAACTCAATAATATTGGATTTGCCATCGTAGATCATTTACTATATTTAACTTACGATACTTTTTTTTTTTAATTAGTGGCTTCTGCCCTTTAGGGTTTTGGGGCCATTTTGCCATCAACAGTGAAGGAGGTGATAGTATTTACAAAATACAAATACAAAATACAAAATTCTTTATTTGGAACTATGATAAGGGTACATTAATAAAAGTAAAGTAAAAGTATAATTTGATATGAAAAGAAAAGACGACACTTACGATACCTTGTAGAGATAATTAACAGTAATACAACAGAAAGTCATTTATACATATTAACGGGTAAACAAACGAGCGTACTTTACATGAGTAATCAGTATAATTTGTAATATTTATCTATAAAAGCGATGATAGGCTAGTTAGAGAAAGACTGCCTCTCAAGCCAGAGGGAGCGGGTTCGAACCCAGCCGACAACACGCACCAAATTGTTCATTGTGTGAACATTTGTGCGTATTGTATGTCATAAGCTACATAACTGGAGCCTCGCCCGGCGACAGGCTCGCCCCCTGTCACATTTGGGACTGAATATCGTCCGCCGAAGTGTGGGTGTTGTATTACACCTCTGCCAGCCCCCTCGGGGGAAAGGCGTGACGATGTGATAATTAACTATATTCAACTTATGATATTTTGTGGACAAAATGAACAGTAATGCAACAGTAGTCATATAACACGAGTAACCAGAGACATATTTTACCATATTTATCTGTCATATAACGAGCCGCTACTTTCATTATTACGTACAATAGTTACGAAAAAAAAACTAAAAAACAAAAATATGTTAAGAATTTAAATTTCGCGCCTTGACATAAAAATACTATTGAGAATACTCGTTCCAAAGTGACATGTAGTGCCTTAGAATTTGCCGCCTTTAATACTTTTTTACCCGACGGTGCAAGAAGGAGGGTTATGTTTTTCGAGTGTAATGTTTGTAAGTATGTATGTATGACATTTCTTTGACAAGCCCTACAGCCTAAACAGCTTTACGGATTTCGACATGTGAGGTGTCATTTGAATCGTCTTAATAGTGGAAGTGACATATGGTACAATAGTTTGCAGCCAGGTTTTTGTTTTTCTTTTAATAATGTTACTTGTTTTCAACCACTCATCCCTACCAGTACAGTAGGGATACCGTGGTTGGATGTACCTGGCGAATAAGTCTTTTTTTTTTCAGAAAACTGCGATGTTCGAAAATACTGGAAGATTCTAGAAACTTGCCAAAAAAGGGTAGAATCTAAAGAATACACGGCCGAGACTTGCCACGAGGAGACGGTCGACTTCATGATGGCCATCGACCATTGCGTCGCTGACAAGGCATTTTCTAAAATTAAATGATTGTACAGAAATTAAAAACAGAAATTTCGTATTAAATCATAATTTGTTTATTTACTTTACTTTTAATTAATTTTCTATTCTATTCATTGTTTTTTAGTACAGACGCTTCGCTCACTAAGCCTCCCTCGGTCGGAAATATAGAAAAAAAGTGAGTTTAGGACACAATTTATAATAAAGGAAATTCAATGAAATATTTCCTCTGACCCGACCCAGATCCCAAATAGTGAAAAGGGATTTGCTAGGGTAGTTGTGAATTGAACTTGATTGTACCTAATCCAAAACGGTCAGGATTACTAACATACTTGAGCAGTCTATACAGTGGCGTAGCGTGCCTCGGCGGGGCCCCGTCAAATAAATATTTTAAAAAAAACGGCCAAGTGCGAGTCAGACACGCAAGTTGCACACGAAGGATTACGTACCATTATCTAAAAAAACTGCAAAACAAACACGTTTTTTGTTATGGAGATGTTATTTTAAATTTTTTTTTTTCTTTTTTTTTTTGTATTTGTTGTTATTTATAGCGGCAACAGAAATACATCATCTGTGAAAATTTCAACTATCTAACTATCACTGCTAATGAGATACAGCCTGGTGACAGACGGAAGGACAGCGGAGTTTTAGTAATAGGGTTCCGTTTTACCGTTTGGGTGCGGAATCCTAATAAAAAACTGACTTGTCGACATCAGAATTGGCCTTTGTAAAAAAAATTAAATAAATATTAATTATTTTGATTAATTGTAAATTAATTAATTACAAATATAATATTATAATAATAAATAATTAATCAATAAATTTATTTATTTAAACTCCTTCAAAAAAATTAAAAAAAATCAAAAGCGTTTCATAAAAACGGAATTATGCGGTAACAAACATTAAATAAATTATACAAATATGTGATATAAATATAAGTAATACGAGTAAATCCGTTTAACATTTTTGTTAAACGGTTTTATTACAATAAAATTGCTAAAAATACATTTTGTACGGCCCTTTACTGCCGAAAAATGTATTATAGTTTTTAAGATTTTCATGTAGTTTTTGGTGTGCAATAAAGTAACATTGTATTGTATTTATTTGTGTAGGTTAGGTACTAAAAGCTAAAAAATAATTCGGTAAGCTCTAGCTACCAGATCGCACCAATCTTCTCATCAAGCTAAGTCAGACAAATCAGACAAATATTTGATTTGATTTGATACCCATATTGAGGTTGTTATGACGTAATATGTAATCTGCCATTTTGTGGTAATCTTGGATTTTAATCAAAGTCAAAGTCAAAATGTTTTTATTCAATTAAGGTAACAAAGATACACTTATGAACGTCAAAGTTTTTTTTAAATAGACTCGACCGCCTTGTTCGGAAAAAGAGCCTCTACTCAGAAGAACAGGCAAGAAACTGAGGGGCATTATTTTTTCAAATAATAAATAAATTTCTGTTTCACAAATTTTTGGCTTACAACTAGGTAATATCTATAAATACTAGTGGCTACTTGGCGGAAGTGGAAGGCTCCAGGCTTTACAATCATAAATAATGTATTATATTGTATTGTCATCAAGATTAGGAGTGTCAGATCGATCTGTCGTCAGGAAGGGGGAAAAATTCCAATTACTAAATTTGACCCAAATAAACTGGGCAAGCTAAATAAAACCGTTAACCAAATTGAGAACCGTCTCTTTTTTCGAGTCGGTTACAAATTACAGTATTTTTCAGAAGCGTAGTTCCAACGCAATTTCATTTATTACTTCCATATCTGACGAGAATGTCAGGGATGAACAGAATGTACGTCTACGTTGATATTAAACGTACTATACTATACTTTACTATACTTCCAGTAAGGGTGATTTCCCACCAGAGGAAAAGCAGTACGAGAAAGCGTAGCAAAAAAATCCACCAATTATTTTTACATATATTTTTTCTTATTATTTATGACATTTAAATTTAATGTTATTTTCTAAATATTTAAACTTCAATTTTATTTTAGTTGTATGTTGTCATTTAATTTAATTGTAATTTGACTTTCGTGTAAGTTATTGTATTGTAACTAATTCATTTTAATTAGTCATTAATCATTAAGTAGGTATTATTTTATTTTATTTGATTATGATATTTAAGGGTAAAACCTGAATAAAGAATTTTGAATTTGATTTTAAATAAGATTAATAAATAAATTCGGGACATTTCCACACACGATCCACCCCAAACTAAGCAAAGCTTGTACTGTCTGGTAGCTATGGCTGCCAGAGTCTGATATGTATATAAATACATACTTAAGTACGTAGATATTTAACACCCAGACATTGAACAAACAAAAATGTAAAGTAAATAAATGTGATGTAAAAATTGATTTTAAACCAAATCACTGAAGTACATAAATAAATAAATACAGTGATCCTATTGGTAGGTTTTTACCTCGCTACACATCCTCGCTCTGCTCATCTTCTGGTGGAAAAGCACCCTATGGCTAGTAACACCATTTCTTGGTGATATTTAGTTAATTCGACAGGTCAGTGACCAAACAAAGGTTTAAGAATACTGGAACTACTTGACATTTGTATTGTTCTTTAATTTAAAAAAAACATACAGGCGAATTGAGAACTCCTTCCTTCCTTCCTTACTGCTTCTTTTTTCTTTTGTCCGAACAAGGTGGTCGAGTCTATTTAAATAACTTTGACGTTCATAAGTGTATCTTTGATACCTAAATTGAATAAAAACATTTTGACTTTGACTTTGACTTTGACAAGTCGGTCAAAAAATACTTCGTTTCTACTAAATATGAAGTCCCCAGTTGCCACGCAGCTCTTATGAGCAGAATCCACCAAGACTTTAAATATGGTAATTTTTCCTCCTTTTACGGATTAGTAGGGTAAAGTCGCCTACAATACCTTTGACATTCCATAACGCCCCACCAAGACAGTTGGTGGGGAAAGTAGAAGTGCGTTCTATTAGTTTATTTCGGAAAAATAAATCTGCAAAAAAAAACTAATCCTGTATAATACAAGTAGCAGGTAAAACCGCGGGAAATAGGTAGAAGGTTCATCCTACTAATATTATAAACGCTAAAGTTTGTATGAATGGATGGATGGATGGATGGATGGATGGATGTTTGTTACTCTTTCACGCCAAAACGGCTGAACAGATCTGGATGAAATTTGGCATAGAGATAGATTATACTCTAGAATAGCACATAGCACATACTTTTTAACCGCAGGTGAAACCGCGGGGCGCAGCTAGTTTTAGCATAAAGAACTAGACTAAGACTAAAACGAATTAGACTAGGGATGCGAGCATGGACATTTAAACTGACGTTTCAAATCGACTAATTCGACAAGTTTGTATGGAAATTACCGAAATAGACGACTTAAAACGTCAGTTGTATGGAAATTATCGATATAGACGACTTGAAACGTCAGTTTAAAAGTTCATGCTCGCACCCTAGGTACTCAACTAGAGTGAGAATCCTTACTGGGGCGTTTCAGCGTAGTTATTGATGTGAGTGACGTTTATCCTTGCGGGATAGACACGTCTGGCCTCGTAAAGCCTGACCCAGTTCGTGACGGCACGGAGGAAGGAAGCCCTGGATACTTAGTGGAGCTGGATAATTGTTTATGTTTGTGAAGGATCACTGAACAGTAACCCAGCGTGTAATCCTGCGAGATCGAATTGGAAATGATGGAATTCGCAAGATTCGTAATGTTTTTATTACGGAGTAGGTACTATTATTGAATCTATGCTATTACGTACGAAGATCCGTGAAAAACCAAAGACACTTAATTTTATTACCACAAAGGTGAATTTATCGCCTATTCGTCCATTCGTCATTGAACTCTATCATAAAGGTACTGGCACACGTGCTCAAACAAGCGAACCAAAATAATCGATAGCCTGCAGAATTGCCAAACTAAAGTTGCAGTGGGCAGGGTACAAAGCTGCCGACAGCCGATGGTGTAAAGAAGTTTTCGGGTGGCGACCACGAACCGAAAGACGCAGCGTGGGAAGGCCTCCCACAGAGTGGTCCGATCAACTGACGACTGACTGCGGTGAAGGTAGTGGAAAGCCGCTGGATGCTGGCAGCGTCAGACCGGTCGTTTTGGAGACCTTTGGTGGTGGCCTTTGCCCAGCAGTGGACGTCTTCCAACTGAAATTAATGAATGGAATAACCCAACGCGTCAACTCACGAAAAATATGTAGTGCGCCTACGTAAAGTGGGCCGAAACCGACGATCTTCTGAGGGTCGAGGGTGGCGGGAAGCCGCGGGTAGCGCCAGACCGGCCATCGCCGGGAGATCCTTGATCCTTGCATAATTTATCCAGCAGTCGAAGTCTTTCGCCTGGGACGATTCGATTGTATTATGGATAGTAGAGATGCGAAAAATGTAAATGAGATGCGGTTACGCCCGATGTCCCGTTTGACGCTGTTCTATTTTATTTTTATGCATTTTTCTGTCGAATATTTTCGAGTATTTCTCTACAGAGTTACACTACGGGTGAAGGTAATAGTATACATAGAAGTAAGAAATACTCCAATTTTAAAATTCAGTACTTTGGTAATAAAATTCTGTAAGTAGTTACTTACCTATTTAAATAAATTTACTACGTAAGTATGCGTCATTGACATGCAAAAAAAATGGGTTTATGTTACGTAATGTTTCTATTACGGAGTAGGTACTATTATTTAATCTATGCTATTACGTACGAAGATCCGTGAAAAACCAAAGACACTTAATTATACTACCACAAAGGTGAATTTATCATCTGTTCGTCAATTCGTCATTAAACTCTACCATAAAGGTACTGGCACACGTGCTCAAAATAAAGCATGCTTACAAGAAGCAAGCTTCACTAAACCGAACCGAATCAAACGACAGCTGATTTTCGAGCAAGCTTAAAAAAATGTTTCAAATGTCATCTGTCAAATAACTGGAGCCAGCTGTATGGCGACTGGCTCGCTCCTGTCATGTTTGGGGTGTGATTGAATATCGGTCGGCGAAGTGTGGGTGCTATACGCCTCTGATGGCCTCTTTGGGGAAAGGCGTGACGATGTATGTTAAAAAAAACACTTCATGCTTCATGTGGCATGCTTTCGTGCTAATTATAATGAGCATAGAGGAATTGTCACGTGTGTAATACCTAATTATGTCGGAATGTAATGACAATTCAGTATGAAATGAGATCAGCGTTTTGTCATTTAATGACGTCATTGCTTAAGAGTTATTTTATTTTTTTTATTTTAGAACATTTTGTAACCGCTGATGAGACCCATATTAGATTTTTATTATGGTGCGAGTGACATTAGACAAATCGTTCCTTTTCATCCTTAAAGTTGCCACGATTTGCAAACATGACAAAACTTCATGACAAATCATGGCGAAACTTCAGCAGCACCATAGTACACTAAAATACGGAACCATCAATAACTGTAGTAAATCAAGCAATAAACGAAATAAATACGGCTGTCACATATGCTAATAGAGCATAGAATTGTGACAAGCATAACATAATTTGCATGACTTGCATAATTTTTCCAATTTAGAAGGCAAGAAGGCAGATTAATTGTGCTCGAAAAATGGTATTGGAACGCATTTTCCCGAAAATATGTACTGAAGAAACTGCTTATCATAGTTTCGGCAATTTATTCCAAGCTAAATGTTATCTTTGACCACTTCGTCACATACACAGTCAAATAAAGGCGAATGCATAACCTATCCCTCTTACTAATAAAGTTACATAGCCTCAGAATACTCGCAGTCATAGGATAACATCATCATGTCATGTCATTTCTCATACGGACCGCTGGAGTGTGGAATACTTTGCCAGAGTGTGTGTTCCCTGACGCTTATAATCTGGGTGTCTTCAAGTCTCGAGTGAATCGGTTTCTTCTAGACAAGCGTGTTCCATCGTAGGCCGCATCACTGCTTATCATCAGCGAGTTGGCGGCCAAACACAAGCCAAATAAGTAAAAAAAAACGTTGTCTTCTTTTTTCTTTTAATATTTTAACTCTATCAATAAAGACAATACACTGGTAACTATTCCGAGGCTAAACAACATTTATACTAGTGAGGGGTAATGTGTGTAAGTACCTACCTTTGTTCCCATAGATCGAGTGGTTCGCCTGTGACAGTTCTTAGGCCGCCCAAAGGCCTTTAAATGTACTAGGTATGATACCTAGTTAAACCTTATGACACTGCTGGTATTTTAATTTGAATTAAATCGTCTCTTTCCGTCCTATTTGACCCTGACCACGGCACATGTAATAATACTACGCTGACATTGTAGGTCAAGTTCTGAATTACCTTGAGACTGCATCGCTCTGAAGCAGTAAGTTAACTTATCAAATGTACTCATGTCAAGATCTGTGTCCACAAAAATTTAGCCGTCTATTTTTATTTCGTCCGGCAAAGTGTGGGTGTTGTACACTCTGCCAGCCCCTTCGAGGGAAAGGCGTGACGATTTGTTTTATGTTTTTTTTTTGGCATTTTAGTCATTGAATAGTTGTCAAAAACAGTTGGTTGAAAACTTAATCGGCTGGACAATTTCTGGTGAGTCTTGGCTTTAGTTCACCGAACTGTTAAATGGGCGATTATTTATTGAACCATTTTTGAGTCCATTGTTGACATTTATTTTTTGAAGAGCTGTGAAAGACGTTCGGATAAACTTAATCGCTTGTTTAAGTTTTGGACTATTTTACAGTATGATTTACTAGCTGCGCCCTGCGGTTTCACCCGCGGTTAAAAAAGTATCCTATGTGCTATTCTAGACTGTTATCTATGTCTGTGCCAAATTTCATCCAGATCTGTTCAGCCGTTCTGGCGTGAAAGAGTAACAAACATCCATCCATCCATCTATCCATACATACAAACTTTCGCGTTTATAATATTAGTAGGATAACACGGGAAACTCACGTACGATTCAGTCGATTATTCCGACTATAGTTTCAACCGCATTCGGCGATCTTCATCAAGGCGAGTGCGCGCGCGCGGCTGCGTCTCGTATAGCACTGTGGACTATTATTTATTCTGTGGTTTTGGTCAATTTTGGCATAGGAGGCCAAAACTAGCTGCGCCCGCAGTTGCAATCGCTGTCCGACAGGAATTGTTAATTATTTGGGATTAAAGGTACCCTACCCTATGAAGACCCTATGAGTAAGTCCTTTTCTGTTCCCCTGACAACGTGTACCTAAAGATGCAACATTTCATGATGATCGGTTGAGTGGTTAAGGCGTGAAAGTGAAACTAGGATTTGTAGCAAGTTGGGATTAAGAAGTTTTAGAGTTTTTAAATCTGTGATGAAAACGTTAAAATGATTCGAGTATCCGTGAAAAGGGGGGTTCAAGTGGAATTAATGGCATAAATAATTGACCGAGCAAGCGTTAGCGAGCGAAGCGTCTCTGCTTGAGCTTTGACAAAAAAAATCGTATGTCTGAATTCTGTCTGGATCGCTGTCTGGATCGCTGTCTGGATCGCTGTCCGGATCTTTGTCTACCTCTACAGGTCGCATTTCTTAACCGATTATCTTGAAATTTAGTGAGTAGGTTTATTTATATAGATTTTCTTTATTGAGTCAATTTTAGGAACTTTTAAATATGAAGTCTTGATTTTTTTTTGGGATGGATGGATGGATGGATGGATGTTTGTTACTCTTTCACGCCAGAACAGCTGCACAGATCTGGATGAAATTTGGCACAGATATAGATTATAGTCTAGAATAGCACATAGGACACTTTTTAAGCGCAGGTGAAACGGCGGGGCGCAGCTAGTAAATAATAATTAAACACCGATTGGATATTTTACTTTGTTGTACAGGGTGTCTGAACAGCGAAGTTAATTTGCATGCAAAATCCCGTCGAAGGTATAATTGGTATTAATTACGTAAGTTGTAACATTTTGACTTGATGATTTATAGCTTTGAACACAGCACAGGAAAATTAATACGTAAAACCCGAATTAATTCGTTTAAAGTTGGTTTTTGCAGAATCGTAATGGATGACGCAACGTTTCTTGTGTAAAGAATTAACACACTAAAAACTGTGTGAACTTGGAAATTATTTTTGCCATATGATCTCATCATCATCATCCGTTCTTATACCGCTGCTGGGTAAGTATAAGTCCACTGCTGGGTAAGTAATAATAACGTTAATAAATTCGGGACACTTCCACACACGGTCGCCTGACCCCAAACTAAGCAAAGCTTGTAATATGGGTGCCAGAGACTGATATACATACTTAGATCTTTTTAAACACATACATAAATACATATTAACACCCAGACATAGAACAAACACAAATGTTCATCACATTAATGTTTGCTCTAGGTGAGAATCGAACCCACGCCCCCAAGCTCAGAAGGCAGGTTCACTACCAACTCGGCCACCGAGCAAGTACCTACAGCAGCGTGCTCTTACCGTGTCATCTGCCTCGGTCCTGCGCCAATTATGGTGATTCAGATTCAGATTAAAGCCCCCCCTCCACTTGGATCCACAGTTCGGCTCCACATGTGGATTCGCGGATACCTTCATCTCCTCTTAAATCCACCGGTGGATCCATGGATATGCCATAAGCCGCACAGTACATGTTTCAAAAACAGAGTATTGCATTAGGTACTTAGTTCAACGGACCCCGTCGGGCACAGCAACTTAGAAGAAAGGAGGACGGTTATTAATTATTGAGAGGGCCGCGACGCTCTGAAGTTTCCATACAAACGCGCTACTCAAATTTCTTGAAAACCATTTGTCAGATTATGATGAAATTTAGCATGTACAATTAAATTAACAATATCTCCGCCCCTATGTTCTTGGTTTTTTTTAAAAACGTTCTCAAGCTAAAATACTGGTATAAAAAATATCCGCATTTTAAGGGGTCACTTTTGACTGGTTTATTCAATAGATAGACAAAGCCAATCATAAATTCTATTTCATATGGAGGTTGTCTACATCATTAGCTGTTAAATGAATCCATAATACAAGGGAAATTCTTAGTTGCTTAAGAATGATTACAGAAGTACAAAAGTCATTAAAAAAAATTAAATTGCACTTTGTCACTCTGTAGGTAACTTTAGAGGCTCGTCAGTATCATTACTCGGTCTCTTCGCTCGTCTTCTTCTTCCAGACGAAATGGCTATAGAATACCTTAAGCCAATGCGAAGTTAGTATAGGTCGCCTAGGTCGAAGTTAGTTAGGTCGCCGGGCTCTTAAGATTGGTGTGACTACATTAGCGCGCAATAATTCGTGTAGCGTTGTCGCGCTAAAATCACCGTTATCGGCTATCGGCGATGTTCTTGTCAACTCGTTGCCTTTCTGCGGAATTGACGTGGGCGATAATTCGCTCGATACATCGCCGAGTGACGAACTAACCGGCTACACTTGTCGAGATAGCCCAAATTATCGCTGAAGGCCGCTAGCTAATATAGCCGCATCATCAGGAACTCTATTCTGACGCGTGAGATAACTAACTTCGTCCCTCTCACTATTATGACTTTTTAAACTAGAGAGACAATGACCGAGATAAAATCTCACGCGTCAGAACTGTGTTCTTGACGTGAGATGTTTATTGGTCACTCTCACTCCTATGACTTTTGAAACGAGAGAGAGAAAATGACAAAAAATCGACCTGTAAAAATAGCCCTCGTGGTTTGACCCGCGATCTGCACAATTTCGTCGAGCCCAGGGTCGGACTGGCCATATAGTCAGAGTGGCATTTGCCAGCCGGGCCCCAGCAGCGCGGGCCCCCTCGAACTTTGCTTGCGGGGCTTGCCGCAAGCCAGACGGTAGGTAGGTTAGGAGCTACACCCCTCGGGCCCCTGACTTGTGGGGAGCCACCCGGGCCCTTCCACCTCAGTCCGACCCTAGTCGAGCCATCTCGCCGCCGAACTCGTTACTAAACTTAATTTGTCCTAAATCAACCTCCATTTCTTGTATCATTAATATTATTATACTAAGCCGCCTTTAGCCTACCCTTCTACGTTATTAAGGCCACCCTGTATAGGTTCAATTTTACCTACGCAATAGAACGATGATGATAATATAATAGTGATTTGCGGAAACGCTGGCAGTAAATATACTTAACATTGTATCTATTAGAAAACACTAGCTGTGACCCGCAACTTCGTTCGCGTTTATTCAGAAAATAACATATCGTCACGCCTTTCCCCCGAGGGGACTGGATTAGGTGTAATACAACACCCACATTTCGCCGGACGATATTCAGTCCCAAATGTGACAGGGGGCGAGCCTGTCGCCATACACCGGGTTCCAGTCATGTAGCAGATGACATCCAATACGCACATACCTATGTACACAATAAACAAATTGGTGCGTGCCGTTGGCTGGGTTCGAACCCGCTCCCTCTGGCTTGAGAAGTAATAAGTAGTAAGTCCGAAAATAGTATCCAAAAACCTTCCTAGTGAAATATTGTAACTATTTATCAAACTACATCAAGATCCGTGAAAAGCCTGCAAACAGACAGACAGAGTTACTTCCGATTTGATATATTAGTGTGGATTTACAATTAGCAAACTCTATACACACTGGATTATTACGCCGATTTAATTTTGTAGTATCAGATATACATATAGAAATGTAACAGGGAGTATTATGTGATGTAATAGGGAGTATTCTGTGATGTAATAGGGAGTATTCTGTGATGTAATAGGGAGTATTCTGTGTATCTAGATTTATTTAGACCGACTGACTTATCTCTGGAGGTGATCAAATGAGGAAACTAAGTAAATAAAATAGTGCGTGGAGTCCCTCCGCGCGGAAGTGAAACTTCTTGTGTATCTTTCTGTCTCTCTCCCTCTTGCGTTGGAATATTGGACGCTACTCGTTGCTAACGCTCGCGCTGGCCTGTAACAGGTATTCTTCGCTTATATATATGAGACAGACATATATTTGCACGTAGCCTTGTCACGTTCTCACGCGACAAAAATTGACGAGATTTTGTCGCGGCGCGCACGCTAAGTTTGTCTATTAAAACGTGTCTCTACCGAACCAAGCTCTATCAATGTTTCTTTTTCTACGCTTCTACCTTGACACAATACAAGTTTATACGAGTAAGACCATGTTAATACAATAAATTGCAACAACTATATCAATCCAATAAGAACACGGAACTGAAATTCCTCTGACCGGTCGCTACCTTGTTTGTTTACTAATAAACTATGAACGCAAGGCCAACGCCGACGACCAACTTATCTTTACGGGTGACTAAAAGACAGAACTAAAATGTTTCCGACGCGGATGCCCGTTTGAGCTGTCAGTTTTGGTAAGTAAATACGGTAGTGCCGCCGTTCAATTCGACGCGTAATTTGAAGTTGCTCGCACGGTTCATTTTATGAGAGGCTATCAACTTTGCACTTTTTCTTGAAAGTGTATGAGAAATCTGCAGAATGTGACGGACTCGCGTTTCCGATTGTAGGTTAAGTACAGTCGACTACATAAGTTTAAAACTATAATTCGAAGTAAGATCGATGTGAAGTCGATAAGACAATTTTTTTTTTCGTTGTTATACATCTAGAGCTATGTCAGACATCCCTATATAGAAAAAAAAAAGACCTATTACAGTCATAGCTCTCTAATAGGGAATCTTCCTGTGTCCGGGATGACATAGAAAACACACAAGACATGGACAAATAACACCCAGACCCAGGACAAACATTTAAATTCGTCATTCAAACATCTGTCCGATCGGGAATCGAACCCGAAACCTCCTGCTTATAAAGCAGTCGAACTCCGACTAGGCTAGGGTCGTCTACATCACAAAACCACAAAATGAAAGAAAAAATGGAGACAAACATCGAACCATCTCTTTTTTTAAAGTCTCATATAAATATTATCCTACTAATATTTAATATTATTATTCGTATTATATATCATTATTACTTATTTTCAAATTTTTATAAATTAATTTATTATATTTACTTAAATATAAATTACTGTAATAAGTTTAAGTTAAATTAAGCATGTTTACTGTACTATGTTGATTTTAATCAATGAACAATAAACTGACAATATTATTATAAATGCGAAAATTTGTACGAATGGATGGATGGATGGATGGATGTTTGTTACTCTTTCACGCCAGAACAGCTCAACAGATTTGGATGAAATTTGGCACAGAGATAGATTATAGTCTAGAATAGCACATAGGATACTTTTTAACCGCGGGTGAAACCGCGGAGCGCAGCTAGTGTACCTATACGACAACGACGACGACGAGCGACAAGTCGATTGACGGCATTGGCGCCACGGTAAAACATAACCTCTAATATCTTAGGTAGTTTTCTGAGTAATTAGGTCACATTAACAAAATTGTGTTAATAAAAAATGTTATAATACTTAAATGTTTTCTAATGGGCATCCATTAAAAAACGTGTGCCTACGTGACTTTATTAACGAATTAACACGTAATGGGATACCAATTAGTGATTAATCCTTTTGTTGTAGGCATTTAACATTCAACACTTTTTGTAATAGAATATTCTAAGGAAAACTATTCCCGATTTTTCTAAATGACATTCATATTTCTTACAATGTCGGGTTAAAGAAATTTATTTCTTGACAAGAAATTAACATAAATTTCACTTATGCGAGAACTTAAGTAAGGTACATTAATTAGACATTTATAGTCTATTAATTAATGTAAACTAATTATATTACTTTATGTATGTAAAATATGTACCTTCTTATATTTAAATGTGCATAAAATTATTGTTTACATTTGTGCGCAACCAGTAAACTTGCCGATTTAAAATGTTCATTGTCTTATATCTAAAGTGTTTTGCACAGCGAAGTGATCCTATTGATGTTTGTTTTTGTCGCGCACCGCTCATGTTCCTCGCATATCTTAAACTAGCTACGCCCCGCGGTTTCACCCGCAGTTAAAAAGTATCCTATGTGCTATTCTAGACTATAATCTATCTCTGTGCCAAATTTCATCCCGATCTGTTCAGCCGTTCTGGCGTGAAAGAGTAACAAACAAACATCCATCCATCCATCCATTCTTACAAGCTTTCGCGTTTATAATAATAGGACACCAATCGTTCAACGAACGCTCGCACCAACGTTGGGACTAGTGTCATATCTCCCTTTAGTTTCTATGATGTGTAGGGCTAATGCTGTTCTAGACCCACAAGTCGGACGAATGACGTTGGTGCCAACGTTGGGGCCAACATGTGGATTGGGTACAAGTCTGGCTCCGAAGGTGACACTGACATTACTCTACGTCATCGCCTAACTTCGCGTTAAACCTACATAAGATTATACCTACGTGACGTCAAGGCCACGGTTGCCGTTCACGTTCACCTTCTTTCCTCGTGACCTGACCGACAAGTCAACGTACTTTATGTCTAGAACTGTACTTTATTGTTACTTATTTATTTGTACTTATTACGTCCGTCAGGTATCAGTAAGATGGTGAATATTTAATTTCACAAATCAGTTTAAACAGTGACGGATCTAGGATTTTGGTTTGGGGAGGTTTAACTTCGATGAAAATAAGCTTACCTACTCAAGGTAAGATAGGTAAGATTTTGGAGATGATCTTGTCTTTATGTAGCTGAGGGTAACCATTTAAACTTTTATCAAGGTTGATAAAAAACAAAATCACTAACAAGTAACATTTTTACTATAAGAAAAACAAAAAACCCGTCTGCAAAATGTTGTAACGTGCCAAAGAAACCTGATACATACATAGTTACATACCCACATACATGCATACTCTCGAAAAACATAACCCTGCTTGCCCAATCTAGGTACTTTTAGGGAAGGCTTGAGTTCTCTTAGCATGAGGTGTAGGAAGGTCAATGTTATGTTAGTATGTAATCGAAAACGTCTAAACGCTCTCACGATTATAAACGAGTTTTTATAATAAATAAGTAGGCAGGTACATCTAAGCATTCTAAGACATCTAATGCGGAAATGGCCTAGGATTCTAACAAGGAAAAGTTAATGGATTTCCACTGTCAACCAGTCATTGCCATTTTTATTGAACTAGGTAGCAGCTTATTTATTTTTCTAAGATGTGGGTAGTTGTAGACACAAAATACTAACTAATACTTGTGCTAGTACTATTGGCTCTGTGAGTTGAAGATTGCTACCGGCGGCGTTTTTCCGGCTGTCTCCTCTAATTGTCGCATTTCTCAAGCAATCCTGGTAAATTTTTGTGACCAGTGGCCCTATTCGGAGATTTAAGATTTTCATCTCACTTTTTTTCGTCCTTGTTGCTCTCGTTTGAAACGTCGTAGGTGTGAGAGTGATCAATGGCCCTATTCGGAGATTTGAGATTTTCATCCGACTTTTTTTTCGTCCTTGTTGCTCTCGTTTGAAACGTCGTAGGTGTGAGAGTGACCAAGATAAAATTTCATCTCATCTCACGCGCAGGAATAGCCCCCCAGGATAAAATCTCATCTCATCTCATGCGCAGGAATAGCCCCACGCGTTCTATATTAAACGGCACAGATTTTTTTGTTTTTTTTTTTATTTTGGACAGCCGGACAGACGCCGCCGCCGTAAAAACGTCCCACATACGACACCATTTTCATCGAAGCTGAAGCATAGACGCTTCGCTCGCTGGGTCGATTATAAATACGCCTCTCAAACCAGACGGAGCGAGTTCGAACCCAGCGGACGGCACGTACCAATTTGTTCATTGTGTGAGCATATGTGACTGACATATGTCACATTTGGGACTGAATATCGGCCGGCGAAGTGTGGGTGTTGTATTACTCCTCTGCCAGCCCCCTCGGAGGAAAGGCGTGACTATATGTTATGTTATGTTATAAACTACAATCATTATTGCATCATTACAATATTTAGTTATGTTATCCTTTATCAAATAGCATCCACTCAAATATTTAGTACCTAAGAATACTTTTTTGTTTAATTTATAAAACAGAAAGCTACTTTGACAATCGATTTTCTACGTATTGAAACATCGCTTTGCATTTAACGGACGTTAAACATCTTACTTAATCGTTATTATATTTGACGCATGTTACGCTAACTACTACTATGTGTTTTTTTTTTCTCCTTTGTTTCCTGTTGCAAATAAATTATATTCTATTATATTCTATTCTATTCTATTCTATTCTAACCGACCGTCTGAAACAAACCGCCCCAAATATGACCTCAACCTTCATTCTCCAGTCACCCCAGCGGCTGTCATCCGTAGTTCTAATTTCTCCGGAGACCTAGATTGTTTTCTATGACGACTTCGCGGAATAATTTCATCCTAGGTACTTAACTGTGTATTTCTTAGGACGCTCCTGGACGGGCCATATTTTACTGCAATTCTGGCTCGATATTATTGTAACAATATTTTGAGTGTTGCCCTGCCATTTTCAGCCATGCTAGAATCTCAGATCAACCTAGAGGAAAAGATGGAACACTGCATTATTGATATTGTCTAAGCTTCAAACTCAAATTGTTCGAATCTCAGTCTACCTTTATACATTTTAGAATAGGGAATCCAGTATAAATCTTATCGGAAGAATAGAACACGTTAAAAAACTAATGAAAATGGACTGAGATTCGAATAATTTTTGTTAAGATTTTTGGAATCCGAACGGAAACGTTTCCGAACGATTGTAAATAGCCCTGCTGGAGGCGTGAGTTCGATCCTGGAACCCTATTCGGAGATTTGAGATTCTCATCTCACCATTTTGCGTCCTTGTTGCTCTAGTTTAAAACGTCATAGGTGTGAGAGTGACCAAGATAAAATCTCATCTCATCTCACGCGCAGGAATAGCCCCCCTGGGACCCTATTCGGAGATTTGAGATTGTCATCTCATCTTTTTTCGTCCTTGTCACTCTCGCTTGAAACGGCATAGGTGTGAGAGTGACCAAGATAAAATCTCATCTCATCTCACGCGCAGGAATAGCCCCCCTGGCCTTAAGCAACGAAGTTTCATCTCGTAAAAAAGTTTATAAGCATTTCAATATGAAACGTGCTCTAACGATAAAGGAAAAACATCATGGGGAAACCGATATGTCCTAGAATTAATAATCCGAAAAACTTGTGACACCCGCACCGAGCCAGCGTGGCGGATAACGGCTCTATCACCCTCGATGTAAGGTAGGTCGGTGTCCCTGCAGTGGGACGTACAAGACTGGTATTATGATAATGCTTAGCCAAAAACCTCACCACGTATCTATCACCAGAGGGGGTGGTATGAAAAATCGCTAAAAAAACCTCACGTGATTAATGGACGACCCCTAGCCTATGGCACTCGGTGATGTTTAGCTTTACTGATTATAGCTTTTTAATTAATGATATAATTGTAAAATAATAATAATAATATAATCTTATATCTTTAAATGAGCAATTCTTGTATATATATATATAATTGGAATCTCGGAATCGGCTCCAACGATTTTCATACAATTTAGTATATAGGGGGTTTTGGGGGCGATAAATCGATCTAGCTAGGAATCATTTTTAGAAAATATCATTTTATTCGTGTTTTATCGATAATCAACTTAAACATAAACTTGGAAGAAAAATAACGAAAAGGAGGCGTTTGAGTAGTCTCAACTGAAAAATATGACTCTTCCTGACATCTATTGGTTGACATCTATTAATAATACTATTTTTTGTGAGCAACTAATTGCTTTAACGACACAACAGCAGATGGCGTTGTTAAGTAACACGAAGTCAATGAGTGTTTGCTTTGAGGTTAGACTAAAATAATTAAATATAACAATAAAAAATAACCATTTAAAAAAAAAATACATGACCGATGAATGACATGAATTATACAGTGCTTGATAGTCCTTAGCTACCACGGTAGGATACCCTGTGTTGTTGTGGCTAGTACTCTTTCTGTTGTTTAATTTATTTGCAATTCTACATAATTTGGATACTATAATACACATAATATAATTAACACATGAATTATTACATTTTTACAATCGTAATTTAAAATTTTTCGGACCAGTAGTGTCCGAGATTATCTCATACATAACATACATACTTTACCTCGTGATATTTTAGTGTAAGTATGTATAACTAACACACTAGTGATTATAAGACATGATCCAATAAAACAAGGTCTATCATTCCGGTTGCAAACACGTAATGACGTCACTCGTCATCCTCATCCGTCTCTTTCGAACTATTTGTAAACGACGTATTTCGGTCTTGCTTAAGCATCGATTGACGTCACTACTTGTTGCCCACGCGACCGGAATGCTTTACCTGGCGGAGTATATTAATAAACCATGGGTATAGATTGGTAGGTATATTCAGTAATGTGGAAGACAATTTTGGTAATTTTTCACCCAAGTTTGTAAATAAACAAATTACTAAATTCCAATCAGTGAACAAAGTCAAAGTCAAAATGTATTTATTCAATTTACGTATCAAAGATACACTTATGAACGTCAAAGTTTTTTTTTAAATAGACTTGACCGCCTTGTTCGGATAAACGAATTTGTTCGAATATAACGAAATTGTTCGAATGAACGGATTTCAATACCAATTTGATACCAATATTTATTATGTAAGAACCTAGTAGAAAAATAATGTGTGTATTGTAACCACGGTAGGAAGCTAATGGCGGAAGTAAACGCACGCAAGCGTGTGATAAGATGCGAGAGGCTTGTATGAGATTTATTACGTACAGCTGCATCGATAAAAATATTTTAAGCCGGCTCCTAACTATTCCCGCGAACGCTCGCGAAAATGTTCCTGTTGGTTGTTATACTTAACTAACTTAACTACTCTGTTAAGGCAAGGTCGTTCAAAGACCAAAAACGTAAAAATAAACAAATAAAAGCTTTTTGACCCTATTGGTCAAAAAAAAAAAGCGCCGGTACAATGTTCCTTCCTTTTGAACATTGTATCGGCGCTTTTGCGGGCCTTTGCGGCCATTGTTCATTTAGGACCGGCTTTAAACTATCTGTGGCCGGCGGTATGATAACCTACCGAAACTGTTATTTTTGTTGATAAAAAGTAGCCTATGCTATGTTAATCCAGGCTAAAATCTATTTCTTTGCCAAATTTTATTTAAATAGTTCCATCCGTTTAAGCATTAAGAAGTACATTTTAACACAATACAAATATTTAGACTTTATTATGGAAGCTGACGTGGTTTTCACACATTATCATTAATATTATAAACGCGAAAGTTTGTATGTATGGATGGATGTGTGGATGGATGTTTGTTACTCTTTCACGCCAGAACGGCTAAACAGATCTGGATGAAATTTGGCACAGAGATAGATACTTACACTCTACTTACTTATACTCTAGAATAGCACATAGTATACTTTTTAACCGCGGGTGAAACCGCGGGGCGCAGCTAGTGATTTATAAAACGGGAATTACAATTACATTTTAAAATATATAGACTCGCAAATATTATATACTTAATTCAATAATATATACTTAATTCATTAATAAATTGGTTTAGAACATATTAAATGTTTAGCTCTAACACACGATTGTTGTACAGATTTGAATGAAGGTAGTTCAGTGCAAAAAAAAGACATCGCCGCCAACCAGCTTAACTATCCGTTCTATTAACAGCCTAGCCTTTATAATAAACTAACTTTCAACAACCTGATGACATTCAGCCTTTCATTCAAACTGATAGGCAAAATTACTTGTAACGACAACGTTGCCTAGTCAAGTTATTAAAGTAGTGGGAGGTTTCGGGTTGTTATAAAAAAAAAAGCGAAGTGAAGAGGAGTTCCCGCCTTAGCCTTCTAACCTAACCAATCCTAGTCGGATTTGCTCTTATTGAGAAGTCGGGCAGGAGAGGCTTTAGGTTATTATAATTTCATGTCTATCAAAAATGCCGTTCGTTTCATACGGATTTCGAATTTTATTTTTATCATATTTAATTCAAAACACATGTCTTCGGTCAAAAATTGTACTTTTGTCAAATAAATATTAATTGTATTATACACAATATAATGTATTGTGTGAAAGGTCTGAGCATTAGCCAGCCAGTTTATTAAATGTTGTATAAGACGCTACGACTGGAAGGAAGTTAGTTGAACGGCGTCGTTTAGTAAAATTGCTAGGCTGTTAATTGAACTGATTAAGCAAGTGCGACATTGACATGGGTATCATTTTTCCACCAGTCGTTTTCCATAGTGGGAAATATAGGGTCAACTAGTACAAATGCGTCTGTAGGGCAATTGCGTCTCGAGAATTACTGACAAACCCTTCACAAATTAGGCAACTAACGCCATCTAGTACAGATTATTAAATTAATAAATAATAAATAAATTAGGGACACTTTCATACACGGTCGCCTGACCTCAAACTAAGCAAAGCTTGTACTATGGCTGCCAGAGACTGATATACATACTTAGATATTTTAAATACATACTTATATAAATATTAACACCCAGACATAGAACAAACACAAATGTTCATCACATTAATGTTTACTCTAGGTGGGAAACGAACCCACGCCCTTGGGGGCGTGGGTTCGTTTCCCACCTAGAGTTGAGCTTGGGCTCAGAAGGCAGGTTCACTACCAACTGAGCCACCGAGGCAGTCAACTATTATTCAGTATTGTTACTAAACATAGAAAAAAGATGTAGGTGGCGTCTAATCAGTGAAGGATTTGTCGTTTGTGAAAGACGCAATTGCCCCACTGATGCATTTGTACTAGTTGACCCTACTCAGGCTAGCGGGTGAAACCGCGTGACCGTCTAACATAACATAACAAATCGCCACGCCTTTTCCCCGAAGGAGCTGGCAGAGGTGTAATACAACACCCACACTTTGCCGCACGATATTCAGTCCCAAATGTTACAGGGGGCGAGCCTGTCGCCATACACCGGGCTCCAGTCATGTAGCAGATGACATACAATACGCACATATGTTCATAGAATGAACGAATTGGTGCGTGCCGTCGGTTGGGTTCGAACCCGCTTTCTCTGGCTTGAGAGGCGGGCCTTCTCCAACTAGGCTATCATCGTGACCGTCTAGTAGTATCATAATGTATTCTTACATTCGGCGACATGATTTTGTAGGTTACCGTTTAAGAACTTAGGCTGCACGGTCGTAGAGCAAGAACAATGCGCAGGAGTGGTTTGTTTACTCTTAAATAGTCATCAATTCAAATGTATCTACTCAATGAAAGTATAACTATAAACCCAATATTTTGTATGTCAATGTTTCTACTTCAGCTGTGCTATTCACTATCATTCAGAAACGTTTCCGATCGGATCCTAGAAATTTCAAACTCAAATTGTTCGAATCTCAGTCTACTTTTATGCATTTCGGAATAGGGAATCAAGTATAAATTCGATCGGAAGAATTAATCACATTTTAAAACTTATGAATATAGACTGAGATTCGAATAATTTAGGTTTAAAAATGTTAAAATCCGAACGTTTCCGAATGGTTGTGAATAGCCCTGCAGATCCCACTAAATTCAAACTCAAATTGTTCGAATTTCAGTCTAATTTTATAAATTTTGGAATAGGGAATCGAATATACATTAGATAAAAAGAATAAATCACTTTTAAAAACTTATGTAAACAGACTGAGATTCGCATAAATCAAATTTAAAAAATTTGGAATCCGAACGTAATTGTTTTCGAATGATTGTGAATATGCTGGTAGGTAACCATTTAGGTAGGTAAGTACCTATAAGTAAGTACATGTATTATTGGGCGCAGATTGGGCGAAGTCCACTGGGTTTTAAAATGAAATTTTATACTCTCAACAGAGTCAGTCTCTAGATGTCCCTACATAGAAGATTTCCCATTGACTCCTTATGTGATAGGGAGTATTCTGTGAGTATGGAAATCTCAATAAAAAAAAAAGGAAATCTCACAGAATACTCCCTGTACTCTGTGAGATTTCCATTTTTTTTTTAATTGAAGTGTAGCGTGGTGTAGTGATAAATGGTGGATGACACTTGGTACCCAGTATTCGGTCAAATAGAATGCATTAGGTATTCGACCGAATTCAGAATATTATAAAAAGTGGCTGAATACCGAATAGTAGTGTAATAATAGTGTACTATGTTTGTGCAAACTGTGAGTGCGTCTGTGTGTGTGTGTGTGTGTGTGTGTGTGTGTGTGAGTGTGTGTGTGTGTGTGTGAATGGGCGTGTGAGTGTGTGAGTTTATTTTATATGCAGTGAAAATTAGTTTTATTTTAAACAAGCTGCAACCCGCGGTTTACCCGCTGTTAAAAAGTGTCCTACTTATATGCTATTCTAGACTATAATCTATCTCTGTGGCAAATTTCATCCAGATCTCTTCTGCCGTTCTGGCGTGAAAGAGTAACAAACATCCATCCATCCATCCATTCTTACAAACTTTCGCGTTTATAATATTAGTAGGAAGTAGGACTAGAACTATTTTTTCTGTATCATCATAATTTAAGTTCTCTAGCCAATTATTGACAGCTAATTTAACATGTCTACTATTTAGATGACTAATGATTATATTATTTATGATTCTATCAGCTTTGTTGTACAAATATGGACCACGGAAACACTGATGTCGATGAGTAAGAGCAGAGTTTTATCTTTAAAAAATGTTTGACTAAAAAGTGGTCCAAAACAGAAAGACGAGGCCAGTTCAACAATCAACGATTTATTAACGATCACAAGCAAACAAATACATGGAAACAATTGGCTAATGGCCGTTTACTAGAACTGTCTGTTTTGCAGCGGTTCAAACCGGTAAATACTTAATTGTGGCAATTTCATCGATTGAAGTAATGGATCTAGAATTACAATAAACTAGCCCAGGCCAAACAAGGGAGAACAGGGCTACTATTCTGATGTGGTCGAGAATTCACGATATTTTGACAAGATAGTCCTCAGCCATACTCAAAATAACTAGTGACTTCATCAATTTCGTACGGGTACTCGTTTTTTCCTGGAATTTAGCAAACTTGTGTTCTACGACGGGTACAATACATTGTCTGTCACAAGAGTAGGGTCTAACCGGAACATAAAAATCTGTGTGTCCTGTGGCCCTACTCGGAGAGTTGAGATTTTCATCTCACCTTTTTTCGTCCTTGTTGCTTTCGTTCGAAACGTCATAGGTATGAGAGAGACCAAGATAAAATCTCATCTCATCTCACGCGCAGGAATAGCCCGAACCGAAATAGGACGAACAGGGGTTCGTCCCTACCCTACTACAGCGGATTCAGTGAGTACAAGCAGGAGAAAAATATCCCGCTGATCCCTGCAGGGACAAATGCAGCGGTCACCAGCTGGCATTACCCCTACGATTACACACACATGATTACGCGGAACAGAACAACAATCTAGCTAACAACGCCTCTCTGCGCACGTTTGATTCGTCATCCCGCGCAACGTCGCGTCGGCGTCGATAATCACCTTATTCAGAATTAATTATTGAGTAAGAAGATACTTAACTGATTACCGGGCCGAATTACCTGTGCAGCCGAACGTGCCCAGACAAATCAATCGAACTAATGGTATTAGGCGAGATTATCCTCTTTAGTGTCTTTCCGTACTGTCGTGCTTGGCCTGTCTCTCCCTTAGAAATGTCACAAGACCGAGATAATCTCGACCGGGCTAGAATAGGGCCCTGACCCTATAAATCGATTAATGTTCTATTTAAATTGTCAATCGTTTTGGTGTCGTAAGAATTTTATTTTATTAGTACAAGTACGTATACAAACGTTAATTCCAAGGCCGTCAGCTCTTTAACTCGACCATACGAAAAGTACGAAACGGTTAGAGTTTTTTAACAACCGAGCTAGCGTTATCAAGCGAAGCGTCTATGCTGCAGCTTCGGCAAAATGCTTTCGTATGTTCGCGGTCTGTCCGGCTGTATTTCTAGATGGGTCGCATTTATCAACTGATTTTGTTGATTTTTTTCTAAAATAGAAAAAAAAACGGTAATAGGTATAGGTCGGTATAGGTATTGAATCCGCTCACAAAATTTCACGAGAATCTATTGAGAAATGCGGCCTGTAGAGACGGACAGCCGGACAGACACCGCCACCGCGAGATCTTTAGTACATACCTCTACTTATAAGTAATCTACGTAAGGGATTATTTCTAAAAATATCTAGATCAACTATTAAATAGAACAAAGTATAAATTATAGTTTTTAATAGCTTAGGCATTTTTATAATTATAAAACCGAAACCGATAATGTCCTAGAATAATTATTCGCAGGACATGTGACATCTACTCGTACCTACTAACCCGCACTGACCCAGCGTGGTGTATAACGACTCAATCCCCCTCGACGTAGGGAAGGTCGGTGTCCCTTGAGTGGGACGTAAAAAACTGTAATGAGGATTATCAATATATTTTTACCAAAAAAAAATCGCCAAGAATATTTTAATTTCCTTAGTCAAATTGCTGCATAGTTTTGAAACGTGAGTTAAATTTAAATTGATTTTATTAGTACAACGAGTTACCCTCCTACGTTACGAATCCTTGAGTGTGAATTAAGTATACATACCTACCTACTTTAAAAAAAAAACAACTAAGTATACTTTCATTCCATTTCATACTGCTGTAATAATTAATCAAAATCACGAGTACAATGAGCCTTTGAAGTAAGTACAAACCAATAAAGCATTAACCTTTAGATCGTCGCTTTTTGTTTTAACTATTCCCTGACACTTGTTGGGCTTCATGGGTGAGTTCGGTGCTCTACATTTGATATTATTTAGTAAGTATAAAAAAGACGCTGTATACAGGGTTATAGTTATAAGATTGGAGTGTAACAAGCCGAAAACCCGCATAAATTATAGGTTGAGATAAATAAATAGAGTTGCCATCGCAATCAGATCTTGTCATACGGCTATCATTGATGCAGGAGCACGATGCAGTGAAAATTTTCGCCTGTTTTTTTCGAATATCCGAACTCACTCGTGAAAAGTGACTTTGTCTTTTAATTTTATTTTTTCTGGTTTTTTGGATGACACAATATTTCACACAGTTTCGAATTCCTAAGTACGTGTGAGTGAGAGTGTGCTGGCTAGGGCTAGCATGTTCGCGGTGTACTACTATGCCAGTTCGGGATGTCGAGTCTAGTGTGAAATACATATTTTATTATGTCTATGATAAATACACGTAACTCGTCATTCTGCACAACTTTGACCTTGATGACTTTGATTTCCAACAAGATTGCGTTAAGCGTTTAACGCTCCTGGGGAGGGGGAATAGAAAGAGACAGAGCGAGAGTGAATGCGTGGCACTCGAACGCATGCACGTAGTAAGAAAGATACACAGAAGTTTCACTTCTTCCGCGCGGAGAGACTCCACGCACTATTTTTTATTGGTGTCTTGCTCTACCTCTCATTATTACTCAATTACTCATCGATTTTTTTGCCTGACTGCGCATTCTGATTTTCGAGTGTATGTGTGGCGATTGCTATCGCCCACTTGACGCCCGCATAGCACATCACTAAAATATGGTCCCATCCCTAGCAACCAGAGACAACAGGCGACAGTTCACCACAACATGGTTTTGGTATTGTTCTTTGGATTTAATTCACGTTAACTAATAAACATCTATCCAAGTCCACTGAGGTCTTTTTCATGTAACCCTGGGAGTGCGTCCAGCACCCCAAATATGTACATATGTGTGCATTTATGAGGTTTCTTTACCACGCCCAACAGCCTAAACAGCTTGATGGATTTAGACATGTGAGGTGTCATTTGAATAGTCTTGATAGTAAAAGTGACATAGAGTACGAAATTTTGCAGCCGGGTTTTTGTTGTTTTTTTAAATAAAAAATGTTACTTGTTATTTATTTACTTTTTCTTTGAAATTCTCTTGCACTAAAGACACAAAACAGATTCTATGGCTATTCTACTTTTGTATAAAGCGGTCAAAGTGGAGGTTAAAGAGAAACTAAGAAAGATTCAAATAAATATACAAATGCCTTATGACTAAAAGGCGTTTATCTTTATTTACATTTATATATTCATATTTCTAAGATCGTAGCAAGTGGAGAGAATTGGTCTCTGCCTACCTCTACGGAAAAAGCGTGATTATGCCTGGTACTATATGTATACTTATCTATAACTAGCTGCGACCTGCGTATTTACCCGCGGTTAAAAAGTATCAAAATCTGTTTATCCATTTCTGCGTGAAGAAGTAACAAACATACACACTTATCCAATTCAATTTCTTTATTTGCTCGTCAATGGGTTACAATGATCTTAATTTAGGTTTGAACAGCCAACACCTACCTCTCATTAGGTGTGCAAAATAATTATGTCAATAAAAAGTTATGAAATTAAATTAAATGTCAAATAGAAATATATTTAAATACTTTAAAAAAATTAAATAGTAAAATGTTGGCAAAACAACTTAATATTTATCGTAAAACATTCACAAACTTTCGGCTTTATAATTATATAAATAATATTAGTGTGATAGTGTGATTGATTCTCTAAAACGACTCTCCTACTTACTCGTATCTTAATATTTATAAATTACGTGTCACGTTGTTTATCCGCTATAGACTCCTAAACTACTTAACCGATTTCAATCAAATTTGCACACCGTGTGCAGTTCGATCTAACTTAACAGATAGGATAGCTCACATATATATATATATATATATATATATATATATATATATATATATATATAAATAATAAACGCGAACGAAGTCGCGGGGTGACAGCTAGTAATATATAAAACAGCGCATGTTCCCGACATGTCTTCAAGGTAAGAAAAGTGATATAGGCAGGTAAATCAACATCAAGTAGGTACCTATCACAGGCAATAAATGTTGAGACAAACAATCTTCAATACCACGACGTCCTTTTAGAAGGCCAGCCTCGTTAGGTACACTTAATTTTGCAGTCCTATCTACACTTATCTGACAAGTTAGGTGATAGTTTATGACAGATTGGGATTAAAAGCTTTGATTGGATGAGGATATGCAGATTTAGGAGCGAGATAACAGTTTCCGTTTTGTCTCGCTCAAGCATTAAATACCTATTTATGATTTTGGTAACATTAATGTGGATGATGTTGAAAGATAATTTTAATGCCCATATTTAAATTTCATACTTACTATGTACTTAGGTACTTACAAAACAACCTTAATTATGGAAATTATTGCTAATTTAAATGAAATAAGTAAGCTATTCAATTTAAATTAGCAATATTTTCAAATTTAAGGTTGTGTTGTTTTCTTTAAAATGTAGGTATAAAATTTACAATTTTACCTAACTGACGTTAAGTTTTTTGCATTTTTGAATCGTTAATCTTGTGAGTCGAAGTATTAACCTGATTAGAGGTAAACGGTAAACCTAAGTTAATTAAATCTATAACTTTAGATGGCACTCAAGATATATACGAGTAGCTATCCATATAATTATGAGCACACATTAACCTATTTATTAGCCTATATGGGCTTTATATATATTAACACGGTTAATGAAAATCATACCATTGAGATGAGACGAAATTTAATGATGTAGCAGCTTACGCTAATACATAATATCGCTGACTGTACTTCCCTACTATTAGGTAAAGTCAGAGGCTTGTGGCGATTAAAGCACGAGTAATCTTCGGATAAATTGATTAGTCCAAGGAGGTAAGTAGGTAACTATAAAGGTGTCTACTTACCTCCTTGTGTATTTTTAAACGACGGACATATTCTATGGGATTACTGTTTTCATAATTATGACCAACTATTACTCTGGGGCCAACACTGATATCCCAAATGAATAAAATCAGCTATTTCCATTGAAATAATTATTATCGGTGGCTGCTCCATACAAAAAGCTCATTCAACGTCGACAAATTGTATGGAACAGCTGGTTTTTTTATCTCGATTTTATTGTTGGGCATATTGTAAAAGTTGGCCATAATTATGAGTACAATGATATCCTAGATTAAGGCCATCGTTTAAAGATACACGGTGTACAATATAATTAACATCGTCAGTCTGTGAACTTACAATACAATCAAAAGGTAATAAATACTTAATTTATTTCCCTAAGATCAAAGTTCAGAAAAACTTGATAAGGCGATTAAAATTTTTGGGCGATTGTTTTTTCTGATAATTTAACGAGTTAAATGTCAGCAATAAATGATCGCTATATTTAATTTCGTTTGAAAAAATACTTGAAAACAAGATAAAACCATGGATGTAAAAACGTAAAGACGCATTATGTACAATATTATCAGGCATATAAAACCTCTGTGATAGGGAAAAAGAAAAAGTCCACGTGAATTTATAATGCAAACCTTCTACTAGGTATGTGCATTTATTATGCACAGCGTTGAGCAGTTGGCCCTAAAATCAAGACTCGAATTTTATGTTTTCACTGCCATACCGGCAATATTGCTGACGGTAGCCAGGCCATGCTAGTTCAGCCATGCTAGAAATGTATGACTATATGGCCAGGGGACACTCAAAATACTGCCGCAATATTGCCGGGCCAGCGGTGCCAGTATTGAAGTAAAAATATAGCCCTTCTTGGTGCACCCTAACGGATTAGATCGTCTTGTGTAGGACCCATAAAACACGACCCTCGCTACCACCATCCATCACCATCAAAAAACTATGTGTGCATAGGTATTAACCGTGATTATTTGGTAGGACAAGGCAGTTGCACGTGGTCCTACTGTTCAATGCAATAGTCTTACCCAAAAACACGGACAGTTTTTTTTTTTAAGAATGGGTAATTTAGTTTTTCGATATTACTACTCTTAGAATGCATCACCGAGGAACAAGTTATAGAGCCATGGGCAATTTAATAACTTCATTGATAGAAAAAGTATTTAAAAAAAGTACTTACCTAAAAAACATGTTCTGAATGGGATATGTAACGTGTCCACAGCAACACGTGAGACTGACGTAGGAAACAGAAGGTATTGTACCTACTAGCTTAGGTACTACTCCTGTTTGGTAGCAAGTAGCAACGAATGTGACTTTAGGTCTAAATAAAAATATTTTCTCAGGAAAACTCTAATTTCACGCTAAATTAAGTAAGTTGTCAGTCTTTGGTACAATGCAAAACTATTAAATAAGACCTTGAAGAAAACCACTTAGCAGTGATGGATTAAGAGACAGTTAGGTATTTACTTTAACCGGAGTTTGGAGCAGTAAAAGCAAAAAACATACATAATAATTATTAGGTTAGATTGGTAGGTATTAATACTTGGGTAACCACTTCAATTATAATTATTATTATACTAGTCAGATAAATCAGACTCAAGCAGTTAGAGTTATAAGCGCCTGTATCGGATACAAAGATTTTTGAACCGATTCCGCCTGGGACGATATTGTTCGTCCTACGCAGCGCCGGCTTCACACGTTAGCCCCATCCAACGCCGTTCGTCCAATATGTAGATCTAGAAACCGCTCGCCCCAACGTTGGGGCCAATTCTATTTTTTAAATCCACACGTTTTACAAGTACAGTGGCGTTGGGCCAACGTTTGGCGCCAGCGCTAGCAACAAATTTCAATGCGCTAGGTGCCGAAGATCTTTGTCGGATAAAATCGTCCCAGACAGTTAGAGGGTTAAAAGCATAACTTAGTAAATAAACAAAGTCAAAAACGAAACATCATCAATATTAAAACTTTTTGCGAAAATTGGGCGCTAAGTAAGTTTTTTTTAAACTGTTTTTATAACGTCGCACGTCGTAAATCGATTTTAACTAGTTATCTACGACGTTTTTATATTTAGGTGAAGGACAAATAAAATAACATGAGCTGTGGGATCCAGCAGCTGTTTCGACCTTTTAACATGTCCTATAGTAACAGTAGTAACGCAGGCAGTGCTTTGTCGTTTAAGACATAGATACCAAACAACGTAGGATAAAAAGTAGTCAGATTTAAAAACAATAATTACTTAGGTACTCACCACTGAGGATATCAATTAACGTTGATCAAAACGGTCCACGTTTTAATTCACCAAATCAGGATGAACGAACTCAAGTTCTTTGCACATGCACATCACTAAATTAAAAATTTAAAGAAAGGCGGGAAAACAATTCTAATTTCAAATCAATCAGTCAACATTTTTTCACTTTTTTCGAGTCACAGAACAAGATATTTTTCTTTTAATGATGTATATTTAATTATTTTTCAGCGCTAAGCGCGCAATCACTGCGAGAATCGGTACGAATATGCGATGTAAACAATTTTGTTGTGGACGCGATGGAATTGTGGCGCGAAAGGTCGCTCTGTGAGGTTGTTTGAGGCTATTGAACGGCTCGCGGGATGGTACTAGCTACGCCATCTATTGAGTTTCGTGTCAACTACACAGAGCTACAGGAAACCAAAATATCACTATGAAGAAAATGGCTCTATAGTCTCTTCGAAATGGTTCCGACTATTTTGATCATAGAATCCTTGAATATTATAAAGGAACAAAAAAGTTATAGAGATGGCAGCGCCTTCCAAATGACAATAACGTTTTTAGAGGTAGGTAGATATTTCCGTAATCCCTATTGACCATTCACAGTAACGGGGGATTTCGGGAATAATCGTCTCCATTATTGAAAACCTTAGGGGTATTTATGTTATCTAATATGCTTATTGGTCTTTGAATGAAGCGAATGAAGCAAATATGGGCGTACCCAGCTTCTGGCGTAGGAGGGGGCAAGTCAGATTTTTTTAGGTCGGATCGTCCGCGGCTGTTTTGTCATACACACTACACAACACACCTACATGAGTCATTAGATGTATGTAGTGTAGTGTGTAGGGCAAACACCCGCAAATGATCCTGTTTTATAGGTAGTTAAATAAATAAAATTTTACAATCCTGTCACAGTAGTATATTTTACTATTGTTGTAAGATGAATGTGTAAAACGGCAATAGCCAAATTTAGCATTAAAAAGTGAAGAAAACAAAATGGCAGTCATTGCGAAATGTTAACTCAGAAAAGTCGATTTATATTAAAGTAAATATCTGTACGGTAAAAATAGTATTTTATTATATAAATATTTACCTCCAAGAGACCAAGGACTGCCGTACAAGTGGCGACCGTGATTAATATTCAGGATGGAGGTAAAAAGAAAGGTTCGGCGAGCCACGAGGGCTCAGCTCACGCGGGTGATCAATCAAACCGCACAGCTACAGGACAAACCAGAAGAAATACAAATAAACATGTCGCTGTTGTCCGAAATTGTTACAAGATTAGAGGGCCTCGATCAGGAAATACTCCTGTTGATGAGCGAGGCAGAAGAGGCCGATCTGGAAAAAGAATTAGATGAGGTTATGTTTTACAAGAAAAAATGGTTTAACCTAAAACAAAAAGTCGCGGTGGACTTGGACCCAGACAGAAATCATAAAAAAGGTATTATAAGAAGCACATCAAAAGATAGGAAATTTAAACTACCCGTTCTAGAGACAAAACAATTCGATGGGAATGTTAAAAACTGGATTCCTTTCTGGGGACAATTTGAAAAAATTCATAAGGACACAAACATCGACGACACGGATAAGTTTCAATACCTTATTCAGGCAATGAGCCCAGGATCCGAAGTTCGAAATTTCATCGAAAGTTATCCGCTATCATCCAAGACATACTATCAGGCGCTTTCAGATCTGAAGCAAAGATACGCAAGAGAGGATCTTCTTGTCCAAGTATATGTAAGAGAATTACTTAATATGATAACAAATAAAAATACTCAAAATTTAACTTACCTTTATGACAACTTAAGTTCACATCTTCGAGCGTTGGAAACCTTAGGAGTGACCCAGCAAGGGTACTCATCATTCTTACTGCCTATGGTGGAGTCAACACTCCCTATAGACACACTAAGAGCATGGGAAAGAGCAAGACCAGTTGAAACAAAAGATGTATTAAAATCCTTATTGGACTTTCTGAAGAAAGAAGTAGAAAGTGAACAAAGAATAAAAATGGCCACAGGATTCACTACTGAAAATCTAACAAAGAAGGAAAAAGAAGCTACAGCAGCAATTTTAGTAGATAAAGTAGCTAAACCAGAACATAAAAATTCATGCTTATGGTGTGAAAAGGAGCATCCAAGTGTTGAATGCTACAGACTAAGTAAGATGACTATTGATGAAAGAAAGGGCCAAATAAAGAAGAAAAATGCTTGCATGTTGTGTTTAAAACCTGGGCATCATGCAAAAATCTGCAAGGCATTTGTGCAGTGCTTCATATGCAAGAAAAAACACAATGTGACACTCTGTCCAGGCCACAACAACTCAGATAAGACAAGCAAAGACAAGAATACTTCGGTGGGTGAAACTACAAGCAATCTCTCATCACAAGGAAACAGTGTGACCTTACTACAAACAATTATAGTTAAACTGGTCAATGGCAATAAAGAGGTAATGGTGAGAGCACTCATCGATAATGGCTCACAGAGGTCTTATTTGAAAAAGGATGTGGCACATAAACTCGGAATTCCAAGCTCAGGTAGAGAAGTACTGACACATAATTTGTTCAGCGGAGTCGAGGTAAAGTCTAAGGAACATAATATTTACAATATTTCTGTCCAAAGCTGTTGTGATCAGTCATACATGTTTAATATAGCTGCTCTAGAGCAACCAATAATTTGTAACAGTCTGCCCAGGTATGATGATGATGATATTGATGTAACAGTGAGAAGTTTGTTATTAAAACATGGCATAAGGTTGACAGATTCAGATAAAAATAATAACACTGATATTTCATTGTTAATTGGGGCAGATTATTCAGGGTACATAATGACCAACACTATGATTGAAATAAAAAAAGGGTTGTTTGCAATAAAGACCAAATTGGGATGGGTGTTACAAGGTAAAGTAAATAATGCAAAGAGTAATACAACTAATACTTTATTTTGTTCATCGGATATAACAGGTTTTTGGTCACTTGAGTTGCTCGGCATCAGAGATCCTGTGGAGAACAAGACGAAGATGCAGGCCGAGGCTGATGCAGTGATGTCCTTTGAGGAGAGTATCGCTGTCAACGCAGAGAGAAGATATGAAGTAGCCCTGCCTTTCAAGGTCGGGCATGAAGACTTGCAGAGCAACCGCGGAATAGCTGAAAAGAGATTGGTATCTAGTACCAAGCGTCTGCAATCATCAGGTAAATTGCATGAATATAGTAGTATAATACATAGCTGGGAAATTGAAGGTATTGTGGAGAAAGTACCAGAGAGTGAGGTAAAACATGGTGTTCACTATTTGCCTCACCGAGGTGTAGTAAAAGACTCTAGTCTGACCACAAAATTAAGACCAGTATTTGATGCATCGGCATGTGATAAGAATGGCAGATCACTCAATTCTTATCTAAATAAGGGCGTGAATTTTTTAGATAAAATTCCTCATTTACTCGCTGGCTTTCGAAAGGGTGCGATAGGTATATCTGCTGATATCGCTAAGGCTTTTCTCCAGGTATCCGTAAGACCCACAGACAGAGATTATTTGAGGTTTTTATGGTGGGAGAATGATTCACAGGCCAAAATGGTGGAATATAGACACAGTAGAGTGGTGTTTGGTTTGACATCAAGCCCATTTCTATTGTCGGCAACCATCAGTCACCATTTAAAACATGTCACAGGTAAGGCAAGAGACACAGCTGACATATTAGCTAAATCATTTTATGTAGACAACTGTCTCACAAGCTTGGACTCGGAACAGGAAACTCATAAATTTATATCGGAGGCAAAGGAAGTTATGAAGCAGGGTAAGTTTGATCTTAGGCAGTGGGTTACTTCCCCTATGAAGATAAATGAGACAAGTAACAATGTAGTAACTGTACTAGGCCTGCTGTGGAACACTGAGACAGATGAACTAAGCTGCAATTTAAGTAACTTACCTCCATATTCAGCTCTAGGTCAGATAACTAAAAAGGAATTAATGTCACTCATACAAAGAATATTCGACCCAGTGGGATTTACTTGTCCGGCCACGCTCACCCCCAGGTTAATAATGCAGGAGACTTGGCGCCGCGGATTAACATGGGAAGAAAATCTTCCAGAGGATTTAGAGGCTGATTTCCGTAAGTGGTATAAACATATAGCATGCTTAAAAGATTGCAAGATTCCAAGGAAGCTGACTAAGAATTCTATGACAGGATGTGATATAAGTTTACATATGTTCTGTGATGCCAGCAAAGATGCTTATGGAGCCTGTGTGCTGCTACGATCAGAAAAGGATGGTAATGTCACTGTCCAGATGTTGTCAGCAAAGTCTAGAGTGGCCCCACCTGAAAAGACATCAATACCTAAACTAGAATTAACTGCAGCATTGGTAGGATCTAGATTATTGGCAGAGGCAAAGAGAAGTTTAAAATTTGAGAATACCAAAGAGTTTTGCTGGACTGACTCATGTGTAGCATATTACTGGATAACTAGAAACTTACCTTGGAATACATATGTGCATAATAGAGTAAAAGAAATCAGACAGCATTCAAATCTATCCAATTGGTTTCACATTTCAGGGAGCCTGAACTGGAGTGATGTAGCATCAAGAGGCTGCAACGCTGAACAACTATTGGCTCTACGCTGGTGGGAGGGTCCGGTGTGGCTGCGCCTCAACTCAGAAGAATGGCCTAAGTCTACCATAAATGTGGATAATACAGAGGCATGCAAAGAAATGAAAAAGACAAAGGCATCATGCAACATAAATATAAGTATAAAAGAAGTTATTGATATGTTATGCTATTTCTCAAAATATACAAAAATTGTAAGAATGATGGCATGGACACTAAGATTTATAAATAACATGCAGTCAAAAAATATGAAGATAAAAGGAGAAATAACAGTAGAAGAGTTTGAAAATGCAGAAAAGAAGATTATTAAGTTGATTCAAGGATCTGAAGAATACCTTAGAGAACAGAAGAGAAGTTTGAGTACATACCTTGATGAAGAGGGTTTGATAAGAGTTAAAACAAAACTTCTATTATCAGATTTTCCTGAATCCACCAAGTCTCCAGTATTGCTCCCAGGAAAGAATAATATTGTAAGGAGATTGGTGGAACAAAGACAC
The DNA here is from genome assembly GCA_911728515.1 of Peribatodes rhomboidaria. Taxonomy (NCBI): domain Eukaryota; kingdom Metazoa; phylum Arthropoda; class Insecta; order Lepidoptera; family Geometridae; genus Peribatodes; species Peribatodes rhomboidaria. Next base: position 4,409,178 of record OU452190.1, read on the forward strand.
CAAGAACTTCATCATGCAGGCGCCAATCAAGTGACAGCAGATATCAGAGCTAGATTTTGGATCATAGGAATTAGACGACTGACAAAATCAGTAATAGCAGCATGTACCATATGTACTCGATTCAGAGCCAAACCAGTGCAAGCACCTACAGCTCCATTGCCAAATGAGAGGATCCAATGCACAGCCCCATTCCAAGTAAGTGGTGCTGATCTGGCTGGGCCAATGTTTCTGCGTAATGGTGACAAATGTTGGATAGTACTATACACATGTGCAGTGTATCGCGGTGTTCATCTAGAATTAACTAAATCATTGTCAACGGAGGCCTTTATGCTCACATTAAGAAGATTTATTGCTCGAAGAGGAAGAGTTACACAGATAATATGTGATAATGGAACTAATTTAACAGGCACAAAGAACCGACTTGCACAAGTAGATTGGGATGAAGTACAGAAGCGTTCAGCTATTGAAAGAATTAAATTTAAAATGAATGCTCCAACAGCTGCTTGGTGGGGTGGATTTTTTGAGCGCCTTATCCGGATTATGAAAGAACTGTTGAGAAGAATTCTGGGACAGTCCTGTGTGGACTATGAGGAGCTACAAACCATTTTATGTGAATGTGAAGCAGTAATGAATCAACGTCCTTTAACATATGTGCAAGATGATAAAAATACTCACCTGGAACCATTGACCCCGTCATGCTTCATACAATGTATTCCTCATAATGAAGTAACAGATTTAGATGCTGCAGATGCTAAGGCACTGAACTCAAGACTCAAGTTTTTAGTCAAGCTGAGAGAAGATTTTAAACAAAGATTCAAGACAGAATATTTAACATCACTAGTTCAGAGAGGCAAAGATATCCAGAATAAATTAGCTATTGGAGACATTGTTCTAGTAGAAACTGAGGAGAAACGGGTGAAGTGGCCTTTAGGAGTTATAACAGATATATATATTGGAAGAGATGGTATAAACAGAACAGCACAGGTGAAGACTGCATTAGGTTCCAAAGTAAGACCATTCCAGAAACTATATCCATTGGAAGTATCCAGTGAAGAAGTTAATAATCAACTACAAAACTGTAATCAAGACTCACCCAGTCAATTTTCAATAGATAGTGATATACCTATCAAAAATGAAGAGAAGCAGAAAGAGAAAAATATCAGTAAGATGTTTTCAGACAAAACAACTCGGTGTGGGAGGGCTGTTAGGATGCCAAGTAAGTATGACCTGTAATTTTTTTTCTGTTCACAGGATCTTTGGTGTCAAGCAACTCAATACCATTTAAAACTTTATAATTATTAAAATTAAACTTTGTCTGTCAATCTTACTGAATTTAAGTTGTGTATTTTAGTGTTTTAGAATTACATAATATTGATGTTAATTGATCTTGTAGTAGTATTCTGCAATTAGTATAAGACTTATGTTGACTGAAGTAAATTTAAATAGTAATAATTGATTATGTAACAAATATTGTGTATGTTTAGTGATAAAATTAGATATCTAAAGTTTTCTTACTTTCTAATCTTACTTTTCTGGCGGTGGAGGATGTTGTAAGATGAATGTGTAAAACGGCAATAGCCAAATTTAGCATTAAAAAGTGAAGAAAACAAAATGGCAGTCATTGCGAAATGTTAACTCAGAAAAGTCGATTTATATTAAAGTAAATATCTGTACGGTAAAAATAGTATTTTATTATATAAATATTTACCTCCAAGAGACCAAGGACTGCCGTACAACTATATTCTTAAGTGAATCATTAACCTAATTTGTCATTAAAATTTTGATGCAAGTTCCCTATTGCATCGTGCATTTTGTCAGTGTCTACTGCGCGGTTTATTTAAAAGTTAGAGCATAACTCGTTTACACTTTAATTAGTAATTAGGGGAGTTCATACATGTCCTGCGGGATTTTCAAGGGGGGGCAGCTGCCCTCCCCTGCCCCCCCCCTGGGTACGCCCATGGAAGCAATTGTCTTTAACGTCTAAGATGGTTATAAAAAATATCCAAAAACCAATACGTATATACACAACACCAATTCGTATACGAGTACGTATTGATTGAAATGTATGTACTTAAGTTCTGAAGACGATAATTCCGACGGTTGGCGAGGGTCAATGGGTCGGGAAACCCTTGTAGAACATTAGCTACATTAGACAGTTTTACGTTTTAGAGCGCTATCGTTTAAATGTGTAGAATTGTAGAGTACTCGTAGTGGAAAATATAACAAAATTATTTTTGAGAATTTCTTTTTTTTTGCAAATAAGTACCTAATTAATATTCGTAGCGAAATCAAAGAAACAGATGGCAATGATTTATTTATTTCAAAATCAGTAGACATTTATATCAGTTTACGATAATGACAATATTATATTTTTCTTAAGTTTATAATGAGTACAAGTATGCTTAAATTAAAAGAATGATTACAGCAGATTAAATGCAACTACAGCTAAGCTACTTTATCTTTCATTCATAAAGACTAGTCATACTACCACTTTCAAGCCTACGCTTATCATAATGCAGATCATGGTATAATAATATACTCCGCCAAGTGTAGCATTCCGGTCACGTGGGCAACACCTAATGACGTCAATCGATGTTGAGAGTTTTGGCGGGAACCGAAAAGATGGTGTCGTGTTTTTGTATTATTTTCTAAAACTTGTGATTCTTCGAGTGTTAAAGTGTAATAATGGTGGATTATTAACGTTTACCGGTTCGTCAACGTGCACGAGTGTGGGCAAATGATGCAAACATCGCGAAACGCGATTTTTCGTGTTCTCTACAAAACTTCACTTAAAGTTTCAGTAAAGTATCCATAACTTTACTGGAATGGGGAAAGGGGAGGGATTCATCGTCTTCATCATCACCTCATCATCATCATCCCATCATCTGTTACTGAAGGAAAAATTATTACTAAGAATCCGACTGAAGGACGAGTATCCATGGTCATGAATAATTTAAAAAAAAAAAATCAATCGATGCAGACATAGATATGTCATGTAAAATAAGTTCGAAAGAGACTATGACGCGTGACGTCATTACGTGTTTGCTCCAGGAATGCTAGACCTTGTTTTTTTGGATCATGATGCAGATGAGCATTTTCACTTAGAACCTAATCTTGCAGTGCTGTTCCCAATCATTCGGAAACGTTTCCGATCGGATCCCACAAATAAACTCAAATTGATCGAATCGCAGTCAGGTGCATTCGGGTAATTACGAAAGGATTTTTAATGAGTTCACAGGGTCTTTGTATAATCACCAATAAGTCAAAATTTATAGACTTCATGTTTCCAGCTTATATCACTCCATAAGCGTTAATAAATGCCTAAAGTCCTATTGCTGAGATTTTTAATCTCTACTTTTATAAATTTTAGAATAGTGTAAAAAAAATTTAGAATAGTGTAAGAATGAATCACGTTTAAAAACTTATGATACGAAAATAATGAGTTTAAAATTTTTGGAATCCGAACGGAAACGTTTCCGAATGATAGTGAATGGCTTGCAGCATGGGTATTCACAATCATTCGGAAACGTTTCCGTTCGGATTCCAAAAAAAATTAACTCAAATTATTCGAATCTCAGTCCGTATTCATCACAGACTTCCAATACAGTAGCAGACCAAACATTAATTGCTAGCTATCCTACTTAATATTATAAACGCGAAAGTTTGTATGTATGGATGTTTGTTACTCTTTCACGCCAGAACGGCTGAACAGATCTGGATAAAATTTGGCACAGAGATAGATTATAGTCTAGAATAGCACATAGGATACTTTTTAACCGCGGGTGAAACCGCAGGCGCAGCTAGTATAAATATTTAGATGATCAGTTGATCCTTTTTATTCCCATTGACAATACATAATGGCATCTCTTTCATTCACCTGTTGCAAAAGGGTCTCAAAATAATTATTTCAGTCGGCAAAGTAAGCTTAAGCTTACTTGGAAAAAAAAAATCTACACAGATACCCATCTAATCTCGATTACAAGGAACAAAGATCATCCTTAATGTAGGAACATTCTTAATGCGGCCCCGCAGAAGCTTCGAATCTATGTGTTTTCATACCACGCTTATAAATCACACTTCACACTAATAATATATGGGCGAAAGTTTGTGAGTGTGTGTGTGTGTGTGTCTTCACGCTCAAACAGCTAGACCAATTTAAATGAAATTTGGTACGGAGGTAGCTCACATCCTGGCCACATAGGCTACTGGATTAATACATAGTAACATATCGTCACGCCTTTCCCCCGAGGGGGCTGGCAGAGGTGTAATACAACACCCACACTTTGCCGGACGATATTCAGTCCCAAATGTGACAGGGGGCGAGCCTGTCGCCATACACCGGGCTGCAGTCATGTAGCAGATGACATACAATACGCGCAAATGATCACACAATGAACAAATTGGTACGTGCCGTCGGCTGGGTTCGAACCCGCTCCCTCTGGCTTGAGAGGCGGACTCTTCCTTCGGCGGACTTCTCCCCAACTAGGCTACCATCGCTAGTATACATAGTAATGTATACTTTTTACCCGCGGGTAGCACCTGTTTTATATTTGGTGTACTTATGTTTTTGTGTTTGTCTAACTAACTCTAATTTTATACACCTGTAATGTATACTTTTTACTCGCGGGTACCGCGGGGCGCAGCTAGTACCTAGTATTTGGTCTGCTACTGTATTGAAAGTCTGTGTTATTCATAAGTTTTTAAACGTAATTTAATCTTCTTTCGGATTTATACGATTCCCTATTCCAAAATGTATAAAAGTAGACTGAGATTCGAACAATTTGAGCTTGAAATTTGTGGGATCCGATCGGAAACGTTTCCCAATGATTGTAAATAGCACTGCTGCAGGGCTATTCACAACCATTCGGAAACGTTTCCGTTCGGATTTCAAAAACTTTAAACCTAAATTATTCGAATCTCAGTCTGTATTTATAAGTTTTTAAACGTGATTAATTCTTTCGATTGGATTTATGCTTGATTCCCTATTCCAAAATGTATACAAACACTGAGATTTTTCGAACAATTCTTTGAATTTGTGGGATCCGATCGGAAACGTTTCCGAAAGATTGTAAATGGCACCGCTGGAATGCTTATTCTTCTTCCGATGCACACTTCTACGCTAGATGTCTATGGCTCATCACAGTATCTCTGGTGAGCATTGTGAAGTCAATGCTTATCCCGCATGCTCACCAAGTACCGATTCTTAATTTTACGCCATTATTCACGGAAACGGCGGTCAGCGGACGTCTAATTAGTTTCTAAGATACACGTCATAAAAACTTATGACGATAGGGTTGGCCCTGTCTTCATACGTTTATGAATAGTTGATTGTATGCTGCTGAACTACACCAGTCTAGTTTCGAATGACTGAATGACATTCTGTCATTCGCTGACAGAATATCATTCAACCGATGAAGACCGCTAGAATCTACTCTCGGAATGCTTATTCTGGTTACAATGCATATTTCTACACTATAATTATGTCTGTGGCTCATCACAGTACCGCTGGTGAGCATTGTGAAGTCAATGCTTGTCCGTGCATGCTCACAAAGCGCTCTCTTAATTTTACGCCATTTTTTACGTAAACAGCGGTCTCTATCAAAATCCATCGTCAAGTTTATGCATAGTCAACACTTTGCATACTGCTGACCTGCATCGGTCTAGCGGTTCGAATGAGATTCTGACAGCGCTCGAGAACCCACTCAGCGTGCCGACGAGCTTGCATGTGCTTTGAGTGAGACAGATGATTTAGTAGTACAGTCCAGCCATTGAAGACGTCATTGCAGTATCCGCAGTGATACATATCAGGGGTTGTCTGCAAAAGATAATGATTTGGTTTAACTAGATTTTTGTACTACACCATAGAACAATAATGTTTATTCTTAATGCATATAAAGTGCATATGGAATACAAAAAGCGTCTTTCACACATTTTTAGGTAGGCCCTAAGGGCTTATCCTACTAATATTATAAACGCGTAAGTTTGTAAGAATAGATGGATGTTTGTTACTCTTTCACACCAGTACGACTGAACAGATCTGGATGAAATTGGACACAGAGATAGATTTTAGTCTAAAATAGCACATAGATACTTTTTAATTGCGGGGTGCAGCTAGTACAAGTATAAAAAGGGCTCCCCGTGTTGGTTTATCTGCGCTTATCGATGCGGATAGGCGCAGGTAGTTGTTGCAGGCAATCTCCATACTTTGCGCTGAATTAGCGCGAACCCGCGAGTTCCGACCTGCGTCAATCAGCGCTAGTGGGCTACCGCGCCATTTTTTAATTTATATGCTAGGAAACAGCGGGCGATCCCTGTTTGTGTAGCGATTACCTGCGCAAACCAGCGCCGATAAGCACGGGCAACCTGCTTTGTACTTGTATACGCCCTAAGACACCACAATTTTGATTAAACTTTGATTAAATTTTGATTTGAAAAAAAGCTCTTACTTCTCGGATAAACTCCTCAGACAAGGAAACCACGACCTTACAATAGCTCAATTTGTTTCTATGCTCGGAACTGGTCATATGTTGAGTCAAAAACTGACGTGATTTTCTAAAATCCGCGGGACAAAGCGTACATTTGTAGATCCCTCTGTCTATTACAACGCAGTGGAAACTGTTTTGCCGCAAAATATATTTGTCGTTCAAACAAACTTCGGAACCTAGAGTTGATTCCAATCTCATGAAAGATTTTATATATTGAGCTGTTACCACTCTCATTTGCGATTCCCCATTCTGTCGAGGTTCCCCATTCCGTCGAGGTTCCCCATTCTGTCGAGGTGTTTTATCTTTGTGGGAATTTAAATTTGTGTGCTCTTTCATTGCTGCGAGGTTCAAGGTAAATTTAACCTTGCAGATTGGACAGTAAACTTCATTCCCTGTGATTACCAAGTTGTTTTCTTTTGCAAATGTTTCTAGTTCTTTAAATGTATCTGCGTTGAGATCACTCTCAGATTTCTTTTGCTTCTTTGGTGTTGGCTCCATATTGCTGTCGTTTTTCTTTGCATCTGTTTTTGGTTCCATTCTGTTGCCTTTTCTCTTGGTGTCAATTTCTGGCTCCATTGGTAATGCAATTGTCTTTGTGACTGTTTTTGGTTCCAATCCATTGCTACTTTTATGGATTTCTGTGTTTGGTGCCACTTCGGTTTCGGTTTTTATGGAGTCGGCTTTTGGTTTCACTCCACTGTCAGTTTTCTTTGAGTCTGTTTTAACTTCTTTAGTTTTGTCTGACTTTTTAACTTGTTTTTTAGCGTCTAGTTTTGGTGTAATCTCTCTATCTGTTTTTTTCGTATCTGCTTTAGCTACATGATCAGACATCTTAGCTTCCTTTTTCAAGTCTAATTTTGGTTCAGTTTTGTCCAATACTTTTCCGATTTTGTGTTTGTCAATATGACCTTGTATGGCAGGCACATTAAAATGTATATTCATGTTGCAATGCATGCACCTTGCTCGTTCCCATGTAAAATCAATATTAATTCCTGCCTCTTGAAACTCATCCAGTCTGTCCAAAACATTAGAGACTTTCTCTTTCTCAAAAGTTTTGTTGACCACTTTTTCAGATTTGTCATTAGCCGTAGCACCATTTTCAGGTTTCTCCTGATTTTTCTCTGCAATGTTTTTAGAGAGGACTGTCTTTTCAAATGATGTAGCTGTTTCTTTGACTGTAGATAAAGCCACCGTTAATTTACCATCTCCTAGTACGATAGGTCCTCTGTCAGGGCTTGGAGTAGATTTTATCTTGGCTTCTGCATTTTTTATTTTACCTTCGGTATGTTTGGCAGCAACTGGTGGCTTACATTCTTCATTGGGTGTGATAATGGGCTCAGGTTTTGGTAATGCCATCTGTGTTGTGTTCTTAGTCTGTGGTGGGATTTTGTTCTTCAACTCTCTACCAGTTTTGTAGTGGGTTTTGTGACTGATACTTTCATGGTGGTTTGGCTTTTCATTAATTGAGAAAACACTTCCACAAATTAGACAGAAAAATGAGTCTTCGTCAACCTGGAAATGATAGAACCATTATTACCACACAGAAATTCCAAGTCATGGTGAGATCAAGGACTTCCCATTTTATTAGCTGGGTGATATTTGTGGTCATAATTAAAACAAATCATTCATCAAAGTTTGTATGAAAACTATGGATCAACTAACATAATTTTATTGTAAATAGGTACAAAGACTAATCCTAACTAATATTATAAATGCGAAAGTGAGTATGTTTGTTTGTTTGTAACACTTTAACACCCTAACTAATCAACTGATAATCATGAAAATTTGCATACACATTGTCTAGAGGGTACAGAAAAGGACATAGGGTACTTTTTATCCCAAAAAATAAAAAGTGCCTGTGGGACAGTGGGTTAAACCGCAGAGCATAGCTAGTAAATAATAATTTTATACAAAGATATTTGAACTGAATTCCATAATACAAAAGATATTTGATAAAATACCCACCTTTCTATACAAATATTTATCACCAAACTCACATTTACTCTGCACCAGTTTCAGTATGTGACTGTGGTCTGTACAGTGCTTGTCTTTTTCATCAAACTCTGTGCTACAAATAACACAGGTATCGTCAATGAGGCCATGCCATGATTCCATGGTTATGGCAACCTCGCCAAATGCCATGATACTGTTTCCAATGCGACTTAACATCTGTGCTCCCTTCTTCTCTTGGTGGTTTGTATCGCCAATGTGGATAGTCACTTTGGTAGTTGTTGAAAGAAGGATATTGCAGAATGGACAGTAGTAGCCATTTTTTACCTAAGAATGCAGAAGTAACATTGAAAGATAATAAAAACATATACATATCATAGCTGTGCAGAGGTAGGTGCTATGTAAATATTTAAACGGACAAAGATACTACATATTTTCATTTCACTAAAATCTTTTTAGTGTGCATTTGTGTAAAAATTATGAATATTCAAATGCTCTGCTAGTATAGTATTATAGATAAGCAAAATTTATAACAACAAAGGAGTTCATTTAATTATAAAATATATTAATTACCTTAATGATCCGATCATCCAAAAACTTTTCCACTATCTTAGCTGCCATCATGTTTTTTTTGTGAATAGTTTTCTCTGTGTGCATGAAGGCTTCATCTTCCGAACGTAGATAGTTGTCACACACCAGGCAGAAGCTATCCACTGAACCAGTGAGGATGGAATTATTGTGGAGTTTCGATTGAAAATGCATCTGTAATAATTTTCATGTGAATCTAATTGCTTGGGAGGTAAGTACTTATTTTAACTCTGACCTATTTAATAGGCGTGTCTCTGACAAACAAAGCAAGAAATTGTGGGCATCTTTTAAATATATGAAGACATAAGTAAAAGAACAGCGGGAATCTCAGATCATCTTCGCTCTAGAATCTGATGGTACCTACAGGGAGTAAGTAGCAAATTATATATTTAGAAATAATGCAATCACCTCTCAAAATTAACGCAAGAGATTCGCACTAATTCGCAGGTTTTCGCTTCGGACTGCGCAGGATCCAATATGTCAACTCAATCAATACATAAACTCCACCTTGGAAAAACTCCACTCAGCTGATGCAAAAGTTGCAGTGATAAAATGCTGAAGCGAAGTTCCCGCCTCGCCTCTGGGTTTCTTTATATATTAAACAAATCAAATTATCTAAAAAAAAACGGTAAAGTACTAAATTTGCAAAACTTCCGCGGGACATTCCCATGCATTCAAACAAAAACACGAAAATTAAAAAACAAAAAATCTCGTTGAAAAATATTCTAATATCGATGGGAGCATCGTTTATATTCTCTTTGGTTTGGATGGAATGTTGGCGGGAACCGAGAGGGCCACTGTTTTGTACGACATGTTTTGTCCGACATGTTTTGTACTTTTGCATGCATGCATCCGATGCCATGTCACGAAAAACTGTGGTATATAAAACTTTGCTTTACAGGAATTTGTATAAATTTATTTATTTAGTTTCTCGTAAAGAATAATGTCTCAAATAAGCCTATCCGGAACAAAAACCGATAATATTAAATTTTAAAGTTGTGTCTTACGATTTTTAAGCGTTTACACAGACATGTAACGCTTAAACGCCGGATGTGCGCGTGCGTTACTGAATAGCTCAAAGCCTCAAAGCATACTTCATAATATTGTTGAAAATCTCAGATTATTTTAAATTGTAATGTTTATACACTTCTGAATGGTCAATTTTACCTTATAAACTAAAAAAGGGCAAAATGCATGCTCGTACATCTTAAGCTAAAATAACAAAATGAGAAAGAAGAATAGGTTAAGAAAAAAGAGTCCTAACAAATAAATATTGAAAAGTAAAATGTAATGGTTTTATTACTCCCTAAAGGTCAAAATATTCTTAAGTTAGGTACCCTACTACCATTCATGAAAGGTACAAATTAGCAGACATTAGTACGGATTAAGACATAACTTTATATTATCGATATCGACGACACAGTTTTTTGTCTCTTTGCAATCGCTACTTAAATTATTTAGCTGTACATTTCATCTGTAGCAGTCCGTAGCAATGTCATGATATGTCCAAATTGAAACTGCCGCGCCAAACGGTATAAACAAAAAAAAAGACGCTGCGCCAGCAAAATATTATTTGCGAGAATACTACCTACCCAGGGGGGCTATTCCTGCGCGTGAGATGAGATGAGATTTTATCTTGGTTACTCTCACACATATGACGTTTCGAATGAGAGCAACAAGGACGAAAAAAGGCGAGATGAAAATCTCAAATCTCCGAATAGGGCCCCAGGCACGGTCGGTGTTTGTCTCTCAGTGTCTGTGCGGGCATGAGGGGCTATTCCTACGCGTGAGATGAGATGAGATTTTATCTTCGTCACTCTCACACCTATGACTATTCAAACGAGATCAACAAAGACAAAAAAATGTGAGATGATAATCTTAAATCTCCGAATAGGGCCAATGGTGCGGGCACGTTGCGATAGGTGTGAAAACGCTCTTAAGAAATTTATGTAAATAAGTATACTATTTTGACGGTGCCGGCACGTGTCGGGAACGCTCGATGTCGGACCTTAAAATAGGCTTAAAAATGGGCTGTACAAAGCTGTGCAGTGTTCCGGCAGTGATGCCAGAATGCTAATTTTGGAACTTTTCGACTCAGAACGTTACTTTTAAAAAAATATTTTCCAGCAAACAAAAAATAATCTTAAAACAGTCGTGTCAGTTCAGTTTGTCTTTACCTTGTCGTGTACATTTTTGTTTTGATTAGTTTTATGAGTCGTTTTCCACATATAATTTTTCGGTTTGAACTCGAAGAAAGCGTTTTGACGGTAAACCCATAAGTCCAATAATGTTACTTTTGTCGTGAAAATGTGACTTTTTGAGCTGTCTCATACCATATTTGACCAACTTCCACTGGCATCACTGTGTGCCGGACGTAATTGATGTCGTACAAAACGTGCTTCCCAAGAGTTTATTGTTAGGCGCACGTCGTGTTTTTCAATTCTATTGAAAATATTCAGTTTGAGACCTTGGATTCCTTGGAATAAAACGTAAAACAATCGAAAATGTAAGTAGAAACATTTAAGTAATAAAAATACCAAGTATGCGTTTCCAAGTAGTAAACATAAACGTTTGTTTTCAGGGCAACAACTACTAAGCCACGTTCAGAAATGACTCTTGAAGAGTTATCAAAGATTGAGGACGAAGAATTCAGTACTGGGCCTCTTTCAGTACTTACTACGTCAGTTAAAAACAATACACAAGTGCTCATCAACTGCCGAAACAACAAAAAGCTGCTAGGCCGCGTCAAGGCTTTCGACCGGCATTGCAACATGGTTCTAGAAAATGTCAAAGAGATGTGGACTGAAGTACCTAGAATAGGCAAAGGAAAGAAGGTAGAGTCCTTCCTATGTGCTAACTTCCTGTTGTATTGTTTTTCTATGAGTCTTAGAGATAAAGGTTAAGTTTGAATTGTGTCTATCTGCTTGTGCCATGATAGTTTAGTAGGAGGCCTGCCTCTCAAGCCAGAGAGAGTGGCACTATTTGTGTATTTAATGTCATCTGCTACTTAGCTGGAGCCTGGTGTATGGCGATAGGCTCGCCCCCTGTCACATTTGGACCTGAATATCGTCCGACTAAGTGTGGGTGTTGTACACCTCTGCCAGCTCCTTCTGGGGAAAGGCATGACTATCTGCTTGTGCAGTAGAAACCTTTATCATCCAGTATTACCACCACCTTGTTATTGGAGTTTTTGTTTCTGAGATATTGCCAAGAGTTCAAGTTCTATAATTACTCCAGTGAGAATATTTGTTCAATGATCATCATTGCTATATACAACCACAATTTACTGAATTTTCATAGATAAATTTCTTTTTCTGTCACCCGCTTGAGTTCTGTGCGGATGCAATTTTTATTTTATTACAGGTATTTATATTAACTTAAACTTAATTACAATTTCGATGTGTAATACAAGAAATTAACTGATGGTATTGTTATTTCAGGGTAAAGCTGTGAACAAGGACAAATTCATCTCAAAAATGTTTTTGCGTGGAGACTCTGTGATTCTAGTCCTTAGAAACCCGATGGCTACTGTTGCAAAGCAATAAGTTTATTGAATGCTATAGCAGTGGAATTTGCCACCCCTGAATACCACCTCCTCCTTTAATGTGGATTTAATCCCCATAGATTTCATACTAAACAAATTGAAGTGTGGCATACCCCAATCAAAACACATAAGGCTCGGCACTACTTTGTGGTTTGAATAGGCAATTTGTTCTAGATCCTTCCACACTGTGCTTTCCTCAAACCTTAGTGTTCTGGTTGGAAGAAAGTGCGAAATACGGTATCTATGGGGAAAATCGGAGTGAGCAGTGACATTCATAGTTATAAGTTCCGGATTGGTTTTCAAATACAACATGAATTAAATGTGGTCCTGCTGCTCAACTGCTAAAGCATGAAATTCAAACTTAATTATAATTTCAGTTTGTAAGTTACTATTAAACCATTGACTACCTAAGTACCTAAGTTTTTGATTTTTACCTTTCTTCGGTTGATAGAAGTACATAATTCTAAAAATTTTGATGTGAAGTGTTTTCTGGCTGAGTTTTTTAACCTGTGAGCCACAGATTTCCTAGCAGTTCAAAGTACTCAATGGACCATTTAATGGATTGATCAACTTTTTCTTGAACGACCCATTGATCAAACACACATGACACACCAAATATCCAAAAAGCAAATTTTAATATACATTTGACTTTTTTATCCAAAAAGAAATAACAAAATATTGAACATTTCAATGAAAATAGGTAACATGAAGTAAATCTTAAATAAATAGGTACCGTTTTCACAGAAAAATATATTGGCTAACTAGTTTGAAAACAATAATTTTCTCCTTTGTTAAAAGTCTTTTGTTAGACATTTGGCACTAACAGTGTTATAAAGATTCTAAAACTACGAATGCAGAAAGAATAATATATAGGTTTTGAAAAAAGCTAGCACATTTTGTAGAAACTATTAATTTACTGTCTCTGGTTAATAAATGATAAAACGATTCTCCTATTAACTGAAATTGTTTTATTTTCTTTTTAAAAGTCTCAAGTATAAGTAGCTGCTGCTTAATAAAATAATTAGTTATGTACGTTTTTTACCAAATAGAAAATAAGACTTTTCTTAAGAGTCCGGCGACCACTTTAGATTAACTTCGCATTTTCTATAGCCATTTCATCTAGAAGAAGACTACGAGCGAAGAGAGCAAGTAATGATGTATTGATTTCCCTTGTATTATGGACTCTTATAAAAGCTAATGATGTAGCCAACCTCTCTATGTAAAGGGATTTTTGATTTGCTTTGTCTACCTATTGAATAAATCAGTCAAAAGTGACCCCTTACAAATGCGGATATTTTTCATTGCTCTATTTCCTCTTGAGGACGTTTTTATAAAAAAACGAAGGACATAGGGGCGGAGATATATTTAGTTCATTTAATTGTACATGCTTAATTTCATCATAATCTGACAAATGGTATCCAAAAATTTGAAAAGCACGTTTGTATGGAAATTTCAGAGCGTCGCGGGAGTCTTAAAATGAGGGACATGTAATACCCCAAGAGACAAATTAAGTGACTCAAGAGACAGTATATTACGGCAGCACCTAACGAGAGCTCTCGACGTTGTACAACTGCAACAGACAGTCATTGCAGAAGGTGAACAAAGCAACAAGTCTTAGAAATATTACTCCAGTCAAAACTCGATCACCTCCGTCTTGAAGAAAATACCTAATGCTGCCTAAAAGACTTGCCGAGCCCAAAGCAGTCTCGGGCTTGTGTGGAGCCACCCGGGCTCTTCCAGCTCAATCCGACGCTGCTCCTCATCAATGACATGTTGCTTTAGAGCAATAGGTACCTACGCATTGTTATGCGGATGATAGCACGGGCGATGCAAAGGATACCGGTCTTGCAAACGCCTCCCGTGCCGTAGTTGAAGGAATTAGAAACAAATTAGTGTCTACAGTTGAGGCCTCTCTTGAGTTGGGGTGAATTGAATCTAGTTAATTTAAATCCAATAAAAACGCAAGTTTGCGCGTTCACCGCAAAAAAACCCCTCTTGTTGTAGATCCTCGATTCCTCCCCTCAAGGTTTGCAAAAAAGCAGCATCTTTACATTCACGTAGGTAATTATTTTTGCTAAAGTTTTTTTAAATTGTTTGTAGAGTACCTAGATCCGTACTTATAATAAATGGTCCGAAATTCGCTCCTGTTTTTTTTATTACGGGACTTTTTTCAGACCACAAGCGTGATCTGAAAGCCCTGCAGGCAGGCCCAGAAAGCACAATCATTCGGGAAAGTTTCCGATCGGATCCCACAAATTTCAAATTAAAATACGAACTATTTGAGTTTGAAAAATCTGACTACTTTTTAAAATTTTGGTTGTGTGATCTAGTATAAATCCGTGTCTCCGAATTATTTTGAATATCTGTCCTGAAAAAACGTTAAAGGTACCTATGCTTTAAAAACCATGCGTGATACAAAAATAAAACAAAAGAATATTTTGTGATGAATAATTTTCAAAATTCACAATTTTTATTTTAACAATTCGAAAAATCAATCTTATTCTAAATTAAGTGCCATAGGTAAATATCGTTATGTATATTTTATATTTACTTCACAGTCTTGCTATAAAAATAAAAGCTAATAATATGAATATCTAGAGAATCACATCAATTCCAAAATACGAGCCCTTGACATTTATCCTTGTTCAGTGCGACGCCGATGGACATGCAAAATACATGAATGCATACATACATGCATACACGCTTAATTTTTTCATTGTGTATTTAATGTCATCTGCTACATAACTGGAGCCCGGGGTATGGCGACAGGCTCGCCCCTGTCATTTGGGGCTGAATATCGTCTGGCGAAGTGTGGGTGTTATATACACCTATATGGTAGCCCCTTTGGGGGAAAGCCGCGACGATATGTTGTGTTTTACATGCTTGTACAGAGCGAGGCAGGTACGTAGCACCGCATTTTACACCGTCAGCTTATCCACGTTGCACTGCAGGTCTAAAGCTGGGTTTCAAACAGAGAGCGAAGCGACGGATGTGTTTGGTAAATACCAATAGAATCGCTTCATTTACCTCGCTAAGATGAAGCGTTTCTATTGGTTCCTAACAGACATCTCTGGTGTAAACACAGTCTTAGCTGTCTCAAAGCGAAAAGCGTGAACAAAGAAAACCTAAATAATTTACACTTAAATAAATTCTCAGCAACTTCAAGATTATTACAATTTACACATAAATATAATCATCTTTCAATATTTGTCAAGGACTGTATTTTATCCTATCATAACTTTGAGGAGTATTAAAGATTTAGGTATTCTAGGCGACTAAAATACCCAAAAATAAAATTAAATGTACCATTACTCATTAGTAACTGAACACGCCACGTAGGTACTGTACCCTGTGAAAATAGTGAAAAAGTATTTTTAACCCGACTTCAAAAATAGAGATTCCATAAATTCAAGAAAAAATAATTAAATACTCCACAAAGTTACAATTAAACCTACACCATTGTCTACTCTAAAAATGTGAAACACACTTACACAAATCTCTTTGGTAATATTTACAGTTTAAATGTACTTTTCAATTAAAATTTTACTAACCATGTAACCACACAATATTAATATTTTATAGGTTTATAGAGCCAGCATCTAGCATCAATACTAAATTACAAAATATCTTTCAAATAACTGCATTTTCGCTTTAAAAAAATATTTTCTTATGATTGCACTAAAATTAGCCCCCTGTTCTGATTAGCAATTTTTATGCAATGAAACGTTTAATAATTTGAATACAGTAATCTACATTCTGTTCAATCATTAAATATCTATAACATTTAATTATATTGTCCAGGCCGATTTAAACTTAATGACGGCTGTGAAGTTAGGCGCGAAACGCTGCGCAGTAGCGGAAACGAAGGTACGTCGTCAGAGAGGCGAGACGACGCAGTCTCGCTTGCGGCGCACTCGCACAGCGGCCATGAAGTTTAATTCAGTCTATACAAAGCCTGTAACTATATATTATGCTCACAGTAAGGCTGCCTTTCCATCAGAAGATCAGCGGTGCTAAGATGTGTAGCTCTGACAAAAATCCATTATGATCACTTCATCTATTCTATTTTTTTACTTCAGTGATCTTATTGGTAAATTTTTCTATCGCTTCATATCCTCGCATTGCTTACCTACAGTGGAAAAGCAGTCTAAGATTTGCGACTACAGCACCTTTATTATTTTGTACAAAACCATGGCAGTTATTATATAAAATATAAAAACTATGTATGGACGCAAATAAATCGATATTTCGTTGGTTGTACTGTTTAGTGTGTGAACAAAGATGGCGGACAATGAACCAATGACGATCAATGGCGAGGGAATTCAGAGCTGTCATTGGTTGAAAAGCTACATGCTTGTTTACAGACTTAAAATTTGCATACAAAAATAATATCTAAATGAAACGTTAATGCGACATCCAGTTACAATAATATTAACTTGTTCCTTCCTACACGTTTCTTAAGGGATCATTTACACCATTATAATAATTGCATATGAGTAAAGCATTACATTAATCAACACTTCTGTATTTCTATAAAAATATCGGCTTGAAAGCATGATATCTGTAGCACCATTAACTTTGAATTTAAAGTAAATGTAAGTATAAATATTTTTCACGCACAAAACCTACTCTTCTGCCATTCTTATACTATGCTTTATACAACATTCAAATTATCCTATATCCTATAGTCTTTATAAAAATACAAATTATTCTCTAATATTATAAGACACTTCACAGTTTAATCACTAAAATAAAGGAATAGTTGGGTATTTACAAAGATCTAAATAATTAATCTACTTTTTGTCATAAGAATCAAATGCAAAAGGAAAAATGTACTTATTCGAAATGCGCTAAATTTTAAATTTCTATTATCGAGCGTATAAGCGAACGTGGACAAGATATAGAAGTGTTTTGTTGGACGACCGACGTTTTGAGTACAGAATTTAGAGGGTAAGCCAAAATACGTGAGAAAAATATATTGAGAAATCTGTGACCAGATTTTACAAATAAATTTTTGAACACGATTTTATTTTAGTTTTCAGTAACAACTTGGTAAGTACTTGCTATATCACATACTTAATTATTTTTTCGAATTTGTCCATCGTCCATACTTCTACCCTGTAATAATTATTTTTTAAAGTAATAAAAGTAAACTTTAAAATTTGAATCTAGCTGCCTACCGCGAAAATTTTTTTTAGTATAATTTTCTAATGCAATACAGTATTTTATTCTGAATAAATCTTATTCCACCGACGCACATGTTTGCTCCACAATGCACTTGCATTTGAGCTCCTATTTGTCCAGCAAAATCCTTAGAAATATAACCATTTCAATTTTTAAATACGTTTTTATATAAAAATATGAGTAGCAGTCAAAAACGAACAAAAAATAGTCCTTTTCATAGAGTTTAGTTTCACAAAATTACACATTTTGTTTGTTCGGTCAGAAACCACATGAGATCTTTTATAATTAAAATTTCGACAAAATAAAACATCTCTGTATCAAGTCAGATCTTTCATTACCTTCTTCAGAGTAAATGGCCATCAAAAAACTAATTAATTCGACTAGAAATTACATTTAAATAGCTGCACAATAATCTCTAGATTAATTTACGCGAATCTTACAATTTAAATATTATTTTTTCGCTGTGGTAATTTCTTTCCCTAACGATTTTCTATTTTCGAATTTCTGTTGTAGGCTGGCAACATTAGATGGTTTCGCGGATAGTTTTGTTCCCGTGGGTTTTGGGTTCGTTTCGGGTTTGTTGGTTGACGAAGGTTTCAGAACAACCTTCGGTTTATTTTTGTTCAAATTGTCGGCTATAGCTTTGACGGACTCTATTTTAGAGTTGGCACGATTTAGGGGCGGATTCTTGTCCGTTTGTTTATTTGTTAGGCTTGTTGACGAGTTGACGGGTTTGGTTGTTGGACCGTTCTTAAGAGTAGGCTTCTTTTCGACTGTAGGGGCTTGTCTTAATGTCGGTCTGTTGTCGTTAGGTTTTGCCGTCACAGAGGGCTTTGAAGCCACTTTAGGTGCCTCGTTTTGTAATTTATTGTTGTTTATAACATCTGGAGCTTTTATATTCTTCGTATCGGGCAATGTGCAGCTGGAAACCACGTCGGGACTGTTCGATATCTTCGTTACATTCGCGTTAATTGCATTGACATTTTTGATCGTGTTTTTCGGCGATTGGGGGACACTTTTGAACGATGACGTATTTCTAAGACCGGGCGGTGTTACTTGTCTGGCGAACGTTGGTATTTTCGAGTTTGGACCTTTTAGCGTGGGCGATGGAGGCGCTTTTTCGTTGTCGACTTTGCTATCTTGGCCTTTTAGGTGTGTAGGAACATTTACTGCTGACGGGTGTAGATAGCCACTACTGGTGGTGGATGCGGTCGATTTTGCCCCAGAATTACTGTACACACTCTCTGGAGTCTTGTAGTGTTCCGAGTTCACGTACGTGCTATCTCTGTTTTCGTCCTTCCCTTTCTTTTTCCTAGAAAGCGTTGACGCGGAGTAAATAGAGTCAAAATTTCGTGTTTGTATCTCGTTCACTATTTCTCCCAGCAAACCCATGCTGTCATTACTGCCTTTGGCTGCCGAATTGGAGGGTATGCCTTTAGGAGCGTTGTAACCTACTGGAGGAGGCTGGGGTGTGGTTTTGACGACTGATGGCACGCCGGGCAACGGCTTAGAGTTCCTTATAGGGCTTTCTTCGATGATCGCATATATGTTGTCGCTCGATTCTTCGTCTATGTGCGCTAGAGGAGCTTGTTTTTCCTCTATGCAGTCGACGTAGTCTGTTTTTGAGTCGTCCTGTTTTTCTTCTTGGTTCGGTAGAGGTGGCGGCGGGGCGGTTGGTCTCCCAACAATGGACAGAGGTCTCGGTGCGCCCGGCGCTTGTCTCATTGACCCGAAGCTTTGCAATGCCGGTTTTTGCGTGGAAGGCACTCGCATGCTTTGAGCTCTATTGACGAAGGACTTCCCGTCATCCCCGTCTTCAGAATCCGATACAACAGACACTGTATTCACTGGGAGGTCTATTTCTTTCTGTAAAATTGGATTGGATATCTGTAAGTTGCGTAACGCAACTTTATCAGCATTTTTTACTATCTTTACTTGGTTGTTCGGGTTTTTCGGTAGCGAATGACTTCGTTCAACTGGGTTTCGTTCTTTCTCTTTGGATTTATCGTGTTTTAGGAAAGACGCGATTCGGTTCAGAGAAATTCCTTCTTTGACCTTCTTCGGTTCTTCTGGGAGAGGTTTTTGAGGGACAGTTCCCGAATGCATGCTCAAAGGTCGTTTCGGTAAATCTGGTGACGTCGTCGGTATAGTTGGGGCTGCTCTGATTGGTCCCAAAGTTTTCGACCCTTGCAACGGTGATATCAACTCTTTGGCCGTGCAAGTCGAAGCTTCTAGAATGGGGCTGGATATAACAGGTCTAGGCGCTGGGTTTGCCGTTGGAATGTCATCCTTATCAGCGCTCATTAGAGCTTTGATTCTATTCTGAACGTTGCTGTTTGTCCTTTTTATAGAAGGGCTAGTTGTCGGACTGGATTTGCTCGTCACTGGCACGACTGGTAGCGGAGGCGCGCTTCTCAAGACTGGCTTTAGGACTCCTTGAGTAACGATACTCTGGCTGTTGCTACTGCTTCTATGCACTGGGGTTATCTTAGCGCTTTTGCTCTGAACGTTTTCCTTCGCAGTTTTCCGATCAATCGTATTGTTCTTGACAGCGATCACGGCAGCGTTCTTATCATTCTTCGTGTCGTTTTCTTCGGCCTTTTCGATGGGTGCAAGCGAAAATCCTTTGAAGTTTCCGAAGAAGTTGACGGACGGGTTAATGTTACCCGCTGGGCTTCTGTCCGAGTCTGATCTGAGTAGGCTTGAGCTCATATCGTCAGGGTTAGACAGAGTGTGTACGTTGACAGGTTGACTTGCGTTTTGGGAGTTGTTTTGGAAGTTTGCAGCGAACTTGCTCGCGCTCCGTGATATGCGGTGCTGGAGGCTAGCTTTCTTCGGTGAGGGGGCCCTGTGGGGGAAAATAGGTTTTAGTGACTTGGTTTTAGGGGTCATTTGCTGTTAGTTTATGGTTTACATCTTAGTATGGTTGGTTAAAAATTAGAAGCTTGCCTCTGATTTACGAACGAAAATTTACAAAGCTTTGGCATGGATATTTATAAAATAAAATACTTAAAAAAAGATAATTCTGCACATTTTTTTAAATAGATATTAACACATATGTTCATCACAGTAATGTTTTTTCTAAGTGGGAATCGAACACAATGCCCCCAAGCACAGAAGGTAGGTTCACCACCAACTGACCCGCAGAAGCAGTCGAAATTAAGCTATGTATAATTGAAAAAAAAATGAGAGAAAAAAAACTTATTGATAGAATAAGTTTAACAAATAAATTCTGTTTTTATGTTAAATAGACTATACAATACTCATTTACAGATAATTTTGAAAGCCCAGATTTGTTAGTATCGATTTCATGCAATATGAATCATGCATTTTTGAAGTAAAAACGAAACATTTCAAACATACAACAATTAGAAAAAAACATGATAAAAAACCAGGTTTAGCGTTCCGGTAGTTGACACCCATCTACGTCACTCGCCATCGTCCCTCTCAAACTAGTTGTAAATTGCTTATTCCTGTCTCGCTTTTACATCGATTGACGTCACTGCGTGTCACCCACGCGACATTTTTTGTCTCGGAACGCCATACCTTGCGAAGTATACTATTATACCATGGTAAAAACATTTACAGTAACTGGCAAAAGATATGGCACAGATAAAGACGATTTCTAAGGCATTGTACCAGGGCCCCCTATTCTACTAAGCAATTGTTTTTAAGTTGTGAATTGTCTACTATAGACACTTCTGCAGGGCTATTCACAAACATTCGGAAACGTTTCCGTTCGGATTTCAGAAATTTTAAGCCTGAATTATTCGAATCTCAGTCTATATTCATAAGTTTTTAAGCGTGATTAATTCTTCATATACTTATATACTTCATATACATATACTTGATTCCCTAAAACAAAATGTATAAAAGTATACTGATATTCGAACAATTCGAGTTTTAAATTTCTGGGATCCGATCGGAAACGTTTCCGAATGGTTCTGAATAGCCCTGCTGGCATAAAAAAGTGACAATTTGAGTCATTAATCAATAATCAAAATATAAAAACAATTGGTTAGTAGTAACCAATTGCTTTTAAATTTTGATTATTTATTTATTTTATAGATAGATATTTATTATTTTGACAATTGGTTACTACTAACCAATTGTTTTTATAGAATAGAAGAATCGGAAAGCAGTTAGATGTGCGATATTTTTGGCCATCTACTGTAATATCTTCATGCGATGTTAGCAAGCAGAACCCAATGCAAACCACTCACCAAGTATCCAAATGTTTACGTCTATTGTCTTCTACAAAACTATATATTTACAGTACGACAAGAATCGGAATCTGAAGTAAAGTGCCTTCTACCGCGTGCTTTAAAACCAAGCTGAGAGCTTGGTTACTACAATATATGTTTAATGACATTAAAGCTTATTTTAAAATAAGAGATTTTTGAACGATTATTATTTTGTATTATGATAGCTATGCATGATTATTTTTTACCATACCTACTTATTCTGTTTAATGACGTTAATGAATACTTTTTTTATATTTGACATAATTATCAATTATTATTGTTCTCATATTGTTCTGACATTCATTTTTAGTTATAAATTTTCAACTGTGACGTGTATAGGAGTTATCAATAAATTCTGATTTCTGTAATTGTAAACATACTTTTGCTTAAAAAAATAAATGATAATGGAAATCCTGCAAATTTATTTTGTCTTTCTTCAATATTAAAAGAAAATCAGAGAGAAAGATGCATTTGTTTCTTGTTTTTAGGTCTGATTTACAACAAATCAACATAGCCTTCGATTGATTAGCACGGTAATCACAAAAATGTTTAGATTCATTTCTACGGAGCGTATTGAGATTCTTGTCAAACTGTAATCAAGTCGTGAGTATGAAAAGAAAGAAGAAATAAGCATAAATAGATTAATTTATTTTAAAAAAGTATTTACAACTCTAGAAGAAGTATCAAAGAAGCAATAGAAAAGTGAAAACCAAGAACTATTAAAATATGACATGATATGTATGACTATTAAATAATTAGTAAAAAAAAAACTAAAATTAAGTAAAAATGTGCAACTACAACATTAAGGCCAAAATTCACCAAAACATGCGATACAAATGTTAACCGACTGTTTTTGACGGCTCTTCAATAAGTAAAATGTCAACAATGGACAGTTAAATAAATAATTGCTCAAATGAAGTTCGGTGAACATGGGCCTAAGCATAACCAAACACCCAAATATATCACAGATTTAATATTATTTAGACTCCGGCGACCACTTTAGACTAACTTCGTATTGGCTTAAGGTATTCTATAGCCATTTCGTCTAGAAGAAGAAGACGAGCGAAGAGAGCGAGTAATGATACTGACGAGCCTCTAAAGTTACCTACAGAGTGACAAAGTGACTTGAATGAAGTGAATTTTTTTTATGACTTTTGCACTTCTGTAATCTTTTTTAAATAACTAAGAATTTCCTGTGTATTATGGACTCATTTAAAAGCTAATGATGTAGACAACCTCCCTATGTAAAGGGATTTTTGATTTGCTTTGTCTATCTATTGAATAAATCAGTAAAAAGTGACCCCTTACAAATGCGGATATTTTTCATAGCTCTATTTTATCTTGAGGACGTTTTTAAAAAAAAACTAAGAGCATTGGGGCGGCGACATAGTTCATACTAAATTTCATCATAATCTGACAAATGGATTTCAAGAAATTTAAAAAGCACGTTTGAATGGAAATTTCAGAGCGTCGCGGGACTCTTAAAGGGCTTCGCTGACAGAGCCCGATCCATTCCGTTGATCTGCATAAATATTCAGTCATTCGGAAACGTTTCCGTTACGATTCCTAAATTATAAACTCAAATTATTCAAATCTCAGTCCGTATTTACAATTTTTTAAACGTTAATTATTTATCGATATCAGATTGGATCGTGCTCTGTGGGTGAAGGCCTTAATTCAAATACAAAATTAAGTACAAACTTACAATACGAGCAAATACATAACACATTAATTAAGACAATATTTACAAACAACGGTCTTGTTACAGAAATACTATCTAAAACACTCTTTAGATTATTATATAAATGTTCCTGTCCATTCAGGTTGCCTGGAAGAGATCGCTTTGAGCGATAAGGCCGCCCATTAAAAACTTAGTTAAGCCTTATTTAAGTACTATTGTAATTATTTTATGTTTTTAATAAAGAGTTGTTGTTGTTGTTGTTGTTGTAGATTAGTAGTGAATCAATATTTTGTCCGACTGCACAGAAAAGGGTGAATGTTCTCCGGGTGTATGTGTGTATGGATATTTGTCTCAAACGAACAAACAATGTAATTCTGACGCGCGAACTCAAGACTCATAGATTTTGTAAAACTATTAAAGTATTTGGGTACCTAATTTATTTGTAAAAGGGCTTTGTTACGAATTGGTCGCGCGAATAGGTTTGTTTGATCGCGAGCTCGTACGAACAATGTGATGCGGTCGTTTGTTCATGCGAACGGTTACCACTAGGGACGCCACGTAGGTACCTTTATTTGAAATGTCTATTAACCTCCCACGCAAACAGAAGGGTGTTTAAGTATAAGTTTTAAGGCGCCGTCATAGCACGATTTTTCACCCACACACACGTTTAACGCGCTTCATTTAAAGTTGAAAGTCGTAAATCATATCTGATGGTAAAATGAGATTTTTGTCGTTTTTAATGGTATTAATCGTAACAAGGGCACAAATAAGAATAAGTTGCTCGGTTAAACTTTACAGAACTAATCTGGTTATTTAATAATAATAAAAAATGTGGTGTACGCTGAAAATTTAGAGAACTACGTTCCGATAGTTTTTTTTAAGAAGATACTTTTTATGTTTTTTTTTTCCAAAATGTGAATGATTTTCAAAATTGTTCTTCGGCTAAACTTTAGTTGGTTGTTTCTTTTACCAGCTGTCTTTTTTTTGCACCAGATCATCTTAACTCTTCATAGCAAAATACTTGTTTTTGGTGATTTCGTGTCAGACAGGGCCTTAACGCGTGTTTCTTTGTGTATGTTATAACGATGTTTTTTATTTTTTGTTTTAAAGCTTACTTGGTACAGAATCCTTAGTTGTGATTATCGGAGTTTTAATTAAAAAGTTTTTTTTTTAAAACTTTTGCTACAATTTTCTGTTAACAGCTGTGTGCAAGCGTTCTTTTTTCAACAGCTCATTAGTGGTCGAAGAAAGGCCCTGCTTCACAATCATCACAGACGGGTTAATATTTAACCTACTTGGTTTGGGCGATACCGGAGGCTTGGGCTTATTCTCTACTGAAAGTTTGACGGGAGTTAAATTACTGTGATTTGTGGATATTTGGAGGTCGGTTTTGTTAATTTTCGCCGGTGTTTTGACAGGTTTCAGTTTAACATCGGACACTAGCACTATGTCGGGTTTGTTAATTTTCACTATCGGTTTTACTGGTTTTAATTTAACACCGTTGTTGGTTATTTGGTTTTCGTGTATGTTAATTTTCGCCATTGGTGTTGCTGGTTTTGGTTTAAAGTCATTGGTCGCTGTTCGAGTTTCAGTTATGCTAATGTTTTCATATACGTTTACGGGTTTTAGGTTAACGCCGTTAGTGCTTGCTACTTGAATATCAGGTTTGTTAATTTTAACGATTGGTTTAGCAGGATTTAGTTTGACGCCATTCGTCACTATGTGGATGTCATCTTTGATAATCTTTTTATTTACATTAATGGGTGTTAAATTAACATTATTTAACGAATTGGTCGCTAACTGGATATCAGCTTTGTTAATTTTTCCCGTTCCTTTTAGTGGGTTAAATTTAACACCATTATCGTTACTGCTATTTTTCACAGGATTAAATTTAACGTCTTCTGTAGTCACCTGAATATCCTCTTTGTTAATTTTTTTAAACGGTTTCGTCAGAGGCTTTTTAAACTCCGACTTAACGGTCAAAGTAATTTTTTTGTCACTTTTATCTGTTAAATTTGGTTTGCTAAACGGCGATTTATAATTACGATCAACCGATTCGTAGATATGCTCCTCATTTTCGTGTACAGCATCTATGTTATTTCTCTTGCTTCTGAAGCTTAACAAGTTTCGTAGCGAAGACGCGCTGTTTTGGAATCTGGACATTTTGGTGGTGCAGTTAGAGTTGTTTTTAGCGCAGCACGTGAAGAACTGTACGTACGATTTCCTGGGTCGTTTCCACCAGAGCAGCACGTTGTGGCGAGAGTAGTAGATGAGGAACAGCAGGAGGATGACGGAGGGAATGATGCCGAGGAAGATCACGTACATCGCGATCATGAAGTTCCTTTGAACTGTGGACACAAAAACATATATATTTTAATAAACAGTACACATCCTAAATGCCAGCAAACAAAATAGGTCAGTTCATTGAATCAGGCGTTACTTTGCGGAAGTTCATCTTCAAAACTGTTACTTGAAAAAGTCTCTAGTGTATTTCCACTTCGAAGTCTTCTCTTTTACAAATTATAAATAAATTTATCAAACTATAGAAACCTTCTCCGTCTTCCCCATCCGCTCTTTCTATTATGTGGCTTGACAATATTTAATTATTATACAGGGTTATAGGTACCGAACCAAAAACCTCTTAAGGGTTCATTGTAATCATCAATATGAACAACTTTTACTATGGGGCGAACTCCGAAATCGAGAAAAAAAATCAGCTGTTCCATACATTTTGTCTCAGGTGATCGCGATTACAGGATTGGCTTCATAGTAAAAGTTGTTCGTATTGATGAGTACAGTGAACCCTTAAGAGGTTTTTGATTAGGTACCAATAACCCTGTATATATTGATATTTTGTTGTAGTTATACAACAAAATATCAATTAATTCTAACTAATTAATAACATCAGATAATTAATATTTTATTGTAGTTACACAACAAAATATCAATTATCTGATGTGTGATACAAACTTATATCCATACCTCATACTAATATTATAAAATCGAAAGTAGCTCTATTTGTCTGTTTGTAGGCTTTTTACGGCTAAACGGATATTAATGAAATTTGATCATCAGTTACAGTAGGTATTTTGAACTCTCTGTCTATAGAGAGTCCAAAATAACATTCTGCGTCCAATAGCAAATGCTCCGTGGTTTTCTAAAAACGAAGAGATACACGAACATCTCAATGTACCGACAATCCACACAGAAATAGTGAGGCTAAAGAAAACGTACGTGGACCGTTTGACCTCACACGGTCACACCCCAATTCTCTAGTAACACAACTTCTAAAATCTACCAACAGAAAAAGACTGAAGCGGAAGGAAGTCTTGAAATAGATCTGAGAGGAGAGATGAGGCGCTGGCCCCATCGCCTACACGTCAGCATCACTGAACTTATCAGCTTATAGTCTTGCGACTGATTGCAGATGAACTTTAAAAAAATAAAAAGTTACAGTAGGTATATCACGAGGGAGGTTTTTGGATAGCGGGTAACAGTTAGTCCTACTAATATTATAAACCCGAAAGTTTGTAAGAATGGATGGATGTTTGTTACTCTTTCACGCCAGAACGGCTGAACAGATCGGGATGAAATTTGGCACAGATATAGATTATAGTATAGAATAGCACATAGGATGCTTTTTAACCGTTTAACCGCGGGTAAAACCGCGGAGCGCAACTAGTAAGAAATATATGAACACTGTATAAGTTGTTACAGCTGGGATCGATATATCTGATTTAGTATTAAGCATACTTGGTTTTTTATCGGATACATTTCGAGGAGTGTGCATCTGGTTTGCATGACCTTATTCTCCCTAACCTGTTCTTCTATAAAACAACCAAGAGTACAAAAAAGCGGCATCGTTTTATGGTTGACATATCTACAACACGCACGAAACGCTTTGGTTCCTCATTTCTCATAAGGACCGCTAGAGTGTGGAATACTCTGCCAGAGTGTGTGTTCCCTGACACTTATAATCTGGGTGTCTTCAAGTCTCGAGTGAATCGGTTTCTTCTAGGCAAGCGTGCTCCATCGTAGGCCGCATCACTGCTTAACATCAGGCATGTTGGCGGCCAAACGCAAGCCTATTAAGTAATAAAAAAAAAATACTAGAGGTTTTTAAATTCTTACCGCTGGGGTCGGTGGCTGGTCCAGAATCGATGGAACCTCCCGGGCCGGGCGTCGCGCATAACGGAGGAGCGAACCCTGGCTCGCAGTGACAATGACCTAAAATACACACTCATATTATAAAAACGCTTTTAGACTAGTAAGTTGAATTCCTAATACATTGATTTTTAAATGTTAACTTCCAAAACGGCTGACAGGGAGATTAAATGACTTAAGGGTTGGCGCTTACCTCGGTCAGAGAATTAGCCTTGCTATTCAGTGAGGTAACGTTGGCCTATTGACACGATTCCCGCGGATCCTAACTTATGCTCCGTTTATTTGTAATTTCTTATTTATGTCTAAGTTAGGTTTTCATTTAAAAAAGTATTCATAGTTCAATGCAATGAACAATTTGAATTTTTTTTTTCTAAAATGTAGAATTTCCAAAATGTTGACTCTGTCAAAATGTACTCAGAATATTGACTGAAAACAAGTGCATTTCCAAAATATTGACTTCTCAATTCATTTGTTCTTGAAACCCATACACTTATACGTCTGATAGCGACGAGGGTCGTGTAGAGACTGATTCAAACTTAACGCGGCTGTGCGCATGCGCCGCAAGCGAGACTTTGCGGCGTCTTGCCTCTCTGTCGCCCGCTCGCACCTTCGTTTTCGCTACATTACTTACATCGCCTAGGTATTGTATAGAATACCGGATTATACAGATTTATATCAGATGTTTATTTTAGTTATTTTCGCACACCCTGTCCCATACTCATTTGTCGTATCCTCTCCATCCTAAGGTTGCCTGGAAGAGATCGCTTTTAGTGATAAGGCCGCCAGTTGTTACACTATTTGATAAGTTTTATCATTATTTTTCTCTTGTTGTTTTGTTATCTGTGGTGTGAACAATAAAGAGTTTATCTATCTATCTATCTATCTCTGGTAACATAATTTACTAAAAAACTACACTATAAAGAATACTTATTTTAAATAAACTGTAGAAAAAAAGAATTGACACACAAATATAATGTCCTAACAAATTGAATTACAGTAGATCTAACCAAAATTTAGGTACAGTATTTCACGAGAAAGGTTTATGGATTCTATCTTATGAATAAACGCGGACGAAGTCGCAGGTCATAGCTAGTATTAATTATTAAACAAATTTAATATAAATAATTTATTAAACAAATGATGATGAAATACAAATGACTAGTGAACCAACCTTCAGAGTTGCAGACTCCGTGCCCGGAGCAGTTGGAGGGGCAGACGGAGGACTCTCGGGCAGCGATCGCTGTCCGGACAGACTCCACCGACACGCATCTCTGTTTCATGCACATCTGTCGAATACCATTTATTAGATACTACGTCACAACAATAACACAACACAACACAACACAATACACAGAATACAAGGCAATATAGCTGCCGCGGTCCTGCAAGAACTGTTATCTTTTTCGGTATAAAACGTAAAGCGATGGCAGCCTAGTTGGGAGAAGGCCCGCCTCTCAAGCCAGAGGGAGCGAGTTCGAACCCAGCTGACGGCACGCACCAATTTGTTCAGTGTGTGAACATATGTGCGTATTTTATGTCATCTGCTACATGACTGGAGCCCGGTGTATGGCGACAGGCTCGCTCCCTGTCATATTAGGGACTGAATATCGTTCGACGAAGTGTGGGTATTACACCTCTGTCATCCCCTTCGGAAAGGCGTGACGATATGTTATGTTTAAATGTAAAAATGTGTGTTTGA
This sequence comes from Peribatodes rhomboidaria, assembly GCA_911728515.1. Taxonomy (NCBI): domain Eukaryota; kingdom Metazoa; phylum Arthropoda; class Insecta; order Lepidoptera; family Geometridae; genus Peribatodes; species Peribatodes rhomboidaria. The sequence continues at coordinate 4,438,717 of OU452190.1, forward strand.
ATGACAGTTAGTTCACCATTCATCATCATTACAGTATTTTACGTCCCACTGCACGGACACACACTAATGGTGATTAAACCTAACGTGACAGGGAACATTTGGAACTGAATATCGTTTGGCGAAGTGTGGGTATTGTATTACACCTCTGCCAGCCCTCTTAGGAGAAAAGGCGTGACGATATGTGAACTTCTAGAGAACGATGGCTATGGTTATGGTATTGCATCGCTCACCCGGTCTCGTCCGCAGGCGGCGCCGTCGGGCACCAGCCCCGGGTCCACGTCGCTCACTCCCAGGTCTATGATGGCCGTGCGACACGGGATTATCGTGCCTGAGGACAATTACACATTATGTACACGACGACTGGATATAAGAATAAAAATAATTTATTGACAAACAACAGAATTAAATTATACACAGTTGATTACAAAATATATAAACAGATAAAAGTGTTTGGCAATAGGAGTTAGCTCAGCGTTGTATTGTGCAAACTGCACAGAGCTGCTTTTCAGCTTACTCCATTGCTCGAGCTTAGGTGTTGGTCGAGCGGAAAAATGAGTTATAAGCGGCATAATTAATTAAATTATACTAAAATGGAGTGAATCGATACAAAAAAGAAGAAAGGAAAAGAAAAAAAGACTTCATCATCAGACTTCTTGTGAAAGTAAATGTGTGGGTGAGTGTGTGCATGTGTATGTGTGTGTGCGCGTGTGTGAGGAAGTGAAAGTGAGTGTGCATGTTTGATGTTTGTATAATGTTTGTATATCATGGACTGGCAATTTAATACTGGAACTGGACATACACTATCAACCTTAGCAATAAGCATTGTTCAGTCTCGGAATAGTTAGACAGTGTTTTGTCTTTTCCTTTCTTAAGTGGTTTTGAGCTCGACCGAAAAAGACAAAACACTGTCGAACTATTCCGCCGCTATACAACGTTTATTGCTAACGGGGTAAACAAATAGGCAACACTGGGGCAAATGTGTCTGTGGGGCAATTGCGTCTTTCGAGAATTACAGACAAACCCTTCACAAATTAGGCAACTAACGCCATCTCGTACAGATTATTGGAACTATATTAGATGTAGGTGGCGCCTAATTTGTGAAAGGTTTGTCAGTAATTCTCGAAAGACGCAATTGCCCCAGTTAAACCTACATAAGACATACACTGGATACACTACATAACTGAAGCCCAGTGTATCGCGACAGACTCGCCCCCTGACACATTTGGGACTGAATATCGTCCGGCGAACTGTGGGTGTTGTAATACACCTCAGCCAGCGCCTTCGGGGAAAGGCGCGAAGATATATTATGTTACACTACAATGTATACAGTTTATAGCTGCGACCCGCGGTTTCACCCGCGGTCCCACAGAAACATATTTTTGTTCGGGATGAAAGGCATTACGAGTATGTCCTTGTCTGTACTCAGTATGCTGCATGTTTGCTGTTGTATGCAAATTCTAATGAAGATCGGTTGAGTACTTGGAGCGTGAAAGCGTAAAAAACGAACAAACTCCCTTTTGCACTTATTATATTAGGACCAGCGACCCGCCCAGGGTCTCACACAGTACTTATAAGCCTTTCGTGAAAAAATATCTAGTTGATGGTGAAAACCGCGTCAAAATCTGTTTCGTGGTTCAGGAGGAGTTAGCAGATATCCGGACAAAAATAGGGACAGACGCGAAAGCGACTTTGTTTTATACTATGTAAAGAAGAAGAGAAGAGATAGCACTCCGTGATTCTGTAACTTTAAGTAATAGACATTTTAAAATTGGACGTGCAGTTTCGGTGATAACCTACATGAAAACTTCCTAAATTGTGTACTTCTATTCTATTTCTCACCTAATACTTATTAACATTACTTTAGAAGCAAAATTATACAAAACTGCTTTGCAAAAAAATAAAAACAACCAACAAACCATGTTTGAGTTTAAAGCGAATGAAACTAGATGGCGCTTTAAACGCTTCCTCGCCTAAACAAAACAGCAAGTCTTAAATTATATTGCCGGAGATTGATTGGAGGAGAAATTAACAGTGTTGCATGTTTGTATGCATGCATGTATGAATGTATGCGTGTCAGATATTCACCATTATCGTTGATGAACATCGCGGAGAGCACAGCGACGGACTCCATGCCGAACTCGAGCCGCTCGTTGAGATGGCGACACTGCAGCAGGCCGCAGAGCGCGTCGGCGGCGGAGCACGGCTTGAACACTTGTCTTATGACGTCGTAGCCGCAGTTGCCGTTCCTAGAAGGAGACGCTTTATTGCTATGGGGAATCATCATCATTCATCATTATCAGCCTGTATCGACCCGCTGCTGGGTATAGACCTCCTCCGCCCCGCGCCATTGTTCCTTTTCCTGTGCCAATCTCATGACCACGCATGACCCGCGATGGGTCTGATGTCGTCGACCCATCGTGCTGGTTGTCTGCCGACGGAGCGCTTGTCTGCTATCGGTAACCACTCTGTCAGGGCTCTACTCCACCTGCCGTCACCACACCTAGCCACGTGTCCTGCTCAGCCACTTCCAGTCCACTTCAGTCTCATTATACGGTTTTCGACGTCCATGACTTTCGTCCTACGTCGAATTTCCGTATTTCGGACTTTGTCTCTAAGACTGATACCTAGCATGGCACGCTCCATTGCCCTTTGTGCAACTCTCATTTTGTTAACAGCCTCTTTGGTTGGTGTCCATGTTTCGGCACCATAAGTCATTGTGGGCCAAGGGGGAATGTGCATCTATTTTTCTTTTACTAAGGACATTGGGCAAAAATAAATGGACGTTGGCCCGCAGGATTGACACTATAGCCAATTGATAGGCAAGGTTTATAGGTCTTCGCATAATAAATCTCGCTGAATTAGAACCCACAGTTTTTGAAATATGTATATTGTATTGTAGTTGTGATTTAATAAACCTTGTGAAAGGAAAATTAAAAGAAAAATTGAAGCCATTTACATAATATTCACCCACCCACCCATTGCACCCGCCATGCAGGTCACGTCATCGTGATTCGCGACGTCATCATGGAGGTTTTGCTTTGATTTATATTTTACTACAAGCTGCGCCCCGCGGTTTCACCCGCGGTTGAAAAGTATCCTATACTATTCTAGACTATAATCTATCTCTGTGCCAAATTTCATTCAGATCTGTTCAGTCGTTCTGGCGTGAAAGAGTAACAAAAACACATCCATCCATCCATCCATCCATTCATTCTTATAAACTTTCGCGTTTATAATATTAGTATGAAGTATGATATGATTCCTAAAAATGAAATATATATATTTCTGTACTGTACTGTCTTTACCGGTGTCATACTTTTTTTCATGCATAAAATAATCTACCGAATGCGCTATGTGCCAATCCTGTGGGCATACTTATATTTTTTTGACCAATTTGCCCATTGTCTTTTGTGTAAGTAACATTGTACGTGTGGCCGGGTCATTAGCCTCCTCCCCCCCTCAATACTAACTTGTTCGCCTTTAGGTTCCCCTGGTGGACCAATTTCCAATTTGCCCATTGTCTTTTGTCTTTTGTGCAAGTAAGATTGTGCGCGTGGCCGGGTCATTAGCCTCCTCCCCCCCCTCAATACTAACTTGTTCGCCTTCAGGTTCCCCTGGTAGCACTTGAGGTGCGAGGACTCCCCCGTGGCGCCCCACAGCAGCCGGCACTGGTCGGAGCGCGACCGACACGCGCCGCGGGCGCAGTACGCCTGAAACACACGCTACTGTTAAAACATTGAGATAGAATATTGAATATGTCTGTAGGTGCGAATGAAACGACAACGAGAGTCAAACGACAATGAAAAAAGTTTTCGTGAACTATCAAAACTCATGGTAGGAGTACTGTTTTTTTTTAATGTTGAATAGGTCGGCGTTTGACCACCAACTCGCCTGATGTTAAGCGATGTTGTGGTCTAAGATGGAGCACGACGACCTATTAGGTACTTATTCACTCTAGCCTTATTTATTTATATCAATTTCACAAAACTTACAGTTTATAAAAACCAGAACGTTTTGAGTTAAGCTAGGTACATCACAAATAGGTACAACAAAAATCACAAATTCGATTGATAGATAAAATGGCACATTACATTTTGAATGATATTATTTACATTAGAGTAAAACAAGTCTACGTCAGGCTGTTGAGCGATTAGGTCGTTAAGCAGAGTGAGTGCGTGGTGTGTGGGTGCGTACCGCGAGAAATAAATAATGGAGTAGGGCCTGTTACAAACACAATTTGTTTGTAACAGTAAACATACTTCTTTGGTCGCACTCTTCTTTCAATCTTTGGCCCCGGTTTAGTTAGTAGGTACCAGATAGTAAAATTGGAGCAGACGCATCGCACCGCTTGATTTTAACCGCCTGTGTCTCCATTTTCGCGGTACCTGTGCTTTCCCCTTGGCGACGCTCATGTTCTAGTCTAGCTGTAGTGGATGACGTTAATGTATCCTACATAGAACTCGCCTGGTTGTCTGCAGCGCACGGTGTGGAGTCCATCTTGTGCACGTCTGGCGGGCAGTACTCGGAGCGGCCCGTGCAGTGCTCGGGCAGGTCGCACTCGCGCGCCGCCGCGCGGCACACCGCGCCCGCCGACATCGGCCGGCACGTCTGTGGAAGGGGACTAGACTATTAACCGAGACGAGAAACACTCGCCGACATCAGCCGGCTCGTCTGTGAACGGAGACTAAACTATCAACCGAGAGGGGAACCACCCGCTCACATCAGCCGGCACGTCTGTGAAGGGAGACTAGACTATCAACCGAGAGGGGAACCACCCGCTCACATCAGCCAGCACGTCTGTGAAGGGAGACTAGACTATCAACCGAGAGGGGAACCACCCGCTCACGTCAGTCGGCACGTCTGTGAAGGGAGACTAGACTATCAACCGAGAGGGGAACCACCCGCTCACATTAGCCAGCACGTCTGTGAAGGGAGACTAGACTATCAACCGAGAGGGGAACCACCCGCTCACATCAGCCGGCACGTCTGTGAACGGAGACTAGACTATCAACCGAGAGGGGAACCACCCGCTGACATCAGCCGGGACGTCTATGGACGGGGACGAGACTATTAACCGAGACGAGAAACACCCGCTGACATTGGCCGGCATGTCTCTGGAAGGGGACCAAACTTATTAACCGAGAGGGAAACCGCCAGGCGACATCGACAGACACGTGTCCAACGTCTATGGACGATTGCAACTTGGCCCTAGACGGTCACTGGTTGCAATCGGATCTAACCGACTCTGTTTTTAGAATCGCTGACGCTCGAACGCTAGCTGCTTATTGGACAAGTTGACAATAATATGATCACGTGACATTTTAAAAGCTGGTGTTACGTAAGCTTTATCAAGGTAGGTACGATTTTGTTTTACGGGGGTGACTTAGCTGAGGGTAACCTTTATCAAGGTAGGCAAACACAAAAATACTAAAATTGTTCGACTTTTGTAGAGTGTGAGTAAGATACTTTTTTTTTACAACAAACTATGCATGCGTTTGACCACTGACTCGCCTGATGGGAAGCGTCGACGTGATCGAAGGTGTAACACGCTTGCCTAGGAGATACCTATTCACTTTACTCTTAAACACCCTCGGATTGTATTTAGGTGGAAAGACAGACGCAAGCAACGAGTTCCACACCTCTCTTCTTACAATAAAAATTGACTTGAAACGCTTAGTGCGTTTTGGCGGAATTTCCACCATAAGAGGGTGTCTCTTAATGGTGCGCCTGGTACAATTATAAAAAAAACAGCGATGGCTGGATCAGGTCGTGCAGTTCTTTTGCACACTCGCCGTAGTAGAATACCGACAGACTGGCCACTTCACGCTGGAGACTTTTGGGGATGAGGCGGCTTGAGCTCCTCCCTTCCGCTCCTTGAATCCGCTAATGGCCCCTGGCGTACTCAAGTGCGCCTACTTACATTTGGTTCTCGCTGCCACCTGTTGATCGTGAATCGCTCCCGATAGCTTCTACTACCTCCTTTTATTAAAAAAATAAATAAAAAATATGTTGATTGCCACGATTGGCTAATTATTTACATACTTCGTTTTTAATATTTCATAAATGCAAAGCTATCACTAAAGCATGCATAATTATTTATATTATTTTTCTATGTATCGTTATACATACTTCCTTAAATTTATTTCTTTTTCTTTTGTACCTAAATTCGATGTAAACAGTTTTGAATAAGCTAACGTTTGCAAAACATATTTAATGTATCGTCTTGTACTGCTAGGATTTTATGTACACTAGCTAAGTATTTAACTGTATTTAAATAAATAAATAAAAAATGTATTTATTGCCAAAACCTATGAGTTAAAAACACATTAAAGAAAAGTACTTATATCATTACACCTAAACTAATTATAATTTAAAAATTTATATAAATTGTGTTGGCAATTGGAGTAGGCTCAGCACTGTTCTGAGTAGACGAGGTCCACGCAGAGCTGGTTTTCAGCCTACCCCATTGCTTGAGCTAAGATGTTTGTCAAGCGTGGTCAACATGTGGCTATAGCGGGTTTTCTTCATCAACATAGTTGCAGGTGCCTATTTTTAAACATCAAAATTATCAAATTTAACAATTTATAATACATTTCAAGATTTGCGTTGTATGTATTTGCGTGTATGGGGTGTGTGCGTGTATGTGGTGTGTGTTTGTGTGTGGATGTGAGAATTTCAGAAATTATTTATTATCGTGTAATAAAGAACTTTTGAAATTGACAATGGCTCCTGGTGAAGATGTGTGAACGTACCGTGAGGTCGCAGCAGGCCCCGGCCCCGCAGGTGGCGTTGGCGCGCAGCATGCAGGTGTCCGGGTGGCAGCACGCGTGGCACGGCGAGGCGCCGCCGCCGGCCGCCACGCCGCAGTCGCACTGCTCCCCGGGCTCGATGAACCCGTTGCCGCACGTCGGAGACTCGAACAGGCGCTTCGGCTTGTTCCTGCAATTATAATGTAGTTTCAGAGTTAAATAAATTACAAAGAAACACACTAAATTGTTGTTATCACAAATGTTTTTATATTGCACAATAAACAATGATTTTATCAATTAAATACATACGCGAGATACGAGCGGTAGTGCCTACAACTTCACACTGTTCTCGGAAGGCGGCTGTTGCGAGAGAGAGCGCGCTGCGCGGCGATATACCTGTCCCGTACTACAACCGGTTTTGGAGGCGTGCGCGGCGGTGGCAGCGGCTCAGGACTACATTTACACGCAACGACCGCCTTCCGATATTTATATCGTAAGTAGCTACAATAACGTACGAGTAAGCAAAGTTAAGAGGGCCGCGACGTACTGAAATTTCCATACAAACGCACTACTGAAATTTCTTGAAAACCGTTTGTCTATGATGAAATTTAGCATGTACAATTAAATTAACAATATCTTCGCCCCTATGTTCTTGGTTTTTTTTTAAAAACGTTCTCAAGCGAAAATAGAGCTATGAAAAATATCCGCATTTTAAGGGGTCACTTTTAACTGATTTATTCAATAGGTAGACAAAGCAAATCAAAAATTCCATTACATAGGGAGGTTGTCTACATCATTAGCTGTTAAATGAATCAATAATACAAGGGAAATTCTTAGTTACTTAAGAATGATTATAGTAGTGCAAAAGTCATAAAAAAAAATGAAATTGCACTTTGTCACTCTGTAGGTAAGTTTAGAGGCTCGTCAGGTATCATTACTCGCTCTCTTCACTCGTCTTCTTCTTCTAGACGAAATGGCGATAAAATACCTTAAGCCAATGCGAAGTTAGTCTTGGTCGCCTAGATCGAAATTAGTTAGGTCGCCGGACTCTTAATGTCATCTGCTACGCAGTTAAGAGCCGTGACTAACGTGAGCCAGTATAAAGAAGTACATAAATAGTCGAAGCCAAAATACGAGTAAAGTCGAAGAGGTCAGTACATATTTTAGAGCCCGCAACCTATAACCGTATACCAGCTACCGTTCGGGATGCACCGTCTACCGCGTGCTTTAAAACCAAGTCAGAGTTTGGTTACTAGATATACTGTTTTATGACCTTGAATCTTATTTTAAAACACGATACTTGCAAATTGTTATTATTATTTTATAAAATGATAGTTATATTATTGAGAATAATAGGTATGCAATGTATTTTGTTGACATTAATCATTTTTTCATTTGACTTATGTAATTACTGTTTTGACATTCATAAACTCTTGTATTTTTGACATTTATCGAACTGTGACTAGTTAGGTACACTAATGGAGTTATCAATAAATTCTGATTTCTGATGTATGGCTCGCCCCCGGTCACATTTGGAACTAAATATCATGCGGCAAAGAGTGGGTGTTGTAATTCACCTCTGCTAGACCCTTCGAGCATAGGGAGTAACTAGGGCGGTTTTCAGGCCATACTCCGCAAACGGGCCGCCTCGATGCTCTGTCGCCTTCATGTCGGTTGCATTGTTTTATTTAATTTAATTTTAATTTATAAATTGAACTACATATGTTTCTCTTTTCACTTTCATTGACCATTATTTTATTTTATTATTTTATTTTATTTTAACTTATTGCTTATATTGGACTTTTTATTTTATTTTTATTTTTTATTTTTATTGTGATGGATACTTATGGACTATGTCTGAAATAAATGATATTTGATTTGATTTATATGTTTAGTTAGACGATATGTAAGCAAACTTAGAGCGTCCGCTAAAACTTGCAAAGGTATCAACTAGCGTGTCTGTATTAAACAGATCCATACTAACATCCATACTAATCCATTTTCTAATGTAATAAAATCGAAAGTAACTCTATCTATGTTAGTTACAGTACTTCACGATGAAGGGTTTTGAATTCTATTTTCAGAATAAACGCAAACAAAGTAACAGCCAATAATTATAGAATATTAAAATCCCCCAACAATTATAGCTAAGAACACTCTCGATGAAGTTGCCTTTCAGACATAGAAAAACTAAATCAAAATAGCTTTATCCGTTTGAGAGTTAGGATGCCACAGAAACTGGGGGCTGAGCTACCCACGTCCGTAGGAGTGTACTCTATTCTGATTCACTACACGTGGTCCCCGGGTAGTGCTAACCGGGTAGCAAACTCTGGTGGGAGGCTTCAGCCGTGGCTAGTTACCACCCACCGGACCAAGCCATGCCGTGAAATGACCTAGTCGTGTTTCGGGATGTAGTCCGGTGTAACCGTTCCGAAGCCGGGTCTGAGCAGTAGCGCACTTGTAGCGCCTCACTCAACTGCCGTCTTTGTACTTCTTCACTCTACAAAACTAGAGCTAATAGCTCAAAGCTAGAGTGAATAAGTACCTTATAGGTCGTCGTGCTCCATCTTAGACCACACCGTCGCTTAACATCAGGCGAGTTGGTGGTCAAACGCCGACCTACATAAAAATAAAAAAAAAAGAAACACAGAGGACACATAAATATACACGTTAAACTTGTAGCATCCTCCTCTTTTTCTGTCGGGAGTTAAAAAGAGAACCCACACTTAAAGTGTAAAAACAAGACGTGTTCAGCATTTTGGGTACTTGACCTGCGGATACGAGCTAGATCTCAGTTTTCTTATCTATATTTAATTTATGTTTACACAGGTGTATGTTGTTGTGTAAGAGACTCACCGCAAGCAGTAGTCCATCCCTCTCTCGAAAGACAGAGCCAACGACTTCAAGCTGCAAGACGACCAATGCACGGGAACCACGGATGTACTGGACGGACTCATTATACACTTCTCGTCGGGACATTCGCAGTCTTCGTCTGTAGGGGAATGACAAAGTCAAAATGTTATTTTTCAATTGGTTATCAAAGATACACTTGTGAGCGTCAAAGTTTTATAATAGACTCGACCGACTAGCTCTGAAAAAGAGTCACTACTCCGAACAGGCAAGAAACTGAGGGGCTTTTTTTTTTAATAAATGAATAATTATCTCATACATTTTGGCTTATAACCAGGTAATCATATTATATCTACTATGTACTAGTGGCTACTTGGCGGAAGTGGAAGGCTCCAGACCTCTTTCTCTCTTTTTTTATGTAGAATAGGTCGGCGTTTGACCACAAACTTGCCTGCTGTTAAGCGACGTTGTGGTCTAAGATAGAGCACGACGACCTATAAGGTACTTATTCACTCTAGCCTTGAAGTTTTGTAGAGTGAAGAAGTACAAAGACGGCAGTTGAGTGAGGCGCTACAAAGACTTGATAACAACATGCCGTCAGGCCTTTCTCCCTAAGGGGCAGGCAGGTGTGTATTACAACACCCACACTTCGACGATATTCAGTCTTAAATGTGACAGAGGGCGAGCCTGTCGCCATACACCGGGCTCCAGTCATGTAGCAGATGACATATAATACGCAAATATGTTCACACAATGAAACAAATTGGTGCGTGCCGTCGACTGGGTTCGAACCCGCTTCCTCTGACTTGAGAGGCGGGCCTTCTACAACTAGGCTATCATCCTTAACGCCTGACTGGATAACGGTAGGACAAAATGATGATGTTGATTTTTACTGTTGTGTCTTTTTACCCGACTGCGCAAGAAGGAAGTTTATGTTTTTCGAGTGTATGTATGTATGAGGTTTCTTTGGCACGCCCTACAGCCTAAACAGCTTGTTGTATTTCGACATGTGAGGTGTCATTTGAATCGTCTTGATAGTGGCAGTGACATAGGGTACATATATTTTGCAGTCGGGTTTTTTTTTTTAAATTTACGTGTTCTCGTTTCTTTCCTTCTTCTTACCTGTGTCGTGTTCCATTCCGAAATTGTGTCCCATCTCGTGGGCTATTGTTGTGGCGACCAGACCGATCACCTCAGAGTGGTTCGTGGCGACTCCACCGGAAAACTTGAACGTGCACATCGGGCCTTTTAACGCCTTACCCACTACGCCGTCGCTGAACTTCTGACGGCTGGAAAATAAATTAAAATATAAAGCCACCCGTTCACATTCGAGCCTATTCGCCGGATTTTGCGTTTGAAATAGATCTGCGCCAAATATCTGTAACGAACCACGAACCATAGCAATCACACGCCGATTTGTTCGCGGATTTGGCTCGCATGTGAACAGTGAGCTTAATGGTTTTGGGCCGCAGAAGATTTTTATTATTTTATTTTACTAATATATGTATATTATTTAACGATAGTTCTAAAATAGTATATTGGTGTAACCTTATGTTTTATTTCATTTGTTCAAATATTTTAAAAAACATAACCACTATAACCTGTCCCTTTAAAAATATCATTGTCTCTGTCTGTCTGTTGATATCACTTGCTGCTAGAGCAAGAGGAAATGATGTGGCGCATAGACTAGTCAATAGTAAACAGACTCTAGATAGACTCAATTTATTTTTTTCTATTTCATTTGAGGGTAGGCTTATAATTATTGCATATGTAACAATTAGAACAGGCAAAACAAACCAAAACATCAGCAATTGCATTTAATGAGTTTTATTTCGCTCTCGCTTTCACACACATCACTGCTGCTACATCTATCTCTTTCGCACAATACTTCAAAATATTCTTAAAACAATGGAAGTATGTAATACACTCACGTCAATAAATGCGCATTATCATTCGGTATATCGATGACCAGTTTCCTTTCTCTGTAGTTGAGGAAGTTTGTGAGCGTGGTATCGCCGTTCTCTTCTAGCTGTATTTCGTCTCGCTCGTTCCACACCACCGCTCCAACAAGAGCTATGTAGATGTTGAGAGGGGAATATACCTAGAAGAGAGATAGAAGATTTTAGTTAAGGTCCGATATTACACGAAATCAACGAAAACAAGTATTTTGTTTGCGTCTGATTTGATATAAAGAATTGTGATTATCAGGTCAAAAAAATACAGCTGGTAGAAAAAACAACCAAACAAATCAGTTTAACCGAAGTAGAATTTTGAAAATCATTCTCATTTTGGAAAAAAAAATATCACAAAAAGTATCTTCTTCTAAAACTTATAAGCCATTGTTAAGGTTTCTTCTTTAGCGCGTGTGAGTATTGTTCTTTGCCTTTCTGATGTCGTGCTCAGATGTACACACAGAGTTGATTATGTTATGAGCTGCGAGTGCACGGTGCGCACGTTGTCCCCGTTGGCCTGGAACTCCCTGTGGTATACTCACAGAGTTGATGATGTTAGCCACTTGTATGAGCTGCGAGTGCACGGTGCGCACGTTGTCCCCGTTGGCCTGGAACTCCCTGTGGTATACTCACAGAGTTGATGATGTTAGCCACTTGTATGAGCTGCGAGTGCACGGTGCGCACGTTGTCCCCGTTGGCCAAGAACTCCCTGTGGTATACTCACAGAGTTGATGATGTTAGCCACTTGTTTGAGCTGCGAGTGCACGGTGCGCACGTTGTCCCCGTTGGCCTGGAACTCCCTGTGGTATACTCACAGAGTTGATGATGTTGGCCACTTGTATGAGCTGCGAGTGCACGGTGCGCACGTTGTCCCCGTTAGCCTGGAACTCCCTGTGGTCGGCGACCAGCACCAGCTCCACGTAGCGAGACAGCTTGTTCGCGTTGTAAGGGCCGCGGACTTGCGTGTCGTCCGTTTCTCTTTTATACTGTAATTTAAATACAACATGCATAAATCAATTTTTTGTAACTCCAAAACTCCGTCATTTATAAACCGATTTGGAAAGCATTTTTATTTGAAAGGATAAACTTTCAGCTCAATCTCTAGTCTGATGAAAAGTCGGAATTTTTCAAAGGTTTCAAGTTGATACTCCAGACTTTCCTTAACTTCCTTGATTGTCTTTTTAAAACATTTAAGAAGTGATTGCGCTGTTACTCACCCTACTAACTCGACTCTTCTTGATCTCTCTTTGTCCGTGATGTCTGCCGGACAGTTCAGGGTCATAGGCAGTGTTGTTTGTAACGCCTCCACGGTAGCCGCAGTGGTTCTCAATGTTGAGATCATTGTGGTCGTATAGGTAGTGTGGGGACTGGATTTCGGGACCTGTACAACATAAGAAAACCGTTTTAGTTTGTCAATTAATTGTGGTACGCTACCGTACCAATACTCTGACATGTACCCAAAACATTATCTTACATCGTGGTCATCATCATTTTATCAGCCCGCAATTGCCCAATGTTGAGCACAAGCTTCTCTTCTCGTACGCCACTCATTTCGATCCTGTGCCAATATCGACCAGGTTCAACCGGCGATATTTACGATGCCGTTGACACAGAGAACTGCCCAACGATGAACGCCTTGTTTACCGGTACGGTATTTAATGACTAGCTGTGTCCCGCTGTTTCACCCGCGGTCCTACAGGAACCGTTTTTTTTTCGGGATTTATCCCGACCCTAGACTGACTCACCAGACTTTCTGTACCCCAACGTGTTTGCAAAATTTCATGATGCTATGCTCGGTTGATTAGTTAGGGCGTGTAAGCGTTACAAACAATCAAACAAACACTTTCGCATTAATAATATTAGTTAGGATTAAATTAGCCTACATTTGATCGCAACTCACCTGTTGGAAAGTGACGATGCGATCTAAGATGAAGCACGCTTACCCATTACGTGCTTATTCACTATTGTCTTGAAGATTTATAGCAGGGCTGGCACGGGCCGGAGACCAATTATCTTTCCACCGTTTTAACCAGGCTTAGATGCGACCAAACCAGAATACGGATACGTTTGTCTCTTTCTGTGGATAATGGAGAGACTCATGCTAGCCATGCAGGTTATAACTATTACTACGGAACACCAGGTCCAGTTTCCATCACTCTGCTTGACAGTAGTCGGAATTCGTAAACAAAACAGCTTTAAACAACAACAGGTATGTGAAATACCTTGAGCAGGTTCAATGTACCGCATCCTCTTCCCGTCGAAGATGACGCCGCGCACGCCGTGACAGGTGGACACGGCCACCCATGACTGGGGCTTGCCTCGCACGCTGCCTGAGTAGTGGCACAAGTCTAGCTCCTGCAAATCGACAAGTGACGCTGATAAGACTTTAATATTGGTCTTAGGAGCTTTACAAGAAGCAGCTAAAAATTACAGGTTTTAAGCGCAATGTGGTTCTGTGCAGTGTGGATTGTCGAAATTCAGAACAACATACGCCCTTCTCCCGAAGGCGTTAGCAGAGGTGTATTATAACTCATATTTTTTGGGCGATATTCAGTCCCGGATGTGACTGAGGGCGAAATTGTCGCCATGCTCCAGGCCAAGTTAAGAATAAAGTCAGAACGCACCAAACAAATTGGTGCGTTCAGAATAACGAGTATTGATAAAACCTGTAATAAGCAAGCGTAGAGACACTGCTAGGAGTTGTTGGTCTCGTTTGAGATACATTTGAAAGTCCAGTTTTATTGAACTTCCGCAATATAACTTGATTGAATTAATGATGTCAAGATGATGAGAAAGACGATGAAGTTTACAGAATATTCACTTATCAGCTTTAGATTTGAGGACTTGCTTCCTTTATTTAGATTTGCTGCATTGATGTCAAGGTTTGAAAGTTACTGTGCCATTTCCTTTTGCCGTCGTCTACAAATTTGGTCTAAGCTTGAAGTATTGGAGCAAGGTTATCCAGGGCTAGCACAGGCCGGAGACAAAATGTCTTTCCACCATTTCTATCTGCACTTAAATGTGACAAAGCTAGAATACGGATATGTTTGTCTCTTTCTCGTGGGATAAAAACTGTGAAAAAATTGTGCACGTCATGCTGGTGCTGCTGGATGTCTGGAACGGAATAGTCACTCCAGTAGCGTAAAGATATGTAGATGACAGATATTAGTATTAACCTCTTTCTTAGGTGTATGCTGTACAGTCTTTCCTCCCTCCTGGTATTGTAGAGTATGGCCTCCCGTCACCAGGTCTTCGTTCAGTCGAAGGTCGAGGAGCCACGGCTCGCCGTCAACAGGAACCGTCACCTGCACCTCCGAATGATGTGCATTGTTCTGGAATACAGAGAACCACCAATAAATAAAATAAACAATTAAATGACTCTACAAGTTAAGGAAATAAAGTTTAACGGAATTATTATGTTATGGCTACATTAGCGGGATTCGGCGATTATTTGTAGTATCGCGACTAGTGCAGCCAAGTATGCAGTACGTCCAGGTTTGGGCGAACACAAATGATTATCGCGCATTGTCGGTAAACTGGCGCGCATCAAAGGGGTTTGAACAAGTTGACAGCTCATGTGCTTATTCTGGATAATGTAGACAAGAATATCGCCCATATGCAAGATGTTTTCAACGCGTCAATGCGACACGAATTATCGCGTGTTACTTACTGTAGTCCAAGCGTTATTATCTTGTGCTCTATTCGTTTTTAGAGCTCTTGGTCTTTCGTTAGCATTTTCATGAAAATCACAAAATTGCGTCTAATGGTAAAAAATTGGCATCTTTAACCATGGCCTAATGACGGTGGTTAGAGGTCAAGAGGCGCCTTTTCGGAGATTTATTCTTGCGTGTGAATGTCCGCGACACAGTTTGTGGTCAAAATATAAGTCGTAGAATTATACGACACAACGCTCATGACAGACTAACCCCAACTTATAAGCATCCTTAACGAGGTTTCCCTATTTGTTGGGAATGAAGAACTGGGGAAGATAATCGATTTGTGGAAGAAACGTCTCTCATGATTGTCATGAGAGACGTAGAGAGGTAGAGACGTGGAGTCTTTCAATTTCTCTACCAGTGGACATTTTGCTAATGGGATATTTTGCTTCTAAATCTTTACAGACTAAGCAATGAAGTGATACAGATAATATCAGGGACGAGGCTTTAAATACCCCTTATGATCGGAAGACCCATCGGAAGGAAGCTCAAGTCTATCCTGAAGGTCCCGGTTAACAGCCACAAAAACCGGAAGGTAGGCATCATAATTGCGCAAATGGTGTGAATTACAACAGCGTTAGGCATCAAGCGGTCATCAACACGAGAGGTCAATCGCATTACGTGCTTCCGTTCCGAATGTCGAAAATTATATTATTATCATTGTCTATAAATAATATTGCTGAAATGTTATCGATGGAAATGGTTTTAGAGGTTACCTCTCTAAGTAGACAATTTAATTAAATTGCTAGTTTGCTAGCAGTTTCCATGGTGGACTTCATAGAAACGACTCGGTTAAGACCGCCATGGGAAGTATCACAGTTTTGCTCAACTGCAATAGGGTATTTAATTTACTCTTAGATAATTTACTATATTTCGGATTCTAGCGCAATGTTTCCAGTGAAATTACAAGGCATAAAGCGATATGACAGCTAATGACTCAGAGTAACAAGGTGAGTGAAGAACTATGCAAAGTTTTGAACAAATAATATAATATTCACTACCAACTGCCTCGGTGGCTCAGTTGGTAGTGAACCTGCCTTCTGAGCTTGGGAGCTTGGGGGCTTGGTGGGTTCGATTCCCACCTAGAGCAAACATTCATGTGATGAACAATTGCGTTTGTTCTATGTCTGGGTGTTATTGTCTATTTAAGTATGTATTTAAAAATATATATGTATGTATATCAGTCTCTGGCAGCCATAGTACAAGCTTTGTTTAGTTTGGGGTCGGGCAACCGTGTGTGGAAGAGCCCCGATTTTTTTATTTAATAATGGTTAAAAGTTAGGATGGCATGGGCAAGCAAATAGTAGTTACATCAAGTGAGCTACTTGTTCGTCTTCCTCATAATCTCATTAGGAAGAAGTCCACTGCTGGAAAAGGACCTCCCCTAATGATCTTTATAATGACCACATCAAGCGGATCCCGCTTTTTTTCTCCTTCCACTTTGCAGTATATAGGGTTTTTTTTAAAGAGTGGCAAACAAGCAGACTGCCTGCCTGATGGTATACCGGTAACCGACGCCTATGAACATACGCTTCCATCTTACTCAATCGTATAAATGTGAAATATACTCACATTGTCTCTTGTCGATGATATTTCTCGTTTCGTTCGGCCATGATGTAAAACCGGGTATACTATACTGTGTGTATTGAAGTCTAAGGCGGGATTTTCTGAAACAAAGAGAAAAATATCATTAGCATTAAGTTGTAGATTCAAAATAAAGTAAGGAACAGGACTTAGGTCCTAGAGACTAGTTTTTCTACCCGCGGTTACGCTAACATTCCACAGCCTACAACTAACTGCGCCCAGTAGTTTCTGAGTTCCAGCTGTCTCTGTACCGGATTTCATGTTTTTTTTTTTTGTCTAAACGAAACTTCGACTTCTCTTGTTGAAACTTCACAGAATATAAGCCGGGGGGTTATCTGAAGATTGCATGAAAATTTCAGCGAAATTTACACTGGCTGTTTTGGAGTCCGTATGGAAAACACATAAATGTACTTAGGCATATGTATTCCCAATTTCCCATCAATTTATTGATACAGATGGTACTAAATGATTGCGTAGCTTCCTATAAGTGATACAATTTCACAAATACGACCAGTAGTTCCGGATATTACGTTGATTAACACGATAGTCAAGTTAAAATAACTGAGATCACTTACAACCAGGTATTAACAAGCTGCAAAGATCTCCGACTTCCTTATTGCAACCCACAAGCTTCGCAACCAAGTGCTAAAACGGTACAAAACAGACGCGATCTCATCTATTCCGCAGTCGACCAAACTACCACTTTACAGAAGAAATTACAACTTAAATGATCAAGTTACTGACCAGTTAACTACTAATTGAATTGGATAACGATACGAAACGATAGACTAAATAATAGCTACAAGGGAACCCACACAAGACCATTATCACTACGATTGATAAACGAGACCAACCGCAGAACGTAAACAGACTGGCAATTCTGGGGCACTCGGCTTTGTTTCTGTTTCCGTCGCTCTCATGTCTATCTTAGCAGGATTGACAGATGGCAGAAGTAATATCTATCGCCCCAGAATAAGCTCGAGAGCGCAGTGACATCACGGGCGCCTAAAAGGCGATGAGACACACACTCAATACACCTTATTGTGTCAAGGAGGATCAGATATCAAATAAGATAAGGCATAATGAAAATGCAGGAAGTTGTAGACTTGCCAAGTCTTTAATAAATATGCTGATGACTTATGCTTTCTTCCTGCATGGATCACAATATTTACAAGGATTACGACAACATGTAGAGGCAAACAATATTGCTTGATGGGAAACTTTAGGTATGTACTTGACAATATCATCTCCCTTTTAGGCATATCTGCCCATTAGGCATAGTCGGAGAAGCCTCGCCTCTTAAGCCAGGGGGAGCGGTTTCGATCCCAGCCTACACCAATTTGTTCATTTGTGAACAAATGTGCGTATCTATGTCATCTGCTACATAACTGGAGCCCAATGTACGGCAACAGGCTCGCCCTCTGTCACATTTGAAACTGAATAACGTCCGGCAAAGTGTCGGTGCAGTACAACTCTGCCAGCCCCTTCGGAGGAAAGGCGTGTCGATATGTTATGTTATTAGGCATATTGTTGGTAGGAGATGGATAAGGCCAAACTAAAAAGAAACACTAAAAGAAAACAGGAAACACTAAAAAGAAACAGGACTAAAAAGAATAGCGTGACGTGAACGAGAGAGGCCCTTAGTCAAGCAGTCTGAAGACTAGCTGATTAGAAAAATACCATCCAACAACAATAATATTTTACCACCCTACTTTTTCATCTAATGAATCCTAACTTCCTAACTAATGTTATAAATGCGAAAGTGAGTTTGTTTGTTCCTAACGCTTTCACGCCCCAACTATTCAACCGATCGTGATGAAATTTCGCATACACGTTGTCTGGGGTACAGAAAAGGACATACAACAACTTTTTATGCCGAATAGTTTAACGGTTCCTGTGGTACCGCGGGTGAAACCGCGGGGCGCAGCTAGTAATTAATAAATATGACTGAAACACCAAGATTAAAGGTTCAATCTTTATCATGTTTTTTTTTTTGATTGAATGGGCCCACGTTTGACCACAACACACCTGATGGAAAGTGACGATGCGGTCTAAGATGGAGTACGCTTGCCCATGAGGTGCTTATTCACTCTTGTCTTGAAGAGATCCAGGTTGTATCTATTGATGGGGAACACCAAGGCAGGAAGTGCGTTCCACTCCTTGGCAGTTCTTTTATGTTTATTAGACTTTCTCATAACATAACTGAGGGTGATAGTTAGTTCGTTAAAATACTAGAACACGTGCACGTTTACATGACATGCAAATTGTCATTAGATAAAGCGAAAGGAAATACATTTACTCGTACGTGCCGATAAATGAGCTACGAGTATGATTCATTATAAGAAAATGTTCAGTTACATAAAACAATGTCCGTTACGGTATTGGAGAAAAACAAAGGTTAAGTTAAACTTTTCACCGCGTGAGCTTGTAAAAGATTTTTAAGCACATTTTGCCTAGCATTAGACAATTGATGTGATTTTAAACAATGTGATTTATACATACCTTAACCATTTCGAAAAAAATCCATAAAATGACTCGACAAAAAAAGATCTGTATTTTATTTTATTTTACATTTATTGGAGAATTTACAGCCAATTGATAATAAAAAAATAATATTGTACCTAATTTACAAGGCCAATTAAAAGTTCCCGCCAATAGATCAGAACTTAGAAAGGAGCATAGCACCAGCAATGTGCTGGGTTATAAGTAATGTAGGTAATATGTAAGCAAGATACTAAATACAATTAAGTTAAGGTTGAGAATCAAAAAAATGAGGCTAAACGTGCGCTTATTACGTGCAGTAACGTACGTAAGAATTTATTTATGAATGAAGAAGTCCTGTGAAGAAAGGCACTTTTCTTTTAGTTTGTTTTAACAATGGGTATATGGAATAGAGGGGTATTGAACCTGCTCACAAAATTTTACGAGAATCAGTTGAGGAATGCGACCTGTAGGATGTCGGATGTGTATTGTATATGTATTGTATGTGTATATGTATTATGTCGATGTCATAGCTCACAGATACACTAGTAATTACGTGTTTAGTGTACTAGTAAGTACGTGTATAGTCCCAAAAAAAAATTGCTATCTAAATATCTTGACTGCCTCGGTGGCCCAGTTGGTAGTGAACCTGCCTTCTGAGCTTGGGGGCATGGGTTCGATTTCCACCTAGGGCAAACATTTATGTGATGAACATTAGTGTTTGTTCTATGTCTGGGTGTTAATATGTATTTAAGTTTGTATTTAAATATATCTAAGTATGTATATCAGTCTCTGGCAGCCATAGTATAAGCTTTGCTTAGTTTGGGGTCGGGCGACCAAGTGTGGAAGTGTCTCGAATTTATTACTATTAATTATACTAATAATAGTATAATAAGAGGGTAGAGCAATAATAATATTGCTCTACCCTCTGAGTAAGTAATTACTTTAAAACTTATAGCGCACGAAACTGCAGTCTCGACATTGTTTCCAACCAAAAGGTCCGCCTCACTCGTTAACCCACTTTAAATTAAAATACAAGTTAATTTTGAACGGTATACTTGATTCAAATTACGAGGTTGTTAAGCGATGCAGTTTATACTAGAGAATATATAAGCTTTCGTTCTATGCAAAATAATCTGCCTAGTTTAATTGCATAAATTAAAAACTTGTAAGTACTGCAAAGCTCTACGATCTTAGATAACTTTACTCATATAATTATATACCTCAAGACTTGAAACGCGTTGAAACGCACTACGAGATGAATGAGCTCATTAAAATTTAGACTCTAATTAGACGAAATACAAGCTATTTCTTGTAACATGAAGCAGGCGTTTCCACTATTCGTTGTAAATGATAGTTTAAAAGTCCATTATAAGAAATCTATAACAGGACTGAACTGAGATAATTCTAAAAATTTTAAGAGATTTAAGAATTTTCGGAGAAACGGTGTAATCAATTTAAATTGTGAATCGTGTATATTTTTAACCGCTTACCAAAACAAGACTAAGTAGGTTATATGTTAGTCTTTGTATTATCTATGTAATTTTTATAACCGACTGCAAAAAAGGAGGAGATTCTCAATTCGTCTAATTTTTATTTGTATGTATGCTACGCGATTATCCCGTCAATTGTGAACCGATTATGATGAGTCTTCTTTTGTTAGGTAGACCATACTTCAGAGGCGACCATACTTCCCGTACAAATTTTATCGATGTTGGTCAAGTTTTTTTTTAAATTTAAACAAAAAAGTTTAAAAATCCAATTCGGATGACGGGCAGTCGGTTTATAGAGTTTTGCTTTTTTATATTATTGAAAACGATAATCTTAAAGGTAAATGGTTGCTGTATATCACAAATACAAGGCAACAAATCAAAGTAACCGTCTAGAAAATTGACAGGAGCTGTCAAAGTCTAACAAAGCAAAGGAAGTGTTGCAAGTTACGGCCCTTGAGGAAGTCCTAAATATCATTCACTGATGCAGTGATAAATGTCTTTATTTAGTATGACACAGTTCACACTTGTTTCCATGTAAGGTTTGATTGGAAGGAAATAAAAACTTATGGACATTCACCTATACGTACAATACATACATATCATTCTACATACGTTTTGTACATTCTAGTTCGAATATGATAGAGAATAGAACCTAGCTCAATCAACCTCTAACTGAACTCTAGAATTTTAAATTAATTCCCGTTCAAAAATTGTTCATCTTCAAAACTTCTTCACACGGTACCTACGAGTACAAACCTTCCGTGTTAAAATTATCTAACTGATATTTCTGATCCAAATAACTAACGGTGAAAGCCGCATCAAAATCGGTTAAGTGCTTTAGGAGTTAGCGAATATACTCGTACATACAGAGAGAGAGAGACAGGCAGACGCGGAAAGGGCCTTTGTTTTGTACTATGTAGAGATGGAGAAGAAGAGAAGAGAAGATGCGCGAACACTACCTTGTTTGTTGAGGAAAGCGGGGACCCTATTCTGTTGCGTGAAATTTTGGTAACTGTCTCTCTCGTTTGAAAGTAGGTTGAAGTCATAAGAGTGAGAGTGACTAAGATAATCACGCGACAGCAGAATAGAGCGCCAGGCACTATAGTTTTTGACCACAGATTATAATAATATCATATATTATAGTCTCTGCGTTACAGTCTCGGGGCTTTAAACCTAAAACTAGTCTATTACTCTCAGATCAACCTAGAGGAAAAGATGGAACACTGCGTTATATCTCGCTGAAGCCACTTCTTTTTAAACTTGTGTGCGTGGTAAAGTTGCCATGAAAAACATTTACAATTGCACGAAAACTAATATTAATTCCCAAATTCTACGTTAGCCATTTCCGTTCCAATATACAACCTTAGTAGATTTAATATTCTAATACTGCACATATTTGTTAGAGTTTAATGTTACGGCCTTTTCAAAATTGACTTGTAAAAAAACTGCACAGTTATCAAAAAGAACCTCAAATTTCAAAATCAAAATCCTGGCCACACTTTAAAAGGTAACGAGGTCAGAATGACCAAGCGAGTAGCGAAGTTTTTTTGCGTCAATGTGTGCGTGTTGTGTACATATACTACAGTAGCGTAGTTTTTTGATGGTTTTTGGCATCACCAAAATCATATGCCGTACGCCATCTTATTCTCTAGGTTGATCTGAGCTATTACTAAGCTAAGACTAGAGCGACTCAGATCAACGACCGTATGTTATTTTTACGACTTGACCAAATATTAAACAATGCCATATGGCGCGAGTGTGCACCATAAAGTTGTGACGTGTTAAACTTGTGAAACAATGTGTAAGACTAAAGAGTTAAGAGCGGGAGTTTAATTGCCGTGGATAATATGATGACTACAATGATACTATCAATGAAATCGATGACAGATGCCATCAGTAACTGTCGTAAGGCCGAGAATTTGTCACGCTGTCATCTCTTGCGCTTTTCAACATTTTTGAATTTAAAAAATCACTAAAGTTTGTTACGAAATTTCGCAATAGGTTAAATTGCTGAAAACTTTACTAAGGCTTAACATAAATAGTATTTTTATCTAAACTAGTTTCCATGCCTAAAATTATGATTTTGAAAATAGAGCTATGACAAGTAAGACTATTAAAAGACAATACAAAAACCTGTTGGCTGCAAAATGTTGTACCCTATGTCACTTCGACTATCAAGACGATTTAAATGACACCTCATATGCCGAAATCCATCAAGCTGTTTAGGCTGTAGGGCGTGCCAATGAAACCTCATACATATACCTACATAAATATTCGAAAAACATAACCCTCCTTGCGCAGTCAAGTAAAAAAGAATGGAGAAAGCAAAGGACGGGAGGGATGAAGATAATGATGATAACATTAGTCGTGCTTAGGTCATTCATTGACATACTTGATATCTAGGCCAGCTCAGCACCCTTGCGTGACCAGGGCAGCCCCATTGACCTAGTTTATTAAAATACCCTCTAATGAGTAGCAGGTCAATAAATGAGACTGTATTTTTTAAAATAACAGATCTTCACGCCTTTCCCCCTTAGGAACTGGTAGAGGTGTAATACAACACCCGCACTTTGCTGACGATATTCAGTCCCAAAAGTGACAGGGGGCGAGCCTGTCGCATTACAACGGGCTCCAGTCATGTAGCAGATGACATAACATTATTTTATTTATTTTATTAACATACAATAAGCACATATGTTCACATAATGAAGAATATTGGTGCATGCCTTCGGCTGGGTTCGAACTCGCTCCCTCTGGCTTGAGAGGCGGGCCTTCTGCAACTACGCCATCTTCGCTTGGTATTTAGTATATGACAGTTTAAGACAATTAACATTGTTAAAAAAATAAACAGGTCTGTCACTGTTGTATTTTGACAGCGTTTTTTTTTTAAACCCTATCCTATCCTATTAATATTATAAACGCGAAAGTTTGTAAGAATGGATGGATGGATGGATGTTTGTTACTCTTTCACGCCAGAACGGCTGAACAGATCTGGATGAAATTTGGCACAGAAATAGATTATACCCTAGAATAGCACATAAGATACTTTTTACCGCAGGTGAAACCGCGGAGCGCAGCTAGTCTTAGATAAAACAAGCTACTTACCTATTAAATAACTAAGACAAAAAACTTAATGTTTCCATAAATATCTGGTTTCCATATTAGATACATCCATTGTGATTGTTATGCAAGAGTCTCGGTATAATTAATATTATTAATAAGATTTAAATATATGCATTCCTACATAATCAGGTTGATACAATAAGAATACTGATTGAAGGTTAAATATCTTTACAGTTTACGTAGATAATATTTTGTGCAACGATCTATTATTTTCTTAATTCAACTCACTGAGCTATATTTATATATACAAAACTACTATGTAACTTTGACTGCCTCGGTGGCTCAGTTGGTAGTGAACCTGCCTTCTGAGCTTGGGGGCGTGGGTTCGATTCCCACCTAGGGCAAACATTTATGCGATGAACATTTGTGTTTGTTCTATGTCTGGGTGTAAATATCTATTTAAGTATGTATTTAAAAATATATATGTATTTATATCAGTCTCTGGCAGCCTTAGTACAAGCTTTGCTTAGTTTGGGGTGAGACGACCGTGTGTGTAAGTGTCCTGATATTTATTTATATTTTTATGTAATAAAAATTACCGCAAGTATTTTATTTTTGTAAAAAGAGAAGTTAAGAAATGCGACCTGTGGAGGAGGACAGCCGGACAAACTCCGACCGCGCGGTCTTCAGTTCACAGCCTACCACCCCCAGTAGTTAACTTTGATCCCTTACTTACTGTGGCATTTTTAACTAGCTGCGCCCCGCGGTTTCACCCGCAGTTAAAAAGCATCCTATGTGCAATTCCAGACTCTGCTCTATACCTGTGCCAGATTTCACCCGGATCCGTTCAGCCGTTTTGGCGTTATTGACTAACAAATATTCATCCATACTTTTGCATTCATAATATCTGTGTGATAGCTGTACCCGGCGGTTTCACCCGCCGTTTAAAAGTACCCTATGTGCTCTAAAATCTATGTTTATCCCAAAATTCATCCAGATCCGTCAAGCCGTTCTGGCGTGATTGACTTACAAACATCTATCTATACATCCATCCAAACATTCGCATTTATAATATTAGTGAGATTAAATTTTAGCATATCATAGCGTCATAATTATGGCAGTAAGGAGCATTGTTTTAAACACACTGCTGGTATTATTTATGGTGCTCTGAATAACCCTATTCTGGTTCAGCTTATCGCACGTACTAATTTCTTACAATGTAGGATCGGGTTACTGAGCACACAGTAAACCGAGATAAACGCAGAGTTTCTTCAGTATTGTGAACGTAAAAAGTAAGATCCGTTAATAAAAACAGGACAAACAGGCCGTCAGAGTTAATTTTAGCTTTTGTAATATTAAAATAGCATGAAATACATTATTAAAGAAAAAAAAAAAACTCGACTGCAAAATGTAGTCTGACAGTAGGGATACAATTTAAATGTCACTTCCACTATCAAGACGATTCAAATGATACCTCAATCGTCGAAATCCATCAAGCTGTTTATGCTGTAGGCCGTGCCAAAGAAACCTCATATATATAATATTATACATACATACATATACACTCGAAAAAAAACACATTCTTTTTGCGCAGTCGGGTAAAAAATACTAGTATTATAATAATAATAAATCATTTATTTCAGGCAATATAACTTCAATTCAATTTTAAAATTTATTTATTAAGTCATAAACATATGTATAATATAGTATAAACTAGTATAACAAACGTTCACGATTTTTGTTTTGTGGCAGATTCTAGCATATGCAAACTTAAGGCATGGTAATAAGAAAGAGTAGTTACATAAGTGAATTGGGATGCAAGGCAGTTGTCAATTAATTATTACGCATGATTTAGAAGGAGCAGAACGTATTAAAGAAATCAAGAAATTCGTATGGGAAATGGGAATCTTACTAATATTATAAGGGCGAAAGTTTGTAAGAATGGATGTATGGATGTTTGTTACTCTTTCACGTAAGAACGGCTGAACGGATCTGGATGAAATTTGGCACAGAGATAGATTACAGTCTAGAATAGCATATAGGATACTTTTTAACCGCGGGTGAAACCGCGGGGCGCAGCTAGTAAGGCAATATAACTTGCCTACAATTCAAGTTACAGAGGCCCATAGAAAATAAATACCTTACAGACTAACATACTAAATATTAGAATAGACAGTATAGTAGAACAATAATCTGGAGACCTATTTCGATTCCGCATTGATGCCTGTGGTCCAGTGTAAAGGCATGCCACACGCGTCGAGCTCTTTTAGCATGGCCCACTTTACCAGCTATTTACGAACGATAGTAGAACAGTAATTAATGAATTGGAGTGGTTAATGACGGAACATGCATTGTGCGAAATATTAAACTATGATTGAACCTAATTAGGTCACAGTTAGGACTATATTCGATAAGACAGCTGCCCGAAGTCAAGGGTTGATTTATGGATAGCTCTAGGTTTTTGTTTGAGCTGCAATTTTCTATGTCCAAAATTTTTTTAAATGACAAATTTGCATGACGTACCTAAACCATGCATATTTTTTTACCATTTTAAAAATATTACCGCTTTTTCATACATATCATCACGCTTTTCCCCCGAAGGCACGAAGGGGTTGGCAGAGGTGTGGGTATTACAATACCCACACTTCTCCGGACAATTATCAGCCTTAAATGTGACAGGGGCGAGCCTGTCATCAATTAAACATTACCTAAAATTTCTATTGAAACAAAAATTATCATTGACTACCATTTCCTGAATCGTTATCATTATAACAAAATTAATGTAACAGCGACCATTTAAAGACACAAAGCTTTGAGATAAGCTCAAAGTACACATAAAGTTACTCCAAATCTCGACAAGTCGACGATAAACCTTCTTGATAACACCTGAATATAAAAGGTAAAGACGACGCGAGAAGACCTTCGTCCTGTGTAATATTATTATAACTGTTAGCTTATAGTTAGATCGGAATATGATTCTCTAAAACACTCGAACGAAAAAAAATAACTTACAAATCGAACTTATTTAGGTTCGAACAGAGGATCGAGAATGATAAGGTGGTACTAGAATATAACGAAAATTAGCAAATGATATCAATAGAAGCACAGCAAAAAAACTAAAGCTGAAAAAGAAAGTAAATTATGCATGCTAATGTAAACGAAATAATAAGGAAGGCGTTCCGTCGAGCGACCCGGTGCTTACTTAACTAAAGTTACTTAACTTATTACGCCTATTTGCACCGCATCGCATTAGTCCATGTCAGCAATAGAATCATGACTGACTGACATGAACTGACGTGGACTGACGATCTGGTGAGGGTCGCGGGAAGCCACTGAATGTGGGCAGCGCAGGACTAGTCGTTGTGGAGATCATTGGGGGAGGCCTTTGTCTAGCAGTAGATGTCTTCCGGGCTGACATGATGATGATGAATAAAATCATGATACGGATCATTACTATAAACTATGATTCACTGTCGCAAACACCATTACATTAATATTATTTACATAACAAACAATGGGACAATAGGAAAGTCAAAATAAATGGCAGCGCGTATTGAAGTCACTAAAGATTATAAAAGAGTTGATAAAATGTAAATAGATCAGTATGAAGTATCCAAATAAAATGTTAAAAGGCAACCAAAAGATATTATCCATCAAAAGTTTTGAAAACTAGTACATATTATATTTATAGAGCAAGTAAAAAAAATACAAAATCGATAACACAAAAGCTTTTGGCTGACTTAACTACACATTGTTTTGATAGTTCAAAGATTCAAACGGAAATCATGAAAATTAATCTACTGCTCTAAATTCAGAAGAGATTACGAGCATAGTACCAAAAATAAAACAAGATTTCTCCGGTCGTTGGCC
Organism: Peribatodes rhomboidaria; assembly: GCA_911728515.1. Taxonomy (NCBI): domain Eukaryota; kingdom Metazoa; phylum Arthropoda; class Insecta; order Lepidoptera; family Geometridae; genus Peribatodes; species Peribatodes rhomboidaria. The sequence continues at coordinate 4,466,475 of OU452190.1, forward strand.
GTCACACCGACATGGGGTTCCGCAGGGCACAGTCATGGCTCCGACTCATTATACCATGGTTACTTAACATAATAATTAGATGCACCGATCCATGACCCCTCGTATGCAGTGGTGCCGCGAAACGCCCATTGTCCTGGACTTTTGACAACCAGCCAAGCAGAACTTTTCAATGCCATGCTAGTTAAGTAAGTAGATATGACACTTTAAACCTAATGCTGTGAGACTTAAGGTTTTTGTGTCCGCAAATTTCTTTTTCAGGAGGTCAACGACTGTCTTTTCGGTTCATAAAAGTTCGTGATATCTAACAAGTGTGATAAGTTCGGATTGTTTATTTATGTAATGTTTGGGACTGACTATAAATAAGAAGCAATTGAATCTATTATTAACTTATCCAAAGACTACTTAGCTACCTATGCCGTATCTTCTATATAATAAAAGTGAAAAACCAGAACGAGATAAAAACGCAAGATGGAGTGAGATGGCGCTCTACAAAACTTCCTTGACATGTTTCTCCCAAACAACTACCTGTTTTTCAGGAATTTGCATGTAATTCGATTCCTTGACCTTCTGGAATCGCGTAAAACTTAATAATTATGGTTTTGGGTGTGTAATTCTTTGTAAGCAGAATAAAATCGCAAGTTCAAATTTCGAGCCAATAGAGATTATATTAGAGAGAATCGCCGGCTAGCTCGAGGAGGGCTATTCCTACACGTGAGATGAGATGAGATTTTATCCTGGTCACTCTCACACCTATGACGTTTCAAACGAGAGCAACAAGGACGAAAAAAATGAGATGAAAATCTCAAATCTCCGAATAGGGCCCGAGGTCGGGGTCGGGGTCGCGTTCAGAGGATAGGCTCTCAGCGCACCCTGTGTGCAACTCTGCCGTTCAAAACATAAGTGTAAAAATTATTATATTACATTGAATAAATTTAAACTGTATTACAACTGAAAAAAAACATATTTTCAAGCAAAGTTATAGAACAACTTAGTCGTTTCGTAAGGCGAATGAAACAACGGAGCCGTTAGAAAACAACGGAGAAACAGGTTTCTATCCTTTGCATAGAACGCACCCGTCTAGAACGTCTATGTCAGTGTTGCACGTTATTGCTCTATCTGCCTCAAAATGGGCAAATGTTATGCAAATTTACAAAAAAAGTCGTATCTTAGTGGATTTATTTAAGCCAGTGGCATGTCAAGTATTTTGATAGTCACAATCAAAGTTGAGTGATCGAAGTCATAGTCTAGCAAAGAGGTAAAATTTAAAGTAGAATAATCGGGATGCTGAAATATTAGTTTGAGAATATTAAATTACTTTTAGGAAAACAATAATTTCTTTTTGTACAGTTTTGTACGTGTTTGTTTCATCAAACAGTGTACTTTTGTCGCTAAACCGTGGGTATATTAATGAAGACAGCACTGCGTTTTCGAAAATATGATGTGGCAACACTTTTTAGAGAAACAAAAAACAATGTCGATGTTGGTTTTGAATTTTGATTTATTATGTCAAATTATGAGAATTATTATGTCACCAAAAAATTTAGGTACTTAAAGGGGGCGAGCCTGTCGCCATACACCGGGCTCAATTTATGTAGAAGATGACATAGTTCAATACGCACATATGTTCACACAATGAACACATTGGTGCGTGTCATCGGCTGAGTTTGAACCCGCTCCCTCTGGCTTGAGAGGCGGACCTTCTCCAACTAGGCTATCAATATATTTTAATTTAATAATTATATTTTATAATTTATATATTGTGTTCTTATTCGTTTCTTATATGTATTTGTATCATTTTAATAATAAAATAATAAACACTTATGTTTACTTATTTGGTTTTGCTAAACATCTTATTATTTACATCACTGTACGTTTATTATAATATATTAGGTAACTGTGTTGCTCAACCACTAAAACTATTGAATGGATTTACATAGAGGTAATTAATTGCTGTGCAATAGATTTCACGCGGGCAGAGCCGCGGGCAAACGCTAGTTTATTATAATTATTAAAATTCAAAACTCAACAACACAATTAACTATGTGCATAATTTACAGTTTCTGCTAAGTATACAAAATAATTTTTGTATAATAAAACAAAGTCAGTTTACAAAACAGTTAACGAAATCTAGTGCATTGTAAATTAGAATTCTAAGCCCCAGCACACGCACAGCAGGTAAACAGATTCTGCTAAGAATTCAATTTAAACAGCGGACGTGTAACTTTTTTTGATAGCTCTACAACTCGTCCCGCCCCAAACGAGGTAAAAAATAAAATATCAGATGTGTGTGGTTCTGTTGCTTTTTTCGTGCACGATGACGCACTGTCTGTGAACTTCCTCCCATTGTGAGAAATGTATCTCAAACGGCTTTGTTGATCCCTATAAGGTTTTAGAATGGGTTTTGGTGAAGGATGATGGTGGCACCACTTGTCCTTGATATGCTCGAGACTTTAGACGTCCATTATTAAATTAAACCTATTATATTTATAGCCCAACTGATGTCTTGGGATTTGATAGATTATTTGGGTTTCTTAGCAAACTTTTTTTTTGTTGAAGTTTGAATTTTGCTCAGTTGCATTAAACAGCAAGTCATAATGAGGCGATGTATGGTTCATTACTGGTAAAAGTACAAAATCAGTGACTGAATCGTAACTGTTCCAAGGTCGTCCGGTATGGTCTGCTACTTTCTCTGATATTGCAAAAAGCATTCTCAATAATTATGCAGTTTCAATGTTAACTACTGGGAGAGATCGGGCACCTACCTCTCTTATTATTTTGAACTTTATTTCAGTTGCAAGATGTTGAAATAGGCACTTACTCTGATAACGTAACAACGCTTGCAGCAACATAAAAGAGAAGAGCATCAGCATTTTGAAATGTCTAGACTACTTTAAAATTCTCGTCTGCTTCATCTTCAAGCTCAAGTTTAGTTACGTCTATTGAAAGTTAGCTTACCATCACAATAGAACTGGGCAAATAGTTCAATAGCGTAACGAATGGATGTCTAGGGTGTTGAGCGCGACACTTCTTGGTTTGTCGCATGAAGGACAAGGTTGCGAAACGTCCATCCGTGTGATTGCAGCCAGTGCACATCTGTTCGAGTGAGTCAGAAAAACTACAAAGTCGTTTAGACTTCACTAGTCATAATGCTCATTTATTCTATGGCTAGTTTAAAAATTAAAGTGTTCAAGCATGCCTGGACTGTTTAACTCATAATAGTGTGTTGTATGCTGGAACAGAGCAGTCTCCAAGTGTCGACTTACGACTATTATAATACTTAAAAAGCACAACTACTCTACATAATGCATGGACCATCTTGAAAAAGCTATCCAACATCCGTAACAGCTACCGTGAGCTTATTGCACACCTGTCAAATCAAAATCTAAACCAATCGCACGTACAAATCAAGACGTCATACGTCAAACATGCGCTCACACATGCATGCGAGGAACACGATCCACGACATAACCGTAATGGATTCGATATGCAAATTAGGTGCGAGGACTCGTGGCACGATTTCATTGCCTCGTGCGGAGACCAATTGAAAAAAATATCATACAGGCGGGACATGGCAACCGTTTAATGTGAATGTGCCATGATAGTTGAATAGAGTTTTATGCTTAGTTGTTATTGTAAAACGAATGCTAACAAAGGGAGCTTTATAAACATAAAACGGTTTGAAACCTTGAAAGAGCAATTAAGGGCATGTTATTTATTGTTATCAGTCGCTTGGTAGTGACCAGATTTACCGAGAAAGCTCTCGTCATGATGTTTGTCAATTCGTGTAAAGTTCAGAGCCAGAATAAAATAATGACCGAGGCCCAGAAAGAAACGAGGCTAGCAAATATCGGCCGACATAATGACCATTCAATGACTCCGCAAACAGTTGACGACTAAGATGTTTTTTTACTCAATAATATCGTAACCTTGAAAAGTTGGTTTATTTTGTAAAGAAGTAAAAATATTCCCAGCAAAGTTTTCATTGTGTATCACGCCTTTACAATAGTCTCAATCGGCTAAAATGTCTCGGTCACGTCGATTGATTTGTAAAACAAATAAATTGTCTTCACGGTCTTTCACCCTAACAACGTTTTTCTTACAACGGTAAATACAATCATTGTGACCCGGTTGTAAAATCTCACGGCCTGAGGCAGGACTTCAGTTGCCATTGTACCTGAGGTGACTGCAAATGTGCAAATAAATATGTATACATGAATTTTGGGTGTCACTGTACTGTTCTGAAATTGTAAGGCCTTGATTTAAGATGTTTTCGATAGCCTTATTGCTAGGACTGATCATATAAATATGGTGCTGTTGACTCTAGACTGAACCGTCACACTGAAGGACATTGGTTCGTTATGAATAATTGATAACCAAATTCCATAAACACGATTAACATAAACGAGTTTAAACAAAATTAGCATTTCAACGAACTTTGCGATGAACTGAACACAATTTGATTTGGATCTATTGCGGAAATGTCGTCAGAAGCATTGGAAAAAGATAATGTGAAGAAAACAAAGATACAATAAAAGAGAGGCAGATAGATTGTAAAAAACAAAGGTGACGAAACGAACAGTTTTATATGAATTTAGAGAAAACCCTCAGTGAACATTTTAAAACGATTAATAACCATATTCAAGGTGCCGACACTGACCAGTGACCACATTGCTGTAAAAGAAATACGCCATGCAACTAACATCCGTTGCGGATATTACCAATTAGCATGTCCAAGAGATGTTCACGCATACGCAGTGTCTTTGCATTACTGGGTGTAATTGCAGGGTAGGATGTCCAGTAAAAACGTTGAGTTCGTAGAAATATTATATGCGACGTCAATAAAATGAAATGTCTATAGACACCTTCTCGCTCGCAAAAAATTAAGCTTTTTGCTTGGTGTTATTTCAAGTGTAAACTGAAGTCGTTATATGTAAGCCACAAAAACGACAGCTGCCGTGGTTCACTGTCTCATCCATACTTCCATACTAACATTATTAAATCGAAAGTAATTGTCTGTTTGTATTGTAGGCTTTACACGGCAAAACGGCTTAGTTACAATATTTCACGAGGAAGATTTTTGGATACATTTTCTGAATAAACGCGAACGAAGTCGCGGGTGACTGCAGGTAATTATGTATATAAAGGGGTATACGGGACGGTTAATATTACAGCAAAGATAATAATAGATACCGAGATCTTAAAATAAGTCATACCAACAACAGCGTTTTGGACTGGGCCTCTTTAAAAGTAGCATCGAATCATAATCCTAAACCGTCACCAGCTTTGTATGTCAGATCTGAGAACATCGTCAACTAAACACTTCAAACCGATGCTACTGAGATGGCTATCAAAACAGAGCAAATTAACACCTGCGAAAAGTACATAAGCGGCGCCAAGATACAAAGTTACGATGACTAACTTCATGAATGGAGTGACTCATTATTCCCGCGAGTTATCTTACGTGTATTCTTGAGATCTTGTGACGAATGAGATGTATATTACGATATTTATGTAAACAACACTTAAGACTAGTATGTAGAAACCCAATGTGAATGTTAAATCGTGATTTTTATAGTTATATGTATCATTGTAGATATTATTCTGATTTTAAATGAAATGCCGGTGATAGAGAAGACAATTTGTTAATTAATTGATTGATATAAGTATTGATAGTGTTACAGAATAAGTTAATAGAGATGCTACGAAGAGTCAACTACAATTTATGTTTTTATTCCATCCAACGGTTGTCTAGAAGAGATAGCTCTTACTCGATAAGACCACTCTTTGCATCTACATCGTTTAGTTTATTGTATTTGGTGTCAAAAAAGAGTTTTTTATTGTATCAGATATTGTCATGTAAAATTTTAAATCCAAGAAAAGAAAGAAATAAATTTATTTTGAAACCATACATACAATTAACAATATAAACGACAAATAAAAGCAATAAAACAAAGTAGATACTAATATAAATAATAAACAATAATTACATGTGTTTAAAAAAGGCTCCACCTCAGCATAAGCTCACAGAAAAAAAACTATTCTCCTATTAAGACAATATTTATTGGCCAAGAATAATAATGATTTATATATGGCCTAAACAATGAATTCTTGACATTAGCATATTATTGTTTTAAATTGACTGTCTTAAATTAAGACATGTATTTTTAATTCAAATCAATATTATTCTCAGATTAATAACTATTAATTCTAGATCTGAGGTAGCATATATTTTTATTCCAAATTAATATTATTCTCAGATTAATAACTATGAATTCTAGATTTTAATTAACATGTATTTTTGTTTCAAATTAATATTATTCTCAGATTAATAACTATGAATTCTAGATTTGAGTTAACATGTATTTTTGTTTCAAATTAATATTATTCTCAGATTAATAACTATGAATTCTAGATTTGAGGTGTCGTGTATTTTTATTTCAAAACAATATTATTCTCAGATTAATAACTATGAATTCTAGATATAAGCCGTCATGTATTTTGATTCCAAATTAATATTATTCTCAGATTAATAACTATGAATTCTAGATTTGAGTTGAAATGTATTTTTATTTTAAAAATACCATGTCTTCTTACAAAAACAACTTTATTTCAATCGAAGAAGACCTATACTATTGAATTGAGATGATGTTTTAATAATTTATTCTTAAACTAAGGGTTTTTTGGTTTTCTTTTTGAGAATATAATTTCTTGTATCAAAGTAAGCTTGTGTTTTAGTGATAGAATCAAATTCTCATTATAAAACGTACTATTCTTAGGCGCACCGCAGACGACGGCGTGGACCAGGCCAGGCCGGTCAATTTCACCGCGATCGATAGAACAAAGGGTATACTGCCAACCCACACGTGGTCAAAAAGACCGTGGCTGGTCGCGCCGCCAGTGCCCGCGTCACCGTGTGGGTTGGCAGTATACCCTTTGTTCTATCGATCGCGGTGAAATTGACCGGCCTGGCCTGGTCCACGCCGTCATCTGTGGTGCACCTGAATGGCAGAAAATGTTTTAGAGTATGATAAATAGATACAGAAACAATTACTGACATTAGCATTTTTTAAGATACAAAACATGTTATGCAATTAATAAATTCACTGAAATACAAGAAATTAATCTCTATTGATCAGGTAAAATAAACAAAAAAAAATATTACTAAGTGTAATGTATTTATCAAAGAAAAACATACAAAATTATTAGGCACAAAGTTAAAAACCTACTAGCCGAGCTAAATTGCCGAGTTGTGTTTCTACTCTCTAAAAATAATAGAAATAAATGTCTTGGCATGGTCTTACTTACTCGATACACCATTTTATGAGATTAAAAATAATTGAACATACTTTTGATAAATCTGCCAACTTAATTTACTAGAAAACAATATTACATATATCCAGAAGTATTTTCATGTTTTTGTTTTAGTTGTTGGTTTCGTAGTACTTCAAAATTGATTTTCCATATGGTGATGTCGTAAGCAGTGTTTTCAGGTCAGTCAAACTCTGGTAAGCTAGGTGCGTTCGGAAACAGATTTTCTATATGGTCTACGTCCGCACATAAATCCGATATGTCAGCTGTGGTAATGGTGATATTCTCGGTCTGAAAAATAAATAAAAATTTTATCTTTGTGTTTTTAGTACATGAGTATAGGCCACTTCCTCTACCCAGTTTCTTAAAATATTTTAGAATTTTTAATAAATAGGTATTACTCAGTATTACTCCGAGTACAGAAAATTGATTAGTGCATTTTAATTTATTGATAGCTTACACTACTACAGGGGTGGGGTGGGTTCGACCCGTAGTTTCATAGGAAATGGTAACTTCTCCGGGATTAAAGCAGTCATGTCCTTTTCTGTACCCCGGACACCGTGTATGCAAAATGCAAAAGTTCAATCGAATCTGACTGTACATACCGTCGTCAACGATGTCAAATATTCTTCGATTTTGTTCTTTAATTTAATACGTGTTCCTATAGTCGGACACAACTCTTTCAGAAGATCTCCTTTAACTTCTTGGTCGAGAGTTATTCAATTACCTGAAATGAAGAATCACAAGTTTTAATCCAACAATAAAATTATCTTCATAGCAAGGTTAAAACATCCGTCTCTCGGGTTAAGAATACAGTTACTTACTTACCACTAAATTGCTCAATGATGTCCGGGGGAATATTCCAACTGGTGAGCAATTCTTCCATTTTTCCGTTATAGGGATCTTAATTACTGTATTAATGTAGTAATCCCTTGTGTTTTTACCTAACGTAACTTAGGTTAAGTAGGTAGCTACATATATCTTGGTCACCAAATAACTACGAACACTCACTAACGAAAGATGATAAAACAACTACGTAGGACCCAATCACTTTCATTCAAATTAAAAAACAGTCAAAGAACCTCTTATTAATCACTTGTATTGTAAAATAATAACTTGCGCGCACACACGATGTTAACCTGTTAGATGTAATGGCGGCGTGGGCGGCGGCCACCGAGCGAACTTCATTCGCAGTGTTGCCAATACTGATTCCGCAAAGAGCGCTAAAAAGTCGCCGGAACCATGGTAAAAAAACCTACTTAAATTTTTTGGGTTACAAGGAACCCGTTAAATTTGTTCTGCCCGTCCGTCCGTCTCAACTTATTAAAATTTGTATTTTTGAACCTTAATATTGAAAATGACTTAGAATTCCTTGAAATTACTTAGATTTACTTGAAAATTACTAAACTAGGTGCTCTAACCACTGATCACGGATGTTAAGCAACGGACGACACGGTCAATCTTCGTATAGATGACCGCGGGTGGCATTCACAACTGAGCATAACAACAATCGTCAAGCTGTGTCAGAGGCCCTTGGGTTGGGTGGCAAGAAACATAACCAAACCTAGCCACTCGGTCTATACTAACCTGTGTGCATTTATGGTATACTAGCTGCGCCCCGCGGTTTTACCTGCGGTCACACATTTGAATAACAATATTATTACCCTCCACTGTCATAGATAGGTCACATTTCCAGTCAGCTTTTAGCGTTCCGTACCTCAAAAGGAAAAAACGGAACCCTTATAGGATCACTTCGTTGTCCGTCTGTCTGTCTGTCTGTCAAGACCCTTTTTCTCAAGAACGCGTGAAGGTATGGAGCTGAAATTGAATTGAAACTGATGACATACTCAAGTCCATGGTCTTCATGTCAACCCAATCAAAAGATACAGCTGTTTTTGCTGCTAATTTTGGCATTTTCAAAGGAAAACGCGCAACTCAAAAACCTACAGGGTACTTCCCGTTGACCTAGAATCATGAAATTTGGCATGAAGCAAGGTCTTATAACACAACCAAATGAAAAATTCCGAAAATTGCGTATTTATAAATATTTGACGAAAAAAAACCAATACAAAGTTAGTTTGTAGTTCGATCGTATTGAAGACCATACATATCAACTACAAATGAAAATTGTTTTCTAAACTAACTAACTTTTAGTGATTTTAATATTTTTTGTTGACTATAATTATTATTAGTAGGTATGTACGGAACCCTTGGTGCGCGAGTCGGACTCGCACTTGTTTTAGTTTCAAGTAGGTTTACACTTAGCTAAATTTAGTAGATTAAATTCAGGTATTATCATATTCATCTCATCATCATCATATCATATTACACTTGGCTAAATTTAGTAGATTAAATTCAGAAGCAAGTTCAAAATTCAAAAATTTCTAAATGATTCAGTCAGTCAGAAACCACCCTTGCTTCTGAATTTAGTATCCTAACGATATCCTAAATTACTAAATGCTATTACACCATTGTAAACAGTGACGTTACCAAGTGTTTGAAATATCCTATGGTTCGAATAAATAAATTGAATTGAATTGAACACTTCACTGAATTCAGTAGCATTAATTTTCCGTACCATTATTTTTGAATATTTTAGAAGTAGTTTCTATGGCGGTCCGTACCTACACGTTCAATCTCGATGCGTTTGGCCGCCTATGCGTTTTTGTGAAACTGCTAAATATTGGTGTAATTTTATAATGTGGCAATATCAAGTGTATGAGCCAAGAATAATTTTCTTGAATTTAAGAACCATTATTTTTGAATATGTTAATATACCTACTTAGTTCAATCAAATTAATAAATGCTAAATACATCAGTAGGTACAAAGACTAACCCTTGTCTCACATGGCACGAACCATTTAACTTTCTGGTAGGTATACGATATATAATATACTATGTGTTTCCAGCTTTTAACAATAAAATAACATGATTAGGTATTATAAATAAGTATACTTATCAAAATGCAATTAATTTCGCGTACGGGATCCATTTCTATTATTGTTCGTTGACCGTTTATTACTATACTTACCTAGATCCTACTTCCTACTAATATTATAAACGCGAAAGTTTGTGAGAATGGATGGATGGATGGATGTTTGTTACTCTTTCACGCCAGAACAATCTGAACAAGCTGAACAGATCTCTGTTCAGCAGTCTGAACAGATCTGGATGAAATTAGGCACAGAGATAGATTATAGTCTAGAATAGCACATAGGATATTTTTTAACCGCGGGTGAAAACGCGGGGCGCAGCTTGTAAGTAATAATTTATGAACTTTCATTACCTACTGAACAAAAGCAGCTAAGGTACCTATTAATCGCATTGTCACAGGCTTAAAATAACTACTTAGGAGCCGTTCATTAATCACGTGAGGCCAGAAAGAGGAAGAGGGGGTTTACACGTACATATCACGTGTATTTATTTTTTCGTCAAATTTCTAAACTGAAAAGCGGCTTGTACCTACCTACCTAGCTAGTGGGATTTTGACTAACTGTTGCCTGGCAACGAACGAAGTCCTCGCGCGCCTCGTCTCGACCTACTAAAATACCTAACACGTGTTTTTTTTGCTTTTTAATCGTCACCACGTATCACCAAGTTAAAAATGGTAAAAAAAACATCTCGAATTATAGGCGTTAGATAAATTGTGAATAGGATTGAATTCGCATGTTTGCTATCACGGGGTGAATTTTCTGTACTTGTACTTACTGTTTATTCTGTGGCCTAGTCGGGTTAGCATTTGACCTTGCATTAATTCCCGTCAGTAATTTTACGAGTACAGTATTTTTTATTGCCGGAATCTTTAGTGGGCGTAACCCTAAGAGTGAGTTGCATTAACTAGGTAATTTTGACAAAACGATAACCAAAGAGTAACTGGCCGTAAAAAAATGGGTTCCATCATTTTAGCAATGGTTAAAATGACATCACAAATAACGATAACAATAACGGTCCAATTTCGGGCGGTTAGCGGTTAAAGTTGTTAAGTCATATGTCACCTTGTCTGTTATCTTATTTTTTGTCAAGGAATGGTTTTTGCTCAATATCTCAGTCATTTTCAACTTTGCAACAATAACACTAAGAACCTAAGTGGTTGTAAATTAGATTCTCTACAACTTTAGTGCCAATAGTTTTTATCGTGCGATTGATATTTTTTTAATTAATCGGTAAGAGTGGTAAAGTACTTTTAAAAAATGTTTTTGAATGGAAAGTGTAATCCTATCTTTGGTTAGTGTTAATACCTACTCAATTCGAAACTGAATGTGTTTCAGTTTCGAAATTGAGTAGGTAGGTATCTCAAAATACTCTACCGAAGAATACTCTTCTAAATAGAAGATAATCTTTGTGCTTCCTTACAGAGAAACTATAATTCTTGGTATAAATATCTCCATATAAATTATTTCTAGCATAAAGAACAATGATGTCTTCAACGAACACTAAATAATTGGATTTAAACCAAGTATCTAATATTTTTGAATGAAAAAAACCTGCTCTTGATTGGAAAATTCAATCTTTTTTTTGGTCAACACATTCACTGTTTCGAAATTGAGTGTCTCAAAGTTCTCTACCGAAGAATAATTTTCTCAATAGAAGATAATCTATATGCTTCCTAACCGAGAAACTATAATTCTTGGTATAAATATCTCCATATAAATTATTTCTAGCATAAAGAATAATGTTGTCTTCAACGAACACTAAATAATTTGATTTAAATCAAGTATCTAATATTTTTGAATGAAAAAAAACTGCTCTTGATTGGAAAATTCAATCTTTTCTTTGGTTAAAACATTCATAGTTCTTGAATTAATACCACAAAGTATTGAATCAAGTATGTTATTCTTAGTTTTAGTATCAATTATGAGAATAATTTATTTTTATTGTAAGACTTCTGCATTTCTTGGGTTTATAATAATGTTTCAAATTAAGATAATATTGTCTCATATTTAAACAATATTTTTGAGAATAATCTTATTTTTGATCTAAGCAATTTTGTAGTGGCATTTTTTTCCGTGCTGTTTAATGAATATTTTCGCTCAGAAATGGGATACTCTAGATTGAATATACTAGCTGCGTCTCGCGTAGATAATATTTAGATTCGCGGGTAAAAAGTATCCTTTGTACTAAACAAAGGATACTTTTTACCCGCGAATCAAAATATAATCTATACCAATGTCAAATTTCATCAGGATCCGGTTAGCCGTTCTGGCGTGATTGAGGAACAAACATCCATCCAAACATCGTATCTAATATTAGTGAGAGAAGATAAAGAAGAGTAGTTTTATTATAAAAACTAAGTTTTTAGATACAAAAAATCAATGCAGCATCTTGTTACAGCGAGAGTCACAAAAATACAATGTTTAAGTGACCCTTGTCCACCCTGAAACTTGATAACAAATTAAGTGCATCGTCGGTTTAAGAACGACTGGGTAAATGATTTATAATTGCATTGGGTAGAGGATTTACTTGATTGCCTTATATTTCGGAAAACCTGACCTAAGTGGACATTCATACTTAAAATAAACATTTCAGCGTTAATAAGGACATTAAACATTCATTGGTTATTGTTAAATTTGAATTACTTTGACGCGTGAAAATTACCTTACAAATTATTGCCCTAAATGAAAATTGCCTTTTGCCTCAGTTTCTTGCCTGTTCTTCTGAGTAGTAAGCTCTTTTTTCGAACAAGGCGGTCGAGTCTTTTATAAAACTTTCACGTTCACAAGTGTATCTTTGATACTCAATGGAATAAAAACATTTTGACTTGACTTTGACCTTAAAAGTCGTTTACAACATCAGTTTCTCTGTTTTGCTTCACTTACAATTTTATTTTATTTTATTATTAATGGTTTCCCAATGATGAACTTTTATATAAGTCACATTTAATTTTAATAGAGAATACCCAGTTATCACTAACTAAACAAATATAATGTCATTATAACTTAATATGATTCATATCGTTGCATTATCCCAAACAAAACCGACTGTAGTTACATTTCATTATTTGCCTACATAAATATTTTATTGGTTAATATTGTTAATGCCTATAGCATACCTACACTTTTTTACACTGTTGTTATAACGAATATTAAATTATTATCAAGCATTGAGAAGATATAGAAGTAAATTTTAATTTTTGTTTGACAGCCTTTGCAAAAGGCCACAGGTCCACCTTGCCGTGGACCTGTCTCCCTATTTCGTCTTTCCCGATCAGCGACTAACTATCGACGAAACAGTTTTATCGTGCGTGCTAGCACTACTTTCAACAAAGTATGTAAAAATCCTGAACTCGATATTGATATCTTTTTCTTAAGTATACCTACTATTAGGAAGCGATTAAGCGACAATTTTTTCGATAAATTTAACCTGTGATACAAATAAAATTTCTTGTATTTTCTTTTTGTTAGTGAGTACTGATACTATGCTTTATCTATCTATTTATCTTTATATAAAATTTTTTTTTTTAGTTCATTCTTTTTTCAAAATCTATTATTTTGCGTTGTTTATTATTTCATTTTTTTTGTTACGTCTACTTCAATTCTATTTATTTAATCATTCTATTTGTGCGTCAATTCCTTTTTTTTCTACTATATTTCTTAGAAGTGTCTCCCCTCTAAATGACTTTTTTAGTAAATATATTAAATTTACTATTCTGTTATTGTAAGGTCGTTGGTTGACCTGAAATGTAAAAATAAAATAAAATAAAATAAAATAAAAGACTCGTTTTAGATTATACTATACATAATACCTTAAAACCATCATTTAGTCACCTGAAGTATTAAAAAAATGGTTTTAATTAGCCTATTTCTATAAACCTAGAGCCGCCGTTACCCACATCCTCGCGTTTCTTCAACAGCGTGAATCAGCTGGTAAGTAAATGAATCAATGGAGATCGCATCTGCGCCAGGATGTGCGTGGGAGTCTACAATCAACGCTGCTGGTGTGTCGAAAGGAACTGGCACAGCTCGGGCTTTATTGCTTGCGAAATTATTACTTTTGCTTTCTAAAGATAACACTTTGTTGTATGTAAATAATGTAATAGCAAATTTTTATTTAATGATATCTCTTTAAACGAGTATACATGGTTAAATGTAACTTACCAAAAATCTCTTAAGGGTTCATTGAACAACTTTTACTATGGGACGAACTCTGAAATCGCGAAAAATTAGTGTCCATACAAAAGCTGTTCCATACATTTTGTCTCAGGCCAATAAACTGTATGGAACAGCAGATTTTTTTTTTCGCGATTACAGGATTGGCTTCATTGTAAAAGTTGTTCGTATTGATGAGTACAATGAACTGTTAGGAGGTTTTTGGTTAGTTACCTATAACCCTGTATATTAATGAATCACTATTTCCCTTGGTCATCGCATCACGCGTGAACAGATGGAACATTTTCGCAATTTTTTTTTGTTGCATTTATTGCCAGGAGAAGGATCTTATGAATGAAAAAAATAAGATACTATCCCGAAAAAAATAACAGTTCCTGTGGGACGCGGGTGAAACCGCGGGGCACAGCTAGTTGTTTATATTAATAACTATCGAACCGCCCCGACTTCGCAAGGTACCTATAAACCTTCCGTGAAAAAATTAATAGTAGATAGTAAATCACATCAAAATCTGTTGCGTGGTTTAAGAGGAGTTAGTGGATATACAGACAGAGGGACATGCAGACGCGGAAAGCGGCTTTCTTATATACTTTGTAGAAACAGGTAACATTATTTTAAGCCTTGAATATTCGCCAAATGCGTCTATTCAACTCGTAATAGTGAAGAAGCTACGGACCCTACCGATATGAAAAAAATACCACCAATAAGATCATTCTGTTACCTATTAATTAGTCTAATTAAAATATTATATTACTTACTAGATTGCGAGTAAAAAAATATTAAATGAACGTTGTTTTCGTTCTCATGGCGTGCAATACCGTGCTTACGGAGATTACGTTACTATATATTTTTACACCTTCGGATAGGAAATTAAAAATATGATTGATCGTTCTTTTACCATATTTTTAGAGCTAAAATTGAGTTAGTTTAGTAATATTTTGTGTTATTTTGAAGTATTTCGTCAGATCACGTGACCACTGACACCCGCGAGCTCCTTTGCGGGGGACGGGCCAGTCGGCGCCAGCGCCTCACGAAGGAAGGACGTACTCGCCTTGCCGAAAAATATTTTCGCATTTTTTTTCTATTTGTACGTAAATCATCAATTAAACAGTGCTTAATTATCCAGAGCCAATCAAAAAAAGTAGTTTTTCAAGACATTTGATAAGTTTTTAGTGACTTTACTACTAGTGAAAATATTTGGACAATAATTGATCGCGTTGTGAGTAGAGGGTACAGAAGGTTGATCCGATGAAAATGGGAGATGTCACCAAGGCAGCTAGGCGTAACAAAAAAATTAGACTCCAACTAGGTAGCTAAGTGGTAAGTACCTACCTACCTATTAATATTTAATTACCACATAAATATTTTTACCCGTTTGTTCTTATTGTGTAGACTGAAGTGACTAACCCTAGTGTCTGAGTTTTTAGTGGCATATGATTCGGTCTGACGTTTGTTTTCCTGATAAAAATACTTAATAGAAAACTACAGACGTGTCCTCCGACCTATGTTAACTCTCAGGGCTTCACCGTCCATTACACCTTATTGCGATGATTGTTGGATTTACCCGCCGACGCTGTGCGACCATGAACCTTATTTTGCTGTGATACGAGCCGCGGTCGCGCAGCGTCGTGCTGTACTACAATCATCACGCCACGGCACGGGCCCCATTGTACATGTTGCTCATGATAATTATCCAAGTGCAAGACTTGTCAGAACTGTGTTTTTTTTCTTGTTATGTACAAATGTACCTATATGTGTCATATTAGTACATTGCACAGGGTTATCGGTATAGGGTGTACTAAGCCAAACGGGGGTCATTGTACTCTTCATTATAAACAACGATTACTTTTTAAACTTTTTTATTTGTAAATTAAATCGGGGAAAAAAGCATCTGCTTACATTTTGTCGACGATCGATGAGCTTTTTGTATGAAACAGCTGTTTTTTTTCTCGTGATTTCATTTGATTCAATTATTCACAAAAATTATACTAAGGTCAATATACCTAAGCCATTTCAAATTGAAGCTGTGGCATACTTGCTGATGCCCCAACACCTAGTTAATAACATAGAAATGGGGAGTATTCTATAGTTAATAATAATAAATAATCCTTCTTGAACAATCGGGTAAAAATAAAATAATGATAATTATTATGTGTACTTACGATGTCAATAAGCGGTCGTTGCGTGCGAACGGTGTAAATGACTAATACTAATTTTTGTTTTTGGTATACCACATTTCCTAAACTAACCTACCTAAACTAGAAACAATCATATTTTTATGTTATAGCTGACCAACCACGGTCCGCAATACATTATTATTTTTAGCAGTGTAGTGAGCATATTTTTCTAACTTATCCTGGTTTGTTAACCGACTTCAAAAATTAGGACGCACTCAATTATTACATTGTATAAATTTTACTAAATGTTTGTTGCAGCATAACTTCGTCATTTATTTTTTATTTGAAAGAATATGCTTACTAACACTCTGATCAGTCACTTTGAATAAAGTATTTTTTTGTAAAAAATAGTATTTAATACAAAAATTCAAGCATTTGCATTCAGAAAGTAGTGTTCCGAGTTATGGCCATTGAATTCGAAAGAAAAGTTATTACATTTTCTTACAACAATAACCGAGCGAGAGATCGTTAGCGAGCGAAGCGTCTATGCTTCAGATTCGACGAAAATGCTTTCGTATTTCCGAATTCCGTCTGGATTTCTGTCCGGATCTTTGCCCAGACCTGTCTTAATCTACAGGTCGCATTTCTTAACCTATTCTCTTGAAACTTTGTGAGTAAGTCCGATATTTAAAAAGAATTTTCTTGTCTAGGCGGTTATTGGAAATTTTTCAATATGGCAGAGATGTGATTTAAAAAAGGATATATCTGCATAATTGGAAAATTTCCAAAAAACTTTTTGATCCGAGTCAAAACAAAAATTTATATAATTGTCAAACCTGCTCACAAAATTTCACGAGAATCGGTTGAGGAGTGTGACCTGTAGAGGAGGACAAATACAAATACAAATAATTTATTTGAGTATAAAATACATGTGACAATTTCAAATCGGAAAGACATCGGTCACGAGATCTCCAGCTCACAGAGTCACTATTGTATGTATTGTTATTTATTTATATTTATTAAATACAACAATTTCTTTGGTAACTGATACCAAGCTGCATCTAGTCTTAATAGTTATTTTAATCTAGTCTCTATTGCATGAAGACTAGAATAGTAATATATTTTAAACTGGGATTATAAATTGGTAATTGTTTTATATTTTATGGTATCATGGAAAGAGACAAACGAGACGCTTTGAGTAATATGAATATTGTGTAATTAATATCCTTAAATTGCTCTATTTCATTTTTTCAGAAACAGAGATCAACGAAATTATCAAAGTTTAAACACAAGCGTTCAGCCAACAAAAAATGCGAGTACTGAACTAAGGTGAGTTAAAAGACATTTAACATCTTATATTATTAGGGTGACAAGCATAGTGCATAGTCAGAGCTATGCCAAGTGGAAATGCTATTGCTAAAGTTATCGTATGTCCGGCGTCCAACGTCTGATTGCACGGATGTCCGATTGTTTTCCTCTACAGATCGCATTTCTCAACCGATATTTGTGAAATTTTGTAAATTTAGGTTTTATTTAAAATAGCGGAGATATGTAATTTGTGAGACGTTGCTCATAGAGCCACTACTTATAATCAGAGTGGCGCTGAACTGCTATGGGCATGCGTGACATTCACTTAGCGAGCGCGAAGCGCGAGTGAAGAACTTCCGTTTCAGTACTAAAAACTTATCCTATATTTTTATCTACAGATGCCTAGTTCAAAATCATCCGAAGGTTATCAGAGCATCCGAGGAACAGGGACTTTTTCACCTTCGAATAAACTGGTAATCATTTTTTTTTGTGTACACAATGTACATAAATAAATTATTAATACGAGCGTTGGGACTTAGTATGGTTGCAAATTAATTATTATTTAATATTGTTTTTAGGAACAACAATATCAGTCTTCAATGCCGAATCTCATCGTCGAAGAAGAAGCAGAACAAGAACAGAAAGACAAAAGTTATTGGCGTATTATAACATTAGCTTCTTCTTCGTAAAATTTAAGGAAATATCAAGACACAATGGATTTGGTTGCGCCAAACAATCGATAGACTTGATTGGAGAAAAGCAAACAGGTCTTGCTTCTAAATTCACCTTTTTGTGAATAAAGAGTAACAATAGTAAATTATGTACCGAGGGCACAAAGCAGTGCCTTACGTCGCGGGCGGCTTATTGTACCTTGAGCGTAACGAGGGAATCTAGAGTTAACTCCCGAGCGCAGCAAGGGAAGATGAGTCCTGAGGGCAGCGAGGGGTTCAAGCCGCCCAAGACAAAAACTCTGCTTTATCCTAGAAGCGAATCCTCTTCTAAAAATACTGTCTAATATTATACTCTCTCATAACTAATAAAAAGGTACTAGTAAGGTACAGTCTTTTATTTTAAATTTCGTGCAGCTCGTGGAGCACGTGCTCGTATTTTTTTCTTGGTAGCTAGTTCAATTTTCAAATAAACTCTTCTTACAGTGCTTATTTTGAGTTTTCATTCAATGTTAATCTCTTTGCTTGGAAACTCCCAACTGCAAGCTTCGCTCGAATTTATGTTTCATCTATAAAACCAACATTTGATTTTCATGTGTTAGATTAAGGATGTGTTAATCTGAGCGATTACTGCCTTCAAAGCATTTGATTTATTGATATTTTTTGATTCTCGGTTTATTTTGATTATTTTTTTGGTGTTTGCTAAAATCTAAGCACTATACATGTATTTCACCTACAAAAGGTTTTTCAATATCCAATCTAAGACCCCTTTAGTCCAGCTAGAGAGGATTTTTTTACTATATTAACTACTAGCTGTTGCTCACGATTTCGTACGCGTAGATAAAAAAAAGCTCGTTCCGTTAGTTTCTTGTATTTGTCATTCACAGGTCCCACTTCGAACCTGCACCCTTCTCTCTACCATCATCATATTGCCAGACCATGGTACGGGCAACAGTTATCTAGTTGGCATTGGCAATTGTCTTTATACTGGGTTTGGCTGGCACTGTCCGATTAAAACGTCACGCTCAGACAGGTGTCTATGGCAAGGGTAGCGGGTAGGTAAGCCGTTAACTCGGCCTCCAAGCTAAATCTAATAGGTAGCCAAGTCTAATATGGAGTAGATAGTTACAATTTGTGTAGTAAGTAGGTTATTATACTTGTTGGTAATAGGTAGAAGTACTAGGAGTTACTCGTACTATGCCAAATATTTCAGTCTGAATGTTTAGTAGGAATTACCTACTACTCGGAACCAGCCAAGCCAAGTAGGTAGCATATAGATACTATGTATATGTAGTAATTAGGTAGATACTTGTAAGTAGTATCCTTCTTCTTCTACCTATAAGACTTGGCTGGCACCGACTTCAAATAGATGGGTAGCGCTTATAATAATTATATTAATTAATATTAGTGCTTATTTGTGGTTTGGAAGTCGCTTTAATTTTGTTACAATGATCACTTAAAACATCTTCTAACTTGACTTTTATTGAAAATCAGTTTACTAAAAAAATTAAGTAAACAAAATTAAGTCAAAGTGTAGTTTTTTATATCGTAAATTATGACACTTTTGTGCTAAGATCATTACACTCGAGGCGGTATTATAGCGCGAGCCGTATGCGAGCCCACTAATGGAGCCAATAGTGTAATTATTAACGCACACGCGTTTCATATGACGTTTTTCATCACACATGCGAGGGGAAAAAACACAGACTTGCATTAGTCAATACATTTTTCTGAAAATGTATGCGCATTTTGCTGCTTTTCCACCTATCAAAATTTTCCTAGGCAAAATCTTCAAGTAGGAACATTTCAGCAAAATCAGGCAAGAAACTATCGAGAAAATAATGAGGTTGTAAGTTCTGGGTCCACTATATTTTCAACAATTTTAGTCATTTTTATACTACCTACAAATTATATAAAACAGATTAGTACTATCAACTCGTAGAATACATTTTTAAAGCGGGCCGTCGATTGAACAGCTCTGCTAGTCCTAGTCAATATGTTTTTTGTTATGAGATTTTTGAAATGTTGTAAGCATTGGTTTAAGATAGGTTGAGTGATTTATCCCTGGTACCGGAGTTCTTAGAATGCCCATCAGGAGCCCTATTCTTGCTAAAAATATTTTCTGATCAATGTCTCTCTCGTTTTAAAAGTCATAGTGAGAGTGACCAAGAAACATCTCACGCGTCAAGAATAGCCCTCCAGAGCTATTCTTACGATAATCTCAGATCAACTAGAATATCAGATGGCGCACGGCGTTTGATTTAAGTGAAGCCAAGAACCATCCAAAAACTACGCTACTGTCGTATATGTACACAACACTCACACATTTACGCAAAAAAACTACGCTACTCGCTTCGTCAGTACTAACCTGGACGTCACGCTGAGAACATACAAAAAAATTCTGGAACGATGCCGTCATGTGCTGTGAAATCCGATGGAATAATTTTCCATGTGTAAGTATTGTTAATAACATCTCATTATATAGTAAACAGCATTGTTTTAGGTTATAATTTCGGATACCTATTATTTACATATTGCTTTATTTTATTTTATTGGCAACTGGATACAAAGTCCATAATGCCATTTTAGGACTTGACAATGACATTACATGAATTTGTGGAATGTCGTGCAGTGTTGTCATAATCGCATTTTTTTCTCCAAAATATTATTTTAAGTCCTAAGACTTTTTTAGGTTCCCAATTAAGATTGAAAAAGCGACATTAAAAGAATGGGTGGTTGCCATACAAAAAAGTCAAAATGATCAAAAATGGCAATCATCAAAAAGAGATGTTGTCTTTTCAGACCATTTTAATGAAAGAGACTTTTACCTGACCAAGCTTGGCCTTCGCCGTCTGAAAAGGACTGCGTATCCCATCAGGGTAAGTTTTAATTTTTTACCAACGAAAAGTTGTTTTCAATTCAACGCGTATAATTTTTTTTTTCTGATTACGTATTATGGTTCCATACTCAAGGGGTGCTACCAGAATCCTAATACTAAGTCTACTATATTGCCTTCCGTTGAATAATTTAAAAAAATCTTTATTTCAAAACTGTCGTCCAGTTTAGGTATTATGATTAAGGTATGATGATGATTTTTTGGCAATTGATATTTGGCAAACATTTGATTAATTAACCTGGGAACTATTACATGAATTCAGTGGAATGCGGATACATACGTTGGAAAACTACAATACTCAGGGTAATTTTTTTTTCATGGCAACACTTCCACAGCACACATGTAACAAGAAGTGGCTTCACCTACATCATACGCCGTGCGCCATCTGATATTCTAGTTGATCTGAGACGATAATAAGCATTATTCCCCCTATTCCTACGCACGAGATATGTTTTGGTCAATGTCTCTCTCGTTTGAAAAATCATAAAAGTGAGAGGGACCAAGATCCGATGAACCAAGATATCTCACACTTCAGAGAGACCGTGGTCTACGATTGTTTTTTTTAGATTTTACACGCACGACCAAAGGGAATCAAAACCTTTATGCGGGATATTTGTGAGTACATACTTAATCTACCTATACTTATAAACAAACTACCGCGCTCATGCTGCTTATAAGGCTCAACTTTAAAACGCCGTTGGCTTCAAATAATTTAGTAAAAAAACATTACAATAAAGCATAACATCACAGAGGGCTTTCATTTTTAGGCAAAAATATTTTTTTCACGGTGTTTCGTCTGAATTTGTTTGTCTTTGAGAAATGCTAGCTCAATGTTCAAAAGCTTCGAGCGTTGATCACTAGAGGCGCTAAAACCAGCTGAGCGCCGAATGCCAAATGTCATTGGCGCATCTTAACCCCTTAAGAAACAAAACACCCGGCTGAAAAATGTTGTACTCAATGTCAATTCCACTATCAAGACGATTCAAATGCCACCGCACATGTCGACATACATCAAGCTGTTTAGGCTGTAGGGCGTGCCAAAGAAACCTCATACATACACACATACACTCGAAAAAATAACCCTTTTTCTTGCGCAGTCGTGTAAAAAGAGAAGAGATCAGAATCCTGCCTTGCCTGAAAGCAACTTATACGCATCAAGTTCAGTTTTCAATTGGTATTTTGTAAGAACTATAAAATGAACCTGGCCCCTTGGTTATAATCGAATTTAATTTCGAGTTCGCTATTTTTTCTATAATCCTACTCAGCACAGCACTTAATAAATACATTAGTCGTTATAAATCACAATCATTTTCAAACCAGCCGAAGCAAAAAACATCCTAACAATTTATTAAAGTTATAAGCACAAAAAACTAAAACGGGAGCAAATGTTAAGTACTCACGGGTGCAAAAAACTCAATTTACAAAGGCATATAAAAAGTTGAAAAAGAAATATGAATAGAACCGAAACGGGAAAAGTCTATGGCATACATAAATAATCACAATCGATAAGAGTGGTCGGCAACTAGAACTAGGGCATTAGAGCACTTGTGAAATCGAATGTGCATCGTTTCCGTAACAATGCTTTTCACTTTTCAATGTTATTTCTACGTTTCTGTACGGTCCAGATGATGGCCAGACTAGTTTGAGGTACATTGTCACTTACAAAAGTAACGAAAGTGAAAAAAATACCGGCTTTTTGTAAAGATAGTTCTATCAAGAACTTGCTATACAGCAATAAAGACAATAAGACTTTTAATGAGAACTTAAGTAGCGTATTTTTCGCTCTATTAAGATTTACAATCATACTTTGTTTAATCTTCATCTGCTATCTTGTTTGTCTTATTTCGAAACGTAATTTATGTACAATTAGTTCTTGTAATAGCTGTGGCCAATCCATTCTCATTAACCGCAGCGTCGTCTACAAAACAAACGCGAAATACAAAGCCTGGCACTAGTAAACACATGCTACTTTCAGCTTCCACAGCTCAAACCCTTGCAAGTGCAACAAATCGTCCCAAGATAGGCTCGTTCAGAATTAGCTACACTTCATCCAGAGTAATATTCATTGTGTTTTGTGCAAAATAAGGATCATATTGGTCTGTTTTAGGTGTTGGTTACGTCGTTGTGTAAGTGTGAAAGTTGGAAACTGAGTCAGCGCTCGATATGACTAGACGTAAGAGTTCTTGACCCCTCATATCGTTCGCGTGCTTAATGTTATTATGCCATTATTTTGCAGTGGGTTTGCCATTTACATTCACAACTAACTGTTTGGTCCCATACTTGTATATTCATACTATAGTTAGGCTTAAACCGAACAATGAATAGGTTTAAGGATCAAGGATATCCTTTTCCTTTTCCCCAAACGAAAGAATTGCGAACAGATTTCGCGACACAGGTTTGCCTAGTGCGAAATCTAGGGTACTTTAGTCATATTGTCTCCTTTTACTTGAACCTTTATATTTAGATATACATTATATTTGTACTATGTATATTGAATATATAAATAAATAAATAAATGCCACGTACGAATAACAAAAAAGTGACTCTGCAGACTAAAAGGACAACTTAAAATAATTAATGGATCGATTGGTAAATGGAAATTCCATTTTTACCAAGGAAAATGAAAATAAATTGAGGAATTACCAATAACGTATGTTCCAGGGGTTGTCTTTGTTGCCTACTACTTTTATTTTATTAATAAATTATAATAGTTCATTAATATTTTCTGGTGTATATCAGTATGTTTAATTCAATGTGATGGTAATTGGTTACCACAACCAGACGGCCTGTTTGCTTGTCTATGACATTAAAAAAAGTGTATAGATCTCGAATCTTTCTGTTTAACCTGTGAATACTGCAGCTGAGAAGACAAAAGCAGAACGGGTGAAAGACTTCAGCGGAACAGAATAGGGAGCCAGAAAAGAATGTTTACAAATAGTATAGGTAACGTCACTTAATGACAATAACAACCACGATTCGATATTTATAGTTAACAAGCAAAAAAACAAAACTAACAAACAAATAGACAGCACATTTCATCACTTCTCAAACACAAGTGGGAGTAATTGTATGCGTTAACGATACAAACTATTGTTTGATCACAATGATGACAATACACAAGCTAACGCACCTGTTGCGATCAACTGAATTAGCTCCATAGTCCATACAATAGATTACATACGATGCAACAAGTGTAATACATTATGGTACATACATAGCTATACGGGTGTTGTTATCAATGGTGTAGTCTCTACATAGTATAAAACAAAGTCCGCATCTGTCTGTCTGTATTTCCGCTAAAAGTACCAAAAGTAGTGGCTATTTTTGTATGCGTTTCGCAGCGAGCGACATGAAGCTATCTGCTTCTTTCGCTGGCTTCATGTCGCTCTCTGTGAAACGTATCTTTTACAAATACATACAACCAGAAGTGTCGTCGTCTGCTGCTGCCGTCTGCGGTCTGGCGTGGAATGGACCTTAACTCCTAAACCGCATAACAGATTTCGATGAAGTTTTCACTATCAATTAGATAATTCTGCATGGAAGGTTTATAGGTACCTAGCAAAGCCAGAACGGGCTGCTAGTGATGGTATACCAACGAACAGATGACATAATTATTACTATTAATGCAGTGAATGAGACTGGCACGGGTCGGCAAAAGATGGCATGATAAAGAAAATACTCATAATCAACAGTGGGTAGAAAATATAATACTCACATCCACACTAACATCATAAAATCGAAAGAAACTGTCTGTTTGTAGGCTTTACACAGCTAAACGGCTGAACGGATCTGAATGAAATTTGATAGTTAGTTACAGTATATCACGGTTTTTTGTAAACTATTTTCTGAATATACTTGAATGAAGTCGCGGGTAACAGCTGGTAATTCATATAAAAATATCACAAATCAGTCACTCTTTCCCTTATGAAATCTGTTGCTCCCCCACTTGACCTCACGGCTTGTTAAATAGAGTTATCAAGTAATTAAGCCACGATTAATTGCTTAATTGATGCGTCAGGAGTAGACAGGATAATCCTGTTACATCATTAGCACCGTGTCCATTTTCTTTAGGGCTTCCATTAACAGTAAAACATATCAATGCGTGACCATTACTTACATTACATGGCCGATTCTGAAAAAGCATTTGAGCTTATTTTTTAGCTTAGAGATTAGAGAGATTAGGGAGATTTTAGATTCGAGCTTAGATATTTAGCTTAGTTTCAGTCTGAGAGGACTGTAGAATTTTGTATACCATGATCAAAGACGTCAAAGAAACAAATTTGAAGAACACCGATCGTACACGTGTACCTATATGAGTTATTTCGGATTTGCATAAGCTGAATAGCGAATCTTACTATCTGAACTTTCTGGAAATGTTCAAAAAGACGTAAGGACTTTCTAAATAGAACACATAACCCAATTGAAAAAGTCAAGCCACTACTTCATAATCAACACAATTACCCAATACCTTACACCTAGCTGCATACTACAGATGCACTTTGTACGATCGACTAAGACCAAGCCACAGTTAAAGTTAACCAGTTCCCAGTTCCACGGATTACTTAACGGTTACGTGAACCGCGAGTTACCCAACGCCATTGAGCACTTGATTGGGAATGCAAACTGCAAATGCAAGCAACGGGTTAGCATATAAGTTACACGGTTGCCGCAAGGCGGGCGCTTTGAAAGCTTGGGGGGTACGAACATCACCTGAAGACGGTTTATCTTTTGAAGTGAGACCGAGAGATAGGATAGGACTGATGCAGTGCAGTATGCAGTATGTATATTCAGGAGACGTAATCTTCTCTTTCTTCTAATCGCTTAACCGCGTGTCTCATACTACTTTTTAGGCCTGAGTTATAAAGGATAGGAAGGAGCTTCGTTCGTTAACTCCTGTTCAAATTACAAAATGTGATGTCTGGAGCCTTCCACTTCCGCCAAGTAGCCACTAGTATTTATAGATATACCTAGCTGTAAGCCAAAATTTGTGAGACTGTAATTTATTTATTTTGAAAAAAAATAATGCCCCTCAGTTTCTTGCCTGTTCTTCTGAGTGAGGCTCTTTATCCGAACAAGGCGGTCAAGTCTATTTAAAAAAAACTTCGAAGTTCATAAGTGTGTCATAAGTGATACCTAAATTGAATAAAAACATTTTGACTTTTGACTTTGAAAAATTGCTTTAATTTTGAAATATGTATGTATTTAAAAGTAAAAGCGCTACGCAAC
The DNA here is from genome assembly GCA_911728515.1 of Peribatodes rhomboidaria. Classification (NCBI taxonomy): domain Eukaryota; kingdom Metazoa; phylum Arthropoda; class Insecta; order Lepidoptera; family Geometridae; genus Peribatodes; species Peribatodes rhomboidaria. The sequence continues at coordinate 4,493,101 of OU452190.1, forward strand.
GAAGTTATTGTAGTACGTATTAATAATATTGTTGACGACTTTAATGTGATTTTAGATGTTCTGACTACAAAACGTTTGCAACCCAGTCTAAATTAAAATAGGATTATAAAACACACATAACATTATAACACCAGTTAGAACCTTGTTTTAGACAAGGAGGTAAGAACCCATTCAAACAATGACATCAAATAAGCAATATAAATTATATACATGTTTCCTCAGTGTTGGCATTTATATTGTTGACCAATTTATTGTAAAGTTAACTACGGTAGAACTTGCAATCGACACAGATCGCTATCTTAGCAAACTCTATTACAAGAGCTTTTGATGTTTCGCTCAGAGAAATACTAACAAAAGGCAGTTATAAAACACAAAAAACAATTGCACACATAAACAATACGTTAGTATCTAAACATCAATAAAGATGCAATGCAATATATCAATTGAAGGCAATAGGCAATTTCACTCAATCTGAAGTTCAAATGGATGCTGGCGAGTGGATCGCTAGAAGCAAGAATACGGGCGTGCGAGGAAGCCCGAGCTATTATCGTGTTGTAACAAATTGAGACTTCCCTTTGCCCTAGTCTGGACTCCTAGAACCACAAGGGCTGGCTTGGACTTAGAAGATTATAGTGTAAAAAACACTGACAGACTTAAAGACTGAAAACTGGAAGGTTACTTATAACTGAACGTCACGTAGTAGTATATTTAAAAGTTATTAAAATTATCAATTTTCTGATTCAGCTCAACTCAATTTTTAACTTGTAATTTAAAACTATATATATTTACTTACTTACCTACTTACAAAGTTCAATAGATTGTTGGACTTGTTTTCCCTCCTATCGGTATCTCAGTCGTCAGCATTATTATGTTCAAGGCTTGTGCAATACACAACAAACAGATAAAACTGTGAGTGCAATAAAGAACACAGATAAGGCTATTTGATTTGTTATCAATTTTTTTTCTGAAAAGTTGAAAAATCTAGCTATGCTCAGGTTTTCAACCTTCAACTTTTGTATAATGATTACTTTATAACTAAACTAGGGACTTAAATTCGTGTAGGTAATGGCGAAATTCTTTAAGATTACTGCAAGAATATATTTTACCCAATTAAAATATTATGGTGAACATCATGATCACATTCTCGAAACCGATTTAGATATTATAGAGAGTGTCATTCAGTCAGTACTTTGACAGTATTGTACTAGTATATGGCACGGGAAAGCCAAGACGTTAAAGCAACCAATAACTAATAAACAATCGTAAAATATAGGGACAATGGACATGGAGACCAGTTTATATGAATCATGGTATTCAGGAAAACGGAAATCGTTATAGAAACAGCAATAATAAACTCTTTCGAGAACGAAATAAGAATAACAATGGCAAAACAGCGAGGTATTAGTAACTGGCAGGAATGCATTTTCGCAGAACGTAACCTGGATATCGGTTGAACGCAGGCACCTAACTGAGCTGTGGGTGTCTGGTGAATGAATCGAGGTGTAAATATTTACACCAGCAGGACATAATGATTAAGATGCTATGGTTTAAGATGCTGGAACAGACAATGAAGTTCAGTAAACTACGCAAGTAATTGAGATACTGATCAAAACACAAAAGCGTTGGGTTTCGTCCTATAAACAGAAATAAAGTTGTAAATAACATTTTGAAGCATCGTAATTTTGAAAATACTGCTATGTAGGTATTTTGTAATTAAAGTAATTACAAAATAAGAAAGCAAAGAACTTCTTTTTCTACTTCATCTAGTCTAGGGCCACAGACTAAGTCAAAATCTTTTTGCAGTTTTGTTCAAATTAGATGTTGTTGTTATGTAAACTAGGAAATTCAAATCAAGAGGAAGAGGATACACATATATATATAACAAAAGATATAGAGTTATCAACAACAGAGGGAAGTCCAGCTGGTAAATCAACAAAAAATACAAATAACAATAGGTATGAGCATGTTTCATTACATTTTTATTATTATCATTATAGGTTTCAATGAAACAGATAAATTGAATATCCAGCCTGTGCGCTACATCGAAAATATATTTTACCTTTTCAAAGAAAAATAAGCAAACCAACCAAATGAGATATGAGTTTTCGTGGCTTTAATCAATGTTTATTTGTGTCTGCGGAAATGAAATAAGCGAAAAGCGAAACCAAACATCTGGTCCGAAATGTCGAAACACCATAGACTTCCGATTTCTAAACGGACAAGAATTGGGTCATTTTTTATACGTATAACTGACATTTTCGAGATAAAACAGATAACGGAATCAGGAATGAGATCACTCAACATTTGCATAGAGATTTGTCTGGATTTTTGGATGTTGACAAAAAGTAGAGTAATGTTATGACTGTGTTTTTACCAGATAGCAATGATAAAAATATAGAAGTGGATAAAGTTATTTGAATAACAATAAAGTTAAACAACAATGCTATCAAAGCACATCACCAAATTCTTGGTTTGCGAGAGATATAACACCAAACAAAAACTTATAACTGAGAAGCAGATGGCTTCATCAAATAATCATACTATTTAGCTGGCAAAAAAAACGAAAACGAATCTACCTTAAGGAACTCAAACTGCAAGGGTCACTTTCGAACCCAACACTATGACACTCTATCAACCGTAAAATTAACTTGTTACGCAATCTTTTTTCATCTCTATAACACTGTTAGCCTTTCATCTACCCTACCTGCATTATCTCCTACGGATATAGAGCCATCAAAACAACGCTTTGAAGTTTGAATTTGATCATCAAATCAACGGATCATGGTAAGACATCAAAGTTCCCTAACAGCTAGCTTTTGAGCCGTGACATCGAATTTGCCGGATAACGGTAACTTTATCCGTCTTGATGGTGCAATTTGAGACGCTGCATCTGTTTTCTTTAAAGTAGATTTCGGTTGAGCGTCTGAAGATACGGGCCTGGAAAAAGACTTAGTTTAATTGATGGTTCATTCGAATACGACGACAGCACGATCAGGTAATGTCGAGAAAATTAGGTTATCAGCAGGCCTTGGATGCGTAACGCGACAACGGTATGTCGACTCTTTTTATCGAGACAGACGTATGTTTACACGTAGTCTTGTCACGTTCTCACACGACAACAAGTGACTAGAAGAATTTTGTCGCGCGCGCATGCTAAGCCTGCAAGACCGTTTTGTCTCCCAGACAGACGCGGCCAGCGGTGGCGGCCAACGGGTCGCTAGTGGCCGCCGATGCAAGAGTCCAGTAAAACTGGGTGAATAAAAACGACAGGGTGTATAAAGACGAAACTAGGAACGTTTATTTATCGTTAAATTTTTGACTTTTGATTTTTTTTGAAATGCTGGAATTGGTTTCGTTTTAAAGATCTAAGCGTGTTCTGCGGAAGTCTACCTTTTCGTCTGTTAAGCATTTTTTCCTGGACAAATTGGGTGGTTGACACGGGTCTACTTTTTGTGGTGTTCTGTGCGGTTTTGTTTGCTTACTTTTCGAATGCGGGTGGAGTTGGGTTGTCAACTCAAGAGATGTAGCACCTTGGTGTTTTCATAAACTGCATTAGTGCGGCTACAAAATGTGTTATGAAAGACACATCTTTAGTTACTCGTAGTTTTATGCGTATACGTTTTATGTACCTACCTTGAGATATATAGTAAGTAGGGCACATAGACTAAGATTATAATAGATCGTTAAACGTAAACTGCAGTTCTTTTTTATTTAAAAATTACACTCCACGGACTCCGGGGACCGCACAGTGTGCGCTGTAGAACAAGCCAGGTGGACAAAAGTCGTAATCAAATTCCCGGAAATGAGTACTATGTACCTGTAAACAAAACCCCCAAACCCCCAATTCCAAGAACTATTTATGTCTAACATTCCATACTAATGAGTCATTGTTTATCAAAGTGAGCTAATGAGGTAAATGTAATTTAAAATATAGGTCAGTTGCATTTTAGCGACACTTTCACTAGCACCTCATTGTGGCAGTTTTTAATTTTGTGGAAAGTTTAGTGATGGATTTCAATTCTGAAGGTATGTATATTAATATTTTATTATTAGAATCTTTTAATGAGCCTTAAAAATCATTAGAGTAGATTATCAACGAAAACACAAAAAAAAACATATTTTTTCTTTGATTTCAAACTTATCGAGTATGGGAAAAGCATGTATCCTCTTGTATCCAGGCTAATTTTTTTATATGTTTTAGCTGCATGACTATAGATTATTGTGACATATATTTTACGTAGCACAAATGAGTACAACTATTTTTTTTTATCTTTTTTGCAGAAAAGCTTCACTCTATTAATAACATAGAGTTTTTCGAAGAATGGCTTAGACACGAAAAATACGAAAGAAATGATCGTCTATTTGAATTTATTTCGTCTAAGTTTGAGTTTTCTGAAATTTCTGAAGATAGTCAAAGAGACATTAAGATGAAGTTAGCCAGTATTTCTTCAAAAATCGCTTCCAAATAGGTTTCTTCAGGAAAGTCAAGGGAGCGTTTTCTTATCAAGAATAAGTTGTGGCTAGAAGGCGAAGAGTTAGAGTTCTGCGTGCGGTCAATTCAACCGCAACCTTCTACCTCATCCACTGACCACTCTCGACCCGGAAGACCCAAAAAAGACTTCGAAGATTCGTCTTTCAAAACTAAAAAAACGTAGACTTGAGGAATTAGTTTACTCGCGGAGTGTTGGCGAATTGATGACTGTTGCAGAAGTAGCTGCACGATCTACTGGACACAAAAACGTGTCCAAAAAGGACGTTGCCAGGGCTATAAAGGACATTGGCAAAAATCCGAGTTCTGCGAGTGTATGCATTAGCCTTCAACAACCCAGTGCTGTGCAGAATAATAGACCACTAAGTAGTGACGAGGCATTAGCCTACTATATAGACTCGACTCGAAGTCGACCACTCACTCCTATAAACAGACTAGGAAATGGATTATGAAGGTCGGGCACCATGTGTTTCCATCATATAATTGCATTGTTAAATCAAAAAAAGCACAAAAGGAGCACATTGTTGTGACACAATCTCGAGCAGAAATTGAGTTACAAGCTTTACTCAACAAAACAGCGGAACGGTTAATAGAAGCTCAGAAAGAAGTTGTCACAAGTGTGTTCCCCAATTCATCATTTACTCTTTTAAGTAAATGGGGTTGTGACGGGAGTTCCGGTCATAGTGCTTACACACAGAGATTTGAGAACAGCGAAGACACTGATGAGTTCCTTTTTGTTTATTCGTTTGTTCCTCTTAGGTTAATCGACGAAGCTAACAATATCATCTCGCAAAATCCTCGTCCATCATCGACGATGTTATCGACCAAATAAATAAAGATTCAGAGAGCACAACACGAGAAAGTGCTCGCGTCAAGCCACGAAAGAGATTTGCTCATTATGTTGATTATAACATCTGATCCTCTGATTAACAGCCTGCGGGAAGTTCCAAAAAAAGTCGAATAAATTGTGTGCGGAGGTCCTAAAGCTCATTATAGCTCCTACTATAGAGCCTCGACTTCCACAGCAACTAAGACCTCCACAAAGTCAGGAAGACTATCTTGTATCGGAATCATCCGATACAGAATCCGATGATTCCGATATTGACAATTAGTTTTAATGTACCTGTAGTGTATTATATTACCTTTTAGTGTTAGTATTTGTAATTTTTGTAAATAATGTAATAGTCTAAGGTTGTACATATAATTAGCGGTAATATTTGTAGAGATTAAGGTAATTGTATTATTATTTCAGTATTTTTTTCTGTTTTATAATAGTGTAAATATAAAATATTTTTTTCTTATACATAAAACTATGTATATTTATTTTTTTTATTTTATATTATTATAATATATTTTCATGGTTCCGAAACAATGAAAATATATTTTTGTCCACCTGGCTTGTTCTACAGAGAACACTGTGGACCGTGACCAATCTGCCGTTTGAGTCTTTCACTTGCAAACATGGTTGCACTTTGCATGGCGACCCTGCCAGGATCCTACTAGCCGCGCCCCAAGATTTCACCTGCGGTTAAAAGTATACATTGAGCTATTCCAGATCTATTCCTGTGCGATTGAGTAACTAACATCCAAACATTCATTCATCCATTCATACATACTTTAAAATCCATTCATTAATCCATCCATCTAAATTTTCGCATTTATAATTTTAGAGTGATTTCAAAAAACGTACTTATGTACAAAAGCAGATGTTAGAAGAGTTCCTATGAATCTTTCATATTGTTTCAGTAGGATCAAGTTAATAATGGATTTAAACTGCGTAATTTATGCTTGTTTACAACTTTAATGGAAATGCAAGATACAGGCTCACGTGTTAAATAAATCATACCTATCGCAACCAGGAAGTTTATACTGTAAAGTTCAGTTTTGTAAACAAACAGTCAATTAATGAGAATTATACATTATACCTGCAATTACACAGCTTTATCAACATTTAGACTTTTTAACCGACTTCCAAAAAGGAGGAGGTTCTCAATTCAACTGTATGATTTTTTTACTTTGCGTGTATGTTACGCGATTCCTCTGACAATTGTGAATCGTATAAATTTTATCGAAATTGGTCAAGCAGTTTTTTAAAGTATCAACATAATTCTAAAAATTGTTTACATGGGTGATGGGTAGTCGGTTTTTTAAGCTATGCTTTTTACATTTCAAAGTCAAAGTCAAATTGTTTTTATTAAATTTGGGTATCCTCTCCATCCTAAGGTTGCCTGGAAGAGATCGCTCTTAGTGTTAAGGCCGCCAGTTGTTACACTATTTAATAAGTTTTATCATTATTTTTCTCTTGTTGTTTTGTTATCTGTGGTGTGAACAATAAAGAGTTTATCTATCTATCTATCTATTTTATGAACGTCAAAGTTACTTAAATAGACTCGACCGCCTTGTTCGGATTAACAGCTTCTACTCAGAAGAACAGAAAAAAAACTGAGGGCATTATTTTTTCAAATAATAAATACATTACAGTCTCACAAATGTTGGCTTACAACTAGGTAATATCTATAAATACTAGTGGACATTATTAGACTAACCACATCACATGCACGCAAATCAAAGAACTCATGTCTAAACTGTGCTTACAACATTTCACGAGAATCGGTTGAGAAATGCGATTTATAGAGGAAGACAGCCGGACAAATCCGGACATACGAAAGCATTTTTGCCGAAGCTGAACCTAAGACGCTTCTCTCTCTAACGCTAGCTCGGTCAATCAAATAATTCAGTGAGCAGAAGAGTTTTACTCGATAGCCTTTAAGAGGGCCGCGACGTACTGAAATTTCCATACAAACGCGCTACTCAAATTTCTTGAAAACCATTTGTCAGATTATGATTAAATTTAGCATGTACAATTAAATTAACAATATCTCCGCCCCTATGTTCTTGGTTTTTTTTAAAACGTCCTCAAGCGAAAATAGAAGTATGAAAAAAACAGCATTTTTAAGGGGTCAATTTTGACTGATTAATTCAATAGATAGACAAAACAAATCATAAATTCCATTACATAGGGAGGTTGTCTACATCATTAGCTGTCAAATGAATCCATGATACAAGGGAAATTCTTAGTTACTTAAGAATGATTACAGAAGTGCAAAAGTCATAAAAAAATTAAAATTGTGCTTTGTCACTCTGTAGGCAACTTTAGAGGCTCGTCAGTATCATCACTCGCTCTCTTTGCTCGTCTTCTTCTACTAGACGAAATGGCTATAGAATACCATAAGCCAATTTGAAGTTAGTCTAGGTCGCCTAGGACGAAATTAGGTAGGTCGCCGGACTCTTAAGAATGACACAATCAAACACACACATATACACACAGTAATTAAAATGAATAAAGAAGAAGTCTAAACGAAACAGGGTTGTCTCTAAATTATTAAAACACCTGCTCCAAAGGCAGGTGAAACTCTAACATTAAAAAAAGGAATCAAAAATATTTCGATCAAGGTGTTCGAATTTTTGCACTTGGCAACACACGGTGCGTGCTCAGACGCATAACGTCGATATAAAATTAGAACTTGGCGTTCAACAATGGCTTCTGTTGATTCTCGATTCAATTTTAGAATGGTATTTGACAGAACCCTGTGTTTATTTGGCATTTGACAGTAAAGTTAAGAAATGGAACGCTATTTTTAAACTGATTGACATTAAGAGTAAGTCTGTTAGGTTGGCTGACATGACACATTTTTAACAGACTTCTGAAAAGGAGGTCGTAAAGTTCACATGTATTTTTATCGATCTTCATTCACGTTGTTTTTCCTAGAATCATTTAGGTCTTTTTGTACGAGTATAAACAAATTGCTCTACCACTTCATAAAATCACTAGCTGTTTTGCCCGGGCTTTCCTCGCGTTTCATAGCTATGTCAAGTCATAGTCATTTATTTTGTAAAGCCAATTTACAAGTCAAACCCTACTAATATTATTAACGCAAAAGTTTGTAAGAATTGATGGATAAATGGATGTTTGTTACTCTTTCACGCCAGAACGGCTGAACAGATCTAGATGAAATTTGGCACAGAGGTAGGTTATAGTCTAGAATAGCACATAGGATACTTTTTAACCGCAGGTGAAACCGCGGGGTGCAGCTAGTATGAAAAATAATAAAGTTACCAAAGTTACATTATTACCAAATTATTATAAAATAACAATTACTTTCAAGTAATTAAATCACGAACTTATAATATTCGTCATAATGCTAGAACGCTTGCTCAATGAGCCAGCGTTGTAGCACTGTTGTCACTCTCGGATAATGTAGCTTTAAAATGGTAAACGAATTTTTGAAGTCGGAGCAGTCGTTACAAAGATACAAATCATTCCTCTTTATAATATTAATTTTTATTAATTATAATTATTCTGAGTCTATACAACGTTTATTGCTACTGCCTTCTGAGCTGGGGGGCGTGGGTTCGATTCCCACCTAGGGCAAACCTTTATGTGATGAACATTTGTGTTTGTTCTGTCTGGGTGTTAATATCTATTCAAGAATGTATTTAAAACTATTTAAGTATGTTTATCAGTCTCTGGCAGCCATAGTACAAGCTTTGCTTAGTTTGGGGTCAGGCGACCGTGTGTGGAAGTGTCCCGAATTTATTTATTATTATTATTTATTACTCTTTAGTTTAGTGTTACTCTTTACCTTTTATTCGTTTTTCATTTCTTGCTATTTTCTATTCTATTTCTTTTGGTTCTTTATCGTGGCAGCATTCAGAAGTATGACTTTACAAAGTATTGCTTCAAGCGATCAACCTTATTCAAATTCGAAACGTGGCGTAGGTACCGTGCCCAACGGCTGTGTTATCGATTGATCTAGCGACCACATGTTCGGTTGACAACCGCTTGAACTGACCTGGCAGAATGTATTGATGTTTGAGGGTTGCCAATGTTGTTATTGATAGCAAAACAATGAAATTGTGACGTGTAACTATTGGAGTTTTCAATAAATTCTGTTTTTTTTTTATTTCTGTGAACTGCAAAAGTATGGAGCCGTAAATCTTTTGAGGTGAAAAGTCGTGGTTCTATTAATACAAGTATGAATTAAGAATTTAAACACCCCTGATTTTCATCAAACATAACTAAGAACATATCGTCACGCCTTTCCCCCGAGGGGTCTGGCAGAAGTGTAATACAACACCCACATTTCGCCGGACGAGATTCGGTCCCAAATGTGACAGGGGGCGAGCCTGTCGCCATACACCGGGCTCCAGTCATGTAGCAGATGACATACATAACGCACATAAGACAAATAAATATTTGTCTATTGTCTACATATGTTCACACAATGAACAAATTGGTGCGTGCCGTCGGCTGGGTTCGAACCCGCTCCCTCTGGCTTGATAGGCGGACCTTCTCCCAACTAGGCTGCCATCGCTAACTAAGAACACTCCCGACTAATTCACCTTTGAAACAAAATCAACTGCGGGTCATCCGTTCGGGAGCTACGATGCTACAGACACACACACACACACACATAGAAAGAGACACGTCAAACTTATACATCCTGTTGTTTTTGCGTCGGAGGTGGAAAGTAACATTTCGAAGAATTAATTTACTTGAAGTAAGCAAAGAGAAAATAAGGTTTTATTGCAGAATTTTATAAAAGAGTCTTCGATTACAATACATTTTAGCATTCAAAGCCACTATATACCTACCACACAAAATGTTGTTACCTCGACGCGAAACGAAATTTAACTAAAGTGAAGAATAAATCCCTTTCCTTAATACAACTCCAACAAAATACTGCAAAAAAATATCTGCATTTAGACAACCCTAATCAAAATAAACCCAACAAAATTTATAGGCATTTGCTAGACATTGACGACACATTCAGCGGGTGCGCCATATAACATAACCGGCGACCACTTGTTGCAAATTGAGATTATTTGAGATCCTATTCAGCCGTCGTTTGTACAATTACGAGAATACTGAACATGCTGGCATACATCAGACTAGTTTTATGGTCCAATTATTTAAAGTTCTATTGAGGCCACTAAATGTATTGCTTTAAAATGAATCGATGGAAGCCTAGTTGGGAGAAGACCTGCCTCTCAAGCCATAGGGAGCGAGTTCGAACCCAGCCGACGGCACGCACCAATTTGTTCGTTGTGTGAGCATATGTGCGTATTGTATGTCATCTGCGACATGACTGGAGCCCGGTGTATGGCGACAGGCTCGCCCCCTGTCACATTTGGTACTAAAAATCGTCCGGCGAAGTGTGGGTGTTGTATTACACCTCTGCCAGCCCCCTTGGGGGAAAAGTGTGACGATATGTAAAATTAAACCCGGTCTAGCTTAGCTTGCTAGCAGCTACTTGTACGAATAATTTAGTAGGTAAGTATTGAAAAATAGCCCAATAATATCAAAAGACATTTATTATGAAAACAAGTCGGCGTGACCTTTAACATAAAATGCGATTTATAAATGTCAATTTTATATTAGAACCCGCAAAACATAATGATCTCTTTAATTATAGAGCAACCAAAGTACTACCAAACTGGTTTCCGACTTTTATCTAACTGTTTGGACTCGAAATAGTTGTACAGTGTTTTGTCTTTTTTCGAGAGTTGAAGTTTAAAGAAAGCAATAAAAAACACTGTATAAGTGGATAATAACTATTTTGAGATCTGAGGGTATTAAATATTTATTTAGAAAGGAGGTAAAGGTTTTGTAATACTGGATGAAATGATGAATTTATGCCCGCATGCCTAAACGACGCTTAGTCAGGAATCTCTATTTAAAGCTGTGTTTATGTATGGTAAAACCAGGAGTGCTATTCTTACGGAGTGAGATTCGATTTCACTATTTTTCGTCCTTGTTGCTCTCGTTTGAATAGTCATAGGTGTGAGAGTGACCAAGATAAAATCTCATCTCATCTCACGCGTAGGAATAGTGAGATTTAAATCGAGATTCATAACTGAACGTCGTTTTAGCATGCAGGCCTTAGATTCGAAGTCGGAAATTAGTTTGGTAGGTAGTTTGGTTCCTCTATAATTTATTGTAGATTATATTGTATTGTAATCTATCTTGTTTTCATAATAAATGTCTTTTGATATTTTTTGAGATATTTTTAGTATAACAAAACCTTTACCTCCTAAATAAATGTTGTAGACCCTCGGAACTCAAAATAGTTATTATCCACTTATACAGTGTTTTTTCATTGCTCTCTTTGAACTTCAACTCTCGAAAAAAGACAAAACACTGTACAACTATTTCGAGTCTATATACAGTTTATTAGTAAGGGGGTTAATCGTGAACTCAATTTAAAACTTTCAATGACTTTGACCTGAATCGCGTAGTTTTAAACCGCGTTACCGCAAGAAAGTTCGAGGCTAGGCTAGGTTCTACTTGGGAAATCGTACCAAGCCTACGAGTTTCAGGCGCTAGGCTTGCAAAAACGTAAATATTGATTTGACCTTTCAGTTAATTGACAAAGCGTAGCGGAACGAAGATCGATGCTAATTTAACTGTTTACTTTTGTAGTCTGTTGAACTCGAGAACTGGAATATTTGGGAACTCATAAGCTTTCTATAGTTTAATTTCAAGTGTCATTAATACAAATAAAATAAAATTAATATTTGGGACATTTGCACACACGGTCGTCTGACCCTAAACTAAGCAAAGCTTGTACTATGGCGGCCAGATACTGATTACCATTAATATTTTTAAATACATACTTAAATAGATAATTAACACCCAGACATAGAACAAGCACAGCCTTGAAGCACAGTCTCACACACACGAATGTTTGCCCTAGGTGGGAATTGAACCCACGCCCCCAAGCTCAGAAGACAGGTTTACTACCGATTGAGCCACCGAGACAGTCACAAAATACAAAATTTATAAAGAATATATAATTTAGGACTCATTTTGAAACATTATTCTGTAAGTCAAAATCTTTATTACATTGTATATCTAAACACTAATGAACGTCAAAGTATAAAAATGACTCTACCGTCTTGGTTTGAAAAAGAGCAACTTCCCAGAACACAAGAGGGAAATTGAGGCTAAAAAAAAATTTTGACTTAGGTGTTTACAAATGCTAACTCCAATTTGAAGACAATTGATTTGAATGTCAGAAATCTAAGAAGCTACAGGGACATCAGATGTCAAACTTCGAATTTTAACGCAATACGTACTCGTAAATGTAAGCAGCCCAAATACATTTTTTACAATTACTGTAAATAATGCGAGAGTTGTTTCTAGATGAGAATCGAGACGTGCCTTCTGCAGTACCTGCTTTCATGGCGCCTGGCATGTGGCAACCTGGCAACTACTAACATATTAGCATTACGACTAATACCAAAGAAAAAAATACGTTTTATGAGGGACGAAGTTATTTTGGCTTGGACCTATTTCGGACACAATATTTTCGGACACTGTGTCCGAAGTATGACTTTTTAGTCACAGCAAAATTGAAAGAGAAGAATATTCTAACACTGTCTCACTTTGCATATATATTTTATCATTATAGACAAACCAAATATAAAGGACTAACTATACGTACATGAATAATCTTTTAAAATTAAAAACTGACTACCCGTCATCTGAATTGGAGTTTATAAACAATTTTTAGAGTCTTGATGATTTTTAAAAACTGCTTGACCAATATCGATAAAATTTAAATAGGACCTGAGAAAAAAAAAAGAATTTTCCAAATCGATGTAGGCGTCTTCGAGTAATTTGTGAACGTACATAAAACAAGATTCTGAAGAATTAAGAACCTCCTCCTTTTTTGAAGTCGGTTAAAAACAGTAAGGCCCAAGATGCGTGCTTTGGGAGACCACAATACAATAGGTAAGTAGTAAAAATTTGAAATGGAAAACAAGAATAACTTGTAAACACTAAACAGCAAAGCAGCTATTAACCTTCACATATCAATTTACATTTTGCAAAACGGTCTCAAAGTGGCGTAATTTCGCATAACAGTAATTAGTTGCTAATAGCTTTTACCTATGTATGTGTTGACTGTTATACATAACTACAATACCGATATATGGGTCAATCAACTTTTCTTTGGACAAAACGATCAAAATGAATTAAAATTATTTTTATTTAAATCTTTTATTTTTTTGCTAAAATAAATTCAAAAATATATCAAATTTTTCGATGCTATGCCTTGCAGCGAAGTAAAAACTGAAGAAATATTGTTTTTTTAGGTATGAACTAAACATGTGCTCAAATTATGTCCATTGGCTAACCACTTTAGAACAGCAATATTCTTATGTATTTATGCGCGTATGTTTGACAATTTGCATTTAATATATTAACTGTACCCTAAAATAACTTATAAAGAAACAATATAGTAAAAAAACTATTTTCTTTTTTAAAAATAGTTATTGCACTGTCTCTTGGGTAACTCAGAACAAAGAATGAGTTATTTTTTTTCAATTATTTTCTAGTCTGTTGCTGTACATTAATTTTTTTTTTTTTATCTTAAACGCTTTTATATAAATAATTGCTATTTATTAAAAGAAAAATATATTTTCTTTAAATATCAACGAAATTTAAAATTTAGTGGTCTGAAAATTAGGGACACTTGGTGACCCAAGAGACAAACAGAGTGACTCAAGAGACAAAACAGCCATAACTTCTAAGGATAAGCACCGGTATTGCATTTTCATATTGAAAACATGCTTTTTCAACACTTTGATTTCTTTGTTAAATGCTTCCATCAATTGTTCTACAGTCCCTATCTTAATTTCATTGACATTCTTCACAGCTTTCATAGATTTTTCATCTTTTTCATAAATCTCTTCTCTTCTTCCCCATTCAGCCCATGAAATTTCCTCTGTATTTCTTTTTGTGTCATGCATTATTTTCTTCTTATAACAATCTTCGCAAAATCCATACATACATGCCTGCCTTTCTGGATCACAGACTGTAGAGAGCATAAGACTATTTATGTCAGCTGTATGTATGATTCGCTTTTTCCTAAGTTCAAGGGCCTTGTATACCGTATTAATTAACATGTAGCTTGCACAAGCACATTTCGCGACCATCTACAGACGGTTTAACCACATAGAACGGTCTGTTTTGGGCATAATAATAGAAATAGGAACATACGATAAAGATTTAGCATGGTCTCTAAGAGAAATCTCTTTTGTTTTTTTTTTGTCTTATTCTTTGTGACTATTTCTTTTCTTCCTGCCGTAGCCCTTGATATATCGTCTCTTTTTTCTCGTCCTGGATTTTTTTCTTTTATGCCGTTCCACTTGCTCTCAAATTGGTCATTATTCGATTTTTTTTTAATACTAAAGCATCTTTGGCTATCTCTTTTTGAGCAAATTGGTCCATTTTATCAAAAACACTCTTGATTATCCTTTTTTCTTTTCTTTGTTTTAGTGACTTATATCTTTCTTTTATTGCATTACTCAACGTTTTGTACTTTTCGTTTATTATTACCTTCTACTGTGTCTTATTTTTTGGCCTCTGCTAACTTTTTAGCGTATCTGTGCTGTTTCTTTTTATACTTCTCATATTTTTGCCTTAGTTTTTCGTTTTCTGATTTCAACTGCTGGTTTTCTTTGTATAATTTTGACCGATCTCTTCTTATTTTCTTTCTTCCTCTCAATGATGCAGGAGAATCGCATTGAAGTAGTCGCTGAGGCACTGCATCATTGTTGTCTGCTACGGATTTTCGTCTCCACATGTGCAATATTTTCCTGTTCTAATGTTGGTGAGCTAGGGAGGGACATTTAAAATTCTATTTAGGTTTCTATTCCTTGATCTTTGATTTTGTTTTCTTAGCTTCCAAACCACTCTCGCGTTTGGTTTTTCCTTAGGTGTCAGATCTTTGACAAGTCTTTTTTTTGCATGGTAATTTTCCCTTTTCTTTCTTTTATATTCTTCATATTTAGCAGGATCTTTTTTTAACTTTTTTTAATAAATTATTTGTTGCTTAGAGGCATTATCGCTAAAACAAAATGATTTATGAGTACCTACATGCACTGTGTGAGATTTATTTATGTATGACACGACTTTTTCTAAAATAAGCATTGTTTAACTTAACACCCACAAAAAAAAATATCTTGCCATTATTTATTAGTAAAAAAACAAATGATAAATGCATTAAAAGAAGAAAAAGTAATCAAAAGTATCTTGGGTAACCAAAAAAGTCTCTTGGGTCACCGCTCGAGTTACTCAGTGGACGGGTTACCCAGGAGACATTTGATACTAAAATAGGCTAAAAACAAAGAAATAAAATAAAAATAACAAAAATAAACAACGTGCTATAATTTCAGACTTTATACCCTTGCATTAAAGAGTAAATTACTAAAAAGTATACAAAACTCACGTGTTTTTGGATGGTCTCCCAGCAGACACACAATAAACACACCTGAACATCAATCCGGCCGCGGACGAAATGGTCGAGCGAAATGAATGGTACGGCAACCGTGGAGTCGGTCGTATGATACCTAGACTGTTTTCTGATCGGTTGAGCCTACTTCTATCGCTATCTTCTTCTATCACTATCACTTCTTATCACTTCTATCACTTGCCTACACTTTAGATGGTTAGCCAGCGGACTCCCAATCATTGAAATTTCTGGGGACACACTGGAACGGAACAATATTTTGTAAATTGGACAATTTATAAACAAATAATTAGTAAACAAAAGTACGTAGTAGTTACTGAGTGATATTCTTATCCATTTACATGTATTTATTTAGCACTTTTCATAGCTTTTTTTGTGGCCCAGTGTGAAAACAATTTAGCGTTGTACGAAAGGGACATTACTGATTTGTATGGGAAGCTAGTTTTCGTCCCCTGGGTAACCACTTTTTTTCTAAAATATGTTATTAATATGCCTTGACTGACATGTCAGTGTTAATACCAGTTAATCTCACTAATGAATTAATGAATAAAAATGGTAAACAGATTACAATTCTTGAGTCAACACTCGCATACCTACTGGGGACAGCCTTTGACCAAAAAAAAGTTGATTGACCCATATACACATTACTCACGCATTACGAATATAATTTGAGCAATAAAATTATCAGCATCTGTTTTCATTTCAATATGTAAGAGAACTACAATTTTCAAAAATGCCAGTTTTAGAAGATTCTGTATTTTTATTTTTATTCTGAGTACGCGCACTGGGTGTTTACTATCGGGCAAGAAACTTAAGGAAGTCAGTTGTATAAAAAAAACAACATGTATAAATACATCTTCCAGTTTCTAATTTGTCCAGTAGCTAATTTGTCCAATTCAGAATCTCTAAAGCGGTGCGAAGAATCGACGTCAATTGATAGTTTGAACGATCTGACGTCCTCTTTAGTCGTCTAGTAAGAATATATCAAGGCAGGAAGAAAGAGAGAACAAGTAACATTATTAAAAGGAAACAAAAAACCCGGCTGCAAAATGTTGTACCCTATGTCACTTCCACTATCAAGACGATTCAAATGACACCTCACATGTCGAAATCCATCAAGCTGTTTAGGCTGTAGGGCGTGCCAAAGAAACCTCATACATACATACCCACATGCATACATAAATACATTCACTCGAAAAACATAACCCTCCTTCTTGCGCAGCCGGGTAAAAAGGGACAGAGCTATCTATTAGAAAACTACACAAGTTCCAAGACATTCAAGTAATGATTTGTGTCCTATTGTGTCACTTCCCGCTAATGCAGCGACTCGCGCCAAGAAATATTTACGACACCGCATTTTACTGTTACAGTAAAATGTCATCCCATTCTAGGTGCAGAGATAAATCGCACTTTTACCGAGAAACTATAGATATTCTATAATATACGGTTTCTTTTGCTATGTCATGTCATGATGATGTTCGTTTGTGACTTATCAATGTGGACGATCTCAGTAACTGCTTACAGTTTTGGCATCCAGCTAAAAGGGAATGATTATAAATGGGTGTGCTGTTGGACCAGATTCGTAACCAAAATGTCAAGGTTCAAGAAAGTGGTGTTGTTTTTGGGTTAGCATGGCACAGTAGTGCTTAAAAGACAACGCTATATCATACCCGTATTAGGAACAGAAATATATGACGTCCGTTTTTAAAGTTTAAAGTAGTAGTGTAAAGTATGGGATACCTAAATTTTTTGGTTCCGGTAGTAAAAATGTGGTCCAAAGCAGTGTGTACGATCTTTATCTCAACTAGCCCAAACAACTTTTGCGATTGATTTACGGATCCAGTCAAGGTTTTCCCCTAATTCTGTTTGCTTTAATAAATATCCTTTTCAAGCTCTTGACAGGTACGTTTCCGGCTCACAGATCGATCGAGTGATTTTTGACACGCATGGCTTCGATTTTATAATTTATGAGAAGCAGAACAGGTTGAAAGAACTTGACTTCGAAACTATCTAACTTTTGCGATGCTTAGCTTGAACGATTTGCAGGAAACAATACTGTAAACATTTTGTTTTGATAGGTTAATTTAAATTGCAACTTTGTGCATCATTAATTTTATTACCAAGTTCAATAACATAGAATTTTCCTCTGTTATGAGTAGACTATGACTATGTAGGTAGAGTAGACTTATGATAAATTCAAATTGTAATGTTTCAGTTATTACAATGTATGTATGTATGTACTAATCCGTTTTAAGGAAAAAGTTGGTTTTAAATCCATAATATCCATAATTGACTTTATTTATTGATTTACAAAGCTCATGCTGTAATGTTAAGGTAGAGGTAACTCACAGTTTTAATTAGGAAGAGGTTATTTCATCTATAACTAAAACTGGCTCTACACTCATAATTTATAATGCACACGCGATAAAGCATAATGCGTAACTAAAATGCAATTGGCTTTAAATATGCTAGTATTTCAACGAGAATTAGACAATATTCTATAATAACTCGTATTTGTTCAATCTTTGAGATAAATCAGAGCTTAATAGTAAACTAGACGATTAACTAAAATTGCTTTTAGAATTTACGATAATGAACTGCAGTTTAACTTTTAAATGAATGAACCAACGTAAAAGTAATTTGGCAGCCTTAGATGATTGCTAACAATAATCAAAAATTAGGTCTACTACTATTACTGCAAGAGCGACGAACTCTGATTATTTCTGTAACGTTCTAATGATGCCTTGTTTACTATTTAAACACATATTGGCAAGAGCTGGCTCCCGGCCAATAGGCGCTTGTATGCACTGCGGCGCAAGTCTACGACCAGGGGGCCTACCAAAACATATTTTTTCCATGATGGTTTTCATTTCGCTGTCGACGCTGAGCGACCGCGAAGCGTATCGCCGCGCAGCAAGGCAACGTCAAAAAAAACCCGTAACCATCATGGCCATAAATTGCCATGGTAGGCCACCTGACTTGCGCTTGCGTTCTGTTAAATCGGAGTGTTGTTATTGTAAAATCTGTTCGGCAGACTGTACACATCCGAAAGTCGTTAGCGTACACTGTGTAATTAAATTTAGTGAGAACGTTAGCATATTTGTGATCACTCTTGTTTTCAATAGTGGCGTTCAGTTCATTCATGAAGATACTTACTATCTGTACTACGTTACGAGATTTTAGAAACATGAAAGAAGAAAGAGATACATAACAAAGAAATTACCATAAATAACAAGAATCGCGTGCGGACCATCCACTCAGTCCAAATGAACGTCGTGAACTAAATTACTAATTTCCATCTATAAGTTACTGTCTGTCCGTACAGAACTGCTTTTTACTTAACGTCAATTAGGCTCAATTACCAAATTAGCTGTCTGGCCTGACAACACACCTTATTTATGATTTTTGGAGCATGGTATAACATGGGTGCGGTTTTCCCGTGATGACTTTTATACAAAAGCAAGTTTGGTGACTTCATGAGGTACAATAACAAATAGTTATTTGAAAAATACCTGTTGAGTATATATATATATAAAACTTATATTGGTTAACACCAAACCAATGTGAACTCGACGTGTTAAGCGGAACCACAAACAAAACATGCAAACTTGGCTTGTAAAGAGTAAACATAATGTTTGATCGGGTTATTTTCCAATTTGAATTATGAAATTCCGAGAACAATTTACCAGTGCCTAATATTGAACTATATCAGTAAAGTCAAGAGTTGTTAAGCTAATACAATAGCATAACTGTAATCCGATAAACTAATAATTAGTGCACTGATTCATAATCGTAATGGCTATAACCACGACATCATCTAGGTAAAGCAAGTGCCTATTGTTGAGAATTCTTAGGTAATCAATGTAATGCAACCGCATTCGCACGTGCGTCTAACCAGACTCATAGTACAAATACAGCTTACAAGCTATTTGCTCTTATTCTGCAACAATAAATCAGTAATCACTGTAATTTGTATTTTATTGGCGAAAGGCTCACCCTCTGTCAGAATCGGGACTGAAAGTCGTCCGGCCAATTGTTGTACACTTCCGCCAGATCCTTCGGGGGAAAGGTCTGACGATATGTGTACTCGTATGTATTGTCTCTGTTTGATGATTTCACCGTAGATAGATCCATATAGGATTTTTGTACCTTTTTATAGTCATTTGCATTGTAGCTTGTAGGTATTTCTTTCCCTATAAGAAAAACAGGGGAAAGCAATGTGTGTTTTGATTAAGAAAAAATCATTGAACAAGTTTAGTCTAGAAACTAGAACGTAACCATAGGTAAAGTATTATCAGTAAAGGATATTTTTTTATGACTGTTTGTGTCCAACCAACGATTATAGCAGAAAACCAGACATTTATCAAAGACCATAATTGCTGGATGTCGAAGACACAAACTGAAAGACAGCCGTTGCATGTTGGTCAGTAATCAAGTGCCGGATACGGCGTTAATTTATACGCTACTTTTTTATTTTTTGCTGCATACATTAACATTAATTTATCAATGCAGTCTAATCTAATTTAAATCTGTTAAATGACCTTACTTACAGCTTTTAAATAATAAAGTTGAGTCGAGTCAATAGTACTCAGTGGCGGATCCGGAATCTTGTTTTTGTGTTCCACCTCGGCGTAAAATGTCGGGGCAATGGGAACTCTCTCGCACAGCTCTCTGAGGGTAACCTTTATCAAGGTAGGCTAAAAGCTAAAACACAATCCCTCTCGAAAATTTTTATTTCAGAGAAAGATATTTTTATTAAAATTAAGCAACTAGATAAAAATAAAGGTGCTGGTCCAGATCAATTACCTCCATCATTTATTAAAGTCTGTAGCGAGCAATTGATCGTGCCGCTATGTATCTTATTTAATAAATCTCTTGCTACTGGTGTCTTTCCCATGCGCTGGAAAACAGCACACATAATTCCTATTTTTAAAAATGGAGACAAGTCCCGCTGCGAAAATTACAGACCTATTAGTATTTTACCTTGCTTTGCAAAATTATTCGAATCTTTAGTTTATAGTCATTTGTATAACCATTTAAAACCTTTTATCTCTATTAAACAACATGGGTTTGTCAAGGGTAGGTCGACCGTCACTAACCTACTAGTATATAAGAACTATCTGTGCCGGAGTTTTGCCACCGGTGGACAAGTGGACTCAATCTACACTGACTTTTCTAAAGCGTTTGACAAAGTTAGCCATGACTTACTTTGTAATAAGCTTGCTTCTTATGGCATTCACGGTTGTTTGCTCCGATGGCTAACTTCTTACCTTTGCAATAGAAGTCAGTTAGTTGCCTTGAAAGGATATGTCTCTTCTCCATCTAAAGTGACCTCTGGGGTGCCACAGGGGTCTCATTTGGGACCCCTCTTATTTATTATCTTTATTAACGATCTTATAGAGCGTTTGGCTTGCGAATGTCTGCTTTATGCCGATGATCTAAAAATATTTAAAACCGTTTCTTCTCCCCACGATTGTTATCTTCTGCAGAAGGATTTAATCACTGTTTCGGATTGGTGTACTTCGAATTATATGCATGTCAATATTGGCAAGTGTTTTGTCATAACTTTTTCCAACAAGCGGCACAAGATTGTCTATAACTACACCATTGATAATCAGGATCTCACAAGAACCAACATTGCTAAAGACTTGGGAATTCTATTCGACGATAAGCTGTCATTTCGAGCACACTTTCAACACATAACAATGAGAGCCAATCAACTTCTTGGGTTCATTTTTAGATCAACCCATGGTTTTAAGAAACCACATTCCTTTCTGTACTTGTTCTTCACTCTGGCCAGAAGCATTTTAGAATATGCCAGCCCAATTTGGTCCCCTCACTATAAAGTGCACATAAATTCCTTAGAAAGGGTGCAGAGAAGGTGCTTGCGGATGATATGCTACCGTCAGCAGATAGGTCGCTCCAAACTGAACTATGACTCCAGGCTATCTAAATTTAATGTTCAAAAATTGGAAGTGCGTCGCAAGTATTTCGACTTTATTTATCTCTATAAAATTATACACTACGTAGTAGACACTCCTGAATTACTTTGTCAATTAAATTTCAATATTAAGTATAGTAATCGCAGGTCCAATATTATTAATCTTTTTGCTTTGCAAACCCATAAAAACAATATTTCGTATTTTAATCCACTAGTC
Organism: Peribatodes rhomboidaria; assembly: GCA_911728515.1. Taxonomy (NCBI): domain Eukaryota; kingdom Metazoa; phylum Arthropoda; class Insecta; order Lepidoptera; family Geometridae; genus Peribatodes; species Peribatodes rhomboidaria. The sequence continues at coordinate 4,515,066 of OU452190.1, forward strand.
AGGATGGCTCGTCAGTACAATCATTGCATTAATAATAAAAATGAAATTGATATTTTTACCTCTAGTCTATCAGTCTTCAGTAAATCACTAAAAGACATTTTTTATACCAAATACGTCCAACCAGATGCTTAGTATTTTTTTTTTTTTTTTAAATCAAATATCTTTTTTTGCTTAATTTTAAGTTTTACTTTGAATTTAAATTGATTTAAATTTAATTTGAATTTAATTTTAAATTAAATTTAAAACACTTTACTTTATATTTAATTTCATATTTCTCTTATGTTTCTTATTTTAGTATTTAAAAATGTATTTATTAACTATTATAGTTTATTCTATACTTATTTAACTTTTGTCTGCCACTAACTATGTATTTTCACAAGTTTTGGAGTACGGTCCAGCTCTGTCTTTTTTTCTTCTATATACTACTTTGTATTTGACTGTACTCTGTTTTGTGTTTAAATAAATAAAAAATAAAAAAAAAAAAAAAAAACAGACTGAACAGTGTGAGTTAGATACATATGCCCCCCCCCCCGTATGTATCTAACCCCCCGGGGCTTGATCCCCTTGACCCCTTCCCTCCTGGATCCGCTAATGGTGGTACTATAACTGCTAATGGCCACTGAATAACTGCTACGCAATAAGCGGCTTGTGCCATTGAGAATCAATTATGGACTTGCTATGCTCTATAAACAAAGATTTTCACGCAGATAATTCGAAATTACTTGAACAGGCAACAGTATTACGCATCAATGACTTTTGTGGCCTTTATAATAAGAAATTTCTTAATCAGCGGTACTATTTTCTGCCAATTGTCTTTGCTATTAACCTAGTTCTAATTGTACTTTGATAAGCCTACAATTTGACGAATTAATTATTTTTTACTTGTACTGGATCTATGTGTACTTGTATATTTAAATTGTAGTTACTTTCATACGACTTCTTACTTTTACTTGGGCTTTCATCGGTTTCACTAACCAGATAATTAAATAATTTCTACTCTAGATGACGCGTAAACCGTGCAGAGAAAATAGTGATAGCGCGACTTTACTTAGTCTATTTTCCTAAACATTTTTGTACTAGCGTGCTACTTTACGACTTACTGACTTAATGAATGTCAATTTTTAACCAACTTAAAAAAGGCGTTTTGTACGTACTTTATACTTATGTTACGCGATCATTCTACCAATTATGAACCGATTTCGATCATTCTGTTTACATTTTGTAGATCATACTTCAGATTTTTAGATAAGATATTTAGATTAAAAATTGTTTACAAAATCCAATTCAGATGACGGCATGACAGTTTTTTTAATTTTAAAAGATTATGGAGCAAAACGTTTGAATGAAGAATGAATACCAAATTACTAACGCGTAATATTCTCTAAATGAAGTGTCATAAAGACCATTGTGGGCAATGATGCCAAATATGCGAGACCATAGGTTCTAATTGATGCTGTTGAATTCTTGCTAATAGAGCGAGTGCGCTGTTTCTTGTTCTTTGTTTGCTAAGCCAGTCATTTGTCTTGACCGTTTCTGGATTCTTTGACCAAAAAGGCGTTTTCTCAGCAAACGTACCTACATGGTTGAGTTGATTGTTTGACAGTTTGCTGTAGATATTTTGCTTGTTTGACTACATATGTATAATTTGACAGCAAATCACAATAAGCAATTTAGTACTTGATGTTTTACTGCTCAAATGTTTTATATTCTATTGTTGTTTGTATTTACCACCGACCGTTTTTCATATTTCTATCTATTCTTTCCATCTAAAGGCTGACTGGAAGAAATCGCTTTCTTTGTTATTTTTTTTTATTTTGTATTTTTGATTGCACATCAAAGATACAAAATAAAATGAAAGATGTGTTGTATTGTATCTTCTTTCAAGGCAGTCGGGTAACAATCACCTTTACTTTCATGTTATGCTATTTGAAAATTGATATTTCACTTTAAGCTATGATAACATAACATATCGTCACACCTTTCCCCCGAGGAGGCTGGCAGAAGTGTAACACAACACCCACATTTCGCCGGACGATATTCAGTCCTAAATGTGACAGGGGGCGAGCCTGTCGCCATACACCGGGCTCCAGTCATGTAACAGATGACATACCATACGCACATATGTTCACACAATTAACAAATTGGTGCGTGCCGTCGGCTGTGTTCGAACCCGCTCCCTCTGGCTTGAGAGGCGGACCTTCTCCCAACTAGGCTGCCAACGCCATCTAAGCTATGATATGATTATTAAAATTATTTTAAAATTAATAACATGGTTTTAGTCTTTTGTGAGCGAACCTCTCACTTGGTTCAAGGTACTCCAGTTTACCTAACGCAGTTAAGAGGTGATTTAACAGCACTTAAGCAAAATTATACGACTTAAAAGGCAAATATAAAGTAGAATAGCTGTTATTTTGAGATGTAAATTTAAGTTGATGTGACATTTCCTGACGCGTATTTGGTGATATTGCCAGTTTAGGAAATAGATGTTTTTTATTAAATTTAGCAAAACATATTTGCCAAATTGTTGAGAAAACGAGAGAGAAAAGTTGTCCAAAAGCGCTAGTCAGACTCATTACCATATCAACATTAACTTCGCGAAAACGGTTCATGACGAAAACAACGAACAACGAGACTAATGTACTACGTAGTAAAGATTGTGAAACAAGTTTTTGAAAAAAATATGCCCCCAGTTTCTGGCCTGTTCTTCTGGACTTTTTCCGAGTAAGGTGGTAGAGTCAATAAGAAATAATAAGAAATAAATAAATATTCGCAACTCTTGCACACACTGCCGTCTGACCCCAAACTAAGCAAAGCTTGTACTATGGCGGCCAGAGACTGATATCCATACTCAGATATTTTTAAATACATACTTAGAAAGATATTAACACCCAGACATAGAACATACACAAATGTTCATTACATAAATGTTTGCCCTAGGTGGGAATCGAACCCACGCCCCCAGGCTCAGAAGGCAGGTTCTCTACCAACTGAGCCACCGAGGCAGTCAAGAGTCATTTTATAACTTTGATGACGTTCCTAAGTGTCTCTTCGATACCCAATTGCACTAACACATTTGGTTTGATAGTCTGGTAATTTTGCAAATATTTTAAAAATAGCCTTGGCTTACGACATGAGTAACAGAAGCAGCGAGCTTTTTACGTGATGCAATTTTCTTTCCTTTTCTGTGCATCCGATTTTACTGACTTGAGAAACCAGTTGAGCTGGTTTAAAATGCGATCCTTTTAAATCGTTTGCGTGCATTCTTTTGTCCCGTATTGTTTTCCAGCTGTGTTCTAACAGGTATTTGTAGTGTAATTTGTCTAAGATTTTGTTGTTGATGTTGTGAAACTCAATAGATATAATCAGACATATGTACGTTAACCAGTCTAAATTGAAGCGTATTCTACAACTCTTAAAACGACTAAAATAATAAACATTTATTCATATATACCGCCCCTCGGTACTTGGTACCCGTGGGACTCTCGGTTCCATTGAAACTGTTAATTTTTCGGAATGAAAGGTACCCTATGTCATTTTCTGTACCCCTGAAAACGTGTACACAATTTCAAGATGATCGGTTGAGTAGTTAGGACGTAAAACACCAAACAAAAGAACAAACTAACTTTGTTATTCATAATATTAGGTAGGATTAGACATAAGATATCTACATGTCTAAGAATTGTGTTTGTAGCAACATATCAACAGTGGCCCTATTCGAAGATTTGAGATTTTCATCTCACCATTTTTCGTCTTTGTTGCTCTCGTTTGAAACGTCGTAGGTGTTGATCACTCTCGATCAAGATAAAATCTCATTTCATCTCACGCGCAGGAATAGCCCCCCAGTTGAGAGACAATTACGAATCTGGAAACGCTTTTACTGTTATCACAAAGTAAAGTAGGTATCGGAGACATTATAAATCGTGCCGTCATGAATGAGACGTGCGAAAGCGAATGCAAGTAAGGCTGTTCGTAGACACGGCGAAGAAACCCAACAAGTACTGTTGCAACGCGACAAGCGGTTTGTGCGTTTGCATCGCAAATGTGTCGCCGGCATTTTTTCGAATCGTGTAAAAATATGCTAGGCTTTAACAGTGTTCTTCAAATAGTTCTGCGAGTAGTACGTAGAGCCGTAGCTGACTTGAAGGCTGAAAGTCACGCAGTTTTAGCACGAAAGTAGCAACAAATATCCTTTCAGGCGCACCGTACCGCGAAAGTCGCTACTCGCGTCGCGTCGGACACGACGGACACTTTGGCCACATTCATGTACGAACAGCGTACTTGCAAAGTAGCTGTTCTCGCCACATGCCACGTCCGATGACGCAGTTTGTAGGGCAATGTCAGTACTACGTGAGAATCGGGAAACAACAATAATTGAGCATGTATTTGTTTTACCAGAGCGTGCTTTCATTGCACAGATGGTCATGTACGTCTGCACTCTGCTCTCGTTTTATTGCAGTGTGTTTCAGTTAGGTTTTGTTTAATCTCAGCTTTGCAATTCAATTAATGGTCATGTATTTTCTGCTCTCGACTCGAAATACGAAAAGTTTTATTAAACAACGAAATTGAGATACGTTCACTTGAAATTGGCAAGAACAATACATCCGCTAGTACCTAGGTATAACGAGTCTGGTCACCTGAAGTAACTAGTTTTATGCCAAGGATTATGAAATATACATATAAGTAGGTATATATTTATTAAATTATGCCCCAGTTTCTTGCCTGTTCTTCTGGGTAGTGGTTCTTTTTCCGAACAAGGTAGAAGAGTCATTTTTATAGACGTTTATAAGACAAGTGTATGTTCGATACCTACATAATTGACTAATGACATTTGATTTGAAAGTGATTTCTTCCAAGAAAATTTTAGAAGAACCGCGAGTCACGGAGTCTTACCACGAGTTTCGATAGTTAACGTAAACTATTTCACCAGAACCCAGCCGATGGCATGCACCAATTTGTTCATTGTGTGAACAAATTTGCGTATTGATGTCATCTGCTACATGACTAGAGCCCGGTGTATGGCGACAGGCCCTCTGTCGCATTTGGGACTGAATATCGTCCGGCGAAGTGTGGATGTTGTATTACACCTCTGCCAAGCCCCCTAGGGAAGGCGTGACGATATGTATATTTTTGTATGTGTAAACTATTTCGTTTTCGTTTTTCTCCATACATTTCACCTAATTCCCTAACGTTTCCGCCAGCTGCGCTATATTGAAATGTATGGAGTCAAACGAAAACGAAAAAAGTTTTCGTAACTCATGATAAAAAGGTGCAAATGCAGGACTGAAGAATTGAATTATGAAAAGTGAATACTTTGATGAGTGTGCCAATTATGTTACAAGCGGAAATATGCAGTAAACCTTCAGTAAATAGTATTCACTATCGCAATACCTTTGTTGCATTTACTTAGTATAAGTAGGTACGTTCTGTACTAGAGTACTAAAGACTAGGTCACTCGGAGCAGTAAAGTGTGAACGACCGACGATAATTTTTACCTAGCTGAGCCCCGCTGTGTTGCCTGCGGTTAAAAAGTAGCCTATGTTCTTAAAGTAGTAAAGCCTCCCAGTTTCTTCCCTGTTCTTCTGAGTAATGGCTCTTTATCCAAAAGAGGCGATAGAGTAATCCTACTTCCTACTTATATTATAAACGTGAAAGTTTGTATGTTTGGATGGATGGATGGATGGATGGATGGATGGATGGATGGATGTTTGTTGCTCTTTCATGCCAGAACGGCTGAACAGATCCGGATGAAATTTGGCACAGAGATAGATTATAGGCTAGAATAGCACATATTATGATACTTTTTAACCGCGGGTGAAACCGCAGGGCGCAGCTAGTTTTTTATAACTTTGACGTTCATAAGTTTATCTTTGATACCCAATTGAACAAATACATTTTGACTTTATGTGCTATTCCGGACTATAATCTATCTCTATCCGTTTAGCTGTTTCGGCGTGATTGAGTAACATACATCTATACATCCATCCAAACTGTCGCATTTATAATATTAGAGTGATTTGATTGTTCCCTAATTCAACCCTGGTACATTGACGACATGTTGAGAACAGACAATACATGTCATAGAAATAGGAAATGATGTTCGATTCCGAATTTCTGAATAATGCACGACTGAGACAAAGTTCCATGTAACCTCAAGTACGTCTGGCAGTGTGTAAAGATACGAGTAGAACTAGAAAAAAAAGAAAGAGGATATTATAAGGTTAAGAATTATTTAGAAGATAAAGATGTCTGGAGCCTTCTACTTCCGTCAAGTAGCCACTAGTATTCATAGATATTACCTAGTTGTAAGCCAAAATTTGTGAGACTGTAATTTATTTATTATTTGAAAAAATAATGCCCCTCAGTTTCTTGCCTGTTCTTCTGAGTAGAGGCTCTTTGTCCGATTAAGGCGGTCGAGTCTATTTAAATAACTTTGACGTTCATTAGTGTATCTTTGTTACCTAAACTGAATAAAAACATTTTGACTTTGGCTTTGAAAAAAAACTATTGTTTTTTAAAATTAGCAGAAGCACACGCTAGCATTGTAAGTGATTAGGAGAAAGGGTGAAGCCGCGGTGATGCGTTTCACGCGGTTTTATGGATTCTTTACATCGAGTTATAATGTATATGCTTTACAATGTGTCACAAAAACCTTGTTGTATTCGCGAGGTGCGCATTCAGTATCGACTGGAGGATACAATTATGCTAGTTTAAATAAATATTGGCTACAAAAATTGTGAACACACATCGCGCTCCGAGTGCTTAGTGTGAGTTGCTCAAAGTAAATCGAATAACTTTACTACAGCGTAAACGAGTTTACGTCACACGGATCGACAATCGAAAACGAGCGAGTGTAGTGCCAATCGAGCTTGTCACTCGATTCGCGTAAATTCACCGTGAAAAAGTAAATTTTTCATGTCAATGTTGGCAGTAAACAAAAAACTCGCAATCACGATTGCGGTTTCTCATTACTCCCACTAGGTGGCGCTTTTTAATTTTCATACAAATTGGAGTTACTTTTACGCGATCGAAAAGTAAGAAAAACTCACACTAAGCACTCCGATCTCGTAAAACACGAACGCAGACACTGATTGCGTCGGTTTCATTTAAAATGTACTAGTTGAGGTTTAAAGGTAGCCTATGTGTTAATACAGGGTATAAGCTATCTAATATATTACCGAATTTCATCAAAATCTCACTAGTTTGAACGTGAAGAATTACACACACACACACACACACACACACAGTCCACATAAACTTTCGCCTTGATCCTCCTAAAATTATAAAGGCGAAAGATTGTGTGTGTGTGTTTTGTTCCCTGTCCATGATGTTGAAAATCGTGGAGAAGATCTCTTGATGAAATTTCGTGTGGAGGTAGTATTACCGTGGAAAATGTTCATTAGCCCCGTCCATACGAACCAGTTTAATAAGTCAATGATTCTTCAAAAGGCTATCGACTGAAACCAGGTTAGTAGGTCATCCCACCCTGTCCGTTTCGAGGTATCATTGTACAAGTATAGTATCCACTACAAGTATAGTATAGAATAGACTGAACACGCCGATGCGAGAACAAATGGTCCTATTACAGAATTTAATAAGATTCCTGAAGTAAGCGACTCTTAGTCTTAATTAAAGAATTCCTCATTAATTACGACTTGGGCGTCGGCATTCAGAGTCTGGGTGTCTAAAGCAGTCATTAAATTATTCAATTTGCAGTTCGCTAGGTGAGCTAGCGTGCTAAATTTGGATGGTGTAATAGCAGTTAGACAGTCAGCAATTCAATCTAGTGCGTTCGCACGGACACTGGCACGCTAAGTCACTCACACACTTCCTTAGGTTTCTATTAATTGATTAACCATTATTCTATTAACCAATGATTTTATCATCACCAAAATTCGCTCTTAAACGCCTTTGCAGCCGGACTAAAACAAGCGTTCTAGAGCGAATTTTGGAGATAATAAAATCAATCGTTATACCTAGTCGATTAAAGGTTTTTTTTTAATTTTATTCAAGGTTGCTGCGCCCCGCGGAAATACCCGCGGTCCCTGCTACAGGGACCGTTAATTGTTTTGGGATAAAAAGTACCCTATGTCCTTTTCTGTATCCCAGAAAACGTGTATGAAAAATTTCGTGATAATCAATTGAGTAGTTAGGGCGTGAAAGCGTTACAAATAAACAAAAAAACTCACTTTCGCATTTATAATATTAGTTAGGATGATATTCATTGTTTTACGACAACAACAGCAAAAAAAAAAATCTTTTATGATTCTATCACAGGCGGTCTAATGTTAATCAAGATTTGTTCCTTTCGGATATGACGTCACGTGTAGGAAACGGCTCATATCCCAGCATGGAAATGGAAGTCACTATTCCCATAGCGTCTCCAGTGTAGTTACATCCAGAAATAACACCCCCAATGTACCGAGACCCCTTACTTGTCCCATGCTCTAAGCACTTGCGTGAGAATGTTGAAGTTGACAGAGGCCAAGATAAAATTGTAGGTTCTATAAACAGCTGTTGACGAAGTGGGTGCGTTGGCTCCCAAATGGGAGTTTTTATTTCTTATTGCTAACGATGGAATCGGTCTGTGTCGGTTTTAATGAACAAACTGATGGAAGTATGGCGCTAGATATTATTACTATGAGCGTGGTTATTAATCTAATAGTCGAGAATGCGAAGCTTGCGTTGTTGTAGCATAAATGCTATCATAAAATCTACGACCTTCATAGACCAAGTTTGGATTAGTCTACGAATCTGTATTACCTACCTGTCAGTTCACTTAATGGACAACAACAGGCCTAGCATGCGCGCGCTGCAAAATTCTTCTCGACACTTTTCGTCGTGTGAGAACGTGACAAGGCTACGTGTAAACATACGTCTGTCTCGATAAAAAGAGTCGACACACCGTTGTCGCGTTGGGCGTGCTAGGCCTGCTAGCACCATCCGTGCCGTGTACATTTTTAACAAGGTCGGTACAGGCGCCTAATCATAAAACAGAGACATATAAACAGGCCTACTTTCGCGTTCAGATAATAAAGCTATTAAAGTGTGAAGGCAATTCAAAAAAATACTTTGTGGTATGAAAATATATTTGAGCTTGAAATGTTTAAGAATTTCATCAAAATACTAAAACTAAGTACTTATTCAAAAATGCTGGAATTTATGCTCAAGTTTATCAACCGCATCTGTCTAGAACTTTCCATTTGATAAACTAATCGCTGGAAAAGATACCCAACTGGTCCTTCGAGCCGGGTTTCTTGTACAAGGGGAAATGTTGCCTACTCTCGCGCTTATGAATATTATTATCGCAAATCTGAATATTAATTAGGAAACGTAGGAAACGTCTAATCAATCTATCTAATCGAAAAGAAGTTCCCCGATAAAAGTTAGCCTTTAGCGAAACATCTACAAGGCAAAACGTCTAATTAAGAATTGTTGATGCTAGATTAGCATTTAAATTAGTTTAGTCAGTTTAATTACTGGTTAGGTTTTCCGCTTTTTTGGTGTTAAAATTGTAGATTACGAACTCTGTAGTAAACTATAAAATAATTCGACGGCTCGGCGCCCAATAAACGTCCAATTACGTGACGACAATGACTATCATCTGTGAAAAAGACCAGGAATCCTATACGGAGATTGGAGATTTCCATCTCACCTTTTTTCGTCCTTGTTGCTCTTGTTTGAAACGTCATAGGTGTGAGAGTGATCAAGATAAAATCTCATCTCATCTCACGCGCAGGAATAGCCCCCCAAGGACCCTATTCGGAGATTTGAGATTTTCATCTCACCTGTTTTCGTCCTTGTTGCTCTCGTTTGAAACGTCATAAGTGTGAGAGTGACCAAGATAAAATCTCATCTCATCTCACGCGCAGGAATAGCCCTACTGGTAGACACGACTGTACAATCACTAGATAATTCTGTGGCATAATACAATCTGTTCCACGGATCCCTCACAAGTGCATCAGTCACCGTGCAACGCTCATAAAAGTCTCCGTCGAGTAATAACCATGGAAAAATGTAAAAAATAAACAAGGGAGTCATAAACATGCATGTTACGCTGTGACGTAAACGTGCGCTATAAACTTTAATGTTTATTGTTTAGCTTGATTTTTTTTTCTTTTATTTGTTAGGCTTGCGTTTGGCTGCTTTTCGGCGCCTGCGAGCACGCTTGCCTAGAAGAAACCGATTCCCTCGAGACTTGATTGCACCCAGATGACTCAAAGTCAAAACTGTTTTTATTCAATTTGGGTATCAAAGATACAGTTATGAACGTCAAAGAAGAGTCGCTACTCAGAAGAACAGGCAAGAAACTGACGGGCATTGTTTTTTTTCAAAAAATAATTAGATAGGTATAACTGTCTCACAAATGTTGGCTTACAACTAGGTAATATCATATTATATCTGTGTACTAGTGGCTACTTGGCGGAAGTAGTGGAAGGCTCCAGACATATTTGTTTTCTAAATAATTGTTAACCTCATAATATCCTCTTTTCATTGAATTTTCCTTCAGTGAACTGTTATACCTATGTTCTACTATCAGACTATCAGAGAACATTTACTAACAGCAGAGTTATTTTCCACACTCTAGTTTAGCGGTTAGCACAATAAAATTGTAACCAAAGCGTTTCGTGCTACTGAAATACCAATAGCCCGCACGAAATCTTAACTTCAAGTTCAAGGGTCCTTGAGAGCGGTTCAAAGGCCTTTTACTTCAGAAATCATTACGAGTACTTTAATTAAACAATGGCCATAAATGTTGAAATTAAAAAATATCATTTAACGTTTACACTGATGAAGTGACGCGCACGGTTCAGAGAGCTTCGACCTCAAATCCGAGTACCTTTGACGTACTCCACATTATAATTACGAATATATTAAAAGACCATTACAACGTCTCTTCTAACATCGAAGTCGGACCGACTAAAAAGCAAACCATTAAAATAATGTAACATATCGTCACGCCTTTTCCCCGAAGGGGCTGGCAGAGGTGTAATACAACACTCACACTTCGCCGGACGATTTTCAGTCCCAAATATGACAGCCTGTCGCCATACACCGGGCTCCAATCATGTAGCAGATGACATACAATACGCACATATGCTCACACAATGGACAAATTGGTGCGTGCCGTCGGCCGGGTTCGAACCCGCTCCCTCTAGCTTGAGAGGCGGGCCTTTTCCCAACTAGGCTGCCATCGCTTTGCCATCTTAAAATACGGGGTTGATCACAAATTGTGCTTGGAAGTAACTTTCCTAAGTGACTTATGTACTGTGAATGTGTTTTCATCGTTCACTATCTAAGTAGGTAAAACAATCTAGAAAATGAATCACTTAGGTACCTATAGAAATTCACACTTCAACAATCCACCTAACGAAGGTCAAAGGAAAACGTAAATAGATATGGAATGGAGGAAATTACTAGATGACGAGATTTGCTTAACATCATCATCATCTCTTCACGTTGACTAAGTCCCTGGGGGAGGACTTAGTCCAGGATGGAAGGATGGCTTGCATTTACTACGAAAAAACCGGCCAAGTGCGAGTCGGAATCGCAAACGAAGGGTTCCGTCCTATTATCTATAAAAGCGGCAAAAAATCACGTTTGTCGTATGGGAGACTTCTAAAATATTTATTTTATTGTTTCTTAGTATTTGTTGTTAACACAGACAGACGGACAGCGGAGTCTTAGTAACAGGGTCCTGTTTTACCCTTTGTGTACGGAACCCTAAAAACACCTAAAATACTACAAAGACGTAAACAGCTAAAAATAAGACTTTGGATACCAAGAAAAACGTCGGAGAGCTAAAGTTATTCAGTCAGAAATAACGCCTGAATTTTCCGTTGAAAATAATGAGCCAATGCCTTCTTCACGAAATCAATAACCTTAAAACTGCCATTACACTACACTGTCCCTATAAGTATATGCTAACTTATCCTGTGCAATAGAAAAAATATGGATTACCAACTGTCTAACAACCATTACACTATCCAATATTAGCACGATACCTCACCTAATGTACCTACTGCTAATTGAAATATGTAATGAGTGCTTTAACAAATCCTAGGTAGGTATCTGACTACTGAATAGCAAAGCGTTTTTTTTTAAACGATCGGCACTAAAATACACCAGTGGATTTTCAATTAGCATCCGTGAGTCCATGATTCACGCCGACCGTTCGTCGCGTCGGAAACCGTGATTCACTAGGAAACAGCAGCATTTGTTATGCAAAAAATATATGGAAATAGGTAGGTATGATATCCGTAGACTATACTAAGTATACATATTATAAACATAGTCACATCACAACCTCACAACGGAAGTAACGACAATCATGAACGAACTGGGAAAAATCCTATCTCACTAATATCATACACATCTACATAATATACACAATTTATTTACATAATGTATTTATGTAATTATGTCAAAGTTTATGTTTGTAAGGGTGCTCCTAGCTGGAGCATATTTTTCCTTCAACACTGGCCCGGCAATATTTTGAGTATGGCCCATACGAGTACATTTGAGTAAGGTACATTTATAGTAATCAGAAATCAGAAATCAGAAATCAGAATTTATTAATAACTCCTATAGTTACACGTCACAGTTGAATATTTATAATTAAAAACGAAATGTCAGAACAATAATAAAATTGATAATTATGTCAAATATAAAAATTATTCATTAATGTCATTATACAGATAAGTATAGAAAAAATAGTTTAATATTATGTACTTATAGCTATTATTATACAAAATAATAATAGTTCAAAAATCTCTTATTTTAAAATAAGCTTCAATGTCATAAAACATATTATCTATTAGTCTATCTATCTATTTATTAGTATATATATCTATCTATCATTATTAGTATGGCTGATGGCCGAGCTACAGTCGGCAATTGTCAGTATTGCCGTGCAACTAATGCAGTAAAAATATAGCGCGTCCAGGAGTGCCCTTACTCAATCACGAGAAAACGGCTGAACGGATTTGGATGAAATTTGGTATAGGGGTAGCTTCAAAGCTGGATTAACTCAGAGTACATTTTATCAAGAACAAAAATAACGGTTTCTAGGTATAGCGGGAAAAACAGTCGGGCGCAGCTAGATAGATAAACTATTTATTAAGTACACCAGAAATTACCGCTAAGGCGGCCTTATCGCCGAGAGCGATCTCTTTCAGGCAGCTATAGGACGGAAGGGATTAATCGGAGTTGAATAAAAGACAGTTCAAGCAAGAGTGGTTGGCGTCATTAATATTCTATTCAATTTCTCCTATGTATAGATGCAAAAACAATGTTATAATGTACCTTTGCCAATACTTCCGTTACCTGCCGCTTCCGACTTGTACCGATTAGGGTCTTCGCCAACCCTTTATGGCCACACGTCAGATGGTCAGATATGCACTTCCCTACGATTATGGCCTATAGGCACAGGTTACCTTCTATAGATTCTTCATTCAGGACGATCGAAGCAAAGATCGCAGCACGCCGTGCATCGGTCTAAATACGCCTATACCAAGTTTTATTAATAAGTAAACCAAACCTTATTGCAAAATGTAGCTTTTTTAACCGACTTCGAAATATGAGGAAGCTTTAAATTCTACTGTATTTATTTGAGGTATGATTATGACTCTCTGGATAGAACAATGAAAAACGACGCAGACTTCGCAATTCAAAATCGGTCAAGACGTTTAGCTGTAAGTATTATAATTTTAAAGGAACAGCTGATACTCCATACATACATATTTAAATACACAGTACCTGGATGTCCGAGCTTTGCTCGGTATTTTTTTTTTATTGTGTTTTTTGGAAAATAAACAATTGATTTTAGTCTAACCTCAAAGCAAATACTCATTGACTACGTGTTACTTAACAACGCCATCTGCTGTTGTGTCGTTAAAGCAATTAGTTGCTCACAAAAAATAGTATTATTATTCGCCAATAGATGTCAGGAAGAGTCATATTTTTGTTATTTTTCTTCCAAGTTTATGTTTAAGTTGATTATCGATAAAACACGAATAAAATGACATTTTCTAAAAATGATTCCTAGCTAGATCGATTTATCGCCCCCGAAACCCCCTATATACTAAATTGTATGAAAATCGTTGGAGCCAATTCCGAGATTCCAATTATATAATATACAAGAATTGCTCATTTAAAGATATAAGATAATATAGCAATCGTAATTTGCATTTTTTTATTGGGTCACAATACAATAACATATATCTACGTAATTATTGAGTTGAGTATTGGGAAAAATTATTTGTCATTTCTTTATAGTCGAAAGAATTTAGTACTAGCGCGGTATGCGGTATCTATAGGACGTGTTCTGTGCATAAAACCTAAATGGCAATGTTGCCCATGGATGGAAATATATGTATACATACCTATTATTATAATATAATTTCCATTTTAAAAGTCATGTTGGTTTTTTAAGAGCCATAAATATTATTTATTGTTTTTTTTGTGGCCCCTGCGATACAGGATTCTCCTAGTGCAGGGGTCACAAGAAAGATGCTTGTAACCTTTTTGGCAAATAAAGAATTTATTATTATTATTATTATTTAGTATTTGTTGTTAAGAGGCAACAGAAATACGTCATCTGTGAAAATTTTAACTGTCTAACTATCACGGTTCATGAAATACAAGCCTAGTGACAGATAGACGGCTGGACTGTGGAGTCTTAGTAATAGGGTCCCGTTTTACCCTTTGGGTACAAAACCCTAAAAAGGCTAAATACTGTCTAACTATTCCAAGGCTATGCAACCACAGATCTAGGATGTAAAAGATCGACAGTGACAATTCGATAGTGATACAAAAAAACATTTGCGCATGCGTGAGTAAATTAGTGTTGTGAAAAGTACTTATTAATTTATCGATTGACCAAAAATGGTCCTCCGGGTGCTTGTCGATAAAAATAATCTTTCGCATACCAATTGAGTTGTTTTTTGTTCCAAGTAATACCGCTGCTGACCTAAAATGAATATTAATCACTAAACGGGTGTTAAGCTAGGTTAAGTTAAAATAATAAGATCAACATAATACTATCCTAGTAATTCGCTTCGAATTGTGACCCTTGACCAAATTTACTCGTATACGGATTAGGATAAGTAATATACTTATCTCATTGGTTTTGTACATTTATTTATAATTTACATATATATTATTTAATTTAATTAAATATAATTAAATTAGACTTGGATGTAAGACACCCAAAATGTGTAAATTGAATTTAAAATGATGATCAGAAATTGAAGGTACATACTTATATATAATACAAAAATGTTTTACGCCTCATCATTCAGTACAAACTCGGAAGAATGTCAATTTACTTTTGATGGCATTGATTCAAAAATGTATGCTTTGTTTATGTATTGCACCCATCGCCTACTTAATGAACTTTGATAAAAACTATCGATAATAATGACGTCATCTTTTTATCCATCTCTAGTGAAAATCGAGCGTAAACTAACTAATATTTTAATGCTGAATTTCATCACCAATTCTGCTTTCATCTAGGAAATATAGATGTTACGAAGAAACGACAACAACATACCGCTGGTAAATCGGTTTTTGAAACCAATTTATGTTATGTTTTAGACAAAATTTAGACAAAAACATCACAATGGAATTTTCATATTTACCCATGAAACGACAAATTTTGTGGGTTACATCTAGGATTCACATCACAGTTGCTTTACTCACAAGATGACATAACTGCATTTAGTTACAATTGCTCTCTTTTAAGTCTATTTATAATTATTTTAGTAAAAATATAAATCATAGGAATTTTCGCGTGTTCCCAGGTGGCGCGCTGTCATTAATGACAAAAGAAAAATTGACTAACATTTTATTTGTAGGCGACCTCTTTCTCTCTTGTGGAGTTTACATTTCGATGGACACTTCTCTGTCCCACGCTTCGTTGGTCTTTTGCGAAGCAAAAAAAATCTTAGGTCTGTGTATGCAACGTTTATAGCCAAGGAGGAATATGTGTAACTGTGTCAACCTGCCCACTGGGCACTGAATTGCAATGCAACAACGGATGCGCGACTGACTTCCGGTTATACCGGCGCTTTTACCGACATACTAATTAACGTTTAACAGTCGTTTAATTGACTTCGGAACAGGCGCAGGGGAGTTTATTGGTATGGAAAGTATGTACCTATTTTAGTACATGTAATTTATGATTATTCTGAGTTGGTGTTTTATTTTTACAGATATCAAGTGAGCGAAAAAGAGATAAAACAGAAAAAAAAGAAGAGAATCATCAGCAGTATTTATAATCATAGCAAGCTATCATTTAGTAAGATATCATTTAATTATCCAAACCCTAAATTGTTAAATCAAATAAAAATATGTATGTATTAATGTCCTGTTTAATGAGAGTAGTGAAATTGCAGGGTGCAGCTAGAAATTCAGTATTGATAATATTTTTATTATGTCTAATATTTTTTCGCAAAATAAAATCTTACTAATATTATAAATGTGAAAGTTTGTAAGAATGGATGGATGTTTGTGACTCTTTCACACCAGAACCGCTGAACAGATCTGGATGAAATTTGGCACAGAGATAGATTATAGTCTAGAATAGCATATAGGATACTTTTTAACCGTGGGTGAAACCGCGGGGCGCAGCTAGTATTTCATAAAATTATACTTAAAACCAGAAAACAGTATCAAAACACTAGATAAAAACTTCTAACAGTTTAAAAATTAAGTAAGAGATTTTTATGATTACACGCTAGGTAGGTCCATAGTTGGTATGTATTTACAGAAAGTGTAGGAAGTTATGGCTTTTAAAATCATGAGTTAAAAAATCTTGAATAAAATATTTGATATAGTTACTATCACTTTAAAAAAAAACACAAATGTAGTGAAGTGAAGTGCACTGAAATAAGACACGCATCAGCTTTAAGCTGCCAGTGTCAACAAATAATAATAATAATAGTTCGGACTTCAGAATCCTAACTAATTTTATAAATGCGAAAGTGAGTTTGTTTGTAACGCTTTCACACCCTATCTAATCTGCTGATCATCATGAAATTCTGCATATATATACGTTGTCAGGGGTACAAAAAAGGACATAGGGTACTTTTTATCCTGAAAAAATGAATGGTTCCTGTGGGATTGCGGGTGAAACCGCGGGGCGCAACAAGTGTAGGATTAATTAACTAAGCGAACTGAGGGCTCAGTCTACTAGGACGTTTCGGTATTTGTTTGTCAGACAGTAACCTGAGTATTGTTGATCGAACCTTCATGAAATTTTGCAGACATCTAGTTTTTCTCAATATAATTTTGGAGTTTATATTATATGAGCTAAATCGGGCCTGGGGTTGTGGAGACATATAAGGTCTCTGTTCTAGGTGAGCGAAATTTATAATGCATTTTATTTTAACATTAAAAACAAACCTTATAATACACATACACACATTAATATTGTGAATGTTTGTTAATTTTATCTACTCTGAAATTGTTCAACAAATTTGATTAAAATTTGATAGAGAAATAGCTTAAGCCAACTTGGGTTGACACATAGGATACTTATAATCCTGGTAAAATTACGAATTTCTGAAGGAGCAGATGGTGAAACCAAGTGGCGCAGCTAGTCAATGGTAGTTTGAAGTCAGCATTTTTTGTAAACAAATACTCGATGTACTCAAACATCTTGAACTAAGAACAGCAACCAATTTAATCTTACAAGCCTAACATGAGAAGTATAATATCTTGTATAACTTACTCAGTTCTTGGGATCGAACGCAGTCCTTTGTCAGGGCCAGTAAAATTAACAAAATATGCAGCAAACACACACGACCACCGCACATTCTTGAACTACAAATAGTTTGAGATTGAGACATCTTTATCACAAAAACTATTATTTAAACCAACGTTTATGCATTTTGTAAATAAAGTTTGGTTTAATTAACGCACTGTTCGATACAAAACATTTCATTCGAAAACGATACGGCCTCCACCGCAAGCAGCCACACAACTTTTGATTTTTTTGTTAATTTTGTTAGGTTTGGGGAGGCTACAAATCACGACCAAAATAATATACATCCCGTATTTCATGGCCAATAATGTACAGCATGATAATTGATGTTACCAGTATTTTCAATGACTTTTTTTAGCCTGTAACCCACAGACTTAGTATTTGAAGTCTGTGCCGTAAACGCCCAAGGCGCACGATCAATACTCCTCTGTTCTGTTGGCAACACTTATAATGGCGCTAGTCGGGGATTTCTCAGATTTATTCTGCTTTCGATATCTTTGAATTAATAGTGTAGTTGCCAAAGTAGTAAGCTTTTGCAAGTTTCAATTTAACATCTAGTTTGTTTTGTTTTCTGAAGAAGAACGTACGTGAAACGTAAGTAATTTCATTAATTATTTCCACACAAAGAAACAAAAGGGCTTAGGGATCGATCACTAAGTTTTTACTTACTTACCATCTAATAATCCACAAAGAGGCCAAAGATAGATTGTCCAATGATCGTTTATTCATAATCGTACACCATTTGAGTTGACATTGTGTAATCTACATGGTG
This sequence comes from Peribatodes rhomboidaria, assembly GCA_911728515.1. Classification (NCBI taxonomy): domain Eukaryota; kingdom Metazoa; phylum Arthropoda; class Insecta; order Lepidoptera; family Geometridae; genus Peribatodes; species Peribatodes rhomboidaria. Next base: position 4,533,602 of record OU452190.1, read on the forward strand.
TAGAATGCCATTTCCTCAATTTTAGAAAAGATATGAAGAAATGAGTGTTTTAATAGTCTACAAACACATGTCGAAGCTTACACAGACACAAATACATAAAGTGTAGGCGATAATAATGCATAATAATGATCTTTAAGCTGTCTATTTATTCACAACAAAAAGCGAGACCAATTAAAAAATATATAAATACCTACATATATAGTTCTACGGAGTAAATTATTATTTTTATATGTTTGCTACTGTAAATGAATAATGTGCAAAGTTTTTTCCTACCATAATATAATCTGTATCTGCAAGCTAGGTCTTCTCTGTAATTAAAATAATTTCAAATGACCTACAAAATTTTAAACTACTTATCATGGTAGTCGCAATATTTATTTGATACTAACTCACTCAGCGCTGCTACCCATGGTTAAGAAGGCCTATGGTCCAGCTCTTACACTGCCTACATATATACCAAATTTCATCAAAATATGTCATCCTTTTGAGTGTGAGCTTGACAAGTCACAAACAACACACAAATTTTCGCCTTTGTAATGTTAGTAGGAAAATATCTTTTCCAGATTGCTATGGGGTCGAAACTCCGAAAAAATGCCATTATTACGGGCTACATAAACTCATATTGCCTGGTCTGCGAGTGCTCTTTTGATACAGAAGAGGAGACCAGCAATCATATCCAGAACACCGGTCACGCTAACAAGCTACTTGCTTGCCCATACCTTGAGAAATATGGTGATAATCATATTAGAAAGGTATGTATTGGCTTAATTCTGTTAGACTATTTTCTAAATTAAAATACATGATGACCAAAAAATAGTAAAGGACTGCATAGCATAGGCAGCATATGAGATCTAGCAATAAACTATGGAAGGCTGGTTATTTAGAACTAGGAAAAAATGATAACTAGTGATGGAATTTTAGCTGTTATTCGTACTAAGCATAAATACTTACAGTAGTTACTTAGTACTTTAGTGGAAAATAGAAATGGCGAAAAATTGTCTGGAAAATTATCGGTTGGGTTCATCACAACACTCAGCAGTGCTCAGTACGACTCAAGGAGGAGTGGGAAATATAGTGATACATTTACCTCCACATTTACTATTCCTAAAATCTGCCACCCTAGGCTTCAGTCCACTATAATTAGTATTAAATTGGCCACTGATAAAAACCAATGGCTTATAATTCATTCATTCAATATATTTTATGAGGATTACTCATGCCAGTGGAGTAATGCCTAAGTGTGGCGGTCCTCTGCTAGTGTTTTTACCTCCTGTGTTATAATAATGTCTGCCAGACTGACCAGATGAAGGTGAAGTCCTTTGTCATAAATATCATTGTAATTAGAAAGAGAGGATGAGGAAGACCAAGAACATTTATGGACCAGATAAAGGAGAAGTCTTTTGTTGTCCCGAATGTTCTTGCTCTTCCCCATCCTCTCTTTCTAATTATAATGATAATATTAAAGCCATTTATTCCCTTATTAAAAAAAATACATTGTAAATGTTGTTAGTAGCAGCGTTTTACCTGAAATAAAACGCATATTAAAATACTTACCTAACTGGAAGCTATATATATGAGAGTGCATTTCCGTTTCCGTCGAAAGTACCAGCGTTTTCGTACTTTTAATGCCTTCTAACCGGAAGTCCTAGGTGGCGCCACCTCTGCATTCGCGCTTTGTGAAAATATCGCGCGCCATTTTTTATCATTGGCTTAATTTTCCGAATTTCCACCAGGCAGAAATTAAAGTGATAGCTTCCAGTTAGGTAAGTATTTTAATATGCGTTTTATTTCAGGTAAAACGCTGCTATTAAATAACTTGACCGTAACTGGAAGCTATATATATGAGAGCCTGTTTGGTATTGCCTGGTGGTGCCACCTATAGTAGGGCTATTAAAACTTATTGTTAGAAGAAACGCCAATGTGAGCTGTAAATAATATTAAAAATTATTTCAAATCTTCAAAAATGTTGTTGGAAAAACAACTTAAATAAAAGGGTTTACATAATAATAATGAAACCGGAAACAAGGCATTATGTTTTCTCTCTATTGGTCTGAAACAATTACGTATATTACCATTAAATAGTACATTTTCCATCTGTAAAATGTATGTCACCAGCATCTGTATAATGCCGTATTGTAATAGGATGCTTTGGGAATACATTCCATAGAATGTCTGACACGTTCAGGCAATGTATAAATAATTATTTATGTCATACTTTCCCTTTGCATTAAGTTTGTATACAGAACCATACATAATATGTTGGTGGTTAAAATTGTTTTAAAAATCAACAACAGGTCGTTGATCTAAAAGATTTTGTAGTCTACTATCGCAGGTGACCAACAAACAACTTCTTGGACAAGCAGTGATACCATTTTTTCTGTAGATAGTGTTTAAATAGTCAACCATAACTAAGTGGTGTGACAGTTTAAGTGACAGGTTAATGTCCAGATCGATAGACATATTTTTCAACCAGACCGACTCTGGTAATCGGCAATTGTTTTAAAATGGCAACAACAACGATCGTAAATCATGTGAGTAAAAAAGATGAATCCGTAAAGCCAGTTCAATATAATGTATTTCAACAGTTCAGTAAATTTAACGAAAACCAAGAATATTTATAATTCTAAAAACTTTACTGACTTGACAAATCAGTTACACGTGGGAGTCAGCTAATATTAAATAATATACTAAAAATCAATTACATCAAGTTTTTAGGCAGCTTATGCCAATATTAATGTTTATAGCGAAAATTAGGTTTACTTTCACATCTCTTAATTTTTTTTTTTTTTCTACATAAAAAAAAAAAAAAAAAAAAATCATCAGTGCTTGTGATGATTTTGTAAAATATATGTAAAACATGAAAATCACGCTAGACTTTCAAAGATAACGTAATTTTATCATGAGCGTAGTTTCATAAATAATCTATCACTTTAATAACACTATTTCGTTAATTATATAATTATCGTTATCAAATGCAATATAGGAAGGATTTCGGCTCCGATACCTATTGCCCTAAGAAAATTGTTGGTAGTTTAGTTAAGCAACTTACGATAAGCCAGTAATCAGGATTTATTTATAACTAACAGTTACACGTCACAGTTCGCAGTGCAAGTCTTTACATTGTAAGATAAGATAAGAAACACCTTTGGAAGAAGGTAGGTAATTAAAAGGAATGGGCGATGGTAGTTGCGAGCTACTATCTTAACTTACTACAAACACATTATATCTTATAGCGGTAGGTAGCTTTTATGGCAATTTGAAACATACAATTTTCTAATGATTAAGTCACAGTCGTGCGAAAAATAATTGATATAAGCACCCACGCCCTACTATTTTTTCTCTCAGAGTCGTAAAAATATTTAACTAATTTCATATTTTAAATTATAATTGTGTAATTCAAATCGTTCATTCTGAACGAGAGGTTGCTAGTGTCAATGCGATAGCGCACTGAGTATGTCAGACAATAGGCCACACATTCAGGTATTACGAGGCTGTTCCAAACAAAATTATTTAAGTAATTAAAAAATAAATAAATATATAAGTAAATAATTATGTACTTATATTCATATTATGAAAAAGGGAACACGCGTGTGACCTTACTTTGCCTCGAGTTAAATGAGAAAATGAGATTTTTTAACAAAATTAGTACAACATTCGTTCTCGTCACATTATCCGTAACATAATGTCGTTTTAAAAACGACCTAATTGCAAGAATCGACAAGATAAGACATCGTTTTAACCCAAATAGCAGGTATCTCCGTTGTGATTGGAGTCGCAGGAAATACTGCACGAACTCTTAAGGTTATTGTGCTCATCGAGCACTTTTGTTCAATAAATAATCAAGTAAGGGGGTAAGACTCACTTCGAAATTTTGAAAGAACATGTTTCACTTTGCAGTTGATTCAATACTATGCAACCCACCTCGAGGTGGTGACTTACTTCTAATTAAATTAACGTTACACAGGGAACATAATAAGTTCATATCGAAAACTTCTTGATCAGACTGCAACAAACTGGCCTGAAGCCTCGCTTTGAGCGTTTAATTTATCAGTTTCTAAAAACTTAAAAGATTGAATCTGGATTCAGCAGTAATAGTAAAAAACTACGTTTAAGACTGTCTAGATGTAACATAGAATATTTTCACGGTCTGTTAATTTATTGATTTGGAACCTGTTTCATTACAATTTTATTCTTATATAAGACATTCCCGCGAGGGTAGTTTTTGCAAAGGTATATTTTTATTTTACCTTGAAAAGGTAGTTTATTACAAGCAAGCTAGAGTATCTATGTTAATAGTTTCATGAAGAATAAAAGACAGATTAGGCATTATAACAACAATAAAATACGTTTGAAATATTTGATCCAGCATAAAACTAGGTTTTGTTATGAACATACAACATTATTAAGATCAAAAAATCACCCTGTTAGGATGGTTTGTAATAAGCCTACGATACTTACTTGATACAATGAAATATTGTATTTTTCAAAGAGATGCTCATCGGGTGAAGATGGTTTGTTACAACCAAACAAGTTTGTACTATGTTTATCATGAAATTGATATTTTGCAAATACATTTGCACAACTATAGAGTTTTGCTTTATTTATTACAAGCATACATTGTCTGTTGTATTAACTGCTTAATACTATGAAATATGATATTTGCAAAAAAGGTACTCACCTGCAATGGTGGTTTATTATAACCATAAAAAATATTAAAATACGTTCTGTTAAACGCTTATAGCAATGTAATATCTGTCAAGAGATTCACCCTGCGAGGGCGTATCGTTACAAGCGTACTAAAGAATAGTGTATGTATGGATCGCTTGATTCAATTGCAAGTAGGTAGCCTCCCTGCGAGGGTGGCTTTTGCAAAGATTACCTACCCTGCGAGGGTGGTTTATTACAAGCATACAATGATGTATGATGTATTGATTGCTTAAAGCAATGATTCAATTGCAAATAGGTAGCCTCCCTGCGAGGGTGGCTTTTGCAAAAGATTACCTACCCTGCGAGGGTGGTTTATTACAAGCATACAATGATGTATGATGTATTGATTGCTTAAGGCAATGTAATATGATATTTGTAAAGAGATTCACCCTGCGAGGGCGTATCGTTTCAAGCATTTCAGAGTATTTTGTATTGATTGCATAATTCAATGTAAGGAGGTACAAAAACGGTACTCCTGTATCTCCCTATTATAACCATGCGAATGCACGTTGAACTGATTGTTTGCATAACAATATGGTAAAAAGGAATAAATTCAAAATGAAATACTTGTTCCTCTAAACTTAAACGCAATGTCAAAAGATCAAGTGACATTTTGAGTAATAAATCCACAAAAGAAAATTAATTTAGAAATAATTTCAAAAAAAAAGGTTAAGAAAGCCTTTATATGCATTTATTTAATGAAAAGTTTTCAGCATACGGCTAGGTGACGTAAGATATTTTCTCCCCCACTATTGTTTGTTCCTAGGTCTGTGATACCTAGATTATGATTATTTCTTACGTCCAAAATAATAGGCATTACCTAGCCTCTAAAATACATGTATTCAAATAATTTGCCATGATGTATCAAAAATGTATAGTAACTAAAGCTATAAAGTGAACGAACTGATAGATCGCTAGATATGGTCGAGTCGTTTGTATGACTCGTAGTTAAGCAATTGATACACTGTTGCAACATTTGAAAACCATTATTTTTATAAAAAGGATTTTTTCACTCACCAACTTTCTTCAATTATCGGCCAGCACGTCAACCAATACCGATGAATTAGTAGAATCGTAAAAGCACGCTGTTACGCACCTTTCACTGAACCACCGCCACGGCCCGTGCTCTGTAGCTTGGGCGTTTGGGCGGCAAACATTTATACGTTTCTGGAAGCAAAACTATGTTACAAACTGGTGATAATCTTAAAGGCGATGACAGCCTAGTTGGAGAAGGCCTGCCTCTCAAGCCAGAGGGAGCGGAGTCGAACCCAGCCGACGGCACGCACCAATTTGTTCGTTGTGTGAACATATGTGCGTATTGTATGTCATCTGCTACAAGACTGGAGCCGGGTGTATGGTGATAGGCTCATTTGGGACCGAATATCGTCCGGCGATGTGGGTGTTGTATAACACGTCTGCCAGCCCCCTCGGGGGAAAAGCGTGACGATATGATGAATAATCTTAAATATTACCTAAAAACACTTCAATAATGACAAAACACTGGTATGAGGCATCGTTTGACCCCCATATTGTAAGCCACATATGGTTAAAAACATTTAGACACACAAAAAATTTTAAATATCAAATTAATCGAACGGTAAAACCGTTAAAACAAATTCTACTCACTCATTTTGAACAAATGAAATGAAGAAATGAAATATAATGTGGGTAGGTACTTACTGCGTAAAATGTATACTTAACACCGAGTTATTTTAGGAAAATAACTACATTTCAGTATTTTACCACATAATTATTAACAAATTATCACTTTGTATTAACTAATTATGCAACACGACGCAAGCTGCTAGGGCTGCGGCGATGTTACTTCGACGAAACTTAAAACGCCAATGATAAAAAATGGCGCGCGATATTTTCACAAAGCGCGAATGCAGAGGTGGCGCCACCTAGGACTTCCGGTTAGAAGGCATTAAAAGTACGAAAACGCTGGTACTTTCGACGGAAACGGAAATGCACTCTCATATATATAGCTTCCAGTTACGGTCAAGTTATTTAATAATAGTATACTATACTTAAATAGCAGAATGAAATATGTAAAAGTCAAATAATATCCTAACATTAGACTTATGATACAAAAGTCAAATGTTAGTTAATTATTTAACCATAATTTTTTTATGGATCTCGTTCTGGATAAAGGCCTCCAATTGAATGTCCATAATAAAATATCAAATAATATCCAGTCGTCTCTATAATTTGACCTCCTAAATTACAGGTGAACAAAGGCTACTTCTGCGAGCACTGCAGCGTGCTAATGGCCACGGCTGCCAAGGTTAATCTCCATGTGCAAGAGAAGGCTCACTACGAGAATAAGGGCACCTTTCTGATAAGCCGGCCCAGCAGCGTACCAGCTATCATAGCATTCGACAATGTGCTGATTGGAGAGAGGGCTTGGCACAGGTATTAATTCATTTTTAACCGACTTCAAGAAAGGAGGTTCTCAATTCGTCTATGTTTTTTTTTATGTATGTATGTCATCTGCTACATGACTGGAGCCCGGTGTATGGCGACAGGCTCGCCCCCTGTCACATTTGGGACTGAATATCGTCCGGCGTGGTGTGTGGGTGTTGTATTACACCTCTACCAGCCGCCTCGGGGGAAAGGCGTGACGATATGTATGTTTTTTTCATGTTACGCCATAACTCCACTAACTATGAATCGATTTTAATAATTCTTATTTTGTTTGTTAGATCATAATTTGTAGGTGGTCCGATAAATATTTTATTGCAATCATTGAGCAGTTTTTAAAATATCAACAAAAGTCTACATATTATTTATGGGAAGTACGCTTTTTTAAGCTATGCTTTTTGTATTATTTAGAAATAGCTGTTTTGATTTTGAAAAAAAATTCGAAATAAAATTGTTCGTTTGTTGGTTGTAATCCCCATACGCAGATATAAATCATACAAGGTGTCTTTGTAATTTTGTATCAATGTACAAAGGGGAAGTCCATTAAAGACTTTGTTAGTAACAAACTTAGTAGGTAATTATTCACTCTGGCCAATCGTGGCGTGTCGACAAGTGACCACTTTGTAAAGTTTTAAAATTGGTTTGTAGGGACTTCCCCTGAATTATAGGGGTATTGTTACTTTAGTCATATATGTAACAAATTGTTACATATATGACTAATATATAATATAATAATATAATATAATAATATAATATAATAATAATATGTATAATAATATATATTACATATATGACATATATGACTATGTAACAAATTGTTACAAATATGACTAAAGTAACAATACCCCTATAACTCAGGGGAAGTCCCTACAAACCAATTTTAAAACTTTACAAAGTGGTCACTTGTCGACACGCCACGATTGGCCAGAGTGAATAATTACCTACTAAGTCGTCATGCTTCATCTTAGGCCACAATGTTGCTTAACCTCAGGCGTGTTGGTGGTCAAACGTTGACCAATTCTAAATAAATATAAATAACTAGCTGCGCGCCGCGGTTTCACTCGCAGTTAAAAAGTATCCTATGCGTTATTAATAGACTATAATTTATCTCTGTGCCAAATTTCATCCAGATCTCTTCAGCCGTTCTGGCGTGAAAGAGTAACAAACATCCATCCATCCATCCATCCATCCATCCATTCTTACAAACTTTCGCGTTTATAATATTAATAGAATATTCCATCTCTGTGGCAAATTTTATCCAGATCCATTCAACCGTTCTGACGAGATTGACTAACATCCACACAACCGTCTAAACTTTAAATACGAAAGTATACAGGGTTATTGGTACCTAATCAAAAACCACTTAAGGGTTCATTGTACTCATCAATATGAATAACTTTTACTATGAAGCCAATCCTGTAATCGCGAAAAAAAAACAGCTGTTCCATACAAAAAGTTCAATCACCTGAGAGAAATATGGTTCTATGGATGTTTGTTACTCAATCACGTCAGAACGGCCGAATGGATCTGGATGAAAGGACAATGGGCAAATTGGTCCAAAAAATTATATAAGTTTGCCCGCAAGGTAAGCACATGACGTATTCGATAGATTATTTTTATGCATTAAAAAAAGCAAAAAAGTACGAGACCGGTAAAATTCAACCTACAGAAATCGAAATATTTTATTTTTAAATAACGTAACATGTCGTCACGCCTTTCATCCGAAGGGGCTGGCAAAAGTGTAATACAACACCCACACTTCGCCGGATGATATTCAGTCCCAAATGTGACAGAGGGCGAGCCTGTCGCCATACACCGGGCTCCAGTCATGAAGCAGATGACACACAATACGCACAAATGTTCACACAATTAACAAATTGGTGCGTGCCGTCGGCTGGGTTTGAACCTGCTCCCTCTGGCTTGAGAGGTGGGCCTTCTCCAACTGGGCTATCATCGCTTTTTTCTAAGATTTTATTTTTAAAAACAGTAAAATATTAATATATTATCAAAAATATTAAGCAAAACCTCCATGGTGACGTCGCGAATCACGATGACGTGACTAATCACTGACGTGATGAATCTGTGTGGGTGGGTGAATATTATGTAAATGCCTTCAATTTTCCTTTTGATTCTCGTATAGCTTTAAACATAAAATATGTATTAAGTTGCAGAAGCAAGGTTTATTAAATCACATTTACAATACAAAATATCTCCAAAACTGTGTGTGAATTCAGCGAGATTTATTATGCGAAAACTTATAAACCTTACCCACAAATTGGCTACAGTGTCAACCCTGCTGGCGTTTGGACCAACGTCCATTTATTTTTGCCCATTGTCCTTTAAGGCGAGGCTTTCCCAGAACTTTAGGTATTTTACTCTACCTCAGGCCGCACTTTTTGGGAGCGCGACGTATTCATTCACGCGACACAAAAGTTGTGTGCGATGCGCCGCGCGCACGTCTTTCACCCGTCAGTCACGTTATGGTATCGAGTACCTAAACACCCATTTTTAGGAAATCGATAAAATAATCCGTCCGTCATTGTACTAATCCATTTTATGAACATTTTTTATTTGATGCCAAACAAAAAAAAATCTAAAAAATGCCGTTCAAGCCAATATAGGTACAACCAATCTCATGTCCACGAGTTGTTGTATTTTTGATGTGTGAGCAGTCGTAGCATTAGTTTCATTTTACCGGTAGTGTCATATTTCCATTTTATCACTCTTCACACTCATAAATACAAAAGATTGCGATTGTGTGTGGAAGTTAGGTACTTACTCGTATTTCACTTATTCACACCTAAACGGCTAGACGGATGAGGATCATATTTAGAACGGAGTTAGCTTATGCCCTGGATTGACACATAGGCAACTTGTTATCCTTATTAGGACAAATATTTATACAGGGTGTTGGAATGATTGTGTAACTACCGGTATTCATTAAATAATACAACATAGTAAATTTCATTATTTTTGGGTATATTGTATAACAATAACAATTTTAATTACCTTACTTTACCATTAGGTGCGTACTAATAATATTGTATGGTTTGTTAAATGTTACAAAGTTAAAAAACTACACGATTCAGATATAATTTTGAACAATAATTATGAAAGAATCGAGTAAACTTATACCGGATATGCAGGGTGTAAGGAGACCGTTCTCGAAGCCGAAACGCCGTTATTATACTATTTATACACAACCCGAAACCACTAACTATTAGCCATATAACTGTTATTTTAAACTTTTAGAAATTTGCAAACCAGCAATGTAACGCGTTTATATCGCGGGGGTCAATGGTCGGCGCCAGTACCTACCGAAAGTGCGACGACGCACCGCGCGGCGCGCGGTGTGCGACGCGTGATTCAAATCGGTAGAAGTTATTATCTACTAGGTAGGTAGGTAGGTAATAGGTAGGTTGAATTCAATAAATCGGTTTAAAATGCTTTACCTAATCGCAGATGTGTGAGATAGGGCTCAAACTCGCACTCCCGATCTTACAAAATCACTTACCTAGTCTGTGTTTTCATTCGCCTTCTGCGGTGCTATTCACAATCATTCGGAAACGTTTCCGATCGGATCCCACAAATTCCAAACTCAAATTGTTCGAATCTCAGTCTCCTTATATACATTTTGGAATAGGAAATCAAGTATCAATCCGATATGAAGAATTAATCACGTCTAAAAACTTATGAATATAGACTGAAATTCGAATAATTTAGGTTTACAATTTTTGAAATCCGAACGGAAACGCTTCCGAATGGTTGTGAATAGCCCTGCTGGGTCGGAAGTCGGATTTCGGAAGCGGTCCCGCAAATTAAGGTGCGTTTAGACTAATCACATTAGGTTACCTAATTGAAATCGTTGATAAAATGTGGAAGCAAGGTGTTACGTGCGGTGGCGCGGCGAGGCGATGGGCCGGGGAATTGCCACACTAAATTTTTTTGTGCCATAATTGGCAAACAAACTAACAGGTTGCCTGATGGTAAGTGTTCACCGTTGCCTATGGATACCTTAAATACCAGGGACATCACATCACGCTTCTTACAAAGTAGTCTTATGTAGAGAAAATGCATTAGCATCTCTCACAATCTCGGAGGGAGTCGGGCAGTGTGTGGGACTCCAACACACCCTAGAGTTACACTCTGCGGTGTTCTGCTTTTGCCTTTTTAATGCAATAATTTAGAAGCTCGATTTTTACAGCTTCAAGATATTGTAGATCTGTTTAATACATGACAGTACGGAATCCTAAAAAGTTAGCTACATTTTTTGTAGGTAAAGAAATAAAATTGAAATTGTAAAGGTAAAGACAGTACATTTTAACTTGTGAAAACAGTGAAAACGCACCCTAAATGTGTTTATGTCTATTACGCACACAAGCGCGTGTCTATCGCGACCGACAAAGAAAGCCGAAGAACAGTGCGATCTTTCGGCGCCGCCGGCCGGCGCGCGGCAGCAGCTTTGGCTTCGTAGGTACGAGTATAGCGCGAGCGAAAAGGTGAATGTACTGTGCGTGCGTGTCGTCGTGATTTTGAATATGTCTTTTTAAATTTCAAAGTGAAACATTTTGTAAGTGACGGCGCAGGCGGACCTAGTTGGGTTGGGTTGGAAGTTGAGACCATTGGATTTTTAATCCGCAGGTCCCAAGGTTTGAATCATTTCGAAGTTAGTGCGTATTGTTGATTGCTGACAGCTGTAAACGCTGAAGAAAAACATTGTGCGAAAATGCCTGAGAGTTCTTTGTGAAGTTTACCAACGAACAACTCATTGGACCAGCGTTGTGGACACTTACGACTTGTGTGCCTTAAGCTTCTCACAATGAGAAGATGGCTCATATCTCATGGCTCATCTCCAGCCGTAGGACAGTTTGAACCGAACGTGATTTAGGCAATTACCGAAGAGAATGCAATAGCCACGTAGGTAGTTAGATCTGTACGAATGGCGGGAGGACGTCTCGTACCGCGCCGCCGCGGCCCACGCGCGCGCCGAGACAGCGGCGGGCGCGCGGCGGGGGGTGGGGGGCGCGGCTCCTTGCGAGGTCGCGACCGCGCGCAGCTGTGTGCGGGCGTTCACCTCTAGCGTCAGCTGTTATTCATTTGTATTAGATTGCCGTTAAGGTAAATTTTTTTTTTGGTAATTGGTGTTTAAACTAGCTCTTTAAAGCTTGTATAACTTGTGTCGATGTTAAAATATCAGATTTTAAGTTTAAAAAAAAAAACCTTTTTTTCGCGTTTTTTTTAGTCGCTTTGTATTAGTAATCCCCACCACTATTCCCAGTTTTCGTTTTCGAGAGGGGTCCACTAACTCCCTGTATAGGTATACATACCCTGGGTACGAAGTGGCGGACATTCTGCTAGTACTAACAAAACATCCAATACAAAAATATACATTCACAATATTTACATTTATATATGCAATTGAGCTATAGGTACGTAGTATTATTATTTGTTCTGTGATATAGTTGTAGAATCGATGGCAGCCTAGTTGGGAGTGGCAATTTTGCTCTGCTGGGTTCGAACCCAGCCGACGGCACGCACCAATTTGTTCATTGTGTGAACATATGTGCGTATTGTGTGTCATCTGCTACATAACTGGAGCCCGGTGTATGGCGACAGGCTCGCCCCCTGTCACATTTGGGACTGAATATCGTCCGGCGAAATGTGGGTGTTGTATTACACCTCTGCCAGCCCCTTCGGGGAAAAGCGTGACGATATGTATGCATGTCTAGCCATAAGTTCTGTTACAAATGAAAATGCATTTATTTTTTTATACAGTAATGTAATGTTAATAAAAGTTATATTTACATATGTATTGAAGTCTTAACAAAAATATAACTATTATTTTATTCAAAATTACCACATTTGGCCTTGATAGAGGCCTTTAGTCGGTCTGGCCAAGAATCTATGGATTTACGGACTGTTTCCATGGGAAATTTAGCCACTGCTTGCTTCAAAGATTTCTTAAGTGACTCTATGTCGGCGTGTCGTTTAGAGCAGGCCATGCCCTCTAAACCTGACCATAATTTGTAGTCCAGGGGGTTTTGATCTGGGCTAGAGGAGGGCCAGTCTTCAGCCCTTATAAAGTCCGGAACATTGGCTTCCAGCCAGGCTTGGGTAGTTCGCGCCTTGTGACCATGTGCAGAGTCTAGTTGGAAACTCCACGGTAGATATTTAAAAAGTGTATTGCTAAGGGGTTGTACAACACCATATAAGACGGTCTCTTGATACACTTTGGCAGAAGTTTTAACCCCCTTTTCACAAAAACTAAGCTTTGTGACGCCGTGATAGGATACCCCCCCGCCAAACCATGGCTGACGCAGGATGATGACCACGCTGAGTGAAACAGGGTCAATGTCATCCATGTGCCTAAAACAAAATAAAAATAAATATTAAAAGTATGATGTCCAAAAGTTCAAAATATAAAAATTCTAAAAAACCGACCAAGTTCGAGTCGGACTCGCGCACGGAAGCTGTCGTTCAAGCTTGTTGATATGTATGTACATAATTATATAACAACTACATTATAAATAAATGAGCTTTCAAATGACACCTCAAACAACTGATTTGATGAGATAGAACTCGAGATATAAGCAATAATCTAGAACGGTCGGCGGCCATCTTTGTGACGTATATACATAGCTTCGCGTGTCCCCGCTATCGCTTCTTACAACCGGCAGTTTCGAATTTCAAAGGCAACGACGAACACATCCATACCAGTCGTAGGTTTATAAAAGCCGTACTTACAAGATTTACCGAAATGCTCGATTTTCGCTAATCGTTAAAAACGAATATACAACTTTACGAGTTTTCTTCAAAACAGCCAAAATCACGTTGCAGTACTAATCAGGCCTAGATGTGTTCAAATCATACGGCTATAACTCAAACGCTACCAAACACTCGTGTAGTACAGATTGTTCAGTCAAAAATGAAAGTATGAACGACGTCCCCTATCTCACCTAACACCCTATATAATTTACATACATACAGTACAGTCAAAACTTAGCGAAGATCCGCCACCTTGCATGTTACAAAAAGAAGGTAGGTACTTACGTTTCGTCAATTGCAATGTCATCAGAGTTTATTACATTCTCTTGAAGTACTCTTCTGCAAAAAAAAAAACGAAGATAAGTATTTATGTAGGTAAGTATAACTACGTAAATATCACTACTAGATATACCACTAGGCCGGGTATTTACTCGTTGTGCAGTTCAGATTGCTCAGTAAAAATGAAAGTATGAACGTCGTCCCGTATCTTACCTAACATCCTGTATAGTCAAAACTTAGCGAAGATCCGCCACCTTGCATGTTACAAAAAGAAGGTAGGTACTTACGTTTCGTCAATTGCAATGTCATCAGAGTTTATTACATTCTCTTGAAGTACTCTTCTGCAAAAAAAAAACGAAGATAAGTATTCATGTAGGTAAGTATAACTACTAGATATACCACTAGGCCGGGTATTTACTCGTTGTGCAGTTCAGATTGCTCAGTAAAAATGAAAGTATGAACGTCGTCCCGTATCTTACCTAACATCCTGTATAGTTAAAACTTAGCGAAGATCCGCCGCCCTGCATGTTACAAAAGGTAGGTAGGTACTTACGTTTCGTCAATTCCAATGTCATCGGAGTTTATTACATTTAGTTGTAGTACTCTTCTGAAATAAAAAAAACAAAACTGTAAGATAGGTATTCGTGTAAGTAGATATAACCATATAAATATAAATATCACTGGTATGCCACTAGGGCGGGTATTTACTCGTTGTGCAGTTTAGAATGCTCAGGAAAAATGAAAGTATGAACGTCGCTCCGTATCCGTATCTCACAAGTTGTCTGGGTGAAATAATAAATGGTGACCGACATAGTCAAAACTTCGCAGAACACCCGCCTCCCTGCGTGGTACAAAAGGTAGGTAGGTACTTACGTTTCGTCAATTCCAAAGTCACTGGAGTTTGTTACGTAGTAGTCTTCTGCAAAAAAAAACTGTAACTGTAGGTAGGTATAACTACATAAATATCACTAGTAGGTATACCACTAGGCCGGGTGTTTACATCGTGAATACACGTAACGAGACAAAAAAGTATCTATGATGATGAGTATGATATTTGAAAACACTAAAACGAATATAAGTAGGTACTAATAGATTTGTTGATACATCATCTGACTACAAAAAGCAATGCAAGAAATGTCGATTCTAGTAAATAAAAACAATGATTACCAATTTAATCTAGTAGAAGTTTATCTACTTACCGACGTTTGCTCCTTGACTCGTACGATTTTCTAAAAGCCAGACTTGAGCATTTTTTTCGTTTATTATGTTTGTTACCCATTATGGCAAAACTAAATGCTTGGTTGGTGTTGGTGTGTGCGGCACTGCGGAGATCACAAAAATTTGGCACACGTCCGGCGTCGACGGTGTCTGCGGGCGGACTGGCGGTCACGCAAACGTGCCTTTTTACCATGAATTCGTGATAAAAAATCATATAAAATTACCATGTTAACTTTTTAACATTTTTATTTATGATTCCATTTTTTTATTGCATCGTAATTCGTAAAAAAAATAAAAAAGCAATATGATTTGTAAAAATTAAGTCGCAAATCGAGTTTAAAATACCAAATAGAGGTGACTTTGGATTTTTTTTCTATCGAGTGAAGTTATTCATTACATGTATCAGATTTATGATTCCACTTAAAAACATGCTTAAGAATAACATATATTTTTTTACACAGTAAAAACCATGGTTTATCTTGGAGGAAAGTTGATTCTTGCTAGACGTTTTCTGGCCAGGCTCGCCTTAACTAAATAGGATTGCATAAAGGATAGTTTTATCCAACTGTGCAAGAAGGAAGGTTAGGTTTTTCGATTGTATGAATATATACATGTGTATGTATGTAAATAAATAATAAATAAATAAATAAATAAATTCGGGACACTTCCACACACGGTCGCCTGACCCCAAACTAAGCAAAGCTTGTGCTATGGCTGCCAGAGACTGATATACATACTTATATATTTTTAAATACATACTTAATACTTCTTTATACTACTTCATACTACTACTTAAAACTTCGTATATCGTCCTCCCATGACTCTTATCTTAAAACTGTAGAAGACAATATTGCTGCAAACCCTCGTGCTTTTTGGCAGCATGTGTCAAGTTTGCGTTCCAAAGGTGGCTTTGAACCTTACGTTACATACAAAGGATGTAATTTTAGTGGTGCAGAAGCCTCTGAGGCTTTCGCAGATTTCTTCGCAAGCGTTTTCTTACCGGATATACCTCAATTAGACTCGACGCACGCTGCCTCTCTCGACAGGACTAGTTTTACAAACTATGTTAACATAAATAGCCTAGCTCCTTACGAAGTCGCTTCTGGTATTCAACGAATTAAGTCAAATAGTTCAGTAGGTCCCGACTGCGCTCCGCCGTGGTTTCTGAAACAAGGCTTTAAATTCATGGTTCAGCCTCTTTGTCATATATTTAACGTAGCACTGGCCACAGGTATTTACCCTAGACAGTGGAAACTATCAAGAGTGACGCCCATTCCCAAAGGATCTGACAAATCATGTGTTACGGAGTACAGACCCATAGCTATTCTATCGTCTCCAGCAAAGGCCTTCGAAAAAGTGATCCACAAAGAGATTTACAGACAGGTGGAGCAATATTTGTGCAACGAACAACACGGCTTCAGGAGAAAAAGATCGGTAGATACAAATCTCCTACAAGTGACAAATTTCATTTCAGCCAAGTTAGATAGTAGTAGCCAGGTTGACGTTCTCTACTTTGATTTTCGTAAAGCTTTCGATAGAGTAAATAATGACCAGCTACTTATTAAATTAAATGCTCTCGGCTTCGCTCCTGGGCTGCTGAGATTTATTGCCGATTACCTCAGAGACCGGCAACAGTTTGTGAGATTAGGTGTATATGACTCTACTCCCTATCATACACGGTCTGGGGTCAGCCAGGGTTCCATTCTCGGACCTCTCCTTTTCCTTCTAATGGTTAACGATCTTCCCGATGCGGTAAGGCATTCTAAATGCCTCTTATACGCAGACGACTTGAAATTAATCAAAGAAATAAAATCCGTAGAAGATTGCCTCAACCTACAACGTGATGTGGATGCAGTTTGTGACTGGGCATCTGAAAATAAAATGGAATTTAATCCATTAAAATGCCAAGCCATGACGTTTACCCGAAGGCGACACTACGTTGAATTCCGATATCAACTGGGCTCTTATGAGATTACTAAATCTAACACGGTAAAAGACCTGGGAGTCACCTTCGACCAAAAACTTACTTTTAACGACCACATTATTGCCCTTGCGAAAGAATCTTATGAAAGACTGGGGTTTGTGTTAAGAAACTCAAGGGACTTTCAGAGAACCTACGTTATTAAGTTAATTTTTGGTGCTCTTGTGCGTAGTAAGGTCGAGGCAAGCTCATCAGTATGGCATCCCCATGAGAAAACCCTAGCTCTTTCTTTGGAGAAAGTACAAAAGGCCTTCCTTCGCTTCCTATATAAACGTCAGTACGGGTATTATCCATACATGTACCCGACCAACTTCCTATTAGGGTGCCTAGGTTATAACTCATTAGAAGTTCGGCGAGCCCATAACCAGCTTATGGTAATGTGTAAAATCCTACATGGTAAGATTGATGCCCCGGACCTACTTGAAGAGCTTACCCGCCTCCGTGTACCCGACAGCAGCCGCCGCCGCGGCCAACCACAGCTGTTTGCTGTGCCCTCAGCTCGCACGGTAGCCCAAGGGTACTCTCCTATCCTACGCTCTTTGACTGCGTTCAACAGCCTCCTGGCCTGGGCACCGCATTGTGACTTGTTTGCGGATGAATGGAAGAGCATCCAATCGAACTGTCTGGAGTACTGTGAGGCGAGAGCCAGTGGGAGGAAGGAGCTGAATGATGATGATGAATGGGAGTACTTGTGTCAGTGTGATTTTGATTTTTGGTAACAGATATTATTTTTATTATTTTTATTTTCTTTTTTGGACATGTATACTGTTATTTATTTGACATTTTTGACATTATTAGTATTTTGACACATAACTTAACATATTTTTGACATGTATACCACCCTTAACATAATTGTGTTTTGTTGCAATGTTTGTATTGTTATTGCATTGTGACATTATTTTTATTTTGACATTTTATAATACTTCTGACATTTATACCACTATTTTTATTTTATAATTGAATTAAGTACAATTTTTTTTTTTTTTTTTTTTTCGTTAATATTATATAAAATCAATCTATTTCTAATAAGTATTGCTAATGTAACTGGTTTTTAATCGTGTTAGTAATAATAAATAAATAAATACTTAAATACATATTAACACCCAGACATAGAACAAACACAAATGTTCATCGCATAAATGTTTGCCCTAGGTGGGAATCGAACCCACGCCCCCAAGCTCAGAAGGCAGGTTCACTACCAACTGAGCCACCGAGGCAGTCATCATATTATATGTACATATGTATGTACATCGATAACGATAAGGATAAAATATTTCGAGTGTGTTTAAATCAGTATGTACGAGTATGTATGAATGTATGAGGTTTCTTTGGCACGGCCCACAGCCTAAACAGCTTCATGTTTTACGACATGTGAGGTGTCATTTGTATCGTCTTGATAGTGGAAGTGACCTATTATGGTACAACAATTATCAGCCAGGTTTTTTGTTTTTCTTTTAATAATGTTACTTGTTAACTGCGGGTAACATGGCGGGGCGCAGCTTATCTATGTATATTACTAGCTGCGCCCCGCGGTTTCACTCGCGATTAAAAAGTATCCTATGTGCTACTCTAGACTAAAATCTATCTCTGTGTCAAATTTCATCCAGTTCTGTTTAGCCGTTCTGGCGTGAAAGAGTAACAAACATTCATCCATCCATCTATTCTTACAAACTTTCGCGTTTATAATATTAGTAGGATATAATTATTTTTATGTAATCACACTTATTTGTAATTATAAACTTTAATTTTTACAGTTTGTCAGAAGATACGTGTGCGATTTGCAACGAGGAATTCGAGAATGAAGACATCCACCGGACCAAATCGGCCCATCTGTTGAAACTGGTCCAGAACAAAGTGGAGTTTGGTCCCGACAACAGCATTTATCGTCAGGTAGGTGGAATAGAGATAGTCAACCGAGCGAGTGTGAGCGAGAGAAACGTTCCAGCTTCAACAAAAATGCTTTCGTATGTCCGATTTCTGTCCAGTGGCTCTATTCGGAGATTTGTGATTTTCATCTCACCTGTTTTCGTCCTTGTTGCTCTCGTTTGAAACGTCATAGGTGTGAGAGTGACCAAGATGAAATCTCATCTCGTCTCACGCGCAGGAATAGCCCCCCTGATCTTCGTCTGCCTCTCCAGGTCGCATTTCTTAAGCGAGTCTCTTGAAATTTTGTGAGTAGGTTCGATATTGATTTTTTTTGTCATGTTTTTGGTTTTTTTTCAGAATGGCGATATTTTTTTTAAAATATAAATAATATTTGAATTTAATTTTGAATAAATGACATTCCAAATACAGACGCGGCAAAAAAAAAACTGTATTTTAATCGAACCCGCTCACAAAATTTCACGAGAATCGGTTCAGGAATGCGATCTGAACATGAAAACATACGTCGCCCGCGAGGACTACAGCTCGCAGAGTTATATATGTTATATTATTGTCTGTTTTAAAGTTAGAACCGGACTATTGTCGCGAAAACGCCAGTGAAATTGTAAATTACTCCTTTTGGTTTTTGACCAATAGATACCTCATATCAATCTAGAGGAAAAGATAGAATAAGATTTAATATATTCTAAAACTGCAAATATTTATAAGAGTTTAATGTTACGGCTTTTTCAAAATTGATTTGTAAAAAAACTGCAGTTTTTAAAAAGAACCTCATAATGTCTTGGACACACTTTTATAATGCACTATGTATATTTATGTACATGAAATTATACCATAAACCAATGCACATAATGTCGAGGTAAGAATGACCAAGCGAGTAGCGTAATGCGTAGCGCGTCAATGTGTGCGTGTTGTGTACATATACGATAGTAGCGTAGTTTTTGGATGGTTTTTGGCTTCACCTAAATCATACGCCATGCGCCATCTTATTCCCTAGGTTGATCTGAGATAGGAACGGCTTGTCGGCGTTTTCGCGAGCGTTCGCCACAATAGTCTGGTTCCGGTTTTAGATATAAAGATTTAATTAATTAATGGGAAGTGAGTTCTCAGAATTTACTGGGACACCTCGTTATATGTTTGCTCGACGATAACTTAAATACCGTTGATACTTCATGAAATATTCCGGGTAAGTAGTGCGTGCAAATACAATTTTTGAGTTCGAATATGAGCCAAAATAGGACGAGAAGTTATGGAGATATACGAGATGTCCGTTACCAGCCGACGGCACGCGCTAATTTGTTCATTGTGTGAACATATGTGCGTATTGTTTGTCATCTGCTACATGACTGGAGCCCGGTGTTTGGCGACAGGCTCGCCCCCTGTCACATTTGTGAATGAATATCGTCTGGCGAAATGTGGGTGTTGTATTACACCTCTGCCAGCCCCCTCGGGGGAAAGGCGTGACGATATGTTATGTTATGTAATATTACTTTTATTATTTGCCCAACTTTATAAAAGAAGGAGGTTCTTATTTCAGTTGTTTTTTTTACTTGACTGTGCAAGAATGAGGGTTAATTTTTTTAATGTTATCCTAGAATTAATTATGGTAACTGACGTGGTTTTCACACATTTTGATTTTATGATCTCGCGCGCTATTAACTTGAGAGGAGACCGTTTTTTGCGGTTAAAACTATAGTCGGAATAACCGAGTTAATCGTAGGTCAGTAATTGCCGTATCATAAAATCATAATTCAGTCGTTTATGATCCTCCTGATCATTTATCAAAACCCAGTCGGACAATATAATAGGAAGTTTGTTTTCTATTATATTAAATGAACTTAAAAAAAAAATATTCAAAAGTATTCCCAGTTTTTTTTTTGTAAACAGTTCCCATAGATTACCAGCAAAAATTAAAACCATGTCTGTATTCAATTAAATATGAGAAAAACTACATCAATGATTAAAATTGCGTATCATTTTTGTCGCAGACGGACGACAGCTCCTTCCAATGCCTGACTTGTAACGGCGTTTTCGCTCTGCACACACTCGACCACCATTTCACTGATTCCGAACACAAAATGCGCTACGCAAATTGCCAAGAAGAGTTCAATAAGTGTTCGGATCAAATTAAATTGAAAGCCACTGAGAAACCTAAAGACAACGTCCAAGACAACAAAAAAAACGTTAAGGACAAGGTAGATGACGTCAATAATATGAAGGAAGAGGTCAAGGATACAAAAAACGACTATAAAAACAACACAAATGACGTCAATAATATAAAAAAAGAGGTCAAGGATACAAAAAACGACGTTAAAAACAAGACAAATGACGTCAATAATACGAAGAAAGAGGTCAAGGATACAAAAAACGACGTTAAAGACAAGACAGATGACGTCAATAATATGAAGAAAGAGGTCAAGGATACAAAAAACGACGTTAAAGACAAGTCAGATCATGGCGAGAATAAGAAGGTTGACATCAAAAATAACGAAGAAGATGTTAAGGATACAAAAAACGACGTTAAACACAAGGCAGATGACGTCAAGAACAAGAAAGAAGATGTCAAGGAGAAGAAAGGTGCTGTCGAAGACAAAGTCGATCAAAGTTGTACGGAAGTAGTTCTCAAAACGGCTTCGACGAAACCCGAACCGGAAGACGAAACGACTGCTTTCGCAAAAAGCAATAGTTTGACTTACAACGCTGGCCATACGAACGCTTTTTGTCGTATCTGCGAAACAAAACTTCCAGGTACATTGCGCAGCATGAAGGAACACGTGTACGGTAAAGAGCATAAAAGCAGACTGGGCAAAATGAACTCTTTCACCCAAGTGCCGAAAAACGTGAAACGCATAACAAAGAAGCCGATTAGCAAGTTCATAGACAATTGTGTGACTATCGAGAATGTACTCCATCAAGATGTGGTGCTCAATGAGCGGATCTGCATCCCGCTGTCAAGCTTCATGACGATAACGAGGAACGGGGCGAGGTTCAGGTAAGTTGAACTATTTATTGAGGATGTTTCATTTCTTTTTATAGCCATGTTTTTATTGCTAGACTGGCCGGGCAATATTTTTTTTTTAAATCCACATCTCTCAATAAAATAAACTTACAGCTAATAACGGACTTACATTTTAAATACAATACTGGCAAAATTCAAAAGTCAAAATTCAAACTCAAAAGTCCAAGCAGGACGTCAGTGCAGTACTTATCACTCTTATCTCAAATAAAAATAAGTACTCACAAATGTCGTTTCTTTATAATATTAGTATAGATCAAAGTATACATTTTTTTTTTTTTTTATTTATTAAACAACATTCACAGCCCTTAAAAACAAAATACAACAGTAACAAACTAAACTTACAGCCAATAAAGAATGTATATTATATTAATGAATTAAATAATATGTGCAGTCGTGTGTGTGTGTGTGTGAGAGAGAGAGAGTGTGTGTGAGGATGTGTGAGAGTGGGAAATATGAATATGATTATAATTATGAAATATCTGTACATGAAAAACATTCCTTACCTTTATTTTTAGAATTTGCCTTCCTCCTATATAGTCTCTCTGAGGTGGCTCCAACTCTGAGACACGAGTTAAGGAATAATGTGGGTTTCCGTCTTTTAAAGAATAAGAATATATCAGTATACTAGCTGCGCTCCGTGGTTTCACCCGCGGTTAAATAGTTTTAAGTGGCAAACATCCATCCATCCATACGTCCATCCAAACTTTCGCATTTAAAATATGTAATGTTTATTACTAAAAAAAAGAAAACATTCATAATGCAAAATAGTTAGCAAACACTATTAGTAAGTCGCTGAAACAGCGATGGCAGCCTAGTTCGGAGAAGGCCCTCCTCTCAGGCCAGAGGGAGCGAGTTCGAACCCAGCCGACGGCACGCACCAATTTGTTCATTGTGTGACCATATGTGCGTATTGTATGTCATCTGCTACATGACTGGAGCCTTTGTATGGCGACAGGCTCGCCCCCTGTCACATTTGGGACTGAATATCGTCCGGTGTGTAGGTGTTGTATTACAACTCTGCCAGCCCCTTCGGGGGAAAGGCGTGACGATAAGTAAGTCTAAGTAGCATTATCGGCGACCTTCAAACTAAGCACGAGATGATGGTGAAACTCGTGATGTTCCAGGTGCCAGACGTGCGAGGTGACAATACTCGAGGCCGACATCATCGAGCACACGGAGTCTCCGCGGCACGAGCGCGCCTTGCATAACACACTCGTCATCATGTCGCTGCCGGACTCTGAGTTTTTCAGAGAGGTGGGTTAGAGCTGCCAGGCGTGCGAGGTGACAGTGCTCGATGCTGACATCGTAGAGCAAAACAAGCTTTTCAGATGTGTACATCTGACTAATGACTTCGACTGCCTCGGCGGCTCAGTTAGTAGTGTGCCTGCCTTCTGAGCTTGGGGGCGTGGGTTCGATTCCCACCTAGGGCAAACATTTATGTGATGAACATTTGTGTTTGTTCTATGTATGTCTGGGTGCCAATATCTATATAAGTTATTATTAAGCCTTTATTGTCTGAGCTTAATCTGAGAGTCTGAGATTTTATAATAATATCTATTATGTTGTCCCTGCTCAGAGCGTCGCGAGACGCAAAGGCCTCCTCCAGTCTTCTCCATTCGTTTCTGTCTCTAGCGATTCTTGTCCATAATGGCCCTGCTAGTGCTCTTATTTCATCTGTCCATCTTCGAGCTTGTGCACCTCTTTTCCTCTTTGTGTTCAATCTGGGTGTCCATTCGGTCACTGCCCTAGTCCACTTTGCAGTTTTTTCCCTTAGCATGTGTCCAGTCCATTTCCATTTCAATAGCTTTGTCCTTACTATTACATCCTTTATCTTAGTCCTTATGTCTGTGGCTCGGATCCTGTCTAAGAGTTTTAGGCTTAGTATGCTTCTCTCCATACTTCGTTGGCATGTTCTTAGTTTTTGTATATTTTTCTATATAAGTATGTATTTAAAAATATCTAAGTATGTATATCAGTCTCTGAAACCCATAGTACAAGCTTTGCTTAGTTTTGGGGTCAGGCGACCGTGTGTGGAAGCGTCCCGAATTTATTTATTTTTTATTTATTAATGATGATGGTGAAATTAGCAGCAGAACCGTGAGCTGAGCAAAGAGTTCCTATGATCACCTTCCGACTCCATCATAAGACCAGCTCCATGGTCCATATTATTAAATTGGCACCAATGGTATACATGATATGGTAGTATATGAGTGCAATCGAACTTCAGGAAGCGGTTCAAATTTGATCCACACAAATATACTAGCAAAGCAGGTCAAATGAAAGCTTGTAAAAAGCTAGCAGTATGCCGAGAAAGAAATACTCGTACGTTAGTTGATGCATTCAAATAGGTGGTAGAACCTTCTGCGTTGCCTTCTTCAGGAAATATCAGCTTACGATCTTTTTACCGCGAAACAGCCAGCTCAATTTTTTATTTCTTTAAGATATTGGGTAAGCTTATTCTTGACCCTCTCGTCGCACAATGTCACGTTCTCAAAATGTCATGATCTCAAAATGTCACGTTCGCAAGATGTCACATTCTCAAATTGTCACGATGTCACAAAATGTCACGTTCTCAAAATGTCACGTTAGCACGTAGTCACGTATCTATTTAAATTTGTTCAACTTTTAAACTCACTTTCAAACTTTGATAACTTGTAGATATTCACTAGGACACCTCTATAATGTAATTAATGTTCGTCTTCTTGGTTTCCACGTTACGGGCCTTGAGCCTAGTGTGGGACCGCAGGTATATCTGGAAATTGTCTTTATTTTCAGGTTTTTTTTTTGATCAATCATAATATAAGATTTCACCGTTTAAATAGAAACAAAAAGACAATCGAAATTGAAAAACTAAAAAAGACGTTCGAAATGGAAACAAAATAGACGCAAACAAAAGACGGTCGAAAAAAAAATCCATATTGGAAATAAAAGAAATGTTTTTACATGTTGATTGTCTTTTTTAGTTAAAATAACAAAAAAAAATCCGTTAATATAAACTAGTATATCGTACTCTGGACATTTTTGAACAGTATAGTCATCATGAGGCACTGGACATTTTTAACTCCGAGTTAATTAACCCTGTGTCTGAGGGTTTAGTTTCGCACCTACCTTATGCAAGGTGGGTTTTAGTCCCACTTGCAGAAGTTAGGGATTTAAATTCTTAAAAGCAGGGTTAGTTATCCCAGAGTTAAAATGTTATAAAAGTCACTTTCATATCATGTTAACTCAAGGTTAGTTTCTAACTCTTGGTGGCGCAAGACGAATTTATCAGTTTAACGTCTGATGAGCAGTTAAGTCGGAGTTAAAAAGATAACCCGAGGTTATGCAAGTGGCTCTAAAAGGATTACTGTGCAAGTGTGACATTGTGAGAGAGTAATTATTACAAACGTGACATTTTGTGAGAGTGAAATTATTAAAAACGTGACATTTTGCGAACGTGACATTGTGCGAGTGAAATTATTTAAAACGAGACATTTTGCGAGTGTGACATTATGCGAACGTGACATTGTGCGAACGTAAAATTTTTAGTGTGAAAAAAACCGTGACGTTCTGCGAACGTAACATTTTGAGAACGTGACATTGTGCGTCGAGATGATCTTGACGCTGAGATTGAGCAACAAGCATCTGTACATCCATCCAAAATTTCCAATATGAGTGAGATGATGTGTATGGTGTTGGTGTCAGGTCCGCCCGAAGGTCTTCCACTGCGGCTTCTGCAACCAGATCGTGCCGCGCTGGGAGGAGGTGGCCAGCCACCTGCAGTCCCGCGAGCACCAGAACAACAAGGTACATCATCTTAATAAACATAAATTACGTGTCACGTTGTTTGTCCGCTATAGACTCCTAAGCTACTTAACCGATTTCAATCAAATTTGCTCACCATGTGCAGGTCGATCTAACTTAACAGATAGGATAGCTCACATATATAAATATATATATAAAAATAATAAACGCGAACGAAGTCGCGGGGTGACAGCTAGTATAAATATATATTTTTGAAGAATGGTTCTATACGAGTACGGTTATAATGGATATATTTAATAAAAATGTTAACGTCCGTAAAGAAGCTGTACACAGCCTGTTTACGGACGATAGTTTAACGTGACAACGTCATAACAAAACACTGATGAAATCTCCTCGGACGCATAGGACAATTGAGTGGAAGAGAGATAGATGCGGCGCAAGCCGAACACTCAAGACTATCGTGCCTTTCGCTTAAAACAAATCAGTTTTAAACATTCAAAATATCTCTACCACAAAATAACAATAAGTATGTGTGTTCACAACGTGTAACAAAGAGTATGTAATATAGATAAGAGACGGGACTCCGTACAAAAAAATAAACCTAACCAATGTCAAAACTGGGCTACCATTTAGAACCAACCTGACGAACTGAATGACGCATGAAATCAGTTCTACCAACATAAGGGAATAGAATAGAGATGTGCCCCTCCATTCGATACAAAATTTTTCGATATCGATTTCATACCTACTTCAGATGGATTTCAAGTTTGTTTTTCAAGTTGCCATGAGTTTTGATAGTTAGCGTAAACTTTTTTTGTTTATGTTTGGCATACTTCGTTCCTTAACGTTGCCGCCAGGGACGTTTTATTGAAATGTATGAAGCCAAACGAAAAAAGTTAACGTCACTATCAAAACATGGCAAGGATACAAAACCTTGAGCCACTGTTTATGTTTGTGCCACAAAATTTTGTGTATAGCGATTTGTGTACAAAAAAACACTATGGATATACATATGTTTCATTTATGATACTCATAACCTTTTTCTTATTTCCTCTTGTTGGTAAGAAAGTTCTTAAATAATGGAGTTTAATTCATTAATTTACTTTCACTGTGTTTTTGTGCAGTCTTTGTCTTCAAAATGCTTTCCAAATACAAATTTAAGTTGGTGAAGCTTTTCTATTAAATACGGTAGGTCTTCGTAGCCGGTCATTTTCACCCATTTCTTACACCTAAAAAAAAGTATCGATATTTTACAAATTCGGATAAAAGTTGCACAACACTATTTTCTGAATCTAATTTGTTGTTTTTTTGATATTTTGCCCCAAAAGAAGTATTTGGGACTGATAATTTAACTACTGATCTACACACCGATCTTCATCCAGAGGATATCTCGCCATAAAATCACTTTTTATGCCGTCTTTACGTTCGGATTTGAAGCCGCATATTTCACACTTTTTATACTTCATATTTAAACGATTTTGAATGCATTACATACACCAATAAACCTTATTTCATAACAAACGTACAAAGAGAAGAGACGTAAACAAATCTAGTCATAATATTATACTCATTATTTGTTGTGATAAACAGAGCACAGCAAACTCAAAGCAAACTGACAACACAATCTTTCGGAAAGAATGAGACACGTTGAGGGAGTGAGCGAGAAACCTATATCCGCCATTAAAGTTCTGCCCCATTTCATACATCGATTTTTTTCTATGAAGTTGCGACAGACTGACGTGTAACAAGGGACAACTAATTAGTATACCTGCAGTTTGCAACGGGAACTTTCGATAGCTGTTACAGAGTTATTTCTATCCCTCTCACTCTGTTACAAATCTATTATCCTTCCTACTCACTCTAGGAATGTGGGGTCTCGAATTCTTTGTATTCGGAAGGAATGAGCAAGGGTCATTTCAAACAATAATAATACTTAGAGTAAGTCACTGAAGAAAATACATTTGATGTTATTTGAAAGAGTGGATCCACAGCTACTAGTAAATAATTAAAAAACTCTAACTTGACACGCTAGTTATTGCAGTAAGTTAGATGATGCAAAAAAATGCATGATTTTTTTCGTAAATTTTTGGATTCAATTATTTTTTTTGGGTAGCAATGCTATTAATATCGATAAGATCTTTGTAATTACCGTTAGGTCAATCATTTTTCTTTTAAACGACACTAAAATTACTTTCCTAAGTCTGATAGGTATTTATTTATTGTCATTTTCATACATAGACTAACGTTGTCGTAATGAAAAAATAAAAATGGCCGCCATTTCGAAGGGGGTGAGGTAGGTCACGGTAATTGGGTGGATTTATCGATAAAAATAGCTGAAAAATGCCCCCATAAAATATCGGTAATCCAAGACCAAACAGACTGTATAGTTGTCTCACAGTCAAAACCTTGCATTCTTTAAATAGCTTAGGGGTAGGAAACGGAAACTTTTATAAGTATCTACTTTTAAGGGGCCATGACATCTTATTGCCAAGGCCCCCAGCACAGCTCTTTGAGGCCGTTCCAACATCTTGTGTTTTACACGCACCGCTCCAGGAGATATTGCAATAGGTCAAAATTGATCTATAAAGAGCGGTATACACACTAAGAACAAGTTTCCTGTCTGCCTTAAATCTATCTGATTCTATGATAGTCTAGATCAGCTGTTATAGTGAAATCCGCCATCTTGACCCCATACACACCCGCTAAACAAGGGTACCCGGCCGTGTAACGAATGTTTATTTTCCTTTGATTTTGTTACATCTGTACACAACGTTTAAGTCAAAAATATTTTTATTTTTCAGCTTTTGTGTAACACAATCTATATAGACATGTATTGAAACTTTATTCCTAAGTACAATAAAACTTAATAAGATTATTATAATTTATAGGTTACTATAGCTGTTACCCGCGACCTTGTTCGCTTTTTTTCTGCAATTAGTATCCAAAAACGTTCATCGTGATATACTGTAACTAATTATCAAATTTTATCAAGATACGTTCTGGCGTTTAGCCGTGAAAAGCCTACAAACAGACAGCTACTTTTTTTCGTTTTATAATATTAGTATGTACATATTGAATATGTCTGGACACGTCTGCCGAATGCCCGACGAGCTTTGGGCTAAACCACCTCCGACTGGGTCCCAAAAGTTAGACCGACCCAGAAAGAGATGGAAAAGCTCGATGCCCACGAAAAGGTTTGTCCACCAAAGCCAAAAACAGTTATAACTGGAAAGAGGGAAGAGAGACCTTTGCCCAGCAATGGGACACACTAGACTCATATAATCATATAAAATATTATACAACGTGTTGTTTTGCATTCCCGCAGAATTTGTAGAATCAAATCATATTTTACAACCTTGAAATCGAGAAAAAAGCACCTGTTCCTTTTGTCAACGATCAACGAACTTTTTGTATGGAACAGCTGTTTTTTCTCGATTTAAGGTTGCCCCAACGTTTATTCGTGCTCTGCTAGTGGACTATACCTAACTACAAATTCTGCGGGAATGCAAAACCAGCACCTTATTACATATCATCACGCCCTTCCCCCGAGGGAACACCCACACTTCGCCGGACGCTATCCACTCCCAGATGTGACAGGGGCGAGCCTGTCGCCATACACCGGGCTCCAGTCATGTAGCAGATGACATACAATACGCACATATGTTCACAAATTAGTGCGTGCCTCGGTTTGAACCTGCTCTCTCTGGCTTGAGAGACGGGCCTTCTCCAACTAGGCAATCATCCGCTTACCTTATTAACGCAGTGTTATTCCGCAGGACGAGTGCATGTGGCGGCTGCAGCGCCACCAGCCGGCCGTGAGCTCTCACCTGCGCCGCCTGGAGCGCCACGAGGCCGACCTGATGTTCCGCGAGATCATGATGAGACAACTGTTCCGACAGTAACTATACCTGCCCGACCTAGCTCTACCTGTGGTGCGACCATCCGCATTTAAACCGACGTTTCAAATCGACTAAATCGGTAGTTTCCGAATAAATTTGTCAATTTAGTCGATTTGAAACATTCGTTTTAATGTCCATGCCGCTGGCCCGACACTTTTACTATAACTGTTCTGAGACTTACTAGACCTGGCCTGACACTTACTATACCAGGCCTGAAACTTACTATACCTGACCCGACACTTACTATACCTAGCACGACACTTACTATACATAGCTAGACACTAACTATACTTGTCCTGACGCTAATATACCTACCTGCCCCTACAACTCAATCTAGAAGTTAGAACAGAGACAGCACACCGATACCGCAGACCCTATCGCAGGAACGACTGAGATAGCACGACGTCTAGCAAAGCAAAGACTGACCAAGTGCGGGAGAGACAGCTTTATTTCTATGCATTATAGTCAGGCGCTACCCTTTGTGAACGTTTTTGTGGTCTGTCTTTTTATTCGATCAGGGTTTTCAAAATTCAAGTATTTATTTCTATTTTTTTAGTCAAATATCATCAAGATCCGTTTAGCCGTGAAAAGCCTTCAATCAGACAGACAGGCAGAGTTCCTTTCGATGTTATAATATTTGTATAGATAATATAACGCGTTATTGTGCATTCCCACAGAATATTTAGAGGTAGGTATACTCCACTAGCAAAGCCCGAATAAACTATGGAACAACTTTGATAACGAGAAAAAAAAAGTTGTTCCATGCAAAAAGTTTGAACGTCGACAAAATTGATGGAACAGCTTAATTTTTTCTTCTCAATTTATAGGTTGCCCCATAGTTTATTCGTGGAGTAAACTTACCTCTGCAAATTCTGCGGGAATGCAAAACAACACGTTGTATAATATTGTATAATGTTGTTGTAAACAACAAGATATTATACAACAATAACAATATTATATAATATCTTGTTGTTTACAACAACAAGATATTATTATATCTTGTTGTTTACAACAACAAGATATTATAAAATAAATAAATAAATGCGCATTTGTTCTAAAGAACAAGTGCGCATTTATTTATTTTAATTTTTAGAAACATTAAAATTAAATTAAAACCCAAAAAATAAATTAAATCAATGAAATTACATAGTATTAAGAGTAAACATTTTTTTTTAAATGCATACACAGATTATAGCATAAATAAATCATAAACACACACAAATAATCAGAAACATTTAACATCCACACACAAATCATATTAGAGATAACATAACTTTAAAAATTACGTATTTTTTAATTTTTTCCACAATAATTAGTTATTCTATATTTTCTATAATTGTTACTATTTTTCATGAACTGATATGCTACAGATTTATATAAAAGTCTTTTATTAATGGTTTTTATGTAATTTTTTTCTTAAAACTTCCTAAAAACTTGTTATTCCATTTCATTTCAATTCTCATGTTATTTCGGTATTTAAGTAACACTTTCTTTCGTCAATTTACTTATTAAATTTTATCAGTAAAAACCATTTAGGCTTATTTGTTTTGTTTACTCAGTTTACTGTTAAACAGCCGTTTGTTTTCCTAAAAATAAAAAATAAATCGTAAAACACATAACTCACCATGAATCTTGTCATTTTGTCATTAGTCTGCAGCTGAATCGTTTAGCAATGGTTCATGTACAGACAGTCAAACATACGCGCGTATACTTTTAGCATCATCCTGCAGCGGGCCGAGGCTGCGGACGTCGATGATGATGACCAGCCGCGCCGGCAAGGATAGACCACATCGTACTCTATCGTCTATTCGTACTCCCGGAGCGTCGCATTCGCAGTGGCGCCATCTATTTGTTCAGCACTAAAAACTGGACTATGCAATCTGTATTGACTGCCTCAGTGGCTCAGTCGGTAGTGAACCTGCCTTCTGAGCTAGGGGGTGTGGGTTCGATTCCCACCTAGGGCAAACATTCATGTGATGAACATTTGTGTTTGTTCTATGTCTGGGTGGTAATATATATTTAAGTATGTATTTAAAATATCTAAGTATGTATATCAGTCTCTGGCAGCCATAGTACAAGCTTTGCTTAGTTTGGGGTCAGACGACTGTGTGTAAAAGTGTCCCGAATTATTTTTATTTATTTATTTGATTTTATTCGTTACTCTCGCGCTATAGCGATGTCTCGTTATTATTTTCTGTTGCTCTTATCTTTGTGTTTAATTAAGTATTAGAAACTAGAGGATAATCGCCATTTAATGAGAGTAAGGGCTAGTATTGACCAAAGCTTATCTGATATCTATATTATTCTACTATCCAGTTAAAACCTATATTTCTAGTCAATTTGTTAAAGCAAATATTTTAATGATTTTATAAGACGGGAATTACTCAGGTACAATTTAGTCGATTATTACGACTGCAGTTTCAACCGCATTCGGCGGTCTTTATCACGGTGAGTGCTGTGTGACGCAGCCGCCGATACAGACCACCGAATGCGGTTGAACTTATAGTCAGAATAATACAAGGCGGTCGAGTCTATTTAAATAACTGACGTTCATAAGTGTATCTTTGATACCTAAACTGTATATAAACATTTTGACTTTGACTTTTGACTTTGAATAATCGACTGAGTACGTGAGTAATTCCCTTCTCATAAAATCATAACATGTGAAAACCACGTCAGTTTTCATAATACAATTTTTTTTTAATTTTTGTTATTCCGCCTTCATTATCATTCATTAAAAATCGAGTGATTTCTTGTCAGCCCCACTCAGATCACTGATGGATACTGGCCCTAAAATTAGAATAGTAATACTAGTCTGATTCATTCCCAAAAGTTATAATTTTAAGTCTAAATATTCATAAATTTGTAAATCTAGCTATAAGTAAGAAGGGTGGAAAGATTGAGAACCAAGACTGAATTTCAGACTGATTAAGAAAGACGAAACACTGTGATTGGCTATTGAGGCTCGTCCTAACTAAGCTAACTGACGGCGACTTTGGCCACTTGTACTAAATATAAGAATTACCTAAGTCCTTGCTTACGTAGTTTAAACTACTCCTAGATTCTACCTAAATTTTCTTGCACGAACCTTTCTTAAAACATTTCTTAGAAGACTTGAACTTGACTGGCGACCACTTTAGACTAACTTCGCATTGGCGTAAGGTTTTCCATAGCCATTTCGTCTAGAAGAAGATGACGAGCGAAGAGAGCGAGTGATAAAAGTGTTTTTTTTATTATGGCTTTTGCACTTCTCCAATCATTTTTAAATAACTAAGAATGCCCCTTGTATTATGGATTCACTTAAAAGCTAATGATGTAGACAACCTCCCTATGTAAAGGAATTTTTGATTTCCTTTGTCTATTTAATAAATCAGTCAAAAA
Organism: Peribatodes rhomboidaria; assembly: GCA_911728515.1. NCBI lineage: Eukaryota > Metazoa > Arthropoda > Insecta > Lepidoptera > Geometridae > Peribatodes > Peribatodes rhomboidaria. The sequence goes on from OU452190.1 coordinate 4,566,903, forward strand.
TGACCCCTTACAAATGCGGATATTTTTCATAGCTCTATTTTCGCTTGAGAACGTTTTTTAAAGAAACCAAGAACATAGGGGCGGAGATATTATTAATTTAATTGTACATGCTAAATTTCATCATAATCTGACAAATGGTTTTCAAGAAATTTGAGAAGCGCGTTTGTATGGAAATTTCAGTGCCCGATAAGCGAATATTGCGCTAGGCGTAATTTAAATTAGTTCAGCAAGGACTCATATTTAGTGCAATTGGCCATGACTGTTTGCCTTTAGTTTGCCAGCCTTTATATTTTGAGTGGAGTGTAATAAAATAAAAATAATGTGCATTTTAAATACCTATACAAGATTATAGGTACCTAACCTAAAACCTCTTAAGGGTTCATTGTACTCATCAATATGAACAACTTTTACTATGAATCCAATTCTGTAATCGCAAAAAAAACAACTGTTCCAAATAAAAAGTTTCGATCACCTGAGACAAAATGTATGGAACAGCTGATGATTTTTCGAGATTTCGGTGTTCGCCCCATTGTAAAAGTTGTTCAAATTGATGAGTACAATGAACCCTTAAGAGGTTTTTGGTTACGTACCCATAACCCTGTAAATTATAGGGTAGTAAACTAGAGGCAAGCAGCCGCTCAGTTTGCTTAGTGAGGACACGTAGCCTTAGGATATTTTAAAACTGGTGCGGTTTTGATCGACTAATATCGATTTAAAAGAAGGAGGTTCTCAATTCTACTTTGTTTTGTGTATGAACGATATAATCATCAATCGCAACTGATTTTAGTACATAGCATCAACAAAACAAAGAGATTGGACAACACAATCGTGTGTTTAGCTTAAGTATTAATATTGTCGTATTATTAAGATTAGTAGTGGTAGTTGTGTAGTGGTACTTAGTTATTACTTTATTATTTTAAGTTAAGCTTGTTATAAGTAGGAAGTATGTATCACCAAAATATGCATTTTCATCAATAAAGTAGTGGATTCGAAAAAAAAGGTTTTTATTTTAAAACCCTACCTACACAGCGAAGAATGCGCGCGACTACCGCGCAGGAATTGTTCAACCCTTTGACTGCTGAAAACACATACGTTGTATTTTGTCAAGCGCAACGCTAGTGCGGCTAAACTCGCGAGACGCGTTCAGCCCAAATTCAATACAACCGTGCGGCAAAACACAAACACGTGTGTTTATCTCCAACGTAACGCCAGTGCGGCCGTGCACGCGTCGCGTGTTGGCCTACAATTTTTTAAACGAGCTAGACACCATCCTGATGGTAAGGGACAATGCCTCTTCACTGCTGCAGTAGCATACATTTTTTTATCCGATTTTATACAATTACGATTTTAAAATAAGACAAAATGAATAGTCGTAGTTTTTACTTCATAACACAAGCTATATACCATTACAACAAACGTCGAGTAACAACCGTGTGTAATCCCACGGCGTAGCGCGAGCAACGGCAGTGCGGCTTCACGCGCCAGGCGTGTTTATACGCCGAGCGTGTATCGCCGCACTCGCGTTGCTCAGCCGAACGCCAGTGCGGCGGTACACGCTAGGCGTCTAATTAGTGTTGTTTTAGCATTTTCTGAAAAACATCTCAGCAGCCAAAGGGTACCCTACCTACACAGCGAAGAATGCGCGCGCGGCGGCTGCGCAATGATTAGATAATAGCCGCGCGCGATTGCCGCGCACGAATTATTCAAACTAACAAATTGTACTGCAAATTCAGATCAACCTAGAGGAAAAGATGGAACACTGCGTTATATCTCGCTGCAGCCACTTCTCTCTTCACTTGTGTGCGTGGTAATGTTGCCATGAAAAACATTTACAAATGCACGAAAACTAATATTAATTCCCAAACTCTACGTTAGCCATTTCCGATCCATTAAACAACCTTAGTAGATTTAATATTCTAAAACTGCTCATATTTGTAAGAGTTTAATGTTTAAGTTTCAAAATTGACTTGTAAAAAACTGCACAGTTTTTAAAAAGAACCTCAAAATGCCTAACCTAGCCCCTTTTATAAAGCACTTTGTATATTTAGTAAGTACACGAAATGATACTATAAACTAAAGTACATAATGTCGAGGTAAGAATGATCAAGCGAGTAGCGTAGTTTTTTGCGTCAATGTGTGCGTGTTGTGTACCTATACGACAGTAGCGTAGTTTTTAGATGGTTTTTGGTTTCACTTAGATCATACGCCGTGCGCCATCTTATTCTCTAGGTTGACCTGAGACTGCAAACTAGTCACGCGGCAAATTTGCGTCCTACGAATGCCGCGCGTAACTCACCACGCTTGTTACGCACTGCGTGTAGACACGCCTTAGATGTAAAGAAAACCAGGAAGTAAACGACAAAAACAAAAGGTTTATTCTTAACGATTGTTTTATTCAATCTTTTATGTTTTACTCCCAAGTACACAGGAGCTAATAATAGTTTATCAACTAATAGTTTTAACTTAGATATATAAAATTAAGGTACATATATAAAATAAATACAACTAATGACTCTTCACTCAAGAGTCTGTCTATGGCCAGCCATTGAAAATTGAATGAAAATGCTTAATGCCTTCGCAGTGAATTTCTATCACAATTTTATACATGGTGATTGAAATTGAGATAAAGTTTCACAAAGGACCTGTAATCTTGAGATCACATGAATTAGAAAAGTATTATAGGTAGAGATAGTTTCAATACATGAAAACGCGCCCACTAAAACCACTATCACTGATAACGTATGTCATTGAAAAGCAATACTAATAAATTGTGGACACATTAAAATTTGCTAACAAAGGACATTATTTTTACGGCAATACTGGCAATATTGCTGCCTGTTTCCGACCATCATCAGCCATGCTAAAAATGTATGACCCTATGGCCGGGCCACACAAAATATCGCTGGGCCAGTATTGCAGTAATAATATACCCCGTCTAGGAGCATCTTAAGCAACATGTTCATTAATTAATAGGAGACAGCGGGGCGCGTTTTCATTTACTTAACTATCTTTACAGATCACATTGTTTTCACTTGTTAAACTGCATTAGATGCATGTCGAAAACAACACGAGAAAAAATTCCGAAACGTGCCATAATTCACATAGTTCTTTTTGGTCAGCCTTTCTAAAATAATTTATAACTACCTATTTACATTCGAAACCCACACAGCTATCTCTCAACCTGTCGATCACAGATCAATCATGATTATAAATACTAGAATTATGTAATCTTTGAGCTAACTATTTACTAGTAAACGCCACCCAATGATAGTAAATTTTTAATGCACTCGCGTAAAATATATTTATCTCGAGATCTCTATGCAAGGCTTGTAAAGTATTTTTGTAGTGCCCATTTTGGGGAAATATTCATTTTGAAACTTGTGCACATGATGTAAGGGTATATTTTGGCCTAACCCGGCCCGAACCAGATTAATGCCGCGAACGCCAACGAAAGTGTTCCTGTTGGTTGTTATAAGCTATCTGACCAATGGGAAAAGCATATCGGCGGCAATATACTGGTTACTGTCTTATATCTAGGCGTGGTATAATAATATAGTACGCCAGGTATAGCATTTCGGTCACATGGGCAACACGCAGTGACGTCAATCGATGTTTAAGCAAGGCGAATGATGTCATTTACAAACAAATAGTTTGAAAGAGACTGATGACGATGACGTCATCACGTGTTTGCTCCAGGAATGCCCGGAAACCCTTGTTTTTAAGGATCATGTATCTACACGTATTGAACAATGAGCCGCGGCTAGACTGCTTCGCCGTAACACAAAACAAAAATCACGCAACGAGATCTCGAGGTCTTTTATTACTTGCTATGAGATACGAGTTCTTATTGGAACTCCAAAACGAAATAAAAACATTACGATAAATATAAACATACTTACACTCGTACATTTTACAGTTTCGTAAAAGAAATATAGTCAAATGTAACAAATCACACTAAGTTCGTTCGTTGCTGTGGTCCGTTCAGTTTAGGAAACCCACACTCTTTGTATATCACCCTCATATTTTCCTTCCCCATTATATTGAACCTTTAAAAACGCTTGATTTCTCTGCTATTTAAGCCATATCTTCCCAATTTATCGCGAGACATCTTTTTACAGAATCTTTTGCCTAAAGCCTAAGTTACACGAGAGTATCGGCAGTTACGAATATTCGCTGCTCGCGTTCGAGAAACTCCTTGCGTAACTTTGGCATAAGAGAGTGAATGTGCGCGCGGGCTGAAAAAAGACAAGAGATTTAGCTAATGAAGATTAAAGGAAACCAAAACAGGTGGTCTTTCGTAAACTGAATGTTCACAGTAACATTATCGTAACGATCACCTAAACTTTAGTCAAATAAAAACAAAAACGTCGACTTGTACTATTAAAAATACAAAATGGAAGTCTCTTTCAGCTGAAGGTACGCAAATTCCAAATAAATGACAGCTGTCATAAAACACAACTGTAGCTGCTGATAGCCTGATAAGCCCGAGCACTTGAACAACAAATAGAGTACATAGAAACTGCTTACAAGTATCTGTTTGCTATCTATATGCACTTGAACAACAAATAGAGTAAGTACATAGAAACTGCTTACAAGTATCTGTTTGCTATCTATATTGTATCTATCTGCTAGCCACTTGGCTTGGCACCAACTACAAATAGATATGTGGGTAGCGCTTAATATATTTATCGTAGGGTACAGTAGTACCCTACGATAAATATTGCACATCGACTTTTGGAACGAGACTTCGGCTTCGTAGAGCGTTGTCTTTTTCGTACGACAGTTTCGTTTAGTGTGCGACAGAGATAACGCTCTACGAAGGTGAAGTCTCATTCCAAAGGTCGATGTGCAGTATTTATCGCCGAGTACTGTGCTCAGTTATTTTCCTCTTTTTAGTTTTGTTATTTTGCTTACTCTCGGAGAAAAGTTCAAGCTACGTTTTGTTGGTTCTTACGTTTTTTTGTTGTTTCGCTAATATGTTATTTTTCGTGGCATGATGATTTCAAATGAGTGTATAGGCTTAGCAATAACGATGAATAGCCTCAGAATAGTTATGTAGTGTTTTGTCTTTTTAGATGGAGTAAAAAAACTTTAAAAAAAAAATATCGTTACGCCTTTTCCTAGAGGGGGCTGGCATAGGTTCCACGCTTCGCCGGACGATATTCAGTCCCAAATGTGACAGGGGGCGAGCCTGCCGCCATACACCGGGCTCCAGTCATGTAGCAGGTGACATACAATACGCACATATGTTCACACAATGAAGAAATTGGTGCGTGTGTCGGCTGGGTTTGAACCCGCTCGCTCTGGCTTGAGAGACGGGCCTTTTCCAACTAAGCTAACATCGCTTTTGAAAGAAAGAAAAGACAAAATACTGTACAACTGTTTCGAGGCTACACAACGTTTATTGCTAAGGTCGCTACAGAATACCCTGGTCCCAAGTAGCGGAACAAATTTGAACATAATATCAATTAAGAGCTTGGTCCCAGCATAATATCAACCACATATTTACAAACAGATATTTCTAACTCAACAAACACATTTTTACGTATATTTTCACACAATCTACTCACACAACAAAACAGTAAAAATGTTTTTTTTTCTGTTGTAGCATTTTCCAAACTAAATTTCATAACTCTAAAATTGCTGTCATGCTTATTTAAAAGATATTCAGATCATTTTAGTTACGTCAGTTTAGTTTAGAACACAACAACAGAATAAACACTCTTATGGCCCCTCTTCACTTTCGGTGATCATAGATGATTACCCGCGAGCACTATTGTGGGCGTACTCGTCTGTAATTCTGCACTATTGTGGGCGTACTCATCTGTAATTGCCTATCATTTTCTAGAATTTTCTATTCTTGTAATCGTTTGATGCAATCGCAAGGTTAACGATCATCACCGACCGTGAAAAGGGGGCTTTATTCGCTTACGTATACTTAGTAATATTGGTATTAATCTGTTGTTTTTCGTATTGAATTAGAGGTTGCCAATCAGGGCAATTTTGTAGGTTGTCACTCGTTATCGTGTCATCTCGCTTGCACAAACCTTGCGAGTAAGTTAGCGAGAGCGGGATGACATAATATGATAGAGATAATGAGTGACCGATTCCTCAAGACTTGAGGAAGGTCTTTAGACATAGTTTTGACGAGTTCTTACAAACTAAATCACATTTTCGAAAAGAGTTTAAGTTGCTAGAGGTGAACCAGGTTATACTTTCTAGTCTATTATATCAACGACCTATATCTATGTCTAAATATAAATATATCCTGCCAGTTTTCATTCATCCTTATGCTAGAACCGTCATAAATTTAGTCTATATTTCATAAATGTGTCATGATAAAAATTGCAAGGCTTATTGTACAAAATTTAACATAACGATTAATTTAACCGTCTATCGTTGACATAGAACACTGATTTAGAATAAACAGTTGATTAAAAATAAAATCGTTTGATTTTGAATTTTGGTCTAAGTTAAGCAGCAGGCAAGAAAATATAATGTTCGTGATTTAAAAATTGGTTTTTATTTGATTTAAAAACCAATTTTTATCAGCTTGGTAAACTAAACTTATACCGTTATATTTTTTTTGCATTCTTAGACATAATTAACGCTTCGTTTTCTTATCCATTTCAGTATAAAATACAGTATCTGTAACTTTTTTTTTCAACATAAACCCGCTTACTTATAAACGTCATATAGCCTCTTAAACAGTTTTTTATCTTTACCGATCTAGTTAAAAAAATTAAAGAAAGAAAAAGACAAAACACTATAACTATTCCTAATGTTTATTTATGAAGTTTGAGAAATTTATTTAATTTCACATAAGGATGTAATAATTTGTGGCTTTCAAGATGATGTTACTATATTTCAATATTTGTGGCAATTGCAACAGCGGAATATAGCTGAGATTGAGGGAGCATAACAATGGCGAGAGGTCGTTTGATCGACTTTAATTTTGCTACCAGCAAAAATAATAATGAAAAAAAATATTTTGAAGGAATATCTACACAACACTGTCGGTAATTTTGACTATATTTGTGATGAAATGGGGGAGTTTTAACACCGAGGCTACACAACGTTTATTAGTAAGAGGGATTGTTTTAAAGTAAAGTTCACGACTTCACAATCAAATTTTAATTTTGTTATTAAGCATGTTCTATATGTATGTAACATGCACATGATCACTGTACATGTACATTTTCACTGTATCAAAAACATGTCCATTAAACATGTACAATTTAATTGTACTTGTACTGAGAAATTAACATATGACAATGAGATTTCATTGCACATGTAAATTTCTCAGTGTAAAAGCCAATGAACTCCATACATATTCACTTATTTCATGTATCAAGTACAATATCAAATGATCAATTCACTGTATTAGCTGTTGGGTCAAACGGCGGCAGTATTCTAGTTTTTCGCATTCTTAAAACGCTTCACTGGCGTAGTAACGAGTCCATACTAAAACCTATCATTATGAGCAAACGTCAATTTCAAAAATGCACATGTTCACTGTTCCAATGAATAACAACGTGCATATGCACATGTTTAACGTTCATTGTGTGAGTCAATACTAAATTAGCAAACTATGCACACGTTATCTCAGCCCTGCTGGTTGTCGTAGCGGTAGCAATAACAAACCCTAAACCAAACAGTTTTTTTTGGTAACCTATGCATATAATGTTCACTAAAACATGAGCGATCGTTCATATAAAAATGCACATGTCCATGGTTCACTGCATCAACGACGTGCGCACTCACAATGCACATGTTCACTGCATCAACAACGTGCACAAGCACATATCCACTGTTCACTGCACGAGTCTGTATCGATCACTTCACTTTGTTTCACTGTACGAACGGTGTCACTTTTCCACTTCATAGTATGAGCGGCGAGTCCATGTTGAACTTGTAGATGTTGGAGCAGACGTCGTCGAAGGTCTGCTGGTTGTCGTAGGGCGGCAGTATCCGCAGCCTGCGCTCCTTGTTCTCAGAGTACATCTCGATGACACCCCACTGTCGCAGGAGACGGAGGCAGTTGCGGATCGCGTCTGTCGACACCGCTTCACCTAGAATAAGAATATATTTGTGAGTGGTTGACCAAAAAGGGACCTGGAGTGATTTTAAACCGTTATTTTTTTTTTTTGAATTTTTTAATCTGTGGTCTTTTAGCTTTGTTTTGGTATACCCTGTATATTTTTAGGTGCCGTAGTTTTTTTTTTATGATTTTTTTTGTGAGCCGAGGCAGTTTTGGAAAAATTACACCTTACACACAACGCACGCTAGTTTTTGTGATGTCAGGTAAGTGGATACAATCAGTTTTATTGTTTTATTGTACTTTTGTTTTAGCCAGGGAATTCAACACGCCTGTTTTTATTTGCTTTGTCGACTTCCGTAAGGCGTTTGATACTGTTATTTGGGAACGCCTCTGGATAGTCTTATTGGAAATGGGGGTACCACATCATCTAGTATTCCTTCTCAAACGACTTTACGAGGATGGCACAGCAGCGGTAAGAGTGGATGATGTTCTCTCAGGCAAATTCAAGACTGAGTCCGGTGTTCGACAGGGTTGTATACTTTCGCCGCAGCTCTTCAACACCTACACAGAGTACATAATGCGGATTGTCTTGGATGAATGGAATAAGGGTATCGCGGTGGGTGGACGCGTTATTAATAACTTGCGATACGCTGATGATACCACGCTTCTTGCCGAAACAAAAGAAGATTTGGAAGAACTTCTGACTCGTCTGGAAACCACTAGCCTCCAATTCGGACTTGCCCTTAATAGAGAAAAGACGAAAGTTATGATAGTAAATCGAGCAGGACACAACACTGTAATAAGTGTAGCAAACTGTGAAGTAGTACAGAGCTACATCTACCTCGGTACTATCATTTCCAACTCTGGAGGATGCGAAGACGAGATCAGACGACGTTGTGCTATCACGAGGTCGGCAGTAGAACGACTGGGAAAGATTTGGAAGGACAGACGTATAACCAAGAAAACAAAGGTTCGTCTAATGAAATGTCTCGTTTTTCCAATCTTTCTCTACGGGGCCGAAACTTGGTCTCTGAAGCTGCAGGATCGCCGAAAAATCGATGCACTGGAGATGTGGTGCTGGAGGCGGCTGTTAAAAATTCCGTGGACAGCTTTCCGCACCAACAACTCTATCCTCAAAGAGCTTCAAATAAAAGATAGACTATCGTCGATTGTGCAGATGCGAATACTGAAGTTCTTTGGGCATATCTCCAGAAGCGTGAATACAATTGAAAGGCTGGTAGTACAGGGCCTAGTAAAAGGCAAGCGAAGCCCTGGTCGGTCACCAACTCGTTGGACCGACTTCATTAAAAAGGCCACGCAGACCACCATGGTGCAGTGTACTCGCAATGCAGGCAACCGCCGGTTATGGAGAGGAATTGCGAGAAGAGCGGCAGCCTTGGGGAAGGAAGAAGACAGCGAGGAGCCTTGTACCATCTGCACAACCACGACCACTCTGCCAAGAGTGCACGACTAAGAAGAATTGTACTTTTAAGGTTATCTCTAGTACAACGAAGTCTCTTTATCTTGTGCAGGTCTAAAAAGACGCTCGTACTTGTCAGAAAGTGACGAAAGACAAGAAACTGACACTAAATAAGTCGCCAATAACGTAGTAACCGCAAACACGTGTTGACACTCACTAACGAAGTCGCATACTGACATAAAACATACCGCGCCCCCCGCCCGCGCACGAGTCGAAACTTGTTTCTACACGAAATTTCAAACGCGATTTACTCGAAATCAATTATTTTCCCTTGAGGTCCCTTTTTGGTCAACCACTCACATTTATTGTATAATACAAAAAGATGTTAAAAGTTGTAAATTGAGTATGTGAGGTGTTTCGTAATAAATACCTACTAATTTTAATAACGCAAAAGTTTGTAAGAATGGATGGATGGATGTTTGTTACTCTTTCACACCAGAACGGCTGAACAGGTCTGGATGAAATTTGGCACAGAGATAGATTATAGTCTAGAATAGCACATAGGATACTTTTTAACATTAGGCGCAGCTAGTATGTAAAGAAAACTGTTTCTTTACTGACGGTCATATTCTAGGATATCACTGTATTCCTTGAAATCACCACACTAATATTACAAAGGCGAATGTGTGTGTGTTAAGTGTGTATGTTTATTACTTCTTTACGCTCAAACGGATGGATGGATTTCGATGGAATTTGTTATGAAGGTAGCTTATATCCTGGATTAGCACATAGGCTACTTTTTAACCGCGGGTAAAACCGCAGGACGCAGCCTAGTAGGAATATATTTATTGTATGACTGTGTACAAGAATATGTTACAAGTTGTAAATTGAGTCTGTGAGGAGTTTCGTAATAAATATGGAAATAAAACTGTTTCTTTACTGACAGTCATATTCTAAGAAATCACTGTACTCATGATTATGACCAAAATTTTACTATTAAGTCAACCCTAAACACGAAAAAGAAACAGTTGCATACAAAAAGTTAATTGATCGTCGACAAAATGTATGGAACAGCTGTTTTTTTTTTCACGATTTCAGTTTTGACCCCATAGTAAAAGTTAGTCACAATTATGAGTACAATAATATTCTAGAATATGTCCGTTGTTGAGAACATGTACATGATGTATAGGATGGGGTTATCACTAAATGCGACATTTTCCAGACAAACTTTGAACAGAGATATAGGTGAGTGTTACATACCAAATAGCATGTTATTCTGCGTGTAGTCGTCGGTGAGTTTGTCGAGCGTGCCTTTGACGGTGAGTTTCTGCGCGCCCGGCGACACGCAGCGACACGTCGCCGCGTACGCTTCCAGCAGCGGACGGATCGTCAGCAGGAGGCGTCGGCTGCGGACACATAATATAAGTTAGGAGAGACAAACAACAAGTGCTAAAAAACAAAATCTCTAAAGGCCCTGCGCCCTCCGCGCTTGCCTTACGTCCGGGAAGCTGTAGAGGCCTCAAAGGCCAACAAAAAAAAACAAGTGTTGAAAAAACCAGGCGCCAGCTATCGTAAGGAAAGATAACAACCTGGAAGCCTATCCTGACATCTTATCGCCATTATAATTTTTAAAAGTATAATACAAGTATGCTACAGAACTTAGTATTAAGACAATTGGAAGGACTAACTACCAAGACACGGGTTTTTCAACACCCAGTTTGTTGGTTAGTGCCGAATTAAAAAATAATGTACTATTTTGAAATAAACAATTTTGAATTTTGAATTATGGTTACGTTTTGCCTTCAACGTTGCGCGACCTCAAGTCCTATCGCCGCGCAATAAGGTCCATGATTGAGCAGCGTCGAAAACAAAACGTAACATGACAATGTCATGGTAGACCCTCTGATTGATTTCCACTTTTATTGTCCATCGCATAGGGTGTTTTATGCATTACTATTATAGATGCAATTAAAATAAAATAAAATATTATTTATTACTAGCTGCGCCCCGCGGTTAAAAAGTATCCTATGTGCTATTCTAGAGTATAATCTGTGCCAAATGTCATCCAGATCAGTTCAGCCGTTCTGGCGTGAAAGAGTAACAAACATCCATCCATCCACCCATCCATTCTTACAAACTTTCGCGTTTATAATACTAGTAGGATTAAAAATGCGATGATAGCCTAGTTGGAGAAGGCTCGTCTCTCCAGCAAGAGGGAGCGGGTTCGAACCCAGCCGACGGCACGCACAAATTTGTTCATTGTGTAAACATATGTGCGTATTGTATCGATATTGTACCGTCGAAGTGTGGGTGTTGTATTACACCTCTGCCAGCCCCCTCGGGGGAAAGGCGTGACGATAGTTATGTTATTTTAAATGTATAGTTACCGCTCAGCCCGCGCCTCCTCCGTGTCGAGCACGTGGTACTTGATCCTGAGCGCGGGGTCCTCCCGCTCCTCCTCGTCCTCCTCCATCTCCATCTCGAGCCGCGCCGCGAACCGCCGCGACCAGCGCTCCTCCTCCAGCCCGTCACGTGGCTGGAAACAAAAAACACAATGTTACCTCAGTTTCTTGCCTGTTGTTCTGGGTAGTGGCTCTTTTTCCGAGCAAGTCGAGTCTTATTATAAAACTTTGAAGATTGTACGAGAACATCAATTGATGTCGCTGTTCCTCACTAAAACGCGCATACGATTGGTGCGAGGGCAGTGTGTACTATATCGATACAAATAAGTGTATCGTTGATACACCCAATTGAACAAAAACATTTTGACTTTTGAAAGGAAGAAAAAAGTTTATTTGTGACCTTTTGAAATTAAAAATATTAAGGGAATTTTACAATTTACAAGGTCACAAAACGGCCCCAACTCAGCATAATGCCGGCTGTTAACCGGCGCTGGTCTTCCGTTGGAACCGCTTGTCACTTTGTTTGTGTGTAGTGTAAGAGTGTGTGTAGTGTACAAGTGTGTGAAGTGTACCAGTGTATGTAGTGTACGAGTGTGTGTAGTGTACGAGTGTGTAGTGTACTAGTGTGTGTAGTGTACGAGTGTGTGTAGTGTACGAGTGTGTGTAGTGTACTAGTGTGTCTAGTGTACGAGTGTGTGTAGTGTACGAGTGTGTGTAGTGTACGAGTGTGTGTAGTGTACTAGTGTGTGTAGTGTACGAGTGTGTGTAGTGTACTAGTGTGTGTAGTGTACGAGTGTGTGTAGTGTACGAGTGTGTGTAGTGTACGAGTGTGTGTAGTGTACGAATATGTGTAGTGTACGAGTGTGTGTAGTGTACGAGTGTGTGTAGTGTACGAGTGTGTGTAGTGTACGAGTGTGTGCAGTGTACAAATGTGTGTAGTGTACGAGTGTGACCCACCTCGTCCCGGCGCAGCGCGCGCGCGGCCACGAGCCCCTCGAGCGCGTCCAGTAACGTCTCCTCGATCCTCTTGCAGGGCGCACTCAGGATGAACTCGTCGCTCAGCACCTCGCACAGCTGCAGCGCGGCGCTCATCAGTTCGCTGTGAGACACGATGGTGACGTCACCTTGCTGCCGGATCACGCTTTCTAATGCCGTCGCTGGAATGAAAGATGACAAAAGTTAAAACAATTAGCAATTTATTCATTTTATTGAGGTGTGAAACTCCTTGCTGGCGTCTATTTTTCCACCCAATTACAACTCTGGGATGTTCAAGAGTAAATTGAATAGGTATCTCCTAGGCAAGCGTGTTACACCTTCGATCACGTCGTCGTTCCCATCAGGCGAGTCTGTGGTCAAACGTATGCCTAGTCCGATGTAAAAAAAAAAAACGCACTGTAACACAAAGTTCTAACAAAAAGAGAAGAATAACAATGTAAGCAAATTACAAAGCTAATTTTGGGGGCTGAGCTACCCACCGTAGGAGTGCACTCTATTCTGATTCCCTACACGTGGTCCCCGGGTATTGCTAACCGGGTACTCTGGTGGAAGGCTTCGGCCGTGGCTAGTTACCACCCACCGGACCAAGCCATGCCGCGAAATGACCTAGTCGTGTTTCGGGATGTAGTCCGGTGTAACCGTTCCGAAGACGGGTCTGGGCAGTAGCGCACTTGTAGCGCCTCACTCAACTGCCGTCTTTGTACTTCTTCACTCTACATAACTTCAAGCCTAGAGTGAATAAGTACCTTATAGGTCGTCGTGCTCCATCTTAGACCACAACGTCGCTTAACATCAGACGACCTATTTTACCTACATCAAAAAAAAAAAAAAAAACTAAAGTGTAGACTTACCGAGTATAGCGGGCGCAGCGTAATGCGCGACCACAGCGTTAGCGTAGTAGGAGAGTTCTAGAGAAGCTGCGATACTGAGCTGCGGCTTAACAACTTGCTTGTCGCCGCTACCTTCGCGCCGGACCAAACCGCGTCCTAGCATGTCCAACTGGAAAAGAAACCCAGATGAGTATCCGAAATGAAAATTTTACAATTGTAGCAGGGAAAACAGACGGCTGCTAATTTTACACAGTAGATAGACGATAAATATTAACACAAAAGCCAAATAAATTTTCACATATAAACCCTTGAATAAAACACTTAAAAACCCTCTAAAAATACACAATTCATTAATTACCTCACACAAATACTAATATTTACAAAATATTTTATTTTTTATTTTTAACACGTTTGTTTGCCATTTAATTTTTTGTAAAACCATATTTCTCTTTTGAAATTAAACAGTTTAGAAATTAAATTGTTAAAAGTAAAAAATATATACTTATACACAGGGTGTGTCTTAAAACGACGGACACATTCAAGGACATCATTGTTCTCATCATTGTGATAAACTTTGACTATGGGGTAAACTCTAATATCGCAAAAAAAAAAAAAAAAATTGTGCGTAGAGTCCCTCCGCGCGGAACAATTGAAACTTAAACAATTGTATCTTTCTTACTACGCGCATGCGTTCGAGTGCCATGCATTCACTCTCGCTTTGTCTCTTTCTATCCCCCTCCCCAGGAGCGTTAAACGTTTAACGCAACCTTGTTGGAAGTCGCATTAGAAGTTTCTCTTCTAAAATTAGCTGTTGCGGGATACAATAACTTAATCAACGAGTTTTGGTAAACAGTGGTGTTTTATTTTTCTCGATTTCAGGGTTGGCTGAACTTGGGCGCAATGAGGACTACAATGATATTCCAGAACATGTCTGTCATTTAGACATGCACGGTGTATAGATGTTTTTAAAACACCAATAGTTAGATCAGCCCCGTTTGCTCAGTACAGTACGTTGTATAGTATACTGATCTCGTGTCCGAGTGGCGCCAGCGCGGGCACGGTGGCGCCGCGCCGCCGCTCCGTCAGCAGCACGTACGACACTATGTTGTATACTGACCGCGTGTCTGAGCGCGTGCGCAGTGGTCCCGGTGTAGCCGAGGTCTCGTCCGGCGGCGCGCAGGGAGGCGGCGCGCGCCTCCAGCGCAGCGCACAGCGCGGGCACGGTAGCGCCGCGCCGCCGCTCCGTCAGCAGCACGTACGACACTATGTTGTATACTGACCGCGTGTCTGAGCGCGTGCGCAGTGGTCCCGGTGTAGCCGAGGTCTCGTCCGGCGGCGCGCAGGCCGGCGGCGCGCGCCTGCAGCGCAGCGCACAGCGCGGGCACGGTAGCGCCGCGCCGCCGCTCCGTCAGCAGCACGTACGACACTATGTTGTATACTGACCGCGTGTCTGAGCGCGTGCGCAGTGGTCCCGGTGTAGCCGAGGTCTCGTCCGGCGGCGCGCAGGGAGGCGGCGCGCGCCTCCAGCGCAGCGCACAGCGCGGGCACGGTAGCGCCGCGCCGCCGCTCCGTCAGCAGCACGTACGACACTATGTTGTATACTGACCGCGTGTCTGAGCGCGTGCGCAGTGGTCCCGGTGTAGCCGAGGTCTCGTCCGGCGGCGCGCAGGCCGGCGGCGCGCGCCTCCAGCGCAGCGCACAGCGCGGGCACGGTAGCGCCGCGCCGCCGCTCCGTCAGCAGCACGTACGACACTATGTTGTATACTGACCGCGTGTCTGAGCGCGTGCGCAGTGGTCCCGGTGTAGCCGAGGTCTCGTCCGGCGGCGCGCAGGCCGGCGGCGCGCGCCTCCAGCGCAGCGCACAGCGCGGGCACGGTAGCGCCGCGCCGCCGCTCCGTCAGCAGCACGTACGACACTATGTTGTATACTGACCGCGTGTCTGAGCGCGTGCGCAGTGGTCCCGGTGTAGCCGAGGTCTCGTCCGGCGGCGCGCAGGGAGGCGGCGCGCGCCTCCAGCGCAGCGCACAGCGCGGGCACGGTAGCGCCGCGCCGCCGCTCCGTCAGCAGCACGTACGACACTATGTTGTATACTGACCGCGTGTCTGAGCGCGTGCGCAGTGGTCCCGGTGTAGCCGAGGTCTCGTCCGGCGGCGCGCAGGCCGGCGGCGCGCGCCTCCAGCGCAGCGCACAGCGCGGGCACGGTAGCGCCGCGCCGCCGCTCCGTCAGCAGCACGTACGACACTATGTTCGTCGACATCAGCGCTGTCGCCTGCGCCGCGTCTGCACAACACAAGCACGACATTATTAACGAATCGAAATACTCAAAATTGGATTTAAAAAAAAGGTTTTCGACAACTTTTTGTTACTGACAAGATGTTGTACAAAAAAACCCATTATGATAAACTTTTCATTTCTGACAAAATTCTGTCAAAATTTTGCAGAAGTAATCACGACGACAAATCACTGACCATCTCAATCACTTTCGAATTTTTGGAATATCTGTCAAAAAAATGGAAAAAACTAACAAAGAACAACATCTAAAACTTTCAAAGAAGAACATCTACAATCGAGTTAGCGAAATCAAAATGCTAAGCTCTAGCGGAGAGAGGGACGCCTCGCTGACTAGGCTATTTTATATCCTCACCATATACGAGATGCCTCCCGATAGCCTCGACCATCATCTTGTAATCTGAGCCTCGTAGAGGCTGAAGTAGCTGCGGTTGTAGAGGTTCTGTTTATCGAGGCCCAAGGCTAGGTTGTTGTTGGGACACGAGAGAGGAGCCTAGAGACTATTCTATGTTATACCCTCATCATATATGAGATGCCTCCCGATAGCCTCGACCATCATTTTTTAGTCTAGAGCCTCGTAGAGGCTGTGGTTGTACAAGATCTGTTTATCGAGGCCCAAGGCTAGGTTGTTGTTGGGACACGAGAGAGGAGCCTAGAAGACTAGGCTACGTTATATAATTAATATTAGTAAAATATTTCAGCTGTTGATTTTCCTTCATATAAATAAATATCCATACCATATACGAGATGTCTCCCGATAGCCTCGACCATCATCTTGTAGTCTGAACTGACGTCGGCTCCATAAAGGCTGGAGTGGCTGTGGTTATATAGGATCTGCTTGTCGAGGCTCACGGCTAGGTTGTTGTTGGGAGGCGAGAGAGGTGCCTCGATTGGAGCCTTCAGATGCTGATACTTTTGGAACGATGTCACCAGTTCCTGTAACAAAAAGTCAGATGTAAGTAAGCAAATCAATGTTCTTATACTATAATGATATGGATTAAATTGTCAGATGTTATTAAACAGACCTATGCTCCACATAACATGATCTGCAAGCCCAGCATAAGCAACGCGACAACGATATGTCGACTCTTTAGTATCAAACATTAGAGACAGATGTACTCGTAAGTTAACACATAGCCTTGTCACGTTCTCACACGACAAAAAGTGACGAGAAGAATTTTGTTGCGCGCGAATACTTGTTTTACAGACTGTTGACATCAAAATTGGCAAGCTTCCATTTTCCTATGGAAATGTATGTATATTGTTTATATAATTTAAATATAATTTCCGAACAAATAAGATATGATGCCTCAGGTAAAATGCCAGCGAGAGACCGATGCTTTCCTATGGTACCCGCTGTCAAGCACAGAGGCTGGAGACAGGGGGATTTAATGTGTGTTATTCTGTAATAATTGGGAGTCATTTGTTTTGCTGTAAATAGATATGTGTCTGTGTCTATGTAACACAGATCCACCCCAACGCAATTGGGTATCTTTTGAAGACTGCCCAACGACTTCTCAAAAAAAAAAAAATTGTAAGGACCGCAAAAACCAGTTTTAGGTTTTAAGAGTGCACCCTTAACCCATTACTTACCATGGTAAGATTAGTTTTAAATGAGATTCATGCCTGAGCGTCGTTTCAAATTGAGGCCCTGAGTATACCTTGAGGCTCATGGGCTGGTTGAAGTCGACCCGTATCCCGCCGTGGTTGGTGTTGAGCGTGCGCCAGATGCCGGTGAGCGCGGACCAGAAGGTCTCCATCTGCTTGGGCATCGACCACGTACCTTGAGGCTCATGGGCTGGTTGAAGTCGACCCGTATCCCGCCGTGGTTGGTGTTGAGCGTGCGCCAGATGCCGGTGAGCGCGGACCAGAAGATCTCCATCTGCTTGGGCATCGACCACGTACCTTGAGGCTCATGGGCTGGTTGAAGTCGACCCGTATCCCGCCGTGGTTGGTGTTGAGCGTGCGCCAGATGCCGGTGAGCGCGGACCAGAAGGTCTCCATCTGCTTGGGCATGCCGAGCTGCTCGCGCACGAAGTTCCCGTCCACGAGGCGGTCGTAGTTGAGCGTGACCGGCACCAGCAGCGCGTCCTGGATCGTGCCGTCCGAGTACGCGTCCATTATCACCGAGAGAATGCCCGCTGGAATACGGGTGCAAGGGTCAGCGCAAACGATAAACTAAACAGAACAGGTGACATTATTAAAAGAAAAATAAAAAACCCGGCTGCATAATATTGTCACTTCAAGCCTATGTCACTTCCACTATCAAGATGATTCAAAGAGTATAGGGCGTAGGGTATAGGGTAAAGGCTGTAGGGCGTGCCAAAGAAACCTCATTCATACATACTTACTTACACTCGAGAAACATAACACTCCTGCTTGCGTAATCTGGTAAAAATAAACACAAAACACCTAATTTCAGAAAATAAAGGTTACCTGAAAGATCGCTTTATGCGATAAAGTCGCCCTTTTACTGCCGTATAAAAATATGTAACTTTTGTAAGGTTTTCATTGTGGTTTAATAAATTTGGTCAAACAAGTGGAAGGCAGCGGACGAGGATCTTAATTCATCAATGACTATTGTATCTTATTCGATCGAGCTAAGGTATATTTTTCAATCATCGAAAACCAACCTCAAAGCATCAAGAAAATCCATCGTAATGCTCTGAGGTTGGTCTTCAAACATTCTTAGCTTGGATTGTTTAATAGTCTCGGACTGATTTGAAAGCTTTTAAAGTTTTCTATTTGATAATGTTCATATGCAAAGCCCAGTGATATAAGTTCAAACTATACTTTGACATACCAGAACATCCAACTTCTTTACAGGCAGCATTGTAAAAACAAACATTCAAGTAAATAAAAATCACACACACATTACAAGTGTCATGTCTTGTATTTAACAGTAAATTCATGACCTAAAAAACAAGGTCAAGGTTCCGCGAGGTGACACTCGACTACGTCACTCGTCATCGTCTCTCTCTAACTTGTTGTAAATGACTTATTTCGGTCCTGCTTATGCATCGATTGACGTCACTACGTGACAATATTTGTCTCAGAACGCTATACCTGGCGGAGTGTATTTAATACCATGAGTAAATTAACATAACCTGATTTTGGTTCGATTTTTCTTTTCGGTGATAAAATGTAAAATGAAGGTACCTTTGGGCGGCTGAGGTTTCCCGGTGCGCGTCCGCCCGCCCTCTATGAAGAATTCCAAGTTGTTGTTCTCTGACAAACTGTTCAGAATGTATGACCTGCAATCAACGAGCAATAATATGATATCAGATACGATATCGTTCATTGTTCACAACTGTGTAAATCTTATAATAGACTAGACTAGAGTAACAGACAATGGTTTACGCATTAATTGTTACATGTTGTTTTATCTGACAAGGGAATCAAACAGCTGCTAATCAACACAGTAAATATGGGATGCACAGTGGCACAAAAGCCAAAAAGAAGTTTTCACTAACATGCACTTAAAAAGTGTAGATGCGCCGTTGGATCACCAACTTGGGCTTGGACCCTGGATAAGACTATTAAGTTTGAGAATAACATATCGCCACGCTTTTCCCCCGAGGGGGGTGGCAGAAGTGTCATACAACACCCACACTTCGCCAGACGATATTCAGTCCCAAATGTGACAGGGGGCGAGCCTCTCGCCATACACCGGGCTCCAGTCACGTAGCAGATGACATACACACACATATTATTGTAATTGACTGCTTCGGTGGCTCAGTCGGTAGTTAACCTGCCTTCTGAGCTAGGGGGCGTGGGTTCGATTCCCACCTAGGGCAAACATTCATGTGATGAATATTTGTGTTTGTTCTATGTCTGGGTGTTAATATCTATTTAAGTATGTATTTAAATGTATATAAGTATGTATATCAGTCTCTGGCCGCCATAGTACAAGCTTTGCTTAGTTTGGGGTCAGACGACCGTGTGTGCAAGTGTCCCGAATATTTACAAAATATTTATATTTATATTTTCACACAATGAACAAATTGGTGCGTGCCGTCGTCTGGGTTTGAACCCGCTCCCTCTGGCTTGAAAGGCGAGCCTTCTCCAACTAGGCCATCATCGCTTTATACTCTGGATTAACACATGGGCTACTTTTTGTTCGCGGGTAGCATCGTAGGGCACAGTCATAGTCAAAGTCAAAATGATATTCAATTTGGGTATCAAAGATACACTTATGAACGTCAAACGCAGCTAATCTTATTATACTTATTAAGTCGTGGAGCGTATTTCCATAATTGATTTATATATATTTTTTGTAATATTTATTTTACTTTACTACTAATTTGTTATTCTTCTTAGTGTTTGCGTGTTCTTCTTATCTAACGTGTATCTATTCGTGAGAACCTATTATTGGCTATCCATAGTTCATTTTATTATATATTTTTAATGTAAGTAGCTGTTGGTTCTCCTATAAATAAATAAATACTGTACCTGAGTGCAGATTTGTAGACGAGGTCAGCGTGGTTGTCAGAGCCCTCAGTCCGTCTCTTGATGTAGAAAGCACCGCATCCGCGCAGGATCCATCTGTTACCGAATAGGTACAACTGTTAGACTGCCTCGGTGGCTCAGTTGGTAGTGAACCTGCCTGCTGAGCGTGGGGGGCGTGGGTTCGATTCCCACCATGTGACCCAACATTTACGTGATGTACATTTGTGTTTGTTCTATGTCTTGGTGTTAATATCTATTTATGTGTGTATTTAAAAATATATGTGTACGTGTACGTATATCAGTCTCTGGCAGCTATAGTACAAGCTTTGCTTAGTTCGGAGTCAGGCGACCGTGTGTATCCCGAATTTATTTATTTATTTAGAGAACTACTTGTAGATATAGTCAAGCGCCAGAGATACCTACGGCAGCACAATTAGACAGAGCAAGAATTCATTCGTTCGTTCAGATTTCTGAATAAATCCGTTCACTCGTTCTCAATTCAGAATGAATGATGGAATAAATCTTTGGTTTATTTATTGTGCCGCTGTTTCTCTAGCGCTATCTTTATCCCGTTGAAATTGACCTTCATTTGTTTAGGTCAGCGATTTAATTTAGTATATCATACTAGTTCATTTTTCGCGGCTCAGCTCACCACAGCTTAGGACTCAGATCGAATGAACAAATGAACGATTCAGGTCTTCTGAATCAAAACAAAAGACAACACCATCTCACTCACCCAAAGAACGGTATCCTCATATTGTCTCCAGCCGCGACTAGAGGCGGTCGCACTCCCGTCAGATACAGCGCAAACGTAACTAAGATGTAGTCGAAGTGCGACCGATGTAGAGGCACGAATATCAGAGGCACGCCGGCTGCGTTCGCGCGTCGGAGGCGATCCACGCACGCGGTGCGGGTTCCGAAGCCGCCCATGGCGATGCGTCGGATTCCCTTGTGACATAGCCATGCTACCACTCTGGAAGCAAGGAAACATCACTGTAAGAAAAAACATAACATAACAAATCGTCACGCCTTTCCCCCGAGAGGGCTGGCAGAGGTGTAATAAAACACCCACACTTCGCCGGACGATATTCAGTCCCAAATGTGACAGGGGGCGTGCTTGTCGCCATACATCGGGCTCCAATCATGTAGCAGATGACATACAATATATACATGATATATAATATGTTCACACAATTAACAAATTGGTTCGTGCCGTCGGCTGGGTTTGAACCCGCTCTGAAGGCGGGCCTTCTCCAACTAGACTATAAATAAATATAGCTGTAAAAAATTAATAATTTTAATAGAGAAACTAGAGTTGTGGGAGTATAGACCGCTTGCGGTTCGCTGAATGTTCCGACTCTAGGTATTAATGAAAAACGCCATCTAGTTTCATTCGCTTACAACCTGGTATCTAAATATTAGTAGAAGATTATTTTATGAACAATACGCTTTCACGATTTTACTCTTGAACCCATAGTAACAGTCGTTCCGAATGATGAGTACTTCTGCGTGAAAGATCATGTTAATGAACGAATGGAATGATCTTATGGAATGAATGAAAATTAAGACTAAATATTTTGGCAACCATGATTACTGGGTTAAGTGTTATTTGTACTCTTTAAGTTGTTATCAAGACGTATCTTTCAATTGAAATTGAATCATTGTCGTAGAGATGCAGTGCGATCATTATCATCAGGACTTTTCGAACAAGCCGCTCAAATAAATTTCGGAAATAACACATTCTTCCGCCTTGTTACACATTAACACAACATTAAGCCACATGGTTATATTAGTATGTGTCAGTATTTTTATTGAAATGGGCTGTTGCAGCCAGTTTGCAAACCAATAAAAAAAAAAAAAAATAACCTACGTAGCTGAACCTGCGTTGGAATTAATATCATATTCGATTCAATACAACAACTCAATCCAATTTCAATTAAAACGTTAAATTTACTTCAAAAGGATGAGGTCTATTTTAACTTTTAACAGCGTTGATTAAAAAAAGTTGTTAACATAGACATAGCCGTCCGCAAATAACGCAACTATTTCGGCTCAACACATTGTAGCGCAGACGTCGGACGTCAGAGACAAGCGAATTCACCACACGTGTGTCTACATGCGTAATGAAAAGCTAATATTTGCCCCTATCAACTAGTTTAAATCATTTTCGTGTTCTATTATAATTATTTGAATGCCTCGGTGGCTCAGTTGGTAGTGAACCTGCCTTCTGAGCTTGGGGGCGTGGGTTCGATTCCCACTTAGGGCAAACATTACGTAAACATTTGTGTTTGAGGGGTCACTTTTGACTGATTTATTCAATAGATAGACCCTTTCAGAAATCACAGAGAGAAAAATCCCTTTACATAGGGAGGTTGTCTACATCATTAGCTTTTAAATGAATCCATAATACAAGGGAAATTCTTAGTTATTTAAGAATGATTCCAGATGTACAAAAGTCATAAAAAAAATTGAAATTGCACTTTGTCACTCTGTAGGTAACTTTAGAGGCTCGTCAGTATCATTACTTGCTCTCTTCGCTCGTAGTCTTCTTCTAGACGAAATGGCTATAGAAAAGCTTAAGCCAAAGTTAGTCTAAAGTGGTCGCCGGACTCTTAAATCGCCATTAAGCACAATTCTGAAGGTAGCTAAAAAAATTGTTTTCTTTTTTTCAAAACACCTTACTTGAGAACATTGTTGGACATCGCTGAGCTGATGTCCCTGATGATCTTCCTCGCTCTCGCTTCCACCCGTTCCCTCACGGTCGCTTCGTCAGTCTTCTTCTCTCCCTCTTTCTTGTCCTTATTCGCTTTGAATAGCTGTTCCTCAGTCGCTTCTCTGATAGCTTGCAAGAAGCTTTCGTCTTTTTCTACCTGAAATGATGAAATAAAATAAACTAGGATGAAACCAAGGACTTTGCTAATTTATTTCTTTTGTATAGCACAAACTTGTCTCAGAAATAAAAGCGGATTACTTCGGACTGCGCAGGCTGAGTATTTCTGACCGCCTATTTTATGTACTACTAAAGTGGAATAGATCCTGATCTTTTATACTACGTCTAACACATGTTGCGTACTCCTCTATTCACATATACAACTGTCATCGTGCGCGGAAACTTTTAATTAAAAAAATTAAGCTGGCAACAGGTGGATATTGGATTTGCCAGCTTCCATAGAAAAGATAGATGTTAGAAACCCATTGCTTGCAAATGTTTCACGACAATATACAGCAGACGACAGCAGTATACAGTTGATAAAAAACAAATTTTAATTGTAATATGTATTTTGGCAAATAAACAACTTGATTTGATTTCGATTCGCAGTTCACGCGTGCGAGCGTCTTCTTCGTAACCTGAACATGAAGAGTATATAGGAGGATAAATCTATAATTTGACAATTTTTTGTTAATTGTCATTAGCCAGGTTCTCACTGACCGAGTACGCCTCGCGAGGCACGCTTCTCTCTCCGTCTGGAGCGTGGTCAGCTTAGCAGCAAGAGCGAGACAGAAGCGTTGCTCGCAAGGCATGCCCGCTTAGTGGAGACCAGGCTATTGAGTACTGTTCTCAACAGCAGAAACTACTTACATTGGGCACGACGTCCTTGTAGTCGTACCGCGTCAAGTTGAAGCATTGCACCAGGTCGCACAGGTAGCGAGAGACCACGCCGCCGTTCGCGTACTTCTGGCGTCCGATGTCGAGGACGTTCACTACAGCACCCGTGTCTTCGAGCTTTGGGTTCTGCCATGACTCCTAGGGACAAGTAGAGAAGTATTTTAGATTTAATTGCTTCTTTAGGGTGCTGACCAAAATCACACTTCACACTAATATTATAATTGCGAAAGTTTAGATGGCGATGTATGGATGGATGGATGAATATTTGTTACTCAATCAGGCGAGAACGACTGAACGGATCTGGTTGAAATTGGACATAGATATAGATTTTAGTCTGGAATAGCACATAGGATACTTTTTAACCGCGGGTGACACCGCGGGGCGCAGCGAGTGATAAAATAAAACCCTTATTATGCGACTTTGATAATTGTCTTATCTTTTATTATGAGAAAATGTATTTTTCTTATTATCAATTACCCATTTATTTTATCACCAATACTTCAGTACATTAATTATTCATTATTTAATAATGAACATTTGTAGTAATTGACATAATGGACCTGACATCTAAGCACACCGTGTAAATGATTTCAGACACCTGATAATAGTAAACTTTTACAGTTTTACATTAGGGCGCTATTAGACAGGCCATATTTCTACTGCAATACTGGCTCGATAAAATTGCGACAATATTTTGAGTGTGGCCTGGCCCGGTAGTCATACATTTCTGGCATAGCTGATGATGACCGGACTGTAGTCGGCAATTTTGCCAGTGATGCCGGGCCCAGTATTGCAGTAAAATCTGTAAGCACCCTTAGTAAAAACTTGTTACCTTCCATTAACCGTTATCTGTCTTGGTTTAAAAATTAACCAATTTTGATTATCTAGAAATGATCTAGATAATCAAAATGAGTCATTTTAATTCGGTATAATATTGATATCTTGAGACCATTTCGAGATGTAGATCTAGTTTTTTGTTTTATTCTGCTAAATTGAATTTTGAAATTATTCAGCGCATTCAACTTCTTACAAAAAGGCTGGTCTATCCAGCTATTCTCAATTACATATAACTTTCTTAAAACGAATCAACAGAAGCAATTTACGAAAGTATCTGTGATTTACGCGATAAATTATCAATGGATAGAAATGAATCAACGAAAGCAGCTCTTGTTGTGGCCGCTGCAGAGAAAGTAGTACCTCCACAGGGGCAATGCTCTAAGTAGAACGAGTACTAAGCAAACAACTGCTTGAAGTACTTTAAGGCAGCTTACACAAAGATTCTAGACGAGGCCATAGGGCGTCTTGTCGTCCAGGTTTGATAGCATGGGCGAGACCAAATTCTTCTAGTCCCTTTTTGTCGAGTGAGAACGTGACAAGACTATGTGTAAACATACGTCTGTCTCGTTAAAAAGAGTCGACATACCGTTGTCGCGTTACGTATGCTACGTCTGCAGGGCAAGGTGGAAGGCATCAGACCGTCGGGGGATCATCTATGCGAAGGACCGATCGGATCAAATTAGCTATGGGCGGTCCTCTTCCCTTCATACTCTTACTCCTGAAATACCTCGAACAGGGAGAGATGGCGAGATATTGTGAGGCGTATAGCATCAGGAGGGAGCGGGTTCAAACCCAGCCGACGGCACGCACCAATTTGTTCATTGTGTGAACATATGTGCGTATTGTATGTCATCTGCGACATGACTGGCGCCCGGTGTATGGCGACAGTGTATGGGGGCTCGCCCCCGTCACTTTTGGGACTGAATATCCTCCGGCGAAGTGTGGGTGTTGTATTACACCTCTGCCAGCTCTTTCGTGAGAAAGGCGTGACGATATACCTGTGTACTCGTATAATATCAGTCCAATAACAATATTGCATGACGATCGCGACCGTTATGTCAAGAGCGACTAAGAAGATAAATCCACCAATGGGATCACTTCATTCACAGAGCGAATGATTGTATTGGTGGATTTTCTTTCTGTTACATCTCCGGTGGATACGCAGCCTAAGTGAAAATGGTACTTCAAACATTGAAGTGGCGAATCAATTTGAATAACCGATTGAATGAGATTGAGGAGAAGTCTTTAAAATATATGACGAGGTAAATATTGAATTCCAACGGAGATCTAATTGATAAGATTAAAGTCATCTCAAACCTGTTAAACTTGAAAAATAATTGGGAAGGATCAAAGAAAAATGATGATACTCATTCAAAAGCATTTAAATTCATAAGACAGTACTGATGCCTGCGACTTCGTACGCGGTGTGAATAGTTAAACTAAACAAATTTTGAACTCAATCGGATGAGAGAACGATGCGCGAACACATTGAAGACAGACACGCAAAACATATTTTTATGCGTGTAAAAATTGTAAAAATATATGCTAAAATTAACTTAAAAAAATGGTCAAGGGCGAGTAGACCAACAGTAAATGAGATGTCACGATCGTACGATGAACACTTTAGGTGTTTAATTAAAGATTAAATAAATTTGTTATTAACAAAAACATATTTGTGTAATGCATTGATTCTATTGTATCACGTGTGAATTAAGCAACTGAGCTGATTCATGAATATTTTTTAGAACCTTGTTATTATTTCGTTTCATTTCATAGAAAATTAGGACTTTTCACACTTTTGGTTACATATACATATTACACTCGTGATTTATAACATTACATAATCATATAATTTTGCATACAACAACAACAACTCTTTATTAAAAACATAAAATAATTACAATAGTACTTAAATAAGGCTTAACTAAGTTTTTAATGGGCGGCCTTTTCGCTCAAAGCGATCTCTTCCAGGCAACCTGATACATACATATTTGTGAATGTTCTGAAATGTAGAAATCCCGGTAGACTAAATTATACTTAAAAATAAGTACCTAACACAGATAAAAATTAACACATGACCAAGGTTATACGGAATTTACCAAAGATATTAGACCGATAGATATTAAACCGGACCGAAATTATGTTATCGGATATACAAGAGTAACAAGATAATATATTCAAAATCGATTTTAATATTTACATTCGTCAAATTGAGCCCAATTTTAATGTCCGCGGAAGTAATCTTACGCAACCGATTGACGACTCGATTTAAAAGTCACGGGCAAGGTTTTGTATCGTAACTCGATAAACATCAATAATCGGAAGAAAAAGATAGAAGCACAAATTAGAATCAGCGAGAGTGGGATAAAAACAATAATAGTGTAACAGAAACAGGTATTAATAGAAGCAGTTGAAGCGCCAGACGGTAAAAAGTTCGTGCGTCTCAAAAATATACCCGTCAATGACATTTCGTAGGCATGCGAGTGACGAAAGTGGAGTAGGTGAATAATACGCACCGTCTCTGTGCGGAGGTGGAAAATGACAGTTATACATACACTGGCATTTCATCAAGGGAGAAAATTTACTTGGGGACTTTCTTAAACCACTTTACAAAACACACACAAGGAAATCTAGTTCGAGCTTTGAGTGTAAAAAGATATTATTATTTATATTATTCTTTCGCTTTCGCCATACTTACTGTATATAGACAGAGCGGGAGAAAGTATAGAGAGAGTTTAAGAATAAGAAATGAAAATAAGAAAATGCTAAGACAAACTGTAGTACGCCCTAACGATTCCGAAAAAAAAACTCCTTAAAAAAGTATTTGCGGAAGTAATGATACGAAAAAACTGATTAAATTGTGCAATGATAACAATAAATCACGCGATATTTAATCGTGCAATCTGAACGACATCGATGATAAGAATTCGATTTTTCAAACCAGCGAAACGGAGATTCAATAAAAATCCGTGTTAACAAAAGTTATATTAAATGAAACAGCTATAACGCGAACACGTGTTGATAAGTTTACCTTTAAATACATATATACGAGTACATATGTATGTTTACTATTAAAATTACTAGGTCAGTATGTTTACAACTAGTTGCATAAATTAGTAGATTGTTTAGCAAAGGATGAAACCCATCTATTGCATACGAATTCCTGCTCCGTTGATCCGATGTTATAGATAATTTTCCGAGCAAAAGTATTTAAAAAAAACTGCTCGCCTCGCTTAAATGAATGGTAGAGACAAGTCACCTACAAAATATTGCTACTATGATCTACTAGATCTGACACGTGGTGGGGAAAATGGAAGGATAACAAAAATATGTCTTTTCAATAAAATCCCGAAAAATATAACAGGGCTCACTGAGGGAAAATTCAAATCACATGTGAAAACTACATTAATGAAAAGAGGGTATTATAAGGTTAAGAATTATTTAGAAGACAAAGTCTGGAGCCTTTCACTTCCGCCAAGTAGCCACTAGTATTTATAGATATTACCTAGTTGTAAGTCAAAATTTGTGAGACTGTAATTTATTTATTCTTCAAAAAAAATAATGCCCCTCAGTTTTTTGCCTGTTCTTCTGAGTAGAGGCTCTTTATCCGAACAAGGCGGTCGAGTCTATTTGAATAAACTTTGACGTTCATAAGTGTGTCTTTGATACCTAAATTGAATAAAAACATTTTGACTTTGACTTTATGCAATATTAGCTGTTACTGTAACAGCGAGTATCATATACGTAGTAAAGGCTTCGTTCGCGTTTATTTAGAATATAAAGTATCCAAAAACCTTTCGTGATTTACTGTAACCAATTTTCAAATTTCATCAAGTAACCGTTCCGAAGGCGGGTCTGAGTAGTAGCGCACTTGTAGCGTCTCACTCAACTGCCGTCTTTGTACTTCTTCACTCTACAAAACTCCGAGGCTAGAGTGAATAAGTACCTCATAGGTCGTCGTGCTCCATCTTAGACCACAACGTCGCTTTACATCAGGGGAGTTGGTGGTCAAACGCCGACCTATTCTACATAAAAAAAAAAAAAAAAGTTTCATTCAGCCGTTTAGCCGTGAAAAGCCTACAAACAGGCAGACAGACAGAGTAACTTTCGATTGTAATAGTGTGGATTTGGATTTTGAATGTTTACGACGTTTACTTAGAAAGTCACTTGTCATACTCGTACTATTCATTTCCGAATTATAGTCAGCCCATTACAGCTACTATAAAACACTTGTAATAAAGTAGCAGTAATTTACCTAATTAGAAATTACAATCTATTCAATGCCAATACTAATAGCTATTTCAACCAAGTTGCAATAAAAAATCTAGTTAAAAATTTTGCGCAAATACAAAAACAATATTGCGTTTCAGTTATAGCCAATTGTTATTAGAAGAAAGCTAAATCGTAAGACCATTTTAATTTTCATAATGTGAAGTGTATCATCATAGCATACATTATAAAGCTTTCGCTAACTCACTGAGTAAATATCTCTAACCTTTACATTAGGTTATAGACAAGGTAGAGTATTATAAAAATATGTAACTGGAAAATGGTTATGGCACACATTAGATACTCCTGGCAAAGGAAATAACATAATAATAAGTTTTAGGCTAAAAAAAACGGGTTTTAACTTATGCTATTATTATGTCATCTGCTAGATGAGTGGACCCTGGTGTATGGCGACAGGCTCGCCCCCTGTCACATTAGGGACTGAATATCGTCCGGCGAAGTGTGGGTATTGTACACCTCTGCGAGCCCCCTCGGGGGAAAGGCGTGACGATATGTTATGTTATTTTCCCTTCATCAAGGCTCTATCAACAGATCAGCTCCAAGGTGCCATAATATCGTATGGTCAACCAAAGCATGCCAATTTACAGCTTAATCGGAAACAAGAAGTGGTTGAAAAATTCATTGCAAATTTTGAAACGCATAGCTTCCTTACAGATGTATGGACATTGCTCGTTAATAAAAGCTTGTAATAAAGAAGTGCGATCAACAAGTGAGGTCTAACCACGTCGTGGCGAATTACAATCTTCCGATAACTTTGATAACCTCGAGAGTTCAAGGAGCTTAAACAATGTCTTTTTGATGAAAAAACTGTTGGGATATACGAGCTAGAATACCAAGCAACAATTTCATTGGTCGTCATCCCGAGACCGATCAATGGATTCGCTTGTTTTCCAATTGATTCGTCATTGCTAATTCTGAATGTTTGACGATATGTTTATCTTGTTATGGTTACGAATTTGCAATGACTTGACGTTGATCAACTATTTTATCGAAATTTATAAACGTATCTACGTTTAGGATATTAAAATTGTGAATATAGTAATGTGTTGTTTTTGTGTAATTATTAATTTGTGTTTGTGTATTACACAGTTTGTGTTGCTTGAGATTAAGCTTTACTTCGTCTAGTTTACTTTTCTTTGCGGAATCAGCATTGCGTGTTTTCGCAGAAGATCCTTATTAACCTTGAGCTTTTTTTTTAGTTGTGAGTGTGCAGGGTGTACCATCTGCCAGTGCGCGGCCACCTTTACGGGAGGTCGTCGCTCTGTGGCTGTTCGCCGCTCGCTGCTCGTGGTTGGTCGACCGTGTCACGCCACCTCGCGTCGACGCGACGCCCGCGCCGATCCACACTGTTTATATTTGGAATGGGTATATCGCGAGTGAATGAATGAACGATTTACATAAACATACGCGCCCAAGTATTGTCTGTAAACGTATTTTTATAAATCAATCTGGGATACATTTCCAACGGTTAAATCTCAAATTTTTGTGTCAAAGATATATTAAGTATATTTGTTTCGTTCAATGCCCGCTATATTCTATCGGTTCGACGTAATGTCGTTTTTAATTTTTATGGTTATTTTAATTGTATTTTTACTATCAGCTGTGACTCTGTTTTTTAGTGCATATTTTGTTTCACATATGTATTAAGTAAGTCGTAGTTTATGCTTACGAGTAATATGTTGACGTCTAAAAGTATCAACGGAATCGAGAGCTAGTGTTTCGACAGAAACCAAAACAAACTCTACGACATTTGCTTTGGCAAGATATCAATAAAACTTCGTCTAACACGTGCATAATCTTGATCACAATTGTAACTTGTTACATGATTTCGTCACTTTTGTTTACCATCGCCGGAGATCAATTGAAATGACTTAAGAAATTGAATAAAATAACTATCAAGAATCGTAGCCGAACCGTTATACCAATGGACGTTGTAGCTGTCTCCAAAATCATTAAAGCCTTAACCGCTTGCTTGCCCGTGTCAACTAGTAGTTAACAAATCGAGAATTTAGAAATGTCCATGTCAAGTAGTAGTTAACATAACCTTGAAGTCAGCTTTGCCCGTGTCAACTGGTAGTTGACATTGCATTTCACTCAGCTATGCCCATGTCAACCTGTGGTTAACATCGCTCCCGCCGTCGAAAAATCGGTTTCTACCCGTCTTTATCGCTCCAGGGCCTAATTTGTATTATTTGTCCCGTTTCTTCGTGAAATTTACCGTCCACACAACCAGTCGAGCATCCAATGAGAGAGCAAAGGTCAAGACAAAAAATAAAAACATTCCGCTTCACTTCAGTCCGAATCATACTCGATTCGGTGAGGACTGTGCAGATAAGAAATTGAAGATTCGGAGATAATCCGGTGTTAGATCTTATGACATTGTACAAGTGTTATACCTTTTTGGAATGGGGATAAAGAGTTCTTTTTGTATTTTGATTTAATTTTTCTATATCCATAAGTGTACTTATATAACAAACAAAACTGATAATCTGAGTGATTTTACTGAGTGTATGAGAACTGTTTTAGAAATATGCATATTTCTCAAATGTGGTAAATGCTATCCGCATGATTTTTATTTGTTTTCGAAGAATATAAGACTACTTATTTAGTGTTAGTTATTTTTTTTCCTAAAAGTGATATTTGTGCATTTAATAGCCTTGTTAAGTTAAGATAAATTACGCCGCGCGGCGCCAGATATTGGTATGGAAAAAAAGGCCATTTAAAAAATAAATATCTATGAACAAGTGATCATTTTTTTTTCTTATTCTATTATTTATTATATTGACAACATAATCAAAGAATAAAAACCATATGTCATCGCTTTTATTTTTGAGGTATGAACTTTTGAATTCAAGACGAGCTTCAAAACGCCCTACTTCTAAGTTCAGCACAGCATAACTCTGCACCAAAGTCGTAATTTGATAAACAAAAGATGACATTGTTTAGGTCGTTTCATAGTGAACATAAATATATAAAACACTTGACACTTTTTTAAACAAATTGAGTCACAAGAAACGATTTTGTGAAACCCGACCCGCGCGCTGACTGCGCAAAAAATGGCGGGGCAAAGTGGGGTCGTCACGTTTTTTTCGTGGGACATTTGAGATAGGCACGCGCTGAGGGCCCGGGCAAAGGCGCGTTGCGCGCGGACCCCCCATGGGCAAGCAAGCGGTTAAGAAACAAAATGACGAATAAAATGACAATAGCACATTTGATAGCTTGAAGATCTATCAGATTTGAATTCCCAAAACGCGTATTCAATAAATGACCTACAATAAAACTTCTTAATTACTGAAGGCAAGCAATGAGGATCAAGGAAAACGCATCTACGAGTACATCGTCGCCTTGATGCGTCAACGGGCTGTGCTATCGGAATACTGACCACCGATAGACCATGACCTTCTCATGTGCATTGATGTCATATTAATTGAGACACATCGGATTCAATGGATCAATTGATGCATGGGAAATAATAGAACTTGGTTGATAACACTGACCCTAAGAACATCGAAGAACGTCACTTCATTTGAAAACAACAATACATTGGACAAAACCAATGTAATGTACAATAATTGAGGCAAATCTATCTAACATCTATTCTCTTTCTGTCTCTTGTTCTCTACTTAGCATAGTCGCTTTTCGCGTCTGTCTCTTTTTATCTGTATATAACCACTCACTCTTCCTAAACCACGCACTGAGCTTTGATGCGGTTCTTACAATCAGTTAGATAATTTATCACGGAAGGTTAATAAGTACCGTGCGAAGCCAAGTCGGGTCGCTAGCTTGAGATAATAGACCAAAATGTTTTTGTGGAAACTATGGATCATAAGAAAAAATATAAATTACTTAGATGACAATAAGTTTTTTTTTAACAACGCCAAAGCATAATGAGTTGTAGTTCAAAGTTGTTCGCACAATACTTAAGTTTGTTTGTTTTTATATTTCCCACAATTTTCAGCAAAAAAAAAAACACTAAACTTCAATTTTAACTAAATCAACCTGTATTGTTGGTTGACAATCTAATTTCAGGGGTCAAGATAAAAATTCCTCGTAGACAAAGATCACACTGACGTCCGTATTCTACGTTCCGTATGATACAAATGATACAGTACAATTAAGAACGTCATGCAGAAACAAAGGCATTTTGTACATTTTAGAGAATTCCCAAAAATAGAGAGCAAAATAGAATGAGTAAAAGATGGCTCTATTATTCTTTCAATTTTGCAAATATTTTAAGCACAATACCGTTAGAATACTGTACGCGGACTATGGTCCATGACCTTTCCTAGTGCAGTGATGTCATCTACGATGCAACATTGGCGGAATGTTTGAGCGATTAAGTTAAATCTTTCCGATCAACGTTTCAAGCAATATAGCCACTGCTAACAACGCATTTTAAACAGTGACGAGTTGACGACCTACTTTTAATATCTGATAGTTGAATCAAACAACTACTGCTCTCATTGATAAAAAAAAAAACCTCTCCTATCTTGAATCCTAAGCTCTATGTATTTTCGGGCTGTATACACAATGATAAAAAATCGTCATAACATTTAACGATTGTCACAAGTCATTAAACTCTGAATGATGATCTCGAATGGGACAAAAGACGCGTTAAAAACTTTAAATTTCCTTCTTTGTCTAAGTACTTTATATTATTATTTAGGATAATGACATTGAATGCTAATGACACAACCTAATAACAAAGCCTCAAACGATAATGATTATCTTACATACTCCTCCCGATATTTCAAAATGTTTACTTTTGCTTTGTTTAATACTTTAAAACGGTAAAAAACATGTACAAATTCAGTACTTTGAAATTAAATCAAACCATCGTTAGGTATATAACGGCAATGAACAAAAGGGTAACTGCGTTTCAGACGCTCAGTTACGATTCAAAACATCTTTGTGTATAACAAAGAAAATGTATCCATTGTAAGAAATATTAATGGCCTTTAGCAACAAGACTGCTTCAGCAAATAAGGAGGTAAATCTTACCATCACATGATACATGTTAATATTTCTTTTTGTTAATGTTTTAATGCGAATTTGTAAAGCTGTGTAGTGTACGATTTGCTATCTCAATATAATAGCATTGAATTATTGAGTATCTAATTTATTACTCCACAACTCTACACCTCTTTAAAACTAAGCAAATCAAACAAACTCAAACTGAGCAAGAAAAAAACTTGTATGGATTCTATTAGTTAGGGTGATGTTGACTGAAATTGACTAATGAATATAGAGTAGAGAGCCAAAAGAATTATAATTTTTCTATCCTTATGCGACTTATGTGGGATCGGTAAAGTATCCATGAACGTTTTCTCCACTCGTCTTTACGTCATCTCTGAGTTCACATCCTTCTCATTCATGTCAACTTTCAATTCCTTCATACTCTTTCATTCTTTGGTCATTATCTACAGCTATAGCCAGTCACACTCAACTTTACTCAAGTTCATCGTCCGTTTTGTAACGTAGCAAAAGAATCATCCTGAAAATATTTACCACTGTTGATGTTGCCATCAGTATGGAGATATTTAAGATGTTATCAAGGTCCGTGGATTAAAATGCAAGTACATTTACGTCATGACAAGATTTAGCCTGTTATCATACTTGTTAATCCACATTCTTAATCCTCTGCTGATTGAATTGTTTTCGAATAATTCAGTATGCACGTGCTTATAATTAGGTCTTAGAACCAAATTAAACCTTAATTAGATAGAGCATGACTTCTAAGGCCTGATCAGGTGGAATGTCCAATTGATGCAAAAGCTAAAGGAGCCTGAGGAAGTAAACTTAGTATAGAAATAAGAAGACACGTACCGTGGCGTTTTTTAGAAAGTAGTCTTCAGAAGCCTAGAAGCCTACGCCAGCAATGAACACGCATTGGACGCTGATGAAATATGTTCAGGAAAAAACGAACCTTATGCAACCCTAAAGAAGGACGTGGCCAACAAAATCACGTCGGATATTTGAAACAGGCGAGAAGCAAGCAAGGGGCCCGGAGGGGAGCCCTAACTAGTTCCTAACTGCTTCGGTGAATCGATCATTGAATTATTGCACTGCTTGATTCATTGTACTGTTGTGGTTATTGCTGCGCAACTGTTATATCATGTTCGTTGATGCATGCTTTGCGTTTGTTTGGCGTCTTGCATATTTTAGTAACTGTTGTTGTATTCTTGTATATTTTAGCTCTTTATTTTACTATGTCGTAGGCATATTTAGTAAATAAATTACCTTATTTGTTTCAAAAAATGATTTTTTTTGATAATTAAAGATGCACTTCCACAAAGTAACGCTTGATTTAATCCAATTAAGTTTAATATAAATGTTATTTATTTTGCTTGGGTATTCGTCGACATTTTATAATATACTTGTATTAATTTTTCTTACCTTTCCATAGACCAGCTGACTAGCCCTATCAGAGTTTCTAGGCCGCCCGAAGGCCGTTTTTTTAAATTAGAAATCTATAACTTATTTCGACACGTGTACGGTCTAAAACATCTACCGATGACACACCATTGCTCAAATAATAAAATTAATTTAAACACCATACATGACCTTATGCATTTTAATGATCACGCAGTTCCTGAATGGAATGAGAACAAACGGTGGAATCTCGTAATAAAATCTAAAATATAAACGCAATTAATAACATGGTATGTGTGCAGGTCAAAGTCACAGCTCCACAACTTCCTAGTTGCCATAGAAACAATGTAAGGGAGTAAATTATAATCTTGATCTTTTGCTTTGAAAAGCGGATCAAGTGTTTCGTTAAAATATTACTGACCGAGCGAGCGAAATGTCTCTGCTTTAGCTTTGGCAAAAATGCTTTCGTATACCCGGCTTAATTAAAACTCCGCTCAAAACCAGCCAGTATTTTTTTTTTGTTGGACTCTGATCTCAGTATATCACGAGGAGGGTTTATGCATACTATTTTCTGAATAAACGCGAACGAAGTTTCGGGCAACAGCTAGTACTTGAATTAAAAACCTAAAACTTCGCCGGACATCTAAGTCTGCTAAGCTTTCTCAACGGAGGTCAACGTACCAAATCGCAGCGGAGGCGTACCTATCGCAAAATAACGGTACAACTAATTTCGCGCAACAGATACCTATGATGTTAGGCGTTTCATTAATTTACGATAATTACTTAAGTATACCTATCAGTTATTTTGAAAATCTTATCTATGCTAATGTTATACAATCGAAAAAGTAACTCTGTCTGTCTGTTTGTTTATAGGTAGGATTTTCACGGCTAAACGGCTGAACGGATCTTCATAAAATTTGAAAATTAGTTACAGACTGCAGTATATCACGAGGAAGGTTTTTGGATACTTTTTTTCTAACAGTAACAGCTAGTCTTAATATATATAAATTATCTTCTTAATATATATAAATTACGTGTCACGTTGTTTGTCCGCCATAGACTCCTAAACTACTTAACCGATTTCAATCAAATTTGCACACCGTGTGCAGTTCGATCTAACTTAACAGATAGGATAGCTCACATATATATATGTAAATAATAAACGCGAACGAAGTCGTGGGGTGACAGCTAGTTATTAAAAAATAGTATTTGACAAAATATCTTAATGCACCTCGATATATCATGATATCACCCAGGTGAACAAGGTGGAATAAACCAAATATTTATGAGCCGCTTGCCGGGTTAAGAAGCTCGGGTTTTCTTTGTAACACGGAGTTAACTGCTAATCAGATGTTAAACTGATAAATCGTCTTGCGCCACCAAGAGTTAGAAGCTAACCTCGGCATTCATAACATTTTAACTTTGTGTTAATAACCCTGCCGTTAAGAATTTAACTCCGTGAGTACCCGTAACCGACGAGCATGTATGAAGGGATTCATGGAAGTAGAAGAAGCGATGTGTGGCAGGATCGTAGAAAGCGGAGAGAAGTGTTATCTGCCTACCCCTACGGAAAAAGGCATGACTGTTTATATACTGTTTGCATATGCATTTATTATTTTTACTCATACATTTTATCATTTTAAAGTTTTCTAAAAGACAAGATATAGGTACCTACTGTTTAAAAAATCCTCTAGATTTAAATAAAGACGTGTTTAAATGCCTTTAGATGAAAGTTAAGTAAATTAATTTAAATGTCGATACCATCCAAACTGATGGGTTTAGAATAATTTGAAAATAAAATATAAATATTGATTGACGTGTTAAATTTATTTTTGCGCCTCTCGTAACAAGGTCAAACAAAGTCACATTGGCATTTAAAGCTTTACGAGTAGTTAGGTAAGTATATCTCCGCGGTATATTTGATCAATAATTGGGTATATCTAAACTACAGACTAAGAGCTAGCGCACACCGACGTCAGAAAACGGAAGATGAGATTATAAATGTTTAAGTACAGAAATATTTCATACAAGTAATTAAAAATAGAAAATCATTTCGTCACGCCTTTCCCCCAAAGGGGCTGGCAGAGGTGTAATACAACACCCACAATTCGCCGGACGATATTCAGTCCCAAATGTGACAGGGGGCGAGCCATTAAAAATAGAAAAACAAGGCAATAAGAAAAATTGATTATATGTATTATTAGTTGGACCGAAGACCGGCCTCGGAATATCGAAAAAAGCCACCCTGATGTTCTACGATCAGTCCCCTCTAAGAATTAATTTGAAGAACTATACAAACAGACATTTAAATAAATTCTTTTAGTCGCATGCTGAACTGCGCGAGGAGCACACGCGTCACGCATTGTTTATCTACGACAACTGACAACACTAGCCGCGCCACTATGGCGACTGAAGCGGAGATGGAAGACGAGCGCCCGGGGTCGGTGACCTCGGGCGACCTTTACTCAGATGGACAATTTCAAAGGCTTAAACGATCGAGGAATTATCACGAAGTTGAAGAAGATGGTTTTAGTGAAGTGTCTAATAAAACGAGACGTGTAGTAAAAGGCGTGCCAAAAAAGGTTTCGAACGTTAATAATACAACTCAAGCTTCAACATCAAAGGAGATCGTTCAATATTACGATGTTTGTGTTACATCCGTTGAGCCACTACCGAAGCAAATTGCCTTTGCTAAACTACTTAGAAGCTCAAAGTGTACAAATATTCTGAAAATCAAATACAAGAGTAGTTACAAAGCTATTATTAGCTTTGATAAGAAAGAAAACGCAGAGAAGCTGTTGAATTGTGAGCAGCTAACAGAAAAGGGCATTCGATGCCAGTCAACAGATGAGATAAATGTTTGTTATGGTATAGTAAGACAGATTGACCTTGAAACTAAAGTCGAAGAGCTACAGAAAGTGTTTGAGTGCGATTATGAGATTCTATCTGTGAGGCGTCTCAAGCGACAAACTAGCGAAGGGACCTGGACAGACAGCGAAACTGTTCGCCTATGCTTCAGGGCTTCCACTTTACCACCGTATGTTTCAGCATACGGTTGCAGATTTATAGTGGAGTCATACACCTTCCCAGTCTCGCAATGTTCAGGATGCTGGTATTACGGCCATATTAAAAAGTATTGTCCGACAAAGAAAATATTGTGTCCTAAATGTGGAGCAAATCATGAAAATTGTGAGACTAAGGACTATAAATGCGTGAATTGCAAGGGTCCCCATATGTCAATTGAGAAGTCACGTTGTCCCGTTTTTAATAAAGAAAAACATATTAGAAAACTCATGAGCGAAAAACAGTGCACATACAAAAAAGCACTATCGATATATTTAGAGAGACAAAAGAGTGAAGCCCATGGAAGTCAAGACACAATTACGCCTAGTGTATTGAAAGAACCTGATATCAATTTACCTACTTGTAGTCGTAGTTACAGGGAGGCGTTATTGGGCAAAGTAAGAAGTGCACAAAATAAAGACGACGAATCACTGAGTGATGCTATAAATTCCAGCAACGAGTCCGCAATAGGAGCGCAGAGCGATATTAACTCTGAGTCTCGGAAGAAAATGAAGAGAAAGAAGAGGATATCGGCGAACAAAAAAAAACCCAAGTACATAATAGTGAGTATGTGAGAGAAGATGTGCCTAATAGAGATAAAAAGTTTAATTTTAGTACATTTTACAATAGAGCTATAGAAATAATTTTGTCTCGCAAGTTGCTCAGCGAAAAAATCACGGACTTTTTAAATATGGTATTTGAGGAGTGCTACCCACTGGTAGCTAGGATGCTAAGAAAGGGGAATTATGTATCAAAACTGGTATCTATGCTCGGGCATGGATAGAACTCAAAGTAGCCCACGTTTTGTCAATATAGTCCAGTGGAATTCGCAGAGCATTAAAAACAAACTTACCGATTTTGAATGTGTACTAAACCAGCATAAAGTACATATAGCCATCTTAAGTGAAACTTGGTTGACCGAAGATGTGTATATTAACGTTCATAATTACAAAATATACAGGAAAGACAGATTAGAACCATGGGGGGGAGTCGCTATTTTTGTACATAAGTCTTTACAAACTGAGGTGATAGAAATGAATCTGAGTAATCCCGGTATTGAAGTGGTTGCGGTTAAAATATTAAATTGTAAACTTATTAAGAATGTTATATCAGTCTACTGCACTCAACCAGTTCGCACCACGTCGTCGGATTGGGAGGAGTTATTTTCGTTATTTGGACATAAAACCTTGATAGGGGGCGATTTTAATGCCCATCATTCTAACTGGTCTTATAAAACCGATTCACGAGGTATAAGTATTTTAGATTCTAGCTTAAATTGTGGTTTTGTTTCTATGAATACTGGCAGTGTTACTCGAATGAAACTTGTAAACAATAACTTACAGAAGTCGTCACCAGACGTCACCTTTGCTTCGTCAGATATTATGGTAGATTTAACATGGAAAGTACTTAATGAAAACTTAGGTAGTGATCACATGATTATAAAAGTGTCAGTAAATTATGAAGACATTACACACTATACTAAAAAACGAAACTTTAAAAAAGCTGATTGGCCTAACTATAGAATTTTAGTCGAACGATCATTGTTATCATTAACTCCTAATTGTAATGTAGAACAAATGCAAAAAGATTATGATACATTTTTAGACATTATCAATAATGCTGTTGAAGAGAGTATACCATGGATTAAAATCAATAACAATCCTGAAAACAAATTCGTGCCTAAACCATACTGGAATCCTACATTATCTAAAATAGTAGCTCAAAGAAGACTGGCATTACGTACTTTTAGACGTAATCCTACCCCGCATAATCTCAAACTTTTAGAAGAGAAGACTTTCTTAGCTAGATCTGAAATATCGAAAGCAAAATCTACAGATTTTCGCGGTTTTTGTGAATCGGTTAACGAAGATACATCCTTGTCAGATATGTGGAGGAAGATGAGATGGGTGAAAGGTTATCGACAAAGAAGTTTTATTGCACCGGAGTTTAAAAAGATAGAATTACTGAATAGTTTAGCCCCAGACTGCGTAAGAGCATCTAAACCTTTAATTTCATTCAGAAATAGTTTGCTAGAAAAAGATTTCAGAATTCAGGAACTAGAAGCATGCCTAAAAAAAAAAGATACTGCACCTGGCAATGACAGCATAACATATTCAATGATTTATAATCTCCCTGAAGTAGGCAAAATGCATTTACTTCAATTATATAACAATATCTTTAGTTCCGGCCTCGTGCCACAGCAGTGGAGAGATATCAAAATAATTCCAATTCCAAAAATTTATAATAATTCTAATACTGAAGTGAAATTAAGACCTATTTCACTAATTTCTTGTATGTGCAAAATTTTTCACAATATGATCACCAAAAGACTAGAATGGTACGTAGAACATCATAATATACTATCTCATAATACTACAGGATTTAGAAAAGCACAATCATGTTTAGACTCTGTAACGCGATTAGTAACAACTATACAGTTAGGACTTGCTAGAAACATACCTACATTGGCTTGTTTCCTTGACATAAAAAATGCATACAACAATGTCTTGATTGAAGCTTTAGTTAAACAATTAGATAATCTAAAAGTTGGAAGTAAAATTTGTAATTACATTTGGGAGTTTCTAAGTGAAAGACACCTAATAATAAATAGTAATCATTACGAAAATAATGAATTAGTTCGGTGGACATCTAAAGGCTTAGCGCAGGGCGATCCTCTTTCGCCACTGTTATTTAATATAGTAACCCATGAAGTGTGTAAAAACGTTAATACGGGAATTAGTCAATACGCGGATGATTTTGTAATTTATGAAAGCGATGAAAACATAGATAAATGCGTTTTTGAAATCCAAACTTCGTTAAATATTATTGTTAGACTTCTTAGTAATGTTGGTTTACAATTATCAGAAACAAAATCTAATTTTTGTTTATTTAGCAGAGGTCGCAGACGAAATAGTATTGAACTTAAAATTAATCATGTAAGACTAAAGCCCAGTGAGAGTATCAGATACTTAGGTATTTGGCTGGACCGCTCGCTTCTCTGGAACAGGCACATCCGAGAAGTATGCGAAAAAACCGAGAGATACTTAAATATTATGAAAGTATTGGCAGGTAGTGGCTGGGGTGTTCATCCCAAGCACTTAAGAAGGCTATATATTAATCTCATCAGAAGTAGAATAGATTTTGGTTCTTTCCTGTATGCGAATAGTGCAAAATGTCATACTATTAAGCTAGATAAAGTGCAAAATCAAGCGCTTAGAATTATTGGCGGTTTTGTAAAATCAACTCCCACACACGTTATGGAGAGTGAAATATGTATTCCCCCTTTATCAATTCGGAGAAAATATTTAGCGTACAAATACTGTCTCAAAGCCAGGTCATGGTGTAAAAACTCGACTATTGCCCTGCTCGATGAATTCGGTGCCCTTTGTGCTGACAGAAGCGGTAGATACTGGATGTATAAAAAGAAACCATTACTAATGCTAACATATAATGAAGTTAAAACAGAAAAATGTTCCGCTTCTCACCCACTAGAAATGTTTTTGTTGGATGAATGGATAACCAGTATAGATATAAAGGAATTTATAGTAGAACATTTAGAGTGTGTTCTGAAAGCTAAAAAGGAATACAGTCCTGATTCATTAAAAATTAACGTAATAGATGAGTTAGAGAGAAAATATAAAAACTGGCATAAAATATTTACGGACGGGTCAAAGAGCACCGGTGAATCATCGTCAGGGATAGCCTTTTTCGATGCAACATGTAAACAAGCGGAGTGTTATCGGAACGCATCGCCGGTATGTATAATGACCTTGGAGTTGTTTGCCATAGCGGCGGCGCTGTCCTATGTTGAATCTAATAAATTGTGTAACAATGTCGTAATACTAACAGATAGTAAAAGCGCCCTTCAACATATCTCTAAATGTATTACAGGTAGTCGAGGTATACCTATTGCTTACAGTATTTTACGTAAACTGGAAAAGCTACGAATCAATCAAACCGTTGTAAAAGTGCAGTGGGTACCTTCTCACATTGGGCTATCGGGCAACGAGACGGTTGATCGCCTCGCGAAACTGGCTGCTATAAGTGGATCGGATATGTATATACTACCTACTCACTCAGAGTACTTACCTAAATATAAAAACTTATGTTTTAATAACTGGAAGGAATACTTCGACGAACGATCTCAATTTAAAGGTATTTGGTACAAAACAATGCAGAGCCAGCCGCATCGATCACCGTGGTTTGTTGGCCGTATCAGTCGGAAACTTGTAGTTATCGCGCACAGATTACGTTCCGGACACATTCCATTAAACGCTTTTGGATTCATGATGGGAAAGGTATCGTCACCCAATTGTGAGGAGTGTGACCAGCCCGAGGATGTGTACCATGTCCTAATGGAATGTGTCCGAAACCAAGCTGAGAGAGAACGAATTTTTGCCGAACTTGATGTGAGTAAGTACAATGTGGGGGTAATCCACGGTATTTTATCTGAGCCTAGTTGTAAAGGAGCTGGAATGATTTACGGTCTGGTGAATACTTTTCTCCAGGCCTTGAATGATCCCAGCTCCACCAGGTTACCTAATTGGTTAATTTGATAATAATTTTTAGGGTAATTTTTAAATTAGTTTAGTTAAAATTATGTAAGGTTACGATGGGGCTGACGTAGACCTGTGGTCTAAATGTCCCTAAAAAATAAATGAAAAAAAAAAAAAAATAAATAAATAAATTCTTTACCAAAAGACACAGACTTTACAGTCAGTACAGATTCGGTACAGAAACGAAACCGCACCGGTTAGGAAGGCGCCTTAGGATGTGACCTGCCCGTACTTTTGAACTTGGCTAATAAAAGTCAATTTGTAAGAAGCTTGTACCGTCGGAAGTCTTGTTCTTCATTTCACAGAGTACATCAATTAAGAGTCCGGCGACCACCTTAGACTAACTTCGCATTAGCTTAAGGTTTTCCATAGCCATTTCGTCTAGAAGAAGATGACGAGCCAAGAGAGCAAGTAAAGATACTGACGAGCCTCTAAAGTTACGTACAGAGTGACAAAGTGCAATTTCTTTTTATGACTTTTGCACTTCTCTAATCATTGAGAATGATTATGTCTAAGAATGTCCCTCGTAT
Organism: Peribatodes rhomboidaria; assembly: GCA_911728515.1. Taxonomy (NCBI): domain Eukaryota; kingdom Metazoa; phylum Arthropoda; class Insecta; order Lepidoptera; family Geometridae; genus Peribatodes; species Peribatodes rhomboidaria. The sequence goes on from OU452190.1 coordinate 4,610,585, forward strand.
TATGGATTCATTTGAGAGCTCATGATGTAGACAACCTCCCTATGTAAAGGGATTTTTTAATTACTTTGTCTATCTATTTAAATAAATCAGTCAAAAGTGACCCCCTACAAATGCAAATATTTTTCATAGCTCTATTTTAGCTTGAGAACGTTTTTTAAAAAAATCAAGAACATAGAGGCGGAGATATTGTTAATTTAATTGTACATGCTAAATTTCATCACAATCTGACAAATGATTTTCAAGAAATTTGAGAAGCGCGTTTGAATGGAAATTTCAGAGCGTCGCGGGACTCTTAAGTCAGTTATTATAAAAGTTATTATGGGAACGACAAACTAACAAACCGATTGTTGTATAGAAGATTTACAACTGCGGATGTTATTATAATGTTATGCAGTAATGCACCTACATAATTATTAGCATAAAAGCATAAGTCACCATCTTCGATCATAACACGATTGAAGGTCGCCATGGCTGAAGTCGGCTAGGAATAAATCATCATCATCTACATTTTACAAGTTTTTGTTCTCTAATTTACTATTTACCTTTTCCGGGTAATTAATAACCTATATTACGAAATCTGCTTACACTTGAAATGTTAACTACTTTCTGGATTTTAATTTTAGCCGCTAATTCAAAATATCCTATCCTACTAATGTTATAAACGCGAAAGTTTGTAAGAATGGATGGATGGATGGATGGATGGATGTTTGATACTCTTTACTCTAAAATTTGGCACAGGGATGGATTATAGTCTAGAATAGGATACTTAGGATACTTATGAAAAATGACATCCAGATCTGTTCAGCCGTTCTGGCCTGAAAGAGAAACAAACATCCATCCATCCATCCATCAATTCTTACAAACTTTCGCGTTTATAATATTAAGTAGGATTTTTAAGAGTCAGTGGCTTAGATTCTTGCTAACTTGTTAAATGCTGCTTAATCAAAGAAATTAAACAGAGCAGAAATCATGTAAGCTTAGATACGTTTTTTACAAATATGCAAATACGATTCCCCCGTTCATGCTATCGTGGCGTTGTGGACCGTACCGACATTATTAAAGGCGCGTACAGATAGAATGGCGATCATAATTACGAGGCGACTCACGCACGCGACCAGTATGTACCGTAAGGACGACATTGGATGTGTACACTGTACATTGCAGGTATGCGTTAATTCGAATAGGCTTGAATTACACTTTGAATGCATTTGATTCAATTGCTTGTCTTCACAATAGGAGAGTATCAGTGTTACCACAAAAGATGCATGCTCTAAGCAAAAATTACACCGATATTAATACACACTTGTTTTTGACAAGTTGTCTAAATCAGGTGTGTATTATTGGTATCAATTTTGCTCAACAGATGGGGCACGCAAAAACGATAGATAGATAGATAGATAGATAAACTCTTTATTGTTCACACCACAGATAACAAAAATAACAAGCGAAAAATTATGATAAAACTTATTATATAGTGTAACAACTGGCGGCCTTATCACTAAAAGCGATCTCTTCACGGCAACCTTAGGACCTACCTTATCCTATATACCTAAGGGGAACGACGGAGTTTTATAAGTTTGACGTGTCTCTCTCTCTCTCTCTCTCTCTCTCTCTGTGTGTGTGTGTGTGTGCGTGTGTGTCTATCTGTGGCATAGTAGCTCCCGAACGGATGAACCAATTTTGATTTTGTTTTTTTTTTGTTTGAAAGGTGAATTAGTCGGGAGTATAATTGTACATGCTAAATTTCATCATAATCTGACAAATGGTTTTCAAGAAATTTGAGAAGTGCGTTTGTATAGAAATTTCAGAGCGTCACGGCCCTCTTAAATAGATAATCAGCTTTACTCCAAATACATTTATAACTACATATTAGATTACATACACAACTATTAGATTAGTAAAGCCTTGGTTCAATGCATATCTATAACAAGACCTTGATGTTTGAACTATTACGTACACAACTAAACTAAAAAGAACATTGACGATAAACAACGTCATGTGATTATAAGAAAACCTGGGAATGTGTCTATGACATAACACTGTGATAACGTCCCACCTCAAAGTAAACTGGGTCATTAACATAATGCTAGTACCTAATTGATAGATGCATAGATAACTCTTTATGGTTCTCACCACAAAATACAAAACAAAAGGATAATAATGCTTAAAACTATAGTTACTTATTACTACTGGCCAGTTGCTAGCTAACTAGGCTGCCAACAACAAGAACAGAAGAGTTGAAAAGCAACAGAGCTATAAAAATTAGTCAAATTTATTTTTCACTCTTATACATATGAATGTTTCGTGTAGGTATATGTTTTATGTACTTAACTACCGTAAATAAAAAAAAGGAGTATTCTTCAAAATAATAAATATAGAAGTTTCTCATCAGAGAATGACGCTTCTCGCTTATCTTGTAAATCAGCAAAAAAGTAATAGGTACGAGTAAGTAGCCTAATCAGATAAGTCCAGGTACTTGAGAATCTCAACTCATTGCTGCTGTTAGATAATAAAATAATACATAATAGAGGCAAAACATTGCAGTCATTTTGCAAAAATCGACGGAACGGCAACGAAATTGCGTTGCAACGATTTGCAAATTTTAGAGCTAAAAAAAAGTTTTCGAGTAACGCTTATGTAAAGCGTTGCAGAATATCGTTGGTACAGTTTGGTCATTTTTTTGTCGGTTACCTTAAAATCCAGGCCAATGTACATATTAGTTGCGGCAGAATGTAGTCGTCAAGTGAATGGGAGCTTAGCGTGCTAGCATGTGGGCTGCTGGGCTGAATCATTTGGGAACGGTCGAGACACCATTTTAGGAAAACTCGGCTTAGGCTGTTTCGTTGCAGGGCAAAGAATTTAAATAATTCAGATTGAACATGTATTTGGGGAAGTTTAAATACGATGACGAGGAAAACCAGGCTGATTTATGGCAAGTTGCCCTGTATTAACAATTTTATATTAAGAAAAAAAAAACGATGATAGCCTAGTTGGAGAAGGTCCGCCTCTCAAGCCAGAGGGAGCGGAATTAAACCCAGCCGACGGCACGCACCATTGTTCATTGTGTGAACATATGTGCGTATTGTATGTCATCTGCTACATGACTGGAGCCCGGTGTAAGGTTGAGGCTCGCCCCATGTCACATTTGGGACTGAATATCGTCCGGCGAAGTGTGGGTGTTGAATTACACCTCTGCCAACCCCCTCAGGAGAAAGGCGTGACGATATGTTTTGTTATATCATTGTCTATGAAATTAAGTGATTATGTAGACACGAGGGTTGATTTTGTTTCCTAAGTTGAATACCAAATAACAGTGTGGATTCTAATATACCACTCACTCAACTAAACTAACCTGACAGATCTAAAATGTTATCTACGCTTTATTTCAATTTTTCGGAATAGGATAGCAACAATTTCAGTCTTTCATCCGTTCGGGAGTTACGATGCTACAGACACACACACACACACACTCACACACACAGAGAGAGAGAGAGAGAGACACGTCAAACTTCTATAACTTCGGCGTTTTTGCGTCGGTGGTTTAAAATATCATTTTTACAAAGAGCAATTTGCATTTGATTTATACAACCGCAAAAAACAGATAAAACAAAATAGATCTTATAAATTTGTGTTACATCACTGCAAATGGAATATTCTATCGCTAGATGAGACAAAAAAAACGAGTAAATGAAACGATTGTTTACATCAAAGATAGTAATCTACGGTAAGCATCTTCCTGCGTTGTGTAAATGCACTCATGCAACTGTGTGCAATTCCAGTATTGGCACAGGCTTAGAAAAATGCACTTTCGTTTGCTCTACATTATAAAAGAGAATACCTAATTAAATCCTAAAATAATAGGATTCCTTTTTTTTTGCGCATGTGGTCGGTACCAGTCGGTTAGTCGGTGTCACTGTCAAGGTTTGTTCAATGCCTTTGTTGTATCAAAAATGGAAAATGTATAGTTAGTGCCACGAAAGAAGAGACTTGACAAACTGCGTGGTTTGACTTTGGTTGGTTCGATTTTTACGAGTAGGTTCAGGGTTGAATTGAAATATTTAACATTTTATGAAAAATATCCTACTAATATTAATATTATAAACGCGCAAGTTTGAAAAAATGGATGGAAGGATGGATGGATGTTTGTTACTCTTTCACGCCAGAACGGCTGATCAAATCTGGATGAAATTTGGCACTAGACTATAGTCTAGTATAGCACATAGGATACTTTTTAACCGCGGGGCGCATCTAGTTTAATATATTTTTGAATTTTTTCCCCACCACTGACGCTCGACAAGTCTTTTTTGTGGCACGTATTAGAACAGTTAGTATTCTGTGGAAAATGTATGGTTCTTTCGGAAAACAATTTAAATTAATTAGAGAGGAAGATTTGTTGAACCGGACACTATAAATTAGATCCAACTTTACCGAAATCCGTCGAGGCGTTTCAGTAAGTCAGTCATAAAATGTTTGAGAATATAAAGTCCGCGTTTGACCACGCGCCTGGTGGTTTGAGATGAAGCAGGCAAACTTAGAAGATGACTTCATTCACTCATAAAGTAAGACTCAAAGTAACAAAGACACATACACACTCACTCACTTTTTGCAGGTATGATATTAGTGTGATAAGACTTTCAGCTTACAGCTGTAGACAGTTTATAGATACAACAAAAATAAAGACAGACAAAGCGACGCTGTTTTTGATAAGATTTTGTTTTATTAATAAATCGCCGATAACGAAGTGAAGAACAAAAGATCAGTCTTTTGTCCTTATCAAGCTTAATAATTTTACCTCCAATGCAATTTAGGACTAACAATTTCAAGTTATATTTTTTATGCGAAATGAGTTTTATGATATACGAGTAACTCGGGATAGTGCTGTGAAAAGAAATTATGAAAATTATAGAGATTTTACAAAGAACAATTAATGATTCTCATATTTTTTTATCTAGAATAGGGCGACTTTTGACCACCAACTCGCCTGATATTAAGCGAAATTGTGGTCTAAGATGGAGCACGACGACCTAGAAGGTACTTATTCACTCTAGCCTTGAAGATACCCAGGTTGTAGTCAGTCGGGAATACAGACGATATACATTGCTCATTAATGACGGATACAATAGATTCATATACATACACGTCTATAACCATATCTAGGTACATGTTTTAATTTCGAATTACTTTTATATTTATACAACAAAAGAGTTTAGCCAGTGTGTAATCTAAAGAATATCCAACAACAGAAACTTGCGTTTGCACTTTACAGGTAAATACTAAATACACAAATATGTCGAAACAAAGGATTTTAACGACAATACTGTCATTACCAAGGTCAAAACTATTAAACAACATATTAGTAGTTAAGCTAGTGACAAATTTCATATCTACTAATTTCTGTTTCGTATGTACTCAATCACCAGTTTTTATATATTTGGCAAAAAATGGATCTCATAAAAAGCGTACATATTAATTAAGCTTTACGTGAAAGAGAAGTATACCACATTACTTAAATGGAATATAACAAGATATTTCTACGATATCATTTAATATTGAATGCTTTCGTTCAGTAATTGAAGAAAAGGTCTCGACAGACAAAGACATGGCTAATTTTAACGTATTCATAAACACACACAAATTACGCAAAAAAACACTTACCATTATGCCTGTATGAAGCTCCGAGAGCTCCTCAAGTTGGCAATAACGCAAAAGTAGAATAGTATACAAGGCAATGACCTGACAAAGCCCTACGCGGAACAGGACGCGAAGAGAAATTGAGCTCAATTGATTCCAAAAGAATAAAAAATCTATAAATAAACTACGAACTATGTTAAGGCAAAGCAAACACTGAATAGGAAGTAGATTAACAAGGCAGTTAACGTTGACGTTAACCTTATGTTTACTAACTACTGGAGAAGTAAGTTAAAATTAGGCGCATATATTGAAGAAGTTCCATGTCATTCCGTTTCTCTAGGTCAATAAGTCGTATGATAGCCTCATTTCTTGAATAAATTTGGAGCATTGCCGTCTTCCGGCAGTTTTCGTGATTAGTCAATGGCTTACAATTCATTGTTAGTTGTTTGTTCTAGAACTACAGGTCACACTAATGTTAAAATGCAAAAGAAAGAAATAATTATTCATTTGGCATGACGACGGCTGCAAACAATAGTCGAAGGTGCGTAAACACGTGTACGTCTCGTATTTTAGTCCTGTCTCTTTCTATAGGGAAAGGCAAGACCACTCTGTCCACTTGCTACAATCCTGGTACACATCTTTTGCTTCTTTTACTTCTGTGTGTTCTGTACTTTTTACACGCTCCTAAATTAAAGACAAACCTCCTTAGCAATAAACGTTGTATAGCCTCGGAATAGTTAAAAGAGTGTTTTGTCTTTTTCTTTCTTTTACATTTTTGAACTCTATCGAAATAGACAAAAGACTGTGAAGTATTTAGACGCTATTCAATGTTTATTGCTAATAGGGTAAAAGTATAACCAAAAACACAGAAAAGAGTACAAACAGTAGGAAACCTTGGTAACTTGTGAGGACTATACAGAAATAAGCTTTTGTTTCCGAGCGGAATAATAATAAGATATAATAGCAAAAAAAGTTATATCGATAATGGACGTGACAAACTACGACAAAGATTTTAATAAAAGTACTTACAATTAAAGAAGTCTTTATTCGTTAAACAACAAACAATAATATATTAAGTATTAAATACTAGTAAAACAACAGCTATTAAAATAAAAGGTTGAATATAAAACTCGTCGTCTTTGTCACTAGCAAAAATAAAAATAAACATCCGGAATTTTAACCATAATAATTTAAGCAAAATATTACGCAAGTGTCAAAATAGTATTTCCGATTCCTAGAACCATTCAGTTAAATTTGATGTCATTAATTTGCAAAACCGTGAATAACCGGGTTTTAATACAAATGAACTGATATCGGAAGCTATCAAGGAAACCCGCGAGACGATTAGTGGATCTTCTAGTTAGTTCCATAAAACAAGTTAAAAAAAACTACTTAATTACCATAATGAAATAACCGCTACTGATGAAAGATTTATATACTAAGGCGTGTTGCAGAAATCATGCATAAAAATATTTATTGGTTAATATATCAGTGGCGAAGGTTAGAAGTTACGAAAATCTTTAGAGGTTGTTAAAACAACGTGCGATAAAAACAACGCAAAATATTTGCAAACGGAACAAAAAATACTGTGAAAACTAATAGGAAAACTTCCAAAAGAACGAAGAATGCAGATCAACAAGAGCACGAGATTATTTTTGATGGAAGAATGTCAGATTAGAATAGACGAAGCAGACGTCCAGTGCAAGATGACAAATATTTTAAAAATATGAAGACACCCTGAAACGTACAATATCCTAAAAACGTAGCTTTTTGTACGCAGTTGTAGTCGTGGATTATGAAAACATATTATTTTATAATATCGATAAAGGCCTGAATGATAATATCCAATGCATTTTATTAGTCAGAGGCTCAGAGGCCAAAGTTATTCCTTCAGTCCAAAGTTTTCCATTTGTTGACAAAAGGAAAACTTTGGCCTCTGACTAACTGCTTTTGTTGAGTCAAAGTAGGTCGGGATTCAGAAATGGAGTAATTAAATTCGTATCTGAACAATGTGTATACAACTAATGATATGTTTAAGATTCATTGTGTTGTAGAATCAACCAACGTCTCCTCATTCAATTTTTTTTTGTAAACACTTAAAATGAATTAAGAGTATTACGACGTAGATTAGCATTTAGAGCATTTGACTTTTTATAGGTTGTGTTGTGTATTTAATTTTTTTTTAAATAATGTTGCTCATTTCCTGTTATATGTGAATTTCCTCTTTAACGAGTATTAAGCGGCAATTATACGAGTACTTTCATTAAGGGTCGAAGTGCGAATGATATGGAAAGATAACACTACTCCAGTGTTTGCAACACTTGCTGTTACTGTCATAATCGATTTCATACTCGTACGTTTATTCATTGGCCTCAACGATTTTAATTCAAACTTTTTATCGAGTATGTTAGAAAAGTATATTACTATTAAAGTAAATTTGACTGTGAAACATTGCAAACTATTACATTTTAAGTCTTGTTTCAATTAGTGGAAATTTTACTTTTGTTTGTATCAGACATGAAGTTGCATTGGTAAGTGGTATAAATTAATACGACTAGTTTAAGCACATAAACCGCCACCTAAGTAATCAATTTGCCATATTTTACAAAACGTAACACACAGTACGAAGATATTCAATTAAAACAATAATTTACTGTGTAGTCAGCATACCAAATTCATAGAACATTGCACTTGTGAAAATATTAAGCAGATTGTAATTAATTATGTAGCTCAAAATGATAACACTACTAAGTATAAATTGTAGGTAGAAGATTTGAAAAAATTAGATTATCTTAAAGATGATGAGATGTAGAGCAATGTTAAATCGATTACCCTAGTTTCTTCAACGCTGATCTAGAATGTGACCCATTTCCACAGATAATTCTCACACACTACTAATTTAAACTAGAATATGTTTTAACTAGAATTTTGGGATTTGTCTCTTGTGCATTTTGATATATCTCATCGGTGAGAAGTTGAAGTACTATATGACATGGAATCTACTTGAATGTTTGTCGATGAGGAATCAGATGTTTTCAAAGAAATAGGCACAGTATTGTTCATAGTAGTCGTTTTTTTGTTCTCTGTTGTTTTTATCCGACTGCGCAAGAAAGAGGGTTGTTTTTTGAGTGTATGTATGAACGTATGTATAAGAAACCTTATACATACATACCCGTATGTATGAGGTTTCTTTGGCATGCCCTACAAGCTAAACATCTTGATGGATTTCGACATGTGAGGTGTCATTTGAATCGTCTTGATAGTGGAAGTGACATAGGGTACATTTTGCAGCCGAGTTTTTGTTTCTTTTTTAATAATGTTTTTTGTTAGTGCAGATGTTGATTTGTTTGTGGTATCGGAGTTCAGAACACGATTTGGATGGCTGCACCAAGAAAATATGTTAGTCTATTGTAAAAAGTGCATCAGTGATGCAGCACAGATGTGCCCTTCAAGAGCCGGTCGAAACATACTTATAACAAAAGCAAACTTGTACATAACGTCCGGCCCAGTCAGCGTCATTACCCGCGATCACGCTATCGAATTGCATTAAATGGAAAATGCAATAATATTGAATCTGAACTATATTTTTAGTACAGTGTTTAACAAGTATTATGTTGTACGTGAAAATAATGCCGGGCATTGCTTAATACTATTTAATGAAGAACTAGCTTAACTTAGCTATACATACTCGTGTATAGAAACTTGTTGCGGGGCCGAAAGGACAACAGAGGCAGGTGATATAACGAGAATAAGAATTAAATTAATTAGTTTAATTCCAGATTTGCATTCGTATTCTAAACTAAACTTGAAGATAAGAGAGAGACACATACCCTACAGTGGGATGAAAGTTAGAAAAGATAGTGAAGCGGTGAACTTTCTAACTTTGATATTTTGATAAAAGTATAGTAAAAAGGTATTAAGAACTCACCCTAGATTGTGGAGCACACCGGGCGCAGGCAAGTCCAACTGGAGGCCTAGTCTCCGGCTGTGGCCGCGGCACTACAGAACTTTCCTTCACTCTGTACAACGAAGACGTCCGCGTCTGAAAAATAAAAATAGATTAACTTAAGTACAATATCAGGAATGCGGGAATGTAGAGAAGCACCTCTACAAAATTTATTATGTACAAATACAAAAAAAAAGTCAAAGAAAATATAAACAGGTTGTAAACACAAAATAACAGCATAATATTTTACATTTTTGTGTTTGTTTTGTTTAGTATTTTACTGTTTGCAAACGATCAAAAATATGATGGCATTGTTATAAACAATGCGGCAAATACGAGAGACATAAAACATAATGCTACCACAACACTACAACAATGGAAAACCAAAGAAAATTTTACGACCAGAACTATTGCTAACATTGACAATGACCGTAAAATTACTGTAGGCTGTACTGTATTTACTGATGTCATCACAGGGATAATTGTCTGTCAGATAAAAAATAGGCAAGTATTGAAGTTAACAAGATATTAAAAAGACGTTAAAGCAACATTACACCTACTTAGTGATAACCTACGATCCAAAGACAGTACTTGACAACCTTTGACTAACTGCATCATTGTTTGTGTTAACATTATGAACGGTCAGCGTGCTCGCATATATAACATATAATATAATTTATTATTATGAGACAATAAAATATAAATAGAATTGTTGGATCCCGATTAGTTTTAAGTGAAATGGCACTGGGCCATCTGTAAACAAGGCATTGCACAGCAGTTAATTAAGCCGACGAAATTGTAAAAAATGTGGGTTGAACCTGAGTAAATTAAAAGACTCGATGAAAATAATGATGTAGTTTCTGGGAAGGTCAAGGATCATGTTTGAGCAGGTTGCAAATACATAGATTCTATTTAGGAAAGCGAAGGCCTAGAAAACCGGCCTAAAACAAGTCAGTACCTTTGGAGACTTTTTATCATGAATGTAGTATTGCCATGGGTCAGCGGGATCGTAGCCCGTGCTGTGATTGGCAACGAGGTGATGATGCGTGAATTAACTCAAATTCTGTACGATGTTATAATTAACGTTGCCTAAAAATAAACAAATACTAAGAAAAGCATCAGATTAAATTAATAAAGATGACTTATGAATACAGATTAAAAACTTGTTTGAGCATGTACCTGCGTCTCTGCTCTCTGTTTAGGTACACAATATTGTAATTACTGATGCAAGAAATTATTAAGTGAGTATTTATAATCGTTAAGTTACAAAACCTCTATTTTACAAAGACTTGGGTTTTGTGGTTAGTTTAATGATTCACATTTTTTAATCGGTTTTCAAGACAATAAAAACTATTGCTAAAAACGTTAAAATATCACAATGGTTATATTTGGAAATAATAACTCATTCTTCTTCCTCTTAATTCCTTAATTTTCTCGCGGGATTAAAACGGTTGAAAGACAATTTGTCTCTGGCCCATGCCAGTCCTGCAGCAGTGACAAAGAAGACTGAGAATATGATGATGCTATATAGTCACTATGTTATTAGACTAGAAAGGACTCTTTGAGTTTATGGTCATGAAATAGCATGATTTACATCCAATAAATAAAATTCGAAGGTCAAGCAAGGACCAACGTATTTATGTCTTAAATTGACCTTGCGTAATAACTTAAGGTCGTTACCATTATATTGCAACTTTAGAGCCCAAACGACAACCGGTTACGATGCCGAGGTGGCAATTTATTTTCGATTACAGATTTCTTAGCGCAAAAAACTAAGGTCTTACAGGATGGCCACTTCCTGTAGCCGTCTACGCCCATGAAAATTATCTTGAGGCAAACGGTTTGCTCAAGAATCATAAAAAACATCCTGAGACGTCAAAACGTGTTAAGTTTTTGTCTTCATGAGATTTGCTCAAGAGCTCGATGTGTGGTTTTATTGCATGGATCAACCTCGTTAGAAAAATCATGGTGTCTACATTAGGGCAGGGTAATTGCAATGCAGTAGGTTTCGTTTGAATTTTTGTCTTCGGGACAAACATTAACGCTACTAGCTTTCATATGTGTATGCCATTGATTCAATCCTGACATAAGGGAACTTACATTTTACTCAATAAGCAAGCAAGTTCGTATAGGCCAAGTGACTAGCCCTGATGTCAGTTTCTAGACCACCCGATGGCCTCTGACTCAATAATAATGTTGCGTTGAGTAAAACAATATAATTTATGGGTAAAAGTTATGATTATAAACTAGTCAATTGGTTTTGATATTCAGTTCCACGCATTAAGATTCCATCCATGCCCTCATGCGGTGCGGAGTCCTTGGTGATCTCACCACCAAAAACTTCGCAAAAATGCTTCGGGTTACACTGAGAAAAAGTTAGAAGAGGAAATTTTGAGCAGTATTTCGTAGAGGGCGAATAATGGAGCGCAAGATTCCATCTGCAGTACAAAATTGGAGTAATTACTGTAACGAGATTTTTTGCAGTGATAACTAAAATTATGGGGCTGAACTGGACCCATCTGAATCTTCAAAGGTGAACGACACGAATTAGGCGTCTCAACTCCGCAGATACATTGCTTCGAAGAATTTGAATTCAAATTTGTACGTGTAAAAAATAACAATGTCTCACATGAATTTTTTTTTATTAGATCAATAGGCAATGAATATAGAAGAGTTGAACGTAGAAGCTACCACAGTAATTTTTGAAGAAATGTGATAATAATAGCCTGACATGGAGAATTCTAGTTCTAAAATTTGGTCACTTCTTCTACTTTTGATAGTTGGTTTCAACAATCTTTTAATTAAGGTCGTTGGTAGTTTCCATAGTTAGAGTCATGTAAAAGTATATCAAATGTTTCGTGTGAAGCACATTGCGTGATGAATTAGATGTAAGTATTGCTACATGTAATAACAGAGCAATGTAACTGACACTCTGCTTAAAACAATCCTTAACACCTTCATGTGGAAATAACAATATTTGAAAATAATTTACTTCTAAATGTGTATATGAATTGCATCAGACACAAAAGTTAAAACAGTACAACGTATGCGATAACATTAGAATTTCTTGCGCAGAACGATATCAAAGAGTTAGGGCATGATGCAATCATTTCCAATTTTTTTCAGCACCAGGCTGACTGCGATGGTAAAGCAATTGAACGAATATATAGTAAATAGCACAAAATTCAACACTATTGAAAATCTACAAGACAATATAACAAGCGCAGTTGAAAAAAGAAAAGTGGATGTTAGTAAAACATTTTACAACAACTTGTAGCGCCTCACTCAACTGCTGTCTTTGTACTTCTTCACTCTACAAAATTTCAAGGCTAGAGTGAATTATTATCTTATAGGTCGTCGTGCTCCATCTTAGACCACAACGTCGCTTAACATCAGGTGAGTTGGTGGTCAAACGACGACAAAAAAAAAAAAAAGCAACAAACAATCTGAATCAAAAGAATTATGTAGGTTTATCCATTTGGGACTTCCAACACCATGGACAGATACGATGAACATGTGAAACTAAACAAAACCCTGTTTGCTTCGAGGGTTAAGGCGCCGTATGATCACGAAATCAAGGAAAACAAGTATTATGTTTGCACCTAGTTTGATATGAAGAACTATGATGATCAGGTACAAAAAAATACAGCTGGTAGAAGAAACAACCAACTAAATTTTAACCGAAGAACAATTTTGAAAATCATTCTCATTTTAGAAAAAAAAAATCACAAAAAGTAATTTCCTAAAAAAACTGTTTGAGCGTAGTTCTCTAAATTTTCAGCGATTACAACACATTTTTTTTCGATAATTAAATAGCCAGATTAGTCCTTTAAAATTTAACCGAGCAACTTTTTCGTATTTGTGTTCTTTTTACGATTAAATACCAATAGAAACAGCAAGAAAATGTAATTCTAGGCGCCGATTTCGTTTTACCATAAATATGATATACGATTTTCAACATTAAATGAAGCAGCTTAGGTAAAAAATTGACTACGACATCCGATTTAGTCGTCGAGCAGCGCTCGACGTGAAAGGTCGTTCCCGGCCGCTCTGTGGCACGATCCGGCGTATAATTTGATCACATAATTATACATCGTATATTAATTATAATAGAAAATTATAAATAACTTGAATATAGCAGATTGTAGGACGTTGTAAATAGTGACTTTATTTTATTTTATTTTACATTTTACCAGTATGAATATTTTAAATATTCATAAATATTCATACTGGTAAAATGACTTTGCACTTTAACACGCTATAAATAGAGTCCACATTGATTGTTTCAAAAGCATGAGCCGTCGCGTTGAGCAGGTCGTCGTCGTCGTGGGGTTCTTCTCCCTCCCTGTTCGGGGGAGTAAGGTTGCGGTCTCGAGGCGAACCTCTTTACCGCGGCTGGACGCTGGGGGACAATGCCCCCAGGGCAATTGCGAGTGCGGCGCCAGGCCCGGCTTGCGCCGGCGGCAGCTCGCACTGGCGTCGAAGTGTGTAGTTCGCACTACACACTTCGCAGGTTTCAGTGGTCGGTGGAGTCCCGCACCCGTCGCAGCTAACGGGCGGCATCTCCACCGAAGGAATAACTCTCGCCGTCTCGCTCGACGTCTCGCTCGGGGACTCCGGCGCGTAAGGCCGGGCGGACCCTAGCGGACGGAGCGATGAATACGGACGGCGAGAAGGGCGCGGGCACGCTTAGCCGGCGTGAGCCAGCTGTCACGGCTCTAGCAGCCCTTTAGGATGCTGAAGCGGTCGCCTTACGGCGGCAATGGACGGCCGGCCAGGCGCCGCGGGTGCGGCGCCGGCCAAGCCATAGGCAGCGTCTAGCGGTCCGCACCTCCGACGGCTGTCGGAGGGGACCGCCCGCTGTGTGGAGGCCGCCTAGGGAGCCTCGCTCGACCATAGGCGGCTATTGCACCTCGCACCGAGGCGCGGAGGTGCGACGAGCCTTCGGAGCATCGCTCGACGAAGGCGGGGAGTCATTTCACGGCCCGCGCGCAGGGGGCGACGGGCGGTGTGTGGATGACGTCATCGTCATATGCCGGGATTCCGGCGGCGGGTTTCGATGAGGCGGACCGACGCACCCTCTAGGCCGGCGGCCGAGGGGGTCGTGTCCGCAGGGTGGTGCGGCCGGGGAGCGTACTCACCCGGCCGCGGAGTAGAGGCTTGCAGTGATGTGGAGGGCCGGCCTGCAGTCCCATTCTACAGGGGCCCTCCGTCGGTGGGGCGCCCCGCATGACGTAGCGCTACGGGGCAGTGGGCGGTGTCCAAGTGCTGCTTGGACAGCGGGATTCGGTGATGCTGGCGGGCCGTGCCTCGAGCCGGGTGGCGAGGGGCCCGCCAGATGGCAGCGTGTCTTGTCTTTAGCCGAGCGCGAAGCATCGGCGTTGAACGTCACCGTAGTGACGGAGGCTGGGCGCTGAGCCGGCTCACACCATCCGGCTCAGGATTAAAGTCCAATGACGTCCGGCGCATCCCGCTCTCGAACCGGTGGTCCGCGGCGGTTCAACGTTCCCCCAAGAACGGAGCCAGCGGCGGACCCAAACGAGAGGGAGACCCGGTGAGATGCGGGTGCCGCGCCGTCGTCGGGTGCGCGCGCGCTTGCAGCGCGCGCGGGAATCAATGTAGTCAAGCAGGATGTGAGGGCAGTTCACGCTGCCCTCGGTGTCTGGTCCGGTGTGGTGAGGCAGGGGGAGGCAAGCTCACCCCCGCTGTCTGGATATGGGGCTAGCGCCGGGTGCGCCTGGGCCGGGTGCGGGAGGCGGGGGGAATATCAACCCCCGCTCCGCGTAGAATCAATGGGGCTAGCGCCGTGTGCGCCTGGGCCGGGCCGGTGCCGGGGAGAATTCTCGATCCCCGGCCTCCGGGTCTTGATGTGGGCTTGACCTCTGAACGGGTCGGGGCCTGGTGCGGACGGGGCGAGCGAACTCGGCCGCCGTCCTTTGGGGGTGGATGTCAGTTTGGCGGAGGGAGCTGGGAGCTCGACCTCCGCGGTGGTGGCTGGTCCGGCTAGCGCAAGGTGCGCCTGGGCCGGTGGTGCATAGGCTCGCAGCTAGGAGGCGGAGCGCCGCGTGTGCGGCCGCGCCTCCGTAGTGCGAGAGGGATGCACTGCGCTTGCTGTCGCGGTCCGCCCGCCGGACGGCACCGGAGGGATTCGCGACTGCGTTGAGCTCAGCTCAACCGTCGGCGAACCTTGCGGGGCGTCGGCGGGCTTGACCGGCGATGGCGGTGCGCGATGCGGCCGAGCGAGCGAGGTGCGCTGCGAGCTCGGCAGGTTCGAGGTGTGAGCGGTGTGTGCGGAGGGGCGGTCGATGACCGTCGCCGCTCCGCTTGATGGTGGTCTTCGGTTGGAAGGACGACGCTTTCCAGGTTCAGTCGCGCTTCCGGCGATACAGGGCTAGTGCGGGTGAGACCCCCGGCGTACCGGGTGAGGCCCACCTAACCCGATCGGCGACAGGAAAGCGCGCTGCGAACCCGGTCTAAGCGTCGTCAACTTCATGGTAAGGCCCGCGGTGGTCGGCGGCTAACCGGACGTTCCCGCGGGAACGCCCCGGTAGCAGGCGGACGAGCGCGGGTGCGCGATTTCGGTGAAAACGCGCATTGATGGCGTGACTCGGCGGGCGGTCCGCCACTTCGCCGCTTGATGGCGCAGCTGGCGGACTCGCACTCGGCTGAGTCATCGTGGCAAACTTTTTCGCCGTGCGCCGCTGTAGTACGGGGGTGGGGGTGCTCGACGCTCGCGGGCGGAGCAGCAACCCCACCCCTAACGACGGGGTGCGAAAAATGTAGTCGCGCGCGAAGGTGGCCGGAGGCGGACGTGCGCACTCGACGGCACCGGGCGGGACCCTGAGCAGGTCGAGCGCCGCCGCCGACAGTATACGGTACGACAGTATATGCTACACTTTCAGATACATTATGATGACGTCATGTACCTCGTTGTTATTACCCAAGCTATGTTTTTTTTAGTTCGGAGAAGCGAAAAATGACGGTACCAAATACTGATATTAGCCAACCAAGTACCTCAGAAGAACTAATGTATAGACCAATGTAATGTATAGACTAATGTATAGACCTACGAGCCCAGACGAGCTAGCATTTATGAGCCTTGAAAATAATCCCTGTCAGCAATGTTATTGCTCTGATTGCTTGCTTATCTAACCTTCAGGGGGGATCCTTGGTAGTCTACATTCAAAGTGGCAACCAAAGACTGCCGGTGCGGTAGCCGCCATCTTGAATTTAATGAGAAATATTTTTTTATCGGATCGTTTTCAACAAAAAACAGGACTAAGTTGTTATAAATTTGATTCTTTCTACAGCTTTAGTTTTATTAACCATTTTTATCGTGCGATCGTTATTTTTCAAATAAAGCCAAATAAGTATTAAAGTATGATCGAATAATTCGTTGATTATTCATTTTAGGGCATGTTCAAAGTTGTGTAAAATAAACTAGATAGAGACACACTGCAACGTAAAATTTGTATCTTTATTGCGAATTTCTTTCGTTCGTCTTTAGTTACCTTTTTTGTTGAGACTAAATTATAATGATTCAAATTTACAACGATTTAAGACCTCACGCATTTAACAAAAAAATAACTTTTTATATAATTTTAGGTCAAGCAATCAAGACTTAAGTTGAATGACGTCAGTGGAACCAATTGTTGCTTATAATAATAATAATAAGTAAGTTTACGTTTTACATATTGAATTAAAAGTTCCCATTTAACCAATTTATATTAGAGTACTAGAAATTGCAAAAGACAGTACACATCTCTATGTATCAAACGCGCGCCGGCCCCGTCAAAGAAGCTACTACGTCGTTGTGAAGTCAAAGAAGCCGCCGCGGCCCGCTGCAGCTGTACTTTGCTTGTGTACGTTCGCGACTTCGTACAACATGTGGTTTTCCTACTTAGAAATATATTTTCTAAAACTTTATTTTTTTGGTGATGATTTTTATAATGAATCGCGCTCTGTTGGTAAAGTACACCTACTTTTGTAAATTTGGCGGAAATGCAAAACAACAGATTATAGAAAACTTCCTTGTACTTGCACAGAATAAGAAATACTCAGTACAAGTACCTGCTAAGGGATGCTTTTTTTTTTTGCTAAGAGATGCTAGGCGTAAATACTTATGAAGCACACCTTTGCGTAGTTGGATAGTTTGGCTTAATAATAATAATAACTCAATGTTTTATACTTTTGTAGCGTAAGCATCGAGCTCCCACCTTAAATAGTTAATTCGACAATCCCAGATGGTCCTATAAATCTTATCTGCAGTGAGCGAGTTTGCTTTATATAATACATACCTATACTCCTATCTGTATCTCCTACATACATTTATTTATTTATTTATAATTATGATGACATAAAGTCAAGTTCTTCCAACTCTCATCAGCGTATACATTGATTATTGGTAATTTAATTCCTATTCTGCTACATTTATAACTGTGTCTAAATCTGTTTCATGTTCTATATTAGGTTGAAGTAAAATAATGAAAAATATTAGTGACGATAATTCCCGAAATCCCCATTGGAGTAAGTAGTGAGGAATTCGGGAATGGCCCATTTTATCCTCTATCCTGCAAGAACGGTTATTGATTATGATATTAATCAAAAGATTTATCTGCATGTTTCACATATACTGTATGCAACGTTCCTTGTGAATAAATGTGAGTATAAGTGTGGACCTTATTGCGCGGCGATACGATTAGCGGTCGCGCAGCGTCGACAACAAAACGTAAGCATAAGATATCGTGGTAGGTCTCCAGATAGCTGTTGCACTACGTACGCGCCCCGTCGTCCGTGCGTTTCGCCAGTTCTATCCGCGTATGCGCAGGTAGAAAATGAAATTCGAATCGCGATTATACCCGGCCTTAACAAAGACAAGTTGACAAGTACATGCGGCAGCTACTGTGCAATAAATGACAGAGATCGAAATACAGAGCTCCAATTCAAGCCAAGTCGGTCAGGCCACCGGTGACCAGTGTGCATTGTTATATCTTACGTAACAAGTGGTTTTGCAACAGTAGGCATCTTTACGTATTGTGAGCAAGACATTGCTGCTGGTTACAATTTTTGAATGA
This sequence comes from Peribatodes rhomboidaria, assembly GCA_911728515.1. Lineage (NCBI taxonomy): Eukaryota > Metazoa > Arthropoda > Insecta > Lepidoptera > Geometridae > Peribatodes > Peribatodes rhomboidaria. Next base: position 4,629,236 of record OU452190.1, read on the forward strand.
ACTATCGAAAAAATATTTCAAAATAGCAATACAACTTAGGAAAAACATCAAGAGCACCTGTTTTTAAGCAAATGTTTTACGTCACAAATATTTTAATCACACAATGATGAAATATTTCGTATGACAAACGTTAAACGAATAAATATTTTACCGTAAGAAATACTAGGCATTTTTAAGACACTTAGCTTTTTGTATTTGATTGTGTTCATTTAAAAGATTTGCTTGAAACAACTTGGTAAAGTAATTATTTTAATATGGCAGGAATTGACAGACGTGCATTTTTTACTTAAAAATACACGTGCTTTAACTCATGTATTATTTTAACTATCATTTTAAAATTATTAGAACAATTGAAAACGTGACCATAACTACATTTATTAATATTATAGGTAATTAGCAACTGAATCACATGATATGATTTGCGTTTCAGGACCATTTTACTTAAATTTTTTTTGGCCCTTCAAAGTCAAAGTCAAAATATTTTTATTCAATTTAGGTATCAAAGATACACAACGTCAAAGTATTTAAATAGACTCGACCGCCTTGTTCGGATAAAGAGCCTCTACTCAGAAGAACAGGCAAGAAACTGATGGGCATTATTTTTTCAAATAATAAATAAATTACAGTCTCACAAATTTTGGCTTACAACTAGGTAATATGTATCTATTACTATAACTAGTTACTATAACTAGTGGCTACTTGGCGGAAGCGGAAGGCTTCAGACATCTTTGTCTTCTAAATAATTCTTAACCTTATAATACCCTCTTTTCATTAATGTAGTTTTTACAGTTCACAAACTAGTCCTCATGGCCAGCTTTCGATTAGTGATTGCGATCTCTAGATCTATTTTGGTGTCAAAGTCAAAGTCAAAATGTTTTTATTCAATTTAGGTATCAAAGATACACTTATGAACGTCAAAGTTATTTAAATAGACTCGACCGCCTTGTTCGGACAAAAAGCCTCTACTCAGAAGAACAGGCAAGAAACTGAGGGGCATTATTTTTTCAAATAATAAATAAATTACAGTCTCACAAATTTTGGCTTACAACTAGGTAATATCTATAAATACTAGTGGCTACTTGGCGGAAGTGGAAGGCTCCAGACATCTTTATCTTCTAAATAATTCTTAACCTTATAATATCCTCTTTTCATTAATGTAGTTTTTACATGTGATTTGAATTTTCCCTCGGTGAGCCCTGTTATATTTTTCGGGATTTTATTGTAAAAACTAACGCAGTTGCCTAAAATGACTTTTTTGACTTAGTCAGTCTAAATCTCGGTACAGCTATCCTATCCTTATTTCTAGTGTTATAATTGTGATAGTCACTGTTCAATTTAAATTTATGTAGATTTTTGCGAACGTGCATAATATTTTCAAAGATATACAGAGAAGGTAAAGTTAATATATTTATTTCTTTAAATAAATCTCTCAATGATTAAAGCGGTGTAAAAGTCGACCTACAAAGCTAGCATGAGCCGTGGATACATTGTCTTTTTACAAATTTTATCCCGCGAGAAAGAGACAAACATTTCAGTATTCTAGCTTAGTCACAACGGATAAAAACGGTGGAAAGCCTGCTGATGCCCCTGGTGGTGTCGCCGGCACACGCGCAACGCTTCCTGCCACAGCGAGGCACTGATGTCACGGCTGCACCATGCCCCTGCGCTCGCCGATAAGTTTCACGTACGACCCCTTCAGGCCAGCTTCCGAAGCGCACTCACCGCGATCTCCTGGTTCAGTTTGGCGTAGAAGTCTCCCTGGTGGTGCCGCCGGCAAAAACGCACCGCCTCCTGCACAGCGAGGCACTAATGTTGCGGCTGCATTATACCCCTGCGCTCGCCAACAAGTTTCACGTACGACCCCTTTAGGCCAGCTTCCAAAGTGCACTCACCGCGATCTCCTGGTCCAGTTTGGTGTAGAAGTCTCCCTGGTGGAGTCGTCGGCAAAAACGCACCGCCTTCTGCACAGCGAGGCACTAATATCGCGGCTGCACCATGCCCCCTGCGCTCGCCAACAAGTTTCACGTACGACCCCTTTAGGCCAGCTTCCAAAGTGCACTCACCGCGATCTCCTGGTCCAGTTTGGTGTAGAAGTCTCCCTGGTGGTGCCGCCGGCGCACGCGCACCGCCTGCCGCAGCGAGGCGCTCGTGTCGCGCCCGCACCATCCCCCCACGCGCTCGCCGACGTGTTCCAGCATGTCGGCGACGCGACTGCAACAACGACAATAACAGCTTTTAGGCTAAGCTACAATATTTTAGCCAATAAGGGGTCATGTATAAATTACATTACACGAATTTTATGATTTTTTGCCCCTCCCCCTGTCCTTGTCACAGCTGGTCACATTTGTGAAACTCCCCCCTCCCTAGAGTGTAGTAAACAATTTTTGGACTTTTGTTGATATTATTAAAACAGCTTGACTGATTCCAATAAAATTTGTAAGGGACCACTGAAGTATGCACTAACCAAGCAAAAAAAGAATCCTTAAAATCGATTCACAATTGGCGGAATGATCACGTAACATACATACAAAAAAAACCACACTGTCGACTCGAAAACCTCCTCCTTTTTTTGAAGTCGGTTAACAATGAAGTAAAGAGCCATGAAAACGCTACTCCCACCGGTTTATCAAACGTGGACAAAATTGTCAGGGAGGACATTTTTATCCTCTCCCCGGGGAGATATTGTCTACCACCGTGCCCTGCTGGGATGGCTTGGATAGACTTGCAGAAGAATGAACTAGCCAAACCAACCCAACCACGGGGTAATTTCAAAATGTGCTCTTTGTAATTTGTGCACAAGGTTCAAAATGAGCATGCATCGGGGATTATGCGATCATATAATTCTCTGTGATCACATCATAGCTTTCTCTACACTAGCCTTTTGCCTGCTTCACGATATTATAGCCACAACGAAACGTACTACCCAATGAAATGTAGCGCTCGTATAATAAGATAATTTACTGACCGAAATAAAAACTGAAATAAAATTTGCCATTATTCTAGATGATTTCGTTTTGTCTTTTATCTTTTTTTTTAATGTATAATAGGTCGGCGTTTGACCACCAACTCGCCTGCTGTTAAGCGACGTTGTGGTCTAAGATGGAGCACGACGACCTAGAAGGTACTTATTCACTCTAGCCTTGAAGTTTACTAGAGTGAAGAAGTACAAAGACAGCAGTTGTGTAAGGCGCTACAAGATTATTCTTAAACAAAAACCATCAGTCTTACTCTTACTAATATTATAAACGCGAAAGTTTGTAAGAATAAATGGATGGATGGATGGATGTTTGTCACTCTTTCACGCCAGAATGGCTCAACAGATCTGGATGAAATTTGGCACAGAGATAGATTATAGTCTAGAATAGCACATAATACTTTTTAACCGCGGAAACCGCGGGGCGCAACTAGTCAACCATAATTACTGTATGTCATAAACTGTGAGATAAAAACACCGTCTAAACATTAGTATGGATAATATTAATGGCAAGCACAATAAGACATAGTTTAATGAATAAAAAAAGTAGCGACGTCGTACATTTAATGAGCATGATGTCATCAGGTAAAGTTAAAAAAAATCATGATCTTGGTGAAGCAGGTTCAATATAGCCTTGAAGCTTCGATAATGTACATGGTCATAAAATAAAAACTGACTAGCTGTTTAAAGTACATATTTTATTGTTTTTCATATTTATGGCAGAAGGCAGGCAGGCGGGTTCAAACCCAGCCGACGGCAACGCACCACTTTGTTCATTGAGTGATCATTTGTGCGTATTGTATGTCATCTGCTACATGACTGGAGCCCGGTGTATGGCGACAGGCTCGCCCCCTGTCACATTTGGGTCTGAATATCGTCTGGCGCAGTGTGGGTGTTGTATTACACTTCTGCCAGCCCCTTGGGGGAAATACGTGACGATATGTTATGTGCAAGCAATATTATTATTATCTTCGTCACTCTGACAACATTTCTAACAAGAGAGATACAAAATCTTGCCTCAAGTCTGAGTTTGTTAACATTTTTTTCAAACTAACTGATCGCAATGCAAATCTTTGTGTCTGTGCAAAATAAACTTATGTTTCCGTAGGAAAAAAGTATGTTCCTACCAAATATTTACTCATACAATTGTAACCAAGATTAGTGTTCATTTTAGAATTATCGTCAGGATTTAAGGTGACTGCCTCGGTGGCTCAGTTGGTAGTGAACCTGCCTTCTGAGCTTGGGGGCTCGGGTTCGATTCCCACCTAGGGCAAACATTCGTGTGATGAATATTAGTGTTCGTTGTGTGTCTGGGTGTTAATATCTATTTAAGTATGTATATGAGTCTCTGGCAGCCTTAGTACAAGCTTTGCTTAGTTTAGGGTCAGGCGACCGTGTGTGGAAGTGTCCCGAATTTATTATTATTACTAGCTGCATCCCGCGGTTAAAAAGTATCCTATGTGCTATTCTAGACTATAATCTATCTCTGTGCCAAATTTCATCCAGATCTGTTCAGCCGTTCTGGCGTGAAAGAGTAACAAACATCCATCCATACAAACTTTCGCGTTTATAATATTAGTAGGATAGGATTTATTGCTCTTGCCGGTGGAGTTATGCCCAGGTGGCGGTCTCCTGTTATTGTTTTCACCTCTTTGTACGACATGACATCTACTTTGTTTTAATTGGTATTTTCGTTTTTTTCATTTATTTCTATTTTTAACCCCCGACGCAAAAATGAGGGTGTTATAAGTTGTACGTGTGTGTCTGTGTGTCTGTCTGTGTGTGTGTGGCATCTCTCGAACGGATGAACTGATTCTGATTTTGTTTTTTTTTTGTTTGAAAGGTGAATTAGTCGGGAGTGTTCCTAGCTATAAATAAATAAATTCGGGACACTTCCACACACGGTCGCCTGACCCCAAACTAAACAATGCTTACAAGCTTTGCTTAGTTTGGGCTATGGATGCCAGAGACTGATATACATACTTAGATATTTTTAAATACATACTTAAATACATATTAACACCCAGACATAGAACAAACACAAATGTTCATCGCATAAATGTTTGCCTTAGGTGGGAATCGAACCCACGCCCCCAAGCTCAGAAGGCAGGTTCACTACCAACTGAGCCACCGAGGCAGTCATGCTATGTTTGATGAAAATTGGTATCAGGGGGTTTTTAATGTTTAATTTATACTTGTTGAATTATCTATTTCTTCTGGGGTTTTGTTCTACTTGTGCCGGCTCCCAGTAGCGCCGGAACACAAAGGGGCTACCCTTTGGCCAGAACTTTTGAGACCAGGTTCAGTTGGAGTCTAAAAGTTTCGTGTTCTCTTTCGTCTTTCTAGTCCTTTCTTTGCATATTGATTCAATGTTCTCTTTCGTCCTTCCTGTCCTCTCTTCCCAAATTCATACCTTTCCAACTAAGATTGTCTTCATCAGTCTGTCATGTCATACAAGGTGGGCATATTTTTTTTAAATACATTACTTTTTAATAACAAGTATGTATGTAAGTCATCATTACATTTATACGTATTTACAAATATTAATTTGACATTTCTAATTTTTTTTTTTTTAAATTTTTTTTTAAAATAAAGTACCTAAGTATAATTCGATCAAAGAATTTCATAATAGTTTCGAATTATTAACTTTTTATATCATAACTAATTTTGTATATATCTTTAATATTGTTGTGAAATCGTTTACAGTAAAAAGTTATTTATTTCCGAAACAACGATTCCAGTACAATGATGCATTTAATTATTTATTTTGAAATCACTGATCGTTGCACTGAACTTTAAACCTTATGACTGCCGACAAGGACACTAAATTGTTTTGATAATGGAATTTATTTTATGGTTTAAAAATCATCTTGAAGATTTGTGAAGATTAGGATGTCTAAAGCGTCCTAAAGTCAAGGTCATTTTATTCTAATTGTTTCTGACAGAAACCACAACGATTTTTTGCGACTGATCTAAAGTTGTTAGACGTAGGGAAGCTGCCTGCGACAGGTTCTTGTATAACAAAAAAAAACAAGAATACAGAGTAATCAATAGTCGTAAAAAGTTAACAAATAAACATCCGTACGGGAAGTCACTGAAGAACGTGTTATTAAATTTCAAACATTCTGTCAAGCCGGAAGATGGTTAAGTTAATTCGAGACCAAACTTATGGTGGCAAGTAAGGTAGTTAACACAGAATACTCCCTTTTAAGCCGGAAGATGGTTAAGTTAATTCGAGACCAAACTTATGGTGGCAAGTTAGGTAGTTCACACAGAATACTCCCTTTTAAGCCGGAAGATGGTTAAGTTAATTCAAGACCAAATTTATGGTGGCAAGTAAGGTAGTTCACACAGAATACTCCCTATTAATGGCAGTTAGTAAATATTGGTTGAAAATTCTTATTCAGTTTGTGCTCAGGGATATTAGACAAGACTGGAGATCAGAAATCAAGTCAGGAGTCATATGTTCTATATCTAGACACTGTAATGGCAGTACCATTTGAATTGGAATATGACAGTCATTCATTTTAAAATAAATACAATACTTGGTATTCAATTTTAAAAGTTTTTAAAAGCACTGTTTAAATTGACTTTGTACATTTTTATTTTGACACAAGATCGCTTTGTGTTTGATCTAATCTACTTGATACTTAAAAAAGGTTTTATATGTATTAATAAATTAAAAAAGCAATTTAAACGAACCTCGATGTAAAGAACCAGTAGAGGATGGCGGTGAAGATGGCCAGCTCGGCGGCTCCGCTGGCCACCCGCACATTCTCCACCACCGTCCACACGCCCACTATCGTATCCATCTCCGTACAGTTCCCGGCGGCAGTCACTACATCACCGACCAAACTCGAGTTGCACCTCTCACTGTGCCCGTGAATTTTGAATGAAAAAAAACACTCGAACAAAATTTAAAAACAGAGTCTCTATATTTGTATTCAAAAGTAGTCAGTCTCTGAAAATTGATTAAACAAAAAATCGATTTCAAATTCCGCTACACGTTTGAACTGTTAAGGAGTCGGAGTCACAATAAGTGGTAGCGGCCGCCGCTGTCACGACGTACATTCGCATGACCCGAGCACATCTGAGTGAGGTGGAAGCGCTGGCGTGATAGATAACACTACAACCACTGGCCGAGCATGCGATACTGATGTGAAAACAATAATTAATAACGACCTAATTGGTGTGCGATAAACTGACAACCCCAAGGAGCGAAGTCCACGTGCTTGCACTCGCGATTGTTACGAGTGACTATGGAAAAGTACAATCTGGGCGAACAATGTCACAAAGGAAAACATTCACATACATGTCGCCGTCAAGGAAGGAGGCATAAGATACATAATTATAATTATAATATCAAAGGAAATAGGAAGTAAAATAACCAATTCTATAAAAGCTATTGATGCCATTAAGATGGTATGGAAGTATTAAAGATAAACAAGATTACTAAAGCATTAATGATATTGACATTGGAAAACCCAGCCAGCAGCCGACATGATAAAACTGAAATTATAAATGTCATTGGTCAAATAAGCATTATCATAAAAGTCGGCATGGCACACAGGTGAAAATCGATAACATAATTATCTCGTGTAAAGAGCAAAAGTCAATAGATCGAAACTTTTATGAGCAAAAATGATGCAAACTATACAATTCGTTAGACTATTTGGGCACGAGATCTGGCTGTGGCATGATTGAGTAGAATCAACAAAGTTTTTAATATCAACAGTTAAAATAAACAAAATAAGTTTATAGGCACAAAAAAGGGAAATAAATAAACAAAAGTACTTCATAAAGTATGAACTTCATAATGATGTAGGTTTTCAAAGATTTGGAGTATACTTTTATACGATTTGTCTAAGTAAAAGCGTACCTAAAATGAACGTGGAACCACTGAACAAAATAGTATAATACATAGATTCTTGCCCTCAAAATTGTACAATGACATATTACGTAAGTCAACCTATGGACTCTGATAACAAGTGTTCTAAATATACTTAAATAGATTAACTATTAAGTGGTCATTAAAAACAAACAAGATTAAGGAAACCTAATTTGATTTGAGTAATTTATAAAATCTCAAAGAAAAGGAGAAAAAAATCCTTCAGCCCATTTGTGTAAATATTATTCTTAGACAAAAACAAACATTTGTGACTACACCTACAGAAATATTACGATGTACGGGTGCTAAATAACAGGTTGAAAAAAGCCTAAAATGGAGGATTCCGGTTTGGACTGATCACATTCCTAAGAACGATAATGTTTATGTACGAATGTTTTAGTGAAAGAATCAACGAACCAAGGGTGCGAACACGGACATTTAAACTGACATTTAATTATATAAATAACAGCATGATGACGTGACTAACACATCAAATACTTTTACAGTGAAAGTTGCAGAGAAGCAACTAATTATAACACATTTAATTAAATATACACTAAACTAGTTATTTTATGTTTAGGAAGATAGAAGGTAAGAGAGAACGTAGAATACCGAGCAAAACATTTATAGATCCAACAAAAGAGAAGGCAGATGTTATGTCGTACAAGGAGATGACACTAGCAGAAGACCATCAAGCATTACTCTACCGACAAGAACGACGTTCAATTGTGAATGTATGAATACCAACATTTCGCTAAAAAGCTCTCCCAATGAGGAATTTAGGAAATCTTTAATAAGCAACCATTTAAAGGCGGAATGAACGCGCTTTGCAAAATTTGAGCTTTGTAAACCTTGTCTTCACTTTTCGAGATTTGATCAGTTGATGTGTGGGTGAACGCTTGAAATATACATACATTAATATACTTACATATATACATACTTACATGTAAACATATTCAACAGATACAAAAAAAATATGTAAATATTCAAAGTAATCAAATTCTAAATAAAATTAAATTTAAAATTCGAATATTCTATTTGAATTTGCATAACATTAATAATTCTATCATTGTAGGCAAATTGAGTTTTGCAAATCAGTTGGATTTTGCGCAATACGACTAGTTAGTGTGACTAGTATTTAAATTCATGTACTTGATTAAATAAATCAATCATCCAGGTAAATTAGGTATCTATTTGATAGAATTAGCAAAGTCGCACATAATCTGACAACAAAATTAAATTTCAGATATCCTGAAACATTATCTGTATTAACGAAATTTGACGTTATCTTATTAATTACTTGGTACAATAAAATTAAAGAGTAACCGACTTTCTATGAAAAGTAATAAATCAATATGAATGAGATCAATCAACGTTTGATATACTTATAAAATTAGGTTGGTAATTTGATATAGAATAGAATTATTGTGTGTACAAATATGTACTACAAGTGTAATATCAAGCAAAGCGCTATAATATGCAAATGTAGACGGAAATAATTAGAGAACAGCAATGTCGAATATAATAACACGTTTACACTAATTTAAAAAAAGCGTTATGTAAAATCAATACGGCAAGCCTTTGCAAACAAAACCATGTATTCATAACAGTAGACCAGCACAAAAAAATATCAGATCAAACCATAAAGTTCTGAAACTTCAACAGGCAAAGAATTTTAAAGCAAAAAATATGACTAAAGAATCCCAAATGTGTAAATAGCTTACTTTTAAAGCCAATTTAAACAATTCATTGATATATGCTATACGAAATGTTCAGTCTATCATACTGTCACGTAATGAGAACATAAATACGGCGATCGGGAAAGCGAAAACTCTACGGAAGCACTCCCACATCGGTGCCAAGAAATTCAGATCACAACTACCAGGTTAGTAAGCAGAATTCTCAATGAACAGCAAGCCGGCAAGAAAAATTATCAGGTCGAAACTAATGTATAACAAAATCATGATCCGATTACAAATATCGAAGATATTATATTACATGCAAACATAAACCTTAAACGAAACACACAGCTCAAAATAATTAGACGGCGCAGAAAGTGAAATCGATTAATTTGTTCTTTTTTCTGCAAAACGATCGCCCGCCGACCTTTGTAGCAGGTGTATTTTAAGTTGTCTTACCAAAATACTAGACTATAATAACTGACAGCACAGCAAGTTAACAGTTTCGCGAATGAAATAGTCTTTCGGTGAGCACTCCGATACGGTTCGTGATAATGAAATGGCGAAAGAATGTGAAAATTTATATAACACGGTCGAAAACGATCGAGCGGAACGAAAGCGGCGCGCGGCGCGTCGACTCTTGCGCACGGAGGACGCTCTACTGAAGCGCTAGGTGGCATACTTCACGTAACGTGGCGAGTGCTAACTATATTTTTTTCTCTATACGAGCTATTATCGACTAGCACTCTTTACTCTTCGTTCCAAATAAAAGCAACCAACTAAAAGTTAATACTTAATGTTAACTCTAAATACTTAAATACTATTTCTTGTACTTAATTAAATTGAAGCGGATCTAATTTTGCACAAAACATGGGAAAATTATAAAGACAATATATAATTGAACACTTGAGTAAATACCAGATTCCGAGGTATACAGTATACACGTAAAAACACAATTAACATAAATAGCCGCCCAATGCGTCAGACAGAACGTGATGTTTCAAAACATATTGTTATATGCTTTTTCATTAAGAACCTATGGGAGCAGGACCCTAATTTGAATACAATACGATTTGTCATTATTAACACAAAGGCGATTTCGCTCAAATATGCAAAACGTTTTACGTGAGCGATGCCGCAAACTATTCGTTTCGTTTTCGAATTAAAAAAAAACCTTTTATAATGAAAAAATAAACTAGACAAAAACCGGTGATAAGATCAAAACAATAATGATAATGTAAAAGATAAATAACGTACTCCCCGTGTAATGTGTAGTACAAAGATCGAAAATTTGGAGTAATTATGTAACCTGTGTTTAGGAAAATATGAAATTCCAGAATAACAACATATTTTCAGGGCCAAAAAAGCAGGAGTTGGCTATTTTCCTGACCTACGTCACTGTACGTGCAGATTGTATGTTAGATTTTAAGCATTTTGCCACGAAACAGATAGTTCAAACATGTGGCTCGCCAACAGATATTACATCCAAAATACATTTGACAGATTCGCGCAAATAATACCATTTGATTATACTTTAGCTAGACAATCCTACATGAAAGAACGGTAAAGTTTTTCAGTTATATGCAAGTTTTGTACAACAAACTCAATGTATCAGTGTACTTTTGTCACTTCCTTAAACAGCTTGACAAATTTTGAAGAGCAGCATGTCGTTAGGGCCGTCTTCATGTTTAAAGTGTAATAGATTATTTTTGTAGTCGGGTTTTCTAATTGTATATTTTCCTGAATAATTTTAGACACACAAGGGAGTAATTTTTGTAGGAGGAACGTGTTGTGTACGTAACGTTACATTATGCTGCATACTGTGACCGAGGCATTAATGAAATAACGGTTAACTGGAAAATATTGTTCTCGGGTTAGCATTCCGTGTCCGAAGTTATTCCGGCATCGGTTTCCAGGATACCGCCCAAGTGGTCATAAACGGTGTACAATTGTGGTGGTGGCTGACCAATGAGCCGACAATTGCCACACAGTGCTGTAATTGATAGTTCTTCAACGGTCGGGTCACGCAAGACTTGATACGTATGTCATCAATCAAACACAGTTTTAGTTCTTTGTCATACCCTATACAGACTTAACGGCGAGAAGTCTCGTCGAGACTCAACCCTCTGCAGACTCACGGCGAGAAGACTCAGAGACAGAGAAACCTCTCATACTCAACTTAGAGAAACTGCTTTTATGCTTTACACGTAATTAATTAAATAATTAACTAATTAAATGCGATGTACAGATGCTTGCTCGTGCAGATTTAGAAATAAATAAATTACTACCTAATAATTTGTTAAGGTCAATAATTTATAGGTGGTAATAGTTGTAAGGTTAGGAAGTTTTTAAGGTGGTTTAGTTTGCATAAAGAATTGTAGCGTGTAGCGATAAGGGTATTGATACAAACTGTTAGGTTTTCAATACTTTGTGTTTTAAGATGTATATTTTTTACGAAATAAATAATTAAAAAAAAAAAACATACGCATCTACGAGTACGCTTCTCAGGTGTTTTCGGGGTGCCTCGCCGAGATTCGGCAGAGGGCTTCGATTAGATATACAATTTTACATACCTGTCGTAAGTCGTTAAAAATCTGGCCTCTACACATCGTCACAATCAGCGTTCTTCAAAATAATTAAATAAATTTAACTTCGTTTGAATCTAAACTTTATGATTTCGCAATAACGTTGACATTTGCTAGTGTTTTGGCACACTTAGACGTCGTGACACTGACGCGATCACAGGGCGACTGACAGCAGAACAAGGCCTACACTTGGTGCCATTGGCACTGAAAAACTAAGCTTTCTTATATGTCAAGTTTCAATAAGTCAAATAAGTTATTTTTAGGCAACTGTGTTCGTTTTTACAATAAAATCCCGCAAATATAACAGGGACCCTATTCGGAGATTTAACATTCTCATCTCACCTTCTTTCGTCCTTGTTGCTCTCATTTAAAACGTCATAGGTGTGAGAGTGACCAAGATAAAATCACATCTCATCTCACGCGCAGGAATAGCCCCCCTGGGCTCACCGAAGGAAAATTCAAATCACATGTAAAAACTACATTAATGAAAAGAGGATATTATAAGGTTAAGAATTATTTAGAAGATAAAGATGTCTGGAGCCTTTCACTTCCGTCAAGTAGACACTAGTATTTATAGATATACCTAGGGTTGTAAGCCAAAATTTGTGAGACTGTAATTTATTTATTATTTAAAAAAATAATGCCCCTCAGTTTCTAGCCTGTTCTTCTGAGTAGAGGCTCTTTATACGAACAAGGCGGTCGAGTCTATTTAAATAACTTTGACGTTCGTAAGTGTATCTTTCATACCTAAAATGAATAAAAACATTTTGACTTTGACTTTGAATACGAAATACGAATACGAAGTATTGAAACTTGACATGTATTGATTTAGAGACTAGACCTGATATACCTATATGTATATCTGAACGAAGGCAGGGGAAATCAAAGTTACTTGTACTCTTTTGTTCCTTTCAACAGGTGTTTCGTTTTGTGAGACGTGATCAAACCTAGATTTAAGCAACATTACAACAGAACAAGGCTACTCTACATACCATTACTCTACTACTATTTACTATTAATATCTACTTTACATAATTAAGTAGGTAACAGGTACCTACTTAATTATGTCATATAGTCTAATAAGTAGTATACCTAGTAGTAGTAGCAGTCATTTGTGAACATGCGATTTTTTTTGTTACCACTTTTTGCGCCGGAGTTAAAAATTCGCACGCATTTTCTTGCGACGCGTTTTTTTGGAGAGCGACCAATTTTTTTGTGGTGGTTTTATCTAGATTATCCACTAGTGGTTAATGATGCTAAATTGGTATCATGTCTAGAGTGGCGAGGCTGGTAAACGCCATTTATGGCAAATTTTGCGAATTTTCTTATAAGGAAACTTGCAATTTATTCGTAGGCAGTTCCATGATTCGAATGTTATGATTTGATGAGTTCCATGACCCAGTATAATAATGGTACTTGTGGACTGATTGAATAATAATTATTAATAGATATATTTTTATTTTACTTCCTTTAATCTTACTTTCAATTTACGATTAACTAATGCAAGGTTACAAGATTTAGTTCAGAATTGTAAATTGTAATAAGTCTATAGTAGACCAGAAATTTATCTGTAAGATTTGACTGGAGGAGCAACAATCGAATTTTCTAAACAAATATCATATCCCTGTGTGAAAAATTTTAGTTCCATCATTTGGTCACCTGTACAAGTGAGTTGATTGCACCTTAAATCTAAAATACGTTGTGATCAGGTTAAACTAGATGTAAATTATTCAACGACGCAGGCTACCGTTGGTACTGTATCATTAAAGAACATTTTACAAGATAATTAGGGCTCGTAAACCAGAATGAACGTGGAAAAAACAGGATCGGAAATAAAGATATGTAGGTAAGTTGCTTGCAGAAATATGGGCAGTCTAGCACGTAGAGCAAGATGCAAGATATTTGGCTTTTAGCATACCGTAGAAGAGAAAGAGAGGACGAGACAAACCAAGGAAAGTAATTTTATTATGCATAGGCTAGATTAAATAAAAGAGTCCTACAGGTAGAAACGCTAATAAAACCATCTGAGCCTGGAAATAAGCTTTTGAATAATCGATTGTTGATAAATTGCTGATAGTACCATGTAAATGAAGGATTATTCTACCTGAGTAAAGGTATTAGCTTGATCAACGAATTACAACAGTTTCAAATTTGTATGTAATTTGTTTGTTGTTTATTTTGTGTTATTTTTATTTTTGTTGTAGTTTATTGATAGTTTTTGTTATAATCTTTTTGTATTTTATTTATTATCATTTTGTAGTGTGTTCTGTGTATGTGCTTGTACCGTGACATCACCAAGCGATTTCAACAGAAGACCAGCGCCGGTTAACAGTGTAAGTAGTACTAAGTGGCTACTTGGCGGAAGTGGAAGGCTCCAGACATTTTTGTCTTGTAAATAATTGTTAACCTTATAATTTCCTCTTTTCGATAATGTAGTTTTTACATCTGCTTTAAATTTTCCTTTAGCGAGCCCTGTTATAGGGATTTTATTATAAAAACGAACGCAGTTGCCTAAAAATGACTTATTTGACTTAGTTAGTCTAAATCTCGGTACAGCTTTCCTATCCTTTTCGTCGGTCGGTCGTTATATTATTATCGGGTTTCCCGTCCTCCCTTTTCCTCTATGATGGCTTTGTATCGTTTTTGATATACTCGTACCAAATGCCCAAAGTATCTGAATCAAAAAGATTACATTCAAATATGTGCTCAACACAACAGGCGTAAATGATATGACACTCAAAACAAACATACTACATACTGCGCATCAACCATTACCCCCTACAAAGACGAAATAAATATTATTTACTTATAACTTATCATTGGTTTATCTAAAATTCAAGATAAAGGATTTCAAGCATTAATTTTTAAAGACGCCTAAAGGTTATTGACAATGTCAGTCCATAATAACAAGTGGCTTAAAATATTATAAAACTTAGATATGTAATAAGATTGAAGATAAAATTACATATATACCTATAGAAAGTTCGATAGCACGTGAGCCAGGCACGCGAAAGAATTGAAGGAATATACATACTATAGATTATAAATAGTCAAAGATTACTTGATTAATCGATAAATCTTACTTTTTATGAGCCGGATCTAGAGGATTTGATAAGGTACTTATTTACTTACAATGATTACAGTAAATACCTTTTAAAGCTTACAGGTGTAAGTTACCTAACTCAAAGTTTAATGCCCCCTTGTGTTGCTCTGGTCTCAGTTTAGATAAAATGACAGTAGAAAAAGTACTTACTGCATTGTTACTACTTTGGTCTGATTTTATAAACGCAAGTATTTCTAATTAATGACAACGCTAGATAATTTCCAAACCAAATGTATCTAGACGGAGGCGGATATTACGTAGACGTCGCATCTCGCTGCGGTGTGCGGAGCGACGGAAATTTGCATGTGCATCTCCGCATGGAGACGCGGTGTTAGTGTGTATACCCTGCGTTTTTTGTGTACATTTCGAGATTTTACAGCCAAAGTTAAATTCCGCATCACCGCACACCGGAGCGCTGTCCGGTGCAGTGTGTTTTGCGCATAAAATCGTAGCAACAGTTACATTTTTTTTTCTTTGAAATTGTAGTGGAAAGTTGTTGCGAACTAAATAAGATATTGTTTTGACGATATATACTTAGTTAAAATTAGTTTGCTGGTATTTCTAGACACACTTTTTTGGAAATTTTGTACTAGACCCAAAAATTTATAATTATGTGGTTAATGTGAAATTATGAGATTATTTTATTTTATTTTATTTTTAGTGACGTTTATCATAGCTTCAAAACTTGTCATAGATAACAAATAGTAAGCGACCTAAGTCTTACGTACCTATCAGATTAGATTGTTTCTATACTAAATTTAAATTTAGCTTTTTTAGCACATGAAAATGAAACAATCACGTTATGC
This sequence comes from Peribatodes rhomboidaria, assembly GCA_911728515.1. NCBI lineage: Eukaryota > Metazoa > Arthropoda > Insecta > Lepidoptera > Geometridae > Peribatodes > Peribatodes rhomboidaria. The sequence goes on from OU452190.1 coordinate 4,645,271, forward strand.
GCATTAGAAATTGGAAGACGGAAAATTGTAATGAGAACCGAACACCAGCAAAGTAAACATTTCTTATTTATCAAGATTGCGGTGTCTTAAAAAAGTGTTTAAGAAACAATTTCATATATCGTTCGCTCAACGGACAAAAAAGATAAGTTTTCTTAGTAATTATGATTAAAAATGAGATTATTAATTATGATTAGCCAAAGAAAGAATGAAATAATCGCTGTAGCAACTGTGTTATCACTCTCATAGAATAGGTAAGGAACTTTCGAGATAATCTGCCCCTGTGCAAGGTGATTATGATTACACTAATTGTCTTCAGCTGAATCGATCGGTTATGAAACAAACGATCTTTTACATAACATATAATTATGAATTACTTTTATGTAAAATAATGACATAACAACAAACGCTAATGTACTAAAGTAGGGCCTGTAGTTGCCTCAAGAACATTTTGACACAAGTGAATAAGTAATCCTATCAATACGACCGTCATCAAAGTTACTTTTTCCACTGTAACTAGATTATCATTTCTCTAGCATTTGAACCAAATCATCATTGAAATCTACGAAATCCTACTAATATTATAAACGCGAAAGTTTGTGAGAATGGACGGATGGATGTTCGTTACTCTTTCACGCCAGAACGGCTGAACATATCTGGATGAAATTTGGCACAGAGATAGATTATGGTCTGGAATAGCATATAGGATAATTTTTAATTTTTTTTTCCCGCGAGTGAAACCGCGGGGTGCAGCTATTTAAACTGACGTTTCAAATCGACTAGATCCACAAATTTGTATGGAAACAGCCGATTTTGTCGTTATGAAACGTTGGTTTAGATGTCTGTGCTCGCACTATTGGCACAGTACCGGGATGCGGCGTAGACATTAGATAATATCACATTCATCATTACAGTCTTCTACATCTCACTGCAGGGACACTGACCTACCCTACATCGAAGATGATTGAGCCGTTATCCGCCACGCCGGCTCAGTTCAATTTGGTGGATGTCACCTGTCTTGTAACAAATAATTCTAAGACATGTCAGTTTTCCTTCACCGTAAGAGAGCGTGTCAAAGTTCGTGTGCAAACTTTTCTACGAGAGAAAAGTTTACTGGTGTACGGCCAGTGGCCCTATTCGGAGATTTGAGATTTTCATCTCACCTTTTTTCGTCCTTGTTGCTCTCGTTTGAAACGTCATAGGTGTGAGAGTGACCAAGATAAAATCTCATCTCATCTCACGCGCAGAAGGCCTGCTATGACATCTTATTTCTATCATCTTTACGTTTTTTTCGACGCTGCGTGATCGGGAATCGTATCGCCGCGCAATAAGGTTCATGGTCGCTCAGCGTCGACAACAAAACGTAAACATTATGGAAATAAGCAAGGTAGGCCCCGGGAACGAACTTTTCTTTTTAAATTACTTAATATGCTTGCGTTTGGCCGCCAACATGCCTGATGAAGAAACCGATTCACTCGAGACTTGAAGACACCCAGATTATAAGTGTCAGGGATCACACTCTCTGGCGGAGTATTCCACACTCTAGCGGTCCCACTACCAGCGGTACTCATGATATCGGTCATAGGTTTAGGTTTAGGTTAGGTTTAAAGACATTTATTCTCATTAAAGATTATAGCATCACTTACATGAGAATACAGCGTATAAGTAAATTAGGTAGTTCGTCGTCACACAAAGTCTTAAATATAGGTACTTAAAGACAATTTAGTAAACAAAACAACTTAATTGGACGTTACTTAAAAGTTTAGCACACAAATGAAGCTAATAACAGCATAGCGTATAAATCATGCAGATCTAGGTACTCAGTAACAAGATGCGAATTTAAATAACAAAATATTTATTATTTAAATTTGCATCTTAAGAACATGTTCACTAAGCCGCTTTTTGAACGCGTTAAATGTGGTTACTTTTTTTATATCCGAAGGTATTTTGTTGAAGAGGTGCGCACCTTCAAAAGTTATCATAGTTTTACCGTAGTTAGTCCGTGTCTTTGGCAAAACAATGAAGCTACCGCGGCGAGTGCAGGGGTATGAAACATTTTGTTTTCGTTTGGTGAACTGCAGATTCGTGTGAACGTTTTTATTCATGGTTTTTCGTATAAAAATGCAAGTATTGTAGACGTATAGTTGTTTTATGTTCATTAATTTAGTTTCTTTGTAAATCTTATCAGTTTGTGTTAGGTAGTGGTAGTTAAAAATAGTTTTAATAATTTTATTTTGTAAAATTTGTAGTTCGGATATTCTGGTTTTGACAGCATTTCCCCAGATTTCAACAAGGTATAGAAGGTGCGGCTTTACAAGCGCATTGTAAATTGTGAGACGTAGTTTACTTGGGATACATCGCACTATGTGGCGGATGGAGCTTCGGAGTGCTACCAGTTTTGTTTTGATGTAGTCAATATGGGCTTTCCACGATAGATGGGTGTCCATGTGTAAACCTAGGTATTTTTCAGTAGTTTTCACTTGTAGCGGAATATTATTTATTGTGAGCGGTGTATGCGTAGGTATTTGTTTATTTATAGCTTTGAAAAGGATGTAACAGGTTTTAGAGATGTTGATAGTTAGTAAGTTATGTTGGAACCAATTTTGAAGAACGTCCAAATCATATTGAGCTTGCGATATTAAATCTTGAATTGATTGGCCGAAGTAGAACAGGCATGTATCATCAGCGTATAGAGTTATGTGTCCGTTTAGCCCTAACTCATGCATGTTGTTAATATAGACTAAAAAGAGCAGAGGACCTAGAATTGAGCCTTGCGGGACTCCACATGTAATAGCCTTAGGGTCACTTTGAGCGTTGCTATCGATTTTGACGACTTGTAATCTTGTTGTTAGGTAAGATTCAAACATTTTCAAGACTGTTCCAGTAATACCAATGGCCTCTAATTTTTTTAGTAGGAGTTTATGACTTACAGTGTCAAACGCTTTTTTTAGGTCGATAAATATACCAAGAACTACATTTTTTTTGTCAATATTTTGTTTTATTCTTGTAATAAGATCAATTGTTGCTGTGAGTGTGTTACTTTTAGATCTAAACCCATATTGTCGCTCTGAGATAAAGTTGATGGAAGTTAAGAATTGATCTAGTTTTGTATGTAGTACTTTTTCGAGAATTTTTGACAAAACTGGTAACACGGAGATCGGTCGGTAATTACCAGGGTCAGTTTTCGATCCTGATTTATAGATAGGGCTAATCTTTGCTATTTTTAAGGAGTCTGGGAAGATGCCATCACTTAAAAGCTTATTTATGCATGCTTTCAATTTTGGTATTATCAAATCTTTTATACATTTTATGACTTTTGTGCTTATACCGTCAAGTCCAACACTGCAATTTGGGTCAAGCTTGTTTATTATGTTTAAAATTTCTATTTCTGTACACGGTTCGAAACTATGCATTTTTACATTATGAGTGGAAGATTGTGGTAGCGCATAGGTATAATTGTTATGATATTTACTAGGTATTTGTTCTGCTAAACGTGGTCCTATGGTAGAAAAGTATATCTAGGTCATCATCAGTTTATAGTAATTTTTAGTTCAATAAATAACTGTTTACTAAATAGTGAACATTGGTTTACTATTTTGATCATAGTAAGTCTAGAAATTACTAGATATGGTTTGAAGTTTTATATTTTTATTTTTATTCGACCTAAGTCAATAGATTCCGTAGGCATGTTTCAGCTCAAAGTAATGCTCTAATTGACATTCACAACATTGTCATAGTCGAGAGTTGAGGCTGGGGTACTGGGGTCGCAGGCTAGATTCTTGAGTCTGATAAACTAGCAATAATAGAAGACAGCGTTGTATCTGTCACGCAGTCCTTACGTGCACTGGTTAAAGCAACAAACAATAACTAAATTCAGAAAATTTAAGTTTTCGACTAGATACTAAGCATTTTTACTCGTTCTTATCTTTTACAAAGATTACAAAAAGAAAAACAAAAAAAACCGGCTGCAAAATGTTGTGCTCTAAATAAGTTTTACTATCAAAACGATTCAAATGACACCTCCAATGACAAGTACAATGGGCCCCCTTTGGGCTCAGTTCACCCTATCCCGAGAACCTGTAGTGATCGGACAATAAAAAAACTTCGATTCTATCGACAAGACAACAGTCTATTCGTGCGTTCGATTGTGTAGTTATACAGAAAAGTATAATACTTTAATACCTGTACTGGTTGGTAGTTTGGCAGTAGGCGTTTCAGCACGCAATGCACGTTTTTGCTGGCGATCTCGATACACCGGGCAAATATTTAGAATATTCTACTAGCGTAGTTTAGTGTTCTCCGAAATGTGTGCTGAATGTTCTTTTTGACTTATAACGTTTTTTAATGATAGCAACCGTTAGGCCAGATGTTAAAGGATTTAAGGCGGCCTCACTAATTTTGATAGTAACTCTAACTCTAATCATGATCCAAAAGAACAAGGTCTAGCATACCGGGACAGCGTTGCCTATCTGTGGGGAATTGCACAAAATGTGGGGATTTTCAGTCCGATTGGGTAATTTGTGGGGAGAGCGTCTAAGTGGGGAAAACGTGGGGAATCCTCACTCCGGGCGAGCCGTCACCCGTATCGAGCTTGTCAAAATTTGGAAGGCAACCCGTTCCAGGTCGATGGTTTAGTTCCGGATAATTTTAAAAAGTACTGTTAGAAGAGTGAGAGAAGAGAAGAAGAGTTAGAGAAACTAGCTAAATCGTTCAGTAGATAAAGTACAACCACGTTGCCATACCATAGCATAGTAATATTCATGAGCATCAAAAGGTATCGGAGAAACAACGGTTTATTATTTTACTTTGTAAAAAACTACCTACATTATACTTACATTACAAGTATTGCGTGCAGTGCAGACAACATAAAATAATTAAATGAACTCTAGTGTCGACTGATTTCAAAATTAATTCATAATTGTTAATTCATAAAACTGTAATTGCTCGTTTTATCTTTTTAATTTTTGTAATAAATAAGTTTTATTTAAACGAACTCACCTTTTTTTAAATTTAAAACTGTGGGGAAAATGTGGGGAATATTGATTTTATTTTCCCGAAAGTTGGGGATTTTCAGTCCAATGCTTGGGTAATCCTGACCATGGACATTAGCAGCACTTCCGGGAGCAAACACGTAATGACGTTACTCGTCATCGGCATCCGTCTCTTTCGAATATTTGTAAATGACCTATTTCGGTCCTGCTTATGCATCGATTGACGTCACTGCGTGTTGCCCACGTGACGGGAATGCTATACCTGGCGGAGTATATTATTATACCACGACTCTAATGAACTTACTTTTAACATCAGCTAATCAAGCTGAGAAAATTCGGGTTTACCTTATCAAAAATCAACATTGTGGCTCATTGCGTGTCCAGATTCAGATTTCAATTCGTCAGAGCTCAAAACTAGGGATGGCGTTTACCTTTACGCCGCATTTCTTATTGCACGCCTTCCACTGCTAGCGGATCGGGTTTCGTAGGGGTCCGTTTATTACAGGCTAAGTGGTTGGCACTAAAATTAAGACTTTTTTTTTTATTGAATGGGCTCACGTTTGGCCCCAAGAAACCTGGTGGAAAGTGACGATGCGGGGGGCTATTCCTGCGCGTGAGATGAGATGAGACTTTATCTTGGTCACTCTCACAACTATGACGTTTCAAACGAGAACAACAAGGACGAAAATAGGTGAGATGAAAATCTCAAATCTCAGAATAGGGCCACTGGTCTAAGATGGAGCACGCTTGCCTATGAGGTGCCTAATCTCTCTTGTCTTGAAGAGATGTCAAAGTCAACCTATAATAAACGTATTCCGTACGAAGCAAGCTCCGCTCGCAGTGGAAGGCGTGCATAAGCGTATAAACCTTATTCCAACTAGACTAATAAGTAATACAATAGGGAGTAGTCTGTGATAATACATTACATTTTCTGTTATTGACATAGCAGCTTATTCGAATCAGGATGAATCGAGAAGTCGACAAAGGACTTCCGTTCAGTCTGTGCAATTGGCACCACAATGGAGATTCAGATCAAAACTACAAATGGCATATCACGTGTCGCTTACAATGTATGTGTGGTCACACAATACATGTGTAGAAGAGGCACAGACTGTGGATATGAAAAACTTTACTGGTACCACTAATCATAATCGATTGTGTTCAGTAGTGGAACCAAGTTGAGACAACAATACTAACGAATGACAAATCAAAGTGCTAATACTTAAAAATCCCTAATGACCTACCATTCCAGTGGTACCTGTCAACGTTGTGGTCGAATTGTATCTGAGCCAAAACCATATGTGACCAAATCTCAACATTATAATTCGGTCCCATGGTATAACATACTACGCCAGGTACAGCATGCAGCAACACGTAGTGACGTCAATCGACGCTTAAGCAAGACCGAAATAAGTGATTTACAACAAGTTCGAAAGAGAGGGAAGACGATGACGTCATTACGTGTTTGCTGAATGCTAGACCTTGTTTTTTTTGGAACATATTCGGTCTAAAGACCTAAAATAGGATCTATAGTTCTAAGTACACTGATAAATGAAAATATCGTTTCATAGTAAATGATAAGTAAAGTTTACAAAGATTCCAAGTAAATAATTAGATTGTAATAACGTAAGCACAAATGTACGAGTATGTATATAGAGATAACTACATTAATGAAAAGAGGGTATTATAAGGTTAAGAATTATTTAGAAGATAAAGATGTCTGGAGCCTTCCACTTGCGCCAAGTAGCCACTAGTATTTAAATGTAGATATTACCTAGTTGTAAGCCAAAATTTGTGAGACTGTAATTTATTTATTATTTGAAAAAATAATGCCCCTCAGTTTCTTGCCTGTTGTTCTGAGTAGAGGCTCTTTATCCGAACAAGGCGGTCGAGTCTATTTAAATAACTTTGACGTTCATAAGTGTATCTTTGATACCTAAATTGAATAAAAACATTTTGACTTTTGACTTTTGAGTTGCTGTAACCGCTTCATTATTAAGATTCGAGTGCATGCATACTCAATGCCCTGATAAATGTATTAGATTTGAATTTAACTTCTAATGGAAGTATTATCTTAGTGTTAGCACGTTCAATGTCCTGTTTCTATTTTTTTTACTAATCACAATCTTATCTCATAAAAGTAAGTAGATCAGTAATTCTTGTATTAGTTGCTATGAGTGTGTAGTTATAAACAATGTAACTGATATGTAATAAAGGATACACAAGTATGACGGCGTGTTATAAGTTGTGTATATTATAAGACGTGACAGTGTGTGGCTTCGTAACTCCCGAATGGATGAACCCATTTCGCTTCAGTTTTTTTTTTGTTTCAAAGGTGAATTAGTCCGGCCGGAGTGTTCTTAATTATGTTTGATGAAAATCGGTGTTGATGAAAATTATAGCTGTTATCATTATAACAGCTATATATTAGCTGTTAGCTTAATTGCACGAAGCCTTAAGAGTCCGGCGACCTAACTAACTTCGACCGAGGCGACCTAGACTAACTTCGCATTGGCTTAAGATATTCTATAGCCATTTCGTCTAGAAGAAGACGAGCGAAGAGAGCGAGTAATGATACTGATGAGCCTCTAAAGTTACCTACAGAGTGACAAAGTGCAATTTTTTTTTATGACTTTTGCACTTCTGTAATCATTCTTAAGTAACTAAGAATTTCCCTTGTATTACACGGAAAAAAATGCCACTACAAAATTGCTTAGATCAAAAATAAGATTATTCTCAAAAATATTGTTTAAATATGAGACAATATTATCTTAATTTGAAACATTATTATAAATCCAAGAAATGCAGAAGTCTTACAATAAAAATAAATTATTCTCATAATTGATACTAAAACTAAGAATAACATACTTGATTCAATACTTTGTGGTATTAATTCAAGAACTATGAATGTTTTAACCAAAGAAAAGATTGAATTTTCCAATCAAGAGCAGTTTTTTTTCATTCAAAAATATTAGACACTTGATTTAAATCAAATTATTTAGTGTTCGTTGAAGACAACATTATTCTTTATGCTAGAAATAATTTCTAAGGAGATATTTATACCAAGAATTATAGTTTCTCGGTTAGGAAGCATATAGATTATCTTCTATTGAGAAAATTATTCTTCGGTAGAGATCTTTGAGACACTCAATTTCGAAACAGTGAATGTGTTGACCAAAGAAAAGATTGAATTTTCCAATCAAGAGCAGGTTTTTTTCATTCAAAAATATTAGATACTTGGTTTAAATCCAACTATTTAGTGTTCGTTGAAGACAACATTATTCTTTATGCTAGAAATAATTTATATGAAGATATTTTTACCAAGAATTATAGTTTCTTTGTAAGGAAGCACAAAGATTATCTTCTATTTAGAAGATTATTCTTCGGTAGAGTATTTTGAGATACCTACTCAATTTCGAAACTGAAACACATTCAGTTTCGAAATTGAGTAGGTATTAACACTAACCAAAGATAGGATTACACTTTCCATTCAAAAACATTTTTTAAAAGTACTTTACCATTCTTCACGATTAATTAAAAAAATATCAAAAAACTATTGGCTCTAAAGTTGTAGATAATCTAATTTACAACCACTTAGGTTCTTAGTGTTATTGTTGCAAAGTTGAAAATGACTGAGATATTGAGCAAAAACCATTCCTTGACAAAAAATAAAATAACAGACAAGGTGACATATGACTTAACAACTAACCGCCCGAAATTGGACGGTTATTGTTATCGTTATTTGTGACGTCATTTTAACCATTGCTAAAATGATGGAACCCATTACGGCCAGTTACTCTTTGGTTATCGTTTCGTTAAAATTACCTAGTTGGTGCAACTCACTCTTAGGGTTACGCCCACTAAAGATTCCGGCAATAAAAAATACTGTACTCGTAAAATTACTGACGGGAATTAATGCAAGGTCAAATGCTAACCCGACTAGGCCACAGAATAAATAATAGTACAAGTACAGAAAATTCACCCCGTGATAGCAAACATGCGAATTCAATCCTATTCACAACTTATCATACGCCTATAATACGAGATGTTTTTTTTACCATTTTTAACCCCCTCTTGGTGATACGTGGTGACGATTAAAGAGCAAAAAAGACACGTGTTAGGTATTTTAGTAGGTCGAGTCGAGGCGCGCGAGGACTTCGTTCGTAGCCAGGCAACAGTTAGTCAAAATCCCACTAGCTAGGTATAGGTAGGTACAAGCCGTTTTTCAGTTTAGAAATCGCGCGTTTGACGAAAAAATAAATACACGTAATATGTACGTGTAAACCCCCTCTTCCTCTTTCTGGCCTCACGTGATTAATAAATAATAAATAAACGGCCCCTAAGTAGTTATTTTAAGCCTGTGACAATGCGATAAATAGGTACCTTAGCTGCTTTTATTCAGTAGGTAATGAAAGTTCATAAATTATTACTTACAAGCTGCGCCCCGCGATTTCACCCGCGGTTAAAAAATATCCTATGTGCTATTCTAGACTATAAGCTATCTCTATGCCAAATTTCATCCAGATCTGTTCAGCTGTTCTGGCGTGAAAGAGTAACAAACATCCATCCATCCATCCATTCTCACAAACTTTCGCGTTTATAATATTAGTAGGAAGTAGGAAGTAGGATCTAGGTAAGTATAGTAATAAACGGTCAACGAACAATAATAGAAATGGATCCCGTACGCGAAATTAATTGCATTTTGCTAAGTATACTTATTTATAATACCTAATCATGTTATTTAATTGTTAAAAGCTGGAAACACATAATATATTGTATATCGTATACCTACCAGAAAGTTAAATGGTTCGTGCCATGTGAGACAAGGGTTAGTCTTTGTACCTACTGATGTATTTAGCATTTATTAATTTGATTGAACTAAGTAGGTATATAAACATATTCAAAAATAATGGTTCTTAAATTCAAGAAAATTATTCTTGGCTCATACACTTGATATTGCCACATTATAAAATTACACCAATATTTGGCAGTTTCACATAAACGCATAGGCGGCCAAACGCATCGAGATTGAACGTGTAGGTACGGACCGCCATAGAAACTACTTCTAAAATATTAATGCTACTGAATTCAGTGAAGTGTTCTATTCAATTCAATTCAATTTATTTATTCGAACCATAGGATATTTCAAACACTTGGTAACGTCACTGTTTACAATGGTGTAATAGCATTTAGTAAGTTAGGATATCGTTAGGATACTAAATTCAGAAGCAAGGGTGGTTTCTGATTGACTGAATCATTTAGAAACTTTTGAATTTTGAACTTGCTTCTAAATTTGCTTCTGAATTTAATCTACTAAATTTAGCCAAGTGTAATATGATATGATGATGATGAGATGAATATGATAATACCTGAATTTAATCTACTAAATTTAGCTAAGTGTAAACCTACTAGAAACTAAAACAAGTGCGAGTCCGACTCGCGCACCAAGGGTTCCGTACATACCTACTAATAATAATTATAGTCAACAAGAAATATTAAAATCAGTAAAAGTTAGTTAGTTCAGAAAACAATTTTAATTTATAGTTGATATGTATGGTCTTCAATACGATCGAACTACAAACTAACTTTGTATTGGTTTTTTTTTCGTCAAATATTTATAAATTCGCAATTTTCGGAATTTTTCATTTGGTTGTGTTATAAGACCTTGCTTCATGCCAAGTTTCATGATTCTAGGTCAACGGGAAGTACCCTGTAGGTTTTTGAGTTGCGCATTTTCCTTTGAAAATGCCAAAATTAGCAGCAAAAACAGCTGTATCTTTTGATTGGGTTGACATGGAGACCATGGACTTGAGTATGTCATATAAATTTCAGCTCCATACCTTCACGCGTTCTTGAGAAAAAGGGTCTTGACAGACAGACAGACAGACGAACAACGAAGTGATCCTATAAGGCTTCCGTTTTTTTCCTTTTGAGGTACGGAACGCTAAAAGCTGACTGGAAATGTGACCTATCTATGGCAGTGGAGGGTAATAATATTGTTATTCAAATGTGTGACCGCAGGTAAAACCGCGGGGCGCAGCTAGTATGCCATATATGCACACAGGTTAGTATAGACCGAGTAGCTAGGTTTGGTTATGTTTCTTGCCACCCAACCCAAGGGCCTCTGACACAGCTTGACGATTGTTGTTATGCTCAGTTGCGAATGCTACCCGCGGTCATCTATACGAAGATTGACCGTGTCGTCCGTTGCTTAACATCCGTGATCAGTGGTTAGAGCACCTAGTCTAGTAATTTTCAAGTAACTCTAAGTAATTTCAAGGAATTCTAAGTCATTTTCAAAATTAAGGTTCAAAAATACAAATTTTAATAAGTTGAGACGGACGGACGGGCAGAACAAATTTAACGGGTTCCTTGTAACCCAAAAAATTTAAGTAGGTTTTTTTACCATGGTTCCGGCGACTTTTTAGCGCTCTTTGCGGAATCAGTATTGGCAACACTGCGAATGAAGTTCGCTCGGTGGCCGCCGCCCAGGCTGCCATTACATCTAACAGGTTAACATCGTGTGTGCGCGCTAGTTATTATTTTACAATACAAGTGATTAATAAGAGGTTCTTTGACTGTATTTTAATTTGGATGAAAGTGATTGGGTCCTACGTAGTTCTTTATCATCTTTCGATAGTGAGTGTTCGTAGTTATTTAGTGACCAAGATATATGTAGCTACCTACTTAATCTAAGTTACGTTAGGTAAAAAAACAAGGGATTACTACATTAATACAGTAATTAAGATCCCTATAACGGAGAAAATGGAAGAATTGCTCACCAGTTTGAATATTCCCCCGGACATCATTGAACAATTTAGTGGTAAGTAAGTAACTGTAGTCTTAACCCGAGAGACAGATGTTTTAACCTTGCTATGAAGATAATTTTATTGTTGGATTAAAACTTGTGATTCTTCATTTCAGTTAATTGTATAACTCTCGACCAAGAAGTTAAAGGAGATCTTCTGGAAGAGTTGTGTTCGACTATAGGAACACGTATTAAATTAGAGAACAAAATCGAAGAATACTTGACATCGTTGATGACGGTATGTACAGTCAGATTCGATTGAACTTCTGCATTTTGCATACACGGTGTCCGGGGTACAGAAAAGGACACGACTGCTTTTATCCCGGAGAAATTACCATTTCCTATGAAAGTGCGGGTCGAACCCACCCCACCCCTGTAGTAGTGTAAGCTATCAATAAATTAAAATGCACTAATCAATTTTCTGTACTCGGAGTAAAACTGAGTAATACCTATTTATTAAAAATTCTGAAATATTTTAAGAAACTGAGTAGAGGAAGTGGCTCGCTTACTTCACTGTACCGATAAATTGGGGCACACCTATACTCATGTACTAAAAACACAAAGATAAAATTTTTATTTATTTTTCAGACCGAGAATATCACCATTACCACAGCTGACATATCGGATATATGTGCGGACGTAGACCATATAGAAAAATCTGTTTCCGAACACACCTAGCTTACCAGAGTTTGACTGACCTGAAAACACTGCTCACGACATCTCCATGTGGAAAATCAATTTTGAAGTACTACGAAACCAACAACTAAAACAAAAACATGAAAATACTTCTGGATATATGTAATATTGTTTTCTAGTAAATTAAGTTGGCAGATTTATCAAAAGTATGTTCAATTATTTTAAATCTCATAAAATGGTGTATCGAGTGAGTAAGACCATGCCAAGACATTTATTTCTATTATTTTAAGAGAGTAGAAACAAAACTCGGCAATTTAGCTCGGCTAGTAGGTTTTTAACTTTGTGTCTAATAATTTTGTATGTTTTTCTTTGATAAATACATTACTTATTAATATATTTTTTGTTTGTTTTACCTGATCAATAGAGATTAATTTCTTGTATTTCAGTGAATTTATTAATTGCATAACATGTTTTGTATCTTAAAAAATGCTAATGTCAGTAATTGTTTCTGTATCTATAATTATAATATGCTCTAAAACATTTTCTGCCATTCAGGTGCACCACAGATGACGGCGTGGACCAGGCCAGGCCGGTCAATTTCACCGCGATCGATAGAACAAAGGGTATACTGCCAACCCACACGGTGACGCGGGCACTGGCGGCGCGACCAGCCACAGTCTTTTTGACCACGTGTGGGTTGGCAGTATACCCTTTGTTCTATCGATCGCGGTGAAATTGACCGGCCTGGCCTGGTCCACGTCGTCGTCTGCGGTGCGCCTAAGAATAGTACGTTTTATAATGAGAATTTGATTCTATCACTAAAACACAAGCTTACTTTGATACAAGAAATTATATTCTCAAAAAGAAAACCAACAAACCCTTAGTTTAAGAATAATTTATTAAAACATCATCTCAATTCAATAATATAGGTCTTCTTCGATTGAAATAAAGTTGTTTTTGTAAGAAGACATGGTATTTTTAAAATAAAAATACGTTTCAACTCAAATCTAGAATTCATAGTTATTAATCTGAGAATAATATTAACTTGGAATCAAAATACATGACGGCTTATATCTAGAATTCATAGTTATTAATCTGAGAATAATATTGTTTTGAAATAAAAATACATGACACCTCAAATCTAGAATTCATAGTTATTAATCTGAGAATAATATTAATTTGAAACAAAAATACATGTTAACTCAAATCTAGAATTCATAGCTATTAATCTGAGAATAATATTATTTTGAAACAAAAATACATGTTAACTCAAATCTAGAATTCATAGTTATTAATCTGAGAATAATATTAATTTGGAATAAAAATACATGCTACCTCAGATCTAGAATTCATAGTTATTAATCTGAGAATAATATTGATTTGAATTAAAAATACATGTCTTAATTTAAGACAGTCAATTTAAAACAATAATATGCTAATGTCAAGAATTCATTGTTTAGGCCATATATAAATCATTATTATTCTTGGCCAATAAATATTGTCTTAATAGGAGAATAGTTTTTTTTCTGTGTATGGATTCATTTAACAGTTAATGATGTAGACAACCTCCCTATGTAATGGAATTTTTGATTTGCTTTGTCTACTTATTGAATAAATCAGTCAAAAGTGACCCCTTAAAAATGCGGATATTTCTCATAGCTCTATTTTAGCTTGAGAACGTTTTAAAAAAAAACAAAAACATAGGGGCAGAGATTTTGTTAATTTAATTGTACATGCTAAATTTCATCATAATCTGACAAACGGTTTTCGAGAAATTTGAGTAGCGCGTTTGTATGGAAATTTCAGAACGTCGCGGCCCTCTTAAGCGGTTCAATGGAACCGCTTAAAGCTTCGTGCACACTGACTGTCACTGACGCGAATCCCGCGAGGCACTCTGTTAGTCCATACAAGACAAACAGAGACGCAACTATTCGCGTCAGTGTGTTGAGTCCTCACCTGCGCGGTAAAGGAAGCTGGGTGAAAAGTCTAAGGGGAGCGAGGCAAGCAGCGGGGCCTGGCGCGCCCTCTAGCTCGCTCAGCTTTGACGACTTACCTCAACAACCCTATACCGCGCGGACAAGAACTCATTTTACATACATACATGGCAGAGGTGTACAACACCCACACTTCGCCGGACGATATTCAGTCCCAAATGTGACAGGGGCGAGCCTGCCGCCATACTTCGGGTTCCTAGAGGGCTATTCTTACGGAGTGAGATTTAACCTCACCATTTTGCGTCCTTGTCGCTCTCGTTTGTGTAGTCATAGGTGTGAGAGTGACCAAGATAAGATCTCATCTCATCTCACGCGTAGGAAAAGCCCCCAGTTACGTAGCAGATGGCATTAAATACGCACAAATGTTTACACAATGAACAAATTGGTGCGCGCCTTCGGCTGGCTCCGAACCCGCTCCCTCTGGCTTGAGAGGCGAGTCTCCTCCGACTAGGCTATCATCGCTTACTCATTTTATCGGTACCACTACATCATCCTTTGATGCGTGGTAAAATAATATACTTACTCCGCCAGGCATGGGCGTACCCAGGGGGGGGCAGGGGAGGGCAGCTGCCCCCCCTTGAAAATCTCGCAGGACATGTATGAACTCCCCTAATTACTAATTAAAGTGAAGTTACCAATAGGGAACTTGCATCAAAATTTTAATGACAAATTAGGTTAATGATTCACTTAAGAATATAGTAAAATGTACTAACTGTGACAGGATTGTAAAATTTTATTTATTTAACTACCTATAAAACAGGATCATTTGCGGGTGTTTGCCCTACACACTACACTACATACATCTAATGACTCATGTAGGTGTGTTGTGTAGTGTGTATGACAAAACAGCCGCGGACGATCCGACTTAAAAAATCGGACTTGCCCCCTCCTACGCCAGAAGCTGGGTACGCCCATGCCGCCAGGTACAGCATTCCGGTCACGTGGGAAACACGCACTGACGTCAAGGAAAACCGAAAAAAGTCATTTACAAATAGTTCGAATGAGACGGATGACGAGTGACGTCATTACGTGTTTGCTTCCGTAATGTTAGACCTTGTTTTTTTGGAGGTACCTACTCCTAGTAAATGTATGTATGTATGTATATATTTATTTCAGATCAAAAATCCATAATAATTAATCTAAATCGTAATCGTAAATTAATAATTAATACCAATGATAAAATAAAATTGAAATAAAAATAAAAATAAAAATTGATAAAGTATTATAAAAATTAACTTAAGCTACTAAAATATCCATTGAAAATAAAATAACCTAATAATTAATAAATTGAAAGAACCACATTTATAGTTATTTAAGGCAGCGTCGCCACGGCAGCACATGCGTCTTCAAGAAGTGTTTAAGGAACGGTCCATCATTCCTATCTGCCATAAGACACAGGTAGCTGTTGCCACCGCCGCGCACCCGCCGCATCAGAGAAGCCACACGTTTCCAGTAAAGACACGTCGTCAGGTACACCGGTTAGTACCGATGTATGAATGCAACCCACCGTCGGTCGGTGTCGGTCACAATTTCGCAAATAAGCCGCAATCACCGCGCCGGTGTGGGATTGTGAAACAGTACCGCACGTGTCGATGTCGCCGATACATTACTGAATGAATCATATTTTGTGTTACAATAGCCAGACCTTGTACTTTGAAGTCGGATTTGAATTATGTGAGTCGGTGGACTTAGTACACTTCATAATCGTACTTAGGTTATTTAATTAATTGATTTTAGTAGGTATATATAGTACCCGGCGATAAATATTGCACATCGAAATTTGAAAAGAGACTTCTATTTCGTAGAGCGTTATCTCTGTCGCACAATAAAGAAAATGTCGTGCGAAAGAGATAACGCTATACGAAGCAGAAGTCTCTTTCCAAAGGTCGATGTGCAATATTTAGTGCCGGGTACTGTATATGTGTGTCGCAGCCAACTCGCTTAGTCACCCTTTCAGTTACCAGGCTAGCCATTTTACTAAATGACGCCGTTCAACTATAGATATAGCTTTCAGGATGATATTCAGCCGTAACGTCTAATACAACATTTAATAAACTGGCTGTCTGATGCTCAGGCCTTTCATACATAAGTGATTTTATGACAAAATAACTATTTTTGTCCGAAGAAATGTGTTTTGAATAAATTATGATGAAAATAAAATCCAAAAATTCGTGAAACAAACCTAACACTACGTGAAATTCTGAAACAACCTAAAACCTCTCCTAGGGGGCTATTCCTGCGCGTGAGATGAGATAAGATTTTATCTTGGTCACTCTCACACTTACGACGTTTCATACGAGAGCAACAAGGACGAAAAATAGTGAGATGAAAATCTCAAATCTCCGAATTGGGTCCCTGGGGGGCTATTCCTACGCGTGAGATGAGATGAGATTTTATGTTGGTCACTCTCACACATATGACTATTCAAACGAGAGCAACAAGGACGAAAAATAGTGAGATTGAATCTCACTCCGAAAGAATAGCCCTCCTGCCCGATTTCTCTAGAGCAAATCCGACTTTGATTGGTTAGATTAGAAGGCTAAAGAGCTTCATGGTATTTTTTTTTATAACAACCCGAAACCTCCCTGACTTAAATTACTGGGCTAGGCAAATAGTCAACGTTATCGTTCCAAGTCATTTTGCCTAGGATCATCAGAACATCACCAGGAATCTAGTTGAACGGCGAATTAAGCCAATTAATAAGGCTTTATTATTATTAAGGCAATTAATAAAAATTAATATGGCTGCGAAATATGCATAACAACTAGCTGCGCCCCGCAGTTTCGCCCGCGGTTAAAAAGTATCCTATGTGCTATTCTAAACTATAATCTATCTCTGTGCCAAACTTCATCCAGATCTGTTCAGCCGTTCTGGCGTGAAAGAGCAACAAACATCCATCCATCCATTGTTACAAACTTTCGCGTTTATAATATTAGTAGGAAGTAGGATAAGGATTACATATGTTTCATGTTTAAGATTCAAGATATTTTATTTGCAACCATACAGTACAAGATGTCAAAAAAATATGAGTACATAGTCCAATGGACCCTGTCGGGCTCTGCAAGATTTGGTATAGAGGAGGAGGCTACTTTATTTAAATAAGTCATAAAATAATATTAAATTATTAAAAAAATAAAAATATTAATATTAAATAATATTAAAATAATATTATGTCCAAAATCGAAAACGATGTCAATTAAATGTTGATCTCAGAATCAGCTACCAAAATGCACGCAAGGAATGAGTGAGCAGTGTGGTATTTAGGTGGGTCATGTAACATACTATTCATTAGCACATATACTTAATTACCAAATAACAACAAAATGTTAATTGGGCTAATAATTGAGGCAAGATAAGGACAGCTGCAGTTAATTTTAAAAGTAAGAAAGACTAGCTGCGCGCCGCGGTTAAAAAGTTTTTGGTTTAAAAAACGCTTTGGTTCCTCATTTCTCATACGGACCGTTCGAGTGTGGAATACTCTGCCAGACTGTGTGTTCCCTGACACTTATAATCTGGGTGTCTTCAAGTCTCGAGTGAATCGGTTTCTTCTAGGCAAGCGTGCTCCATCGTAGGCCGCATCACTGCTTATCATCAGGCATGTTGGCGGACAATGCAAGCCTATTATGTAATAATAAAAAAAACAAAAAAAAAAAGGTAGCCTATCTGTACTATACTCTTTATAACTTTTATACTCTTTTATAATTGTACCAGGCGCACCAGTAAGAGACACCCTCTCATGGTGGTAATTCCGCCATGAAAACGCACTAAGCGTTTCAAGTCAACTTTTCTTGTAAGAACTGCAGAGGTGTGGAACTCGTTGCCTGCGTCCGTCTTTCCACCTAAATACAATCCGGGGATGTTCAAGAGTAAAGTGAATAGGTATATCCTAGGCAAGCGTGTTACACCTTCGATCACGTCGACGCTTCCCATCAGGCGAGTCAGTGGTCAAACGCATGCGTAGTCTGTTGTATAAAAAATACTGTCATCCAGATCCTTTCAGCCGTTCTGTCGTGGTTGACAACACCCATCCATCCATCCATCCATCCATCCATCCACCCACCCATCGATCCATCCATCCATCCATCCATCCATCCATCCATCCATCCATCCATCCATCCATCCATCCATCCATCCATCCATCCATCCATCCATCCATCCAAACTTTCGCATCTTCTCTACATACTTTAAAACGAAGTTCCTTTCCGTGTCTGTCCTTCTTTCCGTCTGTATATTAGGTCCTTACGTATGAAATTGGCGTTTTCTACGGGAGGAATAAAAAGTCGATTTTTTTTTGTAAAATATATTTAATTAATCAAAGTATGCACCGTTGTTATCTATGCACTTTTGCCATCTTATGGGTAGTTCATTGATCCCTTTACTATAAAAACCATGGGGGCGAGAATCAACAAACTCTTTGAAGGCGGTTTGGACTGCTGCATCGGAGTGGAATTTTTTTCCTTGTAAGAAGTTGTCCAAATTCCGGAAGAAATGGTAATCTGTTGGAGCAAGGTCCGGGGAGTACGGTGGATGTCGCAGACATTCCAATTGTAGCTCAGCTAACTTAATGGTTGTTTGTTGTGCAGTGTGTGGTCTTGCGTTGTCGTGAAGCAGCAGTGGCCTAGAGCGATTGACCAATCTCGGTTGTTTAACAGCTAGTTCTTCCTTCATGGTTTGCAGTTGCTGACAATAGAGATATCTGCCGTAATCGTTTGGCCAGATTTAAGAAAGCTGTAGTGAACGACACCGGCGCTAGTCCACCAAACACTTACAAGTAACTTTTTCTGAGTCAATTTTCGTTTAGGGCAAGATTTGGCTGGGTCTCCAGGGTTCAGCCATTGCGATGAGCGCTTTCGATTATCGTACAATATCCACTTTTCATCACAAGTAATGATTCGATTTAAAATCCCTTCATTATTGTGTCGGTTGAGCAAAGTAACACAGCAGGCGACCCGTGTTTGCAAGTTCGATTCACTCAATTCATGAGGTACCCATCGTTCGAGTTTCTTTACTTTCCCGATTTGCTTCAAGTGGATTAATACAGTTTTGTCACTTACCCCGAAGCCTGCTGCTATCTCTGAAGTGCTTTGTGATGGATCCGCTTCCACAATAGCCTTTAATTCTTCGTTTTTCACTTTGATCTCCGGCCGTCCACGGGGGTTGGTTCTTAAGGTCGAAATTTCCAGAACGAAAACGTTGAAACCAAAAACGTACCATGCTGTCTTTAGCGACACCAGCGCCGTACACATCATTAATTCTTCGAGCTGTTTCTGCAGCACTGGTGCCACGGTAGAACTCGTACTCGTAAATATACCGATATTTCATGTTTTCCATTGCGCGGTAATAAGCGACGCCAAAGAAAAAATAATGAGGAAAATAACAAATGAATGACTGTATTCCAAAGAAAAAAAAAACAGCTAAATGAATTTATTAATTTGAATTTCGAATTCTTAACCAAAGAGGAGATATTTCAGATCAAATTGATCAGTACGACAAAACGCTGATTTCATAAGTAAGGACCTAATATATCCGCTAACTCCTCCCAAAACACGCAACGGATTTTGATGCGGTTTTCACCATCAGTAGACATTTTTCACGGAAGGCAAAGCCGGGGTGGGTCGCTAGTTTATAATTGACCGAGCGAGCGTTAGCGAACGAAGCGTCTCTGCTTCAACTTCGACAAAAATGCTTTCGTATTTCTGTATTTCTTTCACGCCAGAACGGCTGAACAGATCTGGATGAAATTTGGCACAGAGATAGATTATAGTCTAGAATAGCAATACTTTATAACCGCGGGTGAAACCGCGGGGCGCAGCTAGTTAAATATAATTTATAGATAACTAGCGAGTCGCCCCGGCTTCGCACGGCACATATTTATCGACCGTGAAAAATTATCTAAATGATGTTGAAATCCGTTGCGTGCTGTAGGAAGTGTTTACGGATGTGCAGACAGAGACAGATAGACGCGGAAAGCGACTTTGTTCACGATGTAGAGTCTGTGGAAATGATTGGCGCGCGCTCGCCCCCTGTCACATTTGGGACTGAATATCGTCCGGCGAAGTGTGGGTGTTGTATTACACCTCTGCACGCCCCCTCGGGGGAAAGGCGTGACGATATGTCAATCTCCTTGTATTATCAGAAAATGTGTATGTATTTAAGTATGTAGTAGCAGGTTACACGCATGTGTAAGGTAATGCGAATGTTTGATTAAACAACCGTAAGGACTGAGTCAGAGATCATGTTGATATTATGCCTCATGTGCTGGGGTGCTGTAACATAAACCGTTTGTAGCTCAACTTGGCTATACTATACAGGCAGTGTGATAGTCAACGAAGTAAGTACATATTACTTAAGGAGTGGGGAAATAATGGATGTTAGTAAAAAGATAATGGAAAAAATTAAATGGACGTTGTGTACATATACGACAGTAGCGTAGTTTTTGGATGGTTTTTGGCTTTACGCCGTATCATACGCCGTGCGCCATCTTATTCCCTAAGTTGATCTGAGGATAGACGTAGTAATATCAATGTCGGCTGTAGTAATATCAATGATGATGATTAAATTTAGATAAAAAGAATGCCTATTATTTTTATTTGTACATAATGTAAGATTAATAAGGGGTAGAATGTGATAATTGTTGTATTGTACAGAAGATAACAGTGTCATTATCTCATTATAAAACAAAGACATCTAGATAGCAACCATAATAAGGCTATTCATACCATTTCAACATTTAATTCTAATCTTAAGAGACCAGCCCAATCGCGCTAAATAGTTACAACTGAAACGCAAACGCATCTTTAATGTTTCATCAGCTTTTTGTACATTTCGTCTCGCGGTAATGGTTTTATCAAAAGTTTAAACGCTAGTTGATCGCAGTTGGAACATTACCGCTGTCGTACAAATGGTTAATCTTTGGTTGATAATTCTCAACCGTGTTTCGATCACTGTACACAATGTTATCATAATCTTACATAATCTTAATCCTTACTATATATTAATATATGACTATTTAATAAACTAACGTTTCCTGTGGGACCACAGGTGAAACCACTGGGCGTATCTAGTAAAATCATAAATTAATGTTACAAATAATTATGTAAACTTTTGTGTCAGTCTTTGTGTGTTTAAAATAAAATACTATTTTATGCTGAAGTGGCTCAACAGACAAGGATCAGGATTAACATGTAGGCTGTCCATAGACTAGCAGGCCAAATATCAATCAACCTAGTCTATAGTAAGAAAAGATCTAGCTTGACATTGTTAGCAAGACATTGTTAAGTATCCTACAAAAGGTGACATCGCAGGAAGCAACTAGTTTCCACACAAACAACAAATACAAGTAAATTGGCCTTTCTAAGCTAGATTCACATGTCTTCAGATGATAGAGTGCAATAGGTCAATTACGAAAATGATAACATTCATATCTAATATGGCACTCGAGTGCAATAAGATATAAATCAGTGCACTTTATTATCATGCCGGGCTCGGCATGACGTGCGAGATAAGTTTTATCAGTGTTTAAGTGTTCATAGAAACAAACATTAATATTATTAATCAATTAAGTTTCTAAATATTTTGCATAAATAAATAATGAAAATGATAATATGCAACATATGTTTTTATCATCTCTATCCCACCTAGTGCCTTGCACACCATGTGTGCTTAAGTAACGACATGCGAAAAGCAATTCTATGCTGCATTCACCAGTTTGATATTTTTTTATTCAAGGTCGTTTTCCGGACACGTGATTAGCAACACAGCAATGCGCAAGCTGCGGTAGTTCTTATGGAAATTCGATTTTTGTGGACTGCACGCTATGGTGCTGGAAAACGTGCCATTAGATATATGCTTGAAACTAAAGTCGAGAGGG
Organism: Peribatodes rhomboidaria; assembly: GCA_911728515.1. Classification (NCBI taxonomy): domain Eukaryota; kingdom Metazoa; phylum Arthropoda; class Insecta; order Lepidoptera; family Geometridae; genus Peribatodes; species Peribatodes rhomboidaria. The sequence goes on from OU452190.1 coordinate 4,667,567, forward strand.
TTTAAATGATTATCAAAGTAAGCTAAAAATCTGAGAGGCAGGAATGCTTTTACATTTAATTTTAGAACAACATTACTTGTGATTCTTGTACAGAAGTGTATGAAAGGTGCAGCTATAGGTATTTGTCACTGGTAGTTAGGCTATGCTGTGTGCTGAGTTTACTTCATAATCTATCTCTGTATCAGTTGGGTTATAGTCAATCAGTCTCAACAAATCATAGGGTAGTCAGAGCAAGCATGTTAGTCAGTGTTGCCAATGAAAATTTTTAGGCGGCCGTGTATATGAGGTAAAAAAGCCGTGTTTATATGGAAAAAGATCATCGGTGGGCCGTGTCATTGCTTAAAAAAATAACGTTTGATTAATGATAATTAAACGTTTTTAACATTAAAAACCTTAAAAATGCGCCATTTGGCTAATGTTGTTTTTTTTATTTGTTTGAAGAAATAACAGCAAATAATTATTTTGAATAGCTTTAATTTTTATTTAAACTTATTATTCACACTGTTACAAAACTGTTAAATAACACACTCAATACTCAAAGAATAAATGAATACAAAAATTAGGGCAATAGATTCCGTGTTTAACGTATGAGTTATGATAGCAAGCTCTAGGAGTAATAGTGTTCTGTGAGCTTGTATCACTCATCCACGAAAATAAAAAAGGGATGCACTATTTGATATTTGATTATTGGGAAATCCCCGTCTATAGCTGCACGCCATAGACATTTCATTTTACTTAAAGAGTAGAAAGAGTAACAAAGTCCATACAGCCATAGACAACTTGGCAATGTTGGCATTCGGTATACTTGGATTAGTAATCGAATACAGTAATCTACTCCGATGTGTAGAAATCGACAATCTTATAGTGCTGTTCCTCTCGATCTCCTGTCAAATAATATTTGGTTATGTGAGCAGTGAGTAATTTCGCGCATCGGAGTTAATCAATTACCGTAGATTTTGCGAATAGCCGTAGAATCTGCTACGGCTACAGGGTCGCAGCCGTAGGCCGTGCATTTTGTGATATTTTGGCCTGAAAGCCGTAGAACACGGTAATTGCCGTAGCATTGGCAACACTGATGTTAGTGGCTAATTTGGAATAAGGATTACAGAACTTAAGGTTCAAATTGACATGCTTTTCTACTTTCAATAGTGTTTGAGATGTTACCAGGAATTAAGGTACTTGTGGTACGAAAATTTAATATGATGTCTCATCATGAAATTTTGCATACACATTGTCAGGGGTAGGTAGGACATAGGGCACCTTTCATCCCGAAAAAAAGAACGGTTTCTGTGGGACCGCGGGTGAAACCGCGAGGCGCAGCTAGTACACACTATTAGATGAAAATATCATCTACCACTTTATTCTGGAATCTCAAGAAATCGTCGTTTTACCTGCATGGCGGCTTGCTAACTGAACCATGCAATAATTAACCTCAAAATCGAAAACAACAAACAAAACAACTGCGAAATACGAGTTAAATCTATGAATATTAATTTAACTTGTTATGATACGTACGATACTCATCATATAATTGGCAATACCTATACAGAAAAGTGATTCAGGCGGCGGCAAACAAAACCGGTATTGCGAAATTTGCATAAATAAAACTTGATTCAAAAAGAACTTACCGTCAACCTTGGTAATCAATAACAAGCAAAACTTCGAACTTCTGAGTAACACTTTTTAATACAAAAAGTTAAACAAAACGAAATTACTAAAATAGTAAAAATTGCCGGGTTTGTACATTCGACAAACAAAACAAAACAATTTTCAATTTTTGGCGTGATGAATGAAAGCAATGTGACAGTGAAAATCTTGTGACGTTAGACATTGACATATTTCTAAACAGCTAAAGGTGTTTTTTTTAATGACGAATTAAACGTTTTATCTATTTATCCTGAACTAACAGTGTTTAATTAACGTGTGGCTCCGAGTTTCGGTTGTGCCAACTTACATACACACAAAACAAGTACCTACATATGAAAATGAGCCTCGGCTCAGTATCAGCCGCAGGCTGTTTTCATGTATGGTACAACCAGTTTTAAATTGAGATTCATGACTAAGCGTTGTTTTGGCATGCGGACTTACCATAAAATATTTGCCATTGATCAGCCACCACGAGCTGGAAACATTTTTTTAATGTTGGCGCCAAACCTTCAGGCCGTATAAGTTTTGAGTTTGTGTGATGAGGTCATCAATCTAGGGTCACGACCATTAAGCGAAGAAGATGAGGTCATGATTTTTATCTGTCAATGTTAAAACCTACCAGTGTGGTCAGACGTTTCTTCTCGGGAACTTGATACGTACTTTATTCTTATGCTCCTTATATTGGCAAAGAGTAAAAATTTGCCTATTTTGCATTTATTTTCTATTTTGCTAGTCTTCTTACTTTTTATCCACTCTCAACTAAACACTAAACAAACAAACAAACCAACACAGGAACAATGTGCTGCGATGTTTCGCTACTTTCGTTACTACTTGGGATTCATACTGTCAACACAATCCAATAGCTGGGCTGACAGAGAAGTTTTGGCGGGAACCGAAAAGATGGTGTCGTGTTTTTGTATTATTTTCTAAAACTTGTGATTCTTCGAGTGTTAAAGTGTAATGGTGGATTATTAACGTTTATCGGTTCGTCAACGTGCACGAGTGTGGGCAAATGATACAAACATCGCGAAACGCGATTTTTCGTGTTCTCTACAAAACTTCACTTAAAGTTTCAGTAAAGTATCCATAACTTTACTGGAATGGGGAAAGGGGAGGGATTCATCGTCTTCATCATCACCTCATCATCATCATCCCATCATCTGTTACTGAAGGAAAAATTATTACTAAGAATCCGACTGAAGGACGAGTATCCATGGTCATGAATAATTAAAAAAAAAAAAAAAAAAAAAGCTAGGCTGACACAGCTGTCACATCTGAAATTTTGTCAAAACAGAGTCAAAACAAACTCGTCTCGTAACTCGATTAACAATTTTGATTAAATTTTTAGGTTTTTCAGCTATAATAGGCACAATGGGTTTATTTGGAAAGTCTCCCGAACAAAACCCAAAAGAATTGGTAAATTTTTAATTAGAAAAATATTATTTACTAGAAGAAATTTTGTTCAAAACTGTTGTCGCAGTTCATCCAATGTCTCTTGCATGTTTTAGGTAAATGAGTGGTCTCATAAAATCCGCAAGGAAGGATATAATTTAGACAGACAGATCAGAAGTAAGTTCTCTAATAATTAATCTTATACCCTTGTAAAGCAAGTGTAGTAGACAGACTATTATTTACAGAGCATAAAGAATCATCTTATTTCCAGGTATTCAAAGAGAAGAAGAAAAGATTAAGCGATCACTTAAAGAAGCAGCTACCAAGGGCGACAAGCAAGTATGTACTATATTGGCCAAGGAAATCATAAGGTCAAGGAAGGCGATAAGCAAAATATACACCAGCAAGGCACATTTGAACTCTGTACAGATGCAGATGAAGAACCAATTGGGTAAGCAAAATTTAAAATTGGTAAAATAAAAAGAAAAGCCTAAAAACTGTCTTCCCATCATCCATGTAAACAATTTTTACTTTTAATTTTTAGACTTTTTTTTATAAAACTGCTTGACCAATTTTGATAAATTTACATTTGATAATATACCTCTAAAATATGAATCTACCAAACAAGAAAAAACAATAAAATCAATTCACAATTGGCGGAGTAGTTGAATAATATACATACAAAAAAAACATACAGTCCAATTGAAAACCTCCTCCTTTATTTCCATAAATAAAACCTTAAATCCCATGGATAAAACCTTATTTAAAAACTGGTTTTGATGTTATGTAAAAGACTTTTTAATGCTTAGATAATGGAATTTATAATTAGTACTCTTTTTACAGCCACATTGAGAGTTGCTGGCTCATTGCAGAAGTCAACAGAGGTTTGATAATTTTTTTTTTTTAATATCATACTTATTGTAGTGCCAATCAATTCAGTTCAGAAAATAATCGGTAAATACCGGTCAATGTTAAATTTCAAACTGCAACATCTAAATAGTATAAAAATCGGTAATTCCAGGTGATGCAAGCAATGCAAGCACTGATCCGCCTGCCGGAGATAGCCCACATCATGCAAGAGATGAGCAAGGAGATGATGCGCGCGGGGATCATAGAGGAGATGCTGGATGAGACCATGTCTGGAGTCGAGGACGAAGAGGAGATGGAGGAGGCAGCGCAGGGAGAGGTTGATAAGGTAAGATTCTATGTTGAGGTCACTATCATCAACATGGCAGCTGGTAGACATTTACTGCTGGACAAACACCTTCCACGAAGTTCACCACCACAACCAGTCTAACTCTGCATCCAGCGGCTTTCCACAACCCTTACCAGATTATCTGTTGTTGTTGAATTATCTGTTAACAATGAACAAGAAACTAATGTGAGGTAACAACGTCACAATAGTTTCTTGTTCTTTGTTTTCATTCTGAACCTTATGTTATCATGGGTGCCAGTCTGTGGTACATGTTGAGGTGAGTGGTACCTCAACATGAACCACAGAAGGTTCAAAATGAAAATTGAAAGCAGTAAGAACAAGAAACTAATGTGAATTTCATACCTATATTAAGAATCGCAGCTAACTAAATGTTGAAGCGAATAAGGTCCTTAATGCAAGTCAAACTATGGAAGCAGTTAGCTAGAATGGAGTGCACAAGCTAGCAAATGAGGTTAATGAGGTGAATGGGTTGATAACCATAATTAGCCAGATATTATGTAACTCAGGGTTTCCCAAACTGTATGCCACGGCAGTCTGGTGCGTAGGTGGGAATGAAAAGGGCCACCGAGGTATTCGCGGGTACAAAATAATCAATTAAAAACGCGTGCGCCCAAGCATCTCTCGCTCGACGCAAGATACTTAGGCTTCATCCTAACTAAGCAAACTGTGAGCGACTGACTGCTTGGACTGGAGGCAAACGGTGAGCTGGAAGCAAACAGCTTGCTTAGTTAGGACAAAGCCTTACGAGCGTTTAACCGGCGTTATTGCTATCTCGCTCGCACAATTCAACGTTTTTGAAAATAAATAATGGCTGAGTTGGCAATTGAAAAATGTTGTCTGATAACTATTTAGTTTATAATGTAACGGTTATTTTAAACTAATTTTAGTTTTCATACCTTTTTCTTAGAAAAAGTTATTAAATTTTTTATTGTTTTTTATTTTCGATCTCTCCGTCCAATTGATAGGTACTTTAACATTAATAACTTAATATAAATTTCATTTACACTTCCAATCATGAACGTACTATCAGTACAGTAGTATCAGTCAGTACGTTAGTCAAAACAGACTGCTTCGGTGGCTCGGTTGGTAGTGAACCTGCCTTCTGAGCTTGGGGGCGTGGGTTCGATTCCCACCTAGGGCAAACATTTATGAACATTTGTGTTTGTTGTATATCAGTCTCTGGCAGCCATAGTACAAGCTTTGCTTAGTTTGGGGTCAGGCGACCATGTGTGGAAGTGTCCCGAATTTATTTATTTAGGATATATTATTATTTATATTAATTTCATTAAAATAAATAATAGAACAATTAAATTAAATTGAGAATATAAAATGAAGTACAATACATAAATGTCTGAGTGCGGCGGTTAAGCTCTTTACCTGCGTGTGCAGGTGCTATGGGAGCTGACGCAAGGCAAGCTGGGCGAAGCGCCCGCGCCGCCCACCGCCGCCGCCGTCGGAGTGCCTTCCACCAGCAAGGAGACCGAAACGCCCGAACCTGACGAAAGCGAGCTGGACGAGATGCAAACTAGGTTAGAAGCGCTACGTTCGTAAGGAGAAAGCAAGGTCACTTACAGTACGAAAATTAAAGATTGGCATATTGACCACCAGAATGCCTTATTGCAGGGTTTCTGAAATTATTAGCCCCACGTACCGCAAATTGATTTACCTGACGACTGTGAACTTCATAAAAAAGAGTTGTGTTTTTTAAATAAAAATAAAAGTTTAAGCGCGCGCGCCACTGTGCGTGTCGCACGCATGATCTAGCCAGTCAAACGTCTTGGTAAATCTTGTCGCAAACTCTCTACGGTCACTGGCAAACCCCCGGGGTTCGCGTTGCCCACTTTGAGAAACCCTGTCTTATTGTAAATATTAATGTTCATAGTGAATGTGATGTTGAGTGCAATCTCGCTTAAAATTTTGGCAATTTTCATGAGCATTAAGATTTTATTTAGATATTTATTTATTGAACTAAGTATTTTTATGATTATGGTAATAAAGTTTTATTATCTCTAATATTTACTAATATTTACTAATATTTACTTATTGATATAAGGAAAAAACTAATATCTGCATCACATAAAAGAAACATTAAAGTACACAAATTGATAGAAAGTTCGCTGGGACAATGTTGCTATCCAGCTGGCCTAGCGATATAAATACACAACGCGACAACGGTATGTCGACTCTTTTTATCGAGACAGACGTATGTTTACATATAGCCTTGTCACGTTCTCGCACGACAAAGTGACGAGAAGAATTTTGTCGGGCGCGCATCCTAGGGGTGCAGGGGGTGATTCAGCTAACCATAGCCGATGCTGAACTGAACCGTTGAAAGTCGATCGAATCAGGCGTTACGTTGCGGAAGTTCATCTTCAAAACTGTTACTGTAACTTGTAAATTTCATTAAATTAGTTCTGTTAAATTCATAAGTTTCATTGAATTCTTTATTAAATTTGGTTTAAATGTCAAATTGTATAAAGTTTAAATTAGCTTCAAATATCAAATTGCATTAAGTTTTCCATTAAATTTTATTAAATTAGTTCAGAGTTTTCCAAATTAAAAATGAAATAAAAATTACTCATGTTAGCTTTATAGTATTTGGCACTTATATTCCTTGGTGTAGTTAATGCGAGGTTAGATCGGAAATACATACGGATTAGAGATTGGTTAAAGTAACAGTTTTCAACCGTTGATGTTGCGTTTGTGTGACAAACGCAATAGACAGGCAACGGCTCAGTATCACTATTTTTTACAATCGCCTCAATTGAATCGCTACCGTAATTCTCCCTGTATTCGGCGTAACATTAGTGGTACTGAGCTGTTGCCCGTCCGGTTTTTCTAGTACAAATGCATCATGAACGGTTCAGTTAGGCTCAACTCTAAATTTTAACCAAGCGTCGACGCGCGAATTCGTTTGTTGATGCGTTTCACAAATGTAAACGTTACTCAATGGAAATAGAGATGAATATGCTCTAAAGTTTAAAAACCTCTGCGCCAGTAGATGAGCCTAAACCATCGTCTATAGTTAGCTAATTTACCCCTCAGCACTATAATTGGTATAATGTAAATCGACCCTTATGTAATCATACCATATTTATGTTTTTTCAACAAATGTTGTCTTTATAGTTACCTAAACTTTGTTGTGGTCTGGTATACATCGTTTATACGAGTTTATAATATTAACAAGTATTAAACAACACTATGAAAATTGCCTGAGTATTGTTGCTAGATGTTCTATATTTTACGCTGTTTAATAATATTAAGTTTACAAAATAAATTTATGCAGTAATTTTAAAATATTGTTTTATTAACTAACAATTCTTCGTTATTTTTCATAACTGCTGAAATTGTACTCGGTTTTCTAGAATAGAGTTGAACAAATGAAACTTTAAAATGAACCCTCCTTTTTGGACTTCGCTGCAGTCGGGTAAAAAAGAAAACTACTTGCAACCCGATGTTTTGATCCCGTAACCCAATTTTTTATTTTTAAGAGTGGAGCCTGACGGTGGATCTAGGGAGGGGTCTCTTTTAGAGGAGTGAGAAAAGCTAAATGAGTTTGCATGAGAAATAGTATAGTGCATACATACGAGTACATGCCAAGGTGTACATGATTTTGATTAGCCTAGGCTACTTTTTATCCAAGAATACTACGGTTTGTATAGGATTGCGGGTCTAATAAAACATAATACTTGTTTCTCATTTACTATAAATATATTTCGATTAATACTTGATTGCTAAAATTATAATAGAATATCACAGAGTGTCACAGCATCTTGGAAGACAGGTCAAGCTCGAGTTGCAAGTCTTGAATGGATTCCTTCTTCATTAGCGGCTTTCTGTCCTCCTTTGTCTTTTTTGCGTTCTTTTTCTTCGTTAACCTGAAAAGAAAAAGGCATTGTGAGTAAAGATATAACTTCTTTTTCCTTTAATTTCTTCAACCATCTGCCCTACCAGGATTATTTCTCTTCTTTTATTATCAAGTACTATCACCTCCCTCGCTGTTGATGGCAAAATTACCCCAAAACCCTAAGGGGCAGAAGTCACTAATTTAAAAAAAAAAAAAAACTTAACAAATGAGAGTAATAGAACCTCTTAGAACTAGAGAAATATAGAACGTCTTTTTTTTATGTCTAACGGACAATAAAAAAGAGGTTCTATAATTCTCATTTGTTTTGTCGTTTCAAAGAGGATTTATTGTGGAAATCGCTACTAGTATTTGTACGAGTTTAGAAGTAAACACAATACATGCATGTATGCAGTCTTTGGTTTCATTTTGATACAAGTGAGTCCTGAATATCAAAATGAAGGTCAATACTATCATCAGTCGTTTGTTAGCTTCCAGGAGTTAGGGTCAGAGCAAACCTGCAGAATTATTTAAAAAGAAAATGCTTTTGAATGCAGTGTGACGTGTACTAGTGATTTGTCTTCGAGCAGTACAAAATACCTTATTTCGTTTGTATAAAAAGAAATATTAATCACACTACTATTATAAAGGCGAAAGTTGGTGAGTGTGTTGAGTGAGGCGCTACAAGTGCGCTACTGCTCAGACCCGTCTTCGGAACGGTTACACCGGACTACATCCCGAAACACGACTAGGTCATTTCACGGCATGGCTTGGTCCGGTGGGTGGTAACTAGCCACGGCCGAAGCCTCCCACCAGAGTTTGCTACCCGGTTAGCACTACCCGGGAACCACGTGTAGGGAATCAGAATAGAATGCACTCCTACGGACGTGGGTAGCTCAACCCCCAAAGTGTGAGTTCAGTGTAAGTTTGTATGTTTGTCAATTCCTCACGCTCAAACGGATGGACGGATTTTGATGAAGATTGGTGTGGAGGTAGCTTATACCCTGGATTGATACATAGACTGCTTTTTAATTGCGGGTAGGACCGCAGGACGCAGCTACACGATAATTAAATCTCGACGAAAAGCGGAAGCAAAAAAGCTTTGAAGTTGACGTTGTGTATTGATGTTACTGGGCTATTTAAGCGCGTTTCATGGTTTACATACTTCGCGGGGTATAGCTTTTTTTTTTTTTTTATAAAGAGTAGGTCAACATTTGACCACCAACTCGCCTGATGTGAAGCGACATTGTGGCCTAAGATGAAGTACGAAGACCTAGTAGGTACTTATTCACACTGGCTTTGAAGATACCTAGGTTCATGGGCGTACCCAGGGGGGGGGCAGGGGAGGGCAGCTGCCCCCCCTTGAAAATCTCGCAGGACATGAATGAACTCCACTAATTAAAGTGTAAACGAGTTATGCTCTAACTTTTAAATAAACCGCACAGTAGACACTGACAAAATGCACGATGCAATAGGGAACTTGCATCAAAATTTTAATGACAAATTAGGTTAATGATTCATTAAGAATATAGTAAAATGTACTACTGTGACAGGATTGTAAAATTTTATTTATTTAACTACCTATAAAACAGGATCATTTGCGGGTGTTTGCCCTACACACTACACTACATACATCTAATGACTCATGTAGGTGTGTCGTGTAGTGTGTATGACAAAACAGCCGCGGACGATCCGACCTAAAAAAATCTGACTTGCCCCCTCCTACGCCAGAAGCTGGGTACGCCCATGCCTAGGTTGTCGTTAGTCGGAAAAACAGACGGTGGCAAACGATTCCAGTCCCTAGCCGTTCGTATTAAGAAGGTGGAGGCGAACCGCTTAGTACGAGTAGGTGGTATATCGACTAAGTAGTAGCTATCCGAGACAAAATAGTCACGTGGGTGACACGCAGTGTCGTCAATCGATGCATAAGCAAGACCAAAAACGCGAAAGTTTGTAAGAATGGATGGATGGATGGTTTGTTACTCTTTTACGCCAGAACGGCTGAACAGATCTGGATGAAATTTAGCACAGAGATAGATTATAGTCTAGATTAGCACATAGGATACTTTTTAACCGCGGGGCGCAACTCCCAGATCGCCAGACCTTGTTTAGTTTTGATCATGGCGCGTTTCATATCTCCGTCACTTTCAATCTAATGACGTTTCTAACGCGCTAGACAGAGCTCGCTAACATTGTCCGCCTTCTTAATATTCGGAACCTCACAATACGGCGAGGAACTTGCCGCAGTTGTTTAGATGATCTTGTTAGTTGTCACCTGTTCAATACTCCGTCGGGATGGTCCATCATGCGTATGATGTCGGCCTGGTCGCTGGAGTCGAGCGGCGCCACCGAGATGTCTCTCACGGCTCGGAACTTGCCGCAGTTGTTCAGGTGCTCGTTCTCCAGACGGAAGAAGTTCCAGATGAAACGTCTGTGGAGGGAAAATGTCTGATTGAAGTCACAGATGATATTTGAGGTTGTTTTAAAAAAAAGATTGTGTGTACTTATGTACACGCGTTAGAAGTTATACTTCTTAACCTCAAATCTATAAATGCACTCAAAACAGTTTATTCAAATCAGTTTTATCACTAATATTCAATATATATAGATATACTAATAAATTATTCGTAAATACTACCACCGTCATATATGAAATTGATTTAATAAAAACACCAAAATAATATTTATTTATTCACTGTTTAATTGTACTCTTACGAAACACGCGTTCTAAATATAAAAAATACTAGAATATACAACTTGAACATAGTTATCAATTTTCATGCCATCTAGAACTAACTTCACGATGTAGAATTTAGGTGTCGGTGTGCGCGCGCATCGTATAAATTCACTCTCATCATTTTTCTCTATCGCGCCAAAAGAAGTGTAACTTCAAAAATCTTTTATAGGCTTGCGCTTGTCAGCCATCTCGCTTGGTGTCAAGCAACGATGTAGCCTACGAGCATGTTTGTTCACATTCATTTATTTCGTAAGTATTATTTACATATCGTCAAGCCTTTCCCCCGAGGGGGCTGGCAGAGGTGTAATACAACACCCACATTTCGCCGGTCGATATTCAGTCCCAAATGTGACATGGGCCAGCCTGTCGCCATACACCGGGCTCGTCACGTAGCAGATGACATACAACACGCACATATGATCACACAATGAACAAATTGGTGCGTGCCGTCCGGCTGGTTTCGAACCCGCTCCCTCTGGCTAGAGAGGCGGACCTTCTCCCAACTAGGCTGCCATCGCTTCTTTTTCTCGCGGGATGAAAATGGTGGAAAGGCAATTTGGCTCTGGCCCGTCTCTGCTTTTGTGATCAATAAAGAGTTTATTTCTCTGTCTATACCTATTTCTTTAGTAGTTCTTGTTTTTCTTAGTTCGTACCGTTACTAAACATCGAGTGAGCTGTAATCAAACGCGCAGCCTGTGTGTCAAACTAACCTTTGAACCTTTTTTTTAACTGTGACTGCCTCGGTGGGTCAGTTGGTAGTAACCCTGCTTTCTGAGCTTGGGGGCGTGGGTTCGATTCCCACTTAGGGCAAACATTCATGTGATGAATATTTGTGTTTGCTGTATGTCTGGGTGTTAATTATCTATCTAAGTATGTATTTTTAATAAATATGTATGTATATCAGTTTCTGGCAGCCATAGTACAAGCTTTGCTTAGCTTGGGGTCAGATGACCGTGTATGCAAAATGTCCCGAATCTATTTATTTACCTGAACACTTCAAGCGGTGCCAGTATGGAGACCATTGTCTCTCCGCTCACGAACTGATTCTCCGTCAGCAGGAACGAGATGATCCAAATAAACCTCAGCACGAAGTCTTCTACTATTGCGAAGTAGTAAAACTGAGAAAAAAAACGTGGTTAAATTTTTTTAAAGGTCTTGCTTTACTCCAGTTCAGAACCGGGAAATCCCGGTATCGAAAGGACCGGGAATTCCCGGTTCCGTTGGAGGAAAGTATCGAAAATCCCGGTTCTCTAAATCAGTACCGGTTCTGGAAACCCTACTCCAGAGGGTTACATAAAACAATGGATAGAAAAATTTGAATTTCTATTATGTCAGCGCTAAAAACTGTAAGCGCTGCGCAACCGCGAACCGTATCGCCAGGCAATAAGGTTCATAGTCGCGCAGCGTCGGAAACAAAACGTAACCATCATGGCAATAAGACGTCATAGTACGGGCCCAGGGCCGGAGAAAAGATAATGAAACGCTCAAACAACAAAGTATAAGCGAAGCGAGCGTAAAAAATACGAGCAGACGTAAGCTTAGTCCAACGCCGTAAACTTTTTTTATAACTTAATAGGCTTGCGTTTGTCCGCCAACACGCCTGATGATAAGCAGGGATGCGGCCTACGATGGAGCACGCTTGCCTAGAAGACACCGATTCACTCGAGACTTGAAGACACTCAGATTTATAAGTGTCAGGGAACACACACTCTGGCAGAGTATTCCACACTCTAGCGGTCCGTATGAGAAACGAGGAACCAAAGCGTTTCGTGCGTGCTGTAGGTAAACTTAAGAAAATAGAGCGAATGTGAGCGAAGCAAGCGTAAAATTTAGTTTTTATTTTTTGCTTTTTTGTTCATACACTCTTTGCCTTTGCTTTGCTCAAATTGGGATGTAAACTCACCCCAACGCTATAGACGATCTCCTCCCGGAGGAACTTGTTCTCGTGCGAGGGTCCGACGCTGAACAGCCCCCAGTCCATCTTCACGTCCCACGTGTACGTGTACAGCGACGACACCAGCTGCCCCGCGAACCACAGGTACAGGAACGGGTTGTTGTAGGGGTCGGCGTATTCACCTGCCAAATATGGTAGTGTTTTTTTTTTCGTTTTTTATGGTAGCTAACTTGTTGAGTGTTATGTTAAAAACACAAGAGCAATCTATAAAATCAAGGCAATTTTTTAAAGTTTTAAAATAAAGGCAATTTTTTTAAATATTATTTTTCTAGCTGCGCTGCGGTTTCACTCGCGGTTAAAAAGTATCCTATGTGCTATTCTAGACTATAATCTATGTCTGTGCCAAATTTCATCCAGATCTGTTCAGCCGTTCTGGCGTGAAAAACATCCATCCATTCATCCATCTATTCTTACAAACTTTCGCGTTTATAATTTAAGTAGGATTACATTTTTATTTTGTGTGTCATGTACGTGTCTTTGAGTCTTGCAACATGAAATAAATGAATTATTATTTATACAGCGTTATAGGTACCTAACGAAAAACCTTAAGGGTTCTTTGTTCTCATCAATATGAACAACTTTTACTATGGGGCGAACTCCGAAATCGCGAAAAAAAAATCAGCTGTTCCATACATTTTGTCTCAGGTGATTGAACTTTTTGTATGGAACAGCTGTTTTTTTTCGCGATTACAGGATTGGCTTCATAGTAAAAGTTGTTCGTATTGATGAGTACAATGAACCCTTAACAGGTTTTTGGTTAGGTACCTATAACCCTGTGTATAACAAAAACATCACTGAGCCCACTGGTAAAGTGAGTAAGGACGCGAACTCACCAGCATGTATAGTCCGTAACGTAGCGAAGGTGACCACGAAGAAGGTGGTGGAGTACTTCCCCGCGTTCACGAGATGAGGAAACGCCTCTCGACTGTCCCGGTACCGCCGCAGGCACTGCCAGAACCGAGTCCACGCCGGGACTATGTTCACCAGCGCTCGACTCACTATGAACCAGCGGGACGCTTCGAACGAATCTGTCGGATGAGACAAAATAATCAATACATATAATGTTAATATGTATCTAAGTATGTATATCAGTCTCTGGCAGCCATAGTACAAGCTTTGCTTAGTTTGGGGTCAGGCGACCGTGTGTGGAAGTGTCCAGAATTTATTATTTTTATTATTTTTGCTTTTTTTTTATAACTTAGTATGCTTGCGTTTGCCCGCCAACATGCCTGATGATAAGCAGTGATGCAGCCTACGATGGAGCACGCTCGCCTAAAAGTAACCGATTCACTCGATTGCTGTATTCATTTCATGCTGATTTGCGGCCGGTTTGTGGTAAAAAGCCAAGTTTTCACCTTTTTTTTTTTAGTTAAGTTTTGATCTGTATCTGTAATTCTATGTGTTTTTTGCCACAAATAAAGTAAATGATTGATTAATTTTTTTAATTCGGGACATTTGTCATACACGGTCGCCTGACCCCAAACTAAGCAAAGCTTGTACTATGGCTGCCAGAGACTGATATACATACATATATATACTTTTAAATACATTCTAAAATAGATATTAACACCCAGACATAGAGAAACACAAATGCACTGGCAAACACATTTGACAATGGCCGTAAAAAAATAGTGTGTGGAATTGAATAAATAACGTTGAAATAACGTTTGACAGTTATAGCTCCCCACTAGGATTCCCTGTGTCAGGAATGCCATGGAACACACACAACGACAAGGACAACTAGACCCAGAATAGATATTTAAATTCATCATTCAAAAACATCAGCCTGGCCGGGAATCGAACCCAGGACCTCCTGCTTATAAAGCAGCCGAACTCCAACTAGGCTATAAAGGTTTTTTTTCCTAGAAAGGTATAAGGAAATTCAAGACGTTCTTCGAGGTAGATTTGTTTAAAACTGTGTTCACATCGTTCTTCTATACTCATATTATAAAGAGGAAAGTAAAAATTTGTATGTAAGTATGTTTGTAACGAATTAGCTCAAAAACTATTGGTCCGATTTCAGAAATTCTTTTACCATTAGATAACTACATTATTCCTGACTAGCTGCGCCCCGCGGTTTCACCCGCGGTTAAAAAGTATCCTATGTGCTATTCTAGACTATAATCTATCTCTGTGCCAAATTTTATCCGGATCTGTTCAGCCGTTTTGGCGTTGAAAGAGTAACAAACATACATCCATCCATCCATCCATTCTTACAAACTTTCGCGTTTATAATATTAGTAGGATTGACATAAGCTAGTACCTGATATATTGAACCAGTCGTTGTTGGTGGCGTAGCAAGCTATGAGGAAGTGGAAGTCGAGGAAGGCGGCTGCGAACGAGTTCCACTGGTCCGCGAGCCAGAAGTCCGCGAACAGCACCGGCATGAACGGAGCCGCCAGGATACGACCCTGGACAGTTTACAACTAGTTATTAGCTAGTTCAATCAATACAGCTAGTTATTCATCAAAGGGTTTGAGTGTAGCTCATGATATATAATAGCGATGAGTCGATTAGTCGATTTGATAATAGCGATGAGTGTAGGCATGGCAGCCTAGTTGGGAGAAGGCCCGCCTCTCAAGCCCCAGAGGGAGCGGGTTCGAACCCAGCCGACGGCACGCACCAATTTGTTCATTATGTGAACATATGTGCGTATTGTATGTCATCTGCTACATGACTGGAACCCGGTGTATGGCGACAGGCTCGCCCCCTGTCACATTTGGGACTGAATATCGTCCGGCGAACTGTGGGTGTTGTATTACACCTCTGCCAGCCTCCTCGGGGGAAAGGCGTGACGATATGTATGTGTGTATGTATGTGAGTGTAGCTTGACTAGGTGTTAACATAATACTAAAATAATATTCGGGACACTTGCACACACGGTCGTTTGACCCTAAACTAAGCAAAGCTTGTACTATGGCTGCCAGAGACTAATATAAAACATATATATTTTTAAATACATACACAAATAGATAATTAACACCCAGACATAGAACAAACACAAATGTTCATCACAAGCATGTTTGTCCTACGCGGGTATCGAACCCACGCCCCCAAGCTCAGAATGCAGGTTCACTGCCAACTGAGCCACCGAGGCAGTCAAAGTGAGTGAACTCACACATATCCTGAGGAACCAGAAGCGCGCCTCGTGCCGGAACACCTTGAGGGGGTTCACGAGGAAGGCGGCCATGATGACGACCAGCACCAGCGGGTTCACGAACGGAGGGATGCTCAGCGCCGCGCTGTATATGAAACTGGAACACGAATTCATACCCTGTCTGTTTGTAGGCTTTTCACGGCTAAACAGCTGAACGGATCATAGTAAAGTTTGTTAATTAGCTAGAGTATTTACTAAGAAAGGTTTATGCCTCTAGGGAGGCAATGCCTTGCTTCACGTTGAGACAACGTGATACATATTTAATCACCATACACTACATCTTTCGGACACACACACACCAACACACTGTTCTTGGGGAACAGGTAGATGTATACCGTAAGCTCTTCTGTTCCCCTAAACAAAAATAAAAACATTACAAAAAAAACGAGATATTTAATCGTTTTTTTTATACACTTCCACACACAGTCGCCTGACCCCAAACTAAGCAAAGCTTGTACTATGGCTGCCAGAGACTGATACACATTCTTAGATATTTTTAAATACATGCTTAAATAGTTAATAACACCCAGACATAGAACAAACACAAATGTTCATCGCATAAATGTTTGCCCTAGGTGGGAATCGAACCCACGCCCCCAAGCTCAGAAGGCAGGTTCACTACCAACTGAGCCACCGAGGCAGTCAAGTTCATCATCGAGCGGGTGGTGTGCAAAGAAATTGTCTTTTATCCACCTTACAAAGAAAACAGAACCTTACCTAAGTATACTTAAAGCCCAAATAACCCCCAAAATCGCAGCTAGCTCCATCAAATGCTGCTCCGACAGATGATTCCTGGGGTCCAGTTCAAATATCAGCACATGGTTGACTCCGGACGAGCGCCAGCCGTAAACATTGATCCCGATGAGGAATATGAACTCGACTAGCAGGAACGGGCCTCGGTACAGTCTGAACGCGGTCTTGAAGTTATCTGTGCCGCCTTCGTGGAACAGTGCTGGAAAGAACGTTTGTCGTTAGAAAGCATAACATATCGCCTTTCCCCCGAGGGGGCTGGCAGAGGTGTAATACAACACCCACACTTCGCCGGACGATATTCATTCCCGAATGTGACAGGGGGCGAGCCTGTCGCCATACACCGGTCTCCAGTCATGTAGCAGATGACATGCAATACGCTCATATGCACACACAATGAACAAATTGGTGCGTGCCGTCGGTTGGGTTTGAACCCGCTCCCTCTGGCTTGAGAGGCCGACCTTCTCCCAATCAGGCTGCCATTGCTCTTTTTATTAGAAAGCAAGTACAGAAAATAAGGCACGGAAACTGTTTTGTGATTTTTTGCTTTTTCATTGGTAACAGATACGTAATTGGAAACGATATGGAATCTGAATCGTGTAGGGTAAGTACTCGTTGCAAGCAGTTAGCAAGTAACATTATCAAAAGAAAAACGAAAATCCCGGCTGCATAATGTTGCATCCTATATCACTTTCACTGTCAAAACGATTCAAAGGACACCCCACATGTCGAAATCAATGAAGGTGTTTAGGCTGTATGGCGTACCAAAGAAACCTCACACATACATACACTCGAAAAACATAACCCTCCTTCATGCGCAGTCAGGTAAGAAAAGCAAATCTAAAAAACCGACTTGCAGTCAATGCATGCGTACAATTTTTAGACTTTTGTTGATATTTTAAAAACTGCTGGACTGATTTTGATAAATTGTACATGGGACCACGTCTAAAGTATGATCTACGAAACAAAAAAATAATCATTAAAATCGAATCATAATTGGTGAGTAATCGCGTAAAATACATACATATACAAAATAAACAGACAGACAAATTGAGAACCTTCTCCTTTTTTGAAGTCGGTTAAAAATTTAGTAAATATTCAACTGCAAATTGTAGCTAACATCTTATCTAATATTATGAATGCGATGCGAATGCAAGTTTTTTTCTTTATTAAGCTTTCAGGCCTTACTACTCGTGTAAGTCGGCATGTGCCTTGGATTCCTTCCCAACTAACAAAATTTAGTCGTATAGTTTTCGGGACAACGTTTTCGTCACAACTTTAGGTCGGACCGTTTTGGTTATATAGCTGTCGTATTAACGTATATATGACGCGAAATAGGCGGAAATTATAAAACTTTTATTCGTATAGCGATCGTGTCAAGGTCGTATTAGTGGCTGCTAGTAAGGTAACAGTCATATTAATATCAGATATACGATAAATATTCGCATAGCAGTCGTGAAAGTGGTTAATATTATAACCATCTTGTCGTGTAGTGATCCCATAGACGTCGTATAACATAATAAACATTGAGAAGTAGTCATTAGCATAGCCTTTACGCGGATGCTTGTTATTAAATCACAGTTTAGTAGAAGTGAGAGTAAGAAGTGATACAACAAAAAACATACGATATCAATTGTCACCATCTGGTAAGATTTATGTCAGCCATATTTATTATTTTATATTTTATTTATAATGTAGTTGGCGTTAGTGGGTAACAGTATCTACTTTTCTAAGGGAAATTAAATTTCTTGACGATTGTATGTACAATTTTTCACAAATTTTTAATGCCCCCTTCGAATTATTGCAAAATAATATTATTTAATTTCATTTTATTTAAGATTTCTAGTACTTTTACAATTATACGATTTTAGGTAGTGATGATACCTATTATATGATATCTTATGACTATAAGTCATGTACTACGATTTAATTATTTTGTCGTCCACCATTTTCAGGGTACCGTAAAGAAGTGAAAACCTGTGGGATAAACAAGTGGGAGAATCGTATTTATGACGCTGGCCATATTTTTTTAAGCGGAAGTCTTCGTCAGTTCTCCTTGGGCAATCCGTTTTGAGAAACGTTACAGTGTGTGAAGTTTGAGAGTATTCACCGACAACTGTGCACTTCAAACACCCATGCTTCCCATTAAAATTGCATGTACCTGGATGAATAGAAACATTATTAAACAATAAAGAGTTAGCAGATTTAGACAATATGATAATATTGTAAGTTTAAGTAAGAGCATTCAAATGCGTAATCAAAATACCTGTCTTTAATTAGAGCCCTAGCTGGCGAGTCACAAATAAAAGCACGGACATTCACTGTAATATGTTTTTCTTCTTTTTAATTTGTTATGATTGGTAATCGATTTTCCATGTTTTTCCATGCATTTTCTTGTTGTTAAATTCTCATTTTCACTACTGTTTTCATCATCATCGTCTTGGCTTTCAAACAAATGTTCATTATTTTCATCATCATTTTGCAAATCTGCGATGATTATTTGTGGATTACTTCTTTTAAATTTTACTAAATTTTAAGACAAAAATATACATGATAATTGACAGGTGTTAGATATTATTATGATAAGCTACCTAGTTAACATTAAGTTCAATTTGTATAAATACAAACCTAAATAAAAACATGTACTTACAAGAACATACTTTTTCATAATTACTATTTCTTACTACGGAACCATCTTTCGATTCTTTGACGCTGCCTTGTCTAAAACTTTTGTTGAGTTTTAAGTAGGTTTTTCTTACTTTGCGCCTGAAATTACCGCTGGATTTAAATTTCTTCCACTGTTTTAAATCGATTATTTCAACTGTTGTGATGATACGAGTAAAAGCCAAGATTAACAGAAACCGAGAAAAATCGAGCTATTTAACAAAAAGCTTATATAGGTAAAGTCACAACAACGGAAAATATACAAGTTCAGTCCGTAAAAGAGTACCACGTGAAGTCATTAAATAATCAAAAAGTTTATAACAGTAACTTATATAAGCATTTCAAACCAATAAGTTATTTAAGGCTTATACATCTGAATAGTGGGATTTTAAACATTATATAAAAGTCGTGTAAATATAGTCAAAAAATCATATAAGAAACGTGTATACAGCTGTACGTTTTATATGAGTTAAATTTATGGACTTTATATGATTATCATGTAGAAATCTTATTACTCACAAAAAATAGTGATAAGGTCGTCAATATAACCAGAATATGATTGTCATATAAATTACTTTTATATTACATCAAGAAGTCGTAAAGTGGTCGTAAACGAGACAAATAAACGTGGGAATGTATTTTAAAGGTCACAGCTATGACCTTTATAAGATGGTCATATAATTTGGTCGTGTAAACGTTGACAGGACTAATTTAAAAGACTAAAATATTATACGACTAATCGTTCGTATAATATTTTGTAACACGATTAAGGGTAATTTGAGTTACAACTATATGACCTCTATATGACCAAATGCTATATAGGCTTCATATTATAAGACAACTTTGCTAGTTGGGTTGTTATCTGAACCGGTTTTCGATGAAATGTAGGTATTCCCTTGTCAAAAATATCAATTTTGGTAGCAAGTTTGCAATAAAGAATAAGTACTGAAGACACTCAATGACGTTGAAATAAAAAAAAGTTATATTATGAGTTTGACGTGTCTGTCTGTGTGTGTGTGTGTGTGGTTGTGTGTGTGTGTGGCACACTGATAAAATTATTATTTTTTTTTTTTTTTTGTTTGAAAGGTGAATTAGACGCGAGTGTTCTTAGCTATTTTTGTTGAAAATCGGTGTCAGGTTATTTTTAATTTATACTTCTCAGTTACAGTACAGCTCAGTTGGTATTGATCCTACCTACTGAGCTTGGGGGCGTGGGTTCGATTCCCACATAGGGCACACAATTTGTGCTGAACATTTGTGTTTGTTCTATATCCTCAATATTTATTTGCTAATTAAGGCACCGTCATAGCACGATTTTTCACCCACACACACGTTTACTGACGCTTCATTTAGAGTTAAAAATCGTAAATCATATTTGAGGGTTAAATGAGATCGCCGCGTAAATTTTTTTTTTGCCGTTTTTAATGTTATTAATCGTAACAAGGACACAAATAAAAATAAGTTGCTCGGTTAAACTTTAGAGCACTAATCTGGTTATTGAATAATCAGAAAAAAAAAGTGGTGTAATCGCTGAAAATTAAGAGAACTACGTTCCGATATATTTTTTAAGAAGATCCTTTTTGTGTTTTTTTTTTCAAAATGAGAATGGTTTTCAAAATTATTCTCCGGTTAAACATGAGTTGGTTGTTTCTTCTACCAGCTGTATTTTTCTGGACCTGATCATCATAATTCTTCATATCAAACTAGGTGCAAACAAAATACTTGTTTTTGATGATTTCGTGTGCAAAACCGGTTTTCGGTTTTTAGCAAAACCGGAAAACCGGTCGAAATTCGCCAAATTTTGAAAACCGGGGTTGAAAGACAAAACCGGGTTTACCTCCGGTTTTTCCGTTTTTGCAATAACTTACAATCAGTGGCAATATTTTGTAATAATGTGATGTTTATATATCAAAATGCCGCCTAAAACAAGGACAAAATGGAGCTTAAAGTAAATAGAGGTCCAATACCGGTGAACAGTAATATAAACAATCAAAATGTGAATGTTGCGCAAGGACCAGTTGAAGCTAAAAGACATGTTCAGCCGAAAGCTAGTAAATGTAATGTTGCAGAAATAATGTACAATCATTGCAGAGTTAAAAAAAAGCTTTTTATTCAACAGAAGAAATATAGTAGTCTGAAATAAAAGATCTAATAGACAAAACGACGTCTTATTGTTAACCGGCTGATGGCATCGTCTTCGATGTCATCGGCGTAGTAGGTGAAAGTCCCGGTGTGCCGTGATATTGCGAAGACTGCGTGGGGCACGCTCTCATGCAGCTTCATTTTGGGCTTGGTCTTTATCGCGATAACCGACTCGTACTTTAGCCCCTGAGCTTCGTGGATGGTTAGGATGCGTGACCCTGCGCCTCCCCCATACCCTTGACTTTTGAGGGTCTCCTTTTCTTCCTGCGTATGTACTAAGAAAAGGGTGTTGGGGAGGGTGGTGGGAATTTGTGCTCCCTTGTACCTTCTTTGTTCAACGGACTTAATACGAGGAGCCGAGGAATAAATACCCGAATAAATTTCTCTCAGCGCATACACGACGTCCATTGGGTTCCTGTGTGTGCAAAGCAACTTCTGGCTGATGTTTGTGACCAGGCTTGGGCGTTGGTACCTCATTTCGAAGAGATTTTCTCTGTCAATAAAAGGTAACTGATTTACATCTCCGATGAGGACAAGCTCACCAGCACCAGACAGCCGTGCAATCATTATTATGGCTCAAAAATGGTTCATGAGCGCTTCGTCAACCAGAAGGCGGTTGAAACTCTCTCTACCAAAACCATTTACGAGAGAAGAAGCCATTGTTCTTACCCTGGATTTCACCAGGTCTCCGATACGGTGCGATAGTTTCTCTCTCAGATCTTTTGCTGCCTCTGTTGTTGTGGTGATGATGGCGTCCCTGTCCACATCGAAGTGACGGATCACCCATGTTGTCTTGCCACACCCTGGCACCCCATTGACCCATTGTATCTTTGGTACCGACCCGCTTTCCCAGCTTGCGTCGACGTCTGGGTTCCCTTCGATGGTTTTGGCCATCTCTAGGATTCGGTCGTCCAGCATTATCATGGTGCACTTGGCGGTGACTACAATTGGATTCTTTGATGGTGTCCCGTATTTCGGCTTACCTATTCGCTCCGCCTCTGTCTCGTCCAGCGCTACAAAACCACTTTCTTCGCTATAGGCTGCCATATACTCTTCTTTCATGGTTCCTTTGATGATCTGGGAAGTGACGTTGTTGTATATGGCGGCTTCCGTTTCCTCAAGCCTCTCATTTAGAAGACTTTTACTGCCTAGCCTAGAAAGTCTTATAAGCTAGGAAGTGAAGATAGGCAAGATGTTATCGCAGGTCCTGAGATTAACTTGTTTGGTCGCTCTCAGTATGGCTAGGAATTCGAGGAAGGCGTTTCTCGCATGGTTTTGCAGCCCCGAAGCCGAGACATAATAGGGCGAATCGACCTGGCCCATGTCGGCTCTCGTCCTAGCTGCTTGAAGTTGTGGAGCTGCTCTCGACGTCTGTGGAGATGGTGTTTTGGGTGCGATACGGAATAACCTCTGCGTTACAGCGCTGAATGCTGTTATGAAACTGGTTATGTGGCCATTCCCTCTTTCTCGGTTACCACTTGCATGGGGTGCGGCCTTTTCAGAGACAATTTTTTGTTGTGCCCTTTCGGAACCAGACTGGGTGGTCGAACTTGGAACGGGGTGTCCCCAGCTATCTGTAGCACCTATGTGGTCTAGTGTTTGGGATTTGAGAAAGCTCAAGTTTTCTCCTCTATCCTCGTACACGACAACCTCATGGTGTTCAGAGGCCTTGGTGCAACCTAACCGGTCTACGACTTCCGCTTTCATATATTCGACCATCATGGCGTCCACGCTTATTACCCGGGGAGTGCTGTCAGCATTTTTGCTTAGATAATTAAGCAATGAGCTAGCTTGCGCAAAAGGTGACTGTGCCGCCCATTCCTGACGAGGCAAAAGCTTATTCCGAGCCTTCCCTAAAGGCACATCCCTATCTCACACCTTTTTCGTTAATAAACCAGTCTGTGTAAGCCCCGGTTTATTTTAACACAAGCACTGGAACCCTTGTAGAGAAATTTTAGTGCTCATGGCAAGATACAAACAACGTGGACCACAATTTCTTCCTCACCATTTCTTCATAAGCCATAAATAAACTTAAAAAACGTATAAAAATTTAAACATTAGAAAATTGTTACCAAAACCGGGGCTAACACCGGTTTCCGGTTTTGGGCCCTCAAAACTGGATTTCAAAACCGGTTTTGAAGACCCTCCGGTTTTGCACGCCCTACTTACGCCTATCGTTTGCAGTGACACATGCCCGCCCGCATGTGTGACCTTCAAGAACTACACGTAGTATAAACATTTGTTAATCAAACGAGTGAAATAGTAGCAGATAATCCCATGCTAACATAATGTAATGTAACCTCAGTTATAAATTACAACACCATCTACTTTACTAATCCAGAAATCAAACAAAGAGTTGTAAATAACTTGAATGTTGTAATAGGGTTGCCACGTTTAAAATAAATTCCTCGGAAAACTCGTTAAGGCGGCCATTACACTATCCAATTTGCAGTATGCTAGGTGAGGTGAGTAGCGTGTTAAAATTGGATAGTGCTAATTGCTTTTTAACAGTCACAGTACATTTTTAGGGTTCCAGAGGAAAATGAGCGGAAAACGGGACCCTATTACTAAGACTCTGCTGTCTCAGTATGCCAGTGCAATAGAAAGAAAAAAACCAGCCAAATGCAAGTCGGACTCGCGCACAAAGGGTTTCGTACCATCCTATCCTACTAATATTATAAACGCGAAAGTTTGTAAGAATGGATGGATGCATGGATGGATGAATGTTTGTTACTCTTTCACGCCAGAACGGCTGAACAGATCTGGATGAAATTTGGCACAGAGATAGATTATAGTCTAGAATAGCACATAGGATACTTTTTAACCGCGGGTGAAACTGCGGGGCGCAGCTAGTACAAGAATAATTGGAAAGACAAATTGAAATTTAGACATGTGAAAATCAGCCGTTCTGGCGTAAAAGAGTAACAAACATCCATCCATCCATCTATACATGCAAACTTTCGCGTTTATAATATTAGTAGGATGACATGTCGGTTTCCTCACGACGTTTTTCTTTAAAGCGTTAAGTTTCTTTTAAATTTAGTATAATGCCTAATTAAAATACTGCGAATATGCGACATATATTAGAATAGCCTAGTTGGTAGAAAGCTCGCCTCTGAAGCCAGAGTGCGGGTTCGATCCCAGCCGACAGCACGCACCAATTTGTTCATTTGTGAACACATGTGCGTATTAAATGTCATCTGTTACATAACTAGAGCCGGATGTATGGCGACAGGATCACCTACTGTCACATTTGGGACTGAATATCGTCCGGCGAAGTGTGGGTGTTGTAATACGCCTCTGCCTCCTCAGGGCAAAGGCGTGAAGATAATATGTTTAGATATGTGCGTATTATATGTCATCTGTTACATAACTGGAGCCCGGTGTATGGCAAAAGGCTCGCCTCCTGACACATTTCCGACTGAAATCGTCCGGCGAAGTGTGGGTGTTGTAATACACCTCTGCCTCCTCAGGGCAAAGGCGTGACGATAATATGCATAAAACTAAGCTCGGTGCAATTTGCACTTTTCCAAATTATTGCTTCGACAACCCTATCTAAAAATATCTTCAGTAAATTACATAGCGACCGTAAAATGCAATCAGCGTTCACCATAGTTTATTACACAGTTCCCATTGCTGACCGTGGAAATGTATTTATCAGTGCAAATATGCTTAGATTATGATAAAGCATGTACATATAAGTAAAACATAAATTTTGGATTTACATTGTTAGGTTTAGGATTAACTTTTATAATGGAAAATCCCATCAAGTAGCGACTCTCATTCAACTTTTGCATTAGTCAAGATAAACAAATTCTTACGGCAACTAAACTAAGTGCAAAGTCAAAGTCAAAATGATTTTATTCAATTTAGGTATCAAAGAAACACTTATGAACGTCAAAGTTATTTAAATAGACTCGACCGCCTTGCTCGGATAAAGAGCCTCTACTCAGAAGAACAGGCAAGAAACTGAGGCGCATTATTTTTTCAAATAATAAATAAAGTACAGTTTCTACTAGACTTATAACCAGAATATCTATAAATACTAGAGTGCAATAAATAATCTGAATCTGAAAGGGTAGAAGCACGTCATTACTTAATCACGACTTTAAGAAATGAGTCGTAACGGTACAGCAATAAGGTTTTGAATGGTCGTTTTTTATATCGATTTGAAACTCTTTTATAAGAGCCAGAAGAAAACGATTTGCAGAAGTGTAAATGAAATGCATAGAGAATAAGATAAACTATGTAATAGGGATCATCCATTTACAAGCCCAGCGTCCGGCCACCTTGCAATGAAAAACGAACTTATGCTTTGTGCCATAAGGTCCTTTTTTTAAATTGACACGCCGACCTGCTGGCGAGCTGATCGCGGAAGGCCCAAGCGCAGTCCGCTCTAACAACTGACGATCTAAAAAGGACTTTACGCCACAAACTGTAAGTTCGTTTTTCATTTAATTCTATTGCGAGGCGGTCGATCAGTGAGCTTGTAAATGGATGGCCCCTAACACAATTGTCCTTAATTACCTGAAAGAACTACAGTGATAAACGATCCAGAAAGAGTTTCACTTTAAAGGACAAGGACTCCGCTGTCTGTCTGCTATGAAGAAGCTCAGCTCAACTTCTTGTCACTTTTTGTAGGGTGAGAACGTGATAGGGCTATGTGGAAACATACGTCTGTCTCGTTAAAAAGAGTCGACATACCGTTGTCGCGTTACGTATGCTAGGGACCTGCTGGTCGTTGGTGACCGTCGCTTGTGAGTCTGTCTTTGTTTGTGTAAAAATACCCTGAACTCACCTGACAGAACTACAGTGATGAGCAGAACAATAAAAGATCCAGAAAAGAGTCCCACTTTGAAGGTGGTCCAGGGGCTCTGCTGTTCGCCGAGCGGCGGAACCCTCAGCTTCTTCATGGCCTTCTGTCTGTCGCCGCCTTCCAGGTCGTTGGTGACCGTCGCTTCTGTGTCGCTTATGAGTCTGTCTATGTCTTTGTTTGTGTAAAAATGCGAAGTTTCCACGTGCTCTGCCCGCCATTGCGCACCGTTTGACACGTTTAATAGCTGGAAGAGAGTTTTGTGTTAGTTTTAGTGTCAGATGGTGCGTTAAAGAGACCTAAACTCAGCAGTAGTAAATCAACTAATCCCTACTAATTTTATAAACGCGAAAGTTTGTAAGAATGGATGGACGGATGGATGGATGTTTGTTACTCTTTCGCGCCAGAAATTACAGATTAGGGTGAAACAGCGGGGCGCAGCTAGTGAATTATAACTCTAAGTTCCTTTATAGAAGACTAGCTGCGCCCCGCTGTTTCACCCGCGGTTAAAAAGTATCCTATATGCTATTCCAGACTATAATCTATTTTTGTGCCAAATTTCATCCAAATCTGTTCATCCGTTCTGGCGTGAAAGAGTAACAAACATCCATCCATCCATCCATTCTTACAAACTTTCGCGTTTATAATATTAGTAGGATCTAGAATAGATTATAACGGATATACTCGTACAGCGTACATAAATATAACTTGACGGTTTTTCCTTTAAGCAAGTTATCATACTACAAGTGATCTCCCTGAAATTTTGCGGTATGAGGTACTTTTTATTTTACATAAAAACCGTTCCTGTGGACCGCAGGTGAACCCACGGGGCGCAGCTAGTAGTTTGTGTAAAATAGACAAATATGTATCTTTTGGATTAAGTTATTTGGTTTTATTTAGTTATTCGAAGTTTTAGTTAGTAACTAGCTGCGCTCGCAGGTTCACCCGCGGTTAAAAGTATTCTATGTGCTATTCTAGACTATAATCTATCTCTGTGCCAAATTTCATCCAGATCTGTTCAGCCGTTCTGGCGTGAAAGAGTAACAAACATCCATCCATCTATACATCCATCCATTCTTAAAAACTTTCGCGTTTATAATATTAGTAGAATTTAAAATTTCTTTAATTTTCTGTTTTTAAGAAGTGTAAATACATTTACATAGGTTTTAAGAGTACTAAATAGCATTAGCTAAGAAGTTAGGTAAATACGTTTTTAACGAAATTATCACCAACAACAATGACAAACATCTAGCATTATGTCAGTTGATGATGATCACCTCAGTATCATGATGTGAGCCGATGATTGGTGACATAAACACGCTAACTAAGCATAAATGATTACAAAAATAAATATTATAACAGCTGACGTGCGGTGACATAACATAATTTTATACAGGAAAAGATTAAAAATAACTCAGATGTTCGATGTCAGACACCTTTTGTATTTCCAGTTATTATTATTGCTTTTTTGGGCGTCTTCGTACGTGTGTTGGAATTTGCTTTCCACTTTTATTCCGCTTTGCGAAAGTGGTCATGTAACATTTTGTTTTAAACTTTAAGCCAGCGAATTTTTTCGCGTTTATTCAGAAAATAATATCCAAAAACCTTCCTCGTGATATATTGCAACTAATTATTCAATTTTATGAAGATCCGTTTATAGACAATAGACAAATATTTATTTGCAGAAAAAACATACAAAACAAATTTAATAAAAATTACACGATTAAAAAAACAAAAAAACATCGTTTTTGCCACAAACCGGTCCCAACTCAGCATAATGCCGGCTGCTGTAGACAACCGGCGCTGGTCTTCCGTTGGAACCGGCAGGTGACGTCACGAACGGACGTCTGTAAGTAACGTAAAGTAACGTCGAGGAATATGAGTCTTTTAAAGCCTATAAATAGACGGACAGACAGAGTAACAGATTTTATAATATTAGCATGGATTAGCTGTGCCCAGCGGTTCATCCGTTTTTTCTGAACTAAGATCAACCTAGAGGAAAAGATGGAACACTGCGTTTTATCGCGCTGAAGCAACTTCTTTTTAAACTTGTGTGCGAGGTATATGTTGCCATGAAAAACATTTACAATTGCACGAAAACTAATATTAATTCCCAAACTCTACGTTAGCCATTTCCTTTCCAATATACAACCTTTAATTGATTTGATATTCTAAAACTGCACATAATATTTGTAAGAGTTTTGTCTATTTAAACAAAAACTTTGACGTTGGGTATGGTTGGGTACATTTGAACAAGGTTAGTTTAATTTTCCTATTACATAGTAATCGATCAATCGACTCAATTAAGTATATTTCCACAATAATTCATCAATCAAAATAAACAACATAAACATAAACGTAAAACAGAACTACCTTTGTTACCACCAACTCTGTGAAACGACTAAATGACGGAACTAAAAAACAATCAACGAAAGCGTTAAAAAAACAGATTAGTACGGAAAATCCGACAGAGGCTCCACCACTCACGTTCACAGATAAGTTGGTTGAGCGTTACTGAAATCTTATCGTACCTTATCGTGTTTCTTCAATATCTTCCTAAAGCCCGTGTAGTTTAGGTTCTGGTAGTTTTGCAGCAGGATCAGGCTCAGGTAGAATTCGCTAAATGCTAGCTTCAGCTCTTGGACCTGTGGATAATATTGTCAAATACAGCTTCGAATATCCATATTAACCTACTTCAAACAAATAAGGAGGTTCTCAGGAGGTTGTTTTTTTTTAAATATTTAATGATGATGATGATGTTTGCGATAAAATTTAGAGCTGTCATTGGTCGAGAAGCTCGTGTATTTAAATAATTGAGAAACAGATTGTACATTAAAACTGCATTATTTGCTAACTTGCTATGCTTTGATTAACTCAAATAAAGTTTCCTGATAAGAAACACTGCCCATAAGACCTAGAAGTTCTATGTTTTTTTTTTACGTTTAAATAACGATAAAAAAAGCAAGTTGAATTTAAAAACAATTGAATAAATTAGAATAACGTTTAGTGTTTTAACATCTTCATGTGAATTTCAGTACATTTTGGTCTAGAAAGTCTTCAAGACGAGAGGGTTTTTTTTTTTAATTGACTTGAAAAAAAAATCACATCTCCTCCATTGTAAACGTTGTACAGCCTCTAAATAGTTGTAGTGTTTTGTCTTCTTTTTACCCGACTGCAGAAGAAGGAGGGCTATGTTTTTTGAGTGCATGTATGAGGTTTCTTTGCCACGCCCTACAGCCTAAACAGGTTGATGGATTTCAACATGTGAGGTGTCATTTGAATAGTTTTGATAGTGGAATTGAAATAGGCTACTTACAATGTTTTAATAATATCCGGAGTGTCAGACTACATTTTGCAGTCGGGTTTTTTGTTTATCTTTTAACTAGCTGCGCCCCGCGGTTTCACCCGCAGTCCCACAGGAACCGTTTATTTTTCGGGATAATAAGTACCCTATGTCCTTTTCTGTACCCCAGACAACGTGTATGCAAAATTTCATTATTATCGGTTGATTAGTTAGGGCGTGTAAGCGTTACAAACAAACAAACGAACAAACTCACTTTCGCATTTACGAGTATAATATTAAGTTATGATAATGTACTTGTTTCTTTTAAATTTTTGACCTTAATCGAAAAAGACAAATCAATCATAACTATTCCGAGGCTACACAACGTTTATTGCTAGGAGACCTAAGATCTATATAAGCCATGCAAAATCTTTTGGAGACGCCTAATATCCAGATATACATACCGAAATTTTTGCCGCTCCTTGAAACTGTATTTATCCGAATGCAGCAAAAAACAATGCGCAAGATCAATTAAATTGAATCACTAATTGAAATGGTGGTATGAGTTTGACTGCCTCGGTGGCTCAGTTGGTAGTGAACCTGCCTTCTGAGCTTGGGGGCGTGGGTTCGATTCCCACCTAGGGCAAAGATTCATGTGATGAACATTTGTGTTTGTTCCATACCTGGGTGTTAATATCTAAAGTATGTATTTAAAAATATCTAAGTATGTATATCAGTCTCTGGCAGCCATAGTACAAGCTTTGCTTAGTTTGGGGTCAGACGACCGTATGAGAAAGTGTCCCGAAATTTATTGTTTACAATTAAACTGTATTTAACATTGACCGAACCGGTCGCTAAGCAAACACTTTGCGACAAAAGCCGCCGGAACTTTGATGAAATCATGAACCTTGATGAAGACATTACTGAAGATAATCTTAGGCCTGAAATATACAGGACGGACGTAACGCCAGGATACAGTACGGCGCGGATAAGCTGTAGGCGACGCTTCACGCCTGAATCGTGTCCGCGCTGTATTGCTCCTAGATGAGCCATTTTTTTTTTCAAATTAGAATAGGTCGGCGTTTGACCACCAACTCGCCTGATGTTAAACGACGTTGTGGTCTACTCGTACCATGGAGCACGACGACCTATAAGGTACTTATTCACTCTAGCCTTAAAGTTTTGTAGAGTGAAGAAGTACAAAGACGGCAGTTGAGTGAGGCGCTACAAATGCGCTACTGCCCAGACCCGTCTTCGGAAAAGTTACACTGGACTACATCCCGAAACACGACTAGGTCATTTCACGGCATGGCTTGGTCCGGTGGGTGGTAACTAGCCACGGCCGAAGCCTCCCACCAGAGAATACTGCAATACGGGCCAGGTAATATTGCGTCTTTATTTCGAGTGTGTCCCGGCCATATAGTCATACATTTCTAGCATGGCTAATGATAGCCGGACTACAGTCGGCAATATTGCCAGTATTACAGTAAAACTATGGCCCATCTTGGAGCAACCTTACGTCCGGTCTGTATACTTCAGCATTCAGATTCGATCAATTTCAGTTTGAAATTTGTGGGATCCGATCGGAAACGTTTCCGAATGATTGTTAATACCTATGCCGGTTGGAATATTACCTTCCGTCGTGGAATGGCTTTTTTGCTATCGCCGCCACCTTTGGGCTTGATCGTGTCGAAGTGAGACTTGAGCTCACTCTGTAACGTGGCGAACTTGCGCGTCGCTTCGGCGAGCTTCTCTGAAAGCAATGGAGTTTCGTTCACATAACATATCGTCACACCTTTCCCCGAGGGGGCTGGCAGAGACAACACCCACACTTCGCCGGACGATATTCAGTCCTAAATGTGACAGGAGGCGAGCTTGTCGCCATACACCGGGCTCCAGTGATATAGCAGATACAATACGCAGATATGTTTACACAATGAAGGAATTGGTGCGTGCCGTCGGCTGGGATCGAACCCACTCCCTCTGGCTTGAGAGGCGGGCCTTCTCCAACTAGGCTATCATCGCTTGTTTCATTCAGTATTTAATTATTAGGGTTTACATCAATGCCAAGTCAGTAGCTATAATATTATAGGATACACACTATTTACATACAATTTAATTAGGCTAAATGAAGGCGTAAAATCTGTTGAAGGAAGCACAGCATGCATTACTTTTTTTTAACACCCGACGCAAAAACGAGGGGGTGTTAAAAGTTTGACGTGTCTGTGTGTCTGTGTGTGTGTGTGTCTTTTCGTGGCATCGTAGCTCCAGAACGGATGAACCGATTTTGATGTTGTTTTTTTGTTTGTTTAAAAGGTGAATTTGTCAGGAGTGTTCTTGGCTACTCAAGTACTTAAAAGATCATGAAATTTTGCATACACATTGTTAGAAGGTACAGAAAAGGAACAGTGCCTTTCATACCGAAAAAATTACGGTTCTAGAACCGCGGGTTAAACTGCGGGGCGCAGCTTGTTAATAATGTTACGAGCGGGGTTGGATAAAAGGAATGAAACGTCGATGTATCCGAAGATTCACTTTATTCACCAGTTACACAAACACAAACACTGTTACACTACACTAGACACTTGCACTATAACACTCTGAACACTACTCGTACAATTACTTCGATGTTAACACTTTGAACGCGTAATAAAAACTGACTGCCGAGTCGTCGGTCGTCCGCGTATTTATACAATTTTAAGATATCCAGAGTATTCGATTTAACAATAGCGCAAGCTCGCAAAAAGTTGTTTATCACGCGGAGCCACGCGTTCATTCTAGAACATTCGGACAGTACAAAAGATTGAAGTAAACACCCTATTATTCAATAGATAAAAACGGTGCACAATAATTGCTTTCCAGAAATATTTCTTTTGTTCCGGATTTAACAATGGAACGCGCGGCTCGAGCGGCTACTATTGCCTAATCTGCGTTACCTATCGGTAGTCGTAAACAACATCGCCACAGATTAGCGTATAGTTTCTTCGTCTGCTGTGACTAGCGCAACACTACCCCCTCCCAAGCATCGTTAGTCCCGTTAGTCATCGTTAGTCCCTCGTCCCGAGCATCGTTAGTCCCGTGATATCGAGCCAGTCGATCAACATGGACAATCTTAGGTGCGCCTCGCTGACCCTTCTGTATGCGGTACGTGACGTCGTTGATCTTGGTCACCACACGGTATGGTCCATCCCATTTAGGTTGCAGCTTTGGAGATTTTCCTTTCTTGCGTACAGGATTATGAAGCCATACTAGCGATCCTTCATCAAACCCAGGGTCGTTGAATTTCCTGTCATATCGCGTCTTCATCTTTTCAGATGCTTGTTGGCCAGAATTTCTAACAAGTTCGTAGATGTCATTCATCTTATTCCGTAGATCTCTGGCGTACTCGTTTATGGGTTGTGGCGAGTCTGGTGGAATGCCAGTTATTAAATCCGCAGGCAGCCGTAACTCTCTTCCAAAGTTTGCAAAGGCTGGAGTGACGTTGGTGCTTTCGTGAACAGCACTACGGTACGACAGTAGAAATGGCTGAATGTGCTTGTCCCAATCTCGCTGATTGTTTTCGACCACTTTGGCTAGATGGGTCACAAGAGTGCGGTTGTATCGTTCCACCATTCCGTCGGACTGTGGATGGTATGACGTAGTCCTTGTTTTGTGAGCACCCATCACTTGACACACCTCCTTAAACAGTTGAGATTCAAAATTTCTTCCCTGATCACTGTGAATTTCCAGTGGTACTCCAAAACGGCAGAACACTTCATGCACTAATTTGTCGGCTATTGTAGGAGCCTCTTGATTTGGAATTGCAAAGACTTCTGGCCACTTGGTAAAATAGTCCATAACAACCACGAAGTACTTGTTGCCATTATCAGTGACAGGAAATGGGCCCGCCACGTCTAACGCTATTCGTTCCCATGGTGCTCCGACATTATACAGCTTCAATGCACCTCTGCTACGGGTGTGTGGGCCTTTCACTGCAGCACAACTTGTACATTTTCGCACCCAGTCTTCTACGTCGTCTCTGCAATTGATCCAGTAAAATCGTTCTCGTATCTTTAGCAGCGTCCGTTTTACTCCCAGATGTCCTCCTGAATATCCATGGTACAGATGCAATACATCAGGTACCTTAGCTTTAGGCACAATCATTTGTAGATGATAGCGATTGCCTCGTGTATTTTCCCATTTGCGGCATAGTACTCCTTCATGGATAAGAAGACTGTCCCATTGTGCCCAATAACTCTTCGTCGTTATGCTCATGCCAGCCACATCACTCCAATTTGGCTTAGAGGCACCAGACTCCATCCACTCGAAAATTGGCTTTATGTCCGTGTCATCTTGTTGTGCTACCTGGAGGGTTTGCTTCCATTCATCACTAAGATCTGTTTTGAGCATCCTGACGGGTACAATTTCCTTAGACTCTTGCTTTAGACAATGCCTACAGTCTTCCGGGCAAGGCCTTCTAGACAATGCGTCCGCGTTACCATGTGCTCTGCCACTGCGATGCTCCGCTGTAAAATCAAACTCCTGCAGCTGCTCAATCCATCTTGCTACTTGTCCTTCAGGGTCCTTGAATTGAAGCAACCAAGTTAATGCAGCGTGATCGGTCCTCAGACGGAATTTTCTTCCCAGCAGGTATTTGCTAAAATGCCGCAAAGTCTTCACTACTGCCAGAAGTTCTCTCCTTGTTACGCAGTAATTCCTTTCTGGTTTGGATAAGGACTTGCTGTAGTAAGCTATCACGACTTCTTGATCTCCTTTTCGTTGTGATAGTACGCCGCCTATACCAATATTACTGGCATCGGTGTCAACGATGAATTCATTCTCGGTGTCTGGGAATCCAAGGATTGGTGTTTCACACAGATGCTTCTTCAGTTCTCGGAAAGCGGTGTCGCAGTCTTCATCCCAGTGGAAGATTCGTTTTTCTTCAGTTAGTCTATGCAAAGGTTTTGCTATATCAGAGAAGCCTTTCACAAATCGTCGGTAGAAGGAGCATAGACCCTAAAATGATCTGATTTCCTTTTTGTCTTTCGGAACCGGCCAATCCTTGACCGCGCTGATTTTCTCTGGATCTGTCCGCACACCATCTTTAGAAACTACATGGCCCAAAAAGTTAACTCGTCGTTTGAAGAATGAGCATTTCTTCGGGCTCAACTTAAGGTTGGCTGCACGGATTTTCGTCAACACTAGTTCCAGGTTTCTGAGGTGGTCTTCAAAGGTTTTTCCCACAATTATGATGTCATCCAAATAGACCAGGCAAGCATCTCCAATCAACCCTGCAAGCACTAGCTCCATTAATCTTTCAAAAGTTGCAGGGGCATTGCACAATCCGAATGGCATCACATTGAATTGCCAAAGCCCTTTTCCCGTAGAAAATGCGGTTTTCTCTTTGTCTTTAGGGTCAATTTCCACTTGCCAGTAACCACTTTTCAGGTCCAAGGTTGTGAACCACTTCATTCCCGTCATCGTATCCAATGTGTCATCAATTCTGGGCAGAGGGTAACTGTCTTTCTTAGTTACATCGTTAAGTCTTCGGTAGTCCACACAAAACCGCATACTGCCATCTTTCTTCTTTACTAGCACCACAGGAGAACACCATGGACTGGATGAGGGCTCGATTATCTCGTTCTTCGCCATATCCTCAATCATGGTCTCCACTTCCTTTTCCTTAGCAACTGGTATTCTTCGTGGCCGCTGGCGTATCGGTTGCTGGTCGCCTGTATTTATCGTGTGCTTTACTAGGCCGGTTTTCCCATTGTCCGCATCGGTCGAAGCAAAAATATCGGCGTAATGCAGTAACATCTTCCTTGCCATTGAACGCTCTTTTCCAGTAAGATCCTCACAATCGTCTAAAAGTGTGAACACGTCGAAATTCTCACGAGGTATATATTTGCTCGGTAGTTCTTGACATCTGCGCATCCAATCTACTTCCTCGCAAGTGCCCATTAGAGTTCCACCTTTTATGAGATGCTCCTCATTACTGGGATTCAATACACGCACTACGCCAGTATTAGTTGTCTTCACTAGAGTCCGTGCCACTATCCATGGATGGTTGTTTTCCAATTGTTCAATTAGCACACATCGTCGTTGGTGTCTTAGCTTTGGTGGTAGTCTTACTACCACAACGGTTTCCGACTTGGGTGGAAGGATAGTCCTCTTCAGACAGTACACTTTTCCTGCTGTAGCACCTTCCATAAAGATCTCTTCTGATCTACACTTTAAGATTCCTTGATTGACATCGATCTCACAATGATGTTCTCGCATAAAGTCGAGTCTCAAAATGCAATCATCGATTATATCAGCCACAATCACTTTGTGTTGGAAAGTCTCCTCACCCAGCGTCAATGCCACTGATTCTTCGCCTCGGACGGGTATGTGCTGACCGGTCGCTGTCAGGAGTTGAACTTTGTTGCAGCCCCGAAAATCTTGAAGGTAACGTTTAGCAAATCGGGAACTAATCACTGTTCGAGATGCTCCAGTATCCAAAGTCAGCTTGCAGGGTGTTCCGTTAATTTCACCTTTGATGATGAGGCTGTTTCCATCTTGAACTTGTGAGATCGAAATCTTCGGGGCCTTTAAAGAATCAGCCAGGACTCGCCCCTTGGTCCTGACGTCTATTCGTTTTCCTCGCTGCTGTGAGACATCGTTATCCACTCGTTCCTCAACTTGACGATAGTCCTTCCTTTGTCGTAGCTCCGTACAGTTGCGCGATAGATGGCCTCTTTCTTCGCAGTTGTGACATCTAGGGCTTAACCAAGAACGATTTTGGAATGATTCGCTCACTTCCCTGATCCGTTTGGTTTCTCCCATTAGATTTCTTACGGCTTCCACTTCTAAAGCGTGAGCTAAAGCGTCCTTGAGAGATTTGTGATGTCGAAGCTGTACTGCAACCCTCACTTCACTGTCGCGTATTCCATCGGCGAATGTTTCCACCAGCTGTTCTTCGTTGGGTATAGTTGAAGACTTGTGAGCCTTTCTAAATAATTTCTCTATTTCGAGAGCCCACTCTTGTAGATTTTCTCGACGGCCTTGAACTCTGTTCTTCATTTGTGCTCGAAACACATGCTCTAGGTGTTCGTCTCCGTAACGACTTTCCAAAGTTTCTAGAAGCTTCTCATAAGTGACGTCCTTGCCCAGTGCTTCAAGCACAGTCAAAGCCTGGTCGCGGAGGCTTACTGTGAGAGCAGTCATGGCTTGCTTCTTATTCCATCCATTGGCCTCGACTATGGCATCAAATTGGATTTTATAAGCTGACCACGAGGAACTTCCGTCAAAAGGTGTCACCTTGAATCCATGTGTTACAGGTGCAGAACAAACAGGGGCTGCTATTCCATCTCCAGACTTGAGAACATTTAAACATTTTCTTACATCGTCGATCCGTGTCTCAGCCTCGAAGATGCGGGTTGCGTGGTCCTTTATAGCGATGTCATGTTCCTTCACAGTAGTCTCATGCTGGTCAACTTTACTTTTTAACTCTTGAAATTCCATTCCAAAAGTTGTTCGCAGGCTAGCCATCTCTTCTTTCAGTTGAAGGGCGTTTTCTTCCTTTCCTTCCTTCAGCTGGCGAGTAATTTCTTGTAGTTGACGAGCGTTCTCTTCTTCTCGACGACGAGCATTTTCCTCCTGGCGACGAGCATTTTCCTCCTGGCGACGAGCATTTTCCTCCATATCCTTCCTAAGCATTGCCACCAAGGCCGCCATGTCCAATGGAGTTGGTGCCGCAGCTGCTACTGAAGCCGCTCCCAAATTCTCTGATCGATCGTCAGTCGCTGGTTCACTCACATCAACCAAGAACGAGCTGTTTCCGAACCGTCTCTGGTCAACGTCTTCCTGTCGCCGTGTCTGATCCTCTAGCCGGCGTGCCTCCTCTTGTCGGCGTTGGCTCCTGGTGCGAAGCGAATCATCGTCGTGCGGAGTTATCGGCATTTTCCTTTTATCCCACTTCTGACACCAAATGTTACGAGCGGGGTTGGATAAAAGGAATGAAACGTCGATGTATCCGAAGATTCACTTTATTCACCAGTTACACAAACACAAACACTGTTACACTACACTAGACACTTGCACTATAACACTCTGAACACTACTCGTACAATTACTTCGATGTTAACACTTTGAACGCGTAATAAAAACTGACTGCCGAGTCGTCGGTCGTCCGCGTATTTATACAATTTTAAGATATCCAGAGTATTCGATTTAACAATAGCGCAAGCTCGCAAAAAGTTTTTTATCACGCGGAGCCACGCGTTCATTCTAGAACATTCGGACAGTACAAAAGATTGAAGTAAACACCCTATTATTCAATAGATAAAAACGGTGCACAATAATTGCTTTCCAGAAATATTTCTTTTGTTCCGGATTTAACAATGGAACGCGCGGCTCGAGCGGCTTC
This sequence comes from Peribatodes rhomboidaria, assembly GCA_911728515.1. NCBI lineage: Eukaryota > Metazoa > Arthropoda > Insecta > Lepidoptera > Geometridae > Peribatodes > Peribatodes rhomboidaria. The sequence continues at coordinate 4,705,552 of OU452190.1, forward strand.
TATTGCCTAATCTGCGTTACCTATCGGTAGTCGTAAACAACATCGCCACAGATTAGCGTATAGTTTCTTCGTCTGCTGTGACTAGCGCAACAATAATAATAATAAAATCTATAAAATACCGTCAATACAGTGGAGTTGGTCAATTTAGACATGGAATCTCAGGATTTCGATTAATTTTAAATTTAGTTTGTGAGTCACATTTAATATCTAGATTACTATGATATTCAATAATAAGTCTGCTTATTCTAGGAACAGATGAGTTGGCCCCTAACACAATTCTTTGGTAAACAGTAAGTAAATAGAGCTAAGTTTTATTTTCTAGTATTTGTTGCCGCGGAGTGAATTGTTAATTGTAGTATGAATAGTTTCAGAAATGATATGGGACTAGTTGAGTAACATTTTAAATAAACTAAAATTATGAGTATGAATAGTTTGATAATTTCAGAAATGATATGGGACTAGTTTAGTTACATTTTAAATAGATTAAAATTGTAGTATGAATAATTTGATAATTTCAGAAATGATATGGGACTAGTTTAGTTACATTTTAAATAAATTAAAATTGTAATATGAATAGTTCGATAGTTTCAGAAATGATATGGGACTAGTTTAGTTACATTTTAAATAAATTAAAAATTGTAGTATGAATAGTTTGATAATTTCAGAAATGATATGGGACTAGTTGAGTAACATTTTAAATAAATTAAAATTTTAGTATGAATAGTTTGATAGTTTCAGAAATGATATGGGACTAGTTTAGTTCACAGACATCCAAGTGGTTTAGTTACATTTTAAATTAGGGTTCGCATGAGCTGTGGACAAATTGACTTTCGAAAGTTTTCATCCCGCGAGAAAGAGACAAACATATCCATATTCTAGCTTTGTTCCATCTAAGTGGATCAAGAGTGGACTATAATGGTGAAAAGACAATTTATCAGCGGCCTCTGCCAGCTCTCCTGATCATGGTTGTGTACTGTGTAGAACTGTTTATTGTGTATGCTGATTGGCTAAGCCTTCTGTTGAGTTTTAGGTCTCCTAACTAAGTTTAAGTCTCTTAAAGCAGTCAAATAGATCTGAACTATAGTTGTGCTAATTTTGATTGTGTGTCTCAACTCTACTACCCTACTTTAAGTACTAGCAAACTGTATAAAAAAAATGGTTTAGCAACAGAAGGATGAATCACTACAGTAAATTTTGTTTAATTATTATTAACATAAGACTATTCCTCTTGGTCTCTACACTCTTGACTGAGCAGTCATGGTTGTCATGGTTTATTGTTTTTGTTATTGGCAAGGATTGTTAAATGCCTCTCAAGATCTCGCCATCTGTCTCTATTGAAGATTATTTTGTTTGTTCAAGACTTTTAAGGAAGAGTATATATCCTACGTGGTATAAATTTTTCTTATAAGTTTGTGGATTACATCACGCCAATATTATAATTGCGAAAGTTTAAATGGAAGTGTTCGGATGTTTGTTACTCACTCATACTAAAAGGGCTGAACGGATCTAGATGAAATTTGGCACAGAGATAAATTATAGTCTGAAATAGCACAAATCTACTTTTTAACCGCACATAACACCCTGGGGTGCAGCTAGTGTACTTTATATTACAAAAGTTCACATTCAAACGGATGGATGGATTTTGATGAAATTGGATATGGAGATAGGTTTTATCCTGAATTAACACATAAGCTACTCTTGTTACCAGTTAAAACAGCTGGGGCTTTATTAAAATAGTATAGTTATTATTTAAATTAAAACCGCTGGGGGCAGGTAGTAATTTTATATCAAATTAAACAAAATAGTGATGATGTAATGTTCCAAATAAAGCTAAAGTAAGGAAATGTTACAGGAAAGTCATAATCAAAATGTGTATGTTAATAAATCTTTACAAAAAAAAGGCTGTCAAAAACAACCAATAAAAATAAATGACTTTTTAAGTATTTCTGAGAATTTCTATACCTATCCTGATTTCCGAAATGAATAGTTCGTAAGCAACATGTTAAATTTCAATGTCAAAATAATAAATTAGTAGAGATAATTTTCTATATCCATAGGTTCAAGGCTGTATAAACTAAAATGAATTTGTAAATAAACTACATTCCTAATCTTCATTTACTGTATCCAGTTCCAGGAGACACCTGCATTTATTTTAGGTATTATTAAATTTACATAGGTTATTAAAGATTCATTAGTGTTGTGTTATATAGGGTGTAAAAAAAGCGATGATAGCCTAGCCGGAGAAGGCCTGCCTTTTAAGCCAGACGGAGCGGGTTCTGACCCAGCCAATGGCATGCACTAATTTGTTCATTGTGCTGAACATTGTGTATACTATATGTCATCTGCTACATGACTGGAGCCCAGTGTATGGCGACAGTCTCACCCCCTGTCACATTTGGGACTGAATGTCGTCCCGAAATGTAGGTGTTGTACACCTCTGCCAGCCCCCTCACGGGAAAGGTACGATATGTTATGTTATATAGGGTGCTGTATTAGTTTTAAGTCATGACTTGTAAATTGAAGCAAATTTCAACAGTGAAAAGGAAAAATTTGTCTAATGTCACCCCCACCATCCTACACTGAAAATAGTAAAACACTCATGGCTACTTGCACTAAATTTAAGAATTGCCAAAGCCCTTGCTTTGACTACTCCTAACGAAAAATTAGCTTATTGGGCACATAAGGTTTAGATTCTTAACAAATTGCATAAGGTTCATGTCAAATAATTTAGGTAGGAGCTAGCTAGGTATAGATTAAACTAGTTAAGCAAAGTCTTAGGCAACTCATATATCCAGTGCAAGTGACCATCAGAGCATTAAAAGAATGACATCTTATCATTTGTAGTAAAATTAAAAAGTACCTGAATAAAAAGTGTTTATCTTTTTCAACTCCTGATCGCAATAATGGAAGAATGTCTCATCGAAGTTGGCAAAGTGTCTCGATAGTACTTCAGGCTCCACATTTTCAGCTGATGGCGCCTCTTCAACAGCTGTGTAGAGCATTGCTTTCATTTCCTATGAAACAAAATTTACGGTAGGGTAGGGAATTTAGGTAAAAGTCTTAAATACTTCTTTTTAATGAAATTAGCCATGGTTCACTGAAGTGTTACTTGAAAATCGTAAATTATCTCTCGTTTAATATAGTCACGCATTTCTAAGGTCATAGAAATCAATGCTAACTGTAGTAAATGCTAAATGTAAAAAGTAAACAAAAAAGTAAGTACTTTGGAGAATAAATGAACTACAACTTACCTCATAATTTATGTATTGTTTTCGCCATTCAGGCGTTATGTGCGCGCTTAAATGTTCCGCGAACTTCATTTTGGCGCTCCGTAATGCACGTCTTTATCTTACAAAACCTTCCTTTAGACTACAATGCTCCTTCCTACTACAATGTTCAAAAGTTTCTTGGTAAGATCAACTAAGTTTACTTATTGATAAGCGGCCAAAGATGACCTCATTACACTGAAAACATATACGAATAAACACTGGAATGACTACGTTTAAAAGATCTAAAGCCGCTGTAACTGTTTGCAAGTCTTTGTAAAAATCTCCCGTTTTGCTCTATTACAAAATGAATTAGAAAAATGACGTACAACTAGTGTTGCCAGGAGTTTTATTGGACCCATTTTAATTTAGGTACGTACGGAAGTTTGGAAAAGACCGTTTTTTTAGCTGAATTAAAAAAACGATCTTTTCCTAACCACCGTACGCAAGACTGCAGAAAAAAAATTCAATTATGCCTGTGATATAGGTTTGACACTGTACTGCGTGAAATGGCTAAAATAAACGCAAACTTTACAAAATGTAAATACTGTTTACGGGTGTACACAAAGAGAAAGTGGTCTGCCCGCGCTGGTGTACCCGCGCATCTAGTCGGCGCAGGCAATATCCATACTTTGTGCCGAAACTACAAAGTGCGAACATACGCCGACTTGCGCTGGGAAGTCAGGTCAGTCAGTCGACCAGGGAAGATCGCAGGGAAGTCGCCCTATTCGGAGATTTGAGATTTTCATCTCACCTTTTTTCGTCCTTGTTGCTCTCCTTCGAAACGTCATAGGTGTGAGAGTGATCAAGATAAAATCTCATCTCATATCACGCGTAGAAATAGCCCCACTGGCCTGTTTTTGGCCATCTCACTCCTATGACTTCTGAAACGAGAGAGACAATGACAAAAAATATCTCGACTTGTAAGAATAGCCCTTTTGTGCCTTACAGTGCTAGTGGGCTGCCACACACTTTGTAACTTTATCAGCAAGGCAACGACATGTGGCCCCTGCTTTTGTACTTGCTTGCTTTGTGTAGCTGTTACCTGCGCGTACCAGCGCCGACAAGCGTGGACAGATCAGTGTGCTCTTTACTTATATCCCTTTTTTTAAACCAGCACCGTTTTCGGAAATTGCTTGGATAATATTAAACAGATTGAATTAACTTCCTCGATAATAAATGGGTCATTGCAGACTAGTAAGATAGTACTTAGTAAATAGTGATGGGCGAATATAATCAGTTTCAAGGTGCCTTGGTTCGGTAAAGCACGAATTAAAAAACCGTACAATCCAGAAGTTAGTACGATTTCGCTAATGCGACCTTACATTCTAACAAAAGTGGCAAAAATCGTACGAATACGATTTAAATCATACGTCTGGCAATGCTATGTTAAATCAATTTTTTTTTTAGTTTTGACCCGTAGTGCGGGCTAAAGCCAACATGGCCATATCACCCACTAATCCGTATGTTTTGCTTACTTAAAATGTCCATGAAATGGAGAAGATGAATCCCTCTCCTTTTCCCAGTTCAAAGCCAGTGGCCCTATTCGGAGATTTTCATCTCACCTTTTGTCGTCCTTGTTGCTCTAGTTTGAAACTTCATAGATGTGAGAGTGACCAAGATAAAATCTCATCTCATCTCACGCGTAGTGGGGCTATTCCTACGCGTGAGATGAGATGAGATTTTATCTTGGTCACTTTCACACTTATGACGTTTCAAACGAGAGCAACAAAGACGAAAAAAAGTGTGATGAAAATCTCAAATCTCCGAATAGGGTCCCAGGAATCGCCTCCCCTGGGGGGCTATTCCTGCGCGTGAGATGAGATGAGATTTTATCTTGGTCACTCTCACACCTATGATGTTTCAAACGAGAGCAACAAGGATGAAGAAAGATGAGATGAAAATCTCAAATTTATCTCCGAATAGGGTTCCTGGGGGGCTATTCCAGCGCGTGAGATATATGAGATGAGATGAGATTTTCCCTTGGTCACTCTCACAGCTATGTAAATAGTAAAGTAAAGTTAAATTGACGAAAAAAATATGACGTTTCAAACGAGAGCAACAAGGACGACAGTCGAATTTTGTCGAGGGAACACGAAAAGGAGCATTTCCAGGGGGGCTATTCCTGCGCGTGAGATGAGATGAGATTTTATCTTGGTCACTCTCACACCTATGACGTTTCAAACGAGAGCAACAAGGACGAAAAAAAAGTGACATGAAAATCTCAAATCTCCGAATAGGGCCACTGATGTTTGTATCATTTGCCCACACTCGTGCACGTTATCGAAAGTACGTAAAGGTTAATAATCCACTTTAACACTCGAAGAAACACATTAAAAATAATACAAATTCACGACACCATCATAAGGTTCCCGCCAAAAACTCCAGTGTACAACCATTCAACTTCTGAGTAAGTACTCATTGGAATTTATTATTTTGATTTTTGCCAAATCTATTTCAAAGAAGCCGTTAAATACAAAGCTTACAGTATTCAATTTAATAACTACTCTGAAGTATAAGCTAAAAGTAGAATAAAATTATTTATTTTGTCATTTCAAGATGTCAATAAATGTAAACTGTTAACAAGGTTGTTGTATAAATTACATTACTATGTATAAATATACCGGGTGTAAGGAGACCGTTCTCGAAAACGAAAACTGGGAATAGTGGTGGGGATTACTAATACAAAGCGACTAAAAAAAACGCGAAAAAAAGACTTTTTTTTTAAACTTAAAATCTGATATTTTAACATCGACACAAGTTATACAAGCTTTAAAAAGCTAGTTTAAACACCAATTACCAAAAAAAAAAAAAATGTACCCTAACGGCAGTCTAATACTAAATGCCTAACAGCTGACGCTAGAGGTGAACGCCCGCACACAGCTGCGCGCGGTCGCGACCTAGGTGCCGCGCCGCCCGCGCCCTCCGCTGTCTCGGCGCGCGCGCGGCCCGCGGCGGCGCGTCGTCGCACTTTCCGTAGGTACTGGCGCCGACCATTGACCCCCGCGATATAAACGCGTTACATTGCTGGTTTGCAAATTTCTAAAAGTTTAAAATAACAGTTATATGGCTAATAGTTAGTGGTTTCGGGTTGTGTATAGATAGTATAATAACGGCGTTTCGGCTTCGAGAACGGTCTCCTTACACCCGGTATAAGTAATAAAATGTATAAATGTAATATAAATTACATTACATTCCTCTATGTGTAGTACACGTAGAGGAATGTAATGTAATTTGTACATAATATATATTTAATTCTATTTTTTTTTTAATATTAACATGGAATATAGGGCGTTTTCTGTGCTGCCCTGTTATAAAATACAAGATGAGTTACAATTTCTAAGCTACAAGTGAAATAAAAACATTTTTACCTTAGACTAATTTATTTACAGCTTACTAACTAACATTTACAACTTAAAAATAAACTGTACAAATTCAGAGTAGTTGTAGCATTGAATGTCTTTTCATAAGATGTTTTTAAAATTTACACAGATTCTCAGACTAGGGAAAGAATGGTGGACATAAATGGAAGGCCCCATAGGCAAGCTCTACAGATGAAGACTGTACACTTGATGAGATGATGACATCAAAAAATCCCGGGTCCAGAATGGATCCAAATAGCTCAGGACAGACAGATAGATGGCAAACCTTGGAGAGGCCTTTACTCGAGAGGGGTTCCTGATGCATACTATAGACTGCTTAATTAAAGAAAAACGATAATATTTAACAGATGATGTTTCAAAAAGTAAACAAAAAGTACAAAAATTTCCTGAAACTATTTATTTTACTTATTTTTCAGAAAAAAATGACACAAACTCCAGAAATTATTTTCATTTTTTTAACTTATCAGAATTTTTAAGTTTCAATTCTGTACTTTCTTCAGTGTCCATCCTTTTGGTCTCTTGTTTATGCAATGATTTCGTAAGCACAAATTCTGGCATTACCCTGGCAACTTTTCTAGGTTCCTTGACTAGCAATTTGGGGCATTGCATCTCTGACCAGCTGATTGGCACCATGCTGACTCCTTGTGGAGAACCTTCAGCTGTTGCTATCACCACTCCAAGCTCATTTTCTGCCGTAGACAAGGGATACCAATGAAACTCTTGCATTGGTAACTGTTTATTTTATAAGGAAATCATTGATGGCTCCAAGAAATGTCAAAAATGTAAGAGCAACTAGACTGCACTTAATAAATTACCGTTTACATATTTTGTAAATCTACCGACTTATCTGAAAATCCTAATTCATGAATGTTGTTTTTAAAGGATACAACTCTGGCCAAAATCACATCACCAGGCCGAAAGCATTTGTACGGGTCGATCCTGTCTTTATCTGTGGCTCTGATTTCTTCTTTTTTAAGTATGCCACGGTAAGGCCGAGCAAGTACTGACGGACCGACACAGAATATTGTGCACTGTACTTGTCTGGGGTTGACAATGTTAACTTTTGCTGTAACTATGTCACCTAATTTAGGCAGAATACTTGGAGTTGTTGGGCTTTCCACTGTAACTATTGTTGCCTGGAAAATTAATCATCAATTAACATTTGAAACCAAATTAATAAGTTAGGGCATAGTAAAGAAGTGTAAGATTGAGACTTTTCAGTATTGATTGCTAAGCTACTAGATTTATGGAACTACAATATAAGTCATTTAGGACGATTTTAGAGGGACCCAACCAAAAACGTGTCCTAGGCAAGAAAGTGTTTTATGTGGGATAGGGAAAATAAAACATACTATTATTATGTATTATGCTCTAATTTTGTATTATAATATAATGATATTGTACAGAGGAAAGATTTGTATGCAAGTAAGTTTGTAATGGATTAACTCAAAAACTACTGGTACGATTTCAAAAATTCTTTCACCATTAGAAAACTACATTTACTACTTTGACATAGGCTATAAAATGAGAGCAAAGCTGAAGGCGAAACAACTAGTTTTGTATAATATATGTAGGTAATAAATTATACATTTGTAATTTACATATGATACACTGTGTTATCATTACGTTTTTTATAGTAACCATTTGAATTATCTTGCTTTGACAAATATTTAAATGCATTAGAGATTACAAGATTTTCAACATAATTTAACTTTTGCCTTTTTTTCCTTTGATTCTAAGAAGCTTCTTAAATCATTAACAGCTGATAATGCCTGGGTATTTGACAAAATAGGAGTTGACTCATTTTCCTCCTCATAATTATCACTTAGGGCCCCTTTTTGTGGGTTATTCACATTCTCAATAAGATCTTCAATTGACTTAATTTCGTACGGTGCCACATTGTTTTCAATGGAAGAATATCCAGGAAAATCCTGCAGTATCACAGGTTCTTAGACTTCTTCTTCCAACACGTCAACCCCGGCGTTCGAGCATTCGGTCAGTTTGCCGTATAATCGCATTATGGTGATCGTAATACGCGGGTTCTACAGTGTATGTCAACATAATTACGTTGTGCATGTTTTTCTAACAATAAAAACTTACCTTGGTTCTGCCTTCTTCATCTACTTTCATTTTTAGTACTCCAGCTAAATTTGCATAGATATATCCCCTGAGCTCGTGAGTTCCAGGTCCTGGTATGTAGTCTTGATCGGCAGGGGTTAATCGCATGCCTGGAATACATATTTTTCCTATTCGTTTTACCTTCTCTTTCATTTCAGCGTCCATGTTTGAGCTTTTATGAGGGGTAACGAGTGATATCCTACTATCCAAAGGTTTAACAACGGCACGATTATATCTTTACAAATGATGGAAATACGTATTTAATCTGAGAATCAAAAAAGAGATTTTGATGACCAAAACACTGCGGAATGGTTCGATAATTTGTTTTGTTGATGGACTATTTGTCTATGTCATATTTAATGTCAAATGATTTAAAAACAAAAGATTATTCTCTATGGTTTATTTTTGTTTTTTACCGGAACAACTTCGACACGTCGAAATTATCGGTTTATGTTACCGGTTACAAAAAGGTTTTTGTTACCTGTGGTTCGTTTTGTTGGACGTGTCACGTCAGCCGGCTGGCTGTCATTTTCCAAAGAAGAAATTATTGTTTTACTGTAATTCTAGCAAACAACCACTCAATTTGTAGTGGAGATGCTGATAAAATTTGAAACAAAGTCGGCCAGGGTGAAAGGAATATCCTTTCATGCCAAACGGCCATGGGTTTTAGCGAGTTTGCACAATGGAGTGATTCAACTGTGGGATTATCGGATGTGCACATTACTGGAGAAATTTGATGAACACGATGGTCCTGTGCGAGGAATCTGCTTCCACAGCCAGCAACCTCTATTTGTGTCGGGTGGAGATGATTATAAGATCAAGGTATGATGAAATATACGCTTATTCAAGTCACTATTTAGTGCAAGAATATCGTCGTGTTTTTGACACGTATATCGTCTAACGCCGCAAAATCTGTAACATTTCTCTTATTACTCGCTGTAATTGTAACCTAGCCGATGATTTTATTACGTAGATTCAGTAGAACATTATTTTAACCACTGTTGGATTTTTGCACGACATGTACTTGGTTACATTCCTAGTACATAAAATTATCACTAAAACATACTGGGTAATGTACTAATGTACATACTGGGTGGCGCAGAATTTACCATTAGGCAAGATTTTCTAAAATTTTCTTTATTAATTGCTAATTTGAGACAGTAAAAACTGCTACCTGAAGTTGTGTTCATGACATTTGCAAAGGACAATGGGCTAAAATAAATGGATGTTGGTCCAAACGCCCGCAGGATTGACTCTATAGCCAATTTATAGGTACTTAAGGTTTATAGGTTTTTGCATAATAAATCTTGCTGAATTCAAACCCATAGTTTTGGATAAATTTTGTATTGTAGTTGTAAACCTTGTGTAAAAGATAAATTGAAGCCATTGAGTACATATTATTATCCACCCACTTGCACCCACCATACAGTTGACCTTTTCGGAGTTTTGAAATTTTCATCTCACTTTTTTTCGTCCTTGTTGTTCTCTTTTGAAACGTCATAAGAGTGAAAGTGATCAAGATAAAATCTCATCTCATCTCATGAATAGGAATAGCCTCCCAGGTCACATCATCGTGATTCGCGATGTTACCATGGAGGTTTTGCTGAAAATTTCTGAAAATATATACACATTTTACTATATACACATTTTACTATTTAAAAAAATAAAATATGTATTGATTTCCGTAGGTTGAATTTTACCAGTTTCATACTTTTTATTTAATACATAAAATAATCTACTAAATGCGCTATTTGCCAACCCTGCAAGCAAACTTATAAATTTGATTGGACCAATTTTCCCATTGTCCTTTAAGAAGAATAGGTTATATTTTTGTAAGTAAAACATTAGTTAAGACCATTTCAATTTCAGGTGTGGAACTATAAACTCCGAAGATGCTTGTTCACACTGCTCGGACACTTGGACTACATCCGCACCACATTCTTTCACCATGAATACCCATGGATCTTGAGCGCTTCTGATGATCAGGTTTCTATTTAATTTTTTAAAACAGTTTTTAAATTTTTTCTTTGTGTAATTATTCAATTTTTCAGAATTTGTAAAAAAACTAAAAAATCAGGGAAGAAAGGCTAAAAAAAAAATAAAAGCTATAATTCATGTCATAGTTAATTTAATATCTACAAAGTATTTTTTTTCTAATATGTACAGTTGATTTAAATTTTACGGTATCCAAGTCTTTTAGGGTTAAAACAGTGTTTTATTTCTTTGATGTCATAGATTTTCTTCATGGCTCAGTTGGTAGTGAGCCTGCCTTCTGAGCTTGGGGGTATGGGTTCGATTCCCACCTAGGACAAACATTCATGTGATGAACATTTGCGTTTGTTCTATGTCTGGGTGTTAATATCTATTTAAGTATGTATTTAAAAACTTGTATGTATGTATATCAGTCTCTGGCAGCCATAGTACTAGCTTTGCTTAGTTTGGGGTCAGGCGACCGTGTGTGACATGTCCCGAATTTTATTATTAACATTTTTTTACTGACAATTTTTTTTCAAACATCATTATTTTCTAGACAATCTAAAAGAAAAATATGACATTTTTTTAATAACAGAATTATTATTTGAATGTATAAATCATTTTTTTTCTAGACAATCAGAATATGGAACTGGCAATCTCGACAGTGCATCAGCGTGCTAACGGGCCACAACCACTATGTGATGTGTGCCCAGTTCCACCCCACTGAAGACTTGCTGGTCTCCGCTTCCCTCGACCAGTCTGTCAGGGTTTGGGACTTCTCTGGGCTAAGGAAGAAAAGTGTGGCCCCTGGCCCAACGGGGCTGGCTGAACATTTGAGGAACCCTCAGGCTACAGACTTGTTTGGACAGGTGAGTTGAAAGTGACCAAAGTCAAAGTCAAAAGTCCATCCGATCCAGTAACAGTTGTGTTGGACTTTAAAATAGCTGATTTACACATCAAGAAGTACAGTAAGAAGAGTTAGTATGTTGTTTATTTGTCATGCATCAAACATCTACTGCCAAATTCATGTAACAACCAAACTTGCTGGGATGGCAAGTTGACTCACTACTGTACATCTAGATGCCAATGAGCCATTTCTCGTAAGAAACTAAAGTAAATAAACTGGTAAACCATACATTTACTCATAAATAACATAGTTTTTATTTTATTTAAATACATTTGTATAAACATGGTAACTTCACCCTGAAATATTTAAAAGTATGTAGTAGCTCTGTGCTAGTTAATAAATACACAAATGTTACCTTACTTAATTTTTTTAAAATTATTATACTACATATATAAATTTAAATATAAATTTTGCTCAAATAATTTGTTGTATTGCAGAAAATCCCGTTGAAGGTATATATATCTTACCTTACGTATATATATCTTATCTTAGATATACATCACCCCCCACCCCCGCTGTCAAGTAAACAGCTATCTCCACAGTTAAATTGTTTTTAAATATATTAAACAAACTAAACGCTTTAAAAGTAATGAATTTGTGTAAATAACAGTGCAACTTACAAGAGTCAGTGTTATCCAGAACAGGAATTGTGTTTTAATCCAGTATATCTCGTAAGGAAGTGGAAATCAAATTGTTTCTGTTCAACTGTTCTAAGACCTGGAGATAATCGGATCTTATGCACAATACGCACAACCTCGACACGATAAGTAACATTTTATCACTTTATTCTCAATGCAACACTAAAATACTGCCAAGCACACGGTTGTAATTTTATAACTGTCTAATAATCAAACAAAGAAGGTAAGATAGTGCAAGCCACATCAACAACAATTAAATTGAAACAAAAAGAAAAGGGTAGATAAATATAGACAAATAGATGCGGCGTAAGTGATGCTTATTTTCGACGAGTCTCGTTAAGGACCGATAGCCGATTTGGTTTAGGACCAGATAGAAAAGTTTCGGGTCAGGAGAGTACCGAGTTCGAATCCGGACAGCTGCAAGAAATTTTGCTCATTATTTTTGCACTTCAACTTATCCTACATAAGGGCACAAGGTAAAATCGCACTTTGGCGTAGAAAATAAAGAAATCTACATATCAAATCACTCCTAGACCAACTCATTTTAGTCATTTCATTCGCCCACGGAAACTAATACCTACTTCATCGAAATAATGACTAGCATGGGGAAAGTTACACGCACACCTCCACAGATGCCGCTTAGAGAGGCAGTGTCGAATCCAGATGTTTACTTCAGCCCTGCCTACAGTACTCCAGATATGGACTTAAGGTCGAATTTCAGTAAATCTAACAAAAACAATGAAAAGAAAAGAAAGTTAAGTGGATCCGAAACAGAAAGTATGTCTCAACATTTTGAAATGATGTACAATAATATCCAAAGCTTATTTATGGATTTTAAATCGGAACAAAAAAAGTCCTCAGAAAAAATATGCCGGGAAATCAGTCAATTAAAACTACAAAATGAGCAGATAATTCTCACAAATGCTGAAATAAAAGAAACCGTATCGACAATAGTAGCTGAACAGAACCAACTGAAGTCCAGAGTAGACAATCTGGAAAAGGAACAAAAAACTGTGAATCAAGACGTGAGAAAGCTGGATACACAAGTGGAACAACTTCAAAGAAAAATTAACGAAGCCGCCATTGAAATTAGAAATTTGCCAACTGAAAGTCTGGACCAACCGCAAGAAACCATAAAAAAAATTCACGAGGTGCTGAATTTGGCTTTTAATTCGCAAGATATAAAAACAGTCTATCAGCTGCCGTCAAAGCGTGGCCTACCTAAAACTATGATAGTCGAGTTTAACTCTCTGGAGAAAAAAACGTCCCTACTGAGAGCCTTTAAAGCTTATAATATGGCCAACAAAGACAACAAGTTTAGCACTGTTACAATCAGAATAGTAGGCGACAAAAAACAGATATATCTGAGCGAGTTACTTACAAAAAAAGCAAGACAACTGTACTATCTGTCACGTGAACTTGCCAAGGGTGGCCAATATAAGTATTGCTGGACGGCAAGTGGGAAAGTTTTTGTACGGAAGGAGGACGGCCAGCCGGCAATACAGATAACTTCCATAGAGCAATTTAAAGAATTGGAGAAACCGGAGTTGCATACCGTCTGACTAGTTGAAGAATCTCCTATCTATTATTTTACACTAAGCCATTTCGGTAAAAACTTTTTGATTTATGTTTTGTGTTTCTCTATTTATCCTTTAACTTTAGCATTTAATCTTATACTTTTAGCTATAACTAGAACTATTGGGTATTACTATTTTCAGTCAATCTACTCAAACACATACAACACACTTACAAAAACCACTCACACTCCACAGTCACAACATAATAAGCAGGACAATCACCTATCTTTGTCTCTGCTCTACTACACACTACGGCAATGCTCAATGTTAACCTTAATTAAATCATGTGGATGCCCATCCCACATGCAAGTAAAAATCTATAACTATGAACCAGATTAGTGAAATGTCATCGGACATTGAGGCCATCAATGTCGCCAACTTTTACTCATTGAGCATCCCCGAGGAGTGTAGACTGTATTTAAACTCTAACCAATCGAGAAATCTATCAGTTATTAGTATGAATATTAGAAGCATTAACTGTAATATTGAAGCGTTTGAAGTACTTTTGTCCCGATTTGAGCTAAAATTCGATATACTCATACTCACAGAATGTTGGCTTCTAAACAGTAACTCTCCCCCTAATCTTGCTGGCTATGATATGCACTACACTAAAAAGGTCTGTAACCAAAACGATGGCGTAGTGGTGTATATCAATAACGCACTCACAAATGTATGTGTATATGAACCGAGTACCATTAGTGATGCAAGCTGTCTGGTTATAAAGCAAGGGCACACCTGCAGCTTCATAGCAGTTTACCGTCCACCTTCATATAAAAACCCTACAAAGTTTCTCAACTCTTTAGACTTACTTCTACTAGAAACAAAAACAACTCCATGTCTGGCTTTACTAGGTGACATTAACATTAACATCAGAGATAGCTTCGACGTACATGCTTCAGATTACCTCTCACTGCTGGCAACACATGGGATTCTTCCAGGTTTCATCAGTCCTACTAGAGACTCTAGTTGCCTCGACCATTGCATGCTTAAATCGACATACAAACCAACGGTAATTCTGCTCCCCACTCTAGTGACCGATCATTGTCCGGTAATACTCCAACTAAATAGTAGTAACAAAATTAAAACCTTTTCTGAGCAAACTTTTACAAAATGTGACGTTCAGGCAATAACACTCGAATTGAGTAAAGTAGACTGGTATAATTGTCTCGATTTCTCTGACGTAAATAGTGCTACAAATGTATTCCTTGAAAAGATATCATCAATAATAACAAAGCATTCAATAGTAAAAAAAATACCTAGGACAAAAAATAATCTCAAACCCTGGATTACCCCAGGGCTTGTCAGAAGCATACGAACGAGGGATAAGTTGAATTTAAAAAGTAAAAAAGAACCAGATAATACTGAAATAAAAAGTATATACATAAAATATCGTAACATGTGTAATAATTTAACAAAGGAAATGAAGAGAATACACGAGCGATCAGAAATTAAAAAATGCTGTAAGGATTCTAAAAAAACATGGAAACATATAAAACGTATCTGTAATTTTTCTACAAAATTGAACCCCGTGGAAAAATTACTCAAAACTGACCACTGCACCAGTGCCTCCCTGAATAAAATTAATGATCATTTTGTTAACGTAGGTTCGAGCTTGGCAAAGGACATTCTTAGGAAACTTAATACTTCGGAGTCCGCACTAGCCTCGGATACTAACTTGAAAAGCAAAATGTTAGAATCATTCTGCCTCTTACCCACAAATGAGATAGAGGTTTTCGCCATAATAAAATCTTTAAAATCGGATTCAGCTCCTGGATGGGATGGAGTATCTACTAAAGTGATAAAAGAAGCCCTTCCACATTTACTGACGCCTATCACTCTTATATGCCAGGCCAGTATGGATAGCGGATCTGTCCCTAAAGCTCTAAAAAAGTCAGTTATATGTCCGATCCACAAGGGTGGGGATGAAACAAAAATAGAAAATTATAGACCCATATCACTGTTGCCTGTGCTATCCAAAATACTTGAAAAGCTCATAAATAAGCGCCTCCGCCACTTCTTAGAATCCAAACTACTCCTATCAAATAATCAGTTCGGTTTTCGAGCAGGGGTATCCACTGAAGATGCTGTCAGCACGCTTGCTCAACAAGTAATACTTCAAATGGATAAAAGTAGTAAAACAGTAGGCGTTTTTCTTGATTTGGCGAAGGCGTTTGACACGGTGTCAATCCCAATACTTCTGGCCAAACTAGAAAAAATAGGTATCCGAGGAGTCCCGCTTCAGTGGTTTGCTAGTTACCTCTACGACAGGACTCAGGTGATTAAAATAAAAGACAATCTGAGTGATGAGGCCAACGTTAAGTTTGGTGTGCCACAGGGCAGCATCCTTGGCCCCACACTCTTCCTGATATATATTAATGACTTATGTGACTTAGATATTGAAGGGGGAAAAGTTTATACCTACGCGGATGACACTGTGCTAGTATTCGAGGGCAATTCCTGGAATGAAGCCCAAGCCCTGGCCAATAAAGGACTTCACAAGGTTGCAAACTGGCTCAGAAGTAACTTACTAACAATAAATATCTCAAAAACGAAGTACATGACTTACACTATAAACTCCACAACTCAACCAAAATCTCTTCTCACATTGAAAATCCACGATCCAAATTGCAGCAATCACCAATGCCTCTGTTCTCCTCTTGAATTTACCGAGTCTATCAAATATTTGGGAATACATCTTGATAAACACCTACGATGGGACGAGCACGTCAGAACACTAGCAGGAAAAGCCAGAAAACTAATTTACGTTTTTAAAAAGCTAAGACATATTCTATCTCCAGACATCCTCCAGACAGTGTATTATGCTCTGGCACAGTCAATAATCACCTATTGTATTACAATATGGGGAGCAGCTGCCGCCACTCACCTGATTCATTTAGAAATAGCACAAAGAGCACTGCTCAAAGTTATGTTTTTTAAACCCCGGCGCTTTTCCACTGAAGCTCTGTACCAGGAGACCAAGTTACTAACTGTAAGACAGCTATTTATAAAACTTATCTTACTGCGACAACATTCAAAGGTTAACAAAGAAATATTAGAAAAGTCAAAGTCAAAAAGAAGATCAGACATTATTTTTAAAAACATAAAAGCTCGTACAAGTTACGTACGGAAATCATTTATTGGACTAGGTCCTGCTATATACAACCGCATAAGTAAACTTAAACCTATCCTAAGATTAAATCGTAACGCTTGCAATAAAACCTTAACAGACTACCTAATACAACATGACTACAAATCAACAGAGAGTTTGCTCAAAATTCTCAAATGATCAACACAAACACAATAATTTATTAAGTATACTTAGTTAATGTCACCTAACTGGAACTGGAGTATTACCTACTATCATACAATAAGGAAATCACGATTAATCTATTAACCTTAGATATTCAAATTGCAAATGGCTGATAGTAACTCTCGATAGTTTTTTCTTCTTTTTTTGCCTGATTAACTGAAGAATTATTCTAACATGCCGCCACTCCACACAACCAACAAACACACCAAAAACCACAGTAACACAGAATATACACTTTAACTATCATACACACACACACTTACACATGCACTCGTACATACTCCCCTCTTCATAAAATCACCCTCTCAGTCAATACACACCCACACGCACACACACAAACACACACACACACACGATTGATGAAGATCTTAGTGATTATCCATGGAGCACTTTTGTTTGTTTAAATTTTTGTAAGTACCTTTAAGTAATTGTTATTATTAAGCATATCATAAGTTCCAAGCATAAGTTCACCTCTGCGGGGAAAACGATCATGCCCAGAGTTGAAAACTGTGACCTCACGACACAGGTTAACCTAGTGTGGGGGACAGGGTTCCACTAAGGTACATCATTGTTTTTTTTTTTTTGCACCTCAAATATGTCTTCTGTTTAAAATCTAAATTTTTCGTATTATAATATCATAAGATCTCTGTACCTATAAGCCTAACAGAAAAGCAATAAAATTTATTATTATTATTATTATTATTATTATTATTATTGTTTTGTATGTTATTTGAGTGGTGTTGACTTCATACTTTGCCAAAATTTTACAGAAAGTGCTAATCCAGTGTTGTTGCTATAATGTCTGACATCCATAAACATTGCATTGTTTCGTTTCCATTGTAAGCAACATTATGTTTGGGCAACATTTTCCTGACATTGCTGTGATTTTTTTAAGCATATCTTGATGTTTTTTGTTCTGTACTGTCAGCTCAGATCAACTTTGAGAATAAGATGGCACGCGTATGATTAAGGTGAAGCCAAAAACCATCCAAAAACTACGCTACTGTCGTATATGTACACAACACACACACATTGACGAAAAAAATCTACGCTACTCGCTTGGTGTATGGTATAATTTAGTGTACATAAATATACGTAGTGCATTACAAAAGTACATAAATATACATAGTGCATTTTGAGTTTTTTTTTTTAAACTGCAGTTTTGTAACAAGTCAATTTTGAAAAAGCCGTAACATTAAACTCTTACAAATATGAGCAGTTTTAGAATATTAAATCTACTAAGGTTGTATATTGGAATGGAAATGGCTAACATAGTTTGGGAATTAATATTAGTTCTCTTGCAATTGTAAATGTTTTTCATGGCAACATTACCACACACACAAGTTTACAAAGAAGTGGCTTCAGCAAGATATAACACAGTGTTCCATTTTTTCCTCTAGGTTGATCTGAGACTGTCACAGAAAACAAGGTTGCATGTCTTTCGTACTTATGTTGATTTGTTGCTAATACAATTCTTCAGTTAGTAGTAATGTATGGTATTACATTCACAAGCTATGTTTTGACTTCACTCATTTATGTACTTTGACTATTGTAAACAAATTGTTTTATGATGAACAATTAGATTTACGTCTTTGTTCGCAAAGCCTTGCGAGACTTGCTAAGTAGAACACAGAAAGTACATGGGCAACACACAGCAGACTAAAAATTTGTGCAACACACACTTAAGTCAATCGTAGACACCAATTATCGCGACTTACCAACTGACTTAGACTGTCAGTCTAACTAAAAGTCTATTGTGTGCAAGGCCCTTAATTATAGCTCAGTCTCATTAATTCATTCCTATTAAATTGTGTCTCCTCCCATTCCACACCAAACATAAAAGCTTGTTAACTTTTAGATTGTTTGCTAGGTGACCTCACGACCTTCTTTCTTCCAGGCCGATGCAGTAGTGAAGCATGTGCTGGAGGGTCACGACCGTGGGGTCAACTGGGCCTCGTTCCATCCCACTCTGCCGTTGATTGTCTCTGCCGCTGATGATAGGCTGGTCAAGCTGTGGAGGATGAACGATGCTAAGGTTAGTGGTGGACTTATGTCAACTGTCACTTTGATCTCTATAAATACACTTTGATTCTTCACATTCATAGCTGCCACTAAGATTTTGGGGCCTACCGTGGCATCTTATTGCGATGATTTTTAGGTCCAGCTGCCAACGCTGCGCGACCGCGAATCGTATCGCCGCGCAACAAGGTTCATGGTCGCGCAGCGTCTAAAAATCATCGAAGATGTACGGGTGCAGGTTAGGGATGATATTGAACACTCAGGCAATTAGGCACTATGAAATTCACATCATTTTTGTTAACATTTTAAATCGAGACAGACTTTAGGTAACATTTTCCTGTTATTTTCACAAGTACACTACAACCGACGTGTGTTGCGATCTGAACTTTGCACAGAAGGCTGCGCATTAATGGTTTTAGGAACCAAATGATGACGCAAGAGACGGCGTCGCAGTGCGCAAGTTTGTAAAGTTTCCGACTCGCCAAGATAAGTCGGCCGTACGGTGTAGACTTGATGGCTTGTTCCATATGTGTATGAAGCCATGATCTGTGTTCAAATAGTCTATATCATGATCCAAAAAAAAAACAAAGTCCAGCATTCTGGGAGTTGACACCCAATTACGTCACTCATCTCGAACTCGTTATAAATTACTTATTCTGGTCCTGACAACGTATCGATTGACGTAAGTGCGTGTCCCCCTTGTGACCTTTTGTGTCTCACAGCGCTATACCAGGCAGAGTATACCATGTTCAAAACCAACCGTACCCGTACCGTAACCGTTTATATAGTCAGTATGTGACCGACAGGCATGGGAGGTAGACACGTGCCGAGGTCACTACAACAACGTTTCGTGCGCGCTGTTCCACGCGCGCTCCGAGACCATCCTCTCCAACAGCGAGGACAAGTTTCTGCGCGTCTGGGACATGACCAAGAGGACCTGTCTGCACTCCTTCCGCCGCGAGCATGAGAGGTACGTGCGTCGGTCCTAGTGTCGCGAGCGCTACGACGTGTCGTGTAGTGCTGTTCCAGGCGCGCTCGCACTTGTTCCATACATTTTGTCGACGATCAATTAACTATTTGTTTGGAACACCTGTTTTTTTTTGCGATTTCAGTGTTGGCCCCATATTAGAAGTTGGTCATGGTGATGAGAACAATGATAGCCTGTAATATGTCCATCTTAGTATACATATTAACGAGGTGAATAGTAACGGCGGGGTGAACAGAAGCGAAACTAAGAACGTATATTTATCGTAAAATTTTTAGATTTTTGAAGTACTTTTTCATTAACATATCGATTAAGTACTAAAATAACTACAATTTAGTAATTTTTCTGAATGGATCTTGAACTATGAAGATTGTCGTAGTTTTGTACCTTACTACTAAGTAAGTAATACTTAGTATTCACCCTACTGTTTCTATGAACCCCATTTTACGGTACACTCTGTATAGCTATCCTGATCAAAGTCAAAAGTCTCCATTCAATTAGGTATCGAAGATACACTCATGAACGTCAAAGTTATTAAAATTACCCTATGGACTCACTCCACGTAGTCAGTCATACACTCATGAATGTCAAAGTTATAAAAATGACCCTACGGAGTCAGTCATACACTCATGAAGGTCAAAGTTATAAAAATGACCCTGTAGACTCACTCTACGGACTCACTCTACGGACTCAGTCTACAGACTCACTCTACGTACTCAGTCTACGGACTCAGTCTACAGACTCACTCTACAGACTCACTCTACAGACTCACTCTACAGACTCACTCTACAGACTCACTCTACAGACTCCCTCTACGGCCCCACTCTAGAAACTCCCTACAGGACTGACTGTACCGTGACCCCGCAGGTACTGGGTGCTGGCGGCGCACCCCTCGCTGAACCTGTTCGCGGCGGGCCACGACGCGGGGCTGGTGCTGTTCAAGCTGCAGCGCGAACGCCCCGCCTGCGCCGTGCACAACAACCTGCTGTTCTACATCAAGGACAGGTGACACTACCGCAATACACATTTCAGTTGCCTCACATTACACACTGTTACATGCCGATTCATACTTTATGGCGGCTGTGAAGTTAGGCGCGAAACGCTGCGCAGTGGCGGAAACGAAGTTATGCGCGGGCGTCAGAGAGGCAATATGCCGCAAAGTCTCGCTTGCGGCGCACTTCACAGCCGCCATTCAGTTTGTATCAGTCTGTAATTAAAGTGTAGCCTTCGCCTGTGGGATACCACGGGGCGCAGCTAGTTTTTTAATAATATTGTCCATGTATTTTTTGTCGCATTGGACACTACATCGACAACTGAAACTTAATCATCGAAATACTCGTATTTGTTTATGTCTTAATGTGTATGTATAGTAAGCGGCACGAAAGTCTAGCGCTGACCGTTATTGCGCAGAAGTAAAAAATTAGGTATCACAGGGGGGCTACAGGGACGAAGGTTGCGCGTGCGTAGCGCCGATTGGCCAGCCTGCCAGCGCCGATTGGTACTCCGTCCCCCGCACCGATACGACGCTCCGCAGACTTCTGACTGTACAGTCGCGTTCTAAAGTGTATTGTTATTGCCGTTCATTGTTATTGTTTTTTTGTTAAGTTTGAGTTCCTTTGTTATTTATTGAAAGTTTTTATACTAGTGTATTTTTAGTCGATAGTGAAAATGCCTAAAAGAAATACTGTTTTTAAAAGTCAGGTTCGAAAAATTGTGTATGTCGTGCATTGTTTTGTTAAAAAAGAAACCAATTAATTGATTAATTCTTTAAAGATTCAGATTTTGCTTAGTGATAGACTTACTATTTATTCAAATGTGTTTTTTAATTAAAGTTATAATTGTATTATGTTCACGACTATACCCATGCGCAGATATCCCCTCCACATTACCCTCAGCGCTAAACTCTCGTGCCGCGACTTGTAGAAGTTTTTATATTTTTGTCTGTTAATGTTTAATTGTGTATTTTGTTTGTTGTTGTTGTAGTGTTTTTTGCGTTGAAATAAATTGTTTCTTTCTTTCTTTCTGTCTATTTATATTATGATATTTTATTGATTATGATTTTAATTTATTTTAATATTTTCTTTGTTTGTTTTTCTTTGTATTTTTGGAGATGGATTGTATTGTATTGTATTTATCTGATCTTTCTATTAAGCAAGCAAGCAAGTTCGCATAGGCCTAGTGGCTAGCCCTGATGTCAGATTTTCTAGGCCGATAGTTTCTTTTTTTTATCTATTTAATGTAAATGTAACATTGTGTTGCAGACAACTTCGTAAATTAGACATGCAGACGAACCGCGATTCGCCCGTCATGCAGATACGGGGGCAGGGTCGCCATCAGCCTTACAGGTGAGGGTTTACAGGTTCTCGGGTTAGCTTTTTTCAGATATCTGCATTATTTTTCTTAAAAAAATATACTAACTGCAACTAAACTAAAAATATACTTACTAGCGACAGACAGCGATGAAAGCCTAGTCGGAGAAGGCTCGCCTCTCAAGCGAGAGCGGATTTGGACCCAGCCGAAGGCACGCACCAATTTGTTCACTGTGTTCATATGTGCGTATTTAATGTCATCTGCTACGTAACTGGAGCCCGATGTATGGCGACAGGCTCGCCCCCTGTCACATTTGGAACTGAATATCGTCCGGTGAAGTGTGGGTGTTGCACAGGTCTGCCAGCCCCTTCGGGGGAAAGGCGTGACGATATGTTATGAAATGCAATTTTATCAAATTAAATTTGGTTAAAGCCAATTGAAGGGCAACACGTAGTGACGTGATTCGATGCTTAAGCAAGACTGAAATAAATATTTAACAAATAGTTACGATGACGAGTGACGTCATCACGTGGTGGCTCCTAGAATGCTAGACATTGAATCGTCTTGATAGTGGAAGTGACATAGGGTACCTACAACATTTTCCAGTCGGGTTTTTTCTTTCTTTTAATAATGTTACTTGTTTTCGATCATGGTTCACACTTGATCTAAGTCTAGTTTTCAAGGTGCCATTTTTCCTATTGCTACTAGACATTTACTTATAGTTGATCGAAGGGTACGGGCTTAACAGTGTGTCTGTTTCTGGGCGGCAGCATGTCTCTGAACCACGCGGAGTGGTGCGTGCTGGTGACGTGGCGCGTGGGCGAGTCCTCGTCGTACGAGCTGTACTCGGCGCCGCGCGAGGGCGGCGAGCCCGCGCCCGCCACCACGCCCGAGCCGCTCAAGGGACACGCCACCACCGCCGTCTGGGTCGCGAGGAACAGGTTCGCGGCGCTCGAGAAGAACAACCAGGTGCGTTGCACTATACACTGCACATTACACACAAAGTACACGCCACCACTGCCGTCTGAGTCGCGAGGAACAGGTTCGCGGCGCTCGAGAAGAACAACCAGGTGCGTTGCACTATACACTGCACATTACACACAAAGTACACGCCACCACTGCCGTCTGAGTCGCGAGGAACAGGTTCGCGGCGCTCGAGAAGAACAACCAGGTGCGTTGCACTATACACTGCACATTACACACAAAGTACACGCCACCACTGCCGTCTGAGTCGCGAGGAACAGGTTCGCGGCGCTCGAGAAGAACAACCAGGTGCGTTACACTATACACTGCACATTACACACAAAGTACACGCCACCACTGCCGTCTGAGTCGCGAGGAACAGGTTCGCGGCGCTCAAGAAGAACAACCAGGTGCGTTACACTATACACTGCACATTACACACAAAGTACGCGCCACCACTGCCGTCTGAGTCGCGAGGAACAGGTTCGCGGCGCTCGAGAAGAACAACCAGGTGCGTTACACTGTACACTGCACATTACACACAAGGGACAGGCCACCACCGCCGTCTGGGTCGTGAGGAACAGGTTCGCGGCGCTCGAGAAGAACAACCAGGTGCGTTACACTGTACACTGCAGATTACACACAAGGGACAGGCCACCACCGCCGTCTGGGTCGTGAGGAACAGGTTCGCGGCGCTCGAGAAGAACAACCAGGTGCGTTGCACGATACACTGCACACTACACACTAATAAAAAAGAAAAAATAACAAACAAAAAGAAATCGCAGTAAAACATTCAGTAAGGACGCCTGCTAAAACCCGCGCGGATCTCCGCTCGTGCGTCTGTATTGGAAAGTGTATGAATAATTGAGCATAGATAAATAGCGTGCGCGTGCGGCGTTCACACGAGCTTCATTGTTGTCTAAGCCGGTGTCTGAGCCGTTGTTTTAAGTGAGCGACAACGCGGGGACATGCCCACATCATCATTTATCATCCACACATGTCCACACATACGTACAACGACTCTTTGATATTTTAGCGTCGCGTCGCGTTGCCGCGTTTGTCTTTCAACTAGGACAATGAGTTAGAGAGCAGACGCACGCGACGAACGCCCGCGCGAGTTTAAGCGCACGCCTATAGATTAGCCCTCTTAGCAATAAACACTGATTAGCCTCGGAATTGTTACACAGACTTTTGTTTTTTTTTTTCATCTAGTTCAAAGTTTAAAAGAAAGAAAGAGACAAACACTATTCGAAGGTTAAACAACGTTTATTTCGTTGTAATATTACTCTACAACACTACTCGTATCACTGTTTCAAGGCAATTAAATTTCAAATAATTTCACATGTCAACATTTATGTAACATCGAACATTCTTTACGTCTCTAGACACCCATCTAATTTCTTGAACTTGTTATTTGTTCTAATTTCTTGAAATTTTCTCCTAAACATGAGTCTTATTCCCAGCTGGTAATCAAGAACCTGAAGAACGAAGTGTCGAAGAAGATCTCGACCCCTCAATGCGAGGAGATAATGTACGCCGGGACCGGCATGCTGTTACTTAGGGAGCCGGAGTGTGTGCAGCTGTTAGATGTGCAGCAGAAACGAACTGTCGCGCACGTGAGTAGTAGTGTGCAGTATGCTGGGAGGTTACGTGCGTGAGTAATTGCGGTATACTGTGAGATCATGTACGTGGGCGGGAGTGTGGAGTATACTGGGGGATCATGTACGTGGGTGGGAGTGTGCAATATACTAGGAGATCATGTACGTAGGTAGGAGTGTGCAGGATACTGTGAGATCATGTACGTGAGTAGGAGTGTCGAGTATACTGTGAGATCATGTACGTGAGTGGGAGCGTGGAGTATACTGGGAGATCATGTAGTGAGTAGGAAATGTAGTATACTGTGAGATCGTTACGTGAGTGGGAGTGTGCTGTAAACTGTGAGATCATGTACGTGGGTAGGAGTGTGCAATATGCTGAGCCATTATGTATGAGCGCGCGAATGCGGAGCGTGAGAATCGCGTAGCACGCCCTGCTGCTCGCTCCTACCTCGACCGCCTTCAACGCTTTGCACCTTTACGTATTTGTACTGTGCAGGCGAGGTGCCAATATAGTAAAGAATATGATGTCAAAAATAATCATAAACTAAGTTCCAGGCGTTTGATAATTAATTATTTGAAATCATAATCTCAAATAATTGCTTGCGATCAATCAATTATTTATTTGAATTTACATTTTTAACCCTGATGCAAAAACGACAGGCTGTTATAAGTTGACGTGTTTGTATGTCTCACTGTGTGTGTGTGTGTGTGTGTGTATGCGTGTGTCTTGCATCGTAGCTCCCGATCGAATGAAATTTTGTTTTTTTTTATAGTTTGAAAGGTGACAATTAGAACTGTTTGGTGAAAATCGGTGTCGGGTGTTTTTAAATGTTAAATTTATACTTACTACGATAAATTTTTAAATATTTAATTTATATTTATACGTACTACTTAACAGAACATATTATTAAATTACAGAGTAGCTACTTTGAAAAAAAAACGGCTAAAATTAGAAAACACCATAATGTTCTAAATGTTATTTTAATCTAACTGAAAGATTAACGCAACCACGGTTAATTGTTTGATATACATCTGATCAACCCACATTACCTAAATCAACAACAAAACAACATAAAAATGTTGTTTTGTTGTCATTTCAAATTTTTCATCAATTTTCAATTTTTCAATTCAAGATTTCAACCAAATCGTACATTTTTATTATAATCTACTGTTTTTCCCACAGGTGAAAATAGCCAAATGCCGCTACGCCATTTGGAATTCCGACATGTCCTTAGTAGCCCTACTAGGCAAGCACACCGTCACGCTCTGCACCAAGAAACTGGAACAGCTGTGCACAATCACGGAGGGAGCGCGGGTGAAGTCGGGCGCTTTTGATGACTCTGCTGCTCAGCCAGTCTTCATATACACGACGGCGAACCATATCAAATATTGCTGCAAGGATGGGTGAGTTTCTAGCAAGATAAGAACTGATATTTATATAAATACTAGCGACCCGCCCCGGCTTCGCACGAGTGTAATGCTGATACTAAATACACTACAGAAAAACTGTGAACGTTGTATATAAAACATAGCGGCGCGCTCTGGCTTCCCACGGGTATAAACAAAAAAATATTATTGTGGGATATCCATAAGAGATAGACATATACCATCGCATATACATTCGCATATACATACATATACATTCTGTAGACCTTTCCAATGTGTACAAATAATTAGTACATTATTTTGATAAATCTCGTAGGGTTCAGCCTGCGTTTGCAATGTAAGCGGAAAAAAAAAATGATAATTAACGACATCACATTAGAAACCTCAAAAATAACAGTATTTCTTCACTATTTAATGGATGTTATAATACATATAAACCTTCCCCTTGAATCACTCTATCTATTAATAAAAACCGCATCAAAATCCGTTGCGTAGTTTTAAAGGTTTAAGCATACAAAGGGACATAGGGACAGAGAAAGCGACTTTGTTTTATACTATGTAGTGTAGTACCATGTACAAGATTTCATCATCCAAACACAACTTTTTGATCACTCCAGTGCAAAGAAATCCTTGCACTTTGCATTAGTGTGGTCCCGACACGCGTGCAGTGTGGTTGTGTGCGGTTTGTTTAACACGCCCTCCAGCCTAAACAGCTTTGTCTAATTTTAGATTGGTGCTAGCTGCTAGGTGTCATTACTTTCGTCTTTGAGTGTCATGGCTACGGTTTTTTTTTTTCGTTTTCTTTATTAATGATAGGCACAGGCGAAATCAAACTTAATGGCGGCTATAAGTGAGGCGCAAAACGCTGCGCAGTAGCGAAAACGAAGGTACGCGGGCGTCAGAGAGGTAAGATGTCTCAAATTCTCGTTTGCGGCGCACTTGACAGCCGCAATTAAGTTTAAATCAGTCTCTATTAGTTTTTATAATAAACGTGTTTCCGTACAGTGATTACGGCATCATCCGCACGCTGGACACGCCGGTGTACGCGTGCAAGGTGCTGGCGACGGAGAGCGGCGCGCGCGTCGTGTGCCTCGACCGCGAGTGCCGGCCCAAGGTGCTCAGCGTAGACCCCACCGAGTACAGGTAACATGCTGCGGCCTACACTAACATGGAAATAATCAGGGTTTGGTCATGCAATTTGACGTGGAAATCAATATTTATCAATAAATAACTTTGACTTTGCTTAAAGATAGACTGTGTTTATCCAACCCCATCGCCTGCAGGTTCAAGCTGGCGCTGGTGACGCGGCAGTACGACCAGGTGCTGCACATGGTGCGCACCGCCAAGCTCGTCGGACAGAGCATAATCGCCTACCTGCAGGAGAAAGGTATACTACTTGGAGCTCTATGCCTTTTCTGATAGAGTATCATTTCTGATAAAGTATCATCACCTATCTGCAGGAGAAAGGTATACTACTTAGAGTTCTATGTCCTTTCTGTATCATTTCTGATAAAGTTTTATCACCTATCTGCAGGAGAAAGGTATACTACTTGGAGCTCTATGGCCGTTCTGTTAAAGTATCAATTTTAATTTTTCCTATGTATTATTGGCTTGTATCTATGCAATAAAGATTATTATTATTATTATTATTATTATTATTATTATTTCTGATAAAAGTATCATCGCCTATCTGAAAATTTGGAGCGGGGGTTCAAACCCAGCCACGGCACGCACCAAATTGTTCATTGTGTGAACTTATGTTATTTCTGACTGAACATCGTCCGGCGAAGTGTGGGTGTTGTATTACACCTCTGTCAGACCCTTCGGGGGAAAGGGGTGACGATGTGTATGTTATGAAAATTTAGACAATAAATACTTTCAATTCATTTAGTGACAGAAGAAGTAAGAAGATATGTCTAATTGTCTGCCATATCCTTGATTCTAACCAATGTGTCAATACTCCAGGTTACCCAGAAGTAGCGCTCCACTTCGTAAAGGACCCGCGCACTCGTCTCTCGCTGGCGCTGCAGTGTGGCAACATAGAAGTAGCGCTGGAAGCCGCGAAGAGTCTAGACGAGCCTGATGCTTGGGACAAGCTGGCCGCAGCGGCGCTCAACACTGGCAACCATCAGGTGATGTTTTTTATTTATTGAAGTTGCCATATAATTTCAGTCGAATTTAGAATTTCCATTTTACCCGACTGCGCAAGAAGGAGGATTAGGTTTTTTGAGTGTATGTTTGTATGTATGATGTTTCTTTAACACGGCCTACAGCCTAAATAATTTCATGGATTTCGACATGTGAGATGTCATTTGAATTGTCTTGATAGTGCAAGTGACATAGGTAGAACATTTTAATTATAATTATCCGGAGTGTCGGACTTCATTTTGCAGTCGGGTTTTTTTTTTGTTTACCTTTCAATAATGATACTTGTTTGGGATCGGTTATAAAAAATCTGCAGTTTCATAAATATTTTTGATAAACTTTAGCGACTATTTTATATAGGACCCATAGTAAAATAAATATTATTGCTACCTGTTAGACAAGGAAATCAATAATGTTATCAAGTTCAGATAAATCTATTAAGTTTTCAGAATTGGCCTTAATTAACCTTTATTTTTCCCCTCACAGATCGTAGAAATGTGCTACCAGCGCACCAAGAACTTCGACAAGCTCTCCTTCCTGTACCTCATAACTGGCAACCTGGATAAGCTGAAGAAGATGACGAAGATCGCCGAGATACGCAAGGACACGTCGGCGCAGTTCCAGGGCGCGCTGATGCTGGGCGACGTCGGCGAGAGGATCCGCCTCATGAAGAACTCGGGACAGGTACCAAGTCGTGCAACTACTCTGGTCGCTGTGTCGGAACAGTGACGAAACAACAATAGATCCCTTTAGATCCTTTTTCATAATGTCGCGTTTGTTTTGTTTAATCTCCTTTCACGTCTGTTTCTATGTATTAAGTATTTTTATTTTTAATCTTTAATAATTGTGGTTTTTTAATCAATGAATTATGCAAATGCTGTATACGCCTGTAAAGGGTATTCACATCAGCTCCATGTAGCAGTTTAATTTTGAAAGTGTAATATGATCACTGTTGGCGTGTCTTGATAAATAAACTAGCTGCGCCCCGCGGTTTCACAGGAACCGTTTATTTTTTCGGGATAAAAAGTACCCTATCTCCTTTTCTGTGTCCCAGTCTGGTAGATTTTGCAGACATGTTTTCTGGGAATCCCAGACAACATGTGTGCAAAATTTCAAGACGATTGGTTGAATAGATGAGACGTGAAAGCGTTACAAACAAACAAACAAACGAACAAACTTACTTTCGCATTCGCATTTATAATATTAGTTAGGGTAAATAGAGTTGATGCTGCGACCAAACTGCAAAATGTCGGGGTTGAGTCGGGTTTATGCCGTGTTTCGCTGCGGAAGAGTGCAGCAGCGTGCCTAGGTTAACTGATGTTTGTATCATTTGCCCAGACTCGTGCACGTTATCGAACCGGTAAAGGTTAAAAATCCACCTTTATTACACTTTAGCGAATTACACTTTAAAAAGAGCCTAGTTGGAGAAGGCCCGCCTTTCAAGCCAGAGGGAGTGGGTTTGAACAAAGCCGATGGCACGCACCAATTTGTTAATTGTGTGAACGTAATCATGTGTGTATTGGATGTCATCTGCTACATGACTGGAGCTAGCCAATTTGGGATTGAATATTGTCCGGTGAAGTATGGGTGTTGTATTACACCTCTGCCAGCCCCCTGAAGGGAGAGGCCAGACGATATTACAATTTAGCATTCGAAGAATTACAAGTCTAAGAAAATAACACAGGAACACGACATCTTTTCGGTTTCCGTCAAAAAACCTCTGTCGACATCTGAGTACAGTCTCACGCCATTGTTGCAGCTGTCCCTCGCCTACCTGACAGCAGTGAACCACAAGCAAGTGACGGAGGCGGAGTCTCTCCGCGCGGCGCTGGAGGCGGCTCAGCTGCCGGTGCCGGAACACAACCCGGAGGCGGAACTACTGCGCCCGCCGCTGCCTGTCTACAAGGCGCAGCCTAACTGGCCGCTACTCGCCGTCTCCAAGTAAACATGCCTATTGATTATGCCTATAGGATTTCGTCACATCACAACTATGCCTTCACATGCCAACTACAACATGGTCTTCAAAAGGGCTGTCAACATCTGGCATTACAGACGTATCCACAGTCGGTGGTGATCCCTAACATTCAGGCGGCCCGTTGTCTTGTTTGCCAAATTGAAAAATGTCGCGCGACATGCGATAAGCGACGCTGCGTTGCTTTAGCGAAAGTCGATTTTTGGATATTTGATATCCGCTGACCGCTGATCAGTCGCCTACTCAACTTAATTACTGTAAAAGTATGAGTCCGAACTCCGTTGTTTGAGTTGACAACATGTCGATTGATGACCAACTTTCACTTATATTGTTGGAAGAGATATTTCATCTTTTTCACGTACCTACCTAGGTACGTGAAACGCGTACGTTTAGCCGTTGCAGCAATCATACGTATGATTGCTGCAGTGGCAGATGCAACCCTACTGGTCTCTCGCGGTGTTGGGGCGACACTGCCGCGCAGCAGTGCTGTCCCTGCATTGTCGCCGCGACATTGCTGCGTAGCTCGGAATATAAAAGCATATAAACTTATAGAGACTATATGGGGATCAGGTATCGGCATAGATATTCATCATCATTCGGAAACGTTTCCGTTAGAATTCCAAAAATGTTGAACTTAAATTATTCGAATCTCGGTCCGTATTCATAAGTTTATAAATATGATTCATTTTGCCGATCGGACTTATACTCGATTCCCTATTCCTAAATTTAAAAAAGTAGACATAGATTCGAACAATTTGAGTTTGAAATTTGTGGGATCCGATCGAAAACGTTTCCGACTGATTGCGAATAGCAGCACAGTAGTGCTGCAGCAGCACTGCTGCGTGCAGCAGAGTTCGGAATTTATTTATTTATTAGTACATTAACTTACAAAAACTAACAGTTTGCACCAAATCGTTTTTATGTCAAACTTATGAATAAAAACACACATGAATGATACTTGCAGGCGTTCGTTTTGCTAGAACATTTAGCAGTGCAATTTGTTTGATTTCCCCGCAGGAGTTTCTTCGAGGTGGCGGGCAACGCTCGCGCGGGCGCGGCGGGCGGCGCCGGCGCGCCCGCGCCCGACGTCGGGGACGAGCCGCTCGAGGCCGCCGGCGCGTGGGGCGACGATGACGACGTCTTGCAGGAGAATAAGGTACTACACACACACACCGACACACGCACGCACACGCACCTGTTTAAATTCATGGCTTCGGCCTAGTTACCTGGTTGGCTAGTTACCACCCACCGGGCCAAGCCATGCCGTGAAATGACCTAGTCGTGTTTCGGGATGTAGTCCGGTGTAACCGTTCCGAAGACGGGTCTGAGCAGTAGCGCACTTGTAGCGCCTCACTCAACTGCCGTCTTTGTACTTGTTCACTCTACAAAACTTCAAGGCTAGAGTGAATAAGAACCTTATAGGTCGTCGTGCTCCATCTTAGACCACAACGTCGCTTAACATCAGGCGAGTTGGTGGTCAAACGTCGACCTATTCTACATAAAAAAAAAAAAAAATGTCACATTATTTTTTTTGCCTGCAAGCGGACAATGTGTACATTTGCAGTTTTACCACACCTCATTGCGGTTTATACTTCCTGTATGCAAATATGTAAATAAATTATTAGACATCTAGCGTTCTGCACTCGTAGGTATACAATCTGTTTAAAATATTATCAAAGTAAGATACATATCTAATGTTGCCTACTATTTTTTTTTTCTTTCTCTGTGTTTGTTAAATCCGTACTTACTAGTTATACTCGACTACCATCTTAGTTCGAACATTGGGATACTCTGAAAACCAGCTCTGCGTAGGCTGGCCAGCCTTATTTACTCTCTCATTTTGTACTGTATTTGGCATGAAGCGCGATCCACATTATTACCGCGCAATTAGCTGTTTTCAGCTTTGCGGGCATTGCGCGGACCTCCGACGCGAAAACGTGGGGGTGTTTTAAGTTTGACGTCTCTCTCTCTCTCTCTCTCTCTCTCTCGCTCTCTCTCTCTCTCTCTCTCTCGCTCTCGCTCTCGCTCTCGCTCTCTCTCTCTCTCTCTCTCTCTCTCTCTCTCTCTCTCTCTCTCTCTCTCTCTCTCTCTCTGTCTCTGTGTGTGTGTGTGGCATCGTAGCACCCGAACGGATGCACCGATTTTGTATTTTGTCTTTTTGTTTGTTTAAAAGGTTAATTCGTCGGGAGTGTTTAAGAACACTCTATGCACACGAGTGTTTAAGAACACTCTATGCACACGAGTGTTTAAGAACACTCTATGAACACGCTATGCTTGATGAAAATCGGTGTCTTTTTACGTTTGAAATTTATACTTGTCGACCAATTTGAACGGTGAATATGGCAACAGTGTAGACCTGTAGAGCTGTATAGTGTATTAAAGATAGTGTAGGCGGAGAGCAGAGATACAGGCCGATTCAAACTTAATGACGGCTGTGAAGTTAGGCGCGAAACGCTGCGCAGTAGCGGAAACGAAGATATGCGCGGGCGACAGAGAGGCAAGACGACGCAAAGTCTCGCTTGCAGCGCACTTCACAGCTGCCATTATGTTTGAATCGATCTATACTGTGTTTGGCAAAAAGTCCGATACACATCATTATGCGAATGCCCGCAAAAGTTGTTCTCGACCAATAGAAACGGTGATAGCCTAGTTGGAGAAAACCCGCCTCTCAAGCCAGAGGGACCGGGTTCAAACCGAGCCGAGGGCACGGACCAATTTGTTAATTGTGTGAAGGTATGTGCGTATTGTATGTTCGGTAAAGCAGCACACACACACACACACTAAGGCTGGCAGAAGTGTAATACAACACCCACAAGGGGACTGGCAGAAGTGTAATGCAACACCCACACTTCGCCGGACGATATTTAGTCCCAAATGTGAGCTCCAGTCACGTAGCAGATGACATACAATACGCACACATGTTCACACAATGAACAAATAGGTGCGTTCCGTCGGCTGGGTTCGAACCCGCTTCCTCTGGCTTGAGAGGCTTGCCTTCTCCAACTAGGCTGTCATCGCTCAAACTTATAACACCCCATCGTTTTTGCGTCGGGGGTCAAAAAGTCGCCGGTATCGAGATGTGTAGGAAGCAGAGGTTGTTAACCTTCTTATGTTTATCTTCTCAGGAGGAAGGAGATGAGGATGTGGTTCGTGAAGACGCGTGCGAGGACGGTGGCTGGGACGTGGGAGACGAGGATCTGGACCTGCCTGAAGAGCTTGTGCCTGTTTCTGGTACACCAGCATACTTATTAATATTATAAACGCGAAAGTTTGTAAGAATGGATGGATGGATGGATGTTTGTTACTCTTTCACGCTAGAAAGGCTGAACAGATCTGGATGAAATTTTGCACAGAGATAGATTATAGTCTAGAATAGCAAATAGGATACTTTTTAACCGCGGGTGAAGCCGCGGGGCGCTGCTAGTAGAATGTAAATTCATATTCCTTTACGTACTTAATGCGACGTTAGAGCGGAAATACACTAGAGATTGGTTTCAGAAACAGTTTTTGAAATAAATATATTTGATTACAGCCGACATCGACGGCGGTGACGAGGGGGCTCTGTACTTCGTGGCTCCAACACGTGGCGCCCCTATCGAGTTGTCTAACAAACTGAGGACTCCGCACGACCACATCGCCACTGGACAATTCGAGATTGCCTTCAGGTAACTAAAAGTCCCTAAATTTATACAGCAACCTTACCATGATTGCCTTCAGGTAACTAAAACTCCCTAAATTTATACAGCAACCTTACCATGATTGCCTGCAGGTAACTAAAAGTCCCTAAATTTATACAGCAACCTTACCATGATTGCCTTCAGGTAACTAAAACTCCCTAAATTTATACAGCAACCTTACCATGATTGCCTTCAGGTAACTAAAAGTCCCTAAATTTATACAGCAACCTGAAATACATGCATATATATTTTTAAATGCATACTTAAATAGATATGAACAATTG
The DNA here is from genome assembly GCA_911728515.1 of Peribatodes rhomboidaria. NCBI lineage: Eukaryota > Metazoa > Arthropoda > Insecta > Lepidoptera > Geometridae > Peribatodes > Peribatodes rhomboidaria. The sequence goes on from OU452190.1 coordinate 4,740,064, forward strand.
AACACCCATACATTGAATAAACACGAATGTTCCTCACATAAATGTTTGCCTTAGACGGGAATCGAATCCACGCTCATAAGGTTAGCAAGCAGGTTCACTACCAACTGAGCCACGGAGGCAGACATGTTCTGGCACCATCAAAATGCTTCTTCCTGTCAACTTTTTTTTTCCACCTTCCAGACTGCTAAACGAGCAAGTGGGCATAGTGAACTTCGAGCCGTACCTAGAAACGTTCGTGTCAATGTTCGGGCGCGCTCGGCTCACGTTCGGCGCGCTGCCCTCGCTGCCGCCGCTGGCCGCTCACCTCCACAGGAACTGGAAGGAGGCCAGCGGGAAGGATCTGCTGCCCATCGTCAGTGAGTAACGAAAATGAAATAAAAATGAAAAATATTAGCTGCAATATACATACTACACACACAAGAATACACTACTAATTTTTTTATTTGTTTAATTGGTATTTCTGTATGAATGCTTAAAAGTGTGGATACATGCCCTTCACTTATACAGCATGGTTTTCGTAACATGCTGAATGACCTGAAATTTTCACCTTCTCTTTCCAGCAACAAAACTGAACGACCTAGTTTCCCAACTCCAACAATGCTACCAGCTGACAACAGGCGGGAAGTTCTCCGAAGCGGTGGAACGTCTCCAGCGCGTGGTTCAGAGCGTGCCTCTGTTACATGTCTCCAAGGCGGAGCTGACCGAGGCTCAGCAGCTACTCGCCATCAGCCGGGAGTACCTGCTCGGTCTGCAGATGGAGACGGCGAGGAAAGGTAGGATACTCTGTATATTGAGGTACTCGTAGGATGTTCACGTATCGTACACTATATCAAACAGGAGCTCAAAGTAGTGGGACCACAGGTAAGAACCCGTCTCAGAAGCATTTTTTTTTGGTTCATAGTCAATTAAATATTATTACATATTGTTACGAGCTGGGTAGGGATAAAAATAATGAAACATCGATGTTTCCGAAGATTCACTTTATTCACCAAGTACACACTCACACAAACACTGTTACACTTGCACTATAACGCTCTGAGCACTACTCGTACAATTACTTCGATGTTGACACTTTGAACGCATAATCAAAACTGACTGCCGAGCGTCGGTCGTCCGCGTATTTATGCGGGCTTAAGAGATCCAGAACATTCGAATAAACAATAGCGCAAGGACACAAAAAGTTGTTTATCTCTCAGCGACGCGCTTATTCTAGAATATTTGAACAGTACAAAAGATTCAAATAAACACCATAAATATTATTCAAGAGAAAAAAAAAAACATCATAATACGACAATGGGACGCGACTCAAGCGTGCTACTACTGCTTAATCTGTGTAATATCTCTAAGTAGTCGTAAACATTTCCACAGATTAGTGTACAGTTTCTCAATCGGCTGCGATTGGCGTAACAATATTACAGTTTTTCTTTATTTACAACTGATAATCGTAATGCTTTTCTTATAGAGTTCGCCGAGACAGGTAGATTACATAATTTTTTTTGCACATTTTGGTGATAAAAAAATTAATTGAGATTTTAGTTATGGAGTGAAATAAATGTTGTCTGTAACATCTTGCTGTAAAGCTGGCACAAAACTATTGCCATATTAAAGAGTTCGTATTGGTTGTTAAAAACCTTTTGGCCAATATATATAATCGGCAAGTTTCGAGCCGGCTTTATACAATTACTAGTTATACAATTATATGTATCCCAATATACTCCATTGTTTACCATCTTACTTCTTATTTCACTACTGTGTTCTTACTATCAAAACACATTCTGAGACTTTCAAATTTGTATTACCAATATCACGTTCCCAACGTTTTCTTTGACCTTCTTAATATTAAGATTCTTAATATTATCTCTTTACATTTCCTGCGATAAGTATTTAATACCTACATATATAAGTATGTATTTAAAGTTATATATGTATGTCTATCAGTCTCTGGCAGCCATATTACAAGCTTTGCTTAGTTTGCAGTCAGACGACCATGTGTGCAAGTGTCCTGAATATTTATCATTTACTTTGTTTGCAGCAATGCCTAAAAATACCCTAGAAGAGCAAAAACGCACGTGCGAAATGGCCGCGTACTTCACTCACTGCAAGCTCCAGCCGGTCCACCAGATCCTGACCCTCCGCACCGCTCTCAACATGTTCTTCAAACTGAAGAATTACAGGACCGCCGCCTCCTTCGCCAGAAGACTTCTAGAACTCGGCCCGAGGCCCGAAGTAGCGCAACAAGCCAGGAAGATCCTCCAAGCCTGCGAGAAGACGCCAACTGACGAGCACCAGCTCCTTTACGACGAACATAACCCGTTCAACATCTGCGGCATATCTTACAAGCCCATATACAGAGGCAAACCAGAAGAGAAGTGTTCGCTTTGCGGTGCAAGCTTCATGCCAGAATACAAAGGGCAGCTATGCACCGTTTGTGGGGTAGCTGAGATTGGCAAAGATGTCATAGGGCTTAGAATCTGTCCTGTCCAATACCAGAGATAGCCAACATATCGCGTTCTGATCGCAGTGTCGGACAATATGATCCGTTCGCTCGATCGGAGGGTTCAGGGGACGAGGCGAGGGGAGAACCTTGCTGATGTAACCTTACTAACTAAACCTTGTAGGGAAGCTTTATTATGGGCTAATGAGACCGTACTGGGAGAACATTACTAGGGAACTTTCTCTAGGGGCACCTAATTAGGGAAACCATAAATAAATGACGGATGTAAAAGAACTCTAGAAATGTTTTATTTACATAAGTGTGTGTTATTCTAAATGAGTGTTACACGTCGACTGGCTTGTTGTCCTTTGATCTGGAAAGATGGAGAGTAATTTATTAGACGTTTTCTTACAAATTCACAAACATGGGTTTTGGGTCAGCATTTTAAACGTCCGTAAATCTTGTACTAGACCCAATATTTATGTTTTAGAAAATCGATGTGTTTTGTTCGTTTGTGGAATGTAGTTTTGTTAACTTTCCTAATTTATTTCATTTGAACGTGAATTTCAAAACCATATTTTAATTTATTTGTTTTAAAGTAAAAATGCTTGTAAAGAAAATGCTAACTGGCAAGAAATCTTAATTACTTTTCTATGTTCCTGTCATAAACAGAATATTATTGTCCTCATAAGTAACTTTATTTACACTTTTAAAATCATATGTGATTTATTTGTATACTATACCCTTTGCTTTGCCAAAACTTTCCATAACGTAACCATATTGACTCATAATAAAAAAGTATTGCATACAAAATATATTGGCAAACTATACAGCGTTATAGGTACCTAACTAAAAAACCTCATAAGAGTTCATTGTACTCATAAATATGAACAACTTTTACTATGGAGCGAACTCCGAAATCGCGAAAAAAAATCAGCTGTTCCATACATTTTGTCTCAGGTTATTGAACTTTTAGTATGGAACAGCTGTTTTTTTTTTCGCGATCACAGGATTGGCTTCATAGTAAAAGTTGTTCGTATTGATGAGTACAATGAACCCTCAAGAGGTTTTTGGTGAGTTACCTATAACCCTGTATACTTGTAACTATTCTCATAACATTCCTAGGGTTAATGTTGGATTATACATATGTTAATTAAAACTTAACGAAATTTATAAATAGGTAGATGCTTATAGCAAATATATTGAAATACTGGAGAATAATATATGTACTTTTAAGTACTTATAATATTGTAATGGTGTCGATTCTATTAGATTCTATTGCTAAAATTGCTAAAATTTGCCATCCCATATGCCTCATTTGTTCAACTCGTCGGATAACTTGCTCAACTTTTCGTGTAGAATACAACTACGAGTACACACGTTAACATACTCATCTATTTTCAGTTAACACCTATCTTTCAAACACGAATGACGTGCGAATCGCTGCTTCGCTTTGACTGTTTATTTTATATCGACTCAAAACAAAATATATTTAAAAAAGAATATTGGTTGTCTGTAAAGTCGGTTTTCGGACGATAGTTTAACGTGACAACGTCATTACAAAACATTTCTGAAATCTTCTCGGACGCATAGGCCAATCGAGTGGAAGAGAGAAAGATGCTAAAGGCGATCGTGCCTTTCGCTAGCTCGTGTAGCGCTCTCGCTTCGATCGTGACGGGACAATGAGTCATCCTTTTTCGTGCGTGCAGCCGGCGTCCATCGATTTTTTTGACGTTGTCACGTCAACATGTAAACTTGAATCCTGCAATAGGTACCTTTATAATTGTCAAGATACGGATCCGCACATTATTAATGACTTTTCTGAATATTTGGAATCGATCAAAAAGGATATAAAATACTATGGAATCGATATTTAAGATCCCAACATCACGGGTTCTCGCTGGTACTGACTTTAAACAGTTAAATGTATTTTCGTTCGTCTAATCCATCGAAAAAAATAGCGCTTATACGACCGCTCGCGACAAAGTTCACGAGTCAACTGAACAACGATGAGTATGCGAGTTGCGCAAGAGTACAGGCAAATAATTCTTTGAATCGGGCCAAAAAACCGACACCACGCCGAAAACGGCAAATATTTGTGGTGAGTATCGAATACATCAAAATAGGCCATTTATACACTCGTGTTGGCCTTTTCACGTATACTCGGCCCGTTTCACCTGTACTCAGACCCGTTTCACTTGTACTCGTCCCGTTTCACCTGTACTCGGCCAATATCTAAACGGGGCATTAAGGTATAGTTAGTGTTACAATAGAATCGATGCCGATGAATGTGTTATGATGAATAAGATCCTATATTCAATTTTGTATCTATAAGTATTGAATATGAAATAAATTTTAAAGTAATTAAGAGATAATTAGTATACCTAAGTACGAATATATAAAATTTGTGTGTATTTAAGTTTTAAAATACAATGCTGTTATGAATAGTAGAAAGTTTTTTCTTATGGTTGAATATTTGGTCTTTGGCTAGGAAGACCTAGCTTACCCATCTCTATCCAGGATATAAATTAGAATACACACAACACACACACGTATCTACATACAAACTGAAGAGTAGAAAAAGGAGACATATAAATTAACAATAAACTAGTGACACTTTGAAATCTTTTTTAATTTAAAACGGTTTTAAGTTTAAAATGTTGTATGGCCACTTAAAACTGAATGATTGTGCAAAGTTTTAAAATAATGAGGTTAGTAAAAGTAGTTGACGGTTAGGGTCGGTTCAGACCGAACAGAAAATGCTGGATCAATTTTTGACGAACCCTATTACCAAAGCCTAAAATACAAAATCGTATAATATCGAGGCCACGCTGACTTCTCTGTTGATATTAAGTGTACAATTTTGTATTTTATTGTACTTGCAGCGCTTAATAACTAAGGAGGGTTAAGTTTTTCGAGTGTACGTATGTAAGTATGTATGTATGAGGTTTCTTTGGCAAGCTCTACAGCTCAAACAGCTAAATGGATTTCGACATATGAGGTGTCATTAGAATCGTCATGATAGTGGAAGTGACATAAGGTGCAACATTTTAATTTTATCCGGAGTGTCAGACTACGTTTTGCATTTTTTTCTTCTTCTTTTAATAAAGTTACTTGTCCTAATGGCTTACTTATTGTTGAGCATGTCCTGTATCTCATCGAAGGTCTTCCCCTTGGTCTCTGGCAGCAACGTGGCGGAGAATATAAACCCTATACCACAGCATACGGCTAAGATCCAGAATGCGGTGTAGATGCCGTACGAAGCTGCAACGTCACGGAAGAATCTGCGAATAAAAAGATGTTTTCTTCTTCTATGGTTGTAGACAGTTATGTATACGTATTAAAGCATTAGAGTCCATCTACGGAATTCATCAAAAATGCCATAATAGGTAGGCTTGGCTGGTAGGGCCAACTAGGGCAAATGCGCCTGTAGGGCAATTGCGTCTTTCGAGAACTACTGACAAACCCTTCACAAATTAGGCGCCAAATAATTAATTAATATAAATCAGAATTGAACACGTCACAGTTGAATATTTACAATTAAAAATGAATGCCAGAACATTAAAACAACAATAATAATTGATGATTTTGTCAAATATAAAAAAATATTCATTAATGTCATTAAATAATTAAGTACAAAAAAAACTACTACTACTTTATTAAATAAAGTAGTAGTAGTTCAAATCTCTTATTTTAAAATAAGATTCAATGTCATAAAACATATTTTCTAGTAACCAAGCTCTCAGCTTGGTTTTGAAGCACGCGGCAGAAGGCGCATCCCGAACGGAAGTTGGTATACGGTTATAGACCGCCGGCCCTAAAATATACACTGACCTCTTCGATTTGACGAGACGATGTGTGGGGGCTACCAGTTGGTCCTTTTTTTTATTACTACGCAAATCGGACGTACCATGGACACCCCTACATTCAGACGTTACCTGGTCCATATGAAGCCGGCGAGCCAACACATGAAGGAGCAAATCCCGCTGGCGAGGCACTTGGTCTTCACGGGGAACATCTCCGCCACCAGGATCCACGGCACCGGGCCCACGCCTGGTGGTGTACACATTTGATACATTAATATTACATAATAAATAAATAATATTCGGGACACTTGCACACACGGTCGTCTGACCCCAAACTAAGCAAAGCTTGTGCTATGGCGGCCAGATACCGATATATACATATATGTATGTATAGAGCGTAGAGTATGCTAGAGTAGGTTGGGGTTGTGGTGGAGTAAGTAGTAGTTTCCCGAGGTCCTAAGAGGAGACTAGTGCTACTCCTCCGAGGGTTCCCGCCTTGTCGTTGCGGAGAGGCTCAGTAGCCGTGGTCTCTGCAACCATGGTGAAGCCAAGAGGAATCCGAGGTGGGGCCGCTTCTTGGGTCTTTTAGCCCAAAATCTGACCCGTCGCATGGGGACCATGGGCGCCTAGACACGGGTGCTGGCTGGCACCCACGGGCAAATTGGTCCCCGACGAGGTGGATGATGGTGATGTGTCTGGTGTTCGATACATCATCATCGAGAGGGAGAGAGCGCAAGCTCGGGGAGGTGCCCAAAAGGGCTAGCGCTGGCGGGGCCAAGGAAGAGTACAAAAGCGTCTCCTTAGCCCCGACATTTTGCGCACCCTTGGGTTTTTAGTGGGTAGGCCGTCAGTGGCGGGTTTCCCACATAACCACTCTGTGTCCGCACCCGGGGTGTTAGTGGTATCCATAAAGGATTTTCCCAAGGTAAAAAGAAAAAAAAGGAGACTACGACTTATACGAACTTACATCGGAACTGCATTTTTTGACATTTGAGTTACTAGGTACCTAACTCATTTTTAGGGTTTCATACTCAAAGGGTAAGACTCCTCTGTCCGTCCGTCTGGCTGTCTGTCCGTCTGTCACCAGGCTTGTATCTTATGAACTGTGATAGTTAGACAATTGGCATTTTCACAGATGTATTTATATTGCCGCTACAACAACAAATACTAAAAAAAAGAATAAAATAAATATTTCCCTTTATGACACATGAAAGACATGTTTTTTTGCCGTTTTTACAGATAATGGTAATGATACGGAACCATACGTGCCCGAGTCTGACTCGCACTCGCAAATAGAATTTACCTATAGATGTAGGCAGGTAGGTACTGGTTACATTTCAAGGACTGCGCAGACGACGAACATTGCTCCGGTGGTAACAAGTAGGTACTCACCGAGTGTGAATAAGACCATGTAAATGATCAGACAGAGCAGCGGAAGGAAAGTTACGGAAGAGACGTCAACTTTGTAGTACGAATCCAGAAGCGCATACACGCCTATCAATGTCTGAAAAGGAAACAAGAAATACATTTTTATAACATAAATAAATTTTTGCACACAAAATGCATCTTCGAGAATTTTTGGCTGAAACTGAAAAGGTGTTGTCGTAATTTTGTATTATTTTCTAAATCTTGTGATTCTGCTTGTGAATCTGAGTGTTAAAGTGTAATAATGGTCGATTATTAACCTTTATCGGTTCGTTACGAGTGGTACAAACATTACGAAACGTGATTTTTCGTGTTCTCTACAAAACTCCAGTTAAAGTTTCAGTAGAGTTCATCACTTTACTGAAATGACGGCACGCACCAATTTGTTCATTGTGTGAACATATGTGCGTATTGTATGTCATCTGTTACATGCTGGAGCCCGGTGTATGGCGACAGGCTCGCCCCCTGTCATATTTGGGACTGAATATCGTCCGGCGAAGAATGTATGTTGTATTACACCTCTGCCAGCCCCCTCGGGGGAAAGGCGTGACGATATGTTTTGTAATGTATTCTGTGCGTTTTTTGCTACATATAAATTATTGTCTATTGTCTTATTGTCACACACTGGTGGTACTTTTCGTTTATTAAACTTACAAGGAAAATCGTGAGCCCGAGAGATGTGGTCCACATGAGGAGCTTCCTCCCGAGCCGGTCCACCACCATCGGAGTGATGCAGCTGGTCACCACCTGGGAAACGGAACTCTCTTACCATTGCTCTATAGATCCACGCTATGGCTCATCTAATGGTAAGTAGGGTCAACTGGGGCAAATTCGTCTGTACGGCAATTGCGTCATTTAAAAATTATGTGTCACCTACATCATTTTTTATCATTAGTTGCAATAATCTGTACAAGATGGCGTTAGTCGCCTAATTTGTGAAGGGTTTGTCAGTAATTCTCGAAAGACGCAATTGCTCCACAGAAGCATTTGCCCCCGTTGACCCTATGTGGTAAAGGGGCCATAGTTAAAAACAATAAAACTGTGGAATCTGTTTCCTCTCCATTTATCTCCTTCATCTTAGGTCTGAATTACTACGGAAGCGTCTAACGACATTAAGTGCAGCGCATAGCACATCGCTTTCATAGTTTTTTTATGAACGTTTTGTTTAAATAAATAAAATAAAATAAAATGAATATGTTTTGAAGCGAAAAAAGGCACCATCACACCTACATCGTTACTTTAGTCTAATTCAGGGTTAAAAGTTACGGAGAATCTGAGAGCGGCCCCGTGACCCCGCCATTGCCGACGAGGATGGACACCGTGGGGGTTTAGTCGGTATGGGTGCCCTTCTGGCACCGAGTCCGACATACCCCGCTCCGCCTCCCCGGGGCGTTGCGGGGATGTGTAAGTGCACTCCCCCACGAAAAAAACAAAGGGTTAAAAGTTGCCTGGAACAGAATGAAGGTGCCAGTGATTGTGACACTGGTTTTTAATATCTTGGTTTATGATTTTGGGCGAGAGTTTATCAATCTTAAATCTTTACAATGTTATTTGTAGACAACGTACGTTACAATGTTGTAAATGTACTTATATGTATGTGGGTACATAAATATTTTTAAATTGTATGCTTTTGAATTAACTACTAACGCCATCTGTAGGCGACTTGAAGACATTAAAATGAGGGTAGATGGCGGTTATTATGATTTTATCTTGGTGAAGAAAAGTAATTGTGGAACTCAAAGCGTTCACGCCAACGCGCACCCTCCAACTTTTTTAATTGAAAATAAGTGTTTAAATGCCTCCCTCACCCACAGCTGTTATTCATTTTAAATTTCTGTTTTGTGTGTTATGAATAAATTAATTCTAAAAATAAATAAAATACAAAATATCCTTGAGATCAAGGGACGAGGACCCTAGACGCTAAGGCTGCAAGTACCTGAACAACCCCCATAATGATGGTCCCGTCGCTAGGCGAGATCTTGGTCCCGACCTTCGCGAGCAGCTCCTCCATGTAGAAAAGCAGCACGTCGATGCCGGACAGCTGCAGCAGCATCGCCAGGAACACGCAGATACCTGGCCAAGATTGATCTTTATCATCGACTCCAGCAGGCTAAGCATGCACAACGCGACAACGGTATGTCGACTCTTTTTATCGAGACAGACGTATGTTTACACATAGCCTTGTCACGTTCTCGCACGACAAAAATTGACGAGAAGAATTTTGTTGCGCGTGCATGCTAGGGATGCAGGGTTTGTCTATCTTAATACCTCTGAGATCAAACTAAGTGTTTCCCTATATCAAACCATTTATGATGCTTTCTTAATCTGGTTTTTACATGTGTGATCAGCGGTCTGCTGGCTTCATGGTATAAAATAAATAAAATAAATTCGGGACACTTGCACACACGGTCGCCTGACCCCAGACTAAGCAAAGCTTGTACTATGGCTGCCAGAGACTGATATACATACTTAGATATTTTTAAATACATACTTAAATAGATAATAACACCCAGACATAGAACAAACAAATGTTCACACATGAATGTTTGCCGTAGGTGGGAATCGAACCCACGCCCCTAAGCTCAGAAGACAGGTTCACTACCAACTGAGCCACCGAGGCATTCATAATTTTTTTTAAATGTCAACAAAGGTCTATAAATTGTTTAAAAATAATAGAATGGGAAGTCGTTTTTCTATGGCTTTGCTTTTTATTAGTTTTATTTTGGGAATATTCTTTACTTCAATGGAACCAAGAGTTCTGACTATTAAGTAATTCTAGGAAATAGGAACTTACATACATAAACATATATTATAACTATACTTTGATTTAAAAGCCCGTTGGCAGAGGGAAAGGTGCCCGTAATGCTAGCAGCATTGCCACGCTGGATGGCAATGCTCAATTTCTGGCTGAAATAAATGCCAGCATTCTGAACACCTGACGCCTCCACCAACCGTTTAGCGAGGTCCCTGTAGAGAGATAGGGCCGCTGGCCCACGGACCTAAAGTTTCCAACGCAAACGGCACAAACATCAGTCTAAAATCAGAACCATATGTTCTTAAAGTTCGTATTTTAAAAAGAACCTGAAATAAACCTGAAACCTGCTCTTACCTAAAGCTTTAACATTTCCTCTGGTTGCCCACAGGTCCTGTATCTTAGGAGCCACCTTGTACTCTCTTGTCACGATGGCTTGCAGACCCTCCAGCTCGGGCTTCACTGCTTCCTTGGACTTGCCGCGCAGGGACTGCAGTACTGACGATGCTTCTTCATGACGCCCTAGTGAGATCAATATTTTCGTTTTGGTACATTTTTCATATCAGCAGCATGGTTTAATAATATACTCCGCCAGGTATAGCATTCAGAAACACGTAGTGACGTCAACCGATGCTTAAGCAAGACCGAAATAAGTCATTTTCAACAAGTTCGAAAGAGACGGATGACAATGACGTCATTCTGTGTTTGCTGAATGCTAGACCTTGTTTTTTTGGATCATGATCAGCAGTATATGTATAAAAAGGTAGAATTTATTGGTTGGTGCTACGAAATAAGTAAAGCATAAGATTTATTTTCTCTTATTGCTTAAAAACTGTATTCTGATTTAAGAGTCCGGCGACCACTTTACAGTAACTTCACATTGGCTTAAGGTTTTCTATAGCCATTTTGTCTAGAAGAAGGCTACGAGCGAAGAGAGCAAGTAATAATAATGACGAGCCTCTAAAGTTACCTACAGAGTGATAGAGTGCAATTTCAATTTTTTTAATTTCTTTTTCACTTCTCTATTCATTCTTAAATAACTAAGAATTTCCCTTGTATTACGGATTCATTTAGAAGCTAATGAAGTAGACAACCTCCCTATGTAAAGGGATTTTTGATTTGCTTTGTCTATCTATTGAATAAATCAGTCAAAAGTGACCCCTTACAAATGTGGATATTTTTCATAGCTCTTTTTTAGCTTGAGAACGTTTTTTAAAAAAAAACAAGAACATAGGGGCGGAGATATTGTTAATTTTATTATACATACTAAATTTCATCATAATCTGACAAATGGTTTCCAAGAAATTTGACAAGCGCGTTTGTATGGAAATTTCAGAGCGTCGCGGGACCCTTAAAGAAACAAGACAAAACATTGTATATAACATATAACTATTCCGAGGCTTATACAACGTTTGAAAATGGGACAGTGTTATAATAGATGGATGTTTTTAAGCGCTTCTTGTATTATTTTTTGTGACAATAGCCATCGATACCTAATTGAATCGATTGCGTTAGTTTCCTAATTTGTGAAGGGTTTGTCAGTAATTCTCGAAAGACGCAATTACCCCACAGACGCAATTGCCCCAGTTGACCCTATAGATGATAGTGTGATGTGATATTATTTATCTTACCCCTATAGACGAGGAAGAAGGGTGTCTCAGGTAAGCTCCAAGCGAAAGGCACGTATAGGAGAGACAGCACGCCGCCGGTCGCCGTCAGGCCCCAGTACGAGGTAAAGGGACCGATGGCGTAAGCCAGCAGGAACCCGATGTTTATGAACAGTAGGAAGAAAGCGCTGAGAGCGCCACGGTTGTGGTCCTGGATGAGAGATAGGTTATTTAAAAAAAAAAACAAATCGGTCCAGCCTTCCAGTGATCGGTTTTTCAACTTTTTTTTATCTATGGATGTTCATACATAGATTAAAAAAAGTTGAAAAACCTCCGACACCGATTTTCATCAACACCAATTTTCATCAAACATATTTAAGAACAGTCCAAATTAATAATTCAATAAAGAACATAGTAAAATGTCCAATGAAAAACTATTGTTTTTTTACAAAATATTTTAGTTACAAACGACGTAAAACGGAACGTAATTTCAACCACCAATATGCTTGTAGTGACGTCACTCCATACAATAAGGGCCGGCATTCACTGACGGTGCGGCATAGTACGCTTCGGTATGCGGAAGGATCGTGTGTTGTGGCATCCAGCATCGTCACAAAAGCAACCGAATTTCGCTTACTCATTCAGTTTAGCACTGTGCTGTTCTAAAGTAAAGTCCATGGAAGGTCGTGACGATGAAGTAACGTGCCGCGGCATCACGTAAAACGTTTCGGTCTATTCATAATAAAATAAAAAAATCACAGTGCATCCATTGAAATAAGGTAAAAAAATATTTGTCCGCGAAAAACGTCCTTAGCCGCATCACCCCGTGCCTCACCGTTACGAGCTCCAGCCCAAAATGTTGACAATGGAAGGACTGATGTCGTCATAACCATAGACATAGAGTAATAGAGCATATTCTGTGGTCATAACCTTAAATATTGTGCTCGTCACGTGACCCTGCTTTTAGGCGCGGACTCTAGAAAATCAAACTTCAAATGACGATTGTAAAACTGTTTCTGCATATTTTTACGTTTTTGTTTGTGATAGGTTTATTTGAGGCATTGTTCCCTTATCAAGATCCGTTCAGCAGTTTAGCGGTGAAAAGCTTACAAACAGTGAGACAGACAGGCAGAGTTACTTCCGATTTTATAATCGACCGAGCGTGCGTTAGTGAGCGAAGCGTCTGTGCTTCAGATTCGACAAAAATGCTTTCGTATGTCCAAATTCTGTCTGGATCTCTTTCCGGATCTCTGTATTCATTCCTATTCCTACACTGATTCTCTTGAATGTTCTATATAAAAATAAGGTTTTCCTTCCTGACGCTATAACTCCAGAACGCACGAACCGATTTCCACGGTTTTGCATTCGTTGGAAAGGTCTCGGGCTCCGTGAGGTTTATAGCAAAGAAAATTATTTATAAAAAAAATAATTACGGTTCCTATGGGACCGCGGGTGAAACCGCGGGGCGCAGCTAGTTTTATAAAAAAAAATCATATCTCCACCATTTTGAAAATTTTCCAAAAACTGTCTGAAAAAACAATCTGTACAAATATCGAATCTGCTCCCAAAATTTCACGAGGATCGGTTGACAAATGCGACTTGTAGAGCTGACAGACATCAAACGCCGTTAGGTCTACAGCTTACAGAGCCACAGTATTAGTACGGAAAGTATGGATAAAGACCGCCATAAGGCATACCTCAGCGATCTCCCCGATGTAAATAGGCACAGTAGCGAACTGCATGGCAGTGGCGCAACCCCACATAATCCTGGCGGCGTAGAGCGTGGGCAGGCTAGTGGCCACGCCGGCCAGCAGCCAGCCCAGCAGCAGAGGCAGGTTGGAGCCGAGGATCAGCCAGCGCCGGCCCACGTACCTCGACAGCGGGACCGTGATGAACGGACCTGCCACAGTTTTTGGTGTTACTAAACTTATATGTACTAGTGTGCGTGGGAACTAATAGACCACCTTTATCTTTCATTGTGGTTGTCATTGGTTATTATTGACAACAAAACAAATTAACCTGCGGTGGTATTCATAACCATTCGGAAACGTTTCCGTTCGCATTCCAAAAATTTCATACTCAAATTGTTCGAATCTCAGTCAACTTACATACATTTTGGAATAGGGCATAATCGAGCATAAATCCGATCTACAGAATGAATCACGTTTAAAAACTTATGAATACGGACTGAGATACGGAATTATTTGAGTTTAAAATTTTATTTTTTAATTGACGGAAACTTTTTCGAATGATTGTGAATACATGTGCTGGAAACCATTATTTTTAATAGGACATTATTACTTCATTGGAATGTGGATAGACATGTAGGGTCAACTGGTACAATTGCATGTGTGGGGCAATTGCGTATTTTGAGAATTACTAACAAACCTTTCAGAAATTTGGCAACTAACGCCATCTAGTACAGATTATTGTAACTAAAGAGAGAGAAAAGATTTAGGTAGCTCCACAGTTGCTAAAGGGTTTGTCAGTAATTTTCGAAAGACGAAATTGCCCCAGTTCACCCTATCTCTAATTATGCCGTCCGAGTGTCAATCTACAAAATGTCAAGGCATATAGCATCTTCAAGGTCGATCACTCGCATTGCTTACTTTTAATTACAACTGATGAATGGACGGTTTCCATTTATTTACAAGAAAATAATTATCCATTATTTCGTTGTTAATTGCTTGGTTTTTCGTTCCTCGAAATAATTAACTGTCAGTGTAAAATTAGATGTGATTTTGTTGCAAAATCGGTAGGGAAATGTCTTTAACATTGGCGGCAGGCGAAGCAACGTACAGTTTAATTATTATTATTACACCTCTGCCAGCCTCTTCGGGGGAAAGGCGTGACGGTGTATTAAAAGTTGGCCGTAATGAAGAGTACAATCATATCCTAGAGTATGTCCTTTGTTCGTCGTTTAGAAATATGTGGAGTATTTTAATACGGTCTATATTTTTTTTTTATTCAATATATACTGGGTATATTCGGTATAGGAAGTACTAAGCGAAAAGGAGGTCGTTGTACTCATCATTATGTACAACCTTTACTATGGAGCCAACCCAAAATCTCAAAATAAAACAGCTGTTCCATACAAAAAGTTCATTGATCGTCGTCAATATGAATGGAACAGCTGTTATTCTATTTCAAACCAGGGTTGACCCCACAGTAGAAGTTGTTTATAATGATGAGTATAATGACCCTCTTTTAGCTTAGTAAACCCTTTCCTGATGACCCTGGATAGGCTTGCGCTTGGGATGCGGCCTACGATGGCGCACGCTTGCGTAGGAGAAAGCGATTCGCTCGTGACTTGAAGACACCCAGATAATTACGAGTACTTTAAGGGAACACCCGCTCAGACAAAGCATTACAAACTCTAGCTGTTCGGACAATAAAAGTGGATCTAAAGCGTTTTGTACGGGTTTTTGGTACCTATTTCAACCATAAAATATATGTATCTTTTTAGTTCCCTTGGTAGTGTGATAGATAGATAAACTCTTTATTGTTCACACCACAGATAACAAAACAACAACAGACAAATAATGTTAAAACTTATTAAATAGTGTAACAACTGGCGGCCTTATAAACTAAACTAAACTAAAAAACTAAAAGCGATCTCTTCCAGGCAACCTTAGGGTGGAGTGTGATGTAAGAACGGGCTAGAGGGAATCAAGGCATGCAAACAAAACTTAGAAGTACGGGCTAGCGGGAATCAAGGCATGCAAACAAATCTTAGAAGAACGGGCTAGAGGGAATCAAGGCATGCAAACAAATCTTAGAAGAACGGGCTATAGGGAATCAAAGCATGGAAACCAATCTTAGAAGAACGGCCTAGAGGGAATCAAAGCATGCAAACCAATCTTAGAAGAACGGGCTAGAGGTAATCAAGGCATGCAAACAAATCTTACCTATAAGTCCACCGAGTACTAGAAGCGAGCCTATCCAGGATTCCTCTTGGAGCGTTGGCACTTGAGAAAGCGGAGAGTTGGGTCCCCTCAGCTGGGGTAGCACGGGGGATGTCCATCCCATGGACATGCCCGTACACAGGCTGCCATAGCTCGCTGCAAAATAATACAATACAATACAAAAACTCTGTAATGCCACTAAATGCAAAATAAGTCTAAAGTAAAATATAGACGCAATGGGCGGTCTTATCTCTCAAGAGCGATCTTTCCAGACAACTTTTGGATGGAAAACTAAATATTCGGGACATTTTTGATACATACCTACAATACATATCTAAATATACGTATATTTAAATACATACTTACACAGATATTAACTCCGAAACATAGTAATGATTATTACTTATATTCATTAAAAATTCTTGATTTTTTTAAATGAAAGTGTTAGTTAGTTGGTTTAGTTTACTCATTTGGCTACATACTCCTTAACACCTAAATAACACCTAACCTTAACTTAGTTCCTTAACGTTTCCGCCAGGGGCGCTTTATTGAAATGTATGGAGCTAAAGAAAGCAAAAAGTTTCGTAAATATTAAAACTCTTAGTAAGCCTTCTAATCCCTGTCTGTCTGTCTGTTTGTAGGCTTTTCACGGCTATAAGGCTGAACGAATCTTGATGAAATTTGATAATCAGTCACACTACATCCCGAGGAAGGTTTTTGAATCCTATTTTATGAATAACGCGGGTAGCAGGCATAATTCGATAAACATAAGGGGATTAAAACGGGATTGATTCGCGGGACAAGCCTTTTTTTTGCTCCCTCATCCAGAGCAATTTGGCGTCGCACGTCTTGTGCATATGCCAGTGTCAAGTTAATATAGTTATTTACAAATTATGGATTGATGATGATAAGGTGATGATGACGATGATGAATCCCTCCCCTTTCCTCATTTCAGTTAAGTGCTGGAAACATTACTAAAATTGTAACTGAAATTGTAATTGTAGAGAACATGAAAATGAAGACGAACCGGTAAACGTTAATAACCTACCATTACACTTTAACACTCGAAGAATCGCAAGATTTAGAAAATAATACAAAATTACGACAACACCTTTTCGGTTCCCGCCAAAATCTCCAGGACAGCCATCAAGATGACATTTTTATAACTATAAAAATGTCAAAATGGCATTCGACGTATGACACCTATGTCATCTAGTTTGCTGTCCCACGAATCAAGCTTTAATTATGTTTAAAAACTACAGATATATATACTTATTTATTACATAAGTATTTGCTAACAGTTGACGTTCTAAACTAATAATTTATTTTGTCGATTATAGGTTATTATTCTATTTCTGCCCACTTAAATGCCTAGGACTCGTGCAAAATATTCCAGTTAGTTAACAAGTCATGATTGAATATTTATAGACACGGATATCTTAGATTTGCAAACTGGTATAATTTATTAACCTAGGCCTGATTATAGATAAAAGTATCCGTTGATATACAAGCTCGCAATGGTATAAATAAAAAATAAACCTTAACATTGGTAACAGAAAGTCCTTTTTAGGTCAATCGCCGAGCTGCTGGTAGCGTGGACCGCGGGACAATTGGCTCTGATCTAAAAAAACTTCATGTCACAAAGTTTTAGAGTTCATTTTTCATTCTACTTAACTCAACCGGTGTATGGCGACAGGCTCGCCCTTTTACATTTAGGACTGAATATTGTCTGACGAAGTGTGGGTGTCGAAATTCTCTGCCAAGGAACGAAAAGCTTGACGATTTGTTGAGTTATATTATTACGAGGCGGTCAGGCGCAGAGGTTGTAATTCGACGAATACTTCGACTACAAGAAAATATAGTAAGTAGGTAAAGATATTTAATAAAGATAAATTATATTATCTCGAAGCTCGTTTAGGACTATGCGTAGTAACAATTATTACTACGTTATGAGACTTATAAGCATATTTATGTATTTATATTTTTTTGTTAAAGGTACAACTAAGAACTATTAAATTATTTGATTTACTAGTACCTACCTACTCAGTTTATACAAACTCTTAATCTTGAAATTAAATCAATTAAGTACTAAGTAGTTTAGTTTTTTTTAAAGCTACGAGCTCTATCGGAATCGCCTCACTTTGAAATCGTTCGCAAATCGCAGTGTGATAGAGCTTTATAAGGTAGGCTTGATGCAATTTATATTTTTCGGTTCCGTTAAAT
This sequence comes from Peribatodes rhomboidaria, assembly GCA_911728515.1. Taxonomy (NCBI): domain Eukaryota; kingdom Metazoa; phylum Arthropoda; class Insecta; order Lepidoptera; family Geometridae; genus Peribatodes; species Peribatodes rhomboidaria. The sequence continues at coordinate 4,758,216 of OU452190.1, forward strand.
TAAAGTAATGCGGTTTTTAAATAATCCTAACTATCCTAACTATGATATAGTACGTATTATAAACGAAAACTAACAAAAAAACTGAGTTTTTCGTTTGTTACGCTTTCACGCCTCAACTACTCAACTAATTATCATGAAATTTTGCATACACGTTGGGATACAGAAAAGAACATATAGTACTTTTATCCCAAAAAATCAACGGTTCCTGTGACACCGATGCGCTGGTAAACCCGTGGGGCGCATACAAACGCTTCCATGACGGAGTGCTCTCCTAATGCACGCGAACAGGTTAAAATGGAGAAGCATTGCAAGAGCAGTAGCTTCCGCCGCCGGGAAGACAGACGACAATGAAGACCCACCACGTACCACCATCTTAGTGACCACGACCACTCTGCCAAGAGTGCCCGATTAACAAGAATTAAATAATATTAAAATAGAACCTTACCCAGGGATGCAACCAAATATTGTCGCCATTGCGTTTTAAACTGTTTCATAAACGTTTCGAACATTGTCAAAAAATATACAACTCACAACATAAAAAATTACAACTGAGAACTTTCACAAAGAACTCTAAATCAATTTGTATAAATCAATAAATATGTATCATTTTAAAATCAACGTTTTAACTATTTATTTGTTTGACTGACTTTATATTATGACTTAATTGTCATTTGTTTGCTCAAGGCGTGCTAACAATCCGCCCTTCCGATGGCAATTGACTGCGAATTGTTTTAGATGACTAAATGTCCATTCCTTTTACATTTTTTTATCCTCAGATACTTACCTATTAAAAGTACCTAATTGTACTGAGTTATAAGCGAACTTCGTAAAAAAGTAATTGATTCGTAGAGAGGATAAAACGAGAGTACTTGCCTACCAAGATGAAGGTCGAAGTGAAAAATTACGGCTAAGTAGTAAAACATTGAAGTCTTTCTACGAGTACTTTAATTATTTCTTGAAAATATTGTTAATGTGATTTTTTTTTCAAATTCTTTATTGCTTGAAGAATCCAATTGTGAACTGTTTTGCATATGTCTAGAAATTCAATGAGAAAAATTAAACAGTATTTTTTTAGATCCGTAAGACTCTGTAATAAGTAGAACCTAAGTACCTATGTACTTGTGACATAGGTTTTATCATGATCCAAAAAAACAAGGTCTAGCATTCAGCAAACACATAACGACGTCATCGTAATCCGTCTCTTTCGAACTTGTTGTAAATGACTCATTTCGGTCTTGCTCAAGCATAGACGTCACTACGTGTTGCTAAATGCCACACCTGGCGAAGTATATTATTATACGATGTGTTTTATTTCAAAAATAGCTGAAGTCTGTCTTTGGATAGGTGACCGCAAGTGGCATTGACGACTGAGCTCTTCCATGGCTGGAATGAAACGATAAACTGTAGGTCCCGTTTGTTTTATAACAACAATCGTGAAGCCATGTTAGAGGTCAAGGAACCTCCGACATCAGTGGCCTTATTCGGAGATTTGATGTTTTCATCTCACTTTTTATCGTCCTTGTTGCTCTCGTTTGAAACGTCATAGGTGTGAGAGTGACTAAGATATAGGCCGAGTAGCTAACCCCCCAGGGCTAACTACTCGGCCTATACGAACTTGCTTGCTTGCTTTTTACTAGCTGCGCCCCGCGGTTTTACCTGCGGCCCCACAGGACCCGTAATTTTTTCGGGATGAAACCGACCCTATGTCCTTTTTTAAACCCCTGACAACGTACTGTATACGTATATTTCATGATGATCAGTTGAGTAGTTAAGGCGTGAAAGCGTAACAAACAAACTCACTTTCGCATTTATAATTTTAGTTTGGATAGAAAATGAACTTGTCAATCTCTAAATTTACCAGTAAAAAAGTTACCTCGCTACTTTCAACCATTTCGGCCATTTAATTATTAACTAAATGCAGAAATAGATTCGATTTGACCCTTTTACTATCACTGTGATTACTTTGCAAGCTAATGAAGTTTAAGGTGAGTTTCACACTGTTTCAACAATTGTAAGTAGCACGCACCGAGAAATGTACTACGTACTAGAGGAGCTGGGGGGCTATTCTTGCACGTGAGATGAGATGAGATTTTATCTTGGTCACTCTCACACCTATAACGTTTCAAACGAGAGCAACAAGGACGAAAACAAGTGAGATGAAAATCTTAAATCTCCGAATAGGGCCACTGATCTAAACAAAAAACATTATACAACGGGCCTACCCACCGTGTGCTACTGAATTGTTAATTTACGTCCGTCCAGATTCCACTTTGATTTCAATAAATAACACGATCACACTGCGCGCTTGTCGGGCCTACACTAATGCAAGGTGCAAGGATTTCAGTGCACTGAAATGGACGAATTTGTGTTCGTATGATGAAATCTAGTACGGTAGTGCATACATACTCGTAGATGGTGCCATGCGTGTTGTTACATATAAATTGAGACACTTCTTTTCAATTTATTATCGAGGCAAAGAAACAGTAACATTAAAGAGTGATTTTCGTTTATTATAGCTATTCTTACTTACTTGGCATATATTCATAAATACACTTCCAGTATTAACAATAAAAACACTGCTTCGCGCACCGTCGCGTCGCGTTCCGCGAAGTAGTGTGGGAATCGCCTGATGCCTGACGTTTAACCTTGTTCTTGAATGAATGTCATAAGCTTAAGGTAAAAGAAAATGGTACTATGTAACACAACACACAAGGACGCAAAGTTAACTTTTCAACTTTCATTTTCACGTAGGCTCTCTCGATTTTCATTGCCGTCTCAAAAAAGTAGCTAAGTAATATTTTAAATACTTAGGTAGATAGGATAAACTTATCTATTAGGTACCTTACCTAATAGGTAAGTTTATAGGAAATTCAATCTCATTGTTATGTGAGTATCTTTTTTTTATTTAAAAATTCACCCTGACTTTTGTTAACTGGTATCATAATTATTAATACTAAAGGGAATACAGGTAGAGGTTAGTTGTTTAGTCTTACTTAATCAAAGGTTACAGGTCATATGAGTATCTTAGGTATATTAGGCATATGATATTAGGTATAAGAAACAGTTATTTTTTTTAGCGATGATGGCCTAGTCGGAGAATGTTCGCCTCTCAAGCCAGAGGAAGCGGGTTCGGATCCAGCCAATGACGATTCAGCTGAAGGCACGTACCAATTTGTTTATTGTGTAAAGATTTATGCGTATTTTATATCATCTGCTATCAAATCAATCAAATCAAATCAAATCGTTTATTTGCTTAATACAGTCACATAGGTATAAAGGTCTTAAAGTTATTGTCTTAGGTATAGTGTATTATGTCTGCATGCAGACGTGCAAATATTTAATGTTTTAAACTATTTCTTCTTATAATTTTACTAGCTGTCACCCCGCGACTTCGTTCGCGTTTTGAGCTATCCTATCTCTCAAGTTGGATCGAACTGCACATGGTGTGCGAATTTTATTATAATCGGTTAAGTGGTTTAGGAGTTCATTGAGGACAAAATTGTGACACGAGATTTATATATATTAAGATTTTATCGCTAAAATTTAAAAATTCCTTAATGCTATAAAAACAGTTATGGTGAAGCCACTCAGTCAGTGACTTTTTGAAATCGAGTCCATTTAACATTTTTAAATTATTTGGAATATTGTTATAAATTGAAATGCACATATTATACACATTGCGTTTGTAAATATCTTTTTTGACAGCTACATACATATAGCATAGCTACATAACTGGAGCCTGGTGTATGGCGACAGGCTCGTTTCACATTTGGGACTGAATATCGTCCGGTGAAGTGTGGGCGTCGTACACCTCAGCCAGCCCCTTCGGGGGAAAGACGTGACGATATGTATTTGTGATGATTTAATTTATAATAGATCAACTAGTGTGAATAAGTACTTATCATATATTTCCTTGGTGTATTTTACCTATTTGTGTTCTCTTAATTGCAATCAGTATTAAATATAGCAGAGCTCTATGACTGTTTGTGTTACTAAACAAATTGAATTGGAGATATGCTCTATTGCTTTCAATGATTGCTTACTGTCATTAAGCAATTAGTTGTTGTTTACACTTATAAATAGGCATGTAAGTATCTTTTTTACTCAGGTAGATGTAGTTAAGTTACCTATCCATTTACCTATTTGCATTTTCCTACTAGCTTGTAACCTATGAGTACTTTTATGTCAAGAGCGAGTTCCGCACTGTTTTATGAACGAAAAGTGACAGGTCAACTTTTTCATACTTTTACTAGGGTTGCGTCATTTTGTTCATTTAGAACCTAACTGTTGTATGTTCTTTTTTTTAGAATGGTATCGAACCCACGCCCCCAAGCTCAGAAGGCGAGTTCACTACCAACTGAGCCACCGAGGCAAAAAATTCTTTATTGTTTTATCTGGACTTGTAATATAAGTAATTACTTACCTGTTCCACAATAAGCTTGATTACGAGACCTAGTACAAAGTGACTGACTACCACAATAATAAGTTCTTTAGAATATAAGTACTTTGAGTAAACCAGCATTTCCTGTACATTAGCGAGAATCATTCAATAAAATTAAATTCATGATAAGTTCGACTGTGATTGTGAATTATCATAACTATGACACGATATCTTATTATATACATTATGCTGAGTAAATTAATTAATTCATTGGAAATACAATGGGTACAGTAAGCACGTCTAGCTAGCGTTAAGTCTAGCTAGAGCAAGCGAAAAGTTGGTAAGTGGTAAGTGGTAAGTGCAAGCACAGGGTTCAGTCTTTGATGAATGATATGTCCAGATGGACTGAAAAAATATTGCATGATCCAAAAAAAATTCAGTCAACTGTTAGGTTTTAAATGGACAAAATGTATGATGCAACCCTAGTAAAAAATGTGTCACGCACATTGCTGGCCAAAACGTCGTCCTGTCACTTTTAGTTCATATGCAGTACAGAACTTTTTCTAGACATTTAAGTACTCCTATCTTATACCTTTAAATGAGCAATTCTTGTATATATATATATATATATATATAATTGGAATCTCGGAATCGGCTCCAACGATTTTCATACAAATTAGTATATAGGGGGTTTCGGGGGCGATAAATCGATCTAGCTAGGAATCATTTTTAGAAAATATCATTTTATTCGTGTTTTATCGATAATCAATCTCAACTGAAAAATATGACTCTTCCTGACATCTATTGGCGAATAATAATACTACTATTTTTTGTGAGCAACTAATTGCTTTAACGACACAACAGCAGATGGCGTTGTTAAGTAACACGAAGTCAATGAGTGTTTGCTTTGAGGTTAGACTAAAATCAATTGTTTATTATCCAAAAAACACAATAAAAAAATAAAAAAAAATACCGAGCAAAGCTCGGCCATCCAGGTACTATAATTATATACATACATAGAACTAGAAGCATATTACTAGCATTTTTTACTCATACAATTATTTTATTTATTTATATTTTCAATACCAATCCAGGCTCTGGTAGAGGGAAAACTAACAAGTAACATTATTAAAATAAATAAATAAATTCGGGACACTTCCACACACGGTCGCCTGACCCCAAACTAAGCAAAGCTTGTACTATGGCTGCCAGAGACTGATAAAGATACTTAGATATTTTTAAATACATACTTAAATACATATTAACACCCAGACATAGAACAAACACCGTTCACCGCATAAATGTTTGCCCTAGGTGGGAATCGAACCCACGCCCCCAAGCTCAGAAGGCAGGTTTACTACCAACTGAGCCAAACAAAAACCCGACTGCAAAATATTGTACCATATGGTACCATAAGTCACTTCTATCTACTATCAAGACGATACAAATGTCACCTCACATGTCGAAATCCATCAAGCTGTTTAGGCCGTAGACCCTGCAAAAGAAACCTCATATACCTCGTACATACATACATACACTCGATAAACATAACCCTCCTTCTTGCGCAGTCGGATAAAACGGATTTTTTTTAATGTTTGAAAATAAGAAGCAAGGTTAGAAAAAAAAACATGGCGGTTATCATGCGGTTATCCCAAAGAGGAAGCACCCTGCCAATACATGTTGTTGTTATTTTATCCGCTTTCCCAATTTTCTTTCAAGTTTGAAAACGAGGGGTGGGTTTTTTTTTATCGCCGCAGTACGCGGGGCTGACGCGTTTATTGTAACTGGAATCCAATTAGCTGCCGGCTCCCACCCACCGATGCATCTCGTGCGGAAAATATTACGGCGGGAAAATTTCCCGCCAAATAATTTGACATCATCTATAATTTTTAATTTATTTTGTTTTTTTAGTAGACATAGACAAGAACTTTTTTATGATTAAAAAAAATAGACACGCGACTAATCGTAGTGCTGTCATCTATGGTAAGTAAGAAAAGTTGTCGCAGATTTATCGATGAAATCTACTACTATGAATTAGTCTTCGAGAGTTGAAGGTGTTTGTTGTATCGTGGAAAATTGCTTGGTTAAAAGTTTAAGAAAATTGCGCCAGATGGCGGTAGTTACATCTACTGCTGTTGCTGCGAAGACTAGACCACAGTGTAGAAAGATAGAAACCGGGTTTTAATAAAGTGTATTTTATTTATTTTTCGCACATGACATGATAGTTGTAAAGCTTTTAAAAATCCTTGAAACACAGCAGACAACTGTGCAGGCAGCAACTCTGAATTAAGCTATGTAAATAAAAATCAAAAACAGGATACATAGAAATCTCTTTTCCAATCAAATCAAACAAACGGTAGCAATCAAAACGATGTAACGATTTCCGGACGAATGTTTTTTTTTTACCACCTCCAAGCTCCGAACGATCTCGATTCGTTCTTTTTGTTGTCTATCTGTTTCAAAGCCTCGCGTTTTTTGAAAAAGGAACGTAACACGATGTTGTGAGAGCATTCACTAATTGATGGTTCGGCATCCGGATTCGTTGCGGTGCGCTCGTGTAAAGGTATCGATTAAAAAACTCGATGTAACGAATCGATTGGTACGGCTGTCGACAATCGATCTATCTCGCTTGTTCACAGATGGCACTGCTTGAGAACTTGAATCGATCATTGACGTGTTTTAATTAGTTGGGGTGTTAGACATGTGGCCGGAATGTTAGGGATGTAGGTTTATACTTTTTATTGCTTATAATTAGATTTGATTGTTTGTTGTAAGAGCTTGTATCTTGGCATTAAAAATATTGGTTTGTTCCCTGTTCCATGATGATGATGTTCGATTATAGGGATAAATAAACATGATTACCTACTTAAAGTCGTATTTTATGTGACTACTAAAGACATGAGGTAGTAGAGTAGAAGTTATCTGCATTTAGTAGTAACTAACTACCCGGATTCAGGTTTTGTAAGATATTTTAAGGTCCTAAAATAATAACTTAATGCACTTGAACATTCGTATTATTAATTTTACCTATAGTAGTATTTATTTATTTTTTCTTATTTTATTTTTTTAGTACCTATATAGTTATTTTTTCCAAACATTCATTTATTAGTCTGCGGAGTTTCAGTCCCACTTAAAACAGATAGCTTTTTGATCTCCGGAAAACGAGGCTGTCCTCGCGTCGACAACTAAATTTTTCAACGTCCCGATGGGAAATGAAAGCGTATCGTAGGTTAGAAATCAGTTAGGCATGACATCTAATTTGTGTTCAATTTGAAATCTTAATAAGCCGTCAAAGCGTTCCAGAAATACTTCAGTAACTAATTACGTTCCGTTACACGGGGAGACGAGCGACAATTGACAAATGTGTTCTGTGCTCGGCGCGATACATACAATTAGTTTAGGAATGTATCCGAACGCAGCCGATCGCGTTGACAGGAGATGCAACTGTCAGCTTTTGGCGGGAAAGTGGTCTTTGCGCGGCGGGCTTAGAGGTTAAATTCGTGCGGTGATTACGCACAAATTGACTGTTTGCTCTGGCGAGGGGCCTATTTAGAGAAGTCTTTGTCTGTGCGGAGGGCGATAAATCATGTGGTCATGTCAGGCAACTGGTCGGAGTGTGTGACAAATTACCTGCGCGCCACCTAGCGGGCGGGACGATCACTATTTCGGGGTGTAATTGACAGTAATTACGCCACGATTAGATATTGGGCTAATGTCACCATTATAATATGATCGTTTTGTTAGGTCCTCATAGAGGAATAAATGTGAATTTCTTTATAGTCGTCAGTCTGGTGCTCACTATCAGGAGAATACAATTTTCATCATGAAGGAATACTAAATACTGACATAGTAATTTATGCGTAGCCGTAGGTAAACAACTCATTTAAATACATAATATTCATAAAATGAGAACCAATTGTTCCCGAAACGAGAGCATTACGTTCCTTACTACGCATCAAAGAGTGAAGCAACGGAGCAATAACAATCCGCGCTGGTTTGAACGCACAAATTATTTCTAATTTATATACGAGGAACATTCAATTAACTGAGAAGACGTCGTTTATGATTTTGCGTAGTGATGTGATAGATAGAGTATCGATCGTGTATTTGATCGTAAATATCGACATTAACTGCCGATGCTTTGATTGGTTTGGCCAATTTAATTCAAATTGGCCGTTTCAATTAACTATCGACATTAGCTGTTGATTAAAATGTATTATGAAGCTGTCATTAGAATTTAGAAATTATTTATATTATTTTAAAACATTGTCAACGCATTGTTAACAAAAATGGGCTAAAATCTACCTAGCCGCAAATATTTATAGACTGTTTCCTAATTTTTTATTATTTTGTCCCTTTGTAGAGCCGAAATGTCACTAGTTTATTGTTCAGAAAAAACTACTAAACACGGATCTAATGAAAAGATCCCAGATAAATTGGACTCGTTTTCATTGATTTCCGAAAAAGTTCCAATATGCAAAACTCTTAACTTTTATCGATAACGCATTCACACGAAGCTTTCACACCCCTATCGTAATAACGCACTGTGTTTATGAAAAAACGAAGTGTTCAAGAGACAGATTTGTTAAATACAAATTGGTTATTAACATTCCTCAGGGTTCATTTGACAACGCTGCATTCACGCTAGTACTCATTTCGATTTTTATGTTTTAATTCTATTTCCGTACGATAAATGAGCCATATCTTTTACGTTTTTGGAGGATGATTGGTCGTATTTTTGGTGTTTGAATGGTTTTAATATGAAGGAGCCATCCATAAATTACGTCACACGGATCTCATGATAGTTTCATGATCTAAAAAACAAGGTCTAGCATTCTGGGAGCAAACACGTAATGACGTCACTCGTCATCGTCATCCGTCTCTTTCGAACTATTTGTAAATGACTTATTTCGGTCTCGCTTTAAGCATCGATTGACGTCACTATGTGTTGCCCACGTGATCGGAATGCTATACCTGGCGGAGTATATTACTAAACCCTTTATGACCCATGGTTACCTACTACATGGTGAATGACATAGAGATTTCTCAGATCATGCGTCTGACAGGTTTCTGATGGATTTTAGGGCTATTCAGCCTAGACATTCATCATATAGTATAAACATATACTTATAGTACATTTCACCATATGTAGACAATTTGTAGTTTAAGTATACTCGTATCTCTACATAGAGGATTTTGTTATTTGCTAATTTGACTTAGTGAATATCTGAGTCTAAGTATTCAGAGGATTTACAAGCCCTCTGAAAACTTAGACATACTCGTATATTTTTTGTAAGAAAACTAAAACAAAAGAACTACGTAAGTAATTACTATACGTCACACGTTTATTTTTTCAAGCTGTAGATACAATAAAATAAGGAACAGGCACAAGACATAATTTTTCTGGAAAAAAAAAAACAAAAGAATGACGTAAGTAATTATTTTACGTCGTCCTTTTGTTTTTTCAATCTATTGTAAGTTTACATAATATATATAGGACGGATGCGCGCCTGAGAGGACGTCTTTGTTGAAAAACTCGTGACGATGTAAACCTGCCCTAAGTTTAGCGCGTTTGTTACAACCTCCTTTTTTCACACAATGTACCAACAACTTATTTATTTTTCTTTTTATTTACAAGCAGCCAGACATTTTCCGATTTCACAAATACGGATTAATTAACGGACGTCTCTGGCAGATCGCTTAAAAATAAAGTGCCGTAATGAATCCGGATAGAATTTTAATTGGACTGAGGAAGGGACGGTTTTTTGCATAAAAAACTTTTTAATTAATGGCTCTAGTGAAACGAGCGTTTTTATACGGACTAGTTTATTAACGAAGCGATTTTGTGTTGTTCTAAAGAGTTTTTATTTATAAAAGAGATTTTAAAGAAAATCTCTTGTAGGATTATTTGGTTCAGGGCAAAAATATGGAAAGGATTTATTTTTTGTTTTTTTTTTAATCATTTTTTTTGTAATTCGTGCACCTAGAAACTTGTGTGACTTGTGTAGTTTAAAGATAGGGACATACATATAATTATATTAGGCAGGTAAACGCTTATGTGTTTTATAATATTGCATAGGCCAAGATTATAATTTATTGGACTTAACATATCATATCGTCACGCCTTTCCCCCGAAGGAGCTAGCAGAGTTGTAATACAACACCCACACTTCGACGGACGATAATCAGTTCCAAATGTGACAGGGGGCGAGCCTGTCGCCCTATACCGGGCTCCAGTCATGTAGCAGATGACATACAATACGCACATATGTTCATAGAATGAACAAATTGGTGCGTGCCGTCGGTTGGGTTCGAACCCGCTTTTTCTGGCTTGAGAGGCAGGCCTTCTCCAACTAGGCAATAGCGTAGTACTTATCTTATAAAATAGCCACTTTATCGGTATTTCTGAAATTATATTATCCAGTACGGCAGTTTTCACTGTTTCGCGCCTTGAGACGGCAAGACGGCGTGCGTTTTTAACGCGTCGACTTCAGTCTCTTATTGTGTATAATGTCACGAAATCAAAGAAAACAAGTACATCGTTTAATTTGTTTCCGCCTAGTTTAATATGAAGAATTGTGATGATCAGATGCAAAAAAATATAGCTGGTAAAAAAAACAATTAAAAACACTTTAACAGGAGAAGAAGAATTATGAAATCAATAATAATGAATTTGCGATATTGGATTAAAAAAAAAAACAAAGTATCTTCTTAACAAACTGTTTGAGCGTAGTTCTCTTAATTTTCAGCGATTTTTTATCATTATTAAATAGCCAGAATAATTTTCTAAAGTTTAACCGAGTGTGTTACTCTTGTTTGTGTTCTTATTATGCTGGGTACAGACCAAGCCAAAGAATGCGCTGCGTCTCGTTTCGTTTCAATATAATAAAACGAGACGCAGCATATCGTTGGCCTTCGTTTGCTTCGGTCTGTACGATTTATACCAATAAAAACGGCAAGAAAATGTAATTCTAAGAGCCGATCTCATTTTACCATCAAACATGACACACGATTTTCGACTCTAAATAAAGCGGATTAAGTAAAAGTGTGTGCGGATGTAAAATCGTGGTGAGACCGCGCCTTAAGTTTAAGTTGGAGCTGAGTATTCAGTTTGCACATATGCGGTACGACACAGGACAATGACACCCCGCTTGGGTCGCGTGGCGCAGAGAAAGCGCAGTAGGTGAAAATACCCTATTCAGAACGCTAAAATGCTAAACCCAGACAAACCAAGAATACACTTGTCTTTGTTATTGCTGCGTATTAGACAAGGATGGCAATATTATGATTTTATGACACGGAAATTACTCACGTTATTTTTTGTATTTTGATAATACTCACTTAATTTTAGTTCATTCTTATTTCAAATTCTATTATTTTGCGTAGTTTATTATTTTATTTTTTTGTTAGGTCTACTTAAATTCTATTTATTTAATCATTCTATTTGTGCGTCAATTCCTTTTTCCTATTATATTTCTTAGAAGTGTCTCCCTGTAAATGACTTTTCAGTAAATATATTAAATTTACTATTCTGTTATTGTAAGGTATTCGTTGACTTGAAATGTAAAAATAAAACTAAATTTACACTTTACTATTAAAGTTTATACTAGGTTATTAGATCCTACTAAAATTATAAACGCGAAAGTTTGTAAGAATGGATGGATGGATGTTTGTTACTCTTTCACGCCAGAACGGCTGAACAGATCTGGATGAAATTTGGCACCGAGATAGATTATAGTCTAGAATAGCACATAGGATACTTTTTAACGGCGGGTGAAACCGCGCTAAGTAGTCTATACTTGTTAGTTACTTACATAGGTAGGTGAGGTTAGTGTTAATTGTGTGGTTACGCAGCGTGGTGCTGGCGTTATAGTGAGTATTGAAAGTAATTGCTCAATGCTTTCCCGCGGCGCGTCTAATCACGCGCGGCTAAAGCGCTCCGCGTGAAGGCATGCCGGCTTTTTATGGCTCGTCGGACCTCAAACATACGGGATGGTTTTATTTCAAAAGCAACGGGGTAAGATACTTAGGTAAAAAAAATAATTGAACCAATTAAAAAAAAAGGAATCAAACATTGTTTACTTACTTATAAGATCATTATAATAATATAATATATAGGTAGTTAATCCTACTAATTTTATATACGCGAAAGTTTGTAAGAATGGATGGATGGACGGATGGATGTTTGTTACTCTTTCACGCCAGAACGGCTGAACAGATCTAGATGAAATTAAGCACAGAGATAGATTATAGACAAGAATAGCACATAGGATACTTTTTAGCCGCGGGTGAAACCGCGGGGCGCAGCTAGTGAATAATAATTAGACTAGCACTCAAAACAATGCTTAGCAGAAATGTGAGTATTGTCGTCCACTAGAGCAAAGGTGTGTAAAATCGTAAGATGATATAACTACAACTGTGTTTTTTGAACAAAGTCTCCGACTTATGTCAGTGGAACAAAAGCTTAACATACAAAAAAAAAGGTACTTAGGTAGCTAATTATATGTAAAACACCAAGTTGGGTGTAAATTTAAGTTGGGTGTTGAATTAAACCTTTGCCAGCCCGCTCGGGGGAAAGGCGTGATGACATGTATGTTATAAGTTTAAACAAGCTAAATTATTATTAGGAAACATAATATGGAAACGGATAAGTACTTAGATACAAATGTCTACTTGGTTACCTAAAAGCTTTTTAAAATAAATTAATACTTACTACTAACGTTATGGAGTAGGAAAAAAATATATGAGTACTAATCAGGCTAAAAAGTATGGAATAGAAAATAGAATTAGGTAAGTCATTGAAAATAGAACTACACAAAACTAAAATCGATGAGTAAGTTTTTAGGGTAGGTAGGTAACTGCCAAATAAATAGATAGATAAACTCTTTAATGTTCACACAATAACAAAAAAAACAAGAAAATAGTAACAAAAAAACGAGAAATACACAAATAACAAAAACAAATTAAAAAAAACAAGAGAATAATTATAAAAATACTTATTCTATAGTGTAACAACTGGCAGCCTTTTCACCAAAAACCATCTCTCCCAGGTAACCTTAGGATGGAGAGAATACGACAAAATATTGCAAAAACACTAGATTTTATTTAATCAATTTTAAATTCTAGTGCTTTTACATACCGACTTGTCCATACGAAATGATCATGCGGAGAGTTATGAATATTAGTAGGGACAATCCATACTAATATTATAAAATCGAAAGTCTGTTTTTAGTAGGCTTTCACGTCTAAATGGCTGAACGGATATGTATGAAATTTGATAAATAGATACTTACGGTATTTCACGAGGATGGTTTTTGGATATTTAAGAGGAAACACAAGGGCCGTTTTTCCATACAAATATAGTCCCCGGTTTTCTCACTGGATAATACCGGTAGAGTCATGTATTTTTTTCTGAGTATCTATGGTTAATATAAGCATGTTCCTATGATTTAATTTTTTTCATAAATTAATTATTAAAAAAGATACAAAAAACTTAAAAAAATGGCCGGTTTTTCCGCTGAATTCAAACACCCAGAAAACAAATTTGACTAGACTAAATCAAAAAATTAAAACATAGGAACACTGTTAAATCGGTTAAGTTTTGGAGAAGGAATCAGGGGACTACGAATCAATGATTTTTTGTAATTTTAATAGGTATTTTTAGTCCAAGCTGCAGTTGGCTCTATCGCACTTGTTCGGGCACTGCGCGACAGCAATAGATTTTAGAAATATGATTTTTCATTTCTCTACGCCTTGATGTTTCCTCTTAAGCCCGCGTCGCTCAGTCACGAATCTCGATTTAAAACAGCTTTTAAGTAATTATAGTAATAAATAAATTATTAGTAAAATAGCTTTTATTAATAATTAATAAATAATAATACTTTTATGCATGGCAAAACCAGTTTTAAATCGAGATTCAAGACTAAGCGTCTTTTAAGCATGTGGACCTTACTATTTTTTGAATAAACACGAACATAGTCGCGCTTAACAGCTATTGTAAAATAAAAACGAATTTGTAAGTCCGAACATCCCGTACGACCTAAGTTGCTTCAGTAAAAGAAGCGTGACTAAAAGGCAGTATTCGTGCATATCATTGCCACTTCTAAACGGTAGATGCTTAGCGCGATTAGCCGTGTAAATACAATAAAATAAAAAGTACACCTACTTGCAAATAAAGTAACACAATTTTGGCAACGGCTGGTAGTAGGTACCCACTAGAGAAATTCAATAATCTGGCTTTACATAACATTTCGTCACGCCTTTCCACCGAAGGGGCTGGCAGAGGTGTAATACAACACCCACACTTCGCCGGCCGATGTTCAGTCCCACATGTGACAGGGGGCGAGCCTGTCGCCTTACAGCGGGCTCAAGTCATGTAGCAGATGACATAGTTATGTTTACACAATGAACAAATTGGTGCGTGCCGTCGGCTGGGTTCGAACCCGCTCCCTCTGGCCTGAGGGCGGACCTTTTCCAACTAGGCTATCATTGCTTTAACCTGGTTTACCTTAACAAGAAAGCTCCGTTTCGGCTTTTTCTTAGGTTTTTGTGAGGTTTTCCTTAAAAGGTTTCCTTACACTTTATAGTGAAGTTTAAAACACCAGTGTGATATTTGTGATGTCTTAGGTTACTAAGGTAAATAACTTTAGTTTCGTGCTCTCCCTCTTGAATGTTACTTCATGGGTCAATGGAAACTTACCACTTTTATCCTATTTAAGTTCAAGAACACATTTTTACTGTGAAAACAGGCGTAGTTTTGGCGCATTTTAATTTTGATTTATTTATTTATTGCCATACACAGTGCTGTTTAGTGCTTAGGCTAATTACAAGTAAGGGCTCTGCAAAACAGGTTTAAGAGTCCGGCGACCACTTTAGACTAATTTCGCATTGGCTTAAGGTATTCTATAGCCTTTTCTGGCTTAAGGTATTCTAGAAGAAGAAGACGAGCGAAGTGAGCGAGTAATGATACTATGACGAGCCTCTAAAGTTACCTACAGAGTGACAAAGTGCAATTTCAATTTTTGTATGACTCTTGCACTTGTGTAATCATTCTTAAATGACTAAGAATTTCCCTTGCATTATGGATTCATTTAACAGATAATGATGTATACAACCTCCCTATGTAAAGGAATTTTTGATTTGCTTTGTCTACCTATTGAATAAATCAGTCAAAAGTGAGCCCTTAAAAATGCGAATATTTTTCATAGCTCTATTTTCGCATGACTACGTTTTTTAAACCAAGAACATAGAGGCGAAGATATTTTTAATTTAATTGTACATGCTAGATTTCTTCAAAATCTAGTGAGTATTTATAATCTTACAAAATAGTAAGTATTACCTACATCATATCTTACACAGTTACCCTTTTTATAATTTACT
This sequence comes from Peribatodes rhomboidaria, assembly GCA_911728515.1. NCBI lineage: Eukaryota > Metazoa > Arthropoda > Insecta > Lepidoptera > Geometridae > Peribatodes > Peribatodes rhomboidaria. Next base: position 4,773,975 of record OU452190.1, read on the forward strand.
AGACGTGCCCCGTGGTTTGACCCGCGGTTAAAGGGTAGGTAGTATACGTGTTAATCCAGGTTATAAGATCCTCCATACCAAATTTTATTCAAATCCGTTCATCGGTATTAGCGTAAAGAAGTAACAAAGAAACACAACCCAAACTTTCGCATTTACAATACAAGTTGGTTGGAAGTAGAATTTATCCACTTGAATTCCTAAAGATTCCATTAGCATACTTTAGTCTAAGAATAGGTAATTGAAAGTAAGTAACAAATTCTATCATGAAATGTAGAATTCATCGTAGCATCCCACCGTCATGCTAGCTCTACGAGCCCGTGTAGACTAATAACTCGACCAGAACTTTTCTCATAACGAAGACAATTAAAACCTGCGAGCCAGAGCCCCGAGCTCCAGGTGGCGCCCGAGTTCTAAGGGCCAACGCAAACACCGCTAATGGCGTAAATCGCTCGCAGCCACACACCGAAACCCATTAAGTTCAAACTCAATAAACATCATTGTTTCAACTCCGGCGCTTAACTAGGAAAATAACCGAGCGCGGCCGCCCGGGGCCGCTTTGGCCCGATCTTACACTCGCCGCGACCTCTAATATTCATAAGTCAATTTCCTGGCCCATTAATACGTAACGAAGTAGCGCAAATGGCCTTATCGCTTGTGCGCGATTACTTGCCCGCCGCTCTCTTACATAATTCAACGTATTAAACGAAATTGTTTAAACCTTATTGCTCGATTACGTTTCTCCACCCCGGGCACGCCTCGTTTCCCGCGCCCAATCCTGAGCCGGGATGGCTCACTCTCTCCCCCCACGCGCCGGCCTTCGGTCCCGCCCGCGACCTGCACTCCCGATTTTAGTTGACATCGAGTTGCGATAATCGAATGTTCGCTCGGGACGGACTCGCTGCCCGCTCGCCGGATCACAGTGCGAACTCATCCCATAAACGATCGACAAACAAGTTAACACCCAACCGTGCAGTGAAGTGTCATTACTCTTTAGACTCTTAGAAACGCTAATGTGTGCAGAGACCTGGGCAACATTGACGTTGATATGACGATGCTTGCGATGGCGCGAGGGTCGGAGGAGAGGAGAGACGAGGCGCAGGATGAGACGGAGGCGGAGGCGGAGGCGAGCGGAGAGGTGGACGTCGTGGGGGTGGAAGACGCGGCCCCGGTGGACCTGACGCGCCGGCTGGGGCTCACGCGGCCCCCCGAGCGGCCTGCCATCGCCTTCTCCGTAGAGAACATCCTGGACCCCAACAAGTTCACCGGGCGGGCGGACGTGCCTCTTAGATACGACGAGCAGTACTGGAGGCCGCACTATGACCGGGATGACAGTGACTCCGGTTAGTATCACACGGATTCTTATAAGAATTTGAATAGGGATCCAAGAACTGGTAAAGAATCGAGAAAAGTGACAAAATCAAAGAGAGCGAGATAGAGAGACTCAGCTCTACAGTAGGAATTAAGAAAAGAAACGAATACGAAAACTGAATAGGAACCGTTTCCACTTTTCTTGCTTACCTAGCAAAATAAGCAGCGATAATTCAAATAATTTACTTGAAAGACCCTTACTTTTACATTCTAATAAAATATTTAGTAAAATAAGAAGTACCTACCTACCTAACTAAATAAACCATTTAATTAATAGAATGAAAAATAAATCAACACCCATACTTACTTAATTGTCGTCAAAATGCATCGAATCTTTCCGGTGATTCTTTTAGTGCCTGACGGAGGTTATCAGGACCTACATCTGCGGTTCATTTACTTAATACGCAAGATAATTTTGGCCATATTTAAACACCTCTGTATTTTGACTGGAGAGTAAAACAAGTAAGACCCTTTGAAAAAAAAAATGTAGTTGTTAGGTAATTTATATGTCAAGAAAAAGATAATGTAAAATTACTTCCCCTTTTTGAAACGTTTTACATAATATGTAAACACCGTATATATGCACCGTACTGGCTGCAAGTGAACACAACAATAAAAAATCCTAAAAGTTCCACCTCAGGTCCTCAGTTACTCTGAGAGTTCCACAACTGTCAAATAATGAAGACGAATACTATTGGACCTATCTAATAGAACCAGCTTAGTTCCGTCGGTCTCAGTGCCCCGGCCCCGTTACCAGGCCATAATGGAAATAGTTTCGTTTGACCCGGTGGGGACATCGGGGCAGTTAACGCCGGGGCTGGGGCAGATAGCACATTTTACGTATGACTTAATTCCATCCACCCTAGTAACCCGGCTCCATTACCAGGGCAGATTTAAAAATTATTTATCGACTGGCTGTGGGAACAACAGTTTAAAACAACCTAATACATGCACAAGCAGCCAAGCACCAACCAAATATACTAAATTTGGTTACCTTCTACTTTTCTCCCAAAGCGTGTCGAATCGACAATCATCAGGCAAGTAATTTGTTGGCAAAATAGCGTTAAATGAGGTGTGCAGTTTTTTGTTCATTTTCCGCGGCCAATGAACAGCAGATTAGAAACATGCAGATGATCGACCGCAAAATAAAGCGTATAGGATACATGCTTCTCGATTAATTCCAAATACAAAGCGTACAAATTCAGTATATTATGAGGTTTTCTACATAAACCATGCAGCTTTTGACTCCTAAGACAAAAGAGGCCTTTGAACCTAAGAGACCTAAGAGATCTTGAGACCTAAACGGACTAATTTACTAATTAAACTTGGACGGTAGATAATCTAAATATCTTACCAAATTAATTAATTTGTAAAAAGCATTTCGACAATTTTATCGAATAATCTTTAATTGATAAGCTACTTTATTATACTGGCCGATACAAATGGCTGTGAATTTATAGAGCACCAGAGACCATTCTCTAGCACGTAGGATATTGACTGATTGACCGACCGTAAGCGAGGTTTTAGAACCTATTGGAACTAATCGGCATTTGTTTGTCCGACGCTAACTTGAGTATCATTGATCCGACTTTCATGAATTTAGACATGTAGTTAAGCTCATTATTTTTTAAAGTTTGTAAATGGGCTAAATAGGACGAGGGGTTGCGGAAATATACGTGATCTCCGTTGAGGCCAATTACTACTAAGAGAAACAATAGGCCTCTGTTTGACTTGAATTGACTGACAGTGCGTGCTACACCATCAATCAACAGATCAGTCACCGGTTGTCAGTGTTTGGTCGATTCTGTTATTTTTAACCCCCGACGCAAAAACGATGGAGTGTTCTTAACTATGTTTGATGAAAATCGGTGTTGACGAAAATCGGTGTCGTGATTTTTAAAATGTTTAAATTTATACAATAGAATTATCATTGATTTTGCGTCTCTGCTTCTCTATATTTTGTGTCTTGCCGTTGCATAAGTTTTTGTGATGGTTCTAGTGAAGTGCAATCAACTTTAGAAAATGAGGTGAATGCATGGACAATTAAGTACTTTAAAATTAACCAGTACTTGTTCGTCGACGTAACAGTAGTTGGGCCATATCGGGCGGCTTAATGTGACTTAAAACTATGACAAGTTTGTGTCTTATAGGATATATATATAACTTATAGGATATAACAATCTTTAGGACAATCTGGAGTTAAGAACAGACGTTTTACAAATCGTTAAAAGGCCATATAAATATTGATTATAGAGTACCTAAATAGGTTTGGTGTCAGGCAAATATTATGACTGCCAAAGTTAGTCAGTGATAGAGTAGGTACTAGATAGTGTATGTATATATTCGGGACACTTGCATACACGGTCATCTGACTTCAAACTAAGCTTGTACTATGGTAGCCAGAGACTGATGCATTCTGACTGTATGTTTGTTACTTCTTCATGTTAAAACCTATTTAATGGATTCGAATGAAATTTGGAATGGAGGTTAAATTAAACCCTGGATTAAAATATTGTGGGCTACTTTTTAAGCCGGAAAAATAAGGATTTCTGTAGAATAGTGAGTGAAACGGCAAATAAAATCGTCATTGTCCGCCGGCAGTATTATTGAAAAATAATATATTTTTAATAATACTAGTGCTATTCCTATCTCTGTGCCAAATTTCATCCAGATCCTTTCAGCCGTTCTGGCATGATTGAGTCCAAACATCCATCCAAACGGTCACATTTATAATATTAGTCTGAAGTGGGATTTAAGTACCTATACATTTAAAACCAAACTTGTTGATCGTCCTGTGAAGTAAAAAATAAAATAAAACATTTTAATGACAATGGCTAGTGTAGTAGATACATACCCCGTCACTGCCGTCCCGTCACATCGCGATCAGACTCGGATCGGAAGCTGTTAATTTTTCATCGGACAAGGCGCCGCTCGTGCCTACTAACATTATTTTACCTTACGCTTCTTGCAAACCACTCATCCCGATCCTGTGCTAATGTCATCTAGGTTCGACCCATGATCATGATATCACAATATTTTATAAATGAATAATATGACAATTCACAATATTCAATTGTGACTTCAAAATTCCCATCCAAACGTTCATAAAAAATAAATAAATTTATTTTCAATACTCTTGTTTTTGAAAATTGTGCCACCTTTAATACTTAATCTTTTACGACGTTAAATTAAAAATGAATGATATGATTACTTCCAATATTCAATTCTAAACATAGTACATAAAAATAATAATGATGTAACGTAGTTCTAAGCCAAAATTTCTGAGACAAACTTAAAAAAAAAACTTTCAGCGGTTGAGTCTTTTTAGATTTTATAACTTTGACGTTCATATGTGTATCTTCGAAACCCAATTGAATGAAAACATTTTGACTTTGACTTTATAAAAAGTCCTTTTCTAATTTTAATAACGATGGCTAGTGCAGTAGATACACACCCCGTCACAGCCGTCCTCGTCACGTCGCGGTCAGACTCGGATCGGAAGCTGTTAACTTGTCAGCGGACAGCCGCCGCTCGTGCCTAATTGATTTATCTTACGAATATATCATCACTTTACATTGTAAGAGAAAAAGTAAGCATGTCATATTATTAATTGACAATTCTAAAGCATTTTTTTACGCTTTTCTAAAGACTCTTTAAGTCTCCTGCTAATCCGAATAGGTACATCCGAATCCGAATGCATTAAAACTTTCTTAAACAAAATTATATATAGGTAGGTGGGTCTCTATATTATAATATAGGCTAATTGATGCTCGCAAAACATATTTATCGTACTGTTTTGTACTGCTAGGATTTTATGTACATACATTATCTAAATGTCTATTTAACTGGATACTAAAGAACTTTTTTAATTGAATTACATTACAGTGACTAAAACATTAAATTTGATTCAGAATCCAAAAGTCAGGTTACTGGATTAGTTATGTACCTACGTGTGTAATTATGTTATGTAGTAGTAAAATCCGTATTTTTCGTACAAAAACGACACGACTCAAACCATAGATATTGTTCAGTAATTATTATTTAATCTGTGATATGTCAATGACTAAAATTAACAAAGAGAGCTGAGAGCTTGGTTACTAGATAATTTAAAGATAAGTTCAATGACATTGAATCTTATTTTAAATAAGAGTTTCTGAATTATTATTTTGTATAATAATAGCTATCCATGATTTTTGACTGTGTTCACTATACTTAATTGTAAAATAACATTATTGAATTAATTTTAAATTTGACTGATTTATCAATTATTATTGTTCTGACGTTCATTTTTAATTATAAATATTTAACTATGATAGAAGTCATAAATAAATTCTGAGTTCTGAAAAAATACAAACACGGCATACAAACGCATTAAACAATACTTATCATTAACTTTTTATTCGTAGTAAATGAATCCAAAGCATTTATAAAATTAAAAGCATATTAAAATGATAAATCATGGTCACTGGTGAGTGCAGTAACATTCGTTGACAGGTTAACTGAATCCCCCACGCCACGCCACGCCTCCGTCGGTTGTCGCATGTGGTCGGGGCTGGTTGACGTGTCCGACAGACCTCTACCTATGCCTCTATTCCCGTTGAGATAATGTTTGGATTGTTATAACGCGACGTTTGTAAGTACCGAACGTTGGTGTGGACTGTATCCGGAAATAATCATAATAACTGTCAAGAATAATCAAATGCAATAGTGACATGGCACTATTTTTGAAGTGAAACTTCTAATGCGATTTCCAACAACGTTGCGTTAAACGTTTAACGCTCCTGGGGAGGGGGAATAGACAGAGACAGAGCGAGAGAGAATGCGTGGCACTCGAACGCATGCGCGTAGTTAGAGAGATACACAGAATTTTTACTTCTTCCGCGCGGAGGGACTCCACGCACTATTTTTTATTTCTTGACTGTCAAACTAGGGCTAATACCACGTTATCCATTCTTTTTCAATTGTCTTTATCTTCCTCTCTTCTTGTTTGTTGCATAAAATATCCTATTTCATAATTAATTTTAATTCCTTCAAGTCAACTGTTATTATCGTGTTAAGCTAAAAACTCTTTGGAATGTAAAAAACAAACCCAAAGAGACGGCTTTGATTATTTTAAACGTTTACCAAAATAGCGTAGGCTTAGCTAAAAAATATGACTAGGTCATAAGCTTCTGTAAGCTGAAGACCTCGCGTAACATAAGCGTAAAAAACTAATTGCGGATGCAATAAAAAAAAGAGAAATCAACGAAATTTCTGTACTTAAGTATTTATATCTATCGAACCTGTTTACAAAATTTCACGAGAATCGGTTGAGAAATGCGACCTGAGGTGAAGAACAGCCGGACATCCGTACATACGAATACGAAAGCAGTTTTGCCCAAGTTAAAACGGAGACGCGTCTCGCTCGCTCAGTGAATAAAATAATCCCACCAATAGCTAACCAATACCTAATAGTTGTCTTAACTAACTACACCGTTCGGAAACATACCTAGCTTCATTCGCGTAACCACAGATCTAGGATGTAAAAGATCGACAGTGACAATTCGATAGTGATACAAAAAAACATTTGCGCATGCGTGAGTAAATTAGTGTTGTGAAAAGTACTTATTAATTTATCGATTGACCAAAAATGGTCCTCCGGGTGCTTGTCGATAAATATAATCTTTCGCATACCAATTGAGTTGTTTTTTGTTCCAAGTATAACACCGCTGCTGAGCTAAAATGAATATTAATCATTAAACGGGTGTTAAGCTAGGCGGAAGAGTTAGATATCAGTATCACCATGTATCTAAATTAACATAAGAAAAGTAAATAATAAGATCAACATAATACTATCCTAGTAATTCGCTTCGAATTGTGACCCTTGACCAATTTTACTCGTAGTAGTAAACGTAATGATACTTATCTCATTGGTTTTGTACATTTATTTATAATTTACATAAATATTATTTAATTAAATTAAATATAATTAAATTAGACTTGGATGTAAGACACCCAAAATGTGTAAATTGAATTAAAAATGATGATCAAAAATTGAAGGTACATACCTACTTATATTTAATACAAAAATGTTTTACGCCTCATCATTCAGTACAAACTCGGAAGAATGTCAATTTACTTTTGATGGCATTGATTCAAAAATGTATGCTTTGTTTATGTATTGCACCCATCGCCTACCTAATGAACTTTGATTAAAACTATCGATAATAATGACGTCATCTTTTTATCCATCTCTAGTGAAAATCGAGCGTAAACTAACTAATATTTTAATGCTGAATTTCATCACCAATTCTGCTTTCATCTAGGAAATATAGATGTTACGAAGAAACGACAACAACATACCGCTGGTAAATCGGTTTTTGGAACCAATTTATGTTATGTTTTAGACAAAATTTAGACAAAAACATCACAATGGAATTTTCATATTTACCCATGAAACGACAAATTTTGTGGGTTACATCTTGGATTCACATCACAATTGCTTTACTCACAAGATGACATAACTGCATTTAGTTACAATTGCTCTCTTTTGAGTCTATTTATAATTATTTTAGTAAAAATATAAACCATAGGAATTTTCGCGTGTTCCCAGGTGGCGCGCTGTCATTAATGACAAAAGAATTATTGACTAACATTTTATTTGTAGGCGACCTCTTTCTCTCTTGTGGAGTTTACATTTCGATGGAGACTTCTCTGTCCCACGCTTCGTTGGTCTTTTGCGAAGCAAAAAAAAATCTTAGGTCTGTGCGCGTAACAGCCATCAAGATGACGTATCTGTCAAACATCAAAATGTCATTTTGACATTTTTAAAGTTATTAAAATGTCATCTTGATGACTGTCCCGCGAATCAAGCTACGTTCGAACTATAAATAGAATACAGGTGAATTCACAAAATTCTTGCATGCACTAACATTTATAAACGTTTCGTCAATTTATCTTTGCCTGATTGAGTACGTGACACTTATTAAAGCTAAGCAATATTTTCTTTCCAACGGAAAATACATTTTAAACCTTATAAAACTTACAGTACGACGTATTTTTATTTAACAACTATTAATGTTAAGGAAATCCGTTAGACATAATAATAGTATTGTTAACGCTGATATCTCTATTAATGCGAAACGTGATTTTGAGAAACTTTTGTCGTGATATAAAATACATACTTGCAGTAGTTAGAATTATCTTTGTTAGAAAAAAAAGGTCCAACTTAAGTGTATTTAAGTATACGTAACTATTTGAGTACAGCTGTATTCTACATCAATTTGTTCTAAAAAATATTTACAATTTAAATTTTAAAAAGCTACATGCTAAAAACATACTATTACAGTTAGCTAAAAATTTAAGTTAAAAGTTAAAACTATTAACGTAGACATCATTGCGCCATTACGATGAGTTTTTTTAGCGTTCCAAAAACTTTTTTCGTTTTCGTTTGGCTCCATACATTTCAATAAAGCGCACCGTGTGGAAACGGTTATATGTATGGAGCCAAACGGACACGAAAAAAGGTTAAGTTTTCGTTAGCAATAAAAAAAGCCCCCAGCTCGAATATCGCATAGACGTGAAACTTCATTGAAACCTTAATTGGAAAGAAAATTCGAATGTGGAATGAAATTTACCAAAACTGAAAGTCCTAAAATTCCACTAGAAACTTCAATTTTCCCATCAAACATGAATTTCACACTACAACATTTTTTTTGCCAGAAGCAGCACAGATAGAAGATAAACACAACATAATAAAATAATAATAAAAATGATAAATCATTAACACTAAAAATAAAAAACACAATAAGATAAATAAATAAAACAAATTTCTTCTTTATTTTTCTGAGTTCATTGGACACGGAACTGAAAAAGGAACTCATAAACTGGAAGAACCGAAAAAAAAGAAAGGTAAGGTAAAAAGAGTGTTATTATAGCTATCTGCAATTCTAAGGGCTGCATTCTAAAGTAACGCTCTCAAAATCTCTGTTTTTATTCATACTAAAACCAGTTTTAAATCGAGATTCATGAAGAGCGTTGTTATAGCACGCGGGCCTTAGGAGTTATAAGTAAGTACCTACTACTTTACAAACTAGAAAAATAGATAATTTCCTTCTTTATATTTTACAACACATATCCTACTCAGCTATCAAATAGCTACACATAAACTAAAACACGCTCGATCGGCGTATCGTCGGCGTCGCAGTAAATATCGTTAAGTGTCGATATTTCACACTGTGCTGCCTCCAGCGCTTCTCTATCGGGGAATCGGGAACTATCGATATGTGTTACGAGTTTTTTATTACAAATCGTTTAGATTCTTGTCTGTCGTTTGAAGGCCAGTGCATTAGATAAAGACGGCGCGTTGGGCCGCAGCGCATTGCAGGAATGCTTTGAATCAAGCAAGCAAGTTTGTACCGTACTCAGATCAACCTAGAGAATAAGATGGCGCACGGCGTATGATCTAAGTGAAGCAAAAAACCATCCAAAAACTACGCTACTGTCGTATATGTACACAACACGCACACATTCACTAAAAAAATCTACGCTACTCGCTTGGTTATTCTTACCTCGTTACATTATGTGCATTGGTCTAAGGTATAATTTCGTGTAGTGCATTGTAAAAGTGTGGCCAGAACTACAATTTGAGGTTCTTTTTAAAAACTGTGCAGTTTTTTTACAAGTAAATTTTGAAAAAGCCGTAACATTAAACTCTTACAAATATGTGCAGTTTTAGAATATTAAATCTACTAAGGTTGTATATTGGAATGGAAATGGCTAACGTAGTGTTTGGGAATTAAGTAATATTAGTTTTCGTGCAATTGTAAATGTTTTTCATGGCAACATTACCACGCACACAAGTTTAATAGAGAAGTGGCTTCAGCGAGATGTAACGCAGTGTTCCATCTTTTCCTCTAGGTTGATCTGAGGTACCGTAAAGGCTGAGTGGCTAGCCTTGATTGCAGAGTTACTAGGCCGCCCGAAGGCCTCTGATATGTGAAGATTGTTTTAGAGCAAACAACCGGGGTCTACAATTTAACCTGTAATCCGAGCGACGGTAGCGCTCAGTTGTAAATGCCACCCGTGGTCGTTATTTGCTCGTCAATGGGTTACAATTATATAGAGGCTATTTTATATGTTACTAGCTGTCACCCCGCGACTTCGTTCGCGTTTATTATTTATATATATATATATATGTGAGCTATCCTATCTGTTAAGTTAGATCGAACTGCACACGGTGTGCAAATTTGATTGAAATCGGTTAAGTAGTTTAGGAGTCTATAGCGGACAAACAACGTGACACGTAAGTGTTGTAATTATTCATTTGTTATTTGCGCCTAAGCTATATGTAGGGTTTAGGCCCTATTCTTACGCGTGAGATGTTTTCATCATTGTCTCTTTCGTTTGAAGAGTCATAGGAGTCAGCATAGAGTGTATCATACTAACTTCTTCGCTTCAGAATCTTAATATATATAAATCTCGTGTCACAATGTTTGTCCTCAATTAACTCCTAAACCACTTAACCGATTATAATAAAATTCGCACACCATGTGCAGTTCGATCCAACTTGAGAGATAGGATACTTTTTAACCGCGTGTGAAACCGCGGAGCGCAGCTCCTATAACTTTTGCGAAATGATGAACACCAAGCTGTGTTAAAAAATTGGCACTAACAGTGTGGATCATTGCACTGGCAAAGCAAATAATGATCAACACTGTCCCCTCAGTGGGGGAGAGGACAGAAAGCAGTCCCCTCCTTCTCTTCGAACATTACAGATATTTTTACACGCCCCTAAGTCTAGAAGCCTATCAGCAACTGCCTAGATGCTTTACCATATCCGCCAACTTACATTTAAAGCCTGGAAGGCTACATTGCAAATCCTACAAAAAAAAATACAAACAAGAATCTAAAAATCGCACAGGCTACCACTAAAAAGAGACAGCACCCCCAGCGCGAGCGAGACAGAACCAACCCTGTCCCTTACGCAGCGAGGCGTGAAATTAGAATCGTCTAAACGAATCTAACGATTATTTTATTATCCCTTTTACGCTAAGATTTGTTCCTTGCTCACTCAAATAAAAATAAAAGGTGAGTAAGGCGTCGCTAGGGTCAAGGGAGGACATAAATTTGGCAGCGTTTAGGGTCAGAATTGGCTTATTTTTCGGCCTTTAGGCTCGGCCGGACGCGTCCGTTCGTTTCGCTGGGTCGGCGTTTTTCGTCCTTGTTTTCATAGCCTTTTTCGATTGAGTAGATTTTCGGCTTTAGCTGTTATGGTAATGTAGAGTTGGATGGAGAGATGGGAGTTGGGTAGTCGCGTTTCATGATTTAAGAAGTTATTTCGTGGAATAGGGGTGAGTTTGTGTTTGGAGTATTTTTTTTTATATGTAACTGCTTGAAGGGATTGTAATGTTTATCGATGTTTGTATCTACTTATTATGTACTTACTAGCAGCGCCCCGCGGTTTCGCCCGCGGTTAAAAAGTGTCCTATGTGCTATTCTAGACTATAATCTATCTCTGTGCCAAATTTCATCCAGATCTGTTCAGCCGTTCTGGCGTGAAAGAGTAACAAACATCCATCCATCCATTCTTACAAACTTTTGCGTTTATAATATTAGTAGGACTAGACTATAATCTATCTCTGTGCCAAATTTCATCCAGATCTGTTCAGCCGCTCTGGCGTGAAAGAGTAACAAACATCCATCCATCCATCCATTCTTACAAACTTTCGCGTTATTAATATTAGTAGGATGTACTAGCTGAGCCTAGTGCTGCCCGCGGTTAAAAAGTAGCCTATGTGTTATCCAGGGTAGAAGCTGTGTCCATACCAAATTTCATCAAAATTCGTTCATCTGTTTTAGCATTAATAATCGACCGAGCGAGCGTTAACGAGTAAAGCGTCTATGCTTCAGCTTCGACAAAAATGCTTTAGTATGTCCAAATTATGTCCGGATCTCTGTCTTCCTCTACGTGTCGCATTTCTTAACCGATTCTCTTACAATTTTGTGAGTAAGTTCAATAATTAAACAGAATTTAATTGATGAGATGAGAGAATGAGATTTATGTTAACAAAAGTCACGGTCCCCGGAGTCCGTGGAGTGTAATTTTTAAATAATAAAAAAAAAACAGAATTTAATTCACAGAGTCAGTGTTTGGAAAAAATTCAAAATTACGGAGCTGTGATGTGATTTCAAAAAAAATATTGTAAGTAAATAGGAAGTAGGATGACAGTCTGCTGTGACTGTTTTAATCTAAACGGCTCAAAGGTGTCGTTAAATTCGTCTTTATCTCCGGAATATCGATAGGTTACGGTTTGAGTAGGATTTTTATGTTTCAAGTTCGTATTTCACGTAATGATAGGGTAAAAAGTAAGTTAGTACGTAAGCTGAGTTAAGCCAGCAGCTCTATTTTTGAAGGTTTAAAGCCTGCATGCTATAACGACGAATCTCGATTTAAAACTGGTTTTATGTATGCTAAAACCAGTTTTAAATCGAGACTCAAGACTGAGCGTAGTTTTAGTATGCGGGTCTTAAAGTTCCAAACAACGAGAGAACGAGACATAAAACAAACACGCATGTTTATTTCATGAAATGCTTAGCCTAGGTGGAAATACGAGTAGAACCCACGCTCCGTAGCTCAGAAAGTAGCTTCACTGCCAACTGAGCCACCGAGACCGTCTAACGAATATTTGTTCGGTCTACCTACTTCCGAAGCGATAATAAGCTAGAAGCGATGATAGCCTAGTTGGAGAAGGCAGAGGGAGCGGGTTCGAACCAAGCCGACGGCACGCACCAATTTGTTTATTGTGTGAACATGGTGCGTATTTGTATGTCATCTGTTACATGACTGGAGCCCGGTGTATGGCGACAGGCTCGCCCCCTGTCACATTTGGGACTGAATATTGTCTGGCGAAGTGTGGGCGTTGTATTACACCTCTGCCAGCCCCCTCGGGAGAAAGACGTGACAATATGTATGTATGTATGTATGTACCTACTTCCGTAATATTTCACCGAATTACACTCTTCTAAAATTCAAATAAGCATTGTTAAACATAAATTACTACACCACAGCTGTAGATGATCCAGCGGAAGTGTTAAAAGTATTTATTTCAGTGAGTAGGTACTTCCGGTGTAAGCGGATGCGGAAGCGGCCGTTAACGAGGGGCTTAATGTTGCCAGCACTGACTTTTTAATTACTACGCCAAAATTACGTGAAAACACCCTTTAACTTTTCGCTGCGAATACAAATTGGGTGAAAAGGTTGCTTTTATTTGGAGATAACAAAATAATATTGTAGTTTTTTAACGTTTTTGAGAGGAAATAATTACTGCTTAATTATAACAACATTGGTAGCACAAAATACTATTTTACATAGGGCATCTATAGTTGGTAATTAAATAGGTATGTATGTAATTGAACACGTTAAGATAGATAGCTTACATTTAATATTTTATTATGGAAAATGTTTCATGATTATATTTCATTAGTTCATCATGAGCATCAGATATCCCTTTTTGGACATGTAGGTATACCTTAATCACTCAAAATTTAAGTGCGTAACTTGTATACCTATACCTAACATATAAATATATATAAACTTAGTTTCTCAAACTCTATGTTATATATTGGCAAGAAACAAAACAATACATACCTCGTAGGTACATGTAAAATATAGGTAGGTGGATTATAGGTGGTATAGGTAGGTGGGGTGGTAGTGGATAATATAGTATTCCCCTTAAATAATAATTAAGATTAATGTTAACAAAGATCACGGTCCGTGGAGTGTAATTTTTGCAAAAAAAAAAAAAAAATTAGGTAGGTATCGTTTTGCAGACCGAAAATATATTTAAACTAATCATTAAATAAGTTAGAACTCAGTAATATGATAGCGCCTCTCATCGCCTGAAGGAATCTTAATCTGTCTTTATGGGTAAGTAGAAATTTCTCTAAATTAGATGTGTCTAAATGTTTGCAATTGGCGTCTCTTCCAGGCGACATTCTCTACTTTACTTTATGTATCAATTTGGAAGGAATACAAACAGCTTTGACTGCCTCGGTGGCTCAGTTGATAGTGAAGTTGGCAGTGGTCTGAGCTAGGGGGCGTGGGTTCGATTCCCACCTAGGGGAAAGTTTATTGCTAGGGGGGTTAGAATGAACGCTGCTAACGATACAGATTTGTTTACATGTTTGTAAAGTTTCCTTTTTTCTGCGTACTCAAATCGGTCTTTAACCCTTGCTATTTTTAGCTGGCATGTTTTTGGCATCTTTGCATGAATACTTACTTAGGTATAAGTTTCAGCGTTTATACATGCCTTTCAATTATGTAACAGGATTTTTAGCATGTTGTAGATAGATTTGTTTACTCATAACTTGGTTTTTATGAATGGCCACCAACTCGGCTGCTGTAGAGCTACGTTGCGGCTGACGATGTAGCACGTAGACCTGGAAGGTACTCATTGTATCTGGCCTTGAATGATCTTCATGATCTTTTGTTGTATATGGTGGAAATTAAGCATTCGCACAGCGTAAAGCGTCAAACAGACAGAGGCGGCCTGACAAGGCGGCCTACTGTCACTGACTGTCAGCCGCAGCTCCAGCCGCGGCGACAACACACTGCCGCGGCCATTGACAGAGGCGGCCGGAAGCGTCAGCAGTGTTGCCACATTGGGTTTTGAAAAGGCCTAGTTGGACAAGGTAGAACGGGCTAGATATACCAAATTTTAGTATCAAAAGTGGTGCTAGAAAAAAGAGACTAAAAATAAACACTTTTAACGGGGGAAAATCTGCATTTTGTGTTCGCATTTACGTAGGTATATTTCGGGCAATTACAAATACATTACTTACAAATTGATTTTCGAAGAATGATCACGATCCATACAAAATTAACCCAGCCCCGGCGCAAATTAATCATATTGAATAAATATAGTTGTTTTGTTATTTTATGTAGGTAAGTACCTACTTACATAAATTTTCAGTAAAAAAAATTATACAATATTTCTGTGGCTAAGTTACTAAAGTTGCCAAAGTTAAGATGTATTGTCGTTGACAACAAATGACGAAATCAAGAAGACAAACCACAAACCGATACGTAACTACCATCCCCCAATCGAACACGTTATATTTCGGTCGGACGAGGTTGGGCATGGTGTTCGTCTTGCCGGATTACAGAAATCTCACCAACTTCCAGTATGTCTGGTGAGTCGGCTCTGATCTCTGAAAGTAGGTAATTTTTTTTTTACTAGGTATATAATAAAAATACTTTTAATCCATGCAAAAACTAAGATGCACACAAAGCTTAAAGAAAGAGAAAAAAAGATAAGAAAAAAAAATGTTATTTACACGTATTTCACTTATTTTTGAAAAAAAAAAAACAATTAATTCTAGATAATAAATTGAAGTTTGTTTGCCTGAACCCCTCCTCCAGTGAAGGTGAAGGCCTAATCTAAAGAATACCATGTGTCTCTGTCTTGAGCTATTTGCGGCCAGCTATTATTATCAGTCTAGTCTCGTACTCGTCTGCCCATCTCATGTGGGTCTGCCTTTGAGACGTTTGCCGATTGGACCCTTCCACGTTGTTAGCCTGTTGGTCCATCTCTCGTCCTTTAGCCTCGCTACGTGCCCAGCCCGCTTCCATTTTAGTTCGTCACTTTGGTGGTTTCTCTAATTTTTGTGTGACGAATTTTTTGCATCTTTTTAATATTGAGCATACGCTATCTATTCCGCGGGTATATATCTATTATCTATTGGCAGGTTAAGTTGGACGTAAATTTCCAAGTTTGACATGCATAGGTTAAACAAGGTAGGAGGCATGATATCATGACTTCAGTTTTGATGTTTGTTGGCATGTTTTGAATATTTATTTTAAGGACCAGTACTTTTTCCAAGTATTTATTTATTTATTAAAATAAGTAGTTTCAGAAAATGTAACAAACTAATGCTAGTGGCTCTGTAAGCTGTAGAGCTCGAGGCTAAGTCTGTCTCGGCTGCAAGTTGCATTTTTCAACCGATTCTCATAAAATTTTGTGAGCAGGTTTGATAATTATGCCGATTTTATTTGCGTCGAGACAGTTCTTGGAATTTTCAAAATAGCGAAGATATGATTCGAAAAAATCATCGAACCTACTCACAAAGTTTCAAAAGAATCGGTTAAGAAATGCGACCTGTAGACAAAGACTAAGGTGCGGAATTTGGACATACGAAAGTACTTTTGTCGAAGCATAGACGCTTCGCTTACTAACGCTCGCTCGGACGAAAAACTAAGTTATTATTAAATTGTTAAAAGTCGGAATCTTCATCAAAATCTTCTTAAAATAATATCTACTGGCTGAAGTAGAGCAAGTTGATGGCTGATTGACATCTGCTTTTTTTGACAACTTATAAATTATTACAAAAACACAACATTAAAAATGCTAGATCTAGCCCGAAAAGTGCTAAAGTGGCAACATTAAACGTCATTCACCATTTGTCAACGCGGTACTAGAGATGAGCAATGAATAATTTTATTCAGTTAAATTAACGCGTTGAAAAAATATAACATTAACATCGTTAAAAAATATTCTTCAAAACGTTAATCGATAAATCCAATTTCCGGTTTGCATTTCTTAGAATTTAACGTCATCTATGAGAATATTGGTACATCATTCATTGATTGGGCCACAAAAGTCTTCGAATTGTTGTTATAATTATTATTATTATTTCTTTTATTTTATTATTAACATAAATTTAACTACAATTTAAACTAAATATGCCCTTAAAACCAACGCGGTTTGTCTAGGACAAACAGTTCTCACCCCTAATTAACTTAAGTTTGCCATATTATGCCTAAATATAAATATTTAAAGAAACGTTGATTTATCGACCAAGCAATTTTAAACAACATGATAATTATTTTAAACATTTTATTCAAAATGTTTTTTAACAGTTATCAGTTTATTTTTTTTAACGTTTAATCCCATTTCTACGCGGTATCCGCGGCTGACGTAGCTTGTTGTAATAAGTGGTCAAGTGCAAGCCGGGCTCGCGCACTAAGAGTTCCGTTCCAGCATACCAAATAAAATACAAAAGTACAAGGTTGGTCTCGAAAATTAGACAATACTAGAGTCTTGCGCAATTAGTAATTACCTAAACTTTTACAGTTATCTTTCCACAAACGTAACTTGATATATATTATAGTACTTTTAAAAAAATAAATATTATGTACGTATTTCAGTCTCTGGCAGCCAAATTACGAGCTTTGCTTAGTTTGGGGTCAGATGACTGTGTGTGCAAAAATGTCTCGTTTTTTTATTTCAAACAAAGATAACTGACCGTCACCTCATGTCTCTCACTCATCCGTCTGTCTTTGAAGGACAGGCAATCAGACGAAGGGACGGACAGAGGGCGTAAGCTTAATAATATGGTTCCGTTTACAACGTTAGGGTACGGAACCCCAAAAATGTTTCCGACGCGCGGCCAGCCGCCTGCAAGCCGCGTGGTGGCCGCGCGTGTGTGAAGACTCCCATACATTTCAATGAAATACAACTGGCCGCTCTGTCAGCCGCCGCGCCAGGCCGCCTCTGTGTGTTTGACGCTTAATGATCAGCGATTATCGTCGCCTATAACATTTTAAGATTTTAGCCTTAATCAGCCTTTTTGAAGAACTTTTTGATGACAAATGTTTTTCATCCCCGACGAAAAAACGACAGGGTGTTATAAGTTTGACGTGTCTGTATGTGTGTGTCTGTCTGTGGCTTAGTAGATCCCGAACAGTTGAACTAATTTTGTTTATTTTTTGTTTGAAAATTAGTCAAACTGAGAACACTCTCCAGTGCTATTTTTTAAATTTATCTTGTTCTAATTTTAAGTATAGAAAACGCGTAAACTAAATATATGTCGGGGAAAAGTAGGGTAGGAGCCGAGCCGATCCCACTTCTGATGACGGGGAAAGACGGGTAGGCCGAGGTGTCGTGTCTGATTTCTGATCCATGAACTCGTCATCACGGGTATCTATGGTGGGCGTTAGACTTCGGGAACGTTGAAATAAGTGGACTGCAATGTTGACTTTACATTATTTTAATAATGCAGACACTTAGATTACTAAATTAGTGAATGATCACAAAGATAATTGACGATTTAGAGTAGGTTTGCGAAACACATTGCGTGCGACTGCCTTCAGCCAAGTCAAGTCAACCACTGACTGACAGACATGACGTTCGCCCGCCATCCCAAACGCAACTCCATTCGGTGTTAAGCGCTCTAAATTACTAAAAACAAACAGATTAAAACAACAGAATAAAAACAACAGAATAATACTATCGATTAACAACTCTCAAACTGATTTTCATTATTTATTGATATTACGCGCCTTCATATATATTAAGTATGTTTATGTGTTCACTCAAGCGGCTGTCAATAGATACGACCTATACTAGTCTCGGACACAACTGCGAACAAGGACCGATTACCAAAATCACCGAACCAAGAATCCTTCCAAATTACACATCTCCATTTTCTTCATTTAACAAATTGATCGTTCTTGTTTGCAGATTACACGGTCCACGCCGAAAATAACCCTAAAACTTGCAGCTTTAAGTCGAAAATCGCTTAAAGCCAAGCTTAAAAGCCACCTCTTAGCGCTGCCGCCCAAAAGATAAGGTTGGGTTTTCGTAAACGGGAGGTGCTGGGGGATTTTTAGTCTTACGCAGTTAAGATTAGAGTCGGTAATAGTTTGGTCGTGGACTTTGGGGGTTTAGGGGTGGGAAGGAGGGTTGCGGTCCAAGTTTGTAATTAATAAAGCCCTCTCGATTACAAGTGCCTTTCCGCGCTGGGATTTCGGGGGAGCCGTAGGCAGCTATAGCTAAAGGCTTTCGTATAACGTAACGATGGAATCGGAATTCTGAGTATTAGAACGATGATCGTGTTGCATTTGAAGGATAGCTAAAGATTTGGGATGTACGATTGGCGGAATTCAAAAAACCAGGATCTAAATATAATTGGGAACAAAACGTGTTCAAAGCTTATTAGGTGTTATAAGTAACCATTATTTTCTAGTTTATTGTAAGAAATGAATGTCACATAGATCTGTCCTCATAATATGCAGTGGCAGT
The DNA here is from genome assembly GCA_911728515.1 of Peribatodes rhomboidaria. Taxonomy (NCBI): domain Eukaryota; kingdom Metazoa; phylum Arthropoda; class Insecta; order Lepidoptera; family Geometridae; genus Peribatodes; species Peribatodes rhomboidaria. Next base: position 4,793,405 of record OU452190.1, read on the forward strand.
CGAATTCATGGTCACATAGGAAGATACATTTCAGAAACACATACAAAACATATAACACATAACATTTTTACAATAACATTTTTTAACATATAACATTTTTAACTCCTGGGGGGCTATTCTTGTGAGTGAGATGAGATGAGATTTTATCTTGGTCTCTCTTACACCTATGACGTTTGAAACGAGAGCAACAAGGATAAAAAAAAGTGAGATGAAAATCTCAAATCATCCGAATAGGGTCCCTGACGCAAAACGACGGGGTGCTGTAAGTTTGACGTATCTGTGTGTGTGTGTGTGTGTGTGTGTGTGTGTGTGTCTGTGGCATTGTAGCTCCCGAATGGACGAACTTCTAAATAAAGCCAATTATTCGTCTTTTATAGCTACATACCCGAAATATAACTACATGACTCTATGTCAAGTATGTAGACTACGCTAAAAAGCATTATAAAGCAATATATGAAAATACATATCGATCAAAAACATAACCCTCTTTTTCGCTTCGCCGTAGTCAGGTAATAAAATAAAAATCACTATCACTAATTCAACAAACAAAAATTTTAATATAAGCATCGCCATCAGCGAGGCAAAGCTGTAATTGCGCCCAGCGTTTTGGTCACTATTGAAATGAAATTTATTCACTAAAAATAGGGTATTACAATGGTCTTAGTTATTTAAAACTAGCTGCGCCCCGCGGTTTCACCCACGGTTAAAAAGTGTGCTATGTGCTTCTATGCTATCCTATGTGCTATTCTAGACTATAATCTATCTCTGTGCCAAATTTCATCCAGATCTGTTCAGCCGTTCTGGCGTGAAAGAGTAACAAACATCCTACATCCATTCTTACAAACTTTCGCGTTTATAATATTAGTAGGATATGTTCTCCTATTTTGCCGTTATTCGGCATGTGAATTTGGTCACATCTAAAAATAAAATAAAAATAAAATTATAGCTTACAAAATCATGAAAAAGTTATAAAAATAAAATAGGTACAATTATATATGTATTGATGTGTTGTCAAAATTAATTAATAATAATATAGAGTCGTAGGTGGCATGTCAAAATAAATACATAATTAACTCTAAAAAATAATAGTAATAATATTTGCGGTTTGGCTATGTCAAAGTATTCAATTAAATTAAAGTCTTTATGTCAAATGCATGATTACAATGTCAATATGTTAAATTGAAAATATGAATTTGTAAGATGTTTACATTTGCTTTAGAAGGTAACTTAAAATTTTTTTTAAACAATAGAAACTTTTTTCGATTAACCATGCCTTAAGTTTTTTCCGGAACATACCATACGGAAGGTCTTTTATCAATGTCGGGAGTTTATTATAGACAGTGATACACATGCTACATGTGATACATATTGCGCTGGGTACAGTCTGTAGGGCCATATTTTCACTGCAGTACTGGCCGGGCAATATTAGCAATATTGCCGACTGTAGCCTGGCTACGAGCAACACGGATTTCCGTCGTCTTGTTGTTCGAAGTAGCCCGGCCATAATTAACTATGCTAGAAATGTCACACTCAAAATATTGTCGCAACATTGCCGGGCTAGTATTACAGTAAAAATCTGGCCCTTTTAGGAGCATTATGCTATAACGGGGTTATGCTATAACAATATGTAGTTATAGCATGACATATCATAACACTTGTCACGCCTTTTCCCCGATGGGGCTAGTAAAGGTGTAATACAATACCCACACTTCGACGGACGATATTCAGTCCCAAATGTGACAGGGGGCGAGCCTGTCGCCTTACATCGGGCTCCAGTCATGTAGCAGATGTTATACAATACGCACATAATTATGTTTCCACAATGAACAAACTGGTGCGTGCCGTCGGCTGGGTTTGAACCCGCTCCCTCTGGCTTGAAGGTGGGCCTTCTCTAACTAGGCTATCATCGCTTGTAGGTATAGTGGCTTTATAAATTTTATTTTATTAAATTTAAGATTATCACGTAGTGAGCATTGACCTGAATAAATACATTTCTATCGTAACTAAGCATCATTATAGCTAGTACAAAAAATATTCTATACAGACATTTCAGTCAGTTCTTCCGTCTTTCAAGACTATGTTCCTGAATGCGATGAAAAACATGTACACAGACAGTTAACAAGCGCTCACCCGTGGGGAGTGGTTGAGGACGTAAAGCCAGGCTTACCGACGCCATGTTGCAAATCCACCGCCGAGTTTACAGCGCGAGCTACACACGTACCGAGTATGCCTGTACTTCAAATATACATCTAATGTACTGTTGTAAATGTATAAAATCTTTTAAACAGGGTGTAATGCATAAAAACTTTTTTAACAGGGCTCACTGAGGGAAAATTCAAATCACATGTAAAAACTACTTACATTAATGAAAAGAGGGTATTATAAGGTTAAGAATTATTTAGAAGACAAAGATGTCTGGAGACTTCCACTTCCGCCAAGTAGCCACTAGTATTTATAGATATTACCTAGTTGTAAGCCAAAATTTGTGAGACTGTAATTTATTTATTATTTGGAAAAATAATGCCCCTCAGTTTCTTGCCTGTTCTTCTGAGTAGAGGCTCTTTATCCGAACAAGGCGGTCGAGTCTATTTATATAACTTTGACGTTCTTATGTGTATTTGGTACCTACCTAAATTGAATAAAACATTTTGACTTTGACTTTGACTTTGAAAACTGTTTCTTGAACCAATTTCTAGTGTATTTCCACTCTAACACTAGAGATTGGTTCAAGAAACAGTTTTAAAGATGAACTTCCGCAAAGTAACGCCTGATTCAATCAACTATCTGAAGCCTTTTACTAAAATTTGCGTTAGGCACATTCATCCTCCTTTTATAGTACCTCCTTCTTCATAATCAAAAGTAACTCTGTCTGTCTGTTTGTAGGCTTTTCACGGCTAAAGGGCTGAACGGATCTTGATGTAATTTGATAATTAGTTTCAGAATATCACGAGAAAGGTTTTTGTATACTTTTTTTCTGAATAAACGCGAACGAAGTCGCAGGTAACAACTAGTTATCTATAAAAGGTTTATTCCGTTTTGTTAACCTGGGTGCACTAAGTGTAATCTTATAGTGGATTCATTTCACCTTGGAATTTGTGCACCTGTGTATACTGAATGGGTAGTGCTATTATTTATTCTGCGACAATAGGCTCTATTCAGACGCTAAAGTGCTAAATCTAAACTAGCTAAAAGTACTGATGTCCTTGTCTAATACGCAGTGATAACAAAGACAAGTATATTTCTAGTTTGTTTAAATTAGCGTTCTGCAGCCGTATACGGTCTGTGGAACCAGCATTATATTTAAATACAAGCTGCGCCCCGTGGTTTCACCCACGGTTAAAAAGTATCCTATGTGCTATTCAAGACTATAATCTATCTCACTGCTTCTTACAAACTTTCGCTTTTATAATATTAGTAGGATAGGATACTCCGCGAGGTCTATTATTATACCATGGACTAAACTTGCTAAAGTGTTGTCCTTGTTTTAGACACGATTACAAAGACAGCAATATTTTAGTAAGCAATATTCAAGTCCACAGAGTCCTTTCAAAATAAAGTTATAAAGTTATGTGATTAGTAGATCCGTACTTCGTAAAATAATAATTAAAATAATTAGGCGGTGAGCCCCAAACTAGACACAGGGTCTGTTTCTTGGGGCTCGAGTGCAAGGTTATCGTAAAGAGTACAGTGTCATTAAGGTTACTCAAAAACGAAACACATTTTGCGTGCTAGAATACTAAGTTACATTAAGAAAGAAAGAATAGTCGTGTTTCGGGATGTAGTCCGGTGTAACCGTTCCGAAGACGGGTCTGAGCAGTAGCGCACTTGTAGCGCCTCACTCAACTGCCGTCTTTGTACTTCTTCACTCTACAAAACTTCAAGGCTAGAGTGAATAAGTAAGGTCGTCGTGCTCCATCTTAGACCACAACGTCGCTTAACATAAGGCGAGTTGGTGGTCAAACGCTGACTTATTTTACATAAAAAAAAAAACTAAAAGAAGTATGGTAGGTAAATAAACTTACAAGCGTTTTGTTTGAATTTAAGCCAGGTCTTTAGCTGGCGTAGTATACTCGTACTATTATACCATGGACTTCCTGAATCAAAAATGGTCTATGAGTAACACGCAGTGACGTCAATCTATTTTACAAATAGTTCGAAAGAGACAATGACGAGTGACGTTATAAAGTGTTGGTTCCCGAAATGCAAGACCTTGTTTTTTGGATCATGGCTTATTCAAGATTAAGCCTTCAGAATTGGCTTTTTTACCAAGTTTATTCTATTTTCCTATGAGATTAGAAAGCAGATTGTCACTGTATTAATCCAAGATTTAAGGTAATTCCGTTCCAAATTGAATACGACTCTGTTCAGCCGTTTCAGCGTGATATCAAAACAAACATATGTACATACTAGCAGTTACCCGCGCCTTCGTTCGCGTTTATTCAGAAATAGTATCCAAAAACCTTTCTTGTGGAATACTGTAACTATCAAATATCATCAAGATCCGTTCAGCCGTGAAAAGCCTACAAATGGTCAGACAGACAGAGTTACTTTCGTTTTTTTCGATTTTATAATATTTGTATGGATTACATAACCACTCACTAACCTACTCACAGACTTTTGCATCCTACTAATATTATAAACGTGAAAGTTTGTAAGAATGGATGGATAAATGGATGGATGTTTGTTACTCTTTCACGCCAAAACGGCTGAACAAATCTGGATGAAATTTGGCACAGAGATAGATTATAGTCTAGAATAGCACATAGGATACTTTTTAATCGCGGGTGAAACCGCGGGGCGCAGCTAGTTTTCAATATTAGTGTGATTAGAAGTATCTGACCTCTTTAATCTTTCTATTACGCCATTTCTATTTTATTTTTTTATTTATTTTTATTTTATTTCTAGACATCAAATAAAGAGTCAAAAGACATCCGAAAGTAAATATAAAGTTAACATGTCGCTAAGGACGCAATCGACCTAAATGCCTGCAAAGACAAATGGAGCTACACCTGTGCGCACGACAGATCTATGCGCGCAGCCGGGTACTTCCACTTTGTCCTACCAAGTGTCCAATATAGTGGGGTATATGAGTAATAATCGACTAAATCGTACGTGAGTATTTCCCGTGTTATAAATCATAATGTGTGAAAACCACGTCAGTTTCCATAATAAAATAGTGGGGCATCGTGGAAAGTAGAACATTTTATAAGCCACTTTGCCCCCCCACTCCCCGATGCCATTCCATGAGGAAAATTACTGAAAATTATAATTTTATTTATTAATTACCACATCATTAAAAATATGAGGTTTTTAGTCCTTCTATGGCCAAATCAACCGAGACATTAGCATAATTTGCGCCACCAAAATTGGTTGTTTAGGTAACGATGCCTACAAAATATTCTTACGAATATTATTGATCGATGAACTGACAGTTAAAATCGACTAAATCGACAAAAATTGTAATTTAAACAACATTAATTTATTATTATTAATTATTAACGTCATTAATTGATATTTAAACTCAGCAAAGATAATAAAAAAATGTGCCTGTAGTCCCTCCGCGCGGACGTGAAATTTCGTAATGTGGTAATGAAAATAGGAATGGGTCAACGTCTTTATTTTTATTCGATTTGGGTATCAAAGACACGTTAAGGTTTTTTTAAATAGACTCGACCGCCTTGTTCGGATAAAGAGCCTCTACTCAGAAGAACAGGCATGGTCACGCTTGGTCTCGCTCTGTCTCTTCCTATTTCCCCTTCCCAGGAACGTTAAATGTTAACGCAACAGTGCTTTCATACCCATCAGTTAAAAGTATATTAATTTAGAAGTTTCACTTCAAAATCAAAAGATCGACAAAGTTCCATACTTGCAATGCAGCGACATTTACAGCGGATGCCACGGCGTCTTTCTGCAGCAATGCGGACGCACGCTTCGTGAGCGCACATCGACTATCGTACTTTTGGCCGTTGGTCACATTTACATCGCGCGACTGCATCGCGTCTGCATCGTTGCAAAAACTCGCCGTGGTCGACCGCTCTGGTGGGGCAAAGTGTAAATACCCGCGCGGCGTGCAATAAGTGCAAAACCACGGTATGCCTGTCTAACATAGATAAATAGTGTAATTACCTGTTAGAATGTGCGATCGGCTCGCGAGAGTCGCACCTCATTAACTAGGCACGCGATGGGTGAGGTATGGACGGACTAATGGTATGATTAGAATTATTTGTCGTTCGCTCTAGGATTAGGATTGCGCATGCGTGGGCTAGAGAATAATATTTACTTATGTTAATAATTTTAGTGATTTATTGAACTTGGCTAACAAGCGTTTATTTTTAGACGTTTCGTTAGTTCGCTAGAAGTTGCAAACTTCCTTACAAAGGTGCTTGTCGATTTCTTTGAAACCATTTGTCAGATTGTGATGAATTTTAGCATGTGCAATTAAATGGGATGGTCTTGTTTTCTTTAAATGTCCTCATAGAGCTACAAGAAATATCCAGATTTGTAAGCGATCACTTTGGACTGATTTATTTATTAAATAGACAATATTATTAAAAAATCCCTACTCTTACGGAGGTTGCCTCAGTTCATTAGCTTTTAAATTAACCCTTTTTACAAGGGAAATTCCTAGTTATTTAAGAATGATTAAACAAGTACGAAACTCATAAGAAATATTGAAATTGCAATTTGTCACTCCGTACATAACTTTAAAAGCTCATTAGTTTTGCTCGTCGTCTTCTTCTAGACGAAATAGCAATAGAAAACGAAGCTCATACGAAGTTAGTCTAAAGTGTTCGTAGAGCCTTAAGTGGTGGACAAAGACATGGAAAAGGTCTTTCGGGCGATCAGTTGTTTGCTGCTCTAGTCTATGTCTGGATTTTAGTAGTCTCTATGAGTGTGTTCAATTATATTCCCTGCCTAAGAGGATTCAAGTAAAGCTATAAATGTAAAGCAAAATTATGTGTTTCACACCTTCTTACCCGACTGTAGCGGGGACGCAAAAAGGAGGGTTAATGTCCGATTGGTGCGAAGCCAAAAATGGAGGATTATGTGTTTGATCGCTGTGAATGTATGTCAGTCTCTTTATGATATTATACCTCTTAACAACTGTGTACGTACTAAACCGAATTTGATTTAGGTTAGATTCGACTTTATTGCGCAAACGTCATAGGCTTAATTATGCTGTCTCTCAGTTATTTTAACGATGATTATAATTACTTGTTTCTGCGTCTTTTTAAGCATTTAGTCCGAGGGAATATTGAAAAATTCAAACTCAAACACAAAGCACGAATCATTTATTGTTAAGTAAGTATAAAATGAAAAAGTAACTGTCTTTCTCCCTCACTTTGTTTCTGTTGTTGCCTTTGATCATACATACGGGAGAAACGGTACGATATCCTAAAAAGAGACCGCATAAATAGGTGCTGCACACAATTCACCGTAGTCACAAACAAACTTAACCAGTCGCAACAGTAATACATCATTTTTATTATTTTTATTGTTTTTATTATTATATTACGCGACGTCCGTTCGTGACGTCACCTGCCGGTTCCAACGGAAGACCAGCGCCGGTTGTCTACAGCAGCCGGCATTATGCTGAGTTGGGACCGGTTTGTGGCAAAAACTTTGTTCTTTTTTTTATAATTGTGTAATTTTTATTTTGTTTGTGTATGTTTTTGCTACAAATAAATATATGTCTATGTCTATGTCTAATTTTAATCTCGTTCTCGCTATAGTCTCTTTTAGATACGTCTTCCTATTTGTTATTGACACACGTATCATAATAATGTCATAATAACTGTGTAGTGTCCGTTTGCTTGCAGTTATTTGGGTCCACGCGCTGTGTACTAGAAATTAGACTGGCGCCGCTTCTTCCTTATAATAATACTAGCTGTCACCCCGCGACTTCGTTCGCGATTAATTAGCAATAAATTAAAATTGCGACTATAATTTGAGATTTAAACTATCCTATCTCTCAAGTTGGATCGAACTGCACATGGTGTGCGAATTTTATTATAATCGGTTAAGTGGTTTAGGAGTTCATTGAGGACAAACATTGTGACACGAGATTTACATATATTAAGATTTCGATGATTGTTGCCATTATGATTTAAATGACTAATTTGGATGAATATTGTAACAAAGTAGATCTTGAAGAAGGACTTAAAAGGATTCGATTCGCTGTTAAAATATTGTCACATTTATTTAGTACTATATTACTAGTAATATGTACTACTTACTAGTAATAGCGATGGCAGCCTAGTTGGGAGCAGGTCCGCCTCTCAAGCCAGAGGGAGTGGGTTCGAAACCAGCCGACGGCACGCAAAAATTTGTTCATTGTGTGAACATATGTGCGTATTGTGTGTCATCTGCTACATGACTGGAGCTCGGTGTATGGTGACAGGCTCGCCCCCTGTCACATTTGGGACTGAATAACGTCCGGCGAAGTGTGGGTGTTGTATCTCTGCCAGCCCCCTCGGGGGAACGGTGTGACGTTATGTTATATATTACTAGTGGCTCCCTGAGCTGTAGACCTCGGGGCCGACGTCTGTTCTCCTCTACAGGTCGTATTGCTCAACCGATTCTCGTGAAATTTTGTGTGCAAGTTCGATAATTATACAGATTTGTTTTTATTGAGTCAGTGTTTGGAAATTTTTCAAAATTGGAAAAAGTCATATCTTCTAAATTTTGAAAAATAACACTTTATTTGTTTATAATATTTTGTGTAATAAAACAATCGTTTTTTGCGCACATTTTTCACCTATCTTCCCCTCATCTGCACTTCAACTGACATGGACATTAACCTATCAAACTCACAATTACTGTTTCATTTACGACGGACTCCGTTTTGTTTGTTTCATCTGCGCGGTCCGCGAGTCACCCCTAAATCACTCGTCAAGCCAATACCGCTACATAATCGGCGAGCGAACGATACTCGCGCTATGCTGTATGTGGACAGCTGTCTTAGCTTGTAAAGGTGTTAAAATAGATAGTTTTTGTGTGAAAAATAAGTCTAACGATACTTAGGGCAATATTCTAAAACAGTCAATCAGGAATCTCGATTTTTTTAAACTGGTTTTACATTCATAAAAAGTAACATTATTAAAAGAAAAATAAGAAACCCGGCTGCAAAATATTGTACCATAACATTGATTGACATGACGATTAAAATGACATGGGGGGGGGGGGGGGGGGGGGTATTTTGAAAGTTTCGAAAGTTACTTGTAACTTTTGCAAATTTTTAATGCCAATTACTTAAATAGATTATTAATTATATAATAATAGATAAGACATCTAAGGAATATTTATAATTTAGTTAGTAATTAATATACAAAGGCGGCATACCTACTCATTTTATGCGGCCGCCCTTTAATAATTTAATTCATAAAACTATTTACTATTTTTCTTCTATCCCTTACTACTACTACTCAGCTATTTGATTGCCTTGAGTTTGTTGGTTTCTCCAAAACTAAAACACCCTCAAGCCTAAAAAATCCCATTAATCGACTATTATCTGCTATAGACACCGCTGCCGAAAATAGACAAATAAATTGTGGTCAAAATCAAATCAAATAATAAAAAATAAAAATGAAAAACTGATGCCTACAAAATATTTTTTATACCTAATAGCCCCTTTTTTATCAATAATCACTTTACCCTCTTTTTTGCATTTCTGTTCCGACACCAAAGGCGTATTAAAATATCTCTATTAATAGCCTCTTCCTTTTAAATGTTGTTTATGAGTTATACAACGTTTATGAGGAAGGGTAATTTAAGGTAAGGTGAGGTAAGGTATTTAAGTAAGGTAAGGTACTTTTTTTTATCATAGACCATGATAAAAAAGGTCTACATCCAGCAAACACGTTATAACGTCATCATCACCCGTCTCTTTCGAACTTGTTGTAAATGACTTATTTCGGTCTTGTTTAAGCATCGATTAACGTCACTACGTGTTGCTGAATGCTATACCTGGCGGAGTATTTTATTAAATTAAAAGACGGACTATAGAGCGCTAGTATCTTTGACCCTATAAACCTTTCAAGACGTAACGGAAAACCAATATTTTTTAAACTTTTAAATAGCTAGCTAGCTAGCTTTTGTGCACCATGAGAATGAAAAAAGAATATGTTTTATTCCAAAAATTTTTAAACAAATTAAATTTAAGATTTCTTAAAAAGAAAATCTGTAAAATAACGCACTCAGTGCAGTAAATAATTTAGTTTGTTTATGTTGTAATTTCCGCGCGGTCTTTATTTAATTCTTGTCCCCATTTTGTAAAGCTATAAACCTATAAGCTTTTACTTATGGCGTCCGTATTTTACAGTCGTTTATCGGCAATTTTACAGCCATTTCGCGTTTCCGGAACTCACTCTTGATGATTATAAACATCGGCGCGATCCATTAATATTTATACATCCCGCCTGTATCGCCATTCGCATTTTACCAATTTTACTAAACACAAAACTGTCGCGCACTAAATTATTTTTTTAATGTTTCCGGACGATGAAAATTTGTTAGCAAAGTTGCCACATTAAAAAATTAATAGTGGTATTAAAACTATAATATTTCGCATGGTATCACTCGACGCGCACCGCCTGAGAGGAAAGAGAAATGCCCCTTATATCAAGCAGAAAATATGAGAATATCAAGAAAAATGTTGATTATGAGGAAATCATAAAACATTTTGATTTATAATATGTTCGGTTAACTACTTTTCACCTTCAATAAATTAATTTCGGCGGTGACAGATTGGCAACAAACATTCTAAGAAATTATTTTTTAATATGTTGTCGGAGACGTTTTAAAAAGACTTTCGTTGAAAAACAATCACCAGAATATACTCGTAAAAGCAATTTCAGCTTTTTGGGTTAATTATTTCTGTTGAAAAGTCTTTACTACAACAAATATATCAAAATACTCAATATCATATTTCTTATAGGTATTACTCACATTTTATGATACCAAGAATTACAATAAGAACTAGATAGAAAGTGTCACTAAATCACTACTACTAAAGTGTACTCGTACATCATCCAGTTTGCAGTACGCTAACACAGATACGACACAGAACGTGAGACAGTCAGCAATCCATTTTTTTTCTTGCACGAGCATTGCCACGCTAAGTTAGCAAACTGTAAATTGGATAACGTAATGGCCGTGTAATTGGATTTACTCGTATTTGTGTAAATGGAGATATTTGTTATGTTGATATTTTGTAAATTAAACTTACCTACATAGTTTTGTACAGTTTACAGGAATACTCTAAGGTGGTTAAGTTTTTATCAATTTTATAGTTCATGCAAATTCTAAAAAGTATCTTAACAAACCTCTACACAAAACATATAAAACTATATCAAATCATAATTTCTAAAAAAACTTTCCTTTGTTCCAGTGAAAGACCACCTCCACTCCGACCTCGAGACCGACGAGGTCGAAACCGACGACCAGACGTCAAACCTGGACGACGACCTCCTCACCCAGTCAGACCTGGACGAGAACGGCGACCCCAAGAGCCCTCACAGTTCCAGCTCGAAAAAAGGCAAAAGCTCCTCAAGTAGAGACTCCAAAGGCGGGACGAAGCCCAGAAGAGCTAGGACCGCCTTCACTTATGAACAGCTGGTGTCTTTAGAGAATAAATTTAAAACGACGAGGTATTTGTCGGTCTGTGAGAGGCTGAACTTAGCTCTTAGCTTGAGCCTGACGGAAACGCAGGTTGGTAAATGTTTAGTGATTTGTTTTATTGGTCTACTAGCTGCCCCCACAGTTTCACCCGCGGTCCCACAGGGCCGTTAACTTTTTCGCGATAAAAATCCGTCTCTGTACCCCCAACATGTCCTTTTCTGTATCCCAACAACGAGTATGCAAAATTTCATGCAGATCGGTTGAGTAGGTGTGAAAGCGTAATATATTGTGGAAAAATCAGCTGCTCCATACATTTCGTGGAGTGTCAATTGACATTTTTCCATAGAACAGCCAAAAAATATTATTTACATATGATTTATTTTTACATTAGCAATTTTGTTTTATCTCTCTATATTCTGTATATCCAAGCTAACAACAAGTAGGTACTCTATTTCCTGCTTATCCGCACGTAAATGTATCTTCAGTGAATTATTTTCTATCTAGTTTTCAACAAGATTTATACTCCTATTTATTACAAAATATATTTGCGTCTTCAGTAATATTATTTGTCGTAAGAGATTGGATTAGATGTCAAAAGTTATATTTATTAATCTCATCTCCTTCGACATGTTTTTTCGATGCTCTCTTCAATCTTTACGTAGCTGTTTTTTTACACAATTGTGGCGAAACCAAGGAATGGATGGTTACCTGTGTGTTTGACCGCAATTTTATTTATTTTATTTTTAAATACAGAACACAAATTACAAACTATAAAAAATCAAAAAATCAAATGCTCTTTAACTACGCTATCTCAATGTTCCTTATAACTAAGCGCCTGATGTATCAATTTTGATGAATGATATGCAATTAGAATTTCCGTTATAGCGCAAGTTTTAACGTTAAGCGTAAATCTAAAAACTCATCAAATTAAAATGTTCCTTCAACAGGTCAAAATCTGGTTCCAAAATCGCCGAACGAAATGGAAAAAGCAGAATCCAGGGATGGACGTGAACAGCCCGACGGTTCCGCCTCCGTCAGCCGGTGGCTTCCCATCAGGGCCGTACCCAGGCGGGCTGCTGTACAGCCACGGCGTGCCCTACCCCTTCACCGGGCCTGGGCCGTACGCGCCCTACTTCCACCATCTAGCAGCCAACCACCACCACTCGCACGGTAGCCTGGGTCATAGTCACACGTGATTGTGGCAGCATCCCGCGACCTCCCCGCGGGTGGAAAAGGACCCAGACAGTGAAACGAACTAAGGGACTAGGACTAGTGCAATTGTGTAGCTATGAATCGATTGTGATACGTATTGATAAGTTTAGATTAGTTAGGCTAAGGCACGTTTCTCTATTTATAAGCGCTGGATAATTTTGTAAAGTCTCACGGCTGTCACATCATCGTTGTCATAACAGGATATGCATCTCCATTTAGGTAAGTACTTAAGTACTTTTCAAATCCTTACATGTGTAAATACTCGTAATTAGTGGGTAGTGAATCGGTATTATTTTGGAGAAAATTATTGTTAATTTAAATTTGTATAAACATTATAAATTATTAAATCCTTGTAAGGAAAAATTAATTTTACTAATCTTGGTAGAAATTGGTTATTCAGCTATTTTGTACTACTAACTGGAGACGCCGCGCTACATTGCAATATCTCATTTAAAAACTGTCCCACACTTCACTCAGTTACTCGATAGACCCTCATTGAGTGACCGGTAGGGCACGTCCGCGTCGCTCGCCGTGGCAATACAGTAGCTCTCCTGAGTACGGCCCTGATTGGGAGCCCCTGGCTGACAGTGGCAGATTAATCGGGCTGTTGTCATACAGCATATTTATTATTACGTTTTTTTTTTCTATAATTAGTGGCATATCGTTTATAATTTGCATGGCATATCATAATCTAACTGTCTCTTTTACCTCGTAGTACATAATAGCCAATAACTTTAAATGTCTGAGGCTACTCCAAAAGTAACATAAGAACATTTTATTTGTAAAGCTGTAAATAGTTTAAAAAATTAGTAAGGCTACTCTTGTAATATAAAAAATTAAGGTAACCAGTAATATACTAAAAATAAAAATCCTAACTTATCATAAAATCGACAGTAACTCTGTCTGTCTGTTAGTAAGCTTTTCACGGCTAAACGGCTGAACGGATCTTGATGAAATTTGATAGTTCGTTGCAGTGTACCACGAGGAACGTTTTTGGATACTAATTTCTGAATAAACGCCAACGAAGTTGCGGGTAACAGCTAGTATGTTATATAAAAGCCTTTGCAGAAGTTGCATTTCAGCATAAGTTGAGTACCTCACGAGTTAACTGTTGATTATTTACAACTGCTATACTCAATCGCACCGGCTCACATGAACATTTAGCATGAGAGATAGATAAACCTCTTTATTAGGCTTCGTCCTGAATAAGCAAACAGTTAGGTAACAAACGGCTGACTGTTCCCTGACTGACTCTGACTGGGTTGCGAATCTGGCAAACCCAATGGCAGCGGCGAATTGTAGCAAAGTCACAGTCAAAGTCAAAGTCAAAATGTTTTTATCCAATTTGGGTATCAAAGATACACTTCTAAACGTCAATTTTTTTTTATTTTATTTAGTTAACAAACTGCAAATCAGCCGCTCACTGAATAAGTGGCAAGCGACACGCTGCAAGCTGCGTACATTGAATCTGCTCCATTTGAAATATGTACTGCAGTAATAACTGTAGGCTAACTAGAGGCAAATAGTCACCCGCTTACAGTTTGCTTAATCGATGGCAGCCTAGTTGGAGAAGGCCTGCCTCTCAAGCCAGAGCGGAAGCCAAGCGGAGCGGGTTCGAACCCAGCCGAAGGCAACCACCAATTTGTTCATTGTGTAAACATATGTGCGTATTGTATGTTATCTGCTACATGACTGAAGCCCGGTGTATGGCGACAGGCACGCCTTGTGTCACATTTGGCACTGAATATCGTCCGGCGAAGTGTGGGTGTTGTATCACATGTGACGATATAATATGTTAGTTGAATTTTTAATTGACTTGCTAAAATCATGTTAGTCCTTTTCTAAGTAGACAAAAACAGCTACATAATCATATTTAGAAAATAGATCTGTTAATTAAATCCTTTAGAATTGGGCCTATTGTTCACAGCACAAATTAAAAACCAGAAACAAAAGGATAATAATGCTAAAAACTAATAATTACAGTGTAGTTATAATAAAACTGGTTTTAGTGAGGTCATTCTCAGGGTCGGATTTAGAGGTGTTTAGGACCTAGGGCAACAACAAAGTGGAGGCCTCTAATTATTACTCGAATAAAATGAAAAATCAGTCAAAAATGTTTTGCAATTTCATTTATTGCAAGAAACAAATTACATTATTTAACTCATACTTTACAAGTAGGTATAAAAGTAAAAAAATATTAAGTAATTTTTTTTTAATCTGAGGGCCCTCTGTTGTGGGGGCCCCTGGGCCTTAGCCCCGCCTGCCGTCCCCTAAATCCGGCCCTGGTCATTCTTGTGTGTGTATATATTTAAAGTCCAGTCTCCACTGATGGAGCACGCCGTGCAAAGCAAGGTTCCATCAGTCTATCTCATTCTGAAGCGTGTGTAAACTTTGCAACCAGAACGAGATAGAAGCGTGCCTCGTGAGGTACTCGTATGCTCAGTCAGTGGAGACCCGGCTTAATGTATTTAAAAAAATAAGTAATGTACATTATTAGGTACGATGCTCAATGCTGTAAATATGTCGGTTACTTGTGTAAGTCGCGAAACTTGATGTTGATATAAAATAGTTTCAAGTTGTACGCTTGTTTTATTTACCTTAAGCCTTGAATATTCGCCAAATGCGTCTATTCAACTCGTAATAGTGAAGAAGCTACGGACCCTACCGATATGAAAAAAATATCACCAATAAGATCATTCTGTTACCTATTAATTAGTCTAATTAAAATATTATATTACTTACTAGATTGCGAGTAAAAAAATATTAAATGAACGTTGTTTTCGTTCTCATGGCGTGCAATACCGTGCTTACGGAGATTACGTTACTATATATTTTTACACCTTCGGATAGGAAATTAAAAATATGATTGATCGTTCTTTTACCATATTTTTAGAGCTAAAATTGAGTTAGTTTAGTAATATTTTGTGTTATTTTGAAGTATTTCGTCAGATCACGTGACCACTGACACCCGCGAGCTCCTTTGCGGGGGACGGGCCAGTCGGCGCCAGCGCCTCACGAAGGAAGGACGTACTCGCCTTGCCGAAAAATATTTTCGCATTTTTTTTCTATTTGTACGTAAATCATCAATTAAACAGTGCTTAATTATCCAGAGCCAATCAAAAAAAGTAGTTTTTCAAGACATTTGATAAGTTTTTAGTGACTTTACTACTAGTGAAAATATTTGGACAATAATTGATCGCGTTGTGAGTAGAGGGTACAGAAGGTTGATCCGATGAAAATGGGAGATGTCACCAAGGCAGCTAGGCGTAACAAAAAAATTGGACTCCAACTAGGTAGCTAAGTGGTAAGTACCTACCTACCTATTAATATTTAATTACCACATAAATATTTTTACCCGTTTGTTCTTATTGTGTAGACTGAAGTGACTAACCCTAGTGTCTGAGTTTTTAGTGGCATATGATTCGGTCTGACGTTTGTTGTCCTGATAAAAATACTTAATAGAAAACTACAGACGTGTCCTCCGACCTATGTTAACTCTCAGGGCTTCACCGTCCATTACACCTTATTGCGATGATTGTTGGATTTACCCGCCGACGCTGTGCGACCATGAACCTTATTTTGCTGTGATACGAGCCGCGGTCGCGCAGCGTCGTGCTGTACTACAATCATCACGCCACGGCACGGGCCCCATTGTACATGTTGCTCATGATAATTATCCAAGTGCAAGACTTGTCAGAACTGTGTTTTTTTTCTTGTTATGTACAAATGTACCTATATGTGTCATATTAGTACATTGCACAGGGTTATCGGTATAGGGTGTACTAAGCCAAACGGGGGTCATTGTACTCTTCATTATAAACAACGATTACTTTTTAAACTTTTTTATTTGTAAATTAAATCGGGGAAAAAAGCATCTGCTTACATTTTGTCGACGATCGATGAGCTTTTTGTATGAAACAGCTGTTTTTTTTCTCGTGATTTCATTTGATTTAATTATTCACAAAAATTATACTAAGGTCAATATACCTAAGCCATTTCAAATTGAAGCTGTGGCATACTTGCTGATGCCCCAACACCTAGTTAATAACATAGAAATGGGGAGTATTCTATAGTTAATAATAATAAATAATCCTTCTTGAACAATCGGGTAAAAATAAAATAATGATAATTATTATGTGTACTTACGATGTCAATATCAGAAAGCGGTCGTTGCGTGCGAACGGTGTAAATGACTAATACTATTTTTTGTTTTTGGTATAGCACATTTCCTAAACTAACCTACCTAAACTAGAAACAATCACATTTTTATGTTATAGCTGACCAACCACGGTCCGCAATACATTATTATTTTAGCAGTGTAGTGAGCATATTTTTCTAACTTATCCTGGTTTGTTAACCGACTTCAAAAATTAGGACGCACTCAATTATTACATTGTATAAATTTTACTAAACGTTTGTTGCAGCATAACTTCGTCATTTATTTTTTATTTGAAAGAATATGCTCACTAACACTCTGATCAGTCACTTTGAATAAAGTATTTTTTTGTAAAAAATAGTATTTAATACAAAAATTCAAGCATTTGCATTCAGAAAGTAGTGTTCCGAGTTATGGCCATTGAATTCGAAAGAAAAGTTATTACATTTTCTTACAACAATAACCGAGCGAGAGATCGTTAGCGAGCGAAGCGTCTATGCTTCAGATTCGACGAAAATGCTTTCGTATTTCCGAATTCCGTCTGGATTTCTGTCCGGATCTTTGCCCAGACCTGTCTTAATCTACAGGTCGCATTTCTTAACCTATTCTCTTGAAACTTTGTGAGTAAGTCCGATATTTAAAAAGAATTTTCTTGTCTAGGCGGTTATTGGAAATTTTTCAATATGGCAGAGATGTGATTTAAAAAAGGATATATCTGCATAATTGGAAAATTTCCAAAAAACTTTTTGATCCGAGTCAAAACAAAAATTTATATAATTGTCAAACCTGCTCACAAAATTTCACGAGAATCGGTTGAGGAGTGTGACCTGTAGAGGAGATCAAATACAAATACAAATAATTTATTTGGGTATAAAATACATGTGACAATTTCAAATCGGACAGACATCGGTCACGAGATCTCCAGCTCACAGAGTCACTATTGTATGTATTGTTATTTATTTATATTTATTAAATACAACAATTTCTTTGGTAACTGATACCAACCTGCATCTAGTCTTAATAGTTATTTTAATCTAGTCTCTATTGCATGAAGACTAGAATAGTAATATATTTTAAACTGGGATTATAAATTGGTAATTGTTTTATATTTTATGGTATCATGGAAAGAGACAAACGAGACGCTTTGAGTAATATGAATATTGTGTAATTAATATCTTTAAATTGCTCTATTTCATTTTTTCAGAAACAGAGATCAACGAAATTATCAAAGTTTAAACACAAGCGTTCAGCCAACAAAAAATGCGAGTACTGAACTAAGGTGAGTTAAAAGACATTTAACATCTTATATTATTAGGGTGACAAGCATAGTGCATAGTCAGAGCTATGCCAAGTGGAAATGCTATTGCTAAAGTTATCGTATGTCCGGCGTCCAGCGTCTGATTGCACGGATGTCCGATTGTTTTCCTCTACAGATCGCATTTCTCAACCGATATTTGTGAAATTTTGTAAATTTAGGTTTTATTTAAAATAGCGGAGATATGTAATTTGTGAGACGTTGCTCATAGAGCCACTACTTATAATCAGAGTGGCGCTGAACTGCTATGGGCATGCGTGACATTCACTTAGCGAGCGCGAAGCGCGAGTGAAGAACTTCCGTTTCAGTACTAAAAACTTATCCTATATTTTTATCTACAGATGCCTAGTTCAAAATCATCCGAAGGTTATCAGAGCATCCGAGGAACAGGGACTTTTTCACCTTCGAATAAACTGGTAATCATTTTTTTTTTGTGTACACAATGTACATAAATAAATTATTGATACGAGCGTTGGGACTTAGTATGGTTGCAAATTAATTATTATTTAATATTGTTTTTAGGAACAACAATATCAGTCTTCATTGCCGAATCTCATCGTCGAAGAAGAAGCAGAACAAGAACAGAAAGACAAAAGTTATTGGCGTATTATAACATTAGCTTCTTCTTCGTAAAATTTAAGGAAATATCAAGACACAATGGATTTGGTTGCGCCAAACAATCGATAGACTTGATTGGAGAAAAGCAAACAGGTCTTGCTTCTAAATTCACCTTTTTGTGAATAAAGAGTAACAATAGTAAATTATGTACCGAGAGCACAAAGCAGTGCCTTACGTCGCGGGCGGCTTATTGTACCTTGAGCGTAACGAGGGAATCTAGAGTTAACTCCCGAGCGCAGCAAGGGAGATGAGTCCTGAGGGCAGCGAGGGGTTCAAGCCGCCCAAGACAAAAACACTGCTTTATCCTAGAAGCGAATCCTCTTCTAAAAATACTGTCTAATATTATACTCTCTCATAACTAATAAAAAGGTACTAGTAAGGTACAGTCTTTTATTTTAAATTTCGTGCAGCTCGTGGAGCACGTGCTCGTATTTTTTTCTTGGTAGCTAGTTCAATTTTCAAATAAATTCTTCTTACAGTGCTTATTTTGAGTTTTCATTCAATGTTAATCTCTTTGCTTGGAAACTCCCAACTGCAAGCTTCGCTCGAATTTATGTTTCATCTATAAAACCAACATTTGATTTTCATGTGTTAGATTAAGGATGTGTTAATCTGAGCGATTACTGCCTTCAAAGCATTTGATTTATTGATATTTTTTGATTCTCGGTTTATTTTGATTATTTTTTTGGTGTTTGCTAAAATCTAAGCACTATACATGTATTTCAGCTACAAAAGGTTTTTCAATATCCAATCTAAGACCCCTTTAGTCCAGCTAGAGAGGATTTTTTTACTATATTAACTACTAGCTGTTGCTCACGATTTCGTACGCGTAGATAAAAAAAAGCTCGTTCCGTTAGTTTCTTGTATTTGTCATTCACAGGTCCCACTTCGAACCTGCACCCTTCTCTCTACCATCATCATATTGCCAGGCCATGGTACGGGCAACAGTTATCTAGTTGGCATTGGCAATTGTCTTTATACTGGGTTTGGCTGGCACTGTCCGATTAAAACGTCACGCTCAGACAGGTGTCTATGGCAAGGGTAGCGGGTAGGTAAGCCGTTAACTCGGCCTCCAAGCTAAATCTAATAGGTAGCCAAGTCTAATATGGAGTAGATAGTTACAATTTGTGTAGTAAGTAGGTTATATACTTGTTGGTAATAGGTAGAAGTACTAGGAGTTACTCGTACTATGCCAAATATTTCAGTCTGAATGTTTAGTAGGAATTACCTACTACTCGGAACCAGCCAAGCCAAGTAGGTAGTATATAGATACTATGTATATGTAGTAATTAGGTAGATACTTGTATGTAGTATCCTTCTTCTTCTACCTATAAGACTTGGCTGGCACCGACTTCAAATAGATGGGTAGCGCTTATAATAATTATATTAATTAATATTAGTGCTTATTTGTGGTTTGGAAGTCGCTTTAATTTTGTTACAATGATCACTTAAAACATCTTCTAACTTGACTTTTATTGAAAATCAGTTTACTAAAAAAATTAAGTAAACAAAATTAAGTCAAAGTGTAGTTTTTTATATCGTAAATTATGACACTTTTGTGCTAAGATCATTACACTCGAGGCGGTATTATAGCGCGAGCCGTATGCGAGCACACTAATGGAGCCAATAGTGTAAATTATTAACGCACACGCGTTTCATGTGACGTTTTTCATCACACATGCGAGGGGAAAAAACACAGACTTGCATTAGTCAATACATTTTTCTGAAAATGTATGCGCATTTTGCTGCTTTTCCACTTATCAAAATTTTACTAGGCATAATAATAAAGCGAGTACTTTGTTTAAATTATCATACCTAATTAATTGTCAATATTTTGATAAAAAAAATAATGTTTATTTACTGTTATTACGTAGTTATGATACTTTAAATCAAGAATTTAAGAAAAGTAAAAAAAAACTCTTGTTGATTTATTTAAAAAAAAGTCTAGTTTAGTTACTAGTGCGATAATGGTAAAGTAACAGCACACGTGCTTAATAGCTCGGATTATGAGCTAAAACTGATGTAATAAAGTCCTTTTTACGAGTGAGAGTGATGAAAAAGATATTAAACACAAACGCGTTTTTAACTTCGAGTAGGAACATAATTATCAGCAAAATCAGGCAAGAAACTATCGAGATAATAATGAGGTTGTAAGTTCTAGGTCCACTATGTTTTGAATCATTTTAGTCATTTTTATACTACCTGCTGATTATGTAAAACAGATTAGTACTACCAACTCGTAGAATACATTTTTTAAGCGGGCCGTCGATTGAACAGCTCTGCTAGTCCTAGTAAATATGTTTTTTGTTATGAGATTTTTGAAATGTTGTAAGCATTGGTTTAGGATAGGTTGAGTAATTTATCCCTGGTACCGGAGTTCTTAGGATGCCCATCAGGAGCCCTATTCTTACGAAAGATATTTTCTGATCAATGTCTCTCTCGTTTTAAAAATCATAGTGAGAGTGACCAAGAAACATCTCACGCGTCAAGAATAGCCCTCCAGGGCCATTCTTACGATATTATATTATTTCCCCTATTCCTACGCACGAGATATTTTTTGGTCAATGTCTCTCTCGTTTGAAAAATCATAAAAGTGAGAGGGACCAAGATAATATCTCACACTTCAGAGAGTCCGTGGTCTACGATTGTTTTTTTTAGATTTTACACGCACGACCAAAGGGAATCAAAACCTTTAGATGCGGGATATTTGTGAGTACATACTTAATCTACCTATACTTATAAACAAACTACCGCGCTCATGCTGCTTATAAGGCTCAACTTTAAAACGCCGTTGGCTTCAAATAATTTAGTAAAAAAAACATTACAATAAAGCATAACATCACAGAGGGCTTTCATTTTTAGGCAAAAATATTTTTTTCACGGTGTTTCGTCTGAATTTGTTTGTCTTTGAGAAATGCTAGCTCAATGTTCAAAAGCTTCGAGCGTTGATCACTAGAGGCGCTAAAACCAGCTGAGCGCCGAATGCCAAATGTCATTGGCGCATCTTAACCCCTTAATACCTTGGCCCCTGGCTTATGAAACGAAATGAAAAAGGTTTTTCAATACGCTTTGGTCGAAAAGTGTGCTTTATGTGGCTGTTCGAAGTTGATAATAGTATACGGGCAGCGCGCCGAGCGGAATCATTTAACACTAGTGCGGAAGAATATATTTTGTTTTGTTCTGTTAAAAAAAAACCAAGAAACCACACTCTAAGGGGAAATTTTTGACTTATTTCGAAAATAATATAATAGGTATTTTTATCCGACTGCGCAAGAAGGAGGGTTATGTTTTTCGAATGTATGTATGTATGTGTGTAAGAGGTTTCTTTGGCACGCCCTACAGCCTGAACAGTCTAGTATATACTAGACTAGGGCCGCGCCGCCGCCGCCTCAAATAATGCGTATAACTTTGGGCGACCAGCTCATAGGCACCTCTATATACGGTACGGCTTCGGCTTGGGCTATCGCCAAGGGAGACGAATTGCCCTGGCAGCCCAGAAAGGATTTGATCTAGTGCCGTAATTGGGGCGGTTGTTGTACGAAAAGAGAGCCTCTCAAAAGAACAGGCTTCCCTGTTCTTTTGAAACTGAGCATAAACAGATCGATTATTAAGAGACTAAACGATCTTCTAGCAGATCTTTGGCGTCGTCGGCGAGGTCGGTGTATGATTGTGTGCTTCTGGAAACCGGCGCCTATACCAAAAACTGGATACTTCCTGTTGCAAGGAGCTGCCGAGTCGACTACCCCAGCGCCGCCGATGTGACGAAGGCGATGAGGTCGTCCGGGTCGCATAGAATGTTTCTAGGGCGCCGGAGGGGGGGAGGGTCTGTGGGCTCTACGGAGTAGTCTACGGTTCTAGCGACAAGGGGGTTGGAGTGGTGGCGGGCACTATCAAAATAGCACCAAAAGAGAATCAGAATCAGAATCGTTAATTGTTTAAATATGTATGTGTGTTATGTCATTTATGTATGTTATGTATGTATGTATTTTATGTTTATTTAAGAAATTTGATGGACTGGCGGATGGAAGGGGAGTTCGAGATCAAAATGCAGGTCAGCAAAATGGAATCAGCTAAACCAAAAGCATGTCCTGAATGACCTGGAGCTTGTCCAAGTGGAGGTGAGAGGCGTGAGCGAACACTAAAGAAGCGTAGGTTATGACAGGACGGATGCACATTTTGTAAATTGACACCTTCTTTTTAAGGGACAATTTAATCCGTGTGCCTAGGTGTGTGGTAGAGTCGGCCTAAAAAGAAAGCCTATCTGGATGTGCTGCGAGAAGTTGAGTCGCCTTTCGGGGTCACGCCAAGGTACATATAGGTGAAGGTACCCCGGGGGATGGACTGAACTTGGAGCACGAATTGCTCCGTGGTGAAGGGTTTGGTGGGGTGTAGGTGCAGTGTAAGTCAGTCGTGTTTAGATATACGACTTGTATATCCCCTTGGTCTTTAGGGCTCCTTAGAGTGTCGAACTAGCTTCACATTAGAATATCCAGAATAGGTCAGATCATCTTTCAGTTAGGAATCCTAATAATTCTTTACTTAGGACTAATATTAACGTTTGAACGCATCAATAGCGTTCTAAATAAATAATTATGTATTTATACGGGTACGGATTTATGTGCGCATATTTTTTCTATGTATAACGCTAGATGGCTCTATTAACTAATTATTTAAATTGAAACTTCAAAGTAAGAAAAATAAATGATTAAACAATCAAAAAACCCGACGCGCTGTAAAAAGTGTAAGTAGTAATTGAAAAGTTTTTTGAAAAGATTTGAACAAGTTTTTTTTTGCCGGCTCGGCAAAAAAATTAAAAAAATCGACCCTACTCATAAAGTCTTAAGAGAATCGGTCGAGAAATGCGACCTGTAGAAGACAAAGATCCGGAACTTGGACATACGAAAGCATTTTTGGCGAAGCTAAAGCATAGACTCTTCGCTCTTTTATGCTTCGTCATTTAATCGACCGATTTCAAGTCGACTTAGCGAAAGCCCTAGTACATGGCTAGGCTACGCCTAGGCTTGTCAGTACATTTGTTGCAGTCAGTTGTGTACCGATGATACGATCTTTATCAAAGTTTGTAGGCAAGAAGTGAATTCTGATACAAGTTTTAAGTTTAAATATGAGTAAACCTTGTTCAAAGGTTGTCAAAATAGGATCATTATTTGAATATGACTCGTAGCGCTTCGTAGCCTTGTAAGCCGTAGCGATCGTAGCAAGGTCTACAAGTTAACACGTAGCAAAGTCTACGAGACAACCTTCGTTTTTTCCGACTGCTCAGAAAAAGGGTGTGTTTTTCGGATGCTGTGTGTATGTATATTATGCGGTACGCAGCAAACTACCGTTTTTAAAAAGGAATGATACTTTATTACTTAAACTAAATTTTACAAAGAATTTAGAAATAGTATTAAAATGAAATAGATCAGAGTCGAGGTACAACTGGAGTAGAACTGAAGTACGGGGTTAGGTGTGTGAAGGTATATATAGTAAGGATCAGGGAAGGGATGCTGGGAACAAAACAATCTAATAATTTAATAATGTAATGATTTATTTACTAACATTTAAGCTAACGATAATGATTTTGTTTGTTTACTTAGGCCTAGTCACAAAAAGAGTAGCAATTACCTTATCACTATAATCACTAATGGGGTGCAGAGATCGGATACATAACATCTCCCCCCTTAGAACTAAGATTGGGCGCGAATGCCCGACTTTTGAGGAGTGCCGTCGGCAGAGGTGATGACGTCGTCGTCGTCGGATTCGTCTTCTGACACGGCGACGCTAGTGTCGAGGTTGGAGAGCGGGATAGCCACATGAGTTTTTGCCTTCTTCAGTCGAAGCAGTTGTTGTACATCTGAATGCAGCCACTGGAATGTTTATGTCTTCTCAGGAATGGCGTAGGGCAATGACGACACAGCTTGTAGAGCAGGAAGGAGAGCATCGTTACTCCCAGTATGTAAGTCATAAAGTAGAGCTTTGTCGAGTGCTTTTCTAATAAGGAAGCTTCTCGGAAGGCTTTAATTTTCTTGGACTGTAGCTTTAAGTCCGCCTTGATTGAATTTAATCCGTCGACTGGAACGTTGTTTATCCGGATTGGTATGAGTTCGGGCAACTTAGGTGTATCTTCAGAGACTTCAGGGCAATTGTCTTCAATGTCAACAGTGATGATAGGATGATTTATGTTTCTTGATTCTTCATTTGTTGCTGTCAGTATAATGAAGGTTGAGTAGAATCTACAGTTTTCTGGCAACGTGACAATACCATTTCCTTGTAGAATGAGGTATTTTACAGTTTCACCACACTGAAGTGTTGAAGCGGTCTCATTCTGCAGCATGTAGAGCCATTTGTTAGGTTGTATTGACTGAAATACATTTATGTGTGCGGAGAACGTCGTAGTTTCGCAGATTTCAGGCAGGCTTCTCGCTGTGAGTCTAACATTTCACACGGTGCTCGGATCTGTAGGTTGTAGATCGGTAGGTTGCAAATCCATCTTCGTGAGCCAATCGTTTTATACGTTGATAAGGAGTCCGTCGCAAATTTTCAGTAGGTAGTTGCATGAAATGTTCGTAAATGAGCTGTAAATAGCCATTTTCAGGATCGTCGTTTCTAGTTAAGTCAATGATTGTTTTGTTCCCAGCATCCCTTCCCTGATCCGTACTATATATACCTTCCCACATCTATCCCCGTACTTCAGTTCTACTCCAGTTGCACCTCGACTCTGTTCTAAATCATTTTAATACTATTTCTAAATTCTTTGTAAAAGCTAGTTTAAGTAATAAAGTGTCATTCCTTTTTAAAAACGGTAGTTTGTTGCGTACTGCATAACAAATTGGCGCAGTCGGTAGGATTTTGCGCGAGCACTCGAAGACGACAACAACGCAGCGTACGGTCAACGCTACGGTTCCTACAGGGATTCAACGTGTCG
The DNA here is from genome assembly GCA_911728515.1 of Peribatodes rhomboidaria. Taxonomy (NCBI): domain Eukaryota; kingdom Metazoa; phylum Arthropoda; class Insecta; order Lepidoptera; family Geometridae; genus Peribatodes; species Peribatodes rhomboidaria. The sequence continues at coordinate 4,819,250 of OU452190.1, forward strand.
CCGACTCAATGCTCCCGCCCGTCCGTCGTACTTTGCTGGTAAGTGGCTATACTACTGGTTTTGCTCGATTCCTAATCCTAATTCCTAAATCCTAGTTAATAATCATCATTCTTGTCTTGTGTCATCCATTGTACCTCATATTATTTCATTTGCACAAACCTTATCTAAAATGGCTACTACCTCTGTTTCTACTACCTCCAAGACTCTTTCCGTTGAAACATTGATAAAATTTGTCCCTGAGTTCAATACCACCTGTGATTCAGATGTGCATAGGTTCGTCCGCTCCTGCAATGCAGCCTTTCAATTAGGTTCTCCCGCGGACCAGCAAATACTACTCATTTACGCTCTTAATAAAATTATTGGGCCTTACGCCGCTGACGTTCAAGGCAATTTTGTCATGAGAAATTTTAAGGTCCTATTTAATAGATAAATTCTCAAATGTAAAAACAGTTGCACATTTGATACTGGAATTACAGTCTCTGTTTCAAAAAGATAAAGAAACCGTCACAGATTATTATCACCGCGTAGACTTGTTAAGAAGTAAAATTATAGAAAAATTAACAACGGAAGTTAATTTCAGACTTCCTTCCTCGCAGAAACCCCTGATAGGCAGTTCAATCCCACACGACCTGCCCCGCCTAACGTAAATAATTGCAATTACTGCAAAAATCCAGGCCACTTTATTTCTGAGTGCAGATAAAGAGCCTACAAAAACTTAAGATTCGGTCAAACGCAGCCTAAGCCCGTTCAAGTCCATAATCTAAACTCGCAGGCAGCCATCAAATTAGGAAACTCGATGGGAACCACTTTAGCCTGCTACCCTTTGACCCAGTCGAGCCAGGAGCTGAAACAGATTCCAGACCTCAACCAACTCCAGTTAGAGTAAAATTGTCTAAATCAGTTACTCGTGAAAAGTCAACGCAAGTTAACGCAGTCTATCGCTGAGAAACTCGCGACGCTTTTACGCAAACATCAGCAGCCTACGAACAGGGTAACCAGCCCCAAACCCTTGGCTGTCTTGTCCCTAAATCCACTGTATCTACTAAATCCACTGAATCCATGAAACCTACCGAGATTACTAAATCTACAAAACCTACTGAGCCCGCTAAGCCCACTGAAGCTGCTATATCTACCAATTTCACTGAATCCAACAATTCGAAAACTAAATCCAAGCCTAAACCTAAGCCAAAATCTAGAATAAGCCTCGTACAATTCCAATATCTGCTCTCAACGTCCCTCCAAAAGACCTCTTGTATTGCAAAATTCATGTTGATGGACAACCAGTCACTCTCTTGATAAACACAGGAGCCGCAATCTCTGTGTTGCGCAAAGTCAAAATTGGTAACGCCCCTCTAAATACAAAAAAACATCGTGTCCGTTATAGGCGTCTCAGGTAAAAATAGTCCTATTCACAGCCACGGTACAGCCGAGATATCTCTAGACAATTTCCAAAAACATGTTTTCTACTTCGCAGATCTCAATATCTATGCAGACGGAATCCTAGGTCTTGATTTCATGTCAAAGTCAGGTGTCAATATCTATATATCATCAAAGACAATGCGCGTGGACAAATGTAGTTACAAGCCCTTTAGTTTCGGAGAAGATAATAAGTGTTTAAACGAAGACAAACACTTTGTAAGCTAAAGATCTGAAGTGGTCATTACATGTACCACGAAAGACATTAAGTCCGGACAAGCACTAGTCGAGAAACATAACATTGACAATGGCTCATTGATTCCAAATGCATTAATTTATATTGTTGACTATAAATTTCTAATAACATGCATCAACACAACATATACAGACAAAGAAATTTCCACCCCTATTGTTAATGTGACTCACTTTGAAGAGTCATTAGACGACGACAGAGTCCAAATCAACACAATATCCAGATCAACAACAACAGATCGGCTTGACCAAGTTCACAAATTAACTAGAAGAGACCATTTAAACAACGAAGAAAACCAATCTTTGAATCAAATTATCGACAAATTTTCAGAAATATTTATCTTGAAAGCGACCCTCTAACTACTCTATTTACAAGCCATACCAAACACACTATTCCCACAGTTTCAGACGCTCCAATCCACTCAAAAACTTATCGGTTCCCATAAGTCCATAACCAAGAAGTAAAAACACAAGTGCAAAAGCTTTTCGACCAAAATATAATTCAACCTAGCACTTCACCTTGGGCTAGTCCCATTTGGATAGTCCCGAAAAAACTCGACGCTTCGGGTAAGCGCAAACGGCGTATGGTTGTCGATTACAGAAAATTAAATGAAGTTACGAAAGGGGACAGCTACCCCTTACCAAATATAACCGACATACTTGACAAACTAGGTCATTCAGTTTATTTCACGACACTAGATCTCGCTTCGGGTTTTCATCAAACTGAATTAGATCCGCAAGATATTCCGAAAACAGCTTTCACTACCCCCTTTTGGTCATTACGAGTTCCTTCGCATGCCGTTTGGCATAAAAAACGCACCTGTTACCTTTCAGCGAGCCATGGACAGCATTTTGTACGGATTACAAAGAGAACGCTACCTTGACGATATTGTCGTATTTGCTTCCAGCATTCAAGAACACGAAGAAAAGCTCACCGAAGTATTTCAGCGACTAAAAAAGTTTGGCCTGAAAATTCAACCCGATAAATGCAAGTTCATGAGGAGAGAAGTAGCATATCTTGGTCACATCATTATCTTATCTTGCTTACAAAATCACGACTTCAAAACACTTTACATTCCCAAACTGAAAAACGACCCCACTTGTAAGATGACAGGTAACGAACAAGCTCGAGTCACTGCATATTTAGCAGACTGTTATGACTGTGAAATAACTATTTGCCAGAATAGAATTAAAAATCCAACTAAGGAAGAGATCCCAGGTATACTGAAAACCTTTCATGACGAACCCCTTTCAGGACATAGAGGCATATTAAAAACCACTCGAAAAATCCGTGAAGAGTATTTTTGGAAAGGTATGACAGACGATGTTAAAAAATACATCGAAAACTGTCTGACATGCCAACGAAATAAAATTCAGAGACAAACATACAAAGCACCTATGGTCATAACCTCCTCTTCCGTAGAACCTTCTGAGCGCATCACCATCGACTTAGTATCTTACTCCGATACTACAGGTGATCTAAATAAGTACATCCTTACTTTGCAAGATGACCTCACTAAGTTCGTTCAAGCTTGCTTGTCGGGAATCGGGTAGATTCCCGACAAGCAAGCAATCTCTATAGCAAAATCTCTTCTCATCTTCTGCCAACACTACGGTATACCTAAACGGTTTCATTCCGACCAAGGCGGTGAATTCGTGAACAATATCATAAAACAACTTATGAAACTCTTAGGCACGAAACATACATTCAGCACAGCATACCATCCTCAGACTAATGGTTCACTAGAACGTTTCCATGCCACCCTCCGTGATCATATTCGCATGTATCACCAAAGAAGTAACAGTAATTGGGATCAAATCATTCCTCTTGCTATTATGTGCCATAACACATTTGTAAACAACACAACTGGCTACACACCTCACGAATTACTATTCGGCTACAAGCCTCGTCTCTTATATTCCGCTAAAGACAACGACGACTACACTACGCATGACTACTTGCGGGATTTAAATGAAAGGTTAGAAATTGCACGCGAAATCGCTTCTGCCAACAGTAAGGCAATGAAACAAGAAGCCAAAAAACGCTACGACCAACATATCAAAAATATAGCCGAGTTCAGACTAGGAGATAAAGTAATGCTCAGAGTCCCAAATCCTAATAACTTGCACAGTAAATGGGACGGTCCTTATGGCATCACAAGGAAAGGCTTCAACGAAAATTACCTAATACGCAAGGGTGCACGAAATTGGTGCATGGAAATCGGCTACGACCTTTGCATATTTCAGATATACATACATAACTTTTCAAAATTAGTAGTTCTATGTAAGTTATCTATACTTGTAGTTGTAAAAATACTCATAGCGTAATTATACTATTTCAGGGTCATCCATACCCTAACCGACCCTATTCCTAACACCACACATCAAAACATCACAACGGACAGACGTTGGATAACTTAATGCATAATCCCTATTTTAGTTTCATAATGTTATCCTTAGTCAAGTTTATTTTCTATATCCTATTATACAAGATACATACATAAGCTAGTTAGATCATATTCAGGTTAGTTTAGTAATTAAAACATCTTTCAGTAACTACTATTCAGTATGCAATTTCCCGTTTTACATGTATTCCGCAACCCTAGTTGCAGCAGATGCTATTATCTCCCCGATGCCTTCAAATCCAAGTTTATACTTCCAAGAAGAAGGCGAAGTCCTAATCACTGAATCGTCATGGAAACTAATCGTACGAATATATAGAAATTTAGAACCTTTATTTATTTCGCGAGATTCAATCCAACGTCTGAGTAACAAGTACTTCCAAGTAATCTCATCGAAACCCAAAAGCTTTTCTGTACACACTACGACCTCTTTTATCAAATTAAGCCTTAATTAAATTAATTCTAGACTTTCAGAACTTAGCTCCTACAGCACTAAATCCACTAAGTCCAAACGCGAGCTTTTAGATGGTTCAGGATCTGTTCTTAAATGGCTCATCGGAACTCCTGATGCAAAAGATGCGCGTCATTGTGAAAAGTGCATTGAACTCTTAGAAAACAGAGAAATAGAGCAAGCCGATATCCTTAAACAACAAATTCAAATAATATCGTCCACAATTACTAATTTCAATGATACCATCCAGAAAATATCTTGTGACAAATTTGTCCTGAATGAAAATCTAGAACGCATCGAAAAATATTTAAATACATCAGGTAATGTACTTTTCGACCTGAAAACTTCCGAGGAAATTTCAGTAATTTCCAACCAAATTTTTGAATCAGTCATGACTCTCGAATCCGAAATAGACGACATCTTAATCGCTATTCTCTTCATCAAATCAGGCGCAGTACACCCTTCAATTATTTCAGTCGAAAGGCTATACTCAGAATTATTTTCAACTACTCATCTATGGATTGAAAGCCTAATTCTTCCCGTAACAATTGAAAATGTACATAAAATCTTAGACTCCGCCTCCCTTTCGTCTTACATCTACAAAAATAAAATAACTTTCATAATGGATTTCCCACTGGTCAAGAATGACAAGCTTACTCTATACCACCTCTAATCGATTCCCATACCACATTCTAACACTATCCTCTATTCCACTCTATTACCTGAGTACCAATACCTAGCTACTAGCCCGACGAGACAACAGTACGTTGCGACGGACTCCATGTCAACGTATAAAACGATTGGCTCACGAAGATGGATTTGCAACCTGCTGATCTACAACCTACAGACCCGATCAACGTGTGAAATGTTAGTCTTAATACACACAGCGAGAAGCCTGCCTGAAATCTGCGAAACTACGACGTTCTCCGCACACATAAATGTATTTCAGGCATTACAACCTAAGAAATGGCTCTACATGCTACAGAATGAGACCGCTTCAACACTTCAGTGTGGTGAAACTGTAAAACACCTCACTCTACAAGGAAATGGTATTCTCACGTTGCCAGAAAACTGTAAATTCTACTTGACCTTCATTATACAGACAGCAACAAATGAAGAATCAAAAAACATAAGTCATCCTATCATCACTGTTGACATTGAAGACAATTGCCCTGAAGTCTCTGAAGATATACCTAAGTCGCCCGAACTCATACCAATCCGGATAAACAACGTTCCAGTCGGCGGGTTAAATTCAATCAAGGAGGACTTAAAGCTACAATCCAAAAAAATAAAAGCCTTCCGAGAAGCATCCTTATTAGAAAAGCACTCGACAAAGCTCAACTTTATGACTTACATACTGGGAGTAACAACGCTCTCCTTCCTGCTCTACAAGCTGTGTCGTCATTGCCCTACGTCATTCCTGAGAAGACAGAAACATTCCAGTGGCTGCAATCAGATCTACAACAACTGCTTCGACCGAAGAAGGCAACGAACTCATGTGGCTATCCCGCTCTCCAACCTCAACACTACCGTCGCCGTGTCAGAAGACGAATCCGACGACAACGACGTCATCACCTCTGCCGACGGCACTCCTCAAAAGTCGGGCACTCGCGCCCAATCTTTGTTCTAAGGGGGGAGATGTTATGTATCCGATCTCTGCACCCCATTAGTGATTTTAGTGATAAGCTAATGACTACTCTTTATGTGACTAGGCCTAAGTAAACAAACAAAATCATTATCCTTAGCTTAAGTGTGATGCTTTGCAGGAGCGGACGAACCTCTAAATCACAGGTGGTATTGAACTCAGGAAATCATTAATCATTGAACTTAATTGATTTTATCAATGTTCTGTTTTTTTAATGTAGAATAGGTCCGCGTTTGACCACCAACTCGCCTGATGTTAAGCGACGTTGTGGTCTAAGATGGAGCACGAAGACCTATAAGGTACTTATTCACTCTAGCCTTGAAGTTTTGTAGAGTGAAGAAGTACAAAGACGGCTGTTGAGTGAGGCGCTACAAGTGCGCTACTTCTCAGACCCGTCTTCGGAACGGAAAGAGTTTCAACGAAAAGAGTCTTGGAGGTAGTAGAAACGGAGGTAATAGCCATTTTAGATAAGGTTTGTGTAAATGAAATAATATGAGGTACAATGGATGACACAAGACAAGAATGATGATTAATAACTAGGATTTAGGAATTAGGATTAGGAATTGAGCAAAACCAGTAGTATAGCCGCTTACCAGCAAAGTATCAGAGTTGGCGACACGTTGATTCCCTGTAGGAACCGTAGCGTTGACCGTACGCTGCGTCGTTGTCGTCTTCGAGTGCTCGCGCACAATCCTACCGACTACGCCAATTTGTTATGCGATACGCAGCAAACTATCGTTTTTAAAAGTACACACTTTATTACTTAAACTAACTTTTACAAAGAATTTAGAAATAGTATTAAAATGATTTAGAACAGAGTCGAGGTACAACTGGAGTAGAACTGAAGTACGGGGATAGATGTGGGAAGGTATATATACTCGTAGTAAGGATCAGGGAAGGGATGCTGTGAACAAAACAATCTAATGATTTATTTACTAACACTTAAGCTAACGATAATGATTTTGTTTGTTTACTTAGGCCTAGTCACGTAAAGAGTAGTAATTTAGCTTATCACTATAATCACTAATGGGGTGCAGAGATCGGATACATAACATGTATGTGTGTTTGTCTGCTGCTGTGAAAGCTGTAAGGGGCGCTACACAAATAATCGAGCCGGCTCATTCGGTTTGATAATATTGTCTTGATCGGGAAGGGCCGCTTAGAGCAAATAGTACACATACGAGAATACGGTTTTACCGGCCCATTTGTGTGTGCAGTGCCCCTTACTGCTTAAATGGCCTTACTCTTTCATAAGTATCCTCTCCTTTCCAAGGTTGCCTGGAAGAGATCGCTCTTAGTGATAAGGCTGCCAGTTGTTACACTACAGTTTAAGATTTTTCTGTTCTTTTGTTTTGTTATTTCTGGTGTGAACAATAATTTTTTATATAACTTTGACTTTTTTTATAAGTTTATAAAATATTTTTTTTGAAGAGATAATTTTTACAGACAGATAACTTATTATTTTTTTATTATATCTGCTTTCCTCGATAGAGTTAGGATTATACTACCTACTAGTAAGCAGACATAAAAAAAAAGGTTATCTTCCTTCTTTAATTAATGGACTTAATGAACTAGCTCAAAACAGAGAAGAGTGGCGCGTCTTTGTATCAGAGAGAAATATGTATTGTTTTGTTGTATGTATTAACGAACTTAATATTGTAAAAAAACATCTGGGTAAATCTCCCGAAGTTGATGTTTCTGTAGTTTATACTTACTACTTAGCTAACTAGCAACTTAGCTCACTACTACTTTGCTAATGTGTGCCAAGTTTGTGCTAAGAAATAGTAATGCTATGCCTGGATTATTCAAGTCATAACATAACTACGAGTATTTCTTAGCATCAAACTATAACGCAAAAGCAAAACCAGCAAAAAGTTGCGATGATCGCCGCTTCTCAATCATCTCTACCTACATCGTCACTAACTCATGGAAGCGCATTCCACCGCCAGCCCTTCATCCTTGACTGACATCAGCACCAACAGACCGTCAAGCCGTCAGGCATCCGTCAAGATTAACTAGCTAAGAATGTGTTGAGCGTATTTTTTTCAGCATCTTTTTATAACAAGGCGACACTATGTCGACTCGACACCAGACTGAATAAAGGGGGAAATACAGCGAAGCTGAGTTTTTTATACAAATAAGTTTTGTTGTGCATTGTTTATTTTGTATGTTCTTGGAAAAGTTACACGTCAGCTTCGCTTTGCATCAAATTTTTTCAATTTTTTCGTTTTGCAAAAGAGAGGGAAGAATTGTTCCTGAGGCCAAAATTTATCATCATCATCAACTATTTTTTACCCATTGCAGCAGGACTTGCACGCCTTGCTTTCTTGCTTAATAACTTTCGTCTTCAGCGCGTCAATTTTAGTGATCTAAAATGTAAGAAGTCTGAATATTTAATTCTCATTTTAAGCATTTGAACGAGCTAAAACACCTATCTACAACCGCAGTAGCGCACATATCTGCCAAACTAAAGATGCCTTACTGTAAACTTTGCTAATCCGTGCCCGTCGGGGACGCTCTTTGATACCGCTTCCAAGATGGCGGTCGCTCATCTGTCATTTTTAATTGTATGTCAAACCGTTTCGGCGAGAGCCGTCACGCGCCGCCGCTGAATATATTTAGTTTATAGCGGTATAAACGATACTATTATTAGTGGAGATGCGACCCATTATATTCACATTTCCATTTGGTTTCTGACTGTTAAATTTAATAATGGTCTTTGATGGTTCAATGGAGAATGTGCTAGTTAAAAGCTGGTAGGTGGTGGCTTTTATCGTAGCTAATGATAATCTATTGATCACTTTGCAAACCAGAATTATAATGTTTATTTTGAAATAAAAAAAAACACGCAACTAAAATCTTTTCTACATAATATTAAACGACAGCTGCATATTTTGATTTCACGATTTTTTTTTAATTTTCCTTTGTAATTTTTAGAATAAAAGTGTCCGTTAATTTCCGTCCTCACAAAGAATAGGTACCTACCTCTTTGAAAAAAAACATTCCAAAAAAACCGAAAACATGAAGAAGATCGCTAAATCGATATTGATTAAATTAGCGACAGGAAACCAAAATAAAATGAGTGTACTAAACTGCGAGGAGGCATAAACTTATAATATTTGTACGAAACTAGAGAAGGCTAAATTTAATAGCAGAGGAAATGATATTAAAACGTTCTAACGAATCGATTTTCGCGTCAATTAAAATATCGATATAACTCTAAACGGCCGGAATAGGATGCTCTCCTTGTTATAGCCCAGTCGTTTACACGTCTAATATTTACATCAAAGTCTTATTGACAAACAGATGAGTCCTTTGAACATAATATCAGGGGAAGCTACTTGTAATGTCTCAATTTTATCTGCGAACGGAGAATAGTGTTGAGCTTTGTCGATGTCGATAGATTTCATCGTAGTCATTATTTTAGTTCATAATGACTGCTGGACATAGCTATCTATTTAAAGTTTTAAACATGCCTTTCATTGATATATTATAATCGAGATATCCTTCGTTTTTTTTTTTAAATTTTCAGCGAGTTTTCACGAAAAGTAAATTTGCCCCGATGGGGGCTAGCAGAGGTGTAATACAACGCCCACACTTCGCCGGACGATAATCAGTCCGAAATGTGACAGGGGGTGAGCCTGTCACCATACACCAGACTCCAGTCATGTAGCTGATGACATACAATACGCACATATGCTCGCACGATGAACAAATTGGTGCGTGCCGTCGGCTGGGTTCAAACCGGCTACAGGGAAAAATTACCAAATTTGTGGAATGTAACAAGTGTAACATTGCAATTAGGGTAATCTAAATTGTGTTGTTGCACACCTTGACTTGTTTTTAAATGTTCACTAGTTGGTATATAATCCAGCTGTAGACTTATATGGGCTGATGATAATGATTACCTAAGTTTTAAAGATCTAAATGAGCTTCCAGAATCTGAATTAAGTTGCTATTTAACAAAACATGCTGAGGTAATGGTATAAAAGTATCGATAGAGTAATTATCCCTTCACTAGCCGCCTTTTATTTCCCAATAAACTAAATATACCGCCTTTCTTCAGACGTTTTCGACAACCACCGAGTGGCAATTAAAAGTGACAAATGGTATGAGTTATAAGCGTACATCTACTAGTTATAGCTATGTGTTGCTTGTTACAGCACGACTAACTTAACTTTGCAGTTACGCGAGGGAGCCACTGTCGTGGTTTCTAAATAAAATTTTGTAGTTTTTTGTTGGAGATTTTGGTATGGTCGTTTAGTCAACTCTACAGGTTAGTTGGTCGGTCTGTATATATTTGTGTTGCGCAGTTGTAACGCTCTGACAGCTGATTCTCAAATGCTTCTGATCTTAGTACCGTCCACTTGTATTTAGATGATGTGGTTGATGACAGAAATGTTAGAACATGTTATATTTGAAGTAGTTCAATTTGAAGGTTAGAATTAAAATAATATATGTAGACAGGTAGGTGAGTATGATTTTATAAAAATAGTTTATTGATAAATAATGAGATATTTATATAAACTAGTAAGTAAGTACGTCATTTTTTGTGTACTAATATCACAAATAATTCCTAAGTTTGTAATTTTTCGTAAATTAACACAATTTAAGACACATCTCAACATTATTGTCTAATTGCAATCAAAGCTCAATGCAATGTGAATCCGGCTTTAGCTGTGCAAAACACAACCCATAAAACTCTCCATAAACATGCTGGTTACAGTAGGAAGTTGGCGCCAACACCGATAGTTACCTACTCCTTGACTGACAGCTCACAAAAAGATAAAAGCGTTCGTTGTGTTTGAGATGTTATGACGCGTGACTTTTGGCTCCTACCGTCCCTCCTTGTCATCCAGTGCATTAAAAAACGATAAATGATCCCGCCGTCTAAAAAGGTACTTGCCAGCTTACAACACTATTTTCTAAATTATTGAGATAATTTGTAGCCCGCAAATATCTGTGAATATTTCACGGTACACATTATGATGTTTTTTAGCGAAATCACTTCATAAAATATTTCGAGAAATATTGTCGTGTAACCACGAGCACTTAATGCTAAAAGGTTTATTTTAATATTAATTATGATTCTTTTATCTGGCAATATTACACGTCGCGAGAAGTGCTTTTGTTTTTTGGGTCTTTGTTCTTTTAAAATGTTTAGAACAGCTGTTAATTTTTAATGGTTGTCACAAAATGCTTCGTTGTTTTTTTACGGTTGCGAAAGTAAGTTTTTTCATAGAAATCTATTTATTTTAGTGATAATGTAAATTAACACAATGACACGGTAAAAAGACGATACATTATTCAAAATTATGACTGTTTAGTAAATCTGAAAATGTTTGCTAAGTGCTTAGGTTTATGATTCAATTTCTTTAGGTGTGCTAGTATCTTCGATCACATTTAAATCCAATATCACAGGAAATATTTTAGAAAAGTTACATACATATCGTTACGCCTTTCTCCCGAAGGGGCTGGCAGAGGTGTAATACGACAGTATTACACCTACATTATTACATTATATACATCCATATATATATACTTTTAAATACATACTTAAATAGATAATTAACACCCAATTATTGGTGACATATAACAGTTAATTAATTAATTAATGGTCTAAAGCCTTGCATTTTAATGAATTTTAGCATACGAGAAAAAGATTTACCCACTCGTAAAAAAATTCTCCATCGCACTTAGTTGCCTAGGATAAAAAACAACATTCAGTAGAATTGCGAACCTCCTTATTGGAGGTTGGCTAGAAAAGATAGCGTTACTATGAGGATGCCCTATTTTGCTACAGATCCATAAAACGTACATACTACTAATTTCTCGTTTGTAAAAGAGTCTTGTATGTTGACATAAATGTCTTGCAATACTCTCTTTGTTCAGTCTTACCATCAACGCCACCAGTTCGAAATAGTCTTTGGAAATAAATTTCCACTGTACCTTGACACGATCAAAGGTGCTCAGGGCTGGCGTGGCGGCCTCGCTCTTAATTACTGATGACATTCAGTCTAGGGCTGTAGGCTGTAGGCATATAGGGGTTCCGTGACGATTTTAATTTTCCATACAAACGCGCTTGTCGAATTCCTTGGAAAGTGTTTTAGATTTTAGGTGTATGGGCGTAATTAAAACACATAAAAATCTCAAATCTCCGAATAGGGTCCCAGGAGCGTTAAACGTTTAACGCAACCTTGTTGGAAGTCGCATGAGAAGTTTCGCTTCAAAACTAGAGTCTCCAAACGAATTTGACCACGAGACTAGTTATTTTGTATGAGACTCGATTATTTTTCTGTTGAATTTTGAAAACTAATGTACTAAAAGATATTTTGCTGTAGCAGCTTGTTTATTATCATCCAAAAACATTAAAACAGTCGGGTAAAAACAGAACTTTTTATGCAATTTTTAACCCCGTTGAAATCTTTTGTTGCACATTTACGTGAAAATTATGACACGCGTTGATGTCTTTAATTTATAAAAATAACGATAAACTAAAAATGTTAATTAGTCCAGAAAACATTTTTGTTTTAAGATAATTGAATCTCAGGTGAAATTTGTAAATGGAGCATGCCTTCATTGCAGAGCGTTGAGAATCGGTTGGCAATGTCGCTTCGCCACCGTGGCTAATGATGACTTATCTGCGCCCTGGATATGATCTAAATTGGCTAAGCAATAAAACTGACTGTGAAATCATTTAAAACTATCTGAGCTGGGTCTGGTTGTTATTTGTCCGTGTGTTTGTAGTTGTTGATAATTTAAATTGATAATTTAAAATTTTAGCGATGATAGCCTAGCCGGAGAAGGCCCGCCTCTCAAGCCAGAGGGAGTGGGTTCGGACCCAGCCGAAGGCACGCACCGATTTGTTCATTGTGCTAACAAATGTGCGTATTGTATGTTATCTGCTACATAACTGGAGCCCGGTGTATGGCGACAGGCTCGCCCCCTGTAAAATATATATATACTAGCTGTCACCCCGCGACTTCGTTCGCGTTTATTATATATATACCTAGTCTAGCCATAAGTTCTGTTACAAATGAAAATGCATTTATTTTTTTATACAGTAATGTAATGTTAATAAAAATTATATGTACACATGTATTGAAGTCCTAACAAAAATATAACTATTATTTTTTTCAAAATGACCACCTTTGGCCTTGATACAGGTCTTTAGTCGGTCTGGCCAAGAATCTATGGATATACGGACTGTTTCCATGGGAAATTTAGCCACTGCTTGCTTCAAAGATTTCTTAAGTGACTCTACGTCGGCGTGTCGTTTAGGGCAGGCCATGCCCTCTAAAACTGACCATAATTTGTAGTCCAGGGGGTTTAGATCTGGGCTAGAAGAGGGCCAGTCTTCAGCCCTTATAAAGTCCGGAACATTGGCTTCCAGCCAGGCTTGGGTAGTTCGCGCCTTGTGACCAGGTGCAGAGTCTTGTTGGAAACTCCACTGTGGATTTTTAAAAAGTGTATCGCTAAGGGGTTTTACAGCACCATCTAAGACGGTCTCTTGATACACTTTGACTAAAGTTTTCACCCCTTTTTCTCAAAAATGAAGCTTTGTGACGCCATGATAGGATACCCCCCACCAAACTATGACTGACGCAGGGTGATGACCACCCTGTGCCTTTCCAACCACTTCCGTAGCTTCTTTAGAGCTGTGAGCGTACACTTTGTCGTTTTGCTTGTTGTAGTGCTCTTCTATCGTGAAAATTTTTTCGTCGGTAAAAATAATATTTCTGTAACTTTCACCTGCGTAACGGGGTAGATGACGTTTTGATCTATCCACTCTCTTTAACTGCAGCGATTGATTAAGGACATGTCCTGTATATCGGTGATAATCACCAAGCTTCAGGTCTTGTTTTATTATACGCGATAGAGTCCTAGCGGGTATCTTCATTTCTCGCGATAAGATTGTTTGTTTCCTCATTGGGTTTTTTGGGAATTCTGGCTTTAGCAGCATTAACAGCCTTAGTAGTTCTCATCGCACGCGGCTGCCCCGATTTTTTATGGTTTTCAAGAGAGGAAGAGTCGTTATATCTGTCGATACTACGATATACGAACATACGGCTTATACCCAGATTTTGAAGAGTCTTGAAAATGACCGACGGTTCCATACCCCCTTCGTGCAACGCAATCACTGCAATCCTGTTATCTTTGACACTCCATCCCATGTTGTAAATTTAATAATAATCACGAAAAATATATGTGAAATAACGGGAAATTGATTGTAGTTTTCAACATAATAAATGCATTCCAAATTTAAATGCAGAAAAAAAAATAAACGAAAGAGTTTGTATTGTAACAATATTTATGGCTAGACTATGTATATTTGAGCTATCCTATCTCTCAAGTTGGATCGAACTGCACATGGTGTGCGAATTTTATTATAATCGGTTAAGTGGTTTAGGAGTTCATTGAGGACAAACATTGTGACACGAGATTTATATAATTATATTAAGAAGATATATGTGAGCTATCCTATCTGTTAAGTTAGATCGAACTGCACACGGTGTGCAAATTTGATTGAAATCGGTTAAGTAGTTTAGGAGTCTATAGCGGACAAACAACGTGACACGTAATTTATATATATTAAGATAAACGCGAACGAAGTCGCGGGGTGACAGCTAGTATAGTTATAGTTTTATTCTTGGAAAAAAATAATGCCCCTCAGTTTCTTGCCTGTTCTTCTAAGTAGAGGCTCTTTATCCAAACAAGGCGGTCAAGTCTATTAAAAAAAAAAACTTTGACGTTCATAAGTGTATCTTTGATACCCAAATCGAATAAAAGATTTTGACTTTAACATTGACTTTTGACCTAGGTCGACCCTTACCAACATGGTTCACACTCGCCTTGTAGAGCTGTTTCGTCAATCTCCTTTCATCCATTCCCTCAATGTGTCCAAACCATCCATAGCTATATATGTATAGCTAATTCTATTTTTATACATCTAAGTAATCACATACTGTAATGGAACCTATTTCCAACACAAAAGAAGGCAGATCGATCGCAAGCTGAATGCAGCTGCGTCCATCCCATCTCAGCATCGCTGCAATTCTTCAGATAAACTACTAGACTACACTTTTATTTACTGCTCGCTTCTACTACAAATTCTGTAGTATTTTTAAAGTTTTAGACGAAAATAAACTTCAATGCTGAGGTTTAAAGCTGAATTTTGAGTTGAGGTTGCTTGAGTTTTATATGGCGAGACCATTGCTGAGAGAGAACACCAATATTTTGAATTCTAACATACATCAATAAGTTTCTCAAATCCAAAATTCTTAAATGGATATTTGAAATGTTAACACACAGAAACGTTAAGAATCTTTACCAATGAAACATTAGTTAAACATGTATGAGCAAGTATTTATTTGTTTGAATTTAAATACAATACTTGACAGATTGTTTTTTTCACTATAATTCACAATAATGCATGCTTCATCATCATTATTGCTATGCTATTTTAATTGTTATTTTAGGGTTCCGCACCCAAAGGGTAAAACGAGAACCTATTACTAAGTCTTCGCTGCCCATCAAATGTAAGTCCGTTATTAGCTGTAAGTTTATTTCATGTATTATTGAGAGCTGTGGATTTTGTTCAAATAAATAAAATAAATAAATCCGTTTGTCTCTCTGTCACCAGGCAATATCTAATGAACCGTGATAGTTCATGAGATCTCATGAACAGTTAAAATTTTCACATATGATGTATTTCTGTTGCCGTTATAACAACAAGTACTAAAAAACAGCATAAAATAAAAATTTAGGGGGGTTCCCATACAACAAAAAAATAAATAATCAAATTAAAATAAAATTAAAATTTATCGCGGATAAACAAACATGACAGATTTTTTTCAGAAACAGACATGATTTTTTGTCATTTTTATAGAAAATGGTACAGAACCCTTCGTGCGCGAGTCCGGCTCGTACTTTGCAGCGTCTTATTTTTGTTAATTGTATTATTAGGTATCTCTAGGATCATTATTTTATTTTGGGGGCTGAGCTACCCACGTCCGTGGGAGTGTACTCTATTCTGATTCCCTACACGTGGTCCCCGGGTAGTGCTAACCGGATAGCACTCTGGTGGGAGGCTTCGGCCGTGGCCAGTTACCACCCACCGGACCAAGCCATGCCGTGAAATGACCTAGTCGTGTTTCGGGATGTAGTCCGGTGTAACCGTTCCGAAGACGGGTCTGAGCAGTAGCGCACTTGTAGTGCCTCACTCAACTGCCGCCTTTGTACTTCTTCACTCTACAAAACTTCAAGGCTAGAGTGAATAAGTACCTTATAGGTCGTCGTGCTCCATCTTAGACCACAACGTCCCTTAACATCAGGCGAGTTGGTGGTCAATCGCCGACCTATTCTACATAAATATATTTATATAAGTATTTCTTTTATAATTTTGGTAAATTTTGTTCTGAGACATTTCATAAGTGTACTCTACCTATTTTAAATAATATTTAAATATATATTTGAATTGAATATTTGAATTGAATTATTTCTAACTACGAATGAGGTGCTAACTTTGTCACGACCTATTTCTATCAGATTTTTTTCTGCAACTAATAAAGTGTATACCGACGCCTCCAACCAAATAGAACGATCACCTCCAGACAGCCGCTCAAGTTAATTCCACATTCAAATAACTTTTTCTGAATCCGCGGCACTCACCCGTGATCCTCGGGAATGGATCGGTACTAAACGTCATGGATCGCCAGTAATTCAGTATTCAGTTCTTTATAAATTGGCGGCGTCGGGCGCGGATCGAGCGCTGAACGGGCCCGTTGTGAAGATATGTACGATATACGGGAAACTACGCGATGATAGACGATTGTTGACGGCTCTTGTTTTTATCTGTATTGCTGTCTTTATCGTGAGGGAGGAATAGTATGAGAGTTGAGATCTATAAAACAAAATTCAAAGTCCTGATTGGCAGACTGATACATCAACGCACAGCCTAAATCGCTGGCCCTAGAGACATGAAATTTGGAGGGTGTGTTCTTTGTGAAGTGTGGGCATCCACTAAGAAAGGGTTTTTCGAAATAGATTAGGTATATCATTCGCCAAGAATAGGACGTTGTTGGAATAGGATGTTGAAACGGAGTATCCGTTTCAACATAGATCGTAGAATTAAACAAACACGATTGATTAATCAATATTTTGAGTATCTGTGTATATTTGACCTTTACCTTCTCGTCATAATCATGGCATAGCCTCTGCACAAGCACATTTACATTACTTTTATAACTGTACAAAATATTTGATGTTCTGGTTTAAAATATAGAAAGCGTAAAAATAGAGATGCTAACATTGATTGTCCTATAGAAATATCACGATGGATAATTTTAGAAATTAAAGTAAATCAAAACAATGAAACCTACCTAGTAAAACGGTGAAAGTAATTTAAAAAGTGTTTCTAAATCTCGGGAGACAATGGAAACGCTCCACATCTAAGACTTCATTTAAAAGCTGCATATTTAGGCGGCCTCGGCGAGCTTTAAGCTTTTAAAAAGAATCGTAGAGATGGCGAGGCAAGGGCGCAGGGAAAACTGGATTTTTCGGTAACGTTACGAAACGTTACGTTACGTTACGTTTACGTTAGGTACTCTTGAAACATGTAATAGTACTCTCTTGTCTAACACGTTAAGTCTTGTCTCGCAACGAGGCTATCATAAATTGTTACTATGAAATGTGTGAACTTTTACGCTATTAGAAATTTCGTCATAAAAGGTATATAAAAAAATTGGGACATTCATGTACAATGTTTGGGACATTTTTGCACACTCGGTCGTTTGAAACTAAGCAAGGCTTATAATATGGCTCCCAAGACTAATTAATGTCCATAATTTAAATGTTTAAACACCTAACACCCAGTCATGGAACAAACACCAATGTTCATTACATAAATTCTTGACAGGTAAGAATCAAAACCAAGGCCAGTCAATACCTAATTTTCAAAATTTGTCAACATGATGAAAAGTGCGAATAGGTATATCTTGATTTCTTCTCTCTCTCTCTCTCTCTCTCTCTCTCTCTCTAATAACTTGTAGGCGGCTTATAGGTAAGCGGTAACCTCAGAAATAATTCTAAAATATTATAAACGTAAAAGTGAGTATGTTTATTACACTATTACGTCTTAACTACTCAACCGATCATCACGAAATTTTGCATTTATGTTATCAGGAGTACAGAAAAGGATATAAGGCACTGTGTATGCTGACAAAATTAACGGTTGAACCGCGGGTGAACCCGCCGGGCGCAGCAGGTTTAAAATATTTTTGCTCTTAACTCTTTCCACCTACTGTTATAGAAAATAAGCACATTTTTGAAAGTGAAGCTAAACTACCTCTAGGCTGTTGTTAGTTCATAAGAGCTAGTTTTCCTTGTGTCTATACACCGCCTAGAGCAGTAAAAGCGGCATTAAATCCGTATGAGAAAATTGCCCTCGTCGATTTGTTTTGTTAGACCGACCGGAGGCAACTCCTCACCGACTCTTTTGGCATTTCCATAATCTTGGAAGCCTCGGCTCTGGGAAGACACTTAGTAAGGAAGAAGTGAGGCCAAGTACTCCTTCGTATTAGAGTTTTAAGGTATTCTGCGGTGCTATTCACAATAATCGGAAACGTTTCCGATGGAATCCCAAAATTTTCAAACTTAAATTGTTCGAATCTCAGTCTACTTTTATACATTTTGAATTATCATAGTAGAAGCTTAGCTTAGTTTGGGGTCAGACGACCGTGTGTGTAAGTGTCTTGATATTTATTTATTTATTTATTTATCAATCCTACTAATATTATAAACGCGAAAGTTTGTAAGAATGGATGGATGGATGGATGTTTGTTACTCTTTCACGCCAGAACGGATCTGTATGAAATTTGGCACTGAGATAGATAATAATCTAGAATAGCACATAGGATACTTTTTAACCGCGAGTGAAACCGCGGTGTGCAGCTAGTTTAAAATAATTTAAAATATAATTAAAATAGTGAATCGGATCGAAATAATGAATCACGTTTAAAAACTTATGAATTAGGACTGAGATTGGAATAATTTGAGTATAAACATTTTTGAATCCGATCGGAAACGTTTCCGAATAATTGTGAATACCTATGCAGAAGACCTCTGACTTGATGCTATTTATAGGAAAAACTAACTAAAACTAGGTTAATAGTATTTGGTTAATATCCTTAATAACTAATATTTTAAATGCAAAATTTGGCTTTATCTTACGCTTTCACGATTTAACTATTCAACCGATCATGAAATTTGGCATACACGTTGTAAGGAGTACGGATAAGGACAAGAGCTAATTTGATCCTGAAAATAATAACGATTGCATTGGAACTGCAGGTGAAACCGCTGGACGCAATCTATATAGTTTGTATAATAGTTAACGCAAAATGACTGTAGTAATTTCGGAGGATTTTTTTTTTCTTAAATAGGATAGGATAGCTGTACCGAGATTTAGACTGACAAAGTCAAAAAGTAATTTTCAGGCATCTGCGTTCGTTTTTATGATAAAATCCCTAAACAGGACTCACTGAAGGAAAATTCAACTTCCGCAAAGTAGCCACTAGTACAAAGATATTACCTAGTTGTAAGCCAAAATTTGTGAGACACTAATTTATTTATAAATTTGAAAAAAAAAATATGCCTTTCAGTTTCTTGCCTGTTCTTTTGAGTAGTGGCTCTCTTTCTGAACAAGGCGGTCGAGTCTATTAAAA
The DNA here is from genome assembly GCA_911728515.1 of Peribatodes rhomboidaria. Lineage (NCBI taxonomy): Eukaryota > Metazoa > Arthropoda > Insecta > Lepidoptera > Geometridae > Peribatodes > Peribatodes rhomboidaria. The sequence goes on from OU452190.1 coordinate 4,839,140, forward strand.
AACTTTGGCATTCATAAGTGTATCTTTGATACCCAATTGAGTAAAAACATTTTGACTTTGACTTTGACTCTTGCTCATCGGCCTAGCAAAGCAAAAAATAATCTTGGCCACAAACACCAGAGGACGTCGTTTATCCAGGGACCCTATCTTATACGTGTGAGATAATATCTACTGGTCATTGTCTCTATCGTTTGAAAACTCGTATGAGCTGGTTTTGAGAATAAATATAATAATTATTTTCTAAGAAGAGCGGTTAGGAATTCACTGATTGTAAAAAATCAAATCAAATTTATTCATGAAAATGCTGACAATTTCACTTACAGATAAACCTTAGGTAAATATAGGGGAACATTGGTTAATTTGTCTTGTAGCACCTACACTAAGAACATAATTATTTTTGTAAAAAAATAATGGATGTAAAGGAATGTAGTCAACATTCCTTTATACTCACTATGTGTAGTCATTTGTAAAATGTGTTTGTCAATACATACTGTCATGTCAGTATGTATTGACACAGTCATAATTATACTTGTATTTCTCTTCTATATTTGAGTTACTAATTACCACGAATGTAATAATTATTTAGTTACAAAAGAAAAAGTGGGACTTGAGTTTTTTTGTAATATAAAATAGATTACGCAAACACGCACACATTTACCTACATAGGTATATGTGTGCGTGTTTGCGTGAGCGTGTGTGTATGTGTGTGTGTGTGGTAAATATGATGTTAAATTCGTTTTTTACAAGCGGTGGAAAATGGTTTTATTTTAAAACTGTAAGTATTTTTTCTGTGTCATCATAATTTCAGTTCTTTAGCCAATTATTGCATAAATTGCTTAGCCTACAGCTAATTTAGCATGTCTACTATTTAGACGTTTTAGATTATTTATGATTCTACCAGCTTTGTTGTACAAATATGGACCAAGAAAACAGAAAACAGAGTTTAATCTAGTCAATTTAAAATAAAATATTTAATACCTTATCACATAATTATCGATCTTTTTAAGTTCTGCGATAGTTCATGACAAAATTATAAATTGAAATCGTAACAATCGGTGACGTCACCCCACGTAATTTTCGTCATTATTAGATCAGCACTGAAGCGTGTGATTAAAAAACAGACCAGAAAATGGTTAGCATCACAATAGCTCGGATTAGTGTATTAGAGCGCTGGTATCTTGCGTGTGTACGATGACGAGTTTGTTATGAAACTTGTCGACCGACCGAGCGTTAGTGAGCGAAGCGTCTCTGCTTCAGGGTCGATGAAAATGCTTTCGTATATCTGTTTATTTTTCTTTTTTTTTTTACAGCAGACTAGACATGCGTTTGACCACTGACTCGCCTGATGCTTACCATCAGGCATGATGTAAAGCATTTTACACCTTCGATCACGTCGACGCTTCCCGTCGACGAACGACGAAGGTGTAAAATGCTTGCCTAAGAGATACCTATTTTGTCTGGATTTCTGTCTGTATCTGTATCTCTGTCTACTCGTCGCATTTTTTAACCGATTCTCTTGAAATTTTGTGAGTATGTTCGATTATTACACTTACTTACAGATTTTTTTTAAACATGCTCACAAAATTTCATGATAATCGGTTGAGGACTGCGACCTGTAGAGTAGGACAGACGCCGGCCGCGAGGAGCTCACTTATTAGGAATTGGACGAACTTAGGAAGAGGAAGAAAGACTACTCGTACTTTTGTTAGCAACACATACAAAAAATATGCAGTCTATGCTATGCTGTGTGACGTTTTCCGGGCGAACTGTCAAAGAAATGTCAGTGGAGTAGCGCCTGAGTCGCTCGCCCCGTCAACCGGGACTTGTAGCATATTTTGGTCTAGCTGAAGATTAATTGACAGCAATGCGTGTTGCCCACGTGACCATTTTTCACTGACCTGGCATAGTTAATAAAATATACCATAACGTATCGTCACGCCTTTCTCCCGAGGGGGCTGGCAGAGGTGTAATACAACACCAATACTTCGCCGGACGATATTTAGTCCCAAATGTGACAGGGGGCGAGCCTGTCGTCATACACCGGGCTTCAGTCATGTAGCAGAAGACATACAATACGCACATGTGTTCACACAATGAACAAATTGGTGCGTGCCGTCGGCTGGTTTTGAACCGCTCTTTCTGGCTTGAGAGGCGGGCTTTTTTCTATATTTAGGCGATGATAGCCTAGTTGGCTATCATCATCATCATCATTAAAATATAGCATGGTTAAAATATAGCATGGTATAAAATATACCATGCTATAATAATATTATACTCCGCCAGGTACAGCATTCAGAAGCACATAGTGACATCAATCGATGCTTAAGCAAGACCGAAATAAGTCATTTACAACAAGTTCGAAAGACACAGATGTCGTCATTATGAGTTTGCTAAATGCTAGACCTTGTTTTTTTGTATCATGAAATATACCCATCTCTAGTTTCACCATAAACCAGTGTTGCCATCGTTAACAATTTGAGCTATACTTAGCTACTTTGCCAAAGCTAAAATCCGCTAATCATCTCCAAAACAGGGCCGTCCCGAAGGCGCTATAAATCACATGTAATAATATAAGTGTCCCGCGGGCCCGCTCGGGACTGTCACCCGCCGTAATAGGGTCTTTCGGTAACGAGCTGCGATGTACGCTGTTGTTGTAATAGCCGAGGGTAGGTATGGTTTTGTGTAATGATATCCACTTATATTTATTTATTAAATTCTACAAAAGCCACAGTTTTAAGTTAGAGACAATAGACAAATACATATTTGTAGCAAAAACAATAAGGATGAGAATAGATGATGAATGGAAGAGATGTAAATAGTTTAAGTTCTAAATGTTACTGGTATATAATGGCCATTATAACCAAAGTCAAAACGTCTATAATTAATGGGTATCGAAGATAAACTTATGAACGTCAAAGTTGTAAAAATGCTTCAACCTCCTTGTTCAGAAAAAGAGCCTCAGAATAACAGGTAAGAAAGTGAAAGGCATTTTTTTTTTAAGTTAGGCTCATAAATAAGAATGATCTAGCATGCTTACACTTTGTCGTTTTAGGTGAATATGCCTATTGCAGTAAAATCAGCATATAACAATCCGACTTTCAATATTTAGTAGGTAGTACAAGCATGCTAATATTATAAATGCGAAAGTTTGAATAGATGTTTGTTACTCGCCAGAACGGCTGTACGAATCTGCATGAAATTTGGTACAAAAATAGATTATAGTCTGGAATAACACAAATATAGTGTACTTACTTTTTAATTGCGGGTGAAACCGTGGGGCACGACTAGTAGTACATAAATATGTTAATATATCTGTATATCTATATAACTGGAGATGGTGCTAAGCTATGCTGCAACGGTCTAAGTTAACTAGGTAGGTCATAGTGTTCTGTTGTGCCTAACATACCTATACATATATCACAGAGTGTGTAAGTCTTAACTCGATCTGTCAAATAAATCGGGTATCAACGTGACGTCCCTACCTCGCCACGTCACCAGGGGTGCGACAACCGCTCACCTCATTGATTCCCTAATCCTGCGGGAGTGTAATGGGATTCACTGCCCGCGAAATGAGACACGTGCCAGCCCTGGACGAAGGCTGCACTTGCAATTTGATATTTAATTAGGTGAGGGTGTTGCTAGTATCAAATTTTCATGACGTAACAAATTAATACCGGACTAGGTATCCTTTTTGTGTTTTAAATTACGTTTAATTGTTTTAAAAAAAAGGTAAACGCGCCTAGTTTTTAACGGGAACTAGACCATAAATACGAAAATTGCTTTGAACGCACACCACATATTTACAATTATTTATTCTGTGCGCATGTGTGTGATTCTATGATTCATGTGGGTAACATGATTCCAAGCAAATTAGAATTTAGAAAATGTAAAATTAATGATTTTGTAAATATGGCACAACTAATTTTAACAATAATTGCAACATTTGTTACATTTGGTAGCTGATTCTAAATATGAATGCAATCACTGGCGCGTATCCGATTACAGTTCCAAATTTGAATAAAGACGTCAAAACCGCGACGTCAGCGGCTAATTTAAATTCAGAATTTGCATTAGGCCGAATCATTTATTTTAATTTTCCACGCAGTTGATTCTGAATGGCCAGTTACAAAGTTTAGAAGTTAAATTATGAAATTAACGTTTGTCTAGTACGACACAATGGCCAGAAGGGAAGTTATTTACACGCTATTTAACAATTATTCAACATTGATTTGTGTATGGACACGTGAAATGCAACCTCATTAGCATAATCCCTTTATAGGAGCTCAAAATTACGCGCCGTGGCAATTCGATTATATTCCAGGACAAGATTAATTGGTCTTTAAATGTTTAGTTGTTAAAATTGACATAATTGACTTTTTTATTTGTTTACAAAACAAAACCTATAGGTTTTATTAAACTATGTTCACAGACATGTAGAGTAGAGTAGAGTAGTAGAGTTCCGCAAATAAAGTATACTTTATATTCTACATTTTGTTACTTTATTTTAAGCATGGTAAAAAAAAACTAATAACGCCTCACACTTCTCACAATTCGCGTTTTTCTCCATAAACATTCCCATGTCACACTCGCGGTCACAGAGAGCCTAATGACTAAATCATTGATATTGGTCGCGTTCTCCCATATCGTAACTACTATGCAATTAGATGATCAATCATCCTGTGAACGCATCCGAAAGATTAAAAAAAAGGTGTCAAAAGCAAACGCGGGGATTCTTTTCATTTCACTTGATTATCAATACAACTAACAATTACATAATTTACTAGAAGCTGGCAAATGCACAAGACGAGCAGCGCCAAATTCCCCGAATGGAGAAAAAAAGTTACTGGATTTGTTTAAGCAGTTACGAGTATGTGGCTCTACGACGTAGAGAAAAATCTATGTATTCAAATCGAGGCCTACGCGCTACGGATCTAAAAGTCTACAGAGAGATTAAAACTCGCGAAAATGAGTACCTGCATACATTAATTGCGCTAAAAGTACACGTTCACATTTTGGCAATACCAATAAGTCATTTTGAGCGCCAAAAAGTTATCGCTTGCAAGATGGCGACCCCAGGGACTTTATTAGCGTCGCGTCGTCCCACCCATTATACATTTTTAAACCGTATCCATATAAATTAGCGTCAACATCACCCCAGCGTAATATCAATCTTTCGCGTTAGTTGTTCGCGGATTACGTTACAAATAATATCATTTTGTACGGTGATTCGTTCTGAATGGTAGCACCTCTAGAGAGAGCTTGCAACGGGTTTGGTACTTGAAAAGTAAATATGTAGTAGGTATTTTTAATTGCATGTTAAGTCTATACTTAGTCGGAGACAATCAATCCTTATCGAAAGATATGATAATTATGATCATGACATGAACATGAGCATGATGTTAGTATTTTTTTAACTCTACGTCAATTCCTAGGGCTACCTATAGTTCGCGCCAAATGGGTTAAGATAAAATTTAACTTTTAAAATAATATTACTAATATTCGGGACACTTGCACACACGGTTGTCAGACCCCAAACTAAGCAAAGCTTGTACTATGGCGGTCAGATAATGCATAATATTTAAAATAGATGCATAATAATTATATCCACACATATATTATGCATTTATTTTTAAATACTAAATATATAATTAACACCCAGACATAGAACAAACACAAATGTTCATCACATTAATGTTTGCCCTAGGCGGGAATCGAACCCACGCCCTCTAGCTCAGAAGGTTGGTGCACTACCGACTGAGCCACCGAGGCAGTCAAGTTATAATTAAAGTTATTATTACAAAAGAATATTGTGAAATAAATGCCAGACACTCTAGAGTCAATAAAGTTTTGTCTCAGTCCATTTTAGGCACATTTGCTGACAAATAGATTTTGTGAACACGAAATCTATAGTGTTGAAATATCATGAACGCAACGCGTATAATCTTATACATTGTAAATACATAACTTACTAAAAGATAAATAATTAAATACGTAAACGTCAACGTTTCTCTCTTTGTTAATTCGTACGTACATAATATGTATATACGAGTATATATTATTTAGATATATTTACAAATTCTACATTAATTTATATATTATATGTACCCAAAGGTATGTGTGTAGATATTTTTTACTATTTTTATTTGTTTACTATTGTATTTATGTGTGCCACCGACCGTTTGTCATATTTCGTTCTGTCTTGTTCATCCAAAGATTGCCTGGAAGAAATCGCTTTAGGCGATAAGGCCGCCCTTGTATTTTAATATTCTCTTTATGTCTGTTTTACTTTGTATTTTTGGTGTGCAATAAAGACGTATTGTATTGTATTGTAAATTCAAAATCTCTAATTTTCCGAACTCTCAGAAACATGCTCGTAAAATGTGTACCTACTTCCCCTACGAGTATCAAGACTGTTCAGCCCCGCACGCGCTTTAACGAACGTTCCCCCAAACGCAGGGGAGGCCAGTTTACAGTTTCTTTATTCCATTATGCTTTAAAGAGAATGTCATTGCTATCGGGCAAGTGCAGCGAAAATCCGTTCCAAATTATACCTACAATACGAAGTAATTATTGTTTTGATATATTAGATGGTAGGTAAGTATATACTTATATATTACTAACTGTCACCCTGCGACTTCGTTCGCGTTTATTATTTAAATATATATATGTGAGCTATCCTATCTGTTAAGTTAGATCGAACTGCACACGGTGTGCAAATTTGATTGAAATCGGTTTAGTAGTTTAGGAGTCTATAGCGGACAAACAACGTGACACGTAATTTATCTAAATTAAGAAAAAGATATCGTATCTGCACAATAGAATTTAGCAATGATAAAAATCAGGTAGCAGATTTAAATAAAGATACCCATTTGTTGATTTTTAACCGACTTCAAAAAAGGAGGAGGCCCTTAATTCGTCGGACGCCTTTTTATGTATGTTTATTAATTACTCGAAGGCGCTTGAATCGATTTGGAAAATTCTTTTTTGTTTCCAAGGGTATATTTTCCAGACGGTTCCATGGAAATTTTATCGAAATTGGTCAAAAGCGGTTTTAAAAAAAATCAACAAAACCTAAAAGTTGTAAAAACTAAGTTGGACGGGAAGTCGGCATTTATTAATTTTAAAAGAGATAATATTAGGCTATTTTTATGATAGAGCAGGTCTACATGTTCTACGTCCAATTTTGTTTAAGGCAACACAGATTTCTTTTTAATACTTAACACTTTCACAAACCCACGTTACTAAACATTCGACCAAAAATATACTACGAAAGATAATTATGATAAAAACGATTAAGAACTGGTAAGGAGTGGAACGCACTTCCTGCCTCGGTGTTCCCCAGCAGTAGTTACAACCTGGGTCTCTTCAAGACAAGAGTGAATAGGCGCCTCATAGGCAAGCGTGCTCCATCTTAGACCGCATCGTCACTTTCCATCAGGTGTGTTGTGGTCAAACGTAGACCCCAAAAAAACAATGAACAATGAACAAATAAAAGAAAATGTATCCTATGTCACTCCCACTATCAAGACGATTCAAATGGCACTTCACATGTCGAAATCCAACAAGCTGTTTAGTGTGTAGGGCGTGCCAAAGAAACCTCATACACACATACACTCGAAAAACATAACCCATACCCTACACTTAATTGCGCAGTCGGGTAAAAAAGATTTATACATAAAAGAGCTGTCAAGAGACGCAATAAGGTTTATAAGTTTGTTCTATCATATACTCGTATTAGGATAACCATTCTCATCTCAACTGGAGTTTTTTTTAATTGCATTTTGATGCTTCACCGCTTTTGTTTAGCCAAATCATGATGGCTATAACTACAATAGCCACAATAGCCACCGATAGAATCAGCAAGGGTGCTAGAAACCCACTAGTGTCAACCGATCATATCTCCAACTGATTCCCATCGACAAACAAAACAATTGTTTAGGGGACCCAACTAATCAAATAAACTGGGGTCCGAACCTAGTTATCTGTGAACTCGGACAATTGGGGGAACTAAACATTCTTTGTTTGGGTTGGTCAGAAATTGCGACGGTGGCGCTACGGTTTAGCTGTGCAGATAAGTTTGTCCAACTCTAGTTTCTATCTCTCCACGCAATCTTCGCCAAATTGCGATTTGATACCTTTGCACCCCATGGATTAGCGAAAATATTTTTTTGAACTTTGTCACAATCATATAATTCGGCAGTTCATGAGAGCCTATCTCGAGTGAGCTATTTTTATTTTGACATAGTACTAAGTGATTATGTAACTTTTTTGTATTGGATGAAATAATAGGATAGCCGTGGTGTGATGACAATCATTATGACGTCGTCAGTGGCAGGAAGTAATTATTTTGGTATTGGAATGGAAGTTGATATTCTTACAATTAGAGTATCCTAAAAACTCATAAGATAGGTATTTTGAGAATGCCCTAAAGCAGATTGAAACCAACATTATCATTAATTAATTTGATTGTTTTTTTTTCATGGAGTATTTTGAAACCTTTTCTTGGAGTACTCTGGGAATAACCCCTTAATAATAATAAGTTATTTAATGTCACTAATACCCAGCTGTATAAAGACAAACACTATTGAACGATTACGTCATGAATTATTCACGCTAATGATTTCATTAATTTGATGATGTTACACAAAATAACTTAAGTTAATGTTCCATTAGCTAAACAAAAAGTGTGACAAAGTTCCTCGTTCGACACGTCCATTGTTTAAAGCTAATTGGGTCCCGCGGTTTCACTCGTGGTGCCTCAGGGCCCGCAATTTTTGTCGACATGAAAAAATGTTTCCATAGGTATTTTTCTGTACCCCTGACAACGTGTACCTTAGCAAAATTTCATGAATGAGTAGTTAAGGCGTGAAAGAATAACAAGCAAACTAACAAACTTACTTTCGCATTTATAATATTAGTAAGGATTAGGGAAGAAGTACCATCACCATGTACCAGAGTACCTACATGACAGGAGCATTTCTAATACATTGTAATAAATTATTATGAGTGTGACTTTATGACAATAAACTATTCTATTCTACTTTTCTCTGCTCTGCTCTGCTCTGCTCTGCTCTGTTCTGCTCTGCTCTGCTCTGCTCTGCTCTGCTCTGCTCTGCTCTACTCTACTCTACTCTATTCTATTCTATTCATCAAAATCGAGTCTAATATTGCTTTCTGCAACCAGTTAATAAGATAGAACTTTTAAAGATGGAACTTTTTAACTTTTAAAGCTATCAATACTCCCTGCGTTGAAAGCTTTAAAAGTTAAATTTCGTTTGTTCAACTGTCTGTATAAGTAAATAGGTAACATGGCACATTTTGTAACCGAAGAATTACTTCGATGGAGAGCGACTCTTCATAATTTCGAACCGTGACGGTCCCGATCAGACAATCGTTTTAACTTAATGAAGTTGCGGCAAAATTCGACTCCAACTTGTTCTCAATTACTTAACCACTCTCAAACATCTTCCATATTGTTTGAACAAGAAATAATTTCTCCCCCAAATTTCTACAGCGCTTTGATTAACTTAAAACGTAAGCAAAATAATGGGGGAGGAAACGGGAGCAATTGCAAAAATTATATTTGCACAATGAGTTTGCTGATGGTGTATTAATAACGATTTGATTCCTCTATCGGCCTTCATGTTTGTTTAGTTGTCAAAGTTATTTTGGCGGGCGCATGCTTGACACGTGGCCATAGACTAACGCATATAATCTCATTGTTACGCAAGGCAACTTTACTGGCTGGAAAGCGGTTTTCTGTTTTGATATGAGATTTATTTTATATTATTAGCGAAAAAAAAGTTTCATAAAGTTGACGGATTGAGTCGGACTTCCCACGATTTTTTCATTTTAGAATGTATTGGTCATTAAACTCTGGCTATCAAACAAAGCAATCTCTAGGCTACATCAAAATATAGACGTAAGCAAAGCGAGAGAACACCATGCCTAACGTAAATTGTATAAAATATAATAAATAAATAAAATATACATTACCTAATTAATACATGGCACAAATGTTTCACACTATAATCAAATATTTCCTTAACATATCTCACACTCACACTTTTACACAACCACACACACTCTCTCTCACACGTGTGTGTGACTGCACATATTATTTAATTCATTAATATATTATACATTCTTTATTGGCTGTAAGTTTAGTTTGTTACTATTGTATTTGTTTTTTAAGGCCTGTGAATGTAGTTGAATAAATAAAAATTAAAAAAAAAAAATTTGGCGCCCAACGTGGGACTTACAAACTAACTGTAGTTGCACTTGCCCATCTGTTCATACGTATATACGAGCCGTACGTACCATATACATCAAACCGTACCTTACTAAGAAACTATGATAGGTAACCAATCTCTAATTAAAGGATTCAAGAAAATTTCAAGCTTCTGTTCCTTATAATCACAGTTAGATGTGTTTACAAACATCCAGCCACTCACAGAAACACAATGAAAAACGCAAATTCTCTAATTTACACTTGCGCCAGCTCCCAGGCACACACGTGTAAGCACGTAGGTATGATATCTACATAGGTAAGAGCGACTCGGCTATTAATTTACATACTAATTTATCTTGTAATTAAGTACGCCGCAAATTGCTATCTCAGCCTTTATTAATCCTTTCGCAAGGTTCTGAAACGCTATTGTGCCGACAGGTGATAGTGGATTTGCCCTTTTTATGGTGTTTTTAATTAAAGTTACCGCCTATCATGGCTTTAAAAAATCACCCAAAATGTCTTTAAAAATAATCCACCTAAATACAATCCTGGGATGTTCAAGTTAATAGGTATCTCCTAGGCAAGCGTGTTCCACCTTTGATCACGTCGACGCTTCCCATCACGCGAGTCAGTGGTCAAACGCATGCCTAGCCTGTTGGAAAAATAAAAAATAAAAAAAGCATCTGAATTGAGTAAGTTAATCAACTCGTAAAATCTTGAAAAAATCGAGTCTAACTCTGCTTTTATACTTGTTTTTAAAAAAGACGTCATACGAAGACGTTACGAAAACGTTAATATTATCTACTATTTAAATTAGGATTTTTTACTTTTCAAATTCATATCAGTACATAATTCTAAAATGTTGTTCCCATAACAATGTCAAATTCAGCTTGCAGTACTTGTCGGCTAAATTGTTTATTTACGAAAACAATTACTTTACCTCGGTCAGCGAATTAGCATTGCTATTCAGCGAGGTAACGTTGCCAGCCTTTTGGGTACTTTACCCGCGGATACTGACTTGAGCTCTGTTTATTATTTGTAATTTGTTATTTATGTTAGGCTTATATTGTTATTATTCATAAAAAGTAAAAAAAAACTTGTTCTCCACGGTTTTAGTCTTATTTTTTAGAATGTTTTCAGCCCTGACAAGATAATCTCAAAATAAGCTTTTTTACGACCTTGTTTTAAAAATCCTTTGCTTATCCCCATTAGTCTAGCAAGTGTAGTGCTGGTGTTGACACGTCCCGACAGACAGGGATTAGCCATCTGCATCACAAACGGAGCGGCGACCGGCGGCGGCGGCTCGGGGCTCCGTGATAACCCCGGGACAAATATTGCACTCTAGTCAATGACAGTGTAAACACAGAAAATCAGTCCTTTAAAATCTAAAGGACTGACTAATATTGCATATGAATGATATACAGAGCTATTGGTACCTAATCATAAACCTCTTAAGGGTTCATTGTACTCATCAATACAAACAACTTTTACTATGAAGCCAATCCTGTAATCCGAAAAAATACAGCTGTTCCATACAAAAAGTTCAATCACCTGAGACAAAATGTATGGAACAGCTGAATTTTTTTTCGCGATTTCGGCGTTCGCCCTAGTAAAAGTTGTTCATTTTGGTGAATACAATGAACCCTTAAGAGGTTTTTGATTAGGTACCAATAACGCTGCATATTAAGTCATCTAAAGTTTAGATGTTAGGTGTGACTGAAATACAACTAATCTGAATAGATTGGCAATCGAATTGTTTTGTAACATAACATAACATATCGTCACGCCTTTCCCCGAGGGGGCTGGCAGAGGTGTAATACAACTACAGTTTAGATGTTAGTTGTGAGTAAAATATAAAACCCCCATTCACACGATACAATTTTACGACCAATTTCAATAGATTGGCAATCGAATTGTATCGTGTAGATAAAAAATATTTGATCCAAGGTACGGGACCAACCATTGATCTTGAGATTGGTCTGATTCACAGATAAACAGGTTTCATAGTCATTGGTCTGATAAAACAAGAGTCCGAATAAATCAACGCAATCAAGACGAATTACAAGGACCACGTATTCTACAAAAGTTGAAAGTCACTGGATTTGTACCAATATTAAATAAGTTATAAATAATAATAATAAATATTATTAAAAAATAAGTACAAAATTACATTGAAGTTTTCATTAGCCTATTGATTATTTTTAACTAAATTTATTTTTCTTCGACAGTAAAAACAAATTGTTGTTCTCTACATAATAGGAAATCAAAATTCCTACTCTAAGGTTTTTTTTACGTCGAATAGGTCGGCGTTTGACCACCAACTCGCCTGATGTTCAGCGACGTTGTGGTCTAAGATGGAGCACGATGAGCTATAAAGTACTTATTCACACTAGCCTTGAAGTTTTGTAGAGTGAAGGAGTACGAAGACGGCAGCTGAGTGAGGCGCTACAAGAGCGCTACTGCTCAGACCCGTCTTCGGAACGGTTTGTTCAGCATCTTCCGTTTCCATTTCTATTGTCTATAAACTAGTCATTATAAGTTATGCTCTCCAACGAAGGAAGTTGAATAGTTTGAAGATCTTCCAATCGTCCTATGATCCAGATCGACGCATTGTTATTCAGATATCAAGTGATGACTGTACTGCAAAACTATTGTTGGTAAATAGCATTAATTATAAGTACCTAAAAGAGTAGCAGCAGAGTAGTAGAGTTCAAGAGGATTTAAAAAAACGGCCAAGTGCGAGTCAGGCTCGCGCACGTAGTGTTCCGTACCATATATCCTAATCCTAACTAATATTAAAAATGTGAGAGTGAGTTCTTTGTTTCTTGGTTTGTAACGCTTTCACGCCCTAACCACTTAATCGATCATCATGAAATTTTGCATACACGTTGTCTGGGATATAGAAAAAGACATAGGGAGAATAGGAGAAAAAAAATACCGGTTCCTGTGGGACCGTGGGTGAAACCGCGGGGCGCAGCTAGTTATCTATGAAAACGGCAAATAATTCATGTATGTTGTATAGGAGCCCCCTTAAATATGTATTTTATTCTGTTTTTTAGTATTCGTTGTTATAGCGGCAACTGAAATACATCATCTATGGCAATTTTCTACTGTCTAATTATCACGGTTCATGAAATACAGCCTGTTGACAGACGTACAGACAAACAGATAGACAGACCGACAGCGGAGTCTTAGTAATTGGGTCCCGTTTTCATCTATGTGTAACGAACTCTAAAAATTGTGTGGACCTGAGTATTGACTGACCACATTTACCGAAGCCGAATAATAAATAAGCCGAAGAGAGACGCAAAATCCATGCCAATGAATTTTGAAGAATGAATATCCATGCCAATGACTTTGCATGGATAATTCATCGGCTCATGATCTTAGTATAATTATTATGATGTACCCCGCTATGGTAGTTAATTTAGGATTGCTAGCTTACATAGAGACAAATAAAGAGAGAATACAATCTTATAGAGTCATAAAAGCAATCGTAAAAAACTTTTTTTAACACACAAGACTTTAATAATATTATCAAATGCTTTTTGTAACTTTTTGTAATTACGTTGACGAGTCTATTATAAGATCATCCTTAATTAATTTTTTAGCTAAAATTGTTAAGGAACTGGTACTTAACGACATTAAAAATTATTCTATTCTATCTTTAGCAACATTATCACACCACACCCTTACGTTTTCCGCCTACAATAGGTGTGAAATCCCGAAACCGTTTTAAAATCCCGTTCGATTGGAACACAGGATCGCATCTATATTCGTCGTAGCACGGGGAAGTTTGCGGCGGCGGCCATCCGTGAAATGGGACCTCTTACCGTATATCGATCCCGCCCACGCTCTGAAAGGAATTAATAGACTCCGCGTTTGATGCCTGTTTATACCTAGGAGATATTTTATAATGGGGAAGAATACTGTAAGCTTTAGTCCGTTCATTGCAAACGACGGGAATGCGGAGGACTGTCATACCTTTTCTCCTAATTATTTACTGTCAAAGTCAAAGTCAAAATGTTTTCAAAGATACACTTATGAACGTCAAAGTTTATTTTTAAATAGACTCGACCGACTTCTTTGGATAAAGAGCCTCTACTCAGAATAACAGACAAGAAACTGAGGGGGATTATTTTTTCAAAAAATAAATAAATTACTGTCTCACAAATTTTGGCTTACAACTAGGTAATATCTATAAATACTAGTGGCTACTTGGCGGAATCGGAAGGCTCCAGACATCTTTGCCTTCTAAATAAGTCTTAACCTTATAATACCCTCTTTTCATTAATGTAGTTTTTACATGTGATTTGAATTTTCCTTTAGTTCCTGTTATATTTTTCGAGATTTTATTGTAAAAACGAACGCAGTTGCCTAAAAATGCAATGCAATGCAATGTAAAAACAGTGCAATGTTCTTCTCTTTATTTTAGCTAGCCAACTTGTCTTAGTGTGCGTGTGTCCACAAAAACTACTTACTAATAATAACATACTAGCAGAAACATTGCAAACTTGACCTGAATTAATGGTTAGAAAGAGAGATCTAAAGACAGAACACATATTTGCTCCCAGAGTCTGTAAGTTCCAACAACTGTACTTAATGTGCTTTGAAAGCGCAAACTTTATTAAGTCAAAAGTCTGTAATTAAAAAAATCATGTGACTAATCTAAAAGTTCCGATAGACGCCCCTCATCAACTTAATACGACAGAAATCCAAAATCCTCCACTCTAGACCCATTATGATCGTTTTAAAAAGCTTTTAAAGCAATAATAGAGAGGCACGCGACCGTCCGTCGCGACGGCCCGACCGCGACTGACTGCATAATTTTTAATCACACGACCGAGTAAGCAGCTAATACGCTAGAACGCGAGATATTGAGGGTAGTTATAGCTTAACTGGCGAGAAAGCGGGATCGGCTTTTGTTGCGCTACTGGAACGAATTTTCTTAATATCCTGATTGCCTGGTATGTTGTGCTTAGATCGCTTAATTTTTTTTTTGAGCGTTTGTTATTGCGATTTATTGGGATTCGATATCCTCATAAATTTATATTTGTGTTTATTCCAATAAACTGGTCATAAAAACCATTAATTAGAGGAAAAATGTGTGTCTTACTCTATATTTAATATAGCGTATAATATTTGTAAAATGTTATCAAATGATCTAAAAAGCTAACGAGTATTTTACCAATTTAAAACTGACTTAAAAAAGGAAGAGGTTCTCAAATCGACTGTGTGTTTTTTTTTTGTCTTTATGTTACGCGATTACTCGAAGACGCCTAAACCGATTTCTAAAATTCTTTTTTTGTTTTAAAGAGGTGGTGGTCCCATTAAAAATGTATCGATATCGGTCGTGCAGTTTTTAATACCTACAGATTGGCCCCATTGTCAAAATTCAGATCTGATGAGAAGTCAGTTTTTTTTAATTTAAAAGATTATGTTTGTTTTGTTCACACCAGTTCTACCACAAGTTGTTCTACCAGAGTGTGTGTTCCCTGACACTTATAATCTGGGTGTCTTCAAGTCTCGAGTGAATCGATTTCTTCTAGGCAAGCGTGCTCCATCGTAGGCCGCATCACTGCTTATATCATCAGGCATGTTGGCGGCCAAACGCAACCCTAAAAGCAAGCCTAGTTATAAAAAAAACATGAGGAAAACCTACTTTAGTCATGTTTCACACATTATTTTTACTCTTAATTCCGAGGTAAGCTCACCTCCCTTGGCAACTCCATTCGCTTCAAATTCTTACCGCAAGTCGAGTGTTTGACCGGTCCGAAAGTGTAATCGAAGAAGGAACGATTTTTATTTGGTCTGCATCGGTGTTGGCATAGGGAAATTGGTTTTCTACCGAGTGGTGTAAATACTTGTTGACTAATGTGCATGTGTGTGAAGTTGTGTATATTTTGTTAAGTATTTAGAGCTTTAAATGTAAAGCGATGATAGCCTAGTTGGAGAAAGCCCGCCTCTCAAGCCAAAGGGAGCGGGTTCGAACCCAGTCGACGGCATGCACCAATTCGTTCATTGTGTGAACATATGTGCGTATCTGCTACATAACTGGAGACACGGTCGCCTGACCCCAAACGAGCAAAGCTATGCTTAAGCTTTGCTTGTTTGGGGTCAGGCGACTGTGTGTGAAAGTGTCCCGAATTTATTATAAAAAAAAGCTCAATCGTTTTTCAGATAACCTTTTCTTCAATAACTTCATTCACCCCAACAATCACGGGCCAACACGCGACAATTCCTGCATTTACAACACAAATCTACTTACAAGCTTCAATCCTATAGTACAGAATATCCGTGTCCCGAGCTGTCCGTCGACGACAAAACCGAAAGACTAGACAGATTTGACTAGAATGTTTGATGGACAATATGTTTAATTACGTTTAACACTGTTATATGATCCTCTGGGCCTTTGGTTCTAGACAGTTACAGTTAAATATAAATCTATACTGTATATTATTCTAGCTTAGAGCTGTGCAGCTTAACTAATTTTGTCTTATTAGAAAATTGTTTTGTTTGCTATTAATAGTTGTTCGTTGTATGTAGTAGTTACTAAATTAAATATTGTAATGTAATTATGTAACATGTACTCGTAACTACAAATGAATAACGTAACGGGTTTTTCTTATCGTTTTAAATTTTACTAATACATATTATAAATACGAATGTTTAGATGGATGTATGGATGTTTGTTACTCAAATACGCCAGAACAGCTGAACTGATCTTTGCATAGAGATCGCTTATAGTCTACAATAGCACAGGATACTTTTTAATAAGCTCTCTCTACATGCTACTCATTACTCATATACTCGACTGCGTACAAAAATATTCCGCATGTGATGTCTACCAACTTGTTTCTCCGTTGAAAACGGTCTCAAAGATGCAAGAGAGGGCGCGTCCTGTTAAAACGTTAATCGAATCTGGACCTAATGGGATTTCTTTCTTGAGGGGCTGGCAAAGGATTAATTTATATCAATTTAAACGGGAGCGACACAGAGCTGCTTTGTCGTGTCGTGCAAATATAGGGTCGTGCGCTGGTGATCACGATGATGATGATTGATTGTTTGGGTTTATTGTGGAGTTGAGTTTTTGACAGTTTAGTTTGATTAATGGAAGAGTTAAAGGTGGTCGAAGACATTAGAGAGAAAGAAGAATGTCGTCGTCATCAAAGGATCAGTATCGAAATCCAACTGGGCAATGCGGTCAGCATTTTGTATAGGTACGAGTACGTTGGCTGGCATCGGGTTATTAGATTAAGATTTTTACATTGATTAAAGTTATTGCTAGTTTAGTATGGTTTGTTTTTGATTTTTTAGTATAAATACTTACTTAGATTTTGTACATTTTTAAAGTTAGTTTAATTTAGTATAGTTTAACTTTTCTTTTACATGTTTGTACATTTTACGTTGTGATGTAAATGCATTTTAAAAAGTAGGAGCGTAGAAATGTTTATTTTTAACAAGCAGACTTTGTTCCTAGTCATAAACAAAATATGTAATAAAGTATGTTTTAAAAAAATTGTATGGATGTGTTTACATCAGTCTCTGGCAGCCTTAGTACAAGCTTTGCTTAGTTTGGGGACAGGTGACCGTCTGTGTAAGCGTCCCGTATATTTACTTTCTGTAGACACGAAATTGTATCTACATTGGATAGCTAGAGGTAAAAGTTCATAGATGGATACTAAAGCTAGGCCAGCAAGTCTAGCATGTGCGCGTGACAAAATCTTTTCGCTATTTGTCGTGTGAGAACGTGACAAGGCTATGAGCATGCATACGTCTGTCTCGATAAAAAGAGTCGACACTTATACACCTTTGTCGTGTTGCGCATGCTATAGGCCTACTGATGCTAGATTTAGTTATCTTTTAAAGAACGTCCTATTGAATTGAATCGAGATCTATTCATGTAGGGCCGGTTTTTTCCCAAACACAGTCGATGGCTAGAACGACAGGCTTACAGAAAAATCCCACTGCAATCGACACCAAAAAACGACTAAACGAAATCTCTGTTCGGATTCTCTGGATGGATTCACTTTGCCCCACTAAGTGACAAGGTAGGGCATAGTGGAATGTTACACTTTTTGTGTAGGCAAATATGCCCTTCTAATGCATTTAGGTGGGGCAAATCACAGAAATATTAAAATCTTAGTTGATTTTGTCTCAATAAGCCTGGCAATTAGGTAACGGCCCGCAGCGCAAACCGGATGAAGAGCGGTGCAGAGACTGAGAACATAACATTTTATTAAACGTAACTTTAAAATGTTAGTCATAGGGTTGATAACATGCCAAATGTATTTTCTTGCGAGAACCATGTGACGAGCTATCAAGATGCCTTGAAAGCCAGCGCTTTCATCTGTGTGACATACATTTTAAAGTTCAGTATAAGAATAAGAATAACAATTATTTATTGTAAAAAATGTTATATTCGCAGTGTCTTTGCCGCGCCTCGTCAGGTTTGCGCTGAGACCTAGCCTTAGGGAACACCATGGTATGAAAATATACTCCGCCAGGTATAGCATTCAACAACACGTAGTGATGTCTATCGATGCTTAAGCAAGACCAAAATAAGTCATAAACAACAAGTTCGAAAGAGACAGATGACGATGACGTCATTATGTGTTTGCTGAATGCTAGACCTTTTATTTTTTTTATTAATTAATTTAATAATTATATATTAACTTCATATTGGAGTTTGGAGATCAATATACTATCAACATTATTTTAGTATGAAATGCTACGGATGAATAGGACAAGGTTTAAATAATCCTAATACGCTCCACCTTAATAGATTAGTTTCGCGAAGACACCAACAAAATTTTTACATTCCACTCTGCCCCACCTATGAAGGTACTCAGTGGGGTAAAGTGTGACTACCCGAATCTTTGGTGCGTTTTTTATCGCATCAACCCGTGTCCGCTGGCCGATCTAATCCGGGAGTTTGTTTGTCCCGCTGTCCCGCGATCCCGTTATCCTGCCAGTAATGTATGTGGGACTGGACAAGTGTGCGAATTAAAAACAGCTGAAAGGGGTTGGGAAGATTTTTCGATGGGCGATTTTCAAGAGCCCAAATTGACGATAAATCAGATGCTCTTGTCCAGATTTATAGCATCTTAGAAAAAATTAAAGAACTTTCTAGCAACCTAACCAAAGTGGTCGAAGCTCGGGCAAGAAAGAGAGTTCTTCATTGTACCTACTTGAAAGGTTAAAAATGAGAAGAAATAGGAAAAGCCATTGGTTATTTAAACATTACTTTTCGGTCGAGACGCAGAATAACTTTGCTGTCAAACGAAATACACACGTTTTCACCTCACAAAGAAAAATGAGTCGTTTTTTCAAATGCAGTCGTCGTGCTAGCCAATGCAAGTGCAATTGCAATTGTGCAATTATTCTAAAAATGAGGTCTGCACACATTTTCAGTGGATTAGCGGTAGGAATATAATATTAATTAGAAATAATCGAACTTTAAACACGTTTTCCACGCTAGCGGATAAATGCACTCAAATTTCGAATCGTAAGCAGAACCTTTCCGAGCACGTGAATTAAAAAAAAAACCAGCCTAGCATAACAACTAACTATTTTCATTTAAAAAAAAAGCAATTTGCGAGTACCTACCGCAAACACCGTAAACAGTAAACACGTAGGAAAGTGTTGCCAGGAACGGAATACGTTCAAATTAGACAATTTTCATGCACCGCTCGGCGCCCGTAATCCATTTAGCGATTTCGCGCCAATTAGCCCGTTGCTTGGCAACTGACACAATGCTGTCATGGCGCGATGGCGGATGACGAAATAGTTCCGTGTTTGCTAGTTTTAAGGTTATCATTTGCACAGCATTTGTGTGACACGTTTAGATAGGTATTCAAATTATGATCAAATTTACTATCAGGCTTTAAAATATAATTTAGATATTAGTGACAGACAAAAATGACACTGTTATAGTGAATTATGGCGCATGTTCTACTATTAAATACAATACGATGTTTATTAATATTATACTCATATGCGTTGCACATGAGATAAGGTAAACAATTACAAACATGCAAAGGTAAAAAAAATCACCAAATACCACAATTAAAGTATAATTTATTAGAAGATAGTGTTACTGTTATCTACGTGTTAGCATAATCGTATGTCGTTGTCCATCAACAGACTTCGCGGTTACCCGCAGTATCAACGCGCAGTATAACTTTTAGTTGAACAAGTAATATTTTATACCCATCCATTCATGACAGTAAACTAACTGCCTCGTGTTATAACTACATGCTGTGAACTAGCTTGTTGCAATATTCAGGTGTACCTACGTAGTTATTCAGCACGGGTAGCCACAGTAGCCGCGGATCATCCGCGCGGATTAAACTATTAACAAAATGGCCTCCCGCGCGACGCCCAAGCTCAAACAATAGTCACTATGTACATACTGACTTACCTACCGAAGTTGGAAAATAATGGAACTAAAAGCTTTTGCCTTTAGTTTGTATTAGAAAAATCGGTGGTGGCTCCCTCAGTCAGGTCTGCTGTAAGTTGGTCGCGATGTAACCGCCGCTTCCGACCCCAGTGTGCATAGTTAACACGATGGGTTGCGGTGGACGGCTTTTGTTTTTGATGGCAATACTGTAATTGATCGCCTGGCCAACCTGCATGATAAATGCGGTAATTTTTATCGTTTGTAAATAACAACATCGATATATATTTTTTGCAAATTTCTGTTTTTTAGAACTAGCATAAGCAGATTTTTGCAAATACTTACCGTGTAAACAATCTCAGCAAAACAACCCTACACACTACAACCTATTCTGGCTCAGATCAACCTAGGTTGATCTGGGTATAAAAGGAACTTGTAAATCTTACGTTCTTTACGTTCTTACGTTATGGGGGCTGAGCTACCCCATGTCCGTAGGAGTGTACTCTAATCTGATTCCCTACACGTGGTCTCCGGGTAGTGCTAACCGGGTAGCAAACTCTGGTGGGAGGCTTCGGCCGTGGCTAGTTACCACCCACCGGACCAAGCCATGCCGTGAAATGACCTAGTCGTGTTTCGGGATGTAGTCCGGTGTAACCGTTCCGAAGACGGGTCTGAGCAGAGCGCACTTGTAGCGCCGCACTCAACTGCCGTCTTTGTACTTCTTCACTCTACAAAACTTCAAGGCTAGAGTGAATAAGTACCTTATAGGTCGTCGTGCTCCATCTTAAACCACAACGTCGCTTAACATCAGGCGAGTTGGTGGTCAAACGCCGACTTATTCTACATTAAAAAAAAAGTTCAATAACTTAATTGCAAGAAGTTCCTATCACGCAAGTATAGGTACTTTTATGAAAAAGACTTTGTCATTCGAAGTTTCGTGTTTACCAATGCTGTATCACCATGGAACACGATAGCAAAAAGTGTTACTATTACCAGAGTAACATATCAATATCACTTTTCCGCCCTTCAGAATTCAACACCGTCAGACAAGATTAACACAGATTTAATCCAAATGGGACACGTGCAATAAAATGACAAATATAATACACAGGTATTGATTACTACAGGGGTGAGGCGAATAAAAGATTTGCCACTTTATAGTAGGGTAAGTCGTTTCTTTATAGTTCCCGGGAAGCACCTGTAAAAATTTTAAGGGTTCAATTCACCGGCCTATGTCTATTGAGATGGATTTGAGCGATGCACTTTTTGACACGAATCTTTTCTATGTCACTTGTTTTTGGGGTGTGTTTTGTTAAATTTTTAGCTATTTGTTATTCGTTATTTTTGGTTAATTGTATGTGTGCAGTTTTTATGTGCGTTAATGTTTGTTGACGGAAATTTACACACATAATTAGTTTTTTTTTTATGATTCAACGTGGGCCACGTTTGACCACAACACACCTGATGGAAAGTGACGATGCGGACTAAGATGGAGAACGCTTGCCCATGAGGTGCCTATTCACTCTTGGAATGCCTATTCTGTGCTTTGGAAAATGATGTTGATGACCTTAAATGCCATGCCTAATATGCCAGCTACATTCCGACCATCCTATTTAGCCTACTCAAAGTTCGACTGCTTGAAAAGCAGAAGGTCCAGGGTCAGATTTCCGGCCGGACGATGTTTGAATGATGAGTTTAAAGTTAAACATCTGTTCTGGGTCTGGGTGCTAGTCCATTTCTTTGTGTGTGTACCATGACATCCACGACACGGGGAAACCTATAATAGCGTGGAGCTATAAGGGTTCCGCGACGCTCAGAATTTATCAATTTGGCACTCTGTAGATAACTTTAGAGCTAGTCAGTACCTTGCGTGCTCTCTTCGCTCGTCGTCTTCTTCTAGATGAAATGGAAATAGAAAACCTTTCGCCAATGCGAAGTTAGTCTAAAGCGGTCGCCGGACCCTTATGTGTAAAACGTTATTTATTTATTTATTGTACGAATACATAGTCGAATACATCGGTGCTCGGGGCAGGCGTTATCGAGGCAATTATAACTCACGGCGCAAATGACGGCGTCATTACCGCGGTGACTGGGCCGCTGTACGGTGTGCAGCACTAACAACCAATTATTATGAAATTGTGCTATTTCAGTCATAACATTTAAGTATTTCATGCTAATATTTAAATATAACGTGAAAGGCGGAGATGCTTACACTGAAACTGTAAAATCTATGTCATTGATGCATTAATGCGTTGGTTAGATACTTATATAGCTAACTAGCTCCGCCCCGCGGTTTCACCCGTGATTAAAAATTATACTATGTGCTACTCTAGAATATAATCTATCTCTGTGCCAAATTTCATCCAGATCTATTCAGCCGTTCTGGCGTGAAAGAGTAACAAACATTCACCCATCCATCCATCCATTCTTACAAACTTTTGTGTTTATATTATAATATTAGTAAGATAAAATAATAAATTAGTAAGATTACGTACCTACCTACTAGCTTCATTGAATTCTTACTATAGGTATACCTGGAAATGTTGGCAAAGAGATACGGTCACATTTAATTAGGTACAATCGCTGCTACTTTTAGTTTACTTCAAACCTATTTGGACACTGCCGCTTTACTTATCTCAGCCATGTACCATGTCTGCAAAAAATGTTAATAAAAAGTCGTTGCCTAAAGATTTTGCTTACGAGTTACGACAAACCAAATTTATAAAGACGTCAGAACTATTCAAGAAAGAAATTGTACTAAAGCGAGTGATTTACGAGCGCAAAAGTTTAAATTTATCTGAGCTATTGACTTTATTCCTTAAGAACACTGAAAGCATTATAAACTAAGGCATGAGCGAAACGAGCGCAAATACTATCACTTGGTCACATCTTACTTTATAGGCATTATAAGCAAGTCTGCCGGCAGTACCCGGGCGGGCCGGCGGCGGATCCGCCCAACACCCTGTTAAACAAAGGCGAGGCAATTATTATTAAATATTCCACGATTTATGGCCCAGCGTAATTGTGCGCGGGACAATGGCGCCAGATCGAGCCTTAATTAGGGACTTAATTAATGCGTTTAATGACGTTTTTAGAACGGGCTCAGCGCGTTTAGCTGGCGTTATTACTGTTTAGCTGTGCTCTGGCTGTTGGTGGACATGATATTAGCTTTTAGTGGTTTTCGCTTTGATTTTATTCTGCTGTTGTGACTGGTTAGGGGAGATTGAGATGTTTTTTGTAGGTAAAGTAGATGACCAACTTTATGATCTTTACCTACTTTCTTTCATCAGTAAAAAAAATATAAAAAAATATGCCCCTCAATTTCATGCCTGTTCTTTTGAGTTGTGGCTCTTTTTCCGAAGAAGGTGGTATAGTATTTTTTATAACTTTGACGTTCTTATGTAATCTGTCTTCAATAACAAAGTAAATAAAGATATTTTGACGTTGACTTTGAGTTTACTAGAAACAATTCGCAATTCGGAACAATTCAATAAATTCGTTGCAATAGTTACAACCTGGGTCTCTTTAAGACAAGAGTGAACAGGCACCTCATGGGCAAGCGTGTTTCATCTTAGACCATATCATCACTTTCCATCCGGTGTGTTGTGGTCAAACGTAGGCCTATTCAATCATTAAAAAAAAACACTAAATAGTACATTGGATCCTACTTATACATCGTAATAATATAAGGAAGAAGAGGCAGGAGTCTAATTCCTAGTACACATCGCTTACAGCTACAAGCAAACGGATACTACACAGACAGACAACAAATAGAGAGACGTATAAGAGACTCAAGCAAGAACGAGAAAAAAATAATTATCACTGTTGCGACTGGTTGCGTTTGTTTGTGACTACGGTGAATTGTGTGCATGCACCTAATTTATACGGTCCATTTTTAGGTTCTCGTACCGCTTCTCTCTTATTTATAATCGAAGGTCCCATATTTCACATTTAATTATATCATAATTATTAACTGTGGATGGAAATATCAGAATAGCAATTAGTTCTATCATGTTGCGGTCTGTAAGAGGTATTTAAGTTACTCAATCTATTATTTTCCTATTATTGTTTATTTGATTCTGTGTTAGTTCGTACGCTACAGCATGAAGATCGCGGTAAGCTAACACCTAGTGATGTTATTCTAATGTTCTTATTTTTTAAACTTACTTTTGACTGCTCTAAGACTGTTGTCATTATTTTCTCACATGCTTGTAATAACATCGAATTGTCTATGCCAGTTCCAGTTTCACATAATTAAATCATAACTACTAGTATGGAAATTTCTATACTATGTACGTTAATAAGTTATTTATTGATAAATATTGATTTAGACGTCAAAATGCATAGTAAAACCCTGTTGTATACATTCGTATATACAATTAGTGGTTTACACAATCAAAATCAAGACTCTTTTGTTTTCATTCTCCCCGAATCGCGCACTATGAATACGTTGTTGAATCACACTCCCAGGGACCTTATTCGGAGATTTGAAATTTTCATCTCACCTTTTTTCGTCCCTGTTGCTCTCGTGTAAAACGTCATAGGTCTGAGAGTGACCAGGGACCCTATTCGGAGATTTGAGATTCTCATCTCACCTTTTTTCGTCCTTGTTGCTCTCATTTAAAACGTCATAGGTGTGAGAGTGACCAAGATAAAATCTCATCTCATCTCACGCGCAGGAATAGCACCCCAAGATAAAATCTCATCTCATCTCATCTCACGCGCAGGAATAGCCCCCCAGAATAGAGAACTTTCCTAATTTAAGATCACGCTAATACCTAGCCTATATAGCCATAAGTTCTGTTACAAATGAAAATGTATTTATTTTTTAAAATATATGTGAAATGGCGGGAAATTGATTGTAGTTTTCGACATTATAAACGCATTCCAAATTCAAATGCGGAAAAAAAACAAACGTAGGAGTTTGTATTGTAACAATATTTATGGCAGGACTAGTTATTTTAAAATTCGAAGGTTTGGATGGATGCATGTTTACTATGCACATCAGAACCGCTGAACGGTTCTGAATAAAATTTGGTCCTGAGATAGATATTAGTCTGAAATAGGACATAGGATACTTTTTAATCTTTTAAAACTGCGGGGCGCGTCTATTAAGAGATTTTTTTTTTCAGATAATACTATTGATTTCGTTGATGGTCGTGGCGTGCGTGGTGGCAGACGTGAAGGCGAAGAATCGCAGAGACTCCAGATCTTCAGAGTCAGATGAGCACTATGGTCATAGAATTTGGAAGTGCCCGAGGAACCGACACCCACGCGACGTGTACGTCTTGGATTACGACGAAGCAAGAAAGGAAACTTTGTAAAATATAAGTAGATTTTTTGTGTATTTTGTGTTTTTTTTTGTCAGTTGTACTTTTCTGTTTCTCTTTTTTGTGGTACGAAAAATAATAGTCATTTGTTTTTTACTCTTTTGTCATAATTTTGTAAGCACGCTAATTTTAAGGATGACAAAACGGATAGGTAGATGTCTGTTCCTTTATTACGCCAGAACGGCGGAACGGATCCGAATAAAATTTGGCAAAGAGATTATAGTCACCATGGGCCGTAGTAATTAAATAAATAAATATTACTGTAATAATAATAATGTTCGAGACACGAGACGTATATACGGTCATCTGACTCCAAACTAAGCAAAGCTTGTACTATGGCGGCCAGAGACTGATATACATACCTACACATTTATTTTTAAAGGCATACATAGAACAAACACAAATGTTCATCACATGAATGTTTGCCCTAGGTGGGAACAGAACCCTCGCCCCCATGCTCAGAAGGTAGGTTCACTACCAACTGAACCACCGAGACAGTCATTTGCCTATGTGCAACGACGCATTAAGTTAATTGTAGTTAATTTGAACAAACTCTAGTTTTAAACTATAAACCAACGCTTTAACAATAACAGATAACACTCAAATTGTATATTCCATTATTATATGACAAAAGCCAATGTTGCCATATGTGTGCGCTGTAAACGCCCGTCATTACGGGTAACTAGCTGGGGTATGGCAACTCTCTGAGGATCGGGGTGGGTTTATGACAGGTCGTTTATTTTAAATGCCAGTGAATGTAACAATGCCGGTTTGATTCGATGCTATCAGTGAGGCAGAGTGGCAACAGTAGTGTGTAGGTATTAGCCCAGTCGGGTTAGTAAAAAAAATACTGAAATTGCAAAAATTCTTGGTAGCAATTTTTTTGCTGCAGCCTTCATGGAGGGTCACAGGTAGTCTAAATTCAAAATGGCGACCAAATTGTGCGTTAGCCACCATCTTGAAATTAAGGGGGAATGGTTTTTGCTTAATATCTCGGTCATTTTCAACTTTTAAACAGGGAAAGGAAGGATTAAAAAGTTGTTGTAAATCTCTACAATTTATTTGTTGCAAGTTTTTTCGTACGATCGATATTTTTCCAGTTATACGCGAAAAAGTGGTGAAGTTTAATTTTCAAATTATCTCGATTATTATTAACTTTACAACATAAATGTACATTAACAAAGTTGTAGAGAATTGAATTTCCTAAAATTTTGATCTTATTGACTTTTTTCTTAAAACCAATATTTAAGGTCCTACGATTATGATAAAGGTGCGTGGCAATGTAAAAATTCTATCTCGTGAACCTTGTGACCTGTGGCCCTATTCGGAGATTTAAGATTTTCATCTCACCTTTTTTCGCCTTTGTTGCTCTCGTTTGAAACGTCATAGGTGTGAGAGTGACCAAGATAAAATCTCATCTCACGCGCACGAATAGCACCCCAGGGGGGCTATTCCTGCGCGTGAGATGAGAGAAAGAGAAAGTAAGCAAGTAACTTCAAAATCATACACAGAAACGGGTACAAGCATTAACATTTTACAAAACTTAATAGTTAAATAACCATTCCTAATGATAGTGGATCAAAAGGGGTTTAAATCGTAATTGACACCCAAAAAGTTAATCCAGAAAAGTTATTGGGCTCTGTGATCATGACATTCATTTGTCAACGTATTTTATTTGTAACGAAGACTTGAACCTATTTAATTAATATCCAACAAAAGAGTATCGTACAAAGAGTTTGACATTACATAAAAAATCCGTTTATCCCCGCCAATAACTAAATTAAACACAGCTACCCTTTCTTTCCTCAAGGGATAAGTGAACGTTACGTATGTTATTAACTAAGGGAGGTAATGTAAACTTACCGCATTTCATTTTATAATTTTTGTGACATTTACAATTCACGATTATTGCCTCTTAAATCAGTTTGTAGGTTAGTAGTTAGTACTATTATTCAAGTTATAATACTTGAATAATAGTACTATTTTTGTTGTTTAGTAGAGGTTTTCTCGTGTTTGCTGGGATAAAAGTTTTTGTGATACATACAGTCTATTTAGTCATAAAAAGTATAAGAACATAACATAACATATCGTCACGCCTTTCCTCCGAGGGGGCTGGCAGAGGTGTAATACAACACCCACACTTCGCCGGACGATATTCAGTTCTAAATGTCACAGGGGGTGAGCTTGTCGCCATACACCGGGCTCCATTCATGTAGCAGATGACATACACACAGTCGCACATATGTTCACACAATGTACAAATTGGTGCGTGCCGTCGGCTGGGTTCGAACCCGTTCCCTCTGGGTTGAGAGGTGAGCCTTCTTCCAACTAAGCTGCCATCGCTTTTTAAAGTATAAGAAACAACCCTAAAAACCAGACCTCTATCTTAGATAACTAAACAATTGTGAGTAGAAATAGTAGGAGTACTTTTATATTTAAAAATTAACTTAGTTTAAGAAAAATGGTGTACAATTTAATCTCAATTCTTAACTTAACAAGGTACAATTAAGTGAGCTATATTCAACAGAGATTACCCAACAAATCAAAGCTCCCTTACCTGAAACCTGCGAGGGCGACAATGCTTTCAGATTACTTCTACCTCTACTCTACCAACTAATTAATGTCTGCACAAAACTAGCGTAACATCTTTATGATTATAACAATAAGTATACAAATCGCTTACACTGAATACGAACTTTAATTTGTAAAGTTTAGATACTTGCAATTTATTAAGTTCTGTTTAATAAACTCGCAGAGGCTTTACAGGCTTTCGATTAGAGTACAGAATTGTTTGTGTGAAAAGTAAGTGTAAGTTGGCAAGTTGTTGCCGCCACTTCATTTGCGCCGGCAGCAGTGGCAACCCTAGCTTAAGTGTTGCACGTTGTTAAATTAATGAGCCAATCTCGGCGGGACGGATCCCGCCTCTATTATTTACAAGGTGGTAATGTGTTAGCAGTACTTTACCTAGCTTGTTGTGTTTAATTTTTTAGAAAAAAATCTGGAATCATATTTGTTCTTAAGGACTAGTAAGTACTTACCTATATTATTTTGTATTTTATTTCAATTTTGTGTGTTTATGTGTGTCGTGTACCTGTGGGGCTATTCCTACGCGTGAGATGTGATGAGATTTTATCTTGGTCACTCTCGCACCTATGACGTTGCAAACGAGAGCAACAAGGACGTTAAAAGGTGGATGAGAATCTCAAATCTCCGAATAGGGTCCCTGTATATGAGTCTTGTAACTTGAAATAAATAAATTATTATTATTATAGTAGTATTAGAATTAAAGTTACCATAGACAATTGGTTGGAACCAGAAGGGCTATTCTTACGGAGTGAGATTCAATCTCACTATTTTTCGTCCTTGTTGCTCTCGTTTGAAACGTCATAGGTGTGAGAGTAACCAAGATGAAATCTTATAGCCTGAATATCGTAATCATATCACAATCGGAATAGTCTTCCTGTAGTAAAGGTAAAGTCACCTTAAATGTGAGCATTGCCATCATTGAGCATTAGTGTACAAATTAAAAGATGTTCTAACTACATCTGCGTTTTGCTTCAAAATCTTCGATCGAAAAAAAAGTCAAATAACCTAATTCGGTCGATTATTTTAAAGATACTTCGAATCGTTAAGCTTGAATGGACGTTATTCATTCTGTATATTAAAAGAAGGGCAAGCTTATGTGATGTTTGAAGGGAACGTTAATTTAATTTAAGACTCTGACTGTAGGACATGTATCTATGGTCATGATTTAATCATTAAAAAAACAAAAATTTAAAGGGAACTTTGTAGGTAGTATACCTATTCACAATAGCTACTCTTTTAGGCTGCTTTTTCTCCAAAGAGGTGCGTGAATGCGTAACGAAACTGGGACCCTATTCGGAGATTTGAGATTTTCATCTCACTTTTATTCGTCCTTGTTGCTTTCGTTTGAAACGTCATAGGTGTGAGAGTGACCAAGATAAAATCTCATCTCATCTCACGCGCAGGAATAGCCCCCCTGTCCATACACGAGTGGTGTGAAGACGTCTAGCGGTTTCTCGCTCGAGTCTAGCACACATCCCTTACACACATTTCTCGCTTGTTTTGCTTGTTGTGTTGTTTGTTGTAATAACTATGTTTTTGCCATAGGGTCAACTGGGACAAATGCGTCTGTAGGGCAATTGCGTCTTTCGAGAATTACTGACAAACCCTTCACAAAGTAGGCGCCACCTACATCTTTTTTTAATCTTTTGTTGCAATAATCTGCACAAGATGGCGCTAGTCGCCTAATTTCTGAAGGGTTTGTCAGTAATTCTCGAAAGACGCAATAGCCTCACAGACTTGTTTGCCCCAGTTGACTCTATATTCTTTCCTTTGTTTGATTTAGACAGAGAGAAACATAACAGCACAGAACATCAGCGCTGTTATCCCCGTTCATTATAAGTCATGTCACGCTGTAGCTTGTAACAAAGCGGTGTTGCCATCTTGCTCCAAAGAACCTCCCATCCAACATCAAGTTACCCAATTCCGTCGGATAGTTGTCGACCTACAAACGTAGCAATTAGCCGAGCGGAGTAATGGACGCGCCCGCGTGATTAACACAAGCCAGATAACGAATATTGTTGGATGCATTACGTGTGGTGATAGCAACTGGGACGGAGATAGAAATTTCATCATCATTTCAAGAATCAGTCGTAAAAGACTGATTCTTGAAAGTACTACACTCTACAAATGTCCAATACTTGAAATGTACGACCAATCCATACTCCAAATGACCAATGCTACAAATTGACTTCTGATGTCATGGTAGCTTAGGCAAAATGTCAATGATTTTTGAGCTAAGAGCTTTTTGAGAACTTTTTTGGAGTAGGTAAAAACGGTAGGTAGAGCAAGTCTGATTGATCATTTTTATGTTGCATATTTCTTACACTACGGCATGTCAGTCCTTATTGAAAAGGGTAACATTTGGAATGTTCACACAACACAATTGAACACAATTTAAAATTTAGTTAAAAAACAATAATCTGCGTCAATTATCAAATATTTGTTTTTTTTTATAATAAAAGTATCTATTCACTTGTAAAAGACTACTTTGACCTAATAAATAACTACCTCAAAACAAATAGCAATAGAAACAAAATTTTCCATCCGACACGTAATAACCCAAGGGTGGTGAATACCGTTTTCGCTAACTCAAGGGTGGCACGTTGATAAGTAGCACGGTACAGTCTTATTTGTTCTCTTTATACGACAGTTTGTCGCTGCGCCAACCCTATCAATAAAAGCATCGGGCGGGAGTCGGGACCTTTGTTAAGAGTCCGGCGAACACTTTAGACTAACTTCGCATTGGCTTAAGGTATTCTATAGCCATTTCTTCTAGAAGCGACGAAGCTGACGAGCCTCTAAGGCTCGTCAGTATCATTACTCGCTCTCTTCGTGTTACTCGTACCTACAGAGTGACATAGTGCAATTTAATTTTTTGTAATGACTTTTTCACTTCTGTAATCATTCTTAAATAAATAAGAATTTTCCTTGTATTATGGATTCATATAACAGCTAATGATGTAGACAACCTCCCTATGTAATGGAATTTTTGATTTGCTTTGTCTACCTATTGAATAAATCAGTCAAAAGTGACCCTTTAAAAATGCGGATATTTTTCATAGCTCTATTTTTGCTTGAGAACGTTTTAAAAAAAAACCAAGAACATAGGGGTGGAGATATTGTTAATTTAATTGTACATGCTAAATTTCATCATAATCTGACAAATGGTTTTCAAGAAATTTGAGTAGCGCGTTTGTATGGAAATTTCAGAGCGTCGCGGCCCTCTTAAGGAGGCTATTCGGCCTGAATTAGAGTATTAGTCAACATTATATTGATAAGTTGTTTCGGAGAGCTGAATAGAGAGTCGATTTTGTCCGAGATGGGCGGCTTTGGGCGGAATGAAGATTGCTTTCTTGGGTGATTGGATTAATTATATTCTTTAGCGATAAGCTATTGAGTCATTTGTAATGTACTTGCCGGGCTTTGCGGTTTTAGTCGTGGTTTTCTATATTCTCCATATCATCTAGAACAAAATTTACAGAATTACAGAAAAAAGGGAGGGAACTTTTATTTTCTTTTCCTGAGTATGCAAATTCAATGTATGGAACATTGTAAAACATTAAAACATTACTCAGTGCACAAAACTCTTTCTTCTTAAGTAAGTCTTTCTTCTCCGTAATCAAACTGGTAAACTTTCCCGACTTTGATTCATTCAACACATCCTCGAATTCAATTAGATAAAATATTATATAACCAAAACCTGGTTTGGTGTATCTCCCTGACTGTCTTAAATTGTGTAGTGTAATGTTAATATTTAGCGTTTCTCTACTTTCATTAGCATATCAAAAAAAATGTTTCAATAGGCGAAAACTGATAGGTATATGGTGTCTAAGTAATTATTTAATTTATTAGTAATCTTGGTACATCACACTGTATGTTTTCCGAATAAAATAAAATAAATTGAGTTTTCGACGAAAACTATAAAATCTGGAGCTTACTCCTTTAGGCAAAGACCGCAACTAGCTTACAGTACAGACATTTTAATTAGTATACCTGTGTGAATACTGACAATGTCTTCAATTTTTAACAGCTTAAACTTCGATCGATATACTTAAATGTATATCTGATCAAAGCACTTAAGCGATATTTTTTTATGGAGTCCTGTCCGAAACAGCAGAAGAAAAACATTTTTAACATATCGTCACGCCTTTCCCCCGAGGGGGCTGGCAGAGCTGTAATACAACACCCACACTTCGCCAGACGATATGCAGTCCCAAATGTGACAGGGGGCGAGCCTGTCGCCATACACCGGGCTCCAGTCATGTAGCAGATGACATACAATACGCTCATATGTTCACACAATGAACAAATTGGTGCGCGCCGTCGGCTGGGTTCGAACCCGCTCCCTCTGGCTTGAGAGGCGGGTCTTCTCCAAACTAGGCTGCCATCGCTCATTTGAAAAACATTTTTTTATAAGAATAGAGACCATTTTTTAACTTAGGTAGCTATAATGTAAGCTGTTATAAACTCAAATCCCAAGTAGGCCGGTCGATTTGTCCGTCATTACGTCTCTCAAACATTTGCTGGCCCGAATAAACAGCCCGTTCCTCAGTGTGCTCTCAAAAAAACTACGCAAACACGCGTTCGATTTAAATGTGGTATCGATGTAGTGGTATCTTAGGGCGAGATTCACAGACCGCACTTCGACTTTACTTTGATGGAAAATTCAACTTTTCTGGCGAGATTGAACTTTAGTCCAAAGTAAAGTCGAAGTGTGGTCTAGGAATCTCGCCCTTAACTAGGGCACGCAAAAGAATTTGTTGCTGAGACAGTAGATCACGTCACGACTTACAGTTTATCAAATTATGTGTTTGTTTTAAGCTTGCATTCAAATCGAATTAAATGTTTTCATTCAATTGGGTATCGAACATACACTAATTAAGGTCAGTTATAAAAATGACTACAACCTTATTCGGAAAAAGAGCCACTATCCAGAAGAACGGGCAAGAAACGGCATATTATTTATGGGTTCGGTACTTATTTTTCTAGTAAATGTTATGTTATTTGTAGAGATCGTTCAGTCATTGCATTGTAATATACTCCGCCAGGAATAGCAATCTTCAACACGTAGTGACGTCAATCGATACTTAAGCAAGACCGAAATAAGTCATATATAACAAGTTCGAAAGAGACGGATGACGATGACGTCATTACGTGTTTGCTGAATGTTAGACCTTGTTTTTTTTTTTGATCATGGCTAACTAAATCAAAACACTACACCTTCATTCCAATGTTAAGTTTTCGTTTGCTACTCGTAATTCTGAAGTGGAAGAGCGTTCAGTTTTAGTGTTCAGAATAATTAGAGGTTGGGGTTTTCGGTTTTAGATGTCTGATGTTATAATGTTTTGGCGGGAACCGAAAAGATAGTGTAGTGATTTTGTATTTTTTTTAACTTGTGATTCTTTGAGTGTTAAAGTGTACTCGTAATAATGGTGGATATTAACGTTTAGCGGTTCGTCAACATGCACGAGTGTGGGCAAATGATAAAAACATTGCGAAACGCGACTTTTTGTGTTCTCTGCAAAACTTCACTTAAATTTTCAGTAAAATATCCATAACTTTACTGAAATGGGGAATGGGATTCATCATCTTCATCATCATCCCAGCATATGTGAAAACGAATGATTAGTGCTTGACACTGGCCAGTGCACATGACGTGCGATGCCAAATTCACCTG
Source organism: Peribatodes rhomboidaria (assembly GCA_911728515.1). Classification (NCBI taxonomy): domain Eukaryota; kingdom Metazoa; phylum Arthropoda; class Insecta; order Lepidoptera; family Geometridae; genus Peribatodes; species Peribatodes rhomboidaria. Next base: position 4,873,363 of record OU452190.1, read on the forward strand.
AATGGGAGAGAAAGAAAAAAAGGTGTTTTCAATCTCGCTAATTCATTTTTATGGATTATCTACAGTACTACTTACGGTAAATCCTATAAATCATGGTATAATAATACACTCCGCCATATAGCATCTCAGTCACGTGGGCAACACGTAGTGACACTAGTGACGTCATTCGATGCTTAAGCAAGGCCGAATTATGTCATTTACAAATAGTGTGAAAGAGATGAGTGAACATGACGAGTGACGTCATACGTGTTTGGGCCTGGAATGCTAGACCTTGTTTTATTGGATCATACTATAAATAAAGAAAATAAAATTAAAAACCATAGGTTCATTAGCCGGTAGTTGGACCACTGGATGTTGTCAGTGGCGCCACTGGCGCTATACGTTCCCGTGGTCTTAGTATATATCTACCAGTGGTCGAACTACCGGTTACGTAACAAAAACAGTTTTTCATTAAAATGTGCTCATAGGTAAATACTTACTTCAAAACTGTATTCCTAACCCACGCTTTCACAAAAACCGTTCTAGAAACCGTCTGAAACGGCGTAATTCGAGCGAATCGCAGAAAATCCCGTCGTTATCACAAGGAGCTGTAATAATTGATGAGTGCATTAGAGACACATGTCGGCCATCTTTTATTCAGCGCCCGGCGCGGAGACGCATAATCTTTACGTAATTTGGTAGGAAAGCTGTACGAATGTAGGAAGATGCTCAGAAAATGGTTGTCGCGAACCGAGTGAAAATCGATACGATTTTTTGTTCGTTTAGGTAGGCGTCTTGTTGATGGATCTAAGTATAATAAAACTATGACGAACTTCCGTAATTGAATGTGATAGAACCAAAAGTTATAATTGGCAGTTAAATATTAAACATAAATGAAATCTATAATTCTGTGGGGCAATTGCGTCTTTCGAGAATTACTGACAAACCCTTCACAAATTAGACGCCACCTACAATTTTTTTTTATCTTTAGTTGCAATAATCTGTACAAGATGGCGGGCGTTAGTTGCCTAATTTGTGAAGAGTTTTGTCAGTAATTCTCGAAAGACATAATTGCCCTACAGACGCATTTGCTCCAGTTGATCCTACATGATACTTTTATAGAGTCGATACCAACATAAAAGAATAATAGTAAACCAAGTATATACCTAATTAATATTTGTTGGAAATATGGTTCACATTACAAGCTCTTTACAAGCCTTTATTTAACTACAATGTACCCATGTATGTAATATGTTTAGTTCGGATGGAATCTTGCAACTCAATTTTGTTTACCTAATTTACTTACACATAATCCCCTTTAGCAATAAACGTTGCATAGCCTCGAAATAGTTAAGCAGTGTTTTGTCTTTTTCTTTCTTTACATTTTTGAACTCAATCGAAAAAGACAAAAGACTGTGAAACTATTCCGAGGCATATTTATATACAACGTTTGTTCCTAAGTTGAAATGATTCTATGCCCGTAGAATAGATAGTTACTCCGCGAGCATAGAATTATTATATTCATTAGTTTGGACAGCTCCCATTTAATACAGTTAGCATTAAAACTTCTGAAGTCATACAAAATACAAAATGGCAGTCAGACTACGATGATCTTTGTATACACTCGGGAAAACTCGGGACTCGACCGCTGTGTGGTCAGTGCCCAATTATTTTCAGGGTTTTACCTAAAGTGAAGACAAAGAGATTGAAAAACAAGTAACATTGCATAAAACCCGGCTCCTAAATGTTGTACCCTATGTCACAATTCAAATGACACCTCATAGGTCGAAATCCATCAAGCTGTTTAAGCTGTAAGGCGTGCCAAGAAAACCTGATACACACATTCCTACATACAAACATACATACTTACACTCTAAAAAAATAACCCTCCGTCTTGCACAGTCGGGTAAAAAAGGTCTATTTCTGTGCGTTTCTGAGGTTCTCTCTTTTCTGTTAAAGACGCTATAAGAAATGGACGTTTTAACAAGCTAGACTTTCTTCGACACTGGACGTAATCAGCCTGGGGCCCTATTCGGACATTTGAGATTTTCATCTCACCTTTTTTCGTCCTTGTTGCTCTCGTTTGAAACATCATAGGTGTGATAGTGACCAAGATAAAATCTCATCTCATCTCACGCGTAGAACGAAAATAGGGGGTAAAATAGGGGGTAGGAAAATAAAAAGCCCCCCTGGGGACTTTTGGAATTTTGTTTTTTAACGAAAACTTTTTTCGTTTTCGATTTGCTCCTTACATTTGACCTAGGTCCTTAACGTTTCCTCCAGGCACTTTATTGAAATGTATGGAGCCCAACGAAAACCAAAGTAGTTGTAGCTATCAAAACTCACAGTAGGTATGAGTGAAATGTAAAATATAGGTGCGGAAACTATGGACCTTCGATGCCCCTTAGCAAAGAGAACAATTGCAATCGTAGTCATATAAAAGACAAACAATCTGTTCATCAGTTTTTAATCTCCTCAAAAAACAGTGTGCAGTTTTAAATCAGTTTTCCGTCAGTTTGCCCGTTACTCAGTATGTCGCTAAAGACTTAGTTGAAGCACTTAGTAATTTCGTCTAATCCTTAGCAAGTTTTAATGACTATTGCAATTGTGGTCATATAAAAGACAAACAATCTGTTAATCAGTTTTTAATCTCCTCAAAAAACAGTGTGCAGTTTTAAATCAGTTTTCCGTCAGTTTGCCCGTTACTTAGTATGTCGCCAAGGACTTAGTTGAAGCACTTAGTAATTTCGTCTAATCCTTAGCAAGTTTTAATGCCGCCGCCCGCGGGTGTGGAAAAAAAGGGACCGGGATAAGTCGAAAGTAAAGTACGAACGATATGGGCTTGCTTGGGGTTCTGTATTACGAGCATTGTCTTTGGTGTGTCGACTTAACAGTGACAGCAGCTGTCAGCGTTAGAGTATTACTGTACCATATAAATGAAATGTAGAGCAGTTTGGCGAAAGCCAGGGCCTCGAATCTACTAAGCAATTGTTTTTAAATTGCTAATGAATTGTCTATTTTTGACACTTCAAGCATACAAAAAGTGTCAATTTGAAGCAATTCATTGACAATTTTGAAACAATTGGTTAGTAGAATTGGAAGGCAGAAGGCAAAAAGTAGCGGTTGGAAGGACCATGGGAGGTGTACCATATGAATATTTACTTAGGTCAGAGTAAGTATTTAGCTGGAACATCAATTTGTGTATTTTTCATTACGATCATTTTAATTTTGCACAAGGTGTTGCGTTCTAGAAAACACCTAAGAATCGATAGCTAGATAGATCCTACAATATAATCCAATATAGCACTTACATAAGTTTCCATTTGCTCAAAACCAGATGCCTACAATCACCTACGCTTACATTTCCATGTTAATATTTATTCTTGATTCAGTAACCTCGTGCGATTCCTCGTACATTTCCCTACGGAACTCTAAAAACTGCACATTTTCACACGCTCGCACTCTTGAATTACGAATGGAAATTCCTATCCTTTACGTATTACCACCGTCTCTCTCTAACTCGTGGAGATAGTACGAGACAGTCAATCTTATAATTGAAATGATTTTGAGACCGTTCTGGGGGCCTACTTTGATTTCTTAGTTAGTGCATATCTCTTTATTTTCTAGCTCTATTTACAAAAGTGAGTTCGGGAGACTATTATATAATTCACTCGATCTTATTACTTGATTGAAGGTGTATTTTGTAATACGTTGCAATCATGTGTACCTATTTCAGACAAAGAAATTGTGAAAATGTGAGACCGAAAATTAAAAAAATAGAGCGAAAACGGGGATTGAAATTTAACTCTTTTGAATGAATGTTGCATTATTTTTATTTTTCGTTCTCCCTTTTTGCTAGTCTATTTGGAAGGAGAACTGTCGTGGAAATGAGGGCGCCACTGTGCTTAATCCTTAATTTTATTAGACGAGATTTTTTTAGATTAGATTAGAGCGAATTAAAAGCGATGGCAGCCTAGTTGGGATAAGGTCCGCCTCTCAAGCCAGAGGTAGCGAGTTCGAACCCAGCCGACGGCGACGGCACGCACCAATTTGTTCATTGTGTGATCATTTATGTGCGTATTGTATGTCATCTGCTACATGACTGGAGCCCGGTGTAAGGCGACAGGCTCTCCCCCTGTCACACTTGGGGCTGAATATCGTCCGGCGAAATGTGAGTGTTGTATCACACCTCTGCCAGCCCACTCGGGGGAAAGGCGTGACGGTATGTTATGTTATGCTATGAGATTTTTTTGTTTTTTTCTGAGACGTTGATTCTCTTTCCGAAAATACTCTACAATCTCACATATTAGCAGTTTTTTTTAAATTCTAAGTAATTGATTTTCAGGACATTGAAATCTAAGTGGTTGTGGTAGCCCCCCTTGTTAGGGATGCTTTTAAGGGATTTTAAGACCTTTTTCATACCTTCCTTAATGGAGTTCTGAACTGGACCCAAATTAATTTGCGTCGCATTAGAGTAATTGGTGATTAATTTATGTTTTCGGGAGACATTTTTTTTTTTTTTTTTTTTTTTTTTATGCAGAATAGGTCGGCGTTTGACCACCAACTCGCCTGATGTTAAGCGACGTTGTGGTCTAAGGTGGAGCACGACGACCTATAAGGTACTTATTCACTCTAGCCTTGAAGTTTTGTAGAGTGAAGAAGTACAAAGACGGCAGTTGAGTGAGGCGCTACAAGTGCGCTACTGCTCAGACCCGTCTTCGGGTCTTTAATTTAGTCTAATTACTTTATTCGAATGGGATAGAGGATTATTTATCTGAATTAAACGGTGTAGGCTTTCTAATTAGGTACATTTTTGTTATATTTTTGTATTCTGAGCTATTGATGTTATAGACAGGTAGGTGGAAGCTAGCATGATGCAAGAAAACTAGGTCTACCAACACCTGATGACGTCCCTCGTCATCGTCTATTTCGAACTATTTGGAAAATGTTTTTGTAAGTGTGACGTGTGCTCGGCTATGTAGTGAGATGGCAGACTGCAGTAGTTCTCGACACGGGTCATCCTAGTGAGGACTACTTTGCAAGGCTAACTGTTTTTTGCTCTCATATTTGTTAACGTAATGATCATTTACCACGCTAGTTATAGTTTTACTAGTAGAATTTTTTGTATCTTTTGTTTTACTTACGTATGTAAATGAATTAATTTCGGTCTTCGACGTCACTGCGTGTTGCCCACGTGATCATTTTTGACTTGGAACGCTATACCTGACGGAGTATATTTTTATACCATGGTAGGTAGGTGCTTCTTAGAATACCTAAAAATACGAGGTTGGTACAAGTAGGTATTGGATTGTACTTTTGGTAGACATAGAGATATCTCTCTAGATAAATAGGATATTTTTTACCATAGAAAAATTCAAGAAACTTCGAAAACCTCAAATGATCCCGAAGCAGCGTTGTAGGTTTGAGCAACCTGCATGATAGCGTAGATTTGCGGGTAGTTGAGAATAGATTTTAGTTTTTTTTTTTTAATTTGAATTGATTTTTATTGACGTTTTTGATTATTTTATTTTAATTCAGAGATTATTTTATAATTTTGAATATGTACATACAAAGGACTTGGATTTCGAATTAAACGAGTTGAATTAAATTGAACTATAATGTAGTAACATAAAATCAACATCGAGAAATATCAACAGGTATCTACAACACTAAGGCCCGCATGCTAAAACGACACTTAGTCATGAATCTCGATTAAAAACAGTTTTTATGACCAGTTTTTTTTAATAGTTTTAAACCGAGCCCTAAAAAGCCCGAAACCAAACCCTCATAAAGATTTACTAAAATCATAAAAAAATAGAAAAATCAATGCGCTAGCACATCTCTAGTTCATTACTGGCAGCCGAAAAGCCACATCATTTTTGGCGCGAACGTTTATTTTCAAGCCTAAGCCTCGTTTTGGCATACGGGCCCTAGACTAGACTCAGAACAAAGAAACTAGTAAATACATTTTCAAACTTTCCCAGTTATCTGTGGAAAACAAACATCATTTTCGTATATTTCTCGCCAATTCCACAAAGCAACTGCTAGCAATTAAAGCGCATCGCAAAATGGCGCCCAGTTTGGACCACAACAATGTTATTTTTCACATCGCGACCACAGCGCAATCCACAAAAGAAACAACTCCGAAGTTGGTTTGTAGAGAGACTAACTTATCTGTGCAGGTGAGGAAATTGTGAAACTAAAATTTTCATCACTGGGGGCTTTCGGTTTTGTTCGAAAAATGCGATGGTGGCTCTATTCAAAATGTTAGATAAGGAAGTCGCGTTGTATTGTACAAAGCGAGGGAGGGAGCTCGTTACCATTCATAATTCAGTGGCAAAACTCCTCGTACGTTTTCCCATTAGGAATTTTATAAGGTTTTTATTCCTTTTACTGCGCGCCAAAAGTTATAAAAAAGGTTGCGAAGTTTGACAGCGACGGGCGTGTGGCGGGAATCACGTCCTGAGTTCTCTTTTTAATTTTTTTTTCTAATTTGAAAATGTGGCTACGCTCCTTCTCAGTCGGCTTTGTCGGTTAGAGTTTGTAGTTAGATATTTTGCAAACGTAATTTTCGTGTTTAATTTCTAACTTGTTTTTATGACGGGTTACATTATTTAGTGACATATAATTAATATGAGTTTATTTTGAACTATGTAAGCACGTATAGCAGAAGTACGAGTACATAGATGTTTTGGACATTTAAAAACAGTAATTTTTTTTGTAGATTCAGATCTCCTTATAAAGAAAATTATTTGACGAGCTTTCGCGTTATGCGCTTTGAGTAGGCCATGTAATTCTCTCAAAAATAATTATTTAAAAAACATTTCGCAAAATAAAAATTAACCTGTCACCTCCACCTGCCAAAAAGTTTTTCCAATCAGGCAACCCTAGCTCGCTTGACGACCTCTATTAATTAAAGCCTGTGTAAACCGAGCTTTATCGGCACGACCGCGGCAGCCAATTAGAGCGGCCGACGTTCGCGCCAAAAATTATGCGGCTTATCGGCTGCCAGTAATGAACTAGAGATGGGCTACCCGCATTTATTTTCCTAAATATTTATGACACTAAAGAAAAAAGGTTGCATAGCCTCTTTATCGGTACGTCATTGCTTGGTTTGTAATAAACTCCAACTTTAACGAAATACCAAAAAATATTATGTGGTAAAAATATAAAAAGCACGAGAAAGCCACAATTGAAGGTCAAGTTGAAGGCAAAATGTATCCTAATTACAACAAGGTACTACAAGTAAAGAACTAACAGTAAAGGTAATAAGACTAACTAATGTCAGGATCGGTTCAGACCATACACAAAATGCTCGAGCAATTTTTGACGTCATTGATAAATGTATCATATCGCCATACTCTAAAATACAAAATCGTATATTCAACAGAGAAATCAGCGTCGCCTCGATATCATTCGATTTTGTATTGTATCCTAATTATGATATGGTTCATTTTTCAATGACGTCATAAATTACTCGAGCAATTTCACTTCGGTCTGAACACCGACTCTTAGACTCTTGTTATGATATCGGCCTGTGTCCTTAATTTGGTAATCTAATCACACCAATATTATAAATGTGAAAATTTGGATAGACGGATGTTTGTTATTTAATAACGTCAAAGCACCTGAACGGATCTGGATGAAATTGAGCACAGAGATAGATTATAGTCTCGAATAGCACATAGGCTGCTTTTGACTGCGGGTAATACCGCGGGGCACTGGTAGTCATCATATAAATTCAACGTATGATGTCGACAAAACCGAAATGACTAGTTCAGATTTTCCTATTATTTTTTTTCAGAAAACCTTTTCCCAATTTCCATGGGTACTGCGTGTCTCATATCTAAAGCCTGGCCGGCGTCCGGAGGGTACGCTCGAGTGGAGAGTGATCGATTACCCCATTACAGGAATATTTTCGCGCCACCACAGATTATATCGATGTTTTAGCGCGTAGGCGGAAATATTGATGCTGGTTTAAAGTGCTGTTGGGTATTTAAAATTAAAGAATTCAATTATTTTCATCAAAATGATCGAATGTCTAGAGAGGATGGTCGTGTTTGGTATAATAATAATACCCCGCCTAACATACTAATAAATACTATAGTTAGTTATTTAGTTATAGCTACTAAAGTATTAAAATTAGAGAAAAGAAAAATCAAAGGAAGCCATAAGTAATGCCGTAAGTACGTGAGTAATTCCCGTATCATAAAATCCTATGGACAGAATATTTCATCAAAATATGATCACTTATTGTTAAGTTCAAGAAAAAAAAAACATAAGCGGTTCCTAAATAAAAATAAGTAAGTTTACCCAAAACTTTCTAAATAAAAGACAGCCTCCGCCGGTTCTCCGGAAAAGCAATCATGCAAAGCGCCAACGCAAATAACAGGAAACTCTATTAAACTAGAAGCAATATGATATTCATTCAAATTGCGGGCTCCTAGCGAGGCGATTCCTTCGCCTCGTGCCGCTGCCAATATGCCATTCATCAGCGCCGCTAAACACCGCGCGCGCGGCTGATAACCACCACTAAACCCACAACAATGCACGCTCGCACTCAATAAAAGATGATAACACCATGAAATATGAACTGACGACACCCCTCTACCTTAACACACCAAACAACACGTTGTAAGCCCTGTACAACAAAAAATAAGACTCTTTATTAGCTGACTCGTCTTCGAAGTTAAGACGTTTTCAAATTGAGAAGAACGTAAGCAGAATAAACGCTCAGCACCGAAAACAAACCGCAGCCAGTGCACGAATACAGCCAAATTTTCCAAAGAAAACATACCAAGTTACAACGTTTCGGAACGAAGCGTCGACGGCGCGAAACAAAAGCGCGGGAAACGCCGCCATTGGCGGAGGAGATGGGCGGACTCCGGGATAATATGGCGGAAATATTACCGAGGAGGTATTCAAGGTGCACCGGGAGGACGGGGGCCCCCGGGGCCTCCCGGAGAGGTTAATTACCCGCCGGCCGATAAGGCAGCGGCTCGCTAATTACGTACTTATGGCGGACTGAAATTAGTTATCGTTGGCGGGAAAACGACGCTCACTTTGTTTGCGTTCCGTTTTACGGATAATATGTATTCTGCGGCGCTCGAGAGTAATGGAACAAAATTGGCGCCCATTCAGCTTTATCTTTTACGATAAAGTGTAGGAGCTCCGTAGATAATGGAATCATTGTTGGAACGGAGCGCGCTCGGGACTCTTTTTTTAATCGTTTAACTTAATTTTTGCTTTATTTTATATTCAAGCCGCCAGAGATCTTTTGATAATGCGATAAAGCTCTACATAATTACATGAAAGGGAATCTTGAGAGTTCTTATTATTCGGGTTTCCACTTTGATAGGTATTCTTTGAGTAAGTTATGCTTAAGTACGTTGATATTAGACTGAAAGAAATGTATTCAAAAGCCGCAAACAACACGACTGCCAGCTGAGCTCTCCAATAAAATGCGATGAAATAAAAAGATGCTGGCGACAAAACGTAGATACTTAATACATGTGCCAAGTTACCTCTTCGCTCGTCTTCGGCTCTATTATTTATTTACTGTGAGTTGTTAAAGGAACAGAGGTTATATTCGCTTGAATTCCAAGGATGCCCTGTAAAGGTATGTTTGTAAGTTTATACATATTTACCACAAAAGCGGCTCAGAGCGAGATCGCGGGATCCGTTCGCCGGTTTTATGTTTCCAAGCTCTAAATGGAGTCGGTGGAGCATTTAAATAAGCTTCGCCGCCTGAAGTATGGTAATGTTAGTAATACGGAAAGAAACCGCGCCTGTTTCGGCGGCGGCCATTTTGAATTTTTGTGTGGCTACACTTCGAACTTGGCTCTTTAATATTGCATGATATCTATGGAGATGTGAGCTCGTTTTTTTGGGGTAAACAAATGTTCTCCTTGAATACAGTTTTAAGGCGCTCTTTTTTTCTTTTAAATTGCAATTTGGAAGTCAGTAAAGATTACATCATCGTATGGGTTTAAAAAACACTCAAAGGCCAAAGTTGAGTCTTCATATCGTAAAAAAAACTTGCCCATAATTACCCGAATGCGCAAGGAGAGTTATGTTTTTCGAATGTATGTTTGTGTGTATGTTTGTATGTAGCTGTGTATGTATATATGAGGTTTCTTTGGCACGCTTCGACACGATTTCGACATGTGGTTCAATATTACCCAAGGTACAATATTTTGCAGCCAAGTTTTTTTTTTCATTGTACGAGTATAATTTTACATGTTATTCAACCCTATTGCGAACTTATTATTCATCAACGTCGACTACCTACCCTCTTCACGTCACCCTAACAAACAAGCAAATATAGATACCAAAATAAATACTTATACTTAAATCAATAAAATGTGTAAACTACCCACCACAAAAACGCAACAGTAGCACCACATGTCTCATCAAAGGAGGCCAAAGTTTTTGTCCCCTTAATTAGTAACAAATTATGAAACAAAAACTGTCTCTGTAACGCCGGCATTCCGCCGACTAGCGTGAAGATATGTCTCCCGGAACGGAGATGTAATGAACTTCATTAATTACCGTAAGTGACAATCGTAATTGGCTTAGCACCGGTTGAAGGTTATTACATGATTTATTGGGATTCTTTTTAATCGTGCATTGCTTACAAGCAAGTCAGCCGATGAGGTGATCGCTTTTGTTAACAGTTTTCGGGAATACCACAATTTTAAGAACTGTGTTTGGGCAAGTAAAAAACCAACTTTAAGAATGTATTTTAGTCTGTTGCCATATTCTACGCAAACTGTTTCAATCCATTTTGCTTATCTTAAACCCTGCTAATTGTTTTATCAACTTATATGCAAATGGAATGTAAATAGGAATGTACTTATTAGGTAATAGTTTACGAGACAACACATACCAGTGGCCCTATTCGGAGATTTGAGATTCTCATCTCACCTTTTTTCATCCTTGTCGCTCTCGTTAGAAACGTCATAGGTGTGAGAGTGACCAAGATAAAATCTCATCTCATCTCACGTGTAGGAATAGCCCCCCTGATCTTTACCCTTGTCACATAAAAAGGACACAGCATGCACGTGCATCCTCACATTTCATTTCATTTCATTTATTGACAATTACTTAACACACTAACAGCAACGCCAAGGCGTGTGAAAAGCTATAATGACTTAAAAATTAAATACATAAAAATCAATTTACCTAAAGCAATTAAAATAATAATGATAATAATAATAAATAAGTAGTCAAATTATACAATCAAATCAAATTAAAATACATACTTAACTATAAAAATGTCAAACAAAAATAAAAATAATAAAATAGCAAAGAAATGGTCAAAAATCAAATTACAATCAAATTAAAAAACAAAACTTATAAATAATAAAAAATGTCAAACAATAAAATAGTAAAAAATAATTAACTCAAAAATTGCACACATACATTCACAAACATAAAAAATTTAATGATCACATAGATACCCAAGAAGTGAACTAGCTCCCGCAAACTCAGGGTGTCCTACTGTGGGAGCTAGGGCCTCCACCCTTGTTATTTTATCGTGATGTTTAACTTTTAATATAATAATATTGTGAACTGTTATAATTAATATAATCTAGCGTAGGAAATTAGTAGGAGCTTATAATTATTTAATTATTTTTTTTTAATTGTATTTTGTATGCATGAAACTAAAATTAAATGACATTTGTTGTAATATTTTTGTTTCACACAAATAAATTTATTATTATTATTATAGTTTATTGGCTAAAAAAATATTACAGATTGACAAGCTTGCATTATTAAATTAGGTAGGTACCTACTTAAGTCCCTACATACGAGTATGTACTCGTATGTGTAGAACTCTATGCATTTTCTATGTCTTAAAATACCTCTTAATTTTGGTAAAATATTCATTAGATGCAAAAATTTAAGTAGCTACATACCTACTTAACTGTCAACTGTTAACGGTCAACTGGGGCAAATGCGTCTGTGGGGCAATTGCGTCCTTCGAGAATTACTGACAAATCCTTCACAAATTAGGCACAACCTACATCTTTTTTGTCTTTAGTTGCAATAATCTGTACAAGATGGCGTTAGTTGCAAAATTTGTGAAGGGTTTGTCAGTCAATTCTCGAAAGATGAAATTGCCCCATAAACGCAGTTGTCCCTACCTATACTTAATTATTATTTACTGACTCAAAAAATAATTACATAATTAAAATAGGTTAATTACATAATTAATAATAGTTAAAATAGGTGCTAATGGGTACAATGACTTTAGTTAGTCCACTAAAACGCCCCATGCCACATAATCGTCCACCAGCTCATTAATCCTCGTCCGGTACAACTCTCCAGTCGGCATGTTCATGCTGCTGCTAAAACTGAGCTCTGCAACCTTCGGAGCCTGGTCCTCTGTAGTCATCACGATAGGCAGTATCCCTACTGAGGTCATCAGCCCGTAAGGGAGTTTCTGTGGCAGATGAGAAGAAATAAAATTAAAATTATGAAACAACGATTGAAATATTCTATCAGCTACTAATGCTGCTATTCTATGTGCAGCATTCTTCGCATGCGACCATTTTTGGTCATTTTTGTAATGTTATAAAATGACTCCACCTTACCAAAAGTGCCTTTTCTAGGTTTTGAGAGAATAATAAGTTTGACGTGTCCGTGTGTTTGTCTGTGTTGGTGTGTCTGCGTGTGTGTGTGTGTGTGCGCGTGCATGCGTGTGTGTGTGTGTGTGTGTATGTGTGTGTGTGTGTGTGTGTGTGGCATCGTTGCTCCCGAACGGATGAACCGATTTTAATTTTGTATTTTTTATTTGAAAGATGAATTAGTCAGGAGTGTTCTGATATTATCCGGGGTTTTTAATTTGTCTTGTAAAGGTGACCTTACGTACTGTCATTTTCAATAAGCATTTAAGACAATAAGCATTGCTTCATAGAACAGCATCGATTTACCTCCTTCAATTCGAAATCAAAATCCTCCCTCGGGTAGACTTCGCGCACGTCTTGCCCGAGCCTGGCGAGCGCCGCGCCGAGCTCCGAGTAGTAATGCTCGGCGAGCGGCCGATAGTGCCGCGCTCGGAACGGCCCGTCCGTGCCGCACACCAGGAAGTACACGAAGTCGGCCATCGGACAGCCTCCTTGGATCGTCTGGTAGTCGACTGGGATCACTTCTGTGCTGCCGTCCTACAATACATAATATAAGCTTAATAACCGACTTACCGTCATACATGTAAACATTTTTTTGACTTTGTAGATATTTATAAACTGCTTCACCTATTTCGATAAAATGTAATATTTATGCATGGGACTACTCTAAAGTATGATCTACCAAACACATAAAGAATCATTAAAATCGATTCACGATTGGCGATTCAATCGCGTAACATAGTTAGGTACACAAAAAAACACACACAGTTGTATGGAGAACCTCCTCCTTTTTAAAAGTCGGTTAAAAAGAGTAACATTTAAAACTAGCAGCAGGCAATATTTCGGATCATCAGATATTTGAAACTAGCTGCGCCCCGCGGTTTCACCCGCGGTTAAAAGTATCCTATGTGCTATTCTAGACTATAATCTATCTCTGTGCCAAATTTCATCCAGATCTGTTCAGCCGTTCTGGCGTGAAAGAGTAACAAACATCCATCCATCCATTCTTACAAACTTTCGCGTTTATAATATTAGTAGGATTAGAGATGGAGCGACCGGGGCAGAAACGACGTCAAGTGCAAAACAATTGACTCTCAGTTTAGAATCTTATCTAACACTCTTCTCTACGCAGTAAGTAAATTTGGTATGTGATACGGGCTATAGAAGATCATTGAAATCTTCACTCCTCTTAGGGAACGTACCTATACTACGTGACCATTTCTTACAATTTTTAACCCCTTTCCCCCCCCTCGGCGAACATCTGAACTCTATACTACTCCATTCTAAGACCCCCTCCCTCCTACTCTAGTTGTACGTAGTAATTCATAGTTTTAAATCGTTTTTGCAAACAAAACATTAAAAAATCGTACCCCCCCCCCTAAATAAGTCACGTAGTATGGGTACGTTGCCTTACCAGAGATCTGCCAATAATGGTTCTCGATTTGTGGCAGTTGACAGTAATGTGGTCTCGAACTGTGTTTGAACATATTGGATTCTTTTGCATTTGGGATGAATTTCTTTCAATAGATTTACACGGATACTCACATTTCTTTTTCGGTACAACATGTTACTTGGTCGGAAGTCTCCATGGACCAGCACCGTATGTCTCAATCGTCGGTAGAAATTCGTAAACGACGCCATGGTTTTACCATCAAGGAACTTCTTCAATTTGCTTTTATTCTTTTCGTGTACGATATTTATTGCCGACTGCATTGCAGTGTTGAGAGAAGTCCTGACCTCCTCATCATCAGGGAATACGACGTTTTGAAAATCATTCACTAACTTATTGAACTCGGCTGGTTTTTCGTGTTGGTAGGCGAACGACAGCGCGTGGAATTTGGCTAGTTCAGTGATCGCTGATGAAGCGTACGGCCAGTCGACTGACTCGAACCTGCTGTACAGCTCAAACCCTCTGCTGCCGAGGTCTTCAAGCACGATGGTTTCTTGTAAATGCGTCGAGTCGGCGCCGTAATATTTCGGCAGTACCAGCTTGTGCTCTTCAGGGACGCCATGCTTCTCTTCTAGCTGCCTGTATATTTGGAATAAGCTAGTGTAAGCGATCCGTTCCACGTCGTAGCCCTGAAACGTAAAGCTTCCTCGGAAAGCTTCGCTCGTAGCTGCTATCTTTGCGAATAGCTTTAGTGATTTCTTACGGGTTTTATCGGTGATGTTGGCTAAATAGATTTTGGAGCTAAAGTTGGCGCCGCCAGATGAAGTATCCTTCACTTCTATGACAGGTTCTTCAATGTTTTCGTCGACTGCAATTTTTTGCAGTAACTGCATGAAGTTTATACTATTCGCCATGGTTATTGTTATAATCGTAATTGATGTTCTCTTATCACAGTATTTAGTGAATATGTTTGACAACAAACATATTACTGCTTTTATGAAGTTTGCTTATCAAGGCACTGTGAGATAACGGTAGGAACATTATTTAGGAAGATAAATAATTTCGTCAGGTATAAATATTGGGAAATTAGTTTATTCATCATTACTTAGCAATATTGATCAGGGTAATTGGGATAACTTTATCGGTCTAAAATATAGAGTTATTATTGTGCAATTTTTGTTTAAATATTTTTCAGGGTTTTTTAAACTGGGGTCCACATATTTATCAGAAGGTTTTCAATGCGCACTTCGCGGATATAACAGGGCTTATGTAACACCCTGTATAACACCGCTCCCACAAGGCAAAATAATGCTCATTGCAATGTGAGCTTCAGGGCGTCTTCTGTAGACATACTTTACATTGATAACACAAATTCGCAGATAGCTCGCTGTAAGCGAACCTATCGCTTTCGCGAGCAATATAATAACATAGCATATAATAGTAATAGCAATAGCATATAATAGTAATAGCATTTACCTCCTTAGCAATAAAGTTCCTATAGGCCCGGAATAGTTATACAGTGTTCTGTCTTTTTCTTTCTTTTAAATTTTTGAATTTGATCGAAAAAGACAAAAGACTGTAACTGTTCCGAGGCTATACAATGTTTATTGCTAAAGGGGTTCATCTTTAAATCAGTATCCTTACTAACAATAAAATCTACAGTAACTCTGTCTGTCTGTCTGTTTGTAGGCTTTCCACGCCTAAACGTATCTTGATAAAATTTGATAAATAGTTGCAGTAAGTATATCATAAGGAAGGTTTTCAGATACTTTTTTCTGAATAAATAAATCTTTTAGCCATGAAATTCAGTAAATGAATCACAAAAAAAACGCGCCGCTTACCAAATGCGTCAGACAACATCACATAATAGTACGTAGTTGGTACTAAAATAACAACTGACAACTAAAGTTAAAACTCCGCTCAAAACCAGCCAGTATTTTTTTTTATGTTGGACTCTGTTCTCTTTGGTAACGGATTCATAATTTGGTAACTACAGTATATAACGAAGAGGGTTTGTGGATACTATTTTCTGAATAAACGCGAACGACTTTGCGGGCAACAGTTAGTGCTATTTATATATTAGTGTAAATCGTGTGATACCTATCAAAAAGGTTCATTGCTCTTTTCAAGTATCGTGGGCAGCGCAACAGAATTTTAAGTATGTAGTAATCAATATTTAATCGTATTGTAGATGCTTATCTTGAAAACGCAATACAAACTAATATTTCATGTCTACCTACTATACAGGAACTTAGCTAATTACAGTAATCTCCTGATGAATTGCACAATGATTTCTCAATTCGTACTATAGTTCGATATCTATTTTGTAGAGTAGATACAATGTTTTTATCAATAGTGCACAGTAATGATGAACGGGGCGATTTATCAGATAAATTAATTAGCGATAAATAAATACGGAATTACATACAACGTGTTGTTTTGCCATTCCCGCAGAATTCGTAGTTCTCACACTCACACGTACTCGACTAGCAGAGCAGCTGTTCCATACATTTTGTTGACGATCAACGATTTTTTTTTGTATGGAGCATCAGTTTTTTTTTCTCGATTTCAAGGTTGTCCCATAGTGTATTTGTGCTCTGCTAGTAGAGTATAACTATCTCTACAAATTCCGTAGGAATCCAAAGCAACACGTTGTATAGGTAAGTGATTTTGTCACTGTATCTTAAGCCGGGTCCAGACGAGTGTAACGTGTAATGTAAGATTACGTGTAATTTAGCATCAACAGTGAGGACGGCACACGAACTCAAAGCGAATTGTGAACGCGAAAATATTACAAAAGCTATTTCCACTCAGTTGCTACGAACATGCCGAATAGGAAGGTCGTGATAGCTGGTGCGGCTTTTATTTTCATGTATTTCCTTTTTCTCTTCGATGTGAAGCAAGCAAACTAATCATTTTGTTTTTGCATTCTTCTACATCTCTTTCCAATGAATGAGCAATATCACTCCAAACATCGTGTTTCAGATTTTTTTTATAGTATTGCGGGTTTTTTGGATCCCAAATAACAGGTTTTTCTTGATACAAACTAATAAGTTCAAGCGACTGTTCGTCACTCCACATCATGAACGTACATACGACACAACCGTCACGAACGCCGTCCATACGAGCACTGCGAGCGTCTTTGTGTTCGCGCGAAAAACCGACAGCCGATGGATCAACCCCGAGCGCCGCGCGAGCGTTACATGTAATGCTCGTAGTGCCGTCCACACTTAGAATTCGTGTTACATTACACGGTGGATTACATTACACGTTACACTCGTCTGGACCCGGCTTTAGGGGTTCCGTTTTCTTTAAATAAATAATGCTTCCTACTCATGGCAATCCATTATGTTTTCAAATCGAGATGCCATTAGTAAATACAAAGACATTCGCATTTCTTAATCGATTCTCTTGAAATTTTGTGAGTAGGTTTGTTTGTGTCAAAAACTGACTCGTCAAAAAAAATGTATAATTATATAACCTGTTCGGTGAATCGTTATCTCCTAGGCATAATCCAAAAAACAAGGTCTAGCATTCTGGGAGCCAACACGTAATGACGTCACTCGTCATCTGTCTCTTTCGAACTATTTGTAAATGACTTCTTTCGGTCCTGCTTATGCATCGATTGATTTTTTTTAATTATTCATGACCATGGATACTCGTCCTTCAGTCGGATTCTTAGTAATATTTTTTCCTTCAGTAACAGATGATGGGATGATGATGATGAGGTGATGATGAAGACGATGAATCCCTCCCCTTTCCCCATTCCAGTAAAGTTATGGATACTTTACTGAAACTTTAAGTGAAGTTTTGTAGAGAACACGAAAAATCGCGTTTCGCGATGTTTGTATCATTTGCCCACACTCGTGCACGTTGACGAACCGGTAAACGATAATAATCCACCATTATTACACTCACTCGAAGAATCACAAGTTTTAGAAAATAATACAAAAACACGACACCATCTTTTCGGTTCCCGCCAAAACTCTCTGCATCGATTGACGTCACTACGTGTTGCCAACGTGACCGGAATGCTATACCTGGCGGAGTATATTAGTATACCATGCTCCTAGGCAAGCGTGCTCCATCGTAATCCGCATCATTGCGAGATAACGAAAAAGGGCAAGCCATTATTAATTGAAAAAACAGTTAAACCATTAATTAAACTAAGATAGAAAGGTAGGTTTAGGTTCCTGGCTAAATATTGGATAATTTTCGAGCACTTCCTTAAATCGTAAGTTAATTCCGAAAACAATCTTCTAAACTTACAATGAACTGTCTACTTATTTAAAATTTCACAACAGCCATATCCATTCTACTACTAGCTACTAGCCGTACTAATAATATAAAATCGATAGTAACCCTGTCTGTCTGTAGGCTTATCAAGGCTAAACGGCTAAACGGATCTTGATGAAGTTTGATAAGTAACTACAGTATTTTAACCAGGAAAGTTTTTGGATCCCATTTTCAGAATAAACGCGAATAAAGTTGTGGGAAACAGCTAGTTATTAATAAAACAGGTAGGAGCTGAAACATATACGGAACTCAAACGAGTCTACTCGCATCTTGACAATTTCATTGTATTTCATTTCATCATTATGTAGAGATAAAAGGACATCATAAAAGGCAGTCTTTCATTTGGTTTCAAACGAAGACGGGTCTGAGCAATCGCGCACTTGTAGCGCCTCACTCAACGGCCGTCTTTGTACTTCGTCACTCTACAAAACTTCAAGGCTAGAGTGAATAAGTATCTTATAGGTCGTCGTGCTCCATCTTAGACCACAACGTCGCTTAACATCTGGCGAGTTGGTGGTCAAATGACGTGATTGAGTAACAAACGTCCACACATCTATCCATCCAAACTTTCGCATTTATAATATCAGTGTGATGTTCATAACTGGTGATTTTTATACCTTTTAAATGTTAACATTAAATTATGAGAAAAATGTTCGTGTGTTTGTCTTCTGTTGCATTATCGTCTTCTATCCATCGCATTGTGTATTCGATTATTTTTTAACTAGATAACTATTAATTACGCGTACGAAGACGCGGGCACGAGCTAGACTCAACAAAAACAAACTGACTGATCTTACTAGGTAACACTGAAGTCTGTAAGGTTGACAGAATAAATAAACATACTTAAATAC
Source organism: Peribatodes rhomboidaria (assembly GCA_911728515.1). Lineage (NCBI taxonomy): Eukaryota > Metazoa > Arthropoda > Insecta > Lepidoptera > Geometridae > Peribatodes > Peribatodes rhomboidaria. Next base: position 4,892,511 of record OU452190.1, read on the forward strand.
AATAATTATGTATCTACCGAATACCTACTCGTATCGTAATAATTATAAAGTCCTGCTAAAACTCCTACCCATCCAAGATAAACACTACAATCCGCACTACTATCCATTACTTAAATAGTCCAATATCTCACTCAAATTGGGCTTCTAAATTACGTGTTCCTTCTAATCATTCTCAGGTTGAACCGCCGCCGTTACGTTTCGTTTCACGCGAGGCGCGCGGTCTACAGCCGGCCGTGATGTGCCAGCCCCTTTATCTCTGCTACAGTTCGTTTCACGAAGACGGGCGAGCCTTACTAATAGAATTCTCCATGCTAATACTTGCAAGTTATTACTAAAATAATCTTGTTGGTTTGAACGGTATGGACACACACAGATGTACAATTTCATCTATGCAGATCGCTCTCAAGCTTACACTCACACATACCACGTGCATGTTCACCTACACACTAGTAAGATGAATACGCCTTCGGAGTTAAAACAACCGTAGTCTGCTGCAGCTAATTGGCTTCCGTAAGCTGTAAATCTAACTTATACTGCCGCCGTCAACGCGCGCGCTTTGATCACGTCACAAGTGAAACGGAACGGCGTGGATGAGTGAACGGTTTCTGAACGCGGCGTTTAATGTCAAATGTGGCGGGAGTTCGTTTTTTGAATGCCCTTTTAGACGCGTCTGAAGTAACTACCCGCTTTTTATAGACTTTTTTTGTCATTAGTCTACAGTTAGACTAACATTTTAGTCGTTTTATATGATCTTATTAAGTCGGATCTTGAATAACTTCTTTTTAGTTTAATTTAGCATGAAGCACCATCAAAAAAGATATCAAAATGTAAAGAAGCAGGTAATTTATTAGTAAGAAGCTCGAGAGGTTTCGTTGTTGTATTGTATACGTGTTCTTCAGTTGTTTTTACCATAATCCTTACTGGCCAGCGGTACAATTATTATTGGTGCTGCCTATATTATGTATGCATAGAGAGGTATGCATGCTCCTGTAAATCAAAAGTTACATTTGTTGTGTGAAATCGCAGCACGTTCTCATGAGAATACAAACATAGAGTAACAAGAGAATAGAGTTTGACACTGGGGCCCTATTCTAAACAGTCAAGATATTTTTTTATCATTGTCTCTCTCGTTTGAAAAGTTATAGAAGTGAGAGTGACCAAGAAACATCATGAGCTTCAAGAATAGAGAGCCTGCTCGCCAAACCGAAACCTCTTAGTTACAAAACAGAAACAATAATAAAATAAAAAAATAGTGCGTGGAGTCCCTCCGCGCGGAAGAAGTGAAACTTCTGTGTATCTTTCTTTCTCTCTCCCTCTTGCGCTGGAATATTGGACGCTACTCGTTGCTAACGCTCGCGCTGGCCTGTAACAAGTGTACTACGCGCATGCGTTCGAGTGCCTCGCATTCACTCTCGCTCTGTCTCTTTCTATTACCCCTCCCCAGGAGCGTTAAACGTTTAACGCAACCTTGTTGGAAGTCGCATTAGAAGTTTCACTTTAAAAAAAGGAAAAATAGTTATACGCACAATATCGAAATCAAAACATCAACTTCACAAAGTGCAAAATCAGATTAATTGACACATTAATAGAAGATGCTGGTTTTGGGTAGAGTAATACTTTTAGGGGTGTTGGTCTACCCGTCCAAGTAAACAGCTTTTAAAACACATAACATATCATCACGCTTTTCCACCAAAGAGACTGGCAGAGGTGTAATACAACACCCACACTTCGCCGGACGATATTCAGTCCCAAATGTGACACGGGGTGAGCTTGTCGCCATACACAGATATGAACACAAAATGTGCAAAATTCGAGAAATACAACACCCACACTTCGCCGGACGATATTCGGTCCCAAATGTGACAGGGGGTGAGCTTGTCGCCATACACAGATATGAACACAAAATTTGCAAAATTCGAGAAAAAATAAGTCTTCAAACAAAATTGATCACGTGACTAGTTATTTTGTATGCAGACTTCATTATTTTTTTTCCGAATGTTAAAATTTTCTTGAATTGAAATTTTTTTGAATGTTAAAATGAACCTTAAAATTTTCTCTTTGGCTTTTAAATTTTTTTCTTATTAAATATTTCTACATTCTTAAGTACCTATTAATTTACCCAGAACCAGCGCGTTGTATAATACTTATACTAACCTCAAATACCGCCTACAGCAAATCGATTAGTACCTATCGTCCTCAGCCAGCTAGATGGCAATTAAATGTCCATAACGACAACCGATCGCCAATACCTAATCGGATCCCAGCGGGGTGTAGCGAGCCAATTATTGGCGCCGGCTAATTGAAAGGGGATCGCCTTCTAATTGATTGTTTCTGCTCGCCGAGCGATATGAGCGCTCTGAGCGATTATACTCGCTCGGACGTGACCGACTGGGATTGTAAGGTGTTCAGATTACGGGATTAGTGCTACGAGCTACGACGTAGCAACAGTACGGCACGGCGTAGTATTGTCTACGCTTTTTATTTGGTCCCTTTAAAAACACTAGTGGTATCTCCACAACCCCTCGATAAATTTGGCTTATGTTCAAAGTTATTGTATTAAAATGAACTACTCGCCTGAAAAAAATTAGAAAAGATCAGATCATCGTACTTATAGTATAATACTCATGGTAATATACTACATATATATTATATGCAGGGTTATAGGTACCTAATCAAAAACCTCTTAAGGGTTCATTGTACTCATCAATACGAACAACTTTTACTATGAAGCCAATCCTGTAATCGCGAAAAAAAACATCTGTTCCATACAAAAAGTTCAATCACCTGAGACAAAATGTATGGAACAGCAGATTTTTTTTTCGCGATTTCGGAGTTCGCCCCACAGGTAAAGTTGTTCATATTGATGAGTACAATGACCCCTTAAGAGGTTTCTGGTTAGTTACTATAACCCTGTATATAGTTGTTTTGGCTCATGATCGTACTCAAGTTACGTCGAAACAAATATACCTACATGTAAACAAAATGACACACAGTAAAGTCTGAGACCTCTTTGGGTCGCTACATACGTGACGGGATAATCTCTGACGGGATGGGGACGGAACGTGACAGTGTGAATGCCCGGACGGGATTGTAACGTATACGCACCGTGAGAATTCCGCAAAGCCAACGTAAACACGGAGCTCACTTCACTACACCACTCTCCGGAGCGAACGGGAGCCCGCGCCGACCGGGACGTGGTAAACATCGTCCACGACGATGTAGTTTCACGCTCCGTCCGGCGCCGGTCTCGTCTCGTCCGAGATCCCGTGGCGTATATTTTACTATTGAACTTTTGTATGTAACGATGTTTAATAATAATTGCTCCGTTCCGTCCGGGCTGAGTAAAATCCCGTTATGTATGCAGCGACCTTTAGTCAACTACTCAAAAAAACGACGCATACTTTGAAACAGCGTATAATATAATTACAAAAAATAAATATTTACTATAAAAAGTCAAAATACAGTATGAGTTTCAGGCATTTTCTCTATCTGGCATCTGGTAGCACTTGTTGGTTTGTAGCGGCGGGGAGGATGGGGGAGACTTGATGAGGATGGAGCCGACGGACGACCGCGGCAGCTGGACAGTGTTACAATATGTTAAAATCTATCAAAAAACCTATATGTATGTTAGGTACTTTGAGTACTATGTCTAATGAGAGTTAGTATATATTATATTTTATACGTGTACAAGTGAGGAATTTTTTCGGGAGGAGTTCTTCAGCATCATTCTCACCACGACTTTATTTCACTGCTAGATAAATGCCTCTCTCTTGCTGTGGTATTTGCGTTCGTCCTCCGTATCAGGGGAGCTATTCCTGCGCGTGAGATGAGATGAGATTTTATCTTGGTCACTCTCACACCTATGGCGTTTCAAACGAGAGCAACAAGGATGAAAAAAAGTGAGATGAAAATCTCAAATCTCCGAATAGGGCCACAGGTGCAAGATCCGCAATTTGACCAATAATTACGACCTTCTTTTCGACTACTAAGACATCTTCAAGACCCTTCTTCTTTACAGCCCCAATCATCCAACCAAATTAAAAATATTTTATTATTTAAATTATCGTTATTAATATTGCATTGTTTCATTTAATTTTAAAATTATTATCTAATCTGTAAATGACGTTATCAAGTGTATTAGTACCTATACCTATGACCCAAATAAATTGAATGGAATTGAATGACGATACCTGCTAGGCCCTGCGCCATCTGCGCTTGCCTAATGCCCGGTACGCTGTCGAGGCCTCAGTGGCCAAGAGCATTAAAAAAAAAAATTACGATACCTGTGGTTCCTTCCTGTGTCTGAGCGACATGTTGGAGCTGTCGTAAGGTTTCTCTATGACGTGGTGGTCGGTGCGACCGCGCTGCAGCTCCGCCAGGTTGGAGGCCAGCTCCGCCGCCGCCTCGCCGTACAGACGCTGGCCTTGACACACCTTGCGTACCGAATAAAAAAGAAAAAAATACAAAAATAAACTAGGAAGCAGGTGGCTTGTTTCTTTTAAAAAAAACTATTAAAAAACAAAAGAACTCTTTAAACAAAAGTCTTAATCAATTTAAATAAGATTTAGAACAAAATTAAACCTATTTAAAAAAACGCAATAGTTTTGTAAAAACACAATCAGACGGCGGTTAGATATCTTCGATAACCAAAAATAATTATTAAGAATGCTTAAATTTCAAATAAAAAACCTATATTATCGTCTTTTGTAAAAACAGGATTTCGAGCAAGCGGCTCGTTCTTCGTTTTTATTCATGGCCTTACAGTTAGCCAAGATTTGGTCTTCTAACTGTTCTACTGCTTTGAGGTCGCATTTCCCTCTGCGTATGATCTAAACCAATTTAAAAATATTTGATTAATGAGCCTATTCCGCCAAGCCAGTCCTAGAATCAAAAAAAAAAAGGAAGCCAAGTCCTAAGCTATTTGACTGCCTCGGTGGCTCAGTTGGTAGTGAACCTGCCTTCTGAGCTTGAGGGCGTGGGTTCGATTCCCACCTAGGGCAAGCATTTATGTGATGAACATTTGTGTTTGCTCTATGTCTGGGTGTTAATATCTATTTAAGTATGCATTAAAATATATAAGTATGTATATCAGTCTCTGGCAGCCATAGTACAAGCTTTGCTTACTTTGGGGTCAGGCGATAGTTAAAAAAAAAACAAACAAAAAAATGTGAGGTTGTAAAAATTGTGAGTTCTTGTGATTTCTATTAAATGCCTAAGTTTTAGTTTCCTTGAGCTTCTGCCTGAAAAGGTAAGCCTACAAAAGTTTCTTGGTACCTAGATGCAGCATTTAATACCACAGCACCTACCTATAACTTTTACCAACGTTAGCCAATTTAACGACCATCATTAGCCAATGTAACAATGACCAATTCTACATAGTAAAAACACAGTCGCTTTTCGCGTCTGCCTCTTTTTCTGTCTGTACGTAAGTAAAAAATGTAATTTTATTATTATTATTTATTGTCTGTGTATCTTTTAAATTTAAATTTAGCTTATTTCTTTATTGTGTATTTATCTTGAGTGTCTATCTTTTAAGTGTTACTTATCTATTTACCTTTTTATTTGTGGAAACTTGTAATTGCCCTCCTGTCTCTATCTTCTAATTTTGTACCTAGCTGTAAGTTTTCCTAATAAAATAAAATAAAATAAATAAAATAACTCATAAACTACGCAAGGGATTTTGATGATATAGTTAACATTATCACATTAAATAAGTCATTGTTCATCAGAAAAAATATTATGAGAAGCCAGGGCGGGCGCTGGTGAAATAATAAACAACAATGCTTAATTCGGCAGCACTTGTAGGGCAAAGTTTTTTTTAACTTCAAAAAGGAGAAGGTCCCAATTCGGTTGTAGTTTTTTTTTTTTTTTTGGCACAGAACTTTGTTATTTATGAACTGATTTTGAATATGTTTTTTTATTACATAACATTGAATCAATGCTATGCTTACAGCATATTTTATATTTACTTTACAGCTTTGGTCCCATTTATTTACAAAATCCAATTCGATTGACGGGAAGTCTGTTTTATAATATTGTTGGATAATAAGTGCTAAAATGACAATCATTGTTTTATTTTTTAACAAAGAGTTGTAATGATTATTGTACCTCGACCTTGAGCTCGGCCCGCCTGCGCGAGACCCACTCGATCTGCTCCTGTATCTTCTTACACTCCTTCTCGTTTGAGGAAAGGTCGTTTTTAAGCGAGTCCATGAGCTGTCTGTACTTCATCCGAACGTTTATGTCGATCGCGTGCAGGTTGTCGATCTCGTTCTGCGTCTCACGGATCTTCATTTTGGACATGCGAAGGCGGCCTTCCTGTGAAAGACACGCGGTTTCACACCTGTGGGGCTGTTCCTACGCGTGAGATGAGATTTTATCTTGGTCACTCTCACACGTACCACGTTTCAAACGAGAGGAACAAGGACAAAACGAGGTGACATGAAAATCTCAAATCTCCGAATAGGGTCCCTGCTCCAACTTTTAGGGGGATAAGTGTTTGAAACGATATCGGTTATTTAAAGATAATCATCATAAATAAGATCAATGGAAGTTTTGGTAATCTGTACGTAATTATGTAAAATGTATCCTACATCGCAAAGCTGAATTTATGTTTCAATTTCTCACTTTTACTTATTGCTGAGATAGGGCTGCAACACGCCGCTGTGCAAATTCAGTCTTGTTCCTACTAGCAAGTTACAGATGGCAGTCTTGTTCCAATAAGAACAAATTTGGTTATAGTTACCTTTTCAGCGATTTTCCTACAAGTGACATCGAAATAAGCTTCCAAACTGTCCTTCCGCTCCACATCGCGGTCGTACCGCTGCACCGCGTCATTATACGGACATGGTCGGTGCATCAGGCGAGCGGACGTACACAGTGGACAGTCCTGTTCCCGCTTGCAAGTATTCTTGGAGAGCTTACTAGCGAGCATGTCGTAATTTTCATCGAAGCTGTTCTTCTGGTCCACATCGTAGTGCTGTACAATAACGTTGTTATGTGGACGCCGCCGGTGCATCAGCCGAGCAGGCGGTTACTGCGAGCTGTTTTGTCCCAACTGGCAAGTATTCTCGGCGAGATTATACGTCACACGTCCAAGCTGTCGCTGTTCGGACACATGGCTGGTGCACCAGCAGGGATGTGCGGAAAATTATGTTCTGACTTGTAAATATTCTCGTTTCTATGAGAGCCAGTCGTGCCCGTCGAGGTCAACCTTAAGCTCCACGCAGCGCTGCACCTGCTGGACGCGCGGCAGAGTCTTGTTCCGGCTAGAAACCATACAGCTGGCGGTCTTTTGAACATAAGCGTAGTGTAGTTACCTTCTCTGCGAGTTTCCTGGAGAGCACATCGAGATGCTCGTCGAGGCTGTCCTTCTGCTCGACCTCGTAGCGCTGCACCACATTGTTGTGAGGACACAGCCGGTGCACCAGGTGCAGGGGCGTGCACGGCGGGCAGTCTTGTTCAGAGTGGGAGAAAGTCTAAAATCGACAATAACCCGCTTATTTAGACACACTCTATCAGCATCTCAGCTGAAAGACTTCCATTGCTGGACAAAAGGCTTCCCCCAAGGACCTCCAGTTCATGGCCAGTCTTCCGCTACACACAAACGCAAGTAAGTAAATGGTTAATGAGATGATCTCCTTTTAAAATATGCTAAAAAAGTGCTCTGTCAATTTCTCTCTTACGGGATCTGTTAACGCGAAAAACATTCTATCTTTAGTTATAAAAAAGGGTGGGTTATATAACGTTTATAAGACCGTGGCAAGTCCGGCAGTCAAGTGCATTAGTGCAAAAGTACCTACGTACCTGTTTAAAAATCTAATGTCAGTATATTAAAGAAACTTACCACAATTGGCAGGCCGGACATAAGGCCCTCGCCTTATGGTAGATCGCCTAGGGGGGCTATTCCTGTGCGTGAGATGAGATGAGATTTTATCTTGGTCACTCTCACATCTATGACGTTTCAAACGAGAGCAAAAAGGACGAAAAATGGTGAGATGAAAATCTCAAATCTCCGAATAGGGTCCTAGGTCAGATGCGGTTTGGACAGGGTTCAACGGTGCTATTCACAATCATTCGAAAACGTTTCCGATCGGATTCCAGAAATTTCAGACTCAAATTGTTCGAATTTCAGTCTACTTTTATACATTTTGAAATAGGTAATCGATCGAGTATAAAAGTTTTTAGAAGAAAGGATCACGTTTAAAAATTTGTGAATATAGACTGAGATTCGAATAATTTAGGTTTAAAATTTTTGAAATCCGAACTGAAACGTTCCCGAATGGTTGTGAATGGCCCTGCAGGTGCAGTATCGCTTCATAACTTGTTCATGTAAAATGTATAAAAGCGACGAGTTTTGAGTTAGGTACCAATGTACAAGTGATACGCTGCGCGACCATGTACTTTATTGCGCAGCAATACGATTCGCGGTCGCTCAGCGTCGCCAGCTAATATGAAAACCTTTGCGGTCATTCGCGGCAAAAGTTTGATGCCGGATTTACGTCCGGCCTGTACCTATATTTCGCGCCATAATCAGTGCTTAATAAGCAGTCTTGTCAACCAAATAAACTGTGTCAAAATGAACTGTCAGGAGCTCACCTTCATGGACCTCCATTTCCACCTGAAGAGCAGCAGCATGAGCACCAGCCCAACTCCTATCCCTGCGGCGGCAGCAGCGTTCATCTTGCCACCTGCCGCTTACCACGCTTCATCGTTCGAACCACTGCTGTAGTTACCAAAACCTTGTACAAAACATTATTGCAGAAAATAAAATAAAAAAATATAGCAAAACTGACAGCTGTCACAGAGATAGTCCCCAGCTTGTTACTATTGTTTGGATTTGGAACTCCTTATTTTGGAAAGTACAAGAAGGTTGAGGCTTTTTTTAAGTTTTTATTCTCACGAAATAGAATGGATTTGGCAAACACATTTTAAAATCTATTTTTTTTTGGAGTAAAAATTCGGAAAAACTTGAAAAATCGCGAGAAATATTATTTATTTATTTATTTATTTTTGCACTGAAGGTAAAATGTAGGTGGGCCCAGCCTTATCGTCTTATGTAATTTGTACATAATATGATATTAAACCTTTATATTCTATAGGAGAAAGTTTGTGTGTGTGCGTCTGTCTCTTTGTTTTATTCTTATTCTTAAACACATAAATTAAGTACCTCACCATTAATTTAGGCCAAGGAGAGCTTAGCATTTACCTACTTATCTGTCTTTAATTAACACTTCCACTCGCAGAACAATTTTAAGAAATCATCCAAATCCGACACAAACGGGAGCAGATTGCCGCGAAATTATTCACAAAGCACCCCCGGCGAGGACTTGATGATATTGTATTAGGTGATCACATACGAATGCGATTTTAATGATACCACCCCTCAAAAACAACCTACCGACCGTATTTTATACGAAAAAGAACCTAGTTTTCTTTTTAAACTCGCGTGACGTTTATGACCATTCGCGCGCATCGTATTCAGCCCCAATCTAAATTAAAATCTAAAACCTTGTAAACAAGGCAAGTGCTCACTTTTTCGGGGATTTTAACCCTCGGAATATAAATGGAAGGGTCCGTCCGTGCTTTGTTTCGACGCGTGTTGGAGTTTGGGCGACTGTTGGACAAGCGAGCTCTTGTTTTGATTTCTTGAGGTTGATGAATTGCGATTTGGTTGGTTGGATAGATTAATTACTGCCTGCTATCTACTGATTGTATGAGAATATATTTTTTACATGTTAATCTCAACTAAAATTCAACTCCAAATTTCAGACGGCTTGGCGTGAAATAAAATTCGCGGGACCTTTGACTAAGATTTTATTTTGATGTTTGCAAGAGTTTTGCCTGAAACAAATTAATTTTTTTTTTTTTTTTTATTGACTGGAATTCTCAAATCTCAACTTTACAAATGAGACATGCGTGAACAACTGCTACAGTGTAATTATTCTTGGTAAATTTCAGTACCTCATTGTAAGTAAGTAATTATAAATGCTTATATTTTTTTACATAAAGACAGACAATTAGCCTGGAATGAAAAAAAGTCATCATCATCATTTCAGCCGGAAGACATCCACTGCTGGACAAAGTCTAATGACGAATGATTTCTACAGCGATCGGTCTTGTGCTGCCCGCATCCAGCAGCATTCAAAGACACTCGCCAAAACAAAACTCCAAACCATTAATTAATTTAATTACAATACTTATGTAGGTATAGTAAATAAAAAACAATTTACTATAATTACCCATCCGTGGTCGACGCGCCATCTGCCGCATTCATTTATTTGTTTTTCTTTTTTGGTTCGGAGCGTCACATTTGTTCCGCCGCGGGCGATGAGTGCTCTCCCGTGTGTAAACACACTAATGTGTCAATCAATTGCGTCCTTCTGGTCATTTCAATTACCCACTTATTACGGGCGTTTTAAATTGTTTTGCTTTACATATTTTGCTATACATGTCCATGAGTTCAGTTTTATATGATTATTAGGATATAAGTAGGCTGAACCCATTTAACTAATTCTAATTGGACAGGAATGGGATTAGTGCATACTCTAAAGATAGAATAAGAATAAGAATAAGTTTATTTTTGTAACAATAACACAAGGTATTACAAAGGTAAGTATCGATGACACCTGCAGAAGTTTAAAACTGAGTCGCAGATGTCAACGCCCTCGTCCGAAGATTTTTACAAGAGTTAAAAATTTAATCAAAATATAAGAATTATTTTCGAACAATTTTCAAAAATAAAGAAAACCATATAATAAAAGAATTTTTCAAACATTAACATAAACAAAAACATTAAGTGGGTATCAGTACATAATGAATTAGATATTTAGGTATTGTTTCTTACGAGGTGCGGCTATGTGCTTTTTTTTAATGTGCTATTTTGTAAGTTTATAGGTATTTATTTTAATTATTAGATTCATTTTTTATGATTTTCTTATTGGATTCAATAGCCTTTATTTTGTAACTATTAAATACCATTGTATACAACATAGTGTTCAAATATAAGTAAATAAATCATAATTACCATGTCTTTGAGTTTATTAACTCTACCAAATATTAAGTATGAAAAATACATCATTGCTAAATAAAATCAGTAATATGAAACGCAAAGCTTAAAAAACCAACTTCTCCTGTAATTCGTCATCCATTAAAACAATTTTGAGACTTTTGTTGATATTTTAAACACTGATGGAACGATTTTAAAATTTTATATATGGGTACACCTCTAAAGTAGGTAGTAGGTATGATCTACCAAACAAAACAATAATCAGTAATCACGTAACAAAGATACAAAAAAAAACCAGTGGAATTGAGAGCCTCCTAATTTTTGAAGATCAGTATAAAAAACTATTTTGATCTATTTCGTACACAATAAGTGAAACTACAGTAATCACAAAATAAAACTAAAATGATGTAAGTAACAACGAACTTGGTCTGTTTAAGAGTCCGGCGACCAAACTAACTTCGACCTAGGCTACCTTGACTAACTTCGCATTGGCTTAAGGTATTCTATAGCCATTTCGTCTAGAAGAAGAAGACGAGCGAAGAGAGCGAGTAATGATACTGACGAGCCTCTAAAGTTACCTACAGAGTGACAAAGTGCAATTTCAATTTTTTTATGACTTTTGCACTTCTGTAATCATCCTTAGTAACTAAGAATTTCCCTTGTATTATGGATTCATTTAACAACTAATGATGTAGACAACTTCCTTAAGTAATGCAATTTATGATTTGCTTTGTCTACCTATTGAATAAATCTGTCAAAAGTGACCCCTTAAAAATGCGGATATTTTTCATACCACTATTTTCGCTTGATAACGTTTTAAAAAAAAACCAAGAACATAGGGGCGGAGATATTGTTAATTTAGTTGTACATGCTAAATTTCATCATAATCTGACAAATGGTTTTCAAGAAATTTGAGTAGCGCGTTTGTATGGAAATTTCAGAGCGTCGCGGCCCTCTTAAGACAAACGGCCACACTTCCCACACTACTAGCGCCATCTAGTACGTTTTTTTTAAATTATTACTGAAATAGTTTAGGGTGCTCCTAGACGGGCAATGTTTTTACTTTAATACTCGCCAGCAATACTTGTAAACTGGTAATCTCAGAATAGGGAATAGCAGCCATACTACAAATGTATGAGTTACTCAAAATATTTCGCAATATTACAATACTGCCAAGCCAGTATTGCAATAAAATTAAGTATAGTCCGTCTAGGAGCATCCAAAGCCTAAGGGCAGTAATTACGTCGCGAGCTCCAGCGCGGTCGCGGAAGCATATCCTATATCTTTAAATGAGCAATTCTTGTATATATACATATACTGTCACCCCGCGACTTCGTTCGCGTTTATTATTTATATCTTTAATATATATAAATCTCGTGTCACAATGTTTGTCCTCAATGAACTCCTAAACCACTTAACCGATTATAATAAAATTCGCACACCATGTGTAGTTCGATCCAACTTGAGAGATAGGATACTTTTTAACCGCGTGTGAAACCGCGGAGCGCAACTAGTATATATATATATATTTAAACTATCCTATCTCTCAAGTTGGATCGAACTGCACATGGTGTGCGAATTTTATTATAATCGGTTAAGTGGTTTAGGAGTTCATTGAGGACAAACATTGTGACACGAGATTTATATTTATTAAGAAGATATTTAAAATTGGAATCTCGGAATCGCTTCCAACGATTTTCATACAATTTAGTATATGTACATATAGGGGGTTTCGGGGGCGATAAATCGATCTAGCTAGGAATCATTTTTAGAAAATGTCATTTTATTCGTGTTTTATCGATAATCAACTTAAACATAAACTTGGAAGAAAAATAACAAAAATATGACTCGTCCTGACATCTATTGGCGAATAATAATACTATATTTTTTGTGAGCAACTAATTGCTTTAACGACACAACAGCAGATGGCGTTGTTAAGTAACACGAAGTCAATCAGTGTTTGCTTTGAGGTTAGACTAAAATCAATTGTTTTTTATCCAAAAAACACAATTAAAAAATAAAATAAAAATACCGAGCAAAGCTCGGCCATCCAGGTACTTTGAAATAAACCGCGCTAAGCCCGCGTAACACAGAATTTTTGTAACGGTGTGTCTAAAGCCTGTATAAAATAAATGCATTGTAGACTATGTAAGCCTTTATGTTTAAATTTGTAAAAGTAGTCATTTTCAACAGCAGAGAAAAACACTCCCTAGAGCAGAGCTCTCCCCATCAGTTTTTAAATTCGCTAAGCGCTTCACATATACAACGTGTTTATATTTTAAATAAAGCAATTTTTACTTTGCCTTTCTGCTGACGAAAAATACACGATTCTAAACCTAGTGACCTCGAAATAAGATTCGTTAAACTTTTGTCGTCAACAAATGGGAGTAAAAAGTATATTAAAAAGTTGCAGCACCCTTCTAAGTAGGCGCTTTTTTCTTTGTCCTAATGTAAAAAGAAAACGCGAAAAGTTTCGGGTCGTGGATTTTAAATTTTTCCACCCCTAATGCGATTATTACGAGTGGGGAAAAATTGAGTGTCTCAAAGTTTCCAAATAAGTTTGCTTTTATTGTCTTTTTATTTTGTTCATTTGGTTGGTGATAGCTACAATTTTTATTTTAGTATAGTGGTTCTTTTTAATAAGTTCCTATAACTTCGTTAAGTATTTCTTATTTAGGTTGTTAAGCCTACATTAATATCTGCAAAAACTATGGCACTTTTCATGACTACTTGCACTAAATATAAGAATTGCCTAAGTCCTTGCTTAACTAGTTTAATCTACTCCTAGCTAGCTCCTACCTAAAAAAAATTACACGAGCTATTCCTTAGGAGAATCTTAGCTTTATGAGCCTGATAAGCAAATAATTCGCTAGGAGTAGTTTAAAACTAGTAGTAAGACAAATCTTATATTTAGTGTGAGTGACCATAAATCTATTAAAACAGGGGCCTACCCCTGTACTTTTGATGGCTCAATTCTTTTTTTCTATTATAGTGTCTCCCTGTAAATGACTTTTCAGTATAAATAAATAAATAAAACCATTTTGTTTTTCGTTTGGCTCTATACATTTAGCCTAGTTCCCTATCGTTTCCAGTTCGTTGCCAGGTGCGGTTTCTTTTAAATGTTTGGAGCCAAACGAAAACGAAAAAAGTTTTCGTAACGATTTAAACTCGCAGTAAGCCCTCTGATTAGTGTGTTTGACATGTCAGGCGAGGATGTTTATGTTTGAAAACTTCACGGTCACGCCGTATTTATCATTTTAGGTGGTATTTTGAACTTTTTCTACTAGAATAAATATTCCCGGAACAATAGCGGCTGGTGGGTATGTATGTATGTCCATGTTTTTTTGGTACGCCTATACCATGGACACGCCCTACTATACAGCCTAAACAGTCTGATGACAGGATTTCGACATGTGAAGTGTCATTTGAGTGGTCTTGAACTTGATAGTGGAAGTGACCTAGTTTTAAACTACTCCTAGCAAAATATTCGCTTATCGAGCACATAAAGTCCTAAGGAATGGCTTTGTTAATATTAATTACTAGCTGCGCCCGCAGTTAAAAAGTATCCTATGTGCTATTCTAGACTATAATCTATCTCTGTGCCAAATTTCATCCAGATCTGTTCAGCCGTTCTGGCGTGAAAGAGTAACAAACATCCATCCATCCATCCATTCTTACAAACTTTCGCGTTTATAATATTAGTAGGATTTATGGCCTTTTTAAGGTTCGTGTAAAAAAAATGGTTGTCTGTAAAGTTTACGGACGATAGTTTAACGTGACGTCTTATCAAAACATTGATGAAATCTTCTCCTCGGACGCATGGGCCAATCGAGTGGAAGAGAGATAGATGCGGCGCAAGCCGATCGTGCCTTTCGCTCGCTCGTGTGGCGCTCTCGCTCTCACGTAACGGGACAATGACAACGGGATAATCCTTTTTCGTACGTGCAGCCGGCATTCATTAATTTATTAGACGTTGTTACGTCAAAAAATTAGCAAGGCTAAACTATTTTGTTTACTAATTTCATTTTACATCACAAACAAGTTGACCAAGGACTTAGGCAATTCCTATATTTTGTGCAAATGGCCATTTTAAGGTCATAAGGTTTCATTCTCCGTCTACTGGTACATTTTTATTTACAAGACTACATTTTGCAGTCAGGTTTTTTTTTTCAATGTTACTTGTCTCACGTACATTGTTTTGGGTCACTTATTAGAAATTAAATTTTCAGATAAGTTTTATGGGAAAGGCATTTGTGTGCCTTATATTAAGGTACCCAGTGATTTGATTACCGTAACGTCACATTCTATCCAAATAGGCTTTTAGGTTACCAAAAGATACTATAAATATAAGCGAAACAATTATTTTTATTGCAAATTATTTATTTAATTAAAACTATGATTAACATTACATTACAGTAAAATACGATATTTACATCAAGTAAATGTATAATAGATAATTACACTCCATTATAGTAAGTAGGTATAGTATATAACGATTTATATATGAAATAAAACTTAGATATTTATTAACCATTTAGGCATAGGTTTTGATTACCTATATACTCAAACTATAAGGTAATTAATACATTAACCTATCGTTATCAATAAACCTACGAAAATACTCTCATATTAGTATTTATCTAAATTATTATTTGGAAAAGTTACTCATTCAATAGAATACGAATGAAAATACTATCACGCAAGGGTAGATCAGCAGGAAGTGTTGTAGAAAGAAAGTGTTGAAAGAAATATCGACCATAATCTTTTACACTTAAAGATTAATTCAGTACGTGCTTCGGTCCGGTGTTAACTTTAACGATTGCGTCCGAAATGTAATCTTCGGTTTTTAATTCATATTTCAGTTCCAAGTAACATAAATAGAAAATAAGACCGAACTTTTTCTTAGGGTGCTAGATGGACCATTTTTTGCAATACTGGCAATATCGGCGACTGTAGCCCGACCATCATCCGCCATGCTGTATATGTATGACTTTCGATATGAAGTGTATATGGCCAGACCACACTCAAAATATGAACGCAACTTAAACATTGCCAAGCCAGTATGGCAGTAAAAATATGACGCGTCTAGAAGCACCGTGTCCATGACAATTGTTGCAGATTTGTTTTGAACAAAACATTTTGATCATATATAACCTAAAATTGATAATAAAAAGTAGTAACAAGTTCAAGGTTTTCTTTGCAATCACACGAAATGGTACGAATTATGTTTTGACTGCAGCCTCCTGTTTTGTTTGTTGTTTAGCCTAGATCAAGCTTAACTAAAGTGGTGATACCTAAATGTCAACATTACTTAAATTATTATATCAAAATTAATGTCTGTCGAATTTTGTCTTTTTATTTACATACACATTTCATGCAATACAGTCCTACTTTCAATAAATACAACTAAGTATTTAATTTATTTATTTGTCATCCTCATCGTCGTCCATGAATTCAGCATCCAGCACGACCTGAAATACAAAATGAATATTAGTGTTACATTAGTGTTATATATTAGTGTTTTACATTTACAATGTAAAACACTAATATGTAACTTACTTACGTAATATGTTACATATTAGTGTTTTACATTTACAATATAAAACACTAATATGTAACAGTAGATAGGCATCATTTCTACCGAAAAATATGGGGTACATTTTCAATAAAAAAAATGTATAAAATTGAGACAGTCCTTCTATTGCACGTAAATGTAAACTGTTATTCATACATTTTCCTATTAAATACGATGATTTAAAAAACAAGGTCCAGCGTTCCGGGAGTTGACACCCGACTACGTCAGTCGTCATCGCCATTCTCTCTCGAACTTGTTGTAAATTACTTATTCCGGTCTTGCTCATGCATCGATTGACGTCACTGTGTATCAATAAACAATATCGACTTTGTGCGAATTCCACATTTCTCCACGAAAAAAGGGAGTACGATTGCTAGATAATTTAGACACATATAGACATATATAATATAGATACATTAGGACGCCCTCCCGCCCCTAAATCAGTATAATATATCAGTATCTAGTGAAATAAATGAATAGCACCTAACAAGTATGCCAGGATCGTAGCAAGTGGAGACAAGTTGTGTCTTCCTACCCCTATAGGAAAGAGGCGTTACTGTATGTATGTATCAAGTAATGTAAGTATATTACCGCTTGCATCCCGGCGACGGCGCGATGAGTTTCCTTCTCTGAGTCTTCGTCTTCCTGTTCATGCTCCTCTACAACTTGCATCACCGACTCAACGTCGCCATCTGTGGTACATACGATAAGATATTACAACTTAGACCATCTGGAAGGACTAGCTCCCAAGACACGGATTTTTCAACACCCAGTTCGGTGGTTAGTACCGAAATAATTATAAATGTAATATTTTTAAATGCACAATATTGAATTGGTATGATAGATTGGAAGCAAGCTGTTGCAACTAGCTGATGCCCTCGACATCGTGCGCGGATGAGACTTGTCTTCAGTCAGTGGGTCGAATTTTTTATATTCGATTAGCTGCCCCCGCGGTTTCAGCCACGGTTAAATACCCCATGTGCTATTCTAGAACATAATCTATCTTTGTGCCAAATTAAATCGAGATCCATTCAGCCGTTCTGGCGTGATTGAGTAACAAACACCCATCCATCCACCAAGTACCGTTTTCGTCAGAAAAATAACAGCCTTGTTTATTCCGACGATAGCGGAATCTGATCTAAGTGAACAGAATCATCTATACATCCAAACTAAGTCTTCACATTTGTAATGATACTAAGTTTTCGTTTTGCCACCATCTTGCCTGATGGTAAGCAAGCAATGACCAAAGCCTAAGATCGAGCACTTCATAACCTGTTGAGATGGAACAGACCTTCAGACCCTGCCGGAATGAGCTGCAACTGTCCATCCACAATCTGCCCGGAGACGACTCCAGACAGGCCGGTCACATTGATCTGCTGCCTCATCTTCTTGGCTTCGGCTTCCATCTGCATTTGGAGGTAGACTTCTTTGTGGTGAACCTTGTTGTGGTATTTGAGATGGTGCGCTTTGGTGAATTTCTTGTTGCAGGGAGTACATCTGTGGAAGAATGGGGTTGTATTAAATTCAATTGTAATTTTTAATTCAATTGAGAGAAAATTGTTATCCACATAGAAGACTACAATCATGAACTTTTACATGAAGAACCTTTTTATTTTCTTTAGATAATCTTCAGGTTGAGAAACTATCTTCATTTAAAAGGGCCTTTAGGTAGGCTAGTGATCCTTTGTGATTCCGTCTGCCATTCAACTTTGATTGCTGGGCGACAGTGGCAGAATGGTGAATGCTTAGCTAAAGATCTGTGACTACCATCCTAGGTCATCTACGGTACGATTACTGGACGAGCAGATGTTTAGCAGAAATTTAAATATCTGTATTGGAACTGTGTTACTGCCCATGGCATCTATGACACGGGTAAACCTAATCGTAAACTATGAATGGCAAGCGTTATTAGATATTTTACACAGACAAGTTTTTGATATTGTGGTGTTTACTTACGAGTATTTTTTCTCGCCGGTGTGTGTGAGCATGTGGTTGGCCAATACATATGAATATGTAAACGACTTCCCGCAGATCGAGCACTGGTAAGGACGCACACCCATGTGCAATCTGAATAACACAATAAAAGATTACATTTTTTTGCTAAAAACATAAGAAATCCTCTACCCTAAGTGGTTCGCATTAATTTTTTTACTCATTAGTGTCTGTTGCCGTTGACCTAGTTGCCTAGGGCACCTGTAGCGTGAATAAGACTATTTTCTTGTAAAGATTAAACATCGGTATTTCTCTTAGATTTTTTAACCATCAGCTAGCTAGAACAGCATGGGCGACATCAATTCACGTAAATAAGTACATCAGACATGGTGTGGTGAAAAATAAAATAATATAGTAACTAATATTATGAATGCGAAAGTGAGTTTGTTCGTTTATAACGCTTTCACGTCTTAGCTACTCAACCGATCATCTTAAAATTTTACATACACGTTGGCATGGGTACGGTAAAAATTAATAGTTTAAACAAAAACCGGCTAATGCGAGTAGGAGTTTGATTTTCTTCACAGCTCCAAGAGACAGTAGAGCCAACAATTTGATATGAATTTCAGCTTGATACCTCCATGCGTCTTGACAGACAGACAGTCGGACAACAAAGTGTACCTATAGGGTTCCATTTTTTCTTTTTGAATAATTAAAAAACAGAATTTATTTGTGGTATGGAACCCATCCCCGATCCGAGATCCTTAGACCCGATCCCCTCTCCCCCCCCCCCCTTAGGGGTGAGATGAAAAACAGTGTGTGTGTGTGTAGCTCGCATGCCAGCGGTGGCCGGTGGAGAGTGCACTCGACACGCGCGCGCTTGTATACATCGGCGCGGCGCTACATATGGAACCGTAAAAGTAGTCAATAATAAGTCTCAGATCAATCTAGAGGAAAAGATGGAACACTGCGTTATATCTCGCTGAAGCCACTTCTTTTTCAATGTGTGTGCGTGGTAATGTTGCCATGAAAAACATTTACAATTGCACGAAAACTAATATTAATTCCCAAACTCTACGTAAGCCATTTCCGTTCCAATATACAACCTTAGGAGATTTAATATTCTAAAACTGCACATATTTGTAAGAGTTTAATGTTACGGCATACCTTTGTCGCGTTGCGTATACTAGTCCAACAGGACAGGCTTTTGGGGGCTGAGCTACCCACGTCCGTAGGAGTGTACTCTATTCTGATTCCCTACAGGTGGTCCCCGGGTAGTGCTAACCGGGTAGCAAACTCTGGTGGGAGGCTTCGGCCGTGGCTAGTTACCACCCACCGGACCAAGCCATGCCGTGAAATGACCTAGTCGTGTTTCGGGTGTAAAAGTGTAAAACTTTTATAATGCACTATGTATATTTATGTACACGAAATTATACCATAAACCAATGTACATAATATCGAGTTAAGAATGACCAAGCGAGTAGCGTAGTTATTTTGAGTCAATGTGTGAGCGTTGTGTACCTATACGACAGTATCGTAGTTTTTGGATGGTTGTTGGCTTCACTTATCATCTTATTCTCTAGGTTGATCTGAGTAAGGGAACGTACCCATACTACGTGACTCATTTAGGGGGGATACGATTTTTTAATGTTTTGTTTGACTTAACAACTTAAAACTATGAATTACTACGTAAAACTAGAGTAGGAGGGAGGGGGTCTTAGAATAGAGTAGTATATATATTTTTTTTATTACATAATAGGCTTGCGTTTGGCCGCCAACATGCCTGATGATAAGCAGTGATGCGGCCAACGATGAAGCACGCTTGCCTAGAAGAAACCGATTCACTCGAGACTTGAAGACACCCAGATTATAAGTGTCAGGGAACACACAGTCTGGCAGAGTATTCCACACTCTAGCGGTCCGTATGAGAAATGAGGAACCAAAGCGTTTCGTGCGTGTTGTAGGTATGTCAACCATAAAACGATGCCGCTTTTTCGTACTCTTGGAGTACAGATATTCACCGAGGGGGGAGGGAAGAGGATTAAAAATTGTACGAAATGGTCACGCAGTATGGGTACGTTCCCTAAGAAGTATAGTGTGCGAGCTCACCTCTCGTGCTTCTGCCGGCTGCCGAAGTCCCCGAAGCGGCGGTCGCAGATGCGGCACTTGTAGGGCCGCACGCCCGTGTGCCGCAGCATGTGCCGCCGCAGCTCCATGTTCAACACGCACGCGTAGCCGCAGAGACTGTACAATACAATACAATACATCTTTATTGCACACCAAAAACTACATGAAAATCTTAAAAACTAAAATACATTTTTCGGCAGTACAAGGACGACCTAAAGCGATTGTATTGCGATCGATTGTTGAAGATTGTACATCATAACTTACATTTATTTTATTTACTAGCGCCCTGCGGTTTCACCCGCGGTTAGGTTAGATCGGGGGGAGTTTCTATAAATTACACGTTACCTAGTTTTAGTTTGAACGTAGTATTAGTATTAAAAAGCAACTTTTTTTTTATGTAGTACAAGCTGCGCCCCGCGGTTTCACCCGCGGTTAAAAAGTATCCTATGAGCTATTCTAGACTATAATCTATCTCTGTGCCAAATTTCATCCAGATCTGTCCAGCCGTTCTGGCGTGAAAGAGTAACAAACATCTAGAGAGATCATCATATCATCCATCCATCCATACCTACAAACTTTCGCGTTTATAATATTAGTAGGAGGATAAAGACGGTAGAGTGAAGAAGTACAAAGACGGCAGCTGAGTGAGGCGCTACAAGAGCGCTACTGCTCAGACCTTCTATCCTTATCTATAGTGCATACCTGCAAACAAACGGTTTGATGCCCAAATGTCTTCGAATGTGCGCCTGCAGGGAAGCGTTGGATGTGAACGACGCGCCGCAAGTCTCACAAGTGTGTCTGCAACAAATTTATGAAAATTTTAATATATTTGTATTTTTTTTTTTGTATGAAACCTAACGTCTGCACTTTTGCTCGCTTGACAGCCTATTAGCATTTTTCCACTGGCCAGCACGGCCCGGTCTGGCTCAACGATTTGTTGAATCGTTACCTTTTTGACTGTTACCTGCTCAGATTAACCTAGAGGAAAAGATGGAACACTGCGTTATATCTCGCTGAAGCCACTTCTTTTTAAACGTGTGCGCGTGGTAATGTTGCCATCAAAAACATTTAAAATTGCACGAAAATTTTAATTCCCAAACTCTATGTTAGCCATTTCCGTTCCAATAAACAACCTAAGTAGATTCAATATTATAAAATTGCACATATTTGTAAGAGTTCAAAATTGACTTTAAAATACTGCACAGTTTTTAAAAACAATTCAACCACACACTAGCCTCACTTTTACAATGCACTATGTATATGTACACGAAATTATACCATAAACGAATGCAAATAATGTCGAGATAAGAATGACCAAGCGAGTAGCGTAGTTTTGTGCGTGTTGTGTACATACACGACAGTAACGTAGTTTTTGGATGGTTTTTGTCTTCATCTAAATCATCCGCCGTGCGCCATCTTACTCTCTAGGTTGATCTGAGGTTACTAACTAATACTTAGCTAACCTAGCTCTGATTTTTTGTATATAATTTTGCTTCGGGTGGCC
Organism: Peribatodes rhomboidaria; assembly: GCA_911728515.1. Taxonomy (NCBI): domain Eukaryota; kingdom Metazoa; phylum Arthropoda; class Insecta; order Lepidoptera; family Geometridae; genus Peribatodes; species Peribatodes rhomboidaria. Next base: position 4,914,657 of record OU452190.1, read on the forward strand.
TGTAGCAGAGATATCCAGTCTAAAACAGATTGTACAAATGCTATGGTGGTAAATAGGTAAAATTTCGGTGAAAAGAGGAAAAGTCACAAAATAAATAAATAATATTCGGGACACTTACACACACGGTTGTCTGACCCCAAACTAAGAAAAACTTGTACTATGACGGCCAGATACTGATATACATAAATATTTATTTTAAAATACATATTTAAATAGATAATTAGCACCCAGACATAGAACAAACACAAATGTTCATAACATGAATGTTTGCCCTAGGTGGGAATCGAACCCACGCTCCCAAGCTCAGAAAGCAGGTTCACTACCGAGGCCATCAAAAAAAGTCCCTGACCCCCAATATTTTTATATTGGGGGTCAGGGACTTTTTTGGCCAACTTGTAAACTCCAAATGGGCCCCCGAACACGCCTATTTTGGTTGTCGAACCTTCTACCAAACACCCGGTATAGTCAGTTTATCTCTATAAAATGTTAGTGGAACTAGTTCTCTCCATTCTAGTCAATCCAAGAAGTTGCAAATATTGGGTATAAGTTGAAAAATCTCGAACATGAAAACTGGTAATTGTACTGGTAATTACTGTGATATACACCCTCATTCCCCTTACACCTAGAATGTATCTGAATATCCCATCTCTAGAGATAAAACTTACGTCCTCCCATAGTTGTATCTCTTCTTCTTTGATGATGACGCATATTTCTTCTTTGGCTTCGGGTTGAGGATGTGATCTGGGATGGGCTCGGAAAAGGCCATGATGGTTTCCTTGAGGAGCATATCCTCACTCTCTGCATCGGGATGGCTGGCGTGTTCGATCTTGGACTTTGGCTCGTGCTTGCGAGGACGACCGCGTTTCTTGGGAGTCGGGGCCTGTTGGAGATAATAAATGTTGATCACGCTTTACGCATCACACACTAGACATCTTACCATCTCACAATTAAATTTGATTGATCAGAAATGTAATAAAAACTGTCTTGACATGAGTGAGAAAAAAAATTTTTCAAGCACCCCAGAATAATGACAGTAGAAAATACTCTGACAGAATTAATTTACAAATAATTATAAATCTTACAAGTTTATAACCTTACTAAGATGTAGCATGTCTTAATTCAAAGTTAGCTCCATACCACATTTCTTCAAAGTTCAGTCCAGCCAGCCATTTGAGTGTGAAGAAGTAACAAACAAACACACATCACATCGCCTTTATAATTTACAAATAGGAGAGTGGGATTCTACAAAACTTACCTGTATTTTCTCTTGATCTTCTTCCTCTTGATCATGTGGCTCGAAGTCAGGATCATCATCAGGGAAATCTGTAAACAGAAAAAAGAAGATATTTCTTCAAAAAATTTTTTAGCAATTTCAGAGGAGTTAAACATGGTAAAAGTAAATCATAATGATGATTATAACAATGTTCTCAACATATACAGGGTGACTGGTTGAACACTTTAGATATTCTATGTTATCATAGTACTCATTATTATGAACAACTTTTATTATGGGACTAACCCAGAATTCGCGAAAAAAAAAACAGCTGTTCCATACATTTTGTCGAGTGTCATTGACATTTTTCTATGGAACAGCTGATTTTTGTTTCGCGAATTCCGCGTTGGTCCCATAATAAAAGTTGTTCATAATGATGAGTACTATGATAATCCAGAATATCTAGTGTTCAACCAGTCACCCTGTATATACACATTAGTATTCACACATTCATATTTTTTGTTCTTTTCATTATTTTCAACTTATTGCTTATTATTGGACTTTTTATTTTATTTTTTATTTTTTTTATTTTATTTTTTTATTTTTATTTTTTATTTTAAATGTGATGATGTATACTTATGGACTATGTCTGAAATAAATGATATTTGATTTGATTTGATTTTGATTACTTACCATCACCGAACGGCTCATCATGATCTTCAATGGGCTCCTCTTTAATGTCCAGGTTGTCGCTTTCCAGCAGGCTGGTAAGTGAAGGCTGCTCCTTACGAGGTTGCTTCTGTTTCTTGCGAGTGTACGGAGATATCACTGGGAATAGAGTTTAGATTACACAGTAATCTCACTAAGATCCCACAACCAAGTTTTTAATAGTGTCAGATTAGTGGCTACTGATTTTGTTAAAAACCTGACTTCAATAAGTACTATTGAAACTCTCTTTCAGACATGTTCTTATATGTGTTACAATACATAATTATATTTTACTGCCGAGTAGATTGCCAGATTATTAGCTTGTAAGCTCATCATTGTTTGATTCAACTCCTAAACATTAAGTAATGTTTGTTAGCAAATCTACTCTATACAATGGTCTTTTATCTCACTCTTATATGAGAAAAATCAACCACTATCCAGACTATTCTGTGGATCATATTTTACGAATAGTCATAGATAGTATTATACAAATCAACATTTTACTGTTTGCAGAAAAACCTACCTATCTGTCCTTGTTCATTAGGGTATTTCCGTGGCCGTCCCCTTTTCCTTGGGCCTGGTGCTTTTGTCACCACGGCAGAGTTTGGAGTCTTCACCAGGGTCCTGGTCCACCCGTGGGGGTCATGTTCCACGGGTAACTCGTATTGCAGAAGCATGCCATTTTCTTGTTTTACTGTGATTGTTTCTGTCTCTCTCGGGGCTGTGGGAGAGAAGGATTATGTTAGCAGAAGGATCATAGTGAGTTACGAAAACTGTAGTGACTCAGTAGCGTTTGTAACTAATCACTAACGCTAAGAAATTAATTCTGAGATGGGCGAGACTACAAGACATAGCATTTACAACTAAGCACTATCAAAAGACAGATGAACTATAAAACTTACGCGAGGACTTAAACACTTCAAAATACGAACTTGTAACAAGCCTAAGTATTAATGTTTACATACTAACATATCAGAGTGCAATTCAATTAATGCTGACATAGTGAAAATTGTATAATAGGTAGGTATTTACCGTCTCTGGAAGTAGACGCAAGAACAGCAGCAGAGGTCTTCTTGAACTCGTCCAGGCATTCTTTCAGGGTCTCGTTGGATGCGAGACATTGCTGTTTAAACTGGGAGGCTAACGTGAGCTTATCCACACAATTCAGGCAAATCAACGTCGGTAACGCGTCATTTTTCGTCACCTGAAATAAAGATTACATGGGCCATGAATTTCTGAATTTTGTAAAAAATAATGCCATTTTTTGGTAAATAAATACTTGGGGATGTCAGCAAAAAATCTAATTTCGCCACAAATAAACCAATATAGCAACATTCTAGCTGTTAAAATTAGGGTGGCCATCGCAACCATTTTGATTTGGTAACTTTTACGTACCTCGACGCCGCAACAGAAAGCGTATTTGTCACCGAGTTGTTCATTATTTTCATCCCAATCGAAGAGAGATACCATATCTCCGCTTTCTAAACAAACTCGGCATGTTAGTTGCCAATCCATTTTGCAGAAAAATCGAAGGACAAGCGAAAAAATGCGTCAGAATTTTCATGAACTAGGGTGTTTTCTGATACCGGAAGTCAGCCACTTAACTAATTTGCCAACATTACAAACGCCATCGAATCAAAAACGCGGCAATGAGACGGCTTCCGGTTATGGTCAAAAGCATTTTCGAATCGGTAACTTCCGTCATTGTCTATGGATGGTATTGATTTTTATTTGTGGACTTGACTCCAATCGATACTCGGTGCCAACACAAAGAAGCAAAATCTAACGTCAAAAGTGTAGTGTCAAATAAAATCTGGAGGCTACAAATTTTACAAAAACAATAAACACGATGTAATTAAATAAAACGCTGTAAACACACAGTAAATTTCAATACAATGGAATTGTTTAGATCAGAATCATACTACATATTTGTTAGAAATGAATCTAGCTTGTGGTGGAACAGAACAACCGGAGCTTTTTCAGTCAGATCAGGTACGTATTACAAATTCATGTTTTCGTCTTTTTGGTATGTAATTTGACCTAGATTTTATCTATTATCTTGTATTTTGCTAATTACGTTTCTGTTCTAAACTGCATTGAAACTATTGTATGTACAGAATACTGAAGTATGAATAGTTATTCAGCGCTATATCTTTTCGCTTAAAACTCCTTTGTTTCAGCATGGGACCTTTCAGACATCGAAGATATAGAATGCTTAGGCATTACAGAGGGCATTATAGGCAAACTTGAGCACTCTAATATATATGACCAGCGACTGATGATCATTAAAGAAAGTACACCAGTTGGCAACTTATACTTCCATCATACCATATACAAAATCCAAGAAATCACCTTCCTGTACTTGGGAACTACCAATCATGAAGTTAATCTTTGTCCCTGTACTAAGCATGGGTCTTCCAGATCTGTAACAAGTGTAGACAGGAAAGTGGGCTCCCGTCTCTTCGAAAACTCTGCATTCCTAAATAAGACTGTTGGTGCCGTTAAAAATGTTAGCAACACAATTAAAAGCACTACTCAACAAGCTGCTACTCAGGTATGTGTCTCATCTAATGTCTTTAAAAAGCAAATACTACTTAAAAGTATGTCTATCCAGTGATAGTCTAAAACTGTCCTCTATATGTATAAAATAAAAATAAATGGTGAACCATGTTTCAACAACAGTGCCAGTGTGATAATAATGTGTTATACATATTATGCGTGTTTTCCTTGTTGATTGTTAAAAAATCGATGTTGATTGAATAATTCCCTTGTGGGCGGAAATCCTAAGATATGCACATGAGTCATAAAAAAATAAACATGTAATTATTATACTATACCTATAAAAATCCGTTTAAAGGATGAACTTTTCGTTAAAAAAATACAATAGAACCTGCTGCGGATTATTCAACAATGTAAATGTACAATTAGTTTGATTTTCTTATCAATTTATTCAAACCATAATATTACTACTTTGCTATATATACTGTAGCATAGTGCATGGTTTATTTCGTTAATTACTTAATTTACTACAAAAGTAAAATAAAAATTAACATCAAAGTAATAGAAATGATCCCCTGGTTGGGAAAAAGCACCAGTGATGATGATGATGATACCATATAATTATTAGTGTTGGTGTTGTTTTAGGTACGTTGTGAGTTTCAAATGGCAGGAACTTTCAATGGTGAAAAAGATTTTGCCTAATGGCACCTGCACATTCAACATTGCAAATAGTGAATATGAAAAATGTACAACTATAACAAGGCATAATATGCCTCATCACTAAAACTTAAATTTTTCTTAAAGGTTAAACAGACAGTTAAAAAACAGCGAGATCCGAGAGTCGCTGAGCGTTTCGACAAACGCCTCACAGATGAGCTGTACAAAATATTTGATGACACTGACAGTTTTTACTACTCCCGCACTCTAGACCTAACAAACAGCTTGCAAAGACAATTTGATATTGAACACAAGCTAATACATGAAAAAGGGGCAACGAAAGCCGTGACAGACATCACAAGGTGGTGGAAACACGTAGATGAGCGCTTCTTCTGGAACAAATTTATGCTGAAGGATATTATAGCTTTAGGAGTAAGTTTTTAAATTGATTGAAAACATTGTGTTTTACAACCTGCACCAACCAGTGTTGACCGGGGTTCAAAAGTACCACAGTCTTTTTCTGTATCCCTACAATGTGTATGTAAAATATCATTATGTTTGGTTGAGTAGTTGAGGAGTGAAAGTGTAACAAACAAACTTACTTTTGCATTTATAATGTTACACTTTTAGCAATCATTTTATTATTATTATTTGTTGACACTGGTAGCTTAAAGCTGATGCATGTCTTATTTCAGTGCACTTCACTTCACTACATTTGTGTGTTTTTTTTAAAGTAATTGTCTAGTCTGTTTTTGAAGCGATTAACTGAGGGGGCATTTATCAGTCACTGGCAACTTATTCCAGTCGATCACAATATAATAGGTTTGGCAAAGTGTGTTTTTTGGGTTTGCTTGCGTGTCATCAAATTTCCATTTGAAAAAACAATTTGGCCAAACATTTTCTGTCTTGTCTACTGCTTTGAATTATGCTAGTCATGATAAATTATCAATGATTCATTGACCATGTTGATCAACCGATCATCAATCAATTGATTTATCAACCGGGACTAGCATATTACATTACGTTGCAATTGGTTGTCAACAAACAAAACAGGTTGCAATATTGCATTGCATTATGAAATGTAAAACCAAGCTTAGGAAAATGAACTCTTAGTGCGATTCACTTTAGGCCCTAAACTGAATTGTTTGTTAAATTTGTACCGTGACTTCGGTTAAGCGATCCGGTTTAGTTTGCCGCCATTTTCTCCCGGCCACAACCTGAAGATTATTTGAACCTAAACTGTCGTAAGTTGTCAAAACTAGCGATTCAATAAAAGTTCCTATTGCACAACCTTTTAATAATCGTTCAATGCAAGCGAAAAGTAATTGATATAATAAAGAACTTTGATTACGACAATACAGAGAATCTTTTTACTACCCCCCATTAATTGATTGCTACCTGACTACTTACAGTTTTTAGAATAAAGGTACCTACAAACATATAATATGCATCTGTCCATATAGCATACAAATATATTTTATTTATTCAATTTATTAAAGATCATATACATTGACATACACAGACTCTTGCCCGCGTGTTCACACACATACCCACACACACACTATCTGTTTTACCAGGCACACAACAACTTAGGTATTATTAATGGGAGTAGCCACTGGCTACCGAAACACAGTATTCACTAGTTCGGAGTCAGTGGATTCATATCATATGTTGTACTTATTGTTCGTGTCAAAATATAAATATTTGATTTGAATCGGATTGGAAAATACTAACTAGAAATACAGCATTTTTAACCAGAGAATAAATATAATAACTCAATGGATAGGGTAACCTTTAGAGCTATATAAGTGCTCAAAAAAAATTTATTAAATGGGTAATTACTTTTCTGTCAGGTACAAAAAAGTAATTACCTATTTAATTAATTTTTCTATTTAATTTTAATAATCTGCAGAAGAAATGTCGATTGTTGTCGAAAACGAAACACTGTGTACATACCATAAATGTAAAAAAATAACTAAAAGTTACCATTTACCATTTTTAATCAATTTCTGTTTTACCATTCCAGAGCCCTGAGTGTGACGAATGGATCTTACCAATTATTCAAGGCTACGTGAAACTAACAGACTTACCCATGCGTCAAAACTGCAACCGTCAAAACCCCGAGTCAGTCGCAGCTGCGGGGCCATATGATGATCTTTTTACTCTGGGGATCATATCGAGGCGGTCCAGATACCAGGCGGGGACTAGGTAACTGCTTTACAAGTTTATTATGCTAGCCATTGAAAGAAAGAAAAAAAAAGTTTATTTGTGACCTTTTAAGTTTAAAAACATTAAGGGAATTGTACAATCTACAAGGTCACAAAACGGCCCAGGAAAAGTCTGGAACAAAACAAAAGTCTGGAGCCTACAAGAAAAGTCTGGAACAACATTGTCCACTTAACATAATGTTTAGTCGATTTAGAGAACGCTTTTGACCGCGTAGCGATCTACTACTACCGATCGATACTACAGATCGTAGATCTGCTCTCTGGATAGTTCTTACGAAAGCTGGCTGTCCTGAGAAGTTTGTTAATTTAATGCGCTTTCACAATAGCATAATGGCCAGGGTGCAGGACGAAAACGACTTCACAGACCAATTTTCAGTAACCAGCGGCATCAAATAATAATAAATAAAGAATTATAATTTTACAGATACAATCGCCGTGGAATTGATGCAAATGGTAAAGTTGCCAACTATGTGGAGACCGAACAGATAGTTTCAATCATTTGCTCGGATAGCATCCACAGGGCTGCTTTCGTACAGGTACGCTTTTTAATGTTTTTCTTCAACATTAGATAAAGCTTGAATATGTATGCTAAAACACACATACATTGTAATTTTGAGAACTTGCACTACCAAATTTGGGTAAATATGCCATTTTAAATTTTATAGAGGTTGGAACACACCAAATCCATGTGCAGTAAAGGACATGTGCGTGCAGTACGTTTGCAGTATGTAGTCCGTGAAGCATCGTACCAAACTGCATCCATACGGACTGCACTGCACGGAGATTTGGTGTGTGGTGGTGTTGGTGTGACAGTCCGTTGAATATAAGTTACTCGCGTTGTAATTGCACTGCACGCACCCGTCCCGCACCTGTGTGCTGTCAGAGTTGGTCGTTGTCAACGAGCTGTCCGTGTGACACGCAGCTACTGCACACGGACTGGAAACGGACGAATTTATTTGTTTATTATTGATCCTCGCAAACCGGACCGGAAAGGACTGCACTTGTATTTGGTGGGCGGCAGCCTTAAGGCAGATGTCCGACCGCCGGCGATGACCGAGCTAGAAACTAGAAAGTAGTTGGCGAGAAGTGAGTTTATAGTCAATTTGTTTTCATAGCGGGCGACAACGGAACGCCTATAGCGAGTGTCGAGCGAGCATTGCCTACTCGCTCGGCGAGTGCGACGAACTAGTCAAATGAGTTCTCGCCGGCGATGTGAACAGTCGGCTATCGACTATATGTCTCTCTTTTATTTACGTGGCATCTTTATTTTAATGTACGTTTCTCGAGTGAAAGCTCATAGTTCGTAGCTTACTGGCCGTCGCGTCGGTCGGACAAGTGCCTGATTAATATTATATTAGGACCTTAAGAATAAAATCATGAATGTGTCAACTAAATAAAAACTATTTGCTAATAGGTGCGTGGTTCAGTGCCAATATTCTGGAGTCAACCAGACACCAAATTCAGACCACCGCCTAAGCTCGACAGAGGTAAGTCTCTCTCTATTGCTTCTTCTCACTCTGTCGCTTACAACGTCGCCTAAGCATTAACTTTCAAATACTAAGCGTTTTCAACACCTTTGTTTCCTAATCCCGATATCGTAATAAATACAACCAAATGCAAGGTTAATAACGGCAATAGCCAAATACAATCGTGTTTAGCTATGGTAAGTAGCCAATAACGTGCTAGATGACGGTAATAGCCAATTACATGTTGGATGATGGATGGCTATAGTCCATCTCTTCTCATTGCCACCAAATACGTATTTGGCCATGACTATTACATATTTTTATACTGATATAGCCAGCAACGTGTTCAGCAACATATTTGAGTGTCAAATGCTGACAGTTGAATTAGATTTCCATAGTCATTTAAAAAATCTTATTGCAGACGAAGAAAGTTCCCACTGTGCGTTCAAAAAACACTTTGACGAAGAGTTAGCCTTGTATAACCAAGTATGTATAGTGAACCTGGTGGAGCAACAAGGGCGGGAGAAAATTATATGGGACGCGTATGGAGCGCATGTGCTTAAATACAATAGCTGTGACATTGTATATGCCACGTTTGACTTCCACGAATATTGGTATGTTATACTTTAGAACCTAGACAAGCTTCTATCGACAACAGTATTTGTTACAGCAAAACTACTTACTAATAATAATAATGTTTTATTTCCTAAAAAGTGTACAATTAATCTTGAATAATATTAAGGCTAGCTTAATGAGGTTTAAGTTTACTGTTGCCGAACTAGGCTTTATGCCTGTGTTTCGGCGTACAGTGCCCTCCCCACAGGGATTGTGGTCACCATTAGCCTATTCAGTTCTACATTTTTTTTCAACTTAACAATAGGAAATTAACTTAAAAAAATACTATAGTGTACATGGTCTGTATAGTAGGTATATGTATACTATAGTATACATGGTCAGTACTTAAAATGCATTGTTTCGTTACACACACTCTCCATTACTTATAAACGTTGTACAACCTCGGAATAGCTATCGTGTTTTGACTTTTTCTTTTTTTTTAATTTTTGTATTCGATCGATAATAATCTCACACAAGCATATACTTTACAAGTGTAGTATTTATTTTGTCCTATGGTCTCACTAATATCTGATGTCTTTTGTTTTTTCTCAGCACAAAATGTGTTAAAACCATGTCAGTTTTCGTGATAAGCAATTGTGATATTTACGTTCGCAGCCGAGGCATGCACTATGAGAACGTGAGCATCCTCATCAACGCAATAGCGGACATAATAAGTGACATGCGATTCTGTTGGAGAGACAACCGCGGGCTTATTTGCGAACAGCGCGGCGTTTTCAGGGTTAACTGCATCGATTGTCTCGATAGAACTAATGTTGTGCAGGTGAGAAAGAGAATCCCACTTCCTAACTAATATTATAAATACGTTAGTAAATAAATAAATAATAAATAATAAATTCGGGACACTTCCACACACGGTCGCCTGACCCCAAACTAAGCAAAGCTTGTACTATGACTGCCAGGGACTGATATACATACTTAAATATTTTTAAATACATACTTAAATACATATTAACACCCAGACATAGAACAAACACAAATGTTCATCACATAAATGTTTGCCCTAGGTGGGAATCGAACCCACGCCTCCAAGCTCAGAAGGCAGGTTCACTACCAACTGAGCCACCGAGGCAGTCATAGTGAGTTTCTTGTTTGTTTGTTACGCTTTCACGCCTTAACTACGCAACGAATCTTCATGGCATTTTGCGTAGACGTTGTCAGGGGTAGAGAAAAGGAGACAGAGTTCTTTGTATCTCGAAGAAATGAACGGTTCCTGTGGGATCGCAGCTGAAATCGCGGGCGCAGCTTGTATTTAAATGCAAAATTTCGCGTGTACTTGTGTTAGTTTGTTACGTCTTCACGTTCAAATGAATGGATGTACCTGGATTACATTTGGGACGGTTATACCTCAAACCCTGGATTAACACATCACATAGACTATGCTAATAGCTTTATTTCTTCACTAGCCGCTCCCCGCAGTGTTTCTCACAGCTATTCTTCTTCTTATAGCTTCAGCTATTATTTATATATATATATTAAGCTATTATTTATATATATATATATTCTATTAGCAAACCTACAAAAAAGCTTTTATTACGCAAATTAAACTACAAGAAAATGTTCCCGCGTTAAAATAGCGCATCTGACGCTCAAGGTTCTCAAAAGTCCTTGTGCGCAGTATTGGCCACAGTAAGGTGGGTTGGGATAAAGGTCGATAAACTTTTGCCTCACTCCATCTAGCACAGCGCCGTAGTTAAATAAGATTCTTATATCCAGTTTAATTTTTGGGGTCCGATGACTGTGTGTGCAAAATGTCGCATAATGTATTTATTTTTCTTTTTAATTTTTTACAATAAATGATCAAATTATCCCAGACTAGTTTAATAAGACACTCTTACCCAGACGGCTATAGCCAAAGACGCGCTGGAGTTGCAACTATGCCGGCTGGGGCTGGCCACGCCGGGCGAGGAGATGCCGGCCGGGCTGCGCCAGGCCTTCCTCGCCATGTGGGCGGACAACGGAGACCATCTGTCGCGCCAGTACGCGGGGACTAAGGCGCTCAAGGTAACAATAGGGTTTTACAGGATAGTTTGACCCCAGACGGCTATAGAACGTACTGGGGCTGGCCACGACGAGCGCAGGGACGCACCGTACTGGATATGGTATTCTGCTGAATCATACAAACACTGGTTTTCGTCGATTGCACTGTACTGCAATTCGGACACCTTGCTTTTAGTGTTAGTGACATTGGTTTTAGGCTTCCTTGCATGCAGTATGGTTGTGTACGGAGCGAGAGTACTATCCCCTTTAAGTGATTTAGCGCTGCATGTTTTAATAGTTTGGTTTGACGACATAACGAAAGTTTTAGCGCTGCAGCAGACCTATATGTAGTCAGTCTACGCCGGGCAGGCCCCGCTGTTATTAAGTTGGGTGATGCTTTTTGTTTGAAACAGCTTCTCTAGTACGTAGTACTTATATATCGGTGGCTGAAACATCAATTATTTAGAAAAAAACATAAAATATTTAAATAGTTTTTTTTAAATTTGTAAATGAGATAAATTACAAAGAAATGAATTAATAAAAAAAAAACATTTTCTCATACATTAACCTATGCTATCTCACTCCGAGGCAAAGGTTTCAAATATTATGTATCAGCATGAGCTATGGCCAAAACCAAGCGCACCATACCATCGCTTATAGCCATAATCAAGCACGGCATCAGTTTTCTCCAAGTGCGTGTCTGACCACGGCTTTAAATTAAATATTGGTTTTTCAGGGTGACTACACGCGAACAGGCGAACGTAAATTAACAGGGCTTATGAAAGATGGTGTCAACTCGGCTAACAGGTAACATTTTAATTACGTATTTTAAAGAAAAAGAAACACGTAAATGAGAAACACATTAAACTAGACATGGCCGATTTCAATATGACGTAACCTCTAAATTATGTACCAATATAAGTAAAAAATCACACTAATGGATAGATGGATCTTTGTTACTCAATCACGCCAGAACAGCTGAACGGGTCTCCACAAAATTTGGCACAGAAATAGATTTTTGAAAATGAAATTTCATTACAGAATTGTATTATAGTCTAAAATAGCACATAGGATTGAACTTTTTTAACCGCGGGGTACAGCTAGTCATCCGTAAACAATAAAATACAAAGACTATTTTTCTCTAGATTCATCCTACAACGTTACAAAGACGGTCTAACCCAATTCGCGCTTGACATCGCTCTCGGTCATTCACCGGACATGGCAATAATGGCCGAATTCGACAGCCAATGGAACGATATAAAAATGTACACGTTCATACTGTCTCAACATTTTGGGAGTGACAGAACGTGCGAATTGGTGCTGAACAATTATGGACACCCTCTAACTAAAGAGTTAATATCCGCTCAACAGTTATGTGGAGCGGAGAGGTTAGTTTTGGTGGAAAAACTGTCAATTCGATAGATTTTGATTCGTTTTTAAACGCTAGGAGTAATAGTATTCTGTGTTCAGTTGTTTTTGTGTGATCAACTTCATTGAAACAGAACTTATTTCGTTTTTCACGAGTTCTTATCATACTTTCACATTACCAAATGAACTGATGATCGTTTTCGACTAAATAATCAGCATTAATAGATTATTATTGTTCAACACTGTTTACATTCATTTCTTCTTTTTGCTGTATTTTTTTTCGCAATCATCAGTGACTCTGTCAAATCGGTCAAATTTAAAGCTGACGTCGGACATTTTCTGTGCTTTTTCTATGTAAATTGTTTGGCGACTTCCCCGTCACCGCACCTTAGACTTTCTATCTTCTACTCTTATATGAATGACGTGTTCATTTCTAATTTTAGTATTAAAAATTAATTTCTTTACTTTGTAGCACGGATGCATATTTTCCTTTTGCAAAATATTTTTATAAGTTAAGTCTTGGCCTTCGATGTGCATACTAAAACAGTTTCAATGTCAGTAATGAATTATAATATCTATTATATATCATTTCTAATGTATAAAAGAGATAAATTCTACAAATATTTAGCCATGCATCAGCGCTTTCTATAACCCAAAACCTCAGATCAACCTAGAGAATAAGATGGCGCACGGCGTATGATCTAAATGAAGCCAAAAACCATCCAATAACTACGCTACTGTCGTATATATGTACACAGCATAGTGTAGTTTTTTTACAAGCCAATTTTGAAAAAGCCGTAACGTTGAACTGTTACAAATATGTTTTAGAATATTAAATTTACTAAGGTTGTATATTGGAAAGGAAATGGCTAACGTAGAGTTTGGGAATTAATATTAGTTTTCGTGCAATTCTAAATGTTTTTCATGGCAACATTACCACGCACACAAGTTTATTAAAGAAGTGGCTTCAGCAAGATATAACGCAGTGTTCCATCTTTTCCTCTAGGTTGATCTGAGCCCAGAACAAAGAGAACATTGTCACGCCAAATTTAGTGGTGGTGCTTGCTATGATTCCTTGCTCGCGCGGTAAAGGGATGTGGTGGTAAGGCGTCAAGAGGTCAAGGTCAACAACAACGACAAGTCAAGGAGAAGATAGAAGCGGGCGGCTAGGTTGGCCGCGCGTCCCTTAACCGCACAGACAAAGGGTCATTTAAACGGCGCAACAAAAATCGGTGTGATTTTAGTTGCGCCGTTCATGTCACAATGTGATATTGTCATTTACGTAGTTTTATGTGTTTACGTTAAAGAGGTTTTGAGTTATAGAAGGGTCAAAAGTGACACCAAGTGGTTCGTGTAGTATTACACTCGGCGCTGGCTAGCCAGTTCCTTTGCTTGAACTTGGGTTGACACGCTGCCACGTGTCTAGAAATAAACATAACATATCGTCAAGCCTTTCCCCCGAAGGAGCTGGCAGTGGTGTAATACTACACCCACACTTTGCCGGGCGAAATTAATGTAATCTTTTAAATAATGTAATCTTTATAATTAGATCCACATTTTCATTCCAGATATTACCTATCAACGTTCAAAGACGCTTTAAGACAACTTGCCATCGACATGATGAGTGGCGAGTCACGCAGCATACCCGAGGAACTCATGGTGCCGGAAGGTACCAAGATAGATGTTCACATGGTCAAGGTAAGGTGGTCAAAGTCATTCATAACTAATTAAAAAAATAAATGTATATATTAGCTTTTGGCAGTGTGGTACCAGTGTAGCAAATGGCTTTTGGGACTGGCAGAAGTGTATAACAACCTACACCTTCACTTCGCCGGATGATATTCAGTCTCAAATGTGAAAGGGGGCGAGCCTTTCGCTATAAACCGGGCTCCAGTTATATGGCAGATGATATTACATAAGCACATACTACGTTTACACAATGAGCAAATTGGTGCGTGACTTCGACTGGGATGTAATACGCTGGCTTGAGAGGCGAGCCTTCTCCAACTAGGCTATCATCACTTTTTTTTTAGGTTGATACTTAAAAAAAGGAAATGGTAAAGCGAAGCGATGGCTGGCATATTAATTGGCTTTCTTACTAAGTAAAGTAAATTTTTCAGAGCCAATCAATACCCGATACGGCTGCCATGGCGGAGCACGTGAAGTCTCTAATCGACGACTGCAAAAAACTGGTCGTGGACAAGGAACCTGTGCTCGGATCTTGGGGACTTATCGACGCGGACCCGAAGTAAGTTTTCTTATAACTTCAGTAGTTGTACCGTGCAGTTTTACTCATTCAATTTTTCAGGATAAATAGCATTTGGAAAATGCTGACCTAGTAAAAACTGTTTTGTATCGTCACGCCTTTCCCCCGAAGAGGTTAACAGAGGTATACACCTAAAGGTATACACCCACACTTCGCCGAACGATGTTCATTCCCAAATGTGGTAGGGGCGTCCCTGTTGCCATACACCAGGCTCCAATTATGTAGCCGATAACATTAAATATATTTAATACATTAATTCATTAAGAGTCCGGCGACCTAACTAACTTCGACCTAGGCGACCTAGACTAACTTCGCATTGGCTTAAGGTATTCTATAGCCATTTCGTCTAGAAGAAGAAGACGAGCGAAGAGAGCGAGTAATGATACTGACGAGCCTCTAAACTTACCTATAGAGTGACAAAGTGCAATTTCATTTTTTTATGGCTTTTGCACTTCTGTAATCATTCTTAAGTAACTAAGAATTTCCCTTGTATTATGGATTCATTTATCAGCCAATGATGTAGACAACATCCCTATGTAATGGAATTTATGATTTGCTTTGTCTATCTATTAAGTAAATCTGTCAAAAGTGACCCCTTGAAGAAGCGGATATTTTTCATACCTCTATTTTCGCTTGAGAACGTTTTTAAAAAAAACAATAACATAGGGGCGGAGATGTTGTTAATTTAATTGCACATGCTAAATTTAATCATACTCTGACAAATGGTTTTTAAGAAATTTGAGAAGCGCGTTTGTGTGGAAATTTCAGAGCGTCGCGGCCCGCTTAAATAGTAAATACATGTTTTTAATGTATTTGTTCTCAGTACCGGAGACCCGCTAGAAACCGAAATGGACAGCGTACTGTTACTGACAAGCGACGCTTACTACGTAGCTGACTACGACGAGACGTCGGACCGCGTGATGTCTGTGCAGCGCGTGTCGCTCCGTGAAGTCTTGTCGCTCGAGCTCGGGACTCTCGACGCTAACAACACGGTAACACGGACTATAGTCGAGTGAACGACGAGCGAGTATTATAGAGACGTCTATAGTAGAAATTGAGATTCATCAGAGAAAGTACTACAGTGTAATCCAAGTGTTAGGGCCCAAGAACAGCTGTTCAATAACGAGTCGTGAAATCCTCTACTCTCGTAGATAGTTCTCATTTTCGTAACTCGTAAAAACTTTGCGGTTGAAGAATGTAGGGTTTGGTCGCTGATTGACTATCTTCATTGTGTTGGATTCACATTTCACTACTTCGCTTTTAGTTAAGCTGGTGTTGATTTTGCTGGACCTTTTTTAGTTAGTCAACACGTTAGTAAACTCATTGATAAATAAAAAAAGATTTTAATTATATACTTTAACTTAATTTTAATGTAAAGAAAGAAAGAAAAACAAAGGTTTATTTATGACTACATTTAAAATTAAAATCATTATGGTAATCGTACTATCTACAAGGTCACAAATCGAAATGTATGAACAGATATTCAGCGTGGGCCGCAAAGGTGTGGAGCCAGTACACTGCATTCGCATCCACTACATGCACAACTGCGAGACGGGATACTACCACATGTTCCGCTCCACCACGCTCCGCTTCTTCAACAACATGGCCGTCGTTATCAACACTAAAGACGAGATGATCGGTGAGCATACTACATCCGCTCCACTAGTGCACAGTGCGCCGAGATACTACCACATGTTCCGCTGCACCACGCTCCACTTCTTCAATAACACTGCTGTCGTTATCAACACTAAAGACGAGATGATCGGTGAGTATACTACATCGGCTCCACTAGTGCACAGTGCGCCGAGATACTACCACACGTTCCGCTCCACTATGCTCCGCTTCTTCAACAATATGGCCGTCGTTATCAACACTAAAGACGAGATAATCGGTGAGTATACTACATCGGCTCCACTACTGCACCGTGCGCCGGGATACTACCACATGTTCCGCTCCACCACGGTCCGCTTCTTCAACAACACGGCTGTCGTTATCAACACTAAAGACGAGATGATCGGTGAGTATACGACATCGGCTCCACTAGTGCACCGTGCGCCGGGACACCACCACATGTTCCGCTCCACCACGGTCCGCTTTTTCAACAACATGGCCGTCGTTATCAACACTAAAGACGAGATGATCGGTGAGTATACTACATCGGCTCCACTAGTGCACCGTGCGCCGGGATACTACCACATGTTCCGCTTCACCACGCTCCGATTCTTCAACAACATGATCGTCGTTATCAACACTAAAGACGAGATGATCGGTGAGTATACTACATCGGCTCCACTAGTGCACGGTGCGCCGGGATACTACCACATGTTCCGCTCCACCACGCTCCGATTCTTCAACAACTCGGCTGTCGTTATCAACACTAAAGACGAAATGATCGGTGAGTATACAACATCGGTGAGTATACAACATCGGCTCCACTAGTGCACCGTGCGCCGGGATACTACCACATGTTCCGCTCCACCACGCTCCGCTTCTTCAACAACATGGTCGTCTTTATCAACACTAAAGACGAGATGATCGGTGAGTATACTACATCCGCTCCACTAGTGCACAGTGCGCCGAGATACTACCACATGTTCCGCTCCACCACGCTCCGCTTCTTCAACAACATGGTCGTCGTTATCAACACTAAAGTAGTTTTTTTTATGAAGGATCACGCATATATTTTGATAGAGTAGTCCGATTTTGATGATTATTTTTTATTGGAAAGGGTATACTTTGAAGTTAGTCGCAAGAGGGAGAGAGAGGGAAAGAAAAATAAAGTAATTTTTTTTTTAATTTTAATAAATTAAATTTCAATATTTTTTTCATAATATAAAATAATTCACTTCTTCTGGAGAATAAAATAATTCACTTCTTGCGGAGGGGCTCCACGCACTAGTCACTAGCACTTTCAGTTTTTTCGGCGGTATTTTTTTTTGTTAAAAAGCTTTTTACATAACACATACAAACATATAATCACGCCTCTTTCCCATAGAGGTAGGCAGAGGCCACTTCTCTCCACTTGCTACGATCCTGGCATACATCTTTCGCTTCTTCCACTTTCATTGAGTCTTTTAAGGAGTCATTAGGCTCGTCGCTTACGGGTACTCTTGACCTGGTTGACCTGGCCTTTCTTTAAGACGTCTTCAATTTGGTCGAGATTGTGTTCATATTACGATGAATACCAATAAAAACGACAAAAAAACGTATTTCTACGCGCCGATCTCATTTTAACCATCAAATATGATTTACGATTTTCAACTCTAAATAAAGCGGGTTACGTAAACGTATGTGTGGGTAGATTAGATAATCGTGGAATGAACAGGCTTTATATACCCAGAAGAAAAATAACAAAAAGGAGGCGTTTGAGTAGTCTCAACTGAAAAATATGACTCTTCCTGACATCTATTGGCGAATAATAATACTATTTTTTGTGAGCAACTAATTGCTTTAACGACACAACAGCAGATGGCGTTGTTAAGTAACACGAAGTCAATGAGTGTTTGCTTTGAGGTTAGACTAAAATCAAAGGTACTACATATAATATGAAAAAGTGAGTCTTTGTTCTTTTTCTTTGTTTCTTTGTAACGCTTTCACGTCTGAACTACTCAACCGATCGTCTTAAAATTTTGCATACATGTTGTTTAGGGTACAGAAAAGGACACATTAGACTTTTTATCCCGGAAAAATCAACGGTTCCTGTGGGACCGTGGGTGAAACCACGGGTCGCAGCTAGTACAGTATAAACAGTGCAAACCCCGTATTACATTTGACAAGGAATGATTGTCGTTTTCAGAATCGCTGCATTCCATTTGCGAATCTATAATGGTGGCGAGGGACGTCGCCAAGCTGGTTAAGATACCATTCCTCAAAGGGATCAGGCTAGATAAGAAGAAGTCAAAGGTAATAAACTATAGATTTATGTAAATGTTGCGGGCAATTTGAGAAGTCTGGTCACTATGAATATATTTATTTATAATTATTCATACACATATAATATATATAATTATTTTCGGTTAATTATTTAGGTACCTACTTATTTTTTTTTTAATTTTAATTTAGTTTTATGTACACCACCTACCCTTTTCGACTTTTTAACTGGGAAGAATAAAAATATACCGGTCATTATGACAAATAATGACCAAGAGCGTCTCCTGTCCGACTCCTGTATCAGAGCAAATTCGACTTGGATTGGTGAGGTTAGTTGGTTTTTTTAACATATCGTCACGCCTTTCCCCCGAGGGGGCTGGCAGAGGTGTAATACAACACCCACATTTCGCCGGACGATATGCAGTCCCAAATATGACATGGGGCGAGCCTGTCACCATACACCAGGCTCCAGTCATGTAGCAGATGACATACAACACGCACATATGCTCACACAATGAACAAATTGGTGCGTGCCGTCGGCTGGGTTCGAACCCGCTCCCTCTGGCTTGAGAGGCGGGCCTTCTCCCAACTAGGCTGCCATCGCCTAAAAAACACTGAATGATATTACGTTGTCACCAGGTGGTCCCGAACAACAGCCAGCTAGGCTTGTCGCGAGGTTCCCTGTACATGGGCCTCTCGCATTTGCCCACGCTGACTAGACATGTCGGTGAGACACAGCTCGTCACCGAGATTAGAAACGCTGGTAAGCTACGTTTTTTATTTATTTGACCTTCATTGTGCTGGGCAATGTTCTCCCGAAATTTCCTCCAGTTTCCCTTTTTTTTATGTAGAATAGGTCGGCGTTTGACCACCAACTCGCCTAATGGTTAAGCGACGTTGTGGTCTAAGATGGAGCACGACGACCTATACCTATAAGGTACTTATTCACTCTAGCCTTGAAGTTTTGTAGAGTGAAGAAGTACAAAGATGGCAGTTGAGTGAGGCGCTACAAGAGCGCTACTGCTCAGACCCGTCTTCGGAACTACATCCCGAAACACGACTAGGTCATTTCACGGCATGGCTTGGTCCGGTGGGTGGTAACTAGCCGCGGCCGAAGCCTCCCACCAGAGTTTGCTGCCCGATTAGCACTACCCGGGGACCACGTGTAGGGAATCAGAATAGAGTACACTCCTACGGACGTGGGTAGCTCAGCCCCCAAAAGCCTGTCCTGTTGGACTAGTATAAAAAAAAAAAAAAAAAAAAAAAGAAACCTGGAAAATAATAAACGAACAAGTGAGATTTAATAAAAAAACAAACAAATAAAAAAGGAATACAGCGAATTAAATCTAAGGACGGAAACTTTTCGACAGAATATAAGGAAATAGCAGATTCTTTTAACAATTTTTTTAGAAATATCGCACATAAATTGACATTTAATACACAATCTGACGCTAAAAGATGTATTCATTATTTAAAGTTAGGAACTAAAGTGACGAAAGCAATAGATTTTTTTCCGGTAGACATTAAAGAACTAATGACGATTATAAAAAATATGAAGCAAAAGATAACAACAGGCATATATGACATGAATTCCAAAACATTAAGAAAAATCATTTTGACGAATGAGTATTTAATGGAACTATTATTTATTACAGTTAACTATTGTCTAGAAAAAGGAGTATTTCCTGACTGTCTCAAGCCTGGAAAGGTGATTCCGTTGTATAAAAAAGGGGATAGTACGGAAATTGATAATTATCGTCCGATCTGCATACTACCCACAATATCGAAAATACTCGAAACTGTTATTAAAACGAGAATTATTAATCACTTTGAAAAAAACAATCTTTTTACCACATCCCAATTTGGTTTTCGTACAGGGGCCCGATTCGGAGATAGGACTTTTTCATCTCGATCTCGATTCCTAGAACTCGAGGGAGAATCTCCTAAAAACAAACCATGTGGTATTCTCAAACAAGCATGAGATGAGATGGGCTTTTCTCACTCAAATTACGTTCCATTTTACTCGACTGTGCTTGCTAAAAACCGGTAAAATCGATAAAACGTATTTCGGGACCATTCTGCTCATTAAAGGCATACAATAATTAAATATCGATATGTTTAATCAAATGAACTAATAATATGATAATTATTACAAGTTATAAAAGTGAGAAGAATAAAATATAACATTTTCATTCCATAAAGGATTTGTGGGGAACGAAACGCACTTAGCCAAATAAGTCATTGTTTTGTTTACAAATAGAGGTTATTATAATCTAAAAATCTTTTCGTCATCACGCCTACAAAAACTATCACGATTAACAACATTAAACACTTAATAGGAACTACTAAGGCTTTCGTTTGTCGTTAAACCCAATGGAATGGAAGACCGGTTTGGAAGTTTTTTCCGAATCAATCGCCCCTATGTATTAATAACATAAAACCTTCAAAATAATCTAACAGGGTTAATAAAGTGACGCCAGGATACTTGTGGAGATAATTGTAAGTATTAAGTACTTTCTTATCACTATGTATGACCACATAATTTGTAAATAACCAAGGTTAACTTAACCTAAAAGTCACAAACTTTTTCTTGTTTATAAATTGAAAAATGTTTCAGGTACCTACTGCGTAATTTATGCCGTTCGAGCCTAACACCTACCAACAAACAAGTCACCCAAGGACTCGTACGTGACTAATGGTTTCCAAGTTGGCTTTAGAAACCTGACTGTGGATGAGCTAAACAGCAATCACAACCACTATCAACAACAAATCTGTGGACTTAGTTACATAATATTTGTATGAACAAAAAAATTGAAGTTTCTTAGACCCAGTAAGTAAGTATCTGAGAAATCACACTTTACACTAATTTTAAAAAGGCAAAAGTTTGAATGGAAGTACATATGTATATATTAGATAGATGAGGGTTGTTCTGAATTAAATTTGGCACAGAGATAAAGATAGATACTATAGGAATAATCTGGATAAGCACATTTATACATATATATCAAGTAGCTGCGCCCCACAGTTTCACCTGCGGTCCTGCAGAACCATTATCTCTATCATCCTCTTCATTGTCTTATCATCGTCCTTTTCTGCACCTCTGACATTGTGTATGCAAAATTTCATGATGATAGATTGAGTAGTTGAGGTGTGACAGCAGAACAAACAAACAAATTCATTTTTAAATTATTAGTTAAGATATCTATATTGCCAATCTACCTACCTTACACTCTGCATTAGGTAATATACTTACTAGCTGATCTCTGTACCTATAGCTATACTTCATACCCAGTGCGGTGAAGCTCAGCTCTCAGCTTCTTACATTTAGTGCTTTGCAATGAGGTTCGGCTAACGGACTATACAAACTAATATTACATAGAGAGTTTTAGGCAAGACAATCTAGCCATTCCCTAGTGATGTGCTTGCCAACAAAGGACAAATTGACTTTTATCTAAGTAGTATACCGTTCACTTTGGGAAAAATTATAATCATTTCCTATATTTTCCCATAAATCTGTCCAGTATGTCCTAAACAAGATAATTTAAATCAGTCATGTAATGCAGAGCAAAAGTAAAATATAATGTTTGATACATTAAGTAACATTGTGATTTTTTGTTTGCAGATTGAATTGTGATGGAAACCTGCACTGCTACTTAAATTCAAGATGCTTTACTTAATATTTTGGAAGTAATCTGTTATTGTTTTAAGGACATTCTAATGAGTACAAACAGATTTTGAAAAAGCATGCAGCGAAAAAGATAAATAAATCAGTTTTTTTTATTGTATTATGTCTTGTTATTTAACATACTAGTGATGATAGCCTAGTCGCAGAAGATACGCCTCTCAAGCCAGAAGGAGAGGGTTTGGACCCAGCCAAAGGCATGCACCAACTTATTCATTGTGTGAGCATATGTACATATCTAATGTCATCTGCTAAGTAACTGGAGCCCGGTATATGGCGACAAGCTCACCGCCTGTCACATTTAGGACTGAATATCGTTCGCTAAAGTGTGGGTGTTGTACACCTCTGCCAGTCCATTCAGGGGAAAGGCGTGATGATATGATATGTTATGTTCAACATGCAATGCCGAAAAATATTTGTATTGTATACTCCACTTTGGTAAATATACTAACCCCCTTAGCAATAAACAGTGTATAGCCTTGGGATAATTATACAGTGTTTTGTCTTTATCTTTCTTTGTTGTTTTTGAACTCAATCGAAAATGGCAAAAGACTGTAACTATTCTGAGGCTATACAACATTTATTGCTAGCTTCAATAGAGTTCAAGAATTAAAAAAAAGACAAAACTATATAACTATTCCAAAGCTATACAACGTTTATTGCTAAGGGGGATAATATTTACAGCTTAATATTATTTTTACAGACAAATTTACAAACAATATTATATAGCTTGGGGTGGGAGGAACATGATTGTAGATATTTGAAGGAAGTAGGATGGACTATGTCCGGGAGAGGATATCTTATAAGGAGGAAACTTAGATTGGGACAACTGAAGCAGATGTGATCTGTGTTATCTTCATCCAACCCACATTCACAGATTGAGTGCTCCCTGAGCCTGAGTTTGGCTAAATAAACCAGAGTGCACGGGTGACTTAATTGGAGACAACATAAGATCATGCTCATATGTTTCTCGGTTGAGCGGAATTTGAAGAACTAGGGAATTGTAGGGATACCTATTGGGTTGGATATCAGCATATCTACCCTTGATGTTTTGGGACGTCTCCCAGTATTTTGACCATTGATTTAGGAGGAAAAATTTAGGAAGAAAAAGGCCATGCGAGTATAATTGATGTATTCAAGATTCCAAAAGCTGCTTACAATCTATCTTGTCAAACCCTTTTCACTCCTCATTTCGTTTCCCTGTAATTTGTTAAATTAAGGAATCCCTCATAAATTGTTGTAAAATAGGTTGCACTCTTGTGCAAAATTGGCCACCTATAAAGGATCTCTTAATGTACTCAGTAAAGATGATAGAGTAGTTGAGATTATGCGACTTGACATAGAGGATAGCTTCTAGAAGGGCAATCGCTTCTCCAGTGAATACTGAGAAGTAAGATGGGCATTTATAACTAAGACTTATTCTAGCAGATAGTATGCAAACAGCTGCTCCCACGGCACTGACTGTCGATAACTTCGACGCATCAGTGAATATGTTTACGCCAACCAGCGTAATGCGATGCGATCCTTTGGTAAAATAGGATAGTCCTTGTCAGATCGAAATGAAGTGGACTATTGGGTTGAAAAGTGAGAGGCAATAATTTTAAGTTTAAAATAACAAACAAGTATAAACATTGACGTATAGAATTTTTTTTTGCCCGTAGGGCAGGCTAAAGCCAACATAGCCATACCGTCTTGTCATCCGTTTGATTTTTGTACATGGGTTATTAAATTTAAGATGATAGCGGAGAGGGTGATGAAAAATTAGATGAATCCCTCCCCTTTTCCCATTTCAGTCGTGGATACTTTACTGAAACGTTAAGTCGAGTTCTGTAGAGAACACGAAAAGTTGCATTTCCTAATGTTTGTATCATTTGCTTACACTCGTGCACGTTAACGAACACGGCAAAGGTTACACAATTATTACACTTTAACACTCGAAGCATCACAAGTTTTAGAAAATAATACAAAATCACGACACCATTTTTTCGGTTCCCGCCAAAGACCCTCCTTGACGTATAGAAACTTATGACGTAGGTATTCAAATACTGAGTTGCCAGTTTTGTAGAAAAAATATATTTACGGGACCGAAGTGGCAACAAATGAGTCGCGACCTACTATCTCACTTACGTCTCGACTGCCTCCGACCACTCGAGACATCTCGGGCCCCAGCCATCGAGATAATCTCGATCTCTAGCGAAGAGAATAAGGCATCTCGATTTTAGGCATTTTTTTCGAGATGAGATGGTATCTCGAGTTGTAGGAATAGCCCTCCAGGTCGATCGACAGAAATGGCAATTAGGAAAGTAGTGTATTACATTCTTGAGTCATTGGATGCTTCACAGAAATGCGCAAGTATTTACTGTGATTTATCCAAGGCTTTTGATTGTATTAGACACGATGTTCTAGAATTGAAACTGCAACATTACGGATTTGACGGAACTGAGCTTAATATGATGCGCACATATTTGCAGAATAGATCTCAATTGGTTTCAGTAAACGATGTAAAATCAACAATGAGTACTATAGATATAGGAGTCCCTCAAGGCTCAATATTAGGACCAGTGTTATTCTTAATCTATGTGAATGACCTTGTTAACACTATGCCAGACTGGACTTACATAAGCTTATTTGCAGATGATACACATGTAGGAATTAGAGATAAGTATAAAGATAGGTTAGAAATTAAAATTAATGACGCTATGAATATTCTTAAAGGTTGGTTTAATGCTAACGGAATTATTCTCAACACTGACAAGAGCGCTATAATGCACTACCAATCTCGAAAAGGTATTAACGCTGAGGTAGGATTACAAGAAAATGTGTTCCTAGGCTACACAATTGATAACACAATTAGTCACTCGGCCCATATATCGAAACTGTGTAGGAAACTGGCAAGTGCTAACTACGCAATAATGAAACTGAAACCTCTATTAGATAAGACAGCTATTATGTCAATTTATTTTGCACACATTCAATCTAGAATAAGGTATGCCATAACTGTGTGGGGCAATGGCAAGGACATGATAAAGGTCCTAAGATCCCAAAAAAGAGCTATAAGGATAATATTAGGTTTAAGAAAACGCACTTCAGTTAGACAATATTTTAAGAATAATAAAATTATGACTGCAATATCTTTATATATTTATAACTGCTTATTAGAAATTTATGACGTGAAATCCGAGTTGACTAAACCCAAAACCAGGGCCATACGAAAGTGTCGAAATTATAATGAATTAAGTAAACCGATAATTAGACTGACCAAAGTACAAAAACAAGGCATCTGCAACAAGATCTGCATGTTCAATAAACTGCCACATAGCATTAGTAATTTACACGCCCAACATTTTAAAATTAAAATTAAACAGTTCTTTGAGACCAACCCTTTTTATTCACTGAATGAATTTATGAATATGCGACTGACTGAATCTTCATTATTAAAAATTGATTAAATTAGAATAAATTATATTAAACATTTCAAAAATATTATGTACACATTTAAAAATCTGTAATTGACTTGCCCAGTGTAACGTTCTGTTATAAGGCCAATAAAGCACTCTATTACTCTAGTATACGCAACGCGACAAAGGTATGTCGACTCTGTTTATCGAGACAGACGTATGTTTGCACATAGCCTTGTCACGTTCTAACACGATAAAAAGTGACGAGAAGAATTTTGTCGCGCGCGCATGTTAGGCCTACAGGGCCATCAAAGTCCAGTCCTTTTCAGAAAAACGCTATGTTAATTATAAAATTGTTATCATGTAAATTATTTGTTAATTTTGTTGGGATATACTTATAAACACTGCCTAAAGTTATGTGATTATTGCATGTATTAGTCAGTTCTGCGCACTTGATTTTTGTGTTGCAAAAAGTTTAATGAGTTGTCAATCTTGGTAAAGCATTTAAGTAATTTAAGCCGTCAATTTTGTTATTACACGTCAAATCTTTCAACAAGTAGTATTTTTCATTCAAACGTCAAATTAATTCGTAAAGCCAATCTTAATTCCAATAACAATCCATATTCTCAACTTTTCCTATCCTAATCTTACTACTATCTACATATACATATCGTCACGCCTTTCCCCCGAGGGGCTGACAGAGATGTAATACAACACCCACGCTTCGCCGGACGATATTTAGTCCCAAATGTGACAGGGGGCGGGCCCGCCCATACACCGACTATCTAATCTACTAAACAACCTAGGAAATGGAACACCTTGTCATCATCTGTATTCCCAACTAACAACAACCTGGGTGTCTTCAAGGTAGAGTGAATAAGTACATTCTAGGTCGTCGTGCTCCATCTTAGACCACAACGTCGCTTAACATCAGGCGAGTTGGTAGTCAAACGTCGACCTATTCTACATAAAAAAAATAACAACCACTTCCATCCTAATCTCAACCACTCCCTTTCCCTAGAAAACTCCATAGACTCCGTTTCCACGACGAGCTCGGTCCTGGAACAGATAGTGCGTCTCGAAGCCAGTAACCGCTGCCGTGTTATACGCGGACGGCCTAAAATACTACCCACGTACACCGTTAGTAAATCCAATACTTCAATACACGTAAATCCAATACTTCAATCAATGTATGTTATTCTTACCTATAAAATAATAGCTAATCTAGCATTTAATGTATTTGTATTAATTAGGTATACGATTTCATTATTTTGCCATTTGCTTGACCAGAACTGAAGTCTTCCCAATTTTTTTCTAGTTCTTTCTGGCCAGTGTTTTTTGTTTCCACCACCACGATACGATTACCAAGCTTATTCCCAATAAAAAAATGCAGCTATTATGATCAATTTGTATCTTTTCTGCCAGGATCTAAAGCCATAACCAACATGACAGAGCAGTTGAGCAAGCTCAACAGACTTAGCTCCCGCGCCCGACCCACCCTCCAGCTCAAATTCGACCAGAGCACGTCCCGCACAAAAAGGATGTTCGCCCTCGGCACGAACAAAACTGAAAAGAAAAAGGGCAGCCAGGACGGCATGAGCTCCGATTGCTCGTCGGACGACGAAAATCGGACAAACATATTCGAACCGACGCTGGACAACTTCGAAATGACGCAACACTACATCGGAAACACCAGCAAAAAGAAACAGAACGAAAACGATTGCGACCTAGTCCAGAACCCTCTGTACTCATCCAGAATTGAACCCATCGAAGAGGACGTCCAAACGCCAATCTCAAACACCGAAGTCGCTCAGGCCCTTCCTCAAAACTCGAAGACTCCAAGCAACATTAGCAAGATCATAAACAAAATCAATCCGTTCGATGATAAGGTTAAAAGCACGCCTCAAATCCAGGTCGAATATTCGAAGGCTCAGCCGCCGAGCTCACTCGTTCTTTCACAGAAGCTCTCCCACAGTTCGAATGACGTGAACTACAAAGAGCAGTCACCTGATGCTGTGAACTTTCATGTGAGGTCAAACTCACAGCACGAGATTACGTTGAACATAGCGCAGTCGCACAGTGACACGATGATTCGACAGCTCAAGACCATACCGAGCCCGGCGTCGAGTTCGACCAAGGACATGGTGCTGTCTCCGCTCACTAAGCTGGCTAAAGGAGTGCAGACGCTCGGGGCTAATTTGGACCCGAGGAAAATGAAGGTGAGTCTTTTAATGTAGATGGATAAATAACTCACACAAGGCAAAAGGATAATGATGCGTAAGTTAAAGTCACAATGTCCTTTTTCAATTGGGTATCGAAGATATACTTCAGAACATCAAGTTATAAAATGATTCAACCGCCTTGTTCAGAAAAAGGTACACTCTACTCAAAAGAACAGGCAAGAAACTGGGGCATTATGTTTTTTCAAATATTTGTTTTTGGCTTGGAACTAGGTAACATTCATATATTTATGTACTAGTGGCTACTTGGCGGAAGTGAAAGGTTCCTAAGAGTGTAATAGATTGCTTAATTGGCCTTATAACAAAATGTTACACTGGGCAAGTCAATTACAGATTAAGTAAAATTTGGATATAATATATTAATAAATATCGTCACGCCTTTCCCCTCGAAGGACCTGGCAGAGGTGTAATACAACACCCACACTTTGCCGGACGATATTCAGTCCCAAATGCGACAGGGGGCGAGCCTGTCGCCATACACCGGGCTCCAGTCATGTAGCAGATGACATAAACGAATGGCGTTGGGGCCAACATGTACAGTCGGCGTTATATTTATTTTCAATTTCAGGGATCAAACGTCAAACAAATCACAGAACAACAGTACGAAGAGCACAAGAACCTGAAGGAGAAATGGAAGGATTGCAACACTCGCCTCATCGCTCTCTAACCAGTGTTGCCAGGGTAACGTCACAAACTACCAGTTGTATAAATCACAAATTACCAGTTGTACAAAATTGTATTTTTACTATTGTTGTGTACTGTCACCAACGGGCCGCGTAATAAAACGACGCGATGTCATGAATCTCGATTTAAAACTGGTTTTATGGATGGTTAAAGCAGTTTTAAATGGAGATTGTTGACTGAGCGTCGTTTTAGCATGGGGCTGTAACGGTTCAGATGTATTTGATACATTATAATGCGATTCAAAGTGAGCTCAACGAATTCTTGCTTGAAGATAATATTAACACCACAACAATATTTTGTGTATCAATGCAATTACTATTGAATTTTGACCACGATCGCAATCTAACTACAAATAAAAATAAACCAATCAGATAAGCTGGTGGCGCTGTAAATAGGAAATGCAGTCGATTCTGTTGTAACATTTCTAAACTAAACTAAATGTTACAGCCCTAAAAGTGTTGCCATCATTTCTTGCATAGTTTATTTTATTTATTTTTATTTTATTTGTTATATAAAATCCACAGCCCCTAGTTAAATACAATAATTCTTAAAAATATGACTTAAGGCCAATTACGAATTTACATTATTTAAGTTTTTGGTAAAACATACAGTCGCTCATGTGAATAATAATAACATGACATAATTATTTAGTTGAAATGAAAGAAGCAGAAATTATTGGTATATCTGCTTCTTTCATTTCAACAATGATAGACCCAGTCGGTGATCAACGCTAATCAGATTGAGACGCTATAAAAAAGATTATTTTAGTCCTGTAAAATTAGTTTAGGAAGTGGTATAATGGAATTGACACTAATCGTCTGTCTACTCATCTTTTTCTCTAACATTCAATGTTACCAGTTAAAGCGCACTTATTAAAATGTTGCCACTTTATGCGCTCTAGGAAGTTGCCAATTCAAACATATTTTTAATGTGTGTTTATGTATAAATAAATAAAAATGGGTCAAAAATGTAACTCATAGATACTCATAGAACTGCACAATAGTAAACCATGCTTGCTTTGATAATATTGTTCTTGTCTCAAGATTTAAACTTTAAAGGTGCTATTCCGTGTCTGTACTACAGACTGGTTCAAACATAACGGCGGCTGTGCGCGTGCGCCGCAAGCGAGACTTTGCAGCGTCTTGCCTCTCAGTCGCGCGTTCCTTCGATTCCGCTACTGCGCAGCGTTTCGCGCCTAACTTCACAGCCGTCATTAAATTTGAATCGGCCTGTACTAAAGTTCGTCGCTCGCATGCTAAAATCTACGGCTGCATTTCGACATTCGTGAGAGTGATGAGGCGAGAATCACGAGCGCGAACATGTAAACGGACGTTCGTCCTCTACATTGCCTCGCGACTCGCGCTTGCATCTCGCTCTGGCTGCTAAGCTTACCGCGCTCCAGACTGAGATAGAAGCTTGCCTCGCGATGCGTGCTCGGTCAGTGGAGAAACGACTGTTCGCCGTTCTCAGGCGCAGTGTTTTTGACACGAGTCAAAGGAATAGAGTGAGAAAGAACGAGGTGAACTGTGCTCACACACGAATGAAAACACGCGAATGTGTTGGTCACTCGTACATGCGTAAGCCACAACGAATGTCTCGCGAAACAATTCGACGAATGGCGAGGCGAATCACGAGCACGCATGTGTAACTCCGGTCTACTATAACATCAGAAGCTTGTTCTGGCGCGTGAATTTTATCGCG
This sequence comes from Peribatodes rhomboidaria, assembly GCA_911728515.1. Taxonomy (NCBI): domain Eukaryota; kingdom Metazoa; phylum Arthropoda; class Insecta; order Lepidoptera; family Geometridae; genus Peribatodes; species Peribatodes rhomboidaria. Next base: position 4,945,250 of record OU452190.1, read on the forward strand.
GTCACTTTCGCTCTCATGACTTTTCTAACTAATGAGACAGTGACATAATATAGAACGCGTAAGGCCACAGGTGCTTAGCGTCGAAAAACATGCGGGCGAATTAAAATCGGAATACCACCTTTTCGGACCTTACTTATAAACGCCAGCCTCATGACGTCAGTAAATAAATAAACTGCGCAATTTATTTATTTTCTCGCAGAATTAATGAGATTAGTAACGTATGCAGCGTTTATAATTAAGACCGTATATGTTTAGTAATAGTGTTGAATTAGGCCTGCAGTTTTAGATGCAGACAAAGAGTACAGGTTAGCTTTGATCGTGTTCATAAATAGTTTCTTTTTGTAGATAAATATTTACTGAATGACTGCGCCCCGCGGTTCCCGCTCGGTTCCAATTAATCCTAGACGAAACGATAATTTTTGGGCTAAAATGTCGCACGCATTTTTTTTTAAGTGAAACTTCTTATGCCACTTCTAACAAGGTTGCGTTAAACGTTTAACGCTCCTGGGGAGGGGGAGAAAGAGACAGAGCGAGAGTGAATGCGAGGTACTCGAACGCATGCGCGTAGTACACCTGTTACAGGCCAGCGCGAGCGTTAGCAACGAGTAGCGTCCAATATTACAACGCAAGAGGGAGAGAGAAAGAAAGATACACAGAAGTTTCACTTCTTCCGCGCGGAGGGACTACACGCACTATTTATATCAAGGACTGTTTTTTTTGTCACGCGTTTGCTGCGTAAATTGAAACAAATAGACTAACAGATACTTGCATTTATAAAATTATTAGGATTAGACTAAGCGCAAATTTTCGCTTCACACAAGCACATTTTTCTATCGGGTATTGTCTTAGGGGCGTGGTCAATTTTTTTTATGAATCTAGTTCCTTTTTCCGCCACAGACTGTCGACGGCGCGGGCGCTACTATTGCATCTCTCATGGAAATTGACTTTGTGTACTATTTTAGATTTTAATATATTTTGCTATTGCGTCTATTTGATATAATTAGAGGGAAAAGAAGTATTTATAAATGACAGTATTTTGATGAATTAGACTTTGAGAAACTGTACATGTTTTGTTCGAATATTTACTCGATGTATTATAAAATCTAATAAAATTTCGTATAAATGTTGTAGGTACAAATAACTGGTTTATTCAAATACCAAACTTAATAAAGCAAGGAAGAAAAAAACTACAAAAAAAATGTAAAGTATGTAAATTAGTGAAAAGGCAAATATAGATGTCTCTATAGTTTTATATTGTAGTAAATGTCTATATATATTTGTATGTTAGCTAAATTTAGCGAGTAATAGTAGTTGTTCTAAAAACATATTTAAATAATTCGGGTACCTTCTGACCCGGTCAAGGGCGAAGATTATTAACACTATGAAAAATATACTTTAAAAGATTAAGCACGCTGTATAGAAAATCCCTGCAGCTGTTTGCCAATATTTCAATGTCACAAGCTGTTTAAAAAAAATGTCTAGCTATATGTAATGTGTAAAATTCGGTCTTGATCATTGATCTTCATATTTTGGTCTAAATGTGTACTCACAAAAAATAGCAAAATCTACTGTTTTTCTAGCGATGTACTAAATTTAAAAAAAAAGCTTTTATTGCTTTAAATATACGAAATGCAGGGTAATGCATGACGTAATAAATAAGGTGTTATGACTATAAGTCCGGTTATCAAAAATGGTTTTGCCTACCAATATTTTTTTTACCGATTAAAATAAAGATGAAGGATGTTCGTTTTCTGTATGTTTTTTTTTTCAATTCCAATTGGATTTATACTTTTTTTTAAAATTGGTCTGTAGGCAAAACGATTTGTTGTGTAAAAAACGGACATTATCAAGAGTTTAGTTAATTAGAACGTAGCAGTTATAAAATAACAGTAAGAATACTTCGAAAATGTAATATTAAAGCAACATAGAGAGGGCTTATTTTTAGAATTCATTCCATATCCATTGGTGATGTAAGAGCAAAAATGTGCGATGCGGCAAAAAACACCAATAGTATTGGAATACTCTGCCACAGTGTGTGTTCCCTGACACTTATAATCTGGGTGTCTTCAAGTCTCGAGTGAATCGGTTTCTTCTATGCAAGCGTGCTCCATCGTAGGCCGCATCACTGCTTATCATCAGGCATGTTGGCGGCCAAACGCAAGCCTATTAAGTTATAAAAAAAAATTGTCACTTTGCTATGTCAATGCAGTGATTCTATTGGTTGTGCATCGCACATCTCCAGTGGAAACGCAGCCTTACTTGTACTCTGGCTTGATCGGGTTAATGCTTATGCACGATCAGTTCCTTTCAATTACCGCTTTATCTCGAATTTCTTAAGTCATCATTTGACATGCGTAGATCTTAAAAGATGAGTCAAATCATATCAGGTTGACTTTACCATCAGTCAACCTGATATGATTTGACTCATCTTTTGAACTGATCGTGTTTTGCCTCGTGGCCTGCAAGCATAAATATTTAAGCTCAAATCGACTAAATCGGTAATTTTCAAACAAATTTGTCGATTTAGCCGATTTAAAACGTCAGTTTAAATGTTCATGAACATTTTTAAGCAAGGCTCATTTATGTATATAAACCTGCTGAAGTAATTCTTACTGTTACTAAATCTCATAGCTGTAGAATTGCTGTGAATTGATTGATGTTAAATTTTGACATACTCGTTATTAATATTATTGAAGACATTCCTGTTAGTTTTAAAATCTGATATTATTAGTTAGTAGTGTCAATTAAACGTAGGTAATCTTTGGAATTGTCGAATTAAATCTAGATGTGTTATTTGTAACAACGCGTTCTTGAAAATTTTAAGCGTAAAATATCTAAATGTCTATAAACAAAAGATAGTAGGAGATCTCTTGCAAGTAAGGTTACCATTTTTTTTTTTAATTTCGGACAAAAGTACATTGCAAATTTTTCACTGCAAAATCTTAGCATAGTACTGGTATCGATATAGAGTGTCGGTAATGGTTCCAGCTTCATTCTTAGGCCTAAAATCGTCCAGTTTTTTTTTTTCAAATCTTTGAAAAATTCGAGCAAAAGATTAGCTCTGGCTCCACGTTTGGCCCCAATGCCACTTCTCCAACGGTTGGATCTAAAAAAACGCTGGCCCCAACGTTGGGGCCAATACTATTTTCTAGATCCACGTTAAACTGGGGGCGCGAGGCAACATTTGGAGCCGGCGTAAGAAGTCGGAAAATATCAAACTTATGGTAACCCTACTCGCGACCAATCAAAATACTACTAAACACTCTAGTTGTCAGTACAAGATTTAAAACCACCAAATATATTAAATTATCAATTTATTGTCTCAATTATTCACAGTATTATAAATTAGTGATCAAATCTGAATGTATAGTTATTATAAAAATTAGGTAATATTCGTTAGTATCCCTTTAGCTAATAAAGCTAATTTTTAAAAGAAAAGACGCTAAAATATGTTAAGTCTTCTGTTAATATGTAGGTACTTGTGTGTTCTGTTGTACTTGCTATTTTATTGTTGAATAGTGCGGGTGATATTAGGCTGTTCCTATACGGGCCAGTATTGCAGTGAAATATGGACCGTCTAGGAACACCTTAGACATATAGTTCCTTTTAACCATAAAGCTGCCGCTATTTATAAATTCAGCAGCACTCTACACGCTACTTGCACTGAATATAAAGATTGCCTAAGACCTTGATAGATAGATAGATAGATAAACACTTTATTGTTCACATCAGAAATAACAAAAACAAGAACAGAAAAATCTTAAACTGTAGTGTAACAACTGTCGGCCTTATCACTAAGAGCGATCTCTTCCAGGCAACCTTAGGATAGAGAGGATACTTATGAAAGAGTATAGGACATGGGTGTGCAAAAATTAACAAAAATAAGAGTGTTGATACACCTACTTACAACTATTTGAATTATACTTACATAAACATACTTGCTTAACTAATTCCTACCTAAACAAACCGCCTTGCCGTAAGAGATTCTTACTGTTGTGTGTAAGCGAATATTTCTCTAGGAGTAGATGAAACTAGTCAAGAAAGGACTTAGGCAATTCTTAAATACAGTGCAAGTGGTCATAAATATCACAACACTTAAATACGGAATCATCAATACCTGCAGGGCTATTCACAACCATTCGGAAACGTTTCCGTTCGGATTTCAAACATTTTAAACCTAAATTATTCGAATCTCAGTCTATATTCATAAGTTTTTAAACGTGATTAATTCTTCCGATCGGATTTATATTTGATTATAAATCCGATCGGAAGAATTATATGGAATATGGAATAGGGATATATATGGAATAGGGATTCCAAAATGTATAAAAGTAGACTGAAATTCGAACAATTTGAGTTTGAAATTCCTGGGATCCGATCGGAGACATTTCCGAATGATTGTGAAAAGCACCGCAGATGTAAATTCAGCAACTAAAAACGGGGCGAAATGTGGCTGTCACCCACACCATGCTACATTAAAATGAGTATAATAGTACGCGGGATTTCAGTTGGCACGTTTGAAGCAAGTGAGAAGTCAGCCAATTTCGGTTGGTTTCGGGTGAGGGTGGCTGGAAGCCTCTGCCGGCCTAGCCTGCGCGCGCGGCAAAATTCTTCTCCTCACTTTTTGTCGTGCGTGAGCGTGACAAGGCTATGTGCGTACATACGTCTATCTCGCTAAAAGAATGGACATACCTTTGTCGCGATGCGCAAGCTAGCTCTGCTGGATGTGGAGATAATTTGGGGAGGCCTTTGTACAACAGTGAACGTCTTCCAGCTGATTAATGAATGAAGCAAGGGCCTCACGCCTGTTCCGACTTGCTAACTAAAAAGTCACGAACTGTACTTTACTGTGTTTAGATTTATTTTGATTTAACAGCATTGTTATCTAGACTAGGCGACGTTCCAATTGTATTACTCATGGACACTTGCGCTGAATATAAGAATCGCGTAAGTCCTTGCTTAACTAGTTTAGAACTACTCCTAGCTAGGTCCTACCTACATTTTCTTGCATTAACCTCAAAGTCAAAGTCAAAATGTTTTATTCAATTTAGGTATCAAAGATACACTTATGAACCTTATGCTATTCCTAGGAGACTTTCGTGACGAATGGCGACGAATTGTGAAGCGAGCCACCGCCCTGTGGCCCTATTCGGAGATTTGAAATTCTCATCTCACCTTTTTTCATCCTCGTTGCTCTCGTTTGAAACGTCATAGGTGTGAGAGTGACCAAGATAAAATCTCATCTCATCTCACGTGTAGGAATAGCCCCCCTGACCGATGACCACGACCACTCTGACAAGAGTGTTAACGACTAAGAAAAAGTAGACTTTTAATTTTATGTGCCCGATTTGCTAAAAGAATATTTCGCTAAAAGTAGATTAAACAAGTTAAGCAAGTACTTACGCAATTCTTATATTCAGTACAAGTGGCCATTGCTGTACTAAACTTTTACATTAACTCATTCTAAAACGTATCATTGTAATTATTATAGTAAAATTGTATTAAAAAGTGAGAATAAATTAGTATTTTAGAGAATTAGTCTCCGTTGTAAAGAGATTGTAGTGTATTTTGAAAGTACCAAAGCTGCTGATGGCGTCGATTCTTTTATACAATTTCTAAACTAAATTTGACACTTCTAAATTGATACTCAGTAGTTATGATTTTCGCATATTCACAGGGAATGAGACGCAAGTACATTTATTAGTCCCGGCGCCCTATTCTGACGCGTTAGACGTTATCTTGGTCACTCTCACTCAATGGCCATAAAATATCTCACGCGTACGAATATGGTCCTTGTCAGTTTGGTTTAGTTTAGTGAGTTGTGCAACAGCGTTGACGTCAATATCTTTGCTCATGTTATTTTAAATTAAGTATGATTAACTTTAGAACTTGCTTGACTATTACGATGATCCCAGACCGACGCGGCGGTACGCGGTTAACATAGCGATACCATGTTGCATCTCGCTCTGTCTCTGATTTCCTTATAACTGCATCTCTGTCTGTATAGTATCGCCATATTACCGCGTACTGCCTCGTCAGTTTGTAAATGGCGTATTGAGATAAGCTTCTACGCAAGTTACCGCTGTGTAGGTAGTTCAAGTAAAAGTCATTTTCCAATTAAAATAAGGGTTCTGTTTTACCATTTTGGTACGGAATCCTAAAAAGGGCTTCAGAAGCTAAACTTTTTTTTAAGTAACTTGATGTAATGTGCTATGCTATTAGATAAATTATTTTACAAAATATGTAAGAAATGTAATCGAGACAAATATGTAAATGCGATATTTTCAATAGTGAATATTTTTTAATTGCAATTTCAGATTTGTTTGATAAGTTTGCTAATTTCAGTTTTAATCGTGTTGGACTGTGATTTTATGTACAGAATTAAATTGTTATTTTAATTTATTACATTTTATGAGATTGACGTCAAAATAAATAAAGCTTGCTCTATAAAATTAAGTATAATTATTTGTGTGGTCTTATAAACAAGTAGTCAAATTATTGGCAATAAACGACATGAAGCCACTGATTAGGTACTACATTCTTGTGTATTTGTGTGTATTATTTTATGATCGATTTAAAAATTTAAAAAAAAAAGACAAAACAAATTATTCCGAGGCTATACAACGTTGGCTTGCCTTGCTTAACTAGTTCCTACCTAAACAAACCGCCTTTCCCTATGAGAATCTTACTGTTGTGTGTAAGCGAATATTTCTCAAGGAGTGGATGAACTTAGTCAAGAAAGAACTTAGGCAATTCTTCTATACAGTGCAAGTGGCCATAAATATCACAACTAAAATAAGAATCATCAAAAACTTATGAAGTAAATTAAGCAACTAAAAACGGCTTTTAAGCACCTACACGAAATTTAGCGTATACTAATGCACAAAATGTCGAGGTAAGAATAACCAAGCGAGTAGCGTAGTTTTTTTGCGTCAATGCGTGAGTGTTGTGTACCTATACGACAGTAGCGTAGTTTTTGGCTTCACTTAGATCATACGCCGTGCGCCATCTTATGCTCTAGGTTAATCTGAGCTAGTATCATATTCCCCATTTTACAAAAGCTTGGTCTGTAAATAAAATCATCCGAGTCGTATTTGAATTAAAAATGATTCTTTAGAAAGTTTGGCTAAAGATCCGTGTAAAGCCAAAATAGAACAAAAAATACGGACACAAGTTGACATTTATATTGTCAGATATGTTTTGACATTGACTACACAATAGCACGTCGACATCATTGTTTTTTTGTTTTGTTTTGTTGTTGTGTTGATTTGTAACTTGATTCTTTCTTTCGTTTACTTATATTTTAGCGTGAGTTTTTATTGACTCTTTGTATAATTCGTGTACATACCAACCTACATCGCCGTCTTACATTAAAATGTAGCAAATATAAAAAGCGTGTAAGAGATCAAACCAGGCTTTGGAATGGGTAAAAACCACCGAAAAACATACACCTGGAATAGTTTTCTTTTGAAGTAAAAAGTAAGTTTTGCCTGTTCTTCTGAGTAGAGGCTTTTTATCCGAACAAGGCGGTCGAGTCTATTTAAATAACTTTGACGTTCATAAGTGTATCTTTGATACCTAAATTGAATAAAAACATTTTGACTTTGACTTTGACTTTGACTTTGAAAAATAAATGAACTACAGTGAATGAACACATCTTCGAAGATCCAAACTTTTCGGACGTTAAGTTATTGCCTTGAATCATACGTCGGTTGCCGAAAAGTAATGGGTTACCCAGACCAAAAGAAGGCCCTATGTTATAAGGTGAATTTTCTGGGTTATCCTTGTGTATAAATATTAGGCCTGTGATATAATCTGCTAGCTTCTAGCATTCATTTCACGTCCTCAGCTATGAAATTGGCAAAATTGTAACAAAATCATGAAGGAACCGAGTGCCGAGGATGATACTGATAACCAGAGTCCAAAATCATGGATACCCAAATATTTCGGGAAGTTTTTATGCGAAGAGTCTGGTGAAGAGTCAAAGGAGTTCTTAGACTATGAAGCAGAGGAGATTTTAGATCAGGAAACTGCTGACATTTCAGACCTAGAACCTGAGGAATGTTTAAACCAGGAGTCTATAGACCATGAATCAGAGTTTCTTGATAAGGAGTTTGAACAGTTTTCAGATGATGAATCAGATAACAGTCCCACATATTTAGAATGGGACAACACTACTGATAGCTCTCAAGACAAAGAATCTATCAATAGTATTGAATCTGCTACACAAGAAGATCCTAAATATACTTATGTAGTTGAATCTGAGATCAAAAATGCTGGATTTCACTGTAAGCTATGTAAATTAACATTCAAAAATAAAACAGAGACTAGTAAACATTTGTTAGAACACGACTCTTGCAAAGAATATGAAATATGTAACAATATCATGGATAAACCTACATATAGTATCCACATGAAATCACATAAAGAATTGTATAAACAACGGATTGCAAAAAATAAAACACAATGTAAAAAATGTGGCAAGATTATCAATAAATCATATTTGAAGTTTCATATGTTAAAGCATAGTTCTACTAAAGATAAATTAGGTAAAATGAAACTGTGCCCTATTTGCAATAAATCAGTTGTCCATCATTACTACAGTGATCATATAAAACGGATGCATCACAAGCTTCAGGAAAATACTAGTACATTAGTAGAAAATGTCGAAAAATGCCCAGTATGTGATCGGTCTGTAAAAGAATCAAAAATCGATAAACATATAGCCAGTCACGGAAAATCTAAAAGCAGGCCATATGTTTGTGAGCAATGTGGTAAAATACTGAAGCAATCTTCCGCATTCAAAACTCATCTTTTAACACACACGGGTAACTTGGCTTATAAATGTGAATTCTGTCCTTATCGTGGCCTTCATCTAGGCCTTTTAAAAGTGCATGTGCGCACACACACTAAAGACTATCCTTATGAGTGCTCGGTCTGTAAGAAAAAGTTCTTAACAAAAAGTAATTTGTCAAAGCATGAATTAAGCCATAAACCACCTGGATTTTCATGTTCCAAATGTGAAAAGATATTTTCTGTTAAACGCAGTCTAGTAAGACACATAAATGTGATTCATTTAAACATTGGATTTCATGTAAAATGTGATGTGTGTGGTAAAGCATATAGTACCAGAAATTCCTTAAAAGTACATCAAAAGAAGGTACATAGAATGCAGTCATGTTCACAGAAAGGGAGGATAGCAAACTATCTAAAAACAGAGCTTAATATTAAAAACTCATAGCTTTATTGCTGTGTGAAAGAATCACTAACAAACCTACTTTCACAGTTGTAGCATAAATACACATGTAGTTGACTATGAATTTTCAATTGTTCTAATTTAAATAAAGTGATATTTATTATGAACCTATTTGTTTCTTCCTTAATTAATTTTTATGCAAAAATTACTTGTGATGATTATGCTAATAATTGATCTATAGATCAGATAGAAACTACATACAATCTACTAGTTACTTATAAACTAGTTTCTATTATTAGGACAGTATAAAATACAACAGAGCTAAGCACAGTAAAGCACTATTTTATTTTATGGATACATGAAGTTACATCAATTGAATTACATTATTTCAGTAGGATATACATCGATAGATAGATTAACTCTTTATTTTGCTTACACCAGAGATCACAGAAACCTAAAACAAAACATAAAATATCTCCTAACAATATAGTGTAAGAACTAGTGGCCATAGCAAGTTTGAAATAAATAGCTCAAAGATTAAATACTTTTTTCATGAACCATTATTTTTTTTTTTAGATGAGTTCTCACAAATATCACACTTGTTTAATGTTGTTTCACTCATTTTGTTTCTCCAGCTTGCTTCTTTCACAAAATGACTTCATGTCTGGCTAAATGATGTTGAAGGCTACTGTTGTTTGTAAAACTTTTTTGAGCATAGTTGATACTGCAAATAAACTATATTTCTTCATATGACGGAGATATGCCTGTGCATCTGGCAATTAGTGCCTTCTGAGCAAATTGATCCCACAATGTGGACTCCCATGACACTACTCCATGCTTCGCTGGCATAACTAGCATTGCAAGGCAGAACATAGATGAGAATTTCCTGATGTGGTTTTAAATGTTTTCCAACACACTTTGCATGCAGACTGATATGCAGAATCTTGGAAAAGTATTACAATATGATCTGCTCTATATGGTCAATTATGTATGACAATAAAATATATTTTTGTTTATCTATCATGTAAAAGTTTATTTTCTTTTGTAAAAACTTGTCAGTAACATTTTTGATTTTTGTCCCAATTGGAGATGGGTACCTAGCACTGAATGGACCACAGTGGAAAGAACCAGAGGGGGCGTATGCCATATGGCACTCAGACATAAAAGACATTTCAAATCTGAAACTAACACAATCTCAGATAACTGGCAAATTTTTATATTCCATCTGATCTTTGTAACAAGTTCTAGTAACATATCTTCTTTCTTATGCTGTTATTACAGTACTGTTACCTCTATCCATAACATGTCAAAACTATTTGTTTTGATAACTTGTACTTAAATTTCTTTTAGCTGCAACTGAGATTTCTTAGCAGTGTATCTTAATATAATAGCAGCGTCCAAGGTAATCAGGCATGATTTGCACAAATATTGTGGAGATATATCATTGGCAGTTACAACAATATCACAAATTATTTTAAGATAATATGACATTGGAAAATCATAAAAGTTATTAATGCTGAAAATTGGTACAACTCCGGGCTGTAGGCAAACTCTACATCTACACGCTTGAAGAAGCTTAAGTGCTGGAGTTAAGACTTTGATTTTTCTGGTATCTGGTTGCTTCCTTTTCTTCAGATTGGCTCTTCTTGTGTTAGCATTTTGGAGTAACTTTACGAGAAGATATTTAGAGACCATAACAAGGTCTGCTTAGCGACCACCGAAACCAAGATAGTATCAAAATGCGACGAAGCGTTTAAGTTTCTAGGTTTATCTGAGTTATGTTTAACATCAGCTTTTAAAATTTTCGTTTTAATTTTCAATTTCAATCATAGGGGCGTTTGTGCACTAAAAGGTCTACAAGTAATTAAACTGTCTGGCACTGGCAGTGCGATTTTAAACGGTCCGGGGCGGCATGAAAGAAACGGATGATTGGCTTGTGCACTACACTACAAGTAATTTTACCGTAGAATTTTACCGTTCGGCAGTTTGATATTTTTATTAGATAAAACGCGCCCGCCTTGCCTGCTCAATGCTCATGAAAATCGCGGACGCAGTGCACAAGCTTACACGCGTTTTTCATTGCCGTCATCTCGGACCGGAAAAAAAAACGGTCCGGAATGGGGAAAAGTGAAAAGTCGGAAGGTAAAATTACTAGTGCACTAACATCTTGGTGTCTGCCAAGGTGCCCGCAGTTCCGGCCTATTTCGGCCGAGTTTTAACTGTGGCTACATGAAAATAGCATAAATAAGTAATAATATAAATAAATGGTGTCAGTGGCTTTGAAATTTTGAAAAAATAAAAATAATAATAAATAATTTAGATAATGGTGTCAGTGGCTTTGAAATTTTGGATTGGAAGTCTGTGGTCGATGGTTTTTTTTTCTTTGTTTTTCTTTGCGCCCCTTTGTGTTTTGGGAGCTATTTTGTAAATAACGTAATTCGGTCTTGCATATGAATCGATTTACATCACTCTGTGTTGGCCACGAGACCGGATTGCTATACCTGGGACCCTATTCGGAGATTTGAGATTTTCATCTCACCATTTTTCGTCTTTGTTGCTCTCGTTTGAATCGTCATAGGTGTGAGAGTGACCAAGATAAAATCTCATCTCATCTCACGCGCAAGAATAGCCCCCCTGGCGGAGTTAAGCCATGAGTTGGTATAATAGGGAACTTGCATCAAAATTTTAATGACAAATTAGGTTAATAATTCACGGAATATAGTAAAATGTACTTCTGTGACATGTCTAATGAAAAACTATTGTTTTCCTACAAAATATTGTAATTACAAACTATGTAAAACGGAACGTAATTTGAACCACCAATAAGCTCGTAGTGACGTCACTCCATACGATAAGGGCCGGCACACACTGAAGGTGCGGCACGGCACGCTTCGGCATGTCGAAGGATCCTGTGTTGTGGCATCCCGCGTCGTCGTGAAAGCAACCGAATTTAGCTCACTCATCCAGATTAGCGCTGTGCTGCTCTAAAGATAAGCCCATGGCAGGACGCGACGATGAAGCGACATGCCGCGGCATCACGTAAGACGTTTAGGTCTATTCATGTAAATTCATAAAGAAATCACAGTGCACACTTCATTGAAATAAAGTAAAAAAAATTGTACGCGATAAACGTCCTTAGCCGCGTCGTCCCGTGCCCAGCCAGTGTGAGCCAGCCCTAAATGTTGACAATGCAAGGACTGACGTCATGCCATAGATATTGTGCTCGTCACGTGACCCTGCTTTTTGGCGCGGACTCTAGAAATTCAAATTTCAAATCAGGATTATAAAATTGTTTTTGCATATTTTAATGTTTTTGTTTTTGATGGGTTTATTTTAGATATTACTTTTTACAATAAGCTAAAAAAATTCATTCAATTAATTCATGCGAGTTCCTTCTCCGCTCATCTTTTTTAAGACTCCAATTTTTTATGCCCCGTAGAACAGGCTAGAGCCAACGTGGCCATTCCGCCTAATCATCCGTATGTTTTGCGTACTTTAGTCGTAAAGATGATGAAGGAGAAGATGTTGATAGATCAGATATATCCCTCCTCTTTTCCTATTCAATAAAGCCGTTGAAACTTCACTAAAACATTAAGTCAAGTTAGAACACGAAAATTAGCATTTCCTAATACTTATTTGTATATATTACCCACATTCGAGCACATTTACGAAAAAGTAAGGGTTAGTCCAGCATTATTATTACACCATAAACTCGAAGAATTACAAAAAAGAATACAAAATCATGACACCATCTTTTCGGTTCCCGCCAAAAACTTCCAGATTTCAATATTTTTGTTAAGGCGGATGCTACACGCTCGACGAATATTTATATTTGCAAGATCATGATATATATCGGTGATATGTGGTATAATGTATAATACACTAGTATACGGATCGTGACACTGATCGTCGGATTATGAATTACACCATTTTCGGAACGATCGTCGGAATACGGAATTCCACGATTTCTAACTTGTATCGCGCGATTAATATCAAGCATCTAGCCTTCGAGTCAAAATTTATCGTGATCCTCTCATGTTTGGCAGCATGAAATACAAACCTTCGAGTAGTCTGTACGAGAAGATGTCCTGGAAGTCGAGTCGTAATCTTAGTCACCAATGATCGACGCAGCTTACAAATACTCACAATACAGCGGCACATTTCAGCCGCTTTTAGGTGTAGTTTTCACTACGCTGCGTCGAAGTGTTGGAACATTTAAATCACTTACACTCATTATAACAATCACCTGCATTTCAGAATACCTTATTATTTGCCCTTCTGTGTTATTATACGAGTATATTTATTTTTTGTTGAATTTTTGTTTATGTTTGGTACTCACTGGTCTTGAAACATTTTTGTTGGTAAGTCACGTGAGACGTTCTCAACTGTCCAAAACCCATTTGTTGTCTATCTACAGGATTCTTGTTTTGTGAGAGAAGACATTGCGTAGCAAAATTATTCTTGCTTCTGTCGTTCTTATTTTTTACTAGATTTTTCTTTATTTTTCCCCCAACAGTGTGTGCATATTTTGTCATTCTTGCGTTTAAACATATTTCTTGTTCGATAACATGTCTTGCAAGATGCATATAAAGCTTCTTCAGAGTACTTTTTTAGACTCGTCTTTCATCAAATTCTGTCTGCTATGTCATGCTTCGGCAGTTCTTAAATTGTTTGAGTTCAGTATTAATTCTGACCTTGCTAGTCTCTCCTTCTTTATCAGCCACAATTTCTACGTATGGGGAGGATTCGATGTATTTCCATAGTTTTTGTTTTATCGAAATGGCATTAGCTTGTAAAACCCATGTGTCATAATATTCTCTCGTAGAAGGGTCGATTTTTAATATCAACATTTTTGAAAATTTTTAGGATCACAATGGGTTAACAATAAAACCATATTTCCACACTCTGCTACCATTTAAAGAAAAAAAACCTTCAGGCAATTTTAAGTAGATACATTAATGGAAAAAATCACAATGTATCTTTATAGGATAAGCGATTTAACTTAAGTACCGATAAAAAAGTCATGTCCAACTTGAACATTCTTGAATTTTTGTTTGAATAAGAAGGGTTTACACCATTCAAGTAGTAAGTAGCACTTCACAGTACTACTCTATGTTTATATTGTTATCGTTGTTGCTCGTAGTCTTAGCCCATGTAGCTCTTGCTCGTGCGTGACGTCACCTGACGGTCAAAACGGAACACCAGCGCTGGTCGGACCCAACCGGCACCATGCTGAGTTGCGGTCGGTTTGTAGCAAAAAGAAAAGTTTTCACCTTTTTTTTAGTTAAGTTTTTATCGGCATTCTGTGTTTTTTTTTGCCACAAATAAATGATTGTTTATTGTCTATTGATCCTTAGTCAGTATCGACCAGTGCTGCCATTTTAGCGATTTTTGCGCTAGATTATGCGCTTCTTAGACACGCTGATTTTTGTAAAATCTAGCGCTATGTGAATCGCTTTTAGCACTGAATAGATATTTTGATCTAGCAGCATTGCGGCTTAATCGCGCTAAAGATGCAACTGAAACGCAAACGAATCGTTAACGTTACTCAACTTTTTGTACATGTTGTATCGCACTACTGATTTCCAAAACTTTAATAAGATCGCGTCGTGCTTCGCGAATGATAGTTATTATTTGACTATTGAATAACCTAAATGATAATGTTCACATTACCTAATATGAAATTCCACCCGTATACCTGTTAACTGTACCTACTCGTATTATGAATATATTAGTCACACCTCTCATCGCAATCGAATATGAATCGCATTTCGTCTCCCGCACGGAAACATGATAAGAAATCGAAAGTCAAGTTGTTTGTTCAGATACAGTCGATTCGAAAGCATGAGAACATCTGCTGACTCAGTCAGGAGGGCTATTCCTGCGCGTGAGATGAGATGAGATTTTATCTTGGTCACTCTCACACCGATGACGTTTCAAACGAGAGCAAAAAAATATGAGATGAAAATCTCAAATCTCCGAATAGGGCCACTGGTCAATTAAACTGGCGAATTTTATCGATTGTGTAGCATCCCACAATTTTATTCGTGATATTTATCGAGCGTGTAGCAGCCGCATTGGTAGATCAATCTCTCCGCCATTCGTGGGAATTTGGCGTCGCAAGTCTTGTTCATTTGCCAGCCATAGTTCCCCCGCGCGCCTGTCACTGTCAATTTCCTCTCGTCTAGCCCCCCTCCCCTCTCCAGCCGCCAGAAAAATGTATTTCTTCAATTCCTTGATTTGATTTTATTGTAATCAGTATCCTTGTTCAAATTTCTTTTCATAATCTTCGTGAAAATGTGAATGAAGTGAAGTGAATCAAGTCAATCTGTTAATTGATCCTAAAATCACAGCTATTATTTTTAATTAAGAGAGGTAGTCTTTTTAAATAAGATCTCCGATTCGACTAAGAAAATGTACCATACTTTTTTCTATTCTTCTTTCAAAACTGAATTTTACTAAAAAAAAAAAGTAAATTACCTACATTCACTTTTCAACCATTTCCTAACTTCATCAACTTTTACCTAACTATGCACGCCCTATATTATCAAATTAAAACAAAGAAACCAAAAGACGAATACATTAAAGACTACTTACTCGAGAATGTAGATCCCGGATTTGAAAAAGATTTGCTCAATAAATGTCGCGTTTGCTTGCGGGAAGGTTTTATTTCTATATATGGCAATGATCATACAGCAGAAATCGTGGAAGTACTAGAACGTTACAATAGCATTAATCTCAATGAAAATAATGATTACCCGAAATTCTTATGCGCAATGTGTTATAAATTTACTAAGGCAGCTACATTATTTCAAAAGACTGCTAAATACACAGATGGAATATTAAGTCAGAAAATAAAAGGAGACAACATTTTAGAGCAATCGGAAGATCTCCATGACTTCAGTGATGGCAGCCTAAGTGAAAAGGACTCTTGTAAAAAACTGGATAGTGAAATACAAGAAAATAAAATTGAAAAGAAGACGGTAAAATCTGCTGCTAAAGTGACATGCCATATTTGCAATAAAGTTATTAATAGATCATATTTCAAAGAGCATGTCACCATGCATGATCCAGATCACAAAAAATATGTGTGTGATGTATGCGGGAAATCATTTCGATTGAGATGTGCCTACCATAATCATAGCTTGAGACACAGGACAGACTTTCCATATAAATGCCAGTTTTGTCCATACCGTGGGCGGTATGCAGAATTACTTAAAACTCACATGCGCACTCATACTGGTGACTACAGGTACATGTGCACAGAATGTCCAGCCCGATTTTTATTTAAGAGCAATTTAAACAGTCATATGTTGAAACACAAGGAGCCCAAATTTAAATGTGAGACATGCAAGAGAGCTTTTCATACGAAGTTGATGTTGCAAAGGCATTTTGAGGCTGATCACTTGGGAATCAAGAATCATGTCTGCGGCATGTGTGGAAAGGCTTTTGGTTATAGAAATGCGATGATGAAACATCAAAGACATGTACATAAGAGAGAGAAACAGTTATTTGGACGGATGCCTGCTTACTTACAGGCAGATTGTGAAAGTCAGGAATAAAATAAAATAGAAACAGTAAAACAATACAATCTAATACTCATAATGTCATCATAATCCAATAAAGAATTAATCAACATTTTCGGATTGGAATTTTATTAAATTCAGTAATTTAACTTTCACTATTATAAGTGGTTTAATATGCTGAGACTATGGACTGGTGTTAATTTTAATTTAAAATATTGAAATAAAAGAATGATGTAAAACAGACAAAAAGAAGGTATATTTAAATATTTGTTTCTTATAACTATCTGTAAGCTTTACATTGCTTATAATATTTGGTAATGGATATCATACCAATTTCAAAAATGTTTAAAAATGTACAAGTAAACAACGATTAATATAATTTTAGCAATAGCACAGTTAGAAATAGGTTAATAAATGTTTGTAATACTAACAGGTTTAAATACAAGTAAAAATGTAAAATGAAAACCACTAGGCACATTCTACATTATTAATACATATTAAATGAATATTTTACTGAATCAAACTTTAAAAAAAACTTTTCTACATGTGGTGCTGTCTAGTTTATTTAATTTTGTCCGAATAAGATCCATAAATAGAAGAGATTTATATTAAAATTTCATATATTTCATATACCCATAGAAAGGCCACATTATCACTCCATATAATTTTATGGTAATTTTTTTTTAATATGTAAGGCATGTACTTTAACAAGTTAAGTAACATTATTGTAAAGAAGATTTATTTATCATTTAAGAACATGTTACAAATTAGCTATCTTATTTTATTTTATGGATTCAAAATGATTTTGAGGTTTAGTAGTATATATATAAGGTATAATTTAATTTAGTAATACTATAGTTAATATTAAATTCATTTGTATAAAGTAAGTACTTAATAAGTTCAATATTGTGTATTGACAATTAAAAATATACATAGTAAAATATTTTCCAATACTATTTGTGCAATATTATTTTCTGATGAAGACATCAACATTTCATTTTATTTATTTATTTTAAGTTCCTCCATTTAAGTATAATTATGTAATAAGAACAGTATGAGTAAAAAAAAGAACATAAAAGTTATAAGTACTCTCAATGACTAGTTTTTTTTTGCTATTCATTCTTAAAAAAACAAATACACACAGCTAAAAAATCTTTGGTTTTTGTTTTGGCATACAATATCAATATTTATTCATCTTTGGTCAAATAGGAAACTTTTCTTTCATAATTTTCTTTTGATTAAGGCCACCCTGGTGTACTTACATTATCTGTAGTTGCTCAGCAACAATAGCAATACATTTTAATTAATGTCTAACACATAAAATGCTGAAACCAAATTAAAAACAATTTTTATATTCTAGAGCTCTGGTTCAACATACACATGTTTCTGTGGTCATTATAAATGTATTTTATGGATATCATCATGTATAAGGTGCCCTAAGTAATTTTGTATTAATTATATAATTTATTGAATGTAATACTAGAGAGTGAAGTAAATAAGTTTTCTTGCTTGTAAGGCACTTAGCTCACTAAATATTTGACTTGCCCCACATACATTTTACATACATTTATGTGTATTTTAAAGTCTTTAGTTATGCATAAATGAGTCTTATTCTGAAACACTTGATAAGACTGTTTGTGCTAAAACAAATGCTCAGCTACAAGTTTCCACACACTTACTTTTAAAAGCAAAATGAATTAGTATGAGTAAGTGTTGTTTTTAAATTCTGTGAAATTCTATGGAATCTTGCGTATTTAATAAGTGTATACCAGACACTATGAAAAAGTAATTCACTGAGTGAACACACTCCTATATGCACTGCATTCATTGGAATTCATTTTCACCGCTTAGTAAGTTATGGCAATTTGCCATAGCTTAAGAAGTGAAATTCCTTGACATGTTAAAGTTTAGGGCTATTCTTTAATCATATGAAGGCCCTCTACACATAGTAACTATAAACATTGATGCAAAAATAAACTCGAGCACCTGAAGTAAGAGCATCAAGGTACACCAGATTATCTCGATGCGAAGCGGTACAACTTGCCAGTTCAGTAAATAGAGCACGCCTAATATAGAAGGCACGGTGAGCAGCACGGAAAACATCACGGGAACATCTAAAAAAGTTTAGATAATTAGTAACAACACTTAGCCGCTGTTGAACCAAGCCGTCGCTAAACCAGAACTGTGACACATTTGCGCAAGGATATGATGAATTAAGCATTTTTACCCACCTTTTTCACTAAGACTTCCTTTTCTTCCTAGGAAAAGTCTAGCTGCCTCAACGATAAAAAGGCCAACTAGAACACCATAGTCTTGTCCAAGTCTCGTCAGATCTTGATTATCTTTATCAGTAAAATACTTATTACTGATAAGTACCGATTTCAAAATAAGTGTACCAAGCTCACATGTTGCAAACAGACCAAAATAAAATGAATTTATATACAACAATATTTCATACGCTAAACTGGAGTTCACCATCTTAAACTAAAATCTACTAAGTTGTATTTATAGCACTTGCTAATTTATCAATTTCAGTTTTTAAGTCTGGTTGAAGGTTAATTTTGTGTTTTTAATTAGCAAAAATTAAAAATAGAATAGAACACTTTTTAGGACGAGCGAGACCGGAAAAACCGGAAAGAGATGAAACTGAACAAAAGCAGTGTTGCCGTTTTGTAAATGGAAAAAATGCTAGACTTTGGCGGTGATAATGCTAAAAATGTGCTAGATCACATTTTAATATGCTAAAAAAAATGCCAAATGCCAAGTTTTGTTTACAAGAGTAAAAAATTATATTAATTAAAAACGCAGTGCAATTTTAAATTAGGTATATTTAATCATGAAGATAAATCAAATAATATTTGTAGATCATCAATATCATCATCGTCGTGAGCTTGTGCTTGTGATGTTGAAGGGCCAACTTCAACCAATAGTCATTGGCATCACAATCGACTCTAATAATAACCCATGTTCACTTATAAATAATGCAAGTGAACACTCTGCTCTTTGGGTATCAGGTTGAACGTGCACCTTAGGAAAATCTTTTTTTCTTCTTCTTTTTATCGGATCAATATGTTTAGCATGTTTTGATGTAACGATGTGTTGTTTTAAACAGGATACTTTGGCTATAATGTTGCACTTACAGTATTTGCAGTAAGCTTTGGTCGAATCTTCTTTAGCTCGTGTTAGCCAGTGTTTAAACTCGCTCATCTTCTCGATAATGTTGTTCATATTTTGGAGGCATGTTATCTCTCCAGAGTCAATCAAAAACTACTTTTTAAGCACACACACAGGACATAAACACAAACGTCTATTTTTAAGCTATCACAATACAAGCATCGGTACCAACTTGCACTTGTAAGATCCGAATCCGAATGTAAACAAAATATTTTACTATTCTGTATTCGGGAAAGTCATAACAAAGTTACTTTATCTACTAAATATTTTAAAAATATTGTATATTATGGGTTCATCAATCTTTTGCACAGAGTAAATAGTACATCAATAGTACTTAAAATTCGAAAGATACAAAAATTTCAGAAAATGCTAAAATATGCAATATGCTGAAGCTCATTTTTTCATGCCAACAGGTTCAAAAATATTCCAAATTTAGCATTAAAAATGCCAAAACGGCAACACTGAACCAAAGAAAAGAAAATTGAAGAGAATGCCAATTTGAAATGACATTTTAAGCATCGAAATGACAGCAAAAAGAATAATTGTCTTTTTTTTTTGTTTTGCATAGTAGGTCAAGCTAGAGCTAACACGGCCATACCACCTAGTCATCCGTGTGCTTTGCGCACTTTGCGTTAAATCTATGAGGAACATGATGGAGGAAAAGGTGATGATAGATGAAATGAATCTCTTCCTTTTCTCCATTTCAGTAAAGCCATGGATACTTTACTGAAACTTCGAAAGTCGAGTTTTGTAGAGAACACAAAAAGTAGCATTACTTTAATGTTTGTATCATTTGGACAACATCGTGCACGATACCGAACCGATAAAAGTTAATAATCCACCTTTAATACTCTTTACCACTTGAAAAATCACAATGTTTTGAAAATAATACAAAATCACGACACCACCTCTTTTCGGTTCCCGCCAAAAATATAAAAATAACTAAAAAAAGAATGAATGAAGCCAAGAGAAAATTAAGCAAAATGTTGCCACTGGACAAATTAAATAAGGTTACCGAACCGAAAATACAAAAAAAATATGTCAGGTTCAAGGAAATACAAAAATTGCGAAATGAAACTGAAACTAGCTGGAAATGAAAAACGAATCGCTAACCGTTTCCATTAATTAGAAGTATGTTTTTGAGCTGGTATGGTAACACTAACAAAAAAAAAAAAGAAAACGAAACGAAAGAAAGAAGCTGCGAGAGGACGTGAAGTCGGTCGTGTGCATGTGGTTTAAACATAAATTTAATGCGGTATTTTAAGAAAACTCTGTGACACCTCGCTCAAAATAGTGATTTAAAACATAATTAACTAGAAGAGCAGTTCAAGTCCTTCATTTGGTAAGTGTTTTTTATAATCTTGATTTAATGAGGCGACCACGCGCCCACCCGAGCACGCTAAAAGTTGAAAGCATATTTCTTTCATCTAATTATTTGTCTCATTAATGTCTTTTCAATCTTAATTAGACTCTAAAATATCTCTAGTAAAGCACGAAACGCTGCAAAAAATCTGTTATAGCAATGTCCGCGTAAATATGCAATCAGGCGGTATTTTCGTATACGGGAATAACTTCCGTCGCTTGTCCGTCGGTGATTATTTGTGCAGATGAGATAAAACTGTTTACTAGTTAGAATTCTGTGACAGGTGACCATAGATATATACTTAATTTTCTAATTACAATAAGGTGCATAATCTCTAATTTATATCTAAGCTCAGGTTATCTAGTTTTACTTATATTACTGGCTGGCAAAGAAAAATTCATAGCACTTCATTTGTTTTATTTAAGTAAAGGTAGAATGTTAAATACATAGCTTCCTATAATTACATGAAACCGAGTAAAAAAGTTCTGCTTCATTCTTGTTTTGAAAGAAGTAATTACCTACCAATGGAAATAAATTGGTAAAACATTTTTTTAATTACATATTTTTACAAAAAAATCACACTAAAAACTACTATTGGATTTGCTTTGGTGATCACTTGAAACTGGCACTCAGAGCTACTGCATACTTATGAATTTGAATTTGTTATTCCAACATCCACTCCGGGTGGAGAATAGAACCTGAAAACACCTGCTCATAAGTCAGATAAACTATCAAGTTACCAACCAATCCAGTAAGATTCACATACAACCATACTGTAGGTACTTATTGGCAAAGATAGCAATGACTCATACATTTAAATATTCTTTGTAGACAGCTAATGAGAGTTAAGCCCACTAATGTATGCATGTGTGTTATATTGGCCTTTTGTTCATGTTCAATGAACTTGAGTTTTATGCGGCTTTTACAGTCACAAAAGAGGATGGGATACTTAGTTATTTATTATGTGGAATATATATTTAAAACACATCCTGCAAGCACATCCTGTTAAATTAAACAATAAAATTAATAGTAATTAACAAAGAAATATTAGGTAGATTGTCCAGTTGTGCCTGAATGAATGAATGTTATAATGAATTTCATTTCATTCATTGCTATGCTACACAATTATACTATCATTTAATTAATTTTATTTTATAGTTCCAATTTTGCCCTTGGGTAATTTGATTTTGTATTATTTATAGATGCATTTAAAGTATTTGATTATGGATATGTACCTATCTAAAAATAAAATGTAGAATTTGATTTCGGCAATGATCATATAAAATACAATTTTTATTTAACAGTTTAAAATAAACTAGAATTTTATTGAATTAGAATGTGTGAGTATGCAATGATTATTTTCAGTTAAGTTTTCGCGGTATTATAACCTGACAAACAGGACTACCTATTTCAGGCAAAAAAAAAATATTGTTTCTAAAAAATGTTTGTATCTCATAGTTTTATCTTTACGAAGTTGTTTTTGAAATGAGAATTTATTACCATTATTTATTATAATTTAAGTTATTTATGTAATAAAATGAATAACAGAAGTTATGCTTACTGTTTATTTTTGATGGTTAATTATGTTAATTTTTGTTGTTGCACTGTAACAAACTATAATAGAGGTGTATTCACACAATGATACATGTTAGAGTCTACAGGTCAGTGGTCAACTACATAATTATGATTCAATCAACACTGCCACATGAGCTGTATTGAATTAGCTGATAAAGAAGCTATTGTCTGTTGTTTTGTGGCTACTGCATTTTCTTTTGACATAAAATTGTAGTGTTGTAAACAAATTCATGAAGATGTATAATTTTACCTGTAATGTCATATTGTTCAAAATAATTGATGATGATGATGAAAAATTATGCGTTCGCGTATATTCCGAAAAAAGTATCCATAAACCCTCCTCGTGATATACTGTAACTAATTATCAAATTAATAAACCAAAGAGATCAGAGTCCAAAAAAAAAAAAAAAAACTGGCAGGTTGTGACAACATTCCCCATCCTGCATGAAGCGGCAGTCCTGCACGGCGGACTGCAAGGCAGGATGGTGAATGGTTAACTTTACGTCTGCCAATTGTAGTGAATATCTTTTTGTTTTTTGATTTCTGATGTGAACCATAGAGTCCTATACAGTCCAATGCTCTAATATCTACTAGAATATAGGTAATTTCTCATCAACTTTCCTCCCACTTCCAACCCCATGTCTCAGCGACCAGTACAACCGATAAACCGCTCACCTAAGTAGCTAAAAGCGTGAAAATTATCTCCCCGCCCCTGACCGCGTTATCCATTTTTCGGTCCATTTATTTCGGGACATATAATCTTCTATCGCCCGTTAATCGGACCAATCGAGCGACGGAAGAGTCTCGTAAAATGTCGCGGAAAATGTTATGTGGTTTTTGTTCTGAAAGACCAAAGAAATCATAGTGGACGAGCATTTTCTTTGCTATCGCTCTCTTGAAAATTGCCCATGAATGCAATTCATGCCATTGCTTAAGAGGGCCGCGACGCTCTGAAATATCCATACAAACGCGCTACTCAAATTTCTTGAGAACCATTTGTCAGATTATGATGAAATTTAGCATGTACAATTAAATTAACAATATCTCCGTCCCTATGTTCTTGGTTTTTTTTTTAAAACGTTCTGAAGCGAAAATAGAGCTATAAAAAAATCCGCATTTTTACTTTTGACTGATTTATTCAATAGGTAGACAAAGCAAATCAAAAATTCCATTACATAGGGAGGTTATCTACATCAGTAGCTGTTAAATGAAGCCATAATACAAGGGAAATTCTTAGTGACTTAAAAATACAGAAGTGCAAAAGTCATAAAAAAAATTGAAATTGCACTTTGTCACTCTGTAGGTAACTTTAGAGGCTCGTCAGTATCATTACTCGCTCTCTTCGCTCGTCTTCTTCTTCTAGACGAAATGGCTATAGAATACCTTAAGCCAATGCGAAGTTAGTCTAAAGTGGTCGCCGGACTCTTAAGGCTCTTAAGGCGCGGCAGCTGACTCGCTCGCTCGCGACACTATTATTTTAGTTATAAAATATATAATGTATTTTTGATAAATTTGCCTTTATCAATGCATTGAAAACAGTATAGAAAGTATGCTGAATAATTTTCATGTTGATTTAACTTATACTTATAGTTTTTACTTAGAAAAACGTAACTACGTAAAAAAAAATACGTGTTTACGCTTCTTTGAGCACTCATTATAAATATCAACATTTTCCACGTACTTACCACGTGTTAGATGATTTACACCAAGGCTCTAGTCAATATCAATGCTCATCTGGTTCTGTCAACTGCTAATAGGTTAACTGCATCGGTAGTAACTCGCAGATTTGTTACGTGATTGTTTATAAATTGCTAGGGTGGCTGAAGTTAGTTCTGAATTGAACAAACACCAATGCGAGTTAGGAAGTTTTGAAATTACCAACTGATGTTTTAGCAAAGTTTAATAGACTCGTAAGTAGGAGTAAGTAGTAATTAAATATATACATAATAATAAGGAGCAATTACTAACAAAACTACCAACTACTTTTAACTACTTTTGGGGGCTGAGCTACCCACGTCCGTAGGAGTGTACTCTACTCGTACTCTGATTCCCTACACGTGGTCCCCGGTTAGTGCTAACCGGGTAGCAAACTCTGGTGGGAGGAGGCTAGTTACCACCCACCGGACCAAGCCATGCCGTGAAATGACCTAGTCGTGTTTCGGGATGTAGTCCAGTGTAACCGTTCCGAAGACGGGTCTGAACAGTAGCGCGCTTGTAGCGCCTCACTCAACTGCCGCTTTGTACTTCTTCACTCTACAAAACTTCAAAGCTAGAGTGAATAAGCACCTTATAGGTCGTCGTGCTCTATCTTAGACCACAACGTGGCTTAACATCAGGCGAGTTGGTGGTCAATCGCTGACCTACTCTACATAAAAAATAAAACTAATAATTGTACATATACTAATAATAATAATATTAGTCTTGTCGAGTCCGAGGTGCCGTACTATAAGTACGCACCAGCGTCAGTTCTCGAGAATGGTCGTGCTTTGCTCTACTGGGACCGCTCTATCATCACGGACAGGACTATTGTTGCCAATAAGCCTGATCCGGTCCTGATCCTGAAGCCGGTCGACCAGCACGATGCTGGTCGACCGGTCTCAGCGCTGGGAAGTGCTCGTCGACATCACCATCCCACATGACGAGAACCTCGTGAAGGCCGAGAAGGACAAACTCAGCAAGTACCTTGACTTGGCTCACGAGGTAACCGCCATGTGGGATGTAGACTCGACGATCATTGTCCTGATAGTCGTCACGGTAAACGGTCTCATAGCGAAGAGCCTCGACCAACATCTCAAGAGGCTCTCGTTAGACGGTTGGATCAAGGGCCAGATACAAAAGGCAGTGATCCTAGACACGTGCCGTATTGTCAGGAGGTTCCTCACTCTGCAGCCCTAACCACCGGTAGCTTGGGCCTCGCCCCGCTGCCGGCGGCACCCTAGTTTTTAAGTTTTTTTATAGTATTTGTTATTTATATTCATTTATTGTAAAAAAACTTAGGAATTAAGAAGACAAATAAATATCTTGAAATAATAATTGTATAATTGTAAACTTAATGTAATTTAACTTTTTGTTTTATAAGCTGTAAGAAATAAAAGGCTTTTTATTTTATAATTTATTAAAAGTAGGAGTAAGTAGCTGTTGTTCACATTTTCGCGTCAGAAAATCCATCCATCCATGTCAATTTTATGAAATCGAAAGTAACTGTCTGTCTGTTTATAGGCTTTTCACGTCTAAACGACTGAAAGGATCTTAATTAAATTAAATAATCAGGTACAGTATTTCATGAAGAAGGTTTTTGGATACTATTTTCTGAATAAAAGCAAACGAAGTCGTGGAACAGCTAGTACCATCATAAAAGCCCGGAAGACGTCCACTTCTGGACAAAGGCCTCCCCCAATGATCTTTACATCGACCGATCTCGCGCTGCTCGCATGCAGCGGCTTCCTGCGGCGCTCACCAGATCGTCGGTCCACCTTGTGGGAGGCCTGCCCACGCTGCGTCTTCCGGTACACATTATATTGATCGGATAAATAGATGGAGAGGTAGGCACGGATGCTAAAATCCGTCAATATTCTTGCCCTGGTTATGTACTGCCTCGTCCCGTACCATCCGTTAAAATTTGGATAGGCCATACGATACATTATACACCTGCCACACAGATAGCCATTATATGTTTGCCATAGTACCCCGTGCTACCGTCTATTACAACAACAACAACTCTTTATTAAAAACATAAAAATAATTACAATAGTACTTAAATAAGGCTTAACTAAGTTTTTGATGGGCGGCCTTATCGCTCAAAGCAATCTCTTCCAGGCAACCTGAATGGACAGGGACATTTGTATAATAGAGGCCTTGAAAGTTATAAAACATAATTTTACAAGAAATAAAAAATAATAAGATTAAAATAATACTATGTATATAATATATAGCGTTATAGGTACCTAATGAAAAATCTCTTAAGAGTTCATTGTACTCATCAATATGAACAACTTTTACTATGAGGCGAACTCTGAAATCGCGAAAAAAAAACAGCTGTTCCATACATTTTGTCTCAGATGATTGAAGTTTTTGTATGGAACAGCTGTTTTTTTTTCGAGATTACAGGGTTGGCTTCATAGTAAAAGTTGTTTTTGGTTAGGTACCTATAACCCTGTAGATATATTTGAAATAAAAATAATAATAAATACTAATAAGTAGACGAAATAAATATACTCTAAATACTTTAAGATCTATATATATTCAAGATATGTCTATTATTTTTTCTGTGATACTAACCACTCTATAAACTCTTTACCTAAGTTTACGTAAGTTGCGATCGTTCTTCCGTATACAATACGGTACTAATCAGTTTAGCACTGCGAAATGATACCTGAGATTTTTGTAATGGGTGTTACGGTTGGATGAGTAGGCCTGCCGTGAAATAGCCGATGCGTGCGACCGTTCGTCTTATAGGTTCTTATAGGCACTTCAATCTGCTTCTTAGCAGAGTTTTATGTAAGTCGTGTGCAACATCTTTGTAGACTATTATTAAGACGGAATGATTTAGGACCAGGGGGGCTATTCCTGCGCGTGAGATGAGATGAGATTTTATCTTGGTCACTCTCACACCTATGACGTTTTAAATGAGAGCAACAAGGACGAAAAAAGGTGAGATGAGAATCTCAAATCTCCGAATAGGGTCCCAGGAATTTAAAATAGGATAATCATAGTACATAGCGTAAGCATACTATTTTGAATATATAATTTAAGCTATATACCTCAGTCAGTTTATAAAGTCTAGTTCGCACTCAGCCTTGCCAAAATGTTGCTTTTGTAACATTTTACGTTACTTTTGACCCTCTCATGTTACCTCAAAGCTACACTACTCAAAAATTCTTTTACGTTACTTTTAGGACTTTCGTGTTATGTAACAGATAGAGCCATTAATGTTACTTTTTGAGCTATAAATATGTTCATATTTGACTATCTGCCACTGGCAACACTTTTCGCACTGGGCTAGTAGTTTACTAAAGTAGTGAGTGACTTAGTAACTATGAGTGCGAAAAGTAAAGTTTCAGTCGAGTACTTTAACATAGTACTTTAGCTAAACTAAATTATTAACGTAGCGCGCAGTTCGGACTACGTTATCAAGGCTAAAAAGTAATTCTTACACGATGTTTTTGGGCTGTCTCCTAACAGGCGAAGGGCATAGATTGTCTAAACTCCCAAAACAAACAATCAAATCTGATGCAACTGTTCAAATTGAACGTGTTATCGAGAATGGTGCTTTTTGTTTGTTCAATGATTCGTCACAGCGAGTCGAATCGATTATTCATCCGAAGCCCGCATTCAATTCTGTGTGTCATCGACCTGACATATCAATCTCGTGGAACCGTCTTCTTGTCTTAAGCAGTATGAAATAGACCAGGGTCCGTGCCATGACATCTTATTGCAATGTTTTTACATTCATCGTGATCATGAACCTAATTGCCTGGTGATACAAGTCACGGTCGCACGGCGTCGATGGCTGAACCTAAAAATCATGGCGATAATATGTCACGGGACGGGCCCTGGTCTACCCTATACTGTCTAAGACAAGAAGACGGTTTCCCGAGATTATATGGATACCAAAATAAACTCGAAGCGATGAAAGCCTAGTTGGAGAAGGCCCGCCTCTCAAGCCAGAGCGAGCGGGTTCCAATCCAGCCGGTACGCACCAATTTGTTCATTGTGTGAACATGTATGTCATCTGTTACATGATTGGAGCCCGAGGTAAGGCGACATGCTCGCCCCCTGTCACATTTGGGACTGAATATCGTCAAAATAAACTCGCTTTTTCGAACCTCTTCATAAGAACTTTCAAAATTTGTATTGTAATTCTGCAACAAAATTGTAACCAAGCAATGTAGGACGTCATGTTGCTAATTAGAGTGAAGGTCGACGGGCAGAAACGTTTCCTTGCCCGTAGATGACGATACTGGCTGGTAAAGAACCAAAAGATTTGGATTTTGACCTCGTCATTATAAGTGCTTTCCCAAGTTCGTCAACGGCAGTACTGGCTCTATCTAAAGTTCAGCACATTCTGTCCTCAGCTTATTGCTGCTGGGATATATGGTCCCTCGAACTTCATAATTATCTTTATTGTTTCATATTTGGTCGGCTGTGTAGTGAGATAGGCGGACTGCAGCAGTTCTCGAACAAATGTCAACCTAGTGACGACTGCTTCGTTACAATATTTCTTTAAACAGTTTACCATGCCAGTTATAGTGGAATATTCGAGTTAAAGTTCTGTGTCTTTTGTTTGTATTGCGTGTGTAATTAAGTAAATAATAAGGTTTAATTTCCGTTGTCCACAGACGGGAGCACCGGGAGGGTCCAGACGCAGATGCTCTTCTTATGATACAAGTGGAGTAGCGCCATGGAGATGACGCAGAGAGCTGAGGCCGAGAGCCTCCTGCGCCCCGACCAGAGGAACGCAGTCGTCATGCCGGGACAAAAGCAGCCCCGTAAGTATTTTTCAACCAACTTCATAAATGAAAGGGGTTCGCAATCCGACTGTATGTTGTTTTTTTGCACATGTATGTATGTTACGCGATCCATCCGCCAAGTATGAATCGATTTGATGATCTTTTTTGTTTGGTAGATCATAATTTCTACTTCAAAGGTCTCTCGTATACATTTCATTGAAATCAGTCGAGTGGTCTTTAAATAATCAACAAAAATCTAAAAATTTGCGTACAAAATCTAATTTAGATGACAGGACCTAGGTTTTAAATTTTAAAAGATTATTACATAACATAGCAAATCGTCACGCTTTTCCCCTGAAGAGGCTGGCAGAGATGGTCAGTGCGTAAAATCAGCGCTGAGAAAAAAAATTCAGCATTATTGCTGAGCGTCAACCTTTCTTCACGCATTGGACACTACAGTGATGGCTCCGCACCTTCCATCTTCTTTGTGTATTGGCTTTCTAGATGTATACAACACCCACACTTTACCGATCTATATTGAGCCCTAAATGTGACAGTAATTTTTAATACACAACTAGCGACTATAGAATAGGAACTCGGACCATATGAACTTATGTACTTACTAGCAAGTTCATCCTATTTTATCCAAGATTAAAACAATAAGGTCTACCATTTCGGGAGCCAACACGTGATGACGTCACTCGTCATCGTCATCCGTCTCTCTCTAACTTGTTGTAAATGACTTATTTCGGTATTGCTTAAGCGAGCATATTGACGTCACTACGTGTTGCCCACGTGACCATTTTTGATTCGGAATGCTGTAGTTACCTGGCGGAGTATATTATTATACCATGATTTTATCCATCCATTGATGTAGTGATTTACTGTATACTTGAGATATTATTATTGTTGCTAGTTGATGCCTGAAATAGCAAATATTATCTGCATTGTCGTAGTTTTGAGCATTTGAACCGCCTGGCACGGAAAGAAAATAAATACCTATTTTTGGTGTCTTATTTACCGTTGCGTGTAGAGAAGTGTAGTTTGCAAGGTTATTTCGTTTTTCTAGACGATTTTCCTACGCCCAAACTAAAGGACTGGCTTTTTCGAATGGATCTTCGTGTTTTTTTGCTATGAAAACAACCTTTTCAGAAGGATTAAAAACTAACACCATAGCTTGGCCACCTTAGCTCTTACGAATATTTTTTTATTACACAGAATATTTCCGTGGCGCATAGTCGCCTATTAATGGCTTACTCCCAACGAACACCAAAACGGCCAATATTTTAATTTTTGTCCTAACTGTCACCAGTTGGGTAAATTATTTTTTGTGCCAACGACCACCACTAAATCGCCATCACTGGTAAAAACTATAGTCAAACCGATATATGTAACTCTATAATGAAAAAAAAAACTATTTTTGATAAATGTAAGTATACACCGTAACACAGCTTAACTATTTACAAAATAAATAATAAATACATTCGGGACACTTCCACACACGGTCGCCTGACCCCAAACTAAGCAATAATATGACATAACAATACGAATAATTAAAAAAAAAGACCTAACAAGCCCCACTGGCGCATGGCGGCAATTAGGACAAAAATTAAAGCTTTTTTCTAAAGACCACGGCTGTTTTTGTGGTGGTCGATGGGAGCAAGCCCTATTAATTAATGCACTCAATATTTAGGGCACTTTTACATTTCCCATGAATTCAATACAGAAATAAATGCAGCGACACGAACTGGTGTTATTAACACTTCGTGATTGCTGCAGTTTCCATGCAGCTATTAAATACTTATAATAATTAGGTCAACAATGTAATTACTAAACCTTGATAAATAATCGTTTACCAGCTAAAAGAAATTTGCGATATAAATTAAAAAGTCAATCGTCATCATTACATGCCACAGCAAAGTCAGCAAATCATTCAATTCGCCAGAAACAGAAAACACCTGGCTCTGGCCCAAAAGCGTCTTCAAATCAATATGATACAACTTTCACTGCCGCTTTGGTTCATTGAGCTTAGAAAATGGCTCCAAAATTAAAATAGCTCTGTCTATTTCAGTTCAGTTGCATTGATTGAATTATGCTAGTTCAAATCTTATTTTTTCTTAACAACTTTGTAGATATGTCAATGAATTATAATTCTTAAAACCTAGACTTTATTCGGGTCCTCTGGACCACGGGTGAAACCGTTGGACGCAGCTGATAGCTAATCTCTGACTCTAAAATAACAAATGCTTACAAGGTCAAGAACACGTCATGGCCGTGTTAAGAATTTAATATTGATTCTTGGCATGTTGATTTACCTACGTCAATATCTAGGTACGTAACTACTCCGCTAAATTAATGTAAACGTTTGAGTTTGCCGCTTCAATTTTTGCCATTTGAATAGGCATTTGTAATT
This sequence comes from Peribatodes rhomboidaria, assembly GCA_911728515.1. Taxonomy (NCBI): domain Eukaryota; kingdom Metazoa; phylum Arthropoda; class Insecta; order Lepidoptera; family Geometridae; genus Peribatodes; species Peribatodes rhomboidaria. The sequence continues at coordinate 4,976,946 of OU452190.1, forward strand.
AGACGAGCCTACAGACGAGTAGCTAGTGTGCCCAACATAATTGCTAGAGCGAACAATGCTTCAGGTAGGTACAGATAGATTATTTATTACTAGCGGCGCACGCGGCGTTACCCGCGGTTAAAAGTAGCCTATGTGCGACTACAATCTATCTCCGTGCCAAAGTTCACCCAGATACGTTCGGCCGTTCTGGTGTGATAGAGTATTAAACATCCATCCATCTTTCCATACAAACTTTAGCATTTGTAATAATAGTGTGATTGGCTGTTGCATTAGTTGAACAAAAGTTTTTAACTAATGTGATATTGAAAAAAGTGCCATTGTGATTATTAATCTTCATAAATAACTTCGAGAAGTTTGTAATAAAAAAAAATATATTTTTTGTACTATACCGTTGCATGTAATTAGACCAAATCATTGACCAACCCTAGTATCATAACAACAACCTTGATAAAAACCTGAGTTTCAATTGGATTTGAAAACCACACTGTCCGATTGTGCTACAGGGCCACACGGCTCACTTCCATACGCGTTTTGTTTGGTAGCTGCTCTTTTCGGCTTGTGGGAAGCGTTTACATTGAACCTCGCACTTGGCTCACGGGTGACCCCCGTGGCCTGAATGGTTCAGTATGGTAAGGCTCACCGGTGAGCGCCATGGCCTGAACGGGAATACTCGATTTTTCCCTCGGCGTTCAACGTGTTAATAAATAATTATATTGTAACTAATTAGTGTATTAAAGCGCCGTCATAGCACGATTTTTCACCCACACACACGTTTACTTAAACTGCTGAATTTAGAGTTGAAAATCGTAAATCATATTTGATGGTAAAATGAGATCGGGGCGTAATTTTTTTTTTAGCGTTTTTATTGGTATTAATCGCAACAAGGACACAAATCAAAATAAGTTGCTCGGTTAAACAGAGAACTAATCTAGCTATTTAATAATCGAAAAACAAAACTGGGGTAATCGCTGAAAATAAAGAGAACTACGTTCCAATGGTTTTTTTCAGAAGAGACTTTTTGTGATTTTTTTTCCAAAATAAGAACGATTTTCAAAATTGTTCTTCGTTTAAACTTCAGTTGGTTGTTTGTTCTACCAGCTTTTTTTGTACCTGATAATCATAGTTCATCATATCAAACTAGGCGCAAAAACAAATGTTTTTGGTGATTTCGTATAATACGGGGCCTTAAACATTTATCAAAAAAGGTATGAGTCATGAGTTCACCTATTAGGAACCGCCAACAGCAATAGATATAAATAAAGTTGGCATGCATTACATCACCATTATTATATGTATATACATATATCACTCAACTCGATGTTTGGTTATATTATCAAAAATACGTTTATTTTTGAAAATTTTACACACCCTGTCCCAAACTCATTTGTCGTATCCTCATAGATAGTCATTTATAAAATTAATAAAATTAGGCATTTATAAAATATTAGGTCCTTACGTATGAAATTAGCGTTTTGTCGTACTGATCAATTTGATCTGAAATATCTCCTCTTTAGTTAAGAATTCCAAATTCAAATTAATAAATTCATTTAGCTGGTTTTTTTTTCTTTGGAATACAGTCATTCATTTGTTATTTTCCTCATTATTTTTTCTTTGGCGTCGCTTATTACCGCGCAATGGAAAACATGAAATATCGGTATATTTACGAGTACGAGTTCTACCGTGGCACCAGTGCTGCAGAAACAGCTCGAAGAATTAATGATGTGTACGGCGCTGGTGTCGCTAAAGACAGCATGGTACGTTTTTGGTTTCAACGTGTTCGTTCTGGAAATTTCGACCTTAAGAACCAACCCCGTGGACGGCCGGAGATCAAAGTGAAAAACGAAGAATTAAAGGCTATTGTGGAAGCGGATCCATCACAAAGCACTTCAGAGATAGCAGCAGGCTTCGGGGTAAGTGACAAAACTGTATTAATCCACTTGAAGCAAATCGGGAAAGTAAAAAAACTCGAACGATGGGTACCTCATGAATTGAGTGAATCGAACTTGCAAACACGGGTCGCCTGCTGTGTTACTTTGCTCAACCGACACAATAATGAAGGGATTTTAAATCGAATCATTACTTGTGATGAAAAGTGGATATTGTACGATAATCGAAAGCGCTCATCGCAATGGCTGAACCCTGGAGACCCAGCCAAATCCTGCCCTAAACGAAAATTGACTCAGAAAAAGTTACTTGTAAGTGTTTGGTGGACTAGCGCCGGTGTCGTTCACTACAGCTTTCTTAAATCTGGCCAAACGATTACGGCAGATATCTATTGTCAGCAACTGCAAACCATGAAGGAAGAACTAGCTGTTAAACAACCGAGATTGGTCAATCGCTCTAGGCCACTGCTGCTTCACGACAACGCAAGACCACACACTGCACAACAAACAACCACTAAGTTAGCTGAGCTACAATTGGAATGTCTGCGACATCCACCGTACTCCCCGGACTTTGCTCCAACAGATTACCATTTATTCTGGAATTTGGACAACTTCTTACAAGGAAAAAAATTCCACTCCGATGCAGCAGTCCAAACCGCCTTCAAAGAGTTTATTGATTCTCGCCCCCATGGTTTTTATAGTAAAGGGATCAATGAACTACCCATAAGATGGCAAAAGTGCATAGATAACAACGGTGCATACTTTGATTAATTAAATATATTTTACAAAAAAAAAACGACTTTTTATTCCTCCCGTACAAAACGCCAATTTCATACGTAAGGACCTAATACTAGCTGCGCCCCGCGGTTTGACCGGCGGTTAAAAAGTATCCTATGTGCCATTCTAGACTACAATCTATCTCTGTGCCAAATTTCATCCAGATCTGTTCAGCCGTTCGGGCGTGAAAGAGTAACAAACATCCATCCATTTATCCATCCATTCTTACAAACTTTCGCGTTTATAATATTAGTAGGATAGTAGGATAATATATGTACCTATATCGTCACACCTTTCCCTCGAGAGGGCTGGCAGAGGTACACCTCTGCCAGTGTTGTATTACAATACAACACCCACACTTCGCCGGACGTGTGGGTTTCGCCCCCTGTCACATTTGTGTGTCCCAAATGTGACAGGGGGCGAACCTGTCGCCATACACCGGGCTCCAGTCATGCAGCAGATGATATAAAACATGCATACTAATTACTAAACTATAGAAATATCTCTACTCTTTCTGTACTACACATGGCCTAAAAAGATACGCAATCTTAATAAAATTCAGAATGTAATGTACACAGTTGTTTATTTATTTCTAAGCAAAACTAACAACACGTGTTTGTTCCCCACATTTCGTATGTAACTTTATAACGTTATGGGAGCGACGTTAGATAACTATGTAAATAATACTCGTTTCTCTCCTTAAACAGAATAGAGGTCATCGTCCATTAGACTAGACCGTCTCAACATCAAGCGTGCTGAAGTTATGACGCCTATATTAACCGTAGATTTTCGTAAGCTAAACATCGTCGAGTATGTCATAAATAAATAATAATAAATTCGGGACACTTCCACACACGGTCGCCTGACCCCAAACTAAGCAAAGCTTGTACTATGGCTGCCAGAGACAGATATACAATACTTAGATATTTTTAAATACATACCTACTTAAATAGATATTTACACCCAGACATAGAACAAACACAAATGTTCATCACATAAATGTTTGCCCCAGGTGGGAATCGAACCCACAAGCTCAGAAGGCAAGTTCACTACCAACTGAGCCACCGAGGCAGTCATGCGTGGTGAACGCGTGGTAGACGTTTCGACGTTTCGCTCTCTCAAATGTTTCGCATTTGATATTCTGCTGTAAATCTTTACTATCTATATCTATCTATACTCATATTATGAAGAAGTAACATTTGTAAGTTTGTTTGTCGAGGGTAATCTCCGAAACTACTAAACCAATTAAAAAAATAATTCACTCTTATACTCGGATCAACCTAGAGGAAAAGATGGAACACTGCGTTATACGTTATAACAGGGCTCACTGAGGGAAAATTCAAATCACATGTAAAAACTACATTAATGAAAAGAGGGAAATGAAAATTATAAGGTTAAGAATTATTTAGAAGATAAAGATGTCTGGAGCCTTCCACTTCCGCCAAGTAGCCACTAGTATTTATAGTTTTTAGTATTTATTATTTGAAAAAATAATGCCCCTTAGTTTCTTGCCTGTTCTTCTGAGTAGATGCTCTTTATCCGAACAAAGCGGTCGAGTCTATTTAAATAACTTTGACGTTCATAAGTGTATCTTTGATATCTAAATTGATTAAAAACATTTTGACTTTGACTTTGATCTCGCTGAAGCCACTTCTTTTTAAACTTGTGTGCGTAATGTTGCCATGAAAAACATTTACAATTGCACGAAAACATATATTAATTCCCAAACTCTACGTTAGCCATTTCCGTTCCAGTATGCAATCTTAGTAGATTTAATTTTCTAAAACTGCACATATTTGCAAGAGTTTAATGTTACGGCTTTTTCAAAATTGACTTGTAAAAAAACTGCACAGTTTTTAAAAATAACCTTAGAATGTAGTTCTGGCCACACTTTTATAATGCACGATGTATATTTATGTACACGAAATTATACCATAATCCAATGCACTCAATGTCGAGGTAAAAATGACCAAGCGAGTAGCGTATTTTTTTTGCGTCATTGTGTGCATGTTGTGTACATTTACGACAGTAGCGTAGTTTTTGGATGGTTCTTGGCTACTATAAGAGAGCTACATTATCCCAGAGTGTCATAGGCTATGAAATACGAGCGAAGTCGCAGGCGAAAATCTAGCGAGGCTACATAGAACTCATATCTGAATAAGTACTGTGCTGTAAGCTTGAATCGGTGTTAAATTGACCCAATGAGCGAAGAGTTTTATAGCGCTTCACTTCCACTAAGAAATTTAATGTTTACGTAGGCAGATAAAGCCCACACGTTAAATTTTAAATTGCCTAACCAAAAGTGTAGCACCAATGATGGATTATGATGTATGGGATAGCTTTCGCGAGATACTCTAGTTAATTTATTAAACGAGAAAAATATACGTTTAAAAATGAAATAATTGATGTAAGGTCCTTACATCAATTACGATTACCTCTAAGTAGAGGTAATCGTAAAATGAACCTTATTCTCCCTAGCCCATTCTTCTATAAAACAACCAAGAGTACAAAAAAGCGGCATCGTTTTATGGTTGACATACCTACAACACGCACGAAACGCTTTGGTTCCTCATTTCTCATACGGACCGCTAGAGTGTGGAATACTCTGCCAGACTGTGTGTTCCCTGACACATATAATCTGAGTGACTTCAAGTCTCGAGTGAATCGGTTTCTTCTAGGCAAGCGTGCTCCATCGTAGGCCGCATCACTGCTTATCATCAGGCATGTTGGCGGCCAAACGCAAGCCTATTATGTTATAAAAAAAAAGTACTTCTAGGGTATGAAGAACTAGGAGATGGCTTATTCTACGATAAAAAAAACAGGTATAGCATTCAGCAAACACATAATGACGTCATAGTCATTCTCTATTTCGAACTTGTTGTAAATGACTTATTTCGGTCTTGCTTGAGCATGGATTGACGTCACTACGTGTTTCTGAATGCCACACCTGGCGGAGTATATTATTAAACCATGGCTTATTCTAAGCACCTATCTTAACAAAGTTTAGTGCTGTGTATTTGGGTCATACATACCTAATACCCTTTTACTTAAGACTTAGAACAGCAGTGCATCTTAGTATCAGACGCCATAACGTTGTCGCTGCGCCAACATAGTTATTCCCCTTACCCATAAAATTGTAGGCACCTAAACCTCATTCTTAACTAACATTCTAAAGCAATAAATTACTGTAAAGCCATTATAATTTCCTCCCATTGTACAAGCTCACATAGTCGCCTATCACATATGACAAATACCTCGCTCTGCGACACAAAGGGATGTTCCCTCGCATAATACCGCGTTCCATAGTTTGTGTTAGCCGAACGTAATTATGTTATCATAGACCTACGTACAGAGTGATCAACGTATCTTCAAAGGTGGCTAAATGAGGAACTATAAACTTCGTCGTTAAGTCGTTAGTTTTGGCTCGAAAATGCTACGGTGGCCCTCCAGCTCCACTACGTAATAAGTTGGTTGTGCTGTTGCACGCTACAAAAGCTAATATTTGAGCTGCAAGGCTGAGTAGGCGTAGAGTAGGTTGTTGGTAGGCGTTGTGTTGTGACATGCAGCCAACATAGGAATACCATTTGGCCGGATTTTCCCGGACATGTTCGTGTTTTCGGCTTTCTGTTCTCTTGAAGCTTTTTCATTTATCGCGATTTTTGACCGCTATACAGGGTTATCAGGAACAGGTGTTAAGCCAAAAGGGGGTCATTGTTACTCATCGTTATGAACAACTTTTACTATGGGGTCAACTCTAAAATCGAGAAAAAAATAACAGCTGTTCCATATTTTTGTCGACGATCAATGAGTTTTTTTGTATCGAATAGCTGTTTTTTTTAGAGATTTTAGTATTTTTACTCCATAGTAAAAGTGGTTCATAATGATAAGTACTATGACCCTCTTTTGGCTTAGGACACCTTATACCGATAACCCTGTATGTGAAAGGGTATTCATTTGATTTTGGTACTAAGTTTACTAATTAAAACTTTTTGAAATGTTTAGCCTTTTGTCAGAGCTACACCGAAATGGTTACCATAAATTAATTTGACCTACCGAGGTTTCTGCATGCTAACAAACTCTTTACTCATTAGATGTCAAAACCTTTTTCAATTAAATGTCAATTGTCTTTACTTGTCAATAGTCACTGTCGGTACAAGATGTAGAAATGTTTATTTTACGTTCGAGTTGGTTGATTATAGAATATTTTCTATTTCTGAAACCAAAAGTCGAAATAAGGATTCTTGTAACATAACTTTGAAACACAGCAATGATGACTATACTTTCTTGTGCGTCTTCAGCCGAAGTTTAAGCATAGTCCTAGATAATGTGGCACTTTGTACGTATCCCCAATTATTTACACTCATCGTTTACACCCATTTAGGTTTACATTTACACCCATAGCCTTCCACCTCGTAATTCAGTACAAGGCTCCTTTGTGGAAACCACTGTATAGTGTAATGAAAAAAACGCATTACGAATACTGCTTCTGTAATGAAAATGAAAAAATGTTTTATTGCAGTAACCAATTAAGATCAACAAAAACAGGTCGGGGCCTTCCTGTAAGTAGTAACTACTTGTTTTAGAAGACCCCGGTAAAAACCGATAAAACCTAATAAAAACCGGTAAAACCCGATAAAAGCTTCGGGTAAAATATAAGCGTATAATTAGGTATGTATGTGAAACTGCTACCGCTATTTAATAATTATAGAACTTATTACATTATTTTTGTGATGTGTTGATTTGCGTTTAGCGGTTTTTCCTTGTCTTAATAAGCGTTGGCCAGTGTGGTAGTTATCGTCCACCGCACCGTTCATACTCCGTAAATGAGTTCACTGTACTTACCCATCCGAAGGTCGTCTGGAAGAGAGATGGAGAGAGCATTTAGCGATATGACCACCTGCTGTGCCTGTCTAATGATTTCCTTTGGATATTTTTTTTGGTTTTCTATGAAGTGTTATCAACCGCTATAATGAGCATTAGCGAGCGAAACGTCTATGCTTCAGCTTTAGTAAAATGCTTTCGTTTGTACGGCGACTGTCAAAGTCAAAATGTTTTTATTCAATCGGGTATTAAAGATACACTTATGAACATCGAAGTTTTTCAATAGACTCAACCGCCTTATTTGGAAAAAGAGCCACTACTCAGAAGAACAGACAAGAAACTGAGAACTGTCCAGTTGTCATCCTCTACAGGTTGCATTTCTCAAACTGATTATCTTGAAGTTTTATGAGTAGGTTCGATAATTAAATATGTAGTAGATTTTTTTGTGGAGTCAGTTTTTGGGTTTTTTTTAATGGCGCAGACATGATATTTTTAACTTTAAAAAAATCATATCTCTGCTTTCTGCCACATGTCTTCAGGTTACAGAAATACTATGACAGTAGACCACAATACAATTGCATAGTAACTACGTAATTACATAGTAAGTAACTATGTATGTAATTGCATTGTTTCGTTCCTCGCGTTTATAAGCTCTTGCTATTTATTCCTTGTCCATTCTCTTAACCCTGAAAAGTGCGAAATATGCATTAAAGCGCTTCTTGCGCTCGGTCAAGGTAACGGAGACCCAACATTACTTAACCATATTTGGATATGACAGCTTGATGTCACTTGGTGCTTGCACCGGGCTGACAGGCCCGCCCGGTGTTGGTCGCATCTGTAAACATTCCTTATAGGCGATAGGTTTTATGTTACTTGTCATTAAGACTACTCGTCGACTAGTGTAACAAGTATAAATTTAAAATTAAAAAAAAAACTCCGTCACCGATTTTCATCAAACATTGCTAAGACACTCCCGACTAATAGCCCGACCTTACAAACAAAAAAAAAAACAAAATCGGTTCATCCGCGCGGGAGCTACGGATGCCACAGACAGACGCACACATACAGACACGTCGAACTTATAACACTGTGTCGTACCTGGGCGTTTTTCAAAAAAGATGTACATTCGCGAATATATGGCGTCCACAACTTTAGTTCTCTTTTTATAATTTATGTATGTACGTACTTGAGTAAACGGCGTATTTATTTAATGAATACATATTTAAGTTACTAAATTTACTATTATGTACAACCTAACACTTATTAGTATTAATATATCATAAAAACAAACGGAAAAAAAGTGTAAAATCTTCATGTCCCACCTGCATGATTAGAACTTTCAAGTCTCAGAAAAAATTACATGAATTAAATAGCGCCAACGTTTTGTATTCTGTAGATAAATGTTGAACTTGTAAATACGATTTAGAGCTCTATTTTGTCGTAATTGAGCTTAAACTAGCTCAAAATACTGTTTATGTGTTGTCCCAGGGAAATGGCATAACCGGAATTCCGGCAATAGTCACGATACATTTTTTAATACTTAGACAAAATATTACCCTAAAACATGGTTATTTTTAGTTTTTGGCAACATTAATCTTGTCTGTGGTATAACCGTCATTTCGAAACATATCTCAGTGTAGTCAGAATCTGTGACGAAAGCGGGCGCGACACGTGGGTTGCGAATTGAACTTCCAGATAGCAACGGGATTTTATGAGGTATGTAGCAGTTTATCAAGTTATTTGCCGTAATACAATCAAAAATGTGGTATTAAACTATTGTAAAACAAATCGCAAGTAGCCGTAAAATGAATACAACGGCTTGAATTATAGTTTGAAGTTTAGTTGGTATCAATTCGTCACGTCAGGTTCGTCACGTATTGTATAGACGGAATCATTTTGTGACGCACCGGAACTATTAGGCTGGGGCTATATTTGATAGACGAATAATACTAAAAAATTCTTTAATTATCATACTATATAAAGTTAAATTCTATTATAAAATTTGGTTCATGTATGTTTGTCATCACTATCTTTGAAACGGCTGAACTTATTTGGATAAATTTAAAATTTAGAAAGCTATTGCCTTGGGATGTACTTGGTCATTTTACTCATCATTATGAAGAACAGGGAGTTTGGGGGACCAAGATTTATCTGAATAGAACCTTGTTTATAATGAGTAAGCAGTTTTAATACAATAATAATATAATGTAAAGTCAATCTAATACATTTCAGCGAACATGGCGCTCACGGCAGCGGAAAGAGCTAAAAGATACCGGGAGAAACTAAAACAAAACCCCGAAAAATTTGAAGTGCTACGGAAAAAGCAGTTAAAACGACTTCAAAATAAACGAAAAAAAATTAACGACTTGACAGAAGAAGAAAAAGAAGTTAGAAGAAAACAATGGAGGGAAGAAAAGAAAAAACAAAAATTAAAAAAGGAAAAAGAAGAAAGCGAACATCAAAAAAACTAAAGACTGTTAAAATAAAATTATGTAGGCCAAAATAAATACTATGCTAGTACTTTTTAAAATAATTCTCTTAAAATAAATAAATTCTCTTAGTGTAAACGTAGCTTATTTTTTTCCAGTTAGTCTCGTAGAATTCCAGATAGTCACTGTCCCATATTTTTATGTAAACAATAATGAATACAATTCAATAAATGTTTAGTTCTTTGTTAATATATGTGGTTGTTTAGGACGCTGATGTTGTATATTTATAATATTTATTAGCTCTAAAAGTTGAATGTCGTTAAGAAATTAAGTAAATGTAAACTTTATAAGGTAAAAAGTTCCTACTGTGACGATCTCGAAAGAAAAATTATTGCTACGCAATAATTATAGTGTTTTATCTATGTTTTGACTTGGTGTTTCAAAGATTTTAAAGTTATTTAATGATTAATTAAGATAAATTAATAAAACAACTCATATTTTTCATTTTATTAACTTTTTTCTATTGTGACTAACCGGAGCAAATGCCTGTGAACTCTTACGTAAAAATTAAGATTATCGCGATATGTTTCGTATTACTGTTATTTATTTTTGAATTTTACTTAATTTAAAGTACATTTTATCAAATAAGATAAAAAATACAGAAAAAAATCTAAAAAACAAAAATCAACTCCGGTTCGTCACTTGTACATCTTTTTTGAAAAACGCCCACCTACGGGACGGTAAATACGGAACAAATATGTCTTGAACACAAAATCTGATCTGCAGGGCACAACCATTCGGAAACGTTTCCGTTCGGATTTCAAAAAAAATTAAACCTAAATTATTCGAATCTCAGTCTATGTACATTCATAAGTTTTTAAACGTGAATTTGCTTCCGATCGGATTTATACTTGATTCCCTATTCCAAAATGTATAAAAGTAGACTGAGATTCGAACAATTTGAGTTTACAATTTCTGAGATCCGATCGGAAACGTTTCCGAATGATTGTGAATAGCACCGCTGCAGCCTTATACAAGCAATCGCTTTCAAGCGCTTTTATTTTTACAATCGCGAAGCTTTGAGCGTTAAGCTACTTATTGGACGAATCGACAATAAGATCTCGTCCACAGACCCCTCTTTCCCAGTTGGCACTTTGGGCATGTGCCCAGGGCTCGGCGATCGATAGGGGCCCGTCTCAGATCAAATACAAAGTCCCTAGTTCCTCAGATGACCTAACGATAACCAATATTTATTACCAAACAACTTATATAATTCGAAGAAATCCAACTTAAATTACTGACTTGCTAGCTTTTACTTGCGCGAAGCTATTCTACTCTCGCCCAAAAATTAGGCTTTCCGGCTTCAGCATGCATGTTTATCTACTTTCTTTGTTCATTCTAACAAAATAGTGTTCTGTCAAAGTCATAGGGGCCACATTATCCTAATGTGACCAGGGCCTCCCCTTGCTTGAATTTCGTCTAACCACCAGCTAACGTTTTAACGTTAGCGGTGCTAGAAATATAATCATTTGAAACCGAATGCAACTAATCAAGGGTCCATGAGCTCGTGGCCTAAGCATGATCTAAAAAAACAAGGTCTAGCCAACCGGGAGCCAACACGTAATGACGTCACGCGTCCTCATCTCTTTCGAACTATTTGTAAGTTACATATTGTCACTGTCTTGCTTATGTATCGATTGACGTCACTACGTGTTGCCCACGTGACCATTTTCGACTCTGAATCCTATACATGGCGGAGTATCATATCCTACTAATCCTACTTTCCTACTAATATTAATAAACGCGAAACTTTGTAAGAATGGATGGATGGATGGATGTTTGTTACTATTTCACGCCAGAACTTTTTAACCGCGAGTGAAACCGCGAGGCGCAGCTAGTATATTATTATTATACCATGGCCTAAATAAGTTATGAAATAAAACTGTAAACGTTCTTCATTTTAAAAAATCACGAAAAGCAACCAAAAATTAGTATTCTAACTTAAAAAATGGTCACGTTTATTACCGTTTTAGTTGGACCTTAGATCGTGATAGTTTTTATGGTAGTAATTTTTGTTCCGTGCAGTTACGGGTTCGCACGCACGCAATGGCTGTTTGACTTCAGTAAGTTGTACGGGAAATGTCGTAAAATATTACTATTAATTTTGGTGATATTAGGAAATAGAATGTATTAGTATGAAAGCGACTTTAGTAGGTACCTGGAAGTTTTGATCAAGTTACATCAAAACTTTAGAAAAAAAAAAAATCGGGCATTTTTCAGACACGGTCGCCTGACCACAAACTAAGCAAAGCTTTGTACTATGGCTGCCAGAGACTTATAAACAATATACATGCATAATATTGTTTTAAAAATACATACTTAAATAGATAATTAACACCCAGACATAGAACAAACACAAAATATTCATCACATCAATGCTTGCACTATATAGGTGGGAATCGAACCTCCAAACGCCTCCAAGCTCAGAAGGCATAGCCACTACCAACTGAGCCATCGAGGCAGTCAGAAACAAGAATATTGGAATAGTTAAAAGCAATTAAAAAAAAGCAGTTCTTGGTTCTATAAAAAATAAATCAACATTATTTAAGTAGCGGCTATCAGTGTAATTATTTACAGCCATTATCATCTGGTCTGGTAGTGTTTATTTTTTTTGTAAACGTGGCCTATGATCTAATGACTTTTTAATCTGGTTTGTTTACCTCTCTCTCCCTCTTTGGTATTTCTAGTCGTCTCTTCTCTACCTTTCTATGATGGTATTCGTGAACGTTATCGACCGAGCGAGCGAAGCGTCAATGCTTCAGCAAACAAAAATGCTTTATGCGTATGTCTGGATTCTGCCCGGATCTGTTTTCCTCTACAGTGGCCCTATTCGGAGATTTGAAATTCTCATCTCACCTTTTTTCGTCCTTGTTGCTCTCGTTTGAAACGTCATAGGTGTGAGAGTGACCAAGATAAAATCTCATCTCATCTCACGTGTAGGAATAGCCCCCCAGGTCGCATGTAACTGATTCTCTTAAAATTTTGTGGGGAGGTTCAATAATAATGAGTGTGGAATACTCTGCCAGACTGTGTGTTCCCTGACACTTATAATCTGGGTGTCTTCAAGTCTCGAATCGGTTTCTTCTAGGCAAGCGTGCTCCATCGTAGGCCGCGTCACTGCTTATCATCAGGCATGTTGGCGGCCAAACGCAAGCCTAATAAAAAATAATAATAATATTTTTTTTTATTAAAAATTGGTTGTCTGTAAAGTCGGTTTACTGACGATACTTGAACGTGACAACGTGCTCACTAAAGTAGGAGAGAGACGGATGTCGAACGCTGCCGAACGCAAAGGCCGATTGTGCTTCTTTGTCGCTCGTTCCGCGCTCTCGCTTGCACTTCAAGCCTTACATGGAACGCCTCAGAGCGAGGTAACGCCGCATGAGTCATGTTTTTTCGTGCATGCAGCCGGCTCTATCGAATTATAAGACGTTGTCACGTCAAAAACACTCACATCTTCGCTATTTTGAAGAAATGCGTTTAGAAATGCGACCTGTAGTGGACAGACGTCGGCTGCGAAGTCTCCAACTCACAGAGCCTATCTAGTATATCTAGGTCTAAACATAGACGTCGATAGGTAGGCCAAGCTGGAGCCTATCTAGTATATCTAGGTCTAAACATAGACGTAGATAGGTAGGCCAAGCTTATTGAATAAAAGTGAATATCTACAATTCGGTTTCGGGCACATCAAAATTCGTCTTATCTTACTCTCTGCTGGTAACAGTTTGATAACGTCTTATCGAGAACTGTACAAAAGATAGGCTACTTGACGATAACATAAACAAACGGATAAAGCTATGTTTAAATATTTTAATTGATACATTTGAGAAGTGTGATGCAGATGCCAAAATACAAAGTACTTATAAGTAGATGCAATACAATGGAATTTTTTACCAGACTGCCAAAAGAAGGTTAACGTTTTTGAATGTACTCACAACTACTACTGATAAAGAGGTTCTAGCAAGACATGCTTCTTCTAAGTCGTTAACACTCTTGTCAGAGTGGTCGTGGTCATCTGTCAGGGTGGTGGCTCGATTCAAAGTTCGACGCCTTTCGTCACGTATTGGAGCTTTTTAACCGACGAAACGGAGGTTTTACAAGTCGACGCGAAAACCCGCCAACATATGAACAGATTTGCTAAAATTTACGTAAAATTTCCTTTTTTACTTGCGTATTAAAACCGGTCATAGCTATGTAAATGCAGGTTAAAATAGCTTTAACGTGCATTTTTGTGGTATTTTTGCATGAATGCTTAGAAGTGTGTGGACAGGCCCTTCAATTATACAACATTCAATTATACAATTATTTTAACTCTGGTGGGGAGGCTTTGGCCGTGGCTAGTTACCACCCACCGGACCAAGCCATGCCGTGAAATGACCTAGTCGTGTTTCGGGATGTAGTCCGGTGTAAGTGTAACCATTCCGAAGTAAGACGGATCTGTGCAGTAGCGCACTTGTAGCGCCTCACTCAACTGCCGTCTTTGTACTTCTTCACTACAAAACTTAAAGGCTAGAGTGTATAAGTACCTTATAGGTCGTCGTGCATCATCTTAGACCACAACGTCGCTTAACATCAGTCGAGTAGGTGGTCAAACGCCGACCTATTCTACATTAAAAAAACATGCTGTATAACAGTTTGGTTAAGATCAATATTTGCTTCTATAGTTCTGTTTTCACTAAACCAAACAAATCCCGATCTTATCACGATAGCGTAAAATTAACTTACATAATGATTATTTGGCGGCAACGGTAGGTAATAGAAGTCAAGGCTTTGCTGTACATATTTATTTACATCTTCGTGGTTTTTATAATGTTTGTACATAATATACTTACACATAGTTTACACGCACATTTCTGTACTCTTTTCAATTCTAACTTCCTCCAATTCAATGGTTTTCCTTTCTCTACATGTTGGCAGAATTGTAGGGTTCCGTACCTACCTCAAAAGAAAAAACGGAACCCTTATAGGATCACTTTGTTGTCCGCCTGTCTGTCAAGACTCTTTTTCTCAGGAACGCTTGGAGGTATCCAGCTGGAATTCATATCAAATACTCAGGTCTACTTTCTTCTGGAGCTGTGAAAAAAACAAACTTCTAAACTACGCGATCAAAAGAACAGCAGTTTATGCTGCAAATTTTTCGACACTCGCAAGGGAATCAAAACCTATAGGGTACTTCCCGTGAAATCAGAATCTTGAAATTATTGGTACGAAGCAACGTCTCATAGCTAAAGCACAGATGCGAAAGAAGGAAAAATTGCGAGAAGTACATTATACATTTATTTTTAGTTACGAGAGTACATCATAATTATGTTTTTTTTTTTAATAATTTTAAATTTACTACCCCTTTCCTCATGAACATGTTTTTGTATGGAACTCTCGGTGTGCGAGTTGCGCGAGTCCGACTGGCACTTGGCCCGATTTTTACAATGAATCCTGTTCCATACTTTACTATATTGAGTTACTGGTATCAGATCTCAATGTAGATATGGATTCTTCTGGCAACAGATATCAGTATATTGGTACAGCAAGACGTTGCATCCAATATCGATTGGGCTTACCGGATAAGAGGCTTGCTAATATCGCTTAAGATTCAATTATCGCTTAGACGTAGGTAATAAGAAGTATTCTGTACCTATGTGCAACAAAATTTAATATGGTGATTAAAATAGATAAAATTAATATTAATATTGATAAGAATATTTTTGTTATCCTATCCTACTTTCTACTAATATTATAAACGCGAAAGTTTGTAAGAATGGATGGATGGATGTTTGTTACTCTTTCACGCCAGAACGGCTGAACAGATTTGGATGAAATTTGGCACAGAGATAGATTATAGTCTAGAATAGCACATAGGATGCTTTTTAACCGCGGGTGAAACCGCGGGGCGCAGCTAGTATCAAATAATAGTTTAGTAAAAAATATAATTTTGGAGATTATTGATAAAGATTTTTCTTTTTCATTAAAGTTTGTAAAGAATATTCTTAATTTTGATTTACAAGGCCAATGTTTAATTATAAACTATTAAAACACATGATAATTAAATATGTATGTTATATGTACTTATGTTATTATTATTTTTATGATTTTTATAGGTTAAATAATTTGTTTAACCTTCAGTGATTGATAAATATAACTAACTTGCTGACCCGGCAAAGTTCGTACTGATAATTATTAAAAAAATCTTTTAAAGAAACTTTGTTCTGACAGTTCAATAACGAATGCAAGAAAATAATTATAATCCAATTTAGTGCACTCGTTCGCCAGTTAAGCGCGTACAAAAATTTCGGCGATTAATTTTTTAGGGTTCCGTACCCAAAGGATAAAACGTGACCCTCTTACTAAGACTCCGCTCTCCGTTCGTCTGTCTGTCTGTCCGTCTGTCACCAGGCAGTATCTCATGAACCATAATAGTTAGACAGTTGAAATTTTCACAGATGATGTATTTTTGTTGCCGCTATAACAACAAATACTAAGAAATAAATGCCTAAGGGGGCTCCCATACAAGACATGATTTTTTGGCGTTTTTATAGATAATGGTACGGAACCCTTCGTGCGCGAGTCCGACTCGCACTTAGCCGTTTTTTTTTAATTTTTGTACTTGTACATATAAAAATTAAATAGCTGTCAAAAAAAGTCGTTAAAAATGTAATCACCTTGTCAAGTTACGTTGTACTTTCAGTCTTAATCGCTGCTAGCAAAGCGTAACGGATAAATCAATCTGCAGCAGTCTACCAGCTCTGCTTCCAAATCCTATCGCTCTAGATTCCAAGTCGACCTGATTTCGAATCCGTAGCTTGAAATATGTCAGTGGCACGGTCGCTGCATTAAGGAACCAAACCGGCCAGACTGCATACTGCTCGGACATGATGCAGTATAGAGTTTATTTTCAAAGTTTTCACTCTAATAAGCTCTCTTTTGGATTTAATGTGTCGGGAATGCTATGAAACACACAGAAAGACAAGACAAAAAACACCCAGACCCAGAACAGATGTTTCAATTCATAACATATCGTCACGTCTTTCTCCCGAGTGGGCTGGCAGAGGTGTAATACAACACCCATACTTCCGCCGTACGATGTTCAGTCCCAAAATCTGACAGGGGGCGAGCCTCCACCGAGTCGCCATACACCGGGCTCCAGTCATGTAGCAGATGAGATTTAGTTCACATTTATGTTCACGTAATGAACAAAATGTTTCAATTCATCATTTAAATACTCGTACATATATCTGCCCGGCCGGGAATCGAAGCTGGGGGAACTATGCTTATGAAGCAGTCGAACTCCGAAGGCTAGGAGGATCGTCAGGCTGTTCAGAACATCATGTTTACGCAGTGTCTTATACACTTAGCATACATTTCTAATTTTGTACTTGTGTACCTATTATATTGTTTGCTGTTTTCGTTAAATTTTTGCATTTTAATGTTTTTTTAATTCCCGCAATGAAAATTATCATCGTGTCAAATACATATCCATTTTTCTTGAATGACTGCAAAATGACGATTGATTTATTCCGCTGCGAGATATAATAATTAGCCACATAAGATGTATTGTAAGTTGGCTAATCTATGCTGTATGTAATTGGAGATGTACAAGGTGTAAATAAAGCTCAGGTATACATAATAACATACAGGATGTTGTCGAATTCATTGGTATTCTTTTAACTTAGGTCCTTACTCCTGAAACTGATTACGTCCATAATAAAATAAACGAACCCAAAATCATTAATTTTAAAATTGATAAAAATTCCATTTAATGGTATAATCCACCCAAACAGTTGTAAGAGTTTATATATTATATATTCACATATTATGTACATGAGTACATATTATGTGAATACATATTACTAAACAACGATTTTTTAATCATCACATTCAACTTAACGCTATCTTTTAAAAGGATCAAAATCAATTGAGCAAACTCTACAAACCTACGCGACATTCTTTAACACGCCCACAGTCTACAAACGCCGCTGGACATAGCTGTGGACAACTTTATGTTAAGTGCGTTTGCATTATTTACTCTGTGCATTTCACGCACTGAATTTTAGCTAATAATACGATAGACTCATGGAAGAAGAAGAAGCGAAAGATGTGAGCCAGGAGCGTAGCAAGTGGAGAGAAGTGGTCTCTGCCTACCCTTACGGGAAAGAGGTGTGACTATAATTATGTGTGTATTACGATATCACCCTGTATATGCGCCGGATGATACAAGGCTCGGATGAGTAATGACACGTGCATCCCATGTTATAATGCCTGCCGAGCCTGCTTCGCACCGCAAGCGAATCGCACCTTGTCACCGTGAGCGGATGAATTGTTGTATATCTACATAGTCTCAAATTATTGTAGGCTTAAATTATCAATTTACGCATGTAATCTATGCTAGTTAGTACGATAGCACTCTGTATACGTGTCGGATGATACAATACTAGGCTCGGATGACTAATGACACGCGCATCCCATGTTATGACGCCTGCCGGGCCGGCATAGCATCGCAGGCAAGCCGACACCTATTGTTAGAAACTCATCGTGAGCGCATGAATTGTTTTATATCTACGCTTCAGATTATTATAGGTTAAAATTAACAACTAAGGACGTTTATCAGACAAGAGACAAGGAAGATGAGAAGTTAAATAATACGAAAAGCAAAGCAAAGCTAAAAAAACCGACTTCCCGTCATCCATGTAAACATTTTTTAGACTTTTTTTTATTTCTCAAAACTACTTTTTAAAAACTTTTAGCGATATATCTGAAATAAACCGATCCCGACGTAGTTTCGAAGAAGGAGGACCATGCTAAAGAACGGACATTAAATACTTTTCATTTGGCATTATGTGGAGAACAGGAAACTCTTGAAAGGAACCGCGGTGTACAGCTAGTTTCTAGAGAATACTTTATATGCTAATGTAGTAAATACTAACCACACACATACTATACTACATATCGGTCAATCACTTTCCTCCAACATCGGGCCTAATTTTCTCTATAGATTTTCTCTATTCTTGGAGTTACGTAATTGTACATTTGTACGAGCTCGGGGGGGCTAACGAGGTTATCTGGCCTTCATGGGCTTCGGGTCATCAGGCGGCTGGACGTTATCTCGCCATTGTTCGGATTCAGCAACCTTGCGCTCGTAGACGCTCAAGATAGAGCGAGTACTTCTGATAACACATTGGCGCTATTTTGCATTTGTGCTGTACATCTACCAATGACACGTTTGAACTGGTGAAGTGATATTTAGCTATTGCCACTGTGCCATCCTGCAAGCCAAATTGTCTTTTCACCGTTTTTGTCCACGTTTAGATGCGACAAAGCCAGAAAACGGGTATATTTGTGTCTTTCTAGCGGGATAAAGATTGTGGAAAGACGATTTATGTCCGACCCGTGCTTGTCATGCTGCCACACCTCAGTTAGTATGAATTATTTACATTGTAGTTGATATTGATGTTTCTCTACGGGATAGAATCTCGTTGCTTAGATTCTAATTACTTCGATATACTGCTCTTATCACTATTATTTGATTGACTATTCTATGTTGAGTAGTGTGGTGCAGTCTGTAAATTTATTTAGTCCCGCGGTAATTTTGGGAACTAACAATTTGTTCATAAACTTTCGAGTCAAAATATGCGATTGTAATTTGTAACGCTTCATCTGGAGAACTAGATAACTTTAACGAAATTAGTTAATCGCTCAAACATCGTTTATAAATGTTTTTGTTGTCTACTTGACGTCTGTTAGAAAAAAAGTCCTTTCTTTAGTTGTTGTCTGGGCGTTTTGGGCTTATCTACTTACCATTCATTGTCTTTGTTTTTAATTTTCTTAGTTATAATCAACTTGCTTTGTACTTCCGCGATGACCTAATTTCGCGTCTATAGCATTCATTCTTGATAACAGTTTACATAATGACAATTCTATTCATAATGATAAAATAAGATTCTTCTTAAATTGTATAGTGAATGAAATTCGCGATTATTCTATTTTTTTTATTTTACTAACTCGTCCCTTTTGAACGAGCTTGTGGAACGAACTGACCAATCAGATTTCTTAAATGGATTATGTGCGACGTGTACCTAATATATGTATGTATTCCTATTAGTATTTTCTTTTGCTTCATGTACGCATGTCGTAGGTTTACTGTGATTCTAAATTGGCTTTTACCAGCGCTAACATTGTTTCGTACTAAAATAAGGCCCATAGAGTATTGTACCTTTTTTTTGTTATTTGAAATTGTTTGTTACGTGGATATTTGCAAAAAAACAAGTGTTACATTGCATAAAGTTACATTAAAATGTGAAAGTTAAAGAGTTTAAAGACCAACTTTAAACTCTTGATAGAAAATCTAGTGTTATTTTTAGCTGTTGTTGGCTTGGGGATTTCTATTATTGGGTCTAAACCTTACGCCTTACCTTGAAATCTACGCTTTCGTGGTTTTTCTCCATTCTGTGGTTTTGGAAAATTTGTCCCGGGCTGACTGACTTATCGCGTCTGCGATATGGTGAGGGAACAATAGTACGAGTATGCTGGTAGGTTTAGTCTAATGCTTGGCTATCTAGCTATCATGTATCAGTTCTAATCAATGGTGGATTCAGATTAGTACTACAAACATTTTTGACCCCACTACAATGGTCAAAAATGACTGTTTTTTAGTGTTTTTTTTTGTGTTTTTCTACCATGATAAAGGTTACTCAAACTAACCAAACCAAAATCTTACCTACCTTGATAAAGTTTACTTTTACCTAAGTCAAGTCAAACAAAATTATGAATTGACCACAGGTGCCAATGTTTCCCTGTACTTAGTCTCATTTAAGAGCTACGTGTCAATCCACGCTAAGTATGTTTACCATCTTCGACTACACCGCACTGGTCTAATCTAAACAAAGTTATTTTAAAATTACATATTCAAAAATTCAAGTAAAAAAAAATTGTTCATTTGATTAAAATTTGAAAAAAGTTCACTCTCACAAATTTGTTCGTGATAATACCAATTTGTGTTGTTACAAGAAATGATTGGTTTTCATAGCCGATAGCGATAGTGGGCCATTGTTACGTTGTAACCGATAGAGTGGGCTTGTGAAAAGGTCTCTCTCAATAAACATTTCTTTGGACGTTGGCCGAGATTTCTCAGTTTTTATGTGAATGCTGGGTTGAGAAACTGTAAGTGAGCCATGAAATAGACATCTGTGATGAAAGGGAATTATAAACTAAATCACGTATTAAAAAAAAATAAAGTTGCCAAACTGTAACTTTGAGACAAAATTGCATAAACAAAAGTGTGGCTTTCTGTATCTCTTATGAAAGGGAATTATAAACTAAATAACGTATTCAAAAAAAAATGTTGCCAAACTGTAACTTTGAGAGCCAAAATTGCATAAACAAGGCTTTCTGTAAATGTGACGCAAAGGAATTATAAACTAGAAGAAGATCATATTGGCAAGGCATTGCACGCAGAAACGCAAACTCTAACAGTCCGTCAGCTATTTATTCAAAAAGCAATACTCACACACCATAAAATCCAACAAAATTCGGAAGAAGACCTACTGGTCAGAAACCGCAGAACGAAAGTAAAGCTTCCTTTAGTAAAGTCCGCTTTTGCCAGACGTTTTAGTAATTTTGCTCTTCCATTTCTATACAGGCGCGTAATAAAGCTCTGTAATCTTGGCGGTAGCTCAATTTATGGCGCTAAAGAGAAGGTGAAGAAATGGCTCCTCACGTTAGACTACGATGCTACAGAGGCCCTGTTTGTCATTCAGACGTGAAGTATCTGTATTACCAACTTTTAAAAAATAAAATCAACACGTATACCCATTCGCACACTTTTTGCTTTATGTAAACTCACTCACAGACACATACACTCACACACACACACACACACACACACACACACACACACACACACACGCGCGCGCGCGCGCACACACACACACTCACACTCACACACACACACTCACACACACACACTCACACGCGTATTCTTTTGTTTAAACTTAATAGTAGTTAGTCCTCTTCACTCATTCATTATGTAATCGGCTACAGTCTCCCGCGATACAGGCTGGCCCTAGTGCGGGGACTATTGCTAAACTTTATGTTGTATATTGTGTGATAAGGTTAATAAATATTTTTGTATTTTGTATTTTGTATGTTCAAAAACATTTAATTGCCGAACCACTGCTAAACTGTAACGTTGAGAGCCAAAATTGCTTAGACAAAAGTATGGCTTTGTGTATACGTGACGTAAAGGAATTATAGACTAGAAGAAGATCATTGATCGGAAGAATTAATCACGCTTAAAAACTTATTATTATACGAGTAGACTGAGAATCAAAATAATTTTTGAAATCCGAACAGAAACGTTTCCGAATGGTAATAGCCCTGAGAATCGAATAATTTAGGTTTAATTTTTTTTAAATCCAAACGGAGACGTTTCCGAATGATTGTGAATAGCACCGCAGATTAGCCTTAATTCCCGACAAACGCAAAAGCAATTTAACTTTACTCTCAGTATTTAAAAAAAAACATTTAACAGATTTTAATTCATTTAAAAGCACGTTGCTAAAGCTGGAGGGTGCTTTGAATTTTCTTTTCTGAAATGTCGGTCAAGTGCCAGTTTCGCTCGCTCCGAGCCTTTGCGGCTGGAGCGCATTTTGTTCTGAGAGCACTGCACTTAGTTTAGTGTCGGGTCACAGAAAACCTCTATAGATACCTCATGGCTTTCAGCAAAGGTCTCCCGTCTCCCCTAATTTCCTTCAGTATTTTCTGTCCAGGGGGGCTATTCTTACGGAGTGAGATTCAATCTCACCATTTTCGTGCTTGTTGCTCTTGTTTGAATAGTCATAGGTATGAGAGTGACCAAGATAAAATCTCATCTCATCTCACGCATAGAAATAGCCTCAGGGACTCAGATGCGTGAGACAATATTTTGGTCATTGTCTCTCTCGTTTGAATTCGAGTCATAAGAGTGAGAGTGATCAGATAATATCTCACGCGTCAGAATAGAGTCCCGGGGTCAGCAACGTTTAGTACTACTCCCGACTTCGTTGTGTCTGGGGTGTGACTTGGGGTCGACTATCCGGAACCACTCATTCCAAAATACCTCGTTACGAGATTATTTCCCTGCAAAAAGGGACTAAACTAATAAGGGATATCAGGGATAAAACGTACCCGTTGACTAAATATCTCTCGCGTCAGAATAGAGTCCTGGGATCAGCAACGTTTAGTATTACTCCCGACTTCGTTATGTCTGGGGTGTGACTTGGGGTCGACTATATGGAATCATTTATTCCAAAATACCTCGTTACGAGATTATTTCCCTGCAAAAAGGGACTAAACTAATAAGGGATATAAGGGATAAAACGTACCCGTTGACTAAATATCTCTCGCGTCAGAATAGAGTCCTGGGATCAGCAACGTTCAGTATTACTCCCGACTTCGTTATGTCTGGGGTGTGACTTGGGGTCGACTATATGGAATCATTTATTCCAAAATACCTCGTTACGAGATTATTTCCCTGCAAAAAGCGACTAAACTAATAAGGGATAATACGTACCCGTTGACTAAATATCTCTCGCGTCAGAATAGAGTCCCGGAACAGCAACGTTCTGGGCTTTCGCCCAGCCGGGCTAACCAACGATTGTGTTTTTTTTACCGATACGTACTCGTAGAGCGTTTCAGTTGTCCTGAGTAAGGATTCTTTAGAACGTAATCTGTGTTCTGGATGCACCTGGAAGCCATTTTATTTAATTACAAGCTGTGCTTTAGTTTTTACTGCGCGTATTAACTTCTATTTGCTAGCAACGTGCCGCTATTTATGAGATGTTGTTCTTTAGGTATTTGGACGCGGTTTGAGAAATAATTAAACTGAAACAACGTTTAATGTTCCGGAACTATTTTATGTTTGTGATCCCATTAGAATGCTTAAGCGGCCAGTACACTATGCATTTTGCAGTATGCTAACTAAGGCCTGCATGCTAAAATGACGCTCAATCATAAATCGAGATTCACGACTGCCTCAGTGGCACAGTCGGTATTGAACCTGCCTTCTGAGCTAGGGGGCGTGGGTTCGATTCCCACCTAGGGCAAACATTTATGTGATGAGTATTTTTGTGTGTTCTATGTCTGGGTGTTCATATCTATTTAAGTATGTATTTAAAAGTATTTAAGTATGTATATCAGTCTTTGGCTACCATAGTACAAGCGTTGCTTAGTTTGGAGTCAGACGACCGTGTGTTCAAGTGTCCCGAATATTTATTTATTTATTTTATGACTGAGCGTCGATTTAGCATGCGGACCTTAGCGTGTAGTCCATGCAATAGTAAAAAATTAATTGCTAACTGTCTAACAGCCATTACACTACCTAATTTCAGCAGAGGCGTTTTTTTTTTGTTGAAAAAAAAAATAATGTCCCCGCCATTTTGAACAATTCTCAAAAACTGAGTGAACAAAAAATAATCTGTTTAATTATCGAACCTGCCCACAACATTTCACGAGAAGTTGTTGAGAAATGCGACTTATAGAGGCGGACAGACGGCGGTCGGTCTACAGTCCACAGAACCAATAGTATAAGAAGCAAGGTTTATATGTTATTGTTAACTTTATTTGTGTCAATAAATATTGTACTATTTATTTATTTGTTGCCCGTTCCCAGGTTGGGAGGGCGAGGGCGAGAAGGCGCCCTTCCTGCGCAACGAGCCGGTGAAGCTGACGCCCGCCTGGGAGGGCACCAATCTGCCCAATGACACGCTCAACTTGAAAGGTAAACAACCTTGCACTTGACTCATACATACTGGTGACTATTCTGTGGCCGTGCTCGTACATACTCTTAGCTATTCTGTGGCAGCTGTGGTTGATACAATGACATACTGCTAACTATTCCCGTGCTCGTAGATACTGCTAGCTATTCTGTGGTCGTGCTCGTACGTACTGCTAGCTATTCTGTGGTCGTGCTCGTTCGTACTTCTAGCTATTCTGTGGCAGCTGTAGCATCATCATACTGCCAACTATTCTGTGGCCGTGCTCTTACATACTCTTAGCTATTCCGTGGCAGCTGTGGCTGATACATACTCCCTAACTATTCTGCTCCGTGCGCATACATTCTTTAATAATAACGATAGGCTTGCGTTTGGCCGCGATCCCCCCTTATGTTGAGCAATGATGCGGACTACGATAGGGCACGCTTACCTAGAAGAAACCGATTGGCTCGGTAATATTCGGATACTACTACAGTACTATTCTGGGGGCCTACCATGACATCTTAAAGGCATGATGGTTACGTTTTATTTTCGACCGCCAACCGTATCGCCGCGCAATAAGGTCCGTTGTCGCGCAGCGTCGGAAACAAAACGTATCCATCATGGTAATAAAATATTCGAACCTTTTTCGGTTCATTAGATGTTATGGTAGGCTCCCTGTTGTCGTGCCTCATTCATACTTACTGGCTAATAATTTAAATTTCTATATTTGACATGAAAGTTTCCTTCATATTGAAATGAAACGGTAGCAGATAATTTTTGGCTTTATCAGCTTAGTTACACTTCACAAAATCGAGAACGTATTATTCACATGCAAAAATATTTGAAAATGTTTATTATGTATAAAAATAGAAAACTTTTGTGCAAAGATAGTGGCAGAGAGGGCAGCACTTTTTCGTTACTATCTGACGTAGTGGGCTTAAAGAGCCGTACATAATTTTCGTCGAATTTTCTACTGACGTCGTAGTCCAACGGCTCTATAGTTCGACTGGCGATCACGAGTCATCGAGTTCGGATCCCGTCAACGCTCAAATCGTTTTGTACGTTCATCCCGCTCAACGCAGTGGCAATAGCTTTCTATAGCATTCGTCGCTTTTAAAATGTGGGTAAAGAGACGCTTACTTTAAAACACATGCAGGTTCTATTCGATAGACTTGTGTGTACCTGAGTTTCGCTACAATTTTGGTCTTTACACTTTTGAAAATAAGGATAATTTTTCTTTGAGATATTTATTAAATCGAGGACTGAAGTAGGATTAATTTAAATATTATGTATATCACAGTAGGTGAATTTAAGAAACAGTAGAACCAGCTTCCAAAATCATCATCATCATCATCTCAGTTTGAAAACGTCCACTCACAAAATTTTAACATAACATATCGTCACGCCATTCCCCTGAGGGGGCTAGCAGAGGTGTAATACAACACCCACACTTCGCCGGACGATATCCAGTCCCAAATGTGACAGGGGGCGAGCCTCGCCATACACCGGGCTCCAGTCATGTAGCAGACGACACACAATACGCACATGTGTTCACACAATGAACAAATTGGTGCGTGCCGTCGGCTGGGTTTGAACCCACTCCCTCTGGCTTGAGAGGCGGGCTTCCTCCAACTAGGCTATCATCGCTAGTAAATTTTTGCACACTTATTTGTGGTTTATTGGTTAAAAATACGTAGGTTTGGCTTTTCTTGAACGAATAATCATTTAATAAATGGGGGCTGAGCTACCCACGTCCGTAGGAGTGTACTCTATTCTGATTCCCTACACATGGTCCCCACTCCCCGGGTAGTGCTAACCGGGTAGCAAACTCTGGTGGGAGGCTTCGGCCGTGGCTAGTTACCACCCACCGGACCAAGCCATGCCGTGAAATGACCTAGTCGTGTTTCGGGATGTAGTCCAGTGTAACCGATCCGAAGATGGGTCTGAGCAGTAGCGCACTTGTAGCGCCTCACTCAACTGCCGTCTTTGTACTTCTTCACTCTACAAGGCTAGAGTGATTAAGTACTTTATAGGTCGCCGTGCTCCATCTTAGACCACATCGTCGCTTAACATCAGGCGAGTTGGTGGTTAAACGCCAACCTATTGTACATAAAAAAAAATCTGAATGATGATTGATGACTACAATTCTCAAACATGAGTACGAATTTAGCAGTAATTGAATAAGTACACCGCACGCTCACGATTTATTTGACCTAATCGTTTCCTGTAGCCTTAGTGTGAGTTTGATAGTTACATAATTTTTTTCGTTTTCGTTTGGCTCAATACGTTTCAATAGAGCGCCCCTGGCGGAAATGTTAAGGAACTAGGTTACATGTGTGGTGTCAAACGAAAACGTAAAACTCATACTAACGCTACTGGGTTCGAAGTGGTATTTTACATCTCGTACGAAGTTTGGGAGTGGCACATTTTTTTAAAGATACTTTACAGTAGATTTTATTGACACCAAAAAAGACAAGAAAAATAATTACATTAGTAAGAAGAAATGTGACTTACTTTGTATTTTTTTTATGAATGTGTGTGAATTTATAATTACCGACTGCACAAGAAGGGTTATGTTTTTCAAGTGTGTGTAAGTATGTGGGTATGTACTCGTATGTATGTATGAATGAATGATTTCTGATTCTGAATTCTGATTTCTGATTATGTATATATGATGTTTCTTTGGCACGCCCTACAACCTAAACAGCTTGATGAATTTCGACATGTGAGATGTCATTTGAATCGTCTTGATCGTGGAAGTGACATATGGTACATCATTTTAATTATATCCAGATTAATTAAATCAGACTACATTTTGCAGTCAGGTTTATGTTGCAATAATGTTACTTGTTTTATTTTTGTAGTTGCGCCAAAATAATTTACTTCTTAAAACTGCAGGTATAGCGATGGACCTGGTGCCTCCTCGCGACCGCTGGAACCTGATATACCTGACTCTGGTGCTGCACGGCCTCGGGACCCTCACAGCCTGGAACATGTTCATCACCGCCACGGTATGGGATTACACAGTTTTTAATCGGCTCCAGAATAAACTAGCTTATGTTGGACTGTTTGTAATTTATTTGCTATATCTTAGGCGGCATCATTGTGTAATATCGGACGACATTGTAGTAATATAAATTAATGGCTTTGTGAGATGGAGACCTCTCGACCGGCTTCTATCCTCCAGGTTGCATTCTTCAACCGATTCTCGTGAAATTTTGTGAGCAGCTTTAATCTTAAAATATATAAATTACGTGTCACGTTGTTTGTCCGCTATAGACTCCTAAACTACTTAACCGATTTCAATCAAATTTGCACACCGTGTGCAGGTCGATCTAACTTAACAGATAGGATAGCTCACATTTATATATATATATATAAATAATAAACCCGAACGAAGTCGCGAGGTGACAGCTAGTAATTATATAGATTTTTTTTTCAAAATAACGGACATATGTTTTTTTTTTGTAAGGGTGGACAGAGTCTTCAGCTAACAAAGTGACTTATATACTTGATTACTTTTTGCTTAGATTTGCAACACCAAAATAATGCAAAACTGCAGGGTCACTGTATATTTGGTTTCAGGATTACTTCATGGGCTACAAGCTGAAAGACGCTCCGGGGTACGGCCAGCATTACCTGACCTACGTGGGCTGGGCCAGCCAGATACCCAACCTTATGTTCAGCTGGTTCAACGTATTTGTTAAGATCAAGTGAGTATCTTTACCATCCTCAGTCCGTATTACTTACTAGTAAGTAGTATTTCACCGACCAAAAGTCAAAAAGTTAAAAAGTTTTTATTCAGTTGGGCATTAAAGATACACTTATAATAGACTCGACCGCCTTGTTCGAAAAAGAGCCACTACCCAGAAGAACAAGCGAACAACTGAGTTTTTTTTAATTAATAAGTAACTGCCTCACAAATGTTGGCTTACAACTTGGTAATATCATATTATATCTATGGACTAGTGTCTACTTGGCGGAAGTTGAATGCTCCAGACATCTTTGTCTTCTATTGTTATTGTTAACCTTTTAATATCCTCTTTTTTTGCTAATGTAGTTTTAAACATGATTGATGTGAATAAATGCTTACAATAACAACCCATGGTCAGAATAAAACAAATGGATCAGATAAAAAAAATATCAATTAATTATAGTCTCAATTTTTAATACGGTTAAGGCAACATTTACAACAAGTTCGAAAGACTATGACAAATGACGTCATCAGGTGTTGGCTCCCAGACCTTGTTTTTTTTTTTTCAAACGTGCGTATAACACTTATAAAGTTTTGTTTGTCCATTCCAGGGGCAACCTGGCGACCCGTATAATCTGGTCTCTGATAGCGGAGGTGGCTCTGTTCGTGTTCACGATATTCCTCGCGATGCTCGACACCTCCAGCTACACGGAGGTCTTCTTCTGGCTCACCATGATCACTGTCTTCTTTTTGAACGGTCAGCTATAGTTATTATTATCACTTCATTAAAAATTAAAATTTCATTAAACAATCACATCCCACTAATCTGCATTAAATCTACATATTTTTTAAACTTTTTATAAGCAGCAATTGAAGTGTCTTTAAAAGTAAAATTGTTGTAAAAGTAGTTATTTAGGAGTACCTGCTCATAAAAAGTTTAATTTGAACATGATCATTGTGATACAGAACAGATGGAACAGATGGTAATCTGTTTGTTAGTATTCCGTTGCATAGCGTCTGATGGACCGACTAGCAAACGTAGCATGATGGAAGGTAAGCTGACTAGCTAGCAATTGGCCATTTTCTAAAAGTCAGTTGGCTAGATACCTATTACCCTCGATTTAAAAATCTGTACGTATATAAAATGTCAGCACTTTAGGATGGATCAATGCTTTCGAGTAGCCTATCGACAGTGGCGGTTAGCCGTTCGCTGGGACGGCAGATCTTCGAGTTTCCCGGACGGTAGATTTTTGCAAGGTCTACCGCTCCTTTTAATGCCGACTCTGCCTGTGAAACTAAACCGAACACCAATAAAAAGTCACGTTCGCGGGGAACGTTCGCAGGTTTCTTTGCGAGGCCTATCCCCCTCTCTAATGGCGCTTCTGCCTGTCAAACTAAACCGAACACCAATAACAACTCACGTTCCCCGCGGCAGGTTTCAACGCGATCTTCCAGAACTCAGTGTACGGCGTAGCAGCGCGGCTGCCGGCCAAGTACACGGGCGCCGTGGTGCTGGGCTCCAACGTGTGCGGCACGCTCGTCGTGTTCCTCTCGCTCACGTCGCAGCTGGCCAGCAGCCCGCGCACCGCCGCCATCTACTACTTCATAGGCGGCATGTTCGTGCTGCTCGTGTGCTTCGACACTTACTTCGCGCTGCCGCTCAATGTGAGTACCTGTACAAGTACACGGGCGCCGTGGTGCTGGGCTCCAACGTGTGCGGCACGCTCGTCGTGTTCCTCTCGCTCACGTCGCAGCTGGCCAGCAGCCCGCGCACCGCCGCCATCTACTACTTCATAGGCGGCATGTTCGTGCTGCTCGTGTGCTTCGACACTTACTTCGCGCTGCCGCTCAATGTGAGTACCTGTACAAGTACACGGGCGCCGTGGTGCTGGGCTCCAACGTGTGCGGCACGCTCGTCGTGTTCCTCTCGCTCACGTCGCAGCTGGCCAGCAGCCCGCGCACCGCCGCCATCTACTACTTCATAGGCGGCATGTTCGTGCTGCTCGTGTGCTTCGACACTTACTTCGCGCTGCCGCTCAATGTGAGTACCTGTACAAGTACACGGGCGCCGTGGTGCTGGGCTCCAACGTGTGCGGCACGCTCGTCGTGTTCCTCTCGCTCACGTCGCAGCTGGCCAGCAGCCCGCGCACCGCCGCCATCTACTACTTCATAGGCGGCATGTTCGTGCTGCTCGTGTGCTTCGACACTTACTTCGCGCTGCCGCTCAATGTGAGTACCTGTACAAGTACACGGGCGCCGTGGTGCTGGGCTCCAACGTGTGCGGCACGCTCGTCGTGTTCCTCTCGCTCACGTCGCAGCTGGCCAGCAGCCCGCGCACCGCCGCCATCTACTACTTCATAGGCGGCATGTTCGTGCTGCTCGTGTGCTTCGACACTTACTTCGCGCTGCCGCTCAATGTGAGTACCTGTACAAGTACACGGGCGCCGTGGTGCTGGGCTCCAACGTGTGCGGCACGCTCGTCGTGTTCCTCTCGCTCACGTCGCAGCTGGCCAGCAGCCCGCGCACCGCCGCCATCTACTACTTCATAGGCGGCATGTTCGTGCTGCTCGTGTGCTTCGACACTTACTTCGCGCTGCCGCTCAATGTGAGTACCTGTACAAGTACACGGGCGCCGTGGTGCTGGGCTCCAACGTGTGCGGCACGCTCGTCGTGTTCCTCTCGCTCACGTCGCAGCTGGCCAGCAGCCCGCGCACCGCCGCCATCTACTACTTCATAGGCGGCATGTTCGTGCTGCTCGTGTGCTTCGACACTTACTTCGCGCTGCCGCTCAATGTGAGTACCTGTACCGTGTACGTGCTGCACTCAAGAAGGCATGAAATGTGAACTAATTTTTGAAAAAAAATGTCTGTCAGTTCCTTGGATGTTCTTCTTAGTGGCTCTTTTTCTAATCAAGGCGGTAGAGTCATTTTTGTAACTTGACGTTTATAATATATTCGATTCGATAACCAGTTGCATGAAGACATTAATCAAATGTCTTGAACGATTTAAACGAATCTATACTAACAAAACAAACTGAACAGTCTACCACCAACAGAGCATAACTACACCAACAAAACAAATCTACACTAAGTAATCAAATCTACACTAATTGAACAATACTACAAAAACTGAACGAAATTACACTAAATTAAAAAAAAAAACCCGACACCGATTGTCATTAACACCGATTTTAAACATACATCGCAAAGGAACACTCCCGACTAATTCACCTTTCCACCAAATGTGACAGGGAGCGAGCCTGTCGCCATACACTGGGCTCCAGTCATGTAGCAGATGACATACAATACGCACATATGCTTACACGATGAACAAATTGCTGCGCGCCGCCGGCTGGGTTCGAACCTGCTCCTTCTGGCTTGAGAGGCGGATCTTCTTCTAACTAGGCTGCCATCGCTTTATATCAATTATATGTAGGCGCAAAAGTATTAAAACAAGTAACTTTAGTAAAAGAAAATTAAAAAAAATTAAAAAAATTTTTGGAAAAAATGTTATTCAGTTTCTAGCACGTTCTTCTTAGTGACTCTTTTTTTAAACAAGGCGGTAGAGTCATTTTTGTAACGTTTATTATATCTTCGATTCGATAACCAGTTGCATGAAGACATTAATCAAATGTCTTGAACGATTTAAACGAATCTATACTAACAAAACAAACTGAACAGTCTACCACCAACAGAGCAAAACTACACCAACAAAACAAATCTACACTTACTAAACAAATCTACCACTAACTAAACAAATCTACACTAATTGGACAAAACTACAAAAACTGAACGAATCCACACTAAATAAAAAAAAAAACCCGACACCTTTGTCTGTCTTTGATTGTCTTTAACACCGATTTTCAACATACATAGCTAAGGAACACTCCCGACTAATTCACCTTTCAAACAAAAAAAAAACACAATCAAAATCGGTTCGGGAGCTACGATACCACAGACAGACAGAGACACACAAACGCACACACAGACATACACACACAAACGCACATACAGACATACACACATATACATACGTCAAACTTATATCACCCCATCGTTTTCGCGTCGGGCGTAACTAAAACAACTCAACAAATCTACACCAACTGAACAAATCTTCGTTAACCACACAAAAACTACCCTAATTGCGAGCTACAAAATATTCTAATAGCGCTTTCATTGGCCAAAATTTAAATAGACAATCATTTATTTGTGGCAAAAAACAGAATACAGATACAAAAAAAAAATATAAAATATATTTATTATAATATTATTATAAATTTTTTATAATACCAAAAAAATATATTTGGTTGCAGAGATTCTACCGCTACCACGACACGCTCCAGCAGCGCACTCTGCGCAACAACCCCGCGCTGGCCGCCACCAACCAGAGCCCGCCGGCCGCCGACACTCCGTACGGCACGATCTTCAGACAGGCGGCCGTGCAACTGTACAACATCTTCATCACCTTCTTCGTCTCGCTGGCCACCTTCCCCGCTGTTCAGGCCTGTAAGATACTTTAGAATACCAAATACTTTCTATGAAGGCGCAAAAGTATTAAAACAAGTAACATTAGTAAAAGAAAAACAAAAAACCTGCCTGCAAAATGTACCCTATGTCACTTCCACTATCAAGACGATTCAAATGACACCTCACATGTCGAAATCCATCAAGCTGTTTAGGCTGTAGGGCGTGTCAAAGAAACCTCATACATACATACACTCGAAAAACATAACCCTCTTTCTTGCGCAGCCGGGTAAAAAGCTAAATAATCATTAAATTTTTACACCAGAATATCTCAATGTGTCGTGAGTATTATATTTATCCTCAGAAAGTCGTTAAGGTTACATTTGGTTGGTGGTCCCTTTCTTTATATTTCAATAAATGATCAATAATTATTAAGGTGTCAGAGTCTACTTGGACATCTCGGCGTTTGTTCGCAAATAACTTGAGTATCGTTGATACATAAGTTGAAAAATTATGCAGACAAGCAGTTTTTTTTTTTTTTTTTTGGTCGACGTTTGACCACCAACTCGCCTGATGTTAAGCGACATTGTGGTCTAAGATGGAGCACGAAGACCTAGGAGGTCCTCATTCGCTCTAGCCTTGAAGACACCCAGGTTGTAGTTAGTCGGGAATACAGACGATGGCAAGGTGTTCCATTCCCTAGCGGTTCGTATTAGAAAGGTGGAGGCAAACCGTTTAGTACGAGTTGGTGGAATTTCGACTAAGTAGGGATGGTACGTATGCGTTTTCCGACCGTTCATGCAAACAGAATTTTTAAGTTCGAATTTGAGCGAAATCGGATGAGAAGTTATAGAGATATAAGAGGTCTCCCTTCGAGGCGATCTACTAAATAGATTACCATATGATTGTAAATGTTTCAGCGATCCATCCAGCGGACAAGGACTTCCTGGGCCTGGGTAGTAACTTCACCCTGATCACTTGCTTCCTCACGTTCAACCTGATGGCCATGATCGGGAACATCACCGCCAGCTTGTGGCAATTCGTGAGTACACTACATTTACATAAACAACATTAGCACTTGATGGATTCAGCTGCTAACTTAAGTAAACATTTACCCACTTAGCAATAAACGTTGTAGCCTCAGAATAGCTAGAAAGTCTTTTGTCTTTTTCGATGAAGTTCAAATATGTAAAAGAAAGAATAAGAAAAAATACTGTTTGACTATTCTGGGGCTGTACAACGTTTATTGGTAAGGGATTACTTTTTCACTCAGATCCATTGAGCCGTTGCTGTTGTATGTGGTGTTTTATGTGTTTATTTGTTTCCAATCAACTAATGTATAATATAATAAAACATAAACATTACTGACTAAAATCCTTGATTGTAAAACTTTTAATATGACACAGTAAAAAAGATGAAATTTAAAAAACTTAGATCTAAGACAAATGTGGAGTGAAAATTAAACGCTGCATTGCGTGTCAATAACTAAATGTGAAAACAGTTGTCACACGAGTTATTCAACCACCACCACCACAGTGTGTATGTAAGTCCACAGTGTAGCTGAAAGACGGAACGTGGGAAGACCAACAAGGTGGACCGACGATCTGGTGAGGGTCGCGGGAATCATCATGTGAAGCATCAAACAAAGAAAGAAAGAAAGAAAAAAAAAGTTTTTATATGACCACTAAATTATTTAAAATCAGTAAGGCAGTTGTACTATCTACAACAGGGATCCCCAAACTATTTTGGACAAGTGACCCCTTTTCCAAAATTAACTGTTACCTCAGACTCCCATGGCCAAATTACCTACTTTTAAGATCAACCCCCTTATTCATAATGGTCCGCTAACGTAAAACAGCTGCTACAGAGTGTTATTTTTCATTCTGACTTAGGTCAATAGAAGAAGACAGAGTGAGAATTAGCAATGCTTTAAGTTAGCTTAAAGCTAAGTGCTAAGTTAGTGAACTTGTGTTAATTTAATAGGGGTCGATTTTTAGACCTCGTCGACCCCCAAAATCAGTTTTCGTTTATATCGACCCCCTAGAAAACCGATATCGACCACTTTGGGAATCCCTGATCTACAAGGTCACAAATCGATAATCAAGGGATAATTGGGGGAGTTAGCCGTCCAACAGTGGACGTCCCCCGGGCTGACATTATGACGATGATGATGGGTGATTTAAAAACTGATTACCTCATTTCTTTCCAGCCCCGTCCTCGCTGGCTCGTGATATTCACCTCAGTCCGCATCCTATTCATCCCGTTCTTCCTGGTGTGCAACTACCAGCTGGAAATGATCGATCGAACCGTCCCAGTACTGATCACTAGCGACTGGCTGTACTGGATAGCTTCAGCGGCGCTGGGCTGGTCGTCCGGCCACGGGAGCTCTCTCGGCATGATGTATGTTGGCGGGTGAGTGTCTTGTTGTACTGGTTTATGTTTATATTTTATGATTTTTGGTAAAAGTTTGCACTTTGAACCAAAATTGTAATGTCTCTAAACCTTACATAAATTTAAATTGAACTGTGTCATAACAATAACAATAGAAATAAGGATAGGATAGCTGTACCTAGATTTAGACTGACTAAGTCAAATAACTCATTTTTAGTCAACTGTGTTCGTTTTAATAATAAAATCCCGAAACATTATCAGGGCTCACTATAAGAAAATTCAAATCACATGTAAAAACTACATTAATTAAAAGAGGATATAATAAGGTTTAGAAACGATTATTTAGAAGACAAAGATGTCTGGAGCCTTCCACATCCGCCAAGTAGCCACTAGTACATAGATATTACCTGGTTTTAAGCCAAAATTTGTGAGATACTAATTTATTTATTTTCTGAAAAAATATAATGCCCCTCAGTTTCTTGCCTGTTCTTCTGAGTAGTGGCTTTTCTCCGAACAAGGCGGTCGAGTCTATTAAATTTAAGGTTCATAAGTGTATCTTTAAAAACCAATTTAATGAAAACATTTTGACTTTGACTTATATGATGCTTGCTAGGTGACCCTTTTTGACTTTATTATAAGCCTAAAAGTTGGTTGTTTATGCTATATTATTTACTATAGTTGCCAAAACCACATATTTCAAGTAAATTTTCTTTTCCAGCACTGTCGCCCCCGAGCACGCGTCAACAGCCGGCATGATCGGCGGCGCGACACTAGTGACCGGCATAGTGACCGGCATCACATTCAGCCGGATCTGCCCCACGCTCGTCAGCACATCCCTATGGAAGGGCATATAGCGTTCGCTTACATACGCCGACACTTTGTGGCGGTTCTTCAGGAACATCGGACAATAGTGACAGTCGTGACTTGGGCTCTAGTAAAGTGAAAAGACAAATGACTAGCTAATTTGATGCCCATTCAATAGTCTCGGCCTCCAATATGCCTTAGTGAAGTGATGGGTCAAGCAGACCCTAGTACAAAGTGTTGGAAAGTGTTGAAGTGAAACTGGAACGATGACAGCTAAGTTAACACAGCTGAGACCCACTAGAGCAATACACTGTGCCAAGCTTAAATCACGTGACGAGGCTCTAAAGTGATAGGGTCTTGTAGACCCTTTTAGAATGCTGTAGTCAACTTCATGGTACTTCAGAAACGTCAGCCAAGTGATGGTTAGATTTACCTCGCTTGACTGAAGTGTCAGATAGACAGTTATGGAAGTACAGTTGTCATAGTTAAAGCAATCAGGTGGGTCTAAAAGCATGATGAGCCAAGTGGATTGTAAAGACTAGGAGCCTTATTGTGTAAGTGTGTTAGCGATTGTATTCATGTCCCATCCTGCTCGCTCATCTGATGACCATTGTTGTTATATTATGCTTATACAATAGGACTCCCAAGTCAAATTGACTCTTGGATTGTATTGAAGTGTAGAGTTGGATCGAAGTGGAATGATATTCGATGATCATTAGAAATATTTATGGGCCATCCATCAACTCTTAACCAGGCCTTAGATTAACCAACTGATACCTTGTAATCTGTCATTAGCTGTCATGTCCCGCTCGCTTGCATTGTCATTATGTTCTTGTGAGCAGGATGACACGATATCCAGTGACAGCTTATGTTGTAATACTGAAGTTTTTACAATTGTTCCATTTGTAAAATGTCGATTGGTTTAATATTTTATTCTCTGGTTAAGATTTGGTGAGTATCGGCTTTAGGCTTATTGCCAGTTGTTAATTCAACTGACAAACGTTTTGTTAGGCTGATTAGTGTAAGTAATCCGTTATAGAATAACTAAAGTAATATAAACATTTGACTGCCTTTCTGAGGCTTTATTATATATATAAAGTAATACATATTATATTTAACCTTGTGTTTTGACATTTATACTAACTCTTAAATTTTATTGTTTACTCAAATGCTTTATTACTATATAATTGGGGATTTTGCCAGGGTTTGACAAATTTTATTGTACATATATAGCCTGCTCGACACACTGCCAGTGGAAAATGGAGTGATTGTGACGGTGTGGAGCTGGCTTAACTAGCGCTATAAACATCGCCTTAATTATGTAACTGCCAAAGTTCAAATGCTTATATGTAGATAAATTAACAAGAATTGGGATGAGATATCCAACTGTCTGTAATTCCATAATTAAATGTTTGTAATTTCTTTTTTAACACAGACATTTTTATTTGTATGTAATTTAACTTGGTGCTTTTCTTATTTATGTTATTTAATCTATTGTTACTATTTTGGTTCAGTACAAAGTTTCCAAAAATACTACCTTCACTGAAATAAAATTGACTAAACACAAGCAGCGCCCGCGGTGCTACCCGCGGTTAAAAAGTACACAACAGGTGTATAAAATATAACTTTCGCCTATAGCATCAGCATGATTATAGTACATTTTGTCATTGAAAAAGTTTAAAGCAGATTTTAAAGTAAGTGTGGCTGACAGGGCTGTACTAAGGCGAAATTAGTTGGGGTCAATTGATTTTGTACTATTTATTTACTGACTATGAGGCTAAAATTTGTTTTTTATTAGTTTGGATCTCAATGTGTCGAAATTAGAAGAAAAAAATGCCTGACCAGTAAGAAAATACATGTATTATTTAAATTATACACACTGTTAAAATATATAATTGCATTTAATACATATTTATAATATAGCTAGTAAATACAGAAATAATAAAATTAT
The DNA here is from genome assembly GCA_911728515.1 of Peribatodes rhomboidaria. Taxonomy (NCBI): domain Eukaryota; kingdom Metazoa; phylum Arthropoda; class Insecta; order Lepidoptera; family Geometridae; genus Peribatodes; species Peribatodes rhomboidaria. The sequence goes on from OU452190.1 coordinate 5,014,942, forward strand.
CACAGTTGAAGATTTTATTAGCTTGGTGTAAAGGAATTCATAATTACATATATCCATCAACCTTTGTGGTACAATTAAAGCATTTGGTTATGTTTTACTATTATTTAGAATATATAACGCTAATTCATATAATATTCATTTTAAGTAATTTGACTATTTTATAAGTGGTTATGTAATATTTGGTAAACATCCATTATTGATATTTGGATCGATTCTGCGTGTCACGTTCGATAGACTGAACTTATCTTACTGCACTGTAATTGTCTACCTTTATTTGGAATATGGATAAATGGTAACATATTTTAGTTTAGTCTATTTGACGGCACGCCAGAGTTGCAGTCAGTGTTTGTAAACGCACAAAATATTAGTTAGACACATTAAAATTATTAACTGTCAGAGTTTCTATCTATACAAATTATAATGTATAAAACATTATATTCAATCATTTTGATGATATTTTCGACGTCTGTTTTGTTGTTCATTTTACCAAACCAAGTAAAAAAGTTTGACAGCAGTAAAATTGTTATTTTTATCTAACTGAAATAAAAAACATACATAAACATGTATGTAATATACATAGAAATAAAAACGAGTGCCGTTAATCTAAACTTATTTTAGTGGCTTCAAATACAAAAAATAAAACAAAATTGAAGCTAGATAATTAACTAATTGTAGATATTATGCGTTTTACAGACTGAAACAAATTAACATTGATTAGTGAGTAAGATTTGTGTTAGTAACAACTTTTAATTTGATATGTCAATCCGCGTGTGTTAATGCGCGGTCCGAAATAAGTCAACAGCGCCAACTACGTAGGTATACAACGCTATAATATTGAGAATGGACACTGCAAAAAAAATCTTTATGCTGCTATGTGGGTTCTTATAGTACTGCAATTGGCCTTTTTTGTGGCGGGTTTGCTGAACATCAGGCAAGATGGCGGCCAGACGCAAGTCATTAAAAAACTTTACGTCCTTTTAAAGTCACCGCACTGCCTTAGTTACGTTACGTCGGTCGGTTTGAGAATATAATATAAAATGAGTATCGCATTTGTCGTATTTCGGACCGCGCATTACATTGCTAATTTTGCTTTGATAGTTATAACATGTTACATACTTGGCGTTGATTCTGTAATATTATTTGCTAACCTAAAATGAATTAGCTCTAAAATTATTGAAATGAAAAAAGGTACGAGTTCACTTGTAATGGCTTAAGTTAAAGTTTAGGGAATGGTAGAACAGAATCGCCACCATTATAGTCGATGTTAACGGGTGTTAGTGTCCTTCGCTATTTATTAATGTTTTTATCTAACTTGTGTTCATGACATAAACCAAATACTTAAGTAAAATAGTATTTCAAGAACTGTAACAATCGACATATTCGTCTAGGTCAAATAATGTCATAACGGTACTTGAAAATATCGGTTTAGCAGAAAATCGAATGTCGATTATGATGATTTTGTTGACCAAAAATTGTATTGTAGAAAAACTTGAGTAAACAGTGTTTACCTTCAGTTGTTACTTTGTATTTATTTGACAGTAAAATGTTTTTTTTTTTTATTTTGTTTTTTTTTTTTGCTTTTTGGCCCCGTAGATAGATGTTGTGGTTGTGCTGCGTAAAAGCTTTACATTTTGCGATGAAATTAGGTGGTAAAAGATGGTGGACAAAGATAGTGTTTTATTTATTCTGGTCCAAAATAATGAGCTTTATCAATAAATCGGAGTTATATGTATTTAGTTCCACCAAGATGCTCAGTGCTTAATACAAATAGAAGTTTAGAAATGTGCAGTTTGTGTTTGGTCTGCGATGGTTTGCTAAATCTAGGTCATTAGATTTCAGTTTCTTTTACCTAGATGGCGTGAAATTTGTATATAATTCTATCCTTTTCTTAAATTCGACCTTGATCGGCGACATAAAGCTGTTTGAAATTTGGCTGTAAACCGCCTTCCACGCCAGTAAACCACCAGTGTCACCTCTATCGGTACACGGTTGTCGATCGTCTAGCAGTCCCATTACTCTACACAACCATCGTATAATATTATGCTACACAACATTCTGGCAACTTTAACAGAATTATATACAGATTTCACGCCATCTAGATAAAAGAAACTGAAACCTAATGACCTAGATTACTGAAAAAAAAAACCGGCTCATTGGTAATATCTGAATTTTTAAGCGTCTTCGTGAACTGAACTGTATTAGAAATCAATGGCTTTCACCCATTGCTATATCACGACCCTGGTGCCTTATCCATCTTCCAGTTGTTTTATCATCATTAGATAAGCAGAGCTTATATTTATTTGCATGTGTTGTTGTGAATGTGGGATTGTGAGCTGTGCTTTAATTAAGTAGGTTACTAAAATATAGTTAAAAAGTAAAAGGGGGAGATGCCCCCGCTACTCCCTAAGTACGTACCTGCTTAGAAATGTAAGGTGTGACCAACTTGTCTGTGCAGTCGAGTGATGGCGCCACTATCGTTTTTCATGAACCTGATCGTGGTTGTTTTAGTTCCTTCATTTTGACACCACTACAGATAAGTTGGCCATACTTACTGCAAACCTGAAATGTTTGTTAAAATCCGATGCCTAGGTTTTTTTTATCAGATTACTATATTACTATAGGTACGTATACAAATAGTTTATTAACCAAATGAAATAAATATTAATTTAGATATTTATGACAATAAAGAAGTTAAGGAACCATAACCATTGAACCATATAATTATTATGAATTACAAAAAGATTTTAAGATATTCTTATAAGTAGTATTATTTTATCACTTCTATACAATAATTTCTCAAGTGAAATACGCACTTAGCTCTTTTTTAATTAAGTTTTTTTAGTTATTTTTAGCACAAAAGCGTTTTACTCAAAAACATTCTTAGTTGATACTTTAGTACTATTTGTGACTTTATTTTACAGATTAGTGTAGAAGTGATAAAGTAAATATCTCTTACCATAATTTCTACTCTACTTAAACTTTTGTCTTCAGTACCTATATATAAGGGTACTTCTAAACGGGCCATATTTTCACTGCAATACTGGCAATTTTGGACTGTTGCCCGGCCATCATGCCTCATCAGCATCATGCATCAGCCATGCTAGAAATGACTATACAAGGTTATAGGTAACTCACCAAAAACCTCTTAAGGGTTCATTGTACTCATCAATATGAACAACTTTTACTATGAAGCCAATCCTGTAATCGCAAAAAAAAACAGCTGTTCCATTAAAAGTTCAATCACCTGAGACAAAATGTATGGAACAGCTGTTTTTTTTTTTCGAGATTTCGGTGTTCGCCCCATAGTAAAAGTTATTCTTACTAAAAAAAATACCGAAATATTGACTGGCCAGTATTGCAGTGATAATATGGCCCGCCTAGAACCACCCTAAGCTCTTTATCGACCTATACGTAGGTACACTCACTTCATCTCTAGAATATAAGTTTCGTTCCTAGGTAAAGTTCTTATATCAGAAAATAAAAGAAGGGTATTATTATGTAGCTCATATCTATAATATAATAAACTAAATGATTATCTATTACCATAGTTACATAGTCTTTCTTCCCATTTCTAAAGGCAAGCCGAATTTTATATCTACTCGATTCAATTTAAAATATGGCTTTGAATGTGAATGCAAACTTAAATAGGGACTGTTGAACATAATATGGAGCTAATATAACAAATGGGCACACATTGGTACCTATCATCCCACATGGGCAAAATTTCAAAAAGAGTATAACAAGATTAAACATTTAAAATCTGGTGGAGCATCTTACATGCTCAGATTGTGTCAAGATTGATGTTTTCTAAAATTGCTAGGTCCTATGCCACATGGCTAGATTTTTACATTATAAGTATACTGGTCATATCGTTACGCCTTTCCCCCGAGAGGGCTGACAGAGGTGTAATACAACACCTACACTTCGCCTGACGATATTCACTATTCAGTCCCAAATGTGACAGGTGGTGAGCCTGTCGCCATACACCGGCTCCAGTTATATAGCAGAAACAAATTGACACAATGAACAAATTGGTGCGTGCCGTCGGGTGGGTTTGAATCCGCTCCCTCTGGCTTAAGAGGCAGGCCTCCTCCCTCGTAAGACTTGTAATGATAATTAAAATGAAGAAATTAATCTCTGGATTAAATCTGGATCTGAGAGCCAAGTGTAAAATACAATTTAGGTCCACGGCATAGTTACCCCGCTATCATAAAGCAGTTTCAAGCCATATTTTAAATTGAATATCGTACCTACTTTACATCTCTCTTCTATATAATAACACGTACCTTAAGCACCCCTTATTAATCGAAGGCTGTGAAATAATAGCTTTAACCTATCCATTGTAGATACCATTGAAACATCATTTCATTTAGTCAATATTGTGGAACGAGTTCTCGTGTAAAATACTGCATGGTGTAACTTTCAACAATGTTCAAAGTTCTCTTCAGATAAGGTGGCGTAGCTGGGTATAGTTGGGTTTGAAAATGGATATGCTCACGTAGAGCTAGGACCTTAACTGAAAACCAGTTTCAAAAGCAGAGCTTCAATACTGGTGTCTAATTTTTTTTAATCGACAAAACCGAGGAGTTTTCTGATTCGACGCGTATTATACGAGTATATTTTTTCAATGTACGAGTATCATGCATTAAAAAAAATATAAACACGCATAACTTTTTATAGAGTAGTCCGATTTTGCTAATTCTTTTTTTATTGGATAAGGTATACTTCGAAGTTGATCTCATATCAATTTGGAAAAAATAAACCTACCCTAAGGGTAGGAAAATAGGGGGGATCTACACTCACAGCTTTTAATGCTGAGTTTAGACCGGTCAGTCTATTTTGTTTATATAAATACCCACAAAAAATCAAAATAAAATAAAAAAAATTTAACCGCCGAAAAACTAAAAAGTAAAAAATTACTAAGTTCTTAAACTAAAATAGGTATAAATACCTAAGTAATTTTGGAGTCAGCACCGAATAAGCAATTCAGGTAATTCCTATACCTTGGGTAGGTATAATTAAACCTACCTAAGTTTGACGATTCAGGTAATTCCTATACCTTGGGTAGGTATAATTAAACCTACCTAAGTTTGACGCCGACTCAAAATTACTAAGGTATACCCACATTAGTTTAAGAACTTAGTTATTAATTATTTTTTGCTTTTCAGTTTTTGGGCGGTTAATTTTTTGTTAAAAAGTTTTTATTTTCTTAGACCTATTTACCTAGATGTTTCTAATTTTTGTTCTAAGTGGAAAAATGCCGATGCAGTATTTTACATTGAATAGTTAGGTATCAAATCATGTTTTCAAGTACAAAGAACCCTTGCGTATTCCTACTAATCGAATTAAAAATGTACCTATAAAATAAGTATGAAATTGTTAGAATGATACCCTGTGTTGTAGAGGTAAGTAGGTAAGCACTTACCTATAAAGATATCCTTGTAAATAGCACATTTATACAGTATTTGTATAATATACTCTAATATATATAGCGTTGCACGATATTTACCAAAGTACATGATATTTATATTCTTCGTCTAACCTTGGTACTCTTTTATCTCGACTACTTACCGTCTAACTAAAACTTAACTCTTTTACCACGTTTTAAGGCCGCGTTTTTTATCTTAGCGGGCACAGGCTAGGTTGGCAGTAACGATAACGAGTACGTAGGGTCAGCTGGGGCAAATATATCGGTGAGGCAATTGCGTCTTTCGAGAATTACTGACAAACCCTTCAGAAATCAGGCAATTAACGCCATCTAGTACAGATTATTGCAAAAAAAATAGAAAAAAAGATGTGCAGGTGGTGCCTAATTTTTTAAAGGTTTGTCAATCATTTTCGAAAGACGCAATTGTCGCACAGACGCATTTGCCCCAGTTGACCCTTAAGCTTGTTTCATGGACCATCATTGCCCTGCTATTGCCGCTACCTTGCTACCGCTAGAGTTGCCCGCTAGGTTGCCGCTGCTGTCTCTACATTTATGGCAAACTAAAGATTATGGGAAAAGTGTAACAGCATGCACATTCTCATTTTTTATTACCTACTGTTAGAGCCGTGCAGTCACACAAGCGCGTTGCGTTGCAGCAACGCAACCCTACAACCTGCGTTGCCACTCGGCGCGTTACAGGAACGTTCAAAAGATCAACAACGTAGCAGCAACGCAGACACATTGCGTTGTTACGCGTCGCTGCAACGCAACCCCACTCGTTTGTTTTGTGAGCCCTCTATATGTGTTGGGTTGAATAGCCATTACCAAAATCTAATCAGGTTGTATGTAAAAATGTTACACTTTTTACCTCTTCTTTTAAAAAAACCTAGATACTTTTACAAAAATTACGTACTTTTATAATAACTTTCTGATCTAATTACAACTTCTAAATAGAAATAGATACCAAACCCGATACACGTGTGACAATAATAGGACCTTATGAATCTTATAAGCCTTTTGAAAGGTATTTTTCCACTTTTCCACATATTGTATAACAAAATACTTATATGACTAACACTTTCACTATTCACCTGATATTGTACTAACCAAGTTATGAAATAAAGGAAATGAAAAGAAAATAATCGTTGTTTTTTTGTGCACAACACAGCTATTCAAAATAAACTTCATAATTGGTATGATTAACAGCATTTTTTAATCCTTTCACTGGTGCATAATTCGAACCTAATCGTAAGTAGGAACAGTCTAATCTTTATTCCTTTCTAGCTTAAATTTTCACAACCCTTTCACCATAGCTTTGCACTACTATAATAAACATACATATAATCGTATTATTATACAGGTAATCACTAATCATAAAAGGAAGCCATTATTTTTATCGTCAGGTCAGGACCACCTACTTTCATCACGCTGACAATAAAGTCACGTTCGATGTAAATTTTTATGAAATTTGACCTCTAGGACATACCAACCTTTTATATGAGTGAAAGTTTAATTTTCCAGGACATATAAGGGGCGAAAGCCAGAAGATTTAGGAACAGGAAGTATTAGGAGAGCAGTATTATGGCAGGTGTCCGGTTAATCTACCTAATGCAGTTGCTCGCAATCATTATGCTTTTACGTTCTTAGAATTGAAAAGAGGCAAGTTGAAATGGAAAATAGGTTTCTCTTCCTTTGTATTCCTCGGTGACGTCAGTGCTTACATTCTTGGAATGTTACGTTAGTAGATCCTATTAAGCAGGTATTTAGTACCTATTTTGTTAAACACGTTGGGTTCGTGTGTTGGGTGTTGGGTTCGTCTCAGTTACTGCTCTAAATCTTATTTTTAAGGCGATACTTTTCATACAAAAATCAAGTCCGATCCTCGGTTCTCGTGATCTCATCTCAACTTCAAGATTTTTGCTTTAAATGTTTTGTATCTGTAATAGGTTTAGGTTATACTTTTCCAATTGTCTGTCTTAAGCCTGATTTACACGCTACAACTTTCTCGCCTGTTTCATTAATAATATTAAATCAACAAATAACTTGCGTCGTCTGAACAACAGTTGCTGACAATTCCTGAAGGTAAATTCTTGTATGCAATCAATTGCATTCAATCATTGCTCATAAATGTACAAGAAACTTGCACTGTGTTAATGGGCCTTTAGATTACGACAGTTTGTATTTCAGTATCAGTCAGATATGATCATCTTCTCCTGCCTAATAGTTTTTTTCTATACTAAGTTCATTGGGTATTAATAAAGTAATTAATTGGAAACCAACATTTCTTTATTTGTGTTCAATAAATAAAAATAAATATTCGTCAATAAATAACTAGCTCTACCTAGACTCTAGCCGTTTCGTTCGTGCTCCCGTGTACTCTGTACAAGTGTTTGTTATTTACATTATGAGGTATATATCGGTGGGTTATGGTGAAGAAGATGATGATGACGAGACGGAGGCGACGCTGGAGTAGCTCGGAGACTGGTCGGAAGCAGCTGAAGACCCGGAGTCACCAGGGAAGTATGAGCTGTAGGCGAGTTGGCTGGGGTCCCAGACTCGCGCGTACGGGCCGGAGCTGGATGGCTCCCACTGGGGGGCGCCGTAGGAGTCCTGAGGAGCGGCGGGGGTGGACGGGGGTCCGTACTGGTTGGCTGGAGGGCCGTATTGAGGCGCGGGCGGAGCGTCAGTCGGAGCCATCATCATCGACATGCCTGGAAGAATTAAATTAGGTTGATTTTTGCTCCTAAATTATCCTGTCACTTTTTTTGAGCTCTAAGGATTGAATGTAAGTTTTAACTCCAGTAATAGTTTTGAACTCAACCTAGCATTTATCGGGTTAGATGTATTTTAATACCTTTTGATACTTTTAAACTAGGTAATTAACTCTACAGTACAAATGAAATAATAGTTCCTAACCTGATTTCTTCAACACCAGGTTGTAAATCAGGAAGCCAAGGACGAGAGTGATGGCCAGTTTGCTGAGGATGAGAGCTTTGATGGCCTTGATGCCAATGATGGACACCAGGATAGGCATTAGTGCCTTCATCTTCAGCTTCAGCAGCAGCATGATTGGCAATAGCAACTTCTTCTTCAAGATGCCACGAGCTGAAACCAATTTTACACAGTGAGTTAAACAGCTTTTTAACAACATTTTTTTTTGTTATTAGGACTTCACAACTTTGGTGTAATGTGATATTACCTTCGCCGTTTTCGTTCTCGCTTTCGGGGAATTCGACATCCAAGCCCCTGTCAGCCCTGTAGGACACTTCAGCGCTTTGGAACATGAATTCAGGCAGTTGGAACCTGAACTCGTTGGTGTTGAGGATCCTCGCGACACGGTCAAAGATCACTTTGTCGATGTGCTGGTCGTCCATCGCCCGCGCTGACTCCGAACTCACTCCCAGCTTCGTATCCAGGAAGGAGAGAACTTTCACTTTAAGGCACGATATGGGAGCAACAGCCTCAAAACAATCACTGATAACACTGTCCAGTAAGTCATCACTTGTCCTTAATCTGCCGGTCTGAATTTCATTGTCTTTAATGGCGTAACTGCGCACGAGGGCGACCGAAGCCAGGAGGAGGCACAGACACTTCATTTTCCGATTTTTCACTGTGTCATTAGTTTTGATTAATTAGACGTTCGGCGCGGCCGGTTAATGGAGCAACAATGATTTAATTTTTCAATGGGCTTGGTATTTATACGTGATCCTTTGGTCAGCAAGGCACGCGGTGGGTGCGCGTGCTACGCATCCTGATGCCGGTCATACTTGGCAAACTATTTATTTTCATTTGAAAGTCCTGATGGTGAGAGTGGGTGCATTTTGGTTCTAAAATATGATAATTCATAACTTTGTGATGGGTGACATAAGCCTACAATCCTACTAATATTATAAACGCGAAAGTTTGTAAGAATGGATGGATGTTTGTTACTCTTTCACGCCAGAACGGCTGAACAGATCTGGACGAAACTTGGCACAGAGATAGACTATAGTCTAGAATAGCACATAGGATGCTTTTTAACCGCGGGTGAAACCGCGGGGTGCAGCTAGTTTAAAATGAATATTCAGTAAATTTAACTCCACTTTTTTTGTTCATTTGTAATTAGAGATAATAAATGACTTTTGCTGCGTCATGCGGATTGCACTGGAAACCAATAAAATTATTTTGTGTAATTTTTCATTCGGACATTAATGTTAGCGTGTAAGATACTTAAGTAAGTAAGTAATAATAAATTAATAATTAATAACAAAGTAATTGTTTTAAAGTACCTATTTAGAATTTTGTCTTGTTTGATTTACTGTTCTCTGATTCTATTAACCAATTGTATTGAAATGTTTAATGGATTGCCTCAAATTGACACCTTTTGTATGCCAGGAGTGTCAAAAACAGACAATTAATTAACAATTTCAAAAGAATTGCTTACTGGTCTTATTTTCAAAATGTTTGCGTTGGAATTTGATTGTTTTTGACGTGACGTTAGCCAAAGTGTAAAAAGTTCAGACGGCAGCCATTTATAATAATACTAGCTGCGCCCCGCGGTTTCACTTGCGGTAAAAAAATCCTATGTGCTATTCTAGACTACAATCTATCTCTGTGCGAATTTTCATCCAAATCTGTTTCTGAATTAGAATGAATTAGCCGTTCTGGCGTGAAAGAGTAACAAACATCCATCCATCCATTCTTATAAACTTTCGCGTTTATAATATTAGGAGGATAACACATGCTACCTAAGATACTACCCCTCGTAAAAAGATGAAATTTTGTTGTTGTTCTTCATAACATCTGTTCCTCTGTTCATAGTATTGATAGCGATGAAAGCATAGTTTGAAAAAGTCCACCTCTCAAGCCAGAGGGAGCGGGTTCAAACCCAGCCAACGGCAAGCACCAATTGGTTCATTGTCTGAACAAATGTGCGTATCATATGTCATCTACTACATGATAGGAGCCCAGTGTATGGCAACAGGCTCGCAGTCGCATTTGGGACTGAATATCGTCCGGAGAAGTGTGTGTGTTGTATTACACCTGTACCAGCCCCTTTAGGAGAAAGACGTGACGATATCTGTTCCCACAACATTTCTGGTAATGAACAACTTTTGATAGGTAGTTTTCAGCAGCAATGGATTATTTTTTACAGCAATTGAATATCTATTCGATGCAGCAGTGCTTTAGACAATAAATCAATTGTCAAGTCAGTATTCCGTTCAATTGCTATGCAAGGGTGCTCTGTAGATCAATGCCTGCATACATGCTAATTTCGTTTTACGTTTTCTTCATGTCTTATGGAAATAGTTACCGAGTCTGTTAGTTCTCGAAAAATAGTTAGCATAACATATCGACAGGCTTTTCCCCCGAGGGGGCTGGCAGAAGTGTAATACAACACCCACACTTCGCCGGACGATTTTTAGTTCCAAATGTGACAGGGGGCGATCCGAGCCTGTCGCAATACACCGGGCTCCAGTCATGTAGCAGATGACATACAATACGCACATATGCTCACACAATGAACAAATTGGTGCGTGCCGTCGGCTGGGTTCGAATCCGCTCCCTCTGGCTTGAGAGGCTGGCCTTCTCCCAACTACACTGCCATCGCTTCAATAGCCAAAACAGCATGGTGGTTATTATCATTGATGCGTCAACCTCTACACGACTGAAAACCTTCTTTCTTTCTGCTTCTTGAATTGCTGTTGTAGCCTGACGTTGTTAAGCTACCGAAAATGTTTTAATAGTTATCTACTTGCTTATACACTTTTGTCATGTAGATAGTCATATGCTCCGTTAGGTATTTATGTTGTAGGTACAGCCTTGGATATTAACATCTTTTTGTCTTTTTTTATCGAGTTCAAAATTTAAAAGAAAGAAAAAGACAAAACACTGTTTAACTACTTAATACTAAATTAAGACTATACAACGTTTATTGCTAATGGGGATAGATATATAGATAGATAAACTCTTTATTGTTCACACCACAGAAAACAAAACAACAAGAGAAAAATAATGATAAAACTTATTAAAATAATAGTGTAACAACTGGCGGCCTTATCACTAAAAGCGATCTCTTCCAGTGTTTTCGATTGAGTAAAAAAATTGAAAAAAAGAAAATCTATCCATCATCTATCGGTCTTTCCAATGTTTAGCAAGCCTGGCAAACAGGCTGCCAGAGCCTGATATACATAACTTTATAATTTATAATATATATTACTTAAATACATAGATATTAACTCCTAGAAATAGAATAAACAAGGCAAATATTCATATGATGAACATTTGGTTCATCATATGAATATTTGCCCTAGGTGGGAATCGAACCCACGCCTCCAAACTCAGAAGGCAGGTTCACTAGCAACTGAGCCACCGAGGCAGTCGAGGTTTATTGGTAAGGGAATAGAAATTAAACCAGCCTTTAATACCTACTTCCTCCAGATTTCCAGTATCTATTACATTGTTTACTTCAAATTCTGACTTCAGTTACGTAAACCATACAATTTGCCTAGAAAGTGAAACCTGCTCTGTTTTCGCAAAGAGTTCACTTTGCCGAATGTCCATTATGCAATAAGGGTTGTGCTGCATTGCGCATGCGCGACGCGCATCAATTTACATCTACCCGCGCTTGTGTCCGGATTGTGTAATGTTTTTCACTTCCGTTGTGTTGTCGGTAAAATGGTCTTTGAAATATCAGCAGAAACAATGAGGCCAAAAAATAATAATAAACGACTTTTTAAAAGAGCACTGTTTAATTATTGTGTTTGTATCTTTGTAAGATATAATTCTACTTATGCTATTCTGTTATCTTCGAATTTATCTTATTATGCTTGCAAAATATTTTTTTGTAATAGACCTCTAGGTCTATTTTTTTTTTTTGTCCTAAACTCTACTCTAGGACTCTAGTCCTAGAGTAGAGACCTAGAGTTAGGACAAAAAAAGCCAACTGCAACAAGTATTACGTGTAAGATAGTATGGTAACAGTATATTAATCAAAATTGATTACTTTAGATACATTACATACACATACACATTACATACAACACTTTAGATAAATAGCATGCATAATAATTGTATGGATTTACTCTGCAATAAAAATTATTTATTATCCATTATACTCTACACACATTTTCTAATAAAAGAAATTTGGTACATGGTACTCGCCTACGGGTAACTTGAAAAAAGCATGGCCACTCAACCACAAATCATCCTTATTAGGTAACAATCTACACATAACAGCGCCACCGTTCGTGACGGACATACCAACATATCACCTAAATGCTCCTCTTTTGGACACCTCTTTGGCAATATAAATAGACAAATTAACCTTTACCAACAACTAAATACGTCTCCAGCAGTTTTCGACTCTACCGCCATAGATATAGAGTTAAAAAAACACCATGAAAATAAATTGATTTGTCGAAGGCTTTTGAGTGGGGTAGTCAGTAGCTAGCGCCTGTAAGTACTCATCAACAGTGTTTATGGTTATGAATTCGTGCTAATGTGGACTCAGTGGGTCAGCAGGGTAAGAATGCCGAGCAGCTGTCAAACGCATCCTGAGGCGTCCCGCTGAATTCTAATGAGGACTGCCACAGGGTGCGGTATCAGGACCATTATTAATAAATAATTTATGATTTTATTATAGTCGTGTTTTTTTATCCGATTATTGAAAGATATTTTAAAATGAAATCTATGATGTACATTGTATGTGAATCTCGTTTATTAATTAAATCTGAAAACTCAGACATTTCGGTGCCAGTCGCTATGCCTATTCAAACATGATTTTTTGTCTTTTGAAAAATGAATAAAACATTTGCATTTTCTTAGTCTGCATAACCTGCTGGTCATCTGGATCTTTCATTTTCAGGAAGTGTTTTACACTCTGCCAGTCGGGTTGTATATCGTCTAATAGCAATCACCAATTAGACACTTCGCTTGCCGCCGATGTCATTATCAAGTTTTCTAATTAGTCGTCGAATTGCTAATTTAGTTGGATAGTGTTGTACTAATTCACGAGTTTTGTGACATGTGAATACGTGACTGGCTTGTAGAACATGTTGTACAACATGACTGTCATCGTTGTCGTACCTCGGGGTTTCATCCTGGTTTGGTTATATCATCACAATACCTAGATGATTATTATCATCATAATGCATGGATAGGATTATTATCATTTCATGACGTGAGGTAAGAAGGTTATATACGTCAAAAAACCAAAATTCTTGGATCACAGGAGTAACTAAAATGCAATAACTGTTAAACCATTAATTACAACTTCTATACGTGTAAGTAATAATTGAGCCTTTTTATGTCCAAACTTCCAAAGCACAGAAAGTATTACAAAATTCTTTTAATGCTGATTAAGTACAAAAAAAAGACAAAAATTTACTGAAAACACTGTTCACACTAAGAATTGCTATGAACTATTATGCTTCGTATAAAGCATACTCGCGTATCTGCAAAAATCAGCAGTTCCATTTATCTAAACAAGGACTTGTTCAAACAACCGCACACTCACTACCCTTCCAGCCTGCTGCGATCGTCTGGATTAAATGCCTACGTATAGAAGTTGGCAAGAATGAGATTTTGAAACTCCAATTACTCAGTAATAACAAGCAATTAGAGCTATTAGTGATCATTCCAATGAGAAGAATTACTCACTATTCTCTACAGCGGGTGTAAATTTAAATCACTTTTCCGCTAGTCTGGCGGAGCTTGGCGCGTGATGCGGCAACTCTACGTACGTGCTTGTAACATTAATCACATTTGATAGAAAGCTGATACTTGATCAGAATTAAATGTATCAAAGAAAGTGCTTTATTTTTATATCTTTTTGACCCTTACTACATTGTAGAGTTGTATCGATTTTAATCTATGCTATTTTCACCAACCTCATTCTCTACGAAAGTGGTACACCTTTCCTGTGGACTAAATATTTGTGAATATCGATAGATAATGCTTATTCAGAGCTAGAAATTGAATTAAACAATCTTAGAACACAAATATATCAAAATTACCTTTTTATCATGGCAAAATATTAAAATTACCTTTTTATTTATTATTTTTTTGGTTGGTTTACTTAAATATTGCAGGGTTTTGAAATAGGTAGAAAATATCTATGAATATTACTGCCTGCTCTTTATTTCTTGTAGTTTAGTAATTTGGGTTAAAAATGAAAGTCAATTTGGAAATTATTTTATTTTTAATGCTTAGTGCAATATTTTCTTCGAAATCAACTTTCTTTATTCGCACCAATTTTAATAGGTGAGTTTTTGGAAAGAAAAGGAAGGAAAAAATAAAATTAAGAAAATAATTTTTCGATGATTTATTACAAAATAAAAATAAATAACATTCACACATCACAATCACACCATCTCGCACTCACAATTGATTTAAATAAATAAGTTGCTTTACATAGTATTTACACGTTCACGGCTAGAAACCGTTATTTTTGGTCTATTTCCGTTCGAATATCGAATTTCGGAACGGGATTCTCATCTCAAATCGGGTAGGAGGTCGTTAAGGTTTTTTCAAATGTTGAGGGTAGTTGTGTTTATTGGTAGGCGTTGTAAGCGAGTTCTTGCGCTTGGTCTTCTGGTTCAGCGTCTCGTCGGCGGCGGGTGGCGGCGTAGGCTGCATCCCAGGGTCCATGCGCAGAGATCTGCGGGTGCGAGTTGTCAGCCGCAATCTGGGTAAACTAAAACGTTAGACATACAGATAGTCAAACAGATAGTTGTTAGTCCACAAGTAAGAAATGTTATGTGCATATCGGTCTGTGCTACAGTCGAGAATAGTTGTGGTGTGCAGTCGTTTTCGTGTGCTCAGGACAGATAGACAGATTCAACTCGATTTTTTATTGAGGTCTCTTGAACTAATAATATGCCAACACCGTTGACACACTAGCGTGATATGCAGGCATTGAAACTATGACAGGTGCCTCATAGAAAAAAATCGAGTTAAATTACATTTCAACTCACCTTCTTGCAGAGCTGGAAGATGGCCAGAGCAACGGATACGACGAAAGAGAAGAAAGACAGCTGCAGCGCGTTCCAGGCTTTCAGACCGAGCACGCCGATAGCCAGAGGGATGAGGGTCATGGCCTTCAGGAGCACGAACACTAGGATGGGCACGATGATCTTCTTGAGCTTGGCCTTGCGAGCCTCGCCGACGGAGCGGGCACCTTCCTTGTTAAACTTAATGTTGAGGCTCAGCTCGTCGTTGTCAAGATTTCTCGGGCTGACGGTCACTTTAGTGTCAGCGATGGGCAGCTGGAAGGTCACGTCGTGAGACTGGATGTAGCTTTCTACGCTGTCGAGAAAGTCGCCGCCTGATCGACCAGTGACGTCATTGCCGGCTCCGTTCTTGGACACCTCCACAGCATCGGAGATCTGGAAGACGTTAATCTGTTAATTGAATGTTAAACGATAACATTAAAAATTGAAATTGATAGAAAGTTGTTTACCTGGAAAGAGTCCTTTTTAAAGATGGAGTCCAACAGAGACATGACCTTGTACTTAATGCAAGCGGCAGGGTCAGATCCTTCGACGCAGCCAGACCTCATTTCTTCGACCATGCCGTCCATGGGGGTTCCTTTCCAGAACCCGGCTTTCGCCGGCTGGGCCACTGCGCTCCCAAAGAGAGCGAGGGCAACGAGACACACCACTTTAGACACCATTGTGCTCCTGATGTTGATAGATCGGTGGATGGATGGGTTGTGATAGTTTCGACAAGGACCTCACTGTTTTTATACAGCTATTTCAAATTCAGCACGTGGTGTGCAGTTCCGGTACGCATTGTCTTTCATAGTACGAGCCAGGTGTGGACTTGCGACGTTCTGTCGCGTGCTGGAGACGAGTGTAAGGGAAAGCTATTTGATTCGAATCCTCCTTGACGCCTCGGATTGAGAAAGGCTTAAGTTGTGAGTATACGCTTTGAGTGTCGGACACTTTGGCACGCGCATTTGGAAGCTCCTTTTCTGTTGTCTGTGACACCGTTCCCTGATTCAGAGGTGTGATCCAGTTTTTTGTCCTCCTCCTTCGCTTGAGTATTTTCTATGGTGCAAGCGAGAGGTGCGGTGTGTGAAACATTGAGGCGCTTCGTATGGAGCAGCAGACGTGCGCACGCGCTGTTTTGCATACGTAATCACATCTAACGACAGCATTGAACTTGTCCATCCGGAGATTACTCCGATGATACATTGATCTCTGACCGATTTCTAACTCTCCCTTTTTAATCTAAAACAAAAAGAATGTAATTTGTAAAGTGTTCTAATTAAGTAGCACTTCTTAGGGTTTATCAAAAGCATTTGTATATTTTATCTATTTGTATTTAAAGCTCCTATTAAATCTTTTAAATGAATAGTTTGATTTTGATGCCATTTTTCATTTGCAGCTAGGCGCAGGCGTTAGCTTAAAAACATTGTAAAACATCAAGAGCCTTATTAATAAACGATGTATATATAATAAACGATAGCCTCGGAATAGTTTTACTTACAGTGTTTTGTCTTTTACTTTCGTTTATTATAATATAATTATAAATATATTATAATAATATGTAAAAAATTATCGTTTTAACTCAACTGAAAGAGACAAAACACTGGAACTATAAATAGTTAAAACCAATGTTAAGAAATGTAATCCAGCTACGAAAAAATGTAATCCAGAAATTCTCAGCTTTAACAATTTTGTTTCACTTCCTTAAACATTTAATTAAATGCCAAAGTAATATATTTTAAAGGCAACTGAGTCTTATTCAAACGAAACCAATTTTGGTTTATCTATAGGTGTTATGCTAATGGAGTTTAGTATATTTTAGCGGTCGCAGGTGATTGTTTCACCCATTTTTTTTAACCAATTATTTGGTTTTTTTTTCTTCTAAATAATACTCGTGTTTAGCAGTGCCATCAGTTTTGAATTTCTCTCTCTCTCCAACCTTCGCCGTTTTTCTTCAATAATTTAATATCTATTCGGTAAAACTGTTTCTTGAACAAATCTTTACTGTATTGCCGCTATAACGTAGCATTAAGTACACCAAGGAATATGGGTTACAATTAGGTAGGTGATTTCACTATTAAGGCAACCTAAGTCAAATAACTAGTGTGTTGTGAGCTGCGCTTTTGTTCTCCTGTACAGGTCGCATTCCTCAACCGATTTTCGAAAAAAAATGTGAGCAGGTTCGACAATTATACAGAATTTATTTTGAAAATTGCTAAGATCATTTTATTAAAAAATGTTTATCTTTTTCATTTAAAAAAAAAAAACCTAAAATTGTCTCGACAAAAAGATCCCACTAATATTATAAACGCGAAAGTTTGTAAGAATGGATGGATGGATGTTTGTTACTCTTTCACGCCAGAACGGCTGAACAGATCTGGATGAAATTTGGCACAGAGATAGATTATAGTCTAGAATAGCACATAGGATACTTTTTAACTGCAGGTGAAATCGCAGGGCGCAGCTAGTTCTTTATAATTGTCGAAACTACTCACAAAATTTAAAGACAATTGGTTAAGAAATGAGATCCAGATAGCATTCGGACATACGAAAGCATTTTTCAAGCGAAGCGTCCCTGCGTTAGCTTCGACAAGCTAACGCAGGGACGCTTCGCTTGCTAACGCTCGTTCGGTCGATTATACCTACTCGTATTCTGTCCAAGTCATACTAAGTGCTCTTGAAAAGCATCACCTCGCCCTACCCAATCTAGGGAAATTCTTTTTATTGTGCACTTATAGAAGAAAAGCCATTTTACGCAATGACGCGGACTACCGTCGAACACGCTTACCTTGAAGGCTAAGACTATCTGTTTCTTCTAAACCCAGGGTCGGACTAGCCATATAGTCAGTAGGGTGACATTTGCCAGCCGGGCCCCAGCCGGCGCGGGCCTCCTTCGGACTTGGCTAACGGAGCTTGCTGCAAGCCAGACGGTAGGTAGGTTGGGAGTTACGCCCTGTCTCGGGCTCCTGGCTTGTGGGGAGCCACGCGAGCTGTCTAGACCAGTCAGTCATCCTTAATCTACCCATTTTTCAGATCTTGGATTTAAAATATGAAAGAAATGTAACATAGACCATACTTTTCGTGAGCAGTTTTGTCGTTTTGTCCATCAACTGAAAAACAGCTCAACTAGAATAGAAATAACGATTCCATAAGTGACACAAATTCCTGGCTGGCTAACGGCGATATCTATTTTGTTATTGATCCGGCATAGTGCCCGGGCGGCATACTGATTCTGGCGGCCATATAGCGACGGTTCCGTATAGGTGAAAGTGATTGCAAGACTCCAATTATATTAATGAGTGAAGTGATGATAGTTAATATACAAGGGAAGCTTGTGAAATTAATATGAATCAGCTGTTGAGTTGGCGTAGCCAGGTGGGGGCACTTGTAAACGGTACTATCAGCGAAAGAACTCAGTAGCTCTGACCACCCTTATGCTATCTGTGTGCTATTTTCACACATGATTACACCGCTTAATACGATTTTTACGTTTAACGCTTTTTTTTATTTACGCTTATTACGTATTTTTACACCGCTATTTTTTATATGCTGGCAAATTTTTAAAGGCTGGTTTTCTACATCATAACGGACAACTTTCACTTTGGGACCAATTCTAAATCTCTACATGAACAAACGACTTTGGGATAAATCCTAAAATCGCAAAACACAAGTATAAATTAGAAATTTAAATAACCCCGATTCTTTAATAACACCGATTCTCATCAACGCTGATTTTCATCAAATATAGCTAAGAACATTCCCGACTTTCAAACAAAAAAAAAAATCAAAATCGGTTTATCTGTTCAGGAGCTACGATGCAGACACACACACACACAGATGTTTGTTATGATGTAGGTAAAGAATGAGTATATACAATTTTGCTAAAATAGCGGTGTAGAGCAGAGACTCAAACCAAAAATAGCCCAGGGTAAAAAAATTGCCTATTCGTGACCTCACTGGAGTGGATAAAAAAGTAGTCTAAATTCTTTCTCAAGATACAAATCGGTTCAGCCCTGTCCTAAAATAGTACTTAACACTAACTTAATTGTAATGGTGATATGACTAAGTGACAGGACTTTTCAGAAAAGTGCATAAAAATAGGCAACGAATGAACTACCTAAATATTTTTGTACTTACGTAAAAATGCCTTAGTTCCTAAACGACCTTAATAACTACACCAAACCTAATTCACGTTCCCCATTTCATTCGTCGAGTTTTGCGTTGGAAGATCTATTTTGAAATTTTGCTCCTCAAATGTGTACTTACTTAAGATTTCATTCACCTTCCAAATTAATTAGAAGCAGTTATCCACTTATCTACGAAACCGTCATTTCTAAATATTTACCAAGAACATAATCTAGGAATTAAAAGCTCAAGTATAAAATACTTCGCATTTGAGTTTTGGGTTCAGTACAAAACCATTTTACGAATAATTCAATTTTCTTAAAGAAAATTCATACGTAAAACAAAATCATAACATTATGAGTTTATACAATAGTATAATTGAATTATCAGGTTGTAAATAATTGTTTAAATGTTCTGTAACCTGTATTGCAATTTGCAATCTCTGAATCTCAATACATAATCTTAACCAAGTACAAAATGCCAGCACATTACCATATTTTAATTTAATTACTAACAATGTGCCAATGAGATATTTTAAAGTGCATCGGGTCCTACGTAACTCATAACGAATTCATAGGCGCGCTTAGGAAGCACTGACGAACCAAAAGTAAGGAGCGAAGCCCACACTTGGCTAGTAGAGGCCAGCCATTCAATATTTGATATTAACACACCACTTAGTTTTATATTCGACGCCACGGAGACCGGACAGAATAACCAGTGGAAAAATTCAGTTCAGTGACCTAAAATTTTCATTTCCTTTAATGTGACAGTGCCCTAAAAATGTCTAGACTCACAGTTACCAATTTTAATAAAAGGGCCGGTAGCCCTTTTCAGAACAAACAGAAGGAACCTGGGGAAATCAAAATCGTGCACGAGGAAGTGCTACAAAAGTCTAGTTTTGACAAGCAGAAGGAGAAACAAAGCGAATTGATGCAGAAAGTAAACAAGAAAACTGCGGAGTATCAATCCAATAAACCTAGCTCGGGGGTGTTTACAGAAGTGGTCACACACGGCGCGTTCACATCTAAAAGCGCACCTAAAGACAAAGTGACTAAAGTTGAAAATCCTCCAGCTACGCCGAAGAGTAACGGTTCTAATGGAACCAAAGCCTTTCTTGGGTTTCCTTCGTCAGCGAATGACCTCGCTCTGGACGCCAAATCAGACTTGGAATCAGACCTCAACATCTCAAAGGAAGTAAAAGAAAAAGTCATAGAGAAATTATTTAGACTTGTTTCGATGGTGCAACATGTTTACGAATCTAAAGTGAGAATCATGAGTGAATTCGAAAAGTTTAAAGACACTCATATGAAGAACGAAATCAGAAGAGAGAAAGAACATTCGGAGCAGCTTTACAAACTGAATATGAATTTTCAGAACGAAGTGATTCAATCGATTCAGAGACTGAAAAGCGAATTGGATATTTCTAGAAACGTGTCCATAAATATTGAAGAAGAAGAGTCATCGCCGTTGAAGGATAGTTCGATTGATTTCAATACCTCTGATGCTGCAGAGCACTCAGATCCTGTTGAGAAGAAATATGAGGCTATTTCCTATGATGATGTCAGTGAAGATAAGCTCATTTGCGCTAAAGACGAAATTCTGAACGATGACAAATAATAAGTGACTAATTAGGTAATTATCGGTAATAAAGGTGTTTTTGGCTGGATGATTCATTTTTACCTGTCTACGACAATATTTCTAGTATGTACTAACTTAGGGGGCTGAGCTACCCACGTCCGTAGGAGTGTACTGTATTTTGATTCCCTACACGTGGTCCCCGGGTAGTGCTAACCGGGTAGCAAACTCTGGTGGAAGGCTTCGGCCGTGGCTAGTTACCACCCACCGGACCAAGCCATGCCGTGAAATGACCTAGTCGTGTTTCGGGATGTAGTCCGGTGTAACCGTTCCGAAGACGGGTCTGAGCAGTAGCGCACTTGTAGCGCCTCACTCAACTGCCGTCTTTGTACTTCTTCACTCTAGTAAACTTCAAGGCTAGAGTGAATATGTATCTTATAGGTCATCGTGCTCCATCTTAGACCACAACGTCGCTTAACATCAGGCGAGTTGGTGGTCAAACGCCGACCTATTCTACATTAAAAAAAAAAAAACTTCCAAAATATTAATATAAATATGTATTGTCAATGGGCAATGTCACTTTTTTTCTTGTATTTTTATTTTGTTCCTTTTGTGCTGTAGAGTACTCATTCATTAAGCCGCAGAATGAATAACAGTTACTGTAGTTTGTAGAATTATTATAATACCTATAGCAGTACAAAAGTTTTGGGCAAAGTATGCCTTAAAATTAGAAGTACCTACTTAGATTTAAAGAAGTTACAATTCTTATTCTTACACTAGATGCGCCTAGCAGTGCTACCCGTTGTTAAAAAGTAGCTGTGATATTACAGACTATAATATATCTCTGTGCCAAATTTCATCCAGATCCGTTCAGCCATTCTGGCGTGATTGAGTAACAAACAGCTACCAGTGAGTAAGTATCCATCCATCTATCCAAACTTTCGCAATTATAATATTAGTGTGATTAATGTGATACATTGTAATTATTATTCGTTCAATAAGTTTATTGAACACATTAATCACAAAGTTAGATATAATAACTGTTAAAGACGCCATAATGACATAATCCAAAGGCAAATAGTTACTAAAGCTGTTTACTTGGTCAAGGTCAATCTACTGAGTAGGAGTGTGTGGGATGGTGCTAGGAATTCGCTCGACAATACTGAACTGTTTACTAACAACACCTGTTTGTAAGTAGGTAGTAAGGATTCAAATAATTGCTGTTATTGATAAGTACCACTGGGTTCTTGAGTAGCGTTTATGAACAGAAGACACAATGTGAGAGCACAAGGTGAACAGACAATCTGTGGTAGACACGTCACATTCGGTTTCAAGTGTACAAGTGATGATGTTTCAACAAACAACAACGCCCGAACGTTAGCTACTGATTAGACGAAATACGAGCTTAAATGTTACGTAATTTTATTGTCAATTAGTCTAATCAGTAGCGAATGTTGGAGCGTTAGAGATAATAGATTGGAATGAAAGCGTTTAGAATCGCTTGACAGCGTCTGGAGCTTGTCAAGAGCCCCAAGGGTCACGGTAAACCGCTGACCTATCCTGACCTGTGGTGCTATTCAGAACCATTCGGAAACGTTTCCGTTCGGATTTCATACATTTTAAGCCTAAATTATTCGAATGTCACTCTATATTCATAAGTTTTTAAACGTGATTAATTCTTTCGATCGGATTTATACTTGATTCCCTTTAACAAACTGTGTAAAAGTAGACTGAGATTCGAACAATTTGAGTTTGAAATTTCTGGGATCCGATCGGAAACGTTTCCGAATGGTTGTGAATAGCCCTGCTGAGCAGTGCAAGACCGGTCATTGTGGAGATCATTAGGGGAAGCCTTTGTCCAGCAGTGAACCTCTTCCAGCTGAGATGATGATAAATAAATAACGTTTCACACTCATTGCGTCTCACTAGATTTTCCTATGTCGAGGATACCATGAACAACACACAAAGACATGGACAACTAAAGAATGATGAAGTACTAATAGCAGCATTGCTCAGTTGTAAAATTAAGGCGCTAGAAAAGAACCATTTCGCCTCACGAGCTTGGAAAGATTCTATTTACCATTTGAAATCTAAGCGTAAAAGTGTATTTTATCCGCTAGCATGCAAAAAAATATAGAATTCGAACGTTACAATTATCGCACTGGCTAGCACGAAGGACTGCATGAAATAAAAACAAATCTTTTTCCTCGCTGTGGTGAGGTGAAAAGTTGTGTTTCGCTCGATAGCAATATTTGGTGTCTCGTTCTTTTTAAACCCTTGCTTAGCTCAGGATTTTATAGACTATACCTAGGTACTCGTATTTACCTCTACCATTCGCTTCGCTCGTAGTTCAATCCTCGCGCCAAAAAACAACAGCTTTGCTAAATAACTATCAAAAAGAAAGCGCCTTACTAATTTCTACAGCAACCAGGACAAGTTGGTAATCTTATGTAAAATGTGAGTAACCTCTGAAGTGACTAGAGGCAACGCAGTGATGACAGATAGCTGAGAGTGTTTAAGAAGTTTTGTTTTGCATTTAAAATACTTTTAAAATAGTATTCAGCTAGAATTGATGCTGTGATCGTGGTTTATTGTGTTGCGAAAGAGATTCAAACAGTGAGTTTTTAAGAAGGAACAAGATAAAAGGTAAATAAAAGTTTATTCAATTCTGTATAACTTGGAGAGTGAATTAATGCAATTTTAGTTCCCAGTGTAGTAGCATCATGTATAAATATGGTATAGTCAGTGCTTTTGGCGAATCAAGGGTTTTCCCCTGACGTTATCTACTTACTTATACATAATGATGAAATTATATTCTTATTATTAGATAAATAATATAAACATGTAGGTACTTAGTTATTTAAATTTGACTGTTATTTTATATTAAGCGTCATTTATCTTAAATATATATGTATATATGGATGTACATATCTCAGTCTTTGGCAGCTATAGTAGATACAAGTTTTGCTTAGTTTCGAGTCAGACGACCGAATTTGCAACTACGTCCCGAAAATTTGTTATATTATTTATTTCTAAATATCTTTGATCTCTTGTTTAATTTTACTCCTAAATATACTCCTAATAATTTAAATAGATAATAAGTTTTTATCTTAATAAAGCATGCACCAATATGAAGATCAATTTAAATTTTGACCATAACAACCTTGCTTATCTATTAGGAATAATACAGCATATAACATTATAGACATGAATGTAACGGCATAATACCTTTAATAAATGTATTTTAATTTTCAGAATGAAACCCTCAAAGCATTTTAATGCTGTTCAAGCTCTCGGACTGCTGTTTACTCTGGTAGCAGTAAACTCTCGGCCAAGCTGTAAAAAAATTGGAAACACCGATGTGGTCTGCACAGCTGGCAACACTGACTTCATCCTCCAAAGAGGATTGGTTTCTGATAACAACCAAACCACACGAATCACTTTGAACAACTGCCGCATCACCAAAGTTGACCTCGAAGCATTTGAAAATGACGACAACCTAAAATATTTAGATTTGGCAAATAACAAAATTGACAGACT
This sequence comes from Peribatodes rhomboidaria, assembly GCA_911728515.1. Taxonomy (NCBI): domain Eukaryota; kingdom Metazoa; phylum Arthropoda; class Insecta; order Lepidoptera; family Geometridae; genus Peribatodes; species Peribatodes rhomboidaria. The sequence goes on from OU452190.1 coordinate 5,039,581, forward strand.
AGAACTTGGAGTCCTGGATGGTAACATCCTACTAACACAACTAAATCTTTCAAATAACTTGCTAACTTCTTTCCCTCTTGGACTGTTTGATCAAAAGCCAAACTTGGAAGTGCTTGATCTTAAATCCAACAGACTAAGTTCTCTGGAGTTGGGAATATTTGATCCCTTAGAAAAACTTGTGCATCTCGATCTGTCAAGCAATGCGCTCACATTCAAGGATATCGATCCATACATTTTTGATAAAAGCATCAAAATAAGATTCATGGATTTCTCGAGGAACAACATGTCCGGATCCCCGGAAAACTTGTTAGCTGCGTTTACAGAACTTGATGTTTTAAATCTAGAGCAATGTTATTTGGGAGAGGTTCCTTCTTTTGCTACTAAATCCAACTTGAAGACAATGAAGCAACTTTTATTGTCAAATAACGTAATAAGTAGAATCGATCAATCTGGGACTTTTGTAAATTTGGACAATTTGGAGTTATTGAATCTAGCTGAAAACGTTATACAAGATCTTGCTGTTGATGTTTTTAAACCCTTAAAAAAATTAAAAGTTGTAATTCTAAGAAACAATAGACTGAAGTCCATACCTGATAACCTGTTCTTAAATTTAATTGCCATAGGAAATGTAGACTTGTCGTACAATGTAATAGAGTATATGCCAGTAAATGCTTTCCGTGGTACTTCCATTAAGAATTTAAATCTTTCTCACAACAGATTTTCTTATCTCGAAGCAAATTTCTGTTTAGAGTTAAGAAATTCCGGAGTAAAGTTAAACAAATTTTATTTTAATGATAACCCTTGGCAATGCGCGTGTTTAAACGAAATTTTAAGCGAAGTAAAGATGTACAACATTAAGTATAATAGTGTTAAGTACAATGGAGGAATTTCGGTCTGTGTTACTACGACTAAGTTTGTTTGTAAAAGACAGATGAGTGAGAATGGTTTATTCATTGAAATGTATGATAGAAAAGGCAATTAAAAACGCTATAAACCTTGGTGACATTTTTACTGTTTTCTGAAAGTGTATTTTTATACTAAGAAAAAAAAATGCTAAGATTGAATAAAAACAATTGTAGTGAAAAATCAGACTGGGAAATACTCGTATCTATGGGTAAAATATTTGATTAATTATTTTTATTCGGATGTTGTATTGATATTAAAACGAACAGGTTCAGTGTTCACTCAGTAATGTTGCAAGTACGTGGTATTTAACATAATTATCAATAAATAGCTGCTCCTTGAGGTGTTCCCCCGGTTAAAAAGTAGCCAATGCGCTATTCTAGATTATAATCGCGATCTCTGAGCCAAATTTCATCTCGATCCGTTTAGCCGTTCTGGCGTGATTGAGTAACAAACATCCATACATCCATTCGTGCAAACTTTTGCATTTATAATGTTTCTGAGATTACTGGTTTGTGATTTTTATGAATACATATTCAACTGTGACGTGTAACTATAGGGGTTATCAATAAATTCTGACTTCTGATTTCTATTTTTTTCGCCGTTGTTTTGGTCTGAAATAAAACAATAACAGGCAAGATGCAAACAACATAAAAAAAACATCCATATGATAAGGGCTACGAATCAACAGGTGGGAAAACCCGGACTTCTCTCTATGCTCGACAGACTGGCCTGGAGCCACGAGAGGCGGACGTAGGTTGACGCTTACGAAAAAATATGTTTTTTAGTTTTGAAACTTTATATATATTGAAGTGGTGTATGACTTGTACCGTGAATTGAGGGAAGTACCCAATCGGATCATTGGCAGCTGACAGTACAATCGATAAAGGTAAATTACTGAATTTTAAAGTTTAATATAACACTGGGTTTTGTTTATTTAATAATACGTTTAGGAATATTACTACTTAAATGTGACTAAATGTGCTGCTGATTAAAACATGATTTTAAATTTAGTCATAACTGTAAAATTCCAAAAAAATATTCTATACCTGTACCTACTACGAAATATAATATACAAAAAACATTATCCGCAAAATAAGCTGTGCTAATTTTTTCTAATACTTATCTGTTTTGTTCCAGAATGAATCTTTCAAAAAACATCGCGTTCTTTGCAATTTTAACTAATCTTTTAGCAACTGCATTTGCTCTACCAAATTGCCAAACATATCAAGAGAGAGATGTAGTGTGTACCGTCGGTAACAGTGATTTCATACTTCAGAGAGGTCTAGTTTCAGACAATAACAAAACTACAGCAATCACTCTCAAAGGCTGTCGTATTACTGACCTCGATTACGAAGCGTTCAAAAACGATGAGAATCTGCGATACATAGACTTGTCAGTAAATAGGATTGCAAGATTAAAACTCGGTGTACTGGATGAAAACAAGCTAGTGACGTTCTTAAACCTGTCTTACAACGTACTGACCACTTTTCCACTTGGCCTCTTCGATCAAAAACCTAACCTGGAACTGCTTGATCTCAAGGGGAATAAACTTAACTTACTTGAGCGGGGAGTCTTCGACCCGTTCCGTAAATTGGCACATCTAGATCTATCAAGCAACTCTCTCCTGGGTAGAGATATGGACCCACAGTTGTTCAAGAACTGTCACAAAATAAGGTTCCTGGATTTTTCAAGAAATGACATGTCTGATTCTCCGGAAAACTTACTGCAGGCACTTATAAATATGGATTTCCTGAATTTGGACAGATGCTCGTTGAAAGAAGTTCCGTCTTTTGCCACGAGAACTAACTTGAAGACGATGAAGCATCTGATGCTGTCAACTAATCAGATAAGTAAGATTAAACAACCAGGAACCTTTGCGAATTTGGATAATTTAGAGATACTGAACTTAGCAGAAAATGTGATAGAAGAGCTTGCGGCCGACCTGTTTCAACCCTTGAAAAAGTTAAAAATGGTAGTTTTAAGGAACAACAGATTGAAGACACTGCCAGATAATCTCTTCCTAAATCTGAAAGCAATGGGAAATGCAGACTTGTCGTACAATTTTATAGAACATGTGCCTGTAAACGCTTTCCGAGGCACTTCTATAAAGAATTTAAATCTTTCTCACAACAAATTCTCTTACCTCGAAGCTAATTTTTGTTTGGAACTAAGGAATTCCGGAGTTCAGTTAAGCAAATTTTATTTCAATGATAATCCTTGGCAATGCGCGTGTTTGAACGAGATATTAAAAGAAATGAAGACCTATAGAGTTAAGTACAATACTGTTCGATACGATGGCGCGTATGCAGTCTGTGTTACTACAAAACATTTTACATGTAAAAGGCAAATGAGTGACAATGACTTTTATATTGAACTGTACAATAATAGAGGGAGATAAGTGGACAATATATTTTATTGCTGATTCAACTGCAGTACTAAATAACAAATGTGATTCTTACTTATTGTAAGAATGTCTATTTATTACATGTAGGCTAAGACATATGTGTCTAAAGTCAGTAACTGGACCCATACTACAGTTAAGTACTAGTAGAGTGTTCATGATAGATACATATTCTAGTTAATCTACTAATTAACTATTTGGATAAAATTATATAATTTGAATGAAATACACTTTTTTCTTTTATATCTATTACTAAATACGAATCTCACATATTATTATCCATAGGAATTAAGAACTTAGAAATATAGGCTAAAAGTGTGTACATATCATCTGCACAGTGCATAATAACACATTTCTTCGCGCAATAAGTATAAACTAAAATTTCCCCTGACACACACAGACAGGACACGTCAAAAATAACACCCCGTCATTTTTGCGTCGGAGGTTAAAAATTGAACGAACCTTTTTCATGTTGATTTACTAGTCGTAGGAAGCCGAAAAAATAAAAAAAAACATGTCATACATCAATGTCGTTCGAATTCCGAAGAAAACTAACTTCACATTTATATGAAGGTCTAAAACATGTTTTTTATTTAAAAAAAAAGCAGAACCTAAGGAATGTGCAGGCGTTATTGCTAAAATTATTACGTATGAATAAATTACGAGAATCGTTTCCAACTAAACTAATGCCTAACTAAGAGAAATCAAACAAAATGATTCAATAAAACCGCAGAACCATACACAACTTTCTTAACATACCCGGACACAAAGAATTCTGCCAATGACGACCATTTATCTATTTTAAATATAGCACCAGAAGCCTACTGACATTTTTTATTTATGCACTCACTTGTACTCTACCGATGAGGGTATAATATTGCATGCAAGAGATGCATATGCATAGAGGTAACAAGTAAATCATTATTAAAAGAAAGAAAAAAAAGCCGGCTGCAAAATTTGGTACCCTATGTCACTTATACTATCAAGACGATTCAAATGACACCCCACATGTCGAAATCTATCAAGCTGTTTAGGCTGTAGAGCGTGCCAATACATACATACATACAAACATATATACATACATACACTCGGTAAACATAATGCTCCTTCTTGCGCAGTCGCGTAAAAAAAAGCGAGCCTCTAAACCAAAAAGCAACGGCCCACGGAGAATAGCAACTACACACCCAAAAACCATTTACAAATTAAATCAGCATTCATCAAGATGATTACTAAAAACATGCATAACCTGCGCGTATAATAGTTTTTTAGTGGCAACAAGGAAAACTCGTTCGCAAAAATACCCGTACATAAAGTATTCATTGATGCCCGCGAGACCGGCCCAAGCGCATGTGAACCAGCTTTTTTTACAAAGAAAAAGTTGTTATTGTTGAAAATATCTTGTATGGTGAAGTCAGTTCGTTTTGTGAGGTGGTTGGTGGCAGAATTATGTTTGGATCACACATCAGCTAAAGCTGCTAAAGCTTAGAGGTAATGTTGATATCCCTTTTTCATACTTGGTAGATGTATTATGGTAGATAGCTGTAATACCATAAAAAAATAGTCGACTTTGCTAATATTAAAGTAGATTCTGTTAGTGGTGTCAGTGATTGGTTTCAGTTGTAAGTGTCTATGGATTAGGACAGGGTTAAGAAATGCTCATAATAGGAACAGGAAAAAGATATTATTATGAATAGCTAAACTCCATTTGGAAACAATACATAGTACAACGTCGCTTAACACCAGTGGCCCTATTCGGAGATTTGAGATTTTCATCTCACTTTTTTTCATCCTTGTTGCTCTCGTTTGAAACGTCATAGGTGTGAGAGTGACCAAGATAAAATCTCATCTCATCTCACGCGCAGGAATAGCCCCCCAGGCGAGTTGGTGATCAAATGCCGACTATTGCCGACCTATTTTACAAAAAAAAAAACCTGGTACATCAATGTAATTGTTATCTCAGTTGAAGTTTATTTACTGCCATGTCTGCATTTTATCTTAAATATACTTATAAACTATGACCTCTCACATTACCTATTCTTGATTTATACAAATCACCACTCAAATCAAGAAGTGATCAAAAACTAGATTTCCCTCAATTTTATCGATGCATCGAGCAATGTAGCCGATTCAAACATGCTTTTAAGCCCGTTTAATTCGTTTATGATGATAAGTTTAACAATACCAGTGCCTCTGTGAGCTGTAGACATCGCGACTGACATCTGTTCTCCTCTACAGGTTGCATTCTTCAACTGAATCTCGTAAAATTTTGGGAGCATTTTTTTTTAAATGTAGTATAGGTCGGCGTTTGACCACCAACTCACCTGATGTTAAGCGACGTTGTGGTCTAAGATGGAGCACGACGACCTATAAGATACTTATTCACTCTAGCCTTGAAGTTTTGTAGAGTGAAGAAGTACAAAGACGGCAGTTGAGTGAGGCGCTACAAGTGCGCTGCTGCTCAGACCCGTCTTCGGAACGGTTACACCGGACTACATCCCGAAACACGACTAGGTCATTTCACGGCATGGCTTGGTCCGGTGGGTGGTAACTAGCCACGGCCGAAGCCTCCCACCACAGTTTGCTACCCGGTTACACAAAATTTCAAGAAAATCGGTTAAAAAATGCGACTTACAGAGACTTGAGCAGAGATCCGCACAGAAATACAAACAGAATTCGGACACACGAATGAATTTTTGTCGAAGCTGAAGCAGAGACGCTTCGCTAACGCTCGTTCGGTTGACAAGTATGGTACTTGTTATCTTGTAAATTCAATGGTAATATTATCTGGAGGGCTATTCCTACGCGTGAGATGAGATGAGATTTTATCTTGGTCACTCTCACACCTATGACGTTTTAAACGAGAGCAACAAGGATGAAAAAAAATTGAGATGAAAATCTCAAATCTCCGAATAGGGCCACTGATCTTTGTAAATGATTATTAGGTATGAGTTTTTAATTACTTATTCATTTGTGCCTACGTATAGCTATAAGTATTAAAGCAATTATAATATAACCTAACCTCCTAGATTATGGGTAGGTAGGTACCTATCACGTGAGTAATAGCCAAAAAAGAGCTATTGAGAACTCTGATAGATTAACGTACTCATATAGTAGACATATGATTTACGTAGGTACTCATATTTTCATTTATACAAGGTACCGCTTTTGGATTAAGAAAGAAAAATAGTCAAGTCTCCATACAAAATAACTAGGCACGTAATCGATTTTAAATGGAGACTTGTTTTAACTTTATCTAATTTTGCAAACTTGTGTTCTAACAGTTGTTCATTTTGCCGGTAGAAAAACACCTTTAAGTATATTACATGTAGGTATATTATTACTACATCCAAAAGCAGGAGACAGTAAGCAGTAAACATAAATTTAAAAAACTCCGACACCTATTTATCAACCATAACTAAGAACACTCCTGACTAATTCACCTATCAAAACAAAAAAAATAAAATATCGATTCATCCATTCGGGAGCTACGATGCTACACACACACACACACATCAAACTTATAACACACAGTCGTTGTTGCGTAGGGGTTAAAAATGATTATTACTAAAAAGTAAAGGATTTTAAAAAAGTAGTGTAGTTTAAAAGTAGATGAAGGACAAGAAGACAGTACTAAAATAATGCTTAAATTATTTTCAGAATGCATCCATCAAGACGTCTTAGAATTGCAGTGGCAATCTTCATATCCCTGGTAAAAGGGTGCGCTAACCTCGAATGCCAATTATTCCCAGAAAATGATGTGGTCTGCATCGCAGGCAATGAAGACTTCATTTTGCGAAAAGGTGCCTTCGCCGGAGCGACTCAAGCTTCTAAAATAATTCTCAAGAACTGCCGTATCACTGAACTAGAAGCTTCCGCATTCGAAGACATTTTCTACCTGCAACACATAGACCTCTCAGAAAATATAATTAGCAGTCTACAACCCGGCGCTTTAGACGGAAACATACATGTGACTCATCTAAACCTGTCTCACAACCTGTTAACCACCTTACCGTCTAGGTTGTTTGATCAGAAACCTAACTTAGAAGTACTGGATCTCAGTGGCAACAAAATCAACTCATTACCATCAGACGTGTTCGTCGCTCTCCGCAAACTCGTTCGTCTGGACCTTTCAAACAATAATTTCGCAGGCAAAGACATGAACCCGTACGTGTTCAGTAAAACCAGGAAGATATCAACCCTAGATTTCTCAAGAAATGACATGGCAGACTCGCCAGAAAACTTATTGAACGCATTACAAGAGTTTAGTTTCCTTAACTTGGACAGATGTTCCCTCAAAGATGTTCCAAAGTTTGCAACAAAAGCCAACTTGAGAACGATAACACATTTGGTACTATCGACCAATCAAATAACCAAAATAGATCAACCGAGAACGTTTATGGATTTGGTGAACCTAGAGATTTTGAATCTGGCTGATAATTTGATAGAAACCGTTGCCGTTAATGTGTTTATATATTTGAAGGGTGTAAAAGTGATAATTTTAAGAGGCAACAAGCTAAAAATACTACCAGATGGTTTTTTCCGAAACCTAGCGAAATTGGGGACCGTAAACTTATCCTATAACATGTTAGAATACGTTCCTTTGAACGCTTTTCGTGGCACTGCCATAAAAGATTTAAATCTATCGCATAACAGATTCTCATATTTAGACATTTATTTTTGCACGCAACTGAGAAACGCTGGAATAAGAGTTAGTAAATTATATATAGACGACAACCCTTGGCAATGTGCTTGTTTGAACGATGTTTTAAAGGAAATGAAATCTTTTGGGATAGGATATAATGGTGAGAAATATGACGGCAGACATGCCGTGTGTGTCACAACAAAGATGTTTACTTGCAATAGAGAAATAGTTGATAATAATTTATTTATTGATTTGTATGATAATGCGGTCGGAAGAGTATCTCGTTCTGAATATTACGTAGAAAAAATAGACGTAAAAAGTATGTAAGTCAACACGATAGCATTTAGATAACTAATTTAAAGATCGAGTAAAGTACATTTTAGTTTATTATTGTTTTTGTTATAATAAATTATGCTTAAGACTGTTGTTCTAAATCTTTTGATATCCAAAATGTTTGGTTTATCAAAGGAAAAATATAACATAAAAAAACTTGTGAAGTTAAAAACATGGTCAAATTTTACTTTTGAGGACAGAGCCATCTAGTGAGGATCGTTGGAACTACACAAGCATTTACAAAGTAAAATGATGGACTAGTAAGCGTAACGCTTCGCACTTGTGCAGTATTAATGTATGATCTATCCCATAGATGTCGCTCATCATACCTAATTTTTATGTTTGTTACAAAACTTCAATTTCAATAATAATTCTATTTACACTGTGAATGTGGGTATTTCTGCATACTTAATCTGAGTCAATAAATTTGCCTGTTTCAAATTCATTATAATTCTAAGAAATGATGTGAGTAATTAAGTATGTAAACCGCAAATCTTCCTTCCTTCCTTTGCTACACTGCAAGTCTCCCTACTTCAGTAGTAATGGATAGGTATGAAAAATAGAAAGGGACCTATCTAAGAATTAATACGTAATACGAATCCTAAATAACATATTTTTCCTGCAATTATGTGACAGTTTCATACATGATAAGCAGCTATTCCAATTTCCAGGTAGGTACGCAATTGCTGAATTTACAAATGTTTGAATAATTCTAACTCTGAAAGATTTTGTTGACAATTTTTTATTTACTTACTACATTATAGCTGTCTTTATTAATGCCCCAAATTAGACAAGGACAACAATAAAATTATAACAAGTTTAAATAAGTCAATTAAGCTTTGGGAAAAGACCTATTGAGTGAACAAAAAACTGTTTAGACTTTCCTATAAAAGTATGAACGGATCAATTTCATCTACGAGCCACATAATATTGCCAGCTGCATCAGAACATGCCGACCACAATTTATTTCTAATTAAGACCATTTCTGAACAGTTTTAGTCAATAATAACAGAACGCGATCGCACAGGCAAAAACTTCTCAAACACGTGCAAGAAATTTATAAAACCAACATCTGCGAAATCGAGCTTTTTTACCAGAATTTCTCGAGTAAAAAATAGTGGGCTCTCAGTTTTTTGGCGATCGCATATCGGATAGATTCGTATGTGAGACGAGAGACGTGTAAAACTATAGCCTACTACGATGCTTATACGGGTGATGTTCTTATTGCCACCTATTGTTTTTTTTTAAAATACTTTTTGACTATCTAGGACTTCATACCCTTTACTAATAAACGTTGTTAATTTACTAGTAAATACTAATAATAGTAGTATAGTAATAGTAGTTGTACAGTGTTTTGTCTCTTCTTTGTTATTTTTTTTTTAATTAAGGGGGTGATGGGATTAGCATGCCAGTAATGGCAAAAATCGCCTAAATTATTTTTACACTAGCTGCGCCCCGCGGTTTCACCCGCGGTTAAAAAGTATCCTATGTGCTATTCTAGACTATAATCTATCTATGTGCCAAATTTCATCCTGATCTGTTCAGCCGTTCTGGCGTGAAAGAGTAACATCCATCCATCCATCCATTCTTACAAACTTTCGCGTTTATAATATTAGTAGGATGAATAAAAAAAAACTCTCTACGGCCGCTGAAAGTCCTTGGGATTCTCGCTCAGAGATACGTAGACATGCTCCAAGAAGTCTATGAAATTGAAAGGGGGAATTGGCAGAATTGTGCAACTAGCTACATAAGCCATTAACCAAGAGTAAGCTATGATAGCCTTGTCGGAGAAGACTCGCCTTTCAAGCCAGAGGAAGCGGTTTGGATCCCAGCCGAAGGCACGCACCCAGTTTGTTTCATTTGTGGACTTAAGATAGATAGATAGATAAACACTTTATTGTTCACACCAGAAATAACAAAAACAAAAGAACAGAAAAATCTTAAACTGTAGTGTAACAACTGGCGGCCTTATCACTAAGAGCGATCTCTTCCAGGCAACCTTAACTTAATGTATTTAATGTCACTTAATGTATTTAATGTCATCTAGCTACATAGCTAGAGCCCGGTGTGTAGCGACACCGGTGACAGACTCGCTCTTGTCACATTTGGGACTGAACATCGTCCGGTCAAGTGTGAGTGTTATGCGCCTCTACTAGCCCCGTTGGGGGAGAGACGTGACGATTGTTTGTTTGTTTGTTTAGCGGGGCGTTTTCCGACTAAGCCACTTGATTGGGACATTGTGCGTGAAGACGTGACGATATGTTACGTTATGCTAATCCAATCTACTTTACTATTTTACACCATCCTATCCTATCCTACTAATATTATAAACGCGAAAGTTTGTAAGAATGGATGGATGGATGTTTGTTACTCTTTCACGCCAGAACGGCTGAACAGATCTGGATGAAATTTGGCACAGAGATAGATTATAGTCTAGAATAGCACACACGGAAAAAAATGGTTTAGCTGTGGCAACTAAATCTGTTTTGCTGCCTATGTCTTAGCTGCTGCACCAAATATCTTCGAAACACTGGCAAAGTTTTGTTGACTACGACGAAGACTGCTTAGCTACTATTCAAAATAAAATTTTGCTAGGAGAATCACACTCAAGTTGCAGTTACTGCAAATTACTTAACTGAGTTTACTAAATTTGTTATTTATATAAACAAAACAAATTCGAATGTTTCAATTAGCTATCAGAGCAAAATATTTTAACTACTTTAGGATAAAATATTTACCTGCTATTGCTAATTGTTAAGATTGTTAGCAACTACTGCTAAGTATTGTTAAGATTGTTAGCTGCAACAGCTAAATTCGTTCAGCTAAAAACAATTTGCTACGCTAACAAAAAACTTAGCTGTCCCTATAGTTTGAAAGGATATTTGCTACTACAACTAAAATTTAGTAACAGCAGCTAATTTTTTTTTTCCGTGCATATAATACTTTTTAACAGCGAGTGAAACCGCGGGGCGCAGCTAGTATAATATTATAAACGCGAAAGTTTGTAAGAATGGATGGATGGATGGATGTTTGTTACTCTTTCACGCCAGAACGGCTGAACAGATCTGGATGAAATTTGGCACAGAGATAGATTAGAGTCTAGAATAGCACATAGGATACTTTTTAACCGCGGGTGAAACCGCGGGGCGCAGCTTGTTTAGTATAAAGTGAACCACCTGTATGTTGAATTAAGAAGGCTCAGGTAAGGCGAAACTTTTTTCGATGATCATCCAAAGCCTTAATTATCTGGCACGAGATCGCGTCGTTTTTTGTCAGTTTTGTTCATTTCTACACCATTTGGCGCGCGTTGTTCTCTATAACGTTTATATATAAATTAACTTTATATAGTATGACTAGCGGCCCGTCCCGGCTTTGCGCGGGTTGACAACAGTTCTAGTATGATTTCTTCAACATTCATTAAGAGTCCGGCGACCACTTTAGACTAACTTCGCATTGGCTTAAGGTATTCTGTAGCCATTTCATCTAGAAGAAGAAGACGAGCGAAGAGAGCGAGTAATGATACTGACGTGCCTCTAAAGTTACCTACAGATTGACAAAGTGCAATTTTTTTTTTATGACTTTTGCACTTCTGTAATGATTCTTAAATAACTAAGAATTTCCCTTGTATTATGAACTCATTTAACAGCTAATGATGTAGACAACCTCCCTATCTAATGGAATTTTCGATTTGCTTTGTCTATCTATTGAATAAATCAGTCAAAAGTGACCCCTTAAAAATGCGGATATTTTTCATAGCTCTATTTTTGCTTGAGAAGGTTTTAAAAAAAACCAAGTAGATAGGGGCGGAGATATTGTTAATTTAATTGTACATGCTAAATTTCATCAAGATCTGACAAATGGTTTTCAAGAAATTTGAGTAGCGCGTTTGTATGGAAATTTCAGAGCGTCGCAGAGCTTAACTTAAGCCTTTTCCCTGTAGAGCTAGGCAGATACCATTTCTTTAGCGTGCAGGGATAATGTAGCTTTCTACTCGTATTAGTGAAGGAAGATTTAGAATAGGTTCAGTAGTTTATATAGTATATAGTGTATATAGTAGATTAACAAAAACAAACTTATAAATTCATGTTACCTCTTTACTCGTTACTAAAATTATTTTTAGGATAGATATAAATTAGGATTTACATGAAATATGTATCTATTGTGATTAACTTTTTAAAGTAAGTATCATGTTTTATAATTAGCTCAAAGCAGCGCTGTGGTTAAAATTATAGTAATCTGGTAATGTGTGAAAAGTTAGTTGTCTCCCAAAAATTAACGGACAAGAAAACTGACTAGGTATGATTGTTTAAGTAAGACATTGTGTAACATGTATCTGGCATTCATACTACCTTTGCTTAATTTGTGGTCAGATGACCGTGCGTGCGAAAATGTCCCGAATATTCCGAACCTCCGACGGAAAAACGACGGAGTGTTATAAGTTTGACGTGCTTGTGTGTCTGTGTGTCTGTATATGCCATCGTAGCTCCCGAACGTATGAACCAATTTTTATTTTGTTTGTTTTTGTTTTAAAGGTGTATTAGTCGGGAGTATTCTTAGCTATGTTTGAAGAAACGGTGTCAGTAGTTTTCTAGACTAGACAGGTTAGGTTAATCTAGATAGTTCCTTTGAAATCATGGAAGTCGCAGGCAGCCGGAAAATATTGTCAGACGCTTGACGGCTAGTTTCAGATCCGAAGGCGTAAAGAGAAATCTACACGTGAGTACCTAATTATTTATATAGTCATGTAAAGATGTGTAAAGGTAGAGTGCAATTCAAAACGAACGCACCCTCTTCTCAATTTCTCATACACCAAAGCAGCATGCTGTCCTAAAAAGCAAAAGTTTATCGAGCGGACATCTGACGGTGGCACGAGCTACACCATCCGTCTTAATTGTTGCCATCGTGAAAAAACCTTTTTTTTCTCAATAAAAAGTGTAATTTGGCAAGGAAGGTAAAAAGACAGGAAGAGGCGGCATATTGCGGGCACTTCCGTGGTTTGCAAATAGTCGACATCATAGTGTGGAGCTGGCTGTTTGCATGATCGTAATAATAATTATAAAATTCGTGAGAATGTGGTGCTGATCTTATGTTTGTATTATATGTATACCTGTAGAAGGATAGAAGAAGAATAGTAGAGCATCATTATCATATAAGCATATTACATAAATTAATTGTCCACTTCTCAATTCCTCATTTTCTCTGCCTCGGAGTTTCCTTTTTGTTTCTTGTCCTTCCTTAATTTGATATTCCACTTTACAAAAGGGGAAGAAATAAATACACGCTTATTCAGCTTATTGTAACTACTTACCTAACTATTTATTACCACAAAACTATGGTACGAGATCCCAAAATAGATTCAGCTCAACAGCTCTAGATTGAATATAACTTCTCTGCAGTTCAGCCATCTTATCCACGCTAACATAGCAGCAAGGACTTTTTTCTTAATTTGATCAACTATTGTGCCTATCATAAAAGATGCTTACATGTTCCTGTAGAAAAAACTAGTAAAAAATCGGCTCGTGCGCAGACTCTCGTTTTTTAAGCAATGCCTGATGCCATTCTTTTTTTTCTAAGGTTTTTTTTCGTCTTTTGTGTTTTGGCGAAATGAAGTGAAATTAAAATGAAATGTTGGTCTCTGGATTGTGGCATGTGGGAAACACATGATGTATTGCCATGTCTGGGCAGATGGGTGCAGGTTTCAGCTGCTACGTTCGCTGCGTGAAATAGAAAGTAAGTATTGCAATTAATTAAGTGCCAGAAAGCTTAGTTGGTTTGAAATTAGAAAAAAAACATCATAACAGTCTTTAACGTCAGTCTTTAACTGAAAGGACACCGACCTACCTTACTAATAGGGCGATTGAGTCGTAGTCCACCACGCTGGCTCAGTGCGGGTTAGTGGAAGTCACAAGTCTTTCGAATTACTAATTCTAGGAAATTTCGGTTTGTTAGAAAATCATCGTTGTTAGAAAAAACTGTAGATCAATCATTATTTTGGTAAAAAAGTAGTGAATAGAAAAAGTAGTTACCTAATAGATTTCGCCTTAGTTTTTGAAGTAGCGTTGAGAAAGTAACAGATAAAACTAAAACTACCATAAAAAAAATGAAAAAAAAAATTGAAAAACAAGGGTGTTTAGCAAATATGTATGTACGTACATAAGTACATAAATATTTAGGTATAGGTACTCGTATGCTATAAGTTAGTAGTATGATGTTTCAGCTGTTGATTTTCCTTAATATAAATAAATATGTAGTAAGTAATATCTTATTTACTCTAATAGTCTATTTAGGTGTTAATTCCAGTGCCTGCAAGATTTCGTAAAAACGTTACTTTTGTGGGAACATATTTTTTAGTTGTTTACAAATTAACAAAACGTTTACCTATCTTTTATATGTGGCAGAGTACGCTACTTACTAAATCTTGCAGGCGCTGGAAGTATCACCTATGTGAGTAAATACTCTACTAAAGTTAATAGGATACCTAGTACCTGACTAATCTATAGGGGAGTAAGTATTTGCTAAAAAACTTTGTTATTCAAATATTTATGTTACAACGTCCATGCATAAAACACAGCCACACGTCGTATTTAATATCACCAGTGTTTCGCGTGACAAAAAGCCTACACGTATTTTTTTCCGCCACGCACTTTTTAGCAACTCATTTTTTTGCAGCCAAGTGTTTGCACTGGCCAGATGTTGTATGCAGATGACATTTTTTTCGCCTTGTCGTGCGATTTTTAGTGGTTTGTCGGCAGATATACCGACTTTTTTGATGGCAGATGGTTTGCATATATAAACTTTTTGTTAAATAGTCGAGTGGATTAAAAAATAAAAGGTAACAGAGCCGAAGCGCATTATCAGCTGTTGTACGCGAAATTTCCATACATTACGTCGGAATATTAGTATTTTGTGATAATGTTGACTGCGCCACTTGTAGTCTACTTTGCATTTTAATTAACTTCTTGAATAGCTTACTTTGTCATAATAAGCTAAGAATTTAGTTAAAAAGTCTCTCTTATGTTCTCTCTCTCATACGTCTCATTTAAAAAAAGACTCTTAGCTAAGATTTTTTTTTTAATTTATCTACTAAAAGGGGATTTTAAGATTTGTGAAATGTGAAGCGATGCTAGCCTAGTTGGAGAAGGCCCGCCTCAAGCCAGAGAGAGCAGGTTCAAACCCAGCCGACGACACTCACTAATTAGTTCATTGTGTGAACATAATTATGTGCGTATTGTACGTCATCTGCTACATGACTGCAGGCCGGTGTATGGCGACAGGCTCGCCCCTATCACATTTGAGACCGAATATCGTTCGGCGAAGTGGGGGTTTGTATTACACCTCTGCCAGCTCCGTCTGGGGAAAGGCGTGACGATATGTGAAAATGAAGACCAAGCAACACCACGTACGCACGAAGTCGCAGGCATCGGCTAGTAAAAATCTAATTGGAGAGAAACACTCGCGTGTCGTCAAAAGCCGAATTTGGATCAATCGAATCCTATCATACCTAATCATGCGATTAACATACTAAAACGTTACCAGTTAATATTTAGCACAAAAACAGGGCGTTATACCCCAACCTGGCAACACCAGACATTTTTCGGGGAAACATTAGAATTTAGGTATTTGGGTTACGTTTTTTAGGCTTAGTTATTTAGTCTCATGCGAGATGAAAATAAAATATAATTGCCATTCAAAAACAAATAATAATTCCTTGCCGACGGCGGATCACAATCGGGGATTTAGATTTGAATAAATCAATCGTTTATAGAAATGCATTCTTATACAGGAGACTACTTTTCGGAGAAGGGATATTTATCTTAGAACACGGTCGTTGATATTCTTCTTAGCTTACTTTTAACTAATTAACTGTTTATAATAATTTAAAGAATATGCCCTTTGATAGAGGAATTTTATAACATCTAAATCGGTGCATTTAGTGGGGTTCCGTCAGATATCGTTAAATAATTGATTTGATTTTACCCCTCTCGCAGAATAAGGAAATTAGTTATAGGTATATACTCGTATATAGAATAGGTCGGCGTTTGACCACCAACTCGCCTGATGTTGAGCGACGTTGTGGTCTAAGATGGAGCACGACGACCTATAAGGTACTTATTCACTCTAGCCTTGAAGTTTTGTATAAGTATTTTTATGTACCTACATTAACTATTATGATAGGTACCTGTCTACTAAATACGTGATGTGAACCTATATATCTATACCTATATTATCTGGCAGGAAAAGAGCTGACAGATATTGAGGATAAATCAGATAAGACCATCTAAATAATATAATATATTTGATATTATATTTGATCGAAGGATAAGATAAATTATACGACTGAAAAAGCCTAAATGACTCTACCAACCAACAGGAAAAAGTTGCGTAGTTTTTGTATATAATATAACTTTTTATATACGTCACTGCACCTTAAAGAAATGTATCGTCAATACAAATTATAGTAGTGTTGTACGTCTTTCCCTCATTACACTCGTATTTCTATGCAATTTGAATTTGATTAGCTTAAATACAAGCTTATCTGTCGCATAGTTGAACCTACGCGGACAAATCCAGCACTATTGAATTTTCTTAGGTATTTTCTTTTGTTCTCTACTGTTTTTTACCACAGCGCCACTGTTGTGTCTGTTGGTGTCTTGTACAGACTATATTAGATCACGTTAAATGCATAGTCATGTGTTGTTCAATCTATGCAATGAAATGTTTAATATGCAACTGTTGCTTGCATAGGAATAGCTATATTTTGTGTGGATAAATTTAAATTGAAAATAATGCTATTTGCATAGCGCTTCCTGTTTCTACGCGTTGCTTGTGTGTTACGATTTACCTAGGGAAAAAATACTTTACTATTTGCTAAATAAAAGATTATAAGACCTGACAGAACTTTATGCTTCTTAGATTCTTGCCTGTTCTTCTCGGTAGTAGCTCTTTTATCGAACAAGGTAGGGTATTTTTTATAACTTTGACGTTAGTAAGAAGTGTATGTTCCGGTATCCTGTCGGAGTCTAGTTCTAAGGGAGCTGGAATGAATGCCGGTCTGATGATTACTGATGAATACTTTTCTCCAGGTCCTAAATGATTCCAGCTCAATTAGCCTACCTAATTAGTTAGTTGTAAATTCATTATAAATGTGATTCTTATATTAGTGACTAGCTGCGCCCCGCGGTTTCGACCGCGGTTAAAAAATCCTATGAGCTATTCTAGACTATAATCTATCTCTGTGCCAAATTTCATCAGATCTGTTCAGCCGTTCTGGTGTGAAAGAGTAACAAACATCCATCTTTTTTTTTTTTTTTTCATAATAGTCTTGCGTTTGGCCGCCAACATGCCTGATGATAAGCAGTGATGCGGCCTACGATGGAGCACGCTTGCCTAGAAGAAACCGATTCACTCGAGACTTGAAGACACCAAGATTATAAGTGTCAGGGAACACACAGTCTGGCAGAGTATTCCACACTCTAGCGGTCCGTATGAGAAATGAGGAACCAAAGAATCTATCCATCCATCCATTCTTACAAACTTTCGCGTTTATAATATTAGTAGGAAGTATTAAAAGATGTAAGGTTACGATGGGGCTGACGTAGACCT
The DNA here is from genome assembly GCA_911728515.1 of Peribatodes rhomboidaria. Lineage (NCBI taxonomy): Eukaryota > Metazoa > Arthropoda > Insecta > Lepidoptera > Geometridae > Peribatodes > Peribatodes rhomboidaria. Next base: position 5,057,466 of record OU452190.1, read on the forward strand.
GTGCTCTAAATGTAAAAGCTTGAAAAACAGACTTACCAGCAGACCGTCATCATTCACACAATTTTAGATTTTTGTTAATTTTTCAAAACTACCTCTAAAGTATGATCTACCAAACAAAAAAAACAATTAATACAATCGATTCACATTTGGCGGAGTAGTCGCGCAACATACATACAAAAATCAAACAGTGGAATTGAGAACCTCCTTTTTTGAAGTCGGTTAAAAATAAGACTGATTGGAGGAGTAAATAAAGTAGAGTAAGAAAACCTACTTATTTTTTTTGTTGACTGGGAAATCCCATAGTCGAAGGTCAATAGATTAATCACGTAGGAATGTATTATCTATTTGTATAAGTTCGTCCACCTATGAGTTGGCAAAATAGGTAATTGATAGTTTTTCTGAGAACTCTACCTAAGTAATATATCTACCTATATAATATATGTATATCTAAATAAATGAATCATAGTGTGGACCGCAGGTATATCTGGGAATCGTCTTTTTTTTTGTTAAACTGTTAAAATGTAAATAATTTCGTATTTTTGGAAATAAATTATCTTATCTATGTAAGCTACATCCTTATTTTAAATTTTGCCTTTAAAAAGTTTGTTTGGTTGGAAAATGTATTTTTTCCCATTTGTGTACTTTTTGTCTAGCCTATATAATTATACATACATATACTAGGCCCCTTACTAATAAACGTTTACCTCCGGAATAGTCTTATAATTATAATTAAAATTATAGTCTTTTGTATTTTTCGATCGAGTTAAAAAATTAAAGGAAAGAAAAAGACAAATTACAGAAGCTAAAGAACTTTTAGAAAAGATTGGGTTATCTATTTAACACGGAGCTAACTCTTCATTAAACTGATTAATCATCTTGCACCACTGAGAGTTAGAAGCAGGTTTGCTTCTAACTTTAAATTTCAAATTTAAAGCATTTTAGCTTAATTTAACCATTTAAAATTTAAGCTAATTCAATGGTTAGCCCATGGGTTTTTATACCTGCAATAAATGAATTATTATTGTTTTATTATTAACTCTGAGAGATAATTAACTAGTAAGAGTAAGTATTAGGTAGATCGTACACGGTTAAATGCTTGAGATGTACTCCTACTTAGCCAAAATCGTGTAAAAGTAATAACTCTAAACAACTTTAATGGAACCGTTCTTGAAATCTGCTGGTCCAAAACTGTATTAAAGTTTAAAATAGTAGAAGCATAAGTAATTATAAATAATAACTTGTTTTCCTTGGTAGACCTTTTGTAGTATTTTAACATTCTTATAAACAAGTAAAGGAATTTTGTACATACATATCGTCACGCCTTTCCCTCGAAGGGGCTGGCAGAGGTGTATAACACCCACACTTCGCCGGAAGATATTCAGTTCCAAATGTGACAGGGGGCGATCCTGTCGCCATATTCCAGGCTCCAGTCATGTAGCAGATGACATACAATACGCACATATGTTCACACTAAAATAAATTGGTGCGTGCCGTCGGCTGGGTTAGAACCCGCTCCCTCTGGCTTGAGCGGCGGGCCTTCTCCCAACTAGGCTGCCATCGCTTACTAAAGAATTTTGTACCTACTTAAAACTTAAATACACAACGAAGCAAGCTGACAAATAGGAATTTCGTGACACATAGACAACTGGACCCGCTCCCTCTGGCTTGAGCGGCGGGCCTTCTCCCAACTAGGCTGCCATCGCTTACAAAAGAATTTTGTACCTACTTAAAACTTAAATACACAACGAAGCAAACTGACAAAGAGGAATTTCGTGACACATAGACAACTGGCAAGTCTATGTGTCACGAAATTCCTACTTGCCAGCCAACCACACCCTGTATCAGTGCACTTTTTCCAAACATCTAGAGGTCGTTTTTGAAGGTTTTTTCTCCGTTTCGAGGTCCAATTATGCACATTTTTGCCGACCGCGGCCCTTTGACGGCCGATCGACGAGCTCATACGAAAGAAGGACCTTCAAATAAAAATCTGGAGTGTTTTTGCAGCGGTTTTTGTTAGGACATTGATGAGATCCAGGGTTTGATGGAATTCGGGATGGCGCGAGTTGCCATTGTTTTGACTTTAAAAATTCGGTATTCGGTCCCCGATACGTTCGGCGTAACATGGCTATTTAACATCAGGTATGTGTGGACAAAAAATGGGCTGCACGCATTCCTGGCGGATGCAGTCGGGTACCTAATTGGAAAAATTGATTTGGTCGAATAGGACGAATCAGCGAAAAACGTTAAGAGAATACCTAAACTAGATAGATAGATAAACTCTTTATTGTTCACACCACAGATAACAAAACAACAGAAAACCAGCGCTGGTTGTGTACAACCAGCAACACGCTGAGTTGGGGCCGGTTCTGTGACAATGTGCTTGTGTATTTTATGTGTCTAATATGTGTCTTCCTCTTCTGTCTGTCTATGTACATTGTCACAATAAAGTATTCTGTATTCTGTATTCTGTATACAAGAGAAAAATAATGATAAAACTTATTAAATAGTGTAACAACTGGCGGCCTTATCACTAAAAGCGATCTCTTCCAGGCAACCTTAGGATGGAGAGGACACGACAAATGAGTATGGGACAGGGTGTGCAAAAAATAACAAAAATAAACAAAAATAAAAATAAACTATTCACTTATCTGAGGATACATAACTAGCTGTCACCCCGCGACTTCGTTCGCGTTTATTATTTATATATATAAACATATGTGAGCTATCCTATCTGTTAAGTTAGATCGAACTGCACACGGTGTGCAAATTTGATTGAAATCGGTTAAATAGTTTAGGAGTCTATAGCGGACAAACAACGTGACACGTAATTTATATATTTTAAGATTATATCCGCTAACCTAAACAATAAACGTTGCATGGCCTATATCCTTAAAATATACTTAGTCTTCCTTAGCAACAAGCCTTGGAACAGTTTTCCATGTTTTGTCTTTTTAACCGACTCCAAAAAAGAGGAGGTTGTCAATTCAATCGTATTTATGCTTTTTTATGTTTGTTAGCGGATAACTTCGTCGTTTATGAACCGATTTGGATGATTCTTTTTTTGTTTGGTAGATCATACTTTATAGGTGGTCCCATATTTTTTTTATCAAAATCGGTCAAGCAGTTTTGGACGATGAATTACAGGATGGGAAGTCAGTTTTTTAAACTTTGCTTTTTATATTATTCAATCGAGTTTAAAATGTAAAAGAAGAAAGCGCTGTATTTCTACTGTATTTAAGTATATATACTTGATTCCGAGGATATACATCGTTTATTGCTTAAGAGAGTTTAACCGGCGTTATTGCTATCTCGCTCGCACAATTCAACGTTTTTGAAAATTAGAAATAAATAATGGCTGAGTTGGCAATTGAAAAATGTTGCCTGATAACTATTTAGTTTATAATATAACGGTTATTTTAAACTAATTTTAGTTTCTATACCTATGAATTGGACGGAGAGGTCGAACATTAAAAACAATAAAAAATTGATGATCTTTTTCTCCGTCTAAGAAAAAGGTATGAAAACTAAAATTAGTTTAAAATAACCGTTATATTATAAACTAAATTGTTATCAGGTAACGTTTTTAAATTGCCAACTCAGCCATTATTTATTTTCAAAAACGTTGAATTGTGCGAGCGAGATAGCAATAACGCCGGTTAGACGCTCGTAAGGAGGACAGTATTTTGTCTCTTGTTTTCTTTTATATTTTTAATTCGAATAAAAAAGATAACACTATTTAACTATATCGAGTCTATAAACAACGTTTATTAGTTAGCGATAGATTATAGGTGGATAAAGATAATTAAACTATTGTTCACGCCAGAAGTTTCAAAAGAATTATGACGCTTAAACTAGTGCAACAGCTGGTCTTATCGCTGATAGCGATCTCTTCTAGCCATATAGGTAAGTTGTTAATCTATTAAAACTACTTAATTTACTCTGTTTAGTAGACACCTTTTAAGTTTTTCATTGGTAGGCTTGACATATTCTGGTTAAACAATGGAAACGTTTTGTCCAGTCTGAAAGGGGTGTACTTTTCTCAAATGACTTGGGATCGGAACAAAGATGTTTTAATAACCTATGTATATGATCCTATGAAGTAAGGTCTAATTAGAGTAAAAAGACAAGACAAAGTAAGATTTAACAAAATTAAAAATGTAACTAAATTTTAAGATATTAATAAAGTGTGCAGAACACTAAAATGGAAATGGGTAGGACATATGCTACGAAAGAAAAATGAGAAATGGACTAGAAAAACATCAGAGTGGTACCCCAGGGATGGACAAGAAGTAAAGGTGGAAAAATTTAAAGGTTGAAAAATTCAACGCTGGGAAGATGACCTCAAAAGAGTTGCTGGTCCAGAATGGATGAGAATTGCAAATACAGAGATAGGTGGAAGTCTTTGGAGAAGGCCTTTGTCGAAAGACAAGCTGTTAATGGAAAAACAGATCATAAGTGAAAAATACTTAAATACTTAAAACTATTGTAAACAGCACTAGAGGCTTTTGTTTCTACCAATATGGGATCATCCGATGGGAGTCACCAACACATCTGCAGACTTGGCCAAGGACTGCGGAAGCGGGTACTTTATGACGGGAGCGGCAAACTTCTTTGGTTAACCCCTTCTTTCGATCTCTAGCCCTGGATTAGTACTGGCCGATTCAAAGTTAACGGCCGCCGGCCGCTGTGAAGTTAGGCGCGTAACGCTGTGCAGTACGAGTACGTAGCAGGTGCGCGCAGGCGTCAGAGAGGCAAAGTCTCGCTTGCGGCGCACTTCACAGCCGTCATTAATTTTGAATCATTCAAATCAGTATAAGGCGCGGCCCCTCCATTTTCTTTTTAAGTGGGTACATGGCCTCTCTGCCTACCACTTCCGCGGCCCCCAATCCGAGACCAATTTCCAAGTCCGACTTGTCAAATTGAAACAAGCAAAATGTTCTACTGTCAGTTTTTTTCGGAAACTATTACGATAGTGGCTTCCTCACTCAACGTTCGCACAAGTCTGCCACACTACTTCGTCTTAGTTGCAGTTAAGTTATTTTTAAAGTTAAGTTTATATGTGTGTGTTTGGTTGTTTCTTCTTCACGCTAAACGGGTGGACAGATTTTGATGAAATTTGGTATGGAGGTAGGTTAACTCTAGATTAACACATCCTGCCTCGGTGACTCAGTTGGTAGTGAACCTGCCTTCTGAGCTTGGGGGCGTGGGTTCGAATCCCAACATTCATGTGATGAACATGTGTGTTTGTTCTATGTCTGGGTGTTAATATCTATTTAAGTATGTATTTAAAATATATATGTATGTATATCAGTCTCTGGCAGCCATAGTACAAGCTTTGCTTAGTTTGGGGTCAGACGACCGTGTGTGCAAGTATCCCGGATGTTTATTTATTATAGACTACTTTTTAGCTACGGGTAACACCGTGAGGCGCAGCTAGTTTGTTTTTATAAAACTACGGCACTATATTATAGCTCCCGCACTCAACTCCTGCGCAAGTTGACCACACTACATCGTTCTCATTGGTTCAATTGTGTTTATTTTTGCATAATCAAGCGATTGACTTAACATCTGCCCTACATCGTCTTTTTATCTCTCTAGCAGCTTAATTTTAAAAAGACATAATATGTAAGTAGAACTATATGTGTACCTATGTACATAAAAAATAAGTTGCTAATCTATATGATGCGTTTAAATTTGTATTTTATCTAGCAACACTTAACTGCGCTGTCAATAAAGATAATTATGTTTTGCACTATAATATCGCATATCGGGTAAAAAATATCTGATATAATAGACCTTTTCCACTCGACAAGACGGCACGGCGACGGCACCGCACAGTGTGCGCTGTAGAACAAGCCAGGTGGACAAAAGTCGTAATCAAATTCCCGGAAATGAGTACTATGTACCTGTAAACAAAACCCCCAAACCCCCAATTCCAAGAACTATTTATGTCTAACATTCCATACTAATGAGTCATTGTTTATCAAAGTGAGCTAATGAGGTAAATGTAATTTAAAATATAGGTCAGTTGCATTTTAGCGACACTTTCACTAGCACCTCATTGTGGCAGTTTTTAATTTTGTGGAAAGTTTAGTGATGGATTTCAATTCTGAAGGTATGTATATCAATATTTTATTATTAGAATCTTTTAATGAGCCTTAAAAATCATTAGAGTAGATTATCAACGAAAACACAAAAAAAAACATATTTTTTCTTTGATTTCAAACTTATCGAGTATGGGAAAAGCATGTATCCTCTTGTATCCAGGCTAATTTTTTTATATGTTTTAGCTGCATGACTATAGATTATTGTGACATATATTTTACGTAGCACAAATGAGTACAACTATTTTTTTTTCTCATTTTTGCAGAAAAGCTTCACTCTATTAATAAAATAGAGTTTTTCGAAGAATGGCTTAGACACAAAAAATACGAAAGAAATGATCGTCTATTTGAATTTATTTCGTCTAAGTTTGAGTTTTCTGAAATTTCTGAAGATAGTCAAAGAAACATTAAGATGAAGTTAGCCAGTATTTCTTCAAAAATCGCTTCCAAATGGGTTTCTTCAGGAAAGTCAAGGGAGCGTTTTCTTATCAAGAATAAGTTGTGGCTAGAAGGCGAAGAGTTAGAGTTCTGCGTGCGGTCAATTCAACCGCAACCTTCTACCTCATCCACTGACCACTCTCGACCCGGAAGACCCAAAAAAGACTTCGAAGATTCGTCTTTCAAAACTAAAAAACGTAGACTTGAAGATTTAGTTTACTCGCGGAGTGTTGGCGAATTGATGACTGCTGCAGAAGTAGCTGCACGATCTACTGGACACAAAAACGTGTCCAAAAAGGACGTTGCCAGGGCTATAAAGGACATTGGCAAAAATCCGAGTTCAACAACCCAGTGCTGTGCAGAATAATAGACCACTAAGTAGTGACGAGGCATTAGCCTACTATATAGACTCGACTCGAAGTCGACCACTCACTCCTATAAACAGACTAGGAAATGGACTATGAAGGTCGGGCACCATGTGTTTCCATCATATAATTGCATTGTTAAATCAAAAAAAGCACAAAAGGAGCACATTGTTGTGACACAATCTCGAGCAGAAATTGAGTTACAAGCTTTACTCAACAAAACAGCGGAACGGTGAATAGAAGCTTAGAAAGAAGTTGTCACAAGTGTGTTCCGCAATTCATCATTTACTCTTTTAAGTAAATGGGGTTGTGACGGGAGTTCCGGTCATAGTGCTTACACACAGAGATTTGAGAACAGCGAAGACACTGATGAGTTCCTTTTTGTTTATTCGTTTGTTCCTCTTAGGTTAATCGACGAAGCTAACAATATCATCTCGCAAAATCCTCGTCCATCATCGACGATGTTATCGACCAAATAAATAAAGATTCAGAGAGCACAACACGAGAAAGTGCTCGCGTCAAGCCACGAAAGAGATTTGCTCAATATGTTGATTATAACATCTGATCCTCTGATCAACAGCCTGCGGGAAGTTCCAAAAAAAGTCGAATAAATTGTGTGCGGAGGTCCTAAAGCTCATTATAGCTCCTACTATAGAGCCTCGACTTCCACAGCAACTAAGACCTCCACAAAGTCAGGAAGACTATCTTGTATCGGAATCATCCGATACAGAATCCGATGATTCCGATATTGACAATTAGTTTTAATGTACCTGTAGTGTATTATATTACCTTTTAGTGTTAGTATTTGTAATTTTTGTAAATAATGTAATAGTCTAAGGTTGTACATATAATTAGCGGTAATATTTGTAGAGATTAAGGTAATTGTATTATTATTTCAGTATTTTTTTCTGTTTTATAATAGTGTAAATATAAAATATTTTTTTCTTATACATAAAACTATGTATTTTTTATTTTTTTTATTTTATATTATTATAATATATTTTCATGGTTCCGAAACAATGAAAATATATTTTTGTCCACCTGGCTTGTTCTACAGAGAACACTGTGCACCGGTGGGAATGAACGCCGCTGCTGTCCTGCCGTTGTTGTCGCCGGTAAGTGGGAAAAAAAACCCACATATTTCATACATTTTTCCTACCCTGACTGAGGCCGTGCCCGCGCCGCCGGGTGCCGCTGACGCTGCCGTCGCCGTCGCCGCTGTGCCGTGCCGTCGAGTGGAAAAAACGCCCATTAAGAAAGGTTCTTCTCAGTTTTCCTCGTCTAATTCCTCCTACGAAAGAAAATAGCTTAAATTACATAAATAGTCTATCTTAATAGTCATCATGCTAGAATCTGTCACAAAACAAAAAATCGTGTATGTTTGTTAATTTGGGACTTAACTTACACTAGTAAATAGTACAGTCGACTCTCGTTAATTCGAAACTCGAGGGATTCTTAAAATATTACGAATTATCGAGTGTTTGAAATATCAAATGGTTCAAATGTTTGAGAGTAAATAAATAAAACTTCGAATTGTTAAGTGTTGAACAATTACTATTTATTAACTGCTATTCTATAACAATGACAAAATTATACATACATGTATTAATAATGTGAATTAATTAATCTTTCGAAAGAACTCTGTTATACTGGTTTAGTTCGAATTAACGCGTCGTTTTGTTGTATAGCAATGATTTTTTCGTTAGAATTACCAAGTGCATAAAAATGTATTGATTTAGTTCGAAATATAAAAAGATTTTGTAGGGAACTCGTGATAACTTTGAATTATAGAAATGTTCGAATTATCGCAGGTTTGAATTAATGAGAGTCGACTGTATATTAGTCTTAATGACTTAATAAAGATATTTTGAAATTAAATTGAATTGACTCTTATTTATACTCTTAGATTCTCTACGTATCGGATTTTGATGCGATTTTCACTATCATTCAGGTCTTATTTAGAAAATTGATTTCGAACCGTTTATGGGTGACCGCGAGTTATAACTGAACGCGCGCTACCGTGGCTCGGATAGTAGGCCCCGGGTTCTATGACAACTATCGTTAAGCCATGCTATAGGATTTCTGGCGGCCTAGTAACTTTGACACTCGGCCTATACGAACTTGCTTACTTTGTCATTATAGGTACCAACTACCATGCGAAGACGGGCGAGTATTTTAGCAAGTAAGTGTAAACTATTTCTGAAGGGAGGGTATTAAAAACATTCTTAATGTAAATGTAAACCACTAATACTTCTAATAATACAAACCATGTACAAAACGTAGGTAATTTTAGTATGAATCGAATGGTCACCAAGATCAATACGACATAAAGACACCAAAGAAAAACAATACAAGATCCGTGCTCTTCCGTGCTCCAGCGAAAAGTGTGCCGGTTGGCGGGCGACTCAGGCGCTACTCCACTGACATTCCTCTGACAGTTCGCTCGCAAAACGTCACACAGCAGAGCGTAGACTGCATTTTTTTAATTTGTTGCTAACGTATGTAATAAATAAAAACCTACCTAATTACATTTGGTTTTTAGCTATTAAAAGCAACAAACTACAATAACAACAACCTAATAATATATTTGGCAGTTTAGGCTAGTCCAAACAAGGCAACAAGCTAGAGGCATTGCAAAGATAATACTGCTTGTGACAATACAGTCACCTGTCAAAACACGACTCGGCACAGGTGGCTCGCACCTTGCTGCGCGGGGCAGGTGGACTGCTGGACCTATTAGTGCGCGTGCCGTATGTTTAATTCGTCTTTACGCTGAGAAATTGGACTTGTTGGAGGGGAAGGAGCGGTGTTTTGTTTCATGTACCTGATATAACAAAGTTTTATTTAATCCTGGTACTAGCTGCGCCCCTGTTATGCATTTTTAAAAGCGATGATGGCCTAGTTGGAGGAGGCCCGCCTCTCAAACCAGAGGGAGCGGGCTCGAATCCAATTTATTCATTGTGTGAACATATGTGCGTATTGTATGTTAACTGCTACATGACTGGAGCCCAGTGTATGGTGACAGGCTCGCCCCTGTCACATTTGGGACTGAATATCGTCCGGCGAAGTGTGGGTGTTGTATTACACCTCTGCCTTCGGGGGAAAGGTGAGACGATATGTTAGCTGCACCCCGTGGTGTTACCCGCTGTTAGAAAGTAGCCTATGTGCTATTCCAGACTATAATCTATCTCAGTGCCAAATTTCGTTCAGATCCGTTCGTTCGGCTGTTCTGCCGTGATTGAGTAACAGACATCCATATTTCCATCCAAACTTTCGCATTCAAATTTGTAGTGTGATGTGATTTTACCTAGAAAGCTTAGAATAAGCTGGAAAGATAAGTACATTCGTTAGCTACGAGTATATAAGTAGTTCTTTTCCCAACGGCTTTGGTTTCATAGTAACATTCATTGCCATTTGCACTGAAGATAAGAAGTCTTAAGTCCTAAGGCTTAAGTCCTACTTTAAACTACTCCTAGCCATTTCCTCTAAAATTTCTTGATAGAAAGATAAACACTTTATTGTTCACACAAGAAATAACAAGACAAAAGAACAGAAAAGACTTAAGCTCTAGTGTAACAACTGGCGGCCTTATCACTAAGAGCGAACTCTTCCAGGCAACATTAGAACGAATCTTAAGCCATTTCTTAGGAGACTCTTAACTCTATGTGTCCGTTAAGCGAATGTTTCGCTAAGAGTAGACAAAACTATTTAAAAAGAAGAACTTAGGTAATTCTTAAATTTATATTGCTTACGGGTGTCGGTGATTGTACAGCTTTCTATTGGTGAAAGAACTTTCAAAATTGGACCAATAACTTCAGATACCTCCTACATACAAACTTTTTTTTTAATATTACCTGCCTGGCTTCGCGCGGTTACCATATAAACCTTTCGTGATAATTGTTCAATTGATGGTGAAACCGTGTCAAAATCCGTTGCGTGCGGTTTAGAAGGAGTTAGCGGACATACAGACAGAGGGACAGACAGACGCGGAAAACTACTTTGGTTTATACTATGTAGAGAAACGAAGAAGAAGAAGATCAATATACAAGACATGTACATAATTATACATACTCGCAACAACACATAATACACACATGTACGTTAAATGTGCGAATGACTACATTTTGTAGAGTATAGAAGTAAGTTGGTTGGGCATTTGCAAACAAACCGACATACAACCGAAATCTCTTTTGCAAACATTTGCACGTTTCTCGTGTTACAGCCAAAAGGGTTGAAGCTTGTTTAGACAAATAATAACTTCCTAAGCTTTAAAATACTCTAAATACCAGCATAGAGAAATGTACCTATGTCTGCCATCAAAAATAATTTTAGCGAATTTTAAAAGTACCTTTTCACACCACCTGCTTGAAAATGTCCAATTACATACATATCACGTAGTCTCAACGTAGAGCAAGGCATTGCCTCTCCAAGGTGATAAAGTTGAATGAAAATTCCAAGAAAGTTTTCGAGCAAAGAGGTTAAAATTAAGAGGCCAGGACTACATTTTGAGTTTTTTTTTAACCGTGCAGTTTTTTGCTTGTCAATTTTGAAAAAGCCGTAAAATTAAACTCTTACAAATATGTGCAGTATTGGAATATTAAAGCTACTTAGGTAGATATTGGAACGGAAATGGCTAACGTAGAGTTTGGGAATTAATATTCGTTTTCGTGCAATTGTAAATATTTTCCATGGCAACATTACCACGTACCACACAAGTTTATTAAAGTGGCTTCAGCGAGATAAAACGCAGTGTTCCATCTTTCCCAATAGGTTGATCTGAGTTTGCTTGAAATTTAAAATAAAAGACGGTGTTTGGTATTACGCTAGTTACTTTTTATTGCCTCGCAGATGTGAAAAATACAGCATTCACCTCTAGGATAAAGCAGTGTCCCTCCGGTGCATAATCTACTATTCCTAATAACTGCTTTCAAAAATCTAATTCAATTTCTCCAGCAAGCAAGATGAAAAGGAAAGGTGTCTACAATAAAATAATTTCCTGAGTTTGATATCAAAAGATGCGTAAAAGCGAACCCTTTTATTAAACATGTGTTTCATACACAAGTTTTTTTTTAAAAATAATAAAGTACCTTCACACAAAAAGGTCTGCTCGTGCCAACTTTTCTTATAACTTTTTTTTTCTTACGGAAGACTTGGAGCAAATACATTTGTCAGCCATAATAGAATGGCACACTCCACTGCAGACTCAAGAACTATCGAGTTTCTTACAAAAAACGCAAGTGCGAGTCTGTCGCGTTGGTGAGCTGGGTTCTGAATTAATTTGTTGGATTCGATTTTTATTTTATAGGTTTGGAAATAGTTTGCCAAACGCAATAATACCAACGTGTTTACATATCATCACGCCTTTCCCCCGAAGGGGCTGGCAGAGGTGTACAAAACCCACACTTCGCCGGACGATATTCAGTACCAAATGTGTAAGGAGGCGAGGCTGTCGCCATACACTGGGCTCCAGTTATGTAGCAGATGACATTAGTAACCAACGTGCTTATTGCTATTTATTTGTTGTCAGGCGTGAGGATGGTGTTAAATGGTTAAGGTTCCGAAGAATCATCAAGAAACATAAAGGCATGAGCGTACCCACAATGGGGCAAGGGGCATCTACCGCACCATGGTCCCTAACTCGAATCTCAGAATTTAGGTACTTCACGTAAAAAAACGGTACATTCACTTCTGCTCTAAAAAAAATGTTTACTTCTGCCCAATCACTAACAAAAGTCTGGGTACATCTTCTCAAAGTGTGCATTTGAAATACATAGAAGCTACTCATTCTTGTTAAGAAGATGCTTATAGTTATATTCTTCGGTCTTTTGTAAAGACTTCCTTAGTTTGTTAATAGCCAGTGTTAGTTAAATTCTGAGTGGCATCCGCGTCCTTCCCTTTGGGAAAGATCGGGTCAAAATCAATTTCCATAAACAAAATCGGTCCGCTGACAATTCAGGAAATCGTTTCGTATTTATAATTTAGCTGCAATCATCCTTCAGTATGGAAGGAACCCAATTATTCGGTTGCTCTAGAAAACTCATATTTGCAGACATCTTCCTACTACTTCCGAAAGTTTGTATGTATGGATGGATGGATGGATGGATGTTTGTTACTCTTTCACGCCAGAACCGCTGAACAGATCTGGATGAAATTTGGCACAGAGATAGATTATAGTCTAGAACAACACATAGGATACTTTTTAATCGCGGGTGAAACCACGGGGCACAGCTAGTAATATTATAAACGCGAAAGTTTGTAAGAATGAATGGATGGATGGATGGATGAATGTTTGTTACTCTTTCACGCCAGAACAGCTAAACAGATCTGGATGAAATTTGGCACAGAGATAAATTATAGTCTAGAATAGCACATAGGATACTTTTTAACCGCGGGTGAAACCGCGGGGCGCAGCTTGTACTAAATAAAAATAGTAAATCTGCCAAGCTTCGATTGTCCGATTGATCCGTTTTCTTTTACATTCTTTGGAACGCTAAAAAGAAAAAAATATAGCACATGCCGAAATCTGATTACTCAGTTTGTTTAAAGGGTTGCCGTTTCACAAAAACTATCGGCACGTAAGTTTTTGCGCCCGCATTTTTTCGCCAAAAAAAATGCAAAATCGATTTTCGGCAGATGTCCACCAATAGAAAGGGTTTGATGGAGTTTTTTAAAGTAAAAAATAGCGGAGGCATCTGTAAACAATGGCTTTTAACCGTTATGGACAGACTGTCAAAATTCGCCATTATTATAGCTAAAGAGTTGCGTTTAGCAGACTGTTAGCGAATGATTAAGTAATTTTGTTATTTTAAATCGGTTTTTTGTGTTTCAGATGTTTTCGGCGGAAGAGGATTTCTGGATGATTAGGAGCTGATTGATTTTAAATTGGTGATTTTTATCTTTGATGATTAAGTTTATGATTCATATTTGGCAGATACGTATGTGTGGTTCTATGATTCTGATATTAGCTAGATAAGTCAACCGTAAATCAAAATACATAGGTACTTAATACATAGGTAGGATCAGTACTAGCTGCGCCCCGCGGTTTCTCCCGCGGTCCCACAGGAACCGTTCATTTTTTTGGGATAAAAAGTACCTTATGTCCTTTTCTGTATCCCAGACAACGTGTATGCAAAATTTCATGATGATCGATTGAGTAGTTAGGGCGTGAAAGCGTTACAAACAAACTCACTTTCGCATTTAAAATATTAGTTAGGATAGGATGATAAGAAACATTTAGAGCTGTTCAATTTAATTTAGATCAGGTATCAAATGGTAGAAAAGAATGGACACTAAGGGTTCTCCTAAACGAGCCATTTTTTAATGCAATACTGGCCGGCAATACTGGCAATATTGCCGACTGTATCCCGGTCATCCTCAGCCATGCTAGAAATGTATGAGCAAATGGCCGGGCCACACTCAAAATATCGAAATATGGCCGAGCCAGTATTGCCGGGCTAGTATTGCAGCAAAAATATGGCCCGTCTTGGAGCACCCTATGGGACATTATTGGTCATCATCATCAAAGGTCTTACAGATGAATTAAGCAGCGTCTATCAGGAGTTTCAAAAGTGATGATAGCTTAGCTAAAGAAGGTTTACCTCTCAAGCCAGAAGGAGCAATTTGTTCATTGTGTGAACATATTATGTGCTTACTAGCTGCAACCCCGCGGTTTCACCCGCAATTAAAAAGTATCCTATGTGCTATTCTAGACTGTAATCTATCTCTGTGCCAAGTTTCATTCAGATCTGTTCAGCCGTTCTGGCGTGAAACAGTAACAAACATCCATCCATCCATCCATCCATTCATTCTTACAAACCTTCGCGTTTATAATATTAGTAGGATTTAATGTCATCTGCCACATTACTGGAGCCCGGTGTATGGCAACAGGCTCGCCTCGTGTGAAATTTGGGGCTGATATCGTTCGGCGACATGCATGCATGTTCGGGAAAGGCTGACATGCGTTTGACCACTTGGTCAAACGCATGTCAGCCTTTCCCATTGGAATTCCTATCAGGTGAGTAAGTACTCACCTGATGGGAAGCGAGGACGTGATCGAAGGTGTATCACGCTTGCCTAGGAGATACCTACTTATTCACTTTTCTCTTGAACATCCCTGAGGGCCTACCATGACATCTGATTACCATAATGGTTCCGTTTTGTTTTCAACTCTGTGCGACCATGAACCTTATAACGCGGCGATACGGTCACACACGATCACGATACATCATGGCAATAACATATTATGGGCCCTCTGGATTGTGTTTAAGTTATGCTATGAGTTTCAGGAGCATTCGCGTTTCAAAGTCAAAGTCAAAATGTTTTTATTCAATTTAGGTATCAAAGATACACTTATGAACGTCAAAGTTATTTAAATAGACTCGACCGCCTTGTTCGGATAAAGAGCCTCTACTCAGAAGAACAGGCAAGAAACTGAGGGGCATTATTTTTTCAAATAATAAATAAATTACAGTCTCACAAATTTTGGCTTACAACTAGGTAATATCTATAAAGGTATAAGATTTGCGATCAGAGCCAAAAAAAAAAACAATAGCCCGCAGTGACTACCCGCAAACATCTATTTATCACTGCTGGAATTTTATCGATCTGTATATTTATTGGTGGAATGTAGTTTTAATTATTTATCCAAGGTTAATACACTTTTAGCAAAACCGGTAATTCTACTGTGACTAATTCACGAGTTTGTACGAAGTTACCCATGAAGTTCGATGTTGAAGTAAGCATGGGTTTTTTCGGGCTGCTTAAGTTAATTTATGATGTGTACAATTTATTGTGAAAATTAAATAATTACATAATAATAATAAATTCGGGACACTTCCACACACGTTCGCCTGACCCCAAACTAAGCAAAGCTTGTACTATAGCTGTCAGAGACTGATATACATACTTGTTATTTTTAAATAGATATTTACCAGACCTAAAACAAACACAAATGTTCATCACATGTTTGCCCTAGGTGGGAATCGAACCCACGCCCCCAAGCTCAGAAGGCAGGTTCACTACCAACTGAGCCACCGAGGCAGTAAAATGTTATGAAAATTACTTCCCGTCGTTAAAACTGGATTTTAACAAACGGGACCAATCTGAAATAAAATCCTTTCAAATGAAATACTAAATGGACTTTCCAAATCGGTTCAAAACGCTCGACGGAGCTATGTGGTAACAAACATTTAAAAATGTACGCTACCGAATTGAGAACTGCCTCCTTTTTTGAAGTGAGTAAAAAATAAAATCGATGACACTGAACACATCGTTGAATTTAGAACCTCCTCCTTTTAGAAGTCGGTTAAAATGGAAATTGATGGCAAAAAAACATACATTTGAATTCAGACCCCTTTTTTGAAGCCGGTTAAAATGAAGCGGATGCGAATTCAGACTCAGACGACCGCAACTACGGAATAACTAAGCAAATTAAATAAAAAATAATACATTTGTATGACGTAAAAAACAGAAAACAACAAGTAGTATAGCAGGAGTCAGTACTAAAAGTTAGGGTTTCAGTACACGATGTTCTTAAGGTGACGGTCACACATCGGCGCTCGTCACTCCAAATGTCATGGGCAGCGGAAATCAATACATTACCGCACACGAGTGCGACCAACTTATTTGTCCAGGTGGACAAATTATGAAACTAAAATTTACTAAGGCAGCTGTCAGTGGTGTCTAGAGAATACGACAGTGGCTCCCTCAGTCAGCTTTACAAAATAAGTTTGCGTCTATACTGATTCCAATCGAGCCTGTTAACAAGCTTACCTTTGTGATGTAAACATCTTGAAAAGTGCAGTTGAAATTGAAATAACAAGCTTGTTCATACTTGTATAACGTTAGTCATACAGATTCAACGTTTTTTTGTTATTAGATTCGGTCTCATTTAGAAAAACTGCTACTTGCACTAAATAAACTCAGATCAGCCTAGAGAATAAGATGGCGCACGGCGTATGATTTAGGTGAAGCCAAAAACCATCCAAAAACTACGTTACTGTTGACTTTTATATGGATTGATTGTTTTTATTCCGCCCAAAGGTTGTCTGGAAGAGATCGCTCTTAAGCGATAAGACCGCCCATTGCGCCTATATTTTTTGAATGTTTAGTTTAGATTTATTTTGTAGGTATTTGGTGTCAATAAAGAGTTTTTGTATTTGTATTGTATTGACCCAAAAAAACTACGCTATTCGCTTGGTCATTCTTATCTCGACATTATTTTCATTGGTTTATGGCATAATTTCGTGTACATAAATATACATAGTGCATTATAAAAGTGTGCCAGGATTACATTTTTGAGGTTCTTATTAAGAACTGTGCAGTTTTTTTACAAGTTAATTTTGAAAAAGCCGTTACGTTAATTTAATCTCTTATAAATATACTAGCTGTCACCCTGCGACTTCAATAATAAATAAATGAATAAATAAATATGAATAAATAAATGCTATAATATATATATATATTTATATATATATATATATATATATACCTAAACTACTTAACCGATTTCAATCAAATTTGCACACCGTGTGCAGTTCGATCTAACTTAACAGATAGGATAGCTCACATATATATATATATATATATATATATAGCACACGGTGTGCAAATTTGATTGAAATCGGTTAAGTAGTTTAGGAGTTAGCGGACAAACAACGTGACACGTAATTTATATATATTAATATGTGCAGTTTTAGAATATTAAATCTACTAAGGTTGTATATATTGCAACATTTTTTTTTCACGTACCGTAAGTCATTCCTTAGGAGAATCTTAACTTTATGTGCCCGATAAGCTAACATTTCGCTAAGAGTAGATTGATTAGATTAGTAAATTTTCGCTCTATTTTTTATAAATGTTCCTGTCCATTCAGGTTGCCTGGAAGAGATCGATTTGAGCGATAAGGCCGCCCATTAGAAACGTAGTTAAGCCTTATTTAAGTACTATTGTAATTATTTGTTTTTAATAAAGAGTTGTTGTATTGTATTGTAAAACTAGTTAAGCAAGGAGTTAGGCAATTATTGTGTTAGTGCCAAGTGGCCATGAATCTTCGATCAGATTTACATAAGTTTATGTACTAGCTGCAGATTTACATAATTTTATGTACTAGCTGCGCTCCGTGGTTTTACTCGCGAGTAAAAAGTATCTTATGTGCTATTATCTATCTTCGTGCAAAATTTTATCCAAATCCGTTTAGCCGTTCTGGCGGTGTAAGTAACAAACATCTATTTACATCCATCCGTACACACATTTATAATGTAAGTGTGATTTCTGATCAAAAGACGGAATTGTTAACTTGTTACCTAATTGCCAGGAAGGATTATGTTTTTGCGCGTATCTTGAATAGTTGTAAAAGACAATGGGCAAAAATAAGTGGACGTTGGCCCAAACGCCCGCAGGATTGACATTATAGGCAATTCGTAGGTGAGGTTTAAAAGGTTTCGCATGATAAATCTCGCTGAATTCGAACCCACTTTTTTGGATATATTTTGTGTTGTAGATGTGATTTAATAAACCTAGTGATAGGGAAATTAAAAGAAGAATTTAAGCCATTTACATAATATTCACTCACCCACTGCACCAACCAAGCAGGTCACGTCATCGTGATTCGCGACGTCACCATGGAGGTTTTACTTAACATTTCTGATAATAATTATATTCTTTCTTATTTTACTATTTTTTAAAATAAAATACGGTGTCATACTTTTTTTAATGCATAAAATAATCTACCGAGTGCGTTATATGTCTACCCTGCGGGAAATCTTATATATTTTTTGGACCAATTTGCCCATTGTCCTTTATTTATTAGATCGTATGTTCCAAACGGCTGGACGGATTTCGATAGTAAGGGTAAATTATATTCTTCTAAAAACCTAATAGAGCAAGAGTCCACGACGGCCAGACCTTCGTTATTGAATAAAAGCTGAAAGTTCTTCTGTGCATGTCCCCTATACAGGTTAGAACGACCAGGGGCTATAGAGTTTGGGTAGTGGTTACTTGGGCAGGTAACAGGTAGTAAAGGTGTATAAAATAGTACCTTAAATTCGTTAAAGTATAAAGCTCAATTTTTTTATATTTTATTTGGGATAACTTTAGAAATCTCGTCATCCATTGCCGGACACTTATGACAGTTACTACCCCCTGCCTAACACCCCTAAATTTTAATAAATTATAATGATACTTTCGTTACAGTATTAAAACTAAATTTTATATAAGTTACTTGGGGACCTATGAAAAAAATCCGGACAGTTTTAATGGTTTTTACACCTTGCCAGACACATGGAAAGTCCGCTCTAGGTGCGAGCGCGAACGCTTAGTCGATTGCGATCTTTAAAGATTTCCAATAAAAAAAATTATTACGTTCATAGCCATGTTATACAAAATAAAAATTGTAATTTTATCAATTATAATATATAAAAAAATTATTACATGTCAAAAAATTATATTCAATTCAATATTTATTCGTTGTCGTCGATATTTTTATTTTCTTTGTCTCTACTCGCCCAGTCGATGTCATGATCGTCTTCAATATCGCCTTCTTAACCAGTTTTTGAAAAACTCTGTCTGAGTTTACTTTCGATTTTATAATTCTTAAGGATTAAAATTACTTTAAATATTTCCCCCTTAGCCCGTCCCGTTAGGTCCCGTTTTACCCTTTGGATACGGAACCCTAAAAAACGATTTATCAACAGACTCACAGAAAATTTCCAAAACCGTAAATAGTTAGCAATTTGATCTGTTATAAAGTCAAAGTCAAAATGTTTTTTTTTCAATTTAGGTATCAAATATACACTTATGAACGCCAAAGTTATTTAAATAGACTCGACCGCCTTATTCAAAGCCTCTCAGAAGAACAGGCAAGAAACTGAGGGGCATTATTTTTTCAAATAATAAAAAAATTACAGTCTCACAAATTTTGGCTTACAACAGTTGGCATGGCGATCGGTTACCGGTTACTGTACTCGGGTAGGTATTACATAGTTTTACCGATGGCTTGTTGCAACTACCGGCCTTTGTGACGTAAGCTTGCTGTAAACATCGAACGGTGTTGCGCTACCGTTGAAATTTCTATGCTTGTTTATGCTTATGCTTTTCTGGTACAATTTTGATTTACTTTTTAAAAAAACGAAAAAAAAACCAACGAATAAGAAGATTTAATTTTTATTTTGGAATCACACTTCAAACTAATCACACTATAACCCTCTTAGCAATAAACGTTGTATAGTTTCGGAATAATTATACAGTGTTTTGTCTTTTTCAGTCGAGTTAAAACATGTAAAAGAAAAAAAAGGACAAAGGACTGTGAAACTATTCCGAGGTTTTACAACGTTTATTGCTAAAGAAGTAAATGTTTTATATGCGAAAGTTTGAATGGATGTTTGTTTCGTACCGCCAGACCGGCTGAACGGATGGGGATGAAATTTGGCAAAGAAATACAATATAACTTTATTGCACACCAAAAAGCTACACGAAAATCTTAAAAACCAAAATACATATTTCGGCAGTACAATGGCGACCTTATCGCCTTAAGCGATTTCTTCCAGGTAACCTTATATAGGTAGGATTATTGTCTGTATAACACCGCGGTGCGCAGCTAGTATTATTAATGCGAAAATTTGGAAGGATGGATGGATGTTTGTTCTACGTCACGCCAGTACGGCTGAACGGAGCTGGATGAAATTTGACACAGAAATAGATTATAGTCTGGAATTACAAATGGGCTGCCTGGTAACCGCGGCTTCAAGGCGCAGCTAGTATATTTTTGCAAAAAAAAAAATTAATGCACTTCATCACCGCTGACGCCTTAGCGATAAAGACCATACTTTAAATGCTACTAAGACCTCAATATTGCACAACTTCGTTTTATAAGCTTTTTTTTCTAGTTTTAAACATTTGACCGAGCAAAAGTCCTCAAGAGCCTACTAGTACTAAGATAAATTAGCATTTGTTTGTCAGATAATAACACTGGCCTATAAAAAAAAATGTTTTGTTTTGGTGCAGCTCTGTTCACATCTGTAGTCGGTAAAGTAGGTAGTATGAACTACATTGCTGCTACTAGATGTCAGCTGACAGCTCTGGTTTACCTTCAATTCTTTTTTTTTACGGTTTTATTCAAAATCAGTCCATGTTATAACTATGTACTTTTATGACATTAATCGTATAAATTTATGATGGTAAGTAATTAAAGAAGTTGCATTAACGATCCTGATATGTTTTGTTACATGTGCGGTGAGTATATAATGAAAAATCAACGGAAACCGATTAATGAGACGGTAATTCGCTCGTATTCTGTATACTTTCTTCCTCATGAACAAGAGCTGCTATGAAAAATGTGACTAGTTTTCTCGTATCTGCTCACAAAATATACCCAAAATCAGGTCTAAAATATTAGGCACCAAAATGAGTGTAGGCCAGTGTAATTTGCGTATCGTTGATCCGATCTCTTTGAAATTCAGCAGGCAAGTAGTTCATGCAAATACAAGTTTTGAGTTCAAATATGAGTTAAATCGGACGAGGGGTTATGGAGATATGCGTGGTCTTCTGCGAGGCAAAATACTATAGTTTTAAAAGATGTAGATGTGTTGTGTATCCTTTAGTAACTTTGACTAGATGTACATATTATATGTATGTATGTAAGCCAAAATATAATCAACAAATTGACATCTCCAGCTGGTTTTTAGTTCACATTATCCTTTAATAAACTCGATTTTTAATATTTAATATGTGGTTGGTCGGCAACATCTGAGAAATGTAAAAAAAAAATCCTCCATGATTTTAGATCGCTTCAGACTGGCTACAGACCATAGAAATACATAGAATAACCTCAAAGCTACGTGTGTATTTTTTAAATGTTTTATAGAGGAAGTCGGACGGAACCGTAGCAAGCGGTGCGCGGAGACCCTGTTCATTCGCCGCGCTTCAAACAACTTCTACCAAATTATGCTGCCCTGGTAAGCGAGGGTTAAGTTATTCGATTTTGTTACGTTTTGCAACAGAATAAAATGACCACTGGTTGACGCAAACTAAACTGATCCTTATTTTCTAGTAGTCAAAGAATATTTTTGCATCTTATTTTCCAATGCCGCAGATAACTATTTGTTAACCGTCGGTTATCTTTTTGCCATTGGATTTTATACTTTCAGTTTATAAAGACAGGGTGCACTTTCGTAAGTTGTATTATTTTAATTTATGTTTACAATGCTATGTCGCCCTAGTACAAATAGTTAGTAGTGTTGCGAGATCGAAAACAACAACGGCACGTGGTTAACCAAATAGGACATACTAGAAGTGTGTAAAGTGTGTTCAAAAATATCAACGGATTTTGTCGCAAAAGATAGTGTACTACGTCATGACGCCATAGGACCTACACACTATAGAAAATTACAAGGAATCGGGCAACTGTGTAGCAAAATTCGTCAAAAAAAGAAAATTAAAACTACGTGGACTTTATACTACTCGTAGGTTGAACAATTTTGAACTGTAAACAATTCAACGGGCAAAAGAAACAAGATTTTAGATTACAACATTATTGACAAAACTTTTTCAGTGTTACGTTGATTTCGCTGCTACTGTTTATAAACACACAAGGTAAGGTGCTAAGCTTCAAGTTCGACAAAATATTATGAAATAGAAGTTCTAATTAGCCGCGCTGTGATTTTTCTTGTTTTACATCATTTTTGGGAGAAAAGCATGGTCCTACATTCAACATAAGGTAGCAAACTCTGGTGAGAGGTTTCGGCCGTGGCTAGTTACCACCCACCGGACCAAGCCATGCCGTGAAATGACCTAGTCGTGTTTCGGGATGTAGTCCGGTGTAACCGTTCCGAAGACGGGTGAGCAGTAAGTCTGGCGCTCTTGTAGCGCCTCACTCAACTGCCGTCTTTGTACTTCTTCACTCTACAAAACTTCAAGGCTAGAGTGAATAAGTACCTTATAGGTCGTCGTGCTCCATCTTAGACCACAACGTCGCTTAACATCAGGCGAGTTAGTGGTCAAACGCCGACCTATTCCACATAAAAAAAACATTAACATTGTCCAAAAGTCCCAAAGTCTATTTAGGTAAATCTGCATTTTGTTTATCCGACGCTAATTTGAGTATCGTAGATCCGATCTCGTATAACATTTTACAGACAAATAGTTCATGTAAATACTATTTTGACGTTCAAATAATATACATAATTATTATGTATGTGTTAATCGGACGAGGGATTACGGAGATTCGCGAAGTCTCTTTTCGAATTGAACTACTTAGTAAGTAAATAAAATTAGCTGGATTGTATATTTTGTAAGGTAAAAAAGTTCCCCCAAATAAAGTCAATTATTGCAGATTATTCAGAAACTAAACAAACAGCTTTAAATGGAGCAAGCAAGCGTCAAAATCGTCATTTACAGTCATGTATGTCATAGTCATCATTTCGATCTCGTAACACTTTTGCACCAACTACTAGGACAGCATAACGTTACGACGGTGGCCGAGAAATTCATCACACATTATGAATGCACCTTAAACCAAGGCAACAAAGTTAAGAGTTCCATGGCAGCTATTTAAACCGAGTTTAAACCAGGTTTATCCACGATATGAACAAAAATATCAGCTGTAGTTATTACGTTAAGGATCAGTTTAGCTTGCCAGAATCGATTGTTTAACGGATGATGTGCTTCGTTGCAGAGCGTAGCAGAAATGGCTAACTTAATTCTCAGTAACCAGGATATAATAATTATGTATTTCAAATAAGTAGGTGATATCTTTACAGAATAAATTAATAGTTACTACCACGTTCAACCGCGCTGTGCTCGCCCGTCGCGCCGCCGCGCCGCCGCCGGTCGTTTGATAACAGAATCATTTATTAATTTTCCACGTTTTCTGGACAAAATCTTATTCTATGCTCAATATTTTTTTTCATGATTGTTTCATTTATGCCACCTTGGCGCGAAAACGGCTAAAGACTCTGTGAGTGTATTATCAGTCTCTGGCAGCCATAGTACAAGCTTTGCTTAGTTTGGTGTCAGGCGACCGTGTGTGGAAGTGTCTAAATTTAAATTTATTTATTTTTTAAATTGTTGAAGCTGAAGCAGAGACTCTTCGCTCGTTTACGCTCGCTCGCTCGGTTTTGTTTTCATTTATTAATGCTGTTGCTATTTTGTTAACTCGCTATTAGCAATCAATAATCATTACATACATAAGTAGTTATTCAGAAACATAATGAACCAAGCTAAGTTTATTGGAAAAAAAATTTGAACCTTCAAAACCTAGAACATAAAGTTTTTTATTGCCTGAGTACAAAAAAAAAAAATATGGCTTGCGAGCGTTCATGTCACAGTCGTCATTTTCGATCTCGTAACACTTTTGCTCCGACTACTAGGACAACATAACATTACAAAGATGACTGAGAAATACATCACACATTAAGAATGCGCCTTATAGCGATCGACTCAAAGTTCAAAGTTCCATGGCAGACTATGATCAAGAATGGATGATGGCAGACATTTAAAACGGAGTTTAAGCCAGGTTTAGCTGTGATTTTAACAAAATATCAGCTGCCGTCATTGCGTTAGGATTCAGTTTAGCTTGCTAAGATCGCCCGATTAACTGGTGGTGTTTCTTCATTGAAGAGCGTAGCAGAAATGGCTGACTTAATTCTCGGTTACCAGGAGAACATATTTCAAAGAAGTTTTATAAGTAGGTAATCGACTGTCACATCGTTACAGAATAAAGTAATAGTTACTACAACGAACTTACAGCATTGTTCCGCGGTGGTCGCTGGATCCCACTCAACTCGAAAGTAACTCTGTCTGGCTGTTTGTAGGCTTTTCACGGCTGAACGGCTGAACGTATCCTGATTAAATTTGATAAATAGTTGCAGTATGTCACAAGGAAGGTTTTTGAATACTTTTTTCTAAATAAATAATTCTTTTTGTCATGAAATTCTGTAAATTAATAAAAAATAACGCGCCGCTTACCAAATGCGTCAGACAACATCACAGAATAGTACGTAGTTGGTACTAAAATAACAACTGACAACTAAAATTAAAACTCCGCTCAAAAGTTAATTGTTAATTATTTATGCTGTCGTACCCAAAGTCAAAGTCAAAATGTTTTTATTCAATTTAGGTATCAAAGATACACTTATGAACGTCAAAGTTATTTAAATAGACTCGACCGCCTTGTTCGGACAAAAAGCCTCTACTCAGAAGATCCCGTGAACCCGTCAATGTAACTAACTTTTGAAACCAAGTTTGCAAAATTATTGAGAGAAAAAATCAAGTCTTCATACAAAATTGATCGTGAGACTAATAATTTTGTACGGACACTCAATTATTTTTCATTCGAATTTTAAAAACTTGTTGTTTACTTTGACATAAATTAAAAACTAAAAAAACCCCCGACACCTATTTTCTTCAACACCGATTTTCATCAAACTTAAGGTTGTATAAAAATGTAACGAATATAATTTAATTTAAAAATAAAAGTGGTAATTTACTTATAATAAATGTTTTAACCGACTGCTCAAGAAGAAGGGCGGAGTGTGTGAGTTTCGTGTGTATGTATGTATGTCATGTATGTGGGTATGTATGAGGTTTCTTTGGCACGCCTTACAGCCTAAATTTGATAGATTTCTAATTTCGACCTAAGAGGTGTCATTTGAATCGTCTTGATAGTAGAAGTGACATAATAATAGTGTATTACTACTACATAGTATAAAACAAAGTCGCTTTCTCTGTCCCGATGTCCCTTTGTATGCTTAAATCTTTAAAACTACGCAACGGATTTTGATGCGATTTTTTTAAATAGATAGAGTGATTCAAGAGGAAGGTTTATATGTATAATAACATCCATTAAATAGTGGAGAAACACTGTTATTTTTGAGGTTTCTGATGTGATGTCGTTCATTTTCAATTTTTCCCGCTTACATTGCAAACGCATGTTGAAAACTACGAGATTTTTCAAAAATAATGTACTAATTATTTGTAAATATTGTAAAGGTCCCCAGAAAACTCCGCGATGGTATATACATCTGGTATATACTCTTATGGATATCCCACAATTTTTTTTTTGTCATTTACTTTTTACGACAATTACTTAATACCTACTAATTTAGCGCAGCTAGCTAGTACATCCTACTAATATTATAAACGCGAAAGTTTGTATGTATGGATGGATGTTTGTTACTCTTTCACGCCAGAATGGCTGAACAGATTTGGATGAAATTTGGCACAGAGATAGATTATAGTCTAGAATAGCACATAGGATACTTTTTAACCAAGTGTGAAACCGCAGGGCGCAGCTAGTAAATAATAATACTACAATATTCACGAGCAAAAAGCAATATTTAAGCTCAACTAAACTCACAAACGAAATGTATGACAAATGGAATCCTTCTTCCTAATCTATCCTACTCCTAAACGCGAAAGTTTGTAAGAATGGATGGATGGATGTTTGTTACTCTTTCACGTCAGAACGGCTGAACAGATCTGGATGAAATTTGGCACAGAGATAGATAACAGTCTAGAATAGCACATAGGATACTTTTTAACCGCGAGTGAAACCGCGGGGCGCAGCTAGTAAGTAATAATATTACTATAATTATAAGCTCAATTAAGCTCACAAACTACCTAAATGTATGACTAATGGAATTACAAATAATGTGAACCTTGAAAAAAATTTCTTATCGCTTGTGAATTCACGTCAACCTCAAGTCGTCATTTTTGATCTCGTAACACTTTTGCTACAACTACTAGGGCAGCATAACACTTTGAAGATGACTGAGAAGTAAGTCACACAGTACGAAATGCTACGAATACATCTTATTCCATTGTAATAGAGTTGAAAATTCCATGGCCAGGTATTTAACCTACCAAATTTTAACTGTAGCACTTGCAAAAACAATCGTTTCAAGTTTGATTTAAGGTTTAGTTTTCATTTGCAAAAAACTAAGTAAGATTATGAGAAGACACAGAATTATGTACTAGTGATTACATCGAACTTTTAGTTATCATTTGTATCAAGGTAAGTAATTCATACTACTGACTCTGTGAGTTGGAGACTTCGCGGCCGACAACTGTCTGCTCTACAGGTCGCATTTCTGAACCGGTTCTCTTAATATTTCTTCCTTCTTTCTTTCTTCTTCTTCTTCTTCTGCTCGCAAAATTTCAAGAGAATTACAAAACGTGAATTAATAAAATAATAAAAAAATAATTGTGCATTATGTCCAGTTGCTGTCATGAAGCCATTCATTTGCAGAACATAAGATAAGGGCTCGACCAACTTAACTGTACAGTTGGTCAAATGGGGAGACTAAAATTTTCGATGGAAAGGCATCAGTTTTGCTTCGAAACTACGAGGGTGGCGGGCTATTTAGCTGTGAAAATAAATTGGTCCATTTGTACCCCATATCAACGCGTTAGCAGTGTGGAAAACTGACTTGTCATTTTTCAGTATAGGTACTCGTAATAATTATGTTCGTCAAAACTTAGATGACAAATGGTGATTACTAAGTTTTTAAAGATTTGTAGGGAAGGAAAGTTTGCTTTCTCTTACTTCAATCGCGCGGATTTTTTGAGAACTAATTTGACGATAGTTAGTAGAGCGGAGATGGAAGGACAATAACGGGAGTTTTGGCGGGAACCGAAAAGATGATGTCGTGATTTTGTATTATTTTCTAAAACTTGTAATTCTTCGAGTGTTAAAGTGTAATAATGGTGGATTATTAACGTTTACCGGTTCGTCAGCGTGCACGAGTGTGGGCAAATGAACAAACATTGCGAAACGCGACTTTTCGCGTTCTCTACAAAACTTCACTTATAGTTTCAGCATCCATAACTTTACTGAATTGGGGAAAGGAGAGCGATTCATCATCTTCATCATCACCTCATCATCATCATCCCATCATCTGTGAAAACGAATGATTAGTACTTGACACTGGCAAATGCACATGACGTGCGACGCCAAATTTTTCTTAATTAGGGGAGAAAAAAAAAGAACAAACAAATTTTCAGAAATTAAATTAGTAGATAGATAATTAATGTGGTCCTTTCACAAAAAAAATTTAATACTAATCCTCTTTCCTGTTTTCTTCCAAAGAAGAGAAGAAAACTCCGAAGAAGTACATAATTTCTGCTAATAAATCCTGTTAATTAATGTGATAGTAAAGTTTTATCATTTCTGCTGTGCCCTCAAATAAATAAACCAGAGCCATTGGTGCCAACAATAGGTACCCGTGCCAATGATGACGATAGCGGCAGCTGACGTTTTCGATCTAACGTAACACTCTTGTGCTAACTACCAGGGCGACATAGTTTCATGGGAGTAACGTAGAAATAATACAATTTTAAATACAACATACCTCTTAGTTCTAACGCTTTAAAGTTGAAATTGCAGTGGCAGAAAAAATTAATTGAGTTAAGTCGAGGCTTAAGTTTGACACAGCAGTATGTCATACGAAAATATTCCTTCTTAGCTTGAGCTAGAAGTCAATTTCGTTTGCGACTATTTGCCTGAAGGTTGATTCCGTTTCGAGGATTAACAGAACGGACTTACTTGAGTCTCGCTTACCAGGAGAGTAGAATTGAGTAGACGTTGTGTTATATTTTTCAGTACAATCTGCCACGAACCACATGGTAAGCAAAACTGTCGGTCGATAGGCAAACCTGTGTTGAATATTGGAACGGACTTTACTGTGAACCGGCGCTTCTCGCCTACCAGCGCTACTAGGGGCGCAGAATCGGGTACAAGCTGTTGACACTGGAATCAACAACTCGCGAGCCAGAGCGTAGGTGATTGGATCCTTTGTACCAGGAAAGTATAATAACAAAGGAATTGTACGTATCTTTTCATGGAGCAGTTGACAAGAAAACTGTCCGTTGATATTATCGAAATGTAATTTGGAGTTAATCGGAATCGTTGCTCTGAAGTCTAGGCAAATTGATAGGCACTAGAAAAATAATCTTTTGCCCCGCATAGTAAGAACCTAACCTGAAGATCACAGTACACTTTCTATGTAGTATGGAAGTAATTATTTTCTTGTTTTTCATTTAAATTTTTAACTCAAACACAAATCAATGAGAAACTTTTTCGAGGCTTTGCAACGTTTGATAATAAGAGGGCCAGAATACAAGCTTTATGATCGTCACGTCATATGCCAGAATATTTTTTTGAACGTCATCTGCTTGGAATCGTTAATCATAATGTTTATTCTCTAGATAAGCATCATTTTTGATAGTTAGCGCGAAAATTAACAAAAAGATCGGAGCCGTTATAAATGATTTATTGAAATCGTCTAAGTTCGTGTTTAGATTTCGACCGTGATAGGAGAGGTGGTGGCGTGAATTTTGATTATTTTGAAAAAATACTGCAATGGTTTTTATTTAGGTAGATATACATATTCTTTGAGCGCAACAGGAGAGTCCACAGACGATGAAGTTGACCGCCTAAATGTAAGAGAATAATTAAGAATAAGAATATGTTTATTGCAAAAGAAGAATAGGTGGTGGTAGTGAACCTGCCTTCTGAGCCTAGGGGCGTGGGTTCGATTCCCAGCTAGGGCAAACATTCATGTGACGAACATTTGTGTTAGTTCTATGTCTGGGTGTTAGTATCTATATAAGTATGTATTTAAAAATATATATGTATGTTTATCAGTCTCTGGCAGCCATAGTACAAGCTTTGCTTAGTTTGGGGTCAGGCGACCGTGTTGTGTGCAAAAATGTCCCGCATATTTTTATTTTTTTTATACAGACATATTCATTATCTTAGAAGAATCAAACATTACTTAGAGGCTCAGATCAACCTAGAGAATAAGATGGCGCACGGCGTATGATCTAAGTGAAGACAAAAATCATCCAAAAACTACGCTACTGTCGTATAAGTACACAACAATCACACATTGACGCAAAAAAACTACACTACTAGCTTGGTCATTCTTACCTCGACATTATATGGTATAATTTCGCGTACTTAAATTTACATGCATTATAAAAGTGTGGCCAGGACTACATCTTGAGGTTCTTTTTAAAAACTGTGCAGTTTTTTTACAAGTCAATAATTTTGAAAAAGTCGTAACATTAAACTCTTACAAATATGTATGTGAAGTTTTAGAATATTAAATCTACTAAGGTTGTATATTGGAACGGCAATGGCTAACATAGAGTTTGGGAATTAATATTAGTTTTCGTGCAATTGTAAATGTTTTTCACGGCAACATTACTACGCACACACATTGAAAAAGAAGTGGCTTCAGCGAGATATAACGCAGTGTTCCATCTTTTCCTCTAGACTGATCTGAGCTTCGAGGCTTAGGCTTAGAGTTATCGGCGTTTTAGCCTCAAAGTAGGCGCGAGGCCTGAAGATAGGAACTAGCTAGAATTAATGAATATATTAATGAATATATGAATGAATTAATAATATAGTAAGGGGTAGAATATACATAGCTTAGGAGCTTAACTACTTTATATCCCTACTATAATGTTATAAACGCGAAAGTTTGTTAGAATGGATGGATGGATGGATGTTTGTTACTCATTCACGCCAGAACGGCTGAACAGATCTGGATGAAATTTGGCACAGAGATAGATTATAGTCTAGAATAGCACATAGGATACTTTTTAACGGCGGGTGAAACCGCGGGGCGAAGCTAGTAGGACTATGTTTTCGAGTGTATGTATAAGGTTTCTTTGGCACGCCCTACAGCCTAAACTGCGTGATAGATTTTGACATGTGAGGTGTCATTTAAATCGTCTTCATAGTAGTGACATAGGATACAACGTTTTAATTAGGTAGGTAAGGTCAACTGGAGCAAATACGTCTTTGGGGCAATTGCGTCTTACGAGAATTACTGACAAACCCTTCACAAATTAGACGCCACCTACATCTTTTTTCTATCTTTTGTTGCAATAATCTGTACAAGATGGAGTTAGTTAGTTAGAGTTAGTTTGTGAAGGGTTTGTCAGTAATTGCACTACAGACGCATTTGCTCCAATTGACCCTGCATCCGAAGTGTCATACTACAAATTGCTGTCGGGTTTTATATTGATGAGAATAATACATAATAATAAATGAAGGACACTTTTCACACACGGTCGCCTGACCCCAAACTAAGCAATGGCTGCCAGAGACTGATATACATACATATATATTTGATGATGGTACCTATGTTACCTTTAGCTCAATGATTTATTTATTATCTGGAGACTAAAGCTGAATTGAGTTCTAGTATAGTTAGTCCTTGATACTCTAAAGATGGACGATCAGTGGGGCTATTCTTGCGCGTGAGATGAGATGAGATTTTATCTTGGTCACTCTCACACCTATGACGTTTCAAACGAGAGCAACAAGGACGAAAAAAAGTGAGATGAAAAACTCAAATCTTTGAATAGGGTCCCAGCATCCATTTTTGAAACGCTCTTTTTGGCTTCACACGAATTATGCATACAACCCAGCAGTTGCAAAATCAAATTCAGATAACATTAATACAACCATAGATCTAAGATTCTAGGACAAAAAAAATAGGTCTGTGAGTACAACAATATTGCAGTGAGCGTCTAAATAAGCTGACGCAAACATTCTACAGCGCAACCAACAAGCGCGCCACTATCGCATTTTTACGTCTCCGTAGAATTTGAAACTGTAGTTTCTTAACTTAGCCACCTGCACATATCTGTTGGTTTTTTTCCTTGATTAGTATACAAGGCGATTTACGATCATTTGTTATTCAAAATAGGAGGTAAATTAAAAATGTGTTGGAAACGCGATTTAAGTGGCTAACTACCATAGTAGGCCAAGAGCCGCAGCAAAAAAAGTATGTTCATAATGCAATGCCCGTACATTGCATTTACCGGGTATTTTTTTTTTGGAATATGTTCAGGGGTGTCCCCGAAATTCAAGTTGGCGCCGGGGTGGCGCCCCTGCTTCAGCCGCCATCTTGAAAAACGCGTTTTATCGAATATCTCGCGAACCGCGCATCGTACGACAAAAATTGCGGAGATCATTATTGTAGATAATAATATTTTACATCTTTTTTTTTTAAACTTTTTTTTTGTATAATGATAGGTTTTTCATTATAGCGCTCCAAACTTTTTTCAATATGGTTTTTGTTAAATATTAAGTTAATGGTCAATGATAAATTAAAAATGGTGGCAACTGAATCGTAGAGCATGAAGTTTCCTATAAAATTAATTGGAAACTTTTTCCCGTTACATTTATAGTTTAGGAGCTGCTTGGCAAAACTTGCACCTCGTACATTGTCAGTGGCAATATTGCTCGTTGTATATGAAAACCATTTGATAACGCATAACATGGCATAAAGTGTTTAAAAAAGTGTCAATACAGCTGTGTACCGAATCAAAATCTAAACTCATGATCCAAAAAAAAAACAAGGTCTAGTGAGCAAACACATAATGACGTCACTCGTCATCGTGATCCGTCTCTCATGAACTAGTTGTTAATGACTTATTTCGGTCTTGCTTAAGCATCGATTCACGTCACTACGTGTTGCCTACATGACCGGAATGTTATACTCACCTACATGTTTTTCGATGGTTTCCGAGCTAGGATTCAGTGCTCACTGCAGATAATCAAATCAAACAAGTAAGAAAAAAAAAGCCGGCTGCAAAATGTTGTACCTATGTCACTTCTACTATCAAGATGATTCAAATGACACCTCACATGTCGAAATCCATCAATCTGCCTAAGCTGTAGGGCGTGCCTCAGAAACCTCATACATACATACATACACTCGAAAGACAAATCCCTCCTTCTTGCGCAGTCGGGTGATAACAAAGGATTTTAAGGAACTTTGGTTCCATAATTTCACCACTTGTACCACAGATCATTATAACCCGGTTTCATAGTCATTTGACTTGTACCCACACATTTTTTACCCCACTGCGCAAGAAGGATGATTATATTTTTCGAGTGTATGTATGTAAGTAAGTTTGTATGAATGTATGTAGGTACGAGTATGTTATGTATGTATGAGGTTTCTTTGGCACGCCCTACAACCTAAACAGCTTGATGGATTTCGACGTGCGAGGTGGAATCATTTTGATGGTTTTTCTTATTTTTTTTTATAACTTAATAGGCTTGCGTTTGGCCGCCAACATGCCTGTTGGTAAGCAGTGATGCGACCTACGATGGAGCACGCTTGCCTAGAAGAAACCGATTCACTCGAGACTTGAAGACACCCAGATTAAAAGTGTCAGGGAACACACACTCTGGCAGCGGATTCCACACTCAGTGGAAGTGTTGAATGTTGTACCCTATGTGGGTACAACATTTTGCAGCCAGGTTTTTGTTTTAATAATGTTACTTGTTTTATGTTGGTTTTGTTCTAATTATTGTTGTTGTTTTACTCTTCTCCTATTAGAATACAAGCGATGATAGCCTAGTTGCAGAAGGCCTGCCTCTCAAGCCAGAGGGAGCGGGTTCGAACCCAGCTGACGGCACGCACCAATTTGTTCATTGTATGAACTTAGGTGCGTATTGTATGTCATCTGCCACATTACTGGAGCCCGGTGTATGGCGATAGGCTCGCCCCCTGTCACATTTGGGACTGAATATCGTTTGGCGAAGTGTGGGTGTTGTATTACACCTCTGCCAGCCCTTTCAGGGGAAAGGCGTGATGATATGTTCTATTAGAATACAAGGCGCGACTTCTCACGGGTCGGTCCCCATAGGAAAGCAGACACACGTGGAACGCAAAAACGGAGCACCGCTATTCTGCTATGCATCTCACGGAAACGTGGCGGAGCTTTTTTGGACCAAATGCGTTTGAATAGGGTTGCTACTTTGCTACTTTTAATTTTATAAAAAAAAAGTGAAAATTTAATAATATACGTATAGTTCTAAGTTTAGTAATGTTAGGGACCACGGAAATACTTATGATGCAGTGAAGAGGCTTCTTTGGTGAGATAACTTCTTTTCAAATTCAAATTTCTTTATTTCAGGCTTTTTCTTTACCCTTAAACATTGTACTATGAAGTAAAATAATCAATATATTAAAATTAAACTAAAATGAGATTTAAACTAAACTATTAAATTAGCATGAAAATAAAATGTCATAAATATAAAATACAAATAATAACGATAAAATGTCACAACACATTGAAACTTACAAGCGATACATTCCTCGTAGTAGCCTCTATCCGGAACGGGCACGGAGACATATCTCTTGCATCGGAGCCGGAGAAAAGGACAGTCAAGCCTGGACGCGATCATCTTTAGGATGATGTTGGAGCAGGGGGGCTATTCCTGCGCGTGAGATGAGATGAGATTTTATCTTGGTCACTCTCACACCTATGAGGTTTCAAACGAGAGCAACAAGGATGAAAAGAGGTGAGATGAGAATCTCAAATCTCCGAATAGGGCCACTGGTCCGCACTCTGCGCACTAAGGACGCGGCTCGTGTGGAAGCATGCTGTGTGCGCGTCCGCAAACATGGCAGATGCGCTGCAGAACCGGGGCAGCCCCAAAAACATCCTAATTTTATTTTGTTTTTTTCGCAAAACATACAGTGTTTTATACCAAGATTACTAAAAAAATTAATAATTAGACACTAAGTATTTATCTATTTACGCAGATTGAAACATTGTTTTTTGTTTTTGTTATGCTCATGAGAGTAGAGAAACGTTATCATTTTTACACTTAAAATATAAGACAATCAGGGAGACGCACAAAACCAGTTCTTAGCTAAATTTTGTCTAATTGAATTCAAGGGTGTGTTAAACAGGTCAAAGTCGGGAAAGTCTACCAGTTTGTTTACGGAGTTAGATGCTCTTAAGAAGAAAGAGTTTCGCCTGTATTTAGTCGTACTGCAGGATACATGTAAGCATTTAGGATGTCTTGTAGCTATTCTAGGGAATCTAAATGCGTTATTGTACAGGACTCGCAGATCACTGTACTTCCTACTGTACTTCTTTGGTCCCTTCTTTCAATCTCTGGCCTCGTTTTAGTAGGACCCAGCAGGACCAGCACGGGCGATGGACAAATTTTCTTTCCCCCGTTTTTAGATGTGACAAAGCTAGAATACGGATATGTTTGTCCCTTTTTGCGGTATAAAAACTGTGGAAAGACATTTTGTCCACGGCTCATGCTGTATAAAATGCAGGTATAAAATTGGAGGGGGCCCCGTTTGATTTTAGAGGGGCATTTGGCCCCCTCTGTGCCTCATTTTCGACGCCCCTGGCTATTATTAAGGTTAGGTTATTAAATTCAAGAGTGAATTAGTTTTTAGGTAAGCGTGCAATATCGCGTCATTATACGGATAATCGCAAGTCTATTTACTTTAAGCCTAAACCTTAATATAATTTTATGTCAATGTCAATATTTATGTCATCTGAATATCGTCCGGCGAAGTGTGGGTGTTGTATTACATCTCTACCAACCCCCTCGGGGAAAAGGCGAGACGATATGTTATGTTATAAAAGCTACACTATCCAGACACTACATTGGATTTAAGTATAATACATACAAACATACAGTCACGCCTAAGTCAAAGTCAAAGTCAAAATGTTTTTATTCAATTTAGGTATCAAAGATACACTTATGAACGTCAAAGTTATTTAAATAGACTCGACCGCCTTGTTCGGATAAAAAGCCTCTACTCAGAAGAACAGGCAAGAAACTGAGGGGCATTATTTTTTCAAATAATAAATAAATTAGTCTCACAAATTTTGGCTTACAACTAGGTAATATATATAAATATTAGTGGCTACTTGGCGGAAGTGGAAGGCTCCAGACATCTTTATCTTCTAAATAATTCTTAACCTTATAATATCCTCTTTTCATTAATGTAGTTTTTACATGTGATTTGAATTTTCCCTCGGTGAGCCCTGTTATATTTTTCGGGATTTTATTGTAAAAACTAACGCAGTTGCCTAAAAATGACTTTCTTGACTTAGTCAGTCTAAATCTCTGTACAGCTATCCTATCCTTATTTCTAGTGTTATAATTGTGATAGTCACTGTTCAATTTAAATTTATGTAGATTTTTGCGAACGTGCATAATATTTTCAAAGATATATAAAGAAGGTAAAGTTAAAATATTTATTTCTTTAAATAAATCTCTCAATGATTCACGGGGACCCATTCCGTAGATAGCGCGGACCGCTCGCTTTTGCAAAATAAAAATGGCCTCCACTTCAGCAGCTGATCCCCACAGCAAAATGCCATATGACATTATGCTGTGGAAGTAAGCAAAGTAAACCATCCGAGCTGTAGCTATATCCGTCAGTTGCCTAATCTTGCGAACCGCATAAGCAGCAGAACTAAGTCTCCCAGACAGAGCACTAATATGTGGACCCCATTGCAGTTTGGAATCAATGCTTATACCCAGGAACACCGTCGCCTTGTCTATGTTAAGTTTATCGCCCTCAAGCATTACGTTTGGTTCTATATATCTAACATTAGGCATGGAAAACTTTAAACACTTAGTTTTTTTTTGCATTTAGTAACAAATTGTTCGCAGCGAACCATCTCGAAATAATAGTCAGTACGTTGTTCACATGCACAAGTTCACTATCTTTCCTATCTGTTCTAAAAATAAGAGATGTATCATCAGCAAATAGAACTATGTCTGTAAGGTCCTTAACCATATACGGCAAATCATTTATATACGCCAAAAATAAGAACGGGCCTAAGATAGAACCTTGTGGTACTCCCATTGTAACTAAAGATCCGGAAGATGTGACGCCATTAATTCCCACTTTTTGTTGTCTATCAGTTAAATATGACTCGACAAGATCTAGAGCGATTCCACGAATTCCGTAGTGGTGTAATTTACGGATCAAGGTGCGGTGTTCTACACAATCAAACGCTTTGGAAAGATCACAAAAGACACCGATGGCATCCTGTGAACTCTCCCAAGCTTCCATCACATGCGTAACTAATCGAACTCCCGCATCTGTTGTTGATCTACTTTTCGTGAAACCGAACTGATTTTCGTTTAATATACTGTGTATGTTAAAGTGACACAACAGTTGATTAAGTATAATCTTTTCAAATATTTTACTCAAAGCCGGAAGCACAGAGATGGGTCTGTAATTCGAGGGATCTGACTTACTACCCGATTTGAAGATAGGGGTAATTTTGCTGTTTTTCATTAAATCGGGAAATGTGCCTCTGTCAATACACATGTTAAATATGACCATGAGGTGTGGTGCAATAGTTTCTATTAAAGACTCTAACACTTTTACTGATAATCCCCATAAATCTTCACTAGATTTAACTCTTAAGCTTCTGAAAGTTTTGATAATTTCAGAGATGGAAGTGTATCTGAACCGAAAGTCTGGTATATCCCGCGAGAAGTGTTCTTTTAGAAAAGCACCTGCATCATCTGGAGACGAGTTAAGCGTTTTGGTGGCATCAAAGGGTATGCTAGAGAAGAAATGTTCAAAAGAGTTGGCTACCGATTTTGCATCAGAAACCGGCTGATTCTCAACTACCAGCGTAAATTCTGAATCCCTCGACTTACTTTTTCCCGTCTCTGTGTTGATGGTCTTCCAGACAGCTTTTATTTTATTATCGGATTTTTGAATTTTATCTTTTATAAACAAAGCTTTAGCGCGAATGCAAACCGACTTAAAAGTTTTCGAGTATTTTCTAACATAGTCATGAAAATCCTTACTAGATGTCAGAGATTTCTTGTTATATAAATCATACATAACATCTCTACTTTTTCGTATACCTCTGGTCGCCCAGTCACTAAACTGTATTTTTTGGTTGAATTGAATCTTCTTCTTTGGACAAATTTCATTAAATTCATTGCTAACTATTTTAAATAATTTTTCATAACTGTCATTAGGGTTATTGACAGAAAAATCAGTTAAAATAAGTTTCGACTCTATGCAATTATTTAGTCGTTTTAACCTACCTTTCGTTAATGGTCTACACTCAACTAAAGATGGTTTCTTTATTTTATCAATTTCAAATTTAATTGCAAGGCCCTTGTGATCTGACCTGACTCCGTTAAAAAGTGATAAATCTTTTGTTTTACAACTTGAGAAAATATTGTCTATGCAAGTAGATGAGGTCTCCGTTACTCTAGTTGGCTCGCAGAAAAGATAGTTTAAATTAAATGCTTTAAATAAAGAAATTAGATTAATTTTATCCGTAGAATTGACTAAAATATCTATATTGAAGTCTCCGCAAACCAAAATAGATCTATTTGATTTAGAAAGTTTCTTTAGTACGCACTCCATTGTTGACATAAAATGATTGAAGTTAGATGCTGGTGGTCGATAAACACATAATATTATGTGCCTGTCCATTTCCGCACAAGCAATTTCACAGACACGTTCAACAGAATAGCCCCTTATGTCAGAGCGCTCCTTATATTTCATGTTATTTTTAAAAAGAATAATACAGCCTCCTCCTTCAGCGGATACTCTGTTAAACGCACTGGCCACCTGAAAATTTGTAACATTAAATAGCATTTTATTTGATTTTAACCAAGTTTCAGTGAAACATAAAATATCAAAATTATACTTATCTAATAAAAGTTCTATTTCTAAAATTTTGCCAGAGAAGCGGTTTATGTTTTGATAAAAAAGTGAAATGTCCACACACTTCTCTGTTGTCTCACTTAAAAGTTTAAACTATTGGTCACAGTTATGTTATTAGTACATTTACTAAAAACTGTGACCTTATCTTTGTACTTCGTTATATTTCCTATAACTGAATCAATATTGTAGGCTAACAATGTAGCAATCAAGTGTCTGCATTTCTTAGGACAATACATGCTGTCCTGTGTTAACTTAAAATTATAAATAAATTGATTACTATCAAAAAATAGCAGCTTATCACTATGACGGGAAACTATGTTAAACATTAATGCATTCAAAGAATGGATGTGGTTATTTTGACTTCTAGTCAAAGAGTCTGAGTATGGAAATGCACATAACATTACTTTGAATGCATTTAATTTCAACAGACAAGTTATTCTTGCAATCACTTCTTTCCTGTCTGTACCTAAACTTTGCCCCAGGTAAACCACAACAATTGTACTACTATCTATTTTACAGCTTAATATTTTCTTTTCAATTTGAGCATATGATGCTCCTGGCATGCAGTGGTTTACCACAGAACAACTAACACTGTTGCTCAATAAGGAACCCAAGCCTACACCTATTCTGTCTGAAAAAACTAAGATTTGGTTAATACACTGTACCTCACTCTGCTCCGCCTCTAGGATTAATTTAGGTGAACTAGTAGAACTAGAAGTAAGGGTTGAGGTATCTTTTTGAGGGTGGTTAGAACCCGTCATGAGGTTGTTCTCAGAGTGTAGGGTCACACTCTCTACATTACTATTAACCAGGTCTACTAGCTCAATTGCAGTCTTGTAGTGCTCGCTTAGATGAATTTGAGCAGACTTGTATCCAGAAAAGATATCTTGTAATGTATTTTCTTTCTGGAGCAGGTCAGAGCGAAGTCGCAGTGTATCATTATCATATAATCGCCTAGTAATGTCTAGTTCTTCCATACAGTTTTTTAGTTGCTCTTCTAATGACAATTTATCTTTAATTAAATCTACATTTTTACTAAAATAACACCTTTTTTTCAGTTGTTTTTGCCTGTTTCTCATAGGGGTAGGCAGAGACCACTTCTCTCCACTTGCTACGATCCTGGTACACATCTTTCGCTTCTTCATCTTCCATGAGTCTTTTCATACACGCTTGTCGGTTATGGGTACTCCCGAAGTCTTTAAAACGTCTTCGACTTTGTGCTTTTAATACATTAAACGGGTAAAACCGCGTGCATGAGCTGTGTTAAATTTGTGTTAATTTTAAATAAAGTTAAATTTAGAGTGCCAACCCTAACTCTACAACCAAATGTCTCGACCACATTTCACACCCGGAAACGCATCTAAACTTTTTTGCGGTTAACCTCTAGTTTATTTTTAATCCTATTTGTGTTTTCGACTTTACACCTTTGAGGTTAAAGTTCAATATCAGTATAGGCAGCGACTGATATTTTGGCAGAAGTACCTAGTTAGTGATGCAATTTATTTTATAACCGCGACGTGTTATTAAAATATTTAAAAAAACGGTCGATACAGAGAATCTGTTTTGTTTTAAAGAAATTGAGGTTTTCACTAATATTATTTAGTTTTTTTTTATTTGATATAGAAATTCTAGAATATTCAAACGTGGACTTAGGACTATGGTACTAAAAGCCAGTGGCGGATTCAAGATTTTAAACTTGAACCCCTCAGTGCCGTATTCAAAAACGACGCCCAGTCATGAATCCCGATTTAAATAAAACCAGTTTTACATTGTGACTCATGACTGAGCATCGTTTTAGCATACGGGCCTTAGTCTATGCCACTTCCATATTTTCTTAACTTTTGGCAGGAAAAAGTGAACTTTTAGTAAATCACATACCATCACGCCTTTCCCCCGAAGGGGTTGGCGAAGTGTGGGTGTTGTAATACACCTCGTATTACAACACCCACACTTCGCCAGGCGTTATTCAGTCCCAAATGTGACAGGGAGCGAGCCTGTCGCCAGACACCGGGCGCCAGTCATGTAGCAGATGGCATTAAGTAAATACCTATTCAGTTATGTTCACGCAATGAACAAATTGGTGCGTGCCTTCGGCTGGGATCGAACCCGCTCCCTCTGGCTTGAGAGGCGAGCCTTCTTCAACTAGGCTATCATCGCTTAGCATCGATGTTAATCGTCGTACAAAATTTAATAAACATTAATTCAGCGCTGTCATCACTGGTTTCTTAATAAGCTCTCAATTAACCAGATTTCAGATATTTTATTTTCCAATAACGTTCCGAATTTAAATTTCTCGATTTTTTCCGTTCGTAACTTAACAGATTTACGTTTCGTTGACGAATAGATGGCGAGAACATTATGTTTATAAACGACATAACGAATTCGTTGCTTCGGCGAACTAATAAAATATCGTTCGAGAATTGTAGGGAAATTAAAATTTAATGGAAACGCGATGAAAATAACCAACCACCGTAGTTCAAACAGAAAACCTTAGCATAACTCACGTACGCACGCTAAGATTAGATAAAAATAAGTATCACCACGCCTTTCCCACGAGGGGGCTGGCAGAGATGTGACCCACACTTCGTGGGACGATTTTCAGTCGCAAATGTGACAGGGGGCGAGCCTGTCGCCATACACCGGGCTTCAGTATTGTAGCAGATGACGTACAATACGCACATTATGTAAGAAGAAGGGCTGTTTTTCGAGTGTATGTATGTATGTACGTAGGTATGTATGTATGTACTAGTTGCGCCCCGCGGTTAAAAAGTATCCTATGTGCTTTTCTAGACTATAATCTATCTCTGTGCCAAAATATCGTCCAGATCTGTTCAGCCGTTCTGGCGTGAAAGAGTAACAAACATCCATCCATCCATTCTTACAAACTTTCGCGTTTATAATATTAGTAGGATGTTTGAGGCTTCTTTGGAACGCCCTAAAGCCTAAACCGCTTGATGGATTTCGACATGTGAGGTGTCATTTGAATCGTCTTGTAAGTGGAAGAAACAAATAAGGGTACAACATTTTGCAGCCGGGTTCTTTGCTTTCTGCTAAAAATGTTACTGGTTAGATACGAGTAGGTGTACATTAGGGTCTTTGATTTTTTTTAGGAGAGCTTCGAGTAAGTAGGTACTTTTTCATACATTTTACGTTATATTTTTATCTGAGCGCTACTTGAGCGATGATATCCTAG
The DNA here is from genome assembly GCA_911728515.1 of Peribatodes rhomboidaria. Lineage (NCBI taxonomy): Eukaryota > Metazoa > Arthropoda > Insecta > Lepidoptera > Geometridae > Peribatodes > Peribatodes rhomboidaria. The sequence continues at coordinate 5,099,059 of OU452190.1, forward strand.
TTGGAGAAGGCCTGCCTCTCAAGCCAGAGGGAGCGGGCTTAAACCCAGCCGACGGCACGCACCAATTTGCTCATTGATCATATGAACAAATGTGCGTATTGTACGTCATCTGCTACATGACCGGAGCCCGGTGTATGGCGACTAGCTTGCCCCTGTCGCATTTGGGACTGAATATCGTCCGGCGAAGTGTGGGTGTTGTATTACCTTGTGCCAGCTCCTTCGGGGGAAAGGCGTGGCGATATGTTATGTTATGTTATGCAAATAGTGTAGTTACTTATTTTAGTTTTCAAATTTCACCGCGCAAATATAAACTCTTAAACGAATTCGTGAGACAGCTCCATGTCCACATTCGTCGAAGTGGATCACTAACGCGATGCTATCACGCAGGATGGTCATTCGTCCTGCGACCTACGTAATGTCCGCCGTATCCTGTCTGTACCGAGACCGGGTACGTACAAGTTGGGCAATTTAAACATGGAAGTACTCGTGAACTGCCCTGACCGCTCTGCAGGTTTAGGGGAGCAATGACCTATATCCTAGCCGGACTCCACAAAACAACGCTACAATAGCACCAGTTAATACTAAACTTTATTTTTAGTGCATTAGAATCCAGTTCTAATCATAGTTTTCAGCACCAAATCCCGAACGAAAAAGTCATACGTCAATTTTGGCGGCGATTCCAATTTGATTCGTATTAGATTCGTTTCTTGTTTGAAATTTGAAGGGATGACAGTTGAGAAATGACGTTTCCGGATGCGTTGGTGAGTTTATGTTTTTTAAGAATTTATACCCGGTTGGTGGTGCGCTGCTTCGGTTATTTTTAACCAATCCAAGAGTTTATTACATGCGCTTACGCAATTAATAGGAGTTTTTATTGAACCGGTAAAGGACTAAAAGCGTTTGATCGAGCTGCGACGAGTTCTATGGTGTTGTTTAGGGAATGTAAGGAGTTGTATGGGAAGGAGTATTATTGCTTAATATTGTTATGTTCTTTAATAGAGTGGGTGCAAATCCAGCCGACGGCACGCACCAATTTGATCATTGTGTGAACGTATGTGCGAATGGTATGTCATCTGCTATATGACTGGAGCCCGGTGTATGGCGACAGGCTCGCCCCCTGTCACATTTGGGACTAAATATCGTTCAGCGAAGTGAGGGTGTTGTACACCTCTGCTAGCCCCTTCGGGGGACAGGCTTGACGATGGCAATCGATTCAGTAACTTAGTCGAAAATATGTAACTAACAGATAGTTAGACAAGGTAATTCCGTCTCAACAATGTTAATGTAATTATAACATTGTAATAAATAGCCCCACTCAGTTCATTAGTAGAGAATTTCTCAAATTAAAACTAAAAGTAAGGATAAACATCTGGATCTCCCACTGTTTTATAAATGTACTAGCTGTTACCCGCGACTGCGTTCGCTTTTATTCAGAACATAATAGTACCCAAAAACCTTCCTCGTGATTTACTGTAACTAATTATCATATTGAAGTGAAACTTCTAATGCGACTTTCAACAAGGTTGCGTTAAACGTTTAACGCTACCATGGAGGGGGAGACAGAGCGAGAGTGAATGCGTACCTTTTACAGGCCAGTAAATTTCACTTCTTCCGTGCGGAGGGACTCCACGCACAATTTTTTTTATCTAAATCCACTCAGCCGTTTAACCGTGAAAAAACTACAAACAGACAGACAGAGTTACTTTCGATTTTTTGAAATTAGTTTATGTATGTGAATGTCTATGTGTTTATGTCTTAGGACTTATTTACCAAAAGATAGGGATGAGAAAATGTGTTTCGTCACGCCTTTCCCCGAAGGAGCTGGAAGAGGTGTACAACACCTACACTTCTCTGGACGATATTAATTCCCATATGTGACAGGGCTCGAGCCTGTCGCCATACACCGGGCTCCAGTTACGTAGCAGATGACATCAAATACGCACATATGTTCCCACAATGAACAAATTAGTGCGTGCCCTCGGCTGGCTCCGAATCCGCTACCTCTGGCTTGAGGGGCGAGTCTTCTCCGACTAGGCTATCATCGCTTTTTTGCGAAAAAACTAAAAGGATATTAATTTCCGAACTCAGCTCTCTATAATAGTTTTAATATATTTTATCTTACATAACTTTGTTAAAGTTGGAGCAGGTGCCATGGTCGGCTGTTTTTTTTTTGGCACATCAAGTTTTCGCGTGTATCTTCACATGAATAATGACTAACATTTAAAAACGTCTGCGTTTAAAATATTGTTCATAGTTTTTTAGCAAGTAATTTATCTTGTACTAGCTACGCCCCTTGGATTTACTCGGCACGGCATTTACCATGAAGTGTTTTTTCAAATTTATTTTTACAAAATCCACAGCTCCAAAAAAAAAAACATACAGTTAAACTAACAGCTAATAACGGATTTACATTTTATGTGCAAATAATAAAATAAGATTATATTTACATTTTATATGTATAATAATAAAAAGGTAAAAATAATAATGTATCGGGGTTAAGTAGCTTTTTTGTTAACTAAGGGTTTGAGCTATCTCCGTTCCAAATTTGATCCAAATCCATCGATCGGTTTGTGCTTGAAGAACTAAAAAAGTATTGCATACTGACAAACTTTAGCATTTATAATATCAGTGTGACATAGCAGCGTCTTACGATGTAACTCTTTATTCTACAAAATTGTATTTTTTCAGGGTTACCTTACAAACGCGCTTGTCAAATTTCTCGGAAACTATTTTTCATGTACAATTAAATAACTATATATCCGCTATAATTATGTTCTTGTTTTTTTTTTTAAAGACGTTCGGGATATACGAGTAAATGAATTCGGGACATTTCCACACACGGTCGCCTGACCCCAAATATTACTTTATCACCGCGGGTGAAACCACGGTACGCAGCTAACATCTAATAAACAAACTTTTCTAAAAAACTAACAAAAGAACATCACAGAACTAATCACAACATTAAGCAGGCTTATTAAAAGAAATCCTAATCAATCTTCAAATTTCGAACGGAGCGTTTAGAAAAAAAAGTTATCTATGGTCGGCGATAATGACCCCATTGAAGTTAAATAGGTCATTTTACCCTATGGGGAGGTCAGTAACCCGTAACAGGACTATGGAGTTTTTAAAAGGTTGCTGTGGACTCCATTTTTTATCGGCCGTCCTAGCGCCCAATTTTAGTTAGGAGTACCGTTAGGTGAGGACGCACACGGGATCAGATTTGAGAGATATGTTCGGAGATATCTATTTTTAGAATTCAGGAATAAAAATAAAATAAAGTAGACGCTGTGATTTATTGGAGTTTTGGGTAATATTGTTGTTTGTTATATGTATTAGGGGAAGTACGTACATACTAACGGAATACTGTTTTCTATTTGCTCATTAATCTCTATAATTGCTTTGTATAAGTTTTAGTTAGTATTAGTATTATCAGCATAGTTTATGAGGTTACTTGTAATATTTTTGGTAAATAAACTATTTCAGTTGACTGAATTTGAAACAAGGCCGGTGTGCCGTTTTGTCCGTGATATATGCCAATATCTATGTTATTTCCCTACAAGTACTATGTAGCTTTTTAATAATAAAATAAAAGTAAATGAAAATAAAGCCATTTTTTTCTTCACCTAGCGGCTTGTCCGACTTCTCCATAATAAAATAATAGTTGTATCTACTCATAATTTTTTTTTTTACAAAAATTATAAGATAGACATAAAATACATAGTAAAAAAAATGTAGAGCCAAGTAATAACGACAGCTCATTTGCACATTATTCATTAATCAGCCATCATGCTCCCTAGTTTGCAAAATGCCTTCGGCATCGATGGCGGTATTTATTTTCAATGTAGATTAACACTTAATTTATTTCATCCGATTAAGATTCGATGATATCCTTCTGTCCGTATAAGACAAGGCATTTCAACTTCGCAGTCACAATGCATCTGTTTAAAGTTTTATTTCGTAGCATTACTAACCTTTTGCCTAAAGGTCAGGATATATGCGTTGATCTCGAAATATGAGGCCTAAAAATAGATGTGTCGATGTTTATTACTATTGTTTTGAATTCGTAAACATAAATACAAATTGTAGCCACATATAAATGGCTATTTATGGCTGTAGCCATAACCTTAGCAGTCTCTGTACTATAAACGTAAAACAAGGTTTTTAGACATTGAATCTGTGTTTTCAGAATCCTATAAAACATGGACACAATTTTGGGTCCAGTTCATTTTTTGTTCATATGTTTAATTATTTAACAAAAAGGATATGTTATAAACATTAGCTACTTACTAGATGTGTCCCGCAGTGTTACCCGCGGTAAAAAGTTGCCTACGTGCTATCCTGACCATAATCTATTTTTGTGCCAACTTTGATTTAGATCCGTTCAGCCGTTCTGGCGTAATTGAGGAACAAACATCCATCCAAATTTTCGCATTGTTTAGCTTATGTTACCTAAAATAATATGCCAAGTCACTAGACTTAAACCTGCTTAAATTGAGTCCTTAAAATTATAAATAAATAATTAAAGGTTGCCGCCCATAAGGTCAATTTGTGATTGCATAAAGCGCTTATATTCACTCATGTAATTGGCACTGCGTTGGCATTGACATTCAATCAGGTAGGAATGCGTTTCAGCTGCGATTTTAATTACTTATTATCATTGGATCGTAAGGACTCGACAGATGAATGTCAAATTAATGTGTAATCGATTTTGGTAACTGAATTGGTAAAATACTGATATGCTCTCTGGGTATTGGTACTTTATTAACCAGAAAAGTTATTTAAATACTTTATTTTTTTACAATAATAATAGCCTAAAATCGCACGTTATTTTCCTTATGACTTTGTGTCATTCTTTATTTATTTCCTTATTTATTTGTGTTAGTCCTTATGACAACATATCATATGTCATACAAATCAAATGTCTTTATTCAAATGAGTACCGAACATACATTTATGAACATCAAAGTTTATAAATGACTGGTAGAGTTCGGTAGATTTCGCTAGAGTTCTCGAGTTCCTTGTTCGGAAAAAGTTAATGGAAGTTTGATTTTCAAATCGATTTCTGATAAATTTTGTTATCACAATTAACAAGCAAATATATAAAGCGTTTTTTTGTTTACGAAAATTAAAAAAAAAGTCTTTATTTGATGGTTATTAAGCTAAACGTGTCAGATATCTCCGATTCATCTCAGGATAGATCTCAGCTACGCGATGCGGTGTGCGCCGCGCGGGATGTGAGCCCTTCCGCATTCCCGCTGGTCGGCGACCCACTGCGCCACTGGCCGACTATCCCTGATCCTGACGAGTGCTGCCCCGTACCGCCCATCGATATCGATACCTACTATCATAGACCGTCGATGGAGTAGTCGACAAAAGTAGAGCTCAAATTTTAGCCCTTTACGTATCTTGAAATGTTGTATTGTCTTTTTGGATCTTTTTTAAATTTAATGAAGATAAAAGGCAGTTCCAATTTTATTGTGAACTATAGTTCTAGGTTTCTAGTTAGAACTATAGTTACTATTGGTTAGAAACTACAAATAGGAGAACGATGAGTTGAATTTATGATTTAGCGTCTAATATTAAAACTGTAACAACTTCTATTAACTATCTAAACTATTAGCTATAAAATAACGTCTACACTATACTATCTATACTATTAACTATAAAAATGTTCCTATTCGTTTATATTAATGAACTTAAAGCCACGATCACTTACAATTTAATTTATCGCAGCAGCTTGAGAAATAAACTAAATTAAACACGAATACGTTATTTATTAATAAAATGGTTGTCCAAATAGCATTCTTATCATTTAGCGTAACTAATAACACGTCAACAGAATATTCTGATAAAGATGAAACGATTACTAGGTTATCAAATCTTTGACATTCTTTATTAAGTAGTACCTACCTCCTTATGTTATTACTTTTATGACAGACTAGCTGCGCCCCGCGGTTTCACCCGCGATTAAAAAGTATCCTATGTGCTATTCTAGACTATAATCTTTCTCTTTGTCAAATTTCATCCAGATCTGTTCAGCCGTTCTGGCGTGAAAGAGTAACAAACATCCATCCATCTATTCTTACAAACTTTTGCGTTTATAATTATTAGTAGGATGATTCAAAAACTCAGCAGCAAACGTTAATGTGACAACATGTTGATATCAGTTAGAAGTATTATCGATAACTCGTTGCCACATCACTAGTGTTAGTTGTAGTTTAACGGGTCTCAGCTCTACATACCGGGTAGCTTACATGGGTCCCGCTAAACGATACATCAAACCTCAGTGCACGGTAATAGCTGTTATTTGAAAATATATAGCTGTTTTAGATACAGCATCTTTGAAGCGGTTGTTTTGGTCATCTGCTTAAAATAATCAGTACTTAACTGTACCTACTGTTTGCTCTCAGTGGTTATCCGAAGATTATAGTTGGGAACACCTTCACACAACTGAAGAAAGATTTGATCAAGATAAAGACTAACCTCCCTACTAATAAACGTAAAACATTCGAACGGTTATATTGTCTTTTCTTAAAATTTTAACTTGTTTGGAAAAACACTCTCTCTATAACTACCTAAAGTCCACACAGCGTTTATTCAAAAGGGAGAAAGAAAGCACACAATTTTGGACCATTGGCATTGTTGAAATATTATATGATTTTAGGAGAGCCCCTTAGAATGTCTTTCTTAGAGTTTGATAGAAATGAGCGGGACATTTCCATAAAACTCTGAGGAAGACATTTACGATTTAACACGGCCTCCAGTTTTAATGAGATTAATGAGTTCCTTTTTCTCAAACATGGTCATCTCAAATACGTCAAATTATTCTTGACGTTCGAGATGTTTCTTGGTTACTCTCGCTCCTGTGACTTCTCGAGAGAGACAAAGACCAGAAATCATCTCAAATTGTTTGAAAAATGTTCGTTATTATTATAATGTTCTTCGAAAATTAATGTTTATAATATTAGTAGTCAATAGCAGGTAAGTACTATATTAAAATCGGGAAGAGATCGGTCTCGAAAAAATTAAAATTATTTTCCAGAGTCTACGATTTTTTTAAATTCAGAGCTTAATCGACCGTTGTCGTTATTTTTAAGTTTTTGACCAGCTAATGGAACCATTGTCATATTTTTTTTTTTTACCATTCATTAGCACGGTTTTTAAAACTCGATTCAAAATGATTCGTTGTAAGCAAACCGCTGAACTTGACCGAGATTTAAATCGAGGTTTGATAAGGTAAAGGATTACCTACGATTGTGTGTCATACCTATACACACATGCTTTTCAAATACATATGTGAATATGAAACAAATACATGTTTAGCTAACTTACTCCACCTCTAACGCTTGCTAATCGCCTGGTACTGTGTATGTTATTTTAATATATTTTGTTATATATTTTAGTTACAACATATTATTGTGTGGTAGATATTTATACAAATATCTACTACATAATAATATGTTATTTATACAAATACTGTTTACTATACTGTTTTCATATAAGTAAGGGACATTAATATTGTTATAACTCATGTTCATATAACTCCTAATAATCAAGTTTTTTCCTGAATGGTTAATCAAAAATGGGTTTTACTAGCTAACTGCGCGCCGCAGTGTTACTAGCGCTTTAAAAGTATGAAAAAATATGTATTTTAGGGTTTCAAAGCCATTATTTAAACCAATTCATTTTATAGCAAATTTTGTTTTGGTTAATTTGTTCAACTATCTTAGAATTTGTGTTACCATTTCATCTGCAAAAGTGTTGAAATGCGTGAACTAGATAGCTCGTAAAAACTGACACTTAGAAGTAGAACTTAAACATAACTTACGTATTTATGATTTTAGAAAAACAAATTTAGACATACATACGTGACGTACCTAATTAAGACTACTTTTGTACGGTAATTGAGGAAAAAATGAAACGCCTTTCAGTTAGATATAATATAAAACATCTTTAATATCCCTTATTTTATTATATGCCATAATCATTCTTAAACGTAAGGTTCCGATATCCTAGGGTGGGATCTCTTCTCGGGCCACTCATTGATTGATTGAAAAACTATTCCTATTTTAAATCAGTTTTTTTTCCTTCAGTCTTGATAGCAACATCAAAAAATTAAAAGTAATAATCTTTTAGGCTTGATTTAAAATGAAAAGTTACACAAAGTTGTGATACATCTTAATAGCGTACGTTTAAATATGTATTTATTCCAAATTACAATGTTAATATTCTATGATATAGTTTTTTAAATTATAATATCGATATATCAAGATAATATTGATTATACTTGAAAACCACATCCGCGTATAAATTAAACACAGTCTTATCTACAATTTAATTATTATAAAAATGATAAATTTTATTTTATAAGATATACAATCTAAAAAGCAGAAAAAAGCTTTGCAAATCTATTTACAATTTTTAAGCGGAAGGACATGGTAACTCGAATTACATTGAAATTTAGATAACCAACTTATCGTTAAAAGAGGGAGCCACAGTAGCATTATCTATTAAATTCTGACAGCTGTCCGTCAAACATATTTAGTTCCATAATTTGTTCACCCTTTTTAGATAAGTTGGTCGCAGAGCTTGAAAGTTACGTATATTAAGGAGCCGAAAAAACTTAGTACTAAATTATTCATCTAAATGGGAAAATTTCTGACGGTTTCTCAAAAAATGTACAGTCAAAATGAAGAAAACCATTCAAAAACCCTTATGCCTCGTTTTGCTTGTCATTCGTTTTTCTTATATTTACCTATACATTTATACTTAAGTCACTTTTGTGATACAAAAAATTATAATTCTATAATCGTTAAAACAGCCTTATAATTTTGCACCAGCTAAGCAACATTAAATTCTTAAAAAGAAAAATTAAAAATAATTTATAGTAAAAATACAAATGCTTGAAAGATATGTGCAGAATATATAAGAAATCAGTCGATTACCAACTTAACCTAGTGAGTATTAATTTTATACTTAAAAAAAAAGATACGTAATATAACCTACAAGTTATATTTTCTATAGGTTTTTGAAAAATAAATTTACAGACAGATGCTTAAGCTAGTTGGAGAGAAATGTGTTGGGAAGCCGGAGACTCCTGCAGGATGGCCAGATCTGAAACAAAGGAAAAATAATTTTAATAAATAGTTCCAAACATTTTGTAAAAAAAAAACTTGGGCCGACTAAATTCTATTGCGTAGTCTTTAAAGTTATCCTCCACCTTTTAAAAAGAGATTTTGTGAAGGAAGAATATAAATATTATCATATCTTAGACTAAAGTTAAATATAAAAAGGAAAAACATAATTAGATCATAACTTAGTAATATTTTAAATCGATGTTTGTTTTAAAATGAGATTGCAAGTCTTGTCATATGTAATGTTTGTAAGTAAAAACTATCATATGTATTTTCAAAAACTAAAAATGATACATAAATTAGCTAAACGAGTACAAGACCAATGGCTTATACTCGTAGAGATGCAGGATATTTTTTATCTTAGTACACAAGATACAAGATATTACCTATTTTAATATATGTTATTCATTAACTTAATTGCAGTGTATTATACTTTATTGATTTCATTTTCAAATTGATTCTAGCAGTTGCCTGGGCGATGAAATACACAATATTCTTTACAAGATGTACAATGTTTTTGTAAAACATATACCAATTTACGATGCACCTAAACTAGACTTGTTTTAAAAATAAGTACATATTATTATGCCGTCAGGTGCGTTTAAGTTTGCATGTTTTTATTTATTACACCTACATTGACTACATTGAAATACGATATATTTTTTTTTTGCAAAATTGTGGCAAAATAACGCGCTTATTTCAAAGGAATGTACATTTTAGCTTAAAATTATTAAACACAAAACTTTTTTTCTCTTTGCATGTCATAAAAGGCGGCAAGCTCTTTGACGCTAAAATAGACAAAAACGTCATCTTAAAAAAGTGATTCTTTGCAAAAAGAGCTATTCTACTGACCACCTCTTAGACCGAAAACCATTGCTCGCATTGTTTTATTACAAGACATTTTAATTTTTTTTGCAAAGTTTAAGCAACCTTTTTTTTTTGCAAAAAGTGTGGTCAATTGTTATTATTGTTTGCGCAAAGTACGACATTCTTCTTTGTTATTTCAATGTTTTCGTTGATTTTAATAGGTCTTACTTTATTAATATTTTATGAAAATGGTTTCGTTCTATGATCCTTTTATTTTATTTGACACAATTCATTTAGACTTAACGACCGCGCCAGGATCTCATAGGATAAAAATTTAATAGGTCTGTCGCAATTAAAAATGTATCATTCTGTTCTTTATGATGGCCATCGCAATTGTTTTCATTAAGTTTCATAGAAAAAGAAGTCTGAAACAAAAAACTAATAAATTGATAAGTTGCTCGAAAAACAGATTAAATTAAATGGTAACAACCTGATGAAAATTTGCAGTCTATATTATTTTATAACTAAGTCGTGGCTCACCGGTCCCTATTAAACATACGCAATTAAGAGACATTATGTATACAAAGGATCTTGTTTCAACGCGAGACGGCCAATTATAATATTCTGATAAAGACACTAATTATTAGAAGTGCGCCGTGCTCTAGGCAAAAACCGGACAATATTAGCAGTTGTTTGGCCCACTGCCCGTGCACCGGGCACAGTGGTCATCCTTGGCGGGCAGCCTCCTTGCACCTGTCATTGTTCAATTAAACCTGGCGACACATGCCTTAAATAATACCTCAAATTAAACGTGAACGCGTGTCTTTTCTTTTTTATTTTATACTACTAAACTTGTACTGTTTTTACTGAAATGGCAAACTTCGCCAGTCGATAACAGATGGCGTTACAAGTCCTGTTTTTATTTGCATTCAATATAGCATAGCCCCCTCTAAAGTGTATTAGTTTCGTTTTTGTGATAATTAAAATTTATCAGTCATCTCATTAAAATGAGTATAGTATGTATCGATTAATGTCTCGAATTCTTCTCATCTCGTGACTGTTCGGATCGTCAACTAGAACACAGAGTACCAGGCGAACATAAATCGAGTGGAAGTTGTATTACACCGGCTTACATCGTTAGCCTTCTCGGCATTTCTGAAGACCTTGTATCGGTGTAAGTCTTATGAAAGGACTTCAGATTTAGACACGCTTAATCAGGATTAGCTTGTTAGAAATGCGCTTAAATTATGTGCATTTAAAATTTTTTGTACACTGTATTATTTAGTCATTATTCAAATAGAGCAACCAGAAACAATTCGTTGACACAAAGGTTTAGCTAGCGTGATTCTGGGATTTATTAAAGTGATTTTTGCAATGGATGAAATTAAAATGCGGAAGTCAATGTTGCCGTGCCTTCTTCCTTTATGTGTAAGATCAAGAAAAGCGAGTTATCTTCAGCTTATTACGGGGAGACGAGGTACCAGGGCCGCAGAGATCGTGAGAGGCTAGCTTGTGACGTAGCTCACGTTGCTATCAGTGTTGTAAGCCTGTACACAAACAAAACTACGTGGGCATACGTGTGTGTGTGTGTGTGTGTGTGTGAGCGCGTGTAGGCGCGTCACAATCACTGACTGTCGTCAATTTGGAAATGTTATTCCAAATTCCATTTTCGTTTCCAAAAAAAATATTTTACATTGGACATTTAGTCATCTGTCTTTGGTCGTAAATTAATGTTTTTAAATATTAACGATATAATTAGTACAGAGATCTGTAAATATAATTGAAATTTATGTGCGCGTTGTATTTTAAAGGTATCTTCCGGCTACGTACGCGTCATGTCATGGCAACTGGCGTAAAGCGACTTTTTTCTAATTCGTAAGGTTGACGCTCCCGTGCGGGCGAGCGGCTGCCGGCTCACACGGCCGTGTTCGTTGCCTCAGAACTGCCTATGCGGAAACACAGCTTCGCTATTAACACACGTTCCTACTATGAGATACTGCCACTTATGCACGTATACAAGTATGATGTATAACGTAGGTGGAAAGCGTTTTCACTGCACACTAGTGCGTCTCACGCCCACCGCGACCCCAGCACACAGTACTGCGCTATACAAACACGCGCTTTGCATTGGTGTACGATTTTCCAGACGTGAAAGTTTGCGACGTGTGTATTTTCAGATTCGTTCGTGAGCCGTTTCTATGTTTCGAGTACTAGGAAGTTAGGAGTGACGCGGAGTTGTCGCGCTCGCAACACGTGTTTATCGGCCATATATGTTTGCTTGTGTGCGTTATCTAACACATTTTTGTTATCTCGTTCCACAGTGTGCGTTTCGGAATTACACATTTGACGTTTTTAAAAATGGAATCGTAATTTTATCAAGTTTGCGAGTTTTAATTTGAGTTGATAAGGTGCATGCACTGAGCGGAGTTTATTGAACGCTGGGATCTCATCATCTCCTAGTATATTGGCTGATGCAGCGATGTCAATGACATGATGGATGACGAATCGTTGCCATGTTGAAAAAAATCAAGGAAGCGTGTCATTAAATGGCGATTATATTTTTATAGCTTTATTAAGGAGCTTTATTAAAGAAGGTTTTCATATCTTTTAGATTAGTGAATTGTACTCATTTGAGATCTGACTCAGATGTTAAACAATTGAAGATTATATTCTTAAATTGAGTCATATAAAAATTTTCATGATGTTCAAATTCAATTCATCAATTTTTTTCAATTCAATTTCATAGTATTTACATACATATTTCCATATGCAAAATATACACTATGCCAAACTACAAATATGCCAGTAACCAAACGAAGTTTTTATTAATATGTAATTAGCTTAATTACTTTGATGAAACGCTACAGAATAAAGTTACAATTAATAAATTCCTACATAAGTCGATTGCAATGCATCGAGCGACGCGTTACAGCGCTTATGCAACCACTGATGCAACTTTATCGGACCAATACAGGGGTATTCGGAAAGGATATGCTTAGCTGAAAGATATGGGGTATTTTCTAAAATCAAACAAGTAGTGACAAAAAAAAAATTGTGACAAAAATCAAAATTATTTGCGGGAAGGATGTAAGTGTTCACACAATTTTGTGGTATATAGATAAGCTAGGTTATTCGGAAAGGAGCTACTAAGCCAACGAGTGGTTACCATTTATGTAATATTTATAATCTGGCAACAACCTTGATGTCACAAAAAAGTAGCCGTTCCCATACAAAAACGTCAGTTCACTTAGAGATGTTTGGAATTTTATGTATGTATGTTTGGAACACGTGTTTTACACAATTCAAGATAACGTCTCAAAATAAAAATTGATTATTATAGTCATTTAAATCTCCCTTTCGGCTAATCATACTCTTTTAGAATGACTGCATGCAACAAATTTAAATGAACGCTTCAATCCTTTTCCGCAACGAATTTTATCACTTCGCTCTCTGATTCGTTTTAGAATATCTCTCAGCCATATTACGGCACTGTACTAAAGCAGCATATTTCGTACAGTATTGTGTCTTATTGCGATGCCACAAGATTCAAATCATGTCCAATACGAACATAAATTTATATATCAATTTCTGACCCAGTGACAGTTGAGTTGGCATTTACTGTCATTTGGTCAGTTTGAACCGCAAAAGTTAAGTTTAATTATGCTTATGTAGTTGTGAAATGTCAATGTTGCAGAACTTGTGTTTATTTTGAAATGCGTTGTCAAGTTTTATTCTCAATTTGCAGTTGGTTAGGAAAATAGGTATTTGTTTTTTTGTTGCGTTATAAATATTACTTAACAGAAATCAGAAACGTTTATTTGGTACACTATACATAATAAAGATCTTAAAAATATAGTGTATGGTCCCAACAGTGGACCCACGTCGGGCGTGCAATATTTTGTAGGTTAATCTCTTACATCATCTTGCTCTAAGGTTAAGAAAGATAGCAAAGTTATAATAATTAAAGTACTTTATAAGTACTACTCAATACTTATATACATTTAACACTCATTAACATGACTCTAAATAAATATTGAACCAAAATAGGTTTTATATCTTGGGAAGAATAAATAAAAACGGAATTTAATCTTGAACAGATTAAATTCAGTTTTTATTTATTCTACCTTCACCTTTTTATCCCGAAAAAAAGTTAAGGTTCCTGTTGTAACGCGGGTAAAACCACAGGACTCAGCTAGCTAGTTAATATCAGTGTGATTTAGGTACCTTTCTCTGTCAAAGACAGCAAGTAAACATTGCTTTGTATTACATTAGTCAGTAAATCACAAAATGAGTTCTTTGACGCGTGAGTGTATAAATAATATTTAAAATTACCAAAATAATCTATACCATACTGTCTTCATAATGTTCAAAAGAAATATTTGTAGTCAAACATAGAAAAACCTGTTCCTTAAAAGTTTGTTGACTCCTTCAAAATATTTTCGATCGTTCGTTTCTATTCTATAGAAAATTGAAATAAAACACAGCTCGATGATTCGGTTTATTTTTTGGAAACAAATAAATACTAAGATTGAAGCAACCTTTTTGTTGTCAGTACTTATATCGATGTATGTATGTGTGATTTTTGTTTGTGTATGGCTTAATTTTTTTGTCTTAAATCAAATAACGCACAAATCTGATACCTAATTATTGTTACGGTAAAATTTTTTTGTTTCGGAAGCAAAACAGTTATTTTCTTATTTCCTTATTTTCATAGCTTTGTCTTTTCAAATTTTTTTTAACACACCGTTACCTTAAGTTATTAAAATGTGATATAAAAAATTTATATTTCAAAATTTTCTTTGCTTTTAACAAGAAAAAGTTAACTTTAGGTAAAATGTATCCGAAATCTCTTTCCTAATATTTTATTACATCGAAAACTAGAAGCTGTATAAAAAACAATCTTAAAGTAATTCGATGATGGTACCCTGACAAAAAACCTTGTAAGATATTCGAGAAAAAACTAATAAACATGTGTCAAAGTGAGGAGCAAAAACCAATTTTTGAATATCTAACCTTGAACTTCGGGTGTTAATCGACCATTCTTAGGGGTTTAGATTATAATACCTTTGAATATAATCACAACAACAGATGTCATGTACGCAGACTGGGCTGGAACTGAATGGTATCTCTTTTTTTAAATTTCAAATTAGGCTTAAAAAAATACATTACAAAGCTTTACAGCCTAGTCATGTCATGGTCATTTAAAAAAAAGTATAAATAAGTTTTTTTATTTTTATTTCAATACCATGAGGTTTTTGTCTCAAAATTTAAATCAAAAGCATGGAGTCTGGTTTTTTATGTGTATTTTCCATATTATGTAGATTTTCATTCTTATGGTTTCCAAGCTACACTTAAAATATGTGATAAGTATGTATTTTTGCAAAACCACAGAACAAGGTAGTTTGAATAAACTCAAATAAAACAAAAAAACATAAAAAGAAGAAGTAATAGTTACAGAAACAACTACACGTTAATGATATTTATCTTTGAAATTGCGAACTGTCAATACGTTAAAATTAAAATAACATTAACAGTCAAGTTAATTTGCAGAAAAGTAGTCGTTTCACAAAATACTCAAGTTTTTCAATTCTTGTCTCTTATTTATACTTACAACCGCTGTTGTAACGAAATGTCAAAGCAGTTTCGAAAATGGAACGTATAATTACCGAGTCCGCATTAAAATTAGCAATAAGTCTCGATAACACGACGCACAATAAAAGATAACACGTTTCAAAAAGTGCTTACAAATAATTTCATTGCATAAAATATAGTTACTTCCAATCTAAATTACAAACGTTTGTAAATTGGGATGTACGTAAATAATGATTTTATTTTCGCATAAATAAGGCACCTGCTAGACAGAGCGCACTTAATTATTTAAACATAAAACCTTTAATTATGCCTACCAGCTGCCATGCGACCTTGCGTTGCACCAGTTGCACCTTTTTAACTGGTCACACTGTATTTTGTAACGCAAAAAGTACTTTGAGCATTCGCGTGTTTGTTTCAGAGAAAAAATGCGATCATGACATTTTTAGCATTGATGGTGTTATTAGTTCGTTTTGCATAGTATTAAAATACTTTGCATACTTCTATATATGTTTCGATACCTTTCATTGTTGTAGTTTTACAGTCACCGTTTTTAATATGGCTCTACATTAAATCTATTAAACTTCAATGGCATTATTTCCGCTGAATATAAATAAAGGGAGGCAAGTAATTGTTAATTGCATTCTTCTCTTCGGCATTGCATTTTTGATACTTTTTAAGATTTTAACATTGTACGTATATTTAAATTGTTACATTATACATTAATACAGATTAACACCGCTCCAGCTAACAGCAAATCATTACAAAGTGCGTCGTAAATCAAGTAGCGGAGAGCAGCATTTCAAGTGACAAGCATCGAGTGTAAAAAGTCGACGACGCGTCGGAAAGTCGCCTGTCTTCTATATACTTACGGCACAGGATATAGAGTTCACATTTTGACTGTTTTATTTACTTTTTACAGAGTCGGTGTTGAGTCTAATGGGTGACAGTTCACAGCTGCCGCGCGTTCTTGACCTTATGAATGGTGAAATATAACATGCATCCAATCAGCTCACGACATGTCGAATGTATGTGTCACTCTTTGTGACACATCATTCGACACATGATCACGTGTTTTTTTTTTTTCGTTTTTTTACAACAGGATAGGCATGCATTTGACCACTGACTCGCCTGATGGGAAGCGTCGACATGATCGAAGGTGTAAGACGCTTGCCTAGGAGATACCTATTCACTATGCCTATACTAGGTACTAGTTGGGTCACGCCGTCCTACAGGTTAATTATTAACCGACCGGTAACTATTTCTGGATGAAAGGTATCATACTCGTATGTCATTTTCTGAACCCCTGACAATGTTGAAAAATGCAATTTAAGGTGTCCTTAGAATTGTCTTTGTATCCGAATTATCTTAGGCTATATTTTGCAGATAAGATTTTATTTTATTACATTTTTCGTCCTGGTTTCGTTTTTTATTAAACTAAGTATTTGATTCGTTTTTTTAGTCATATTTTTATTAGTTATTTTTGTACTAAATTTAGCACAGACAACATCGAACTGCCTGTGTCAATTTCTCGTCTTTTTAACGTCAAATCGTTACATTTACACACACATACACACACGTCATGCCTTTCCCCTGAAGGAGCTACGTCGTAACACCTCACATTTACCGATCAAAAACGGCCCATAATTATTATAATCCTACCATTAAGACATCATCAAAATACGAAATTTAACAGTGACTCACTCAGAAAATTCGAGTTAAAACCACCCAGTATCAAAACACATTTTTTCTACAATAAATCTATTTTTGGCTAGCTAAATCCGCGACGTAATTTCTTGTCGTACGTGTGATTCCGCCACATAAGCTCTGAATGAACCTCCTTGACCCCAGAAAGCCTGCACTGGCCTGTTTTTGGCCTTACGTCATCATAGGTCAACCTCCCTAGAACTGGCCATACTTTTTGCTCATATATTCTAAACACGCGGGCTTCTTCCTTTGTTTGTCCATTTAAACTCAACTAACTTAATATAGCTGGGTTTTGGCAACTCAATATAGACATGACTGGTTAATGCTGTAACTTAATGTGGGGTCATTTGATTGTCATAATCAGAATTACGAAGAGTTTATCCTTTTAAGGATGGTCGTAAAAGTGCTTGTGCGGAGAGGAACAATGACTCAAGGTTAAAGTATATTACATGATTAGTAACTATATTAGATGTTTTCCTCCAGTCTGGCTTTTAGTGTTTCTTTTGCAGTATACTTTTTGGAACTTTGTCATCGAGCAAATCATTATAAGGATGAAAAATGTTGAACATGAATAATAATAAAATTTTGACAACCAGACGCTTTTATGAAATCATAAAATTATTAGTAAAAAAGTGATTCAATTACCGACATTTCACTTATGACGCCATAAAAATCGCGGTAGCAACAGGGTACATAGGTGGATTGATAGGTAAACTTTTTATGGTTCACACAAGAAATATCAAAACATAAGAAGTAGTGTGCCAACTGGCGGCCTTATCACTAAAAGCTACATATATTTAGATGAGCTCTTTATGGTTTACGCCAGAAATAACAACAGCATAAAAACGGGAGAAATGCGTTCCGGACTTTATCACTCCTGCCAAGTTTGTTGATCACATAAGGGTAAGTATTTTTCCTAGATTTTCAGAACTTCTGCCTATAATATAGGGCGCTCTAGGCTCAGGCCTCATTGGGCGTAGAAAAAAAAGAAACGGACTTTTCCTATCTAGAAATTGGATCGCTTTAAGACTAAATCTCAAAATACTGGATCACTTTATGATTAAATCTCAATATGACTACATTGCCTTTAAACTAAATCTGTACGTATTTATTGTTTGATTATAATTTAATAAAATATGGACGGCTTAACAACTCAATCGTTCATCATAAAACTTTGCGTAGGTACACGTCAGAAACACAGAAAAGAACATACTTAAGTGACCTTTGGTCTCGATACAAATAAATATTGCCCAGCGAAATATGGATGTTGTGATACACCCCTGCCGGCCCGTTGGGGGATAAGCGTAACTATATATTATGTTACTAGCTGCACCCTGCGTCAAAAAATCACAAAAGACCTATGTACTACAATCTATCTCTGTACCAAAATTCATCTAGACCGTTCAACCGTTCTGGCATGATAGAGCAACAAACATCTATCCAAAATTGTTACTTGAACTAATATCTAGTGTAATTCCGCTTTAACGTCGAATTTAGTACATCAAGGAAT
The DNA here is from genome assembly GCA_911728515.1 of Peribatodes rhomboidaria. Lineage (NCBI taxonomy): Eukaryota > Metazoa > Arthropoda > Insecta > Lepidoptera > Geometridae > Peribatodes > Peribatodes rhomboidaria. The sequence continues at coordinate 5,117,806 of OU452190.1, forward strand.
ATGAATTTTTTATTCTACTTTTAAATTTACTATAAACTTATACAAATTATAAGGATAAAAAAATCATATTCCTTAACGTACTAAACGCGACGTTAAAGCGGAATTACACTAGATATTAGTTCAAGTAACAATTTTGAAGATGAACTTCCGCAAGGTAACGCCTGATTCAATCAACTAAACATCTATCCATCCAAACTTTCGCATTTATAAAATTACTTCAGTGTGAAGTTACAAATAGCTATTTCGGTAGTACGAAGTGAAGCCGCGAGGCGCAGCTAGTCTTCATCGGAAGGACGCTGGCACCCGGCGCTCATATCGGCGGTCTATTCGCCCGCGCCCGCCGGTTATTGAACTGAATAATTCGGCAAACAGGCAACATTACGCGCCTGTTAATCTCCCGATATTACGTGCGGACAGGGCTGCCAGTTGCAAAAGATGTATGTGAAAATAGTACAGACTTTTTGGTTGAGTTTGGTTGTTGGTTGGATTTACGTCAGTATTTAAATTATAATACCAATTGTATTGTATCTATAATTTGGAATATGTATTTTTGTTTATGTTAAATAAAATACTAGTATGTATTTAGATATCGTTTTATTTTAGATGAAGTTTTTTTCTTTATTTTTTTTTGTTTTTATGTAGAATAGGTCGTCGTTTGACCACCAACTCGCCTGATGTTAAGCGACGTTGTGGTCTAAGATGGGGCACGACGACCTATAAGGTACTTATTCACTCTAGCCTTGAAGTTTTGTAGAGTGAAGAAGTACAAAGACGGCAGTTGAGTGAGGCGCTACAAGTGCGCTACTGCTCAGACCCGTCTTCGGAACGGTTACACCGGACTACATCCCGAAACACGACTACCGAAATCTACCATAATAGCTTAGGATTGTTTGCTTCTAGTAGTAGTTTGTAGTAGTTGTTCTATTTCAGAAGTAGTTTGATGATTGTATCGAATAGAAATTCATCTATTCGGGAATATTCCCGAATTACCAAATGTATATTCCCGAAAAAGGTCAAGTCATTCGTTTTTTTTTAAAGGACCATTTTATCCGAATTAGACACTATGTCAACAATAACAAAACAATAGTAATGTAGGTAATTTAATTTCATTATTTTTTACAGTCTGTATTATTTAAGACTCATTCCCTTTGACAGCTTAGCGAAATGATGAAGATGTCTGATAAGTCATTTCATTCTTATTTAGGTTTTTTAATTTACTTATTGAAAACAAAAATTGTGTAAGACGGAATAATATTTTTTTTTTCAAAAGTAATAAAAAAATAAAATCTGCGTCTGGTAACACAGTCTCGTCAGGCATTACGAAATACCTATCAGCACGCCCATCTGTATCTGTATCGAATCGCTTTTGTCCGACGAGGAAACCAACATAAATCGCAATCATAAAGATATTTATCAGTTTATTAAAACGTCAACTTTTAAAAATCACTTACAAGATCATAAATTATGACGCAACAATGAAAATAACGATAATTATAGCAACTATTCGTAAGAATTTACGCGAAAAGCCACGCAGACAAGTAAAGGTATAGAGGTGTGCGTGCGGCCGCGTGTGGGTGTGCGCTGTCTCTGTGTGTGTACGTGGAAGCGCGCGATCAAATAAAATATGTCCGGTCAACGACCCCGTGGTTGGTGCCATAAAAATCGCGATACCCGCCGAAAATCGGGCAACAAACCCGCCATGCTGTCTTATCGTGCAATTTAAACAGGCACATCATTAGCAGACAAATATACACTCAGTAATCATTGCATTATACAAAAGTAGTATAGAATTAAGTGTATTAGTTAACAACTAGGTAAATAGCTAATTAAGCATTGTATTTAAATATTCACCACCATTGTCAGTTCTTAATCTTTCAGGCGCGGAGCACGGACCTCTACTCTTAGTATTTAGTCCTATCTTCTTCTATTTATTATGTTAGTAACTGGCTATTTATACTAATGCTGAAATAAATACAAAATAGTTTGACAGCCATGAAGCACCTGCTCGGTAAGTTATATTTCTTTGTCCATAGATACAAACATTATGTACAAAATGATCCCTGGAAGAAACTGCATACTCGGAAAATGCTGCTATTGTGCAGTTAGTTTGAGGTTAAGATTGCAAACGACAGAAAAAATTATAAACATTAGAATTTAGAACAAAATGTTAGTGAAAACCTTGTAAATGGAAAAAGAAAAAGAAACTTACATTGATTTTTATCCGTTCGGAAGCTGCATCTGGTTTTCAGCGACCATTTCCGGGCGGCGAGTCAGCTGTTCCATGACCTTGCGCTCCTATTACTATTTACGAGCCGGAAAGTTGATTTCTCCAAAACCTCCTCTTCCGACAGGACGATGTCTCTTCCGGCCGCGTCCCCGTCAAAATCTTCCGTCTTCCGCAACACATTTTCGATCAGTAAATCTCTGTTGGATCCAACCCGACCATGTTAGCTTAGTATTGTCCTGTGGGGTCGAGTATGTCCATTATATCTAGTACTGACCAGTGGGGTCAAGCGTCAATTCCATTTCAGTAAAGTCCGGTTGGGTCTAAAGTGACAATATCCATGTTAGCACAGTCACAACGATCGCAGCTCGTCGATTGGCTCGCGGAAAAACGAATCACAGACGTGCGCTCGCGCGGGTGCCTGCTGGGGCAATGAGAGGACGGTTCCTTGGCTTGCTTATATAAACGGACCGAGTTTTGTGCCCTCTGGTGCCGAGTAGAGGCTTCTGCCTGTGCTAATACTGACTATCATATATTCTGCGCCAGTGCCTTCAAGGCGTGTGACATTAATTTAGACCGCGTATGATGTAGGGTTCAGTTCACAAGGTGCAACTCGAATTCTTAACGCGCTTTACAATATTTTTATTGTAGTTAAAAATAGACTTGGCAGTAGGATGGTGAGGACATTAAGTTGCATATGCGAATGCAGCTTTTTGAGCCAGTTTGGCAACTATATTCTTGTTTCATCATAACTAGATCGTATGCGTAATTCAGAAGTTTAATAATTACAAAGAAAAGAGGTCTATATTGTTATTAAGCTAAAGGAAAAATTGTTGGAACCTAAAATATTAGTTGGGCGGTCGATGGTGCGCGTTGATGTCTTTTATATGAATCATAAGACATCAACGCGTGCTCTTGTTTACAACACTTTATAGCGTGGAAAATTTTAATATTTGTTAATATTGTCCTGTATACTTTGTAATTGGAAGCTGCATACAATTTTGTATGCTAAGACACTTTGAAAAAAAAACGAAACATTGAAAATCATCGTCATTCATAATCTTTTTCATCTCAGTGCTAGGTCACCTCTAATAATTCGATGTGCTATTACCTAACAAATTATTTTTTTAAAACAAAGTGTTCTCATTTAGCTTTAACAATTTACTGCGCTATCAGATCCCTTCTGAACTACCAGTATGACTGTACCAATTACAACAGTACACCAATTCCAAAAGTTTTCAGCTTTTTATGAATTCATAAATTACAAAGAATGTACAGTTTAATGTAAAGAGGATATTATGAAGTAAACAATTATTTGAAAGGCAAAGATGCTTGGAAACCTTCACTTCTGCCAAGTAGCCACTACTACACAAGAAAATATATACCTAGACTAGCTGTCACCCCGCGACTTCGTTCGCGTTTATTATTTATATATATATATATATATATATATATATGTGAGCTATCCTATCTGTTAAGTTAGATCGAACTGCACACGGTGTGCAAATTTGATTGAAATCGGTTAAGTAGTTTAGGAGTCTATAGCGGACAAACAACGTGACACGTAATTTATATATTTTAAGATTACACGGAAATTTATACCTAGATGTTACTAGTTTTAAGTCAAAAATCGTGAAACATATTTTTAAAAAAATATGCCCCTCAGTCATTTGCCTGTTCTTCAGGGTAGTAGTGGTTTATTTCCCCGAACAAAATGAAGTAATTTTTCTACTTTGACGCTCATAAGTAGAAAAATTACTTCATCATCGATACCCAATTGAATTAATTGTTACAAAGAACACATACAAAGAATACGTTTGAGTTGATTAGTTGAAGGGTAGCACTAATAATCTATTAGATTAATAGCACTAAAGTTCGTAAGGTCACCTTTCCTGCCGGCAGCGATCAGCCCGGCTCGGCAGCTCGTTTCCTTTTCCCCGTTCGGGTGAAAACGGCTTTCTTATCTCTGATATCCAATACGTAGTATGTACCTTAACATGTGGTTCGACAGGGGACAGTCGGCGATAGAATTACTTAGTTACTATTAAAGTTACGTAGTAACTATAAAATAACATAACATATCGTCACGCCTTTCCCCCGAGGGGGCTCGCAGAGGTGTAATACAACACCCACACTTCGCCGGACGATATTCAGTCCCAAATGTGACAGAGGGCGAGCCTGTCGCCAACTATAAAATAATGACTAAGTTATTTTAAAAATGTTGTTTTGGCCAGGTCAGGAGGGGATGAAAAGACTTATGGAAGTAGAAGAAGCGAAAGATTTGTACCAGGATTTGTACAAGTAGAGAGAAGTGGTCTCTGCTTACCCCTGTGGGAAACAGGCGTGACTATATACACATATAGTCACGCCTGTTTCCCACGCATTATATACCATACAACATTACGCATGTTGTATGGTATATTTGTAGCAATTTTATTAGCACCTGTACCGGTATTATTAGAAAACGTCGATAGCTAGAGATACCGTCTATAACCAGGGTTCTGGTTCCGCAGTTTCTAATCTTAGTGCAGATTGTTCCTTTCCTACGCGTTTACGCTATATTTATACAATGTTGATGTCATAGCTTAGCCAACTTAGCTCAAAGACTTGATTTGATACTAAATTATAGAATCACACTAATTACTAGTAGTAGTAGAGCTGTAGACCTCGCGGCCCACGTTTGTCTTCTTCTACAGGTCGCATTTCGGATTATAATCTTGTCCTGTTCCAAATTTTATCCAGATCCGTTTTCATCCGTTTTTATCCAGATCGCAGAAGTTTGGATGGATGTTTGTAACTCTATAACGCCAGAACGGTGGACGTTCACCGTTCTGGCGTTATAGAGTTACAAACATATATTATAGAGTTCCAAACTTCTGCGTTTATATGATAATAATAATATTGCACAGGCACAACCAAGTAGCCATGATCATCCACCAGCAACTTGCCCTTCAATACGGTCTTGTCGAGTCTGAGGTGCCGTACTATAAGTACGCAGCGTCAGTTCTCGAGAATGGCCGTGCTCTACTAGGACCGCTCTATCATCACGGACAGGACTATTGTTGCCAATAAGCCTGATATCGTGCTGGTCGACCGGTCTCAGCGCCGGGCAGTGCTCGTCGACATCACCATCCCACATGACGAGAACCTCGTGAAGGCCGAGAAGGACAAACTCAGCAAGTACCTTGACTTGGCTCACGAGGTAACCGCCATGTGGGATGTTGACTCGACGATCATTGTCCCGATAGTCGTCGGTTGTGAAATGCCTGCCTTTTGTATCTCAAAAGGCAGGCAACCTGCTCACAAAATTTCACGAGAATCTGTTGAGGAATGCGACCTGTAGGAGGACAGACGTCGACCGCGAGTTCTCCAGCTCAAAGAGCCACTAAATATTTAATACTTAAGAATAACAAAATAATAAGTGTACATTTTGTATTCAATTATCGATAAGCTTGTTTCATTACACTGTTGTTACAGTAATTTAAAAAACATTATTTTATTTTATTTTATTTTTACATTTCAGGTCAACCAACGACCTTACAATAACAGAATAGTAAACTTATTATATTTACTAAAAAAGTCATTTTTTTATTTCTTCTAAGAAATATAGTAGAAAAAAAGGAATTGACGCACAAATAGAATGATTAAATAAATAGAATTGAAGTAGACGTAACAAAAAAAATGAAATAATAAACAACGCAAAATAATAGAATTTGAAAAAAGAATGAACTAAAAAAAAAGTTATAATAGAAGATAGATAGATAGCTAAAGCATAGTATCAGTACTCACTAACAAAAAGAAAATATAAGAAATTTATTTGTATCACAGATTAAATTTATCGAAAAAATTGTCGCTTAATCGCTTCCTAATAGTAGATATACTTAAGAAAAAGATATCAATTTCGAGTTCAGGATTTTTACTACTTTGTTGAAAGTAGTGCTAGCACGCACGATAAAACTGTTTCGTCGATATTATATCGACTATATTTCCATTTCATTATCTCAGGTTTGAACAATAAAAAGTTTATCCATCTCTCTACATACCTAATTTCTAAACTAAAGAATATCTCCAAAAAGCTAAAACTCACTAGTATTCCACGAAGACACAAGTGTATTTATCAGTATATTGCGCAAGCGATCTGCGCACGTCTGGAATACAAACGAGACGCATTGAGTTGCGCGGCGCGCGGCGTGCGCGGTGAAAACTCCTGCGCAGGTTTTGGGATGATTGCTTAACGAACTTAGCTCTTGTAATGTTGTTGTTTAAACAATAGAAAGAAAGGAAATAATACTTAAGAATAGTGTAAATTTTGTATTCAATTATCGATAAGCTTGTTTCACTACACTGTTGTTACACTAATTTAAAAAAATATTATCCTTCCATTTCATTATTTGTTTGAACTATTTCATCATTCATCATTTAGTTACTAATCAAATCAGATCAACATTGTTTTATTGAAGACACAAATATCTATACATAAATTAAATTAAGATTAAACCTATTGTGATTGTGATTAAACTATTATTCCAATAAGTATATTTATTTTATTTCTCAATTTTTAAGTTTTTTACAATAATATAAATGAATATAAAAACAACATGATATAAATGAATATAGACCCGAGATCCTATATCCTACTAATATCATAAACGCGAAAGTTTGTAAGAATGGATGGATAGATGTTTGTTACTATTTCACGCCAGAACGGCTGAACAGATCTGGATGAAATTTGATACAGAGATAGATTATAGTCTAGAATAGCACATAGGATAATTTTTAACCGCGGGTGAATCCGCGGGGCGCATCTATGTTGCCAGGGATATGGTGTCTGACGTTGGAAATCTGCAGCCAGCTCATGGACTACCACTTCATCATCATCGACCATCTTCCACCCACTGCTGAGTATTAAGGCCCCGTATTACACGAAATTTCCAAAAACAAGTTTTTTTTGCGCCTAGTTTGGTATGAAGAATTATGAAGGTACATAAAAATGCAGCTGGGAGAAGAAACGACCAACTCAAGTTTAACCCAAGAACTATTTTGAAAATCATTCTCATTTTGGAAAAAAAAACACAAAAAGAATCTTCTAAAACTATCGTAACGTAGTTCTCTAAATTTTCAGCGATTACACCACATTTTTTTTATGTTAAATTACCAGATTAGTTCTTTAAAGTTTAACCGAGCAACTTATTCTTATTTGTGTCCTTGTTACGATTAATACCATTAAAAACAAAAAATACAAAAATTGTACGCGTCGATCTCATTTTGCCATCAAATATGATGAACGATTTTCAACTCTAAATATAGCGACTTAAGTAAACATGCGTGTGGGTGAAAAATCGTGCTATGACGGCGCCTTAAGTCTTCTCTTTAGTGCGCTATCTTTTGCGGTACTGTGCCAGTTTTAACCACTGCCTTTCTGCCTCACAAATCATAATGTCATCTCACCACGGAAGTTCTGCCTGGTAACAAACAAATGCCTTTAGTCAGTAAATATTGAAAAGAAGTTCTATTTTGCTGATTCAAAATTCAGCAAATATTCCAAGCAAAAGAACTTTATTTTTAAAGTACGGAATTGAAAAATACATTAATTAAAGAGCTTACTGTTTACCCACCCATACCCGATCATAACCAAAGTAATCCACCTAAACCCACTTATACCTACCCTACCTCTACCCGTCATTAACAACCATTATAAAATATCAACACGTGAGTCTGACAAAAAAAAATCACTTGAGTTTTAAGACGAATGTACCTTACATCTAACATCAATCTTAACATAACTATCGAAATCCATCCAGCCGTTTGGCAGGTACAGGGGGGCTATTCCTGCGCGTGAGATGAGATGAGATTTTATCTTGGTCACTCTCACACCTATGACGTTTCAAACGAGAGCGAGAAGGATGAAAAAAGATGAGATGAGAATCTCAAATCTCCGAATAGGGCCACAGGTAACAAAAAAAACTACAAACACATATACAAGATAAGCGCGAAAAACATAACCCTTTCTGTCAGTCGGGTAGAAAGCAACCAATCTAAGCAAACAAAATAGACACACTTACATTAGAATAGATTAACATTTTTCTCAGTATTACTGTGGGATGATGTCAGGTTACATGCAGAGAGTGCAGTAGTACCTACGTAGCTAGGTATGTATAGCTTGGTATATACATGATGGAGAGAGTAAGCTCGCTATGCTACTGACACTAGCTTTGTTTAGATGCATTTCTGGACAGCGCGAGGTATGGAATAGCTTACTTTTTTAAAGAAAGTACATGCTAGAAACTTCTAAACAGATTTGCTTATTACAATACAAAACTCGTTATTGACACCAAATCTTATATCTTTAAATGAGCAATTCTTGTATATATATATATCGGGGAAATGTAGGTAAGAGGAGCCACGCCGTCGCATCTGATCCCACTGAAGTCGGAGAAACATAGGAAAGGCCGCCGCGCTGTGACCTTCCTCTTTTGGTGACGGGGAAAATCTAGTAGGCCGAGGTGTTGTATCTGATTTCTGATCCGTGAACTCGCTATCACGGGCATCTATGGTTGGCGTCAAACTTCAGGAACGTTGAAATAAGGGGACAGCAATGTAGGCTTTTCACTATTTTAATTATACAGTCACTCAGACTACTTAGTTAATGAATGATCACAAAGATAATTGGCGATTTAGAGTAATGGGTTTACGAATGACCATTGCGTGCGACCGCTTTCAGCCCAGTCCTGTTAACCACTGACTGACAGGCATGACGTTCGCCCGAAATCCCAAACGCAACTCCATTCGGTGTTAACCGCTCTAAATGACCATAAACAAATCGATTAATGGTCAAAAATAACAGAACAATAATACCATCGATTAACAACTCTCAAAATAAACTGATTTTCTTTATCCAATGATATCTCGCGCCGTCATATATATTATATAATTGGAATCTCGGAATCGGCTCCAACGATTTTCATACAATTTAGTATATAGGGGGTTTCGGGGGCAATAAATCGATCTAGCTAGGAATCATTTTTAGAAAATGTCATTTTATTCGTGTTTTATCGATAATCAACTTAAAAACTTAAGTAGTCTCAACTGAAAAATATGACTCTTCCTGACATCTATTGGCGAATAATAATACTATTTTTTGTGAGCAACTAATTGCTTTAACGACACAACGGCAGATGGCGTTGTTAAGTAACACGAAGTCAATGAGTGTTTGCTTTGAGGTTAGACTAAAATCAATTGTTTATTTTCCAAAAAACACAATTAAAAAAAAAAAAATACCGAGCAAAGCTCGGTCATCCAGGTACTAAAACTAAACTAAACATTCAAACACAGGTGCAATTAATGGGAGGTCTTATCGCTTGAAAGCGGTCTCACAACCTTTGGATAGAATCAAAATAATAAAACCAAGCATTAACGGTGGTGTCTTCTAACGAAAATAATAAGTGATAATTTATGAGACTTTTTATATTTAATTGCGTAATGAGTCACAATTATTGCACGTTGTCTTCACCAGTAGACAGTTATTTTTTTGCATTCACTGGTTCTCCGCCACTGTGTAAGTAGTTGGACCAAGGACTTAGATCAATGAGCAAAGGTGTAAAATGATATAAAAAGCATTACAGTAAAGATTTGTGACAAAAAGGACCAATCTCAGCAAAATAATTAAATTGATTGCTAGACTAAGGAAGCTAATTTTCTGAATGCATTATTTTGCTATGTATCAATCTGTCGAAACTGAACTGAGTTTTAATCAAATTGATACAAAAACAAAAAAATGCAACAAGAAAAAGAGAAAATAAAACGATCAGTTTTTCTTGGCAGAATGTTAGAACCTAGTAGGTGATAGCACGGTCTGAATGAGATGGTGCAAATCTTTACCCTGCCTGTCTAGCGTGCACGCCGCAACAAAATTAGTAGACTCTTTTTATCGAGACAGACGTATATTTACACGTAGCCTTGTCACGTTCTCACACGACAAAAAATCATGATAAGATATTGTCACAGCGCGAATGCTAGGGCAGGTAGCGCACGTAGTAGGTAGGTAGATATGAAGGTAGCCGAAAGAAGTCTCCACCGTTCTTATACCCGCGAACTAATTCAGCACAAGAAGGGTTATAGAATGAGGATAGAGCAGATAAACAAAAATAGGTTTTTTTTTACCACAAACCAACCGCAATAGCGTCTCCACCGCACTTGTGTCCGCGAACTAGGTTAGCACAAGAAAGCGTCGCGTCGCGGACCGCGCACCTGCGCCCGCGCCCGCCGCCTGCATACGACGCGACTTGGCCGCTCATTACCATCGCAGGTCGCTATGGTTAGCTACGAACGACTAAAACTTGGCTAGCTAACAAAAATAACAACTTAACGAATTGTTATTATTAATACATATAATTATTTATTAATACACATAATATTATTCTGTTTAGTTTGTCATATTTCGTTCTGTCCTGTCCATCCAAAGGTTGCCTGGAAGAAATCGCTTTAGGCGATAAGGCCGCCCTTGTACGGCCGAATGATATTTTATTGTTTAATTTTTTTCTTTATGTTTGTTTTACTTTGTATTTTTGGTGTGCAATAAAGATGTATTGTATTGTATTGTATTATTTTTTAATGCAAAAGTAAGTTTGTCTTTTCACGCAGCGACAGAGCGAAGAGTTAGAATTTTATTAACTACTGGCTCCGCGCGATACCTTTGAATTTTCCGTGAAAAATTATCTAACTGATGGTGAAAATCTGATGCGTATAGTTAAGGCGGGGTTAGCGAATATAAAGTTTATAATATTTAAAGAAGATAATAGAATAAATAAATTATGCTTTACCTACATTACAGCTCCCTAGTAAGATTATCTGTAAAGATTATGTGCGAAATCCTTAGGGAACACACATTGAAATGGACATACTCGTAGATATCTTACACCCAAACTCAAAGATATTTAAATTCGTCAAAGAAACAGTTTGTGTTCTTCTAAGTCCAATGATTTCCCCTTGACCGTCGACGTGTCATAGTCATGTCATGTTAATTACATACTCATCTGCGCCTGATTCACTGGACTTTGGCAGAACTTTCGCTCTCGTAGAAAACTCCATCGGGGTCAACGACCGCGACCGTGATCTGTGCTGGCGTATTTTGGATGAAACTTCGTTTGCGCCGAATTGACCCATTCGACGTCACGGTGAGCTATGGAACATGCTAGATGGAATAAACAATAGTCATCGTAGATATTACTTTTTGCGTGTGAGTGTTTATTAACCCCCGACGCATAAACGACGGGGTGTTGTAAGTTTGACGTGTATTTATGTGTGTGTGTGTGTGTGTGTGTTTGTGTGTGTTTGTGTGTGTGTGTGTGTGTGTGTGTGTGTGTGTGTGTGTGTGAGTGTGTGTGTGTGTGTGTGTGTGTGCGTGCGTGTGTGGCATCGTAGCTCCCGAACGGATAAACCGATTTTGTCTTTTGTTTTTATTTAATTTTATATTATTTGCTTGGCCAGGATTGTTCTTAGCTATGTTTGATAAAAATCGGTGTCAGGGATATTTTGAATCTTTAATTTATACTTGTTTCTATGCAAACTCGTAGTGTCTCGTCATCTTCATCATTATCATCATCACCACCATAGCCATCGGTTTTTTAGGGTTTAAATATGGTAGTGTAAACTTGTCTATATCAGAAATCAGAAATATTTATTGACCTAAACATTCAATGCAAGTCATTTTTACAAAAATATCTTAAAATTAGGTAAACAGTTAAAAATAAAAAGTAAAAAGTAAAAGTAATTGTTCGTTAAAGAAGTTTCGTTATAAACTACTGGCTCCTACAATTTCCTCGTTCGAGCCCCAAGATACGAGTACATGGTTACTTAATAAATAAATACATATAAGTCCTTGCTTACCTAGTTTAATCTAGTCCTAGCTAGCTCCTACAATTTTTTGTACACCATTTCATAGGAGAATTATAATAATAATAATAATCTTTATTGCATAGATACAGCCAATAATACATAGGAAAAATTAAAATTACCTAAGATACAATAATACTCTTAAAGAAAGTAACTTGTTGTACATATGTACATTAAAGTTTTAAAGTATATTTTCGGCGGTAACGAGTAGGTTGGTCCACAGAACCTACACTAAGCAGAGCTTGTGTTGCAGGTTTCTGTATACCTTCATGGATCAATAAAGAGCAGATATTATTATTTTAACTTTATCTGCCCGATAAGCGAATATTTCGCTGGGAGTGTATAGCTCAAAACTAGTTACAAGGACTGGGACAATTCTTATATTTAGTACAAGTGGCCATTAGTCTTGTACCAGAGTCTATAGAAGTTATAATTTTAAGTTATTGTCTGTATTTATTGTTTTTCTTAAAAATAAATATTTGACAATTTTGAAAAATATCTTTTTTATCGCATCGATGGCTAGGAATCTCTAAGGGCGAGATTCACAGACCGGACTCCAACTTTACTTTGATGGAAAGTTCAAATTTTCGGGCGAGATTCTTGAACTTGCATCAAAGTAGAGTCGAAGTGCGGTCTGTGAATCTCGCCCTAAGGTTCTCTAAGGTCTGATTCATACGGGCCAGACGTAATGCGAGGATGCAGCGGACACGGTTCAGGCGCAGTGCCTCGCGCTTCAAAACTTGTTCGTATAAAATGCAAATATGCAACGTGTTCTGAATTATACAGGGTCAACTGGGGCAAATGCGTCTGTGAGGCAATTGCGTGTTTCGAAAATTACTGAGAAACCTTTCACAAATCAATAAAATTCACAAATTAGGCGCCACCTACATAATTTTTCTATCTTTAGTTGCAATAATCTGTACAAGATGGCGTTAGTTGCCTTATTTGTGAAGGGTATTGGAAGTAATTCTCAAAACTTGCAATTGCTTTACAGACGCATTTGCCCCAGTTGACCCTACAAACGACGCGTTGCTGGCACGCTGTTTTACAATTTTCACGCCTCATTCATGTCCGCACCGTATCCTCGACTTAGTCGAGTCTGTGTAAATCAAGCCTAACTGTGCCATCTGGCTTGGTCCTATGACAATCGGGTTCAGGATCAACCAGCAGCGTAGCGTTAGCTGTTAACTTTAAATGAATATATTTGCAATGTATGTTTTCTGTCTAAATTCTGAAAGAGAAATTGTTTATCGTAACTTTCTTTGGTTCTCTTTTACTGGATCTTAAAAAGATTTTTACAGAAAGTACAGAGTATCGGTACAGGATTGGTACTGACAATGGCTATTGTCTCTACAATAGACGTGGAGAAAAAAGTGTTTTTAAGCTCTCTTAAAAACAATTTTTTCTCCACATGTAAATTTGGTTCAAAATAATAAGTTCTTTACTTAGAAGACAAATTATTATGTTTTCTAAATTAAATATTGAAATTAAAGAAATAAACAGTGTTACAAATGCATTTTGTATAAAATTAGAAACAACTTAATTTAACGGAGTCATAATTCATCTAACCTTATAGAGAGTTGAACCCACTGTATAAATGTATAAAATTAAAATCGTCAACCAAATAGATAAAGTGATCCGTCTAAGCGGCAAGCCAGACAGAAAGGTCGTAAGACGAGAACGAGGTACGCGGACGGAACAGTAACATGGCACCTTCTTAAAAGTGAAAAGAGTCGCGTCCACGCCTTGTTTACGCCCCGTCTTCTCTGTATTTATTTTATTTACTAACTACCTGACCCGGTGAACTTTGTACGGCCATTCATTTATTTTTATATGACGGCGCGAGATATTATTGGATAAAGAAAATCAGTTTGAGAGTTGTTAATCGATAGTTTTAATCTGTGGTTTATGACGATTAATCGATTTGTTTATGGTCATTTAGAGCGGTTAACACCGAATGGAGTTACGTTTGGGATTTCGGGCGAACGTCATGTCTGTCAGTCAGTGTTTGACAGGACTGGGCTGAAAGCGGTCGCACGCAATGGTCATTCGTAAACCCATTACTCTAAATCTCCAATTATCTTTGTGATCATTCATTAACTAAGTAGTCTAAGTGACTGTATAATTAAAATAGTGAGAAGCCTACATTGCTGTCCCCTTATTTCAACGTTCCTGAAGGTTGAAGCCGACCATAGATGCCCGTGATGACGAGTTCATGGCTCAGAAATTAGACACGACACCGCGGCCTACTAGATTTTCCCCGTCACCAAAAGTGGGATGTCACAGCGCGGCGGCCTTCCCTATGTTTCTCCGACATCAGTGGGATCAGATGCGACGGCGTGGCTCCTCTTTCCTACATTACCCCGATATCAGGAGTGAGATGTGAAGGCTCGGCTCCTATTTCTCTATGTTTCCCCGATATCAGAATTGGGATAAGACTAATGCCCACAGTTAACAAGATGAGTGCTGAAGATGATGACGAGGACCACCGCTCTCTTTCCCCGATATCAAAATTGGGATAAGAATAACGTCCACAGCAACAAGATATGGCTCCGTCTTTGGCTACAATTTTGCAATGATCTGGAAGCGAAGTGGCATAGCAACAGATGGCTGATAGGGTCGTCCTTACACTGAGAAAACTGTGTACGTGCTATTATTGTGGAGTGTGCGGACTGTTTCTTCGTGGTGAATGAAGGGCAGCAGGGCGGCAATGAGAGAGTGAGCATCGAGTAGACGTCTGCATTATCTCGACGGCGTTTGATTACACCTAGTCTATGCTATGTGACGCAACTAACAAACAACGAGAGACGAAGGATAGCAGTGTACCGAACAAAACATCGACGCCTACGTGTTACTACTGCAACGAGGTTACATCGCCACTCGTTGATCGAAAAAGGGCACCAAAATTAGCAGCAGCAACGTGCGAGATCCGGTCAATGCCTGGAGGGCTATTCTTACAACTCGAGATACCATCTCATCTGGAAAAAAATGCCTAAAATCGAGATGCCTTATTCAGTTCGCTCGTGATCGAGATAATCTCGATGGCATTGGTGCGAGATGTCTTGAGTAGTCGGAGGCAGTCGAGACTTCCAGGAATCGAGATCGAGATGAGATGAAAATCTCCTATCTCCGAATTAGGCCCCTGCACTATGAAGCAGCCATTGATCACCTACGAGTAGCAATTGAATCCGGTGAGAAGTTTTCATTTTGTTTGATATTCGTACACGGTGTATGTCAGAGTGCTATTTTCTATTGGAGTTGCTTAGAGTTTAAAAATACCCACAAACAGTTTAGTCATACTGCCGCTTGCGGCACATGTGAGTCATGCAGTTAATAGATAACTTACTAAGTGTCAATGCTTTTGGTAAAACTAAGCCTGAAGGGCAGTAGCCGGTAGGACAGTAGCCTGTGTAGTAATAGCCTGTGTGGCAATAGCCTGTGTGGCACTAGCCTGTGTGGCACTAATCTGCAAGGTACTATCCTATGTGGCTCTAGCCTGTGTGGCAAGCCTGTATAGAAATAGCCTGTGTGGCAAGCCTGTGTGGCCAGCCTGTGTGGCAAGCGTGTGTGGCAAGCGTGTGTGGCAAGCCTGTGTGACAAGCCTGTGTGGCAATCCTGTGTGGCAAGTCTTTGTTGCAACCCTACTGTTGTTGAATTATAGTCTGAGTGACGACCTAGCCTGTGTGGTGAGCCTATGTAGTAAATTCCTCCCGGTGTAACATCATAGTACGAGTTACGACCTAGCCTGTGTGGCAAGTCTAAGTGACAACTTTAATGGCATGTTTGAAATTGGACATAGCAGTTTTCATAAGTCCAAACCGCGTATGTGTACCGCCATTGGATTTTCAATGTGGCTTGATTAAATTCTTGGAAAATTGGATGTATGATTAATAATTTAGTTTTAGCCTCGATTATTCGATTGGTCCCAATACTATTTATTTTACTAAAAGTCAAGTTGCTTATTTCAATTATCATGACAATTTATGGGGATAGGTAACGAATATGAAGTTACTGTTGGAAGAGTCGATTATACTCTGGTACGATGTTTATGGTTGGTAGAATTGGGTTTAACTGTGTTTTGTGTTATCCCATAACTGTGATCGCTTTCTGTGAAATTGTGGAGGTAGATTTGAGACGGTCAGAATGACCGAGCGTTAAGTGGTTACTTGAGCACTTTTATGATTGTCCACAGATGATGAGATGAACTATTCACCCGAGGACGTGTGAAAATGCAGGATGGCCGTGACGGCGCGAGATATTATTGGATAAAGAAAATCAGTTTGAGAGTTGTTAATCGATAGTTTTAATCTGTGGTTTATGACGATTAATCGATTTGTTTATGGTCATTTAGAGCGGTTAACACCGAATGGAGTTACGTTTGGGATTTCGGGCGAACGTCATGTCTGTCAGTCAGTGTTTGACAGGACTGGGCTGAAAGCGGTCGCACGCAATGGTCATTCGTAAACCCATTACTCTAAATCTCCAATTATCTTTGTGATCATTCATTAACTAAGTAGTCTAAGTGACTGTATAATTAAAATAGTGAGAAGCCTACATTGCTGTCCCCTTATTTCAACGTTCCTGAAGGTTGAAGCCGACCATAGATGCCCGTGATGACGAGTTCATGGCTCAGAAATTAGACACGACACCGCGGCCTACTAGATTTTCCCCGTCACCAAAAGTGGGATGTCACAGCGCGGCGGCCTTCCCTATGTTTCTCCGACATCAGTGGGATCAGATGCGACGGCGTGGCTCCTCTTTCCTACATTACCCCGATATCAGGAGTGAGATGTGAAGGCTCGGCTCCTATTTCTTTATGTTTCCCCGACATATATTTTCTTATTTTTTTATTACTTATCCTACTAATATTATAAACGCGAAAGTCTGTAAGAATGGATGGATGGATGGATGTTTGTGACTTTTCACGCCAGAACGGCTGAACAGATCTGGATGAAATTTGGCACAGAGATAGGTTATAGTCTAGAATAGCTGCGCGGTGCATCTAGTAATCTATATTTTATATCTTATTATTTAATCATCTTTCTTTTTATAGAAACCTTGTCCTGACAATGACGAACGCAAAAACAAAGAATTATCCAATTTAGTACAGCCGTTCGCAAGTTATGCGTACATACATTTCGGCGATCATTTTTATGTGTTCTATACATTTTGTGTGAAAATACATTGAAGAGACGCCGCGTCTGCGTCCCGTCCGTGTCTCGTCCTCGTCTGACTCGTCTTACGTCTATTCTGTCTAGCTTGCTTGCTACTAAAGTTACAAACACGTCTATTACGAACTGCAGATCCTTATTTACAAGGGCCTTGCGTTCAGAGATCCGCGTACTAATACCTAATACCGGGTTTCTGACAATCGCCACCGTTCTCAGAAACGCAACGAGCTCGATAACTATTAGAGATACTATGTGAGTCTCGAGGTTTCACCTGTAGCTAATAATTATAAAATCTAGCTTTAAGGGTCCAGCGACCACTTTAGACTAACTTCGCGTTGGCTAAAGGTCTGCTATTGCCATTTCGTCTAGAAAACGACGAGTGAAGAAAGCAGGTAAAGATACTGATGAGCTTCTAAAGTTATCTACAGAGTGACAAAGTGCAATTTCATTTTTTTTTTTTACTTTTGTTATTCTTTAATCATTTTTAGATAACTAAAAATGTTCCTTGTATTATGGATTAATTTAAAAGTTAATGATTTGGACATACTCCCTGTGTAAAGTAATTTTCGATTTCTTTTCTTAACTAAGAAATAAATTAGTCTAAAGTGACCCCTTACAAATTCGAATATTTTTCATAGTTCTATTTTCTCTTGAGGACGTTTTTTTAAAAAAAAACCAAGAACATCGAAGCGTCAGCGAAAATTCAGAGCGTCACGTAACCCTTAATAAACAAACGTAAACCCCAAAACAAATAGACGCTTCCATTCAGACAAGGATTGAGCACAACATTTTTATTCCTTTTTTTGCTTACTAGGAATTTTCATATTTTTCGGGATGTTAAATGTCATGCGTCCTTTTAATTTTATTGTTATCAGCAGCTATATTATCTTTCTGGCTAGTGATCAATAAAAGCTAAAATTCTGTCATTGGCTTCAGTGTCGCGGGCGACAGTGACCCAGCGTCAATTGAAATGTATAGGAATCAGTAGTGAGGCATCACTGAGGCGGCTGTACTGTCGCCTGGGACACTAAATACTGACAGAATTGAGCTTTTAAGCTTACTTTAAGGGTCAAAATGTAGCCGATTCCGAATACCAAATCAAACAAGTAACATTATAAAAAAAAAACAACAACACAAAACGCGGCTGCAAAATGTTGTACCCTATGTCACTACCACTATAAAGACGATTCAAATGACACCTCACATGTCGAAATCTATCAAGCTGTTTAGGCTGTAGCTCGTGCCAAAGAAACCTCATACATACATACATACACTCGAAAAACATAATCCTCCTTCTTGCGCAGTCGAGTAAAAAGACTATTCGAAAAGTGGGAACAGACAGAGAGACAGACAGACATGTCACACAATATTTATGATACTAGTGTGATAATAACTTTGACACCGTTGGTATGATGAATTTACATGGGCGAGGCTGGTTGATAACAGGTAACAATTAATTTGGCGGCATTTGTGGGCGGTTTGA
Organism: Peribatodes rhomboidaria; assembly: GCA_911728515.1. Taxonomy (NCBI): domain Eukaryota; kingdom Metazoa; phylum Arthropoda; class Insecta; order Lepidoptera; family Geometridae; genus Peribatodes; species Peribatodes rhomboidaria. The sequence goes on from OU452190.1 coordinate 5,136,575, forward strand.
TGACTTGATTAGGATAATGAGAAGCGAATTATAGATAGAGTAATTTATTAGTTTTATAACATTTTTATGCTAAGAATTTTTTACAGATAAAAGGAGCCTGTGTGGTAATTTAGACTCTAGATTTTAAGTTCAGGCTTTATTAGTACCAGATAATAAGTATTATTGTTATAAGTTATCTTTACTCGAAATCCCACTCAAATCAGTCTAGCTGCTTCATCGTAATGAAGTAGCAAATATACACACCTCCTTCGTCTTCATTTGCTCAAAAATCGAAAATTGTTTTGGATTAATAATTTTTTTCCCAATCTTTACTCGAAATCCCACTCAAATCAGTCTAGCTGCTTCATCGTAATGAAGTAGCAAATATACACACCTCCTTCGTCTTCATTTGCTCAAAAATCGAAAATTGTTTTGGATTAATAATTTTTTTCCCAACCGAAGTGAAAAGTAGATACAATTCGGTTGCTATTTAGCTCGCTAAAGCTTGGGAGTAAAAATATGTACCTCGTATATAATGGGTCATTTTAGCCCCTTGTCTACAATCTACTATTTTGCATTTATAATGGTAAATTTGTTATTCTACCCTGCTATCAGGATTCTTAGTCTACCGAGGGATACCACCAAAATTATTATCAGCTATTAATTAGTTTAATCTACTCCTACCCAGCTCCTACCTAAGTTGTTCTACATGAACCTTAAGCCATTCCTAAGGAGAATCTTAACTGTATGTGCCCGATGAGCGAATATTTCGCTAGAAGTCGTTTAAAACTATGTTTATACTAGCTGCGCCCCGCGGTTTCACCCGCAGTTAAAAAGTATCCTATGTGCTATTCTAGACTATAATCTATCTCTGTGCCAAATTTAATCCAGATCTGTTCAGCCATTCTGGCGTGAAAGATTAACAAACATCCATCCATCCATTCTTACAAACTTTCGCGTTTATCATATTAGTAGGATTTATTCTTATGTTAAGTGCAAGTAGCCATTAGAGTATGCTTACCTACTTAAGGATAATAAAATTACGTATTTACATATATTTATAATGATTGTATATTGATTATTGTGACTTGACTAATGACATTACTAATTGAATTATTAATTATATAATTTAACTTAATTTTGTAACTTTTAATTATGTATCTACTTGCGGGTTTAATTTCTTGAATAAATGATTTTTATTATTATTATAAGGGAAATGGGAATTTGTAAGGGTTTTGTTGGTGAAGGGATTGCATATGTTTGCATCAGTTTCCATTTGGTATTCAATGTTACAATCACACCATGGTGAGGTGAGGTCGACCTCAGAGACTGGTGGAGTGGTGGTAGAGGCATAGAGCCAGCCTCCGACGGCGATGGTTGCAACCGGCTGACGCAATGGTGACGGCGAAGGTGTAATGCTGGCCAAAGAATTTTCCTAAAGATTATTTATACTTACCTACTGAAAACTTTTTAAAAATTTTAACTGAGAAAAATTGTTCTAAATGTGTTTGTAATGTGTGATTCATTAAAAAGCATTATACAGCAAAAAGTCATTTTTAATTTTGAACACACAAGAAGAATGAAGAAGGTCATGAAATCATACTAAATACGTTCAGTGAGTTCAAGAAATGCTGTTTTTTTTTTTAATATGATTTTATCTAGCTTTTATGATTTTGGAAAGGTTTTAGGTTAAATACTGTCGTGGTGAATATAATCACGACAGTATTTAATAACCTAGGGATCAATGGCATAAAAGATGATATTCACCGCAATCACCCAATGAAGAATAGGATGATATTTTTTTTCCCTATGTTTTTGCCAGCCTAAAATTATATTGCCTAAAACAAGACAAGACCTAAATTATCAGCAACTATCTAGTATTTTTAAATGAATATTTATTTATAACTAAATATAATCCTAACTTAAAGTAACATAGGAAACAGGGTAAAAAGAAAATGTGGTAAATAATTTTTATAAAATATTTATTTCATGATACCTAATCAGCAACAATTAGCTAGAGTATTCTAACAGTCTTATTTAATTACAGGAGTATAACAAAATAAAAAAGAAATGCAATCAGGAAATGCAGAAACTTCATCGGAAACGGCAGAGCCATACTTCAGAAGAAAAATAACAATTACGTTACTTTCAAAACCGATTAATCGTATTAAACTACTTACCTAGTGTTAGTCAATAAATAATTACTTAAATCTAAGGTAACTTTAATAAATTAAAATGAATGCAAAGTCCTAAGTCTTAAGGCAGACGTATAAGCCTGTATAAGTCATTTCTTACGCTTGAGAACTACGTTTGTTTTGAGAAAAAACAAAAAAGTTCGTCGAGCACATTTAAGGAAATAATTAGGAAAAACTTTAACAGTCGATATTGGACAGGCAGGTTACAGTCTTTGGTTACTTACACTACTTGACAATCATTTTGTGTCCACTTCACTACATGGTTTCCTTTTTCTTCTGTTAGAAGAGACTTGTCTACTTATTGAAATTAACTTATGGCGATTCGACGAGCAACAGCATTGCTGGAACATTTTTGATGGTTTACAGAGACAGGTAAATTACTAAGTTAGAAACTTAGTAAACTCCCGTGGGATCTAGGCCGAAAGACATTTTGGAAGTTTTTGCCTAAGCTAATACACATTAGTGGGATCAAGGATGAACATCTTGATTTAGCCCTTAACACTAAAAAGTCTTTTTCTTTAATACACTCCTGTTGGGTCTAGGCCGAACATTTTGAAGCACTTTTCTTGATTTTCACGAAAATTGGTTGACGAAAAAAGGTTTTCTTCACAACTCTCAGTACACTCCCGTGGGGTCGAGCACGAACATTTTGAAGATTTTTCTGAAATTCTTCCTTTCTCAAAATCAGTAGACGCCGGTCGGGTCTAGCACGAACATCTTGAAAAACTGACGATAACTTCGGTAAAATCCAAATTTCTTCCAAAATTCTTCAGTAGACGCCGGTGGGGTCCAATCCGAACATTTTTGCTGATTTTATAAAGATTTCTTCAAAACTCAATTTTTTCTCCAAAACGGATAGATACGAAATCAATATCCGATTTTTTTTAGTAAACGCCGGTCGGGTCCAAAACCTTGTCCATGTTGTAAGATTGGGTTGAACTTGAAATATATCGATGTTATTTACGACGCGCGCGGAGCGTTCAGAGCGACGTGCGTTCGCGTCAGAGGTTGTCTTGCGACTGGCGGCGGAGGCCACGTGTGTTGCTTTTATAACCGAGTCTGGCGCGCTCGTGAATTTTTTTGCGATTTGAATTTGGAAGCTTTCAGCCGGGTGCGCTTGCGCCCCCGCCCTTACGTTTTTTTGCAAAAAAAACCATAAAAAATGCCACGTTGCCAGTTGGCACATGTTGTGGAAGATAATAATCAATTTAAATGTTATAAGGACTGTAGTATATGAGGTTGCATGTTTTTACATGTTTATAATTTACTAATACTAATGTAGTTTATTTTTTAACAACAAAAAAGTTGAATGTAATCAAGGTAGATGTTTTATTATATTTTAATCGTTATCAAAAAAAAACTAAGTATCACAATGTAGAGAGACCTAATCGAAAAAAAATATTGTAAAATCCATGTTGAAACTACAAAAGGTACAAAATCCAAAAAAAGTAAACAATAAATAAAATAAAATTATATATGTAGTTATTATAGTTTCTCGAATGTTCTAGATTGGAGTGCGCATTTTTTTCAGCTGCAAATACTACCCAAAATTCTGAAATAATTTTCGAAATTTTAGGTTTTTTTTTTTTAAATTGAGTGTCACTCTTACGTCAAAAACGTTAACCTATTAAACCGAACAGTAGCCAGTAATGAGGCTGATAATGATGATGATCACATACTATTACCTATTCTGTGCATTACATACTTGGCTGTCAGAATTACAACTGCTGACAAAACACATTGTATCACGTTTGTTTTAAGAATTGTGATATGTTGCATAAACGTTACATTTTAATGTAAGCATTATCGCTTTATTGCTGAACATTGGGCGCCATGCTTTAAAGAAATTAAGTAACAAGACAGACATAATTAATTATTACAAAATAAAGAATTCTTAAGTTATCAAGTTAAATGCATAATTATAATCATAATTCTTACAAAAGTATAATTAAATCCATTTCTTTTCAAATAGGTTAAAAAACAATGATAAAAAGTTAATTACTTATTGTTAATTATGAAAAAAGACAAATTATTCTTTTAAAAAAATAGCGCTTTCGACATTTCTGCCTACACCCAAACTTCGCTAAGAACCTTTTTAACACCGACAAAATATTTTAAAAAGCTTTTTGAAAAGAAAAACCTATTCAAAGAACTCTTGCTAATTATGTGAACCTAAGACATCACCGTCCACGTACGGTCATGCTCTTTTTCCATCCAAAGGTTGTCTGGAAGAGACCGCTCGTAAGCGATAAGACCATCCTTTGCCCTTATGCGTGCCTATTAAGTTTAGTTTCATATTTTATGTCACTAAAGAGAAGAGTTTTGTATTGTTTTGTACTACTTGTTACTTTTGACAGCGGGTAACATCGCGGGGCTCAGCTAGTTTAAAAAGTTTGAGTATAGTAGGTATCTGTAACAAATTTCTACACAGCGATAAGGGAGCTGAAAAAGTAGGCACATGATGTAAGGCAAGGTGCCAGGAAAAAGTATAATGTAATGACGCAAGTGGGAAAACCTATAATTGATATTATAATATCAATTGAAACATTCCCTAAATACAAACTTTCCTAAATATGGATTTCAATTCTATACATATATGTATTGAATTAATTAATTAGTCAAGTAAATCCACATTTAGGAAAATAAATTGGGTTGGTCATATGATTAACTAATTTCCTTATGTTTATCAAACCTTTGAAATAACAGCACAGTAATGTTTTGTATTACCTAGTAAGAAAATATCAGAAGTTCTAAATGGTTAAAACAAGTAACATTAAACAAAAACTCGGCTGCAAAATGTTGTACCCTATGTCACTTCTACTATCAAAACGATTCAAATGACACCTCACATGTCGAAATCCATGAAGCTGTTTTGGCTGTAGGGCGTGCCAAAGAAACCTCATACATACATACATACACTCGAAAAACATACCCTCTTTCTTGCGCAGTCGGGAAAAAGCTGTCGCAAGATTTGACACCAAAATTACTAACAAATATACGGACTCAAGCTAAACAAAACCGTTTAATTAATTAGTGGCTCTTTGAGCTGAAGACTGCCATTCTATCTCCGCCATTTTAAGAAGCTTTACCAACATAAGAAAAATCATATGATTTTCGAACATGCTCACAAAATTTCATTAGTTAATTGAGAAATACGACCTGTAGAGCTGAACGGAAAACAGCTGGACGTCCACCGGAAAGACTTTCGAAAGCATTTTTTCCCAAGCTGAAACGGAGACGCTTCGCTCGCCCTTCGCGCTTGCTCCGTCTATAAAAAGTTGCTTTCAAGCGGCTTACCACGATATCGTATTGACATGATGGCTACTTTTTGCTTTCAACGCCGAACTATCATGGAACTTATAGCGGGATATGACTCGCAGTCACTCAGTGTCGACAACAAAACGTAATAATCATGGTAATAACATTCCATAATGGTTCCTTATTCCTTATACGGACGCTAGAGAGTGGAATACTCTGCCAGAGTGTTTTTTTTTTTTTAATGTAGAATAGGTCGGCGTTTGACCACCAACTCGCCTGATGTTAAGCGACGTTGTGGTCTAAGATGGAGCACGACGACCTATAAGGTACTTATTCACTCTAGCCTTGAAGTTTTGTAGAGTGAAGAAGTACAAAGACGGCAGTTGAGTGAGGCGCTACAAGTGCGCCACTGCTCAGACCCGTCTTGGAACGGTTACACCGGACTACATCCCGAAACACGACTAGGTCATTTCACGGCATGGCTTGGTCCGGTGGGTGGTAACTAGCCACGGCCGAAGCCTCCCACCAGAGTTTGCTACCCGGTTAGCACTACCCGAGGACCACGTGTAGGGAATCTAATGGAGTACACTCCTACGGACGTGGGTAGCTCAGCCCCCAAAAGTGTGTTCCAGTGTGTTCCCTGACACTTATAATCTGGGTGTCTTCAAGTCTCGAGTTTCTTTCTCGAGTTTCGGTTTCTTCTAGGCAAGCGTGCTCCATCGTAGGCCGTATCATCAGGCATGTATCATCAGGCATGTTGGCTGCCAAACACAAGCTTATTATATAAGCAATAAACAAAAAAAAAGTCTTGATAGGCGTCCAGAATAGTCCGAAGTAGTCAGAAGAGTCCTGTCACTACAAGTTCGGTCAAAATTGTAATCCCCAAGCATTGCAGTAGGAGTATCAACCTTAAAACAAATGAACCCGTATGATTCCCCTTATAATCCCGTAAAAGTGCTACCGCATCCATTGTTTCAACTAAAATCCTCGACCACCACAGCTTAGCTAGTTGAACAAATCACAATATTTATGATTTACGACTTTCGTTCTTATTATTGAGCCAGTTTTGGAGATCTGCTCGTTTGTGAAGAGATTAGAATTGGGAAGTTAGGATTAAGTTATTTAATAGGGTTGGTAATTGCCGGCTAAGGTTTCCTACGAATGTGATAGCAATAATGAATTAGTGAACAAGCTCGTCCGCATGGCTGCAGTAATTTGAACACTACGATTCAGTTTTTAGGGGTTAATTTAAAACAAGCAACATTATTTAAAGAAAACCAATAAACCCGTTTGCAAAATATTGTACCGTATGTCAAGACGTATGTCGTATGTTCAAAGAACGATTCAAAGAACACGTCACATGTCGAAATCTATTGAGCTGTAGGGCTTGCCAAAGAAACCTCATACATTCATAGACACATACGCTCGAAAAAAATAACCCTTCTTCTTTCGCAGTCCAGCAAAAAATAATAAGACAAGTGTTTTTGGCGTATTTTTCTCTAGCAAACAAAATTCTACTACACACTTATTTAATTTTCTTTAAATGAAATTGACGACGATGTGACTACCATTGAATTATATGGGCTACTATGCTATGGGCGACTCAAGCTAGCTCAAGGACACCTTTACGGTACAACCTCGGCTTGGGTTGTGAGGGAGGGGAATCGAATTGCCCTGGCAGCCCAGAAGGGGTTTGCTCTAGGGCTCTGATTGAAAATGATTAAGTTAAAGTTAGATTTTAACAATGACTCTACCGCCTTGTTAGGAAAGGGAGCCTCACCTCAGAAGAACAGGCAAGAAGCTGAGGGTCTTTTTTATAGTAGCCTCGGAATATAGTCGTCTTTATCTTTCTTCCTAATTATGAACTCAATCGAAAAAGATCAAAACACTGAATAACTAACTAGATGTTTACTAATCTTAAACAAAAATTAAGTTTGGAAGCTTATCAATAATAATAATATTAGCCTTTATTGCTGTTTACAAAGTTACAAATAATATTGCATAAGTATTTATCACTGATGATCTATTTTCCATCAACAGCTTGTCTTTCGACAAAGGCCTCCTCCAAAGACTTCCACCTATCTCTGTATTTTGAAATTCTCATTCATTCTGGACCAGCAACTCTTTTGAGGTCATCTTCCCAACGTTTAATTTGTCTACCTATACTTCTCTTGCCAGTCCTTACAAGTTCGGAAGCTTATCAATACGCCAGATTAAATAAATCCGGTAAAGTGAAACCGCAATAATCTGGGAACAACATTTCTAGAACTCAGAACAACCGCAGCAAGGATTAAATTAGATCCTACATAATCGGATTAAACTAAAACAAGAAAGTTCCGTACTTCGAAAATTCTATTTCAAATTTTGCGACAGTTCAGAAAATTGGTTTCGGTTTTAATCTATTTAACTTTTACGGTTTTTTGGATAACCTTGTAACTAGAAATGATGCGGGTGTTGATAAATATTGGCCCTAAAATAAATAACCAGTAGCTAATTTAGCGGATTACAAGGATAAAGCAGTTCCTGATATCTTATTAAAGAATGCCTACCTTTATGTGAAGAAAACAAAATACCTCTACGTACTTAATGTAGACGTATTTTGTTTCATTTCCTATTTAAGTTTTGGGTTTATATCAAAGTAATTATTGTTTACTAGGAAGTACTACTACTAATATAAGATTTTTATGTAGGTATGTAGGTATATGTATATAAGTGTATAGGTATTCATTCATGCTAATCCATAAGCACTCTCTTTCAAATCTTGTTAAAAATTCAACAATATGCACCCGGAACCGACGAAATGTATGAAATGTGTATGAAATGACTCAAGGAAGTAGAAGAAGCTAAGGTCGTGTACCAGGATCGTAGCAAGTAGAGAAATGGTCTCTGCCTACGCCTACGGTAAAAGGCGTGCTTATATGTATGTAGGTGTAGGTATTTTGTTCCTATGTGATTTCCTACAGTGTAAACTATTATCATTTCTTACGATTTACTGTACTATTACTATTCGGCCAATTTTTACATTGCGAGCGGTAGAGTCTACAGATATTTGCCTCCGCGAGCTATTCTGCACAGTTGGTTCTTTGTTTATTTTTTTAAAATAAGAATGATCTGTTTGTTATCTCTTCCTCGGCACCTACATCGCAAAACTAAGCAAAATTGGTACCTCTGCCATTAAGGAGGTGCGATTGCCCGCCATTCTGCACACGTTCTGCATTTGTTGTCTTTTAATGTCTTTATTGCCTTGTCGGCATTGTGCAAATAATTTCAAAGGACGCTATGTTTTAGAGCTTTTTAAATGTGTTTTTTAAATGTTTTACTACGTTGTTGCGCCATTTTTTATTGGCAGAAAGAAAGATGTTGTTTTTGTGCAAAATGTATTCTAGTGATTAGAAAGCGTAGGAAATCGTTTATTTTTCTGGGAATGTATTTTTAAATGGTGCTATATTATGGTATTTTATTTAGGGTGCAGTTTGCATCTTTTGTAACAAGATGTTCGATACTATTTCCACCTTACCTCCTTCCTTTCTTTGTAAAATTAAAACAATAAGGTTTGCCTCGGCACCTCGCTTCTTGAGGTTCTAAACTCAATCGGATGAAAGGCTCAGGAGTGTGTAGTAAAGAGCCCTTAGGAAACAGTAGATATACACAAAAAAAACTACCAATCGCATGAAAGAATAGGAAAACGAATAATTAATTTTGTCTAGTCGTATTTAAATAAACGGATTATTGGTTTCACTGCAGACAAATTTGAATAAAAGAAAGCAGACGCCGGGTCTCGTAGAGTCCAACGTAGAGCGCTTTTCGCTAACACTCCCGAAGTGAGGTGGCATTTTAATTGTGCGCAAAGTTGGTAAGATAGGTGTGTTTTAATTTAGTCGTATTTTAAGGTCTAAATTAGAAATGTCAAAGTCAATGAACCTGTGCGACACTGGCCATCAGGTGGTCACGGATTTGCAGCACGTCTGCCTGTTGACATGTTGGGTAACAACCAAAAGTCAAGAGTATTCTAGAGGGCTCGCGGCTATCTCCGTCACTGTCTCTTTCAATAGAAATGTCATTGGAATGACAGTGACGATGGTAATCCCTTTTTTTATGTAGAATAGGTCGGCGTTTGACCATCAACTCGCCTGATGTTAAGCGACGTTGTGGTCTAAAATGGAGCACGACGACGACGATGGAGTTGGACCATAAGGTACTTATTTACTCTAGCCTTGAAGTTTTGTAGAGTGAAGAAGTACAAAGACGGCAGTTGAGTGAGGCGCTACAAGAGCGCTACTGCTCAGACCCGTCTTCGGAACGGTTACACCGGACTACATCCCGAAATTAATAAGACTTGGTAATATGTCTAGTATAACAACAACTACATATTTGCAACCGTTTAGTTGAAACCACTACCTTTAATGATTTAAAACAAACTTATTAGTAGTAAGTGCATCATCCAGAATATTTTTGGTGTCTTTATCATTATTTTATCATAGTCGGTAGCTATTGAAGTGTAAGTATCACTGAGTGGTAAACCGCATTCATATCTATTGTAGTAATGAACGATTACTAATTAAAATTTAATAGATACTTGCTAGCAACTCACGATCTCACATAGAAAAAAGAGCTACATATCCTAAGTACCTACATACACCTTCTTAATGCGAACGGCTAGGGACTGGAATCGTTTGCCACCTTCTGTTTTTTCGACTAACTACAACCTAGGTATCTTCAAGGCCAGAGTGAATAAGTACCTACTAGGTCTTCGTGCTTCATCTTAGGCCACAATGTCGCTTCACATCAGGCGAGTTGGTGGTCAAATGTTGACCTATTCTTTATTAAAAAAAGAAGGTTCTAGAAGTTACATCTCTAAATTGCATATTTCTATCATAGCCTTTGTCTTTTAAAACCGTATTTTGGGACACGAAGGGGAAGTGGGGGAAACAATTATTTCTCGAGGTGGTTCTTCTTCGGAAGTAAAATCACAAAATAAATAATAGTACTACGGTGAAATACACATTTTAAAAGTTAATTTTGTTAATAATAGCCGTACCGTTGTACATAAACGGTAATTTCACTAATTCGGTAATACTAATCACGACTGCCTCGGTGCCTCAGTTGGTAGTGAACCTGCCTGCTTAACTTGGGGGCGTGGGTTCGATTTCCACCTAGATCAAAAAATTATGTGAAGAACATTTGTGCTTGTTCTATGTCTGGGTGTTAATATCTATTTATGGATGCATTTAAAAATATTATTAAATGTACCAATGGATACCAGTCTCTGACAGTTTTAGTACAAGCTTTGCTTAGTTTGTGGTCAGGCGACCGTTGTAAAAAATTATCCGAATTAATTTATTTATTAGTTCATAGAATTTTGAAACATTTGTTCACAATCATAATAATTGTAATATATAATTTTCTCGTAGTTTCCGTATAATAATTTCAGGACAGTCCTTTTTAGTAAAGTCCAAACGATAATGTTTAGAGGTAACTATGCAACCATTAATATTACTTACTCAATATAAACTATTCCTGGTAAGTTCCTTACATAAATAAATTCCTGGACTCACAAAAGCAAATCGAGCACAGGTAGCCAAAATAGACGTTATTTAAAAGATTAAACAATCTAAAATTGACCCGCATAATTTCCAAAAATAGACCGCACCATTTGTCAAAAGGAATACAAGAAGCAAATTCAAAAAACTTTCTTAAATCTGTTACTTTAAAAGCTAACTTTAATCCGATTGGTTTAAACAGTAGCATTAGTAAGAGATTAAGATAATTTGGCATAATATTGGGACGGTGTTGGGACACTGATTGTCTTTAAAAAGAAACCATAATAGACAAGAAATTTAAGTTTAAAAACGATTATCCTTACTAAAATATTAAAAAAGCAAAAGTGAGTTTGTTCGTTTGGTAATTTGTTTGTTTGTGACGCTTTTACGTATCAACCGATCATCTCTAAATTTTGCATACATGTTGTCTGGGTTATAGAGAAAGATCTAATGTACTTTTTATCCTGAAAAAAAAAAAACGGTTTCTGTGGGACCACGGGTGAAATCGCGGGGCGCAGCTAATTTATCATAAATGTTGAAACTATCTGGTTACAAGTTTAGGTATACGTTTTAGGTTTTTCTTTAAAAAATACCTCATATTTTCACTTAAATTATAGTAGGTAACTTTACTATACTTTAAGGGTAACAGGTAAATAAAATATACGGAAAAAAAAACAAAATCCCTCACTTTCCTTAATGTAACAACACCAGTCATATTATTTTCGTTCGTTCGTATAAAATGTAGCTTATGTCACCCTGTTCACTTCATACATACACAGGTACATACGTAGTCCTACAAATACATATAGAGTCACCCCTCTTTTTCATAGCGGTAGGCAGAGTCCACTTCTCTCCACTTTCTATGATCCTCGTACACATCTCTCGCTTCTTCTACTTCCATGAGTCTTTTCAAACACACTCGTCGGTTACGAGTAGGTACCCGGAAATATATCGTACCTACCTGAATACAATAAAAACAATATAAACATACCTACATACATAAACCGCTAACACGTGACCTTTCGTTTTGGCTTTTCCATAGTCAGGAAAAAATACGATACATTATTTTTAGGTATTATTAATATTACGATATTTTAAGGCAAGTCTTAATCAAATTCAGCCCAGAAATTTTAAGCGCTAGTAGGTAATGCAATAAAACAGTTTTTGCACAATTGCAATATTATTTTATTGTAAACCTAACGGTTTATTTTTCTAAATGTTTTTACTAGTGTTGCGCAAAAATTACAATGAAGATGTGTTTTAAGGGTTTTATTTTAATTGTTTTACGATTAGAAAGTCGATTTTTTTTCTTGTTTTTTAAGAAATTGTGCAAGGGTGCTTACTAATTGTTTTTAAACTAGAATATAACAATGACTATTGGTTAAACTTGAGCTATTTAAAAATGATACGTTGAAAGCATCCCTTTTCTAACTTCAGTTATTTATTTTTACCAATTTCAGTTTCTATGTCCACTAATAAAAATTGACGAGTTTTAAAAACACATAACAAACAACATCAAACTTTGTCCAACTTTTTTAAATGAGTTATTTTAGGATAGTAAAACAATGACTTTTTTTTTGTTTTTAGCCCGTCCTTCGCTTATGTAATTAAGTAAGCAAGCAAGCTTTATTTTTATCTACAAAAAAATTGTCCAAGACCCTAATATTAAATTATATTTACATAACTTTAATGTTATGCAAACATGCTGAGTTCTAATTGTAATATGAATAAAAACTGTGTCCGAAACACCTCTTTTTACAAAAGATTTATTTCTTTGTCGGCATTATGCTTTGGCTCTCATTTTTATTGGGGTAATGAAGGTTAGCTAAAAAGTTGAATCAGTTTTAAAGTTTTTTAGCAGTTTTTGAATTTGAATGATTATGGGATACAATACAATACAATACATTGCACACCAAAAACTACATGAAACTCTTAAAAACTAAAATTCATTTTTCGGCAGTACAAGGGCGACCTTATCGCCTAAAGCGATTTCTTCCAGGTAACCTTTGGATGGACAGGAACTTACATAAATATATATAGGATATAGGGATATAGGGTCTTTACTCTTTATTATTTTATTTATTTCAATAATGTTTTGCGATGCTAATGATATTAAACGTGCAAGAAATCTCACTACTAATATAGTAGTAGTAAGTAGTTATTAGTGCTGTTTCACGAAAAGCAAAAAAAAAGAAAGGAGGAAGGGAAACATAAATATCGAGAATTGGGCTGGTGGGCTTAGGAAAGACCAACTCATGATCCAAAAAACCAGTGTCTAGCAGTCCGGGAGCAAACACGTAATGACGTCACTCGTCATCGTCATCCGTCTCTCTCCAACTATTTGTAAATGACTTATTTCGGTCTTGCTTAAGCATCGATTGACGTCACTACGTGTTTTTCACGTGACCAGAATGCTAGACCTGGCGAAGTATAATAATATACCATGGACCTACTTATGTCCAGCTGTGGGCTAACTGTTCAGCTCTGAGTTAATAAATAATTATTATGAAAGTGATTGCAGAAACTAAGAATGGATACTGTCTAAAAACAAATCGACAGTAAAAATAACGTAAGTTTACTAAATTTTTCACTTTTTGTTAAAATAAAAATACATCTTTAAATACATTATTAATTAGGTAAGTATAGGTAAATTAAAATATTAAATTAAATTTTAAGGTTTTTTTTTTACAAATGACGCACACGTTTGAAACAGATTGAACTTGAAAAAGTTCGCACGTCATTAAAAACTATAGACTGCAATATAAAAAAAAAGCAAACAGTAGGTACGTGCCTTCAAACAAAGATAAACTTTCATAACAGGCCATATAAAACTACCACTGCCACATAAAATTTGGCCGCTGTACCGTTGCAACCCTTTCTTTGATTTACCACCCTTTACTGCCCTAGGGAAGAAACCGTTACTTTTCTCAATAGGCTTGTAATATTCATAAGGTTCTGAGACAAAGCCCCAATAGATGTATTGTTGGCTTCTGTTTCACCTGAATTAGGTCCAATTGTTTGTCCGTTTGTCCAACCTTTGCTACCGAAATATTGTTTTTGGCTATTGCTAATTTTAAGATACTGCGAAAGAGAGTGTTTTTTTTTTACTTTGACTAACGAAATCTTTGTTTGCACTTTTTTTTGCGAAATGTAAATTTTGAATCTAGTCGCTTCTACGAGTACTTGTTTAATTTCATATTTAATTCAGTTTTTTCTTTGTGTCTCAGATTGATTTTATTGTTCTTAGATTTATACTTATCTGCTATTTTGGAATTTGACAAAAAAAATACACGTCTTTCCCCCGAAGGGACTGGCAAAGGTGTACAACGCCCATACTTTGCCAGACGATATTCAGCCTCAAATATGATAGAGGGCGAGTCTGTCACCAGATAGAGAAGGGGAAAAACGCTATCATGAATTGAAATAACTTGTTTGTCATATTTAAGGTTACCCGAGTATTTAATAAAATATTTTCTCAACACCATCGTGCGAAGAAAACTCTCCATGGATTTGAGTCTCATAAAACGCAGATTTCTACAAAGTAAATTGTTAACACGAGTGACAAAACAAGGCGGTGCTGCGCGGAACCACTGTCTCGTCACAACAAAAGACCGAACGGAATTCCGATGACGAAATGACAAATGTCAAAATTTGAAAAACGACCACAATCGCTACGTCATCCTTCAGAAAAAAGCTACAAACGATCCCGTTTATTATTTTTGTCTAATTTACGATCCTACGGGCTCACTGTGCTAACTGTGATTTGAACAAATACCGCTATTGGACAGTGGGCTAGTAGTGTATTGCGGACAAAAAGATTTTTTCAATATTTCGTGAAACAAGAGGCTTTTTTTATTGCGTGAAATCTGACAGTGGCCGGTTCTGGAAACTCTTTTTGGGTAGAATATCATTATCCCTTGACGCCGTTCTTTGCGGTGCAAAGGGGTTGAAATGAATAGCTTGTTGTACAGCAAATAGCGCTATCAACCTAAATGGTCTTTGTTTTTGGTTAAGTCCTGAGCCCAGTGTATGACGACAAGCTCACCCCCTGTCACATTTGGGACTGGACATAGTCCGGCGTACGTGAGTGTTGTAAAACACCTCTGCTAGACGTGACGATGTATTCTCAAAAGTAATTCGTAAACGTATGTATCGTTAGGTTTTGGTAAAATTTAAATCGAATTACCTTTAAAAGTTACTTGTGCACAAGTTATCCAGATCACATAGTTTTGTGACATACTGATGTATGTAAAGCTTTATGTCATAAAATAAGGAAAAAATAGAATTTGACAGAAATCTCAGATGAACCTAATCTTAAACTCTTAGTTTTAAGTTTCAATTTTAACCAATAGTCTTAGTTTTGGCTTTACAATAATCATAATTATTATTATATTATACTTATTCCATTAGACGCAAATCTATATCAACAAGTAAATATTTTATTACTTTAATCAAAAGCATGGACGAATAGGGAAAAGGACTAGATGTAAATATTTATGGGAAATACATTGTAGGTATTAAAATCCAATATTTCTAACTTAAAACTGAAATACATAAAAAACTGAGTAGCTATGTAACATCTAAATTCTATCGGTTGGTAACCATTTAATTGAAACATGAATTCCAATTGCTTAGTTTGTATATATTTATTTGAAAAACAACGAATTTTTTCAGCGCCCTGACGTAATTCTCCGCATACGTTCCTTGTTCACGTGATCATGTAATCATTGATTTACTTAGTTTAAATTCAATGATATTCTGCTACATTGGGTAAGTATCGAAGTAATTTTGTTTTTTATACCGCAGCTGTTGGATATTTTTTGCTTATCATTCTGATTTTTTAGGTATCAAAACCACTGAGAGCTGTCTAGAGAGTAAGGATTAATTTGCTTTTTTTTTTCTTTAATTTATTGAATGTGCCTACGTTTGACCACAACACACCTGATGGAAAGTGACGGAGAAGTACGGTCTAAATGGAGCACGCTTAACCATATTATTCACTCTTGTCTTGAAGAAGATTAAAAAAAAAATGATTAAATACTTAAACGCATGGTTAATTAACTAAGAGTCAATAAATGTCGAATTAAATGTCACTCTGATATTGTGTTAATTCAAGGTTAGCATGTAGCTCTTGGTGCAGCAACGATTTATCAGTTTAACCTTTGATGCGCAGTTACAAAGAAAACTCCCAATTAAAAAGAAATCCCGAGCTCCTTAATGGAACTTCTTCTCGTGAACCTTAATAATATAATTTTGACAGTTCTTGTTACCAGTTTTTTTTAAACCCCGATATAAACAAAGGTGAACTTTAAGTTAAACGTCTGTTTCTATCTGCTTGGATCTCAGAAATATATAAAACGGAGTTTTGGCGGGAACCGAAAATATGGTGTCGTGATTTTGTATTATTTTCTAAAACTTGTGATTCTTCGAGTGTTAAAGTGTAATAATGGTGGATTATTAACGTTTACCGGTTCGTCAACGTGCACGAGTGTGGGCAAATGATACAAACATTGCGGAACGCGACTTTTTGTGTTCTCTGCAAAACTTCACTTAAAGTTTCAGTAAAGTATCCATAACTTTACCGGAATGGGGAAAGGGGAGGGATTCATCATCTTCATCATCACCTCATCATCATCATCCCATCATATGTGAAAACGAATGATTAGTACTTCAAACTTGTTATTTGGACAATATCTAGTGTAATTCCGCTTTAACGTCGCATTAAGTACATCGAGGAACATGAATTTTTTATTCTAATTTTGAATTTTTTAGAAAAAACTAATTTAATGAAATTTACTAGAAAATTATACAAATTGACATTTGAATCTAATTTTAAACGTTATACAATGTAATATTTCAACAAACAAACCTGAAAAAATAAAAAATAATGAATGTACCTGAAAACATTAAAATTTAAAAAACAATAAAAAATCCCTGTTCTTCGAGCACTTCGTCGACACGTGTTTCGCCTCTCCACGAGGCATCCTCAGGACGTGTTGACTCTCCGAGCGCGTGGCCGAGAATGAGTCCGCTCCACTGCCACGGGTGCTTATATAGCCACTCGTGTGCGTCATCTCGGGGTGGGGTGACGCGCACCAAAGCATCGTATCAATGGCGATGTAACAGTAGTTTGGTCGTTCAGCAGTGAATAATCCATTCCCTCTTCTTTAAATATCTCCAACTGTTCCAGAACACTCATACGGAACCCTTTTTCACACACATGCAGGACCTTGAATGTGTTGTTATCTTGTAATACGTGACCGGTTTCTAATAGATGTTTTGCGAAATGTGACTTCTCCGGATGGTCATTTCTGTACGCGGAAATATGTTCTTTGTAGCGGGTTTGAAAGTTTCTCCCTGTTTGTCCAACGTAAACACCATTACACTCATCGCAGGTCAACTTGTAAACTCCTGACTTCCACTCTTTGTTGATGGTGTCTTTACCGTTACATAGTCTTCGCATATTATGGCTGGTCCGGAAAGCAACTTGTACGTTGTTCTTCTTTAGAATTTTTGCGACTTTTTCTGACGTTGGCCCCAGATATGTTAAACTACCCACATATTTGTTGATTCTTTCCGGTGGATAGGGGTATAGCATCGATCTTATTTTGATTTCTTGTTTCTTCTTGATTAAGTTATCAACCATTTTTCTGCTATATCCATTAGCTGTCGCAATGTGGTAAATTACATTTAACTCCTTTCTGTAGTTTTCTGGCGAAAGTGGAGTAGTTGTTAACCTGTGCACGTAACTTTTGAATGCTGCCAACTTGTGTTGTATGGGATGGTTGGATGATGCAGGGATTGCTATGTCCGTATGTGTTGGTTTTCTATAAATTTGGAAGTCCAGTCCGTTGTCCGTTCTTGTTATTGACAAGTCCAAAAAATTAAGTGTTTGATTTTCTTCCATTTCTAGCTTAAACTTTATCTTCGGATGGATGTTGTTGATCTTGTTCAAAAAGATGTCTACTTGTCGTTGCGTTCCCTTCCAGCATATAATAATGTCGTCCACGTATCGGTAGTAGAAGTGGATATTTGGCTCGTTGACCATATGTTTGCACTCAAAATCATCCATAAAAACTTCGGCCATTTGTGGGCTTAATGGTGATCCCATCGCAAGACCTTCTTTCTGTGAGTAAAATTGATTATTGAACCGGAAGTAGTTTTGTTTCATACAAATGCTTGTTAACGTCATGAGATCTTCTATTTCTCCTGGGTGTAAACGCTGTTTGTCCAATTTACTACTCAATATTTTCATTGTTTCTTCGATTGGCACGTTGGTGAACAAACTTTCGACATCCAATGACATTAACTTAGCATTTGGTGGGATTCGTACTTCTTTTATCTTCTCTAATAGGTGTTGTGTATTTTTCAAACTATGTTTCGGTCTAAACGATGATTTCTCCTTGAGCAAATTATTCAGTGTTCTAGCGAGGTTGTAAGCAGGGGCTCCAATATAAGACACCACTGGCCGTATAGGAATGTTCTCCTTATGTAACTTAGGCAATCCGTATAAAAGTGGTGGCCTTGGATTCATAGGCACAATATTCTTCAAAGTGTTCGGCGCGATATAGGCAATGTTCTTAATTGCCTGTTTTAGCTCTTGTGTATACTTTTTCGTTGGGTCTGAGCTTATGGGCTGAAAATCTGTTCCATGTATCACGTCGTGTACTTTTCGGAGATATGATTCCTTTTCCAAGACCACGATGGTATTTCCCTTATCTGCCTTTGAAAGGACAAGATCGTTCTGTTCTAACCGGTCTTGTATAGCGCGATGTAATTGCCATTCTGCGTCTGGTCTTCTTGGAGATCGCAAATTTCTCTTTATCTCATTAGCTACTTGATGTTTCACAGCTATGTCTTGTTTTCCTCTGATGCATGCTATTTCCGTGTCAACCGCCAATTCTTGTAAAGCTGTTTGTGTTGTTCCTGGCGTAAAATTGTATTTCAGTCCCTTTTCTAACAGTGTAACTTCCGAGACAGGAAACTGAACATTTGACAAGTTCTTCACTCTTGGATAGAATGCATGTGTGGTTTCTAGACTATCTGAATCTTCTGTTCTTTGTATCCGAGGTCTAGTCAACTGTTCTAACTTCCTAGTTTGTGAAACGTACTTCTCGTGGGCTAATCTTGAGGCCAAATCCCGGGCCTTGCCATCTAACACGTCGAATTCCACATTATGTAGGTTGTAGCTCAGTTCGGAGTGTAATATTTTGAGGTGTAGCTTGAGGTTATCTCTTACTGAAAACCAGTGTTTGCACTCTTCATTCAACCATATTGTCTTTGCCTTTTTCACTGCTACGTCACTGGCGTTGCTGTGTGTGTTGGTACGTATGTTGATGTAATTGGGAATAACTTGTGACTTCTTGCACTGCTGATTGAACCAAACATTCTGTGCTGCTAAACGATGAAGCTTGGTCAACTTGATGTATAGTTTTGCCTGCTCAGCTATACTTGCTGTCTTGAGATAGTTGATTGAATCAGGCGTTACTTTGCGGAAGTTCATCTTCAAACTTGTTATTTGGACAATATCTAGTGTAATTCCGCTTTAACGTCGCATTAAGTACATCGAGGAACATGAATTTTTTATTCTAATTTTGAATTTTTTAGAAAAAACTAATTTAATGAAATTTACTAGAAAATTATACAAATTGACATTTGAATCTAATTTTAAACGTTATACAATGTAATATTTCAACAAACCTGAAAAAAAAAAAAAAAAAAAAAAAAAAAAAAATTAATGTACCTGAAAAAATTAAAATTTAAAATAATTAAACAAACCTGAAAAAATAAAAAATAATGAATGTACCTGAAAACATTAAAATTTAAAAAACAATAAAAAATCCCTGTTCTTCGAGCACTTCGTCGACACGTGTTTCGCCTCTCCACGAGGCATCCTCAGGACGTGTTGACTCTCCGAGCGCGTGGCCGAGAATGAGTCCGCTCCACTGCCACGGGTGCTTATATAGCCACTCGTGTGCGTCATCTCGGGGTGGGGTGACGCGCACCAAAGCATCGTATCAATGGCGATGTAACAGTAGTTTGGTCGTTCAGCAGTGAATAATCCATTCCCTCTTCTTTAAATATCTCCAACTGTTCCAGAACACTCATACGGAACCCTTTTTCACACACATGCAGGACCTTGAATGTGTTGTTATCTTGTAATACGTGACCGGTTTCTAATAGATGTTTTGCGAAATGTGACTTCTCCGGATGGTCATTTCTGTACGCGGAAATATGTTCTTTGTAGCGGGTTTGAAAGTTTCTCCCTGTTTGTCCAACGTAAACACCATTACACTCATCGCAGGTCAACTTGTAAACTCCTGACTTCCACTCTTTGTTGATGGTGTCTTTACCGTTACATAGTCTTCGCATATTATGGCTGGTCCGGAAAGCAACTTGTACGTTGTTCTTCTTTAGAATTTTTGCGACTTTTTCTGACGTTGGCCCCAGATATGTTAAACTACCCACATATTTGTTGATTCTTTCCGGTGGATAGGGGTATAGCATCGATCTTATTTTGATTTCTTGTTTCTTCTTGATTAAGTTATCAACCATTTTTCTGCTATATCCATTAGCTGTCGCAATGTGGTAAATTACATTTAACTCCTTTCTGTAGTTTTCTGGCGAAAGTGGAGTAGTTGTTAACCTGTGCACGTAACTCTTGAATGCTGCCAACTTGTGTTGTATGGGATGGTTGGATGATGCAGGGATTGCTATGTCCGTATGTGTTGGTTTTCTATAAATTTGGAAGTCCAGTCCGTTGTCCGTTCTTGTTATTGACAAGTCCAAAAAATTAAGTGTTTGATTTTCTTCCATTTCTAGCTTAAACTTTATCTTCGGATGGATGTTGTTGATCTTGTTCAAAAAGATGTCTACTTGTCGTTGCGTTCCCTTCCAGCATATAATAATGTCGTCCACGTATCGGTAGTAGAAGTGGATATTTGGCTCGTTGACCATATGTTTGCACTCAAAATCATCCATAAAAACTTCGGCCATTTGTGGGCTTAATGGTGATCCCATCGCAAGACCTTCTTTCTGTGAGTAAAATTGATTATTGAACCGGAAGTAGTTTTGTTTCATACAAATGCTTGTTAACGTCATGAGATCTTCTATTTCTCCTGGGTGTAAACGCTGTTTGTCCAATTTACTACTCAATATTTTCATTGTTTCTTCGATTGGCACGTTGGTGAACAAACTTTCGACATCCAATGACATTAACTTAGCATTTGGTGGGATTCGTACTTCTTTTATCTTCTCTAATAGGTGTTGTGTATTTTTCAAACTATGTTTCGGTCTAAACGATGATTTCTCCTTGAGCAAATTATTCAGTGTTCTAGCGAGGTTGTAAGCAGGGGCTCCAATATAAGACACCACTGGCCGTATAGGAATGTTCTCCTTATGTAACTTAGGCAATCCGTATAAAAGTGGTGGCCTTGGATTCATAGGCACAATATTCTTCAAAGTGTTCGGCGCGATATAGGCAATGTTCTTAATTGCCTGTTTTAGCTCTTGTGTATACTTTTTCGTTGGGTCTGAGCTTATGGGCTGAAAATCTGTTCCATGTATCACGTCGTGTACTTTTCGGAGATATGATTCCTTTTCCAAGACCACGATGGTATTTCCCTTATCTGCCTTTGAAAGGACAAGATCGTTCTGTTCTAACCGGTCTTGTATAGCGCGATGTAATTGCCATTCTGCGTCTGGTCTTCTTGGAGATCGCAAATTTCTCTTTATCTCATTAGCTACTTGATGTTTCACAGCTATGTCTTGTTTTCCTCTGATGCATGCTATTTCCGTGTCAACCGCCAATTCTTGTAAAGCTGTTTGTGTTGTTCCTGGCGTAAAATTGTATTTCAGTCCCTTTTCTAACAGTGTAACTTCCGAGACAGGAAACTGAACATTTGACAAGTTCTTCACTCTTGGATAGAATGCATGTGTGGTTTCTAGACTATCTGAATCTTCTGTTCTTTGTATCCGAGGTCTAGTCAACTGTTCTAACTTCCTAGTTTGTGAAACGTACTTCTCGTGGGCTAATCTTGAGGCCAAATCCCGGGCCTTGCCATCTAACACGTCGAATTCCACATTATGTAGGTTGTAGCTCAGTTCGGAGTGTAATATTTTGAGGTGTAGCTTGAGGTTATCTCTTACTGAAAACCAGTGTTTGCACTCTTCATTCAACCATATTGTCTTTGCCTTTTTCACTGCTACGTCACTGGCGTTGCTGTGTGTGTTGGTACGTATGTTGATGTAATTGGGAATAACTTGTGACTTCTTGCACTGCTGATTGAACCAAACATTCTGTGCTGCTAAACGATGAAGCTTGGTCAACTTGATGTATAGTTTTGCCTGCTCAGCTATACTTGCTGTCTTGAGATAGTTGATTGAATCAGGCGTTACTTTGCGGAAGTTCATCTTCAAACTTGTTATTTGGACAATATCTAGTGTAATTCCGCTTTAACGTCGCATTAAGTACATCGAGGAACATGAATTTTTTATTCTAATTTTGAATTTTTTAGAAAAAACTAATTTAATGAAATTTACTAGAAAATTATACAAATTGACATTTGAATCTAATTTTAAACGTTATACAATGTAATATTTCAACAAACCTGAAAAAAAAAAAAAAAAAAAAAAAAAAAAAAAAAAAAAAAAAAAAAAAAAAATTAATGTACCTGAAAAAATTAAAATTTAAAAGAATTAAACAAACCTGAAAAAATAAAAAATAATGAATGTACCTGAAAACATTAAAATTTAAAAAACAATAAAAAATCCCTGTTCTTCGAGCACTTCGTCGACACGTGTTTCGCCTCTCCACGAGGCATCCTCAGGACGTGTTGACTCTCCGAGCGCGTGGCCGAGAATGAGTCCGCTCCACTGCCACGGGTGCTTATATAGCCACTCGTGTGCGTCATCTCGGGGTGGGGTGACGCGCACCAAAGCATCGTATCAATGGCGATGTAACAGTAGTTTGGTCGTTCAGCAGTGAATAATCCATTCCCTCTTCTTTAAATATCTCCAACTGTTCCAGAACACTCATACGGAACCCTTTTTCACACACATGCAGGACCTTGAATGTGTTGTTATCTTGTAATACGTGACCGGTTTCTAATAGATGTTTTGCGAAATGTGACTTCTCCGGATGGTCATTTCTGTACGCGGAAATATGTTCTTTGTAGCGGGTTTGAAAGTTTCTCCCTGTTTGTCCAACGTAAACACCATTACACTCATCGCAGGTCAACTTGTAAACTCCTGACTTCCACTCTTTGTTGATGGTGTCTTTACCGTTACATAGTCTTCGCATATTATGGCTGGTCCGGAAAGCAACTTGTACGTTGTTCTTCTTTAGAATTTTTGCGACTTTTTCTGACGTTGGCCCCAGATATGTTAAACTACCCACATATTTGTTGATTCTTTCCGGTGGATAGGGGTATAGCATCGATCTTATTTTGATTTCTTGTTTCTTCTTGATTAAGTTATCAACCATTTTTCTGCTATATCCATTAGCTGTCGCAATGTGGTAAATTACATTTAACTCCTTTCTGTAGTTTTCTGGCGAAAGTGGAGTAGTTGTTAACCTGTGCACGTAACTCTTGAATGCTGCCAACTTGTGTTGTATGGGATGGTTGGATGATGCAGGGATTGCTATGTCCGTATGTGTTGGTTTTCTATAAATTTGGAAGTCCAGTCCGTTGTCCGTTCTTGTTATTGACAAGTCCAAAAAATTAAGTGTTTGATTTTCTTCCATTTCTAGCTTAAACTTTATCTTCGGATGGATGTTGTTGATCTTGTTCAAAAAGATGTCTACTTGTCGTTGCGTTCCCTTCCAGCATATAATAATGTCGTCCACGTATCGGTAGTAGAAGTGGATATTTGGCTCGTTGACCATATGTTTGCACTCAAAATCATCCATAAAAACTTCGGCCATTTGTGGGCTTAATGGTGATCCCATCGCAAGACCTTCTTTCTGTGAGTAAAATTGATTATTGAACCGGAAGTAGTTTTGTTTCATACAAATGCTTGTTAACGTCATGAGATCTTCTATTTCTCCTGGGTGTAAACGCTGTTTGTCCAATTTACTACTCAATATTTTCATTGTTTCTTCGATTGGCACGTTGGTGAACAAACTTTCGACATCCAATGACATTAACTTAGCATTTGGTGGGATTCGTACTTCTTTTATCTTCTCTAATAGGTGTTGTGTATTTTTCAAACTATGTTTCGGTCTAAACGATGATTTCTCCTTGAGCAAATTATTCAGTGTTCTAGCGAGGTTGTAAGCAGGGGCTCCAATATAAGACACCACTGGCCGTATAGGAATGTTCTCCTTATGTAACTTAGGCAATCCGTATAAAAGTGGTGGCCTTGGATTCATAGGCACAATATTCTTCAAAGTGTTCGGCGCGATATAGGCAATGTTCTTAATTGCCTGTTTTAGCTCTTGTGTATACTTTTTCGTTGGGTCTGAGCTTATGGGCTGAAAATCTGTTCCATGTATCACGTCGTGTACTTTTCGGAGATATGATTCCTTTTCCAAGACCACGATGGTATTTCCCTTATCTGCCTTTGAAAGGACAAGATCGTTCTGTTCTAACCGGTCTTGTATAGCGCGATGTAATTGCCATTCTGCGTCTGGTCTTCTTGGAGATCGCAAATTTCTCTTTATCTCATTAGCTACTTGATGTTTCACAGCTATGTCTTGTTTTCCTCTGATGCATGCTATTTCCGTGTCAACCGCCAATTCTTGTAAAGCTGTTTGTGTTGTTCCTGGCGTAAAATTGTATTTCAGTCCCTTTTCTAACAGTGTAACTTCCGAGACAGGAAACTGAACATTTGACAAGTTCTTCACTCTTGGATAGAATGCATGTGTGGTTTCTAGACTATCTGAATCTTCTGTTCTTTGTATCCGAGGTCTAGTCAACTGTTCTAACTTCCTAGTTTGTGAAACGTACTTCTCGTGGGCTAATCTTGAGGCCAAATCCCGGGCCTTGCCATCTAACACGTCGAATTCCACATTATGTAGGTTGTAGCTCAGTTCGGAGTGTAATATTTTGAGGTGTAGCTTGAGGTTATCTCTTACTGAAAACCAGTGTTTGCACTCTTCATTCAACCATATTGTCTTTGCCTTTTTCACTGCTACGTCACTGGCGTTGCTGTGTGTGTTGGTACGTATGTTGATGTAATTGGGAATAACTTGTGACTTCTTGCACTGCTGATTGAACCAATCAGCAAATGAATGAATGAATGATGGAAAGAATCAACAAATATGTGGGTAGTTTAACATATCTGGGGCCAACGTCAGAAAAAGTCGCAAAAATTCTAAAGAAGAACAACGTACAAGTTGCTTTCCGGACCAGCCATAATATGCGAAGACTATGTAACGGTAAAGACACCATCAACAAAGAGTGGAAGTCAGGAGTTTACAAGTTGACCTGCGATGAGTGTAATGGTGTTTACGTTGGACAAACAGGGAGAAACTTTCAAACCCGCTACAAAGAACATATTTCCGCGTACAGAAATGACCATCCGGAGAAGTCACATTTCGCAAAACATCTATTAGAAACCGGTCACGTATTACAAGATAACAACACATTCAAGGTCCTGCATGTGTGTGAAAAAGGGTTCCGTATGAGTGTTCTGGAACAGTTGGAGATATTTAAAGAAGAGGGAATGGATTATTCACTGCTGAACGACCAAACTACTGTTACATCGCCATTGATACGATGCTTTGGTGCGCGTCACCCCACCCCGAGATGACGCACACGAGTGGCTATATAAGCACCCGTGGCAGTGGAGCGGACTCATTCTCGGCCACGCGCTCGGAGAGTCAACACGTCCTGAGGATGCCTCGTGGAGAGGCGAAACACGTGTCGACGAAGTGCTCGAAGAACAGGGATTTTTTATTGTTTTTTAAATTTTAATGTTTTCAGGTACATTCATTATTTTTTCAGGTTTGTTTAATTCTTTTAAATTTTAATTTTTTCAGGTACATTAATTTTTTTTTTTTTTTTTTTTTTTTTTTTTTTTTTTTTTTTTTTTTTTCAGGTTTGTTGAAATATTACATTGTATAACGTTTAAAATTAGATTCAAATGTCAATTTGTATAATTTTCTAGTAAATTTCATTAAATTAGTTTTTTCTAAAAAATTCAAAATTAGAATAAAAAATTCATGTTCCTCGATGTACTTAATGCGACGTTAAAGCGGAATTACACTAGATATTGTCCAAATAACAAGTTTGAAGATGAACTTCCGCAAAGTAACGCCTGATTCAATCAACTATCTCAAGACAGCAAGTATAGCTGAGCAGGCAAAACTATACATCAAGTTGACCAAGCTTCATCGTTTAGCAGCACAGAATGTTTGGTTCAATCAGCAGTGCAAGAAGTCACAAGTTATTCCCAATTACATCAACATACGTACCAACACACACAGCAACGCCAGTGACGTAGCAGTGAAAAAGGCAAAGACAATATGGTTGAATGAAGAGTGCAAACACTGGTTTTCAGTAAGAGATAACCTCAAGCTACACCTCAAAATATTACACTCCGAACTGAGCTACAACCTACATAATGTGGAATTCGACGTGTTAGATGGCAAGGCCCGGGATTTGGCCTCAAGATTAGCCCACGAGAAGTACGTTTCACAAACTAGGAAGTTAGAACAGTTGACTAGACCTCGGATACAAAGAACAGAAGATTCAGATAGTCTAGAAACCACACATGCATTCTATCCAAGAGTGAAGAACTTGTCAAATGTTCAGTTTCCTGTCTCGGAAGTTACACTGTTAGAAAAGGGACTGAAATACAATTTTACGCCAGGAACAACACAAACAGCTTTACAAGAATTGGCGGTTGACACGGAAATAGCATGCATCAGAGGAAAACAAGACATAGCTGTGAAACATCAAGTAGCTAATGAGATAAAGAGAAATTTGCGATCTCCAAGAAGACCAGACGCAGAATGGCAATTACATCGCGCTATACAAGACCGGTTAGAACAGAACGATCTTGTCCTTTCAAAGGCAGATAAGGGAAATACCATCGTGGTCTTGGAAAAGGAATCATATCTCCGAAAAGTACACGACGTGATACATGGAACAGATTTTCAGCCCATAAGCTCAGACCCAACGAAAAAGTATACACAAGAGCTAAAACAGGCAATTAAGAACATTGCCTATATCGCGCCGAACACTTTGAAGAATATTGTGCCTATGAATCCAAGGCCACCACTTTTATACGGATTGCCTAAGTTACATAAGGAGAACATTCCTATACGGCCAGTGGTGTCTTATATTGGAGCCCCTGCTTACAACCTCGCTAGAACACTGAATAATTTGCTCAAGGAGAAATCATCGTTTAGACCGAAACATAGTTTGAAAAATACACAACACCTATTAGAGAAGATAAAAGAAGTACGAATCCCACCAAATGCTAAGTTAATGTCATTGGATGTCGAAAGTTTGTTCACCAACGTGCCAATCGAAGAAACAATGAAAATATTGAGTAGTAAATTGGACAAACAGCGTTTACACCCAGGAGAAATAGAAGATCTCATGACGTTAACAAGCATTTGTATGAAACAAAACTACTTCCGGTTCAATAATCAATTTTACTCACAGAAAGAAGGTCTTGCGATGGGATCACCATTAAGCCCACAAATGGCCGAAGTTTTTATGGATGATTTTGAGTGCAAACATATGGTCAACGAGCCAAATATCCACTTCTACTACCGATACGTGGACGACATTATTATATGCTGGAAGGGAACGCAACGACAAGTAGACATCTTTTTGAACAAGATCAACAACATCCATCCGAAGATAAAGTTTAAGCTAGAAATGGAAGAAAATCAAACACTTAATTTTTTGGACTTGTCAATAACAAGAACGGACAACGGACTGGACTTCCAAATTTATAGAAAACCAACACATACGGACATAGCAATCCCTGCATCATCCAACCATCCCATACAACACAAGTTGGCAGCATTCAAGAGTTACGTGCACAGGTTAACAACTACTCCACTTTCGCCAGAAAACTACAGAAAGGAGTTAAATGTAATTTACCACATTGCGACAGCTAATGGATATAGCAGAAAAATGGTTGATAACTTAATCAAGAAGAAACAAGAAATCAAAATAAGATCGATGCTATACCCCTATCCACCGGAAAGAATCAACAAATATGTGGGTAGTTTAACATATCTGGGGCCAACGTCAGAAAAAGTCGCAAAAATTCTAAAGAAGAACAACGTACAAGTTGCTTTCCGGACCAGCCATAATATGCGAAGACTATGTAACGGTAAAGACACCATCAACAAAGAGTGGAAGTCAGGAGTTTACAAGTTGACCTGCGATGAGTGTAATGGTGTTTACGTTGGACAAACAGGGAGAAACTTTCAAACCCGCTACAAAGAACATATTTCCGCGTACAGAAATGACCATCCGGAGAAGTCACATTTCGCAAAACATCTATTAGAAACCGGTCACGTATTACAAGATAACAACACATTCAAGGTCCTGCATGTGTGTGAAAAAGGGTTCCGTATGAGTGTTCTGGAACAGTTGGAGATATTTAAAGAAGAGGGAATGGATTATTCACTGCTGAACGACCAAACTACTGTTACATCGCCATTGATACGATGCTTTGGTGCGCGTCACCCCACCCCGAGATGACGCACACGAGTGGCTATATAAGCACCCGTGGCAGTGGAGCGGACTCATTCTCGGCCACGCGCTCGGAGAGTCAACACGTCCTGAGGATGCCTCGTGGAGAGGCGAAACACGTGTCGACGAAGTGCTCGAAGAACAGGGATTTTTTATTGTTTTTTAAATTTTAATGTTTTCAGGTACATTCATTATTTTTTCAGGTTTGTTTAATTCTTTTAAATTTTAATTTTTTCAGGTACATTAATTTTTTTTTTTTTTTTTTTTTTTTTTTTTTCAGGTTTGTTGAAATATTACATTGTATAACGTTTAAAATTAGATTCAAATGTCAATTTGTATAATTTTCTAGTAAATTTCATTAAATTAGTTTTTTCTAAAAAATTCAAAATTAGAATAAAAAATTCATGTTCCTCGATGTACTTAATGCGACGTTAAAGCGGAATTACACTAGATATTGTCCAAATAACAAGTTTGAAGATGAACTTCCGCAAAGTAACGCCTGATTCAATCAACTGATTAGTACTTGACACTCGCAAATGCACATGACGTGCGACGCCAAATTCCCGTGAATGGGAGAGAAAGAAAATAACAAACATTTTATTTCATTTTTCTTTATGTTTTTTTATTTTAGTTTATAAATATGTTTTTATTACCTATTATAGTTTAATTTATATTTAAGTTTTGTCTGCCACTAGTTATGTATTTTCACATGTTTTGGAGTATGGTCCAGCTCTGGTTTCTTTTTCTTCTTCTATTTACTACTTTGTGTATAACTGTACTCTGTTTTGTGTTTAAATAAATAAAATAAAAAATAAAAACAAAATTTTTTTTGGAAAGGTGACTTGATCAAAAGCATTGCTAACTACGATTTAGAAAAAAGCTAAAAAAAAAAATCGTTAGTTTACAACATTTTGTTCATAGCCACCAAACTAGGATTGTCGTTTTCCTGTTGTTGAAAATGGATCGTTTCAAAAATAAAAATTATTTTTTAGAGGGCGATCTGCTTAGGAAAACGTTTGCTTCTTTCAAATTCAAGTCATTAAGCTCAAATCTATAATTAAGCTTGGTGAGTAACCGCTGTTGTTGAGGAAGATAAATGAATGCAAACTTGTGCCACTAACCTTAAAAATATGTAGAATATGTATTGGTCTAAATACGATTTGCGTTAGATAGACTCGACTCTTTTTTGGTCGTTTTCGACCAAGTGAGCGTCAGCTAGCGAAGCGTCTCTGCTTTGGCTTCGGCTTCTTGAGAAATGCGACCCAGCCGGACAGACGTTGGCCGCTAGGTCTTCATCTCACAGCGACACTATTTAATAGCTTTTTAGAGGATTGGGGTTTTTTGTAGGTATTTAGTAGGTATTCCCATGTACGAGTACGTGCATTTTGGGAAAGGTTTGACTTGCTTGCTTTTTACCCGATTGCGCGAGAAGGAGGGTTCCATTTTTCGAGTGTGTATATGTATGTATGTAAGTATGCATGTATGGATGTGGGTTATGGGTATGTACATATGTATGTACCTATGTGCGTATGAGGTATTTTTGGCACGCCCTACAGCCTAAACAGCTTGATGGATTTCGACATGTGAGGTGTCATTTGAATCGTCTTGATAGTGGAAGTGACACATTTTGACGTTTGACGGCGTTTGACCACCTGATGTTAAGCGACGTTGTGGTCTAAGATGGAGCACGACGACCTAGAAGGTACTTATTCATTCTAGCCTTGAAATTTTGTAGAGTGAAGAAGTACAAAGACGGCAGTTGAGTGAGGCGCTACAAGTGCGCCACTGCTCAGACCCGTCTTCGGAACGGTTACACCGGACTACATCCCGAAACACGACTAGGTCATTTCACGGCATTGTATGGTCCGGTGGGTGGTAACTAGCCACGGCCGAAGCCTCCCGGGTAGCAAACCAGAGTTTGCTACCCGGTTAGCACTACCGGGGACCACGTGTAGGTAATCAGAGTAGAGTTCACTCCTACGGACGTGGGTAGCTCAGCCCCAGCTCAGTTTTTCCTTTAATAATGTTACTTGTTTGCTTAACTTCATCAAGATCAGTTATACTCGTACCGTTCAGTTGGTTAAAGATAAATCATTACACTACATTCCTTTTTGGGCAATCGGTTAAAAAGATCAATCGAAGATCAGTTGCAAAAGAGAACAACAGCTCAGATATAGAATAAGGTGGCGCACGGCGTAAGATTTAGGTGAAGCCAAAACCATCCAAAAACTACGCTACTGTCGTATATGTACACAACACGCACACATTGACGGAAAAAACTAAGTTCTCGCTTGGTCATTCTTACCTCGACATTGTTAGAATTTGTTTATGGTATAATTTCTTGTACATAATAAAGCATAGTGCTATATAAAAGTGTGGCCAGGACTACCATTTTGAAGTTCTTTTTAAAAACTGTGCAGTTTTTTGCTCGTACAAGTCAATTTTGAAAAAGACGTAACATTAAACTCTTACAAATATGTACAATTTTAAAATGTTAAATCTACTAAGGTTCTATATTGCAACGGAAATGGCTAACGTAGAGTTTAGGAATATAATTAGTTTTCGTGCAATTGTAAATGTTTTTCATGGCAACATTACCACGCACACACATTGAAAAAGAAGTGGCTTCAGCGATAAATTCCATATTCCATATTTTCCTCTAGGTTTATCTGAGAAAAACAGAGACTGCGTTCTCGTGTATAATTTTCACCACAAGTTATGTACAATCGCATAAAATTTAAATTTTCAGAGACACGCTGTAATATTATGCAGATATTTTCTATTTTGAAATGAAAATTTATCACAGAATAAACAGCTCGATAATTATTCTCGTTTTCACGTTTGCTGACGTAGTTGCATATTTTCATCTCGTTTTGGAGAGTTCGAGGGACTCTTAATAAGTCTTTTAGCGTATAAAGAGTATTTTACATCCGCTCCTGAATCACAAACGAGGTTCAAAGAACGGTCATTTCAGTTCAATACAGATTAAAAAATTCAATGCCACCGGAAGTTTCGCGGTTATATTTTGTCTACATATTTTATTCATGACATCCAATGCAGTACAGACCTACACGGGGACTTTTGGCACGTGGCCAAAGTTGGAACTAACGCTTAAAAATAAGGCCCGCATGCTAAAGACAAGATTCCGTCAGGAATCTCGATTCAAAATCGTTTTTATGTATGATAAAACCAGTTTTAAATCGAGATTCATTACTGAGCGTCGTTTTAGAAGCCTACTAATATTTCCTACTATATAATATAAAATATTAAATAATATAATAATATTATAAACGCGAAAGTTGTAAGAATGGATGGATGGATGTTTGTTACTCTTTCACGCCAGAACGGCTGAACAGATCTGGATGAAATTTGGCACAGATATAGATTATAATCTAGAATCGTTCCTATCACAAAAAAGATGTATCCGAGCTATAGTAGGCATTCGTCCATATGAGTCGTGTAATCCAGTTTTTTAAGAACTGCGAATTATGACCCTGACTTGCATGTATATTTTTGAATCAGCAATATTTGTGCGTAACCACCCTGACTTGTTTACCACTGCCAAGGATTTATACCCTTCCAGTTCTAAGAATGGACTAAGATTGGTTCACAAGCATCTGCCTTGATTGGCAGTATGTCGAAAGAATTGTTATGCGATGTGTATCTCTGTGTTTAACAAGCTTCCTTCGACCCTTAAATACCTACCCTACGGAATCTTCCGGAGGAGATTAAAAACATGGTTATTAGACAAACGCTTCTATTGTATTAAAGACTTTTTAAAATAATGTTGTGACCTAATTTAAGATTTAATTTAGAATATTATAGATAAACTAAATAAATTCAATAATATTATATAATTTTTTAAATTTGATTTGAATTGACTGACATAACTTAAATATGATATTGCTGTATTCGATTTTAGCGTACTTAGCGATTCCAATTCACTTTTCTTATAAGAACTGAAGAGGTTTGGAACTCGTTGCCTGCGTCTGTTTTTCCTTCTACCCATGTACAATCCAAGAGTGTTTAATAGAAATTGAATAAGTATTCCCTAGGCACGCGTGTTCCACCTTTGATCACGTCGACGTCGACCGATAAAGCCGAAAAGTTGGGACAAGGCCCGCCTTCAAGCCAGAAGGAGCGGGTTCGAACTCAGCCGACGGCACGCACCAATTTGTTCACTGTGTGAGCATATGTGTGTATTGCATGTCATCTGCTACATGACTGGAGCCCGGTGTATGGCGACAGGCGCGCCCCCTGTCACATTTGGGACTAAAAATCGTCCGGCGAAGTGTGGGTGTTGTATTACAACTCTGCGCCCCCTCGGGGGTAGTCGCGACGATATGTTATGTTATGTGAAGTATGGACGCTTCACTCGCTAACGCTCGTTTAGGCGAGTATAATTAACAGTATGTTTTTTTTTTTGATGATAATAGTGTAGAGATAGAGATAATTCAAAAGTTATCGACACGCGTCACACATATGTATCTATCGTTAAAATATGAATGATTAAACATTCTAAAACACAGCAGACATCCTTCATTCATTCAATTATTAATTAATTACCTAAACTGGACTGGTTTTTACAATATATTATTGTGTTATAATTAATATATTATTGCTTTATTTGGCTTATTGCCTCTCATTAGCGGAATTTAACCGCTAAGTGTTACAGAAGCTGTGAGATAATTAAATATTAATTAACGTTAACAGTAACACCGATTACAATATAATTAATACATTTTTGTTTTAATTTAATGGAATCTCTCAGGGAAATCTATTTAAACTGAGATAGTGGGTATATCCCTAGTTCGAATGTTTCATACAATTATTTTAACAAATTAGCAATTTAACTCTTCAAATCGATGGGTTAATATTTAAAATGCAGGAATAAGAGAATTTTTAGCCTTTTGGGGTCGACACTTTAGGACCGTGGGGACAAGGTGCCAAAACAGTACAAAGATCTGTCATTGCGTCTGGTTGAACCAACTCGTGATCAAAATGCTGGCCGGTACTTTTCCCAAAGGATCAGTATCGCAATCCAACGAGGCAATGTGGTCAGGATTTTGGGTACGTTGCCTACAGCTGGCAGTATGTTAATAGATTATGGTAAAACCAATTTTAAATCGATATTTATGACTGAGTGTCGTTTTAGTATGCGAGCCTAAGATTTTTACATTTAATTATATTATTGTTAGTGTAATACCTATAGTAGCTATGGTACCTATAAAAACATATCGTCTCTTCCCCGAGGGGGCTGGCAGTGTGTATAACAACACTTCGCCGGACGACATTCAGTCCCAAATGTGACAGGGGGCGAGCCTGTGCCATACACTGGGCTCCAGTCATGTAGCAGATGACATATTATTAAGATTAATTAAGATTTTTACTTGGATTAATGTTATTGTTAGTTTAGGTAGTATTGTTTGTTTTAGACTTTTTTGTGTAGTAGGTATAGTATTAGATTAGGTTTTGTACATTTTTAATAAAGTTAGTTTAGTACAATTTAGCTTCAATTTTTTATTACATGTCTTATATTTTGACCAAACAACTTCCCCTTTAAACAAAGAAATTATTTATTTAATCCCGTGCTAGCAATTAACTACAGCTTAAAAAGATAACCCTATTTGACGCAAGTAGGCTTTATTATAATTTAAATTTAGACTATGACGTCATAGGACTTTTTTATCAGAATACCTAATGCTAAATCTAGAGGCTATGACGTACAGATGAATTTAACATTTAATCTAATTAAATTTAAGTAAAGCAATGTGATTTAAAATCGAATGGTGAATCAGAAGGAATTGTAAAAATATATTTCTTGATGAAATTCTAAAAGAGCGATGAATACACTTGCAAACATAAATATAAATAATATTTATTGTGTTTTAATGTGGTCAAGATAAGAATTTACAATAAACAAGTTAGAAAGCTTTTATATGCAAATTAAATTAATTTATAACATTGATTTCTGTCTAGCTCATCGATTGAATGCACTTTTGCTAAAGTCATTGCTCTTCAATATGATGATCGATTGCGAAAAATCGATACTTCATCTCACATATTCCCCCGACTCTATAGTTGTCTTTTTCTAACATATTAGTAAGCGGGTTTGCTAGAAAGGAAGGCAATTAAAAATTCCGTCACGTAGAGCATGAGAGCTAGCCAAAAGTTCGTGTTGATGGGATTTTGGGTCGATGACCTGAACTGCAGAATTTTGAACCCTGAATTTGGAAAAAGTTGAGTGTTACACTTATTTACATCTCTATCCTACTTTCCAAATCCTAATCCTAACTTAAACTATATTTGCGAAAGTGATTTTGTTCGTTTGTTTGATTGTTTGTTAAGCTTTCACGCCTTAACTACTCACCCGATAATCGTGAAATTTTACAAACACGTTGTCAGGAATTCAGAAAAGTACATACCTGTGGGTACCTGTCATCCAGATACAATTAACCGTTTCCCATGGGTGAAACCTCGGGGCGCAGCTAGTATATTGAAAAGGCGAAAGTTTGTGTGTGCTCTTCTTTGTTATTTCTTCACGCTTAAATAATGATGATATTTGGTACGGAGGTAGTTTAAACCCTGGGTTAACATATAGACATATTTACTTTTTAACTGCAGGTACTACCGTGGGGCACCGCTATTTCAATAATAAAATTAAATTGGGCCACTAAGTCAGACCACTAAGTTTCACACAATCTGCTTGTTTGAGCAAAAATCTTTCAAAATACTAAACAGGTAACTGTCCAGTATAAAGTGTAGAATATCAAAATACATGTTATGTATTTAAATTTCAAATTGCCTGATCACTTGGACATTTATAACTGATTTATTGAGATTTTTAATTAAAAAAAAAACATTGTGATTACTTTTGCAAAATATATTTAATTTTATTACAAGATTAATCTAAAATTAAAAAACCCTCGACATACTCCCGACTTATTCACCTTCCAAACAAAAAAATATCAAAATCAGTTCATCCGTCCGGGAGCTACAATGCCACAGACACACACACACACACACACACACAGACACGTCAAACTTATAACACCCTATCGTTTCTGCATCGGGGGTTAGAATAGTAGTAGATTAAATGAAAAGAGTAATACATTATACAAATTTGTATTTGTATTTTGTATTTGTAGTATTAGATTAAATAAAGCTCCAAATTATCTAATTCTTAAGCCAATCAGACATTGCCCGCAAATTACACTATGAAAGTTAGAAGACGCCTTATCTGTCTTTTGTTGTTTTTCATCTGTCTTTTGTTGAACATAGAAAAGGCTTTGTTCCATCCTTATCGTAACTTAAAACATAACGATTCCACTAAACTGTGCTTTTACTGGTAAGAGTAATTTCATTCTTAAACAAACGAACAGTACAAAAATTTGAAACAAAAACTAACCAAATAACTTTGACAACCAATTTTGTACCTAATGAAACAAGGCTATCTATTTGACTGACGTTATTTATTTATTTATTATTATCTTATATCTTTAAATGAGCAATTCTTGTATATATATATATATAATTGGAATCTCGGAATCGGCTCCAACGATTTTCATACAATTTAGTAGATAGAGGGTTTCGGGGGCGATAAATCGATCTAGCTAGGAATCATTTTTAGAAAATGTCATTTTATTCGTGTTTTATCGATAATCAACTTAAACATAAACTTGGAAGAAAAATAACAAAAAGGAGGCGTTTGAGTAGTCTCAACTGAAAAATATGACTCTTCCTGACATCTATTGGCGAAAAATAATACTATTTTTTGTGAGCAACTAATTGCTTTAACGACACAACAGTAGATGGCGTTGTTAAGGTTACTTAACAACGCCATCTACTGTTAACAGTAACCTCAAACCAAACACTCATTGACTTCGTGTTAACGAAGTCAATGAGTGTTTGCTTTGAGGTTAGACTAAAATCAATTGTTTATTTTCCAAAAAACACAATTTAAAAAAAAAAAAAATACCGAGCAAAGCTCGGCCATCCGGGTACTTAATAATTAAAACGGCGCATGCCAATTATGTTAATTTACAAATTATATCTCCATTATTCATTATCACATTACAAACTTCAAATTTAACATTACAAAATAACAAAATATAATAATAATAATAACAACAATAATTACAAATTTAAATTCCAATTGGTCATAATTATTATTGTCAAACATTGTCAAACGCAAGTCAAAAGAAAAAAAATTAAAATCAAAAACAAACAAAATAATTAAGTAACTTAAAAAACATAAAATTATTATTTCGTCAAATATGTCACCTATTCATCCGTCCCTTTCGCAATATTTCAGACATACCAACAATAAATCCGATAATAAAATCTCCAAACAGATCACAGACGTTAAACATCCTACGCTAATACAATACAATACAAAACTCTTTATTGACACCAAATACAACATAAATCTAAACAAACACTCAAAAATATAGGCGCAATGGGCGGTCTTATCGCTTAAGAGCGATCTCTTCCAGACAACCTTTGGATGGAACAAAACATTATACGATTAAGCATGAACAGTGCTAAAGATAAATTATTAATTTTAATAATTAAAGCAACAAATATATGTAAATTTACTAAATTTACTTACAAATTTGGAGAATAATAATAAACGTACATACCTAAATAAATAATTTTACTAAATAAACAAATAAACTACCCAGTCATAAACATACACAAGTACCTAAATCAATAAATAAATTAATTCATATTATATATACGATAAAACACATAGTAAAAAAGGAATCGAGTCTTCTTATAATGAGCCAGTTTGCAAAAGTATAACACGTTGAGCTGCTTTTTATGAGTCGGGCGACCACTTTACACTAACTTCGTATTGGCTTAAGGTATTCTATAGCCATTTCGTCTAGAAGAAGAAGACGAGCGAAGAGAGCGAGTAATGATACTGACGAGCCTATAAAGTTACCTACAGAGTGACAAAGTACAATTTCAGTTTTTTTTTGATGACTTTTATACTTCTGTAATCATTCTTAAATAACTAAGAATTTCCCTTGTATTATGGATTCATTTAAAAGCTAATAATGTAGACAAGTTCCCTATGTAAAGAGATTTTTGATTTTCTTTGTCTAACTATTGAATCAATCAGTCAAAAGTGACCCCTTAAAAATGCTGATATTTTTCATAGCTCTATTATCTCTTGAGGACGATTTTCAAAAAACCAAGAACATAGAGGTGGAGATATAGTTCATTTAATTGTACATGCTAAATTTCATCATAGTCTGACAAATGGTTTCCAAGAAATTTGACAAGCGCGTTTGTATGAAAATTTCAGAGCGTAGCGGGACCCTTAAAAGAGCATAATTTGATTGAATGTTAACGGGCAGTGAGTTCCAGAGTCGCACGGCTTCAGTAGTGAAGGACGATGCATGAAAGCCAAGTTAACTAACCTTTAAAACAGCTCGCTCTAATTGTGACACCAAGTTTGTCGTAGCAAGGTGCTACGAAATTCTGTAGCAACTGAAACTAGTATACCAACTACGACTGAGCTTGTAGACCTACTTTATGTAGAGCCATGACGAGTAAAGCATGCTTTGGGGGCCTACCTTGAATCTTATTGCCATGTAATGTTATTTCGGTAGTAAACACACACAGGCTAAGCATGTCAGTGTCAGACGAGAGCTTCCTTGACAACGTTGTTTTCCTTGTTGTCAACGAGCACTAGTCCTTGACGCTCGTATACACACACACCCATACTGACACACACGCTGACATTCATGTTGTCCACTCATACATTATATTTATACTTATGGTTTTTGTTTTTATTTGTTTGTTATTTTTAAAAGTGTCTAATGTTTAACGGTACTTTCTGTATACCTAAAAGTGTCTCCTGGTAACTTCGCACCGAGCCCCATGATACAGGCTTAGAGCGTAGTTTGGGACTCATTGTCAACCTTTAGTTCAGTACTATGTAGTTGATTTAGTAATCCTATTTTAGGTTAACCTGTATGTATGTACTTTTCTTTTTTAATAAATAAATTTGATTTTATTTGATTATAATGGTAACGTTTTGTTTTCGACGCAGCGCGACTGCTAATAGTTTTCAAAAGTAAAAAAAGTCAAAATGTTTTTATTCAATTTGGGTATCAATAATACACTTATGAACGTCAAAGTTTTTGAAATAGACTCGACCGCCTTGTTCGGATAAAGAGCCTCTACTCAGAAGAACAGGCAAGAAACTGAGGGGCTTTATTTTTGCGCAACAAGATCCATGGTCCCAGCGTCAAAAGAAAACGTAACCATTATGGTTACGTTTTGGCAAGATTATGTCATGGTAGGCCCCCAGTGGCCCTATTCGGAGATTTGAGATTTTCATCTCACCTTTTTTCGTCTTTGTTGCTCTCGTTTGGGTGTGAGGCTATGTCAAGATAAGATCTCATCTCACGCGCAGGAATAGTCCTCCAGGCTTAGTTCAGGCGCGGAAACTGTGAAGAGGCAGGCCTGCACTGCGTCGCTTTCATACATTTTATATACATACCTACCTCAGATCAACCTAGAGGAAAAGATGGAACACTGCGTTATATCTCGCTGAAGCCACTTCTTTTTAAACGTGTGCGCGTGGTAATGTTGCCATGAAAAACATTTACAATTGTAACGAAACCTAATATTAATTCCCAAACTCTACGTTAGCCATTTCCGTTCCAATATACAACCTTAGTATATTTAATATTCTAAAACTGCACATAAGAGTTTATTGTTATGACTTTTTCAAAATAAACTTGTGAAAAAACTGCACAGTTTTTAAAAAGAACCTCAAAATGTAGTCCTGGCCACACTTTTATGATGCACATGTATACGGAGTTTTGGCGGGAACCGAAAAGATGGTGTCGTGTTTTTGTATTATTTTCTAAAACTTGTGATTCTTCGAGTGTTAAAGTGTAATAATGGTGGATTATTAACGTTTACCGGTTCGTCAACGTGCACGAGTGTGGGCAAATGATACAAACATCGCGAAACGCGATTTTTCGTGTTCTCTACAAAACATCACTTAAAGTTTCAGTAAAGTATCCATAACTTTACTGGAATGGGGAAAGGGGAGGGATTCATCGTCTTCATCATCACCTCATCATCATCATCCCATCATCTGTTACTGAAGGAAAAATTATTACTAAGAATCCGACTGAAGGACGAGTATCCATGGTCATGAATAAATTAAAAAAAAAAAAAAAAAAGCACATGTATACTAATGTACACGAAATTATACCATAAACCAATGCAGATAATGTCGTAGTAAGAATGACCAAGCGAATAGCGTAGTTTTTTGCGTCAATTTGTGCGTGTTGTGTACATATACGACAGTAGCGTAGTTTTTCGATGGTTTTTGGCTTCACCTAAATCATCCGCCGTGCGCAATCTGACTCTCTAGGTTTATCTGAGATACATACATACAAACACGTAATCACGCCTCTTTCCCATAGGGGTAGGCAGAGACCACTTCTCTCCACTTGCTACGATCCTGGCATACATCTCTCGCTTCTTCCACTTCCATGAGTCTTTTCATACACGCTCGTTGATTTCGGGTACTCTTAACCTGGCCTTTCTTGAAGACGTCTTTGGTTGCAAAAGTTTTATAGTGACACTGCGCTAGCCTCGTGCTCTCCTTTTGTGTGGTCTGTATAATTCTGGCCTAAGCGAGGCGTACATCCAGCAGAGGATAAAGATTAAAATATTGGCGATGATAGAAAGATAAACACTTTATTGTTCACACCAGATATAACAAAACAAAAGAACCGAAAAAACTTAAACTGTAGTGTAACAACTGGCGGCCTTATCATTAAGAGCGATCTCTTCCAGGCAACCTTAGGATGGAGAGGATACGTGTGAAAGAGTATGGGACATGGGTGTGCCAAAATTAAACCTACTTAAA
Source organism: Peribatodes rhomboidaria (assembly GCA_911728515.1). Classification (NCBI taxonomy): domain Eukaryota; kingdom Metazoa; phylum Arthropoda; class Insecta; order Lepidoptera; family Geometridae; genus Peribatodes; species Peribatodes rhomboidaria. The sequence goes on from OU452190.1 coordinate 5,177,115, forward strand.
CTATTTGAATTATACCATACATGTCATACTAATATATTACATTCCATACTAAAAATACCTATAGTTAATAAAATATACTATTTATCCTACTTTATTTTTTTTATTTTTATGAAGTATAGGTCGGCGTTTGACCACCAACTCGCCTGATGTTAAGCGACGATGTGGTCTAAGATGGAGCACTAAGGTACTTATTCACTCTAGTCTAATAAGGTACTTATTCACTCTAGCCTTGAAGTTTTGTAGAGTGAAGAAGTACAAAGACGGCAGTTGAGTGAAGCGCTACAAGAGCGCTACTGCTCAGACCCGTCTTCGGAACGCGAAAGTTTTAATATTTATATTAAATTACTTAATTACTTTTTAATTATAAACGCGAAAGTTTGTGAGAATGGAAGGATGGATGGATGGATGGATGTTTGTTACTCTTTCACGCCAGAACAGCTGAACAGATCTTGATGAAATTTGGCACAGAGATAGTTTATAGTCTAGAATAGCACATAGGATACTTTTTAACAGCGGGTGATACCGCGGGGAGCAGCTAGTTACATATAATATCACTAAAGTAGAGTAGAGACCAATAAATAAATTCAACAAGGCAATCTTGATAAATACAATTTCTTGACAGCTTCCTTAAACATAGCAAGCGAGGGAGCATGTCTGGTAGCAACGACGATGATTATGATATAGCCAGCAATTTTACTAAGGGTGCTGCTAGACGAGCCATGAACTGCAAAACTTAAATTAAAGTTTAAATTAAGAATACCATTTAATCATACCAGAAAACACATAACTCCATTTGCTCCTATCTATCGAAGGACTGTCTTAGGGGCAACTCGTCTGTTCCTAGAATAAGCAGACTCATTAATGTATATCATAGTAACAACTTAGATATTTTTGGAGACTCACTTAGTAAATTCAAAATTAATTTAAATTTAAATATGAATGCCTAAAATCAAATATAGCTTCATATATAATTATATTTTTAGTTATAATTTAAATTTTATTATTAATTTTAGAATCAGTGAAATATTTGAAAATAAATTAATTTAAAAGTAATTATTTATATAATATAATTTGAATTTTTTTTTTTTAAATATTAAAATTCATATAACGTTTGCATGCTGTGCTTCCTTAAACAGACAGCACATTTAGCTTTATTAGTTTGTAAGAAAATATAGTATATATGAATGTAGCTGTAAATGAGAAGCCTTATTAAAAAAAAAAAAATGCGAAATTAAGAAAAAAAAAAATGTGAATGCGAAGTATGGCCCGGCTATTATGGTCATTTTTAGCATGGCTAATAATGACTGGGCTACAGTCGGCAACATTGCCAGTATTGCCGGGCCAGTAGTAAAAATATGGCGCATCTAGGAACATTTAAACATTTAAACATAAAAAAAATGTTTCAATATGCGAAAACAGATCAATGGTGTCTAATTATTTAATTTATTAGTAACAAGCTGCGCCCCGCGGTTTCACCCGCGGTTAAAAAGTATCCTATGTGCTATTCTGGACCATAATCTATCTCTGTGCCAAATTTTACCCAGATCTGTTCAGCCGTGCTGGCGTGAAAGAGTAACAAACATCCATCCATCCATTCTTACAAACTTTCGCGTTTATTATATTATATTAATATATTAATAAGATCTTGTTACATAACACTAAATGTTTTCAGAAAATAAAAAATAAATTCTCAACACAGAATTGTCAGGTGCTGCTTGGAAGTTTTTTGTAAAAATGTAATTGATATTTATTACCTGGTTAATCTCGATTGCGTTCGTTCGTTTTCAGTTGCTACCCAGAGTAGCGGATATCGGCAGTTTCCGATCACACGTCGATTGTCGGGGTCATCGAACGCCGGCCATCACACCACTTTCCGCTATACCTCTGGAAAGCTAGACGCAGAGCTTACGATGCACACACTGCCTGCGTCCTCCGAAGTTACCAGCAGTTAAAAAAAAGAATTTAAAAACCTCCTAGCTAAGAACTCCCTACTGATACCTTGTACTGCCGAATGATATTTTATTGTTTAATTTTTTCTTTATGTTTGTTTTACTTTGTATTTTTGGTGTGCAATAAAGATGTATGTATTATTGTAAGTATGTATGTATTGTATTGTATACCAATACAAAAGAAACACTTGATCCGCTCGGAAGCTACGATGCCATATACACACACACACACACACACACACACACACTCACGCACACACACACATACATACACACTGTCGTTTTTGCGTCAGGAGTTAAAAATGTTAATCTAAGGCAAGCCATCTCCTCTGGAAAGATAGAGCTACTGATGTACTGTAGATATTCTAAAATACCCGTGGAATTGCATCAGTGTTAATCAAAGGCAAGCTATCTCCGTTCCGAGTTTCATCCAATTCTGTTGATCTGTTTGGGGATAAAGGTATAACAAACAAACACACATATACACAAGAAAACTCCCGACTAACTATAACCCGGGTATCTTCAAGGCTAGAGTGAATAAGTACCTTCTAGGTCGTCGTAGTCCATCTTAGACCACAACATCGCTTAATATCAGGCGAGTTGGTGGTCAAACGTCGACCTATTTAACATCCAAAAAAAAAAGAATATTTGTTAAAATATTCAATATTGTATACAATGCAATAATGATGTTGCACTTTCTTGCCGAAATACACCTTAAACCTCCTTTTCAACTCAACCAAAGCTTTAATTTGCTGAACACCATTGGTTAGAAAAGAAAAAAAGAGTTTTTGGCGGGAACCGAAAAGATGGTGTCGTGATTTTGTATTATTTTCTAAAACTTTTGATTTTTCGAGTGTTAAAGTGTAATAATGGTGGATTAGTAACGTTTACCGGTTCGTCAACGTGCACGAGTGTGGGCAAATGATACAAACATTAGGAAATGCTACTTTTTGTGTTCTCTACAAAACTCGACTTAAAGTTTCAGTAAAGTATCCACAACTTTACTTGAATGGGGAAAGGATTCATCCTCACCTCATCATCATCATTCCATCATATGTAAAAACGAATGATTAGTACTTGACATTGGCAAATGCACATGACGTGCGACGACAAACTCTCTTGAATGGGGGAGTAAGAAAAAAAAGAAAGAAAGAAAGATACATTTATTTTGACACACATGACACTACAAAGACGGTAACAATACATAATACCAATACACTGATTAAAGATCACCGAAGTGTCCAGTACGTCAAAAAAGGTCAGCTCTGATTTTCGGCACTGACCTTGAAAGACCCACGGGACTAAATTATACAATTAAAAGAAGAAAAAATCATCGGTATTTGTTCACAGAATAAAATATTAGTACCTTATGCATAACCTAAAATGTCCTAGTTACGAACTGACCGGATTTATAATACCCTCTTTGCAATGGTGGAATCGGGATTTCCCACCTGAAAAGGTCAAACATAAACTGCAGTGCTTAACAAATTTAGCCTTCTTGATGGTTTCCATTTTTTTTTTTTATTAATTTATTCATGACCATGGATACTCGTCCTTCAGTCGGATTCTTAGTAATAATTTTTCCTTCAGTAACAGATGATGGGATGATGATGATGAGGTGATGATGATGAAGACGATGAATCCCTCCCCTTTTCCCATTCCAGTAAAGTTATGGATACTTTACTGAAACTTTAAGTGAAGTTTTGTAGAGAACACGAAAAATCGCGTTTCGCGATGTTTGTATCATTTGCCCACACTCGTGCACGTTGACGAACCGGTAAACGTTAATAATCCACCATTATTACAGTTTAACACTCGAAGAATCACAAGTTTTAGAAAATAATACAAAAACACGACACCATCTTTTCGGTTCCCGCCAAAACTCCTGATGGTTTCCAGTGCCATGAGTATTGCCATATAGATATTTGACCTAACACAGTTACACAGTTACCCCTTATTAACGATAGGCTCTGTGAGCTGGAGACCTCGAGGCCGTCGTCTGTCCTCCCCTACAGGTCGCATTCCTCAACTGATTCTCGTGAATATTTGTGGGCAGTTTTGATAATTATTATAGTTTTTTTTTTCCGAGAATCATTTAAGAAATGCGAACTGTAGAGAAAGACAGATCCGGATATACGAAAGCATTTTGTCGAAACTGAAGTAGTAAGTTATAATATTTATTTCCTTAAATAAATCTCTCAATGATTCACGGGAATCCATCCCGTAGATAGCGCGGACCAAAACAAGACCGCTTTTACAAAATAAAAATGGCCTCTACTTCAGCAGCTGATCCCCACAGCAAAATGCCATATGACATTATGCTGTAGAAGCTCTGTAAAGTAGTAGTTAGGTGTAGTGAAGTAGTTAGGCGTGAAAGCGTTACAAACAAATAAACAAACTCACTTTTTCATTTATAATATTAGTTAGGATTATTGCCAGTGGACACGAATAGGCTTGCACTGAAAACAGAGAAACAATTACTTTCAAAAAAAAATCTTTAGATTGTATTTTTTTTTCAAAGCTGCATCCCACTTTGAATAGGATATCCCAGCCCCATGCGTCATCAATCTGAATCCGCCTTGCATAACCGACACCAACTAACACCGATCGCAAAACTCCGATAGTTGATACTAACAATTCAAAGAAATATCTCGTGATTCACGAGGACAGTCAGGTCTTTCGTAACATCTTGAATTCTTGATTCTTGTAAACAAATGTCTCGTAACGTTTCATTCATAAGTTTGCGAGATGTTGATGGGGTAACCGCTTCTATGTGGTCACCTTCAAGCTCAGTAAACAAGTCAACGTCCGGAATCTTATGTAGCGTGTCTATAAATAAAATAGAATTTCAGAATAGTGTCTTTTCATAAATATTAATAATATTCTTGAGCCGAATCCGGCATACATTACGGGCCGAAAGCAGAATTTTCGACGTGTTCCGATTCTGCATAGTCCGTATGAGGATAAGTCGTCTAATCAAAGTATTTTTACCGTAGCTCGTCGGTCTTTACTTTCACGCACGGTCATCTGACCCGAAACTAAGCAAAGTTTGTTTTATGTCAGCCAGAGACCGATACACATCAATTTAAATTTATTATTAATTTTTAATACACAATTAACAACTATAGACTGAGAACAAACTCTCATGTTTATCACATGGATGTATGCCTTAGATAGGAATCGAACCCATAACCCCAAGCGCAGAAGACAGATTCACTACCAAATGGGCCACCAGAGTAGTCGAATCTCGAGAGTGACTAACTCAGTCTTCACGCTAGACTCTACTGCTTGCTAGTTTCTTTATATTTTCACTTTAAAAAATGCTTATTAAGCTCTTAGTCAGAAATTCTACTTAATATTATAAACGCGAAAGTTTGTAAGAATGGATGGATGGATGGATGGATGAATGAATGAATGAATGGATGGATTGGATTTGGATTGGATTGGAGTTTGTTACTCTTTCACACCAGAACGGCTGAACAGATCTGGATGAAATTTGGCACATAGATAGATTGTAGTCTAGAATAGCACATATGATACTTTTTAACCGCGGGTGAAGCCGCGTGGCGCGGCTAGAATAACATAATATGTAGTAGGTTCTTACTTAAAGTTAATATGTCTCGTTGTGGAACACTAACCCCTTCACTAACAAGTAGTACAGTGTTTTTTTTACCCGACTGCGCAAGAAGGGGGGTTATATTTTTCGAGTGTATGTATGTATGTATGTATGAGGTTTCTTTGGCACGACCTACAGCCTAAACAGCTTGATCGATTTCGACATGTGAGGTGTCATTTGAATCGTCTTGAAAGTGGAAATGACATAGGGTACACATTTTTAGGCCGTGTTTTTTGTTTTTCTTTTTAAATGTACTTGTTGTATGTATTTTCTTTAGCACACACCACCGTCCATGCTTAATCATAATGTTTTTATTCCATCCAAAGGTTGTCTGGAAGAGATCGCTCTTAAGCGATAAGACCGTCCATTGCGCTTATATTTTTGAATGTTTAGTTTAGATTTATTTTGTATTTGGTGTCAATAAAGAGTTTTTGTATTGTATTGTATTGTTTTTCTATCGAGTTAAAAGTTTAATGAAAGAAAAAGACGAAGCTCTGTACAAACTATTCTGAGGCTATACGATGTTTATTAGTAATGGGGGAAAGGTGACGCGCTGACTTCGAGCAGTCATGGCTGTTTTGTTTTTTTAAGAGCACAAACAAATCTTGAGTCGTATAAAATTTACTTAGTTTAGTTTCACTTATGGTATAATACTATACTCCGCCAAGTAAAGCATTCCGAGTCTAAAATGGTCACGTATGTAACACGTAGTGACGTCAATCGATGCTTAAGCAAGACCGATTTATGTCATTCACAAACACTTCGAAAGTCAAAAGTCAAAATCAAAATGTTTTTATTCAATTTAGGTATCAAAGATACACTTATGAACGTCAAAGTTATTTAAATAGACACTCGACCGCCTTGTTCAGATAAAGAGCCTCTACTCAGAAGAACAGGCAAGAAACTGAGGGGCATTATTTTTTCAAATAATAAATAAATCACAGTCTCACAAATTTTGGCTTACAACTAGGTAATATCTATAAATACTAGTGGCTACTTGGCGGAAGTGGAAGGCTCCAGACATCTTCATCTTCTAAATAATTCTTAACCTTATAATACCCTTTTTTCATTAATGTAGTTTTTACATGTTATTTGAATTTTCCCTCAGTGAGCCCTGTTATATTTTTCGGGATTTTATTGTAAAAACGAACGCAGTTGCCTAAAAATGACTTATTTGACTTAGTCTAAATCTCGGTACAGCTATCCTATCCTTATGTCTAGTGTTATAATTGTGATAGTCACAGTTCAATTTATGTACATTTTTGCGAACGTGCATAATATTTTCAATTCGAAAGAGACGACGTCATGACCATGACGTCATCACGTGTTGGCTCCCGGAATGGTAGACCTTGTTTTTTAGATCATCATTTTACTAGATACTTCAATTTTACTTTGACAGCTTATAGCTAGTACCACAGTCAGTTTGAGTGTTGCATAAAATTTTTTATTTTATTTTTTATGTAGAATAGGTCGGCGTTTGACCACCTCGACCTGACTGCCTCGGTGGCTCAGTTGGTAGTGAACCTGCCTTCTGAGCTTGGGGGCGTGGGTTCGATTCCCACCTAGGGCAAACATTTATGCGATGAACATTTGTGTTTGTTCTATGTCTGGGTGTTAATATGTATTTAAGTATGTATTTAAAAATATCTAAGTATGTATATCAGTCTCTGGCAGCCATAGTACAAGCTTTGCTTAGTTTGGGGTCAGGCGACCGTGTGTGGAAGTGTCCCGAATTTATTTATTTTATTTATTTATTTACCAACTCGCCTGATGTTAAGCGACGTTGTGGTCTAAGATGGAGCACGACGACCTATAAGGCACTTATTCATTCTAGCCTTGAAGTATTGTAGAGTGAACAAGTACAAAGACGGCAGTTGAGTGAGGCGCTGCAAGTGCGCCACTGCTCAGACCCGTCTTCGGAACGGTTACACCGGACTACCCATTAATAATACATAATATCACGATATAATGCAACAGACAAACTGAAAAGAGAAAAACGATTTTAACGCCTTTCTCTATTTCCACGGTTTCCCATGGCCACCATGGTCAAAGTCACACAAAGCGCTTTCGCCAGTTCACAAATAGTTAATTCCCTAACTTTCTACAGCTTCGAAAGTCACCGCATACTTACCGACCAACTTATCAGCTGCAGGTGGCCAAATGGGGAAACTAAAACTTTTGAAGGATCTTGACAGCTATCCAATCTAAAGATTTTTTCAGCGCAAAGGATTTGCACTTAGAAATATATTGACAGGTGCTGTAGAACTGTAAATGATGGAATAAGACCGTTAATTCCATTATTTTAGTCGTTTTTTCCAGCTACTGGTGTTTTTTTTAAGGGAATGCGATGGTAGTTCTACCGTTTTACTGTAAAGGTAAGTTGGTAGTGGTGAGTTTGTGCACCGCTCACCACGATTCTGTGCCGTGGGCAGGTCGTTGTTCGACTTACCTTTCAGCGCCGCTCGTTTTGTCTATGGGTTTTTTGTCTACCTACTTAAGGGGTATTTTGCGTTACCAAAGCTGTTTTTTCCGGCCAGCACCTATGTTTTAGATTCTGTGCACTGAGATTACCAAAATTAAATATAAAAATTGGTTTTAGAAATAAATTGCAATTCAGTAGGTAAGTATTCTGTTTATTGCGCTAAGATACTCGTAACGCTAGTAGGTACATCTCGTTCATTTAAGATTGGTAAGTTTGTTAAAGCAGTATAAAATATTAACCATGGCCATATTTTGATCATATCTTCATTCTTCTTGTTGTGCATTTCTTTCTTATTTATTAAATGTTTAACTTAAACTCGTCATCAAAATATTATTTTTTCTATGTACATACACATGACTTGAATTACAATCTAGATCATAGGTTTTTTTTTGTTGGTTTTATGTTTTATAATTATTGTAATTTGTGTGGTGTACTTAAATAAATAAATAATAATTTCTGTCCTTTTAATCCGAGATTATTATTTTTTTCGAAAAATCTATGCCTTAATACTTTTTCTATTGTGTTTCATATATCAACAACCCACAATACCTTATGCTGGACAAATATTTAAAAAAAAAACAATAAAAGTAAAATAAATAAATAAATACTACATACTTAGTATACTAGATACTTCCACTTCGCCGCCTGAGATTTCCCCCAAGGGTGGCAAAGTGCTCTGTAGAAACTGGTCAGGGTTTTAGGAAGTAAAGTAAATTTCCATTTCCTAGTCAAGCACACATCTACAACCACATCGCTGTTTCCCATCACTATGACATTGTTTTTTTTTTAATGGCTTCTGCACATTTGAGTTTTGGAGCAATTTTCCAACCATGCCTTCTGTAAAAAAGTTAATGTCCAAAATTCAAAAAAAGAACGGGAAATCGTTTCCTTCCAAAGAGTATCTACCTTTTCAGAAGCAATTAAAAACGAGGGCACATTTGAAACGAGTGTCGCTCGAATGCCAACGTTAAATTTGATAGCACTTTAATCTGAATGAGTCAACGAACCACGTAGAGACTGCCGAGTATTCTGTGGTCGGCGAAATGATCCGCGGACATTCACCTTTCACCCAATTTGCCTATATGCAAGATACGATGCGATGCGTAGGTACTTGTGGAGCAGCAAGTTTTTTGTGACGTTTATAATTTGGCAGTGGTTTTTGTTGGGCAGGCAGTTGGGAATGCGATTTTCCTGTCTCTAGGCTGAAAACATGTAACACATATACCATTTGATACAATTCGTATAATCAAGTCAAAGTCAAAGACAAAATGTTGCTATTTAATTGGGTATCAAAGATACAATTATGAACGTCAAAGTTTTTGTTTAAATAGACTCGATCGCCTTGTTCGGATAAAGAGCCTCTACTCAGAAGAACAGGCAAGGAACTGAGGGGCATTATTTTTTTAAAGAATAATTAAATTACTATTTCACAAATTTTGGCTTACAACTAGGTCATATCTATATATACTAGTGGCTACTCGGCGGAAGAGGAAGGCTCCAGACATCTTTGTCTTCTAAATAAGTCTTAACCTTATAATACCGTATTTTCACTAATGTAGTTTTTACATGTGATTTGAATTTTCCTTCAGTGAGCCCTGTTATACTCGACCGCCTTGTTCGGAAAAAGAGCCAGAGAGAGAGGAAAGAGAGAATACTATAATTACTCTCAAATGCTCACTTGCCTAAAAATAAGAATTGCCTAAGTCCTTCTATAGCTAGTTTAAGCTACGCCTAGCTAGCTCGTACTTATAATTATGTTATTAAAATTAATATAGTTTTGCTCAAACCTTTGGCTGTTCCTTAGGAGACTTTTAACTTTATGTGCCAAATAAGCGAATATTTCGCTAGTTAAGAACATAACATAAATCGTCACGCCTTTCCCACAAGGGGCAGAGGTGTAATACTATTCTTAAATTAGGTGCAAGTGGGCATCTCTTTTGTTTTAGTCTTTCTCTCTGTTTCATAACTTTTCCCGTCTAATCGACCTTGTTGAAGTTTGTTTGAAAATGTTTTGAAAGCAGACTAAGAAAATAACTGATTGAGAATGTTGACTGGGGAATTCAGAATTTTACTTTTATTTTGGTGCCTTTTTCAGCTATTTTTTCAGCTTGGTTTTACAAATTATATTTTCCTACAAAAGTACCCTATGTTCTTTTCTGTATCCCAGACAACGTGTATGCCAAATTTTGTGATGATCGATTGATTAGTTAGGGCGTGATAGCGTTACAAACAAACGAACAAACTCACTTTCGCATTTATAATATTAGTTAGGATTAGGATTAGGTTAAATTCACTTGCCTTAAAACGAAATCTCTACGCTCTTAATTCTACGTTTTATGTTCATAAAAAACATCAATTTTAACCGATTTCCTAAAAAGAGGAGGTTCTCAATTCGACTGCATGTTTTTTTTTGTATGTATGTTACGCGATTACTTTGCCAATTGTGAATCGATTTAACGATTCTTTTTTTTGTTTGGTAGATCATGCTTTAGGAAGGTTCCATATAAATTTGATCGAAATCGGTCAAGCAGTTTTTTTGAATATCAACAATAATCTAAAAATTGTTTACATGGATGGCGGCTTGACGGGAAGTCCGCTTTTGCTTTGCATTTTATATGATAGTACATTTTTTTTTTCGTACGAGTACATAATTAATTTTAAATCAGGATTTTACACCATGCATTAAAGGTTGCCTATAAGATACCATACCAATTGTAATTGTAAGGGAAATACGTGATTTTTGCCTCTATAAAAATTAGCAATGTTTTTTAAAAAAATCTGTGAAAACCCAACGGAAAATTGAGCTTTACATACCTTGGGTTTTAAGAAGCTTTTTGCATTTCCCTATAGAGTGATGTATTGTAAATCAAATCGTTGATTTCCTATGTTATAAAAACATACTTAAATACTTTTATCAAAAATTAGTACAATTTGTAACTTTTTATTTGTTATTTGTGTTAATACATTTATAGTAGGTACAGGTATCAAAGAAATGTTTTATTGACAATATAAGCCTAAAATAAACCAAACAAAAATAACAAATTACAAATAATAAACAGAGCTCAAGTCGGTATCCGCGGGTAAAGTACCCAAAAGGCTGGCAACGTTACCTCGCTGAATAGCAATGCTAATTCGCTGACCGAGGTAAGCACCAGCCCTTTGGTCGTTTGTTCTCTCTATCAGCCGCTTTGACAGCTCATTGAAGAGCAACCACGCGCTTGGACCCCAAGGGCCCAAAGTTTCTACCCCAAAAGGCAGAAATATGTATCCATCACCGAGGGATTCATATTTCCGCCTCTTGTGGGTTTGAAACAAAACACTTCACTGCCATTTTGAAAAGTTTCCAAAAACTGGCTTAGCAAAAGAAAACTATATAAATATCGAACCTGCTCACAAAATTTCACGAGTATCCTTTGAGGAATGCGACCTGTAGAGTCCTGTAATGAATTTTAAAAAGTAGTAGGTACATACTTTTTAAAATTCATTACAGGACTCTACATATCATATTTTCTCTTCCATTTTGAAATATTCTTTCGAGGAATGTGTAGAGGAATATAAAAACATCCGGACAGAATGTGGACACTAAAGCGTTTTTGCCCAAGCTGAAGTAGAGACGCTTCGCTCGCTGACGATCGCTCGTTCGGTCGATGATGCATGTGTTCAAAAACTTTTTTGCAAGTTGTTCTTCTGAAATAAATAAATAAATAAATAAATAAATATTCGGGACACTTGAACACACGGTCGTCTGACCCCAAACTAAGCAAAGCTTGTACTATGGCGGCCAGAGACTGATATATATACTTATATACTTTTAAATACATACTTAAATAGATATTAACACCCAGACACAGAACAAACACAAATATTCATCATATGAATGTTTGCCCTAGGTGGGAATCGAACCCACGAATGTAATGTAATGCAATCGAAATGTAACTGTAATATAAATTAGCTCTAGTTATTCTACTTTCCTTTTGTTTTTAATCTTTTTAAAGACACAAATAAGCTTGCTCTAGATCTCTAATGCACTGCTATTTATATCCATTCAAAAAAACTATGGCGTGAAGGCAGACCGAAAGTTATTAATTGCCAAAAACATCTGCGAGCGTACACAAAAATGTTAGAACCTTTGTCGAAGTGAAATCGTGTGAAAATGGTAACGATTTGAAGTGATTAATATTTACTTTTTTTTATTTAGACGTGGTTGTATTTAAAATGTAGTCTGTCATTGCTTAGGCTAATGTTTAAAAAAAAGCATAAATTTATGAATGAAGCGTCTCATGCATTTCACTTGGGTTAGAGATGGATTGTTGTTATGTTAGAGTTGTCGATGATAGTTTAGATATCGATATTATACTAACTGAAAACCATTATAAATAAATAGTTCTGAAAAAAAAACTTTTTAGATGCGAATAGGTATATGTTGTGAGTGATAAAGCAGAATTTGTTAAAGTCTTTGTATGTCAAAATCCTAAAAAGACTTTTTTTAAATTTCATTTAAATTGATTTAAATAAATAAATAGTAGATAATTTCTGAAATATTTTTTTTATTTTAACATTCGTAAATTAAACGAACCTTATCAACAAATTCAGCTGAACGATAAACATTTTGCAACCTTTATCGATAAAACCGAATCGATACCCGAAGCTATTATCGGCAGGTTCCGCTGAACGATAAAGATATCGAAAACTCGATACATCGACTATCGATAACTTGCTAAAGCGCTCTCGTCACGTACGAAAAGACGGCTTATCGTCGCGATCTCATCTTGCACAGCATTTTAATGTTGTCGCATAAAAGTAACTGTCAAAAGCAGCCAAATGTGAAGGTAGGTCGCCAACGGTACCGACAGTGACCTTTCAAAAGTGTTACAATGACCGCCCGAATTGCTAACTCGTGGTAAAAAAAAAATATCGGCATCGCAAGTACCAGGAGAAAATGAACTAGAGAAAGGTTGAATTTTGGTGGTTGTTTATGTGTGCGTATACGCAGGCCACGCATACATAGGCGACGGTGAGAGGCGGGTAGAAAGTTCTTGTTTACATTGAGAGGAGTGAAACGATTTGATCAACTGTCAAATCAGTAGTTGCTTATTCATATTTTAGCGTTAGGTGTAACTGGGTCAGAGAGACGCGTCATTTATTGAAAGAATACTGGGAAACTCGCGCGCAGGAACAGCAGCAGCCTTGATGCGTCATCGCCTTAATGTGGCCTACTTTTTGTTCTAGAAGATTCTTAAAAGTCTATTGTTTTGAAAGCTACAGCTTATTTGCAAGTTAAATTATAATCTGTCAACGCAGAAGGTTTAAGCAAATTTTCTGGAAAAAATAGCCCAAATATGTTCATTGTTCATTTATGGGAAACATTAAAAAAACACGCCATGATTTTTTATAGAAGGAAAGGTATCTTGATTTGGTTATGAGCTATAATGAAGTTGTCCGAATGTGAAAGGTGGCGCGAAAGCCACGGAACCACATCGCGAGAGACGGGAAATCCGCCTCTGAAAAATGTGAGCGTGGGGAACCTGTTTCCAAGATTTCAGTTTTTTTTAATTATTGAATGGGCCTATATTTGACCACAACACACCTGATGGAAAGTGACGATGCGGTCTCAGACGGAGCACGCTTGCCCATGAGGGGCCGTCTCACTTTTGTCTAGAAAAGACCCAGCCAGATATGAAAAGGAAGGCAGTTCTTAAGAACTGCCTTGGCAATTTTGGTTGCGACTGTCCTTAGGGATCACAGATCACGGTACAGACAAGGAAGTACAATGCCTGTTGGTTTGTTAGCACGTGTTTTTTATGAGACTGAGTGACGAGACGAACAAGTTGCTCGCTTGATGGTAGCGTCACGCTCGCCCATAACATTTCGGTACCAACCGGTGGATCAAATTTCTGTGCGACAATGCAATGCCCTCATCACCCTGAGATATTAGATGTTAAATCTCTTTGTGCCCAGTAATTTTTCTGGAAGCATTGCCCTTCAATCCTGAACACAGTAATGTCTGCATACCACTGCTTGGTTGAATAACTGGCAGAGGTGTGGCACTTCCTCCAGGCGGACTCTGCAAACAAATCCTACCTCCACTTTTCTTGCCTCGCTACAACACCTGCTTCTAAGAACTAGAGTACCTCGTCTGGTGCAGTAACTAAGATGGTGTTGAGACTTTGGAGGAACGCAATTTAAAAATGAATGCTGATGATAGAAAAGGAACGTTCAGGCCGAGACGTGGCGACCAGGAACCGGAAGACGCAGCGTGGGACGGCCTCCAGCAGGTTGGACTAAAGATCTGGTGAGGGTCGCGGGAAGCCGCTGGATGCGGGAGATCATTGGGATGTCTTTTTCCAGCAGTGGATTTCTTGAGAGCTGAAATGATGATGAGTGAATTAAAAAACGACCAAGACTATGTTTTTGGCCATATATAGTAAGTATAGCAGTTATAAAAGCTCACACCGGCCGTATTAAAGGACAGTTACGGTACTGTACAAACATACTAAAAAACAATTGGTATAACAAACAACAATCAATTTCTTAGTAGCTTTGTTAATGTTAATTTACTGTTGAGAATGTTGTAAGTATTATTGTTGTTGAATCTGGAAGCCGTAAGTCGTTCACGGGGAGACCAAGGTATGACTACTCTAGATAGCCAGATACTAACCGAGATTTACGAGGTTGTTGAGTTTGCAACCCATTGCTTTACCAACATAACAACGGATTCGGAAATAGCATTATTCAAGAAAAATCGGGCGATTTTTCACGGGACGCTGCGCGTGCGTTGGTGTTCGTTGGCTTGGTATGTGTGTACCCAGCATTAATTAGTAATTTGTTTTTAATTTTTAGTTTTAGGCAATAAATACTTTTTATTTCTTTTATTTTTATTTATTTTTTACCTTAGCGTCCAAGAAGAAGAATAGTATATTAAGTATAAACCCATCAAAATTTTCAGAAGATTCTAGCCAATAAATTAAACAACTAAGAAACATTCTAATAAATTAGTAATGACTTAAAATGCTCCTACCACTTTTACATGTAACCTATAATTTAACATGCTGTCAGTGCAGACAACATCACAACTTCTAGACTATTTAGTATCTTGCCGCAGCAAGGTTTTCAGTAGATCTTCTCACAGAGTCTCGTAGAGCCAGTTATTTTTTATTATGACAAGGGATTAAGCTGCGATTTAATGTTAGCCGATGATCATAACTTTCTCGCCGTCAGTGGTGCATGAAAGCAGCTAATTTGTTTACAGTCTATCTTTATTCCGCTAAAGTGAACAGGTTGGTCAGTTTTTCAGTGTTTAGTTGTTAAGATTTTATCAATGGTTCGGCGTGTGCTGCACTGTAAGATGAGCGATGATAGCATACTTAGTTGGAGAAGGCCCGCCTCTCAGTCAGAAGTCAGAGCGATCGGGTTCAAACCCAGCCGACGGCACACACCAATTTGTTCATCGTGTGAACATAGTTATATTATGTGCGTAGTGTATGTCATCTGCTACATGACTGGAGCTCGGTGTATTGCGACAAGCTCGCCCCCTGTCTCACTGGGACTGAATATCGTCCTGCAAAGTATGAGTGTAGTATTACATCTCTACCAGCCCCCTCGAGGGAAAGGCGTGATGTAATTCAAGGAAATACAATTTGCAATTTGTTCGATGATAGCCTAGTTGGAGAAGGCCCGCCTCATTAGCCAGAGGGAGCGGGTTCAAACCCAGCCGACGGCACGCACCAATTTGTGAACATATGGATGTATTGTATGTCATCTGCTACATGACTGGAGCCCGGTATATGGCGACAGGCTCGACCCCTGTCACATTCAGGGACTGAATATCGCCCTGCAAAGTGTGGGTGTTGTATCACACCTCAGCCAGCCCCCTTGGAGAAAAGGCGTGACAATTTGTAAGTACGAAAATGGGCTAAATCTGACCAGAAGTTATGCGAGGTAACCGTTCGAACGATTAGTAAGTAAAATCATATTTAGCTTATCGATATGTTAGTACATTTTAATTAATTGTTAGAATTAAAGTTAACAGTAATTATAATACACGTCGTTTAACTGATTTTCCGCGATGCATAAGGAAAAGAAGACGTATAAATATTGGGTGTGCAAGTAGAAACTCGGCTATAGGTTAGTTACATGAAACAAAATACTTGAACGTATCCAATTCGTCCGCCGATTTGGATATATGTATCGTGGCCATTGTAGTAGTTATACCAGTCGCTTTCAAGTAGTTATTTCCTGTTTATCAATTTTATAAGATGGATTTCGATAAGCAACATTTACGTCATTGCATTCTGTTCTGTTTTCAAATGAATAAAAATGCTGCTCAAGCTATGGAATTGATTAATTCGACATTGGGCGAACATTCTGTGAGCCATTCAACAGTGAAAAAGTGGTTTGCAAGATTTCGTGATGGAAATTTTAGTCTTGAGGACGATCCACGTCCAGGTGCAATGAAAAAATTTGAGGATGAACAACTTCAAGTTTTACTGAATGAAAATCCATGTCAAACTCAAGAGGAGCTTGCAGAACAGTTAGGAGTTACTCGCCTAGCAATTTCACTTCGATTGCATGCATTGGGAAAAATACAGAAGAAAGGAAAATGGGTTCCTCATAAACTGACTGAAGAAAACAAAAAACAAAGAGTTGCCATTTGCATGAATTTGCTTTCTCGGTTCAAAAAAAAAAATTCTGCATAAAATTATTACGGGTGATGAAAAATGGATTTTGTACGACAATCCTAAACGTAGAAAAGCATGGGTTGATCCAGGCCAGCCATCCCCATCAGTTGCAAAACCGAATATTCATGCAAAAAAAGTTTTACTCTGTGTCTGGTGGGATTGGAAAGGAATCATTTACTATGAGCTTCTCGAACCTGGCCAAACTGTTACAGCTGAGCGTTACCAGGCCCAACTGATCAAATTAAGTGATGCTCTGGAGGACAAAAGACCATTTACAGGACAAGGGAAGCGAAAAGTGATGTTGTTGCATGATAATGCACGTCCACATACAGCAAAACCAACCCAGGAACTCATCTTCAATTTAGGCTGGGAAGTTGTACATCATGCGGCATATTCACCAGACTTAGCTCCTTCTGATTATTACTTATTTAGATCAATGTCGTCATATTTAAAGGAGGAGCACTTCACTAATGTCGAAGATGTACGAAAATGGCTGGATAAATACTTTGTTTCAAAACCGCCAAGTTTCTATCGTGAAGGCATTTATCTCCTACCCAATAAATGGCAGAAGACTATAGATCATAACGGCGAATATCTTAATTAATAATTCTTGTAAAAAGTATTTTTTTAATAAAGTTGAATTTAACAAAAAAAGCCGAGTTTCTATTTGCGCACCCAATAGATTTCCCTAATTAAAATATTACCATATCGTCGTAGCAACAGCTCGCTTACTAATAATTACCAAGAATTACCGATATGTGAAACATAATTACCGTACTTATGTGTGACGTAAGTACCTATGAACTTCAAATCCCATACACAATCGTCATAGTGTTACTAATTGGCTTGTAATGCCGACTAATAGTGTCATAGTGTTACTAATTGGCTTATAATGCCGACTTATAGTGTCATAGTGTTACTAATTGGCTTATAATGCCGACTTATAGTGTCATAGTGTTACTAATTGGCTTATAATGCCGACTAATAGTGTCATAGTGTTACTAATTGGCTTATAATTGGATTATATTTGCGACTCCAATCATGATATTACTAGTTGCATCTTACAGACACTATACTTTACAGTATTAATGTAACTTTGAACGATAAGGCCGCCCATTAAAAACTTAGTTAAGCCTTATTTAAGTACTCTTGTAATTATTTTATGTTTTTAATAAAGAGTTGTTGTTGTTGTTGTTGTGACTATGACATAAAAACTGTTTGACATTAAGTATTGACATTTTATGGCACACTTTTAAAAATTAAATTAAATTAAATTGCATGTCGGTTGCCCAAATGACTTTATTGTTATAATATTCAGTTGCCTTTTCTGTACATTGAGAATGTTATTTTCGCATTCCGATAGGTTAAGACATGCCTTAGGCTACCTTTAATAATTATTTTAAACCTTTGTAAATTTTATCCATGTTTTGTGTAATAACCGATTTGATATGATTTGATTTAAAGCAGTTTCAATGTTATCATCACATTTATTTAGACAAATACCTATGTCCAGAATAGCTACCACCAAATTGTGTTTAAATTTGCTGGACAGTTTAAGCTTGGAGAAGTAACAAACATAGCCCGCACAGTTGCATGCCACAATATGCTACGTTGTTGCATGCTACAGGAACCACATTACCGAGATCTAAGGCCGGCTAAAGTATGCTAAAACGACACGCAGTCTTGAATCTCGATTTGAGACTGGTTTTACCATATTTAATAAATCAAAAATTTAAAATACCCCCGATACCGATTTTCATCAACACCGATTTACATCAAATATAGCTAATAAAAAACCCGACTAATTCACTTATTAAACAAAAAAACTAAATAAAAATCGGTTCATCCGTTCGGGAGCTACGAATGACACACACGCACACACACACTCACACACACACACACACAGAAAGAGAGAGAGAGAGAGAGAGAGAGAGACACACTTATAACACCCCGTCGTTTTTGCGTAGGGGATTTAAAACACTGTATAAATCGAGATTCATGACTGATCCTCGCTTTTGAACACGGACCTAAGAGGCCGATAGCTACTGAGCACAGTAACAAATGCTACACTACAACATGCTACGATGTCCCATGCTACTTCGACACATGATCCAAAAAAACAAGGTCTAGCACTTAGCAAACACATAATGACGTCATAGTCATCCGTCCTCTTTCGAACTTGTTGTATATGACTTATTTCGGTCTTACTTGAGCATCGATTGACGTCACTAAGTGTTTCTGAATGCTACACCTAGCAGAGTATATTATTAAACCATGCTGCGATGTTACTTTTTTTTTTATGTAGAATAGGTCGGCGTTTGACCACCAACTCGCCTGATGTTAAGCGACGTTGTGGTCTAAGATGGAGCACGACGACCTATAAGGTACTTATTCACTTAAATATATACTTATTCACCTATAAGGCCTTGAAGTTTTGTAGAGTGAAGAAGTACAAAGACGGCAGTTGAGTGAGGCACTACAAGTGCGCTACTGCTCAGACCCGTCTTCGGAACGGTTACACCGGACTACACCCCGAAACACGACTAGGTCATTTCACGGCATGGCTTGGTCCGGTGGGTGGTAACTAGCCACGGCCGAAGCCTCCCACCACTTGTAACAATGACGCATGCAATGCTTGCATTCTGCAAGAAAACATGCAATGATGTTATTTGTTACTATACGGGATGCTTATAGCATGGCATAGCTTTTACTACTCGCGAGCTCATCTCATTCGTGATGCGTTACGATCGATATCCACAAGATGGATCCGGACTGTTTGGAATACAAAACCAAACAAAGTGTGTAAAAACGCTAAAGTTGAGAAATGGGTTAAGAAGTTAATGGAAATCTGATATTTCTCATACATTTACTACGTACTCTCATAAGTTTATTTTACATACATATTATAACACTTAAATATATGGATCTAATGCAATGAGCAGTATTTTGAAATAGCTCGGCTTTAGGACAAGATGTGCTCAGTTTGAGCACAGTAATTTATCGAACAATATTGACTGCCTCGGTGGCTCAGTTGGTAGTGAACCTGCTTTTTGAGCTTGGGGGCGTGGGTTCGATTCCAATGGGCAAACATTTATGCGATGAACGTTTGTTCTATGTCTGGGTGTTAATATATATTTGAGTATGTATTTAAAAATATCTAAGATCAGTCTCTGGCAGCCATAGTACAATCTTTGCTTAGTTTGGGGTCAGGCGACCGTGTCCAAGTCGCAAGTGTCCCGAATTTATTTAATTATTAATAGGTTCTTATTCACAAAAATGTATGGTACAAGCCAGGATAATGAAATGGTGATAATGAAAGAAACAATTCTAACACATTTTTCACCGGTTTTGGTTCAAAGCGCCGCTTTTCCAACGTGGCGAATATATACGACACTACGTACTCGTATATATATGTATGACGTACGAATATGTAAAACTTAAAAAAAAAAACTCTTTATGTGAGAATATGTAACACTTTTGTTAAATAAGTAGGAATTAAAAATTTAAATAATGTGTCAATTATTTAACACTTCTTTTTAGGTTTTTTGGCGGGAACCGAAAAGGTGATGTCGTAATTTTGTATTATTTTCTAAATCTTGTGATTCGGCGCGTGTTAATGTGTAATAATGGTGAATTATTAACCTTTATTAGTTCGTTAGCGTGCACGAGTGTAGGTAAATTATACAAATATTGCGAAACGTGACTTTTCATGTTCTCTACAAAACTCTACTTAAAGTTTCAATAAAGTATCCATCGCTTTACTGAAATGGGGAAAGGGGGGGGATTCATAATCTCCTTTATCACCTTATCATCGTCACTCCATCATCTATAGAAATCTGTTTTACTTGACACTGGATAATGCACAAGACGTGCGACGCCAAATTTCTCTGGGCCGTGGAGAAAAAAAAAACTCTTTTTTAGTAATAGTTTTTAAGTAACAGGATGCAGGAGCGACCCACGCACGCCTTGTATATGGTGGCGCGAAAACCAATTGAAGAGTTGGAAAATTACCTCACACGAAGGTGCATAAGAAGAGACCAATTAACGCAAATATATGGACTGATGATGTTAATAATTATGTATTATAATTATTAAGAATTTTTCAAGACAATGCGAATCAATGCAGACTTCTTTTAAGGAAAGAAAATCAAAACTGTTCATAAATGAAACTCGTAGCAAATCTCAAAGTACAATTCGCAGTCGACTGCCGACACTGCCGTTGATACAAAGTAAACGTAAGTGATTGCTAACCTCTCACTCAGACATGATTGCCTGGTACTTCGAGGCACTGATGCTAACATTGAAAAAAAAACGAGGCCAAAGAGGCAATGAATGACAAAGTTAATCGTTCAAGTGCGTATACTAAAAATCAAATAGCCGTGACATTGGAATAGTAATAATATTGTAGATCATTTTGAGTGCTGTTATGAGTTGTTATTAAAAAAAAACATTGATTGAATACAGTGTCGTTATTCAATTGTATACAAAACTTGAACGTGCAAGTGAGCAAACGAGCAAATTCCTCGTCTGATGGTAGCATCTTGCCCAGCTAATTTTAACCAAAATTTTTGTTACCCTGAAATTCTATAGTTGCTAAATCTTTGTATGCTCTGAAATGTAAAAGCGTTACCTTGTAATCTGGGATGAAATACGATTTAAGACAATTCCGCTCTTGGCTGTTGAATATTCGGCAAAAGTAGTAATTTTTCAGAGGAATACTAAATCAACGTGGCTCTCAATTTTTTTTCAAATCGATGGGGTTTAATTTAGAAAAAAGAAGCCAGATAATCAAAACAAAACAAGAACATTGTTAGATGTAATACGATAATTATTGTCAATTTAACTCGTCATTTTGTTTCTTATCTGCATTGTACAATATTATCTTTCAACGTAATCAACTTATCGCTAATGATTCCGTTTCAATATTTATATGTATATCTACGTGTCGTGCACTCTCTTTACATCCATGCTCTCCTAGTAACTTATATATTTTAATTAAATTATTTTAATTGCTTTTAAGACGTTAATTGCGATTATAAAGATAATTTATACACATTTTATAATATTTGATTATAATCATAATAGCCAATAAGTGTGACTTGGAAAATTAAGTAAGAAAAAAATTTAACGGGCTAATGAAATTAAGACAGCTGTGTAAAGGCAATTAAAAATTATAATTATGGATTTTACACGATTTTAATTGTAAATTATATTAATACTGATTTGTTAAAAAAACTAAGTACTCAGCTGAATTATGATTTATGACGTCACCACCTGACACACGTAGAGAATCTACAAATTATATCGCAGACAGCTGCCGACATTTTCGACCGAGCGAGCGAACGAAGCGCCTATTATTTTTATTTTTATTTTATTTATTAAACAACATTCAACAACATCAGCTGCGACAACAATTCTTTCGTATGTTCGGATCTCTGTCTTCCTCTACAGGTCGCATTTCTTAACCGATTCTCTTAAAATTTTGTGAGTAGGTTCAATAATTATATAGTTTTATTTTTGTCGAATCAGTTTTTGGAAATTTTCCAAAATAGCGGAAATATTACTTTTTTTGGAAAAAAATAATGTCTTCGCTGTTTTGTGATATATGCAATAACTGAATCGGCAAAAAGTCCTACTAATATTATAAACGCGAAAGTTTGTATGTATGGATGGATGGATGGATGGATGTTTGTTACTCTTTCACGTCAGAACTAGAATATATAGTCTAGAATAGCACATAGGATTTTTAAACCGCGGGTGAAACCGCAGGGCGCAGCTAGTATCTGTATAATTATCGAACCTGCTCACAAAAATCGGTTGAGAAATGAGACCTGTATAGGAGTACAGACGTCGGCCGCAAGGTCGCATTGATTGGTTTTATTGCAAAATAAATAGAGCCGCACACATTACAATCATGACACAATGTGTGTGGCTTTTTTGTTTCGGCTAAACGAATTCATAGTACATCCTACTTCCTATCCTATTCTATCCTACTAATATTATAAACGTGAAAGTTTGTAAAAATGGATGGATGGATGTTTGTGACTCTTTCACGCCAGAACGATTGAACAGATCTGGATGAAATTGGCACAGAGATAGATTACTTTTAAACCGCGGGGCATAGCTAGTATCTGATAAAGAAATAAGTACTCGTTAGGATAGTAATTCTAGTAAGTACTTCATTCAATTAACTTGATTTCAAAACTAGAATAGTGCAGAAACATTTCATAAAGGCCTAGGAAAATGTCAAGTTTAGAATTTAGAATTTGAATTTGTAATTTTTTTGTTTTCGTATTTCCAGCCAGCATCTAAAGTCTTAAAATATCGCCAAGCAATGCAATCTTATAGCCCTTCTCAAGTACAGTTGTTGCCACTAAACCTTGCCTATCTCCCAGAACAGAACCAGTACAAGCTGTGCCGGAATAACCAACAATGTAATCTAATACCCATAAAATAACATCTCACAAGCGAAACACGTGTCTTAGCAACAGTTATACAACCTCATTCTGGTCCTCTGGTGCCACCTTCCCATTTTACTGCGACCTCTCTCTTAATGATGTATGACTTACAAAACGGGTCAGGCGAAACTGGTTGACAGTAGATACAAATGCTTGAGATCTGTAACGGTACTCAATGATATTAGCGAAGCCTTGTGACCCAGTTTGGTGTACCGTTAACGGGCGTCGAACTGCACCCCGGAGGGGAAATGGCTGAGAGGTTGTGGCAGGTCCATAAGTGACGCAGATGACTGTACTTAGATTACCGCAGATTTTTGGGAAAGAACGTAATATAATTGGGTTGACTTCATTTTACTTTTAATAATAATAAACTCGGGACACTTCCACACACACGGTCACCTGACCCCAAACTAAGCAAAGCTTGTACTATGGCTGCTAGAGACTGATATACATGCTTAGATATTTTTAAATCCATACTTAAATAGATATTCAAAAATCATCAAAATCAAAATCATTTTATTACATGAAAAAATTACAGTAATATGTTCAGCAGTATGTTCATCACATGAATGTTTGCCCTAGGTGGGAATCGAACCCACGCCCCCAAGCTCAGGAGGCAGATACTTTACTTAGATGACCGCAGATTTTTGGGAAAGAACGTAATTGGGTCAAAATATGGTGACTGTACAAATTGGTTGCAGCGCGTCAAAACTGCGAGTTCAATTGGAACAGCATTGACAACTTGCTGCCGAAAATGTGATGAATAATTTTTGTTAACAAAAATCTCATAATTTTTCTGACATACGATGACATACTTGTATGTTTAATTTTTTGTCACAAATACCTAGTAGGAGTTTAGGCGGGAACCGAAAAGATAATGTCGTGATTTTGTATTATTTTCTAAAACTTGTGATTCTTCGAGTGTTAAAGTGTAATAATGGTGGATTATTAACGTTTACCGGTTCGTCAACGTGCACGAGTGTGGGCAAATGATACAAATATTGCGAAACGCGACTTTTTGTGTTCTCTGCAAAACTTCACTTTAAGTTTCAGTAAAGGATCCATAACTTTACTGGAATGGGAAAAGGGGAGGGATTCATCATCTTCATTATCACCCCATCATCATCATAATTATGTGAAAACGACTGATTAGTACTTGACACTGGCAAATGCATATGACGTGCGACGCCAAATTCCCCTGAACAGGGGAGAAAGAAAAAAAACCTAGTAGGTACTTGAACACAGTAAGACACTTCAAAGTCAAAGTGAAAGTCAAAATGTTTTTATTCAATTTAGGTATCAAAGATACACTTATGAACGTCAAAGTTATTTAAATAGACTCGACCGCCTTGTTCGGATAAAGCACAGACATCCAATACAGTAGTGGATGTCTGTGGGATAAAGAGCCTCACTCAGAGGAACAGGCAACTTGACACAAGTACTTAGTAGGAACAGCCTTAAAACCATTTGTGTCAAAAATTTCAAATCAGGATACAATTACACATTGTCATAGATATTTAGAGTTTTTATTTAGTTTAGTTACCCTGACTACCGTTTTGTTGATAGGTAAACATGTAACGTCAAGAGAATAAAGAAAATGTAATTTCGTAAAATAATTGTTTAATTAATAAACGCTTTAAGTATATGAAACTGGTGTGCACACTCCAGCTAATATTCTACATATTACATCACACACATTCATATTAAACACACACCTAATTTTCGTGTCCCAGCATTCCTGCTCTTCAAAACCAATAAAAAACATCAAAAACAGTTATGGTTATTACCACTTACCAACACTGGTAAGTGGTAACATGGTAAAGTAACTAACTCGTGATTCAGTGACTAAAAGGAAAGATAACTGACACCGTTATCGACCTACATACTGCGCCAAAAGTTTTTTTTTTACAACGGTAATCAAAGGATGTGTGCGTTTTATTGCAAATGCCAATACCGAATTTTATAGGTCAAGTGAGTAGGATGCGGTAATTTTTGGCTCGTAATTTTTGGGTATCGCATCCAGTGGGCGTGATGGTTTGTTTTGATGAGAATCGACCAATCAGAAGACAGAGTTAATGTTTTAACAGATGTCACTGATTATTGTTCACTAGTTACGCACTGCGGTTTCGCCTGCTATCCTATAAGAACAGTATTTTTTTTGGGATAAAAATTACAAAAAATATCGTCACCCCTTTCCCCCGAGGGGGCTGGCAGAGGTGTAATACTACACCCACACTTCGCCGGTCGATATTCAGTCCCAAATGTGACAGGGGGCGAGCCTGTCGCCATACACCGGGCTCCAGTCATGTAGCAGATGACAATACGCACATATGTTCACACAATGACAAACTGGTGCGTTCTGTCGGCTGGGTTCGAACCCGCGCCCTCTGGCTTGAGAGGTGGGCCTTCTCCAGCTAGGCTATCATCGCATCGATAAAGCAAACAAGATAAATCAAGATTAGCAGTCTCTCCAGACTAGCTCTAGAAAGGGCTCTCGTTATACAGGGTGTTTCTTTGAACGACGCAAATATTCTAGGCTATCATTACACTCAATCAGTAAGAACAATTTTCATTAACGGACCAACAATGAAATCGCAACAAGAAACGCCTGTTCCATAACAAACATTTAATCCTAACTAATATTACAAATGCAAAAGTGAGTTTGTTCGTTTATTTGTTTGTAACGCTTTCACGCCCTAACCAATCAACCGATCAGCATGAAATTTTGCATACACGTTGTCTGAGATACAGAAAAGAAAATAGGTTACTTTTTATCCTGAATAAATAAACAGTTCCTGTGGGACCGCGGGTGAAACCGCGGGGCGCAGCTAGTAAATAATAATAATATATTCGGAACACTTCCACACACGGTCGCCTGACTCCAAACTAAGCAAAGCTTGTACCTACTATGGCTGCCAGAGACTGATATTACATACATACTTAGATATTTTTAAATACATACTCAAATAGATATTAACACCCAGACATAGAACAAACACAAATGTTCATCACAAAAATGTTTGCCTTAGTAGGAATCGAACCCACACCCCCAAGCTCAGGAGGCAGGTTCACTACCAACTGAGCCACCGAGGCTCAGATTTGATTTCATTCAAACTTGACGAAATATGTGGAACAGCTGGCTTTTTTTCACGATTTCAGTATTGGTAATTTAATAAAAGTTATTCTTATTAATAAGTCTTGTTATTTTCTTATTATTTCCTATTCACTCTTCAAGACAAGAGTGAATAGGCACCTCATGGGCAAGCATGCTCCATCTTAGACTGCATCGTCACTTTCCATCAGGTGTGTTGTGGTCAAACGAGGGCTCATTCAATCATAAAAAAAGATATCCTAGGATATGTCCGTCGATTAAAAAACCATCCTGTATACAGGCACCAATCATCGGTACTCTACCGCGCTATATAGAGTCTCCGTAATTAGCTTACTAAAGAAAATATATCTCCAACTATGTACAAGATCCGGGACGGCTTCAGAAAACTCGATAATAAACTATCAGAGGCGTTGAAGAGAGCTGGAAGAGACATTTCTTTTACGAACTTTGTTGGAAAGAAAAAGAACTTGTCCGCCATCCTTTTTAACCGACTTCAGATCCCTTTTACTAACTTTGTTGAAAACAAAGAGAATTTGACCACCATCTTTTTTAACCGACTTCAGAAAAGAGGAGGAGGTTCTCAATTCGTCTGTATTTTTTTATGTTACACGATTGCTCCGCCAATTATGAATCGATTTTAATTTATTTGTATTTGTTTGGTAGATCACACTTTAAAGGTGGTCCCATATAAATTTTATCGAAATTGGTGTAGCAGTTTTTAAAATATCTGATCTCAACAAAAGTCTGAAAATTGTTTACTTGGATTACGAAAAGTCGGTTTTTTAAGCTTTGCTATCCCAACATGTATGCCCATTTTCACCATCAATCCCTAAATGTAAGGAAGCCCGTAACAAGTTCTTAGTCTCTGTTTCGTTTTCACCAGCACTAAAGTGTCACCTAAAGTTAGGGGATCTCTTATAAATAAGGGACTGATATTCGGCCAAGGGCCTCAGATCAACCTCAAAATGTAGTCCTGGCCACACTTTTATAATGCACTATGTATATTTATGTACACGAAATTATACCATAAACCAATGCACATAAGGTCGAGGTAAGAATGACCAAGCGAGTAGCGTAGTTTTTTTGAATCAATGTGTCGGTGTTGTGTACGTATACGACAGTAGCGTAGTTTTGGAATGGTTTTTGGCTTCACTTAGATCATACGCCGTGTGCCATCTCATTCTCTAGGTTGATCTGAGCCAAGGGCTAAGTGAAGAGTATATTTGCTTAACGTACACATTTGACACATTTGAACAGAAGAGTTATTCTGAAGTTTAGAAGCTATAAAAACCATGAAATTAATTACTAGTATTAGTATTAGAAGTCTGTTCAGGCAGCCACACCTGTATCGTAGACAAGTAGGAAGAATTACAAATATCCGAACATCACACACATTCACACATTCAAAACGCGCGCGCATGCAATTGCACACATAAACATTTAACACACACATGGCCGCCGAGTTTAAATATATTTATTCCGAATTGAAAGATTGAAGCCACCTCAAGTATTTGCCATAAATGGACACGCGGTCGACATTAAAGTTCTCGAAAAAGATATCGACAAACAGACTTGGGAAGAAATTAATAAGAATTTAAGAGAATTAAGAATTAAAAAACGTCTGTGTAATTCTATATAAAATACATTTACACTAATAGGCGTATCCCACAGAGTGATGAGGTCAGTCATTTTAACTTTTCTTCTCCAAATCACTCGTTCCTTGACATTGTCTCCTTAAGTGTCAATGTCATCATCAATGGAAAAATAATAATCTAGGATTTTTTGCACAAACGGTCATCTGACCTCAAACTAAGCATAGCTTGCACTATGGCTGCCAGAGACTGATACGAGTATACGTACATATGTATTAAAATCCAACTTAAATATATATTAACGCCCAGACATAGAAGAAACACTTCAATTCTTCACATGACTATTTGCTCTAGGTGGTCGAACCCACGCCTCCAAGCTTAAAAGGCATGTTCAGTACCAACTGAGCCACCGAAGCTGTCAAGTACATTGTAGGTCTGCCACATCCATCGAGGCTACATCCCCGTAATAAGGCTCTCCGTTATCTCATCCACTCCTAAGTTTGTATCAGGGCGTAACTGTCCGCTAGTGGTTTCTGGGTCAACCGTTACCGATGCCTTATAACTTGCCTCTGACGACCAGCCGACAAGGCGTTTAGATAGGAACACTTTACACCGTGTCTTGTCCGAGCCTGGACAGTTCTGGAAGATGGGAGATTTTCTTAACGATTCGTCATTGGAAAAAAAAGATATTTACACATGTAGCATAAATAATATATTTTGGTACATTCAAGCCTCTTTCCCGTAGAGGTAGGCAGAGACCACATCTCTCCACTTGCTACGATTCTGGCACACATCTTTCGCTTCTTTTACTTCCATGAGTTTTCAAACACGCTCATCGGTTGCGGAGAGATACCCCTGAGAGGAAAACATAAAATAATTGAATAAAGGTTATAGAACATAATTTATAAGTATTTATTCAATGGTTTACATAGCTTTGGTAATTTAAAGTAATCAAACTTTGTTAAGACGAAAAATCCTAACAAAGATAGAACAACTTAATAAAAAACTAGAGTCTAGCTTTATAGAAAAATTCAACAAACTCAGAATGTTAGCTGGGTTTTACGACATGAATTCATGACGTAGTGAATTATTGGAAATTGCTACGTAAGACGTAGAGGTAGAGTCTAGTTGATGTCAGGGTCATCCAGGCCCGGACGGTGCCCGGTATAATGCGGGTCGCGCTTGTCGACCTGCATGTTCTTTAACGACCCAACTTGACCACCCGGGGACAGGCGTTTAGGCAGGTTAGGGTTAATGATTTATCTTTGACCAACTGAACAGTACGAGTATAACTGATCTTGATTAAATCGACTGCCTCGGTGGCTCAGTTGGTAGTGAACCTGCCTTCTGAACCTGGGGGCATGGGTTCGATTCCCACCTAGGGCAAACATTCATGTGTTGAATATTTGTGTTTGTTCTATGTCTGGGTGTTAATTATCTATCTAAGTATGTACTTCAAAATATATTTTGAAGTACATACTTAGAATATATTCTAAGTATGTGTATCAGTCTCTGGCCGCCATAGTACAAGCTTTGCTTAGTTTGGGGTCAGACGACAGTGTGTGCAAGTGTCCCGAATATTTTTTTTTTTTAATTAAGCAAACAATTAACATTATTAAAAGAAAAACCAAAACTCGGCTGCAAGATGTTGTACCCTACGTCACGTCCTCTATCAAGACGATTCAAATAACACCTCATATGTCGAAAACCATCAAGCTGTTTAGGCTGTAGAGCGTGCCAAAGAAACCTCTTACATACATGTATACATACACTTGAAAAACATAACCCTCCTTCCTGCGCAGTCGGGCAAAAAATCGATTTCCTGTCACCCTAATGAAGAATAAGACAATCATAATAACCACAAAACATCTCACGCACAAGAATAAGGGCCAGATAGCCAGACTATCAATGCTGACGAACAAATGCTGACGAACAAATGCTTACGACAGATGTGGTATGATAAGCCCTAATATAGTGATATGACATTTACTTGCTGGTGTTTGCATTCTTTTCACAAAACTTTGAAAATGTACGAACGATTTAGTTCAAGTTCGTACAAGTAGTCGTATCAATGGGTCGGACGCATCTAAGAATTTAGCCGAAAATGAACTTTAAAATAACTTTAGAAAGAAGACATAAAGAGAGAAGAAGAAAATATGCTATCAAAAATAAATAGGTAATAATCTAATCTTTCAAAATATAACGGTAGTTAGAAAAAATACACTTTTCAGTAAAACGATTGTATTGACCTCGACTGTGTTCATTTTAAACCGTAAAACATGCTTTACCTAATAGTTAATTTAAAAAACGGAGTAGGTTCTCAATAATCAAATAAACGTCCGTCTATTGTCTATTGTCAATATGACTGCATGTTGTTGTTTTTTTTAGACCTACATAGCACATACAGTAGTTTTCCCATCCTCCATTCATAAGCAGATCGGACAGAATCACAGTGTTACCAGCCTTCAAGAAGGACTTAAAGCTAAGCGCTTTATAATTTAGTAATTTCCCTGTCAAGCCCGGGGCGGAGGTGTAATTGATTTGAGTAACTGTAAGTGATTACTCGAAGTTATGACTTCAGATGAAATAGATCCTACTAAATTACTAGTGATTAGGGATCACCCGTTAATCACGTTGTACTCAAAAGGGGAGGGCGGGGAGGATTTAAGGGTAATTCGCAAAAAACATTTGTTGAACGTTGAATATTTCTAAAAATTTAAGTTATTTAACAAAAGAAAATGGAAGATGTGTGTGTTTGTGGCATCGTAGCTCCAGAACGGATGAACCGATTTTGATATTGTTTTGTTTAAAAGGTGAAATAGTCAAGAGTGTTTTTAACAATGTTTGATGAAAAACGGTGTGGAAAGTTTTTTGACGTGACAACGTCTTATAATTCGATAGAGCCGGCTGCACGCACGAAAAAAAAAATTGGTTGTCTGTAAAGTCGGTTTCTGACGATAGTTGAACGTGACAACGTGCTCACTCAAGTAGGAGAGAGACGGATGTCGAACGCTGCCGAACGCAAAGGCCGATTGTGCTTCTTTGTCGCTCGTTCCGCGCTCTCGCTTGCACTTCAAGCCTTACATGGAACGCCTCAGAGCGAGGTAACGCCGCATGAGTCATGTTTTTGACATGACAACGTCTTATAATTCGATAGAGCCGGCTGCACGCACGAAAAAACATGACTCATGCGGCATTACCTCGCTCTGAGGCGTTCCATGTAAGGCTTGAAGTGCAAGCGAGAGCGCGGAACGAGCGACAAAGAAGCACAATCGGCCTTTGCGTTCGGCAGCGTTCGACATCCGTCTCTCTCCTACTTGAGTGAGCACGTTGTCACGTTCAACTATCGTCAGAAACCGACTTTACAGACAACCAATTTTTTTTTTTATATTTCTGTTGATTATCAGGGGCATGTTATGCAGCATTTGCATAGCAGTAGGTGGAAATGGTTAGCAATGATGAATACCAATAGTAACATGCATCGTACAGTAAATAGTTCAGCGCTTACACAACAGTATTTCCAGTACGGTTCGTAACGTCAATCACTCGTATCCGTAACACAGCGGATCTGTAAACACGCGGGACTTCCGTGTACGTGCGAATAACATTACTAACATGAACCATATCGTAATTTGTAAGGCGCGGCATTTACAAAACAATATTCCTAACTATTTTTTTTTCTTCTGTAGAATAGGTCGGCGTTTGACCACCAACTCGCCTGATGTTAAACGACGTTGTGGTCTAAGATGGAGCACGACGACCTAGAAGGTACTTATTCACTCTAGCCTTGAAGTTTTGTAGAGTGAAGAAGTACAAAGACGGCAGTTGAGTGAGGCGCTACAAGGGCGCTACTGCTCAGTCTTCAGTCTCAGTCATCAGTCTTCGGAACGGTTACACCGAACTACATCCCGAAACACGACTAGGTCATTTCACAGCATGGCTTGGTCCGGTGGGTGGTAACTAGCCACGGCCGAAGTCTCCCACCAGAGTGCTACCCGGTTAGCACTACCCGGGGACCACGTGTAGGGAATCAGAATAGGGTACACTCCTACGGACGTGGGTAGCTCAGCCCCTGAATAATATTTCAAAATGCGAAAATGAGTTTGATCGTTTGTTTCTTCGTTTGTAATGCTTTTATGACTGATCATCATGAAATTTTGTTATATATTTTAGTGTTATATGTTTGACAATACACGTTGTCTGGGATCCAGAAAAGTACATAGGATACTTTTTGTTTTGAAAAAATTAAAGGTTCCTGTGGTACCGCGGGTGAAACTGCGGGGTACAGCTAGTAGATAGATAAATTAACACTAGTTAGATATTGTTCACACCAGAAATAACAAAACATAAGAAGACACATCGTCACCGTCTTCCATTATCATGTAATATTTCCAAAATCTTCATTTAGTGACTGTTTAAGTAATAAATCCATTTAACCATCGGAGTCATTTCCAAACCTGTGATTCTGAATGGTCGGTTACTCTTCAGACGGGACAATACGTTAAAATTGAAAAATGACGAAAAAATTAATAGAGGTCAGTAAGTAGCTTGAGTAAGTTAATTTATTTAAAATATATTCAGTTTTTTTCATAAAGAGATTTAGTCTCATGTACGATTAAACATATGTATACTAGTAGTCTTGTCAGCTGTTGATCTCCCGGCCGACGTTTGTCCTGCACAGGTCACATTCCTCAACCGATTCTCGTGAAATTTTGTGACTTTTACAAAATTTAAGAGAATCGGTTAAGAAAACGACCTGAAGAGGAAGACAAAGATCCGGACATTGATCCGGACAGAGATCCAGACAGAAATCGGACATATGAAAGTATTTTTGTCGAAACCGAAGTAGAGACGCTTCGCTAGCTAGCGATTATGGACTGCACACTTGATTCGAGCTACCTTGAATCATATTAAGTCGTCATATTGAGCTAGTCCTAATCATTCAAGCGTACAAAAATGTTATAGTTTGGTATCGTCATCGATTCTTAGTTTGACAGTGACGTTATTAGTTTCCTAGAGCCGTACAGGGAAGTCAAAGAGCAGCTGAATTTGAAGGGCACCTAACAAAATAAACGACTGGGTCATGAGGTTTTCCGTCTTACCCGGATTGATTACGGAATCGGGATTTTTTCATCAAACTTGAAGTACGATGACAATACACTTATGTTCGATCGTTTTTTATATTTCAAAGGTTTTTATAAATGTGCTTTACAAAGAATTATTGCCTCGGTGGCTCAATTGGTAGTGATCCTGCTTTCTGAGCTTGGGGGCGTGGGTTCGATTCCCACCTAGGACAAGCATTTCTGTGACGAACATTTGTGTTTGCTCTATGTCTGAGTGTTAATTATCTAATTATGTATTTATAAATATATACGTATATATGTATGTATATCAGTCTCTGGCAGCCATAGTACAAGCTTTGCTTAGTTGGGGGTCAGATGACCGTGTGTGCAAAATGTCCCGAAATTATTTATTATTATTATTAATTATGGCTTAGAGTCATTGCAGACTGCAGACTTTCTATCTTCTGATAGTCTGGCCGGCTACTTAATCAGTCAGAGTAAGTCATCAGAGGGATGCAAATTCGCGCATTACAGCGACTTGGTATCTATCGAATGATTAAAAGTTTGATGGGCTTAAAATTTGCTTTTAAACGAGCAGCAGCCATCTCTGAGTTAACTATCGCCAATAGAAAGTCTGCAGTCTACAAGGCCTCTAAGGCCCGCATGTTAAAACGACGCTCAGTCGTGAATCTCGTTTTAAAAATGTTTTTATGTATGGTTAAAGAAATTCCACTCATGAAATAGAAGAAGCAAAAGATGTATGCCGGGGTCGTAGCAAGTGGAGAGAAGTGGTCTCTGCCTACCCCTATGGAAAAGAGGCGTGGTTATATGTATGTATGTAAAACCAGTTTTAAATTGAGATTCATGACTGACCGTCGTTTCAGAATACAGCTCTTAATCATGCACTTTAAATAAATTTATAAAAATGCAGTACATTTTTATAAATTTTAGGTGCAGGGAAAAACAGTGTCCCAAATCGTCTTTTGAAAATAGCATTTTCGTAAAACAAAAACTTAAAAAAAAAAATTATACAAAATGCGCAGTGTCTTTAGGTAACTGACCCGATATTAGGTCACTTCACGTTAAATCATGACTAAACTCAAAATCGACGTCATAAATACAGACTCAAAACCTAACCCAGAATGAAAGGAGGCAGTGTTTTCGGGTCTCATTAGCAACACCTCAGCGAAGCAGACAAAACCAATTTTCACAGGTCCGCTTCTAGGTCAACCGACAAAAGTATCATTTATTATTTTGACAGCATTTTAGCATGAATAAGTTATAACTTAGCAATAAAAACAGCATTTTGTTTGAATGACGTTAGCTGTAAGTCTGTGGGGTGTGCATGTTTCCGGTTTTTTGACGTATTTTTGACGTTGACTTTCCCATACTTTATTTTATTTTTATTTATTAAATACACAATACAAATTACAGACTAAAAAAAAACTCTAGATACTAGTCTACGTTGTAACTCAACTTATGTGTATACAAACAAAGGGAAAAAGCGACGTTGGTTGACAACACAACAAAGTTAACCGTATTCCATACTATAAACATGTGACATAAATTATGATTATTCTTTAGTAAGTGATAAGTTTGACTAACTAATCACTACATCCACAGTGACTAGTTAGTCATGAAAAGCTCCATCATGTATCTGCCTTTTTCAAATGTTGTAAAATTGAACAACGAATTTGTAACCAAATATTGCAACGCACTTAGTTTAGTGAATCATTTTTGTCAAGATTTAAATTTCAATTTCCCACATGACATGACAATTATTATTATGCTTTAGCAAAAACTAAGATAACTGTTAACTTTTGCTAACAGTTACAGTTGTTTATCGTATAAACAATAATTTATAGAAAAGCATTCGATCCTTAACTTCCGCGTCCACGATACGCAAACGCCATCATGGTTACCGCACATCTGACCCAGTTTTCAGCGACACATTTTCATCAAGACATCTTGTACCTTAGCTGGCCATGAATATAGTTTGTTATGGTTTGTTTCAGGCATGTCTCTTGTGCTGTATCGGCAGTGGTTGGCGGAGGTCACATCCAGACGACCGGTATGTGGGCCAACCGTTGCGCCTCGCCTTCGCAATGAACTGGCGGGCGTATTCTGGACCGGATGGTATGTCGGTATCAGCAAACCTGCAGTGCCAAGTTCGTATAATCTGAGTGGTTAGCCCTGGTGCCAGAGGTTTACGGCCGCCTAAAGACCTCCGATGTAGTTTGACAGCAATTGATAAACTAATTACAAGCAACCGGAGCCTACAGTTTAACGTGTCAAGAGCCACGGTAGCGCTCAGTTGTGAGCGCGGTAACCGATCCGAAGACTGCTAGCTATATTATATCGGTGATCGGTTATGAAAACCTAGCCGAGCTACGCTATTAGTAGTACACTGCGAACCATGAACTAGCAGTGCAAAAAGTATGTAAATTTTACCGGATCAAAAATGAGCCCTAGGGTAAACTAGAATATAAGCTAAATATATCTATTACAAATATCACGCAAATCTGCAGAGCTGTTTTAATGTGAAGAAGTAATAAACACACATAAACACATTAAGGACGCGCACATCCTCTCAATCACAAACTTTCGTGTGATGATAATTCGGTACTGAAACTGCTTCAAACAAAAAAACATAGTCTATTCTAATGAGATCGAATTCATTCAAACTCGTAAGACTATTGTTGGTTTTAGTTTGTATTTGAATGTCGTGCGTTCCAGTTACAGAATAAGCCTACAGAAGACCTCGACCGTCAATTCGGTGACTTCGACGCTAGCACTCATTCGTATATTTGAATATCACTTAGACACCGCTTATTTTCTATGGACTAGTGCCTACAGGCTCAGGATCTAGGCCACATTTACCTTTTGTGGGAGGTCGTTGAACCGTGCGTCACATCTTTTCAAATTCATGCCAATAGGAAATGTGTTAAGTTTGGAGTATGGTTGTCAAGATGGGGTTTGGATTTTTCTGTAAATAGCTAGACTTTTCCAAAATAGTTTTTTTAGGAAATAGTGTATTTTATTGTATGGTTAGCGATCCGTCTCGCAGGGTGCCTATAAGCCTTCCTTCCAAGGCTAGCTAATGGTGAAAACCACGTCAAAGTCCGTTGTGTGGTTTAGGAGGAGCTAGCGGAAATACAGACAGAAATAGAGACAGATGCGGACGGCGACTTTGTTTTAAAATATGTAGAGAAGAAAAGATGGACCACCTGTTCAAGAGCTTCAAATATGACTAGTTGCCACAAGTAAAAAGCTGTTTACTCTACCTACGCTCTACACTTCTGCGTACCTACAATTTTCAAATCTTTACAATTTTTCTGGGACAAAATAAACTTTTTGTTAGTTCTGATGATGCACATGCACAATTGCAGACTACTCATGTTTCGTACTGAAAATCGAAATAGGTAAGTATAGACATGAAAAGTTCACAAATAGAGAGGAGAACAATGTAGAAACAGGGAGACGGAGAATAATTTACAATCTAAGTAACTTTTGAAAATTAATTAGGCTTGCACTAGGCAGCCATCTTACCAGCGCCAGCGGTGCCTTTCACATTCATTCGGAAACGTTTCCGATCGGATCCCACAAATTTCAAACTCAAATTGTTCAAATCTCAGTCTCCTTTTATACAATTTGAAATCGCGTATAAATCCAATCGGAAGAATGAATCACGTTTAAAAACTTATGAATTGAACTGAGATTCGAGTAATGTAAGTTTAAAATTTTTGGAATTTTCGGAAACGTCTTCGAATGATTTTGAATACTTATGTTGATGTTACGGCAATGATGCGGCCTACGATGAAGCTCGCTGGCTTAGAAGAAAAGGTTCTGCAAAGAATCGGTAATACAGTAAATTCTGTTCAAATTAAATCAAATGTCTTTATACAATTGGTTGTATCATCGATGGTCGATACCTAATGATCGTCAAAGTTATAAATAATGGCTTTAGACTTTGTTCGGAAAAAGAGACACTACGCATAGGAACAGGCAAAAAACTTAAGCGCATATCGAAGGGCACATCTTTGTTCCTTACGCAAAGACTAACCTTTTAAACTAACAGCTAAACTTAACTGCGTCATTTACTTAAAATTTTCTCTCTCCCCGAATCAGTAAGTTACAGCAAGCAGACAACCCTATGCTAGACTTTGTTTTTATTTTTTTCACCTCGTTCACAAATGACTTTGGGCTAAATTTGAACACTAAGAATAACTGTACCAATCTATTGTTTGTTTTGAATTAGCTCAAGTGACAAAGTGACTGAATGTGTGCCAAAATCTTAATGATAATACCTATTATACAGTATTTATCTACAACTCTTTGTTGTATGGACAGGCGAATTCGTTTTTAGCCCACTTGCAATGAATAGGTAGAAAGAAGAATAAACAGCGTTTGTGCTGTTTGAATGACATTATCTCGAAGTAGGTTTGTTTTTACGTGTTAACTTAGAGGCAGTACGAGTAAGTAGCGTGTAAAGTTGGGTTTGAATAGACGTGAGTAAAATAAAAGATTTGTTACAGATGATAATAATCATGTGCTAATGTGTCAAAAGCTGCTATTTTTGTAGATTTTGTTATTCCTCAGTAGTGTTTCCACATAACAAATCGTCACGCCTTTCCCCCGAGGGGGCTGGCAGGGGTGTACAACACCCACACTTCGCCGGACGATATTCAGTCCCAAATGTGACAGGGGGCGAGCCTGTCGCCATACACCGGGCTCCAATCATGTAGCAGATAACATGCAATACGCACAAATGTTCACACAATTCTTCACTATAATAAGAAGTTGAATATTAGTTGTTTCCATATAATAAGAATGAATAAAAAAACAGAAAAAGAACTATCTGGTTCTTATTCGAGGTGAGGGCGATAAGTTCTGCACTGACGTCCCGCTTAGGGTGTATTGTGAAATTTCCACCTACCTGCACCTACCCGAGCCAACTCCTTGAAATACCGGAGTGAGGCTCTGGGGCGCTGGCATAGTTGTTCTAGTGGTGCAGATGGTAGCGTGCATAATGACGATGAAAAGCAGTCCAGCTGTTGCGGTGATGTGGATGAAAAGGGCAATGATGCCTCATACAATCGGGTAGCGGTTCTCAGATCAACCTAGAGAATTAGATGGCGCACTGCGTATGATTTGGGTGAAGCCAAAAACCATCCAAAAACTAAGCTACTGTCGTATATGTACACAACACGCACACATTGACGCAAAAAACTACGCTACTCGCTTGGTCATTCTTACCTCGACATTATGAGCATTGGTTTATGGTATAATTTCGTGTACATAAATATACATAGTGCATTATAAAAGTGTGACCAGGACTACATTTTGAGGTTCTTTTTAAAAACTGTGTAGTTTTTTGTTTAAATCAATTTTGAAAAAGTCGTAACATTAAACTCTTACAAGTATGTGCAGTTTTAGAATATTAAATCTACCAAGGTTGTACATTGGAACGGAAATGGCCAACGTAGAGTTTTGGTATTAATATTAGTTTTCGTGCAATTGTAAATGTTTTTCATGGTAACATTACAATGCACACAAGTTTAAAAAAGAAGTGGCTTCAGCCAGATATAACGCAGTGTTCCATCTTTTCCCCTAGGTTAATCTGAGTAGCGCTGTTAGTTTCTTCTATGGCTTCACAATGCCACTAATTCCCGATGGTTTTATTAAATCTAGGTGTGTTCTGTGAATCGGTTTCTCCTAGGCAAGCGTGTTCCATCGTAGGCCCTTACCCTAGAGGGGGCTGGCAGATG
Source organism: Peribatodes rhomboidaria (assembly GCA_911728515.1). Classification (NCBI taxonomy): domain Eukaryota; kingdom Metazoa; phylum Arthropoda; class Insecta; order Lepidoptera; family Geometridae; genus Peribatodes; species Peribatodes rhomboidaria. Next base: position 5,215,833 of record OU452190.1, read on the forward strand.
GCTGGAGATGTTATACAACACCCACCCCTCGCCGGACGATATTCAGTCCCAAATGTGACAGAGGGCGAGCTTATCGCCATACACCGGGCTCCAGTCATGTAGCAGATGACAAACAATACGCACAAATGTTCACACAATGAACAAATTGGTGCGTGCCGTCGGCTGGGTTTGAACCCGCTCCTTATTATTATCGTAATGTTTTTATTCCATACAAAGGTTGTCTGGAAGAGATCGCTTAACGCTCTTAACGCTCGGTCGATTAAGTACATATATAAACGTACAAGCAAGCTATTTTTAGCCTATTCTACGAATAAATTAATATTTTCCACAGTTTTTTTACAATCCAACGAACGAGTCGTTCACCTGAGTCGTTAGCGTTACCTAACCATAGGCAAGGGCCACGCCCCGTATCAATATCATTATTTTGAACATAAATGTAATTAAAAAAAATAACTACACAGATAAGTAATCGAATAGATAACTTTTTGGCAGGTAAGGAGGTAAGTGTTAGAAAGAATCTAGGGAAAACAATTTTCTTTTCAGAAATCAATTCCATTTTCTTTTTCAATTTGTACAAGGACTTACATTCTAGTCGGCATAATGCACAACCGAAAATGAACAAACAGACATTCTTTAATAGTTCTGTATTGAGGAAGAGCATGCGCTAAGTGACTTTCACTTCATAAATCAGTGACAAAGTGACTACAGTCATAGCGTGATACGAAAAACATAATAATAAAAACATAATGGTTTAAAAAGCTCAACAATGAACACAAAATTAGCCAAACGAAGCACAAGCCCGTCTAAATATACCGCGTGCGAACGAAATGCAGTACCTTGATAAAAAGGAACCTTGAACATGATTCATAGCGACCGGCTACGCCAAGCCCGCGTGACGTCACTCTCGCTACGTCACTCGACGTCACACGGTCAACACGCTCGCGCCGGGTCAACGAACGACCGCCACTTTATTTTGGCGCGAATAAAAACTCCGCCATCTTGAATTTCGTTTGCCATCTCGATTTGGCGGCGTGTTACAAAAATATACTTGATTCGTGATCGATTAAAGCAATAAATAATGATGTAACCGATTGACTTTTCGAATCGAAAGATTAAAATGCGTAGAATTCGTTAATTAAAACTCGATGTCTCCGATATATCATACATATGTGATTTATTTTTATGTCGTTCGGAAACAAGCATTATTTTATTCTTAACTAGACACGAGGAAGCGATATACTCAGTACAGGTTTACGAAAATAATTCGTTCCCAAATCGAATTTGTTTGGCAAAAAGAATTTAAAAAACAATAAAGTTTCGGCAAAAACCGGTCATGCAAGGTATGACATCATAATAGAATAGGAGGACTGCAGATTTTTTATAATGTTAAAAATATTTGACCGGACAACGAACCCTGAGCCGGCGAATCTCGACCCTGACCGGCCGCTGCCCACGTGACGAATACGTGACGACGGAGTGACGAAACGTGACGAAATGTGACCACTGATGAATCCCAATTAAACCTAATTCGAAGGCTCGTCTTGTCTATGCTCTGATTTACGACTAAACGTTCTTGGAACATTTTTTAAATTCAGAATATTTAAAAAAGGAATCAGTTGCTTGCATCTTGGTAGAGCCCATGTAATTTTAACTTTTTAAGCAAAATAATGGCCATGTGTGCGTGGACTAATTTAACACGCACAATGGACTTAAATGTAGCTTCAATAAAAACTACATATAATGCTTTCGATTCGCAAACTCTGATTTATAGACAGTTTTACGATTTTAATTCGCGAAAGCAGAAAAAAGCGGATGAATGCTCTAAAAATGTATGTCATCGACCCGTGGTGGGTAGATAGGCAAAATAGTTTAAATTTTGGAAAAGTCGTCGCGTCTGTGTGAGTGGCACGTATCTGCCTACATTAGCGTATCGTTGCCCAATAATGTGCAATTAGAGGTTCGTTGAACCGAACTAGAATGGTTAATGATCTACTGTGTTTACAATAAATAGTTGGAAAAAAAAATCGTTTGTGCTCATGAAGAAAATTGCTGATTGTAATTATGTTTTTGCGTACGAGTTACGTGTTGTTGTGAATTGGGCTTGCTGAGAAGAAAAAAAGAAAAAAGTTTTTTTTTTAATTATTTATGGTACTTTCGAGTTTTTAAATATTATTTACACAGAAGCTGACACCATTCAACGTGGCAATGCCACCAGCATTCTGGAGACCTTTCCTTCCACTAATGGTCTTTTAATTAAATTTTTTGTGATTTAGTTTTCTTTAATTTTCTGTTTTTATTTTAAGTTATGTACAAATAAATCCTGCTGTAAGTATAGGTATGATCGCATCTACAGTAAGTATATTTATGTATATATAATTTATAGCCCTAACTTACATCGTAGAGGCAATTTAGTCCATTTAATTACTAATCAATAGTAAAAAACCAGGTTATGTTATTTTTATTAGTATAAGTACTCTTTGCACTATACATTTTCTAGACAGAAAACTGAAAAATATTTACGCTCTAAGTGCGGAAATTTACTCAGGGAACTCTAGATTGTTCTCTAAAATTCCTTTTCCGATGTATCCCATTCTAGATAATGAAAAAACGAACCCATGAATGCCAAACTATTAAAAAAACATTTTGTTACGTAGTATTTTGTTTAAGGATTTTTTCTGGGCAGTCTTTAGAGTCCAGCATTCTAGGCATACCTACTGTCAATTTTCGCACTGACATTTAGTTGCTAGTTTCATAGACGTCAATGCAAAAAAATCCCACTCAGACCAAACACGGATTACGTGTAAATAAAATAATCATTTTATTTACAATAATCATTTTATTTAATAAAATAATCATTTTAATTACACTTCCCAATAAAATTCCTCCACAGAAGTATTCCAATAGGCTGGTATTTATTGTTGCCCCCAATTGTTTTTAAATTGTTAATGAATTTGAAAGTTTTTGTGAGCGTTTTTGCGAAAAGTGTCAAAAATAGACAACAATTGCTTATTAATAGTAGGCCCAAGTCAATAAAAAATACGTTTCACACGTAAGGAGTAACAAAATGAGAGTACGATATGTACCTAAAAATTTACATATATATATTTATTAAATACAACTTCCCAGTAGTTTTCCTCCACGGAAGTATCCCACAGTGCCAAGTACTGATCTATGGCAGGTGGTTTACCTCTGGATTGAACTTCAATAAAAACAAAATTGGTAGAGTTCGTCACCCCAGACGGTGGAGTGAATGGCCAAGAGGCCAGTCCTTGAACTATTTGGACGACAGTCTGAAATCTGAAAGTGTGAATCGTTTGGTAAATAGATGAGACATATGTAGCACCGGAAATGGGAACAAAATGGAAAATCCTACTAATATTATAAAGGCAAAAGTTTGTAAGAATGGATGGATGTTTGTTACTCTTTCACGCCAGAACGGCTGAATAGATCTAGATGAAATTTGGTACAGAGATAGATTATGGTCTAGAATAGGACATAGGATACTTTTTAACTGTGAGCGAAAAATATAATTGAAAATAATGATAATCAAAATCGGATTCTATAAAAAGATATGCGTGATCATAGTTACATAAAAAAAAGATATGCGTTGGCATGTAAACCTCCTTCGTTTCGTCGGTTAAAAAAAACCAATACGTAAGTCCATTTTTTTAAGACTAGAAAGTCTTGCCGTTTCTCCTGCTATTTTATAGACACCGCACGCGTATGTTTGCGGGAGGAAAACTAACCTACATTCGTCCTTGTTTTGTGTTCTATATGTTTCCATAAACTCATCAAAATTAGTTCAGCCATAGAGGTATAGTAACGAAAGAGTAAATAATAAGCTTATTGCTAGGGCTGCTTACACGTTTATTAACCGACGAAAAGGAGGAGGTTTAGAAGTCGACGCGTACCTTTAAATGTATTTTTTATAGGTAATCAGGTTGAAATAACAAGTGCAACCCCCATAAGCATGGCCATTCTTATGATTAAGATTCTCTTCTCAAAGAATTAGAACTCTGTTCATCCCAAAAATCATCTAAATAAACTGCAAAATTATAAATGAAAACGACGTATTTAGCTAGTCCCCGAAAATTTTAGCTGAAGGGCTATTCCTACACGTAAAATGAGATGAGATTTTATCTTGGTCACTCTCGCACCTATGACATTTCAAACGAGAGCAACAATGACGAAAAAATGTAAGATGAAAAACTCACGAAAAATGGTGAGATTGAATCTCACTCCGTAAGAATAGCCCTCCAGGGCTATATTCGGAGTTTTCAGATTTTCATCTCACCATTTTTCGTCCTTATTGCTCTCGTTTGAAACGTCGTAGGTGTGAGAGTGACCAAGATAAAATGTCATCTCATCTCACGCGTAGGAATAGCCCTCAGCTAAAGCTTTTTTTTTTTCAGCCACGTCGTTTTCGTTTATAATTTTGCAGTTTATTTAGATTATTTTTGGGATGAACAGATTTCTAAAATCAAGATAAAATCTCATCTCATCTCACGCGTAGGAATAGCCCTACAGTGGCCCTATTCGGTGATTTAAGATTTTCATCTCACTTTTTTTCGTCCTTGTTGCTCTCGTTTGAAACGTCATAGGTGTGAGAGTGACCAAGATAAAATCTCATCTCATCTCACGCGTAGGAATAGCCCTACAGAATCGAGATATAAAACCCGTGTCCAAGCCATGTCATAACCTTACAAAACACAAGCTAAGGAAGCATAACACACAATGGCGGCACCTGCTGCGAGGTGAATGAAAGCATAAACATTGTTATGCAACTGATAAGACGGACATTTTGAACGTCTTCGTCCGTCCATCTTGATAAGAAGTGGACTGTGTTTGTAGAGGAAGAGGTAGACTTTTCTAGAAAATCACGCTAATACAATACATAGAAAAGTTTGATGTATAGTGTGCTTTTATTTCCCGACGCAAAAACGACGAAAAAAAATAAACCAATATCGGTTTTTTTTTTTGAAAGGTGTATTAGTCTGAAGTGTTCTTATCAATGTTTGATATAAATCGGTGTAGGGTTTTTTTTAATTTTTAATTTATTGTTATTTCCCACTTAACTCTATAACGTTTTAATGTTTTTTATAGAAAGTAATAAAGGAGATATGTAATTTGGACTCTGGATTGTAATTTTTTTATTACGTGAAAAGGAAGTATTTGCAAATCCAAAAAAAAAACAAGTAAACCGAGAGACACTGAAATAGAATATAGCAACTAACCAGCAATTGTTCTTTACCAATGGTCCCATAAACTATTTGAAAAAAATCGACCACGACTTACGGTCTGTTCAAATAACTGAATTTTGAAAGAAATGGGACCAACCTCTGAGTAGTAATTTATATCTTTGCAAATAGAAAAACTATTTCTCAAATCATATATTCCGGAGCTATACTGTAACATACATAAAAAATACAACCGAATTGTGATCCTCCTCCTTTTGAAGACAGTTCAAATTGAGGTTTCACCATGTCGATGAATCGCTGTAGCGGATCCAGAGGGGACCTAAGGGGCTCAAGCTCTCTCCCCCACCCCCCAACGGCAAGGTCCTAAATATGGTCCAAAATGTATGCTTCTTTAGTGGTTACCTCCATATTTTATAAACTGTATTTTGACAGCCTCGTTAGCTCAGTTGGTTGTGAACCTGCCTTCTGAGCTTGGAGGTGTGGGTTCGATTCCCACGTAGGACAAGCATGTAAGTGATGAACATCGGTTTCTATTCTATGTGTTGGTGTTCATATCTATTTAAGTACGTAAGTACCTATGCTAATCTTAATCTTAAGTCCTAATTAATATTATAAATGCGGAAATGTTTGTTCATGTTGATCATTTTGAAATTTTGCATACACGTTGTCGGGGGTACAGAAAAGGACAGAAGGGTATTTTTTTATCTTTAAAAAATTTACGATTCAGTTCGATTAGTTTAAAATATATAATGTATGTATTTATATCAGTCTCTGGCAGACATATGTAGTACCTACAAGCTTTGTTTAGTTTGGACTCAAACCAATTATTATATTTATGTTCTGTGGTCGGAGTCCGTGTGAGAATAAATGTCTCTAATATTTATAACCTAGTCTAATATAGTTGAGGGGGGGGGGGGGGGCTCAACAAAATCCTGGATCCGTCACTGATACACCCTATTTGACGTCACAACTAAGGCGATTGAACTCGGTGATTCGGTTCTGATCAAGCATCTGAAAATACTTCCAAATAATTAACCAATTGTGTTAACTACATAATGAAGAATCAGAATGTTAATTAGCTTGCTGTCGATTTAATCATTCTATTCTATTCTAAACGAATGCGTCAACGATCTTTTATTTATCTATTAATATACCTAGTTTTGGAAAGCTATATATGTTTATACTCAGACACGAAAGTCAGCGACCCCGAGTGTGTACAATAATATTATGTTGTTACCTTGAATGTTTAATGATTCACAAGGAAATTAATACTTGAATTACTATTTTTATAGCTTTTTTTTGTTTTATATTAGATAAGTTTTGTCCAATACTCATACACACACACACACATACACACACACACACACACACTCACACACTCTTAAATATTTATGTCATGTTATTATTATTCACATGAGCGACTGTGTGTTTTACCAAAAACTTAAATAATGTAAATCCGTAATTGGCCTTAAGTCTTATTTTTAAGAATTATTGTATTTAATTAAGGGCTGTGGATTTTGTGTAACAAATAAAATAAAAAAAAAATAAAAAATAAGTACTTGATTAATATTTGATACCTATAATTCTTCTCCCATTTCCTGTGACTTAGCGCTTAGAGGTTAAGTAACTTATAAGTTATAAAAAAGTGGAAATCAAATATAAATTTAAAATTAAAAAAAACTCTACACCTAAAAACTACGGGGTTTTATAAGTTTGACGTGTCTCTGTGTTTCTGTCTGTGGCATAATAGCTCCCTAACGCATAAACCAATTTTTTTTTTTTTGTTAGAAAGTTGAATTAGTCGGAAGTTTTCTTAGCTATGTTTCATAAAAATCGGTGCTTGAAGACTTCTTCAGCACTGATTTTATGCCACAGACAGAAACACAGAGACACGTCAAACTTATAAAACCCCGTAGTTTTTGCATCGGGGCTAACAATGTAGTTTAAGAGTCCGGCGACCTAACTAATTTCGACCTAGGCGACCTAGACTAACTTCGCATTGGCTTAAGGTATTCTATAGCCATTTCGTCTAGAAGAAGAAGACGAGTGAAGAGAGCGAGTAATGATACCTGACGAGCCTCTAAACTTACCTACAGAGTGACAAAGTGCAATTTCATTTTTTTTTATGACTTTTGCACTACCATAATCAGTCTTAAGTAACTAAGAATTTCCCTTGTATTATTGATTCAATTAAAAAAAAAACGTTCAAAATAAACTAGTAGATCTCCTCAAGCGGACACCTCGCATTTCGCCACAACACCTCGTCCGATTTAGCTCACATCAAGGTACGAACTTAAAAAACTCTATCCTATGTTACTTTATTTTTTATTAATATTATAAACGCGAAAGTTTGTGAGAATGGATGGATTGATTGGATGGATGTTTGTTACTCTTTCACGCCCGAACGGCTGAACAGATCTGGATGAAATTTGGCACAGAGATAAATTATAGTCTAAAAAGCACATAGGATACTTTTTAACTGCGGGTGAAACCGCGGGCGCGGTAAGTTAATGTTACAAACGCGAAAGTTTGTGAGAATAGATGCATAGATGGATGTTTGTTACTCTTTCACGCTAGAACGGCTGAACAGATCTGGATGAAATTTGGCACAGAGATAGATTATAGTCCAGAATAGCAGATAGGATACTTTTTAACCGCGGGTGAAACCGCGAGGCGCATTTAGTTGATAATGTATACAAAGTTTCATGAAGATCGGACGTTACTCAAGTAACCGTCGAACAAACAAATGCCGATATGTCCCAATAGACTCGGAGACCTCGCATCGCTTGGTCAGTGAGTAAAATAAGGAGTAGTTATTTCAAAAGATGACGCAAAGTATACCCACACCTAGCGTGATATCAGAACGAAATTAGTAAGCACACTAATATTATAAAGGCGAAAGTTTGTGAGTGTGTAAGTGTGTATGTTTGTTACTTCTTCACGCTCAAACGGATAGACGGATTTTTATGAAATTTGATATGAAGGTAGATTGTACCCTAGATTCATACAGGCTACTTTTTGACCGCGGGTAAAACCGCAAAGCATTACTAGTATCTAAATACAACCTTGTCACATCCAGCATCTTCTTGTCACATCCAAGGCTGGGACAGGTGACGACAAGGATGATAAAAGATGAGAGGTGTTTGATGTTAAGGACAGTTCAAGCATGAAAATAATTGTGCAGAAGAGTGGCTTATTCCAGAATACTTCTCTGGCAAACCCTGATCAGCTGATCATGATTTTGTCAACGAAGTTTAGTGTGTCAAGGAATCGCATAGCAGTAGGTAAGCTGGTTCCATTCAAGATCACATCATTGCTTCATCATCAGTCTGCCTGCTGTTATCGGCAAATCCAAGTTTGGCGGTCTTCAGCTAGTGTTTGACCTCCTTGTGACAATGACTACGATATAATATCTGCCTTCTCTACCTATCAGCTTTACTAGGCTGTAGCATCAGGTAGGATGGTCAAAGAAAACTTTTTTATTATCAAACAATCATGAAGTAGCCATATTATAGCTATACATCATCAAGTCATGTCAGAGGCCTTCAAACGGCTTTAAAATCCGAACACTAAGACTTGAAACTAGACACTCAGCCTGTACGAACTTAAATTTATCGCTTCGATTTTCTCTTGTCCGTCATGCAAACAAATCAAGAACCAGGGTTTTTTGCATGAATGTGGTAGTGTGGATAAGGGAGAACGAACTTGGTACGCAGTTACTAAACTGATAACGTACCTATAAGTACGATGGCCCGAAGGTAAATGAGTACGATGGCCCAGCGATGAGCAATGAGTTCAAGGCGAAGGGATACTGAACTGCGCCATGTGTTTTCGACGTGGTCAATATTGGGGTTAACAAAATGCGAATATCGATCGACTGATTGCGTATGGATCTGGACACTTCTAATAATACTAGAACATTCTACGTGGATTGTTGATTTAACCTATCTACTAATAATTTCTGACTAATTTTACGAATACGAAAGTTTGGATGGATAAATCGATTAATGTTTGTTACTCAATTACGTCAGAACCCCGTAACGGATCGAAATGAAATGTGGCACAGAGATAGATTATAATCTGAAATAGCACATATGATTAACCAATATAATAAGTATATACACGAGTATATATTAATAAGTTTTTAACCGCGGTTGGAACTGCGGGGTCCAGCTAGTTAGAATAAAAAGAACCTAAATCTAGAAGTGACCCCAAAATAAACTTAAATGAATATCTATACAATTCAAGAAACAATTTCTTGGTAAAGTTGAATAAACGAAATAGGTAACTCTGGAAGAGAATGCTTTCAGCTTTAAGGCCATCAGTTGTTTCACTAGTTTTAAACGTTATCATCCTTTCGTTGTTCTTTGCTGGTGTAAACAATAAAGAGTTTATTATATACCTATCTATCCTCTTCAAAGTCTCTTTAAATAAAAAAAAAATAAAAAAAAAAGGTTATTGACAGCGCAATTGAGACCATTCATTTCAATTCAGTGCAAATATTTTAGGCGCCAGCAGGCAAATTTCCAAGAAGTCCTACGCGACAGGAGTGGTGGAATTAAGAAGTGCATTGACTCTGTGCTGATGAACGATCGGTCAAAGTCTGCGCTGAATTGGTTCACAATTTACATCTCTACATCAGCAAGTAGCGGGTTTCAAACGCAATTCGTCTGGAAACGATTAACAGAACTAATACCTGGCAGATTATTGGCAACTCTTTCTTTATCCCGCTAATGAATTTAGGCCTCTCTTTTATTAAACCATCTGTCTCGGTCCTGCGCCAATCAGTGATGCTGTTCACAATCATTCGGAAACGTTCCGATCGTATTCCACAAAATTTAAACTCAAATTGTTCGAATCTAAGTCTACTCTTATGTATACATTTTAGAATAGAACAAATATAAATCCAATCGGAAGAATAAATCATGTTTAAAATCTTATGAAACCGGACTGAGATTCGAATAATTAGAGTTTACAATTTTTGGAATCCGAACGAAAAAAACGTTTCTCGAATGATAGTGAATACCTATGCAGATCCTATAACTATACTAGGTTGGTTAACCGATGCTCGTGTTTGAAAAGACTCATGGAAGTAATTGCATCGGCAGAAGCGAAAGATGGGTACCAGGATCGCAGCAAGTGTAGAGTGTAGAGAAGTGGTCTCTGGGTACCCTTTCTGGAAAGAGGCGTGAATATATACGAGTAGGTACACGTACGAGTATGTACTTTCTACGTGGATGTAACTCTACCAATGTCTATGAATGAATGAATGTTATAATGATCTGTGAACTCTACTAAGTATATAAAAATATTTTCTTTGTCTGCTTATTTTCGTAAAATAGTTAATTGATTCAGTAAATCATACCCTAAACCCTATCATACCGTCCGGCGAAGTGTTTGCCAATACCATCGGGTAAAAGGCGTAACGGTATGGGATGTATGAGACCCTATTCAATCCATTATTAGATTTATTTTTATGTGTTTTTAAGACGTTTTAAGTGATGAGAGCCTCGTTGGAGAAGGCCCGCCTTCAAGCCAGAGGGAGCGGGTTCGAACCCAACCGACGGCACGCACCATTTCTTCATTGTGTGAACATTTATGCGAATTGTATGTCATCCACTACATGACTGGAGCCCGGTGTATGGCGACAGGCTCGCCCCCTGTCACATTTGGGACTGAATATCGTTCGGCGAAGTGTGGGAAAGGCGTCACGATATGTTATGTTTTTAAGATTTTGTAAAACACCCCGGCCAACCCATTGGAGGAAAAGGCGGGACGATTTTAATGTGTTAAAATTAATTTTGGTGATAATATTGCCAAACATACAAACAAAAACCGAAATGAATTACAATGGACCACTTATATTTATTGTTTCGGTAAAGCGGCTGTTTTAAACCCACGGAAACCAGGTAAGAGGGAAATGAACTATGGCTCATAAAGACAAACGCGGGAAACCAGAGCTTGATTCTTAAAAAAAAAAAAACAACTGAATAATTGATTCATCGTAATTTACGAGCGTTGCTCTTGTGACCGGAGTAGTCTCCGGGTTGATGGTCTGCTGATAGAATTTAATTAGTTTTCCTACTTCCAATAAAATCTCGAAACCTACAAAACTTATACGGAGCTTGCCTTCGTGTGCTTTACGGACCCTGCAATGATTATCCTTTTGCTAGTAACGTATTAAATTTATAAAATTTCATCAAAAAAAAGAAAGAATACAGGGTTATTAACAATTCTGCCCTAAAGGGGGGGGGGGGGCTTAATAAGAAAACTAGCTAAGCCAAACGCTAAGCGGCACTGACGAAGTATAAATATCCTCCAATACTATTGAAATTGTTGATGATATGAAGTAGCATATGTAGTACGTGACTCTCCTCACGTTTTCGGGAAGTCACATACGCAGTATACCGGTTTGTGACCGGGCAGAGGATGTAGACTTATCAATCAATTTTTTTTAATTATTTTGAAATGAGAAAGATTCAATTGCGAAAAATCGTTGAAGAGTCCGGCGACCACTTTAGACTAACTTCGCGTTGGCTTAAGGTATTGTATAGCCATTTCGTCTAGAAGAAGAAGACGAGCGAAGAGAGCGAGTAATGATACTGACGAGCCTCTAAAGTTACCTACAGAGTGACAAAATGCAATTTCAATTTTTTTATGACTTTTGCACTTCTGTAATCATTCTTAAATAACTAAGAATTTCCCTTGTGTTATGTATTCATTACATGTAGATGTAGACAACCTCTCTATGTAATGGAATTTTTGATTTGCTTTGTCTACCTATTGAGTAAATCAGTCAAAAGTGACCCATTAAAAATGCGGATAATTTTCATAGCTCTATTTTAGCTTGAGAACGTTTTTAAAAAACCAAGAACATAGGGGCTATTGTTAGGAGTTATTGTTGAGTTATTGTTAGGAGTTATAGTTAGGAGATATTGTTAATTTAATTGTACATGCTAAATTTCATCATAATCTGACAAATGGTTTTCAAGAAATTTGAGTAGCGCGTTTGTATGGAAATTTCAGAGCGTCGCGGCCCTCTTAAACAGATCAATCTACTTCTTCTTCTATATCCTCATCATCAGCACGTAGTCATAGGCCTCTTTTCTTGAACGCCACTCGTCCGGCCCTGTCCTCATGTAGAGCAAGTTCAACAGATTCAGATTGCTGAATGTCTCTCATTCCAAAAGATTTTGTCTGGAGATCTCCTTAACTAATTCACCATAACACAGGTTGGTTGAATGCCCTATCTAGATTTATTTACTAATCTTCCTCAATAACAATCTTGTACTACGTTACCCAAATCTTTAAGCACCGTTTTTTTTTGTTTTAAATCATCGTTTAATAAACTAGTTGGTCTTAAGTGTTAACTCTCTCTCTCTTTTGTTCTCCTCTCATCCCCTCTGCTCTCTCTTTTTCTCTTTCTCACAAGGATCCTCTGTTACCAAGCAGATGTTCACACCGTAATCGGGCGAGGAAGTTGCAACTCATTGCCTGAGGCTAACGAACTGCTATTGTTTTAATTGGTCGTGATTGAACAACGGCTGTGAACCGAACATGTGTATCAGCTACAGTTCAGGCACGGACACTGTTTTGTGATTTATTACCTTTTCATTGGTAACAGATACGTAATTGAAAACGATATGGAGTTTGAAACGTGTGGGGTACTAGCTTCGTCCGCAGCGTTACCTAAGGTTAGCAAGTAATCAGAAATCAGAATTTATTGATAACTCCTATAGTTACACGTCATATATGAATATTTATAATTAAAAACGATTGTCGTAACAATAATAATTGATAATTATGTAGTGTATAAAAATAATTCATTAATGTCATTATACAGCTAAGTATAGTAAAAACAGTTCAATATTATGTACAAGTAACAATTTTAAAAGAAAAAACAAAAACCCAAAATGTTGTACCCTATGTCTCATTCACTATCAAGACTATTCAAATGGCACCTTATATGTCGAAGCTGTTTAGGCCGCGCCAAAGAAACCTCGTACGTACATTTATACACTCGAAAAACATAACAATCCTTCTTTCGCAGTAGGGTAAAAAGTAGCCTTTGTGTTAATGCCAGGTAGTAAAGCTATTTCCATACCAAAATTCATAAAATCCGTCGCTCTTTTGTCCTGGACTTTGATTTCTGTTGTCACTTCACAGAACCATGCCTGATTTTTAACAGTCATTATCTCCATTGCTTTTTTTATGCCTCTCCTTTTTTAAACCTTAAGTAAGTAAGCAGTAGTAGTAGGAAGTAGTAGGCTGGTTGACCGACGAGCGTATATGACAAGACTCATAAAAGATGGAAGTAGAAGAAGAGGAAGATGTATACCAGGATCGTAGCAAGTGATGTTGGTTAATAATATTACTGGGTACTTCCACTATGCTAGGCCACCCGAAATATCCACTCTGGGGCAAGATGGCAAACAGGCTGACCGTCTGATGGCCGTCATGCTTATGTACTTAAAAAATGTCTGTGACGGATATAGGGTCAACTGGTACAAATCCGTCTGTGTGGCAATTGGGTCTTTCGAGGATTACTGACAAGCTCTTCACAAATTAGGCGCCACCTACATCTTTTTTCTATCTTTCGTCACAATCGTCTTTACTAGAAGTGACTTCGTAAGTTGCCTAATTTGTGAAGGGTTTGTCAGTAACTCTCAAAAGACGAAATTGCCCCACAGACGCATTTGTACCAGTTGACCCCAGATATTTATCGTGACAGTATCTACCTATCGTAGTTGTTTATTCGTTTTTTTTTTTCAAATATTGATGTTAAAATACGTATTTAGCCATCGATTCCGCAGCCGTCGCGGTCGATGACACACGTTTCCTATCGGGACCAAGTATCGGAAAATCATCCCATTACGTAAACAGCGAACCAATAACTCACTTGATTGGAAGTGATAGCAACTGTTGCTATTAATATTATTAGCAGATTTAGCAGGTTTAAAGCTATTGCTATACTTTTAAGGTGTTTATTGTTATTTTTTATTATCATCATTTAAAGCTAGCTGCGCCCCGCGGCACGGTGTTACCCACTGTTATAAAGTATCTTATGAATTAATCCAAGGTATTAGCTACCTCCATACCAAATTTCATCAAAATCTGTCCATCTGTTTGAGCGTGAGGAAGTAACAAACAAACACAAACTTTCGCCTCTATAATATAAAAGTATGACTATGTAATTCAAATTTTCGCTACGATTCTAAAATATAGGTACCAGTTATGTTAATAATAGTGTCGTCGACACCATCAAAATATACATGCTATATACATACGCCCTGGCAACTTCTAATTCGCAATAACCCAACAAAAGCGAAGTGTACGGCAGTCCTTGGTCTCTTGGAGGTAAATATTTATATAATAAAATACTATTTTTACCGTACAGATATTTACTTTAATATAAATCGACTTTTCTGAGTTAACATTTCGCAATGACTGCCATTTTGTTTTCTTCACTTTTTAATGCTAAATTTGGCTATTGCCGTTTTACACATTCATCTTACAACATCCTCCACCGCCAGAAAAGTAAGATTAGAAAGTAAGAAAACTTTAGATATCTAATTTTATCACTAAACATACACAATATTTGTTACATAATCAATTATTACTATTTAAATTTACTTCAGTCAACATAAGTCTTATACTAATTGCAGAATACTACTACAAGATCAATTAACATCAATATTATGTAATTCTAAAACACTAAAATACACAACTTAAATTCAGTAAGATTGACAGACAAAGTTTAATTTTAATAATTATAAAGTTTTAAATGGTATTGAGTTGCTTGACACCAAAGATCTTGTGAACAGAAAAAAAATTACAGGTCATACTTACTTGGCATCCTAACAGCCCTCCCACACCGAGTTGTTTTGTCTGAAAACATCTTACTGATATTTTTCTCTTTCTGCTTCTCTTCATTTTTGATAGGTATATCACTATCTATTGAAAATTGACTGGGTGAGTCTTGATTACAGTTTTGTAGTTGATTATTAACTTCTTCACTGGATACTTCCAATGGATATAGTTTCTGGAATGGTCTTACTTTGGAACCTAATGCAGTCTTCACCTGTGCTGTTCTGTTTATACCATCTCTTCCAATATATATATCTGTTATAACTCCTAAAGGCCACTTCACCCGTTTCTCCTCAGTTTCTACTAGAACAATGTCTCCAATAGCTAATTTATTCTGGATATCTTTGCCTCTCTGAACTAGTGATGTTAAATATTCTGTCTTGAATCTTTGTTTAAAATCTTCTCTCAGCTTGACTAAAAACTTGAGTCTTGAGTTCAGTGCCTTAGCATCTGCAGCATCTAAATCTGTTACTTCATTATGAGGAATACATTGTATGAAGCATGACGGGGTCAATGGTTCCAGGTGAGTATTTTTATCATCTTGCACATATGTTAAAGGACGTTGATTCATTACTGCTTCACATTCACATAAAATGGTTTGTAGCTCCTCATAGTCCACACAGGACTGTCCCAGAATTCTTCTCAACAGTTCTTTCATAATCCGGATAAGGCGCTCAAAAAATCCACCCCACCAAGCAGCTGTTGAAGCATTCATTTTAAATTTAATTCTTTCAATAGCTGAACGCTTCTGTACTTCATCCCAATCTACTTGTGCAAGTCGGTTCTTTGTGCCTGTTAAATTAGTTCCATTATCACATATTATCTGTGTAACTCTTCCTCTTCGAGCAATAAATCTTCTTAATGTGAGCATAAAGGCCTCCGTTGACAATGATTTAGTTAATTCTAGATGAACACCGCGATACACTGCACATGTGTATAGTACTATCCAACATTTGTCACCATTACGCAGAAACATTGGCCCAGCCAGATCAGCACCACTTACTTGGAATGGGGCTGTGCATTGGATCCTCTCATTTGGCAATGGAGCTGTAGGTGCTTGCACTGGTTTGGCTCTGAATCGAGTACATATGGTACATGCTGCTATTACTGATTTTGTCAGTCGTCTAATTCCTATGATCCAAAATCTAGCTCTGATATCTGCTGTCACTTGATTGGCGCCTGCATGATGAAGTTCTTGGTGTCTTTGTTCCACCAATCTCCTTACAATATTATTCTTTCCTGGGAGCAATACTGGAGACTTGGTGGATTCAGGAAAATCTGATAATAGAAGTTTTGTTTTAACTCTTATCAAACCCTCTTCATCAAGGTATGTACTCAAACTTCTCTTCTGTTCTCTAAGGTATTCTTCAGATCCTTGAATCAACTTAATAATCTTCTTTTCTGCATTTTCAAACTCTTCTACTGTTATTTCTCCTTTTATCTTCATATTTTTTGACTGCATGTTATTTATAAATCTTAGTGTCCATGCCATCATTCTTACAATTTTTGTATATTTTGAGAAATAGCATAACATATCAATAACTTCTTTTATACTTATATTTATGTTGCATGATGCCTTTGTCTTTTTCATTTCTTTGCATGCCTCTGTATTATCCACATTTATGGTAGACTTAGGCCATTCTTCTGAGTTGAGGCGCAGCCACACCGGACCCTCCCACCAGCGTAGAGCCAATAGTTGTTCAGCGTTGCAGCCTCTTGATGCTACATCACTCCAGTTCAGGCTCCCTGAAATGTGAAACCAATTGGATAGATTTGAATGCTGTCTGATTTCTTTTACTCTATTATGCACATATGTATTCCAAGGTAAGTTTCTAGTTATCCAGTAATATGCTACACATGAGTCAGTCCAGCAAAACTCTTTGGTATTCTCAAATTTTGAACTTCTCTTTGCCTCTGCCAATAATCTAGATCCTACCAATGCTGCAGTTAATTCTAGTTTAGGTATTGATGTCTTTTCAGGTGGGGCCACTCTAGACTTTGCTGACAACATCTGGACAGTGACATTACCATCCTTTTCTGATCGTAGCAGCACACAGGCTCCATAAGCATCTTTGCTGGCATCACAGAACATATGTAAACTTATATCACATCCTGTCATAGAATTCTTAGTCAGCTTCCTTGGAATCTTGCAATCTTTTAAGCATGCTATATGTTTATACCACTTACGGAAATCAGCCTCTAAATCCTCTGGAAGATTTTCTTCCCATGTTAATCCGCGGCGCCAAGTCTCCTGCATTATTAACCTGGGGGTGAGCGTGGCCGGACAAGTAAATCCCACTGGGTCGAATATTCTTTGTATGAGTGACATTAATTCCTTTTTAGTTATCTGACCTAGAGCTGAATATGGAGGTAAGTTACTTAAATTGCAGCTTAGTTCATCTGTCTCAGTGTTCCACAGCAGGCCTAGTACAGTTACTACATTGTTACTTGTCTCATTTATCTTCATAGGGGAAGTAACCCACTGCCTAAGATCAAACTTACCCTGCTTCATAACTTCCTTTGCCTCCGATATAAATTTATGAGTTTCCTGTTCCGAGTCCAAGCTTGTGAGACAGTTGTCTACATAAAATGATTTAGCTAATATGTCAGCTGTGTCTCTTGCCTTACCTGTGACATGTTTTAAATGGTGACTGATGGTTGCCGACAATAGAAATGGGCTTGATGTCAAACCAAACACCACTCTACTGTGTCTATATTCCACCATTTTGGCCTGTGAATCATTCTCCCACCATAAAAACCTCAAATAATCTCTGTCTGTGGGTCTTACGGATACCTGGAGAAAAGCCTTAGCGATATCAGCAGATATACCTATCGCACCCTTTCGAAAGCCAGCGAGTAAATGAGGAATTTTATCTAAAAAATTCACGCCCTTATTTAGATAAGAATTGAGTGATCTGCCATTCTTATCACATGCCGATGCATCAAATACTGGTCTTAATTTTGTGGTCAGACTAGAGTCTTTTACTACACCTCGGTGAGGCAAATAGTGAACACCATGTTTTACCTCACTCTCTGGTACTTTCTCCACAATACCTTCAATTTCCCAGCTATGTATTATACTACTATATTCATGCAATTTACCTGATGATTGCAGACGCTTGGTACTAGATACCAATCTCTTTTCAGCTATTCCGCGGTTGCTCTGCAAGTCTTCATGCCCGACCTTGAAAGGCAGGGCTACTTCATATCTTCTCTCTGCGTTGACAGCGATACTCTCCTCAAAGGACATCACTGCATCAGCCTCGGCCTGCATCTTCGTCTTGTTCTCCACAGGATCTCTGATGCCGAGCAACTCAAGTGACCAAAAACCTGTTATATCCGATGAACAAAATAAAGTATTAGTTGTATTACTCTTTGCATTATTTACTTTACCTTGTAACACCCATCCCAATTTGGTCTTTATTGCAAACAACCCTTTTTTTATTTCAATCATAGTGTTGGTCATTATGTACCCTGAATAATCTGCCCCAATTAACAATGAAATATCAGTGTTATTATTTTTATCTGAATCTGTCAACCTTATGCCATGTTTTAATAACAAACTTCTCACTGTTACATCAATATCATCATCATCATACCTGGGCAGACTGTTACAAATTATTGGTTGCTCTAGAGCAGCTATATTAAACATGTATGACTGATCACAACAGCTTTGGACAGAAATATTGTAAATATTATGTTCCTTAGACTTTACCTCGACTCCGCTGAACAAATTATGTGTCAGTACTTCTCTACCTGAGCTTGGAATTCCGAGTTTATGTGCCACATCCTTTTTCAAATAAGACCTCTGTGAGCCATTATCGATGAGTGCTCTCACCATTACCTCTTTATTGCCATTGACCAGTTTAACTATAATTGTTTGTAGTAAGGTCACACTGTTTCCTTGTGATGAGAGATTGCTTGTAGTTTCACCCACCGAAGTATTCTTGTCTTTGCTTGTCTTATCTGAGTTGTTGTGGCCTGGACAGAGTGTCACATTGTGTTTTTTCTTGCATATGAAGCACTGCACAAATGCCTTGCAGATTTTTGCATGATGCCCAGGTTTTAAACACAACATGCAAGCATTTTTCTTCTTTATTTGGCCCTTTCTTTCATCAATAGTCATCTTACTTAGTCTGTAGCATTCAACACTTGGATGCTCCTTTTCACACCATAAGCATGAATTTTTATGTTCTGGTTTAGCTACTTTATCTACTAAAATTGCTGCTGTAGCTTCTTTTTCCTTCTTTGTTAGATTTTCAGTAGTGAATCCTGTGGCCATTTTTATTCTTTGTTCACTTTCTACTTCTTTCTTCAGAAAGTCCAATAAGGATTTTAATACATCTTTTGTTTCAACTGGTCTTGCTCTTTCCCATGCTCTTAGTGTGTCTATAGGGAGTGTTGACTCCACCATAGGCAGTAAGAATGATGAGTACCCTTGCTGGGTCACTCCTAAGGTTTCCAACGCTCGAAGATGTGAACTTAAGTTGTCATAAAGGTAAGTTAAATTTTGAGTATTTTTATTTGTTATCATATTAAGTAATTCTCTTACATATACTTGGACAAGAAGATCCTCTCTTGCGTATCTTTGCTTCAGATCTGAAAGCGCCTGATAGTATGTCTTGGATGATAGCGGATAACTTTCGATGAAATTTCGAACTTCGGATCCTGGGCTCATTGCCTGAATAAGGTATTGAAACTTATCCGTGTCGTCGATGTTTGTGTCCTTATGAATTTTTTCAAATTGTCCCCAGAAAGGAATCCAGTTTTTAACATTCCCATCGAATTGTTTTGTCTCTAGAACGGGTAGTTTAAATTTCCTATCTTTTGATGTGCTTCTTATAATACCTTTTTTATGATTTCTGTCTGGGTCCAAGTCCACCGCGACTTTTTGTTTTAGGTTAAACCATTTTTTCTTGTAAAACATAACCTCATCTAATTCTTTTTCCAGATCGGCCTCTTCTGCCTCGCTCATCAACAGGAGTATTTCCTGATCGAGGCCCTCTAATCTTGTAACAATTTCGGACAACAGCGACATGTTTATTTGTATTTCTTCTGGTTTGTCCTGTAGCTGTGCGGTTTGATTGATCACCCGCGTGAGCTGAGCCCTCGTGGCTCGCCGAACCTTTCTTTTTACCTCCATCCTGAATATTAATCACGGTCGCCACTTGTACGGCAGTCCTTGGTCTCTTGGAGGTAAATATTTATATAATAAAATACTATTTTTACCGTACAGATATTTACTTTAATATAAATCGACTTTTCTGAGTTAACATTTCGCAATGACTGCCATTTTGTTTTCTTCACTTTTTAATGCTAAATTTGGCTATTGCCGTTTTACACATTCATCTTACAACACGAAGTATTGAGTACTCGTTTACTTTACTAATCTAAAATCTGTTGTACGCATGCGTCAAATAACCTTGAAATTATTTACATTTCGTTTCCACACAGATTCGCAACATTTATCAGACTATTTGGTAAATGATATCTTTCATGCATGAAGTGTTAATACGATTATTTAATCCAACACTAGAGGAGTCGATAGCGAGTGCCGGTCACCGACCTCGCGTGTAAAAAGTTCGCTGCTCCGACCACGTGGTCGTTTGTTTTGATCTGTGACGCCGCCGGTTGAGATCGTGCTTATGTCATATGACATTGGCTGTGGGCGGGGTCTTCAAGCGTGTTTCGTTTGTTTATTGCAGGTTTGAATGGCTTTTTGACATCTTGGGGCAATGTGACACTGAGTGTGGCTGCAGCTTTTGTTCAAACAATATTGTTGTTGTCAACGATATTGTTTGATTGGGACTATGATATCCTAATCCCAGGAGGCCTAACTATGATGATTGATGATATCGTATTGCCATGATGGTAACGTTTGGTTTTTTTAGACACAGCGCGAACGCGAATCGTATCTCTGCGCAATAAGGTTAATGATCCCGCAGCGTCGCAACAAAACGTAAGTTGTCAGTATGTCAGTGTAGGCCCCCAGATCGATGCTTGAACTTCTAGAGCTTACCGAAATAAACCGAACTTGAAGTCCGTACTAAACAATTGCCGCGAATGCTCGCGAAAGCGCCGCCGCCGACACACCGTTCCTATTGGTCAAAAAGTTATTAACAACCAATAGGAACGCTTTCGCGGGAGTTCGCTGGAATAACCTGGTAGGTACGGGCCCAAACGCTAGTTCAGACACGGCGGGAACCGCGCGGTAGTAGTATTGTTGTCCTTGTCTAATGCGCAGTAATAACAAGGACAACAATGCTACTACCGCGCGGTTCCCGCCGTGTCTGAACTACTAAGGCTTCCTCCTGATTAGGCAAACTGTGAGCGGCTGACTGTCCACTAGCTGACTCTGTGTCGCGTATTGGGAAAACTCAATGTTGAGCAAACGATGAACTGCAGCAAACAAAATGTGAATCAGCTGCTCGTCAGCAAGCGATACACCGCAAACTGAGTACGCGCGTACTCAGTATGCGCTGTTCGGACATTTTATTTAATTAATTTAATATAGGTATGTAGGATAGGTTAGCAAACTAAAAGCTGTCAGCATGAGCAGTCAGCAGGAACATGACGATTTTTTACCTATTTGTGTGCCATTAGTACGTAGTATTATTATAACTAAAAAGTAAAAGTAACTAACGCGGTTAAAAAGTATCCTATGTGCTATTCTAGACTATAATCTATCTCTGTGCCAAATTTCATCCAGATCTGTTCAGCCGTTCTGGCGTGAAAGAGTAACAAACATCCATCCATCCATTCTTATAAACTTTCGCGTTTATAATATTAGTAGGATGTTCTGTGCCATTAGATAAAAAAGCGATGATTGCTTAGTTGGAGAAGGCTGACCTCTCAAACTAGAGGCAGCGGGTTCGATCCCAGCCAGAAGGCCTGCAACAAATTGTTAATTATGTATGTGCGTAATTAATATCATCTGCTACATATTTATGTAGCCAGTTGGCGTATCCGGTGTACGGCGACAGGCTCGCCCCCTTCCACATTTGGGACTGACTATTGTCCGGTGAAGCGTGGATATTAAAATACACCTCTGCCAGCCCCTTTGATGAAAAGGCGTGACGTACATAGAGGTACAAAAAGGTCCACTAATGTCGAGATAATATCGACTGCACCAGAATTGCCACCCAGACCAATTCACCTCCTAAATAAGGTGCAAGTTGTAACACGTAAACACCACCATAATATCGCCACAAAAAGCGCATATTCTAAATCCCGATACGTCACAGCGAAACGACTCTTAATTTGAAATCGACGCGTTGATGCCTTACCTTGCTTCTTGTTGGCGGAAAAAAGCCGATAGAATGTCCGTGTTTAGCCCCTGTTCGTAGTCCGAGGGATAGAGGATGGTTTTGATCACGAGTCCCGAGGTGAGTTAATGTTGCAACTGTACTGAAACACATAATTAAAAAGAATTTAAGCTAAGTGCTTCTTGGGCTCCAAATACTACTTTCAGTAAGGTTCTTTTTGATCTTTATATTTTATTTTTATTTCTCCAGCAGTAGTATCACTTTTATCATTATTATTATTATCATGGAAGCTCAGTCTTATTCTTAATATATTTATCTTTTTTATATTTATCTTATGTATCATTCCTTGCCTGTTCCCGATATTCCCGATACATTTGTTTCGTTTTATTTCTATAAATTTAATATAATAGTTTATCTATTTTATACGCGTATGTTTATTTAAAATTAAAATTGCCTGTTAGCAAGCGACGACATAGATAAAAATTACACGCAGATTTAGGTAATGCTATTACTACTAACTGAAGTAGGTAGTCGAGAGAGAAAGAGAGAGGTATAACATCAAGTAGGTACAAAACAGTCCCTAGGCTTCTAGACTAGCAGTGCCTAGCATGTGTGCGGTGGCACAATGCTGTAAACGCATAGTATGCCTATAGCAGGAGTGCGGGTTCGATGCCCGAGCCGCGCACGTGGTTGGTGCAACACCCTCGGACGTAAGCAAAAACCAGGGAAGCTACAGTGAATCACAGTCAAGTGACTGGATGTACTCAGGCGAGGGGGCAGGGGGTAAAACGTTTAAAAAGTTTTTTTTCGGCACATTTGGAAGACTAACGAAAACATGTTAACAAATGGAGAAGGTATTTTTAGATGTATTTTTAAACAGTGACTAAGTTACTATAATTTTTTGAAAGTTTAGACCAACACTCCGTAGATCCGTCAGGATGTGCCCTTTTGGTTAGTACTAGAAGAGTGTAGATTATGGTTTCATTTTTTAATATGAAATTACAAAAATAGTTTTAACGGTTTCGTCTATTTTGTTACGCATACTTGTTTTGACCTCCACAATAGAAAATATCCAGATAGATCTCCATCATAAAGAGGCTTTAAACAAGAATAGGTTACAGCTTTAAAATTTCAAATAAAATGTGTTTTATATATATATATGTATCTGTTTCGACTTCATCATCGTAGAGTTTATAATACAAGTATACAGTTTTTACTTTAATTTAATTATAAATTTTAGTTTAATTATAATATTTACAATGTAACATAAAGGTGTTTTGTGTGTAGTGAATAGCCCCATTTCCCTGCGCCTTGAGTCCGCCCCTGCCCCACTTGCAACTGACATCGCATGGACTAATGAACGCTATTTATGTAACGAGAGTAGGAAACTATTGTCTTCGTAACAGAACACGCGGAAATAAGGGATTTTTACGAAATATGTTACTTGCTGGTAATATAATATCAATTATAAAATAACTAGTTAATTTGCGCTTGCATTCGTTTTCCAAGTGATACCTTGCATTATTCTAACATAAAAACTAGTGTATACCATACGCAAGTTAAGGTCTGAGGTATTCATATAATCATAGTAGTTCATTCATAGTGTCCTTAGGAGTTAAGTGGAAACAAAAATACACACAAACAAACGAATATTACTTTTATATGACAGTTGTTGGTGGTTTGTAGTCAAAGTCAAAGTCAAAGTCAAAATGTTTTTATTCAATTTAGGTATCAAAGATACACTTATGAACGTCAAAAACGTCGTTTGTAGGTTTTTGTTTTTACGATAATTATTTAAAGCTGCTGTTTTAAAAAAATATCACAAAAAAAGTCTCAATTACCTACACCAAATCATTATCCCATGTTGCAGACATTGCGAATACATTACATTTTTTTACTTGTATAAATATACTAGCTACGCCCCGCGGTTTCAGTCGCAGTTAAAAAGTATCCCATGTGCTATTACACACCATAATCTATACCTTTGCCTAATTTTATCCAGATCCGTTCAGCCGTTCTAGCGCGAATGAGCAACAAAACAAACAGGAAACATCCATCCACCCAAATTTTCGTATTTATAATATTAGCATGAATTGCGATGTGGTTCTCAATCTAGGCATTAGGGGTTTGTCTCACCGAACCCGGGAAGAGATTGAATTAGCCACCGATCCCTTTTTTATGATTGAATGGGGCCCACGTTTGACAGCAACACACCTGATGGAAAGTGACGATGCGGTCTAAGATGGAGCACGCTTGCCCATCAGTGGGGCTATTCCTGCGCGTGAGATGAGATGAGATTTTGTCTTGGTCACTCTCACACCGATGACGTTTCAAACGAGAGCAACAAAGACGAAAAAAGGTGAGATGGAAATCTCAAATCTCCGAATAGGGCCACAGGTGTCTATTCACTCTTGTCTTGAAGAGATCCGGTAACTATTATCCTGGCGTTGTATCCACCGATCCCGGGATCAGTTTCCTTCAACATACAAATAGCAACCGAAACCCACACACTGGCCCTCGGACATCGTTGCACGTAGATCTTTTCTAATTAAAATTACCTAACACTTCCATTATAAGCTGCAATTTCCGACAATGAACAGAAGGAACTAATAAACATAACGTGGTAACAATGAGGATTAGTCAACGCTAGGGAAGCCGCAAGTCACCGCCCGTCGACGGCTATGCTAGGAATTTAGATAAATAAGTAGAAAATTGCTGTTACGCTGCTACCAGCTGTTTCCCAACCGCGGGATTGAGACAGTGTTGATAGATCGGTTTATGTACTAGGAATGTGCGCTAATGGATGCAGTGGGGAAATAGTTCAAAACATGGGGACGTGCCCTAACATTTCATGTGCAATATGGTTTAAGTTATGTACAGCACCAAATATGCCTAGTCTATTCAGCATACATCTTCATCAAATGTGTTGGTAAGTTTAACTTTGATTGACAGGTGCCTATGTACGCCGTTTACAAGCTTATGTCGACCCTTTTTATCGAGACAGACGTATATATAGATATACACATAGCCTTGTCACGCTTTCACACGACAAAAATGTTTGAGAAGATTTTGTCGCGGTGCGTTTTCTAGACCTACAGGATGAAATAAAGCCTACAAGAACAAAAATTTTAATTACGTTAAAAAACCAGCTTTCTTACAAAAGTACATATTTCAATCACCATCAGTCCCTTCAGTGCTCTACTGGAAGAATACCTCCAAATAATAATACACTGCATACAGTCTTATCTACGAGTATTTGTATCCAGTTACGACCAGCCTTCCATGTCAAACCATTAAGTGATGACGTCACTATCGATGACCACTAAGTTTGCGGCTTCGTGATCTCTAAAACACGTCTCATAGTCGACGGTTCTCTGATAGATAAAACCCGCCCACTGCCTCTTCAGACACAGAATAAATATAGTGCTTCAGTTCAGTCCTAATTATCTTGACTAACCTAACTAAGATCATTGATGTCTTTATTATTTGCAGCATCATTATTTTAGAAGCTTTAGATCTGACATCGAATTTTTTTTATCGAAATCGAATTAGGCCTATTGTTAGATAGGTATTTTTTGATAGGTTTTTATTGAAAATGTGTGTTTCAAAGTGTAAATCTCACTGATGATGATGTTCTAAAGTTTGTAACAGACTCGTGAGCTGATGAAAATGAGCTCAAACACGGCCGTTCTACCATTAATGAATTATCGAGGAGTTCCTATGATTGCCTTCCGACAACCCATCAAACCAAGGTATCTAATTTAAGTCAAATCGAACGTCAGAAAGTGGTTCCAATTTAGCTTCCAAGATTTGACCCAAACGTACAAAACACGATAAGTTTAATAAAACCATACTCGCATTACGACAACAAAAGACTTTCCACACAACAGCCAAGCCAACGAAGCCAACATAACCATAATCTAGATTATGTCATGGGATTACTGGAGCTCAAATAATAGCATTTCACTCGAGGTCAGGTACGTCCTGTCCACCAGCTTGGTAGTTAGCGCACGTCCTCGGCCAATCTCTATGCTGGACGCTCCTCAGCGCTGCCACGCATACTTGGCCTAGCCTAGACACAAAGTAGGGGCACTATGATTGTTGGACATGTCAAAAAGATTGCTTTGCTACTTTTGAGATATGTTTTACAGCGTGGAAACTGCTTGGTAACAAGCTGAAGATTATCATCTTCCAGCTGCGTCTTGCAGTTCCACCCACAATTACATTAAACCAAAAGAATACTATGTGCTATTCAAGCTATTCTGTGGCAATTTTCATCTAGATCCTTTCAGCCGTTCTGCCGTGATACAACATCCACCCAAACTTTTGCATTTATAATATTAGTGAGATGAGTTTTGTAAAGTGACAAGATCATGTAAGTATCTTTCAACTAAAACTGCACGCCTCTCGCGAGTCAGCAACTTGAGATCGCGCAGATCAAACTAAACGATCTCATCCTATTTGTAACAGACCGATGGGTCTTGTAAGCAATTCTAGTCCATCGCCCCAAATGTGTATCGTCTACTCTTGAGCAATGAACTTGACACAATTCACGGAAGCTGGATGTAGCACAAGACAGCCAAGACTAGAAAAGTCCAGGGAAAGTTTTTGCCCAGCAAGTAGTCTTCCCAATCCAACAACAACAACAACCCTTTGCAGGAAATTACCTTCTAAACAACAAAAGGCACAAACCTAGCATCAAGTACCTGTATCCTTTAAATCTTACGCTTCCTTACACGAGAAGGAAAGGCAGTAAACATCAAATGACTCACATTAAATGAGTCGTCAGTGGTTGTGTGAGTACTGTGTGAGTAGTTCAAGGTCTAGGCATTGTCCTTGTAGCATAGCTACCCTACGTGGGTCAATGGTGCACTGGACTAAGGCGCAGTCAGTCTGCAGGCACACTGCCAATTGCTAATGCATTTAGCGTAGATCAGTTGCAGGACAGAGAATTGCTTTACAATTAATAAAGTTAGATACAATTAGATCCTTGAAGTTTTTGTGGGGTTCTGAAAACAGAATTTGAAAACATCCAGATTTCAAATTAGTTACTATGACGTGAACGATGGCAAAAATAGAAATATCTAGCTAAATAAATAGAAGGATAATTTTATTTTCTGTGCTCTACTTCTGAGATTTAAAAATGTATTTATTTGCATCGTAATTCATGTTCTTAATCGCTGCAGTCCATCAACACCCATAGCGAAAAATTAAGCCGCAAACCGGCTCCAGCCGCTTTTTGGTAAACACTGCTGCGTAGCAATTCTTTGTGCTTTCTGACACTTATTCTACATAGTATATAGCAAGCTCTAGATACTCCCTACCCTGCACCCTATACGCTACCCTGCTCACGCGTGCGCATAGTAAAAGTACTTTCGTTCGAGGCCGCATTGTCATTCAGTCGGACCGACGATTCCTGTGACTACAAGTATCTGCTGTCACCACCTACTTTTAGAACTGCTGCTTTGGTTTACGTGCTGCTATTTTATTGCTGTTGCGTGCTAGCCAGAAGTAAATGAAGTTGTTTGACAGCAGCGTAAGATACTAAGGATAGCTTTAGAAAGTTTTTAAGTTTTCTATTTTGTGTAAATCTCTGATGAGACTGGCTGTTTATTTCACAAAAAAGGTAACTCAAAGAAAGTTTGGAGTTAGGCATCAATCAGCATTGCTGAAAATATAGGTAGTTACTATTCATTTAACCCAATCTTCGGCTTCCTACTTCCAGGGGCCCAATTGGGAGATTTCAAATTTTCATCTCACCATTTTTCGTCCTTATTGCTCTCGTTTGTAACGTTGTAGGTGTAAGGATGACCAAGATAAAGTATCATCTTATCTCACGAATAGGAATAACCCTCCAGGCTATACCAACTCTCTTACGTAATGTAAGTGTAAAATCACTCCCGCTCTCTCACTGTGTCCTAGTACTACGTTTGCCGATTCGTGAACTAGAATACTATCCAACGGCAGGCAGTAAAAAGTAATAGGATAATTTTGAGAAAGATCGTTAGTTGAAAGCCCTACTCTTTTTGATACTCTTACTCGTATCTTACTGTTTAAAAAAATGTTAATTATCTAAGTAGAATATAACATCTAACAGTGTACGAGTACAAAGATGGTATGTTAATTAATAATTTAAAGCTGAAAGTTAATTTAATTTTCTCTTAATGTTTAATTCGCAAAAAGTTGATTTTGTAGCATGATGAATCTTTAAATTAATGTAGAATTTTCGAAAAGTTGAATATAGTTTACTTTTACGACATATTTAGAAAAAAAATACATTATCACCACTTTAGTTTCGTTTCAGGATATTTATCTCTATTTACCGCCATATTTTTCTAAGAAAACTTAAGCTAGCATTAAATTAGCATACTTTCTTCTGTGATTCACAGCCGTTCTCACCCATAGTTCCCTTCCTATAATAGCTGAAATGAATTGTTAATGGTATTAAATAGCACATACAAACGGATGTTACACGTTCCTAGGACGTGGCGCGAATGGACTGATGAATATTTACGGTTTTATAACGTGGGATTGGTGATTAATATTGTATGAAGTACGGCCCTTAAGAATGGATGATGATGATGGTAAAATGAATTCAAATACTCATTCAAATAATTAAAGCTATTTTTGTGCTCTATCGATGTTGTATCCTTTGAGTTCCGAGTGAAACCGAGTTTGAGTTTCACAAAGAATTTTCTAAAGGTCTAAATGATTTTTGTCACTTATTTTTTGACTGCCTCGGTGGCTCAGTTGGTAGTGAACCTGCCTTCTGAGCTTGGGGGCGTGGGTTCGATTCCCACCTAGGGCAAACATTTATGTGATGAACATTTGTGTTTGTTCTATGTCTGGGTGTTAATATGTATTTAAGTATGTATTTAAAAATATCTAAGTATGTATATCAGTCCCTGGCAGCCATAGTACAAGCTTTGCTTAGTTTGGGGTCAGGCGACCGTTTGTGGAAGTGTCCCGAATTTATTTATTTTTATTATTATTATTTTTTATTTCTTTTTGTGTTAGAAAATATCTTTAAAACGTTCAATATATTTAATGTAATTCTCACATAATTTCATTACAATAGCGTCGTTTACTTTCTTGGTCACCATTTTTTTGTCACCATATCATGTTTTTTTTTTCCAACCCAGCTAAAACGAAAATTCGTTTTCAAAGGTTTTCTTTGTTTTAGGAAAACTCAAAATTTGTTCAAAAAGTTAGAAAAAATCTAATTTTGGAATCATCATCTTACATCAATCATCTTAAATTATGTAGATGTAGGTAAATTTTACCCATGTCCTTACTTTTATGTAAGGGTTTTCCCACTTATAAATAGAATATAGGACAGGATGTGGCATGGAACGTTTATTGTATTCCACTCGGGTCTGTATGAGTAATGATGTCGTCCTTCTGGTACAAGGACAGCCGTGGTTTGCATTGGCATGTGTGAACTCTAGCTGAAAATCATTGCCTAGAACCTAGAACATATTCTTGCGTGAGATATTTTGTGGTCCTTGTCTCTCTCGTTTGAAAAGTCATAGGAGTGAGTGACCGAAATGACATCTCACGCGTCAAAATTGTAGGTCAGCATAGGTATTCACAATCATTTGGAAACGTTTCCGTTCGGATCCCAAAAATTGTAAACTGAAATTATTAGAATCACAATCCGTATGTATAATTCTAATTTTAATTAATTTAATCATTTATATTTAGTATAATTGATGAATTGTATTAATAAATGGCTTGCTGTGCGCGTTGGCTTCGCTGTAAGCACAGTAAGCATTTAAAATAAAATAAAATAAATAAATAAGTTTTTATTAAACGTGATTAATCCTTCTGATCGGATTTTTACTCGTTTTTCTATTCCAAAATTTGTAAAAGTAAATTGAGATTCGAAGTATGTAGGTAAGTTTGAAATTTGTGGGCTCCGATCGGAAACGTTTCCGAACGGTTGTGAATAGCACCCCTGCTGATCGAACTTAAGCGGAGATTTGTGAAACAATCAGTGGAATTGTTTTTATGTGTGTGATATTTTCTGGTCATTGTCTCTCTCGTTTGAAAAGTCATAGGAGTAAAAGTGACCAGGATAACATTTCTCGCGTCACACTACGAGGCCTGGAACAGTATTTTTACATGTCGAGATTATTTTCGTTATTGTTTCTCTTGTTTGAAAAGTCATAGGAGTGAGAGTGACCAAGAAAACATCCCACGGCCGAACATTTTTGCTTTGCATTTACACTAACAATATGATTATTGCATAGAATAAATATATTGCATTGTATGGCATAGAATAATGTTTAAGACAATAAAATAGATACACTACGAGTATATTGGGAGAGGTCTCTGGTTTCCGTAGCACAGATTTCTACTAGTCCGGAGACCAGTGGCGTTAATATTTTTGTTGTAAAATTAGTTTTTATGTCAAATAAATAAATGATTTATTGATTGATAGCAATTGCACCTTAGGTAATTTGATTGTTATCCTATCCTACTATCCTACTAATATTATAAAATTCGAAAGTTTGTAAGAATGGATGGATGGATGGATGTTTGTTACTCTTTCACGCCAGAACGGCTGAATAGACCTGGATGAAATTTGGCACAGAGATTTGGCACATAGGATACTTGTTAACCGCGGGTGAAACCGCAGGGCGCAGCTAGTTTTGTTATATTTTAAAAACAACGAAACTGTCATTCATAAAATTTACTACAAAAATCACTAGGACAACCATATAATAGCTACCACTGGAGCTAATAGCCGAATATCTGACAAATCACGACCAAAACCGCAGAGTACAACTAGTGAAAACTAAGTCAAGAAAATGACGACAAGCCACTTGGAAATCAGCGCTGGGAAGAAATTTTCAGCATTATAGCTGAGCATTGACCTTTTTTGACGTTCTGGACACAGTGAAACAGTGGAAACAGTGACACCACTGTTTTCTTTAATTTGTGTATTGGTATTAAGTATTATCACCGTCTTTGTAGTGTCTTGTGTGTCAAAATAAATGTATCTTTCTTTCTTTCTAAATCCTGCCCTAGATTCTATTAATAGTCCAGGGGGGCTATTCCTGCGCGTGAGATGAGATAAGATTTTATCTTGGTCACTCTCACACCTATGACGTTTCAAACGAGAGCAACAAGGACGAAAAAAGGTGAGATGAAAATCTGAAATCTCCGAATAGGGCCACAGGCTACAGAGCGCTGTGAACCAGTTTACTGTGGCCATAAAAACGACCGAGTTGTATGATTCGTGTTCGCTGTTCCAAGGTACTATTCACACAAAATCATATCATCAGATAATTCGTTTACGATATTTTTCCAAACAAAAATCATATCTCCGCAATTTTGTAAAATAATAATTGTTGATAATAATAATAATATAATGCATTTATTCAGGAAATTAAACCCGCAAGTAGATACATAATTAAAAAGTCACAAAATTTAGTTAAAATAGAATTCAATTTGTCATGTCAAAATAATCAAATTCCAATTAGTAATACAATAATATTAATAAAATACAAATAATCCAAATGAAATCACAATAAACACATACAATAAATAGAAATAATAATCACATAAGTCAAATCGAGTGAATTATACACTAAATTATTAATTTTACAACTGTCTCACAGGCTTAGGGTTAAGAAATGCGACCTGTAGAGAGAAAGATCCGGACAGGGATCCAGACAGAAGTCGGACATACGAAAGCATTTTTGTCGAAGCTGAAGAATAGACGCTTCGTTCGCTAACGATCGCTCCGTTGATGATGTCTAGGTACTCTAGGTAGGTATGACTCCGACGTAGTTGTGCCGATTTTTACAATTGTGACTCTATAGTAGTACTAGATTTGTAGTATTAATAGGTATATTACGGTATTTATATTGTATAGTATTAATTTAACATATTTATTTATTTATTTAAGCACACAAAACAGAATACAATCATAATTAGAAAAAAAATATAGGACAATAATGGTTTGGTTCTAGACCATATTCCTAAACATGTGTACATAGCATGAACAAATTATCGAATCAGCTTAGTGTACATATCCTGATTTAGATGGAACGGAAATTATTAAACTGTTACAATAGGTCTTACTCATAAAAAAATATATATGTTAATAGTATTGATTTGATTGTTTACTTAGTTTACACTCTATGGGTTCAAGACCTCGCGGCCGACGTTTCGCCTCCGCTACAGGTCGCATTCCTTAACCGATTCTCGTGAAATTTTGTGAGAAGGTTCAATAGTCATATGGATTTTTATTGTACAGTCAGTTTTTGTAAATTTTTCAAAATGGCATTTGAATTATTTCTCCATTATGGCAAATTTCCTAAAACTGACTCGACATTGTTTGTCGAGTTGAGTCGAGTCAATAGTTTAATAATAATAATAATATAATAAATTCGGGACACTTCCACACACGGTCGCCTGACCCCAAACTAAGCAAAGTTTGTACTATGGCTGCCAGAGACTGATATACATACTTAAGTACATATTAACACCCAGACATAGAACAAACACAAATGTTTATCACATAAATGTTTGCCCTAGGTGGGAATCGAACCCACGCCCCCAAGCTCAGAAGGCAGGTTCACTACCACCTGAGCCACCGAGGCAGTCTTTATAAAATTATCGATTCTACTCGCAAAATTTATTTATTTATTTGCCAATATACAGTGCTGCATAGTGCTTAGACTAATTACAAGTACAAAGACCCTGTGAGGGCGCTGCAAAATAGGTTTAAGTATTTATAATTTTACAAATAGTATAACATCAAATCTTACACAGTGTTATATCTATCATACTCAACACTTATATAACATTATTTCAAGGGAATAGTGTGAGAAATGCGATCTGTAGAAGAAAACAAAGATCCGAACAGAGATCCAGACAGAATTCGGACATACGAAAGCATTAATGTCGAAGCTGGATGATGTAGGTACTGTAGATAGGTAGACTGTAGGTATGTAGGTAGGTATGCCAATTTTTGACAACAATTGTGACTCTATACATAGTTTTATTTCTCAATATCTCCACGCCCCAAGTACCGTGGAAAACATGAAGCCGGGAAACAGTTTCCATACGGAAGAGAAAGCTGGCGCTGGCTGCTTCCGCGCTGTTTACTTCATCTCAGATTTTATTGGCAGATAGGATACTTCTAAAGATAGTAGTGGTTATTTTAATGACTTTTATACATTGTGTGAACAAATGTACGTGTTGTATGTCATCTGCTACATGACTGGAGCCCGGCGTTTGGTGAGAGGCTCGCCCCCTGTCACTGTTTGAGACTGAATATCGTTTGTCGAAGTGTCGGTGTTGTATTACTCGTCTGTCAGCCCCTTGAGGGTACAGGCGTGACGATATGATAAGATGATGATGATGATTTTTTTTATATTCAAGTAGAAAAAAAAAGATGATTATTGTCATTGTTCGCCAGTAGGTAATCTTCATAATAAATCGTTAATCTTGTTAATTTTGTTAATCTTAAACCCTAAGGATTAGCGAACTTATCCTAGTTTGAGAAAAGCTGGTAAGTATAACTAAATAATCATCGGAATTAGCTTATTTTTAAAAATCAAGTACCTAAGTTTTAAGTGTAAAAATGAATAAATAAATCAAACAAAATTTTTTAATTTTTTTTTACAACAGACTAGGCATGTGTTTGACCACTGACTCGCCTGATGGAAAGCGTCGACGTGATCGAAGGTGTAACACGCTTGCCTAGGAGATACCTATTTTACTTTACTCTTAAACACCCCTGGATTGTATTTAGGTGGAAAGACAGACAATCAATTTAGTCATTTAGTCAATAAGAATTTACTTTTAGTACCAGCTCACTTAAAAGCTACCACATTGACAATGTAACTTACCTAATAGTCATTTCCCGTATGTCTTTCGCCTGTCATTACAAACAATACTCGGCGGTAACAGCAAATTGCAGCAGATGCTTATCACAAATTGCAGTATCGCAGACTACCGTCAAGGAAGCTGGACGAGGGTTCGGCGAACAGTGTCATTAAATAAACCATTTCACTTAGACGTGAAGCACTGTATTCACGTGTCAAGAACTTCGATCGAAGAGGTTCCAACGAACGAAGAGGTTCGAACGAACTAAGACGTTCGAACGAACGAAGAGAACGGATTTCTTGAGAAGTTCGCCTCGAGCTCCTCACGAACTCCATGAGCAGAGCCCCTGGACTGATTTGACTTTCATTGGAACTGCTTCCGCTAGTTCAATAATCTGGATGTCTTCAAATTTCAAATCCGTTTCTTCTTAGCAAGTGTGCTCTATCTTAGACCGCATTGCTTACGTCAAGCGAAAAACGCAAGCCTATCAACGAATGCAAAAAAAAAGCTTCTTAGCGGAATTTACACACACACATTACACATTACATAGCACATTATAACATACTCGTAGGTATCGTCACGCCAATCCCTCGAAGAGACTAGCATAGGTGTAAGACAACACCCGCACTTCCCTAGATATCAGCAGAAAATTCTTAGTAGTCAGATTAAAATAAAATTAACTAAAAGTACCTACCATACTAAGAAAAAAAAACCATAGAAATCAGAAAACAGAATTTATTGCTAACTCCTGTACTTACACGTCACAGTTGAATATTTATAATGAAAAACGAATGTCAGAACAACAATAATTGGTAATTATGTCAAATATAAAATAATTCATTAATGTCATTAAACAGTTAAGTAAAATAAAAATTGTTAAATATTATGTTTATATACAAAATAATAATAGTTCAAAAGTCTCTTAGATCTTTGTAATATCTACATCTGCATCTATTTTCGTGATCTAAATTACCGTTTGGCTGAAAATGTAATAGTAACTTTGACTTTGAATATATATTTTTTTTGTAGATAGATGGGGACTTTAACATTTAATTTATAATGGTGTTCCCTTCGATATATAAGGGAGAAGCGGTACAAGAACCTAAAAATGTTCCGCAAAAATTAGGTGCTTGATAATTATTGGTTTCTCGTTCTCGCCATAGTCTCTTGTACATCTCTCTATCTTTGTTATTGATACACGTAATATAATACTACTATCAACGAAGCTGTGTAGTGTCCGTTTGCTTGTAGATATTGGGTCCACGCGCTGTGTACTAGAAATTAGATTCGTACCGCTTTTTCCTTGGTGTTCCCAACATTTGTGCTAATTTTCAGCTGTATGCGTATTGTTGTAACCTTACCCCTATTTTATGGGCTAACTTGACCAGGCAAATAATAGCGTTAAACTACAATTAAATAGATTTACTACAGAATCCATTAAAGACATATAACAGTTCCATACATTTCATCACGTCTTTTCCCTGAGTGAGCTGGCATAGGTGTAATACAGCACCCACACTTTACCTTGCGATATTCAGTCCCAAATGTGGCAGGGGGCGAGCCTGTCGCCATACACAGAGCTCCAGTCATTTAGCAGATGACAAACATACGCACACATGTTCACATAATGAACAAATTGGTGCGTACCGTTAGCTGGGTTTGAATCCGCTCCCTCTGGCTTGAGAGGCGGGCCTTCTCCAACTAGGCCATTATCGCTCCTACCACTATAACACTACCACTATGAAAAATTACTTGACCTTTAAAACCTACACTAATTAACATGCACATTCATAAATCCTCATGCTCCCATTCTGAACCGTAAGTTACCGTGAAGTTTAGAATTCGACACAACAAAACCCTTTGTTTGACTGACACACTTGCTTTACGAGGAAAAAAATATGCTGCTCATTTCCATTTCAAGAATCAAATTAGCACTGTAACTGGTATTCTTAAAAAGTTACCTCAAATTGAGGAACTATTGAGGTTGTAATGTACTCTTGAGGTTGTAAAAAGTTTGTAGTTTACTTTAGAATAGAATAGAATATTTTTTATTGCTTAAACTGTGTAGGTATATAAAGTGTTCTTAATTTAGTGGTTCAGAGTTTCAACAGTTTGCTCATCGCGGACGTGCAACATGAAGTTCTTAAAAACTATGTTTAAATTATTTACACCTTAAATTTAACTAGCTTAATCTTGATTTAAATTTAAGCGTTATTGGAGCTTCTCTACTTTTACTTATATTATCAATTATTATGTGAACACTGTGGGTATAACAGCAATATTTTGTACTACACACATGAATGCCGAGACTCCTAACTTGAAGCATTTTAATAAAATGTTTTAAAGCTGATTCGTGGATTTTAAAAATAAATATAGAGAACCAGAAGTGAAGAAGAGAGAAAAGGAGAACGAGAAGCGGAAAAGTATGTGTATGCATAATTTATTTAGGCTGTCTTGGAAATCTTCATCTAAAAATCAAAAAATAAATACACATAACAAAACATTTTACACTATATATAAATGACATTTTACTCTATTTCCACCCTAATATGCTAAAAGATTTTGGTTTCCTCAAGTGAGGACTCCTCAAGTCGAGGTTGAGAGGCTTAAACACAAATACAAACAATTATGTATGATTCGTTGACTCATGAGGTGAAAAAATCGCCAAAGTATGCCAACGACCCGTGAACTCTGAGCACTCGTTAATTTTGGCAATCTGATCTCTCGCTCATATGTATGTATGTACTTAGTATGATTGGTAATAAGCGATCAATGATATGCTCTGCTGAATTTTTATTACTTTTAGGTACTGAGTTGGTACATTGCGAAGGCGGTATAGGAAGCAGCAGATAAGACTTGCAAACTGGAAAAGGTTTTGTTTTGAATGAGGTTTATGACTGTTGGTCACTGAGGCCTCTACAGCATATCAGGCAAGGCAAACGTAGACCTTAAGATGGCTTAAAAAGGTGCCCTCTAAAGAAGAGACTTTTACTCAGCAGTGGGTGGAAAATGTACAATGATGAACGAGGGTGGAATCCTGAGTCAGCTTGTAGGTCTAGCATACGAGTAGCTAGCATCTTTTGTTTGGCGTATTAGTAAACTAAGGCAGTAGAATACTATAGGCAAATCTTTCGAAGAACCCGTAGTCGTTTGACGTATGAAATAATTAAAAAGGTGACAATCGGGATAGCAAAGTTTCTTAATCAAAATTAACTAAAAAAAAGTAATTAATTAACAAAGTAAGTAGATATTAAAGTAAATTAAGGAAAGACAATCCTAAGGCCTACGGGAATCATCGGACGATTCCATCGATAGCCTTCAAAAGGCTACATGCTGTCCTGTTACGCTTGTCCTTACGACAGCAAAAAGGCCAGCCTACGCTGTCGCCCTCCTGGGCTCGTTTGTGTTGGTATCTTGAGCCCCATCTCCAACCACCAGCGAGTCCAGAGTTCCCCTTTTATAGTAGGCTCTCTACTACAGGCAGGGGATACCCATACTGTAGTTTAGTGCCCGACATCAGGACGAAAGACGTCAACATCTAATGATTTTCAGAAATCGAATAAGTAAAAGACTGACGTTGATATCGAATGATTGTATGTGTTGTTTAAATCTAGTATATTAAGATAGAAAGATAAAGTAAAGAAGTAATGTTAAGCAGGAAACATAACAATTGTACTGTCCCCAACGATCCCGAATGCAAATGCCAGTTTCTAAATCGACTGTTCTTTTGAAGCGCATCGTTTATACCCACTTTCTTATGTTAATATGAACACAGAATGACCAATGCCCATTGAAGCGTGGACAATTGCACTCAATAGCTTCCTGCACATTACACGCGCACAATGGGTCCATTCAACAATTATCTGGACAAACTATACAGAAAAAGTGTCTAACGTCAGATCGAAATTTAAAATAAAATTTCGTGTTTTTTTCGTTTTACAAGGGTTGCTCTCTTGGGATTATCGATTCGTAAAGTTAGCGCCGCTTTCTTGTTATGTTGAAGATACAATTGTGGCAATCGAATTATGAGTCTTCCTGGATTTGTCAAATGAAGAGATAAATTATGGTTTGAGTGATGTCGTTTTGAAGGAACACGAGGGAGTAATGCTTGAACAATAGTTTTGTCACTTCTTACCTGTTTATTTAGACGCTAAACTACGAAAACTTTTTACAAATTAATTCAAAAGAGAACGTGATTGATTAATTTTTGTTGATGTCACTCAGATAAAATCATAAACATCAATGGTTTAAACTTGAAACGGTTTACCTGATAAACTGAATTTAGCATACAAAAACCCTGTTGCATCCGCAAGCTGCGCATTGAGTATCGACTGGAGGATGCAATTATTCTAGTTTAAATTAAATATTGGCTGGAAAAATGTTTAACACACATCGCGCTCCGCCCCTCTAAAAATGCGAACGCAGACACTAATCACGTCGGTTTTGTTTGTAAACTATTCGCGTCGTCGTGCCGCTACTTTCTTACAATAAAAGCCGCCAACATGTGATACAGATTTTTAAACATTTCTGTAAAATTACCTTTTTTTTTTTTAAACGGGTCATACTCGTAATTTTTGACGAGCATTTTTTTTGGTATTTTTGCATGAACACTTATAAGTGTGTGCAACTACCCACTAATTATCCAACAGGGTTTTCGTAACTCCCTGTATACCGGGTGTAAGGAGACCGTTCTCGAAGCCGAAACGCCGTTATTATACTATCTATACACAACCCGAAACCACTAACTATTAGCCATATAACTGTTATTTTAAACTTTTAGAAATTTGCAAACCAGCAATGTAACGCGTTTATATCGCGGGGGTCAATGGTCGGCGCCAGTACCTACGGAAAGTGCGACGACGCGCCGCCGCGGGCCGCGCGCGCGCCGAGACAGCGGAGGGCGCGGGCGGCGCGGCACCTAGGTCGCGACCGCGCGCAGCTGTGTGCGGGCGTTCACCTCTAGCGTCAGCTGTTAGGCATTTAGTATTAGACTGCCGTTAGGGTAAATTTTTTTTTTTTTTGGTAATTGGTGTTTAAACTAGCTTTTTAAAGCTTGTATAACTTGTGTCGATGTTAAAATATCAGATTTTAAGTTTAAAAAAAAAGTCTTTTTTTCGCGTTTTTTTTAGTCGCTTTGTATTAGTAATCCCCACCACTATTCCCAGTTTTCGTTTTCGAGAACGGTCTCCTTACACCCGGTATATGTACGTCCTAAAAATTGTACACTAATTAAATATTTAATTTGGTTAACATGACTTACGGTTTATACGTAACAAAACAAATGACACAACATTCGAATGATGCCGATCGGTGTTCCAGGTTCAATTTGTGCAAACTCATATTAATGATTCATTTCGGCTTCCACGACGAAACAAACTAAGTACCTACCAAAAATAAATAACTTCAAAATGTATTGATATTCTAACATAAAGTATGTTGCTTCAGTAAATATATTCAGGAAGGAATATATTTCCAACAAAAGACGAGCTATTAGTGGCTGTAATCTGCTCAATCCTTTAAATAAATACTTGAATACCCACTTAAGAGCCCATTCTTCTCTCTTAATCTCGCTACCCAAGAATGTTAATACTATAACAGCAACTCACCCAGTTTTGCACCACTAAACACAAAATTCAATGACACTATTCAGTATATTGAATAACATTTTCGTGCAACCATTTAGCGACTATAATTAAAATTTTGGGTGGCATCTCCTTCTTAAAATATGTCCAGGTTAATCGTGTTTCGGACCACTGTGCGGCGTTGGATAAGTTCTAATAGAGTTACCGTGTTTGTGTAAATCTTAATCCTAAATTGGAAATGTTCTTTTACGATGTGCTTAAACTTTGACGTAACGATTTACGTACGGAATTTAATTACGCACCTTGATTATGTCATTTTCATGATAGAGTCATTTAATTGAGTTACCTAGTTTTTACGTAATTTCCATTTGGGGATTTCGCACTAAACTAGGTTTTCCTTGTGAATGTAAAGGTAAATCCAATAGTAGTGGCTTGGGAAATCAATTTACAATTAATGCGCGGTTTAAACTTAACTTTCAAACTTGTCCAAATTGCAAAAAAATCGGTCGATTTTGCGATTACTGATATGTATTTTTTTAGGCAAAGAAATAAGACGAGTAGCCTATAAATTCAGTATCAGCAAGATTTTAAAACCTATACCACGCACGCACCAATTTGTTCATCGTGTGAACATATGTGCGTATTGTATGTCATCTGCTAAATGAGTGGAGCCCGGTGTATGGTGACAGGCTCACCCCCTGCCTAATTTGGGTCTGAATATCGTCCGGCGAAGTGTGGGTGTTGACACCTCTGCCAGCCCCCTCGGGGGAAAGTAGACGATATGTATGTACATATATCTAGTTAAAAATTTGGGACTCAATAACATTTATAATTTTTTTTTATTTAAAAATTACACTCCACGGACTCCAGGGACCGTGACT
The DNA here is from genome assembly GCA_911728515.1 of Peribatodes rhomboidaria. Taxonomy (NCBI): domain Eukaryota; kingdom Metazoa; phylum Arthropoda; class Insecta; order Lepidoptera; family Geometridae; genus Peribatodes; species Peribatodes rhomboidaria. The sequence goes on from OU452190.1 coordinate 5,256,470, forward strand.
TTTGTTAACTTAAATCTTTAATTATTATTTAAGGGGAATACAGGTAGAGGAGGGTTAGTTATTAAGTCTTAATCTAAGATTAGGTTAAAGGTTATCAGATTTACTTATTGCATTGTGAGTACACCACGAGCAGACCAGCGACCCGCAAGCAGCACCCGATCACGAGTATGGCGCATGTGTCAGCCATCGCTCTCCTCAACCATATTTGAGGGAAGAGAACGACCCGACACACGATGCCGCCGCAAGAACGTGCCTTCGATAGTGAGCATGAATGCTCGAGACGAACCCACAATTTCTATAAAACGTGAAACAATAATATTTCCACACATACAATATATACTTACCGATTGAATAACTTGGTAAAGGTGTGGTACTTTCCCAAAGCCTCTCCAACACAATATATGTATTGTGTTACTCGTATGTACTACTATATAGCAAACATTTTGATTAAAAGAAATTTCATTACCTTTTTTGCTTGCAAGTCGTAAAATTTCAAGGCAAAGTACCGCCAATCAGCAATGATTAATGAACATACAAGCATGTTTGCAATGTCCATACATACAAATGACTCGGATTCTGTTCAGCCATCATGAGATGATAAATGAATATTTGATGAAGAATGGATTTTATGGTGAAGAGGTATGGATTAAGTGCTAGAATATGGACTGAGTTGGCAGGCACGTGCGAATATTAAAGAGTTGTGTGGTTAGGTTAGTGTGGAGAACTATTTTCTTTTCTTTTTTTAACTGACTTAAAATAAAAATAAAGGTTTTTGATTCGACTGTTATTTCTTTTTTTTTTGCTCTATCTATATCTCTACAATATTAACTAGCTGCGCGCCGCGGTTTCGTCCGCTGTCTAACAGGACCCTTAATGTTTTTTCGGGGTACATCCTATGCTAGCTTCGTTGAGCCGTTTTTGCGTGAATGAGTAACAAACGTAACATACATCCTATCCTATCCTTCTATCCTATCCTACGAATATTATAAACGCGAAAGTTTATATGTATGGATGGATGGATGGATGTTTGTTACTCTTTCACGCCAGAACGGCTGAACAGATCTGGATGAAATTTGGCACAGCGATAGATTATAATCTAGAATAGTACATAGGATACTTTTCAATCGCGGGTGAAACCGCGGGGCGCAGCTAGTTTATGATATTCGTAGACATAGTAGGATTAAAAAACAGTTATTTTAATTAAAAATAATTAAATTAAATAATACGTAAGTAGTTTATAATTTTTTTTTAAATCACTAAATTAATGGAGGAAACTAGCACTAAACCAACACAGATGGCGCCTCTAAGACACGTAAAAACTCAGCTATGGGTGAAATAGGAAATGTTTGATAATAGTACAAAAAAACTTGAATTTCTTTTCCACTTTTGCTGAGCATCGAACCCGTGCTGCCCGCGACAAAAGCGCATATTGTTAATCCATCATCTATGCAATTGTATTGTTCACTTCATGTTAGAGATAGTTTTTTTTTTTTTTCTAAAATACCCGGTGGTCAAGGCGAAACAAGGTGGTTTGCGACATATCCGCATTTTTTCTAGGCTAGTGATGAGAAACTATCGATGTTGTTCGGAGTTTCTCGACGAATATTTTAGGAATGTGGGCAAATTTTAATATTATTTCGTTGACTTTTATGATTCATCGCTATTTGCTTAACTAATAAGGTAACTAGTAAACTTAAACATAAATAAATCATGACGCCTTTCCCTAGAAGGAGATGGCAGAGGTGTAATACAACACACACACTTCGCCGGACGATATTCAGTCCCAAATGTGACAGGCAGTGAGCCTGTCGCCATACACCGGGCTCCAGCCATGTAGCAGATGACATATAATACGCACATATATTCATACAATGAACAAATTGGTGCGTGTCATCGGCTGGGTTCGAACTCGCTCCTTCTGGCTTGAGAGGCGGGCCTTCTCCAACTAGGTAGTCTATCATCGCTTATACTTAGTAACTGGTAACTTAGTAGAATTAGCAAATTACCTAAAAACTGCAGGAAACTTGAAATGAGACTTGAGTGGAAATATGGACCTACTTACATAATTGAAATACTAAAGTTAGTGCTTGTCATACGTAAATTATGAAAACACATCATAATTTCGGTACTAGAGACGCGACGTTAAAAACAATTAATAAAAAACTACCTCTCAATTGAAAATTCGAAAAAATTGGGCCTCATTACATCGATGACTTACACTTACATTACTTACATAACATCCCTAAACCCTTTCTCTAAGCGCACTTATTCATAACTAATTTAGCAAAAAACGCCTCCAACTGCCCTCTATCGAATAAACTTCTGTATATTCTGTGTCGACGATAATCCTCGTTTCTTGACAATGCAACACGCTTGACCATATTGTGTACAAGATTTGACGGATGGGACACCTAGCGGGTGGTACAGTTGACGGAAAGTGTGGGAGACCGGATTTAGTGTATAAAAGATAAAAAAAAATATTTAAAACCCTTGACAGCGATTTTCATCAACAGCGATTTTCATCAAACATAGCTAAGAATAATCTCGACTATGTCATCAAAAATAAAACAAAAAAACAAAATTGGTGCATCCGTTCGGGAGCTACGTTGCCACAGACAGACACACACAGACTCACATACACACACATACATACACACACACATGTACACACATGATTGCATACACACACACTTATACTACCCCGTCGTTTTTGTGGCGGGCTTAAAAACAGATGTACAAAGTTGACAGGTTTGTCATTACAATCAGTTGTAGCTTAATCTGCCAATTGCAGTATGCAGGGCAAAATCCTTCTCTTTTTTTAGTCAACGAGTCTAATTTGAAAAAAAAAGCCTTTTTACGCTAAGTCGAATTATTTACTTATTATTTACTTAGGGTTAAGTAATATTCAGTAAAAAAAAAAGTTGTTGAAACTATAATCTACTTTTCGAGACAGTCAATCTAAATCTCCTAATATAGACGAAAAAAATCACCCAAGCACACAAACCATGTTACATACCACAACTGAATCACACTAAACAAATAAAAAACAAAAAAATGAGTTTTTTTTCAATAAACTTGTGTAACAAGGTCAAAGTAACCAATATTTACAAACAAACGTGACCTCAACCTTCAAAAGAATGTAAACAAAATTTTAGCACGCTCTACATCCAGCGAATACAAATAATGGGAGCGAATAACTCATGTCGTTAGTACGAATGGGATAAAAGTGAACTTAATGTTTGGTCATTTGTTATTCGCTGCTCCTAATTGTCAGTGAAACTACTTGTGCTACTAGTGCTTATGTACTACTAGTGCTTTGTTACTAGATGTAATGTGGTTAACAAAGTTTTTGTTGAGTTTCTGATGAGTTTAAATTCACTTTTGCTTTGCAGAGTTTTTAGATTAAGGTTTTTATGGTTTCCTGAAAAGATGTATCATTTTGCACGTTTTTTTTTTTAAAGTAGAATTGGTCGATATTTGACCACCAACTTGCCTGATGTTAAGCGACGCTTTGGTCTAAGATGGAGCACGACGACCTAGAAGGTACTTAGTCACTCTAGCCTTGAAGATACCCAGGGTGGAGTTAGTCGGGAATACAGACGATGGCAAGGTTGTCCATTCTCTAGCGGTTCGTATTAGAAAGGTGGAGGCAAACCGTTTAGTACGAGTTGGTGGAATGTCGACTAAGTAGGGATGGTACGTATGCGTTTTCTGACTTGTTCTGCTGTAAAAAGGGGAAGGAGGGATTAGGTCAGGCAGTTCCAACGCACACTCGCCGAAATGCAGCCTGTAGAAAATACCAAACACGCCACTTTACGTCGATGTTCAAGGCTCAGAAGTCTCGTAGCGACGTATTTTTGACTGAGAGAAGCGAGATCTCAGATTGCATTGGGACATTGGGGCATTTGTTTGTTTGATGATAACTTGAGTATCGTTGGTCCGATCTTCTTCAACGTTTGCAGGCAAGCAGTAAAATGCAAATACAATTTTTAAGTTCAATTATGAACCAATTCAGTGGAGCTATGGAAAAATTCAAGGAGGTCGGCTAGGTCTCCGTTCAAAGCAAACTACTAGTTTAAAATTATTACATAAATATTATTTGCTTGCTTTGCTTGAAGAGCGATGATAGCTTAGTTGGAGAAGGCCCGCCTCTCAAGCCAGAAGGAGCGGGTTCAAACCCAGCCGACGGCACGCACCAATTTGTTCATTGTGTGAACATATGTGCTTTTGTAAGTCATCTGCTACATGACTGGAGCCCGGTGTTTGGCGACTGGTTCGCCCCCTGTCACATTTGGTACTGAATATCGTCCGGCGAAGTATAGGTGTTGTATCGCCAGCTCGTTGTATGGCGACTGGTTCGCCCCCTGTCACATTTGGGATTGAATATTGTCCGGCGAAGTATAGGTGTTGTATCGCCAGGGAAAGGCGTGAAAATTTGTGTGTATGTAAATATTATTTGCTCTCTCTCTCTCTTTCTAAAACCAAAAAAACTTGCTGAAGCTGTGACTTTAGTACTTTCACCGGGCCGTACTCACGCGCGGTGTGGCCAGTGGACGTGTGGATTTGTGAATTAAGGCCCATTCCTTCCATTGTGACGTCCGATGTCCCGCCAGCGCCGGCAGCTTGGCCTTAACCGATGTAGGCTACGACCAGGATACAGGGTGTCGTATAAATCTCGGTCATTAATAAACTAGTGACCCGCTCCGGCTTCGCACGGTATCTATAAACCTTCCTTTAAAAATTATCTAACTGATGGTGAAAACCGCATCAATATCCGTTGTTTGGTTTAGAAGGAGTTAGCAGATATCCAGACAGAGAGACAGAGAGACAGATAGACGCGGAAAGCGATTTAATATTATTTTATACTATTAGTAGGTAGAGATAGAGAATTAGCTTTAATTTCATTTTCTATTAAATCTGAGTATTTTTAATTGTGTTTTATTGTATTTTCTTTTATCTCATAATGAGTTTCAATTCTACCTAACCTAGTCAAAACAACTGTAGAAAAAGTGCTTAACAAAATTAATAAAATAACTAAGTAACAATCTTCGATCAAATTCATGGTATGCTCATATTTGATGGTAAACTGAGATCGGCGCCTTGAAATACACTTTTTGCCGTTTTATTGGTATTAATCGTAATAAGAACACAAATGAGTATAGGTTAAACTTTAGAGAACTAATCTGGCCATTTAATAATCGGAAAAAATGTGGTGTAATTGCTGAAAATTTAGAGATCTACGTTCTTTTATAAGAAGATTAGCTGCGCCCTGCGGTTTCAAAGTTAAAAAGTATTCTATGTGCTATTCTAGACTATAATCTCTGTGCCAAATTTCATTCAGATCTGTTCAACAGTTCTGGCGTGAAAAAGTAACAAACATCCATCCATCAATCCATCCATTCTTCCAAACTTTCGCGTTCATAATATAAGTAGGAAGTAGGCTAGTAGGATTACTCCGATATTAACAATAAATGTTCTATGCTTTGTAGACGCGATGCAACATGGTTTTCCTTATTTTTCCTTTCAGGCACAAAATAATCCCCCCTTTTTCCTACAAGGCGAATTAAGGCCACAAAATAGTTTCCACTATTTTTTCCTAAAGCCCATTACGCCTTAAATTAGTTTCTCATATTTTTCCTAAAGCCTTTCCTTAATATCCACACCATGTACATTTTAAGTATCTCGAAGTACATCGGTCATTCATGTCCACTGGTTTTTTCCACCTTGTCCACGAGACAACGCAGGCGGCTTCAAAACTCACGGTTTATTAGCTACCCACAAAAGGATTACACGCACAATGGACTCAATGTGGCCAAAAAATTCAATGTGTGTAATAGATGTAGTAGTTACTTTTAAAATGGAGTGTGTAGGTTTGTGTGTTTTGATGGTAATGACGTGGAAATTAATGATCGCTTTTGTATTGCAATATAAAAGCCATATTAAATACTCTACTGTAGCCTATCTGTATTGATTTGTGGTAATTAGGTATTTACGTAACTTAAGGATTCCGCGACGCTCTGAATTTTCCATGCAAACGCGCTTGTTGAATTTCTCGTAAACCATTTGTCAGATTGTGATGAAATTTGGCATGTACAATTAAATAAACTATATCTTCGCCTCTTTGTTCTTGTATTTTTTTAAAACGCCCTCATGAAGAAATAGAGCTATGAAAAATATTCGCTTTTGTAAGGGGTCACTTTTGACTGATTTATTTAAAAGATAGACAAAGTAAATTAAAAATCCTTTTACGTAGAAAGGTTGCTTACATCATTAGCTTTTAAATCAATCCATAATACAAGGGAAAATTTTAGTCATTTAAGAATGATTACAGACGTGCAAAAGTCATAAAAAACATTGAAACATGGAATTGCACTTTGTCACTCTGCAGATAACTTTAAAGGCTCGTCAGTATCTCTACTTCCTCTCTTCGCTCGTCGTCTTCTTCTAGACAAAATGGTAATGGAAAACCTTTAGTCAATGCGAAGTTAGTCTTAAATGGTCGCCGGACTCTTAACAGCTAGGTACGGTTTGCTGCGATATTTTTTAAGGGTTATATGCCTAATACTAAGTCTTTTGTAGCTAGTATAGACTGGCAGTTTACCTCGAATGAAGATCTCCCATATCTCCACAACCCTCTCATTTAGCTCATATCCAAACTTAAACAATCTATTAATGCTAAGATATTTTATAATAATACACGTGTTCATTCATTAGCCATTTTATTTCAGCCTTGCAACCACAGACAGTTTTAACCATACACATTTTCATAATAGAGATACCTTATAGCAAATTTGTGGAGATGGGAAACATACAATCAACAATTAAAATGAACTACATGTCAGCAAAATTTCATGAAAATCGGATCAACGAAACTCATAATATGGCATACTTAAGCTAATTAAGGGCGAGAACAGTTTGTCCTATACAAACCGCATTGGTTTTAAGGACATGTTTAGTTTAAGCTGTAGTTGTATTTATGTTAATAATAAAAAATAAAGTATTGTCGAACAAACAAATGCCGAGATGTCCCAAATAGTCCCAATAGGCTCTGAGACCTCACTTCGCTCGTTAATTTTTTTTAAGAGTGTAGTTTATAGGCGCACCAGTAAGAGACACCCTCTTATGGTGGTCATCCATCCATCCATCAGCCATAGGACGTCCACTGCTGGACATAGGCCTCCCCCATAGACCTCCAATAATACCTGCATCCAGCGCGATCCTGCGGTCTTGACAAGGTCATCTGTCCACCTTGTGGGTGGACGTCCTACGCTGCGCTTGCCGGAACGTGGTCTCCATTCGAGGACCTTTCGACCCCATCGGTCATCACTTATGGTGGTAATTCCGCCAAAACCCACTAAGCGTTTCAAGTCAACTTTTCTTGTAAGAACTGCAGAGGTTTGGAACTCGTTGCCTGCGTCTTTCCACCTAAATACAATCCGGGGGTGTTTAAGAATAAAGTGAACAGGTATCTCCTAGACAAGCGTGTTACACCTTTGATCACGTCGACGCTTCCCATCAGGCGAGTCAGTGGTCAAACGCATGCTTAGTCTGTTAAAAAAATAACTTATAGCAACTCTTTTGAATTTCTATATGACTTTTTGCCATAGGTTGATAAATCTGCTTCTATCAATGCATTAAAACAGTATTAAAAAGTATTCAGAATAATTTCCACGTTGATATTTATAATGAATGCTCAGAGAAAATTATTCTGAATACTTTTTATTACTGTTTTCGATGCATTGATAGAGCATGCAAAAAAAAAGCGATGGCAGCCTAGTTGGGAGAAGGTCCGCCTCTCAAGCCATGGGGAGCAGGTTCGAACCCAGCCGACGGCACGCACCAATTTGTTCATTATGTGAACATATGTGCGTATTGTAGGTCATCTGCTACATGACTGGAGCCCGGTGTATGGCGACAGGTTCGCCCCTCACATTTGGAACTAAAAATCGTCTACCGAAGTGTACACCTCTGCCAGCCCCTTCGGGGTATAGGCATGATGATATGATCCATATGATGATGATGATGATGATTTTTTTTATATTCAAGTAGCCCCCTCGGGGGAATGGCGTGACGATATGTTATTATAGAGGCAGATTATTGTTCACAATCTCTCCACTAGTGGCTCCACGTAGCTGCAGTGTACGCAGCGGCCACACCCCGGTAACCACGTCGATCCGTGGGCAAAACCTAGTTGAGGGGGCTGGTTCCTTTGTCAGTTTACTCGGATGATCCTCCGAAAGTACACAAAGTCTACATCGGCGCGGAAGGCGAGCGCCGTCGATAGGCAAATGCTTCCGGCGACTGCGGTGATGTAGCAAGGCGATGTGATGCGCCTTTAAAGGGCGTCAGCCAGGATCTATCAAAGGTTTTAAAGGTCACCGGTCGTACCAGGTAACTGGTCCATCGGGTCCTGATAGAATGGGACGAGAGGGTGGGTTTGCATCAGCGCAACTGCTTACTCACTTTAAACAACTCACGCGCAGATGAACCTTGGCTAGTTATTGGACAACGAGCAAAGACCTATAGCGGATTTGCGAGCCACATTCGTGCTCACAACCGTATCTAGCCAGGTTCGCAATTGACGGATACGTCAAGAAGGACTAGAGATAGAGGCAGATTTATCAAAAATACATTCTAAAATTTTTAATCTAATTTAGTAGTGTCGCGAGCGAGCGAGACAGCTGTCGTGCCTTACCTTAGAGCACACCTGCCTGATCAAGTACAAGTTTAGTCTACTTACCACGTACTTACACCTGAAAACTGAATATAGATGAGCGCCGAAGGTTCATTTCGCAACAAATCAATATATTGATGTAGGGATTTATTGAATTATTCCGATTATCTTAACCTGCTTAAAGTACTTGCACAAAATCGTAATTATTCTCAGGCAGTGAGAGAAGGCTGAATATAAAGAGTTCCTTTCGAAATTATTACGTATTATTCGCGTATTATTAGCTTAGTCGGAGTAGGCCCGCCTCTCAAGCCAGAGGGAGCGGGTTCGGACCCAGCTGAAGGCACGCGACAATTGATTAATTGTGCGTATTGTATATCATCTGCTACATGACTGGAGCCCGGTGTATGGCGACAGACTCGCCCCCTGTCACATTTGGGACTGAATATCGTCCGGCGAAGTGTGGGTGTTGTATTGTACACCTCTGCCAGCCCCTTTGGGGGAAAGGCAAGACGATATATTATTAGATGTATAAAGAGGCTGCAAACATGATTTAAACGATCCTTTGTTATATTTGATTTTAAATAATATATAAATATTTGAATATCGAACCTCCTCACAAAATTTTATGAGATTCGGGTGAGAGGAATACGACCTATTGCAGAGGACAGACGTTGGACGCGACCTAAAGCTCACAGAGCCTTCACAGAGCTTTAGCCTTCCACTTCCGCCAAGTAGCCACTAGTATTTATAGATATTACCTAGTTGTAAGCCTAAATTTGTGAGACTGTAATTTACTTATTATTTTAAAAAATACTGCCCCTCAGTTTCTTGCCTGTTCTTCTGAGTAGAGGCTCTTTATCCGAACAAGGCGGTCGAGTCTATTTAAATAACTTTGACGTTCATAAGTGTATCTTTGATACCTAAATTGAATAAAAACATTTTGAGTTAGACTTTGACTTTAACAGAGCCTCTAGTCTCATTTTATTGACTTTTCACATAACTATACATTTGAAAACAAACGAAGGTGCAATTTGACTCCAAGCGAGGAGAACTAAGGAACAAACCGCCTTCTAACATTATTATAAACAACTAGCTATGCCCCGCGGTTTCCCGCGTCCCACAGGAATCGTTTTTATTTCGAGATAATCCTACTAATATTATAAACGCGAAAGTTTGTATGTATGGATGGATGGATGGATGGATGTTTGTTACTCTTTCACGCCAGAACGGCTGAACAGATCTGGATGAAATATGACACAGAGATAGATAACAGTCTAGAATAGCACATAGGATACTTTTTAACCGCGGGTGAAACCGCGGGGCGCCTAGCATCTTAATATTTTCTTTCATAAGATAATAAACAAATAATAAACACAACAAAAAAAAATAGTGAAAATGTTCCGTCTGTTCACGCGTGATGCGATGACCAAGAGAAATAGTGATTCATTTTTATAAATAGAGTAATATAGTATAATAAAAAGTCCTATTTTTTTTACAACAGACTAGGCATGTTTTTGACCACTGTCTCGCCTGATGGGAAGCGTCGACGCGATCGTAGGTGTAACACGCTTGCCTAGGAGATACCGATTCACTTTACTCTTAAACACCCCCGGATTGTATTCAGGTGGAAAGACAGACGCAGGCAACGAGTTCCACACCTCTACAGTTCTTACAATAAAGGTGACTTGAAACTAGTTGAAACGCTTAGTGCGTTTTGGCGGAATTTCCACCATAAGAGGGTGAGGGAGTCCTTCTATATGTTGCTTCTGTTATCGAGTTTTTTTTCTTTTTCTTTTATAACTTAATAGATTTGCGTTGGGCCGCCAAAATGCCTGATGATAAGCAGTGATGCGGCCTACGATGGAGCACGCTTGCCTAGAAGACACCGATTCACTCGAGACTTGAAGACACCCAGATTATAAGTGTCAGGGAACACACACTCTGACAGAGTATTCCACACTCTAGAGTCCGTATGAGAAATGAGAAACCAAAGGGTTGTGCGTGTTGTTGGGTATATCAGCCAGTAACAGCCATTGGTCGCCGTAGCCGAAATCAGCTTGAACTGCATTATCTATACCATCATCACATCATCATCTTAAACGACATCCATTTTGCAAGAAACGTTTCACACTCTTTTTTTTTTATTATTTTTTCGAAATTCAAATTCCCGCTCCCGTCGAATGCATACTCCCTTGAACCTGAAGAAGTTGTAAGGATAATTTCTTGTACCTATGTTAATTTTATTGCCTTTTAAAAAATCTACTGAAAGCATACATCTCAAGCAGAGGGATTGTCCTCTGTGGTCTCAATCTCAATAATTTATGGATTAAATTGGGAATCCACTGACAGCTTAGTGAAGATTGTTTTCGCTTCACATGATCATATTCATAGCTTTAAAAAAAATTATCAGACAACAATGTTAGTTTTCGAATAGTACATGATAGCTACTCGTAATTAATATTAATTAACTAGACCCGTTCGAAATAAATAATAACTTTATTTTTTCTTGAGATATGCCTCTGACATACAAAGAGATAAGCAGAGGCTGAACTCTTGAAACAGGGTAAGGCTACCTTTTTTAACCGACATCATCATCATCATTTGAGAAGTTTCCCAAGTAGATTGATCTACCCTATAATACATATATCTACATTAGCAATTTGTGACGTTTTCTTATGTGGATCGTTCTTGATCCGCATCGTAATGTGGAGTTTACACGGGTGACTAAAGCCGCACGATTTCTGCCGCGCGGCGAAATTCGACAGTATAAATGATAATTCGGCTAAGTCGCAAGTGACTGAAGCCGCTAGCACCAAAGTTGGCTAGCATCCGACTTTGGCTGCGCGGTGAACGGCCGTACGCGGCTGGTGACTAAAGTCGACCGTGTATATGATCAGTTGCAGGCGATCGCCCGCCGCATGAAGGAGTGTTTCTGCTCAATATTTTCGAAGGAAATGACCGAGCCGCACGTGGTTTTAGTCACCTGTGTAAATGGGCTAGCGATGTGACTTGGTGAGGCGATTTGCGAAGCGACTAGCTGCACGGCGAAAATCGACCCGTGTAAACCAAAACTAACTGGTGTAAGTCAAACTGGCGATCTCTTACCTACTCTTCGTTTCTTCCGAGGAAATGACCGAGAAGCATATGATTTTAGTTACCAGAGTAAATGGGCTAGCAATGCGCCTTGGTGAGGTATAATTTGTGAAGCGACTAGCCGCACGGCGAAAATCGACCCGTGTACGGTGTAACCCCTTAAGTCTTGCTGGCCATCTCTTACCTACTCTACTATTGCTACGTTTCTTAGCATCACTTTAAGTGGATCTTATCCTTACTCGTCGTATGCAATAACAAATGTTTAATAAATAAGGCGCGCAGTCAACACCCTAGTAAGTTATTCAACTGCGTCAATGCCCACTGAAAACTACAGCCATTTGTGAAGCTTCAGGGAAATAGAATAATATATGACGTAGGCAGAATCTAACTTCTTCTTACGTAATAATAGACAATAGACAGTAGACAAATATTTATTTGTAGCAAAAACAAAAAGGTACAAACTAAAATAAAACAAAAATTACATAGTTAAAAAACATAGTTTTTACCACAAACCGGTCCCAACTCAACATAATGCCGGCTGCTAATATGCTAGTAAATGTAACTTATATTACTGACGATGCGTAATTGTGAGGATGAATATGTTATTTATTAAACACAGTCTTAAATTGTAACTAAAACGTTGTTAGAATTGGTTTTCAAATAACTTTTATTCTATAAAGATTTTTTAAGAAGTGTTATTTTAGTCATTTAATGAATATTTTAGAAATATAGATAATTATTACGTTAAGGGTTTTAAATGATTCCATCTTTTCTTGAATTAGTTTACACATTACAATAAAAAGTGATATTATAATATGTGAGTACATATAAATTTACTATAGCAAAGTTAACTAAGGTTTTATAGTTCAGTAAAGTTACCTATATTTAAATTACTTTAGTAAATTTAATCAACGGTAAAACAGAAAGTATTTTTATACTAAACTATCTAAAAACACTTATCAAAATAAGAAAGGATAAATAAAGCATTATTAATTGGTTCTAGACAGATAATTTCTTCTCGAAGTGTCAGCGGGGGTCCCGAGCCGCGCGAGTACATACAACAACAAAACTCTTGAATTTACTTTATTCCTTCGGTTTTCTTCGGAAATAGTCATTTTTTTATTCTTCTTATTTACTGGCGACCCGCTCCGAAATTGCACGGTACCTAGAAATAAAATAAAAATAAATTATCTAACTGATGCTAAAAACTGCATCAAAATCTGTTGTGTAGTTAATGGCTTTTAGGAGGAATTAGCAGATATATACAAACAGAAAGAGACACAGCCAGACGCCTAAAGCGACTTTGTTTCATACTACATAGTTTATATGTAAATAAAGTAATATGTAGTTTGCTTTTATGTAATTTTCTCTTCTTCTCTATGTAGAGAAGATGTAGAAAAGATAGCATAAATAAGAACATAACATATCGTCACGCCAGAGGTGTAATACAACACCCACACTTTGCCGGACGATATTCAGTCCCAAATGTGACAGGGGGCGAGCCTGTCGCCATGCACCGGACTCCACTCATACAATACTCACATATGTTCACACAATTAACAAATTGGCGCGTGCCGTCGGCTGGGTTCGAACCCGCTCTCTCTGGCTTGAGAGGCGGGCCTTCTCCCAACTAGGCTGACATTGCATTAAACATAAAAAGAAGACATAGAGATATATATTCCATAGAGAAGAAGAGAAGATTATACAAAAAAACATATATATTCCAAAATAATCTAATATTAGCTATCATAGGTACAAAATAAAAGTTTTTTCAAATCTAAGTTACAGACAAAAATTAATACTTCTTACTACTAATTTACATGTAGTTTTTAATTTCGAAAGTTTGTAACTTATTCATTTATGACTCTTCTTGAGTGGATATCTTTGGTCTGTGCTAAAGGGAGAGTTGTACCGAAAAATACTCTGCCTATAATCTACAATACTTCATCCTTTTTATTTTTTAACGAATATTTATCAAAAACAATTTATCAAACTTTGGTATATATAACAGCCTAAATTTATAAGCTTGATTGACGAATGGTACTTTAGCAATAGTCCCCCCAAAGATCTGTGAATCAATTCGCTTTTATAACACTTTATTATGGACTCAATTCTTTAATTATCGCTTTAATTAAATTTTTTTTTTTTTTTTTTTATTTATTATGAGTATCCTAACTAATAAAAAGTGAGTTTGTTTGTTTGCTACTAACTCTAACTACACAAGCGTGAAAACGTGAAACCAAACATCATGAAATTTTGCATACACGTTGTCAGTGTCAGAGAAGAACATGGGGTACCTATCATCCCGAAAAAGTCAACGGTTCCTGTGAGACCGCAGGTGAAATAGCAGGGCGCAGCTAGTAAAAAAATATTAATAGAAAAAAAAACATTTCGGTGAGTGCGCCCACCCACACGCATTCTTCTTGTTGTGCATTTCCTTCTTTTTAATATTTAACTTAAACTTGTCTTCAAAATATTATTTTCTCTATGTATACATATACATGTTTTGAATTACAATCTAGATCATAAGTTTTATTTTTGTTGGTTTTATGTTTTGTAACAATTGTAATTTGTGTTGTGTACATAAATAAAAATAAAATTAAAGTCAGACCATCAAAGTCTGTACACGCCTGTACCTATTCATACAATCAGCGGCAGTAATTACGCGCAATTATCGCACACGCAAGAACCGTCACCATATACAAGGAGGATCGCCGCTCGTTATTGACTTCTTCCATGAATTTCTGGGACTTCCTTACCATACGCGACCGGGAATACGTAACCGGGAATATTGAATACGTGAATACGTGCTCACCTCTCAGATCAACCTAGAGGAAAAGATGGAACACTGCGTTATATCTCCCTGAAGCCACTTCGCTTTTAAACTTGTGTGCGTAATCTTGCCATGAAAACATTTACAATTGCATGTTAACTAATATTAATTCCCAAACTCTACATTAGCCATTTCTGTTCCAAAATACAACCTTAGTAGATTTAATATTCTAAAACTGCACACATTTATAAGAGTTTAATTTTACGACTTTTTCAAAATTGACTTGTAAAAAAACTGCACAGTTTTTAAAAAGAACCTCAAAATGTAGTCCTGGCCACACTTTTATAATGGACTATGTATGTTTATGTACACGAAATACAATACCTGATTCCAATGCACATAATGTCGAGGTAAGAATGACCAAGCGAGTAGCGGAGTTTTTGTGCGTCAATGTGTGCGTGTTGTGTACATATACGACAGTAGCGTAGTTTTTGGATGGTTTTTGGCATCACCTAATACGCCGTGCGCCATCTTACTCTCTAGGTTGATCTGAGGCTCACCTGAACGGTTAGAATCAGTTTGATTAACCTTTTTTGGGATAGAGATTGGATTTGACTAATTTTAACAAGACGGAAAAATGAGGTTACGATGAGTAGATGGAATAAATATGAATAGGTAAACATTTTATTTAAAGGATGCCTTATATAGCTGCTAGAAAATGCAGATGATTTAGTAATAAAAAAGCCTATTGAATGTCGAAATGAACGCAATTTTTTTTTAAGTCATTACCCGACTGCGCAAGAAGAAGGGTTATGTTTTTCGAGTGTATGTATGTGAGTATGTATGTATTCTTTAATAAAAATAATAATAATAATCAATTTATTTCATAAAATGCAAGTTACAGAGGCCCATACAAAACAAATACCTTACAGACTAATATACATATAAATGAAATTAATAAAATAAACTTTGTCTTCTGGGCTTTCGCTCTCTGTGCCGGTTCCCAGTAGCGCTGGAACAAGCCTGTTGCCCAGAAGCCCTTTTGGCCAGAACTCAGGCGAGAGTAGCGCTGCCTTGTGATTCGCTGGAACCCGGAGTAAGTAAGACTTGAAGAAAGTCTTACGGACAGTCGACTCCAGGCGCTGCATCGCTACCACCGGCGCCTCTACTCGCCGCAGTCAGTTCTGCACAAACTTGTGCACGTCGGTTCCTGATGTAGTCGGGTCCACCCGGGACAAGTACATCAGAAATGTCGGCTCCACGGCTTTGATACCGGGTTCAGTCGAGGTACCCCGTTTGTTGAGGTTACAACGACGTTGACGATTTTTCCTCCAGTCTACCAGTGTGAAGCCTTCATCATTAGGTTTCCTCGTATCCAGGACGTATATTTAGCAAACACGTAGTGACGTCATCGTCTTCCGTCTCTTTCGAATTGCTGTAAATGACTTATTTCGGTCTCGCTTGAGCATTGATTGACGTCACTGCGTGTTGCTGAATGCTATACCTGGCGGAGTATATACTATGCCTAATGGTAATCATTCTGGATGCAACATCGTGGGCTGCAACGTGATGTTTTGTATCAATTATTCATTTGAAGTGTTCTAAAATAGTTACAAATACAAGGGATTAGGTAAACAATCACGTGGTAATCTGGACTTACGTACTTAGAATCAGTATTATTAAAATGAGGATCGTACGTGAATGGACAGACATTTAATACTGAATATGTATGTGCGTGAATGGAATGATAGCAGCATATCAAAAAGTTTGTTTATTTTTCACTCGACCTGACGAATCTTGAGACTGACAGAAACGGTTATTTGTGTAAACATTTGTTACTAGCTGCGCCCCGCGGTTTCACCTGCGGTTAATAAGTATTCTATGTGCTAGACCATAATTTATCTCTGAGCCAAATTTCATCCGGATCTGTTCAGCCGTTCTGGCGTGAAAGAGTAACAACCATCCATCCAACCATTCATTAATTCTTACAAACTTTCGCGTTTATAATATTACTAGCTGCGCCCTGCGGGATTACCCGCGGTTTAAAAGGAGCCTATGTTTCAATCCAGGGTATAAGCTACCTCAATACCAAATTTCATCAAAATCTATCCATCTGTTTGAGCGTGAAGAAGTAACAAACACACACACTTACACACTCACAAACTTTCGCCTGTATAATATTAGTGTGATGTGATTAGTAGGATACTAAGGTAAGACGATGATAGATGATAGTGTGGACATTATTGAAATCGGTTAAGTAGTTTAGGAGTCTATAGCGAACAAACAACGTGACACGTAATTTATAAATCCTACTAATATTATAAACGCGAAAGTTTGTAAGAATGAATGGATGGATGGATGTTTGTTACTCTTTCACGCCAGAGCGGCTGAACAGATCTGGATGAAATTTGGCACAGAGATAGATTATAGTCTAGAATAGCACATAGGATACTTTTTAACCGCGGATGAAACCGCGGTGCCTAGCTAGTATTAAGATAATAATAATAATAAATTCGGGACACTTTCACACACAGTCGCCTGACCCCAATCTAAGCAAAGCTTGTACTATGATGGCTGCCAGAGACTGATATACATACTTAGAAATTTTTAATGACATACTTAAATGGATATTAACACCCAGACATAGAACAAACACTAATGTTCATCACATGAAAGTTTACCCTAGGTGGGAATCGAGCCCACACCCCCAAGCTCAGAAGGCAGGTTCACTACCAACTGACTAGACAAGTAAATCCTAAATGCGTGCGTATTAAGAGTCCGGCGACCACTTTAGACTAACTTCGCGTTGGCTTAAGGTTTTCTATAGCCATTTCGTCTATAAGAAGATGACGAGCGAAGAGAGTAAGTAAAGATACTGACAAGCCTTTAAAGTTACCTACAGAGTGACAAAGTGCAATCTAATTTTTTTATGACTTTTGCACTTTTCTAATCATTCTTAAATAACTAAGAATTTGCCTTGTATGAGGGATTTTTTTAAAAGCTAATGATGTAGACAACTTCCCTATGTAAAGGGATTTTTGATTTGCTTTGTATATATATTGAATAAATCAGTCGAAAGTGACCCCGTACAAATGCGGATATTTTTCATAATTCTATTTTAGCTTGAAAACGTTTTTTTTAAAAAACCAATAACATAAAGGCGTAGATATTGTTAATATAATCGTACATGCAAAATTTCATCATAATCTGACAAATGGTTTCCAAGAAATTAGAAAAGCGCGTTTGTATGGAAATTTCAGAGCGTCGCGGGACTCTTAAGTGCTACAGGCTTAGACCTTATAACCAAACTACAGGGAATCAAGGATCTCTGAACTGGGCCCCTATTCTTGAAGCGTGACATGTTTCTTGGTCACTCTCACTCCTATGCTTTTCAAACTAGAGAGATAAGGAACACCAATCATGCGTTTCAAGTCAACTTTTCTTGTAAGAACTGCAGAGGTGTGGAACTCGTTGCCTACGTCTGTCTTTCCACCTAAATACAATCCGGGGGTGTTTAAGAGTAAAGTGAATAGGTATCTCCTAGGCAAGCGTGTTACACCTTCAATCACGTTGACGCTTCCCATCAGGCAAGTCAGTGGTCAAACGCATGCCTAGTCTGTTGTAAAAAAAATATCTCTTTTTTTTTTAATAGGTCGGCGTTTGACCACCAACTCGCCTGATGTTAAGCGACATTGTGGTCTAAGATGGAACACGACGACCTATAAGGTACTTATTCACTCTAGCCTTGAAGTTTTGTAGAGTGAAGAAGTACAAAGACGGCAGTTGAGTGAGGCGCTACAAGTGCGCTACTGCTCAGACCCGTCTTCGTAACGGTTACACCGGACTACATCCCGAAACACGACTAGGTAATTTCACGGCATGGCTTGGTCCGGTGGCGGTGGGTGGTAACTAGCCACGGCCGAAGCCTCCCAGCAGAGTTTGTTACCCGGTTACAATGACTATGAAACCTGCCCGGTTAGCACTACCCGGGGACCACGTGGGAGGAATCAGAATAGAGTACACTCCTACGGACGTGGGTAGCTCAGCCCCCACTCTCGAATCTCGACTGGAAAAAAAAATTACACTCGAAATAGGGCTCCTGGGCCGTCGACCGGCGAATATGAGGAGCTTATACAATAAACATGTACCAACTAAGGCTGGGACGGGATGTATAAGTGATGCCACTGGGCTGAAAAACAACTGTTTTGCAATTCAAATTGATAATGCAATAATAAAGTAGGGAAAATGTACAAACAAGCCCTGGAAGACTGAAAACTGACCGTCTAGCTGTATTATCGCGCGATGATTCTTTACAGCGCTTATTTATTTAAACTAGCATTTATTCCTCTGCAAGTTATCAACCTATTGCCTAACTGGTGACTGCCTCGGTGGCTCAGTTGGTAGTGAACCTACCTTCTGAGCTTGGGGGCGTGGGTTCGATTCCCACCTAGGGTAAACATTTATGTTATGAACATTTGTGTTTGTTCTATGTCTGGGTGTTAATATCTATTTAAGTATGTATTTAAAAATATTTAAGAACATATGTATATCAGTCTCTCGCTGCCACAGTACAAGCTATGCTTAGTTTAGGGTCAGGCGACTGTGTGTAATCAATGTCAATGAATTTATTTATTGATATTTATTTATTTATATTTTTTTAATACATACTTAAATAGCTATTAACACCCAGACATAGAACAAACACCAATGTTCATCACATGAATGTTTGCCTCAGGTAGGAATCGAACTCACGCCCTCTTGTTCAGAAGGCAGATGGACTGACGATCTGATGATGGTCGTAGGAAGCTGCTGGATGCTGGTGGCGCAGGACCGGTCGTTGTGTAGATCATTGGGGGAGGCCTTTGTCCAGCAGTGGACGTCTCCCGGGCTGATTTGACGATTTAGAAAATCGTCACGCCTTTTCCCCGAGGGGGCTGGCAGAGGTGTAATACAACACCCACAGTTCGCCGGACGATATTCAGTCCCAAATATGACAAGGGGCGCGCCTGTCGCCACACACCGGGCTCTAGCCAGTCATGTAGCAGATGACATACAATACTCACGCACATATTTTCAGTTTTTCACACAATTAACAAATTGGTGCGTGCCGTCGACTGGGTTCGAACCCGCTCCCTCTGGCTTAAGAGACGGGCTTTCTCCAACTAGGCAATCATCGCTTTTAGAAAATAGTATCCAATAACCTCGTCATTATATTATACTGTAACAATACGATACAATGTAGTTTAGTCACTCAAATTTCACTTCCCATCCCGAACGCCTCATCCGAAAGTGCCCATTAAGCTGGCGGCATTTCCCCGCTGTATCGCCAGGGAGATACGCTGGGCAAGAAATTGCTCCGATCGAGGATTTCCCCTACGTTCACGCAGGCGACCCCCTAAGTCGGTCACAAACTTTTTGGCATCAGACCCCCACGAACCCGCTGTCTCGACGGCAAAAGGGACGAATTCATACGCTGACTCCAAGCATGCGTACTTGAGACGCTTGGTATTGGCATCAATAAATATACTAATATACTAGCTGTCACCCCGCGACTTCGTTCGCGTTTATTATTTAAATATATATATATATATATATTTAAACTATCCTATCTCTCAAGTTGGATCGAAATGCACATGGTGTGCGAATTTTATTATAATCGGTTAAGTGGTTTAGGAGTTCATTGAGGACAAACATTGTGACACGAGATTTATATATATTAAGATATATAGTAGTACTAGCTGTCACCCGGCGACTTCTTTCGCGTTTATTATTTATAAATATATATATATTTAAACTATCCTATCTCTCAAGTTGGATCGAACTGCACATGGTGTGCGAATTTTATTATAATCGGTTATGTGGTTTAGGAGTTCATTGAGGACAAACATTGTGACACGAGATTTATATATATTAAGATATTTATTGATGTAGGTACTTGTGTATGTTTATGACTGGGTAGTTTATTTGTATATTTAGTAATTATTTATGTAGATATGTTTATTATAATTCTCAATTTTGTTAGTACATTGATTAATTGTTACTTTTTATTTATTTTCTTTAGCACACACCACCGTTCATGCTTAATCATAATGTTTTTATTCCATCCAAAGGTTGTCTGGAAGAGATCGCTCTTAAGCGATAAGACCGCCCATTGCGCCTATATTTTGGAATGTTTAGTTTAGATTTATTTTGTATTTGGTGTCAATAAAGAGTTTTTGTATTGTATTGTATTTGCATTGTAGTTACTTTTGATCAATTCAAATTTAATTCAATCAATTTACCTTTTCTAACTAATTTTCATTTTTTTAAACAGGATATTTTTGAAACTGAATCAATTTTCGGAATGGAATGTTTTGAACTTAAATCTGAAATAAATGACTTTATTATTATTATTATAAGTTTGTTGCAAATGAAAATGATTTTTTTTACAGTAATGTAATGTT
The DNA here is from genome assembly GCA_911728515.1 of Peribatodes rhomboidaria. Classification (NCBI taxonomy): domain Eukaryota; kingdom Metazoa; phylum Arthropoda; class Insecta; order Lepidoptera; family Geometridae; genus Peribatodes; species Peribatodes rhomboidaria. Next base: position 5,277,453 of record OU452190.1, read on the forward strand.
AATAAAAGGTTTATGTACACATATATTGAAATCTTAACAAAAATAAAACTATTATTTTATTCAAAATGACCACTTTTGACCTTGATACAGGCCTTTAGTCGGTCTGGTCAAGAATCTATGGATTTACGGACTGTTTCCATGGGAAATTTAGCCACTGCTTGCTTCAAAGATTTCTTAAGTGACTCTATGTCGGCGTGTAGTTTAGAGCAGGTTTGGCTGCAGTTTTCACCCCTTTTTCACAAAAATGAAGCTTTGTAACGCCGTGATAGGATACCCCCCACCAAACCATGACTGACGCAGGATGATGACCACGCTGTACCTTTCCGACCACTTCCGTAGCTTATTTAGAGCTGTGAGCGTACACTTTGTCGTTTTGCTTGTTGTAGTGCTCTTCTATCGTGAACATTTTTTCGTCGGTAAAAAGGATATTTCTGTAACTTTCACCTGCGTAACGGGATAGAAGACGTTTTGATCTATCCACTCTCTTTAACTGCAGCGATTGATTAACAGCATGTCCTGTATATCGGCGATATGCACCAAGCTTCAGGTCTTGTTTTATTATACGCGATATGTTTAAAATAATAATGAAGTGGTAACAAACATACATAGTCCTTTTATAAAGTTTAAAACATCCAAACGACTGTTAACAACCATTAAACGATTATTAGGGCCATTGCAAACAAAACTTCCCGAATGCTCGTTTGACAATCCACTAGAATCAAGCCCGAGGTCACTCGTGGTGATCCTGCCCTGATTTCTTAATAAATTAGCGAACCATTACTATAATGTGATATGATACTACCAGGAAACACCTATACGACCTCTTCTACGTATCACGAAGGAAACTAAAGCTACTCCACTCCAAATAAAACCCACATTACACTGACTCAATTTATGACACTTAAGATATTACGTTACTGAAAATTAAATTGCCGCGAAGCTCAATGATCCCGCTTCCGGATTTTCACTGTAACTTTTCTTATTTGTTAGGGTTTAAGTCTTAGTTTTCCTTGGCAGGATTTTTGTGATATGAGTCGTTTTTGGCGTGATATCGATCTTGCGCTTGCGAAGTTCAATGGCCGTCCTAGCCCCCTTTCCTTTTGCTGAAGTCATCTGACGTTGACTGATCTTAATTTTTAGGTAATTAGCAATAAACTGTCCTTTGATACGTACTAGCTGCGCCCCGCGGTTTCACCCGCGGTTAAAAAGTGTGCTATTCTACACTATAATCTATCTCTGTGCCAAATTGCATTCAGATCTGTGCAGCCGTTCTGGCGTGAAAAAGTAACAAATATCCATCCATCCATTCTTACAAACTTTTGCATTTCTAATATTAAGTAAAACAAGCTAAAAGCTCTGGCTCTCATGCCAGAAGGTGGGGTTTGGGTATAAGCCATCACGGTATGCACCAATTTGCTCATTCGTGAACATAATATAATTATGCGTATTTAATGGTATCTGCTACTATAACTGGAGCCTGGTGTATGGCGATAGGCTCGCCCCCTGTCACATTTGGGACTGAATATCGTTAGGTGAAGTGTGTATGTTGTAATACACCTCTGCCAGCCCCTTCGGCGGAAAGGTCTGACAATATGGTCTGTGTTAAATTTATTAAGTAAATTGGTTACTATGATAGGAAGAGATTTCCAGTTTTCGTCTAGTTTATACCTATTGGTTAGTTCTTCTATGGTAGGTAGTTGTTAGCTGAGGTAATATTCTTTTTTTTTATAAAGTATTCTTTATAAAAAAAAGAATAGTAAGTTGGTGGTCAACATTTGACCACCAACTCGCCTGATGTGAAGCGACATTGTGGCCTGAGATGAAGCACGAAGACCTAGTAGGTACTTATTCACTCTGGCCTTGAAGATACCTAGGTTGTAGTTAGTCGGAAAAACAGATGGTGGCAAACGATTCCAGTCCCTAGCCGTTCGTATTAGGAAGGTGGAGGCAAACGTAGCAAAAAATATAGATTCGGTAGTTCTGCTAATAAAATAAATGTTGAGTGGAACCAGTAATAAAACCACGACCAAAAAAAAATTCTAATCACTACCAGCAGGATATATCTCAGCACTTTAAGGAGAATAAATAATATGTTGATTACATCATACATTACTACAGGCATTTTCTGATAGATGAAAAATTTCAAAGCGAAATCGTAGCCAAAGTAGTCGTTTTCATACCTACCATTTTTTTATCTACTTATTATAACAAAAAAAAATTTCGAAGCTTTTAATGCATATCTAAGTAAGTTATCGATAGGTATCATAGTATGATTTTAATTTTTTTATCACGTTGTTGTCATACAAAAAGTTGGATTATTGTTTTTATTTATTTTTTACATCAAATCAATCACACGTACGTATCCGTTTTTTTTTGCATGTCAAATTGGGTTAAAACTAATGTTCAGCCATTATCGACACTATTCGGCCAAAATGTTACATGGTTCGTTATTAGGTTCGTTTATTACGATGGTTCGTTACGTATGGTTCGTTTATTACGATTCTATTAGTATATTTCCTTTTCTCCTGCTCTCTGCCGGTCTTACTCGTTGTTTGAAATTTAATCTGTACCAAGAAATAATGCTGGAATATTTCTCTCTTTCTGCGCCAAAATACACACACTTGGCTAATCTTGGCCAAAATTGGCTATCTTTCTAAGGCATCAGTGCCATTGAACTTCCCCGTGGCAACGACATGCGCCACGACGTACTAACATCAAAGTTAACCGACACTTGACAGGGCGATTAAGATTTAACCAACTCTTTTCGGGCAATTGAAAAAACCAGCCAACTGAAATTTTTAACCAAATGTTTTTGACAACATTTCATTAAGATAAATGTCGACAGTCAAAATTCATTAAAGCTTGTCAAACTGATAATTTTTTATTTATTTAAGTAAGTACTAAGTGATTTTGACAACTCTTCACATTTTAATGTCAACGGTTAAGGCAAAAGTTAGCCGGTTTAAATGGCAATAATTTTTTGACAACTCTTCAATAAATTATTTTTTAACGGTGAACGATTACAATAAAAGTACTTATAAAAAACTTTACAAAGCTTTTAAACTTTAACCAAAGGTTTTTAATAAGTTAAGCGGCTACAACGGACGGTTAAATAATTAATCACCACGTTATTTTTTTGTGAACAAGGCCCTAATTCGAGCTTGTGAACAAATTGCCTACTTCCGATACTAAAAGTAGGATTTTGTTTTAATTAATTTTAATTAAATTGTACGAGGTGTTGATGACCGCGAGATGCTTATTAAGTATTATTAACTTTGTTTATAAAGTTTTGTCGTTTAAAAAGTTTAGCTCATAAGAGTTTTAATAACATAACATATCGTCACGCCTTTCCCCCGAGGGGGCTGGCAGAGGTGTAATACAACACCCACATTTCGCCGGACGATATTCAGTCCCAAATGTGACAGGGGGCGAGCCTGTCGCCCTACACCGGGCTCCAGTCATGTAGCAGATGACATACAATACGCACATATGTTCACACAATGAACAAATTGGTGCGTGCCGTCGGCTGGGTTTGAACCCGCTCCCTCTGGCTTGAGAGGCAGACCTTCTCCCAACTAGTCTGCCATCGCTTTAAATAATCCAAGAGTTTAATAGGTTTAGCAAAATTTGCGAGGTAAGTCCGTCATCAGTCGTATTTGAAAGTTGCCGAAGTTCTAGTTCCGTAGGATAAGTTACTGAATTTTTATTTCCCTTGGTCTTTTTATTTTTATTTAAGTGTATTTGTTGTTAATTCGTTTTTAAATTTAGTCTTGTACTTGTGTATAATTGGCGCATGTATCAGATATAAATGATGATAACATTTATTGTATGTTTAATATGTGCGCTGTTGACTCACCTTAATAAATAAATAAATACATATTTGAACCGGTATGGATCAGTACCAAGTAGGTGCGTTGGCTTTATGAGCAGGATGTCCTAAATTCGATTTCCGAAAGCCCTGAAATTACTTTTGTTTAAATTATTGTGGATTCCAAAGTGCACCCTGTAAATCTTGTCAGAAATGAATCTTATAAGAACTACTGGAATCTGTCAAAAGGAAGTAAGAAGACTTCAGTTGGATTCTGTTATCATAAAAATATATCATAAAAAATCATCATTGTCCACGAAGTATGGGGATTCTGATATTTCTGATCGCTCCAAATCCGTATCTACATTTAGCTATTTCGTAAACTTAGATCAACTTAGAGAATAAGATGGCGCACGGCGTATGATTTAGGTGAAGCCAAAAACTACGCTGATGTCGTATTTGTACACAACACGCACACATTGACGCAAAAAAACTACGCTACTCGCTTGGTCATTCTTACCTCGACATTATCTGCATTGGTTTTATATAATTTCGTGCACATAAACATAAATAGTGCATTATAAAAGTGTGGCCAGGACTACATTTTGAGGTTCTTTTTAAAAACTGTGCAGTTTTTTTAGAAGTCAATTTTGAAAAATCTGTAACTTTAAACTCTTACAAATATGTGTAGTTTTAGAATATTAAATCTACTAAGGTTGTATGTTGGAACGGAAATGGCTAACGTAGAGTTTGAGAATTAATATTAGTTTTCGTGCAATTGTAAATGTTTTTCATCGCAACATTACCACGCGCACATGTTTAAAAAGAAGTGGCTTCAGCGAGATATAACGCAGTGTTTCATCTTTTCGTCTGGGTTGATCTGAGTTCGTAAACAAGTGCCGAATTTAAACAAGGTACCTCTCGCTCGCGCTTGTGTCAACTAAAAACCGAAGTACAGAACATGAGTATTGAGTACACATTAATTCAATCCAATTGGCAATGCATTTAAGAGCTCTACGTCCCAATTAGAGAGCACATAAATCAATGCAGCTGACGGCGAATGCTCTAGAAGTCTACACTAAATATATACCTACTCTAGACCAGGGCTTCTCAAAGTAAGGTACGCGAGTCCCCAGGGGTGCCAATGATCGTAAAGGGTTCGCAAGGAGATCGTCTGTCTGACTAGCAAACTAGCCCACCCGTCACAATAGCTAACGATATTGTTGAAGTGACACGTCTAATGCGACTTCCAACAAGGTTGCGTAAACGTTTAACGCTCCTGGAACGGAAAATGGGGAATGGAAAGAGACAGAGCAAGAGTGAATGCGTAGCACTCGAACGTATGCGCATAATGAGAAAGATACACAGAAGTTTCACTTCTTCCGCGCTTCACTATTTTTAATCATCGTGTTTTTCAACTGTATTGACTTTTATTTATTATTATACTTTTTTTCGAATAGTACCTGTACCTCACGTCTAGCGCTTAACCTATTTGTTAATCCAGCTACCACATAACAAATTTCATTAAAATTGGTCCAGCCGTTTGAGCGTGAAGAAGTAACAAACTAAGTTTCGCCTTTAAAATATTAGTTGATAATTAATTTCCCTAAGTTCACATTTAAGCTAAATCGTTTTTTAAAAGGTTTGCAGTTGTCTGGTAAAAATAGTGGTACGTAAGGCTATAAGTTTGAGAAACCCAGCTCTAGACTATATAGTAGAGCCTGTACAACTCTATTAAGATGCTAGAGTCGTGCTTCCGAAACAAGAGGTCGGTGAACTGACGCCTTATTCTGGAGACAAGTTCAATTCGCAATAAAGCTTACTTGGGGCTGTGCTGTGTCGTTTGTAGTAAGTAGGTACGAGTATATGTAGGTACGAGTATTATCTAATACCAATCGAATTTGTGACATGTACTCGTACCTAGCTTAACTCAAAACGTTTTGGTTGTTATAAACTGTAAGTTTTGTGAAATTGATATAAATAAAAATAAATAAATGCACTGAGACTAACAATAGTTAGCACAGCTCATAATTTTTATTTTTACACTGTGGTATTGCGTACACAGTTTACGCCACTGCGTTAGTACTACTGCATTAGTGCTTTTATATAAGAAACTAGTTAGAAACTAGAGGATAGCTGTTCTGAGTTTTAGACTGACTAAGTCAGTTGCCTAAAAATGACTTATTTCATTTTTAGGCAACTGCGTTCGTTTTTACAATAAAATCCCGAAAAATATAACAGGGCTCACTGAGGGAAAATTGAAATCACATGTAAAAACTACATTAATGAAAAGAGGGTATTTATAAGGTTAAGAATTATTTAGAAGACAAAGATGTCTGGAGCCTTCCACTTACGCCACGAGTATGTATAGAAATTACCTAGTTGTAAGCCAAAACTTGTGAGACTGTAATTTATTTATTATTTGAAAAAATAATACCCCTCAGTTTCTTGCCTGTTATTCTGAGTAGAGGCTCTTAATCCGAACAAGGCGGTCGAGTCTATTTAAAAAAACTTTGACGTTCATAAGTGTATCTTTGATACCTAAATTGAATAAAAATGTTTTGACTTTGACTTTGGCAAGAGGTAAGTATTATTATAAAATCCTCAGAAAATAGGTAATGTGAAAAATTATGAGTGATACCCCTTTATGTACGTTACAAGCTCGGCATTCCTAGACGGGCCATATTTATAAATACTGCTAAATATTGTCGGTTGAAGCCAGGCCATCATCAACCATGCCAGAAATGTAGAACTATATGGCCAGACCATACTCAAAATATTGCCGGGCAAGTATTATCGCCCGCAGTAGTATTGTCCATTCTAACCCTAGGAACGCTTTTAGAATCTAGACGAGCCATATTTTAATGACTGACAATAGTGACAATATTACCCACTGTAGCCCGGCTATCGTGTTTTTGGCGGGAACCGAAAAGCTGGCGTCATGATTTTGTATTAGTATTTTGTTTTAGGAAACGTGGCATTTAACTGGACTTAAAGTTTCAATGAAATATCCACATTTTTATTGAAGTATGGAAGGGGGAGGGATTCATCTTATTTTTCATTAACCTCTTCCATCATCATCCTAAAGAAGTAAATATTTATAAAAAGTTTTCGACCGAAGCACATAGTTTCCATGGTCATCATGTAAGTATAAAATTAAAAAAACAGCCCCGTCATCATTCATTAACCATGCTAGAAATGAATGACTATATCGACAGGCCATACTCAAAATATTGTCGTAATGTGGCCAGGCCAGTATTGCAGTAATAATTTGGCCCGTCTAGGAGCACCCTTATTGATGGTTTTTAGTTTACTTTTAATTTTCCTGGAAAATAAGTATTTTTTTAATGTTTTCGCTCATTTTAGAAGCTTGAAAGTAGATTGAAATTGATAACCATAGAATTATTTTATTGTATTCTGTAGATGAGCTGCTACCAAAACAGAGGTCGGTGAACTGGCAGGCCTATTCTGGACTTCAGCATTTCGCATTTATAGAATCAAAAGCTACGACTAGACTTAAAACCTTCCTATTTTATTAATTAAATGGCAAATTATCGTTTACAAATGAAGTTTTTTTAAACCTATTTATCTTATTAGGAAATTATCAGTTTTTTACAATTAACGAACCCGAAACGAGGAAATTTTAATTTCAAAAGTAAAGGTACTCTACTCATTTTACCAAAATTCGTTTGCGCAAACTTATTAAACTTACAGAATAAGCCGTTCCGAATTTTAAAGTCATCTCGGTTTAAGCTAATAAAGTCCGCAATGTATTGCTTCGGTTTAACTGGTTAATTGCTTTATTGCTCCCGCCAAACTTTGCTTTGGAGAGATTTAAAAAAAAACGTGAAATTCTAAAATATTTTGAGGTGTCGCTACTCGGCGCTAGATGGCGCGCCTTGCTGAGAAAAATTTGTCTGTGTCTCCTCCGTGTCTTACTCCCTTTCTGTCTGCCTTGCCCCTTACTTAGTGGTAGTAGTACCTACCCACCTTAGGTAAATACCTACTTCTAATCGATATTAACTTGTTGTGCATTTCAACCATAAAATTAAAAAAACTAAAAATATTTTAAACTCTTAAATTACTTGTATGCATCTTATTTCGTTTAAAAAAAAAGTAACTGAAAAGGTTGAAGATCAAAGGTTTTATTAAAAAAAATAATGACATTACAACGAACCGTATTGACAGGAACTTTTTCTTTCTTCGTTGGATAATGATGAATGTAGAAACCGAATGTTATGGTCTCTTTAATTAAGACTTAATTACAATAAACATAAAACAACCTTTTAAATCACAAAAGATGGCTGCTCACTGATTGTCACTGTCTTCGTAAAATTCGTAAATTTTAATAAGTAAAAATGAATTTTACATTGGCGTGCATAATTTTTATTTTATTTCTAAATTAACAATTTCTTTAAAACTTTAACAAGTAGATCAATATTCTAATTCCATCATCTATATTCTATAGTCCATCGCTATATTAACGAAGAAAGTAAGCATTATGACTTGTTTTTTTTTTCATTAATAGACTTGCGTTTGGCAGCCATCTTGCTTGATACAGCCTAAGTATAAGAAAGTGGCTGTACCTAAGCGATTAGAGCTTGTAAACTTGTGTCCCACGATGTACAAAGCCTAGTTTCTTCTTACTTACTTAGGTAATTGTCAGTGCATTTAAAGTATGACATGACACGAAAAAGCTTTCGTTCGTTCGTCAACACTCTACCAATTAGTCTGTGACACTACCATGAAGTCGTCCAACAAGCGTGACCGTGAATGGCCACCTTTATGAAGCTACGTGCAAACTGGCGCGTCTCGCAGCTTCACACTGAACATGCAGTCAATTAGCTAAAGTTTGAAGATTGTATAGTCATACTAAGTAGGTTTTAATTGCCTGAAATTAAATAATAAAATGTGAGGTAATTTTAAAAGGTAGGTACCTACTTGAAAAGTACTTATGTGAGATTGATCTTTACTGTCAAATAAGCTGTCAAAACATTTTAACAAAAAATTAGAACTTTTTGGACGATGCATCAATATTTTTTAAACAGCTTGAACAAAACTTTACAAACAGGTGCAATTTCCACCGGAGCAATAACAAGAATGTAACAAAACAGCGGAATTGCAAACGACAGCATCGCTACAGAACAAAGGGGCCAGAGTAAACACGCCAGCAAATATGCTGCTTAGACACCATACACGCTACAAGCTACAAGCAACCTGCTATGGAGCTATGTTACGTAGCCTCTATACGCTGGCAACACAGCTATAGATAGCTATAGCTCAGAGTTTACTGGGCTAAAAGTTGAACGAACCTAGGAAGCATCGTCTCATTGCTCTCAGCGCACACACACATGCGCAGATACCAACATTACCAACATACGCAAGTGCAAGGAAACAAAGATGGACGACACACACCGATGAAAACGAAGCGTGAGAAATGTTGATAACTCACTCGCGTACTTTACTTCCGAGTTTGAAATTGGAATCGACACGTTTCGGAAAATCGAAATTCGAAATTCGTATTCTACGCCGTGTGAACGGACTGCGTTGGCTGTGTGCGTATTTCGGGGGAAAGAGTGAAGCATTCGTGTCACGTACGCGAACGCAGACAAATTGATGATAAGCTTTATAATTTATCAGCGATCGACGGCACTCGCCGTAATTTGGCAATTTAAAAGTATTATTAGAGAGATAGGATCGTCATTGCTTTTGATTAATTTTAATCCAGACTGTGGCGAAACGTTCAATGAGCTTCAAACTCGATTCGAACTCCATCGACTTCTGCTACCCTGGTACTTGGGATCTCGTTTGCGCTCATTTTAGTACGAGTTTTTTTTTTAAGTTTAAAATATAAAACCGGCTCGACGACGAAGCCATTTCTTAAAAGCGTGTTTGCATTTCCGCGTCGAGAAAAGTAAAAAGGTTCATTTACGCCTAAAAAGCCTCTCGACATCATTTGAGTGAATACAAATTCGTCGCTTGTTCAAATTCTTGAATAAATTGAAGACGATTAAGCCGTAAGTTTATATTTTGTATTGACAATGCGTCGCGAGTCTACTTAATTAAGCAACCGAAAATAACTTGAATTCGAATGGGTTTTTAAGTTTTTAAAGGTTAAAATTGCTTGAATTTCTGCATAACATGGAATTAAAGATTAATTTAGTCAGTTACTTTTAAGTACTTTTAAATGTGCTACCAATATGCCAAGGTGTTGCCATGTAATTGCAAATTGTAATTGTCGATTTCGTCCATTGCCAATAGTATATGCAATTTAAAAGAAATAAACGTCTAGATTTCAGATGCGAGCTAACATTGTCTTATGCAAATTTCTTGACATTATTTCTTGATGTAGGTAATTTTGTATAAACAGCTGCGCGATAATAACTTTTAAATTTTTAAAGACAAGTCAAACAGATCTGTTTTTTATTGAGTAGCCAAAAGTGTTTTAAATTCAACAACTACGGAGCAAATAAAAATAGCGTATGTTTTTGTAAGTCATCATATTAAAAAAAAAACAAATTAAGCTGAATTTATCGCTGCGAAGATTCTAAAATTAAAATTCTTAAATCCTTTTTAAAGTCAGTTAGACAAAACATAACATGTCGTCACGCCTTTCCCCCGAAGGGGCTGGCAGTGGCTACAACACAACACCAACACTTCGCTGGACGATATTCAGTCCCAAATGTGACAGAGGCGAGCCTGTCGCCATACACCGGGCTCCAGTCATGTAGCAGATGACACACAATACGCACATATGTTCACACAATGAACAAATTGGTGCGTGCCTTCGGCCGGGTCCGAGACCGCTCCCTCTGGCTTAAGAGGCGAGTCTCCTCCGACTAGGCTATCATCGCTTTTTTTCAATCAGTTACAGACTTAAAAAAATAACTATTTAATAATAATTTGACTATTTAATTTAACTATTTAACTATTTTTTTTTTTATAAAATAATTTGGCTGTAATACATAATAGTTGTGGGAATTATATTAAAACTAGTTTTAATAATATTTAATTAAAACGTAAACCTAGTAAACCGAAAACTAGTTTTAATGAATAATAATTAATTAAAAGTAATTGTATTAAAACTAGTTGTTGAATGAAAATAATCAAAATGTTGAACGTCTACGAATTCCGTAGCGTTAACGCGCTACGACGCGGCGTGAATGCACACGTTTCGTGCAGTTCAACTGCATTTGCCGAGTTTTGCCACCTTGCGCGCGTCTCTGCGGAATGTACGGAAAAGATTTATAGCTCATCTTTATAACATTTGTGTATTGCAAGTACAAACGTATCTACATAATGTAATTAATCTGTATGTCAATTTTTTAATAATATGTTTTGCCAAAAGTAATCCTTTCCATGCTGCCAACACCTTTGCCCACAACAGAACTGTGGCCCTATTTGGAGATTTGAGATTTTCATCTCACTATTTTTCGTCCTTGTTCCTTTTGTTTCAAATGTCACAGGTGTGAGAGTGACCAAGATAAAATCATATCTCAACTACGCGTAGGAATAGAATCCTAAAGGCCTCTCCAAAAGCACGCTACTCAGGACAATCATCACATTACGTATGCCGAAAAAGACAGAGTGAGACTTCAGTCTGTCTCACGCTACGTTTGCCGATTACCACACTAGTACTTCCCCAACGGATTCGTACAATCGATAACATTAAAAATAATATTTAAAACCACAGACAAATAATACGGTAGTTAAAACCATGGTACGAGTATAATAATATACTCCGCCAGGAATAGCATTCCGTTCAGCAACACGTAGTGACGTCAATCTATGCTTAAGCAAGACCGACATATGTCATTTACAAATAGTGCGAAAGAGATGATGAAGAAGTGACGTCATCGCGTGTTAGCTCTCAGGGTGCTAGACCTTGTTTTTTTTGATCATGGTTTAAACCACCTCATTCCGAGTACTCTGTCATTATCAACCACGACCAAAGCCAAGAGCCAAGAGCGCGCATGCGTCCAACTAGCACAGAGGTTCCAACCAAGAAGTTTACAATCAAACAGTTGACGGAACTCTTTTCAAACACAAAACGCGCCCACACGCAACAGTGCAAGTGTGCGGTTGTAATATCGTGGAGACAGCTACTACAAATACTTATCATGGATTTATCTGTGGCTAAGTGTTCGAGGCGTAGAGTAGAGGGTTATCGAAGTCAAAGTGAGGCTACTATCCGGGTTGAACGACTGCCGATGCAAATGCGGAACCCGCAGAGCCGGGAAAACTGGAAAATTGCGGGAAACTGAGCTCTCTCTAAACACTAACACTGTCTTAGTAAATATCAGTCGATTTGCCTTACATAGTAACTATTACAGCTCAAATCAAATGTTTTTATCCAATTGGGTATCGAAGATACTGTTTTGAACGTTAAATTTATGAAAATGTTTGTTTGGAAAAAGAGGTACCTGAGGGCATATTTCGTTTACGATCTTTGGCTTATAACTGACTAGCTGCGCCCCGCGGTTTCACCCGCGGTCAAAAAGTTCTTTCTTCTATATTCTATGTGTTATTCTAGACTATAATCTATCTCTGTGCCAAATTTCATCCAGATCTGTTCAGCCGTTCTGGCGTGAAAGAGTAACAAACATCCATCCATCCATCCATCCATACATACATACAAACTTTCGCGTTTATAATATTAGGATAACATCAAACTGAGTAATGAAAAACAGTGAAACAGCCAAAATATTGTACAAAAAAAACATCGTTAAATTTCGAAAAAAAAAGTGGAGAAACACTGATGCTAAATGCTTACCTTTTTGTTTCAAGACGTGGTCAAGCGTACTACGTTTGTGACCACTCCTTGAAAAGGAGTTAGATATGTATTATAATCGACATTATAGTCGGATCTATCTTACTAGTAATTCCTGTGTATAGTAAATAAAATGAAATATGAAATTAGTTAGTACTTACCTACTTTGGGTGGGACCGAACACGGATACTGTTTGTTACTCAGTCGTTTCCACTTTCCCAATGGAAAATATCCCTAAAAGAGTCAAATAAGACTGAACAAGAAAATGCAAGAACAAATACAGTCAAATTGAGATCTTCATCTTCATTTGTTCTTGCCTTTTTTGTTCAGTCTTATTAAAAAATACAGTCAAATTGAGATGGGGATCGCAATTTGACTGTATTTGTTCTTGCATTTTCTTGCTCAGTCTTATTAACAAATACAGTCAAATTGAGATAGGATCTCAATTTGACTGTATTTGTTCTTGCATTTTCTTGCTCAGTCTTATTAACAAATACAGTCAAATTGAGATAGGATCTCAATTTGACTGTATTTCAATCAAATTGAGATAGGATCTCAATTTGACTGTATTTGTCCTTGCATTTTCTTGTTCAATCTTATTTGAGCTTTTTAGGTGTATTTTTGGAAGTCGATTAAAAAGAAACATCTTTCCAACTTATCCATCGTAAAAGTGGGCATGTAAAGTAAACGTTGCTTATCCTGTCGAGTCGCTAGTGACGCGATTATCGAGTAATCGAGTCGACGATATCTGCCACGAGTGTATCGGGCTGCAAGTGCTGCCGATACTTCCGTCATGCTGTAGGGCTGCCGCCTTTTTAACCGACTACCAAAAAGGATGAGGTTCTCAATTCGTCGGAAGCGGTCGGAATATGTATGTTTGCTGATTACTCGAAGACGACTGAGCCGAGTTAGAAAATTCTTCTTTTGTTTCACAGGTGGTCCCATTTAAATTTTATCGAGTCGGTCAAGCGGTTTTTGCTACATCCAATTGGGATGACGGGAAGTCAATTTTTTTTCATATTAAACGATTATTCAAATCCTAACTATAATATTATAAATGCGAAACTGAGTTTGTTTGTTTGTAACGCTTTCACGCCCTAACTAATCAACCGATCATCATAAAATTTCGCACCACGTTGTCTTGGATACAGAAAAGGAAATAGAGTACTTTTTATCTCGAAAAAATTAACCGTTTCTGTGGGACTCCGGGTGAAACTGCGAGGCGCAGCTAGTAATTAATAAAATAATAAATAATAATATATTTTTTTTATGTAGAATAGGTCGGCGTTTGACCACCAACTCGCTTGATGTTAAGCAACGTTGTGGTCTAAGATGAAGCACGACGACCTATAAGGTACTTATTCACTCTAGCCTTGAAGTTTTGTAGAGTGAAGAAGTACAAAGACGGCAGTTGAGTGAGGCGCTACAATTGCGCTACTGCTCAGACCCGTCTTCGGAACGGAATTAATGAAATACCATTTTTTTTAACTTGGCTACTGCCCTTTTGGGTTTTGGGACAGTAACAGTACAATTTTGCTATCAACAGGGAGGGGAGAAATAGTAAGATTGTTATTAGAATAAAGATAATTCTTCTGGTTGATATACGAGTATAACTACTAAGTCTAACAAGAGTAACAAGAAATAACAAATTATTAACTAAAGAGGGATCTTATTGGATTTAATTAAACTAGCTAATGAAACAAGTAACATTATTAAAAGAAAAACAAAAACCCGGCTGCAAAATACTGTACTCTGTCTCTTTCACTATCAAGACGATTAAAATGACACCTCACATGTCGAAATCTATCAAGCTGTTTAGGCTGTAGGGCGTGCCAAAGAAACCTCATACATATGTACATGCCCACATACATACATACATACATACATAGTTACATACATTCACTCGAAAAACATAACCCTCCTTGCGCAGTCGGGTAATAAAAATGACTTATTGGTATGGGAAACAATATTGGACAGGTGAAATTCTAAAATCTCTGTTTCGAAGATTTCTTCTTAAAATAAGTTCTATCCAAATTTTTCAAAAAACACCTACAGTTAGCGAGCGAAGCGTCTATGCTTCAGCTCCGACAAAAATGCTCTTGTATGTCTATATTTATTTATGCTATTTTAAAAAAAATCCAAAAAACTGACTGCAAAAAAAATCTCGAAATTTCTCGAGAATCTGTCGAGGAATGCGACCTGTGGAGAAGGACAACGTCAGCCGCGAGTTCTCGAGTTCATAGAGCCACTAGTTATAAACAAGAGTACCCACATTTTCCAGTACAAAAATTGTATTCGTTTTTTCTAGTTTTCCTTTGAGTAGGTACGTTTCACGACTGAACCTGACCATAATGCCCACCTATCAAAAGTAACAAACATATGAAAGTAAGTATTTTGACTAAACTCAAATTTTAAAAAGAATTTTTATTTTTCACGCCTACCGCCCAAAAAAAATTAAAGAAACTGTTTAATCGAAAAATATAACATAGGTAATTACAATAAAACTTAAATAAGACTACACTTCTAAAACGAACTATACTAAACTAAAAATTACTTTAATTAGTTTAAAATAATTGATTTAATTAACTCAAAAGAGTAAGCCACTTAGCAAAAGTGACAAAACTTAAGCTTACGTACATTGAATAAAATAGTAATTATTTGAGCAAAATAGTAACTATTTTGACTAAAGTCAAGTAACTTTACTGCATGGAAACTATTTTGTCTCTATGCACCTAACATAAGTTTTGACTAAACTCAAAATAGGTTCCATGCAAAAACACAAGCACTACTTATCCAAGAAAACGCAAATGTAAGCGGAAAATTACATTACGCGTAGCACTAATAGTTTTCTAAATTTTCCGCGTCGCTCCGAATACCTGTGCGTCAGCCCTACCAGGCGCGCATCATTAGGAACACGTTCCCCTTGGCTTCCCCGACCCGACACGCAGGCACTGGGCTAAAAGTTCGACGACCGACACCCGTCCTATGTGACAGGACACTTATCTCAGACAGCCGGACAGTGACAACTCGACACAGACACTCGAACGCTCGAAATAGAATCGAATAAAAACAAAACATCACTGGCTGGCTTCGCTTTTGCCAATTTATGAAATAAAAATCATTCTTAATTTAAAAATTTCATGATTACGACGATATTACGACTTTCTTAACTTTATTGTTTTCAACAAATAGTTCTCGAGGTTTTTCTACTCAATTAAATAAATAATATTACCCATATTATTATTAAAGCTGCCGGCGTTAACTTCTAGAATTTTCCACGTTCATGGCCGTAAGTAAGTAGGTACGTAAGTACTTACTAAAAAGGCAACAATCTGTTTTGTTTTTTCAATAATTTCGGTAAGGGTTTTTGAAATAAAAATGTAAAAGTAAATACTTAAGTACATAAAACATTAGAAAACGCTAGATGTTGAGGTTCTAAGATCAATTTAATCGCTACATCGAGAAACCCGCGCCAAAGAGCGACCACCGCAAAATATCTTCAAGTTCTGCAACAATGTAAGGGGTTTAATGTAATCTTCATACAGCTTTCTGTAATCACTTCGAGCTTAACAACAGCTTTTCCATTTAAGACAGCTTACATTTTCTCTTTGAAGCTTGTTAATATTTATTTAATACTTACTTATATATTTTTATATTATCTCTTCCATCACCATCAAAAGTGATTGGTCAATTGGTGATAAAAAACTGAACAAAGAGACCAACACTGGCCAGCGAGTTACTAGGACCACATGAAATCTTAGGAGTTCGCACAAATATATTTGGAAGTTTAGCTGTTGGTCATTTTAACTACCTGTGGATTTCTCTCGATTTTTATATTTTTGTTCTTTAGAACTTTAGTTTAATCTTTAGAAGCGTTTTCAATCCTTTGGAAATTCAAACTAAGAACATGATGACATTGAAGACTGCATTACAATCCTAGAATGAAAATGAATCGCGGAATAGCACTGTAATTCGATGTCGCTCTTTTTTACAAAATGGCTTATGTAATAATTAGAGAGTTCCATATATCTGCTCATTTAAAGCTTATTACATAAATCCTGAAGTTTTATCACTGAGAATCTTTTGTATTACTTTATGGGCTATAAAGTTAGCGCCTGGAATGCGATGGGATCGACCAACTTAGTACGAGGTTGGTGAAATGGTGGAACTCTTTTTTTACTGATTGCAGGATAGATTTTATTCTAAAAATACGATGGTGGCTCCATCACTGAGCTCAAGCAGATAAGTTGGTCGTGCTGTAAACGAGTTCTTGAATGGGGAACACGTAGAGGCATGTTCTTAAGATGGAGTGATGCGGATGGCTTTGCATTAGGAAGAGGATACGGGATGCCCACATACAGAACGGCTGGTCTTGTCTTGGTCTATGCTTGTCTATTGCCAGTGAGGTATCTAGAGAAAATGGCGGCCGTGGCTTCGCGAAATGGCCCCCTTGTGGGACACTAAAGGCGTCTACACACCAAAGTCGTCAAAGTAGACACGAGATTCCTTAGCCGAGTTTTCCGAGCCTTATACATACGAGTATGTTTCACTAATATTAACAATGCAATAAACTCTCATCTTATGTACCTCTGGTCCTTCATTCTGGTTGAGAAAACGATATTAAACCGAAATATAGTAGTGTAAATCATAAGGAAGGCGTGGAATACAATATTAAAACACTGTAACTCTACAAAAATAAACTACATAAAGTAAGGCGTTAGAAATAGCTAGAGTAAGTGAGCTACCATTGACCTAAATCCACGTCTGAAAATGCATGTTGAAGATGTTCTAGTGTAAACAACACACACACAGCACCTCTGGGCCCCGTGAAGTTGCAATCGTTTCCAAGCGATTAGATTTCTACACTCGTTAACGCTCGAACATAAGCTGATAATTGGAAGATTATTCAATACAGGCTATTTAATAAAATGTAGAATCTCTTGACTTGGAAGCGTTAGCATCTATTCAATGGTCCCTGCACTCCCCTAGCTTCGCCCCTGTCCATGACTGCCCATAATCATGATTCTTGCGATTGTGTCGCTGATTTGTATCCTTTGAAAGCTGTAGATTTATTTTATTAAGGCTTTTGATGGTTTATCTTGTTTATGACACGGGTTATCTTTGTTTGTTTATAAGTTTTTTGAGGTTTTCTCAGGGTAAGGTTAGGTAAAAATGCCATTATAGCTCAGTTTGTAGTAAACCTGCCTTCTAAGTTCAGGGGTGTGGTCGGTTCGATTCCCACCTAGTGTTAAAATTAATGTGTTAAGCATTGGTGTTTGTAGCATAGGTGTTTGTTGCATGTCTGGGTGCTAATATATTTTTGAGTATAATTTTTTTTTAAATGTATGTATCTACTTATATCAATCTCTGGAAAGAGGCAGCCATAGAGCAAGTTTTGCTTAGCTTGAGGTCGGATGACCGTGCGTGCAAAATGTTCCGAACATTTATTTATTAATGCGCTGCGCTCCACAGTGTAACCCGAGGTTAAAAACTGCTATTCGGAATATAATCTGTCTTTAAACCAAATTACATCCAGATCCGTTCAGCCGTTTTGACCTGATCGAGTGACAAACATCCATCCATCCAGTCCATCCAAACTTTCGAATTTAAAATAATTATTGTGATTTATCTAACTCTCTTTGTTTCAGCAATGGTAACTACATAAGACATTTGCTAATATCTGTTTTGTTATTTATCATAAAGTCATCGTTTTGAATGAACTTAGGAAAGCTTGAACCGGTATGCCCACTGGCCGGACATGAGACAATGAGGCATTTTAACAACCAATTCAACTTGAGCCTTCTTCAAACTTACCAAAGGCGCGCACCAATTTGTTCATTGCGTTGAACATAATATATGTATGTCCGTATTTAATGTCATCTGCTCTATGACCCCGGTGGATTGCGACAGACTCGCCCCCTGTCACATTTCTGGCTTCAAGTTAAATCAAATATACATATTTTTGCAAATAGAAATCTAAACAAATATAATAAGTTAGTAGATTACAATTCCATTTCACGTCATGTTCCATTTTTCTTACGTTTTCTATTAATAAAACTCAGGTCTCAGAATCCACTGGGATATGTCGGCATCTGTTTGTTGTTAACTTAAATGTCGTTGTTCCAATCTACATGAAATTTCGCAAGAAAGTAACTCATGAAAATACAATTTTAAAGTTCAAATATGAGTATAATTAGATGAGAAATCATGGAGATATGCAAGGTCTTCGTTGGAGTGTGACTGGCCTTGTGACTGATGATGACAAATTTCTTGGAGCTCATATAATTCTGGTTGTTTAAAAAGTGTGGGCGCCATTTCCCAATTCAGTAACATCTACTCAAGTGTAAGCATTTTTATTCAAAGCTCGTGTTTAAACGTGACTTGACTAGATTTAATAGACTTATTTCAATACAAATAAAAACTTACAAAATTGAACAAACTAAAAGTATTGGATTAAACCAAGTTACACCTTCAGGACTAACTTCCGGGGCCCCGAAGTCAGTCAGTCCGATCAAAGGGCCCCATAATAGAAAATCTAGAAGCTATACTCACTAATAATACAACGAAACGAAATAAATGGAAATAATGGAAGAACTTAGAGAAAACCGCCTCAATGACTAAAACAATTCATGTGAACTTACTTACATATCAATATTCTTTTCAGTACTGTCCTATAAAAGAAGATTAAAATTAATCTACACTACAGTATCTACTTGTGAAAACAACGCCTTTTTAAGAGCAAATTCTTTGCAACTTTGCAACCCGATGTTCTAGTGCGTTGATATCGCACTCATATCGACAAGCAACATCACGCTTACATAGTCACGTTATCGGCATATCGACATAGACAACGTAAACCGTCAAAACTACCAGGCTCTCATAACCGGCGCAAAGATAAACTATTTCGACAGTTGAATAAAAACTTCTAAACTTGAAACGGCGGAAGCGAGACACCGCTACCCGCGCTCTCTCTCGCCTTACGTCAGTTGACAAGCAGTGGGTGAACGAACTTCGGGAGTTTACTGGGCTAAAAGTTGAATGTACCTCCGTTCGCGGACATTACGAACAAGATAGCAACTTTACCATACCCTCCCAATCATTTAATGACGTAAACACCTTTCACATCCCTTAAGAAACTTGCCTTTGTAGAGGAGAGACTTAGATTGAAATTCGCTTGGAGTCGGTTAAGTTATATTCTGTTTGGTGGTTGAAGAGCAAGATTCTCACGAGTACCCCTACATCCGCAGTCCGGTAGTGAGAAGTACATGCGGATGAGTGCGAGGCTTGAATGTGTGCTGCGATGCTGGTGTAGTCTTGAAAATAATTTCGCGGTCACACAGAGTCGGCGCGGGTTCACACAACCTGTACCACCTGCATCTGTTGCACGCCTGGTTATTTATATCTATTCGCGGGCTATGTAACACATCTATGTAACTAACATTACGTGAGGTATTCGAATTTTTTAATGTCTGTTTAATTTTACACGAAATGAAGAAGAAACGTAGTAATTAACAGACTAATTGGTCTGTTTGTATTTTAATTGAGACTACCTCTTTGTTATTATTTGCATTGGAGGAGGAATAAGGAAGTGCGTGCTGAAACACTCACTGCCCTAAACTGCTAAGACCCTGGTACTTAGCTATTACAAACCGTGTTAGCCAAACAAAAAGACAAAACCATACTTTTCAATCTGCAAAAGTAACTCAGCCGATCACCCATTCAGCCAACAAATTATTTGATCGTAAACATCGTCAGAGGAGGCTGGTAATTTATCTAATTTACCGTCGCTAAGTGCGTTCGAGAAAAAACTGATGAAATCGAAAGCGTCGATAAAGATAGCAAATGAGAGGACACCTGCGTACCGACAATCAACACCTGCACGAAGTACACACACATACACTTTAGTACTCGAAAATACAGGTGATGTTAAATTATTAAGCTAGTGTATCAGATCACTAGCTAATCTGCACGTTTTTAGCCCGCGTTTCAAGACCTATAAGGCCATGACTGTTAGTAGTTTTAATCGACTTCCAAAATTTTTGAATCACAGTTTTTGAATTTGACTGCATGTTAGTTTTTGTAGCTTTCTATTATTAAAAGAATAATCAAAATCTGACTATTACTGTAGTTATAGAGATTATTAAACATCAAAACTTTTAAACATTTAATTTTGAAACTTTGGTCTCCTCTTCTCTTTCTATCTCTACATTTTTGTCTTCTCCACATTGTTTGAAACAAAGCCACTGTCACGTCTGTCTGTCATTCCATTTGTATATCCGCAAACTCCTCCTAAACCAGGCAATGGGTTTTGATGCGGTTTAATCATCAGTTAGATCTTTCTTGGAAGGTTTGTAGATACTGTGCGAAGCCGGGTAAGGTCGCTAATTTATAATATTCGCGTAGACGTGTAGATGTAGCTTTATTTTACAGAACTTTATAACAGGAACTCTACTTCCCGTTAAAGATTGGCTATTCTACAAATGATTTCGATAATAAAATAAAACACCGATTTTTTATGAATCAGATTTCACCTATTCAGTGAAGACAAAATTACTGCTTCTCAATAAAATTAACATCGTGTCATAATTTACCAGAGATGTACGATGGTATATAAAAAATGTCTTAAACGAAAACGGGCCCCAACATTGGATTACCTATATTTATTAGTAAGTTCCACCTTTAGGTGATAAGGGTATTCTGTGGTTTTGCCACAATTTGCATATCCCAAATATTTTTTAAAGTTACTGATCTTTAGGCTATTCCATTCAAAAATAGAAAACCTCAACATTTTCGTACTTATTAGAATTTTCCCGGGATCCATAATCGTAACCCAATATACTGTAAAATTTTCGGGGCCCCAGACCGTAAAACTTCGAGGCCCCAAACCGCAACAACTACCTACACAAGTGTCTTTACAACATTGTCAGGATATTGTCGTAAATCAGAGTTAGGTTCAGTTATTTTATTGACGGATGCGGTTCGATCAGTTGCCATTGATTGGCCGATTGATTGGCCGATTCGTTGGCCGATTCGTTCCCGGGTCACTGCACTGCGCTGGCGGAATATCACTCACTTATGTTTTGTATGGCCTGTGAACATGTCCAAATTGGGAAGCAAATGAAATAGGAAAGCAGATTACCTATAAGTAATTAGGTAGGCTATAACTGACTAAGAGAAGCGAGTTCTCAGAATGGGACATACGAGTATCTTAATTTGTTTGATTCTAAGACTGGAATCGGACGAGAAGTCAGCGTTGCTAGTAAAATGTTACATGTAACATTTTACATTACTTTTGACCGTCCCTTGTTACATCTATGTTACAACTCAAAATGTTACTTTTACGCTACTTTTAGGAGTAACTAGGGATAAAAATACTGAAATATTTAAATAGGTGCTTTCCAGCAAACAGAAAACTACATGGAACAGTCATGTCAGTTCAGCATAACCTCATTTTGTAAATTAATTTTGTGTATTTTGATTTGCACAAAAAATAAGACTTAGGTGTTTTTGGGTGTTTATCTGACATATTTTTGGACCCCCAACGCCGGTGGTTTAGTGATAGATACACTTATATTACTTTTGTCGTGAAAAAGTTTGTTTTTGAGCTGTGTCATGTTAGTTCTGCCGCTGGCAGCACTGCGTGAAGTTAAGGAGATAATTACTCGTATTTATGGTCTCCGTTCAAGCCGAACTACAACTATTGTGTGTATTTGCATTTGTAAGATCCGGTTGTATTCCAAAAATATGATTATTAGTATCATTATTTAGTACATTATTAGTTATCCAGGACACTGAAGTTACAAATGAGCTCTTAAATATTTGAAATCGATATCCTTATTGCAAATTAACGACTCAAGATAACCCATTAGGAAAGCATACCGATCTCGTCTGTAGCAGGATCCAGGAAGGAGGGGCTAAGGGGCTCAAGAGCAACACACACAGACACCCACGACTGGGGGCTTACCACGAGGTTTGATAGGGTCAATCAACTGGGGCAATTGCGTCTTTCTAGAATGACTGACAAACCCTTCACAAATTAGACAACTAGCGCCATCTTGTACAGATTATTGCAACTAAAAATTTAAAAAACATGTAATAACTTAACATATAATATAACATATACTTAATATAACAAATAACATTAACATGTAACATGTAGTAGCATGTAGTAAACATGACGTCTAATTTGTAAAGGGTTTTTGCACAAGTTGACCCTAGTTAACAAACTCTTATATCGTTTTTGTTTTGCTCTATACCTACTTACTTATTCCTTGTACTTAATTTTTGGCCGTAACTTTAGTTAATAGTTACTACTTGTTTTTTGTTTCTTAAAAGCTGTGAATGTTGTTAAAAAAATAAAGTCCCAAAAGTATCTAATTCGACACTCTCCAATCGCCAAAAATATTTTTTTATTTTTTGCTTGTGTATTTACTTACCATAGAGCTTACCCTCAGCTACCTTAGTCAAGCCCTCGCCCCATTCCAAATCCCTGGGTCCGGCACTGTCCACGAGTGTTTTCCTAAATTATTTCAAAGAAATTATGATTATTTTAGCTTTCTCGCGGTTTTGAATATTCACTTAGGGTCGGAACACACTGAGCGAATGGTCTTTCGACGATGCCTGTACAAGGTTACTTGGAATGGTGGTACTTAGGCGAAAGGAGTTTTTAGTAAGTTTTCATCAACGCCTAGATCAGTCATCACACTTATACAAATATAATGCAACTAGCTGCGCCCCACGGTTTCACCCGCGGTCCGAAGGAACCGTTTATTTTTTCGGGATAAAAAGTACCCTATATCTTTTTCTGTACCCCAGACAACATGTATGCAAAATTTCAAGACGATTGGTGTAGTTGGGACGTGAAAGCGTTCCAAACAAATAAACGAACAAACTCACCTTCGCATTTATAATACCTAGTAGCTGCGCCCCGCGGTTTCACCCGCAATTAAAAAGTATCCTATGTGCTATTCTAGACTATAATCTATCTCTGTGCCAAATTTCATCCAGATCTGTTCAGCCGTTCTGGCGTGAAAGAGTAACAAACATCCATCCATCCATCTATATTATAAACGCGAAAGTTTGTAAGAATGGATGGATGGATGGATAAATGGGATGGTTTGTTACTCTTTCACGCCAGAACGGCTGAAGAGATCTGCATGAAATTTGGCACAGAGATAGATTATAGTCTAGAATAGCACATAGGATACTTTTTAACCGCGGGTGAAACCGCGGGGCGTAGCTAGTTTGTATCTATATTATAATGTATAATCTTTCTTCTTAATATATAATATATAAATTACGTGTCACGTTGCTTGTCCGCTATAGACTCCTAAACTACTTAACCGATTTCAATCAAATTTGCACACCGTGTGCAGTTCGATCTAACTTAACAGATAGGATAGCTCACATATATATATAAATAATAAACGCAAACGAAGTCGCGGGTAACAGTTAGTATCTGTTTTCGTAAATAAATAACTTTGAATTTGAATTTGAACTAAATAAAACTTAAACTAAAATACCGCTAGTGGAGGGAAAGGTCCCCAGAACGCTGGTAGCATTCCCAGATTGCCACGTTGAACAGAAATGCTCAGCTTCTGTGCGAAGTAAACGCCAGCATTCTGGACACCCGACGCCACCACCAATCGCCTGGCCAAGTCCCGATGCAGCTCCAAAGAGGCCAGCCCTTACGGACCCATCGTCTCTACCCCAGACGGAGCAAACATGTACACCCGGTCAAGATGTGCATACTTACCCCGTTCGTGGTTCCTTAAGCCGAATACGGCTTGAGCGGGGTCTGCACCGGCCTGAACCGATGTCGCAGGAAGATGAAACGGAGCCATGATGTTGTCTTCTTTTATTCAGATACGTGTTACAGATTAACAAAAGGGAAATATAGGAGACCACTAAATCATTAAACTATTCTCCCTTTCGACGTATGATTCTATCCTCAGAGACTCAGCAAATTTGTTAAACCGATTTGCTGCACAATCTCTGTCAACTCCAACTGAGTTGCGTAGATGTGCACCTACTCTACTCATATCCAAAGTGTGACCTATATCCAGGTAACTCCAATAACTTTTACCATCTATGACCCAAAAACCAGCTATAACTTTCTATTGCCAGACGTAGATTATTGAAAGTGACAGATAAAATCAAGAGTGAAGCCACCCTGAAGGCCACCAGCACGACCTTCCACAACACACATTTAGGTCGGAGAAAGCAGTGAAAGCTACTATTTGACCGTGATCTACTCTTCACACTCTCCCTAGATACTTTTATCGTGGTCTTGACATTTAACATTCACTTTTCTGAACAATTTTACGGAATTCACAATTTTATCTCCACAGTTTTTGATGCTTGAATCGCGTGCGGCAGAACTAGGTCATGCCGGACAATTCTTTTGATTGTGTTTTAATGATGATTTCTTCTAATTTAAGCAACTCACCGGAACATTGTTAACAATTTTCACCGTTTTAATCAAATTCAAAGCAATTAAGTCGTAAATCAAATCGAGATGAGATTATGAATGGAGACTCATTTGATTGGATGTTGAATTAAATAATGGCTGATTCGAATCGATTTCACATTTCCCAACGTCAAATTTCGAATGCAAGATAGAATAGTAGATGCCTATAGTAAAAATACGAAGTGCATAGATATTGCAGTCCAGAAGCGTCGGCAAGAAGGTTTTCACCGCATTGCCGCTTTCTATACGCACTTTCACTTCCGAGCCAAGACAGACAGACAAAACGACTAAAACACGAGCTATTTTATCGGAACACGAGTGACTCAGTGTTTACAAACTTACCGGCTTAGAAGGAAAATAAAAGGCGAGGAGCGTTGGAGGCGGGGCGGTGCGAAAGTGCACTGGAAAATGAGGCTGGACCCTGTTTTTGACGCTCGAGATGTTTCTTGGTCACTCTCACTCCTATGCGTTTTGAAACAAGAGAGAAAAAGACCAGAAAATATCTAGATTTCTAGGAATAGGGCCCCTGGACTGACATCGTCGGTCCGACTCTAACTATAGGTACTGTTGGATGATAGATTCACCCAATTGTTTTTTGAAGTCAAAGACACGTGTAGAGCCCATTGCAAAGTATTATCATGAACATAAACTCGGACATTTAATTTATTAATAATTTTAATTCTTTATATTATTTGTTTTAATTATGTGTTCTTGTGTCGTGTAATTTTTGAATTTGACATTTTTGCTGTATTACCTATTTTATTATACATTGATTGTATTATTGACATGTAAAATTACATTTTATGAATATAATGAATATGAACATGAATATTACAAGTATTAATACCGACTAAGAGTATTTAAGAGTCCGGCGACCACTTTAGACTAACTTCGCATTGGCTTAAGGTTTTCCATAGCCATTTCGCCTAGAAGAAGATGACGAGCGAAGAGAGCAAATAAAGATACTGACGAGCCTTTAAAGTTACCTACAGAGTGACAAAGTGCAATTGTTTTTTATGAATTTTGCACTTCACTAGTCATTCTTAAATAACTAAGAATGTCCCTTGTATTATGGATTCATTTAAAAGCTAATGATGTAGACAACCTCCCTATATAAAGGATTTTTTTTAATTTGCTTTGTCTATCTATTGAATAAATCAGTCAAAAGTGTTAAGTCGGATATTTTTCATAGCTCTATTTTCGCTTAAGAACGTTTTTTAAAAAAACCAAGGACATAGAGGCGGAGATATTGTTAGTTTAATTGTACATGCTAAATTTCATCACAAACTGACTAATGGATTTCAAGAAATTTGAGAAGCACGTTTGTTTGGAAATTCCAGAGCGTCGCGGCACTCTTAAGGGACATTCAGTGCTAGTATCTTATACCTTTAAATGAGCAATTCTTGTATATATATATATATATATATAATTGGAATCTCGGAATCGGCTCCAACGATTTTCATACAAATTAGTATATAGGCGGTTTCGGGGGCGATAAATCGATCTAGCTAGGAATCATTTTTAGAAAATATCATTTTATTCGTGTTTTATCGATAATCAATCTCAACTGAAAAATATGACTCTTCCTGACATCTATTGGCGAATAATAATTCTACTATTTTTTGTGAGCAACTAATTGCTTTAACGACACAACAGCAGATGGCGTTGTTAAGTAACACGAAGTCAATGAGTGTTTTCTTTGAGGTTAGACTAAAATCAATTGTTTATTATCCAAAAAACACAATTAAAAAATAAAAAAAAATACCGAGCAAAGCTCGGCCATCCAGGTACTTAATATTGAAAGGCGCCTCTCCGCTGCGTCCTTCCTCTCTCGCTCTCATAGGTACGCCGAGCATGATGCAAAAAAATAAGGTCTAGTATTCCGGGAGCAAACACAAACAGTCAAGAAATCACGTTTACTATATGATTTTAAGACCCTGCCAAGTCAATGCCTTAGGTTCAATATAAAATCTTAAAAACGAAACCTTTAACCTAACCTTAGATTAAGACTTAATAACTAACCCCCCTCTACCTGTATTCCCCTTAAATAATAATTTAAATTTATGTTAACAAAAGTCACGGTCCCCGGCGTCCGTGGAGTGTAATTTTTAAATAAAAAACAAAAAAAAAAAAACTTAAAAACATTTTTACATGACCCTTCTTAAGTATCAACCCAAATGCTACAGTACCTACTAACCTAACCTACCCACACCTATCATGATCATAATATTCCAGTCTTTTTTATTCCTTTTACTTCCTTATACTTAGGCCTCACTTCAACTCACCTTAGACCTTACTTCTTCTTCCACAGCCTTTATTCCTCTGTTTGCATAATAGGCCTCTTTCCCACTATGCCATCTGCCCTAGCACGAAAAATATCTAAACAATATTACATACAAGCTGCGCCCCGCGGTTTTACACGTGTTAAAAAGTAGTATTATTATTATAGCCTTATTTCGGACAAGACTATGTTTCTTTATTTATTTTTATTTTTTTAAAGTAGTATAGGCACTATTCCAAACTATAATCTATCATATCGTCACGCCTTTCCCCGATGAGGCTGACAGAGGTGTAATGCAACACCCACACTTCGCGCTACGATATTCAGTCCCAAAGGTGAGAGGGGGCGAGCCTGTCGCCATGCACCGGGGTCCAATCGTGTAGCAGATGACATACAATACGCACTTACATATTATGTATGTTGACAGAATGAACAAATTGGTCGACTGGGTTCGAACCCGCTCCTTCAGGCTTGAGAGGCTGCCCTTCTCCCAACTAGGCTGTCATCGCTTATAAAATCTATCTTTGTGCCAAATTGTATCAAATCCGTTCATCCGTTCTAGCGTGACTGAATAACAAACATCCATCCATACATCCATGAGAAATTTCGCATTTGCAATATTAGATGTGCCCTGTGGTGTCACCCGCGGGTTAAAAGTAGCCTAGGTGTTAATCCAAGGGCATACGTTATCTCCATTCCGAATTTCATCCAAATCTGTCGATCCGTTTGACCATGAAGAAATAACAAAAATACACACAACTTGCTCATTCACACTACTTATATTATAAAATCGAAAGTAGCTCTGTCTGTCTGTTTGTAGGCTTTTCACGGCTAAACGGCTGAACGAATCTTGATGTAATTTGAGAATTAGTTATAGTTTATCGCGAGGAAGGTGTTTGGATACTATTTTCTGAATAAACGCGAACGAAGTCGCGGGTAACAGCTAGTTTATAATTATATTGGATATGTTTAGTAGCAAATAGAATATTTATTAGTGAGACGCGTTGCAAACGTATGAAAAATCTGATGACGGCAGATATATGGCAGATATATAGGTGGCGTAGATTTTTTCACTAATTATTTGAGGCTCATCGAAACTTCATACCGAAACCGCACTTGTCAAACCCAAAACCTTCAGACAATAGTTCAAAAGCCCGCAAATCTCAGCCCATCGACCCTGCGCTGGGCGCGGTCACTTTCCCCACATCCATCACCGACTTTCACTCCATTTTGCTACATAAACCCTGGGAAGGTCAAAACCGCGAGAGGTCGATGACATTTAAATTTACACTTGCCGGCAACTTGACGACTTCACCCGAAGATCGCGCGGAGTGCTGCTTTTCTTTTGAGGTAACAGTAGGTACGAGTAGGTAGATTTGCATGGTATAATAATATAATACTCCGCCAGGTATAGAATTTCGGCCACGTGGGCAACACGATGACGAGTGACGTCATCTAGGTTGATCTGAGAATTGAGGTACTTAAGTATAAAATACTAGCCTTTCTCATAAAGTGTTATAATCAAACAGTCGTAGGTAATTTCATATTTTTTTTGAAAATATAATTTACTAGGTCTGGCGTACTTACACCTAGATTCGCAAGTATCTAGGTGTAAGTACACCAGACCTAGTAAATTATATTTACTAGCCAGACCTAGTTCAAAATTTTTAAAATTCAAGAATCCGTAGTGGCAGGACAGGGCTCAGTGCCCACAGACATCATTTTTCCAAGCCATAGCATTTTCGACACGCGCTTGACTGCCATATCCATGTTGTAAATAAATAATAAATTACCTATATTCTTTATCATGAGCCGTCTGCAAAGTTGTGCGATTTTTCCGAAACTTTATTTAATATTGATAAAATTTAAATAAAAATAATAAGCGACACCTAGCGCAGATTAGGTGAAACTGATGAAAATATTTGTTTTGCAGTGCCATCTAGCGCGTTTGCATAGAACTTTTGCGGTTGTCTTTGCTGTTGAAATCTGCTTGACATTTAGTTTCAAGTGTTGCTAGCATTGCAAGGTTACCCAGAAAATTGGAAATTTTTGAAAATTATTTAAAAAATATTTGTGCCAAAATGCATTCTTTTATCGTTTTTATAGAGAGGCAGAGAGAATGGATTCAAACCCAGCTGAAAGCACGCACCAATTTGTTCATTTTTAAACACAAAAAGCATTTAATAGATGGCCTAAAACTAAATAATTGGAAAAAAAATAATGTTTCCATGCTATTTATTAGATTTAAAAATTCTATTGTGCAAGAGAATTCTCTAAGCTATTTATTTTTTTATATTTATATTATTATTTATTTAGATTTGACAAAAACGATTTCGTATGTCCGGATGTTTGTCTTCCTCTATAGGTCGCATTTCTTAATCGATTTTTCTGAAAAAAAATCAGGAATTAGTTCAAAAAGAAATTGAAAAACTGACTCGGCAAATAAAATCTGTGTGATTATCAAACTTGCTCACAAGATTCGATTGAGGAATGCGACCCGGAGAGGAAGACAGACGTCAGCCGCGAGGTCTACAGCTTACAGATTCTCTAGTCTAGTTTTTATACAGTGACTCATACAAATAGTTCGCAATAGTAGAAATAAATAAATAAATGAAACGACCAACTGTAATGAAAAAGAATGTAGCACACGGAAATCTGGTTTATTACAGAATTCACAATTTCACACAAAATTAAGCGAATTTTACTTATGAAATCTACAAATACTCAAAATATATTGTAAGTACACTTATAAATAGCCATGGGTAACTCAACAGATTTGCTTGAGCCATGACTCCGGTTCAGGTCAGCCACTTGAACCGGAACCGTGAACCGGCTCACAGGTCAGCTCAAAAATCACTCCTTTCTACGTAATATGCGTCCTGACTCGAGTGAGTCATCTAGTGAGTAACGAAGTAAACTTCGAACTCAGCTCAGTTTGGCTCACACACATGCTTTATGGTTACCGTTCAAATAATGTTTTCCCGCGATGCGAGTCGGTGAGACTTATATCTCTTTCTCTCTTTTCCCCGATATAGGTTTGTCTCGTTCTCGTATACGTTGGTCAAAAATCGACTGTTCCTACGTACAGTATCGAAACAAAAAATTGCATATTTACAGGAGAGCAATTTAATATCAAAAGACTTAATTAAAAGTTAAAATATGTGGTAAGTATCAATTTTAGTACATTCAAACCATGATAAAAATTTATGTTTTTTTTAGAACTAATAAAGTATTCGTTTTCCTAAAATTATATTTAATATTCATATAGGTAGGTAATTGGTACAATGAAAAAAGTCATCAGTCAGATTTTGAAAAGAGGAATTGTTTTTTTTAGCATTCAATTTAAATAACTGTGATTAAATATCTACCTACTACCTAGGACCCTATTCGGAGATTTGAGATTTTCATCTCATCTTTCTTCATCCTTGTTGCTCTCGTTTGAAACATCATAGGTGTGAGAGTGACGAAGATAAAATCTCATCTCATCTCACGCGCAGGAATAGCCCCCCTAGTTGTTGGTTTAATTTAATTTCTAAATTTTGACTTGTAACTAAACTTACGTACACACTCTAGTAGGTATATATTAATAGATATAAGCTTGTATTTCCAACTTTAATTTTATGAGAACATTAATATATTAAAATATAGCATTACATTTTAATAATAAGTACGTCAATAGTTTATTTTAGCATTCCGCTATCACTGCGCGTGCAGACATAGCTTTTCTTAAGAATTTGTCTCCTTCTCTTTCTGTGGTATAGCTTTGTTTCGTCCATGCTCACACTACAATACATTTCGTATTCGGACTTGGAACACATCGCGTCAAATCGGCTCTCTTCGTTCTCGCGTTCGTTTTGATGAATGACAAAATCGTTTGAGTCGTTCGACTTGAGCCGCCTGTTTCAGAGTTGAGCCGCGGCTCAAGCGAGCCAAACCAAGTGATCTGAATTTTTGAACCGGTTCCGGTTCGAGTTACCCACGACTACTTATAAATACTGACAGATTATGCCTAATTTAGCTTACAACTGGTTTTTTTATTTCTTGTAGACTAAATGAAGTGTAATTGCTAAAAAAGTGAGCAGCTGAAAGTTATAGCCTGGCAAGGCAACCAAAAAATCGGTTGCCATGATTTGGCATTTGTCTTGTCACACGAGTCGTCCACGAATTTACGAAAATGTTCTATGAAAAGCTAAATTGGGCCCAATTTTTTTATATTACTGTGTTATTTAGTTGTATAGCCGCAGAATGGAATACACGAGACTATGTAAGGAGAGAGCATTCTCTCACAAAACCGTACCAAGGTGAGTGACCTCTTGTAATGACTTTGATCTTCGTGTACAAATAAACTCAATTTGCGTATATAGTACAGTAAATTATTTAATTACAGGTAGTGGGATGTCGGTGCCTTACTGGGACTTCTTAGGTAGCACAATAGTTACATCTAATTACGTCCGGTTAACGCCCGATTTGCAGTCGAAGTCTGGTGCTATTTGGAACACGGTGGTATGTTTGAGTTTGCAGTAGTACCTAACCTAGTGGCACTAAAATCGAGATAACACAGCGCCAAGAGTATAGATTAAGCCGGTATAGTTTGCGCCTCAGTTACTGATTATAGCTACAAGTTGGATATTATCCATGGTTTGCATTCCACGAACCACAAAAATGCTCTCAAGTTAGTCTACAAAAAGCTTGCAAATCAAGCATGCAATTATCTTGCCATATCATCACTAAATACAAGTCTAGTCATCATCAAGCCACTGTCAATAAAATCAAAAGAGTTTGTAAGTATCACAATAAAATTATTGTAACTTATTTTCCATGTTTAACAGGCAAACATATAAGCTTACAATCTTTATGGCTCATAAACTTGGATTACAAATCACGACAACCAAGTTTCTTGAGAACATTATAAGTATAAAAATCCAAGTCAAAAACATGGTTTAGCTAATATTTCTAGATATAATATTGCTTGGGCATTGATAATTTACTAACAAACAAACTGGTTAGAAACAAACATAACTTTATACATACTTACCTAATTTTGTATTTGGTTAATTGATAAATGTCAAAAAAAAGGAAACCTACTCTTTTCCAATATTTTCTTCTTATTTCCTGTCCCATAACCCACTAGAGTGACATTGGGACATAATATATGTATGGTGTAATATTTCCTCTATTCATCTTTATCACTAGTCATCTCAGAATTCACTCTTCTCTCTACTCTGTACCAATATAATAAATTATACATATAATTTTTTTTATTAACAATGAAAACTTCCAAACCTATTATCTTGGTTGATAAATATCCAGCATTCAATCCCAGTCTGTGCCTATTCGAACAAAGACTCTAATATTGTTTTTATAGAGACTAAAGTCCAAGTCTAGCCATGACTCATGTTGCATTACCTTACCTCATATATAAATATTGATCAAAGACAACTAAAATTCAAACAAAACAAGCACCTATCTACATACATAATACCTAGCAAAATTTTATTAATGGTTATTTATGAACAGATTTTGAAAATTCTTTTTGATTTAAAAAGATATACCTACTTACAGATTAGTCCCATTTTAATAAATTAACCGAATTTGGATAATGGGAAGTCAGTTTTTTTTCTTTTTGTAGATTATGTTGCTATTAAGACACATCATTGTCATGTGAAAGCACGGGCCTAAACTAAACTGGAAACTGTGAGTGAGTGATGACCTAAAAACCACGGGTTAAAAACTATAGTAAAATAAAATAAAAATTTTTGGAGGATGCAAAATTATTTATAAGTAAATAATATAATATAATAGCACTTGGCAGATTTTGCTGCTTGCTCATAGCTCACTCTACTTTGGCTCCTTTCCCACATGTTCCTTTACCGCATGGGCGAAGACCACCATAGTTTGTGACCCTTGCTTCTTTAGGTCCTCACTTCATCAGAATCTGATTACAATAATTGTTTGCTACATAATAATAATTTAATAATAATTTAGCCCTTTATTCCATTTTAAATTTAAAAAAAAAAAATACATTTCAAATGTTACATAATTTTTTCCTATGGATCCCTTTCTGGGTAAAGGCCTCCTCCAAATTTGCCCATGTTTGCCTATCTCTGCCCAATTTCCACCAATCTTTCTCCGCCATGTCTGTGAGATCATCGGCCCACCTTCTTTTAGGTCTTCCAACCTTCCTCTTTCCTGTAGGCCCTATCCATTTAGTTGCGAGTAATGTCCAGCGATTGTCTGTGTAATGTGAGATATGTTACTATAATACATAATAAGTAACATATTTTGGCAATGAAACAATTTAATTGACATTAAGGTCGTAGTAGAATTGGTCAAGGCTCCACAAGAATAGCTCCGTCACTACTTTTCACTTTAAGCTGTTACGAAAAAGGTTGAAATTTGCATAAAAGATAATGTTGTCACACTTCATGGCGCATTACTTTTTATTACTGTTGCTAAGTAATGGATGAGGCGAGTAGTTTTTGTTAGACAGTAAAGTTGACATGGTAATTTGTAAGTTGAACTAAATGGTGCTTGTCTAATGTGTTTGTACTGGTACTAATGTTAGTGTACAAAACTATGCCAAAAAATATTAAAAAATTTGTAAGTTGAACTAAATGGTGCTTGTCTAATGTGTTTTGTACTGGTACTAATGTTAGTGTACAAAACTATGCCAAAAAATATTAAAAAATTACATATATTTAGTAAAAAACCTAGTTAATATAATATTCGGGATACTTACACACACGGTCGTCTGACCCCAAACTAAGCAAAGCTTGTACTATGGCGGCCAGAGACCGATATGCATACAGAATATATTTTTAAATATATAAATATACTTAAATAGAAAATTACTCGGAACACCCAGACATAGAACAAACACAAATGTCCATCACATGAATGTTTGCCCTAGGTGGGAAACGAACCCACACCCCCTGGCTCAGAAGGCAGGTTCACTACCAACTGAGCCACCGAGGCAGTCAAATGATTTGATTTAATTAATTAATTTTTAAAATTGTTTTTTAAATTGATGAATCTAACAAAACCTAGAAACTCTAATTCAAGCCAAGCGGTTTAGACAGTAAAAGGTCACATAGGAACACAGAAACATACATACCTACTCACATGTCCACAAAAATGACACCTTTCTTCTAAGCTATCAATTAAAAAAATTCACCTATTAGTTGTTGTACATTTTTTTAAACTTTTCTTTGATCACACACACACACACACACACACAATTTTCATTACTTCCACTGTATTTACTTAGTCTATTCTCTTTATTAAACCTGCAGTCATGCTACACCTAGCAATATTAAGCTTCCAGTGGTTGCAGAAAGAAAGGTGTCAAATGGAGAGGCAAATTTTTCCAGTGACCACACACAATTTCCATTAATTACACTGCATTTACCCAGTCTTTTTTTCTTTATTAAATCCACAGCCATGCTACACTCGCAATTGGGAGCTCCAAGTTCAGTTCAAAGTCCACGGTCGAGGGAAGGACTTGTTCGGAGATGGGTTCGCGATTTGGTACGTGCGGGATCGGATGCAGCCCGGTGAGGTTTTTGGCAGCAACGATTACTACAGCGGACTGGCGATCATACTTGACACTTACAGCAACCATAACGGAGCGCACAATGTAAGTTTATCGTCACGCCTTTTCCCCGGAAGGATCTTCTTCTTCTTCTTGTGGTGCCATCTCCTACCGGAGGTCGGCTATCATTATGGCTATCCTAATCTTAGACACAGCAGCGCGGAACAGGGATCCCGTGCTTAGGTTGAACCAACGGAAGGATCTGGCAGAAGTGTAATACAACACCCACGCTTCGCCGGACGATATTCAGTCCCAAATGTGGCAGGGGGTGAGCCTGTCGCCGTACATCAGGCTCCAGTCATGTAGCAGATGACATATGTACAATACGCACAAATGTTCACTTCACATAATGAACAAGTTGCGTGCCGGCGGCTAGGATCGAACCTGCTACCTCTGGCTTGAGAGGCGGGCCTTCTCCAACTCGGCTATCATTGTAAGTTTATGAACACTAATTTATGATAACTCCGGCGAAGTGTGGGTGTTGTAAGCTATGGTAAGATCGCCTTTTTCTTTTGTCCTGCGTCCACATTCAACATGGAACATGAATAATGCGTGGAAACAGTAATGCATATAAAATATATATGTAAATGTATATCTATCAAACCTGCTCACAAAATTTCAAGAGAATCGGTTGAGAAATGCAACCTATAGATGAAGACAGCTGGACAGACGCCCGCCGGACGGACGAACATATGAAAGCATTTTTATAATGGAAACTGATCTGGTTTTCACACGTCATTATGATTTATAAAACGGGATTCAGTGCTATGCGAGACGCAGCCGCGCGCGCGCACTCGCCTTGATGAAGACCGCCGAATGCGGTTGAAACTATAGTCGGAATAATCGACTAAATCGTACGTGAGTAATTCCCGTTTTATAAATCATAAAATGAAAGCATGTTTGCTGAAACTAAAGCAGAGACGTTTTTCTCATTAAACGCTCGCTCGGTCGAATAAATGATTCTTAATTCCAGCACCAACACCCGTACATATCGGCCATGATAAACAACGGCACGCTCCACTACGACCACGACCGCGACGGGACGCACACGCAGGTCGCCGGCTGCGAGGCCAAGTTCAGAAACTATAACCACGACACGCATCTCTCTATCATTTACAAGGACGACACGCTCAAAGGTAACATTCAAGTTCAGACACTATAATTCAAGTTCAGAAACTACGAGTATAACCACGACACGCTCAAAGTTAACATTCAAGTTCAGAAACTATAACCACGACACGCATCTTTCTATCATATACAAGGACGACACACTCAAAGGTAACATTCAAGCTGAGAAACAACAATTCAAGTTCAGAAACTATAACCACAACACACTCAAAGGTAACATTCAAGTTCAGAAACTATAACCACGACATACTCAAAGGTAACATTGAAGCTCAGAAACAATAATTCAAGTTCAGAAACTATAACTACGACACACTCAAAGGTAACATTCAAGTTCAGAAACTATAACCACGACATACTCAAAGGTAACATTCAAGCTCAGAAACAATAATTCAAGTTCAGAAACTATAACCACGACACGCATCTTTCTATCATATACAAGGACGACACACTCAAAGGTAACATTCAAGCTGAGAAACAATAATTCAAGTTCAGAAACTATAACCACAACACACTCAAAGGTAACATTCAAGTTCAGAAACTATTATATAACCACGACATACTCAAAGGTAACATTCAAGTTCAGAAACAATAATTCAAGTTCAGAAACTATAACCACGACACACTCAAAGTTAACATTAAAGTTCAGAAACAATAATTCAAGTACAGAAACTATAACCACGACACGCATCTTTCTATCATATACAAGGACGACACGCTTAAAGGTAACATTAAAGGCTGGCGGCTCAAAATGTACATAGAAATTAAGTCTCAATACGACAAGTAGCACCTTGAAAACAAGGCTCAGATCCAGTGTAAGCCTAGTTCCGCTGTCAGTCGGTCTGTGATCGCCTCGGTGTTACGACACCTAAATGTGCTAACACTTTAGCCAATGTCATCAACGTTATTGCGGTATGATAAGGCATTCGAATAAAGTTGTATTTTTATTATTTTTAATAGAACGTTAAGTGTCGATGCAGTGCCACTAATAAGACACTGCATCTATGTACTTATATCTGATCGAAAGATGTCAAACCGAAAGCAGTCCGCTTCCAGTCCGTTACAGTAGCTGCGTGACTCACGGACTGCTTTTTGATGTCGATAAACTGACAGCACGCAAATGGAACGTACTGCCACTGGATTTAGTCTGGAGCCGAATCTCGTAACGTATCGAGTTTGCATATCGTTTTGCCGAACCTGTATTTATTTTTGCAACAAATAAATGATTGTCTATTGAACCATTCGCCGTATCAATTCAACGAGCCGAGCCGCTCGCCGCAAGCAATCGCACACTGTCAGTCTCGAGTGCTGGTGCGGAAAGGCGTAGGCGCAAAAATGTAATAAGCTGTTCTATTTCTCGATTTCAGGGTTGCCCCCATAGAAAAGTTGTTCATAATGATGAGTACAATGACCCCCTTTTGGCTTAGTGCAACCCTTTTCTGACAACCCTGTATAGCGGCTACCACAATGAAAGTGGAATCAAACCGTTGCGCGTTGTTATCCCTGCCCCAAAATGTCTTAGCTCGCCAATCAACAGCTTAACTGCCTCGTACCAAAAGGTTTCCCATGATCTAAAAACACAATGTCTAACATTCCGGGAGCCAACACGTAATGACGTCACTCGTCATCGTCACTTTCGAACTATGTGTAAATGACATTTTCCGGTCTTGCTTAAGCGTCGATTGACGTCACTACGTGTTGCCCGCGTGTCCATTCCGTACCTGGCGGAGTATATTATTTTACCAAGAGTTTTCCCTTCCCCAGTATCCACAGACCTAGAAGGCAAGAACGCGTGGAAGGAGTGCTTCTCGGTTCAGAACGTGCAACTGCCCACCGGGTACTATTTCGGCGCGTCGGCCACCACCGGCGATCTGAGCGACAACCACGACATTATATCTATGAAGATGTATGAACTGGATCTGTTGGACACGGTGAGCTTTAGGGCATAGTTCGATTCGCGGCCGGGCAGACGTTTGAATGATGAATTTAAATAGCTGACCTGGGTCCTGGATGTTAGTTGTCTGTCTTGGTGTGGGTTCCGTGGCATCCCTGACACAGGGAATCCTAGTGGGGGCTCTAAATGTGAAACGATATTTTCACATTTCACACAGTTCAGAAGGTTATTTATTTAAATAAACATATTTTAATTTGAATAGTATTAAGTAGATAATAACAAATTATGTAGATTTTTTCCTTATACTGTCAATAGAATCTGACAAGGTGAAACGATTCCCGATGAACCATTAAAGCTTCAACAGTTTTTTCTATTTTTTTTCTAACTACCCTCCTTTTCCGTCACAGCAAAACAAAGAAGAGGACCGTTCCCACATCATCCCGTCCGCGGCATCGTTCGAAGCCCCGAGGGAACGCATCGAGGATTCCAAGCCAGCCATGTCCGGGGTCAAAACTTTCCTCTGGATGATGTTCGTCGCCATCGTCATCATAGTTCTGGTCGTTTTAGGCATCATGTGGTACCAGAAACGTCAAGAAAATTCGAGAAAGAGGTTGTATTGAAGATCCATCTTGAAAAAACGAATAGCGTAAAGGCCTGTCAAACATACAGCGAAGTGAGGCGTTTTTGATGTCCATTGTTCTCGTCCTTTTTAATTATATGATGTGGTTAAGCGACACCGAGCAATATAAAAAAAACGCATCGGTTCGCTGTATTGATAAGCCTTAAACGACCAATTTACCTGTAGATGTTTTTGATCAAAGAGTCGCGCCAAAATGACAATAAAATGCAGTGGTTCTCTGGGAAGGGTTTGCTAAGCCAAATGGGAGTCATTGTACTCATCATTATGTACAAGTTTTACTAAAGAGCCAACCCGTCACTCAACTCCGTCTACAGATAAGTTGGTCAAATTGTGCAAGAGTTTTTTGTTTTTTGATATTTACTTCAAGGAGGTGAAAACATCACAATTTTGAAAGAAGGTCTTCTATTTGATTTCAGTTTTTTCTACAGATTCTTTATATAAATTTTGTACAGTTCTGTTTGCAAACGTTCATCCTTGTTTTAGCTTAAATTGTTCTGTCTCGTTTTCGCTTGTGAAGTTTCTCGTTAGCGAAAAGTGGACAAGATAATTTTAGCTTAAATATGTTGTAGTAAAGTTTGTGAAGAAAAAGATTAGTAATTTTCTTGTCAAGTATAAAAATGATCATAAATTGATATGTTTGGAGAGTGTTTAGGCGAAAGCAATATTATTTTTATAAGGACCAACTAGTTTTTTAAACTTCTTCTCTGTTAAGCTGGCTACTCACGCCTGCAACGGGGCAATCTCGGAATTTGACCCTAAATTAATGTGTATAGGCATGCAGGAGCAATTGTTTAGGTCGGCCCTGCTGCCCTAGTGGCTGGAGCGGGCAGGACCTTCCCAGCTTCCTAAATCATACCTGCTGACACGGCTTGTGTAGCGCAATTGTGGCAATTTCTAAATCAGTTCATTGATAACTACCGCGCGAAGTTGATGTGTGTCGCTCACAAGGAGTGATAAAGAGCGCGAGGTTTGGACCCGAGTAATAGATTGTTAAAAACCGGCCCCATAAGTGGGATAAAAAATAAACATTTTAACCGGGATATGAGACAATAAACGTTAGCAATGTTTGAAATATTCTGCGAACTCAAAATTCGTTTATTCATTCCACATAGTTGACATGCACTTAGAATCATGAAGCCAACTCGAAAAGAACACTGATATAACATATTAAAAAAATATATTATAGGTTATTTATTAAATCACTTAAATAACAATAGAAGCCTAAAATAAACCAAACAAAAATAACAAAATACAAATAATAAACAGAGCTCAAGTCAGTATCCGCGGGTAAAGTACCCAAAAGGCTGGCAACGTTACCTCGCTGAATAGCAATGCTAATTCGCTGACCGAGGTAAGCACCAGCCCTTTGGTCGTTTGTTCTCTCTAAAAAATATTGAACATGATCAATTCCAAAATATTGGCGCCATTCTCAACGCGTGTGTTTATTATATTTACGCGAGACGTTTAATCTCACACTGAATGGCAGGCATGTGTTTAGAGACAACTCCTAAATTGCTTTGGCATTGCCCCTGTAGAGATTGCCCCTGCTACAGGCGCGTGAGTAGCCAGCTGTAGTGTACATTTTTGTTGCAGCTTATTTTGGGCTCTAGTTTTTTTAAAGGACGATAGTAAACTTCTTTATGACCAGTACAAATGATAGACAACATGCGAAAATACACAAACAACAACAAAATACACAACAACACACAGGGTGACTCAATGAGATAGAAAGAAGCTATCGAGTCACTCTGTTACTATAGTGGACTCGCTAAGCGTTCCTACCTCGCTCTCCTTTGACGCCTTACCCCCATGCCTCTATACGATGCTACAGTGTCGGATCCAGGATTTTGGTTTGGGGAGGAGTTTGACTTAGGTGAAAGTAAGCTTTATCAAAGAAGGTAATATTTTGGTTTAGCTTGTCTCAGCTGATAGGAACCTCGAGGTAGGTAAACACATACCGTCTTACAACAAAAAGGTGATACCAATAATTATATACACTTGTTTTAGATAAGTTGTCTATTATTGTTGTGTAACATTTTTGTCCAGAGCGTGTTAAATCTTTTGTGTTTATAAGTGTGAAACACTAAAAGGAAATAGTTTCGATCATATATGTAGAATCGATTATAAATTTCGTTGCTTAAGAGTTTAAAAAAACTGCATAGTTTTCATTAATATCGTGAGTTATCAAAAATGCTAGTTAACTGTTAGTTGTAGATAAATGTCTAAATTATTTTTGATTCTAAAATTAATATATTTTTGTAGGGATTACAAGTTTAATTTGGTATTTAATTTTTGACTCAGTTAAAAGATTTTTTTTTATTCCAGGCACAAGGCTTTTGTTGAGTTCATATAGTCATTATATCATAATATGCCCTACAAAAGGATTTGTCTTACTTGAAAGAGATAGCTAGATATGAATTTCATGGGAGTAACAGGAATAAACAAATAAAATTATAGTTCGTCAGTTATGTCTCCATGGAAAAAAACAAAATCTGTCTCTCTGTATATCTATCTCTTTTACTGCTATGAAATTAGAATCAAGCTATCCCTATCACAGTAAATCAGATCTATCTGTAGAATCTTTTGAATAAGTAGCTCAGTAGTAACGACACATATGTTATAATGATATCGATTTTGAATGTTTTAGCTGACAGGCCCTATTCTGGTGCATGCGATATTGTTTTGGTTTCTGTCACTCGTACGAGAAAGACGTTACAAGATAATATTGTAAGCGCCAGAATAGAACCCCGAAACCAACAAGTAGGTACATCATTAATTATACAACAAAACTCAAATTTTCGTGTAAATTCGGAATGTAAGTAAAATATAATTTTTCTCATATTGATTTTCATGTTGTAATTACGTTTTACAGTTCTTTGCTTTCTCTCTAGAATATAAGGTTTAATATTGGTTAACATGTCGATATTATGGTTAATTTTTCAATATTATATTCCTATTATATGAATAAGTAGGGGTCTTCATAATAATCTTACTGATGTACGTAATTTTTTGTTATTTTTATCTTAATAATATTATTTAACTTGATGTTTAGTTGTCATAATTAAAATTATTTACAATAACCAGAAAAAACATATGGCACGGACGAGAAAGCATAAGCGAATTAAGCAAATTACTCCCGGAACATCAAAAACGCAAATTGACAAACACAAATGCTTGCCAAGACTTTACGCATGTTTGATCATCTACGTTTCTGGCATTTTGCGACATTGACTGTTAACGTTCTTGAAGTTCTGTGCGTGCAATAAAAGCTAATTTTGTTTGAGCTATATTTTCAGATAAAATTGTTGCAACCGGTGTTAATGGTCTGGCTCTTTACGTGATCCAAAAAACAAGGTCTAGCATTCAGGGAGCCAACACGTGATGACGTCACTCGTCATCGTCATCTGTCTCTTTCGAACTTGTTGTAAATGAGTTATTTCCGTCTTGCAAAAGCATAAGAATTGACGTCACTGCGTGTTGCCCACGTGACCATTTTTGGCCCTGAGTGTTATACCTGTCGGAGTATATTATTATACCATGGGTTTATAAGGTAGTACAGAATCAGTTTTGAAACCAAACTTATCAGCTCTAAATTGCTATTTCTCAATCATAATATTGTACAGAAACAGTAGTAAAGAAACATTAATGTATTGGTAATCAGAATTGTCCCTAATAATATTATGTAATGTTTATGTACGATTTTGTTTATAGAAACCAATTTATAAAATGTTTAAGTAACACTACATTTGAATGAATGGTAGTTGCATAGAAGGTACATTATTATTTACCAATACTATTTTATTTTAATACTAAAAATATTGGAGGACAAGACTTGTTACAAATTATTCGTTCAAATGAAGTGGTATTTAATTGAATGAGTGTTGGATGTATTGGTGTGTTTTATAATAAAATGTTTTATCCAAATAATAATATGTTTTTATGTGTCCCGTAGAACTCAAAGTTAATACCAGAAAATATCGGCGAAAAGCCTAATCTTGATGTTAATGGGTCATTTAATTTGCCTATCTCGTTGTCATCCCGAATTTGGGCGAGTTCTCGCCACTCCTCAACTGAAAGAAACTCGATTTTTTTATTCAAGGGATCAGCCGAAAAAACGGCGAGGGAGAACTAGAATCAACAATGGCATCACAATATGAAATGGCGGGAACAGAAAAGGGAGATAAATTTTGATATTTTCTAATACTTGTGATTTGTGGAATAAAAAAGGGTAAAATAAAAGTAGGGAAGCCCAAGTGGAGATCGAGTTACTCGAGCGCGTTAGAAAATCGTATGGGGAGAAACTTTCTCCCTGCACCCTGTAATGTACCTTTGCCCTATGTGTGAATCCATAAAATGGTAGGGTGCGTTGAGGTCATCCCGTCAGATTAGTGAAAAAACGATCCTCAGAAAAACTCGATCACGTCAGATTATGACGTAGTAAGTACATCCAGGGGGGCTATTCCTACGCGTGAGATGAGATGAGATTTTATCTTGGTCACTCTCATACCTATGACGTTCTAAACGAGAGCAGCAAGGACGAAAAAAGGTGATATGAAAATCTCAAATCTCCG
This sequence comes from Peribatodes rhomboidaria, assembly GCA_911728515.1. Classification (NCBI taxonomy): domain Eukaryota; kingdom Metazoa; phylum Arthropoda; class Insecta; order Lepidoptera; family Geometridae; genus Peribatodes; species Peribatodes rhomboidaria. The sequence goes on from OU452190.1 coordinate 5,320,602, forward strand.
AATAGGGCCTCAGTTCGTCAACGTGCACGAGTGTGGACAAATGAGACAAACATTGCGAAACGCGACTTTTCGGGTTCTCTACAAAACTTCACTTAAAGTTTCAGTAAAGTATCCATAACTTTACTGGAATGGGGACAGGGGAAGGATTCATCGTCTTCATCATCACCTCATCATCATCATCCCATCATCTGTTACTGAAGGAAAAAAATATTACTAAGTTAGGCATGGACTTTGTATCCAGTTGCCAATAAAATTAAAAAAAAAAAGCTTCGTCCCTGGCCGGCTCGTCTTGATTGTGAATTTTTGAGATTTTCGGCATTTTATTTTTGTGTTGTTTTTTCAACTCGTAAATTCCATAGCGCCTCTTTAGGTTCATCAAGAATGGATATAAAATCGTTTTTCCATTCTTGGTGTGCCAAGAAAAATGTATGCCCGACTTTTGATATTAGAGCTACTGGTGAGTGAAAAGAATACGCAATAAAAATAAAACAAATTATCTTGTATTTTCTGCAGAAGCGCTTATATTTATGTGCTATTAAGTTATTTGCTGATAAAATTGCCGTCACCAAATACAATAACCTCAAATCAAATATTTCAAGACTGCCTCACCGTTTTCAGGCCCGAGACATCGTCAAAGATTTCTGTGCGAAGTACGCGTCGAAGGAATTTCTTACGTAGGCGCTGGAAACTCGACCACTAAAAAAGATGCCCAAGTGAATGCTGCGAGAGACTTTGTCAATTACCTTGTGAGAAGTGGCGTGGTTCCAGCGTCTGAAGTACCTGAATGCTCTGTAGTTAAATCAGAAGCAGACAATGGATCGAGCCAAAGTGGTGATGGGGTTCAACAAAAACCGGAGGGAACACACAAGCCAGTGTTTCAGGTAATTAAGTGTACCCTTAATCAACGAGTGTGAAAAGACTCATGAAAGTAGAAGAAGCAAAAGATGTATGCCATGGTCATAGCAAGTGGAGAGAAGTGTTCTCTGCCTACCCCTATGAGAAAGAGGCGTGATTATATGTATGGATGTATGTAAGTGTCACTTTTATTATAGGTAGTATGGTTTCACTAGTATAATAAACATATCTCCACAATACTACTCTACACACCTTTAAATAAATATTGTTTTAACAACTACCATGTGTCAAAGAAAACAATTTGACCACAATTCTTTTTTTCCTGTTGTGCAAATCAGTTAATCAATTAATAATTTAATTTAAGTTCATTAATAATAGTTAATCCATTCTGGAGAACCACGAGGAAGCACCCTGTTCAATCGCTAAAGAGTTACATAATGCTGCCTGTGAGAAAAACAGCTAGCTAGCTAACACTTGCCAAGGTCAATGTCTGCCCTTGGGTTTTATTTATTGATGACAGCCAATAATTATTTCTCCCACTATTACATTTACATACATTTGGTTGAAATGAAAGCACTTTTAGACACATGCTATTACTTAGCTTGCTATTATTAGGTGGGCTTGATATTACTAGGTGGGCTTAAATTGCTTAACCTGACTGACCAGAAAAAGATGAATGTGTCTTATACTCAATATTTTTATTATATTTTAAGCAAGCTGTTCCCGAGTCCTTCATTCATTGCGTTCAGTATGTCGCCATTATCTGCGTCTAGTTGCCAAGCAAATAGTCCTCCAAGGTTATTGTCTCTAACATACTTGCCTTTGGCAACTGTAGAGTTAGCATCATCATAAGTAATAAGATCTCCAGTCTCCATTCTAAAAACGTAGGGAGCTTCTGCAACTCTATCATAATGGTACTCCCATTGGCCTTGAGCGATCTGTTCAGCAATATCTTTGTAGTCAACCACACCACTCTGCCATGTTCCCTTGACAGGTCCCAAAGCTTCACCAGTGAATGGATTATTATCTGAATAGTTATGCACACCAGTCCAGCCTCGTCCATGCATACTTACACCAATTACAATCTTCTCAGGGTTCACACCTTGAGCAAGCAAGCTCTTCACAGCGTAATCTGTGGTGTGAAGTTCTTCTGGATTCCATGATGGTGCGTACAGGCTCGTCTGGTGTCCTAGAGTTTTATTTGACCATGCTCCTTTGAAGTTATAAGTCATTAAGAAAATATGATCAATATATTTCTGTGCCTCACCATAATCAACAACTTGCATCTTCCTCCAATCTGAACTGATAGCCGAAGTCAGTTCGTACATTTTACCAGTCTCAGCGGATAGTGTGTTCAGCATTTCACGAATCTCTTTCATGAGCTGCACATAGACTATGCCATCTTTTGAACTTCCCAAGTTAGGGTTGGCACCCTTGCCTCCAGGATATTCCCAATCAATATGTACGCCGTCGAAGAACTTCCAAGTCTGAAGGAAATCTTTAACAGAAGCAACAAAAGTGTCTCTCTTTGTTTTGTCAGTAAAAAAGAAAAATGGATCGCCCATAGTTGCGCCGCCGATCATCGGAAGAATTTTCAAGTCAGGCTTAGCTTGTTTCAACATCATCAGCTGACCGAAGTTGCCTCTGTAAGGGTCGCTCCTTGAGTTCAGGCCTTTCTGTACCTTCAGAATTGCTGCCCAGGAATCATGAATGGTTATTTTAAAGTCATCTCGACCTTTGCAAGAACGTTGCAGACTTTCAAAGTGGCCCTTGTCTTTCTTAGCACTGTCGTTGATGCCATCACCTCCGCAGATATTGATGAAGCTGTACATAAGATGCGTAAAATTAGGGACAGGCACATGATCGACAGGGAATTTTCTGCGGTACACACCCCATTCCACGAAGTAAACGCCTACAACTTTCCCGGAAGTCTGTTTAAAGGGCTTATTTTTCTCTCTGATTGAATACTCTAATGGTGGTAAATGGCTGCCGTCGGTGTCTGCTACGACGATTTCTTTTGCGGTACTGTGGCTACATCCATGACTGTTGCAAAGCTCCACTTTAATCTGGTATCTGCCTCCTTTTTTCACTTTAAAAGATGCTATAGTCTCGTCGCCATCACCGGACCACATTTCGGTGTCATTGAGAGTCACTTTGGACGTTTCGGCCTCGTCACCACAACTGGAAGTATTCCACGAGACGGAGATTTCTGCAAAGTCTTTCCTCTTGACTAGATCGTTGTATGCTACTGCAGTTTGGTTGATTTCGACGATCGCGAAGTTTCTTTCGCCCGGACTTATTATGGGCTTCCCTGGCGGCCTGGCGCTAGCTTGTACCCCTGATATATTGTTATTATTAGATAGTATCAGATTTCCCGCTTCTATTTTATCAATTTTATTTACCAGTTTTTCGTAATTATTTATGATATGTTGATCTATGTCGCGCAACATTTTCTGTGTTGTGCTGTATTGCTCGTTCATGCTAGTTGCAATTTTTTCAATTTTCTTTTCAATCAATCTGAGTTTTAAATTCATGTATTCTTCTAATATTACCAAAGTCTCAGGTACTTTTGGCGATATCATTTTGTCAAATGTATTCAATGTAGCTTCTGCTTCCGACACTGCGTTCTTGGCATCACTGATACTGTTTTGTTCTTTATTTTCTTTACAGATATTCTCTCCGAAAACATTTTTCACACGATTTGCTGTTAAAGCTAAGAGAATGACTAAGAATCTGGACAACATCTTGTCACAGACTGTTAAGCTTTAACTAAAACTGCTATTTATATAGCCAATTCATTAACCCATAGTGCTATTTTAGTATTATAGGCCCTTTGTATTGATTAACATGTATTTCCTTCTCATCATCCTTATTTGGGAACAATTAATTTATCTTTCTGTTGTTTGGATTTTCCTTGAGGTTTAGTGGTTAGTTGTGTTTAGAACGATAAAGAACCACTCACAAAGACATGAAACTTTACAACTATTAAATCATAATAAGGTGAAATTTTGTATGACAACTTCTACCCGTAAATACAAATAGACCTATGATCTTACAAAACAATACAGTCATTTAATAATAATATATTTTTAATTCTTAATCACTAAATTACCCACCTCTAATCACCAGTTTTATTAATTACTAGCTGCGCCCCGCGGTTTCACCCGCGGTTAAAAAGTATCCTATGTGCTATTCTAAACTATTATCTATCTCTGTGCCAAATTTTATCCAGATTTGTTAACCCGTTCTGGCGTGAAAGAGTAACAAACATCCATCCATCCATTCTTACAAACTTTCGCGTTTATAATATTAGTAGGATATTCTCTAGGTCTAGAGAACTAACACCAATGTTAATATGAGGACAACAATAAACTTTAAAAAATATTAATGGAGACCTCCGAACTAGACAAAGCCTGTATCTTGGGGATCTGGGCGATTGTACAACAAGAATTTATCTTGGATTAATCTCTTAAAAAAATTAACAACTCTTTGTTCATGAATTAACGTTTTATTTGTTACAAAGTGTTAGTGTTTCTTTTTTGGCATAAGGGTTTTCTCACAGAATATATGATTTAGCATGACTATCATCTAGCCTCAAATTGTTTAGCATAATAATTATTTAGCGTTTATATTTTTAAGCATAAAATTGCTAGTTAGAATTGGCATTGTAAAATTTATGGAAATCGGATATTAGCTCAGTATCCATGTTTGTTTTGATTTCAGGATCAAATTTAAATCACGATTGAATAAATGTTGTTATGATAATGGGATATGATAATTTAAACTTAAGTTATGTCAGTTTACTGTCAGTCATGCAACATTTTATTAGTATGATATTATTATAATTTTATTATTTCTTGCCTTCCTCCGTTTTCATTTTGTGTATTATTTTCGGGTAGGTTCAGTGTATCTAAGTTTAATTCTAAATTAATATCTTCAGGTTCTATTGTGTAGCAGTTTGACCGAAATTTCAGGTTACTGTGAAATGGTCATATAGAATACCTTGGTAATGGAACTATGTATGGAACTGTGGATCAGTTTAGTACCTTGCTAACATAGAGAAGATTATTTAATTACCTGGGTTGCAATTTTGTTGTAACATAGTACAATAAGAATTTAGGACATTTTGCTCCTTGGTTATTGTGCGCTTTGGACATTTTGCTCTTTGGTCAATTTGCGACCGTTTGTCATTTTGCTCTTTTGACATTGTGCGTCTAAACCGATAGTTTCCCCCATGATATTATCTAGGATTACTTATTTCATTCAATACAAAATATACATTTTAAACCTCTAAACTCTAAATAAGGTTTAGTAACTATTATAACGTCTACCTACAGCTCAGCTAATCTAAGTAGCCAAGATGGAAAAGGACTGAGTTCCACAGCACAGGACCTCCTAGTGTGGGACTCAAGGTTCACATTTAAGCTCTGTAACATTTTTTGCTTAAAATAAAGTTATTATTATTATTAAAACTCTGTAACAAACCAAACTCTGTGAATCTATTTAGGAACTACAATGCCAACATTACGGCGAAGGCTGATATATATTTTTTTATTTGATTTTCAGAGTGGCATGGGTCCTGAGAAGATGGGCCCAGCCTACCAAGCGTACGGAGGGGACCAAGGCGAGCGGCGAGAGTTCACTTACATGGACAGGATGCAGCAAAAGAAGAACGTTGAAGAAGCCGAAGACCTGGACGTGAACGCGAGTCTTCACGGCAACTGGACCATGGAGAATGCCAAGTCGAAGCTGCACCAGTTCTTGCAAGTCAACAAGATAAAGGCCGACTATATTTATAAGGCCGTAGGGCCGGATCATACACGGTTTGTTGAATGTCGCATATGAGAGCGATCGATTTTTTTTAATACTATTTTTAGGTATGTGAAGGATTATTTTTCATAATCATTGCACTTTATTCCGTATAATGGTTTATTTTTGTCTTTTAGGCTGTACCTTTACCATGAGTTTTGATCGTTACTACGTAAACCTTTTAAATTCAAATTGAGAACCCCCTCCTTCAAAGTCGGTTAGACTTAAAAAAAGGAGGGGTTCTCAATTTGACAGTATGTTGTTATTTATTTTGTATGGATGTTACCCTATTACTCCGTCAGTTGTGCATCAATTTTAATTATTATTTTCTTTTTTGGTTGGGAGATCATATTTTAGAGGTGGTCCCATATAAATTTTATCGAAATCGGTCAAGCATTTTTAAAATATCAACAAAAATTGCTAAAAATTGTTCGAAGTGAAGTCGGTTTTTTAAACTTTGTTTTTTATATTATTTCGTTTTCGTTTGGCTCAATACATTTTAAATTTTCAATAAAGTGCACCTAGCGCAAACGTTAAAGTACGTTAACCATCAAAACTCATCGTAAGTATTAGCATTGGCATAGTCTAATTATTATTCTGTGCTAATATAATTTGTTCAAGCGATGATAGCCTAGTTGGAGAAGGCCCGCCTCTCAAGCCAGAGGGAGCGGATTCGAACCCAGCCGACGGCACGCACCAATTTGTTAATTGTGTGAACATATGTGCGTATTGTATGTCATCTGCTACATGACGAGCCCGGTGTATCGTCTCGCCTCCTGTCACATTTGAGACTGAATATCGTCCGGCGAAGTGTGGGTGTTGTATAACGCCTCTGCCAGCCCCTTCGGGGGAAAGGCGTGACGATATGTAATGTAATGGATGGATGTAATATCATTTGTCATTAAAAAAAACTTCCTAGTCGACTGGGGCAAATGCTTTTGTGGGGCAATTGTGTCTTTCGAGAATTACTGACAAACCTTTCACAAATTAGCAGCTAACGCCATCTTGTACAGATTAGTGCAACTAAAGACAGAAAAAAGATGTAGGTGGCGAATAATTTGTGAAAGGTTTGTCAGTAATTCTCTAAAGACGCAATTGCCTCACAGACGCATTTGCCCTAGTTGACCCTATAGCTCGAAAGTAAAGGTGTCCTAAAATTCACGCAAGATTTGATTGGAATAAAAAAATAAACCAAATAGTTTAATACAGACACAGTTTAATACAGAAAATGCAGTGGACATAAAAAGTCCATAGAAAATGTAAAGGAATAGGCCATGTATAGAATAACACATGGAAATAATTTTGTTCATACGACGCGGCTGCGTCTCGCTTTGCTTTACTACAAAGCAAAGCGAGACGCAGCCGCGTTGGCTCATTCACCTTGAAAAAGACGCCGAATGCCGTTAAAACTATAGTCTGAAAAACCGGCTTAAATCGCACGTGAGTGATATCTGTATCATAATGATTAAAAACAAAATGTGTAAGAACCACGTCAGCTTGTGACGTGAATGAAAGTCTTGTCCAGATTTTGGATGACACCATACATGTGGTTAAATTTTGTGGACGCATCTTTCATTGTTCCTTCAATTCATCGGTGATTATGGACTTGTTATGAAGGACCATTAGTACATTACTGCCGCGGTCTATAATGACGACTTTGCTGGTCGCGCTGATGATGGCCGACAGCGCAGCGTAGCGCAGCTCCAGACCAACACAGCGCGGTCAGCGTGCAGCACTTCCTCATTTTTGAAGTCGGTTAAAAAAGAGTGTGCCCACAAACCTGTGGAGGCTTATTGCCCTATAATATATGCTATTTCATTCATAATCCTATTTTTTGGACTTTATATTTCAAAATATATTATTCATATTTTTATATTTTCTTTTTATTTTAATTTTTTTAGCGGTTTTACCGCCGGTTAAAAAGTAGCCTATGTATGAACTCAGGGTATGCGCTACCTCCACACCAAATTTCATTAAAATCCGTATACCCGTTTGAGCGTGAACAAGACCAAACATACACACTCACAAACTTTCGCCTCTATAATAAAACTTTGAAAACTAAAAAAGTGAAATGCCAACTCAACAAAATACTGCTTTCTCATTAATTCAAATCTTGCGTGAATTTTCGGACACTGTAGTTCCTGCAGCAGATTATGCGTTTTCGTTTTCATCTGCTTTTTTTAAACCAAAGGGTGTTCAAAAATTAAGAAAACCCATTGGTTGAATCAACTCTGAAATACGAGAAGTGTGGCCAAGTCAGAGAAATAAGTTCAAATTGCATCAGCCAAGGAAAGAGGTGTTTTACTTTAGGCAGTAAAAGCAAGGCATTTCTTTCTTTGACAAAGTTTTTTGTTATGTTTCCGTGTAAGCACTGAATTTTTTGCTGGCATTTGGGGTTTGCACTCACTTCAAAGTATGAACAAAAAAAATCTATAAACAGGTAAAAAGGTATAATTCCGCACCTGACCGCAGACGGCAGCAGCTGACGACTGGTCGCCGTCTCATGTCGTCAGCTGCTGTCGTCTGCCGTCGTAAATCCGTAGCCAATGGCTGGCGACAGCAGCAGATGCCAGTGCAGTTTTCCTTCAGTTGAAGTTGTTCCGTGAGACAGGTCTGACGTGAATCTCCCTATCACTTCCTCTTCTTTGAATCGGATAAACTCACACGTCGTTTGTATGTGTCGCTCGCTGCTGAATGTACGAGTATCTCATAGAAATGCATAGAACCAATACTGTCGCGGCGACACGTCTACTGCTGTCGTCTGCGGTCGTTTGCGGAATGATACCTTTGTAGTAAACGAGTTTTCATTATTTTAACCTACGCTAAAGTGAGTGCAATATAAGCTACAGCCCTTTTTATGATGAGAGAAGAAATCCAAGACAGGATATTGTTTAAAAGCCAACTCACAAGGTTATTTTGAGTAAATCAAGCGCAAAACTTTTTGTAAAGAAAGTTATTGTTCAAGGAATGTATTCCACTATAAAATATGAGGGTACTTACACACGGTGCAGCTAACTTGTAACTGGAGATGCGTGCGCTTGTGCGAAAGCGGGATGCATGCGCGTGCGTCCTGCTCTTGCACATAGGCCCGCGTCTTTCTAAACTGGGTTATTTCCCGACTTTGTAATGGGCCTATTTTCTTTTCCGCATCAGTCTTCTATATCAAAGACAACTTTTCTCTTTAGAAACTCTTTATTAGGTACGTTGCTATACAATCAGACATCCTGGGGGAAGTTAATTAAGCACATAAACCCATGATCAAAAAAAACAAGGTCTAGCATTCAGCAAACACATTGTCATTGTCATCCGTCTCTTTTGAACTTGTTGTAAATGACTTATTTCGGTCTTGCTTAAGCATCCATTGACGTCACTACGTATTTCTGACTGCTATATTAGGCGGAGTATATTATTATACCATGCATATACCCATCTCTAAAGGACGGGCATATTCTAGGGTATAATTGTTAGCAGCACACGTAAAAAAATGCAGTCTATGCTCTGCTGTGTGACGTTTTGCGAGCGAACTGTCAAAGGAATGCCAGTGGAGTAGCGCCTGAGTTGACCGCCCCGCCAACCGGCACTTTTCGCTGGGTGCTCCAGCAAAACACAGCTCAAGAATAACACTACGTAGTGTTTTTATTTGGTGTCTTTCTGTCGTATTGATCTTGGTGTCTATTCGATTCATACTAAAATTACCCACATATTGTAAATGGTTTGGTTTATTATAAGTATTAGTTGTTTACATTTACATTAAGGTGGTTTTGAATGCCGTCCCTTCAGAAATAGTTTACATAATTGTACAAATCATTGTGTCCATATTTTACAATGGGGCCAACTCTGAAATCAAGACAAAGAAACTGCTGTTCCATACATTTTCGACGACAATCAAGGAATTTTTTGTATGAAACAATGAGCAGAGCTTCATTTATATACCAAAAACATCTTGAAACACTCTGTGGAGCTGCCAGTTCGGTAGCTGCAAAATTAAGTTTGTAAACCAAAAGTAATTCTACGGTGTACCAACTTACGCGCGCGCATCGCAACGGGCTAGAAATATGTCCGTCATTTACAGATATATCCTAAAGTCGTAAATCCTATATCGTATCAACCACATGTCTCGACAGCAAGTACCATAATATTATGTAGCATAAAAGTTCCGATTTACTTGTGAGTTGGCTTGTCATATTGCTACTGAATTTATGTCTTGGATTTTTTTTCTCAACAGAGATGCGTTTCAGCTCTGACCTGGTCACCCTTCGAGATATATCATGTATTATATTCTACAGATAAAGACGGTAAGCAATTTGAGATTTATCATAAGTTTTATCTTTAAAAAGCTGATCATATAAAAAAGATGTTGCCAGTCGACTTACTATATCGTTCTACTGATACCCTCTTACTAATTAACGTTGTATTTTGAATAGTTATTTTTGGAATAGTTATTTAGAGTTTTGCAACAAAATATTTAAAGCAGGGTATTCACTAGAGGCATCCTCGGGTCAAGCGGCTGCCTCGCTCCTAGGCCGCGTAAGTGGAGACGCTGCCTCAACCCTGCGGAACGCCGCGACACGAAGCAAGTTCTTCGCCTCGAGCCAAGCCATATTTCGTCGTTCGTTTTGCCCGTAGCCGTATTTTGCATGGTTCGGATTCAGGCGCCTTTGAAGTCTCAATCTGAACTGTCCAATTCATGGAGACGGGCGTGTCGCCTCGGATCGCAATGGACAATGACTCTGCTGTTAAACATGTGATACAATTCTAGCGGTATAATTCTTTTATCCACCATCGATGCTTCCTCTTTTGTTTAGTTTTTTGTTGCTGCGTCTTTTTTTTAAATATGGTTATTGCCATTAAAGCAGCAGCTACTCGACGAGCGTCTGGTGCCATCACGTTTTGGCTTCAAAAACGGAGTCTACCTCGGAGTCTACCTCAGGGCGAGGTGCCTCAAACTGAGGCTGTTTGCTTCAAATCGAGGCTGCTCGATCCGAGTTTGCCTTTTGTGAATACCCGGCTTAAGACTAAAAACTTGTCTAAAACAAGTTATGTTGTTATTATTATTGGTATCATTTTTGCTTAACAGATGTTAATCTTGGAGTAAGACAGACAGTGTGTCGTCTTTTTATTTCTTTTAAATTTTAACTCGATCGAGAGACACATAAGGGGCATGGCAGCCAGAACGGACGTAAGACGTGGACTAGACACGGAATGTAGACGCTGCGTCCCTTCAATGTCCTTTCAATACAAAATGTACAGAAGAGACGGGACGCGACGCTCCTTGTTTTGTATTGTATTTTTATGTAAGGTCTCGTTCCCGTCCTACGTGTTTTCTGTCTGGCCAGTGCCTAACTATTCCCAGGCTCAACGTTTATTAATGTCTATAGATGTTTATTAATGTAATGTCATGGAAAAATATATTTTTTACCCGTGGCTCTGTGGGACCAACTGGTGATGCATTCTGGTAATGTATTTGTAGTATAGAAATTACTAGACAAACTTAACTACCCCTGCTTCTAGTAAAAGCGATAAGACCACAAGTAATCAATGATCTAAAGCACGGAACTGCACCGCACACTTTAGTAATTTAAATTAGTTTTTAAAACCGCGAAGAGAAAAAAAAACTCAAGGAATCCTTGGAATTGTTTTAAACTTCTCTTCTTACTTATTCTTGGGGCTGCCATCCGTCCGGGATTCCCCTGATTTGTCGTAGCTAAGATGGCGTCCGGGAGGCGTCCTGAAGGGATTTCCAAAAAGTGTCCTGGTTGTCAGGGGAATCGTGATTAATTAAAGGTACATAACCGATGTTGTAGAAAAATTGTTTTCAGGGGTATCCCGAACAATAAATTGCACCCAAATAACCGGGGTATTTGAAGTTTTTGTCCGGTGTGACTTTTGGTGATGGCAGCCCTACTTATTCGTTCGTTGGCTTTAAATTACCCAGCATTAATTTGCAATTTCTTTTTAAATTTTTAGTTTTTGGCAATAAATACTTTTTAAAAAAATATTATTTGTTCTCAACATTTTTATCAAATAAAGCGTACAGTGACTCGAAACAGGTCATTCTGCTGCGAAACGACGATCTACGTTCGCCAACTGGGACGTAATGTGACGGGCCGCGAGACTGCGTCGAACAAACAGACAGCGAGCAAATCTTGCGCCCTATCCCTAGTGAGGCAACTGTACCATCTCGGCGTCATCGAAGCCTTCAGCGGGACACTGAAGATAAACAGGTAAGATACAAGTATAAATAAAAAAAAACCGACACCGATTTTCATAGAACATAGTTAAGAACACTCCCGACTAATTCACCATTCAAACAAAAAAAAACAAAATTGGTTAATTTATTCGGGAGCTACGATGCCACAGACAGACACACATGTACACACAGACACGTCAAACTTATAACACCCCGTCGTACGTTTGTACGTAAGGGGTTAAAAACAGGTATAAAAAAAAAGTAGGTATCAATCAAAGAACTCGAATCTGTTGTCTCTCTCTCTGTTGATGTTAAGTATATTGTCACGGGAACTAAATGTGTGTTAAATCGGCCGAAAGTTTAATCGGCCGAGCGAGCGAAGCGCTTATATTTTAGCTTCGGCAAAAACGTTTTGGTTCCTCTTTTCTTATACAGACCGCTAGAGTGAGGAATACTCTGCCAGAGTGTGTGTTTCCTGACACTTATAATCTGGGTGTCTTCAAGTCTCGAGTGTATCGGTTTCTTCTAGGCAAGCGTGCTCCATCGTAGGCTGCATCACTGCTTATCATCAGGCGTGTTGGCGGGCAAACGCAAGCCTATTAAGTTAAAAAAAAAAATGCTTTCGTATGTCCGGCGTCTGTCTGGCTCGCAGACAGACAGGCGCAGCTCGCTAGGTCGTCTTTCTATAGTTTATCGAACCTACCCATCGAACACATTTCACCTTTTATGGCTGATGACCTGTAGAGGACAGCCGGACAGACGCCGGCCGCGAGGTGTTCAGTTCACAAAGCGACTAGTAAGAGCCGGTTCAGTAAAATTAGTTGAAAAAAACTCTTGCAAGATTTAATTTAACAAAAAACAAACAAACACACGAGTGAAGATAAATAAAACCGTTTAAAAATCGACTTCCCATCATCAGGACGGAATGTAGAAAAATGGGATAATTCGGAAAGTATCCTTTTCAAATAAAAAATGTTTTTCAAGACAGCTTATAAATTACGGGAGTTCTGCAGTCACAAACTTTGACTAGAAGCGATGATAGCCTAGTTGGAGAAGGCTCACCTCTCAAGCCAGACGGAGCGGATTCAAACCCAGTCGACGGCACGCACCAATTTGTTCATTGTATGTACATATGTGCGTATTGTGTGTCATCTGCTACATGACTGGAGCCTGGTGTATGGTGACAGGCTCGCCCCTATCACATTTAGGACTGAATATCGTCCGGCGAAGTGTGGGTGTTGTATAACACCTCTGCCAGCCCCCTCGGGGGAAAGGCGTGACTATATATGCTAATAAGAGAGAAAGAGCCATATATCAGAAGAAGACGGGCGAGCATGCTTTCTATTTTGAAGCGTGATAAATGTATTATCTTTACATCTTCACATAAAAATTCAGTACCAATTACGGTAACTGTTTTCATTTGCATTTTGCAGAACAAGCGAAGGTCTGATGAAGCCATACCCCGTCGCCATCAGCCCCGATCTCACAAGCAAACTTGAGGAAACATTGCAAGGTATATATCCTCACTAGTTTAGGGTTCAGAATTAATATACATACACACATATTAACCAATTATACAGGCTTACTGGTAATCAATTGTCATCCTTTTATGAGCATGATCTGGTCATCAAAACAAACAACTTTTGTTCTACAGCTTTTCCCAAAACTAAACAAATTTTCCAAAAAAATGTTAAGTTTTTATGGTTCTCTCTAACACTTCTTAACTCTCTTTATATCATCCGAGCTGCAGCCCCCTTGTCAGCTTGTTGGTACGCGCCTAGAAGTGCGCGCGCGCTTTTTTACAAAGATTTAATTATTTAGACCGCTATTTTTTTTTTTTTTTAATTTTGTATGGGAGAAAATAAATACGATTTTTTTAAAGTCATCGAACATTGTTGTAAAGAATATGTCCTTAAAAGGATGCTAAATCATTACCAGTACCCCTGTATAATCACTCATTCCCATAGACGACTTCTGTCCACTTATGTTTCGCTTCTTCTACTTCCATGAGTCTTTTCATACACGCTCGTCGGTTACGGATACTCTTGATCTGGCCTTTCTTTAAATCACCTTCGATTTGGTCGAGATACGTTAATGTAGAAAGTAGCTTAGTCAATACAAGGGGTGTAAAACAACAAACAATAAGTTTTCGACTTTGCAGTGCTAGCACCGAACTTTGTCGATGTTTGATCGTTAGTGTCGTTTAAACAAAGTCGTCTATGGTCCGAACAAATTTGTCGATTTGAAAACGTCAGTTTATATAAGAACGGCGTTAGCACGAGCTGTTATTTGCTCAAAAGAACTTCAAACGCTTCTCTTTGTGCATTCGAAAAAATTTTACTTAGGTAGTAAAATCTATATTCTCATATAATATTTTCCTTCTTCTTATTGCCTTTATCTATATTTACATTTTTATTACATTACATTATGATATAAATAAACATTCGGGACGTCTGGCCCCAAACAATACAAAACTATACAAAGCTGAATCAAATCAATCAGAAATCAAAATTTAGTGATATCTCCTGTCACAGTTGAAAATTTATAATTAAAAATGAATGTCTGAACAATATCAATGAATGAATTTGCGTGTGTATTCTTATTTTTCTTCTTTATCTTGTTTATTTTTTTTCATAATTCCTTCTAATAGACACATTTTATTCCGCAGAGCTAGAAATAGTCCCAGTGGACGTTACAACAGCCGCTACTAACCAGTCGGACCAAGGTGAAGACGGAAAGAACGTAGTGACCATACTACAGATGGATCGATCCAAGGCGATGCGCGAGGCGCGGCCCGCGCCCAGCGGCGTCGTGTCCTGGTCGCCGCCGCAACAGAACTGGAACGCCTGGACGCAGTGCAATATTGGTGAGAACTGGTAAAACAACGTCGGCCAGAACGTTGTGACCATACTACAGATGGACCGCTCCAAGGCGAGACGCGAAGCGCAAAGTTACGCTTGATTCTTTCAACTATTTTTACTGCTGTCAGATACTATTCCTTTTATGTCTATGCTGTACATCACCTTTCTTGTGAGTTTTACAGAAGAAATTTGCCTTTTACAGATGAGGGTCCACTAGCCTCCACCACTCTCGATGAAATTAGTGCCGATTTGGAAAAACACGACAAAGACGTCTGCCAGAACAGTCAGCTGTACCAGGTATAAACGCTTATAAGTTAAACCCAAGAAAACTTTGAAAAGCTTTTTTAATTCCAAAACTAAATAAACAGGTGTTTTTTCCGCGACGTCCAAGTCTGTGCTTGACCAACAACTCGCTTATTAGTAAGCGACGATAAGGTCAAAGATGAAACACGCAGATTTAAAAGATACCAATTTACTTTTACCTTGAAAAGGCCCAGATTATAACTCCCGAGAAACAAGGAATCTGGCAAGTTGCTCCAATCTTAGGCCGCGCGGATTAGATTAGTGTTTCTGTCGTTATCTAACATAGACTGCAATGAAGAAGACAATGATATATCGATGCTTTCTTTTTCGACAGGAAAGCGTGCGTGAAAGGGAATCGTTACCGGTGTACGCGATGCGGTCAGAAATAATGAACGCGATTAACGACAACCCTGTTATCATCATTAGGGGTAACACTGGATGCGGGAAAACTACGCAGGTCAGAATTTTTACGACTAGCTTTGTAGGAACACCCAGTGTGAAACTTCCAGTTGTTACAGTGCAGATGTACTTATTTATTTTGGACGTCATACAACTAGCTTTCTCTAACTCCAGAGTCAATGATCATTCTATTTCAGGTGTGTCAATTTATTCTGGACGTGTTGTGCCCATTTTCTCTAAGCCCCATTATTAAGCAAGTTCCTCATCTAGATGTGCCAGTTTGTGCCGGACTTGATATTACCAGCTTTCTCTGACCCCTATTATTAAGCAAAGTTCCTCATCCAGGTGTGCCTGTTTATCCTGGACATCCTGCGCACAGCTTTCTCTGACCCCTATTAGTAAGAAAGTTTCTCATCCAGGTGTGACAGCTCATACTGGACGCCCTGCACCCGTCTTTCTCTGACCCCTATTATTAAGCAAAGTTCCTCATTCAGGTGTGCCAGTTTATCCTGGACATCCTGCGCACAGCTTTCTCTGACCCCTATTACTAAGCAAGTTCTTCATCTAGTTCTGAAAGTTTATACTGGACGTCCTGCGCCCAGCTTTCTCTGACCCCTATTACTAAGAAAGTTTCTCATCCAGGTGTGACAGTTTATAGTTGGCGTCCTGCGCCCAGCTTTTTCTGACCCCTATTACTAAACAAGTTCCTCGTCCAGGTGTGCCAAGTTAAACTAGACGTCCTGCGCCCAGCTTTCTCTGACCCCTACTACTAAGCAAGTTCCTCATCCAGGTGTGCCAGTTTATCCTGGACGACTACATCCGCAGCGGGCAAGGCGCGTGGGCCAACATTTGCGTGACACAACCTCGGCGCATCTCCGCCGTGAGCGTGTCGGAACGAGTCGCGAATGAACGATGCGAGGAGATGGGGAACAGTGTCGGGTATGGATGGAAAAATTACAAAATATTTTATTCAAATCAATACGTTAAAATTTTATTATATTTCTATTTTATTTTTAAGTTTTTTTTTTTTTGTTTCATGTTGTATACGTATTGGACTTTTTATTTTTATTGTGAAGGATTTTTGAATGTTACACTTATGGACTCAACCTGAATTAAATTATTTTGGAATTGAATTTAAATAATGTTTCAAAATAAAATACCGACTTCCTGTCATCCGAATTAGATTTTGTAAAAATGGGATCAATCTGTTAGCATGTCCTTTCGATTAAAAAAATACTTTTCAAAATCGGATCATACGTAAGAGAGTTATGCGGTTAAAAAAACAACCGAGTTGAGAACCTCCTCCTTTTTGAAGTCGGTTAAAAATCAAACAAATGTCTTAATTCATTTGGGTAACAAAGATACACTTATGAACGTCATAGTTACACAAAATGACTCCACTGTCTTGTTCGGAAGAACAGGCAAGAAACTAAGGCATATTGAATCACACTTACTCGCGTCATACTAGTGAGGGGGAGGGTTTACGATTATCATCGCCAATATGTTTGCACAATAAGACTTCTAGTTGTATTTTTGTAAATTTTTACCATACATGCTATTTATTGATACATGACTGCCTCTGTGGCTCTGTTATGGTAGTAAACCTTCCAGCCTTCTGAGCTTGGGGGCGGGGGTTCGATTCTCACCTAGGACGAACAGTCTGGGTGTTAATATCTATTTAAGTATGTATTTTAAAAATATATATGTATGTATATCAGTCTCTGGCAGCCATAGTACAAAATTTGCTTAATTAGGCGTCAGGCGACTTTCAAAAAGTCAAAAAATTCAATATGTTTTTATTCAATTGGGTTTAAAAAGTAGCACTACTCAGAAGAACAGGCAAGGAACTAAAAGGAATGTTTGTTTGTGTGTGTGAAAATGTCCCGAATTTATTTATATTTATTATTATTTTTATTTGATTATTGTTTACTATTATGTTATCCTTTTATGCAGATACTCAGTTCGTTTCGAGTCGGTCCTCCCGCGTCCATACGGCTCCATACTGTTTTGCACCGTCGGCGTGTTGCTGAGGAAACTCGAGGGAGGACTGAGGGGAGTGAGCCACGTGTTGGTTGATGAGGTAATGTAGAGTTTTAGAAAACAGACATACTGACTGACTTGATTGCCTCGGTGGCTCTGTCGGTAGTGAACCTGCCTTCTGAGCTAGGGGGCGTGGGTTCGATTCCCACCTAGGGCAAACATGCGTGTGATAAACATTTGTGCTTATTCTATGTCTGGGTGTTAATTATCTATTTAGGAATGTATTTAAAATATGTATGTACGTATATCAGTCAGTCAGCTATAGTGTAGTATCAGTACAAGCTTAGCTTAGTTTGGGGTCAGGTGACCGTGTGTGCAAAATTATCCCCGAGCTATTTATTATTTCAACTATGATAGCCTAGTTGGAGAAGGCCCGCCTCTCAAGCTAGTCTCAAGCTAACCAACTTGTTTATTTTGTGAACAAGTGTGTATTGTATGTCATCTGCTACATGACTGGAGCCTGGTGTATGGCGACAGGCTCGCCCCCTGTCACATTTGGGACTGAATATCGTTTGGCGAAGTGTAGGTGCTGTATTACGTCTCTACCAGCCCCCTCTGGGGAAAGGCGTGACGATATGTTATGTTAAAAATAAAAATGTACCAGCTATAGTACAAGCTTTGCTTAGTTTGGGGTCAGACGACCGTGTGTGCAAAAATGTTTCCGAATTATTAATCACTGTTTATTATTTCAGGTGCACGAGCGAGACGCAGATACCGACTTCGCGTTGATTCTGCTCCGCGACATGGCGCACACGTACCCCGACGTGAGAATCATCCTCATGTCGGCGACGGTCGACACCACGCTCTTCACTCAGTACTTCGGAAACTGTCCCGTTATTGAGGTAACATTGATCACGGGAAGCGAATCGTCAAGACCACATCTAAGACACCTTTAAAAAAAACAATGATATTTTTTGTTTAATCAGCTGCAGATCTTTTTTCTGTCTAGTTATTTTTACCCGACTGCGCAAGAAGGAGGGTCATGTTTTTCGATTGTATGTATGTAGGGCGTGCCATATATGTATGTAGGTATGTATGTGGTTGTTTCCCTACGGGAAGCGAATCCTCAAGACCAAATCCAAGACACCTTTTAAAAAAAGCAATGATATTTTTTGTTTAATCAGCTGCAGATATTATCTCTGTCTCGTTATTTTTACCCGACTGCGCAAGAAGGAGGGTTATGTTTTTCGATTGAATGTAAGTATGTACGTATGGGTTGTTTGGCACGCCCTACAGCCTAAACAGCTTGATGGATTTCGCCATGTGAGGTGTCATTTGAATCGTCTTGATAGTGGAAGTGACATAGGGTACAACATTTTGCAGTCGGGTTTTTGGTTTTTCTTTTAAAATTGTTACTTGTACCCGTCGTGCGGCATCATAGCGCGCGCTCCGCGAAAATCGAATTTCCAAAAATCGACCTTAGCTTACCCAATGCAGCGTTGCTGACACCATGTCAAGAAAATGGCCTTGAATTTAAAAAAAAAAACGACCTTATTCAAGTGTCATAGAGTGGCTTTTCGCATGTCGTTCCTTAAGCAGACCTTCGGTGCGCAAGGCACTTGGCGGGAATAATGTTACTTGTTAGCATGATGTACTAACATTTCTTTTCTCGCCCAAATATGAATATTGCATACAGACTGCCTCGGTGGCTCATTAGTAGGGAACCTGCCTTCTGAGCTTGGGGGCGTGGGTTCGATTCCCACCTAGGACAAACATTTATGTGATGAACATTTGTGTTTGTTCTATGTCTGGTGTCAATATGTATTTAAGTATTTATGTAACAATATATAAGTATGTATATCAGTCTCTGGCAACCATATGATAGTACAAGCTTTGCTTAGTTTGGGGTCAGGCGACCGTGTGTGGAAGTGAAAAAAAAAATGCAATTCTTTCCCAGGTCCCCGGTCGCACGTTCCCAGTGGAGCAGTATTTCCTAGAAGACGCCATCGAGCTGACGAAGTTCGTGGCGCCGCCGGACGTTCGCAAGCGCAAGGCGAGCGGCAAGCGTGCCAACAAGGATGACGAGGATGATGACGATGAGGGTGAGCGCGACTGTACTTCGACCACATTACAATAAATATGGGGATCATGATCCAAAAAAACAACGTCTAGCAATCCGGGGGTAAGCACGTAATGACGTCACTCGTCATCCGTCTCTTTCGAACTACTTGTAAATTACTTATTTCGGTCTTGCTTAAGCATCGATTGACGTCACTATGTGTTGCCCACGTGACCGGACTCCTGTATCTGGCGGAGTATGTTTTATACCATGTATATCGATGATAGCCTAGTTGGAGAAGGCCCACTTCTCAAGCCAGAGGAAGTGGAATGAAACCCAGCCGACGGCACGCACCAATTTGTTCATTGTGTGATCGTTTGTGCGTGTTGTATGTCATCTGCTACGTGACTGGAGCCGCCCGGTATATGGCGACAGCCTCGCCCCCTGTCACATTTGGGACTGAATATCGTCCGGCGAAGTGTGGGTGTTGTATTACACCTCTGCCAGCTCCCTCGGGGGAGATAGCGCGTGGCGATATAATTATTATGTAATAAATAAATAATAAATGTACGGGACATTTGCACACACTGACACACAAAGAACAAACACAAATGTACATCACATAAAGGTGAGAATGGACCCACGCCCCCGAGCTCAGAAGGCAGGTTCACTACCAACTGAGCCACCGAGGCAGTCAATTAGAGAAACTTAATTTCACGCTTCCGTGTAGCTTTGTTTAGGCGTCGTCCTGATTAAACAAGCTGCTTGCAAACTGCTGACTGTCCGCTGGCTGACTCTGAGTAGCGTATTGGGCAAACTCAATGTTGAGCAAACGACCAACAAAATATGAATCAGCCGCTCGTCAGCAAGCGATACGCCGAAAACTGAGTACTGGCGTACTTAGTACGCTGTTCGGAAACTCCATTAAAAAATGTAGAATGGCATATTGAAGGCAAACAGTCAGTCAGCCGCTCACAGTTTGACGAAAGCCTTTGACACGCACACAAAAAAACGCTTTGCTTAGTTTGGGGTCAGACGACCGTGTGATCAAAAAAGTCTTTACTTAACCGATTTATTCTTATTCTTTCTTTTACATTTGCAATTCGATCGAAACAGACAAAACTCTAAACCACTTAGCAATAAACGTTGTATACCCTCGGAATAGTTCTACAGTGTCATTGTCTTTAGTTTTGTGTGTGTTAGTTTTTTTTCTTTTTTTTTTAAGCTAAAAACCAGCTTTGTATGGACCTCGTCTACGCAGAACAGTGCTGAGCCTTCTCCAATCGCCAAAACTATTTTATCGTTATACTTAGTTTAGGTGCAATGTTAAAAGTACATATAATTTTCTTCAATGTGTTTTTTTTAATTCGGAAAGCATGTCCATAATTACAAAAGGAAATTCAATCACACATCACAAATATCAACATAAAATATAAAAATAAAATCATATTTAAAAATAAACACAAAATAATTAATGAAATTTAAAACTGATTAATATTTAAATTCATAATTACTAAAATTTGAATACATTAAAATTCGATTTACTTACACGAAAATTTAGATTAAAATAAAATAAAAATTTACAAATTAATAAATAAAGCTACAGCTTTATGCCCATCATTACATGCACCCATTTGTCTTGAATGGGACAGTCCAAGCGACTAATAATCATTTGCAGGATGCCGTTGCTGCTTCCTGGCGCCCGCTGTTGTAGGGATGCAACTTTCTTACACGACGTATTATTGCGTGAAAGTCGTCCGTGCGCGCTTCAGCAAACATCGTAGATGCACTGTAAAAGGCAACAGAGGCTCAACAAATCGTTATACTGGACGCGTAGATCGCTGACAGGCCTTCGAGTATGATTAACCCATTAGCTGATCGAGTAGAAGGATTGGCAGTAAGCCTTGAATATAATGATTTTCACTTCTCTCGAGCAGCGACTAAACCGGCGCGCGATCATATTTCCTCGAACTGCCAGCGCTCTACGTTCTCGTTCCACAATAAATATTTTTTTTATTTTATTTCGTTTAAATTTTGAACTCGATCGAGAAGACAAAAGACTGAAACTATTCCGAGGGTATCCAAGGTTTATTGCTAAGGGGGGTTTTTGTGTAATTTTTAATGTTTTTTTTTTTTTTTTAAAGGACTGGGCGCTGATGAACAAGAAGAAGATTTGAACAAGAGCTGTCGACTGGGACCTGAGTACTCTCCGACGACGCAGAGTTCCATGGCGCAGTTATCAGAGAAGGATGTGAGATTTACTACTTTATTTCGTTTACTTATATACAAAAATTTACATACATACATAAAATGTACATTCATACATACGTGAATTGTAATACCATTCGTTTAAAAATCACTTTTATTATCTGTGTTTCTTATGCACTTATTGTTATTGGAGGATATACGAGTATATATATATATTTATTGAAGTTATACTTCTTTTGGCGCGATAGAGAAAAATGATGAGAGTGAATTTTTACGATGCGCGCGCACACCGACACCTAAATTCTACATCGTGAAGTTAGTTCTAGGTGGCATGAAAATTGATAACTATGTTCAAGTTGTATATTCTAGTTTTTTTTCATATTTAGAACACGTGTTTCGTAAGAGTACAATTAAACAGTGAATAAATAAATAGTATTTTGGTGTTTTTATTAAATCAATTTCATATACGACGGTGATAGTATTTACTAATAATTTATTATTTATTAGTATATCTATATATTATATTGAATATTAGTGATAAAACTGATTTGAATAAACTGTTTTGAGTGCATTTATAGATTTGAGGTTAAGAAGTATAACTTCTAACGCGTGTACATAAGTACACAAACTTTTTTTTTTAACTTGTCTATGTTAGCTTTTTTTTTGTAACATCTTTATGTCGACAGAGGATCATTATATATAAAACTTTCTGATAACAGGATTCCTCGACACAGGCTTTGCGTAGTGAGGAAACTGATGTTAATTTATTTCTTTCGCAAAAACTCCTCTGAATGTATGTTGTTACCAAGTTTCATAATTTAGTGTATATTTTTCTTATGTGTAAAAAAAACAAAATCAAAATCGGTTCATTGGTTCGGGAGCCGCGATGCCTCAGACAGACTGAAACACACATACACACACACACACATACACAGAGAGAGAGAGAGACACGACAAACTTATAACACTCCGTCGTCTTTTCATCGGGGGGTTAAAAATGTAATTTCCCTTCCTCCAGTTAAGCTTCGAGCTGATCGAAGCTATTCTCCTGCACATCAGCAGCCTGGGCACCGACGGGGCGGTCCTGGTGTTCCTCCCCGGGTGGAACCTCATCTTCGCTCTCATGAAGCACCTCAACAACCACCGGCTGTTCGGGGACAGCTCCAGGTTCGTGATCCTGCCGCTGCACAGCCAGATACCGAGGGATGACCAGAAGAAGGTGTTCATCACGCCGCCGCCTGGGATGACCAAGGTGCGATTATTTTATTTGTAGTTTTATTATTTATTTATTTATACATATTTGTATAACCAACAGCTAAAACTTAAATTAAAAAATTAAATAATTAAATATTAATAAAAATTATAGTAATTGACCATAAAATAATCAATAAAATTAATAATTATGGAAACTAACGTGGTTTTTACACATTACTGCCTCGGTGGCTTGTTTAGTAGTGAACCTGCCTTCTGAGCTTGGGGGCGTGTGTTCGATTCCCACCTAGGGCAAACATTTGTGTTTGTTCTATGTCTGGGTGTTAGTATGTGTGTTGTATTAAGTGTGTATTTTAAAATGAGTATATCAGTCTCTGGCCGCCATAGTACAAGCTTTGCTTATGGATAGATATATGGATGTTTGTTAGGCCCTAAATCACGCCCGAACGGCTGAATGGATCTGCATGAAATTTGACACACACATAGATTATAGTCTGGAATTGCAAAAGGGCTACTTTTTAACAGTGAGATACGCCGCGGGCACAGGCTATTAATATTTATTACGACAAAAAAAATGATGACGTAAACTTTTCTCTCTGTTTTTTCCTCTAAATCTTCACGAATGTATCTTAAATTGCAGTGGGGTCACACTTACTATAACTTCATTAATATAAATTTTTATTTTATTTTACGTTTGTTGGAGAATTTATAGCCTATTTTGCTTTACATATTTCCTTCTTTCCCAGGTGATCCTTTCGACCAACATCGCGGAAACGTCGATCACAATCAACGACGTTGTCTACGTCATCGACTCGTGCAAGGCGAAAGTGAAGTTGTTCACATCGCACAATAATATGACGTCATATGCCACTGTTTGGGCCAGCAAGACCAATTTGGAACAGGTTAGTAGTGAAAAAATATCTATTGTTTTTCTAAGTGCTACTGAAAATCTTAGTGGCGTTGAACGAGATAATTTAAAGCGGTACTTAGAACCGGTGCAGCCGAGTGACTTGATCGCTCCAGGCGTCTGCTAAAAATTCCCATTCCCAGGGCCCCACTCCCCTGCGGTCGGTGCGGCGCTGACGTCACGTGTTTGGTGCAATTCTTTTTACAATACTCTTGGACGATTGAAAGGGCGGGCCGTTGTCGGTAACCAGCATAATCGGTAAACCAAATCTGGCAAATAGCGACTGGAACATGGTGATCGTAGATTCCACATCCCTACGACTCATCGTGAATGTGCATCCACTACAATTAGGTATTTTTTTCCAGCACATACGTACTACAGCTATGGACTGGATAACCGAGAAAGTCATTATGTTTTGTATAATTCTGCAAACTGAGCCGAGCTGATATTTATGGGATTCGAAACACAATAGCGTCAGGAACGCTAGCAAAAATTATGTCGCCAAAAATTTACGATTGACGTTGAGTTCCAATTATTACGTTAATTTTAACGCGATGATGGGTATTGACGTTTCCCGTTGGTGTGGCTCCCAGCTTAAGAACTGTACTTACTATAAGTGGCATGAAGTTGATCAGTGTACATATTTGCGCAGAGGAAGGGGCGCGCGGGCCGCGTGCGCCCCGGCGTGTGCTTCACTCTGTGCGCGCGCGCGCGGCACGAGCGCCTCGACGAGCACCAGACGGCTGAGATGTTCCGCACGCCGCTGCACGAACTGGCGCTCAGGTAAACTCGCCGGCATTGTTGTGGAGAGGTAGGGTCGCCCCGGCGTATGCTTCACTCTGTGCGCTTGTTATTGCCGTCTCTTGTATTGCCTTTCTAACCATGTATGGGGCGAGTCTGTCGCCACATACATGGTTCCTTCTATGTGGCGACAGGCTCGCCCCCTGTCACATTTGGTACTGAATATCGTACGGCGAGTGTGGGTGTTTTAAACCTCTGCCAGCCCCATCTGGAGAAAGGCGTGACGATATGTTATATTAGGTATGTGTTATGTCTAACCATGTCCTCCATCCTAAGGTTGCCTGGAAGAGATCGCTTTTAGTGATAAGGCCGCCAGTTGTTACACTATAGAATAAGCATTATTAAAAAATATTTTCTTGTTTTTTGTTACTTGTGGTGTGAACAATAAAGAGTTTATCTATCTATCCTTTCCACATTTCAGCATCAAACTCCTCCGCCTCGGCAGCATAGGCCACTTCCTGTCCAAAGCGCCCGAGCCGCCGCCGCTAGACGCGGTGATCGAGGCGGAGGCCTTACTGCGCGAGCTCGGCTGTCTCGACGCGGACGATGCGCTGACCCCGCTCGGCGCTATACTCGCCAGGCTACCTATAGGTGTGTAGCTGTGTAGGCAAACGGTTGAACGGATTTTAGATGAAATTTCATAACTATTTACAGTATCACGAGGAAGGTTTTTTGGATACAATTTTCTGAAAAAACGCAAACGAAGTCGTTACCCGCGACCTACATATTTTTCATTAGTCGGCTTTAAATTGTTTTCTTAATTTTGTGAACATAATTATTTAATGTCATCTGCTACAAAACTGAAGCCCAGTGTATGGCGATAGTCTCGCCCCCTGTTACACTTGGGACTGAACATCGTCCGGCGCAGTGTGTCTGTTATAATTCGTCAGCCTCTTCAGTGAAAGGCTTCGATGTGGTATGCTAATATTTTCTACCCCTCCGTATTCCAGAGCCCCGTCTCGGCAAGATGATGGTGCTAGGTTTCGTTTTGGGAGTAGGGGACGCTCTCACTACGATGGCAGCCAATTCTTCCACGTTTCCTGAGATATTCGACCTTAGGGAGGGCAGAAGACGACTGTCTATTCACCAGCGAGCTTTGGCCGGGGACCGGGCTTCCGATCATGTCGCCATGCTTAACGCTTTCCAGGTAATTTCATTTCATTTATTGACAATTACTCAACACACTTACAGCAACGTCAAGGCGTGTGACAAGCTAATAACTACAAAATATAAATACATATAAATCAATTTACCTAAAGCAATTAATCAAATAATAATAAATAAGTAGTCAAATTGTAGAATTCATTGATTAGGGGGCTAATCTACGTGAGAGCTGAGCTACACACGTCCGTAAGAGTGTACTCTATTCTGGTTCCCTACACGTGGTCCCCGGGTAGCAAACTCTGGTGGGAGGCTTCGGCCGTGGCTAGTTACCACCCACCGGACCAAGCCATGCCGTGAAATGACCTAGTCGTGTTTCGGGATGTAGTCCGGTGTAACCGTTCCGAAGACGGGTCTGAGCAGTAGCGCACTTGTAGCGCCTCACTCAACTGCCGGCTTTGTACTTCTTCACTCTAAACTTCAAGGCTAGAGTGAATAAGTACCTTATAGGTCGTCGTGCTCCATCTTAGACCACAACGTCGCTTAACATCAGGCGAGTTGGTGGTCAAACGCCGACCTATTGTACATTAAAAAAAAAAAAAATTAAAATACATAACTATGGAAAAATGTGTAATGTGTTGAATGGTATTATTTTTAACTGACTTTCAAAAAGGAGTATGTTCTCAATTTGACCGTATCTTATTTTTTGTATGTTACGTGATTACGCCACCAATTGTGAATTGATTTTATTGATTCTGTTTTTGTTTGGTAGATCACAATTAAGAGGTGGTCCTATATGCATTTTATTGAAATTGGTCAAACAGTTTTTAAAATATCATCAAAAGTAAAAATTGTTTACATAATGCTATTTGGTGATAATTGATAAAAATCGTGTTTGCTATTCTATACTATAATCTACCCCTGTGCCAAATATTATCCAGATTTGTTCAGCCGTTCTGGCGTGATTGTGTAACAAACATACATCCATCCATACATCCATCCTACTTTTGCATTTATGATATTAGTAAGTTAGTGAGTTGCTAGCGATGGCAGCCTAGTTGGGAGAAGGTCCGCCTCTCAAGCCAGAGGGAGCGGGTTCGAACCCAGCCGACGGAACGCACCAATTTGTTCATTGTGTGAGCATATGTGCGTATTGTATGTCATCTGCTACATGACTGGAGCCGGGTGTATGGCGACAGGCTCGCCCCCTGTCACATTTGGAACTGAATATCGTCCGGCGAAGTGTGGGTGTTGTGGTACACCTCTGCCAGCCCCTTCGAGGGAAAGGCGTGACGATATGTAATATGAGTCGCTGAACACTTAGTTACAACTCATTGAATGCAAGGTATTGTATTCAGAGTCAAAAATGGTCACGTGGGCAACACGTAGTGACGTCAATCGATGCTTAAGCAAGACCGAAATATGTCATTTACAATTAGTTCGAAAGAGACGATGACGAGTGACGTCATTACATTATTGGCTCCTAGAATGCCAGACCTTGTTTTTTTTAGATCATGATTGAATGCTCATCAGTAACCCTATCTGCCGCGTCCTATACTACTCTGTCACTGTTTCTCTTGTTAGAAAAGTCGTGAGAGTAACCGAGATGAAATTTGGTTTTGTAGATGTGGGAGCGAGAGCACGCTAAAGGCGAAGAGGCGGAACTACGTTGGTGCGAGTGGAAGGGGCTGCAGCAAACCACGCTCCGAGTCACTTCTGAAGCTAAATACCAGCTCAACAGTACGTTTTCATGCTTTCTTTTTTTTATAAAACCAATAAAATAAAGATTAATTAATAAACGTCGTCGTCTTCAAGCGACTCTCTATTTTATTTTTTCAACCGACTTCAAAAAGGAGGTTACAAAAAAAAATACAACAGAATTGAGCGGTTGTATTTCTTTTTACCGGACATCCATTTCAAAGTCAAAATGGTTTTATTCAATTCGGGTATGAAAGATACACATAGGAACGTCAGTTTTTTTAATAGACTCGATCGTCTTGTTCGAAAAAAGAGCCTCTACTCAGAAGAACAGGCACGAAACTAAGGGGCATTAATATATTTTTTTTTACATTAGATAACTGTCTCACAAATTTTGGCTAATAATAATAAATATAATAAATAAATAAATATTCGGGACACTTGAACACACGGTCGTCTGACCCCAAACTAAGCAAAGCTTGTACTATGGTGGCCGGAGACTGATATATATACTTATATACTATTAAATACATACTTAAATAGATATTAACACCCAGACAGAGAACAAACACAAATATTCATCATATGAATGTTTGCCCTAGGTGGGAATCGAACCCACGCCCCCTAGATCAGAAGGCAGATTCACTACCGACTGAGCCACCGAGGCAGTCATAATATAATACATAATTAGGCAATATCATATTTTTACAAACCAGAAACTGATTAGGTTTTTATGAAAAAGAAGCATCATAACAAATCCAACACAAGGTTTAATTCTCAAACAACCAACTTTGAAATCAATAAGTCCTACAATGGCTCCTCTCGGTGCTTCTCTGACAGAGTTTCCCACCATGCAGGTCCCGTCTTCGTGACGTCAGCAAGGAGGTTTTGCTTAACATTTCTCATAATATTATATCTATGTACTAGTGGCTACTTGGCGGAAGTGGAAGGCTCCAGACGACTTTGTCTTCTAAATAATTGTTAACCTTATATCATCCTCTTCAGATATCCTGACGACAGCCATCGGTTTCCCCGAAGAGTGTTGCATCCCGCAGCGCTGGATCGCGACCGGCCCTGAACCGAACCTGGATCTCGTCATAGCGCTCATGTGCATGGGCCTTTATCCTAACGTCTGCATACATCAGGGGAAACGAAAGGTAGGAGGGATATTTAAGGTTTCCGGGAGAGTGCTCTAAGAAATTATTACATTTGGGTATTGACTGCATTGGTGGCTCAGTTGGTAGTGAACCTGCCTTCTGAGCTTGGGGGCGTGGGTTCGATTTCCACCTAAGGCAAACATTCGTGTGATAAATGTTTGTGTTTGTTCTATGTCTGGGTGTCAATATCTATTGAAGTATGTATCCAAAAATATCTAAGTATGTATATCAGTCTCTGGCAGCCATAGTACAAGCTTTGCTTAGTTTGGGGTCAGGCGACCGTGTGCGGAATTTATTTATGTTTGTTATTTCTATGTCTGTGTTAACACTTAAAAATACGTATGTATGAATATCAATCTCTTGCCGTTTTTTAGTATTAGTTGTAATAGCGACAACAGAAATACATCATCTGTGAAAATGTCAACTGTCAAATTATCACGGTTAATGAGATACAGCCTGGGGGGTGCGCGTGAGATGAGATGAGATTTTATCTTGGTCACTCTCACACCTATGACGTTTCAAACGAGAGCTACAAGGACGAAGAAAAGTGAGATGAATATCTTAAATCTCCGAATAGAGCCACTGGTTACAGACGGACAGATAGCGTAGTTTTAGTAATAGGGTCCCGTATTGCCCTTTGGGTACGGAACCTTAAAAAAGGAATTATTTGAGATACATTAGACTGCATTTCCACTAGAGATGTACTAGACCACTGAGTAGTGCGAGCGTAGCGACGCTGTGAAACGTTGCGCAGATGAGCGGGACGAGGATGTGTAGCGTGCTCTTTCTTGTGACTGCTAGCGGTTTCTCGCTCACATCCATCCCTAGAACACATCTCTCGCTTGTTTTGTACGGTCAAAAGCCTCGCTCCGCTAAGCCGATGCCACAGGAGCTATGGTAATAATTATTTATTCAGGCACTTGTTGTTATAAAATAACAACACGGGCCCATATCATAAATACCTTACAGGCTAATATACATATTATATTGTAATTCAAATATTTTGGTTAGGAATTTACTGTTTTTTTTTTTTCACCTTGGGAAAATCCTTTATGGATACCACCAACAGCCCCGGGTGCGGGCACAGAGTGGTTATGTGGGAATCCCGCCACTGACGGCCTACCCACTAAAAACCCAAGGGTGTTCCACCTCGGCGCAAAATGTCAGGCCAACGGGTACGCTTTCGGACTCCTCCGCAGCCCCGACAGCGCCAGCCCCTTCGGGCACCACCTCGAGCTTGCGCTCTCTCCCTCTCGGTGACGATGTGTCGAACACCAGACACATCGTCATCATCCACCACCTCGGGGACCAATTTGCCCGTGGGCGCCAGACAGCACCCATGTCTAGGCGCCCATGATCCCCATGCGACGGGTCAGATGAGTGGCCCCGCCGCCTGCCACTTCGGCCGCAGAGGATAGGGAGAGCAGCAACGATACACCGACACGCCTCTTCCTCTGCGGCCCCACCGCGTCCGCCATCGAACGGTGGCGACCCCGTTTGGGCCGCGGAAGGTAGGGAAAGTGGCAACGACACACCAAGAGTCCTCTCCCGTCGCGGCCCCCAGCCTTCGGTTGCAGTGTCGCCCATGCGACACTGCACCCCACCTCAGTTGTGGGTCTGTATGTGCAATACAGACCCACACCCTACTTAGGCCGCTTCCAAATGGGCTTTGGGCTAAAAGCCCCAAGAAGCGGCCCCACCTCGGATTCCTCTTGGCTTCACCGTGGTTGCCGAGGCCACGGCTACTGAGCCCCCCCGCCACGACAAGGCGGGAACCCGTGGGGGAGTGGAATTTCCTGGCCTAAGCTAAGAGAGGCTATCTAAATGAAGCGATTCTATTAGCTCTTAAAAAAACACATCCCTCGTTACGCATCGTCACACGTCAACACGTCGTGAAGTCAATCTATGCTCAAGCTAGATAATCATTTACAAATAGTTCGAAAGAGACGATGACGAGTGACGTCATTACGTGTGGGCTCCCGGAATGTTAGACCTTGTTTCTCTGGATCTAGATCATAATCAAGTTCATACATCACGTGTCTGTATGTCCCAGGTTCTAACAACGGAAGGCAAGCCAGCCCTCATCCACAAGACATCCGTGAACTGCAGTAACATGGAACAGAAATTCCCTTCGCCTTTCTTCGTTTTTGGAGAGAAAGTTCGGACGCGCGCCATCAGCTGCAAGCAAACTACGATGGTGGCGCCTCTACATCTACTGCTGTTCGCGTGCAGGAAGATCGAGTGGGTATGTATCTAGAATTATAGACGGATAAAAAGTTTTTATTGTTCTTAAAAGAAATTCCAAAAAAAAGCATTCAGGGGTTCCTGTCGATTTGGTTCGATCGCAGCCAGAAGCACTCAGTAATTTGATGTTAATTTATTGTTCCTTAAAAAAAAAATAAGATGATGAAATAATTTATGTGATGCACCATAAAACCAAATGGTTTGTTTTGGTGCTCACATCCACAACTCGCCTAAACTAACAGAAAAGTCAAATAAAAGTGTTACATTAAGAATTACGTTTAACTACACTGTATAAAATGTTTGGCTAGTAAGCAGCTGTCTGTCGTATTATAGTACATTATTTGTCTTTTATAATTGTTCATTTATTTCTACAACAACAACAATGAAGTTGTACACGAATCGCTGCGACAAGTTCGGGCGCTAACTCACTGTCGAACCGGTTCGTTTTCTAGCGCGGCGTAAACTGCACCATATACGAGTACACAATGACGTTTTCTGGCAACTTATAACATTGTAAATTGTAATACAAACTAATCTATACTTACTAAAATTTTTTATACAAACATATCGTCATGCTTTTCCCCCGAGGGTGCTGGCAGAGGTGTAATACAACACCCACACTTCGCCGGATGATATTCCCAAATGTGACAGGGGGCGAGCCTGTCGCCATACACCGGACTCCAATCATGTAGCAGATGACATACAATACGCACATATGTGTGCTGTGCCGTCGGCTGGGTTCGAATCCTCTCCCTCTGGCTTCAGAAGTGGTCCTTCTCCAACTAGGCTATGATCGTTCCTCAACTCACGAACTAAATGTAATGAATGTAATATCCAGGTGGACAACACGGTCCGTCTCGACAACTGGCTGAACCTAGACATGTGCCCGCGCGCGGCCGCGCTCGTGGCGGCGCTGCGGCCCGCCGTCGAGCGCATCGTGGAGCGCGCCGCCGCCGAGCCCGACTCCGCCATGCAGTTCAACCCTACTGAGCAGAAGGTACCGTACACTATGTACACTACGACACGGTCCATCTCGACAATTAACTGTGGCCCTATTCGGAGATTTGAGATTTGCATCTCACCTTTTTTCGTCCTTGTTGCTCTCAGGCATAACATTGCAGGACATATCTCAAATTGTATGCCACCAAACGCATGCTTATACCATTGTTATTGCAAATAAAAATATCTTTATCTCGTTTGAAACGTCATAGGTGTGAGAGTGACCAAGATAAAATCTCATCTCATCTCACGCGCAGGAATAGCCCCCTGGTAATTTTTGTTATAATTTAAAACACATTTCTTCGGTCAAACATAGTATTTTTGAAAAATAATCAATCTATTGGATAAAAAAATTAGCCTGAGCATTAGCCAGCCAGTTTATTAAAGAATAATAATATTCAGGACATTTGCACACACGGTCGTCTGACCCCAAACTAAGCAAAGCCTGAACTATGGGTGCCAGAGACTGACGTACCTACATATATATTTTTTTAATGCATACTTTAATAGATAATTAACACCCAGACATAGAACAAACACAAATGTAATAAATATTTGCCTTTGATGGGAATCGAATCCACACCCCCTAGCTCAAAAGGCAGGTTCACTACCGACTGAGCTGCCGAGACAGTCCAATGTTGTATGAAACGCTACAGTTGAATATCTTTCAGGATGCTAGTTGAACGGCGGTGTTTAGTAAAATTAAAATGGCTAGGCTGTTCATTGAACGGCTGTAGTTATGGAAGTTGGCTGCGAAATATGTATAAGTAATTAAACTATTACACATTATACACTAGTAAATGTGTGTGATAACTATAGAATGTCGTCTGTGTGCCCTTATTTCAACGAGTTATGCTGACCAAACATTTTCGGTCCTTCCAGGTAATCCACTGCCTAAAAGAACTGTGCGTGTTCACCGCCGGCGATTACGGGATCCAACGTGAATCGAGCACGCCTCTGTTCAGATCTGACGGAGCCAAGCGAGGCAACATGCGGGGCTGGGGGACTAACGGGCCGCGGGGAGGCGGGGGCAGGGGAGGGTACGGCGCTGGAGGTTTTGGCAACAATTCGGGCGGCTTCGGCAACGGTTTTGGCGGTAATCAAGGCGGTTTTGGCGGTAATCAAGGCGGTTTTGGCGGTAATCAAGGCGGTTTCGGTGGTAATCAAGGCGGTTTTGGCGGTAATCAAGGCAGTTTCGGTGGTAACCAAGGCGGTTTCGGTGGCAACCAAGGCGATTTTGGCGGTAACCAAGGTGGTTTCGGCGGTAACCAGGGCAGTTTTAACAGAGGCGGGTTTGGTAGAGGTAGTTTTAACCGAGGCGGTCGCGGTTTTCGCCGTGGGTACGGCAATAGAGGCGGCTGGTATTAAACAAATTATTGATCATTCCTATTTTAATTAAGTTGACTGTGTGATTTTCTTCGAATGAATAAAAAATATAGTAGTTATAAATTCGTTTTATTTCTGTAACTAAAGCATTCCGGAAAGATTAAGATTTCTAAACATGAAGACAAATTAAACCATGTCAAACTATCTAAAGGAACGCTGTCCCTAGAAGAACAGTAATTATCAACGTAAATATTACTTTAAGCTAACAATAAAAATAAGTGGCCCACATCGCCACAGTCCTTCGTCATTCAACGGGATTTTGAACGACAATCAAAATAAAATCTTTATCAGGGGCTACCATTATTTCGCTCTTCTTGCTACGGATTCTTAAGAATGTGAGCTCATTGGTAGGGTCTAGGTCCCGCACCACTGCCCTAGCTTTATCTACCAACGCGCTCATGAGGCCAGCGTATTGCACGGAGACATGGTTCTCCAAAGTTGTCTTGATCGGTATGCCTTCTCCGTTTACTACGATCACTCCTCCAACACCTTTGTGCGTTGCCAACTTGCGAACGGTCTCTTCAGCTTCGTTTGCCATTGTTTGTTACTAAAAATTGAAGGAAAGCAGCAATTTGGTTTGTATTTTTTTGACAATGCCAATTAAGACATGCCGAGCAATCTTGACCTAACTGATCAGTAAAGGTTTTATTCTTAGATAGGTAAAAAAGGTTCTACTACGACAGGCGGCCAGCCGAAGTAATGTAGCGATACTATACAGAGATGCAGTTATAGGGGAATCACAGAGGTAGAGCGAGATGCAATATACCCGAATGTCACTACCGCGTACCACCGCCGCGTAGGTGGAAAAGGCGTGTTGCGGGTTCCAAAGCGACGCGGCGAACTGCGGTAGCGTTGCGATGCAATATAGACAGAGATGCAGTTGTAGGCAAATCACAGACAGATAGAGCGAGATGCAACATAGTATTGCTCCGTTACCGTGGTGTGGAATAGGCGTAAAGAGCCTTATTACACTGATGATTTGCGAGCGAGGAGAGGTCGCAACGGGCGCGAGGTGGAGACGCCACAGATTACTACACAGTTACTGCCTCGCGTCGTCTTCAGCACGCGTTCGTTGCAAACTCGCGGCGACCTATAGAGCTCTAACAGGTCACAAGCTTCACTACATTTTTAACTACGTAATTAACCGAGGCCTGCATGTACTTAACTGAGTCGTGTGGTATACGACCTTTTGGACTTGCGTAGGCAAGTCGAAAAACGCGCAAGTTGGCGCGGTGTACAGTTTTACCAACCACACGCGCGGTGTTCCGTATTCAAGCTTAGACTGCGCAGTTAAGTGTGGAGCTGTGCGGAGGGTAGGTTTATAAGGCCTTCTTCCTGTAAGAAAACTTTCCTGAGAAATATCCGACAGCAGCCTGTAAGTGTAAACTCCGTAGAAAGTCGACTATCGTCGACTTTTTTGTCGAACTTTTCTCGCATAATAGAGTAGTTACTGTAAAAAAGGAACTCACATAGGAGTACTATGTACTATAAGTATGCATAGTAAGTGCGGGAGTAGATATTCTGTAAAGAAAGTATAACAACAAAATCTCCCAAGAACAACAACCCAAAAGTTAAAAAAATAAAATCACGGTTTTTCTGTGGTATGGTTAGTTTATTTTAGGGAAGCAATTATTTGATACAGTCCCAATTTTTTTTCCTCAAGCTGTAGCTATGTCGTTTTCCTGATTCTTCATACTCTGAACTTTCAAATATGATGGCTGCTTTCCACCTCTGAGCTTCCCTCTCTTGTGTACCCTCAACTGATGACGCAGCAACACCTTTCGATAGCCGTAAGCTTTACCACATATCTGACAGATATGCTCCCTTATTCCAGCATGTTCTACTTTGACATGCGCATCAAGATCCCTCTTTGTGTGAAATTCTTTTCCACACTCACATTTGAAATCTCGTTCTTTTTTGTGGGTATATCTATGCTTGATCAGGTTACTTTTAGTCACAAACTTCTGTGGACATTCCTCACATAAATAGGGCCTCTCTCCCGTATGGGATCTCATGTGAATTATTAAAGAATTGTTTGATAGAGTTCTGTATGGACATAAAGAACATGCATATGGTAAATTGTTGAAATGTATGGCACGGTGGCATTTAAAAGAACTATATTGTGCAAAGTGCTTTCCACAGATATCGCACATATAGTCTGCTCCTCCCGCTTTGTGAATTTGCATATGTATTTTGTGATATCTTTTCGAGTAACTTTTATTACATATTGGGCACGTTTTTGTTTTCTGCTCATGTAGGTTTTTGTGAAGAGTGTACTCATGATGTGCATTAAATAATAGGTTACATTGTCTGCATTTCAACTTAAGTTGTCGCACAACAAAGGAACTAGGTGTTTTATTGGAGTTGTCATTTACTGGCTCTTGGTCAACATTGTTTGTATCTTTTTTATAGCAATCATTACACACATACACACCTTTTGTACTACTACTATTTTTTGTAATATACCTTTTAGCATAAGTGCTATTACAGACTGTGCACATTTTCTGCATGTGTTTTCGTGTCTGTAGCCTATGTTTCCTGTAATCTTGAAGTTTATCAAATTTTATATTGCACTCTTTGCAAGTCAAAAGAACATTTTGCTTCACAATAGCTTTATTGACATGTTCTACAGCCAAATCCGAAAAGTCATTGGAAAAGTTGTTTGTTTCTGGCTCATTGCAAGCTTTATCTTTGTTATTTCCATAACAAGTATCACACACATACATATGTTCCGTCTTTTGAAGGGACTCATTATATTTTTTTATGTACCGCACAGCATATGTTTGTTTACATACTGTGCACATTTTCTTTTTGTGTGATCGCATATGTAGTTTATGATCTCGGTACTCACAAAAATTGGCAAACTGTATATCACACTGTTGACATGTCAAATTAAATTTCTTTTCAAATAAGCTTGGTGCTTCATCGACATCTGCTGGTGATTTACTGATGCTGGCATTTGTTGAGTTAAGTGAATTTGGTTTTTTGAAAATATTACCAATATCTTGAGCCGTTTTCAAACAAACTTGCGGTTCTAATATAGAAACTTCAGCACCTATGTCCAGGGAAGAGCTATTGAAATGGTTATCTGTTTCGAGGCTGGGTTCCATTGGCTTATCTAAATATGTTCCTAAATCTGTCTGTGCAGACAAACTAACATCACATACTTCATCATCAATGTCATCTGTTGCTGAATACTTTTTTAAAAGCCGATTTGAACATTGTGCAGTTTTCCTAAACATGATAGCACCTTGCAACAATCCATAACATGATTCACATAAAAATTTAGGGCACGAGTCAAATATGCTTATAGCAATACCTCCGAAGGTACTTATGGCATCAGCCATATCTTCGCTAGGATTGTCTCCATGAATAGGTATTGTGCCTTGCTGTAGGCAGATCCTGCACAAATCCATTTTCACTTCTACAACTTCCCTAACAATGAAATCGCTCATGTTTTCCTCAGAATGTTTTACTTCATTTGGAGAGCATCTTTTTACAATTATAAAATTTTGTGACATCTGTCTATTATTCTTATTTGGTTCTTCTTTATCTTTATTGACTTTTATGCTAATATCTAAGTCTTTGAAGTGCCACATCTTCAAAACTTTTACAGTTCTAACACTTCCAGTTCC
Source organism: Peribatodes rhomboidaria (assembly GCA_911728515.1). Taxonomy (NCBI): domain Eukaryota; kingdom Metazoa; phylum Arthropoda; class Insecta; order Lepidoptera; family Geometridae; genus Peribatodes; species Peribatodes rhomboidaria. Next base: position 5,357,405 of record OU452190.1, read on the forward strand.
AACCATGATTGTTGAAGCATGAACTTATATACCTAGGTAAATCACACAGAATACAGGGCACTGAAGCTGATCTGATGATCGTAAGGAATGGTCCCGTAGATTATGGGGGAGCTCCGTAATCTCACAAAATTGTACCTACTTTGAGGATCTTGCTTTACACTCAAACCAACATTTAAGTCAAATAGTCACCAACTTTGATTAAAATAATGTATGCTCTTATGTTCTCATTATGGTTCTGATGTGGCTCACGAGACAATGGAACGTATGTATGGCGTAATAAGCTCCATTTGGCTTCATCAAAGTTGCATTCAACTTCAAGTTGAAAAGTGTGGTTATATTTATTGTAGTAAAATCTTATCAGAAACTACAAAAGATGCATTTTTTTATCTTATTAATTTGTTTTAATTAATTGCACTATCTAACCACATAATAGTATGCGAAGTATGGTGTGTTAGCGTTTCATTACGGACAACAACACCGAACAACAAAACAAACACAATACAAAAGTATTCTCTTTTGAGTTGATGACATTAATGTAACAACAACGTCGTCATCGCGGGCATAAATTTGACATATTGACATTGACGTATTTGACGTGTGACCTAATAGTTTTTATGGCCGGTTCTTCGCTTTAGGTTGGCGCTATCGCCAAAATGAATAGATATTGTGACATCCGCCACAACCAGTGGCCCTATTCGGAGATTTTCATCTCACCATTTTTCGTCCTTGTTACTCTCGTTTGAAACGTCATAGGTGTGAGAGTGACCAAGATAAAATCTCATCTCATCTCACGCGCAGGAATAGCCCCCCAGCGCGGTAGATGGCGGACAAGTGGCGGAAGTTATGTCATAATGATGTAGGATACGATCTAAAAAAACAAGGTCTAGCATTCCGGGAGCAAACACGTATGACGTCATTGTCATGTCTCTTTCGCACTGTTTGTAAGACTTATTTTGATCCTGCATGCATCAATTTGACGTCACTACGTGTTACCCACGTGATCGGAATGCTATACCTGGCGGAGCTAGTTTACCATGATGTAGGGTAGACTTTGAGCATGAAGAGGGTAGGTCGCTGTGATCGGTCGGCGGTCGGTGTACCTGCAGTGGAACTCTATAATCATTGATCTACCTTTTAATCAATGAGCCTAATAATTCTGTATAGTTTGGGTGTCTATTCAAAAATTTACGTAAGTCAATAAACTAGGTAGTGGGTCTGTGAGCTGTAGATTTCGCGACCGACGTTTGTCTCCTCCTCTACAGGTCGCATACCTCAACAGATTCTCGTGAAATTTTGTAAGCAGCCATGCAGATACTGACATGAGCTTTAAGTAGTTGAAATATTTAAATTATTTAAGTTATGTTGAGAAAAAGTTACACATATTATAATTGCTTTATGTAAGCACATTATTAGAGGTAACATTTGTGAGTTTGTGTTTCGGGGGTAAGTTCTAATCACCAATTCTGAAAATTCTTCCACTACTAGAAAGCTAAGTTATCCCTGAGTGCCATAGGGTATGAAATACGAGCGAAGCCGCGGGCGAAAAGTTAGTACATAAACGATAAAAAAAAACAAGTTTTTTTGTTAATTTGTATACATTTAAACAACAATTTTTTTTTATATTAAGTAGGTTTTTTTTAATTATTTATAGGCAAGAAGCCTGGGGCTGATGTGCCAACAATCACACTGTGTTAAATCAAAATTGTCCAAATTCACTAAATGTTTCCACACAATTGTTCATATTCACACTTAAATGTTTACCAGAGACATTTGGCTTCCAGTGCAACCAAGCGGGTTTTTAAATGAGTTGATGGATTTAGCAGTGACAACATCCTCAGGTAACCAACGTACTCCATGTATGATTATTAATTATTAGGTCACAGGCATGTCATTTTGCTGTTGCTTACTCTCTATCTTTAAATAAATTGGCATTCTTCCACACCTCAGCTTTTCTCTCTTATGTACCTTTAGCTGATGTTTCATCATTTGTTTACGATAACCAAAAGCTTTCTCACAAATCGGACAAACATGCTCCTTTACTCCACCATGTTCTACTTTGAAGTGCAAATCTAATTCTCTCTTAGTATAAAACCCTCGCCCACATTCACATTTGAAATCATGGTCCTTTCTGTGCGTCAACTTGTGCCTGTTAAGGTTACTTTTGGTTACAAACCGCTGTGGACATTCCTCACAAATGTATGGTTTCTCCCCTGTATGTGATCTCATGTGCAATCTCAAGGATTCTGTGAATCGTCCTTTATATGGGCATATGGAACATTTAAATGGCAAACTGTCAAAGTGTGTTACACGGTGACGTTGGAATTGCCCTTGTGAAATAAAGTGTTTGCCGCACACATCACATACATATGCAGCTACTCTGCGATGTACTTCCATATGTCTTTTCAAGTAGGCAGCAGAGTAAATATTGTTGCAAACAGGACATGTTTTTTTTGCATTCTCATGTTCGTCTGTTTGTCTGTGCTCATTGTACTCCTGAAATGTATTGAATTGTAAGTCACACTGTTTGCACGTCACACCAGGCTTTTGCTTATGAAGTGAAGGCTTTTGCTCATGAAGTGATTCAATGTCATTGTCCTGGGCAGAGTCGCTGAAGTGTTCATCTATCTCTATCTCTATCTTAGGTTTCGTAGACTCTCTGAGGCGCTCATCTGTTTCTTGCGCTGTCTTTTTGAACAGTATTGCTCCTTGCAGTAAACCATAACAGGAATGACATATATATTTAGGGTAAGAGTCAGAAACATGTATCTCAATTCCTCCGAAACTTGTCAAGGCATCAGTTAAGTCTTCACTAGGATCGTCTCCATGAATAGGTATCGTGCCTTGTTTTAAACAAACTCTGCAAAGATCAAAATTGTTTGTTTCCACTTTTACAATTTTATGGCTCAATTTTCGAGACAAGTCGATTTTTAGATCAGATCCAGTTGATTTATTTTGCTTAGAGTTTTTTTGAGCCTTTGTACACATTTTTTTGCAGTGCAACATTTTCAAAACAGTAAGAGGTCCTACCATACCTTTCAACCGTTATCACAAAATGCAATGAAATATTTCATCACATGTTTGTTATTAGGTTTTCTTCTGAACTGTGCAGTTAATGAAAAGTAGAGCAAGGAGCAAGTGTAGGTATGGTACTTACAATACACACATTCACACTAGCTTCATTCTAGCTTTGTCTCACATTTACTAGGTAGTGCAAAATTATCACTGTTTTATCTATGGAGAGTCAATTCCTTGAATTATTACAGTTCGTTACACTGCAAAATATAGGTATTCCAACACTGCACTACTCTACTCCGGTTTAATATAACGGAGAACTACAGTGAGTTATTTAAAGGAATAGATGAATTTCGTCCAACGAAGAGTGAGTGTTCTCTGCCAACCCCTTTCGATTTGGGGAAAGGGCGTGACGTTATGTTTGGTAGGTTTAATCCCAGAAATCCATTAAGTTTGATTAGGAATTTTATTGTATTTTAGCATTTTTCGGTAACACAACACAACAATTTTACAGCTATTTTCGCGAAACCACAGATTTAAAAAACACAGCACAGATAATAAATCTTTCGTCCACTACAGATTAAAAAGTATACGGTAAAACGGTAATTAGACTGAAAATGAACAATCTACGGATTGTGCCATTGAAAGGAATGAGCCCATGCTGCCCATGGCGGATGCTACTTGCTCGCTTTCCGCGATTAGAATGCGATATTTATCGAGTAAAATATAAGGGATGCTACACACTCGATAAAAATCGCCTCGATGAAAGTGGTTTTTTTTTCTTATATAATTTATTGGCAACTAGATACAAAGTCCTTCATGCCTAACTTAGTAATAATTTTTCCTTCAGTAACAGATGATGGGATGATGATGATGAGGTGATGATGAAGACGATGAATCCCTCCCCTTTCCCCATTCCAGTAAAGTTATGGATGCTTTACTGAAACTTTAAGTGAAGTTTTGTAGATAAAAAATCGCGTTTCGCGATGTTACGCAAATGATACATTTGCCCACACTCGTGCACGTTGACGAACCGGTAAACGTTAATAATCCACCATTATTACACTTTAACACTCGAAGAATCACAAGATTTAGAGAATAATGTAGAGAATACTAGGTACCTCATTGGATAGTTGCTCCTTTCTCCAAGAAACCTTGCTCCAACAAATAATACTAAGTAAAGACAACACCATTTCGATTCCCGCCAATAAACTCGTGACATGCATATATGGCATATTTGTTGGTAGATTCTATAGATAGCGGGAGAGATTGCCTAATGCCTAAAGCTGTACTAATTTGCCTTTAAGTACAAAATTTGTCCAGGCAATTAGTACAGCCCATCTTCCGAAAACATAGCATACAAAAATCGCTGTACAATATATCGATCAAATTGAGGCGTTTTCACTAAAAAAATATATAGTTTGCGTCATTTTGGTAGATGGCGTTGGAGAAGCACAAAAAAGGTCTGTCAAATCGATAAAGTATGGTCACTTATCGAAGCTATCAATTCCCTAAATTTGGGGTAAAATATGTAAGAAATACCTACAGTGAAACCTGGCAAAGTGGGACCTGGATATATGAAAAACCTCTATTATTGAGAGTTGCAATGAGGTCCCGGTTCTTTTTCATTAAATTACCTCTGTTAATGGGACTTTGAGCCTTGTTAAATGAGATTTCAATTCTAAGACTTTTTCGATGTGTACCTCTGTAATTGAGACTCTGTAGCTCAATTACCTGTATAAGTGAGACAAATTAATCAGGTTTTAACACGTTTTGACATGTTTGTTTTCATACATTTCGCATCATCTTTTGCGCATGCTTTGTTTGTCAATACTATCTCAGGGTTTGACCTAAAAATAAGAGAATAAAAGTGTACAAAATGTTCAAACGTAAATTTTGACCAACTTTATTCTATCGAAAACCGATTCCAGCAACTGGCAATCAAGTACAAACAAACATAACCGATTACTTTAAGTCATAAACTTTACCGTTTTTTAGACGCAATACATTATGTTTGTACATTCATACCTACATTAAATTCATAACACCAAAAGTACGCATTTTTATTATTATTTCCACTTCTAAAAATGGAATAACGACACATTTCGACCTCTGTAAGCGGGGCCTCTATAAATAAGACAACTATAATTTTAAACCTGTTTAATTGGAAAACTGGATTATTGGAAACCCTCAATAATTGGCACACATGTCTTGGTCCCTTGAGATTCCAATTAACCAGGTTTCAATGTAGTTAGGAGTATTTTGAATTAGGAACTGATCGTAGTACTATTTGGAAATCAGGTGGTTAATTATCATATTTGCTGGAAAATTAGTTGATCCACTGGTAGCACTAACTAGCTAGTCAGAAAATATTTACGTCAATGTCAAATTCAAATTGATGACATTTGTCAAACATTTATTTTATTTTCAAATTGACATTCGTTTTGACAGAACAATTTCATCAAACTCTGTAACGCCATCTATTATATTTTTTGGAACCTTTTTGTTTTTTCACTGGAAAACGCCTCATTTATTTTGATAAGAGTCCGAAATACGCCAACAGCATAAACACAAACACGAATGGCCTCTTCGCGAACTCAGAGTCTTACTATTAACAAAAAAACCTACATTCAATTATTGTTGTAGGCGTAATACGGACTGCACCTTTTTTGTTTTGAAGTGGAATGATTCCAAAAATAATTAGGAATTAAAGTTATTAAATATTACAGTTAATCACATTGTGTGGCAATATTTATTTAGCTGAACTCAGCTGAAGGCAAGGGGATCCGAAAACTCCGAAACAAAGATGAACACTATCAGGGTGAGGTTATGTTGCTATATTATTAAAAACATTTTTTAGCGAAAACCGCATAACTAAACATATTTATTTTTTACAGAGAATTTTCCGTGCTGCCCCCCCAGTACGTAGTGCGATAATGGCTAACTATGCTACGTTTAGGCCACTATCAACCACTATATCTCCAGTAACAAACCCGTCAGAAAGTACTCCATCTCCAGCGCCCACTGAACTGGACAAGCTGTTTAAAAGAGTAGAGTTAGAAATGAGAGGCATTGACCCTGCGGTGCTGCTGAGTTACTCTTGGTTTTGTGTAGCTGCTGCCTCTCACTTGGGCATTGAAGTCACTAAGAGGTATGATAGTGATGGGCAATTAAATGACGAAGTTTCTTTGTACACATCAAATATTATAATTGAAACCACTTTATGGTTGATATTCCTTGATGGGTAGGTAAATAGTTTGTATATGAAGCAAAGGCATGTCTCACTGCAAACATGACCTGACAATTTACATCTGTAGAATGTATAATTGTATAGCTTTATTTTTAGAGCCAAAGAAGCTTCTGTGATACAATAGACTACTTTAGCCTATGTTTGATAAGGTTTAGCTATGCTTCTGTGTTCCATGCTGAAATTATCTTTATTTAACATGATGAGAGCATTTATGTAATAAGATTATTTATGGTCTTCAGTAAGTATGCTTGTTCAGTGACTAAACAATAACTTGAATTTCAGTTGGGCATTAAGAAAAGCAGAGAAGGAGCGTCTTACTCTCCTGAAAAGTGTGCACATTTTCAAAAAACATCGAGTGCAGTATGAGATCCGAACACACTTCCGCTTCATCCATCTCCAGCGCCTAACCGGGTCAACTTGTGAAACATACTTGGAGTACATAGAAAGGAACCTACCAGAAGGCTGTGCTTTAAAAGTTACAAAGATTGAATGCCAGAAACTGCCAGAACATTTCAAACCACCTAGTGAAGCATAAGCTTTTTTCGTAGTTTAGTATTTAGTACTAGAAATAAAAGTGTTATGTTTAATTTTGGCATTTAATTTTTCACAGCAACTGTTGGAATGTTAAAAGTTTCTTGGATCCATATTACCCTGTATGGATAATTTGGGTGCAATAGTGTTACAATTCACACAAATATTACACAATTTTACTTTAAGCAAATAAAATAAAAGCTTCATAAATTGGACACACAAAAGTAACTTATAAATGCCTAATTTTATTAGTTCTTATAGATAGGTAGGGGCACATAATGGCAAGTTTATAATTATGACAAGACCTAGATATCTACAAAACAATCTATATAGCTTTATTATGTAACATTACAATATTATATCAATATCTAGTTGTTTACAATTACGGCTTGTACCTGTATGGTAATACTGTTACATAGCACATTATACACATTATACTCTTCTATCCTTCTCTTAACCAAATATTCATATCCATATTTAAATAATAGATTAAGATGAAAGATAATTTCAAATGACATTATTCTGATATAAGGGGATGGTGTAACAATAAAAATGTACAACCACCATGCTGCTTCCCATTCTAGCTAAAGATCACATATATTCTAACTAATCACTTGATCCATATTTCAATTCCAGCTAGGTATATAATTTATAGTCATAGTCCATCAATATGTCACAATATGATCTCTCCATAAGTAAACGTCCAACCCACATTTGGCATCAGTATCTCATTGGCAGCGAGGTACTTTGGCACTTGTTCTAGTCATACTGATGGTTCTTGCATACGGTGACCATGAAGAGCAGGGCGAAGCAGAGCTCTAGAGCATGGAACATGAGCATCACGGCGCACCAGATGTATTCCAGGCGAAGGATGTAGGTCTGGTAGATTAAAAAGTAGCACACTCCTATTGCTGACGGGATTGTAAGCAGGATTGAGAAGAAGACGGGGATTTCTGAAACAGATTTATTCATAATTTTATAAGGTGATACATGCAGAAGTTCATCTTCAAAACTGTTTCATTTCCAATATAGTAAATAATCCAAATCGTCACGCCTTTCCCCGCGAGGGGCTGGCAGAGGTGTCACTTCGCCGGACGATATTTAGTCCCTGATGTGACAGGGGTTGAGCCTATCGCCATACACCGGGCTCCAGTCATGTAGTAGATGACATACAATGTATTTTAAATATGCATAGGTATTCATTTTTCATGCAGCTATGACCTAACTACATTTCTACGTCGCCAGTTGCACAGCGAGCGGCGTTCTGATTTCTCAATTTTCTTTTGACTTCTATGGTGAATTTTGTAGAAGATTTGTAGAAACAGCGCCTAAAATTTTTGGTTCCGCACATTAGCGAAAAGATTTAGATGTAAGCATTGTAAGAAACAACAAATGAAAGCAGTTACTATGATAGAGGTGGATAAATAGCGAAGGTCCAATTTATTTCGTGTTAAAAGTAGGCTTTATCTACATTTTCAACTTTCTCAAGATACTTCTAAGGCTTGATCAAGACCTCGTTTAGCTTTTTTTCCTGAAAAATTTACCTAGCAAACGGCGAAAGCGACAGTGTTGGTTTTGCAATAAGGTAAGTAGTGAGTATGGTAAGTACTCACTTTTGCTAGCCAAATTTCCTCTACGCCCCAGGAAAATGCGAATAACTTCAACAAGGCACAATAACCCGAAAATCCCAGCTTCAGTCAACAAGGCGTTTTCTGGATACGAAACATTTATCGCCTTCAAAATGCCCATAGCAACTTCACAAACGACGAACATGCCTAAATAAAAACTATTCAGGTAAAGCAGTATTTCATACGCTAAACTAGAATTAACGTTTGCTACTTTCGACATTTTTGAGGAATTTTAAAGTTTGTTTACAATTTCGTCGCCTCGTACGACCGCGGGGAATGAATGCGAGCGGGCGGGGGTCGGAAAACTGGATGCGGAAATGGAATACGTAGGTACGAGACTACGGGTCAATAGCAGATAGCTGTACTGTTTGCGCGCGCACTCTTTTGGCCTTCTTGCCTTGCTCTGATCGATTTTCAAAAATGTAGTGCCTAATTAAAAAAAATTATATCCTAAGAAAATACATATTTAGAAACATATTAATTTAATACTTAAGCAAGTTTTTAATTTTATCAAATCATAATTAATTAATGTTTCGTTAATTTTAAAATTTTCTTCGGAAAACTCGTAGTTTTTTTGGATAATCACTAGATGGCAGCATTTGTTTTGAAATTCTTGTAGTACCTACCAAAGTTTTGAAAAAAAACCATCGCAAAAAGGAAGACAAAGCAGGACAAAGCATACCTACCTACCTACAAAGTATTGAGAAGTTGTATGTACGTTATGTGCGATAAACGTTTACGTAAGGCTACGGAAATAAGCACATAGTTTAGGTATCTCTAGCCGAAGCTAGCTAGGTACCTAACTGGCTAACGTGCGGAACTGCGGAAATACAAGCACGCCATAAAATTTAGGAGTAGGTATGTTGCTCACTGCTAAAGCCTAATAGGTAGCCTAAATAAGCCTAATAGGCCTATTTTCTCTTAAGGACGTTTTTTAAAATAACCAAGAACATAGGGGTGGAGATATACCTAGTTCATTTAATTGTACATGCCGAGTTTCATCATAATCTGACAAATGGTTTCCAAGCTATTTGACAAGCGCGTTTGTGTGGAATATTCTGAGCGTCGAGAAACTCTTAACAAAACACCAAGGTAAAACTTTCTAGGTGAGAATGTTAGATTCGCTGTGGATTCGCTATAGGACTGGGTACTTAGATACGCTTCGCAAAACAGAAAGTGGTTAGTCAGGAAGAGAAGACCACTAAGGAAAATGAAGCTACCTACGCAATATTATGGCTAGCCGCTTGCCTGTGTACCTATATACCTACGGCTAAGTTGGAGTGAGGTGTGTTCAGACACGGGCGTATCCAGACTTAAATATGCAGAAGTAAAGGTTTTTGTTATGGGTGGGACAATTAAATTTATTTACTTTTTTAACTTGAAAAATCTAAATTTCAAGCTATTAGTTAGCGACCAGGGTAGGGCAGACGACCCACCTTACCCCGTCGTGGGTACGCCCATGGTTCAAGACATACCTACACTTTTCTTTCCCTGCCTTGTGGCAAGTAAGTTTCTAGCTAGACCTACTCAGATTATACCTACATACCTATGGTAGTCAGATAGGTAGAATTTATCCATTATTGGGTGCAAAACGAGATGTAGCCGCGCGCGCACTCCTTGGTAAAGAGCGTCGAAAGTGGTTGAAACTAAAGTCGGAGTAACCGACTCAAATCGTACGTGAGTGATTCCCGTTCTATGAAATCATAGTGTGTGAGAACCATGTCAGTTTTTACAATATAATTTTTCTATCTAAAAATACCAAGTTACAAAAATAACGTTTAATACACATACCTCTCCACTTTATTAGGTCTCTCTGTGTCGGGGATGCCATTGAAAACATAGACATAAACACAAAGACAGAGGGAGGGGGGACCACTGACACCTAGACCTAGAACAGATATTTATTTTCATCATTCAAACATCTGATCGGCCAGGATCGAACCTTGGACCTATACTGATTATAAATAATTCGAACTCCACCTAGACTGACTCGCCGAAAATAACTTTTTAAATCACACCACATAGTACTAGAATCACAAAACATGAAAAAGAATGTCACTTAAAACCTATAGTGGTACTACAAGTTGTTGTTGAATTTTATCAGAGTAAAACTAGAGAGAAAGCAAAGCTAGAGCTTTAGAAAGCTTATCCTTACTTATTATGAAATCGAAAGTCTGTCTGTTTGTAGACTTTTCACGGCTAAACGACTTTTTTTTTTTTTTTTTTTTTAATGTAAAATCTTATCTTGACTGATCATATCTTGATGAAATTTGATAAATAGTTGCAGTAGGTATGTCACAAGGAAGGTGTTTGGATACTTTTTTTCTAAATAAATAAATCTTTTTGTAATGAAATTATGTAAACGCAATTAGGTATGTAACGCGCCGCTTACCAAATGCGTCAGACGACATCACAGAATAGTACGAGTACGTAGTTGGTATTAAAATAACGAATGACAATTAAAATTAAAACTCCGCTCAAACCAGCCAATATTTTTTTTAAATGTTGGACTCTGATCTCTTTGGCAACGGATTATTATTCATAATTTGATAATTACTTACAGTACATAATGTCACGAGGAGGGTGTATGAATACTTTTTTCTGAATAAAAGCGAAGGAAGTTGCGGGCAACAGCTAGTAACATATAGAAAGCTGGGGTCAGAAGTTCTTCATAAAGTTAGGTACTTATAACATAACTAGCGATCTACCTTGCCGTCGCTCGGTAGGTACCTTCAAAATCTTCCGTGGTTTTCACCATCAAAATATTTAATTGATGGTGAAAACCGCATCAAAATCCGTTGCTTGGTTTAGGAGAAGTTATTAGCGGATATACAGACAGAAGGACAGACAGACGCAGAAAACGACTTTAAATGTTTTATATAGAGACTATACTTTTATACCTAGGCAGACAAGTTTAGCTCGTTAGTGATAATTGCGTGTTATTATTACATGTTCTGTAGCTTGACAAGGTTATTTTAGTGGGTTTAATCTATTACCTACTTCTGTAGGATATTTTCTCGTAATCTGGTTGAATTGATCTTTACGAAATTTGGCAATAAAATAGTGCCCGAGGCTTTTAAGTACCTGGGTAAGTAGGCATCTACTTACTTTTTCTAGAAAATTAAAGAAAAACTAAAAACATGTGTGCAACAGGTGCGCACTATTTGTTTATTAAGAAATACCAACAGTATACATATTAAACAATTTAAGTTTTCTTACAGCTACTAGGTACAGTTCTGATATGTATACCCATAACTACACTATTACTGTAGGTATATCTAACTATAGAGACTTGAAGTTACGATTTCTTTATTTCCTAATGAAACTTGTTATTTACAACTGCTTACCTACTTTTCACAAGTTCCAAGAACATTTCTTGTTACGCGCATTTTTACGCAACGCTTCACCGTTGCGTTAATAGGGATGTGCATTCAAACTTTCATTGCATTTTTATCCTTTTCTGTAGCAGAATAAAGTCTAAAATATTTGTGAACTTATTCGATAGTTCACTGAAACATGCATTGATGATCCTACTCCTAGGAAAATGAAAGTGAAATGAAGTTGCTTTGCACCGGTCCAGTACTTAGGCAAGTATAAGACTGCTGGACTAGCCTCCTTAAAATTGTACAAAATTGCATATAGAGCCTAATTCTTAAGCTAGGTATGTGTCATGTCAATTCATACTATAATAATAAAAATCCTACTAATATTATAAACGCGAAAGTTTGTATGTATGGATGGATGGATGGATGTTTGTTACTCTTTCACGCCAGAACGACTGAACAGATCTGGATGAAATTTGGCACAGATATAGATTATAGTCTAGAATAGCACATAGGATACTTTTTAACCGCGGGTAAAACCGCGGGGCGCAGCTAGTAATGTTATGAAATCAAAATTAATTCTGTCTGTCTGCCTGTTTGTAGACTTTTCACGGCTGAACGGATCTTGATGAAATTTTATAATTTGGTACAGTATTTCACGAAGAAGGTTCTTGGATACTATTTTCTGAATAACGAACGTTTTTAAATATCTGTCACCACCGTTATTTATGCACCGATTTTGCATATTCTTTTTTTATTTGTTACCTAGACTTAATACCTATATTGGTCCCATTTTCTGAAAAATCCAGTTAAGATCACCATCAATGTTTGTCCAAGATGGGAATCATACCCACGCCCCCAAGCGCAGAAGGCAGGTTCACTACTAACCACACGCATCATGTTAAAGGATGAGCCTAGGTTTTGCAATTTCCGACTATCGCCAAGCTAAGCCAGAAACCTTCAGGCGCCTCAAAAACTCCAGGGCCGAGTGGCTGGCCACTCGGCTTATATCAACTTACTATCTCCAGCGACTCGCTCAACCCAAACCATCAAGTGAGAGTCGGAAACCAACCCACCGTACCGCACGCGATCACAACACTTCCTCACTGTAACACAACCAGACGTCTCTAACAGCTGTTTGAATAAAGAATCCAAAAAAACATTATCCACCTATGAGACTGGCCAACAAGAAAAGACAACAGACCACAAAGACACAAGACTTTGTAAAAACTCCTCCTTATAAAACGTGAACCTCATTTTGATCAAAATGAGGCCGAAACCAGATCTGAGGTTTTCAAAGCTGGACGAGGAGACGGGGTCGCTGTTGGATCGCATGTTTGAGAAGAAGGATTGCATGGTCGAGATCAACCCTGGGCGAGTGATCCTGCCGGCTGATTACATGACCATCGGTCAGGATATTCTGGACATGGAGGTGCGCGACAGTGATGTTTGGATGTGCTCTTATCCTAGGACTGGTGAGTGGTATTTTTGCCCGACTGCGCAAGGAGGGTAATGTTTTCGAGCGTGTTTATTGTTTGATGTAGACATCTGAAACGGGTTGAACGATTTTGGAATGCATCAGATTTGTTTTCCCGGGAATAGTTAATGTCATAGTAGTTTTGCAGCCGGGTTTTATATTTGTCATAAACAATTTTTATGGTCAACGTATTACGATTTTAACGACAGTTTCGCGATAGTATGGTAGGAGCCTTTTTATTGCACTAGTTGATTGCTGAGGCTTCGCCTCTGGCTTCCGGCCAGACCATCAAGACCATGAATAAAAGAAAACCTGTCTTGGGGCTCACCTACAAAGGACTCTGATCCAAAATTCTTACTTTTGGCTCATGGATTTAATCGGTAGATCCGATACGAAGAGCTTTCAAGTATTCAAGGGCCTCTAGCCAATTATGTTAGTATATTTTATTAACTATAGGTATTTTAAGTACTAGAATGTATTATATTAGTATGATGTACTTTTATGTAAGTTTTATGTAAATAGTTTATGTAGGTGTATAGGTATAATACTCGATGTTTTGTTGTTTCTTTGTATCAATCTTATGTTTATTTTAGTTATTTTTGCACACCCTGTCCCATACTCATTTGTCGTATCCTCTCCATCCTAAGGTTGCCTGGAAAAGATCGCTTTTAGTGATAAGGCCGCCAGTTGTTACACTATTTAATAAGTTTTATCATTATTTTTCTCTTGTTGTTTTGTTATCTGTGGTGTGAACAATAAAGAGTTTATCTATCTATCTATGTTAGGTGCATTCGTTTTACAATCGCTAACGTATGTTAGTTAGTGATTAGTGATAGAAATAGATTCGCTTTCAACTTTTAGTTAAGTAGTGATTAGTGATCCTTGGAAGTGATTGCAACTTGTGTATGGCCCGTCAGTTATACATTTTCAGGAAGTGACGAGCTTACATAATCTATTTATTTATTATTTGTATAGCTTAGGTATATTAACATGATGTGTAAGTTACATAATGTAACATACCGTGTAGTCAGCAATGAATTATTACGCTGTGTCCAAATCACAGGCATAAGAGTTATGATGAGTGTACACAGGGCCGGATTTGGAGGTGTGGAGGCCCCTAGGTCAACAAAAGAGTGGAGGCTCCTAATTATTTCACAAATAAAATTGAAAAATATCTGTCTGTCAAAAATGTATTGCAATTTTATTTATCGCAAGAAATTAACTAAATTATGTAACTTAAATATGTATATATTTGTGCAAGTATGTATTAAAAGAAAAATAGAAAATTATAAACAGAAAAGCTGTTGACCTGCTAACATTTTAATTTTTTTTGTGGGGGCCCTCTCTTGCGGAGGCCTCGGGGCTGTAGCCCGCCTGTCCTCCCCTAAATCTGGCCCTAAGTGTGCATAAGATCTTATGATATAAATATATTACCTAATTATTCGCAGGATCAACTTGGGCACAGGAAATGGTGTGGCTGATCGGACACGATCTGGACTACGAAGGAGCTAAGTCGCTTCAACAGGTCAGTGTGACAATGGGGACTTCTATCAATTAAGTTCAATATTTTATACAACTGAAAGTTATGTGGTACATTAGCCAAAATCTGCTTATACGCGGCCACAAAGTACCTATGATCTGTGTAGGTTCGCGGCAATGGAACCAATTTGGGTACGATCTCATAGTTTCTTATACAGGGTTATAGGTAACTCACCAAAAACCTCTTAAGGGTTCTTTGTACTCATCAATATGAACAACTTTTATTACGGGGAGAACTCTGAAATCGAGAAAAAAAAAACAGCTGTTCCATATATTTATTTTTTCTTAGGCCAATTAACTTTTGTATGGAACAGCTGTTTTTTCTCTCTCTCGGTTTTAGGATTGGCTTCATAGTTAAAGTTGTTCATTTTGATGAGTACAAAGAACCATTAAGAGGTTTTTGGTGAGTTACCTATAACCCTGTATTGTAAGCTTTTTTTTTGGATTCTTTTAGTTTATTTTTTAAGTTGTCTAAGTTCGATGATTGTCTAGAATGCGTGTGATAAATTAGAAAAAAACCTATGTAACAAACCTTAGTATGCAAAACAGTCTACATTGAAGTCAGCTAGGAAAGTATCTTACTTACTTTTAAAATTCTTTTTTTTACTTCTGAATGTTCATCAACTTCTACAGATCCGCTGCCCCCTAGTAGAGCTATCGTGCATCATGGTAGACGGGCACGCGGAGTGGCACGACGAGTCTGTGAAGGGCACTTCGGTGGACCTGGTGAAGTACCGTCTGCCCACCCCGCGGTACATACGAAGCCATCTGCCGTGGGACTTGCTGCCTTTGGAAATACAGCGTGAAGATGGCTCTGCTAAGGCTAAGGTAGGAAATTACGAGGTTCATGTTCACAAGTAAGTTAAGGTACCTCGGTGGAGCTGGTGAAGTACCGTCTGCCCACCCCGCAGTACATACGGAGCCACCAGCCATGGGACCTGCTGCCTTTAGAAATAAAGCGCGAAGACAGCTCCGCCAAGGCTAAGGTAGGAGTTTACTAGGTTTACGTTCACGAGTCCGTGAAGGTACCTCGCTGGACCTGGTGAAGTGCCGTCTGCCCACCCCGCAGTACTTACGGAGCCACCTGTCGTGGGACCTGCTGCCTTTAAAAATACCTAGTCTAGCCATAAGTTCTGTTACAAATGAAAATGCATTTATTTTTTTATACAGTAATGTAATGTTAATAAAAATTATATGTACACATGTATTGAAGTCTTAACAAAAATATAACTATAATTTTATTCAAAATTACCACCTTTGGCTTTGATACAGGCCTTTAGTCGGTCTGGCCAAGAATCTATGGATGTACGGACTGTTTCCATGGTAAATTTAGCCACTGCTTGCTTCAAAGATTTCTTAAGTGACTCTATGTCGGCGTGTCGTTTAAAGCAAGCCATGCCCTCTAAAACTGACCATAATTTGTAGTCCAGGGGGTTTAGATCTGGGCTAGAGGAGGGCCAGTCTTCAGCCCTTATAAAGTCCGGAACATTGGCTTCCAGCCAGGCTTGGGTAGTTCGCGCCTTGTGACCAGGTGCAGAGTCTTGTTGGAAACTCCACGGTGGATTTTTAAAAAGTGTATTGCTAAGGAGTTTTACAACACCATCTAAGACGGTCTCTTGATACACTTTGGCTAAAGTTTTCACCCCTTTTTCACAAAAATGAAGCTTTGCGACGCCGTGAAAGGAAACCCTCTACCAAACCATGACTGACGCAGGATGATGACCACGCTGTACCTTTCCAACCACTTCCGTAGCTTCTTTAGAGCTGTGAGCGTACACTTTGTCGTTTTGCTTGTTATAGTGCTCTTCTATCGTGAAAATTTTTTCGTCGGTAAAAATAATATTTCTGTAACTTTCACCTGCGTAACGGGATAGATGACGTTTTGATCTATCCACTCTCTTTACCTGCAGCGATTGATTAAGGGCATGTCCTTTATATCGATGATAAGCACCAAGCTTCAGGTTTTGTTTTATTATACGCGATAGAGTTATTCTGAATTCTGGGAATTCTGGCTTTAACAGCATTAACAGCCTTAGTAGTCTTCATCGCACGCGGCCGCCCCGATCTTTTATGGTTTTCAATAGAGGAAGAGTCGGTATATCTGTCGATACTACGATATACGAACATACGGCTGATACCAAGATTTTGAAGAGTCTTGAAAATGACCGACGGTTCCTTACCCCGTTCGTGCAACGCAATCACTGCAATCCTGTTATCTTTGACACCCCATTCCATGTTGTAAATTTAGTAATAATCACGAAAAATATATGTGAAATGGCGGGAAATTGATTGTAGTTTTCAACATAATAAACGCATTCGAAATTTAAATGCAGAAAAAAAAATAAACGAAGGAGTTTGTATTGTAACAATATTTATGGCTAGACTATGTACAGCGCGAAGACGGCTCTGCTAAGTCTAAGGTAGGAATTTACTAGGTTCACGTTCACGAGTCCGTGAAGGTACCTCGCTGGACCTGGTGAAGTGCCGTCTGCCCACCCCGCAGTACTTACGGAGCCACCTGTCGTGGGACCTGCTGCCTTTAAAAATACAGTGCGAAGACGACTCCGCCAAGGCTAAACTATTTACTAGCGAAAGAGAAGGTAGATACTGGCTGCGCTCCGCGGCCCGTTGCATCCATCTATCTTACAGGTATAATACTTACCTACAGGTTATACCTACTGTTAAGTTTATCGTAATGACCAATATTTGTAAATAAAGATGATTTAATCTATTTCCCTTAGTCATCGCATCACGCGTGAACAGATATAACATTTTCTGCAATTTTTTATTGTTGTGTTTATTATTGCCAGGAGAAGGATCTTATGAAAGAAATAATTAAGATACTATCCCGAAAAAAATGACGGTTCCTGTGGGACGCGGGTGAAACCGCGGGGCACAGCTAGTTTTATTATAATCAGGCACATAATTAGGTTACTTAAGTGGAGTGGGTACAGAACGTTTTCTCCATTCTTTTTACATCACTCCCCAACTAATTCACTTCCTTCTCATTCACGTCGTTCTTCATCCATACTCTTAAGACAACAAATTTCCCAAAATTACCTAATTTGGATATAATTTTCTCAAAATGTATCAAGTTTACAGGATTTAAATCCTGAAAATACCAATAATTCGGTTTGAATTGGTCCAGGTGATCTACACGTCCCGTAACCCCAAAGATATGGTGGTGTCTTACTACCACTACTGCAAGCTGGTGCATGGTCTCAAGGGGACTTTTGAGGAGTTCTGCGACGTCTTCATGAGGGACCGCGCGCCCTTCGGCCCGGTCTGGAACCATATACTTGGTGAGTTCTAGATAAATAGGTAGGTATTTTTGTCTTTGTCTTTCCGAAAAGAACAAATGTGTTGCATTCCATCTCTATCTCTGTTTGGCTAGTAATATTCAATGTCACGAAATTATTCTATAGAAACTTGTTCCATCCTAAAGTTCACAAGTTAACCTTTCAACTGCCAGAGCCGATTTCATCCGACAAATAGGTGTTTTCGCCGCTAAGGTGATCAATATCGTCGTCCCAGGCAGGATCGACTAAAAACCTTATCGGATAAACTGGACCAGTAGTATATTGTTTATTGATGTACGTTTTGACAGGTTTCTGGAACAGGCGCCACGACCCCAACCTCCTCTTCATAAAGTTCGAAGAGATGAAGCACGACTTGCCCATGGTCGTGCGGAGGACCGCCAAGTTTCTTAACAAAACACTGAGCGACGAGCAAGTCGACAAGCTTTGCGACCACCTCTCCTTCAGCAACATGAAGAATAACAGAGCCGTCAACTTAGAAGCTATTCTAGAAAAGTCTTACGGTAAGAGTTACCTTGAAGGGACTGATCTGAGATTTATAAGGAAGGGAGAGATTGGTGATTGGAAGAACTACATGTCGGACGACTTGTCTCGTCGATTCGATGAGTGGGCTGATCAGCATTTGAAGGGAACTGAGTTGAGTTTTGAGTAGATTCGAAGTTTTCTTCAAGGAATTCTTAAGGAATTAGTGAAGTAAAGCGATCTAGACTAATTTATGTCTTGTAAATCATTGTTCACAAGTTTGTTGGTATGTAAGTGTGTTGTGATTAAGTAAAGGGTTTTTTTGGGATCTAGGTACATTTTATTATTAGTATTGGAGTTCAATATAGTTAATTAGGATCTGTTAGGTTAAGCACTTTTTAGATAATAAAACGAAGTGATGTAAGAAAAAAAAATTGCAATATGTAAACTGGATGTAATTTTATTGAAGTGAATTCAGAATTGACAATAAAGATTTTTTTTTTAAATAGAAGCGAACAATCACAAATTATCCAAATATAAATTATGTTTGTCATAACTGTTCTGTATAATTAATTAGATAATATTAAATTCGCAATAACGAATTTGCCGTTACTAACATAGACTTTAAGTACACATAATACGACATAAAATACTTAATTTTATATTTAATCACAAACGACTAGATAAAATATAAGTGTCTTAACTGACTCACAACACTGAACTACGATGTGAATATAAGAAATAATCTTCAAAAATAAAATAAAATGATTAAGTACACCATGTAAGTATGTACTATAGTTTTACTGATTTTTTATATTACCTACCTACTTAATAGTAATTGATCAAAATTCATTAACTAGTATAATTAGTGCCTTTCCATTTAAATAAAAGCTTAACCTAAAATTTGGATTGAGATTTTTAAATATTTGTGTTTAACACGGTTACTACAAAAAATATCTGTGAATAGATTTTAAAGCCTTACTAAGTAATAGCTTTACTATAAACTATTTTATTTACTTCAACAGTTATCTAAAAACTATCTTCTTAACAAAAATATCTTCTTCCAACATCGATAATATAATACTTAACTCTATAACCGTCCGAGTGCGACATATGTATAAGAAAAAGATTTTCGAGCCGATTCCGTCTGGATAGGGTTAATGTTTAGACTCTTTTCAGGATTACTGCCGGGTCTTAGAAATGTCAGGATTTTCAGAATTTTCAATATACATTACTGCAATTATACAAAGAGTATCTTTTTGATTCTTTTTATTACCGCTTGCACCGCTACCACCCGCGACAATCCACGAGCATATATCTCGCTTGTGGATTGAGATCCTCAGTGCACAACTTAATAATGACATGACTTTTATAATGGTAAATTCCGTTTGAGAAGTAAGTCTGAATTTGCGGCCAATTCTCAGGATTTTTTGAAGAAAATCACGCATTTTCTCAGGACTTTCATATTTTTCATTTGGCTTCCCTAGTCTGGGACGACGACTTTGTTCATTGGTGTCTAAAATTTTTCTCGGAAAAAGTCGTCTCGGCGGTCAAAAGGTTAATGAAAGCTAATTAATTATGTACTAGTTTACACTTAGAAGAAATCACTGTTACACAGCGTCCAAATATTTTGATATATTTTTATTTATAATGTTTAAAAGTTATCTATTGTCATCAGCGTAAAGCTCATTTTAACTTGAATCTTTGGAATCACTTTTTGGGATGTCATGTTTCTGAGATCTAGGAACTAACTAAAACTGCTAAGAGTAAATGTAACAAATAATATCAACAATAATACTGTTTATAGAAAAAGAAGAACTTTGGACTAGAAATTTGTACAAGTAAAAAGCGTTGCTAAAAATGTTTACTGAAAAAAAAACGCTTTTAAAATACTGAAACTAGCTTCTGTCGCTATTACAAATTAAGTACCTCACTATAATACCTATCCAATACAAAATTAGTATAACATAAGAAAAACTCAGAATAGTCATCCGATTTTAGTCATTCATCAAATTCTTGTTACAAACATTGTATACTTAAAATCAGTGGGGATTTACCAGCAAGTTCTTGAGCCTTGGGCGGTAGATTTTAGCGACGACGGTAAAATTGGAGATCGAATTTTCTTTAGAAATACATCAGCTACACTTTTTTTTTTCATGTCAGTGAAAAAGAAATACGTTTGTGGAAATATAGACTAAATACATACATATCGTCAAGCCTTTACTCTGAAGGGGCTGGGAAGAGGTGTACAAAATCCACACTTCGCCGCACGATATTCAGTCCCAAATGTGAGACGGGGCGAGGGCGAGTCAGTTGCCATACACCGGGCTCCAGATTATGTAGCAGATGACATTAAATCGCACAAAGACGTAATGCGTATACATAGACCATATAAATAGAGTATATAAATAGAGTATATATAGTCAATAATAGAGATAAATAGAGATTTATCTCGTTCCATAACCCCGTTACTAATAAACGTGGTATAGCCTCGGAATAGTTAGACAGTGACAGTTAGTCAGTTAGTTAGCCTTTTTGAAGTGAAACTTCTAATGCGACTTCCAACAAGGTTGCGTTAAGCGTTTAACGCTCCTGTGGAGGGGGAACAGAAAGAGACAGAGCGAGAGTGAATGCGAGGCACTCGAACGCATGCGCGTAGTATACCTGTTACAGGCCAGCGCGAGCGTTAGCAACGAGTAGCGTCCAATATTCCAACGCAAGAGGGAGAGAGAAAGAAAGATACACAGAAGTTTCACTTCTTCCGCGCGGAGGGACCCTACACACTATTTTTTTTTTTCTTTCTTTAAAATTTTTACGAGATCGGGAGAGACAACACTTTGTTAAACTGTTCCGAGGCTACAAAGTTTACTACAACGTTTACTAGTAAGGGGTATAGAACATATTTGGGTCTTCTAAAATGTGTAAATCCGCCACTGCATATACCTAATATGATCTTAAAACTAGTGATTTTCTGAGAACAATTTAAGCTAAATTACATAACAACCAGAGCCGTTCGATTTGTGCCTTACGTGTGGGTTGCCAAACGCGCCGCAGCACTGATGATGGTTCACATTTTTCGTGTGATGATGGCCATGCGGCTGGACATTGCCTGACATTTGCTGATTTTTCTCTTTGATGGAGTCATTGCTGATCTGCTTACGGTTGGAGTAGATCTTGTGGTAGCCAGGAGCTATTCGTGCTTTGAATCTTCCAACTTTCCCTGGTTTAGTTTGTCGGTCGGATTCTTCGACGGCTTCTGTGGTGCATACGTGGGGTGTCTGATGTTCTGTGTGAGCGTCCTGGAACTCCGTGTCGGTTTCTGTAATCATAAAAAGAAGTTTTTGGCGAACTGAATAAACTACGGAATCCCTTGGCCGATGATTATCCATCTTTATGTCTGTTTGTTGATCCTTTAATCTTGGTTTTTCCTTGGCATTGATTGGTAATTTTTTAACCATAAACTGAAAAAAATTTAGTCGAATGAAGTACTTTGAAATTACATGCCTTTTTGAATGCAAAGTTACATAAAGATCAGTTTAATCGTACCTACTAAATATATTAGTCAGAAAAACGTATCCCTACCTGCTCAAACATACCTATAAATGTCAAATTGTCCCAGTAGACCCTGAGACCTAGCTTTAATTCTACATTTAAAAGCTAAATTAACATCCTACACCCTACGTCGAGGGTGATTGAGCCATTATCCACCACGCTGACTCAGTACGGGATGTCCCATGTCAGACAATTAATAATTCTAGGACATGTCGGTTTCCTCACGATGTTTTCCTTCAACTCAAGAGTTTGTAAGAGCATTGTAAAATTATGTGTGTGTTATGCACATAATTTTTTTTGCGAATGAAATGTTCATTGGCCAGGATCGAGTTCATGACCTCCGGATCGGAAGGCGCGGTCCATCCCACTCGGTCAAGACGGCTTCCAAGTCGATACCCTCAAATCACAGCTATGACCCTCATTCACTGTATTTTTACCCGACTATGGTAAGGAAGATAGATAGATAGATAGATAAACTCTTTATTGTTCACACCACAGATAACAAAACAACAAGAGAAAAATAATGATAAAACTTATTAAATAGTGTAACAACTGGCGGCCTTATCACTAAAAGCGATCTCTTCCAGGCAACCTTAGGATGGAGAGGATACGACAAATGAGTATGGGACAGGGTGTGCAAAAAATAACAAAAATAAACATAAGATTGATACAAAGAAACAACAAAACATAGAGTATATACCTATACATACCTATACACCTACATAAACTATTTAAATAAAACTTACATAAAAGTACATCATACTAATATATTACATTCTAGTACTTAAAATACCTATACTTAATAAAATATACTAATTATTACATACATATATCACGATATATGTATATATGTGATAAAATATACTAATATATATATATATAGTAATAGATATAAAATATACTAATTATTACATACATATATCACGATATATGTGATATGAAAATATTATTACATACATATATCGTGATATCTGTATGTAATAATATTTTCATATAGGAAGGACGACAAAAAGGAAGGTTATGTTGTGAGAGTGTGTACCTATTTCATCAGTGCTGTTCCTCGGTGCTATGGAGGAGGCCGTGTCGGGGCGCAGCGTGGAGCTCGAGCCGGCGACCGCGCCCGCCGCGGCCGGCGCTGAGTGCGGGGGAGATTTGCGGCCTTTCCACTGTTCCAAGCACATGGAAACTATACTACACTGATGACTCTATGGGGGAGGCCTATGTCCAGCAGTGGACGTCCTATGGATGATGGATGGATAGATGGATGACTGTTTGGGATGGAATAGATGGATTGAATGGATGATTAGAATGAGTATATTAGGGGAAATATGAAAATAACGCCAGTGACGGACAAAAGTCATCGTCAGTTGTGGTACAGCCTTCTCTTATTGCATGCACACGTGACAAAATTCTTCTCGTCACTTTTTGTCGTACCAGAACTTCACAAGGCTATGTCAGTCTATGTCAGTCCCAAATGTGACAAGGGTGAGCCTGTCGCCATCCACCGGGCTCCAGTTTTTTTTTTTTTTTTTTTTTTTATTTACACACGTATTATTACAAACAAAAGATACAAAAAATTATACATCAGTAAAACTATAACTAGCGTTATGTATCAGACGACGTTATAATAAATAAATACATAAATACAATCGGGATATTTTCACACACGGTCGCCTGACCTCAAAGTAAGCAAATCTTGTACTATGGCTGCCAGATACTGAATTTTAAATACATACTTAAATAGAATAGTTCTTTACACCCAGACATAGAACAAACACAAATGTTCATCACATGAATGTTTGCCTTAATCGAACCCACGCCCCCAAGCTCAGAAGGCAGGTTCACTACCAACTGAGCCACCGAGGCAGTCGAGGCATTAATATGTTTTAATACAAAATGCACCTGAACATTTGCGATATGCGTATCTACGCATATCGCAAATGTTCAGCTAAATAAATGACATCATAAAAATTAAGTTTTTAACTAGTTAGACCAAAAAACAAACTAAAAAAAGTTATTGTTTAAAAGTTAAAATAAAATAAACAAGCAAAATCGTTGAACTAAATGACGGTACGCGATAAATAAAAAGCAGTAATAAAACTCACAGTTTCAACGAAAGTGCTCTGGTCTCGTTCCTTCACTGCGGGCGCGGTTCCGACTCTGCAAGGGGACGTCGAACTGTAACTTGAACGTTACACCCTTCGTTATACTTTTGACCTTTATTTACAAGAATGGCTGCTTTACGAGAATACGTCGAAGAAAGAGAAAGAAGATATAGAGGAAGAAGATATAGAGGAAGAAGATATAGAGGAAGAAGATATAGAGGAAGAAGATATAGAGGAAAAGGTCAAGTCAATCGTTGATGACACATAATTATGCACGCCTTCCACTGTAAGTGGAGTGGGGTTTGTACGGATTCCGTTTAGTATAGGTGGAGTGGTTTGCCCTAAAATCAAGATTCAGTGGCCCTATTCGAAGATTTGAGATTTTCATCTCACTTTTCTTCGTCTTTGTTGCTCTCGTTTAAAACGTTATAGGTGTGAGAGTGACCAAGATAAAATCTCATCTCATCTCACGCGCAGGAATAGCCCTGATGTTAGTGTCAAACACTCAGCCTATAACTAGTGGCTCTGTGAGCTGAAGACCTTGCGGCCGACATCTGCCCTCCGGTTGAGTATTAGATACGGTTGAGTATTGCAACCAGGGGGGCTATTCCTGCGCGTGAGATGAGATGAGATTTTACCTTGGTCACTCTCACACCTATGACGTTTCAAACGAGAGCAACAAGGACGAAAAAAAGTGAAATGAAAATCTCAAATCTCCGTATAGGGCCACTGTAAGGTTGCAATACTAAACCGTATTTCGTGAAATCTTGTGGGCAGGTTCAATGATTGTATAGTTTTTTTTGTCCAGCCAGTTTTTGGATTTTTTTGGACTTTGGTTTCCAAAAATCGACTCGACATAAAAAAATAATTATAATTATCGAACGTACTCACAAAATTTCAAGCGGTTTCAGTTTTGGTTAAGAAATACGACATGTAGAGGAAGACAGAGATCCGGACAGAATCCAGATAAACGAAAGCATTTTTGTCGAAGCTGAAGTATTTAGACGCTTCGTTCGCTAACGCTCGCTTGGTCGATAAACGGAGTTCGTACGAAGCCCACTGCTTGCAGTAGAAGGCGTGCATTACTGCACTGCCAAGTAAAAATATGTCACATTTTTAGCGTGCAAACTTTTTTGATTAATTTATTTAAAAAAAGAGAAGGAAGAAGCAGCCCACATAAGGATTGAAAGAGAAAAAATATTTGGTTTGTGAGAGAAGAAGAAATGTGTAAATGTCTTTTTTTCTACGTTCATGATGTCTGTAAATAATTATTTTTAATGCTAGTTACCAAAATGATGAATTAAGGCTATCAACAGTGCGTGGTGGGTCCAACGACTCAACATCCGTGTATACTGCAGCCGCGCTGGTTGAGTTGGACCTGGAATCTGAAATTGAGAATAACATGAAGTTAAAGATATGATTTATTGCGATATACCTATCTTAACAAAGACAAGAGAAGAGACGTGTAGAACATGAAACTCTAAACTCTACTAAACTCTCTGGATTAGGAACTAAACTCGTTCCTAATCCGCCTCTTCGGTCGTCTTGACGATCGTAGAAAATGTGGATACATTGTGTGAAAGACTACGTGATTGAGAAGAGAGCGAATTCAGACATAACGAGTGTTAGAGAGATACAAATGGAAAAAAATACTGTACCTGATTACACGTGAGTAGCATGGTGTAAGGAAGGTGACTTTTCTGAATATGTACTTGTACTTGAGTAATAGCATGCCCTACCTCGTTCTCTGTCGGCCTTGATAGGTAGCTTGTCTATACTCCTCCCCGCCACATAATAGAACGACATTATTACATCCACCATCCTCGGAAGACGTTAGTGACGGTCACGCAACGTTTAGGATCATTGTTGTGAGAGAAGCGTTTGTTCTTGAGCTCCTTAACTCTCCTTCTAGATATGCTATTGTAACTTTAACCTACCTGAAGGTTTAGAAGTAGCAAGCCTACCTCGTTCCCTGTCAGCCCTATTGGGCGAGTTGGCTATACTCCTCCGCGCCACGTCCTGGAACGTCACGGGGGAGTACATCCGCCGGTCCTCGACGGGAGACGTCACTGACGGAGTTGCGTTATTTAACTACGGAGAAAAACATTTTTGATTACTGATCTCCAGATCTCTTTCAGACGGAGATATAAAAGGTCGTCATTACCTTTCTTTAAGGTGTGGACAAGCGACCCACGATCAGCTTGCACCGATGAATGGAAAATATGACACGTATTGTATATCTACAACTGACATTGCAGTTTGGTTTGGTTGTTTCATACTGACAACGTCTAGTGTCCTATTTATCTCAGCCAGAAAGCGATTATTTGCTGAACCAATAGAACTACTTATGCTTTTCAGTAGTTATAGTATTAGTACTCGTATTTCAGATAAAAACCACTATGATACAAAGCCTAACAGTTTCAGTGTTTTATCAAACTAATCTGGGAAACCAAACGAACAGGAAGACCTGGATGGAGGGAAAAGAGGCCTTTGCCCAACAATGGCACATAGCGGGCTGATATAATAATAATGATGACCTGAGAAGTCCTCGAAGCCACTGCCATAGTACAGATCAGGGAGTTCGGCGCAGAATTCACAAGGCCAGGCTGAAGTTCCTTCACATGTTCCTTGTTGTTCATCTGCTGCGCGGAGTGTTCTGCGATGCTGTCCCTGGCATCGGCCGCGCGCTCCCACTCCAGCTCGGTGTAAGGGGGAGAGAGCTGGGGGGAGATCACCTTGGTTAGAGGGGGACGGGACTCCCGTCCTTCTAGCCAGTAGGTCTTCATTGCGCCTGGAAGAGAGAAGACAGTTTTAGATTATATTGCCAAAGAAAAGCTTTTAAGCTCAGTGGCTTTGCGCGACCATGGACCTTATTGCTCAGCGATACGATTCGCGGTCGCGCAGCGTCGGTAACAAAAGGTAACCAGCATAAGATGTCATGGTAGACCCCCATGTACTTTCTCAGTATTGGTGGAAAAATGCTTGATGATGATGACGATGACGATACTGGTGATCCTGACCTTTTCTTTTTCATTATTGAATCAGGTTAACTTTTTAAGGTGTCTCTGCATGTCTATGTGTCTACTTAAGTATACATGGGTAAATAGATAACCTCTTCATTATTCTCACCTTTCCCTTTCACCTGAATCTCTCCCCTCTCCTGCACCATGTAGGAAGGCGAGAGCAGTTCCTGCGTGGTCTCCGATATGTGTATCCTCATAGCTTCTGAAGTGGACTCCATCCGGGAGGCTGTGTTTACTGAGTCTCCGAACAGGCAGTACCGAGGCATCTTCAGCCCGACGATACCGGCGACCACCGCCCCGGAGTGGACGCCCACCCTGATTGATAGGTGAGACCCTGGAAGTCAAAATATGGTTTTGAGAAATTAGAAAATTTTTGGATCACAAATCGAAGCCATTGCTTGGATTATGCTAGCCAACGCTAGTTTGCCCGACTGTATCTAGTGACTACTGAACGTATAAGGCTGAGAGACTTGCTTTGGTGTCAGAGTTTCTAAGCCGCCCCAAGCCGACAAAACAGTTGAAATCGATGATGTTATAATTTTATAACATTTTCGAATTGATTTCGACTACGATGTGGATTTGTTTGTCTAAACAGACAAAGGTTATGGACCACCGTAAGCAAGTAAGGCCCCTCACGTTTCCTTCTAGTTTCTGCAGGAATTCCAAGCGGTGGCATCTTTTGATGCTACAAAGTCGACTAAAACTTTAACGGTCTAATTTTATTTTGCTCTTCAGTTGACGATTTTTATTGTTTTACCTGTACTGGGATCCTTGAGGTCAGTGATAGCGTCGACCATGTCTAGAGCCATGTCGCAGACCTTCTCAGCGTGGTTGTCTTCCTTCTCTGGAGCTCCTGATACCACCATGTACGCGTCGCCTATTGTCTCTACCTGGAAATGCATAGAAACATACTTGAAACTTTTTCTCTCTCTCTTTTTTTCGACTCAAGTTGGGTTCCGGAAACATAATTAACATGCCGTACATCATAAATATACGTCAAACCATCTTACAGATACGTGACAAAAAAATCAAGGTCTAGGGAGGCGTTCCGGGAGTTGACACCCGTATACGTCACACGTCATCGCCATTGTCTTTCGCGAACTTGTTTAAATTCCAGTCTTGCTTATACATCTATTGACGTCACTGTGTGTCACCCACGTGACCTTTTTTGTCTCAGAACGCAATACCTGGTAAGTATCACCATGTAAGGGGTGTCACCCCCCCTTCAAGGCACATGTCACTCACCTTATAGACTCGGTTCCTCTCGGTAAGAGTGTCGAAGATGGAGTACATAGCATTGAGCATGGAAACCACCTCCATGGGCGTGATACGGGAGCAGATCTCCGTGAATGTCACCACGTCAGAGAACAGGATCGACACGCTGTTGAACATCTGGAATCATGGGGAAGCGGGTATGTTTATAATTACGTGTAGACTCTTCTGCGAAGTCCCTGATAAAAACAAGCAAATATGTTTTGAATTTATCGTAATACATTTACATTTTATGGAGTCGGGTAAGTACTGGGACTATAAATCGATAAAAATAATAACGACATAATTAATCGATAAACAGATAATGGGATTATACCACATCGTCATACAATCCATTATCTGTTTGTTCCCGTGCTAGCTGCATCCCGCGGTGTAACCCGCGGTTAATGAAAAAATCTTAGAAGAGAGCGAATTCAGACATAACGAGTGTTAGAGAGATACAAATGGAAAAAAATACTGTACCTGATTACACCTGAGTAGCTTGGTGTAAGGAAGGTGACCTTTCTGAATATGTACTTGTACTTGAGTATAATAGCATGCCCTACCTCGTTCTCTGTCGGCCTTGATAGGTAGCTTGTCTATACTCCTCCCCGCCACATAATAGAACGACATTATTACATCCACCATCCTCGGAAGACGTTAGTGACGGTCACGCAACGTTTAGGATCATTGTTGTGAGAGAAGCGTTTGTCCTTGAGCTCCTTAACTCCCGACTAGTAAAGAACACTCCCCACTAATTCAACTTTCAAACAAAAAAAAAAACTAAATCCGTTCGGGAGCTACGAGCTACGATGACTCGGACAGACACACACACAGACACGACAAACTTATAACACCCGTTGTTTTTGCGTCGGTAGTTAAAAAGTAACCTATGTGTTAATCTAGGTTCTATAAGCTACCTTCATACTAAATTTTATCAAAACCCGTCAATCTGTTTGACCATGAAGAAGTAGCAAACAAACACAGACAAACACGTAGTTTTCGTAGTTAGTAAACAAACTGTAAACTGACGAATTTGATACGGGAAAGTTATCATAAATCATTTTAATGAAATTTGTTATAAGAGCCGAAGTTCTCCGGCAGAGGCTGAGATTAAGACTAAATTAAAAGTATTAATCAACTCTCAGAAGTTGCTAAGAATCAAGCTTAATTTCCGCAAACAACTTAATTCGCGAAGTCGATAAAAATATCTTCAAGTAAATCCGCAGAATCATCCTCCAATCATTCTCGCATCATCAATTTTATTCATCTCACCCTTTTTCGTCATTGTTGCTCTCGTTTGAAACGTCATAGGTGTGAAAGTGACCAAGATAAAATCTCATCTCATCTCACGCGTAGGAATAGCCCCACAGATCTAAGCCAACAAAAGCACTATATGTTATATGTATAGCTTGTATGCAACTGACCCTCTCAACCAGGGTTACCACTTACCACACACATCGGAATTCGTCCAAATATTTCTAATTTTAAGGCTTTAGTTCCTGCCGCATTTTAAGTACGCGAGGCGAAGACTTCTAATTCAAATGCGAGGATTATTTCAAAGGGGGAAGACTTATATTTCTTTGCTGCTTTAGTAGCCCTATACTTGGTATCTGGTAGCCCTATAGTTGGTACTCTCAACTATTCTGTGCCCGTCGGCCGAATAAACAGAGGATCGTGTCTCAAACTCAGCAGATGAGATGAGCGATCAATTACTGCTCGGTTTGCTTTTGTATAAGATTTATTGGAGCTTTGTTAAGGCGAGGTTTGTCCAGTGTGAAGCAAAGTTTGTTGCTTCAGAGAGAGATTAGGTTAGGTTTTTTTTTGCTTTACCATACATTATTATGTACTAGTTGCACCCCGTAGTTTCCTTTACCCTCGGTCCTACAAGAACCGTTGTTTTTTTCGGGATGAAACGCCTTTTTATGTACCAATGGCAACGTGGATGCCTCGGGTGTATGTTTCGTGATGTGATAATCGGTGCATGAGCGTAACAAATGAACAAACAATTTCACCTTTACATTTAAACATACATATTGTCACGCCTTTCCCCCGAGGGCGCTGGCAGAGGTGTAATACAACACCCACATTTCGCCGGACGATATTCAGTCCCAAATGTGACAGGGGACGAGCCTGTCGCCATACACCGGGCTCTAGTAATGTAGCAGATGACATACAATACGCACATATGTTCACACAATGAACAAATTGGTGCGTGCCGTCGGCTGGCCTTCTCCCAACTAGGCTTGGCAGCCTAGGTGAAAAGAAGCGATGGCTCGCTTCTTTTCACCTTTACATTTAGGTTTACTTAATAGGAGTTAGGAAGTAAGGGTTAGGTATTTAGTAAGGCTTGGCATTGTTGAGCTCAAACTAAATTTTTTAAGGTTTTTCTCAAGATTGAAACCAAATGTAAGTAGGTAAATACTAGATTACCGATATTCTTTAATAATAAACGGAATACCCGTTTCTGCTATAATTTGGGGATCGGATAATTTCCAAGTCGACATTTTAGTTAAAAAATACGCAAATTAACTATAGTCATTATTTCTTTCAAATCTTTCGTATTTCAATATTTTCAAAACACTAGTTATGACACCTCAGCTACTAGTTTTATCATTTTAGTCATCACAAAAGTTGATGACTAAAATCTCTTAAAGTCGGACAATGGAGCCTTAAGGGCGGATCAGAATCTGTTTGAGTCAGGTTTTAATTTAACGCTTTGTCAAGTAGTGAGTGGCCAGCTTTCGAGCCTTCGTGTCCAATAGAGCTAACTTATGAGGATTTTCCTCAGCGAATATTTTGATTGGCTTCCTCAACAGATTATATTTATTACTTTAGTATTACTTACAATAAAAAAATTGGTTAATGCTTACGATGGTATACCTAAAGTAAGTAGGTATAAATGTATGTATGTAATATTAGCGCTTACGTAAGCGCTTTAGTAAGTAGGTATAAATCTATGTATGTAATACATATATATATATATATAGGATAAAAAGTATCATATGTGCTATTCTAGACTATAATCTATCTCTGTGCCAAATTTCATTCAGATCTGTTCAGCCGTTCTGGCGTGAAAGAGTAACAAACATCCATCCAGCCATTCATACATCCATTCTGACACTTTCCAACTTTCGCGTTTATAATATTAGTAGGATTTAGAAAAAAAAAGAAACTTCAAAGGAAAATTAAATTATATCCTAATTATATGTATTGTAAACCTAGTTCTAATCTAACTAATATTTTACGTACGAAAGTGGGTTTGTAAAAGAGCGTAAAAAGAGTAACAAATAAACAAACGTGTTTATTTGTTACTCTTTTTCACGCCTTAACTACTCATCATCGGTCCGATCTACTGATCATCGTGAAATTTTGCACACACGTTGGATGATGATATAGGGTACCTTCTATCCCGAAGAAATTAGCGGTTCCTGTAGGAGAGGTGGCTAGTATGTAGAATGCGAAAGTTTGTTTGTATGTGTGCTCTATTGTAGACAGCTTTTAATGGGAGATAATGGAGAGATAGCGGATAAACGCAAGCCTATCTATGTTTAAAAAAAGTTTGTTTGTTTGTTACGCTAAAGCGTAACCAATCGACGGATTTGGATAAAATTGAAATTTGGAACGGAGATAGCTTGTACTCTGGATTTTGACATTTAGATTTTGACTGCCTCGGTGGCTCAGTTGGTAGTGAACCTGCCTTCTGAGCTTGGGACGTGGGTTCGATTCCTACCTAGGGCAAACATTCGTGTGATGAACATTTGTGTTTGTTCTATGTCTGGGTTTTAAATATCTATCTGAGTATGCATTTAAAAATATTTATGTAAGTACATCAGTCTCTGACAGCCATAGTACAAGCTTCGCTTAGTTTGGGTCAGGCGACCGTGTGTGGAAATGTGCTGAATTTATTTATTAATTACTTGCACATTAGCTACTTAATATCCGCGGGTTACACCGCGGGACCCATCTAGATTGTTTAAAAAGCTTGACAAGATGACGTACCGCAAAGGATGACATTGCATAATACTTTGAAAGACCTTCTTAATTTTACCTTGCCCTTTTACCTTTGTGAAAAATCTCAAGCGTGCCTCCTGGGGGCTATTCCTGGAGGGCTATTCCTACGCGTGAGATGAGATGAGATTTAATCTTGGTCACTCTCACACCTATGATGTTTCAAACGAGAGCAATAAGGACGACAACTGGTGAGATGAAAATCTCAAATCTCCGAATAGGCTCACTGCGCGTGAGATGAGATGAGATTTTATTTCGGTCACTATGACGTTTTAAATGAGAGCAACAAGGACGAAAAAAGGTGAGATGAGAATCTCAAATCTCCGAATAGGGTCCCTGTAGGTCGTATCATTGCTTAACATTAGCCGGGATGGCAGCCAAATTCTTGCCTACTAAAAAATTAAAAAATTGCCATCAAAATACTCAGTGGCTTACCTCACAAGTGTCAATAGGATTCTCCCCATTCCTCAGCCGATCAGCCACCTGCTTTGGTATCATCTGGTAAAGCAACTCGTCAGTCCTTTTCATCTCCTCGTCCAGCTTCCTCATGGACTCCTCCAGCTTCTTACTCTTCTGCTGCTCCTGGTCCAACGCTAGCTTCAGCTCGACTGACTGCTGCGTGCCGGCTAGCATTAAGTCCCTGAATTGTGGGAAAACTTGTCAAAAATCAATTAATTTTGATGACAAGAAGGCTGACAACCAAGCCATTTGTGTTGTGAATTTAGGCCCTGCTGGCCTAGCGTACGCGATGCGATAACAGTTTGCCGACTTTTTTTATCGAGACAGACATATGTTTACACATATCCTTGTCACGTTTTCGCATGGCAAAAAGTGACGAGAAGAATTTTGTCTCGCGCTCATGCTAATAGGTATGGTCGTCCATAATCGGATGCAGGGCATAATATTTAGAATTTATCAGTTCAAAATCTTGGTCACTGCACACACTGAATTGTAAACAACTTACAACTGCAGCCTCTGCAGCATTTGGCGTATGTATTTCATGTAATTTTAAACAGGTGCCAGGAACCATCTCATTTGTCTTCGGGAATCTTTCATACTTGGACATTAAGATATAGAAGAAATAAAAACGTCTTTACCTGCTGAAGTCATGCATGGAGAGATCGTTGATATAGAGCCCGGTGGAGACTAGAGCAGACAAGTCCGGCATCACAGGCGTCCCGAGATACATCATCATGCGCCAGTTGTCCATGTAGATCATCTGGCCTGGACATAACACATGATGTTAAATATTGCATCTAATTGGAAAATTCTTAAAAATGTAAGTATCCTTGTTAGTTTATTTTAACTTTTTTGTTTTAAAGTATTTATTTTGAGACTTGGAAAAGAACCATGCTTTATCTGACGGAATTTTTGTTTTTTGAATTGGTCAGTGGATGTCCAATCACGGTCAGTAACGTCACTGGACCTTACAAAACTTCACTCTCTTGGGAACAGTTATTAGGCAACTTTTGATCCCTATTTGTGTATGCATGGGTTTGCGTGGGCTTGAGTCTTCATTTCCATGTTTGGACTAAGTGACACGACATATAATTACATCTCTCTAAGCCAATTTATAAAAAAAAATACAATAAAGACAAACCCTCAAAAAGTAAATTAAAGTAACAGTGCCAAAAAGAACTGAAAAAAAACTGGCTAAGGCCTTTTGTAACATTAACATTAACCTTAAAAAACGGCGTGTTGTAGTTTCTTACATTTGATGTTCCTTTAAATGACGGGCATATTCTAGGATATCATTGTACTTGTCATTAGGAACCAACACTGAAATCACGAAAACAAAAACAAGTTTTTAATTTTTCTATTGAACAACTGTATTTTTTTCGCGATTTCATTGTTAAGGGGCTATTCCTACGCGTGAATTTAGATGAGATTTTATCTTGGTCACTCTCACACCTAAGGCTCTTCAAACGAGAGTAACTATGACGAAAAATGGTGAGATTGAATTTCACTCCGTGAGAATAGCCCTCCAGCAGGGTTATTCCTGCGCGTCGGTTGAGATGAGATTTTATCTTGGTCACTCTCACACCTATGACGTTTCAAACGAGAGCAACAAGGACGAAAAAAGGTGAGATGAAAATCTCAAATCTCCGAATAGGGCTACTGGTCCCATAGTAAAAGTTAATCATAAAGAAGGGTTTAATGATATCCTAGAATATGTCTGTCGCATAAATAAACACTTAGTACAAAATCAAAATCCTATTTTAAGAAAACACGGTGAAGGTAGATGACGTATGTGTCGGAAGCAGGGAAGGAAAGCATATCGGAATAGAATTTAGAAACGAATATTTTCTCCAATTTTCACATATCACGTATTTCGTATTCAGGGCGAAAGCTTATCCGTCTACGTGGCGTATTTTACGTGATGACGAGCTCGTGAAATGTATGCACGTTTCAAAATTATTTGCGTGTAATATTCTGAGGTGATTTACAAAGAAATATAATGTATACATAATATTAAGCTTTTTTCCCTGTTTGAATAACGAACCGTAAGGTTTGTACGGTTGCGATATTTTTAGCGTTTCGGTGTCGTTTAGGCGTTTCGTTTAGGCCACGCTTTGGGCCATAGCGGGCAGCGTGGTGGTAGCAGCAGCGTGGGAGTCGGTGGCGGTGCTAGTGAGAGCGGCTAATGGTAGAAACAGATATTAACACATCTCGAGTAAATTTAATTGGAACTGACTGACTGACCAGTCAGTCAATGAATTTACGTTTACATTTACAATTAAACGCAAACGCAATTAAATTTACTCGAGACTGACAAGTCAGTCAGTCAGTCAGTCACAACACCGCTACCGCTGTCATATACTCGTATCGTCACAATTGACTAATATAATATAGAGCTACTACTATCTGTCCTATTCTACTATATACTAGAACAGGACAGCGGTGTTGTATCGACATGGTAGAGCCGTCACGCCACAGACTCTGAAATCATAGCTCCTAATTCACCCGCCCCTCTACCTGCTAAAGTCGAAGTCGCGCCCTTATTAACCCTAAAATTCTAAGTGCATTATATTGTGTGCATATTGAACAGTGATTACGATCCCATCATATAGTATCATGGTCATCCGTTGTTGTTACAATTTAGAGAAAATCATTTCACCGTTTCTGTCGGTTATGGCACCTAAGTGATTATAAGGGTTACTAATTCGGTGCTAGACCTTCCAGTCTTTCATAAGGCCTTGTTTGCTACATCGATACGTATCTATATAGATCAGCTACCTTTGAGATGCAAATTAATAACGTCGGGTAAGGGTCTTCCGTCGTATGCAAAACGCTTCCTGCGCGGAATCCCTGCAAGCAATCAATGGGATATATTTTCTTTACATTTTCTCTGGAGGCTACGCCCGAGGCTACGTGTCTTTAATACCCATCCATATCCTTATATGCAGTCAAAAATATAATACATTTTATCTGAAGTTCTGAAAGACACGGATTTTGGACTTAGCAATATGGATCATACATGGTGTGGGAAAGGGAGGTGTAACAAGACCACAGTTGTTCCTCGTACATTTCATTTTCGCCTTTAAAATTAAATATATAGGGTCAACTGCGTCTGTGGGACAATTGTGTCTTTCGAGAATTACTAACAATCCCTTCACAGATTAGGCACCACCTACATATTTTTTAAATCTTTATAGTTGCAATAATCTGTACAAGATGGCGTTAGTTGCCTAATTTGTGAAGGGTTAGTCAGTAATTCTCGAAAGACGCAATTGCTCCAGAGACGCGTTTGCCCCAGTTAATCCTAGCACTGAAAATACTACATAACAACATACACATCGATCTCTTTTAGCACTAAATCTTAGTAACGAAAAACAAACTTCATTTCAACTTTTGACGTGGGTTCAACGTCTAGGGAATTTCAGGTACAGACTCGGCTAAGACGCGTGCCTCTAATACAATAAAACGAGTTAGAACTTCAGAACCAAGTCTATCCTAACTCAAGACTAGCATGTGTCAAGAGTTTGCAACTTTCGGGTAGGTATTATGTAGTTACTCCTAAATCCTCATTAGCCTTAATGAAGTTCAAATTCTGAAAACATTGTCCCAGATGAGCGACGGAAAGCGACAAAATGAGATATGTACGCGATGCATTGCAACAGGAATATTATGACAAGGACCAAAGATATAAGACATAAATAAGTATCGATAATTAGTTTTTGAGAAAATATGTACAGCTCAGGGGCCCTATTCGGAGATTTGAGATTTTCATCTCACTTTTCTTCGTCCTTGTTGCTCTCGTTTGAAACGTCATAGGTGTGAGAGTGACCAAGATAAAATCTCATCTCATCTCACGTGTAGGAATAGCCCCCCTGGTACACTAGTTTTTATTGGGATTTGGCGCGTTGAACCTGAACCATTTAAGGGACTATGCCCGCGTAAAAATCTTTTAAAATAAAAAAAAACCGACTTCCCGTCGTCCTAACTGGGTTTGGGATAAATTGAGACCAATCTGTAAGAGAGTAAATCCTTTCAGAAAAAATAATAATTCAAAGTCGGTTCATATTTAACGGCGTAGAAGTCGATTAAAACTACAACCAAATTGAGAACCTCCTCCTTTTTGAAGTCGGTTAAGAAAAGTCAACAGCCTCGCATAGCTTTAGCTTGTACTGTTGTTTTTTGACACTGTCGTGTCGCAGTCCCCAGTCGCATCGTCTCGTGTCGCGTCGCATTTGTAGCTTACGTAAGACAAAGCCTTAGTGGCTGTAGGCCTAATCTACGAGTAAATTACACTCGCACCTAATTCTAGATCTACTTACTTTTAAGTTTTCATGTCAAACTTTGCATGAAGTGACTAAATGAGCTAGACTTCATTTAAGAAGTTAACCCACGTCAGAAGTTGAAGAGCACTGTTTAATTCACGATATCTTGTGAAGTTAATTTCGGGTTTGAACTTGGAAAGTTAGTTGTGCGAGCTGAAATATTGAGTAAGATGTATGTTCATAGTCATGTACGTTCTAGAGCTACGTAGAAATAGATCGTATCGTATCAAAATCAAAGTATGGCCTCCGATCAATCTAGAGGAAAAGATGGAACACTGCGTTATATCTCGCTGAAGCCACTTCTTTTTAAACGTCAGCGCGTTGTAGTGTTGCCATGAAAAGCATTTACAATTCCACGGAAACGAAGATTTATTCCCAAACTCTACGTTAGCCATTTCCGTTCCTATTGGAACGGAAATTCAAGGAAATTAAGGTTGTATATTTAAAACCTTAGTAGATTTAATATTCTAAAACTGCACATATTAGTTAGAGTTTAATGTTACGGCTTTTTCAAAATTAACTTTAAAAAAAACTGCACAGTTTTTAAAAAGAACCTCAATATGTAGTCCTGGCCACACTTTTAAAATACACTATGTAAATTTAAGTACACGAAATTATACCATAAACCAATGTACATAATGTCGAGGTAAGAATGACCAAACGAGTAGCGAAGTTTTTATGCATTAATGTGTGAGTGTTGTGTACTTATACGTCAGTAGCGTAGTTTTTGGATGGTTTTTGGCTTTACTTTGATCATACACCGTGCGCCATCTTATTCTCTAGGTTGATCTGAGGTCGCCTGATGTTATGCTAGCGACGTTGTAGCATAATATGGACTCACAAAGGCATTTTGCAAGCACTTTTTCAGAAGTCAACAATACAAATTTTATTCCTCCCAACAAAAAGCATCTTATTTCCAATGCAACAGCAATCATCAGAGCAAACAACCATAATTATCCATTTCATTAACAACAAATTATTTTCATTTCATACTCGACTTGGTTATTAGGCAGTTCATTAAATCAGAATCCGGATGGGGAAACACAGTACCGTGAGTTGCATACATAATCTTGATTGAATGTTTACTTAATTTTAAAGCTTATCGTTAACGGTTAGAGTAGGGTTTTCAGTGACAAACCTTTAACAGAGGATGTTAAATAAATTCGGGACAAAACATGGATAAAAGTTACCTGTCCCTTGTGATAAACTAAATGGCTTAGCTCATGATTTTGCAGTTGTTTGTCCCTCGTTTTAGAAATGAATTACCATTTTATTAGCTCGGATAGAGTGGAGCTGAATTTTTTGTTTGGACAATTTTGTACACGCTGCTTGAGTAGGATTTTTTGAATTACTTTTACTGTCGTAGAGCAGCGGTCGGCAACCTTTTGACAGGCTAGGGCCGACAAAATAGGCAAGAGACGGGCCAAACTTGAAAAAAAATCTAATAGGTTCCATAGGTACCTATTAATTTATGTAGGTATTATCTGATATCTAAAAATCAATGTTTATCTGTCTCTGGCCGCTATAGTAAAAGCCTTGCTTAGTTTTGGGCCAGACGACGTCTGAGCAAAATATCCCGATTTTTTATTTATTTACAAAACCCTTGCGGGCCGTTAGGAGTAGGGCCGAGGGCCGCATGTGGCCCGCAGGCCGCGGGTTGCCGACCGCTGTGACCGCTGTCGCAGAGGACTAATAGGAGTGTGTAGATCTTAAGAGTCCCGCGACGCTCTGAAATTTCCATACAAACTCGCTTATCAAATTTCTTGGAAACCATTTATCAGATTATGATGAAATTTAGCATGTACAATTAAATAAACTATATCTCCGCCCCTATGTTCTTGGTTTTTTTTAAAAACGTCCTAAAGAGAATATACAGCTATGAAAAATATCTGCATTTGTAAGGGGTCACTTTTGACTGATTTATTCAATAGATAGACAAAGCAAATCAAAAATCCCTTTACATAGGAAGATTGTCTACATCATTAGCTTTTAAATGAGTTCAGGAAATTCTTAGTTATTTAAGAAGGATTACAGAAATGCAAAAGTTATAAAAATTGAAATTGCACTTTGTCACTCTGTAGGTAACTTTAGAGGCTCGTCAGTATCATTACTTGCTCTCTTCGCTCGTAGTCATCTAGACGAAATGGCTATAGAAAACCTTAAGCCAATGCGAAGTTAGTCTGAAGTGGTCGCCGGACTCTTAACGCTGCTTGAGTAGAAGTTTTTGAATTACTTTTACTGTTGCATAGGGCTAAAATATTAATAAGGTCTGCAGTGTGTTTGGAACCTGTAATTTCCATTAAAACTTCGAAATAAAACTAGCTTACTACGAGATAGTACAGACTACGATCAAGCCTCACGAATATGACCACTACCTGAATCCTTCGATCAAAATATCAAAGTCATGATGGCCAAGTTTTTTTAGGTTCGAATAGCTTTATTTAGTCAAAAATAATCGTAACTTACCTATAACTGCAACTAGTACCTACATAAACATAGGTTCGATAATTATACAGATTCTTTATCGAGTCAGTTTCTGAAAATTTTTCGAAATGGCGAGGATAATATGATTTTTTTTCTGGAACCTCGTCGATTAAAGATGAAAGTCGATTCTCTTGAAGTTTTATGAGTATAAAACTTCAAGAGAATCGACTGAGAAATGCTAGGAAGACAGCCGGACAGAATTCGGATAAAAAACAGTAGTAAATAAAATACCACAGATAAAAAACAGAACTAAAGCCCGGGTAAGCCAGATAGGTACCCAAAATGCCGCCGTCGCCCGTTAACCTCTTTGAATAGGAATGCTCAGTTTATTGGATTAGATTGAACCCCATTAAAATGAAATTATATATCACAGTCCGTGTTGCAAACTATTCCAATATCTGTAATTCTGTAGATATCTGTAAGCATGACGTCCGCTGACGAGGGTCGAGGCTGGACGCTCTCGAATTTTCGACTCTTGATCTTCGCTATTCGCTATTTCTCCCTTTGTGTGGTTCCTCGGCGGTTAGAAACAGACGTTTGACAAATGTTGTGGAACGCCGATATTTTGCTATTATTATTTGATTTGTAGAGACATGTCTCTTCTGAACATCTGAACATTCTGATCTGCAGGGCTATTCACAACCATTCGGTAACGTTTCCGTTCGGATCTCAAAAATGTTAGACCTAAATTTTTCGAATCTCAGTCCATATTCATAAGTTTTTAAACGTGATTAATTCTTCCGATCGGATTTATACTTGATTTCCTATTCCAAAATGTATAAAAGTAGGCTGAGATTCGAAGTATTTGAGTTTGAAATTACTGGGATGCGACTCAGATCAACCTAGAGGAAAAGATGGAACACTGCGTTATATCTCGCTGAAGCCACTTCTTTATTAAACTTGTGTTCGTGGTAATGTTGCCATGAAAAACAATTACAATTGCACGAAATTAATAAAATTAATAATTAATTCCCAAACTCTACGTTAGCCATTTCCGTTCCAATATAAAACCTTAGTAGATTTAATACTCAAAAACTGCACATATTTGTAAGAGTTTAATTTTACAGTTTTTTTCAAAATTGACTTGTAAAAAACTGCAGTTTTAAAAAGAACCTCAAAATGTAGTCCTGGCCACACTTTTATAATGCACTATGTAAATTTATGTGTTCGAAATTATACCTTAAACCAATTCATATAATGTCGAGGTAAGAATGAACAAGCTAGTAGAGTAGTTTTTTTGCGTCAATATATGCGTGTTGTGTACATAAACGACAGTAGCGTAGTTATTGGGTGGTTTTTGGCTTCACCTAAATCATACGCCGTGCGCTATCTTATTCTCTAGGTTGATCTGAGGGATCCGATCGGAAACGTTTCCGAATGATTGCATGTGATCTACATACACAGTTTAACGGCTTGCTCCCAACGACCACCACTAAAACAGCCACCAGTGGTGGTTGTTTTTATTTTTTGTTGTTTGGTGGTTGTTTTTACAAATTCTTATTTTTTGTACCAACTGCCGCCTGTAGGGCTCGTTGGGTCATTCACAATTATGTATTTTTGTTTTTAGCGTTTTGTCATTATAATGTATTTTATATAAGCTGTGTTACAGTGTAAAAAATATCAAAAATTGGTTTTCCATGTTAGATTTCTATCGATTTGACTGTAGTTTTCAACAGTCGTTGGGAGTAAGTCAGTATAACAATAAAAATTATGATTCTGATTATAAGTGTTAGTATTAGTGTATAGGTGTTAGGTACCTTTGAGCCGTAGGTTCTTCTCCGTGGTGACGTCGGTCTCGTCAGAGAGGCGCAGCAGCTCGTTCCTCTTGTCCGGAGCCTTCTCGTGCATGACGGCCTCCACCGTCACCAGCTCGAAGATGTTGTTCGTGCGGTTCAGGATCTGAATTATCGTCATAATTATCATTACAGTTATACGTTACGTTATAGTTACGTCACACTGCAGCGACACCAACCTATACCCTACGTCGAGTGATTGAGCAGAATTACTTCACGCTGGGTCAGTGCGGGTTGTGGTTGTCACACGTCTTTCGAATTATTCTTGGCACATTAGGTCTAGATACTTGAACGGAAAATTATATTTGATTTAAATTAATTTGAACGGATTTGATTTGTGGATTTTTGGCGAGATGGCGACACAAGCGTATAGCCTGTTACGAAATCTTAAAAAAAATCAAGAAGAAGTAACGTATGATCAAAAAATATACCTAAAACCCAACAAGCTGGATAGTAACTATCGAACATTTTAATATCTTACTTCAATCTTCAATGATGATAATTATATTAACTGACTACCTACTGACTATTCTATA
This sequence comes from Peribatodes rhomboidaria, assembly GCA_911728515.1. Taxonomy (NCBI): domain Eukaryota; kingdom Metazoa; phylum Arthropoda; class Insecta; order Lepidoptera; family Geometridae; genus Peribatodes; species Peribatodes rhomboidaria. The sequence goes on from OU452190.1 coordinate 5,399,480, forward strand.
TCATAATTTTGATCTTTTTTTTTATCGAAAAATACTTAATTGATACAAAAATGTGTGGAGCATGAAACTGCGAACATGGTAACTCCAATTTGTACACATTTTTCCATTGAATACATAGGTACCTGCTTCTACGTATTTTTCAACAATGTTTTTTTAATATTTACTCGTTTGCTGAGAATACTGTGGTGAAAGTTGCGGGAAACCGCTGGATGCGGGCAGCGCAAGACCGGTCGCTGCGAGGATCATTGGGGGAGGCCTTTGTCCAGTAGTGGACGTCTCCCGGGCTGACATCATGATGATGAAGGATACTGTTAGGGGCAACTGACCGTTTGAAACTTGAACGCGATGAGCGGTCGAACGAGGTCGAACCAGTTGGTGATCTTCTTCCCAACGAGGTCCGGCAGGATCACCATCAAGGAGTTGCCGATACTGCGCACCACCATGTCTGACCTGTCAAGTCAACATTGGTACCAAATTACCATTAAACAAAGAAATTTGTTTAAGTATTTTAGTGCACGCACAAAAATTTTAACTAGGTTTTTTTTTTATTTAGAATAGGTCGGCGTTTGACCACCAACTCGCCTGATGTTAAGCGATGTTGGGGTCTAAGATGGAGCACGACGACCTATAACGTACTTATTCACTCTAGCCTTGAAGTTTTGTAGAGTGAAGAAGTACAAAGACGGCAGTTGAGTGGGGCGCTACAAGTGCGCTACTGCTCAGACCCGTCTTCGGAACGGTTACACCGGACTACATCCCGAAACACGACTAGGTCATTTCACGGCATGGCTTGGTCCGGTGGGTGGTAACTGGCCACGGCCGAAGCCTCCCACCAGAGTTTGCTACCCGGTTAGCACTACCCGGGGACCACGTGTTTATAGGGAATCAGAATAGAGTATACTCTAATAGACGTGAGTAGCTCAGACCCAAATTAGGTATAGGTATTTTTTCTTTATAATGGATAAATTCTGATATTAAAATATGTTACATTTCGCAATATGTAATTTGAACAGATCTGTGTTCATAGGGTAGGTATTCGAATGAGTCACTTTACCTAAAATAATAGGTAAGTAATTAATTTAATTTTAGAGTAGGTATCTATCATTATTGTTCTATTGTATGTTATTCTACTATACTACCCTAATTCTACGGCTACATTAGCGGCCTTCGGTAAAAAATCGGGAAATCGCGACTAGTGTAAGTAGCCGGTTAGTTCGTCACTCGGCGATGTATCGGGCGAATTATCGCTACCGTCAACTCTTCAGAAAGGCGACAAGTTGGTCGCTAATGTGGACTAGAACATCGCCGATGACCGATATAACGATGATTTTAACGCGACAACAAAACACGAATTGTCGCGCGCTAATGTTGCCGTAGCATAACAAAAGTACTTGAATTCTAAAGATACCAACTCACCCGAAAACAATACAAAATGGAAAGATCTCAAACAGCACGGAAGCGCTGATCGGCAAATGTTTTTCCTCTCTTGTCATCGCTAGCGAGGCGAGTGTGAACGCCCTGTTATCAAAGGTCAGTTGGAAGGTGACGTGAACCGTGTCGAAAAGCAGCTCTTCCCGGAGCAACTCTATTCGCATCTCCTTATGGTAAAAATGGCGAGCTACCTGGAAAAAAGAAACATTTTGGGAAAGACGAAGAATTTTATTTGAAGGTAAAATACATGTAAATATATTTGAATGATTTGATAGCGCCATCTATGGTTAACGATGTGAATTAAAAGTTTGAGGGTTTTAGGAGGGTAAACTAATACGTAAATTCGACATCGTAGTCACTGGGGGCGTAGCTCAGATGGTAGAGCGCTCGCTTAGCATGCGAGAGGTACCGGGATCGATACCCGGCGCCTCCAGGAAAATCTTTCTTAGTTCTCGTTTTGCACTTTTACAGATCTTATGTAAAAGTTAGTTAGTTCTTTATGTCTTGTGTTACAGATCTGGGTTGCAAAAAAAATTTTTAAGGTCTGTGGATCTTATCATAATTATACTCGTAATAATCATTCAACTTCATCAAAATAATTGCTATCCTAAAGGATTTTTTAACCACATTTCCAGAACAAATAGAAATAGTAACTAATACGAGTAGTATTTACGATCAATAAAAGTTTTACGTCTCGTCACAAAATCTTAAATATTTACAATAATACAAGGTGTGGTTTTGGGTGTATTAATGCTTAAGGGTGTTGATCTACCCGTCAAAGTAAACAACTTTTAGGACATCAGTTTGAAAAAATCGGAAGAAAATAATCAAGTCTTCATACAATTGATCACGTGATTAGTTATATAATGGAAAATGACGTGGTTTTCACACATTATGATTTATGAAACGGGAAAACTCACGTACAATTTAGTCGATTCTTCCGAGTATAGTTTCTGCCGCATTTGGCGGCTTTATCAAGGCGAGTGCGGTTGAGACTATGAACTAAACTACGTGATTAGTTATAATATTTTATATGGAGACTCGATTATTTTTCTTCCGAATTGTGCACACTGATGTTCTAAAAATTGATAACTTTGACGGGTTACAACAACACTAATAAGTACAGGGTTATCTGTATAGGGTGTACTCAGCCAAAAGGGGGTCATTGTACTCATCATTTTGAACAAGCATTAGGAACCAACTCAAAATCTCGAAAAAAAAAAAAACAGCTTTTCCATACAAAAAGTTGACATCGACACTATGTATAGAACAGCTACCTATTTTTTTTTTCTTGATTTCAGGGTTGACCCTACAGTAGAAGTTGTTCATAATGATGAGTAAAATGATCCCCTTTCAGACGAACGTTTTCGTACACACGTACACCTTTTTTTTTGTTGAGGGGGAGGTAAATGCCTTCGCACTTCCCTTCCACCGCAGAGGTGACGGAAGGGGGTATGTGGGAGTCGAACCCACTAAAATCCTCTCCCATGAGCAGTCCTCCGCCAAGGTGGGGCGAGATAAGGTCACGCTAGCATTCACCATCTCGCCCCGGACACACGTACACCCTGTCCTAACCCTGTATAAGTACACCCAAAACCAACACCTTGAATAAAATAAAAAACTCACCTCTCGAATCTGCCCCATAGCATAATAAACGAACCCCCGTCTCTTCGACCTGTAATGCAGAGTCAGGCCCTGCCTCGTCTCGTTCTCACAAATAAAACTCGGCGCCCTCATTCTCGGGTAACTGAATTTCAAATATTCGTGCAAATTGTCTAGCCCGTTGAGGAAATCTCTCATATGCCTGCCGAGGACTGATAGAACCCTGTCGTAACCATATTGAGAGACAAAACCGACGAAATACACGCCCATTTGGTCCATGAACTCGCGCTCTGTGATGCCCAGTACCTGAAATAGAGCGCCTGTTGAATATGTTATAGTAGTTTTGCTATTCATTTTCTACCTTAACCAGTGGCCCTTTTCGGAGGTTTGAGATTTTCATCTCACCTTGTTTCGTCCTTGTTGCTCTCGTTTGAAACGTCATATGTGTGTGAGTGACCAAGATAAAATCTCATCTCATCTCACGCGAAGGAATAGCCCCCAGGGCCCGTACCGTCACATTTTTAGGTTCAGCCGCCGACACTGCGCCACCATGAACCTTATTGCCCGGCGATAAGATTCGCGGTCGCGCAGCGTCTGCCTCTGTACCTAAAAATCGCTTTAAGATGACATGGTACGATCACAGTAAAGTACTAATGGCCTGGTGGGAAACGCCGATAATTGTGGCGAGGGACGTTAAACATTAGTGTGGCCACGACTTGTCGCGTTAATTTTAGTACGGCATTAACATTGGCGTTTGACGTTAATGGGCATTGACGTTTTTCGTTAGTGTGACGGAACATTATAACAACAAACGAATTTTAACAATATATATTTTGTTTTACTAAACTGTTGCTAAATTTTGGCATTGCTTTTACCGGGGATGTAACTCAGTGGTAGAGTGTCTGCTTCGCATGCTGAAAGTCCTGGGTTCAAATCCCAGCATCTCCAGAGTCTTTTTGCACGTGAAATTTGTATTTTATTGTGCAAGGACTCTAGGAAAGTATAATTAATTATATTGTGTTCATGTATTGTGTATATTATTATATTGCTACTATTATTTTAGACGCTATTTAGTTTTTTCAAAACCGTAGCATAATCGACTTGATATAGTACTTATTTCGAAACGCTAGGTGTCGCTATAATTATATTACTAGCGGTGCCCCGCGGTTTCACTCACGGTCCCACAGAAACTGCAATTTTTTTGGGTTAAAAAGTACCCTATGTCCTTTTCTGTGACCCAGATAACGTGTTTGCAAAATCTCATGACAATCCGTTGAGTAGCTAGGGCGTAAAAGCGTCACAAACAAATAAAAAACAAACACCCTTTCGCATTGATAACATGACAAGTTGCGCCCCGCTGTTTCACCCGCGGTTTAAAAGTATCCTTTGTGCTATTTTAGACTATAATCTATATCTGTGCCAAATTTCATCCAGATCTGTTCAGCCGCTCTGGCGTGAAAGAGTAACAAACATCCATCCATCCATCCATTTTTACAAACTTTCGCGTTTATAATATTATACATATTATATAGTAGGAAGTAGGATAGTTAGGATTAGGATTTGCATATTAATGTATTCTACAGGTGTTTTTAAATTTTATAGGATTTTTGTCTGCCACTAATTTTGTATTTGCACATGTTTTGGAGTATGGTCCAGCTCTGCCTTTTTTGTCTTATTTACTACTTTATTTATGACTGTACTCTGTTTTGTGTTTAAATAAATAAAATAAAATAAATATTCATATTCATATCTCAATTTCCGAAGTTTTAGACATTTTTAAGGGTACAATACATTTTTATTTTTTCATCACACTTGCTCGTAAGAGGGACTTTATTCCATCGGTTTTAGGTTCATAATCCGAGCTATTAGGCACGCGTGCTATTTATTTTTGATAAATCAACAAAGAGTTTTTATCCGACTGAAAATAGTAAATACTTATTGTTCCTTTTACTAAATACTTGAGTTAAAGAATTGTAGCCACTCCCCTAATAACGGTACATAAAAAAAATATCAAAATAAATGATTCTTATTAAATTAAGTAAGTTAGTTTGAAACACAAATAATCGCTTTAACATTTTTTTTTATTATTGGAAAAATTTATTATTATATCTTATAAAATAAAATATTATATGATACTTTATAATATAAAATTGTACCGAAGTGACCGTTTTTGATAAAAAGTAACAAAATGATAAATAAAAAACTCCAAAAGTGAAAAAAAGATTTTGTGGCCCATGAGGGGATCGAACCCGCGACCTTCGCGTTATTAGCACGACGCTCTAACCAACTGAGCTAATGGGCCGATGACACCAATGACGAAAATACCAAATAATTGTATATTGTACAAAAATACCACCACAGTTACGTGGCCATCGCAGTAATGTAACAAAATATTAGTTTCTTCGAAATAATGTTTTGTGATATGTAATATACTAAACCATTTTAATGGAAACCAGTGTAATATTACGGCCACGCATGTGAAAGGTTAGGTATTTGCATGTATGTTCCTATTAATATAATTTACTAGCTGCGCCCTGCGGTTTCACCCGCGGTTAAAAAGAATCCTATGTGCTATTCTAGACTATAATCTATCTCTGTGCCAAATTTCATCCAGATCTGTTTAGCCGTTCTGGCGTGAAAGAGTAACAAACATGTTTGTTCCTCTTTCACGTGATTTTGATGGATGGATGGAACGCGAAAGTTTGTAAGAATGGATGGATGGATGGATCCATCCATCCATTCTTACAAACTTTCGCGTTTATTATATTATATTATGTATAGTAGGATAACCTTCGATCGTCTAAAGTTCTAAACGATTTAGCCGATTTTGTATAATGCGAACTATGATTTTTATAACATAATAATATGTCTTCACGCCTTTCCCCCGAGGGAGATGGCAGAGGTGTTATAAAACACCCACACTTTGCCGGACGATATTCAGTCCCAAATGTGAAGGGGCGAGCCTCTCTCCATACACCGGGCTCCAGTTATGTGGCAGATGACATACAGTCCGCACATATGTTCATACAATGATCAAATTGGTGGGTGCCGTCGGCTGGGTTTGAACCCGCTCTCTCTGGCCCTTCTCCAACTAGGCTATCATCGCTCCATGACGGGAATTTTATAAGGCTGAGGCTAATGGATCTTGCAGTCGGTTTTTGTTTCTATGTGTTTTTTATCTATTAATGAAATGAATATTAAATTAATGTATTACGTTGAACGCAGAAAAGCGAATAATTCTACGACAGATTTAAATGCCTTCATTTTAATGAAATGAAATTGTTTTTATTCCGGATTGTTACACCCATATTAAATAAATAAAATAACTAATATAATTAATAAAATAGAAAAATAAAGCAAAGAAAAAAATGAAAAATTAATATAGGTAGTCATTTAGGTAGCATGGAAAGGCAGCCATAAAACTTCAGTTCATTTTCAACCAAGATGGCATGAGAGACCTAGATCTATAGTTCCTTCGACGCGATCTCGGATCACTGATTGGTTCCTCGGGGACGTTTGCAGCGGAGATGAAGTCAGAGTGCTTAGTGTGAGTTGCTCAAAGTAAATCGAATAACTTTACTACAGCGTAAACGAGTTTACGTCACACGGATCGACAATCGAAAACGAGCGAGTGTGAGTGCCAATCGAGCTTGTCACTCGATTCGCGTAAATTCACCGTGAAAAAGTAAATTTTGCATGTCAATGTTGGCAGTAAACAAAAAACTCGCACTCACGATTGCGGTTTCTCATTACTCCCACTAGGTGGCGCTTTTTAATTTTCATACAAATTGGAGTTACTTTTACGCGATCGAAAAGTAAGAAAAACTCACACTAAGCACTCAGATCACGATAGCTGATTTTAGAGTGCTAGGATAGTTTACGATGTTAGAATGCTGGGTGTTAATATGTATTTAAGTATGTATATCAGTCCCTGGCAGCCATAGTACACGCTTTGCTTAGTTTGGGGTCAGGCGACCGTTTGTGGAAGTGTCCCGAATTTATTTATTTATTACTAGCTGCGCCCCGCGGTTTCACCCGCAGTTAAAAAGTATCCTATGTGCTATTCAAGACTATAATCTATCTCTGTGCCAAATTTCATCCAGATCTGTTCAGCCGTTCAGGCGTGAAAGAGTAACAAACATCCATATACATCCATTCTTACAAACTTTCGCGTTTATAATATTAGTAGGATAGTAGGATTATTATTAATTTATTTAGAAAGGATTACTAGTTACGTTTCGCGGGTTTGTTCGTGATTTTTCTAAAAGTTCTATTTCTAATTTATATTAAATACCTAATTCTATGAGTGTTTTTTTTTTTTTTTTTTGAGTGGGAAATCATCAGATGACTTCTCCCGCTCTGGGCTGAGCGGGAGGGCATGTCAGACTTCTACTGACTAAAACCCACCCGTGTTTCTTCCATTACCTGTGTGCCAGGGCCGCGATATCCCTTTCGAAAAACTCGCAACCCTGGCAAGCATTGGCCCTAACGAACCCCGTCAGTTGGTGCTGACATCTCTTTGAGGCGCGCGTGAAACACAACGCGCCGTCGACCCGGGCCAGGGGGCTTACCATGAACTTTTACAAAAACATCATTGCGCAGGAACGTTTTGTTACATTCCTTAATAAGTATTGTTTTGTACCCTACCACAAGCATTGAAAACAATAATGTTTTAAAACGTTTTTACTCCTGCTACAGTGATGTCAAAAGAATGTACGATACAAGTGCTTTTATACACTCTGTGGTACTTTTGCGTATTTTGGAGTGTGGTGTTGCCAGATGTACGATGTCAATCGTAATTATACGATTTTTGCCATGTAAAAATCGTACAATCGGGGTCGTACAATAGTACGACCGCATAGCGAAATCGTGCCTACAATATCCTATCGCTAAAGGGAAATTACACTTACGGTTTTTACAAGTTGCAAGTAAAAACACTATGATTTATTATTAGTTTCTTCCTTAAGAATTTTTATTTTCCTCACTCGCGTACAATCTCTCCTAAGAAACATCTGGCGACACTTGGTTGTATGAACAATGTCAAAAACGTTTTTTTTTTTGTTTTGACTCATAGGGCAGGCTAGAGGCAACATAGCCATACCACCATAGTCTTCCGTATGTTTGTCATAACATTTTTCATTAAATCTCTGATGAAGATGATGATAAATGAGATAAATCTCGCTCCTCTTTCCCTCTTTCAGTAAAGGCGAGTTTTCGTTTTAGAAAATAATACAAAATCATGACACCATCTTTTCGGTTCCCCTCAAAACCGTAAATTAAATCTACTTAAGATCATGAAGGTAAATTAAAATTCAATTGCTGTATCCAATTAAAGTTTGTGAAAATTATTTTGGTGATATCTAGAATTTAATGCTTAGAATAATTTGTCACAGCGGCCGCAGAGTCTCAGTCTGAGACTTTTTAAAAACCCACAGTGAAATCGCTGCGGGCTTTAATAGGAGTCTGCAGGCGAAGGCTCACTCTAAGAAGAAGCAAGTGCATCAAAAGGAGCTGACTTAGCCAACAAAAAATCTATGTGAAAATGGGTTGAAATTTATTCTGGAGCCCGTCCGAAGGCGTCCTTCGTAGTACGGAGCTTCCATTATCTGCTTCGAGAAACTCGAAAGTTTCCAAATCATCGGCCATCTTGCTAAATATTACAAATAGAACCTCAGAAACACAGCAAAAACTCACTTAAAAATAGAAAAAGTTACACGGAGAGCAACTTTTTAACAATCGTTGTCATTTGTATCATTCCTGCTATTTTGACAGCTCGGCAGGAATACTTTAGAGGTCATGGTACGGTTTTTAAACAAATGTTCCTTGGATTGAATGAACGAAATCGAGTGACGTCAACAAAACTGCTAAGCGATATCAAAACTTAACAGGAATACTTTTAGGGTGGTCATGGTACGAAATTACGAAGTAAGGCTTAATTAATGATGTTTTAAGAGGTTGTGGTAAGCCCCCTGGTCCTTGTCGGACGGCGAGCTACCCATCGCTCACCGTCCGCAGGCCCGCGCCTACGGTGGCCGGAAATCACTGTATGAGTGTATGTTTGTATGTGGGTATGTATGTCTGTATGAAGTTTCTTTGGCACGCCCTACAGTCTAAACAGCTTGATGGATTTCGACATGTGAGGTGTCATTTGAATCGTCTTGATAGTGGAAGTGACATAGGGTACAGTATTTTGCAGCCGGGTTTTTGTTTTTCTTTTAATACTGTTACTTGTTAACTTTGTGTTATAACTTTGTGTTATAACTTTGATGTGTGTGTCTGTCTATGGCATCGAAGCTCACGAACGGATGAACTGATTTTGATATAGGTATTTGTTGAAAGGTGAATTAGTCGGGATTGTCCTTAGCTATGTTTGATGACATTTGGTGTTGATGTAAATCGATGTCGAGGGTTTTTTAATTTTTATGTTTAAACTTGTGTAAACTGAACTGTGATTAATTTCACAATAACATTGACCTTCAAAAAGCATACATAAAACATAAAATATTAAGAATAAGTTTATTTTTTTAACAGTAACACAAGTTATTACAAAAGATGAGAATGACACCTGCAGAAGCATAAAACTAAGTCGCAGATGTCAACGCCCTCTTCCGAAGATTTTTACAAGAATAATTCCATAATTAATCTAACTTTATGAAAACATCTTTCGAAAATAAAGAAAACTGTGTAATAAAAGAATTGTTCAAACATGTAACATAAAATATTACTTCGGCTCTATACACTATGAATTCAGATTGCTACTGTCGTGAACTCCCGCGAAAGCGCCCATTCGCCGTTCATAGTTAACTCAAATCGGCATTAATATATATCGGAAATAATGTGGAGCGGGCTTTATATTTTTTTTTTGAGAACGTCATTTGCGAATATCCTGTATCCTAAATATCATGTAAGGTCAACTGAGGCAATTGCGTCTTTCTAGAATTAATGACAAACCCTTCACAAATTAAGCGCCACCTACATCTTTTTTCTGTCTTTAGTTGCACTAATCTGTACAAGATGGCGTTAGTTGCCTAATTTGTGAAGGGTTTGTCAGTAATTATCGAAAGACGCAATTACTCCACAGACGCATTTGCCCCAGTTGACCTTTACGCAAAAAGATGAGTTATGCGGTTTTGAAGGTCTATGTATCTTACCTTTTCGTAAGGGCTCCTACACGAGTCATATTTTTCCTGCAGTTCTGGGGGGCTATTCCTGCGCGTGAGATGAGATGAGATTTTATTTTGGTCACTCTCACACCTATGACGTTTCAATCGTGAGCAACAAGGACGGAAAAAGGTGAGATGAAAATTTCAAATCTCCGAATAGGGTCACTGGCCCGGCAATATTTAACGTGTCATACATTTCTAGCATGGCTGACGATGGCCGGGCTACAGTCAGTAATATTGCCAGTATTGCAGTAATTTATTTATTTTATTTATTTTATTTTTACATTTCAGGTCAACCAACGACCTTACAATAACAGAATAGTAAATTTAATTTAATTACTAAAAAAGTCATTTAGAGGGAGACACTTCTAAGAAATATAATAACGCAAAATAATAAATTTTGAAAAAAGAACGAACTAAAAAAATATTTTATATAAAGATAAATAGATAGATAAAGTATAGTATCAGTACTCACTAACAAAAAGAAAATACAAGAAATTTATTTGTATCACAGGTTAAATTTATCGAAAAAATTGTCGCATGAACTTTTCGTAATATTATACAAAGCAAAGAAGCTTAAGAGTCCGGCGACCACTTTAGACTAACTTCGCATTGGCTTAAGGTTTTCTATGGCAATTTCATCTAGAAGAAGATTTTTCGAGCGAAAAGAGCAAGTAATGATACTGACGAGCCTCTAAAGTTACCTACAGAGTCTGAGTGACAAAGTGCAATTTCAATTTGTTTTATGAGTTTTGCACTTCTGTAATCATTCTTAAATAACTAAGAATTTCCCTTGTATTATGAACTCATTTAAAAGCTAATGATGAAGACAACCTCCCTATGTAAAGGGATTTTTGATTTGCTTTGTCTATCTATTAAATAAATCAGTCAAAAGCGACTCCTTACAAATGCGGATATGTTTCATAGCTATATTTTCTCTTGAGGACGTTTTTTTAAAAAAAAACCAAGAGCTTATGGGCGGAGATATAGGTCATTTAATTGTTCTAAATTTCAACATAATCTGACAAATTGTTTCCAAGAAATTTGACAAGCGCGTTTGTATGGAAATTTCAGAGCGTCGCGGGACTTAAAAACTTCCCGTCCTCCATGTAAACAATTTTTAAAATTTTGTTGATATTTTAAAAACTGCTTTACCGATTTCGATAAAATTTATATGAGACCTCTAAAATATGATTGACAATTTGAGGTAATCGCCAAACATACTTACATTAAAAAAAAAACAGTCGAATAGAGAACCTCCATCTTTTTGGAAGTCGGTCAAAAATGTTGCCCGTCTAAGCGCGCTTAGATCCTATCCTATCCTACGAATATTATAAACGCGAAAGTTTGTATGTATGGATGGATGTTTGTTACTCTTTCACGCCAGAACGGCTGAACAGATCTGAATGAAATTTGGCACAGAGATAGATTATAGTCTAGAATAGCACATAAGATACTTTTTAACCGCGGGTAAAACCGCGGGGCGCAGCTAGTACCTAATAAAGCTATGATTGTCTAAACAGCTAAGCCGGCGGCAAAACCGCCAGCATTCTCGGCCTTATTTCAAAGTAAATTTGAAAAAGTTATGCTAGTGGGTTGTGTTTAAGCCCGTTGGACCGCCCTAGGCCGGGCAAGGGTCTGACGTGGCTTGGGTTCGGACATTTAGATGAGCTTTAGAACAGTAAGCGAAAACAAATAAGTACTTAGTAAACATTTAGTTGGTTTTAGTTTTGGTGAACGTCCAGATATAAATCTTTTACAAGTCTATCTAAGGAGTATTCTGTGTTACGAACCTTATATTATTTCAAAGGTTACAAGTGTATTCTTATCCGACTGCACAAGAAGTAGAGATATGTTTTTCGAGTGTATGAATGTATGTATGAGGTTTCTTTGGCACGGCCTACAGCCTAAACAGCTTCATGGATTTCGACATGTGAGGTGTCATTTGAATCGTCTTGATACTCGTACCTAGTGGAAGTGACATTGGGTACAATAATTTTCAGCCGGGTTTTTTTGGTTTTCTTTTAATAATGTTACTTGTTACAAGCCGTGTTAGTTAGTAAAGTTGGTAGTCAAATCTTGGAAGCTAAATTAGAACCAATTCCTGACGTTCATAAATTGGACTCAAATTTGGTATACTTGTGCGTCTTCGGCGACAATGCATTAACATAGTAGGTATCTAACATGGAGTTGATCTTATGATGGAGTCGTAAGGTGGTCATAGGTGGTCATATATTCCTCTATTTATTTATTTATAAAGATACGCCAACAGTGATCATATTACACCTTCAAAATTAAACTGCTAATTAAATACATGAAGCTGTTATGAACACCTTTTATAGCTCAGATCAATAAGATGGCGCACGGCGTATGATTTAGGTGAAGCCAAAAACTACGCTACTGTCGTATAATAATATGTACAAAACACGCACACACGAAAATTAACGCAAAATAAAAATTGACGCAAAAAAAAACTACGTTACTCGCTTGGTCATTCTTACCTCGACATCATGTGCATTAGTTTGTGGTATAATTTCGTGTACATAAATATACATAGTGCATTATAAAAGTGTGGCCAGGACTACATTTTGAGGTTCTTTTTGAAAACTGTGCAATTTTTTTAAAAGTGTATATTGGAACGGAAATGGCTAACGTAGAGTTTGGGAATTAATATTAGTTTTCGTGCAATTGTAAATGTTTTTCATGGCAACATTACCGCGCGCACACGTTTAAAAAGAAGTGGCTTCAGCGAGATTTAACCAGTGTTCCATCTTTTCCTCTAGGTTGAACTGAGAGTGTAGGTTGGTAACATTGGTATTGGTAAATCATTGAGAAATAATTTGAATAGAGGCCTTAGCTACATTATATTTTTTCTAAGATTGTTTTGTAGTTCGGACATGTCGCTTTAGAAACCTACATGGAAATGTATTGCTTGACACGTGGCCAGGGCCACGCATTCTCTTCAAACGTCCATACTTTTGCCCCGAGTCCAATGAATGAGGTTACAAAAATACTTATTTCTTTACAATCCGCGGCGTCATCGCCAATGGCAGACATCAAAGAACTATTTATATCTCAGTAAATAAGCTCAATCAATTCATCATCACTTCGGGCGAACTTTCGGACGAGTTATTTGTAGACGGATTGGGTGGAATTACGTGATTTTGAAATTAGCATTTTTAGGTTTTTATTGATCATAGGTAACTACTTAACTAGCCAATGAGAGTTGAGCGTTTGTTTTGCAAGGTAGCTAAACAAAATTGCCAAAAGAGACAATTTGTTTTTCTTATACTTAGGTTTACTAGCACCTGTAGTATCTAATTACCTGGTTTTAACAGTTCATTGAACCTGAGGTTTCAGTGCTGCCATCTAGTGTGAGGAATTATGAAAAAACTCTTTCAAACTTAAAACAAATTAATCATTGACAGTTGTACAACCATTTGAGTTGTAGGATCGAACATGTGTTGACACATCTGTGTGTTGTTTCGTAATTAACATTGGGACAAAAATTGTTGTTTGAAAGTAATTTGTCCTCCCAGTCAGTTTGGTAATCAATCAGTCATGGAGCTTTGTTTGGCCCAGTACCCATAGTAGCCACATTGGTTTAACATTGGGTCCAACCTTGGCTTCAATTTGAAATGCACAAAATTGAACCATAATCTTCTATCTTCTATCTATAGAAATAAAAATGTCTATATAAATAAAAATGAATTGCTGTTCGTTAGTCTCACTAAAACTCGAGAACGGCTGAACGGATTTATCTTATCTTAGTCTTGAAATGTTCGTGGAGGTCTAGGGAAGGTTTAAAATGCGAGAAAAAAATCGAATAATTTCCGGGAAAACCCTAAAACAGCCCTTTTCTATTTGCCATACAAACGTTTTCTAATTAAAACGTAGAGTCAATTTGAGCTTTATTGTTATTCAATCACTGTTGTCTAAGCAATTTAGGTGTGTTCCTAACGTCAAAGAGTCAATTTGTAAAGTCAAAATTCAATCATATCTATCAAAATAGACACTTTTTGACTGCGGGCGAAGCCGCGGGGCGCAGCTAGTATGTGATATATTGGCTTCAATATCAACTTTGTGTCCAAAGACTGATACACGCATTGGTGTCTTGGCCCCAAGACCTAGATTCAAATTAATCAAATCAAATGTTTTTATTCAATTGGTTATCAAAGATAAACTTATAAACGTCAAAGTTACTCGTATATATATGACTCTACCACTTTCTTCAGAAAAAGAACCACTACCCAGAAGAAATGCCTCGGGTATTACAGGTATCCATAGGCAACCGTGATCGCTTACCATCAAGCGGTCCGTTAGCTTGTTTCACACCGATGGCGAAAAAAGAACAGGCAAAAAAATGGAGGGGCAAAACTTTGACTAATAAATTTGGACAACTAGCTGCGCCCCGCGGTTTTACCCGCGGTTAAAAAGTCCTATGTGCTATTCTAGACTATAATCTAACTCTCTGTCAAATTTCATCCAGATCTGTTCAGCCGTTCTGGCGTGAAAGAGTAACAAACATCCATCCATCCATCCATTCTTATCAACTTTCGCGTTTATTAGAAGGAGGATAGGATAGTAGGAAGTAGGATGTGTGGCCGCAGTGTCAGTTACCTCCTGCGCCTTCTTCGCGAGCCTGGTGATGAGGTTCTCCGGGTAGACCTGGTGCACGGAGAAGGAGGGCTGTTCCACGCCCGCCTGTCGCCGGATGTCCTCCCAGCGCTCCTCGCCGTACGTCTGCCGGATGTACTCCGCCATGTTTTCTAGTAGGAGCCCGTACATTGTGGCACCTGTAACAAGGAAAACAGTATAAAAAGTGGGATAAAATATATCAAAAATCCGACTGCACACCTTCCTATCTGAGGACAGTTGAGTTATTAAGACGAATCTAACGATCCCTTAAGCGGTTATTACATTTTCCAATGTACAGTACGCTAACTGAGCTAGCGTGCTAAAATTGGATAATATAATGGCGGTTAGACAGTTTGTCTTCCAATCTAGTGCGATCATACGGGCACTACCTCGCTTAGTAATCTAGTGTGCTAGCTATTCTATAAAGGTTAAAGGTTTTTAATCCACCATTATTATACTTTAACACTCGAAGAATTACAAGATTTAGGGCCGATTTTTCAATGGTCAGATAAACAAACAAATAGTGTTTATTGAACTGATAGCTAATTATTCTGTTTTTCAAAAATTTCAGGTATCATTTACTAGAGGAATAACTCATCTGTCTGAGGTATAACTTTATTTGTCGGTGGAACGGCCAGATAGCAGTTTATTCTATGGAATAAATTGTTGAGACTGTCTAAATGATGGTCTAATGGATTGTCACTGTAAAAAAAAATTGATATTTCCGACACGCAGAAACTAAATTAATTTTAATAAAAAAAAAACTACCATGAACAAACTACATGAGCTATTTACCATAGCCAAACCAGCCGACGACTTTTGCACAGATTAGTAGTACAGTGACGTTTAGACTAAAACTGACAAGACAGTGACATAAGCGAAAAGTGAAAATTCGAAGTCCTTTTCTAACGCGTGGATATTTTATAGTTTTGTTTCAACTGTCTGAAGTTAGCTTTTGTACACACTGAATAAATGGTCAGATAGTTATTCCCAATTTAAAATTGTATTGAAAAACCGAACACCGTCGAGTTTTGTAGAGAACACGAAAAGTAGCATTTCCTAATGTTTGTATCATTTGTCCACACTCGTGCACGTTAACGAATCAGCAAAGGTTAATTTATAATCCATAATTATTACACTTTAACACTCGAAGAATCACAAGTTTTAGAAAATAATACAAAATCACGACACCATCTTTTCGGTTCCCGCCAAAAACTCTGTCAGTTGGTGCGCGCTCCAGCCTTGCTAGATCTGCAATTTAAATCGTATTCATATGGTTTTTTTGGCCGTTTTACTGAATGATTTTTTACGTACGGTACGGTTTTTAGTTTTTTCATTTAAAACTGGCAATTTTCATTGAAACAGGATAACCAATAGTTCTGGCACTTTGGGAGCAAACACCTAATGACGTCAGTAGTGATCGTCATCCGTCTCTTTCGAACTATTTGTAAAAGTCTTGCTTTTAATCGATCGTCATCGATTGACGTCAGTACGTGTTGCTCATGTGACCGGAATGCTATTCCTGGCAAAATAATTATTATACCATGAGCTAACCATGGTTTTATAATATACTCCGGGCTAATTAGCTTGGCTAGCTAGTCCTAATGTAATGAGCGAGACAACAGGGCTCGCGTAATACGATTTTTCGCACAATACGCCACATTTTACGCCAGTCAGAGAGATGTTTTCATACATTTCTTGTATGAAAACATGAGCGATCGAACGCCGGGATTGACGTCGTGTTGGAAGAGGAAGAAGAAAGAACCCGTGATACTGCAGGATTTTCTTGGATATTCTTCTATTGCTGATAATGTGGCACCGTACGAAATTCAATAAATTATAGATCTTATTTAGAATGTAATAACACACAAAAAGAGGCCCTAAGGGATAATGATGAAGTCAAAGATGAGTCAACTCAGATTTTGTCATAAGCCCAGGTTTGTCGTCAGATCATATTCTAGTTGATCTGAGGGTTTGTCATTATCAGCTGTTAATGTTTTTAAGATGCTTTACGTACATGTAAAGCGTCTTATAGCGCAATCTTCTTTGAATCAAAGCGAACACGTACTGCAAAAGTTAAATTTTGTTTAACATCTTGTAATTGCTAATGCATCAATTCTTTGTCAAACCAAAATAAGTGATTACTTTAAATAACGTAATTATAATGACAGTACTCAATTTAATACCTTATTAAATTAATTCAAAAAATATTCAATTTAATACCTTATTTTCTTTATTTAATTTTAAATATATTTAATTTTACGAAATTAGAACATACTCAAATAACTGAAAAAGAATAAAACGAAGAGTTACGAAAACTGTTTTCGAAATCAAAACATGATAAGGGCACAGAAAGTCACTTAGCCATGTATATACATAGCTAGTTGTTTGTATTGTATAGTTTCTACCTACTCATCTATAGAGCATGTGTAGAGTTCAGGAACCTGTTGCTCAATATTGTGTCTCAAACAAAGGATTTTCTCCGTCCTCAGATTCCCCTCTGATCATCAGATTACCTATTAATATTGTCATGGATACTGGAGCTTAGAAATCAAGCCGGGCCTGTATAGAGCTGTACTTATTTTAGTTTCATTCTACTAATATAATAAACGCGAATGTTTGTAATAATGGATGGATGGATGGATGGATGTTTGTTACTCTTTCACGCTATTATTAGCGTTCGTATCTGTTTAGCCTTATGGCTAAACAGATCTGGATGAAATTTGGCACAGAGATAGATTAAAGCCTAGAATAGCACATAGGATACTTTTTAACCGCGCAGCTAGTAACTGTCTAAAGCTGCCTTTCCACTAGAAGATGGGCGGTGCGACGATGCATAACACCTAAATAAAATTTTAAATAACAATACCCTAATAGGGTCCATTATGAGATACTTTTATTGGAACTTTTAAGATCTTGTGAACTTATGCAACAATCACCATAATGCGCAATAAATACTTTGACTTTGACTTTAAAAAAACTCGACTTCCCGTCATCCGATTTGGAGATATTGTAAACAATTTTTAGACTTTTGTTGATATTTTGAAAACTGTTTGACCGACTTCGATAAAAATTATATAGGACCATATATTAAAGCACCTTTAAATTATGATCTACCACACAAAAAAAATATTTACACATTCATAATTGGCGGAATAATCGCGTAACATACATACAAAAAACAAACAAACATGCGAATTGAAACCTCGATCTTTTTTGAAGTCGGTTAAAAATGGGACCAATATGGAAGCGGATTGTTTTAGATAAAAAATAAAGAAATCGGTCCATAAATAAAGGAGCAATAAGAAACATAAAAAAATTTGAAGTCTGTTAAAAATCCTCCAAAAGGATCATTTTACTGTGTAATTAATAATAATAATATTCGGGACCCTTATACACACGGCCGTCTGACCCCAAACTAAGCAAAGCTTGTACTATTGCGGCCAGAGACTGATGTACATACATATATAATTTTAAATACATACTTAAATAGACCATACAGACATAGAAAAAACACAAATGTTCATCACGTGAATGTTTGTCCTAGTTGGGAATCGAACCCAGGCCTCCTAGCTCAGAAGGCAGGTGAATGAAGTTATCTTATTGGTAGATTTTTATGATGCTACACAACTTCGCATTGCGCTCATCTTCTAGTGTAAAGGCAGCCTTACATGTTCCCACTGCTGGGACACCGACCTACCTATATCGAGAGTAATCCACCACGCTGGCATAGTGCACGTTGGTGGAAGTCACATGTCCTTCGAATTATTATGTCTAGTCACTAGTTATTATTATTATTATTTAATGCGAAGTTAGTCTAGGTCGCCTAGGTCGAAGTTAGTTAGGTCGCCGGACTCTTAAACTATACAGGTTACTTTTAACGCAGGTAGCACCGCGGGCACAGCTAGTTCAGTAAATAAAGCACGACTTTTTAACCAACTTCCAATAAGGAGGAGGTTCTCAATTCGACTGTATGTTTTTTTGTATGTACTCGTATGTTACGCAATTGCTCCGCCAGTTATGAATCGATTTTAATAATTATTTTATTGTTTGGTCGGCCATACTTCAGCTGTAGTCCCATATAAATTTTATCATAATCGTTCAAATATTTTTTAAAATATTAACTGTTTACATGGATGACCGGAAGTCGGTTTTTTAAGCTTTGCTTTTTAGATTGTTAAAAGGAAACTTCTAAATAAAAATAATTATATTATAAATTCGAGTCTAGTCATGTCAGTTTCAACACGATGTTTCTATAGTACATTCGAAGAAAATTATATCAGTCTGAAACTGAGATTATGCTAAATAAATTTCTCAGAATTTCCTCTTTGTAAATACGGAAACTAAAGAACATTTGTTCAGTGGATAGTGAACACGTAGCTTTGTCTGTTTCCACTCTATTTATTTGACAGACTCAATTTAAATAGTTATTACTTTCCAGTAAATAGAACCAAAAATCTTTCTTTGATCCCTAGATAAAAAAAGGAATTAGGTCAACCATTATTTTTAACCCCCGACGACTAAACGACGGGGTGTTATAAGCTTGACGTGTGTGTGCTGTGTGTGTCTGCTTGTGTGTGTGTCTCTCTCTGTGTGTGTGTGTGTGTGTGTCTGTCTGTCTCTGGCATCGTATCTCCCGACCGGATGAACCGATTTTGATTATTATTATTTTTTTAAATGCTTTTAGCTTGTCGGAGGTTTAAAAAAAATCTTGTTATTCATAAATGCAATCATCATCATCGCAGCCGGAGGACGTCCTCATGATCATGTCCTCCAAAGGCCTCCATGATCTCCATAATGACCAGTCCTGCGCTGACCGCATGCAGCACATTGTAAGTAATAGGTAAGTGAAATTATGTCATTATTTGTAAACTCAAAATACATATATAAGTAGTAAATAGAACATTAAATATTAAACTTTTGATAAGGACGTTAATCAAAGTCAAAATGTTTTATTCAATTTGGGTATCAAAGATACACTTAAGAACGTCAAAGTTTTTTTTAAATAGACTCGACCGCCTTGTTCGGATAAAAAGCCTCTACTCAGAAGAACAGGCAAGAAACTGAGGGGCATTATTTTTTCAAAGAATAAATAAATTACAGTCTCACAAATTTTGGCTTACAACTAGGTAATATCTATACATACTCGTACTAGTGGCTACTTGGCGGTTGATAATCGATTGATTTCTAAAGTCAACTGAGTTTTTTTATACGCAGAGTTAGTTATAATAGAGTTAAAATGTTTAAAATGTCACTTATATATTTACAGGTTTATCTAAAGACCAGTCTAACTATAAACTGACTCTTGGAGGCGCAAGACGATTTATTCAAAGTCAAAGTCAAAATGTTTTTATTCACACTTATGAACGTCAAAGTTTTTTTAAATAGACTCGACCGCCTTGTTCGGTTATAGAGCCTCTACTCAGAAGAACAGGCAAGGCATTTATCAATTTAACCTCTAAAAATATATTTAACCTATATATGTACATCTGCAAGTGGGCCTTAAGGAACCGGTATTGCATGAAATCACCGAAAATAAGTATTTTTATATGAAGTATAATTAGCCTAGTTTGATATGAAGAATTAAGATGATCAGTTGCAAAAAAATACAGCTGGTAGAAGACACAACCAACTAAAGTTTAACCGAAGTACAAATTTAAAATCATTCTCATTTCTGAAAAAAAATCACAATAGTATCATCTTAAAAAAACTTATTGAGCGTGGTTCTCTATATTTTCAACGAATCAGTACAATACATTTTTTTTCGATTATTAAGACGAAACACAAGGGCCGTTTTTCCATACAAACACAGTCCCCTGTTTTCTCACTGGATAATACCGGTAGAGTCATGTATTTTTTTTTGAGTATCTATGGTTACTATTAACATGTTTCTATGATTTCTTTTTTTTCATAAATTAATTATTAAAAAAGATACAAACGTTCAAAAACTTAAAAAAATGGCCGGTTTTCCGCTGAATTCAAACACCCAGAAAACAAATTTGAGTAGTTTACTTTAATTTTTAATAAAAAAAAGTATTTAAGTCGGTTAAGTTTTGGAGAAGGAATCAGGGGACTACGAATCAATGTTTGTTATAATTTTAATAGGTATTTTCAGTCCAAGCTGCAGTTGGCTCTATCGCACTTGTTCAGGCACTGCGCGACAGCAATAGATTTTAGAAATACCAATTTTTCATTTCTCTACGCCTTGATGTTTCCTCTTAAATAGCCAGATTAGTTCTCCAAAATTTAACCGAGTAACTTAGTTTTATTTGTGTCCTTGTTACGATTAATACCAATAGAAACGGCAAAAAATTGGAATTCTAGGCGCCGATCTCATTTTACAATCAAAAATGATTTACGATTTTCAACTCTAAATGAAGCTTTGCTTAAATAAGTGTGTGGGTGGAAAATTGTGGTAAAACGGCGTCTTGATATTGTTTTCACTCAAGGTTGTTTTTTCCTAACTCTTTATGACGCAAGACGATTTATAAGTTCAAGAGTCAAGATATTCAAGATATTTTATTTGCAACCATACAGTACAAGATGTCAAAAAAATATGAGTTCATAGTCCAATGGACCCTGTCGGGCTCTGCAAGATTTCCGAGTCCGGCGATCACTTTTGACTAACTTCGCATTAGCTTAAGGTTTTCTATAGCCATTTCGTCTAGAAGAAGACGAGCGAAGAGAGCAAGTAATGATACTGACGAGCCTCTAAAGTTACCTACAGAGTGACAAAGTGTAATTTCAATTTTTTTGTGTCTTTTGCATTTCTGTAATCATTCTAAAATAACTAAGAATTTTCCTTGTATTATGGACTCATTTAAAAGCTAATGATGTAGACAGCCTCCCTATGTAAAGGGATTTTTGATTTGCTTTGTCTATCTATTGAATAAATCAGTCACAAGTGTCCCCTTAAAAATGTGGATATTTTTCATAGCTCTATTTTCTCTTGAAAACGTTTAAAAAAAACCAAGGATATAGGGGCGGAGATATAGTTCATTTAACTGTACAAGCTAAATTTTATCATAATCTGACAAATGGTTTCCAAGAAATTTGACAAGCGCGTTTGTATGGAAATTTCAGAGCGTCGCAGGACTCTTAACCTCTGCTTTGATTACCATTAAACTTAGAGTTAAGAAGGTAACCCGAGCTTATGCACGTCGTTCGACCCACACTAATACTTACCAAATGTGATACAACTAAATAAAATAAAATAAGCCTTAATTGCTGTAACAACTATGTCTATGAGTATGACAACATCCGAATGTAAATTGTTTACTTAACTATATTTAACCATTTAACTTTTAGCTGGTTACATCGGCAGCCTATTTTTTTTTTACAGCTTGTCCTTCGACAAAGGCCTCTTCTAAGGCTTTCCATTTTGCTTTGTCCTTCGCAGTGCGTGTCTATTCTGGACCAGATATCTTTTTCATGTCGTCTTCCCAACGTTTGATTTGTCTTCCTTTTTTTATGATTAAATGGGCCCACGTTTGACCACAACACACCTGATGGAAAGTGACGATGCGGTCTAAGATGGAGCACGCTTTCCATTCCGTTACTAGTTTCGTCCACTTCTATTTATTTTTCCTTAACATGTGTCCTGTCCATCTCCATTTCAGGATTTTGCATACGGTGAGTATATTTTTAAATTTAGTTTTGCTCTTTATAAATTTTAATCTCACCTTATCTCTTTTTTTAACTCTAACTACGCTTCTTTCTATTCCATTTTGGCATACTTGGATTTTTTTGAGTTGCTGCTCGGTTAGTATTTTATCGTCACGCCTTTCCCCCGAGGGAGCTGGCAGATGTGTAATACAACACCCACACTTCGCCGGACGATATTCAGTCCCAAATGTAACAGGGGGCGCGCCTGTCGCCATACACCGGGCTCCAGTCACGTAGCAGATGACATACAATACGCACATATGTTCACACAATGAACAAATTGGTGCGTGCCGTCGGCTGAGTTTGAACTCGCTCCCTCTTGCTTGAGAGGCGGGCCTTCTCCAACTAGGCTATTGCATCGGTGCACATGTTTGACATCCATATGATAAACATGGAAGGAGACATGTGTTGTATAATTTTCTTTTCTCTCTAAAGTGATCCAACTATTAAGCATTAAATAAATCTGTTATGACCTCTATCCCGTCTAAATGATCAAGGTCGAAACCGGATATCGCATCCATTAGCACTGTGGCCTATCTATATCCTCTTGATTACCTCTCATAAATCCTGGCCCGTGTCTATCGGATCCAAATCCAACACATAATCCGCGTATCGAAATCCAACTATCCATTCATAATTATGTTAAATACTAATATTTATACTACTAGCTGTCACCCCGCGACTTCGTTTGCGTTTATTATTTATATATATATGTATATGTGAGCTATCCTATCTGTTAAGTTAGATCGAACTGCACACGGTGTGCAAATTTGATTGAAATCGGTTAAGTAGTTTAGGAGTCTATAGCGGACAAACAACGTGACACGTAATTTATATATATTAAGATTTTTACATATTTATGTACCTACTTACTAATATACTAGCTGCGCCCCGCAGTTTCACCCGCACGGTCCCACAAGAACGGTTAACCTTCTCGGGATAAAAAGTACCCTATGTCCTTTTCTGTACTCCGCACAACGTGTATGCAACATTTCAAGACGATCGGTTGAGTAGTTGAGACACAAACTCACTTTCGCATTTATAATATTAGTTAGGATTAGGATTATAAAATCGAAGTAACTCTGTCTGTTTGTAGGCTTTTCATGGCTAAACGGCTGAACTGATCTTAATAAAATTTAACTCTCTACAGGAACTGTTACTTTTCTTTTGAAATAAAAAGTACCCTAGTCCTTTTTTGTACCCCTGACAACGTGTATGCAAAATTTTATAATTATCGGTTGATTGTTTAAACTGTTTAAGAACACTGTTTGAGAACACTCCCGACTAATTTACCTTTCGAACAAAATCATAATAAAACTCGGTTCTTCCGTTCGGGACCTATGATGTTACAGACAGACACTCATAGACACTCATAGACACTCATAGACACACACTCTTCAAACTCATAGCACCCCGTCGTTTTTGCGTCGGGGGTTAAAAAGTTGGTAAGTAAGTTAGTAAAGCCCGAATGGCTAGCCTGGTGTCAGAGTCTTAAGGCCACCCGAAGGACTCTAATAGGTGACTTGACGAGTAATGTTGGAGGACAACAACCAGGAGGGCCATTCCTACGCGTGAGATGAGATGAGATTTTATCTTGGTCGCTCTCACAGCTATGACGTTTCAAACGAGAGCAACAAGGACAAAAAAAGGTGAGATGGAGATCTCAAATCTCCGAATACAGGGCCTACAGTTTCCCGTGTCATTCGACCCATGAAAATCCCACGGTCCCATCCGAACTCTGACCGTGTCGCACTTTGCAAAACTCGTCAACAATAATGATCATCACACTATCACACTAATATTATAGGGTCAACTGGGGCAAATGTGTCTGTGGGGCAATTGCGTCTTTCGAGAATTACTGAAAAACCCTTCACAAATTAGGCAACTAACGCCATCTTGTTTAGATTATTGCAAAGATAGAGAAATAGGTAGATGGCGCCTAATTTGTGAAGGGTTTGTCAGTAATTCTCGAAAGACGCTATTGCCCCACAGACGCATTTGCCCCAGTTGACC
Organism: Peribatodes rhomboidaria; assembly: GCA_911728515.1. Classification (NCBI taxonomy): domain Eukaryota; kingdom Metazoa; phylum Arthropoda; class Insecta; order Lepidoptera; family Geometridae; genus Peribatodes; species Peribatodes rhomboidaria. The sequence continues at coordinate 5,423,992 of OU452190.1, forward strand.
CTAAATGCGAAAGTTTGGAGGAATGGATGGATGTTTGATACTCAATTATGCCAGAAAGGCTGAGCGATAGATCATAGTTCAGAATAGCACATAAGCTACTTTTTAACCGCGTGTTGTCTAAACTTTTTAACTGCATGTTGTCATGCACACCGCAGTGTAATCCCAAATACAAATTTTACAAATACAAATACAAATTTGCGAAAGTTTGAACGTATGGAAGGATGTTTCGTTACTATATGTTTAAACATTTTTTGTATCTTCTTTTGTATTGCGTAAGTAAATTAATAAACTGAACGGATCTGGAAGAAATTTGGCACAGAGATAGATTACAGTCTGGAAAAGCACATAAACTACTGTTTGACTTGACCGTGGGTAGCACTGCGAGGCGCAGCTAGTTTTTATATTACTTACATCAGAAGATCAATAGTGCGCCTCCTGTACCTACGAGTACGTACAAATATACCCGCTTTCATATACTCCACAGAGTCTTCAGTATCCGTTCATATTTCCGGAACACCCACTGCGTTTCCATAGCTACATTTTAGTACGCGCGATACACGTGTGTATTTGAGCAAAAACATTTGCAAAAAGCATATCTCGAAGGTCTCTTGAGTACGTAAGCGACTGATATACGAGCAGAGTACCTGCGATCTCTTTGAAAGGAGCAATACGTAAGTAGGTAATAAACTTACACCGTAAATACATCAAGGGATCTAGGACGAGTAAAAGAAAAGTCAGAAGATTAATCAACGTACTGAATGTGGGTATCGGTAAGTATATGTAGGTATACCTAATTTAGTAGGTACATTTAAATTAATTGAAATGCCTTGTGTGTACAGTACCTAAAGGAACTGGTCAAACAACGAGATGCGACAGCGGCGGCGTGCAGTTCAGTGGTGTCATTGTGTCTGACGTTCTACTTTTTTCGTTTCAGAGGTCCAGCTATGTAAACAAATAATTGTTTCTGACCTATGACGGCTCGAACTTAATTTTGTCGCTTGATTGTGATTATAATTGATTGCATAGGCAGATAGGCAATTAAGCAAATAATTGCATGGGAAAAAAGCAAGCAAACAAGTTCGTATAAGCCGACTGACCATAGCCCTAATGTCCAAAGTTCCTAGCAGGGCTATTCACATCATTCATCACGTCACGGATTTCAAAAATTTTAAACCTAAATTATTCGAATCTCAGTCTATATTCATCAGTTTTTAAACGTGAGTAATTCTTCCGATCGGATTTATACTTGATTCCCCATTCCAAAATGAATAAAAGTAGACTGAGATTCGATTAATTTGAGTTTGAAATTTCTGAGATCCGATCGGAAACGTTTCCGAATGATTGAGAATAGCACCGCTGGACGCCCGAAGGCCTCTGCCGATTGCATGGTTGGACATCTAAACAGAAACATACCGCAAACTGCAGTTTAAACCCAGCAAATTACACGTACAGTAATAAGAATAAGAATAAGTTTATTTTTGTAACAATAACACAAGGTATTACATGACACCTGCATGACCTGCACCTGGTGAGTATCGATGACACCTGCAGAAGTTTAAAACTGAGTCGCAGATGTCAACGCCCTCGTCCGAAGATTTTTTACAAGAGTTAAATTAAATTAAAGTTATACAAACAGTACATTGTTTGTATAACCTACGCTGCGGAAAAGTTTTTATGACACGCGCTATCTCCCATGTGCATATTGAACACTGTGTACCGACCGTGTTACTGTCAACCCGTCAAAGGACAAAGCACCGCTGACGCAACGCAACGCGTCCAAGTAGTGTAACTAGACCTTAATAAATAAATAATAATAAATAAATCATTTATTCATCAAGTATCATAGACTCATACAAGTTTAAATTAAATAATCAGAGTAACAGTCACATTATTATCATCATAAATTGCACCACATTAATAATTAACAGAATAATATAAATACATTGTGAATTAATAAACTAGAATGGACGAAATCAAAATGTCAGTAAGTACAAAAATAAAATAAAAAATAAAAATGACAAAAATCAGATAATGTTATTGCCATAATTCAATTCAATTCAATTATTCCAAGTCCATAAAAGTACAGAAAGTTACATTACAACAAAATAAAATAATAATTCAATAAGATGTCAAATATAAAAATATAGAAAATCAAATAAATTCAGTGTAGACGCAAAATAATATTAATAATTCATAAATTTAAATAAAACATGACCTTAAACCATGATGTTTAAACCATGGCTCACCACAAACATTTCGTCAACTGGTTATTAGTCTGTACATGAACCATATAACAATGGTTCATGTACAGACAGTCAAACCTACATGCGAATACATTTAGGATGGTGTTGGGGCTGGCCCGGACCCTGCGTGCTAGATGTGCACCGTTTTCGCATGGTCGAGTAAAAAAAATATTAATAAAAAAAAGTATTATTGGCTCATTTAAATCAATAACATCACAAGCTACCTTACATTTACTTAAACATCGTGTATGTATAAACAACGGCAATAGTCTAGGATATTATTGCACTCATCACTATGACCAACTTTCACTATGGGGTCAAGCCTGAAATCGAGAAAAAAACAGCTGTTCTTCACATTTTGTTAACGATCAATGCATTTTTTATGTGGAACATCTGTTTTGACGTGACAACGCCTAATGAATCGATAAATTTCCGCTGCACGCACGAAAAAGGATGACTCCTTGTCCCGTTACGATCGGAGCGAGAGCGCTATACGAGCGAGCTTAAGGCACGATCGGCTTGCACCGCATCTATCTCTCTTCCACTCGATTGGCCTATGTCCGAGGAGAAGTTTTCATCAATGTTTTGTTATGACGTTGTCACGTTAAACTATTATCCGTAAACCGACTTGACAGACCAGCAATTTTTTTCCCCGATTTTAGGGTTGGCCTGTGGTAAAAGTTTTTCTTAAGGATGAGTTCAATGAAATCCTAGAATATGACCATCGTTTAAAGATACACTCTATTTATACACTTGCTTGGTTCGTAAAACTAGCAGAGGTACGAAAATAACTCTTTCTCACTGAATAGAACCCATAAAACTTTATACCTATTCGTTAACCGCCAGAATCAAGTCACAAACAAACAAAAGTCACATAAAAGTTTTGCTATTATGGCTGGAAGCTGGAAGGTCAAATCTTCTCTGGATTAATCTGGTTTCTTTTGTTGTGTTTATTATATTGTACATAGTATGAAATATGATGGACTGACGTCTAGCTTGTTTTGTTTATAAAATTTGAGACAGTTGAGCTAAGTTTCACGATTTGGTTTCCAATAAGTTTAATAATACCATGAATACAACGAAGTAATGGAGAACCATTACTTCGTTGGTAAACAATTAAAACAATTTTATGTAGTTGGTAAGTTATGTGTTTGAGGTAAGATTTGTGAAGATCCGAAGACGGGTCTGAGCAGTAGCGCACTCGTAGCGCCTCACTCAACTGCTGTCTTTGTACTTCTTCACTCTACAAAACTTCAAGGCTAGAGTGAATAAGTACCTTATAGGTCGTCGTGCTCCATCTAAGACCACAACGTTGCTTAACATCAGGCGAGTTGGTGGTCAAACGCCGACCTATCCTACTAATATTATAAACGCGAAAGTTTGTAAGAATGGATGGATGGATGGATGGATGTTTGTTACTCTTTCACGCCAGAACGGCTGAACAGATCTAGACTAAATTTGGCACAGAGATAGATTATAAACTAGAATAGCACATAGGATACTTCTTAACCGCGGGTGAAACCGTAGGGCGCAGCTAGTTCTACATAAAAAAAAAGTATAGATATACAACCTACTTGAATGGTGTAAACCCTTCTTATCCAAACATGACACTGTCAAGTTGGACATGTCCATTCAAACTGTACTTTAGTTAAATAGCTTATCCTACAAAGATACTCGTACATTGTAGTGTTTTCCTTTTTTTTTTTTTTTTTTTTATAACATACTAGGCATGCGTTTGACCACTGACTCGCCTGATGGGAAGCGTTGCCGTGATCGAAGGTGTAACACGCTTGCCTAGGAGATACCTATTCACTTTACTCTTAAACACCCCCGGATTGTATTTAGGTGGAAAGGGTTCCATTAATATATCTATTTAAAACTGCCTCAAGTTTCTATTTCTTTATAAGATTAGGCTTTATCCGAACTAGGAAAACTGTGAGCGACTGACGGAATGACTGTTTGCTTCTAGTTCGCCAGTCACCCTATATACAACGTGTTGCTTTGCATTCCAGCAGAATTTGTAGAGCTAGTTTGTTTGTTTGCTTAGTGGGGCATTTTCCACTTGATTGGGCCAATGTGCGTGAACTCTTCTTCTCTTTCTATCCTCTCACTCGAACCAGCCCAGGTGCTCCCAGAAGGTTAGCAGCCATTTCAGGCTGCCACAAGCCTCCGGGAGCGACGATGGAGATTGAAGAGAATTGTAGAGGTAGTTATTAGTTATAGTCATTAGTTATTATAGAACAGCTTTTCCATACAAAAACTCGTTATGATTTATGAAACGGGAATTTCTCACTCGTATCGTATGATTCAGTCGATTATTTCGACTATAGTTTCAACCGCATTCGGAGGTCTTTATCAAAGCGAGTGTGTCACTAATGTGTTATAACCACGTTAGTTTCCATAGTCAAAAAATTCGTTCATCGTCGACAAAATGTATTGAACAGCAGCTTTTTTTTCTATTTCAAGGTTCCCCCATAGTTTATTAGTGTTCTGCTAGTAGAGCATAACTACCTCTACAAATTCCGCGGGAATGCAAAACAACACGTTGTATGTATGTATTTCATAAACTATTTTATTTAGCGTCACTTGTATGTTAGTTTGATTAATAATTCTTGTTTCAAATCTTGCAACTGTTTTTTGACAATCTACTAAAACAATTCTTATGGAACACACCAATTTATTTTCCGTGACAATACAACATTATAAGATCAAAACCATTTATCTCAAAAGCATTAGAGCATATTCTGTGCTCAAAAGATTGTTTAGGTGATACGTTCCACATCAGCTAGACAGATTTTGATACGTATTCTGCAAAGAAAGCAAGTTTTGTTATTATGGCAAATTTTGTTCCAACTAGGGATGCGAGCACGGACAATAAACCAAAAACTAAATTCTGGACACTTCCACACACGGCCACCTGTCCCCAAACTAAGCAAAGTTTGTACTATGGCTGCCAGAGACGATATACATCCTTAGATATTAAACTGACGTATTCAAATCGACTACATCGGCAATTTCCATACAAATTTGTCGATTTTGTAAATTTGAATCGTCAGTTTAAATGTCCGTGCTCACTCCCTAGGTCGGCATAATTCTCTGGCTTACTCATCTGTTAATCCGTTTAAAAATTATGAGTTTCATTGTAATACTAGCTGCGCCCCGCGGTTTCACCCGCGGTTAAAACGTATCCTATGTGCTATTCTAGACTATAATTTATCTCTGTGCCAATTTTCTACCAGATCTGTTCAGCCGTTCTTTTTTTTTTATGTAGAATAGATCGGCGTTTGATCACCAACTCGCCTGATGTTAAGCGACGTTGTGGTCTAAGATGGAGCACGACAACCTGTAAGATACTTATTCACTCTAGCTGGAGTTTTGTAAAGTGAACAAGTACAAAGACGGCAGTTGAGTGAGGCGCTACAAGTGTGCTACTGCTCAGACCCGTCTTCGGAACGGTTACACCGGACTACATCCCGAAACACGACTAGGTCATTTCACGGCATGGCTTGGTCCGGTGTGTGGTAACTAGCCACGGCCGAAGCCTCCCACCAGAGTTTGCTACCCGGTTAGCACTACCCGGGGACCACGTGTAGGGAATCAGAATAGAGTACACTCCTACGGACGTGGGTAGCTCAGCCCCCAAAGACGTGAAAGAGTAACAAACCATCCCATCCATCCATCCATCCATCCATTCTTAGAAATTTTCGCGTTTTTAATATTAGTAGGATTTCGTTTTTCCCCTAGGAGGAAAGGCTCGGGGGATTAAAGTAAAAAGTCTAGCCAGACAGAATTTATACCAAAGTAGGTGTAAGATATATTAAATTTTTCGTCCGAAAAAAGCCTAGTAAGTAATACCCGCGTCCTTCAACACCTAGACCTATTATACAACGTGTTGTTTTGCATACTCGCCGAATTTGTAGAGGTAGTTATACCACTAGCAGACCACGAATAAACCTTCGGGCAACCTTGAAATGAAGAAAAGAAAAAACAGCTGTTCCATACAAAACATTCGTTGATTGTCGTCAAAATGTATAAATCATCTATTTTTAGGGTTCCGTACCTCAATAGGAAAAAAACGGACCTCTTATAGTATCACTTTGTTATCCGTCTGTTTGTCTGTCTGTCAATGTCCTTTTTCTCAGGAATGCGTGAAGGTATCAAGCTGAAATTCATATAAAACTCAAGTCTACTGTCCCTTGGAGCTGTGGAAAAATCAAACTTCTAAGCCAACGCAATCAAAAGATACAGCCGTTTATGCTACAAATTTTCAACACTCACAAGGGAATCAGAACCGACAGGGTACTTCCCGTGAACTCAGAATCTTGAAATTTGGTACGAAGCAACGTCTTATTGCAAGCATAAAGCAAAAATTGTGAAAAGCATAAACTTTTAGTTACATCATTTAGTAAAAATATTAATTATTTTAAACTTACCACCCCTTTCCTAATGAATACTATAGGTTTGTACGGAACCCCTCGGTGCGCGAGTCCGGTTTTTTTCTCCATTTCAAGGTTCACCATAGCTTATTAGTCTCAGCTAGTGGAGTATAATAACTACCTCTTGCAAAGCAACACGTTGTATAATCTGTGCTTAGACGTCCCGTCGTTAGCCGAAAAATGCTAGGAAAATAATATTCATAGCATCCATTCATATTCATTGAGAAATTTATGTGCCGTCACGTCTAGGTGTGGTCTAGTTTCTATTAGCTACGTCATAAATGGAACAAGCGAGCAAATTACATGAAACACACAAGGTGCTGGTTGTAGATGTAGTTAGGGTCAACTGGGGCAAATGCGTCTGTGGAGTGGCCCTATTCGGAGATTTGAGATTTTCATCTCACCTTTTTTCGTCTTGTTGCTCTCGTTTGAAACGTCATAGGTGTGACAATGACCAAGATAAAATCTCATCTCATCTCACGCGCAGGAATAGCCCCCCAGTTGCGTCCTTCGAGTCTGACAAGCCCTTTACAAATTAGGCGCCGCCGCCTATTTTTTATCTATTTTCTATATTTAGTTGCAATAGTCTACACAAAATGGCGTTAGTAGCCTAATTTGTGAAGGGTTTGTCAGTAATTCTCGAAAGACGCAATTGCCCCACAGACGCATTTGCTCCAGTTGACCCTATACTTAAGGGTTCTCCCGTTATAGTGAACAACTTTTAGAACATACGTTTTTAAAATTCGAAAAAAAGGTACTTAATAGACTCTCCATACAAAATAATTATTACGTAAACAATTTTGTACTACAAAATAATTATTACGTAATTTTTTACCTCGAATTTTGCAAACTTGTGATCTAAGCGTTGTTTACTTTGATAAGTAGAACAACACCTTTAAGTATAGGGTCAACTGGGGCAAATGCGCCTTTCGAGAATTACTGACAAACCCTTTACAACTGATTTACCTAAAAATACTGCGACAAGCGCGAACGACGAGAGTACGGTTGTGCCAGGCGTTTTTTCAATTGAGCATTATTTACAGCTAACTATGGTGGATGGTAAATTATGCAGTGCCTTAACTGAAACCTCAAGCGCTCGACGTTATACAAGTACGAGTATTTGTGAAGCTACTCCAAAAGAAATGAACGATATTGATCACTGTTTCGGAAAACAATGCGAGAAAAGTAAATTTATGTTTGGATTATCGCCCCTGCATTCATGGATCCGTTTCTTCGAATATTTTTTTAATCTCTCTTACATGACTGACATCAAAAAATGGCAGGTTAGGTCGGAAGAAGATAAAACATTGTTAAAAGACAGAAAATTGTATTTACAAAACCAATTTAGGTCTAGGTTAGGCTTAATCGTAGACAAACCACGAAGTGGCGGATGCGGGACATTGAACGACGGCAATACTGTCAGAATTTTTTCATGAAACCTGAAATTTCAGCTGAAATCACAGGTTTAAAAAAAAATGATTTATCGTTGATCGTTGAAATTTAGAAAATATGCTTTAGAAACAGCTCGTCTTTTAGTTCAAGAATATCCGTGGTACAATCTTCCGTTCACTAAGCCCTCATCCATGGATCTGAGGTATTATAAACAGTGATATAAACATTCGATGGTTTCTATTGGGGAACTTTCCGATGAAGCTGAGAAAAATGACACAAGAACTCACAAGCATGGATTTAATTAATAGGCTTATGCTCAATTTAGACCCTTTTATAACAAGTCTTTGGAAACTTCCTCGGAAGAAAAAGAGCCTGTTTTCAAGTCAAATTTTAGATTTACTTATTGTTTAGGTTATCAAATTTTTTTTCTTATTAGTTCATCTGCAATCAGTCGCAAGACTATAAGCTGATTCGTTCAGTGATGCTGACGTGTAGGCGATGGGGCCAGCGCCTCATCTCTCCTCTCAGATCTATTTCAAGACTTCCTTCCGCTTCAGTCTTTTTCTGTTGGTAGATTTTAGAAGTTGTGTTACTAGAGGATTGGGATGTGAGGTCAAACGGTCCACGTACGTTTTCTTGAGCCTCACTATTTCTGTGTGGATTGTCGGTACATTGAGATGTTCGTGTATCTCTTCGTTTTTAGAAAACCACGGAGCATTCGCTATTGTACGCAGAATGTTATTTTGGACTCTCTGTATACACAGGATGTTGGTATTGCTGGCAGTGCTCCATAATGAGATGCCATACGTCCAGATAGGTTTTAGAACACTGTTGTATATCAGTAATTTGTTGTCGACTGAAAGGACAGAGTTTCTTCCCATTAGCCATTGGAGGTTGCGGAATTTATGGTTAATCTCGTCTCTTTTCTTTTTAATGTGGACTTTCCAGGTGAGCCTTCTATCCAGATGAAAACCTAAGTACTTTATGCAGTCAGTTTCTGGCAAATAGTCGGTACCTAGTTTTACTGGTGGACAGCTTTCATTTCTGAGCGTGAATGTGATGTGATTAGACTTTTGGGGGCTAGCCCTAATGCGCCATTTTGTCATCCATGCGTTCGTCGCGTCCAACAGACACTGGAGTTTGTTGCTCGCCACTCGTGGAGCTTCATCAGTGGCTAGATAGGCAACATCGTCAGCATATGTTGCAATGGTCACGTTCTCTGCTGTAGGGAGGTCTGACGTAAAAATGTTATACAGCACGGGACCAAGCACAGATCCCTGTGGAACACCAGCCTTGATTTTATGTAAAGTGGATCTTGCATCTCTTTGTTTAATTTGAAAGAATCTGTCTGTTAGGTATGATTGTATAATTAAAAATAAGGAGTGTGGGAGTTTCTCTTTCACTTTGCATAATAGACCCTTGTGCCAGACTTTGTCGAAAGCTTGTTGCACATCTAAGAAGGCCGCCGAGCAGTACTGTTTCTTCTCGAAACAACACCTGATTGTTTGGTATACCCGATGCATTTGTTCTATTGTGGAGTGAGACTTTCGAAATCCGAACTGGTGTTTAGGAATGACATCACAATGGTCCATGTGTTCTGTTAATCGCATTAGAAAAACTTTTTCCCATAGTTTCGAGAGGGTTGGAGTAAGGCTTATTGGCCGGTATGATGAAGCCTCATGTGGTGGCTTTCCTGGTTTGTGAATCATAATTATTTGAGATATTTTCCAAACTTTAGGAATGTAGGACGTTCTCAGGGTAGCATTGAAAAGAGAAGCGAGGAACGCAAGGCATTTTCTGGGAAGTTCCTTCAAAATTTTGTTGGTTATCAGGTCAAACCCTGGCGACTTGTTGGAGTCCAATCGTCTGATTTCGCCTGCTAACTCCTTTGGCGATGTGGGTTTGATAGGTAAGTGAAGCTGTAAGTCTTGCAGAAGTTTTTCGTCTACGTCTGATTCATCACCACCACTGTTGTTCGGTCGAAAGACATCAGCTAAATAGTTCGCAAATAATTCAGCTTTATCAGCATCTGTTCTCATCCAAGAATTGTTTGATCTCAGAGGTGGGGAGAATTGTTGTGGTTTACCTGAGACTTTTGTTGCATTCCATAGAGAGTTTTCTCCCTTACCATGGGGAGACATGTTTTCCAGATGACTTCGGAGTCCTGAGTTTGTAGATTCTTTCAGGAATAGCTTGAGTTGTTTTGCAGCTATGTTGAACGCCTTTTTATCTTCCGAGTGTTGAGACTGGTGCCATATTCGTCTAAGACGTCTTTTTTCAGTGATTTTAGATTTTACTTCATTACATTGTGAGGGTATCAGGGAGGACCGACATATGTAAGGCGTATTCATCCAGGCGGATACCTGTATTAAGTTGGTAATGTATTCGCAGGCCTCATCTACTTCCTCCTGGGTCTTCAGAGAAATATTTAAGTTAATGTTCTCATCTAGGTAAGATCTAAAATTCTCCCAGTCCGTTTTCCAATTTGTTAGAGACTCTTTCGGATCTTCGTTGATAACACTGGTGCTTAGGGTTAGAATTACAGGGGTATGGTCCGATGTTCCATCAAAGCTAGACTCTATGGAGGAATACAGATGACCGATGCCTTTTGTCACGAAAAAGTCTAATAAGTCCGGTAGTTTATTTGGATCGCTAGGCCAGCTAGTGGGTTCGCCAGTTGATACTGGTAGTAACTGGAAAGCTTCTATACAATTTTTTAGCGTTCGGCCTCTAGGAAGCGTAATACGTGATCCCCAAAGCGTGTGCTTTGCATTCCAGTCCCCTCCTGCAATGAATATGTTTCCTAATCGGGCAAAGTAGTTTTCAAACATTTGTTGCGTTATTTTATGTTTGGTTTTCGTCGTAAAAAACTCTCATGACACAAACGTAACACACAATCGTCCTAATGCAGCCACAACTATACCACAGATTCCAAACTCATCTCGTGGTAAGAGAACATATTCCGATATCACAGCAAATCGGCTCCACCCAAATGCAGAAATCCAATCTAACCCACAACAAAGCTCCTCAACAAGCTCGACTATAGAACAAATTCTCTCAAAACAGTCTGAGAAAATTGAGCTACTCTTACAACAAATAGGAACCCTATTAAGCCTATTGACAACCATAGTTTCCAAGTTACATTCATAGCTTCACTGCGCATCGCAACGTGGAATATAAACGGACTATCACCGAACATTTTAGAACTTGCAGAAGTGATAAAAAGTAACAAACTGGATGTTGTCCTCATATCAGAATCTCATTCCACTAAAAACAGTTGCTACCGAATGAAAGGCTTTAATATCTACTATACCCCTCATCCTGATGAAGGCAAAGCACACGCAGGCACCGCCATAGCAATTAGATCCAACCTAAAACACTCCCTGCTAGAAGAATATGCTACAGAACACATTCAAGCTACAACACTTAGGTTAGAAGACCGAGCAGGACCAATAACACTGTCTGCGATCTATTGCCCACCCAAACATAGGTTATCAAATAAGAACTTTTATTGCTATTAAAGTAAATCATATTAATGTTTTTAAATTAAGTTATAATAAATTATGTTTCAATCGAATAATTGTTAGAGTGAGAAACTTGGTGAATAAAGGGCAAAAATATAAGTGAAGAACTTTTTGTTTTAATTGAACTAGTTTATTAATATAGTTTATTGAAAATTTTGTGTAAATTAATTTTTGAAGGCAGAAGCATTATTTAAGATCTAGTTTGTTAGATAATTTTATTTTTTAAGACTTTGTAGAGCTAGTTGTTACTGTTATATTTAGTTTTATTAATAGTATTTTCATGCTAGAGTTAGATTTAAGCGTCATAAAAATCTAGTATTTTTTAAATTTTTTGTTTTTAATTCTAGCATGCTTAAAAAAAATTACAATAGAGGATATAATAAATTATGATTTTTCGATTAAATTGTATTATTATTTATGTATATTATATTTTAAGTAATATTTACACAACGAATAACCGCTAATTAGGATTTAAGTAATTTTGTACGCCGTTCTTAGGACGCGGTACCACAGTGCGACGGTACGTACCAATTTGTTCATTGTATGAACATATGGACGTGTTATATGTCATCTGCTACATGACTGGAGCCTGGTGTATGGCGACAGGCTCGCTCCCTGTCACATTTGGGACTGAATATCGTCCGGCGAAGTGTGCGTGTTGTATTACACCTCTGCCAGCCCTCTGCCCCCTATGGGGAAAGGCATGACGATATGTTATTGATCTGTTAAGAGGGCCGCGACGCACTGAAATTTCTATTCAAACGCGCTACTCAAATTTCTTGAAAACCGTTTGTCAGATTATGATGAAATTTAGCATGTACAATTAAATTAACAATATCTTCGCCCCTATGTTCTTGGTTTTGTTTAAAAACGTTCTCAAGCGAAAATAGAGTTATGAAAAATATACTCATTTTTAAGGGGTCTCTTTTGACTGATTTATTCAATAGGTAGACAAAGCAAATCAAAAATTCCATTACATAGGGAGGTTGTCTACATCATTAGCTGTTAAATGAATCAATAATATAAGGGAAATTCTTAGAAACTTAAGAATGATTACAGTAGTGCAAAAGTCATAAAAAAAATTGAAATTGCGCTTTGTCACTCTGTAGGTAAGTTTAGACGCTCGTCAGTATCATTACTCGCTCTCTTCACTCGTCTTCTTCTTCTAGACGAAATGGCGATAGAATATCTTAAGCCAATGCGAAGTTAGTCTAGATCGCCTAGGTCGAAATTAGTTAGGTCGCCGGACTCTTAAGCTCATAACTTTGAACTGACATTCGAGCCTCAGGACCAAGTAACTAAGATTTTTTTTTTATAAGGCATAAACATATATATGTAGGTATAATATAACATGTATTTCATACTAGAATTGACATTTTCGAACTGGAGTATACCAGGGGGATGCTAGCCAGCACCCTCTCTCTCACACGTAGTTAGGCACTTGAAAAGACAACACGAGCTTTGTGTTGAATATTGCGTCATCTAAAAACAAAGGAACAAATAAATAAAATATGGCCACATTTCGCAAGCAAGTTCAGATTTTGAAATACGCGAAATTATTTACTGCCTCGTGCTAGCGTGAATGATAGACGTTCGACAAAATGTGTTCGCGACAGCAACTAATTTTTTTTACCCGACTGCGCAACTAGGAGGGTTATATTTTTCGAGTGTATGTATGTATTTATGTATGGAGGTATGTTTTCTTTGGCACGCCCTACAGCCTAAACCGCTTGATGTATTTCGACATATGAGGTGTCATTTGAATCGTCTTGGTTATGGAGGTGACAGGGTACAACATTTTGTAGCCGAGTTTTTTTTGTTTTTAACCGACTTCAAAAACGAGGAGGTTCTCAATTCGACCGTATTTATGCTTTTTTATATTTGTTCGCGGGTAACTTATGGGTTACGAGTCGTTTATGAACCGATTCTGATGATTCTTTTTTTGTTTGGTAGATCATACTTTATAGGTGGTTCCATACAATACTTAAACCTGTATCACACAAACTTGTTTACATGGATGACGAATTACGTGATAGGAAGTCGTTTTTTTTAAGTTTTTTTTTTTTATGTAGAATATGTCGGCGTTTGACCACCAACTCGCCTGATGTTAAGGGACGTTGTGGTCTAAGATGGAGCACGACGACCTATAAGGTACTTATTCACTCTAGCCTTGAAGTTTACTAGAGTGCAGAAGTACAAAGACGGCAGTTGAGTGAGGCTCTACAATTGCGCTACTGCTAAGACCCGTCTTCGGAACGGTTACACCGGACTACATCCCGAAACACGACTAGGTCATTATTCACGGCATGGCTTGGTCCGGTGGGTGGTAACTAGCCACGGCCGAAGCCTCCCACCAGAGTTTGCTACCCGGTTAGCACTACCCGGGGACCACGTGTTGGGAATCAGAATAGAGTACACTCCTACGGACGTGGGTAGCTCCCTTGCCTTTTGTTATTCTTTTCAAAGTTGGACCATTTTCCGATTGTTTTCCTATAATTTTTCTAGGCGTGAGTATTTTATTTCTCTCAATGATTCCTTACGTCTAGAACTATTAAGTATTAGTCAGATATAGCTATCTGACTTAACTCACGTATGCACCTTTGCCATTTTAAAAATCAATTAATAAGCACACAACATACGATCAAATGATCAGCATCTGTCCAATTTGGATGTCTGACGTAGATCTTGTCCAATAAAACAAATTAGGTGCGCACATGAATGGCCTGACGCCCTGCGATGTCATGTCAGTCCCTGTCACTCGTTCGACAAATCACGCGAGTAAGAGTGAGAGACATAATATCGTACGAGCGAGAATGGCTTGATCGGCTGATGTCACATAATTACAAATCCTTTTGCAATTACGGATATCAATCATTGTGATCTAGACTTCTGTTTGGTTTCGGGTTGGTGATGATTATACTCGTAGATGGCTGTTGAGGTTTATTTTTAGTCGACTTCCAAAAGGTTCTATAGGTTCTATGTTCGTATGTATGCTTTTTTATTTTTGTGTATGTTTATCGATATTTTTGGCAGCAGAATTAGTCTAGGTATACTTACTAACAATATAAGGTCAACTGGGACAAATATGTCTGTGGGGCAATTGCGTCTTTCGAGAATTACCTACTGACAAACCCTTCACAAATTAGGCGCCACCTACATCTTGTTTCTATCTTTAGTTGCAACAATCTGTACAAGATGGAGTTAGTTGCTTAATTTTTAAAGGGTTTGTCAGTAATTATTGAAAGAAGCAATTGCCCCGCAGACGCATTTGCCCCAAATGACCCTACATACTTTAGAAGTTGCTTTTAGGAAACTTCTATTAAGGCTGTGCATTTGTGCCACTGTACATACCTACTATATTTATATTATTTTCATTGTTGGACGGTGCGGGTGGCATTTTACAAATCGTTCCTCTTCACCCTTGAAAGTTGCCGCTATAAACAACTAAAAACTAAAACAGCACTAAAACTTCAAGAAAATATCACCACACTTTTTATTTTTATTATTATTTATTTTTCTAAGTTAAGATACATACTCGTACATATTAATGATCATACACTCCAACCAACTGCTACGCAGTTCGGTAGAGTTGGTAGAACTGCGTAGCAGTTTGTAGGCAGAAAAAATAACTAAAATACGGGCTCACCTAAATGTAGTAAATCCTATCTTAACTAATATTATAAATGCGAAACTGAGTTTGTTCGTTTCATTTGTGTGATAAGCTTTTACTACTCAATCGATCATCAGGTAATTTTACACATACGTTGTCAGTACAGAAAGGAACAAGTAACATAATCAAAAGAAAATAAAAAAAAAAGGCTGCAAAATTTTGTACCCTATGTCACTTCCACTATCAAGACGATTCTCTTTCGTCTCGCACGCTTACCAGAGCGGACGTGTGTCGCGCTGCTTCGACTTTTTAGTAAATATAACTCGCAAATATCTCAATCCGCGCAAATAAAAACATACCTTGTCATCACATACAGTGCATCCAAAGTTTTACGTGACAAATTCTGTTTCTCCTTTCACTTTATTACTATTACCTGACGTGCACGGCGCGCTCGACCACTCGGCGGCGCCCCGCACCTCATAACATCTTTCGAGTAAAAGAGACAATTGCCATAATTGCTGTCCTATTCTAACTTGTATACTACGCGGTCCCTGTGACGCGAGCAGCCCGTAGCGCCTAACGACTGTGCTACGGCCAACGCAGTGCTACGACTTGTGAACAGTGATACAAATTAAAACATAAAACAACAGCGCTACGTGTGGATCAGTTATAGCGGGAAACACAAACTGCAGTAAGCATTTAAATTAAATTGTTTGTCTTCATCAGAACGCCACCAAGTTAAATTTGTTATGATGATACGTTCACCGGAAAGGAGATTTGGATCGGCTCCGAATCTCACGCCATCAGACGATGAGAACTCTGAGAGTAGTATTACAAACCGCAAAAGAAAACGATTTACCGAAATGGATGAGCTAAAGAAGGATATTAGCGAGCAAATAGAAAGCTCCTTAAAATCTTTTTCTGAGTCCTATTTGCACCAAATAGAAAACATTATGTCAGCTCTCAAAGACATCCAACTAGTCACAAACAACGTTCAGAACAGCATCACGTTTCTTTGTGAAGAAAATTCTGAGCTAAAGAAAAAAATTGTGAATCTGGAGAACCAAGCTAAATCGGACAAGGAGCAGATGATACTATTGGAAGAGAAATTTGAAGAAAATAAGAGAAATGAAAGAAAATGTAATTTGGAAATAAGAAATATACCAATGAAAAGCGATAATAACAAAAATGATTTGTACAAAATGATTGGAACTCTGTCGGTAAATATCGGCACAACTCTGGAGAAATCGGATATCAAGGATATTATAAAAACAAACAATAACAAAAAAGAAAACAGTACAATTATTATTGAATTCACAAACACTTTCATCAAAAATGAAGTTATGAAAGCCGTAAAAACTTTCAACATAAAAAACAAAAACAACAAATTGTGTGCCAGACATTTAGGCATAACAGCGAAAGGCGATGTCCCTATTTTCATATCGGAAAACCTGACACAGAAAGCTGCTAGACTCTATTTTCTGGCCAGAGATTTAAAAGCTGCACGGCATTATAAATATTGCTGGACCAACTATGGAAAGGTGTACTTGCGTCTTGACGACAACTCGCCAATTATTCCGATAAAAAGTGAATCACAAATACAACAATTAGCTGTTAAGTGACTATTTTATAAGTTCTGTCTAACACTCATCATTTTATCCATGTTTCAAGTCAATGTCAATACTCCGCCAATACCATACTGTGCAAACAACATTTATACCTGTTTCAATACTCAATTTTTGACAGTTACACTAAGTAAGCTATTCTATACGCTAACTTCGCGTTCTCTCAAGAGTACATATATACCGCCAAACAAGTCGATTAGCATAAATATACATATATTCATATACACATGTCCTCCTCACTTTTCCCTTTTCGATAATGGATAAGTCTGATTACTTAATACAAGAATTGGACAATACAAGCAATATAACAGCCATCACATGTAACATAGAAAGTCTTGATAAATGTTTACCACAAAACACTCCCAATCTCTCATACATCTGTCAAAATATTCGAAGTATTCATAAGTCCTCAAATATTGATGATCTAGATGCAAACTTAAGTATGCTTAAATTACAAGTTGATTTAATTGTTTTAACTGAATGTCGAACTAATCCAAATAAACCGTTGCCGCATAAAATAGACTATCTGACATATGGCTCCACCAAAAAAGTTAATCAAAACGACGGGGTTGTAGTTTTTGTTAAAAAAACGATTGAACATTCGGTTACAGAAGTCATGCTAAACGGAGCCTCCTGTCTAGAAATCGCTACTCCTCATTGCATTATCATAGGAATCTACCGCCCTCCGTCTGAAACAAACAAAACTTACTTTATAAACTCCCTCGACAAATACCTAACCTCTGAACATCTAAAAAACAGAAACATTACATTGACAGGTGACATAAACCTGAATATATTAGAAGGCCACAGCGATAATGACACAAATACATACCTGGATATGCTAGCGTCTCATAGCTTAATACCGGGCCACACATTTGATACGAGAAAAAATAGCTGCCTAGACCATATTATCACCAATTTAAGCCCCAATACCCACAAAGCCACTATTGCTGTTCTTGAAACGACCATTACAGATCACAAAATGACAAGTATGTTTATTTACAAAAAGTCTAAACATAATTTTAAACCTACAAAAACTAAATCTATAACTAATTATTCAGATGCAATAGAAACTTTAAAAAATAAAATTACCCCAAAACTATTTACTATACAGGACCCGGATATTTTAACATCCAAATTGATTACTTTAATTAAAGACTCTTTAAACGAAAACACTAAAATAATTAAACTTTCAAATAGTAAAATTATTATCAAGCCGTGGATAACCCCCGGAATACTAAAATGCATTAAACATAGAAATAATCTACAAAACCAATTAAAACTAGACGAAACAAACGAAGTTCTTCAAATAACATACCGTAGAAATAGAAATTTTTGCAACAACTTATTAAAAAAACTAAAAAATAAATATGAAAAAGATCTCCTCGATAAGGCAAAAACGAACAATAAAACTTTATGGAGCTGTATAAAAACCGTAACTAATCTAAAGAAACACAAAAATCCAAATAATGAACTCCTTAGTCTTAAAAGTACTCCAACAGAATCCGCAGACTATATAAACAGCCATTTCAGTAAAGTTGGTTCATCCCTAGCTGAACAGATTAAACAAGATAATAAAGCCTCCGATTCCTACTTTAACTCGCTCAAATCATCCCCCAATTCCATTGGTATCATCCAACCTGACGCTTTCGAAGTAAATTCTATAATAGCAAACCTAAAAACTGATTCGGCAGCCGGTTGGGACGACATTTCTACAGCTTTTATCAAAATGGCGAAAACCGAACTTACTCCCATTATCACTCACTTATCCTCATTAGTCTTTGACAACGGAGTTTTTCCTCATCTTTTAAAAAGATCTATTATACACCCAATATTTAAGGATGGAAATAGAGACGATATCAATAATTACAGGCCCATCTCAGTACTACCGGTTATAGCGAAAATCCTCGAAAAATTAATTAACACGCGTCTAATAAAATACTTAAATAAAAACAAACTGTTATCCGATTCACAATACGGTTTTCGTGAAGGTGCAAGTACAGAAGATGCTATTCTAGATCTTACTAAGCATATTACTAAACACATAGATGAGAAAAAGAAAACTCTCTGTACTTTCCTTGATCTAAAAAAGGCTTTTGATACAGTCTCTATTTCTATCCTTCTCCGCAAAATAGAAAAAATGGGAATAAGAGGAACCTTCCTGAAACTAATAGCAAACTACCTCACTGATCGAACACAGCGTGTTAAGCTCGATAACAACAATTTTAGTAACGATATTCCCGCCACTAATTATGGCGTACCACAAGGTAGCGTCCTTGGACCGACTTTATTTCTCATGTTTATTAACGATTTAGCCAACCTTACACTGAAGAATGGAAAAATAGTCTTATATGCCGATGACACGGCGCTCCTCTTTGAAGGGAAGAGCTGGAAAGCAGTATTTCGTATAGCCGAGGACGGACTTCGTGAAGTCATTAAATGGTTAAACATAAACTCGCTCACCCTAAATACTAAAAAAACCAATTTTATCACTTTCACCATTAAAAACTCCTTGCAACCTGATAATAATTTGTCCTTATTCGCTCACACTTGCGTCCCTGGAAACGCCGACAACTGTAACTGTCAAAAAATTGAAAGAGTAAACGCCACCAAATACCTCGGTGTTACTTTGGACAATAAGCTTTCTTGGTTTCCACATCTAGACATAGTCACAAAGCGAGCTAGAAAATTAATCTGGTTATTTAAGCATCTGCGAAACATCTCTGACACCAAACTCTTAACGTACATCTATATAGCTCTCGTACAATCCATACTTTCCTATTGTATAACTATTTGGGGCGGCACTTTTAAGTCTCGGTTCATAAGTATCGAACGGGCCCAGAGAAGTATTCTTAAAGTAATGCTAAAAAAACGTAAAATGTACAGTACTTCTAAATTATATAGTGAAGCAGATATTTTGACTGTCAGACAGTTATATATATTACGATGTATCGTAAAAGTGCATAGGGCTAATGCTGTAGACCCTGATATTATAAAAAAAAGGAATCCACTATCTGTAATAAAACAGCCATTTGTAAGAACTTTGTTTGCAAAGCAACAATTTTCGACACATTCCATCACAATTTACAATAAAATTAATCGACTAAAACATATTTACAAAATGTCACTTCAGCAATGTAAGACATGTATTCTAAACTGGCTAAAGAAACTTGATTATGAACTAACGGAGCGTATAATGACTCATGAAATAGATACTTATATGTACTTACACTACCCACCTTAACTTAACCTAGAAATTGTTACTAGCCACTAAGAGCCACTTTCAACCTAAAACTGATTTTTGAACAAATTTGTAAACACTAAAATATATTTATATGTAAACTTAAAGAACGAAAGAGCGGTCTCTCCTAACACAGGTTTTCCAAACTTAACAGGAGAGACCAACCCCTGTAATTTTACCAATTTTAGAAATAAATAAATTTTGAATTTTGAATTTGAATTTTTGATTCAAATGACACCTCACATGTCGAAATCCATCAAGCTGTTTAGGCTGTAGTGCGTGTCAAAGGAACCTCATACACACATACATACTTCCATACATACACTCGAAAAACATAACCATCCTTCTTGCGCAGTCGAGTAAAAATAAACGGCGCACCTTTCATCGGTACGGGGCAGAGGTCTAACTGCGCTGTCCAACGAGATGAACTACGGGCCTTCCCTAGGGGTAGTGGTCCAACAATTAAAAAAATATCGGATCTTGTAGGATCTCGGGTGAAATCGCGGGGCGATTTAACTGCCAAAAAGGCAATTATTTCCAAACAACATGTTGTACCCTATGTCATTTTCACTATCAAGACGATTCAAATGACTCCTCACATGTCGAAATCCATCAAGCTGTATAGGATGTAGGGCGTGCCAAAGAAACCTCATACACACATACAAACTTAGATACATACACTCGAAAAAAAATTCCCTTCTTCTTGCACAGTCGGGTAAAAATAATCGAACCACAAAACTCATCTTCCGTCTACATATCAAGATGACATTCAATTTATCTAGGCAGGCTTTCCGTCATTCTATTTCGGTATACTTCCAAGTATTTTCAAAAGCCATATAGGAGTGATAAGTTCAAGGCCAAGCATCTTTAAGTGTTTGTTAACCCTTAAGGATATCAAATTTCTATGATTTGTTGGCTACATCCCGTTTGGTATAAAATTATCCTATTTTGTAAACCATGTAATGTAAGGAGAACGTATACCAAAAGCAACTTTTTAATATACATGATTATGTACCTACATACTGCATTCGACTGCCTCGGTGGCTCAGTCGGTAGTGAACCTGCCTTCTGTGCTAGGGGGAGTGGGTTCGATTCCCACCTAGGGCATAAACATATGTTAAACAATGAACTAATTGGTTCGTCTGTCGGCTGGGTTCCAACCCGCTCTCTTTGGCTTGAGAGGCAAGTCTTCTCTGGCCAAGCTATCATCGCTAAGGGGTATGATTTTACCAAATGGGATACTTACCAAACGGTATGTAGCCGACTTATTGATTTTGTTTTTTTTTGCGCATATTTTTGCGGTGAAAAATAATTTTGGCCTGGCTGTTCATGTTCAAGGCCAACCCCGTTTTGTGGAACACACGTGGGAAATCTGTGCTTGTTGGACTTGAAACAGACTGACAGCCGCACTCAGAGAATGCAGCTTTCTCTGAGCGCGGCGTTTATGTCCTAGTACAAGTTTATATTCAAAATTAAAAAAAACTACCGACACCGACTCTCATCATCACCGTTTTTCATCAAACATAGCTGAGAACACTCCCTATTAATTCACCTTTCAAACAAACAAAATCTAATACATAGACCTTACAAATAATGATTACCATGGTAAATATTATCATGATAATTTATGTGCAATAAAAAATATGTACGTTATTTCTTTCTTGCTTTAAAAAAAATGCTTAATTGAGTGAATTTTGTTATAGATTTAAGTTATTTTTGTTAATTAATTGTGATTTAAGTTAATTTTCTTATAGATTTAATCTACTTATAACAAAATTAGTTCATTCGTTTGGGAGCTACGATGCCACAGATACACACACAAACACACACACTCACACACAGCACGTCAAACTTATAACACCCCGTCGTTTTTACGTTGGGGCTTAAAAAATCGCTACTGTCAAATTCCCTCAATTAAGCATTTTTTTTAAAGCAAGATAGAAATAACGTACATAATTTTTATTGCACATAAATTATCATGATAATATTTACCATGGTAATCATTATTTGTAAGATTCATCTAGCGCGCGATAATTCGTTTCGCGTTGTCGCGCTAAAATCGTCGGTTATCGGCGATGTTCTTGTCGACATTAGCGGTCAAACGCAAGGCCCAATTAGTGATTTTTATACCCTAATTATACAACGTGTTGTTTTGCATTCCCGCAGAAATTGTAGGGGTAGTCACACTTTACTAGCAGAGCACAAACAAACTATGGAGCCACCTCGAAATCTAAAAAAAGCTGCTGTTCCATAAATTTTGTCGAAGATCAACGAATTTTTTGTACGGAACAGCTGTTTTTTTATCGACTTCAAAGTTGACCATAGTTAATTCGTGCTCTGCTAAGTAGCGTATAAATGCTTCTACAAATTTCGTTTGAAAGCAAAGCAACACGTTGTATGTCTCAGCGTTCCTTGTAGGAACAAGGAACGCTGAGACGTTCCTTGTAGGAACATGTTGTAAGTCTCAGCGTTACTTGTAGGAACGCTGAGACTTACAACATGTGTCTCAGCGTTCCTTGTAGGAACGCTGAGGTGCTTGTACGCTTGTAGGTGTCGCTACCATATTTATCACGATAAATATTAAGTTTTTTTGCCAACATTCTCATTATTTCATTTTTTTTTCATAAGTGTTTAAATATGTTTCTATTTGACATTTTATTTATAATTTCATAATATTTTATTGACTTAATTAATTTACACACCTAATGTGAGGTAGTTATTGGCTGTTCAAACCTAAATTAAGATCATTGTAACCCATTGACGAGCAAATAAAGAAATTGAATTGAATTGAACTTCAAGCGCGGCCCTTTATCTATGATGCCCACTGCCAGGGCCACCGCATTAGCATTACTATCACACCCGACAATAGACGAGCTAATTTTAGCCGACAATACCTTATTGTGACGGCCCGTTCCTGCCTCCATTTTGGGAGCGGTAGTGCCATCCGCGTCAATTATGGCGCTCGTAAATTTTAATTCACTATTTTGTGTTTTCCGTGTGATATGACGATTGAATGCTTTGAATACTTATGTATGACACGTACAGTGCGGTGAATTGAGCGACGTTTAATTATCTGATAGTCTACCGACAACGAGCCCGCGTGTGGTCAAATCCTATAACTAATATTACATATCGTAACGCCTTTCCCCCGAGGGGGCTGGCAGAGGTGTAACACCCACACTTCGCTGGACAGGGCTGTGACAGGGGGCGAGCTTGTCTCCATACACCGGGCTCCAGTCATGAAGCAGATGGCATACAATACGCACATATGTTCACACAATTAACAAATTGGTGCGAGCCGTCGACTGGGTTCGAATCCGCTCCCTCTGGCTTGAGAGGCAGGCCTTTTCCAATTAGGCTGTCATCGCTTATTACAAATGCGAAATTGAGTTTGTTCGTTTGCTTGTAACGCTTACACATCTCAACTACTCAACCTTCAGTCTTGAAATTTTGCATACATATTGTCTGGGGTACAGAAAAGGACATAGGGTACTTTTTATCCCGAAAAAATAAACGGTTCCTTCGGACCGCGGGTGAAACCGCGGGGCGCAGCTAATAAAAAGTGAAGTAAATAAATTCGGGACATTTTTCACACACGGTCGCCTGACCCCAAACTTAACAAAGTTTGTACTATGGCTGCCAGAGACTGATATAGAAACATATCAAATCGAAATGTGACTTTTCGTGTTCTCTACAAAACTCTACTTAAAGTTTCAGTAAAGTATCCACCTTACTAAAATGGGGAAAGGGCAGGAATCCATCATCGCCATCACCATCAACTTATCATCATCAGAATGTAGAAAGATATAATTTTAATATTCCGACTTTGTTTCCGTAACGTAAAACTAATTAAAATAAATTGTTTGGTCTAAAAAACTTTTTTAAACAAGCTAAAATGAAAAATCGAGCTACTTTCAGCAAGCCCTTTCATTTGATACCCATATTGTAGGAGTGTATTTAAAATAACTTGTCCGCCATGTTGAATTTAGAGTGACGTCACTTTGTTTTTCAATTTACTCTTAGCAAGTTTTTTTATTTGATACTCATTATGGTTGTGCATTAAAAATATACAATATACAATATACATATACAATATACATATACAATATACATATACAATATACATATACAATATACATATACAATATACATATACAATATACATATGTAATAACTCATCCGCCATTTTGGGTGTTCCGCCATGTTAGATTTAGCATGACATCACACAACTAACCATGCATTGTCATCCAAACCAAACGTTTGTTTTCAAACGTGTAATTTCAGCTCAATCGGTTGAAGATATTTGCTTCAAAATTGAGTTGTAAGACTCCACTCAAACAAACATAATATTCTACTAATATTATAAACGCGAAAGTTTGTAAGAATAGATGGATGGATGGATGGATGGATGTTTATTACTCTGTCAGAACAGCTAAAGAGATCTGGATGAAATTTAGCACCGAGATAAATTATAGTCTAAAATTGCACATAGGCACTTTTTAAACGCGGGTGAATGCACATAGGTACTTTTTAAACGCGGGTGAAACCGCGGGGCGCAGCTAGTTATATATACATAGTTACATTGCATACATACATCAAGTATTGCAAGTTAATAAAAGCTTGTAATAACTATGTAAGGAAGCGAATGTCGAAGGCATTATTGTGTTTACATTTAAAAAAAAATGTTACTCTTAGCTCTTAGCAACAAATAAGAGAAAGTATCTCAGCGGAAATTTGATCAAAAGAATCCTGTCTCTTTTCCTTTTTACCTACATTTTTATTCAATTAGTTTTGCATAATGTTGACGTATTTCTTTTATCAATGGACCTCTTTGCGCATTCCTAAGGTTAACTGAAAGAGATCGCTTTCAGCCATTAGACTGCCAGTGGTTGACCTTTTAAGAATTGATGAAACCTCTGGAAATAACATTTTTCATTTTCAAGCTAATGTTTTTAAATCTCTGATGTGAAATAGGTATAATAAATTTATCTGCTAGCCCGGCTGCAAAATGTTGTACCCTATGTCACTTCCACTATCAAGACGATTCAAATGACACCTCACATATCGAAATCCATCAAGCTGTTTAAGCCCAAGGGCATGCCGAAGAAACCTCATACATACATACATACCCACATACATACTTACATACATACACTCGAAAAACAAAACCCTCCTTCTTGCGTAGTCAAGTAAAAACAGAAACCACTTAGCAAATTCATATTATTTGAAAAAAACTTCAAATTATTTCAACCCGCAGTTATATTCACAGCGTTTATTGAAGTGAGACGTCTAATGCGACTTCCAACAAGGTTGCGTTAAACGTTTAACGCTCCTGGGGAGGGGGAAAAGAAAGAGACAGAGCGAGAGTGAATGCGAGGCACTCGAACGCATGCGCGTAGTATACCTGTTAAAGGCCAGCGCGAGCGTTAGCAACGAGTAGCGTCCAATATTCCAACGCAAGAGGGAGAGAGAAAGAAAAATACACAGAAGTTTCACTTCTTCCGCGCGGAGGGACTCCACGCACAATTTTTTTTTTCGCAAAAGATTTGTACACAAAACGTCTTAATTCAATGTTAGCCAACGTAAGTAGGAACAATACATCAAACACACCCTAGTATTAAATATTTGCCGTGCAGCCTTCAAAGGGCTGAAGAAAGCCCGTAATCTCGGTAACAGCCTTTTTTGTCGTATCTCGAGCTCTCTTCCCACTACGCGTCTGCTACAATAAAAAGATAAGATATTTAACGACACTTTACATTGACGATTCATCCGGCTTATTAAATAGCGCGTCTGCTTTGTAAGCTTTGAACTTGAATTCGGTTCTCGGTCTGGTAAATGTTTTTTTTTTCTATTAAAATATTACACTCCACAGACTCCGGGGACCGTGACTTTTGTTAGGATTCTCATAATTATTATTTAAAAGGAATAGAGGTAGAGGGAGGTTAGTTATTAAATCCAAATCCAAGGTTAGGTTAAAGATTATCAGAATTGCTTATTGCTACATTGTGAGTACACCACGAGCAGACCAGCGACCCGCAAGCAGCACCCGATCACTATGACGATGATGACTGGTTGATGTTTTATTGATGACTTTAAATATTTGTGGTTATTGAGTGTTAGTTGTCCATGTCTATGTCTGTTTCCTTTAGTCGTCTCTACGACGATGAAATGACGAGTGATTGAGATGAGACGTCATCTCAGAATTCACCCGTCTCATACATTTTTTTTTTTTATGATTGAAAGGGCCCACGTTTGACCGCAACACACCTGATGGAAAGTGAGGATGCGGTCTAAGATGGAGCACGCTTGCCCATTTATTTATTTATTATTACATTAACTTACAAAAACTAACAGTTTGCACCAAATCGTTTTTTGTCAAACTTATGAATAAAAACACACATCTGGTAAGTGTCTAACGCAATTGAGCAACATAATACGGTTTCCCGAGAAGAACAAATCGAGATCAGGCTGGCGGGCAAGCAGGAGGTGCCTATTCACTCTTGTCTTGAAGAGACCCAGGTTGTATCCATTGCTGGGGAACACCGAGGCAGGAAGCGCGTTCCACTCCTTGGCAGTTCGGATTAGGAAGGAGTTTTGAAAGCGCTTCGTGCGGGCTTTATTAAAGCTGACGACATATCGATGGAATGTCTGCCTCGATGACCTATGGCGGAAGTCAGAT
The DNA here is from genome assembly GCA_911728515.1 of Peribatodes rhomboidaria. Classification (NCBI taxonomy): domain Eukaryota; kingdom Metazoa; phylum Arthropoda; class Insecta; order Lepidoptera; family Geometridae; genus Peribatodes; species Peribatodes rhomboidaria. The sequence goes on from OU452190.1 coordinate 5,450,742, forward strand.
GACGGAATCAGCTCGTATAGTTCCTGTGCACATTCTCCAAAATGGAGGCGGTAAAAAAATTACAAACTAGCTACACGCCGCCTGTGTTGTTGTCTTGTTTCTTCCAGTTTATCCATACTTTCTTCGGCCATCCTATAACGCTATTCACACTCTTACTTTAACTACATTAGGATCTATACTAGCGACCCGTCTCGGCTTGTCACAGTACTGATAAACCCTTCCGTGAAAAATTATATAACTGATGATGAAAACAGCATCAAAATCCGTCGCATGGAGGAGATAGCAGATATAAATATTTGTTTTATAGAGAAGAGACAGCGCAAAGCAAATAGTGCTGCGCCGGAAGCAGTAGTTGAATGAAAACTATGAAACAAGTCTCCGATAGGGTAAAGAAAACATAACAAATTGTCACGCCTTATCCGCTTAGGAGCTGGCTGAGGTGTATTGCAATACCCACGCTTCATTAGGCGATATTCAGTCCCAAATGTGACAGGGGGCGAGCCTGGCGCAACACATCCGGCTCAAGTTATGTAGCAGATGACATTAAATATGCACATATGTTCACACAAACAAATTGGTGTGTGCCTTCGGCTAGGATTAAGAGTCCGGCGACCACTTTAGACTAACTTCGCATTGGCTTAAGGTTTTTCATAGCCATTTCGTCTAGAAGAAGATGACGAGCGAAGAGAGCAAGTAAAGATACTGACGAGCCTTTAAAGTTATCTACAGAGAGACAAAGTGCATTTTTTTAATGACTTTTGCACTTCTCTAATCATTCTTAAATAACTAAGAATGTCCCTTGTTTTATGGATTCATTTAAAAGCTAAAGATGTAGACAACCTCCCTATGTAAAGGGATTTTTGATTTGCTTTGTCTATCTATTGAATAAAACAGTCAAAAGTGACCCCTTGCAAATGCGGATATTTTTCATAGCTCTATTTTAGCTTCAGAACGTTTTTCAAAAAAATCAAGAACATAGGAGCGGGGATATTGTTAATTTAATTGTACATGCTAAATTTCATTACAATCTGACAAACGGTTTTCTTGAAAACCGTTTGTCAACGGTTTTCTTGAAAACCGTTTGTCAGATTATAAGGAAAAAGTTTTGAGAAGCGCGTTTGTATGGAAATTTCAGAGCGTCGTGGGACTCTCAAATCTCGATATGAAAAAAAATGGTAGTAAAGCATAGCAAAGCGTAGTCTGAAAAGGTCTTCAGCCAATAAGTCAAATGATCGCGGGGCACGGCAGACAATGGCTGGGGTAGAGAGCGATTCGGAGTCAAACCTCCCGTGTCAATAACGAACTATCGTAGACGTTGGCAGATGAGGTTGATAGATTCAGGCGGGCTTTACTTGACGTAGGGATTGGATGGAAGAGGGATTGAAATTGATTCTTGAGACTCGTCACATATCACATCTGACAATCGCACTAAATATAAGTGCTGAAGTTTGTGTGGGTCGGGTGCACCAGTGGATTAAAAGCGCTAAGAAGCTCAACTAACACCCCCAAAGTAAAAGTAGTGGTTTTGTATCTATCTAATTTTATAAAAGTTTCGAGCTCTTAGCCCTTGGGGGTCTTGACTTATCAAGTCGCCTTTTACTTTTACTAAATGTAAGTTTTATTAAGGTAAATAACCTTGATAAAGCATACTTAATAAGGTCAATTGGGGCAAATTCGTCTGCGGGGCAATTGCGTCTTTTGAGAATTACGAACGAACCCTTCACAAATTAGGCAACTAGCGTCATCTTGTACATACTATTGCAACTAAAGATAGAAAAAAGATGTAGGTAGCGCCTAATTTGCGAAGGATTTGTCAGTAATTCTCGAAAGACGCAATTGCCCCACAGACGTATTTGCCCCAGTTGACCCTACATACTAATAACATACTAAGTCAAAAAAAATAAACCAAACCAAAATCACTCCACTACCTGGTCGGTATTTCAGTTACTTCTTCTCTTTATGTAGAGAAAACTATGATACCAACCTGCTATATGGGATAGTCTAACTTGAAAAGTCCTTCAGTCAATAAATCGAATGCTTGCAGGGCATGGCGGGCTATGAGGGCGGGTGACAATGGTCGGGAGTAGACGTCAAACCTCCAGTCTCAATAAGGCGTCATCTCCACGAGCGAGTGCATCGCAACGACATTGTCGTCGTGCCAGGTAGATATCTATTATGCACTCTCAATACTCTTACAGAACGTCTCCCTCGCCTGCACACGTCGATGTCATCGCGAAGATACGACAAGTGAGAGTGTATAGAAATATGGGGTAAACTTTTTTTAGGGGTGGGCAGAAGTAAATGTTAAGGACAGACTGATTCAAACTTACAACGACGCTCTGAAATTTCCATACAAACGCGCTTGTCAAATTTCTCGGAAACCATTTGTCAGATTATGATGAAATTTAGCTTGTACAATTAAATGAACTATATCTTTGCCCCTATGTTCTTGGTTTTTTTCAAAAACGTCCTCAAGAGAAAATAGAGCTATCAAATATATCCGCATTTTTAAGGGGTCACTTTTGACTGACATATTCAATTGGAAATGGAAGGTTGTCGACATTATTAGCTTTTAAATGAATCCATAATACAAGGGAAATTAATAGGTAAATAAGAATGATTACAGAAGTACAAGAGTCATAAAAAGAAAAATTGAAATTGCACTTTGTCACTCTGTAGGTAACTTTAGAGGCTCTTCAGTATCATTACTTGCTCTCTTCGCTCGTAGTCTTCTTCTAGACGAAATGGCTACCATAAGCCATAACCATAAACCATAAACCATAAGCCAATGCGAAGTCAGTCTAAAGTGGTCGCCGGACTCTTAATGGCGATTGTGAAGTGCGTCGCAAGCAATACTTTGCGGCATCTTGTCTCTCTGACGTCCGCGCATACCTTCGTTTTCGCTACTGCGCAGCGTTTCGCGCCTAACTTCACAGCCGCCATTCAGTTTGAATCGGCCCATACATTTACTTCTGCCTACTTTTTTTACTTGAACAACTACATTTTGAACTTCGAGCTATCGACCAGGGCGGGGTAGATGCTCCAGATTGCTCCAACGTGGATATGCCCATGGGAACGACAATAATAACGTTGCGATTCACTCGTTCATAGAGCGCGTAAAAAACTATCAGAACTGGTGACGATGAGGCTGATAGATTCAGGCGGGCTTTACTTGATGTAGGTATTCGATGAAAAGGGTTGGAAATTGATTCTTCAGACTCATCACATCACACTAAAATAAGGGCGAAATTTTGTAAGCGTTTGTGCCTGTTACTCCCTCAGTATAAAACACATTGCCACATTAGACTAAATTGATATGAATGTGAAAGTTTGTGAAAGGTTTGTGTGTTTATATTAAATTATCTTTATCATTAAACGGCTCAAAGAGATTTGAATGAAGTTTGGAATTACGAAAGCTTACACTTCATGGAGTAACACGTTTGCTATTTTTCATCCCAGAAACAATGGCTACTCGTTAGTTGTTATCTAAAATATTATTTGTAAATACAAAAGTGAGTTTGTTCGTTTGTTTGTTCATTTGTTTGTTATGCTTTCACACCTTAACTACTCAATCGATCTTCATGAAGTTTTGCGTAAACGTTGTCAGGACTACAGAAAAGGACATAGGGTACCTTTCATCACGAAAAAATTACGGTTCCAGTAGGACCACGAGTGTAACCGTGGGGGCAGCTAGTCAGTTTTAAAATTAATAGACGCTTTAGGACATTGTGAAACCAGTGGGCACAACTAATCCTATGCTACTAATCTCAGATCAACCTAGAGAATAAGATGGCGCACGGCGTATGATCTAAGTGAAGCCAAAAACCATCCGAAAACTATGCTACTTTCGTATGGGTACACATTACTCACTCATTGACGCAAAAAAACTACGCTACTCGCTTGGTCATTCTTACCTCGACATTATGCGCATTGGTTTAAGGTAAAATTTCGTGTACTTAAATATACATAGTGCATTATAAAAGCGTGGCCAGGACTACATTTTGAGGTTCTTTTTAAAAACTATGCAGTTTTTTTACAAGTCAATTTTGAAAAAGCCGTAACGTTAAACTCTTACAAAGGTTGTACATTGGAACGTAAATGGCTAACGTAGAGTTTGGGAATTAATATTAGTTTTCGTGCAATTGTAAATGTTTTTCATGGCAACATTACCACGCACACACATTGCCAAAGAACTGGCTTCAGCGAGATATAACGCAGTGTTCCATCTTTTCCTCTAGATTGATCTGGCGCTACTAATATTATAAACGCGAAAGTTTGTAAGAATGGATGGATGTTTGTTACTCTTTCACGCCAAAACGGCTGAGCAGATCTGGATGAAATTTGGCACAGAGATAGATTATAGTCTAGAATAGCACATAGGATACTTTTTAACCGCGGGTGAACCCGCGGGGCGCAACTAGTATAGGTATAATTATGTTAATTTGTTCAACGAATTCCGGTGGCACATGAAATAACTACAGAAGTGCTTCTTAAATATTAATGAATTAAAATAAATTATTTCAACCATGCAATATACAATATGGATACAATGCATACAATATGGAGGTTCTAAAAATAGTATGTCCAAAGCTGATAACCGTGACAAAAAACTAAATATATTACAGGAAGGATAAATAATTAAATACCTAAAATATGTATACCAATTTCACTTTTTAATGACCCTCCTGGCTTTAATGGTAGCGTTTTTGCATTGAAAGTAGGAGGTTCTGGGTTCGATTCCCGGCCGGTCTTCTCTTGAAAAAGGTTTCAAGAAATTGTGGAAGTAAATCTTCTGCCGCACTTGATTTTACATACGAAGTTTAATTAAAATTTGGCTATCAGTTTTCGAATAAATAAACAAGTGAGTTTGTATGCAAATTTTACACCTCCGTGCAACTGTTATGCCAGCTGCTTTTAGAAATCTAATTGAACGGACTGTTTCAATCATTAAATGTGCAAAGCAAAAAAATCGGTCTTCTAGTTTCAACGGCGACTACAAAACCAGGGGTGACTACAAACGGTGACGGTGGCTTCGATTCTACTAAGCAATTGTTTTAAAATTGTTAACGAATTGTCTATTTTTTAATGGTTCTGCATGGTTCCGCCAAGTATCAGCTAGACGCTCTGGATTCCATCGAAAAGCGCGCCAACGGCTCATTAACAATGACTCGTTGGTTGAATCCAAGCTTCAGAGCTTGTCACACCGGCGTGAAGTGGCCAGTCTGTCGGTATTCTACAGAATACACTACGGCGAGTGTGCACAAGAACTGCACGACCTGATCCAGCCATCACCGTTCTTTTATAATTGTACCAGGCGCGGCGCACCAGTAAGAGACACCCTCTTATGGTGGAAATTCCGCCAAAACGCACTAAGCGGTTCAAGTCAACTTTTCTTGTAAGAACTGCAGAGGTGTGGAACTCGTTGCCTGCGTCTGTCTTTCCACCTAAATACAATCCGGGGGTGTTTAAGAGTATAGTGAATAGGTATCTCCTAGGCAAGCGTGTTACACCTTTGATCACGTCGACGCTTCCCATCACGCGAGTCAGTTCTCAAACGCTTGTCTAGTCTGTCGTAAAAAAAAACCATTAACAATTTAACTTGAACAATTTTCAAACAATTGCTTAGTAGAATTGGGGGACAATAACAACTACAATGATGAATTACAAGCGAGGTATTGGGTACGTTGATGAATTATAACAATGACAGGCAACATCAGCCATTCAGTCCGTCTCTCACCTTGGCGAAATTCCTTTGCGAAAGCATATTAGCAGTTATTGCACTATATCATTGGATATCCTTAGATTTATTTTTAGCCTGTGACCTCTAAGCCCTGCTTAATATTCCGGGTGACTTTCGCCATTGCTTTGTCCCGAAAAGAGAACGGACGCGTGACGGTTTTTATGAAATAGAAATGTATTGTTTTGGAATGATTCTGTGATCGACTGTCAATTGAATAGCGATTAGCGGGTTTTTTGGAAGGGAAGCGTGATGTAATCGGCTGTAGCGACAATCAGATTGTATTGTTAGAGTCAGTTCACAACATCTTTATTCTTGACTGGCGGCTCGTCCCGGCTTCGCACGGGTTGACAACAGTAATAATATGATTTCTTCAACATTCATTTAGTTACGCCTTTTCCCTATAGAGCTAGGCAGATACCATTTCTCTCAACTTACCAACGATCCTGGCACACATCTATCACTTCTTCTACTTCCATTATTCTTTCCTTATACATACTCATCGGCTACTCATGATTGTTTATGTTACTCCCATACTAAATAGCCTAACAGTAATAGTCATTTTTGTCTTTTTTTTTTCTTAAATTTACAGTACGCTAACTGAGTTAGTCTGATAAAATTGATAGGCTTTTAGACAGTCAGCAATTCATTTTTTTATCCATTGCACGGGCATTGCCACGCAGCAAAATCCAAACTGAAAAGTATATAAGCCACTTTGGTACTATATTATTACCATAGACTATGTTATTAATTTATACAGACATCTACAACTATTACTACTAACAAAAAATATTGTTATTATTGTTAAAACGTATACTAACAACAAATGGGACCTGTAGAGTTAATTAATTCAAACAATACGCTATGTCCAAAAAAATATACGCTATGTCCAAATCCATCAGGCTATTTGGGCTTTTGGGCGTGCCAAAGAAACCTCATACATAGCCACATACACACATACAACATACATATACTGGAAAAACATAACCATCCTTCTAGCGCTGGGTAAAAAAGAATTTTCTGACATAAAAAATTCAAAGTAAGAAGCCAAAATTCACTGTTAATAATAATCATAATAATTCATGTATTGTAAAAAACTTAGAAATTAAGAAGAAAAATAAATATCTTGTAATAATAATAATAATAAATTCAGGACACTTCCACACTCGGTCGCCTGATCCCAAACTAAGCAAAGCTTGTACTATGGCTGCCAGAGACTGATATACATCCTTAGATATTTTTTAAATACATACCTACTTAAATACATATTAACACCCAGACATAGAACAAACACAAATGTTCATCACATAAATGTTTGCCCTAGGTGGGAATCGAACCCACGCCCCCAAGCTCAGAAGACAGGTTCACTACCAACTGAGCCACCGAGGCACCGAGGCACCGAGTTAATAAAAATAAAAGTAAGAATGAGAAATCTATGGTCGTTCACGAACTTCGGAAACTTTCTGACCAAAATTTATAGACTTTCGACCAAGGTTAGAGAAAACAAATGTGAAATATGAAAACGTTAAACAAGTTACTCGAAACCAGCAGAAAGCTAAACTCCCAAAAATTGAGGAAATAACTTAGCAAATATAGAATTGTTTGGCTTCTTTGTGAATAAAATAGTATTCTAACAACCTTTGTGGCTGACTGGGTTACGCCTTTTTACATAAAACATTTCCCAGCTGGGGAATGTTTGACAAACGGGATGAAGGAAAAGCAGCTAGTTAAATAATACTTTAAGGTCAACTGATACAATTGCGTCTTTCGAGAATGACTGACAAACCCTTCACAAATAGGCGCCACCTACATCTTTTTTGCGTCTTTAGTTACAATTATCTGTACTAGATGGTGTTAGTTTTTTAATTTGTGAAGGGCTTGTCAATAATTCTCGAAAGATGTAATTGCCCCTCATAATTAAACTTATTTTAAAGGTGCTTCTTCACCGGGTTGACTGTAGTATTTGCTTGTAATGTTACAATTCAAGATTCGATTTTGAGCATTATGTGCGTTACGTCTATTGTTCTTATGCTAAAAATAAATTATTGTTTATTGTTACAATAATTTCATTCACTGACGAGCATTGGCTGGTAATGTTACAATCCAAGATTCTAGCTACTCTCGGCTCTCCTCATTCACCACTGTTATGTTACACACCAAGGGCGTAGCTAGGATTTTGTTGAGGGGGGGGCAGGCGTTTTAACACCTCAGATTCAATTGTATCCTTGGTTTTTTGTACCATGGTTCGGTGTACACTGAGCATGCATAGGCCGTTCAAACGGTTTTCAGCCATCGTTGATCTCAGCCATGTTTTAACACGATGCAGTGTAGAAAAGAACCTCTCTATGTTACTTGTAGTGCAAGGTTGTGCCAAGGTAGTATTGCTTTTTTTGTTGCGGGAAAAAAAATGTTCGCCTCCTTTAACAATTCTAAAAATCTAGTTTTTCGAGATCTTCTCTGGTCATACCCTTGGTCTGCCATTTTTTATACCATAATTCGGCTTTTTGATTAAAATTAAGTAAACCGTAGTATAGGCAGAAACTTTTTGCTTTTTCTTTGAAATCAATTAAAGATATATTCAACATTGTACTAGAATGTAGCGACATTAATCCGAAAGCAGGCAAATTTTTGTCACCAAAACGCTGCTCCAAAGCAGATATCAGGGAATCTAAATAAGGAATGATAATCGATCGCTTCCAATAATCGCATGGAGTCTCAGCAGGGTTATTGGACAGATGTTGTTGGCGAGATACAATGCGTGGGACTTGTATATCAGTTCCGAAAGTAGCTACAATTCTAATTGAACTATCTAAAATATTTTGGCTCTCTTTATCTGCGTTGCTTCTATGATCATTTATTAATTATTTATTAAAAACAGTTATATTCAATCATTCATAGTACAATCTTATAAAATTCGCCTGTCAATAGAATCAACTTCGTTTTTGTTTATTAATAGGCTACCTAATATAAGAGTTAAGAGTAATATTACTTTACGGTTTGTGAGTATTCCTGCATCTTCTAGGGGGGGCAGCTGCCCCCCCTGCCCGTACCTCGCTACGCCCTTGTTACACACTGTATCATTACTGGTTGCAGACTGTAATGCTCGGTTCTCCTCCCTCACTGCAGCAATTGCCTGTAATGCTCGAAACAGAACTGTTACATTACATCCTCCCTCACTGCTGTAATTGCCTGTAATGCTCGAATCAAAACTGTTACATTACACGCCAATGTAACCTGTGAGAAACCATCAAAGAAAACTCAAATGTATAATTATGTACTGTAATCTACTTGTTGCTCTAGATATGAAAATCTGCGCGGCCATTAAAACCATTATGAGCACCATTCCGAACAAGTCAGTAGGGGTTATTAATGCCTGTTAGAATTTAACCTCTACCCCATCGAGATAAGGTCTAACTTTACTATTAGATTAGGACTAAGGTTGACAGCATAGTCAGTCAAAGAGAGATAGGTCCTGCAGTAAAACTTGTGGTGACAGAAAAAATGATTTCAGTGAACTGAAAAACAGCTTGTCATATTGAAAATAACGAATACACAATAACGAGCTGGACGTCAGTCGCAAATCATATCGCAATCGTTTATTACATTTTGCTGAAAACTCTTTATTGCTCCAATAAATTTTTGGGATTCGCTGAAAATATTGTATAAATAAAAGTAAAGCGAAATATGTAGGTACATTATAGGGAGGGCAGACCTATACACTTAGTCAGCAGTGGGTGACAAATTATTGATGATGATTCCCTGATAATGTACATATGTGCATGTTCTAACTGACCGAACGAGCGCGGAGCGCCAGTGAAGCTTGGGCAAAAATGCTTTTAGATATCTAAATGTCCGGCGACATTGAATTAGGAGGACTCTACATCTGAGTCACTAGAAATAAGGATAGGATAGCTGTACCGAGATTTAGACTGACTAAGTCAAAAAAGTCATTTTTAGGCAACTGCGTTAGTTTTTACAATAAAATCCCGAAAAATATAACAGGGCTCACCGAGGGTAAATTCAAATCACATGTAAAAACTACATTAATGAAAAGAGGATATTATAAGGTTAAGAATTATTTAGAAGATAAAGATGTCTGGAGCCTTCCACTTCCGCCAAGTAGCCACTAGTATTTATAGATATTACCTAGTTGTAAGCCAAAATTTGTGAGACTGTAATTTATTTATTCTTTGAAAAAATAATGCCCCTCAGTTTCTTGCCTGTTCTTCTGAGTAGAGGCTTTTTGTCCGAACAAGGCGGTCGAGTCTATTTAAATAACTTTGACGTTCATAAGTGTATCTTTGATACCTAAATTGAATAAAAACATTTTGACTTTGACTTTGACTTTGAGTCCGGCGGATTTTTTTTGCGGCTGTTTTTTCTGCAGGTTGCATTTCTCAGCCGATTTTCGTGAACTGAGCAGGTTCGATAGCTACAAGGATTTCTTGGATGGATTTTATCGATTCTTGCAAAGTCAAAGTCAAAATGTTTTTATTCAATTTGGGTATCAATGATACACTTATGAACGTCAAAGTATTTTTAAATGGACTCGACCGCCTTGTTCAGATAAAGAGCCTCTACTCAGAAGAACAGGCAAGGCAAACCTCAGTACTAAGTACCTAAATTGTTTGTTTATTTACTTATAAAATCAGTGTAAAAAAAAACTTGTATAGGTTCAGTGCACAGAATACTCCCTATTATAATATAATGATTCAGTGATCATTGGCTCATGTGTCTGCAATATACTAGTTTATTACGTAGCACAAGTGAGTATCATTTCGTGCGAAAACTAAAATGTCTTCACCAAACTGAGTACGTAGAAATAAAAATAGTTTTCTATGAAACTGGATACGTAGCTCAGGTTCGGCGCCTGAAAGGGTCTGACGATATGAAATACTAAGAGGTAAGGTGAACTTACCATTATGCCTGTCTAAATTCGTTTCAGATAACTGTAGAAGAAAAACCTACAAAAGAGAAGATCTACGAATTCATTGACGTTTTAAAAGCGTGATCTTTTATCCTGCAACTAGCTGCGCTTTGCGGTTTCACCCACTATCCTTCGGGTACCATAATTTTTTTCATGATGAAAAGAAGCGTGTTAATTCAGGGTCTATGTTACCTTTACACCAAATTTTAAAAACGATGATAGCCTAGTTGTAGACGGCCTGGCTTAAGGCTTAAGCCTTTGGCTGAAGAGGCAAGCCAAAGGGAGCGGGTTTAAACACGCACCAATTTGTACATAGTGTGAACATATGTGCGTATTGTATGTCATCTGCTACATGACTGGAGCACGGTGTATGGCGACAGGCTCGCCCCCTGTCTCATTTGGGACTGAATATCGTCCGGCGAAGTTTGGGTGTTGTATTACACCTGTGCCAGCCCCCTTGGGGGAAAAGCGTGACGATAAGTTTAGTTAAATGTACCATATTTTACCCAAATCCGTTCAGCCGTATTTATGTGATTTCCTATCGAACATACACACTTCTACATTTACAGTTTTAGTAGGTTTTCAACGTGAAATCTTAGGCTTCGTCCTCACTAAGCAAACTGTGAGCGGAGTACTGTGTGTGTTCTCAGTGTACGCTGCTCGGACACTCTGTTTAATCTTGTATTATGCACCTTCAGGATAAAGCAGTGTGTTTCGTCACGAGCGGCTTATTAAACCCTGAACGCAACGAAAGACTCTAGAGTTAACTCCTGAAGATAGCATTAAGTTCTGTAGAGTCCTAAGTGAAGCGAGGAGTTCAAGCCGCCCAAGACGAAGACACTGCTTTATCCTAGAGGTCAATACTCTACTTTTCTTACCTTCTGCGAGGCAACAACCGACGGACAGATAGACATCGGAGTCTGACCATATGGGTTCCTTTTTACCAATTTGGTAAGGAACCTTTAAAAGGAATTGTAAAAATATGTTTTATCAAACACCGTCTTTTGTTTTAAATTTTAATTTTTGTTCACGCAGCTAGATGCAGCTGCGTTCTTTTTTTTTTGTGGTGGGCAGTTTAATCCTTAATAATTACGAGTATAACATTGAAAGTAACTCTGTTTGTCTGTTTGTAGGCTTTTCACGGCTAAACGGCTGAACGTACCTTCATGAAATTTGATAATTTGTCACAAGGAAGGTTTTTGGATACTTTTTTCTGAAAAAATCAATTTTTTGTCATGAAATTCTGTAAATTAATAAAAAATAAAGCGCCGCTTACCAAATGCGTCAGACAACATCACAGGATAGTACGTAGTTGGTACTAAAATTAAAACTTCGCTCAAAACCAGCCAGTATTTTTTTTTTGATATTGGACTCTGATCTCTTTGGTAACGGAATATTATTCATAATTTGATAAGTAGGTAGTTAGAGTACGAGTATATCACGAGGGGGGTTAATGGATACTATTTTCTGAATAAACGCGAACGAAGTTGCGATCAACAACTAGTTTTTAAATAAAGTCTTTTACGATGCTCGTTTTCTGAGTTTGTATTCAATATTAACATCTTTGCTCGGAAATTCCCTTTGGGTTTTCTTACAACCTTCTCTTCCTAGGGAGGTAATGCCTGACTTTTCGTTGAAAATACGTGATTTGTAAAATGTTTTTCAGGGATTTTGATGCATCGACGTGGCAAATTGTAAAGCTCACGATCCATAGGTCTCATGGATAATCGAGTATACACGTTTTCGAGCAATTATTAAATAATAATTAATATTATTCTTCAAATTTCCTGACATTTTTAGTAATATATATTTTTAAAAAAATAATAATTTGCTTTTTTTTTTATTATAATTGTATGGATCTAAAGTTATCTGAAATAAATGAATTTTAAATTTTAAATTTAAATTATTTGGTCAAACGGCTTATATCAAGTATTAGTCGTAATAAAAGAAAAAAGAGTGTGTGTACTTATGTACACGCGTTAGAAGTTATACTTCTTAATCTCAAATCTATAAATGCACTCAAAACAGTTTATTCAAATCAGTTTTATCACTATTATTCAATATATACAGATATACTAATAAATAATAAATTATTAGTAAATACTATCACTGTCATAAATTAAATTGATTTAGTAAAAACACCAAAGTAATATTTATTTATTCACTGTTTAATTGTACTCTTACGAAACACGTGTTCTAAATATAAAAATACTAGAATATACAACTGGAACATAGTTATCAATTTTCATGCCACCTAGAACTAGCTTCACGATGTAGAATTTAGGTGTCGGTGTGCGCGCGCATCGTAAAAATTCACTATCATAATTTTTCTCTATCGCGCCAAAAGAAGTATAACTTCAAAAAGTGAATAGGTATCGACTAGGCAAGCGTGTTACACTTCCAATCACGTCGTCGCTGCCCATCAGGCGAGTCAGTGGCCAAATGCATGACTAGTCCGTCGTAAAAAAAAGTAATCGTAATTGGTCATGTTCGAGTGGGTGTGTGAAAAACATATAGGGTGCCTAACGGAGGCAAATAGTCAGTCGCTCGTAGTTAGCTGAGTTAGGACAGAGCTTTATCTTACAATAATCCCGTACTCGTCGACCGTCGACACCAGCTGGCATCTACAGATTTCGTCTCAAAGATTAGACGTAAAGGCTTACGAAAAGCCCAGGTGCGTTCGAGAAATCTTGAATAATGTGGTATTGTCATTTGTTGTCGAAATAGCCTAGATAGGAGACTGTGAAAGATTATTTTGCAGATACGTAGATGATGTATCACACGGTTTTATATTTAGAAAACGTCTTCTGTGCTGGTTTTAACTGAACAGAGTTTTGAATAACATATAGTCACGCCTTTCCCCCGAAGTTGCTGGCAGAGGTGTACAACGCCTATATTTCGCCGGACGGTATTCAGTCTCAAATGTGACAGGAAGCAAGCCTGTGACCATAGACCGGTCTCCAGTTACGTAGCAGATGACATTAAGAGTTCGGTGACCAGTTTAGACAAATTTCGCATTGACTTAAGGTTTTCTATTGCAATTTCGTCTAGAAGAAGACTACGAGCGAAGAGAGCAAATAATGATACTGACGAGCATCTAAAGTTACCTACAGAGTGACAAAATGCAATTTCAATTTGTTTTATGAGTTTTGAACTACTGTAATCATTCTTAAATTACTAAGAATTTCCCTCGTATTATGCATTCATTTAAAAGCTAGTGATGTAGACAACCTCCCTATGTAAAGGAACTTTTGATTTGCTTTGTCTATCTATTGAATAAATCAGTAAAAAGTGACCCCTTAAAAATGCAGATATTTTTCATAGCTCTATTTTCTCTTGAGGACGTTATTTAAAAAAACCAAGGGCGAAGATTTAGTTCATTTAATTGTACTTGCTAAATTTCATTTTAATCTAACAAATGGTTTCCAAGAAATTTGACAAGCGCGTTTGTATGGAAATTTCAGAGCGTCGCGGGACCCTTAAATACGCACATCTGTTCACACAATGAACAAATTGGTGCGTGCCTTCAGCTGGGTCCGAACCCGCTTCCTGAGACAGAGACAGAGACAGGAAATCGGTTAATTAAAAGACGGACTTTAGGAGAATTCTAATTACTGAAGTACTTGGTGTAAGTGTGAACACTAATATTGTAAACGCGAAAGTTTGGATGGATGTATGGATGTTTGTTACTCAATCACGCCGGAATGGCTGAACGGATCTGGATGGAATTTGGCAATGAGATAAATAATTTTATTGTAGTCTGGAATAGCATACAGGATGTATGTCACTTCCAATAGCAAGACGATTCAAATGACACGTCACGTGTCGAAATTCATCAACCTGTTTAAGCTGTAGGGCGTGCCAAAGAAACCCCATACATATACAACTATAAATACATACATACACTCGAAAACATAACTATCCTTCTTTTGAAGTCGGGTAAAAAATTACATTTGTTGACTACAACCGTTCTATTTTGGTTCAGCTGATTTCCAAGTTTGGGGGTGTGGAGTCGATTCCTACATAAGGCAAATATTCATGTGGTGAACATTTATTCAGCTTGAGACCCTGGATTTACTATCAAATCAAATAAAAAAATATTTCAGATTACAAATCCATAATAATTATTCTAAATTCAAATTAATAATCCATCCTAATGATAAAATAAAATTGATAAAATATGATAAAAATTAACTAAAATTTAAGTTATTAAAAAATAAATTGAAAATAAAATAACTATAATAATAAAAACTAAATGGTCATCATCATTATTAAAGTCTTTTACGTCCCACTGCAGGGATATCGAATTACCCTACACCATAGGTGATTAATCCACCACGCTGGCACAGTGGATTAGCTACAGTAAGTACTAAAATAATAATTGTTAACAAGTGTAAGAGCTATTTTGGCTGAAAAAAGTACTTAAAATAAACGACCAGCCATCAAGCATCAATCTGAAACATTATCCCCGTCAAGCTCCCTCTATTTGATCAGCCAAGCCTTTTATCAATTAACACTATTATTGGGTTATGTGAACAGAGAAATTGGTAGCAGTGGGCGCGACCATTAGCTAAATCAAAAATCAATAATGGATATCTTTACTTGGAGATGAGTCCTCTAGACTTCAGAGGACATAACGTCACGCCTTTCCCCCGAGGGAACCCCACAACACCCACACTTCGCCGGACGATAATCAGTTCCAAATGGGACAGGGGGCGAGCCTGTCGCCATACACCGGGCTCATGACTTGACATGACTTAAAATACGCACATTTGTTCACACAATGAACAAATTGGTGCGTGCCGTCGGCTGGGTTCGAATCCACTCCCTCTGGCTTGAGAGGCAGGGCTTCTCCAACTAGGTTATCATCGCTTCAAAGAACAATGCGGGCTATATAATTTTTTTAGGATAAAATAATTGACCGAACGAAGCGTCTATACCTAAGCTTCGGTAAAAATGCTGTCCCGATCTCTGTATTCCTCTACAGGGGGGCTATTCCTGTGCGTGAGATGAGATGAGATTTTACCTTGGTCACTCTCACAACTATGACGTTTCAAACGAGAGCAACAAGGACGAAAAAAGATGAGATGAAAATCTCAAATCTCCGAATAGGGCCACAGGTCGCATTTCTTAACAGATTCTCTTGACATTTTGTGAGTAGGTTTGTGAGTTATAGATATTTAATCTATTTAAGTATGTATTTGAAAATATATATGTAAGTACATAAATGTTTATCAGTTTCTGGCCGCCATGGTACAAGCTTTGCTTAGTTTGGGATTAGACCGCGTGTGTGCTTGTGTCCCGAATGTTATTATATGACTCGCTGCGCTCCGCGGTTTCATCCGCGGTTAAAAAGTATCCTATGTGCTATCCTAGAATATAATCTTTCTCTCTGCCAAATTTCATCCAGATCGTAGTATCTCTATTGAGGAAGGGATTCTTACGATCCCGAAACTAATAGAGTGAAGTCGTCATAACACGATATAATTTTTATGTAAGTGCTAGCCGGTTTTCAAAACTCATTATTGGATTCTTGGATATTATGTTTGCAGTTTATTATTATTATCGTGTAATATATTGGAATTTGATTATTGTGACTTAGCTTGTCTCTTGTGAAAATTGTGACATGACTAATTAAATACTATAATTTAATTTAGTTTTGTAACTTTTAAATATGTACCTATTTGCGGGTATTTATTATTATAATGTCTTACGGATAGTTTAGTGGAGTTTGGTAGTTACGCGCGTTTGGACGCGACGTTTCAACGTGTGGACGCGCAAGACAACTAAACTGCAAGATAACTCGCTACTGTACCAGTGGCCCTATTCGGAGATTTAAGATTTTCATCTCACTTTTTTTCGTCCTTGTTGCTCTCGTTTGAAACGTCATAGGTGTGAGAGTGACCAAGATAAAATCTCATCTCATCTCACGCGCAGGGATAACCCCCCTGGTGAAGTGTAAATCAGCCATTAGTATCTGAGCTAAGTAAAGCCAGCCAGCCCGACTTAGCCTTTAATGTTACTTATAAAACCAATTTAACCAGATATAATAGAGCCAATATAACTTTATTGCACGACAAAAACTGCTATGAAAAACCTTAAAAAGAAATATACCTGCACTATTATTTAAGTCTTATTATGTAAGCATGGTTGCGATGGTAATCGTGTGCTCTCCCGCTCGCTCGTATGGCGCGATTAAGTTGGCACGAGAGAGATAGTACGCGATGACTATACCATTACGGTACAAAATTAATTAGCCCCTAACAATGCCTAAAAATTATCCGATCAAAAATATAATTACTTAACATTCGAAAAGCCTTTCAACCAAAGAGATAGATTAAGCTAAAACCAGACTTATAATGCTATTATTATGGTAGGCATTGGTATAAAACAAATTAGATCAAAACAATGCCCAAAATTATCCGATCAAAACTAATTAACACTCGAAAGTAAATCAGCGGCGACCGCAGATTAATTGCCTCCTATCGACCGGGTTCTGCTGTGACCTGAATTCCATCTGGAAGCGATACTACACGGCCTAATGTGATATTAATGACCAACGAGTACCGACACCGTCCCGACAGAATTCAGCCTAAATCTTATTATACCTTTAAATGAGCAATTCTTGTATATATATATATATATATATATAATTGGAATCTCGGAATCGGCTCCAACGATTTTCATACAATTTAGTATATAGGGGGTTTCGGGGGCGATAAATCGATCTAGCTAGGAATCATTTTTAGAAAATATCATTTTATTCGTGTTTTATCGATAATCAATCTCAACTGAAAAATATGACTCTTCCTGACATCTATTGGCGAATAATAATACTACTATTTTTTGTGAGCAACTAATTGCTTTAACGACACAACAGCAGATGGCGTTGTTAAGTAACACGAAGTCAATGAGTGTTTGCTTTGAGGTTAGACTAAAATCAATTGTTTATTATCCAAAAAAAAACAATTAAAAAATAAAAAAAATACCGAGCAAAGCTCGGCCATCCAGGTACTCTGTATTAATATATGACGGGGAAAGTCGGGTAGAGCGAGGTGTCGTGTCTGATTTCTGATCCGTTAGCTCGTCATCACGTGTATCTATGGTGGGCGTTAGGCTCCAGGAACGTTTTTTTTCTTTTTTTTTTATGTAGAATAGGTCGGCGTTTGACCATCAACTCGCCTGATGTTAAGCGACGTTGTGGTCTAAGATGAAGCACGACGACCTATAAGGTACTTATTCACTCTAGCCTTAAAGTTTTGTAGAGTGAGGAAGTACAAATACGGCAGTTGAGTGAGGCGCTACAAGTGCGCTACTGCTCAGACCTGTTGAAAGACGTTGAAATAAGTGGACTGCAGTGTTCACTGTACATTATTTTAATAATGCAAACATTTAGGTTACTTAATAAGTGAAGGATTGAAACGATAATTGACGATTAAGAGTAATGGGTTTGCGAATGACCATTGACCATAAACACACTTACTTGTATTGTAAAATGTGTGAGTCCTGGAAGCCTACCTACTATAATAAGATTATGACATCTTTTTGCCACGCTGGTAACGTTTTTTTTCTACGCTGCGCGACCATGAACTTTGTTTCGCAGAGATACGAGTCACGTTTAAGCGTGTCGAAAACAAAACGTAACTATCATGGCAAAACTTACATACCGTCATGGTAGGCCCTCTGTACGCAAGGAAGCGAGTAAACCATAGGGCGCAAGTATACAGTAAAATACTACTGTTATTTACAACAAACTAGGCATGCGTTTGACCAGATGGGAAGCGTCGACGTGATCGAAGGTGTAACACGCTTGCCTAGGAGATACCTATTCACTTTACTCAACACCCCCGAATTGTATTCAGGTGGAAAGACAGACGCAGGCAACGAGTTCCACACCTCTGCAGTTCTTACAAGAAAAGTTGACTTGAAACGTTTAGTGCGTTATGGCAGAATTTCCACCATAAGAGGGTGTCTCTTACTGGTGCGCCTGGTACAATTATAAAAGAACGGTGATGGCAGGATCAGGTCGTGCAGTTCTTGTGCACACTCGCAAGAGTCGTGTATTCTGTAGAATACCGACCAGTCGGCCACTTCACGCCTTCCTACTATATAAAATAAATACTACTTCAAAATTAAAAAATTCGCGTTTATAAATCAAAATTTATAAACGCGAAAGTTTGTAAGAATGCAGGATGAATGAATGAATGAATGGATGTTTGTTACTCTTTCACGCCAGAACAGCTGAACAGATCTGGATGAAATTTGGCACAGAGATAGATTATAGTCTAGAACAGCACATAGGATAATTTTTAACCGCGGGGCGCAGCTAGTGTAGCATAAAATGACAACGTATACCTAAGGTATCTACACAAACATGGGTATTGAATGTTTGTGGATCCATTCTCAGCCGAAGGTTGTCAACGAGACCCTTTACTAATAGCACAGATACATAATTTATTTCACAATGCTAACAGGTTAACAATACAACCCTTTTCGTCACAGTGCTGGACCAGTTACAAAACAACACTCTGGCATACTCCCAACGACCACCAACAATCTGCCAGCACTGATGAAAGCTACAGTAGAACTCTAACATGGAAAACCAATTTTTATAAGTCTGACGTGACTGTATGTATGTGTATGTGTGTATTTATTTTTTGAGTGAGTGTGTGTGATTGTGTGTGTGTGTGCCTGTGATATCGTAACTTCCGAACCATTTTGTTATTTTTTTTGTTTGTAAGGTGAACTATTCGGGAGTGTTTTTAGCTATGTTTCATGAAATTTGGAGTTGAACAAATCTTTTAATTTTAAATTTTATTAAAAAAAATTGCATAGTAACACAGCTTAACTATATGATTACATTATAATGACAAAACAGTAAAAAAAAACATGACCCAACGATCCCCACTGGCGACAATCGGTCTGCCTCGGTGGCTCAGTTGGTAGTGAACCTGCCTTCTGAGCTTGGGGGCGTGGGTTCGATTCCCACTTAGGGCAAACATTCATGTGATGAACATTTGTGTTTGTTCTATGTCTGGGTGTTAATATCTATTAAAGTATGCATTTAAAAATATAAATGTATGTATATCAGTCTCTGGCAGCCACAGTACAAGCTTTGCTTAGTTTGGGGTCAGGCGACCGTGTGTGACAATGTCCCGAATTTATTTATAATATTTATTTATAATAATCGGGACAAAAATTAAAATGTTTCCCTAACGACCACCACTGGTGGCTGATTTTGTGGTGGTCGTTGGGAGCAAGCCCACACACTGTGTCGAAACTGCGACCAAATTAGTTGTACTTTTAAGTAAAAATTTTACGCTATCACGCTATTTTACGCTTTTATTTATTTATGTATGCCACCGACCGTTTGTCATATTTCGTTCTGTCCTGTCCATCCAAAGGTTGCCTGGAAGAAATCGCTTTAGGCGATAAGGCCGCCCTTGTACTGCCGAATGATATTTTATTTTTAATATTCTCTTTATGTTTGTTTTACTTTGTATTTTTGGTGTGCAATAAAGATGTATTGTATTGTATTGTATTGTATCTACTTTTAGTTACATCATTATGTTATCATTTACAAGGTGGCTATTAAATTATTAGGTAGTAGTTCCCATCATCCACATACATATACAATTTTGACTTTTGTTGAAATTTTAAAAACTGCTTGACCGCTTTCTATAAAAAATTTGAGACCATATATAGGTATGATCAACAAAAAAAAAAAAAAACTTTCAAATCGATTTACACATATTTTTTTTTATTACTTAATAGGCTTGCGCTTGGCCGCCAACATGCCTGATGATAAGCAGTGATGTGGCATACGATGGAGCACGCTTGCCTAGAAGAAACCGATTCACGTGAGACCTCAGATCAACCTAGAGAATAAGATAGCGCACGGCGTATCATTTAGGTGAAGCCAAAGACCATCCAAAAACTACGCTACTGTCGTATATGTACACAACATGCATACATTGACGCAAAAACTACGCTACTCGCTTGGTCATTCTTACCTCGACATTAAATACATTGGTTTATGGTATAAGTACATTATAAAGTGGCCAGGACTACATTTTGAGGTTCATTTTAAAAACTGTGCAGTTTTTTTAAGTCAATTTTGAAAAATACGTAACATATACAAATATGTGCAGTTTTAGAATATTAAATCTACTAAGGTTGTATATTGGAACGGAAATGGCTAACGTAGAGTTTAGGAATTAAAATTAGTTTTCGTGCAATTGTAAATGTTTTTCATGACAACATTACTACTCGAGATATAACGCAGTGTTCCATCTTGTCCTCTAGGTTGATCTCAGCTCGAGACTTAAAGACACCCAGAGTACAAAAAAGCGGCATCGTTTTATGGTCGACATACCAACAACACGCACGAAACGCTTTCGTACGAAAAAACTTCAGCCAAAGTGTATCAAGAGACCGTCTTAGATGGTGTTGTAAAACCCCTTAGCGATACACTTTTTAAAAATCTACCGTGGAGTTTCTAACAAGATTCTGCACCTGGTCACAAGACGCGAACTACCCCAGCCTGGCTGGAAGCCAATGTTCCGGACTTTAACTAAAGACTGGCCTTCCTCTAGCCCAGATCTAAACTCCCTGGACTACAAATTATGGCTAGTTTTAGAGGGCATGGCCTGCTCTAAACGACACGCCGACATAGAGTCACTTAAGAAATCTTTGAAGCAAGCAGTGGCTAAATTTCCCATGGAAACAGTCCGTAGATCCATAGACTCTCGGCCACAGGATTTTGTTAAGACTTCAATACATCCTACTAATATTATAAACGCGAAAGTTCGTAAGAATGAATGGATGGATGGATGGATGGATGGATGTTTGTTACTCTTTCACGCTAGAACGGCTGAACAGATCTGGATGAAATTTGGCACGGAGACAAATTATAGTCTAGAATAGCACATAGGATACTTTTCAACCGCGGGTGAAACCGCGGGGCGCAGCTAGTGTGTACATATAACTTTTATTAACATTACATTACTGCATAAAAAAAATTATGCATTTTCATTTGTAATAGAACTTATGGCTAGACTAGGTATATAGATAACTATACTATAGATAAAACTATACTAGATATAGATAGATACTCGCGAAATTTTGTGATCCGGACAGAAATAGGACATATGACGGCATTTTTTTCAAAGCTGAAGCAGAGACGCTTCGTTCGCTAACGCTCGCTCGGTTAATAAATGCGAAAGTGAGTTCGTTTTTTTACTTTGTTTATCAAATTAAAAAATTTGATATAGTATTTGTACACGTTATCAAGGGTAGGTCATTTAGTAAAAACGTTTCATCCCAAAAAAATAACAGATTATGTGAGACCGTGAAAGAAACCGCAGGTCGCAGCTAGTTAGTTTAATAATTAATTTACTACAATATTAATGTAATAGCAAAGCAAAAACAAGTATAAATTTGAAATTTAAAAAACACTCGACACCGATTTGCATCAACACCGATGTTCATCAAACAAAAACTTAGAAAACTCCCGAATAAATTTACCTTTCAAACAAAAAAAAACAAAAGCGGTTCATCCGTTTGGGATCTACGACGCCACACACACACACTCACACACACTCACACACTCACACACACACACACACACACACGTCAAACTTGTAACACCTCGCCATTTTTTGCGTCGCGTTTAAAAACTATAAACCCATAAACATCGATCAAAGAAGTTTCCAAGTAAGTGAAGTCGCCCAAGGATGACATGTCACACCCCAATAATACTCATAACTGCCCTACGGAGCATCAATAAGAAATAATTGGAACTGTTTATGACGCACGTCTTATTTATGACGCTGTAGAGGTACCTAGTAAAGCCTTGTTTATACAGGCTGAATGTTAGAACCAGGACATTTACCCTTTTAGTAATAAATGTAAGTTCTCGAAATAGTTTTACATCGAAATAGTCTTAATAGGCTTTTGTCTATTTCTTTGTTTTGAATTTTTATTTTGCAAAAGCGAGTAGTGATCCGCGCTATCTGCGGGATGGAATTCTCTGAGAGATTTATTGACAAAAGTGTCAAAAAAGTCAAAACTGGAACAAAAATAGTGTAATCTGCTTCATCTGCCGGTATTCATTCTAGTATCCATTCTAGTTACAGTTTCTTATTTTATTCATTGATAACTAAGTATTTGCATAGGTAAATAGCGTCAGAATCAGTTATTTGCCCACCTCTCAAGCCAGAGGGAGCGGGTTCGAACTCAGCCGAAGGCACGCCCCAATTGGTTCATTGTGTGAACATAAGCGCGTATTTAATGTCATCTGCTACACACCTGGAGCCCGGTGTATGGTAACAGGCTCGCCCCCTGTCACATTTGGGACTGAATATCTTCCGGCGAAGTGTGGGTATTGTACACATCTGCCAGCTCCTTCGGGGGAAAGGCGTGACGATATGTTACTTAGTTACCACATAAGGTAGGTGGATTCTCGAGTGGCGACCACAAACCGGAAAATGCAGCACGAGAAAGCCGGACAAGATGGACCAACAATCTGGCCTAACGCGCGCGACAAAATTCTTCTTGTCACTTTTTGTCGTTTGAGAACGTGACAAAGCTATGTGTAAGCATACGTCTGTCTCAATAAAAAGAGTCGACGTACCGTTGTCGCGTTGCGTAAGCTAGGGTAGGGTCGGCGGGAAACCGATGGATGCGGACAGCGCAAGACCGGTCGGTTGTGGAGATCATTTGCGGAGGCTTTTATACATTGGTGGACGTCTTCCGGGCTGACATGCTAAATCAGCTGTCAATAATTGACTACAGAACTTAAATTATGATGATACAGAAAAAAAAACTTCTAGTTTTAAAATAAAACATTTTTCGCTGCATAAGTATATACATATTTTAAAAAACGCACACACACACGCGCATCCACACACTCACACTGACTGCCTCGGTGGCCCAGTTGGTAGTGAACCTGCCTTCTGAACGTGGGGGCGTGGGTTCGATTCCCACCTAGGGCAAACATTAATGTGATGAACATTAGTGTTTGTTGTATGTCTGGGTGTTTAATGTCTATTTAAGTATGTATTTAAAAATATTTAAGTATGTATATCAGTCTCTGGCAGCCATAGTACAAGCTTTGCTTTGTTTAGTGTCAGGCGACCGTGTGTGGAAGTGTCCCGAATTTATTATTTATTATTATGAATTTATTACACACACACACACACACACGCGCGCGCACGCACGCACGCGCATACTGACGCACTCTCAGTTTGCACACACATTGTACACACGCCTACACTTCGTGAAATATAAAGGAATGTAGTCACCTGCAGCACAAGAATATTTATGTTCTTAGTTTAGGTGCTACAAGACAAATTAACAAATGTTACCCCTATATTTACCTAAGGTTTATCTGTAAGTGAAATTGTCAGCATTTTCATGAATACATTTTATTTGATTTGATTTAAAAATGTGTACAAGCACACGAACCTTAAGAAATCGGTCCGTTAGAGTTTAAGTACTTGAATTGAGTTATTGGTCACCTAACGAGTGCTTTAACGAGACTATGTGGAAGAACTATGATTTAGGTGGCGATATAAAATATATTTCTTCGAGTATTATTTTATTTCTCTTGTTTTGTAGAGGTTAATGTTGAACTACACGTTACCAACAATATTTGTTGGTAACGTGTATTGTTGCAAAATTTTTTTTTATTACATAATAGGCTTGCGTTTGGCCGCCAACATGCCTGATGATAAGCAGTAATGCGACCTACGATGGAGCACGCTTGCCTAGAAGAAACCGATTCACTCGAGACTTGAAGACACCCAGATTATAAGTGTCAGGGAACACACACTCTGGCACAGTATTCCACACTCTAGCGGTCCGTATGAGAAATGAGGAACCAAAGCGTTTCGACCTTTCGACCTGAACCAAGTGGCAATAGGCATGTTGGCGGCCAAACGCAAGCCTGTTTAGTAATAAAATAAATAAATAGTGCTACCGTTTTACAGATGACACCTTACAGGTGTATGGTACGGCAGCTGACTCACTCGCTCGCGACACTATTATATTAGACTAGCTGCGCTGCAGTTTCACCCGCCGTTAAAAAGTAGCCTACGTGCTATTCTAGACTATAATCTATGTCTGTGCCAAATTTCATCCAGATCTGTTCAGCCGTTCTAGCGTGAAAGAGTAACAAACATCCATCCATCCATCCATTCTTACAAACTTTTGCGTTTATAATGTTAGTAGGATATATTCGATATAAAATTATATGTCGAATGTATTTTTGATAAATTTGCCTCTATCAATGCATTGAAAACAATATTTCAAAGTATTCAGAATAATTTTCATGTTGATATTTGTAATTAGTGCTCAGTACGTAAACACGTATTTTTTTTACGTGGTTACGTTTTTCTAAGTAAAAACTATAAATTTCAACATGAAAAATATTCTGAACTAGCTGAGCCCCGCGGTTAAAAAGTATCCTATGTGCTATTCTAGATTATAGTCTAGCTCTGTGCCATATTTCATCCAGATCTGTTCTGCCGTTCTGGTGTGAAAGAGTAACAAACATCCATCTATCCATCCATCCATTCTTACAAACTTTCGCGTTGATAATTTTTGTAGGATACTTTGAAATAGTGTTTTCGAGTCTGTTAGTGTATTTTTTTAATGACTCTATGCTAGTTGATTGAATCAGGCGTTACTTTGCGAAAGTTCGTGTTCAAAACTATTTCTTGAAACAATCTCTAGTATATTTTCGCTCTAACTCGTTGGAGCGGAAATACACTTTAATAACATTTTTGACTCTATGCTGTTGGTCACTGAGGCCTCTACACCGTAGCGGGCATTATTCAAGAACAACAGCACTTTGCGAGCAGCAATAGTCTTGTTCTATCTACAAACCTAAAGCCGGATCTCTGGTTTACCTGAGATTATACCTCTTCAGCTGGTTATGATTTGATACGCTTTGGAAGTGGAGTTTCTAAAAGTTTTTTACAAAACCCAAAGCGAAACCAACAGTAAAATATCTGGTTTAATAGAGATATACTTGGATTAATTAATCTGGGATAACTATGATATATGATAACCTAAAAACACTTATGGTTTCAGGTGAAGATGATGGTTGATGTACCAATAAACTGCACTTGCACTCACCCACTCAACCCAGTTAAATTCTTACTTCCTTCCTTACCTGATTACGGCCAAGCAAAAAAGAGGGTTATATTCTGTATAACTACTACTATACTGTACTGTGTAGGTACTGAATAATCTGTGAATAATCAAACAAGTAACATTTTTAAAAGAAAAACAAAAAACCCAACTGCAAAATATTGCACCCTATGTCATTTACTATTAAGACGATTAAAATGACACTTCACATGTCGAAATCCATCAAGCTGTTTACACTGTAGGGCGTGCCAAATAACCCTCAAACACGAATAGGTACCCACATACATACATACTTACATTCACTCGAAGAACATAACCCTCCTTCTTGTGCAGTCGGGTGAAAACTGTGGGGGCGCAATTAGGACGCTAAGCTAGCACAAGTATTAATATTCAAGTACGAGAAACTCCTTACAAAGTTATCTTACAAAATAATCCTCAATACTTGAACCACATCAACGATTTCAAGTCGGGTTCCATTTCTGACAATAGGTTTTACACAACCCATTTGTGGCTTCCCAAAGTCAAAGGGAAGTTCTGAATTTTCCGGAATTCTGAAATTCTGTGTAGATTTTCCCGTAAAGTCCTCCAGTTCCAATATTTACTTTGGTGAAGTGAGCAACTTCGAGGAGATAAGATTTCTAACGAATTTTTAGTAACCATGTGTATTCGTTCTTATGTTGGGTTGCCGAATGGAATTTATGCGAGAATGTTTTGTTTTTGATTCTGATTATTTACCGTTAATAATAATAATTAAACATTTCCGTACATTTATGCTGCAGTGCCGTGCCGTTCCGAGCCGCCGTACCGTGCAAGTTGACGTGCCGGCAAATGGGAAAACGCCTAATCTGTCACTGAACAAATAACCGCTGGAAAAAACTACTAAAACTCTTGAACTCGTTTTGAGTTCAAGAGTTTTGGAATTTTCTTCTCATCATCATCTTCCTGTCCTTATTCCCCTCAGGTAAAGTTAAATACATAAATAAAAAGTACTAATTGCCAAAACTAAAAATTAAAAAACAAATTAAAAACAACCGCATATTTTTTTAGTTCTAAGTTACACTGAAACTGAGTGGTTGATACACTGTTTTCCTCTATCTTTCTTTTTCTATGGAAATGAAACTGAATGATCCTTATTTATCCTATAGATATGCTCATTACCATTCATCCAGTTTCGTCGAAACTTCCCTTAAGCGGAGACGAAGGCCGAATGTCGGTTCGAGCCTCAAACTTACCGCCGCTGCGGCCAGACTAAGGCCGCCTCACCACACCATGAAGGCTATTTTTACAAGTCGAAATGTGTTTGTCATTGTCTCTCTCGTTTCAAACGTCATAGGAGTGAGAGTGACCGAAGTCATCTCGTGCGTTAAGAATATGCCAAGTCTTGAGTCCCGTGTATAAAGTATTTTTTACAGGCACGCTGATGGTAAGGAACTCTCTTTCCAGTTTAGTATAACAGATGTATTTTTAAATTAAGAGTAAAAGGTATATATACCTTCCAACTCTTCTTAGTAAGTGTTGTACTTTGGATTAACACATCTACTTTTTACATAACATAACATATCGTCACGCCTATCCCCTGAGGGGCTGGCAGAGGTGTGATACAACACTCACACTTCGCCGTATGATATTCAGTCCCAAATGTAAAAGGGGGCGAGACTGTCGCCATACACCGGGCTCCTGTCATGTAGCAGATGACATACAATACGCACATACGAGTATTATGTTCACACAATGAACAAATTGGTGCGTGCCGTCGGCTGGGATCGAACTCACTCCCTCTGGCTTGAGAGGCGGGCCTTCTCCAACTAGGCTACTTTTTAACCAGTCCACTAGAATGATTGGTGAAACCGCCGGACGCTGCTAAGAAAAGTATTCATGACAACAAACAATTTAAAACCGTAATCCAGAAAGCCATAAGACGTAAGATGGAGTACTTTGCAATCAATCATCGAAACCCCGACTAAGTGGACGGCGTCAAATCCCTCCTCAGTTGAAAAGGAATAAAAGGATTTCGAGAATGTATTTTTTGTTTTAGTAATTTGTTCCATTGAGTTTGTTATTAGGTAATAATATGGGTGCCACGCTGCCGGCGGCACCCTAGTTTTCAAGTTTTTTACAATATTTTTTTTATCATTTAAATTATTGTAAAAAACTTAAAAATTAAGAAGTAAAATAAATGTGTTGGAATAATAATAATAATCAATTAAGGACACTTCCACACACGGTCGCCAGACCCCAAAATAAGCAAAGCTTGTACTATTGCTGCCAGACACTGATATACATACTTAGATATTTTTAAATACATACTTAAATAGATATTAACACCCAGATATAGAACAAACACAAATGTTCATCACATAAATGTTTGCCCTACGTGGGAATCGAACCCACGCCCCATGCTCAGAAGGCAGGTTCACTACCAACTGAGCCACCGAGGCAGTCAAGTTAAGTGGCATGCTCTATCCTATTTTCTTTATTTCGTCATCCATTCGGCTTCGTATCACCGGCACCGTTTCGTCTAACTATTTGGACGCATTTTCTACGGTCACTGAATTTTCAGTAGAATTTCACTAACAGCTCTAACAGAGTAGGATTCCCAGAACTTCTATTTACCGAGGGAACTCTAATCCAAGCTGTGTCTAAGCTAATTCTAGTGCCTTCCAACGATTCTGTATTCCTGGTAATAATCAAGTTACTAGCCGTTGACAGCTAAGTTTCGCAATTAATTAACCGTTGTCTGTCCGTTTAGTGAAAATCCGTTTGAGGTTTCAGGATTTACATAGTCTTAATTCTGATATTGACTAGGTGTACTTTATAACATCTCTCGAGTTTTATCTGATGTTTATCATAGTGTTGTGGTGTAACTAATAAATGCAAAATCAACTTCTTTCATTTAACCTTCCTACATTACCTTTATATACCTTTATAAGGAGAAAACTTAAACTAAAGGATCATTAGTCCCCAAAATTAGAGAAAGGTCCCCAGAATGGCAGCAGCATTGCTAGATTGCCACGTTGAACGCCTCAGCTTCTGTGTAAAGTAAAAGTCAGCATTCTGGGCACCCGACGCCTCCAGCAATTGAGGCCTGGAGATTACTATTGAAGTATACCTTTTACTGCAAGTTTCTAAAAAAATTAAAACAAAAGAACTGCCTTTTGTTTTTAATTATTGGTTACAAAGAGTCTACTCTGTGCGCGTAAATGATAGATCTATACTTTTTTTTATGATTGAATGGACCCACGTTCGACCACAACACACCTGATGGAAAGTGACGATGCGGTCTAAGATGGAGCACGCTTGCCCATGAGGTGCCTATTCACTCTTGTCTTGAAGAGACCCAGGTTGTATCTATTGCCGAGGTAGGAAGTGCGTTCCACTCCTTGGCAGTTCTGATTAGGAAGGAGTTTTGAAAGCGCTTCGTGCGGGCTTTATTAAAGCTGACGACAATCTATCTACTTAATTCATGACCACAAAACTATACAGATACCAATGAAAAGCGTCAGCAAAACTCTATAATTAGCCGATCGACGTATAAAACCGCTACGTCACAGCTTGTCGTCAAACCGACAAATCCATGCGCACTCCGCCCATGTAGCGAGCTAGCTATGGTCCGCGGTTTTACTTGCGATTTGTTTTTATCACAGAGAGAGTTTACGAAACTCACGGGGATTGACCAGGGGCCCTATTCGAAGACCAAGACCAAAATAAAATCTCATCTCATCGCGCGCGTAGGAATAGCCCTCCAGGACTAGAGTTCTGAGCGGGACTAGGTCTTACGAAAAGATGGGTATTTTATTTTTTAGAATCATTGATTTGATATATTTAGTTCGTATAAAAATTTTGTATGACTAGTGTTGTTAGTGGCAGAACATTGGTTTAAAATTTTGAAATCATATCTAGCCCATTGACATGCAATTAATTAAAATGATAATATATTGAGGAATAATAAATGATTTACTTATTTCTTAACAAGGAAAATCAACAGCTAAATTATCTAATGACTAGCTGTTTTGCCCGCGGCTTCAAAATATGTAGTTTTAAATCAAATAATATAGCTTTATAATAGTGAAAGAATTTTTGAAATCGGACCAGTAGTTTTTGAGTTAATTCGTTACAAACATACTTACATACAAATCTTTCATCTTTATGATTTTAGTATAGATTAAAAAATAGGCCCTAAAGAGCTAATTTCAGACTTCCACGCTTGGCAACAGCCTACGTAGATCTGAGCCTGAATTTTATTTTATGAGAATTATGTAGAGCTAGACGTACATGGACATAATGCTGGGTTGGCTGAAAAGCTTTATAGACATCGTAAGAGCGATAAGAAAGGCGTGGACGAGCGACAAAGGACTTAATGGTTCACGCTCGCAAGAAGGTATTTTCTTACGTTCACGTCAACTAAGTACTGGTTGGCTAATGGTTAATTATGAAATGATGTGTTTTGAATAATCTATCTCTATCAAACTAAACTTAACAAAGATCTTTGAAAAATTATCAATACGCTAAAAGTGGCAACATTTTCTTTAAATAGTTGTTGTTTTTTTGTTTTTGTTTCTTGTTGTCGTATGTTCATGTTGATTCTTGTTTCTTGCCATTGGTAATGTATTAAAGGTCTTCGATCTCTCTCTACCCAAAAAATAATTCAAATCTGGTAACGGTGAAGGTCTACTTTCAGATTTACATTCACATTTCTCATCTACATATTTGTTAGTGATGTGTGTTTGTTTTTGTTGGCGGCCGCCACTTCAAAGTGCTTCGGGTAAATATTGATGCGTCAACGGTCTGACGCGATTAGTCTGGTCAAGCGGGAAGCGGTGATGTTTACTCTGTGGCCCGATTGGTTTAGTTAGTTAGAGCCACAACGAGTGGCGTGCTTAATCAGGGAGCGTGTGAAAAGTTTGTAAAGGTTAGAAAAGACAACTACATATATATTTTAACTTTAAAAAAAAAGTCGAATATTGAAGGCCTCTACTAAAGCTAAAGTACTTTTGTACAATAACTTTTTGTTTTCTTTTGTCCGGCGGGAGGTATTGCTATTCCAAAACACAGGCTAATTCCTAGTTTGGATAGTAATACTCCTCAACACTGACTTAAACATCTAAGGAATAAGATTTGTAGGAGTAAGATAAGTAGCCAGGTCTCGTAAAGTTAGCACACCATATTTACGGAACATAAAATGTACACAGAGCGGTGAGCACTATAACACTATACGGTATATATACATAGATAGCCCCCAAAATCACGTAGAAAGCCTCCATTCTGGCACGTCTGAATAATAAAACATAAACCTTGAAAAGCTAATTTATTTTAGCAACTAAATTTCACAAAATTTAACAGTAAAGCTATTTCATATCTTCCATTGAATTTCGCCAAGAAAGAAGGTTCCAAGACCCATTTTAATTTAATCGAACCGTCTGTCTTGTCGACCTCGCGTTCATTAAGATAGGGAAGGAATGCAAACAAGGTGAGTCTAAATGAACAGCAGTTTATTCAAACAATGCTTGTCTATTACAAACGTAAATTGGATACCTTATCTATGGTTTAATTAAGCTTTGATGGACGTATTGCGTTTAGGCTGTTTGGAATCGCAGGTGTTTGGAAGGTGTGTGGAATGGCAAGAAGGTTCGCACGTGTGAAGTGATTGTTCTCTTTTGCTGAGTTTGCTTCACGAAACATCTTACATTCTAACTCAGATCAACCTAGAGGAAAAGATGGAACACTGCGATATATCTCGCTGAAGCCACTTCTTTATTAAACTTGTGTGCGTGATAATGTTGCCATGAAAAACATTTACAATTGCATGAAAACTAATATTAATTCCCAAACTCTCCGTTAGCCATTTTCGTTGCAATATACAACCTTAGTAGATTTTATATTCCAAAACTGCACATATTTGAAAGAGTTTAATGTTACGGCTTTTTCAAAATTGACTTGTAAAAAACTTACAGTTTTTAGAAAGAACCTCAAAATGTAGTCTTGGCCACACTTTTATAATGCACTATGTATATTTATGTACACGAAATAATACCTTACATCAATGCACATAATGTCGAGGTAAGACTGACGAAGCGAGTAGCGTAGTTTTTTTGCGTCAATGTGTACGTGTTGTGTACATATACGACAGTAGCGTAGTTTTTGGATGGTTTTTGGCTTCATCTAAATCATACGCCGTGCGCCATCTTATTCTCTAGGTTGATCTGAGTATTCTAAGCATTGTTCCTGAATATTAACATTAATGCTCAAAAAGTCTTAAACCAACCGCCTTAAAAGCAGGCAACGAACTTTCATGGTAAAGAACTGTAACATCAGTAACATATTTCATCTCATCCCACTAATATTATATCACAAAATAATTACAAATGCTAAAGTTTAGATGTTCGTTACTCAATCACGCCATGCCCCCTATTCTTGACGCTCTAGATGTTACTTAGTCACTCTCACTGATATGACTTTTTATACAATGACCAAAAAATATCTCGACTAGTGAAATAGGGCTCCAGAACGGTGTAACGGAACTACATGAAATTCGGCCCACAGATAGATTGTAGTCTGGAATAACACGTAGGATACTTTAAAACCGTGGGAAAACCCGCGGGCCACAGCTACTCGTAGTTATCAATGAAATAGCTAATTTCTGATGCTATGTTCACGTAGTAGCCATTTCCATACAATATCTATTTTACGGAATTCCCACTCATTTCTATGCTACACTATTACGACCCTTGTAAGTCAGTTAAGTCACCCACGCTTATTTCCAGTACCTATTACCACATTCAGTGGCGGATCCAGGATTTTGGATTGGGTGGGAGATAGATAGATAGATAGATAGATAGATAGATAAACTCTTTATTGTTCACACCACAGATAACAAAACAACAAGAGAAAAATAATGATAAAACTTATTAAATAGTGTAACAACTGGCGGCCCTATCACTAAAAGCGATCTTTTCCAGGCAACCTTAGGATGGAAAGGATACGACAAATGAGTATGGGACAGGGAGGGGGGTTGACTTAGCTGACTGAAGGTAAGCTTTATAAATGTAGGTAAGATTTCGGTTTGGAAGAGACTTGACTTAGCTAAGGGTGACCTGAATCGTACAACAGAAGGTTTCATACAACAAAACGCTGGACGATATTCAGTCCCAAATGTGACAGCGGGCGAGCCTGTCGTCATACACCGGGCTCCAGTCATGTAGCAGATGACATACAATACGCACATATGTTTATACAATGAACAAATTGGTGCGTGCCGTTGGGTGCTATCGAACCCGCTTCCTCTGGAACCTGGACCGACTGCAAAATGTAGTCTGACACTCCAAATAAAACTAAAATCTATCTACTAATACACTACTTCTATCAAGACGATTCAAATGACACCTCACATGTCGAAATCCATCAAGCTGTTGAGGCTGTAAGGCGTGCCAAAGAAACCTAATACACACCTAAATACATACATTCACTCATACATACATACACACATACATACATACAAACACAAACTCGAAAAACAATAACCCTCCTTCTTGCGCAGTCGGGTAAAAACAGACATTTTCGACTATCGTAGAGTTTGTATTTCCAGGGGGCGGGGGGAATGTTACTTGAGCCCCATAGCCCCGCCTAGATCCGCTAGTGTCCACATGCAATGATCAGCCGCATAATTGGACATTACACTCGATTAACTCGATATCAAGCTTGACTCGATTTATTCCAGACTTGGCTCGAGATTGCATAGGAAATTGCAGTGTAATCGTCCGAGAGAATGACGGCGACTGTAATATCGATACGATACCGAAAGATTGCTGTAAATTTTTTTTTTTATTAATTACTGCCCGGTCTAGGTTTTATTTAGACCGAGCATGAAATAAAAAAAAACAATTACTCTAGAGCAGAGCTTCCCAAACTATTTTGCCTAATAGACCACTAACGTATCATTAATACATATCGTCACGCCTTTCCCCCTAGGAGGCTGGCAGAGGTGTAATACAACACCCACACTTCGACGATATTCAGTCCCAAATGTGACAGGGGGCGAGCCTGCCGCTATATACCGGGCTGCAGTCGTGTAGCAGATGACATACAATACGCACATATGTTCGCACAATGCATACATTGGTGCGTGCCGTCGCCTGAGTTCGAACCCGCTCCCTCTGGCTCGAGAGGCGGACCTTCTCCCAACTAGGCTGCCATCGATAATTATTAATAAAATCAAGACTCATACATGGATAAGATCCACTATCGTGGACCCCTTTAAGGGGTAAATGATATAAAAGTAAATAATAATCCTAGCTTAATATTATAAACGTGAAAGTGAGTTCCGTTCGTTTGTTTGTTTGTTTGTAACGCTTTCAGGCCCTAACTACTCAACCGATCATCATTAAATTTTGCATACACGTTGTCTGGGATACAGAAAAGGACAGATCGTACTGTGGGACCGCGGGTGAAACCGCAGGGCACAGCTAGTAATACATAATAATATAAATATTATAAAAGTAACATAAAATTTATATTCGTCTGAGTAGTGGCTCTTTTTCCGAACAAGGCGGTCGAGTCTATTATAACACTTTGACGTTCATAAGCGTATCTTTGATACCCAATTTAATAAAAACATTTTGACTTTGACTTTGATATCCTACAGACCCCTAATTATTTTTCTCGCTCACATAGACCCCTTGTAGGTCGTCGTCGACTCCTGGGGGTCGATATAGACCAATTTGGGAACCACTGCTCTATCGTATGTGATGTATACATTATGCGACATGCATCTGCGACAGTTCGACGACTAGATGCAACGACAAGCTGCGGCGATAATTGTCATACATTTTGTTCAAAGCGCTTAAGGCTCGATCATACGACGATTATTTACCCACACATGCGTTTACTTAAGTTGCTTCATTTAGAGTTCAAAATCGTTAATCATATTTGACGGTAAAATGAGATCGGCGCTTAGAATGATTTTCTTTTGCCGTTTTTATTGGTATTAATCGTAATACACAAATAAGAATAAGTTGCTCAGTTAAAGTTAGAGAATTAATCTGGCTATGAAAATTATTCTGAACAAGCTGCGCCCCGCGGTTTCACCCGCGGTTAAAAAGTATCCTATGTGCTATTCTAGACTCTTATATTTTATCTCTGTGCCAAATTTCATCCAGATCTGTTCAGCCGTTCTGGCGTGAAAGAGTAACAAACATCCATCCATCCATCCATACATACATACAAACTTTCGGGTTTATAATATTAGTAGGAAGTAGAATACTTTGTGTACGATATGCACAATATAAATTAAGTGGACTGTATTTGAGGTGCGTCCAGACCCCAGTTCGAACGGTAAACAACCCCGCAAGTTCACAAAGGACAAATGAAAGCACTCCACCAACCTTAAATCCACGACCGCAAATCAATTTCAGCGTCAGTCGAACAGGTGAATGAGGTGAACAGCTCGGCACGGCCTCAACTGCTGGTTTCTATAAACTCCTTTGTATAATAGCGGCACAGAGTCACGGACACTGGGTTCAATGAAGGTCTGAGACGGAGACCTGCGCGCGCGTCTCGAGCGCGAACGACGTGTGTTCGCTTCGAATGCTACGACAGAGTACCTCTATCGATCGACGATAGCAGTATTCAAGTATTGATGGAGTTTTTTCCATCTACCCTCTTTTAAACTTGCGGAGATCGAACATACCCCCTACCGAATTCAATACGATTGAATTCCCACTTATGAATGTAGGATGTACAGGATATAACAATCCCAATAAAGAGGACAAACATTTAATTAACTAGGCTTATTAATGAGGTGAGCCCGTAGGCATAATAAATATAAAGTGTAATGTGTAAGTGTATCTAAACAAATAAACATAATAATATAAGAGAGGTAAATTATAACTAATAACATATTGCATCTTAAATTGTTTAATTTGCATAAGGTAATGGACAAATTTTGTTAACAGGTCGTTTAAGAAGACCATTTTTAGTTCGCAGCGTAACGACGCGTACGATTTTGTCAACGCCTTCGTGTGTCGCTTCAATTCTACCGAGCGGCCATTGTAAAGGTCTAGTTAAATTAGATTTTAGCAAAACTAAGTCTCCAACTTTTACATTAGGAGGTGAAGAAAACCACTTCGCTCTCTGCTGCAGAGTATGAAGGTAATCATCGGACCATCGTCTCCAGAACGTCTGTGAGATCTTCTGAACTAATTGCCAACGTGACAATCTATTCATAGGTTCATTCTCATACTCATATTCCGGGACAGCTACTAGACTTCGACCTATCAAAAAATGACCTGCCGTTAGGACTTCAAATTCGTTAGGGTTGTCTGACAACGAACACAAAGGTCGCGAGTTAAGCACGGCTTCAACTCTACAAAATACCGTTGACAGCTCTTCAAAAGTAAGAGCCTTATCGCCTACAGCACGGATAAGTAAATGTTTACATTGCTTTATCCCACTCTCCCAAATTCCGCCCATAGAAGCAGCATTAGGTGGGGAATTAAGCCATTCTACCTGACGAGCCGTTAATCCGCAAAGAATACCATCTTGAATACTCTTGTCATTCCAGAATTTAGCTACTTCTTTAAGATGCTTAGCAGCAGCAATAAAATTCGTTCCGCAATCTGAATACAGACATGATGGAATACCTCTGCGCGCCACAAAACGATCAAGAGCAGCCAAGAAACACTCGCATGACAACTGTGAAAGTACTTCGCAGAATACGGACTTAGTAGAAAAACATATGAAAAGACAAAAATATGCCTTATGTACCTTCGCGTTACGACGCAAGCTTTCTTTAATTAGATAAGGCCCGCCTATGTCACACCCCACGTGATCAAAAAGCTTGTTAGGTATAAGCCGGGGAGCGGGTAACGTACCCATCTCTGGTTGTAACGCGGTAGGTTGGCACCTAAAACATATTTTACACTTCGATAACACGGATCGAATTATAGAACGAGCGCTGATAAGCCAATAATTTTGACATAATATTCCCTGTAACGTACGAGGGCCTACATGTAAATATTTTAAGTGTAAATAATTAATTAACAACTTGCTCGTCTGACATTTCGGAAGCAACACCGGGTGCTTCTTATTATAGGGTAGGTCGGCTTGCACAAGTCGACCCCCCACCCTAAGGAAATTGTGAGTGTCCACGAAAGGCGATAACTTTCGGAGTGTTGCTACAAATTTACCTTTTTTAAGGGATGCGATTTCCGAACTAAAATGATTAGTTTGTAAAACACTAACTATTGTATCATGAGCCTTCTTGAGCTCCGATGTTCTCAGCGGTCCTACTAACCTATCCGTAGTTTTACATCGCAGGTTACGCACAAACCTGTGACACCATGAGATTACGCGCTGTAATCTTTTAAACGAAGAAAAGCTTTCGAAAGTTTTTTCGAGGTCATTACAGAAAACGTTTCTGTCATCAGATGAATTGAATGCATACGATGCACTATTTGATTTAAGTTCAGAGACCTTAAATTCCTTATCTACATGAAATGACTCGATCGGCCATTGATCTCGATGTTCGCGTAGCCACGCGGGGCCCTGTATCCACTCGTCGGTAACTTCCACGAAACGAGCCGGCAACACACCGCGCGAGCACATGTCAGCCGATCCATTGTTGTGAGTTCTAACGTGGAACCAAGAACTAGGTGGAATCACAGAAGTGATTCGACTAACACGGTTAGCCACAAAAGTTTTAAGCACGTAAGGTTGTGTCTGAATCCACGCTAAAACATTCTTAGAATCGCTGAGTGCGATAATCGAATAATTAATTACCGTTAAATTTTGTACGACAAAATTAACAAGTTTACTAAGCAGCACGGCTGCCTCAAGTTCAAGTCTAGGTATTGACAGGATAGGATTTAATGGCGCGACCTTTGACTTGCTAGTCAACAGCCTGACCTTGACCTTCCCTTCGTTATCTACGCTGCGCAGGTATAAACATGCCGCATAACCACGAGTCGATGCATCGCAGAAAGCAATTAGTTGCACATCACAGAAATTAGGTATTAAAACGTGTCGTTCAAAACGCAACTCCGATAACAGAGGTAAGTCGGCGATGAATCGATTCCACTGCTCGCAAGGCTCGGGCGGTAACTGATCGTTCCAGTCGACTCCTAATTTCCAAAGATCTTGCATTATGCACTTCGCGACGAACGTACAAGGTGAAATCATACCTACTGGATCGTAAATACTCGCGAGTAATTTTAACACTGATCGTTTGGTTTGTTTTCTGTCAGTCATGTTATAATTAAAGGCAAAACTATCACACGCAGGTAGCCATATCAACCCTAAAACCTTGAGAGATGACGATAACGTATCGTCTTGAAAGTTAATAGCTGAAACCTGATCCGATTGCATTCTACCTAGCAAGTCCGGACAGTTACTAGCCCACTTTCTTAATATAAACCCACCACTCTCGAGAAGAGATACTATATCATCTTGCAATTTGCAAGCCTTTTCCTTAGACTCGCAAGACCATAACAGATCGTCGACATAAAATCCTTGCGTGACAACCCTAGCGGCTTCAGACCGCGAACCTTCAGCGCGAGATAACTCGTCTGCCGCCAGCTGATGCAACGTGCGTATGGCGA
The DNA here is from genome assembly GCA_911728515.1 of Peribatodes rhomboidaria. Classification (NCBI taxonomy): domain Eukaryota; kingdom Metazoa; phylum Arthropoda; class Insecta; order Lepidoptera; family Geometridae; genus Peribatodes; species Peribatodes rhomboidaria. Next base: position 5,489,152 of record OU452190.1, read on the forward strand.
CATACGGCGCACTACGGAGCCCGTAGGTATTCGTTTTAAGTTCATAGGTGCGCACCGGTTCCGTCGGAGATTCACGCCACAGAATATGCTGATATTTCCTATCGGCGGGGTCAATTAACACGGCTCGAAACATCTTCGACACGTCCGCGGTAAAACATACATCAAATAATCGAAAATTAACAATGATTTTCAGTAAATCTTGGAGCAGTTTTCCGCCAGTCAAAAGTGCATCGTTGAGAGAAATTCCGTTGTTAACTTGTGCCGATCCATCGAAAACAACACGTAGGGGTGTACTAACTGAAGACGGACGCAGAACACAATGGTGCGGAATCACATACGCAGACGGTTCAGAACCTTGGTACATTTCCATGTGTCCGAGGGCTTCATATTCTCGCATAAATTCTACATAAGCCTTGTGAAGGTCTGGAGACCGAGCGAGACGGCGCTCGACCTGATTGAGACGCTTCAACGCTACATCATAAGAATCACCGAGAGGAGCATGGTCTGGGTTTAATAAAATCGGAGAAACATAACGACCGGTTTCTTCGCGATAATGTTTTTCTAAATATATTTTATCGGCTAACTCATCTAGCGGATTTTTCGGAACTTCGCACGGCGACGCTTCCGTCTCCCAAAATCGTTTGAGAGTTTCATCTAAAGTCTCACTTTCTAAGATGAACGAGGTGTGTAATGATGTCGTACACGGTACTGCATCACTGTTGCTAGGGGAAGGCATCCCTAGTCTTCCGGTTACTACATAACCAAATACGCTACCTAACGCCACTGGTACATCACTATTTATGATGTATTTCTTTCCGTCATAAATGTACGGAAATAAGTCACCGGATAAAATTATATCAATCGGCGCTTTCTCATAAAAACACGGGTCGGCTAACTGAAGACCTTTATATTCACTAATTATTTTAACAGGTATAGGTACGGTCGGCAAATCAGACGTAAGTTTTGGCAATATTACTGCATCGATATTAAAGGTAGGTGTCATGCTATGACGCGGCTGAATAGCGCACGAAACCATCCCGTAATTCTTTACAAATTCGCCACCGAGTCCGAAAATATTGTACGGACATTTATTTGCTGATAGTCCCAGTCGCTGATAACAATCCTTTGAGATGAAACTTGACTGTGCTCCCGAATCAATTAAAATACGACAAGGTTGATAATTATCAAACGCATCTAAACAATTCACAACGGCAGTGCCTAAGATAACGCTATAGTTAGTCGTCGATGACGTCACGTGGCAGGTATTATTGATAACAGCTGGCTGATCTACTTTGCACGGCAAAGAAGCCGGCGCGGCTGGAATCGGATTTGATGCCGGTTTGTTGTTATTGACGTTAACTTCTTCGTGCAAAAGTACGTGATGAGATGAGCGACAAATTAAGCATTTAAAGTTGCTTTTGCACGAATTAGCAAAATGGTTTTGTTTTAAACAGTTGCGGCACAGTTTCAGTTCATTAGCACGGCTAATGCGCTGACCGATTGACAATTTACGAAATTGATCGCATCGAAAAATCATATGATCTTCTCCACCACAATGTAAACACTTAATAACCGCCTTAGAACTGGTCGAAGAAGCATGCGAGTAATTTCTCGAACTACCTTGTTTTGCATCATTTTGTTGACGCTTGTTTTGCAGCACAGTCGTAGAATAAGACGTAGAATGATCCAGAACTTTTATATGATTTTGAACAAACGAAATAAGTTCATCAAAAGTGGGTATCGTTTTTTGATCTAATTTTTGTTCAAAACTTTTCCGTGTATGTGGGTCTAATGCCCGCATTGCAATATGACACATTACGTAACTACATAAATCTTTAATTTTCAACGCTTGAATGGCTTTGTATGAATGATCAAAGTTTTCAATAAACAGGTTCAGGTGAGTAGAAGACTCCTTTGTTAACGGTGAAAAGTTTAACATCTTATCTATGTACCTACCGACTAATAACCTTTCATCTTTGTATTTCTCAATCAAACTTTGCCAGACTAGATCGTAGTTGTCGGAGGTCAAAGGAATACTTTTTACTATATTCAAGGCTGACCCTTTGACACTTTGCAACAAATAATGGAATTTTTCTATCTTCGGAATATGAGCTTGATTGTGTACCATTGAACAAAATGTCTCATAAAACGTTATAAAATTCTCAGGATTAGAATCAAACGTAAACAACTCAAGTTTAGGTAAACGAGGTTTCGACTCCACAGAGCGATTATCTTTGTCACCTTTATTAACATCGTTTTTAGGTTTAGATTGGTTTGCACATAACTTTACACGGAAATATAAATCATCAAAACTTTTCAATTCATGACTTCTAAGAGTAGACTTTGGATCATGTTGAAGTTCTTTTTCGAATATATCGAATATAATTTTTTCAAACGAACTACGTAGTTCATGGATTTCAGAGACGTGCATCAAAAATAATTGCATAGTTTCAGGTTCTGATAAATCACGGGACATATCATAAACTGTTTGTATTTGTTGAAATATTCGCTGCTTGCGATGAATTAACACGGTTAATTCATTCGACATTGTTTCTTCGAAATGACTTTTCGCTTCTTTAGATGGCGGCGCCATTTTGAGAAATGACACACGAAGACGTTAGCAATTGCAAATGAATATTTCGATGAAAATGTTATATTTTACTTAAATAAACAACACAATACATAAATAAATACTTGTACGACAAGAATATGTGTGTAGTGTGTGTAAATAAATAAATACCAGGGCAGATTAGGCAAGTTAAGAATCGACACGTCACGTGTAGAACGTCTACCACGTACATGAAATATATAAAAAAAATGGGAAAATAAACTAAATTGGCACGGCCAATGTTAATATTGGTGTTAAGAACGTCTTAACGAGTAATTATGCACGGCAATAATTACGGGAGGTGATCTGACACGGTCAGAAATATTTAAAATAACCGGTTGAATCCGGCTCGAAGGACCAAAAAGATTGTACGATATGCACAATATAAATTAAGTGGACTGTATTTGAGGTGCGTCCAGACCCCAGTTCGAACGGTAAACAACCCCGCAAGTTCACAAAGGACAAATGAAAGCACTCCACCAACCTTAAATCCACGACCGCAAATCAATTTCAGCGTCAGTCGAACAGGTGAATGAGGTGAACAGCTCGGCACGGCCTCAACTGCTGGTTTCTATAAACTCCTTTGTATAATAGCGGCACAGAGTCACGGACACTGGGTTCAATGAAGGTCTGAGACGGAGACCTGCGCGCGCGTCTCGAGCGCGAACGACGTGTGTTCGCTTCGAATGCTACGACAGAGTACCTCTATCGATCGACGATAGCAGTATTCAAGTATTGATGGAGTTTTTTCCATCTACCCTCTTTTAAACTTGCGGAGATCGAACACTTTGTAATACTTTCAAGGCAGTGATAGAGGCAAATTTATCAAAAATATATTCTATAATTTTATATTTAATATACTCGTAGTAGTGTCGAGAGAGCTGTCGTGCCTTATCCAGGGCTGGATTTAGGGGAGGGCAGGCGGGGCTACAGCCCCGGGGCCTCCACAAGAGAGGGCCCCCACAGTAGAGATTCAAAATAAAAGAAATTTACTTTAAAACTTAATTGTACAAATATGAGTAATTAAATAATTAGATTTGTTTCTTGCAAAATTGCATTGTAATGTAGGGCAACAGGAAAGTGGAGGCCTCTAATTATTACTCAATTTTTTTTAAACATACATGTTTGAATTTTTTAATTTGAGTAATAATTAGAGGCCTCCACTTTTCTGTTGCCCTAAGGCCTCTACACCTCTAAATCCGGCCCTGACATTACCTTAAGAGTAAATTAAAGCAACCGTATGACACTCGCTTGTTCCCCTCATCTCACAAGGCTAAGGTCAGTGACTCATCGCTAATTTTCACAAGGGCAGGTGCCCACCAACTCCCAATTTCACCAAGTTTACGTCTTTGAGCTCGGCCTTCGTTTTCCTGCTGAGGAAGGAAGTTTGCTACTTTATTTTAGTGCCCCGAGATACCTAAAAGTAATTTACTGCGCAATCGCCTACTGTAATGATGATTCCTTCCCCTTTATTGGTAGAAATATCACGTACTGTTCCACATTACGTGAATACATTTGTAAGTATTGGTAGGAAATAAAATATACGGTTTTTTAGATACTGTGTTTTATGTGCGGTTGGTTTTATTGTTTTATTTAAATTGATTTTATCCACTGGTTAACTAAACATAGCCGATGCGCATAGAGCAATGATTGCCTAGTTGGAGAAGGCCCTCACAAGCCAGAGAGAGCGGGTTCGAACTCAGCCGACGGCGCATAAATTTGTTCATTGTGCGAACATATGTGCGGATTGTATGTCATCTGTCACATTTGGGAATGAATATCGTCCGGTGAAGTGTGGGTGTTGTATTACACCTCTGCCAGCCCCCTCAGGAAAAAGGCGTGACGATATGCATGTATGTTAACTTAATAATGATATTACGATTACACTTCATTCAGGCCGCTAAAATATAATATGCTGTGACGTCATTGCGTTTGAAAGCAAAAAGCCAATATTTCTTGAAAGCCTTTCTACTATTAGAGTGACATTGACAATACACCTATAAAACTCCCAAGTAGCACTTACCAACTCATAATAAGTCACAGGACCCGCTGTAAAATTGTAAAAACCGTACGAAAACCGTATAAAATTATACGGTGCTAACATAAATTGGCTGTCTGGCGAGCCGGTATAAAAGCACAATCCGTATACGGTGTCTGGTGAGACCGTTTAAATACATACGGTGTCTGGTACCGTATAACTAGGGTCGGTTGCAAATTGCCGGCTCTCGGAGTGTTAATTTGGCTCCAAACAAGGGGTCCGATTCTCCGAACACTCACCAGAATTGGATCCTAGATTGTATTTTAGTTTCTGTGGCCTCGAGTGGTATTATCGGGTTTGTTTAGTAAAAGTCGATATTTGTTGGGCAAAATATTTTACGAGCCGACAAAAAAGGTTCTAGCTTTTATACACGAGGTTCAGTATTTTCAGAGTCAGTGGCCAGTATCTTTGTGGTAAGTGCTGGATAGAATGTTGAATAGATCTTCTCGAACTAAGCTCTTCGTCGAAACTAACTATAATTTTCCAGATATTTTTTGTTTGAGAATATACTTACTGAAAGTGATTTATTCCAAACACTAACACTGTGATTCTATCTTTGTGATGAATGTGGTGATTGCAAAATACTGACTTATGAGCACCTTACTAGTTTGTAAGGTAAGAGGGTGCGATGGCAGCCTAGTTGGGAGAAGGCCCACCTGAAGCCAGAGGGAGCGGGTTCGAACCCAGCCGCCGGCACGCACCAATTTGTTCATTGTGTGAGCATATGTGCGTATTGTATGTCATCTGCTGCATGACTGGAGCCCGGTGTATGGCGATAGGCTCGCCCCCTGTCACATTTGGGACTAAAAACCGTCCGGCGAAGTGTGGGTGTTGTATCACACCTCTGCCAGCCCCCTCGGGGGAAAGTTATGTTGAGTTATGTTACTAGTTTGTATACCTATTTCAAACTAAATAAAGAATGACACTCTCTATGCACTAATATCTTTAACTTAAAACGAGGTCTCTTTAAAGCAATAAACTTGTAGAAAAACTTAATAAATGCTTAAAAACTCCAAAAGAATCTCAGGTTATTGAAATTCCAAACGAATATTTCAATTCAATGGTCGCTGGAACTGAAAACGAGACTTCGACTTAAAAACGCAGTCAAACTTCGTTCAATAAAAGTTCTGAAAAGGTTTGAGTCCGCACTCAACTTTTAAATTAAACCATTTAACTGAATAAGAGAGACGAGATACAGTTCGAGAAAACTCCTAAGAGAACATCGGATCACTTGACTCGTTAAGTACCCAGAGTTTAAGGTTTAAAGTAGTTTATGTTGTACTAGCTGCGCCCCGCGGTTTCACAAATCTTATATCTTTAAATGAGCAATTCTTGTATTTATATATATGTAATTGGAATCTCGGAATCGGCTCCAACGATTTTCATACAATTTAGTATATAGGGGGTTTCGGGGGCGATAAATCGATCTAGCTAGGAATCATTTTTAGAAAATGTCATTTTATTCGTGTTTTATCGATAATCAACTTAAACATAAACTTGGAAGAAAAATAACAAAAAGGAGGCGTTTGAGTAGTCTCAACTGAAAAATATGACTCTTCCTGACATCTATTGGCGAATAATAAAACTATTTTTTGTGAGCAACTAATTGCTTTAACGACACAACAGCAGATGGCGTTGTTAAGTAACACGAAGTCAATGAGTGTTTGCTTTGAGGTTAGACTAAAATCAATTGTGTATTTTCCAAAAAACACAATTAAAAAAAAAAACCGAGTAAAGCTCAGTCATCCAGGTACTGTGCTATAATATACTAAAATCTATCTCTGTGCCAAATTTCACCCAGATCTCTTCGGCCGTTGTGATGTGAAAGAGTAACAAACATCCATCCATTCATCTATCCATACATACAAACTTTCGCGTTTATAATATTAGTAGGATACTGAACATTTTAGAGTACTAGCTGCGCCCCGCGGTGTTACCTGCGGTTAAACAGTAGCCTATGTGCTATTTCAGACTATCTATCCTCATCCAGATCCGTTCAGCCGTTAGAGCGTGATTGGGTAACAAACATCCATCCATCCAAACTTTTTAAGTCAAAATGTTTTTATTCAATTGGGTATCAAAAATACATTTATGAACATCAATTTTTGATAATAGACTTGATCGCCTTGTTCGGAAAAAGAGCCACTACTCAATAAAAACAGGCAAGAAACTCAGGGACATTTTATAAAAAAAAATATAATTGTTTCACAAATGTGGCCTTACAGCTAGGTAATAAATTATATTATATCTACGTACATTAGTACGTAGTGTAATGGCTACTTGGCGGAAGTGGAAGGCTCCAGACATTTTTGTCTTCTAAACAATTATTAACCTTATAATATCCTCTTTTCATTAATGTACTTTTTACATGTGATGTGATTTGAATTTTCCTTCAGTGAGCCCTGTTAAAAGTTTCGGGATTTTATTAGAAAAACGAACGCAGTTGACTAAAAAGATTTTATTTGACTTAGTCTAAATCTAGGTACAGCTATCCTATCCTATTTGCATTTATGATACCTATTTAGTATGATGATATGCGGGTGTTCCATGATAGTTATAATCTGGGTGTTTTCAAGTCTCGAGTGAATCGGTTTCTCCTAGGCCAGCGTGATGCATCGTAGCTCATCATGCTTCGTGCATCATGATGCATTTGTTACGCCATGCGTCATGGCTAAACTAACATCAGAACGTAAAGACTAGGTAGGGTCAACTGGGGCAAACGCGTCTGTGGGGCAATTGCGTCTCTCGAGAATTACTTCACCCTTCACAAATTAGGTGCCATCTTTTGCTCTGCTTGCTGCACTGCCCTGCTGGCAGGCGCTGCTGCGGAGCCGGTCGGCCGCCGCGCGCACTGCCCTGCACCGCTCCGACAACGCACTGGTGGAAGCAGTGCGCGACTGGGACTCCAGTCCCTTACACCGGATGTGGAGGACGTACCACAAGCCCATAACCTAATTTAATTATCATTATTTTTCTATTTTATTAATTATATTAGTTATTTTATTTATTTTGTATTTATTTAATATGGGTGTAACAATCCGGAATAAAAACAATTTCATTTCATTTCATTTCACCACGGTATTCCCTTTTTTACCTATGTGTTACCTTACTCTGTCCTTGTCCAAACACTGGCAATTAGTTGTCCCTTATGTACCCATCCCACTGAAGAACTAACTGTCTCCCATAGCACAGGATCACCCTATTTTGGGAGACAGGAAATCTCATGTAATTGTATTAATAACTATTTTTAAAAGCAAATAAATGATTATTATTATTATTATTATTTCATTTATCTTTTTTAACTCTAGTTGCAATAATCTGTACAAAATGCCGTTAGTTGCACAAAAACGACGGGGTGTTAGGTGTAAATTTAATGTGTCTATGTATGTGTGTGTCTCTGTGGCATCGTAGCTACCGATCGCGTTCACCGATTTTGATTTTTTTTTTTTTTGTTTGAAAGGTGAATTAGTCGGGAGTGTTCTTAGCTATCTTATCTTATCTTAATATATATAAACCTCGTGTCACAATGTTTGTCCTCAATGAACTCCTAAACCACTTAACCGATTATAATAAAATTCGCACACCATGTGCAGTTCGATCCAACTTGAGAGATAGGATACTTTTTAACCGCGTGTGAAACCGCGGAGCGCAGCTAGTAATATATATAAATCTCGTGTCACAATGTTTGTCCTCAATGAACTCCTAAACCACTTAACCGATTATAATAAAATTCGCACACCATGTGCAGTTCGATCCAACTTGAGAGATAGGATAGCTCAAAACGCGAACGAAGTCGCGGGGTGACAGCTAGTGTTTGATAAAAATCGGAGTCGGGGTTTCTTTTAGTTTTTATTTTACACTTGTATACTATGTAGAGACACAAAAACGTGTTTAACGGTCAATCTTTAAAATAAGACTAATTACATTACGTTTCACTCATAAAAACTTTCACAAAAATAACTTAATTACGTAACCTTCGTCCGTAATTTCGTCCACCTCATCAACCGACTGCTTTCAAGTAATCTACCTATAACTTGGAAAAGTTCGTGACAAACTTTATGGGTGCTCAAATTTATTGTATTCGCTGACTCCTAAAAGTTTTTCGACTGTAAGAAGTTTTATCTATATAGTACTTTGCTTAAAGTGCTTTATTTAAAATGTATTTACCTTACTATTACTTTCGCATATTTACTTTATTTTCCACAAATTTGAAATAACTCTGCTCTTTTTCTTTTTAGTCGTCGAAACGGCAAACGGCATTTACAAGTCGAGGCGTTTTAATTTTTATTTATTATTTTATTCTTTGTCTTACTTTATTCGCTGCGTCTCTACCACAGAACAGATTGTTCTGTGGTCTTTACTTATGTAGCATTTAAAGACGCTATTTAAAACAGTATTATTTTTTCTCTTGATTTAACTAACATTTTGACTTTTAGTTCTAAAGAAACGTTCAAGACGCATTCTGACTACATCAAAGCGGCCTAGGTTTGGCAAGCACTGTGTCTTATAAAAGTTTCATTCCATTACCGTATAAAAGTGTTTTATGTCCCGCTGTTACGGCACTATCGCATTAGCCATACTCAGCCATTAGACAATAGATTGATTACGAATCAATGCGTAAACAACATTGAAATATGGGTTATGTCACCTGTAAAGGTCGTGGGTAAACGACTAACTACGTAAGTGACTATGGCAAGGTTAAAAGTACGCATTACATATCGTCACGCCTTTCTTACGAAGGGGCTGGCAGAGGTGTGATACAACACCCACACTTAAAAATAAAAAAAGCCATTATTTCCAATTTCCCTAAAATAACATGGTGAATGTACTCGTAAGTGTTGATTCTTGCTTGCTAGTATATAAATTAATGTTTTAATCTAGGTTAGTACGTTCTTTGAGATATGGGCCCCATCCACACTTTGCCGGATGATATTCAGTTCCAAATGTGAAAGGGGGCGAGCCTGTCGCCATACACCGGACTCCAATCATTTTTTTTTTTTTTTTTTTTTTTTTTTTTTTTTTTTTTTTTATGTATAATAGGTCGGCGTTTGACCACCAACTCGCCTGATGTTAAGCGAACGTTGTGGTCTAAGATGGAGCACGACGACCTATAAGACCCGTCTTCGGAACGGTTACACCGGACTACATCCCGAAACACGACTAGGTCATTTCACGGCATGGGTTGGTCCGGTGGATCATGTAGCAGATGACGTACAATACGCATAAATGATCACACAATGAAGAAATTGGTGCGTGCCGTCGGCTGGGTTTGAACCCGCTCCCTCTGGCTTGAGAGGCGGGCCTTCTCCAACAAGGCTATCATCGCTAAAATCGAAAGTTACTATGTCTTTTTCACTATCTGTTTGAAGGCTTCTCAAGGCTAAACGACTGAATGGATCTTGATAAAATTTTATGGATAATTACAGTATTTAACGAGGAAGGTTTTTCGACACTTTTCTGAATAAATGTAAACGAAGTCGCGGGTAACAGCCAGTTAAAATTTAAAATTAATAAACCAAGCCTATTCTAAGCCAGAACCAATACACATACAATTTTGATGAACAACCTCCAATGACTAACTTTATTATAAGTTTAATTAAATAGGTATCATTATTATTCGCTCAATCACGAGAAGTTTGCTTTCCCTGTAATTTATTCACATTTCAAGTTATTTCAAAGAACGGGAACTCGGTAAATTATGATGTATTATTTTGTTTACAGCATTTTCCACTTATCCTGTAATAAAGTGTAAAGTTGAGACGTTATCCCTCTCGTGTTGAGGACGGAAAAATTTAAAAGCTTTTGCTCATTGAAAATGTTACCAACGAAAATGTAGACAAACATTTTATTTGCAGTAAATTAAAATATGATGGGCTAGCTGCGGCCCACGGTTTCACCCTCGGTTAAAAAGTATTCGATGTGCTATTCTAGACTATAATCTATCTCTGTGCCAAATTTCATTCAGATATGTTCAGCCGTTCTTACAAACTTTCGCGTTTATAGATTTAGTGTAAGAACGATAAGATAGGATTTCAAAACTCTTCATTGTTCACGAAGCTTGAAAGCTAGTGCAACTGAATGCCTTATCGTTAACAGTAATCTGTTCCAGACAACCTTAAATGATGATGAGATTGATTTTGATAATAAAACAATATAGTAAATATTTTACTATACTTGTACCATATATTAAATTAGAGACATGATTTTTTTATACCGAAGAAACAGATAAAAAGGTTTAACAGGAAGTAAAAATGTTGGCAGGAATAATTATCTCCACCCGCCTGTAACGAAGCTTACTAATCTAGTTACTATATAAGCTTTAATAGATTAGACTAGCTGCGTCTTACAGGTTTTACCCGCGGTTAAAAGTAGCATATGTGTTAATCTTGGGTATAAGCTCCCTCCATACCGAACTTCATCATAATCCGTCCACCCGCTTGAGCGTGAAGAAGTAACAAACAAACACACTTACACACTCACAAACTTTCGTCTTCAAAATATTAGTGTGATGTATGATTTTGAGCTTTAATTATGACTCTGATTAAATTGGCTCAACGGTACATAGCCTCGGAATATTTTTGAAAAATCAACAAGTTTAGGTATATCTAGTTAAATATTACATAGCCTTTCCCCCAAAGGGGCTGGCAGAGGTGTACAACACCCACACTTCGCCAGACGATGTTCAGTCCCAAACGTGACAGGGGGCGAGCCTGTCGCCATACATCGGGCTACAGTCATATAGCAGATGACATTAAATACACATAAATGCTCACACAATGAACAAATTGGTGCGTGCCGTCGGCTGGGTCAGAATCCTCTCTCTCTGGTTTGAGAGGAGAGTGTTCTCCGACTAGGCTATCATCGACACTAGGCAATTAGGTATATATACGCTGTTTCAATATGTTTTGTACAGTCCTTCCATTTAGATTAGTCCAGTCTAATGCACGACGAATTTTGGGTAGTCCGGAAAATGCATAAGGAAATGCTAAAGGTAAAATATGCTAAAACGTAGCTGGGAGATGGTAATGCTGGCGATATTCGGTGAGGAAAATGGGTTGTTTACTTTTCTATCGCATTAGTAGTAGATACCTACCTAACTCTACTGATGTGTTTGTTCACATAAAGTAATTTGAAAAAGCTAGTCAACTGATTACGGTAGGTAAAGTGGTTGAATGCTTAGATGGCTCAGTTGGCAGTGAACCTATCTTCTGTGCTTGAGCGGGTTCGATTCCCGCTACAAATATTCGTGTGTTGAACATTTGAGTCTGGTTGTTAACATTCATTTAAATATGGATTTCAAAATATTAATGCAGGGTCAACTGGAGCAAATGCAATTGCGTCTTTCGAATATTTAATTGCAATAACCTGTACAAGATGGCGTTAGTTGCCTAATTTGTGGAGGGTTTGTCATTCTCGAAGGACGCAATTGCCCCACCGATGCATTTGCCCCAGTTGACTTTACGTATGTTTATCGGTCTCTCACAGCCATAATACAAGCTTTGCTTAGCTTTGATGGACGTGTGTGCAAAAGTCACGATTTTTTAATGATAAAATATCATCATCATCATCAGCCCGTAATCGCCAACTGCTTAGCATAGGCCTCTCTTCTCGTACTCATCCCGGTCCTGTGCCGACCTTGTCCAGGTTCGACCCGCGACATTTACAATATAGTCGACCCAGCGTGCTGGAGGCCGACCAACGCTTCGCTTGCCGATATGCTGCCACCAATCCGTCAACATTTTAGTCTGCTTTTAGTCATTTTAGTTTGTTTTTTGCATTTAAGCTGCTATCGCTCTGCCTGGTAACATGTCCTGCCCAGTTCCATTTGAGTTTCGTGATTATCATCCCGATGTCACGAACCTTGGTGCGACGCGGATCTCGACATTTCTCACTCGGTCTTGGAACTTGATGCCGAGCATGGCGCGCTCCATGGCCCCTTTCTGCTACTTAATTAATGATGAAATATACTTAAGACTTATATCATCCTATACTTATTACCTTCCTATACTATAATACTACCTATACTATTGTGAGCTAATGAACGCCTAGCTCTTCCTGACAACAATAACAATTCAAATAATGTAATTTAACGTATAAAACCCCTATTTGCCACATCAGCTAGTCCTAAATAAATAATAACAAGAATTTTATTAAGCAAAATTCGCAAAAATAACTTGAAAATAAAAGTCTGCCCGCTATAGCAATATCGCTATGTACCGTAGCATTCCGCTACGGACGCTGCTACGAAGCTCTACGAACCAATTCCAGAATGGAATGTGTTCGCAGTGGATTAAAGTCAGTCACGGATGACTTGGCTTATTGTGTACGGAAACTAGAGATAGGATATTATTTTTATTGTATTATGTGTGTGACATTTTTATAGCACATTCTATTTTTGAAATAATCTTTAACAAGTTACATTACTAAAAGATTGTAGAAAGACAAAAAAACTCGACTGCAAAATGTAGTCTGAAACTCCGAATATAATTAAAATGTTGTACCTTAGGACACTTCCAATATTATCAAGGCAAATCCGACTTTGCTTACTTAGGTTTGAAGGCTAAGGTAGCTAAAGTTATTTTTTTTTTTCAAAGCAACCTCCCCTATTTAAATGACTTGGCCAGACAAGTAGTGAACGTTGTCGATCCAAGTCATTCTCCCTAGCCGTTTGCCGCCCTAGCCTAGATAATGAGTGGCTGAATATCATCAGGAAGCTAGATGAACGGCGCCGTTTAGTAAAAAGGCTAGGCTGTTAAATGAACGGCGAATGAAGCCTGCTGCAAAACTTGCAAAGCTGCAACATACATACACATATAGAAGTATCGATCATTCTCTAGCAACTGTTTTATATTTAGTAAGTAGTTGTTGTAGTTTGTTGTTGGTACGATGTGTGCAGCTGTCGTGAGTTCCAGCAACTAAATCTTCTGACTTACTAAGTTGAGTTCGACCTTAGTTTTGTTTTCCCTTGCGTGTAGGGTTGAAGTTTATTGTATAGAGAAAACAAGTTTAATAAAAAAAAGGTTTTCAAAAACAAGCTTTTACGATCTCAGTTTGTTATTAATCTCTTTGTTGAAACTATTCACTACCATTGTCATTGTTGAAGTTTGCCATTCTTGTTTACAAAAATCATAGCAAATTAATATACTCCGCCAGGTATAGCGTCACTGTTCTGGTCACGTGAGCAACACGTAGTGATGGCTGGTGTGTGTGGTTGTATGTGATTAATTTTGTGTTGTGTTAACTGGCAGAGGTGTAATACAACGCCCACACTCCGTCGGACGATAATCAGTCCCAAATGTGACAGGGGGCGAGCCTGTAACCATACACCGGGCTCCACTTATGCAGCAGATGACATACACTACGCACATATGTTCACACAATGAACAATTTGGTGCGGGCCTTTGTCTGGGATCGAATCCGCTTCTTCTGACTTGAGAGGTGCGCGTTCTCCAACTAGGCTGTCATCGCCAAATAAATGTAAAATAAGCACAAATCATTTTTTTTAAAGTTAAATAGCTGGAAATTTGTGTCACTGATCGTATCTCTACTTTAAAGTTAAACGCAGGCAAATCTCCAGGCAGGCAGAAAGAAGGTTTTTTTGACACTTGCACACACGGTCGTCTGACCCCTAACTAAGCAAAGCTTGTACTATGGCTGCCACAGGATGTATGGAAACATACATCTATTTTTTTTAAATACATACTAACACCCAGACATAGAAGAAACACAAATGTTCATCACAAGAATGTTTGCCCAAGGTGGGAATCGAACCCACGCCCTCTAGCTCAGAAGGCAGATTCACTACCGACTGAGCCACCGAGGCAGTCAAAATCTCCTTGCAGGCTTTACGCACACTCAGTGGCACTAAATGTAGGTAACCCGATTCCTGATTTCAATAAAACTCTTCACAACTGTGTCAGGAACCCATTCACTAGAACAATGGTGACGGCCGCGCCCACCGGCACACATAAACATCCTACGACATAGTTATTTTACGACCGAGGGTGAATCAAGGGTAAGTCTAGGGGGTAGAGAATGAAATTTCCTTTATTTTTTTTCTACGATTCTTTGAAGTATTTCTTTGATTGCCAAGTAGAAAATTAGTAGTATTTTCAATAAGAATACAACTAAAAGTATTGCTGGACCAGAATACACATTAATGATAGCAGAATTTAGGCTTTATTGGATTTTGACATCTTGGACACCTTGGGTACCCAAGGTACTGCAACGGAAAAAAGTTTTTGGACACCGGGGGTGTCTAAGGGATTCAAGCGGACATACAAATAAAAACATACGTAAACAGACAGAAATTTCGTCATCAACGTTCATATTTATTTTTTGGAACGGAACCTTAAACAAGAATTATTTTTCCACTTTAAAAAAAACCAATAATGTAATGATCAGCGTGGTTTTAACTGCTAATAAAAAGCATCCTTATTAAGTCATGCTTATCATATTATCCTTATTAAGTCATTAATTTTAAAATAGTAACTAAGCACTTAACTGAATGATCAAAAAAGTATTAAGTACTTTACTGAATGATCTACTGAACTATTTGAATAATTAAAATCTAAGGTGAACTTTTTTTTGATAATATCGATGATACCTTTATTTACGTTATATGTTTAAATATTTGAATATCTAAAAATATAAGTTTATAGTTACATAAAAACACATAACAACGTGGGTGTAAAACACCCACACTTCGCCGGACGATATTCGTTCCCAAATGAGACAGGGGGCGAGCTTGTCGCCATACATCGGGCTTCAGTTACGTAGTAGATGACATTAAATACCTACGCGCATATGTTCACACAATGAACAAATTGGTCTCTGCGTAGGTACCGAGCCTAGATAACTAGATGGTCTAAAACATTATAATTTAACCTGACTAAAATGAGGGAGGTTATACAAACACGAGTACTAAGGTACTAACGCTTTTACCTGCAGAAGTTTTAAATTCCTATGAGTGTAGGGTCAACTGGGGCAAAAGCGTCTTTCGAGAATTACTGACAAGCCCTTCACAGATTCGGAGCCACTTACATTTTTTTTAAATCTTTTGTTGCAATAATCTGTACAAGACGGTGTTAGTTGCCTAAGTTGCCAGTAATTCTCGAAAGACGCAATTGCCCTACTTGACCCTACACCCATAGGAACCGCGCCAGGTAGCGCCGCTCATAATTCTTCGACACAGACGCGCAGATGTCCTCGTGAGTTTTAGTGAATACCCTAAAACTTTTCATCATACTAATACATTAATACTAAAATGTTTAATATTTGTGTGTTAGTTTGTTACTTTTACACGCTGAAACGGGCTGACCTTGGATATAATTTTGTATAATAATAATATTTTTATTTCCATAGAATTATATCTATAATATTACAAAGCCAGTGAACCCCAAAGTAGACCAAAGGTCTGTGTCTTGAGGTTCTGAGCACGAGCTAAGCTAATGTATAATCTATAGTTATCTTATGGCTAGGTTATATTATAAACAGTAATAATCTAACAAAGTTGTCTTTAAAAAAAAACAGTAGATAAATATTATATAATTTTAGAAAAAAAGAATGAATGAAATATGAATGAATGATATGAAGGTAACTCATACTTTTTATCCCGAAAAAAAAAAAACGATTCTTAAAAAATTATGAGCTCCGGAGCGCATGCAGCTAGTGAAAAAAAAAAACTTTTACCCCCATCCGTCCTAACTACGTCCATGTTTACGATCCAACTCCGCTCACTTGTCGCCATAAAAGCACTAACAAGTCAACAAAGCAAAGAAATAATGTTAGAACAAGCTGAAAATAATACGTGAAACACAATGGCTACAAATATAGCTAGAAATTCGAGGTGAATACGAATCGTAAGTTATTAGGATAGAAGTCTGATGGAAGCTTTATATAGAGTAGGTTCAGTAAGGCTTTTACTCGTATGTTTTGCGTAGAATAGTAATGTTCTTAACCAAGAATTTCGTTAACATAATATGTCGATACAGTTTTATCACATATGGGTCAAGTATTGGCATTGAACCCAGTTGGCAGGATGTATTTGGTATTGCATTTGGACGAACACATTTTAACTTAAACTTAAATCAAGTGTGAAACAAGTACTATTTTTTTTTTCTCTGCAATAACTATCTATACACAAATTATAAAAGTTATATTTGCTGGTTCTTTGCCTCAATATTTTTATTTGTCTTTGGAGATTATTCATTTAATTATTGTTTTTTTTTTTTCAATATGTACTAGAAAATGTTTTTGTATAATGTCGTCAGTCTATCTTTTTTATCTCAACATCAAAACATGATTAGCTATTGCAAGCTGGCAGCGAAGTATTATATATTAGGTACTTATTTCACCCGCGGTCCCGCAGGAAATGTTAATTTTATCAGGATAGAAAGTATCCTATGTCCTTTTCTGTATCCATGCAAAATTTCATTGACCTAATTTATGGGAGATGCGTTACGAAAACCTAAAATTGGACCGCATAAATTAGGTGCTGCACACAATTCACGGTAGTCACAAAATAAACACAACCAGTCGCAACAGTGGTAATTACTGTTGTCTCGTTCTCGCTATAGTCTCTTGTTCGTCTCTCTATTTTTGTTATGACTACACGTAACATAATGCTGTCAACGGAGCTGTATAGTGTCCGTTTGCTTGTAGTTTTATTGGGTCCACGCGGTGTTTACTAGAAATTAGATTCGTGCCGCTTCTTTCCTATATTATTTCTATGTGAAGATCGGTTGAGTAGTCATGGCTTGATAGCGTACATATCGTCTCGCCTTTCCCTCGAGGGGACTGGCAGAGGAGTAATACAACACCCACACTTCGCCGGACGATATTTAGTCCCAAATTTGACAGGGGGCGAGCCTGTCGCCATACGCCGGGCTCCAGTCATTTAGCAGATTACATACAATACGCACATATGCTCACACAATGAACAAATTGGTGCGTGTTGACGGCTGGGTTCGAACTCGTTCCCTCTGCTTGAGAGGCGGCAAACTTACTTTCGCATTTATAATATTAGTTAGGATTAGGATTCTGCAAAAAATAGCTGAATTATGAACAGCTCCTACTCCTTTTTTTCTATAGGACGCTAGAACGGAGCAATCCCTGTGCTCTGCTCATGTGAGATTAGGGTTCAGACCTAGTGATGTGTCAAGTTAATCCTAAATTAGATTTTTATTGGATCTGTCGCCATTATTCTTGTAGATTCTGTGGGTCATGTACCTAAACATGGCTTACTAAATCATAAGTTAGGCAAGTACATATAGAAAAATGAAAAATACCACAACTATGAAAGTATGTTCTTAGCAAACTACGTTTTAAAAATCAGCTGAACCTCAAACCAAACTGCTTTTAAATAAAATGTAATCAAAATCAGTTCATCCATTTGGAAGCTACGATGCCACCGATACACACTTTTTTGGGTCGAG
Source organism: Peribatodes rhomboidaria (assembly GCA_911728515.1). NCBI lineage: Eukaryota > Metazoa > Arthropoda > Insecta > Lepidoptera > Geometridae > Peribatodes > Peribatodes rhomboidaria. Next base: position 5,507,234 of record OU452190.1, read on the forward strand.
GATTTGAAACAAAAAAACTAAAAACGACAATAACGAAAGATAGAAAAAAGATACAAATAAGTTAAGTAACAAGTATCTAAGATTATTAAAACGAAAACTAAAATCCGGCTGCAAAATATTGTACCCTACGTCACTTTCTCTATCAAAACGATTCAAATGCAGACCTGCCAGACGATGTTACTGCAGCTATTAACTTGCAATCTTTTAAAATAAGACTTAAAAAATGGCTCATAGAGCAAGCTTTCTATGATTTTCATGAATTTGTAAACTCGGACATGTGATTTTATTAATAATTTTAATTATTAATATTTTAATTTTAATTATCTGTTCTTGTGTTGTGTAATTTTTGAATTTGACATTTTTACTGTATTATTTTATTAGTACCTGGATGGCCGAGCTTTGCTCGGTATTTTTTTTATTTTTTAATTGTTTTTTTTGGATAATAAACAATTGATTTTAGTCTAACCTCAAAGCAAACACTCATTGACTTCGTGTTACTTAACAACGCCATCTGCTGTTGTGTCGTTAAAGCAATTAGTTGCTCACAAAAAATAGTAGTATTATTATTCGCCAATAGATGTCAGGAAGAGTCATATTTTTCAGTTGAGATTGATTATCGATAAAACACGAATAAAATGATATTTTCTAAAAATGATTCCTAGCTAGATCGATTTATCGCCCCCGAAACCCCTTATATACTAAATTGTATGAAAATCGTTGGAGCCGATTCCGAGATTCCAATTATATATATATATATATACAAGAATTGCTCATTTAAAGGTATAAGATTATATACTAAATTGTATGAAAATCGTTGGAGCCGATTCCGAGATTCCAATTATATATATATATATATACAAGAATTGCTCATTTAAAGGTATAAGATACATTGATTGTATTATTATTTCAATTGACATGTAAAATTACATTTTATTAATAAAATGAATATGAATATGACAAATGACATCTCACATGTCGAAATACATCAAGCTGTTTAGGCTGTAGGGCGTGTCAAAAAAACCTCATACATACATACCCACATACATACTATGTAGGTACGTATGTGGGTATGAATGTATGAGGTTTCAGTGTACATACATACACTGGAAAGTATAACCCTCCTTCTTGCGCAGTCGAGTAAAAAAACGTAAAAAGTACTTAAAACAAATGCCCAGTCAATTAAAAACAAAAGAGCAAACGACATTTGCATTTTTCTTTTTTTAAAGTAAATTAGTTACCCCAATGACGGTATCGTTAAAACTTGCCACCGCCCCCTGATTTGCATCTAGGGAAAAAAACGTTAAGAACGACAACGATAAAAATCCAGTAAAAAAGTCTTATGCTACGGCTACATTAACGGCCTTCGGCGATAAGTGTAGCCGGTTGGTTCGTCACTCGGCGATGTAGCGGGCGAATTATCGCCCACGTCAACTCCGCAGAAAGGCGACGAGTTAACCGCTAATATCGACGAAAACATCGCCGATAACCGATAACGGTCCGAAGACGGGTCTGAGCAGTGGCGCACTTGCAGCGCCTCACTCAACTGCCGTCTTTGTACTTCTTCACTCTACAAAACTTCAAGGCTAGAGAGAATAAGTGCCTCATAGGTCGTCGTGCTCCATCTTAGACCACAACGTCGCTTAACATCAGGCGAGTTGGTGGTCAAACGCCGACCTATTGTACATAAAAAAGAAAAAAAAAAAGTGTGATTTTAGCGCGACAACGCGACACGAAATGTAGCTTCAGCATTAGAAAAAAAAGGTAAGTGAGGAATTAAAAGTCGGCATTAAAGACCATCTTTCCACGATATGCCAACGACGTATCCTCAGCTATTTCGGCCACATTATAAGACGCCCGGACGAGAATTTGGAGAAGCTGATCATCTGCGCAAACGTAGAGGGCAAGAGATCACGCGGTAGATCCCCGATGAGGTGGTCAAACCAGATCAAACAAAATAGCTCGTCCAGGTTTGAGCAAGTGGTGCGAATGGCTACAGACCGGAATAAGTGGAGGATACTGACAAATCGCTGGGTGAAGGAAAATGGTGTTCGCGATCTTCAGCCATGAAGGATCGACCAGAGAGAGAGAGAGAGAAATGAGGAAACGATCAGAATGACTATAGCCAGTCAAATAAAAACAAAAGACAAACGCGTTTTTTCTCTTTTAAAAGTAGATTAGCTAACCAATGACCGCATCGTTAAAACTTGGTGCCACCGCGCTTCTGACCTCCGCTCGGAACCAAACGTCCCTGTCGCCGACGGATATTATCCAACTTAAATTAACTTCCCTTCTGGACTTCCGGACCGCGGTTCGGGACTTTTGACTTAACACGTGAAAAGTGTTTATGTGTCATCTATTTGTTTTATCTATACTTACTAATATTATAAAGAGGAGAAAAATATTTGTATGTAAGTATGTTTGTAATGAGTTAACTCAAAAACTACTGGTCCGATTTCAAAAAACTCTTTCACCATTAGAAAGCTACGTTATTCCTGATTGACATAGGCTAGAAATAAAATAGCTATAATACAGCTAGTAAAGTTTATGTACCTACTTGTTAATGAATTGTAATACAATATATTATTAATGAATTGTGATATCGTATATTCGAGGGTAAAGTTTAGTCCGTGCCATGTAACAAGTAATATTACTAAACAAACAACAAAAAACCCGACTCCAAAATGTTGTATCCTATCTCACTTCTATTATCAAGACGATTCAAATGACACCTCACATGTCGAAATCCATCAAGCTGTTTAGGCTGTAGGGCGTGCCAAAGATACCTCATACATAAATACCCAGAAACATACATAGGTACATACATACATACACTCGAAAAACATAACCCTCCTTGCGCAGTCGGGTAAAAACGACGCTGGCGGTCAAGCTGCGTGTTAGGTGATTTATTGGTAGTACCTGGATGACCGAGCTTTGCTCGGTATTTTTTTTTTTTAATTGTGCACAAAAAATAGTATTATTATTCGCCAATAGATGTCAGGAAGAGTCATATTTTTCAGTTGAGACTACTCAAACGCCTCCTTTTTGTTATTTTTCTTCCAAGTTTATGTTTAAGTTGATTATCGATAAAACACGAATAAAATGACATTTTCTAAAAATGATTCCTAGCTAGATCGATTTATCGCCCCCGAAATCCCCTATATACTAAATTGTATGAAAATCGTTGGAGCCGATTCCGAGATTCCACTTATATACAAGAATTGCTCATTTAAAGATATAAGATATTTGGTGGAATGAGGTACTTACAAATAATAACCATCATATGAAGCCCGCCAGCAAAAGCTTGATTCAAAAATAAAACAATAAGACTAGTACTTTTGTGCGCCAGTGTACCCATGCGCAAACACACCGTGCATTTATCCAGCGTTCTTTTTACATGACGCGAACTATGTATATACTTCTTGTATAACAATGTTACTTGGAAGTACTGACAATGGTAGTTGGTTGATTAGCTACCCTTTATTGAATAAATTTATTGCCTAAAAATATATCGCTATGTGACCTTTTTACTAGTAGGCACATAAAAAAGTTACTTGTTTACCTACAGAAAAAAGCATGAAGTTGAATGTTGTAGTTACCTATATGTATATTTTATTTTTACCCGACTGCGCAAGAAGGAGGGTTATGTTTTTGAGTGTATGTATGCAGTGCCGCCTTAAGTCTATTCGGCGCCGGGGTGCGGGGCTCAGTCTGCGCCCTCGTTTTCTTTTACACTGCAGCGTAGCACGCGACCGACGACACACTGCAGTATGAAAGGGGTCCTAGTCCATCAAGAAAACACAATATACGTAATTTTGAAAATAATTTATTTATTTCTCTAAAATACAAAACTAAAATTAAACTTAAATTAAACCCAATTATACAAATAAAAAACAAAACTATTCTCCATTCGAGACATTATGTCCATTTTCTAGAATTAACACTCTAGAAAAGGTACCTATTTCTTCAAATAAGGAAAGATTTTGCGATGAACCTTCTAAAAATTGTACTTTTATTTTAACATGTAAAAGAACGTGATGCAAAAACAAACAAAAAAAGGATCATATTACATAGTTGAGAAATCAATAGAATTATAAGTTAATTATACAATTAACAGTGATTGTAATGGCGAAAAACACCAGCAATCCAACTCTCGTTTATATTATTATTCAATTGCTATATATCTATTTATTATATGTACATACATCAAAAAACTCAATTTTTCTTGCTTTTGAGTTGGCAAAGATTTTAATTAAATAATTTATTTTATATCAATTTTGGATTCTATACTTATAATAGCTAAGTTTCTCAGTCTGTCTTGGGTCATGGTTGACCAAAGATATTTTTTTATTAATTTTAATTTTGAAAAGGATCGTTCACCTTCAGCTACTGTAACAGGCAGTGTTAAATATATTTGTAGAGATGTTGCGATATTAGGAAATGAGGAGAATAAATTATTAGAATATAGATAGCTTAAAATATCAGTGGGAGTACTTGTTGATGCATTGGGAAAAAATATTGTCAACAATTTATTCTAAATAAATCCTCCCCGTCAATTTTAAATCTATTTTTAAATGTTAGTTTTTCTTGGAGCCGAGAACATTAAGATTTTTTTTCATGCATCTCTAATTTCCTCCAGCATTCAATGTTTTGAAAAAGTGAAAAAAACTGACTGTGTTCCGTCAGCAAATCGAATCTCTCATTTAATTTCGAGATACCAGTAGAAAAAAATAAAAACATACTATAAATTTGTTGGTTGGGTCTAAAATGGGCTCATCTGCAGTCTCGTAATCAAAATGTCTTTTTCGGGGACGTGGACGAGCAGTTTCTTTAAATTCTGTTTCGCATTCTAATTCTTCAGCAATTAATTTTGCATCAGATAACTACTGTTCAAACGCACTATCGGTGCGGTATTGCTCCAAATCTTTTTTAACCAGATTAATCATTTTGGTAGCCTCTGAAATAATTACGTCTGATTTTTGCAAATTTTTGCTTACAATATTAATCTTTAGTAAAATATAACTACCGAACATATGAATCTATAAGACTTTAATTTGGCTATTAATGAACTCGCTATGTTTTTTGTGTCGCTATCATACTTGTTATTTGAAAAAATAGAGTATAATGCATCGTAAATTTTATCCATGTTAGAACGTAGTGAGCATCAAAGAGCATCAAATCTACTTTCCCAACGCGTATTTGAAAGAGGTTTTAATGTCAAAGTAGGTATCTGTAAAAAAATGTATAGATTTCTTGGACAATACAGAAAAAGTTTTTGACCTCGCAAATCATCTAATTCAATATTGCATGATTTTAAGAAATCTAATAAATAGGTCATCAACCCTTGTCCGGTCTTCCCTTCCCCCTTTCAAATTAGCCCTACACAAGCCCCTTTCGGTTTAGCATACCCTTTCAAATTAGCCCTACACAAGCCCCTTTCGATTTAGCATACCCTTTCAAATTATCCCTACACAAGCCCCTTTCGGTTTAACACACCCTTTCAAATTAGCCCTACACAAGCCCCTTTCGGTTAAGCATACCCTTTCAAATTAGCCCTACACAAGCCCCTTTCGGTTTAACATACCCTTTCAAATTAGCCCTACACAAGCCCCTTTCGGTTTAGCATACCCTTTCAAATTAGCTCTACACCAGCCGCTTTCGGTTTAACATACCCTTTCAAATTATCCCTACACAAGCCCCTTTCGGTTTAACACACCCTTTCAAATTAGCCCTACACAAGCTCCTTTCGGTTTAGCATACCCTTTCAAATTAGCCCTACACAAGCCCCTTTCGGTTTAGCATACCCTTTCAAATTAGCCCTACACAAGCTCCTTTCGGTTTAGCATACCCTTTCAAATTAGCCCTACACAAGCCCCTTTCGGTTTAGCATACCCTTTCAAATTAGCCCTACACTAGCCCCTTTCGGTTTAGCATACCCTTTCAAATTAGCCCTACACAAGCCCCTTTCGGTTTAGCATACCCTTTCAAATTAGCCCTACACAAGCCCCTTTCGGTTTAGCATACCCTTTCAAATTAGCCCTACGCCAGCCCCTTTCGGTTTAGCATACCCTTTCAAATTAGCCCTACACAAGCCCCTTTCGGTTTAACATACCCTTTCTAATTATCCCTACACAAGCCCCTTTCGGTTTAGCATACCCTTTCAAATTAGCTCTACACAACCCCTTTCGGTTTAACATACCCTTTCAAATTAGCCCTACACAAGCCCCTTTCGGTTTAGCATACCCTTTCAAATTAGCCCTACACTAGCCCCTTTCGGTTTAGCATACCCTTTCAAATTATCCCTACACAAACCCCTTTCGGTTTAGCATACCCTTTCAAATTAGCCCTAAACAAGCCCCTTTCGGTTTAGCATACCCTTTAAAAATTATCCCTACACAAGCCCCTTTCGGTTTAGCATACCCTTTCAAATTAGCCCTACACCAGCCCCTTTCGGTTTAACATACCCTTTCAAATTAGCCCTACACAAGCCCCTTTCGGTTTAGCATACCCTTTCAAATTATCCCTACACAAGCCCCTTTCGGTTTAGCATACCCTTTCAAATTAGCCCTACACAAGCCCCTTTCGGTTTAGCATACCCTTTCAAATTAGCCCTACACTAGCCCCTTTCGGTTTAGCATACCCTTTCAAATTATCCCTACACAAGCCCCTTTCGGTTTAGCATACCCTTTCAAATTAGCCCTACACCAGCTCCTTTCGGTTTAACATACCCTTTCTAATTATCCCTACACAAGCCCCTTTCGGTTTAGCATACCCTTTCAAATTAGCTCTACACAACCCCTTTCGGTTTAACATACCCTTTCAAATTATCCGTACACAAGCCCCTTTCGGTTTAGCATACCCTTTCAAATTAGCCCTAAACAAGCCCCTTTCGGTTTAGCATACCCTTTCAAATTATTCCTACACAAGCCCCTTTCGGTTTAGCATACCCTTTCAAATTAGCCCTACACAAGCCCCTTTCGGTTTAGCATACCCTTTCAAATTAGCCCTACACCAGCCCCTTTCGGTTTAACATACCCTTTCAAATTAGCCCTACACAAGCCCCTTTCGGTTTAGCATACCCTTTCAAATTATCCCTACACAAGCCCCTTTCGGTTTAGCATACCCTTTCAAATTAGCCCTAAACAAGCCCCTTTCGGTTTAGCATACCCTTTCAAATTAGCCCTACACCAGCCCCTTTCGGTTTAACATACCCTTTCAAATTATCCCATACAAGCCCCTTTCGGTTTAGCATACCCTTTCAAATTAGCCCTACACCAGCCCCTTTCGGTTTAACATACCCTTTCAAATTAGCCCTACACAAGCCCCTTTTGGTTTAGCATACCCTTTCAAATTAGCCCTACACAAGCCCCTTTCGGTTTAGCATACCCTTTCAAATTAGCCCTACACAAGCCCCTTTCGGTTTAGCATACCCTTTCAAATTAGCCCTACACCAACCCCTTTCGGTTTAACATACCCTTTCAAATTATCCCTACACAAGCCCCTTTCGGTTTAGCATACCCTTTCAAATTAGCCCTACACAAGCCCCTTTCGGTTTAGCATACCCTTTCAAATTAGCCCTACACAAGCCTCTTTCGCCTTTACAAGCCTTACACTTTATTGTCTTTGGTAAGACCAAAGACAATAAAGTGTAAATCATTTTGCTTCAAGTGGGGGGGGACCTTTGACACATCAAAGGTTCATCAAATTATGTACACTCTCTTTGGATTAGAGAATTGCCGCGCACGTGCTTTAAGCCTTGAATATTCGCCAAACGCGTCTATTCAACTCGTAATTGTGAAGAAGCTACGGACCCTACCGATATGAAAAAAATATCACCAATAAGATCATTCTGTTACCTATTAATTAGTCTGATTAAAATATTATATTACTTACTAGATTGCGAGTAAAAAAATATTAAATGAACGTTGTTTTCGTTCTCATGGCGTGCAATACCGTGCTTACGGAGATTACGTTACTATATATTTTTACACCTTCGGATAGGAAATTAAAAATATGATTGATCGTCCTTTTACCATATTTTTAGAGCTAAAATTGAGTTAGTTTAGTAATATTTTGTGTTATTTTGAAGTATTTCGTCAGATCACGTGACCACTGACACCCGCGAGCTCCTTTGCGGGGGACGGGCCAGTCGGCGCCAGCGCCTCACGAAGGAGGGACGTACTCGCCTTGCCGAAAAATATTTTCGCATTTTTTTTCTATTTGTACGTAAATCATCAATTAAACAGTGCTTAATTATCCAGAGACAATCAAAAAAAGTAGTTTTTCAAGACATTTGATAAGTTTTTAGTGACTTTACTACTAGTGAAAATATTTGGGCAATAATTGATCGCGTTGTGAGTAGAGGGTACAGAAGGTTGATCCGATGAAAATGGGAGATGACACCAAGGCAGCGAGGCGTAAGAAAAAAATTGGACTCCAACTAGCTAAGTGGTAAGTACCTACCTACCTATTAATATTTAATTACCACATAAATATTTTTACCCGTTTGTTCTTATTGTGTAGACTGAAGTGACTAACCCTAGTGTCTGAGTTTTTAGTGGCATATGATTCGGTCTGACGTTTGTTTTCCTGATAAAAATAATAGAAAACTACAGGTGTGTCCTCCGACCTATGTTAACTCTCAGGGCTTCACCGTCCATTACACCTTATTGCGATGATTGTTGGATTTACCCGCCGACGCTGTGCGACCATGAACCTTATTTTGCTGTGATACGAGCCGCGGTCGCGCAGCGTCGTGCTGTACTACAATCATCACGCCACGGCACGGGCCCCATTGTACATGTTGCTCATGATAATTATCCAAGTGCAAGACTTGTCAGAACTGTGTTTTTGTTTTGTTATGTACAAATGTACCTATATGTGTCATATTTGTACATTGCACAGGGTTATCGGTATAGGGTGTACTAAGCCAAACGGGGGTCATTGTACTCTTCATTATAAACAACGATTACTTTTTAAACTTTTTTATTTGTAAATTAAATCGGGGAAAAAAGCATCTGCTTACATTTTGTCGACGATCGATGAGCTTTTTGTATGAAACAGCTGTTTTTTTTCTCGTGATTTCATTTGATTCAATTATTCACAAAAATTATACTAAGGTCAATATACCTAAGCCATTTCAAATTGAAGCTGTGGCATACTTGCTGATGCCCCAACACCTAGTTAATAACATAGAAATGGGTAGTATTCTATAGTAAATAATAATAAATAATCCTTCTTGAACAATCGGGTAAAAATAAAATAATGATAATTATTATGTGTACTTACGATGTCAATATCGGAAAGCGGTCGTTGCGTGCGAACGGTGTAAATGACTAATACTAATTTTTGTTTTTGGTATAGCACATTTCCTAAACTAACCTACCTAAACTAGAAACAATCATATTTTTATGTTATAGCTGACCAACCACGGTCCGCAATACATTATTATTTTTAGCAGTGTAGTGAGCATATTTTTCTAACTTATCCTGGTTTGTTAACCGACTTCAAAAATTAGGACGCACTCAATTATTACATTGTATAAATTTTACTAAATGTTTGTTGCAGCATAACTTCGTTATTTACTCATTTATTTTTTATTTGAAAGAATATGCTTACTAACACTCTGATCAGTCACTTTGATCAATATAAAGTATTTTTTAGTAAAAAATAGTATTTAATACTAAAAATCAAGCATTTGCATTCAGAAAGTAGTGTTCCGAGTCATGGCCATTGAATTCGATAGAAAAGTTATTAAATTTTCTTAAAACAATAACCGAGCGAGAGATCGTTAGCGAGCGAAGCGTCTATGCTTCAGATTCGACGAAAATGCTTTCGTATGTCCGAATTCCGTCTGGATTTCTGTCCAGACCTGTCTTAATCTACAGGTCGCATTTCTTAACCTATTCTCTTGAAACTTTGTGAGTAAGTCCGATATTTAAAAAGAATTTTCATGTCTAGGCGGTTATTGGAAATTTTTCAATATGGCAGAGATGTGATTTAAAAAAAGATATATCTCCGCATAATTGGAAAATTTTCAGAAAACCTTTTTGACGAGATCACCAGCTCACAGAGTCACTAATGTATGTATTGTTATTTATTTATATTTATTATATACAACAATTTCTTTGGTAACTGATACCAACCTGCATCTAGTCTTAATAGTTATTTTAACTTAGTCTCTATTGCATGAAGACTAGATTAATAATATATTTTAAACTGGGATTATAGATTGGTAATTGTTTTATATTTTATGGTATCATGGAAAGAGACAAACGAGACGCTTTGAGTAATATGAATATTGTGTAATAAATATCTTTAAATTGCTCTATTTCATTTTTTCAGAAACAGAGATCAACGAAATTATCAAAATTTAAACACAAGCGTTCAGCCAACAACAAATGCGAGTACTGAACTAAGATGAGCTAAAAGACATTTAACATCTTATATTATTAGGGTGACAAGCATAGTGCATAGTCAGAGCTATGCCAAATGAAAATGCTATTGCTGAAGTTGTCGTATGTCCGGCGTCCAGCGTCTGATTGCACGGATGTCCGATTGTTTTCCTCTACAGATCGCATTTCTCAACCGATATTTGTGAAATTTTGTAAATTTAGGTTTTATTTAAAATAGCGGAGATATGTAATTTGTGAGACGTTGCTCATAGAGCCACTACTTGTAATCAGAGTGGCGCTGAACTGCTATGGGCATGCGTGACGCCAGTACAACCATTCACTCAGCGAGCGCGAAGCGCGAGTGAAGAACTTCCGTTTCAGTTAATAAAAATACTAAAAACTTATCCTATATTTTTATCTACAGATGCCTAGTTCAAAATCAGCCGAAGGGTATCAGAGCATCCGAGGAACAGGGACTTTTTCACCTTCGAATAAACTGGTAATCTTTTTTTATTTTTTTGTGTACACAACGTACATAAATAAATTATTGATACGAGCGTTGGGACTTAGTATGGTTGCAAATTAATTATCATTTAATATTGTTTTTAGGAACAACAATATCAGTCTTCATTGCCGAATCTCATCGTCGAAGAAGAAGCAGAACAAGAACAGAAAGACAAAAGTTATTGGCGTATTATAACATTAGCTTCTTCTTCGTAAAATTGAAGGACAACAAGCTTCAACTTCGTGAAATTCAAGACACAATGGATTTGGTTGCGACAAACAATCGATAGACTTGATTGGAGAAAAGCAAACAGGTCTTGCTTCTAAATTCACCTTTTTGTGAATAAAGAGTAACAATAGTAGATTATGTACCGAGGGTACAAAGCAGTGCCTCACGTCGCGGGCGGCTTATTGTACCCTGAGCGTAACGAGGGAATCTAGAGTTAACTCCCGAATGCAGCAAGGGAAGATGAGTCCTGAGGGCAGCGAGGGGTTCAAGCCGCCCAAGACAAAAACACTGCTTTATCCTAGAAGCGAATTCTCTACTAAAAATACTGTCTAATATTATACTCTCTCATAACTAATAAAAAGGTACTAGTAAGGTACAGTCTTTTATTTTAAATTTCGTGCAGCTCGTGGAGCACGTGCTCGTATTTTTTTCTTGGTAGCTAGTTCAATTTTCAAATAAACTCTTCTTACAGTTCTTATTCTGAGTTTTCATTCAATGTTAACCTCTTTGCTTGGAAACTCCCAACTACAAGCTTCGCTCGAATTTATGTTTCATCTATAAAACCAACATTTGAGTTTCATGTGTTAGATTAAGGATGTGTTAATCTGAGCGATTACTGCCTTCAAAGCATTTGATTTATTGATATTTTTTGAATCTCGGTTTATTTTGATTATTTTTTTGGTGATTGCTAAAATCTAAGCACTATACATGTATTTCAGTTACAAAAGGTTTTTCAATATCCAATCTAAGACCCCTTTAGTCCAGCTATAGAGGATTTTTTTTCTATATTAACTACTAGCTGTTGCTCACGATTTCGTACGCGTAGATAAAAAAAGCTCGTTCCGTTAGCTTCTTGTATTTGTCATTCACTCGAGGAGGTATTATAGTGCGAGCCGTATGCGAGCCCACTAATGGAGCCAATAGTGTAATTATTAACGCACACGCGTTTCATGTGACGTTTTTCATCACACATGCGAGGGGAAAAAACACAGACTTGCATTAGTCAATACATTTTTCTGAAAATGTATGCGCATTTTGCTGCTTTTCCACCTATCAAAATTTTCCTAGGCAAAATAATAAAGCGAATACTTTGTTTAAGTTATCATACCTAATTAATTGTCAATATTTTGATAAAAAAATAATGTTTATTTACTGTTATTACGTAGTTATGATACTTTAAATCAAGAATTTAAGAAAAGTAAAAAAAAACTCTTGTTGATTTATTTTAAAAAAAGTCTAGTTTAGTTACTAGTGCGATAATGGTAAAGTAACAGCACACATGCTTAATAGCTCGGATTATGAGCTAAAACTGATGTAATAAAGTCCTTTTTACGAGCGAGAGTGATGAAAAAGATATTAAACACAAACGCGTTTTTAACTTCAAGTAGGAACATTTCAGCAAAATCAGGCAAGAAACTATCGAGAAAATAATGAGGTTGTAAGTTCTGGGTCCACTATATTTTCAACAATTTTAGTCATTTTTATACTACCTACTAATTATATAAAACAGATTAGTACTATCAACTCGTAGAATACATTTTTAAAGCGGGCCGTCGATTGAACAGCTCTGCTAGTCCTAGTCAATATGTTTTTTGTTATGAGATTTTTGAAATGTTGTAAGCATTGGTTTAAGATAAGTTGAGTGATTTATCCCTGGTACCGGAGTTCTTAGAATGCCCATCAGGAGCCCTATTCTTGCTAAAAATATTTTCAGATCAATGTCTCTCTCGTTTTAAAAGTCATAGTGAGAGTGACCAAGAAACATCTCTCGCGTCAAGAATAGCCCTCCAGAGCTATTCTTACGATATTATATTATTCCCCCTATTCCTACGCACGAGATATGTTTTGGTCAATGTCTCTCTCGTTTGAAAAATCATAAAAGTGAGAGGGACCAAGATCCGATGAACCAAGATATCTCACACTTCAGAGAGTCCGTGGTCTACGATTGTTTTTTTTGATTTTACACGCACGACCAAAGGGAATCAAAACCTTTAGATGCGGGATATTTGTGAGTACATACTTAATCTACCTATACTTATAAACAAACTACCGCGCTCATGCTGCTTAAAAGGCTCAAGTCTTTAAAACGCCGTTGGCTTCAAATAATTTAGTCACAAAACATTACAATAAAGCATAACATCACAGAGGGCATTCATTTTTAGGCAAAAATATTTTTTTCACGGTGTTTCGTCTGAATTTGTTTAGTCTTTGAGAAATGCAAGCTCAATGTTCAAAAGCTTCGAGCGTTGATCACTAGAGGCGCTAAAACCAACTGAGCGTCGAATGCCAAATGTCATTGGCGTATCTTAACCTCTTAATAAAAAAAAATGTTATTAGCAATAAGAGAAAGTTATAATAGTTATAATAGAAAGTAATAAGAGTCATTTTAACTTGCACATCATGAGCGGTATGACAAGCGCCGAAAGCGTAATAAAAGTAAAACAATGATTATTGTCGATGACTAATTTTTTTATATTTATTTTAGCGCAAACGTATTTGTCGTAACCTGTATATAAAACTGTGCAATGGCGTTAAGTTCAATGAAATATCTAAATATTCAGCGCTCGGCAGTTGCCCCCGCACCCCTTGCACCCCCGGGTAAAGACGGCCCTGTATGTATGAGGTTTTTTAGCACGCTATACAGCCTTAACCGACTTTAAGACTAAAACACAACTAGCTATGTGACCTATTTACTAGAAGTAGCATAAAAAAGTTACTGTTTACCTACAGAAAAAAAGCTTAAAGTTAAATGTCAAGGTTATTTATATTTTATTTTCTACCGCTCATTTTGAAACGAGCTGCAAAACCTTCAAATTTCCGACACAAAAGAGATCCACTCATCGACTTTGGACGCTAAGCAGTTATGAATAAGCTTTTAAAGAGGGTGTCAAGTTGTCAACCCTTGTTGTATCATAACATCCTTTGAATTTTTTTTGTACCGAAACCGTTTAAATTCTTTGTGCGGAAAAGCTAATTTTAAATAGATAATGGACCATGATGTTGGTAATAAAATAAGAATATACTACAAATTACGGTCAAAAAGTAGCATAGAATCTGTTTGTTTTAATTAAAAAAGTTCAAAAACTATTGCCTACCATTTCTCTCGTATCGTATCTAAAAGAGACGCAGATAATATGATGTTACATGTAAAATAAAAGAAGCTGTTACTAGTATTCGTGTGTGGGTTCTAAAAATAAAATTTAACAGCTTCGTAGACTGTCTACGGATGTGCTACAACATCTACGAGCTACGAGACTACGCTACGATTGCACTTACAAAGATTACAGAAATACTATGCTTGGTCCTTGGTCCTTGGTCTTTGAGTATGCAAAGTACAGACTACATACAAGATTCACTACGTTCACAAAAAGCACTGAATTTTCACATTGGTAAAATACGAATGTGAAATTAGACTTAAGTCTAAATTCAGTTTGTCTAGACAATGTTTTGGTAATTACTAGGAGAACTATATATTTTAAGTTTTTATAGCCAAAAACTTGTGTATTGGGCCTATTCCATGAACAAACCTTTTCATTTTCGTTCATTCTCTTTCCGGTTATTTGAAAAAGTGATGGAAAAGTAATTTTCCACATACCTGGCTTGCTTAAAAGTACAATTACAATGTACAAGGCTTCACGCGATTACATAAATACCTACTGAACCCACTAGAAGAACCAATAAGGAACCAAAAAGTGGGACCAAAACAGTTGTCGCGCTCACGTAGTGGACTCCAATCCGTTAGCCAATAAAGAGGTTTTATCTGATTGAAAAAATTAACATACGTATATATCGTCACGCCTTTCCCCCGAGGGGGCTGGCAGAGGTGTACAAAATCCACACTTCACCGAACGATATTCAGTCCCAAATGTGAAAGGGAGCGAGCCTGTCGCCATACACCGGGCTCCAGTCATGTAGCACAGGTGACATATAGTACGCACATATGTTCACACAATGAACAAATTGGTGCGTGCCTTTGGCTGGGTCCGAACCCGCTCCCTCTGGCTTGAGAGGCGGGCCTCCGGGTCTCCGGTTAGGCTATCATCGCTTTTTAACAGCAAAACCAAACACTTTCCTTTTTTTTTATAAAAGTACAGCTTATATAAAATAGCGGGTGAAACCACAGACCAACTAGTAGTATACACGCGCCTTTAAACCTCCATGGTACTAGAGACAAAGTTGTTGTTCGTCTCAAACGCCACACATATTTCTCCATTAAGCTTGCATAATAAATCTTCCCTCAGCAACAGTTTGCGAATTATCGCACAATGCTATTCCCCATAGAGCCACCATAAAGCCTCTATAGAACCCCCTCAGAAGCCCCATAGCGTTTCAAAGCCTATGGTGGCCACAGATAGCGCTCTATAGACTCCGCACCTAAGATAAACGATGCGTAGCGCGCAGTAATAGTAGCTCGCTTCAGCACTCGCTTGACATGACGGTTGGGTTAAAAATTGTTCAATTTGTTCAAAATATTGTCCCACGCTAGAGGAGGTTGAGCGTAATCGACGCGTTTCGCAACGCAGTGCGCCACCTAGCGAGCAAAACGAAAAACTCACGGCGTCTCACGCCGCCGCGCCGATTCATTTCTCTTGTTTTTACTGGTGTAAATCGTGTATCTTTGTACAGTTTGTTCAATATTCTAAACGGTGTTTTACAGCTCAAGAACCCCAAACTACAGCTAGTCGGGCATTATAGCATCACTAAACACATCTACGAGTATCCTATTCTTAATCCTAATCACTAATCTAATCTAACATAAAACTGGTTTTTAAATGCGAATGTGAGTTTGTTTGTTATGTTTTTTCGGCTTAGCCGCTCAACCGATCATGATAAAAATTTGCATTCACGTTTTCAAGAGTACAGAATGGACATGAAAGGTACTCTTTTCATACCGAAAAAATTGAAGGAAATCGCGGAGCGCATTTAGTAAGCATATTTTAAGTTCAAATCTTCAAAGATTTCTAAGCGTGGCTAAGGGGTAACCATACTCGTATCTACAAGTGTTTCGATGGGGTACGCTTTGAATCAGCGCCGCACTCTCACTTTGTATAAATGCGGTTTCTATAGGAGGTGATCTGTGATGGCGACGTATCTCCATAACAAATGGTTGAACACCCTGCTTTTTGCCCAACAGATAACGGATGTATAGGAGAGTAAATGGATCTAATTTATCATGTTGAGCTGCATTTATAAGAAGATATAATGGTGTTGGGATGACAGATTTTAAGGTATACCCACTTGCTTACAGAGTGTATGGCCCGATACTTATAACCTGGTTGTTTTCAAGTCTTGAGTGAACCGGTTTTTTCTAGGCAAGCGTGATCCATTGTTGGCCGCTGGACTATATTTAAGCTTAACATTAGGCAAGATGGCGGCTAAACGCAAGGCTATCATTAAATTTAAAAAAAAAAATGTGTGGTTAATTCAAAGTAGTTCTCACATGGTTCCGCGTCGTAACGGTGCGCGGGCAGCTTTGTTAACTGACTTCCAAAAAGGAGGAGGTTCTCAATTCAACTGTGTGTGTGTTTTTTTTTATGTATGTTACGCGATTACTCTACCAATTGGGAATCAGTTTTAATGATTTTTTACTTTAGAAGCGGTCCCATTTAAATTCTATCGAAATCGGTCAAGCAGTTTTTGAAATATTAACAAAAGTCTAAAAATTGTTTACATGGAAGACGAATTACAGGGTGGTAAGTCGGTTTTCGAAGCTTTGCTTTTATTATATTATTTTATCTTAATCTTATAATATATATAAATCTCGTGTCACAATGTTTGTCCTCAATGAACTCCTAGACCTCTTAACCGATTATAATAAAATTCGCACACCATGTGCAGTTCGATCCAACTTGAGAGATAGGATAGTTTAAATATATATATATATATAAATAATAAACGCGAACGAAGTCGCGGGGTGACAGCTAGTTGTATTATATTATTTATCGTTGTACTTGTTTATCTCATCGAAGGTTGTACTGGAGTATCTCAGTTCGTATCGTTGCAAGACAACGGAGAGCCGTTGTCATGGAATTTATAGGACTAGGTTCGTCCTTCCACACACCATTATGTACTCGTATATCGCAGAGGAGTATGAGGTTGTGAACCGCCTTTATCGGTAAATGAAGAATAATAATAATAATAATTTATTGAACAAAAGATACCGTGCTTACAGATTAAAGTTACTAATATTAGTAGATAAATCTGGATAAGCTATGAACCCTGAATCTCACGCTAGGGGAGTCCTGTGTTTAGAAATTCAGTGGCCTTCCATTAAATGAGGTTAGATTTGTATGTAGGAGAATGAATAAATATGAAAACTAAAAACTAAAACAAAACATTCCAAATTAATAATAAAGCAATCATTAAAAGTTGCACTTAGGTACATAAGACATGGAGAAGTTATGCTTAAGTCTATCGAAAGTATTATACAAATGATAATGTTTATAAGAGTTATTTCCAATATCTTTCTGTCAGTCTGTGGCTTCAAAATGAGATCCCAGTTTCAATAATAATACATGTATCTTTCAAATAGAAAGCTATATTCTAGCTGGGAGCCTACCATGACAATTTATCGCCATGATGGTTACGTTTTGATTACGACGTTGCACGACCATGGACCTTATTGCGCGGCGATACGATTCGCAGTAGCGCAGCGTCGTAAATAAAACGCAAAACATCATGGCAATAACATGTCTTGGTAGGCTCCCTGTTCTAACTTAATTTTGATGAAAACCTATCATTTTATTGGACTCATTATTAAGAGTCTGGCGACCACTTTAGACTAACTTTGCATTGGCTTAAGGTTTTCTATAGCCATTTCGTCTAGAAGAAGAAAACGAGCGAAGATAGCAAGTAATATTACTGACGAGCCTCTAAAGTTACCTACAGAGTGACAAAGTGCAATTTCAATTTTTGTATGACTTTTGCAATTCTGTAATCATTCTTAAATAACTAAGAATTTCCCTTGTATTATGGATTCATTTATCAGCTAAATCACCTAATGATGTAGACAACCTCCCTATGTAATGGAATTTTTGATTTGCTTTGTCTACCTATTGAATAAATCAGTCAAAAGTGACCCCTTAAAAATGCAAATATTTTTCATAGCTCTATTTTAGCTTGAGAACGTTTAAAAAAAAAGAAACAAGAACATAGGGGCGGAGATATTGTTAATTTAATTGTACATGCTAAATTTAATCATAATCTGACAAGTGGTTTTCAAGAAGTTTGAGTAGCGCGTTTGTATGGAAATTTCAGAGCGTCGCGGCCCTCTTAAGGAAGGTTTTTCAAAATAATAACAAGGTCGAAACAGGAAACCTCCACGTGTAAAATTGTGTAACTTGAAATTATATTGCTCGTAACAAATTATTTTCCGAGTGGAGTAAGAAATTTAGCAATGTTTCGCAATTGTGAAACTTTGTAAATTACCCAACATTAGATCAAGGTAGGTGATATTTAACAATTATACTATGTTTATTAATATTGCTGGCAGCTTTACACACTTCAGGGCGTGTAAACAAATGTAGGGTCAACTGATACAAATGCGTCTTTGGGGCAATTGCGTCTTTCGAGAATTACTGACAAACCCTTCACAAATTAGGCGCCACTTACATCTTTTCTCTATCTTCAGTTACAATTATCTGTACAAGATGGCGTTAGTTGCCTAATTTGTGAAGGGTTTGTCAGTAATTCCCGAAAGACGCAATTGCCCCACACACTTATTTGTACCAGGTGCCCTATATGTGGGTGTGTTATTTGTTTATGCAGAAGCGGTGAGGTAGCTTATACTCTGGCTGGATCAACAAAATAGGAGACTTTTTATCAATAAAAAAACAAACCTTCACGGAATAAGGTTCTTCGTAAGACAGCAGGTGAAACTACAAAAGTGCGAGCATGGAAATTTAAATTGACGTTTCAAATCGACTAAACCTACAAATTTGTATGGAAATTACCGGTATAGTCGATTTCAAACGTCAGTTTAAATTTCCATGCTCGCACCCAAGGTCTATGAGTTAACTCCAACTTTTCTTTATGGCTTCTGTGGTGTTGCTACATATCTATAAGCTACCTTTATAAATAAGTACATATACAAACATTTTGAACGGTTTCTGTTCAAAGAAGTAACAAACATACATGCAAATATAGGTATGTAACATAATTCCACTCACACACATAGAACCACACCCACGCATACCAACAAACTTTTTTTCGCATTCATAATATTTAGTGTCAAGTCAAAAGGTTTGATATTGAATTATTGACACTAATAACTGACAGAAAACATTTTCGATCTGAACAAGCTTTTAACACTTCAAACCCTCTTATTTAAAAATCGATTAAGAATCTTGATTCTACCAATAATGCTACTAAAAAAGTGGTCCTTGAGTGAAATTAAACGCGATCAATCAATGATTCTCTAGAGGTTTATTTATTTGAAGATTACTTGGAAGTGAGTAAGGAAATAGGACAATTACGATTAAAATTAAAAAGTTGAAAAGCTCTTTTCATTTCAATTTAGAGACGTGACACAGTCTAATGCACCTATCGATATCGATAACTTGGTTCAAAAATATATTTATTTCGTGAATTTCGTTATGAACAAAATGAATAGGTACTATAAATAGTAATATACCGAAAACGTAAAAACTAAATTGTAATTAGTTCCTACCTAGTACTGAAATGTATAAGAAGCTTATCTTTTGTAATTACATAACATAAGTCAAAGTCAAAATCAAAATGTTTCTATTCTATTTGGGTATCAAATATACACTTATGAACGTCAAAGGTTTTTTAAATAGACTTGACGACATAACATATCGTCACGCCTTTCCCCCGAAAGGACTCTCAAAAGAAACACCCACACAATTGTGACAGGGGGCGAGCCAGTCGCCATACACCGGGCTCCAGTTATATACTTAGCAGCTGACATCGCACATATCACACAGTCGTCAATTTGTCCACATAATGAACAAATTGACGCGTGCCATCGGCTAAGATTGAACCCGCTCCCTTTGGCTTGAGAGGCAAGCCTTCTCCAACTAGGCTATCATCGCGTTTCACCGCGAAAAATTTAGCGATTGTATAGAAAGGCAGGTGGAAATTCGGTAGCTCTAAAACCAGAAAACACAGTAATATTTGCCCACGCATGACGACGTATAAATATTGGCTTAATCTAGCGGCTGATTGCGCACAGGATTCAGACGCTTTACGAACATCTGGCTCTCAACGAACGGCTGTAAGTGGAAATAATTACGGAAATCTCTTTCTCTCGTTAATATGACTACTTAATTAGACCTTACATTGGTTAAATATCAAGTAGACTAGGAATTAGTAATAAAGTTCGGACAAAGCTGACTAACATTTTCATCATCTCAATTTCGCGCTTGATTTTTTTTTTTTTAGAAACATTAATATGCAAAGGAGGTTACAATGATTTCACCCTGTTTTGAGTGGAACTCACCGTAGTCCATTACCGTAACTTGACGATAGCTTTCTTACCGTTGATTTATTTGTGATAGAAATTAACGTATTACAAGAACGGTTATTTGAAATTTTCTAGTGCAGTCTCAGATCAACCTAGGGGAAAAGATGCGAAGAGGGGAAAAGAACATTGCGGTATATCTCACTGAAGCAACTTCTTTTTAAACTTGTGTGCGTGGCAATGTCGCCATGAAAAACATTTACAATTGTACGAAAACTAATATAAATTCCCAAACTCTACGTTAGCCATTTCCGTTCCAATATACAACCTAAGTAGATTTAATATTCTAAAACTGCATATTTTTGTAAGAGTTTAATGTTACGGCTTTTCCTAAATTTACTTGTAAAAAAACTGCGCAGTTTTTAAAAAGAACCTCAAAATGTACACTTTTTTTTAATGCATTATGTATATTTATGTACACGATATTATACCTTAAACCAATGTAAATAATGTCGAGGTAAGAATGACCAAGCGAGTAGCGTAGTTTGTTTGCGTCAATGTGTGAGTGTTGTATACATATACGACAGTAGCGTAGTTTTTGGATGGTTTTTGGCTTCACCTCAATCATACGCCGTGCGCCATCTTATCCTCTAGGTTGATCTGAGAGTGCAGTGGGACTACTAGGAAAAATACTTGTCGAGTCATCAGTGTATTGCCTAAAGTAGCTAGACCACGTGAAAAGCCTATAAAAAAATTTATCAAAAATATCACCTATAAATCAACGGTTATTGAAATTAAAAGTTATTAAGGGCCGATTTTACAATCCTTACTTTATTCGCCTAATAACTACCGAGCCAATAACTTTATTAATCTGTTTATTCGACTCATAAACGGTGTTCGGTTTTTCAATACAATTTTAAATTGGGAATAAATATCTGACCATTTATTCAGTGTGTACAAAAGCTAACTTCAGACGGTTGAAACAAAACTATAAAATATCCACGCGTTAGAAAAGGACTTCGAATTTTCACTTTTCGGTTATGTCACTGTCTTGTCAGTTTTAGTCTAAACGTCACTGTACTACTAATCTGTGCAAAAGTCGTCGGCTGGTTTGGCTATGGTAAATAGCTCATGTAGTTTGTTCATGGTAGTTTTTTTTTTTTTATTAAAATTAATTTAGTTTCTGAGTGTCGGAAATATCAATCTTTTTTTACAGTGACAACCCATAAGACCATCATTTAGACAGTCTCAACAATTTATTCCATAGAATAAACTGCTATCTGGCCGTTCCACCGACAAATAAAGTTATACCTCAGATAGATGAGTTATTCGTCTAGTAAATGATACCTGACCATTGAAAAACAGAACAATTAGATATCAGTTCAATAAACACTATCAGCCTTAGAAATAAAAAAATGCATAAACATCTGCTAAACCAATGTTCAGTTAGACATTGAGTAGTCAGTAAATAGCGCTACACAAACGTGTAACTATCGTTTGAGCAATAAAGTGTGAATCGGCATTGGGTATTTACACACATGCTTAACACTATTTTCTTTCTCGTCTGGCAACTTTTGGTAAATTCGTTTAGAAACTTTTTCGTCCAAATAGTTTTTTAGTAATTATTTTTTAAGAAAGCTCCCTAATTTTTAATATTGCACGTACAATTTACGTTTTAGGAATGGAATATTAATAAACTATGTTGTTTTTTGAATTTCTTGTCCAAAATTCGTCGATATAAACTATTTTAGAGAAAAATATTTTCTTTTGGTTATAGTGGGAGACTAACAACAATTTTCTGAACGGAACAATCAATGTCAACACTACAATGTGTCTAATGTCACACTACCAAATAAAACGTTTTTAGTTTGACATTAAAGAAACATTACACAGATTCTATGATAGTTACTGAGTGTAGATCAGCTGTTATAGTGAAATCCGCCATCTTGACCCCGTACACACGCGCTAAACAAGGGTACCCGGCCGTGTAACGAATGTTTATTTTCCTTTGATTTTGTTACATCTGTACACGAATTGTACACAACGTTTAAGTCAAAAATATTTTTATTTTTCAGCTTTTGTGTTACACAATGTGTGCACACATGTTTTAAAACTTTATTTCTAAGGCTGTATTTGTTTGTTTATCTGACCATTGAAAAATCGGCCCTAAATTTAATTATTAAAAAATATTGTCAAGAAATATACTCGTAAATAAAAACCACTATTTGATCCGTAAACGCTAAATGATTGGCTATAATTATTCAATTACTAGCTGCGCCCTGCGGGTTCACCCGCGGTTAAAAAGTATCCTATGTGTTATTCTAGACTATAATCTATATCTGTGCCAAAATTCATCCAGATATGTTCAGCCGCTCTGGAGTGAAAGAGTAACAAACATCCATTCACCCATTCTTACAAACTTTCGCGTTTATAATATTAGTAGGATTTGCCCGATTGGTATCGTAAAAGCAATTATATACAAAGATCAAAACCTACATAAACCAATGTTGTCGATTGCATGTTCAACACCTGTGTATCTAGCGTGCAATCTACAACATTGTTTTAAGAGTACCTATTTTATTTTGTATTTATTTTTAATTTTAATTTTGTGTGTTTTATGTGTTGTGTATGTACCTGTATATGAGTCTTGTAACTTGAAATAAAGGAATTATTATAAAACTAGTTGAGTTTCAGCATTTGACGATTTCATTTTCGATTGCATGTTCAACACCTGTGTATCTAGCGTGCAATCTACAACATTGTTTTAAGAGTACCTATTTTATTTTGTATTTATTTTTAATTTTAATTTTGTGTGTTTTATGTGTTGTGTATGTACCTGTATATGAGTCTTGTAACTTGAAATAAAGGAATTATTATAAAACTAGTTGAGTTTCAACATTTGACGATACTACGTACTTTGATTAAACCCATAATGCAAACAAACTAACTAGTGGCTCTATGAGCTGTGGACCTTGCGGCTGACGCTAACAGCCTTAGAAATAAAAAAATGCATAAACATCTGCTAAACCAATGTTCAGTTAGACATTGAGTAGTCAGTAAATAGCGCTACACAAACGTGTAACTATTGTTTGAGCAATAAAGTGTGAATCGGCATTGGGTATTTACACACATGCTTAACACTTTTTTCTTTTTCGTCTGGCAACTTTTGGTAAATTCGTTTAGAAACTTTTTCGTCCAAATAGTTTTATAGTAATCATTTTTTAAGAAAGCTCCCTAATTTTTAATATTGCACGTACAATTTACGTTTTAGGAAAGAAATATTAATAAACTATGTTGTTTTTTGAATCTCTTGTCCAAAATTCGTCGTAATAAACTATTTTAGAGGAAAACCTTTTCTTTTGGTTATAGTGGGAGACTAACAACAAATTTCTGAACGGAATAATCAATGTCAACACTACAATGTGTCTAATGTCACAATATCAACTCTAAACGTTTTTATTTTGACAATAGAAAAACATGACACAGTTTCTATCATAGTTACTGAGTGTAGATCAGCTGTTATAGTGAAAACCGCCATCTTGACCCCGTACACACCCGCTAAACAAGGGTACCCGGCCGTTTAACGAATGTTTATTTTCCTTTGATTTTGTTACATCTGTACACAAACTGTACACAACGTTTAAGTCAAAAATATTTTTATTTTTCAACTTTTGTGTTACACAATGTGTGTACACATGTTTTAAAACTTTATTTCTAAGGCTGAATATCTTTAAATAGAACAGTGACTATCACAATTAAAACTCTAGAAATAAGGATAGGATAGCTGTGCCGAGATTTAGACTGACTAAGTCAAAAAAGTCATTTTTAGGCAACTGCGTTCGTTTTTACAATAAAATCCCGAAAAATATAACAGGGCTCACCGAGGGAAAATTCAAATCACACGTAAAAACTACATTACTGAAAAGAGGATATTAAAAGGTTAAGAATTATTTAGAAGATAAAGATGTCTGGAGCCTTCCACTTCCGTCGAGTAGCCACTAGTATTTATAGATATTACCTAGTTGTAAGCCAAAATTTGTGAGACTGTAATTTATTTATTATTTGAAAAAATAATGCCCCTCAGTTTCTTGCCTGTTCTTCTGAGTAGAGGCTCTTTACCCGAACAAGGCGGTCGAGTCTATTTAAATAACTTTGACATTCGTAAGTGTATCTTTGATACCTAAATTGAATAAAAACATTTTGACTTTGACTTGACTTGACTTTGACATCGCATTTCTCAACTAATTCTCGTGAAATTTTGTGAGCAGAATCGATAATAATACACTTTTTTTGCAGAGTCTGTTTTTGGAACTTTTTTCAAATTGCGGAGATATGTTTTTTTTTTCTAGTTTACAGAGTGACAAAGCAATTTTAATTCAATAAAATTGATTTTGCCCTTGTCTAATTATTCTTAAATAAATAACTAGGAATTTCCCTTGTATTATGGATTAAATTGAGTTGATTAATTTGGACTAAATAGAGTTGATTAAATTGAATTATTGACTACAGTTAGATTGAATCACATTATTTTAGCAATGTTCACCCATGCCCACCTCAAAACTATTCCTAAATGTATTCAATAACAGTAATTACTGGTACTTTTCTCTAGATAACTGTCTCAAATTAATTGACGTGGGCATCCACGTCAATTAATTTGAGACAGTAAGAAAAGGAAAACAATCTTTTGTTTTCCTTCTTTTTGAAATTTGCGTCGCACGTCTTGCGCATTTGCCAGTGTCAAGTTAATATGGTATTTGACAGATGATGGAGTGATGATGACAAGGTGATGATGACGATGATGAATCCCTTTTCCCCATTTCAGTAAAGTGATGGATACTTTACTGAAACTTTAAGTAGAGTATTGTAGAGAACACGAAAAGTTGCGTTTCGCAATGTTTGTATCCTTCTGAGCTTGGGGGCGTGGGTTCGATTCCCACCTAGGGCAAACATTTATGTGATGAACATTTGTGTTTGTTCTATGTCTGGGTGTTGATATGTATTTAAGTATGTATTTAAAAATATCTAAGTATGTATATCAGTCACTGGCAGCCATAGTACAAGCTTTGCTTAGTTTGGGGTCAGGCGACCGTGTGTGGAAGTGTCCCGAATTTATTTATTTATTATTTATTATTATTTGCCCACTCTCGTGCACGTTAACAAACTGATAAAGGTTAACAATCCACATTACACTTTAACACTCACAGAATTGAAAGATTTAGAAAATATAACAAAGGACAACACCTTGACGGTTACCGCAAAAAAATAACTCTCTTGTATTTTCCTTTGTTTACACGCGTCTCGACCTTGACATTTGCTGACACCTGTCAACAACAAGAACTCAGGGGTAAGCAACACATCCCTATTTTACTGGACGCGGGCGGCGCCATAACAATTTGTCTCAATTAACTAATTAACTTCTCTATAGGCCTGAAAACGGAATTGTTTTTTTTTTCCCTGATTTATCCATGCATTGTACGAGTAATGAATTCTCGCTCCGAATAGGATAATGTGTTCAAACCCCAAGAAAGATAAGTATTTACCCGTAGGACTGTAGGTATGCTATTCTATGTATCTGTTCCAAATTATAGCTATATTTACTTACTTAATATAAATAAAATAGCTATTAATAAAAATAACTGATGTGTTTCCTGTCGACAGATAGGGTTTTCCTTATTGAGTTCGTGGCTGATTATCTATTTATGTATGCATTTGAAAATATATATTATTTGTACTTGTATATTAGTCTCTGGCAGCCAAAATACAAGCTTTGCTTAGTTTGGAGTTAGACGATCGTTTGGGCAAAAATGCTTTTTTTTGTGATTCATACGCATACCTAACGGTATTTACCCAAATATAGGTAGGTACCTACTTAACCAATATTTAGATAAGTAATTAGTGTTTTTTTATTTTAACATTTTATTTATTCATATTAATTAATTTTCATCGTAATTTAGATTTGTTTTCGCATAAATATGTTTTATCGTCTTTAGTTAAGTGAATAATATAAGTAAAATTGCTACCTAATTAGAATAAAAATTGTTTTAGTAAGCAGCAACTACTTTTTTATTTTTTGGACAAAATCCACAGCTCTCGATAATTTTAATACTTACATTAAAAAGGAATTTTTAATTAATCTTATTAGCTAGGTACCTACATAACTACTTACAAAGAAGTACGGTAGAGATATAATGTAGTATATGTAGATTTCTTGAATCGGAATTCAGAACTATATGTATGTATACCCCATCTCACGGAAACCAGTTTACCCTTCGATCAAATTTATGGAATTTACCATCCCCGACCAAAGAAGACCTCTCCCGGTTTGGTAAGAAAAAAAATCCAATAACATTTAATTTGCTGCTAGTAGTAGATATATAGTAATAAACTCACTGGCATTCTTTTACAAAACAAGCCATAGTTTAGTTTAAATTACTTACGAGTTTCTCCCTTGCTGTAAACAGATTATTCTTATCAGCGAAATTGCAGCTTCACTCTGAAGTCACTTTCACAATCTCACTAAAACCACAACAAAAACTAAAAACTTTTGCGGCTTAATAATCAAAACTTTAGCAACCAAAAAAAATGGACAAACTCGATTTGACAAAAAAGAAAAGTTTACAAGTTTTGTTAAAATCACACGTTCAATGTTCCAAATTCGTTTTTCCCGCGCTCGTGTCGCTTTGACGTTTCATATTACAAGGAGTCTTAACTAAAGGCAGACGCAGACTCGCGCGGACGCTCGCCGTCGACTGGCGAATTCGCGATGGTCGAGCGATCCGCCAGATGCGACTCGCAGGCGCGCTGGTTGTTCGGTGGAGTCCTTGAAGCGTAGTTATTTGGTTTCGGACGTGTGGATTTATTAGATGACTTCTGAGCTTGACTGCTTCTGATTACTAAGTTAATAAACGTACGAAATAGTAATGTAAGTATACGTGCAGAATAAACAATAGTGGAAGCAGAGGAATTGCCGTTTATCTTTTCTGAACTTTCCCTTATGGGTCCGGCGACTACACTTTAGACTAACTTCGCATTGGCTAAAGGTTTTCTATAGCCATATCGTCTAGAAGAAGACGACGAGCGAAGAGAGCAAGTAAAGATACTGACAAGCCTCTAAAGTTATTTACACAGTACAAAGTGCAATTTCAATCATTTTTATGACTTTTGCACTTCTCTAATAACTCTTAAATAACTAAAAAAATCCTTTGTATTTTGGATTAATTCAAAAGCTAATAATGATGTAGACAACCTCATTGTAAAGGGGTTTTACATTTGTTTTGTCTGTCTATTAAATAAATCAGTCAAAAGCGACCCCTTATAAATGCGAATATTTTTATTGCTCTATTGTCTTAAGAACGTTTTTGAAAAATACCAAGAACATAGGGGCGGAGCTATACTGAGTTAATTTAGTCGTACATGCCAAATTTTGTTACCAAGAAATTTAACAAGCGCGGTTTTATGGAAAATTCAGAGCGCCGCGGAACCCTTAATTAATGACTTATCGTCAACTTAGCTGACATAACGTTAATAGAAGAGTTTAATAAAGAAGTAAGTATAACAAAGTTATTTATTTTTATGTAGAAGTTTGCGAACAAATGGACGAGCGCGAAAAGTAACCGTTCCGAAGACGGGTCTGAGCAGTAGTGCACTTGTAGCGCCTCACTCAACTGCCGTCTTTGTACTTCTTCACTCTACAAAACTTCAAGGCTAGAGTGAATAAGTACCTTATAGGTAGTCGTGCTCCATCTTAGACCACAACGTCGCTTAACATCAGGCGAGTTGGTGGTCAAACGCCGATCTATTTTACATTAAAAAAAAATTTAATTCGCCTTATATTTTTAATATTGAAATATTCTTTTGTTTAGGCTTTATTACGAACTAGTTTTATTTTTATTAGTTAACTTACCCCCGAATAACGTTCAGGATTATATAACACAGGAATCTCTTATTCTACTACACACAATTTTAAAACTACTTTCTTATTCTAGTGACTTATTCTACGTATTTATTAACCTACTTAATTATTTTCTTAAACGCTACTTACGCTACGTGAATTTATAATTTATTACTATTCTAGGTCTTAATTTTGCTAAGGTTTTTATAATTACACTATCCGGTAGTTGGACCACTGGCCAGCCCTTACAAGTCCGGAACATTGGCTTCCAGCCAGACTTGGGTAGTTCGCGCCTTTTGACCAGGTGCAGAGTCTTGTTGGAAATTCCACGGTAGATTTTTAAAAAATGTATTAACCATCACCATAAGACGGTCTCTTAATACACTTTGGCTGAAGTTTTCACTTTATATTTATAATATATGTCGGGGAAACATAGAGAAATAGGAAGCCGAGCCTTCACATCTCACTCCTGATATCGGGGTAATGTAGGAAAGAGGAGCCACGCCGTCGCATCTGATCCCATTGATGTCGGAGAAACATAGGAAAGGCCGCCGCGCTGTAACCTTCCACTTTTGGTGACGGAGAAAATCTAGTAGGCCGAGGTGTTGTGTCTGATTTCTCATCCGTGAACTCGCTATCATTTTATGGTCGGCGTCAAACTTCAGGAACGTTGAAATAAGGGGACAGCATTGAAGGCTTTTCACTATTTTAATTATACAGTCACTTAGACTACTTATTTAGTGAATGATCACAAAGATAGTTGGCGATTTAGAGTAATGGGTTTACGAATGACCATTGCGTGCGACCGCTTTCAGCCCAGTCCTGTCAACCACTGACTGACAGACATGACGTTCGCCCGAAATCCCAAACGCAACTCCATTCGGTGTTAACCGCTCTAAATGACCATAAACAAATCGATTAATCGTCAAAAACCACAGATTAAAACTATCGATTATCAACTCTCAAACTAATTTTCATTATCCAATGATGTCTCGCGCCGTCACGGCCATCCTGCATTTTCACACGTCCTCGGGTGAATAGTTCATCTCATCATCTGTGGACAATCATAAAAGTGCTCAAGTAACCACTTAACGCTCGGTCATTCTGACCGTCTCAAATCTACCTCCACAATTTCACAGAAATCGATCACAGTTATAGAAAAACACAAAACACAGTTAAACCCAATTCTACCAACCATAAACATCGTCTCAGAGTATAATCGACTCTTCCAACAACTTCATATTCGTTACCTATCCCCATAAATTGTCATGATAATTGAAATAAGCAACTTGACTTTTAGTGAAATAAATTGTATTGGGACCAATCGAATAATCGAGGCTAAAACTAAATTATTAATCATACATCCCATGTTCCAAGAATTTAATAAAGCCACATTGAAAATCTAATGACGGTACACATACGCGGTTTGGACTTATGAAAACTGCTGTGTCCAATTTCAACCGAATAACATGCCATTAAAGTTGTCACTTAGACTTGCCACACAGGCTAGGACCCTCAGGGTGACAACGACAACTTCCCAGGGTGAAACTTCCCAGATTGACAACTTCCGAAAACGACAACTTTCGAAAGTGACAACATCCTAAATCGTCATCTACCTAAATTGACAACCGCCAAAATTGAGATCTTCCTGAAACGACAACGCGTATTCTCGACCCTTTTTTTAAATAACTGCTGCAGACTGTACTTTCATTCGTTTTTGTCCTTTGTACCACTTCATTAGTTGTGTAGTATATCAACAAACTAACAAACAATTCATAACACATCACACATGTACTGCACTTTACTTTTCTCGAAATGCTACTTTCTCAATTGCCTCATTGAAACTCTATGATAAAGGTGCTATTGCGTTCTTAAACTCCTTGGTCTTACTGGCATATTTAAAGTATGTCAGCTTGACAATCCTAAAATGCAAATAGTGTTGATTTCTTTCATTAAATAATAATGAATTTCATAAAATCACAAAAAGGGAAAGACTGTTTGTTAAGTAATGAGTACAAATACAATTTCATGAAATTTAACAATAACAACACAACTGTATGGAGATGTGCTAATAGGGATTTGTGTAGTGCAACTATAACTTTAAATAGTACGAAAGTCAACATTTTACGAGATTTTTTTAATTTTACTCGTACTTTAAAGTTACACCGGGAGGAGTTTACTACATAGGCTGACCACACAGGCTAGGTCGTCACTCAGACTATAATGCAACAAAAGTAAGGTTGTAACAAAGACTTGCCACACAGACTTGCCACACAGGCTTGCCACACAGGCTTGCCACACAAGCTTGCCACACAGGCTGGAGCCACATAAGACAGTACCATGTAGATTAGTGCCACACAGGCTATTGCCACACAGGCGAGTGCCACACAGGCTATTGCCACACAGGCTATTGCCACACAGGCTATTGCCACACAGGCTATTGCCACACAGGCTATTGCCACACAGGCTATTGCCACACAGGCTATTACTACACAGGCTACTGTCCTACCGGCTACTGCCCCTCAGGCTTAGTTTTATCAAAAGCATTGACACTAAATAAGTTATCTATTGACTGCATGACTCGTCTGTGTGTGCCGTAATCGGCACATTCTGACCAAACTGTTTGTGGGTATTTTCAAACTTTAAACAACTCCAATAGAAAATAGCACTCTGACATACATTGTGTACGAATATCAAACAAAATGAAAACTTCTCACCGGATTCAATTGCTACTCGTAGGTGATCAATGGCTGCTTCATAGTGCAGGGGCCCAATTCGGAGATAGGAGATTTTCATCTCATCTCGATCTCGATTCCTGTGGCCCTATTCGGAGATTTGAGATTTTCATCTCACCTTTTTTTCGTCTTTATTGCTATTGTTTAAAACGTCATAGGTGTGAGAGTGACCAAGATAAAATCTCATCTCATCTCACGCGCAGGAATAGCCCCCCTGGAAGTCTCCACTGCCTCCGACTACTCGAGACATCTCGCGCCCCAGCCATCGAGATTATGTCGATCTCGAGCGAATAGAATAAGGCATCTCGAATTCAGCCATATTTTTTTCGAGGTATAATGGAATCTCGAGTTGTAAGAATAGCCCTCCAGGCATTGACCGGATCTCGCACGTTGCTGCTGCTAATTTTGGTGACCTTTTTCGATCAACGAGTGGCGATGTAACCTCGTTGCAGTAGTAACACGTAGGCGTCAACGTTTTGTTCGGTACACTGCTATCCTTCGTCTCTCGTTGTTTGTTAGTTGCGTCACATAGCATAGACTAGGTGTAATCAAACGCCGTCGAGATAATGCAGACGTCTACTCGATGCTCACTCTCTCATTGCCGCTCTGCTGCACTTTATGCACCACGAAGAAACAGTCCGCACACTCCACAATAATAGCACGTAGGGGCGACCCTATCAGCCATCTGTTGTTATGCCACTTCGCTTCCAGATCATTGCACAATTGTAGCCAAAGACGGAGCCATATCTTGTTGCTGTGGACGTTATTCTTATCCCAATTCTGATGTCGGGGAAACATAGAGAAATAGGAAGCCGAGCCTTCACATCTCACTCCTGATATCGGGGTAATGTAGGAAAGAGGAGCCACGCCGTCGCATCTGATCCCATTGATGTCGGAGAAACATAGGAAAGGCCGCCGCGCTGTAACCTTCCACTTTTGGTGACGGAGAAAATCTAGTAGGCCGAGGTGTTGTGTCTGATTTCTCATCCGTGAACTCGCTATCATTTTATGGTCGGCGTCAAACTTCAGGAACGTTGAAATAAGGGGACAGCATTGAAGGCTTTTCACTATTTTAATTATACAGTCACTTAGACTACTTATTTAGTGAATGATCACAAAGATAGTTGGCGATTTAGAGTAATGGGTTTACGAATGACCATTGCGTGCGACCGCTTTCAGCCCAGTCCTGTCAACCACTGACTGACAGACATGACGTTCGCCCGAAATCCCAAACGCAACTCCATTCGGTGTTAACCGCTCTAAATGACCATAAACAAATCGATTAATCGTCAAAAACCACAGATTAAAACTATCGATTATCAACTCTCAAACTAATTTTCATTATCCAATGATGTCTCGCGCCGTCATATATATAAAATAATTATCATCACGCCTTTCCCCTGGAGAGAGCTAGAGGTGTACAACACCCACACTTCGCTAGACGATATTCAGTCCCTAATGTGACAGAGGGGCGAGCCTGTCGCCATACACCGGGCTCCAGACATGTAGCAGATGACATACCATATCGTTTATCACTTTACTAAAACTATCCACATTTAAACTTATCTCTAGTTTCTGCT
The DNA here is from genome assembly GCA_911728515.1 of Peribatodes rhomboidaria. Taxonomy (NCBI): domain Eukaryota; kingdom Metazoa; phylum Arthropoda; class Insecta; order Lepidoptera; family Geometridae; genus Peribatodes; species Peribatodes rhomboidaria. The sequence continues at coordinate 5,539,985 of OU452190.1, forward strand.
CCAGGTTGAATCTCCGTACTGCATGAACCGGGCACTGTGTGAGGACATGTGGAACATTCCAGTTACATCCGGGTCACAAATGCATGATGGGCTCTCCTTGCACTTTAATCATTACTTACTAGTTGCGCCCTGCGGCTTGACACGCGGTCCCACAGGAAGCGTGAGTCTTGCGAGATGAAAGATACCCACCCTTTGAGAGATTTGTCGTTTTCTATACCCCTGACAACGTGTATGCAACATTTCATGATGGTCCGTTGAGAAGTTAAGGCTAGAAAAACCTCTTGTTTGATACTCTGTCCTTTGATAAATTATATTTCTAGATGAACTGAAAAAACATTGCACGGGCCAAAAAAACTATAACGTCCAACTGTTAGGTTCTAAATGTAAGACGCAACCCTAGTAAAAGACGTATACCTGTGACACACACTAGCATAAAAAGGTGGCCTTCACTTTTCACTTTTCGTTCTTAAACAGTATGGAACTCTCTCTATACATACTCCTAGACTCTGTCTTGCAAGTTCACACCAGGCAACTTCAAGCTACCAAGCTCTTTTGGTACTTCATCTTTCCATCCACACTTGACATTATATTTGATTTTTCATCCAAAGGTTGTCTGAAAGAGATCGTTCTTAAGCGATAAGACCGCCCATTGCGCCTATATTTTTGAGTGTTTAGTTTAGATTGATGTTGCATTGTGTGTCTTAAAAGAGTTTTTGTATTGTATTGTTTTGAGATTTAAGTAAACTTACTTTAAATATGTATCTAAAATTTTAAATTTGTATCTTTTCTCTACATACTCGTATTCCAAAACAAAGTCGCTTTCCGCGTCTCTCTGTCTCTCTGTCTATAAATCCACTAACTCCTAAAATACGCAACAGATCTTGATGCGATTTTCACCATCAGCTAGATAATTTTTCACGGAAAGTTTATAGACCCCGTGCGAGCCGGGGCAGGGTGCTAGTCTGTTTATAAATTGCTTAATGTCAGCTTTAAACGTTTATGTGAAAACGATGGGACCACATCTTGATAGTCTGCTTAGCTCAGAAAATTGGTAGTAAAATATTAACATAAAATGCCACGCGGCATCTTTTACGCGTATCGATATTGAAAGCTACTTGTGACAGATAAAATTTCAATGTGTTTTCATATACTAGCTTGGGGCCACGGTTTTGCTTGTAGCTTATGAGTGTTCATGCAAAAAGTTTGTGGGATTTCTACACATGACTAAATTTGGTTTCTGCAAAGCATAATAATGGTGATGTTCATAATCCCCTATAGTCAGAATGCCAAGCGGACCGCATGCGGTCTGCGCACAAAATATACTAGTTGAAATTAAAATCTATGGCTAAGTAGCTAGGTAAATAAATACTTATAATTTTATCTAAGTTGGCTATTTAAAAAAAAAGTGACTGGGTGTTCTCATGACACTTAACTCAATTAGCTTTCTTGCTAAGCATAGGTATTAATGGCGAAGTTTATGTACAGTCAGAATATCAAGCGGGCTGCATGTGGTCTGCGCACTCACAAAATATACTAGCTGAAATATAAATCATTGGCTAAGTAGTTAGGTAAGTAAGTACTTATTATTTTATCTGTCTGCTATATAAAAATGTGGCTGGATCTTTCTTGCATGAGAGATCCAAATGAAAAAAGCATGTTTACTTTTATGAGTAAGTACCTACATAAACAAAATATGGAAATGGAAACCTTTCAGTAAGTACATGTATTATCTTCCCTTAGATTCCTTTAAGACCGGCTTACACAGACGATGCAGAGTTAAATTCTTAAAGCAGAGTTATGTCAGAGTTAAAATTTAATAAATAGCACTCTAATATTTTGTTAACTCTAGGTTAGCTTCTAACTCTTGGTGGCGCAAGACGATTTATCAGTTTAACTCACGTTTAACACTCACACTGATATAAGCAGTTATAACACCGAATTAAAAAGATAACCCGAGCTTCTGTAAGTGGTCGTAAGTTAGGCCCGGTATTACACGAAATCAACGAAAACAAGTATTTAGTTTGCACCTAGTTTGATATAAAGAATTATATAATGAAATCTGATGTGCAAAAAATACAGCTGGTAGAAAAAACAACGAAAAATTCTACTCTGGTTAAACTGAGTGGAGAAGAATTTTTAAATTCATTTTCATTATGAAAAAAAAAACAGTATCTTCTTAAAAACTGTTTTAGCATAGTTCTCTAAATTTTCAGCTATTACAACACATTTTTTTTCGACTATCAAATAGCCAACCTAAATTTTAACCCGCTAACTTATTCTAATTATTACGATTAATATCAATAAAAACGGCAAAAAATGGAATTTTAGGCGCCGATCTCATTTTACCATCAAAAATAAAATACGATTTTCAACTCTAAATGAAGCGCCTTAAGTGTGTGTGTGTGTGTGTTGGTGGAAAGTCGTGGTATGACCGCGTCTTAAGTATAAACGTTAAATTATGTGAACCGACTTTACTTCAGTCACGTAGATACAGTGCGACCAACTTACGCGTAGAGAAAGCCAGTTAAATGAGGGCGCCACCATCGCATTATCTAAGCAAACCTGGTAGTCGAACTGAACAATCTTAGTTCGCTCATTTACCCACCAGCACCTGTCGATATTAGGTTCTCTTACATTGTTATCTAAACGAAAATCTTAATTCTATGAAAACGAAGGTTAATTATTCACGTGAAATGTACCGTAGGGAAAACCACGAGCAATTATTAGCTGCTTAATTACGTAATCGAGAAAGAGAAAGGAGTTTTAAGGCGGCTTTATTTACACATGAGTTTATTTATTAGGAGTTGGTAGCTACTTTATAATTTACCTGTAGATTGTAAGGTAGATTTTGTCTATACTAAAAATGGTAGAGTCAACTGGGGCAAATGCGTCTGTGCGGCAATTGCGTCTTTCGAGAATTACTGACAAACCCTTCACAAATTAGGCGCCACCAACATCTTTTTTCTATCTTTAGTTGCAATAATCTGTACTAGATGGCGTTAGTTGCCTAATTTGTGAAGGGTTTGTCAGTAATTCTGGAAAGACGCAAGTGCCCCATAGACGAATTTGCCCCAGTTGACCTTACAATAAAGATAGCAATAAACGTTGGAATAGTTCCAATTATGGTGTTTTATCTTTTCGATTGAGTTGAAATGTTTAAAGAAAGAAAAAGACAAAACTCTGAATAACTAACCGAAGCTATGTATTACGTTTGTTAGCCCCTTACTAAACCCTCGTTTATTATTTTCACAGTTTCATTTTTTTAAACATTTCATTGCAGTTCTACGACGTAGTTAGCTCTCCATCCTAAGGTTGCCTGGAAGAGATCGCTCTTAGTGATAAGGCCGCCAGTTGTTACACAGTTGTTATAGTTTAAGTTTTCTGTTCTGTTGTTTTGTTATTTCTGGTGTAAACAATAAAGTGTTTATCTATCTATCTATCTATCTAGTTTGACGTGTCTGTGTGTGTATGTGACCTGTGTGTGTGTGTGTCTGAACGGAAGCACCTTTTTTTTGTTTTAGTTAGTGATGAAAATCGACATTGGGTTTTTTTATGACTAAAAATATGTAACGAGCTGAAATAGAGTTGGCCAAGACATGTCGTCGGATAGAGTGACGTACAATAAGAAGAAGAAGAATTACGCCAGAACGGCTGAGAGGATCTGAATGAAATTTAGCGCTAAGGTAGATGAAAGTCTGAAATATCACATAGGATACTTTTTAACTACGCGTAGAACCGTGAGACGAAGCTAGTAAGTCATAAAACCTGCAAAAACTCTTTCATTTTAAAAAACAACCTAAATTTGTGCCCAAAACCGTGTTTGTATGGATCTCAACTCAATAAAGTTGCGTAAATACCATTACACAAAGTGCCACTAATTTTTCTTGTCCACCAGTTTTTGTTGGTCTCTATAGGGACTCTAAAATTCTATTTACCTCTAACGAGGGGAACGAGAATTTATTGTCACTGCTGTAGAAGGAAAAATATATTGGACTTGAAACCCCTATTCTAGACTATTTTATCTAGATCTTGTGCTCATTAAACAATGTCTTCTTATCTCTCTTGTTTTAAAGGAATCCTTTTTGGTGAAATTAGCAAGTTCGTTGATTTAAAGAATTCTTAACCTACTGTTTTGGGAATGGTTTTCTCAGATAACGCATATTAATGGAATGGAGTAGATATGTATGTGTGTGTGTATTTGTGTGTGTGTGTGTGTGTGTGTGTGTGTGTGTGTGTGTGTGTGTACGTGTGTGGAAGAATTCCCGTTAGCTTAGAGCAGCGATACTCAAAGTGTGCTTCGCGGAACTCTAGGGTTTCGCTGTTTGACGCGGTATGTATCACGAAGGAGTTAATAAGATGGCACATTGTACTCGTATTTTGCTTATTAATAAACATACATTTGTACATATCGTCACGCTTTTCCCCCGAGGGGGCTGGCAGAGGCGTGATACAACACCCACACTTCGCCGGTCGATATTTAGTCTCAAATGTGGCAGAAGGCGAACCAGTCGTCATAAACCGGGCTCCAGTCATGTAGCAGATAACATACAATACGCACATACGAGTACATATGTCCACAGAATGAACAAATTTATTTTCGGATCAATTCGAGATTGGCTGGATTTGAACCCGCTCCCTCTGGCTTGAGAGGCGGGCCTTTTCCAACTAGGCTATCATCGCTTACAAATTTATTACTTATTAATAAAGAATGCACATAATAATAATAATATAATAATATAATAATATTTATTAAGACATTTTTGTTATATTCTAGGGTTCCATCAAGTATTTCGCTTTCCAAAAGGGTTCCGTCACCAAAAAAGTAGGTATGGGAACCGCTGGCTTCGAGAATGTTGATACGGTGATGTGAAGCGCGAAATCTGATGGAAAAGTATTCATAACGTAACCCTAGCGATTTTCTTGAACATGAGGTGATCAGTGGCTGTCATTCCCTATATAGAGAGCATTAACCTTTTTTAACCGATTTAAAAAAGGAGGAGGCTCTCTCAATTCGGTTGTATTGTTTCCGATTTTGAAAATTATTTTTTTATTTAAAATAATGCGATGAATACTTACTTACAGATTGGTCCCGTTTTTTTTACAAAATTAATTCGAATGAAGAAAAATCGTTTTTTTTTTAATTAAAAGACTTTTTTGTTCATGTTAATGCCATACTCATTGTTAACAGTGGATTTTTTTTAAGGCCCATTCTTACCAGACTTCATTTGACGATTGTTAGTTTAAGTGTCGATTTTTGACATTTAACGTATTGAGCTGTCAACAACTGTTAATTAATATTTTTTCATTTAAATGAAAAGGTTTTGGTGAACTTTGGCGTTACTCGTATAACATCCTACTATAACGAAAATAAAGTTATTACCGAACTGCGCAATAAGGAGGGTTATATTTATTTTTGAGTGTCTATTTTATCTATGCATGTACGTGTGTATGTATGTGGGTATGTGTGTATGTATGAGATTTCTGTGGCACGCCCTACAGCCTAAACGGCTTAAGGCGAAACGATGCGGTTAGCTAGGAACACCTGCGCCAATAGATGGCGTTGATTATGTAATTTGACGTATTTTATTTTTTTATAAATGAAAATGCGCATTTTATTTCATGATAATATATTTACCGCTAATAATGAATTATTTGCTATTTTCTTAGGTTTATCTCAGGTGTATTTTAGTTGTAAAGTACTTGCATATGTGCTAGGCAATATCGCGGGCGGCGGTAGACTACTCACGCATACAAACAAGGCTTTGGTTGAATTCGAACGTGGTTGCAACTATGGGATAATTTCGACGTATCTGATATCTTACAACTTGGCCCAGTGGCTAGAAGTTCCGGGACTAGGTATTTAACGTAACCCTGTTCGATTCTTGCAAATTATGTTTCTTTTTGCATTTGTTTTTTGTTCGTAAGTAAAAATCAAATGCTATTCATTAGTGAGCGCATCATTTGAGAACGGTCTGATCGATTATATTCCCAAATGTTTTCATGATTCGAATTATGCCCTGCCCTTTATATACACCGGTGGAACCTGGCGGTGGATCTAAGTGGCCGGAGGGCATATTATGACTGAAAAGTGGAAATGTGTTCGTATGTCCTTATTTCAGGTAAAAATAAAAAACAATCAAAAACTGCTGAAGTTGATTTAATTATTAGGATTGATTACGTTTGGATAGATAGACGGATGTTTGTTACTCAATCACGCTAGTAAGGCTGAACGGATCTGGATGAAATTCAGCCAACTAATTCGAAGATTTTTTTTACTTTCTAGCTGCGAACGCTGCCATTTGCACATCACAATGCACATTTCACCAGCTTCGGTAGCATATTGGATATGAAAACTTCGTCGCGCTCTATTTCAAATACGGTGATGTCCTGAGTTGGAGAAATAAAGCCCACAAAATAACATTTCTGACTCATGATTGTTGACAGTAGGATTGATTAGTGGCCAATTTATGTTCCAGAGGTTCTGATGTTGTGGGCTTTGCCTTAGACTTTTCCGGCTCATATTGTGTATAATTGGCTTCTATGTGATTCTTCTTTTTGTTTTCACTGTATGTTTTCACAGGGTCTGAAGAAAATATAGGTGTAAATTTATAGACAATACACGTTTTAGCTAAATCAGAAAGTGATATGATAGTTGGGTGAATGCTTGTTTTCCAAGCTGGAAGGACAAAACAAGTTCAGTACCAACCCTGGGTCTTGCACATCTGGGTTTTTTCAAAGGGACTTTGAAAATACTGAACAGATGTGAACCCAAAATTAATGTGATCAAGACCTATAGAAATTATTTCAACATTTATATTTATAGGTTGAAGTTTTACTCACGCAGAATTTAAAGCAACACTGGAATCGTCTCTTTTCAGATTTTTACACGAACTCGTTTCAGATTTTTCTTGGGACCAGAGTAGTGGTGGTTTCTATAATCTTTTTGAGAAGTACGTGGTTCCATGGTTTATTTTGGATAAATGCCTTATAAATGAACACCGTATAATAGAAACTAAGAAAGACACTCTTTGTTATAAACAAGAAAACCACAAGACGTCGAGAAAAATCATCGACCGAATGGAATGTCAATGCCGCCAACTGAAATGTCAATGTGGGTAAATTGAGATTTGCGGCCGGCGCGCGCAAGCAAAGAAATTGCAATCAGTGTTACCAACTCCAAGAGTTGAAATTATGTTTTCCATGAAAATTATCGTACTTTCAAATAATATTTCCTTCTCCTACTACTCATTTACTCATAATTATACATATATAATTATGTAAAGCTATATGAGTAAATGTATAATTATGTATTTTTTTGTAATTGATTAAGGTTTATTTTAATAAGCAAAACTTTCATGGAAATACTTCCACACTCTTCTCACGTATTTATTATGTACTAGCAAGTCACTTTACATTCCGATTTTTCTGGGCAATTTTTTCAATCTTTTATTCATAAAACCTAGCATTACCAAAAAATCCAAATCGGTACAGCCGTTCCCATATGATGCGCTTACCAACGAACATTTTTGATTTAGTTAAAACGATTATATTTAGAAAATAGTGACTACATGTATATTTGGAGCTATATTTTCATAATATTTACATGATGGGATTATAATTATCTACTGTTTTTAATTTATTTTCACTCTTAGTTACCTTCGTTCAAATACTGGCAATACGTTTGTCTAATTCTTCAATATTTGATTTTTGACCTGAACGATGCGAGCGAAATGATAACAGAGAGAAGAGCGGCAACAGCGCTTGACCTGCGTATGCCACAAGCTGGCAACGTCGCGCGTTGTCGCCGTTAAAATTACTATTACGTATTCTGTGCCGCTACCAACATAACTAAATGTAAGCGTACGACACTATCTGTGTTCACGCGCACATTGACAAAAATTAACTAAAATTACAATGTAATTTTTGCTACTAATATGTTGTTTTTTTCAACGATATATAATGTACCGCAAATAAAGACCCAGACCCAAGCCAACTTAAGTCATTACAAAGTCAAATAAAACTCTCTTCGCTCATGAATGGTAAAATACGTTTGTATGGGAATCGTTTATCCTTAATGGATTTCAACGTGTAAGGTGTCATTTGATTTGCCCTGATAGTGGAAGTGACATAGGGTACAACATTTTGCAGCCGAGTTGTTTGTTTTATAATTAAGCACACTAGTAAAAGAAGTTTTCACGATCTAGACTGAGGTCTGTGAGATTGCCCTTGATTGAGAGTGCCCTATTCGGAGATATGAGATTTTCATCTCACCTTTTTTCGTCCTTGTTGCTCTCTTTTGAAACTTCATAGGTGTGAGAGTGATCAAGATAAAATCTCATCTCATCTCACGCGGAGGAATAGCCCTACTGGACTGAAGTCTGATGAGGGCTGAGGTGAGATACGTATCACTTCAGTCTACACGATAAGTAAATATTACGAAACAATAAAAATAGCCGGAGATCACAATACTTATACCGTCTAGCGTTTGCCTATGGGTACGACACATAGGTACCTGCAGCAAGTATAGACAAATAAAAAAAAATTTTTTCAAAAAAATGAAAACTAAACAAACTTACATTCAAAATTGAAACAGTGTATACAGTGTTAGCCGATACTATTTATCCTGCCAAAATGTATATTCCAATTGAGTACAAAACGCAAATAAAATTAAATTGATGCTTGTATAGATGTTTAATTGGTACATATAGATTGTACCGTGTACGTTGTACTGTATAACCATCTTATTCATAGAGTTGAATAGGGGAGCCACCATCGTATTTGCTGGATAAAACTGTCAGTTTCCATTATGAAATTCTTAGTTCCATCATTTGGTCAACTCTAGTCTGAAGTGGTTGATCTGTATACTTATGGCTAGCGTTGGGAGTCGTTAGTTCGCCCTTACTTGAAGCCATTGTTTGCCGTTTTTGGCGCAAATTAATTGTCAATTTGACAATAAAAGGTGCAAAAGGTGACGGAATTAGACTCGGCGCACACTTAGCTATGACATCAATAAGTTTTTATTCGAGTTATACCCCTTGCAGATACGGAGCTAAATTCTTAAACGCAGGGTTGATTAACTTAGAGCTGAAATTAAAGTTGATCACTCGGCGATTAATATTGCACATCGACCTTTGAAAAGAGACTTCTATTTTACAAAATAGAAGTCACATATTATAAATGACGGCGCGTGATATCATTGGCTAGTGAAAATCAGTTTGAGAGTTGTTAATCGATAGTTTTAATCTGTGGTTTTTGACGATTAATCGATTTGTTTATGGTCATTTATAGCGGTTAACACAAAATGGAGTTGCGTTTGGGATTTCGGGCGAACGTCATGTCTGTCAGTCAGTGGTTGACAGGACTAGGTTGAAAGCGGTCGCACGCAATGGTCATTCGTAAACCCATTACTCTAAATCGCCAATTATCTTTGTGATCATTCACTAATAAGTAGTCTAAGTGACTGTATAATTAAAATAGTGAAAAGTCTACACTGCTGTCCTCTTATTTCTACGTTCCTGAAGTTTGACGTCGACCATAGATTCCCGTGATAGCGAGTTCACGGATCAGAAATCAGATACAATACCTCGGCCTACTAGATTTTCACCGTCATCAAAAGTGGGATGTCACACCGCGGCGGCCTTTTCCTCTTTTCTCCGACATCAGAAGTGGGATCAGATGCGACGGCGTGGCTCCTATTACCTACTTTCCCCAACATACTTATTAAACAAGGTCTAGGACTAGTCTCATTCCAGGAGCAAACACGTATGACGTCACTCGTCATCGTCATCCGTCTCTTTCGCACTATTTGTAAATGACTTATTTCGCTCTTGCTTATGTATCGATTGACGTCACTGCGTGTTGCCCACGTGACCGGAATGATAGACCTGGCGGAGTATATTATTATACCATGGTTAAAACTAAGACTCCAGTGGCCCTATTCGGAGATTTGATATTTTCATCTCACCATTTTTCGTCCTTGTTGCTATCGTTTGAAACGTCATAGGTGTGAGAGTGACCAAGATAAAATCTCATCTCATCTCATGCGTAGGAATAGCCCTCCAGTATCCAGACAGATGCGCTAAAGGGTAGACGACTTTACCCTTTACACACACACCGGAGGTTGAAAATCTAAGATTATTAAACAATCTTTTTATGAAAATCAAATCAAATTACTTATCAAATAAAGTAGTCTTGTTATTTAATTGTTATTTACGGTCTCTGAGGGGTGAAAGCGTGGACGTCTGAACATACAGCACAACCAACTTATTTAGAAAATTGGATCAAGGAGGCACTATTATATTTTCTAAGCAAAACTCTTAGCTTTTCATAGAAATGTTTAGTTCCGTTAATTTATCAACTGCGCAGATAAGTTGGTTTTTCTATAATAAGCTCTTGGCTGACAAATTGTGTCCGCCCGCTGCCAGTTACGAACCTATTTATTAAATATTTGATAATATATAACTTTATTACATTTTTATCCCCTAGGGTAGTATCTTTGGGAAAAATAAGCATTGTAATGAGAATATTTTAGCTAGAGGAAGAAAATATAAAATGGTTTTAATAAAGAATTTCTCATTTTGTTTTGTGCTAGTTTGAATAAGCTCTTGCCATTTTGCCGCACACTACTGGCGACTCCGAATACCAGAGCTAAAGCGAGACTGCATTTGGATTATCTCTGAGCAAGTATAAATTAATTAAAAAACTCCTAACATTTTCATCAAACATAGCTAAGAACACCCCCGACTAATTCACCTTTCAAACAAAAAAAAAAACAAAAAAAATCGGTTCATCCAAGCACACACACGCACACAGACACCTCAAACTTATAACGCCCCGTCGTTATTGCGCCGGAGGTTAAGAAAAAAGTTACGTTTCACACTCATTAGGTCTCCCTGTGTCAGTGATACCAGGAAGACACAGAAAGACATGTGCAACCACAGATCTAGGATGTAAAAGATCGACAGTGACAATTCGATAGTGATACAAAAAAACATTTGCGCATGCGTGAGTAAATTAGTGTTGTGAAAAGTACTTATTAATTTATCGATTGACCAAAACTGGTCCTCCGGGTGCTTGTCGATAAATATAATCTTTCGCATACCAATTGAGTTGTTTTTTGTTCCAAGTATAACACCGCTGCTGAGCTAAAATGAATATTAATCACTAAACGGGTGTTAAGCTAGGCGGAAGAGTTAGATATCAGTGTCACCATGTATCTAAATTAACATAAGAAAAGTAAATAATAAGATCAACATAATACTATCCTAGTAATTCGCTTCGAATTGTGACCCTTGACCAAATTTACTCGTATATGGATTAGGATAAGTAATGATACTTATCTCATTGGTTTTGTACATTTATTTATAATTTACATATATATTATTTAATTTAATTAAATATAATTAAATTAGACTTGGATGTAAGACACCCAAAATGTGTAAATTGAATTAAAAATGATGATCAGAAATTGAAGGTACATACTTATATATAATACAAAAATGTTTTACGCCTCATCATTCAGTACAAACTCATAAGAATATCAATTTACTTTTGATGGCATTGATTCAAAAATGTATGCTTTGTTTATGTATTGCACCCATCGCCTACCTAATGAACTTTGATAAAAACTATCGATAATAATGACGTCATCTTTTTATCCATCTCTAGTGAAAATCGAGCGTAAACTAACTAATATTTTAATGCTGAATTTTATCACCAATTCTGCTTTCATCTAGGAAATATAGATGTTACGAAGAAACGACAACAACATACCGCTGGTAAATCGGTTTTTGGAACCAATTTATGTTATGTTTTAGACAAAATTTAGACAAAAACATCACAATGGAATTTTCATATTTACCCATGAAACGACAAATTTTGTGGGTTGAATCTTGAATTCACATCACAATCGCTAAACGCACAAGATGGCATAACTGCATACAATTTTAATTGCTCTCTTTTCATTCAATTTATAATGATACTAGTAAAAAATAATATTCATAGGAATTTTCGCGGGCTCAAAGGTGGCGCGCTGTCATTAATGACAAAAGAAAAATTGACTAAGATTTTATTTGTAGGCGACCTCTTTCTCTCTTGTGGAGTTTACATTTCGATGGAGACTTCTCTGTCCCACGCTTCGTTGGTCTTTTGCGAAGCAAAAAAAATCTTAGGTCTGTGTGTGCAACTAATACCCAGACCCGTGGTATAATAATATAGTCCGCCAGGTATAACAATCAGCAAAACGAAGTGACGTCAACCGATGCTTAAGCAAGACCGAAATAAGTCATTTACAACAAGTTCGAAAGAGACGGATGAGGATGACGTCATTACGTGTTTGGTGGTTTGCTGAATGCTAGACCTTGTTTTCTTGGATCATGCCCAGACTCAAAATAGATATTTAAATTATTATTTTTTTTATCTGCCCTCCTGCTTAAAAAACAGTCGAAGTTCAACTAAGCTAGGAGGATCGTACATCGAAAACAAAAGAGGGTTGTAAATGCCAATAAATAAACGCGTAGGTACTTTACAGTGAGACGGTGGTATAATAATATGCTCCACCAGGATGCTATCATTCCGGTCAAGTGAGCAACACATAGTGACGTCAATCGATGCTCGAGCAAGACCGAAATAAGTCATTTACAAATAGTTGGAAAGAGACGGATGACGATTGCAAGTGATGTCATTATGTGTTTGCTCCCGGAATGCTGGACCTTGTTTTATGGGATCATGATTCAAAGTCAAAGTCAAAGTCAAAATGTTTTTATTCAATTTAGGTATCAAAGATACACTTATGAACGTCAAAGGTAATTAAATTGACTCGACCGCCTTGTTCGGACAAAAAGCCTCTACTCAGAAGAACAGGCAAGAAACTGAGGGGCATTATTTTTTCAATTGGATTTGAGGTAAGTACCGTTCTAACTCTACCCCTAACGTTAAGGCAATGCCGCCATTTGAGAAATGAATATGCTATTGTGTATCACATGGAGCGCCGAAAGACTGATAATTCGTGACCGGTCCTCCGGGAAAATGCATGGCTCTGATGCCAGAGAAGAATATGGTTCTCTCAAGTAGGCTAACCGATCAAAGAGGTTTACCCCGATGCTTTACCTTTTTTTTATGTAGAATAGGTCGGCGTTTGACCATTAACTCGCCTGATGTTAAGCGACGTTATGGTCTTAGATGGAGCACGACGACCTATAAGGTACTTCTTCTCTAGCCTTGAAGTTTTGTAGAGTGAAGAAGTACACAGACGGCAGTTGAGTGAGGCGCTACGAGTGCGCTACTTCTCAGTCCCGTCTTCGGTCTTTACCAAGTGTGCGCTGCATCTTACATCACTTACGCATGAAGATGATTAGGGAAGTCGTTAAAACTACTATCGGAGTCCACAATGGTCCAACATTAGTCCGCGAGCGTAGCACGGCACAATTGGACCATTTACTTAACCCAAAACTGTCCACTGTGCAAATATTTCGGTAAAATTAATTACAGTTTGTTCTCGGTTTTGAGACACGTCATGTTGCAATTTTTACCCGACCGGATAAGATTGTAAAGGAGTAGCGTTTTTTGGGTAAATGTCTTTTTTGGGTAAATTTCTTTGTTTAGAACCTTCATTCCACTCTTAGGCGTTGTCCCAATACAGCGGAACCTCGCGATTTTCGTGCGAACCGGCGATACGACCATCGCGCGCTCATAGGGGAAGACATCGCGAGCATCACGCGAGCGTAGGACAACGATCGGAGTCAATATGTTTAATTCTAAACGCACATTCGCCAGTTCGCGCGACGATCGCGTTGTCGCGTATTATTAGAACAATGCCCTATGATTTTTCAAACGAGAGAGACAAGGATCAAATTATATCTCACGACTCAGAATAGGGGGCCAGCTGTTTGTCATACTTTAAAGTGCGAGTTGTTTTTTTTTCTCACTCATATATTTAGATTCATACATACATATCGTCACGCCTTTCCCCCGAAAGGGCTAGCAGAGGTGTAATACAACACCACACTTCGCCGGACGATATTCAGTCCCAAATGTGACAGGGGGCGAGCCTGTCGCCATACACCGGGCTCCAATCATGTAGCAGATGACATACGATACGCACATATGCTCACAAAATGAACAAATTGGTGCGTGCCGTCCGACTGGGTTCGAACCCGCTTCCTCTGGCTTGAGAGGCGGGCCTTCTCCCAACTAGGCTGCCATCGCTTTTAGATTCATAAATACCGATCACGTGAATTCTCTAACGTGAATGTAAAAAAGATAGAAATTATATTACGCATTCTATTCCCATTGCAATATATTCTTATCGGTCACACGCGCCCTTAGCCGACCCAACAAAAAAAAAAAAAAACCAGCCGCAGTAAAGCTGTTCTGAATTTAATTAAAACCAAAGCTGGCCGTGATAAAGACCTTTTTTAAATTTTAATATTAAAATAACGTTCTTGATCCTTAATGGTGTTTTGAAAACAGCGTCTTTAAGCCTTAATTTAGTATTCAGCTCAGAGGCTCACCCCGCTACCCTCACCTACCCTACGACTACGATTCACTGTTTTAAATTGATTTCTTCTTGATTTGGACCGTGGTATAATAATATACTCCGCCAGGTATAGCATTCTGGTCACGTGGGCAACACGGAGTGACGTCAATTGATGCTTAAGCAAGACCGAAATAAGTCATTTACAAATAGTTCGCAAACACCTAATGACGATGACGTCATTATGTGTTAGCTCCCGGAATGCTTAGCCTTGTTTTTTTTTGGATCATGACATGGACCAAGTTTTTAGGTCATGGTCCAAAAAAATATTGTTTTGTCCCACACCATATTTTTTCTTGTTTCGGGTCGTGTACCTGCAGAGGTGCGGAACTCGTTGCTTGCGTCGATTTTTCCACCTAAATACAATCCGGGGATGTTCAAGAAAAAACTGAATTGGCATCTCCTAGGCAAGCGTGTTACACCTTCGATTACGTCGACGCTTTCCATCAGGCGAGTCAAGGATTAAACGCATGCCTAGTTCGTTGTAAAAAAATCTAAGCTAGAAAATCTGAACTAATTCTGATGTAGGTAGAACCACAAATTTGGCACACGGGGCAACTTATCCACAAAAACTCTCACCTAAATAAATGAGTTGGCAACTCCACTAATTTGGTAGAGGTCGATAAAGATTATACAACCTTACCATAGCGAAATAAATAGATAATTTAACTCTTTTTTCAAGAAGCTTATAGATTTTTGGCAATGTCACTTTACGAAGCTTGCGTTTATACCTAGGATTATACGAATGCCTATATGTACGATGCCGTCATTCAGAATGCTGAGAACAGGTATACCACCGCGCTGAGTGTGTGAGATCCGTTCTTATAATTTGCTGATGGATCAGTATTTCAGTAAATTATCAAGCTAATAATTTGAAATGATGGGTCAACTGGAGAAAATGCGTCTGTGGGGCAATTGCGTCTTTCGAGAATTACTGACAAAACCTTCACAAATTAGGCAACTAACGCCATCTTGTACCGATTATTGCATATAAAGATTCAAAAAAATATTAGGTGGTACCTAATTTTTGGTTTGTCAGTAATTCTCGAAAGACGCAATTGCCTCACAGACGCTAATGCCCCAGTTGACGCTAGTTAATACGTACCTATTATAATAAGTCCTTAATACATGGTATTAAAGCATAGCCGAGGTCGCTGAATAGATGGCAACACTGCTCCTACTTCGGTCACTCTCACTCCTATGGCTTTTGAAACGAGAGAGACAATGACAAAAAATATTTCAACTAGTTAGAATAGCCTTCCAGGTCCTTGATAAAGCTTTTATCCAAGACCGCTATACAAGTGGCAACACTGCTCCAGCTGCTCTCTCAGTGTTTCCGCTCGCGAGGCGACTGATGCAAATCCCGGCCGACACGATAAGTCCATCGAGCTGAGTGGGGCCAAACGTGACCGCCATTCTGCACGCACCCTGAATTTTAATCTATTAAATCGCTAGATGGGTTTAATTGAAAACATTTTTGACGACCTTCTTAGCATAGTCGGAGTAAGACTGCTTTATGAACAGATGGTCCCGGGTTCGATTCCCTGTTAGGGAGATGTTTGAATGGTGAATTTAAATATCTGCTCTAGGTATGGAAAGTAAGGGACAACTGGTACAAATGCGTCTGTAGAGCAATTGCGTCTTTCGAAACTTACTGACCAAACCCTTCATAAATTAAGCGCCACCTTGATCTTTTTTCTATCTTTAGTTACAATAATCTGTACTAGATGGCGTTAGTTGCCTAATTTGTGAAGGGTTTGTCAGTAACTCTCGAAAGACGCGATTGCCCCACAGACGCATTTGTACCATTTGACCCTATCGATGTCCTTGTGTGTGTTCTTTGGCATCCCTGATACAGGGAATCCTAGTGGAGAGCTATGAGGTTGAAATGTTTTGTGTTTTATTTATTTATTAGCTATTTTGTCCGCGGTGTCGCTCACATTTTAGCCTATGTCAATCAGGAATAATGTAGCTTTCTAATGGTGAAATAATTTTTGAAATAGGACCAGTAGTTTTTGAGTGAATTTATTACAAACGTACTTACATACAAATCTTTCCTCTTTATATGGTATAGATTTGGGATAAGAGTAGAGGAGGCGGCTCTAGTATGCAGATAGTAAAATAAAAAAAGCGCTCCGGTATCTCACGTATTGATGGTTAAGTCAATGCTAAAATGGGTGACCGTGTGGGTTTGTCTGTTGTCTCCACCAATGACACACACTCACTGACTGATGCCGGGATGGCATCAGTGAGTGTGTGGTATGTTTACGTTAGGAGTAGGAGGGCTGGTTTGATTCCCGGTGAGAAGTTTTATTGATGAATTTAAATATCTACTCTGGATTTAGATCTCTCTGTGCATATATTCTGTAGCATGCCGTATATAGAAAACCATATAGGTAGTAGAGAGCTATACTTTCGAATTCAGATCTTTGATTAGTGGTATTCAGATACGTTCTTTACCTTGTCTACAGCGTTAGGAACATTATCTATCTTATTCTAAGAACTAGTTTTCAATGCTATGTAGGTTGCTAGTAACCCAAGCCTACCTAAATGTTTGTGTAATACGTGTCTACAAAACTTTTGTTAGGCACAAACTTTGTAATAATTCAACGTAGGTAAAAGGCTAAACTTTCGAAAAAACAAAAACATGCTAACATTTCTTTCAAACAACGAAATCAAAGTTTCCAAAACTCAAAACATACAACTTCACAAACTCTACAACCTTATAAAACTGCCTGGGCTTTTTCACACGGTTTTCATATAAAATGGCGGATTTTCCGTCAAACGCGTCTTTGTAAAAAGGTAACGAATGGCGACGTTCCTGAAAAAATGTTTTAAGAGGAAGGAAGCAGGGGAAAATGTACCCAAAGTAAGTGAACTCATTTAGCTAACTGCGTCTACCGGGATTTTTTGAAATGTTTTAGTGCTTTTGTATTTTCCGGGCTATAAAGTATGTTTTTTTCTATCCTCGAAATATGAGAGCTTTCTGGTCAATTTTGATCAATTCCGGTTCAGCCACTCAGTCGTAAATAAGTAACTACTTTAATATTTAAAAACAAGTTTGATATAAATAAATAAGTAAATAGGATATTAATTCCTTTATAAGAGCGATTTGGGTTTTTTGTGATTCACTTTATATCTTCATTTCTTGGAGTGGGTAAGTAGGTATATATAGTGGCGGATTTTGGATTTTGGTTTGTAGGGGCTTGTCCTAGTAAAAGTAGGTAAGTTTTATCAAGGTAAACACAAATTTACTACAAAACCAGACTTTTAGCCTTGTGAAGTGTGGAATAGGATACTTTTGTGAAGGGATCTGGATCCCCTAGTTGAGGACATAGTAAACGAACAAACATAAACATTAGATTTAAAAAGTATTACTACCTGCCTAATGCTAGTTATATTTCAGGAGTACAGCGTCAAGGACTACGACGAAACTTACTCCATCCCACGTGCCATCCTGAGGCTGGGCGGGCTACGGCTTACCAGAGATGACCCACCATTTGTCACGTAACCATACAAATAAATAATATTCGGGCATACTTGCACACACAGTCGTCTGACCCCAAACTAAGCAAATTATAGCTGCCAGAGACTGAGATACGTAGGCATTTACATAATAGTAGATTATGCTCCGAGCCTGATATACCTCGCTTCACTCAGGACTCTACATAACTCTCTCGCTTAGCTCGGGAGTTAATTATAACTCCCTCACTGCGCTCGGGAGTTAATTCTGGAGTTCCTCGTTACGCTCCGGGCTCAAGCCGCTCAAGACGAAGACACTGCTTTATTCCATAAGTTAAAAACACACACCTTAAAAACACAATAAAAGATAAAAAGAAACAGAAAATATGTTAAACTTTAGACTTTATTTTCTAAAATTTGTGATTGTTTGAGTGTTAAAGTGCAATAATGTTGGATTATTAACTTTATCGGTTCGTTAATGAACACGAGTGTGGGCAAATGGTACAAACATTGCGAAATGCGACTTTTCGTGTTCCCTACAAAACTACATTTGATAGAGGAATGATTTGTCGTTGCAATCACTTGGTTATCATTACAATTGAAATACGTAACTTACTAGACACTGGCAAATGCACACGACGTGCGAAGCCAAAAATGAGTAGAGGATAAAAACAGCGTATTTTTGTTTTAAAATTTCGTTCTATTTTTTGTGGTGGCCAGTTCGATTTTCGAATATTCACAATTCTCGTCCCTTTGCTGAGTTTTTATTTAATTTTAACCTCTATGCTCGAAAAATCTCGAAGGGTCACAAGTTTTAGAAAGTGATCCTTTTTTTTGGTTTCTAGCCAATACTATAAAAAAGGTGTTTGATGTAAAACATATTTTCTCATTTCCTTTTTATTGTGTCGCAGAAGATGTGAATATTTTTTGAATACGAGTATACCTTTATGTACTCATATAGGTAGATATTTGTACCCAGAAATAAACAAACACAATGATTCACATGAATGTTTGTCTTGTTTTTTCTTTTTATTTACCCACAGAAAAGGGAAAATCCTTTAAGGATTCCACCACTGCCCCGGGGAAGGGAAGGGAAGGCAAGGGAAGAATCCAGGGAAGGCGGGAACTCCAAGGAGTGAGTGTGCCCTAAATGGGAATCGAACCCACACCCTCAAACTCAGAAAGCTGGTTCAATGCCAATTGAGCCACCGAGAAAATACAAACATATAAGCTTACGATGCATGTACCAAGCCACACATAAAAAAAACTAAGCTTAAAACACGTAAAAGTCCACATAGTGTGAAATACTTTGCCAATGGTGTGTGTTCCCTGACACTTATAATCTGGGTGTCTTCAAGTCTCGAGTGAATCGGTTTCTTCAAGCGGCAAGCGTGCTCCATCGTAGGCTGCATCACTGCTTATCATCAGGCATGTTGGCGGCCAAAAGCAAACCTATCGAGCAATAAAAAAAAACAAACGTTCTGACCAACTTTTACTTAAGAACCAGCCATAAAAAAAATAGTTGCGCTTCCCTGAACGAAATGCATGGATCAGTTGATGTTGAGTTATTCAGTTTGTTGTTTCCCAGGTACATGTGGAACGTGTTCTACTGGTTTTCGTTCGGGAACCTGTTCGTGGTGACGTGGCTGGAGCTGGTGAACATGGTGCAGACCGCGCAGGGAGGCTCCTTCCAGGACGCCATCGAGATCTTCAGGATGATGCCTTGCGTCGGGTACTTGCTGCTGGGTTTGTACCTAAAACAAAATAAGTGGACAGGCCTCAGCCGCTGATCGTGTTCAGAAAGAAATAAATTTATTTTGAAACACATACCTACAATGTTCAGTCTAATTAAGTCAGTCTATATTTCAATAATGCATGTATGCGTAAATATAAACCATTTCTTACAAAAAAAGAAGTACACATTACTATGTAAAAAAGAAATAATAGAGACTTCTCGCGTTTCTTGCATCCTGAGAAAGAGTGAAACGTTATGCGAGCCGGAGCCCATTTGATCGGCTTGTGCTTATTGTTGACCTGACTTTTCATTTTATTTTCGTTGAACCTTTTGTCGTAATTGCACTTTCGTTGTTGATACCCTATAAAATGACTGTTAGTAGAGTTTAATAACAATAATAATCGTTTAAATCAGCACAGGTTAGTTTGAAACGGTTGGCAATGAATCCGTGTTGCTTCCAGAGCTACATGTATCAGTAGGTTTATCATCGATCGCGATCACGTACTAGGAGGCCTATTTGCTTGTTTGCTACCTATGACATAGATAAAAATAAAGAGACTGATCTCTAATATTCATTTCGATTGTAGAAACAAGACAGAAATAGTTATTTGTTATGCAAGGCTGCAATGTTGTTTTTTGGTGTGAGTACTTGTATTGAAGCACGAGCAAGCGAAGAATTGTAGGGTTCAAATATAGAATCCTACGAGACACCGAATAACATTGTTGCCAAACGAAACACACAACTATTCACCACACTACAGGGAGGAAAATCTTATGTAGGTGTGCTGGCCAGTAAGAATTTAAAAAGTTTTTTTTTTAATGCAGTCATCATGCTGGCCAGTACGATTATTCTAAAAATGAGGTTGGTGCAATGACATAAAATGCATTTTCAGAGAACAGCTTAGAAAATGATTAAAGAGAAATGTTCGAATTTCAAATTAATTATTTTTTATTTATTTTCTGGATAATATTTTCACGGCTTTTCATATTACGCGTAACCTACGCTTGTTATGAAAAGCCGTAACACGCATTACTAGTTTCAGGCGCCTGCATAGAAATTCATCTCTTTCACGCAGCCAACTCAACTAATTTTGACAATTTCTTTCAAAGCAATGGCAAAAACCTACAAGATAGTGTACTACCGCCCTGTTTACGAGAACCTGATCAGCGAGCTGCGTGATATGTGGCCACAAGGGGTGATATCTGATGAAGAGCACGACATCATCAGCACGGCCTCGCGACAACTCACCTACGTCGTGCAAGGTTTACTAAACATATAAATTTTGATTGTAAAAACGGGGGTTAGTTTTGCAGTTTCGTTAACGAATAGTGTTGATCGACGTTTGAACACCAACACGCTTTATGCGAAGCGACGTTGTGGCCTAAGATGAAGCACGAAGACCTAGACGGTACTTCAAGACATGGTACGGCTTAAATCCTTAGATAAACTCTGGCTTTAACCGTAATTCCCCGATAGATATAGAGAATATGTACTTAATCGCCAAGGCTTGGCTGCGGATAAGATATTCCGCGGGATTAAAAACAGTGCTGGATTATAATTGCTATTTTGGCGTAAATATTTCCAATATTATTGGTGTGAATAGGTGTTTTAAAACACCATGCCACTTTTTCAATAAAGAAACAGAAACCAGCCAAAGAGGAAGAAAACTGATGAAGCTTTTCAAATAAATCACCACCACCATCAACAGTTTTCCACCCACCTATGCTCAGTAGAGCATAGGTCTTCTCTTTTGCACGACCTTCTTTCCGGTCTTGTGCAAGTCTCGTCCACTGCCCTCCTACCACCTATGCTATGTAATCTGAGCACTGAGCTAAAGGTCTGCCCGTATCAAATAACATTGAAGCTTAACTATTTTTCCTCATTCTCAAACATTGTATGATTGCTAATAAATGTCCTTTTTTTAGGCTACTATTGGTGCAACAACGCCCTCCTGGTGATCTTCCTGTCTCCGCCTTTCGTGGAGGTGGCCAAACGAGCGCTCGGACACGACGTGCCTCTCATCCTGCCCTTCTTCTACTGGTTCCCCTTCGACCCCTTCCAGAGGATCTACTACGAGATTATCCTGGCCTTTCAGACGTGGCATGGTATGAAAGATAAGTATGAGTTGAAGAGAGAGAGAAAGAGAGAGAGAGAGAGAGATAGAAAGAGTGTAGAGGATACACATAGAGCTTTCACAAGGTACAAGGGCATACGTATAGCGTAAGAGCAGTAAGTGCTCAGACTGCTCTGTCCAACTAGTTTACTCACAATTTTACTTAAGTTAAGCAACGGACGAAACGGTCAGTCTTCGGAAGGGTATCATTTACAACTGAGCGCTACCGTGTGTCGGATGACACGTTAAATTGTAGGCCCTAGTTGCTTACCTATACGAACTTGCTTGCTTGCTTAGTACGGGTACTATCAGAAATCAGAAACGTTTATTTGCTACACTGTGTCAGTACATAAGATCTTAAATGATGTGTAAAGTCCTAATAGAGGACCCATGTCGGGCGTATAATATTTGGTAGATTAAACTCTTATCTCACTAGAACATCTTGAAGTTATATAAGTACAATATCTCGAAAGGCAAGAGCAGATGGTTATTATCGAATGGTTTAGTAACAAGTATCAATTAAAAAAAAAAAAACCCCCGCCACCGATATTCATCAAACATAGCTAAGAACACTTCCGACTAATTGACCTTTCAAATAAAATAAAAAAACAAATTCAAAATCGGTTCATCCGTTCAGGAGCTACGATGCCACAGACATACACACACAAACAACATACACACACACATACGTCAACTTTGTAAAACCTCGTCGTTTTTCGCGTCGGGGATTGGAAAACTATGACAAAAGGAAAATATGACTGCGAAAATAAACCAACTTTCTTTTTTTAAAACGTTTTAATAAATTAACGTAAAGCAGGATGATGGCAGACCTACTACTTAATCTACGAAACTTTATCGTTCAAGTGTTTATTTTAGAAAAATAACTAAACAAAGTACCAGGGAAAAATAAATCCTCGTAGACTCGTAAGGCGCGGAAAGCGTAAAATACGCAGATCGAACAATTTATTGTCGCACAAAGACGCTTTTATTTGTTAACGTAAACCCAGTTAGGAGGCCTTTCGTGGCTTCGTAACTTGTATTGAATTGATTAGATTTTGGGACAAACACTTTAGTGAAGATTTCGCGTCTATTCTTGTTTTCTCTCTTTGTTTTAACGGTTATTGTTAAAGCTCCTACGAACGCTACGACATTAGCTACGTTAGGTGCTACGAGATGAATATCTTTAGCTAACTTTCAAATCGGGCAGAAGCCATTAAAAAAAACATTCAAAACGTGCGCAAAGTCTTGGTTTATAACCAATGAAACGGACGAGGTTTACAAGTCGACTCGTATATTTTTTATGTACGAGTATGATCACGCCTAACTTTTTACAGAGTAGTCCGATTTTTTAAATTATTTTTCTTGCATCATTTTAAATTATACATTGCGTACATTTGTGGCGTCATGAAACTTACATTACGTTATGGTAAATGTTTTTTTTATTCTTCAGAAACAGCACACAAAAAGTAGGGTCAACTGGGGCAAATGCGTCTGTGGGGCAATTGCGTCTTTCCAGAATTACTGACAAACCCTTCACAAATTAGGCAACTAACGCTATCTTGTCCAGATTATTGAAACTAAAGATAGAAAAAAAGATGTAGGTATCGCCTTATTTGTGAAGGGATTGTCAGTAATTCTCTAAAGACGCAATTGCCCTTACAGACGCAATGCCCAGTTGACCCTAACCAAATCGCGCACAGGCAAGTAACATTCGCTTGGTAGTGTTTCTACAATAGCCAAAGAACGTTAGCTGCTGATTGGACAGATTGTTAATAAAATCACGTCAAATCCTTTGGCTCGTAACTCGTCCAATCAGCGATTAACTTGCAAACGTCAGCGAATGTACAAACAGAGTCACTACGAAACGAATGAGACTTGCCTAGAGGCCCTAATGTAAGCGATTAGGAGAAACAAGTGACATTATTCAAAGAAGAAATAAAACCTGGCTGCAAACATGTGCACCTTATGTCACTTCTACCATCAAGACGATTCAAATAACATTTAACAAGTCGAAATCCACCAATCTATTTAGGCTGTAGGGCGTGCCAAAGAAACCTCATACATACGTACACTCTAAAAACATAACACTCCTTCTTGCGCTGTCGGGTAAAAATAGGACGCATACCTAACGATCTATTCGTTTTTTGTTCACTTGTAGCGTCAATAGTTACTAGTCCAATCAACCCCATTTCAACAAACGACTCATAAAAACAAACAATAAAATTCCTTCTTGATTCGTTGACAATTTATGTTCACATTGCGGTGTTAATTTCACTGGCGATGTAGCACTAAACTTTAATTAAACAAGCTAGCAAGCCTTTGTGAGCTCACTCTAATTTATACATCAACTTTCTAGGCTTTTCTGTGACTCAGAAATTAATGTTAGACTATAATGGGCTACCTAGTCTAGGTATCCATCTAGATAGGCATCTAGATAGCGTAGCGAATTTGAGACTTGCGTTTTGAGAAGACGTTGTTTGGAAACCTACCTGCTATACAGGTTTTATTTCTAAGTTTCTAACTTAGTTAATCTTACCTTAGTTAATCGTAATCTTAACTAAGTAAAAATCTTAGAAATAAAACCTGTATAGAAGGTAGGTTTCCAAACAACGCCTTCTCAAAACGCAAGAGACAAATTTTGTTTTTTTTTCTTTTTATTTCTTGTCCCTTAAAATTTTTGTACTTACAAAAAAATATTTTGGTGTTGCACCAAAAAACCAGATGATACTACATATGCTATATTTACTTGCATTATGTCACGCACACAGATGCAAACATAATGTGGTTAGTTAAAATATTTTTTGAAAAATTTTGGAGAAATGGTTGATTAGTAAAATCTGTTCCATAAATTGATTTAAAAGTAAGGGTATGCCCATGCATGGCATCGTACGGTGCCGTTTATGGCACCTGTGTAACGGCTAACATTTCAGGAGTGTATATGCGGTTTCTATGATTAGTTATTCTAAGTTTGAACCAACTATTACATTTAATCTACGACATTTAGTATACGCTTTCTTCAAATTAGAAATATTGAGTTCTGTTAATCCTAATCCTAACTAATATTATAAATGCGAAAGTCAGTTTGTTTATTTGTTTGTAACGCTTTCACGTCTCAACTATACAACCGATCGTTTTGAAATTTTTCATACACGTTGTCTGGGGTACAGAAACGAACATAGGGTACTTTTTATCCCGAAAAAATTAAAGGTTTCTGTGGGACCGCGGGTGAAACAGCGGGGCGCAGCTAATTTTACTCAAATACAACAAATGGAGCCAATTAGAGCACACCGAGTAAAATTCGCTAATCAACATTACACATACATGTAAAGTGTAAGCGAATAGGATAAAAGTACCTACCACCAGATGAGTTATTTGTCTGTACTGTACTCGTATCTATGTAAAAGGACACTTCATATAACACATTTACCTATTTAGCTGTAACTGAATGATGGACCAAGAAACATCAAAACTTCTACATCAAACTCTGGTAAAAGTTTGGGTATTCCTTCTTTGGTTTAGGTGCTTTCAATGTAGGGTCAGCTGGGGCAAATGCGTATTTCGAAAATTACTGACAAACCTTTCACAAATTAGGCAACTAGCGCCATCTTGAACAGACTATTGTAACTAAATATAGAAAAAAGATGTAGGTGACGCCTAATTTGTGAAGGGTTTGTTAGTAATTCTCGAAAGACGGAATTGCCCTACAGACGCATTTACCCCAGTTGACCCTACCTAAAATATATTAATAAGGTGGATTCATTTAGAGAGAAAACATCAGAAATTCAACGGAGCGCATTAGCTACCTATTTACTTAACAAAATATCTTTTTAGGTCTTATAACAATTTGGTTCATGTTATGCGGAGACCTGCTGTTCTGCATATTCTTAAGCCACATCACAACCCAGTTCGACTTGCTCGGTGTGAGGATCAAGAGACTGGTCTACGTGCCGGTCGATAAGCAGCTAGTTGATGGTTTTCCATTAGGTAATGTTTTTTATTAACTATATAAGTATTAAAACATAAACATACCGTCACGCCTTTCCCCCGAGGGGGCTGGCAGAGGTGTGATACAACACCCACACTTCGCCAGACGATATTCAGTCCTAAATGTGACAGGGGGCGAGCCTGTCGCCATACACCGGGCTCCAGTCATGTAGCAGATGACATACAATACGCACATATGATCACACAATAAACAAATTGGTGCGTGCTGTCCGGCTGGGTTCGAATCCGCTCCCTCTGGCTTGAGAGGCGGACCTTCTCCCAACTAGGCTGCCGTCGCTTTTTCAGTAAAGTATCTTAGTAGTAGTTCTTTTTAAGTATAAAAATTAATAACTAAATAACTTTTCATACTCATAGCTCTCCACCAGGATTCCCTGTATCGGGGATGCCAAGGAATACACAAAGACAATTAATACCCAGAACCAGAACAGATATTTAAATTAAAAAACATTTGCCCGGCCGGGAATCGATCCCGGGACCTCCGGCTTATAAAGCAGTTGAATTCTGACTAGGCTAATTAATAGTTAGTTAGTTTATCTCACACTGTAGTCTCGCCATCTATATTTTTTTACAACTCCTCTTATCATGTTTCTCTCATATGCAAACTTAGAAACTGTATTTGAATGAACTATTTCCCTACAAAATGTCATGATGATGGAATCAACGGCAGTTCAAACAGACATACATACAAATATTTTCGTAGCCTCTCGTTTTGCTCGTAATTAAATAAATATTGTAGGGTATCTTTACTTGGTCTGGAAATAATTAATATATTTTGAAATTAAAATGAAGTTGTTTAAATACGGCATCTTACATTTATGTTCATAAATTTAAAAAAAAGTTTTTGAAATTAAAATTAAATTGTTTTTTTTAGCCTCTTACAGTCGTGACTATGTTCAAAATGAAAAGAGAAATGTCGAAACGTTCGGTGATAATGAATGGGAAGATCGACACCAGAAAGACTTGACGGAAATCGTGTTGAGACACCGTGCTTTAATCAGGCTAGTATTTAATTTTTTTACTATGACGCCAGTACAAGAATTTGGAGAAACTGATCATTTAGCAAACGCAGAGGGCAAGAGGTCACGCGGTAGATCCCCGATGAGATAGTCAGGTGCTCGTCCAGGTTTGAGGAAGTTGTTCGAATGGTCACAGACCGAAACATGTAGAGGAATCTGACAAACTGCTGGCTGAAGGAAAATGATGGTCGTCTTCACCGAAAGATCGACCAGAGATTCATTCCAGGAGAGCTTCAATTTTCAACTTTTTTTTACTAACGCAATAACACACTAGAGAAGATGTAAAATAACTAGCCTCTTGTTCTTTTTGTCTGCTGTCTATGTTTGATATCATAATACGAACGTATTATCCTATACTAGCTGCGCCCCGCGATTTCACCCGCGGTTAAAAAGTATCCTATGTGCTATTCTAGACTATAATCTATCTCTGTGCCAAATTTCATCCAGATCTGTTCAGCCGTTCTGGCGTGAAAGAGTAACAAACATCCATCCATCCATTCTTACAAACTTTCGCGTTTATAATATTATAGTAGGATAAGTTCATAACCTATACTTATATTATGGAGGCGAAAACTTTTGTGTGTTTGTTACTTCTTCACGCTCAAACGGGTGAACAGATTTTTATGAAATTTGCTTTGGAGGTAACTTATACCTTGGATACCTTACCATACATAAACCATACAACGTGGGTAACATCCGCGCAAGGTGCAGCTAGTTTCATCTATTTTTAAGCTTTTCGTGGACATAATCAAAAGAGGTTGCAAAAGAATAAAACCTGAAAACAATCAAATCTACAAACATACAAGAAATCCATTAAAAAAATATGTTCTTTTAAATTTCTATTTTTTATTTACAGACTGTCAGAAGACGTTGAGAATCTCTTCAGTTTTGCTTTGCTTGTTAACTTCTTCAACAGTTCCATTATCATTTGCTTCTGCGGTTTTTGCTGTGTGGTAAGTTTTAAACTACTTTTACAGCGCTATAATTCGGTTCAAATGGATTGAAAGAAAAATGACAATATTTAAAATTAATATTTTTGCAAAAATAATTTTAATTTGTGTTATAAATGTTTACAAACCCTGACCAAACGATCAAAGAGTCAGTGACATTTTGTCTTAATCCAAAGTTAGGCCCCAAATTGGCCCCAGTAAAGCGAAATTGGACATAAGTCAATGAACTGTTCTCTCAATCAATCTAAACCGAAGTAGGTATTTCTACTTGGTATAAACTTTTTTTTTAATAGTCAGCCCTAATTAGCAGCCAATTCTATTCTACACATTGAAAATATTTTGTCTAACAGATATCATTCACACAGGAGCACGACGTTGTGGATATTTTCAGGTGTTTTTTAAATCGGTACTTGTCAAAAGTAACTCTGTCGTTTCTATAATTTTCCTTATTTTTTTTTGGATGACGCAATATTTAACACAAAGCTCGTGTTGTCTTTTCGAGTGCTTAACCTACATGTGAGTGAGAGTGTGCTGGCTAGCATTCTCGCGGTGTACTACTATGCCAGATCGAGATGTCAAGTCTAGTGTGGAATATAACATATCGTCACGCCTTTCCCCCGAGGGGGCTGGCAGAAGTGTAATACAACAGCCACACTTCGCCGGACGATATTCAGTCCGAAATGTGACGGGGGCGAGCCTGTCGCCATACTCCAGGCTCCAGGCAGATGATATACAAATTGATAGTATGAAATATATATTAAGTCTATGATTCTAGACTAAGACAAACAATCTTGATTAGATAAGTACACATTTAACATGATTTTTTTAAGCTGCGAGCAAGTTAAGCACACGAATACCTGCTCTAGGGTAACAAAAGCTTATTTTCCAGGTGGTAGAGAAATGGAACGAAATGGTGTACAAGTCGTTTTTAACCACAGCATTGTCTCAAACGTGGCTGCTGTGCTGGTACGGACAGAGATTACTGGAGTCGGTAAATATTTCAACTAAAAATACCTTTAATAACTAACCCCCCTCTACCTGTATTCCCTTAAGTAATAATTAATGATTTATGTTAACAAAAGTCACGGTCCCCGGAGTCCGTGGAATGTAATTTTTAAATAAATGAAATGAAATGAAATTAAAGTTTTTGAAATGAAAGTTTATTAGTGGTAACAAACGTCACATATCAATAAATTAACAAATGATACTTATTCCTAAAATGTTGTAAGTCAGTGTTGAGAAGCATTACTGTCCAAACTAGGAATTAACCTGTGTTTTGGAATAGCAATACTCCCCGCCGGACGAAAAGAGACAAATCATAAAGTTAAATACAAAAAGTAGGTAGTAGGTAAATAAAAAAAAACTAATAATACCCTCAGATATTAAGTTTACTCCAATTTCCAAAACAGTCATTAAACCTACTTTAAGTAATATAATGTTGTAGTTCTCTCTTGATTATGTTGTAAAATAAGTTTTGGCAACTTACATATTTACTTATATTTTTTTATAAGTCCTCCCTGGGCTGGCTGTTCTAATATTTTTTAATTGACTATTTTTTACAACCAAGTATCCAGTTGGGTTGCAAAAATCTTTTTACTTATTATATTCCTCCAACATTTGTGCATTATATTACACTACATTACAATACAATACATTACAATTACAATACATTAAATTACACTACATTTTCAATACAATACAGTATTTGTTATTGCACACGTATTTCATGTAATATACATTGTACCCACACGTGTTACTTTCAGAGTGAAGGAGTGTCGGACGCCCTCTACAACTGTGGCTGGTATAAAGCGTCTAATAAAATAAAAAGCTCCCTTCTGATCATGTTACACAGGTAAGTGGGACTTAGCTAATCTTTAAAAATCTTATATCTTTAAATGAGCAATTCTTGTTTAAATATAAATATATATCTATAATTGGAATCTCGGAATCGGCTCCAACGATTTTCATACAATTTAGTATATAGGGGGTTTCGGGGGCGATAAATCGATCTAGCTAGGAATCATTTTTAGAAAATGTCATTTTATTCGTGTTTTATCGATAATCAACTTAAACATAAACTTGGAAGAAAAATAACAAAATGGAGGCGTTTGAGTAGTCTCAACTGAAAAATATGACTCTTCCTGACATCTATTGGCGAATAATAATACTATTTTTTGTGAGCAACTAATTGCTTTAACGACACAACAGCAGATGGCGTTGTTAAGTAACACGAAGTCAATGAGTGTTTGCTTTGAGGTTAGACTAAAATCAATTGTTTATTTTCCAAAAAACACAATTTAAAAAAAAATTCCGAGCAAAGCTCGGTCATCCAGGTACTAACAAGACAAACTTCGACTTTGAAAATAAAAGTTAATTAAATCCCATGACATAAATTCAAACTAATTTCGATTAACTTTAATTAATTGAACAACGATTCAACGCTGTATTTTGGAAAATGAGTCACGCCCATGCAAAAGTTTGTAAATGTGTGTGTTTGATACTTTTTCGCACTAGTTTTAAGCCTACTCAATTTTTCAGATCCCAAAAGAACGTTTACGTGACCACGTACGGTTTCTCCGTCATCTGTTTAGCGAGCTACACCACGGTAAGAATATAGGTACTTTATGTATAAAGTACATATATTTTTTTGTAATACGAGTCGTCTTAACTGTAGGATAAAAGCTCAACAAGTAAATAAAAATTCTAAGTTGACAGCAGATTTAATAAGTAAAAGTGGCAATTGAAATTCTATTAAATTTTTATATTTTAGAATATATTCCATGAAGTTCGTAGAGCTTTCGTAGAGCCTCTACGCAACGCTCGAGTAAAATCGACCGAGCAAGCGTTACCGTGTAAGCTTGCTTCAGCTTCGACAAAGTTTCGTATGTCCGAATTCTGTCCGGATCTCTGTCTTCCTCTACAAGTCGCATTTCTTAACCGATTCTCTTGAATAAAATTATATCTCCGCAATTTTGAAGAGTTTCCAAAAAGTGACTAGACAAAACAATTTTTACAATTATTGAACCTGCACACAATTACACGAGAATAGGTTGAGAAACACGACCTGTAGAAAGGACAGACGTCGATCGCGAGGTCTATACTACAACTCACAGACCCACTAGTTAGTTAAATATTCGAGCGCGGCGTAGAGGTGGAGAGTACCGAGTTCTCATACTCGAAAAGTAATATATTCTGTAACTACTAAATATACGAAGAGAAATTTACTTTTTATCTACTAAGGATGTGAAAATTCGGAAATCAAACTAAACTATTAGCTTTGGCTAACTTCTTTTGAACTGCTATTTTTGTTATTCCTACGATCCGTGTTTTAGTTTTCTTCTGTACAGTAACAATGTAACTAGCATGACTAAAAAAACAAGGTCTAGCATTCAAACACATAATGACGTCATAGTCACCCGTCACTTTTGTACTAGTTGTAAACTACTTATTTCGGTCTTGCTTAAGCATCGATTGACGTCACTATATGTTTCTAAATGCTATACCTGTTACTATATAGGTACTTACCTAAAACGATGCGTTTTTATTTTCAGATTATAAAAACTTCATGGTCGTATTTCACCTTGCTACTCAACATTTATAAGCAGTAAAACATTTATTACTTACTCTCTAGTGGACCTACGTCACTGAAAACCTTAGTAGTGTTGAATAATTACAGTTTACCGTACAATTAAAACAGTTTTTTTAATTATAGGAAACAGTATACGGGTGTTATAACTTATTCAACGTTTGAAAGGGGTTTGTTGTGGATTCCGCGTAGGATGTTAGGGCACTCTTAGACGGGCCATATTTTCACTACAATATATTTTTTTGTTTTATGATTAAATGGGCTTACATTTGATCACAACACACCTGATGGACAGTGACGATGCGGTCTAAGATGGAGCACGTTGCCCATGAGTTGCCTATTCAGTATTGTCTTGAAGAGACCCAGGTTGTATCTGTTGCTGGGGAACACCGAGGCAGGAAGTGCGTTCCACTCATTTTTCTGACCCGATAATAATGGAAATATTTGCGACTTTAGCCCGGTCATCATCAGCCATGATAGAAATGTATGACTGTATGGTCGAGTCACACTCAAAATATTGTCGCAAAATTGCCGGCCAGTATTGCAGTGAAAATATGGTCCAGGAGCGGCCTTAGGTCTAGAGCAATTAAAAATATGAACTGTATTTTTAATGGATGCTCAATGTTAGAGGGTGTATCATATTTTTATGGGCTTAAATTGTGCTTTTAAAATTTGGTAGATTTCAAACGCCATTTTTTAACATTAAGCATTAGATTAAACGATGCAAACAAATTTAATTTCGATGGAAAAATTAAGAAGAAGAACTGTAAGAAAACTTTATTACTGCAGTTTTCATACATCATCAGCAGTGGGTGATGATGAATCAGCTATTCGTTGTTTTCTTTCATAAAAAAAAAAATATCACATAACATATCGTCACGCTTTTCCCCGAAAGGGCTGGCAGAGGTGTAATACATCCACACTTCGCCGGACGATATTCAGTCCCAAAAGTGTCAGGGGGCGAACCTGTCGCCATACACCAGGCTCCAGTCATGTAGCAGATGACATACAATCCGCCCATAAATGTTCACACAAAAAAAAACATAAATAATATATCGTCACGCCTTTCCCCGAAGGGGCTGGCAGAGGTGTATAACACCCACACTTCGCCAAACGAAAAAAATATCAGTGAGTTAAAATAGTTCTAGTAATAGTCTGCAGTTTCACTCGAATTGAAATGTTTGAAATCTACTCTACTTTTTCTACATGATTATTACCTACGTAAAACTTTTGAGGTAGGCAAGTACCTAATTAACTAGTACCTTTGGAAGGTTAATTAAAAACATATCTTTAATAATTACAATGTTTGAGTTTATATGAAGTAGAAGTAGCGTAAGTAAATAATTTAATCACAGACAATACAGACGGACAACACCCTGTTTTTTAAACATTTTGATTTTAAAGAAAACATTCACATAACATGCAATTTCATGATTGACACTTGACACTTTTACTACTGTCGAACAATTAAGTGCAATCATAGAAAATACTGGTAACATTAACTGACTAGTAGAAGTATTGAGTCAAAGAAAAACCTTTATTGTTTGTCTTGAAAAATTGTGGTCAGAATGACGTCTTGGTTCAGAAAAGTGTTTGAGAAAAAAACCGATAAGCCTAAGAATGAGGTAAGTATTGGAAATGTTTTAAAAAAATTACTTACGTACTACGTACTTACTAAGTTATTAATAAAATTTATTTACCATTTATTGAATAATTGTAAAAGTATGAAATTATTAAATATATATTTCAGTGTGGCCTTAAATAAATAAAAAAAAAAAAATTCTTTCTAATTTATTTGTTAAGATTCTGATTTAATAGACTCTTAGTTCGTTTTTAGTTAATCTGTTTAAAAATAAGTAATTCTGATTATGTATTCAAGGTATGCGTATGCAGTCGAAGTGTATACGATTCTACGTTTTTCATTCCGAAGAAAATCCTGAGATGGGTCACCATTAAACTAACCCACGATTTATCTCCGACAGCCAGGTTTGGATTTTACAGTTTAATTGTATCGAATAGAAAAAAACTTGTTTCTGTCCCCGTCACTCCCATGTCCATCTCAATGAGAGTAATAGGTAACAAAAATACTATCTAGAGTCAACTGAGGCAAATAAGTCTTTCTTGAATTACTGACAAGCCCTTCACAAATTTGGCAACTAACGCCATCTTGTACAGATTAGTGCAAAAAGATAGAAAAAAGATGTAGATCGCGCCTAATTTGTAAAGGGTATGTCAGTAATTGTCGAAAGACGCAATTGCCCCACAGACGCATTTGCCCCAGTTGACCCTATAGCCTAAGAATATGCCTTAAGTGCCTATAGCCATCCTAAGGTTGCCTGGAAGAGATCACTCTTAGTGATAAGGCCGCCAGTTGTTACGCTACAGCTTAAGATTATTCTGTTCTTTTGTTTTGTTTTTTCTGGTGTGAACAGTAAAGTGTTTATCTATCTATCTATCTATCTATCTATCTATCTATCTATCTATCTATCTATCTATACTCTAATTTGTCCTCTTCTTAACCGCCTGAGTTAAATATCCGAAGATTACCTGTCATATATCCGAAGTGTTGTTGTTAATGACAGATCACGATGTTGTAAGCGTGACTACCCCTTAGCACAATTGCTTGGCCCTTCAAACGCCAAACTATTCTTCATAAAAAAATTATGAAGAATAGTTTGGCGTTTGACCACCAACTCGCCTGATGTTAAGTGACGTTGTGGTCTAAGATGGAGCACGACGACCTACAAGGTACTTATTCACTCTAGCCTTTAAGTTTTGTAGAGTGAAGAAGTGCAAAGACGGCAGTTGAGTGAGGCGCTACAAGTGCGCTACTGCTCAGACCCGTCCTTGGAACGGTTACACCGGACTACAACCCGAAACACGACTAGGTCATTTCACGGCATGGCTTGGTCCGGCATGGCATTGACATGACTTATCGCCACTTGCACTAAATATAAGAATTGCCTAAGTCCTTGCCTAACTAGTTTAGTTAATCTACTAGCTAGCTCCGAACCTAATTTTTTTAACATCATGCCATTCTTTAACATCTTAACTTTATATGCCCAATAAACAAATATTTCGCTAGGAGTAGTTTAAAACTAGTTAAGTAGGTAAGGACTTAGGAAATTATTATATTAAGTCCAAGTGGCCATTATTCTCTTTAGCACAACTAGGCGGCGAAATCGAGTAAAAAAGGTAATCACAACTTAAATTTCAAAACCGCAGCCAAAATTTTGATTTTTTACCCTGTGGAAAGTCACTCACCAACCTCTTCAGAACTAACTAATAACTGACTCAATTTAGACAATAGACAATTTTTATTTGTGAGCAAAAAACAAGTATGTATACAAAAAAAAAACAAATATAAACGAAAAATAACAATAAAATTAAAACTATAAAAACAATGTTTTTTGCCACAAACCGGTTCCAACTCAGCATAATGCCGGCTGTAGCAGTCAGCGCTGGTCTTCCGTTGGAACCGGCTGTGACGTCACTTACGGATCAAGTCTGGCACAGTACGACTAAATACATATCCTACTAATATTATAAACGTGAAAGTTTGTATGTATGGATGGATGGATGGATGGATGTTTGTTACTCTTTCACGCCAGAACGGCTGAACAGATCTGGATGAAATTTGGCACAGAGATAGATTATAGTCTAGAATAGCACATAGGATACTTTTAAACCGCGGGTGAAACCGCAGGACGCATCTAGTTATTAATAAGACTAATAGAACCAAAATAATGACTAATAACATTTTAAATAGATAGGTGTGTATATAAATACTTACAAAAATAAAATTAGGTTATAGGTAATATAAACAATAATGTAGGGTATATGTGTAACATTGACCTAAAATTGATTGACTAAATTTGAACAGTAAATGGTGGAACATGTTCTACTGGTTCGAGTTCACGAACGTGTTCATAGCCATGGTGCTGGAGTTCCTCAGCATGGTGCAGACGGCGCGCGGCGGCTCCTTCCAGGACGCCATCAAGATATTCCGCATGATGCCTTGCTTCGGGATGGTGGTGCTGGGTACGTATAGAGAAAGATTAATTTAGGTTTAGGACCTAGATCGAGAACATTGGACGGGTATCTTGAAAATTTTGAATTTTCCTGCGGAAGGTGGGAAGTTAAAATCCCCAAGAAGCATAGTTATGGAATATAAAGTTAATGTGGCCTACGTAGTGGGGCAAGCAATAGGTCCTGGAGGCCTTCCATGACATTTTATTGCCATGATGTTTTCGACATTGCGCGACCATGAACCAAGATTCCATGAATCATGGTTCCATGAACATGGACCATGAACCATGATTCCATGAATCATGATTCATGGTTCAGATGACCATGATTCGCGGTCGGAAACAAAACGTAACCATCATGGAATCATAATCCTCTCCACATCTCCCGCAGGACTAGCAAAATCATTCAGCCTCGTCCGCCACCGTCCCATCTACGAGAACCTGGTATACGAGCTAGGAGACATGTGGCACAATGGCAGGGTTACTGAGCGGGAGTGGACTATTCTTGATGGTGCTAAAAAGCAGCTGCGTTTTGTCATGAAAGGTAAAAATAATTAAAAGGTAAAAAAACACAAATTGCTACTGTCTTATCCTCTAGTCTTTCTCATTTGTTTCAGGTTACTACTGGTGCAACAACGTTTTGCTGATCAACTTCCTGTCGCCGCCGGTAATCGAAGCAATCAAACGCATGCTGGGATATGAGAACGAAATGCTATTACAGTTCTTTTATTGGCTGCCATTTGACCCGTTCAAGCCCGTGTATATTGATATCTTGCTGGTTTTACAAACTTGGCACGGTAAGAAAAAAAATTTTTTTTAATTCAACTATGGGTATTGCGCTTGGCCACCATCTCTCCTGATGTTAAGCAACGATGCGGCCCACGGCCTGTAAATGTTTTTTGCATTATCATTGGCTCAGCCGGAAGACGTCCACTGCAGGATAAATACCAATGATCTCCACAAAGACAACGGTCTCGCGTTGCTTGTATTCTGCGGCTTGTTATGAATGTAATTGAATTGTAAAATTAAGTTTGTTTTCGTAGGAATCTTTTTACTTCCTCATGACACTCCTTTATCTCTGTCAAATTTCACTTATAGGTTTTGTAAGTAGGGATCTATCCAGTTTGTTAGTTTCACAAACATATTTTACGCTACTTCTTTAGGTTACAAAACTATATAGGTTTTGTAAGTAGAGACCTATCCAGTTTGTTAGTTTCACAAACATATTTAACGCTACTTTTTTCGGCTACAAAACTCTACTTTAGACGCATTAGACTCTTAGACATACCAGTCAACATACCCAACGAGCGTTCGTGGGGTAAAGTTGCCTTCAAAATGTTCAAGACGCCTCTATGTCCCTCGGGAACTGTTTTGGGTCAAAGTGTAAGTACCCCGACTAATCAATCCAATCAATAAAAATTAAAGTGATCTAAACATACTCTCCAGCATTGATAGTGATCTGGTGCAACATCTGCGGCGACCTGCTGTTCTGCGCGTTCCTCAGCCACATCACGACGCAGTTTGACCTGCTCGCTCTCCGCATACAGAGCTTCATCTACGTGCCTATTGATAAACAGCTGATTGAGGAGTATCCGCTGAGTGAGTGTGTTTAATAAAGAACTAGTTGATCGCAAAGAAACAGAAAGGAGTTTTGGCGGGAACCGAAAAGATGGTGTCGTGATTTTGTATTATTTTCTAAAACTTGTGATTCATCGAGTGTTAAAGTGTAATAATGGTGGATTATTTACGTTTATCGGTTCGTCAACGTGCACGAGTGTGGGCAAATGATACAAACATTGCGAAACGCGACTTTTTGTGTTCTCTGCAAAACTTCACTTAAAGTTTCAGTAAAGTATCCATAACTTTACTGGAATGGGGAAAGGGGAGAGATTCATCATCTTCATCATCACTTCATCATCATCCTTCATTTGTGAAAACGAATGATTAGTACTTGACACTGGCAAATGCACATGACGTGCGACGCCAAATTCCCCTGAATGGGGGAGAAAGAAAAAAAGAAACAGAAGAAAAGTACTTAGTTTTAGCGAGGTCGCGAGACTTTATTATGTTAGAGATGCTGATTTGATTATAGAGTCGAAAGTCGTAGGAATAGAAAACATTTGATTCATTCATAGATCCACCTGCAGGGCTATTCACAACCATTCGGAAACGTTTCCGTTCGGATTTCAAAAATGTTAAACCTGAATTATTCGAATCTCAGTCTATATTTATAAGTTTTTAAACGTGATTAATTCTTCCGATCGGATTTATACTTGATTCCCTATTCCATCCAAAATTTTTAAAAGTGGACTGAGATTTGAACAATTTGAGTTTGAAATTTCTGGGATCCGATCGGAAACGTTTCCGAATGCTTGTGAATAGCTCTGCTGGATCCACCAGTTTCCACAATAGTTTTTTTTTCACTCAATTAAATTCTTATACCATCATACCCAGTCGAGCGAGGTGAGTCCAAGCTGTTCTATGATACCTATGCTGTCAAATACTGGCACCTCTACTGTGCTTTTTTTGTATGGGTATGTGCTTAATTTCAATTTTTCAGGTGACCACAGTAAAGAACACTTGCGGAACGAATTCCATTTGCAAACTAAAAATAATATAGAAGAGAAAATGAACAAGGATCTCCGAGAAATTATTCTCAGGCATCAGACGTTGATTAGGTAAGTAGGGACAAGTGTCTACTAATAAAAATATTCTCTTCACTTCCCTACTTACGTGGATTTAGAGGGCGCAATTTCAGAAACCATAGGTAAAAGGAAAAAACGCCTGTGTAAAAAACCATTTTTCTCAACTCAAAAGTTTTGGTTAAACTGTGCAATGTTTGTCAGTCACTTACAATTTTATTATTATAATATAATTTTATTTTATTTTAACAAAAGTTTAATATTAAACTTAATGCGAAATTGAGTTTGTTCGTTCGTTTGTTTGTAGCGTTTTCACTCCCTAACTACTCAACCGATTCTCATGAAATTTTGCAAAAGTATACATTGTCTAGGTTACAAAAAAGGACATACCTAGGAGTAGATTTAAAGCTAGTTAAGCAAGGACCTGCAATTATTTTTAGTGAAAGTAGCCATTATTCTAATGATAAATATCTATTCAATTGAAACAGTGTATTTCCTATGGTTCGCAGGCTGTCTGGAGACGTGGAAGGTTTGTTCGCGTTCGTTCTCCTCCTAAACTTCATCAACAGCTCCATCATTATTTGTTTCTGCGGTTTCTGCTGTGTCGTAAGTGCTTTATACATTTATTGAATAACTTTAACTACTTCTATGTTAACACTTTAAACATCATCAACCATTTTACATCCACTGCTGAGTAGGTGGAGGTACGCTCTTTAGTGCGCCGTCTCTTATCTGGGGCCCTATTCGGAGATTTAAGATTTTCATCTCACCTTTTTTCGTCTTTGTTGCTCTCGTTTGAAACGTCATAGGTGTGAGAGTGACCAAGATAAAATCTCATCTCATCTCACGCGCAGAAATAGCCCCCCTGGTCCTGTGCTAGTCTCATCTGCTGCCTTCCTGCCGTCATAGCAACGCCATTTAACCATCAATAACAGTAACTTACGAATACACATACAAATCGTCACGCCTTTTCCCCTGAGGGGGCTGGCAGAGGTGCAATACAACTTCCACACTTCGCCGGACGATATTCAGTCCCAAATGTGACAGGGGGCGAGCCTGTCGCCATACACCGGGCTCCAGACATGTAGTGACTGGAGCCCGGTAGTCTTGTATGTCATAGTAGCAGATGACATACCTACAAGATGATCTACGAATACATTAATGAATTTAATAAAATGATTTGATATAGGTACCTAGGTATAGTTAGTTAATTACAAAGATTCAATCAGATCGTGGTTGCTTATGATGGGCCTCATACGAAGGCTCCAGATAAGAGAGGCTAGTGATCCAAAGAGCAATGGAGAGGGCTATCCTCGGAGTTTCCCTGCGAGATCGAATCAGGAATGGCGAAATCCGCAGGCAAACCAAAGTAAACGACATAGCCCGAAGAATTGCCAAACTGAAGTGGCAATGGGCAGGGCATATCGGTCGTAGAACCGACATAGCGTGGGAAGGCCTCCCACAAAGCGGACTGAGATCTGCGGTGCTATTCACAATCATTCTGAAACGTTTCCGATAGGATCCTAGAAATTTCAAACTCAAATTGTTCGAATCTCAGTCTACATTTATACATTTTGGAATAAGGAATCAAGTATAAATCCGATCGGAAGAATTAATCACGTTTGAAAACTTAGGAATATAGACTGGGATTCGAATAATTTAGACTTAAAATTTTTGAAATCCGAACGGAAACGTTTCTGAATGGTTGTAAATAGACCTGTGGTGCTATTCACAATCATTCGGAAACGTTTCCGATCGGATCCCAGAAATTTCAAACTCAAATTGTTCGAATGTCAGTATATTTCAATACATTTTGGAATAGGGAATCAAGTATAAATCCGATCGGAAGAATTAATCACGTTTAAAAACTTATGAATATAGACTGAGTTTCGAATAATTTAGGTTTAAAATTATTGAAATCCGAACGGAAACGTTTCCGAATGGTTGTGAATAGCCCTGCTGCAGAGAAGAGAGGCGAGTCACCCAAAGAGCAATGGAGAGGGCTATTCTTGTAGTTTCCCTGCGAGATCGAATCAGGAATGACGAAATCCGCAGGCAAACCAAAGTAACCGACATAGCCCGAAGAATTGCCAAACTGAAGTGGCAATGGGCAGGGCATATCGCTCGTAGAACCGACGGCCGATGGGGCAGAAAGATTCTCGAGTGGTGACGAATCGGAAGACGCAACGTGGGAAGGCCTTCCACAAAGTGGACTGAGATCTGGTAATGGTCGCGGGCATGGGCGTACCCAGGGGGGGGCAGGGGAGGGCAGCTGCCCCCCCTTGAAAATCTCGCAGAACATGTATGAACTCCCCTGATTACTAATTAAAGTGTAAACGAGTTATGCTCTAACTTTTAAATAAACCGCGCAGTAGACACTGACAAAATGCACGATGCAATAGGGAACTTGCATCAAAATTTTAATGACAAATTAGGTTAATGATTCACTTAAGAATATAGTAAAATGTACTACTGTGACAGGATTGTAAAATTTTATTTATTTAACTACCTATAAAACAGGATCATTTGCGGGTGTTTGCCCTACACACTACACTACATACATCTAATGACTCATGTAGGTGTGTTGTGTAGTGTGTATGACAAAACAGCCGCGGACGATCCGACCTAAAAAATCTGACTTGCCCCCTCCTACGCCAGAAGCTGGGTACGCCCATGCGCGGGAGGCCGCTGGAAGCGGGCAGCGCATGACCGGTCGTTGTCGAGATCATTGGAGGAAGCCTTTATATAGCAGTGGTCATCTTCCAGGCTGACATGATGATTCAGATAAAGATTTCAAATTAAATTTGTGCTAGGATTAAGGCTCAAATTAGAATTTGTTTTTTGATCAGGTGGTAGAGAAATGGAACGAATTCGCGTACAAATCTTTTCTGCTGACCGCGTTATCACAGACTTTCCTAATCTGCTGGTACGGGCAGAAACTTTTGGATTCTGTAAGTATAGAACTGAGTCTATTTTTTTAATTTTCGTCGTACTCTCCG
The DNA here is from genome assembly GCA_911728515.1 of Peribatodes rhomboidaria. Lineage (NCBI taxonomy): Eukaryota > Metazoa > Arthropoda > Insecta > Lepidoptera > Geometridae > Peribatodes > Peribatodes rhomboidaria. The sequence continues at coordinate 5,581,055 of OU452190.1, forward strand.
TGCGCTCTAAAACTTACGCGGGCGTGTTTCGCTAACTGCGCGTACGACGGGTTTTCACGCACGCGCGATGAACGGAGCGTGCGCACGGCGGGCGTTAGCGCACGCGACGATTTTAGCGCAAGTTTTAGCGTGTCATAAAAGCAAATTGGTAGGTAGGTATAATTTTCTTCTACTACTTGCAGAGCTTGGGAATTTCTCACGCCATCTACAACAGTGGCTGGTACCATGCGCCTCGTAAAATAAAGTCCTCTTTGATCATCATGCTGCACAGGTATGTTTTATCTATTTTTTAAAATGTCCATTATGGCACATCTAAGAGAAACTGAAAAGCTAGTTCTAAACAAACCTTCAACAGTTTTTCATTACACTTGTTGCTGTATGGACCAATATTGAAATATAGCGCTATGATAATGCTAAGGAAGTTATCTGTTAGAGATTTTGGCTCAATAATAATGACAAGCCTATAGGTATGCGCTAATATGAAGCTTTAATTTATTTTCAGGTCTCAAAAACATGTCTGTGTGACTACGAACGGATTTTCGGTAGTTTCTTTAAAAAGCTACACAAGTGTAAGAAGGCTTTATTTCTCTTATGGCGGTTGTACATTCTCGACGAGGGCTCACGAGACATGGCGAGGATGAGAATGTACAGGTTACATTCGCTTATACTCGCCTCCCCTCGCCTCGTCTCGCGTGCTCTCGCTCTCGTGTCGGTTTTTTGTGCGCGAGTCAAAGGGCCTTGCCCTTCCTCGCGAGTGGAGACGAGTGCATCTCTGTACACTCTCGCTTTGTTCATTCTACCGCGAGACGTACTCGACGAACCGACTCATTTCAATATGTGGAACCGACACGAACCGACTCATTTCAATATGTGGAACCAAGAAAAAGAGTAAAATTTTCTTGAACTTTATCAAAGCTCATAGCTTTGATACAGTTCAAGAAAGCGCGTCCACGTCCATCTCCTCGCCGTCGCTCGTCGTGACTGAACTAAGCGAGAATGTACAGGGTCTCACTCGTGTAGCGCTTACTCGTGCGAGAGGTTCGCGCGAGACATAGCGAGGGCACTCGCGCGAGAATGTACAACCGCCATTAGATTACAGAGACTTTCTCTAACATTACAGGTATATGTTACTGTGTATATAGTAAGTAGTTATTAAAGCTTGTCTACCTACTTCTGTTTTCAGATCATCAAGACAGCCTGGTCCTATTTCACTCTACTTCTGAATACATATAAGCAATAAGTTAAAATTAGCTTAGCACTGGTGCACTCTGGCACTCTGCGGCTAGCAACTACATTTTGCTGCCTATACTTCAGTTAAAGTTCGACACAGGTTTTCCGGATTCTGGCTAACTACATGGCTTCTGCAATAGAATTATACGATAGATTGTAAGCTCAGTTAGTTTAGTTCATTACATTGTGTCAAATTGAAATAAATTTTAAATAGTTTTCAAGTTTGTTTGTTTAAGCTTCTTACTCCAATACAAAAATTGTTAAATCTGCTATAAAGCTTCTGTATTTTCGTAATATATTAATAATTACAACATAGGCAATAAAAAGCAATCATTGAGTAAAACTAATCTATTTAATTAATCATGATACATGTCCAGCCAGAAGACTGGCAACATTTTTACATCGGAATTTTATTTCTTCATTGCTTGCGTATTCTGAAGCTAAAATTGCGTTTCCTATTGCAATTGTCTCTCTCATTGTTTTTGCTTTTATCCAGATTCTGCCGTTCATTCCTGCTGCTAATTCAAATGGCCACTCTTTCTGTAATGACTGAATGAGCTGGCACTGTGGGTTCAGTATCCTTCTGACGAGGTTAATGGAACACTTGAACATAAAACCATCTTCTAAGACGCCCAAGCGGCCCTTCTTGCCATGTGAATCTACACACACCAGCTCTGGCTCCATATCTTTACTAGCTACAAGCATTTTTGCATAAACAATATCGCCGGTTGCTACTTTTGGTCTGTTCTTTTTTGTGGCACCTTCAAACGATAGATATGAGAGGGATGCTATGGCACTGCCTCCCACATCGACTCTGAATATGTCCCCCACCTTCTGTATAACTACTCCTATGACATTTTCCCCTCTGGCTGGAATGTAGCGCTTTTGATAGTTGTCCACCCAGAACGTGTGCGGTGGACGTTTCCTCAAGACTCCAGCTTTGGTGATGTAAACTCCGTCCACTTCTTTCCGAATTCCTGGGCCGAGTAGAACACGACCTTTTTCACCAATTGTCGCTATTTCATCGCACTGGTCACCTGGTAAGACAACGTCTCCAACTGCGATTTTCATTCTTTAGAAATTGAGGAAATAATTTAATTTCCGAAACATAACCTCACAACAAACATTTTCTTTAACTTTTTGACAATTTGACATTGACATTTACATTTACAATGTGAAATGACAGTTCTCAGTCGGCAGGTCAGTTGTAATCTCAGAATAATAACTACAGCATTAAAAGGAGCTTATAATAATAACTAAAGCAATAGAAGGAGGGTTATAAAACAACTAAACTCAATATATTTGGTCTGTTTTGTCTTATGGAACCGCTATGATGTTGGAAAAGGACACATATACAAAAGACGTTTCGAAATTTCGTAGGTAGTCACTAATTTTATTTTGACTAGTGATGTGACCCACTACATTTCAAAGTCGATAAATTTACAATGACATGCATTGTCATATCTTGTACTGCTTAACTAATATCCATAAATCGGTGTACGTGTGCGCGTGAGCGTGCTCGGAGACAGCCGCGAAGCACGGTGCCCTGCCAGTTGAATATAACTTTCGCGATTCGCGAGACTTTAGCCGCTGCCCTGTTTCGGTCGCTATGGATTCCCAGCGAGTCATAGTCAACGAGCTGCTGGCCTAAATACAATACGCCATCAACACCATGGATGAAGTCAGCATACTGCAGATCTGCAAGTCGAACTTTATCCAGGAGGATATTGCCAGTGGCAAGAAAATACTCTACGAGTCGCTTGACAAACTCGAAGCAATGCCTGCCCGCCGACGAGAACTGCCCCCGGAAATGTTTCCGAATGAATTTGAATACCGGTACTGGCCTCGAGAAGTTTCGGACGTTCAGGGGAAAAATGCGTGGTTCACTAAACGACGTCGAGTGTAATTAATGGTTATACGTAATAAAATAATGCATTTTTTTATTATTATATATTTTGGTTACCTATTAGGTATTTGTTTGTATGTTATATGGGCCTTGTTACCTTAAGTTGTTTGAGATAAATGATTATTATTATAAACTAGCTGACCATGCGAACTTTGTACCTTCTAACAGTCGATTCTTTAATTTTTTTTTCAGGCAATTTCGTAAATTTTGCTCTGCGTAAGAACGATCCTCGTACTTCAAGGATTATTCTAAAAAAGAATTAGCAAAATCGATTCAGCTGTTTTCGAAATTTGCTCTTAGCAACTAATTCAGTGATACATTTTTATATTAGGTATATAGAAGATTACTAAGCATAGTTACCTAAGAGAGAATGAAAACATAATGATCGATCGATCGATCCGGGAATTCGATACTCTTCAAAGAAAGACAGATAAATAGATAGACACTTTATTGTTTGCACACCATACAATTATATAACACTAATGCTACTTGATTATGTTCTTCTTCGACTTCTTTAAATACTTCCTGTAATGTAAAATATAAATCAAGTTTTAATTTGAACAGGATACCATTTATTGCAAATGAAATTCCTATACCAACTATTTCATCTGTTCCATTCATAATAAAAATGTAGGAACAGCATTTTTCTCTATGTCTTCTCCATTTCATAGCTTCATTACATACAAATGAATTCAAAGTAAAATGCTTGGAGCATATGCGTGACTCTGCATTTTTGGAGTCAAATTTCGTCACGAATTTATCTATTCTTTTTTTTCACATCGTCTTCAAGAAATCTGTAAAATCAAAGTTTCGACCATGTATCGACAATAATATTTACGTCACTACGTATGATCAAGGTAACCTAAAACAGTTTCCGAATATTCGCTAAAAACTTCTATTAGAATAGATATAACGCCTGGTTTCTGCTATAAAGTGATTCAGCAACATTTGTTACGTATTTATGTTTGTTTATCGGCTCACATTCAACAATAAATTGTCCAAAAACAATGATTTAAGGTCAATATTTCTTGACTATTATTCTATTGCTTTAGTTATTATTCTGAGAGAAGGAGGGTTAAAAAAAGAGCTCAGTAACTATCTTGGTTCTTATTCTATCTTATGGCACGAAAACGGTTGAGGAAAAGAGATAAATGTTTTACTCTTTGTTTTACTTTTTTGGAATTTCACAAGATGAACTGTCATTTGGTTATATTGGTTCTAATTCAACCAGCCCAAATTTGATAGTACTTTGCTCTAATGTCTGACAGTTTGTTCATTAGACTACTTAACTTATTCGCGTGCTCATTGTTTACGCGTTTGTCGTAATCTTCAATGGTTTTGCAATTATTTAATATTATTTTTACTGTTAGACTGCATGAAATATTTGTATAATTCCAAATAGTGAGTGTGCGGACGCAGTGGAGCAATGTCTTGTGTGGTTGTAGGCTGCACGTCCCATCTAACACGATCATAAAATGGTCAAGAAATATTGACCTTAAATCGTTTAGTTTTTGGACAATTTATTATTGAATGTGAGCCGATAAACAAACATAAATACGTAATAAATGTTGCTGAATCACATTGTAGCAGAAACCAGGCGTTATATCTATTCCAATAGAAGTTTTTAGCGAATATTCGGAAACAGTTTTAGGTTACCTTGATCATACATAGTGACGTAAATATTATTGTCGATACATGGTCGAAACTTTGATTTTACAGATTTCTTGAAGACGATGTGAAAAAAAAGAATAGATAAATTGAATTCGTGACGAAATTTGACTCCAAAAATGCAGAGTCACATATGGTACAAGCATTTTACTTTGAATTCATTTGTATGTAATGAAGCTATGAAATGGAGAAGACATAGAGAAAACTCTGTTCCTACATTTTTATTATGAATGGAACAGATGAAATGGTTGGAATAGGAATTTCATTTGCAATAAATGGTATCCCGTTCAAATTAAAACTTGATTTATTACATAACAGGAAGTATTTAAGGAAGTCGAATAAGAACATAGTCAAGTAGCATTAGTGTTATTTAATTGTACCTATGGTCTGCAATCAATAAAGTGTCTATCTATTTATCTGTCTTTCTTTAAAGATTATCGATTTCCCGAATCGATCGATCGATCATTATGTATTCATTCTCTCTAAGGTAACTATGCTTAGTAATCTTCTATACCTAATATAAAAATGTATCGCTGAATGTGTTGCTAAGCGCAAATTTCGAAAACAGCTGATTCGGTTTTGCTAATTCTTTTTTTAGAATATTCCTTATTCCGGTATTCTAATTCATTCGGAAACATTTCCAGGGGCAGTTGCTACACCACGAACGCGAACGATGATGTATGCTCTTTTCAGAACCGTCTCGTCGGCGGGCAGGCATTGCGTCAAGTTGATCAAGCGACTCGTAGAGTATTTTCTTGCCACTACTGGCAACATCCTCCTGGATAAAGTTCGACTTGCAGATCTGCAGTATGCTGACTTTATCCATGGTGTTGATGGCGTAGTGTATTTACGCCAGCAGCTCGTTGACTCGCTGGGAGTCCATAGCGACCGAAACAGGGCAGCGGTTAAAACCGCGTGAATCGCGAAAGTTATATTCAACCGGCCGTCTCCGAGCACCGTAAATCCGTGTGCGTGTGCGCACACGCACACGGATTTATGGATTAGTTTTAGCGATACAAGAAATGACAATGCATGTCATTGTAAATTTATCGACGTTGAAATGTAGGGGGTCACATCACTAGTCAAAATAAAAATTAGTGACCACCTACGAAATTTCGAAACGTTTTTTGTATATTTGTCCTTTTCCAACATCATAACGGTGTCATAAGACAAAACAGGCCAAATATATTGAGTTTAGCTGTTTTATAACCCTCCTTCTATTGCTTTAGTTATTATTCTGTGGTTGTAATTCTTCGAGTGTCAAAGTGTATTTTGTAAAACTCGTTTTCTAAAACTCGACTTTATGTAAGTAAAGTAAAGTCCACCGCTATACTGAAATGGAAAAAAAGAGGGGATTCATCTCATCTTTTATCATTCTTTCCTCTATCATTTTCAGCTTCAAACGGATGACTAGGCGGTATGGCTGTGCTAGCTTTAGCTTGCCCTACGTGCAACACAAAAAAAAAAGTTTGGTTATGTTGGTGTCCCTGAAATTTGACATTGACAATTGACATTATGTCGTTTTGTTTTGTTTGTGATTTGATTTGATTTCATTCATCGCAAATTGCGTGAGGCTTGGGAGGTGCTTGTGTCCGGACGAATAAAATAAATAAAATGTCTAACAAAAAGAACAAAGAAGTTGTAAACCACGAAAGTGAAAGTGAAGAAGAGCAAGATTTAGGTAGCGAGCAAGATTCTGATGTGGATTCTGAAGGGAATTACGTCGGAGAAAAGGTAATAGTACTTGCATTTGTATTTTAAAATTCTAACCTAGAGACACATGGTTTGCATGCTTTGTTTTCTATTTATTACTGCAAATACTTGTTTAATTTGCAATTGGCTAACTAATCTAAGTCTAATTTTTGATATAACCTTGGGGTAAAATAACAATACCAAAAGTGTCAAATAATTTAACTATTGGTTTTTGTTCCTAGTTGCTCTAACATGTTGCAATAATTCAATACGAAGTTGTGTGTAGTTATTTCATTGTTACTTCACAATTTTGGCACTTTAAGTTCGAGTTATAAGTGCCTTGCAACAATACAAAATATGAAGTTAAAGTATACTTACTTTATATTTCTGATACAAAGTAACTGCGTCCAATTCATAGGAGCTCCAAGCTGACTTTGAAGGGCGTAATCCTGAAGACTGCGATTTTCACGGCATTAAGCAACTTCTAAGACAACTGTTCCTCAAATCAAATGTTGACTTGGGAGAACTTGCACAGATTATTATTTGTAAGTAATATACACACTATAATTACTTAAATAAATGTGGTAGCTTATAAGTTAAAGTTTTTGTAGAGGAGTCAGTATTTTTATTCCCATTCTGTAACTGTAGAACAGACTTAAAAAATAAATGTTGATACTAATGTACCTTGCTAATACTTTTTGATTCAAGATACAGGCTATTTTTACGCAAAAAAGTAATGGTTTCTGTAAGTTCCTTTGCTTTTCTGAAATATTAAAATAGCTATGTTTTACAGTCTAATTTCTAACTTATTCAACATACTAAAAACATTGATGGTACTCACCATATCACTACCTAATAATAACATTTAATTTTAGGGAAACACCTTTCATTAAATACCTAATAATAATCATTATTTCACCATCACTTGGTACTTTTACAGCACAGAACTACGTAGGCAGTGTGGTGAAGCAATGCTTGGATGATGGGATGGAGGATGATGATGATGATGACGATGATGGCAGTGACGGAGTGTTTGGTGTCACCACTGTTATCAATATTACTAAAAGAAAAGTAAGTTTTCTTCAACGCTAACCAAGTCATTTCAGATAGAAATAAAAACTATACTAACTACACCATATTTAGACATAACAATTTGTTAAAAAAAAAACATAATTTTTTTATTATTGTTTTGGTCTAAATAATGTTATTACCATTTAGTATTTAGAATCCGAAGGTACTAGCAGATTGCGTCTAATTTGTTGTAGTGTTCATGCATATAGACATGCACTATGCACACATGCTCTTTTCTCCAGTCAACTTTCTTTTTCACTATTGTATTACATGTTTCCTTGAGATATTAGGAGTTCACCATTATGACTCTAGTTTTAAGTTACCACACAAATTCCAGGAAGAAATTGCTGTAAATCAAATTAGAACACTACTGACTACACTAGCTGAAGACAATGCAGATGACAGAACCAAAGCTCTCGTACAGAAAATACTCGCAGACGACTCCAAACATGTGGGGCTTGTTATTAATGAAAGGTGAGTGAATATGGCATTTTGTTTATGCCATTGTCTATTAATTTAGGACAAGTTGACTAGATTGGCCAAAAAAATTGTATCATGTGAATAGAAAATATGAGATGCAAGGTACAAGACCAAACAATAGCTGGGTTTCGACTGACCAAGCATGCCTCGCGAGGCGCGCTTCCTTCTCGCTCTTGCTGCTAAGCTTACCATGCTCCAGACGGAGACAGAATATTGCTTCGCGGGACATGCTGGGTCAGTGGAGACTGAGCTAATGAACTTGAGATTTGTCAATAAAATTGTATTGTGTGGAAGGGGTTTTAAGAAAAAAAATCTCAATTCAATTGCAACTTTCCATTCAACCATTTCATGTTTCTCTCCAGAATCCTCAATATCCCAGCTGCAATCAGCGTACCTCTATTCTCGTCACTCCAGGGAGAGCTAGACAAGGCACTCAAACGCAACATGCCCTATACATTCCAGTACCTAGTGTGGATATGCAAGACCTACAATACCGGAGGTATGTTTTTTATTTCTTTTCATAACTAGCTACGCCCCGCGATTTCGCCCGCGGTCCCACAGGTTTATTCGCTAGTTTTTTTCGGGATGAAAAGTACCCTTTTGTACCCTTTACGAATGCCTACCCTGTATATGCAAAATTTCATGATTGGTTGAGTAGTTACAGAGTGAAAATCGTAACAGACAAATTGGTGAGTAATTAGTAGACAATATATTAGTGGGATAGTTTGGATAAATAAAAGTTAGAAAGTTATAATTAGGATAGGCTTGTATTTGGCAGCCATCTGTCTTGATAATAAGCAATTGCATGGCTTACGATGGAGCATGCTTGCTTAAAAAACGAATTCACTCATGACTTGAAGACACTCAGACCATGAGTGGGTTTGTAAACATGCAGTATAATGAGGCATTGTTTGCAGGTGATCAATTGAGCCGTGGAATGTAAAGTGGTGGGACAAATACATGGCTATTCTTATTATGTACTGTGTATAGGTCACCTGGCGTTCAAAATGTGGGAAAAGATGAATAGAAAATAAAACCAAACAAAAAATATCATAATGTATCTGTCGCAGCAACTAGCTTAATCAGCCGTGCAATTAACAGTCTAGCCTTTTTGCTGAACGGCGCCGTTCAACTAGCGTCCTAATTATATTCAGCTTTTCAATCAAACGGCTATGCAAAATGGCTTGGATCTACAATGTTGACTACTTGCATAGCCAAGTCATTAAAGTAGGTTACATATTTATAAGATGTTAACGTTGTTCAGTAAATGGCCTGCTACACGATCAACACCACATCCTTGACACGGGTGACCCAGAGGTGACCTTGGTTGGCGACAGACAGAGCTGTTTCGAAACCTACTGTAAACCGCCTTCCACACGGCATTCAACCACCAATGTCATCTCTGTCGGGACGCGGTTGTCGACTGTGTAGCATAAGGTCTTATTTAAAACTTTTTCATAACGAAATGTTTCAAAGAAACCGATTTTTTTTAAAAAGTACCTTACATTTATTTTAATTTTGGGTCACTATTGTGTGGATTTCTTCTTTAGATTTCTCTAGATTGCTATATGGTACTATCTTGGGCTCTACATTACCACGCACTTGCCAGCAAGATGTATCATACAGCTAGTCGCAGAATCAAACACGCAAAACTACCCGCGTTCTGCGGCGCTAATTTATAAAATAAAATGTTATGAATACCTACCATTGCACATTACAGAAGGTTGTACGGAAGTGCTGTTCGCGAACCAGGAAGAGAAGCCGGTGGCGGAGCAGGCGCTGGCGAGCTTCGACGTGGACGTAACGGAGCAGGCGGACCTTTCGCAGTGGGACTACGAGGGGGGCGCGCTCACGCCTTGCAGGAAGGTGCGTTGTGTAGTTACTACCCACAGCTACATAGAGTGTGGAATACTCTGCCAGAGTGTGTGTTCCCTGACACTTTATAATCTGGGTGTCTTCAAGTCTCGAGTGAATCGGTTTCTTTTAGGCAAGCGTGCTCCATCGTAGGCTGCATCACTGCTTATCATCAGGCATGTTGCCGCCAACATGCCTAACGCAAGCCTATAAAGTTATAAAAAAAAAACATGGACAGAAATAGACGAAGAGAAGTGGTAGAAGTTGTACCGCGGCTTCTTATATTCAATACATACATATAATCACGCCTCATTTCCATAGGGGTAGGCAGAGACCACTTCTCTCCACTTGCTACGATCCTGGTACAAATCTTTCACTTCTTCCACTTCCATGAGTCTTTTCATACACGCTCGTAGGTTACAGGTACTCTTGACCGGGCCTTTCTTTAAAACGTCTTCGGTTTGATCGAGATACGTGCGCCTTCGACGACAAAACTTAACCATCATGACAATAAGATGTCATTATGTACCCGTGCATCGATTAACTGCATTTAAATGTTACATTATATATTTAAAGTTGTGTTTTTTGTTCCAGGTTCTAATATTAGATGGCAACAAATTCAACAATTACATCAGACTTATCAAAGAAGAGGTGGAGAGTGTTTGAGTCGCTTATCACAACGTGATCCTATTTATGCCATAAAATTGTACTGCTGCTGTATACATATTTATATTTTTAATATTAATAAACTAAGCTTTATCTTTATATTGAGTTTTTATTTATTTATTCCAAAGCAATCTGAATCCAACTGAAATAGGTTTTCGGCACTGAAACGATGTGATTGTTCAAACTATTTCAGTATGATACAAAATCCATACTAATGTTATAAAATTGAAAGTTGAATTGAAACTCTGTCTGTCTGTTTCTTGGGCTGTGTGAACTTGGCACCCACCTTGAAAAAAAATTTTTTTTTATAATTTAATTAATAGATTTCGGTAAGTATAAGATAGTAGTGATGTTAACTTTTTAAGTAGTAGTGCCAAAAAAATAAAATAAAAAAATTAAAAAACGTCAGCCCCCGACTTTGAAAAAAAAAATTTTTTTTTACGGTTTCGTATACTAAAACGTTAGTAGTTGATTGTAGTATTTTTTTTTTGTTTGTAGTACAAAAGGAAAAAAAAAATTTTTTTTCCTAGTATATTTCCATAGAAAAAAATACTCATTTATTAGACTTATTTGATAGATTTTAATAAGTACTTGATGGAAGAGAAGCTATTTTAAAAATTAAATGTGCCCAAAACATAAAAAAAAATATAAACAAAAAATATCTTCCCCAAAATTGCAATCACTGAAAAAAATCTTTCACTACAAACTTTTACAAACATCTTTCAGGCAATTTTAGTGTTTTTGGACGTTTGTAGTTATCGTATGGCACTTCGATCGGAACCAATTTAAGAAAACTAAGTGAAAACCTAGATTTTTTCACATATATCGATTTTGAACAATTTCTGTACAACTACAAACGATTTTTTTCCACTACAAACCTCTACGAAGCTCTCTCAGTCGTTTTCAACGTTTGTAGTAATTGTATAATACTTCAATCAGAATCAATTAACGAAAACTCCGTTAAAACCTACATTTGGTCACTTAAATCGCCTTTGAGCAATTTCTGTACAACTACATTCGATTTTTTTTTCACTACAAACCTCTACGAAGCTCTCTCAGTCGTTTTCAACGTTTGTAGTAATTGTATGTTCCTTCAATCCGAATCAATTAACGAAAACTCAGTTAATTCATAGATTTTCTCACATTTATCGCTTTTGATCAATTTCTTTACAACTACAAACGATTTTTTTTCCACTACAAACCTCTACGAAGCTCTCTCAGTCGTTTTCAACGTTTGTAGTAATTGTATGTTCCTTCAATCAGAATCAATTAACGAAAACTCAGTAAAAACCTAGATTTTCTCACATTTATCGCTTTTGATTAATTTCTGTACAACTACATACGATTTTTTTTTCACTACAAACCTCTACAAAGGTCCCTTAGTCGTTTTCAACGTTTGTAGTAATTGTATGTTCCTTCAATCCGAATCAATTAACGAAAACTCAGTTAAATCATAGATTTTCTCACATTTATCGCTTTTGATCAATTTCTGTACAACTACAAACGATTTTTTTTCCACTACAAACCTCTACGAAGCTCTCTCAGTCGTTTTCAACGTTTGTAGTAATTGTATGTTCCTTCAATCAGAATCAATTTACGAAAACTCCGTAAAAACCTACATTTTGTCACTTTTGAACAATTTCTGTACAACTACATACGATTTTTTTTTCACTACAAACCTCTACGAAGCTCTCTCAGTCGTTTTCAACGTTTGTAGTAATTGTATGTTCCTTCAATCCGAATCAATTAACGAAAACTCAGTTAATTCATAGATTTTCTCACATTTATCACTTTTGATCAATTTCTTTACAACTACAAACGATTTTTTTTCCACTACAAACCTCTACGAAGCTCTCTCAGTCGTTTTCAACGTTTGTAGTAATTGTATGTTCCTTCAATCCGAATCAATTAACGAAAACTCAGTTAATTCATAGATTTTCTCACATTTATCACTTTTGATCAATTTCTTTACAACTACAAACGATTTTTTTTCCACTACAAACCTCTACGAAGCTCTCTCAGTCGTTTTCAACGTTTGTAGTAATTGTATGTTCCTTCAATCCGAATCAATTAACGAAAACTCAGTTAATTCATAGATTTTCTCACATTTATCACTTTTGATCAATTTCTTTACAACTACAAACGATTTTTTTTCCACTACAAACCTCTACGAAGCTCTCTCAGTCGTTTTCAACGTTTGTAGTAATTGCATGTTCCTTCAATCAGAATCAATTAACGAAAACTCAATTAAAACCTAGACTTTCTCACATTTATCGCTTTTGATCAATTTCTGTACAACTACAAACGATTTTTTTTCCACTACAAACCTCTACGAAACTCTCTCAGTCGTTTTCAACGTTTGTAGTAATTGTATGTTCCTTCAATCAGAATCAATTAACGAAAACTCCGTAAAAACCTACATTTTGTCACTTTTGAACAATTTCTGTACAACTACATACGATTTTTTTTTCACTACAAACCTCTACAAAGGTCCCTTAGTCGTTTTCAACGTTTGTAGTAATTGTATGTTCCTTCAATCCGAATCAATTAACGAAAACTCAGTTAAATCATAGATTTTCTGACATTTATCGCTTTTGATCAATTTCTGTACAACTACAAACGATTTTTTTTCCACTACAAACCTCTACGAAGCTCTCTCAGTCGTTTTCAACGTTTGTAGTAATTGTATGTTCCTTCAATCAGAATCAATTTACGAAAACTCAGTAAAAACCTAGATTTTCTCACATTTATCGCTTTTGATTAATTTCTGTACAACTACATACGATTTTTTTTTCACTACAAACCTCTACAAAGGTCCCTTAGTCGTTTTCAACGTTTGTAGTAATTGTATGTTCCTTCAATCCGAATCAATTAACGAAAACTCAGTTAATTCATAGATTTTCTCACATTTATCACTTTTGATCAATTTCTTTACAACTACAAACGATTTTTTTTCCACTACAAACCTCTACGAAGCTCTCTCAGTCGTTTTCAACGTTTGTAGTAATTGTATGTTCCTTCAATCAGAATCAATTAACGAAAACTCAGTAAAAACCTAGATTTTCTCACATTTATCGCTTTTTATCAATTTCTTTACAACTACAAACGATTTTTTTTCCACTACAAACCTCTACGAAGCTCTCTCAGTCGTTTTCAACGTTTGTAGTAATTGTATGTTCCTTCAATCAGAATCAATTAACGAAAACTCAGTAAAAACCTAGATTTTCTCACATTTATCGCTTTTCATTAATTTCTGTACAACTACATACGATTTTTTTTTCACTACAAACCTCTACAAAGGTCCCTTAGTCGTTTTCAACGTTTGTAGTAATTGTATGTTCCTTCAATCAGAATCAATTAACGAAAACTCAGTAAAAACCTAGATTTTCTCACATTTATCGCTTTTGATTAATTTCTGTACAACTACATACGATTTTTTTTTCACTACAAACCTCTACAAAGGTCCCTTAGTCGTTTTCAACGTTTGTAGTAATTGTATGTTCCTTCAATCCGAATCAATTAACGAAAACTCAGTTAAATCATAGATTTTCTCACATTTATCGCTTTTTATCAATTTCTGTACAACTACAAACGATTTTTTTTCAACTACAACCCTCTACGAAGCTCTCTCAGTCGTTTTCAACGTTTGTAGTAATTGCATGTTCCTTCAATCAGAATCAATTAACGAAAACTCAATTAAAACCTAGACTTTCTCACATTTATCGCTTTTGATCAATTTCTGTACAACTACAAACGATTTTTTTTCCACTACAAACCTCTACGAAACTCTCTCAGTCGTTTTCAACGTTTGTAGTAATTGTATGTTCCTTCAATCAGAATCAATTAACGAAAACTCCGTAAAAACCTACATTTTGTCACTTTTGAACAATTTCTGTACAACTACATACGATTTTTTTTTCACTACAAACCTCTACAAAGGTCCCTTAGTCGTTTTCAACGTTTGTAGTAATTGTATGTTCCTTCAATCCGAATCAATTAACGAAAACTCAGTTAAATCATAGATTTTCTGACATTTATCGCTTTTGATCAATTTCTGTACAACTACAAACGATTTTTTTTCCACTACAAACCTCTACGAAACTCTCTCAGTCGTTTTCAACGTTTGTAGTAATTGTATGTTCCTTCAATCAGAATCAATTAACGAAAACTCCGTAAAAACCTACATTTTGTCACTTTTGAACAATTTCTGTACAACTACATACGATTTTTTTTTCACTACAAACCTCTACAAAGGTCCCTTAGTCGTTTTCAACGTTTGTAGTAATTGTATGTTCCTTCAATCCGAATCAATTAACGAAAACTCAGTTAATTCATAGATTTTCTCACATTTATCACTTTTGATCAATTTCTTTACAACTACAAACGATTTTTTTTCCACTACAAACCTCTACGAAGCTCTCTCAGTCGTTTTCAACGTTTGTAGTAATTGTATGTTCCTTCAATCCGAATCAATTAACGAAAACTCAGTTAAATCATAGATTTTCTCACATTTATCGCTTTTGATCAATTTCTGTACAACTACATACGATTTTTTTTTCACTACAAACCTCAACGAAAGTCCCTTAGTCGTTTTCAACGTTTGTAGTAATTTTATGTTCCTTCAATCAGAATCAATTAACGAAAACTCAATTAAAACCTAGATTTTCTCACATTTATCGCTTTTTATCAATTTCTGTACAACTACAAACGATTTTTTTTCAACTACAACCCTCTACGAAGCTCTCTCAGTCGTTTTCAACGTTTGTAGTAATTGCATGTTCCTTCAATCAGAATCAATTAACGAAAACTCAATTAAAACCTAGACTTTCTCACATTTATCGCTTTTGATCAATTTCTGTACAACTACAAACGATTTTTTTTCCACTACAAACCTCTACGAAACTCTCTCAGTCGTTTTCAACGTTTGTAGTAATTGTATGTTCCTTCAATCCGAATCAATTAACGAAAACTCAGTTAAATCATAGATTTTCTCACATTTATCGCTTTTGATCAATTTCTGTACAACTACAAACGATTTTTTTTCCACTACAAACCTCTGCAAAGGTCCTTCAGTCGTTTTCAACGTTCAAAAAATCGTTTGTAGTTGTACAGAAATTGTTCAAAAGTGACAAAAGTGACAAAATGTAGGTTTTTACGGAGTTTTCGTTAATTGATTCTGATTGTAGGAACATACAATTACTACAAACGTTGAAAACGACTGAGAGAGCTTCGTAGAGGTTTGTAGTGGAAAAAAAATCGTTTGTAGTTGTACAGAAATTGATCAAAAGCGATAAATGTGAGAAAATCTATGATTTAACTGAGTTTTCGTTAATTGATTCGGATTGAAGGAACATACAATTACTACAAACGTTGAAAACGACTGAGAGAGCTTCGTAGAGGGTTGTAGTTGAAAAAAAATCGTTTGTAGTTGTACAGAAATTGATAAAAAGCGATAAATGTGAGAAAATCTAGGTTTTAATTGAGTTTTCGTTAATTGATTCTGATTGAAGGAACATAAAATTACTACAAACGTTGAAAACGACTGAGAGAGCTTCGTAGAGGTTTGTAGTGGAAAAAAAATCGTTTGTAGTTGTAAAGAAATTGATCAAAAGCGATAAATGTGAGAAAATCTATGATTTAACTGAGTTTTCGTTAATTGATTCGGATTGAAGGAACATACAATTACTACAAACGTTGAAAACGACTGAGAGAGTTTCGTAGAGGTTTGTAGTGGAAAAAAAATCGTTTGTAGTTGTACAGAAATTGATCAAAAGCGATAAATGTGAGAAAGTCTAGGTTTTAATTGAGTTTTCGTTAATTGATTCTGATTGAAGGAACATACAATTACTACAAACGTTGAAAACGACTGAGAGAGCTTCGTAGAGGGTTGTAGTTGAAAAAAAATCGTTTGTAGTTGTACAGAAATTGATAAAAAGCGATAAATGTGAGAAAATCTAGGTTTTAATTGAGTTTTCGTTAATTGATTCTGATTGAAGGAACATAAAATTACTACAAACGTTGAAAACGACTAAGGGACTTACGTTGAGGTTTGTAGTGAAAAAAAAATCGTATGTAGTTGTACAAAAATTGATCAAAAGCGATAAATGTGAGAAAATCTATGATTTAACTGAGTTTTCGTTAATTGATTCGGATTGAAGGAACATACAATTACTACAAACGTTGAAAACGACTAAGGGACCTTTGTAGAGGTTTGTAGTGAAAAAAAAATCGTATGTAGTTGTACAGAAATTAATGAAAAGCGATAAATGTGAGAAAATCTAGGTTTTTACTGAGTTTTCGTTAATTGATTCTGATTGAAGGAACATACAATTACTACAAACGTTGAAAACGACTGAGAGAGCTTCGTAGAGGTTTGTAGTGGAAAAAAAATCGTTTGTAGTTGTACAGAAATTGATCAAAAGCGATAAATGTGAGAAAATCTATGATTAAACTGAGTTTTCGTTAATTGATTCGGATTGAAGGAACATACAATTACTACAAACGTTGAAAACGACTAAGGGACCTTTGTAGAGGTTTGTAGTGAAAAAAAAATCGTATGTAGTTGTACAGAAATTGATCAAAAGCGATAAATGTGAGAAAATCTATGATTTAACTGAGTTTTCGTTAATTGATTCTGATTGAAGGAACATACAATTACTACAAACGTTGAAAACGACTAAGGGACCTTTGTAGAGGTTTGTAGTGAAAAAAAAATCGTATGTAGTTGTACAGAAATTAATCAAAAGCGATAAATGTGAGAAAATCTAGGTTTTTACTGAGTTTTCGTTAATTGATTCTGATTGAAGGAACATACAATTACTACAAACGTTGAAAACGACTGAGAGAGCTTCGTAGAGGTTTGTAGTGGAAAAAAAATCGTTTGTAGTTGTAAAGAAATTGATAAAAAGCGATAAATGTGAGAAAATCTATGATTTAACTGAGTTTTCGTTAATTGATTCGGATTGAAGGAACATACAATTACTACAAACGTTGAAAACGACTGAGAGAGTTTCGTAGAGGTTTGTAGTGGAAAAAAAATCGTTTGTAGTTGTACAGAAATTGATCAAAAGCGATAAATGTGAGAAAGTCTAGGTTTTAATTGAGTTTTCGTTAATTGATTCTGATTGAAGGAACATACAATTACTACAAACGTTGAAAACGACTGAGAGAGCTTCGTAGAGGGTTGTAGTTGAAAAAAAATCGTTTGTAGTTGTACAGAAATTGATAAAAAGCGATAAATGTGAGAAAATCTAGGTTTTAATTGAGTTTTCGTTAATTGATTCTGATTGAAGGAACATAAAATTACTACAAACGTTGAAAACGACTAAGGGACTTACGTTGAGGTTTGTAGTGAAAAAAAAATCGTATGTAGTTGTACAAAAATTGATCAAAAGCGATAAATGTGAGAAAATCTATGATTTAACTGAGTTTTCGTTAATTGATTCGGATTGAAGGAACATACAATTACTACAAACGTTGAAAACGACTAAGGGACCTTTGTAGAGGTTTGTAGTGAAAAAAAAATCGTATGTAGTTGTACAGAAATTAATGAAAAGCGATAAATGTGAGAAAATCTAGGTTTTTACTGAGTTTTCGTTAATTGATTCTGATTGAAGGAACATACAATTACTACAAACGTTGAAAACGACTGAGAGAGCTTCGTAGAGGTTTGTAGTGGAAAAAAAATCGTTTGTAGTTGTAAAGAAATTGATAAAAAGCGATAAATGTGAGAAAATCTATGATTAAACTGAGTTTTCGTTAATTGATTCGGATTGAAGGAACATACAATTACTACAAACGTTGAAAACGACTGAGAGAGCTTCGTAGAGGTTTGTAGTGGAAAAAAAATCGTTTGTAGTTGTACAGAAATTGATCAAAAGCGATAAATGTGAGAAAATCTATGATTTAACTGAGTTTTCGTTAATTGATTCGGATTGAAGGAACATACAATTACTACAAACGTTGAAAACGACTAAGGGACCTTTGTAGAGGTTTGTAGTGAAAAAAAAATCGTATGTAGTTGTACAGAAATTGATCAAAAGCGATAAATGTGAGAAAATCTATGATTTAACTGAGTTTTCGTTAATTGATTCGGATTGAAGGAACATACAATTACTACAAACGTTGAAAACGACTAAGGGACCTTTGTAGAGGTTTGTAGTGAAAAAAAAATCGTATGTAGTTGTACAGAAATTAATCAAAAGCGATAAATGTGAGAAAATCTAGGTTTTTACTGAGTTTTCGTTAATTGATTCTGATTGAAGGAACATACAATTACTACAAACGTTGAAAACGACTGAGAGAGCTTCGTAGAGGTTTGTAGTGGAAAAAAAATCGTTTGTAGTTGTAAAGAAATTGATAAAAAGCGATAAATGTGAGAAAATCTAGGTTTTTACTGAGTTTTCGTTAATTGATTCTGATTGAAGGAACATACAATTACTACAAACGTTGAAAACGACTGAGAGAGCTTCGTAGAGGTTTGTAGTGGAAAAAAAATCGTTTGTAGTTGTACAGAAATTGATCAAAAGCGATAAATGTGAGAAAATTTATGATTTAACTGAGTTTTCGTTAATTGATTCGGATTGAAGGAACATACAATTACTACAAACGTTGAAAACGACTAAGGGACCTTTGTAGAGGTTTGTAGTGAAAAAAAAATCGTATGTAGTTGTACAGAAATTAATCAAAAGCGATAAATGTGAGAAAATCTAGGTTTTTACTGAGTTTTCGTAAATTGATTCTGATTGAAGGAACATACAATTACTACAAACGTTGAAAACGACTGAGAGAGCTTTGTAGAGGTTTGTAGTGGAAAAAAAATCGTTTGTAGTTGTACAGAAATTGATCAAAAGCGATAAATGTCAGAAAATCTATGATTTAACTGAGTTTTCGTTAATTGATTCGGATTGAAGGAACATACAATTACTACAAACGTTGAAAACGACTAAGGGACCTTTGTAGAGGTTTGTAGTGAAAAAAAAATCGTATGTAGTTGTACAGAAATTGTTCAAAAGTGACAAAATGTAGGTTTTTACGGAGTTTTCGTTAATTGATTCTGATTGAAGGAACATACAATTACTACAAACGTTGAAAACGACTGAGAGAGTTTCGTAGAGGTTTGTAGTGGAAAAAAAATCGTTTGTAGTTGTACAGAAATTGATCAAAAGCGATAAATGTGAGAAAGTCTAGGTTTTAATTGAGTTTTCGTTAATTGATTCTGATTGAAGGAACATGCAATTACTACAAACGTTGAAAACGACTGAGAGAGCTTCGTAGAGGTTTGTAGTGGAAAAAAAATCGTTTGTAGTTGTAAAGAAATTGATCAAAAGTGATAAATGTGAGAAAATCTATGAATTAACTGAGTTTTCGTTAATTGATTCGGATTGAAGGAACATGCAATTACTACAAACGTTGAAAACGACTGAGAGAGCTTCGTAGAGGTTTGTAGTGGAAAAAAAATCGTTTGTAGTTGTAAAGAAATTGATCAAAAGTGATAAATGTGAGAAAGTCTAGGTTTTAATTGAGTTTTCGTTAATTGATTCTGATTGAAGGAACATGCAATTACTACAAACGTTGAAAACGACTGAGAGAGCTTCGTAGAGGTTTGTAGTGAAAAAAAAATCGTATGTAGTTGTACAGAAATTGTTCAAAAGTGACAAAATGTAGGTTTTTACGGAGTTTTCGTAAATTGATTCTGATTGAAGGAACATACAATTACTACAAACGTTGAAAACGACTGAGAGAGCTTCGTAGAGGTTTGTAGTGGAAAAAAAATCGTTTGTAGTTGTACAGAAATTGATCAAAAGTGATAAATGTGAGAAAATCTATGAATTAACTGAGTTTTCGTTAATTGATTCGGATTGAAGGAACATACAATTACTACAAACGTTGAAAACGACTGAGAGAGCTTCGTAGAGGTTTGTAGTGGAAAAAAAATCGTTTGTAGTTGTACAGAAATTGATCAAAAGCGATAAATGTGAGAAAATCTATGATTTAACTGAGTTTTCGTTAATTGATTCGGATTGAAGGAACATACAATTACTACAAACGTTGAAAACGACTAAGGGACCTTTGTAGAGGTTTGTAGTGAAAAAAAAATCGTATGTAGTTGTACAGAAATTGATCAAAAGCGATAAATGTGAGAAAATCTATGATTTAACTGAGTTTTCGTTAATTGATTCGGATTGAAGGAACATACAATTACTACAAACGTTGAAAACGACTAAGGGACCTTTGTAGAGGTTTGTAGTGAAAAAAAAATCGTATGTAGTTGTACAGAAATTAATCAAAAGCGATAAATGTGAGAAAATCTAGGTTTTTACTGAGTTTTCGTTAATTGATTCTGATTGAAGGAACATACAATTACTACAAACGTTGAAAACGACTGAGAGAGCTTCGTAGAGGTTTGTAGTGGAAAAAAAATCGTTTGTAGTTGTAAAGAAATTGATAAAAAGCGATAAATGTGAGAAAATCTAGGTTTTTACTGAGTTTTCGTTAATTGATTCTGATTGAAGGAACATACAATTACTACAAACGTTGAAAACGACTGAGAGAGCTTCGTAGAGGTTTGTAGTGGAAAAAAAATCGTTTGTAGTTGTACAGAAATTGATCAAAAGCGATAAATGTGAGAAAATTTATGATTTAACTGAGTTTTCGTTAATTGATTCGGATTGAAGGAACATACAATTACTACAAACGTTGAAAACGACTAAGGGACCTTTGTAGAGGTTTGTAGTGAAAAAAAAATCGTATGTAGTTGTACAGAAATTAATCAAAAGCGATAAATGTGAGAAAATCTAGGTTTTTACTGAGTTTTCGTAAATTGATTCTGATTGAAGGAACATACAATTACTACAAACGTTGAAAACGACTGAGAGAGCTTTGTAGAGGTTTGTAGTGGAAAAAAAATCGTTTGTAGTTGTACAGAAATTGATCAAAAGCGATAAATGTCAGAAAATCTATGATTTAACTGAGTTTTCGTTAATTGATTCGGATTGAAGGAACATACAATTACTACAAACGTTGAAAACGACTAAGGGACCTTTGTAGAGGTTTGTAGTGAAAAAAAAATCGTATGTAGTTGTACAGAAATTGTTCAAAAGTGACAAAATGTAGGTTTTTACGGAGTTTTCGTTAATTGATTCTGATTGAAGGAACATACAATTACTACAAACGTTGAAAACGACTGAGAGAGTTTCGTAGAGGTTTGTAGTGGAAAAAAAATCGTTTGTAGTTGTACAGAAATTGATCAAAAGCGATAAATGTGAGAAAGTCTAGGTTTTAATTGAGTTTTCGTTAATTGATTCTGATTGAAGGAACATGCAATTACTACAAACGTTGAAAACGACTGAGAGAGCTTCGTAGAGGTTTGTAGTGGAAAAAAAATCGTTTGTAGTTGTAAAGAAATTGATCAAAAGTGATAAATGTGAGAAAATCTATGAATTAACTGAGTTTTCGTTAATTGATTCGGATTGAAGGAACATGCAATTACTACAAACGTTGAAAACGACTGAGAGAGCTTCGTAGAGGTTTGTAGTGGAAAAAAAATCGTTTGTAGTTGTAAAGAAATTGATCAAAAGTGATAAATGTGAGAAAGTCTAGGTTTTAATTGAGTTTTCGTTAATTGATTCTGATTGAAGGAACATGCAATTACTACAAACGTTGAAAACGACTGAGAGAGCTTCGTAGAGGTTTGTAGTGAAAAAAAAATCGTATGTAGTTGTACAGAAATTGTTCAAAAGTGACAAAATGTAGGTTTTTACGGAGTTTTCGTAAATTGATTCTGATTGAAGGAACATACAATTACTACAAACGTTGAAAACGACTGAGAGAGCTTCGTAGAGGTTTGTAGTGGAAAAAAAATCGTTTGTAGTTGTACAGAAATTGATCAAAAGTGATAAATGTGAGAAAATCTATGAATTAACTGAGTTTTCGTTAATTGATTCGGATTGAAGGAACATACAATTACTACAAACGTTGAAAACGACTGAGAGAGCTTCGTAGAGGTTTGTAGTGGAAAAAAAATCGTTTGTAGTTGTAAAGAAATTGATCAAAAGTGATAAATGTGAGAAAATCTATGAATTAACTGAGTTTTCGTTAATTGATTCGGATTGAAGGAACATACAATTACTACAAACGTTGAAAACGACTGAGAGAGCTTCGTAGAGGTTTGTAGTGAAAAAAAAATCGTATGTAGTTGTACAGAAATTGTTCAAAAGTGACAAAATGTAGGTTTTTACGGAGTTTTCGTAAATTGATTCTGATTGAAGGAACATACAATTACTACAAACGTTGAAAACGACTGAGAGAGCTTCGTAGAGGTTTGTAGTGAAAAAAAAATCGTTTGTAGTTGTAAAGAAATTGATCAAAAGCGATAAATGTGAGAAAATCTATGAATTAACTGAGTTTTCGTTAATTGATTCGGATTGAAGGAACATACAATTACTACAAACGTTGAAAACGACTGAGAGAGCTTCGTAGAGGTTTGTAGTGAAAAAAAAATCGAATGTAGTTGTACAGAAATTGCTCAAAGGCGATTTAAGTGACCAAATGTAGGTTTTAACGGAGTTTTCGTTAATTGATTCTGATTGAAGTATTATACAATTACTACAAACGTTGAAAACGACTGAGAGAGCTTCGTAGAGGTTTGTAGTGGAAAAAAATCGTTTGTAGTTGTACAGAAATTGTTCAAAATCGATATATGTGAAAAAATCTAGGTTTTCACTTAGTTTTCTTAAATTGGTTCCGATCGAAGTGCCATACGATAACTACAAACGTCCAAAAACACTAAAATTGCCTGAAAGATGTTTGTAAAAGTTTGTAGTGAAAGATTTTTTTCAGTGATTGCAATTTTGGGGAAGATATTTTTTGTTTATATTTTTTTTTATGTTTTGGGCACATTTAATTTTTAAAATAGCTTCTCTTCCATCAAGTACTTATTAAAATCTATCAAATAAGTCTAATAAATGAGTATTTTTTTCTATGGAAATTTACTAGGAAAAAAATTTTTTTTTTTTCTTTTGTACTACAAACAAAAAAAAATTACTACAATCAACTACTAACGTTTTAGTATACGAAACCGTAAAAAAAAATTTTTTTTTTCAAAGTCGGGGGCTGACGTTTTTTAATTTTTTTATTTTATTTTTTTGGCACTACTACTTAAAAAGTTAACATCACTACTATCTTATACTTACCGAAATCTATTAATTAAATTATAAAAAAAAATTTTTTTTCAAAGTCGGGTGCCAAGTTCACACAGCCTGTTTCTTGGCTTTTCTCGGCTGAACGAATCTTGATCGAATTTGATACTTGAGGTCAGTATTTTACGAGAAGGGTTTTGGATACTATTTTCTGAATAAAGGCGAACGAAGTCGTGGGTAACAATATAATACAAAACAAAGAAGAAATCTTCGGCTTAGAACGAAAAAGCAGCGTAAAGCAGGTGTCCACCATCAAAGACCTCGGCGTGACATTCGATCACGGTCTTACTTTCAATGATCATGTTGAAATCACAACAAAGGAGGCCTACCGGCGTGTTGGCTTTATATTTCGTAATGCGAAAGATTTCCGTGATCCCGAAGTTCTTAGGCTGCTGTTCACCACCCTGGTTAGGAGTAAGCTGGAGTCAGGTGCGTGTGTCTGGAACACTCCCTGCGATACACACATCTGTCTCTTGAGAAGGTACAAAAAGCTTTTTTGAAAAATATCTATATAATGTATGGATATTATCCATTTCTTTACCCTACCGCTATTCTCCTTGGCAACTTAGGCTTTAATTCGTTAGAAACCAGAAGGTTACATGATCAGCTTTAAAAAAATTGTAGGCCGTACTCGCGACGCGTGTACGGCCGCACTGGCGTTACGTCGGAGATAAACACACGTCTGTGTTATGCCGCACTGAATTTGGGCTGAACGCGCCTCGCGTGTTTAGCCGCACTGGCGTTGCTCTAGACATACTCATGTTCATTTATTTCGCAAGTGTTATTTACATGTCAAGATATTATAAAAATGTATAGTAATATTAATACTATCAGGTAAACATTAAATTAAAAATAATTAATAATAATAATAATAAGTCATTGTACATTTGTAAATTATCCCTGTTATTTACAGTTCAAGGAACTCTTTGAAACTGTAGAACGTCTGATCGACAAGCCAGCGCTTTAAGCGATTTTTAAAGAGCTGCTGGTTGGGAGCGGCAACGACGTCACTTGGTAGCTTGGTGTACACCGTCGGTCCCATCACATGTGTGAGCTTATTCGACTTTGCCAGCTTTCTAGGAACCTGCTTAACCTGCCCTGCACGTCGTGTATGATCGGCAAACACCGTATACCTATGTAAATTACTCCGACAAAACACAACGTATGTGTTTTCAGCAGTCAAAGTGTTAATGTAATATTTTTGTCGAACTGACTACTCAAGTCTCCAGAAAAATTTCAGAATCATTATAATCAGATAACTGAACTGACAATATAAATAAAATCCAGAATTATACGAACTTCACCTTTAATGGTACTAACTTATTCAATAACAAATAAACCATGATAGCTACTATTATAATGTCAATTGCTCACTCGAAATGCATATCTTACACACTAAGCACGTCAACACTTGCGCTCCTTATTATATTTATTTAATATAATTTGTCTCTAAATCTCTAAAGCGCAGAGTATTTTTAAGACAATGTCTTGATCCATTCTCCGTATATTCTTCAATCCTCTTACTTTTTTTTTAAATGTAGAATAGGTCGGCGTTTGACCACCAACTCGCCTGATGTTAACCGACGTTGTGGTATAAGACGACCTATAAGGTACTTATTCACTCTAGCCTTGAAGTTTTGTAGAGTGAAGAAGTACAAAGACGGCAGTTGAGTGAGGCGCTACAAGTGCGCTACTGCTCAGACCCGTCTTCGGTTAACTAACTGTAACTGGTACTGTTTTAATTAATTATACCTACATATTAAGTATTCCTCAATGCTCTTAATTTCTATCATAATAATTAATTATACATATTAATATTGATATTGAGACAAATTAGAGTAAATACAGAGTGCGTCTTTCATCATGAAGTCTCTCAAAGCGCAAAGGCCTTTCAAAACTTTCGTATTCTGGTCCATTCGCTGTATATCTGTTTCGGAGAGGCTCTTGTCCTGAGCCAAGTATCCGTTGACAGCTTCTTCTGTCATCCAGTGAGTGGGCAATTTGTGCATGTTGAACTGGTTCGGGTCTGGGTTAATGGGCATCGGGGTTAAAGACTTTTCCCAGGGGGTGATGTATTTCTGCTCGGAGTGCAGACCTTCGATGTAGCTGAGGAAGAGTGAGGCAATGTTAGAAACAGTAATGGCCACTTGCATTGAGTATTGGAACTGTCTTAGTCGTTGCTTAAGTACTAAGGAGAAGAAGTTCAAGCTCCTACTTAAATTTTCTAAAAAAAAATCAATTTGCACTTCTCTAATCATTCTTAAATAACTAAGAATGTTCCTTGTATTATGGATTCATTTAAAAGCTAATGATGTAGACAACCTCCCTATGTAAAGGGATTTTTGATTTTTTTTGTCTATCTATTGAATAAATCAGTCAAAAATGACCAAAAATGAATTTTTCATAGCTCTATTTTTGCTTGAAAACGTTTTTTAAAAAAAACCAAGAACATAGGGGCGGAGATATTGTTAATTTCATTGTCCATGCTAAATTTTATCATAATCTGACAAATGGTTTTCAAGAAATTTGAGAAGCGCGTTTGTATGGAAATTTAACAGCGTCGCGGCCCTTTTAAGCAAGACTGAAATAATATCATTTACAAATATGTCGTTCGAAACAGACTGATGACGATGACGAGTGACGTCATTACGTGTTTGCTCCCGGAACGCTGGATCTTGGATCTTGATTTTTTATCATGATCATGTTAAGTGGGTGGTTAGTCACCGTATGTAAGCCTCCGAGTGAGTGAGTCGCTGCGCTCGCGGCGGCGCCGTCACGAAGAGCGGGTCCAGCGCCTGGCGCGGCGCCGACACCAGGGCCGCCGCCTCGCCGCCCGGGGACGGCGTGTTGCGCGCCAGTGGAGACATGCCGCTCAAAGACGCTGGGGAATTACAATATATATTTTACAAGCTTTTTATTAAGAGCGTCGAACGGGTGTTAGTGCTTTCAAACCTTGCTCTTAGACAGAGAAAAATATTATTAAAATTAAAAACTTGATGATCTTTTTCTCGTATGAATACTAAAATTAGTTAAAAATCAAATTTCACAAACCAAATTTGGTATAGCAACGTAACTTTGATGACAATGCAATAATATGCGCTATAGTGCAAGTGTCTATTGTGGTGTAACAATGTTTGTGTGTGTGTACTTGGTGAATAAAGTGAATCTTCGGATACATCGACGTTTTGATTCATTTTATCCCTTCCCAACTCGTAACAGTATGTAGTATGTTTAGTACAAATCTTGCTTCTATTGAGCTGAAATTTGGTATAGCAACGTCACTTCGATAACAATGCAATAATATGGTGCCTAGGAGCTGATCTGATAATGTAGTCGGAAGGAGTCTGAAGGTGGCCATAGGAAATTGCAACAGCTTATTTTAAAAACTGTAATTACATTATTTTACTCAACTTTGTAAAAAACCGACGGTTAAACAAATGATCGCCATGTTAAATTTTGGTAAACTTAAGCCTAAAAAAGAAATACATTTACCTCCAGGGGACATGACGCCACTGCGTATGTTGGTAACCTTGGGCTTCTTAGACGACGGTACAAAGTTTCTGCAATGAGCAACACACATTATTATATTAAGAAGAAGTGCTCCTATAAGTTCACTACTGTTTGGACAATGACCAACATTGAGATGAGCGAGTTCGGTATTCCATAATTAAGATAAATTCTGTGAAGTAATGGTTCTGGAATAGCGGCGTCTACAGCCGTCCTTGTCGCACGCGTCACGTATCGTATATACCTGTTCCGCTCGTGCGCGAGCATCATGCGTCCGTTGCCCTTGTTGACGTGCAAGTCTCGCACGTGCCTCACGAGGCGCGGCAGGTTGGGGGAAGGATACCCGTCCCTGTCGCACGCGTCACGCATCGTATATACCTGTTCCGCTCGTGCGCGAGCATCATGCGGCCGTTGCCCTTGTTGACGTGCAAGTCTCGCACGTGCCTCACGAGGCGCGGCAGGTTGGGGGAAGGATACCCGTCCCTGTCGCACGCGTCACGCATCGTATATACCTGTTCCGCTCGTGCGCGAGCATCATGCGGCCGTTGCCCTTGTTGACGTGCAAGTCTCGCACGTGCCTCACGAGGCGCGGCAGGTTGGGGGAAGGATACCCGTCCCTGTCGCACGCGTCACGCATCGTATATACCTGTTCCGCTCGTGCGCGAGCATCATGCGTCCGTTGCCCTTGTTGACGTGCAAGTCTCGCACGTGCCTCACGAGGCGCGGCAGGTTGGGGGAAGGATACCCGTCCCTGTCGCACGCGTCACGCATCGTATATACCTGTTCCGCTCGTGCGCGAGCATCATGCGGCCGTTGCCCTTGTTGACGTGCAAGTCTCGCACGTGCCTCACGAGGCGCGGCAGGTTGGGGGAAGGATACCCGTCCCTGTCGCACGCGTCACGCATCGTATATACCTGTTCCGCTCGTGCGCGAGCATCATGCGTCCGTTGCCCTTGTTGACGTGCAAGTCTCGCACGTGCCTCACGAGGCGCGGCAGGTTGGGGGAAGGATACCCGTCCCTGTCGCACGCGTCACGCATCGTATATACCTGTTCCGCTCGTGCGCGAGCATCATGCGTCCGTTGCCCTTGTTGACGTGCAAGTCTCGCACGTGCCTCACGAGGCGCGGCAGGTTGGGGAAAGGAGCCTGTCCCTTGCGCACTCGGGCACAGTTGCGCCAAACGCAGGGGTACTCAGCGAATGAGCCGCGGTAGTGGGTCTGGACGTGGCCAGCTGCGTTCACGCCTGAAAAGACAATTTTTTTACTATAATCTTGACTATGGACTAATAATTATAAACTAAAAACAATAAATAACAAAAATAAAAAAAATCGGAACACTTCCACACACGGGCGCCTGACCCCAAACTAAGCAAAGCTTGTACTATGGCGGCCAGAGACTGATATTAGATACTTAGATATTTTTAAATACATCCTTAAATAGATATTAACACCCAGACATAGAACAAACACTAATGTTCATCACATGAATGTTTGCCCTAGGTGGGAATCGAACCCACGCCCCCACGCTCAGAAGGCAGGTTTACTACCAACTGAACCACCGAGGCAGTCAACAGTTTGTACAATTCAACTTGTACGAAGCGTTTATTGGTATGTTTTGGTAACATTAGTTGAAGATCAAAGTCAATTTTTTTTTAAAACATAACTTATGTAGGTACTTACTTCTATATTTCTAAAACTAAGAGGACTGATTAAGTTTTAAAAGGCAGCGATAATTGAACAAACGCGTAAACGCGCGAAAAAAACCCTACAATTTTCTGCAAAGAACAAATAGCTATAATAGCTGAAGCACGTATGTGTATCTTATATACAACACGAATAACTTTGAAAATGAGCTCTAAATTAATATATATGTATATACATATCGTTACGCCTTTTCCCCGAGAGGGCTGGAAGAGGTGTAATACAACACCCACATTTCGCCGGACGATATTTTGTCCCAAAATGTTACAGGGAGCGAGCCTGTCGCCATACACCGGGCTCCAGTCATGTAGCAGATGGCATACAATACGCACATATGTTCACACAATGAACAAATTGGTGCGCGCCGTCGGCTGGGTTCGGACCCGCTCCCTCTGGCCTGAGAGGCAGGCCTTCTCCAACTAGGCTATCATCGCTCGACCTCTCTAAATTAAGACTTTAAAAATGTAACAATAGAGTCGAATTTGAGGAACATTACTCGTATCTTGAAAAACAAAGTTAGTAGTAAAGATATACTGACTGTTGCTCCCGTCTCCGACGCAATGCTCCATACAGTCGGTGAGGTCTTCAAACTGGAAGTCGCAAGTGTCCCACGCACACTCGTACGTCATCTCCATCTGTGTCTAAGAACATATGACATTTTTAGCAACCGTTCCGGACATTTTTACACGGTTGTCAGGCCCCGAACTAACTAATTATGTCATATAGCATTTTGCTGAGGGGTTCAGCTGTTGATGTAGAGTCCATTTTTATTTTGCAAAAGCGAGCGGTCCGCGCTATCTACGAAATGGGTCCCCGCGAATAATTAAGAGATTTATTTAAAATATATATCTTAACTTTACCTTCTTTGTAAAATATTATAAACGTTCGTAAAATCAACATAAATTTAAATTTAACTGTGACTATCATAACAAAAACACTAGAAATAAGGATAGGATAGCTGTACCTAGATTTAGACTTACTAAGTCAAATAAGTCTTTTTTAGGCAAACTGCGTTCGTTTTTGTAATAAAATCCCGAAACATATAACAGGGCTCACTGAAGGAAAATTCGAATCACATGTAAAAACTACATTAAAGAAAAGAGGATATTATAAGGTTATTCAGCAGACAAAGATGTCTGGAGCCTTCCACTTCTGGTGGAAGTGGAATATCTATAGATATAATATGATATTATCTAGTTGTAAACCAACATTTGTGAGACAGTCAATTATTTATTTAAATACTAATTAATAATGCCCCTCAGTTTCTCGCTTGTTCTTCTGAGTAGTGGCTCTTTTTCAACGTGGCGGTCGAGTGTATTAAAAAACTTTGACGTTCATAAGTGTATATTTGATACCCAAATGAATAAAAACATTTTGACTTTGACTAACGGTTCCTGAGGGACCCAGAGAGAAACCGCGGAGCGCATTATAGTTATACATTATAGTTTTCAAGCGATATTCTGTTTTGTTTTGTGATTTCTGGTATGAACAATAAAGAATATCTATGGAGTGTCCCTCATACTTATTAATATTATAAATACGAAAGTTTGGATGGATGTTCCTTACTCATGCAATCATGCCGGAACGGTTGAACGAATCTGGGTGCAATTTGGCAGAGATAGTTTATAGTCTGGGAATAAAAGCTAATTTACCTTTTGAGTGTCCCCATTTATATTAATCATGATTTTAGAGAGAGAGAAAGAGAGAGAGAGAGAGGGAGAGATAGAAAGAGGTAGAGAGAGAGAGAGAGAGAGAAAGAGAAATAGAGAGAAAGAGAAATAGAGAGAAAGAGAGAGAGATGATAGTAACACTGAAAGTAACACTGAAAGTAACTCTGAAAGTAACTCTGTCTGTTTGTAGGCTTTTTACGGCTAAACAGCTAAACGGATCTTACTGAAATTTGATAACTAGTTACATTAATTTCCGAGGAAGGTCTTTGATTGCTATTTGCTGAATAAGCGCAAACGAAGTTGCGGGCAACAGCTAGTAGGTATCCCATAAAGCCAGTATCACACTAACGTGGCTGGTCAGCTCCCGCATCTCCTCCGCCAGCCTCGCCGAGGTCTCCTCGTTGCAGCGCGCGGCGCGCTCCTCCCAAGTCTGCTTGGTGGAGGCTGGTAGCGAGCGCCACTCGTTGCCCACTATGCGCGATATCTCGCCTGCAGTCAAACGCTGCTGTCAAGCGAGCCTTGCACGGCCGCTGGTTGCTTGGCCAAGCGAGAATGTCGCTGTTTGGGCTTTTGAGTGGATTGGGGGAAACCTTGGCGTTTGAAATTTCTGTTCAGCTAAAGTTCTAGCTAAAGCTGTTTCTGGTAGGTGATGGATATCAATGTTGGTGTGTCAAAGCTTGAGTTTCGTCAAGCCATATTTAAGACCAGCCATTTGGTAACAAGACCAGCTGTTTTTTGCTTCTATGTACATTGTATTTCGATGTCATTAAAGTAAATGCATGTTGGACAATCGAGCCGTTCTCGCCACCGGTCCACACTTACCGCTGTGGTACAAAACGCGGCCTATAAACTGGTCTACTAAAACCAATCCCACGCCAAGTTTGCTCCCAATTCAAATAGCTCCGATTCGAACAGTAAGCGCGTACAGCGCTCACAGCCAAAACCGGATTGAAGTCGTTTTCCACCGTGTCACGGTCTATTCTCGTTTGGCTTCGCAACAAGCGGGCAGGTTGTGGTTAGACATACCTTGTTAGTATCATCGTCTTTTCGCGACATAATTTTTCTCGCGTCGTCTTTGTCGGGCTTCTCTTTCTCTGCCGGTCCGTGAGGCGTGCGTCAAACAAATATAAGGCTGGGGCTACACGAGTGTAATTACTGTCGCGCAGCTCAGTAGTCACTACAGACGATTTGAGTCGGCGGATTTGTGAAGTGAAACTTCTAATGCGACTTCCAACAAGGTTGCGTTAAACGTTTAACGCTCCTGTGTAGGGGGAATAGGAAGAAACAGAGCGAGAGTGAATGCGTGAAAGATACACAGAAGTTTCACTTTTTCCACGCACTTTTTTTTTGTCTAGCTCAAACTCGAGCTGAAAGTTCTCCTGTCTGTGGACTAATCTTGAGTCGTCTGTGATGGATATGATTAGGTTCCATACATTTTGAACAAAGCTCGATTCGCAAAGAAGCGCGTCATCTTTAATACCTTACAGTTAAAGCTCAATATTGGCCAACAGCTTATTTTAGTGTTCACATAGAATGAAAAGATAACCTCAAAAAAGCGCATTTGCACTACAGACAATTAAGGGAAAAGGTGGACCTTCCCTTTGAGGATTTATTAAAACATGTGTAGCCTTCACGATGTATGAAACCGATCGTAAGTTAATTACGCTCGTGTGGCCTCAGCTTAAAACTTAAGCGAGAGAAATTATGTCACGGTCATTATCTAAGATATTTTTTTTAAAACAATGGAAATAGGGTCGATGGTAACAAAATATCCGAATAATAGAATGAATCCTCTTGCATGTGCTGCAAGCTAAATTGGGCATTATTGTGATGACATTTGATTTAAATTCGTTTGTCAGTTTCCAAAACGTATCTATTTATGTATGAATTAATAAGTAATCTTCGGATACTTTTTTTCGTGAATTTTGTATTAGACTCAATTTCCATGTGTTTTAACTTCTTTGTCTAAGGGCCGCAAGCTAAAACGACGCTCAATCATGAATCTTGATTTAAAACTGGTTTGGTGTATGATAGAACCAGTTTTAAATCGAGATATATGACTGAGCGTCGTTTTGTAATACGGCGCTAAGATAAACTACGTTATATAGTGCTATACTTTTAAGCGTTAAAACTATAGGATATATTTACAATGAATAATATTGTAACTACTTATTTAAGGTAAAATTCTCCTTGCCGTTTACAGGATTCTTTTTTTTTCTAAAAAAAATAACGTGTACAGCGCGCTCTTTCGCACTTATACGTTTTAAGATTAACGAAGGTGAGTAAAAAAATAAAAGAAAATATGAACAAAGCGGCATGGAGAAATCTCTATAATTTTTATACGTAAGCGCAATTTTAATAATAAATAAATAAATTGCTAACCAACCAAGCCGATTTGTTGAATATTGAAAATACTATTTTATTTAAATATTTTTTAAAATAGGTAAGTACTATCAAATTAATAATGTAACTACTTATTTCAGCAGATATCTACACTTGAGTATTTTTCTCATGCATTTTTTCAAACTTTGGATATACGTAACTTACCATGCTATTATACAATAAAATGTACTTATATACGTACATTAATAAATAAATATAGAAGTAATAAAATGGGACAGACAACCTACCTGATTTGGTATTTTTGTCCTTGTTAGCTATATTTAGATGTTTTCGTGTTAGGATTATTTACACATTCAAAACAAAATAGGATATTAAAAAAAAGGCAAACGTTATAAGAGAAGAGGTAGAACAGTTAAGGAAGGGGACGGTTTTTAAATCGTCTACATCTTAACTGTTAAAGACACTGAAATTGTTTACTTATTAGAAAATTTTGGTATGAAAATTGCATTATGGTGCTTCTCTAGACGTCGACCGGCGTTAGCTAATAACAATGAAACAATAATTAAAAAGAAATTGACTATGCTCGTTTGAAATCTGTGGCATATAAATAGTATCAAAAGGACTAGACATAAAATAATATTGATCCACAATTGACCCAAATATATCGGCAAATAATTAAAAAAAAAAAAATTTTATTTAATTAAAAAAAAAATGGATTTCGAAACGAACACAGAACATCTTTCTTTTTTGAAGTCAGTTAAAACTATGTTTTGTTTGGCGCTATCGAAGCCCATCGAGTTTTTAGAGAAGCACTTTTACCGACCAGACATAGGTATTGAAAAAAAACACCTATACCGACCATTAAAAGACATATATAAATCCCTCTAAGAGAATTTTGCGACACATTTTCATTCAAAAACTATTATTTTTTCATCGGTATGAAGGGGTTAGTCTTAAAATCAACCAATCAATCCCCTTAAGGGGATTTTAGCGACACATTTTGTTTCAAAATCACCTTAACCATTCTTTTACTTAGACAGAAACAGATCATTGAATAAAAAATCCAAAACTACCCTCAAACATTTTTAAAAATTAAACATAAACAACTATTATCTTCAGTTATTCTTGTCTGTTTCCATGATGGCTATCATAAAATATAAGTAAGAAAGCAGTGAACTCACCGAACGTGCCCTCCGGGTTGTTGGCTATGATAGCCTTGCGCACCTCGCTGGAGTAGAGTATGTAACCGGTGACGATCTTCTGCTTGCTGTCCTTCTTTTTCTTGGTGGTGGGAGGCGTCGCGGCTTGACGCTCATTGGCGGATAGAGACGGGTTGTACGGGTTACTGTTGCCGCCTGGTGAAGAATTACAGTTGTAACTATAACGAGATTAATGTACTAAGTACTAGAGGAGCTGATCCAAACAAAAAACGTTAAGCAACTTAATGAAGTCCCTGCCCACTGTGGGCTAACCGCAGGTTTGCAGGTTGACTACTGAGTTGCTCATTTCGTCCGTCCAGGTTCACACTTTGATTCCAGTAAATTAGCGCCGCACTTGCACGCGCGTCGAGACCAAACTAATGCCAGGTGCAAGGATTTCACTGCACTGTGTATTTGGATGATGAAATCTAGTAGGTTGTGCATAATTAACTATATATCGATAAGTAAATACTAGTCATTAATAGATGTTTCCTTGTTGCTTTAGCTTTAGGTTGCGTTTTCACTGAGTCGGAGCCGAGCGGAGAATTCGTGCATTGTGACTGGTATGTCTAATATTTCGCTATCGGTAATGCACTACGGGCGCGATACCTCACTACGCCCGCTCGCGGATGAGCGAGACAGAAAAACAAGCAGGGACGCCGCGGTCAAGATCACGCGATACACATAATAACTGTTAATTACTCATAGGATGTTAATTACTCAATACATGAAATACACCCCATTGTAATCTACACAGTGTTCATTATTTCTTTAAGAAATTGGAGTGATTCACCTTGTATCACTATCCTAAGTAATATTATAAATGCGAAAGTGAGTTTGTTCGTTTGTTTGTTTGCTTTCACGTCTCAACTACTCAACCAATCGTCTTGAAATTTTGCATACATGTTGTACTTTTTATACGGAAAAAAAAAATTTTTCCGTATAAAAAGTAGGAAAAAATTAATTTTTATATAATTTCTGTGGGACCGCGGGTGAAACCGCGGGGCGCAGCTAGTTAATAGTAATAAGACAGTATACTGACCTACAGAGAGCGGCGTGGCTGGCGAGGCGAGGGACGACTCGTCGAGAGAGTTCTCGAGCATCATCTCGACGTCCTGACCTATCGTGGTGTTGATGAGATTCGTGAACTGAGGCTTGCCGTCCTGGAGAATACGAGAACTAAAATTAGACCAGTCAATGGGAAAGTATGAAAGGTGTCTGTAGTGTATGCGCAATGAGCATGGAGACCTAGTAGGCACTTATTCATTCTGGCCTTGAAGACACCTAGGTTGTAGTTAGTCGGAAAAACAGATGGATGAATGATCTCTATTTCTACGTACCAGAGAGTCGATATTCAGGTTAGGGTTGAACTGCTTGTGCGTGAACGCTGTGGACGAGGATTGTACTTCTTGAGCTGTGGCCAGCGCGGGCGGGCCCAACTGCTTCGGGAATATGTACACCTGGACAATACACAAAGAACTTACAGTCACTGTAGAACATAGTAAGTACCAAAGGTATAGCTTGCTGATTGAATTACATATCGTCACGCCTTTCCCCCGAGGGGGCTGGCAGAGGTGTAATACAACACCCACACTTCGCCGGTCGATATTCAGTTCCAAATGTGACAGGGGGCGAGCCTGTCGCCATACACCGGGCTCCAGTCATGTAACAGATGACATACTATGCTCACACAATGAACAAATTGGTGCGTGCCGTCGACTGGGTTCGATCCCGCTCTCTCTGGTTTGAGAGTCAGGCCTCCTCCCTACTAGGCTGCCATCGCTTTGAATTACAAGTATATAAAATATTGAAAATTTAAAAAACTCCGACACCGATTTTCATTAAAAACATGTTAAGACCACTCAGGACTAATTAACCTTTGTAACAAAAAAAAAGAGTGTGTGTACTTATGTACACGCGTTAGAAGTTATACTTCTTTGGCGTATGGGAAAAAAATAACTAAAATGCAGTAGTGATTAACGATAAATATTAAAATTAATCAAAAAGATTTTATTTAAATAAATAATTAATAAATTATTAGTAAATACTATTACCGTCGTATATGAAATTGATTTAATAAAAACACTAAAATAATATTTATTTATTCACTGTTTAGTTGTACTCTTACGAAACACGTGTTCTAAATATAAAAATACTAGAATATACTACTTGAACATAGTTATCAATTTTCATGCCACCTAGAACTAACTTCACGATGTAGAATTTAGGTGTCGGTGTGCGCGCGCATCGTAAAAATTCACTCTCATCATTTTTCTCCATCGCGCCAAAAGAAGTATAACTTCAAAAATACAAAATCAAAATCGGTTTATCCTTTCGGGAGCTATGATTGACACAATCTCAGCAAGTAACTCTGTCTGTCTGTTTGGCTTTTCACGGCTAAACGGCTGAATGGATTAGATAATAAGTTACAGTATATCACGAGGAAGATTTTTGGATTTTGTGAAAGAACGCGAACGAAGTCGCGGGCAACAGCTAGTATTATCATATAGGGCCTCGATGATAATAACAGATCGCTACGCCTAGATTCTAGTTATTTCTCTTGATGTGCTATATCAGTGACATCTACAACTGCCTCGGTGGCTCAGTTGGTAGTGACCCTGCTCTCTGAGCTTGGGGGCGTGGGTTCGATTCCCACCTAGAGCAATCATTTATGTGATGAACATTTGTGTTTGTTCTGTGTTTGGGTGTTAATGATCTATCTATGTATGTATTTATAAATATATATGTAAATATATCAGTTTCTGGCAGCCACAGTACAAGCTTTGCTTAGTTTGGGGTCAGATGACCGTGTGTACAAAATGTCAAAAAAAATAAAAATATAATCGCATCTAGATTTGACCTGAAACCTATCATTTCGCGGCTGGACGATCAGGGTTCGTTTGAAGTTTTTTAGCGTTCCGTACCCAAAGGGTAAAACGGGACCCTATTACTAAGACTCCACTGTCCGTCCATCTGTCACCAGCCTTGTATCTCATGAACCATGACAGTTAGTTGAAATTTTTACAGATGATGTATTTCTGGTGCCGCTATAAGAACAATTACTAAAAATCAGAATAAAATAAAATTTAAGGGGAGCCCTCCTAAATTTACAACAGACAAGATTGTTTTGCCGTTTCCATAGATAATGGTACGGAACCCTTCGAGCACAAGTAAAAAATAATTTAAAAAAAAAAATCGGGACACTGCCACACACGGTCGCCTGACCCCAAACTAAGCAAAGCTTGTACTATGGCTGCCAGAGACTGATATACATACTTAGATATTTTAAATAGATACTTAAATACATATTAACACCCAGACATAGAACAAACACAAATGTTCATCACATAAATGTTTGCCCTAGGTGGGAATCGAACCCACGCCCCCAAGCTCAGAAGTCAGGTTCACTACCAACTGAGCCACCGAGGCAGTCACGCACTTGGCTGGGTTTTTTTTAACAAGAACCAGCGTCCAATAATTACCTCATCGACGGTAACGTCTTTAGTGTGTTCAAACTTCCGCAGCCCCGTCTTGAGTTTACGCGCGACGCGACTCGATTCATCATATACTGACTCACACACGTACACGTCGTTCTCTGCTATCTCTGTCGGGCGACCTGTGAAAGAGAGTGAGGGATATAGTCGTGTTAAGGCTTACTAGGGCTGGGCGTGGGGGAGAACAGATCTCCCCGGCACAAGGGACCGGGAAGATACCCACTTAGGGTTTTTAGTGGGTATGCCGCCACTAGGGCGGAGACCCCCACATAACCACCTTGACCCCCGAGGCAGGGTGGTACCTATAAAAGGTTTTCCATAGGTCAAAAAAAAAAGGAGGGAGAACAGATAAAATAGCAAAGTAATAGGACAATTTTGCAAATGCGAGTTTCACTGTATCTAAATGAAATAGAAAATCTTATCTTCTATCGAATAATACTGTGACAACGTTGTATCTTTAGGATATATAATGGCGGCTTGATCAATGGTATGAAGGTCGATTTACATCAAACGAACATAGAGCTAGAGCTAGAACAAGAGCATTCTTTCGTAATCTTTTAGTGTAAACGAAAGCTAGACGTATCCATTTACATCAAACAAACACAGACCGCTCAGTGGCGCGAGCACGTCCGAATCCGCTAGAATGCTCTAAGCAACTGTTCTCTCGCTCTTGCGCCGTTTACATCGAGCGAGCGAGCATTCTTAGAATATTCTGTAGAATCTTTGCGAACGCACTAAGAACAACGAAAGAATGCTCGACGCCTGTTTACACTTGAAGAATTTGATGTAGTGGGGATAGAATGAGCATTCGCTCGTTTGGTGTAAATTGACCTTGAGAGAATATAAAATCTCTCACACGCTGCAGTGTGCAGGCCCTATTTACTAGTGAAAATGACCATCGCATGCGGACAAAAAATTCTGTCCGGTTTGTATGTCACACTTGCCTTCATCCTACGCTGTTCTTAATTTGGCTTACCGTGCACGAATCTTTGGTATGTCAGATTCCGTTTGAGATTTTTAAGACAATCTTCACCAGATTCTATTTTCGTTATACAACATGTTGTTTTACATTCCCGCGTAATTTGTAGAGGTAGTTGTACTCCACTAGCAGAGGACGAATAACTAAGGGGCAACCTTTAATAGAAAATAAAAGCCGCTTTTCCGTACATTTTATCGACGACCAACGAATTTTTAAAACAATAAATAAAATATTAATTTGGGACATTTCCACACACGGTCGCCTGACCCTAAACTAAGCAAAGCTTGTGCTATGGGTGCCAGAGACTGATAAAGATACATATATATTTTTTTATACATACTTAAATAGATATTTAACACCCAGACGTAGAACAAACACAAATGTTCACCACATAAATGTTTGACCTAGGTGGGAATCGAACCCACGCCCCGAAGCTCAGAAGGCAGGTTCACTACCAACTGAGCCATCGAGGCAGTCGAGTTTGTATGGAA
Organism: Peribatodes rhomboidaria; assembly: GCA_911728515.1. NCBI lineage: Eukaryota > Metazoa > Arthropoda > Insecta > Lepidoptera > Geometridae > Peribatodes > Peribatodes rhomboidaria. Next base: position 5,620,205 of record OU452190.1, read on the forward strand.
CAGCCGTTTTTCTATCGATGTCAAGGTTGCCCCATAGTTTATTCGTGCTCTGCCAGTGGAGTATAACCTCTACGGATTCCGCGGGAAAGCAAAACAACACGTTGTATATTGAAATTGTAGTCCTGTTATAATAATAATAACTTTATTTGAGCAAAAAATGTTACATAACTTAAATGTGAACCCTGAGTCCCACACTAGGAGGTCCTGTGCTGTGGAACTCAGTCCTTTCCCATCTTGGCTACTTAGTTTAGCTGAGCTGTAGGTACACATTATAATAGTTACCAAACCTTATTTAGAATTTACACTAAAAGTTAGCACATAAGTATATGTATAAAAGTTATGCATGGGTTGGTGTGTTTGTGTGTGTGTGTGTGAGCGTGTGCGCGTGATTGTTTTACATTATTTGTTAATTTGGAGTATTTTTCCCGTTTAAGTGTGATCTAGGGAAGAAAGCCAAAATGAGATTTTTCTTTTACAAATAAAACGTGATAGTGGCAATATGTTGAGTGTGCTGTCTATGTACTGGTATAGAAACGGGGCTTTGAAGTACTGAAGTAGTAATGATAATTAACTAAAACATACTCACATTTGAGGTAATCATCGTAGTCGAGCACCGCGCATTTTCCCACTATTCCCACCAGTGGGCTAGTGTCGTGCATGGTAGTCAGCAGCACTTCTTGTTTGTAGAATGGCTACAAAGAAAATTTAAATAGGTATAATGTACAAACGTACTGGGGGGCTATTCCTACGCGTGAGATGAGATGAGATTTAATCTTGGTCACTTTCACACCTATGACTATTCAAACGAGAGCAAAAAGGACGAAAAATGGTGAGATTGAATCTCCGTAAGAATAGGCTTCCTGAATAGAAACCGAAAAATAAATAGAGCGAAAAAAATCAGTTATTTACCTTGTTTATAATGTTCGCCACTTCATTCGGGAAAATGAGGAACGGACCACGGAAGTAACATTTATTGCTGTAACAAAAAAAAAAATACATTTAGATCTAACTTTTTAAATCTTGCCCATCTAGCAGACTGTATTCTATTTCACATCTAGTCTACTATGTACTGTATATAACTATCATGCCTTATTCACGCGGTTAACTTTTTGCCCATTTACCTTTGCCCGCCTATTTGTGTCTTATTAACATAACATAACAGATAGTCACGCCTTTCCCCTGAAGGGGCTGGCAGATGTGTAATACAACACCCACACTTCGGCGGGCTGTCCCAAATGTGATAGGGGGGGAGCCTGTCGCCATACACCGGGCTCCAGTCATGTAGCAGATGACATACAATAAGCACATATAATCACACAATGAACAAATTGGTGCGTACCATCGGCTGGGTTTGAACCCGCTCCCTCTGGCTTGAGAGGCGGGCCTTCTACAACTAGGCTGCCATCGCTTATGAGTCGTATTGCATATTTTCTCACAATACAAACATCTTTATTGACACCAAATTTAAAACTAAATGTAACATTAAAATGTAGATGCAAACTTATCTTTAAAAGTGATCTCCAGACAGCCTCTGCATGTTCAAACTACTACATAATCATTTTGTTATGGAAACTGACTTAGTTTTCACACATTACGATTTTAAGGAACGGGAATTACTCACGTACGATTGCGTCGATTATTCCGACTATAGTTTCCACCGCATTCGGCGGCCTTTATCAAGGATCATCGACTAAGTCGTACGTGAGTAATTCCCGTTCCATGAAATCATAATACAACAGTTAGTATACTCACTCTCCAGTCTCCCATATAGTGTCGAGCTGTGCTATCATCTGCTTGCCGCCGTCTGTAGCCACATACACGTAGTCTCCCGTCTTGATGACGCCCGAGCACACTGTGTTGTACTGCTCGTAGTATGTGTTCTCATCATCGGTGCCGAGCGGATTGTACATTACTACGTCCTGGGGAAGAGAAGAATATATGCATTGACAATTATTAACAATATTGACAATTAATTTTTTACCGCCTCCATTTTGGAGAATGTGCACAGTAACTATACGAGCTGATTCCGTCATCTGACTTCCGCGACAGGTCATCGAGGCAGACATTCTGCGCTACTCAAATTTCTTGAAAACATTTGTCAGATTATGATGAAATTTAGCATGTACAATTAAATTAACAATATCTCCGCCCCTACGTTCTTGGGTTTTTTTAAAAACGTTCTCAAGCTAAAATAGAGCTATGAAAAATATCAGGGCAGCGGTTACTATTGACTGATTCATTCAATAGGTAGACAAAGCAAATCAAAAATTCTATTACTTATGGAGGTTGTCTACATCATTAGCTGTTAAATCAATCCATAATACAAGGGAAATTTTTAGTTATTTAAGAATGATTGCAGAAGTGCAAATGTCATAAAAAAAATGAAATTGCACTTTGTCACTCTGTAGGTAAGTTTAGAGGCTCGTCAGTATCATTACTCGCTCTCTTCGCTCGTATTCTTCTTCTAGACGAAATGGCTATAGAGTAAGCGAGCTAACTGCTCGAACGTCAACTGCTGAGTAGACGAAATAAGAGCTTTAAAAATGTCACGTGATCATATTGTCAAGTCGTCAACGTTATGTAACTAGTCTAGGGTTCTTGCACCTTACAGTGAGCAATAGACAGAACCAATCAAAAAAAGAAGCAACCAAAAGAAGAAGAAAAGAGAAAGAAGTAGAAGCTACCAACCGGCCGTTCTTTCTCCTGCACGTTCTCCAGTATCTCGAGCTCGGCGAGCTCGTCCTTGTGCTTCTCGACTCGCTCGCGGAACACCGACACCGTCCGGCTCGGCTCCAGCGGGACCTGAAACGGAACTTACTGCTTTATGGAAGTTCTACTGCTTTAAGAAAGCAGCGAAAGTGTTCAGACTGCGGTGTGATATTAATAATAATATTTGGGACACTTGCACACACGGTCGTCTGACCCCGAACTAAGCAAAGCTTGTACTGTGGCGGCCAGAGACTGATATCCATCCATATATGGTTTTAAGTGCGATGGCAGCCTAGTTGGGAGTTGGCCCGCCTCTTAAGCCAGAGGAAGCGGGTTCGAACCCAGCCGATGGCACGCACCAATTTGTTCATTGTGTGAGTATATGTGCGTATTGTATGTCATCTGCTATGTGACTGGAGCCCGGTGTATGGCTATAGGCCCTGCCATGTTTGGGACTGAATATCGTCCGGCAAAGTGTGGGTGTTGTACACCTCTGCCAGCCCCCTCGGGGGAAAGGCGTGACCATATATTGTTATGTTATGTTGAATGAAATCAATAATTAAAATTAGTACTGACCTCTCTAGGTGCGAGCGAGTCTCGGTCGCCTCCCTCCCACACTTTGATCTTCTTGAACCATCTATTCTTTGTGTGGTACCGACTCTCGCACACATACACGTCCTTGTCCGAGAAACCTGACAAAAACCATATATTTCTTATAGAAACTTATAAATACTGCTAATAAAAATTACGGATAAAATTAAAAATGGAGTGACTCTGATGGATAAAATGAAAAACAGCGTTATTAGGAAAAGTGGGGTGAAAGAAGATGATGTTAAGGATTGAGAAAGGAATGCTTAGATGGTTTGGACACATTGAGAGAATGGATGAAAGGAGATTGACGAAACAGATCTACAAGGCGAGTGTGAACGGCCAAGTTGGTAAGGGTCGACCTGAAGGCGAACGTATCTTGACCAAGTCGAAGACGTTTTAAAGAAAAGCCAGGTCAGGAGTACCCGTAACCGACGAGCGTGTTTGAAAATACTCATGGAAGTGGAAGAAGCGAAATATGTATGCCAAAATCGTAGCAAGTGGAGAGAAGTGGTCTCTGCCTACCCCTATGGGAAACAGGCATGACTTTATGTATGTACTCGTATGTATGTATAAAAGTTATGAGTAATATTTTGATATTTCAAGCGATTGACTGTAGGCGATTTTTGTAGCAAAGATGGTTAGATCAGGGTATTATAATATACTCCGACAGGTATAGTATTCCGGTCACATGGGTAACACGTAGTGACGTCGACCGAGGCAAAAGCAAGACCGAAAAAGGTAATTTACAAATAGCTCGAAAGAGACGGATGCCGAGTGACGTCATTACGTATTTGCTCCCGGAATACTAGACCTTATTTTTTTGGATCATGGGTTAAGGTCAAGCTCAATAGTGTACCTTTCTTATAGCTATTATTATAAGTGTAGCTTAGTATTGCTTGTGTAAGCTTATAGGAGCAAATCGCATCAAATAATCGCAAAAATAGCATTCTTACAATGAACATACTGATTAGAAACCACACTACTACTACTGAATCAGTAGAATCCGACAGTAAATTCGCAAAACGTGATGTAGTTCTGTATTTTTAATAAAATATAGTAATTTGATATATCATACATATAATTATGTAGTTTTAAGGGAGATAACCCACGATTTCGCGTCTACATCGCGCTGGCATCACTACTTTTGGGCGTTAGTCGCAAAAACAGAAGCTAAGCAAACAGCAAACACGCTTTTGCAGCGCTACTAAAACGCGGTTTTGTAGCGCGTTTTTAGCGACTGTTTAGAGTTTTTTTTCGCGACCGTATCGCATTTACATCGCTACAAAAGTCGTCGTAGGCTATCTCACTAAGAACTACAAAATGAGATGCACATTAAGATACCACGGTTTGCGATTTTAAATTTTTTGTATGTATTATTTGACTGGCTTATAATTATGCTAGTGTTCTAAGTGTTTTGGTGACGAGACTTACGTCCTTTCAGTCCTACGCCACATTACGAGCCAGCGTGTAAAGAAATTAAACGTTCTACCAAATGACCATAATAAAACTACAAAACGCTACTAATATTTGAACAAATTTCTTATATTAAGAGTAGGTAGGTAATTTTTTTTTAAATTTAGCTAATTTTTTTTTCTCTTTCTTTCTTTCTTGTACTCTATTCGGTTGGATAGCGGATTACCATAACCAAGTGTACATGTCTGAATCAATAGAAGATGCCAACGTAAATAAGAACCACGCGATTCTGACACCGCTTAACGCCTTATGTGAACAAGACTTTAAACAAATACTTTGTGCCATAAAACACAGTAGTATGAACAGTTCAAAATGATTTCATTACGAGTTCACAGTAGACTAAGACCAACCATTTTTTTTGCAATTGAATGGGCCTACGTTTGACCGCACCTGAGCCTCTAGCCAAGCTGCTTTCATTTGCCAAAGATGCTATTTCCAGAATCACTAATGCTGGAACGCCAGCTGCTGATTGGACAAAAGACGAGCTTTATAAATACTAAACTAAATAAATAAATAAATATCAGGACACTAGCACACACGGTCGCCTGACCCCAAACTAAGCAAAGCTTGTACTATGGCTGCCAGATACTGATATACATACATATATATATTTTTAAACACATACTTAAATAGATATTAACACCAATGATATAATGTTAAATGAATGATAGAACAAACACAAATGTTCATCGCATAAATGTTTGCCCTAGTTGGGATCGAATCCACACCCCCAAGCTCAGAAGACATGTTCACTACCAACTGAGCCACCGAGGCAGTCAAATTCCACGATCTTATTTTCAACCCGTCCAATCAGCAGCAACTAACGCGAGCGATTATAGACTCAGTTTCTTGCCTGTTCCTCTGAGTAGTAGCTGTTTTTCCGAACAAGGCGGTCGAGTCTATTAAAAAACTTTGACGTTCATAACTGTATCTTTAATACCCAAATGAATAGGAACATTATGACTTTGACTTTAGAAAAAGAATCGCTTGGGAGTTTTTGCATTTTGTCTAGGAAAGCTGATGGAAAACGACGATGCGGTCTTAAACCAAGCCATCTTGCCCATGAGGTGCCTATTCACTCTTGTCTTCTTTCGTTGTCTTGTCTTGCCAATTTTACCTCTAGGTCTGAACTTGAAGTACTCCTTAACGTTCATGACGTAGCAGTGTCCCAGTATCTGGTCGAGCGGGGTGGTGCGGTGCAAGTCGGTCTTGAACACTTCTTGCTGGAGGAACTTGCGCGTGCGCACGTGGAAAGTCTCTTGCGGCCTGCGAAATAAAGTATTTATAATTGCGCAACCTTTTTGCACACACGATCGTCTGAATTTTGAAGCACATACGTAAACGTTAGTAATCCTACTAATATTATAAACGCAAAAGTTGGTTGGTTGTTTGTTTGTGTGTTTGTTTATTTGTTTGGTTGGTCGGTCGGTCGGTCGGTCGGTCGGTCGGTCGGTCGGTTAGTTGGTTGGTTGGTTGCCATCAAGCCAGAGGGAGCGGATTCGCACCCAGCCGACGGCACGCACCACTTTGTTCATTGTGTGAACATATGAGCGTATTGTATGTAATCTGCTACGTGACTGGAGCCCGGTGTATGGTGACAGGCTCACCCCCGTCACATTTGGGACTGAATATCGTCCGGCGAAATGTGGGTGTTGTATTACACCTCTGCCAGCCCCGTCGGGGGAAAGGCGTGACGATATGTTAATATACATACATTTTTTATTTTATTTTTTATTTAGAATAGGTCGGCATTTGACCACCAACTCGCCTGATGTTAAGCGACGTTGTGGTCTAAGATGGAGCACGACGACCTATGAGGCACTTATTCACTCTAGCCTTGAAGTTTTGTAGAGTGAAGAAGTACAAAGACGGCAGTTGAGTGAGGCGCTACAAGTGCGCTACTGCTCAGACCCGTCTTCGGAACGGTTACACCGGACTACATCCCGAAACACGACTAGGTCATTTCACGGCATGGCTTGGTCCGGTGGGTGGTAATTAACCACGGCCGAAGCCTCCCACCGGAAAATACATACGAAATACATTCATACGAAAGTGAAAACTTGTATTGATCCATCCCATTTGTATCGTTCACTCACCTAAAATACACGTTAGCGTATATCATCGGTACGCCATCGTTGTTGGTCCAGACTCGTTCCACGTGTACGATGGTTGGGTCTTTATTACCCTTTTCTGGTTGGATGTAGACGAAGTCTCCTTTTGAGTACTGCGGGTGCTGGGTCGGAGCAACGTTCGGAGGCATCGAGTCGTCTGTGCTTGACCTGAGGAAGTAAAAATTTATTTATGAATTGACCAAATACAACACTAATGCTGCATTTAATTTAATTAATGGTTTTATTTATGTATATGTTGTAACTGAGATGGTCGCGCTGTTTTATGAAGGATGACTGCATTAATCTGACCACGCCTCATCTCAACTAGTATCCAATTTATCCTGACCCCGTCTCATCCTACCTAGTTTCACCTGACCCTGTCTCATCTTACCTAGTATCTAGTTTTACCTGACCCTGTTTCATCCCACCTAGTTTCACCTGATCCCGTCTCGTCTCACCAAGTTTCATTCTCATCATCATACTCCAGCAACATCTTGCTGTTTTCTGAGCTGGTGGTGATGGCGTCCCGAGTGAGGCTAAGCGCGGGCGACTGCAGCGTCTTGGAACAGAGCTGGTCGCGCTGCTCTATGAAGTAAGACTACATTCATATGAATCCGTCTCATCCTAGCTAGTTTCCTCTGACCCGTTCTCATCACACCTAGTTTTACCTGACTCCGTCTCATCCTAGCTAGTTTCCTCTGACCCGTTCTCATCACACCTAGTTTTACCTGACTCCGTCTCATCCTAGCTTGTTTCATCTGACCCCGTATCATCCCACCTAGTTTCGCCTGACCCCGTCTCATCTCACCTAGTTTCATCCTCCTCATCGTTCTCCTGCAGCATCTTGCACTGCTTCACGAGCTCGACGCTGGTGGTGATGGTGTCGCGAGTGAAGCTGAGAGCGGGCGACTGCAGCGTGTTGGAACAGAGCTGGTCGCGCTGCTCTATGAAGTACGATTGTAACTCGACGGAGTCCTCGAATATTTGGCTGTCGGTGCGAGACAGGCGGCGGGCTCTAGGGTAAAAGATGTTAAATTAGGATTTTTGTCAAATGTGCTTGGTTATTAGTTGATTTAAAAAAAAATCTTCTAAAAATATCGTTTATCAACATTTGGTTTCAATTTACTTCTGGCCTGAATTTAGTTCCTGCAGACCAATGGCTGCAGAGATATGAATAACCCCTGAGATAAATGAACAAGTACCCGTAATATAGTTTTCACCCCATACATGTTTGCATTTAAATGCTTCGTCCACCAATGACATTCCAGTATCGAAGCCATAGTCTTACGCAGACCAATCAGATTAATACACTGACTTTAGATAAGCTATGATTGGTCAGTTTTACTTACCTTTCGAAAACAGCGAACATATCCTGCTGGAAGTGATCTAGCCGTTTGTAGAGACCCTTGTCCAGTCGTCGTTTCACGAGGTCCAGTGAAATAGCGCGAACTTTTTCCCCACTGTTAGTTTCATCGTGTTCAGGCAATTCTGCCATACTGTCTGAGTAGCATCTGAGAGCAATGTTAAATTATTTAGTGATACTTCTCTTCTTTTTAACCGCCGTCACAAAAACTACGGGGTGTAATAAGTTTGACGTATCTGTGTGTGTGTGTGTGTGTGTGTGTATGTGTGTGTGTGTGTCTGTGGCATCGTAGCTCGCGAACCGATGAACAGATTTTTTTTTAAAGATGAATTAGTCGGGAGTGTTCTTAGCTACGAGTATGTTTGATGAAAATCAGCGTCGCGGGGTTTTAAATGTATACTTATCTTTACATAGTATAAAACATACACAACAACAGTCTGCCTGTATCTGCAACGGAGTTTGATGCGGTTTTCGCCGTCAGTTAGATATTTTTTACGGAAGATGTGAAAGGTATGAACGAAACGTGCAAATTTGTATGTTTGTAAGTTACTAAAATGGACATAAGATATCTTCCTAACCAATTTCCTAAATAATAGATTTAAAGAGCAAAAAGGTTTTGCCACACAACACAAAAGTTGAAATTTAGTAGTTTTCAATCACATTGCATGTTTGATCGACTGCCTCGATGGCTCAGTTGGTAGTGACCCTGCCTTCTGAGCTTGGGGCGTGGGTTTGATTCCCATCTAGGGCAAACATTCAAGTGATGAACATTTGTGTTTGTTCTATGTCTGGGTGTTAATATCTATTCATGTATGTATTTAAAAATTTATATGTATATCAGGGACCCTATTCGGAGATTTGAGATTCTCATCTTAGCTTTTTTCGTCCTTGTTGCTCTCATTTAAAACGTCATAGGTGTGAGAGTGACCAAGATAAAATCTCATCTCATCTCACGCGCAGGAATAGCCCCCCAGTGTCTGGCAGCTATAGTACAAGCTTTGCTTAGTTTGGGTTCAGGCGATTGTGAGTGAAAATTTCCCATATTGATTTATTTATTACTAGTTGCGCCTCGCGGTTTAAAAGTAGCATATGTGTGTTTATCCAGAGTATAAGCTACCTCTATAATTTCATCAAAATCCATCCATCCGTTTGAGCGTGAAAAAGTAACAAACTCTCTCTCCCCTCTTCCCTCTTTTACAGCAGAACAAGTCTAAAAATGCATAAGTATCATCCTTACTTAGTCAATATACCACCTACTCGTACTAAACGGTTCGCCTCCACCTTCTTAATACGAACGGCTAGGGACTGGAATCGTTTGCCACCATCTGTTTTTCCGACTAACTACAACGGTATCTTCAAGGCCAGAGTGAATAAGTACCTACTAGGTCTTCGTGCCTCATCTAAGGCCACAAACAGGCCAGTTGGTGGTCAAATGTTGACCTATTCTTTAATTTAAAAAAAACACACACTTAGAAACTTTCGCCTTTTTAATATTAGTGTGGTTATTAATGGTTAAATCCAATTTCCAAGATATTCACCTGCCCTCTTCGTCCTGGTGGTTGTAGACGGTGGTGAACAGACTCAGCAGCAACTCCTGAACAGCCGCCGGCACGTCGGGAACTGCGTCGTCGTCTTCGCGACTAGAAAAACACAAATATTTACGTAAAAGCGATGATAGCCTAGTTGGAGAAGGCCCGCCTCTCAAGCCAGAGGGAGCGGGTTCAAACCCAACCGACAGCACGCACCAATTTGGGGACGCACGAACTGGGAACATATGTGCGTATTGTATGTCATCTGCTACATGATTGGAACCCGGTGTATGGCGACAGGCTCGCCCCCTGTGACATTTTGGACTTAATATCGTCCGGAAAAGTGTGGTGGTGTTGTATTACACCTCTGCCAGCCTCCTCGGGGGAAAAGCTAGGAAGGAAAGTGACGATATATTATGATCACATAAAATCAGTCAAACCGATGAAGCGGTAAGCCAATAGAAACAAGTTCGTACAGGTTGAGTCTAGCTCAGTTACCAAAGTAAGCAAATCCGTACCAGACTTCTGCCGCGAACGCTCGCGAAACTATTCCTACTGGCTGTTAGACTTTTTGACCAATAGGAACGGCGTATAGGTGCTCTCGCGAGCATTCGCGGCAAGTCTAGTTCCGGCTTAAAGGGAGGTAACATATAACCATAGGATGACGTCATCAGCATCGATCTTGAAAATACTTTTGTCTCTGTCTGTCAATCGGCATTATTTGCTGCCAGAGCGAGGGGTAATAGTGTTGTGTACGCAGCGTAAGCAGAAATGAGGATGCGGTCTGCGCGTACATTAAAAGCTTAAATGAATACTCATCATGGTCCAAAAAAAACTTAACATATATCGTCACGCTTTTCCCCCGAGGGGCTGGCAGAGGTGTAATACAACACCCACACTTCGCCGGACGATATTCAGTTCCAAATGTGACAGGGGGAGGCCTGTCGCCAAACACCGGGCTTCAGTCATGTAGAAGATGACACAAAGGTCTAGTATCCCGGAAGCAAACATATAATGACGTCACTCCTCATCGTCATCTATCTCTATCGAACTATTTGTAAACGACTTATTTCGGTCCTGCTTAAGCATCGATTGACGTCACTGCGTGTTGCCCACGTGACCAGAATGCTATATATGCTCACCTCAACATCTGTTTAGTCTGCAAGCACACGCGATGCAAAATCAACGCGTCCTTATAAATCTGCGAGTCTGGTTCATTGTACTTGCAAGCATTATCGAACATCAGTATGAAGTCGGAGGCTAGTTCGTTCACAGTCACGTATGTGTTGATCTTTAGCTTGTGGGCGATCTTCTCCATGTCGATAGGGTTCTTGATTAGTTCGTAGTAGTCTGGATACTCGACTTTACTCGGCAGTTTCATGAAGATGAGGGCTAGTTGGCGATTGGCTGAGGAATATTTCAAAATGTTTTAAAAAAAAGGTTTGTATAAAATATTCTCGATGTTAAGATCGATCGAAAGTACCAAAGTTAAGGCTAATGGAGAAAAAAATAAATTTAAACAGCTTTTTTTGGGTTTGGAGTCAGACTAGGTATTTAACTATTGTACATAATGATCGAATTTGCGGTTATATTAGACATTTTTTTGTTATTTTTAGATAGATTTGACAAATATGATTGATTACTCATACAACACGATAAATCTTTATTGCACACCAAAAATCCTACTAATATAATAAACGCGAAAGTTTGTAAGAATGGATGGATGGATGGATGTTTGTTACTCTTTCACGCCAGAACGGCTGAACAGATCTAGATGAAATTTGGCATAGAGATAGATTATAGTCTAGAATAGCAGAAAGGATACTTTTTAACCGCGGGTGGAAAGAAAAAATAAAATATCATTCGGCAGTACAAGGGCGGCCTTATCGCCTAAAGCAATTTATCAATTAGCGATTTGCTCAGAAAAGTCCGAAAGCGTCCCCGTAGCCCCGACATTTAGCGCCGAGGTGGAACACCCTTGGGTTTTTAGTGGGTAGACCGTCAGTGGCGAGATTCCCTCATAACCACTCTGTGCCCGCACCCGGGCTGTTGGTGGTATCAATAAAGGATTTTCCCAAGGTGAAAAAAAAAGGGCATAAGGCTACCTCTATTCCAAATTTCATAAAAATCCGTCCATCCGTTTGAGCGTGAAGAACTAACAAACATTCACACTAACACACACACTCACAAACTTTCGCCTTAATAATATTAGTGTGATTATCCTACCTTTAGGATCCCTATAGTCTCTGATAGCGTCATACAACGTCCTTAACTTCTGTTCGAACGCCGAAAGTTGCCTGGCTTTAGGCGTCGCCTTGAATATCTTGAGATTGGGCGTCTTCCTATCACTGACGAAGTTCAACTCCTTCAGCTTGTCATTCATGACACGTTCCAGAAGGTTCGCGTCCTCATATATCATGGAACCCTCCTCGTTGAACTGCCGGCAGTTGGAGAAAAGGAGACGGAAGTCGGCCACCATCTCTTCTATGTTCAAGTAGCGATCGTTCTGAAAAAAAAAAAAATTTCGGCTGTGACATACAGACAGACACTGTGAAGCCACAGAAGAAACTAGAATCGCTACAGGCTTGCATGAGGCATCATTGCCCTTTTCATCTACGAGTATATCACCGCAACAGCTAGGCTGCTTTCATCGTCATTATGCACACTACCATCTGCGCCACTGGAGCAACTATGCCAGCATCCCAGAGCCTCACTCCTGTATTTCAAGGAGTTGGGTTGGCTCGTAGGAAAAGTTTATGTGATGAAAACTTCTGTTTTAAATCTGGGTGTTAAATATCTATTTACAGTATGTATTTTACAATATATATATATGTATATATATATGTATATCAGTCTCTAGCAGCCATTATACAAGCTTTTTTTAGTTAGTGGTCAGGCGAACGTGTGCAGGAATGTCCCAAATTTTTTTTTATTTATTACAAAGGCGCCTTTGCACCAGACAGCGGCGAATCCAAAAATAGAGGGGTTTTAAGTTTGATCGGTAAATATATAATAGTTATCAGGAAAGGGTGTACTAAGCCGAAAGGAGGTCTATAGGATAGTACTCAACATCATGAACAACTTTTACTATCGGGTCAAACTCAAATATATAAAGGAAAAATAACAGCTGTTCCATACATTGTCTTAGATCATTGACCATTTTGTATCGAACAGCAGATTTTTTTGAATTGGGCTGTGATTTTGGGCTCCATAGTAAAAGTTGTTTATAATGACGAGTACAATGACCTCCTTCTGGCTTAGTATTATACCCGCTATACCGTGTATAGTATAGTATGGATGTATGGATACCTTGATATTATTCTCAATAGTGATCATGTCAATAGGCCGATCGATCACATTATAGTATTCCGGGTAGAGTTTCTTGCTCGGTTTCTCCATGAACAGCAGCATGGGCTGTCTGCCGTCCGAGCAGGTGAAGTCCACGAGCTGCTTGGAAATGTAGTGGAGTTTCTTCTTTAGAGGTAGGTTGGATTTGGCGGCGGGTGAAGCCGTAGGCGACGGCCTGTCTGAGGCTGGCAGCGGGTTGATGCGGGGACGGCCTGGAGAAACAAGTAAATAATACATAAAAAAATTATATACGAAACTTTTTTTTTGGAAGCGATGATACTCTTAAGGGTTCGATCCTAGCCGGCTAGACGGCACGCACCAATTTGTACATTGGGTAAACATATGTCCGGATTGTATGTCATCTTGTCATCTGCTACGTGACTGCAGCCCGGTGTATGGCGACAGGCTCGCCCCCTGTCACATTTGGGACTGAATATCGTCCGGCGAAGTGTAGGTGACCTTTGCCAGTCTCTTCGGGGGAAAGGCGTGACGATATGTAATGTTACCTAACTTTTTTTATTAAAAAAAAATTACACACCATGATTTTTGACTCCGGGGACCGTGATTTTTGTTAACTGGTATCATAATAACTAATATTTACGGGGAATCCAGGTAGAGAAGGGTTATTTGTCAATATTTATGTAGCTATTATTTTTGCGAGTGAGCAATACAATACAAAACTCTCAATTGACATCAAAATAAGAGTAAAAAAATAAACATTCAAATATGGGTGCAATACGAGGGTTTATCGCTTAAAAGCGATCTCTTCCAGAGGACCTTTGCATGAAATAAAAAGATACCCTACGCCAAATTTCATGATGATTTGCGCCCCGCCGTGTTAGCCGCGTAAGGTAATAAGTCCTAGGTGCTAATCCAGGGTATAGGCACGCGTAAGGTAATAAGTAGCCTATGTGCTAATCCAGGGTATAGGCATGCGTAAGGTAATAAGTAGCCTATGTGCTAATCCAGGGTATAGGCACGCGTAAGGTAATAAGTAGCCTATGTGCTAATCCAGGGTATAGGCACGCGTAAGGTAATAAGTAGCCTATGTGCTAATCCAGGGTATAGGCACGCGTAAGGTAATAAGTAGCCTATGTGTTAATCCAGGGTATAGGCACGCGTAAGGTAATAAGTAGCCTATGTGCTAATCCAGGGTATAGGCACGCGTAAGGTAATAAGTAGCCTATGTGCTAATCCAGGGTATTCGCTGCCTAGGACCTCTCGCTGTCGACGAGAGATCCTGGGGGCGATGGTCTCTTTCTGCGAGGAGGTGATGTCGCAGAGAGACCGAGGAGCGCCAGAAAGGGATACTCTTTCTCTCCCGCTCCGGAGGGCGCGGAGGCGAGCCAACCGGGAAACCACTCCGTCTGTGCTAGGAGGCCCATGGGCGCCGGATACTGAGGTGTCTGATCCCAACTAGGGAGGGTCTCCACAGGAGGCGATGGCCTGGTGTCTAGGGCATCGCTTCGGAGGTGGGGAGGGGGACGGGTCCCCTCATGAGGTGGGTCCAGCTGCGGTAAGCGGCGTGGGGTTGCGGAGAATGCGCGATCAGTAACGTGACCCCACTTTTGCCGGCGAGGATGGACGCCGTAGGGTTTAGTCAGTATGGGTGCCCTTCTGGCACCGATTCCCATCAGGCGGGGCAGTGGTCAAATGTCTACCCTGTGCTAGTTAGTCCCTTAAAAAAAAAACAAATTTCACAATATTATAAAGGCCAAAGTTTGTGTGTGTATAAGTTTTCTTACTTACTTCTCACACGCTCAAACAGATGGGTGAATTTTGATAAATCTTGGTATGGAGGTAGCTTATACTATTTTTTTTCGTGGGGAAATGCATTTACACATCCCCGCTCCGCCCCGGGGGAGGCGGAAGCCTCCCCCGTAATAAGTTTAGTTACCTCTAGGCCTGGGCGCCGGTGTTTGTGATTGGTTCTTCACTGAGGAGAGGCTTTCATCGTCGCTCGATGAGTCTTGAACTATGTCCAGAAGCTCTTGAACTCGTTGCTGCATCAATCTGTAATTAATTGCGGCCTTTATGTCTATAACCATAAAGTTCGTTTTTCATTTTATTTCCAAGTTGAATTATGCATGGCGGTAAAAGAGATTTTTGAGTTTTTATTAATTTTGTTGGCCGTCGCTTAAAATTGGATTGAGTAATAGCAAACGAAAGCCTATAGAATATCTTTCACATTATATCGTATTTATTTACAAAATATTAAGTTTTGGAAAATTAAGTGGAACTTCAACACTCATTGGTATTTATAAGGGCACAGTTAGTTGTGTCAGACGAAGATTTATAGAAGCGCTATTCCGCTTATGTGTTGTTTGAAAGTATTTAGATCACTCTATTTCAGGATGGGAAGTCGTGATGTTGATTGCCATTGCTTTTGATCAGTCGAGTTGGTGCCCAAGTATTTATTATATTTAATTTCATGCTAATTTCAATTTGATAATTTAATCAATTAATCAATGAATTCAATGATTTTCTAATTTTAATTTTGCTTTTTATTAAATTTTTTATCTCATTTAATTTTATTATATTTTGACTTTCGTGTAATTGTGTTGTAAGTTTTTTTTTTTTTATATTTAAGTATACTTTTTTTTACCCATACAATGTTTATGGGTAAAAAAAGGCCTGAAAAAATTGAATATGGTTATTTTTTTAATAAGAAACACTTACCTCTGTAGCTTGACAGCATCCTTATACAACTTTGAAGAAGGTATGTTGAACTGCTTAGCGTTCTCGAACATGATGTTCATATCCCCCGCGACCTCGGACAGGGTTCCGTAGTTGCCTCGCCTGATTTTGTTGCGAATTTGGTTGAGAGAAACTGGGTTCTTGATCTCCTTGTAGTAGTCAGGGTAGACGCGGCGGGATGGAAGCTTCCAGAACGGTTCTGACATTGGTGACCCTAAAATATGAGATCTCATGTAAGGCCCAAGTTGGCCCACAATAGGCGGATAAGGACAAATGTCTTTGCCTGTGGACCTGTATGGACAAAGGTGTTTGGTGTTGCCTGTTCTTCTGAGTAGAGGCTCTTTTATCCGAACAAGGCGGTTGAGTCTATTTAAAAAAAACTTTGACGTTCATAACAACAAAGCTACACTTTGATACCCAAATTAAATAAAAACATTTTGAACTTGACTTTGGTCAATCAACTTTTATCTCAACCCATTTGGCGCGAGCCTATGACATGCGAAAAAAACTTTAGTCCACATAACACTTTGCCTCCAATAGCGCTCTAAAATGGAGTGGAAGTGTGAATTGTAAGAAAACGATGCCGAACAGAGAGGTCTGGCTCCTGTTACCCCATTAGACATTGCGACTTGAGTAGAAAACCAGTTTGAAACCATATTGCTAAATGTGGTAATCTTGAAACTGATTACTTAATTTTAGTTTGTTTACCGGTATCATAGTCAGTGGGGCCTAGTTTATGGTAATGTGAATGTTTCTTGTATTTTCTCTTATTAATCCCCGACGCAAAAACTATGGAGTTTGACGTGTCTGGTGTGTGTGTTTTTTCAAAGGTGAATTAGTGGGTAGTGTTGTTGAGGGTTTTGTAAATTTTAAATTTATGTTCTATTGAATTTTT
This sequence comes from Peribatodes rhomboidaria, assembly GCA_911728515.1. NCBI lineage: Eukaryota > Metazoa > Arthropoda > Insecta > Lepidoptera > Geometridae > Peribatodes > Peribatodes rhomboidaria. The sequence continues at coordinate 5,636,921 of OU452190.1, forward strand.
TTACAAGTTTGTACTAAGTTTTTTGTCCGCAAATAGAACCTAAACCATGTTTAAAACTCGTATAGTTACCATCAGTTCCCAAATGGTTCCTGACGACTTCCAACAGCTTCCATTGCGGCGAGTCCTCGTTCTCGACTTTGTCTTCATCGCTGTCACCGCTTTCTTCAGAGTGCTGTAAAATAACGCAAATTTCAATGTCTCATTCGAGTTGATGAAAGCTATGATAGCCTAGTTGGTAAAGGCTCGCCCCTCAAGCCAGAGGAAACGGGTTCGACCCAGCTCACAGCACGCACCAATTCGATCATTGTGTGAATATATTATGTGCGTATTGTATGTAATCTGCTACATGACAGGAGTCCGGTGTAAGGCGACTAGCTTGCCCCCTGTCATTTTGGACTGAATATCGTCCGGCGAAGTGTGATATGCCACCAGAGTTCTAAAGCCCTTTAAGACGGTTTCTGCTCTTTTACCACGATTTTCCATCTGCACACAAATTTATTTAAGCCGCTTCATTTAGAGTTGAAAATCGTTTTTTTTTTTTTTTTATGTAGAATAGGTCGGCGTTTGACCACCAACTCGCCTGATGTTAAGCGACGTTGTGGTCTAAGGTGGAGCACGACGACCTATAAGGTACTTATTCACTCTAGCCTTGAAGTTTAGAGTGAAGAAGTACAAAGACGGCAGTTGAGTGAGGCGCTACAAGTGCGCTACTGCTCAGACCCGTCTTCGTCTTCGTTCTTCGTCTTCGTATTTCATGTTTGTTGGTTGAGAATAGAGATCGGAGCCTAGAATTACATTTTCTTGCCGATTGGCATTAATCGTAACAAGACCACAAATAAGAATAAGTTACTCGGTTAAACTTGAGATAACTAATTTGGCTATTTGATAATCGAAAGAATTTTTATGAGAACCATGCTCAAACAATTATTTAAACACATTTTTATTTTCCAAAAAAAAACAAATTTACACCGGTTAAACTGATTTTGGTTGTTTTTTCTACCAGGTGTACTTATGTTTTAGCACCTGATCATCGCAATTCTTCATATCAAACTAGGCGGAAACAAAATAGTGGTTTTCGTTGATTTCGTGATAAAACCGGGCCTTAAGCAAGTTTACATAATTCTTTTAAGCATTTCGTTTTGACAGTTTTACCTTTTTTGCACGAGATCATCATAATTCTTCGCATCAAATTAAGCGTAAACACAATACTTGTTTTCGTTGATTTCGTCATAATACCGGGCCTTAAGCAAGTTTAGTTAGTTCAATTAAGCGTGTCGTTTTATATTTAGTTTCACCTTGACATGGTCGTTGTCGGAGCCGGGCGCGTCCATGATGGCGAGCGCGCGGCTGGTCGGCACGGGCCCGACACGCGAGTTGCGCTTGCTCCTGATCCGCTCAGAAGTCTTGGCGGGGCCGCGCCCGTGGAGGTCCAGCTCTTGCTTGCGCACTTGGATTACCTGAGAAATTATAGCACAAAAGATATTAAATTAGACGTAAGTCAAAATACACATATTTGGATTTTTAACCCCCGACGCAAAAACGACTGGGTGTTATAAGTTTGACGCATCTATGTGTGTGTGTGTGTGTGTGCGTGTGTGTGTGTGTATGTGTGCGTGTGTATGTGTGCGTGTGTGTGTATGTGTGTGTGTGTGTGTATGTTTGTGTGTGTGTGTGTATGTTTGTGTTCGTGTGTGTGTATGTGGCATCGTAGCTCCCGAATGGATTTACCGATTTTGATTATGTTTTTGCTTGAAAGGTAAATTAGTCGGGAGTGTTCTCGCCTATGTTTGATGGAAATCGGTGTTGGGTTTTTTTTTTTATAGATTTAATAAATAAAGAATATCTGTTAATGATGAAAAAATATCAATCGAGGAAACTTTTATTTAATTATACCTGAGACCACCATCAAGTATCTCACTGCGTCATTGCACACGGTGAACATACTATTGCTAAATTTCATTAAATTTATTTATTTGGCTTGGTTATTATTATTGTAAAAAAATAAGAAATCACTAATTACATTTAATTAAATTACAACTGTATTACAGTAAATCAACACTTATTATTACAAACAAGACGTTTATGATGCTAGGGACTACATTATCGCGCAACAGTTCGTGTAGCGATTGTTGCGTTGTCGCGCTAAAAACATCGTGTACCGACGATGTTCTTACAAATACAAATATCTTTATTAACCAACCATTTGCACAATACACAAGCACTGTGGACCCCACACTTGGAAAAACCAGTATCGTGGGCGTCCACTTGAACGACACATTAAATTAAAGGCATTATTGTCTACATTATGCAGAATGCAGTCAATTGTTCAAAGCCCTTTGATGCGCGCCAGTTAACCGACAATGCCGTTGTAAGCATTCGTGTTCGCAACGCGATTGGACGAGCTACTTGGCTACACATGTCGCGATACCTTGAATATTAGCCGAGTCCCACTAATGTAGCCTAGTGTAGTAGAATGAGCATGCTAATTTTTTAATGTAAAATTAAGGAACCAACCTTCTTCAAAGCCTTAGCATCCTTATAAATCTGACTGCCGGGCTCGTTGAAATGGCAAGCATTTCTGACCATCAGCAACAAATCTTTCTCGAGATCTGTCAAGTTAGAATACTCCCCTCCTTGGATCTTCTGAGCAATAGTCTTCAGGTCTATAGGGAATTCGATGACGCTGAAGTATTCTGGGTAACGACGCTTTGACGGGAGGAATTGGAAGGCCGGGTAGAGCGGTCGACCGTCTATGTTTGCTGTCATTACCTGGGAAGAAATTTGTAGGTTGACTTTAGGTGTTAAGGCTGAATCACACTAAAACCGGTTGCAGTCCGGTCAGTGCAGTGCAGTCGGTGTGCAGCGCGGGTGTATTCCGAGAGGCGTCACACTAAACTGCACACATCTGCACGCATACAGACTGCACTGCACACATTTTGGTGTGACGTCCAATAAGGAAGTCCGTTGAATACTACGTTATTCGCGCTGTATAAAGCTGCAATGCACGCACTTTTCCCAAATCTTCGTGCGTGTCAGTGGGTCGTTGTCGACGAGTATATCGTGTCTCATGGACTGCTTACGGCGTGACGTCATTCATAGAGTTGAACTTTACCTTAGTTACATTGAGTTTATTTTACTAGTCCTCGCGAACTGCACCCGGTTTGATGTGCTCCAGCCTTTATCGTTTTATTACAGTTTAATACCCTATTCAGACGCGTGCGATTTTATGTAGGTCACTGATATTCTCAAATTAAATTTTGTAATACTTTGGATGGAGATAATTTTGCATGCGGTATAAGAAATTGAACAAAGTAACCGAAGGGGTAGTATATGGCCCAGACTTTTGCTAAAAACTGATGCAACATGTCAAGTACAAATTTACCACTATGTTATGTAATGTATGTGCAATAATGTGCTTATGTAATGTCTATTATTGATTCTAATTCTTTCTATTAGTCTAATTGATTGCTTCAAGGCTTGACGCTTTTTCTACATCGACGCGGCGAACCGCAGTACCGAAACTCCATCAAATCTGTCTTCCATTAAAAACAAATGCATATGTTGCATCTTGCTCTATCTGTCTTTAATTTAGTATACTTGCATCTCAGTCTAAATCCAATCAAACAAAATCGACATCCATCAATTCCTCTATCAATTTCATCAGGCCTAACATGTACACTGCGACCAAATTTTGTCGACTCTTTTTACCGAGACAGACGATATTTACATGTAACCTTGTCATGTTCTTACACAACAAAAATGTATGATTAAAGATAAAGCAAATTGATACTAAATAATTATCTTACCGAACTGAACAGCTCTTCAAAGATGTCCTCTTCAGTGTTTGTGGATGTCTCTGACATGTCTTCAGCTATATCTGACCGCCTGCTGGAGGAGCCATTGCGAGAGTGCTTTGGAAGCTTGATATCTTCACCTGGAAATAATAAATATATTATTAAAATAAGAATATATTTATTGTATAACTCTGTACAAAAGATGTTCCGAGTTGTAAATTAGTATCAACAGCCTGCCCATTTCGAGATGTGTTATGAAATTAAAAATTTGTAAGCAAATATATTATTAAACATTTTAAATACTTTGGCTGGCCTAAAAACTCTGACATCAAGACTAATAGCCACTCTATTACTCAACCAACGGCCATAAATGCCCATTGCAGCTTCTGGAGGATTGCGGCAGCCTGAAAAGGCTGCTAACCTTCTGGGAGCACCTGGGCTGGTTGGAGTAAGGGGAAGGGTAGAGAGATAGATCTCATGCACAATGGCCCAATCAAGTGGCTAAGTGCGGAAAACGCTCCGCTAAACAAACAAACTCAACCAATGTGTATGCCATGAAATTTGGCATATACATTGTCACAGGTAAAGAAAAGGACATAGGATACTAGACACCAAGATGAAGGTAGTTGTGAATAACTAGAACATACCATTTTCAAGAGAATTCCTAGCCTGATTGTAGAGTTTCCACAGTTCAACAGCATCCTTGTACTCCACGGAATCAGGCTTGTAGAAAGCTTTAGCATTGCTGACGAGCAGATCAATGTCTGCAGAAAGTTCCTCAATGTCCTCATAAGTATCAGTTTTCAGCTTCTGTTGGACCTGCATTCAGAAGTGGGATTTTATGTTGTGTACAGTTTTTACATTTATGTTTTATGTCAGACCTAGAAGATAGACCTGTTATTTAATAAAATGTTTTGGCCTTAGACGGTTAGATATTGCACAAAGTTCTTGTTTTCTTTGAAATTAGTGGTTGGGGCCTGAAATTGACAATGCCTTTAAGGCGAAAGAATTAGAAGTTTTCATTAACATAACATATCATCACGCCTTTCCCCCGAGGGAGCTCCAGTCATGTAGCAGATGACATACAATATGCACATATGTTCACCCAATGAACAAATTGGTGCGTGCCATCGGCTGGGTTCGAACCCGGTCCCTCTGGCTTGAGGCGGACCTTCTCCCAACTAGGCAAAATAACTCACCCTCAGTAAATCAATAGGCTGCGACACCACTTCATAGTACTGCGGTTCTTGCCGTCGCTTAGGTGCTCTGATGAAATAGTCGCAGAGCAATGTCCCGTCTTCCTTCTTGAAAGATCTGATTGTGTCATACAGTTGCTGACACATTTCACCCTAGAAATGACATAACTTCACAAACTGGATATTAATTATGTTATAATGGTGAACTCACTCATATTTTGTACATAAAGGTACCAAGTCTAATGTATCCTCTGATTAGACAAAGGTAACCATGCAGATTCTAATGTTTACATTGTAAGTTATAAACATGTATAGGGATTTCCTTTTTTCCAACGGTGTGGATACAAATGTTTACTACCAACTTTATCTGTTATGTGTATGTACTAAATAATCGAATGTAAAATGAGTGTAAATAAAGATAATACCCACACCGTCATGCATTTTTAGACTTACAGGATCCAATTTCTTCTTTCTCCGCGAAGGCGGGGGGCCAGGATTGTGCTCTATCCCATCATCGCTGTCGTCTAAATCAGCGCCTCTGCTGGCGGCAGACGACGCGCGGCGTCGCTTGCTCATTTTCACCTGATTTTAAAGGTAACACCTAGACGATAGACACAATTTACATCTTTTCGTGATAAATAAAGTTGATTTGAAGAGTTTTAATTGAGAAGTGGGAACAAAAGATTAAAGAAGTGTTATTTTAACAAAAGTACTAACTCAACACAATCACGGATGGATTCGCTTTACATATTTGGGAAACCCTAACGTACGCAACAATTATGTCCGGCCCAATTTTGTAATACCAAATTAGTATGGCCTATCATAGGTGACATGAAATTTTTTTAAAAACCTTAGCATACTGTCACCCCGTTCCAAGGATTTGAAATGAGCGTACTCTTATGTTGCAATTAAACAAACTGTCGAAGTCGATAGTTAAAAAGCACTGTAGATGTTTATCTGAAGTTTTTCAGGGAAAATGTAGGTGGTTTAGTTGGATTTAAGTAATTTATAATATTTAATATCAAGAAGGTAGGAAATACCACTGAAGAATACATACTGCAAGCAATTAATTTGTAAAGAAACTGACGGTCAACTTCCCATAAACAAGGGATAACAGAATGCCATAACCCACTACTTTCACATTCTGGACACTCGTCTAAATATCTATAGGTAGATATATAACAGATAGCTGTTTCAAGCCGGGCGCCAGTGTGTGGCAATCAGTCCTTCGATGTGGACAGGGACGCCATCATCACCACAACAACGTACGTAACGTACGTTTATATTGTTGTCAAAACTGCCACCAACGCCATCTAGCGACAGATGAAAATGCAGAAATGCATTTAATTTTGGAAAAATCTTCTAGTGTTTATCCCATGGACATAATATTGTACAGCCAGATTGTGAGATAATGTACGTACGGAATGATATTTATGTACACAAATTATCATCGTGTGGATTATTGGCTCCTCCTACCGGTCGCGTTCAGTAGATTGGCCCGGAGCGCACCTAGAATGCAGTTCGCCGTTCGAAACATCAATGTACTACTACTGTAATGTACTACTGTAAATTACTTCGTAATACATCAATGTGTTATGAAGTTACACTCTTGGTGCGCTTGTTGGATCAAAATAATCGCGTAAAATAATAGTTCGCGTCGCGTCAGACAGCTCCAGCGCACTCTGAGTGCAACTTCACCATACAACACCGATGCCGATGTTTTGAACGGCGAAGTTGGACTCTAGATGCGCTCCGGCTCGGGTAAAAAAACTTTTTTTCTACGTTTTTGCTCTGAACATGACCCGGCAAATAAACCGTTAGACTAACATTGCAAAACGAAATAAAAAGCGGAAAGTGATGGTGTTGGTAGGAAACTTCAACCTTGGAAAATAATAAGGGAAGAAACTGGAAAAGTTCAAGACTTCAGGGACCTGTGGCCCTATTCGGAGATTTGAGATTTTCATCTCATCTTTTTTCGTCCTTGTTGCTCTCGTTTGAAACGTCATAGGTGTGAGAGTGACCAAGATAAAATCTCATCTCATCTCACGCGCAGGAATAGCCCCACAGAGTAGACTCGGAAAAACTAGAATAGAAAGAGAAGTTTCTGAGATTCCTTCTTGCTTCTTGAAATAGTAAAAGTATGTATTTTATTACTCTTATTAGTAGTAGTAAGTTAGTAATAAGTTCAAAATTTGGAGGTATTTTCATGAACGTAGAAAAAAACTTTTTTCTACGTTCATGGGTATTTTGTTAAATTTGGAAAAGCCACTGGCTCCCGACACACAGTCTCTGACTAGTTTGGGAATCAAATTTCAAATTGTCACATGTAATTTATACCCAAATAAATTATTTGTATCTGAGGTGTGATTTTAAGCCTAATATCGAACTTAATTGCTTTATGTTTTGATTGTACAGCTTACGCCTACTTAGGTAACTCCATTGGTTTTCCATTTTCAAATTAGTTAGTTGTGTAGCGGGGTGGTGGGACAAAAAGACAGGTTCGCCAAGCAGCCGTCTACCTACCTCGCGCCAGTGACGTCAAGCAGCCATAATCTGTCGCGTGACATCTTTTGTTAGCCGAACTACAGAGAACAAGTCACGAAAAAACCAATAACAGTTGTCTATTCCTTCGTCATTATTTAGGAGGGCCGCGACGCTCTGAAATTTCCATACAAACGCGCTACTCAAATTTCTTGAAAACTATTTGTCAGATTATGATGAAATTTAGCATGTACAATTAAATTAACAATATCTCCGCCCCTATGTTTTTGGTTTTTTTAAAAAACGTTCTCAAGCTAAAATAGAGGTATGAAAAATATCCGCATTTTTAAGGGGTCACTTTTGACTGATTTATTCAATAGATAGACAAAGCAAATCATAAATTCCATTACATAAGGAGGTTGTCCAATGGGAAATGAATCCAATACAAGGGAAATTATTAGTCACTGACGAATGATTACAGAAGTGCAAAAGTCATAAAAAAAAATTGCACTTTGTAGCACTGTAAGCACTTGTTGCACTGTAGGTACGAGTAAGTTTAGAGGCTCGTCAGTATCATTACTCGCTCTCTTCGCTCGTCTTCTTCTAGACGAAATGGCTATACCTTAAGCCAATGCGAAGTTAGTCTAGGTCGAAGATAGTTAGGTCACCGGACTCATAAGTTTATAAGAATCTACATAAAAAGGTTGATTCATAGTTCCATTCAGTGACTCTCAGTCTAAACAAAACTAAAATAATTTTGAGCGCAAGTTAAAATGACTTTTAAAACTATGTGAGCTAAGATCAAATTGAACTGCAATAATCTACCGCACGGACGGCAACGCTTTTAACCAAAAATTTGAATTTTTGGGCTCGGTAACCGTTTTTTATTGTTATGTGGAAACTAAGAGGTCTAGGAATCTGAAATGTTAAGCTTTAATTTTTGCCCTTTCAATCAAAACTCTACGTATGCATTATATTAGTATGATGTATTTTTATGTAAGTTTTATGTAAATAGTTTATTTAGGTGTATAGGCTCGATGTTTTGTTGTTTCTTTGTATCAATCTTATGTTTATTTTAGTTATTTTTGCACACCCTGTCCCATACTCATTTGTCGTATCCTCTCCATCCTAAGGTTGCCTGGAAGAGATCGCTTTTAGTGATAAGGCCGCCAGTTGTTACACTATTTAATAAGTTTTATCATTATTTTTCTCTTGTTGTTTTGTTATCTGTGGTGTGAACAATAAAGAGTTTATCTATCTATCTATTTAACTATTTAAGTTTGATAGTTTCGTTGATTCAGCATGTGTCAGCTGGGGTGATATTACCTACGAGTACTTCAGCTTACACATACCTAGGCTTATTGCCAAAATTGGCCCACGGCTATTAAACGAAAAATCTGTTGAAACTGAAAGACGACGATGGTACAATAGTCACAGACCGCGACAACATTATGAACATTGTTGAGGATTTCTACTCTAGACTATAAGCATCACAATCGGCAGAGCCAGAGTCGACTATAAATGATGGAAAAACACCACTTAATGCATATTTAGATAAAGATAATAATAGGTATACTTAAAAAAGCCCTGTACAACATGAAAGCTGAAAAATCTCCTGGCGAAGATGGCATCACAGCTGATTATTTTGTGCCTGTGGTGACCCTGTCATAAAAATCCTTGACAAACTTTTTAATCAAGTCTTACAAGGTACAGGCACACCAAACTCCTGGAAAACAGCCATTGTCACCATCCTACATAAGAAAACAGACATTTCCAAGCTTTCTAATTGCCGTCCTATAAGCCTACTCTCGCATACCTACAAGCTTTTTGCAAAGGTATTACCCGTACTCTTGATGAATGCCAACCAAATGAGCAGGCCGGTTTTCGAAGTGGTTTCTCGACCATCGAACATATCCACGCGGTAGAGCAGTTGATGGAAAAGAGTTTGGAGTATAACCGTCCTCTGTGCATGGCCTTTGTCGATTACGAGAAGGCTTTCGACAGTGTTGAGCATTGGGCTGTTTTCAGCTCTCTCCATCACTGCTCTATTGATGCTCGCTATGTAGATTTGCTTCGAGAACTGTATACTCGTAGGTAGTTCGGCAACTATTTGCATAGTTGCCGAACTACCTACGAGTGCGGCTACACAGGCTAACCGATCCCATATCTATCAATGGGGGAGTGCGACAAGGAGATGCCATATCACCCAAGCTTTTTACGGCAGTCTTGGAAGACGTCATACAAACGCTTGCATTGGAAGAAACTGGTTTCAACATAAACCGCGTGTCTTCTTGTTGCACTTGCGGTGTGCCGACGATCTTGTGCTGTTTGCCGAGACCCTGGATGATCTCCAAAGAATGATTAAAGACCTTTATCATACTTCTCTCCGAATAGGTCTCAAGATGACAATGTCCAAAACTAAGGTTATGGAGAGAGATCTAGGTGGCTCGTACCACAGAATAATGATTGGGAACGTGATACTTGAGACCGTTAACCAATACCTGTACCTTGGGCATATTTTATCTTTCGATAAAGAGCTTCGGGAGAAAGAGATTTCTAGGAGAATTCAGCTGGGATGGACGGCATTCATCAAACTTTATGACGTCCTTCGATGTTCTACAATGTCTGAAAACTCGCCTTTATAACCAGTGTGTCCTGCCCGTCATGACGTATGGTGCTGAGACATGGGCCCTTACATAGGAGGCTGTGCACAAAATGCAAGTAGCAGAAAGAGCCATGGAGCGCGCCATGCTCGGCATCAAGTTCCAAGACCGAGTGAGAAATGTCGAGATCCGACGTCGCATCCAGTGGCCCTATTGAGATTTTCATCTCACCTTTTTTCATCCTTGTTGCTCATGTTTGAAACGTCATAGGTGTGAGAGTGACCAAGATAAAATCTCATCTCATCTCACGCGCAGGAATAGCCCCCCTGGTTCGTGACATTGGGATGATAATCACGAAACTCAATGGAACTGGGCAGGACATGTTGCCAGGCAGAGTGATGGCAGGTGGACTAAAATGTTGACGGATTGGTGGCCGCATATCGGCAAATGAAGCGTTGGTCGGCCGCCAGCACGCTGGGTCGACGATATTGTAAATGTCGCGGGTCGAACCTGGACAAGATTGGCACAGGGTGCGTTGCATACGGGAAGAGAGGCCTATGCTCAGCAGTGGGCGATTACGGGCTGATGATGATGTTGATGACACTCCATTTCAAATGAAAAATACTTGTTGATTGTGTTAAAAGGTATTTTTTATTTAAATAATTCAGTTTCCTTGAATGAATATGCTTTTGATACAAAAAATAGGTTTTTATTTATTTTAACATGTTAATGTTTTTCGAGTGTGAAAAAGAAAACTAATAAAAATTATGGAAAAAATATAATAAAAAACAGGAATCATCCGCCTTGCATGTGCAGTGGCACTGGCGTTGCACTAGAAAAACCATAGTATGTGTTTTCAGCAGTCAAAATGTAAATTGCCTTAACTATGATACTAGTTACTACTTTCTTTAGGACTTGAATGTATGTAAATTGGAAACCATTGCGGAAAGTGTGACAATAATAGTACTAAGCCACTGTGTGACTCTCTCTGCAACCTTTTTAGATGATCTAGAGCCAGTTCCACATATTTGCTTTGAAATTTATGTGGTAAGGTACTCAAATCAATGTCTAGTAAAACAACAATGAAAGTTAGCTGTGCTGGGTACAAAATAGATATGGTATTTGAGCAGTTTGCTTTAACATTTTTGATAAATTTTGCAACTAATGTTTTAATGTCCATATTGTAATTTGTATGAATGAAAAGGTGATTCAAAATTCTGATACAGACCTGAAAACATGTAGAAGATTTTGAACATTTATTTACTAAATCTGTTAAAATTTTTGAGGAGAATAATTCTTCTAATTGCAAATTAGGTTCTGTAAGTAATCGGTGACAAATATTGAGTAAACATACTTCTATTTCTGCCCTCATTTTTAAGGCCATATCGTTACAAATATTAGCATTGGCACAGTTATCTAAGCTTGTATTAGTCCACAAATTTTTGGCTAATGCCAAGTTTTTTTTGTCAGACATATCCCACTGTATAATGTCTCTAGATATTGATTCGACATAAGAATTATTTTCACTCAAATTTAGCAGAGCTTGGGCAACTTCTGGGTTCATAGAACATTGATAGTCCGAGATAATATCAGCTTCTTTTATTCTTCTTACAAGGAACTCGTCCAGGATTTTTTCTACAGGGTTTGTGGCCTCGTTTGTTTCCGAACTTCTCAAACTGCCTTTGTACACCTCTGATAATGAATTTGTAAAGTTTTCATCAATTTCCAAGTGGTTGTCAGGTTCTAATCGACATAGTTTGCGTATATTAGCTAGGACAGAATGCCGCATGTTGTTGTTTATTTTAGAATCTTGCTGGGAAATGCGGAGAATCTTCACGAAGCTCCGAGCGAGAGCACCAGCGACGTTTCTGTCGATGAGGGGGTTTTCATACGTGAATTCAGGACAAACATTATTATCGTTCGCATTAATAATCTTTGTTATTAGCTGCTTATTCATTTTACTTAACTTTTACTCAAATAATCAAATCAGAATTCAAAACAAAAAACAAGGCATGTTTATTTCCTTTTTTTGACATTTGACATTAATATTATTTGACAGTGACACTGACAGCTTACAGTCGCAGAATAAAAACAATACCGTCATTTTATCGCCATCTAGCGTCGAGTAGCAATTCAATTGATTAAAACTAATATGAGTAAAACCAGATAGATGGCAGCACCAGTCTGTCATCACGACATAAATAAATAATAAATAAATATTCGGGACACTTGAACACACGGTCGTCTAACCCCAAACTAAGCAAAGCTTGTACTATGGCGGCCAGAGACTGATATATATACTTATATACTTTTAAATACATACATAAATAGATATTAACACCCAGACATAGAACAAACACAAATATTCATCATATGAATGTTTGCCCTAGGTGGGAATCGAACCCACGCCCCCTAGATCAGAAGGCAGGTTCACTACCGACTGAGCCACATAATTGAAAACTTTATTCGTAGGTCGTTGAATACTATGATGGGGGTGAATAGGAACGTGGCGGCGACGGGGTGAATCACAGACATCCAATGTGGGGCGAATAGAGACTAATCTAAGAACGTTAATGTATCGTACAATTTTAAGACTTTTGAAATACTTTTTTAGCAATGTATCGACCAATAAAATGACTTCAATTTGGTACATTTTATTTTTTCATATTGTCTGGATCTTTAATGGTAAAAATGGTCTTAGTTTCGTCTCTGTTCACCCCGCCGTTCCTATTCACCCAGTTTTACGGTAGTTTTAGAGTCAACGTTTTATTATATAATTACGGTCACTCGGTATATCATAACACTAGCTTCCATTGCCATTTTTTATTGCAATACTGGACCGGCAATATACAAGTACATCACAATATTAAATATTGTGGTGAAAAATATTTTGAGTGTGGGCCTACTAAAGAAAAGTTATATTATTAGTGCCCACCTTGAGTAGAGTAAAGAGTAACCTACCTACTAAGAATTTACACATAAAAAGGATTTTTTGAATTTTCTCTATATAGGTAAGTAGGTAGGTACTTAACTGTAGATAGTGTTATGATAAAAAATAAGTCCTGACTCTACTCACCTTTAATGTAACCTTCACGGAGTCTTAAATGTATCTAAGCCAAGATTTCATCAACCTCTTCATTAAGTTTACAGCCGAGACTCTGTTAGTACCTAGTTTTAATAGAAACTTAATTAAATGACAGCGAAAACGACCTCTTAGATAAACATACACGATTTTATTGTCTAAGTACTTACATTGTTAAAATTATTGCTTTGGGGCTCTGTTACAGAATAATAATAGTAACCACCTTAGACAATACAACCCATTTATTAATGTTGAAGGTGGCTAAATTCATAACTAAAATTTTACGCTGAAGTTGTTTGGAAAATGGGACGATGGCTCCCCCACTCTTCGGTATGCTAAGTTTGTTGTATCGTGAGCCCTTTTAAGAGTAACAAAGAGAGTAGATTTCGGTGTTCTTTCTCTCTCTCGGGCGGGGCTTGAAAAAGCGTTGCCCACGTGTTTAAGGTTCTCAATGTGAGGTCCCGAAGGTTATTTATTAACTTTGGGCCCCACAAATACTGACTTTCATTCATTGACTTAAGTTTATTTTGGAAGGACGGGACCAACCGACGTTTTCAATTGTTAGAATTTTTCTGATTTCAGGGTGTTACGAATGATATGTTATGGTGTTATGCATGATATCCAATTATATAGTATGTAAATAAAACAAAATAGAATACAAATCTTTAAAGCTTCGTTGAAGCACCGCGCGCCGTTTCGTTGACCCGCGGTCAATTAACGTCACATTTTTCTTGAGCCAGCCACATTTGCACATCTCACACGTGTAGGCACGCTCCGATGCGACGTATTTAATGAATAGCTAGATAATTCGTTGGCACCAATTTACAAGTAAGTAAATACTAAATAGTAGCTGTTACTCGCCACTTCGTTTGCGTGTATTCAGAAAATAGCTTCTAAAAACCTTCCTCTATTCTGATATACTGTAAGCAATTATCAAGATCCATTCAGCCGTTTAGCCTTAGAAAGCCTGAAACAGACAGTCAGACAGAGATTACTAATACTATTAGTGTCAAAGCAAGGTAGAGCACGCGGACAATGATTTTTCTTCAGCTTGGTTTCATGTAATATATAATAATGTAATGTAAATAATAATGTATAATGTAATATCAGCAATGAATAATAAATAATAATGTATTCCTTGTCTGATGTTGACGGTGCACAATGTTTAGTTCACCGTCTCTACATATTTCGCTCTATGGTTTCGTTGGGGCCATTCAAGAAACGGATGAGTTATTGAGACTCGGAACTCTTTCGAGCGATCTAACGGTGTAAATCAAAGATAATAAAATCAGTAGGTCGTATGTGTAGAAAATTTAGCTTTAAAAACTAGGTACCTATACTCTTCACGTCGGTCGTAGGACGAAGTAATATCAAAACGATCGATTCAAATTCTGTCAAACAAAACAAGACTGGCTAGCTTGTAAAGCCAACCATCGAAAGCAGAGCAACTGAATTTAGGCAAGCTTCAACTTATTTTTTTCTTGAGAGATAAATTGGTAAGAGTTGTCTACTGCTACATGGTCTGTGGTGTAAATACATGATAATTAAGATATCCGTAATATTCCATTATTCATTTCGTTTTGTGAAACATCTGAAGATGTAAGACACGACTTAGCTTTCACCTTTTGTACTGAGATTACTTATTTAGCGTAGGTTAGAAGTTAATACTTTGACTTGTGTAGGCAAGAAGAATATTATCAAAGTAGGTACTTATCCCTAAAAAAAAAAAATAAGATGCGTACTAACCATCCGGCCTGTCTTCGCACGGTACCTAAGATAAGATAAGATAAAGATAAAATGTTTATTATCAATACTGAAATCAAAAAATGCAATAAGTGAAAAACTTAGGAATTATGTTATTAATTTAACTTAGGTACAAAAGAAAAGTAGACATAGTTTTTCAAACAATTCCTGCGGCTCCGTATACTAGGCACAAGGCCCGCATCTATAATCTTTGCGTGAAAAATTATCTGACTGATATGATGATGAGAACCGCATCAAAATCCGTTGCGTTGTTTATGAGGAGTTAGCGGATATGACACAGACAGAGGGACTGACGCGAAAAGCGATTTTGTTTTATACTACGAGTAACTATTAGTGATAGAAAATAGATAAAAAAAAGAAATAGGATTTTGTCTACGACTATATCAGGAGCCGACGTGCACAAGTTAGTGCAGAACCGACTGGGAGTAGAGGCGCCGGTGGTAGCGATGCAGCGCCTGGAGTCAACTGTACGTGAGACTTATTTCAAGTCTTACTTACTACGGGTTCCAGCGAAACACAAGGCAGCACTACTCTCGCCTGAGTTCTGGCCAAAAGGGCTAGTGTTCCGGCGCTACTGGGAGGCCGCACAGGGAGCAAAAGCCCAGAAGATTTAGTTAATTTTATTATTTATTTTCTATGGGCCTCTGTAACTTGCATTGTATGCAAGTTATATTGCCTGAAATAAATGCATTATTATATTATATTATTATTATTTTATTATTGATGCACTATTACTAAAACTGTAAGCGTAGACCTGCTATACATTACAGAGTATAAGTAAATTCAAAATATTTTCCAGAAAATTATGAAACGTTAAATTTCCCGTGATTTTAAAAGAAAAGTTAGATAAGTACCTATATATTTCTATGTAGGTTCTCCTCCCTCCCAAAACACGTTTTAGAGCTGAAATCCCAAAATGGGCACACTTCTACACTGGTTTGTTTTTAATTTCTAGTGTAATAATACAGTAGATAACATATCGTCACGCCTTTCCCCCGAGGGGGCTAGCAGAGGTGTAATACAACACCCACACTTCGCCGGACGATATTCAGTCCCAAATGTGACAGGGGGCAATCCTGTCGCCACACACCGGGCTCCAGTCATATAGCAAAGTCAGACCGGTTTTCTAACCGGCCATTATACATGCACAATTCCGTACACACGTACTACAAAATTAAAAATCCCCCGTCACCGATTTTCATTAACATCGATTTACATCAAACATAGCTAAGAACACTCCCTAATAATTCACATTTCAAACTAAAAAAACAAAATCAAAATCGGTTCATTCGTCACAGAGCTACGATGTCACAGACAGACACACACACACACACACACAGGGTGTTATAATAACACAAAAAAACCTATGTTTGTATAAGATAAGATATGATAGTTTATTTCCAAAAATACTAATTATTTACATTTTCACAGTTAATACAAAAATTGAAAAATCCCTGAAAAATAAAAAGACAATTCCCAATTATACCTGCGGTCCCACACTAGGCTCAAGGCCCGTAACGTGGAAACCAAGAGGTCGAAAATAGACTAAATTAAAGAGGTGTCTTATCGAATATCAACAGTTATCAAAGTTTGAATTTAATAATTCATGTTAAAAGTAAGACTAGTAAGTGTGTTGAGTGTGTGTGTGCGTGTGTATGTGTACCGATGCACAATTATTTTTTCAAAGTATTTCTTAGGTACAAAGGCTATGTATAGTTTTTAAAGTATCTTATTATCGCAACCATCGCCTTTCGGGCACATAATGTTAAGATTCTCTAATGGAATTGCTTAAGGTAAAAAAAGTAGGTAGGAGCTAGCTAGAAGTAGCTTAAATTTGTAAGGCAAGGACGTAGGCAATTCTTAAGTTTAATGCAATTTAAGTGCCATTAGAATTTAAGTGACTAATTGAGCGTCTAAAATCTTGCCAGCTAAAACGCTACCTTATAAGATTTCGCGCGTAACTAACAAAATCATTCACGTAACTCTTCCTTAATATAATTTGAGAAGATTTAAGTATAAGTCATAAAATACGAGTATATTATTAAAGAGCATTTCCAGAATTTGTTTTTGATTTCATCAGTAATGCTTTATAGCGTTTTCGTGATCTTTTAACGTTACTCGGACAGATTTGTTTGAGTTTCTGAGTGAAAGCGTTGGAACGGAGTCAGAGTTCATGGAACATTTAAATAAACTTAACTATTATTGATATAATTTTCAACACTTATTTTTGGTTCAATTATATGGCTACGTTTTTATGAATTGCAAGTCTTACAGATTTACGAAAGCACTTGCCTTTCTCTAAAGACGTGCCTCAAGGTAGACTTTCGTTTTGACATTCGGCTGAAAAATGAAGATGGTTAGTAAAAACAGCTCTCTTTTTCCGAACGAGGCGGTCGAGTCTATTAAATAACTTTGAGGTTCGTGTATCTTTGATACCCAAATTGAATACAACATTTTGACTTTGACTTTGACAGCAAAAGAATACATGGATAGCCATAATTTTATATCTCGTTGAGGTTTTGGCGGGAAGCGAAAAGATGGTGTCGTAATTTTGTATTATGTAGGTAGGTACATATTTTTTAAAACTTGTGATTCTTCGAGTGTTAAAGTGTAAAAATGGTGGATTATTAACGTTTACCGGTTCGTCAACGTGCACGAGTGTGGACAAATGATACAAACATTGCGAAACGCGACTTTTTGTGTTCTCTGCAATACTTTAAAGTTTCAAGAAAATATCCATAACTTTACTGGAATGGGGAAAGGGGAAGGATTCATCATCTTCATCATCACCTCATCATCTTCATCCCATCATCTGTGAAAACGAATGATTACTATTTGACACTGGCAAATGCACATGACGAGCGACGCCAAATTCCCCTACATGGGGGAGAAAGAATTGATGACGACATGAAAAATCGTCATCGTCATCGAATCGTCGACATGAAAAAAATTGCTAACTAACCTAACAAGCACGGCCTTTACCTATTTACGTTTCTATTAGGTTTTACCCTTCAGCTCTTTTTCTAACAAAGCAGGGGGGCTATTCCTACACGTGAGATGAGATGAGATTTTATCTTGGTCACTCTCACATCTATGACGTTTCAAAGGAGAGCAACAAGGATGAAAAAAGGTGAGATGAGAATCTCAAATCTCCGAATAGGGCCACTGGTTCGGAAATGAGAAGAAAGGCAGATAATTTTAGTCCTGTTAGTATAAAAAAAGGACGGACATTAGTAGGGACATTTGGGACTTACCAATTACCCCCGTACTCACAAGCGTTGCTCTGAGCGCTCGAACGCACAGGGTACCTACAGAAAATGTATGGCAGCTGGCATGTCAATGTACTGAGAAACATCGTACTAACAATTTACATGTGCTTACAATTGCACGAAAACTAATATTAATTCCCAAACTATACGTTAGCCATTTTAATTCGTTAACGTCGAGGTAAGAATGACCAAGCGAGTAGCGTAGTTTTTTGCGTCAATGTGTGCGTGTTGTGTACATATACGACAGTAGCGTAGTTTTTGATGGTTTTTGGCTTCACGTAAATCATACGCCGTGCGCCATCTAATTAGGTAAGTATTACTTGTGAATCCAGGGGTGAATATCGTCCGGCATAAAGGTGTTGTAATACACCTCTGCCAACCCCTCAAGGCAAAAACGTGACGATATGCTTTAGTAGAAACTCCACAAGTACTAAATAGGTAGGTATAAAAGTAAGTTCGTTTAGGTACTCATTAGGTTCTAAATTCGTCGAAAGCTGACTGCATTATTTACAACGAAACATAGTGCGTGATCGCTAATGCAAATGCAATGAAGAAATTACTTTTCACATGCTTTGAAACGTGGCTACTGCTTCATCTGCAGGAACCAGCCTCTTTAAGCCCCACACGAAGGCATATTACCTGCTCTGGGCCGCCAATTACGAGCATGGTATTATTGAGAAGAACATGGCTTAACGGCTTAATTTTAGCCGCTAAGGGTGCTTTCCACTAAAAGATGAGCGGTATGTTTGACGAGGAATAACCTAACAACAAGATCACTTAATTTTTTATTCAATTGTTTTATTTCATTGACTTCAGTGATCTTAATGGCAGATTTTTTCTCGCTACACAACTTGGCACAGCTCATCTTTTAGTGGAAAATCTTCTTTGGGTACGTACCCAGTGGAGTAAGAGGTTAGAAATTATCCACCAATCGTATTACTTCATTTACACACCAAAGTGATCCGATTGGTAGATTTCTCCTCGCGCACCACACATTATCCCAGCACATCTCCAGTGGGTACACATCCTCAGCATGGTAAGTCTTTAATAACTTATGCCTTCACCGCTTAAGCCAGCTGTGACCTAAGTGGAGTGTTCTGTTTGCTCTCGTATAACGTTGTAATCTTGTTTTGAAAACAGAAACAGAGGAAAATAAACTGAAGTTTCCATTTTAAGAAGTTCATTACATGGGTTAGAAACTCGTGCCTTAGTTGTTAGTTCCATTAGTCTAATTGCTAAGATTATGTACTTATGCCTAGCCTAGTATCTAAGTTCTGTCCTTAGATATATACTATGTAGATAGATTTTATCTATCTATGCTTGTAAGGTACTTACGAAGACCCCATCTTTCATGATCTAAAAAACAAGGTAAACATTCCACGACCAAACACGTAATGACATCCCTCGTCATCGCCATCTGTCTCTTTCGAACTAGTTGTAAATGAGTTATATTGATCTTGCTCAAGCATCGATTGACGTCACTACGTGTTGCCCACGTGACCGGAATGCTAATCTGGCGGAGTATATTATTATACCATGCCATCTCTAGTTTCCAGTCCAGAAAGCAACAATCAAGTGTCAGTGAATCAGCGAACAGTCCACATCCCCACCACATCATTTGTTACCCAATACGTCTGAATAAAATAATAGAACCGAACAATGACCTATTATTTCAGTAAGGCTCGATTATCTCGCCCACCCAAGGTATAGGCTGTCTCGCTCGCACGCTGTCGGTGGTCTTAACGAGACCTAACAGCCAGGGAAAATTACAGTAAAGGCTGATTTACATCGACGCAGTGTTTTAAGCTAGCGGTAGAATGCAGTAACGCTAAATATTTTTTTTACAAATGTACTTACCTGCTTACACATCTCAATGAAGTAATGTAGAGTTTGTTTTGTTTTTCAGTAGCGTCAGGGTTGAGAAGGTCGTCAATCGTGGGTCAACCCTATAGACCCCATTAGCATGACATCACCGAGACAGATGGAACAGCAATATAAAGTCAATATCTAGCAGAGGAATAAAATAGGCTGTGGAAGGGTCTTCTTCTTCGTCGTGCTCTTCATTACTGAAGGTCGTGCCTGTCTTGAAAAGCTTTCACCGAGGCGCTCATCACTTAACTAGCTGCTTCCACACCAGTTTGTCTTCGGTTTGTCTCAGAGCAGTAGTTACGGAGAGTCATGTAATCGTCTTTATTTGGTTGGACCATCGGGTCTCGATCGGCCTCGTGGTCTCTTGCCCTCTATCTTTCCTAAAAAGGTAGATGATGAAATACATTTCAATCTAGTAAGTAAAGGATCTGCAGTATCTTGCGCTGGATTCAAATAGAGCAAACACTCCTTCTTCCAATTGTCAACGGGTCGTCTTTTACTTGTTAGCTTAGAATCTAAGCTAAGCTATCTATTTCGGTTTAGCCAAGTACTCTCGCGAAATTTAAGCCGTCATTTTGGTGCCATAAATGGCATCGTACGACACTTGCTACGTATGGGCATATCCTTCCTTTTATATTATTGAAACAGATTTTAACAATCAACCAGTTATCCAACTTTTAGAGAGGAAACATTTTAGTTAACCAAATTACGTTTGCGTGTGTGCCCGTGACAAGACAAGCACACACATCTCAGCGAATTTGTGGCTTGCGTTTTCTAAAGGCGTTGTTTGAAAACCATTCTTATATACTATATTTTATTTTGACTGGGTTCAAATATCTCGACTACCCATACTGTTACAACACTACACGCACGCCTTTTTTACATGATTACAGCGATTTTTGCAATAAATCGATTCTCCCCGATGGGACAGCATTAAACTTGCATTAATTCGGAATCGATACTCGATTAATCAGCCAATGAAGCGATAACCGTGTTGCGTGCCAGCGATTTATTTTTTAAAGCATCGAATCGTTTTTGCAGCCCATTTGGTGGGAAAAACGTAAATGAGTAAAACATTTTCCGCTTGCTGGTTCTAGAAATTGGATATTTGTTGTAGTGTTGGTTTATCAACGAGATTAACAGCCCATACAGTACCTAAAGTATTAGAAGGCTTTTAATAGGGGTTTTAAACAAATGGCTATTGTCAATGGCTCCAAAGGATTCTATAATGTCAAAGAGTATTTTATTAATGGCTATTTATTTTATTGATAAGTTTTATTTTATTTTTTGTGTTAGAAATCAGAAATCAAAATTTATTGATAACTCCTACAGTTAGACGTCACAGGTGAATATTTATAATTTAAAATGAATGTCAGAACAATCTAAAAACAAAAATAATTGATAATTACATAAGTATGTCAAATTAAAAAAAAAAAAAAATTATGTCATAAATTCAGTTAAGCATACTCGTAGTCAGTTAATCTATTTGCTGTTATAAATTAGTAATTTTTTTATTAAATGTTTATTTAAAACAAGTACTTACATTTTATGTATTACTTTAGTATTAAGTATTACTTTAATACCATAAGTAAGTAACTTACTATAATTTTGCTAAGTAGATTGCTGATTTGCTAACCTTAGATCAAGATGATGTAAGAGTTTCACCGACTTTATCTTTATGTACCTACACAGTTTAGTAAATAAATTAGCAAATATTGTTATTAAGGACATATTCATTAAAGTGTGACGATCTTAAAGTAAATTAATGACGATTCGCAAGGTATAACTCATAGTATTGAAAGTAGCTAACTGAATACTAATGAATGTTATTATCATATGAAAATAAAATTATTCTATTCTATTACTTATATTCTAAACGTTTCTGATTTCTGACCGACCGGGTCGGTTTGTATTGGCCGATAGTTTGGTCGGCTTCTTAGTCAGGATGAAGAGGTATGCACATTACATCAATTCGGTAGCGGCTGATAAAAAGTTTTTACGCTCGCTCGTAAAAGGGAATTTAATACATCAGTTTTAGGCTCATAATCCGAGCTATTGCGCACGCGTGCTTTTACTTTTTCATTATCCTATCCTACTAATATTATAAACGCGAAAGTTTGTACGAGTATGTATAGATGGATGGATGCTGTGGATGGATGGATGTTTGTTACTCTTTCACGCCAGAACGGCTGAACAGATCTGGATGAAATTTGGCACAGAGAAAGATTATGGTCTAGAATAGCACATAGGATACTTTTTAATCGCGGGTGAAACCGCAGGACGCAGCTAGTAGTGCCATAAAAATTAGTCAATAAGGCCTCTGTTTAGTGTAATGCCTTTACAATTCCAATACTTGGCAGTATTAGAATAATATATACTTACTAAGCAAGGGATACCTAAGCTGTAGCCTCTAGGTACAAATACTGGTTCCGTAAACTCAACACGCAACGACATTTACTTACCAACAAGCGAGGTGGTGGTCTAACTCAGACTAATGCAAGTTAAAAAAATCTTTCAAAGCTTTCGATCAGAATTACATAGATGTAAAATCTCAGTACGCAAAATAACACCTTGAAAACAAGGCTTAGTCAAGTGTAAGCCTTGTTTCACTGTCAGTCGCTTTGTGGTTGCGTCGGTGTCACTATGCCTTAATGTGCTAAAACACTTTAGCAAATGTCATCATCGTTATTGCGGAATGATAAGGATTAAATTATTATAAAGTTATATGTGTTTGGTTATTTTTAATACGTTAAAACGTTGTGTCGCTGCGGTGCCACTTTAGAGGCCTGATTTTTTATTGAGACACGATATCTATGTATATCTTATCGAAGACTCCAGGCGCTTGACGCATGAGATGTTCTCTGATCACTCTCACACTTATGATTATTGAAACGAGAGAGACAATGACAAAAAAATATCACGACCTGGGGCCCTATTCTGAGATTTGAGATTTTCATGTCACTTTTCTTCGTCCTTGTTGCTCTCGTTTGAAAAGTCATAGGTGTGAGAGTGACCAAGATAAAATCTTATCTCATCTCACGCTTAGGAATAGCCCCCCTGTAAGATTAGTTCTCGTGTTTCCCTATTCTTGACGCGCTAGATAAGATCTGTGGCCCTATTCGGAGATTTGAGATTTTCATCTCACCTTTTTTCGTCCTTGTTGCTCCCGTTTGAAACGTCATAGGTGTAAGAGTGACCAAGCTAAAATCTCATCTCATCTCACGCGTAGGAATAGCCCTATAGGTCACTTCCACTCCTATGACTATTTAAACGAGAGAGACAAAGACCAGAAAACAATCTCGAATTGTAAGAAGCCAGGCTCATTACCATCACGCGTCTATCACGATTCACGCGTGTCCTCTGACAGCTGTGGCTCACCTTTCGCACGGCTCCGACGATTCAGGCTGCCCTATGTGTGGTCTATCGTAGGATGACCATATTTTGTGAGTTTGTGATTTTTTGAAGTGAAACTTCTAATGCGACTTCCAACAAGGTTGCGTTAAACGTTTAACGCTCCTAGGGACAGGGAATAGAAAAAGACAGAGCGATTGTGAATGCGTGGCACTCGAACGCATGCGCGTAGTAAGAAGTTTCACTTCTTCTGCGCGGAGGGACTCTACGCTCTATTTTTTTTTTGTGTAAGGCTAATGCTGTTGATCACTAAGGCCTGTACACTCTGTACAGCGTACTGGACGTTACGCAAGCACAGTTGGCGCAGGACCTTTAGGTTTAGTGGGACAGGGCCTTCAGATTAAGTGACCATAGCTCAAGAGTGGCACTTCTAATCATCTCTACATAGCTTACAAGTTCTGGAACGTGTATTATTTAAGTATCTTTTTTGTTACTAAGACTTGTTTAAGATTTTATAGTTGGTAGGTGTATAATAGTTTTAACTACTTAATTTCATTCGCCTAAGTTTCTTATCTTCTTAGTCGTTAACACTCTTGTTAGAGTGGTCTTGGTCTTTGGTCAGGGTCGTGGCTCGCTTCACAATTCGTAGCCATTCGTCACGTATTTCTTGTGCTCATGTTGACGGAGCCGTTAAAGCAGTCCATATTTGGTCGGTCCACCGTAATGTTGATCTGCCGCATGGTTTCGTCCCCTCAATTTTACCCTGCCTTACCTTACCTCTCTTAAGAAATATGGGAATGACAAGTGCCCTTAGTTGCCCTAGTGCCCTAGTTGTGAGCCAAAATTTGTGAGACTGTAATTTATTTATTATTTGAAAAAATAATGCCCCTCAGTTTCTTGCCTGTTCTTCTGAGTAGAGGCTTTTTGTCCGAACAAGGCGGTCGAGTCTATTTAAATAACTTTGACGTTCATAAGTGTATCTTTGATACCTAAATTGAATAAAAACATTTTGACTTTGACTTTGACTTTGACTTTGACTTTGACTTTGACTTGACTTTGACTTTGACCTTACAAGTCGGATTTTCGTGGCTTTTTTGATATTCCGGTTACCCCATATTTTCTTCAGTTTCTCCATGGCTGTGACCTCGAAATCATGCGCCTGTTGATTTCATCAATACTTCCCTCCACTGTTTGAAATCAGAACGACATCACAGTTCGCGATTCTTGTGACTTCTGGCGATTTATTATTAGCACGGTCGACAATCATAACCTTAGTCATTGCTGCGGTTATTTTCAGGCCGAATTTGAGGCTGACGCGCTCCATTTTGCTTAGAAGCTCTTCCAGATGGTTGATACTTGTCGAGAAAAAGTAGTATCATTTGCATATCGCACATGGTCCATCTTTTGAGGAGACTCTATACGGACGTAGAGACCTAGGTGTTCCCATGGCCAGAAGAGATTCCCAAAGTTTTGACCACTTGACAGAATCAAACGCTTTTGAGAAATCAACGAAGCATATGTAAACAATAAACCTATCCTGTATTAAAACTTGACTGGGTAATACGTCACCTTGGCTCATCAAATTAGGTCAAATCCATGGAAACTCAGCCCCATAGTTCACACCAAATGGGAT
The DNA here is from genome assembly GCA_911728515.1 of Peribatodes rhomboidaria. Taxonomy (NCBI): domain Eukaryota; kingdom Metazoa; phylum Arthropoda; class Insecta; order Lepidoptera; family Geometridae; genus Peribatodes; species Peribatodes rhomboidaria. The sequence continues at coordinate 5,661,963 of OU452190.1, forward strand.
CTCAAGATTCTCAAGTCGTCAATCTCGGGGCGATCAATCACTGCCGCGTCGACGTGCGAGTCAATTATGCGGAAACGGCGACTAAATATGAATTTGAGGACTTCTTGAGTGGCAGTCGACTTTGTTTGTAACTAGCGACTCACCCTGGCTTCGAACGGTACCGATATAAGCCCTCTGTAAAGATTATCTAACTGATGGCGAAAATTGCATCAAAACTTTATTTGTTGTAATCGATTAAAGCTTTTTTCTTTATAAATCGTGAGTACCCATAGTCTGGTCTATATAGTCTTGAGTCTAACATAACTTAACAACGTTAGTCCGGTCAAGTAAGCCCAAAAAACAAGGTTAAGTTAGGATTCGTAAATAGTTTTAAAATAAACTTTCTATCCTTACCTAATAGTAGATTATGCAGTGTTTTTTTTATTGAGTTAAGAATGTAAAAGAAAGAAACAGACAAAACACTGTGTAAGTTGTAACTATATAGGTATTTTGAAGCTTTACAACATTTGAGTAAAAGGCATTTATTTATACAATATTTGCTAGTGTTATGTACAGATGTCATTTCAACTTCAAAAACCAAGCATTTACCATCAGCCGAGCAATCTGATCGTCTTTTTACTTCGTTTTGAAAAACACGATTTGCCAAACGGACTTCTACATCATTTCCATTAGAAACTTTTCTCAAAATAGAAACTTACTTATAAAAAACTAAAACGAAAAACGAATTGACCCAATTATAGAGTTCATTTATGTTCGTATCAGGTCTTTACCAAATCCACAGACCTAAGATTTTTTTTGCTTCGCAAAAGACCAACGAAGCGTGGGACAGAGAAGTCTCCATCGAAATGTAAACTCCACAAGAGAGAAAGAGGTCGCCCACAAATAAAATGTTAGTCAATAATTCTTTTGTCATTAATGACAGCGAGCCACCTGGGAACACGCGAAAATTCCTATGATTTATATTTTTACTAAAATAATTATAAATAGACTCAAAAGAGAGCAATTGTAACTAAATGTAGTTATGTCATCTTGTGAGTTTAGCAATTGTGATGTGAATCCAAGATGTAACCCACAAAATTTGTCGTTTCATGGGTAAATATGAAAATTCCATTGTGATGTTTTTGTCTAAATTTTGTCTAAAACATAATTTACCAGCGGTATGTTGTTGTCGTTTCTTCGTATTAACTATATTTCCTAGATGAAAGCAGAATTGATGATGAAATTCAGCATTAAAATATTAGTTAGTTTACGCTCGATTTTCACTAGAGATGGATAAAAAGATGAAGTCATTATTATCGATAGTTTTTATCAAAGTTCATTAGGTAGGCGATGGGTGCAATACATAAACAAAGCATACATTTTTGAATCAGTGCCATCAAAAATAAATTGACATTCTTCCGAGTTTGTACTGAATGATGAGGCGTAAAACATTTTTGTATTAAATATACCTTCTAAATAAATGTACTAAAAATACCTTATAAATGTACCTTCAATTTCTGATCATCATTTTTAATTCAATTTACACATTTTGGGTGTCTTACATCCAAGTCTAATTCAATTATATTTAATTTAATTGAATAATATATATGTAAATTATAAATAAATGTACAAAACCAATGAGATAAGTATCATTACTTATCCTAATCCGTATACGAGTAAAATTGGTCAAAGGTCACAATTCGAAGGGAATTACTAGGATAGTATTATATTGATCTTATTATTTACTTTTCTTATGTTAATTTAGAAACATGGTGACACTGATATCTAACTCTTCCGCCTAGCTTAACACCCGTTTAGTGATTAATATTCATTTTAGCTCAGCAGCGGTGTTACTTGGGACAAAAAACAACTCAATTGGTATGCGAAAGATTATATTTATCGACAAGCACCCGGAGGACCATTTTTGGTCAATCAATAAATTAATAAGTACTTTTCACAACACTAATTTACTCACGCATGCGCAAATGTTTTTTTGTATCACTATCGAATTGTCACTGTCGATCTTTTACATCCTAGATCTGTGATCACATCACATTGTATTCGTTCATAACAAACCTTTATCAGATATTTTAAAACTGATTAAAAAAAAGAAAATTGAAACTTTCCGTAAAACTTTTCATGACCCGAGTTCTCAATTATTCTAAGTAGGTTTACATATAAAAAAGGTTTGTTAGGTAAATATATTTCTACAAAACTGCCAATAACATTTTTCTCTACTCTATTAGGTAGAGCTTGTATAGCAGTTTGTCACGGTCGATAGACGCGATGGCTTTACGAGAATCAAAAGAAAAATCAAACGCTTACGGCAAGTTAACGATTAGAGAACACGCGAGAACTGGGAAACCAAACAGAGTTACGGTAGAGTTCGTTGAGTAAATACCTACATATAAGAAAAAAATGTGTTTTTACCCGACTGCGCAAGAAGGAGATTTATGTTTTTCGAGTGTATGTAAGTATGTGGGTGTGTATGTATGTATGAGGTTTCTTTGGCACGCCCTACAGCCTAAACAGCCTAATGGATTTACTCACAACGTTACATCAAGTCACATGTGAGGTGTCATTTGAGTCGTCTTGATAGTGGCAACAACAACATTTTGCAGCCGGGTATTTTTAAAAATAAAGTTACTTTTTATATATATTTGCAGATATTAAAACCCTTATTTTGTACATAGTATAAAATAAAGTCGCTTTTCGCGTCTCTCTCTCTGTCTGTATGACCGCTAACCCATGATTTTAAAGCGGTTTTCAGTTTTTCACCATCAGATACTTTTCACCGGAAGTTTATAGGTACTGTGTGAAGCCGGGGAGGGTCGCTAGCTATATACAAACTAGTTAAATTTTATTTTAGTTAATTTTTGCACACTCTGTGAAATAATAATATCTTTATTTGAGCAAAAACAGGCACACAGCTTAAATGTGAACCCTGAGTCCTACACTAGGAGGTCCTGTGCTGTGGAACTCAGTCTCATACTCTTTCATATGTATCCTCTCCATCCTAAGGTTGCCTGGAAGAGATCGCTCTTAGTGATTAGGCCGCCAGTTGTTACACCACAGTTTAAGTTTTTCTGTTCTGTTGTTTTGTTATTTCTGGTGTGAACAATAAAGTGTTTATCTACTCGTATATACTCGTATCTATCTATCCATCCAGTTGCGCACAGTTTTACCCGCTTGCTTTGTCAAGCCTTGTCAGAGGCCTTTGGGAGACTTAGAAACTTTGATATTAGGGTTAGCCATCCGGCCTATTCATGCTTGCTTGCTATACCTGTTATCCCATAGGAATCGTTAATTCTTTTGGGATAATAATAATAAATAATATTTTTTTATTTCTAAAACTACATGGTAAAGATAGTTCTATCAGATACAAACACTTTTTAGGAACAATAAAAGAATTTTGCCTGAACTAGGTAGTCCTGTTTGTCAGGCGATGATACGGCAAAAACATAACTTAAAATAATCATTGCATACTTACATATTCTAATTCAATAAAATTCTAATTAATTTTAAACTATAAACGATGAAACGGGATGAAAGGTGTCTTTGTCTTTGTCTTAATCTTTTCTGTATACGTTATTCCTTGTCTGATAACGTGCATGCAAAATATCATGATGATGGGTTGAGTAGTTAGGCGTCTACGGAAAGTTGAATAAGGATTTTGTTCTCAATGATTAATCTGGCTCAAAAAGAAAGAGGGTCTTGCAAAATTGTCTTTTTAAAATTTGATTTTTAATTAAAAAAAATAAACTATTTTTACTGACACAAGACGATGGCTGAGCTACGCAGCTACGAAGCTACGAAATACGAAATGGATGTGAATTTTAGTTTTAGGAGTTTTGTCAGTCTCGTTCTTCAACGTTATGTAGTTATGTACGCTGTTGATCATAATGACTAAAAAATTTTGGTTAAAGAGAATCGCATTTTCAAATTCGGTTAAATATTAAGACCATTGCATATGTAAGGGGTTTAACACACTATGCAGAGCTAGTATGGCTCGTATGGATCTTGGACAAAATAAATTGTCTTTGCACAGTCTTTATCGTACGAGAACGAAACAAACATATCCGTATAAACATATCCGTTTAACCGAAAGGTGGTGTCGTGATTTTGTATTATTTTCTAAAACTTGTGATTCTTCGAGTGTTAAGTGTAGGAAATGTGGATTATTGACCTTGGATTGGATTGTGGGCAAATAAATAATACAAACATTAGGAAATGCTTCTTTTCGTGTTCTCTACAAAACTCGGCATAAAGTTTCAGTACAGTATCCACGGCTTTACTGAAATGGGAAAGGGCCCTCCCTTTTCCCATTTCATCATTCATCTCATCTTTCATCACCCTCTTCTCTATCATCATCATCTTAAATTTAGCAACTCATGTGAGAAAAACTGATACAGATGACAAGGCGGTATGGCCATGTTGGCTTTAGCCCGCCCTACGGGCAAAACGAAAACAAAAAAATTGTGCTAATTGTCCTAGTCGATTAAATTAGTTGGTCGATTTTTGTCGTGCGGTCCATATAACATGCGGCTGAAATCGACTCTTGTGAAGTTTCGTTTAAGCTTCGAGCTGTCAAATGATAGGGTGAATTACGTTAGGGCGAATCTTCGCGTCCTAACCAGACAATGGCCGATCAACACCAATCAAAAATCAATCCCAATTAACCAAGCCGAATACTCGATACTCGATCCGAGTGACCTAATTCAATCCTCTCCACTAGTGAGGTCCCTCATTTAGACCGTAATAAAACCTCTTTTTGACAAGTCCGTGGCAAAATCCCTAACCAATATGATCCTTTACTACGCTAAGGCGTTAAGAAAACCGCCAGCTTTTAATCTGAAATAACCCTTATTTGTTACGGTTTAAAGCTTAAACTTTTTTGGCGTTGAAAGCTCGTTTATTAGAGTACAAAGGTGCCGCTCGGCGTGGCGGCGCCTTTGAAGTGGCCGCCTATAATTATGTAAGAGCGAGTTGGGAATGCATCGGCCGGCTCTCGCAGGAACCCTAGGATAGCATTTAGATGCAGATTTAAAGTTAGGTCTGCGCTGAGTGAGAGCTTGTGGTCTAGATGGAGACTGGAGTGCAAGATTTATACGAAAGCTAGTATTTGAATGTTTTAAATTGTATTTCTGATGGAAGTACTTAATGTCAATTGTTGTCGACGAACCTGTTCTGCATCAGGCAAATTGTCTGATGGTTTCTAGCTGCTTTTTAAAAATAGCCATAGAGTTTCCTAAAAATTAGATTATGATTTCTGACTTTGATCTTCACAATTTACAAAAAAAATTAAATGGAAAAAAAATTGGATAGATGCATGGTTGTTTGTTACTCAATTACGTCAGAATGGCTAAATGGGTTTACATGAAATTTGGCACACAGATAGATTATAGTCTAGAATACCACATAAGTTACTTTTTAACCACGGGCTGCAGCTAGTTACTTGGTAAGTTGATAGGGCAAGACTTAGGTAGGTAATCCTACTAACTATCCAAATTAATTTTGTAAACGCGAAAGTTTGTAAGAATGGATGGATGGATAGATGGATGGATGGATGTTTGTTACACTTTCACGCTAGAACGGCTAAACAGATCTGAATGAAATTTGGAACAGAGTTAGACTATAGTCTAAAATAGCGCATAGGATACTTTTTAACTGCGGGTGAAACCGCGGAGCGCAGCTAGTTGGTAATAATTTCAATAATTTAGATAATTCGTCTAATCTATCTTATTTGTCATCTGCTACATAACTGGAGGTGTATAGCGACAAGCTCACCTCCTGTCACATTTGGGAATGAATATCACCCGGTAGGTGTTGTATTACACCTCTGCCAGCCCTCTCGGGGGAAAGGCGTGACGATATGTTATGTTATTCGTCCTATTTACTGATAAAGAATAGCACAATGATATGATCCAATCAGTAATAAGAATAATGAACAATAATAACAAATTAATTACCTATAAGTAATACAGAAAAAAAGTTTTTTTAGGGTAAAATGCTACTTATATTAAAGGTATCTAAGTACTTAACTTAAAAACTCATTTTAACTTACGCAAGTACTTTAAAAACTAATGAAACCAGCACTAAAATTATAATTAATTTTGCAACCGGAAATAATTAATATCACTTTACAGCTCAAATCAAATAATTACTTTGCGAAAACCAAACGGTCGTCTTATCGCTGGCATTATTATTATCCATTAGTTACACTTTTACAACACATTATAAATTAAAAGTGAGCAATAAATTAAAGTAGTGTTAAATTAAATAATTTACTTGTAAATAAACCGATAAAAATGATTTTGGTACGTCCTGCTTAACTAATAAATACAATAGAACCTACCATAAATATCGTAACGCCTTTCCTCCCAAGGGGCTGGCAGAGGTGTTTTACAGCACCCACACTTCGCCGGACGATATTCAGTCCCAAAAGTGACAGTGCCTGTCATCATACTCAGGGCTCCAGTTATGTAGCAGAAGACATAAAATAACCCCAACTTAATAATTTGCAAAATGCAAAAGTTTGTTCGTTTCTTTGTTACCTCTTCACGCCTTAATTACTCAACCGATTATTATGAAATTTTGCATACACGTTGTCAGGGGTACAGAAAAGGACATAGGGTACTTTTTATCACGAAAAAGTTCACCACAAGAGTGAAACCGCGGGGCTCACCTAGTGATAAAAACAGTCCAAATTTAAAATATGGATTTTGAAGAAAATTACCAAAAGACCATTAGTAAAAATCAATTTTTTCGTAATTTACGATGTCATTGGTCTGCCTCGTACCTATCTAATATTACTTTACAGTCTACAGGGTTAGACAGAACGGGTATACTAACGTGTCTTGCTTAAAGAAAAAGATAGTAAAAATTATTTACCCAAATATTTTTCAACAAACTGTTAATTCGTGTTTCTTTACGTCCAATTAAAAAGTGTTCCAAAAATGGCTAGCTCTCCAAACTAACCAGCGAAGTTGAAAGAAAGTTCCTAATCAGGCACCAACTGCGGTACTTCGATGTTGCAAGTCGATCTGTTTCCAATGTAATTAAAACCATTGTCATTACCGTGTGACGAATTAAGTGGGGGTAGGCGGGAGGGAGGGGCGTGGCCTCGCCACTTCAAAGACGCCGCCGCGGCTCCACAAAGAGCGCAAGCAATCTGGAGCGAGCGGGAACGCAACAGCACTTCACCGCGAGCAGAAAGAGACGGAGCACTTGAATTTGTTTGTAGTAGTAATCCGAGTGAATGACTAGCATGGCGGTAGTGCGGGGTAGATTTTATCGATAATTTTATGAGCTTTTTACCAGTTTTTACTTTTTACTTCTCAGCTTAAGTAACGTGGGTATTTAGAAAAATATGGTGGCGTGCTAGCTTAGTTTTAGATTTAATTAATATGATTTATGTGTTTTATAATTAAGTATAACCCAATTATAAGGCTATGTGAAATTGTAGGTAATTTAGTAAAGAAACGCGGCGTATTAAAGCTTATTAATTTTATGAACGACTCTATATCTCAGACTTGCTCTGTAATTAGATTTTTATAAAATTAGTGCATGCTTAATATGATGAATGATGATTATCATTTTGGTTGAAATTAAGTTTGGTTTAGGTAAAAAAGAGGAATGTAAATTTTAAGACGGACATACTCGTAACTCATATTTTTTCTTTTCAAAAAATATCTTTATTACACTTGGCTGTCATTCCTAAAAATACGCAAGTACTTACCTATTAGTTAAGAATTTTTTTGAAATATCTAATTACGAAAAACATATTACTTAAATACAAATAAGTAATACGAGTATGTTTTATTCGTGATAATTTTGCAAGGATAAATATTAAAAGCATTCTAAAAGCTTTATCGAATCGCTTTGAATGTCAATACTTATACTATTGTCACATGGTTTATGTACGGACTAATGAATTCCATTGTCAATGTTTGTTTTAATTTTGAATACTTTAAAAAAATATTTGAACTACATACTTAGTACCTACTTATAATATATGACTTGAAAAATTAGTCGAAACAAATGATTTTGATTTAATTTGATTAAGGAAGTAAATCTTATGAACTAATAAAGCTAATACATCGATATCGATCTCCCCAGCCTCCAGGACCTCATCCCTAGCAATAAATCTCGATCGCTAAAGAAGCTTACGTCACTGACGTATTGTTTATAAATCAATGTCGGCGGATGAGAGCTGGAGCTTTATGAAATTAATGTTTGCTGAAGAAATTGAGACTGAAAAAAATCTATTTAAAGTTCTATTTATCACAATAATTTAAAAAATTTAAAAAGGCGAAAGTATGTGTATATGTGTGTGTGTTACTTCTTCACGTTCGAACGCAAAGACATATTTTAATGAAATTTGGTACAGACAGATACCTACGAGTATCTAGCTGTTTGACGAAACCGCGGGGAGTAGCTAGTTGATCATGAAGTTTTACTAAGACAATTTTTGTACCATTCGCTATTTATATTTTTTATTAGACTTCGTTCACGTTTAAGCTGTGGCTTTCAGTCATGGTGTAGCTTTCCATTTTAATGAAAGAATTAAAATAACCGGAACATAAAAAACAACTGAAAGTCCATGGGCGTACCCAGGGGGGGGCAGGGGAGGGCAGCTGCCCCCCCTTGAAAATCTCGCAGGACATGTATGAACTCCCCTAATTACTAATTAAAGTGTAAACGAGTTATGCTCTAACTTTTAAATAAACCGCGCAGTAGACACTGACAAAATGCACGATGCAATAGGGAACTTGCATTAAAATTTTAATGACAAATTAGGTTAATGATTCACTTAAGAATATAGTAAAATGTACTACTGTGACAGGATTGTAAAATTTTATTTATTTAACTACCTATAAAACAGGATCATTTGCGGGTGTTTGCCCTACACACTACACTACATACATCTAATGACTCATGTAGGTGTGTTGTGTAGTGTGTATGACAAAACAGCCGCGGACGATCCGACCTAAAAAATCTGACTTGCCCCCTCCTACGCCAGAAGCTGGGTACGCCCATGACTGAAACTGACCATGTCTTTCTAATTAGTTTCAAACCTCGCATACTCGTAGTTCAAAACTTCTGATATATCATATACATATGTCATGTAACAAGCGACAAGCGATGACAGCCTAGTTGGAGAAGGTCCGCCTCTCAAGCCAGAGGGAGCTGGTTCGAACCCAGTCGACGGCACGCACCAATTAGTTCATTGTTTGAACATATGTGCGTATTGTATGTCATCTGCTACATGTGGAGACCGGTGCATGGCGACAGGCTCGCCCCCTGTCACATTTGGGACTGAATATCGTCCGGCAAAGTGTGGGTGTTGTATTACATCTCTGCCAGCCCCTTTGGGGGAAAGGCGTGACGATATGTTATGTTGTGTTGTGTCATGTAACTTCATTAAAAATGTCTTTAAATTAACTGGAAGCAAAAGTGTCCTATACCTGCTTGACTGGCAAATGTGTGGTAGTTAAGTACTTTCACACGTAGAATTTGTTCTTACTTTTTTAATCCACTATAGGTACCTACTCATTAGCGAGTAAGTGCCTACCTACGCTAAGCACATGCTTAGATTTATCTTTTACAAAATTAGTATAATGTTTCAAACCTAACCCAGTAACCCTATTGTGAAAAAACACCCTACGATTATTTGTATAAAGAATTGCAGATCCCTAACTCACAAAAGTCACACGAGCGACGCCACTAATTCGATAATTAAGAGGTCCAACCCATTAAATCGAATTAACTTTGACACGTTCACTTCACTAGAGAAAACCAAAACTACTCATTATACCGACCACAAATCTTAGACCCCTTAAGAATTGAAACTTCAAACCAGGAGACAGTTCAAGTTATACTGGAGAAGTAAGGATAAATAGTGCTGAGTCACCAGATATTTCTCTCGATACTTTAATGGTGAAGACGAGCAATTCCCACGATCGCAAAATCGATAATGTTACTCTATCTCAAGTTAATAGCCGAAGAATTCTCAAGGGGTATTTTGTATTATAACCTATTTTTGTTTTTGTTCCAAATAAGTTCAAAACTTGATAAGTATGTTAGAAAATTTCCATAACCCATATTTTAAAAGTGACTAGCTAATTACAAAACAGCTAGCGCCCAAAATGATTAATTGTTGCCAGCAATTATGTAATTACATCCACTTTGCATTAAAGGCGTGACAACAGCCATTCTGTGTTGCCACACCTGTCTGTCATTTGTCAATATCACTCGAATTAAGCTCAAATTGAATAGAGCAAATTATAATATCGTTATGGTAATGAAGTCAAGTTTGAGATGTGAATTTTTATCCCTTTTGCAAAGGTGAAGAGGGGAAATAATTAAGTCGGTCTCAGCCAGTCTCAGGTAGCTAGTTGATCCCGCATTCATTTTGCAGAAAATTTAAAAAAGATGATAATTAAAATGTTGTCAAGGCAATATAGATAGGAAGCTTTTTCCCTAAGCCTATAAAATAATTGGTCCTCCAAGCAAAAAATTTAGGTTTGTGGGTCCCACCAAAAACCCAATCTAAAAACAACTGAAAAACGACTTGTCAAATAAATAGTTTCACGTTTTTTGGTGTTCTAATTATTTCGGAAAGTACTATACAAAGTAATGTCCTACATTCTCCATGTTAATGTTATTTGGGTTCGTAATTAACGGGCGAAACCCGCCTGATGGTCAGCGGTCAGTTTAGCCCAAACAGTTGGCATGCAGCTCGGAGGCCCATTAGATTAGCACGGGTCCCGCCCCGCCTCCAACGTCCATCCATCTCCAAGCTCTGTCAAAACTGTGTCGTTTCCAAAACATTTAAACCAAAAAAACTAGCCACAATTAAGCGCGCTGCTGATTAATATGACGACCAAAATAAGCTCTTTGTGTGTCAAATTTGAGTTCTTTAAGGTGTGAATTAGACGATTTTTCTCGTTGATAAAGGTTGACGGATGGACGGAAAATGTTACTTTTGTGTTTTAATTGTTCACGGTGCATGTTCGTTATTTAATAATATGGCGGCGATCGCCGTGTGGTCGGTCGAGCTTGATTGATGAGACGTGGGACGATTTTTCTTCATTAATTTCGGTATTGGGTCTAGCTTTGTCCGGGCCTGGGCGAGACTAAATGGCAAGGTCAGATTAAGGCTTTTTTGAGCTCCGATTTTATGGCATTGATTGACGAAATGATAACCAGCATTAAGACGTTGAGCTGTATTAAGAAATTTGACAGGACTTTTTAAAATAAATGACAAAGGAATGGCACAAAATAAGTGGATTATTTTAAGCAACGCTCATGAGTACAGGTGGCAAAATAAAATACATTTTGAAATCTTAACATGTAAATGATTTGTAATCAAGATAAAAGTCAAGTTAATAAAGAGGAAAATAAAACTGCTCTAGCAAAAGTTGACCTAAAAACCATCCGAAAAAGACAATCTCAGTTCTTTCAAATAAACTCTTTAAACTTTCAGATCTTATAGAATCAAATCAACTTTTACAGGTTCAAATGAATTTTCTGAACTTGCAACATTTCACAGAATTAAAGAACGAAAAAATGGTAAATTAGACAAATGTATACCTACAAAAATCGATCCGTGCATTCTGATTTCTGTGCATATTTGTCCCGTACGGCCTCCAAAACGACTGAAGATATTTTGATGAGATTTTCAGGCAATCTTCAGATTAGCTTGTCTAGTAATCCTATGAAGTTTGGTAGCGATCAGAGAAAAAAAAGATTGAATTTGGTACAGACAGTGCAGACGCTGCGGGTCAGCACAGGGAGCATAATAAATGCGAATGATATTTTGAACGCGATAGTTTGGATGGATATACGTTTGTTACTCAATCACGTCAGAACGGCTGAAGGGATCTAAATTAAATTTAGCACAGAGATAGATTATAGTCTGGAAATTGCAAATATGCATAAAAATAATGCAGTTAGTATAACATAAGAAAGCTTATCACGTTGCAACTAAAATTCAGATGACGATCAGCACTTCCCTTTGTTAAAGCTTAAGGTGGATTAACAAAAAAACGTGATTCTCCACACCGGGCAAATTAAAGGGTTGTCCAAATTATCCTGCACAATGGCCCTTGTGTCTTTGAGCCTGTAATTAACTTTTTTTTCCTTTCACAGTTTGCTTGCTATTGTTGCAGTGGTGAAATGATCTAAGTGGCTAGATGTTTTGTTGCTCATCTTTGAAGCGTCTATGTTTTTTTTTCTCTTGTATTGATTTTGCATAAAATTCAAAACTTGAATTCAAAACTACGGTTTTCTTAAACGTCTGTTATATGGTCAAAACGTCAAGAGTCATTGTTTCATTGTGAACAATGAGTGTTAACATTACAAAATGAAGTAAAAAGTACTGACAAATGTTACTCGTACTTACTTTTTTATGTGTCTTTCATACGCCGAATTTTTTTTCTGCATCAAGCGGTCACCTCAATATTAGCTCTTCATGAAGATTTAGAAACCATAACGAAAAGATTAAGATAAAAAAGGTAACTTCCAGTCAAATTAGATACCTCCCTTTTGAAAGTCGGTTAAAGAAACAAAAGGGAAAAAATAGATCTAATAAAATACTAAAAAGAGTCCAAACTTTAATAATTAGCTAATGTAAGTGATGTCATTAAAGTTCAACACTTGCCTCCTAACAAACACATACCACACATATCTAATGAAGTATCGACAACGCAAGTCAATTAATTTTCAATCGACAATTAGACCAAAATGCCAAGGACACCGAACCACATCGAAACATCAACAAAAACTCAAAGGAATTCTGATACGGCATCCTAATTTTATTGACACCGACACCCACTAATGTACCGATGGCGGGTCACTCAATCGGACAGACAGTACTAAACCACTCAAAGCAAAAGAGGCCAGTTTTCAAAGAGTCTCAAAGCAGTAATCGCTATTAAACCGGCTTGTCAATTTATATTGTCTTGTAAGTAATTTCACATTCTCGGCCCGATTGTAAGGCGTTATAATGACAGGAGGATGACGTATGGATTTGTCGCTTACGGCGTTTGGAGGCGCGCGCCGGCGGCCACATCAAAGAGGTGGCCTCCTTTGATGTTGCCGCGATGCCGCCTCGAGGGATGGGGCGATGGTGAGCTTTTACTGTCGATGATTAGGTTCGTCGATAGTTATTTAAAATGACATCTTAGTTGTTATGGCGGAAAATTAGTCTGAGAAACTGATTTAAGTAGCTATAAAAGTTGCCTATCTGACTTCATTATTAATCATAGAATGCTTCTCATTACGGTAAGGAATATAATTTACGAGATGGTTACCTATAATTTTGCAATAAGCTCTGGAAAGTTCAGTAAATGAGACACAACATTCAGGAAGGAAAGCAATTATACCTATGATGCTTATATCTAGTTAATGGTTTGCAAGTTTGTTTTATTGTGTGTGTTAAGTTCACTATTAAGTTATTTGCTGTTCTATCTGTTCATTGTTGCTTGGGGTATTGTGGAAGGGTTGCTACACCGGGAGTTACTGGCTCTATCTCAATAAAACTGATGTTTCCCAAAATAGACTATTTATTTTACTTTCTAATTGGCCCCAATCTAATACACAGATAACCGCTCTCTAGGCCAGTGCGCAGTAACTGGTGAGCGCCTTGCATACTTCTCGCTTGCACACAAAAATGCTGACACAAACTCATTCATCCTATGTCCCTACATGTGCATAGATAATAAAATTAGAACAAATAAATTCTTCATGGGTGGTAAAAAATTTTAGGTACACTTCCAATGATTAGAAAGGTATGGCATTTAATTATTCGTATTCATGCATGCTGAAACATAAAAAAGTATGTTATGTACAAACGAGCCCACAGAAGACATCAATGGTTTTTCTTTTTTTAGTGTACAAGTTTAATTAAATACGTATTTTTGAATTTTTTATGTATGAGTTGTGTTGTGTGTTTTTGTATTTTGTGTATTTCTGTTTAAATAAATGCGCCTTACTTTGTTAACTAAAATAATTTCAAGTCTGCTATCAATTCTGAGTTGCTATTGGTTTATTAGTATTTATGAAATGTATTGGTAGTCTTGTTCGTCTATAAAAAATATCTTGCAGTCAAAGTTTATATATTTTTTCATCGATATCTCACGTTTTGCACACCAAGTGTACAAGAACACCACTGAGCTTTTAAAAGGCATCGATATCGATAGACATCCTACCCCATCCCTAAGCCCACACCACAGCAAAGCAATAAAACGAATGGAGCACGTATTTTGACGTGGAGCGGCGCTTCTGGTCTTCCCTCTCGTTCGAGCGAATCGCTCTGTCCCGCTCGCACCCCAGAGGTGTCTGGAAGCCCATTATAGTGTTATAGCTCGGGCCGGCACAGTAATAAATTATGGTGCAATAGTGCATCTTGGGTTTGGACGAGAAGATATGACATAGGTAATGAACGCGAATCTTGAGCTTGGATGTTTCTTCACCCGCGTTTGTTCGATAGACAAGCGATTAACTCTTTAACCGTCTGGGACGATTTTATCTCCCTTACCAATAAGCGTTGTATATAACTTTGGAATAGTTTTAAAGTGTCTTTGCCTTTATGTTTCTTTTAATTTGTTTAACCCAATCGAAAAACACTGTATAACTATTTCGAGACCATACAACGTTTAGGTGTAAGGGGGTGTTTCTGATTAAGATTTTTGTTAGAACAAAATGTGCTGTCGTCCTGTGCGGAATCAGCTTGAAAATCTTTGCAGATATTACTACTGAGGCGGATTTAGGAAAATGAGGAAAAGGTAGTAGTCATGTTCTGTCGAGATTGTTTTCAACCTTTTAAATCCTTGCTATCATCATCCATAGCCTTTTTAATGTCACGGGTGGGTATAGCCATTTATTGTAACTGCAAGAAATTAGGTACCTTGCTATAGGAGTTTTAAAGACAGACCAAAATACTGTTCTAGAGCCCACTCTCTTAAGACACGGCTCCGGTCCGGCCCTATCAAAGCTATCCGCCTATAATATACTTACCAAACAGCTTTACGAAAGGTTCAAATTGAATCCCCCATCCAGTTGTTTGCCTAAAAACTTAGATAAAAAAGCAGGTCGATAAACAATAAAAACAACGGAAGGCTCTTTGGCGGTGCATTGCCGCCATAAAAATAGCCATTAGATGTCTTATTAACGCCTATTTTGACATAATTACACTGAGAAAAAAAATAGGTCACGGATACTTAAGATTTAACGTAATATTACGTTTTTGTCGGACAACGTAACACCTTAGGTAAAAACAACAGAGTGCACTTGTTTTTACAAATTAGGTTATTTTAAACTTTACCTAATAAGGTAAATATTACCTACTGATGCTAGCAGAATAGTACTCAGTTAAAATTACCTACTTGTTAGGTTGTCCGACGTAAACCTAATATTAGGTAAAACCAAAACACCTAATAATAGTTTACTTATAGTTTGCATTGAACGTTAAAAATACCTTTCGAGTATTTAGAAACCAAATTGTTTTCGGTTACAATTACATAGTTCTTAGTTTACGTGTACCTATAAAGTAAGTAGTTGTTACTTACTAGGTTGGTAGTGTGTACTTGTAACCTTATAAATAAGTGTACGTATAAATATGCAGTACGTTACAGCAATTACGTCATTAGGCTTTAGGAACCTAGCAACTAGATTCTGGTGACGTACTGTGTACGTGGTTGGCACCTAATACGTGCTGTGATAAAACCTATTCGGCAGGTGTCCATACCCTTTTCAGTAAGCAGAATTACCTGTATGTGTAGGTGCAAGAAACGCAATTTAGTAGGTAGTATTTAACTATTTATTTTGTTGTGACAATACAGTTGATAGGTATCAGTAAATTAATGCGCACACGTACAGATACGTAATATCTTCATAATAATACCTACTCTGTAGGTGTAATATACCTATTTTGTGCGTATTGGTTACCTTGTTATTAAGCTTGTAGTTAAATAGTTAATGCGTTATAGTAACCAGTCCTTAGGTCGAAGTAATCTAATTATAAGTTTTCGGTAATGCTCTGTGTATGTATTAAATACCTAATATATGCTTTAATTTTACTGGTCTGCTCCTATTAGTACGTTAGGGTTACCTAATTAAGGGTGTAAGGTACGTAATATAGTAGGTTAGTAACCAGTCCTTAGGTTGTAGTAAACTAATTTTAAGTTTTCGGTAATGCTTTGTGTATGTATTAAATACCTAATATTTGCTTTAATTTTACTGGTCTGCTCCTATTAGTACGTTAGGGTTACCTAATTGAGGGTGTAAGGTACGTAATATAGTAGGTAGTAGTAACTATTTAATTGGTTGTACTAATACAGTTAACAGTCAACGGTAATGTACTGTGTACGTATTAGGTACGCAATGTGTACATTGATAATACCCACTGGATAGGTTAATGTGCATTTGATGCGTAGTGGTGCCCTGATCAATAAGTGTGCGGTTAAAGAGTAGTACGTTATAGTAATCATCTATTAGGTTGTAGTCACTTAATTCTTCGTTTCCAGTAAACCAACTTTGTAGGTATTAGATAATAGATATACCTAATAAATACCTACTTGACAAGTGTAATAAACCTAGTCAGTAGGTTATTGTTAGCTCTATGATAGGTATAAACTAACAACCAGAATTGTGGTAGAAATGATATTGATCAGGACGTCTAAGACAGCCGCTTTGAATGATTCACCAAATGAATTGAATTCACCAAAATTTAATTTTTCAGTCACTTTACTGACATTTTGGTGAATTCAATTCATTTGGTGGATTACTCAAAGCGGCCGTCTTACGACCCGCAGGTAATGAGAATATGTAGTACATTTTGGAAATGACAGTTAATAGACAAGTTAATTAGTCACATATACTCGTAATTGTCAAAAAACTGTCACCATTAAAATACACTACACTTTATCTGATCAATACGAATTCTACTTAATACTGACTATTTCCCAATATACCCATCATAGAGATACCCAACAATAACCCATTTTATAAGTATGTATATTACATTCGTCAAGCAAATCTCACCTACGTATTTACCAGATAGTATATCTACTATTTAACACCTGCAACTTTTCTTTACAAAAAACTGCTAAATTACTGCAACTTATAACTAACGCACACTGGATTTCTGATTGACATATTTACAAATATGCACACTTATTGATCAAAATTAGCTTCTAATAACAGTTCCCGAGACTAGGTACTCGTAGGTACTAATATCTCTACTACTTACTATATTTAACAGTCCATTCACACTCACGTCGACTCGAAGCGCATTTCAACGAAACTAAATGATTTTTTTTATACATAGATTTAAAATCTCTATTTCATAGTCATACAGCAAAAATTTGGAACTATTTTTAAAATTGGAGAACTTTACTTAAACCATTGGATTTGCAATTGTGCATCGCTTCGACCCTGCGTCAGAGTGCATCGACCTTTAATAAAATAATTGAAAATCAAAACTTACAGATAAAATCAAATTTTATTTTTTAACTTTTCAACATCTATTATTTACAATTGTTAAATAACGCAAACTGTACCCCTTATTATGAACAACTTAAGTATGGTTCCAACACTGAAATCTCAAAAATATCAGCTGTTCTATAGATTTCTCGAGTGGCAATGAACTTTTTGTGTAGAAGAGCTGATTTTTTCTCCGCGATTTCACAGAAATAAGTTGTTTATGATAAGATGTACGATTTGGGAAATGCTAAGCAAATGAAATTAAGAAAAACAGTTTTTTTATCATTTCTAAGACATTGAGACGTTAGTCTGTATGAAGAAAAAATATTTCCGTTGCAAAATCAACGTGTACAATCACCACCAGAGCTAGTGTTTTTTTTAAATAAGCTATTTAAATTAGTACTAAACTTATCGAGTGTAATATTGTCAGGGCATGTAACAAATAAAATGTATGTATAATGTAATTTCAATTTTTTTGCTTGTTACATGTTACAATTAGGCGATTGAATTTCGCATTGTAATGTAATTTCTGTTGTTTGGTAAATGTGTGAGAGTGTTTGGGCGAACAAACAACAAATTGTTTAATTTTAAATAGGATACATTACAAGTTTCTTCGACTTCATAAGCATGTAAATGAGTATGAAAAAAAATTGTATTGTATTTAAAACAAATGGCAAAAAATTCACTTTTATCTTGTTTTAGGTAAATATTCCCAAGTCTAACAAAGAAAGGATAGTTGAAATCTTCATTATTTAAATTTGTACAAATAACGTCATTTGTGCGATAGGTAAAGCTATTGTATGTTACATACTTTACTGAATATAGAATTGTGTTACTCGATAAATTAAATTTTGCTGTAAGAGATGCGTTTTCAGTTTTAGTTAGCGGATGTAATTTGCTATATTCAAATTTACTTGGCAAAGTATTCAGAAAAAGAAAGTGGCTTAAATGCAGCTGCATTTTGTGACTAATCGTTTTACAGATATTGATACGGTTGGCACTTGCTCTTGCTATAATTTTCCCAATGCGATGTTTAGATTCATAGCGCATTGACCATAGATGTGATAATGGTCCAAATTTCTGCATCATGCTAGGGTAATGAACCAAATGATGAAACTTTGGTTGCAATCCCCTTCCAGAAAGCTCCATATATAAGGAATTAAAATCGGATATCAAATATTTAAGAATTGAACAAAGCTTTAGATAAACAGCATCAGTCATAACAATGTCTATTATTCCACGTAACGTAACGTACAATGCATAAAAATCATCATTAGCTGGAACTTTATACCCGACCAACAAAGAAAAATATGTTACAAAAACAAAACATTCGCTCGATGAGAACCTCCAATATACAGAGTTGGACTGCCTAGTTAGAGATGGTGGTTTAGAGTCTGTATCATTTCCATAATTAAACTCTGCTATACGTCTGTTTAAGAAATCTAAAGTGAAATAACCTTTCTCCAGAAGTCCATTTATTATCAAAGTCATAGCATACCCACAAACGCCTTCAAATAAATCGTGCATACAATCGACAGCAATTTGTTGAAAAATATTGAAGTTATTAACTAAAAGCCAAACGCTTCTTTCCTTAACTCCTGTAAGTGTAGGATTGTCAGTCAACAAATCTCTTTCATAATTGTCCATGTTTCTAAACAAGTTTTGATCTTCGTAAACCTGTGCCGATGTTATTTCTTTAGTAGCCCTGCATACTCTACATGGATAGTTTGCTCTAAAACTTTCTACAAACCCTAGCATAGAATGCAACCCCAAATTGTCACCAAGAATAGCTCCCAACTGCAGCTTCACAATGCCTTTGTAAAGAGGTGTATCTATAGTAATTCCTACATCTGAAATGAAATTCAACTCCTCAATTAATGCTTTAAAAACTCTCTGGTTCCCATGTAAACTACGATCTGAGGAATGAAAAAGAAGTGCTAAAAATATATATTTCAGCTGAGAAGCCCAGTGCGGAGGAAAAGAAGCTAATGCAACATAAATTGCACCTAACTTATGTACGCCCGCACGACTGCCCAAAGGGTTCCCTGTTTCATAATCGTCAAAAAAAAGAAGTATTGGATATACTTTAATATCAACAGCACTGTTTGCATTCCGCCAAGCTTCTCCTTGTGTGAAGTTAATTATATTTGAGTGACGGGAACAATCTACTATGTATTGATCCATTTCGTTCATTAATCCGGGAATAGATAATACTTTTTGAAAAACTTGTCTTAACGGCACTAACTGAGCAGTGGAAGGAATGATATTAGGATCACCTCCTCTCCTTCTTACTTCTAATCTATCTCCTACCACTATAGACTTAGGGGGAATAAAAGTACCCAATTCCGTAAAAAACATTTGTCTTTTGTATACTGTACTAAACTGGCTTGTACTATGTTTTACAGTAGCCGTGAAGCGGTCTATCAATTTCTTCATAACTTCATTTTCAGAATCATCAGTGCCAACATAATTAAGCTCTATACCCTCTTGTTCTAGTGCACGAGTAAGGCTATTAGCAACAAAATCGTTTAATTCGCGAAAAAAAATCTGTGTTGTCTTTTTTGTTATGGCAGGGTCAGAGTTAAGTAAACTTGAGATATGCGCTAACCGATTTATAAGCATGTCTTGAGGCTGTAAAAACTCAACGTTATCGCTTTGGTAAGAAGATGAAGTTTCATAACCAGAATGATCGGGTTGCAGTATTGGGGCCATAGAATTGCTCGATTCTTGTGAACATTCAGAATGACATCTCAAGATGTGTTTTCGTAAAGTGTTAGAATCATCAAATGAGCGAAAGCAATCAAATTCCCCGCAACACAATCCTACGTTATTTGTTGGAATATCAGAGCAAGGTAATCTTAAATGTGCCATAAGTTGTGATAAAATGTTAAATTTTGATTTACAATAGTAACACGTCAGCATTTTGAATGGACTATCATTTAAATTTCACATTTAAGTAATGAATCAAGAGATTCAAGGACTTGTTTCACACTTACAATGGTTTTATCTGTTGGCAAGTTAATGTTGAACATTTTTTGAATCAGCAGCCAAACATGTTCACATTCTAATGGGTAATGTAAGTCAAAAGCGAAAAAGACTTTAAAACACAATTGTACGGCGTCTATGATGTTGTTGAAAGAATACAACGGTTCGTCAACGTACACATAAGCAGTTGTTACATCCTTCCACGTTTTTCCAATTGCGATTACCAACGGTTGTAGTTTCCGGTTTTTGACTTTCAATGATTGTCTTCGCTTTTCAAGTGTTTCCTGCGATTCAGCTAAAGTAGGCGCTAAGAGAATAAACGCTTGAGCTGATTCCGCCCTTGACGCTCTGCCACCGCGGGAACTTATCTTTCCACCACTCGAGAACAAGTACGGCAGTAGCAGCAATGAAGCCGTTATTCCGCAAGTTTCACTATCTGTAAAAAAGAAAGAAAAGAAATGTTGTTTTTTTTTTCAAATTACATATATTCCAAATTCGAAATGAGATCAGAAATAAATATGAGTACATTTATGTTTGTATTTAAGAGTTTTATGATTTGTGATGCATAATTATAATCAATTAATTAACTTTTAGCTACATTGCTTTATAACGTGTCTTTGGCACATGTCGTCGTTGCCTGTAAATTGTATTGGCATTTAGATTGAGAGATTGACATGTGTTAGTAGTGAATGTAATAATGTATGAAATGTTGGTATCCTATTTAATAAATAACGTTTTATTAAATAACACAGAGAATTAAAAAAAACCTCTGAACTATTATTATCTAATTATTTATAAGAAATATGATTTCATCATCATCGGCTCGAAGACATCCACTGTTGAAAATAAGCCACCTCCACCTGTCGCCGGTCCACCCTAGAAATATTATTTGTAAAAAAATATACTTCACCTGGAACTAAGAGTTCAAAAATCTTGTTGACATTTTCTCTTTGTGACTTATCGCGGAAGTTCGATGCTTTTTCACGACCCAGTTGGATTATAGACTTATGGTATTGCTTGAACTTTTCAGCCACAGAAATTTCGATAACCGGCGGAGTGCATAATTTGCAGTCAATATCTATCTGAAAGTAATTATAAATCATTTTATATCGCAATAGCCACGTGAGAAGCCAATAAAAACGTATGTGTAAAGGGGCCAAGTTCAGCCCAAGAAAGCAAACTAAAAAGAATACCAATTGCTCTGCTATGTTCTGGTTCTTTAATGTCTGAAATCGTTGAATGTATGCTTCGGTACTCGCTGTAGATAATATTTCCGAACGGTACTCTCGAGTTTTTTTCCATGAATTTTTTAGATATTCTGTTATTTCAGGGCCTTGAAAGTCTTCAACTATTTTTAATATAGAGTTTTTCTCTGCGTCTGATTCAGGTCCTGTTATTGTAAACATTCATAAAATGTAAGATAAGAAGAAGATGAAGTGTATAATTATTATCTAGTCTAGTAGTATTTAGTAAGAAATTATTTATGTTTGATGCAGAAGTAGTAGGTTAGAATAATACAATGAGCTTGAGTCGAGAAAGCCATCATCAAGAAAATGTAATGTATAAAGGCACTCCCTAATTCTCTTGACTTCCTACCACCTTTGTTTCGACCACCTACCACCATCAGGCTAGCTGCAATCAAAAACCTGGCCTCTCAGTAGTAGAGAAAAAAAAACAGACATACCTGACTCTGAACTTCCGGCATCTGTTGATGACGATGATTGCTTCCTTCTGGCGAAAGGGATTGAATTTGTATCTCGGAGAGTTTTCCGGTAATTATTCCATCTGTCCCAGAGACAACCATAATATCTTCTTACTGTAGAGGGAAGACTCCGTCCACTGACATTACCAGCTGATGAAGCTGGCACAGTATAAAAATAGAAGGTAATATCATCTTCTGGAAATATTTTGATAGCCAGCTCTGCCCACTCTTGAATTTGTGCTGGTTTGAGTACTCCTCCAGGTGTATTGTTCACAAGGTACACTATTATAAGTCGAGCCACACTGCTTCGTTCCGCTTTAGTCAATTTTTTCTTCTTTAATAAATGTCTCAAACCTAAGTCTGCCTGTATCAGATCATATAGCGGACTATTTTCTTTCCTGAAAATCAGTAAAAATTAGTTGGTTTGAAAAACAATTTTATTTTGCGGTTGAAACGTAACATTTGTATTTTCGTTGAGATTTAATACACTTTATGCACTTACTTTTCACATGTCACTTCTTCGAACACATCTTTGAAAGCTTCCTCTATATCTATCGACACGTTTGATAAATTTGTATCATATGTAGAAGGAGTTAAAAATAACTCTTCAGTAGTCGCTGACGCTGTACATTTACTGATATTCTGAAATAAAAAATAACTTAATATTTATATGTGCAACAAAAGAACAAAGTTTATTATGATCGTGATTCTAAGGAAGCCTACACACCAAGTCGCCTACAGCCGCCGACACGATGTCGGCGGCTATATTTCTAGACGTCGCCGTCCATATTTCAAAAGAAATCAAGCCTCACACTTCATGTCGCCGGGCTGTGTCGGCGGGCTGCCGCCTTTGGTGTGTGGACTCCGTTTAAGGTCAAACCAAACCGGAGCGTTCAACCTGCATCCGCGATCGGCGTGCACGATGCGTCCATACATTCAGAGGACGTGTTAATGTGAACACGTGCCTACAAATTCATATAGAACGTCTGATCGACAGACAGACAAAAATTTCAAAAACCGAGACGGGCCGCTAGTAGGTAGTTAATATATTTCATGAGAAGCAAATAATAATATAGGTATCTACTTAAGTACTTACATCTAAGTTTCGTTCTTCTTTTAGCTTATTTTTCCATTCTCCCAATTTTACACGGAATTTAGCCCGTAGTCCAATGCTTGGAATTAGTAAAATTAAATCATTTTCTATCAAATGTTCTAGGACGGACAAATCTATATTTTCCGCTGAAAATCACAAATAATAATATGAACAGAAAGAAAATAAAACCCCGAATGCAAAATATACTCATGCCACTCACGAAATAAGGTAAAATCTAACGACACTTCGTACCTACATGAAAATCGGTCAAGCCATTTAGACTCAGATCATACCTAGTACCTACTCAATTCGTCAATTTTGTGCTCAATTCCGTCATTGGCTTCACTGTCGCTGCGCAAATTCAAAGAAAATGTCATTTAGGTATACAGATTTGTATACTTAAGTAACATAATTTATGTTTATGTAGGTAAGTAGGTAGGTACATTTTCTTTGAATTTGTGTGGCGTCACTAAAACCACCGTGAAACCTGCAAAATGTTAGTTTAAGCACGTTATATCACTTTGATTTGTTAGATTTTTGACGCAGTTTGCTGTTAGGCCATCTTAAAATACCTAGGCTAAGTAGGTAGGTACCTATGACGACTGTAGCGCATCATCGTAAACTGAACAGACAAATTAGTTAAGCACACACTGGACAACATCACATATGACTTATGTACCTAGTTAGTACCTATTCCACTCAATGCAACCCATGCAACAGAAACACTAATAAGTAGATCAAAACATACACAAATAGGTAGATATGTACGAGACACCATTCAATAACGTTGGCCGGTCATCCAGGCGGGCGTTGCGTGTAGGGGAGGTACCTCTTGATGGTAATCATTCCTTGAGTTTCTTTGAGCTTCCAGCTAGCTCTAAATGCCAATAAAAAACAAATGTTTCCAAAAAATAAATTTCATTATGTAAGTACCTATGTAGGTTAGTAGAAACTAATATTTCCACCTAAAGCTCCTATAACCAGTGCATTTACCTAACATACGGTTATCGTAAAATACGGGTACGTAAAAATGTCAAAATTTGAGTAGGTACCTAAGAATAATGGCATATTGCGTTTTACATGGGCAATTAAATACTTTCTTAGTGTTATCTATATACCTACTTACTATATTTTACACACTATCGAAGATAGGTATATAATTATGCGAGACCGAGACAGGAAGAGACGCGTGCGGCAGAGGCGCGAACGCTGCGCCGCTTCCCGTGATCAAGCAACTCACAAATAAATGACTAAGATCTATTTAACACTTGCTAATAACGTAAAGACGACTATCAAAACATCCCATTGTAATCTACACAGTAGGTACCTACTTATTACTTCGAAAAACAGTTTATAGTTATAACGTACCGAACCGATAACTAGTGCAATTTACCTAATTTACGGTTATCGTAAAATACGGATTAGGTACGTAGAGGAGAAAATTGTAGTGTGTAACTAAGAATGTTAGCATGTCGCGTTTTAGATACACCTATTTTGAATCAGGCTAAAAGGCCTATTACACCATTCGTTATTCAGACAGTCTTACTGAGATTCAGCATAGTGTAATACGAGCAAGCAAACATGTCTGTCTTACCTAGAGCGAGACAGAACTGACCAAATGGGCTATGAAAGAAAGAACAGACTTTAAGACTGTCTTAGTAAGATTGTCTGATTATCGAATGGTGTAATAAGCGCTTAAGTCTATCAAATATTAAAAATTATAATAGGAGCTGTGGTGAGGCGAGCCACAAGTAGCCACAGAGGCGACAAGCAAGACCTAAGTAGGTAGGGTACATTTGATTAAATATCGTTTTAGTTTTAGAATAATAATCACTTACCAGTAAATTTATCAATGGTTTCTTGTGGTACTTCCCATTCTTTCAATAATGCCTCCATATTTTTGCACGCACTATATTTAAGTCTATCACGGTTTTTACTCACAGAACAGTAGAGAATGGCGGCGGGCGGGCGTCTGGCTGCGGGTGCGACGCCTGTACAGTGGGCGGGCGGCGGCGGGCAGCACTTTTTTTTAATAATTTCATGGCCATGGATACAAAGTCCTTTAACCGCAAACTTCAATATTATGTATCTTATTAATGATGATTATGATTAGAGAGCGGGTGATGATGAATGAGATGAATCCCTCCCTTTTTTTCAATTCAATAAAGCCGTGGACACTACTAAAACTTTAAGTCGAGTTTTGTAGAGAATACGAAAAGTCACATTTCACAATGTTTGTATCATTTGCCCACACTTGCGCATGTTAAAAAACCGGTAAGTACTTAAATACCTATGCATCCGCATTTTTATATGGTGACAATGGTGTTTTACAAAAAAATCGGCTAAGTGCGAGCCGGACTCGCGCACCAAGGGTTCCGTACATACCTATTAATAACATAGTGTAAATAAAAAAAATTAATATCAGTAAAAGTTAGTAGGTAGTTAGGTTTAGATAACAATTTTAATTTTGTAGTTGAAATGTATGGCCTTCCATACGATCAAACTTCAAAACTATCTTTATATTCGTTTTTTTGTCAAATATTTACAAATTCACAATTTTCGTAATTTTCCCTTTAGTTGTGTTATAAGACCTTGCTTCATGCCAAATTTCATGATTCTAGGACAACGGAAAGTACCCCATAGGTTTTGAGTTTTCCTTCGGAAATGCCAAATTAAGCAGCAGAAACGGCTGTATCTTTTGATTGGGTGGACATAGACGTTTGTATTTTTTCACAGCCGCAAGGCACCGTGGATCTGCGTATTTGATATAAATTTCAGCTTAATACCTGCACGCGTTCTTGAGAAAAAGGGTCTTGACAGACAGACAGACAGACGGACAACGAAGTGATCCTATAAGGGTTCCGTTTTTCTTGAAATGAAACTGTAAAAAGTGTCAAGAGCTAGGTAAAAAAAATAAAATATGTACAAAATTGAATTTTTATATTGGAGATTTAGATCTATGCCTTACTAATTATGATTGTGCAAAGTTTCATGCATATCTTATTTTCTACCTTAATAATAATTTACAGAAGTTAAAAGGTTCGAAAGGATTAGGACGGACAAATATAATCTAAGTATGGGCGGACACAACGATCTTATAAGGGTTCCTTGTATGTGATGTGCTATGTTGTGTTCCCTATGGATTCCTAAACGACTGGACCGATTTTGACGGGACTTTCACTGGTAGATAGACATGATAATCCGAGGCTTACGGTGGTAATGGTTTCTTCAACCGAATGATATCTACAGTTCTGAATAGGCTGACTCGAACCGATTTAACCTGTAAAAAGGTAAATATGTCTTATCATTATGTAAATGGTACCCTGGGTAGGTGATAATCGTGTGATATTACTTAATATTGTGTTATTTTTACCTAAGTTTGTCTTGCACTTTTAACCTTGTGTCTTAGTCTTAGGTTCTCACTATAATTACCTTTAATTACGTCTGTTTTACCTAATAGTACGGTTAATTATTGATATATTGCGATATTTTGCGATAACCTAAGAAAAGTGTAAATGTATATTAAGTATTTTCTACATCATCTTAAGTACTTGCGACCTAAACTAAGCTTAATAAAACCTAATGCTTATGTTTAGTTACCTACACGTAGGTAATTATTGAATGTTAGTGAAATGAAATTGATTTGGCCTAATTTGGGTGTTTTAATGGATCATAATAATATATTCCTGTGCCCATTGATACTAATAGTTGAATAACATAATAAATAACATAATGAATAACAACTCGGTAACATTTACCAAGTAAAAAGGTGAATATACGTTACCATTACGTAAATGCTGCAGACCATCCTACCTAAGCAAATAGGTATGTCCTGGATAGGTGAAATTAATCGTGTGGTATTACAGAATAGCGTTATTGTAACCTAATCCGGTTTGCACTTTTACCTTGTTCTTTAGGTTTTAGCTACTATGACCTATCACATGGCTGTTTTAAACGAGTAGTAAGGTTAATTATAAATACGTTGCTTAATTTACGATAACCTAAGAAAAATGTAAATGTAATAGGTATTGTCTACCCTATTTACAAGTTGTTGCGACCCAAAATTAGTTTCTAGAAACCTATTGTGGTAGTTAAATTGTACGTTATTATTTATGTAAAGGGCAATTAAATTAAATCTACATAATATTAGGTGTTTTCAATCTATCTGTAATCATATAGTGTTAAATTTACGTAATGTGATAAGTTTAACTTAACTGTATAATTAGGTACCGGCTCTTTAACGTAACAATTAAGTAAAAAAAATGGGTATCTTTTACGTAAAGTAGGTTAAAAAGAACTAATATATGTCAGTACCAAGCGCTCTAGGTTGACTTTACCCAACTGAAGGTAAAAATATTTACCTATACTAGGTTTAATGAAACTAAGTTAGGCTATATCAAACTATTTTTTGCATTACCAACACTATTAGGTTTGCATTTACCTATTTTTTTTCTCAGTGTAGGAGGAATTCTATACTGAAACAGTATATGATTGCTAGTGTTTTATGAGCGCCTGGTACGAGATGGTGGCAGGCAGATGTGAAAACTATGGTAGCTATTAATTAGTTTAATGTGTTTTAATAGGAATAAATTAGTCTGTTATTGTATTAAGGTATTTTTAATAGTAGCTGTGAAGAACATACAACGTCTGATAAATGTTCAGTTTTAAATTGCAGCACGAAACTATCAGCAAAATATCCATTTGCTTTTAATGCAATTTGTAAGAGAACAAGACGTGAACTCTTTGTCTTTCAAAAATGAACAAATATTTACGAAAAAGTTTAACTGCTGGAGTTCTTTTGAACGTTGATTAAAGCAAAACAAATTACTGTACCAATTCACGAAATTAGAAAGCATTTCTCATAACATTACAATTTAAAATAACATATTTCAATTTTCTATCTAAAATTAGTTGCCCCGTGTATAGAGAGTACCAGGCGAGCATGAACGCATAGAGATGATTTATATCTTATTTATCGAATCAAAAGCGATGCGGGCGGCCCAAATATCCGCTAGTAATTAATTACAAATGAATATCATAATCGGGACTGTAGCTAGGAAAGCTTTGAAGTGAGCTCGAGGATGAGTGCGGTATACAAACTGTAATGAAGGGTGCTCACTGGTCAGTAATTGCTGTTAGGTATCTATCGTTCTTTTTAGGAAATATGATACACCCCTGAAAAATTAAAAAAAAAACAGTTCATTTTTTTAAATTGTTGTCTAGCTGAAAATGCAATGAGTAGGTATGTCGTGCGAGTGAATGAAATGAGTGCTAGGACAAACGGAAACGCCTTACAATCACGTATACACATTGATGAAGCACTCTTTCATGCTTTCTCATATACTTCGATCAATGTATTGTTTTATCGCCGCACGGAGAATTTAATAAATACATACTAAAAGCTGTAAAGTACAGTTTTTTTTCATTCCAATATGGAAAAGAGTAGAAACGAGTTACTTATGAGTTTTTCTATTCTGATACGCTACGCTTCTACGCTGATTCAAAAAAAATATGCCCCTCAGTTTCTTGCTTGTTCTTTTGAGTAGTGGCGTTTTTTCCGAACAAGGCAGTAGAGTCATTTTTACCCGACTGCGCAAGAAAGAGGGTTATGTTTTTTGAGTGTATGTATGTATGTGTGAATGTGGATTGTATATGTCAGGTTTCTTTGGCACACTCTACAGACTCAACAGCTTCATGGAATTTGACATGTGAGGTGTCATATGAATCGTCTTGATAGTGGAAGCGACTTAAGGTACAATATTTTGCAGCCGGGTTTTTGTGTTTCTTTTAATAATGTTACTAGTTCTGTCTTTCGCTGACTTAAATAAAAATGCCCCTCAGTTTCTTGGCTGTTCTTCTGAGTAGTCTTTCTGCTTTTTCCGAACAAGGCGGTCGAGTAATTTTTAAATAACTTTGACGTTCATAAGTGTAACTTTTGATACCCAATTGAATAAAAGTATTTTGACTTTGATTTTAAAAACGTTTCATACATCTACATACCGCCTAAACTAATGTCCATACGAAAGGTAAAGGTGATAATGTACAGAGATCCGCGTATAATTAAATTTACGACGGACAGCGGCTCGCTTGATCTTCAGAGAGCTAAACATCCTCGTTCTGGCTCCTCTGTGATTCTGACGCTCTGGGTGTTTCATATTTTTATGGCTTAGGAAGTATAGACGTTGCTTTTTTGAAGATGCTGCTGTTTTTGCAGAAACAGCCTTGAAGATTGTGGTGGGAAAAATTTAGATTTGCTACTCGGTAGTCGCTGTTTGTGTTAGTTCCAAGCAAAAATATTATCTTCATTACTTAACCTTTTTTCAAATCAAACATAAGAATGAACCATAATGCAAAATAACCAATTTTCTCGCGCGGCCCGCGCTCTTATTCAATATACTAGTTGTAGTGTTATTACCAGAGTACTCCAAGAAAAGGTTTCAAAAATATTTACGAAAAAAACATAACATATTTAATGATGATTCATCATTATATATTCAAAAGATTATAGATAATTTTTCCAATTAATTTGCTAAAGCATGACCTTGATAGGTTAACATTAAATAAATGAAATTTCTTTGGATTTCGATCATGGTGATAATAATTGATGTAAGTCAATAGTTTAGCTCTACTCCGGCTCAGTGTCCGAAATAATCTCAATATCGATAGACGTTAAAGACATCCGGATAATATAATTATGGGATTAATCAATACACAAACTTATCTCATGCGATCTACTCTCACCTTGTGAGG
Source organism: Peribatodes rhomboidaria (assembly GCA_911728515.1). Taxonomy (NCBI): domain Eukaryota; kingdom Metazoa; phylum Arthropoda; class Insecta; order Lepidoptera; family Geometridae; genus Peribatodes; species Peribatodes rhomboidaria. The sequence goes on from OU452190.1 coordinate 5,691,959, forward strand.
TTGCAATAAAGTCTAAAATTGTCTAGCCGCGTGCGTAGCTAGATTTGTTGATAGTGTGTGCCTTGACAGACGGTGATTTTCAAAGGAACTTTTAAATCAATTATCAATTAATAGTTATAAAATAGTAAGGAAGTCATAAATTGCGAGTTGTCAGTTGGATTCGCCTATTTTGGTGCATCGAAATTTAGTTTATGTAAAATAATCATGTTGGCTAATTTATTAGTGTTTTTTTAAGAATCTTGTTACTGATATAAAAAGTTTTGATTCTTCCAAGTTTCTTAGGTAATTTATATTACTTATAGGTGTTTGTTATGTTTAAGCGAATTCAAAAAAGGAGGATTGATGCTATTATCTAATCTGTGACTGAGGTTCTTAATTCGAATGTTAGGTTTTTTTGTAAATTGGTTACGCGTTTTGAAAGATTAGATTATTATTTAATGACATTCGGTAAGTCAAAGAGAGTCAGTATAAGTACTACCATTTTCGACCACATCTTAACAAATGTCTAGCCCATCAATTGCTTTTTAGAGTTCCGTGCCAAAATGATAAAAAGGATTGCTTTTCGTTCGACTTCGATGTCTGTCTGTATGTTTATTAGATACCTAGATTTAACTTTTTTTTAATTTCATTGGTATTTTAATACAGGGAGATTTAAAGTCCTCTGTAGACAATTATTAATTGTGACAAAGTCCCTCACTTATGCGATTAAGCAGTTAAGCACGTGTCATGTCAAGATTTGAATGACATGACAGTAGGGCTGTCAGATGCAAGATGTATTCTAACTCATAGAAATAGTAACACCTCTCAGACCTGATCGTGATATACTTACAAGTAGATCATGATAATTAGCATAAGTATAGTCTAAATTTTGTTACTTACATTTTTTTAAATAAGTCTTTGTTGATGTTAAACGTTCAGCCGTCAATCACATTTTCTATTTGTGAGATTTGACAGATTAAACTGACATTTTTTTTGTTTTTTTTTTTTTTAATAAACTAATCAGTTTGTGCAAATACTTTTATCGCTACATGCACTGACACATTCCATCAACCATCAATATTATAAAAGTTAGTTAGTATAAACTGTACGAAAACAGTTCGGAACCAAAGTTACATAATTATTACCAACACAAGTATTTAAGGTTTTCTCTACGATCTTGTGAGAGTTAGGGAAGCCTAGAGCGGCTATAGTAGACTTCCTTGAGGTAGGCCTTCGGCTAGTAGTCAACGCTCATATTTGACGTAATGGTGAATAAATAAAAAATCCTCCTTGACTAGTAAACCTCCTCCGTTTTGTCAGTTAAAAATGTCAAAACAAAGTGTCGTGGCAACCCTAATTGAGAATGTCACGACATGACATGATACCACAAACGAGGCTGCGACAAAGCCGCGGTGCCTTTGACAGCTCTCGGCTGGTTAGCTCTGTGTACAGACTGACGTTTCGGTCGCTTTGAACTACCCTTTTTACTAAACTTTTTTTTTATTTTGGACCTACTTGTAATTATAGACATGGTTTCTGAAATTAATATTATTAGGTTAATAATAACTTTATTTCTACCAGTAGAACTTCAAAAGAACACGGGTAAAAACGTCTGCCCGTTTTGCAACTGCAATGACCAGTAGTAGTACGGGTAAAAAAGATTCCCATGTTACTACTGGTAGTAAGCTTGGTAGTAACACGGGTAGAAAACGTATTATGACACTTGACAGTTGGTCTGGGCTGTGACAGTTAGATGACAATTTTATAGGAAATTAGAAAAACTAAGGCTTTAACTGTGAGCGGCTGACTGTCCGCTGACTGACGTGTGTCGCGTATTGGGCGAACTCAGTTTTGAGCAATACGCGTACCGTATACTCAGATCAATTTAGAGGTAAAGATGGAACACTGCGTTAGATCTCGCTGAAGCCACTTCTTTTTCAATGTGTGCGCGTGGTAATGTTGCCATGAAAAACATTTACAATTGCACGAAAACTAATATTAATTCCCAAACTCTACGTTAGCCATTTCCGTTCCAGTATACAACCTTAGTATATTAAATATTTTAAAACTGCACATATTTGTAAGAGTTTAATACTATTGCCTTTTCAAAATTGACTTGTAAAAAACCTGCACAGTTTTTAAAAAGAACCTTAAAATGTAGTCCTGGCCACACTTTTATAATGCACTATGTATATTTATGTACACGAAATTATACCATAAACCAATGTAAATAATGTCGAGGTAAGAAGCTTCAATGTCATAAAACATATTTTCTAGTAACACGCAACTTTAGCGTTACTTCAGCAGGCAAAACAACCTGGAAACTAGTTGACAACAGATTCCTCCCCTCAATAGCAGTTAAATTATATAAAAGTGAATTATACGACAATTTAGCTGTTTAAAAAATTCAAACTCTTTAAACCTGCAACCACACACATGTTACCTACCATTAAGTAATTAAAACACACAAGCAACACAATATCTCAGAAAATATGGTCCCTTTAATGAAAACGTCACTTTAATTATAATTACTAAGTTATAATTAATTTTAAAGCCGCACGCGCCTCGGGCGTTGACAGTTGTGGAGTGAAAAAATCTATGATTGTAACTGTAGCTATTTTACTTTTTCTGTTATTAATTAGTCACATAAACGTAAGTAGGAACGTTCTATAATTTTTTTTATTAATATCAAGACATAGAAGAGTAGCAACACTTTTTACAATCTACTTTATTAATTATATTTCATATTAAATTTATTATTATTAATATTATAAACGCAAAAGTTTGTAAGAATGGATGGATGGATGGATGGATGTTTGTTTCTCTTTCACGCCAAAACGACTGAACAGATCTAGATGAAATTTGGCACAGAGATAGATTATAGTCTAGAAAAGCACATAGGATACTTTTTAACCGCGAATGAAACCGCGGGGCGGAACTAGTAGACTATGTTTGGAAGTAAGTGGGTCCTTGGTTCTTGGTCTATAAGGGTTCCGTTTTACCATTTTGGTACGGAACTCTAAAAAGTCAGATGCGACGTTGCACAGAAGCAAATAGTAACTAGGTCATTCAATTTCGCTCGTCTTAAGTTCTTACTAATGAAGTTTTTTATCCACCCATAAAGTGTGTACAGTTATCCTAATACGTAGTCTAAGATCATTTTCATCAATCGAAAACAACATAAAATCAAATCAAATCAAATTCAATAAAAAAAGATAAATAACAATCAATAAAAAACATATATCTATCAGCTCGCGCTGCATAAAATTGCAATCGTTCTCACAGCACTGCTAATTCCTATAATTTATAAAACTTTCTCTTAATTACCGCTGCAATATATTAAATTGAACTAGATTACAGCAATAAACATAATAAACACAGCTATCCGCCATATTGCATCGATGATAAATATTAAATTGCAAATTCATCATTTCAAATCCCCCTATGACTTTTATATGGCCGTTTTAGAGTTTTTTTTACACCTAAGCTTCCCCGGAGGCGAGCGAATTGACCCATTTTGTATCGAAATAACAAGAGAATTTGTTCGAATGATTAATTGTTGTTAAGCCATTTTACTTTATCATTGAAAAACTTGTTCTTTGTGAGTGTACGTCAGATGGTTAGTGTGACCAGTATAAAATCGTCCTGCTGAATTGGGTGATCTTTTTTGGTGAATGGTGAAGTTTTGGATGAAAAAGCTCGATGATAAAATTAACGTAAATAAGAATACTATATAGTGTCACACTGTAAAAGTACCTTACTTGTCTATCTCATTTTTTTGACGTGACAACGTCTGTGACACTTCAAGAAACTGCGTTACGCTCCGCTCACGTTATGCGCTCACAATGAGAGCGAGTGAGAGGCACGCGTCCCTTCCACTCGGGCATGGTTAGCCCGCCTAAGAGCGAGAGAGACAGACATAAAAAGTGAAAGGCACGCGTCCCTGTCGTTGTCACGTAAAACTTTCGCCCGTATACCGACTTTACAGGCAACCAATTTTTACTTGTGATTAACTTATTTTATAAAATATGTTTGCGTCCCAATGATTACAAATTATATTAGGATTATTCTACAGTGGTACGGTTAGATTAACTTATCAGTTACTACACTTTGTGTATTCAACATCCAACCATTTTTATAAATAATGTTAGGCAGCTAATTGTTTATAGTATGGCAACATATTGCACCAAATTCCGAATCTAAGCTATCATTGGACTATCATCTCTATATCAAACAAAATAAGAAGTATTAGCGTTCGAATTTCAAAAATGAAAGATAATGCAACGAAAAAAACAAACGTCAAATTGACGCGCTAAAAATTCAGCGTGGCAATGCACAATGCGTTTTAGAAGTGGAGTGAGTGCACAATGGGACGTAATGAAGCGGTTTTGTCATGTTTTCGGCGCGTGTGGGCATATTAAAGCACAATTATGTTATAAATGGGCGTTTATTGAACGATTAGCCGATGGATCGGTGTGTTGTGAAACTGGCAGTTTGGAAATTGATGTACAGACGAGATGAGATGTTATTTTCGATGTAAAATTTGGGAAAGCTAGTTATTTAATCTATTGGACGCTCAGATCAACCTAGAGAAAAGATGGCGCACGGCGTATGATTTAGCTGAAGCCAAAAACCATCCAAAAACTACGCTACTGTCGTATATGTAACCAAACACGCTCACATTGACGCAAAAAACTACGCTACTCGCTTGGTCATTCTTACCTCGACATTATGTGCATTGGTCTAAGGTATAATTTCGTGTACATAAATAAAATAATTGATAATTTTGAGGTTCTTTTTAAAAACTGTGCAGTTTTTTTACAAGTCAATTTTGAAAAAGCCGTAACATTAAACTGTTACAAATATGTGCAGTTTTAAAATATTAAATCCCCTAAGGTTGTACTCGTATATTGTAACGGAAATGGATAACGTAGGGTTTGGGAATTAATATTAGTTTTCGTGCAATTGTAAATGTTTTTCATGGCAACATTACCACGCACACACATTGAAATAGAAGTGGCTTCAGCGAGATTTAACGCAGTGTTCCATCTTTTCCTCTAGATTAATCTGAGATTGGACGAAATTTTTATAACAATTGATTTGTGTACTTATCTCTCCTCAGTAGTGAATATCAAGTAGGTTATTTTCAGATTACTCCAAGAAGAGGTTTCAAAATAATTCACGAAAAAAATATCAAAGTAATTTATAATAATTTTGGTTTCAATTTGCTCCATGGCTTTCTCAAAGTACTACATATGTACTACTGGTTTCGTAAAATTAAGTAAGCCATACACTCTCAATCAACTCCAGGCATTTTTATTTGATTTAGAAATACTGTTTTTTCACTTCTGGAAAGACAAAAAAATATAGAGAGCCAGAGAGGAAGTAGGTAGACCTACTGCAATACAGCCATTTACATCTACTCATGCTCAAATACAACGGGTAGATAAACTTGTCATAGTTCATACAGCATATACAGCTAAGGCATTGTTGAAAGTTAAGAATTCTAGATACCTAATAATAATTTTATATTTTGACGTGACAACGTCTAATAAATCGTTGAACGCCGGCTGCACGCACGAAAAAGGATGACTCATTGTCCCGTTACGCTCGGTCGATCGGAGCAGGAGCGCTACACGAGCGAGCGAAAGGCACGATCGGCTTGAGCGTTCTCTCTTCCACTCGATTGGCCTATTCGTCCGAGGAGAAAATTTTATCTATGTTTAGTTATTCATGACGTTTCACGTTAAACTATTACCCGTAAACCGACTTTACATACATACATTTTCTTACAAAATATTAATAAATAAATTTATTTATTTCAGGCAATATAACTTGCATACAATACAAGTTACATAGGCCCATAGGCTCGAAGACAATAAATACCTTACAGACTAACATGGGTAGATATAAATTAAAAAAAATTATCTACATAAATATCTTCTGCAAATTTATTTTCCCTAACCACTTTTCCACGCGTCAGTCCAAGTGTTTATGAATAACATCATAATAGATTTGTGAAAGGCACCGCTACACGATTAGCGACGTAATTTCATGTCCTCCTAGTAATTACCTCTCGTCTACAAAGGCCGCGACGGACCGACTTTGTGATTAGCCTATGGTTAGGGATTTGGATGGATCGGTACAAGGTAAAAGTTGTTGTTGGACTCGGTTTTTTACCTATACCTACCAGTAACGGTGTTGTAGAGAGGTAATATTTTTTTCAATTCAAACAGGCTTATAAAGGCGGCCTATAAAAAGGCACGCTTGCCTATGAGAAGCCTATTCACTCGAGACTTGAAGACACCTAGGGAGCTAGCCCTCCTGGGTATCTTAGATTTTATCTTGGTCACTCTCACACCTACGACTTTTCAAACGAGAGCAACAAGAACGAAAAATTTTGAGATTAAATCTCACTCCGTAAGAATAACTCTCCTGGGGCCCTATGAGATTTGAAATTTTCATCTCACCTTTTTCGTCCTTGTTAACCTCGTTTGAAACATCATAGGTGTGAGTGTGACCAAGATAAAATCTCATCCCATCTCACGCGTAGGAATATACCTCCATACGTTTTTTAGTTTGGACTTCAACAGCAGGTTTCAGAGCTCCATTGGTATGATTCTAGAAATTATTTAAGTAATAGAAAGCACAATTCGAAGTCGCGGGCAGATGCGTTAGTATGAATAGTCCCAATTAATATAATATTAGGTCCTTACGTATGAAATTGGCGTTTAGTACGGGAAGAATAGAAAGTCGTTTTTTTTTTGTAAAATATATTTAATTAATCAAAGTATGCACCGTTGTTATCTATGCACTTTTGCCATCTTATGGGTAGTTCATTGATCCCTTTACTATAAAAACCATGGGGGCGAGAATCAATAAACTCTTTCAAGGCGGTTTGGACTGCTGCATCGGAGTGGAATTTTTTTCCTTGTAAGAAGTTGTCCAAATTCCGGAAGAAATGGTAATCTGTTGGAGCAAGGTCCGGGGAGTACGGTGGATGTCGCAGACATTCTAATTGTAGCTCAGCCTACTTAGTGGTTGTTTGTTGTGCAGTGTGTGGTCTTGCGTTGGCGTGAAGCAGCAGTGGCCTAGAGCGATTGACCAATCTCGGTTGTTTAACAGCTAGTTCTTCCTTCATGGTTTGCAGTTGCTGACAATAGATATCTGCCGTAATTGTTTGGCCAGATTTAAGAAAGCTGTAGTGAACGACACCGGCGCTAGTCCACCAAACACTTACAAGTAGCTTTTTCTGAGTAAATTTTCGTTTAGGGCAGGATTTGGCTGGGTCTCCAGGGTTCAGCCATTGCGATGAGCGCTTTCGATTATCGTACAATATCCACTTTTCATCACAAGTAATGATTCGATTTAAAATCCCTTCATTATTGTGTCGGTTGAGCGAAGTAACACAGCAGGCGACCCGTGTTTGCAAGTTCGATTCACTCAATTCATGAGGTACCCATCGTTCGAGTTTTTTTACTTTCCCGATTTGCTTCAAGTGGATTAATACAGTTTTGTCACTTACCCCGAAGCCTGCTGCTATCTCTGAAGTGCTTTGTGATGGATCCGCTTCCACAATAGCCTTTAATTCTTCGTTTTTCACTTTGATCTCCGGCCGTCCACGGGGTTGGTTCTTAAGGTCGAAATTTCCAGAACGAAAACGTTGAAACCAAAAACGTACCGTGCTGTCTTTAGCGACACCAGCGCCGTACACACCATTAATTCTTCGAGCTGTTTCTGCAGCACTGGTGCCACGGTAGAACTCGTATTCGTAAATATACCGATATTTCATGTTTTCCATTGCGCGGTAATAAGCGACGCCAAAGAAAAAATAATGAGGGAAATAACAAATGAATGACTGTATTCAAAGAAAAAAAAACCAGCTAAATGAATTTATTAATTTGAATTTCGAATTCTTAACCAAAGAGGAGATATTTCAGATCAAATTGATCAGTACGACAAAACGCTAATTTCATACGTAAGGACCTAATATTTATTCGAAGGACTGATGACCGATGGGATCGAAAGGTCCTCGAATAGAGACCACGTTCCAGCAAGCGCAGCGTAGGACGTCCACCCATAAGGTGGACGGATGACCTTGTCAAGACCGCAGGATCGCGCTGGATGCAGGCCGCTACCAACCGGTCCTATTGGAGATCTATGGGGGAGGCCTATGTCCAGCAGTGGACGTCCTATGGCTGATGGATGGATGATTTATTCTAGGTCATTAATTAATGCACAATGTATTCGATCTGACTATCCATTTATATCGTCATGCCTTTCCCCGGAAGAGGCTGGTGGAGGTGTAACAACACCCCCGCTTCGACGGACGCTAATCAGTCACAAATGTAACAGAGAGCAAGTCAGTCGCCATACACCAGACTCCAGTTATGTAGCAGATGACAATAAAAATACACGTTTATGAACAAAGTGGTGTAAGCCTTCGGCTGGGATCGAACTCGCACCCTCTAGCTTGGGAGCCGAGCCTTCTTCAACTATGCTATCATCACTTTCCACTTTAGACTATTTCTTATGTTACTTCAATTTCTAAATACTTACTTACTAAAGAGCAAAAATGGGAATGTCCACAGAGCTAATGAAGATATACTGCAGATCACACACATCATCTCAGATCTTACACATAATTTTGTCATACCCCAAAAATAGTTTTAAGCACCTGTAATTCCTGTGTAAATTAATTTTCGTTTATTAATTATCTATATATACTCGTATATATGTTTTTATGTAGGTCGTTTTTAATTTTAATTTAATAGGTCGACGTTTGACCACCAACTCGCTTGATGTTAAGCGACGTTCTGGTCTAAGATGGAGCACGACGACCTATAAGGTACTTATTCACTCTAGCCTTGAAGTTTTGCAGAGTGAAGAAGTACAAAGACGGCAGTTGAGTGAGGCGCTACAAGAGCGCTACTGCTCAGACCCGTCTTCGGAACGGTTACACCGGACTACATCCCGAAACACGACTAGGTCATTTCACGGCATGGCTTGGTCCGGTGGGTGGTAAGTTTGTGATGGTGGCAGAGTTTGCTACCCGGTTAGCACTACCCGGGGACTACGTGTAGGGAATCAGAATAGAGTACACTCCTACGGACGTGGGTAGCTCAGCCCCCAAAGCCCATATCTTTATCTTTAGACTAGCTGCGCCTCGCGGTTTCACCCGCGGTTAAAAAGTATCCTATGTGCTATTCTAGACTATAATCTATCTCTGTGCCAAATTTCATCCGGATCTGTTCAGTCGTTCCGGCGTGAAAGAGTAACAAACATCCATCCATCCATTCTTACAAACTTTCGCGTTTATAATATTAGTAGGATAATCCAAAAGCTTTAATCCACTACCAGTCGGCAGTGTCCACCAGGTACCTGGACATAGTAGTTACGCTAAATGGCAATGCTTATTTTACAAGTTATAGTCTAAACCCCATGATAATGACTCCAAAATATTCAAGCGTAATGATTCATCTTCACTTTTTCTATTTATTTAAAGAACCGCGACCACAACAATCAAAAACATTTCATGTAAACGGCCAGTTACACGGTTCTATAAAATCGATTCGCTACGTGGATGTTATAATCGATATGTTAGTTTGTATTCGATGTTTGGACGAGACGTCGCGTGCCGTTGGAGATGATGCGCCTCGGTTACACTCTGAAGCATGGTTGGTAAAAAAGTATGAGTACTTACTTCCTTTGATCAGGCAGGAATCTTAGGGCGCGGTTCCAAATACGCTAAGAGCTCACTAACGTCAACAGCGCTAACAAGAAGCAATATAACGCATAGTCACCGCCTTTCCTCAGAAACGGCTGACATAATTTTTATTTTTATGATTGAATGGGCCCACGTTTGACCACAACACACCTGATGGAAAGTGACGATGTGGTCTAAGATGGAGCACGCTTGCCCATGAGGTACCGTCTCACTCTTGTCTTGAAGAGACCCAGGTTGTATCTAGTGCTGGGGAACACCGAGGCAGAAAGTGCGTTCCACTCCTTGGCAGTTTATTTCCATATACGATATATGGAAAATATTCAGTCAAAAAGTGTGACAGGGGGCTGAAATACCAACAATGAGTTCGAGTTTTTTAAAATAAATATTTTTCAATCTTAAAAATAGAGCTAATTACAGATTTTCACATTTTATACGTATAAGAAGAGAATAAACCATGGTATACTATGGTTTATTCTCTTCTGGTTTACTGACTCTTTTATATTATGATCATCTAATTAGTAAATTTTCTTGTACAGGGCTTCCTAGCCAGCCATCTGTCACAATCTGGTTACATCTGGCTGGCTCGTCTAAGAACCAAATTTAATTTTCAAGATGATACAATTGCTATCGGACATCCCTATTCCAATAATTAGAGGTATTTTCTGGTCTTCGTCTCTCTCGTTTGAAAAGTCATAGGAGTGAAAGTGACCAGCATAGGTATTCACAATCATTCGGAAACGTTTACGTTCGGATTTAAAAAAAATAACTCAAATTATTCGAATCTCAGTCCGTCTTCATAAGTTTTTAAACATGATTCATTCTTCCGATCAGATTAATACTTGTTTCCCTATTCCAAGATTTTGTAAAAGATGACTGAAATGATGATGATTCAAACAATTTGAGTTTGAATTTTGGGATCCGATCGAAAACGTTTCAAACGATCTCATTTCACGCGTCAAGAATAGGCTTGAGGTGAGTTAGTCAAACGCCAGTTATTTTTGCCACCAACAAGCTCTTAGGGTTAAAAGCGACTTAGATCTAAATTATTTGTGGCATTCGTTTTCACCTTTTATATTAAAATGATAACCTACCAACTCGTAAAATATTTTTCATCCTCAGTGTGCACCGAGCTCAAAAGCAACTAATGTCAAATTACACTAAAGTTCCAAACCAAAATTGTTAAAACTGTACGAGAATTTGTCACGCACAGAGTGTGATGATGGCTAATTGGTCGCCCACCAACTTCGCCACCAGCCTCACAGGACCTGCCTCCACTCGAAACTTGTTACTATTCACAGCTCTACCTAAATCGGTGAAGAATCTGAAAACCCAACCAAACAAGACCTTTCTTTGCGGGGAATTTCTTGGTGATTGTAGTTTTTTATTTGTGGTTGATGTTAGCACGTATGTTTCGGTTATGTTTAAACATAATTTGTGTGTTGTTAAAACGTTAACTATGGTCACTATTGTATGAAAGCGTTGGGTGATGAAGCGTGAATAAAAAATAATTGCTTAGCTTTGAATAACTTTGGAAGGTAGTACGTAACACCGCCCATTATACACTTCACGTACTATTAGATAATGATTAAAAATTAAAAAAAACACCCGACATCGATTTTCATATAACGTAGTTATGAATACTCCCGACTAATTCACCTTACCAACAAAAAAAAAATCAAATCAAAATCTGTTCATCTGTTCGGGAGCTACGATATCACAGACACAAGCACACACACACGCACACACACACACACACACATACAGACGTGTCAAACTTATAACACCCCGTCGTTTTTACTTCGGGCGTTAAAAATTATATACTCAGAGCGGAATTTAAAAAATCTTAGGAACGTTAAAGTGATTATAGATGACTCTACCACCTCCACAATCTTAGAAGTGAACATAGACATTTATAACTGACATTTCAAATCGACTAAAACTTCAATTTCCTTAGAAATTTGTCGATCTAGTCGATTTGAAACGTCAGTTTAAATGTCCACGCTCGCACCCCATGTTCAGAATTATTTAACGGACGTTAAACATCCTACGTGATTGTTATTATTTGATGTACGTCTGCTACGTTAACCGCCCGTCTGGAACAACCTGCACTTAGCCTTTATATTTTACAATAACCTATACACTACGTAGGTACGAACATCATTATTTATTCTGTTTCAAATTGAAACTGCTAATAAAATACCAACAAACCAACAGCCAACGGCAGAACGTTTAATTCAAACGGCATAAAGCATTGAAATTACAAGAAAAACCACATTAATTTACGCAAAATACACGCGTTATTAATTAATTAATAGCTGTATAAAGGAATACAAACCTTTAATAACATAGCGAAGAGCTGTTAATTTTACTTGCAACATTTAATTAACACTGGCAGCATTTCTTGAATTCGTTTTAGTCCATGGAACTTCCCGCAAAATTATCGTTACTTTTTATTGACACGACATGGTATTGTATCCATAGACATTTTTTTCTTTTTAATTATTCGATGTTTAAAAATACAAGCCAACGTTTTTAATTCCAAAGTACAGCGTTCAGCGTCTTTTGTTCGGGACTCAAAGGTGTAATTTGAGGTGTTGCCAGGTTTCGGTGGTTCATTGTAGGATGTGACCACTTTTAAATAACCCTTAGGGTATTCAACTGCTCTTTCGACTTTAACCTAGTCATTGTATACTAAAAATATGTCAGATGTAGCAACTGAATTTAATTTAGGTACCTACTTATAATTTAGGTACCTATACTTTATCAAACTGCTAGCTGATACCAAAGACTTCATTCGCGTTTATTAAGAAAATAGTATCAAAAAACCTTCCTCGTGATATACTATAACTAATGATCAAACTTTATCAAGATCCGTTCAGCTGTTTGGCTGTAAAAAGCTTACAAATAGGCAGACAGACTGACAGACAGACTTACCTATCCACTTTCCATTTTGTGATATCAAAATTGTCTGTCTAAATTATAATGTTATTCTTTTGCACCCTGTCTGTGATAAGGAGCAATAGGCTCGCCCCTGTTTGTTACATTTAGGACTGAATATCGTCCGGCGAAGTGTGGGTGTTGTATTACATCTCTGCCAGCCCTTTCGGGGGAATGGCGTGACGATATGTACTCGTATGTGTGTAAAATCTCTGCTTCTGCTCCGAGAAACATGCTTTCGTAAGTATGTCCGGATCTCTGTCTTCGTCTAAAGGTCGCATTTCTTAGCCGATTCTCTTGATACTTTGAGAGTAGATTCGATAATAATGATTACTTTTTGAAAATGGCGCAATTAAAAAAAAACATTCGCTGACTCGGCAAAAAAAACTTTAAAATTTTCAAACTGAATTGGTTAAAAAAATCATCTCCGCAATTTTGAAAATACATATTCCTGTAACTGCCTCAAAAAAAAAGTACATAAATAATTATCGAACCTACTCAAAAAATTTTACGAAAATCGTTTTTTTTTTCAGAGGCAGACGTCGCCTTCGACCTCACAGAGCCACTATAGTATTAGTATTATTATCCATATCCACATCTCCACAAATCCACCTTCAAAAAAAAATCGTCTTAAAAAAAAATCGTCGTTATATAATCTCTCATTGGCCACCATCTCGCTATTATGGCAATCTTGCAATGATGCAGGCTGTCATAGAGCTCGCTTGTATAAAAGACATCAATCAATCGACTGCCTCGGTGGCTCAGTTGGTAGTAAACTTGCCTTCTGTGCTGGGGAGCGTGGGTTCGATTCCCACCTAGGAAAAACATTCATGTGATAATTATTTGTGTTTGTTCTATGTCTGGGTGTTAATCCTAACTATAATATTATGAATGCGAAAGTGAGTTTGTTTGTTTGTAACGCTTTCACGTCTGAATTACTAAACCGATCGTCTTGAAATTTTGCATACATGTTATCTGGGGTACATAAAAGGACATGGGGTACTTTTTAATTCCGAAAACATTAACCTTTCCTGTAGGACCGCAAGTGAAACCGCGAGGCGTAGCTTGTATGGATATAAGTACTCGTATGGATTAAAAAAATTATTAGTATTACAAATTATACAAATTATTAATATTAGTCTTTGCTTAGTTTGGTGTCACATGACCCGAAACTATGCAAAGACTAATATACATACATACATATGTTTTAATCCATACGAGTACTTATATCCACGCATACACGCATATTAGTTTGCATATTAGTAAGTGAGTAGTAGTAAGAGTAAGTAAGTGTTTGTTCAGCCGTTCTGGCGTGAAAGAGTAACAAACATCTATCCATCCATCCATTCTTACATACTTTCGCGTTTATAATATTAGTAGGATGTAGGATTAGTAAGAAGGATAGGATTTTGAACTGGACCGAAAAAACAAAACACTGTGCGTATCAACATTAGCAATAAACAATGTATAGCCTGGGAATAGTCTTTTGTCTTTAAAGTAGATATAGTGAGTTCAAAAAATCGATATGTCGTCAGCTTTAATAAAGCCCGCACGAAGCGCTTTCTAAACTCCTTCCTAATCAGAACTGCCAAGGAGTGGAACGCGCTTCCTGCCTCGGTGTTCCCCAGCAATAGGGATACAACCAGGGTCTCTTCAAGACAAGAGTGAATAGGCACCTCATGGGCAAGCGTGCTCCATCTTAGACCGCATCGTCACTTTTCATCAGCTGTGTTGTGGTCAAACGTGGGCCCAAATGGGCCAAACATAAAAAAAAAATGCAAAAGAAAGGAATAAATACACTGTTTACACTGACACCCCAATAGTACAGTATAGCTATTCTGAGGCTATACTTTTATTATTAAGGTGGGCAGGTTATATATAGTTAAATCAAGGAACTCAAGCAGAGCAATGCATTTACTCTTGCTATATCGATTCAGTATCACTATTATGTTGATCAGCTGCGCCTGCTTCTCTCTCTACTTTTGGGCTCTTACCATGAGTTTTGATCTTGGCCTCATACATTTCAGTAAAGCGCCCCTGGCGGAAACGTTAAGGAACTAGATTAAATGTATGGAGCCAAACGAAAACGAAGAACGTTTTCGTTAATTATGAAAACTCGCAGTAAGTCCCTTGAAGATTTTTCGTCGGGTTAGAGAATCATGAGCACTCGAAGAGGTCAGTGTATATTTTAGGGCCGGCGGTCTATAACCGTATACCAACTTCCGTTCGGGATGCGTCTTCTACCGCGTGCTTCACAACCAAGCTGAGAGCTTGGTTACTAGATAATATGTTTTATAACATTGAAGCTTATTTTAAAATAAGAGATTTTTGAACTATTATTATTTTGTATAATAATAGCTATATATAATATTTAACTATTTTTTTACTATACTAAAACTGTATGATGACTTTAATGAATTATTTTTATATTTGACATAATTATCAATTATTATATTGTTCTGACATTCGATTTAAGCTATAAATATTCAACTGTGACGTGTAACTATAGAAGTTATCAATAAATTCTGATTTCTGATTTCACTAATTTATTTTTTTGACGACCTTCCTAGCCTAGTCAAAAGTTCGACTGCTTTATAAGCAGGAGGTCCTGGGTTCGATGCCCGGCCGGCAGATGTTTGAATGATGAAATTAAATGTCTGTTCTGGGTCCCTATTCGGAGATTAGAGAATTTTATCTCACCTTTTTCGTTCTTGTTGCTCTCGTTTGAAACGTCATAGGTGTGAGAGTGACCAAGATAAAATTTCATCTCATCTCACGCATAGGAATAGCCCTCCTGGGTCTGGGAGTGATAATAAGATTACGTGACATTTATCTAAATGCCATGGCAGCCTAGTTGAGAGAAGACCTGCCTCTCAAGCCAGAGGGAGCGGGTTCGAACCCAGCCGATGGCACGCACCAATTTGTTCATTGTGTGAGCATATGTGCGTATTGTATGTCATCTGCTACATGATTGGAGCCCGGTGTATGGCGACAGGCTCGCCCCCTGTCACATTTGAGACTAAATATCGTCCGGCGAAGTGTGGGTGTTGTATTACACTTCTGCCAGCCCCTTTTGGGGAAAGGCGTGACGATATATGTTTTTTTTTAGATAATAAGATTACGTGACATTTATCTGCTTATGAGTCTCCTCAGACTGCAGACTTTCTATCGGACGATAGTTTGGTCGGCTTTTTAAGGGTTAACACTTTAAACTAACTTCGCATTGGCTAAAGCCATTTCATCTGGAAGGAGACGACGAGCGAAGAGAGCAAGTGAAGATACTGACGAGGTTCTAAAGTTATCTACAGAGCGACTGCAATTTCATTTTTATGTCTTTCGCAATTATCTAATCATGCTTAAATTAGTAGGAATTTCCCTTGTATTACGGATTAATAAAAATGTTTATGATATAGACAACGTATTTATGGAAAGGGATATTCATAGCTCTATTTTCTCTCGAGGCTGTTTTTTAGAAAAATCAAGAACATAGAAACGGAGATATAGTTCATTTAATTGTATGGAAAATTCAGAGCTTGGCGGGACCCTTGATCAGTGTGAAGAGGTATGCAAATGCGCACACTATTATGTATGTATATAAATGTAGCCTGTGGACCCTGTGGTCCCTACATAGCTCACTGTTGCAAGCTACACGTTATCGCTGTTCATCCCGTGTGGTTTTCAGCAGTGGGCTCAATTTTCAGTAAATTACTTTTGGTTTAATTTTTAAAATTTTTAGTAATGTGATTGACTGTTTTATTTTATTTTAATATGAATCTTTGTAATTTGAAATAAATGAATTAATTTAATTATAGCGATTTATTAAGCAATTGCCTTTAAACTAGCACTTGCAGCCTAACCCGACCTAACTTTCGGCCGATTGAAAGTCTGCAGTCTGTCGGGACTCTTAAGGCTCAACGTTTCACTAGAGCGAAACTTAAATTTCGAACAGTTTTTTGTTTGTTTTTGGAGCTAGACTGGGTAACTAAATTCGGTAAATAAAAATATAACTTGTGGCCATTTAATATATTAATTTACGATATTTCGTAGAGAAAATGAACAGTAATCCACCATTTTGATTTATGACACGGGAATTACTCACGTACGATTTAGTCGATTATTCCGACTATAGTTTCAACCGCATTCGGCGGTCTTCATCAAGGCGAGTGCGCGCGCGTGGCTGCCAGTAAGTAATCCACCAGATAGTGAAATAAGCAAATTAACCGGTAAACTGACGAGCCTAGCTTACATGAGTTATCAGGTGCATATTTATCAAATATAGCTATCTGTAAAATAACGAGAAAGAATAGTCTAAGATATTATATATAAATAAGTCTAGTCTAAGAACTGCAAATTTCATTATCACATCCCATACTAAGCCGGTCTTCCTCCAAAACCAAAATAACTGTTTGTTTAAAATTTAAATTTTGAGCCATGAGTAAGACGTATCACCTTAACATAACATATATTCCGCCAAAACGCACTAAGTGTTTCAAGTCAACTTTTATTGTAAGAACTGCAGAGGTGTGGAACTCGTTGCCTGCGTCTGTATTTCCACCTAAATACAATCCGGGGGTGTTTAGGAGTAAAGTGAATAGGTATCTCCTAGGCAAGCGTGTTACCACGTGCGATCACGTCGACGCTACCCATCACGCGAGTCAGTGGACAAACGCATGCCTAGTCTGTTATGTCTGTACGTAAAAAAAAACATAAAATAAGCTGTGATCAAACACCGAACCTGTCGGTAGTAAAGGAATACTAGGGCCTGAATGAAAATACGAAGCATTTTTAGAACACGTAATGTTTTATTTACACTTACAATATTCACATAAGCATGGTCTATCTTACAAAATGACAGCAAATGTATCGATTTCTTAATAACATCTACTGAAGGTAGAAAAATACTGAGAATATTTACTTACAAAAGCTTACAAAAGCTTTAAGTAACAAAACAATTTTTATTTGTATATAATTTTAAAAGTTTTAAATTTAATGGAGATTTTAATTCAACGGTTTTTTAATAAGTATAGATTAGAAATATCTGTAGGTATCCCTAGCATAAAAACTGTAAAAAAACGTAGTAAGTTTATGCGATAAGGTCGCCCTTGTACTTCCGAAAAATGGATTTTAGTTTTTAAGATTTTCATGTAGTTTTTGGTGTGCAATAAAGTAATATTGTATTGTATTGTAAGTTTCAATAGAGAAAAAATAAGAAAATGCAGTTTCTATTAACGACCGACAGGGAGCTTTCCCGTTTTCATAGATTTTGCTTATAATTTTTACAAAGAAGTACTACGTATATATACTTATAGTTATTTTTTGACAAAAGTTATGCTAGGGGTACAGAAAGCCACAGTAATTGTCAATGAACTCAATGAACTGAATTTACTATTCACAAATGAACTTAATTAAACTGAATTTAACTGTATTCACAAAACTTTTTGTAACGCTTTTTAACATTTTTCCTTAGCCAACCAAATACGCTGTTGCAACAAATATACATGGATATGCTCGGCAAGTATTTAAGAAAATACAATAAGGTCCCAATCAAAGTAACGTGTCAAAAAACACATTTTAAGTACAAAAAGTTTTAGAAATAATTAATGAGTAAAAATACATTTATTTAATGCTGTACTTAAATACAACATTTTAGAACAACAGAACGGACACAATTTTGCAATTTTCGAAACAATTGGATCTTCAGTTGAAATGAATCGCCAATATTTTAACATAAGTATCTATGTGTTTTGCGAAAAACTTAAGTCTCTATTTACCAAGACTCGTAGCGATGCTGAAATAAAAGCATAGAAATATGAACTCTATCTGTGCTGCATAGAGAAGAATTTCACAAAGCAATAAACAAGTTTAGTGGCAAACACCGCAAATGGCGCCTTAGTAAATGTTTGTCATTTGAAATTAAACTTTAAGACACAAGACGTAGCGCTCATATTTTTAAGTCTTTATTTTTCGCCTTCACCGCGAGTCTACATTACATTACCGTCAGGGCTGCAGTGTGTATTTTCTCGTATATTTTTGCCATTCATTATCTTTAATGAGTGAAACCAATGCACTAATTTTAATTAGTAAACACTTACTAATGTAAAATTAGAATTAAACTATACACATCCTCATTTTACTCTCAACTCTAGGCGAAAGTAAAAAACAATTTAGGTAATTCTAAGTTTAAACCGGTTTTTACTTTCGTTTAATTTCTATTTTTAACTACATTTAAATATGCTTAGTTAAACTAACTTTACTATTTCATAAATCCTATTTAAATACATTTACAAGTATTATTTACATAGTAACTCTTATACAGGGTAAAATAATGGTTTATATTTATTTTATTTATTGCACTTCTTTTACTAACGCTTTTTATAATAAGTAATTCGTAAGTTTACTTACAATAAAAAGCGTTTAAAATTTTCTATTTATCATCATCTAGCACTTAATTTTTAGCATTGCTTTTCCCGTCCGTTGTAAACATTTATTGATAATTTACACCATGTTTTTAAAAATATAAACCATTAAATTATCCTATATCTAAGTAGTAATAAATAATTTAGGAATATTATATCTTTAAAATATTAAGTACTCGAATAAGATCAACTATCACATTTATTTAGAACGAAGCTTCAAGTTTTTGTACAGAATAAATCTACCTTTAGATTTTTAAAATATTTACAGTTTTAAATACTTAGTGAAGTACATAAACCATATTTGTGGGTCTAGTTCAAACCACTATCGACAAAAAGTATTTATTAAAATAATTGTAAAGAAGCACTATATGTTATGTATAGAGCAGGAATACGTCTTTTCTATCGATAGTGGTCCGTATTAGGCTACAATTTATTAATGAAGATAAAACTAGTAACGTCACTAAGTTCGTGTCACATTTAGTCCATTCGATTATTCGAGTCGTTTCAATAATCGAGCGCGCGTCGATCGTAACTGACGTGCGGTGCGATCGAGCGCGAGGCCTCGTTTCATTTGGAGGCGTTCACGACAAGGTTGGTAGCAGCCTCCTCACTAGCGCCTATGCTCATGGCTTTCTTCTTCAGAATGCCTAAGTCGGTCACGTTTTCAAGAAAACTCTTGTGCGCTGACAGCACTTTTGCACTTTCCACGTCCTTCTTCAGCTCCTCCATGTCTCGTTTCAGTTTTGCTCGTCTGTTTTGGAACCACGTGATTACTTGAGCATTGGACAGCCCAAGCGAGCTCGCGATCTCGTCTCTATCCGCTGGCGATAAGTACTTTTGATATAGAAACCGTTTCTCCAACTCGAATATTTGGTGGTTTGTGAACGCCGTCCGCGATTTCCGTTTCTTCTTCGGCTGCGGCCTCGAGTTGAAGAGGTTGAGGTGATTCGACTGACCATCTAGAACAAGCGAAAATTATTCGATTAGTCACGGTCGTTTGCATTGTAAACTAAGTGAGATAATTAACTAGGTTTCGAATGAAAGCAACCAAACTTGTTTCTCGATTAATCGACTAAATTGTTCAAAAGTATCGACGTGGGCACGTTCTCCACAATGGCTGGAGGAATTTAATTTAAAATAAAAGATTGAGGGTAAAAGTGGGCTTATGGCCGTCGTATAGATAACGGCGACGCTCTTACGTCTCGTTATCAGCCACTAAAACATCATTCGAGTCTATGACACTGCAATAAAGCGCCCGCAGCGCTAAAATGTAACTCGTCCCTCATAAAATATACAATAAAAACACGCCCAGGGTATCGTTACAGTTTAACGAGCGCTCAATCACATACGGGCCGTTCGTAAAAGTATGTTTTTAATAAAGAAAAAGGTGAAAACAATCAACCTAACATCTAAACATTGAATACTCCTTTAGACTTATTACGTACGTATGCAGTAATCTCTATTTTCACGTCAATTTAAAAGGCAGTAAAAACTCAATTTTCCTTTAGGGCCGCGCAATAAAAGCTAACGGAAATGAAGATACAACAATGGCGCTATCTCGGCATCCGGCCTATTTTGTTGTTATCTCAACAAATATTCTCTATGCTTCGGAATTGCGTTAGGTGTGTAATTATTTTACGAAATTGACTCGTTAATGTTTAGTGCTAACTTTGGAGTGCTGCGTTTACGATTGTTTCAGTATTTTAGCTTGGAGAAATGTTTGCAATGAAAGAACTTGTTGTTAAGTTTTTTGTTAATGTAGGATTGTAAATAATTACTTACTAGTGATTAGGATTTTTTTTTAAAGTTTATTGTTACTAGGTTTGCTTTAGGGTCAACTGGGGCAAATGCGTCTGTGGGACAATTGCGTCTTTCGATAATAACTGACAAACCCTTCACAAATTAGGCGCCACCTACACCTTTTTGTTATCTTTACTTAGAATAATCTGTACAAAATGACGTTATTTGATTATTTGCCTAATTTGTTAAGGGTTTGTCAGTAATTCTCGAAATACGCAATTGTCCCACAGACGCATTTACACCAGTTGACCATTTATTGCAATATTTAAAGTAGATGATGTCAAAGTCAAAGTCAAAATATTTTTGTTCAATTTAGGTATCAAAGATACACATATGAACGTCAAAGTTCATGAATCGATACATCGATCGATGAAATCGAGAGATACCATTTTGAGCCTTTTTATGCCAATGTAAAAAACACAATTAATAAAAAAAGTCATTCTGTAAAGAAATGGTCTAAATTAAGCTACACATGCGTATCCTTACTAATATTATAAATGTGAAAGCGTGGATGTTTGTTACGCTTTCACGCAAAAACTACTTGACGAATCATCATGAAACTTTGTACACATATTCTGGGAGGTACTAGAAGTAACATAGGATACTTTTTAACCGCGGGTGAAACCGCGGGGTGCAGCTAGTTATGCTATATATACGACTGTAGAATAAACCTCCAAAGAGTGACATCACGCACGATACTCTACACTTCGCGGTTACCCGCAAAAATTAAAAGATCCCTTTTCAGAGTCGTTATGTTGGATGCCTTTGTAATGCCGAATTGAGTGGTTTAGTCAATACAATATTCTTTCAGTCGAACGTTCTCGTAGAAATGGGGAAAATCAAAGTAATGTTTGTGTAACAGGGTGAGGTACTTGGCCTCTTCGAACTTGCTTGCTTACTAAAACTACCTTCTTGTTAACCTTTGACGTGACAACGTCTAATAAATCGATGAACGCCGGCTGCACGCACTAAAAAGGATGACTCGGTGTCCCGTTACGCTAATTGTTCCGTTACACTCATTGTCAAGTTACGTTCATTGTAACGTTACGTTCGGAGTGAGAGCGCTACACAAGCCATTTATTCATAAAAGTAGTTATCATTTCATCAATATTTTGTTACGACGTTGTTTTACAGACAACCAATTTTTTTATAAATAAAAGCATGTCACAATTAACAAAAAACGTTATTCTAATTTTAAAGACCACTTAAATCGTGTGCAACGCAGCACAGAAACCGTAATGACACTGCTGATACATTTTACTGTGAATTTAAATAAATTCTTTTTTAGATAAATATGGTTTCTTAATATCGAAGGTGCCTATTTATTTTTCTAAAACTTAGATCGCCGCGTCAACAAAGTAAGAAAGTTGGCCTAAAACTACTTAAAGCTTTAAACAAAAAAAGGTAAGTCAATTGATATTTCGTAGTACTATTAATAATGTTCTAAAACGTTCCAAGCTATTAAAGAGACATAACTACAAAAGCGTAAATAGTTTGTTTTTTTGTTCCAACATCTAACCTTTGCAAACGCAGAAAAACATCGTTTAATACAGCGGCAACGCTATGATTTTCTTGTCACAACTTGATTTGATTAATTAATTAAAAACCCGTACATTTATCACCTGTCAGATTCCATTCGCTTAGCGTCACATCAATTATTGCGAGGGCAATATTATAATCTTATTGGCATAATGCAGAAACCGTGTGATGCCACAAAAAGTTCGGACGTCAAAGAAATCAAAAGTTTGGACGAATTTGATTAAGCACCATGTATGAGCACCATAGACATTACGTAATAGGGAGTATTCTGTGTAAAGCATTAAGTTATTTCGAATTACAAACTTTAGCAAGTAAGTTACCAACTTACTAAAGTTATGATACTCTGTGTTTATTACTTTTTTTTTATAGGTATGTATTTCTATCAAATCGATAGGATAGGTCAAGTCATGAATGAATGGATACGCATAAAAATATAAACGCATGAAAAAGTACAAAGTAATAGCTATTATTAAACTCTGTCAAATCTAGCGGTACAAAATGAATGGATATAACTTTTTCTTTATGCAGTTTTTCTTCTCATTTTTTGAAGCGGTCAGTACCACAAAGGTCGTATTAATCACAGCCTAATAGCATCCTTAGCGAATTCGTACCTCAATTACGTGTATAAAACAGCAAAAGTGCCAAAAAAGTGGCGAGTCCAAAGACATCGTTAGGCGGATTCAAAAAATGCCGGATTAGTCTCGGTGAAGGAGTTTTAAAGACACCTGACACACAGCGTTAAGGGACAAAGAGAATTTTAAAAAAATGTCTCGAAGGGAATTTATTGTAATACCTACTTAGTAGCACACATGCAGAGTCCACTTTTGACAGGTATTCAACCACAGAAATAGTGTGCAAAATGACTTTACTGCTTTCTAAATCGGAGGGTAGGTTCTCAGGCGAGGGAATGAAGTCAGTCTTACGATGACGATTGTAGTTCTAATTTCTTTAGTTTACAGGTTTTAAAATTGATACCAAACCTTTCTCACGCAAAAGTTGAGACGACCTACAAATGTTTGTAAAAAAATGAATTAAGTAGAGATACTTGTAGATAATTTTTTGAAGATTCGTTTTCTTCATTAACTATATCCTTCGTTCCGAACGTTCCCAATAAGTTAACAATCCCATAACGTCACATGTTTTGACACAAATACGGTTTGTGTATCCACATCAGTCAGGAAAAAGCTACCAAAGGAGCGTTATAAAAACATTCACAAAGTGCGCACGGTTGAACGGCTCGTTTCAGAGCACAGTCGATTTGGGACGTGTGTTCTTGAGCCGAAATGTGGCGCGACGGGACGAAGCTTAATGAGGGTAGGTATCCGGTAAGTGAGCTTTGGACGAGTGAATCAGCGGATCAGCGCTGTCATCAAATGAATCATGGAGTCATTCCATCATAGCTATACAACGGATTTGTCATCGACTTCTAGATAAAGCCCTCTCCTAAGATCGTAGCGTGTACCCAATTACAGGTTTTTCTTATCCGCCCCGCGGTTCCACAGGGACCGTTATTTTTTTTAAAATAATAAATAAATTCGGGACATTTCCACATACGATCGCCTGAACCCAAATTAAGCAAAGCTTGTACTATGGCTGCCAGAGACTAATATACATACATACATATATATTTTTAAATACATACTTAAATAGATATTTAACACCCAGACATAAAACAAACACAAATGTTCATCACATAAATGTTTGCCCTAAGTGGGAATCTAACCCACGCCCCCAAGCTCAGAAGGCAGGTTCACTACCAACTAAGCCACCGGGGCAGTCAAAGATTTAATCAAGGATTTAGTCAAGTTTTAAGATGAAAAGTATCATAAGTCCTTTTCTGTACTCCTGACAACGTGTATGCAAAATTGTATGATGATCGGTTGAGAAAAATTGGTGAGGCGTGAAAGCATAACAAGCAAACAAATAAATTAACAAACTCATTTTCGCATTTTTAATAATTAGTAAGGATCGTTGCTTCATTGATTCGCGGGTCGTGATACTTTCTATTTGCCAATCAGTGGTCGGTCACCACTCTATACAACATACTTACTCGTAACGTCTTCGCTACCCACGTCCGTAGGAGTGTACTCTATTCTGATTCCCTACACATGGTCCCCGGGTAGTGCTAACCGGGTAGCAAACTCTGGTGGGAGGCTTTGGCCGTGGCTAGTTACCACCCACCGGACCAAGCCATGCCGTGAAATGACCTAGTCGTGTTTCGGGATGTAGTCCGGTGTAGCTAGTCTGAGCAGTAGCGAACTTGTAGCGCCTCACTCAACTGTCTTTGTACTTCTTCACTCTAGTAAACTTCAAGGTTAGAGTGAATGAGTACCTTATAGGTCGTCGTGCTCCATCTTAGACCACAACGTCGCTTAACATCAAGCGAGTTGGTGGTCAAACGCCGACCAATTCTACATTAAAAAAAAATACCACCTGGTAATTGTTGGTTGTTTGTATCCAACTCACGTGATGTATTGGGTAGTTGAGATTAAATTTTTTAAAATTATTAACGTTTAAAATAAATTAAAATACAGCCAAGTATTTATAATTTGTTAAAAGTCGTAGTTTTCCTAAAATGAGTCCGTCTACCGACAGCCGTCATTATCCCTAGTTTGTGTGATTGCTTCTATTTGCTACCGAAGGCATTATGCATTACAATGAGCTGTATCAGGTTATTTATCTGGACTATTAGTGGAATGATACGCGGCGTAGATTCGATTAGGCTGATGAGTGATTACCGACCAAAATAATCCTACTAATATTATAAACGCGAAAGCTTGTAAGAATGGATGGATAGATGGATGTTTGTTACTCTTTCACGCCAGAACGGTTGAACAAGATCTGGATGAAATTTGGCACAGAGATAGATTATAGTGTGGAATAGCACATAGGCTACTCTTTCAACGCAAGTAACACCGCGGGGCACAGCTAGTAACACATATTTTAGTAATAAATATGTGTTTTAACTACATATCAACACATATTTAGTTAAAACACATATTTTACAAGGTAATCTAAGTTTTTCTAAACTGTATTTGTGAGCGGTTTTCGTAAGTTCATAGGAAGTCATTTGGTCCTATTGAAAAACGTTTAACACGTATGTTAACAATTAGAAAATTGATTCGTGCCTTCGGCTGAGATCGAACTCGCTCCCTCCGGCTTGTGAGACGAGCTTTCTCCATTTATGCTATTCAGAATCCTAAATCTAAATCAGCCAAATAAAGTCCTTGCTTAACATCTACATAATAGAGACAGGTATACAAGTGCTGGTTGTGGAGGTTGTGGATGTAGTTATATTTAAGTGTGTTGTTTATTCCGTCGAATTGAAAAACTTTTAGAACACAAGTTTGCAAAATTCGAAAGAAAAAAAAATAATTGAGTCTCCATACTAAATAAGTAGTCATGTCATCAATTTTGTATGGATACTTAAATTTATTTTTTTCGAATTTAGAAACCTTTTTTTAAAAAAGTATTTTCACCATAACGGGTAGAACGACATCCAAAACCAGTATACCTTGTATTTTTAGATTATTTCTCTATTTTTTTCTGAATAGGGTCCTGATTTAATGTTTTTTTTTTACAACAGACTAGGCATGCGTTTGACCACTGACTCACCTGATGGGAAGCGTCGACGTGATCGAAGGTGTAATACGCTTGCCTAGGAGACACCTATTCACTTTACTCTTAAACACCCCCGGATTGTATTTAGGTGGAAAGACAGACGCAGGCAACGAGTTCCACACCTCTGCAGTTCTGTATGTGTAGGTATCTTGGTAAGTATGGGGTCTTGTGAAGTTTAATTCTTTGTTTTTTTTTGTTACTAGAGCAAGTTACAAACACATTTTTTAACTTCTCAGTTTTTCTTAAATGAGACATAATAACAATGTGAACAAAGTGCCTTACAAATACATTTTTTCAACGCATAACTTGAATTCCGGCAAAAAACGTGACAAATTGAAATCTCATTGAAAAGGTTCGTACACATCTCTATAACGATTCCAAAGGCACGAAATCAAACGAATCGATCGACTACCTATCCATTACCGTTTTTCCTTAAACGGATAATTATAGAGATGAAACAGAGGTAGCATTGTATGGCGATCATCTCGATTAAACCTGTTGATTTTTATAGGGTCAGATTTCTGACCCTCACATACAAAGCCCTACGTGATCTCATTGAAGAATTAATTAACTAGAGTCTGAATAAAAAGGGAGTTTCAAGGAAATATCGATTATTTACGCTTTTTGCGAGGAGGCATTTTGGAATTTATTTGGTAGAAAAATATTTGGAGATTTATGTGGCATACAAAGTTTTTAATAGTATTTAAAGTATTTTTTTTAAATAGCTTACGTGATTTATGTACAGTTTTTTTTTTTGTAAATATGTACGACTTCTCTACATTACGAAGTTATGACATTAGTGTCATAACTAGTGTCGTAAGCTCGTCGACGCTCTGTCTTGAATCTAGATTTAAAACTAGATTTAAATCATAATCATTTTAATGTCTTGAATCTAGATTTAAATCAGTACGTAAAGTTATTTTATTTTTAAATTTAATAGCCTACGTGATTTAAGTTCAGTAATATTATATTTTTTGTATATTTGTAAAACGACTTCTCTACATTACGAAGTTATGACACTAAGGCCCGCATGCTAAAACGACGCTCAGTCTTGTATCTAGATTTAGAATTGGTTTAAAAATGGTTCCAATAAAAACGGTTTTAAATGGAGTTTCAGGACTGAGCGTATACAGGATGTTACAAAAACTCTGTTGTACCCGCGAGTTATGCATCCAGTATCAACTGGAAGATGCAATTATGCTAGTTTAAATTTAATATTGACTATAAACATTTTGAACACACATCGCGCTCCGCCTAAAAGCGTGAATGCAGTCATTATTTATTATTGCGTTGGTTTGATTTGTAAACTATTCGCGTCGTGGCGCTACTTTCTTAGAATAAAAGCTGCCAACATGATAACAAACCTGTATCAATTCTAATTTTACTTCTTAACTTTTATAAATTGTATAATTGCCGTTTAGCACTCTATGATATTTGTATTATTTTTTTGTAACGAACTAAGAATTATGTAAACGAACAACTGCCCTCTGAGATACAGTTTTTACTAGTTCCGAGGGCAGGGTTAATAATATTAGTTTACCTACTTGTATTAATATTCAGTTTTAAGTTGCTAAACAAATAAATGTAAGTAGGTACTTTTATTATTGTAATTTTTAGCTCAAATTTTTTGAACAATAAAGTTATTTGTATTTGTATTTGTATTTGTATTCATCTGTAACAAGGACGAAAAATGGTGAGATTAAATCTCACTCCGTAAAAATAGCCTTCCTGAAATGACGACTACTCAGCGTTGAGACATAACTGTTAAACGACAAACCAATAAACAGCCTTTTAAGTTTCCATAACAAAAAACTGTCAATTTGCCAAACGAGTGAGCAAATCAAATCAAATCATACCGGTCTCGATTTGCTTTTTTTACGATTTCAACGGAATCTGCGGATTCACAATATTTGTAGCGGGCTGTGATGTTTTTTTTTAATTAAAAAAAAAGTAAAGCTAATTAGTTAGAGAAAATAATTACGTTTAATTAAACTTTTAAGAGGAAGCTACTATATTTTGTTGTTTTTCTTTCTTTCTTGTTGTTTTGTTGTTGCAATTGGTATAAAGCTTCACAACCATTGCACTTTACACTAGTATTATAAATTGCAAAAGACCTCAGTCCTTCTGTAGTTAATTAGACCAGCTAATTCTCATAAACTCGTATTTTGAAAAAGCGTCTAATTATGCTTCAGTTTCGGCAAAAATGCTTTCGTATACCCGGTGCCTGTCCGGCTGTCTTCCTGTACAGGTCGCACAAACAAACTATATTAAACTATATATTTTATCATGGAAATAATATATTTATGTTATTGAGAAATGCGATCTGTAGAGTAAAACAGCGACGCCGGACGCAGCCATAAGGCTATAGTATAGTTTATATTGTCAATAAAGATTCGAGTTTTGTATTGTTTTAACCGGCTGAATTGATCTTGATGAGATTTGACAAGCAAGTAGTGTATATCAAGAGCACTTTATTAGACACGCACATATCTTATACCTTTAAATGAGCAATTCTTGTATATATATATATATATAATTGGAATCTCGGAATCGGCTCCAACGATTTTCATACAAATTAGTATATAGGGGGTTTCGGGGGCGATAAATCGATCTAGCTAGGAATCATTTTTAGAAAATATCATTTTATTCGTGTTTTATCGATAATCAATCTCAACTGAAAAATATGACTCTTCCTGACATCTATTGGCGAATAATAATACTACTATTTTTTGTGGGCAACTAATTGCTTTAACGACACAACAGCAGATGGCGTTGTTAAGTAACACGAAGTCAATGAGTGTTTGCTTTGAGGTTAGACTAAAATCAATTGTTTATTATCCAAAAAACACAATTAAAAAATTAAAAAAAATACCGAGCAAAGCTCGGCCATCCAGGTACTGTACTTTAATCCTGTAAAATGAAGGATGAAGCGACAGCAGCCTAGTTGGGAGAAGGTCCGCCTCTCAAGCCAGAGGGAGCGGGTTCCAATCCAGCCGACGGCATGCACCAATTTGTTCATTGTATGAATATAATTATGTGCGTATTGTATGTCATCTGCTACATGACTGGAGCCCGGTGTATGGCGACAGGCAAGCCCTCTGTCACATTTGGGACTGAATATCGTCCGGCGAAATGTGGGTGTTGTATGACACCTCTGCCAGCCCCCTCGGGGGAAAGGCGTGACGATATGTATGTATGTATGTAAAATGAAGGATAAGAACAAAAAGAACCAGTTTAAAAGCGGAGATCGGCTGTAATTATTATATGTAGTTTATAATTCTTGTTCTGATTGATGATACTAACTATAGCATTAGATTTCCTTCCACAGGAGAAAAGCCAGCAATTTGTAGTTGATTTTTTATAAACAAAATACATACACATATGCAAAATTAAAAGCTGCGAAATTTTTAGAGAATTTTTAGTCGGGCTGTGGTCGTGTTTTTTTAAACATTTTCTTTCCATCAAATCCTAACTAATATTATAAATGTGAAAGTGAGTTTGTTCGTTTGTTTGTTTGTAACGCTTTCACGCCCTAACTACTCTACCGATCGTCATGAATTTTGCATACGCGTTATCTGGGGTACAGAAAAGGATATAGGATACTTTTTATCCCGATTAATTTACGGTTCCTGTGGGACCGCAGGTGAAATCGCGGGTTGCAAGCTAGTTTTATTACATTCAGAAGAAGAAATCAATTCTGTCACCTTTAAAAGGACTACCGCAAGATCGAGATTACCAGTAAGTATTGTAATCTAATAGAAGAGACACCGACCGCATTCTCACGGGGCAGTTCACACGGTAGGTACATTTGGGCGCAAGCCGCAGCACGTATGCCCTTCTGGTTTCACGCTCGTTGCCTCCAGATTTAGAAAAAAAGAAAAGTTTTTATAAGAAAATCGTTCAGAAATTACATTATAGTCCGAACAAGTTAGTGGTGCAATTGAATGGGGAGCCACTGTTGAGTTTTCTGAATGAAAGTGACGCCGTCCGTAGTTTTCGTTTTAGTTTTGTGTTTTGACCAACTGTAAAGGTAAGTTGGTTGCGCTATACTACCTACTGTTCGCGTTTTTCTCTATTTTGTAAGTTACCGGTGAGTGGTTACCGGAATAAAATTCTGGGAATTCGTTTTTAGAATCGCACTGGCCAGTTAGGTTTGTTTTTTTTATTCAATAAAAAATGTTAAAGAAAAGTAGTGGTATTTGCCTGCACAGTGGGTTTTTATACAATTTTATCGGCACATAAAATATTTGAAATTTAAATTATTTTTTCGCATAACAAAATAAAACTTGAGCCATTTGCTGCACAGTGGTTTTTTATCATGTTTTGAACTGGACATAAAGATGCAATTACATTTTTCAACAATTTTATTTTATACCGGTGCGCGATGTTTTATTTCCGTTTTTTAGTTTTATTAACATTTAACACGTAATAGGTCAATTTTGCAAATAGGTATTTTGTACCAAGTAGAGT
Source organism: Peribatodes rhomboidaria (assembly GCA_911728515.1). Classification (NCBI taxonomy): domain Eukaryota; kingdom Metazoa; phylum Arthropoda; class Insecta; order Lepidoptera; family Geometridae; genus Peribatodes; species Peribatodes rhomboidaria. The sequence continues at coordinate 5,722,448 of OU452190.1, forward strand.
ATCGACATATTTTAATCCTAGAATAAACTTCGAGCTATAATTGTTTAATTAATTGAACAGCAATATTGAGCTGCATGACAGCCAACGCAAAGCATTAAGACCGTTTGGGCCCACGCCAGAAATGCCACAATGTCTCATTACGTACAATTAGTATGGCATAAATTATACCACATACTTCCATACTAACTGCACACTATTCTGTGTCAACATTGTATTTGAAGCGAGGGTGTAATTGCAAATAGTTATTGTTTATGGCTGTAGAAATCAGTGATTATGTATTGTCTAATCGTGCAACTGACATTTGATGATCTAATAAGATTTCGTTTTTCAATCAATGGTCGTAATGTATCATTAGGTCTCGAAAATAAGACACTAAATTACTTGGCTTGAATTTTAAATGACTAACCTAACCTAACCTTTAAATAGTTGAGCATTTTTTTTCTCACGGCTTTTAATGTCACGATTTAAACTTTTTTGTCTGGCACTATTTAGACTTTTTATATAGAAGCTACCTAGCTGATTAAGGTGATTATTTCAAAATTTGACTAAGAACATCATTAGCGGTCGCATCAAAGTCGGCGCCAAAACGCCGTACACATCAAATCAGCGACGCCTGTATAAATCAAAGGCGCTTTACTAATTAACCATGTTGCCAGTTCTAAAAACAGCGTTCGAAATTTCAAACGCCAAATGTAAAAAAAGTCGAACCGAAATAGAACTCAAAATAAATAAAAAAGAATTCAAAATTCAAACTTTGTAAGAAAAAAGGAAGAAGCAAAAACGCACAGTGGGCGCAAAAAGCTCTTGTCGCGGACAAAAACGATGCACGCGTGGAGTGAGGCAGTTAGTGCATGGTCCGTGACTACGTAACGACCGATGGTTATCCGTCTGTGCGGTGTCTTTACAGTGCGACCAATTTATATTCGTAGAGTTCAGTGAGGGAGTCACTGTCGGTTTTTCTGAACAAAATTGACAGCTACTTATCAAAAAAGCTATAGTTGCCTCTTTTGGTCACCCTTCTAAATAAAATTGTCGCGCTGGTTGTAGTGAACGGTTCGGTAGTGAGCACTAACAAACATTGTTGGTGCGTCGTCACAAATAGCGTAGATAGGTGATTTGTTTTATAGGGTTATTAAGTATTTTAGAGCTAAATTTAGGTTTATGATACTTACATTGTTATTAAATAATTTGTATACTAAATAAGTACGTGTAATTTTGGTGCGGATAGAAACAAAAAATCTAAATAGGCATGTTTGGGAGATAAAGATTTTTCCTATGAAATATTACAGTAAAATCTATTCGTTTATAAAGGAAATATATTTACTGTTTTAAAGCTTTAAGCTTACGGTTTTACCGTACATTGTCTTGAAAGCGAACATAAAAAATCATTTTGTTAAAAAGTGCTATATTTCCCAAAACAAAATTCTTACTAGGTACTTAAATTATGAAAGCCCGCTTTTTTCCCAAAAAAAACTTAACAAACTTGAAAAGGCTCCCAACATTTGCCCCTAAAAACATGTTAACCCCTCATATAACTCACATTAAACATACATCATTAATGACGCACAATTCAAGCCTTGTACATACAAACATACACTGTGTATCGGTACAGTGATTGCTTATGTATCGCATTAAGATAAACATCTTTGCGTGGAAATTGTAGGTGTGTTTCCTTTGTTCCTTCGGTAGTTAGCAGCGATAAATGTAGTGTTGCAAGCTACATGTATAACTACACGCTAAGTACTCGGCTATAGCCCATGTTATAGCTAAGTAATGTGAATATTATGCAACGGCTGTGGTAATTAAGAATGAAGGTGATTTGATCTGGTAGTAGACTAGGTCAATAAATCGGTGTTAATACAAGGTATTGAATTGTAGATTGTTTGTAGTGATTAATAAGGCTGGTAACACCTTGAACTAGTTAGTACATTTTCATTTAAGGGTTGAAAGCTCTGGTACGATCGATATTTTCGTTTTCGTGCCCTTTAGACCAGTAATGAAAAAGTGCTAATTTTTTTTATTTGGACGCGTCTGGTCGAAGCATCTTGTGACCAAAATACTGGCCGGTACCTTGCCCAAAGAATAAACAAATTCTTTAGGTAGGTATGAACAAAAAAGTATTATGAATACTAAACTCAGCTTTTGTTTCAAAAGCATTTCAAAAACACGAAAGAGGTTATTTTTAACTTATCAACGCTGAAGAGGGCTGAGTACAATATGTGCCTAATATGGTTAGTAAAAGTGTGTTTTAAATTAGTTGAGCTTTTTAGCCTGTCTAGTTAAACGAAAGAGCGGTCCCATCACTTTGAAGTTTCAGTGAGCTGATAATTTTTTTCAATACTCTTCAGCCGGTGTCTGTCAAAACAAACCATTTGTATCTACTTCAGGCTCCACTTGAATTTATTGACTACTTTTGTTTTATGTTTATATTTACTGTTTTTTGTGGCCTCGACTTTTTGTGACTTTTTACACTGTGCAGGTTTGGAGGACAGCGAGTTAACAACCCAACCAATAATGTTGTAGAGCAGCGGTCGGCAACTTTTTGGCAGGCAAGGGCCGCACAGTGACAAAATGCAAGTGACGGGCCGCACTTGTTAAAAAAATTACTATAGGTTTCTAGATATACATATTTTACCATAGGTATTTATTTATTTATATAGGTATTATCTGATCTCTAAAAATCAATGTTTATCTGTCTCTGGCAGCTATAGTAAAAGCCTTGCTTAGTTTGGGGCCAGACGACCGTGTGAGTGAAATGTCCCGATTATTTTTTTTATTTACAAAACAATCGCAGGCCGCAAGGAGGGGGCCGAGGGCCGCATGTGGCCCACGGGTCGCGGGTTGGCGACCGCTGCTGTAGATAGACGACGCACTATTTTGCTATTTGTTGCACTAATTTTAAGCGTTATTAATTTTAAATAATTATTTTGACAAATAATTATCGAACCTACTCACAAAGTTTCAAGAGTATCGGTTAATAAATGCGACCTGTAGACGAAGACAGAGATCCGGATATACAAAAACATTTTTGTCGAGGCTGAAGCAGAGACGCTTCGCTTGCTAGCGCTCACTCAGACGATTAATTATAAAAATCTATTATTTTATTTTATTTGAGTGTAAAGTTTAAATGATAATAATAGTCTATATTGCATAGAAACAAGCCAATACCAGTTAGGAAAACTGAATATATAATTTTACATGTAAAGAAGGCAGCTTACACTACCTATGTAGGTACATTAAAGCTTAAAAGTACATATTCGGCTTACGGTAACTTTACTCACATCAATACTTTCTACATCTTTTGATAAAATTTTATTTGACTCGATGCAGATTCCGTAACAGGTGTACGGCAACGGAAAAAACCACAATGGTCATAAGACTTATGAGGAAACAAACAAATGCAAATAATTTTATTACTTACACTTAAAGACTCTAATAAAATAAACTTGAGCACTTATGTATATTTAAAAAGGCAGTTAATTAAATTTCAAAATGAATCACGACAAGCCATGCGTGCGCAATGCTTGCGATACAGTTTTTACGACTGCTAAACGGGCACAAGCAGCGATGATTACATCGTTATCTATGGTGCCCGCAATTATATATGAAGGTCTGCACGCTTAAAACGCCAATTTAACAATGCAGGTGGGCAACTCTGGAACAATAACATTCCACGGAAGACTAACACTTCTGTGCTGGAAATGCTATGGTGGCTCCCACTATTCAACTCCGAAAATTAGTTGGTTGCAAAATGGCTGCCTAGTTATTTTAATTTATTATGCATTCAATGTGAATTGAGCACGAGCTTAACATAACTACAGTTACGACCAATGTGCATTAGTGCAATCAATAAGGTGTGATTAAAATCGTTGTTAATTATGAAACAATCATAAAAAAGCAAATTACGTAGCTTAGAGACACTTAATTTTATTTTCTAATAGATTCTTCAAAAAAGGTTTTAGACTAAAGCGATGCACGCGCCGTACCGCGGTTTTAAAATAGACGGTTTTATTCAATACCGATGATAGCCTAGTCGGAGAAGACTCGCCTCTCAAGCCAGAGGTAGCAGGTTCGGACCCAGCCGAAGGCTCGAACCAATTTATTCATTGTGTGAGCATATGTGCTTTTTGTATGTCATCTGCTACATAACTGGAGTCCAGTGTATGGCGACAGGCTCGCCCCCTGTCGTATTTGGGACAGAATATCGTCCGGCGAAGTGTAGGTGTTGTACACCTCTGCCAGCCCTTTCTGGGGACAGGCGTGACGATATGTAATAAAATTAAAAAAAAACTGACAACCCAAGAGCTCGACTGGCTCCCTAAGTTTGACGCTTGACATGTTTCTAAGTCCTATACTGTATTATAAAGTACCTACTATAAAGTCGTATAAAGTACAATATATAGTGAAGTCTTATATATTGTACTTTTGAAACGAGAGAGACAATGACAAAAAATTGTTCGACTTTTAAAACCACGATATTACACTGATACACAGACGACTTTTACCGACGAGCCTTGGAACTGTGATTTTTCATGTATGTCGGATGTAGTGGTGGATTTACCAGCAGGCTGAGTAGGCTGGAGGCTAAGATTTTAGGAGCAGTAAATTTGATAAAAAAATCAAAATATCATTAGCAAAATACAACACTACTCTCACAAATACAAAATTTTCTGATACATTTATATAAACCAGTTACTGCGAACACTTAAAAAAAAAACTAAACACCTACTAAGTTTCTTAATGGCCAGTATTTTATTAAAAGAAAAAAAAATGAGCTCAGGTATTATTTTGTTCCTTTTTTATTGTTTATTGAGTATTTAGGTAAGTATGGGTTTTAAAACACGGTGACACATGGAAAAACGGGAGTCTTTTATTGTTGCACAGTGGTACGAAACTCACTAGTATTGCACATAAATCTAGTTTAAACTCTAAATAACAATTTAAATTGCAAGCAAAGTCGTGTCCCGGCGCGCCCGGCGGAACCGTATGTAGTGTCACTGTCAGGATTATCGGCAAAGGAATCGATAAGTTATAGACATGGGAATGTTACTGCATAGATAAATAGATTAGGACGAACATTTTACTAAGTACGATTCGAATTATGTTTCTGGAAAATGAAGATTAGGAGTTTAAGGACAAATCGTATATTTTAACGATGATTCCACATCGACGTGGCGCGACGCGGGTTAAAATCTCCCATAGCAGCATTTTTATAGTATCCCTATGTTACTGCGTACCGCCGCGTCAGTCTAGCAAAAGCATAACCGTTACTTCAAACGTCTTTTTTTACTAAATAAAACTTAACTTTCTAGCTTAACTTATTACCTACGTCTTATGTATCTTTATGTCCTTACTCTAAAAATAAAAGTTGAACAAAAACATAATCCTAACTAATATTATAAATGCGGAAGCGAGTTTGTTCGTTCGTTTGTTTGTTTGTTTGCTTGTAACGCTTTCACGCCCTAACTAATCAACTGATCATCATTTAATTTTGCATACACGTTGTCTGGGGTACAGAAAAGGACATAGGGTACTTTTTATCCCGAAAAATAAACGGTTCCTATGGGACCGCAGGTGAAACCGCAGGGCGCAGCTAGTTTTTAAATAAGTACTAGAAGTTAATCTATCCATCTACACGCAATATCATTTCAATTACATTTTGAATCTCGAACTCGACAAAGAAAAGGGACCTCACAAAGAAAGCGGCCAATAAACTCAAAACCGGTAGCTCCGAATAAATCACTACGGGGCAATAATGTGGGCTCGCCTAACCCCTGGGATAGATTACAGACGCGCCGCGAGAAATGTGTGCGACGAAAACACTTCCTTTTGTCACATAATCGCCCAAATTGTTATTAGAGGGAATAAAGACATATTGCCCGGAGGGGCGAAACGCGCCGTTTATGGACCGAATGAGAGATGGAGTTTTAATAGTGTGATTTGGTTGGTAATTTGGGCTTTTAATTTTGTTAAACATGCCGCATTTAAAACTTTATCAGTTGATAACGAAAAATTAATATTGTAGTGTAAAATGCTAGCTAGTAGCTCCAGTAATTGTTCCACAAACAAGTTATTGAAAATATAAAATAATAAGCAGTAAAGTTTTACTACATTCCTGTCTTTATCAAGTAATCACAGAACTGCGATGTTAAAGAAATAAATAAATTGCCAATGCTCGTGTACAATGAAGCAAATTGTTTTATGGCAATCGTTAATTTTGTCACTGAAACTATTTAGTTTTACGACATCGTGCCTCACCGATTTATTCAACGACATCATTAACCAAAACTCGGCTTAATAGTTTTACGAGTGTGCGGTGACAAGTTCTAAACTATCACAAACACGTCGCCGCCCAATAACAATAATAATGTGACGCGCGTGTGTGCGGTCGAAACAAATCACTGCCACATGTTCCTAACCTACAACAAAACGCCCAAATGACAGATATATTAGCGGCGTTCCATTCACGTAAAAACCACAAACTCATTTCACGTATCAATAAGAAAAACGGACCAATTTAAATCTTATACGTTTTGTCTTAAGTGCTCGGATTTTTGGACCACTGTGCGACTCGCAAATTAATTCTTAACCTCAAAACTGAAAGCGTATAAGTGCATTGAATCCTTGAAATGTTATCGGATGAATGTTCGAACGAAAGTACGTGTTTGACATATTTATGCTGTAGAATCTATGGTTTTTTTTTTCATTATATTATTATCTTCGATTTTGACAAACAGTTTTTTGGCGTGGCCTGCAGATGTTGCGACGACGAAGGACCAGACAAGTGTCTGTTGATCCCGGGTGGTAACAGCGACCTTGTGTGGTCTTATTTTGTCAAAACAAAAAAAGTGTTGCACAAATTCTTCGCCCCTTTTTTTTATCAAACAAACAACATTGCATTTTACACTAATATAAATGCGAAAGTAACTCTCTGTTTGCTACATAAAATTACAAAATAATTATCTCTCCTATCTTTCAAGAAATATTTTTTCATTAGTTATTTGATAAAATCTCTACCAAGATTGGATACTACGTTAGCGTTACCAATTTTTACCGTCGCTGATAAAAAAAGCTGGAATTACATTGTATCACCCAGCTGCAGAATTATCCCAAACCAACATTTTATTTTTGATGATCCAGAAATAATTTTAAAGAGCATCATTCACGTCAACTAATTTTGTCCCCTTGGGCGACCGACGCAGGCCACTGTGCGTTACTAATTGAGACATATTACGCATGTGAGTCGCGCCGCATTACGCTCCTCTAAAACATGACATCCTGGTACTGATGAAGACAGAATCATTACTGTTTCTATCTATTAGTTTGGTATACATCAAAAGATCAGAATTCTTGGCTAATGAATGAGATTGCTTGATGGGCTGATTGCTATTTTAAAATATTAATGAGGGTAATTGATCTTAATAACGGTTGTGAAATTTTAATTTTCAGTACTGCAATCTTAACATTTAGATTTAATTGGGACAGTTATTATTCGTGCCTCCTATCGGGGCGGTCAAAAAAGTTTGTATCTTTCGCAACTAGCACTCAAACATAACATATCGTTACGAGTTTTCCTCGAAGGGAATGGCAGAGGTGTATTACAACGCCAACACTTCGCCGGACGATATTCAGTCCCAAATGTGACAGGGGCGAGCCTGTCAACACCGGGCTCGAGTTATGTAGCAGATGACATAAAATACGCAAATAATGTTCAACTAGCCCTCAAATAATATTTGGATGAAATATTGGCAAAGAAGTAGCGTGAAACACACCTAAGCTCGGTCCCAAATCTTTTAAAACCCGAGACGAAAATTTGTAGGAAAAGCCCCAGCTAACTAGCTAACTAGCTGGGACTTCCTTCTTATTTAGATTGTTGTAGGTACGTACGTACGTTTTAAAGATTAAATTGAGACAAGTCGAAAACACAATTCACCATAATATGCATTGATTGAACCACAATCTATTACAACACCTACAAACGTAAACAAATAGCGGTTTATCACGATTCACGGGCAGATGTTTGCGATGGTAGATTTGGAGACAGTACTTTGGCTGACGCACTCGCACAGTTCTGCTTTCCTAGTACTTAATATATGTTTCTTTCATTACACATGGCCTTTGGGCTATTTCTACTGGTAGTAGCAAGGGTTATTTAATTTTTTGGTGGTACGACTAATAAGATGCATTACTTTAGAAACCAGTTACTCTAGCTAATAGAGCCATGAGATAAAATAAACAACAACAAACAAACAGAATCGATGTAACAATATGACACAGACAACAAAATATGGTATAAGCTGCAATTAAACATCGGTGATCAGCAGAGTTGATTGCTTACTTCTTCATATCAAATTTTACTTAAATTTGTATGTCATCTGCTACACGACTAGAGTCCGGTGTATGTCGACAGGCTCGTCCCTTGTCACATTTGGGACTGAATATCGTCCGACGAAGTGTGGCTGTTGTATTACACCTCTGCCAACCCTTCGGGGGAAAGGCGTGATTGTTATGTTATCAAATTTTACTCCAGCAATTTCGAACTTAAACTATTTCTGAGTAAACATGCTTTAGACTCATAGTAAAGCCTGACTTTCCAAAAAATGTGGATCAGTAGACTCTCGGATTATCTCCGGGTCCGTGAAAAGATATGACTATCCAAGTTTGCAGGAGCTCAAGCACTGCTCGCTCTGCACAGTGATGAATCAAACAAACAGCGGGAAGTAATCGAATCCGACTTACATCGAGATTTAGATTTATTCCCGCGAAGGGATTTATTGCGTTGGAACTCAGAGGACGGGGAGTGAGAAAAATTGGGTGGCAGTGCAGATTGGTAAGAGTTCTACTACTGATTTGTTAGTTTATTTCGATATTTGCTACTGTTTTGATCACGATTTTAGGCTTTTACACGAATTAGAAATATTCTGCAATTTTCTGGAGTACTTACACAAGCCATGTGTACATTCACACTCTTCTATTTTATTAGAATGCCGTAACATTGCAATAAAAAGGCAACCTTATTTTTCATCTTGATGATACCGTCAAAAATTCTAGTCCTGCCCAGTGCTTAAACTGGAACTGTCCGATCCACTTTTTGTGCTATGAACATATTAAAATTAAAGACTTACATTTGTCTGCCCCTTTCTTTTTATTCCTACTATCCTATCCTACTAATATTATAAACGCGAAAGTTTGTAAGAATAGATGGATGGATGGATAGATGGATGGATGTTTGTTACTCTTTCACGCCAGAACGGAACGAAGTGTCTTTGACACAGATATAGATTGTAGTCTAGAATAGCACATAGGATACTTTTTAACCGCGAGTGAAACCGCGGCGCGCAGCTAGTGGAACATTATTCAACCTTAAATTGAAAAACAAAAATCTTGAACCTAATCAAAATTCTCAACATTTAGTTTTCGTAAATGTATTCGTCAAGTCAATTTAGTAAATCTCCATCAGTGGAGTCGTTTGTCACCGGCGCAGTTAAACAGCCAGCAGCTGACCCGATCGATTGCACCGTGACACGCTGATTCGAATGATAATCGATACTTCCTTAGCGATGTGTTGGTACGTAGGTTGGCACAGCGCGATCGACTTGTCTGTAGAATTTGCTAAATATTGCAACTAAATGCGTTGGAAAGATTGGATTTTTTTGCTATAAAATTATGCTGACTCGACTTAACTGTTAACATGAGTTGGTTGCTCAACTGGTATCTACGTTTTATCTATGCACAGGCCCTATTCGGGGATTTAAGATTTTCATCTCACTTTTTTCGTCCTTGTTGCTCTCGTTTGAGACATCATAGTTGTGAGAGTGACCAAAATAAAATCTCATCTCATCTCACGCGCAGGAATAGCCCCCCAGATGATTTAAGATGAAATGAGGTATTTTAAAAGATAATATATAATTGAAATACCGTTTTCCGAGGTTTCTGAAGCTACCAGCTTATAGTGGCATGATGGCATTTAGGCCAGTGAGGTATGTCCGCCGGGCATGCGTGCGTATTTCTTTTAAATGGGTAAATTGGACGTTGATTTGACATGATAAATATTGCAAATTGAATATCCATGTAAATATGAGAAACATACTTCGAATACATTCGACAATCCACTATGTTTGTTCCTACTAACTTTGTCCCAACAAAAATAGTGGTACCAAGACATTGGCCATAATCTCAGTGCCTATCTAAGAGTGGTGTTAAATTGAATCAATTTGTCAGTGCAAGGGCTTTTAGCTTCAAAACGGGAACGGGTAGCGCCCCTTAGTGACAGTTATGACGAGGTAGGGCGTGCCCTGCCCTCTGTTCATTTGTCGAGCCATTTGCTCGCCGGAATGCGGTGTCATCAGCGCCGAGTAGAGCGTGTAATGGAAAACGCCCCTCCAGTGACACTGACTGTACCGTTAGACACCCCAACTCCCCCCGACCCCTTCCACTTCCCCCGAGGGGGGTAGTGATCACCCTTAACGCGCGCTAACGAAATTTCAAACTTTTGTCCCATTAAGCGCGTACTCACTCCACTGTGCATTTGATATGCTCAAATAGGCGAAACTGTAGATTGCTTTTAGTAATTTAACTTTATAATAAATAAACTACGTGTAATGCATAGATTCGATTCACTATACATGTATAATTTGCGTAGCTATTCATAGGGTATATAACATAACAGACCGTGAAAATTTGATACTTACTGCTTTTATGAAAGTTAATTATAATACCTTTATTAACTATATTAATGTGGAAGGCAGTTCATTTAAGGTTGATTAAGATTTGCAATTATTTTCTCTAAGCGAAGTATTATTCAGGTAAGTAGTAAAATTAAACTTAGTTATAGTTAGTGCGTGTTCTGACATAATAAACTCTTTATTATATACTAGCTGCGCCCCGCGGCTTCAACTGCGGTTAAAAAGTATCCTACGTATTATCCAGACTATAATCTATCTCTGTGCCAAATTTAATCCGGATTCCTTCAGCCGTTCTGGCGTGATTGAGTAACATCAAACATCCATACATCCATCTAAACTTTCGCATTAATAAAATTAGTGTAATAGGTATCTGCAATTCTAGAAATGATAGATGCAAACTAAAAATACACTAGAAAGCATTTTTAGAAATAATGTTCGTATTAATTTTCAATTTGTTACACACTGCTTTAAACGAATCTTTAGTGTAGTGATAATAATTTTCATCTTTCTAATTCTTGCTAAGACTCCAAAAAGAGCTTGCAAAGCTTTCAAATAATTTAAGCAAAACATTTTTAAACTCTATGCTTGACATTATTTCTGACTTATTCAATACTCAATACTAAAATAATTTATTGAGTTATTCGATGGACCTACTGTTTAGATTAAGGTGACATGATTTTCGTATTTTTTTATTTATTTTTTTCAAATTGTTTTCAAATCTTGTGGAAAATTTAATTTTTCTGTTTTGTGTTCGTCTAATTATTATTTTGGTAACGGGTTGACATTTTTAATTATTTTGTTTTGTTAATGTTTTTTTAAATCAATTACTATCTAACTTAATCTAATCCAACTTAATATGGATTTATGGTCTGAAATAAAGAATTATTATTATTAATACCAAAGTAATACGTCTAATACTGCTAGGAAAAGAGATAAGACACGTAACCTAGCATCATTTATAAGTAGATACAACCTACCACCCGCAACCTTAAAGCACCAAACCCCGTCCCTAGTAAAAAAGTGTCCCAAATCAGTTTTACTTAACGGGACACCGTCGATGTTCAGTTTACTCAGCGTTTTATCACCCAAGCCGTCTTTAGAACAAATCTGCGCGTAATGGTAACAAATGCCCGCGTAGGCGAGACCCTCGAGCTGTCCCGGTAGCGCCGATTGTCCCGGTTGTCCGCGTTCCGTTTAAATTGTCGCCCTAATCCGGGATCATTTGTTTGCTAAAGGGATCCCGGGATTCGTGACGGTACGTGACTTTCATGTTGATTTGATGGTTGCACTGAATTTTGGAAGGAACTGAAACGAGTATGTTCCTGTTTCTAATTTTGAGAAGAATCTCTGTGGAATCTATATGGATGTGTCCCTATCTAATTATATGTATTCTTCTCTGACTGTTTTGCTTTGCAAAGTAATAAACGAGCAATTTTCTTATTTAACAGCTAAAGTTTGATTGAGCAACACCCACCCTATCAAGTGAAATAAAAAAAAAAAACATTTTTGTTATGTAGAATAGGTCGGCGTTTGACTACCAATTCGCCTGATGTTAAGCGACGTTGTGGTCTAAGATGGAGCACGACGACCTATAAGGTACTCATTCACTCTAGCCTTGAAGTTTAGTAGAGTGAAGAAGTACAAAGACGGCAGTTGAGTGAGGCGCTACAAGTGCGCTACTGCTCAGGGGGGGCTATTAATGCGCGTGAGATGAGATTTCATTTTATCTTGGTCAGTCTCACACCTATGACGTTTCAAACGAGAGCAACAAGGACGAAAAAAGGTGAGATGAAAATCTCAAATCTCCGAATAGGGCCCAAGACCCGTCTTCGGAACGGTTACACCGGACTACATCCCGAAACACGACTAGGTCATTTCACAGCATGGCTTGGTCCGGTGGGTGGTAACTAGCCACGGCCGAAGCCTCCCAGCAGAGTTTGCTACCCGGTTAGCATTACCCGGGGACCACGTGTAGGGACTCAGAATAGAGCACACTCCTACGGACGTGGGTAGCTCAGCCCCCAAACACACAGTCGAATTGAGAATCTCATCCTTTTTTTAAATCTATACTAATATAATAAAGTGGAAAGATTTGTATGTAAGTATGTTTGTAACGAATTAACTCAAAAACTACTGGTCCGATTTCAAAAATTAGTCCACCTTATGAAAGCTACATTATTCCCGATTGACATAAGCTATAAAATGTTAGCGAAGCTGCGGGCAAACAGCTTGTCTGTAATAATATACAAAATCACATGTTCAACAACTATTGGATTACAATACACAAAATAACAAGTGTAAATAGAACAAGTATGATTTTCAAACGGGCAAACCATCAGTCAAGAAAAGTGTATTCTCACAAAAACAATTAAACAATAATTTTCTGTAGAAAGCTTTGTATGGAAAACTTGCTCTAACAACAAAGTGAGCTTTATGATTATGAGTTATTAAAATTAATTTGTTTTAAACCTTGACTGCATTTCTCTGCTGTAGTTTCTCCAATTTACGCGGTATTGATAGCGTGTATGTCATCTGCTGCATGACTGGAGCCCGGTGTATGGCGACAGGCTCGCTCCCGTCACATTTGGGACTGAATATCGTCCGATGAAGAGTGGGTGTTGTATTACACCTCTGCCAGCCCCCTCGGGGGAAAGGCGTGAGGATATGTTATGTTTTTTTATTATTTTAGTTACTTTATTTTAATTTTATTTAGTTGTCATGACAGCATGACACTGGTTTATAACTTTACACGTAATTCGCCTAATTGATAAGAGCGTCGTTAAAAAGCTAATTTTAAAGCCCATATAATGTGAAAAGGTAGAGTTTAAAATGTGTTTTTATTTTGTTTTTCTTTACTTTTGTACGTGGCCAAAACATTTATCGCCACGCCTTTCCTCCGAAGGAGCTGGAAGAGGTGTAATACAACACCCACACTTCGCCGGACAATATTCAGTCCCAAATGTGACAGGGGGCGAGCCTGTCGCCATACACCGGGCTACAGTCATGTAGCATATGACATACAATAATCACAAATGTTTGTACAATGAACAAATTGCTACATGCCATCGGCTGGGTTCGAACCGACTCCCTCTGGCTTAAGAGGCAGGCCTTCTCCAACTGGGCTATAATCGCTTTATGCATTTTTTTGCCTTTTTTTTTATTTAGGTTCAATCCGATTTGGTGACTTTAAATTTTTACAGGGATACGAAAATAGTGTATTGAATTAAAGGTTACGTAAATGTCATGAACAAAGCATGAAAATTTAAATCGGAATTCTTAACTAAGTACTTAGCAAAGAAAATTTCTAAAATTACATTTGACCAATCATAGAAGTGCATCTCATACAATCATACAAATAGTTTCACACTTCACCAACAATCGTACTTTCTCGAAGAATCCATACAAAAACTGTCATCATTACCGACTATCGAGAAGTACAATCACTGACAATAGCACTATCTTTGTTCAATACATGAAAGATAAATGCTCTATTTGCAATCAAGTAACATAATAGTTTTTTATAAAATATCATAAATAGTGTTATGTTTAAAAAGATATTGAAAATATTATTACTTGACAAGTGTCACTTGACAATTACTTAGTTTTTAGATGAAATTTGATGTATTATGTGCAACCTGACTTTTGTAAAATACTTTGACATGAAATACCTTTAACTCAATTATAAATTATAATTTTATTATTTAGCTCGAACATTTTAATTTTTTATTTGTTTGCCGCGCCAGGCAAGGCCATGTGGCCATATTTTTAAGATCTGTATGCTATCCTGTATGTTGTGTACTAAACCATGTTCTCACAAATAAATTAATCTTGAATCTAGTATTATCATATTTTTTTATTTATTGTATTATCATATTATACTCCGCCAGGTATAGCCAACTCAAAAATGGTCACGTGGGCAATCGATGCTTAAGCAAGACCGAAATAAGTAAGTTCGAAAGAGACGATTACGATGACGAGTGACGTCATCAGGTGTTGGCTCCCAGAACGACCTTGTTTTTTTGGATCATGCATAAAACGACAGACAGCAAGGCAAGCAATAAAGCCAAAAACGCTTTACAATTTTCAACATTTATATAAAACTACCTGCGCCCCGCGGTTTCACCCGCGGTTAAAAGGTATCTTATGTGCTATTCTAGACTATAATCTATTTCTGTGCCAAATTTCATCCAGATCTGCTCAGCCGTTCTGGCGTGAAAGAGTATTAAACACCCATCCATCCACTCTTCCAAACTTTCGCGTTTATAATATTAGTAGGATCATAGTAGAGTAGAGACCTTTGTTATAAGTCCACCAGCTGTCACACTAGTTTATCCGTTGGTTTAGTTATTTCTTAAGTGAACAATAAATAGCAAATCTATCTATCAATGGACTAAATAACTTGTGTCAGTGAGTGCACCTAGTCCATCCCTATTGGTCCGTATCAGAAGGTGTGTGATGTGCCGGCGCGTGACAACGGGGACACCTTGCGCCCGGTCGCGGCAAAAACTTGCTTCATGTCCACCTGAGGAGGTAATAGCCCACTGTGCGCGTGCATTTGTCCACTGTGCGACCGACTTGCTTGAGAGTGCTAGATTTGAACAACATTTAAATTTTTTACACATCTGTAGTGAAATATGGGATCAGGTTTTGTTCAAAGCTATATAAGAAAAATCCATACTTGTAGTTCGAATCTAAACTGATTTTATAGAGTGCCTAAAGAGACTCTTAGTTCCTACACATAATTATAAGT
Source organism: Peribatodes rhomboidaria (assembly GCA_911728515.1). Classification (NCBI taxonomy): domain Eukaryota; kingdom Metazoa; phylum Arthropoda; class Insecta; order Lepidoptera; family Geometridae; genus Peribatodes; species Peribatodes rhomboidaria. Next base: position 5,737,883 of record OU452190.1, read on the forward strand.
ACGAGTATTTATTTATGAATACCCTATATGTCTACCTAGAGACAGTTCCGTACTGTTTAAACGAAAAGTGACAGCCAACTTTTATAAACTAGTGTCACAGATTCGTCTTTTACTAAGGTTACGTCATACATTTTGTACATTTAGAACCTAAGAGTTGGCTGTTATTTTATTTTTTTGGCCCGTGCAATGTTTTTTCAGTCTATCTGGGCATACCATATAACAAAGATATTTATGTATAAATATAGTCGTATGAAATCTTTGTTTCGTAATTTCAACATGAATAAACTTCCTTCCTTTCTTCTGAGCTTGAGGGTGTGGGTTCGATTTCCACCTAGGGCAATCATTTGTGTGATGAACGTTTGTTTGTTCTACGTCTGGGTGTTCATATCTCTTTATGTATGTATTTAAACATATAAATGTATGGATATCCGTCACTGGCAGATTCTCTGGCATAGTACAAGCTTTGCTTAATTTGGGGTCAGGCGACAGTGTGTGGAAATGTCCCAAATTTATTTTAATTTATTTATTTTACCGACGATATTTGAAATGTTTATTAACTTTCATGCAAGACCAGCCATATATCTACCCGCCTAAATTACTAAATGATCCTATATATTAAATAACGACAAAAACCTATCAACTCCTCCCTCTAAAAGTCCCAATACAAAGTAAGTAGCAGACTCCTTTATTTTTAACTCTTTCAAAATTTCCGGACAAAAACGGCGGGATCGAGTTTCAGCTCAACGGGGCGTCCGGAATCGTCACAAATCAGGTGCATCACTATGATAATTGGAAATGGAACGCGTTGTTTGAAAATGGAACGACGATTACGATCTGTCATTGGACGGATTCGAAACGGTCGGGAGATGGAACGGTTGTGGACTACCCGCAAAAAAGTTAACTACTAAATCCTTAGCAAGTAAAAAGATGTTTATTGTAAAGTAAGTACGACCAACGAAAAGTGTTACAATAAAAAAAACATCGGGCAACATTATGCAGCCCTAAATAGTATAAATACTCTAGCTAGACATTTGACTTAACTGATTAAGTATTTCGATAGAATATCTTTAGCAACTTCCGTTCGCATCGCAGAGACTACCGTCAATTTTTACAGGTCTCCTATTGCAAGGCCACAAGCAAGTTTGTAACCATTTCTTTCTAAGTAGCTCTAAGTTCATAAAACTTTTATCATATATGGTTAATTGTAATTGTCTTTTTGGAAATAAATTATTTGTGTTTTTGTATTGTATTTTTATTGTATATTGTATTTTGTGTCTGAAACAAATAGAGCTAATAATTCGAGATATTTTCTGGTCTTCGTCTCTCTCGTTTGAAAAGTCATAGGAGAGAAAGGGACCTGCGGTGCTATTTACTATCATTCGGAAACGTTTCCGATTGGTCCTTAAAAATTTGAAACTCAAATTGTTCGAATCTCTGTCTACTTTTATACATTTTTGGAATAGGGAATCGAATATAAATCCGATCGGAAGACGTTCAAAAACTTATGAATTAATACTGAGATTCGAATAATTTAAGTTTAATTTTTTTGGAATCCGAACGAAAACGTTTGTGAATGATTGTAAATACCTATGCCGCGGTGCTTTTCACAATCATTTGGAAACGTTTCCGATCGGATTCCCACTAATTTCAAACTAAAATTGTTCAAATCTCGGTCTAATTTTACAATTTTAGAATAGGTAACCAAGTCACTCAATCTCCTCACGCGTTAAGTATAGGGGTGCAGTACAAGACTTTTACCGCGAAAGCGAAATTGTCCTATTACTTGTAAATGGTTTTTTGTTTTAACCAATAGGAACGTCGAATCGGCATTTCCGCGGGCGTTTGTCCCAATAGTCTGGTACGGTATTTAAAAATTGTTTTAAACTATCCAATCATTAAAACAATATGACCTGGAATGGCTTTAAAAAAAAAGCGTCATTTTATTATGTCGCTTTTTCCAGGACTCGAATGTCCACATTCTCAATAATGTAGCAACAAAATATTTGTCAGCACATCACAAAACGATTCATCAAATCGTAAACACAGCTAAATTGGTCGCATATTGCTCGTCTTTCAGTCTGGGGGGCTATTCAGCTAACCACCGCCGATACTTAACTGAACCTGATGAACTGAACTGATGTTGCGTTTGTGATAAAAAAACGGACGAGCAACAGCTCGGTGTCAGTTCACAAACCGGTAGTTCAGCTGGCACGTTTGCGAGACATTAGTGATATAGAAGGGCTATTCCTACGCGTGAGATGAGATGAGATTTTATCTTGGTCACTCTCACACCTATGACGTTTTAAACGAAAGCAACAAGGACGGAAAATGGTGAGATGAAAATCTCAAATCTTTGAATAGGGCCCGAGAACCGTTCCCTGGGGGGCTATTCCTACGCGTGAGATGAGATGAGACGAGATTTTATCTTGGTCACTCTCACACCTACTATTCAAACGTGAGCAACAATAACGAAAAAAGGTGAGATGTTCATCTCAAATCTACGAATAGGGCCCTGTCCGTTTCGTTTTAACATTCAGGTAAGGTTAGTTGAATTGGCCCCCTGATGTAGTGTAATTCCGATGTTTTCAACGTTGCAGCCACGACCGCGTCGTGAAAAATGGCGCGCGCTCTCCACATTCGTTACTAGCCGACCGAATGACAGCTCATTATGTGTCGCGCGATGTAATTGGAGTTCGCGTTTTGAATTCGAATTTTGAAAGTTCGTTTTTGATTCGAAATGAGATATTCCAACATTTTGTTTGATTCAGATAATCCTTTTGATTTAAGAAAGTTGGTACTAAAAAGGTTGGTAGCTCAGAGAATAGTAAGCTTCTCTATGATAGTGTTTTTTTTATCGTAATTGTTGGCTCCAGTCGATTCTTCTTAGTAGCCTGTTATTAAACAACTCAAATTAAACATGTAGTTCTTAATTCAAAAACATGCAATTTAGGTTGCATAAGACGCTGCATCCTGGTAATTAAAATGGCTACTAACGGTATTGTTTCTAACTAGACCGATAAAAACTTTCAAATCTCCAAAAACTTCATAATAAGTTGAAAGTAAGTAATCAGCAATCACGTTTCTAAAATGAACTCATTAAATACCGCTACAGATAATAATTACAGTCCAAAAACCACTACCAAAAAGCAAAAACATATTATTTTAGCCGTCCCTCTGTGAAGCAACGAGCATGAAGTCAAAGAGTAGATAAATTGCCGACAGACGGGCCGAATTTGAAAAAGGTATAAAATGTACCTAATTAAACAGTCTGTGGAAATGTGCCAGAGATCCGGAGATACGGGCTAAATGCGGGTAGAGATGGATGGAGATTTCGTTGATCGACGAGATGGGTGCTGGTGATATTAGGTAAATATTTTTAGATACAAATGGAGGAATGCTAAAACAACTCATCTAAAACGGTTGGGATTTATTTCGTTTCGAATCTTCCTTAGAAGGTCTAGTTAACTAAACTTGTGTGTATTTTTAACCGTCAATGCTGACAGAGAGATGTTCAACTGGAATCAGACTTTTGCCGCGAACGCCCGCGAAGGCGATACGCTTTTTCAAAAGCTTTTAACGACCAATAGGAATATCTATGTCTCAGACAAACAAGGTTTTGTCTGGGGCTCTATTCCCAGCATTCGAGATTTTTTTTTGTCTTTGTCTTTCTTGTTAGAAAAGTCTTAGGAGTGAAAGTGAGTAGATCTCATCTCATGGTCAAGAATTAAATAGCCCTCCAGGGGGGCTATTCCTACGCGTGAAATGAGATAAGATTTTACCTTGGTCACTTTCACACCTATGACGTTTCAAACGAGAGCAACAAGGACGAAAAAAGGTGAGATGAAAATCTCAAATCTCCGAATAGGGCCCCAGATCTGAGATCTATATCTTTGGCATGTATGTACGAGTATCTTTGGCAACATAACACCTAAATGGATTTTTAAAATGTTTTTTTTTTTTTTTTTTTTCGGAAAGTTACTTGATCGAATGTGTTCTTAAGGTAGAGGTAAGTATTGTTTTAATTTTATGCAATTTATTTCGAGAAAAATAACGTTTCATATAATTGTAAAGTTCAGAATAACTACTGTTGCTCTAAGTATACCTTAGCTTAGAGCAACAGTAGTTACTGATACGTATAAAAACTCAATACTTACTAAGTATATGTAAACCGTGTTGAGAAGTCCAGTTAGCGATGAGTACGATTCGCAGCAAGTTTGAAACGTAATAATTTCAATTGACTGATCAGCTCAAGTGGCGCGAATTGAACACTTGTCTTATTGCTAACGGGACAAGGACTAATTTGTTAACGGATGACAGATTTATTATTAAGTGAGTACTTGTTGTGAAGACGGTAGGAAGGTAGTAGGTACCGGAACTGTACCGGTAGTACCGAGACTGCCACAGGACCGTACGGGAAAAGATGACGCGCTAAAGAGAAGTCTCTAGCACAGACAAGCTTTGCTTAAGGGTCCGCGAAGACTTTAGATTAACTTCGCACTGGCTAAAGGTTTTCTATTGCCATTTCGTAGAAGAAGATGACGAGCGAAGAGAGCAAGTAAATATACTGACGAGCCTTTAAAGTTATTCACAGAGTGAGTAATTGCAATTTCAATCGTTTTTTATGACTTTTAATCTAATCTTAAATAACTAAAATTTTCCTTTGTAATAGATATTAAGTTTAAAGCTAATGACGTGGACAACCTTCTTAGGTAAAAGGATTTTTTATTTGCTTTGTCTATTTATTAAATAAACCAGTCAAAACTCTATGACCTCTTAAATATAAATGCGAATATTTGTCATGACTCAATTTTTTATTGAATACGTTTTTTTTTTTAAAAAAAAACAAGAATAAAGTGGCGGATATATAGTTTATTTAATTGTAAGTATATGCCAAATTTCGTCGTAGTTTGACAAATTGTTTCAAAAGTTTTTTGTGAAAAAAAAATTCTATACAAGCACGTTTGTATGGAAAATTCAGAGCGTCTCGGATCCCTTATTTCGAGGTGCGACCGTGTGTGTGTCTGACTCCCGAATTAATGATTTGAATATTGATGCCACCGCGTCTCGCTACTATCGAGTCGACATATAAACGTTTTGCGACTAAACGATAATTGTTAGTTTGTTTGATCTTTGGCTCTTCTTCTCGAGGGACAACCATTTATTTCCATCCATCCATCCATCCAACAGCCATAGGACGTCCATTGCTGGACATAGGCCTCCTCCATAGATCTCCAATAAGACCGGTTGGTAGCGGCCTGCATGCAGGACCTTGTGGGTATCTCATTATCACCATTTATTAAATTATATATATCTATCCATATAATTTAATTTAATTGAAATAATAAATCCCTATCGTATATTGTCATGTCATCTTTAATCATCAAAAAGCATAGTTTTCGTAATTAAGTTAGTTTTAATCCCCACAACTCCACATAAATAAATACATTGACACCTCCAATCTAAACAAACATAAAACTAACAAAGGGAGCGACGCTTCAGGGGCGGCAAGACCAACCTCAATAAAACTCGTAAAGTGCTGGCAGCCAATAATAAAAAGAAAATAAATAAATAAAGAAAATACGGGTGTTCTTTTTTTGATCGCGAAGGTAGTGGCTCGGAAAATGACAAAATAACACACAACTTGGGTCGGATACACAAAGCGCGATTGTGAACTATTGGTGCGGTTGATGTGATAAAGGAGGTCTTTATACAGTTTGTTCACTCGCGGAAAAGGTTGAGTGATTTAGTTTTTAGGTCTACAATAATGACGTTTTTTTTTTTAAACTTCTTTGTGTTTAAAAAATAAGTAAGTATATTATTTCAGACCCATAGCCGGTAGAACTGTCATAGGTAAGCCCGACTACGTACTTATCAATGGTTAGTTGTAGGTATATTTTGCTCTCTCTTTTACTTTTGTGAACATTAAAACTAAAGGCCTCAAAAGACACAACAAAGGGGACTTACTACAACTCAGTATTATTATGTTCTGTGCTGTAACTTAATAATCTTTTTTTTAATTTTTGGCGTGAGTCATTCAGTTATTTAGCCTGGGTAGAGTATTATTTTTATTGTGATTGCTTGCTCAGTAGGTAATAAAATAAATAAGACTATTCTACAATGTCATTGTCTGCACGTGGTTTTAATAGCTACTATTTTATCCATTAAAATAATCGTAGACATTACACAGTCTTGTAAACACATTGTTCGAGTTAGTTCAACTGTCAAATTAAAAAAAGTTAGCAAAATGCGCAATGATCTCTATGCGTGGCGGATCACCCTTTGCTTCTGGATTACAAGCTTTGTTCACCCCTGATGTTGTGAATTCTAAATTGTTTAGCACCCCTGTTCTTAATCTTTACAAACACATTTTTTAAATTAACTACTTATTTTAAACTCTATACAAGGTGCTGGTTTTAGGCGTAGTAACACTTAAGGGTTAACACTCAAACGCGCTACTCAAATTTCTTGAAAACCATTATTTAGCATGTACAATAAAATTAACAATATCTCCGCCCCTATGTTCTAGGTTTTTTTAAAAAACGTTCTCAAGCGAAAATAGGGCTATGACTAATTTACCACATTTGTAAGGGGTCATTTTTGACTGATTTATTCAATAAATAGACAAAGCACATCAAAAATCCCTTTACATAGAGAGGTTGTCTACATTATTAGCTTTTAAATGAATCCATCATACAAGGGACATTCTTAGTTATTTAAGAATGATTAGAGAAGTGCAAAAGTCATAAAAAAACACTTTGTGAGTCTGTATGTAACTTTAAAGGCTCGTCAGTATCTTTACTTGCTCTCTTCGCTCGTCATCTTCTTCTAGACGAAATGGTTATGGAAAACCTTAAGCCAATGCGAAGTTAGTCTAAAGTGGTCACCGGACTCTTAGGGTGCCTTATACCCGTCAATAGCTAAAACATTTTTTTTTGTTAGACAGTTAATGATGTAGTATGTGATCTCTTTCGGTAGCAATCTGCTTGGAATGTAACCTTTTTAATGTAACTAAGTTTCCTGCTTCAGCTACCATGCAATCAGCTAGTGAATAGACGTAGAATCACGTAACGATACCTTAAGATTTATCATTCGATTAATCCGCGCGTCTCGATGCGTGAAATCGAATCGTTCAATAAAATATTGACGCAAGTCTGCGTCTGCGCATCCGGCGGCAGGCGTTAATTGAATTTGCACGCTGTTTTATTTTTAGATAAGTGTTTTTCTTGTTGCAACGTCTGGATTTCTATGTGGGTGTTAAATTATTGGGTAAATGAAGATTATTTACAAATTCGAAAATAATGGAGTTGGACAATTTTGGAAGAACCTTTTTTAGGTAATAGGACCACTCAATAATAAGTTTTTTTTGTTCTACTATAGCTCGGTTTATATTTTACAAGCTGCGCCCGGCGGTTTCACCGGCGCAAGTACCCTATGTCCTTTTTTGTATCCCAGACAATATGCAAAATTTCATGAACATCGGTTGAGTAGTTGACGCGTGAAAGTGCAACAAACAAACAAACGGACAAACTCACTTTCGCATTTATAATATTAGTTAGGATTAACTTGTTTGCTCGATAATTTTCTTTTTAGATTAGTTGCTAAATAAAATTAAAAATCAATAGTTATCGTTTGAGACATGATTTACGAATGATAAAATCATGACAAAGCAGAAAAAAAAGATTAAATAAGTAAGTAGGTAGGTGCTTACATAGTTCACATAAAATATACTGGATTTGGATTTTATTTTGGTAACTAAATTGATAAGGCGAGGTATCCAACAATCTTTTACTAAGTACTTAAAGATGGATGTTAAAACAACCAAAAACAAATATAGAGGTATCCAACAATCTTTTACTAAGTATAGGTAGATGTTAAAACCACCAATAACAAAGATAGTTGACTGAATCAGGCGTTACTGTGCAGAAGTTCATCTTCAAAGTATTGTATTTACAAATCGCTAAAGATATTGTACTGTTAAAGCGGAAATACACTAGTGATTTGTATATAAGTACAGTAGATTCGAATTAATATTAATTTCGAATTCGAATTAAAACAACCAATAACAAAGATAGTTGATTGAATCAGGCGTTACTTTGCGAAAGTTCATCTTCAAAATTATTGTAAACACAAATCTCTAGATATTGTACTGTTAGAGCGGAAATACACTAGAGATTTGTGTATGAGTACATAAGTGCAGTAGATTTGAACCACTAACAATTTATTTTCAACTGAAAGTCGTCATGATATTTTTACGTTCTCATCAAACAAATTCGTCGTAACTCAAAGTCACCATCGTAATAAGACTGGACCAGTAAAGCACTATGTCGCGTGCGTCCGCGACTATCGCGCGATCTCGCGACTAAATCGCCCCACTGCACGTTATCGCGACAAATCACTCGCGGTACAGCCCTCATTAGGCCATTTCAAAAATAACAAGGACAAACTACGCACTCATTTTCGTTCACGAAAATAAGCTGGCTAATGAGGTTAATTGTGATTGGATTACTTATAAGAACGACGCAAAAAATGCTGATAAATTCGCCACACACGAACTTGTTAAAAAGCTTCAGCGACTTGTGAGTCAACTGCCAAAATCGTGTAACGGTCTCGCCACAGTGCAAGTATTAGTCACTTCGCCGGCGACGGTAAACATCACAATGCGCCTCCCACTGCACACAAAACGACTTTTTCATCGTCCTACTCAAATATTAGGCCGGACACACACCGCCGACGGAAAAAAGAGATAACGAGTCGTACCGCTACCGGTCAAAGCGCCCGTGCCGACATCGCATGGGCGTGGCGCATCACGCACAAAACAAACGCGACGCGACAGAGACGCACGCACGCATCTCCTTAAGTCAGACAGAGACAGCAACGGCCCGGTGCTCGCACGGCTAATTTAAAACTCGAAATAAATTGATGCCGAACTCAAAACAAACAGATATGGCTGACAAAAAAAGGACGGCGCATACGAAAACTTCATTAGCGAGCGAGCTAGAACAACGCGAGTTGACGAAAGCAATCGTGATATCGTGATTCAGCATTAATTAGAAAAAAACTCATTTCGTATTCATTGAGATGATTTTCATATTTATAGGAAACAAATAAGAGTGACAAAGCGGGTTCCCGGTAATGAACATTGGCCCTATTCGGAGATTTGAGATTTTCATCTCACTTTTTTTCGTCCTTGTTGCTCTAGTTTCAAACGTCATAGGTGTGAGAGTGACCAAGATAAAATCTCATCTCATTTCACGCGCAGGAATAGCTCCCCAGAAGCGGTTAATAAAAGAGTTATTTTGTAATCGTGCAACAAATTTCGCACTTTGCATACCAAAATGTCATATTAAACTTATTACCTGCACAACAAAATTTGCACATCAAAATGAAAAAAAAAACTGTGACAAGTATTACTGGTTCAAATTATTCAAAAAAACATAACTAGTAAGCTGTGGATAAGATGAAATAGGAAAAGCCATTACATGCGAAGGGTAAGAGAAAAGTAAAAAGATCTTACCTATTTTAATTTGACCTTCAAACAGTAATATTTTCAGAAAAACATTTTCCAATAAGCTGTTTGTATTTTGACGCGCATTAAATTATATTTGATGAGCAGCTAATCACAGTCCTTAGCAAATGACGTCTGTTAAAATAGAATTACCGCGCGGTGGATTCGTTGCTAACGTAAGTTTTGTGAAATCAACCGGGGGATTAAATCAGCTAATCATTAAATCAGCCGATCAGCGAATCTGAGTTGAAAGATTACTCTATTAAAGATAACGGTCGATATGAAATTAAGAGAACCTAATCTCACGCTTTAAGAATAAGTAATAACGTGCAGTTAATTAAAAATTAAGCTGCATTGTAGGGTTCTGTGGCAAAGTGGAACTTACAGGTTGTTTAGCTATGACCGTCTGTCTGTTGGTTTAGTAGGCCCTATTCAGAACGCTAAACTGCTAAAACTAGCTAAAAGTATTGATGTCCTTGTCTAATAAGCAGCAGTAAGAGAGACAGGTATATTTTGTAGCTAGTTTAGATTTGGCAGTTTGGCGAGATAAATAGGGCTTATTAGACACCTAGTAACTAAGGTAATTTAAAAAAATAATAATTTATTTGTACTACGGAACCCTACGACCGTATCACGACAAGCACTTGACAATCTCTTCTTATTTTAAAACCTGCAGTAGAGCAAAAAGTTATCTCATGCTTCATTTTCGAGTTCTTTTTTGCGCGGCAGTGGCGCCAATATTTTGACATTCAGCGCGGGGCGTGGGCTGGAGAGATTTGTGTATCAATGTGCGCATGTATGGCCTTAAGTAGGTCGGGAGATTTGTGTATCAATACGTGCATACATTGCCTTAAGTGGGTCGAGATAAGACTGCTTTTGGTTAAGTGCCTTTGGGCTTTTCTATTGATCTTTGGTTGCGTTGCAAACATTTAAAATAGGTTATCAAAAAATGTATGCTGTTAACGTGTAGTATTTTTTCTTTTACCGACTTTATAAAACTAGGTACTTATAAAGCCTGGAATTATCATAGCTTAGTTAATAAGTAAAGAAATACTAAGTTTATTAAAGTCAATTTTCTATAGGTACTACCGTGTAATTAAATATATTTAACATTATAAATGCAAAAGTGAGTTTATTCGTGCGATATTATGCTTTCACGCCATAAATACGATCTGCGTAAAATTTTGCAAACATATTTTCAGGACTTTGATAAAATTAAATGAAATGTCTAGTTGGACTGAAAAAACGTTGCACGCGTCGAAAAAAATAAGAGCCAACTGTTAGGTTCTAAATAAACAAAATGTATGACGCAACCTTAGTAAAAGACGTACCTGTCACGCACACTAGTATAAAAAAGTTGGCTTGTCACTTTTCGTTTTTATACGGTACGGAACTCTCTCTAGACATAATAGTACTTAAAGTTTATCCCGAAATTTATAACCGTTCCTGTGTAACCACTTAGGTTAGTTTAAATATCTACAAGAATCGAGTAGGTAAAGGTTACTTTTGACGTTAGTCATTTTGAAATTTTAAACAAACACCATCAACATTTTGTCATACCAATAAAACCAATTTACATTTCGGTTCCAAACATCCAAATGTCATCTCAACAAAACAATAAAATGTTGGGCAACATGCAAAAACGAGCGGAAGCAGTATTGCCAACGGTAGGTCGGAATGTAGACAATGGGTTGCCCAAACCATGTTTACTTTGGACCAACAAAGGACGAGTCGACCACACGTATCGCTTGTTGTTTAAATTGCGTAATGCTTAAAATGTGTTGACAAACTTTTTTTTTATCTAAAAAGGTTTTGCTTAAAAATTAATTGTTTCTCATAACTTTGAACAAAACTTAAACCAAGTACCAGTTTACTATTTAGAAACAAAACAATTGAATTAAATAAAACCTAACTCAAATCGAAATAAGTCATTAAGCGCAAACATTTCACGAAAGCTTTTCATTGTTTTTTTTTTTTTTTTAAGACAACATTTCAAATCTAAATTCAACTACGGATAGGGAACGTAACTACAATGGCGGGAAACCTCTTGCCGATCTTGCCGGTAAATTGGTAACCCGACCTCGTGCGTGGGGCGCGGGAAATGTAGCTTCGAATAATTTGAATATGGAATAGAATGCGTGAATGATGATTGGGATTGGACTAATTTGAATGTGGATTGGAGGAAAATCTTGGGAAACTAAATTCAGAATGTTCTTTACTGCTAAACCTAAAGCTAAGTCACAATCGCTATTAAATCGTTATTAAGAAAAATAAATGACTTAAGACATTCAATTATACTCGCATGGATAACTAACCGAACCCTACGGTTTCACCCGCGGTCGCACGGGAACAGTTAACTTTTTCGGGATAAAAAGTACCATTGTCCTTTTCAGTATCCCAGAAAAGGTGTATGCAAAATTTCATGATGTTCGGTTGAGTAGTTAGGGCGTAAAAGCGTTACAAACAACCAAACTCACTTTCGCATTTTACAAATATTAGTTATGACTAGTTAGGATTTACCTACTTATTTATTAAAAAAGCATGCACGCATGGTCACTTCTCGGTATTCATATCAGTACAAAATTTCAGTTTACGCGAAAAACAGGCAGAAATAGAACTGAAGTCATAAGCCACAACAAGAAGCTTGAGATGGTTTCAAGATATTTAGGTAAACAAACACAGAAATGGCAACATTTCAACAAACATTGGAAAGGATTAATGATGATAACTACACGAGCCATTAAAAGGTTTGCGCAAGATATCACGGGTCAATTAGACGATGTGTTTCGAAGTAATGAGATTGAACATGATATCCCGCTATATGGGACCTACGGTGCGTGGTGCAAGGGATGAGCTTTTAGCCGAACTTCCGATGACAACAGTAATAGGCTGTACTTTTATAACGTAAGTAGACTTAGGAGCGGGTAAGGCGGTAGGACTATTTCTTCACTATTTTGGAAAAAAAAAGGAAATGTTTGTTTTCTAGGTTTGTTCATTTATTACCCATGTTTTAAGCCGTTTTCACAAGGATATTCTCAGTTCGTCGGAATCTTTTTTTTTACAATAGGTATTAATATTTTTGTAACAAATAATTCATAAATTATTAGTTACAAAAACATATTTTTTATGACAAATATCCAGTCTTGCGTGTTGATCTGGAGCTTGTTAAACAGACACGGTATTGAGCAAGTTAATTTTTTTTTCTACAGTCACAGTTTAGATTTTAATTCTCTATAGGCTTATTTTGCCTATTGTTATATTATCATTTACATTTATGAATGTTTATAAAAAGAGTAGGTAATGCATTTTATTACCTTAGATATTCACATAATTATTTTAGTTTTTTTTTTTTTTTGAGGAAAGCTCTATAAATTTAAAATCGCTTTCGCTCAAGCCTTGCCCCACCGCCGAGTCATAGGTGAGGCGGCGTTGTAAGTGCGGTTACTTCTCGGCATTGTTAACCTTTTCGCAGCGAGTTTACGTTGTTTGGACAAATTAGTTTTGTTATACCGTTATTATGAGATACTTTGAGGTACGGACGCTGTTTTCTGCGATACCATGCAAACTTCATTAAGCGTGCCACAGACTGTCTATAAATTGTTATGTTGAGATTTTTCATCTTGATCATTTGAAAATTCAAATTGCTTACGATAAAAATGTATCTTAGCTAATCTTATGTGTGTGTACATAGGTCTAAGCAATTGTAAATGGAAGCGATTGGTAAAATTAAAATTATGTTTGAACAGTATGTATGCAGTAATTATGTGGTTGCTCTGTAGCACTTTTTATACACGTATTTTGGCACTGTAAAAATATACATTATCTATATTATTATGTTCTCTATTAACCTTATACGGTTGGCAACACTTTTTCGGCCATGATTGATTTTGCTTCTTCCCTGTCCGGCTGTTGCCCTTGAACCGTTCTGATTTGTCAAGTGTCCAGTGTGCGTCTCAAATAATATTAATCATAAATATTGTTCAACTGTCGGTTTGATACTGAGAATTACAAATAGTTACACCAGAAGTGTTGTTTGGATTTGCTTCGACCGTCTGCTTGCCCCTAACCTGCTACAGGCACTTAGTAATTTTTATCTGAAAAGTGATAATTGACTACTCCCTGGGGGGCTATTCCTGCGCGTGAGATGAGATGAGATTTTATTTTGGTCACTCTCACATCTATGACGTTTCAAACGAGAGCAACAAGGACGAAACAAAGTGAGATGAAAATCTCAAATCTCCGTGAGCCAAATATCCGAAATGGAAACATCATCATCGTCATCATAGTCTTACACCGTGTAAGACTGTAAGCCGTTTAGCCGTGAAAAGCCTTCAAACAGTCAGACAGTTATACTTTCAATTTTATAATATTAGTATGGATACTGTATATTATTGCTCTAATTACTTTGTAAGTATTTGTTTATTTATATTAAGGAAAATCAACAGCTAAAACATCTTATTACTAACCTATAGCATCATAGAGCTAATTTCAGATTTCTCACGATTTTTTGAGACGGGCTCCAGGGACCCTATTCGGAGATTTGAGATTTTCATCTCACCTTTTTTCGTCCTTGTTGCTCTCGTTTGAAACGTCATAGGTGTGAAAGTGACCAAGATAAAATCTCATCTCATCTCACGCGCAGGAATTGCCCCAAAGTTATGTAGCAGATGACATTAGGTAAATATACACATATTAAACTCTTATAGAACTAGCTTATACATTTTTGAGATGGCAAAATTTGTCATGAACAACCCCACGTTATTTGAACTCTATGACCACATTAACAAGAGGTCCGCTCCTCGGATTCGCCTCAAACTACCTCAACCTCAGCTCGAGCTGTATCGGAAAAACTGTGTTCACATGGCTGCCTTGATTTTTAATTATCTTCCGGAAGAGCTAAAGAACATTCCATAAAGACGATTCTGTTCACAGCTGAGTAAGTGGTTGGTGAAGGAGTGTTTCTATGAAACCGATGACTTAAATAAAATGACTTGTCGCTTACATTTTTATAGTTGGGCTTGCAAATGACTTTAACTATAATGACAATAATATTCGAATGATTTAATATTGTTTGTAATACTACTAGAATCGTAATTATGTAAAAATTTTGCACGACTCTAGTGTCGTTAATGGCTGAACATTAATTTTATATCTTTTAACCTTATTTAACAAATTGACATGCAAATAAAATTATTTGATTTGATTTGATTTGAACTAACTCACTAACATTGCGGAAAAGTAATATAGAAAACAAGACAGTAATGCCCACTAGCACTGAATATAAAAAGTCCTTGCTTTACTAATTTAAGCTACTCCTAGCTAGCTCCTACCAAAAATTCTTGCACGAGCCTTAAGCCATTCAGGAGACTCAACTTATTGTGTATATGTGTATATTTCGCTAGGGGTAGCTTAAAATAGTTAAGCAAAGACTTAGGCCATTCTTAAACATGTATTTAGTGCAAATGGGCATAAGTAGAGCAAAAAATAATAATTATAAGTCTGCTTTACCGAAGCAACAAAGTTCTTAAGTGTTCCATGAAACTAAAATACAAACAAATAGAAACACACTTAGCAGAGTAAAAATAACTGTAAATTAATAATAGCACGGTCCTTAGTCGTAAAGCAACAAAGTAATGGTAATTATTTTAAACTGCATTACACTAATAGCTGACTTTTAACACCAGTCTCAGTGGCACAAGTTGAAACTATTATTGGTACTATCTGTGTCCCGCTGTGTTACCTGTGGTTAAAAAGTAGTATAGGGTCAACTGGGGAAAACGCGTCTGTGGGGCAATTACGTCTTTCGAGAATTACTGATTGACAAACTGGGCGCCAATCACATAAATTAGCCCTTCACGAATTAGGCGCCACTTACATCTTTTTTCTATCTTAAGTTACAATAGTCTGTACTACATGGCGTTAGTTGCCTAATTTGTGAAGGGTTTGTCAGTAATTCTCGTAAGACGCAATTGCCCCACAGACGAATTTGCCCTAGTTGACCCTAAATATGTAACTACTGTTTGATGCAATACAAAAAAAAATCCACATAAAAAAATAAACTCAGGAATAATATCACCAAAAAGGTGGTCATAATTGCTAAGATCGATCTCTTCTGAAAAGTAGGTACTGGCCAGAGACAAAAATTGTTTTTTTTTTAATAAAAAAAAAAGATTGCTAAGGACACTCAATATGATGTTGGCAAAGAGTATGTAATATAGATAAGAGACGGGACTCCGTACAAAAAAATAAACCTAACCAATGTCAAAACTGGGCTACCATTTAGAACCAACCTGACGAAGTGAATGACGCATGAAATCAGTTCTACCAACATAAGGGAATAGAATAGAGATGTGCCCCTCCATTCGATACAAAATTTATCGATATCGATTTCATACCTACTTCAGATGGATTTTAAGTTTGTTTTTCAAGTTGCCATGAGTTTTGATAGTTAGCGTAAACTTTTTTTGTTTATGTTTGGCATACTTCGTTCCTTAACGTTGCCGCCAGGGACGTTTTATTGAAATGTATGAAGCCAAACGAAAAAAGTTCACGTCACTATCAAAACATGGCAAGGGTACAAAACCTTGAGCCACTGTTTATGTTTGTGCCACAAAATTTTGTGTATAGCGATTTGTGTACAAAAAAAACACTATGGATACACGTATGTTTCATTTATGATACTCATAACCTTTTTCTTATTTCCTCTTGTTGGTAAGAAAGTTCTTAAATAATGGAGTTTAATTCATTAATTTTCTTTCACTGTGTTTTTGTGCAGTCTTTATCTTCAAAATGCTTTTCAAATACAAATTTAAGTTGGTGAAGCTTTTCTATTAAATACGGTAGGTCTTCGTAGCCGGTCATTTTCACCCATTTCTTACACCTAAAAAAAAAGTATCGATATTTTACAAATTCGGATAAAAGTTGCACAACACTATTTTCTGAATCTAATTTGTTGTTTTTTTCATATTTTGCCCCAAAAGAAGTATTTGGGACTGATAATTTAACTACTGATCTACACACCGATCTTCATCCAGAGGATATCTCGCCATAAAATCACTTTTTATGCCGTCTTTACGTTCGGATTTGAGGCCGCATATTTCACACTTTATGAACTTCATATTTAAACGATTTTGAATGCATTACATACACCAATAAACCTTATTTCATAACAAACGTACAAAGAGAAGAGACGTACACAAATCTAGTCATAATATATTATTATAATCATTAATTGTTGTGATAAACAGAGCACAGCAAACTCAAAGCAAACTGACAACACAATCCTTCGGAAAGAATGAGACACGTTGAGGGAGTGAGCGAGAAACCTATATCCGCCATTAAAGTTCTGCCCCATTTCATACATCGATTTTTTTCTATGAAGTTGCGACAGACTGGATGTTGGAAGAAACGTTATACTATGAGGAACGGTCCTTAGTAATAATGAGTATGTATAAAGTTTTTTTTACAAAACAAACGTAAGTTAAGGTCATACAGTTTAATTTTCTTTAACAACATGAGCTGTCATTTTCTCGGAAAGACATGAGAGGTCTTCTCGAACTTTTAAACTATTTCCAGTGAACTATTACTGTCCAGTTTGTAATTTACTTCAAAAACCTATATAATAAGTCAACTTCTCTTTTATAATAAACCTTAAATCATTTCAATAAGAGTCCTATGAACTGCACAACTTAAGTATGTCTTTAAGTGATCTACAACCGCTGTTTTAATAAAAGTTAACCTTCTTGTACCTTGCCGCAGTACAATACCCTGTTTTTCTTTAATTCCCCAAAGAAAAACCGGAAAATGTATTGTGAAAAGGTACTAAAATATGAAGATAATTTCGTATGACTCTTCACATGATCAGAGCCCGAGGCAGCTTCATTAAAGTCAACTAACGATGTAATTGGCAGTTTTGCAGCTGGCAGTTAAGAAAATAGGTCGGTACGCCTAGTGGCCAGTTAACTCATTTCAAATGGTGACTAGAACTGTACTTTGCTGCAAAAATAGGTCCAGATGACCGGTTCATAATTAGGTACTATGTTTTTCACGTTCTTTAGGAAAAATTGATGTCTCTTGTTAATGTTTTCGATAAAAAATTTAAAGTTGGAGTGAAGTAGGTACATATTAGTATTCGCTCTCTATAATTCGTTCTCAGCAAGTTTCCAAACTATCTATCTATATTTTACTTACTATTACATATTGCTAATTTTATAAAATCAAAAAAGTTACTCTGTCGGTCTAACTGTCTGTTTGTAGGCTTTTTACGGCTAAACGGCTAGACAAAGCTTGATGAAATTTGATAATTAGTTAAAGTATTTTACGTGGACGGTTTTTGGATACTTTTTTCTGAATAAACGCGAACGACGTCGCGGTTAACAGCTAGTTTCTCATATTTCATTAATCACAATAAATGTAAGTCTTAAAATAGCTTTAACTTTTGCATTAATCACTCGTTTTTAACGATGTAAGTATGATTTTAACAGTTTGTAGAATTTTGAGTAACACAGTTGTTTGTTACATTGCAAAAAACTACGGTGAAACGCTGTGAGTAAACGCTCCGTTTAGCACAACCGAACAATTTACATGTTTGTATTGCTTCTTGTTTAAATTTACATTGCATTGCTTTAAACACGCTTAAAAATGAAAAACCACGAAAACCATGAAATTGAAGTAAGAAAAAAAAAATAGTGCTTGGAGTCTCTCCGCGCGTAAGAAGTGAAACTTCTGTGTATCTTTCTTACTACATGCATGCGTTCAAATGCCACGCATTCACTGTAGCTCTGTCTCTTTCTATTCCCCCTCCACGGGAGCGTCAAACGTTTAACGCAACCTTGTTGAAAGTCGAATTAGAAGTTTCACTTCAAAAATGTTTTTCTTTAGGAAAATTATGAACAGCCCAATTTCTACACGAATAGCAACATTAACAAGACTGAGATCGACTTACGCTAAACGACAGTTTGTTGCAAAACAATGGAGAATTACACTGGACTACTACTAGGACAAGTAAATGGCTTGTCATTAGTCATTTCTACAGCACAGCACTATTGTGTACCATTTTGTTGTATAACTTGTGTAAATCTATGTGTTTGTAGGTAATATTAATTAGCTAAGACGAAGACGAAGTTTGATTTTTGTGGTAAGATTTGTAAATTGTTGACTAATAATACGAAACGTCAATTTTAAAAGTATTCTATATTTTCTATTTCTTTCTTATCTATCCTATTATCCTATCAGTTATCTCTTTCACACTATTACGTCTCTTTCATGCTTAACTAAGTTCACATGCAGGCGTCTCTTTGACTCATGCGTTTCATTCAAAGACCACTATGAGAACATGAACATGATAACTATAAGCGATGGCAGCCTAGTTGGGAGCAGGTCCGGTCCTTTCAAGCCAGAGAGAGTGGGTTCGAACCCAGCCGATGGCACGCACCAATTTGTTCATTGCGTGAACATAATTATGTGCGTATTGTATGTCATCTGCTACATGACTGGAGCCCGGTGTATGGCGACAGGCTCGTCCCCTGTCACATTTGGGACTGAATATCGTCAGGCGACGTGTGGGTGTTGTATTACACCTCTGCCAGCCCCCTCGGCGAAAAGGTGTGACGATATGTTATGTTAAAACTTTAGTTTCGGTTCATGTCAGATTCAACCAGTAAAAGTGAAAAAAGATTGCATAATCTTATCTTCGTTATGAATAACCAAAACACCGATTATCTGCCAATTAGACACAAAACGAGCCGTTAAAAATCATCGATCACCGCAATTAACATATTTAAAAAAACAGGCGGAACCATGGTACATTGTAGAGGTCGTAACCTCCAATTATGGTAAAAAAAAAAACGTAGGATTATAACAAGTTACATCGACTAGGTTTAATAGTTTATACAATCTGAAACAAGTTACTAGGTAGGTAATCTCAGATCAACCTAGAGAGTAAGATGGCGCACTGCGTAAGATTTAGGTGAAGACAAAAACCATTCAAAAACTACGCTACTGTCGTATATGTACACAATACTTACACATTGACACAAACTACGCTACTCGCTTGGTCATTCTTACCTCGACATTATGTGCATTGGTTTATGGTATAATTTCGTGTACATAAATATACATAGTGCATTATAAAAGTGTGGCCAGGACTACATTTTGAGGTTCTTTTTAAAAACTGTGCAGTTTTATTACAAGTCAATTTTGAAAAAGCCGGAACTTAAAACTCTTACAAATATGTGCAGTTTCAAAATATTAAATATAAGTACATATATATGTACTAAGGTTGTATATTGGAACAAAAATGGCTAACGTAGAGTTTGGGAATTAATATTAGTTTTCGTGCAATTGTAAAATGTTCTTCATGGCAACATTATCACGCACACAAGGTTAAAAAAGAAGTGGCTTCAGCGAGATATAACGCAGTGTTTCATCTTTTCCTCTAGATTGATCTGAGTAGTTTGAATAATCTGATACAAGTTACTAATAGTTAATACAAGTAGATAATGTGAAAAAAAGTTTGATATTAAAAAAATACGTTTAGAGTAAAAAAGGTTACTTTTAAAGTCATAATAATGTTCTTAATCCATTTTTATTCTATTTTCTCGGGTTTTAACCGACTTCAAAAAAGGAGGAGGTTCTCAATTCGTATGTAGGAACTTTTTATTTTGTATGTATGTATGTATGTAGCCTAGTTGGGAAAAGGTTCGCCTCTCAAGTCAGAGGGAGCGGGTTGGAACCCAGACGACGGCACGCACCAATTTGTTCATTTTGTGAACATAATATGTGCGTATTGTTTGTCATCTGCTACATGGCTGGAGCCCGGTGTATGGCGACAGGCTCGCCTCCTGTCACATTTGGGACTGAATATCGTTCGGTGAAGTGTGGGTGTTGTATTACACCTCTGCCAGCTCTCGGGGGAAAGGCGTAACGATATGTTACCAAACGTGTCAATTTGGAAACAAAATAAGACAACTCTAAGGCTGGGTTCACACTAAATTCTTGGATCCCGTTAATAAAGAGCCGCCGGGGATCAAAATTATCGTTTTTAAACTAGTCACAATCATTCCATGATGCGTTTTAAATATGCCCGGGCGCAGGCCTCATTACAGGCGGCCTTTTTGATCCCTGACACCTCGCCATTGTGCATTGTCTTTGGTAACCATCGATTTTTGAGAACATCAGTTTGGTCGTTTTTTTTTACTTGAGATTATTGATCGATCCATTGATTGAGCCATGGTCTTATAGTCTACTGGTCGACGCTGTTTTAATGTTTCCTTCTTTTTTTTTAAACGACTGTCATTTTCTAGGATATCTCATAATTATGCACGACTTTTACGATGGAGTCAACTCTTAAAATCGCGAAGTAATGTTATGTACAATGATGTCCGTGTCAGTGATGTCCGTGATATGTCAGTGTTTTAAAAATACACGGTGTTTAATCAACCGAGTGGCGACAGCGAATCTGAAGTATGCTTCAGATAGTTTTTAAAAACCTCATATTGCACGCCCGCGTTGGGACAACTGTTGAAACTTTGAACCACTAAATTATGAATCTGTACACAGTTTATGGAATAAAAATATTCTATTCTATTCGACAAAAATGCTTTTGGTGTCTATCCGGATCTCATTCCAGACCTCTGTCCGGTCTGACCGGTCGGATCTCTCTGCTTTTTTAAAAAATCATATCTCCACCGTTTTGAAAAAAAAAAATCCAAATTTGCCTTTTCAAAAAAAAATCTGTATAATTATTGAACCTGCTCACAAATTTTCACGGTACGAACCAGTAGTGACGCGGCGTTACTGACGCAGCGTCACTGCCGCGCACCGGTGACACACCAATGACGGAATTGAACGGAACGGAACGGAACCTTTAATTTTTAATCGCAATTTACCAAAATTGCTTTTGTGTATCTCCAACCTTATTTTAATATGTTATTCCGAATAACATCTTAATTTTTTCCCCAAGCATTAAACGTATGTATTAAATATCTTTAATCACTTTTACAGTTAATAAATCTAGATTAATATAATTCATTTTAAATTAAATGCCACCCACATGTTCACTAAAGTTATTTTACTAGTACATGTACAATAATTATGACGTAGTTTTATGGCCTCGACTTCCGTTTCACCAAATTAATGGAATTAACATAAATTATTGTCTATTTACATTCATAATTTATTTGTAATCTATCTGAGAATTTATGTCACAAAACTATTTAAATTCATGAAATAACTGCTTTTTTAAATGTAGGTAAGCACCTGCACTGTTATCTTTTATAGCAAATCAGATATAACAATATATTTGGTTGGTTTTCTGCCAGTCAGTTACGTTTTTCTAGTAAGAGTGTCTGACATAAACACGTATACATTATTATTGTTCCAAAAAATTCTCAACAATTCAAATGTCATTGTGTATGCTCCCACGTGAAACTGTGTATTTACTGTCACTATATCTGTCTCTGTCATAGTCTCGGTCTATGTAACTGTCTCTGTCATTGTCTCTGTCTCTATCTCTGTCTCTGTTTTTGTCTGTGTGTACTGTCTCTATCACTTTCGCACTCCTGCAAGTCTAGCACGGGCCGGAGAAAAATTGCTTTCAACCGTTGTTATCCACGCTTAGATGTAACAAAGCTGGAATACAGATATGTTTGTCTCTCTCTCGCGGGATAAAAACGGTGGTAAGACAATTTGTCTCTGTCCCGCGGTAGACTTGCTGATATTTTTTGTGTTGTATATCGCTATCCTAACAATTACAATTATAAAAGTGTGAAATTGCAATAGGTACTTACAATGTTCATATTTTATACCAAAAAGATAAAAATAACATAAATTAAGGCTTTTTCCTATAATTGCCATATCACATTATAGCACACCAGATCCAATAAATATTACTAATTATAATAAAATCCTTTGAAACACGTAATAAATGAACTTTACATTGATCATAAATTGATACAAAACGAGAATCATTAATTATTATAAGTCGAATACTATTATTGTGGAATTATGCTTTGGCTATTATTTCGCGTTTTATGACACGCTAAGGTGCGAACATACTTGTTTAAATACAGAATTATGAATCATAAAATTTTAAATTTAATTGAACGGACGATTGTATTAAAATTTGAATTAGGAATTTGCTGTTAATTGTCATGTGCAGTGTTGAAAATTATTGTTTAGTGTTAATCATGGCATAAGGTATAATAATATACTTTGTCAGGTATAGCGTTAAGAGTCAAAAACGTCATGTACGGTCACGTGGGTAACACGCAGTGACGTCAATCGAAGTTTATGTAATACTGAAATATGTAATTTTAATTTCGAAAGAAACGATGACGATAATAAGTGACGTCACCAGGTGTTGGGTTCTGGAACACTAGACTTTGTTTTTTTTTAGATCATTGTGTTGATTTAATACTGTCA
Source organism: Peribatodes rhomboidaria (assembly GCA_911728515.1). Taxonomy (NCBI): domain Eukaryota; kingdom Metazoa; phylum Arthropoda; class Insecta; order Lepidoptera; family Geometridae; genus Peribatodes; species Peribatodes rhomboidaria. The sequence continues at coordinate 5,760,810 of OU452190.1, forward strand.
TTACGTCATGATGGATAGAGTAAGTAAGTTTCACCATAAAATATAACATACAAATCTGTTTGTTATCTGTACCATTGAGCTATGCGAAAAAAGGTTGCGATGTGGCTATTAATATAAACACAGAAGAAATACTAGTATGTTTTTGAAATTGAATGGCTTTAGTGGTAGAGGACGACCAAAAGAGTATGGATGAACCGCGTGAAAGAGGATTTGAATAAGAAGAGAGTGAATGTTGAGATGACGAGTGATGGAGACGAATGGAGGAAGCTTACATACTGTACCGACCCTACACTATTTTTCTAAGAAGAATATGATGATAATGATAACACCACTGAAAACCGATCAAGTTTTTTTAAAAGAAAATAGCGTACAACCTTTGATAAAATGATAAATCCAGATGGACTGAAAAAACATTAAACCGGCCAAAACAAAATAACAGCCAACTGTTAGGTTCTAAACGAACCAAATGTTTGACGCAACCCTATTAAAAGAGAGGGACTCATCAAGCACACTAGTATAAAAAAGTTGGCCTGTCCGTTTTCGTTCATAAATAGTACGGAACTCTCTCTAGAGATATAAGTACTCAGCGTATAGCATACAGAAAAGTCTAATAAAAAAATTGTTAAAAAAATTAAAAACTCATTGAGAAAGGCATTTGTATTGTCAAGGCAAAGAGACTCTCCAGATTAAAATAAAAGTAAGTAATTGAAAAATCAGTTGATTTAAACTACAAAAACAATTGACACCTCCAACAAGACAAACCATAAAAGCTCTCAGTGTACTGCCAACCCAACGAAACCATCAATAGTTTTGCACAGTGATCGATTAGAACGAATTATAAAAACCAATAAAGACGCAAGTTTACGAGATGAATTTTCTAATGTTATTAAAAGTTATTATAGCCTTTACGATAAAGCAGATATTTATGGACGGTTATTAAATCCATATTTTGCGATTCTCATTTAGCGTCGGCGTAGGCTTCTGCGGCTTAACAGGTCAATTCGATTTTCTTTCATACAAAAGTGCCAACTTGTAATATGGAATTATGTTTTACTAGCTGCGCCCCGCGGTTTCGCCCGCGGTTAAAAGTATCCTATGTGCTATTCTAGACTATAATCTATCTCTGTGCCAAATTTCATTCAGATTTGTTCAGCCGTTCAGTCGTGAAAGAGTAACAAACATCCATCCATTCTTACAAACTTTCGCGTTTATAAAATTAGTAGGCTAGGATAGGATACATGCGCCTCGCAGAGTTACCAGTGATTATATAGTGTGCTAAACCTATTTGTTATTTTTTTTTAAACGGTATTTCACCGTACAGTTACCACCGTTTCAAAATTCATCAAAATTTGTCTGTTCAACTAAAGCATGAAGAAGTAATAAACATACATATCGTCACGCCTTTCCCCCGAGGGGGCTGGCAGAGGTATAATACAACACCCACACTTCTCCCGGACGACATGCAGTCCCAAATGTGACAGGGGGCGAGCCTGTCGCCATACACCAACAAACACAAACGATCAACAAACAAATACATACATTTGTAAGCTTTCGAATTTATGTTATTACTAGCTTTGTCTCGCGGTGCTACCCGCTCCACAGTAATAAAGTAGCCTGTAAAATATGCTATTTACAAACTATAATCCATCTCTGTGACAAACTTTATCTAGATCCGTTCTGTCGTGGTTGAGCAAACATCCATCCATCCAAACTTTCGCATTTATAATATTAGTGTGTTGATGTAAGTCGTAAGGTGTAGGTAAGTACTTCTTGTATAATAAAATCGTACTTAATATCAAAATATATTTTAACGTTTTATGGCAACTTGCACTAAATATGAGAATTGCCTGAGTCCTAACTGCACTAGTTTAATCTAATCCTAGCTAGCTCCTACCTACATTTTTTTAAACGAACTTTAAGCCATTCCTTAGGGGAATCTTAACTTTATGTACCCGATAAGCAATGTTTTTTACTTCGGACTAGGCATACTTGCAGACTCGCTTGATGGCTTTAATATTTCTCTATTTAAAACTAGTTAAGAGTCCCCCGACACTCTGAATTCCATATTCTGAAATATATCTGAAATTTCCATACAAACGCGCTTGTGAAATTTCTTGGAAACCATTTGTCAGATTATGATGACAGTACCTGGATGGCCGAGCTTTGCTCGGTATTTTTTTTATTTTTTAATTGTGTTTTTTGGATAATAAACAATTGATTTTAGTCTAACCTCAAAGCAAACACTTATTGACTTCGTGTTACTTAACAACGCCATCTGCTGTTGTGTCGTTGAAGCAATTACTCGTAGTTGCTCACAAAAAATTGTATTATTGTTCGCCAATAGATGTCAGGAAGAGTCATATTTTTCAGTTGAGATTGATTATCGATAAAACACGAATAAAATTACATTTTCTAAAAATGATTCCTAGCTAGATCGATTTATCGCCCCCGAAACCCCCTATATACTAAATTGTATGAAAATCGTTGGAGCCGATTCCGAGATTCCAATTATATATATATATATATATATACAAGAATTGCTCATTTAAAGATATAAGATTTAGCATGTATAATTAAATGAACTATATCTCCACCCCTATGTTCTTGTTTTTTTTTTTAAATAACGTCTTTAAGAGAAATCAGAGCTATGAAAAATATCCGCATTTGTAAGGGGTCACAAGGGAAGTTGTCTACATCATTCCATTCAAATCCATAATACAAGGGAAATTCTTAGTTATTTAAGTACAAAAGTCATAAAAAAAATTTAAATTGCACTTTATCACTCTGTAGGTACGAGTAACTTTAGAGGCTCGTCGGTATCATTACTTGCTCTCTTCGCTCGTCTTCTTCTTCTAGACGAAATGGCTAGGTATAGAAACCCTTAAGCCAATGCGTAGTTAGTCTAAAGTGGTCGTCGGACTCTTAAGCAAGGATTTAGGCACTTCTTATATTCAGCGCAAGTGGGCATCAGTGAGTTAAATAAGTACGTTAATGCCTACGTCTGAATAACAAAATACCTTTTTAATTATTTAAGCCGCCTATTTTGTGTAGTTTATGAAGTAGCGCGGTGGCCCGCCGTAAACTGTCCGGAGTCGTAAATAGCGGTATTAAACTCATGCTTAATAAGATGGCGGCCCTTTGACGTAATGCAAAAGCGTTATCTGTTCAATATTAAGTATGTTAATTTCTTTAAATTAGTGCCTGCGATTTGTGATGCTGCCGATTATTGATTGGTGCTGTTTAATTTTTTTGCTGGGTTTTATGTGATTGGGTTTCCTGGTGGTGATTATTTTGATGTTTTATTTAGGTTTCGTTTAGGTTTAGGATTGCTAATAGGACCTGTGGCCTTATTCTTGTGCGTGAGATATTTTCTGGTAATTGTCTCTACGTTTGAAAAGTTGTAGGAGTGAGTGTTTTCAAGTTCACGTCAGAATAGGGGCTAGGGAAGCTGAATGCGCGGGTAGTGCTAGACCAGGAATTTTTGTGATCTTTGGGGGAGGGTTTTATTAATCTTTGGACGTCTTTCGGTTGAGATGATGAATTGGTCGTTTGGAGCTTTTCGTGATTCAGAGTTTAAAACAAAAAGTTTAATCAGATCAAAGACGTCATTTATGGTAAAGTTTTCTAAATTTTCTCCTGAAAAATTTGGCGACTGTTGGCGATTCTTAATGAGTTTAAGCATAACGGATTAACAAATAATCATATTAAGAAAAGAGCTTTTTGTAAAGAGACTTGCAGAAGTGCGACTTATCTTTTTAATTCGTAATTAACTGCTTATCAGAGATTAAACTTGAAAACCGTCTTGCGCCACCAAGATTTAGAAGCTAACCTTGACTTAACACAATGTTAGAGTGACATTAATAACATTCACACTCCGAGCTAATTAACTCGCGTTTGAGAATTTAGCTCCGGGTCTTCTGCAAGTGGGCTTAAGTTTAATAGAGTGTTAAGCTCACCTGTCAGTAAGTACGTTTCATTCATTCGGACAAAGACTGTGCTCGTCCATTGTGAGTACACGAGTGAGGAGGTAGTAAAAACGGACAGTAGCCTCAGATCAACCTAGAGCAAAAGATGGAACACTGCGTTATATCTCGCTGAAGCCACTTCTTTTTAAACGTGTGCGCGTGGTAATGTTGCCATGAAAAACATTTACAATTGCACGAAAACCAATATTAATTCCCAAACTCTACGTTAACCGTTTCTGTTCCAATATACAACCTTAGAAAATGTAATATTCTAAAACTGCACATATTTCTAAGAGTTTAATGTTACGGCTTTTTCAAAATTGACTTTAAAAAAAACAACTTATCATCTCTATCATCATTCGCAAGCGTGGCGCTCACCAAGTATCAAGCTACTGGTTTGTCATACTACAAATCTAAATTAAAAAAAAAAACAGTATTTAGCCATTGTACACCGCCGAGCGCCTTTATCACGTAGTAAGTGTTACCTAATCTGCGGCGCTTCTTTGAGAAACACCGCTGCTATTAAGGCGGCAATAAGCCGACGCCCGGAGACTCTCTGGCTCCAGACTTCCACTTTCCATTTCACAGCTGTCAGGAATCTGGGACTCCTGACGTTCTTTTTGATGGAATTCTGGATTTAATCAAATAAATGGTTTTTTGGCGGGAACCGAAAATGTGACATCGTAATTTTATATTATTTTCTAATACATACTCGAGTGATAGTGTTATAATGGTTTAGTGTAATGGCTGTATCGGTTTGCTAACGTGCACGAGCAAATAATACAAACATTGCAAAACACGACTTTTCGTGTTCTCTACAAATCTTCACTTCAAATTTCAGTAAAAATCCATAACTTTACTTAAATGGGGAAAAGGGAGGGATTCATCATCGTCATCATCAACCCATCATCTGTGAAAACCCATAACACTGACATGACACTGGCAAATGCACATGACGTGCGACGCCAAATTCCCTGCATGGGGGAGAAAAAAAAACTAAATGATTTTCCGTCCGTCATATATAAAGATGCTTTCTTTATAACTTCTGATACTTAATAATAAAAAAAAAACTAAAATAGGAAATAAAAAATAAGTATGATTTCTTTAGAACTCAACATTTTATTTACAATTCAAATACAATCAAGGTGCTGTAAATATCTTAGACCATTCGTTCGCAACGACTTATCCTAGCAAAAATGTTAGGGTTATTTAATTAACCATGAAAATGTTGCTAATAGATCAGACAGATTAGGTAGGTGGTGAACTACGGCTGTGCAATCAATAAGAATTAAGCCAAAGCCGATTCTTTCCTCCACTGCGTCGCATTAAATCACGATTAGCGAATTAGTTCTACTTCCAAATTGAAATCTTAGCCACGTAGCAAAAAAAAACTGAAAATCCATTCCATTTTCGAATTGTTACATTTAAACTTTTTAATTTCTTCCCGCCAACACCCGCTGTTCCGTCATAACCAGCCAGTAGTAAACGTGACCGCGGCAGGCTTTGATATTCACCCTTTTTTCTCCTTCCCACTTTTTTCTTTAATTCATTTTTGTTATTGGTTACAATATTATCTGGCGGCTACCGAACGATGCAAAGGGCTGTTATAATTTAGTTTTATTTATGCAAAATAAAAGTGATACAGTCATAAAGATTTATGGACGACCGCGGCCCCCCAAACTGCTATAAAAAATTGTATTGAGTGCTCATTGGTAATGTTTACCATTTTTCGATCGTTACACTATAATTACCTATATTTTAGCACCGTTTTACTATAATTTTGTCGTCAATGTCAATTAGCGTAAAGATTCCTGGTTTTAACATTATTTTCCGGCATTTTAGAGGCAATATGATACAAATTGAGTCCATGAAGGGAAATTTTCTTGCTCAAAATGGTTATAAATTAGTCGTAAAGTAAAATGTTAATGAAAGTAAATGTGTGTAAATAATTGGGTCATTGCACCGAGAGGTTCTTAGAGCGAAAAATAGTTGAGGCCTCAAATCATTTTACTAAAGAAACACACTTTTTAATATTACGTAAGCAAACTTAGTAAAAAAAACGTAAAATGACATATTCGGTAGAAAAGACATCGACGCGTGCTTATTTTTAGGGTTTCGTACCTAAAGGGTAAAACAGGCGATACAGAGAGGCGAGACAATAAGGAGATACAGGCTGCTAACAGATGGACAGAGAGACATGGCAGGACGGACAGCGGAGTCTCTGTCCACCTGTTATGGAGCCTGTATCTCATGAATAGCTAGACAGTTGAAATTTTCACAGATAATGTATTTCTGTTGCCGCTATAACAACAAATACTAATAAACCGAATAAAATAAATATTTAAGGGGGCTCCCATACAATAGACATGATTTTTTTGCCGTTTTTATAGATAATGGTACGGAACCCTTCGAGTTCGACTCGTATTTGGCCGGTTTTTTAATTCCTTTTTCTATTTGCATTTGGTTTTAGGTAAAGACAAACTACAGGATACTAAATACCTTTCGCGATAATAGGATAAATGGCGATAATAGAGGATCGCCATTTTTTAATACTAAATTTATTTAAGATCGCCTTACAAAATTTTAAGACTAGGATTCAAAGTTATGCTGGGTATGCTGAGTTGGGGCCGATTTGTGACAATATTTGTCCTTAAAACTTACCACTCACTATCCTGTCTTGCAAGATTGCGAAACAGGATGCAGCTCACACACCATTCTGCCTAGCATCCTGCACGTACATCCTGCACGCGTTGAAAAAAAAATCCTAGTGTATGGCGACAGGCTTGCCGCTTGTCACAGGTGGGACTGAACATCGTCCGGCGAAGTATGGGTATTGTATTACACCTCTGGCAGTCCCCTCGGGGGAAAGACCCCATATCGTCACGCGATATGTTATATGTTATGGTAACATATAAACTTGGTATTCGTTCCCTTCTTTCTTTTTAAAAAGTAATTCAAAAAATTTTTAAGACTTTTCGTCTACAAGCTACTCGTACTAAAAATACTCGTTCACCCTCATCCGAGGCGAAAGTCCAACTAATTTTTGGGCGACCTACCCCGTACTTGTGCTATCTGGTTGCGTTTTGTTCCGCCGCCGCGCTAACATGGACCTTATCGCAAGGCAATTCGACTCGCAGTCGCTCAGCGTAGAAAACAAAAGTAGCCATGATGGCAACAAGATGCATGGTAGGCCTATGGTTCTTCAATCCCCAAATTAGTGCAGCGTCCCTAATAGGACACGTTGGAAATTCGTTTCACCGCCGAATAAAACAAGAAGAAGGCCATTCACGAGATTGGATGGATGAAAGGTACTTTGATGGATCAAATTTGACAAACCTCACAAGATGTTCCTTCCTTCCTTTTGTTCCGCTCTTATGCACTCAAATAAGTTGGAAAATCAATCCCAATTTCTAAGTCTATAGATAATAACAATATAAGCCTAAAATAAACCTAACATAAATTACAAATAATGAACAGAGTGCTTAGTGTGAGTTTTTCTTACTTTTCGATCGCGTAAAAGTAACTCCAATTTGTATGAAAATTAAAAAGCGCCACCTAGTGGGAGTAATGAGAAACCGCAATCGTGAGTGCGAGTTTTTTGTTTACTGCCAACATTGACATGAAAAATTTACTTTTTCACGGTGAATTTACGCGAATCGAGTGACAAGCTCGATTGGCACTCACACTCGCTCGTTTTCGATTGTCGATCCGTGTGACGTATACTCGTTTACGCTGTAGTAAAGTTATTCGATTTACTTTGAGCAACTCACACTAAGCACTCAGAGCTCAAGTCAGTATCCGAGGGTAAAGTACCCAAAAGGCTGGCAACGTTACTTCGCTGAATAGCAATGCTAATTCGCTGACCGAGGTAAGCACCAGCCCTTTGGTCGTTTGTTCTCTCTGTAGATAAATGTAATAATATGTGTGGAATACTCTGCCAGAGTGTGTGTTCCCTGCCACTTATAATCCGAGTGTCTTCAAGTCTCGCGTGAATCGGTTTCTTCTAGGCAAGCGTGCTCCATCGTAGGCAGCATCACTGCTTATCATCAGGCATGTTGGCGGCCAAACGCAAGCCCATTATGCAATAAAAAAAAAACCCTTATTAACAAACGTTGTATAGCGTCGCAATAGTTTTTCAGTGTTTGTCGTTTTCTTTCTTTCAAGGTTTGGACACAATTGAAAGACAGAACACTGCATAGCTGTTCTGAGACTATACAGCTTTATTAGTAAGAGAGCCTTTTGACGTTAAACGTTGTATAGCCTAAAAATAGGTATACAGTGTTTTGTCCTTTTCGAACAAGTTTAAAAATATAAAAGCAAGAAAATGACAAAAAAAAATTACATCTATTCCGAGACTATAGAACGTTTATTGCTAAGGAGGTTGTTAAAGAAAAATAGTACATTTTAATGCAATTACATCAATTTTGTTACCCAAAAATAAACTTCTGAAGAGTCCGTCAAAATCTACCTATTTTTATTAGGCAAGGTGAGTTTTAATCATCAAAAAATATTTCGAAGCATATTATTATTTACTAGGTAGCAAAATACCTGCCTCTACCTATACATAATGTTTAATTGAAATCTACAACCTGAATGATTACAGTGGGTATACCGCCTTTTTACATGATTACTATGTATCTCGTATCCGCGAGGATATAAAACGACATTGTAATTATTTCGGCTACCGGCTGCCAGCAAACGTGGCAAATAACTATCTTTACTACCAACCGTTAATTATAAGAGCTTTTAATCTACCAACATTACGACATTGAAGACGTAGTAACTCATACTTATTCTGTGAATGCCTCGCAGCCCCGACACAGCCTGTCCTATAGTCGGTATACTAAAAAGTTACATCAGTGAATCAAAACCTCATAACATACCGTCACGTCTTTCCCCTGAGGGGGCTGGCAGAGGTGTACAACAACCACACTTCGCTGGACGATATTAAGTCCCTAACGTGACAGGGGGCGAGCCTGTCGCCATACACCGGGCTCCAGTCATGTAGCAGATGACATACAATACGCACATATGTTCACAAAATGAATCAAAACCTATGTGACAGTACCTATATAGTAATAAAGCCTTTAGGCGTTGCTACAGCTTACGTTTCAGTTAGTACGAGAGGCAACGATGGAGGCTGTATCGCAGGTGAGAGGGCTTGAATGAGAGAGAGGTAAGAGGCGGCGGCTGACGCCAAAGGCGGCGGCATGGCGCGCTAATTGGAGGCCGCGGCGAGATCAAAGCGCGCGAGCGAGCAACGTTTATATTAGGCAGGTACACTCCTGCGCAGGATTGATTAATTTCACTGAGATCGCGCTTGGCAATTAGTAGGCTTTGTACCACTCGGATACGGATGTGGGTCTGTTAGATTCTTATTGGAATAATTTGGACATTCCAGGCTTTAAATAGATCTCACAGAGTATACGTAAGAGCCAAGAAGATGCACGGAAAGAGGTCAAGTCCCTCTAGTTCTTAGGAAAACGCTGCTAATTAAAGTTACTGATTATTATATGAAGTATAGTGACAAATTGACAACGGTTTTTACGATCTTGTTTTGAGATTACCTGTACCCGTCGCTCACGGGTTGGTGGCGTAAATCAATCTCTAAAAAAAAAGAAGAGCAAAAAAAATGTAGAAGTCAAAATTTATAACATCAATTTTTTTGTTATTTTCGGCAGTGATCGGTTAAATTATTCAGCAAAATATAGTTGTATAAAATCCTGAGATAACATCATTCTCTTAATAATAAACGTTAAATAGCCTATATACTAAACTATATAGAAATAGTTTTAGAGTATTTTGTCTTTTTCGATTGAGTTAAAAATGAAAGAGAAAGAAATGAAATGAAAATATATTTATTGCCAAAGTAAAAAAAACACAATAGAAGTAATTGGGTAGTACAATAGGTAGCAGATAATTACGGTGGCAAAGGGAGAAGAAGAAGAAGAAGAGAGGTGGGAAAGAAAAAGAAATAATTGTTTCGATGCTAAACAACGCTTGTTGGTAAGTGTATATTACATTTTTCAAACTTCCAACTTGTTTTTAAACTTTTAATAAAAATCAAAGGGACCTCAACAAAAACGAACTAAACAAATCACTACACATTGTTCGACGTTTCGATCCGTCAAAGGCACAAATCGATCAAAGACAGCAACAAAGCGTTTTGACGGAAAAGACCCAAAACGCGTGTAACTTCGCTCTAAACAACAAAGGATTACCGCCGCTGTGTCCTTACTGAACTACCAGCATAACTGAACAGTTCAAAGCGGGAGCCACCATCAGATTTCCTAAACAAAACAGACAGTTTTACTTAGAAATTTTTAGCTCCATCATTTAGCCACTTCCACAGATAAGTTGGCCGCACTGTACACTCATTTAGTGATTTCCTCCATGAAGTGCTGACACTAAGGCCGATTCGACTTGGCTTCTCTCATCTTATTAACAAACTTACACATTCACCCATCAAGAGCTCTAGCTAGCAACAAATAAAAGCGAAACTCGCTCAAAATACGAGCTTTTACAACTTGCTGCAGACCGTCTTCACAAGTTTAAATCGAACACTTTTCTGAACCTTTCATGCTGGGTCGTAAGGTTGGAAGTTGATTGTTGAACTGTAAATTTAAATTTGCGAGAGCAATGCTTTCGGAACTTTTTTAAGCGCAGGATTGGGCAAGGAATGATTGGATTAAAGTGTCAATTGCATGTAAATCAGAGGTACGGTGAATTGGACGGCAGGCCGTTCAACTGCTCTCTTATTTTGAGCTACATTTTGTGTTAACAGCAACGGACAGACGAAAACCAAAAAAAAAAAAATTAAGAAATTCTAACCTTGGGATTAGCTCAGAATAGATAAAGAAACTATTGTTCGCTCCAGAAGTTAGAAAACAATAGAACAATAATATTATATAACTTTAATGATATGGAAACATGTCAAGTAGCTTTCTAAGTAAAATATCGGTTAAAACTACATTAGGTTTGAAGCTCTGAAAGCTCTAAAATAAAGCTAAGCTTTTTGATTCTGAAGCTTTATCAGCCTTAAAATAATTTCGTCTTCTGTGGGCTCATTATGAGTTTCGATTGTTAACGTAATTTTTTTTCGTGTTTGTTCAGTTCCATCAGCCGGGCATATCACTGCCGATTGACGGACGCCTAGCACACAACCGCACTCCACCCAGTTAGGCTGTCAAGGCTATGCCAGCTAGGCTGTCGGTTTTTTAGCAAATCTCGTGAAATGTTACATTAAAAAGTCACTAGAACGAGCACCGCCAAGCGCGCACGCGCTTTGACCACCAACTGCGGAGCACAATCGAGCATATTTTTAGCCGACTTCCAAAAAGAAGGAGGTTCTTGACCTCCTTCTTTTCTTCAAGTTTCTAATGAAACGAATCGAATTCTTAATTCGACTGCATGTTTATTTTTTTAAATTTTTGTATGTATGTTACGCGTTTATTCCTCCAATTGTGAATCGATATTAACGATTCTTTTTTTGTATGGTAGATCATATTTCAGAGATAGCTGCATTTAATTTTATTGAAATCAGTCAAGCAGTTTTTAAAATTTCAACAAAATTCTAAAAATTGTTTACAAGGGTGACGGGAAATCGGTTTTTTAAGCTTTGCTTATTATACATTTTCGTCGCTAAGATTCAGATGCTATGAGCATTATTTTGCTCACAACAAACAAAAATTATCGATGCAAATATTCACTAGCAAATTCTCAAGTCAGTCACCGGCTTAACAGTAGCATTGAAACAAAAGATCGATAACTGATCGAATTACAACAAAAATCGAATCGATTAAGTTTTCGCCACGCGCGGTGATCTGAGTCGATCAAAATCAAGACTCGAAATTGATTAAGGCCGCGTATGTAGGTTGCTAATCTATATTGTGACCATACGTTTTCAAAGTGGTTTTTGAAAATAGAATTGTAATTCTTAAAATAAGTCAACGTTTATTTGTCCTATTTGAGTAATGTCAACTTGATTGTTTAGTTTAATTAAAGTTAATCTAGCTTAGAGTTTTTAAAACAGCCAGTCGTATCAGCGTACAAAGAAATCCAGAATTCTAAAAGCTTGCTATTTATATTAGTAGGTCTCTAAATGCCGTTTTAATATGTTAAAGTAAGTATCAAGCCTATTTGAACAATTCCAAAAATGTTCGATAGTCTATTTAATTGGTTGAATCAGACACAACACATCATAAACTCAAAATTCGACGTTACTAAATCTCAAACAATTTTAAGTTCGTCACAATGTAGGAAACGCTACATCCTGGGTACCCTAATGTGAGATTGAGTCATCTTCATCTCCCGCCGCCCGAGGTGTGATCTTATCTATGGCTTGTCTTATTGTCTGTTTCCAAACTACGCACCCGCTCATCATGGATTTGAACCGCTTTGGTCATTAACGAAGCGGATTTCCACAGAATTCTCCACATACCTACATGTAGGGTTATTTTTTACAAGGTTTTGGAAATTGAAGTGAACGATGACTGAACGTGAAACAATGTCATATTGTTTTGAAATTGAAATTAAATTCTGTCTTTTTATCACTTAATCGTTTTATGACTTTTTAGGACCTAAGCGGCTGCACTGATTTTGATGAAATTTGTCAAAGGCATAGTGTGCATTACGACGGTGGACGTGGGATACTTTATCCAACGAAAAATGTGATGAAATTGAAACAATTCGCGGTTTTACGAAATCGGCTCTATCGTTTGTGTCTGAACATATAGGCTTTTCTTGGCTGTAACTTTTCCCCAACAAAACGTCGGAATCGATTTTGGTGCAATTTAGCACAAAAATAATGTACACAATAAGGTGAAACATACAATACTTCTAATACCGCAAATGCAAGATAACCTGTAAAATAGTGCGGAAAACTACGACCTACAGTTTAAAATATCAAAACGCCCTATCGTACAGATCGTATATCATAACAAATGCGGGCCTTTTACTTTCCCCACAAAGAATAGTCCGAAAATAACTCCCAGGATTAAAAGGCTCCGTTAATAATAAGGTTAATGGCTCACAATTAGTTCCGAGATCGACCACCGTCGGCGGAACTCATGCGAGAACCGGTCGGGACTCAACGACGATATGTGGGGAATTTCGCCGGTGAAGCTTCAATGAATATAGATAGGTAGAAAAATAGATTAATAGACATATACGAGTATGTACATAGTTAGGTAAGTAAATATGTAGGTATATAACTAGGTACATAGTTAGAAAGTTTGCATATTCAAGATTAACAAACAGCAATAAAAAGACCGCCGATTATTTCATTATTTATTTAATTCCCGTTTTAATAAAATCATTTAAAAAAAACTAGAGTTTTAAAATTACAGTATTGCCTAATAATTAATATATTTGGAATTACAGAAAAAAAGCGTGGGTGAGTTACGAGTACGCTGAGCTAGTGAGTTAAATTTTTTTCCAATGTCAACTTTCAAAATTTTACTTTTCTGATACCTTATTAAATTCAAAGTTTATGTTTTTAAGTTTAACTACTTCTTATTTCAACGAAGTCATTTTGAAATAGGTAATAATAAATATATTATTTACGAGATATCCTACACAAGAGGTTAATAAATCTAATTTATTAAACTTAACTGTAATAGATGGGTACTTGAAATTATCTTCGTTGGTGGTAAAATTACTGAGCCTACTTAAAGCTCTATTGAGATGTGTAGGCCCATAATAAATAATCTTTTCTTACTATATAAATTATGGCTAATTGAAAGATAAGCTGATCAAGAGAAATTAAACCAAAACAGAAATTAACAATAAGTTTCAATCTTATTTTACCTATTTTTATTATTTTAAATTTCTTATTTTACCAATCATATTTTTTTACCGTAGTAAAAACAACATAGGTAATATCTGGGTGTCTTCAAGTCTCGAGTGAATTGGCAAGCGTGATTTATCGTAGGTACATCACTGCTATCACGCAAGCCGATTTTTTTTGAAGTCTTTAAAAAATAAAATAAATACTCGCTGACGTCAACTTCAACTCTTGGGTTATGGCTCTTGAGAAACCAATTCACGTCATGACAATTTTTTATCATCCTTCAAATGCCAAAGTTGTCAAAATTTACTGTAAACAAAACTGTCGTTACAGCAATCCAGAACTAAATGACTACCTTTTATCCCTGCAAAGTTAACAGTTCCTGTACTCTAACAGGTGAAACCATGGGCACAGCTTGTAAAAATTAAATTCAATTTACCTTTTCAGAAATTGTCATAAATATGCGATGGTAACCAGGAAAACTATAAAAACGGAACAAAGGACTTTCTGCCTCTTTTTACAAACTTTCTATTAAGTTCACTTTAGTATGTAATGAAAAACTTCAACATTGACACTGGCACGGAATAGGCTGGTTCATACAAAGATATCAATGCATAATGAGATCGTAAAAACCTTTTAAAATTGAAACTTATTTTCTCATTCTCGTTGATTTTCTGTAACCCCATCAATCTTTATCTAGTAAAATCAGCCAGTAGCTTTTGACTATTGAACATTGAGCATTCATAGGTCTCCAGATTATAAATAACTTAAAACCGGCGCACAATGCTTTAAAGCGGCATTGGAGGCGAGTTTAATTAGCCTAGTCTATTCTCGCCGCTACTGTGGTGGCAACCAGTTTGAGTGAGACCGAAGAGTTTGGAAGGTTCTGTAAAAAAAGTTATGTTTTTTATATGGTCCTTCTACTCCTAGCCTACTTAGTCAGAGTGCGACTGCTGTATGAGCAGGACCCAGACCGGGTTTGATTCCCGGCCGGGGAGATGTTTGAATGATCCGTGTCTGGGTGTTAGAGTTGTTAATGTCTTTGTGTGTGTTTGATGGCATCCCCGAGACAGGGAATCCTAGTGAGGGGAGTGTAAATTGTTATTTTTTTATATGATAAGTTTACTTCAAGTAACTAGAAGAGCGTATATCTTATATGCGGTGTATGTATATATGCTAGTGTGTAAGTATAAATGGTTGTCAGTTTCTATGTTTCTCGTAGAGTCTAAATGGCTTAACCAATTTTGGATTGCGTTGTCGTTTGATTTATCTTTGAATTGAAGTGTCATATCATTTGACATTCATAGTCAGGTTTTTTATAATTAATTGTACTCATTGAAAATGATTTTACTTGACTTTCCAGAAGTATATTACTTTCGGTTGTATGTTAGTTTGATTGTCTATGTTTCTATGTGACTGCTACACAGATTGCTTGATTTTAAAATGTGAGGTTGTTAAAAATAAATCACCTTGATATATTGTAGTCTTAGGCGTAATTCGACGTGAAAATCATTTTTTGGGCTTACATTCCATAAACTAATTTAAGCGCAATAATTAAATTAGCAGCTATCCCCAAAAAGTTACTTAAATAGAGGGTAACCGCTTTAGTAAATTTTGCACGAAACCTACCCTTAAAAAAGATTACGAGTACTACTAACGCTGTAAGAAAAATGATTGCTACTTAGCATTTAAGGGTATGTAGCATTTCCCCACACTAGATGCCATAAACCCGTAAGTCATTAAGGCCAGTTTGCAGCGCCTCTAATCGGCCGGATTAGAACAACAATGCGCTATTCATAGAACACGACTACACGAGCAAATCGACGCGCCATTGTGATTTGTAACTCACATATTCGCTGCGTTTCAATACGATACAAAAAAGAAAATAAGAAGTGTACAGAAGCTTGATCGAACTCTAGCTTGCAAGACGATACTAAATACATTATGCTATAGGCTTGGTATGCTATGGTTAACTGGGGCAAATGCGTCTGTGGGGCAATTGAGTCTTTCGAGAATTACTGACAAACCCTTCACGAACTAGGCAACTAACGCCATCTAGTACAGATTATTGCACGGTTATTGTAGATAGAAACAAGATGTAGGTGGCGCCGAATTTGTGAAAGGTTTGTCAGTAATTTTTGAAAGACGCAATTGGCCCATAGACGTATTTGCCCCAGTTGATCCTGAGTCGGTAGTTATAGGACTAGTGTTTGAAAAGCGATTTCCATTGCCAGATTGAAAATTGGGACGAGCCAGTCGTTTGGTTGATGGTAAGCATATCGCAATGTGCATCCCCATAGCAGTTGCGGCATGCAAAAGTTACTATTACCAGTATTTAAAAAAAAACTATTGCAATTCAAAAAATTGGAATCAAAGTGCCATAGACTAACTACATTTTGCAGAAGGTTTTTCTTGTAATTATTATCTGTAAATTTGATCTGCCAAAACTGCTTTAAAAGGGCCCGTTGACGCGTCTTCGTGGATTGAACTGTCTGTAGAAACTCACTGTAGTTGCAGTACCATTGCCCAACGTTCTCTAATTCCTTTATTAGTCCAAATATTTAAATTAGCCAACGGCTTCCTTATCCCAGATTGGATGCGGTTAGCATTGCGACACTCAAGCAAGCGGTGCAACCACTGTGCAACGCAAGTTCTAAGACACAGATTAGGTATTAGCTACTGCGTAACTGGGTCACAGATTAAGTACCAGTTTCTACGAAATGTGGACACAGATTAAGTATTAGTTACTGCATAGTGTGGACACAGTTTAGGAATTAGTTACTGCGTGCAAGTTGGATTTTGCAGTTACAAAACGCAAGGGCCTCAATATTGGGTACCTACAGATCGTCACGCCTTTTCCCCCGAGGGGGCTGGCAGAGGTGTAAAACAACTCCCACATTTCTCCGGACGATATTCAGTCCCAAATGTGACAGGGGGCGAGCCTGTCGCCATACACCAGGCTCCAGTCATGTAGCAGATGACATACAATACGCACATATCAAATTGGTGCGTGCAGTCGGCTGGGTTCGAACCCGCTCCCTTTTTCCCGCTCCCGCTCGCCTATTCGCTCTGCCTCTGCTACTAAAATACAGCATTCTTATTTCAAATTTCAAAGCTTTCGAAAGCTTTTTCACGCATTTTTTCGTAGAGAGAACGAGAAAGAAATTAACATATTTAGTATCGTAATAATAAATCTAAAAGAGTAAAAGCTGAGCTTACAGTACATTGGTAAAAAAGTTACGGGAATTATTTTATTTGAAGTAGTACTTCAAATAAAATAATTCCCGTTACTAAAACACAAAACTGAAGTAATAACACAAGCTAACTTACTAAAACAAAAAATAGTATTGACTATTTAAAATGAAAATGACCCTTACAACCTTTCACATAAGCCCTTTCACTAAGGTAAGCATCCTACCCATATAACTTACCTATCTACTCCATTATCTTTGATGTCACCGTCCGCCATTGTTCCAAATTTAATCGAGCCAATGAGGAGCGAGCTACAATGCGGACCTAACAGCTTTTGACACTCATGTGTCACCAGTCTACGTTTGTAAACATAATTCAATTAAGAAGGCTACACACGACTGTTATGTTTCGTTATCGCCGTGGAAAATATGCTTTAATAGAATGGCCTTATCAGTTACAGATTACATTGTAGTTAGTACAGCAAAGTTTGTGCTGAGAAACTATTGTTTTGTATTTGTGACCGTATTAAATAGCTTCGTGAAGTTAATTCGATATGGACATGAAATTATTATTTTTTACGGAAGTAATCTAATCTTATTTTTACAGTCACTTTTATTAGAGATGTAGCTATGCTAAACGGTTTCATTCCATTCAAATTTGATTTAAATATTTTTATTTCGGATAACTACCTACTAGATCCATGATGTTAGGACGATCTTACAAACTATATTATTAAATTAAATTAATAATAATAATAACTTTTAATACTTTTCTGTTGGGCTTATAGGTACAGAGATCTTAATTATACTATTATAATACAAAATTAAGATTTGAAACAGAAGAAATACAAAAAGAAAGAATACAAATTTTATAAAATATTTGAGGTGCTAAAAAAAGAAAACAATTATGTACCTTAGTGGAACCCTGTCCCCCACACTAGGTTAACCTATGTCATGAGGTCACAGTTTTCAGCTCTGGGCATGATCGTTTTCCCCGCAGAGGTGAACTTAAGCTTGGTTATGAATAACACAAAGGTATTTTTCAAAAAAAATAAACAAGAGTCGATTTATGAAGAATTACTTAGTTCTATGTCAATCGAATTAATATTAAGCCAGATCCTTCGCATATTGAGGTCGCATAAGTCCGTGCGGTCTGATGATCACTACTTGATCATCGTCCGCAGAAAATGCCTCAACAACGGCGCATGTGGATCTTTCGCTATAGTTTTCAGGATGCTATTATGGCTTCCCCGCACTCTGTATTGTCCTAGACACTTTATTTCTTCTTAGATATTCTAGTGTAAAAGTACACAGCACTTACTTACATAATATATTGTGTTGTTTCTCATGACCATTCATCCATGTTCTATCTATCATATTCTTGACCCGTGAGATTAGATCGCTTTAGGCGATAAGGCCGCCCTTGTATTACCGATTGATATTTTATTTTTAATTTTTTCTTTATGTTTTTATTACTTCAAATATTTTTTCTTTGTATTTTTGGTGTGCAATAAAGATGTATTGTGTTGTATTGTATTAGATCTGGTCACTTTCTCTCCTAAGACTTTTCGAACAAGAAAGACAACGACCAGAAAATATCTAGAATTCTGGGAATAGAGCCCATATTCTAAGCTAATCTATTCTATGGTCAGAAACATTTAAATATAGAAACTGAACTCTACGTAGACAAAAATAAGAAACAGAAGATTGTGTAGTTTCATCTTGTGTTTTTTTTTTTAAATTTTAACCGTATAAAATTATAGTAAACACAATAAAGATTAAGAGTTAATGTGGCATAATTAAGTACTAAAAAAAATTAAGGGTGAATTATAATTTTGAAGGTTCTTTCGTAAAGCTTCTCATTCAATTTAAAATTCCATCCATATTTTTAATGAATTGATGTAAATTATTACAACATTAATAACTCAAATTATTTAACAAAGTATAGCGGTTGCTGCAAGCAATAAGTAATTATTTACACACCTCAACAGCAATCAAGTAAATTAATACAAAATATCGTGAGTAAAAAAATCATTTTTTTGGGAAAGAACAAAGCGTAGCATGTGGCAGAGATAATTTCTTCGAAATCGAATAAGGACAACCGATAACATTGTTCCAACAAAAATTGAATCCTCTTTTGTCCGATAAACCTTTTACATCGAAGTATAATTTTAAAATGTAATTAGTGTTCTACACTGAATACTTTTGACTCTGAGGCAAAATGCACAAACCGCGCGAAGCCACAAAGAAAGAAAAGTTTTTTTTTTTTATGAATGAAAATGGCCACTATATGTGTGTGTTGGCGCTAAAAGTCGTGACGAGATGGCCAAAGAGGTTTTACTAAAAGTGTTTTTTGGAATGGAAAGTGAAGAGTCTTTTAATTCTTTTATAACGCTTTGATTGGCCTCGGGCTCGTATGAAAGTCCTTGCATTGAACCACAAACATTAAAATTAAATGGTCTTTTGACGGTCTGTGGTCAAAGACTTCGAAAGTTCTTTCGTATTTTATTGTGAAAATAATTCTTGTAGCTGATGAAAATAAAAGTAAGTAGGTACTTATACTTAAGTAATAAAATTATGTATTTGTTAGTAGTGCTGACGAATATTTGTCAATATAATCGACCGATCTTACCGACTCCATTTTTTCTCCCTTTTATCACCTAGAACAATGATTTATAAAAATAAAGACTAGGCGGTATGGCCATGATGGCTTTAGCCTGCCCAAAAGGGCGTACACAAAATACCGACTTCATTTCCACCATCAACAGATTACTGAACTTATTCAGTAAGTAGCTCACACTGTTTGGCCGAAGTATGTAAAGCCTATTTTGGTGAGCATGTACTTGTAACAAAACGTCGTCGAGCCACTCGATATATCACCTACGAAAGAACTGAACAATGAGGTCGTCTGAGACGCTCCACGGTTTAATACGCTAGAATCGCTAGATGTTTGTATACAAGCAAATGCTCTAAGATCTACCCCACTCACCCTTAAAAGAGCTTAGGGCGAGATTCACAGACCGCGCTTCAACTTTACTTTGATGAAAGATCAACTTTCCGGGCGAGATTCTTGAACTTTGCATCGAAGGAAAGTCGAAGTGCGGTCTGTAAATCTCGCTCTTAATAGTTGTTCCTAAACCCTGTAGCCAGTTCTCTTGTATATAAAATACTAGCGAGCGGTCCCGGCTTCGCACGTTACCTATAAACCTTCCGAAAAAAAAAATTAATTAATGGTGAAAACCGCATTAAAATCCATTCCGTGGGTTAGGAGGCGTTAGCGGCTATACCTACAGACAGACGCGGAAAGCGACTTTGACTTTGTAGAAAATAAAGAACACATAAGTACTTACTGTTGTAAGTAAGTTTCTTACTATAGTACTTAAGTAAGTTTCTTACTATTGTAAGTAATAAAAGCAAGTACCTATTTTTCAAACGATATCTATTAAGCCACTCCCACTTCTTATAATTGTTTTGTTTCACAAAAAGTCCAGCCTTGCAGAGAACACCTTCACAATACAAATTACATAACAAAAAACACACACCTGACCTTTAAAACGCCACTTAGAAAAATACATAGGTGCCTAATTGTGTTCGAGTGGTAGAAAAAATATATTGATTGATTTTGGGGTAGATAATTTTATCTAAATTGATTATCTGAAAGGAAAATATGAGAGGGAATGATTACGTTGGTTGAAAGGTTGGAAATTAGTAAATAGGTTGGTAAGTAATTCTATGTAGCTATGTAGAGTAGGGTAGGGTAAGCTGTGATCGGGCGTTGGACAGTCTACAAATGGCGGCTGGCGACGAAAAATTTACTGTGTCTTTTGTATAATTTCTGTAGAAAAATGCATGGCACGCTTAAAAACTGCATCCATACTTCCATCCTAATATTATAAATTCGCAAGTAACTCAGTCTCTTTGTGTGTTTGCAAGCTTTTCACGGCTAAACAGTTGAACGGATCTTGATAAAATTTGATAATTAGTTAACATGAGTGTATCGCGAAAAACGTTTTAGAATACTATTTTCTGAATAAACGAAGTCGCAGGAACATCTAGTTTAAAGATAAAATAAGAATAATAATTTAAGATGCCAATTGAGACATGGCCAAAATTGTTATAAAGAGATCTGTTCACGAAAATTCAGTCTGATTTCTGAAAAATTCACAGGCACGTAGAGCTACAATGATTCATACAAAATGCACTTAAAACGCAATAACAGTGTATGCGCTCAGCGAATGTGCGACCAAAACGGGCAAAATTCATAGTCAGCGTCATTCGCCGCGGGCGCTGCGGCTGCATATTCGCCGCGGTCGCGGTCAATTCAGTCAAAAATAACAGTGTTCCCTCAAAGAGCCGGCGGTTTATTTACAAAAACAGGCACCTATAATTCGGCTCTCGGGGTGTCCAAATGCTGGGTTATTAAATAATGACCCGCTGCCGAAGGTTTTAATATTTGCTGGCTGCGCGCTTGGTGCGGGTGCGACTTTTATTTAGATTTTTTAAATTCTTTCCTTTTGTTATCTTGTAGCTCTCAGTTTTTTATGGGCAAGGTATGCTGCATTATTGTATTAAGTGTAACTTTTTAAGTGTTTGCAAAGCATCATATAAATACTTCCCAACTTATAAAGTTATTGCTGCGTTGTCGTACCTAATTAGTATAAGTTAAACGCTTTGTTCTCTTTCACTGAAGAAAACGGGCCACAAAACTATTTGTCTATCTTCATCCACGTTCAGTCTCATAATATATCGCTATTTAACCGTGAATTATAGTATACCTGCTTCTAAACAGCAATGTATTGTAAATTTTAATTGGTACAAATGTGACGTTGTAAATAAAGAAGCAATTTCTAGAAAATTTTGCAACACGTCCACAATAGTAAAACAATCCTTGTAAAATTTAAAACTTTATTGACATTGATTTATATTTATTGTACATTTACGTTTGAAGGCACTTTTATTACATTTTATTTTTGTAAAAAATACATAATATTGAAAAAAATTGCGCATGATTACAATCAAACCTTGTTTTTAGTTTCTTAAATTGGTTGTTAAAACAGAGCGCACCTTATTTTATAGGACACACTTTAATCACACCCCTTAATCTCACAGATGGAGATAAACCTCGCAATATAATTAAATTAACAAAAATCACATGCACCTGTCCTTTTCTAATTCCTTGTAAGAGACAGAGAGGACAAATGATGGGTTTCTGTGAATTGTAGAAGGTTAAATTAGCGTTAATTTGTTCGAGATGAAGCAGACGTTGGCCGTTTGAAGTGATCTTTTTATTAGTTTGATGTACGAATTAAGAGCGGTAATGATTCTGGCACAAATGGTGCGAGAAAAGGTCGAATTATGATTAGGACGAGAATGACGCAAATCGATTTAGTAAAATACAACTTTGAAACCTAATACGATCCAACTTAGAGACCTATTTTCATTAGCGATTTTTTGGACTCGACATCAGGCACATGGTGTAAGAACGGTGCTTCTAGACAGGCTATATTTTTACTACAATACTGAGTCGGCAATATTGCGACAATATTTTGAATGTGGCTCGGCAATATAGTCATATATTTCTAGCATGGTTGATGATGGCCGGCTACAGACGGCAATATTGCCAGTATTGCAGTAA
Organism: Peribatodes rhomboidaria; assembly: GCA_911728515.1. Classification (NCBI taxonomy): domain Eukaryota; kingdom Metazoa; phylum Arthropoda; class Insecta; order Lepidoptera; family Geometridae; genus Peribatodes; species Peribatodes rhomboidaria. The sequence continues at coordinate 5,783,388 of OU452190.1, forward strand.
AAATTTGGCCGGTCTAGGAGCACAAAGACACAGACAGTCAGGGTCCCTAATTCGGACAACCTAATGCTTACATCGTCAGCTCCCTGCTTCAAGGTCACGATAACGAGGGTCCGAGAAATCGCGTAACAAAATAGGCACTTCAATAAAATAAACGCGAATGTACTTACTTACCTCTAATAACTGCTAGTTATCTTTTAATGGCTAACGTAGTTACTCATAAAAGCGTCTTAAATTGGCTAACGTCATTAATTCTGCACAAAACAAAAATTAAGGACGTACTCAACACCTAATGACTAACTTCGCTTTGTGAGGCGTTTATTGGAAAGACTGAGTAAATAGCTGAACCAGCTTAGATGAAAAGTAAGAAAATAAGCCAATGCTTGGCTAATATGGCTAATTACCAAAACACAGCGTTAACTACTCGTAGTTCGCTGTCGGTGAATTATTAATTGTCTTATTTGGTTTTATATTTGGATTTGATTTAAAGTAGATTTAAATTAGAAAAGTGTATGATGAGCATCAAATATTAGAGTAATTTTAATTCGGAAAATGCGTGAATCCGGAAAACCATTATGAAAGCGAAACACAGTAGAGACGTCAAGTGTTGTACAATAAAAATGAATAAAAATAATTAGATTAAAAAATCCTTATACATTTTTGAACTTTAAAGAACGGAATTTAAATCTGCATTTGCATAACAGTCTGAACGAATAAACGCGTGCATCTCTACCTTTTCAAATCGATTAATGCAAAGCTGCATCGGATATCCATAATCGATTTCAGACCCTTAAACTTCCTGCTTTCAACATAGCTTTGGTACGAATAATTAATTTTACAATCGATTCTAACCAAATAGATTGCACCCCATCGATTCCAATATTCTTTAGTCTATTAGTCAGCAATTTCAAAATTATTCGTAAAGAACGACCAACTTAATTTCAAAGTTGAAGAGAGGATCCACCATCGAAGATTCTACGAGAGCTGACGGATTTGGTCAGTGAAAACTTTTAGTTCCATCATTTTGCCAACTGTAAAAATATGTTGGTTAAAGTTTAAGGCTGTACGCGACTTAATAGCTGGTTGGGTGCGCCCTTTGCCGGGTCTTTTTTACTCTTTTTTGGTCGTTTTTCATAATAGAGGATAATATAAATGTGTCGGGACTGACACCTTTGCAGACCCCACAGGAGGTTGTATGGTGCAATAATTTGTGGGGTAATAAAGTATAATAATTCTTTGGTCTGCAAGTGGCGACGCATTTTGTGGCTTTAGTTTAAAAACTGGCTTATTTAGTAGTCAAAGGCATTGACTACTAAATACTAACCAATACCTTTGACTACTGGATAACTAATTATCCAATGAATTATGGGTACTTTTTTTTTCTTGCCCATCCTAAGCGGAGCCAAATCATTGGCTTAAATTTCGACATGAAAACTTTCGAAAATAGGTTCTCATGTCATACCCTCTGGACAACATAAATAAGTAAGTATCTCATTGATTGCTTAACCAACCGAAATTGGAAGTTAGTTAGGAAGATTGGTTAGCTAACCAAGCAGTTAGGTATGTATTTACTTTTTTTACCTAGTTTGTATGATCGGAAGACATTTTCAGGAAGTTTCCACGACAAAATTATAGGCAATGATGCTCACTTCTGATGATCACTCGAATAGTATATCATAAACGAGAAGCATACCTAATACCCAAAAATGGATGGTAACACGCTGATTAGATCTATAGATTAATCCATAAATGGATCCATTAGGCGTATAGTAGGTATTATAGAGCAATAGGAAAAACATACCTACAGTCCTACTATGGTGATATTTTCAACATTACCTCTACAGCTAATATTATAGTAAAGTTATCATCACATCAAAATTATACTGTAATTTATACTTATCAGCCCTGATCGCATTGGAATTACATTTAAAATAATGAGTAGATAGGCCGTGCTTATGTAATCTCATGTGCCTATTATCTATGTAGACTGGTGTATATGCCTATGTAAATAATGACTTAATTTTTTACGAAAAAAGTAGATATTGCTCTGTGATCACGGCTAAATTTATTTTCTTATTGGTCCTTAGAAAAGATCTCTATCAAAGTCTGATGTAGTAGGTACCTAAGGATTTTAGCTGACAAATATAGTAATTTTAAAATTTAATAAGTACTTAGTAAAGATTCCCTACAAAAATAAGTTTTTTATGGAATCTTTTGCCGAATTTACAAACGTCAAAACCAAATGTCTGACCGCTCTAAGAAGGGCTTAACAAACATATTTTTTTGGGACTTCATCGCCATTTCATAGCAACATGTACACTATCGACGACGGATGGAAATGAAGATATTATCTATACTGAAATTCCTTCAACTACCAACATCCATGATATATCTACATAAATAATACCCACTCATTATAATCACATAGAATAAACCTTCTAATGTCCCGCGGCTTTAGAAAGGATGTAAAAAATATTATTTCCGTTCAGAAATACAAGAAATGACTTCCTCAATCAACCTTGTTTTCCCGCGCTCGCAATGACAAATGACCACTATAGGAGCTTGTAGATACCAATTTATCTTCAGAGTTGAATAGGGGAGCCATCGTCGCATTTTCAAAACAAAAATGACAAATAACAGTAGACAATTTTAGTTCTTCATTTGGACACCTCCATAAATGAGACGGTCGCACTAAACAACTTCATCTCATAACATAACATATGGGCCATAGACAATTCCCGCCTTTCTAACGTCTGTTTAAATTTCGAATAGGACTCTTTTTTTTCTGCATTCGAAGTGTGATGTCTTCTTTTGTGCCAGCCACAATAGAGTTTTTGCAAGTGACGTTACAGTATTTTTTTTAAAAGGGGCTGTTGAATGACTGTTTGTAACTTTTGGGATCTTTAAAAGCTCATTGATCGATTCTGTTATAATATTAAGTGGTTAATTTGTATCAAAGCAGTTCGTTAAGTGTGGCTAATGGAGGTCAATTCAAAATCTATTTGCAAAATGAGAAATCTTCGTTGTTAACTTTTTTCTTAACATCTGCAGTTCGCACCAACATATTTTTTTAGCTTAGTCTAAAAAGTCTTAGTCTCTAAGTTCCTTAAGCCAAAAATTATAAATGGAATAGAAGTTTGATTTTTTGACAGAGCACAATTTGTTACATAGGAATGCACTCACATAGGTATCTTTCAGATCAACCTAGAGAGTCAGATGGCGCACGGCGTATGATTTAGGTGAAGCCTAAAACCATCCAAAAACTACGCTACTGTCGTATATGTACACAACACGCATACATTGACAGATGAAAACTACGCTACTCGCATGGTCATTCTTACCTCGACATTAAGAGCATTGGTTTATGGTATAATTTCGTGTACATAAATAAACATGTAAATATACATAGTGAATTATAAAAGTGTGGCCAGGACTACATTTTGAGGTTCTTTTTAAAAACTGTGCAGTTTTTTTACAAAACAATTTTGAAAAAGTCGTAACATTAAGCTCTTACAAATATGTGCAGTTTTAGAATATTAAATCTACTAAGGTTGTACTTATATTGGAACGGAAATGGCTAGCGTAGAATTTGGGAATTAATATTAGTTTTCGTGGAATTGTAAACGTTTTTTATGGCAACATTACCATGCGCACACGTCAAAGAAGTGGCTTCAGGGAGATATAACGCAGTGTCCCATCGTTTCCTCTAGATTGATCTGAGAGGTATCTAAACTATCTATCCTATACTTAGTTTGTAATACTAAAAATAGTAGGGATAGGTAGGTACATAAATATTGCAAAGATTAACTAGACATGTATTCAGCTCCGACCCTTCTCTTTCTTCATAATATATCTAGTTAATTCAGTTGTATAATACCTATTACACAACAATTGACATCTAATCAAATTAAATTATCATTCTGACATTTAGTAACACCAACGACAAATTGTTATTTTTTTTAAACCGCACACAGATAATAACAGGCGAAGGCGCCGTCCGTCCGGCGGTATTCAATTATTATGCCGCTCGGTAATCATCGTAAAATAATCGGCTATTTCGACGCACATCGAATATCGATTGTCGATATCGATAAGTGGTGACGACTTCATCGATTACACTGTGTATTTATGGTTACGAAAATGTTTTTGTGCTTTACGTTGTTAGGGTTATGTTAAGAAAGAGGCTCTATCTGTTTAGGTAACTAAGTTACTGTAGACAAATTCCTTTTTCTTAAATTTATGTCAATAATTATTCACGATAAATATTTTTGTTAAGTATTTTCTATGTCTATAATTTACTAGCTTCTACCCGTGGTTTACCTTGCGTCTCATAGCCTATGACACTCAGGGGTAATGAAGCTTTCTTGTGGTGAAATAATTTTTAGAATCAATTAGTTTTGGAGATTATCCCGACAAACAAAGTTACAAATGTTACAAATGTTGTGGGTAGGAAGGTAGTAGACGTAGTAGAGAAGTAGGAGGCTTAACTATCCTACTAATCTTACTAATATTATAAACGCGAAAGTTTGTGAGAATGGATGGATGGATGGATGTTTGTTACTCTTTTTCTCCAGAACGGCTGAACAGATCTAGATGAAATTTGGCACAGAGATAGATTATAGTCTAGAATAGCACATAGAATACTTTTTAACCGCGGGTAAAACCGCATGGCGCAGCTAGTTTAGTATATTTAGATTTTTATATTTCATAACAGTAATTTTTATTTTCTAATACCTACTTAGCAAGCACAAAATTTGTGCAAACAGCTAGGCAGACCTAAAAAACATGAAATGACCATATAAGCCACTCCGTTTTATCTCGGAATGATGAAAATGGGAGTTTTATTTTCTCCGGGACAAGTATAGATTAATATTTTGTAAACTATGGGTATATTGATACCTATGTACCTCAACAATAAATTTTATGCAAATCCATGTAGCCTATAGAAGTTAAGTGGGATTATAAAAACACTGTCAAACTTTCCGATTTACAATAATTTTAGTGTAATTAATTCCTAGAACATAATTTGACTAAATACGAGATGTTGCCAGCTAAGTGGCATGATGCATCTTGCCATTTAAAAATCCAATTGAACAGCCAAAATTTCTTAATTATCCACAGAACAAAAAAAAAACGAAAATACATAAAACCTCTACGATTCTTAAAATATCAAATTATGTGATTAATATGAACGTTTAAACATAATTACTTGACCATAACCGGTCAGTCTTTTACAACTTGTCAATTTAAATAAACAGAAAAATATGTTTAATGACAGAAGAAACTATTAAATGATTATGTGTTTGATTTAGATAATTTGACTCCGTATTTGGTTAGCGAATTTGCGGGTAATTGACTAACTTTCGAATAATATTGGGGTTTATGATGAATAAACGTGTAAATTAAGCAAGCTAATGGCTGGAATCCGCTAGAGCTGTGTAGAGAATCGAGGAATCTTTTCTATGAATTATTTAGTCAGTTAAGAGAAGAATTCGGAAGAATGACAACCCTTAATAAATGTGGTTTAGCCTCGGAACAGTTATACGATGTTTTATCTTTGTCTTTCTTTAACATTTTTAACTGGAATGAAAAGGATAAAACACTCTAAATATAACTATGTATTCCGAGATTATAGATAGATAGATAAACACTTTATTACAAAAGATTATGTTTATTAGAAATAACAAAACAAAAGAACAGAAAAATCTTGAACTGTGTAACAACTGGCGGCCTTATCACTAAGAGCGATCTCTTTCAGGCAACCTTAGGCAACGTTAACGTTTATTAGTAAAGGATAGCAGGGTATATAGATATATAAAATCTTTTTTAATGTTAAATATGTAAGTAGTAAGAAGATTCGCAGATTGTTGTACAAAGAAGAAGACAAATAAATATAAGACAAATGTAGGTACCTATCACGTACGAGTACCTATGAGTAGGTCAGAACTTACAGGGCTGTTGCTGGTAGGCATATATACGGGGATTAAAAATAATACCACCTAATAATAAATATAGTATATCCTAAGAACAGTTACACAGTGCTTTGTTTTTTTCTTTCTTTTGAGTTTTTAACTTGATCGAAGAAGACAAAACACTGTATAACTATTCAGAGGAACCATACAACGTGCCTAAATAACTAAATTGTGCCTATACAACATTTATTTGTCACGGAGATTTTTTACGAACGTAGGGTACATACGATTTGTATGCCTATTCAAAACATTTGCAAAAGTTGAAATCTGGATTTAAATCTTTGTATTTTGACATTAATGTTAAAAAAAAAAGAAACCTAATAAATCCTTTATTATGTAAAACAAGTACCTACCTTCGATCAATTATACCCTATAATAGGGTATAATTGATCGAAGGTACCTACAACTAATTAGAAAAAGATATTTTATTTAAATTTATTGTAGGTCACTTGTTATTTAATATTTAATGAATCGGTTAACATATTTAGTTTTTTGCCTACTGGTAGTAATTTTTTAAGATTAGGTTTGACTGAGATTTTATTCAGTTTGTTTTTTTATTTGTTCCTGTTTTATTTTTATTCTTATTTATATCATAATCGAAACTGTGGTATGCAATAAGTTTTATCGAAGCAATTAAGAAGTTTTATTATGTTTTATTAATTAATTTATAGCCTTAATGAACCTTTGAAAGATCCTACTGACTAATAATTAAGAACCATAAAATACCCGCCTAATTAATTAAGAAGAGAACTGGATGATGCAAGGTGACCTTTGAATGAGATCTCATTTAGAGAACAGCTTTGTTAGAGCTGTGCCAAAAGGTCTCATTATGATGGAGACTTCATTAATTTGAAGGTTTAATTACTGAAGGAATGACCCGGCTTAATTGGTAGGCACAATCCATCTTTGTTTTGTTTTGGTGACATGTGATTTCGTCACAAAAAAAACTATTCTCAATTTATAATAACCTTGTACGTAAAGCTATCTGTATTATTTTCAATTAGATTGCTTAATTTTGTATAAGCCGCTAAAAAGTGAATATAACTTAACAAATCTTGCCTGCAGATAATAAAAAAAAAATTAAAAGCCTTTTCATTTTAAGTGTTCAATAGAATAATACGTATTCGTAACGACGGAATTAGTTCAAAAGGTATTTTTCCAAACATAACATTCTATTTTACGGCAGTTACTTGCCGGAACCGGTCTATCTTCCGTAAAATAAACTATTTACTAAAGTAAAATATTGTATACACTCACCTCCATTGTCAGAATTATTGGCTTCAAAAGTTTTGCTCGTCATGTGGAACAGAGCATCCAGCGGCGTGTGTGGCGCATTGGAGCCCTGCGGCGCTCGGCGCGGCTCCGAGCAACAATCTGACGCCGACGAAGATCTTTCTGAAGCAGAGTCGCAGCACTCCGCTGGGGCCATCTCCCGCGGCCGCAGCAGCCCCAAAGCAGCCAGCCTCCATCTCTCTCCATCCAACAACGCAGCTCCCGCCAGCCGCTGCAACCGCTGCAACCGCTCGAAACCCGACGCGTCCCACGGACGAACTATACGCGGCGGCGTCCGCGGACTGTGAGATAAAATGTCCAATATCGAGAAACTCTTCACTCCGTCTCCTCGCCTCTCCTCAGCGGGCTCTGAAGCCATTTTCAATCTCTTCAAAGGTCTGAAGTAGTCGTGAGGCGACGGCGACCGCGACGGTGCCGGCGACGGTCGCCCCACGCTGATGTCGTCTTCGGAACAGCTGTGCCCAGACATCGACTCCTCTTCCATTTCACAGATCCATCACACAACAGTCACCGAAATTCGAATTGGTTTTTATTTATCTCACAAGCTAACATGAAAGTTAACACGGGATACGGCTGACGGGTCGACGCGCCTCGGTCAACTGACGTGGCGTGTGACAGCCCTGGTGCGGGCGGTGAAGGTAGGCGTGGCCCATTAAGACCCGGCCAATGGGAGCGTAGCTCTTTATTGCTGTTGCGTCGTGGTTGGTGGAGATAGGAACGCAAGGCGCGTCGGGCTGTCACACTCGCATCTCCAATAAAACTTTTTAATCCGGCCCTGGATTGGGGGCGAGATTCGTGGTGTGATTAATTTAGCTCGCCGCGGGGGGACGTAGCAGGGCGGCCGCGGTGGGGGAGGGGGGGTAGTTAATTACCGGGATGAAGACGCGAGTCTAACTACGTGCTCCATTATTTAGCGTCGATAAGGCCGACGTTTGTCACTGGAGAAATTGCCACTTTCCTTCATTTATAGTTCATCGGCTAATTGTGTCTAGATCAGGCTACTCGTTGTCTTGTCTTGTATGAATAATTTGCGTTGGAAAGACCAAATACTATGCAGGGTGTATAATTTCGAATAAATTGATATCGTAACTAGGTATCGTGCTGACAATAGTGTACTCGTAATTGGCTAAATACTTAGTGCTACCAAACCCATTAAGTTTTGTGTCTTTAAATTGACGTACCTACTAATTAGGAAGTCGGTACTTACTAAGGTATTTTCTTAGTGCAAATTTTACTTACCTAACCAGAGATTGGAATATGTAGTGTAGGTATATACTTACTTGGAGCAAGTAGGTAGGTTACAGAGCGGATAAAAATGAATCCCCTCGAATAAAAATGAGAAATTATTTAATGGACTTTGAATCAAAATATATTTTTTTACTAATTAATCATAATTTCAAGTTAAATATTTGCTGGCTCTTAAAAATCTTTTTTGGGGTTCCTTACTAAAATTGTAAAACCTTAGTTTACAATTTTATTTTACGTAAGTAAGTATGTAAAAAGAAAAGCTTATGAAAAGCTCATGAAAAGTTGGCAAGTGAGGTTAGTTGTTGTGTGTAATTAGTTAAGTAATCATAATTATTTCAAAAAATAGTAAAGCTGATTGTTAACTTTTTTTCGGTGTTTTGAAATCTCAGGATTTCTGAGCGAAATTTTCTTCATGAATATTGTACTAGCTGTCACCCCGCGACTTCGTTCGCGCTTATTATTTATAATATGTAAGCTATCCTATCTGTTAAGTTAGATCGAACTGCACACGGTGTGCAAATTTGATTGAAATCGGTCAAGTAGTTTAGGAGTCTATAGCGGACAAACAACGTGACACGTAATTTATATATATGTATTAAGAAGAAGAAGAAGATATACTTATCTACTAACAGTTTAGGATTCACTCTACTATTTCCGACCCTACTAATCACAGAATTTAATATTTCTTATGCAAATGCAAAAATAGCTTTGTCTCTGTCTGTTTCTTGCTTAACAATCGACTCTATCATTATTAATGAAACGACATGAACACACATGTGCTAATGTTACTTATTTACTAAGACACATGTAACATTAGCACACACCTCAACAACAATTTACACCAAGTCTAATGTACCTATTTGCCAATAACTTAGCGAACCAATTAAAAAACCCACCCTAATTTGTGTCGGTTACGCCATCATAGGTCCTACCTTATAATGAAAACTAATTAAAAAAGTAATGTTTACCTAAAATCGGTTACGCTAACCGCCATGTTGCCTGTTTGTCTTCACGCTCCGTAGCACGCAGAAAAAAGTGCAACACACCAACTTTTCTGTAGAGCTCAGTGATGGCGCCACTACTGAAGTGTTAGAAAAAAATTGACAGTCTCCTTTGAGAAATTTTAGTTCTCCCATTTAGCCAACTCTATAGCAGATAAGTTTACGGGCCCTAATAATAAAAAAAAGTAATTTAATTTGACATTCGGTTTAGCTTTTTAATGGATACTGGCTGGTAAGGTTTATATTGGGGTAGGGCGGGGCTTAACGTGTTTGCAATTAAAATTGGAATAATTTATTTAGGATGCATGACTTTAATGGTGGACCCATCTTTATTATTGGTTATAAGATATTGCTCTAAGTATCTAGGTACTAATTAAGTTTTTTTCTTTAACTTAGCAGGCTTGCGTTTGGCCGCCAACATGCCTGATGATAAGCAGTGATGCGGCCTACGATGGAGCACGCTTGCCTAGAAGAAACCGATTCACTCGAGACTTGAAGACACCCAGATTGTAAGTGTCGGGGAACACACACTCTGGCAGAGTATTCCTCACTCTAGCGGTCCGTATAAGAAAAGAAGAACAAAAGCGTTTTGAAGTATGGGTTTATCGAAACTGTTAGTTAGGTAAGGAAGGACAGTACTTAAATGTTAAATGAAAAAAAATTGGTTTGACATCAGTGTTCCCTTATTAATTTGTTTCACATTTCATTTAGGGCAGAACCTCGATTCTGCTAAACAATTTAATTGTTTTTAACTGTTGATGAATTGCCTCAAATTGAAACTTTTTGTAAGCCAGAAGTGTCAAAAGTAGACAATTCATTAATAAACTAAAAACAATTGGTTAGAATCGAGGGCCAGGGCTCTGTAACCTTACAAACTAAGTATTTTAATTTTCAGTTTTTAGTCTTATTTTCTGGATAAAACGACCAACTAGGATACCTTTTATTATAATATTACGATTGATTAACAATGTTGTTTTTCAATTATATTCCTAATCTGTAACAAAGACCGTTACATCCTACTAATATTATAACCGCGAAAGTTTGTAAGAATGGATAAATGGATGTTTGTTACTCTTTCACGCCATAGCGGCTGAGCAAATCTGGATGAAATTTGGCACAGAGATAGATTATAGTCTAGAATAGCGTATTGGATACTTTTTAACTGCGGGTAAAACCGCGGGGCGCAGCTAGTACGATTATAATTCTGTGATTAACGGCGCAGTATAGTATAGAATAGTATAGAAGCATCATATTTTACGTAAGAAAAAAAAGTACATCAAATGATTAAATTGGAAAACTGCTAACGTCTACCGTAACCAATGTTCTAGAACAAGCTCAACCGCCATTCAACAAGACAATCCAATACGCTACCAACTTAGCTACCAACCAACAACAATATTGCTCAAGCAATACAAACAGACAGTAAAAAAACAAATAGAAATCAACGGAAACAAATAGCCATAAACGATTTCATGCCATTAAATTCCATATTTTCCATAAACGTTACGAGCGGAACCGACGCCATATTGTTCGCTTTCCCGCCCAATGATTGGCCAATCATTTCGATATCCGTTCCAAAATTGAAAATGTTTAGTTATCTAATGTAGTCATTTGTCCAATTGTTTTTTAAAGGTAGGTTAATTTCAATATCCATAAGTTTTGTGTGGGTACATAATTTTTTTGGGGAGATAATTTCACGGCCGTGAACATTAATGTACTGCTTACATTAATCAGCGTATTGAAGCTTAGAAATTTCAGTCTTAATTAATAATGGTTAATAATTAATTAATTTCAGTGTGAAGAATAATCTTACCTTTCATAGTTAGTTAAACTTTAAGTTTTAAGAGTGTTTAAAATATTTTCTACTATCATTAAAAGATATTTTCCACAACCTCTAATATTCCATAGACAGAAACATTTAACTGGCTCCAGTTACTTAACATAAACTTTAAGTTATTTAAAATAACTTTATTAAGTTTATGTTAAGTTACCTAAGTAAGTAAGTACTTAAGTAACTGGGCCAGCTTTTGTGTATGGTAATATTGTAAGTTTTCTGAAAAAATTAAACGTTGAAATGAAGAATTAAAACAAAACATTTCACTGACATTCCCTGACATTATTTTACTTTTTTATAATAATGTTATTGTGATGCCTAGAAATTGACTTTAAGATTAATTTTACTGTTTATGTTTTGCTCTGTAACGTTGGTTTTTCATGTTGTCGGTGCCTATAATTATGTTAGCATCTGGTTTTTGATATTATTTTCTATGTATTTTAAGTCAATGTGTTAATGTATAATATGATGGTTCCATGATAATTTTAAATATAATTAAATAATTGTTTTAAATGAATTTAAAGGCGTATATTTTGAGTGATGGGTATTATTTGTGCTGCATGCTTTGTCTAAATGTTAGTTGTCCATGTCTTTGTGTGAGTTCCAAGCAGGGTATCTCTGACACAAGGAATCCTTGTGGAGAGCTATGCATGTAAATCTTTATTAATAAGTATTTTTTTAATCATAATAATAATAATCCATTTATTTCGTGCAATATAACTTGCATACAATGCCAGAAAATAAATACAGAATCTTACAGACTAACCGTACAGTATACATTAAATAACCTCTAAGTAGGTATCTAATTAAAGTAAATGTTGCAATATAACTCTGAATCTGAACTAATTAAATAAAATATTCAAAAAAGATTCAAATAATCGGGACATTTGCATCTGACACCGAACTAAGCAATGCTTGTACTACGGCTGCCAGAGACTGATTTAAAAACATTTATATAAATTGTAAATACATTAACTTAAATAGATATGAATCAGACATAGAACAAACACAAATATTCATCACATGAATGTTTGTCCTAAGTAGAAATCGAACCCACGCCCCCCAGCACAAAAGGCAGGTTCACTACCAACTGAGCCACACACCCCCTTACTATTAAACGTCGTATAGCCTCGGCATAATAAGTAGCAGTGTTTTGTCCCTTTCTTTCTTCTAAACTCTGAACACGACAAAAAAAGACAAAACACTGCATAACTATCCAGAGGCCATACAACGTTTATTAGCAAGAGGGCTAATGTGTTCTTCATCCGCAATAATTATCTTCACCTCATTAGACTTACCTGATAATGGAAGGAAGCTTCAGGTAGGAATGCCTCAGTTCTCTCGTACGCCTATTTCCTTTCTAGATTGTGTAGATTACGACTACGTAAGATGATTACCTCCGTTCTGTACTTTGTAACTTATACATTCCGTAATGCAATTATTGTGAACGTTACTGTTTACGTATGTAGCTTCCATGAAACAATACATTGTACTTAACACAAATGTTGTAAATACCTTTAATTTAATAGGTTTTTTTTTTTTTTTTACGTACAATAGGTCGGCGTTTGACCATCAACTCGCCTGATGTTAAGCGACGTTGTGGTCTAAGATGGAGCACGACAACCTGTAAGGTACTTATTCACTCTAGCCTTGAAGTTTTGTAGAGTGAAGAAGTACAAAGACGGCAGTTGAGTGAGGCGCTACATGTGCGCCACTGCTCAGACCCGTCTTCGGAACAGTTACACCGGACTACATCCCGAAACACGACTAGGTCGTTTCACGGCATGGCTCGGTCCGGTGGGTGGTAACTAGCCACGGCCGAAGCCTCCCACCAGAGTTTGCTACCCGGTTAGCACTACCCGGGGACCACGTGTAGGGAATCAGAATAGAGTACACTCCTACGGACGTGGGTAGCTCAGCCCCCAAAAACACATTTAAAATATGAGTTTAAGGTTTACATTTGTAATCTTTGTTAATTAGTAGGGACAACTGGGGCAAATGCGTCTGTGAGGCAATTACGTCTTTCCAGAATTACTGACAAACCCTTCACAAATTAAGTGTTCCTTGCAACTATCCACGGCAAAGAATAACAAAAGTCTTTTATGTTCCTTATTCTAGGGCTAACTTAGCTCATAACTCTCCTATATTGAGAATATGTCGAATATTTAACGAAATTAATGGTTATTAAGTGATCTTGATATTTTTCATGACTCTTTGAACGTGTTTAAAAGTAAATTGACGAATTATTTGAATGGCATTTCTTATAAGTAAAATGTGTTTTATCATCTTCGGTGTAAATTTAATTAAGTTTCATTTGTATTATATATTTATTTTTTAATTTTGTTTCTCCAACTTTCCTAAAATTGTGAAAAAAATATAATAGGTTTTCACTTCAGAACTCTGTTATTTAGTGTTTTTTTTTTAATGTCTAAAGTGTAAACTGTTGGTAATTCTACGTAAATAAATAAATAAGCAGCTAACGCCATCTTGTACAGATTATTGCAACTAAAGATAGAAAAAAGATGTAGGTGGCGCCTAATTTTTGAAAGGTTCGGGTATCAGTAATTATCGAAGGACGCATTTGCCCCACAATTGCAAATGGATGACGAATTATAGGATGGGAAATCGGTTTTAAACTTTGCTTTTTAACTATATTATTATTTCAAATTAAGTTCATTCCGGTCACGTGGGCAACACGTTAGTGACGTCAATCGATGCTTAAGCAAGACCGAATTAGGTCATTTGCAAATAGTTCGAAAGAGATGGATGACGATGAGGAGTGACGTCATTGCGTGTTTTCTCCCGGACTGCTAGACCTTGTTTTGGATCATGGTTGAACAATGTTCTGGTTTTGGGTGTAGGTAATACTAAAGGGTGTTGTTCAACCCGTCAAAGATAACATTTAAAAAAAAAATCGAAAGAAAAATTTTCACGTAAGTAAATCACTAATTTTTGATCGTTTTTGGAGACTCGATTTTTTTTTCGAACTTGTGTTCTAAAAGTTATTCACTGTGACGGGAACCTTCTCTTATTGCTACGACCAAAACCAGCACCTCCAAACAAAGAACAACACAAAAAAAAGTACAAAAAAAAAGACAAACAAACACACACCTCTAAACAAAGTACCAACTGCCTCGCTTAAGAGGGCCGCGACGTTCTGAAATTTCCATACAAACGCGCTACTCAAATTTCTTGAAAACTGTTTGTCAGATTATGATGAAATTTAGCATGTACAATTAAATTAACAATATCTCCGCTCCTATGTTCTTGGTTTTTTTAAAAACGTTCTCAAGCTAAAATAGAGCTATGAAAAATATCCGCATTTTTAAGGGGTCACTTTTGACTGATTTATTCAATAGGTAGACAAAGCAAATCAAAAATTCCATTACATAGGGAGGTTGTCTACATTATTAGCTGTTAAATGAATCCATAATACAAGGGAAATTCTTAGTTACTTAAGAATGATTACAGAAGTGCAAAATTCATTAAAAAAAATGAAATTGTACTTTGTCACTCTGTAGGTAACTTTAGAGGCTCGTCAGTATCATTACCCACTCTCTTCGCTCGTCTTCTTCTTCTAGACGAAATGGCTATAGAATATCTTAAGCCAATGCGAAGTTAGTCTAGGTCGCCGGACTCTTAAGATTAAAATTTCGTAACTACTCGTAAATACCTGCTTAGCTAAAACTGGCTTCAACTCAGCATGTTTTTCTCCTCATACAGCAATCAGGGTCGCAGGTTACCTCTCAATTCTCGTTAATAAAGTGCTTTTTTGGTCATTAGACAGCAAATTGCTATAAAACCAGCTTGCTCTAATGACCCTATATTTGCCGAACAAATTGATGCCCGTCTCAGATACATCTGCAGATTTGATGCGAAAAAACCTTTCCCAATTTTAATGAATGACATCTGTATTTGGTGCTTTTTCTCATATTTTAAATGTGTTGATGGCATTGAGATAGTTATTCCTGTTTGTTTGATCGTAGGTTTGATTGTAAAATATTTTTTTGAAACAACCTGTAACTGACTTATGGCTACTTGCACAGAATTGCTTAGGTCTTTGATAAGGCTTGGTCATTCCACGATAATCTACCCACACATTACGTTTACGTAACCCGCTTTAGTTAGAGTTGAAAATCGTAAATCATATTTGATGGTACAATGAGATCGGCGCCTAGAATTTTTGTTTGCCGTTTTTATTGGTATTATCGTAATAAGAACACAAATAAGAATAAGTTGCTCGGTTAAACTTTAGAGAACAAATCTGGCTATTTTTAAAACGAAAAAAAAAGTGGTGTAATCGCTGAAAATTTAGAGAACTACGTTCCAATAGTTTTTTAACAAGTTTCTTTTGTATTTTTTTTTTCCAAAATGATGTACCTATTAGACTCTACCTACATTCTGTACAAAAAGATAGCTGTGATTAAGTTATGACCTTCAGTTCATGGGACCTCATACAAATAAGTACAAATAATGTACCTATTTGAGTTTAAAAAACATGTGACAATTACAAATGTGATTCTAGAGGCTCCCGAACTAGTCAGAGACTGTGTGTCGGGAGCCAGTGGCTTCTCCAAATTAAACGAATTTTTTTTTTTCTAAATTTAAAACATTTTAAAAATATTATAAATATACTAGATAAAATACCTATACTTAATCCTAAATCGACCTCAACAAACTCACAAACTATATATAGATACCGTATCGTAACAAAGACACAAGTAAGTAAAATAACAATTTAATGACCTATACTTTTTAACTTCTTTTTTTTTTCGACTAACGTGTGAAGCCAAATAAACTATTTAGCGTACACCTATAGCATGACATAAAATGTTTGCTTTAATTTAATTATTTTTTATAGTATGTACCTATCATACTTGTTGTAGTATGTGATATGTTTTGTAAAAAAAAAAAAAAAAGAATTAGGATGCCTCCGAAATACATATCTCAAGGTTATTGTACTTAATGTATTCTTGGTTTCCGCGATACGGGCCTTGTGCCTAGTAAGGCACAAGGCCCGTATCGCCGCAGGAATTGGTCGAAAAACTATGTCTGCTTTTCTTTTTACTTATGTTAAATTAAAGACATAATTAGTCAGTTTTTCACTTATAGTTTTTTTGGATTTCGGTATTGGTACCAAAACATTTTATCTTTAGCTGCCTTTTATAGAAGCAAAAACAAAAGGCTCTTAGCAAAAGTAGTTAATAATCTGAGTAGTTCCTTTCGTGAACATCGGAACCGTCACCTTCCTACCCTCTCAGATGAGTTCGGTCCAGTATGTACACTTTCTCCATTCGTCTCAGGAACACCGAAAGCATGTAGCAAAAGTTTGACTCAGGCCGTACTTTTTACCCGACTGCGCAAGAAGGAGGATTATGGTTTTCGAGTGTAGTTATGTATGTGGGTTGGGTACATACCCAACCCACATACATGTATGAGATTTCTCTGACACGCCCTACAGCCTAAACAGCTTCATGGATTTCGTCATGTGAGGCGTCATTTGAATCGTCTTAATAGAAGAAGTGACATAGGATGCAACATTGTAACAATGTGTAACATTTCATTGGGTGCAACATTTTGCAGCTGTGTCTTTTGTTTTCCTTTTAATAGTGTTACTTGTTTTATCCATGTCTGTGTAGTAGACTTGTTTACCTATTGCCCACATTGCGGTGTGCTTGTAATCACAAGGGTTCTATTCAGCCAGCATCATTCTGTCCAACCCTATATTTAAAGGTGGCGAACCATTCCGCCCAAATTGATAACGGAAATAAAGCCGTGGATGTATGAAATGGGGCCGCCAATGTCATTAGGGACCTCTAGCACCCGCAGGCACGATAGACGAGGCTGCGCTGTAAGGACGCCGCGTTAGAACCTTTGTGAATCATAGTTAGAATTTAGAAATCAGTGAGGTAACGTTACCAACGGCATACCCGCGCAATGGGGCTTGAGCTCTGTTACATTTGTAATTTTATTGCATGATTTTAACCTCCGACGCAAAAATGACAGGAGGTGTTATAAGTTTGACGTGTCTGTGTGTGTGTGTGTGTCTGTCTGTGGCATCGTAGCTCCCGAACAGATGAACCGATATTGACTTTGGTTTTTTTTGTTTGAAAGATTAATCAGTCGGGAGTGTTCGAAGCTATGTTTAATGAAAATCGGTGTCGGAGGTTACATTTAACATAACAGGAGGTACATTTTTAATTAATCATTGTTTTATGGAGAAACCTATTTATTGCGAAAAAAGAAACCGTAGTTAGAAAGCGTGATAGAAACTGTGATTGCTTGTGGTCCTAGCCCGGTATCCTACTGGCAATAGCAGAGTTATTCATTATTTTATTGATTAATACAACCAAAATAATTTACCGCGGCACTATCAAAAGACCTATGAGGTAGGTTCACAGTAAACAATTGATAGAAACATTGCATACCTACAGTTAAGAACCTACTCTCAAGAATGACTCACGGAATTCCGCATCAAGAAATAAAGTTTTTAAGGGTGGCTGTAACCACTTATTACCCTTAAAAACTTAACTGCCTTTCTCAAACCCTAACCACAAAATTATACACTTCCAAACAATGAGTACTTCAGCCAATGTTATCTATAGCGGTGGCGAAACCAGAGAACCAAACAATTTAACGGACTGTTTCCCGAAACACGCTGGTAGCTCCCTCAATCAACTGTATAGAAAACTTTGTCGCATTGCCTAGTGATGTCTCAGTGTCTGCAACCACAAAAATCCGAATGCATCGAATGCGTGAACATCAACGGGAAGGACGACAATAGTTTGTAATTTGGTAGATCGGGTGCAGTCATTATGACACGTCTGCGTTGGCCTTAACTTATCGTAATAACTAGCGTGCGGGTGGCCTTACATCACACAGTGATTGGCTGAGAATTTGGAATATGAACTCATCAACATTGGATTAGATAGGTAAGTAGGTATCGCTATCAAATTAACTCTATGGGTTCATTGATGTAAAGGTAACCATTCAGAATCCTGTCTTGCGGTACTGCTTGCAGGACTGCCGCTTCATGCTAGATGGCAAATGTTGTTGTAGCCAGGGGGGCTATTCCTGCGCGTGAGATGAGATGAGATTTTATCTTGGTCACTCTCACACTTATGACGTTTCAAACGAGAGCAACAAGGACGAAAAAAGGTGAGATGAAAATTTCAAATCTCCGAATAGGGCCCCTGCACCGTGTCCGGCTTCGACGTTCAAGATGTAGGTGCAGGATGTTAGGCAGGATGGTGTGCTACAGCCTGCTTTGCAGTTCTGTACGGGGGACTGCAAGGCGGGATAGTGAATGGCGTGTTCAATGTGGAAAGTACCTACTGTGGTTGTGGTACATAGATATGTACTTCTGTTTTATCTTTGAAAATGTAGAATACCCACATAATAAAAAGTTTAGATATTTATATTATTTGATACCTATTTCTTATTCAATGGGAAATCGTAAAAACTCATCCAATCCTTAACTTATCTTATCTAATTATCTATCAAATATCTCCAGACCTCTATAACCTTTTTCTAAAACTTTTCTTTCATATCCAAAAAAAATATCTAATTGATTAAATGTAGAGTAACTGTAACACTAGTGAAGCTTCAGATCTACAATACAATACAATACAATATTACTTTATTGCACACCAAAAACTACATGAAAAACTTGAAAACTAAAATACATTTTTCGGCAGTACAAGGGCAACCTTATCGCCTAAAGCGATTTCTTCCAGGTAACCTTTGGATGGACAGGAACTTATGGAAATACAAAAAGGGTAGGTGGTGTGCATAAAACTAAATTAAAGCTAGTATCCCTTAAAACACGCTTTTGATTATAAATTTCAATTAAGTAAATTATATTGTTTTGAAATTCATTGAATTGCAATTGCACAAACTTATGCGTCTTATGTTTACGCGTTATTATATGCCTATATACCACTAACTACCGATCACCACCATACGTTTCCAGACACAAAACCATCTGCCACCAGTTAGACCAAACATCTCCATTACAAAATGACAAATAACGGACCCACCTTTTCGATCCCGGAAACAAAAAACGGAAATGTCCCGGAGGCGTATTACCCCACACCGCATTAGATGTTATTACAACCCGCCTTAATTTCAGAGGTGGCTATTATGACACATCTCTATTTGTGTGGCCTCTAATGTTGTTACAAAAAAAGTAACCGTTTTTCTAATTGTGAAAAAAAAAACGTTTTTAATGTAAACTTGTGATTGGTTTTTAGAGTCAATGTCATCTGTAACGTAACTGGAGCCCGGTGTATGGCGACAGGCTCGCCCCCTGCCACATTTGGGACTAAATAACGTCCGGCGAAGTGTGGGTGCCAACCTTTAAAAACTTACCTCTGCCAGCCCTTTTGGGGGAAAGGTGTGATGAAGATATGGTTTTTTGAGTTCAATTTGTGATACATCACAGGATCAGCGTAGGGTGCAGAAAAATAACTAGAACCAAGTGTTAGATAATATGGTATTAATCCAAATACAAATATTTTTATTAACAAACCATTTGCAAGATAAACAAACACTGTGGACCTCGAACTTGAAAGACCCAGTATTGCGGGCGTCCCTCAGATCAACCTAGAGGATAAGATGGCGCACGGCGTCTGATTTAGGTGAAGCCAAAAACCATCCAAAAACCATCCAAAAACTACGCTACTGTCGTATATGTACACAACACGCACACATTGACGCAAAAAAACTATGCTACTCGCTTAGTCATTCTTAGTTCGACATTATGCGCATTGGTTTATGGTATAATTTCTTGTACATAAATGTACATAGTGCATTATAAAAGTGTGGCCAGGACTACATTATGAGGTTCTTTTTAAAAATTGTGCAGTTTTTTTACAAGTCAATTTTGAAAAAGCCGTAACATTAAACTCTTACAAATATGTGCAGTTTTAGAATGATAAATCTACTAAGGTTGTATATTGAACGGAAATGGCTAACGTAGAGTTTGGGAATTAATATATTATTATAATAGTATTCGTGCAATTGTAAATGTTTTTCATGGCACCATTACCACGCGCACACGTTAAAAAGAAGTGGCTTCAGCGAGATATAACACAGTGTTTCCATCTTTTCCTCTAGTTTGATCTGAGGGTAGACGCCCCTCAGATCAAACTAGAGGAAAAGATGGAACATAAACGATAAAGGATTTAATATAAAATTCGTGGCAGACAAGACAAAAATATTTTTAGGAATTTAAACAGAAATACTTTACTGACAATTTGCAATCAGTTTTACCAAATAGGGCTGAGTATACTATCAGTTATTTAAGTAACAGAAAGGTACAGACAGTTGCACTGACCGCATAAAAGGCTGTAAGTAGGCTTCAAATAAATAAGTAAAAAAAAATATTTGGGACATTTGGCATATTACGGTTGTCAGACCCTAAACTAAGCAAAGCTTGTACTATGGCTGCCAGAGACTGATATACTTAATGCATACATATATATTTTAAGCGCATACTTACTTACATAAATAAATAAAAAATAAAATAAATAAGTTCGGAACACTTCCACACACAGTCGCCTGACACCAAACTAAGCAAAGCTTGTACTATGGCTGCCAGAGACTGATATACATACTTAGATATTTTTAAATACATACTTAAATAGATATTAACACCCAGACATAGAACAAACACAAATGTTCATCACGGATTTGGATCCACGCCCCCAAGTTCAGAAGATTATTTACTCAGAAAAATCTCATTAGATGTTAGATTTTTTTCGATGTGAAAACTAAGCAGGACGGAAAATGCTACGTTTTCGTACTGCAAGTATTTATAAGAATATCATATATGGTACAAAAGGAGATTAAGGTGTATTATAGTAAAGCGAAGATGCCTTATGGATGGTAAACCCCATGGGAGCGGGAACACTCGTCCGTAATAGAATGCAATTCCACGTAATTCCCGCTACTGCAACTTGCAACTAACCACCGAGTATCGCTTGCAAACCAACTTATCTTTGTAGCTGAGTGGAAGAGCTACCATCGCATTTTGCAAACGAAACTCTCAGACACTCGTAGACTTTTTTAGTTCCAGCAGTTGATCAACTGCAAGTTAAGTTGGTCGGTTTGTATTGTAATGTCTGTAGGATTGCGTGTAGTGATGGAGTCTA
The DNA here is from genome assembly GCA_911728515.1 of Peribatodes rhomboidaria. Classification (NCBI taxonomy): domain Eukaryota; kingdom Metazoa; phylum Arthropoda; class Insecta; order Lepidoptera; family Geometridae; genus Peribatodes; species Peribatodes rhomboidaria. The sequence goes on from OU452190.1 coordinate 5,804,887, forward strand.
ATGTTGGTATTGCAGTGTTCAGATGTTTTGATATTTTGCAGTTCAGGCTGTGATTGGCTGGTCGGCATCACGTCAGCAAAACAATCATAATAATGGAAGTAGGTACTTACCTCCTTGATGTGGGGTGACAGAACCATTTTCTACAAGATAGATAGATATATAAACACTTTATTATTCACACCAGAAATAACAAAACAAAAGAACAGAAAAAACTTAGCTGTAGTGTAACAACTGGCGGCCTTATCACTAAGAGCAATCTCTTCCAGGCAACTTTAGAATGGAGAGGATACGTATGAAAGAGTATGGGACATGGGTGGGCCAAAATTAACATAAAAAAAATATCTGATTAACAAAAATAAGAGTGTTATATTTATACACCTACTTAACCTATTTGAATTATACTTACTATAAGTGGTCCAACTGTACATGCACCAGTGGTGCAGTGCTTTTACCCCATGCTTACACAAAGGTACCTATAAAATCCTCGTATGGGGTCAACTGGGGCAAATGCGTCTGTGGGACAATTGCGTCTTTTGAGAATTACTGACAAACCCTTCACAAATTATGCGCCACCTACATCTTTTGTTGCAATAATCTGTACAAGATGACGTTAGTTGCTTAATTTGTGAAGGGTTTATCAGTAATTCTCGAAAGACGCAATTGCCAGACGCATTTACCCCAGTTGACCCTACACTAATAAAATTGATTAAAATTATGTTCCGTCTTAAGTACCTGTCTACATGTTAATGTGTGCGATCACTTTGTTTGCTGTCGAATACTTCTAGTCGCAGCAAATTGCAAAAAAAAACATAAGTTAGTACACACACTGTATTTACTAGTACCTACTTAGTGGATCTGTAAGCTTCAGCTTACAGGGACCCTATTCGGAGATTTGAGATTCTCATCTCATCATTTTGCGTCCTTGTTGCTCTAGTTTGAAACGTCATAGGTGTGAGAGTGACCAAGATACGAGTAACATCTCATCTCATCGCAGGAATAGCCCCCCTAATCCAATAGCACAGACGTGTGGTCTTCGGACCACACGCCTCTCTCTGTCCTACAAGGGGGCTATTCCTGCGGGTGAGATGAGATGAGATTTTATCTTGGTCACTCTCACACCAGTGACGTTTCAAACGAGAGCAACAAGGACGAAAAAAAGTGAGATGAAAATCTCAAATCTCCGAATAGGGCCACAGGTCGCATTTCTCAACCAATTCTCGGAGAGAAGACTTGAGAGATCTGTGGAGGTAGACAGCCGGATAGAATTCGGACAAAAGCTGGACATACGAAAGCATTTTTACCGAAGCTGAAGGTTAAATGCTTCACCCGCTAACGCTTGCTTGATCGATTAGTAATTGCCTGCAATTCGTGCCATTTTACATCAATCTTGCAGTACACGGAAAAAAATGGTTTAGTTGTGGCAACTAAATCTGTTTTGCTGCCTATGTCATAGCTGCTGCACCGAATATCTTCGAAACACTGGCAAAGTTTTGTTGACTACGACAAAGACTGCTTAGCTACTATTCAACATAAAATTTTGCTAGGAGAATCACACTCAAGTTGCAGTTACTACAAATTACTTAACTGAGTTTACTAAATTTGTTATCTATATTAACAAAACAAATTCGAATGTTTCAATTTGCTATCAGAGCAAAATATTTTAACTACTTTAGGATAAATTATTTACCTGCTATTGCTAATTGACATTATCTACATTAACCAGTCTTTTCTATTACAGTTATTTCCATGTCGTATGTGAAATTTTAGACGGCAAGCGGGATATTTTGTGCTGTTCCTAATGTTGTGATCTAATAGCATTGTGTGAGACATATCATTATGTAAAGATGATGAAGATATGTTTTAGTAGGTATGTTGTTGTAGCAAAGTATGATAGCTGTCTTAGTGAATTAATATTTAGCTGCACCTCACAAGAGTTTTAACTGTGGTTATAAATTTGGTTTAATACTGTAACAAAACTAGTTAGTTGCGTGATCAATTTCCTTTTTGTAAGGCAGCAATTTAATTAGTGGCATAGAAGTTAGTAGTAGCAACTAAGTTAAATAGCTATCCCACGTTTATATGTAACCGAAGGCATCAATTGTTTTACTTTAAAAATAAGTAAGTAGTAATTGAATTTGTAACTGCTACTTAGACTTTAATTATGCGACCAAAATAAATTTTATGAGATACTAGCTGCGCCCCGCGGTTTCACCCGCAGTGCCACAGTAACTGTTAATTTTTTCGGGAAGTACTCGTACCCTATGTCCTGAGTATGTTTGAGCTCCTCAGCCTTGAAAAAGTAGCCTATGTCCAGGACGTAAGCTATATCTGTGCCAAATTTTATCCAGATATTGAATATTAATTATATTGATAAGAATCAGTAAGTGCGCTCGCGAAACGTACCTAAACTTCGGAGTGATACCTCCCTGGTAGTGTTTACTTACTTATAAACATTTTAAGCCTGTTTCCCACATTATATTTAAGTACTCATACTCCTTAAACACGTAGGTAACCATTGAAAGAAATGAAATTGTAGCTCAGAATGTACCTAGGTTATCTTAAATAGTAAATACACATCGCCACGCCTTTCCTCCGAAAGGGCTGGCAGAGGTGTATTACAACACTTACACTTCGCCGAACGATATTCATTTGCAAATATGACAGGGGTCTGTCGCCATATACCGGGCTCTAGTTATACAATATATAGCAGATGACATTAAATACCTACGCACATACTTTCACACAATGAACAAATCGGTGCGCTCTTTTGGCTGAAATCGAACCGGCTCCTTCTGAGTTTAGAAACAAGCCTTCTCCAACTCGGCTAAAATTCAACTAGCGAAAATGCGTAAGAAAAACAGATAGCAGAGAAAAATAAGCTCTCGCTCGCTCTACTACGACTCATGTTAGCCTGTCTGGGCTAGTGTATGAGTAGTGTGCTAGTAGTGAGAGAAGTGTGAGAAATTAGTTACATCTTCATAAGTCTTTGCGATGTGAGCTTTTCGTAGGTAGGTACTTATTTCTTCCGCGTTGCAAGGGCACAAACGACGGCAGGGCAGTCCGCGTCACCGCGTCATCTCACTGCGCTCATTATTATTGTTAGGTAGGTAGGTACAATAACCTAACTTAGGTAGGTACTAACCATAAAGCATTATTTTATTGATGAAGACAAGAATATTTCATACCTACGTAGATGCATTTATGCGTACGTAAGTTGATTGTTTTCTTTGAGCTTGTACTTATTACTTTTGTTCCTTACTTAATCGACCAAGCGAGCATTTGACAAAGCGTCTATGCTTCAGCTTAAAAAAAAATGCCTTCCTCCACAGGCCGATACAAACGGAATTTCCTAAAATTTTGTAAATAGACTCACTATTTAGATAGATTTTTTTTTTTAAATATGTCTAATCATCGAACCTGCTCACAAAATTTCACGTGAATCGGTTCAGGAATGCAATCTGTAGAGGAAAACAGATGTTGGCCGCGAGGTCTACAGCTCACAGAGCCACTAGTTGTTATTAGTGTCTTATCATAGTATTTAATAATAGTAGTACTTAAAAAGTAGTACTTAAAAAGTACATAAAAACTCTTAAAAACCTAGGTAGGTACTTATTAAATAAATAAATAAATTTGGGACACTTCCACACACGGTCGTCTGATCCCAAACTAAGCAAAGCTTGTATAGCCATAGTATGGCTGCCAGAGACTGATATACCTACATACCTACTTAGATATTTTTCAATACATACTTAAATATATTTTAACACCCAGACATTGGACAGACACAAATGCTCATCACATAAATGTTTGCCCTAGGTGGGAATCGAACCCACGCCAACAATCTCAAAAGGCAGGTTCACTACCAACTGAGCCACCAAGGCAGTCGGTTGCTTTTGGTTTTATTGGTTTTCTTACAAAAATATCTATGCATGGGTAAGTAAGTAGGTATACAGGTAGGTATAGGTAATTAGACTACTTAGGCGTTAAACTTCGAGCCTTAGAATTTATAAATTCTGAAATGTTATTCTGTTAGCATTACTGGCCTCATGTCTGCCATGCATGGTGTAAACTTCGGAGCATTATTAGTGCCTACCTGACAAGTGGCTCATGTAGTTATCTAATGCGGGACCTACATAATAAGTACCTATATCCATCATCGCTATAGTTGTGCGACTACACAAAATTTAGGTAGCTTGTGAAGTTAGTAATACCTACTAAGTAATTCATAATTGGTAGGTGCCGGAACTGTACCATACATATACTCGTACCTACCTACGTAGGCACAAGTACGTATAGACGCACACAATTTGTTTACCTACCTAACTAGAACAGAATACGTTTTTCTGTACCTACCGTGGTTTCGATAGATAGGTAGATAGGTACCTACTTCTAATTCATGTCTAAGATTTTGTCAACACGCTTATTAGGTACTTTACCTAGGTAGGTATATTGTATACTTGTAAAAAAAATGTTAAGCTATGATAACCTAGTTTGAGAAAGCCCACCTCACACCAATGTGCGGATTGTATGTCATCTGCTACATACATGACATGACTGGAGCCCGGTTTATGGCGAAAGGATCGCCCCCTGTCACTCTTGGTCACTGACTGTCGTCCAGCGAAGTGTGGATGTTGTATTACACCTCTGCCAGCCCCTTCAAGGGAAAGGCGTGACGATATGTTATGTTTTGTTATGATAAAAACATAAATAGGTTGATAAATATTTATACTTAGATTCATTTGTCGAGCCAGTTTTAATTTTTTTCAAAATGGTGGAGATACGTTTTTTTAGCGATTTTGAAATACTAAAAATACATGAATATATACATATTCACTTACAAAAAGTTTCACTTCATTTCGTAATTCGTATCGTATCGTAACGTGTGTGTTCACGTGAATTTGGTTGCGTTACGGCGTTAAACTTGGAAGAAAAAGTGATCATAGTGTTAAAAAAAGGATTTTTCATTTGTGGAGTTAGGGCTACAATGCCGCCCAAAGATAAATTCAAAAGTAAGTAAGTACCTACATACTTTGCATCGCATCATCTTATTATGAGATACCTAATATCTTGCGTGTCCAGATACAGTTATCTATCTACTGATAAGATTTTCCGTTAGAAAAGTGGCATGCTGCAAAAACCTAGCCGGCTGTACAGGTTTGCATCGAACTGACATCTCGCAATTGATGTATGGAGTTGTACCGATTTTGCCCATATTCACACTTTAGAACCGCGATCTTGCTATTGCCAAGCTTGTAAATTAGCCAAAAGTTTGATGCCTTTATATTGCAAGTTGTTTACGCCAGATATCTGTAGACATTATAGATAGAAAACGATACCTACGAAAGCCGGCGGCATCCACAAAGCCGCGAGATACCTGTGAGGGGAGAGGGAGACGTAAACTCCCTGCCTTTCGGCGTGCGAGCATCGCACGCGCTAAATCAGTCAGTCAGTTGTCGGTGAAATCCGGTGAATGATTGTCCCGCACTCTTGCGCCCACTCGCACGTAAAATTTCGGACTTGACATTAAAAAAGTTTAAATTGTTTATATTGAACTAATAGTGCTATTATCAGTGCATGGTGTACACCGGGTCCAGTGGCGTGGAGTGTCCAAGGTGAGTAGTAGGCTTTCGTTATCGTCTGTAGAGCCGAAAGAGAACCTGGCGTGAACTTAGCACCCCTGGCCGAAACACAAGTACTTACCTATAGAACACATGTGTTGCAAAAAAATAACGTAAGCTTTATTTTTACAGATGAAAATATAGAAGCTCATCACCTACCTCTATTGACCGAGTATTTTTGGAAAAACTGTTGCCGAAAATATGACAGCGAACTATATCTGTCACTTTAAAAACATGCAGAAAGTAACTATAACTTATTGCAATAAGTACTTCTAATTTTAGTGATGTTTAGCATTTTAAATCACTAATAATTGTCGAGTCCTAACATATATGCTGTTTACAGGTAATTCCTAGAAAGAAAGAAAAATGTTGGGCGCAACAAGTGTGAAGTGTGTAAGTACAGTGTAGTACAACACCCATACTTCACCGGTCGATATTCAGTTCCAATTCTGACAGGGGGCAATCCTGTTACTATATATCGACTCCAGTCATTGGTGCGTACCATCGGCTGGTATCACTCTATTTTGCATCAAACAAGACTACAATACAGTAAGTAGGTATAGGTATTTGTGATTTACACGATTCTGTATGTGTTAATTGATTCTGTTTTGGTCATTATAAATATGCAAGGTTATTATAGGTAACTAGCTGCGCCCCGCGGTTTCACCCGCGGTTAAAAAGTATCCTATGAGCTATTCTAGACTATAATCTATCTCTGTGCCAAATTTTATCCAGATCTGTTCAGCCGTTCTGGCGTGAAAGAGTAACAAACATCCATACATCCATTCATACAAACTTTCGCGTTTATAATATTAGTAGGAAGTAGGATAGGATGTAGGGTGCGAAGTGGCGGCGGCGGCGGCGGAGTGAACTAGCAACTCCGATTCGAGGCGACTGGAAAAATGTACCTAGATATTGCCGTCTCTGTTGCGTATGTGGATACGCATTATACGCAGCCTAGTGTGAAGCGGTGCCGTGGTGTGCGTGCGCCCCTATACATACAGTATAGTCATTCATAGCGAAATATAACTACTAAATATAAGACACTGAAGTCTATCTCTGTGTCCCCTTGTAGCGTTTTCACGGCTAACGGGTGAACGGATCTTTACAATACATATTTTATAAGGAGAGGACATAGGTCCTAAGTATACTATACTTTAAACATAAGTCTATGACTTTAGTCAGTAGCAACTACTAGATACAGAAAGTGGTAAAATGCTCGATCAACTTTTGACGTCATTGAAAATGAACCATATCACCATATTCTAAAATCCAATATCGTATAATATCGAGGCGCCGCCGACTTCTCTGTTGACAATATACCTACTACCTATTTTGTACTCGTATTTTATGCTATAGTTGCTTGTTCATTTGTCAATGAAGTAAGTAATAAAATTCTCGAGCATTTTTCCGTTCGGTACTAATTTAGTTCTAAAGTAGGTAGGTAGGTACTAAACCAACTAACTGACCAAGCGAAGCGGTCTCTCAATAAACTTAGATGAATCGGCTTTTTTATACCTACACCTACTTAGCTAGTGGCTCTGTGAGCTAAGACTTTGCGGCCGGCGTCTGTCCTTCTACTGGTTACATTTCTCAACCGAATCTCGTGAAATTTTGTGAACAGGTTCTATAATTATTCAGAATTTTTTAGCTGTCAGGTTTCGTTTTTTTTCAAAGTGGCGGAGATCTAGGTAGGTATATGATTTTATTTTTCAAAAAAATGCGAGCTGTATAAAAGACAGATCCGGACATAAGAAGCACAGACGCTCGCTCGGTCGACTATGTTTGCTGTCTGACGGTAACGCAACACGTATAAATAACGTATACGCGCCGCTAAACAGACAGTCATCAAAAGCGAAATACCTATACCTCCTTACCTACGTATGAGCGTAGAGGATATCTCTAATTGTAGGTATGCAAGGTATGCAATGGCAAGGGTACCTAAACCTAAAAAGTATTAAAAACAATAGTAGGTACCTAACTTCTATATCTCTATTCTATTTGTAGCGTTTCCAAGGCCAAAACGGTTGAACGAAAACCGACGAAACGGAGGAGGTTTACAAGTCCAAGCGTATGTAAATAGGTATATACCTATTACTTATATGTTTTTGATAATGAGCTAAGTGCCGTGTTATACCTACTCCCTGTTTTTTTTTCGTACTCGCGATCAGAGTTTTACTGATGAACATCGTTTATTTTAAAACATATTTTTTTTATGTCAGTACGCCGAGTAGTACCTACCACGGATTGCTTACTAAGTTTCTACGTAAGAGATAAATCACTTCGTCAGAAATTGTCAATACCTAATGTTGTAATAGCCTATTCTTTTTAATCACTAGACGCTGTGAACCAAAAAGACCTACGACCGTAAAGCATAGAACAAGTAATAATAGCGTAAAGTGAGTTTCGCACCGTGCCGCCCGCCGCGTGTACTAACTATTTGGTAATCTGTTACACGGCTTTCGGTAATCAGCTGAGACCGGACACCCGCGATGGACCGGCGGCTTTTTTTTTATATCTAGAATAGGTCGACGTTTGACCACCAACTCGCCTGATGTTAAGCGACATTGTGGTCTAAGATGGAGCACGACGACCTAGAAGGTGCTTACCTATTCACTCTAGCCTTCAAGATATCCAGGTTATAGGTAGGTAGTTAGTCGGGAATACAGACGATGGCAAGGTGTTCCACACCCTAGCGGTTCGTATTAGGAAGGTGGAGGCAAACCGTTTAGTACGAGTTGGTGGAATGTCGACTAAGTAGGGATGGTACGTACCTATGCGTTTTCCGACTTGTTCTGTTAGCTGGTATGTAATCAGCGCGCAAAGTACAGGGGGTCTACCATGATGGTCTTGGTTACGTTTTGTTGCCGACGCTGAGCGTCTGTGAGTCATATCGCTGCCCAATAAGGTTCACGGTCGAGTAGCATACGCGCTAAGATCAAATTGAATTGCAATAATGTACCGCACGGAACGGCAACGCCGCTTTTAAGCAAAAATTTGAATTTTTGGGCGCGAAAACTATTTTTTGATTATTACGTGGAAACTACGAGGTCTAGGAATCTGAAAATGTTGCTGCCTATGGAAGCAATCATGTTTTAATTTTTGTACTTTAAATGAAAACTCTACGTTTGATAGTTTCGTCGATTCAACATGTGTCAGCTGAAGTGACGTAACTTCAGCTTACACATAGGTATTAGCTTATAACTCGAAAAGTATATAACCCAGAGACTTGAAAATTTTGCTGCCAGTGGCAGCAATTATGCTTTAAAATTTGAGCTAAAATTCATAGTCACCTTCTTTCGTTTGGAAGATATGAGATGAGTAGCAGTCTATAAATGGGCAAACCGTGTGTGGTTAGCACACAACCACATCTCGTTTAGGTTTTATGTTATTTTTATTTAAAGCCAACAATGTTTTATGGTTTTGATGATTTATTTATTAAGTACCCACCTATGTTTTTTTTATTTACAGGTGGAAAAAAAGTGAAAATGTTTAGAGCAATGACAACACTATTTCCTATAAAAGCTATAGTCATGAAGAAGAAACGGCAATGGAGACCGTCCCGGCTTGGACACAAAGGATGATGCAATTTTTAAAAGTAAGTATATTATAGCTACAATTCTATAAATATTTGAACCTGTGTTGATTATCATTTCAGGAATAATGAAAAATTTTAACGTTAGCTTTATTGTTTGTTACCTTAGCTGTCAAAATCATATAAAACCAAACTACTTGGGTTCATGTATTTAATGTGTTTTTTTTTTCAGTCTGCCGCCGAAATCCAGTCGCATTACCTAAAAAAGAAAAGTTTCGAGGACTGAATGTTGGGCCCCAGCTGTTTGCCGTTTCTCCGGATGAAGACAAAATCTCTGAGTGCTTTCTGATATTTAATAACATTACAGCCTTTGACATTTTTTATAAATCATTTCATGCCTTGCAGGCTTAAGTAAAAATTTAAGTATATAATGGAAGTAGTGTTTTTATTATTAGTTAAAATCAATTAGAGGAGGGATATTAATATTTGTACTGAATGCAGTCAACTTACTTGTTTAACAACAACAGACTTAACAACAGAATTGTTTGTCAATTATTTTTGAGAAGCATTTATTAAACCTCATAAACAATTGTTTTTTTTTTGTTAGAGCTTATATTCACCGAATATGCGATGTGTATAGGTACATATAAATACTTGAAGCATGATTGTTAAGTATTAGTAGTAAGTAGTAACAGGTCTGTTAATTAGCTATTCTATTACACCACAAATTGCAATTGTCAAGTAGTTTGTATAGCTGTCGCTGTGAATTGTTTGTTACTTGTGCTAAGTGATTTAGTTGCGTGATCTAAAAGCTGCAATTCTGCACATCGAACGTTGATGCGACGCGGCGATAGATTGAGTGCGTAATTTAAGGAAATGTATAAATAATGTGCCATGCGTATGCTTTATACATTTCCTTGTACATATTAAAACTTGCACAGTCTCACGCCCTATCTGCTGCCACTTCGCGACACATTCGTTATGTGGACAGAAGCCTTAATAACACGCCACTAAAATCTTTAGCATGAGCCGCAAACTACTCACAGCCATAGCTAAACTACTTATCAGCTGCAGCTACGGTGGTGTAATGGAATAGCAAATAAACTAAGCTGCTACTACTTATACTAATAGTTCATGCTTCAAAGTATATTAGCTGCCCCAGATAAAAATATTAGGTCTCGCAACTAAAATCCTTAGCACAGGTAACAAACACGATTCACAGTCACAACTAAACTACTTGTCAGCTGTAGCTACAATGGTGTGATGGAATAGCAAATTAACTTAGCTGCTACTACTAATATTAATAGTTCATGCTTTAAAGTTTATTAGCTGCCTCAGATAAAAATATTAGGTCTCGCAACTAAAACCCTTAGCACAGGTAACAAACACAATTCACAGTCACAACTAAACTACTTGTCAGCTGTAGCTACGGTGGTGTGATGGAATAGCAAATTAACTTAGCTGCTGCTACTAATACTAATAGTTCATGCTTCTAAGTTTATTAGCTGCCCCAGATAAAAATATTAGGTCTCGCAACTAAAACCCTTAGCACATGTAACAAACACAATTCACAGTCACAGCTAAACTTCTTGTCCGCTGCAGCAAAGTCTTGTTAGTAGTTATCACTAATATTGTTAGCGACCACAGCTAAAAATAGATAAAATCGTTAGCTGCTATAGCAAATTTTAGCAAATAATATTTGCAACTACTGCTAATTATTGTTAAAATTGTTAGCAACTACTGCTAAGTATTGTTAAGATTGTTAGCTGCAACAGCTAAATTCGTTCAGCTAAAAACAATTTGCTACGCTAACAAAAAACTTAGCTGTCCCTATAGTTTGAAAGGATTTTTGCTACTACAACTAAAATTTAGTAACAGCAGCTAATTTTTTTTTCCGTGTACTTACCAACAAATTAACCAACAGAACGTATGTTGATACATCCTACTTTTTTTTATATTATAAACGCGAAAGTTTGTAAGAATGGATGGATGGATGTTTGTTACTCTTTCACGCCAGAACGACTGAACAGATCTGGATGAAATTTGGCACAGAGATAGATTATAGTCTAGAATAGCACATAGGATACTTTTTAACCGCGGGGCGCAGCTAGTACAAAATATAATCAATGGGTACTTACCTAACTTACTAGTTTGCTAATTGCTTAATTTAGAATGGTTTTTATTTAAACATTATTAAAAGCTCGTCGCTTTACATGTCACCAACATCATCAATTCAATCGATATTTTCTGTAGATCTTTTGTGTTCATGTTTTTTTAAACCATCCTCATGGCTAACTAAAGGTATCGTCAACCTTCAGATTAGATTCACCACTCCACTCCATATTCGTACAGGTAACCCTATAGGGAATAGTACATCAATCACGTGAATCAATCGCCGGCTGTCATCGTGTCGCGGCGACAGGCGACACTCGATGGAGTCGTCCGACATGCCTCATCACTAGCTTTGTTACAGATGCTGGGTGGTAGGGTGACCTGGCGTTAGGGTGTGGGTGGAATAAACTTAAGGTAGACAACGATAAGAAGGTAGACAGGGTAGAAATAGAAGAAGTGAGTAGGTTATGTCGGCAATTTTGTAAAAATTGCGGGGCCAGTCTGGATAAGATTATGGCCGGTCTGAGTAAGATTATTAGATTTATATAAGATTATAGATTAGATTATTATGATAGATGGGCCGAGATGAGTGAGGTAAGAGAGGCTTATGGTTAAGCATTGACAGTTTATGGGATGATAATGATGTGAAAGACAACATTATGTCTAGCTTATGAATCACTTCGCCCAAAGTAACTACATACATATGTGCATCGATCTCTCAAATTATCACAATACCACACACACATTGTGTCACTAACTGTTCGATACATTTTCACCAGTAATGCTGAAATGAACATCTTGAAATTTCTTAATAAAAACGAGAGCTAATAAAAAAAACTGGTGTGCCGCAAATCGCATTTCTGACCATTTTCTTTGACTAGTAAGTAACTAGTCAAAATGAGACATTAATAACTAATTTTCTAACTCAGGATTACGTTAACAATACTTACTAAAATACAGTTAATGTTTGCTGTTGTTACCTATCAGACAAAGACACCAATCATTTTAACAAGATTTAGTCGATTCGCATTCGGCGGTCTTTATCAAGGCAAGTGCGCGCGAGCGGCCTTGATACCGTCGAATGCTGTTCAAACTATAGTCGGAATAGTCGGCTAAATCGTACGTGAGTCCCGTCTCCCGTAATTCTCGTCTCATAAAATCATAATGTGTGAAAACCACATCAGTTTCCATAATAAAATTTTGGCAAGTTCAGATAAGCCAATTTAGCAGCTCTTTTTCCGAACACGAGGTAGAGTCATTTTTATTATTTTGACGTTCACAAGTGTATCTTCGATACCCAATCGAATAAAGACATTTTGACTCTGACTGCTGACTTTAAAGCCTCAGGAATTTGCTTGATTGTCTCCTAAAGCACGTAAATCATTGCCACCCTACCGAACAATATGATCTCGTTTAATTAACCATGACCGATGTACTTCCCATTAACGTCACTATTCATAGAGATGGGACTCCATCAGCAGATGCACGCCTACCCTTGGAAGTTGGAACTGTATTAAATATGGGTAATTGAGAATAAATATGCAGTAGTATCATTGAATGGGGGCTGTGAAATCGGAAGACCCAGCAATGAATTGGTGATGTAGTCACACTAATTTTATTTTGTTGATGAATGACGTTCTATCTAGGCCTGTGGCAAAGGAAATAGTTAATGCACTAAAGCAAGGTTAGAAATAATCGAGTGTTATGTTTGTCTATTTGCCTGTTCTTCTGAGTAGAGGCTTTTTATCCGAACAAGGCGGTCGAGTCTATTTAAATAACTTTGACGTTCATAAGTGTATCTTTGATACCTAAATTGAATAAAAACATTTTGACTTTGACTTTGACTTTGACTTTCTATTAATAAAATATTAAAATTATTGAGAGGATAATAGTGTCTTTAAAAAATAATGTTTGTATTGAATTCGCCCCCTTAATTTTTTTTCTAGCAATTCAATTCAATTAAATAATTTCTTGTAACCAATTAACTAGCAAATGCGCGTTAATTGGGTTAGAAAGGTCTTTTATAGCAACTTATGTAACTTCTGGAACTATATTATACCGATTTTAAAAATCCTTTTACAGATAAAAAGCTACACTACTCTTAAAAACATATCGCCACGCCTTTCCCCCGAAGGGGCTGGCAGAGGTGTAATACAATACCTACACTTCACCGGACGATATACAGTCCCAAATGTGACAGGACGCGAGCCTGTCGCCATACACCGGGCTCCAGCCATACAGCAGATGAATGAACAAATTGGTGTGTGCCGTCGGCTGGGATCGAACCCGCTCTCTCTGGCTTGAGAGGAGGGACTTCTCCAACTAGGAACATCGCTAGGACATCGCTTCTATCTTACACAACAGCATCACTACCCTTAACAGAGAAAATCTCGAGAAATTCAATTAAAGTTTAGGTCACTCAAAATAAGTAATTACCTAAATTATTCTTGATTATTATGCTAATATAGGTACTTTATAGACTTTAAACACATTAATTTTACAACCTCTATATCTCTTTTACCTCTTTCGAAGGCCGTATGCTAATTTTCACAATCTACCCTCAAAATGGGCTAAAAACCAGCAAACGTCTTTAGCGTAAAGTCAACATAACGTTTCAAATAAATTTCAATATTAAACGGACCACCTTTTAGCGCCTCTGTATTTAGGTGGCTTTTTAAAACCCTTTTGACGGCTATACCAACATAATTTAACAGCTATTTTGAACATACGAACTGAAATTTAACCCTTAAAACCATTGCAGTAAAGTTTCAATGGTTTGGTAAATTTTTAGAGAGTGACGTTGTTATTTTGTTATTTAACGTCATCTGTCATCGATGGATGTCACATTATGTCTCTTTTGGGTCCATAGTAGAGACGGGTTCGTTTCTAATCAGTTACTTATTTTTCGATTCAAATATTTGTAGCTTTTTCTACGCTCTATCGATTCTAGAGCCTGCCTATTGAAAATGAAGAACATGACATGCAGTCATGCAATTTTGACAATGTTCAATACTTTTTAAACTCATCAAATTGTATACATAAACAAAAAATATTAATATAGAGACATTATGAACTTAAAGTTATTGACCTTAGTGTGCATCATATAGAATTTCTACCTCTATAAATAATAATTAACGTTAGATTAACTTACCCAGATCTACCTATAGTTATCTCTAGATCTTCATTGGCCAATATACAGGGTGTTCACCATTGGATAATTGATGGGCAGGTACACACACTTATAAGTATTCATGCAAAAATACCAAAAAATGCACGTTAAAAATAACAAAAGTTATGACCGGTTTAAGAACACAAGAAAAAAACAAAATTTTACACAAATGTCAACAAATCTGTATCATATGATGGCGGCTAATATTCTAAAAAGTATCGGCACAACGCGAGTAGTTTACAAATAAAATCGACGCGATTAGTGATTAGTGATTTGTGATTAGTGTATTAGTGTTTGTATTCGTGCGTTTTTTCATGGTCAACATTTAAATTTAGCATAATTGCATCTTCCAGTCGATACTGGATGCATACCTCGCCGATATAACAGGGTGTAACACCCTGTATATACCTACCTATATTAATTCATGCTGTATTTGAGTAGGGGCATTCGTAGATGGGACATATTTTTACTGCAATTCTAGCCCGGCAATATCATACTAAATTTTTTTGGAAATAAAAATCAAAGCGCATCTTTTTATAGCTCATAGCACTCATCAAATACTCGTCTTTTCTATAAAGCCGTATCACAGTACTCACTTATGCTTGGCTGTATCGAGGCTCTGCGGCCGATTAGCGGTGGCTGTGTCGCTCCTCTCATTACAGGCCCTAATTGCGTCGGAGTGCGCGTCACAAACGCGCCGCCCGCTTTCATCTCGCCGACGGATGCTGCGCGCACTGTGGGAGAGCGAGCGGGTAGAGGTATAGGCCACAGACGTCGTATAGATGACAGAGGCGGCCTCTAGATTATTCCGATACTTTTGGGCAGTCCATAACACAGTGTTATAGGTATAGGAAATATGTGGATGTTTATTTTCAAAATTTTTAAGTATACTTACTTTGATACTTTGATTTTGTATTTTGAATGCGATAAAATAGGATTTCCAGCTCGATCATTTAACTGGAAGTATTTATCTCCACTGACCGAAATATTTAGGCACTACCTTCTGAAGTTCTATATACCTACCTAGTACTTACGATTATTAAATTATGTACTCACATAAAATGTTCTTAAGTAATGTTACACCACCGTCCATTTTCAATTTTAAAAAATCACTTAGGTTACTTACTCACCTTAAAGGTTGTCCAAAGGTTGTCTGAAAGAGATTTTGTGCCTGATTCTAGTTTTCCTGTATTTATGTTTTGTTTGTTGTGGCGTTCGTAAATTTGTGTACTTGTTATTTATTAAATCACAGTACAATTCGCATTATGAGTCAGAAACATTTTCCATGTGTGTCTTAATTACACTCATTAAAGTTTATGCTCTACGCAAATACAATAAACCAGTGCTAATCTTCATACCGCTACGTTAGAACAACAATAAAATAACATTATTCACGTCATAAAAAATCACTTTGCACATGCCCGTAATGTATGCAAAAATCGCTGCAGCTCATGAAGAAATCGCTTTTCGCTGCACACACTGTGCTCTACACCCAAAATCTTAATGCGGTTACGATAAAATATAACACTGTAATGCCAATCTAATATAATTCGTATTGTAGTCAAAATAAGATCGTGGAATTCTTTTGAGGTTTTTTAAGATGTGTTTAAGTAAAGTTGGTGTTTTAGTAATTGTTTTTATACATTTATTGGTACCCATAGAGCCAGAAAGGTGGTCTTAATGGCCTCTCTATTAGCAAGCAAGGAGTTATCATCGCGTTATAGTGGATTTGTACTAATTTTATTACGCTAAGTCGGTTTTTAACTTAATATGAACGATATAAAGAGTTGAAAAGTTTTTGGTGCTATCGGACGTGATAAAAAGAATATTTAATTAAGATTGTATTTAACGAGCCATTGAGTAAAGTAATCTGATATTTACTGCAACAGTTTGGGTAATAAGTGGTAGTATAAAATGGCGTTTTTTTAATTGAAAACTTGATTTTTTGTAATGGCTTAGTTTTATTTAGGTGCAGATAGTAGGTTGTATTCAGAACGCTCAAAGTCAAAGTCAAAATGTTTTTATTCAATTTAGGTATCAAAGATACACTTTTGAAAGTCAAAGTTTTTTAAAAGACTCGACTGCCTTGTTCGGATAAAGAGTCTCTACTCAGAAGAACAGGCAAGAAACTGAGGGGCATTATTTTTTTAAAGAATGAATAAATTACAGTCTCACAAATTTTGGCTTACAACTAGGTACTCCCATCTTAGACCACAACGTCGCTTAACATCAGGCGAGTTGGTGGTCAAACGCCGACCTCTTTATACATAAAAGAAAGTTAAGTAATATCTATAAATACTAGTGGCTACTTGGCGGAAGTGGAAGGCTCCAGACATCTCTAACTTCTAAATAATTCTTAACCTTATAATCAATCTAAAGAAGCTAAAAATTATACTTACCTGTCTTTGTTATTGTGTAGGTACTTATACTAGAGGCGCACTGTGAGCTATATATGGACCTCGCGGCCGAGGGCTATTCTTACGGGGTGAGAATCAATCTCACCATTTTTCGTCCTTGTTACTCTCGTTCGAATAGTCATAAGTGTGAGAGTGAGCAAGATAAAATCTCATCTCATGCGTAGGAATAGCCCCCTCATCTAGAGGGCGCATTCCTCAAGCGATTCTCATGAAATTTTGTGGGCAGTTTCGATATTTATACAGTTTTTGGAAATTTTCAAAATGGCAGAGATATGTTTTTTTTGAGAAAACAAAACCATGTCTCCAAACCTTGAACTTTGAACTCCGAACTTTAAACCTACTCACAAAATATCAAGAGAATCTTGAAAGAAGTTTCTCTTAAGAAGTTTTGAAATGCGACCTGTAGACAGAGAATCGGACAAACAGCTTTTGTTTGTCCGATTTTGTTTTTCTCGAAGTTGAAGCATAGACGCTTCGCTTGCTAACGTAATCTGTGTCATTGCTGCTTAAGGAAGGTATAAGACAAAGACATCAATACTTTTAGCTAAAGTTTAAATTTAGCAAATTAGCGTTCTGACTACCACCTAATGTTTAATAAACTAAATGTTAACAGCTTCAGCATTTTCATATCCATCTCTCACGAAGATAAAACAGATATTTTTAGTCTTGTGAGGTTAGTTTAGTTTAGTCAGGGTATTCAGAATCGACGTAAGTCGTCGATTGCTTATGTCATGATTTCATGAAAGAAAATAATTTAAAACTAGGTAATTAGATGTATGGAAGATAAGTATGAATATTCCATTTGTAAATCTAAAAAGTAATATTTGTAATGATTTCAATGCACATTAATTTCATAGAAAGGTGTAATTTAATTAATTTAATATTGCCATTAAACAAACTAATCAATTTTATGTGATAAATCTAATTCAGTAGCTTCTATCCATCATCAACATTAAATTATCAATTAAAGTTAATATTAAGTAAAGTATGAAGAAACTTTAAATTACTGACACTTGACTTTCACCGTTACATATTTCCGTAAACAAGTATTAGGTATTTAACGAGAGAAAAAACCGGACTAAGAACAAAGTTATTTATACATGGTTATAATTATGTAACTTACCAAAAAACCTCTTAAGGGTTTATTGTACTCATCAATATGAGCAACTTTTACTATGGGGCGAACTCTAAAATCGAGAAAAAAAATCAGCTGTCCCATACATTTTGTCTCAGGCCAATGAACTGTTTGTATGGAACAGCTGTTTTTTTTTCGCGATTTCAGGATTGGCTTCATAGTAAAAGTTGTTCATATTGATGAGTACAATGAACTCTTAAGAGGATTTTGAATAGTTACCTATAACCCTGTATACCTACCTAGCTAATGACATTACTTCTCCATGTTTTCTCTATTACATAGTATAATACAAAGTCGGTTTCCGCGTCTATCTGTCTGTATACTTGTCCACTAACTCCTCATAAACCACGCAATGGATGTTGATGCGGCTTTCACCATCAGATAGATATTTTTTCACGGAAAGTTCTTAGGTGGGTGGGTTGCTAGCTCTAGATTTATAGACGAGTTTGATGATATAGCTGAATCAAATAACAGTAGATTTCTTAACATTAAAATAAATTAAATAAGTAGTTTATACCTACTTATAATAAATAATTACTCTTGGGAAATTATGAGAGAATAAAAATTTAATTTCAAAATTAATCAAAAAGTTGACTTTTTAATTTTCCGAACAAGTTTAATTTACAGTATCTTGGCCATTATTTCAAAACAAATTGTAACTAATAATGTGGACCAAGTCTTGGGAAAGAAGAGTCCAGTAAAAATAATGTGGACCAAGTTTAGGAAAGGAAGAGTCCAGTAAAAATAATGTGGGCCAAGTTTAGGAAAGGAAGAGTCCAGTAAAAATAATGTGGGCCAAGTCTAGGAAAGAAAGAGTCCAGTAAAAATTATGTGGACCAAGTCTAGGAAAGGAAGAGTACAGTAAAAGTAATGTGGACAAAGTTTAGGAAAGAAAGAGTCCACTAAAAATTATGTGGACCAAGTTTAGGAAAGGAAGAGTCCAGTAAAAATAATGTGGACCAAGTTTAGGAAAAGAAGAGTCCAGTAAAATGTGGACCAAGTCTAGGAAAAAAGAGTCCTAAAATTAGTCTACAATACATGATACATAAGACGTTTGTTTTGAACAAATCCTTTATATCTTCATCCATTGTCCTTATGGACATACTTGTTCAAATGTATAAAAAGAAGAAAGTGCAACTGCAACATTAACCCAACGTTTTTGAATGTGACCCTCGGGCCGAGGCAGACCACACGGGAGGTTCAGAAATCGTGCCATCGTACCAACATTAAACGGAATGGCTACATGGACCGCGCATTACTGTCCGTCTATGGTTGTAAAGGCATAAAAGCCTATGAATGTCTTAATCCAATGGTAGCTTGTCCATATAACTCTTGCAGCTGGAGATAAATTAGTACTTATCTATTATCTATTCCTTAAGTTTTCATTGTCGTTATCTTCATCAGACATTTTAGTTATAAAATACAACTTATTAAAAAAACAAATGTTAAGATTAGGTAAGTTTTACTTAGGTCAATAGGCTCGTCCGAGTTGTCTGCAAGGGATCGCACTTGGCGACAAGATCGTTTTTGTGTCTCTACTCTCTGTGTAATGCTCTCTTGCGTTTACATTTTCATTTTAAGTATATAAATAAGTATGTATGGTAGGTATGGATATTTCTGTAGGTATAATATAGTTAGTTGGTAGTTTTATGTAGGTTTCCTCCTACCGAATAAAAGAGGTTGACAGATTGCGGATGGCGAAGTGTCGTTTAAAAATGTCAGTTCGAACACGCTGTCGAATATTTTGAGTCCGAATCATCACCAACTCGCCGTTAGATTCGTCTCTAAATTCGGAATAAATTAGTCACATTTTACAGCTGATTTTTTTCTTTTTTGAACAATTATAATTGAGTAAAGTATCATTAAGTAACATGACAATTTGACAAAATTAAAGTCCAAAAATTAAACATTCACAGCGGTCTTTGAAACTGAAAAGTTTTCTACTTTAAAAAAGTTTTCTGACTTTCCTTATTGAGGTTATTTTCATAGATATATAGTTGCACATACTCACTAACTAAGAGAAAAGATCCATAAATCAGATTGTAAAGATTCCATATAAGTAAGAGTTTCCATAAGCCACGGGCGGGCCCTAATTGTGGCCACGAATGAATGGGCCACACACACACGAATGATGGATGCTCTATTAACACGACTTACTTAATCCAGTTGGGTATTTGTGTGGCTGTATGTGCATTCCTTGCTTAGCCAGCGGTGGGAACGAAACCTACATAGATAAGTATATATTTGTTTGGAACAACTGAAACTTTCAATACAGAGTTTAGGCGGGAACCGAAAAGTTGGTGTCGTGATTTTGTATTATGTTCTAAAACTCGTGATTCTTCGAGTGTTAAAATATAATAATGGTGGATTATTAACGTTTACCGATTCATCAACGTGTACGAGTGGACAAATGAAACAAACATTGCAATACGCGACTTTTTGTGTGTTTCCGCAAAACTTCATTTCAAATTTCAGTAAAGAATCCATAACTTTACTGGAATGGGGAAAAGGGAGGGTTCATCATCTTCGTTATCACCTCATCATCATCATCCCATCATACCTACTCGTATGTGAAAACGAATGATAAGTACTTGACACGATCTGGTGAGAGCCGCTGGTCGCAAGCAATGTAACACCGGTCGTTGTGGAGATCATTGGGGGAGGCCTTTGTCCAACAGTGGACGACTTCCGGGCTGACATGATAATGATGATAATCATTAAGCATGTTTTACCATAATGTAGGAAAACAGTTGAATTAAAACATAAAAACGTAGTTGTACTCATTTAATTTAAGTTTGTCTTTTACGAGTAGGTTAGTGGATATATTACGAATTTTGTATTGCGTTGCTTTGTTGACATAGACATGAAAATATGTAGATTTATGTTGGATTTACCTACTTCACTGCAAAAATATCTACTATAGGTAACTGTAGTTTTTATGCAATTTTGCAAAACTACTTATAATAAAAGTGTTTGGTCTGTTTCTGGCAGGATAGGTCTATCCTGAATGTCTGTATCCTGTACAGGATACATTACGATAGATATAAAAACAACGTTGCGTAGTTTGAGCAATCTACAACTGACATTTACAGACTACTCTTGGTAGGGCTCTTTATTAGAACAGATAACACAAAGTGCTCTGTAACACAAATCAAACTAAAATAATCCATGACCGTAACACAAAACCAAGCGAATTGATTTCAAAACGCACTAATAGCGAAATTGCTGGCATATGACTAAATAACTTAATGCTCTTTGCCCATCACCAGCCTTCACTGATCTCTGATTCTATATCAATATCCAACCCCTCTTAATTTTCACCACATTTTCTTCCAACTTCCACAAGACACTGTCGACTCTAAAGCTTACAAAATACAGTTCTAATTTTAGGAAAGAGTTTTCTTCATTGGCTAGTTTGGGAGTCACGCGGGAGGTCTGAAAACGTTGGTTTTTATATCAAATGATTCCCATTAACGGGGCCTATTACCGCAATGATATTACCTACAATTTGGTACATATCAGCCAGTAATGGGTTTATGTTCGACTATTATACGATGAGCAATTTCTGTGTGTTTGAAATATGGCTTCTGGGTGGTAGAGATGCTTGTCTAAATGAATAAATATAATAAGTACTAGTAATATTTTATCCATTAAAAATGTGGGAAGCTTGATACAAGAGGAATAGTAGCTACCTGGTCGAAGGTACTTTGGAGCCGGATCTAGAGTCCGAGGTCTGTGCCCCGGATGCCAACTGCGTGCTATGAAAAAGATGCAGCTCTGCTAATTTGCTATAGCTCTGCTCTTCTTATGGTGCTCGTAGACGTGCCATATTTTTACTGAAATACTGGAAGGCAATACTGGCCGGGCAGGCAATATTGCGATATTATTTTGAGTGTGGCCTGGCAATATATATATATATATTTTTTTAATGTATGATGTAGGTCGGCGTTTGACCACCAACTCGCCTGATGTTAAGCGACGTTGTGGTCTAAGATGGAACACGACGACCTATAAGGTACTTATTCACTCTAGCCTTGAAGTTTTGTAGAGTGAAGAAGTACAAAGACGGCAGTTGAGTGAGGCGCTACAAGTGCGCCACTGCTCAGATCCGTCTTCGGAACGGTCTTTTTCTCATACATTTCTAGCATGGCTAATGATGAATAGGTTACATTCGGGAATATTGCCACTCGCCAGTATGCCGTCCGTCTAGGAACAAACTTATGCAGTTGTGCACGAATACTTTGCATTTTTTCTCTATTATAGGAAAAAGGACGAGAACAGCGAGTAGAGAGTGAGGCTGCATCGAGTCTGATCCGTGGCGACCGACGTACGTAGAACGACATTTTTTTGCTCCGAATGAAAAAAAATGGTACATCTAAGGCCCAAGTGCCATGAATGAATGGTTGTCAAAGGATACTAATATTATAAAATCATAATAAGTAACTCTTACTGTCTGTATGTGGGCTTTTCACGGCTAAACGGCTGAATGGATCTTGTGAAATTTGATAATTAGTAACAGTAACGAGGAAGGAAAGGAGGAAGAAAAGATCACGAGGAAGATTTTTGAAAACTATTTTCTGAGTAAACGCGAACGAAGTCGCGGGTAACAGCCAGCAAGCTAGTACACAAGGTTGAGAATGTGCTGTACCTGTACTCGTGATATTAGGATTTTCACCTTACTAAAATAATGGGCCTGTTGACAGAGGTGACAGAGGTGGTTTACTGCCGTGTGGAAGGTGGTTTACAGCAAATTTCGTAACAGCTCTATCTGTCGCCGACCAGTCCATCGCTGTCCGTGGTTGTCGATCGTGTAGCAGACATGGTTGACTTCAAGTGAACCTACAGACCTACACTAACCACCTGAAAAATTTAAGAGGGCCGCGACGCCCTGAAATTTCCATACAAACGCGCTACTCAAATTTCTTGAAAACCATTTGTCAGATTATGATGAAATTTAGCATGTACAATTAAATTAACAATATCTCCGCCCCTATGTTCTTGTTTTCTTTTTTTGTTGTTCTCAAGCGAAAATAGAGATATGAAAAATATCCGCATTTCTAGGGGGTCACTTTTGAGTGATTTATTCAATAGATAGACAAAGCAAATCATAAATTCCATTACAATAGGGCGGTTGTCTACATCATTAGCTGTTAAATGAATCCATAATACAAGGGAAATTCTTAGTTACTTAAGAATGATTACAGAAGTGCAAAAGTCGTAGGTACAAAAATTGAAATTGTACTTTGTCACTCTGTAGGTAAGTTTAGAGGCTCGTCAGTATCATTACTCGCTCTCTACGCTCGTCTTCTTCTTCTTGACGAAATGGCTATAACAATACCTTATGCCAATGCGAAGTTAGTCTAGGTCGCCTAGGTCGATGTTACTCGTAGTTAGGTCGCCGGACTCTTAATACACCTGCGCCATAATTATGCACATAACAACCCTTAGAAAGAAAATATTTCTACAAAGTATATATATTCTACAAAGTAGGTTGTGTGTTAATCCAGTGTATTGCCAACACTTAGGTACCATCGGATCTTGAGATATCTAGTTGATTGAATTAGGCGTTACTTAGCGGAAGTTCATCTTCAAAACTGTTTTTTCAACAAATATTCTACACACTAGAAATCTGTTGAGATTTAAAAAAAAACAGCATCGGATCTTCCGTGACTCCATTACAGGACTCGTGCTTGTAACCCCATAGCACAACAAAGTACCTACCTAGTTACCATTGTTGTTAGCTGTAGATCATAACAAACGATGTAATTACCGCGCTGGTGCATGTTCAGCGTCATGCATGCTCTCGCGTGACACGTGTCAGTGTGTTCAGCTGTTTATCTTCCCAGGTGATTAGGTAAACGCCTGATTATGTACCTGCTTAGCTTTGTTGGAGCTTGTGGCAGCGTAACGTAGGTAGTAGGTACCTACGTAGGAATCTCCATAATAGTATTTTTTCAGAGTGAAAAAACGGCCTACTTCTACCGTAATAGAGTAAGTAGCCACAAACTTACTAGTTGTTAGAGATCTAAAAATTCTACAATTTACACCGTATCTTTGAACGATATACTTCTAGGATATCTTTGTACCTACGCATCATTATGACCAACTTTTACTAGGTATGGGGCGAACTCAACTCATGAAAAATAAAACCGCTGTTCAATAGGTATATTTTGTCGACGATCAACTTCTGTTTGAGGATGTATGAGGAGCAATTGTTTTTTTTTCCGATTTTAGGCTTGGTCTCATAGTAGAAGTTAGCCATAATAATGAGTACAAAACAATAAATTCCTAGAATATGTCTGTCGTTTAGAAATAAGTACACAATATTACATTAAGTAAATGTAGGTAATAGGTATTATGGATTTTCATCCCTCAAATACCAATCCCGAGTAGTTAATTAAATAATAGGGAACCAGCCTTTGAGATTTATGACGGAACCCGCCGATATTTAGATTCAACTTATTTTTTTTTATAATACTTAGGTACACTTAATAAAATCTTTAAAAAACAACTTCCCAACAAAACTGGATTTGAAAAAAAATTGCTTCTATCTATGATTATTTATTATTCGAATTCTTAATACGACTATTACTTTTATTTGAATTATTATTATTATTATAGAATTAAAAAGCGGGGACATTTCTAAAAACCCTAAAAACAATAATTGACAGGCAGTGCAACCTGTTGTCGAGTAGTAATACCGTAATATTAAATTTTACAAAACATGCCATCTAGCGTGTAGTAGCAGAACGAAAATCACAACCAGAACTTGAAATGACCTGTGAAATCAATTTGACAGCTGACAAACTGCATTAGATTATACTGGTAAATGGAGAAGTATAAAGCGCTCATGTGAGTTCATGCAAATTGTAGAATTTTCAATTTAGTTGTATACACATGTAGATTGTCATTTTACACGATCGCGAAAACGAAACCGAACGAAACGTCAAACAAAATTCATTGAAACTCGGAGCGGGAATGTAGAAAATCTTGTTTGTTGATTCCAAGTGATTGTACCGACCTTATAAATAAATTTCGCCGAACACGATGCCGCCAAGTAGTTTACGAGTCGTCTACGCGTTCGCCAGAGAAATGCATCCGAAAACCACAGACGTATTCATAGAATATGGGACCGCTGGATTTCGCACAAAGTGAGTAAATTTCTCAGAACCACCTCCATCTATCATTCTTGCTAGTTATTTGGGTCATTATTATGAAACAAATGATTTTAAATCGCACCTTTCTATTACGCGTAGATAATTGTCACGTAAGCAGAATTCTGTTTACACGTATTTCCCATTCAAGAATTGCAGTGATAGGCAGTGAGTCATGATCAATCGTCTATGTATAATGAATTTATAACGGGAAGCGCTCGATTCGATCGTCTGTCTTAAATGGTCAATGGCAGTGTTATCTATAAAATCTAGTGATGTGCCGATTCGATTATTTTAGTAATCGATATATCGATTATGCGCCCGAACATAATCGATTATTAATCGATTACTAATCGATTATGCCTATTTTTATTTATTTTTAAATTTAGCAATATAACATGATGATTAATGAGATAACTATGATCAACTTGACCTATACTTAGTACGAGTAAAAAATAAAAATTAGCACTAGTATTTTATAATTTTATTTAGTAACTTAGTTTTACAGCAATGACCAATTTGCGTTTAAAAATATTATGTAATCGAGATGTTTGGGCAGTAGCCGGTTTCTCCTTAAATTTGTCACTTGTCCGGTTTTAGAGAATATCCTTTCCGATGGAACTGACGTAGCTGGAATACAGGAGTATTTTAAGTGTAGTTTGTATAAATTGTCATTATTCGTTTTCATGCCTTTCCAATATATTAAAGGATTGCTTTTTCTATCAAGTAACGGCAACTCTAGGTACTGACGTAAAGTTATTATATTCTCCGTTGAAGCAGTTGTGACTAAGTTTGATTTTTTTGTCTCAAAATGGTCCCAAATGGATTGTTTTCTTGTTTGTTCCTGATGTACTTCCTCTTCTATTGCTGGTTCACTGGTTTCTTCAGCTTTGTTTCTAAGAAAGGTGAGTTCATCTAAGCAGCGTTGTTGAGCACTGGTGGCATTACTATCTAAGCCGAACCCGACCTTCTTGAAACGGGGATCCAAAAGACAAGCAATTCCAACATGTTTATTGCTTTCTAAGGAACCAAGTCGTCTCTGTATCACATCGTGCAATGTTTCTTTTAGTTGCGTTCCAATTGATGTTTCGACGTTAGGCAAATTCAAATTATATTGTAGTCCTCGTATCAGTGGAATCACCAATGCCATTGTGGGATATTTTTCTCCGGATAATTGTTCTGTGATTTCTTCAACATTTTTTAACAGAATTACACAATCTGCTAATACCTTCCATTCATTGTAGTCAAGATTTGCAAAAGAGCAGTGTCAATATTATTTCTCTGATTCTGACTAAGTTGCCTTGTGACTATTGTTGTAGACAATGTACATTGTTTAAACTTTTTGGTCCTAGGCTCGACTTCGTCTTTCGTCGTCGTTTCAGGTTGGTCGGTATTTTTGCTTGTGGAAGGCCTCTCATCTTCAAGTAAATGAATGCGTTTCAGGTGTTCACGAAGATTTGTCGTGTTCCCGCAGAATTTGAGAGTCTTATTACACAGATTACATGATGCTTCTTGATTCGATTTCGTAAAATGTGCCCACACGTAACTAGAACTCTCACGTCGCTTCATTCCAAAATAAACGTTAAGCACTTTAAATAAATTTTAATATTACGCACGTCTAACACTCTCGAGGACTTTCTTATGTTTGGCGGTAAATAAACTTGTAAAATTTGAATTTGTCTACTCAAAAGTAGATTGGGAAAACCCCTAATAGAAATGAAACATTTATATAAGAAAGTCCCTATAGTAAAAAAGAAAAATGCAGGCATTTTATATGGGGAATCCCCAGTTTTACCACTGAACGTTTTGAATGTAAATATAAACCGTATAGCGTATGGTATTTTACTTGGGAAGTCCCTCTCACAGATTTATTATTTAAGGTTGGGATAGATTGAACGATAAAAGCTAATTTTTAATGTCACTGTCAGAAAAAATCGATAACTATCGATCATTCCAATGATAATCGATTACGGTCGATTAACTAAATAGTCGATTAATCGATTATTAGTAATCGATTTAGCACATCAC
Source organism: Peribatodes rhomboidaria (assembly GCA_911728515.1). Classification (NCBI taxonomy): domain Eukaryota; kingdom Metazoa; phylum Arthropoda; class Insecta; order Lepidoptera; family Geometridae; genus Peribatodes; species Peribatodes rhomboidaria. The sequence goes on from OU452190.1 coordinate 5,832,055, forward strand.
TAATAAAATCTATATAGTAAAACTATAGGTTAGTCACAGCCGTGCCTGTGTGTATGGCAAGACAGCTACTTAGCATATTATTATGTTTGGAATGCACTGTGAATATGGAAAGGACCTTGCCTCAATTAAAATTGCTTGTGAAGTTGTTTAATTACTGAGTTAATCCATGACAAGCTGTTGTAATGCATGTTTTGTATGCAGTAAGTAGTCACACCCTGGGAGGTATGCTAAAAATAATACAATACCTACTCACAGGAGACTGGTGTCAACTAAATGCATTTTTCATTCATTTGTGTGTATTTTTTTATTACAAACAATATTTATTTATTTGGAAACATATACTTACCTATATTTAATTTCCTGTGTTATTATGTTAATAAATATGATCTAACTACATACTTAGTTAAATTTCGGGAGCACTTAATATGTTTTTTAAAAACTAAAATAAAACTAGAGAAGTAGTGTTGCCGATTTGGAGGCAAGGAATATAATAATGAAAACTTAAAACTAGAGCCCAAAGGCAGACTTACAACTAGGCCGGTGGTCCGGCTGCGAGAATGCCGACTCGGCGCTGATAAGGCTCGCACCGGTGCGGCCGCGTCTAGACGCTGACGAAGGCATTCCCGACTCTTAGTCTAAGCAAGTAGGGGCAGGGGGATGCATAACTCCTCCATCCCTAAGAGAGAAATTATCGGAATGTTCGATTGGAGAACTTTTCCGGTAATTTCGTAAAACATGAATTATATTTTTGCGAAAAACATATAGAAGACTTACACATATGCTTAATACTAGAAAGCCGGAAATGGCGTAAACTAAAACACTATTAGAGTCCATTTCTCTTTTGGGTTCAAACACTTCACTGTTTTTTAACACAAATGACAAATACTTTAGGTCGTCGAGGTTTGTATCGCGTATGTTAAGTGTAGGTGCACTTGATAGATTTGTATTCGTCTGGAATGCTGGAAGGCTGATAACGGGTAACGGAGTCACGGCGTCTGTCTCTGTGTAGATCTGGTGGTGATACAGCTTCATCCCGTTGATCTCGAGGTCACATGGCTCGTCAAGGGTAATTACGTATGTTCCGTGCACCGGATATTTGTAAGTGTCTTCGGTGCATATTTTGGTAAGTATTGTCTCTTTTCTGGTAAAGAGTATCCAACTGTCATAGTTGATCTTCTGGAGTTTTACATCTTCCACGTAGACAGGGTGCTGCTTACAGCAGCTGAGGTCGCCGTCGTATCGGAGGAGTTGCTCCTCGCAGGTAGGCCCATTGTTTAAGGCCCTGTTGTCACTGTTGCATAAAAATTGGTCTCCGGCGGCGAGTGGTCGACACGGTGTTGAAATCGGCTGGTATTTCAACCCTTTCGCCAATAGGTAGGGGTAGGTAGGAACTATCGCTAGGGTTTGGTTGTCTTTGGAAATGGGAACAGTGTACATTTTATAATAGTTATATGTATAATTATCAGTTATCGGTACCTCCATTATAAATGTGACCTGGTTTTTCTTTACAAATGATTTTACTGAAATAGTTTCTTCTATCTTAACTAAATTCGATTCGTTAGGAGTATAAACTAGGTTTCCTGTTCTAGCTATTAATTGTAGGTGATACAATAATTCAGTAGAGTTTACAATTGACGGATGTAATATCGAGTTCCTACTTAATGCTATAGCGGTCTCAATTTCACTTAACTTAATAAATATCGTGCGGAAGTTGTGCATGAATAAATTATACATATTTAATATATATGAGGATATAATTAAGTTATTACCCTTAACAACAGTTTCTTTAAGAGCAGTTTCTAGATTTTTCATACGTGCGTCAAGAGTTAAGGTATCTTGACGGATTAATTCGGTTACGTTTATAAGGCTGTCTATCATTTTGGAAATAACAATGATTTTCTTTGAGTTAATTATTTGGTCTTTAGTTGTTTCTGATATTATTTTATCATATTTAATGGCGTCGTCATGGTCTAAATTTCCTGTTATTATTTTAATCATGGAACCTAGGGGGTTAATTATCCCTCGCTTTGAACGTTGGGGAATTAGTTGATGAAATTTGTTTAGTGTTATGTCTCGCAGGTGCTCTGCGTGCATAAGTGCGCTGACGAAATCATGGGGAAGAATTTTGTTACGGGAAATTAAATTTTGAAATTCTGAAAATTTGGTTATAACTACTTTCAAGTCGGTATACACATTATCTAATCTGACAGTTTTTAAAATGGTCCAATTATCGAGCTGAATGTATGCTTGTCCTTCCTTGACTGGTAAGATTCCCGGGTTTTCCCTAAGACATCGCAGATGAAGTGCGACTGTCGCTGGTGTCGCTATCAACAGGAACCACCACCTGTGGAGGACGTTTTATGTTTTTTATTGGCGCACTTGTTTTCTTTTTCTCCGTCTCTACTTTGATCGGAACAATGTTCTTTTCTATGTTTCCTATTACTTTTGCCTTTTTGTACCTCGCCTTGTCTTTGCTTTTTCTTTTATTTATGTCTTTTACGTAAACCGTTTCTCCGTGAGGAAATTCCTTGTCTTTTTCTCCTTCTCGTTTTTCCCTAACTTTATTCTTTTTTGTTGCCATATTTTTCGCCAAATATTTGTATAAGAATTTTGTACGCTTTTCGTGGTCTTTAACTAACTGTTGGGTGTATACTTTCTGAAACTCTACGTTGAAGGGGTTGTCGGAGTCTGTGTGTCCAAAGACTACTTCAAATGGTGTTAGCCCTGTGGCTGTATGTATAGTATGGTTGTATGCCATAATCGAGTATGTCATAATTGATGCGGCGTCTGTGCATTTCTGTTCGTACTTAGCTAATCTATATATTTCAATAAGGGTCGAATGGAACCGCTCGATGAGTCCCATTGAGTTAGGGTTGTTAACCGTACCTATGTGACGTTCTATTTTATGTAGGCTAAGGAAATCCTTCATTAACTCGTTGTTAAACTCCATTCCCGGATCTGAACTAATTTTCTTGGGGATTCCGTAGAAGGAAAAGTATTTCATGAGAGCTCTCACAACTTCAGGGGTAGATTTGTTAGGAATTTCCATGGCTTGTCCTAGTTTGCTGAAAGCGTCTATGAGGGTGAGATAATATTTGCCTTCTATGGTGAATAAGTCCATAAAAAGTTCCTGAAAAGGGGCATCCTGTGTCTGGGTGAGTTGTAGGAAGGGTTTAATCGGTTTTCTATCGTATTTCATTTTTCTGCATGCGTCACAGGAGTTAATAATGGCTGAGGTAGTTTCTTCCATTTTGTTCCAGAAGTAACTTCTTCTTAGTCTTACCAGTGTCTCTTTGATTCCTCTGTGGCACGTCTTTCCTTGGTGATATTTTAGAACTATTTCTTTCTGCTCATTCTCATCTTCCACGTATACTACTCGTTCTGTACACTCGTAGAGTTTTATCGTGTCTTTCTTGAATAAGGAAATTACTATATTACTAAATTGTCGGCGATGTTGATTTTCTTCAAAATAAATAAAATACTTTATTTTGGGTCTTATGTACTCCTTGAGAAATTCTTTGACTAATTCTGGATTGTTTGTGGGAAGAAAAACTTCTAAAATTTTATGTTTGTTGTGGGAAATATCCTTAACTTGAGTTTCATTTTTAAACCATGAAAATACGAGAATTTGATTCGGCTTGGTGTCGATAGCTTCATGTAATATGGGTATTCCAGTTGATTCTAAGTCGTCTGTTGAATGGATAGTCTGCGTTTTGCTGCTTCCAGATGCAGAAGGAATGATTGGTCTTTCAATTGAGAGTTCAGGAAGTTCTGCTGTGTCTGTGTCTGAATCCGATATTGTGATAGAGCTAGCGGACGTTGTGGAAGAGTTACTTCTTTGGAGTTCTCTAATTTTCTTTTTCTGTTTCTTCTTGTTTTGGTCTACGTTTACTGCCATTGAGTTTCCTTCTTCTTCTTCTAAGACGTTGAGCTTAATTCTGCTTAAGGCATCTGCATTTGTATTCTGTTTGCCGTTTTTGTAGATAATTTCAAAGTCGAAGTCCTGAAGGCGTAGTCTCCAGCGTGTGAGCTTACTGTTTGGGTCCTTAAGGGAGTTCAACCATGCTAGGGGTCGGTGATCAGTGTATATATAGAATTTTTTTCCATAGAGATATGGTCGGAAGTGTTTTGTTGCCCAGATAATGGCCAACAGTTCTTTTTCTATTGTACTGTATCTAAACTCTGTGTCGCTCAGGGTTCTACTTGCGTATGCTATTGGTTTATCGCTGCCAACTTGTCCTTGAGAGAGTACGGCTCCTAGGGCTACGTTGGAAGCATCAGTGGTTAGAATGAATGGCTTTTCAAAGTCGGGGTATTGTAAGAGCGGTGCGTGAGTGAGTAGCTCTTTACATTTATTAAAAGCGTCGATGTAATTTTGATCAATTATAATTCTATTTCGTTTTTTTAAACAGGCTGTTAGAGGCTGGGTAATTTTTGCGAAATTCGGAATAAAGCGTCGGTAATAACCTACTAGTCCGAGGAAACTTTTAATTTCCGTGGTAGTTTTTGGGATCGGGAAATTTAACACTGCTTCTATCTTGTCGTTATTAGGTTTTAGTCCGTCTCTTGTAATTGTGTGTCCAAGATATAGCACTTCTTTTCGTAAGAATTCTGATTTATCTAACTGTATTTTCAGGTTGGTCTGTCTGAGTCGGTCAAAAACTAGACGTAGTTTTTGGATATGTTCTTCTAGACTGGATGAGAAGATGATGACGTCATCCAAGTACACCATGCAATGTAGCCCTTGCAGTCCACGAAGAACATGGTCCATAGTTCGCTGGAAAGTAGCGGGGGCTGTTTTCAAGCCAAATGGCATTCTTAGAAATTCGAAATGTCCGTTTTGAGTACTGAAAGCAGTCTTTTGTCTGTCTTCTTCTTCAACTTCTATCTGGTGATAGCCACTTGCTAAATCTATTGTTGTGAAGTAAGCACTTTTTCCTAGTTTGTCAAGTAAGTCGTTTATATTTGGTAGGGGGTATTTATCGTCTATCGTTATCTCGTTAAGGCGTCTGTAATCAACGACCATTCTGTATTTTCTTTCTCCTGACGCATCTAATTTCTTGGGTACTAAGTGGACTGGGGCATTCCAAGGGGAATGAGATTCCTGAATTACGTTATCTTGTAACATTTTTGTTACTTGACGGTTTATTTCTTGGGCTTGTGTCGGGGCTAGTCTATATGGTCTTACATAGATTGGGTCTTCATTCTTAGTCCGTATATTATGTTTAACTTGGTTTGTAAAGGTCAGCGGTAGTTGTTCGCAATGGAAGATGTTTTTGTATTCTTTGCAGAGTTTGAAGATTTTCTCTTTTTCTTCTTTATTCATGTGGTCTAGTCTAATTTTCTTTAGGTTTTCTTCTAATATTTTCTCTATTTCTATTCCGCGATTGTTTGTAGTAAGGTTAATATTATACTTCGCTTCCGGGTGGTAATTAACCACTTTTAAGGGTTGCTTCACTGTTATTTTCACTGGTTCGTTTGAGGTGTTTTGGATAACTGTGGTAGCGTATCCGTTAACGCAGTTTACTAAGGCGCTGGGCATACGTACGCCAGGGCCGAATTTTCTGTAGTCAAGTATTGCGTTGCCTGAATATTGGTCTATGGGTAGTTTCACGCGTTTTTCAGTTCGGGCTTGAATTTTCACTTCGTAATTTAAATTTTTATTTATAATTGGAATAATGGTAGTATTTGTTTTCAGAACCGAATTTTTCAAATCTATAACTGCATGCAATTGTTCTAATAGGTCGTTTCCTATTAATCCGTCATAGCGTTGGTCGACGTCATAGACGTAAAATTTATGGTACTCGTTGCTTTGGAAAGTCGGTAAAAGCGGAATTTCTATGACCTCACTGTGGTTGCTTGATGCGTGCGTGCTAACTACTTGGAAGGGTTCATGCCGGAGGTGGTAATAGAAAAACTCGTAAGCTTTTCGGGGGCTTATGAACGAGCGCGTACTCCCGGTGTCTATCATCAGTTTTGCGTCTATTTCAGGTATATAAATATGGGGTAGTTTCAAAGTGGGGTCGCAATTCAGTTCTATGGTCTCTGCTCCGTAGAGGCCGGTGTATGAAAATTTTCCAGGGATTCCTGAAGGGTTTCCATTTGTGGCATGTCTGTATATGCTTCAGCTTCAGTTTCGTACGCGTCTTCAGCTACCTCGTACATGTCGGGGTTGTAGCCGTAGAAGTCTTCGTAGCCTGTCGTGTCGTAGATCTCGTTCACCTTGAATCCTTCTCGCGGTTTCAGTGCTGTCCTCATTGTCGCATCGGACGCTTGTAGATGCGGAGGGTTGATTTGGGGTAATTTGGGTCTGTAGCCCATCGGCTGCTGTTGTGTCATCCCTTGAAGGGGTTGTTGGGTGAAATTAGGCCTGTAGCCCGTTGGCTGCTGTCCAGTGCCAAACTGTGGGCGGTAACCGAGTTGAGGTTGGTAACCGAGTTGAGGGCGGTAACCGAATTGAGGGCGGTAACCGAATGGTTGTATTGGAGCCTGCGGCTTAGTTAATGTAGGTTGATTTCCAAAAATTTTAGGTGTGGCGTTTGGTATTAATGACGTTGGTTTAAATGAGGGCTGGTTTGGGTTAATCCCAAATTTAAATCCTTGAGGAGGGTTTTGTTGCGTGGTTTGTTTAAATGTGGCATTATGGCTATGGTTACTATTACGGGCGTCGTAAATTCGCCTACGCATATTATATTGATCGGAAAAGTTTACCTCTTCTAAAACTACGCTAAGGGCGTCTTCTAGGGTCGCGGGTGATTTAAGTCTGACTATTCTTACCATGTCCTCTGGTAAATTATACAGAAAAACGTTGAGTGATGTATTATTGTATATAATTGCTTTAGCCCGTTTGAGTTCTACGTCGCTTAACATGTTTACTTTAGACATCAGTAATGAACGGACGCTCTGGATACGGTTGCAGAATTCTAGATAACTTTCGTTGGATTTGATTTTTATTGATTCTAGTTCTATTGCAATACATTGTTCACTACGTGGGTCTCCGAAGTGTTGTTTTAGAAGTTCTTTTAATTGGCTCCACGACTCTATGTCCTCCCTTTCCGAAAGTAGAGCCGCTGCCTTATCATTTAATCGGCTAGTTACTGATTGGAATACATATAGATTTTGTGCAGCGTCTCCTCTGTACCTGTTTATTACATACTCGCTTTTTCTGATATATAAATTTAAATGGGTCTTATCCCCACCAAAAATAGGGATAAGGTTTAAAATTTCGCGGGGGATTGCAGTTATTTGTTCCATTGTATAGATATGTAGTACACAGGTATGAAAAAACACGAGACAATTACAATATGCTTATTAAAATTAAAATATGTACGTTATTAACTAACCTAAATTAACACTTATTTAGTATTTAAAATTTTTAATTGATTTTGAAATTAAAATTTAAATGTTTTACTTATTTTTAGAGCACAAGAAATTGAATTGTAAATTTCCTTGTTAATTACACTAATTCACTTAAAAATTTAATCGATTTTAAGATTAAAATTTTGAATTTTAAAGTAAAACTTAAAGTAAGAGGCACACTAAATAGAGTTTTATATCTAGTCACCTAGGTCACGTTATATCAAAAGAAGACTTATTTCGATAATAACAATTTTCTTGGAGGGTAGGGAATTGGCAAGGATGGCGAAAAGTTGTACTCACCAGCCGACCGCTTCCATACCGGTGTCCCGTTCTCTTCAACTTATTTATTTGGTTCGTGGGATAACTGTTCGGCACTTTACCTAAATAGGCAAACCGCACTTTGCCGTACTAACACGGAAGCTCAGTTATAAGCGTATATAACCGCACTAGTTTAGCCAGTTATCCTACCGGCTGCGCCAGTTAAATTTCGGGAGCACTTAATATGTTTTTTAAAAACTAAAATAAAACTAGAGAAGTAGTGTTGCCGATTTGGAGGCAAGGAATATAATAATGAAAACTTAAAACTAGAGCCCAAAGGCAGACTTACAACTAGGCCGGTGGTCCGGCTGCGAGAATGCCGACTCGGCGCTGATAAGGCTCGCACCGGTGCGGCCGCGTCTAGACGCTGACGAAGGCATTCCCGACTCTTAGTCTAAGCAAGTAGGGGCAGGGGGATGCATAACTACTTATCTGCTTTCCTAGTACCTTGCATCAAGGATATTGATATTATTCAATAAAATAACTTAACATTTGTTCATGACTGTTTAATAACAACATAATTATTGTTTTTCAACAAAATACAAAGTTATGATTTGTTTGAAATGGAGTGTTTGTTTTCCTGTTTAATTAGGTTTAAATAGAAGTGCTGTTGTATAGTAACTTCATACACAATATTTGTAGTATTTATAGTATTATTGGTACAATTCATTAATAGTGTATTACACAAATATACCTAATTATGAGCAAAATTGTTCACTTTGAATAACATTTAAATACCTACAGTAGTAGTAGTTTAACATTTTAGTACCTACAGTATCTACTTGGAATGTTAGAAAAGAAAGTGTCAAATAAGACTGACCTATAAAAGGATTACATTCTATGCCCTTGAAGTTTAACTTATTTGCCAAAGAAGATATTACTAGCTGCGCACAGCAGTTTTGCCCGCAGTTAAAAAATAGCCTGAGTTAATCAAGGGCATAAGCTTTTGCTGTTTCAAATGTCATCCAAATCTGTTCATCCATTTTAAGTGTGAAAAAGTAACAAACTAACAAAAACACAAACTTTCGCCTTTATGATAATACACAGCATCCCCAAAAAATTATATTCTCCTTTTCAAAGTTACTGCATAGTTGATTTTTCATTAAAACTTCATCAATATCCGGTTATTGATATCTTCACCACAATTCTCAACTAAATTCTCTGCAGACCTCATAAACTAGGCTAAACAAATAAACCCAGATGCTTCATTCACTTTGACGGAGAGCCTTTAGTTCACAAACTAGATAGATAGCAGATAGGCAGCTCTAGAAATGAAGAAGGCAACTATACTCTATTTACTCTAGCTTGGTGAGGATGGCACCCTCATTTAAATAAATGAAAAAGAAATAAATATTCAGGACAATTTTGCACACAGTCGTCTGACACCAAACAAAGCAAAGCTTGTGCTATGGCTGCCAGAGACTAATATATACATTAATATATATATATATATACATATATTTTTTTTAAACATACATAAATAGATATTAACACCCAGTCACAGAACAAACACAAATGTTCATCACAAGACCACTGGCCCTAGGTGGGAATCGAATCCATGCCCCCAAGCTCAGAAGGCAGGTTCACTTCGACTGAGCCTCCAAACAATTATTTATTGCTTAATCTACTACAGTTATTGATGATTCCATATTTTAGTGTAGTGATACAAAGCTGCTGTAGTTTTAGGTCATGATTTTTTAAATTGCAGCATATCTATTTTGCAATGTAAGCAATCAAAAACATTTTCATTAACACTAAACTATCTTTTAAAATTGAATATATTTCTCAATCTCCTTAGATATAAAATCGATGAATGACATACATTATCATTTTTAATTACAATAAAACCCAAAAGCTCATAAACTTGTTAATTAATGAATTTCAAATCATATCTCGTTAAGCTAAAATTAAGATGTTTCTCTGTGTAATATTCTCATCTCAGAGTCCACGAAGCTGGCACAGCGCCAACCACTTATAGATCAATTTCGGAGATGTTTGTTGTCCAAATAATATCAGTTTTATTATCCTGCAAGCTTTGAATCTCGCTATTTTAGTACTTTACACCAATGTAAATTCTATGCAGATACATAGTCTCTATTTTCATACATTTTGTTCTAAAGGTGCTTGAGTCTAGTTACAAACCTTCCGAGTTCATCCGAAGTTTTGTTTATGCATAAAATATACATAAAATTTACTACAAAGTAGTAGATCAAAGAAGTAGGGATTGACACCGATTCTACTTAGAAGTAATGGGCTTGCTACACGATCGAGAACTGCATTCCGAAAGAGGTGACTTTGATGGTTTACTGCCGTGTGGAACATAGAACTAAAATGTTTTTTAAATAAATAAAATAAAACAAATAAATATCTGGAACATTTTGGCACACATGGTCGGCTGCACCCAAACTAAGCAAAGCTTGTAATATGGCTGCCAGAGACTGACAAACCACATATAATACGTATTTTAATATATACCTATTAATTAACAACATTAACAACAGACATAGAAAATGTTCATCTCATGAATGCTTGAATCGAACCCACGCCCCTTAGCTCAGAAGGCAGGTTCACTACAAACAGCCACCAAGGCAGTAAAAATTTTTTTTTAAACTTTTGAAACCAAAAATTCGAATCAGTTTTCTACCTGGTTTTAGATCGTGTAGCCTTAAACTAATCTTATTGCACTAAAATAATTTCAGTAAATTACCTATATAAGGCAAAAAGCTCAGCTGAAACTCGCAAACATGCATGCATCATGGGGGCTGAGCTACCCACGTCCGTAGGAGTGTACTCTGTTCTGATTCCCTACACGTGGTCCCAGGGTAGTGCTAACCGGGTAGCAAACTCTGGTGGGAGGCTTCGGCCGTGGCTAGTTACCACCCACCGGACCAAGCCATGCCGTGAAATGACCTTGTGTTTCGGGATGTAGTCCGGTGTAACCGTTCCGAAGACGGGCCTGAGCAGTAGCGCACTTGTAGCGCCTCACTCAACTGCCGTCTTTATACTTCTTCACTCTACAAAACTTCAAGGCTAGAGTGAATAAGTGCCTCATAGGTCGTCGTGCTCCATCTTAGACCACAACGTCGCCTAACATCAGGCGAGTTGGTGGTCAAACGCCGACCTATTTCTACATTTTAAAAAAAATCAACTTATTATATTTTTTTCTTACATCTCTGTCTCTCTTCTGTACATTTCCTGTTACTTTCTTTTTCACTCTTGTCCTTATAAATATCCTTTCTCTCACTCTCGATCATGTAAAAAGAACGAGAGAAAATTCAAAACTCGAATAGGAATGTAATTGTGGCAAGCTCCCAGGTGTTAAGTATTTATGTTGCAACGCATATTAATTAATAATGCGCTAGTAATTTGCATTTGATTGCATAATCATTAGGCATAATAATAGAATACATAATTAAAGTTAAGCGCTCAATACACCACGCAATCTGTCGTGTGTGATTGATAGTCTGGCTATCTGGTCCTATTCATGCGCGTGAGATATTTTCTGGTCAATCTGTCTCAAGTTTGAAAAGTCCAGGAGTGAGAGTGACCAAGATAACATCTCACGCGTAAGAATATGGAGCCTGTCGTGTCTATCTATCTATGTATCTACTAGTCTACGTCTACTAGCCAGGCTATAGATTGTATAGTGTAGTAAGGACTTTATTAGGTAATTTACTTAGCTTTGCAAGATTCTGCTACAAAGTATTTCATTGTTTGGCTAACTGAGAATAAGTTTATGTCTGAAAAACTATGGGTCTTCTACATTGTACGGGAAGCCTTTGCTAGTACAACAGCGAGTCTAGCGATTTGCCCAGGCATCGCACGGTACCATGAAAAATGATCTGACTGATGGTGAAAATCGCGTCAAAATAGGTACATTGCGCGGAGGAGAAGTTACAGAAATACAGACAGAGACACAGACATGCGGAAAGCGACTTTGTTTTATACTATGTAGAGATAGAAAATATAGAGACAAAGAAGCGAGTAGAAAAAGAGAAGAGATTTAAATGCTTGCGATACATGGCTTCGCATCGACGGGATGCTAACGGGTGCGTCGTCAACCACGCCTTGTCTGTACGCCTATACCATTATCCAAAAAAACAAGGTCTAGCATTCAGCAAACACATGATGACGTCATCGTCATCCGTCTCTTTCGAACTTGTTGTAAATGACTTATTTCGGTCTTGATTGACGTCACTACGTGTTTCTGAATGCTATACCTGGTGGAGTATATTATAAAACCATGGCCTATAGGTACTTACTAACATAGCTCGGTAAAGTTTGCAAGTCTGTAGTTTGTATGTAGGGGGTAATCACCGGAACAACTGATCCGATTTTATAAATTCTTACAGGTAATTAGCGGAACTACTGGTCCGAGTAAAAAATCTTTCGCTAAAAGAAAGCAGCTCAATCACTAAGCATCACAGACTATGAAACAAGCACGACACTGCGAGCAGATTAGCTACTTCTAAGACTCCTAACTTATATTGTAAACACGAACACTCTCAACTTCTCTTCAACTCTTTCTTTTTACTAAAAGAAAGGTACTCAATCACTGAGCATCAAAGACGATGAAACAAGAAGAAAACTGCAGGCAGATAAGCTAATCCTAACATCGGACAAATACTTTGCTCATCATACCACTGCATACTTCGAGCAAAAATAAGGAAGAGACGATACGAAAACCTAAAAATTAACCGCATAAATTAGGTGCAACACACAATTCACCGTAGTCACAAACAAACGCAACTAGTCACAACAGTGATCGTTATTGTCGTCTTGTTCTCGCTGCAGTCTCTTGTACGTCTTTCTATCTTTGTTAATGATACATGTAACTGTCAACGGAGCTGTGTAGTGTCCGTTTGCTTGTAGTAATATTGGGTCCCCGCGCTGTGTACTAGAAGTTAGACTCGTGTCGCTTCTTCCTTGAATTATTTCGATGACTTCATAGCATAAAGCGTGCTTCCATTTTTAATCAAATCGATAAAAATAAATAGACAACAGTCAAACGATATTGGCAATTAGGATCACTTATCAGTCAGGCCTGATTGCTCCATATATTGATAAAACAATGTAAACATTAGTAACGCTCCACTGACCACTCTAATATGAGCTTTGTATAAACGTGATACGTGCTATTTTTGGATTTAACGCTTTTGCGTGACTTCATTGCAAATACCTAGTATGACATAAAGAGTTTTCATGAAAACTGTATTCATAGAAAACATGACGAGCCGATGAATGTGTTCAACTGAAATGATGCTTATGGGTTGTTCAGGTACCTTTACTCTAATTTTATTTAGGGTCAACTGGGGCAAATGCGCCTGTGGGGCAATTGCGTCTTGCAAGAATTACTGACAAACCTTTTACAAATTAGGCAACTAACCATCTTCAGTCTGTCAACAACCAGTCAACTAGTCATCTTGTAAACATTATTACAACTAAAGATAGAAAAAAAATAATTAATTGTGAAGGGTTTGTTAGGAACTCTCAAAAGACGCAATTGCCCTACAGACGCATTTGCCCCAGTCTACCCTATATTTAGAGTATACTTTTACTATAGCTTAGGCTATGAAGACAAAAGAGATGGCGTATAACAATATTACTGCCATCAACTGCCATGGTAGGACATTGTCGCGATATTTGTCTTTTTATCAAAGCTTACCAAACTTATTAGAAATTGGCCTAGTCGCTCCCAAATTGAAAATGCGTAGAGTTTATTGAGAATGAATGGCTATGTAAAATGGCTAAATATGGCTTATATTTTATGAAACCAGTAGCGTGGAATACTGTGAGAATTCGTGGATTGTGGAGAATTTTTTTCGTGGAGTATTTTAAAACCTTTTCTTGGAGTAAAATTCCTGTATTGCTTGGAATAGAGAATTGGACTCTAGAAATGACTATTTGGAGGGTAAAGAGTTCATTATTTAAGCATCAAATCAATAAAATCCAATGTAATGAGTCAACAGTTGAGTTAAAATAGGCAGCGAAGTATAGCTTCTTTGGATGTTTAGGATGTGTAAACACATCCATACATATTCTATAAAAGTATTAGAAAGAGATATCATAGGATGAATAATTCGGATCAATCCCTATACTCTTTTTTTCAAACCTTACCTCGTTTGAAATCCACTTCGTTTTTGTTACAGGGCGAGTCTATTGGAGCATGTGGTCTACCGCATGGGGCTACTGGCCATCATCAGATCCAGGTGTAAAAATGGTGAGGGTTGTACTCTTCTAAGCCTAAGCCCTTCTAAGCCTAAGCCCTTCTAAGCCTAAGCCTTCTAAGCAATCACGTATCCTACCACACGTATGTATGCTGTATCCGAATACCCCGGCTGGATTCCTAAACAAAACCTTTAAAATAAAAATAAAACAGAGGGCGAAACCGCAGAGCGCCGCTAGCTATAAACTAAAAACACGTTACGTAATCTAGTCTAGTAATCTTTACTATCCTATAACACAACTCTTTGCTCTAGAACCTAGTTTAAAATAGCTGGCCGGCCGCCAACGTTTTCGCAGAACTTAGACTGCTTATCCAAGGAGTTCCGTTAAGAATTTGCTATGGAAAATTTTAAACGATCTTTTCTTAGAGTGGATCATAATAATTCTCATACAAATAGAATGCAATTTCGTTAAAATGTGTTCATCTTACGTATGTTACACATCACAGCGTTGTCATGTTCTTGCATGACAAAAAGTGTCAAGTTTTTTTTGTCCTGGCGCACAAGCTAGGCTTGCAGACCACGCTTTGAGCCGCAACAAAGTTTGTTCTAAAAAAAAGTTGGTTGACCATGATTGACCTTATAAAATATGAATGTTAAAAATATCTCATTCTACCCTAAATTATTTAAATTGCATTTTTTTTTCGCCAGGGCGTACAATCGGTCTTATGATAACCGCCTCTCACAATCTGGAGCCGGACAATGGAGTGAAACTCATCGACCCTGATGGAGAGATGCTGGAGCAGAGCTGGGAGGAGATAGCAACACGAATGGCTAATGTCAGGTATGTCATACGAAAGATAGAACGATGTAACACGCTGTACGTGCGAGAGAGATCAAAGTACAGGCAAATAAACCAAGCTACAGCCAGACAAAAGAGTGAAACTCAGCGACCCTGATGGAGAGATGCTGGAGCAGTGCTGGGAGGAGGTAGCAACACGAATGGCTAATGTCAGGTATGTCATACGAGAGATAGAACGAAGTAATACGCTGCACGTGCGAGAGAGATCAAACTACAGGCAAATAAACCAAGCTACAGCCAGACAAAAGAGTGAAACTCATCGACCCTCATGGAGAGATGTTTGAGCAGAGGTGGGAGGAGATAGTATCACGAATGGTTAATGTCAGGTATGTCATACGAGAGATATACTGCAATTAAAATTAAAATCCGTCGTTCAACCGACTGAGGTGACGACGGTAGTTGTCTCTATGTGTATGTGTGTGAGTGTGTGTGTTAAGCGGCAAACGAAATCTTTGGCCTGCGTGTGGTCAGGAGCGTGCTATCATCCGCATGCGGACTAGATCCGCGTGCGGGCGGAAATCTGCATGACAGGAAAAGGGCCCTTGCGGTTCCTTACAATTAAAGTTCAAATTCTTTAAATGCATACGAAACGAAATTGCGTCACATCCGTCATGTCATGTCTTGATATTTACATTTCGGTATTGCACCCATTGTCCCATAATAATTATAAAAATCAATGTAGGTACTTGAACTTTTTGAATTTACATAATAATTTTAGGCAAACAATAGAGTGCAAAAGGAAACTGCTTCCGTATGAGTTTCAATGTAACAATGTTGACCTCAAAAAGATAGCATGTAATAAAATGTTCAGAGTAAACTTAGGTACATTCTCTCGGATCCGTACGTACTATTACAGATACAAGTGTAATACTATTTAGCTATTATGTTAGGTTAGATCAAATTAGATCGCTAATATCACATATCAAAAGCCAGCGCTGGCTTAAAATTAGTTCTTTTCTTTTTTATAACCCTTCAATTTTGTTTTATACCTGTGCCTAAAAAAAGTACATAGTACTTATCGTCGTCACGCCTTTTCCTCCGAAGAGGCTGGCAGAGGTGTACAACACCCTCCCTACGCCGGACGACTTACTTTTATGTTACTTGTGTTAGTAAAGTGAAAATAGGTGAATCTTAACTTTGTATGCCCGATAAGCGAATAGTTCGATAGTAATAGTGGTCATTAGAGGGTTATGCGGGCCACACAGAGAACCGCGGCCTGGAGGCTTGGACTGAAGGTCTAATCCACCCGGCTAACTTCACGTGTGTAGCAATAAATCCGGAAATGAAGGTGTGGCTTTTAAAGTACACCTGAGGATGGATTTGGCCTTCAGCCCAAGACTCTAGGCCGCGCCTCTTTGTGTGTGGCCCGTATTAGTGTTAATGTTGTCTTGTGCCCTGTTTATACACTCGGCGAACAAATCGTCGAATAACTTGCCGAACAATCCGAATATGTAAATGGCTCGCTCGAGTACAGGCGAGTAATCCTTTGATTCAGGTCAAAAACGATCGAGAACGGGCAAATAATCCTTTGATTCGGGTCGAAAACGATCGAGAGCGGGCAAATTATCCTTTTATTCGGGTATAAAACGATCGAGAACGGGCAAATTATCCTATTATTCGGGTATAAAACGTTCGAGAACGGGCAAATAATCCTTTGATTCGGGTCGAAAACGATCGAGAACGGGCAAATAATCCTTTGATTCGGGTCAAAAACGTTCGAGAACGGGCAAATAATCCTTTGATTCGGGTCGAAAACGATCGAGAACGGGCAAATTATCCTTTTATTCGGTTATAAAACGTTCGAGAACGGGCAAATAATCCTTTGATTCGGGTCAAAAACGATCGAGAACGGGCAAATATTCCTTTTATTCGGGTTTAAAACGTTCGAGAACGGGCAAATAATCCTTTGATTCGGGTCAAAAACGATCGGGAACGGGCAAATATTCGAGGCGAGTATCCGAATTTATTTATTATTTATTTATTTACAAACTTAAGAAACAAAAACTTCCACTTCAGTAAAACTAGAACTAGCGTGGTAAATGATCATTACGTTAACAAATATGAGAGCAAAAAACAGTAAGCCTTGCGAAGTAGTCCTCATTAGGATGACCCGTGTCGAATACATACACGGAGTAGGCCGTTTACATACTCGTGTTGGCTACTATTGGCCTGTGGCATAACACTTGTGTTTGTTGCTTTCAGTGACAATGACTTAGAATCAACAACGGAGCAGGTGATCAAGGAAGTCAATGCCGACATGACGCTCAAAGCAAGCGTCTACATTGGAATGGACACCCGGTAAATACCACATCCATACTTTTATACTAATCCTAACTAACTAACATTATGAATGCGAAAAAAAGTTTGTTAATTTGTTTGTTTGTTACTCACGCACCGATCAGTCATGAAGTTTTGTTCATTACACATTATCTCTAAAAAATGCTAAATAAGTTGTTTATTACATTTTTTGGCTCCCCCCCCTGTCACATTTGGGACTGAATATCGTCCGGCGAAGTGTGGGTGTTGTATTACACCTCTGCCAGCCCCCTCGGGGGAAAGGCGTGACGATATGTTATTTTATGTTACATTTTTGGGATGTATCAAATACATACGTGCTTTTCGTATAGTATTTTAATCCCCCGACACTAAACAGGGGTATTGTCATGTTAGACGTGTCGTGGCTCTCTGTGATATCGTAACTTCCAAATGAAAATTACTTCCGCCAAGTAGCCACTAGTATTTATAGATATTACCTAGTTGTAAGCCAAAATTTGTGAGACTGTAATTTATTTATTATTTGAAAAAATAATGCCCCTCAGTTTCTTGCCTGTTCTTCTGAGTAGAGGCTTTTTATCCGAACAAGGCGGTCGAGTCTATATAAATAACTTTGACGTTCATAAGTGTATCTTTGATACCTAAATTGAATAAAAACATTTTGACTTGACTTGACTTGAAATAAACTAATTTTGATTTAGCTTTTTTTCTTTTACATTAGACTAGGCATGCGTTTGACCACTGACTTGCCTGATGGGAAGCGTCGACGTGATCGTAGGTGTAACACGCTTGCTTAGGAGATACCTATTCACTTTACTCTTGAATACACCCGGATTGTATTTAGGTGGAAAGACAGACGCAAGCAACGAGTTCCACACCTCTGCAGTTCTTACAAGAAAAGTTGACTTGAAACGTTTTTTTTTGTCTGAAACTTGTTGATTTGACCTTGGCTAAGATTTTAGGGTTTTAAAAAATATGTATAATTCATGCAAATATGTATAATTCATGCTTGTTCTTTTTATTATTCAAGGTACACAAGTCCCCGTCTAGCAGCCGCCGCAGTGCATGGTGTTATGGCACTTAAAGGAACTGTCAAAGAATTTGGAATAGTCACGACGCCCATACTGCACTTCTGTGTCAAATGCCGGAATGACAACTCTTATGGCACTCCTACTGAAGAAGGTATAATATTTGAAGTGATATTTAAGCGATGATAGCCTAGTTGGAGAAGGTCCGCCTCTCAAGCCAGAAGGAGCGTGTTCAAACCCAGCCGCCGGCATGCACTAATTTGTTCATTGTGTGAACATATGTGCGTATTGTATGTCATCTGCTATAAGACTGGAGCCCGGTGCATGGCGACAGGCTAGCCCCCTGTCACATTTAGAACTGAATATAGTGTGGCGAAGTGTGGGTATTGTATTGCAACTCTGCCAGCCCCCTTGGGGAAAGGCGTGACGATATAACAATATACTCCGCCAAGAATACCATTCCGGTCACGTGGGCAACACGTAGTGACGTCAATCGATGCTTAAGCAAGACCGGAATAAGTCATTTACAAATAGTTGGAAAGAGACGGATGACGATGACGAGTGACGTCATTACGTGTTTGCTCCCGGACTGCTAGACATTGTTTTTTTGGATCATGCTTATTCTAGCTTTGTCACATCTGAGCGTAAATAAAAACAGTTGAAAGACTATTAGTCTCCAGGCGTTCTAAAAAATTCGTCATCGCTAAATTCAGTCCCTCCTCAATCATGTCATTAATTTCCATATTTGCAGGGTACTACGAGAAAATAGTAGGCGCTTTCAAGAACATCCGTCAAAAGCTCCCAATATACGGCGATTACAACACCACCCTGTATGTGGATGGCGCTAACGGCGTCGGCGGCAAGAAACTGAACATCATCAAGAAGACTCTGGACGGGGAACTGGACTTAAATCTGTTCAACTTAGGAGGCAACGGGGGGAAACTCAACCTTAATGTGAGTTATAGTTGAGTGGACACTATTCAGAACGCTAAATTGTTCAATCTGAACTAGCTAAAAATACATTTTTACTCCATCTGCTCCACAATGACCAATTACATTTCACGTAGTCTCAACGTAAAGCAAGGCATTGCCTCTATATCTATCTATCTATTGAACTATATATGTATACTGTATATATGCGAGCGATGGCAGCCTAGTTGGGAGAAGGTCCGCCTCTCAAGCCAGAGGGAACGGGTTCGAACCCAGCTGACGGCACGCACCAATTTGTTCATTGTGTGAACATATGTGCGTATTGTATGTCATCTGCTACATGAATGGAGCCCGGTGTATGGCGACAGGCTCGCCCCCTGTCACATTTTGGCACTGAATATCGTCCGGCCAAGTGTGGGTGTTGTATTACACCACTGTCAGCCCCCTCGGGGACAAACATTTATGTAATGAACATTTGTGTTTGTTCTATGTCTGGGTGTAAATATCTATTTAAGTATATATTTTAAAATATCTAAGTATGTATATCAGTCTCTTGCAGCCATAGTACAAGCTTTGCTTAGTTTGGGGTCAGGCGACCGTTTGTGGAAGTGTCCCGAATTTATTATAATTTTTATTAATAATGTTACTTGCTTATTTTTGGCTTGTAGTGCGGCGCCGATTTCGTGAAGGTGTCCCAGAAGCCCCCCGTGGGAGTCCCGGTCGTCCCGTTCCAGCGCGTCGCGTCTTTGGACGGCGATGGAGACAGGATCGTCTACTACTTCGTTGATGATAAGTATGTACTTTTTCTTGAAGTTTTAAGGTATATTTTACAGTACAAAATCACTTAAAAAAGATTTAAAAATAGTAAGTAGGGTCGACTGGGGCAAATGCGTCTGTGGGGCAATTGCGTCTTTCTAGAATTAATGACAAACCCTTCACAAATTAGGCAACTAACGCCATCTAGTACAGATTATTGCAACTGAAGATAGAAAATATGTAGGTGGCGCCTAATTTGTGAAGGGTTTGTCATTAATTCTCGAAATACGCAATTGCCCCACAGACGCATTTGCCCCAGTTGACAGTTGTTGAGTTCAAGTGCAGCATTTAAAATGTTTTAAATGGCAATACGAATTTTAAATGTATTTTTTTTCGTTTTAGAGAACAAATGCACCTGCTAGACGGCGATCGTATAGCGACCCTGTTAGCTTCATACATCACGGAGCTGATCCGCGCGAGTGAAGCCACGGGCCTGGCACTAGGTCTCGTGCAGACTGCTTACGCTAATGGCGCTTCCACGCAGTACATCACTGACACACTGGTGAGTCACATTTATTGAAAGCTAGCTGTGCTTGTGATGCTATCCACGGTTATTAAATAGCCTATGCCTGTATAACACATAAGCCAGGGTGTAAGCTACCTCCAAACCAAATTTTATCTAAATCTATCGGTTTGAGCGTAAAGGATTAACGAACTAACAAACACACAAATAAATTCACAAACGTTCGCATTAATTTAATGTAATTTAACTTATTATCGAAACTCATACCAACACAAAACAAATGCAAAATTTATGCATCACTTTGAGAAAAATAAGTGGTTAAAAGTCTGTCATTTACCTCACGCTCTCCCAAAAATCTTGTCAATCGTTGTTTTTCTAAAGTTCTTATTTCTAGAAAAAGTCCCAACACTGAACTCAACAATATTGTTCTAGAAAGTTCCAGTGACGTGCGTCAAAACGGGAGTAAAACATCTGCACCACGCCGCTCTCTCGTACGACATCGGAGTATACTTCGAGGCCAATGGACACGGGACAGTTGTTTACAGCAAACGAGCCAAGAACACCATCAGCAAAATAGCTGAGGAAGGGTGAGATTTGTCTCTTTTTATTTTCATCATCTCACTGCTGAAATATATATTTTTTAAACTTTCGCTCTGTCGTACGATCTTGAAGTATACTTTGAGGCCAACGGACATGGGAGAGTAGTTTACATTCAGCGAGCCAAGGACATCATTAGCAAAATAGCTGAGGAAAGGTAAGATTGGTCTAATTATATTATTATCATCATCCCACTTTTGAATATGTTTTTTTTTCCTTCTCGCTCTGTTGTACGATATTGGAGTATACTTCGAGGCCAACGGACATGGGACAAATCTTACAGCCAGCGAGCCAAGAACACCAACAAAATAGCTGAGGAAGGGTAAAATTGGGCTAATATATTATCATCATCCCACTTTTGAATTTTTTTTTTCAACTTTCGTTCTGTCGGATGTCGGATATTGGAGTATACTTTGAGGCCAACGGACATGGGAGAGTAGTTTACAATCAGCGAGCCAAGGACACTATCAGCAAAATAGCTGAGAAAGGATAAAATTTGATGCATTTGTGTCATCATCATCCCACTTCCGAATGTTTTTTTCAACTTTCGCTCTGTCGTACGATATTGGAGTATACTTCGAGGCCAATAGACACTGGACAGTCTATAGCCAGCGAGCCAAGAAAATTGCTGAAGAAGGCTAAGGCTAAGAGGTTGGCAGAGGTGTATATCCACACTTCGCTGGACGATATTAAGTCTGAAATGTAACAGGGTGCTAGCACCAACAGTTAATCCATCAAGAGTAAAATAGGCCTATTTTACTCAAACCAAATACGAGTAATCCCCACCAAATAAAGGTAATCTTTCCTGTTTTTCAGGGAGCCAGAACAGCGGAAAGCCGCCCAACTGCTGCTGAACTTCATCGACATGACGAACGAGACGGTCGGCGACGCTATATCGGACCTGTTCCTCGTGGAGACAGTGTTGATGGCGCGCGGGGTCTCGGCGCGGCACTGGCTCGCGGTCTACGACGACTTGCCGTGTCGGCAGCTGAAGGTTACAGTGCAGGTGTGTTCGAAATTTAACCTGTCTGACCAATCAAACAGCTGAACGCAGCTCAAATCTGTTCAATCAGAACAACTGAACGCAGCTCAACTTCATTGGTAAGACAGAAACGGTCAGCGAAGCGATCTATGAAGACTTGCCGTGTCGGCAGCTGAAGGTTACAGTGCAGGTATGTTCGAAATGTAACCTATTTGTTAAATTAGAACAATTGAACGCAACTCAGTTACTCCTAAACCTCATAGATATGACAAACGAAACGGTGACGCTAATTTTATTCTCACCCATTTCAGGTAAAGTGCTACAGTATTGTAACGTAACGGCAAAAACCAGTTCAAGATTTTATCAATATTTGTTGACACTGGCAATAAAACAAGCATCAGCTTTTGTTTTATTTTAATGCAATATTAAAATATATTTTTTTGTTATTGAATTGGACGAAATTGGCAGATGCTTTGCTCAGCAGTGGGACAATCATGACAAACTAAAAAAAGTACAGTTAAAAAAAAGTTTAACCTAATACAAGTTTATGGCAACTTATACCAATCTTTCACGACACGATTAGACAAAGCGTGTTTTTTGGCTTGAGTCAGCTGCGAGTCTTAAGCTAATATTAGAAAATCTATCACATTTTTGTAAAAAAAAATTTCAGGACCGTAACGCCATATCAACGGCCGACGCTGAACGCCAGTGTACGTCGCCCGAAGGCTTACAGACCCGCATCGATTCCCTGACAGCTCAGTACAAGCACGGGCGAGCGTTCGTCCGACCTTCTGGCACTGAAGATGTCATTCGAGTTTATGCTGAGGCGGATACTAGAGAGGTCAGTACTATACCCGAATTTTTAATTACAATCTGTACACTATAAAAATAATGTCGTAGTGTGGGTCGAACACGCGCATAAAGGGTTACGTAACAAACTAATATTATAAATGCGGAAGTGAGTTTGTTCGCTTGTTTGTTTGTTACGCTTTCCGCCTCAACTACTGAACCAATCAATATGAAATTTATCGCATACACGCATTTGCATACACGTTATCGGGGCCACAGAAAAGGACATAGGGTACTTTTTATCGTGAAAAAATTAACGGTTCCTTTGGGACCGATTGGATAGGATGATTTAAGGCGGACACTTTACCCACGTCCGTGGGAGTGTACTCTATTCTGATTCCCTACACGTGGTCCCCGGGTAGTGCTAACCGGGTAGCAAACTGGTGGGAGGCTTTGGCCGTGGCTAGTTACCACCCACCGGACCAAGCCATGCCGTGAAATGACCTAGTCGTGTTTCGGGATGTAGTCCGGTGTAACCGTTACGAAGACGGGTCTGAGCAGTAGCGCACTTGTAGCGCCTCACTCAACTGCCGCCTTTGTACTTCTTGACTCTACAAAATTTCAAGGCTAGAGTGAATAAGTACTTTATAGGTCGTCGTGCTCCATCTTAGACCACAACGTCGCTTAACATCAGGCGAGTTGGTAGTCAAATGCCGACCTATTCTGCATAAAAAAAAAACACTTAAGAGTCCGGCGACCTAACTAATTTCGACCTAGGCGACCTAGACTAACTTCGCATTGGCCTAAGGTATTCTATCGCCATTTCGTCTAGAAGAAGAAGACGAGTGAAGAGAGCGATTAATGACACTGACGAGCCTCTAAACTTACCTACAGAGTGACAAAGTGCAATTTCAATTTTTATTATGACTTTTGCACTACTGTAATCATTGTTAAGTAACTAAGAATTTCCCTTGTATTATTGATTCATTTAACAGCTAATGATGTAGACAACCTCCCTATGTAATGGAATTTTTGATTTGCTTTGTCTACCTATTGAATAAATCAGTCAAAAGTGACCCCTTAAAATGCGGATATTTTTCATAGCTCTATTTTCGCTTGAGAACGTTTTAAAAAAAAAACCAAGAACATAGGGGCGAAGATATTGTTATTATAATTGTACATGCTAAATTTCATCATAATCTGACAAACGGTTTTCAAGAAATTTGAGTAGCGCGTTTGTATGGAAATTTCAGAACGTCGCGGCCCTCTTAAGCACCTAAACATGTTTTACTTAAAAAACAAAAAAAAACTTCAAATTAAAAATTACGAACGTTCTTTTTTCAGTCGGCAGATAAGCTAGCAGTGGAAGTAGCGCTAGCCGTGTTCGAGCTAGCGGGCGGAGTTGGCGACGCGCCGACACTGCTTTAGATGTAGCTACCTGCCTCCGCAGACACCAGGGAGCCGGCAACACTAGCCTTCGTAAATACAGTTTAAAATACAAGCTAGCAATACTAGCTTTAGTAAATACAATTTAAAATACAAGCCAGGACTACTATCTTTGATAAATACAGTTTAAAAGTACAAGCCGGCAATACTGTTCTTGATAATTGCAGTTAAAAATACAAATTGGCAATACTGTTCTTGATAAATGCAGTTAAAAATACAAATTGGCAATACTAGCTATGATAAATACAGTTTAAAATACAAGCCGGCAATATAAGCTTTAAAAAAACAGACAGACAAACATAGAACCTTATTTTTAATAGGTATATGTTTGTCTGTCTAGTCAATAAGCTAAAAACTGCCCAGACTCCGTGCTAATGTTCAGTATTTTTTATCGAAATCATGAATAGAAAAAAAGGTTTTGCAAATCAAAAAAAATGTTGTCTATTTTAGAAAAAAAAATCAAGTTGTTTGGCTCCTCCAGTGATCACAGAAAGGTGCTTCATAAACATTGCTAAGGTAGAAAAATCTATTTACTGCACTTTTTTTTAATTTTGCACAGAAATGACCAATTTTAAGATCATTTAGTACAACGTCTTACTAGTCTTCTATTGGTAACTAAGATTTTTTTACATTGTGTCGATTCTGTTACAGCGATAATTTAAACTAAAATAAATTTGTATGGTCCAAAATTGTCGCCATCCTTATCTTAAAAGTCAAAATAAAAAGAGATGGAGATAATTTAGATTTTGTCAGATTAGTTTAGTATAGTTAAGGGAATCGACACTAATATTTCTAAATTTTAAACCTATAATATCTCATCTATGGCTCTCTTGCTGATAGTAGGTAATATAGTGCGACCAACTTCATCTGTAGAGGTGAGCAAATCGAGGAACTAAAAATTTACCATATGAGCCTTTCGGTTTTGTTCAACAAAAACAAAGGTGGCTCCCTCTCTCAACTTTACTCATAAGTCGCACTGTACTAAAAAAAAAACTTTTAGCTAAAAATCTGCTCATTTTGAGTTTTTGAAAACTGAAGTTCAAAAAGATTAAATCTGCTCATAACTAAAAAAATATATATTTTCTAGGTTTTAAGATAGATAAGTCCAATATCACAAAAGTAGACATTTAACACAAATTAGGGGTTTTAATATTTCTTTCGCATGTCTTACCATTAGTCACTTACACTGCCCGAGTACCAGTAGATTTAATTAATTACTTATAATATTTTTATAAATATTAAAATTGTTTAATACATAATAGTAAAATTAGGAAATATAAAATATAGGGAAACGTTTTGAGAAAGATTGAAATCCTAAAGATGCGTAGGTGCGTCTAAATGAGTAGGTGTATTACGAAAATGTGTTGCTGTAATATATTACCGTCTCATGCTCAACAATTGACCATCACATGTTCAACAATTGAGCATGACATGCTCAACAGTTGACCATCACATGTTCAACAATTAAGCATGACATGCTCAACAGTTGACCATCACATGTTCAACAATTGAGCATGACATGCTCAACAGTTGACCATCACATGCTCAACAATTGAGCATGACATGCTCAACAGTTGACCATCACATGTTCAACAATTGAGCATGACATGCTTAACAATTGACTATCACATGTTCAACAATTGAGCACTACATGTTTAACAATTGAGTATCAGACACTCCATCGATGATTATCCAATAAACTTGCTGGCAATTTGTTCTTTTTTGACATAAATTGTGACAACATTGTGACATTTGCAACACTGGCGGTTATACATTTCCGCATCGTAAAACACTTGTCCATTTAGAATCGAATTTTAAAAGTAAATGAGCGCTGACAGCCTAGTTGGAGAAGGCCCGCCTCTCAAGCCAGAGGGAGCGGGTTCGAACCCAGCCGACGGCACGTACCAATTTGTTCATTGTGTGATCATATGTGCGTATTGTATGTCATCTGCTACACGACTGGAGCCCGGTGTATGGCGACAGGCTCGCCCCCTGTCACATTTGGGACTGAATATCGTCCGGCGAAGTGTGGGGTGTTGTATTACACCTCTGCCAGCCCCCTCGGGGGAAAGGCGTGACGATATGTATGTTTATATGTTTAAAAGTAATGGTTGTTAATTTGAGATTATTTAGCCAAAATAAAACTTGGAATGCATGAAATAACATCTGACAACGTAACTGAAGATAATTGTGACTTGTGATATAAATTACTCGAAACATCCCTTTAGCATTTATTTTATGATGAATTGGTATTTAGAAGAAAAAAAATGACGCTAAAATTGACTTAGGCCGGTTATCCACCAAAGTTGTGCTGACTTGGTTGGGCTTAAAATGAAAAAGATGTTGAAATCGCTTGACGATTCAGTGAAATTCTATTTCCATTAAACTTTTATTTGTATTGTGCACGCGTTTGTTTGTGTAGTTTTTTTTTAATTAAGCCTTTAAAGCCAGTCTTAATTTACATAGCTTCGGTGGATTTGTGTCTTACTGTGTGTGACTACGAAAAATAACATTTGTATAAAGTGGTCCTAGACGGCCCATATTTTTACTGCAATACTCCTGTCACATTTGGGACTAGACATCTTCCGGCGAAGTGTGGGTGTTGTATTACACCCCTGCCAGCCCCTTCAAGGGAAAGGCGTGACGATCGTTTTAACACTGCAAAGTCATCAGTCAAGCTAGAAATGTACCTATGACTATCATATCATATATTTCTAGCATTTCTGATGATGGCTGGCCAACAGTCGGTAATATTGCCAGTATTGCAGTGAAAATATGGCCATCTAGGAGCGCCTTAAAACGTGTTTTTGTTGACGAAATAGTACAATTAAAAATGTACTCTATGTTCTGAACTTCAAATGTACCTACTTCAAAAGTCTTGTAGTCAAAACAATTCGCTGTGAGTGTCTAAAATTCGTTTTTATTTTTACGTCTATGATAAAATGCTTATTCAGAACTAGGTCCATAGCGCGACGTGCTAATGCGATTGTTGCATTCGCTGACGCTGCGCGACCATGAACCTTATTGCGTGGCGATAGATGTCACAGTACAGGCCCAGTTTTGTACACTTAGATGAAAAAGCAGCCAAATACAAAAATAATCCTTTTAAGTTTACCTCATTCCTTTAAATGCAAATCAAACAATAAATTGGCGTAACTACTCACACTTATAAATGATAGTGCGAGTCTGAATTCTCTGTCTTGGTAAAGGTACTATTAGGCGTACGTAAGGTACTGACCGCGGTTGTATTTGTATGGAATACGTCCGCAGCGAGCGACATGATGCCAACGACAGCAGTAGACGACATGTCGCTTGCTGCGGAACGTATCCCATACAAATACATGCACACCAGTAGTGTCGCGACAACACGTCGTCTGCTTCTGTCTGCGGTCAAGCGCGGAATGGTACCTTGTATTTCAAAAACTAGTCACGATTTTTATGACTACAAGCCATGACCTACGAAATTGTAAACAAATCATAGCTAAGTATTAAACGATACCGAAATGCTTAGATACGATATCTATCTGATAGTAGTATCTATCAGCATTATCGGATAGTATTTAATTGTTTGCTATATCTTATCGATGTGTCGCGTCTTGTGTAAACCATCGAGATTGTGGGTGCCTACGTGTTCAATGTCACAGACTTTCATGGTATCGTGTTTCGGAAGAAAATGTAGGTTTCGAATGTATAGCGCTGATAGACTGGATCATTGACATGACATTCAGCAAAAGAGCATTTTAGTTGTCACTCTAATTCTTAAAGCGATGGTAGCCTAGTTGGGAGAAGACCCGCCTCTCAGGCTAGAGGGAGCGAGTTCGAACCCAGCCGACGGCACGCACCAATTTGTTCATTGTGTGAGCATATGTGCGTATTTTATCTGCTACATGACTGGAGCCCGGTATATGGCGACAGGCTCGCCCCCTGTCACATTTGGGACTGAATATCGTCCGGCGAAGTGTGGGTGTTGTATTACACCTCTGTCAGCCCTTTTAGGGGAAAGGCGTGACGATATGTTATGTCTAATTCTCAGAAAGGTCAAG
Source organism: Peribatodes rhomboidaria (assembly GCA_911728515.1). Lineage (NCBI taxonomy): Eukaryota > Metazoa > Arthropoda > Insecta > Lepidoptera > Geometridae > Peribatodes > Peribatodes rhomboidaria. The sequence continues at coordinate 5,860,126 of OU452190.1, forward strand.
AAAATGTTTTAGAACAGTTGTTTGTAACTTGGCGTTATGTAGTACCAGCACGAGCCGGAGACACATTGTCTTGCAACCGTTATCATCCCGCGAGAAAGAGACAAACATATCCACATCCCAGCTTTGTCACATCTTGGGAATAAAAACGGTTGAAAGACAATTTGTCTCGGGCCCGTGATAGCTCTACTGGGTCAATTTTAGAGGATTCTTTGTTGATTTAAAAATGCTCGGATGTGATCTTTTAATAGTAAAGTATCACAAGTGAATGCTAAGGTTTATAAGCGCTTTAAGGTAATATTGGAATTGTTGTGTAACACCAATTGTGGTATGAGTGTAGAATCTAATCTCTGTATTGAAAAGTAATATCTAAGGAGAAGGTGCTCTTAAGAGCCTTTTACGCTATATTTTCTTATAACGAAAAGACAATCTATTTTCATTATAAAAATTGTTTATCGTTTTAACAGTTATTTAGATATTGTGTGCAATCGTTGTGTGAATGTTTAATTAGTTTATTTTATGCTAATGTTATATCAATAAATGATTATTTATCACGCGATGTTTTCTTTTACCTTTACCCTACTACTAATAAAAATATTGTGTAGCCTTGGAATATTTAGTGTTGTGGCTTTTTTGACTAAGATTTTTTAAAAAAAACAAAAAACTGTATAAGTATTCAGAGGCTATACAACGATTAGGAGTAAAGGGGAGAGTTTAAATCCACCACAAAACAGTCTTTTAGAAAGCGGCCTCTCAGCCACTCATAAAAACTCTCTCTGGTTTTAACACAAGTGTATTTATTTTAAATCCTTTTCACAAGACATGTCCATAGTAAACTAGTTCGCTTTTAGGGTTTTGTACCTCAACAGGAGAAATCGGAACCCTATTAGGGTTACTCCCTTATTCTATTGAATCACTTTGTCAGTCTGTCTGTCAATACCCTTTTTCTCAGGAACGCGTGGAGGTATGAAACTGAACTTAATATCAAATCATCAGGTCTACTGTCCCTTGAAGCTGTAAAAGTCCAAACTTCTAAGCCAACGCAATCAAAAGATACAGCCGTTTATGCTGCAAATTTTTGACACTCTCAAGAGAACCATAACCTACAGGGTACTTCCCGTGAACTCAGAATCTTGCTACGAAGCCACGTCTTATAGCACAGATAAAGGGAAAATTGCGAAAAGCATAAATTTTAGCTACATCCTTAAAAATATGTTTAATAATTTTAAACCTCCACTTCCTCATGAATACATTTAGGTTTGTACGGAACCCTCGGTGCGCGAGTCCGACTCGCACTTGGCCGGTTTTTAATGTAGTATAGTAGCTTTGGCTATGGTGCAAGAGAAAAGTAAAAAACAGGAATCAAATGAACTAGAAAGTTTATTAACAAAAACATTGATACAAAACAGGAAACTTAACAAAAAAAATGTTTTACTATCCATAAGACGAGTAGGAGACAATAAGACAAGGTAGATAAAATTGTTTGGTTTGTTACATACCTAACTCTGATTTGGAATGATAAAGAGGGTTCACTAGAGGCGTAGACAGGTAGGTAATAAAAAAATCAAAATTTTTATCTTGCAGTACAAATTTTTCTTAGTAGTATACTTAGTCGGAAAAGATGATAATGACCTTTAAGTACCCTCACCATGAGTTTTGTAGTTACGTAAACTTTTTTCGTTTACGGTTGACTCCATACATATCATTTGAAGCGCCCTTCGGAACTAAGTTGAAAGTATGGAGCAAAACGAAAACGAAAAAAAGTTTACGTAACTAACAAAACGCATGGTAAGGGCACTGTACTGTACTTATCTCTACAGTGACTAGGTATGTATTTTTTTCTCAAAAGACAAACGTAGCGTCCACCCATAGCTGGGTCACCAAAAAAAAATGGCTAAAGAGATCAATTAAAAAAATAATACACTACATACACCTATCATTCTATAATACAAAAACTTCATAAGTTTACTACATGGCCTACATACATAACATTCAGTTGCACTTTCAAGCTTCTAGGTTACATGTGTGATATAATTACTTAAGAGGTAAGTTATAAAGTAGGTATTCGCTATACGGCATTCACATCCTGTGGCCCTATTCGGAGATTTGAGATTTTCATCTCATCTTTTTTCGTCCTTGTTGCTCTCGTTTGAAACTTCATAGGTGTGAGAGTGACCAAGATAAAAAATCATCTCATCTCACGCGCAGGAATAGCCCCACTGGAGATGGATGGCTATTCCTGCGCGTGAGATGAGATGAGATTTTGTCCCCAGGGTCCCAGGGCAAGTGCGCATGATCCGTGCATTTGTGCGTCTCAGGAGGGCTATTCCTACGCGTGAGATGAGATGAGATTTTATCTTGGCCACTCTCACACCTACGACGTTTCAAACGAGAGCAACAAGGACGAAAAATGGTGAAATGAAAATCTCAAATCTTCGAATAGGGTCCCTGAACAGAGACGCGTAACAATGCCTGCGGACATGTACCTATGCCGCAAACGGTTACGAGCAATTTGCGTAGGTACCTATTTATTTAGTGAGGCTGTTAGCTGCTTTGACAGCGTTCCTAGACGCGTCGTATTTTTACTGGAATATTGTTGCAATATGTTGAGTGTAGCCCGGCAATATTTTTAGTGTGGCCGTGCCATTTATTGCCTAAATGATGATGGCCGGGCTACATTCGGCAATATTGCCAGTGTTGCAGTTAAAATATGGCCCATCTGGGAACGCCCTAAGAATTAAAACAAAAATGCATGTCCGTGCACAAAAGATTGCAACATGTCGCTCATGTTGCACGCGAACATGTCAAAATCAAAAGGAGTCCATAGACGCACGCGAACCGCATTTTCGTGGCAATTCGTGCTCCTTCATGTCCTATTCCTATAATCTATATAATTATTATATCATGCAATGAGTATGATTGGAATTTTAGCAATCAGAAAGTAATAACGGAATTTATTGGTTTAATTTTTTTTGTAATATCGCCATTTTACTTGGAATGTGGATTCAAATTGTTAGCATTCAATATTTCGTTACTAGATATTTTTAGTAATAAAACATACCTAAATATAAAAGGATACATCATCAAACATACATTCATTATTATTGTTAAGTAAACACGACATTTAAATATAGATGTCTTTAAAACAGTGCTCTTTACGTAAGCTATTTCTTATATGGCAACATTATAAATAAATGAAGTTAAAATATGAAAGCCTGCTGGCGTCTTATGATCTAAAATTACAAATCTAAGTAGGGTCAACTGGGGTAAATGCGTCTGGGGCAATTGCGTCTTACGAGAATTACTGACAAACCCTTCACAGATTAGGCGCCACTTTCATTTTTTTTATCATTAGTAGCAATAATCTGTACAAGATGGCGTTAGTTGCCTAATTTGTGAAGGGTTTGTCAGGAATTCTCGAAAGACGCAATTGCTCTACAGACGCATTTGCCCCAGTTGACCCTATATATAATACAAACAACCTGCCCCAGGTACATAAAGAAGCTAGGTTAGAAAGTGGAGTAGAACAATCGTCAATCCATCTTGATAATACATACATAATATAATAATCCATCAAACCATAATATTATGGCTATGACATCATGAATTTCCACGCAGCTTAGAATTTTAAATACACAGATACTCGTCATTCTATAGAATTCCTTTTATGCAAAACATAATTAATTTTAAGGAATTGTAATGGAGCGCATTTACGATACTATTTTTAAAAGAATATCATACAGAATAATTTGAGTCAAAATTAATTAATGATGCTAATGACGAGTGTGTGAACTCGCTAGTCCAACTGCATAGGGTCAACTGGAGAAAATGCGTCTGGGGCAATTGCGTCTTACGAGAATTACTGACAATCCGTTCACAAATTTAGCGCCAGCTTCATCTTTTTTCTACCTTTAGTTGTAAGAATCTATACAAGATGGCGGTAGTTGCTTAATTTATGAAAGGTTTGTCAGTAATTCTCGAAAGACGAAATTGCCCCAGTTGAACGATACGATAAAACTAATCTGTTAAACGGATTGTCGCATGTCGTGTCAACACGCTCTCATACAAATATTTTTCCATTACAATTGTTAGAATTTAAAATAAGCAATGTTTTGTTATGAAATGTTATCTAACACATGTACCTATATAACTTCTGTCTGGGAAGTGCCATTGCAATTGCATAGGTAAAATACTTCATAAAATATTTCAACATAAAATAATTGTTAGCTAAATAAAAGCATAAACAAAACATTTAAATGCTACAAAATTTAATAATATTGGTAGCATTGTCAATCATTTTAAAAGTAAGTACTTAAAACTCAAGATTTCAAATTGAATAAAATATTTCTATGAACATAATTATGAGGTCAAAAGGTAACTAGTACAAACAAAACAAAACAAAATAAACTTTACCTTGATTAAACTTACAAAATAATTATAAGCGATATTTAATAAATAAATTCCTATGTACACTTACAAGGTAATAACTAATAGTATTCTAAGAAACTTTTAATTTTCGTTTTAATCGGATAAAATTTAAGACTGCATATTTGTTGATTCAGTACTTTAGATGAGTTTACATTATTCTAGTAATATTTTAGGCCAACAACTTAGTACTGGAAAAAATAGTGTAAATAACATCCAGTCCAGTCTATTGTTAATTTAATAAAATTGGATTCAGCTGAAGTCTCTCAAAAGTACTTAGCTACATTACAAACAAAAACACAAAACTAAAACAGCAAGGAAATCAAGTTCTGAGGATAAAGTTTAAAATATGGAATTATCATTTGTAAATGTCCAACTAGTGGCAACTCTGTTGAACAACGCTGTGTACAAAACTAATCTGAAAACGCAAATATTTGATTTTCTTTTCATTTCAAAATGTAGATAGACTAGTTTTAGAGCTGCCTTTAGTCGACTAAGGGAGTGTTAATGAGTGAAGCATCTATGCTTCAGCTTTGACAAATATGCTTTCAAATTCAAATTTCAATTAAAAAAAAAACATTTTGCAAAATATCCAAAAACTGCCTTGACAAAAAAAACTATACAATTATCGAACCTACTTACAAAATGTAACTAAGGAATAAGGAAGCAATTCGTCCATACGGGAGGACAGAATCCGATCGGTCTTCAGCTCACTGAGCTTATAAATAGCTGAGTTTATAAAATAGTACAATGGATAATTTATTGTTATTTATCTAATAAACATGGTAGAAATTATGGTATGTGCTTTTTTCTAATTCACTTGTATTGACATGCAACAAATATGCAGTTATGTTTTTGTGGCATATCAAACAAAACCAAATAATTTGTGATAATAGTAATGGAAATTTTATCTACCTAACTAAAAATTTAAATAGTTTGAACATTCTATAGGTACATTGTTTCGACGTCTATACAGCTATATTCAATGGTAACTGTTTACTATATCAATATAGTGAAATGTGTATATTCTGCGTGAAGGCACAAAACAATTTTTTCCCTTCCATTTCACAAAAGTGACATCTATAGCCGATTAAAAAATGACTAAAAAGTTAAATTCCATTATTGATATTTTTAAAACTGAATTGGAAAACCTAAATAAACTAAAATTTGAAGCTAGCCAAGGTACGGTCCTAAGTATGGGGATGTATCACAGTAAAAGCATGTCGGCACTTCAGTTTCAAGAAGTTCTACCACATTGGTGCTCACTTCTTGTGCTACTTCATAGTACCTGCATCTCCGAGGACCGATTTCTTTAATCAGAGTGTCATATGGAGGTGATAAAATGTCAAAGAATGCTGCCGGCATTTCTAAAGCTTCTATTTCATGATAGTTTGATATGGTTGGGGTCAAAATACAAGTTTCGGCATTGTCGTTGCAGACGCGATCATTAGATATTTGGGCAAATAATCTTCTCTTCTGGTGTAAGCCTTTAGCTAGTCGCGCTGCTTCGTGTTTTGCCCGAGTAGCAAAGTCAATCATATTAACTACTTCTTTTAAAGGATATTCTGTGAAGCTTCTGATTCTTACAGCGCCAGATATTACTTTCAGAAGCCCGTGCATGTGCGGGTGATCGTGGAGAGGCATTCTGAAGCCAGGTTTTAGAACGAAGATACTCATGTTCACTCGACTGTTTTGAAAGACTTCGATGTAGGTGCAAGGAGCTTTTTTTGGGACTTTCCAAGTAGTGGGATCTTTCAGGCTCTTGTCAAAGCCGAAGTCTTCGGCTTTTAACTTGTCCATCATTGATTTTAGCTTACCCAAGTTGGAGTCCAGATCATTTTTTAGTTTGACATCGAAGGTTCGGAGCGCCTGTCGGTATGTTGACACCAGAGGCGGTACATTGACGAGGTCCATTGTTGACTTCGTTTCATCTCTGTTTTCCATGTGAAATTTAGCTGCACTGATACACAATAATTTTGTTTTTCTAAAAATCGTTAAATAAATCCTGGACGACGACAACAATGCGCAAGTGTCAACAAACGTCATTTTCATGAATTTCATTGTTAGAAAATGGTTTGAAGTTTAACTTTTTTTTAGGTTTCATTTTTTTATTAGAAGTTGAAATAGAAAAGACTAGAATTGTTTATTTATTAATTATCACCTCTATAAAAACAGACATTTGTAATGCAATTTAGATTAGAACCTGTGCTTTTACAGGTATATAATTCCCTATAAAATCTGTCAAATATTTAGCCATCTAGCGTTGAGTAGCAGAATTAGTTTCTTGCTGATGAAAAATGTCATACACTAGTTTTCTACTCAAAAAACACAGATGGCAATACAATTACTGTTACACAAAAAAAAGTTACATCCACTAACACTATTCAGTTTATACTTTAATCGTGACCCACTCCAATCTTCAACTGATTTGTATTTTTAAATACGTAATCATCAGTTTGCTTCATGCTATTTAATCTATTCTAAATACCTACTGCCTTATTTGACTCCTTTTAGTTATCTACCTACTCTTTATTTGACTTTTAGTTATCTACTCTTTATCTACTGCCTTATTTGACTCCTTTTAGTTATCTACTCTTTGCTATAAATTATAAACATGCAACATTAAAATTACGGTAATTCAAAATACATTATACACCTGCCATAAGTAACATAATATTCTGTGGTTACTACACCTTCTAATCTACTTTTAAAAAAAAAGAAAAAACGGAAACCCCACTTTTTAAAACAACGCTGGACACGCGTTGTTTGTAAAAGTGCGGGTTTTGGGGTTTCAATCAAATCAAATCAAACTGAGCCAAGTTTTATGTGTGGTCTGCCGCGGCGGTAGTAGGTGGCCAGTAATACCACTTAAATAAATACGTAAATCCCGATCATTGTTACTGTTGAACGTTTCGGCATTAAAACGAGGCTGTGGGGTGGCCACACTTGCAATGGTTTTCACCATGGGATAATAATATACTCCGCCAGGTATAGCATTCCGGTCACGTGGGCAACACGTAGTGACGTCAATCGATGCATAAGCAAGACCGGAATAAGTCATTTACAAATAGTTCGAAAGAGACGGATGACGATGACGAGTGACGTCATTACGTGTAGTTTGCTCCCGGAATGCAAGACTTACTTTTTTTGGATCATGGTTTTCACGTCGAATTCTATCAAGCGATGAATTAATCATTTTCGAAATGAAAGTTGTTTGTTTCATTCATAATTATGTTAACTACTCAGGTTCACGATAACAACTTTGTGTTCAAGCATCTCATCATCATAGCATCTCATCATCATCTCTGTGAGTTGTAGACTTCGCGGCTGACGTCAGTTCTCCAACAACCCACAACACATTTTTGTGAAATTTTGTTTACAGGTTCGTTAGTTACTAGAGTATATAAAAGAACGGATTTTTTTTCCGAGTCAGTTTTTAAAAACTTTTCAAAATGGCGGAGTTAAAAAAATATCCGCCACTTTGAAAACAAGACAATAGACAAATATTTATTTGCAGCAAAAACATACAAAATAAATTAAATAAAAATTACACGATTAAAAAAAACATCGTTTTTGCCACAAACCGGTCCCAACTCAGCATAATGCCGGCTGCTGTAGACAACCGGCGCTGGGACCCTATTCGGAGATTTGAGATTTTTATCTCACTCTTTTTCGTCTGTTCGTTGCTCTCGTTTGAAACGTCATAGGTGTGAGAGTGACCAAGATAAAATCTCATCTCATCTCACGCGCAGGAATAGCCCCCCTGGTCTTCCGTTCAAGAGGACCTAGACCAAAAAAAAAATCTGCCATTTTGCAAAAATACGTTTAGCCCATGGTATAATAATATACTCCGTTAGGTATAGCATATCGGTCACGTGGGAAATACTTAGTGACGTCAATCGATGCTTATGCAAGATTTCCAAATACCTAGTGCGAAAGAGACAGATGACGATGACGAGAGACGACATCGCGTGTTTGCTCTCGAAATGCTAGACTTTGTTTTTTTTTTGGATCAAGTCAAGCTTCAGTCAAGTTTTTAATCAAGCTGTTACGACCGACACAAAAAAGTTTTCTAATTCCTCAGTAGTTCCAATACCGTGGCGACTCTACTAACATTTTATAGAGTTGGAGCCTGTGTTATATCGCTGTTAACTTCACATAAACACAAATAAATTCATCAATACAAATAGACTAGTTCGTTTACTAGGAGAATAATGTCAATGGAGTTATTTACGGCTGATGGGAAAATAGAACGATTTTCTCGTTTGTTTTATACAGTTAACTCTTATTATTGGGTAAAGTTCGTATTGGCCGACTGGCTAATCTTGGTGTCAGAGTTTGTTGTTATACAAGCTGCGCCCCGCGGTTTCACCTGCGGTTAAAAAGTATCCTATGTGCTATTCTAGACTATACTCTATCTCTGTGCCAAATTTCATCCAAATCTGCTCAGCCGATCTGGCGCGAAGGGTAACAAACTCTTTTTTATAATATTATAGTAGGATTGTGACAATGTGGCTGAAGCATTAATATCCTGTAGTTTTAGTATTAACCTCTTTACTATGAGTACCCATACGTGTAGAGAGAGTTCCGTAGGTACTGTTTGAGAACGAGAAGTGACGTGGTTGCATCATACATTTTGTTTTATTAGAACTTAAGAGTCCGGCGACCACTTTAGACTAACTACTTCGCATCGGCTTAAGGTTTTCCATAACCATTTCGTCTAAAAGAAGATGACGAGCGAAGAGAGCAAGTAAAGATACTGACGAGCCTCTAAAGTTACCTGCAGAGTGACAAAGTGCAATTTAGTTTTTTTATGACTTTTGTACTTCTGTAATCATTCTTAAATAACTAAGAGTTTCTCTTGTATTATGGATTCATTTAACAGCGAATGATGTAAACAACCTCCATTTGTAAAGGGATTTTTGATTTGCTTTGTCTGCATATTGAATAAATCAGTCAAAAGTGACCTCTTAAAAATGTGAATATTTTTCATAGCTCTATTTTCTCTTGAGGATGTTTTTTAAAAAAACCAAGAACATAGAAGTGGAGATTATAGTTCATTTAATTGTACATGCTAAATTTCATCATAATCTGACAAATGGTTTCCAAGAAATTTGACAAGCGCGTTTGTATGGAAATTTCAGAGCGTCGCGGGGCTCTTAACAGTACACTCTTATTTTAAGGCCTGTAATTTTTTTTTTCATGAATGACGGAACTGGCTACATATCAAAAATATATTCTTCCCTGTTTCTACTACTTTCTAAAGATTACTGTAAATAAGTATTCCAGTAAGCCAAAAAAAAAAACTAGTGTTCAACTCAACCATTTTATATATACAAGGTAACCTCCATTCTCAATTGCGAGTACATACAACTATTCTACATAAACAACGAAATTTTCATAGTAATTGAAACAACTGGTGTTCGAGTACTCTAGTCGAGCTCCGCAACTACTTCGGTTGTTGTACTTGTTGTCCGTTCAAAGAGTTCTGGGAAGGCCACCCAGGCCGCCGCGTCTGCCAAACAAACAGACGAAGAGCAGACTACGTGGACGGTAGCGAGCGCACGCGCACTTTTATGCTGAAGAGAGGTTTAATGAGCGCTGCTGGGGATCTGATTGGACTGGATACTGTTATATCTCTGTATCTGTTGGGACTGTACTGTACCTACAGTCTAGGTATATGTAGGTAGAGTGAACAGGGGTTTTAAGTTTAGGGTGTACTGGGGGGCTATTCCTGCGCGTGAGATGAGATGAGATTTTATCTTGGTCACTCTCACACCTATGACGTTTCAAACGAGAGCAAAAAGGACGAGAAAAAGTAAGATGAAAATCTCAAATCTCCGAATAGGGTCCCAGAGCAAACAACACGATTTTCGAATAAGCGAATCGAGATGTGCATAGGTTTCACAATCATTCGGAAACGTTTCCGATCGGATTCCAAAAATGTTATATTCAATTTATTCAAATCTCAGTCCGTATTCATTGGTTTTTAAACGTGATTCATTCTTCCGATAGAATTTATACTCGATTCTCTATTCCAAATTTTTGAAAAGTAAACTGAGATTTGTATAATTTGAGTTTAAAATTTGAGAACTCCCGCTCAGCGCCCGGGGAAACGGCGTGACGATAATTAAATAAATAATAAATCAGGACATTGCCTCACACGGTCGCCTGACCCTAAACTAAGCAGAGCTTGTACTATGGCTGCCATAGACTAATATACATACATACTACATATAATATATTTCTAAATACATACTTATTTAGCTATTTGTATACAATCATTAGAAGGACACCAATTAAAAAAAATCTTAAGAAATGGCTTGTAGACAAAACTTTTTACGACATGAAAGAATTTTATGCCTCTACACATGGATCAGGTCCATATTTATATTATAGAAGGTAAATTACTTTACTTACTTAATCTAATTAGCCACTAAAATCTGATCTCAATTTAATTTTTAACTAAAATTAAGGCATTTTTATAGTATTTCACATAATAGTTAATAATAAACCATTTTAATAAATTAAGTGTTAGTAGTGTTTGTTCGTTAAATTGTTTTGTTTGATGTTAATTTTATTGAAGCGTGAATTAGATGTAAATATCTAGTTTAGTAAGTATTAGATAATTTTCTAAAATGTTAAATATTGCATGTCCGCTAGGACAAACTGTCGAGACTAGGTACTTTAACATACTTACTTCACCTTTTTATGTACACAGTTTTGAGCAATAAAATTTTACTTTACTTAAATAGATATTAACACCCAGACATAGCAAACACAAATGTTCATCACATGAATGTTTGCCCTAGGAGGGAATCGAACCCACGATATGTTATACTTATGATATGTAAAAATGACCAGGGAAGTATGCCTTTCAAACTGCAAATATTTCTGCATCTTGCTAAGTTTAATATTGTTGTTCGTTTTGATTTTCGATTGACTGCCTTACACTACTACGGCTCGGTCCAAAAAGGCCTAAAGGAATGTCCATCTTTTACGGGACCAATATTTAAATAGCAAAAAAAATAGCTACGTATTACAAATGTACCTACCTAACGTAATGCATATTTTTCTTAGCTAGGTTCTCATTTAACCAATAAATTTCCTCTTGAATCCCATCAAAATTTAATACGAAACTTAACATTAACCAAGCGGAATTCGTGCTCGTTAAATTTCATAAAAATTGTGAAAATAAATTTGTAATTTACTGGTTTGTTTTGAAAACAGCATTTTTGATTTCTCGAGTGGCAATGAACCGGAAGAAATATCTATTAGGCAAGCTGCACACCGATGCCATACGCCACATCGTTGAAAAATGAGGTGTAAGTGTTGTACACAGGTGTAAAGATGAAGATACATCTGCTAAAGCTAGATTTAAAAGAAAACCTATAATCCTACTGATTTAAATTTCCCATTGTGTTCAGTGGTTCAAAGGTTGACATCAAAAAACCGTTAGGTCTTTCTTAATTATAAAGATAGAATAAAAGCAAACTATACTTTGAAGATGGAATTTAAAAGAGATTTTAAGTAATTAATTTAAAATATTTTTTTAAAGATTCTCGAGGGACGACCACGAACCCGAAAGACGCAGCGTGAGAAGGCCTCTGGCAAGGTGGAATGACGATCTGTGAGGGTCGCGTGAAGCCGCTGGATGCAGGCAGCGCAGGATCGGTCGTTGTGGAGATCATAGGGATCATGAGGCCATTGTCCAGCAGTGGACGTCTTACGGGCTGACATGATGATGATGACTTTCTAGATTCTTATAGACTCGAATCATCACTTCATCATAGGCACATCTAGCTCTCGTTTCCCATAGGACCACTATGTGGACATCACGAACAATTATGGCGCTACATTCACAGTAAGTCCATCTACGCTACGGTGTACCCCTGCAGGGGTACACCGTAGCGTAGATGGACCCATGGCCTTATCAAAATACAGTTAAAATTGAAAAAAACATGCAAAGTAGTTGTACAATGACGTCACGATACCTACTCCTACACATTAGCTGTAAGCTATCACGGGCTCATTTCGTCGATATTTACATTAAAATAAATTATTTCAGTTGAACGCCATCTGCAATTAGACTGCCGTGTCCGGTTACTGATGACTGCTGGACAGTGCTGGACGGGATTGAAGCAAACAGATAATAAACAAATCATACTAAACTCAGAGAAACAAAAAACTCGATTGCAAAATGTAGATTAGGATGCTTCCAGGCGGGCCATATTTTAACCGCAATACTGGTCAGGGAATATACTCGCAATATTGCCGACTGTACCCGGCCATCATTAGCCATGTATGACTGTATGGCCTGGCCACACTCAAAATATTGTCGCAGTATTGCTTGGCTAGTATTGCAGTGAAATATGGCCCGTCTATATAGGCACCGAAAAGAAAAGAAGAAAAACTGTAGACTCGGATGTTTTTCCACCAAAAAATGGGAGGTGTAAAATTTGTAGCGAGGAAAAAATGCACCAATAATTTCACTGAAGTAAATGAAATAAATAAATGAAGTAATCTTATTGGCTGATTTCTTCTACTCTACAAAAATGCCCCTAATGAGCAATTGCTCGTTAACATTTTAGAACATGCATTTTATAAGCATTCTCAAAATAAAAAATAAACAATAAAACAAATAAATAAAAAATAAACTGATTTATTTTAATTTACTCTTTGGTTTTATTTCTTTGGTATAGGAGAACTTGCTACTTTTAGGGACTAATTACATTTATTCAGCTCAATTCAGTTTCAGACCGTAGAATACTCCAGATAAGTGAGCGTTCAGCGCTGAAACGGATGTGTATACGCATCCCTTACAAAATTGGTGTAGCTTATCGACGAGAACTGAATTTCATTTTATAATATAAGTATAAATAAGTGTAGTGCAAGCTGCCGGCTTCCTTGTTTCCTGAGAACTATAATCTAGGCTTATTCAAGGCCAGAGTGGATAGCTATCTTCTAAGTCTGCGTGCTTTATCTTCGACCCCATCGTCGCTTACCAACAGGCAGTTGATCTCAATCTCGGAAATATTCGCGATAAAAAAAAGTTAGTCCCAAAATTATACTTAAAAAGAAGCATTTTTAAGTATGACATTGTCAATACGTTTATACTAGAGTTTATACTGGTTTATACTTTATAAAGACGAATCTAACGATATTTTGCACTTCAAATTCTGTCCAGCAATTTAGATTACAGTTTAAATGGAAATCAAGTAATCCAGTTTACCCAGTTATAATCCACGTAGGTATAAAATGACAAATTGTTTTAAAATTAATTGTAGAGCTAATTCGTAGCATCTCGTAGCGTTCGTAGAACTCTAAAGTCGACTGACTTATAGAACTTCAAAAAAATGTATGCTACGAACCTGCTATTTGTATTACTTGTATCTTTCCACTTTTTAATAAACGTTAAATAAAGCCTGGGAAGATTCATTACCATATTTGTTCTACAATAATTGCTCCATCTTTTGTTTTTAGTACAATATTTCATCCGATCAAATAAATGGTCTGTAAGAAGCATAGATCTATACAATTAAAACTAACCTCGTTTTTAAAAATCTAAAAATTAAAAATACAACATTATTTATTTAGGAATAGTATATTCGGGAAGGGACAACAGGGACAGGGATAACTGGAAAGAGAGAAGACAGGCCTTTGCCCAACAAAGGGACATACCAGGCTGATATAATAATTTAGTAACCATTAATTAATTAATGTAATTCATGTAATGAATTCATGTTATTACCGGTGTTCCAAACCGGGTGGATATTGAAAAGGCTCAGCTCGGCCGAGAACCAGTGTCTTGGGAGTTTAGTCTTTCCATGAACTTAGTGCTAAAGTTATGAACTTTTATATTTTGCTAACTGTACCTTTCCATGTCAGCTGCTACATAAATGGAGCCCGATGTATGGCGACAGGCTCGCCCCTTGTCACATATACTGTATGTCACATAGTCTGAATACGTCCGGCTAAGTGTTGTAACACCTCTGCCAGCCCTTTCGGGGTTAGGGGGTCACGATAGGGTCACAAAAAGGTTGTTTTGTATCTTATATTTATAAATAAATAAATATATATATCGGGACACTTGCACACACGGTCGTCTGACCTCAAGCTAAGCAAAGCTTGTGTTATGCCTGCCAGAGTGATTTACATACATACATATTCGTATATCCTTTTAAATACATACCTAAATAGATACTAACACCCAGACATAGAACAAACACAAATGTTCATCGCAGAAACGTTTGCCCTAAGTGGGAATCGACCCCACGCCCCCAAACTCAGAATGCAGGTTCACTACCAACTGAGCCATTGAGGCAGTCCAACAGTCCCAGATTGTATCACCGAAAGTCTATAAAAGCTCGTTTAGGTCGTCGTAAGCCGCAGTGTTCTAATCAGGTCGGTGTCTCAAGCTGTTTATCGCCGATGGCCGCTAGTGCCCAACAATTGATCAAAAGACAGATGTAGTTGTCTTTGAATGCCTCTGGAAGCACGCCAGCGCTTTGATTCGGCGTAGAGTAGTTGGATGTGAGAGAATTTATGGGTGAGATTTAGTTACATGTACGATACACTTACATTACAGCTTGTCAGAAACAACGCCTACCTATATAGAGTTCAAAATGCCTTTTTTCTCGTTTTCCTTTATTCTTGTTTTGTAAATAGACAAACAGGCTTAGATGTGGTCTGGAGAAAAAATAAAACGAAAAGTTATTTAGCGAACATCATTAAATTTTATGAAAACCAATTTAAAAAAAGCATATTACAGGGCTGCTTATTTTAATTGAGATAATGTCCGATGAAAAGCGCTGTTTACCAAAATTTGACAGTGATTTACTCCATTAACCGTCCATTGTTGACATGTAACTAATTGAATAGCTTTCAAGGACCAATGGTTAAAAAAATGTAATTATCTTGTCAAGTTTCGGTAGACTTTCGTCATAACGACATCGACTCAAAAGTCGTGAAATAAAGAAACATCCTTATCTAAATAGATGAATGTTAAGTTTACCTTACATATCGTCACGCCTTTCCTCCGAAGGGGCGTGTAGAGGTGTACAACACCCACAATCCGCCGGACGATATTCAGTCCCAATGTGACAGGGGTCGAGCCTGTCGCCATACACCGGGCTCCAGTCATGTAGCAGATGACATTAAATACGCACGTATGTTCACACAATGAACAAATTGGTGCGTACCTTCGGCTGGGTTCTAACCCGCTCCCTCTAGCTTGCTTCTCCGACTAGGCTATCATCGCTAAGTTTACCTATGCATGTTAAATTATCCTAAACATGAATATTTTAGTCAGACCTTAAGTACCTTATAGGTCGTCGTGCTCTATTTTAGACCACAACGTCACTTAACATCAGGCGAGTTGGTGGTCAAACGCCGACCTATTCTACATAAAAAAAAAGACGAGTATTAAAAGTCTCTGCTCAACACCTAACCTGTGATTACAGAAGCGTAATGTAGGTGTTCTTAGTAGAATGCGCGGGGCGAGGCGAAACGCAACGAAACACAAACATCGGGCGGAAGCGGCCTTTGTGGCCGTCCGTCTGATACTCGTGTGCCTAATCCACTGATTGTTGCTTTTGATCTTCATTGGGTGGCGGTAGCAGTTTGATAAGGTATTCCTAACGAGAACAGGTGCAATTTTACTCTGGAAGAGTTTTTTCAGTTGGTTATCACTATGGCCCTTTTTTTATGGATGACTCTATGCTGTTGGCCACTGAGGCCTCGACAGCGTACCTACCGGGCATTAGGCAAGCGCAGATGGGGCAGGGTCTCAAAAAAAAAACTATGGGAGACGAGCGCAAGGGCACCTCTGACCTACGGCCTCGGCTTGGGCTGTCGCCGAAAAAGGGGCGTAGAATTGCCCTGGCAGCCCAGATCACTATGGGCCACTTGCAAAGCTCGGGTTAGTTTTATAACTCGTAGTTGACAGAGTTTAAACTGATAGCATATTGTCACGCTTTTCACATTTTTCAGGTGTATTGCAACTCCCACATTTCGTCGGGCTATACTCAGTCCCAAATGTGACTCGCCTGTTCCCATACACCGGGCTCCAGTGCAGTGGCAAAATTATTAAACAGGACATGACACTCCAATATTTACAAATAAGTTAATAGAGATTTTAATTATATTCCACTAGCCCGCCCCGGCTTTTCACGGTACCTGAAAACCTTCGGTGAAAAAAAATCTTACCGATGCGCGATGGTGAAAACCGCATCAAAATCCGTTGTGTGGTTTAGAAGTTAGCGGATACACAAACAGAGACAGATAGACGCGAAAAGCGATTTTGTTTTATATTAAGTAGAGACAGAGAAGAGAAGTAGAGAAACAAGTAACAAAACAAAAACCGCAAAATGTTGTACCCTATGTCACTTCCACTATCAAGACGATAAAAATGACAACTCACATGTCGAAATGCATCAAGCTGTTAAGGCTGTAGGGTGTGCCCATAGATAAACCGTTGATGGATGATAAACAAAATTGCTCCTAAAACACGACTCACCAGCGCGGGCAGGGGGCGAGGTAGCACTGCACACTTGCGATTGGCCGATCGTTTGGATGACGCAATCTGAGCTATGAATATAGTGATTGACACGACGACTAACAAACAAAATAATATATCGATAAAATTGAACACCTCCTTTCGTGGTCATAATTTACGACATCAAATTAATAACAAATAGTAAGATGAAAAACCTAGACAATACAATTTAAGTATTTACTTTGTCTGATCTGTTAAGAAATGAAATAATCTTAAAGACCAGGTACAAATTATACGTGACAGTTATAGAGTGCGCGCGCGGCTATCTCTCGCTTAGCACTCGCCTAAAAAAATACCGCCGAATGCGGTAAAACTATAGTCGGAATAACTGACTTAAAACGTACGTAAGTAATTTCCGTATTATATCATTAATCATCATTAAATCATAATGTGAGAAAACCACGGCATTTTCCATAATACATTTACAAACATAATATTTTTTGGAATCAAAATTGAATATCGATAAGTTATACCGATATATATCGATATCCTGAGGGTACAACACTAATTCCTCGCGAGCGATAAACTGGAGGGGTAAAACGAGACAGAGTGATACAAGAGAACACATGACAGAACAGGATGGAACGAAAGACATCAACGCGTTCCTTTTTGTTTTTTTTTTAATGTTCGTTTTTAATTCCGAAAATAATTTACTAAGTTTTCTTTAATTACTGTAAGAAAATAACTTCCTTGTGGAACGATATGCCTTCCTTTCCACAGCCGGGTGTCTTACTATGCTTTCCAAAAAGTTTGACTGCACAGTAACTCATTTTTAGATATTTTTTTGCTTGTTTTCTTCCGCAACTTCTCCGCCGAAAACCAAAACCAAACTGACGTACTCGCAGTAGCAAGCAGTGGATTTCAACTATTCATTTTCGCACGAGGGGAAACTGTGTCATAAGTCAACAGGTTTCATAGTCATTGGGTGTGCCAAAGCAACCTCATACATACATATATACACTCGAAAGCCATAACCCTCCTTGCGCAGTCGGGCAAAACCAATAGAGGACGCGAGCCTGTCGTTTAAGTAAACTGGAGGCTCGCAGCAAGCACGAAAAGGCCGACAAGCTCGCGAGCGACTCGGCTCCATCCCGCCTCGTTAAATTGATACGGCGACTGGAAAAAGCTAACATGATTATGGTACGACTAACGTTATCAGTCATAACATATCGTCACCCTATTCCCCCGAAGGGGTTGGCAGAGGTGTGTAACAACCACGCTTCGCCGGACGATATTCAGTCCCAAATGTGACAGGGGCGAGCCTGTCGCCATACTTCGGGTTCCAGTTATATAGCAGACTAGCTGCGCCCCGCGGTATCACCCGCGATTAAAAAGTATCCTATGTGCTATTCTAGACTACCTATAATCTATCTCTGTGCCAAATTTCATCCAGATCTGTTCAACCGTTCTGGCGTGAAAGAGTAACAAACATCTATCCATCCATCCAACCATTCTTACAAACTTTCGCGTTTATAATATTAGTAGGATAGGATAGGATAGTAGGATGATATTAAATACGCACAAACGAATATGTTCACATAATGAACAAAGTGGTGCGTGCTTTCGTTATGAGTCAGTCTCCGCCTTAAGATTCAATAGAGATAATTTGGTCATCATTGCCAAGGTTCCAAGTATTCCTTGTTCACAATAACCATGTTTACCAACGTACTGATAAATTATTACGATGAGGTAAGTATCCTAACACCCAACGCCAACATCCTCCCAATTCTCAAAAGCAGTAATTCTTGAACACGTTTTATTATTTTATTAGTTTACAAGACGTATTTAACTAGTTTCCGAGAATAAGTGCACGTGACGTGGACACCTATCCACATACTAACTAATAAATATGGTTGAAAGGCGGCGCTACCATCGCATTTTATCAACAAAACTAATAAACCACTAGGGACATTTTAGTTCCATCATTTAGCCGTTTCTACAAAAGAGGGTGTTGGTTGTACTAATAATTTTATGTGAGTTTTTGTCGCTTTAAAACTAAGACAATGTTTATGTTACTGGCCTCTGGATGGGGTGGCTTAGTGGCTGGTTAGTTTTTGACGGGTTGGGGCTAGGGGATAAGCGACGCTAAACACACCTAGCCTTGAGAGAACTAATTCTTTTGCGAGGCTTTCGAAATACACATTTAAGAGCTTGGCAATTTCTAAGATTTTTATATACAAGGCGGTACCGGCCGATTCAAACTTATTGCGGCTGTGAAGTTAGGCGCGAAACGCTGCGCAGTACAAAACGATGGTACGCGCGTGACAGAGAGGCAAGACGCTGTAAAGTTTCGCTTGCGACACACTTCACAGCCGTCATTAAGTTTATATCAATCTGTATCTAAATAGAGCAGTGCTCAGCCAGCTGAGCAGTCATAGATTAAGTAAGCTATTAGCATATTGTGAATAGGGCATAAAAATGTACTTAATAATAATATAAAAAAATGTAAGACATAAATGAAACAAAACATTAAAGCTTGAATTAGTCTGTAACTAAATATCTAGCTTAGCAGTGCCAGATTAAGTAAGCACATTGTGAGCAGAGATTTAATATAAAAATAAAAATGTAAGATATAAATTAAACAAAACATTTCCAAAAAGATTATCGTGATTTAATGTTAAGTGAACAAATTGAGAAATAAGACTCGTCAAACATTATTTCGAAGTACCAATAAATTAATATCACCTTTTCGGTTTAACGCCAAAACTCCCATTTCCTCTGGGGGCTTACCGCGATGTTTGATAGTAGCGAAAACTTTTTTGTTTTTGGCTCTAAACATTTAACCTAGTTCCTTTACGTTTCAGCCAGTGGCGCTTTATTGAAATGTATGAAGCCAAACTAAAATGAAATAAGTTTTCGTATCGATTACAACTCGTGGTAAGGGCCCAGTGGCCCTATTCGGAGATTTCAGATTTTCATCTCACTATTTTTCGTCCTTGTTGCTCTCGTTCGAAACGTCATAAGTGTGAGAGTGACCAAGATAAAATCTCATCTCACGCGCAGGAATAGCCCTCCAGTGGCCCTATTCGGAGATTTGAGATTTCCATCTCAACTTTTTTCGTCCTTGTTGCTCTCGTTTGAAACGTCATAGGTGTGAGATGAGAGTGACCAAGATAAAATCTAATCTCATCTCACGCGCAGGAATAGCCTTCCAGGTTGTAGTAGTGTTGCCAAGTATGATCAGCGCTTTTTCCCCATTTAGGGGAATTCGATGCTTTCCTTTCTGTGTCAAGTAACACTTCCGTTTAGTGGCCCTTCGGCATTTTTAAACTTATGTAACTTAAAAAACTATCTGTTTAAATAGATGTACGACGAATTCGTTTATTTCACAGTATTTAAGTTAAGGTTGAACATGAAAATTATTCTGAATACTTTGTAATACTGTTTTCAATGCATTGATAGAGGCAAATTGATCAAAAATACATTCTATAATTTAAATCTAATATAATAGTGTCGCGAACGAACAAGACAGTTGCCATGATAGATAGATAGATAGATAAACTCTTTATTGTTCACACCACAGATAACAAAACAACAAGAGAAAAATAATGATAAAACTTATTAAATAGTGTAACAACTGGCGGCCTTATCACTAAAAGCGATCTCTTCCAGGCAACCTTAGGATGGAGAGGATACGACAAATGAGTATGGGACAGGGTCATGCCTTACCATTTTATTGTAATTTCCTTCAAAACGGAAAGCGAAAGCGAAGCGATGGAGCAAGTCAATTTAGGTTCTAAATCTATATTTTACTTTTTTTATAACTGATTTTACTGCCTCGGTGGCTCATTTGATAGTGAACCTGCCTTCTGAGCGTGGGGGCGTGGGTTCGATTCCCACCTAGAGCAAACATTTATGTGATGAACATTTGTGTTTGTTCTATGTCTGGGTGTTAATATCTATTTAATTATGTATTTAAAAATATCTAAGTATCAGTCTCTGGCAGCCATAGTACAAGCTTTGCTTAGTTTGGTGTCAGTCGACTGTGTGTGGAAGTGTCCCGAATTTATTTATTGATTTGTTTATAGATAAGAAGATTTTTAAATTTGTAAATTTATGTACTTATTAGTAATTCGCTGATAAATATTATTATAGTTTTTTTTTTTTTTTTCTGGACAGCCTTGGTTCTCATCAACATTTAATCGTTTACTAGCTGCACCCCGCGGTGTTACCTGTGGTTAAAAAGTAGCCTATGTGCCACTCCAGACATCTATCCCTGTGCAAAATTCTATCTAAATCTTTTTAGACGTCCTGGTGTGATTAAGTAACAAACAACTTGTCCAAAGTATAGTAATATAATGTATTGTATCTATAAATACAGTATATCCATCCAAAGTATCTAAATTTTCGCAATTATAATTATAGTCACTAACAAACATGAAAAACATACAGTTGAATTAAGAACCTCCTCGTTTTGGAAGTCGGTTAAAACATTTCAAGTCACTATCAGTCAGTAAAGTGCCAAAAGGCTGGCGACGTTACGTCTATTGTATAATAATATACCTACTCCGCCTGGTATAGCAACACATAGTGACGTCAATCGATGCTTAAGCAAGACCGAAATAAGTCATTTACGACAAGTTCGAAAGAGACGGATGACGATGACGTCATTACGTGTGTGCTGAATGCTAGACCTTGTTTTTCTGACACATGGTTACGTTGTTGAATAGCAAAAATTTTAACACAGAAAAAATTTAAGCACCATGAAAAATAAATTACTTCGCCCGGTATAACATTAAGCAACACGTAGTGACGTCAATCGAAGCTTAAGCAAGACCGAAACAAGTCATTTACAACAAGTTCGAAAGAGACGGATGACAATGACGTCATTACGTGTTTGCAAATGCTGGACCTTGTTTTTTGGAACATGGTAAGCACCACCCTTTTTGGACGTTTGATCTTTCTATCAAGCGCTTTGACAGATCATAAAAGAACAACCATGCATTTGGAAAGTTTTTTCTACCTAAGAAACACGGGAAAACGTGGCAAACATCAAACAATAAGAAAATGTAATAAATCTCGCCAATACAGTCCAATGCTCTCTTATACTCAAACAAAATTTCAAAAACCGAAGGAAACGGCTCAATCACAAAAGCTTACTCAGAACGTTTAAAAATCAATTAGCGTTCACAAAGCATACGACGAATTTAGCCGCGTGTACCCAACTTTACCGCTAAGAACTCTGTCACAATAAAAAGATCTTCCAAGCTGTACAAGGTTAAGGGAAATTATGTACAAGTTAGTGCGGTAAGGTTGCTGGAAAGATGAGTGCATGTAATGTAAGACAATTCTTGCACGTGCGCGGTTAGACAAAAATAACATAGACTACTGAGACTGGTTGAAAGGGTGCCGTGCGCGTTTGCAGTGGGACAGTTTGAAGGATAGTGCTTTCAAAATTCGCACTTGAATATAAGGACGGAAGGGATAGTAAAGATAAAGATATACTAAAGAAAATTTTTTAACGAAATAAACTTACACTGGTACTTAAATTTATGTAGGAAAGATTTTTAATGATAGTAATACTAATGCGCCCCGAGGTTTGACCTGCGGTCCCACAGGATCTGTTCATTTTTCGGGATTAAAAGTACTCAATGTCCTTTTTTGTACTCCTGATAACGTGTATGCAACATTTCATGATGATTGGTCGAGTAGGTAAGGCGTGAAAGTGTTACAAATAAAACAAACGAAAATACCCAGTTTCGCATTTATAATATTAGTTAGGATTAGGATTGTATTTTACAAGTTATTTTGACAACTAAAAAAAAAAAAAAAACTATCAAACAGTGTTTTTTTAGTTTGAACCTCAATGTCTCCTTTGACGCAAAAGTTTCTGTTTATGTAACTTAGTTATGCTATGAAAAGTGGAGAAGGTCATCGAATAATTTTTCATAAACGTATGTAATATTTTAATTTAGTTACCCAATGTTAACCAAATATACCCTTACCTATATGTTACCTTACTGGGCTAACTTGCTAAATTAAATGCTTGCTAAAGTTCAATTCTAAAGCAATAATTTAAGCGTAAGCTACGAGTATATTCATATTCATATTCATTTTATTCATAAAATGTAATTTTACATGTCAATTTAAAAAATAATAATACAATCAATGTATAATAAAATAATACAGTAAAAATGTCAAATTCAAAAACTACACAACACAAGAACACATAACTAAAATAAAAATTTTAAGAATTAAAATTATTAATATAATCATATGTCCGAGTTATATATAAGTACATACTTACAAATTTCGCAATACATAAAAATGTTTATATCATTCCACATGTTCACTTAGTTTCCACGTGTTCATTTAGCCCACTTGCTTCTATACTGTCACGATAAGTCACCCAACTATCCTCTCTACTCCCCTTCCACTGTCCCCTTCCAAACGCAGCCTCATACTTCCGACCGTAAACAGGTAGGGGAAACAGCTGAAAAGTTTACGCTACTGAAACGCACTCGTTCGTGCGATTGCTTACACAGTGTCGATGGAAAGATATTAACTGTGCGGTAGATAATAATACATACTGTATATTGTGTTTGAGGGAGAATTACTTTGATAGATGGTAAAGGTAGTTCGTACTAGCGACACGGCCCGGCTTCGCACGGTACCTGTAAAGGTAACATGTCGTCACGCCTTTCCCCCGAAGGGACTAGCAGAGGTGTAATACGACACTCACACTTTGCCGGAAATATTCAGTCTGAAATGTGACAGAGGGCGAGCCTGTCGCCATATACCGGGCTCCAGTCATGTAGCAGATGACATATACTCGTATATTTAAAGACACTTAGACCTTCCATGAAAAATTATCTATCTGATGGTGAATTGTTTGTCGATTTAAAAACTGTTGCGTGGTCTTCCATAAATTATAACTACAGAGACTTTATACAAAAAAAAAAAAAGAAAAAAAGAGAGAGAAAGATTTACCACCTTACTAATATTCGTTGTATGCAAAACTTTACTTACAGTTTCAGTAAAGTATCCATAACTTTACTGCAACGGGGAAAGAGGAGGGATTCATCATCTTCATCATCACCTCATCATCATCATCCCATCATCTGTGAAAACGAATGATTAGTACTTGACACTGGCAAATGCACATGACGTGCGATGCCAAATTCCCCTGAATGGGGGAGAAAAAATATATTCGTTGTATTGGATAAGTTTAAAACTGTTTTGTCTGTTCCTTCTTAAAATTTTTGAACTCGATCGAAAAAGACAAAAAACTGTATAACTGTTCCGAGGCTACACGAGGGGAAAAGTAACTCTTGTTTTTTTTTTACTTTGTTCTGTAACAATAATAATTGGGGTTGTTCCTTACTCATCCTTCGTAAACTCGTCCTCTTTAACAAAAAATCTCAACTCACAATGAAACTTGGTATTATCAATAAATAGTATTTTTCAGACCTATATGATCTACATAATTATGATCAGCGTGTATGGATAATGAGTTGTGATGATGAAGTAAATAATAAAATGATCTTAACTAATTAACACTTCTTTAGAAATTAAACTTTCTTTTTAACAATATACCTAAATCTAAATAAACATAAAAACGTTTTTTGATAAAAATAGTCCTCAAGTCACTTTTATCGGTCGACTGAGAGCAAGACTGAGTTCAGTATAATAATATGCTTGTTGTAAGATACTAATATTTATTCTG
Source organism: Peribatodes rhomboidaria (assembly GCA_911728515.1). NCBI lineage: Eukaryota > Metazoa > Arthropoda > Insecta > Lepidoptera > Geometridae > Peribatodes > Peribatodes rhomboidaria. The sequence continues at coordinate 5,884,770 of OU452190.1, forward strand.
TGGTCTGTTACGTTGATACCTTGCTATGTCTCATGATCCAAAAAATCAAGTTCTAGCATTTACCAAACACGTAATGACGTCATCATCAGCCGTCTCTTTCGAACTTGTTGTAAATGAAATATTTCGGTCTTGCTTAAGCATCGGTTGACGTCACTACGTGTTTCTGAATGCTAAACCTCGCGGAGATATATTACACTATGCTTTATTCTTCCCACATATCTACCCACTATACTATGTGCTAGCTACATTATAAAACATCGCTTTTACCTTTCAAAAATCACCAAAACACATTCATCATTACAAGAAAACATTGTAGGAGTTTCCCAGAACGAAATTAGCCGCGCTAAAGCAAGAGTCTAATTAAAACCACTATAAACAATGATTTCCACCGCACTGACACAGTCAAACAATAGTTAGTACGCAGAACAACAGAATAAATCGTAGTTAGTAAGGAAAACGTCGGTTTATGCAGACGTCGGCAGTTAATTTATAATTATCTATGTTCCGTTGTAAAAATATTCCCACCAATTTACGGGTGGTAAGAATGTGCTGTTTCAGCCTAGGAAAATAAATAAAAAATACTCCTTTATTAAGGAAAAAGTTTAATCGCCTACCTACTGTTGAATTTAAGCTGTGAACACTATGTATGCATAATTAATGTCATCTACTACATAACTAGAGACCGGTGTATGAGCACAAGCTCGCAATTTGTCACATTTGGACTGAATATCGTCAGGCGAAGTGTGGGTGTTGTAATACACATCTGCTAGCCCCTTTAGGGAAAGGCGGGACGATATGTTGTACTCGTATGTGTAATCTATGCACAGACTGGTATTAGTAAATACCTAGTTCATAAAATTGTATGTCTTAGACCTAGACCAACAAACATTCAAATCATGATAATTATTATCAGTCCATACTCTCCTCCTGAGCATAGGCCTTTCCTTTCTTCTTGTACGCTACTCATTCCGATCCTGTGTTAGAATTAGGATTGCGCTATATTGGACGGAAGAAGTTCCTGAAGATCTCTGAAAACTCGAATTTCATGCCTGACTTAAACTTGCTCATGACAAAGAAAAATGGTGTTTTTACGTATTGGGGGCCAAGGAATAATTTGATTACCTCCGTCAACCAAGTTAGTTAGTCTATTGTGTTTATTTTTTAAACAGACTAGGAAGCGTTTGACTACTGACTCGCCTGATGGGACACGTGTAACACGTTTGCCTAGGAGATACCTATTCACTTTACTCTTAAACTTCCCTGGATTGTATTTAGGTGGAAAGACAGACGCAGGCAACGAGTTTAATAACACACTTGGTCTTACTGGAAATGTAAAGCTAACTTTATCTGAATAACATAACATAGAAGAATAGAATAGAAAAGTTTATTGTCATAAAGTCACACTCATAATAAAATTCATTACAATGTATTAGGAATGCTCCTGTCATGTAGGTACTCGTCATTTTACATACATTGATTTTTATTTCTAAATTTTAACAAAATTTCAATTATTCGTTATCGTTATGCCTTTCCCCCGAGGGGGCTGGTAGAGGTATACAACACTCACACTTTGCTGGACGATATTCAGTCCCAAATGTGGCAGGGGGCGAGCCTGTCGCCATACACCGGGCTCCAGTCATGTAACAGATGACATACAATACGCACATACGATCACACATTGAACAAACTGGTGCGTGACGTCGGCTGGGCTTGAACCCGCTCCCTCGGGCTTGAGAGGCGGGCCTTCTCCAACTAGGCCATCATCGCTTACTGTCTGAATTTTAATACTTTGAACTATTGTTATCAGGAATGAGGAGATCCGTAGACGAACCAAAGTTACCGACATAGCCCAGAGGATTGGCAAGTTGAAATGGCAGTGGGCAGGGCACATAGCACGAAGGACTGATGACCGATGGGGTCGAAAGGTCCTCGAATGGAGACCACGTTCTGGCAAGCGCAGCGTAGGACGTCCACCCACAAGGTGGACAGATGACCTTGTCAAGACCGCAGGATCGCGCTGGATGCAGGCCGCTACCAACCGGTCTTATTGGAGGTCTATGGGGGAGGCCTATGTCCAGCAGTGGACGTCCTATGGCTGATGGATGGATGGATGGAACTATTGTTACTACAATTACAGACTGTGTATGTCTGTCTTGAGGATTTAATATGTTTTTTTTTTAATATCAGTCTGGTATGTCCCATTGTTGGGCAAAGGCCTCTCTTCCCTTCTTCCAGTTTTCCCTGTTTTTAGCTTTGGACGCTCGTCTTTCGTCTCTTTCTTATTATTGCTTAAAATAAATTAAAATCTATTAAAAATAAATGAAAAATGTCTACCACTACGCACGCACGCTACCTCAACCATATAGTTTAGAAAAAAAGGCACCAATAAACAACAGATTCTTCAGCCCTACACAAGCCTACACGTGCAACGATTGTTTGTTGTTCCAACAAGTGTTCGAGTCAATAAGTTTTTATTGTTGTTCAACGACAACAGACGCGTTTATTTAGTGCCGGGGCTGCGGCTGGACATGATTACCGCTCGTTAAAATTACGGTAGATTTCGTTTACTGACACGGCGATAGATTTTTTCTATTTTTTTTTTAAGATTTGACGTGTTACGATCGTGTTTTGTTTATTTGATTTAACTTGAAATGTTACGTTTCCTGGCAGGCGGTGTCAAAGTGGTATCATATTTTTACTAGCTGCGCCCTGCGGTTTTAGTCGCTGTTACAAAGTGGCCGATGTGTTTATCGACGGTATCACTTATCTACATACACAACGATGGATTTCAAAGTCACATAGAATCAGTTGAGAAATACGATCTGTCAAGGAGGACAGCCGAACATAAGCCAGGCGTTCAAGACAGGCGTTTAGCCCACAGAGCCACTAGTACACCAGTCATATAACTCATTTCCGAAAATGTATGAAGTTGACATAAGCTATCGAAATATCGCGTTGTCTATTTATTATCTATTTATCAACTTTTTCAATCAACATTTAACGTTAGAGCAATAGCGACTGAAACAATAGAATCGCTTCAGCGTGTGCCTTTTTTTTATGATATCAGGAAGCTAAGAGAGAGTTACACAGAAGGTGATCCAATCATTTGATTCGATTTCAAGATCGTACGATCTACGAATAAATAAATAGCGCTTTTGTGAATCGCCATGTCACTCTGTTTTAGCCGCAAATTTTTTTTGGTCAGATGGAAAATGTGCAACCAGACGCCCTTCCGCGTTTGAAGGTCACGGCTGTGCAGTGTGGCGCCTGCCTCCGCCAATCTCAGCATGACGCCCTGTTCTAGGACGCCCACATAACCCTAACTAACGAAATCTACCCGCGTGACGCACGTCATCGCAGATTTTAATCGTTAATCACTGCGTCTGAGTTAATAACTGCTGTCGTGGCATTCTGAAGATAATCCTAGATTACTGGATTTCGTTTTAGTGATTGCAAAGTGAGTTTAATGTTTTAATTAATTAGGTAATCCTTGCGTGCTTCTCGGTGCGTCGTCGTATGCGGTGCTGATCGGCGCGCGGACTTAATTCAACCTCTAGTTTTTTCGTCTTTAAAGATGTATTTTCAAAATATATTTTTAGTGCTAGTGCTTACGTTATACCTACTATAAATAAATTCCTGTGCAAAACTGCATGCTTCCTTAATACGCACCTGTTTAACTGTTTAGATGATGTAGGTACGGTGTTTTATTCAACCCTCAAGAGTCTTACAGTTTTTGGATTGAATTATAAACGACAAATTAAATATTTACTACCTAAATTAAAATACCTAACGTCACGACGTGTATGCTACGTTTACTGTCACGACACGTAGTATTCCTGGGATCCTTTAACTTGTAAATATTGGTGTTTCTAACAAAGTATTAATTGTAACTTGCGACTTTAAAAAAGAAGGAGTTTCTAAATCAGTTGTTTTTTTTCATGTCTGTGGCCGCATTACTCCGTAATTTACAATAAGTTTAACGGGACAGTTGACTTGACCGTGACTTTCCTTTGGCTGCTTGGCATAACCAGTCAGTTGTCTTTTTTACCAATTTTAGAAGAAAGTGTTTGAGTTGTTGAGAGGTTTCTCAGTCTATTTTCGCTGTAATTTTCACTGTGGTTTTCTTTATTTTATTTTTGTTCACATGCACATTATCCAATTATTTCATCATGTTATTTGAGTATGATTTTATTATTGTCGACCACAAACCGGAAGACGCAGCGTGGGAAGGCCTCCCGCAAGGACTGACGATCTGGTGAGGGTCACGGGAAGCCGCTGGATGCGGGTAGAGCAAGATCGGTCGTTATGGAGATCATTGAGCGAGGTCTTTGTCCAGCGGTGGACGTACTCTGCACTGACATGATGATGATTATTTTCATAACACTAACATTGTTACCAATGCGCTCGCGCTGTCACAGCGTGACTCCGTCTCTACTATCCATCCTCCATCCATCCTCTAGACTTAGAGAACTGAACAAAAACTCAAAACCAAAACAAACATTATTACATAAAACATTCAACGTAACACATTTACGTGTTTACCTTATGCGTTTAAATATCTTCAATTTATTTGTCTAATTCCGTTCTTTGTTTGAATCTTTTGTGAGCAATTAAAAATCATTCCAGTCATTCGGCTGACAGCTGTAAACTGAGGTGACGTTGACGACTGCGCTGGCAATATATTTATTGTTTTAGTGCCAGTCCACTGGAATGAACGCTGGAATTGGGCGAGTGATGTAATGTAAACGAGGCTTTTTGAACTTTTTTATTTTAATAACTGACTTTACAGAATAGAGTAGATAGACAATTATGTGGAATGCGGATTAAGGTAAGCATTTAATTGCTCATCAGGAAGACATCAAATGTCCCTTCAGACTTTTTTTAATACACTTACTTAACTATTTTCAAATCTTCTGTAATATAAAAAGCCTAGATTGACTAATGGTACATATTATTGTAACTAAAGATAAAAAAGGGGTAGGTGGCGCCTAATTTGTGAAGGGTTTGTCAGTAATTCTCGAAAGACGCAATTGCCCTACAGACATTTGTACCTGTTGACCCTAAGACATCGAAATAATATAAGGAAGAAGCGGCACGAGTCTAACTTCTAGTACACAGTGCGTGGACCCAATATTACTACAAGCAAACGGACACTACGCAGCTCCGTTGACATTATTATGTTACGTGTAGCAATAACAAAGATAGAGACACACAAGAGACTATAGCGAGAACGAGACAACAATAATTATCATCATTGCGACTGGTTGCGTTTTTTTGTGACTACGGTGAATTATGTGCATGCACCTAATTTATGCGGTCCTTAAAATGGACCACATATGTATGGACATATATCCACATGGTATGGATTTTCATACCGTTTCTCCCTTATAATTGACAGATATATTATTATTATATTATTTATTTATTTTTTCTAGCTATAGTAGAGTAGTACCTAGAGCTAGATTTGCTAACTGAATTCAAACCATCCAAAAAGCACTAGAGCCCAAATTAGAGTCTAGACAAATCGATCAACCACTCAAGCGATCGACTCTTGCGCAACGAACGAATGGCCAATCGCAGTTTATATGAAAACACACTTCAAATCTAATAAATGGGATACAAAACACTTGTGCTTCATAAATCTTGATCTATTAGAAGTCTATGGGTTCTTATCGGACGTTTTTACATGCTTTTTGCTTGCAAAACGTTTATTGCGGTTTGAATATCGATAGTGCTTTGTTGAGTGCTGAGTTGTTCTAAAAACGTAGTAGAGTTTTTGAGTGAGCGAAAAAAGTTGTATAGAGTTTTGTAACTTGCAGGGCCCGTATCATGACGTCATATTTCCTGATGGAGCGCGACCGCGAATCGTATCGCCGCGCAATAAGGTTCATGGTCGTACAGCGTCGGAAACAAAACGTGACCATCATGGCAATCTTACTTACAACGCGAAAGTTTGTATGAATGGATGGATGGATGATTGTTACTCTTTCACGCTAGAACGGCTGAACAGATCTGGATGAAATTTGGCACAGAGATAGATTATAATCTAGAAAAACACATAGGATACTTTTTAACCGCGGGTGAAACCGCGGGGCGCAGCTAGTAAATTATAAAACTTGCTGCAATTTTTCGAAATAATGTTTAAAGTGAACACTCGCGTGACTATACCCTCGACGAACATCTTAATTCGAGTCTAGGGGTAAGCTGAAAATCAGCCTTGCTTAAACTGATCTAGTTTTACGCAGCTCAGGGGGCTTACCACAACCTCTTAAAACATCATTAATTAAGCCTTACTTCGTAATTTCGTACCATGACCACCCTAAAAGTATTCCTGTTAACGTTTTGATATCGCTTAGCAGTTTTGATGACGTCACTCGATTTCGTTCATTCAATCCAAGGAACATTTGCTTATAAACCGTACCATGACCTCTAAAGTATTCCTGCCGAGCTGTCAAAATAGCAGGAATGATACAAATTACAACGATTGTTAAAAAGTTGCTCTCCGTGTAACTTTTTCTATTTATTAGTGAGTTTTTGCTGTGTTTCTGAGGTTCTATTTGTAATATTTAGCAAGATGGCCGATGATTTGGAAACTTTTGAGTTTCTTGAAGCAGATAATAGAAGCTCCGTACTACGAAGGGCGCCTTCAGACGGGCTCCAGAAAAAATTTCAGCCCTTTTTCACATAGTTTTTTTTTTTTTGGCTAAGTCCGCTCCTTTTGATGCACTTGTTTCTTCCACTTGTTTCTTGAATGAGCCTTCGCCTGCAGACTCCTATTAAAGCACGCAGCGATTTCACTGTGGGTTTTTAAAAAGTCTCACACGATATCGAACTGCTTCGCTGAGACTGCGGCCGCTGTGACAAATTATTCTAAGCATTAAATTCTAGATATCATCAAAATAATTTTCACAAATTTTAATTGTAAAGCAATTGAATTTTAGTTTACCTTCATGATCATGGGTAGATTTAATTTACGTTTTTGAGGGGAACCGAAAAGATGGTGTCATGATTTTGTATTATTTTCTAAAACGAAAACTCGCCTTTACTGAAAGAGGGAAAGAGGAGAGGGATTTATCTCACTTGTCATCATCTTCATCAGAGATTTAATGAAAAATGTTATGAGAAACATACGGATGACTAGGTGGTATGGCTATGTTGCCTCTAGCCTGCCCTATGGGACAAAACAAAAAAAAAAAAATTTTGACATTGTTCATACAACCAAGTGTCGCCAGATGTTTCTTAGGAGCGATTGTACGCTGGTGAGGAAAATAAAAATTCTTAGGGAAGAAAATAGAAACCGTAGTGTTTTTACTTGCAACTTGTAAAAACCGTAAGTGTAATTTCCCTGTATCGATAGGATATTGTAGGCACGATTTCGCTATGCGGTCGTACTATTGTACGACCCCGATTGTACGATTTTTACATGGCAAAAATCGTATAATTACGATTGACATCGTACATCTGGCAACACCATACTCCAAAATACGCAAAAGTACCACAGAGTGTATAAAGGCACTTGTATCGTACATTCTTTTGACATCACTGTAGCAGGAGTAAAAACGTTTTAAAACATTATTGTTTTCAATGCTTGTGGTATGATACAAAACAATACTTATTAAGGAATGTAACAAAACGTTCCTGCGCAATGATGTTTTTGTAAAAGTTCATGGTAAGCCCCCAGTGCTGAGCTTACTCCGTTTGCCACCGTAGTTATCTGCCTATTGCACCTAATTATATCTATTGTTTTTTTTTACTTTGGCAATAAATATATTTCATTTCATTACAGGGACCCTATTCGGAGATTTGAGATTTTCATCTCACTTTTTTCATCTTTGTTGCTCTCGTTTGAAACGTCATAGGTGTGAGAGTGACCAAGATAAAATCTCATCTCATCTCACGCGCAGGAATAGCCCCCCAGGAAGCCGTCTTGGTACAGGCCCAGTTGAAAACAGCAGCGCAAAAGTTTGATAAAGTGTTGATAAGGTTTTTTTATTGTGGCATTTTTATAAAACTAGCTGGGCCTCGCGGTTTTACCCGATCCCATAGGACCGTGAATGACTTGATACCATTTCGGACACATACATTTCGGACATGACTTATCGTCACGCTTGTCCTCCGAAGGGGCTGGCAGAGGTGTACAACACACACACTTTGCCGGACACTCTGTCTACGTGTAAATTAAAAAATTAAAAAAAAAACCCTGACACTGATTTTCATCAAAATAACTATTTTAAGAACATTCGACTAGTTCACCTATCAAACAAATCGAAAAAAGATAAAGCTGCATGTGAAGTTTTAACTAAAGTTAGTAATTTATTTGAGTCTGGATATCTGTTCTGTGATTTGAGTCACTATCGAGTGTCACTGTTAGGGTCATGAGCTAAAAACTATTATAATCTTGAGCATGCAAAGCTCAAAATATTATTAAGATTTTTTTCTGAAAAAGGGTCTGTTACATGTAACAAAACACTACCTACGAGATGATCCTTGCTCTTAAGATGTAAACAGACAGACGGACAAGCAGCGCCAGATAACGGCAATGGGTTGCCCACTTGCTGCCGTGCTTTTTAGGGATGTTACCTCTTGATATCGATAACGTCTTCTATCGATGGTTGTCGATGATTGAAAATAAGTTAGTTGATAATAAGATAGCTGCAGGCTATGTTTTTTTTTGTCTTTAAGATGAATTTTGCTTTCTTCCGATGATGTTCGCGACCGATTTTGCAATTTAGGTAGTGTTCACAAGCCGAGATCTGATCTGTTAACAGTTTTTTCAGTGACATTGCCTGGGATTGCAACGTATAGAATATTTACTTGTGACTTTTAAGATTGTAAGAAATGATTTATGTACTTATTGAAAAATTTATTCGATCGATGAATTCAATTTTCAGGCGTAATTTAACTGATAAAGCCTGATTGCGTCGTTGGATCTACCGGCGTGATAATCGGATCGACGGTAGGAAACCCTACGACAGGGTTTGTGAAAGCATTGACTCTTGTTAAAAATGCGGACGCTGTTTTTTGGATAAAGTGCTTTTAGAATGACTTGAGTTTTTATTTTTTCGATATAAGTAAAACGTCCTTGTAAACTGGGAAATAAGTGCCATGCTTCTGTGGGAATCGCGGGCGATTCGGCCCTGCGACGGCTGCAGTGTGTGACTTAGTTGTGTCGTTATTATTGGATCTGATTAGATTTGATTTGAGTGGTTGAGAACCACTATATATACCGTATTCATGTGAACGCGTCTGAATGAGGTTAGTCATAGCCCGCTAAGTTTTGCCAGATAGCCGATGTTAAGAGCCAATATCATCAAAACTTTCAAAACCTATCGATATCGATAATTTTATCAGACATCTTCCATCCCTAGTCGACAAAAGGAGTAGACATACTTGAGCTGTAAGTTGCGTGAGTACCACTTCACCTGATATTTATGTTTCGTTATCTTTACTCTGTAGGCCTATCTCCTTGACATTGCACAGAAGCTGGCGAAATGGATACTCCAGGGTATCGAGCAATCGAGATTTTGTCGCTGTTACTCGCAATAGAGATGTTACGAGCGTGAGGGGGACAGACATAATACTACAGAGTATTGGCGTTTTTGTGAGGGTAGTCTTGTTTTTAACATGTTTAGAACATAAGTAACATTTTGAAATATATTTACTACTTATAGAACTTTGAGGTGGCTTAGATTTATTTTTTCCCATGACGTTATTACATTGACGAAAATTTTTTTACCAAAATTAAAATAGGATAGTAAGTATTTATGTACAACTCCGTGAATTAGTGGGTAAGTAGTAAGTACTTCCAAAGTTTACAGAAAAGTACTTATTTCTTCGGGTTTTTGTCTCGAATGACGAGGATAATCCAGGCTCTACAGTTTCTACGCGTTATGTACTTAATACGAAGTGTTGAAATCTCGATGAAAAATCGTTTGAAAATATCTTGAAACCTGATTAAAATCAATTCAGCCAATGCAGAGAAACAGAAACAAACACACAGCGACACACAAACTTTAGTGGTTACATAGTTAAGTTATGTTCTTGCATAATACGATATTTTTAATTACATAGTAAGTACTTACCTAATTGCAAAGTAATAGTCCATTCTAAACGGCCAACGAATGATTTACGATAAAGAGTTCATAAGAGCGTCCGAAATCCATAAGTATTCGGGCAGACTGCCGTCTTCCGTTGCCAAAAGAATCGGCAATGGACTGGCGGGAACAAAAGCGTTTTTATAATATTTTTCATTATCATCAATCACCCCTAATCTTTTACACTTGGAGTAACGGTGCAACCGCCTCAGAGCCTTATTCCGAAATTTCAAGGAGTTGCGTTGCCTCGGAGAGGTGCTAGGTAGAGGGAAATCTATGAATACAAAAAAAGAGTAATGAGTAAAAATGAATTCCCGAAATACGCGCATACATAACTTGCGAACGACTGCATTAAGTAAATTGTTTTTTTTCTTGCGTTCGTTATTGTCAAGACAAAGTTTGTATAAAAAATGTAATTTGTAAAAATTAGAAAAAAATATGGTGGTACGAAGTTTACCGGGTCAGCTAGTATGCAACGTCTTGCTTTGCATTCCCGCTGAATTTGAAGAGGTAGTCTCTCCTCCACAAGCAGAGCACAAATAAACTATGAACAACCTTGAAATAAAAAAAAACAAAAACAAAATAGCTTTCTTATATTAAAAAAAAAACAAATAGCTTGCTTGTAAAGGACTTTTTTTTTTTTATTTTTTTTTTTTAATGTGATGATTTATACTTATGGACTATGTCTGAAATAAATGATATGAGAATCAATAATATTTGATTTGATTTACACTGCTTTATCTTTTTCGATCGAGTTATATATATGAAAGAATCATAAAACACTGTACCTATTAATTTAAGTGATAAAAGTAAGTAATTTATTAGTAGTTATGGAGCAGAAGTTAAAAATGATATAATTCCGAAGCTTATTGTACCCGTAACACTAATTTAATTTTCATACACTGTTAATTACTGTTAATCACTGTGTGTTGTTTATCTTTATTTTAAACTACCCCACCCGCGGTTAAGAAGTATCCTATGTGCTATTCTAGACTATAATCTATCTCTGTGCCAAATTTCATCCAGATCTGTTCAGCCGTTCTGACGTGAAAGAGTAACAAACATCCATCCATCCTTCCATCCATTCTTACAAACTTTCGCGTTTATAATATTAATATATATTAGTAAGATTTCTTTTGTGCGAGCCTGTCCCGAAAAGAAGTGCCGTGGAATTGGGCAAGCGAATCTCAAGTGGAGGACGATGCATTTAGACCACACTCGTGCAATCAGGTTACTAGTGAAGTGCTCCCAGCACGTTTGTACGTATACTGGTATAGTCGACCGAGCGCAGCGAAGGCCTCCGCATACACTGGGACAAGTCCGCTTTTCCATGCAGATGGGAGTTTGGAGTTTATATCCTATCGCACTAATATTTTAAACGCGAAAGTTTGTAAGAATATATGGATGGACGGATAGATGTTTGTTACTCTTTCATGCCAGAACGGCTGAACAGATCTGGATGAAATTTGGCACAGAGATAGATTATAGTCTAGAATAGCACATAGGATACTTTTTAACCGCGGGTGAAATCGCGGGGCGCAGCTTGTTTGTATATAAAAGCGATGATAGTCTAGTTGGAGATGGCTCGCCGCTCAAGGCAGCGGGTATATAGGGCCTGAGTAGGTCCGATCCTAGGCGAAGGCACGCACCAGTTTCTTAGTTTGGGAACATTTCTGCTACTTAACTGAAGTTCGGTGTATTATATAGGTAGTACCTGGATGGCCGAGCTTTGCTCGGTATTTTTTTTTATTTTTTAATTGTGTTTTTTGGATAATAAACAATTGATTTTAGTCTAACCTCAAAGCAAACACTCATTGACTTCGTGTTACTTAACAACGCCATCTGCTGTTGTGTCGTTAAAGCAATTACTCGTAGTTGCTCACAAAAAATTGTATTATTGTTCGCCAATAGATGTCAGGAAGAGTCATATTTTTCAGTTGAGATTGATTATCGATAAAACACGAATAAAATTACATTTTCTAAAAATGATTCCTAGCTAGATCGATTTATCGCCCCCGAAACCCCCTATACACTAAATTGTATGAAAATCGTTGGAGCCGTTTCCGAGATTCCAATTATATATATATATATATATATACAAGAATTGCTCATTTAAAGATATAAGATTTAGCGACAGGCTCGCCCCCTGTCACATTGAGGACTGAATGTCGTCCGGCGAAGTGTGGGTGTTCCACACATCTGCCACCCCTTAGGAGGAAAGGTGACGATACATTATGTTATGATAATGGATCATAACTTTAGTACAAGTTAATCCGATCTGCATGAATTTTTAAGGCAAGAATTTCTTTACAAAACAATTTTTATGTTCAAAAATGAGCTGTAAGTCCACGCCTTTAGCTTATAATAGGCCTAAGGGATTATGCATGGAGAGACGTAAGTGTGTCCCGAGGTCTTACTTCGAAGCTAACTACTAGTTAGCTATAGGTAATTAGGACTAAACACCATGCAATACTAACTTTTTGTATTGAAAATGTAGTAACATTACTATTGGAAAACATTTATACTAGACCTACAGTAAATTCAAGTAATCGCTTCCAATTCCCAATCTTCCTTTCAAAGATCAAATATTTTCGCCGACACTTTTAAAAAGAGAGCGCTCCAACGGACCAATTACAGAGACGTGACGAAGGTTCACCGTCAAACGGGAAAGGAGGCTAATCAGAGAGATTCAATAGGCGGAAACCTTCGGCGAATTACCGGGACATACAGGAGGAATATGTCTCCTTGCAGCAGTATGGGGACTTCTAAGAACCAAGCACTTTTAAAAACCTGAATCTAAATACTCGTATTAAGACGCATGCAACGTTGTTGCAATGGCAGCCTAGTTGGTAGAAGGTCCGTCTCTCAAGCCAGAGGGAGCGGGTTCGAACTCAGCCGATGGCACGCACCAATTTGTTCATTGTGTGTGCATATGTGCGTATTGTACGTCATCTGCTACATGATTGGAGCCCGGTGTATGGCGACAGGCTCGCCCCCTGTCACATTTGGGACTGAATATCGTCCGGCGAAATGTGGGTGTTGTATTACATCTCTGCCAGCCCCCTCGGGGGAAAGGCGTGACGATATGTTATGTTATGTTACAATGTTGTTATACATAGGTATACTGAACAAGTACAGTGATTACAACAAGCTCCAAAATAGTGTAATAACAGGTACTTAAGGGCAAGACAAAAAAATCTCCATGCAAAATAACTAGTCACGTGACCAATTTTGGAAAGAGACTCAGTTTATTTTTCTCAGGTTTATCTAACTTTTGCTCTAAAATTGTTTACTTTGACGGGTAGGACAACACCCTGTATAATATCTTATCGGTATTAATCTACCGCCGTTTTGGAGCACCCTGAGATCAAAGAGCAAAAAATGGCGACAAAATAGAGTGTATATCTCAGTATATACTGTGTTGTTCTTCTGAGTAGTGGCTCTTTTACCGAACAAGTCGGTTGAGTCCATTATAAAACTTTGACGTTCAAACGTTTGACGTTGTAAGTGCATCTTCGACACCCAATTAAAAAAAAACGTTGTGACTTTTTGACTTTGATACTGGAAATATTTGTAGTAGGTACATAATTAAATTACTTATATTAAGTTTTGTCACTATTTTTTTAATTATTATTTTATTTTTTAAAGTTTTTTACACAATGACACTTTAACAAGTCTCCACGTCTACGCCGTAGCATCGTCGTAGCATTCTCACTCTATAAATCTCGTAAAGTGCGTAGCGAATTTTTCATCTCATTTCTAGGCAAGAATTTCTAACTAGGTACTATCTCACGAAGTGCTCAACCTCGTTCTCATGACGTCACTAACGACAATGCGGTTTTAATTCGAAAACCAAAAGATTCGGTACAAACCAAATTGGCATTCGATTTTTGAAATTCAGCTTTTGTACTTTTCCATGTGTTCCATCCATACTGTATACTATTTAATGTACTGTAAAATTACTGAGAAGCGAGCAAGATTACCGAGGACCAGGGGGTGAGAGGGGGATGGGAGTTGCCAGTCCCGGGAAAAAAGTGGAAATAATTCTTTAATCGCGTAATTGGTCGCCACCGAACCGGAAAACAAATTTTCTATTATTGTGGAGTAGGGCTGGCGAGTGATTGGTAATCCATCAACTATGTATGAAATGATTATAGCTGATGTTCGGAACTTCAGCTCGGTGTGCTCCTGATTTGCGACTCAAAGGTTCAGACATAAGATAAGCTGGCTAATAAACTCTTACTTTGTTGTACCTAAATAACAAACCAAAATTAGTGGTTAAGCCGTCCGGCTTAACCACAAATTTTTGGGCAGTAACATTCTTGGTCACGAGAAATCTAAAATTGCAAACAAGTAAAGTGTCCTCGGAATAGGTTAATAGCAAGTTTATTTGTTTGAAATCGTGCTTAATATTTACTACAATAGAAACTATTCTAAAAATTTAGAAATCGTCCATTGTAATAGCTCCAGCAATGTGAAACAAAGAAACTCGTGTAATTAAACAATCCTACCGGACCCAAGCGTTGTGGGATTAACAATACACACAATCCGTGACTAAAATTTCGCCACAAAAATCGTTGACAACCCTAACTGTAAGAAAAGTCGTCCAGAGAGAGGGCAGATAATGATTATTAGAGCGGACTCATTAGCGAACGATTGTCCCGTCCCGGCCCGGCCCGCCCCGGCCCGGCCCGGTCACACCTGACTGGCACTTTCTGACTACAAGGTGTTTTTAACCGACTTCACGAGGAGGTTCTCAATTCGTCAGAATTTTTTTGTTATGTTTGATTACTCAATTACTCAAACACGCTTGAACCGATTTGGAAAATATATATTTTTTTTATACTTCCCAGGTTTATTATTTTTGTATACTTCCCAGGTGGTCCCATTTAATGGATTTTCGAAATCGGTTGAGCGGTTTTTTAATATTTATAGACAGGTTCCATTGTTAAAATCCAGCTCTGGTGAGAAGTCGGTTAAATAATTTAAAAAAATCACATCTTGCAAACAACAGCAACATAATAAGGTATATTTTTTTACATCATAACTACAAATAACTTTTGCTATGGGATGAACCATGAGTCACATAACAAAAATTTGAACAAAAATGAAACAGCTGATTTTAGTTTTGCGATTCAAAGTCAAAGTCAAAATGTTTTTATTCAATTTAGGTATCAAAGATACACTTATGAACGTCAAAGTTATTTAAATAGACTCGACCGCCTTGTTCGGATAAAGAGCCTCTACTCAGAAAAACAGGCAAGAAACTGAGAGGCATTATTTTTTCAAATAAAAAATAAATTACAGTCTCACAAATTTTGGCTTACAACTAGGTAATATCTATAAATACTAGTGGCTACTTGACGGAAGTGGAAGGCTCCAGACACCTTTATCTTCTAAATAATTCTTAACCTTATAATATAATATAATATATGATTTAAGGGTTGGTCTATTAGCAAAAGTGGTATGTTATAACGTAGATAGAGAAGATAGCCTATAAACATTTTGCTATAATATTAGAAATAGTGGTGCCTACTAACGGATTCTAAAAATAATTATGCCCTTGTTTATGCGAGATAATAAACACCTCTATATTTTATTAAGTAATATTTTAATAATCTGTCAACTAAATTCATCAAAGTTGGCTGCAATTTTAGTCGGTAGAGTGTTCAAAATCGTATCGAGTCGGCTGCGATTTGCTACGACCACAAAATTCTCATTAACTCTTATCAATTCTCTCTGCGAACCAGAACCAAGTTCTCTACTAACACAAACTCCTTAACACATTTTTTAAATTAAGGCGAGCTAAGCCGTGGGTTAAAGCTAGTGAGTAATATTTTCGTAACAATTTCAAACATCCTGTATGTGGCATACTTGGCTACTGAGTTGCTGTTGGCTAGATCAGTCTTTTATTTGTATTAAGAGCTTTTCTATTCATTTTTCCATTTCTTGTTAAAATTGTCATGATACAACAATTTCAAATTTTAAACTTCATACAACCTAGATATATTCTGTGCTATATACTATATACAGATATATATATATATACTAAGTGCCTTACTATATGTACTTAGTGCCTCTCACTCCTGTACACACTCTCTCTCTCTCTCACACACACACACACTTGTACTTATATTAATAACTTAATGGATTGGTCATAGTTTAGTTGTTAATATTAGAATTTGTAAAATTATGTTTAAGTAGTATTTTTTTTTATTGAATGTAATCAGTTTTGGCCATACTAAGAAATGTATCATTGTTGTATTACATATATTATGTACATAACGCTGTTGATTACACGAAATAAATAAAATAAAAATAAATTAAAAAATATTTCGATGTAGGGGCAGACAGGTTTAATTTGCGTAGTACTAAAAATAAAGACCAACTGATGACGCCATCACACCGTCTCGTCAAGTCGAAGAGGTCAGTATATGTTTTAGGGCCCGCAATCTATAACCGTATACCAGCTACCGTTCGGGATGCACCTTCTACCGCGTGCTTCAAAACCAAGCTCAGAGCTTGGTTACTAGATAATCTGTTTTATGACCTTGAATCTTATTTTAAAATAAGAGACTTTTAAATTATTATTATTTTATATGATGATAGTTATATTATTAAGAATAATAGGTATGCAATTTATTTTGTTGACATTAAATTATTTATTTCATTTGACATTTGTAATTACTGTTTTGACATGTATAAACTCTTGTATAAACTTTTGACATTTATCGAACTGTGACGTGTAACTATTGGAGTTATCAATAAATTCTAATTTCTGATTTACATTATCAAAGTGTGAAATTTTTGATAGGTATATTACTATACTATACAGCCCTTATACGAGTACCTAGCCACCGAGTTTTATAAGAAAAAAATCCAATGTAGTTTTTTAAATTTCCCGTTTTCGGACATTTGTAAGCAGTGGCAGACCGTGTGTTGCCAGACCGCCAGAACCAGACCTGTGAACAATAATCAGATATAATTTAATTATGGTGTTTCCCCGTACACGACCCCCCACACCTCCAGTCCGTCGACCTAAAGCAACAAGCACGCCATCAGTCAATCAATCAATCAACCTAATGCATAACAAATTCGTTCAGTCTCAAATATTTTGACCGCGCGTCGAGTAACTATTGCTCTGACATGTAAACTGAGATGGGCTAGATAGTTAGTGGTAAGAGAAGTGAACGGATGTTTTCTGTAGCTGGAATGGTAGAGCGAGAGAGGCGAAAGACAGGGACCGCGGAAGTACTCCATGACTGGGGGCAAGGTCACCCTTTTTTTAATATCTGGCCCCGACTTAGCAGGTACCTACTAAGTAGGTGCCAGCAGGGCTTGCACAAATTTGAGCCGTGGACAAATTGGCTTTTATCCCAGGAAAAAACTTAACATTGACCTTAACCTTATAACCTTTATATAACCTTATAACCTTATAACCCGAAGGGGTCGACTGACGTGTATAACAACACCCACACTTTGCCGGACGATATTTACTCCCAAACGTGGTCTAAGATAGAGCACGACGATCTATATAAAGTACTTATTCACTCTAGCCTTGAAGTTTTGTAGAGTGGTGAACAAGTACAAAGACGGCAGTTGAGTGAGGCGCTACAAGTGC
This sequence comes from Peribatodes rhomboidaria, assembly GCA_911728515.1. Classification (NCBI taxonomy): domain Eukaryota; kingdom Metazoa; phylum Arthropoda; class Insecta; order Lepidoptera; family Geometridae; genus Peribatodes; species Peribatodes rhomboidaria. The sequence goes on from OU452190.1 coordinate 5,902,485, forward strand.
GCTACTGCTCAGACCCGTCTTCGGAACGGTTACACCGGACTAGATCCCGAAACACGGTTTGGTCCGGTGGGTGGTAACTAGCCACGGCCGAAGCCTCCCACCAAAGTTTGCTACCCGGTTAGCACTATCCGGGGACCACGTGTAGGGAATCAAAATAGAGTACACTCCTACGGATGTGGGTAGGATTGTGAGTACACCATGAGCACATCACGACCCGCAAGCAGGACCCAATCACGAGTTGACGCATGTGCCAGCCATCGCTCTCCACAACCATATTTGAGGGAAGAGAACGATCCGACACACGACGCCGCCGCAAGAAGGTGCCTTGTCACATGTTAAATAAGAGCGAATTAAAACGGTGGACAGACCATTTAATTTTGGCTTCAGCTCGTATTATTCCTGCAGTAGTAAAATTTAAGCCCCCTCTACCCGTTTGATTCAGGGGGTATCTGGCCCCTTCTGCCCTCCACCTGCCACAGCCCCCCTACCGAGAGGGCATCGTTGGTAGCCCTATCCATCCTCATCGTGCCAGGAAAAGACTGCCTCTATGAAAGAACAAAAAGTTACTTCTAAAGAAGTTGGGCTGCCAAGGCCCTGTTCAGCCTTTACAGGCTGAACAGGGCCTTCAGGCTGAACAGGTTAAAACTTTTACGAAAAAACGACGGTAATTTTTGTTAAAAAAACATTGTGTTTGACCTAAAGTTTTTCTAAAACTTCCTAAAACTTGTTTTCTTTCAATTTCAATATGTAAAATATGTTTCTAAGTACCTACGACTAGAAATATTAAGGCAATTCTATTTCTTTTCCAAGAGCTCACACGTCACTCATCGTGGGAGCCTGACCATCTCAATGATGTCTTATGTGTCCTGGACCCTTGAGACCCATACAACCAACACTCGCCTCTAACTTTTACTCCAAAAGGTCTAATTTAGAATGTCTAATCACTTAAGAACAAGAGTACGTGTAATTAAGAGACGTTAGTATCGTACAAATAGGTTACAATAACACCAAATTTTATCTGAAAGCGGACAAATGATGGAACTAAACTTGCTTACCATTCTGGTTTAGTAAGCTCGATAGTGACTCCCCCTTTGAACTCCACAGTTAAGTTGGTTTCTCTGTACAATGCCACCTCAGTGTCTTGAGTGGAGTGCCCGTCAATTTGTTTAAGATCCTGAAGAATGACAACAGTGAGTAGTGTGTTCAACCATCTGGAAAGTTAGGTGACTTGGATGGGGCACCTATGAGGAATAAAATATAAGTGCTTTTTACTTAGGCTGTTCTTTAATTTGTTGGCATTAATGCGGTGATTTCATTGATTTCACATTTGACAGTTTGGAAAACACTGAAAAAAACGAGGGCCGAAGCCCTAGAGACGGTCTAGAGGGAACATCAGTTCCTGTTGGCCCTCACTTTTAGATATCAATCACACAATGGGGTAAATGAATTACCCTAACCAAATTGTATTGGTAGCCATCTATTCCGGTATAGTTCTTCAGACATAGCTTGATTCGTGGAACACTCATCAAGATGTCATTTTGTAACTATAAAAACCGGCCAAGTGCGAATCGGACTCGCGCATGAAGGGTTCCATATAGAGTTTAGTTTTTCCCGGATTGTATTCGTTCCCGGGAATTCCCGGTACCGATACGGTACGGATACGGCACGGATACGGCACGGATACGGCACTGATACGGCACGGATACGGCACGGATACGGCACGGATACGGCACGGATACAGCATGGATACGGTACGGACAGTGTTTACGGTATGGATAATAAGGCTTAGAACTATGGAGCTAATGTGTCAGGAACTAGCAAATTGTCTTTTTGTTCCACTAATATAAAGCTACATAATCCTTAGTTTGGTATTTTTTTAACAAGGCTTACAGTGTTTTAGAGAAATAAAAGACATAAAAAACTTTCCCGTGAATTCCCGGGAAATCGCAATTTTTTTCCCAACTCCGGGAACTTTGTATTTCCCGGGAATTCCCGATTCCCAGGTCCCAGGAACGAAACCCTAGTTTCGTATCATTATCCATAAAAACGGCAAAAAATTACGTTTGTTGTTTGGGAGCACCCTTCCATATTTATTTTTATTATGTTTTTAATATTTGTTGTTGTAACAACAACAACAGAACACAACAACTGTAAAAATTTCAACTGTACTATCACAGTTCTTCAGTTAATAGTGTATTTCATACTGTAGTAAGACAGTTGAAATTATTAATATACAGCCTGGTGACAGACGGACAGACAGTCAGATAGGAGGACGGACAGCGAAATCTTAGTAATAGGACCCTGGTTGACCCTTTGGGCACGGAACCCTAAAAATGCCATCTTGATAACAGTCCCGCAAATCAAGCTAGATGACGATTCTTGCCAACTACGAAAAAATCTAGCTCGCTGATACAATCAGCTAAAACTCCTAAAACAATTTAAACGCCAAAACGGACTATTCAACCATCAATCCTAAAAAAACTCAACAAACAATTCCGCTATCCCATTTATAGCACATTATTACTAAACAAATATGACCAGAAAGCCGACACCGGCGAAATTTAACGGTTCCGATATCGCGGCCCCTCTTAAAAGCTAAAACGGAGTCAAGTGATTGTTCTGCAGGCAAATCTGTGTACATACTACTAGTGTAATCCATCACTTTGTTGTAGACGAAGAGGTGGCGGCGCGGGTGTCGAAAAATAGTATTTTATTACAAAGGTTAGGTATAATAATAAATATGGGACACTTCCACACACGGTCGCCTGACCCCAAACTAAGCAAAGCTTGTCCTATGGCTGCTAAAGACTGATATACATATGTATATACTCGTACTTAGATATTTTTAAATACATACTTAAATAATTATTGACACCTAGACATAGAACAAACACAAATATTTATTAAATCAAATGTTTATTAATGTTTGCTAATTAGGTGGGAATCGAAATCACGCCCCCAAGCTCAGAAGGCAGGTTCACTACTAACTGAGTCACCGAGGCAGTCAAAATAGCATATGCGCCGACCCCACAGCTCCCCGCAACAGGAAGTATGCAGTATTTGGTATAGGCACCGGTAACCAAAGGAACACGATCACACACCGATCTCGCCGGCGAGGCCGAAGACTCCCAGGATCTGTTAGAAGATCGGACATTCCATCGATATGTCGTCAGCTTTAATAAAGCCCGCACGAAGTGATTTCAAAACTCCTTCCTAATCAGAACTGCCAAGGAGTGGAACGCGCTTCCTGCCTCGGTGTTCCCCAGCAATGGATACAACCTGGGTCTCTTCAAGACGAGTGAATAGGCACCTCATGGGCAAGCGTGCTCCATCTTAGACCTCATCCTCACTTTCTATCAGGTGTGTTGTGGTCAAACGTTCAATCATAAAAAAAATAAAAAAAATATTAGTGTGATATTATGACATATGACGTCATAATTTAGCGTTACATTTTTTTTAAATAACTTGTCTGTTTGTATGTTCTATTCACATCACCTGTGTACCTTGTTATTGGAATATGCCAAATAAACTACAAATGCGAAGTTGTTTCCTTATTTTTGACATACATTTGATCTTTATGAGGTACCAAATAATGATACTTACAGAAAAAAAGCGTCAGCAAAGTTTATGTAAAAAATAAAGATTGTTAAAAGTTAGTTAAAGTATGACCTTTAATTTCAAAGGTCTTGTCTGTCCAATAAATTTATAAATGTGACGTCATTTGAAATTTTAGTAGAATATTTCGTACGTTTTTTCCGTGGTGTAAGCCTCGTCGACTATAAAAAAGAGAACACAGGGGAGGACGCCCCGGCTCTCTCGACTGCAATACAACACTTTAATGCGCCATTTATTTTATTGTTTAACCCAATATTTTTGTATTTTCATGCTTAAACATATCGTCACGTCTTTCCCCCGAAGGGGCTGGCAGAGGATTATTGGACACCCACTATTCGCTGGACGATACGATGTTACAAAGTCCAGGATTTCTAAAAACAGCAATGTAAATCACACTAAAACTCACAAAATATTATGAGTGTGTATCTGAATATGTGTGTGTGTGTGTGTGTGTGTGTGTGTGTATGTGTGTGTGTGTGTGTGTGTATGTGTGTGATATCTGAGAACGATAGTCAAGAAGTTATTATTTTTGGAAACTTATAGAGCCTAGCCTTAAAGACCTAAAACGATCAACTATTAACATTCATGTGATGAACATAAGTGTTTGTTCTATGTCTGGGTGTTAATAAAAATATCTAAGTATGTATATCAGTCTCTGGCAGCCATAGTAAAAGCTTTGCTTAGTTTGGGGTCAGGCGACCGTGTGTGAAACTGTCCCGAATTTATTTATTTATTTTTGTTTTAACTTAAGTATTTTCTGACTTATTACTTTATGTACTATGTTTTCTTCGTCTAGAATTAAAATAAAATCTAGACGCGTGCAATGCTTTTAGAACTTATATAGACAACAATCGTCAAACAATAGCGGAGGCCTTTTAGGCCAAAACGGCCTAAAAACTCTATATAGGTTTGTCACTAACTATTTTAGAGCTCAAAAACTAATAGTTAACTACCATAGACTAACTATTTTAGAGCTGTCATGTAAGATCATCTCAAAGGGCATCACAAACTCGTCTTCAAACATTTTCGGCCTGATTTCGTAATTTACTTTGATTTGGAACACGTTGTCATCTAATAACCCTTTTTAATATATTTGGCGTCACGGAGAAGCTAGATGTTTGTTTTAACTCAATTTTAGTGTCGTGTTACATGGCTTTTGGTAAAAAATCCGCGTTCCTCAGCCGCTTTAGCGCTGAGTATCTCAAACTTTTTATTATGAGCAGGGGACGAAATTATGCCTCTCGCATCTGATTGCATTTCAGTACCAAATAAATTAGGTTTCGCGACGTTCTGAAATTCCATACAAAGGCGCGTGTCAAATTTCTTGATACTCATTTGTCAGATTATGATGAAATTTAGCATCAAATCAAATCTTATACCTTTAAATGAGCAATTCTTGTATATATATATATAATTGGAATCTCGGAATCGGCTCCAACGATTTTCATACAAATTAGTGTATAGGGGGTTTCGGGGGCGATAAATCGATCTAGCTAGGAATCATTTTTAGAAAATATCATTTTATTCGTGTTTTATCGATAATCAATCTCAACTGAAAAATATGACTCTTCCTGACATCTATTGGCGAATAATAATACTACTATTTTTTGTGAGCAACTAATTGCTTTAACGACACAACAGCAGATGGCGTTGTTAAGTAACACGAAGTCAATGAGTGTTTGCTTTGAGGTTAGACTAAAATCAATTGTTTAATCCAAAAAACACAAGTAAAAAAAAAAAAAATACCGAGCAAAGCTCGGCCATCCAGGTACTTACCATTAAATGCAGATGCACTCACTCATACGTTCTCGAGCAATAAATGAGATACTAACACTGGGGTCAGACTTCACGATAACGTGCTTACAACCTAATAGACAGGTACTTACGAGCAGTGCAACTAATTATTATATCTCCGCCCTTATGTCCTTTTTTTTTAAAGAAAAAACGTCTTCAATAGAAAATAGAGCTATGAAAAATATCCGCATTTGTAAAAGGCAAATTTTGACAAAATTATTTAGTGGATAGATAAATGTTAGCAATTTTAGCAATTTTAGTTAGCTAACGTTTCCTACCTAAAATAGGCAATATTCAATTACAGCAAAAGGTTGGAATTATTATACGAATAAAGAATAAAACAAGGTAGGTTACTTACATTTCTGTATTCTTTCTGTCGTATATAACTCACAAAGATTTTGGAGGCGACTTCATTGCTTGAAATTTGAGACTCAACTCACTTACCTCGCTCTGCCCCTCCCGAGCTCCCCTTCCCAATCAAGGTCGGCAATAATCGGTGAAAGTCGTACCACCGGCCCTGATTGGTCGAGGCAACAAGAGTGGGGAGCGAGTCAAAGCACTGTTTATATCCACACAAAATTAAACAGTGCTTTGAATAATTTTACAATAATAAATAAAAATTACAATTTTAAAATATGATTAGTAAAATTAGACTTCTATAACTAAAACATTAAATGATGATACAATGAAACGGTAAGGTTTTAATAATTGACAACACTCGGCCATCAAAAATATATAAGCATGACCTCGTGCTGTAAACTAAATAATGGTAACTAAATAACAAATTAAATAATGGTCATAAAACAGACATTGTATCACTTTCGGTTAATCAGTAAGCCATTGACAATAATAAAGACATGTTGATTACATATTCTTAGAATAACAGCTATAGAGCTAAAACTAAACAACAAAAATCATATAATAAAAATAATCTAAGCAATATACTACAATTACAAAGCATACCAACGCCAGACTCATTTGTCTAGAGGGTATTTCAATAATTAGATTATACCAACGCCGGACTTAGTCCAGAGGGCATTCTCAATACCAACGCCGGACATTTAGTCCAGAGGGCATTTTCAACACCAACGCCGGACATTTAGTCCAGAGGGCATTCTTAATACCAACGCCGGACATTTAGTCCAGAGGGCATTTTCAACACCAACGCCGGACATTTAGTCCAGAGGGCATTAATACCAACGCCGGACATAGTAGTCCAGAGGGTAATTTTATATCTGGAAAATTATGTTCTGAGTGTGAGTTTAGAGACATGTAGTGTGAGCATGGAAAATGTAGAGTAGCCTCTAAACAATTACCTATTTGCCTTCACTAGAAGAGTCACGTGGCCTAAAATTAAGCCATGGTTTTATTTGTGCCACAACTGTTGAATAAGATCGATGCCCCTTTTTTTTGTAAAAGGAGTGTCTTCGATCTCTTACCTATCACAATAAAAACCTTTGATATTCTATAAGGTCCCTGGTACTTTGGAATGAGTTTCCTACTACTGCCTGTTGCAGGGATTTGGCGCTCGATTCTAACCAAGTCTCCTAAATTGTACTTGGGGCATTGTCAATGTTTTTGGTCGTCCGCAACTTTCCGAGCCTCTTGATATGATCTTACATGGTCATTTATTTGTTCTCTCAACTCAACCAAGCTCTGATCAGAGGAAGTTGTGATATCAGTAGCTAATTCTGCTCTAATTCGGCTATCATTAGTACGATATGGCCTAGTCCCGAACAAAGCTTCGGATGGAGTGCAATTTATTCCTTTGTTAAAGGTGTTGTTCAACCCCCATTGCACATCGGGCAAGTGTTCGTCCCATTTATTTTCAGCAGAACCTATACATTTGGCAGTTAATGATTGAACAAGAGTTCGATTGTAGCGTTCCACTTGCCTGTTTGCTCTAGGGGTCGCAACAGCATTAAGAATACGTTTAATGTTGCGTTCAGTGACAAACGTTTTAAAATGATTCAGTTGTGAAAGAGGTACCACGATCTGTAATGACCCTATGAAGTACTCCAAATATGCCGAAAAACTCTTTGAAAACCCTAATTGTGGTAAGGGACTTAGTGTTCCTTACGGGTTTAAGAAATATATATCGCGTGAAACCATCGATAAGGGCCAGACAATACATATTGCCTAGGATTGTAAAGTGCCAATATAGGCCTTTGAGGGAGAGCCTGTTGTAGCTGACGGAATGAATTCTCCTGATCAGCTCCCCAAACCCAAACAGAATCTTTTTTTTTTTTTTTTTTTTTTTTTTAAGCCGCATCAGTGGCCGTGCTGTACTAGCAAAATGAGGCAAAAATCTTCGGAAAAAAAAACTCGCTAGCCCGAGGAACTGTCGGACGTTATGCTGACTTTGTGGCACCGGGAAGTGTTCGACAGCTTCCACTTTCCGAGCTCCAGGTCGAATACCTTCAGAAGATACTTCAAAACCGAAATATTCAATCGAAGTGCCGAAGAAAACACACTTTGACAATTTTAATGTAAGGTTAGCTTGCGACAACAAGGTAAGAACCACCTCCAACCTCTCTATTCCCTCATCAAACGATGTACTGGGGATAATGATATCGTGTAAATATGTCAAAGCCTCCTTGTGACGAAGGGACCCTAGGACCTGATTCATAATCATCTGAAAAGTAGCTGGCGCATTAGCAAGACCGAACGGCATACGGTTGAACTCGCAGTGGTTGTCCGGTGTCACAAATCCAGTCTTGTACGTGTCAGCCTCGTTGATTGGTTTTTGGTAACCTGAGGCCAGGTCCAGAGTCGGATAGAATTGATTTCCAGACAGAACATCCAACTGGTCGCCGATCAGTGGCATTGGGTAATGTTTATCGTTTTGTTATTTAGAGCACGATAGTCAATGCAGAGTCGGAGTTCGCCTGTTTTCTTTTTGACCACTACAATGGGACCAGCATAAGCAGAAGTAGACGGTCGGATAACGTCATTGTCCAACAGTTCAGACACTATTCTCCTTACTTCTTCTTTTTCGCTAAATGCAAGGCGATAAGGCCTATAGACAACAGGCTCATTATCGTGAAGATTTATTGACATGCACTTCCAAGTTCAGACAGAGAAAAAGCAAAGCATTTTCGAAACTTGTTAAGTAGGTTGAGAAGTTGAGTCTTTTGAGGAGGGGTAAGGCCTTCACCGAATTCAACATTGTGTTCTGACAATTCGACTATCGACTTATTATCATTAACCGCATCGACGGCATTACCAGTAATGGACATGACCTGTCAGCAACATTCTTCATGGGCAGTTCGACCGCGTGCAATAAGAAAATCTTTTGGTAAAATCAAAGGTGTCGAGGAGAAATTGTTCACTACAATGAAGCCCTGTTTATCGTCTCCTATTTGAAACAACCCTGACAACACACAGTACCGGATGTCTTTCAGAGACCTAACACCTCCGTCGATGTAAACTTCGCCAGTAAATGAAGCGTCGGTATGAACAGCGACAACAGTAATTCTGGTAACTTCCACGCTATCCGTACAGAAAAAATCGATTTTGCTGCTGACAGCGATGTCCAAATGATCGAGCTGAGAGATTTCTAAGCTATTACATGATTTCTTAACAACCACATGCTGTTGTTCGGTAAATGTTTGTCCTATCAAAAGGGGATGCGACATTGAATCATCAGGAACAATGAGCAAGTCCAAATTGGCTTCTGCATCGTCAATTTTCACCTGAACCCGTTGTTTGCCAAACAGTTTACGACAGCATTGCCAAAACCTCTCAACGTAGGAAGATCAGTGATTAGGTAATCGGATCGAATATTTCGGAAATCAGAAACGCGCATCATGGAGCACTCACTGCCAAAATCTATGTAAGCAGTAGTTTGAAAACCATTAATCAAAGCGGTTTTGAAATACTTTCTATTGACTTCAGAGATGGCTGTATGAATTTTTGGAATCACAGGCAAATGAGAGGGCTCGTTTGAAATAAGCTCAGAGTCAAAACCAACGCGCAAGACAGTCATCTCACTCATCTGAGCTTTCTCCTTAAAGTAGCAGTTTTTAACTTCATGGCCCACCCTGTCACATCGTGTGCACCTTTTTATGGGAAACGTGCATTGTGATGTGAAGTGGCCATCTTTCTTGCAATTCGAGCAACGAGGATTTCTACTCTTAGCTTAAGAGTTAGGTTGCTGCTTGTGGTTCGGGTCGGAAGGCGTCTTGAGGTATCGACGGTCAGTGTTGGCCTTACGATTTCGAGCATTGCGCAGATACGATAATAAGTGTCATCAAATTGGGCAGCTTCGGCGCCGAGCCTAACAGATGGTCATCGATCCCGTGAAGTATACATACATCCCACGGTACGTTTACCATGAATACCACATCTACTGATAAGGGCTAGTTTTTCGTAATAGTAATCTTCTAACGAGTCACTAAAACGAGCCCGTTAGGCAAGCATATCGCTTAGCATTTGGCCATAGTTTTCCTCTGAAGGAAAAGCAGCAATGAGTTTATCCTGCCATTCGGCCCATGTATACAAGACAGACGGGAGACCTTCATACTATCGCTGAGCAACACCTTTTAGCTTTGGTAAAGCATAATGAATTATTTGCTTGTCTGTCCAGTTGTAAATAGTCGCACATTCATTGACTTTGTGGATTCACATAGTCATCGTCTGTTCCCCCTTTTTTTTTTTTTTTTTTTTTTTTTTTTTTTGGATGGGTCAAACTCAGGCACAGTATTGTTCATGGACGCTAACTTGTCTGCATTATTTTTGGACATAGATCTCAATACGGTCACAAGTTCAGTCAGGCATTGGTTACTATTTACAAATTGAGGCCTACTGGAGATATCATGTGATCTACTGCGAGAACGATGATGTCTAGACCTGGAGTGATTATGAACAGTCTTACCTTCAACGTTGAGTGGGCTGCGTGACCTGCGGCCGCTATCGAATCGCAAACGTCCACGAGATCTGTCACGTCGTTGGCTGGCACGCTGGCAGTCGCGATGGATGTTGCACTGGCTTTCGCGCTGGCTGCCGTGCTGGTGGTCGCGCTGACTGCCGTGCTGGTGGTCGCGCTGACTGCCGTGCTGGTGGTCGCGCTGACTGGCACGCTGGTCGGCGTGTCGACTGGCACGCTGGTCGGCGTGTCGACTGGCACGCTGGTCGGCGTGTCGACTGGCACGCTGGTCGGCGTGTCGACTGGCACGCTGGTCGGCGTGTCGACTGGCACGCTGGTCGGCGTGTCGACTGGCATGCTGGTCGGCGTGTCGACTGGCACGCTGGTCGGCGTGTCGACTGGCACGCTGGTCGGCGTATCGACTGGCACGCTGGTCGGCGTGTCGACTGGCACGCTGGTCGGCGTGTCGACTGGCACGCTGGTCGGCGTGTCGACTGGCACGCTGGTCGGCGTGTCGACTGGCACGCTGGTCGGCGTGTCCACTGGCACGCTGGTCGGCGTGTCGACTGGCACGCTGGTTGGCGTGTCGCCTGGCACGCTGGCTGCTATGCTGGCTGGCACAGGAACTGATGCACGGGCTGGCACGCTGGCTGGTGTGAGTACTGGCACGCTGGTTGGCATGCGGACTGGCACGCTGGTTGGCATGCGGACTGGCACGCTGGTTGGCGTGTCGACTGCCCTGCTGGCTGCTATGCTGGCTGGCACAGGAACTGATGCACTGGCTGGCACGCCGGTCGGTCCGCAGGCGGTCGCACGAGGTGGCGCACTGGGTGGCGTGCGTGCTGGCGCGCTGACCGTCACGCCGATTGGCGCACGGGCTGGCACGCTGGCTGGTGAGCATGTGGGCTGGCACACGGACTGGTGCGTTGGCTGGAACGATTTTGAGCACGTGGGGCAGCGCGTTGGCTGGGGCGTAAGCTTGGTGAGCAGCGGCTCGTGCGTCACCTGGAGTTCCGGCTTGAACGACTGCGTGAGCGTCGCTTTTGTCTGCCAGACCTCATGATGCCACGCGATTGTCGACCGCCAGGCAGCGTTGGGCTGGCTGGTGGTGTTCGAACCAAGTGCCCTATATATTCCATCATGAAGTACTGAAACAAAAACTCCAACGAGTATTTTTGTTTACATTATAATCTTCAGCAATATAAAAACCTTTTGCGAATTCATTCGTTTTTCCTACTAGCATGGGACTATGCATATGTGGCAAAAGCAATCTAAATGATAGCATGATTGCTTTGTATTTAAGGGCGGATAACTAATATGCATAAAGGAACAACAAAAAAAAACATTTTGCCCATAAAAGAAAAACGACAACATTTGTCACTATTGATTAATGTGTATCTCTGCTTTTGTGTATATTAATTAATTATGATGAAAAAAAAACAGTTGATCAAGGTAAGAAACAAACAAGACAAAACAACAACAATAAAGAAATTGTTTCATAATCTAGTTTGTTCGAATCCCACTTCTGAAATGTTAGCAATTTTAGCAATTTTAGTTAGCTAACGTTTCCTACCTAAAATAGGCAATATTCAATTACAGCAAAAGGTTGGAATTATTATACGAATAAAGAATAAAACAAGGTAGGTTACTTACATTTCTGTATTCTTTCTGTCGTATATAACTCACAAAGATTTTGGAGGCGACTTCATTGCTTGAAATTTGAGACTCAACTCACTTACCTCGCTCTGCCCCTCCCGAGCTCCCCTTCCCAATCAAGGTCGGCAATAATCGGTGAAAGTCGTACCACCGGCCCTGATTGGTCGAGGCAACAAGAGTGGGGAGCGAGTCAAAGCACTGTTTATATCCACACAAAATTAAACAGTGCTTTGAATAATTTTACAATAATAAATAAAAATTACAATTTTAAAATATGATTAGTAAAATTAGACTTCTATAACTAAAACATTAAATGATGATACAATGAAACGGTAAGGTTTTAATAATTGACAACATAAAGTTAATCAATAATCCGTTTACATAGGGAGATTCCACAATCTATAATAAAAGGGATTGTTTTTGGTTATTTAAGAATGATTAGAGAATTGCAAAAGTAATAAAAAATATTGAAATTGCACATTGTCACTCTGTAGATAACTTTGGAGGCTCGTCAGTATCTTTACTTGCTCTCTTCGCTCGTCGTCTTCTTCTAGACGAAATGGCAATAGAAAACCCTTAGGCAATGCGAAGTTAGTCTAAAGTGGTCGCCGGACCCTTAAGCATAGGTATTATGTATGCACATAGTGTAATTAACTGAAACTTATTTTCTCATAATGGGTAACAGTAAAAATCCCACTAATGTTTTAAATGCGAAAGTTTGTAAGAATGGATGTATGGATGAATGTTTGTTACTCTTCAGAACGGCTGAACAGATCTGGATGAAATTTGGCACAGAGTTAAATTGTAGTCTACAATAGCACATAGGATACTTTTTAACCGCGGGTGAAACCGCGGGGCGCAGTAAGTGTTCAATTATGTTAAATTATTGTGTTACAATAGACCTATTGTAACACAATTATTTATCATCCATTTGGTCGACATTTACTTTGATTCACTGAAGAAAAAGTGCTTTTGTAATAAAATAATAAGTCAAAGTTTTCGGCTGGTAAAATATGTTTGCGTTGTTAATAAATGTGAATACATGTACCCATTACCAGTATGCACACCGCACTGAATGCGAAGAATGCTTGAACCAGAATAAAACCAAATACCATATTAACGAATTATTATGTAATTCTACAAATTACTTATTCAAAATTTTGAAATAAATTTTAGCAAAATATTAATAGGATGACAATTTAGGGAACAGTCAATAAGTTATCTTCGAATTGTATTGTACTGGTAACTGAAATTAATCATGACTTGACATTGATTTTATTGACATGACTTCAATATGCCCTCTAGGTAAAGTTTGACATCCACTGGGGGCACTAGCGAGCGATGCGACGAGCGGCTATTAAGTAATAGCCGTGCACCGGATGTGACCTGTAAATATGCCGTACACTATGTGGCACAGAGAAACCTGTGGACAATATTATTTATATTATTTTTTACTAAGTCATTTTAATTTATTTAATAATAATAATAATAATAATGTCATTTATTTCAGATTTAAGTCCATATCAGTATTAATAAAGATTTAAAATTACACAATTAATAACAAAAAATTAAAAATTAAAAATTACATTAAAATTCAAAGATAAATTTAAAAAAAAAATACCACAAAAATAAATACGAGTAATAAATAATACAATGTCAGTCTACTTCTTAATCCATTAAAAGTCATCTTAATCTATATTTAGGCTTGGATCCAGAATGCTCAACATGCATCTTCGTCCAGTGCTGCATTATTGGGCATTCTAAATCCATCCTCAAAGCAATTAGCTGCAGGTAACTGTTGGAGCTGCCCCGCAAGCGGTGCATCAGGGACGCGACCCGTTTCCGCATGATAGCCGCAAAGCCATCTATGTGTGCGTCCGCGAACATCCCTGACGCACTACAGTAACGGGGCAGCTTCATCAGCGCCCTAAAAGCATTATTATATTGGGTGCGCAGGGCGGTGTATGATTTCTTTGTGTGCTTGACCCATAGGCTGCAGGTGTAAAATGTCTGGCAAAACGCTCTAAACAGTGTTGCTTTCACTTCACCTGTACACCGTGCAAACCTACGAGCCAGCATGTTAGCCCTGATAGACAACGCCCTACGCTCCCTCTCCATGTCATAGTCATCTGCGAGCGTCTCGGTAACCCAATGTCCCAGATACTTGAACTGCGAAACTATTTTGAGAGCACTTCCATTAAGCATGACCGACTGAGTGTTATAGGTTTTCGAGCCAGATTTGAAGACCATGACTTCACTCTTACTTGCATTGTATCTGAGACCGTGCGCTTCCGCATAACGCTCGCAGATGCCAATAAGCGATCTAAGAGCACCAAGCGATGGACTAAGCAGCACCATGTCGTCTGCATAACTGATGTTGTTGGTGGTAACACCATCAATGGAGCAGCCGACACCGGCACCGCTAAGCTCACGAACCAGTCGGTCCATGTAAAGATTGAAGAGGCCCGGCGATGTCAGACCACCCTGCCTTACACCACACTCCAATCTGTACACATCCGACATAGATCCCGACCATCTCACAAAATTGCTTTGATTGGAGTACCAAAACTTCAGAAGAGAAATGGTCTCTCGCGGTAGGTCAGTATCACTTGCCAACTTTTTCCACAACCTGTCATACGCCACCAAGTCAAAAGCTTTTGACAAATCTAGGAAGCAGGCGTAGACAGGCGTGCTTCTGTTAGTATAGTACTGAACGGTGTGCTTGAGATGCAATACAGCCGTTTCTGTCGACAGTTCAGCTCTAAAACCGAACTGCGCGTCGTGCAACTTCAAATGCTTCCGTAACTGCACATCAATCACACCGTCCAGCACCTTGGCTATTACAGTTGCAAGTGATATCGGCCGATAGTTGCTTAAACTAGACGAATCTCCTGTTTTATTTTTGACGATGGGAACAACTACAGTCCTCATCATGGCTTCCGGTATGTAAGAATGACTAACACAAAAACTAAAAAAACATGGCGAGCACCCTCGGCAGATGAACACCCGCATTTTGCAAGTGTTCAATACTCAAAGCGTCATGTCCTGGGGATTTTCCTCGTTTCATGTTTTTTACCACTCGTGCAACCTCCTTCGATGTTATGTGCACTATAGTTGTCCCATCAGCCAATAAATCCACCTCTTCTTCTATCTTGGAACCCAGCGGAGAGCAAACTTTAAAATGCTCCCTAAATCGGTTGGCAATTTGGAGAGGATCACTAATACCGTCTACACTCACTGGAACACTCGGTTTCGGGTTCAGTTTATTGGTCTCTTTCCAAAATGTTTTAAAATTTTTAGCTGAATGTTGAGTCGCAAGGATATCCATTTTAATCTGTGTCTGGTTGTTTTTGCACCATTTGAGCTTAGATTTAAAAAAATTACGCGATTCACGCATTTGGTCGTATATTGGGCCAGAGGACGGCCTTCCTAGCAAGATCCAATTCTGAAACCGAAGCCGAGCTTCTCTATGTGCTTCTTTAACATGTTTGTTCCATCCGGTGATTAATGCTTTCTTTTTTCGTTTATTTCTAGTTTTTGTACAAGTTGACAAAGCAGCATTTCGCAATATAGATACTATTGTATTATACATTTCGTCAATCACTTTCCTATGCCTTATGTTACTACAAGTTAGATCACTACATTTTTCAAACTCTACAGGAAAGTCTACATCACGCAACTTATCGGAACAAATTCGCGTATATTGATCAACTTGGGCATCGTCTCTTTCCCCCCACACAGAATTGTCTGGAACGGAATTCACGAGCGTTGCTTTAGGCACTAGTATATTTAGATCAGATACCAGCTCTACAGCAAAGTGGTCAGAAGCTGACACCTCGTATCTTATTCATACATCCAGAATTGTTTTTCTCGCGACTTCGGTAGTAACTATATGGTCTAACCACGACGTAGTCCCATGTGCTCCACTAATGAACGTGTATGATTCTGAATGCAAACCTAAGTACTCGATGTCAGCGCAAGTCCAGCACCGCTCAACACAAAAATTTGAAAATTCTGCACCAAACAACGTGCCCGGGTGAGCATTGAAATCACCCAGAATATACACAGAATCAATATTACAAGTCTCTATCACAGCGTTTATTTCTCCAAAACAGTCTATGAACGCTTCCAGGTTGTCCGTACTATTCGTAGGCATATAAACTGACATAACAAGCAGCTCACGATCTTCTAGTATAACTTTTACCGCAACTATACGTTCACTGTTACATTCAACTACTGACACCGAGTGAAACATGCTCTTACGCCACAGGAGAGCAACTCCACCATAAGGCCTTCCTTTGCATATCCCGAGTTCTACAGCGCTTTCCATTGATGATCTTCCTGTGTATGCAAAGTCCTGATCGATCTCTCCAAGATATGGAAGATCATGTGGAAAAAGCCAGGTCTCCTGCAACGCCAAAAAATCCGCTGTCCGACACAGTGTTCTCACGTAGTCTACAGAGTTCTTCACTGAGTAGCAGTTAAAGCTAACAAACGTCGAGTTATTTATTTTCATTGTGGAGTTATGTCCCATTATCTTTGTGTCTAAATTCGACGAATTTTCTAACTATTACGCCTTCAGGCCATAAATTGTCATCTAAAAATAAGGACAATTTAGCGCTAGGTACATACATCTTATATGAATTGTATTGTTTTTGCACCTTAGCCCTGATTTTGTGCAAGGTGACATGGACTTGAGTTTTATTCAATATGTAATCACATATGTCAACTTCGGAAGTTTCACTGTTAACATTGTTTACAAATAACGGTACCCGAATTTGAGCAGCTTTAAATTTTTCATTCGAGTTATTCCGCGCTCTGCCCTCCACGGTACTCAAGCGATTCTTAAATCTATTTCGCTGGGTCAAAGTCCACTCTTCACTGGGCTTTCGAACTTTCCATTGTCCCTCTGCACTTGCAATACTAGCGTAAGTTTTACTCGTACCAACCGTTTGAACCGGTGTAGATGTCGCTTGTTGATCCATACCCAGGCCACCTGACTGTAAATCGCAGCCTCCTCGCTGAGCTAGCGCGGGTGACGGCGGTGACGTCAAGTGCGTGCTCTGGACCACGGCACTTTCGCGTTCGACCCCTACATGTCTGGCAAGCGGCCGTGCAGGGGTGCGCGGGGACACATTGTCGGTGGCGCTCGCAAGCGCAGAGGACTCGCTACGAACGTTACTACATGCAGCTTGTGGCAAAGGCGGCGACTCGCTCTGCTCTACGGGACTGTGCGTTATATTTTGCAAAGTAATAGGGGGTAGGCCAGCCGGACCACTGTCCATAAAGTAGCTATTCGATATTACCCCACAACCTCGCTTTTTATTTACGTTATAGCCAGAGTTATAATTAACCAATGATGCATTTTTAAAATTCATCACCTCGTACTTGAGGTCATTAAGCTTTTCTTCTGAGACATAGGAATCTTTTATTATTCGTATTTCTTTTTGCATCACTAACATGTCCTTCAAGAGCTTAGTTGCATCCAAATGATCAAAATGCACCGGTGGTAATTTTTGCAAATCTCTAACGACATAGATCGGAGTTAATTCAGGATCCGTCTCCTTCAGAAGCGTAATTATGTCGTTTAAATCTCTTTCGGAGCGGCCGTCCCGTTTTCGTGTTATTTTTTTTTTCTTGGAGGTAGTCAAAGATTCGAACAATAAAGTTTTTGCATTTTCAATTTCTTCCGCAGAAAACGATGTGACACAAATCCGCACCAAACTGTCCTCACTCATGACATCAATTTTGTTCTGTATAAATGCAAGAATTTCGCAGATCACTATGTTACAACTATTACATTTTACGATGTTCGAAGCCATTGTAAGGAATAAAGTCATAAAATTATTATTTATATATATATATATTTTTTTTTTTTTTTTTTTTTAGTTCAATTTGGCAATCGGATGCAGACTTGGAAAAGAAAAACACTGCAAAATTATAAAAAGAGTAGTACAGTGCACCGGATTCGAACCCAAGACCTCTTGATCATCGACCATCGGTCCTTATCGTATGAGCCAATATGTCTTTATTCCAAGTGTCCAACTTCACAGTCCGTTTCCACATAGCCGAGGAATTATGTGTAGTCTTTTGTTCACAAGTGTTAAAGTCCAAAGTTCACTTTTTTAAATCGTGCGTAATGTCACTAACGGCTAGCTGTATTCGGTTTTTTGTTAATAACTTTCAAAGTACTGAACCAAAATTGTTAGTTCAAACACTATTGTTTTTGGATATTTGTACGAAATGTCTTTTTATGATTGTTTTTAATTTTTTACAACTGGTTATTAATCACAATTTTTGTCATATTTGCGTATAGTATTTCACTAAAATCACTGATTTGATTCACCGTAACATTAGATCACGTATATATTTGGAGTACAATTAACTTATTTTAAGCACCGGTTATTGAAAAAAAGCAACTAAATTATTTTTAAATATTTTTTAAGCGAGGAGTCGTTGTGAACCGTGTAGCGCCATCTGGCGAGACTCAATTTAAGACATTCATCTTTAGTAAAAGTACACGTTTATGGGTATCCAACTACTAATCCAACTATGTAGACTGAAATAACTGAATTTTGTTTTTATTCTTGTAATTTTGGAACGAAAACTATATAACCTACAAAAATAACGCTGTAAAATGTTATGTAGATTAAAAACGATTTCATTCGCCTCTATTGTCGATCATAAAGGAATAGTAAGTTGATTGATCAATGAAGACATTTTGTGGTAAGTAATCCTTTGTAGAAAATTGAACAAGCACTATAATAAAGTAGTACCGTTTGTTTTTTATTTACAATAATATGAAGCTACGCTTCCTTAATACGAATGAAACCAAATAAAACCTTTGATACTAAAAACTGATTTGTATTGCAAGGTACCACATATTGACGATAAACAAAATTAAATAACACATACAGCGAAACTTCCTCTTTAAAAACTAGGTTTAAATTGACTGACTGCAAGCCAGAAAATTAGAAAATTAAAATCACATGACTACTCTATCACTTTTTGTTTCCGCTTTAAAAGCGCCAATAAATTAATTACAACAACGTTAAAGACGTCAATCGCTTGTCTTAAATATTCTCCGGCCATACATCATCCCCGCATCATAGCACGACACGTCAAGCAATTATCGCCTTTATTGCTTATCAAAATTATTCAGATTAGAAAATTCGGCACACAGCTTTACGTCGTACATAAACTAAAAATAATGTAAACAATTATATTTTCGTAGTTTTTCAAAATATAAATGAGCCTCATTGAGGACGAGCGTTCAATGAGTTTAAAAAAGTGTTAAAAATAGTGTTAATGGACGTTCGGAACCATTTTATGGGAGATTAGACAGAGGAAGTGCTCTACGACCTTTTTATCTGGACTTTTTACGAGGTCGGAGGTTTTATACCCATAATTATGTGTTTTTTTAATGTACGTAAAGAAGCAATTTGATGTTAGCGAGTAGCGTGCACTGCGCGGGGATGACGAGAAAATAGACTCAGACCAAACTACATACAGGTCTTGTAGGATTTCTGATGGCCACTTGCACTGAATATAAGAATTACCTTAGATCTTGCTTAGCTAGTTTAATCTACTAGCTTCTACATATTTTTTTTAATAGTCTTGCGTTTGGCCGCCAACATGCCTGATGATAAGCAGTGATGCGGCCTATATACGATGGAGCACGCTTGCCTGGAAGAAACCGATTTACTCGAGACTTGAAGACACCCAGATTATAAGTGTCAGGGAACACATACTTTGGCAGAGTATTCCACACTCTAGCGGTCCATATGAGAAATGAGGAACCAAAGCGTTTCGTGCGTGTAAGTCAACTATAAAACGATGCCGCTTTTTTGTACTCTTGGTTGTTTTATAGAAGAACGAGCTGAGGAATAAGCTCATGCAAACCAGATGCACACTCACCGAAATGTATCCGATAAAAACCGATAGACTAGCAACCTTGCGCCAATGATCAAAACTTTGAAGTTTGGGTTGGACAAGGCAGTCGTTGCCAATGAGCTTCTTCGCACCTTTCTCGAACCCGTTCGTTTCTCTACCTATGAACCACACGAACCTTAAGTCATTCTTTAAGGGAATTTTAACCTCATGTGCCCGATACGCGAATATTGTGTAGTGGTGGTTTAAAACTAGTATAGCAAAGACTTAGGTATATAATTCTTATATTTAGTTAAAGTGACCTTAAAGCTATCTTAACTAGGACTATTCCTTTTTGGGCGTTAGAATCCTGCAATACAACTGTGTGGTTTATAAGATTCAATTTTATGTAAAAACTATCTGCTATTTTGTAACGGGCTCGGCATCGCATGATTGTGCTTGAATAATGCCTTGAATTCGTATTCAAAATTTCCTCGTCGGTGAATCGGTGCAGATATGAGGATTTGTTAAGTTACGTGTAATTTCGAACAATGTGCAATGTGCTTTGCATGTTACAATGTTTTGTACAATGTGCTTTGCATGTTTTTATCATAATTTAAATTCGCAAATACTTGCGTTGACACAAATAATTCAGATTTAAAAGTTATTTATATCTGAATCATTTGGTTTTATGATGTATTTTTTTTCGGATTGCGATGACAGCCTAGTAGGGAGCAGGCCTGCCTCTCAAGCCAGAGGGAGCGGGTTCGAACCCAACCGACGGCACGCACCAATTTGTTCATAATGTGAGCATATGAGCATTTAAGCATATGTGTATGTCATCTGCTACATGTCTGGAGCCCGGTGTATGGTGACAGGCCCGCCCCCTGTCATATTTGGGACTGAATATAGTCCGTCGAAGTGTGGGTGTTGAATAACACCTCTGCCAGCCCCCTCGGGGGAAAGGCGTGATGATATGTATGTTTGTTTTTTTTGAAACATTTGTGTTAATACGGGCCTTGACAATACTACATCGAATATTTAGGTAATTTCAAAATAAGTATTTTATTAGTTATTTTATACCTCTAGATACTTCAACAATATTCAATGCGCGCTTCTCCAACTCTCTGGGACTAAAGAGGATGATGATAAAAACCGCCATAGCGCAAGCTTTGCTTAGTTTTGGGGTCAGACGACCGTGTGTGCAAGTGTCCAAATAAAATTTATTTATTTATTAGTTTGTAACTTTTTCCAAAAAAAATCTCCAAAGTTGGCGCCGGTCTGAAAGGGAAAGCTTAAATTATGAAAGTTCACGAAGTTCACAAGTCTTATGAATAAATCATAAGACTTGTGAACTTCGTAGCACAAGCCTCTCGGCATTGAAGACTATCTCAGTTGTTTTGAACTGCAATTACAAAAATAATAGTCGCCTACTTATTTTCTTTGAGTAAACTTCAGTGGATAATGTTCCGAAACCCGGTTATTGTTGCTTCTGAGAAACCGTTAATTAGATTGTTTTTGAAAGCTGGTTTCTGTTTCACAGAGAATGAAGTCATTACGCTACTTTCATTTTTATCATCTGCAGGTTCTAACTACCGACGCAAATCGATCGGTGTTATACTTAAGATGTGGTATGAAAACTTAAAAATAGACCACAAAATTAGGTGCAGCACACAATTCACCCTAGTCACAAACAAACGCAGCCAGTCACAACAGTGATGATTATTGTTGTCTCGTTCTCGCTATAGTCTCTAGTGTGCAAAGCATTTGCACTAGTTCAGGAGCCGTATATTGGTGCAGAGGGAGAGCTCAAGCAATATCAAGGAACGCGAATTGTCCAACGCACTCTTAGGCGAGTAGATCCAATCAAAGCAGCCATTGTGGTACTAGATCCTGATATAGAAATAATAGAAACCCCCACATTAACAACAGAAAATCTAGCATCAGCTATTCTACGAAAAGGAACATGGACAATTGGAGTAATATCGTACTATTTTGAAAATAGTAAACCAATTGAACCATACATAGAGCAACTAAATTACATGGTAGACAGAATCGGCACAAATAAAATACTGATTGGTGGAGATGGGAACTCGTGGAGCACCTGGTGGGGCAGCGTCTCGGAAGACATCAGAGGGGCAACCCTTTCAGGGGCTTTCAATGAAATGGGAATGCAGATATTAAATGAAGGTAGGGAACCAACTTTCTACACCATCAGAGGCGGAAGAATCTTCCAGAGCCATATTGATGTTACTGCATGTTCCCCTAATTTACTGAGTAATATAAGTGAATGGAAAGTGGATAAGGGAGTGACTAGTTCAGACCACAGCACAATTATGTTTACAATAAGTCTAGAAAAAACAACATACAAGAGACCAAATTCAACAACTAGAATCTACAACACAAAAAAAGTAAATTGGGAAAATTTCAGAATTACTTTCAAGCAAGATCTGGAATCTAACAATATAAAACCAACTATGATAACAGAAATAAATACAGTAAAAAATCTACACGAAGTTATTGATAAATACATACAAATAATAGAACATACATGTAATAAACTAATACCTAAAGACAAAAACTCACTTGCCTTGGTGGTCTCATGAGCTCCAGACCCTAAAAAGAGACATGGTTACAAAAAAACGCCGCATATCATGCGCCGCTCCCAGACGTCGTCCATAGGTAGTCAGCGACTACCTGCAAGCGAAACAATTATACGAAAATAAAGCAGCTGAGGCGCAAATATCTAGTTGGAAAAAATTCTGCAATAAACAGGATCGGGAAAGCATGTGGGACGGAATCTATAGGGTAATAGGCAACACAGCAAGGAAACACGAGGATCAGGTACTGGTGATGGACGGCAACGCAATGAGCCAGGAGGACTCTGCAAGGCTTCTGGCTAAAACATTCTTCCCCGAGGATAATACACAGGAGGACAAAGAAATACATAAAAAAATAAGAAGTGAAGCAGAGCTTATCGAAAGGTTCCTGCCAAACGACTGCCAGGACCCACCGTTTACCAGATCTGAGCTAATCTGTGCTGTAAACAGCTTTAATCCGAAAAAAGCACCAGGCTCCGATGGATTTACAGCAGACATATGTGCAGCAGCAATAACTAACAGTCTTGAGGTATTTCTGGCAATAGTAAATCGGTGCCTGGCCTTGGCGTACTTCCCAAGACAATGGAAAGAAGCCACAATAGTTGTACTGAGAAAACCTGGGAAACAAGACTACACTCATCCAAAATCGTACCGGCCAATAGGATTGTTGTCAATCCTAGGGAAAGTACTGGAAAAAATGATGGTGAAACGTATACGTTGGCATATTTTGCCTAAATTAAACAAAAGACAGTACGGTTTCGTGCCCCAACGCTGTACAGAAGATTCCCTGTATGACTTAACGATGCATATCAAAGACAACTTAAAGAAAAGACTCATTAACGTCATAGTATCCTTGGATATTGAGGGGGCTTTTGATAGTGCTTGGTGGCCAGCCATTAAATGTTGTCTAATCGAAAAGGAATGTCCGCATAACTTGAGGAAACTGGTATCCAACTGTTTTAGAGAACGGAAAGTTAAGGTGAAATATGCCGGGAAGGAAGTAATCAAAGAAACGAGTAAAGGGTGTGTACAGGGTTCGATAGGAGGCCCAACATTCTGGAACTTACTGTTAAACCCACTTCTGGACAAATTAGAACAAAAAAACGTGTACTGTCAAGCATTTGCAGATGACATTGTTCTCATTTTCTCTGGACACAGCACCACTGCCTTACAGGAACAAGCCGACCAAACTCTAGGCTACGTACACGAGTGGGGCATTAAAAACAAACTAAAGTTTGCTGCACATAAAACTAAAGCTATGGTAATCACCAACAAACGGAAGCATGAAACTCCACGCCTGCATATGGGAGAAGTGGAAATTGGACTAGTACAAGAAATTAAAATTTTAGGCCTCATAATAGACAGCAAGCTTACCTTTCGCAGTCACGTAGCTCACATTTGCAAGAGAGATACAAAAATATTTAATCAGCTTTCGAGGGCAGCCAAAATTTCATGGGGCCTTAGTCCGGAGGTAATCAGGACAATATATGTTGCAGTTATAGAACCGATAGTTCTTTATGCAGCCAGCGCCTGGGCAACAACAGCTAGGAAAATATCAGTGCAGAGGCGGTTCAACACAGTGCAGAGAGGGTTTGCACAAAAGATCTGCAGATCCTACCGAACAGTATCATTAAATGCAGCTCTGCTACTGGCTGGCATCCTTCCTCTGGATCTCCGCCTACGCGAAGCGGCTGAAATATATGAAGCCAAAAGAGGAAAGCCTCAGCCATCGTTGGGAGGTCAAAAGCTTGAGAGGAGAATGTGCTACTCAAAGGCCACACATCCATCCGAAGAAGTGGAAATAAATTTTAAATGCTTAGAAAAGTCAAGCCTAGAAATCCTAAGAAAATATCAAGAGACTGGGATACAGGTATTCACAGATGGTAGCAAAATGGATGGTAATGTGGGAGCTGCTCTTACGTGCTGGAAAAATGGCGAAGAAAATACAAACATGACATTTAAACTAGAAGCCTTCTGTACTGTGTTCCAAGCTGAGATGTTTGCACTATATAAGGCCACAGAATTAATACTGCAAGGACCCGAACCTGTGGCAAGCATATTTAGCGACTCTAAGTCATCACTCCAACTACTGAAATCCCAGGATTCATCTCATCCCTTGATACACAAAATAAAGAGAAATATCTCAAACATACGAGCCCAAGGGCGAGAAATAAAATTATTTTGGATAAGAGCACATGTTGGGACTCAAGGTAACGAGAGAGCAGATTTACTAGCAAAGCAAGCAGGTCTTAAAGACACAGCCCCAGATTACGCACTGTGCCCGCTGTCATACATCAAAAGAGTTTTAAGGGAAAATACAATTGAAGCTTGGAACAAAAGATACGTAGATGGCCGAGTAGCAGCGATTACTAAAATGTTCTTACCAGATGCTGTGAAAGCTTTCCGTCTCCTCAAAAATATGACACTTACTCCATTGTTCGTGCAAGCGTTGACCGGACATGGAGGGTTCGGTCAATACTTGTTCAAATTAAAATGCAAGGATGACCCAGGATGTGTATGTGATTTGGAAATACCGGAAACAGTAGATCACTTATTGTTAGAATGCCCAAGATTTTGTGTACACCGATTTAACCTAAGCCAACAAATTGATAAGCCAATAACAAAAGATACCATAAAAGATATTATGGAAGATAAGTGCACCAGAACACATTTTATGAAAATGCATGTTGTAAAAGTAACTAACAAACGCAACAGTACTAGATAAGTTTAGGAATGAAAAAATTATGTAGATATATACTGCGTATATAGAATAACATAATAAATAAAATAGATACGTACGTCTTAAGTAAGTAGTTATAAGATTTGTTAAAATGAAAAAAAAAAAAAAGACAGAAAAAATATGGAAAAAAAAACAGCTAAAAAAAAAAGAAAAAAAGAAAAGAAGAAAAAAAAAACTAAGAAAAGAAAAAAAAAACATGGTGTACTTACTATTAAGATCATTATAAATAATATAGTTCTAAATAATAATTAGGTTCGCACTCAAAACAATACTTAGCAGAAATGTGAGTATTGTCGTCCACTAAAGCAAGGTGTGTAAAATCGTAAGATGATATACAACTGTGTTTTGCTGAACAAAGTCTCCGACTTATGTCGGTGGAACAAAAGCTGAACATACAAAAAAAAAAAAAAAGTCTCTAGTGTGTCTCTCTATCTTTGTTATTGATACATGTAACATAATACTATCAACGGAACTGTGTAGTGCCCGTTTGCTTGTAGTTGAATTAATTGGGTCCACGCGCTGTGTACTGAAATTAGACTCGTGCCTCATCTTCCTTATATTATTTTAGGTGTTATAAACAACTTTATATTATTTTAGGTGTTATAAACAGATTAATCGATTTTTTTTTCAGTTTTTTTATAGGTGACTTGATCGAGCACGTTCTTAGCACATACCGAATATTATCATTTTACGAATAGTTTTCAAAAATATTTACTAATGTGTTGACTAATTAATTAATTTTTGTTGTTACTAATTTACCTGTATGAAACTCCCTGACCTCCGTATTAATCTAATTAAATTACATTATAACTAGTTACTAGTCACCCGCGGTCCCACAGGAATCGTATTTTTTTTCGGAATAAAATGTACTGTATGTCCTCTTCTGTACTGCTGACACCATGTGTGCAAAATTTCATGATGATTGGTTAAGGCGTGCAAGCGTAACAAACAAATAAATAAACATACAAACTAACAAACGCACTTTCGTATTTATAATAGAGTTAAGTTAAGATTAAGATAAAGGTTAGCATAGGATTTGGGGTTTCTTCCCAACGAGTAACACCCTCAAATGTAACAATTCGATGGGATTTTTTTATAAAAACAATTCCCAAACAGTAATACTGTTACCTTAATGTTACACGTTACAATTTTGAATTTCCCAACCAGTAACACTGCTACCTGACTGTATTTGATGCATATGTAAGTAGCTAAGGACTCCTTTAAAAACTCAAATTCGCTTAGCCGCCTTGCCTGACGTTCTGCCGCCAATGCTTGCAAAAAATCACTTCAAACCAATCATGAGACCACACAAAGGCACTAGAAGCTCTCCTCCTGATTGCAGAGCACATGATGGGCCCGCGGGCGGTCGGGTGCGTCTAGACGGTGGCGAGTCGGCGACTGGCTGACAGTGACAGTTGTGACATGTGATCGAGTTTAAAGTGAGAATTTTTGTATGAGTAGCCCTTCTCTTGTGATGTCTTGTTTCTCATGTTTTTTGAGCAGGAGGGCGTAGGTTTGGTTCTTTAACGCACAGAATCAGAATATGTTCGTATGATGAACTTATATTCAATATCTGTTCTAGGTTGAGAGTTGTCTATGTACTCGTACCTATCCATACAGGATAGGTTCCATTGCATTACTGATGCAAGGAAACTGTTAAAATTCCGTGAGTGTGAAGTGTTATTTATTTTTTTCCTATTTTTACTCAGCTTTTTTAATTTGCGTATTATTTTACTTTAACCTGCGTAGTGCTTTTAATAAGTTATAGTTATAATAGTAGTTAGTTATAAGTTTTTTTAGTCACAGTTCGCTTTCTTTCAATCTGATTAATTTACTTCTGTCAACTTTGTTTTTTAAGGTTAAACTCATAAGCTGATAGATACACCTTGACTTAAACTTGTTCCTACGAACTTACACAGGGATTTATTGTTTTGATTTAATGTTATCTAGAAGACAAACTTCTGGAGCTAGGTACTTTTAATTTGTTGAATCTGTTGTAC
This sequence comes from Peribatodes rhomboidaria, assembly GCA_911728515.1. NCBI lineage: Eukaryota > Metazoa > Arthropoda > Insecta > Lepidoptera > Geometridae > Peribatodes > Peribatodes rhomboidaria. The sequence goes on from OU452190.1 coordinate 5,929,626, forward strand.
CTAATTGCATAGCTTTTTAACCGATTTAAAGGAGGAGGATCTCAATGCGACTCTGTGTTTTTTTGTGTTGTACGTATGTTACGCGATTTTTCCGCGAATTATGAATTGATTTCGATGATTATTTTTTGTTTAGTAAATCATACTTCAGAGGTGGTCCCATATAAATTTTATTGAAATCGGTCCAGTGGATTTTAATTTATGTACCTATTAACAAAAGTCTCAAAATTCTTTACAAAATCTTAATTGTATGACAAGAAGTCGGTATTTTAAACATTGCTTTTTTTATATCGTTAACACCGATACTTATATGAGATGATGTAGCTACTACCAAGTAGCCACTAGTATGTATAGATACTTATTACCTAGTTGTAAGCCAAAATTTGTGAGACTGTAATTTATTTATTCTTTAAAAAAAAATGCCCCACAGTTTCTTGGCTGTTCTTCTGAGTAGAGGCTCTTTATCCGAACAAGGCGGTCAGTATGGGTATCTTTGATACCCAAATTGAATAAAAGCATTTTGATTTTGACTTTGTCTTTGACTGAGCTCAAAAACTCACCAAATATTCGCTCACACCCATAGTAGTTCCCTTACAGGGGACACTCGGGCGAAATCGTCTAATTTTTTTCTTGTCGCGACTCCTTTTAAAATCTGTTTTGCCTATTAGTTAAGTGGCGTGGCAAGTCTACTAATTTGCTTTTTGCTTTGACCTTTTTTTCTGAAAAGGGTTGGGTAGAGCGGCTAAATGTTTTAGAAATATGAGGAGGCGGGTATAGAATTTAGCGTTGATTTTGAATATTATTTTGTGCAATATTTTTGGTGATTAACCGAGCACAGCGAAGTCTCTGAGTCCACTGGGACCTCTCGGATTTCTTTGTTTGACGATTACTTAAGTATCGGTGATCCAATTTTCATGAAGTTTTGCAGGTAAATAGTACATGCTTATACAATTTTTAAGTTCGAATGTTAGCGAAATCTGATGAGGAGTGATAGAGATATGCTAGGCCTCGAAACTACTTACTAGGTCTCAAGGTCTAGGAACTAAGTTAAGTTTTATGTTAACTAAGTTAAGTTCTATGTTAACTAAGCTAAGTTTTATGTTAACTAAGTTAAGTTTTATGTTAAGCTGCGTCCTACGCCCCGCACTATTCCAGTGTAAATCTATATCTATCTCATCAGAATATTATCCAGATCCGTTCAGCTTTTCTTGCGTGATTGAGTAACGAACATCCAACCATCCAAACTTTCGCATTTCCAAGTAACATTAGTATGATAGAAGTGTATTTCGGATACCTAATAAAAATAAATAAAATTAAAAATATATTTTTTTTTGACACTTCCACACACGGTCGCCTGACCCCAAACTAAGCAAGGCTTGTACTATGGGTGCCAGAGACTGATATACATACTTAGATATTTTTAAATACATACATAAATAGATATAATATATAGAATAGCCTTATATTTCCAGTTTTAACAATAAACTAACAAATGTTGATACTTACCTACACTTAATTAGCAAAAGAATTAAAATTTCGTAAACCTACATGGACTTAAATAGATGAAAATATAGAGTGGAATATTTCTATTCAAGGTTAGAAATTTAAAAAAAATTGGTTGTCTGTAAAGTCGGTTTACTGACGATAGTTGAACGTGACAACGTGCTCACTCAAGTAGGAGAGAGACGGATGTCGAACGCTGCCGAACGCAAAGGCCGATTGTGCTTCTTTGTCGCTCGTTCCGCGCTCTCGCTTGCACTTCAAGCCTTACATGGAACGCCTCAGAGCGAGGTAACGCCGCATTTTTTCGTGCGTGCAGCCGGCTCTATCGAATTATAAGACGTTGTCACGTCAAAAACAAGTAACATTATTAAAAGAAAAACAAAAAACTCGGCTGTAAAAATGTGTACCCTATGCCACTCGCACTATCAACACGATTCAAATGACACCCCATATTTCGAAATACATCAAGCTGTTTTAAGCTGTAGGACGTGCCCTAGAAATATATCCATACATAAATAAATATAAACCCACATACATACATACACACATACGTACATACACACATACATACTTACATACATAAATACCTACACACCTACATACATACATTCGACTAAAACATAACTCTCCTTCTTGCGCCGTCGGGTAAAAATACATTTATCTTTTTTTTAAACTAATAACTGCTACTTAAAGTTTGGCATGCTAAAATGTTTGTAACTTTTTGAAAATTTTAAGGAAATAAAGCATTATTATTATTATTATTATTTATTATTATTATTAATATAACTATTTATTTTTCATTATCATAGTCAGCCTACGAGTATCTTAGTTTACCGCTATAGAACTACAGATATGACAAAACCTCTCTCAAAGTGTTTAGCAAATTTTTGTTTCAAGTCACTATCAACAATAAGTACATTATTAAACACTATTAACTCAACACCAGGTCCTAATTAGTAATGAGGTGAGCTCTGTTTAGGCCGGAGTAGTGATGCGCCGGCGACGGGTGTTTGTTTACCGATGACACTTCCGGCGCACGTGCGGGTAACTCGATCGGGTAATGTTAATGCAGTAAAGTGCGTCCTGCGCTGTACTTACTAGTGATGGGGTTTTATCGATACTTTCGATAATTGGCTGTGATAAACTTGACAAAAAATGTTAATGCTGTGCTCTATATCGTACTTAATCATAATTGGATCACACAGTTGACTAAATAAATCAATTATTCGATAAATCGTGATCTGTCTTCATTTTAGCTTAGCATGAACACAACACACGCACACACACAGCACAGACACACACACACACACAAACACACACGCAAGCGATGGTAGAGTTGATTACTTAGTCGCCACATCATCAGTTAATAATAAAATAATGTTATCGCAAAGCAACTTCTCTGACAGAAAGTCTAAGCATAGTACAATATTCCACCACACCCTCTCATTGCTGCGATTGGCTGCGCTTATGCAAGTACCTCTAATTGTGTAAAAATTATTACTTACCTAATAAAATAATCTACTAAAATTATATTGCCTAGAAATTGAAATACTCTGCCAGGGTGTGTGTTCCCTAACACTTATAATCTGGGTGTCTTCAAGTCTCGAGTGAATCGGTGTCTTCTAGGCAAGCGTGCTCCATCGTAGGCCGCATCACTGCTTATCATCAAGCATGTTGGCGGCCAAACACAAGTCTATTATCTTGTTACTTGTCAATTGTCAAAAATCTACGTCAAAAAGTCAACCGCTTGCTAAAGCGCTGGATTTAGAAGTTTGTAAATTATAAATTAAACAATATTCCTACCACCTTATATATATATATTTATATAATTTATATTACCTTATATTTATATATTACAAGTTCAACAATATAATATTATTTATTAACAATGGCTGAAACTCAAGAGGACACTTCCATTTAAAACTTTTCTGTCTGGTCTCTCATTAGATTGTGTTGAATTTTACGGACACGTCACGATTCATACGATATTAAAAACCTCGAATAAAGTTATTTTTATTTGTGCAGGCTGTTAAAATCAACAAATGGTAAAGTAAAAAAAAAAACCAAAAGTGATACCTAATTTAACATCGATAATGACACTATCGATAGTTTTCCCATCCCCAGCAATCCTATTGAGAGGATGAGCGGTAATGCACTGTTTACAAGTCCGTTTCTCGACAACCAATCGCGTTTCTTTGATTGAACACAACACAATGGACTGCGCCCGTAATAAAGAGGTTTCTTGGAAGCAAGATTGGCTGTCGAATATTTGAGAGTTATCCCAATGTAAGGGCGCTCCTAGACGGGCTATATTTTTACTGCAATACTGGCCCGCGTGTACAATACGCGTAAAAAACATCATTATTTTGCGTACTATACGTGTGAATAACATATTTTTCTTCTTTTCTTTTTTTCTCTTTCTTTGAGATTTGTGTGCATTTTACTTTTCTTGTGTGGAATAAAAGGCTTATTACTATTATTTATTATACTGACCCGGTAATACTGGTTCGGAAATATTGTGACAATATTTTGAGTGTGACCGGCCAAACTGCCTCGGTGGCTCAGTTGCTAGTGAACCTGCCTTCTGAGCTTGGGGGCGTGGGTTCGATTCCCACCTAGGGCAAACATTTATGGTATGACCATTTGTGTTTGTTCTATGTCTGGGTGTTAATATTTTTTAATTTAAGTATGTATATCAGTCCCTGGCAGCCATAGTACAAGCTTTGCTTAGTTTGGGGTCAGGCGACCGTGTGTGGAAGTGTCCCGAATTTATTTATTTATTTCTAATGCTCATACATTTCTAGCATGGCTGCTGATGGTCGAGCTACAGTCAGGAATATTGCCATTATTGCCGGGCTAGTATTGCAGTGAAAATATGACCCGTCTAGGATGGCCCTTAGTAATCGATTTTCTCTTGAAAGAGGTTTACTTTTCAGAATATCTTTCACGCATTAGATTTTCTTTCGAGTTTAAGTTCAGTGATAGACCTACAGTCGACTCTCGTTAATTCAAACCTGCGATAATTCGAACATCTCTATAATTCAAAGTTATCACGAGTTCCCTACAAAATCTCTTTATATTTGGAACTAAATAAATACATTTTTATGCACTTGGTAATTCGAAGGAAAAAAATATTGCTATACAACACAATGACGCGTTTATTCGAATTAAACGGCGTCCAACACTCGACAATTCAAAGTTGCTTGCAAGAAAAAAACGTGCTTGCTTTGCAAAAATGTGCTTTGAAGCAAACTAGTATAACATAGTTCTTTCGAAAGATTAATTAATTCACATTATAAATACATGTGTGTACACGAATGTACCTCTAACCTTTTGTCATTGTTATAGAATAGCAGTTAATAAATAAAAATTGATCAACACTTAACAATTGGAAGTTTTATTTTTTTCTCTCAAAAATTTCGAACCATTTGAAATTTCAAACACTCGATAATTCGTAATATTTTAAGAGTCCCTCGAGTTTCGAATTAACGAGAGTCGACTGTATTTGTTTTTTAATTCGCAAATATGGGGGGCTATTCCTGCGCGTGAGATGAGATAAGATTTTATCTTGGTCACTCTCACATCTATGAAGTTTCAAACGAGAACAATAAGGACGACAAAAGGTGAGATGAAAATCTCAAATCTCCGAATAGGGCCAATGGTTCGGTTTTCCGCCATCTCGCCGTTAATAAGCAATAATTTACGATGGAACATACTTGCAAAAAAAAAAAAAAACTATTTACTCAAGACATAACGACACCTAGACTTTAACCATCAGAGAATAAGTAAGTAATAGCGGAATTTGTTTTAAAAATAATATCAGTTTTTAAAAAGGAAGAATTTTCACACATATCTATCTATAAACATATCGTCACGCCTTTCCCCCGAAGGGGCTTGCAAAGGTGTATTACAACACCCACACTTCACGGACGGTATTCAGTCCCAAATGTGACAGAGTATAGGGGCTCCAGTCATGTAGCAGATGGCATATAAAATCATTTTCTAATGGATGCCTAAACTGGACCCTTCTCAAATTAGGCGCCACCTACTTCTTTTTTCTATCTTTACTTGCAATAATCTGTACATTTAGTACATTAGTTACCTAATTTTTAGTTGTGACGGGTTTTCCATTAATTCTCGAAAGACGCAATTGCCCCACAGACGCATTTGCCCCAGTTGACGCTTTATAATAAAAACAATAATATAATCATATAGTCAAACAATAATACAGTCATATAGTCGGTAATAAGAAAGGATTCCTCACTCGTAGATTGTACACGTTAAGAGTCCCGCGACGCTCTGAAATTTCCATACAAACGCGCTTGTCAAATTTCTTGGAAACCATTTGTCAGATTATGATGAAATTTAGCATGTACAATTAAATGAACTATATTTCTGCCCCTATGTTCTTGGTTTTTTTTTAAACAACAACAACTCTTTATTAAAAACATATAATAATTACAATGGTACTTATATAAGGCTTAACTAAGTTTTTAATAGGCGGCCTTATCGCTCAAAGCGATCTCTTCCAGGCAACCTGAATGGACAGGAACATTTATATAATAGATATATTATTATAATAATAGGAACATTTAGATATATGTTTATTTAAATGTCCTCAAGAGAAAATAGAGCTATGAAAAATATCCGCATTTGTAAGGGGTCACTTTTGACTGATTTATTCTATAGATAGACAAAGCAAATCAAAAATCCCTTTACATAGGGAGATTATCTAAATCATTAGCTTTTAAATGAGTCCATAATACAAAAGAAATTCTTAGTTATTTAAAAATGATTACAGAATTGCAAAAGTCATAAAAAAAATTGAAATTGCACTTTGTCACTCTGTATATTAGAGGCTCGTCAGTATCATTACTTGCTATCTTCGCTCGTAGTCTTCTTTTAGACGAAATTACATAGGAAACCTAGGGAGTAAGCTCAGCACTGAGCTGCGTAAAACTAGATCAGTTTATGCAAGGCTGAATTTCAGCTTATCCCTAGACTTGAATTAAGATGTTCGTCGAGGGTATAGTTACTCGTATGTGTTCACTTTATACATTATTTTCAAAAAATAACAGCAAGTTTTAATATTATGTCGTAATTATAATTTCTCTAGATTTTTACCCACACCTATTACATTGTAAACGTTGAATCCTTAGTCATTATCGATTTAATTTTCGCGTTTCGCACCCACATTAAATGCACTCCAATGTAAACATCATAAATTCTCCGCATGAGAACCAAATGTGAGACATAAACAACTCTGGGAATGGTACGTATCAACTGATTGAGCGTTTGCAGTGCCATTGTGAGGATAATATATGGTCTAACATGGGTCATTATGGTGGAACCATGATCCAAAAAATCAAGGATCCAAACACCTAGTGACGTCATCATCATCCGTCTCTTTCGAACTTGTTGTAAATGACTTATTTCGGTCATGCTTAAGCATCGATTGACACCACGTGTTGCTGAATGGTGTACCTGGTGGAGTATATTATCATGGGTGGAACTAGCGGAGCGAATTTCCTTACAGGTTCAATTTTTTTTTATGAAACTCCCCGAACTGTTTTCATGAAAATTTTGCAGTTACATGGATTTTTAAAAGAACAGTTTATCACACAATTTACCGCGAAATAGTGTGCGTATGTTAGAGACTTATTCACACTTAAACCCTCTTTCTTACGCAGTCGGGTAAAAATAAATGGATTTGACGGAAATTTGGAATGAGAAAGCTTAGAAATACTTTGAATTAGCAGGCAGGCTACTTTTATCTTAGGAAACCTAACAGTTCTTCTAAAAGCACCTTTATTTTCTAAAGCCACCAGGAAATCATACTGTCAAAATCAAAATATTTTTCGAAGATACACCAACATCAAAAATATAAAAATAATGACTCTACCGCCTTGTTCGGGAAAAGAGCCACTTCTCAGAAGAACAGCCAATAACATAGGGGCATATTATTTTCTCCCTAAATTTGTCTCACACATTTTGGCTTAAACCAGGTAAGTAATATCATATATTTATTCGTATGTATTACTGGCTATTTGGCGTAAGTGAAAAGCTCCATACATCTTTGTTATATAATATTCAATGTAAAATATCCTTTTTTTTTCATTATTATTGTAGTTTTCATAAGTGATTTGAATTTCCCTTCAGTGAGCCCTGTTATACATATGTTTAGATATTATGATATCCTACTAATCCTACTAATATTATAAACGCTTAAGTTTGTAAGAATGGATGTATGGATATATGGATATACTCTTTCACGCCAGAACGGCTGAACAGATCTGTATGAAATTTGGCACAGAGATAGATTATAGTTTAGAATAGCAAATAGGATACTTTTTAACCGCGGGTGAAACCGCAGGGCGCAGCTAGTGATGTCATAAAGAGCCAGTCTACCCCAGTCACAGTGTCAACAGCAGTCACCACAAGCAGCCTTCACACTGCGCTGTAATGCGTTCTTAGGAGATTCTTCGCGCGGAAGCCGGCGCGTATTTTCATAATGTCGTCTTCACCCCACCCTGGGCACGCCCCTGCGATGGTATTCATATGATAATTTTATTGGGTAAGGGATGATGGGGTGGAGATGGACTTTCTAAGATTTTAGCTCTGAAGCTATCAAGCTTTCATCAGCTATTGATCAGTTATGAAGCTGTCAAGCAGGATGATGTGAATGACTGACTGAGCGATGAGGCGGAACAAATTTTAAGTATGAAAATAAGCTAAAATAGCCGAGGGAAGTATAGAGATGAAATGACCATGAGATCTCAGTTCGCCACAGATGATAAATAAAGATGATTATGAATAAAGCTAAACTCACAATTTCCTAAAGAGATTAGAGGTTTTGAGTAAAACTATTATTATTTGTCCTGAAGAAATATTAGAGGCTATAAGTTAAACTATTATTATTATATGTTTTGTCCTGTGTTTCCTTTTTTCTTGATTTAGCAAATTAGCAACAAACCGCTTTTCTGATGCTGTTCTAATTACACTGCATAGCATTGTTTTTAGCTCCGATTAAATGGCGCCAGTCGAATCTTGACAAAATTTTGCTATGGTCTTTAAAAAAAGAATATTAAATATTTCTTCTACTTACATGCTACAATACGCACTAACTTGCAAATATACATACTATTTTATCATTTTATCCAAATTAAATCAAATGTCTTAAATCAATTGGGTATTAAAAATAGACCAGATGGACTAAAAAAACAATGCACGGGCCAAAAAATTAACACCCAACCCTTAGGTTCTAAATGAACAAAATGTGTGACGCAACCCTATCAAAAGATGGACCTGTCACGCACACTAGTATTATAAAAGTCACTTTTCGTTTATAAACAGTACGGAACTCTCTCTAGACATATAAGTAATCAAAGCGTCAAAGTTATAGATAAGAAGAGTGTGTGAGAGGGTGAGTGAGAAGACACGTAGAGGTGTGTGTGTGTGGGATGGTGGGGGAGAGTGTGTATGTGTGCGTTTGGCTTCATCACTCACCCTCTCGCACACACGCACCTTCACACACACACACTTCAACACTTAATATTCCTAAAAATATGAAACATTAAAAATTGTCCAAAATGTCCTTATTTTTATATGTACTTAAGTATGTCTATCATCAATTTTTTTTTTTTTAATTTGATAAGTATTAAGTATGTTTATTAAGTTTATTTAGTAAATGTTTTTTATTATTTTGCATACAAAATGTAAATCCGTAATTAGCTATAAGCTTATTTCATGTATTATTGAGAGCTGTGGTTTTTGTTCAAATAAATAAAGAGTTATAGAAAATATTCATCTTATTCAGAAAAAGAGCCTCCACCCAGAAGAACAGGCAAGAAACTGAGAGGCACCCGGAAGCCGTCTCCACACTCCCCCAGGCCGAGAGGCGTGGCAGCCATTTCTCCCGCGGTGATTTCTTCACCCGCGCTCCGAGGGCCATCGTCAACTTTCAAAGAACTACGATTGCATCAGGGTCTTTACTTGCAATTTGCGAGACTTGGAGAGTTTAACACTTTTGTGTGCTTCTTGAATTTATGCAGGTGCTTTGGACGAGTAAGAAGTGGCTTACAAAGTAACACCACTTATGTAATAATTTACTCCGCCAGGTATAGAATTCCGGTCACGTGGGAATCACGTAGTGACTTCAATCGATGCTGAAGGAAGACCGAATTATTTCATCCTAACTATAATAATAATAGTATAAATGCGAAAGTAAATTTGTTCAAAAAAAAATTTTTTTTTTTATACAGAGTTATTTGTACCTAATCAAAAACCTCGTAAGGGTTCATTGTACTTATCAGTATGAACTACTTTTACTATGAAGCCAATCCTGTAATCGCGAAAAAAAAAAAAAAACAGCTGTTCCATACAAAAAGTTCAATCACCTTTGACAAAATGTATGGAACATTTTTTTCTTTCGTGATTTCGGAGTTCGCCCCATAGTAAAAGTTGTTCATATTGATGAGTACAAAGGTTCCTGGTAAGTTACAAATAACCATGTATATTGTGAATCCCGGTCTTGAAAGGCGAAAAGTAATGTATAAAAAGGACTACGGGTTGCCTCGATACAGGCTTGCCTCGTGAGGCAACCAGTAAACAACGTATTTTATAGTTAATAAGTTGGTACAATAAATATTTTCATTTCATTTTCATTTGTTTGTAAGTATATTTGTTTGTTTGTAACGCTTTCACGTCTCAACTACTCAACCAATCGTCTTGAAATTTTGCATACATCTTGTCTGGGGTACAGGAAAATAAATAAATTCGGGACACTTCCACACACGGTCACCTGACCCCAAACTAAGCAAAGCTTGTACTATGGCTGCCAGAGACTGATATACAGTGGATTTCGGGTATAACGACAATGAAGGGACCACTCTATTTTCGTCGTTATATCCGGAAGTCGTTACAGGCAAAGGTAAAGAGATACAGACACGTATCAGCATTTCTTTAACAGTGAATGCGCGTCTAGCAGCTATACTTATTCAAAAGTTTACTAAACTCAGTTGCTACTCAGAATATCACTTTGTAACTGAACCATAAAAGCTCCGAAACGTACACGCTTCCCTACCTACTTAGTTGATATCTATAAACAAAAGGTAAAGGTCTCCACACTTGCTGACCATCTGTGTGCAATGGATGTAAACAAAAGATAAGAAATGTTTGTGAAAGAAAAAAATCTTTGTGTCTTTGGCGGCCGACTCCGGTCGCAATATCTGCATGGGATTTCTAGGAATTAGTTACAAATGATTCATTAAAAACAGTCGCTACACCCGAACTCGGCGTTACATCCAAAGTCGCTATAGCCACGTGAATTTTGTACTGAAGTATGCTTTAAATTCAAGGGACTTAGACTTAACGTCGTTATAGGTAAATGGTCGCTACAACCAAGGTCGTAATAAATGAAATCCACTGTACATACTTAGATATTTTTAAATACATACTTAAATACATATTAACACCCAGACATAGACCAAACACAAATGTTCATCGCATAAATGTTTGCCCTAGGTGGGAATCGAACCCACGCCCCCAAGCTCAGAAGGCAGGTTCACTACCAACTGAGCCACCGAGGCAGTCTAAAAGGAAAGGACATAGGGTACTTTTTATCCCGAAAAAAATAAACGGTTCCTGTGGGACCGCGGGTGAAACCGCGAGGCGCAGCTAGTTTACAAATAGTTCGAAAGAGACGGATGACGATGACGAGTGACGTCATTATGTGTTTGCTCCTTGTTTTTTTGGATCATGGTGTATCCTATCTGTTCCTACTACCTACTTCTAGGTAAGGGTTAAGGGTCCCGCAACGCTCTGAAATTTCCATACAAACGCGATTGTCAAATTTCTTGGAAACCATTTGTCAGATTATGATGAAATTTAGCATGTACAATTAAATTAACAATATCACCGTATGTTCTCGGTTTTTTAAAAAAACGTCTACAAGAGAAAATAGAGCTATGAAAAATATCCGCATTTGTAAGGGGTCACTTTTGACTGATTCATTCAATAGATAGATAAAGCAAATCAAAAACCACTTTATATAAGGAGGTTGTCTTTAACATTAACTTTTAAATGAATCCAAGGGGGAGGTTGATGTGAATGACTGACTGAGTGATGAGGCGGAACAAGTTCTAAGTCTGAAAATAAGTTAAATCAGCCGAAGGAAGTTTAGAGATAAAATTACCATGCGAGCTCAGTTCGCCACAGATGATAAATACAGTAGCAGTAGCGCACTTGTAGCGCCTCACTCAACTGACGTCTTTGTACTTCTTCACTCTACAAAACTTTAAGGCTAGAGTGAATAAGTACCTTATAGTTCATCGTGCTCCATCTCAGACCACAACGTCGCTTAACATAAGGAGAGTTGGTGGTCAAACGTCGACCTATTCTACATTAAAAAAAAATCATTCAATCATTGCCTCGGCCATGATTCCTGGGACCTTAAACCTAGAAACCAGGAAACCTGGTACCTACGAGTATTACTTATAACGCAGTCGTACTTCGACTAGACTAAAAAGGTTGAGGATAAAAGTAAAAAAAAAGTATTCAATTTATTGCACCTTTATTAGGACAACTAACTTTTTGTACTATTTACAAACGTGCATAACCATCTACATTAGAACATTCAGTAAATCTTATTTAATAATTATTTACAACAAAATTCAACTTAACATTAACAAATTCTACTATCTACGTTACGTGCTTACTCTTTGGCTAAACCTACTTTGGTGTCAATTGTCTAATAAATCTTTGGTCAAAAATGTAATAATATTTAAAAAAAATAACTGTCATTTCAAAATTAGAAATTAAATGGTTCAATAGAAAATAAAAACTCAAGAACTGGAACAATACACATTTGTGTGACGGCCAATGAAGATAAAAAAAGAAACTCTTTTGTCATTTGTTTTAGTATTCGACTTGATACGGCTGTAAATATTTAGTCGGAACTTCACTGTACGAAAATTAATGAAAGAAGTTCGCTTAAAGTTGTATTAAAGTTAAGTCAGGGTTTATTTTCTTTTAATTTTCTATCTCTATATTACTAGCCATACTTTCACAACTATTTTCGTTGACATCAACACTGTCTATTGTTTTCGATTTGTCATCGCGCTTTTCTTTTTTTTCTGAGCACTCCCCAAATCTGTCTTGTCGCGTGTCCATGTTCCTCTCTAATTCGCATGACACTGGCATCCCAAATCCGGGATGACCGGGGTAGTACATATATGACAGCGGGATGTTCGGGTAGTTGACTCCTAAATGAGGTGCGTAGAGAGATTGTAACACGGCTTGATTGTATGACTCTTGTAACAGAGCCTTGTATTCGGGGTTTTTGGCGAAGTCTACCCCATAGACCCCGGCAAAATGCTTCCAAATTGGAGATCCTTCTAGCAGATTTGGTGGCGTGAACAACGCTGGATTCAGACTTTTCCCGAGCATCGGATTTTGGTATTTAAGATCGGGTAAGTTAGGCTGTCCGTTATTGTTTACCAGCACTTTAACAGCTACCTTTCTCGCGTGGTTCGCCGCCGCGGCCGCTGCAGCCAACATCCCGTTTTCTTGCAACTGTAACTGCTTTCGTTTTGTCTTGTACCGTCGATTTTGGAACCAAATCTTTACTTGTGTCTCTGTTAGCTTGAGGCTCGCGGCTAAGTCAGCTCGTTCAGGGCCTGAGAGGTAACGTTGTTGGCTAAAACGTCGCTCCAGCTCGTAGACTTGTGCGTGTGAGAACGCCGCTCGGGAGCGTTTCTTGCGAGCGCCGTTTTGTGGGTAGTCGGGGTAGGTTGGGGAGTGCGTGGCGGGCGGGGTAGTGCACTTGCGAGGCTCGTAGAGAAAGGGCTTGTATGAAATGTCGGCCGGAGAGGATGTGGCGCGGCGGGGAGACTCGTTGTGGGAAGAACGGGAATCGTAGTCATCTGCAACAAAGGATAGAACATTTTAGAATTTAGCAAGCGTGCGTACCTTAAGAATTGACACTAATATTACAGAAAATGCAGATTTCTGCAACCGTACATCAAGGGACATACGGAGCGAGCGGTATACCTAGTAGGTAATAGCAGAAGTGACCTAATTTTTTAATAACTGCTACTACTGGACCAGCCCTATAGTCGACAAAAAGTGCTAAATAGCCACAAAAACAACCATAAACAGCCCCTAAACAAAAAAACTATCACGTCGATAAAAAAAGACCAAAATTACATCAGGACCCTCTCCACGCACCTAAACATCATTAAGCCCAGTTCACACAGTCACCGACGAATCAATTAATCGGCGATCGGCTCACGCCAACCGCGTATAAAGGCGCGTGCACAATGGATCCATTACGCAAATTGTCTGCGATCATTAGACCGAAACTATTTAACAGCTAAACGACTTAAAAGACCCTGGCCGAATCGACTCGGGGTGAGTCGGGACGGGTGAAATAGGAAAATGAGTGAGTTAAAACTAGATGACTTTCTAACAGTATTTTTGCGTGCCTTGCGCTCTATTGTGCAAGTTTGGGACCGTTTAATTTGTGGTGTCACTGATTGAGGACGCTTTTAAGCTAGTTTTAATTGTTTTAATGTATTTCTGAAAGTGGAAAGTACGCTAAAATGTTGTTTTTGAAAGCTCTTAACAAATGGTTTGGAATTCAAAAGTAAAAAGCATTTTGTTTAAAATAAAAGCGTACAACGTATACTTATACTTATTAACGTATACTTACTTAATACAACTAAAATAAACTTGAAATTATAATAATAATTTATTTTTCCAAAAAATACAGCACATTAACAAATTTGTAATAGATGTGTACAGAGAAGAACCAAGTTTTTTTTTATCGGTGGGCCCCAATCTAGGCTAGGCCTGTATCTTGGGTACCCTGAATGTAATTGTACTAAGTATGTGTTTATTAGTAGGTATTTATTAGTAATAGTAAGTAGTAAGTGTAAGTAGTAACCCACTTACACTTACTACTTACTATTACTCACATACCTACTAACGTAGTACGGTACATAATTACATAAGGTATCAATAGCTACTGAACTAAAGTGGATACCCGATTACTTTCTCTACCGTGGGAAGTAAAACTAAATAATTAACATCAATAAAAAATGCATTGAAAACTTTTGTGGTAGGGTTTTTACGTTTTTATGCTCAGTAAAAAAAATGTACCCTTTTAATAAAAATTCGGGGGACATAATAAACATACCTACGTGTACGTCGTTTTGTGCCATTAAAAAGAAAAGAAAAACAATCTCAAAGAAAAAGACATCCCCAGTCTAAACTTTTCCATCCAATCCAAGTCCCAACATGTCATTATGACAGTAAAAATTTACATGAAATCGTTGTAAACACGTGCCGCGGACCACAGACCTAGTAATTACTAAATTGAATGCCTCAATAGCGCTTTTAAGCGTCATCACTTATAATAATGAGGGAGTGCCGCAAGGCAAGTGACGGCACAGGTTACATAACAGTTACTATGAAAATAGAGAGCGACAAACTTAGCTGGAAAGGTGGTTAAAAAGAGGAACTAAAATATTCCACGGGATAGCTTTCACTTTGGATCGGAAAGATCGATTATGGCTCCCCATTTGACTCTACACATAAGTTGGTCGCATTGTAAGTGACAGCTAAGTGGAGACGTCGCAGCGTGCCACCGGCCAGTGTGAACGCGCCATTACACCGCCATTGTCGCTGTCATTTGTGGCGAACGACTAATTTGAATTTGGAATGTCATTGATTGGTGATTTGTTTTCGTCTTGGGATTGCTTTATTTTTTTATTGTTTGGCTAAGTGCGTCTATTATATACCTACGCAAGGTTTTAGACAACGAGGCTCTAGCTTTATGTCCATCATTAGTTAAGTACCTGAGAATCGATTGTACATAGCTATTTAGGCTGTAAAAAAATATATAGGCGTATAGCTAAAACACAGTCGACTTTTTGGATACATAAAATGGTACATAGCACCTTAAAGCTGAAAAAACTGGTTATTTCCTCCTCCTTTTTCGAAAAGGGTAATTTTTTTTTACCGAGCGAGCATTAACGAACAATGCGTCTATGCTTTAGCATCAAAAATCCTCTCAAAATCTTCGACAAAAATCCTTGCGAATGTACGAATTCTGTCCTGATCTCTTCCATTCTCAACAGGTCTGCTTTTCTTAACCAATTCTTTTGAATTTTTGTGAGTAGGAGTGCGACCTGTGGCCCTATTCGGAGATTTGAGATTTTCATCTCACCTTTTTTCGTCCTTGTTGCTCTCGTTTGAAACGTCATAGGTGTGAGAGTGACCAAGATAAAATCTCATCTCATCTCACGCGCAGGAATAGCCCTCCTGTAGAGGAGTACAGACGTCGACTTTGAACGCGAGGGTTTCAGCTCGTAGAGGCACTAGTTATGGTAGAGTAAGTAGGTACCTACTTAATTGAGGTATTGACAGAGTGGCTAACTTAAATGTCATAATTCTATGTGACTAATGGTCACTTGCACCGCCACTCAGGGTATCCTACCGCGGTGGCTAGTGACTCTAATTAAAATTTCCTTTTTATTTGTAATTTTTTAAAAATGATTGTAATGTGTATTCAATGTAGCCAGAAATAAATTATCTTATCTATCAAAAATTATCTTGCACTAAATATAAGAACTGCCTAAGTTATTGCTTAACTATTTTAATCTACCCCTAGCTAAATAAATTATAAATAAATATTCGGGACACTCAAACACACGGTCGTCTGACCCCAAACTAAGCAAAGCTTGTACTATGGCGGCCAGAGACTGATATACATACATAAATACTTAAATAGATATTAACACCCAGACATAGAACAAACACAAATGGTCGTCACAAGAATGTTTGCTCTAGGTGGGAATCGAACCCACGCCCCCTAGCTCAGAAGGCAGGTTCACTACCGACTGAGCCACCGAGGCAGTCCTTATCGCCCAGCTCGCTGCTACCTTAATTTTTTTACACTAACCTTAAGGAATTCTTTATGAGAATCTTAACTTTATGTGCCCGAGCTCCTACTTTTTGTTACACGGAATTCCTTGAATCTTTTGAATTTTAACTTTATGTGGCCGATACGCGAATATATCGCTAGGAGTAGTTTAAAACTGGTTAAGCAATGACTTATGCAATACTCACACTTAGTCCGAGTAGCCATGAATATTGCAAACAGCTGAAATGTTGTTAATTTAAGTAATCATTATCCATACCACAAAAGCACTCCTATGTAGAGCCACTTGAAGTCAACAACATTTCAGTAAGTAGGTAGTATGCTTAATAATAAAATAGAACATGCTACTTTTCTAAAATAAGTTAGAGCGATACTTTTTTTTAAAGCCAAAAATGGTACCAAAGTTTTTTTACTAAAGGAAAGTAAAGGGCACATTTTTAGTCAGTAATTTTTTTGGTCCTAGTCATCCTAGTTATTTATTTCGTAAAGCTTATTTACATGAGGATTTTAATAATAATAATAATAATTAATAATAGCTTTTAATAATAAGCTAATAGTCCGAAAGTATAGTTTAAATATTTGTAAACGATTTAGAAAAAAATACTTGGGAAGGTATAAAAGTACCTATCTGAGTAATCATTTACTAAACATAAGAGGAAATTATATTTCTAAAACCATGTGTACTATTTGTTGAAAAATAGCCAAGTAAGTATGAATAGTTACTTACCTAATTCAAATGGTTATGAAGGGTTCCATTCAGAAAATTTAATTTAAAAGATCTAAGATAAAAAAAGACATATTTGTTATAAACTCACCTGAAAGTTCCGTGACTTGATAATGATTTTTCCTCGACATATCCAACACTCCATCGTCAGCGTAGTCACTGTACCCGTTACAATCATCGTAATACTTCAAACTCTTCTCTATAACCTCCTTTTTCATCGGAAAACCTTCTTTGTATCCAGCTTTAGCCAGAAAACTCATCTTCCCGCCAAAACTCGGAAACATTCCATTCTCAAACTTTTCAAATTGACATTTCGCTTCATTCTCTTTCGTCAAAATATCGTTGATCGAAAACGGCGTCGACAAATTTGTCTTCTCATCTTGGAACTCTTTCAATTTAAATTTGGAATCCATTCTTTTTAAAACACTGGCACTTCACGGCGCGTAACTCGCCTCACCACAAAAGCGTTCCACAAACGAATAAACTTTGCGTGATAGATTGCCCGCCTGTTTGACGTTAAGCCTTCGACAAGGACGGCAATAGATCATTTTCTTCAGCTTTGCTCGCAAGTGGGAGGGGGATGGAGACATTTTAGGGCGGTCGTTTTTTAAAAAAGCTCCTGAAGTAGCGTAAGTAGTGGGGATCGTTGAGTTTTTCTTGAAGATGTTTACGTGAATCCGATTTGATCGCGGGGGCGAATGCATATTGTGGTTTTGGAGAGAATTGGTAGTTAGAAATATTTTTTTAGCTAGGAAAGCATCGGTGCTTGAGAATTTATTAACGTAAGTATATTTTTTTTAAAGAAACCTGCACAATAATATTAAGCCTAGCTAGTCAAGCTGTATTACAGCACTAAGTAGGTCAATTGGTGGAAATGTCCATCATTTAATTATTGTATAAATAATACATATAAAGAGTAAAAAGAGATTAGTAGGTTCCTAAGTACTAATTCATGTTCTATGGTTGCTTAGCTGGCATTATTTTATGAAGCTAATATGTAGGTATACAACTATGCACCTGTCTTAATCTAAGGCGACAGGTAAACTATAAAACTAAATATTTTCTTATTTTGAACCGGTATTTGAGAGCAAAATAATTTATATTATTTTTAATTTTTTTTATTACTACAAAAAAATTTTCTGATAGGTAGCAAAACTTATCTTATTGCACACCACGGTAATGCTACATTAGCAACCTTCAGCGATGATTCGGGCTTTCGCGACAAATGTAGCTGGTTAGTTCGTTACTCGGCGATATATCGGACAAATTATCGCTCACGTCAATTCCGCAGAAAGGCGACGACTTGGCCGCTAATGTAGATGAGAACATCGCCGATAACCAATAACAATGATTTTAACGCAACAACGCGACACGAAATATCGAGCGCCATTATTACAGATGGTTACAGCGTCATCGCTAATTCATTTGCAGTAGCCAATTCACGTCAGCCCATTTACCCACTGCATCGGCTCGCACTTCCTTTGGCGCGTCGCTCTATCGGTAAGTGCTTGAGAAGTGTCTATCTGTCCCTTTCACTCTTACAACAATCGCCCTTTGCCTATTCACTCCGTCCTTTTCCCGCATAAGAACGCCATTTAAACCGACCAATCAGGTGAGAGGCAACAACTAAAGAGCCAATAAAAGAAGTGGGAAGTGGAAGTGTCAACATAATTTTCTTTTTAATTTTTTGGACTTGGGAAAATTGTGTCAGGAGGTTTTGTGAAAAGTTTAGGAGCGTGCTGTGCGTATTTTTCGTTGGCACTTAGCTATAATTTTAGGCCAACAAGCTAATATTTATCGAATTCAACTTTCAATTCGAATTTTCGGCTGATGAAAGCACGCACCAATTTGTTCATTGTGTAAACATATGTGCGTATTGTATGTCATCTGCTACATGACAGGAGCCCGGTGTATGGCGACAGGCTCGCCCCCTGTCACATTTGGAACTGAATATCGACCGAAGTGTGGGTGTTGTATTACAATTTACACCTCTGCCAGTCCCTGTGGCCAGTACCCTCGGGGGAAAGGCGCGACAATATGCTATGTTATGTTTTCAAACTTTATTCTAGAGCTAGACTAAAAATTCTGAATTTCAATATTTGAAATTGTGATGCTTACATCAGGTGTAGGTACTTTTACACCTAATTTTTGCGAAACTCGCGAAAATCGAATTCGATTTAAAAATAATCTACAAAGCGAAGCTAAAAAAACCGACTTGCCATCCTGTAATTCGTCATCCATGTAAACAATTTTTAGATTTTCGTTGATATTTTAAAAACTGCTCGACCGATTTCAATAAAATTCATATGGGACCACCTCTTAAATATGATCTCTCAAACAAAAAAGGATCATCAAAATCGATTTACCCAGTCAAAAGTTATGAGGTAACAAACATAAAAATATAAAAAACATGTACCTAGTCGAATTAAAAACCTCCCCCTTTTTTGAAGTTGGTTAAAAAATGAGTTCTTATTTCAACTTTTTGCATACATTTTGACATTCATAAGAAGCCGCGGGCGCGGCTTCCTAAGAATGTCTACCGCGTCGAGCGCGACAAAAAATCGCTCTGTGAGTTAAGTAGAATGAAATAGTAATGAAAAGTTGTAGGTTGGTGGACCTATTTGCGGAAATGTATGATTAATGCATAGTTATAGCAGGGTTGGACTGGCCATACAGTCAGGGTGGCATTTGTCAGCCGGGCCCCAGCCAGCGCGGGTCCTTCGTACTTGGCTTTGGGGGCTTGCCGCAAGCTAGACGGTAAGTAGGTTGGGGGCTACACCCTGTCTCGGGCCCCTGGCTTGTGGGGAGCCACCCGAGCTCTTCCAGCTCAATCCGACCCTGAGTAGTTATAGTACTGTTCAATTGATAATAGTTAACTGTGTAACAGATAAAATAAATAAATAAATTACCCTCATATCAACCTAGAAAAAAGATGGAACACTGCGTTATATCTTGCTGAAGCCACTCCTGTTCCAATGTGTGTGCGTGGTAATGTTGCCATGCAAAACATTTACAATTGCACGAAAACTAATATTCATTCCCAAACTCTACGTTAGCCATTTCCGTTCCAATATACAACCTTAGGAGATTATGTTTTAAAACTGCACATATTTGTAAGAGTTTAATGTTACGGCTTTTTCAAAATTGACTTGTAAAAAAACTGCACAGTTTTTGAAAAGAAACTCAAAATGTAGTAGTCCTGGCCACACTTTTATAACCCCTATATATTTAAGTACACGAATTTATACTATAAACCAATGCAGATTATGTCGAGATAAGAATGACCAAGCGAGTAGCGATATTTTTTTTACGTCAATGTGTGAATGTTGTGTACATAAACGACAGATCTACGCAGATCCAAAAACTACGCTATAGTTTTTGGATGGTTTTTGGCTTCACTTAGATCATACGCCGTGCGCCATCTTATTCTCTAGGTTGCTCTGAGTAAATTACCCACATTTGATCGCCAGTTCCTCATTTACCCAACTAATGATTAATTATTAATAAAATACCAACAGAGAGCCGTACTTACGTAAATAAATAGGAAAGTGATTAATCATAAAGGATATACCTACGCGGCGGCGCTCCGCAAACAACACTTACGACCACTTCGGACGACCACTTACGGACGCGCGTGTAGACCTAGGGAGTTGAAGAAGAGATACGGAAAGCAGAACACGTAAAAATTAGAAAGTAAAATAAAGAGAGGAAAAGTAAATTTAGTAGGTTCTAACTTAAATAACATTGTTAGAAACAAAAAACCCAGCTGCAAAATCTTGTACCCTATGTCACTTCCACTATACAATACAATACAATACATCTTTATTGCACACCAAAAATACAAAGTAAAACAAACATAAAGAAAATATTAAACAATTAAATATCATTCGGCAGTACAAGGGCGGCCTTATCGCCTAAAGCGATTTCTTCCAGGCAACCTTTGGATGGACAGGACAGAACGAAATATGACAAACGGTCGGTGGCATACATAAATACAATAGTAAACAAATAAAATATAGTAAAACATATCTACACATATACCTTTAGATACATATAATACACTATCAAGACGATTGAAATGACACCTCTCATGTCGAAATCCATCAAGCTGTTTAGGCTGTCGGGCGTGCCAAAGAAACCTCATACATGCATACATACATACATACATACATACCTACACTCGAAAGACATAACCCTCCTTGCGCAGTCGGGCAAAAATAGCACTTATCTACATAAACTATTAAAAGGGGAATTCCCGAGCTGTCAACTTTGGTTCATTTTAGAAAATGGCCTAACAAAATCAATTTCTAACAAAACTTATACTTACATCCATAACGTATGACAAAGGTGACTGAGAATAAAAATGTTAACAACAATTAAATTCCATGATTTCACGGACCCTGCCTGCAGGGACAGGGTAGTAAGATCAAAACACAGGGTCCCTAAATCGGACGGCTGAGTGGTTACAACCACTCTGCTTCAGGCAGGGTAGATAGAAGATAAATAAACTCTTTATTGTTCACACCACAAGTAACAAAAAACAAGAAAATAATGTATAATAATACTTATTCTACAGTGTAACAACTGGCGGCCTTATCACTAAAAGCGATCTCTTCCAGGCAACCTTAGGATGGAGAGGGTACACAATAGACATGGCCCGATAAATAGCTAAACGCAATGAGCACTGAAATAGAAAACTATCACTGAAGGCTATGAAACGCTAGCAAAACCGTTGTTATAAATATAATACTAGCTGCTACCCGCGACTTCGATCACGTTTATTCAGAAAATAGTATCCAAAAACCTTCTCTGTAACCATCTAATTATTGAATTGCATCAAGATTTGTTCAGCCGTTAAAAGCCCACAAACAGACAGACAGAGTTACTTTCGATTTTATGAGATTAGTATGGGTGAACTTTTAAAAGCGATGGCAGCCTAGTTGGGAGAAGGTCCGCCTTTCAAGCCAGAGGGAGCGGGTTCGAACCAAGCCGACGGCACGCACCAATTTGTTCGTTGTGTGAACATATGTGCGTATTGTATGTCATCTGCTACATGTCTGGAGTCTGGTGTATGGCGACAGGCTCGCCCCCTGTCACATTTGGGATAGAATATCGTCCAGCGAAATATGAGTGTTGCACCTCTGCCAGCACCCTCAGGGGAAAGGCGTGACGATATGTTGTTATGTGAACTTTCAAGTAAATAATTATTTTGTATGGTTAATTTCATTTCTAGAGTTATCGAGCTCTACGCTTGACCACTCGAGGGCGTCCGATATCCACTCAGCCGACATCATCTGCGATATAATGAAATGTTATCCTCTACAAAGGGTTCATTATTATTTAGAGAACATTTTAAGCGGGTAGGGTCTACTGGAAAGTACAAATGCGTCTTAGGGGCAATTGCGTCTCTCGAGAATTACTGACAAACCCTTCACAAATTTTCACACTTTCACACAATGATGTAGAGATCCTAACAAATATCCGGACTGAAGTCCAGACAGAATTCTGGTCGATGCCTCAGATCAATGTAGAGGAAAAGATGGAACACTGCGTTATATCTCGCTGAAGCCACTTCTTTTCAATGTGTGCGTGGTAATGTTGCCATGAAAAACATATACAATTGCACGAAAACTAATATTAATTCCCAAACTCTACGTTAGCGATTTCCGTTCCAATTTACAATCTTAGGAGATTTAATATTTTAAAACTGCTCAAATTTGTAAGTTTAATGTTACGGCTTTTTCAAAATTGACTTAAAAAAAACTGCACAGTTTTTAAAAAGAACCTCAAATGTAGTCCTGGCCACACTTTTATAATGCACTATGTATATTCAAGTACACGAAATTATACCATAAACCAATGTACATAATGTCGAGGTAAGAATGACCAAGCAAGTAGCGTAGTTTTTTTGCGTCAACGTGTTACTGTTGTGTACCTATACGACAGTAGCGTAGTTTTTGGATGGTTTTTGGCTTCACTTAGATCATACGCCGTGCGTCATCTTATTCTCTAGGTTGCTAGGTTGATCTGAGGTCGATGCTGAAACATAGGCGCTTCGCTCGTTAACGGTCGTTCGGTCGATTATAATTCAGACAAATACGCTACCATTAGTAGGACTGCCTCGGTGGCTCAGTTGGTAGTGAACCTGCCTTCTGAGCTTGGGGACGTGGGTTCGATTCCCACCTAGGGCAAACATTCATGTGATGAACATTTGTGTTTGTTCTATGTCTGGGTGTTAATATCTATTTAAGTATGTATTAAAAATTTTCAAAGTATGTTTATCAGTCTCTGACAGCCACAGTACAAGCTTTGCTTAGTTTGGGGTCAGCCGACCGTTAAAAAAAACTACTTACCTAGGTATATCTACATATAATAACATATCGTCACGCCTTTCCCCTCGAGGGGGTTGGCAGAAGTGTAATACAACACCCACACTTCGCCAAACGATATTCAGTCCCAAATGTGACAGGGGGCGAGCCTGTCGCCATACACCGGTCGCAATATATCTATAATTTGGCATTAGTAGGTAACTACTTAAATATCTATAATTTGGTAAAAAACTAACTACATAGCTGCGCTCGCGGTGTCACTCGCGGTTCAGAAAGTAGGCTATCCCTCTTAACAATAAACGTTGTATAGTTTCGGAATAGTTATACAGTGTATTTTTTTAAATGAGTTCAAAAATAAAATAAAAAGGTATAACAATGTATTTTTATTAACAATGTATACAACGTTTATTGCTAAGAGGGCAAGTGTTTTTTTTTTCTTTTAAATTTTTAAACTCGATTGAAAAAAACAAAACACTGTATAAGTAACTATTTCGATGCTATACAGGGGTATGTGTCTATTCTGATGTAGAGCAATACACTTTTCATTTCTCATACTCGGAAAGTAGTAATGTTTTAATCTGATTATTGGGTTGAAAATGCTGCTTCCCTACATAGAGAGGGAAAAAGTCATACAAATTACTTCCCACCTAAGGGCCAGAATGAACTTTAAAAATAGAACTGCTGTCAGCTGTGAAGACTTTAATGTACAAAAAAAAACGAATTAAAAAAAATGCTGCGGCCATGTGACTTTCTAAACAGCCAGTGTGAGCTTAGCGCAAACTTCTTTAAGCGGAATAAGCCGACAATTACGCGGTGAATTCCATATTTAAAATTTAAAAAGTCGATATAAATTGGCGGGATATTAATCTGTGACGGAATTTAAAAAAATAGGTAATAATCTTCAAATAGATACTACTAATATTATTATAATATATTATCAATAAATAGTTTATATTAAAAAAAACTAGTTTTATTTTCCTTATATTTTTTTTATTTTATTTTTTTATTTAAAAATTACACTCCACGGACTCCGGGGACCGTGACTTTTGTTAACATAAATCTTAAATTATTATTCATGGGGAATACAGGTAGAGCGGGGTTAGTTATTAAGTCTTAATCTAAGGTTAGCGGTTAAAGGTTTTCACTTATTGCATTGTGAGTACACCACGAGCAGACCAGCGACCCGCAAGCAGCACCCGATCACGAGTATGACGCATGTGCCAGCCATCGCTCTCCACAACCATATTTGAGGGAAGAGAACGACCCGACACACGACGCCGCCGCAAGAACGTGCCTTCGATAGTGAGCATGAATGCTCGAGATGGACCCACAATTTATATAAAACGATTTCATTTTTCCTTATATTCAAAATGAAAAGTAGAGTGTTTAACACGGGTAAAAGAATCAATTCCTACTCGGACTATAGCCGAGTGTAAATACCTCTGGAATTGAGTCTTTCGACCCTCGGTTAACTATCTACTATACCTACCTACATCACACCACGTTACACGATATGCGTAAATTAACCATAGGCCAGGCCATCCAAGTAAACCAGTCGTTTCGGTAAAAGGAGTTTTATTAAAACACCACACAATATGAGTAATTTAATAAGTGAATAGTGAGAGTGATATTGATGCTCCACCATTCAATTCTCCTACCTCATAAAATTACCTTAAACTAGGTATAAGCTACCTCAAGAAAAATTACATTAAATACAAAAATTACCTAGCCCACTAAAAATCAAATAATCAAAATTAGAAACAAAGTCGCCAGACGCATCTATAATTACCTACTCACATGAAAGAAACCACGCACCCAATCAACCACTCAGAAACCAATTAAAATCAAAATGAACGCATTTCAATCGATCAAAGAATCGATTTTCCTTTCATTCTCAAAAATCGATTTCATCGATTCATAAACAAACCAGAAAGCACTTACCGAAAGAGCTTTCAGAAGTGAACAATGAGAGAATGATTGTATAATTAGCGTTGCGGAGAATGCCTTTATTTGAAATTAGAGCAGATGAAAAGAAAGTTATTGGGAGTGAAAAAATAGTTAGGAAAAATAGTTACCTACCTACCTGTGGCTCTATTTGGAGATTTGAGATTTTTCATCTCACCTTTTTTCGTCCTTTTTGCTCTTGTTTGAATAGTCATAGTGTGAGAGTGACCAAGATACGAGTAAAATATCATCTCATCTCACGCGCAGGAATAGCCGATGAGATGATATTTTATCTTGGTCACTCTCACACCTATGACGTTTTAAACGAGAGCAACAAGGACGAAAAAAGGAGAGATGAAAATCTTAAATCTCCGAATAGGGCTACTGCCAAGAGATAAACCTGCACAAGTATTCACAATTAGTCGGAAACGTTTAATAATTATTGTGAATAGCTAATCACAGCATAGCTTATGTATTTACCATTAATAATGAAATCGGGACATTTCCACACACGGTCGCCTGACCCTAAACTAAGCATAGCTTGTACTATGACTGCCAGAGACTGATATACATATGTACATAATTATGTAATTTGAAATACATACCTACTTAAATAGATATTAACACCCAGACATAGAACAAACACAAATGTTCATCACATAGATGTTTGCTCTAGGTGGGAATCGAACCCATGCCCCCAGGCTCAGCAGGCAGGTTTTTCAACAGCAAAACATTTCCGTTCGGGTTCCAAAAAATGTAAACTCAAATGACTCGAATCTTAGTAAATACCTATACCTATTCATTAGTTTTAAACGTGATTCATTCTTCCGATCGGATTTATACTTGACTCCTTAAACTAACATTAATTTATAGAAGTAGACCGAGATTCGAACAATACGATTTGGAAATAGGATCCGAACGGAAACGTTTCCGAATGATTGTTATTATGGATGCTGATATGCAAAAATCTCAAGGAAAATCTTTTTGGCAAGCGAGTTCACAGAGTCAAAGGCATTTGTTTGTTTGACGATCACTTGAGTAGTTGATCTGATCTTTATAAAACTGTGCAGGCAAGTAGTTCATACAAATACAATTTTAAGTTCAAAAAAATATGCGCAAAATCAAATGTGAAGTCATTGAGATATGTAATGTCCCCACTCGGGGCAAAAGATCGGTAGTTTTATTAAACTACCTACACAAAAGCATTTCGGTACAAATGGCGCTGAAAATGTAGGTAAAAAGAAAAATTTAATATAGTTTTACGTGATAAAACCAAAGAGTTTGTAATATAGATAGAACTAAAACTGATAAAACTTTTAACAGCGCCATCTATGAAATAAGCATCGCCACAGGATCGGATTTGGCTTGTGGCTTCTTATCTGTCTTAGTAGTTTAGCTATCCCATACTAGATGGCGCTTCTGAATTTAGTTCTGCTACTGCTCAATAGATGAAATGACTAGTCGGTGAACTCCAAGGTTTTTAAACTTACCATTAAACCTGCATGCAGAAGTTTTGGCGGGAACCGAAAAGAATTTTATTTAATTTTCTAAAACTTGTGACTCTTCGAGTGTAATAATGTCATCACCTCATCATCATCATCCCATCATCTGTAAAAACGAATGATTTGTACTTGACACTGGCAAATGCACATGACGTGCGATGCTAAATTCCCCTGAACGAGGGAGAAAGAAAAAAAATAACCTGCATGCAGCAAACACATACTGGGGGGCTTTTCCTACACGTGAGATGAGATGAGATTTTATCTTGGTCACTCTCCCAATAACTTCAAACATAGGCAACTAACAGTTATCGGCTTGCGGCCAGCAAGTGAGTTGAGCGCCGAGCGACAATCTCCTGCCATGCACCTACCCGGGGGGTGCGCCGGCGAAACGTACCTACTGATAAGCAGTACTGTAATAAAGGTTTAACTGAGCGTTTAACTATATTAAGATGATAATGTTGTGATTCAATCTATATTTTAGATTTTAACATAGAATAGATACCTAGTTAGTTCAACCGCTTTCTCGCACAACGGAGCACATTTGCTAGAAACTGCTTCATTCGTACATCATCTTTATAAGATTCCATTCACAGGATACTCCATGATAAATAGAAGAACCATTCACAATAGATTTTACTAAATTAATAATGCGGATACTCCATGATAAATAGAGGAACCATATATCAAATCAAAACAAATCAAATTTCTTTATTTAGCGAATAGTACAAAGGCAGTAGGTACCTACAAAGTTGTATACACTGCGGGCCCCAAACTCGGCTCAGCCGGTGTCTTGGGGTCCGATCAAAGCATTAACAAAGTAGAGTGGTCGCGCGCTTACATAATGTTAAAATCGCTAACATTAAATTTCAATTAAAATAAAACTAAATTTAAAAAATAAATAGAATAAAAATAGATTTAAATATGAATGAGTATTAAACATATTATGAATATTATTACATTTTTACAAAAATTTAATTCATAATTAAATTAAATTGGACTGAATAGATAGAACAATAGATTTTACTAATAATGCGGTGTAGATTCAACTTCCCCGAACACCGCCGCATCACGATCATGACGTCACCGACACTAAACACATGGCGTCATGGCTGACGCTCGCTCCCCGCAAGCAATGTAACCGATCCGATAATCGCCCTCTGTTCCAATATGCACAGATTCATCCCGAGGGGTGGGATCGGACAATCGAGTCACTATTGAAAGCGAGTCTCGTTTGAGCAGGTGGCCAGCACTATTCAAGTCAGTCTAGACGAGGGGTCAGGGTAACTGATGTTAAAACAAAACAGAAGATCCTACTTCCTACTAATATTATAAACGCGAAAGTTTGTAAGAATGGATGGATGGATGGATGTTTGTTACTCTTTCACGTCAGAACGGCTGAACAGATCTGGATGAAATTTGGCATAGAGATAGATTATAGTCTAGCACATAGGATACTTTTTAACCGCGGGTGAAATCGCGGGGTGCAGCTAGTAATTAATATGGAGGAGAATGTGTCGCTTGTGGACCTACTAAGAAACTAGATTAAAAGTAGGTACTCGTAGGTCAGGTAGATAGCCTATACATATAAACAGCGTGTAAGCAAGTATCCGAAATTCCTGATGACCGGTTGAGCTGTACAAGCGTGAAATAGTCAAAGTCAAAGTCAAAATGTTTTTAATCAATTTAGGTATCAAAGAAACACTTTGAACGTCAAAGTTAGTAACAAACAGATAAACTAACTATAACAAACTCCCCTCGATTCAAAAACGACGGGGGCTATAAGTTTAATGTGTGTGTGTGTGTGTGTCGGTTTGTGTGTGTGTGTGTGTGTGTGTGTTTATGTGTGCGTGTGTGTGTGCGTGTGTGTGTGTGTGTGTGTGTGTGTGTGTGTGTGTGTGTGTGTGTGTGTGTGTGTGTGTGTGTGTGTAGCTTCCGAACAGATGAACCAATTTAGATTTGGTTAGTCGGGAGTGTTCTTACTCGTAGATTTGTTGATTATTATAATCATTGACTTGACCTGTGAGGATAATTTAACTGAATTATTTTATATTGCTCTTACTTTTTCTTCTTTTGATTTTTTTTTTGTTTTGTTTGACGCCTATTTTGTATTTTTTTTTTAACTTTATTTAAATTCAATCTTATTATTTGTATATTTTTATTTACTAATATTTTTTTCGCTCTCGCTTTTCGCATGCCGTCTCCATTTATAATTATTATGACACTAGCTGCGCCCCGCGGTTTCACCCGCGGTTAATAAGTATCCTATGTGCTATTATGGACTATAATCTATCTCTGTGCCAAATTTCATTCAGATCTGTTCAGCCGTTCTGGCGTGAAAGAGTAACAAACATCCATCCATCCATCCATTCTTACAAACTTTCACGTTTATAATAATTAAGTAGGATTTAGTTTTTTTTAAGAAATATTTTATTTAATAATGTTTTAGTGTACACAATGTTAATGGACAAATAATTAAATAAATGTTTGATGAAAATTGGTGTCGGGTTTTTAAATTTTTTATTATAAAACAGAACTGCCTAAAATAGCAAGACAGTCGCGTTGCTGTTGTGATGACATGATGTGACGAAATCCACCACAAGGGCTGCCACAAAAAATGGCGCATCGGACTCGGAGTGGCGCCTGCAACCCAATAAATTACATTGGCATTTTGTCAGCACGCCCTGCACCGCCCTAGGGAAAAAAACACAGAAGAAACGTCCTAAAAAAAGAAAGGTGGTCTGTTTGCATTTCGGTAATCCTATCCTACTCCTACTAATATTATAAACGCGAAAGTTTGTAAGAATGGATGAATGTTTGTTGCTCTTTCACGCCAGAACGACTGAATATATCTGGATAAAATTTGGCACAGAGATAGATTATAGTCTAGAATAGCACATAGGATACTTTTTAACCGCGGGTGAAACCGCGGGGCGCAGCTTGTAATATTATAAACGCGAAAGTTTGTAAGAATGAATGGATTATTTGTTACTCTTTCACGCCAGAACGACTGAATAGATCTGGATGAAATTTGGCACAGAGATATTATAGTCTAGAATAGCACATAGGATACTTTTTAACCGCGGGTGAAACCGCGGGGCGCAGATAGTTTTTAATATTGTAGGTAGTTAGGTTAGCTATGTAAAAAATATTTGTTACTACGGACTTTACTAGCAATTTCACTATTTCTATGATTTTTGTGCTTGCAACATGCGAATTACATTAGTTAATTTAAAATGACCGAAAATCACAACAAGTCAATAACAAAAATTCAACATTAAATTATTTCAATAGTTATAATAACCTACACAGATACCTTGTCGATCTAAGTCAATTTTTTTTTAAACTAGTAATCACAAAATAATAATAATATTTATTTCCTAAAAAGTGTACAATTTATCTTAAATAATAGTATTAAGGCTAGCTTAATGAGTTTAGGTTAAAGTCTACTGTTGCCGAACTAGGCTTTATGTCTGTGTTTCGGCGTACAGTGCCCTCCCCACAGGGATTGTGGTCACTTATCCTATTCAGTTTTACATTTTTTTTTTAAACTTAACAATAGGAATTAAACTTATACAAAAATCTGCTAATTTACCTACCTATAAGAATAAGTGAAAAATGGACCTACCTATAAGAATAGGTTAAACTAAGTTAGTAAGTACTTACCTATTGTGTAACAACTGTCGGCCTTAATATTACTAAGAGCAATCTCTACCAGGTAACCTTTAGAATGTGAAGTTCTACTTATTACTAACTCTCCTAGTACGCTGTGGTATTACCTCCCTGAATAGGTATTACCTATGTTTAATTTTTTAACATTCCACGCATCGGAAATCAGGATCGGTTCGTGTGCCATGCGCCATTGGAATACTAAATGCTTTTGACTCTACTTTTTGTTCATCCTGCTTCCATTTGACTGATCGAAGGTATCCTGGAAGAAAATAGTGTATTTTGTATAGCTACGCTACCTAGGTAATATTTTTGGCTAATGACGAATTAATTCGTGCTCCATCGTAGGCCGCATCACTGCTTATCATTAGGCATGTTGACGGCCAAACACAAGCCTATTAAGTTAAATAAAAAATGTCACACATTTTGAAAATGGATTACACTAAAGCTTATAAAAAGCTCTTAAAGCTAAGTATTGAAGTATAGCTCCAGCACCAAAATTTTCAGAATCATTCTGAAACGTTACAACTCAAAAATGTAAACTCAAATTGTTCGAATCTTAGCCCTCTTTCATACATTTTGGAAAAGAAATAGAGTTTAAATCTGATCGAAAGAAAAAATCACGTTTAAAAACTTAAGAATGCGGACTGAGATTCGAAGAATTGAAGTTTAAAATTTTTGGAATCCGAACGGAAACGTTTCCAAATGATCGTGAGTCATAGCTGGACAGATCATATTTTTACTACAATACCTACTGGTTCGGCAATATTAGGCAATATGGCCCGTCTTGGAGCGCCCTAAGAAATTAGAAAAGAGTAGTTGATCAAACCATATCTCCATAGATATAACAGTCATCAATTTCATCAGTCTCTAATTTCAAATCTTCACGCCTCATTGCTCCAAACATTCCACTAACACGACCAATTTAAAATCAATTTTCTTAAAATGCACAAAAAGTTAACCTTTACCCGCCCGGCGGGGTCACCGTGACCCTCGACCGCGTGTCGTGACACCGGCCCTGAGTTATTGCTTGCACGTTCGGCGGAGGCGCACTGGCGCCATCTGCAAAAAATGCGTCACTTCAGAAATTTGCACTCTAACTAGCATGGTATAATAATATACTCCGAAACCTATGGCTACGTATTGCTAAACACGTAGCAATACGTAGTGACGACAATCGATGCTTAAGCAAGATCGAAATAAGTGATTTACAACAAGTTCGAAAGAGACGGTTGACGATGACGTCGCGACTTTTGAGGACTTTCCTCAGGTACCTAACCACTTATGAGTCTTGAAATACTCGTAACAATCATGATTTTTAAAGTTGACGTTAATGTTGTGGCGTTAGTATTCTAACAACAACTCACAGTGTGGTCGAAAATGATAGACCACACTGAAATTGGCTCTCGCTCGTGTGAGGCCACTAAAATACCGTTCTCAAGACTTGAAACAATACCGTTGTCCTATACTATATACTTTTACATAACATATCGTCACGCCTTTCCCCCGAGGGGGCTGGCAGAGGCAACACCCACATTTCGCCGCACGATATTCAGTCCCAAATGTGACAGGGGGCGAGCCTGTCACCATACACCGGGCTCCAGTCATGTAGCAGATGACATACAATACGCACATATGTCCACACAATGAACAAATTGGTGCGTGCCGTCGGCTGGGTTTGAACCCGCTCCCTCTGGCTTAAGAGGCAGGCCTTCTCCCAACTAGGCTGCCATCGCTCCTTATATCCTATATTTTTATCACATATCATAAATGCGAAAGTATTGAATGGATGTATGGATGTTTGTTACTCAATCACGTCTGAAAGGCAGAACGAATCAGGATAA
Source organism: Peribatodes rhomboidaria (assembly GCA_911728515.1). Classification (NCBI taxonomy): domain Eukaryota; kingdom Metazoa; phylum Arthropoda; class Insecta; order Lepidoptera; family Geometridae; genus Peribatodes; species Peribatodes rhomboidaria. Next base: position 5,962,076 of record OU452190.1, read on the forward strand.
AATTTGGCACAGAGATAGATTATAGTCTGGCATACCTACCACATGTATAATACTTGTCAACCGCGGGTGAACCCGCGTAGCCCAACTAGTTTATTATATGGATGCAAAAGTTTGTGTGTGTGTGTGTTTGTTTGTTACTTTTTCATGCTAAAATGGTTCGACAGATTTGGATGAAAATTGGAAGGAAGATAGCTTATGCCCTCGACAAACTTATAGGCTACTTTTTACACGCGGGTAACACCACGGGCCGCGGCTAGTTTGAAGCAGGTTTTACAAGAAATAAAGCGGTCATTATATTCCAATTTGCAGTACGCTAACTGAGCTACGTCCTAAAATTGGATAGTGTAATGGCTGTTAGACAGTTACCAATCCATTTTTTTTCTAATGCACAAGATTAGCCATGCTAAGTTAGCATGCTGTAAACTCAGATCAACCTAGAAGAAAAGATGAAACACTGCGTTATATCTCGCTGAAGCCACTTCTTTTTAAACTTGTGTGCGTGGTAATGATGCCGTGAAAAACATTTACAATTGCACGATTCCCAAACTCTATGTTAGCCATTTCTGTTCCAATATACTACCTTAGTAGATTCAATATTCTAAAACTGCACATGTTTGTAAGAGTTTAATGTTACGGCTTTTTCAAAATTGACTTGTAAAAAAACTGCGCAGTTTTTAAAAGAACCTCAAAATGTAGTCCTGACCACACTTTTATAATGCACTATTTATATTTATGTACACGAAATTATACCATAAACCAATGCCCATAAGGTAAGAATGTGCAAGCGAGTAGTGTAGTTTTTTTGCGTCAATGTGTGCGTGTTGTGTACAGATACGATAGCAGCGTAGATTTTGGATGGTTTTTGGCTTCACCTAAACCATACGCTATGTATGTTATTCTCTAGGTTGATCTGAGGCTGTAATCTGGAAAGTGAACTGTCCGCTGGACAGCTCATCTACTGACTAATATGCAAATCCTAAAATTAATGACATCATATTCAAACACATTAATTTATTTCTGTGTAGTGAAAAAAACCATTGTAAAATGGCCGTTGGTTCACAAATTTCAAGGAAACTTACTCACCTCCTCTTCCTGCGAAAGAGATCCAATAAAATCGCAATCCTCGCTAGTTCAGAATGAAATCAAAGACTAATACAGTCGTTTAATTCAATATTATGATGTACGGCGCGCGTGGGCGTTTGATGTATTAATACCGGGGCTGCTTTTAAGGTTATCTCTGGTGGAAGGTGATCTGGCCCGATAGACCGATGCCACGCCATCCGACCGTAAAGACGCTGGTTATACTTACTGCTTTTGAACGTAAATATTTCCTACTTTAATCACACTAATATTATTTTACACTAGCTGCGCCCCGCGGTTTCACCCGCGGTTAAAAAGTATCCTATGTGCTCTTCTAGACTATAATCTATCTCTGTGCCAAATTTCATCCAGATCTATTCAACCGTTCTGGCGTGAAAGAGTAACAAACATCCATCCATACATACAAACTTTCGCGTTTATAATATTAGTAGGACTAGCTGCGCCTCGGTTTTACCCGCGGTCCCCCAGGAACGGTAATTTTTTTGGGATAAAAAGTACCCTATGTCCCTTTCTGTACCCCAGACAACATGTATGCAAAATTTCAAGACAATCGGTTGAGTAGTTGAGATGTGAAAGCGTTACAAACAAACAAAAAACTCGCTATCGCATTTATAATATTAGTTAAGATGTGAAAGTTTGGATTTAGATAGATAGATAGATAGATAAACTCTTTATTGTTCACACCACAGATAACAAAACAACAAGAGAAAAATAATGATAAAACTTATTAAATAGTGTAACAACTGGCGGCCTTATCACTAAAAGCGATCTCTTCCAGGCAACCTTAGGATGGAGAGGATACGACAAATGAGTATGGGACAGGGTGTGCAAAAATAACTAAAATAAACATATGATTTTTGTATCAATCAAACAACAAAAACAACAAAACATCGAGATAACAAAAGACAATAACAAAAGATCGATTTATAGATGTTTAAGTATCCAAAACGGCTAAACGGATCTGGATGAAGTTTGGCACAAAGGTCTACAATAGCACAAAGGATACTTTTTAACCGCGGGCAAACACGCGGCGCCCAACTTGTTTTAGAGGGCCGCGACGTTCTGACATTTACATACAAACGCGTTACTCAAATTTCTTGAAAACCGTTTGTCAGATTATGATGAAATTTAGCACATACAATTAAATTACCAATACCTCCGCCTCTATGTTCTTGGTTTTTTTTTTAAAAACGTTCTCGAGCGAAAATAGAGATACGAAAAATATCCGCATTTTTAAGGTGTCACTTTTGACTGATTTATTTAATAGGTAGACAAAGCAAATCAAAAATTCCATTACATAGGGAGGTTGTCTACATCATTAGTTGTTAAATGAATCCATAATACAAGGGGAAATTCTTAGTTATGTACTTAAGAATGGCTACAGAAGTGAAAAAGTCATAAAAAAAATTGAAATTGCACTTTGTCACTCTGTAGGTAAGTTTAAAGGCTCGTCAGTATCATTACTCGCTCTCTTCGCTCGTCTTCTTCTTCTAGACGAAATAGCTATAGAATACCTTAAGCCAATGCGAAGTTAGTCTAGGTCGCCTAGGTCGAAGTTAGTTAGGTCGCCGGACTCTTAAGTATCACTCGATCACGCCAAAACGGCTAAACGCATCTGGATGAGATTTAGCACTGGAAAAAGCTTACATGATACTTTTTAACCACGGGTACCACCGTGTGGTACAGCTAGTTATTATGTAGGTAATCCCTTTGGCGTAAGTCGGCATATTGAATTGTCGATATTGGAAATATGGACAAGAGTGATACAGGGTCGGGATGAGTGACGCGTAAGAAGAGAGGCCTCATCAACAGGCCTCATGCTCAACAGTGGGCCAATTTGGTCTGATAACGATGATGATGATGATGAAAATTGTTCTAATTAAAACATCAGGTTTTTCCTTAAATAAATGTAAACAAACAATAATATTTTTGATGGCAGTAGCATTTTTTTAGCTAGATCTGCTAAGCTGCATGAGCTATTGAAAGTAAAAAGCTTTGGATTTACGAAAGCTTGCTCTCAAAAGTAGTAACTTTAGATACCTAAGTATTTAGAGTCTAAGAATAACAACCTACAGAAACCAAACACACTCGCGAAATGTGAGACATCAAATTGGTGCGGGAAATGGCACCGTCTACGACGCTACTATGGGCATTTCCATAAATTCATGAAACAGATTTTTCCAATCAACCAATTATCAAATCATTAGGGGGAAAACATTCTAACTAACATTATGTTTGCGCCTGTGCGTGACAATGACAACAGCTACGAGTAAGTACACACAGTACTCGCTAAGCAAACACAGTACTCGCTTTTTGTAGCTTGCGTTTTGACATGGCATGGTTTGGAAACTTACCTTCTTCTATATGTAATAATTCTAAGCCTAAATATCTTTTCATCTTAATATATATAAATTATAATGACGTCATCGTTACCCGTCTCTTTCGAACATGTTGGTATATCACTTATTTCTGTCTTGCTTAAGCATCGATTGACGTCTCTACGTGTTTCAGAATGCTATACCTGGTGGAGTATATTCTTATAATACCAACTATTGCATTGTTTTTTTTTTATAGAAGCTCTCGTCTCAGTCCATTCTCGCCTGCGGCTTTCCTCCATTACTAAGCCCCGTACAGTGCGCTCGTTAGCTTTTATTTGGACGCCCGACTCCCGTTCCAGCTCCAACGTACAGTGCTTGCCAAAAAAAACTCTCCCTCAAAGTCTAAGTCAAAAAGTTTATTAATAATATAGACCTGGCAAGGCTGACTGCCTTGGTGGCTCAATTGGTAGTGAACCTGCCTTCTGAGCTTGGGGGCGTGGGTTCGATTCCCACCTAGGACAAACATTTATGTGATGAACATTTATTTTGTGTTTATTCTATGTCTGGGTGTTAATAAGTATTTAAGTATGTATTTAAAAATATCTAAGTATGTATATCAGTCTCTGACCGCCATAGTACAAGCTTTGCTTAGTTTGGGGTCAGGCGACCGTGTGTGGAAGTGTCCCGAACTTATTTATTTATTATTATTTTTCTAATACCATTCGCACCATCCTGCAATAAAAACAGTAACAGGTACCTGACCTATCAAGTTTTACTAATGTTAAAAAAAAAAAACAAATACTTTGTGATTCAGTAGTGCTCTTTTTGTGTAAGCAGTGTACGTAGCGATCTTTCTCAGCGTTATCAGTGCACAGTACATGTGCACAGTTTAATGTTCTCATTCTGTTTCACCCGATTAATTGCCCGCGATGATGCGAGGGCAGGCTCAGGGTTAATACGATATAGGTACATTATATCATAAATCTATTTATATTAAAATGTATAGATTTTTACAATAACTCTGCCTTAGTTCGTTTTAGGAAATTGTCTTATTCAGCTAACGTTTTAATAACATATCGTCACGCCTTTTCCCCGAGGGGGCTGGCAGAGGTGTATTACAACACCCACACTTCGCCGGACGATATTCAGTCCCAAATATGACAGGGGGCGAGCCTGTCGCCATACACCGGGCTCCAGTCATGTAGCAGATGACATACGATACACACATATGCTCACACAATGAACAAATTGGTGCGTGCCGTCGGCTGGGTTCGAACCCGCTCCCTCCGGTTTAAGAGGCAGGCCTTCTCCAACTAGGCTATCATCGTTTTTTGTTTCTTTAGTATTGAGATTTTTTTATAAAAATTAATGAGGTCACTTCTGTTCTGTACTTAGACTCTATCAACCTAACCAACAGTTAATACCAGAACAGTCACAGCATCGCCATTGAATTTGGTTGACAAAAACGAGCCAAACAAGTTTTTGCATGGCTGCAAAATGACAGTCTTTAACTGTCATTATTTTTATACAATCAATCGTCATTATTTTTATTACGCTCTCCTTTTCAACCGCTTTCCAAAAAGGAGGAAGTTCTATGTTTGTCTGTATGAATATTGTTTTGTGTATATTCGATATTTTCTACGTAACGGCATAGACATAGAGTAAAGACCCCTAATCGGTCAAAAATAATGATTCCAAAAAAAGTAAACCAAACCATTGAAAGTCAACCAATTCACTAGTCAGTCTTCGATGTCATCCAGTAGCGGTTACGTCTCCCCACTAACCAATAAATATGGTGAACTGTGTAGTCCACTCATGCCGAAATTTCAGAATATCCAAAACAGTAAAAAAAGGCAACGTCACAAATCATCCGTAAGTCTTAAATATATTTTTATGTGCTTTAGAAAGCTAATAATTGTAATTAATTCTTAATGTCAACAGAGCGAAAAGTTGCTGAAAAAAGTGTTGCCACAAGGTATTTTTATATTTTCCCTTTAATAAACTTTAGGTTTCATAAGGATCCAGTTTAGCCGATCAGTGGACAAAAATAATTCGACAAAGTAAAAATGAAAATTAGTGAAAACTTCGTCGCCCCTATAACAATTTGCTCTGTGCACCTTCGCAAGAAAGAAATATACTTAATAGTGAAATATCCTGACAAGCAGGCGTCAGTTTTATTTTATGTAAATGTAATGTTATTTTATTGCCGAAAAAATAACTTAAATGTATGATGTAAATAATGATAGTGTGTAAATTTATGTGTAAATAAGATAAAATCAATAGTTAAAATCAATAGCAATCCCTTTACTATTGATTTTAACGCAAACTCCTACTCTTGATTTTTACTTAAATTCTTACCTTTTACCTACTCTGATTTTAGTTAAGGTTTACATACAATCTATAATATTAGTTTGTAGAATAGTGTCATGAATGGATCTGGATAAGGCTTTGTGTGTAGTTTAGCTCTGGCCTAAGCTGACCTAATACTTTGTTTCCGGTCTTGTGATTTCTTTAAACTCTGATCGTTATATAATTTACCCAACTAAATCGGGTAACCTCTTTTAATGGCAAGTTCATCACGTATAGAAAAAAAGGTTTTATTTAAGGTACCAAAATAAATTTGACACGTTTCGAAATCGTGTTTTGTATGAAGACTATCCTTCTGGACCTATGAAATAGAGCATATTCTGTGCGTAACGGTTAACTTTTTTTTTTCTTCTACTACATTTTTAAGTTAAATCGGACCGATTAAAAAAATCTTTTTCTCCAACTATATTTTCTAAGTACATCCTACTTCTTCTATATCAACCTCAGTCTTATTCAGATAATATTTAATGAACACTTTTATCTAAGCCAAAAAAATATGAATCCATGAAAAAAAAAGTGTGAGTACTGATTAGATTTACAACAAGAATTCAGTGTTCTGTAGCGTTGTTAAAAGTTAATCTACTTTTATTTTAGTGCAAGTTTAATTGCTTTTAGATAGTTCCAGCATGACAGGTGGTAGTTTTCCCATAGAGCACAAAGTGAGCACCGGCAGGTCCCATCCCCGTCGGTGCTGGGACACGTGTTATGGGGTAGATATGTATTGAGTTATCTGGTGGCGCCGGCGCCTGTTCCGTAGAGTACACAGACGAGTGTTTTAAACTGAGTTATAAAAAGGAGGAAAATGGAAATATTTATTGTAACAACTTATTACCTATAAAAAACATTGTTTACTGGTTGCCTCACGAGGCAAGCCTGTATCGAGGCAACCCATAGTCCTGTTCAGCACATTACTTTCCGCCTTTCAAGACCGGGATTCACAATATGTAGGAGCATATATAGGAGGTTCTATGTTTTTCTGTTCCTATGTTTTTTATGTTTATCATTGATTTTTTTTATTGTCTAGGAAAGGTTTAAGGACTTTAGCAAGTTCGTAGTCTTAAATTGGGCGTAGTCTGGAGACCGTTGATTTTTGTATTAGGGGCGGGGTTGTCTTGAATGAGATGTAATTAAGGGTCCGGCGACCAGTTTAGGCTTACTTCGCATTGGCTAAAGATTCTATTGCCATTTTATCTAAAACGATAAAACAAGCGAAGAAAGCAAGTAAAGATATAGTAGCTACTAGAGATTCTAAAGTTCTTAAATGATTTAGACAACCTCCCTAGTCCCTATGTAAAGGGTTTTTAATTTTCTTTGTCTATACCTATTAAATAAATCAGTCAATAGTGACCACTTTCAAATGTAGGCATTTTTCATAGCCATATATTGAGGACGTTTTTTTTTAAAAAACAAACAAGAACACGGGTTTGGAGATATAGTTCATTTAATTGTACATGCCAAATTTTATCACAATCTGACGAATAGTTTCCAAGAAATTTGACAGAGAGATCCAAGAGATTTGTGCGTTTGTATGGAAAATTCAAAGCGTCGCGGAACCCTTAAAACCTAAAAAGAACCTAAAAATTACGTAAGTATGAGACGTGACTATAGAATCAAATTTATATAAAATTACACTTGTAACCTAGAGTTAAATATCGCACCACAGAATAAATAATAGTACTACAATGTAACTTTTGGTAACAATATGTGTGATACATTGTTACTTTTGATTAAAAGTCATTTTTAACTACTTTTGATTATGAAAGTTTTTAAAAACGTCCAATTTTGCCCATTTTATTATCTAAAATATGATGAAATAAAAGCTTGTAAAATAGTTTTCACAGACGTTTATGAATCGCGAGCGTGTAAACCGCTCGTCTACAATCACCAACCCTCGGCCGGAGCAGCGCAGCGGTATGGTAGCAATACAGATAAAAGTGATCTCTACAAATTGAACTGAAAAAGTAAAACTACAGCGAGGAGAGAGCTGCATATTATGAAAAAACCTTTAAAGCTTTTACACGATCTATTAATATGTGCTTCATGTTTTAAATAGATATATTTTATCTACTAAAGCTTTTGCTTTATAGTCTAAAATACCTGTAAAATATTTTTTACAGGATTTTTATTCCTAAAAATTAAATTGAGTACCTACTTACCTACGTATTGAAATTCGGCAATTTGCGGAAGTAGGTTCTAGTAATTTGAAAGTTGCAGCTAAAGTTAGGTTTGCTTTATTATAGTTTAGATAATTTAAAAAAATTGGTTTTAATGTTAGGTTTGAAAATTTAAGATATATTTACCAACCTATACTTACTTATATGATACATGTTGGGCGTCTACGAGTATATGTAATAAAAAATTAGTTTCAATCAGTTATGTGTTTTAATTAATAAATATAACTAGCTATCAATTAAATGAAGTTCATATAAAATAAGGAAACAGATTTGTGTATAGATTTTTAATTATAATAATACAAAACAATATTAAAATCAAATTAACTAATACTTTGGCATTCAGCTGCATTTGGTGGCATTGCACAAGCTTGTACATAATTACAACTAGAAAAAAAACTAAATTAAGTACATAATAACAAAATAATGGACAGTAACTAATTAATATAATACTTTTGATCAGTCTAAAAATGGCTTCATTTTTAACAAACGTAACTTATAGGATAATATTTTTTACTCTCCACATCTTCATAAATATTTTTGGCTCGATTTTCAGTCACTATACTATTCTGGTACAAGTCTTGTATTTCAGAGCTCGTACATATTATAGTACTATCTAAATCAATAGGTTTTGGGTAGTACTTCTCAGTCACACTACTATCATAAGGTAAGCTATCGTCAAAGTAAATTGTTGATGTTAAATTATCAGGGTCTGAATGGAACGTTTTCTCTTCTAGAGTTTTATTTTCTACTTTGTCGTAACTCGAGGCTGCCGGTAGAGTGTTTGGATCCTTATGTTCTGGCTTGTAGAGCTTTCTTCCGCTTGAGCTTTTACTGGGTTTGGCGTCTGTGGAAGTGGATACTTCAGGCACTTTGTTCCTTTTGCTTTTGTATCGTCGGTTTTGGAACCAGATTTTGACTTGCGTTGGTGACAGGTTCAGAGTTCTTGCTAACTGTTCTCTCTCGGGAGCTGTGAGGTACCTCTGGCTCCTGAACCGGACTTCTAGGGCGTGGACTTGGTTTTGAGAGAAGAGGATTCGAGGCTTCCGTTTGATGTTTTTGTCTTTTTTGTCGGGTTTTCCAACTGGTGTCAGGATTTCTGTAAATGAAAACATAAGACGATTAGTGAGACAGTTCAAATACAGATTAAAACGGAGTTTTTTTTTTTTAATGTAGGTCCGTTTTATTGACGTCAAACTAATAAACAACATGGCTTTTGTCATTTTATTAATCAAAATTTGGAAAAAGATTCAATAAAACGTAAAGATTTGTAGAAACTCCAACAGTTTTAGTCAAATAGTGATGTGTAGACCTTTGAAATAGCAAACGAGTTGAATAGGAGACGTTTGATATAGGACGTTAGGATTTTTTTAGGTAGACCAAAAAATGATTAAGTTAAAAACTTACTGCTGCTTTTCCTTGATATTGCATCTTTTTCTAAGCCAGCGGGCAGAATATAATCGTCTTTCTTCTCAATTATAATACTTTTCAGTTCGGCTGTAGGCGGAGCTTCATCATTAACTATTTCTCTTTTCAACTCTTGCTTGCTATGTTCTATGGGATGATAGGGTGGTGGCACTTCAGCATACTGATCGTAATTCTGATGATACAAGTTATGGCAGTAAGGATATTGATTGTAATTATAATACTCGTCGATTTTATGGTCGTGGTACACTTCCTGGTTCCAATATTCCAAGTTTGAATGCATTGGTATGTTGGGGTACACTTGCCCAAAGTATTCAGATGGGCAATATCCTTGAGCTTGGTGGTGGACTGGGTCATACTCGTAGTGCCTTCTATCTCGATCATTGCACTTCCAAAAATCACTTCGTTCGTAATAATTCGGTTGATTTATGTTCAAAATATCCTTAACCGAAAAAGGAGTCGTTAAATTCGGGTTTATGGTCCCATCTTCTAGCTTAAACCTGTAATTTTTGTCCATGTAAGGGTTAGCGTCTTTGTGTTTATCTTCCGTGAAGTAGAAGTCGTTTTTGCAGTCGTTGTAGTTAAGCTTCAAACTGTTGTTGTTGAAGGAAGTGGACACTTCGTTGTGTTGTTCGTAGTTTTCCATTTTCACTCACTTTCACTCAGTTCATTGTTTAAGAGTCAATTAACTTTTGGCTTGTTGTTTTAAAGGCAGGCGTTGGAAGACTGATGGTTAATAGATTGGGGCTCGAGGCCAATCCTCGACGCCTCGTCTTTTGTGGGCGGAGCGTAATATGGGCTCCCATCCCTTTCTAACTTACACAAGGTTCGTATAAGGTTGTCTCTGTCGTGCCAGGAGTGTTTACTACGAGGCGTAAATAAAGCGGATGATTTCATTCCGTTAAGTGATGGCCTTTTGATTCCGCTAATTACTTTGTAATTGGTTGCGTCGGTGCCCTTTGTGCGAATAATTACGAGTAACATAATTAACTATTTTTCATACTTTTTTAGAAAATAACGAATATGTTAAAAATTTGTCGAAAATAATTTACTAAACAAATACTACCATTTATATTGTTTAATTACAAAAAATAATTGAATTGAATTTATTGAGTGAATTTAATTTACTGTTAAATAGTGATTACAATTTTCATTACAAAAAATATAAATGCTAGTATTTGTTTAGTAAATTATTTTCGACCAGATCGATTTGTAAATGAAGAACCACAAGTTAAATGCTATCAGGCTATTCTAAACGCGTAAGATGAGATCTGGTCACTTTCACTCCTATGACATTTCAAATAAGAGAGACAAGGACCAGAAAACATCTCGAATTTTAGGAAAAGGGCCCTAGTATCTATCGGACTTATGCGGTTTTTGTTGCGAATTCAGTTAAGTTTTTTTTTCTTTTAAGTACCTACGGCAGGTGGTATCCTGACAGGGTCAGCACGGATGTAGTGCAAAACATGTTTCTAAAATGGTGTTTATAAATTTATGGTTAAAGTGCCATATTTATACTGCAATTGATCCGGCAATCGTAGTAGGTAATCTCAGATTAGACAAACAATCTTGAGTCGGCAATATTTTCACCTCATATCAGACAATTTGAGGTGAAAATATTGCTGACTCTAGCCCGGCCATCATCAGCTATGTTACAAATGTATGGCTGTATGGCCGGGCTACACTCAAAATATTGCCGGGCAGTAATATTGCAGTAAAAATATTGCCCGTATAGAAGCGGCATAAGATCTGCATGCTTATTGCTGACACAAATTGCAATAAATAAATAATGATAAATAATAATTATTAATTCGGGACATTTTCACACATGGTCGCCTGACCCCAAACTAAGCAAAGCTTGTACTATGGCTGCCAGAAACTGATATACGTACAAATATATTTTTAAATACATACATACATAAATAGTTATTAATAACTAATTGAGAAGACTGTGGCTTCAAGGTACAGTAGAGTAAAAAGTACGAATAAGAAAATTTATTGATGTAAGTATTGTGTACAAAGGTCGTAATAAAATTTTTATTACGTACTAGTAAAGTACGAATAAGAAAATTTATTGCTGTAAGTATTGTGTACAAAGGTCGTAATAAATTTTTTATTACGTACTTTGTACACAGTAAAAAGTACAAATAAGAAAATTTATTGCTGTAAGTACTGTGTACACAATACTTACAGCAATAAATTTTCTTATTCGTACTTTTTACTCTACTGTACCTTGAAATCACAGTCTTTTCAATTATTTATTGCAATATGTGTATATAGTCCCAACAGTAGATCCTAGTCGGGTAAACAATATGATGTATGTATATAGGTAATAACCTAATTAACAATGTCGTTAAACACAATTAAATGTTTTTTTAGTACATAAACAAAACTAAATAAATATTACATAACAAAACTTAACTAAGTATTCAGACAAACAAAGGTATACATTTAAAAAAAAATGTAGGAACTCCACCCATTTAAGAGAATTAAAACAAAGTTCAATCATCGTTCCTCATTGTTTACTCACAACGGAGAGGTGTTGGAAATATCTGTTTATATTGCGCTGTCAAGTTTTCAACGCTAGGAAACCATAAAGATGCCATAAAAATAATTAAACTAATAGTACTTTACCCACTAGAAATAACACGCACCAATTTGTTCATTGTGTGAACGTATGTGCGTATTGTATGTCATCTGCTACATGACTGGAGCCCGGTGTATGGCATGCTTGCCTCCTGTCACATTTAGGACAGAATATCGTCCGGCGAAGAATGGGTGTTGTATCACTCTTCTGCCAGCCCCCTCGGGGGAAAGGCGTGACGACGATATCAAATAATATTCTAAGTCTTATAGTTGCGGCCTACTTACTACCTACTAGTTTACTTAGGTGGTTAGAAAGAATCCTTGTAAGTGCTATCCCTGACTAGGTATAATTTATTTGTAGTGCCAAATTTCATCCAGATCCGTTCAGCCGTTCTGGCGAGATTGAGTAATAAACACAGTCAAACTCAAAATGTTTTTATTCAACACATTCATTCATAATTTTCGCATTTCTAATAATTTATCACATTATTAATGTTGTGAATAGAATAGAATATTTTTTATTGTGAAACTGTGTAGGTACAAGGTGGTATGTGAACAACAGTTTTGTTCACATCGAACATACAATAATTTAACTAGTGAGATCTTTTTAAATCTAGCTAAACTTAGAGTGAAGTGTGATAGTTACATCACTTCGCAATAATATTTTAAATGTTGATAGTACGATCCACAAAAAAACCTAAATAGGTAGGTAAAACTTAAATATGTCGCTGTCGAATGTTGTCATAATCTCTTGGCTATACTTGTGTTTTACTGATTTAAATATTTTTTCCAACTTGCACTGAACCAATGGCAAAGTGATGATCTACGGTAGCAGATCGTAAAATAAACGACCATCTTTAGCAAGATGAGAACATAAAACATTTAAGGCTAATTTTACAACAGTTCTTAAGTGGCATAAAATTTTGTCTTAGTCGGAAGTGTGATTGTGAAAGCTGTAGGTATTTATTAGGTAATTATATTTTTCTGCATTTTTTTATGTACCTAAGTATGTCATCTGCTACATGACTGGAGCCCGGTCTATGTCGACAGGCTCACCCCTTGTCACATTTGGGACTGAATATTGTCCGGCGAAGTGTGGGTGTTGTAACACACCTTTGCCAGCCCCCTCCAGGGAAAGGCGTGACATAGTGTGTTTATTTAAACTATTTTTTTTATTAGGGATTTTTGACTTTGTCCTTCGTCAATAGAACACGGTTGTCCGATTGACGATGATTTGCTCAAACTGCTCATAAACAATACATATAAAAACATTGTTAAAATTATTGCTGTCCACTGTCCACCAGTGTTTTTGTGACCCACAAGCAGAGGGCGTCACATTACACCACAGCGTGAGATCGACGGTCAATATGCTGGGACATGAGTTGACATGACCCTGGATGGCATTTTACGGGTTAAAAAATTGTCTTTACATCTTCCACGTGTGCCTTAAAATGTTATGGACTTCCTAGTTGTTTTTGTTGGATGAAATTTGGCACAGAGATAGATTATAGTCTGGGATAGCACATAGGATACTGTTTAACTGCGGGTGAACCCGCGGGGCGCAGCTAGTATGTAATATAGACAGTTAGGTAAAGGTTCGTAATAAACCTACTTATTATAGAAACGTACCCTCTTTAAAAAAAATGGCTCATGCCAGAATGGCTAAAGTCTGAACGATCAGGATAAAAATTTTCACAAAAAAAAAATCAAAACGTCTTTATTCAATTGGGTAGGTAGAGTTACTAAGATACTTATCGAAGATACTCTCATGAACGATAAAGTTATAAATCTATATAATAAAAGTGAAAAACCAGAACGAGATAAAAACGCAAGACGGAGCGAGATGGCGCTCTACAAAACTTCCATAGCACGTTTCTCCTAAACGGCTACCTGTTTCTCGGTAATTAGCATGTAATTCGATTCCTTGACCTCGGGAATAGCGACAAACTTAATATTTATGGTTTTGGATGTGTAATTTTTGTATAATAAGCAAGATAAAATCGCAAGTTCAAATTTCGAGCCAATAGAGATTATATTAGAGAGCCAATAGAATCGCCGGCTTGCTCGAGGTCGGGGTCGGGGTCGCGTTCAGAGGATAGGCTCTCAGCGCACCCCGTGTGCAACCTAAAACCCTTGTTCGGAAAAATAGCCACTAAGCACTAAGAAAAACAGGCAAGAAACTGAGGGGCATAGGTATTTTTACACAGAGATACATTGGTCCAAAATATCACATAGACTACTTTCCAAGCGCAGGAAACACCGCGGAGCGCAGCTAGTGATGAATACTATTCACTCTATTTCTGCCACTATTATAACCTGATGCTCTCGGCTTAGCATACCTGTTCCACCTAGCCCGATCTAAGCCTACCATTCACACGCATACCAACCCGCTGGACGAATCTGCGTATGTAGGTATGAGCGGCGAGCGGATCGAGTACGCTAGCGCTGCGCTGTACTCTCGCCGCCTAGCGCCTGGAGGGCTATTCCTACGCGTGAGATGAGATGAGATTTTATCTTGGTCACTCTCACACCTATGACGTTTCAAACGAGAGCAACAAGGACGAAAAAAGGTGAGATGAAAATCTCAAATCTCCGAATAGGGCCATTGAGCATTCATGTAGTGTGTGGGTGATGTTTGTCCACCAATTCGTACGGCGTGGCGTACGGCTTGTGGCTCGTCTATGAATGGCGGGCTTTATGATAATGTGTCGGTGTTCGATCACGTCATGTTTGTTCAGTAATCGGTCCTCATGAATTTACCCTTACATTAATCATTCCTACAGACAAACATACGTGCCGGATTGAATATGTTATTGCACTGATTTACCTACTTAGGTACCTACATGTTTTTTTTTATCTGAGTTGCGTACCCAACAGATCCTATTATTTGGTCTTACACTGTCTGTGTTTAAAAAAATATGATTTTTAGAGTTCAATGAGGTCAGGTGGACGAACCCTGACCTCATCGTACCTACTCTAAAATCATATTTTTTTTAAATTGGAATTTAAAAAAAAATATTGGTGTCTCTCTAGTGGCTCTGTGCGCTGTAGACCTCGCGGCCGACGTTTGTCCTCCTCTACATGTCGCATTCCTTAACCGATTTTCTTGAAATTTTGTGAGCAGGTTCAATAATTACACAAACCCTTTTTTTATTTGCCAAATCGAGTTTTTCTTGGTCGGTCGATAACTGGCTTAGTAGTCATAAATAACACATTTTTTATTTTACATTTTACAACAGGTATACGTTTGACCACTGACTCGCCTGATGGGAAGCGGCGACGTGATCGAAGGTGTAACACGCTTGCCTAGGAGATACCTATTCACTTTACTCTAAATCACCCCGGATTGTATTTAGGTGGAAAGACAGACGCAGGCAACGAGTTCCACGCCTCTGCAGTTCTTACAACATATGTTTTTTTATGCCACAGATAGCAAAAAAGTTAACAGTTGCTGGGTATTACAATAGTATTGTACAATTGTTCGGAACCACTTTCATTATTTGGCTATTGCACGGAACCCTTAAATAGGTTATTGCGCAAGCTCGACTCGCACTTGACTTTTTAAAGACTCTCCAATTAGCTCCTATCAACATTACGAAAAGAAAAAACGTCCACTAGATTAAGGAAATACTTTAAAAGCTGCACTTATTGACGAGCTGTCAAGTTTGACAATAAAGTAGCAAGTTTATGACGTGAGAAACCAATGAGAAACAACTTCAAGTGGATACTTGATTGTGGATTGAGCATTTTGTTGGCAAAATTGGGATCTTAATAACTTTTACTAAAGAAAAATATTTTTTCTCGTTCAAGGGTTTTTGACGGTTTTTGAGATAAGAATATTATGTTATAAAACAAAATTGGACAAAGATAAAATAAATGTAGAAAATATTTGCCTGCCAAAAGGTTGCCGACCGCTGATTTAGAACATCAATCTAAATAGGTAGGTAGGTAGGTAGGTAGAAGGTAGCTTATCTAAATATGTGTTTAACATTAATATAAATATATTAGGAAGTATACCTAGCTACTTAGCGGAATTGAACGGTTCCCGCAGCATCTTTGTCTAGTACCTATATGTTTTAATTCTTTGTAATACCTATCCTCTTTGCAATAGCAGACCACTGGCCCTATTCGGAGATTTGAAATTCTCATCTCACCTTTTTTCATCCTCGTTGCTCTCGTTTGAAACGTCATAGGTGTGAGAGTGACCAAGATAAAATCTCATCTCATCTCACGTGTAGGAATAGCCCCCCACGTCACGACCATCACGTGACCAGCCACGAGTTTGCGAAAAGCTTCACGACATTTTTCAAATGTGTGCGAGAATTTGGTAAAATAAAACAACTGGTATTACAAGTAGGTATTATGGGCCGTCATAATTATACTTCTATATCTACGGTTAAGCCATTTTATGTAATTAGCGTCCTTTTTTTACACCATTATCTTCTCTTATATCTTGACTTGAGGAACTCATTTTTATTTATAGGTAGGTAAATAGGTATTGCACGTAAAGTTCCGCTTCCATTACAAATTTAATTTCAACTCTAATGTCCTCGCAAAAAGTTATTTTTTCATTAACTAATTTCATTCAGTCCAATAACCTCCGTCCTAAGTTTTCTTTCTCCTTCTGTTACTCTTATTGCTAGTGTCATCAACCAGTAGTTATTAACTTATTAGTACTAATTTTTACTAATAATTTATTAGGAGTGTCATCAAAATTATCTCTCCTCTATAACTATCCTAACTCTCTTCTCCCTTACTGTTGATGGCTAAAATCCTATTTTAAAACTACAATTTTCGCGCGCTTTTTACCTTTTTTTCGTTATTTTGGCACTTGCAGTTTAGGCGTACATCGTAAATTGCAACACTTGATCTCAAATCTCCGAATAAGGTCCCCGTTAGGTTACATCGTAAATGAATTTGTCTATACCAGATACCAGCAGAAACGATGGGGAGGTTTTCCCCCTCGCGACCTGAGATCAGACTTTGAATACCTCTCTACATTTTTCTTTAGTACAGTTTCTGCTATACCCAGTACTTGAAAGCATAAACAGGCAGAATAATGTGACATTACTTTTACTTTTTTCTCCATCTAGTGGTGAGTAGCAGAACTACTTTAGGAAGAACGACTGTAGTGACATCTATTCAATTTATCTTGTACCATTCAAAACCATAGTCAACTAGTACCATGCCTGGTTTTAGTTAAAAATCATAGATGGCGCAGATGTAATACCTTTCATCTGCATTTCATCTGCAATTCATACTCTTAGATCAAAGAGTTTATTGATTCTCGCCCCCATGGTTTTTATAGTAAAGGGATCAATGAACTACCCATAAGATGGCAAAAGTGCATAGATAACAACGGTGCATACTTTGATTAATTAAATATATTTTACAAAAAAAAAACGACTTTTTATTCCTCCCGTACAAAACGCCAATTTCATACGTAAGGACCTAATATTAATTTATCACTAGATGCCACTGCTTTTGTCGTAGTTTAGTACAAACGGGACTTAGCAGATGGCGGTAGACGTTGCTGTCAAAATATAATAGTATGTTTTCAAACTTTTACTCCTTGGAAAGTATCTTAATTAATTTTTCAACAAATTAAGTCATATAACACCGTGCCAAAAACTGAAATAAGATGTGATGAGATCTTATATTCAGTTAGGTACCTTATGTACCTACTACGGAAGGCCGTAGTAGGTATATTGCTCATGCTAGATTGCAAATGTAGATAAATAAAATTATTATATAAACTAGCTGCGCCCTACGGTTTCACTCGCGGTTAAAAAGTATCCTATGTGCTAATCTAGACTATAATCGTATATCGACTATAAGCCGTTCTGGCGTGAAAGAGTAACAAACATCCATCCATCCATTCTTACAAACTTTCGCGTTTATAATATTAATAATAAAATAGGATAGGAAGTAGAATGAACCAAGAACTATTCTGTAAGTATGACTTAAAAAAATGCTATAATAGAAAAATAAAATTATTATAATAATGAACCAAGTACAACTCTAGTATTCTGAAAGTATAACTTTAAAAAAAATTAAGGTAAATACTTATGTACTTACAAGTCCAACCACGGATCTAAGGAATTGCCTACCTACTTTTCATTGAACAATCTAAAATATCCGCATTATTAGGCAGATAAAAATATTTATCGCTAATTGACAAATCACGCGCTCGCATTTCCGCCTAATCATCGCACTATCTCAAAGGCGATCGCCGAATCGGTCTACCCGAGCCCAATAATCGAGTAATAATCGAAATTATTCGATTGTTCTAAGCTCCGTGGCGGTGGGTGGTCAGATCTCTCGGTCAGATTCGAAAACAGTAATCAACTAATCACGTGTCATGTCCAAGTAACAAGTTTAATAAATAATAAATACATTCGGCTAATTTCATTCAGTCCAATAACATACGTCTATAGTTTTTCTTTCTTTTTCCTTTCATTTCTTCTATCTATATTAAATACATTTTCTTTCATTCTATCTACCCCACCAGGATTATTTCTCTTCTTTTCTTTTTATATTAATAATACTATCACCTCCCTCACTGTTGATGGCAAAATTGCCCCAAAACCCAAAGGGGCAGAAGCCACTTAAAAAAAAAAAAAAAATACATTCGGGACACTTCCACACACGGTCGCCTGACCCCAAACTAAGCAAAGCTTGTACTATGGCTGCCAGAGACTGATATACATACTTAGACATTTTTAAATACATACTTATATAGATATTAACACCTAGACATAGAACAAACACAAATGTTCATCACATAAATGTTTGCCCTACTTTGACATGACGAAGAAATTCGTTTTATGAAGATTCAAGGTTTTATGCAATCAAAAAATAGAACTAATCAATAGTTTTCTTCTTAGATCTTTCAAAACTCTTGTCTTTGGGCTGTCTTTGTCCAAACCATGCTATAATAATATACTCCGCGAGGTATAGCTCCGGTCACGTGGGCAACACGTAGTGACGTCAATCGATGCTTAAGCAAGCCCGGAATAAGTCATTTACAAATAGTTCGAAAGAGACGGGTGACGATGACGAGTGACGTCATTACGTGTTTGCTACCGGAATGCTAACCTTATTTTTTGGATCATGGTCAAAACCAGTCAAAACTGTCCCGTCGTTACAATTTGTGTTAGATAGAGTTACCTTCGAATACCTATTTATCTTAAGTTTTAACCCATTGTGTTTTCAATCAAGTACCATAATGCCTGATACCACTTACAGCTAAGATTGTGATTCAAAACGAAAATAGTCGTAAACGGCGGAGTATATTATTATACCATGCCATAGACCAAACCTGAGCGAGAATTCTGTGGTTTTGCAGTCATAAGACTGAAGAAGTACAGTTGTGTACTCACTTAATACCCCCTATTGCATAGGGCAATATAATACAATTACTTGGTGTAGTCGCTTAGTCGAATCAACGGTGACGAAACCCGAAAAATGAACAGATTCTCCACAAAATTCCGTAGTTGCATGATCCAGTTTCCTCTGCTGCGTGGCATGCTGTCCTACGCCTTAATCTGGCCTTCCAGCAGCCTCATCCAGCAGTACATAGAGAACAACAGCATAGAAGACTTAAACTTAGCTCGCGCCGCCCGTTTCGCCATCTTTGGCACTTTCTTCATGGCTCCAGTGTTTCACGGCTGGTTGAAATTCAGCAACAGATATTTTAAGAAGAAGTCGTTCAGAATGGCTGTTACAAGAGCAGCTGTCGAACAAGTATGCTATTCTCCTTTTGCTTTAGCGTATTTCTTTTTTGGAATGAGCGTTTTAGAATTTAAGCCTTTGGGCGTTTGCGTGAATGAGGTGCGGGAGAAGTTTTGGCCGACGTACAAGTCTGGGATGATGTTCTGGCCTGTGGCACAGACTCTGAACTTTTACTTTGTTCCGGAGAGGAATAGGATGGTTTTCGTGAGTGCTTGTAGTTTCATCTGGACGGTTTATTTGGCACACGTGAAGGCTAGAGATAAGTCTATGTTAGAGCAAAAATCAAAACTAACAAAACCAACGTCTTCTTGAGACTTCCGAGTGGTCAAGAAATTTTGAGTAAATACGGCCCGAATTCTAAAACAACGCCCAGCAATGAATCTCGAATTAAACAGTGTTTTTGTTTGGTAAAACCAGTTTTATATCGAGATTCATGACTGAGTGTTGTTTTAGCATGCAGGCCTTAGTAAATAACCAGTGATTTGATTTTAGTTGTAAGTTTTTTTTACTAAAGAAGATACTTTTGTGTTTCCGATAATTACATACGTTATATAAGTAGATAACATAAGTAATAGACCTCCAGACCTAGAGATCTGTAGACGTCGGGCGTCTATCCAGCTGACTTCCTCTAGACTCTAGAGAAGAGTATACTCTATACAGCTGACTTCCTATATAGTAGCTGTATAGAGTATACTGTATACTCTAGAGTCAAGAGTCTAGAAAAAGTCGGACAGACGCCAGACGGACGGTGGATAAACCGCAGACATACAAAAGCATTTTAGTCAAAGCTAAAGCAGAGACGCTTCGCTTGCTAACGCTTGCTCGGTCGATCAGAAGCTTGAACTAAGCAATAACACATTTGCTTGTAACAAGGGCAGCTGTATTGTCAAAAGCGATTTCTTCCAGGTAGCTTTGCAATGTACTCCTAAACCATGCATCCGATTAAGTGTTTACCAGTTGGCTCTCTTCACACATGCTAACCTAGATATATATTTCGACATAGGGGCGGCCATAGCAGGTTTAATTTGCGTAGTACTAAAAAGAAAGACCAACTGATGACGCCGTCACACCGTCTCGTCAAGTCGAAGAGGTCAGTATATATTTTAGGGCCCGCAATCTATAACCGTATACCAGCTACCGTTCGGGATGCACCTTCTGCCGCGTGCTTCAAAACCAAGCTCAGAGCTTGGTTATTAGATAATCTGTTTTATGACCTTGAATCTTATTTTAAAATTAGATACTTAATGATAATTATATTATTAGGTGTGCAATTTATTTTGTTGACATTAATTATATTTATTTCATAATTGACATGTAATGTAATTACTGTTTTGACATTCATAATCACTTGTATTGTTTGACTTTTATTGAACTGTGACGTGTAACTATTAATATGGAGTTATCAATAAATCCTGTTTCATCATTTCATCATTCGGTTTTCACAAGCGAGGCTGAAGGCTGAGCGTCGCTAAGGAGTCCAAAACCTACAAGGCCGAAGGTCGAACAGCACCGCATCAGGTACGAAGCCGCGAGCATCAGCTAGCCACGTATAAAAATAAAAATAAACAATGGAAATGAAACGTTTCGATCCGACGATAAATAAAAAGTAAAAAGTGTATCGCGACAGGGCGTTATAAATCGCGACATTGTCTGTCCGATTGTGTATGGTTTATGGACCAATCAGAATTGGTAGCAGGAATTCGGGATTTTGCTATAGGTTTTGCTTTACAAATAAAATAACATCCTGCTAGCTGCTGCCCGCGGTTTCACCCGCGGTCTCATAGGAAACTTAGGCCCTTTTCTGTACCCTTGACAACGTGTATGCAAAATTTAATGATGACCGGTTGGATAGTTACGGCGTGGAAGAGTGACAAACGAACAAACTCACTTTCGCATTTAAAATATTAGTTAGGATTAGGTACATAATGGGGCCATTCATGAAATACGTTATAGGTTATAGGTCATAGGTTAAATACCTATTTATTATTCTACTAGCTGCGCCCCGCGTTTTTACCCTATATCCTATGCGCTAGACTAAAACCTATCTCTGTGCCAAATTTCATCCAAATCTGTTCTGCTGTTCTGGCGTGAAAGAGTAACAAACATCCTTCCATCCGTCCATCCATTCTTACAAACTTTCGCGTTTATAATATTAGTAGGTATATAGGATTCCGTAGAAATGTTCTATTCATCTAAGAAATTGGACTTTTAACTCCTTGCTTAGTAAAAAATAGTCGTAATTACCATCCTTTACCCCAAGTCCATATACCCCGGCACATCCTGGACAAAACATGATAAATGACGTCATAAAAATTCATTCTCGATATTAATTCTAACATTATAATCCTTTTTGTGGACAAAAAGCTGAAGAATGCGACGTGGATGGAGGTCGTATTTAATTTATTGACTTTGAACGCAACTATTAGCCACACTCGATGAGTTACGTCTCAAAATTCACATTTGTTTAAAAAACTACCCACAAACACAGATTATGGTAAGTATTTTTTGAAGAAGTTGTGCTGTTGTAAAGCGTACCAGATAAATATACCACTGTACCAGTAGATCTAATCCGTGTGTTATGGCAGTTTAAACTTACTTAAGAGGGCCGCGACGCTCTGAAATTTCCATACAAATGCGCTCCTCAAATTTCTTGAAAACCATTTGTCAGTATATGATGAAATTTAGCATGTACAATTAAATTAACAATATCTCCGCCCCTATGTTCTTGGTTTTTTTGAAGAAACGTTCTCAAGCGAAAATAGAGCTATGAAAATTTTTCGCATTTGTAATATAAATTAATATGAATCGCGTATACGCGAACGAAGTTGCGGGCAACAGCCCAGTACATTATAAGTAATTAAATGATCTACATCTTTTATGATTTCGCTCTGTTCTTTGCTCCCTGTGCCGCCTCCCAGTAGCGTCGGAACACTAGCGCATTTGGCCAGGACTCAGTCGAGATCAGCTGCCATTCGCAGGAACCCAGAGTAAGCAAGACTTGAAATAAGTCTTACAGTCTTCTCCAGAGTCCAGGCACTGCATCGCTACCACCGGTGCCTCTACTTCCAGTCGGTTCTACACAAACTCGTGCACGTCGGCTCCTGAATAGTTATTCAAATCATTCAGAAACGTTTCCATTCGGATTCAAAATTTTGAACGCAAATTATTCGAATCTCAGTCCGTATTCATCCTTACTAATATTATAAATGTGAAAGCTTGGATGTTTGTTACGCTTTCACGCAAAAACTACTTGACATGATACATCATGAAACTTTGTACACATATTCTGGGAGGTACTAGAAGTAACAGAGGGTACTTTTAATCCTGAAAAAATAAACAGTTCCTGTGGGACTGCGGGTGAAACCGCGGGGTGCAGCTAGTATATGGTTATAAACGTGATTCATACTTCCGATCGGATTTATACTCGACTCCCTATTTCAAAATTAATAACAGTAGACTGAGATTCGAACAACTTGAGTTTGTTTATGCGTTTTTTTTCCCATAAACTGCTATTCACAATCATTTTGTAATTACCAAATGATAAATAAAGGATAGGACAAATGATTGTGGATAGCAGCTGTTGAGTCTGTTTAGTCTCTACCAAGGTCTCAAGACTATAGCACATCCGTGCACCATCTCAAAGCCCTGTGCTCATTAAAATTCGCCTGTGAAAAAACGCCTATTAATTAGTTCGACAATACTGCAGCGCTACCGTCCAACATTTGGGTCACAAAGCTACCGACACGGGACCCTCGCCTTAACGATATGGCGGCGCTGCTAAAAAAAGGAAAGCTCGTTTTACCTGACCTGGTGTTTAAGAGAGATGTTCGCACCACCTTTTCTGTTTTAAAATACAATAGATTGGTAGTACATATTAGGATATGAAATCAAATCAAAATTATTTATTTTTGAGGCAGAAAGATCGAACCTAGCCGACGGCTCGCACCAATTCGTTCTTTTTGTGCGTATTGTATGTCATCTGCTGCATGACTGGAGCCCAATGTATGGCGGCTGACTCGTCCCCTGTCTGAGACTGAATATCGTCCGGTGAAGTGTGGGTGTTGTATTACACCTCTGCCAGCCCCTCGGAGAAAAGGCGTGACAATATGTTATGCAGAAAGATCCATAACCTAAATTTTAAATTTTTATTTATTTATTTATTCAGTTACTGGGTAAATTATTAAAAAAACGAGTCAAAAATTAAATGGTAATAGATTTATATAGTGTAGTAGTAAAATATTGAATACGCCTAAATTTTACGGTTTGACAATTTTGTCTAATTTTGTTTTTTGTTTAATCGCTCCTTCACCACTGGTCAATTAAATTGCTTACTTAACATAGCGGTTGAAACCTATCTAATGAAAAAGTATCTCATAATCCAAAATGTCGTTAAGATCTGTTTTGGGTTTTTATAGTACTTTATCCTTACTAATATCATAAATGCAAAAGTGAGTTTGTTCGTTTGTTTGTTTGCTTGTAACGCTTTCACGACTCAACTACTCAACCAATCATCATGAAATTTTGCATACATGTTGTCTGAGGTACAGAAAAGGACAGAGTACTTTTCATCCCAAAAAAATTAACGGTTCTCGTGGGACCGCGGGTGAAACCGCGGGGCGCAGCTAGTTATATTATAATGATTTAATTACTGGGATTAAAAGGGTTACTGTTTTTAACACTACTTCGAAAGTTCTTAATCAATTGCTCTAGTGAAGTGATTATAATAGGCAATTATCTGCTTTAGCGATGCTTATAGCGATGGCAGCCTAGTTGGGAGAAGGCCCGCCTCTCAAGCCAGAGGGAGCGGGTTCGAACCCAGCCGACAGTACGCACCATTGTTCATTGTGTGAGCATATGTGCGTATTGTATGACATCTGCTACATGACTGGAGGCCGTTGTATGGCGACAGACTCGCCCCTGTCACATTTGGCACTAAAAATTGTCCGGCAAAGTGTGGGTGTTGTATTACACCTCTGCCAGCCCTTTCGGGGGACAGGCGTGACGATATTTAAATGAAATGAAATGATATGTATGTGTGTTGTATTTATGTACAAGAAAAAAAGCAGATTGCACGCTAAATGGATATTTCGGTGCAAACATCTCTATAAAATCCACTAAAACTATTTCACGCTACTTGATAGAGAAACTATATTTTGTCAAAAGATAAAACTGACCAAGATCACGGGACATAAAGTACGTTTTTTGTCAAAAAAAAAACTTTTCTCTCGTAAACTTCTTTCATCACCTGCCGTGAGGTAATTTATCGTTATTTGGTAAAAAGGAAAAAAAGAAAAAAATATTAAAGGTTGTTCGATCAAGAATAAGGATCGACGGTAATAATTGATTTGGATTCTGACGTTTTATTAAATTAGTGTGAAATATTGATGTTGAAGCGCTTTTTTTGGATTTTTATCAGTTTGAGAGATCAGTTCGTTTTTTATGTCAATGCTTGATCATCGCCAACTGGCTGGTAAGCGTATTTAGCCAAATATGGCACACATTTTTTTTGTGAATTACTTAGGCCCGCATGCTGAAACGACGCTCAGTCATGAATCTGAGCGTCGTTTTAGCATACGGGCCTAAAGCTGTTGGCCACTGAGGCCTCTACAGCATACCGGACATTAGACAAACGCTGGTGGAGCAGAGCAGAATGGCACACACTTAAAAAATAACTCACTTATTGATCAACAAGATAAATAATTACTTCTCTTCTTCTTTATGTACATGGTATGGACATATTCTCGGAGAAATGTGGACCAAATTGGATGACCGCAGCTAGAGAGAGAGAAGAGTGGAGAGCATTAGGGGAGGCGACTTCTGCATATAAAAAAATGTAAAAAAAAAGACAAACTATTTGTGAAACAATGCAGTAGAATAAAGGCTTGTGTATTTTGCCTTTTGCCTTTATGTACATTGTAAAGGCTGTCTCAGTAAGAGTGCACTTTTTAAATTTAGAGTAAATTATTTGTTTTCGTGCAAGTGGCAATTCTGAAATTAGTTTTTGGCGGGAACCGAGAAGGTGTTGTCGTAATTTTGTATTATTTTCTAAATCTTGTGATTCTACGAGTATTAAAGTGTTATATGTTATAATGGTGGATTGTTAACCTTTATCGGTTCTTCAATGTGCACGAGTGTGGGCAAATGATACAATCATTGCGAAACGTGACTTTTCGTGTTCTCTAGAAAACTATACTTAAAGCTTCAGTAAAGCATCCATCACTTTACTGAATTGGGGAAAGGGGAGGGATTCACCATCGTCATCATCACCTTATCATCATCACTCAATAATCTGAAAATTCTGTATTACTCGTACTTTACACTGCAAATGCACAAGATGTGCGACGAAAAATTCCCCTGGATGGGGGAGCAAAAAAAAGCTATAATTTGACAGCTGTCACCTATGTCTATTCCGATTATTGAAAATGGAGCGCTTTTTGAAAGAACAACGCGTTATAATTGTCAAAACGAATTATACTCGTATTACAAAAATGGGGAAAGTTACGCTTTCCGGGTCTGCTCCTTTTATGTCTGTAAATCCGCTAATATAATTCCTGCGACAGATTTAGAAGCGGTTTTCACCATCAGATAGATTATTTTTCATGAAAGGTTTTTTTGGTGTCGTACGCGAAGCCGGAGTGGGTCTATGATATCTTTGACTAATACGATGTGTAAAATGTAATCTGCAAATATGTTTTAAAAAGTTTATTTGGTCATGAAATTCAATCAAACATCATAATGTTAACAAACACAACACAGTGTTATATATAGGCACATCAGCCCTAGGCTGCTCATGATCACCAACCATTAAAAAAAAGAAACTTAACTAGGTATATTTATTACACGTCGTAATTTTCCGCGTATGGAAAATGGTTGTACGGGTTTGGTATAATGGACTTAGTAATAATGGTACCTATTTCACTACTTTTAATCTATTATTATAGAAGATCTATCACAAGATGTCCAGATTTCGTAAAACATTTTTTTCATTCATTTTCGGCTTGTAACCGCCAAAGCAACAGCCGCATCGTCAACATACCACAGTTTTAATTTCAAAGAAAACTTTAGCATTTCAAAATGTAAAAGAAACCGAAACAGCTCTGAAGCGATAAAGCTTACAAATTAAAGAGCTGATTAAATCAAAATAGGGCTTTAAAATCTGGGCCTTTCAGAAATACGCCGCATAATATTACTCGGATTTAAACAGTAAAATAAGTACTCATACCAAATTAAGGACGTATAAAACAGAATTGCCGGTTAAATTATACGATTTTGATAATTACTTTGGTCTGAATTACACGGTCGGTTTCTTGGTTTGCGTGCTTTAAAACCAACTTTGAATTGAATTTATTAAGACTTACGATTTTTAAATACTTACACATTTTTTTGCAATTACAAAAAAATGCAAGCGTCGCTATGTTGTCGGCATGTTACCTGGGGGGCTATTCCTACGCGTGAGATGAGATGAGACTTTATCTTGGTCACTCTCACACCTATGACGTTTCAAACAAGAGCAACAAGGACGAAAAAAGGTGAGATGAAAATCTCAAATCTCCGAATAGGGCCTCTGAGCGCAGATAGTTGTTGTTTCTAATAAAACAATATTATTTTGACATTGACAACTGAGGTAATGGTAGTGAATGAGACAACTCACGATACTTATCACGCATTACGAACAACTAGGTACTTATTAGGTAAACTTAGGTTTTTTTTAACATCTTTAAAAACATCGTCCGTCGCTTGCAAATATCTACGAAGTCGCAAAAAATTGTTTAGGTCTGTGGTCATATCGTCACGCCTTTCCCCCGAGGGGGCTGGCAGAGGTGTAATACAACACCCATACTTCGCCGGACGATGTTCAGTCCCAAATGTGACAGAGGGCGAGCCTGTCGCCATACACCGGGCTCCAGGCATGTAGCAGATGACATACGATACGCACATATGTTCATACAATAAACAAATTGGTGCGTGCCGTCGGCTGGGTTCGAACCCGCTCCCTCTGGCTTGAGAGGCAGGCCTTCTCCAACTAGGCTTTCATCGCACTGTCACTGTGTCAGCTGTGGTCACTTGTGGCTAAATGCCCGATCTATCAATAGCCAAAAAAAGCTTATTAAAAAGCCAACGCCACTCTAGATCTCGCAAGCCTCAAAACTCGGCGACCCGCGCCGCCGGACTTCAAACTTTACGATCAATTCGCCAAAATCTCAGCGAAATATCCTCGAGTATTAAACACACAGTCATCAAGGGGTTTATTGGACCCTCGCAGCCTTTAAAGGGGTCTTTAAGGCCCCGTAATGGCGGATAGAGAGCTATCTCGGAGTATATCGGGAGTCGGTACAATTCCGCAGTCGAGTACGTGATTATTGGTGTAAATCGTGGACTTTACCGGCTTAGTTTGGTTTTAGTTTTAAGGGTTATTTTGCTTTGTTTTTTTCTTTACTTCTGTTGAGAACAATAAACAGTTTATCTGTCTTTAACTTAGTTAAGTTTAATGTATTCAGAGTAAATTGTAGTTGGAACTTCATTACTATTATCATCCTTCTCAGATCGCAACTTAGAGGATAAGATGGCGCACGGCGTATGATTTAGGTAAAGCCAAAAACCATCAATATACTACGTTACTGTCGTATATGTACACAACACGCACACATTGACTCAAAAAAACTACGCTACTCGCTTGGTCATTCTTACCTCGACATTATGTGCATTGGTTTTTTGGAATAATTTCGTGTACATAAATATACATTGTGCATTATAAAAGTGTGGCCAGGCCTACATTTTGAGGTTCTTTTTAAAAACTGTGCAGTTTTTTTACAAGTCAAAAATGAAAAAGCCGTACCATTAAAATCTTACAAATAAGTGCAGTTTTAGAATATTAAATCTACTAAGGTTCTATAATGGAACGGAAATAGCTAACGTAGAGTTTGGGAATGAATATTAGTTTTCGTGCAATTGTAAATGTTTCTCTTAGCAACATTACCACCCACATAAGCTCAAACGCGAAGTACGAGTAGCTTCAGCGAGATATAACGCAGTGTTCTAACTTTTACTCTAGGTTGATCTGAGTCATACTTTCGCCAGCCCACTTTCCTATAAACCCTTTCTTTCTTGCCTTCTTAACCCCTCTGTAAAGTTTAGACTCTCTCTTGCTGTGCCATCTGCCTCGTTCCTGTGTAAATTGTGTCCAGGATTGACCCGTAATTAAAACGTTTCACACTCTTATGTCACTAGGATTTCCTGTGTCGGGAATGTATGGCATTCCCGACACAAAACAGGGGAAAAGAAGGCAAGAAATAAAGGGTTTAAAGGAAAGTGGGCTGGCGAAAGTATGACTCAGATCAACCTAGAGTATATAGAGATACATTACAGACATAACATATCGTCCCGCCCTTCCCCCGAGGGGACTTGCAGAGGCGTAATACAACACCCACACTTTGGCGGACAATATTCAGTCCTAAACGAGTACATGACAGGAGCATTCCTAATACATTGTAATAAATTATTATGAGTCTGACTTTATGACAATAAACTTTTCTATTCTATTCTAAATGTGACAGGGGGCGAGCCTGTCGCCTCACACTGGGGTCCAGTCATGTAGCAGATGACATACAATACGCACATACGAGTATGATACACAATGAACAAATTAGTGCGTGCCGTCGGCTGGGTTTGAACCCGCTTCCTCTGGTTTGAGAGGCGGGCCTTCTCCAACTAGGCTATCATCGCTTTTAGTGTTTTTATAATAGTACTAAAGATTAAAATGATAGACCTTCTTTTTGAAGTCGGTTAAAAAGACTGGCAGTTAAGTCATCCATAACATATTTATAAAAAAAAACAGAAACTTAA
Source organism: Peribatodes rhomboidaria (assembly GCA_911728515.1). Taxonomy (NCBI): domain Eukaryota; kingdom Metazoa; phylum Arthropoda; class Insecta; order Lepidoptera; family Geometridae; genus Peribatodes; species Peribatodes rhomboidaria. The sequence goes on from OU452190.1 coordinate 5,991,621, forward strand.
TTAAGAGGATTAGGAAAAAATATAAATTATAGTTTTGGTAGATGGAATAACAGCGTGGGCGGAGATCTCTGATTGGGGTCATTTTACCTGACAAATAACTCTATTGTTCCCTTGTTATTATTTTTTTTCTAAAAAAAAAGCTGTTGTGCAAAAAATATTATGTCTCCTTGGAATAAAGAAATCATTTGAAAATCCGTACCCCAGTATTCTGAAGTGTAAACTCAAACAGTAACTTCCGTTTTTCGTTGTTTTATAAGCATTTAATACTTACGAGTATATGTATTAAGAACAATAGTAAGTAAAAATTAAATTGTAATTGTAATTTAAATTTGCAATTACTATTGTTGTTTTTTTTTGTAATGTTACATTTGAAATTTGTAATGTGTGATATTGGATAATGAAGATATAATATGTAGGTAATTAATTGATATAATTGGCATGTGCCGTTTAATAAATAAATAAAAAAATATGTAAGTAACGCAAAATAAAATGTAGAGCTTTTAAACTAACAAATGTGTTACAACTTATGAGTTTTTTCGACCCAATAAAAAACTATCAAAACACGATTTCGAGTTGAAGTGAACTAAAGGTAAATTTTTGTAAACTGCTATTTTTTATCGTAAAGTTTTTCAAATATGCGGTCTCATTTTCTAACTGTCTGACAGTCGAAATCGGTTTCATTTTGTCATTTTAAGTATGCCGTGTCAAAATGAAGTGAATTCCGATTACCAGTGAGCAATCAATTCCGCGTCTTTAAAACTATTACCACAAGTATACATTTAAAATTTCATAATCCATTCACCATTCAACAAAAAAACAAAAAACTAAATCGGTTCCTCCTTTCGGGAGCTACAATGCCACAGATAGACAGACACACACACACACACACAGACATGTCAAACCTTATAACACCACATCCTTTTTGCGTCAGGTGTTAAAAACACAAGTTGAAGCTGAGCTTGAGTTGAGGTAAGAAGAAACGTATAACAATAAGGGTACCAATACAATTTTTTTTACCCTTTTAGGACCCGGCTTATAATTAAAAAGTTAAAATTATTGTGATTGGTTTTGGCAAATTGCAAATTGGTTGTTAATAAAATTTCGAAATTTAATGAAGTTGTTAGTGGAACTTTTGTTTTTAGGCCGTCTTAATTATTATTGAGTCTGTTAAAAATTAATGCAAGGCTGATAATAATTATTACTAAACGGATACGTTGTGGGAATGAGAACAGGGATTTTGAAAAGCAAAAGTGAATGAAAATTATATCGCAACCTCAACATAAGTAGAGTTAGCAAAGTCTAATATCTACAAGGCAAGATTTTAACCGACTTAAAAAAAGAGGAGGTTCTATATTCGACTGTACGTATTTTTTTGTATGTATTTATGTTAAGCGATTAATCCGCCTATTGTGACTCAATTTTAATGATTTATATTATCTCTTTTTGTATGGTAGATCATACTTTAAAGGTGGTTTCGTATCAATTTTGTCGAAATCGGTCTAGCAGTTTTTAAAATATCGACAAAAGTCTTGTATATTGTATATTTTACTGTCCTCCCTAGCAATAAACATTGTATAGCCTAGCCGTCTCGCTAAATAATTTGTGTCCGTGTATGGTATCATGCTCTTCCTCTGTCACATGTGTGACTGAATTTCCGACTGAAAGACCGGGTAAGTGTTTTTTTAATTTTTTTATGTAGAATAGGTCGACGTTTGACCAACAACTCGCCTGATGTTAAGCGACGTTGTGGTCTAAGATGGAACACGACGACCTATAAGACGTATTCACTCTAGCCTTGAAGTTTTGCAGAATGAAGAAGTACAAAGACGGCAGTTGAGTGAGGCGCTACAAGTGCGCTACTGCTCGGAACGGTTACACCGGACTACATCCCGAAACACGACTAGGTCATTTCACGGCATGGCTTGGTGCGGTGGGTGGAAACTAGCCACGGCCAAAGCCTCTCACCAGAGTTTGGTACCCGGCTAGCACTACCCGGGGACTACGTGTAGGGAATCAGAATAGAGTGCACTCCTACGGACGTGCGGGTAGCTCAGCCCCCAATAAAGTGGCCAATGTGGGCTTTGTAATACACCATTGCCATTTTACCAAAGGTCTAAGATTGCCAACCCCTCCGGAGAATAGCCGTGACGATGTGTGAAATTTTTTGAAAGCTTTAAATACTATTTTCAACTCTGAAACAATAAAACAATTCTTCAAAACTCAGATACAGTTTTAACTACTTTAACCCGTCAACCGTCAACGTCAAAATTTCAACGTAAACCTGTCGTCACTTCATCAGGGCATCGTTAAACAGTGGTTAGCCATAAACGCTGTCCCGCCCGTCATCGTCACTCCGACACGGAGCAAAACAATCGCCTGCTTCAAGATGACGCGTGACGCGGTGAAAAGTGACGGGAGTGACAGGTGATGGGTTAACTTTATATTAGTACCCCCGTTGTAGTAGTAGTATTATAGTAGAAAACGTTGTATAGCCTCGGAATAAGTACAAAGTAGTTGTTGATTGAATCAATACTCAATACTCAATAATTTATTACTTCCATTATGGTACATTCAGTTCTTAAAGGTAATGTGCGGTACAGCGGACCTACGGCGGGCGGTACGCGGAGTCGCAGTAGCCGCTAACCACTTAGGCCGGTGCTTTTTCAGGGGTTCGATGAAGTGGACTGTATATGATATAGTCCGGCCCGGGGTTCTTCTAACTAGGGCCCGCCGATTCGCACTGAGTTGCCGGATTGCCGTCACGAGGAATAAAATAACACGCAGACTTTTGATGACACGGTTGGGAGTGGAGTTTTCTGGGAATAACTGCCGCTTGATAAGAGTTCTTGCTTCTTTGGTATCCTGATCCCGACTGCTTGGCGAAAACACGTACCTGCGCCTTTTAACCGATGGCCGGTTTAGACAATAGCCGTGGTCTTATCAGCCCGTGTGCGAGCAAGAGCGCGGCTACCTGTCTCGTACGTCGAGGCGCAGCTGCGTAAGCTATGGCAGTTATTCTCGGAAAAACACCACGTTTCAACTTGTTTATTTAAAACACGTTAACAAGTTCCAAATTACAAATATCTTAAAACCTAATAATAACATGCTAAATAACACGGCGAATATAACTATCGCGTCTTCACTCGTCGTCCGGAACATTCTCCCGCCGTGCAGCGTCCGCCGGGTCGCTGCAGTTCTGGTGGTCGTGACGGGCGACGTCCGTTGGGATAACGACGAGCTTTTTCACCGGTCGCCGCAACACTCCGCCCTTTGTTTGTACGTCGACGGTGCGAATGATGCCGTCTGGTCCGGGAAACGTAGTGATAACCCTGCCTCGGGGCCATGTGTTCCGTGGCAGGTTCTGGTCGACGATGATCACTACGTCTCCGATCTTGATCGTAGCCCCTCGACTGAGGGGCTCCCGCCGGTGTTGAAGCTCGGGTAGATATTCTTTGAGCCATCTGGCCCAGAAGATATCCGCCAGTCGTTGAGATGCGCGCCAGCTCTTCCGGTCGAGTAAATCTTGGTCGTTTGGTGAGCTCGAAGTTTGCCTTCGCGTGCATGTCTCGGACCTGTGTCGCGATGCGTCCTGCTTCTGCCGGCGACTTGTAGCTTCCCAGGTAGGCGTCCATGTAGTGCGAGCGCACTATCGCTTCGCTCGCCTCTGGGTGCCGGTCATGATGTCTCTCAGCGTTCATGTTCTCATAGTTCTTAGTGACCGTCGCCAGGGAACTTATCGCTCCGAAGATAAGTGACGTCATTCGAAACTCGCAGGGTGCGTCGTCCGGATTGTCTCTCCAGAGGTAGCGAAGCGCGTCTCTATCTTGTTGTCTGATCTTCACTTGCATGAACATTTCCTTGATATCGGCAGTGACGGCGACAGCGTGCTGGCGGAAACGCATCAGGACACCGGGGAGTGATTGTAGCAAGTCTGGCCCGGTATGAAGAAAGTCGTTGAGGCTCTTGCCATGCGTCTTCGCCGCGGTGTCGTGTACTATACGCAGCTTGTCGGGCTTCGTTGCGTTCAAGACGGCGAAGTGCGGCAGGCACCACGTTCGTCCCGGAGTCTTGGTTGGTGGAGCAGGCTCGGCGTACTGTTTGTCTAGGAGTGATGTGATTTTTCGTCTGTATTTAGCTTCCAGTGTCGGCTCCTTCTTGATTTTCTTTTTTACCGAGATGAGACGCTTTATCGCGGCGTCGAAATTATCGGGCATTTTCGAATCCTCGTCCTTCCAAAGAAGTGAAGTTTCGAAGTGTCCGTCCTCTCGTCTGGTCGTGTTTTTCTGCAGTGTTTCCACGGCGCGTCGGTCAGGGTCACTTTGCGGCGTCTTTGGAGTGATAGCTAGGCTCTCGATCGCGAAGTGCCTCTTCAATTGATCGTCGATGCTCTCCTCCTCAGTAATTAAGTGTGTGACGTAGTTGACCCGTCCGGTACATCTCGACGCACCGTGGATCACCCATCCGAGCGGGGTGAGTGAGGCGACCGGTTGGTCGCGTCGCCCCTTTTTCGTCATTTGTGGTAGAAGAAGGTGCCAGTTGTCTTGCCCTATTAGAATCTTAGGTGTTCCGCCACCCGTTTTCAGTAGGTGGCTCACTTCACGAAGATGCTCGCAGTTTAGTTCGTTCTCGTCGATGCGCTGCGGTGCGAGGGCTAGTCGGTCGATGGTCCGTAGCTGGAGTCGCTGCGGCTCGAAGCCCTCGCCAGTCAAAGTTAGTGTAACGCGGCGAGACTGCGATGCGTTTATCTTCTGAGATCCGATAGTGTGTATATTCAGCGGATCCACTGGTCCTTCTGCGCCGACTTGTTCCGCCAATTTCTTGTCGATGAGCGTGACCGTGCTGCCGTCGTCGAGTAAAGCCCATGTGGAGACATCTCCCGCCGGTCCAGAAACGGTAACCGGCGCAATCTTTAAGTATGCTGATCCGGTCCTCGCCGTCGAGATGGTCTCCTCGTGGGCCATGGCAGTTTCTTCCGGCTTTTGCTCTTCTTTTGTTCGGCGCTGATGGTGAAGGAGTCGGTGGTGGAAGTAGGTGCAGCCGTCTAGTTCACACTTCTTAGGCTTGCAGAAGTGGTTCTTCGTACGGAGACGCAGACACCGAAAGCAAAGTCGTCCTTTCTTGGCTACGTCCCACCTTACATCGACGTCTTTCTCTTTAAATTTCACGCAATCCGCTACTTCGTGTCCCGTGGCGTCGCAGGCGCAGCAATCTCGCGATTGCGCGGCATTGACTCTCTGTTGACGTCGCTCTTGACCGCCATCTTGTACTACAGTGGCGGGCTCCGGCTGAGCGTACGGTGCGCAGATGTCCGCTTCGTGTTGGAGAAAGCGGGCGAGCTTCAATAAGTCTGGCTCTCCGGCTGGCTGTGACGCAGAGTACTCGAACCATCGGTGACGGATGCTCGGAGGTAACTTTTCCGACGTAATACATATGACCTCCGGATTGTAGAGGTAGTGGACTCGGTCGAGCGCTTTCAGTGCTGCTACCACGTTCGACACCTTGTTGGAAAAAACGCAGATGTCTCTTGGCGTGTCGGCTGGCTTAGGGATTTTGCGTAGTCTGTCCAGTTCTGTAGTGGCGATGGCTTCTGGTCGTCCGAAACGGGCTTCAAGCGTGCGCAAGATTTCCGCTGGGTCGGTGTAGTGGAGAAGGAGGTTTTCCACGGCTTCCCTCGCCTTTCCTTTGAGGGCTCGTCGGAGCCTTGCCGTGTTCTCTACGTCTGAGAAATTCCCCTCGGACTCGTTGTATGCTGCCCGGAAGGACAGCCACTCTTGGTGAGACCCGACGAAGGTAGGCAGCTCGACGAAAAATTTGTGTAATGATGGCTTGCTTTGACGGTTCGCCATTATGATGGCGGTGGCTAGTTCAGCTATGTCCGACCTGGGCGCGGTCGTCGGCAGTGCGACGGCACCCGTCAAGGTCGGCTGTGCAGCTATGTCGGCGGCTACTGGCTGGGTCGGTCGCGTCAGCGGCGGCACGGAGATAGCGTGACGTGGCGATGGCAGTTCGTCGATGTAGCCCATCGGTCGGCACGGCTGGTCTACTATTTGCTGTGTTACGGGCACTGGTGCTGGCAGGGCTGCGAGATTCGGGGATGGCAGCACTGCGGTCAGCGGTGACGATGTCGGTAGCGCTGCTGTCGGCGGCGCTACTTCGTCACACTCTCGTCTAGCGACCGCTTGTGGTGTGTGATGCTCGCTGAGCCACGTGGTGACGCGCTGTGATCGATCTTCGTCTGAGATTACAGTGCAGGCGTCTTCATTTTCGTCGGCTTCTGCCTCGAGAAGTTCGAGGCGGGCAGCGGCGAGCTCGACTTTCGCTCGCGCTATTAGAAGTCGTTGCTTAGAGCGATTCGTCGATCTCGATCTAGTAGAGCGCACTCTTTCGGCAGCTGAAGGCGGCGGCTTCCTGGCTACGGCTGTCGATAGAGACCGCAGTGGTGACCGGTGTTCTGCCCAGGCTTGCGCTCTAGGCGGTGGAGGCGCATCGGCATGATGCGTGGCGGGTACGTCGTTATGATGCGTGGCAGGCGCGTTGTCTTCTTGTACGTCGGTGCGGGGCTGCTTCACGGCTTCGGAAGTGACCCCGGCGAGAAGAGAGTGCACGCTGCAACGCGCTGTGTCCGAAGGCAACGGCGCGGCACTGGCCATTGCTTCGGCGTAGCGGGTCTCCACGAGGGACGAAGCGGCGGGTAGCACCCTTGTACTAGGTGCGGCCCGTGATGACTTCGTCGCGGCGCCCGTAGAGGTTGACGCTGTCGGCGCCGTCGTTGATGTCGGATTGGGATTGCCATATCTTGCGGCCGTAGAGGCGGTGGTCGTCGGTGTGCCGCCGTCAGAATCGTCGATGTTCCGACGGGTCACGGCACCTTCCTTCCCGACGGACCGTGTGATCACCATTATTCTTCAATGACGTAGACCCGGCTCGAAGGACCAAATGTGCGGTACAGCGGACCTACGGCGGGCGGTACGCGGAGTCGCAGTAGCCGCTAACCACTTAGGCCGGTGCTTTTTCAGGGGTTCGATGAAGTGGACTGTATATGATATAGTCCGGCCCGGGGTTCTTCTAACTAGGGCCCGCCGATTCGCACTGAGTTGCCGGATTGCCGTCACGAGGAATAAAATAACACGCAGACTTTTGATGACACGGTTGGGAGTGGAGTTTTCTGGGAATAACTGCCGCTTGATAAGAGTTCTTGCTTCTTTGGTATCCTGATCCCGACTGCTTGGCGAAAACACGTACCTGCGCCTTTTAACCGATGGCCGGTTTAGACAATAGCCGTGGTCTTATCAGCCCGTGTGCGAGCAAGAGCGCGGCTACCTGTCTCGTACGTCGAGGCGCAGCTGCGTAAGCTATGGCAGTTATTCCCGGAAAAACACCACGTTTCAACTTGTTTATTTAAAACACGTTAACAAGTTCCAAATTACAAATACATATCTTAAAACCTAATAATAACATGCTAAATAACACGGCGAATATAACTATCGCGTCTTCACTCGTCGTCCGGAACAGGTAAATTACATAAAATTGTATCACATAATGACCCTGATAGGGTATGGCAACATTGTTCGGACTGGATTTATTCTATTAAATATTTTTGTCAGTTAAGAATAATTCGTCTAGAGTATAAAAACATTTTTTGTTATCAGGCGTTACTTTGCGGAAGTTTTTCTTCAAAATTGTTAAAATAAGGAATTTCTGTTAAATTCCTTATTCAGTTAGCTTCTCATATTAAATTGTATAAAGTGTTTTAGTAGATTTAATATAATTAGGTCTGTTAAATTTCAAATTGTGTAACGTTTAAATTAGATTCAAAAATCAATTTGTATAAAGTTTTCTAGTAAATTTCAATAAATTAATTTTAAATATTCCAAATTAAAAAAAAAATATCATGATAGATGTACATAATCCGATGTTAAAGCGGAAATACACTAGTTATTAGTTCGAGTAACAATTTATAAAGTGTTTGTCTTTTATTGAACATATAATGGGCGTATTTAACGTCATCTGCTACAAAACTGGAGCCCGGTGTATGGCGACAAGCTCGCTCCCTATCACATTTGGGACTGAATATCGTACGTCGAAGTGTGGGTGTTGTACGCCTCTGCCAGCCCCTTCGGGAGAAAAAGCGTGACGATATGAATATGTATATATTACACTTTTTCTAGCTAGGGCTAATTGAAGATAAGACCTGCTTCCTTGCATTCAATCTTAACGCCTTGACAAATGCATATTTGGTAGCAGTTGGCAATACCGCACTCCAACAGGTCTACAGCACAAATCTTCTGGGTTTTCATATTGATGGCACGCTGACGTGGGAGAAGTACATAGACGAGCTGTGCAGGAAGCTGAGCCGCTCGTGTCGCGCTCCGGCGGCTTGCCAGCATCGCCACCCGCAACGTCGTATCCTGCTACTTCGCGACCGTCCACAGTAACATCACGTACGGGTTGGAGCTATGGGGCCGTGCTGCTGATCGTAATAAAACATTTGTCAATACAATACAATACAATACAAAAACTCTTTATTGACACCAAATACAAAATAAATCTAAACTAAACACTCAAAATCATAGGCGCAATGGGCGGTCTTATCGCTTAAGAGCGATCTCTTCCAGACAACCTTTGGATGGAATAAAAACATTATGATTAAGCATGGACGGTGGTGTGTGCATGCAGAAGCGAACCATACGTGCCATATGTGGGGTTCAGGACGACGTCTCATGCGTGGAGCTGTTTCGGGAGCTGCAGATATTACCTCTGTGTGTGTGAGCTCGTTTATCAGGTAGCCCTATTCCACAACGTAAACATAGACATAATTCAACGTAGGGGGTTTTTATTTTTAGTTCAATTAGCGTATATAGTAATAAAAAGAAGGGTCGCGTCAAAGGGGATCCCGTCACATCGTCCCGTCAAATCGGAGAGGTCAGTGTATATTTTAGGGCGTGCGGTTCTATAACCGTATACCTACTTAACTTCCGTTCGAGGTGCACCTTCTACCGCGCTAATAATATACTTCGCTAGGTTTAGAGTTCCGAGTCAAAAATAGTCACGTGCGTAACACGCAGTGACGTCAATCGATACGTAAGCAAGACCGAAATAAGTCATTTACAACAAGTTCGAAAGAGACGATGATGATTACGAGTGACGTAATCAGGTGTAGGCTCCCGGAACCTTGTTTTTTTTGGTTTATGGCTGTAAGCTTGCATCGAAGTTTCACCATGGCACCGGTAGATGGCGATGTCCGGCTCTTAAACCACAGAACATATGATAATACTACATAGGTACTCAAATACGGTACTTACAGTTGATTTTACCATTCCTTTGAGCAAGTTAAAAAAAAAAGAAATTTCAAGAGCTAATCCTTAAAAAAAAGAAACTTCAATAAATAGCTAACATCCCTCTTTATTTAATGGAAAAAATAGAATTAAGGCTCAACGTTTCGCTCATGGCGCGAAATTTAAATTTAGAACACTTTTTTTTAAATGTTGAAGCTAGACCGGTTAGCATTTGCGGCTTTTTAATCCTTCGTAGTCATTTAATAATTTAAATATACTTAGATTAAAAAGCCAGGGACCCTATTCGGAGATTTGAGATTCTCATCTCACCTTTTTTCGTCCTTGTTGCTCTAGTTTGAAACGTCATAGGTGTGAGAGTGACCAAGATAAAATCTCATCTCATCTCACGCGCAGGAATAGCCCCCAGGAGTGAGAGTGACCAAGATAACATCTTAACCGTCAGAATAAGCCTGTAAGAATTTTTTCATAGGTAAGTATGCCGGCGCAGTACAATTTGCATCGCCGTCTAATTACGCGGATCTAAGTCGAGACGTAACAGGTTATGTCTACTATCCGGGCGGGTATGGCTTTAGGGCTGGCACCGGCGAAGTTGTACGTTGTACTTAAGTAGTTGAATTTGAAAAAAAATGTATGAAAACTATCGGGAATCGACATAAGAAGAGATAGAAATATTTACACACATCATATTTAGCTAAAATTTTAAGTAAATATTATGTAGCCTGCCAAAAGCTAAGTACGGAAGCGACTTCTGATTTCCAGATTTTAAAAATAAAACATATTATTGACTAGGTAGGTAGGTACTGAATACATCGATTCCGGAAAGGAGAGATTTGCAGTGCTCTCCATACATTTTTTTTAATTCATAGAGTTAATGTAAATATGTATCCGAAAATCCGATCCCTACACATAAAAATCTACCTAACGTAATGTTAGTAGAATGTGTGAATGAAAACCATCTTTGAAATAAATACTTAATCAAAAAATTATCTGTAATTTAAGAATTATGACGTCTCAGTGCTGTGTAACCGGTATGCACTATGCAGCGTTTTAAAAAATATATTAACATTTTAATAGTATATTATATTTTATTACACATTTGTGTTGTTGCGCAGCCCTAGCACGCCGGTTAGGCGGATCTTACAGTAATACAAAATGATGTCTCAATATTTCGGGTTGTTCACTTTACGCCCACTAGGGGCAAAGATGAATAAAACTTCCATTCCTACTTTTCACTAGTGCATAGTGGGCCAAGAGGAAACATCAGTTCCTGTTGACCCCCACTTTTAGATATAATGGTTAACCCCCACTATAATCCTATGAAGAAATACATTGTGAGGAAACCAGCATGTTTAACTTAAACTCTACAATATTATTAAAAAAACACACACACACACATCATTGGATCTATGACCTAATTAAGCTTATCAGAGCTGCCCCCTAGTACCAAAAACGTGGTAGCTGTAGTCAAGAATTTTTTTTTCTACAAAAGCACCTTACCACTTTAAGACATTTTTTTTTCTAGGATATTTTACTCAAATTTTTACAATATTTTAAAAACTTTTTTTATTACTCTGAAGTCCATCAAAGTTAGAACTAGCGCGTCAGCCCTAGTCAGCCGTGGCTAGGCGGGGCCAGGCCGCGGGTCTCAGTACCTCCTCAGCTGATGTCTCAATACCTACCATTGTCCTAGCCTAATTTACCTATTTCACTCAAACTATACAATTTTATTTAAAATGTTACTTTTGTTTTTACAGTGCATTGGACTTTATGACCTACTTATCCTCTCATTTACTATTTCATTCAAAGTTCACATCTTTTTAAAACGTTTTTCAATGTAAAAACTCATGAAAGTTAGAACTAGCGCGTCAGCCCTAGTCAGCCGTGGCTAGGCGGGGCCAGGCCGCGGGTCTCAGTAATACAAGCTGATGTCTCAATACCTCCCAGTGTGCGAGCCTATTATTTCACTCGCACACGATGGAGGGTTTAGTGTCGATAGTGTGGAGACGGACTGCGTTTTTTTATTGTTTATCCCATTACAACAATCGCCAAACTACGACAGAGACCGCCGGGTGGCCTAAAAACTCTTACACCAGGGCTACTTAGCCTCGACTTCAAATTTAAATTTGGATTAAAAAACATCCTATTAATTTTACACACCTTCCTATGTATTTTGGTTTTGGTTTCCCTATCCCGATAGTCCTGTTTATTTTTATTATTATCAATTGTTATCTTATTTTTTCTTGACAGCAGATAAAGTAATCGTTAGTGTTATATTCTTCAATGTTTCTTTAAAGTAAAAAAAAAAGTACCGCTACCGTAAAACGGGATAAATGAATGAACGGGACGAAATTAAGACTATTTTTGTTTTAAGATCCAGACAATCTGAAAAAGAAAATGTACCGAATTGTAGTTTTTTTCATCGATATTTTCACTTTAAAAAATATATTTCAAAAATCTAAAAATTTTACGAAAAATTAACGTTTTTAGTTTTGTTCATCCCGCTTCATCCCGCCGTTTCTATACACCCCCTGTCATGGTACTAGATTCGCAGGGTCGCTAATTGCAATAGCACGCCAATTAATAACGGGCTCGAAGGACCAACATTTCAGTTAGAACCTAATTCTTAAAAGAAGCCGTTTCCTTAACATGCGAGCATCCTATTTAGGTTCTACAAAATCATGGTGCATGGAGGTGCACTACAGTCCCGTTTATGTTTCTCTTCATGCACCCAATTTATACGAAATATGATACGAAAATAATGCAAGCCAAATACGCCTTTATTTTTTGAAAAATTAAGTCTAATTTGATTTTACCATTGGAAAATTTCATAAGGGCATTTCGTAGTCAATTCGATTTTCGAAGTATTGGAACTTGGTGTTTAAGGCAACGAGATACAGTTTAATTTTAAATATGCTGGGCGCGTAGATTGAGCGCTTTGAAATTCGAATTCCGTTTTTCTGATTTGATATTTTCTCTCCTAATAAAACGTCTTAAGGATCTCTGACTTACTACCCAGATTCAACCTTATCTATAGTGAAATACAGTTTATTTCAGCTTATTTATTAAAAGGACTTAAGTGGTAATATCAGTTTTTGTAAGTCGCTAGTGTAAGGTAAGGTGAGTCGCGAGAAAGTAGCGCTATTTGCTACCGTATCGCTCGCCATCGCGGATTCAGGGGTATGCAACCGTTGGTACATTTACAACCTGAAAAAAGGAATTAGGTGCATTACAAACACAATGTTGGTTGGTAATGATCAACTGTTTATGTTAAGGCCCCGTTTTACACGAAATCACCATGAACAAGCATTTTGTTTGTGCCTAGTTTGATACGAAGAATTATGATGATCAGGTGAATAAATACAACTGTTATAAGAAACAACCAACTAAAGTTTAAGTGAAGAACAATTTTGATCATTCAATCATTCTCATTTTGGAAAAATAAATCACAAAAAGTATCTTCTTAAAAAAACTATCGGAGCGTAGTTCTCTAAATTTTGAGCGATTACAACACTTTTTTTTTCGATTATGAAATAATCTGATTAGTTCTCTAAGGTTTAACCGAACAACTTATTTTTATTCGTGCCCTTGTTACGATGAATACCATTAGTAACGCCAAAAAAAAAAATTTACGCGCCGATCTCATTTTACCATCAATTAAAATATACGATTTTCAACTCTAATGAAGCGGCGTAAACGTATGTGTGGGTGAAAAATCGTGCTATGACAGCGCCTTAACCCAAACGTTAATTAGTTTGGTTTTTAAACGAATTATGTAGGTCTTGATAGGTGCTTTAAAAATGAATCTGGTTTCGATGACACTCGATTAGTATCGATGTAAATGCCAATTCCTATAGATGGTATTGGCACCGGATTCAACTTGTGGCTCTGAGAGCTGAAGTCTTCGCGGCCGGCGTTTATCTTCCTCGACAGGTTGCATTTCTCAACCGATTTACGTAAATTTTGTGAGCATATTCGACAATTGAAAATTGATGCCAGACATATAAAAGCATTTTTGCCGAAGCTGAAACATAGACGCTTCGCTCACTAACGCTCGACAATAACTGTAAAGCGTAGGCCATTTTTTTTTCCCTAGAAACTAACATCACATATTTACAAAAACTTTGCTAGGATCGTAAGTAGTTTTGTAAAAGCCTTTCCAAACATTAAAAAATAATATAAATGAAAAAGTTGCTAACTCCTGTTTCAGTACGATGTCACATCTGCCATTCGCATCCGTCCAATCAGCAGCATTATATGTTAATGGCCTATTAGAATATATTCTGCAGGCTTCTTCGCGCCGCCGCTCGCGCTATCCAATGCGCAAGTGCAAACCAGCTAACTTAACCTGCAAAACCATACTGAAAGTAGTTTCATAGAGGTCAATTTACATAGGTTAGCAAACTTAATTCTATTAAACGTTGCGCAAAACTTTGAGCTTTATGTCAATGGATTAATGTGGGCTTGAGTTGATAGCATAAGTTTGTGCTGCATTTTGCACGGTGGCTTGTTAAGTTCATTGTTCCTCTGATATCTTACGTTAGCGCTTTGTTATCCATTTTCGTGTTCAGTGGGTGGTTGCTGGCCGTTTCTACGAATTTAAAATAAAAAAATATAATTTTAAAAATAAAGCATTCGAATTTCGAATTCCGAGTCCCGTGCGTTCCGAGCGCGGTGTCTTTGCCCGGACGTGTGAGATAAGATCTCGTTTATAATGTTTCAATTAAACAGTAGCTATTTATTGGTGGCCCGGTGATTGGTGACACGGAGGCCCACGATTCATTACCTGAGCCACTGGATTAAAAAAAAACATGCAAAGAAAGGCCGCCCTTTCAAAGTCATTGAAGGCTTTGTTTAAAGGCGGCGCCAATTAAAATGTTTGGTTGGTGTTGATTTGATGGAATCCTACTAATATTATAGACGCGAAAGTTTGTAAGAATGGATGGATGGATGGATGTTTGTTATTCTTTCACGTCAGAACGACTGAACAGATCCGGATGAAATTTGGCACAGAGATAGATTATAGTTTAGAATAGCACATAGGGTACTTTTTAACCGTAGGTGAAACCGCGGGGCGCAGCTAGTGTTATATTATATAACTGCATTATATCCTATTGACCTATATAAATGTACTCTTGATTTTATGTAAGTTTTTATAGCATTTCTTGCTAATATTTTAGCGATGATAGCCTAGCTCTAGAAAGCCCCCCTCTCAAGGCAGAGGGAACGGGTTCAAACCCAGCCGACGGCACGCACCAATTTATTCATTGTGTGAACATAAATATGCGTATTGTTTAATAATATCATCTGCTACATGACTGGATCTCGGTGCGTATATCTAGAGCGGACTGAATATCGTCCGGTGAAATGTAGGTGTTGTATGACACCTCTGCCAGCCCCCTTGGGGGAAAAAGCGTGACGCTATGTCATATGTAGGTATGTTATATTTTAGACTTTTCAGAGAGTAGGTATAAAAAAAAAACACAAACAGAAGGTAGGATTATTATTTTACACATACTTATAAACTCGTAGATAGAATTCTTTAAAAGGCGTAAAACTGGGTATGAAATTAACTCACTTTGCTCTCTGTCCCTACAAACTCTGTCCGATACTGTTTCTATGTTTGTCAAGGTAAAACGAATGAACGAAATGACTGAACTACTGAACTGATTGAATGATTAAACTTCATTCTCGTTCTTTTCTCGTATTTTATTCTACAATCGACGGCGAAGGTCCAAATTAATAAACAAGTTACTCTTAACAAAGTAACAGTAGCCGTAACCCTTATGAAGACATTATCATCTAATTAGGCCTCCTTTATTTACCGATCTCACGAACGCTTTTAAAATTGGAACTCTCAATTCCCGCGCTTTTATCTTTTTTACGATTCAACTGTTTTTTTTTCTGAGTTTTGTTTTCTTTTTTCGAATAATTCGAACGTCTTTTGTTTTTTTATTTTCGGAATTAATTCAGGTGTAATTGGATTTATGGCGTCTCGTGGCAAAGGCGGCATTTTTCTAAATCCTCTTCTTGCTAATTACGTTGTGGACGGTATTTTAATAGCATTTGCTGATACCGATTTGTATGTAGCGGTAACCAAATGAGGAAACCAACTTTTTGTTTAGGAGACCCTTGGATTTGTTCAGCAAAAGCGATGGTGGCTCCTCAATTCGACTGGACAGATAAGTTGGTTGGATTGTATTGGAAACCATCTTAATTCAGGTAGAGGTAGTATTAACGCTGTTAGTGGAGTTTATTGTGAGATAATTTGGATAACCAGCGGTTTTGCGTAAAGTGAGAGTTATAGGTAAGTAAGACACAGCAACTTTGTATTTAATTTAAAGTAACATTTTTAACAATTCCACTAAAAAGAAGCTTTTTTTCACGAGTACATGCTTAAGCGGATTGTGAACTTTTCAGCGAGCGCAACATCAATTCAAATAGGTACCCATACCTCATGGATGTAATGGCGATACATAAAACATATCGTCAGGCCTTTCCCCCGAGGGGGCTGGCAGAGGTGTAATACAACACCCACACTTCGCTGGACGATATTCAGTCCCAAATGTACAGGGGGCGAGCCTGTCGCCATACACCGGGCTCCATTCATGTAGCAGATGACATACAATACGCGCATATGCTCACACAATTAACAAATTGGTGCGTGCCGTAGGCTGGATTCGAACTTGCTCCCTCTGGCTTGAGAAGGCCCACCCTTCTCCCAACTAGGCTGCCATCGCTTTTACATACATAAAACATTTAAACTATAATATAAATGGAGGTTTTTCTTAATCCCGCTAGTTGTCTTTTCATAACTATACAATAAAGTGACATAAAAAAAAAACATCACAAAAATCTGAACGAAAAATAACTTTTTTCCCTAAAAGCATTGGGAAAATAAATACGTTAATATTAAATAA
Organism: Peribatodes rhomboidaria; assembly: GCA_911728515.1. Classification (NCBI taxonomy): domain Eukaryota; kingdom Metazoa; phylum Arthropoda; class Insecta; order Lepidoptera; family Geometridae; genus Peribatodes; species Peribatodes rhomboidaria. The sequence continues at coordinate 6,007,834 of OU452190.1, forward strand.
AAAATTAACATTACGGAATTAAAAGACTATGTGCCTACCTACCTATTGAAAATGATGCTTCGGTTTAAAACTCAATGTTCTAAAACAAAACAACCCTAAAAAAACAGCACAAATTTTCTAAACGAATAAAATAAAACAACTTTTCCAAACTCTGAAAAAACAGAGTGAAAACTAAAAAATACTTACGTTATTATGAAATAAAACAATGAAATTGCGCAACTAAAAAAATTAATGTAAGTTATTTATGTATTATTAAATAGATATTTTTTCAATTCCGTTTAAAAAATGTGAATTGAAAATGACGCCCGTTTTAAATAACCTCCATGTCCTAAAACAATACAGCTCTAATTAGCCCTCTCGTAGAGCAGCGTGAGAACGATCCAAATTCGACCACTCAAGTCATCGTCGTTCATCTTTATTATTCTTACCCTATTCAAACGCCATTCCCGTATAATATACGTTCGCGAATACGCCTTTAAGGGCAGTATAAGGTCCCATCGTGACGGCGTACATGCACAAAAAAAAAAAACGAAAAAAAAATAAAGAGCCATATCTCGTTATTATTTCGGAAAACAATAGCGCCTGGATTGTCACATCCCGCGCGCTCCATGCAAATAATCATAAATAAATAAAATAAAAAATAAGTTTGAGCATCGGAGGACGACGTCTTATTTTAGGCCGCGAGTTTGCTATCGAGGAGCTGACGGTCTGGAAGCGACATGACCATAAAATGAAATACGGCTTTTTCTAAATAACTATGACTAGATTATTTTAAAAAGCCATAACGCCATAAATATAATGTCAGATTATATCATTGGGGGGCTCTTCCTACGCGTGACATGAGATGAGATTTTATCTTGGTCACTCTCACACCTATGACTACTTAAACGAGAGCAACAAGGACGAAAAATGGTGAGATTGAATCTATCTCCATAAGAATAGCCCTCAAGATAGTTATATATTGACAAACCTCATTCATTTGAACTAATTTTTAACCCCCGACGCAAAAATGACGGGGTGTTATAAGTTTGACGTGTCTGTGTGTGTGTGTGTGTGCCTGTCTGTGGCATCGTAGCTCCTGAACGGATAAACCGTTTTTTTTTGTTTGAAAGGTGAATTAGTCCGAAGTGTTCTTAGACATGTCTGATGAAAACCGGTGTCCGGGGTTTTTAATTTTTTTCTTTTATACTTGTTATTTTTCTAAAAGTTTTAACGATGACATTTATAGTTGCGCTTTTGTCAACTTGCAAGCTGCAATAGAGAATATGGACATAAACCCTATAAAAAAGATCTTGCAAGCTGTGATTATCATTTGGGGAAAAATACCACAATCGTCACGCCTGCTAAAGAAGAAGCCTGGCTTGGAAAAAATACAAAATCCTATTCCAGTGTCCTATCCAGTATTCCAGTGTTCTTCGTCGTCCGTCGTCCGTCCAAACAAGGGCCCTCTGTCGTCCCGGGCGCCATGTTGGACCCGTAACAAATGTCACCACGTTCAAAATAAAGACGTCGATACAAGCACACAAGCCGCGCTGTGTCCGCATTAACAATGTTATGTCGTGCGGTATTACAGCCGGCTCTATGTAGCTTGGTGTAGACCAGCCTTAATGTCTAGTGTGGTCGCGCTTGATGGTTCACTGATAGTGTGTGCGGCGCCTTATGCTGTTTACGCGGGAATTTTTATGAAAAAAAAAACATGTAAAATTATTATGCACTGAGCATACTACTTCCGGCTAAATACACTAGACGTGTGAAACCAAAACTAAAAAAAAATTGGTTAATTGAAATTCTTGCACAGTTGATATTGAACTCATAAAACAAAATGAATACCAAATAGTCAGAACAAATAATAGTAAATAAATAAATAAATTCGGGACAATTCCACACACGGTCGCCTGACCCCAAACTAAGCAAAGCTTGTACTATGGCTGCCAGGGACTGATTTACATACTTAAATATTTTTAAATACATACTTAAATACATATTAACACCCAGACATAGAACAGACACAAATGTTCATCAAATGTTTGCCCTAGGTAGGAATCGAACCCACGCCCCCAAGCTCAGAAGGCAGGTTCACTACCAACTGAGCCACCGAGGCAGTCTTAGAAATATTAGCTAAAGCCATTAAAGTAGAGACTGTGTTTACAATTTTACATTTTAAATTGTAAATAAACTGTAGTAAATCAAATCTACACGAAACACGCAAGATTTATTCCAACTTTGGGCACCATTTAAAAAATATTAGCTCAATTTGAATATCGAATCCCGTCGCTATTCAAATAAGGCTTCACACAAAAGCGCGAAAGGGATGACAATAAAAATTGTGCACCCATTTTCACTAACATCGACAAACTTTTTTTTCGCTTCCAAATTCAAATTTAGCTTTCTAAGCCTTCGTGTTAGGGTTTATTTTTCAGCGTGTTGGCGGCAAAATGCTGGCTGTATGCAAAAGTGGTAGAAGCGCGAGTTTTCCGGACGAAATTGGAAAAATATAGCCGTTTTTAACAATGGCGGGCGCGCCGCGAGCGGGCCGCGCCAATTTGAATTTAGATTAGAAAATGTGACGACGTGCACTCTAATATGTTTTGGGTAGGGTTGGGAAATATGTTCGAAAGTTTTTTTTTTTCTGAATTGGATTAATACAATTTAACAGTACAGAGTGCTTTCAGCGCTCACTTAAAGTAAACATAGAAACGAGTAATCAATAGCAGTGCAGGTATTTCCGAGGTATGATAAATAAAGCGATGATATCTAGTTTAGCTGGAGAAGGCTCGCCTGTCAAGCCAGAGGGAGCGGGTTCGATCCCAGCCGAAGGCACTCACCAATTTGTTCATTTGTGAGTTTTAAGGTCATCTGCTACATAACTGGAGCCTGATGTACCTCAGACAGCCTCACCCCCTGTCACATTTGGGACCGAATTTCGTCCAGCGAAGTGTAAATAAATAATAAATATTCGGGCACTTGAACACACGATCGTCTGACCCTAAACTAAGCAAAGTTTGTACTATGGCGGCCATAGACTGATATACATACTTAAATACCTTTAAATACATACTTAAATAGATATTAACACCCAGACATAGAACAAACACAAATGTTCATCACATAAATGTTTGCCCTAGGTGGGAATCGAACCCACGCCCCCAAGCTCAGAAGGCAGGTTCACTACCAACTGAGCCACCGAGGCAGTCACTTTGCGGCGTCTTGCCTCTCTGTCGCACGCGCGTACCTTCGTTTCCGCCACTGCGCAACGTACCGCGCCTAACTTCACAGCCGTCATAAATTTTGAATCGGCCTGTACTATTATATTCTCTTGACAACAAGTTTTCCGACAAAAATACTTTCTCAGGGCGCTGTTGTCATCCTTGAGGCATGTATCCTTGACTGCCTCGGTGGCTCAGTTGGTAGTGAACCTGCCTTCTGAGCTTGGGGGCATAAGTTCGATTCCCACCTAGGGCAAACATTTATGTGATGAACATTTGTGTTTGTTCTACGTTGGGGTAGTAATATCAATAAAAGCATATATTTAAACTTATATATGTATGTCTATCAGTCTCTAGCAGCCATATTACAAGCTTTGCTTAGTTTGGGGTCAGACGACCGTGTGTGCAAGTGTCCCGAATATTTATTTATTTCTTTATGTCCCGTTCCTAGTCTTTTTTTTATATAGAATAGGTCGGCGTTTGACCACCAACTCGCCTGATGTTAAGCGACGTAGTGGTCTAAGATGAAGCTCGACGACCTATAAGGTACATATTCACTTATATTATATAACCTTGAAGTTTTGTAGAGTGAAGAAGTACAAAGACGGCAGTTGAGTGAGGCGCTACAAGTGCGTTATTGCTCAGATCCGTCTTCGGAACGGATTCTTTATTCTTACCTCCAGTTACTCGCATTCCCAAAACATTTTTTCAAAAACTACTTAATAATTTTTATCGATATTTGAAATTCTGCAGGCCTCATCACTAGGAGCTACAAAGGGATACCTATTACACACGTACCTATCAACTCGGGTAAATAGGCTTCCGGACCCGTCTACTCTTGTTTTGCCTATTTTTAGCCGACGAAAACAAACGACAGAGGTTTTAATTCAACTTGTAATGTGAGGATATATAGTTTGCAAGTATAGCTTACAATACGATACAAAAACTCTTTATTGTCACCAAATACAACATACCTAAATCTAAACAAACACTCTAAAATATAGGCGGTCTTATCGCTTAAGAGCGATCTCTTCTCGACAACCTTATCTTCTTAGTCTGTTATTTTATCGTTTTATTTTTTTACATTGAGCTACATGTACGTACTAGAGTTGATACCAGAATGAGCTCTAGATTTTCTAGATAAGATTATCGACTTAGCTCAATGTCAAAGTCAAAGTCAAAGTCAAAATGTTTTTATTCAATTTAGGTATCAAAGATACACTTATGAACGAAACATTGTGAACGAATGTTTTTTTAATGTTATTCGACAATGCTAATAGAAGGATTAATAAACCAGTACAATTAAATGAATTACTAATTAACCTCATCTGTGTTACATCTTTTTTAAAATTCTTAAAATAAATTACGTGCTCTATGATCTATAATTCCAAAACTATAATATTTTAATATCAAAAGTAAATTTGTCTTTCATTCTGTTTAAAGCCTTTTACGCCTAAACGGCTGAACCGATCTTAATGAAATTTGATAATTAGCTACAGTATTTCACGAGGAAGGTTTTTAGATACCATTTTCTGAATAAACGCGAACGAAGTCGCGGGTAACAGCTAATAAAAATATTTTTTAATCGAAGACATCTCTAAAATACGACGTTTAAGAATGAGCCTAACCCCTCTAGCCACTCCCAAAAATATCTACTTCAAAAGTGTCAAATAGCTAATGACTGTTTAAAAGCTTTTTTTGAAAGTCGAATCGAGAAGCGATAGGAAAAAATAAAGGCGCTTGAAGTTTCCGTTCGCTAAGTACTGTCGGTCTAGATAAGTCAATTTGGTAAAGTTGACACTTCTTAATGTAGCTACAGTTCGCAGGTTTTTAGCCGACTACGCAAGAAGGAGAGTTATGTTTTTCGAGCGTATGAATGTATGAGGTTTCTCTGGCACGGCCTACAGCCTAAACAGCTTGATGGATTTCGACATGTGAGGTGTCATTTGAGTCGTCTTTATAGTGGAAGTGACTTAAGATACAATATTTTATCCGGAGTGTCTGACTACATTTTGCAGTCGGGTCTTTTGTTTTTCTTTTAAAAATGTTACTAACGAATTTACCTACTAGCAAAATTTGGCTACCTCGGTGGCTCAGTTGGTTGTGCCTTTGATCTTGGGGGCGTGAGTTCGATTCCCGCCTAGTGCAAACATTCGAGTGATGAACATTTGTGTTTGTTCTATGTCTGGGTGTAAATGTTTATTTAAATAAGTTTTTACAAAATATATAGGTATAAGTACCTATGCTCTTCACGCTCAAACGGATAGGCGGATTTTGAAGAAATTTGAATTGAAAGTAGCTTATACTCTGGGTTATAAATAGCCTTTTTTTTTACTAAAGGCAAAACCACTGAGCGCAGTAATATTTTAGATGCAAAAGTTTAGATGGGTGGATGGTTGTTGCTAAATTACGCCAAAACGGCTGAACGGATCCGGATGAAATTTAGGATAGAAATAAATTGTAGTCTGGATCAACACATATGTATATTATATAGAATACCGTACCATAGTGAAATCGCGGAGCTTAGCTAGATAAAAAAACCAACTTACAAATTAATAAAAATTCTAACTTTCGCACCTAAAATTTTATTAGCGTAAACGGTAGGCAAGCCAGTTATTTTATGATTTCCCAATGTCATTATTTCAACTAAAAATTAGCATTTCCAAAACACATTATTATAATATTTGTTGTTATAGCTTAAGAATTAACATCTATAAAGTTTTCATTATGTTTTTATGAACCTGCTTCCCTTCGACATTTATATTGTGACCAACTTATCTGTGCAGTTGTTTGAGGGAGCTGCCATCGCATTTTCTGAAAGAAAAACAAAAAGATTCAAAGGTAATTTTTGGTTTGGTCGTTTGGGCACCTGTATGGATAACTTTGTATGATTGTAGAAAGCGGCTTCCGCATTATTCGATTAATTAAGTAACACTAAAGCATCGATTCACACTGTAATAAACTGATAAAGTGGTGAATTCCTCTCAGATTATGAGGTGCTTTATCAAATTTATTTAGCTTCGTATATGGCTTTAGGTATCAAAAGCTTATTAAGCTGCGTGCCGCAGTTTCACCCGCGGTCCGACAGGAATCGTTTTTTTTTTTCGGGATAAAAATTGGTTGCCTGTAAAGTCGGTATACGGGCGAAAGTTTTACGTGACAACGACTTTTTATGTCTGTCTCTCTCGCTCTTAGGCGGGCTAACCTCGCGGGCGTGCCTCTCACTCGCTCTCATTGTGAGCGCATAACGTGAGCGGAGCGTAACGCAGTTTCTTGAAGTGTCACCCGGCAAACCAATTTATAAGACGTTGTCACGTCAAAAAGTACCCTATGTCATTTTCTGTACCCCAGACAATGTGTTTGCAAAATATGATGATCGGTTGAGTAGTTGAGACGTGAAAGCGTTACAAACAAACAAACTCACTTTCACATTTAATATTCGGGGACATTCGGGGACATTATTGCACACACGATCGCCTGACCCCAAACTAAGCAAAGCTTGTACTATGGCTGCCAAAGACTGATATACGTACTTAAATATTTTTAAATACATACTTAAACAGAAAATAACACCCAGACATAGAACAAACACAAATGTTCATCACATTTATAATATTAATTGGGATTTGAACAATCTATCCATAATCTAAAAATAGAACTGCTGTTTTGAATGTGTTGCTTAGCGCAAATCTCGAGAACAGCTGAACCGATTTCGTTGATTATTTTTTAAGAATATTCCTTGAAGTACGAAGATGGATGTTTTAAAATTTGTCTCTACGTGTGTAGAGACAAATTTTAAAAATTGCCGAATTTTTATTTAACATCCCACTGTTAGGTGGCACGAAGACGCAGGGTCAACTAGTCCTAACTAATATTATAGATAAATGCGAAAGTGAGTTTGTTCGTTCGTTTGTTTGTTTGTTTGTTTGTTTGTTTGTTTGTTTGTTTGTTTGTTTGTTTGTTTGTTTGTTACGCTTTCACGTCTCAACTACTCAACCAATCGTTTTGAAATTTTGCATACATGTCAAATAGGAATTAGATTCAAGGCCGTTATTAAACATATCGTCACGCCTTTCTCCCGAAGGGGCTGATAGAAGTGTAATACAATACCCACACTTCGCCGGACGATATTAAGTCCCAAATGCGACAGGGAGCGAGCCTGTCGCCTAATAAACGTTGTATAACTTCGGAATAGTTACAGTGTTTTGTCTTTTTCTTTCTTTTAAATTTTCAACTCGCTGGAGGAAGACAAAACACTATAAGCCTATTCTGGAGCTATATACAACGTTTATTTAGTAATGGGAACATTCATTAACTTATTTACTAGCTGTTACCCGCGTCTTCGTTCGCGTTTATTCAGAAAATAGTATCCAAAAACCTTCCTCGTGATATACTGTAACTAATCATCAAACTTCATCAAGATCCGTTCAGCCGTTTAGCCGTGAAAAGCCTACAAACAGACATACATAATTACTTTCGATTTTATAACATTAGTTTGGATGAGATGGATGAGATGAGAACTCACATTATTTGACAATCATTATTTCAAAACCTAATTGTCAATAAGTAAATAAAAATTTAAATTTAAAATGTCTGTGACAGCCTCGGTGGCTCAGTTGGTTGTGAACCTGCCTTCTGAGCTTGGGGGCGTGGGTTCGATTCCCACCTAGAGCAAACATTTATGTGATAAACATTAGTGTTTGTTCTATCTCTGGGTGTTGATTTCTATTTAAGTATGTATTTTAAAAATATCTAAGGATGTATGTCAGTCTCTGGCAGCCATAGTACAAACTTTGTTTACTTTGATGTCAGGCGACTGTGTGTGTATTATTGTTTGTGTGTATTTATAATTTGTTATTATATATTCAGAAAAAAAGTATCCTACCTTCGTGATATATTCCAACTTACCTTTCTTCAAAATCCGTTCAGCCTTTAAGTCGTGAAAAGGCTAAAAACAGAAAGACAGACAGAGTTACATTCGATTTTATAATATGTATTAGTATAGATTAACAACTTATCAAATTAAAACTAACATGTAACAAGTAACATTATTAAAAGAAAACCAAAAAACCTGGCTGCAAAATATTGTACCTTAAGTCACTTCCACTACCAAGACGATTCAAAGGACACCTCACATGTCGAAATCCATCAAGCTGTTTAGGTTGTAGGCCGCGCCAAAGAAACCTCATACATACTTCCATACATACAAACACTTGAAAAACATAACCCTCCTTCTTACGCAGTCAGGTAAAAACCAAAAACAGCGCGTTGATGTCTTTTACACGACAAATCAAAAAATTTTGTTTCTTTTTTTTTGTCACATACAGAAAAAGTTAAGTACGAGTTAAGTGATATTTGCTGGCGGCCTCTATAATCGGCGCCGTGTGTGTTCACTTATAGGGTAGCCTAGCGCCACACAGCGCCACCGAGCTTTCATCTCGCCGACCAGAAGTTGGATAGTGTGGAGAAATTACGTAGCGGCTTCTTATTATGTAGGCACTTGGTTTGTGTTCTATTTTAATATAAAAAACAAGTATAAATTTGAAAATTTAAAAAAAACAAACCGACACCGACTTTCTTCCAAGATTGCATAAACACTCTCAAATAATTATTTGCTTTTCAAACAGAAAAAAGAACAAATCAAAAGAGTTCATACGTTCGGGAGCTACGATGCTACAGCAGACACACACACTCACACACACTGACACATAAAACTTATTAATACTTAAAACATGCCGTCGTTTTGCTTCGGGGGTTAAAAGGCTGCAGGCGTCATGTAAAAGCAGGATGTAGCTCACACACCACCCTGCCTAGCAACCTGCACGTACATCCTGCACGTTGCCGGACGCGACGCCGCATCCACCATCCTGCAAGAAGCGTCAGTCCTGCAAACAGTACTGCAAGGCAGGATGGTGAATGATTATCTGACACGATATCGCAATGATACTAAATGGCATAGACTACATATAGATGAGATAATTTCATAAGAATTAACTACCCGCGATTATCTCCTTTGTAATGATTGTTGAAGTAGAGTTCTATGTCTTGCAGTTATTTCTAAATTTAAACTTTAATCCTAATTCTGCCACCGGATACCCTGTAGATAATATTTGTATGAGCCTCGATCTTAAGCATTCAATTTGGTAGATAGTTCCATCTCTACACTTAGCAACCACCACTCGACGTCGTCGGAAACCCAACACCTATTCGCATCCCACGCGATTAGCGCCTTTCATTTCGCCGAAATCAATACTAATGTTTGAACACCTTTGACGATCCGACTATTTACTCGTGTTACTTCATTTACATGGAAGAAAAAGTTCCTTTTGCGAAATCAGTTTCTGTTTTAAGTTTGTTTGTACTGGACTTAAATTTAGATAAGTAATGTTATTTCTAAGAGCATGGTAGGTAAGAAAATATTACTTATACTCTTACAAAACTTACAAACTATTTTTTTTGGTAGGTACACATATACAGAGAAGCATGGGATTGACACATATTAGTCTTATTTTTAATTTATTTAGAAGTCTTGTTCTTGGTTGGTGTGATGTATAGTACATTCTACTCTTAATTCGATGTTTTGGTAAATTATGGAATTACAAAACACACTACATATGATATAGCTAAAAACAGCACTGTATTTAATAAAAATAACAGATGCAACTCAAACTTCGCGCCAAAATGGAAAACAGTGGTGCCAATCTAACAACAAAAAAAGAATTTGGAACCATAAACAAATCATCCAATCCTGATACTTTTTTGACTGAATGTAACTGGTAAGTACACACATTGCAAAAAATATTTAATCGTATAAATTTTTATTTTCTAAAATAAACCTAACATATCGTCACGCCTTTCCCCCGAGGGGGCTGGCAGAGGTGTAGTACAACACTCACACTTCGCCGGAAGATATTCAGTCTCAAAAGCGACAGAGGGTGAGCCAGTCGCCATACACTAGGCTCCAATCATATTGCAGATGACACACAATACGCACATATGTTATGAACACAATGAACAAATTGGTGCGTGCCGTCGGCTGGGTTTGAACCTGCTCCCTGTGGCTTGAGAGGCTGGCCTTCTCCAACTAGGCTATCATCACTTAAACCTAACATAAATAACAAATTACAAATAAACATAAACACAGTTCAAGTCAGTATGGATTAAAATATATCGAAAAAGGTATATAAAAAAGGGCTCTAACATTAAAATGAATGTCTGATTACAAAGTATTTCATACACACGTAGGTATACAGATTTCAAGTTTTTGTACGACAAAACTCAATACTCTAGCCTAAAGATATCTTGATAATTATTTAAAATATGCAAAATGTAACTGTAAGTAAATTTTTTTTCGATTTGTAACTTTTCCCGAATAAAAGGTTTCAGTTCCCACACAATAGGCAATTTTTGTTACCCGATCTGATGGTGTTTAATCGTTTTAAAAGTACGACAAACTAGGGGTGGGTCAGCTGTTCTGAACCAGTAATGTAGAGTAGTAATGGTACAGAGAATTAGACTGTAAAGGATACGTCTTGTATTCTATCCACTTTCAACCAAAATACAGTCATTTCCTCATTAAGTCTTTTAGGAAACTGTATTTAGCAGAATTTATGTACTACGTCCGAATGATAAAAAAAACGTGTGTTACGAAAAAATTTTTTTTTCATAAGCCGAAAACCTTTTCCGAATAGGAAGAGATCGAGACATACAAAAAACAAAACAAATTCAAATAAATTGAATGCTAACTAAAAATACCCAAATATCGTAATCATATGTATATCATGTGCTTTTTACATACTCTTTTACTCATTATAATATTATGTAAGTAAGGAAAGTAATGTTGTTGTTATCAATTTGATAATTTCATTATCTTTTCAAGTTGAATAAATGCGGCGTGCCGGTTTCTGGACTACCGCATTTGTTATTGTTTATTATTCATCTTACACCCTGTATCTCTCTTACCCTCGGTCTCTGCTTACTCTTCATAGCGCCATAAACGTACACCCTGTATTTCTCTTACTCTCTGTCTCTGCTTACTCTTCATAGCGCCATAAACGTCATCAATCAATGGTCCCCATAGCTTAATCGCATCTCAAATATTTGGCCACGACTTTAAACTCCAGATTTAGCGCTATGGCCACTACATTGGGGTGCTTTTTGCTACAACCACCCGTAGCATAAAACACTCATACAATTTTACACCTTAAAGTTCTGTAGATAGAGTTCATGTTTGGATTTTTGTAACGCATACGGAACCCCGTTTTTCTAGGGAGCCACTTTTTGCCCATTTGATTTGTTTGAGGTAGAATAAATTGTTTTAGAGAGCCGACAGGGGATTATAATGTATAATTTAGATTTAATTTATCGTGAGAAAGAGTTTTTTTGTAGATGGATTTGTATTTTAAAATTAAGATATCGGATGGTGTTTTGTTATATTATTGCGTCTTAAGTGAGTTTAGGGACTTAAGACTGCTATTAAAATACTGAGCACTTCTTTGTACACTATAAGAAAATATTCATTAAGTACATTAGATTTGTAACGAGTTCGGAAAAATGATTTTACTCGCTTGACAACTAGGTGAATACGTAAATACTTAAGAATTGTTTAGGATGTTCAGGATTAAGTCATTTATTAATTGTTATTTCTCCAAGTTCCGTTTAATTGAAATCAATGTGTCAATTACTTAATTGTTTTTTTACTATACTTTTCATTTTGTCCCCTATTTGAAACTAACTTGGAAAGTAAGTATATCTAAGTAGAACTAGAAACGAATATTTTTACATTACTTTTGATTAACATTAAAAGTTTACAAAATTAAAAGTCGGATCATCAGTCGGAAAGTACCCATGTAGAACCGAAAACTAACCCTGCAATACTTACTCCGCACCGTTGTCTTATCTAACGCATCGAGCTTGTCCAAAGAACTTCCGGAGGACCGACCTTTCTAGGTGCTAGTCTGTCCACTGTACCGTGAAGATATGAAACTGAGGTTTACGAGTGAACGGCCTAGGTCATGCCAGTGTCTAGGCTGTTCAGCCTTTGGCCTAGGCTTTGTTAGGATCCCGGCTAGGAACCCTGTTAGGCTTTTGTTAGGAACTCCGGACGGATACGATAAGGTGTTTGACAAAGCGTGAGCTGGAATTTTTAGACACTAGCGCCATTAGCAATAAACGTTGTATAGCCTTGGAATGGTTAAACAGTGTTTTGTCTTTTTCTCTCAAGTTAAAACTTAAAAAAAATATTAAGAGAAAACTTTGTATAACTATTTCGAGGACACACAACGTTTCTTGCAAAGGGAGCAGATAGTTCTTTAGAGTGTACTCAGTTTAGTCTATTTTGATACGATGGACTTAGATATTATAAAACAATAAAACTTACAAATGTTCTTTCAATAAAACAGAGGTTTTTATAGAATTCCATTTGATTTTACCTTTCGCCTTACAACTTTTAAACCATGTAAAATGTTTATGAAGGTACGCAACTTCTTTTGTTTACACGTAACTTCTCTAATTTTGTATTATATTATTACGGTGTCACGTTTTTTTTTAAACGCGTTAGAATCTTTTGCTACCACCGCCCATTACAACCGACCAACATTACATTCACATTACCTACAATAAAAATAAATAACGAGACACCGGCTACACCCACCACACCCTCTACCCTCTATAAATATCCTACCCCTCTCATAAAACAATATAATTTACACATAAGAATAGATAATCTACTAATATACAAAAGCCACAGAATATATATGTACAGATAAACAACTTTTAAGAGTAAACTAGGCTACTTTATTTAAAAAAAACTAGTTCTTGATGACAGTCTCTGCGATTTTTCGCTTTCTAGATTGTTTTGAGATTAAAGTATGTCATATTTATAATAACAATAAATAATAAAATCTATTTATTTCGGGCAATATAACTTGCATACTGAGACCCATAAAAATAAATACCTTACTCACCAACATATTCAAATTGTGCTTTATTAATCACATGTCACACATTATAATATTTTAACTGACGGACTGCCTCGGTAACTCAGTTGGTAGTGAACATGCCTTCTGAGCTTGGGGGCGTGGGTTCGATTCCCACCTAGGGCAAACATTCATGTGATGAACATTGGTGTTTGTTCTATGTCTGGGTGTTAATATCTATTTAAGTATGTATTTAAAAATATATGTCGGGGAAACATAGAGAAATAGGAAGCCGAGCCTTCACATCTCACTCCTGATATCGGGGTAATGTAGGAAAGAGGAGCCACGCCGTCGCATCTGATCCCATTGATGTCGGAGAAACATAGGAAAGGCCGCCGCGCTGTAACCTTCCACTTTTGGTGACGGAGAAAATCTAGTAGGCCGAGGTGTTGTGTCTGATTTCTCATCCGTGAACTCGCTATCATTTATGGTCGGCGTCAAACTTCAGGAACGTTGAAATAAGGGGACAGCATTGAAGGCTTTTCACTATTTTAATTATACAGTCACTTAGACTACTTATTTAGTGAATGATCACAAAGATAGTTGGCGATTTAGAGTAATGGGTTTACGAATGACCATTGCGTGCGACCGCTTTCAGCCCAGTCCTGTCAACCACTAACTGACAGACATGACGTTCGCCCGAAATCCCAAACGCAACTCCATTCGGTGTTAACCGCTCTAAATGACCATAAACAAATCGATTAATCGTCAAAAACCACAGATTAAAACTATCGATTAACAACTCTCAAACTGATTTTCTTTATCCAATGATATCTCGCGCCGTCACGGCCATCCTGCATTTTCACACGTCCTCGGGTGAATAGTTCATCTCATCATCTGTGGACAATCATAAAAGTGCTCAAGTAACCACTTAACGCTCGGTCATTCTGACCGTCTCAAATCTACCTCCACAATTTCACAGAAAGCGAACACAGTTATGGGATAACACAAAACACAGTTAAACCCAATTCTACCAACCATAAACATCGTACCAGAGTATAATAGACAGTAACTTCATATTCGTTACCTATCCCCATAAATTGTCATGATAATTGAAATAAGCAACTTGACTTTTAGTGAAATAAATTGTATTGGGACCAATCGAATAATCGAGGCTAAAACTAACTTATTAATCATACATCCAATGTTCCAAGAATTTAATCAAGTCAAATTGAAAATCCAATGACGGTACACATACGCGGTTTGGACTTATGAAAACTGCTGTGTCCAATTTCAAACTAATAACATGCCATTAAAGTTGTCACTTAGACTTGCCACACAGGCTAGGTCCCTCAGGGTGACAACGACAACTTCCCAGGGTGAAACTTCCCAGATTGACAACTTCCGAAAACGACAACTTTCGAAAGTGACAACATCTTAAATCGTCATCTACCTAAATTGACAACCGCCAAAATTGAGATCTTCCTGAAACAACAACTTTTCTCGACCCTTTTTAAATAACTGCTGCAGACTGTACTTTCATTCGTTTTTGTCCTTTGTACCACTTCATTAGTGTGTAGTATATCAACAAACTAACAAACAATTCATATCACATCACACATGTAGTGCACTTTACTTTTCTCAAAATGCTACTTTCTCAATTGCCTCATTGAAACTCTATGATAAAGGTGCTATTGCGTTCTTAAACTCTTTGGTCTTACTGGCATATTTAAAGTATGTCAGCTTGACAATCCTAAAATGCAAATAGTGTTGATTTCTTTCATTAAATAATAATTAATTTCATAAAATCACAAAAAGGGAAAGACTGTACGTTATGTAATGAGTACAAATACAATTTCATGAAATTTAACAATAACAACACAACTGTATGGAGATGTGCTAATAGGAATTTGTGTAGTGCAACTATAACTTTAAATAGTACGAAAGTCAACATTTTACGAGATTCTTAATTTTACTCGTACTTTAATGTTACACCGGGAGGAGTTTACTACATAGGCTGACCACGCAGGCTAGGTCGTCACTCAGACTATAATGCAACAAAAGTAAGGTTGTAACAAAGACTTGCCACACTGACTTGCCACACAGGGTTGCCACACATGCTTGCCACACAGGCTGGCCACACAGGCTTGCCACACAGGCTATTTCTATACAGGCTTGCCACACAGGCTAGAGCCACATAGGATAGTACCTTGCAGATTAGTGCCACACAGGCTAGTGCCACACAGGCTATTGCCACACAGGCTATTACTACACAGGCTACTGTCCTACCGGCTACTGCCCTCCAGGCTTAGTTTTACCAAAAGCATTGACACTTAGTAAGTTATTTATTAACTGCATGACTCACATGTGCCGCAAGCGACAGTTTGACTAAACTGTTTGTGGGTATTTCTAAACTTTAAACAACTCCAATAGAAAATAACACTCTGACATACATCGTTTACGAATATCAAACAAAATGAAAACTTCTCACCGGATTCAATTGCTACTCGTAGGTGATCAATGGCTGCTTCATAGTGCAGGGGCCCAATTCGGAGATAGGAGATTTTCATCTCATCTCGATCTCGATTCCTTTGGCCCTATTCGGAGATTTGAGATTTTCATCTCAGCTTTTTTCGTCTTTATTGCCCTCGTTTAAAACGTCATAGGTGTGAAAGTGACCCAGGTAAAATCTCATCTCATCTCACGCGTAGGAATAGCCTCATTGGAAGTCTCGACTGCCTCCGACTACTCGAGACATCTTGCGCCCCATCCATCGAGATTATCTCGATCTCGAGCAACTTGAATAAGGCATCTCGAATTTAGGTTTCTTTTTTTTGAGATAAGATGGTATCTTGAGTTGTAAGAATAGCCCTCCAGGCATTGACCGGATCTTGCACGTTGCCGCTGCTAATCTTGGTGCCCTTTTTCGATCAATGAGTGGCGATGTAACCTCGTTGCAGTAGTAACACGTAGGCGTCGACGTTTTGTTCGGTACACTGCTATCCTTCGTCTCTCGTTGTTTGTTAGTTGCGTCACATAGCATAGACTAGGTGTAATCAAACGCCGTCGAGATAATGCAGACGTCTACTCGATGCTCACTCTCTCATTGCCGCTCTGCTGCCCTTCATGCACCACGAAGAAACAGTCCGCACACTCCACAATAATAACACGTAGGGGCGACCCTATCAGCCATCTGTTGCTATGCCACTTCGCTTCCAGATCATTGCACAATTGTAGCCAAAGACGGAGCCATATCTTGTTGCTGTGGACGTTATTCATATCCCAATTCTGATGTCGGGGAAACATAGAGAAATAGGAAGCCGAGCCTTCACATCTCACTCCTGATATCGGGGTAATGTAGGAAAGAGGAGCCACGCCGTCGCATCTGATCCCATTGATGTCGGAGAAACATAGGAAAGGCCGCCGCGCTGTAACCTTCCACTTTTGGTGACGGAGAAAATCTAGTAGGCCGAGGTGTTGTGTCTGATTTCTCATCCGTGAACTCGCTATCATTTATGGTCGGCGTCAAACTTCAGGAACGTTGAAATAAGGGGACAGCATTGAAGGCTTTTCACTATTTTAATTATACAGTCACTTAGACTACTTATTTAGTGAATGATCACAAAGATAGTTGGCGATTCAGAGTAATGGGTTTACGAATGACCATTGCGTGCGACCGCTTTCAGCCCAGTCCTGTCAACCACTAACTGACAGACATGACGTTCGCCCGAAATCCCAAACGCAACTCCATTCGGTGTTAACCGCTCTAAATGACCATAAACAAATCGATTAATCGTCAAAAACCACAGATTAAAACTATCGATTAACAACTCTCAAACTGATTTTCTTTATCCAATGATATCTCGCGCCGTCATATATATGCACTCATATCAAGTCTCTGGCAGCCATAGTACAAGCTTTGCTTAGTTTGGGGTCAGGCGACCGTGTGTGAAAATGTCCCGAATTTTATTTATTTTTTTATTTTATTTAAAAAAATAATTAAATCCATGACAATAAGAAAACTAAAAAATCAAAAAAATAAATCTTAATAAAATTTAAACAGACAATCATACATGTAAATAAAATAAAACTTTTAATAACACGTCGCGTTTTGGAGTGTTGGCGCGATGACATGACGTAGCAGGCCACGAAATTTCTGAAATATGATATTACGTTATGGTTACAGTTTTTCTCATTATGATTTTCTTAACGATTTCATCAAAATAGGTTTGGGTACGTGAAATCTTGGTAAAACCGACAAAGAACCCGGAAACCAGAATTATCGTTCAAACCATTTTTGATTTACACGTGCAGTTTTATTCAAAGCAATAATCTATCTGTAACTTACTAATCTGCGCCAATCTGCGGTAAGCACATTCTACCGCCAGCCATGACTCTTATTATCAAAGCATTAGAAACCAAATTAGAGTCATAACATCTGATAAAGTTGTCAAGCAATGTTTACGTTCAAGAATGTTTACGAAATTCCGCCGGCAGAGGGCGTGTGCCGGAAGTGTGGCACCGGAAGCCGCGGCGCCGTGTATCATTTGTGGGCGTCAGTTATAGCACTTGGTGTCAGGTATGTTGTAGGCACTTAATGGACTGAAGATGGCCAGGTGGTAGGCGTTAAAAGCTGCCATGTGTTTCTACCCTTTTCATAATAAATTACTCACCAACTCTGCAAAGACTCGTATTTTTCTAGGCAATCGGGCTCCATTATGGGCCGCATCATTTCTAAGCACCAGACAAGATGGCGGCCAAACTCAAGCCTATTAAATACTAGTGGCTCTATAAGCTGCTTTCTTTGCCATAAAAACAAAAAAACAAAAACGAATCGACGAAAAATCGATTTACTTACTCGTATTTATCGAACCTGTTCGTTGAGAAATGCGACCTATAGAATAACTAGCTGTCACCCCGCGACTTCGTTCGCGTTTATTATTTATATAAATATATATATTTAAACTATCCTATCTCTCAAGTTGGATCGAACTGCACATGGTGTGCGAATTTTATTATAATCGGTTAAGTGGTTTAGGAGTTCATTGAAGACAAACATTGTGACACGAGATTTATATATATTAAGAAGATAGAACAGCCGCATAGCCGTCCATCGGACAGACGAACATACTAAAACCGATACTTTGCTTTTTTACTCATTTGTCGTATCCTCTCCATCCTAAGGTTGCCTGGAAGAGATCGCTTTTAGTGATAAGGCCGCCAGTTGTTACACTATTTAATAAGTTTTATGATTATTTTTCTCTTGTTGTTTTGTTATCTGTGGTGTGAACAATAAAGAGTTTATCTATCTATCTACTATTTTGCCGAACCTGAAGCAGTGTCGCTTTCCTCGCTAACGCTCACTCGGTCATTTATCGTATAAAAATAACTTAAACATACGCCACGTACCTTTGAGACGTGACAACTAAAAAGTTTTTTTTTTTTTTTTTTACCGGGCATTAGGCAAGCGCAGATGGCGCAGGGCCTCATAGCTCATAGCTTACAAACTATGGGCGACGAGCGCAAGGGCACCTCTGAGGTACGGCCTCGGCTTGGGCTGTCGCCGAGGGAGGGGCGTCGAATTGCCCTGGCAGCCCAGAAGGGGCTTGCTCTAGGGCCCTAACGGGGACGGTTGAAGTTAAGGTTAAAAACAAAATAAATTATTATTAACAATGACTCGACCGCCTTGTTCGGAAAGGGAACCTCACCTCAGAAGAACAGGCAAGAAACTGAGGGGCGTAAAAATAAGCGAACACTACGAGCTAACTAACCGATCTTCTAACAGACCTTGTAGGCAGTCTTCGACCTCGCCGGCGAGGTCGGTGTATGACAGTGTACCTTTGGTAACCGACGCCTATAGCAAAAACTGAATACTTCCTGTTGCAAGGAGCTGCCGGGTCGGACGATCCCAGCGCCGCCGACGTGACGACGGCGATGGGGTCGTCCGGGTCGCCTAGGATGTTCCTAGGGCGCCTACAGAGAGGGGGAGGGTCTGTGGGATCTACGGAGTAGTCCACGGTGCGAGTGACAAGAGGGTTGGGGTGGTGAGGGGCTCTATCAAAGTAGCGCCGGGAGAGAAACTTGATGTACTGACGGATGGAGGGAAGTTCGAGATCGCAATGCAGGTCGGCGTTACGCTGGTACCAGCTAGCTCCGACTGCCTTGCGAATGAACCTATTCTGAAGGACCTGGAGCTTGTCCAGGTCTAAGGGGGAGGCATGAACGAAACACGAACACTACTGAAGCGTACGTCATGACGGGGGACAACTAAAAAGTGTTTTTTTTTACGGATGAGTTTATGCTGTTGGCCACTGAGGCTGTCGCCGAGGGAGGGGCGTCGAATTGCCCTGGCAGCCCAGAGCTTGGTCGGGACCAAGCGAGAGATTTCGAACCAAAATAAGCCACTCTTTATGCCTACCCAGATTACAACCTTCCTCAAAACTCAAGCTTTCCATCGTACATCTTTCCCAAGCTTTCAATAAAACACATTCAAGGAACGTCTTGCACTTAAAGTTGAACATTCGACCCTCCACACGGCATCAGAATAATTCTGCACTATGTATGCTACAGAAGACATAATAAACTTCACGAGGCATTTTGTAGGATAAAATGAGATATCTGTTTACTATATACCTACTTGGAATGGTTTGAAGGAACGGCGATGGATTATGATAATAGTTTTGTTTGATTTTTTTGTGGAATTACAATATAATACAATACAAAAACTCTTTATTGACACCAAATACAAATAAATCTAAACTAAACACTCAAAAATAAAGGCGCAATGGGCGGTCTTATCGCTTAAAAGCGATCTCTTCCAGACAACCTTTGAAACCTTTTTACGTTTGATTTGAAATTAAGGAATTATTTTCAAATCAAACGTAGAGTGCCTAGGTAAGTGTCTACCTGCTAGTTTCAATCATAGGGTCTGTGGGGCAATTGCGTCTTTCGAGAATTACTGATAAACCCTTCACAAATTAGGCACCACCTACATCTGTTTTTAGTGTTCTAAATACTGACTGAACCGTTATGAGCCTATTGGGTCTGCTGAACACTAATCTTCCTGACGCACTGAACACTACAGGTTCTTCTCAATACTCAATAATTTATTGCTTCCATTATGGTACATGCAGTTCTTAGAGGTAAATTACATAAAATTGTATCACATAATGACCCTGATAGGGTGGGTATGGCAACATTGTTCGGACTGGATTTATTCTATTAAATATTTTTGTCAGTTAAGAATTCGTCTAGAGTATAAAAACATTTTTTGATCAATATGTCTTTTAACCTTTTAATAAATTTGACCTCATCTTCTATGTTTGCTAACTGTATAGGTAATTTATTATAATTTTTTATAGCCGTTGGGTTTGGGCCGGAACCATGTATTTTTAATCTGGAGGTTGGTAGAATTAATTTATGTTTGCAGTTAGACCTTTACACCTCCTTCTCCTCCACTTCTTTCTTCTTCTTTGTGTATTGGTCTCATGTCTCATGTACTGTCTTTGTAGTGTCAAAAGAAAATCATCTTTCTTTCTTCTTTCTTCTCAATAATACCGCCTTATTCACGCATCCAATTTAGTCAAAAATAAAAGCCAGCGCATAATTTTATTGTTTTTGGCGTCCATTATCCAAATACAGAGTTATCCTATAACGCTCCGTTCGCATTACATAGAGCTGGATAACGACGAACATTAGGATAATGTAGCGGTTTAATAATATCACTTTTTTTGAGACAGATATTATTATTTTGACAATATTTATGAAGCTACTTACCTTACTTACGAGTATATTATAAATGAGAAAGTTTGGTTTTAACTCTTGAGGCTTTAAAGGTTTGATAGATTTTGATAAAATTCGGAACAGGGATAGCTTAAGTCCTAAACTAGTGGCTCTATCAGCTGTAGACCTCGTGCCCGACGTCTTTCCTCCTGTGTAGGTCGCATTCCTCAATCGATTCTCGTGTTTTTCAAAATTGTGGAGACATAATTATTTTTTGGAAAAAAAACATATCACATATAGCGGTATATGTGATTTGCTCTTTTTCCAAAAAACATATCACATATACCTCTTCTCTTGAAAAAAATCCATAAACTGACTTGAATAAACAATTTCTACTATTCACATAAATAAAAAAAAATCTAGCTCTCATTTACACATCCTTGCAAAACGCTTCCAAATTCAATCATGCAGTCCTTATCAGCTCGAATGCAAATGGCAATGCCTTTTTATTACAAAAAGCGTTCCTTTGTCAAAGTAAACGACGCAATCAAACTGGAATCCAATTGAATAGAGAGACTCCCTTTGCAATAAAATCTTATACGCCTACGTTTACTATGCAAAAATCGTTTAACGAAATGATATCAAACCGATGTTCTTATTCTGGTAAATGTGATGCTGAAGTGAAATTGAGGTGATGAAATGATTTGTACTGAATGATTTGAATCCAGACTAATATCACAAAATCAAAAGTAACTGTCTGTCTGTTTGTAGGCTTTTCACGGCTAAATGTTTATACGGATCTTAATGAAATTTTATAGTTAGCTGCAGTATATTACGAGGTTTTTGGATACTATTTTCTGAATAAACGCGAGCGAAGTCGCGGGTAACAGATAGTCAATAAAAACGTTTCGCACTTCTACGCCAGTGTCGCGTTTTGTTTTTAGCTCTCCTCTTAGTATTTTCCTTTAAAAGTGAAAAGAAGTACCTATTAAGATAGTGGTTTAGGTCTTTAGAATTCACATATTAGGTTTTAGAGTTTTAGAAATCAACGGATGTGATAGAAACTATTCGAAAAAATAATTTCGAGTAAAAACAAGTCTACAATCCGCATGAACAGCAACGTTACCAGATTGTGTATAGCGATGTTAATAATACCATTCTAATAAAAAGCGATGATAGCCTAGTTGGAGAAGGCCCACCTCTCAAGCTAGAGGGAGCGGGTTCATACCCAGCCGACGGCACGCACCAATTTGTTCATTTTGTGAACATATGTACGTATTGTATGTCATCTCCTACATGACCGGAGCCCGGTGTATGGTGTCAGGCTCGCCCCATGTCACATTGGGACTGAATATCGTCCAGCGAAGTGTGGGTGTTATATTACACCTCTGGCAACCCCTTCGGGGGAAAGGCGTGACGATATGTTATGTTTAAAAACCTAACATTCTAAAAATAAAATATGAAAAAACAAAAAAGAAAATGCAGCCGTAGACTAAATTTTTCACCAGAATAAGTCCGCCCAATAACGGTGTGAATAAAAAGAGTTGATTTTCGATTTGGATACGCCCCGCGCGGGGTGGCAATTCCCCAGATCGAGCGATACGCCGATACGCCAGTACGCCACCTCCGGGGAAATACGCCATGCAAATTTAACAGTCACGTGGAATTGGGAGGTCTAGTCTTCTAGAACTGTCTACAGTTACGGCCTTTGGGAATGCAAATGGCATTAAAACAGGTATAAAAATTTCGTGCTCAAAAGCGAGTAATGGTAAATAAAACCACCCTCGATGTGGTAGGTCGGTGTTCCTGGAGTGGGACGTAAAAGACTGTAATGATGATGACGATGATGGAAGCAAGTGATAAATGTTATCTTACTTCCTACTTAATATTTAATCTCCTACTAATATTATAAACGCGAAAGTTTGTAAGTATGGATGGATGGATGTTTGTTACTCTTTCACGCCAGAACGCTGAACAGATCTGAATGAAATTTGGCACAGAGATAGATTATAGTCTAGAACAGCACACAGGATACTTTTTAACCGCGAGTGAAGCCGCGGGGCTCAGCTAGTTTTAATATATTCTATTGTCGTTTCACGTATTTATATTTACTAAGTGCGCCCTGACCGATCGTATTTCTATCTATACCGTCCATCCAAAGGTTGCCTGGAAGAAATTGCTTCAGGCGATAAGGTCGCCCTTGTGCCAAACTGCCCAATAATATTTGTATTTTTTTTGTTTTTTTTTTTTTGTTTCGTATTTTTGGTGTGCATTAAAAATATAATACCTGTATTGTTTTGTGTTGTATTGTATTGTTAACCAATGTACTGAAGTCAAGTGATAAGCCCTAGTGGCAGTATTTAGTCTGCCTAGCTAAATGCCTCTGACATGGCTTGGCGATTGTTTTCAAAGGACAAACTACAGAGCCTACATTTTAACGTTTCATCTAACCACATCAGCGTTCAATTATTTATGAATGCTACTTGTGCGTTTATTTGTAACTACAAGCTGCATCCCGCGGTTAAAAAGTATCCTATGTATGTGCTATTTCAGACTATAATCTATCTCTGTGCCAAATTTCATCCTGAATAGTTCAGCCGTTACGCCGTGATTGGGTAACAAATACCAATCCATCCATCCAAACTTTCGCATTTATAATTTACTAACTGCGCCCTGCGGTTTTACGCGCGACTAAAAGGTAGCCTATGTGGTAATCCAGATTTTAAGCTCCTTCCATACCAAATTTCACCAAAATCCGTCCAGCCGTTTGACCGGGAAGAAGTAACAAACATACACTCGCACAAACTTTCGACTTTATAATATTAGTGTGATTAGGCTGATTACATCCGTGGGACTGACGAGTTTTTTACAACCCTCTTTTTGGGTAGTCATGTAAAAAACGCCTCTTATAAATAATTACCCTAAATTATTCCAAATACATAACAATAACGAGCAACGAACTAAATAATTAACAACGTGAATGAACATTAAACTTTTTAGTACGGAATCGAGATAACAATTGTTTCTAAGACAATTACTTAAAAGTTACTTAATAATTAAGTAGCTTTAGTTAATTTTATACGTGCACCGGGCCTTAATTAAGAAATTAAGATAAGGCGGTGTATACACTTATAAAGCATTTTATAATCTACTCCGGAAACCGTTCGGAAGCTTCCCGAAACGAGACCGCGTCGTTTGTGTGCATAATAAAAGGAAAGAAATACGAATTGAAATTTTTACCCCTACCATTGGTTGGTTGAGTAATAGCTGTAATCTGAAATGATCGAGTTGCGATCGAGTTGAGATCGAGTCTGAATCGCGCTACACGACAAGGAGTTGACTACTTCCTAAAAAAAGAGACATAAATGCTTGCGTTTACCTGGCCTGTAGTCATTGCCATTTAGTGTGAGAATGCCACCAGCATGCTAGATATGCTGCCAACTGGTAAAAGAATTTAACATCTAAATTATATCTAGACAATGTTTTTAATATAATTTATCTTTTTCATACAGCTATTTACTCGTAGTAATTAACCTATCAGTTTTACCTAATTTACTTTCTCTAACAAAAGATAGTTAATAGAGTAGAGAATCCAGACATTATTCTCAATTCATACAAGATGCTGGGTTTGGATGTAGTAATACAAAAGAGTTCTACCTGTCAAAGTCAACGAAAAAACAAACAGTCGTAACAAAAAACAAGTTTCTTTTAACAAAATAGCTAGTTCGCGATCAATTTTCCAGGGAAACTCGATTTAAATTTTCTCAAATTCGCAACTATTAACTTGTGTTCTCACTGCTGTGTACTTTGACGGGTATAATAACCCCATAAGTATTACTACACACAAAACTAGCACCTTGTATAATACTCGAAGCAAACTCAAACTTCAAGTTATATTTTAGTCTCTTTCGAGTTCGTCCGTACTTGCGAGTTCCAACTGTACCTCAGCCAATACAAAGCGTAGCGGTCAAAACATAAATTCCAATTAAGCCGAGGTGTCACAATGGACTCACGAATTTTATCGCCTCGCTGACGTGTCATTAGAATATATTATCTCCCAACTTTATTGTTCACTTTATTATGACAGCGGGCGACGCGCTTTGTGTCTCCGAAAACGCCGAAAAGGAGCAGAGCACAGAGTATTAACAAATGGACAACTCTAAATGATGTCATCTTCAAAATGTCAGCTGTGTTCGAAATTAAACTCTTTGCCATCTTCTTTGTTTTCTAACAATAATAATGCAAGCACTTCTAATATTAGACTGAAGATCTTTTCTAAACCTGTGTGTACTATTTTTGAAAACACCTTGTTATTACTCTACTAGCTGCGCCCCGCGGTTTCACCGGCGGTTAAAAAGTATCTTATATGCTATTCTAGACTATAATCTATCTCTGTGCCAAATTTTATCCAGATCTGTTCAGCCGTTCTGGCGTGAAAGAGTAACAAACATCCATCCATTCTTACAAACTTTCGCGTTTATAATATTAGTAGGATAGGATTTCCATAGGACCATTTCCAAATAAGCACACGGGTTGAAACTAGCGACCCAAAACATAAACCATAGAGAGTAAAAAAACAAAATTAGTCAATGACGTTTAACGTTTAAACATACTACAAAACCTAAAATAAATACTGTTCCACATGCTACAGAACCCTAAAAAAAGAAAAAAAAGAGTTAAGCACTAGAGTATATAGACTGTAGAGAGAAAAAGAGAGAGATAGTGTGAAGTTCGAATAGAAGTAGGTACTAACACGTTTCGCGTTTAGTTTTAATTTACCCTTCTGTATTTCGACTCCTCTGTGTCCAAATGCTCGCATGCCCGCAACATGTCAACATCTGTCGTGTGCTCTAGGCCTTAGATCCTTAGAACATATTATTTATTCTGTGCTTAGAATGATATCTATGATCTACGAACTGAATACGGTTTCTGAATTAAAGCGGATCGATCGATAGCTTGATAAACCTTTGTTAAATGCGTTCTTTGAATTTTTGAATTAGTTTGATTAATAAATAGGCTGTTTATTCTATTACAAACCACAATTAGAGAACTTTTTGTGTTGGTAGAGCTTAAGGATGTTTGTGTTCCTTTATTGTATTGTTTAGAACTAGCTGCGCCCTGCGGTGTTACCTGTGGTTTTAAAGTACAGCACATTAGTAAGTTATTCACACAAATAATATAAATGCGAAAGTTTGGATGGATATCTAGATGTTTGTTAGTCAATCACGGCAGAACGGCTCAACAGATGTGGAATATAGTCAAAGAGATAGTATAGAGAGAGAGTATAGTCTGGAAAATAGCACATAGGATATATTTTAACTGAAACCGCGGGGTGCAGCTTGCAGGATGTTTTTACCAGTCTGTTTTTTTCAGAAGCGATGATTGCCTAGTTGGAGAAGGCCCGCCTCTCAAGCCGGAGCCAGAGGGAGCGGGTTCGAACCCAGCCGACGGCATGCACCAATTTGTTCATTGTGTGAACATTTGTGCGTATTGTTTGTCATCTGCTACATGACTGGAGCCCGGTGCATGGCGACAGGCTCGCTCCCTGTCACATTTGGGACTGAATATCGTCCGGTGAAGTTTGGATGTTGTATTATACCTCTGCCAGCCCCCTCGGGGAAAAGGAATCCCCTATCAATCCCCTATCCAGAGGAGTTGGGCGTCGCACGTCTTGCGTATGTGCCAGTGTCAAGGCAATATAGTTTTGTACAAATGATAGAGTGATGACGATAAGGTGATGATGACGATGATGAATCCCTCCCCTTTCCTCGTTTCAGTAAAGTGATGGATACTTTACTGAAACTTTAAGTAGAGTTTTGTAGAGAACACGAAAAGTCACGTTTCGCAATGTTTGTATAATTTACCCACACTCGTGCACGTTAACGAACCGATAACGTTTAATAATCCACCATTTCAACACTCGAAGAATCACAACATTTAGAAAAAAATACAAAATTATGACAACAATTTTTCGGTTCCCGCCAAAAAATCTCTTACCAGTCTGTCAACACTCTTGACTATTAAGAGCACAGATCATATAAACTAAAATAAAGACATTCTACGAGGTTCTAATAAAGGACCAGTAAACTAGTAAAGAGCTGGCTGTAAACAATAACAGTTATTTCAAATTCATTCTAATTTTCAAACGTCGAACAGCGAAATTGACGCCAATTCCATATTTAAATGTCGATTCTATGTAGTGCCGCCCCTGTCGGTTACGACATGCCGCGAACAAAGTTGCTGTACAGACCTACCGTTTTAGTGCGACGCGATACCTTTACAAATTAGAAAACTAAAAAACTGCGGGTAGGACTTTTGACAGAATAGGTACACTTTTATATCATAAGGTTTTTCACTGTAGATACCAATGAATACAATATTAATGTATTGCACACCAAAAACTACAGTGAAAGTGTTCAAAAGTAATTAGAAATTATTCGGCAGTACAAAGGCGACCTTAGCTCTTAAAGCGATTTTTTCCAGGTTAGCTTAGGACAGAAACTAAAATAAATATAAATATGAATAATTTTATTTTAGATTTGTGTTCAAAATATCTATATTATTATCTTATATCTATCTCTAATCTAAATCTAAAATTAAAATTATAGCATTAATAGTAGATGTTGGAGCCAAAAACTTTGTTTCATCTATCTATGTATATCTTATTCACTTGTGATTATCTAATTCTTATATTCTGCCCGCCTTTTTGCTCTCGTAACATAGTCCATTCTAATTCATACTGGTATTGGGTAGCTTGCTAAGTTTAAGTTAAACCAAAATTATAAATGCGTAAGTTTGAATGGATGTATGAATGTTTGTTACACAATCATGCTAGAACGGCTGAACTGATACAGATAACATTTGGGACAGAGATATATAATAGTATGGAACAGCACTTAGGCTACTTAAAACCACGCCGAGTAACACGAGTAACACCATGCGGGATGCAGCTAGTAATAATTATGTACGAGTATATTATTAGTACAAAAGGTTACGCAATTGCTTGCGCTATTGTTTTTCACACATCAGGGTAAGATGCAAGTAGATTCAGAACGCAAACACTCCATAAATATAAATTTATATTAATTTTTCTCCAAGTGTCGCACTTCATGTAAAGCAGTAATACTGTAAAATATAAGACGCGGTTATCGGTAAGAGTTTAAGATGTCAGTTAAGACGTCGAGCGAGTTCAGTCGCCGTCACGCAGAGGTTTAGTAGCTGACGAGCTGCGCAACTACAAAGAGAGTTACTGGAGTACAGTAACAACAAAAAAGATCTTGTTTAGATTCGAAATTCGAACATTTTGAAGTGCTGCACTCCATATAAAGCAGTGATACTGTAAAATATAAGACGCGGTTATCGGTAAGAGTTTAAGATGTCAGTTAAGACGTCGAGCGAGTTCAGTCGCCGTCACGCAGCGCTTTAGTAGTACAAAGAGTTACTGTAAAGTAACAACAAAAACGTTTTTTTTTTAATTTAAAAATTACACTCCATGGATTCTGGGGACCGTGACCTTTGTTAACATAAATCTTTATTAAATAATAAATAAAGATTTATGTTAACAAAGGTCACGGAGAATACAGGTAGAAGGGGGTTGGTTATTAATAGACACAAAAAAGTTTTGTATCCCTTCTAACCATAATATTTTATCTATTCTATAACCTTTAGATAACTATAATTGCTGCTATGAACACTAAGGATCTGTCTTTTTATCTGTCTTAGTATCTACATCTTAGTTTTCTATTGTTTATTACTCATTAAGTACCTATAACCACAGTTTACTCCCTATTACCTATATTTATAATTTACATTGAATAAAAAAAACAAAGGAAGTAAGCATAATTATTATGTATATTTGTAATGTACCTACCAATGATTTAAGCGCAAATAGAAGAGGACCATTCTTGACTATAGGACATCGAGTGACATAAGGAATGTCACTCATCAGTATCTCCAAGAAGGAAATGCTTGGAGGGAAGGGGAGAGGAAAATGCATTCACTGTCAAAATGAAAAAGAGCCTCAGAAGAAAAGCAAGAAACTGAGGGCATTTTTTTCTAACTGTTTCTTTGAGTTTATTCCAATTACCTTGCACTTTTAGTCGCGACTGTAGTGGGAGGAGCAGCCATCCTGCTCGCTTTACAGCATTTCACGGTAACACATTAATTGAGAAAATAAAATCAAACAAATATATTAGTGTCACATGTATTTTACGACGCGCACTTAATGTAGCTGTAAAACGACGGAATAGCTGTTAAATACATAGTTTAGTTTGGGAATTGATGAATTCTAAATTTAGATACCCTCCAGCCACTTAGATCCACCGCCAGGCTCCACGGGTGGAGCAAAAGCTATTTTTTACCCTCTTCAATCCACTAGTGGATTCATTGGTAATTTCTTTATAATAATATAATAATAATAATAATTTTCAGGACACTTGCACACACGGTCGTCTGACCCCAAGTTAAGCAAAGCTTGTGCTACGGAGGCCAGAGTGGATTTCAAAATTTTACATAACATACTCGTATCGTTACATACGTCACGCCTTTCCCCCGAGGGGACTGACAGAGGTGTAATACAACACCCACACTTCGCCGGACGATATTCAGTCCCAAATGTGACAGGGTATGTCGCCATACACCGGGCTCCAGTCATGTAGCAGATGACTTACAATACGCACATATGATCACACAATGAACTAATTGGTGCGTGCCGTCGGCTGGGTTCGAACCCGCTCCTTCTGGCTTGAGAGGCGGACCTTCTCCCAGCTAGGCTGCCATCGCTTTCAAAATAAATTTGTTAAATAAAAATAAAAATCGTTTATATGTAATGCGTTAATATGCATGACTAATCACACTCGACACTAACATAAAACAGACAGACAGACAGACATCGGAGTCTCAACTTGGGTTTTTTTTACCGTTTTGGTACGGAACCCTAGTAAAAATCATCAAAGCAAACGTGCTGTCGTGTCGCGTCGCGGCGCCTTCGTTTGTCGCAGCGTGTCGACGTTACGACAATTTACGGCCCGCCCCTTCCGCCGGTAGGTGGCGCCACCAGACAATGTTGCCATTGCTATTTTTAAAATGAGAGCATGTTCGGAGACAGTCTTTTGTTTTATGGGAGGTGTGATGTAGTTACAAAAATAGAGAAAGGATGTTTTGGACATGTTAGAGTATGGATGACAGAAGATTGACGAAACAGATTTACAAGGCGAGTGTGAATGGTCAAGTCGGTGAGGGGCGATCTAGGAAAACATCAGGATCAAATCCAAGACGTTTTGAAAAAAGCTTTTTTTTCAAAACTTATTTTTTGGGGTCTGAGCTAGGAGTGTACTCTATTCTGATTCCCTACACGTGGTCCCCGGGTAGTGCTAACCGGGTAGCAAACTCTGGTGGGAGGCTTCGGCCGTGGCTAGTTACCACCCACCGGACCAAGCCATGCCGTGAAATGACCTAGTCGTGTTTCGGGATGTGGTCCGGTCTAACCGTTCCGAAGACGGATCTGAGCAGTAGCGCACTTGTAGCGCCTCACTCAACTGCCGTCTTTGTACGTCTTCACTCTACGAAACTTCAAGGCTAGAGTGAATAAGTACCTTATAGTTCGTCGTGCTCCATCTTAGACCACAACGTCGCTTAACATCAGGCGAGTTGGTGGTCAAATGCCGACCTATTCTTCATAAAAAAAAAATATATATTTGTATCATCGTGTGATATAAATGTAATTGTTTATTCGTTTTTGTGTCAATAAATAATTTGAATAAATAATAAATAAGTAATTTGAATTTGAATTTTTAAAATAACTTGGTCAACCACTCCTATTACTGTTCAAACGAGAGAGAGAGATATTTTTAAATGCATACTTAAATAGATATTAACAACCAGACACAGAAAAAAACACAAATGTTCATCACATGAATGTTTGCCCTAGGTAGGAATCGAACCCACACCCCCACGCTCAGAAGGCAGGTTCACTACCAACAGAGCAAATATTCCAAAATGATCTCGTAACACAAACCTCGTGAAATCCTTCCACATTCACTAACAATCCAAGCAATTTACTTATGATTAAAATTTAAGGGTGCGTCCACAATGACGGATCGCTTTATCCGCCAAAAGTTAATTTCCTCCCTCACACCGTCCTCACATTTACAAATTCAAGGGAGGAACACAATACGGTGTATTTGCTTATCTTTAATTGATTCACTCTAACCCTGGGGTTGATAAGGATTAGCTCCATTCACACTGACTTTTACAAGGGTAGTGCACCCTTAACGAGGGGCAAAGAGTGAAGGGGGGTTTGGTTGGTGCGGAGGAAATTTTGCCTAAAGTCGGATTGACTCTGTGAAGTTCGTTGGAACCACATAATTTTATTTTTATCGGATTTTATTCAATTATAAAAAAATAGTAGTTCATGGAAAAAAATTGCAAAACATTATAAGATGTGATTCTGACTGTCATGAACAGCCAGTCATGACAGTAGCTGTAGAACTCGCGGCCGACGTCTGTCCTACTCTACAGGTCGCATACCTCAACCGATTCTCGTGATTTTGTCTCGTGAAATTTTGTAATCAGGTTCAATAAAATTATACAGGTTTTTTTTGCCGATTCAGTTTTTGGATTTTTTTCTAAATTGCGGGGACATGATTTTTTTTTGAAAATAATTAAAGATCCTACTCACAAAATTTCAGGAGAATCGGCTAAGAAATGCGACCTGTAGAGGAAGACAGAGATCCGGACGGATATCCAGTCAGAATTTGGAGATATAAAAACATTTTTGTTCAAATTTAAATTCAAAATTTATTTATTTCTAAAACTGGTAAATTACAGGGGTTGGTCTCTCCTGTTAAGTTTGGAAAACCTGTGTTAGGAGAGACCGCTCTTTCGTTGTATATAAAAGAATGGTATTTTATTTACCTATAACATTTTTTCAAAATTTTGTATTACGTACTAATTTAAATCTATTTCATTTAATTTTACATTTTCTGTTTCTCTTTTTATGTCATTTACTTTATATTTAAGTTCCTATTATACCTTTACATAACATTTTTACATAATACCTTCAAAATTCTTTAAGTTTACATAAATATATTTTAGTGTTTACAATTTGTTCAAAAATCAGTTTTAGGTTGAAAGCTAGTCTCTTAGTGGCTAGTAATTTTACTTTTACTTATTTTTGTTGTAGCTGAAGCGTAGAGCAAGCACACTTGGTCAATTAGGCAAAATTTAACACTAAGGTTATTTTTAAAACTTGCATTATAACAATGCAAATTATTTTTTGGTAACTTACAGTAGGTCTCTTCTCTCTCTTCTTAATCGGGCACTCTTGGCAGAGTGGTTGTGTACACTAAGATGGTGGTACATGGTGGGTCTTCATCGTCGTCAGTCTTCCCGGCGGCGGTAGCTACTGTCCTGTACCTAATGCTTCTCAATTTTAGCTGGTTTGTCGCATCACGAGAGCACTCCGTCATGGAAGCGTTTGTGGCTGTCTTGATGAGATCCGTCCAGCGTGTAGGAGATCTGCCTCTACCTCTCTTTCCTGCTACTTGACCTTAGACTACCAATCTTTCCATTGAGTCTTCGTTTCTGGAGACAGTTGTTTACAGTAGGTATCAGTCGTGAATATAATAAATACTGCTTCTTTACTAATCGTAGGCACTTTTAGGAGTACCTACTTATGTCTAGTGAGAGTTACGCACTGTCTATGAACGAAAAGTGACAGACCAACTTTTTTAAACTAGTGTGCGTGACAGGTACATCTTTTACTAGGGTAGCGTCGTACATTTTATTTATTTACTAGCTGCGCCCTGCGGTTTCACCCGTGGTTAAAAAGTATCCTATGTGCTATTCTAGACTATAATCTATCTCTGTGCCAAATTTCATCCAGATCTGTTCAGCCGTTCTGGCGTGAAAGAGTAACAAACATCCATCCATCCATCCATCCATCCATTCTTACAAACTTTCGCGTTTATAATATTAGTAGGATAGGATTACTTAACAGTTGGCTGTTATTTTTTTGGTGCATGCAATGTTTTTTCAGTCCATCTAGACATGTTATTTATCAAAGATAGGCACAAATAAAATATCGTTTTCAAACTCCCCTCTGTCCTCCTAAGACCCTTTCAATTCTTCACCCAACATCCGAGTCCGCGTGCGCGTGCGGCGCATTATCGGACGCACGTCCGTAATGCGATACGTCACGATATGACGCGATATGATACGATATTCGTGAATTACAAGCGTTTATCGCAGCGCCTCGTGTGGTGGGAGCCTTACGAGGGGACCTTAATGGGTTTATGGGATTTGGCGCGTCAGATTTGTTTGGCTAGTTTTGGTTATGGATTTTTATTTTGAGTTGTATTTGGGGGTGGTATTATTTGCGAAAGAATTCGTAATTTTGTTATATGCATCGATAATTACTAGCGAGCTTAAAATTACTTTAATTAGGTTCCCACCATGGGCGTACCCAGCTTCTGGCGTAGGAGGGGGCAAGTCAGATTTTTTAGGTTGGATCATTCGCGGTTGTTTTGTCATACACACTACACAACACACCTACATGAGTCATTAGATGTATGTAGTGTAGTGTGTAGGGCAAACACCCGCAAATGATCCTGTTTTATAGGTAGTTAAATAAATAAAATTTTACAATCCTGTCACAGTAGTACATTTTACTATATTCTTAAGTGAATCATTAACCTAATTTGTCATTAAAATTTTGATGCAAGTTCCCTATTGCATCGTGCATTTTGTCAGTGTCTACTGCGCGGTTTATTTAAAAGTTAGAGCATAACCCGTTTACACTTTAATTAGTAATTAGGTGAGTTCATACATGTTCTGCGAGATTTTCAAGGGGGGGCAGCTGCCCTCCCCTGCCCCCCCCCTGGGTACGCCCATGGTTCCCACAGACTTGTGAGCAGAATAGGTACGCATAGTGTCGTACTCAAAATCTGTTTTAGTGACAGAAAAACAAGTGGCCAGAAGTTTTTACCGTTGCGTGTCACTCACTAATTTACTACTACTTCTACTACGACTAATGGTTGCTTTTGACTTGACAAGTACAATCTTAATAATAAATTAAAATTTAAAAAAAACCCCGAAATCGATTTTCATTAAACATAGCTAAGGGCACTCCCGAATAATTTACCTTTCAAACATACAAAAAAAAAAAAAAAATCGGTTCATCCGTTCGAGAGCTACGATGCCAGACACACACACACATACACACACTCACACACACACACGTCAAACTTATAACACCGTCGTTTTGCGTCGGGGGCTAACAAAACCACCATATAAGCCTTCACGCGGAGGTAAATGCTGTTTTTCACTAACTACATCCTACACACTAGTACTGTAGTACATCCTTTATACCTAGTAGTACATCCTAGTAGTGGTGTAGTCAGCATTAGTTGTGTAGACTAAAAGTGCATGGAACTTGACAAGGTGATTAAATTTTTAACCGTCTGTTTTTAACAGCTAAGTATTCAGTAATCAACAATGGACGGTTCAACAATTTAATCGCAATATTATATTTTGTTAAACCTATTAGCTCTTTCTTCGACATGAAAAAATCACATTGGCACGTAGAGGACGTGCCAATGTGATTTTTCCTAACTTTCTAACTATCCTTACTAATATTATAAATGCGAAAGTGAGTTTGTTTGTTCGTTTGTTTGTTTGTACCGCTTTCACGTCTCAACTACTCAACCAATCGTCTTAAAATTTTGCATAGGTACATGTTGTCTGGGATACGGAAAAGGAAATAGGGTAGGTACTTTTTATTCCGAATAAAAAGAACGTTACTATGGGACCGCGGGTGAAACTGCGGGGCGCAGCTAGTAATATTATAAATATGAACGTCAGTTTGTTCGTTTGTTTGTTTGTAACGCTTTCACTTCTTAACTACTGAACCGATCATCATGAAATTTTGCATACGGATTGTCAAAGCTACAGAAAAGGACATAAGGTACTTTTTATTCCGAACCGCGCGGCGCAGCGAGTAAAGTACAAGTGAACGGATTGTAAGCATAAAAACCATATACTGACGTAACTATAGACCTATTCCTGTACAACTTTTCAGAGCAGTCAACGCCAAAAAGCCGGATTAAACCGGATACTGTTTTAATAAAACGTCATTCACTCTTTTCAATACAGAATGCAGTGGGAAAAAATGGCCGTCGCCCGTCGCAAGTCAGCGGAGTGGACGCGTGATACGCCGGTGGAAATTGGAAAAATCCATGGATTTTTATACATTTTTAGACGCATCGGGCTTGCAACTTCCAACGCGCCGAATTTTGAATTTACAATGCTGGCTGGCGTTGTTTATTTTTTTTTAAATATGAATCGTGAATACTGGCTGGTTAGCCATTCATAAAAGACAAATATTTAAAAACATTCGTAACCTGGTAAAATTAAAAAGTTAAATGTCAAACGTTAGAGCGCAATTTTGAAGATTAACTGGATCCCGCTTTAAAACGACCTTTACCGAGATGCTTATTTGATGAAATGTATTTTATATTTAATTTAAAATGTCAATAAATATATTGCTTAAGGGTTGTCTAACAAATTTCAGTCCAGAATATGACTAATAAATACCTAATTAAAAAACATTTTTTTTAACATTTCACCGGTTTGATTATTAGACAAATTCTATACCAATCGAAAGTCTGAAGCCCATAGTATATGCAAACGTTGGGTTGCCTATTCTTTTCCGGTCACAACTCTCAGGTAGCCAGGTACAAACAGGTAAATCGATACTAGCATTTTGCACCGGTCTGATGTTGTGATTATTGAATTAAAATTATTATCCTATCCAGCTATCCTATCCTTATTTCTAGGGTAAATATAAATAAATAAAAACGTATTTTTATATTTATAATACATTTCAAGATTTGCATCGTGTGTATTTGCGTGTATGGGGTGTGTGCATGTATGTGGTGTGTGTTTGTGTGTGAATGTGTGAATTTCAGTAAAAGTACGTTTGCAAGTGAGTGTGAGCTAAGTGTTTGTATGCGTTAGCACAGGTTTAGATTCAGACTTTGACGTTTTTAAAATTTTAAAGGTTGCTTCAAAATTTTTCCTGCTGCGGTCATTTAATAAAACTTTATATTTCCTTTTGAAAAGTTTATGATTCATTTTTGTCCTCATAGGAGGGGGTAGGTTGTTTCAAATTTTCGTTGTTCTGTATTTGAAGCAACCTTTAAATCTAACGGTTTTATGCTTCGGAATAGATAACAAGTTCAAGAATTTACTACGCGTATTTAAGGAATGAATATCCTTCATCCAGGTAAGTTTTTCAAAAAGGTATTCAGGCTTTTATTATTGTGATAGTCACAGTTCAATTTAAATTTATGTAGATTTTTGCGAACGTACATAGTATTTTCAAAGATATACAACGAAGGTAAAGTTAATAAACTTATTTCTTTAAATAAATCTCTCAATGATTCGCGGGGACCCGTCATGTAGATAGCGCGGACGGCTCGCTTTTGCAAAATAAAAATGGCCTCTACTTCAGCAGCTGATCCCCACAGCAAAATGTCATATCACATTATGCTGTGGAAGTAAGCAAAGTAAACCATCCGAGCTGTAGCTATATCCGTCAGTTGTCTAATCTTACGAATCGCATAAGCAGCAGAACTAAGTCTCCCAGACAGAGCACTAATATGTGGACCCCATTGCAGTTTGGAATCAATGCTTATAACCAGGAACCCCGTCGCCTTGTCTATGTTAAATTTATCGCCCTCAAGCATTACGTTTGGAACTAACTAACGTGCAACAAGTAAGCATGTTAAATTTTGGTTATAACGGGCCTTTAAGAACTGTGCTAGCAGTGGAAGTTCCATTTGCCATTTTTTTATATATCCAACTCAAACGAAAAGTGTTTGATTTCTATTGACGTTTCACACGAGTTAACCAACATCACTAAAATAATGACACCCGCAAAACTCACACATTTCTCTCGTAGAATGTGAGAAATTCAAACAGCTATAAGCTGGAGATTACGCGCGTAAGCCACATTTGAATTTTTTATTAATAAAATAATAAATCCTTAGATTATGGGTGTCATTAATATGGCAATAATTGTGGGGTGTTATTATTATTAATTTGGTTATGAATAATTTAGGGTGAGGGTAGGGGTGCGGTTTAATTAGTTTGTTTCGTGGAATTAAAATTAGGTATTTCTATGGTTTATTATTTGTGGGAACATAAGTTTTTTGATTATAGAAAATTAAAGGGTCCTCTAGTATAGTAGTATAGTATATCGGTCGCTGTCTATCTCATGGCTTTAGTAAGAAGTTGGACGAAGACAGTGCAAATCCGAAACCAACCACACAAAAACAACAGTGAGCCCATTTAATACAAACAAATAATTTGTATTAAATATATACAAATATTTTTAACTAAATTTAAAAAATGAGACTAATAACATATCGTCACGCCTTTTTCCCGAGGGGGCTGGCGGCACTTCGCCGGACGATATTCAGTCCCAAATGTGACAGGGGGCGAGCCTGTCGCCATACACCGGGCTCCAGTCATGTAGCAGATGATACAATACGCACATATGTTCACACAACGAACAAATTGGTGCGTGCCCTCGGCTGGGTCCAAACCCGCTCCCTCTGGCTTGAGAGGCGGGCCTTCTCCAGCTAGTCTCCCATCGCTTTTAAAAAATGAGACTAATATGTAAGTATATCCTTTCAAATAAAAAATATTTGTACAAATCGATTTAGAAATGACGGAGTGAAGCGGAAAATATTTTTATATTTTTAAATACGATCAAACTTCTTCCTTTTTTGATGTCGGTTTAAAGGAGAAACTGACCGAGATAATATTGCAAAGAGCCTATATGTTTTGTGTGATAATGTAGTACTCGTACTTTCAAAATGTAATTGATTAGTTTATGCATTTTCTAATTTGTATATTTGTTTGGTGTACAATGAACATCACACTAATATTACAAATGCGAAAGTTAGGATAGATGGATGGATAGACAAATGTATATTAGGTACTTAGTAACGCCAGAACGGCTGAACGGATCTGGATAAAATTTGGCGCAGAAGTAGAGTATAGTCTCGAATATAGACTTATTTTTAACCGTGATTATCACCGCAAGGCGTAGCCAGTTGTATTGTATTGTACTAAAACAAATGAAGAAAAACAAGTAACATTGTTAAAAGAAAAACAAAAAAACCGGCTGCAAAATGTTGTACCCTATGTCACTTCCACTATCTATCAAGACGATTCAAATGACACCTAACATGTACTGTACATGTACCTACACTAAAAACATCAAGCTGTTTAGGCTGTAGAGCGTGCCAAAGAAACCTCATACATACATACACACATACATACATATGTACAGACACTCGAAAAACGTAACCCTCCTTCTTGCGCAGTCGGGTAAAAAAGCTTTTCATACCACATTAGTGTGTTTACACTCGTTTATTGATGAAGAATACGCAGTACGCGGTACGCAGTGAAGCGTTTTCGTCGATACGCTAATACGCACGTATCGCGCCCTACTAATGGCATTAGAAAAATATCGCCGTGCGCTCATCGGGAACTGTTTTCATTGTAACCATTGCAGAACAAAGTTTTTTTGGCGATTTTCTAAAAAAATCTGTGAGAATGAAATTTCGGTCAAAATACACATAGGTCACCATCATCATTTTGTCGGAAGACTGCTGTACAAGGGCCTCCCTCAACGATATCTACAAACACTAGTCTTGCGCTGCCAGCATCCAGCGGGTTCCGGTGACCAAAGTCAAAGTGAAAATGTTTTTATTCAATTTGGGTATCAAATAAACGTCAATTTTTTTTTTAAAAAGACTCGACCGCCTTGTTCGGATAAAGAGCCTCTACTCAGAAGAACAGGCAAGAAACTGAGAGGCATTATTCCCTCATCAGTAGGCCTAGCGTTTGCTAGGCCCATCAGTAGGCCTAACGCGACAAAGGCATGTCGACTTTTTTAATGTGACAGACGTATGTTTACACATAGCCTTGTCACGTTCTCGCATGACATAAAGTGACGAGAATAATGACTGATATAATTACACATAAAAAGACTGATATAAATACACATACTTATATTTTTAAATACATACTTAAATAGATAATTAGCACCCAGATATAGAAAAAACACAAATGTTCATCACATGAATGTTTGCCCTAGGTGGGAATCGTTATCTTATGTTTGAAAAACGTTTCGTTCCATACAGCTACTCACCGGAGACTTAAAAAAGCCCGTGATGCCTTGAAAACGAACCTGTCCCCAATATTTCACTTCACTCGCTTCAGGTGTACCTACCTCCATTATGAGCGACACCTCGCACGAGAGCCGATGATTCTTAGATTAATACCTTTTGATGTCATAGTAAGTGGCATATAATCTGTGCCATTGGTGTCAACAATACATAATGGCCAGGAAAGCGTGATACGGATTATGGATGGAGCTTTCTTCGCTCATTAAGCGTCATTTTTAATGTGGTGCCTCGGAATATGCGGTAGGTGCCACGGAATATACGCTTTGTTTGCTTTGATTTATTGTTTGACTGACAGATGTGTAATGGCATTTAATTGTACCTACGTTCTTACTAACAAGTAAGTACATAAGTATGTTGGTAAGATTTATAATAAAATAGCAATTTTATTTTTTTATACTTTGGACCTAAACTGTGGTGTTATAAAAATTACTTAAGATATAATAATAATTATAGTCTTATAGAAGGCTGAATTGTCTCCCTGCGATAATTAAATACTTAAATAAAGCAATACTTAAAACAATAATTAAATATTGTGTAAGATGTTGATGTTATACTATTTGTAAGATTATAAATACTTAAACCTATTTTGCAGCGCCCTTACAGGGTCTTTGTACTTGTTATTAGTCTAAGCACTATGCAGCACTTTATATTGGCAAATAAATAAATAATAATTAAAAAAAAAAAAAAAAAAATAAATAAATTATCTAGTGAAGTGTAAATCGGTCTTGCAGTCTTTAAAATATTAACAAAAGTCTAAAAATGGTTTCCATGGATGACGGGAAGTCGGGTTTATAAGCTTTGCTTTTTATATTATTATTAGTTGCGCCCCGCGGTTTCACCCGCGGTCCCACAGGAAACGTTTATTTTTTCGGGATAAAAAGTACCTTATGTCCTTTTCTGTACCCCAGACAACGTGTATGCAAAATTTCATGATGATCGGTTGATTAGTGTCGTGAAAGCGTTACAAGCAAACAAAGGAACAAACTCACTTTCGCATTTATAATATTAGTTAGGATGTCAAACACAACGTTATCGGTTCCGTTAAGCATCCGATTTGGTTACCTGGGGCCCTATTCGGAGATTTGACATTTGATCTCACCTTTTTTTCGTCTTTGTTGCTCTCGTTTGAAACGTCATAGGTGTGAGAGTGACCAAGATAAAATCTCATCTCATCTCACGCTTAGGAATAACCCCACTGAATTGCTTCCCTGCGATAATTATCTAGTGAATTGACTAAGTATTATGCTTCCTCAGATCAACCTAGAGAATAAGATGACGCACGGCGTATGATCTAAGTGAAGCCAAAAACCATCCAAAAACTACGCTACTGTCGTATAGGTACACAACACTCACACATTGACGCAAAAAAACTACGCCACTCCTACCTTACCGCCATTCTTACCTCGACATAATGGACATCAGTATAAGGTATAATTTCGTGTACTTAAATATACATAGTGCATTATAAAAGTGTGGCCATGACTACATTTTGAGGTTATTTATAAAAACTGTGCAGTTTTTAACAAGTCAATTTTGAAAAAGCCGTAACATTAAACTCTTACAAATATGTGCAGTTTTAAAATATTAAATCTCCTAAGGTTGTATATTGGAACGGAAATGGCTAACATAGAGTTTTGGAATTGATATTAGTTTTCGTGCAATTGTAAATGTTTCTCATGGCAAAATTACCACGCACACACATTGAAAAAGAAGTGGCATCTTTTCCTCTAGATTGATCTGAGTATGCTTCACCCAAGCCACCTGAACATCCCGGGTGGCCAAACAAACTTTGCTCAAAGTATTAGCTCAGCAATGTATTGTTTGTCCACCGATAAACGGTGTACGTGTGAAATTATTGAGGAATTGAGCTTTTGGTGGTAAATTAAGTGTTTATACAAAAACTGGCTTCCGTAACTGCTGTTTAAAGTAAACATGTACTTTTATTGTGATGACGAGATTTGGAATCTCTTGAAGGGCTATTTCTACGCGTGAGATGAGATGAGATTTTATCTTGGTCACTCGCACACCTATGACGTTTCAAAGGAGAGCAACAAGGACGAAAAGATGTGAGATGAAAATCTCAAATCTCCGAATAGGGCACTTGGTCAAGATTGGTTGGTATTTGTCTATATTTATCTAGCGTACATTTTCATTTATACTTAATAGCAATAGAAAATTTTTTTTTTTTCATTTTCAGAAGTTTAAGTAATTCAATTTTCAATATGAGATTTTTTTTAACTTATTTTAACTTTCATAGTGAGAAATTCATATCATAGGACATTTCTAACAGAAAATTCTTTTTTCTTTTCGTTATCAGAAATTTAATTCAATTTTCATTGTGAGAAATTGTTTCAAGTTCAATTAAACTTTCATAGTGAGAAATTCCAGTGGTTACAGATTCTTTTCCCAAGGCAACTAAATTATTTTGTTGTTGAATTATCTCTGATGTAATTACATACTTTATCATACTTACATAACATAACATAATATATCGTCACGCACTTCCCTGAGGGCGCTGACAGAGGCGTAATACAACACCCGATCGATATTCAGTCCCAAATGTGACAGGGGGCAAGCTTGTCGCCGTACACCGGGCTCCAGTCAAGTATAGCAGATGACATACAATACGCACATATGTTCACACAATGAACAAATTGGTGCGTGCCGTCGGCTGCGTTGGAACCCGCTTCCTCTGGCTTGAGAGGCGGGCCTTCTCAAACTAGGCTATCATCGCTTTTTAATGCCGCACACACCTCGGTGTAACTTCAGCTTAACTTAGAGATAAGATTAAGATAGCTAAATTCCTCTCCACACGCTGGAATAGAATTAACCGCATTCAGTCTCAATCCTGTACAAGTACACTTCGTGTCAAGATAATTGTATAAGTTAGTTAATTACTCTGTTGATTCATTGCGCGAACCGCGCCGCCTGACCCTATTACACTGCAGTGCATGATTAATGACCGCGCTGGGCAGGACTTGAAATTGAAACATGAAGCGCTAAAGCACTTTAACGTTTTAGTTTTGACAGCAATTTCATAGTTGTGTCGATACTCGTTTTTGACAGAACTATACTTTTGATGTAATAAAATAAGTAAGTACAAAAAAAATTGTGTCTTATTAAGTTTTTTTTTAAATTATTATTATTCATTGCTGATATTACATATTCTTCACTTAAACTAGTAAGTTACATTATGTAATATACCCTATGTATGGGGCGTTGCAAGTGTGGCGTGCTAGTGTGTACTCGTAAGTAGACACAGTCAAGTTACATATCATCATAGGCATATTATAAATGTTGTAAAAAAAAAAACAAAAAGCGAAACAAATGTTGTGTAGGTAAGTCAATGTCATGTCAATGTACAAATGACAGCAACACACTTTACAAAAAACCAAACGGTAAACGCCAATGTAAAGTTTTAATGTTTTTAACTAACAAATCAATTTTACTTTAAAAACATACAATAGCATTACGACATAAATACGAGTATTATACGACGGTAAATGAAAAACCTTTAATTTGATACTTACCGATTTATTAATGTTGTTATTAATAAAGCAATATTATGATCTTGATCGGTAGCTACGTGCATGTTATTCAATCTAAAAGCTTTAAAAGCTTAATTAAATAATTCCTCTTTTTATATGAAGTTTACATAAATTATTGTAAAATTATGAGTAAGAAATCTCGATATCGGCCGGTTGACGCAACATGTGTTCATTTCTGTGAATCTATTCGTT
This sequence comes from Peribatodes rhomboidaria, assembly GCA_911728515.1. NCBI lineage: Eukaryota > Metazoa > Arthropoda > Insecta > Lepidoptera > Geometridae > Peribatodes > Peribatodes rhomboidaria. The sequence continues at coordinate 6,050,679 of OU452190.1, forward strand.
ATTTGCAATAAAAATCAGAAGCTTATAGCTTTTACACTGTCATTAGACAAGAAATACATTTCACTCCCATAATTAGATTACGTATGTATATTAGTAAAACGACGCCATTTTGGTCTCCATTACAGCGAGATTTTAATCTCTTTATCGCACGATTTAAAATTGTAATGCTCAGATTGGAACTGTAAACTCGGGAATTTAATGTCTATTAAATGCATTGAAATACATTATACCACTCATTTTATAGCTTTATTATCAATCTAAAAGAAAACTTACTTTACATTAAAAAAACTGACTATTAAACATTTTCGAGAAGCTTCAACTTACTAAATAGATACCAGCATTTCAATCGATTTATCGGTATTCCAAGATAACTATTATTAAGAAATAATTTAAAATTAACATCAATATAAATTAAGAATACCCAGACAAAGGTATTCGAGTACAAGTTGAAACGATAATTTAAAAATCATTTCTCATAGCTCGGCGCGCCAGTTATGAGCCCGAATCAACCGAAACAATTACTTAATGTCAACGAAAAAGATAATTTAATAATTGTGGTCGATGATATATGAGGGGTCCACGCCCACCTGGGGTCTCTACGGCTCTCTATATTAAAATAACCGATACTTTGCCCAGCTTTATTTATGCGAGTGCCTCGAGAGTTACATCTTACTCTGAGCAACTCGTGCATTTGTTAAAAGAACACGGTAATAGTCGTTCGGAGATTTCTAATGTCTCAATTTCTATAACTAACCAAACCAAAACCAACCATATCCGTACACCACACGGTTTAGATTTCAATATTTCGTGTAATGCACGAGCTTCAAGCTCGAATTTCAAAATGGCGTACGTTCAATAGTCAGTTCCAATGGGAACAAAGCTGTAACAACGAAGCCTGAAATTCGAAATTGAAAGCTGCATTGGGACACGTTTAAATTATGTCTTGTTTAATGAGTCGAAATCGCTTTCGATCTGAATTGCCTGAACTGTCGTAGAATGAAATTGAAAATTGAACTTTAGGCTAGTGTTAGAGCGGTCATTTTGGCGCGCATTGCAAACGGTAGTTAGAGCGGTGTTCCTGTGAGTCGCGTTGCGCGATGTTTTCACCAAGAACACTGCCATGTAACTAATGCAGGGAATCTACATATCATTAAGAGATGTAGGCTCTGTCTGTACGTGTGTACTGCTTTGTTCGTTATATTTACGATTGAATATATTCGTATTTATGACGTCGATGCGTGCTACATCGCATTCAATGTAATACGGCGAGTCACAGGCTTGTTTCCAGACGCCTATTGTATTGGGATATTATACGCTGGATTTATAGTTATTCCTTTGCATTAGATATGTATTTCTAGAAGGTTATTTCTATTAAATGCCTGAATGTCGAATAGCCACCAAGGAAGATTCATGTTTATTTATTAAGAAATACTATGTGAAACCTGAGGTTTTCCTTGCTGTATTTAGTTTTTTTGCATTTTTATCCTAATGCATACTACCTGCTTCTTAAACTTACCTATTTTGATTTACCCGTTGTTACGTGTAAGATAGCAAATGAACAGGGAGAGTTTTTTTTTTGCATAATTTATGTAAAGTTTAATGGCATGTACCTGAAAGTGAGGTAATTATTCTTTGAATAGAATAGAATATTTTTTATTGTCATTAAGTAACGGTTCCTTAACAGTGTTAGCTAAAGAGTTAATTAAGGATGCTCCTATTATTATATATAACTAGCTGCGCCCCGAGGTTTCACCCGCGGTTAAAAAGTATCCTATGTGCTATTCTAGACCATAATCTATCTCTGTGCCAAATTTCATCCAGATCTGTTCAGCCGTTCTGGCGTGAAAGAGTAACAAACATCCATCCATCCATCCATACATACAAACTTTCGCGTTTATAATATTAGTAGGATAATTCGTCATAGAGGTAATTACAAACAATTACAAGTAAAAGCATTTGATAATATTATTAAAGTCTTGTGTCTCCCTCAAAAAACTACACATCGATCGATTTGTTGAGATACAATTAGTGGCTCTGTGCGTTGTAGACCTCGCGGCTGACGTTTGTCTTCCTCTACAAGTCGCATTCCTGAACCGATTTATTCTCGTTAAATTTTGCGAGCAGGTTCGATAATTATACAGTTTTTTTTGCCGAGTCACGTTTTAGATTTTTTTTTAATTCGTGGAGATATGTTTTTTTTAAAGATCACAAAATTTCACGAGAATCGGTTCAGGAATGTGACCTGTATAGGTAGATCCGGACAGAGATCTGCCCAGAGATCCGGACAGAAATCGGACTTACATACATATCGTCACGCCATTCCCCCGAGGGGGCTGGCAGAGGTGTAATACAACACCCCCACTTAACCGTTTTTTACAAGTTATATAGTTTACGCGTTAACCGTAATAACGTGAGCACTTTGAATACTTACTTTGGTAAACATATCGTCAGCTCTTTCCCCCGAGAGGGCTGGCAGAGGCGTTATGCAACACCCACACTTCGCCGGGCGATATTCAGTCCCAAATGTGACAGGGGGCGAGCCTGTCACCATACACCGGGCTCCAGTCATGTAGCAGATGACTTACAATTACGCACATAATTATGTTCACACAATGAACGAATTTAAGCGTGCCGTCGGCTAGGTTCGGATCCGCTCCCGCTGGCTTGAGAGGCAGGCCTTCTCAAACTAGGCTATCATCGCTTCATAATATAATTCAGTAAATAAAAAACTGGAGCGCTGGATGCAGGCCGCTACCAACCGGTCTTATTGGAGGTCTATGGGGGAGGCCTATGTCCAGCAGTGGACGTCCTATGGCTGTTGGATGAAATAAAAAACATCATCATCAATATCTTCCTCACACATCTTCTAAGTCTAAGCCATTCTTTTGAAATGCCATTTACCTAAATAAAAACAAATGAATTCAAACTCTACCGTTCTAAATCTAACTACAATGCAAGCCAACAAAAACAGCCCCGCAACTTAACACTGCAATGCACTTGCGGGCACTTGATTGTGCATACCGGAGATAAAATCTCGACCATTATTGTCTTAATTGATTCGTTCTGTGCCCGGTGATTATAGAGCTTAACTGGCTAATTCACAGATTTATGGCCTGCACTGTATCTTTTACCCGACATCTTGGATTTCCGTATAATTTATTGGGTTAGTTGTTTTAGATAGGGCGTTGGAATAATACTTGATTTGCACTTTTCATCTGGCTTACTTTAGAGTCTAGATTCAGCTTGAGTGGAGGTTACACACTACCTAAATCAAATCAAATCAAATCAAATCATTTTATTTGCATGTCAATGGGTTAAATAAGGTTAAAAGAATTAAAATTAATGTTCAGCCATTAACGACACTAGTCGTGCAAAATTTTTACAATATTATGAGTCTAGTAGTATTCAAACAATATTAAATCATTATAATCATTTCAAATATTAATGTCATTATAGTTAAGTCATTTGCAAGCCCAATTATAAAAATGTAAGCGACAAGTCTACTTACTACCTACTACTTACCTACTACTTAGTATTGCAATATTTTTTGCAAATTATACACACCTTTAGTGTCCATTGAATTTTTGTAGTTTATTTTGTGTTTTTATTATTATTGTTGTAGTTTATTGATAGTTTTTGTTATTATCTTTATGTATTTTATTTATTTTCATTTTGTAGTGTGTACTGGGTATGTGCTTGTACCGTGACATCACCAAGCGGTTCCAACGGAAGACCAGCGCCGGTTAACAGCCGGCATTATGCTGAGTTGGGGCCGTTTTGTGACCTTGTACATTGTAAAATTCCCTTAATGTTTTTAATTTTAAAAGGTCACAAATAAACTTTTTTTTTCTTTCTTTCTTCTTTCTTTCTAGTGAGAGGAGTTGTCAATTTTAGCCATAATTTTTCTATTTTTTACATTTTTATTTTGGATAACATTGCATGTCATAATCACCACGTTATTTTATCTGAAGGCTTGACAGAGATGTATTACAACACTCACACTTCGCTTGACGATTCTCAGTCCAAATTTAATATAAAAGTGTTAATAGGATGATAGAGCTGTTACCTCAGTATACACACTATGGTCAAATGTAAGCGATGATAGCACAGTTGGAGAAGGCCCGCCTCTCAAGCCAGAGGATGCTGGTTCAAACCCAGCCGACGGCACGCACCAATTTGTTCATTGTGTGAACATATGTGCGTATTGTATGCCATTTGCTATATGACTGGAGCCCGGTGTATGGCGACAGGCTCGCCCCCTGTCACATTTGGGACTGTATATCGTCCGGCGAAGTGTGGGTGTTGTATAACACTTCTACCAGCCCCCTCGGGGAAAAGGCGTGACGAAATGTTATGTTACTCGTAGGTCTTAGTTAGCCCAAACCAACTCCATACCAGACAGAACCCAGATGAAGACTTCATTTTGAAGTCTACGATATAATTCATCTAGGATTCTAGAAGAAAACTGAACTCTACAAAACTTTTAAACGCAACCAACTCTAAGCAATAAATCGCCTGTAATACCTATCGTGCGAAATAAATTCCAGACTACCACATTTATCCAAATCCGCAGTTCCCAGAGTTTCACACATAAACCCAACCCATACATAAATAACGCCACACAACTATTAAACGGCCAGAGATGGCAGCACCAACGCATCGGCGCTGTCATAAATTTGAATATTTCTCTGAAACAAACCTCGGCGGATAAAATACGGGCTTATTGTCAACGAGTTAGCCGACGGACGACGTAATAAAAACAGAAAAATGGCGGTTTTCGTGTCGGAACTACTAGCCGTGTAGAGCAGCGGAGGAATAGAGGTTCGAAATATTTTAGCTTTTTAAACTTCGATCATTCTTATAAGGGAGAAAAGATCCGATACGAAAACCTAAAAATGGACCGCATGAATTAGGTGCTGCACACAATTGAGCGTAGTCACAAACGCAACAGTGATAATGATTGTTGTCTCGTTCTCCCTATAGTCTATTGTACGTAATGTACGTCTCTCTATCTTTGTTATTGATACATCCTACTAATATTATAAACGCGAAAGTTTGTAAGAATGGATAGATGGATGGATGGATGTTTGTTACTCTTTCACGCCAGAACGGCTGAACAGATCTGGATGAAATTAGGCACAGAGATAGATTATAGTCTTTTACTCTTACTTTTTAACCGCGGGTGAAACCGTGGGGAGCAGCTAGTCTAACATAATATAGTCAACGGAGCTGTGTAGAGTCCGTTTGCTTGTAGTTATATTGGGTCCACGCGCTGCGTACTAGAAATTAGACTCGTGTCGCTTCTTCCTTATATTATTTCGATATTTTTTAATAAACAGCGATGGTAATAACAATTTTAGTTACCCGTGCTTAAATAGTACTAAATATAATACGTTATCAGGGTCCAGGGTTCAGGCTACCTTCATACAAAATGTCACCAAAGTTCGTTCATCTGCTTGAGCGTGAAAAAAGTAACAACAAACACACACATAAACTTTCGCCTTTATGAATATAAGTCAGATAAGTAGGAATAGGAATATGACATATTTTTACTTCTGTTCTTTTGTCGGTTTAAAAATAATGAAACCCACCTATCAGTTTCATGACGCTTAGTAATCAATTAACGCCAAATTATCTAATTAGTCTAGCTAATCGGATACACGCATATTCGACACATAGAAGCATATTTACTGCGTAACATCGCAATGCCAGGCGGCAAAATGTGAAACGCAAGATTTCGGCAACACTGTGCAACATTACAGCATGTAGCTTGTGACGTGTCACAAATGTGTGATATCACAAGACATAGCAGACTTAGCCGAATCAACGTCATGCATGCGGCTTTGCTATAACACCCTCATGTTGCATGCAACAAAACTGCATGCTACAAAGCACGGTTGCTACATTTTTTTTTTGTAAAGTTCAGTAATTCTCGAAAGACGCAATTGCCTCACAGACGCGTTTGCTCCAGTTGACCCTGTGTAATAAATGGTACTAGATGCGCCCTGCCGTTTCACCCGCGGTTAAAAAGTATCCTATGTGCTATTCTAGGCTATAATCTATCTCTGTGCCAAATTTCATCCAGATCTGTTCAGCCATTCTGACGTGAAAGAGTAACAAACATCCATCCATCCATCCATCCATCCATCCATCCATCCATACATACATACAAACTTTCGCGTTTATAATATTAGTAGGATTACAGATTGCCCTAATTGTTTATTTAGAAATTATTTATGTAAGTATTAGTGTGTAGTTTATTATAATTCTCAAATTAGTAAGTTTATTTAGTTTTAATTTAATATTTATTTAACCTTAATTATTATTATTTTTCTTTAGCACACACCACCGTCCATGCTAAATCATAATGTTTTTATTCCATCCAAAGGATGTCTGGAAGAGATCGCTCTTAAGCGTTAAGACCGCCCATTGCGCCTTTATTTTTGAGTGTTTAGATTTATTTGTGTTTGGTGTAAATAAAGAGTTTTTGTATTGTATTGTATTGTATTGTTTTACAAAAGCCTAATTCCAATGACGGGTAGCCGTTTTTTTTAAAAAAAGATTTTAATGTTGCACCTGCGCATGAGATGAGATGAGATTTTATCTTGGTCACTCTCACACCTATGACGTTTCAAACGAGAGCAACAAAGACGATAAAAAGTGAGATGAAAATCTCAAATCTCCGAATAGGGTCCCTGTGTATTTGTTCCCTACTCTGTGTTAAATGGAGATATCCTTGCATGCGGTCTGCGCTGCCTAGCGGAATGTTAATGCGCCCGCGACACCGTGATGTTGCTAAACATCAGAATGTACGTGGAATTTATTGGATGCATGTTTCGTATTAAAATTTTCAGAAAATGAAGGCTTGTGGTTCTTTATTGACTAGCTTGCGTTTATGTGTCAACTCTTAAAAAACTAATACGGTGTTCTTTCGAAAAGCGCTCCATTTTTAATAATCGGAATAAACATTGGTGACAGCTGTCAAATTTCGGAGTTGCCACTTGCAGGAAAAAAATAATAATACTAAATTTAAAAAGTACACTCTTACTGAGACATATAAGATATCGTCATAAGATATCGTCACGCCTTTCCCTCGAGGGGGCTGGAAGAGGTGTACAGCGCCCACACTTCGCCGGACGATATTTAGTCCCAAATGTGAAAGGGGTCTGTCGTCATACAACGGGGTCCAATCCTGCAGCAGATGACATACAATACGCACATATGTTCACAAAATGAACAAATTGGTGCGTGCCGTCGGCTGGGTGCGAATCCGCTTCCTCTGGCTTGAGAGGCGGGCCTTCTCCCAACTAGGCTACCGTCGCTTACTGAGATACCCGTTGTAAAAAGTTAAAATAACGACTAATTACGCTCAACAAACAATTTAAAGAATAACTAGCATGAAAAACCGTTCTTAGACGAAATATTTCAACCCTTGTAAAATTTCTTGTAAAATTATTCCTACAGAATCAGAACAATTTTACATTTTTATTTTTTCAATAAGTTTTTTTTTTTCTATATATATTTACAAGCTGCGCCCCGCGGTTTCACCCGCGGTTAAAAAGTATCCTATGTGCTATTCTAGACTATAATCTATCTCTGTGCCAAATTTCATTCAAATCTGTTCAGCCGTTCTGGCGTGAAAGAGTAACAAACATCCATCCATCCATCCATCCATCCATTCATACATACAAACTTTCGCGTTTATAATATTAGTAGGATTTTGAATGGAACAATGATTTTTCAACAATCTAAATTTTCATTCAAACTAATTTAAGGAACACAAAAACTTTTAAGAAGGTACACATTAGTATTTAAAGTGTGATTTGTATACTTATATTGCCTTTAATTAAAGCACTAAAATCCCCATTAATCACAGCACATTATCAAAATACAATCACAACTCAAATCTAAAACCAAACAAAAGAACATAAACGATCAATTACTGCACAAATCACAATACATCACTTTCAGTCAATTTAACCTAAACCTTGATCAAATATTACATACAAGCTCACCAACTTATCTACATAGACAACCAAATTAACGAACTAAAGTTGTCAACTACAGATTTTACATTTTGTTTTGAAAATACATCAGTGGCGCCCTTGTTCAACAGTACAGCTTACTTGGTCAGTCAGACAAAGCGCCCTACGATTTGACGACAACTAATCACAGATAAACGTACACGTGTACATGATACCTTATTACCTATATCTACGTCAAATAACAATAAGCCCTCTGCTTCAAATCATAGAGCTCATTTCATTTCAGAATATTGTTAGTAGTTAGGTGCTTTCGCTACTGGAATTGGGGGTAGTTTTAATACATAATCTGAGTATTAGCATCACAAAACGTTCATTCATCAGGCACATCAACCCGTGATTGTAGACGTGATAAGAAACTAAGCGGTTTGATGCTTGGTTGCTATAGAGATGATAAAACCACTGCAGACTGCGTTAAATAAGGAAAACGGTGTTCAATGTTTTTTTTAAAAATCTTGTTTATTTTTGGGGACTTTTGTTTACAACATGTCAGTCCCATTGTATTAACAGAACTATTGATTACGTAATGGAAACAGAGAAAATATTGCAAATAAAGTAAAAGATAAGTACATACATAAAGAATCACTTGAGATGACTCACACATTTGAGCAGATCTTTGATCGCATCGGAGCCAGGTGCCGGTGTGTTAAAATAATTTATTAAAACGCCCAACATCCAGTCTGTTTAAATGGTAAGTCACCTCAAGGGCCCGCCTCTCCTGCTGAAGGCGCGTACACTCAATGTGTTCAAATGTGCAATGTTAATTGTACGTATCAATATTATTTTATCAATATTATTAAAAAGCCAATTCAAGTAGTATTTTTTTAGTAAGCATTATGGAATTCGTAGAACAATCGGCAGAAAAAAATGGTGTATTGGTTATCATTATTTTCATTATAAAATACTAGCTGTTTTGCTTTCAGTTTCGCTCGCATTTCTTAGGCCTGTGTCACTCAGGGATACTGTAGCTTTATAATGGTTCAGCCTAGTTGGGGGAAGGCCCACCTCTCAAGCCAGAGGGAGCGGATTCAAACCCAGCCGACGGCACGCACCAATTTGTTCATTGTGTGAACATATGAGCGTATTGTATGTCATCTCCTACATGACTGGAGCCCGGTGTATGACGACAGGCTCGCCCCCTGTCACATTGGGGACTGAATATCGTCCGGCGAAATGTGGGTGTTGTATTACACCTCTGCCAGCCCCCTCGGGGGAAAGGCGTGAAGATATGTTATAATGGTGAAAGAATGATTGAAATCGGAATTTTGTATGTTTGTACATACAAAAATATCAGTGTCGATAGTATAACACAAATAAAAGGGTCAGGACTAGTCAGGACTAAGCGCAAATAAAAATCGGTTGTAGAAAATAATTATACTTTAAATACCTAAGTTTGTATTAATAAATCTTGTTTTAATTTACAACATGATTTTTGTAATTTAATTTACCAGATAAAAATATTTTAGTATTAACCGAAAATAAAATCAACGTAATCTGATATTTCAACTCTTTCAAACCCAGTCCCGACTTGACGCAACAACTCTATATAATTCCCACATTCATTGCAAATAGCGAGATCTGAGATATCAGACAAACTAATTATACTAAACTAGCTCCCTCATCGCGTACCCTTCATTTGGTATTTATGCAATTAAGAATAGATTCTATGCAGTAAGACTTTTGAAAAGCTTTTTGTCATTAATTCTCAAGTGACATATACTCGTATGTTAGTACTTACTTATGTACCTACTGTAAGTTCCTTCCTACCTTTGAGGATCTTATCCTAATCCTAACTAATATTAGCATGTATTTATTTGTACACAACTTAAAATAAAAACAGAAAATTAAAGAAATCTTAAACTATTAACTAAAAACTAGAACTTAATTATCTTTTTTTTTAATGTAGAATAGGTCGGCGTTTGACCATCAACTCGCCTGATGTTAAGCGACGTTGTGGTCTAAGATGGAGCACGACGACCTATAAGGTACTTATTCACTCTAGCCTTGAAGTTTACTAGAGTGAAGAAGTACAAAGACGGCAGTTAAGTGAGGCGCTACAAGTGCGCTACTGCTCAGACCCGTCTTCGGAACGGTTACACCGGACTACATCCCGAAAGACGAATAGGTCATTTCACGGCATGGCCTGGTTCGGTGGGTGGTAACTAGCCACGGCCGAAGCCTCCCACCAGAGAAATAACTAAATAAATCACCAAAATTTAAACTAAAAGACCATTAGTGGAAGGAAAGGTCCCCAGAATGCTGGCGGCATTGCCACGTTGAATGGCAATGCTCAGCTTCTGTGCGAAGTAAAAGCCAGCATTCTGGACACCCGACGCCTCCACCAATCGCCTGGCCAAGTCACGAAAAAGCCCCAAAGCAGCCGGCCCCCACGGACCCATCGTCTCTACCCCAAACGGAGCAAACATGTAAACATGTACACCCGGTCAAGATGTGCATACTTGCGTCGTTTGAGGTTTTCGGCTTGAGCGGCGGCAGCGCCGGCCTGAACCGATGTTCCTGGAAGGTGAAACGGCGCCATTGTGTCTACGCTTGTTGCATCCCACACCAATGGCTGACCCACTTTCCAAGGTATAAAGATCATCCCGTCGGGTCTTTTGCTGTCGTCACGCATCAGTCCACTGGGTTCTAAGACCGACTAATATTATAAATGCGAAAGTGAGTTTATTTGTTTGTTTATAACGCTTTCGCGCCCTAACTAATCAACCGATCAACATACAATTTTTCACACACGTTGCCTAAAATACAGAAGAGGACCTCAGATCAACTAGAATATCAGATGGCGCACGGCGTTTGATTTAGGTGAAGCCAAGAACCATCCAAAAACTACGCTACTGTCGTATATGTACACAACACTCACACATTGACGCAAAAAAACTACGCTACTCGCTTCGTCAGTACTAACCTGGACGTCACGCTGAGAACATACAAAAGAGAACATGAAAAAGAAATCCGATGGAATAACTTTCCATGTTTATGTATTGTTAATAACATCTCATTATAATTATAGTAAACAGCATTGTTTTAGGTTATAATTTCGGATACCTATATTTACAGTGCTTTTTTTTTATTTTATTGGCAACTGGATACAAAGTCCTTAATGCCATTTTAGGACTTGACAATGACATTACATGAATTTGTGGAATGTCGTGCAGTGTTGTCATAATCGCATTTTTTTCTCCAAAATATTATTTTAAATCGTAGGACTTTTTTAGGTTCCCAATTAAGATTGAAAAAGCGACATTAAAAGAATGGGTGGTTGCCATACAAAAAAGTCGAAATGATCAAAAATGGCAACCATCAAAATGAGATGTTGTCTTTTCAGACCATTTTAATGAAAGAGACTTTTACCTGACCAAGCTTGGCCTTCGCCGTCTGAAAAGGACTTCGTATCCCATCAGGGTAAGTTTTAATTTTTTACCAACGAAAAGTTGTTTTCAATTCAACGCGTATATATTTTTTTTTCTGATTACGTATTATGGTTCCATACTCAAGGGGTGCTACCAGAACCCTAATACTAAGTCTACTATATTGCCTTCCGTTGAATAATTTAAAAAAATCTTTATTTCAAAACTGTCGTCCAGTTTAGGTATTATGATTAAGGTATGATGATGATTTTTTGGCAATTGATATTTGGCAAATATTTGATTAATTAACCTGGGAACTATTACATGAATTCAGTGGAATGCGGATACATACGTTGGAAAACTACAATACTCAGGGTAATTTTTTTTTTTCATGGCAACACTTCCACAGCACGCATGTAACAAGAAGTGGCTTTACCTACATCATACGCCGTGCGCCATCTGATATTCTAGTTGATCTGAGAAGAGGACATAGGGTACTTTTAATCCCGAAAAATACCTGACGGACGGTTCCTGTGGGACCGCGGGTAATTATTACCGCGGTAAATGTTCGGGACACTTGCACACACGGTCGTCTGACCCTAAGCTAAGCAAAGCTTGTTGTTGGCTGCCAGAGAATGATATACTATACATAAATACATTGAAATACATACTTAAATAGATATTAACACCCAGACATAGAACAAACACAAATGTTCATTACATAAATGTTTGCCTTAGCTGGGAATCGAAACCACGCCCCCAAGCTCAGAAGGCAAGTTGAGTGCCAACTGAGCCACCGAGGTAGTTAAACTACTACTATGCAGCTAAAGTTAAAAATTCTCCGTCAACAGAAGCTATAAATGTCTTGCTCCTACAGATACTCCTAACTTCTTATAATCCTAAATAATTCACGCAATAACTACTCAACAACACAACAAAATGTCAAAGGTACCGAAAAAGACATTGCTGTCTTTTTCGTTAAAACGTATTAAAACCTTTCAGCCCGACAGAATTAACGTTACCTCTTGGAGTGGTCTCTCCTTCCTATCGCGGGTGAAACCGCGGTGCACAGATAATAATCGTAATTACTAATCTCCTATATTTTTTACTAAAAAAAAAGTTATGCGGGTCTTAGTTTTTATTTACTCGGATATTCCGACTGTATAGTTTCTATCATATTCGGTGATCTATTCCAAGCAGTGATCGATTTCAAGCAGGACGCGTACGCTAACACGTCTATATACGTACTAATATTGCGTTGGCATCCATTTCCGAGCCTTTTTAAAGTCATTAGACCCACTTGTATTGAATTTAAGAATTGCCTAAGTTTAAACTACTCCTAGCTAGTTTAAACTACTCCTAGCTAGCTCCTATCTAAATTTTCTTGCATGAACCTTTAGCCAGAGTCCTTCCTTTCCTTAGGAGACTCTTAAGTTTATAAGCAAATATTTCACTGGGAGTAGTGTACAAGTAAAATTATTACATACATAGAGACATATTGTTACGCCTTTCCCCCGAAGGGGCTGGCAGAGGTGTAATACAACACCCACACTTCGCCGGATGATATTCAGTCCCAAATGTGACAGGGAGCGATCCAGTTGCCATACACCGGGCTCGAGTCATGTAGCAAATGACATACAATACGCACATTTGCTCACACAAAGAACAAATTGGTGCATGCCGTCGGCTGGGTTTGAACCCGCTCCCTCTGGCTAGAGAGGCGAGCCTTCTCTAACTAGGCTGTCATAGCTTATCTTATATATAGATATATAGCTTATCTACTATAGAGCTCCGAGCTTCTACCATTCCAGTTTGTCACCACTTACCATATTAGCAACTGGGGTTGCTAGCATCTACATAACTGTACCTAAATTAAAATCCACAGACGAACTTCACAAACGAGCATCAAAGGGGAACAATTTTCGCAGAATTTAAACCTGAAATAAACACAGCTGCCTGAAAAAGGTAGTGGAATTAAACAGGTTATTAGTTGAAAATTACCAGCGCCCGGACTGTAATGTCGCCGGCAATAAAGCCTCTGCGTTCATGGACCGGAGATGTAGAGAAGTGACTGGAAGAGACATCATTAGTATGTAATATTTAATTCAGGATATCTGTTGATACAACTACGCGTGCAGGCGTCGGCGGGGTTGAGCGGGCGCACGGAGTGTCAACCGGCCACGAGCTCGCAAGCTTACACGCCAACGACGATACGAACGCACGAAATAAACCGCCGGTCTCAAATTATTTTACTTTATATCGTAATTAAACTACCAGTTATACAGTCCACTGCGTGACTTATTTACAAACATACCAATTGGTAATTTTGGCCTAATTAGGCCAAAATTAAAGCACTGATCTTGTCGGTGGAGTAATCCAGGCTTGGCGGTGTTCTTAATACTAATTAGGTACAATTACTAAACTTATATGTACACTAGCTGCGCCCCGCGGTTTCACCCGCGGCTAAAAGTATCCTATGTGCTATTCTAGACTATAATCTTTCTCTGTGCCAAATTTCATCCAGATCTGTCCAGCCGTTCTGGCGTGAAAGAGTAACAAACATCCATCGCGTTTACAATATTAGTAGGATTCTAAGGCGAGCAGCATCCGCTGTCAACACACGCGGTGGCCCGCGGTGCAAAGCGAGACGCAGCGTCGCGAGCTTACTCTCCTTGATGAAAACCGCCGAATGCGGTTAAAACTATAATCGGAGTAACCGACTCAAATCGTACGTGATTAATTCACGTTTTATAAAATCACATCAATGTGTCGTTATGCTCCTACCGATAACTCTTACAAAGATGAACTACGTATTGTACGTAAGTGCATGACAACAGATTCACCACATCTAGAGATTCTTTACGTCCATGTTCTCCGCTCGAAAAGGGGGTGCTGTGGGAGTTTAAGCCCAACCCCCAGGGGGCCGGAAAGGGGGTAATGGTGGCAGCCAGGAGTAGGGGGTGTCCTTAATTACCGCCGCTTTTATAGTTTTAATGAGTTCATTTTGGACCGGGGCTAACAAGCGGCGTAATACCTATTTAAACCAATTTTGAAATTAATATTTGAAGTGATGGGACGAGCGTTTATCGATATTGTTAATATTGGTTTGACTGTGGAAAAGGATAATGTTTGTGTTTCTTGTTTCAGTATAGACAGCTCAACAAATACAAAAGATAATTTTCACTAGTTGTCCTACGTTTTTAGTAAAAAATAATCTTTTTATATTATTTTTATGCAACTACGTTCGGTTTTATACTAAAATTCCGAAAAATATAATAGAGCTCACTGAAGGAAAATTCAAAACACATGTAAAAACAACATTAATGAAAAGAGGTTATTATAAAGTTAACAATTGTTTAGAAGACAAAGATGTCTGGAGCCTTCCACTTCCGCCAAGTAACCACTAGTACTTATATGTTACCTAGTTGGAAGCAAAAATTTGTAAGACAGTAATTTTTTAAATTTATTTTTTTAATAATGCCTCTCAGTTTCTTGCCCTTTCTTCTGAGTAGTGGCTCTTTTTCCGAACAAGGCGGTCGAGTCTATTATAAAACTTTGACGTTCATAAGTGTATCTTTGATACCCAATAAAATAAAAACATTTTGACTTTCTGTAGTGAAACCAATGTACCTCTATAATTAAGTGCGTCAGGTTCTACATAAACAGCAACTACTAGTTACTATACCAACCTTTAAAGTTGTATAAATTAGGTTATGATAGTTTAATTAAGAAATCTTGCATGGATTAGTGTTCTTGATTGTCTTGATTGATCCATCAACATAATTCTTCTATTTCCGCTATAATCTAGGAGTTATTTATGACACAAACGTGGTTATTTATCGTTTCTGATCACACTGATCTGGTATTATATTTATTAAAGTAGGTTTTATTGGTATTATATTAGTATCGCGTCATTTATCGTGTTAATTTAAAATTTAGCATAAAATTATCATTACAATAGTGTTGTTCCATATGTTCTATTATTTCTGATAGCAATGTAAAGAAATAAAAAATCTGAAAAACTCACTGTAGTTCACGTTATTTATGTATTTTTGGAAATCACCGTCCTTTTTATAATATTTTCGACGGCCATTAAAACCAGTTGGGGTCACGAGAACAAGTTGGTGTTTTTACAACATATTTTTTAAAATAATCAAAAGTTATCGACAGCTTCAAGTACATCACTAAAATCTTTATCAGCTCGCTTGCCGACGGTCGCGTCGACTATTTTGTCGATATTAATTAAAAAGGGGTCCGTGTACAAGTTAATATTAAAGAAAATTAAGCAATCTACCCACCGCAGAAGTTTGTAATGAATTTTCGCAATACACAAAAGTTGCGTTGTATACGAAGCAAGGCTGTGGTTATACTGGCAAGTTTCTTGGTAAAACAGTGGTTATTAGGTTCTATTCATGGGCTCAGATCAACCTAGAGAATAAGATGGCGCACGGCGTATGATTTAGGTGAAGCCAAAAACCATCAAGAAACTACGCTACTATCGTATAGGTACACAACACGTACACATTGACAAAAAAAAACCTACGCTACTGGCTTGGTCATTCTTACCTCGACATTATGTGCATTGCTTTATGGTATAATTTCATGTACATAAGTAAACATAGTACATTATAAAAGTGTGGCCAGGACTGCATTTTGAGGTTCTTTTTAAAAATTGTGCAGTTTTTTTACAAGTCAATTTTGAAAAAGCCTTGGCTTTGGCTTTTTCAAATTTCAAAAACTCTAACAAGTATGTGCAGTTTTAGAAAATTAAATCTACTAAGGTTGTATATTGGAACGGAAATGGCTAACGTAGAGTTTGGGAATAAATCTTATTTTCCGTGCAATTGTAAATGTTTTTCATGGCAACATTACCACGCGCACACGTTTAAAAAGAAGTGGCTTCAGCGAGATATAACGCAGTGTTCCATCTTTTCTTTTAGATTGATCTGAGTTCATGGTATAGTAACATACTCCGCCAGGTGTTATAGCATTCAGAAACAGTAGTAACGTCAATCGATGCTGAAGCAAGACTTCGGTCTTCATAGATAATTTACAACAAGTTCGAAGGAGACGGATGACGATGACGTAGTTATGTATTTGCTGAATGCTAGACCTTGTTTTTTTTGGATAAAGGTTTTATTTAAGTTTTCTGTGTATCAGATTTTGATAAGCCGAGACTAAGATACCTACGAGTACGTATCTTAATTTACTATATGCGACACTTATAAGGTTAATAAGGTCGTATGCTCAGAAAAAACGATTCTATTTTATTATCAAACAAATGTTTAGGGTCCTTACGTATGAAATTGGCGTTTTGTACGGGAGGAATAAAAAGTCGATTTTTTTTTTGTAAAATATATTTAATTAATCAAAGTATGCACCGTTGTTATCTATGCACTTTTGCCATCTTATGGGTAGTTCATTGATCCCTTTGCTATAAAAACCATGGGGGCGAGAATCAATAAACTCTTTGAAGGCGGTTTGGACTACTGCATCGGAGTGGAATTTTTTTCCTTGTAAGAAGTTGTCCAAATTCCGGAAGAAATGGTAATCTGTTGGAGCAAGGTCCGGGGAGTACGGTGGATGTCGCAGACATTCCAATTGTAGCTCAGCTTACTTAGTGGTTGTTTGTTGTGCAGTGTGTGGTCTTGCGTTGTCGTGAAGCAGCAGTGGCCTAGAGCGATTGACCAATCTCGGTTGTTTAACAGCTAGTTCTTCCTTCATGGTTTGCAGTTGCTGACAATAGATATCTGCCATAATCGTTTGGCCAGATATAAGAAAGCTGTAGTGAACGACACCGGCGCTAGTCCACCAAACACTTACAAGTAACTTTTTCTGAGTCAATTTTCGTTTAGGGCAGGATTTGGCTGGGTCTCCAGGGTTCAGCCATTGCGATGAGCGCTTTCGATTATCGTACAATATCCACTTTTCATCACAAGTAATGATTCAATTTAAAATCCCTTCATTATTGTGTCGGTTGAGCAAAGTAACACAGCAGGCGACCCGTGTTTGCAAGTTCGATTCACTCAATTCATGAGGTACCCATCGTTCGAGTTTTCTTACTTTCCCGATTTGCTTCAAGTGGATTAATACAGTTTTGTCACTTACCCCGAAGCCTGCTGCTATCTCTGAAGTGCTTTGTGATGGATCCGCTTCCACAATAGCCTTTAATTCTTCGTTTTTCACTTTGATCTCCGGCCGTCCACGGGGTTGGTTCTTAAGGTCGAAATTTCCAGAACAAAAACGTTGAAACCAAAAACGTACCGTGCTGTCTTTAGCGACACCAGCGCCGTACACATCATTAATTCTTCGAGCTGTTTCTGCAGCACTGGTGCCACGGTAGAACTCGTACTCGTAAATATACCGATATTTCATGTTTTCCATTGCGCGGTAATAAGCGACGCCAAAGAAAAAATAATGAGGAAAATAACAAATGAATGACTGTATTCCAAAGAAAAAAAAACCAGCTTAATGAATTTATTAATTTGAATTTCAAATTCTTAACCAAAGAAGAGATATTTCAGATCAAATTGATCAGTACGACAAAACGCTGATTTCATACGTAAGGACCTAATAAATACAAACAAATTATGGCATGAATATTGCCAAAAAAAACAGTAAACTACAATTCGAGAAGAATAAAAACTGTCAGTAGCCATAGTTTTATTCAAAACTAGCCAAACAGTTTTTTGAGATTACATCTTTAGTATTCCGTCGCTTCGTCAAATGCTTGTGTGTGTTTCAATTTAAGAAATTCATGTTGCAGGCTTTGATCCGCGCATAGAGCCTATTACTTTCTGTTTCTTACCTCTAATTTTTTTTGAAACCTTTGAAACTATCATTACGACTTCATACATGAATTTTAAATTAACAAAAAAAATTCGGAGACGTGTTTTTAAAATTAAAATCTGCTCAGATTTCCTTCCACACCGATAACCAACACATAAGAGTCCACTACCTCACACATCCCCATTCAACCTAACCTACCTACTCGTCACCCTCAACCTCCAGTAACCTACCCTCTGGGACCTCCCCTCCCCACGGGTCGTAATAGCCCCACAATTATCGCCCTATTAAGTAGTAGGGACGCAATCGACGATGGGCCCGCTGCGAGCCTCTGGATGTTTTATGATCCAGCATATAGCTGGGTATTTGTATTGTGTGTGTGATGTGAGTATGGCGAGCGAATTTTGGGTAAAGGTTTTCCCTAGAGAGCTGTGAATGTAACCGGGGCACGTTATTGTTACCAAAGAAACCTTGTTTGTTCAAGTCTCAGATCAATCTAGAGAATAAGACGGTGCACGGCGTATGATCTAAGTGAAGCCAAAAACCATCCAAAAACTACGCTACTGTCGTATATGTACACAAGACTCACACATTAACGCAAAAAACCACGCTACTCGCTTGGTAATTCTTACCTCGACATTATGTACATTTGTTTATGGTAAAATTTCGTGTACTTAAATATACATAGTGCCTAATAAAAGTGTGGCCAGGACTACATTTTGAGGTTCTTTTTATAAAATGGGCAGTTTTTTTACAAGTCAATTTTGAAAAAGCCGTAACATTAAACTCTTACAAATATGTGCAGTTTTAAAATATTAATTCTCCTAAGGTTGTATATTGGAATGGAAATGGCTAACGCAGAGTTTGGAAATTAATATAAGTTTTCGTGCAATTGTAAATGTTTTTCATGGCAACATTACCACGCACACACATTGAAAAAGAAGTGGCTTCAGCGAAATATAATGCAGTGTTCCATCTTTTGCTCTAGATTGATCTGAGGTTCAAGTACGGAACAGGCAGTCTACAAGTTACGGAATGCGACTACGAACACGAAGCAATTTTAACTTAACCATGTTTTCACATAAGCGACAATTCTCTTTGTTGATAATAAAAGTCGTTAAGCCTTGAATATTCGCCAAATGCGTCTATTCAACTCGTAATAGGGAAGAAGCTACGGACCCTACCGATATGAAAAAAATATCACCAATAAGATCATTCTGTTACCTATTAATTAGCCTTATTAAAATATTATATTACTTACTAGATAGCGAGTAAAAAAATATTAAATGAACGTTGTTTTCGTTCTCATGGCGTGCAATACCGTGCTTACGGAGATTACGTTACTATATATTTTTACACCTTCGGATAGGAAATTAAAAATATGATTGATCGTCCTTTTACCATATTTTTAGAGCTAAAATTGAGTTAGTTTAGTAATATTTTGTGTTATTTTGAAGTATTTCGTCAGATCACGTGACCACTGACACCCGCGAGCTCCTTTGCGGGGGACGGGCCAGTCGGCGCCAGCGCCTCACGAAGGAAGGACGTACTCGCCTTGCCGAAAAATATTTTCGCATTTTTTTTCTATTTGTACGTAAATCATCAATTAAACAGTGCTTAATTATCCAGAGACAATCAAAAAAAGTAGTTTTTCAAGACATTTGATAAGTTTTTAGTGACTTTACTACTAGTGAAAATATTTGGACAATAATTGATCGCGTTGTGAGTAGAGGGTACAGAAGGTTGATCCGATGAAAATGGGAGATGTCACCAAGGCAGCTAGGCGTAACAAAAAAATTGGACTCCAACTAGGTAGCTAAGTGGTAAGTACCTACCTACCTATTAATATTTAATTACCACATAAATATTTTTACCCGTTTGTTCTTATTGTGTAGACTGAAGTGACTAACCCTAGTGTCTGAGTTTTTAGTGGCATATGATTCGGTCTGACGTTTGTTTTCCTGATAAAAATACTTAATAGAAAACTACAGACGTGTCCTCCGACCTATGTTAACTCTCAGGGCTTCACCGTCCATTACACCTTATTGCGATGATTGTTGGATTTAGCCGCCGACGCTGTGCGACCATGAACCTTATTTTGCTGTGATACTAGCCGCGGTCGCGCAGCGTCGTGCTGTACTACAATCATCACGCCACGGCACGGGCCCCATTGTACATGTTGCTCATGATAATTATCCAAGTGCAAGACTTGTCAGAACTGTGCATTTTTTCTTGTTATGTACAAATGTACTGTAACGTGGTGGAAAAAAAAATATAAAGAATTTATTTAATTTAATATTTAATATAGGTTAATGTTAGGTTGAGGTGAAAAGTGGTCCACGTTATCGGGGGGGAGATGGGACAAAAGGAGAAATGGTGGCAAATGAAACTTTTGCACCTGTATTAAAGAGCTTGAAGAGCTGAAGCTAACTGTACCTTTGAGGAAGGTGTCGCAGCTACCTAAGCGAACAAAAACAAAATTAAACCTGGATAAGCTTAAGTCGATAAGAACAAAGACCTCTGTTACCAAAGACCGTATTGTTGTTTATCTGTGAGTTGCTGTGTGAGGACAAAATTAAAAGATTTGTTTTTAAGGTTAAATCAAAACTATTTATTGGTCGGAACCATAATTACTTAAAGTACATGCAATTTTCTTAAATTTAAAGCGAGTATTCTTACCCTGTAATGACCAGAAGGGTCTTAAGCTTAAAATTCTACAACCTTAATCGTTATAGAGTTAAATACTATTTAATACTATATTTTAACACACTTAAATTGAAGCGAACCTATTAAAACCAAATCGCTTAGAATGTAGTTATGAAATTACAGCTCTGGTGCTAATACTGTCTGTAATATTAAAGTAATATAAACTAATGTGATTCTAAATGTTAATTCACAATCAATGCTAGTAAATCGGTAGCTAAGCGATTTACTAGAACAACAAAAGGTATTTCTATTCAAAACTTATGTTCACTAAAGCGCAGATCATACAGTGAAAACGAGGACTGTCTCATACGTCTACACTCTGTCCAGAAGGCTTGAAATTGTGAAAATTAGTAGAATAATATGACCATACCTGTCATAGAGAAAGTAACCTTGTGGCTATGACTTTTGAACAAAATAAAGGGGTTACTTGTGAATCCATGGATAAGTTGCGTGTGGTACTTGCTTTCACGACGCAGCAGGTACGCTTGGAGGTTAACATCCGCAAGTGGATACAATGGTGTATGCTTGCCGGTAAGCAACGTGGCTTGGGTCCGCAAGTGGGAAGAAAAAAAATGACATGCAGTGCAGTTACATCTGCAGGAATCGGGGTGCCGTAGTCGTTGCCAGTTCGTCAATGGGGAATTGATCAATCCGGGCAGAAGAGGCTATGGACAAAAAGACGACAGAATCAGAATCACGTTTCTTCTTTATCGGGAAAATTCTGAGATCAACTTTTATCACAACAATTTGAAATGATTGTTTCATTCCATCACAAAACTAACCTTTTACGCCTCTTTCTAAATGCTTCCGCCCTAAGGCAGACGAAGTTCCGGAGCACCATGTCTTTCACCTTGTCTGTCTCGACCAGAAAAGACCAGAAAACTCAACTCGAGCTATCACAATAGAATGCCCTTCAAAAAAGCAAAATCATTCTGTCACTTTGGAACCGTTTCGACTCACGCATCCACGCATGACGTCACCACACTTAATCCACTACGTCTTGTACGCAAAACTATTTTTTATTTACGTTCCATTTTCCCAACAAGGTTATGTAAAATAATCCAGATAAAAAATAGATAGAAAATAGATAATTTTATTCTCCTATCTTTTTTTTTTATTATTTGGCTTGATCCGTCGGACGGAAATGTGAAACGGATGACAGCAACATGCTAACTGTCACTGTCAGTGTCTAATAACTTACATGACTTCAAAGTCATTGCTCAATACCGTAAATAAAAATAAAATCATATTTGTTATTTAATGTCGAAGACAATTAAATATCAACTAAAAATGCAAAAATGAATGTTTAAGTGTCGTGCAACGAAAAAATGCATTGTAAGTAAGTAGCTACGCTACAATACCCCCGTTTTCGGAAAAAGAGGTTAACGTAGTTAACCGTAAAAAACAGCAGGAGCAACCGGAAAAAAAAGAAAGACGATTAACTGCACTGCCGCAACAAAAAATATGACAAAAGGCCATACCTCCGAAAACGAATAAAAAATTGTTAGCAGACAATTTCTGTTACAAATTTAACTCGCGGATCGATTAGATTGACAACACTTTTTTAAGACTAGTATTTATCGTTCTTTCATCACCAGTCGTTACTATTTATTAATGTTATCCACGCAAATCCTTTCACTCTGCAAAATTCATCTTGTACTCTACTTTCGATACCCTTTTCACACGACTTTCATAACGATCTCTCATGCTGTCCACTTCAACCCTCACACATTCATCTCTACATACCAAAAAATTCTCATTCACTAAATTCAACCTAATCTGCCGTAAAGTAAAATTAAAATCTAAGAAAATTGGCTTGCTAATACTAAGTTACACGACTTCAAACAATGTGCTACTAATGTTCAAAAAATTTAAGATATATAGCTAAATACGAAGGAAATCCTTCGCGTGGAATTCACCAATTGAACCTTATCCCTATTTCCTATCGTGACATCATCAATGGAAGCGAGTAAATCCTTCAAAATAGCATGGAATGTACCGTCCATGATAATTTCTCGACCTGTTGCAAGGAAATAATGGGTATATTCCGTGGCTAAATTAACGATACTGTTTAGAAAAAGTTGGATTTGCTAAGGGTAATTAACAACTAAATAATAATTATTAAATTTGCGTTGCGGATTATGTGTAGTGGCGTGTGCGTGAGACGTGGTTATCGCATAAGTAGAGTGACCCTGTGTTGGAAACGAAACAGCTGTCACTAAATGTTCAGAAAAATAATCAAAACGAACCAAACGGTTCAAACGTCGATGAGTGTTCACCGTACCAATGGGAATACGAACTTTCCGTTGTCCCGCAGAACTCAAACGTATATGTGGAGTAGCAACTAAAGACACACTAAGGTTGGGTGAGACAAACGTGGCCTCCTCATCGGAGAGTGTTCCAGAATGAACCGACATGTTTCAGTTTTAAATTTGAGAAATTTTAGACAGAGAGTGTAGTTTAACACAATAGTAGGTGTAATAACCTATAAATCGATCTTAAACTTAAAACAATTCACCGTTAAATTGCTTAAAAACTAAATTTTCAAAATTATTTTTTTAATTAATAATTTTGCCTTCACAAAACAACTCCAAATACTAAAAAAATTCGGGCGCCATTGTAACGTGGTGGAAAAAAAAATAAAAAATTTAATTTAATATTGATTATTTAAGATAGGTTAATATTTAATATTTAATATTTAATATTGGTAAAAGTTAGGTTGAGGTGAAAAGTGGTCCACGTTATCGGGGGGGAGATGGGACAAAAGGAGAAATGGTGGCAAATGAAACTTTTGCACCTGTATTAAAGAGCTTGAAGAGCTGAAGCTAACTGTACCTTTGAGGAAGGTGTCGCAGCTACCTAAGCGAACAAAAACAAAATTAAACCTGGATAAGCTTAAGTCGATAAGAACAAAGACCTCTGTTACCAAAGACCGTATTGTTGTTTATCTGTGAGTTGCTGTGTGAGGACAAAATTAAAAGATTTGTTTTTAAGGTTAAATCAAAACTATTTATTGGTCGGAACCATAATTACTTAAAGTACATGCAATTTTCTTAAATTTAAAGCGAGTATTCTTACCCTGTAATGACCAGAAGGGTCTTAAGCTTAAAATTCTACAACCTTAATCGTTATAGAGTTAAATACTATTTAATACTATATTTTAACACACTTAAATTGAAGCGAACCTATTAAAACCAAATCGCTTAGAATGTAGTTATGAAATTACAGCTCTGGTGCTAATACTGTCTGTAATATTAAAGTAATATAAACTAATGTGATTCTAAATGTTAATTCACAATCAATGCTAGTAAATCGGTAGCTAAGCGATTTACTAGAACAACAAAAGGTATTTCTATTCAAAACTTATGTTCACTAAAGCGCAGATCATACAGTGAAAACGAGGACTGTCTCATACGTCTACACTCTGTCCAGAAGGCTTGAAATTGTGAAAATTAGTAGAATAATATGACCATACCTGTCATAGAGAAAGTAACCTTGTGGCTATGACTTTTGAACAAAATAAAGGGGTTACTTGTGAATCCATGGATAAGTTGCGTGTGGTACTTGCTTTCACGACGCAGCAGGTACGCTTGGAGGTTAACATCCGCAAGTGGATACAATGGTGTATGCTTGCCGGTAAGCAACGTGGCTTGGGTCCGCAAGTGGGAAGAAAAAAAATGACATGCAGTGCAGTTACATCTGCAGGAATCGGGGTGCCGTAGTCGTTGCCAGTTCGTCAGTGGGGAATTGATCAATCCGGGCAGAAGAGGCTATGGACAAAAAGACGACAGAATCAGAATCACGTTTCTTCTTTATCGGGAAAATTCTGAGATCAACTTTTATCACAACAATTTGAAATGATTGTTTCATTCCATCACAAAACTAACCTTTTACGCCTCTTTCTAAATGCTTCCGCCCTAAGGCAGACGAAGTTCCGGAGCACCATGTCTTTCACCTTGTCTGTCTCGACCAGAAAAGACCAGAAAACTCAACTCGAGCTATCACAATAGAATGCCCTTCAAAAAAGCAAAATCATTCTGTCACTTTGGAACCGTTTCGACTCACGCATCCACGCATGACGTCACCACACTTAATCCACTACGTCTTGTACGCAAAACTATTTTTTATTTACGTTCCATTTTCCCAACAAGGTTATGTAAAATAATCCAGATAAAAAATAGATAGAAAATAGATAATTTTATTCTCCTATCTTTTTTTTTTATTATTTGGCTTGATCCGTCGGACGGAAATGTGAAACGGATGACAGCAACATGCTAACTGTCACTGTCAGTGTCTAATAACTTACATGACTTCAAAGTCATTGCTCAATACCGTAAATAAAAATAAAATCATATTTGTTATTTAATGTCGAAGACAATTAAATATCAACTAAAAATGCAAAAATGAATGTTTAAGTGTCGTGCAACGAAAAAATGCATTGTAAGTAAGTAGCTACGCTACAGTACCTATATGTGTCATATTAGTACATTGCACAGGGTTATCGGTATAGGGTGTACTAAGCCAAACGGGGGTCATTGTACTATTCATTATAAACAACGATTACTTTTTAAACTTTTTTATTTGTAATATAAATCGGGGAAAAAAGCATCTGCTTACATTTTGTCGACGATCGATGAGCTTTCTGTATGAAACAGCTGTTTTTTTTCTCGTGATTTCATTTGATTCAATTATTCACAAAAATTATACTAAGGTCAATATACCTAAGCCATTTCAAATTGAAACTGTGGCATACTTGCTGATGCCCCAACACCTAGTTAATAACATAGAAATGGGGAGTATTCTATAGTTAATAATAATAAATAATCCTTCTTGAACAATCGGGTAAAAATAAAATAATGATAATTATTATGTGTACTTACGATGTCAATATCGGAAAGCGGTCGTTGCGTGCGAATTGCGAACGGTGTAAATGACTAATACTAATTTTTGTTTTTGGTATAGCACATTTCCTAAACTAACCTACCTAAACTAGAAACAATCACATTTTTATGTTATAGCTGACCAACCACGGTCCGCAACACATTATTATTTTTAGCAGTGTAGTGAGCATATTTTTCTAACTTATCCTGGTTTGTTAACCGACTTCAAAAATTAGGACGCACTCAATTACATTGTATAAATTTTACGAAATGTTTGTTGCAGCATAACTTCGTCATTTATTTTTTATTTGAAAGAATATGCTTACTAACACTCTGATCAGTCACTTTGATCAAAATAAAGTATTTTTTTGTAAAAAATAGTATTTAATACAAAAATTCAAGCATTTGCATTCAGAAAGTAGTGTTCCGAGTTATGGCCATTGAATTCGAAAGAAAAGTTATTACATTTTCTTACAACAATAACCGAGCGAGAGATCGTTAGCGAGCGAAGCGTCTATGCTTCAGATTCGACGAAAATGCTTTCGTATTTCCGAATTCCGTCTGGATTTCTGTCCGGATCTTTGCCCAGACCTGTCTTAATCTACAGGTCGCATTTCTTAACCTATTCTCTTGAAACTTTGTGAGTAAGTCCGATATTTAAAAATAATTTTCGTGTCTAGGCGGTTATTGGAAATTTTTCAATATGGCAGAGATGTGATTTAAAAAAGGATATATCTGCATAATTGGAAAATTTCCAAAAAACTTTTTGATCCGAGTCAAAACAAAAATTTATATAATTGTCAAACCTGCTCACAAAATTTCACGAGAATCGGTTGAGGAGTGTGACCTGTAGAGGAGGACAAATACAAATACAAATAATTTATTTGGGTATAAAATACATGTGACAATTTCAAATCGGACAGACATCGGTCACGAGATCTCCAGCTCACAGAGTCACTATTGTATGTATTGTTATTTATTTATATTTATTAAATACAACAATTTCTTTGGTAACTGATACCAACCTGCATCTAGTCTTAATAGTTATTTTAATCTAGTCTCTATTGCATGAAGACTAGAATAGTAATATATTTTAAACTGGGATTATAGATTGGTAATTGTTTTATATTTTATGGTATCATGGAAAGAGACAAACGAGACGCTTTGAGTAATATGAATATTGTGTAATTAATATCTTTAAATTGCTCTATTTCATTTTTTCAGAAACAGAGATCAACGAAATTATCAAATTTTAAAGACAAGCGTTCAGCCAACAACAAATGCGAGTACTGAACTAAGGTGAGTTAAAAGACATTTAACATCTTATATTATTAGGGTGACAAGCATAGTGCATTGTCAGAGCTATGCCAAATGAAAATGCTATTGCTGAAGTTGTCGTATGTCCGGCGTCCAGCGTCTGATTGCACGGATGTCCGATTGTTTTCCACTACAGATCGCATTTCTCAACCGATATTTGTGAAATTTTGTAAATTTAGGTTTTATTTAAAATAGCGGAGATATTTAATTTGTGAGACGTTGCTCATAGAGCCACTACTTATAATCAGAGTGGCGCTGAACTGCTATGGGCATGCGTGACGCCAGTACAACCATTCACTTAGCGAGCGCGAAGCGCGAGTGAAAAACTTCCGTTTCAGTACTAAAAACTTATCCTATATTTTTATCTACAGATGCCTAGTTCAAAATCATCCGAAAGTTATCAGAGCATCCGAGGAACAGGGACTTTTTCACCTTCGAATAAACTGGTATTCATTTTTTTTGTGTACACAATGTACATAAATAAATTATTGATACGAGCGTTGGGACTTAGTATGGTTGCAAATTAATTATTATTTAATATTGTTTTTAGGAACAACAATATCAGTCTTCATTGCCGAATCTCATCGTCGAAGAAGAAGCAGAACAAGAACAGAAAGACAAAAGTTATTGGCGTATTATAACATTAGCTTCTTCTTCGTAAAATTTAAGGAAATATCAAGACCCAATGGTTTTGGTTGCGCCAAACAATCGATAGACTTGATTGGAGAAAAGCAAACAGGTCTTGCTTCTAAATTCACCTTTTTGTGAATAAAGAGTAACAATAGTAAATTATGTACCGAGGGCACAAAGCAGTGCCTTACGTCGCGGGCGGCTTATTGTACCTTGAGCGTAACGAGGGAATCTAGAGTTAACTCCCGAGCGCAGCAAGGGAAGATGAGTCCTGAGGGCAGCGAGGGGTTCAAGCCGCCCAAGACAAAAACACTGCTTTATCCTAGAAGCGAATCCTCTTCTAAAAATACTGTCTAATATTATACTCTCTCATAACTAATATAAAGGTACTAGTAAGGTACAGTCTTTTATTTTAAATTTCGTGCAGCTCGAGGAGCACGTGCTCGTATTTATTTCTTGGTAGCTAGTTCAATTTTCAAATAAACTCTTCTTACAGTGCTTATTCTGAGTTTTCATTCAATGTTAATCTCTTTGCTTGGAAACTCCCAACTGCAAGCTTCGCTCGAATTTATGTTTCATCTATAAAACCAACATTTGATTTTCATGTGTTAGATTAAGGATGTGTTAATCTGAGCGATTACTGCCTTTAAAGCATTTGATTTATTGATATTTTTTGATTCTCGGTTTATTTTGATTATTTTTTTGGTGTTTGCTAAAATCTAAGCACTATACATGTATTTCAGCTACAAAAGGTTTTTCAATATCCAATCTAAGACCCCTTTAGTCCAGCTAGAGAGGATTTTTTTACTATATTAACTACTAGCTGTTGCTCACGATTTCGTACGCGTAGATAAAAAAAAGCTCGTTCCGTTAGTTTCTTGTATTTGTCATTCACAGGTCCCACTCCGAACCTGCACCCTTCTCTCTACCATCATCATATTGCCAGACCATGGTACGGGCAACAGTTATCTAGTTGGCATTGGCAATTGTCTTTATACTGGGTTTGGCTGGCACTGTCCGGTTAAAACGTCACGCTCAGACAGGTGTCTATGGCAAGGGTAGCGGGTAGGTAAGCCGTTAACTCGGCCTCCAAGCTAAATCTAATAGGTAGCCAAGTCTAATATGGAGTAGATAGTTACAATTTGTGTAGTAAGTAGGTTATATACTTGTTGGTAATAGGTAGAAGTACTAGGAGTTACTCGTACTATGCCAAATATTTCAGTCTGAATGTTTAGTAGGAATTACCTACTACTCGGAACCAGCCAAGCCAAGTAGGCAGTATATAGATACTATGTATATGTAGTAATTAGGTAGATACTTGTAAGTAGTATCCTTCTTCTTCTACCTATAAGACTTGGCTGGCACCGACTTCAAATAGATGGGTAGCGCTTATAATAATTATATTAATTAATATTAGTGCTTTTTGTGGTTTGGAAGTCGCTTTAATTTTGTTACAATGATCACTTAAAACATCTTCTAACTTGACTTTTATTGAAAATCAGTTTACTAAAAAAATTAAGTAAACAAAATTAAGTCAAAGTGTAGTTTTTTATATCGTAAATTATGACACTTTTGTGCTAAGATTATTACACTCGAGGCGGTATTATAGCGCGAGCCGTATGCGAGCCCACTAATGGAGCCAATAGTGTAAATTATTAACGCACACGCGTTTCATGTGACGTTTTTCATCACACATGCGAGGGGAAAAAACACAGACTTGCATTAGTCAATACATTTTTCTGAAAATGTATGCGCATTTTGCTGCTTTTCCTCTTATCAAAATTTTACTAGGCATAATAAATAATAACATAATAAAGCGAGTACTTTGTTTAAATTATCATACCTAATTAATTGTCAATATTTTGATAAAAAAAATAATGTTTATTTACTATTATTACGTAGTTATGATACTTTAAATCAAGAATTTAAGAAAAGTAAAAAAAAACTCTTGTTGATTTATTTAAAAAAAGTCTAGTTTAGTTACTAGTGCGATAATGGTAAAGTAACAGCACACGTGCTTAATAGCTCGGATTATGATCTAAAACTGATGTAATAAAGTCCTTTTTACGAGTGAGAGTGATGAAAAAGATATTAAACACAAACGCGTTTTTAACTTCGAGTAGGAACATAATTATCAGCAAAATCAGGCAAGAAACTATCGAGATAATAATGAGGTTGTAAGTTCTAGGTCCACTATGTTTTCAATCATTTTAGTCATTTTTATACTACCTGCTGATTATGTAAAACAGATTAGTACTACCAACTCGTAGAATACATTTTTTAAGCGGGCCGTCGATTGAACAGCTCTGCTAGTCCTAGTAAATATGTTTTTTGTTATGAGATTTTTGAAATGTTGTAAGCATTGGTTTAGGATAGGTTGAGTAATTTATCCCTGGTACCGGAGTTCTTAGGATGCCCATCAGGAGCCCTATTCTTACGAAAGATATTTTCTGATCAATGTCTCTCTCGTTTTAAAAGTCATAGTGAGAGTGACCAAGAAACATCTCACGCGTCAAGAATAGCCCTCCAGGGCCATTCTTACGATATTATATTATTTCCCCTATTCCTACGCACGAGATATTTTTTGGTCAATGTCTCTCTCGTTTGAAAAATCATAAAAGTGAGAGGGACCAAGATAATATCTCACACTTCAGAGAGTCCGTGGTCTACGATTGTTTTTTTAGATTTTACACGCACGACCAAAGGGAATCAAAACCTTTAGATGCGGGATATTTGTGAGTACATACTTAATCTACCTATACTTATAAACAAACTACCGCGCTCATGCTGCTTATAAGGCTCAACTTTAAAACGCCGTTGGCTTCAAATAATTTAGGAAAAAAACATTACAATAAAGCATAACATCACAGAGGGCTTTCATTTTTAGGCAAAAATATTTTTTTCACGGTGTTTCGTCTGAATTTGTTTGTCTTTGAGAAATGCTAGCTCAATGTTCAAAAGCTTCGAGCGTTGATCACTAGAGGCGCTAAAACCAGCTGAGCGCCGAATGCCAAATGTCATTGGCGCATCTTAACCCCTTAAACCTAAACCTTTTGAATGAATATTAAAGACCGTGAAGGCATCGCTGGAGACCTCATCATTGGCATGATCTAAAAAACAAAGTCTGACATTTCGGGAGCAAACACATGGATGATGTCATGGTCGTCATCCGTCTCTTTCGAACTATTTGTAAATGACATTATTCGGTCTTGCTTTAAGCATCGATTGACGTCACTACGTGTTGCCCAATGGACCGGAATGCTATACTGGTGGAGTTTATTATTATACCATGATCATTGGGTACCAGTAAAAGACTGTCCCTATTACCAACAGTTTACGATCTGTGCCAGTAATTTTATCGATAGAATTAACCACAATTTTTGCCGAATTCCATGACGAAAGTTTTTTGAGTAATTTTTAAAATGTCGATATAATTTAACCGGCTCGTTGTAATATCGAGAGCGTGCTGGTGGCGGTTGTCAATTTTAGACCCAAGAATCACTGCCAACTATCAATCATAATTTATATCTACTTTTATAAGCGATGATGATAGCCTGGTTGGAGAAGGCCCGCCTCTCAAGCCAGAAGGAGCGGGTTCAAACCCAGCCTACGGCACGCACGAATTTGTTCATTGTGTGAACATATGTGCGTTTTGTATGTCATCTGCTACATGACTGGGTGAATGGCGGCAGGCTCGCGCCCTGTCACATTTGGGACTGAATATCGTCCGGCGAAGTGTGGGTGTTGTATTACACCTCTGCCAGCCCTCTCAGGGGAAAGTACTGACGATATGTTTACCAAAGCAAGTATTCAAAGTGCTCATGTTGTTACGGTTAACGCGTAGGTATACTATATAACTTCTAAACGCCTAAATACATCATAAGTTCCACAATTATTGCACTACTTTACTTTTGCTAATCGATTTTCTACATTGTCATTGTCTTCTGCCTAATACCTAACTAGTAGATATTTCTCAAAAATATCCTACTCAAGTTCATGACTAACCAACCACACAAACAAATTCAATATCACCTAATAAGAATTTCAAAGCACCACCGACAGTGAAAATCATTTGTACGCTAAATACACCTAACGAGTGATGTGACTGTGACTCACGATCGATTTTATTATCGATCAAAATCCGGATCAAATGAAGTATTCATATTCGGTGTAAAGTTTTTTTTAATGCCTGCCAGTGTTGACAGAGACGTAATCAATAAATCACTCGGCGCAACAAAGGTCTGAATGTGTGTTGATTGTGCATCGCGGGAACGCTTTTGGTGTGGTATAGTGATGATTGGATATGTC
This sequence comes from Peribatodes rhomboidaria, assembly GCA_911728515.1. Taxonomy (NCBI): domain Eukaryota; kingdom Metazoa; phylum Arthropoda; class Insecta; order Lepidoptera; family Geometridae; genus Peribatodes; species Peribatodes rhomboidaria. The sequence continues at coordinate 6,082,713 of OU452190.1, forward strand.
GATATCGATTTTTTTTTTCAAAAATTTATCGACTATCGATGCTTTCGACGTGGTCATGGACTTTCGATAAGAAATTATAATGAAGTCAACAATCCAGTTTACTGTTTAATGCCAAAAGAATAAGACAATTTAACTCGAGAAGTGTAATTAAACCAAGTCCAATAAATATCAAATAAACAAAAATAATAACTTATTCCTACACTACACAGTAATAAATAGCTCAAGTCTTAAAAACATTTCTGATCAATTAATAATATAGGTACTGTACAATGTACCACTGCATAATGTTGTACCATCCCAATTAACAATCAAGGATCTTCAATTTAGGTGGTCCGATAAAACTTGTCGATATCGATAAATACATCATTGTCTCAATCATTTTAAGAGGCTCATTGGTGGTCCGCCGATGCTTTGATGAAATCTGCCGAATCACGGCACGCGATTCGAATACGACGATGATATGACTCTTGTGTCATTCACCAACTCTATCGATAACTTGCGTGCTATTGTCACAGCTCTATAGTTAGAGAAATAGAGTTGATATTTCTCTGACGATTAGTTAAGAAATTGCAAGTAATTTTGTGGGTTAGGTTAGATAAATCGGTGTCTATTAAACTGTTATTATACGAGTATTGATGAGGGGTTAATAAAATATTGTTAGGTAGTTCGCTGGCAGCCAATGTGTGGCGATTTCATTACGAAGCGATTTGGGCAGATCACTTTGTCCCGAGAATAAGGTCAAATTGATCGGTGAACTTTCGGAGAGAATATTGAATCTATTCTTATCATGACCTTTTTACTAACTCTCTTATTCGTAAACGTTCGACAAGCTAATCTATTCTGTTCAAATGTTTGCGTCACTTTCACGTTGGAAATTTTTTCGTCAGTGGGAAGAAGACAGATCATTTCATACCTTGACAGCATATTAATTAGCACATGTTAGTTTAACGCTAAAGTTAAACGAGCTTTTAAAAAATATTCTTCTATGATAAATTAATGACGCTGATCGCTATTAGGTCTACAATGATCTTATGAGCTTATCAAAAAAATCATAAGTTTTCTCTTGAATTCATCCGAATAGTTTTTTTTCATCGTCATTATCCTACAGCCTTCCTTATCCCACTACTGGGTATAGGTCTCTCTTTTTTGTGTCGTTACGGCCCTGTGCTGTTCTCGTGTCCAGGGGCCCCTATTCGGAGATTTGAGATTTTGGTCTCACCTTTTTTCGTCCTTGTTGCTCTCGTTTGAAACGTCATAAGTGTGAGAGTGACCGAGAACCATCTCACGCGTTAAGAGTAGGGGGACTAATTAAACTACAATGTCCCCTCGGTTTCTTATCTCTTCTTCTGAGGTGAGGCTTCCTTTCCGAACTAGGCGGAAGAGTCATTGTTTAAATCTAACTTTAACTTCAACCGTCCCAATTAGGGCCCTAGAGCAAACCCCTACTGGGTTGCCGGAGCAACTCGACTCCCCTCCCTCGGCGACAGCCCAAGCCGAGGCCCTACCTTAGAGGTGCCCTCTAGCTAAGCGCCCATAGCTTTAAACATACTTAAGGCCTTGCGCGATCTGCGCTTGCCTAATGCCTGGTACACTGTAGAGGCCTCAGTGGTCAACAGCATTAGTCCTATCCTACTATCCTACTAATATGATAAACGCGAAAATTTATAAGAATGGATGGATGGATTGATGGATGTTTATTACGCTTTCACGCCGAACGGCTGAACAGATCTGGATGAAATTTGGCACAGAGATAGATTATAGTCTATAATAGCACATAGGATACTTTTTAACCGCGGGTGAAACCGCAGTTCATTCATTAAAAAAATGTAATGATGACGATATACCTACTCAACTCATCGCAGGTGGACAACTAATTCTCTACTTACACGTATACCTTTCATCGCACCATATTCAAGATCCACGTAATGAATTTCCTTCCCTGACTAATTTCCTTTTTCAAATACCAAGTGTTGTGCACACGCTCACTTAGGCCAACTTAACCGCTTATAAATGGCCTCTCACATAATGGTTAGGTTACATTAGTCCGGCGCGCGCCCCGCTGGGCCAAAATTGCGCTAAAATTGGCCTCCTGCGGCCCGAAATCACTAACACATTAACTTTATTACTTAGATATTGAGTGCCGTAATTTGCAAGGGTACGTTTGTTTTGGTTAATGATGTATTGTTGATGTTCTTTTTCGTTTTGAGTAATGTGTTGTTTTTCATTCAATTTGTGAGCACTAATGGTTTTAAAGACGTTAGTGACTTTGTCTTTCTGTCTCTGTTTTTTTAAGTCCTTAGGACTTATGCAAACAGGCAGTTTCTCTCTGTTTAGATTGAATTTTGTTGTGGACTATCCTTCGGTGAATTGGATGGCGGGTAATTGGACTTTCGGCTTGTTATGTTTTTCATAGAAGTAACAAATCTGAACCGTCTGTTTTTCTGCTTTTGTTTGTTAAATAGGTACTTACTTGCCACATTAATTGCTTTGAGCATGTATGAAAAGACTCATAGAAGTGGAAGAAGCGAAAGATATGTGCCAGGATCGTAGCACGGTAGCACCTATGAGAAAAAGGGTGTGACTAAATGTAGCTATATGCTTCAGAAATAGACATAAAGGATGTCATATCGCTAAGAGCAAGGTCTTCTAAAAAACCTATCGGAAGTATTTAAGAAGTTTTTCATTTTGGTAGTGGACCGTGGTGTAATACAGAATTATAGATAGATTATCTATTTAGATAGATTATCTATAATTCAAATTAAATTAGCATATCGTCACGCCTTTCCCTCGAGGGGGCTGGCAGAGGTGTAATACAACACACATTTCAACCGACGATATTCAGTCCCGGATGTGACAGGAGGCGAGCCTGTCGCCATACACCAGGCTCCAGTCAAGTAGCAGATACAATACAATATACATACATATATAGCATACAATACGCGCAAATGTTCACACAATGAACAAATTGGTGCGTGCCGTCGGCTGGGTTCGAACCCGCTCCCTCTGGCTTGAGAGAAACTGCACATTCTTTAATTCGCATACCGCTGGTCTACAATGACTCAGCTTATTCAATATTCATACATTTCCTATGAACCTCAATATTTTATCTCACAAAGTATTCTCGAGCGATAAATCGTATGAATTCTCAGCATTCCTACTTACGAGCCACTTTGAATCAATATTCCAAAACGAACAGACCGATCGCGGGAGCAAATGAAGTCATAACAATGGCCTTAACCCGCAACCAAAACGAAACATCTCTTGAAAATCAGCAACGAAATTTTAACCTTTTTTCTGGTGAGCTGAAGTTTATTTTACGAGAAAGAAGATTCAGGCTTCAAGGGTCAGGTTCTTGCCTTCAATTTGCATATTTTCATCCCTTTTACTCTTGTAAGGATCTCGGTAAATAGTTGAAATAATTTAGAAAGAAGTGTTTTGCTAGACATGGTTAAGGGTCACCAAGTTGTATTGTTTTTTTTTTATGTAGACGTCATTTATCAGGCGAGTTGGTGGTCAAACGTTGATCACGACTCGCCTGATGTTAAGCGACGTTGTGGTCTAAGATGGAGCACGAAGACCTGGAAGGTACTTACTCACTCTAGCCTTGAAGATACCCAGGTTGTAGTTAGTCGGGAATACAGATGATGGTAAAGTCAAAATCAAAAGTAAATGTCAAAATGTTTTTATTCAATTTAGGTATCAAAGATACACTTATGAACGTCAAAGTAATTTAAATACACTTGACCGCCTTGTAAAGAGCCTCTACTCAGAAGAACAGGCAAGAAACTGAGGGGCATTTTTTTAAAGAATATTTAAATTACAGTCTCACAAATTTTGGCTTACAACTCGGTAATATCTATGTATATAATTATACTAGTGGCTACTTGGCGGAAGTGGAAGGCTCCAGACATCTTTATCTTCTAAAAAACTCTTAACCTTATAATACCCTCTTTTCATTAATGTAGTTTTTATATGTGACTAGCTGTCATCCCGCGACTACGTTCGCGTTTATTATTATAATTATAATTATGTGAGCTATCCTATCTGTTAAGTTAGATCGAACTGCACACGGTGTGCAAATTTGATTGAAATCGGTTAAGTAGTTTAGGAGTCTATAGCGGACAAACAACGTGACACGTAATTTATATAAATTAAGAAGATTTTAATTTTCCCTCAGTGAGCCCTGTTTTATTTTTCGGGATTTTATTGTAAAAACGAACGCAGTTGCCTAAAAAGTACTTGTTTGACTTAGTCAGTCTAAATCTCGGTACAGCCTATCCTATCCTCATTTCTAGTGTAAGGTGATCTATTCCGTGGTTCGTATTAGAAAGGATTTCCAGTAGTCTTATTTCTTTTTATTAACACCATAAATATAGATAACGAATTACAAGTATTAAACAGAGCTCAAGTCAGTATGCGTGGTAACGCACTCAAAAGACTCACAACGTCGTAAACGAAAATGAAAAAATGTCAAGTTTCTTATTTCAGTAAGCAAAATGATTTACAAAAAGCCGGCCAAGTGCGAGTCGGGCTCGCGCACGTAGTGTTCCGTACGGCAAAAAAGACACGTTTATTAATAGTGCCTCATAGGAGCCTCCTATGTATTTTTTTATTATGTTTTTTAGTATTTTGTCGGCAACAGAAATACATCATCTGTGAAAATGTTAAATGTCTAAATATTACGGTTCATGAGAAACAGCCTGGTGACAGACGGACAGACAAACAGACGGACGGACAGCGGGGTCTTAGTAATAAGGTCCGTTTTACCCTTTGGGGTACGGAACTCTAAAAGCAGGTTGGGGCTTTCTGTTAAGGATAAAATACTTGTGTTAGAAGACCACGTTACTTCATTGAGTAGCAATGCTAGTTCTCTGGCTGAGGTAAGAACCAGCCCTTTGGTCTTTTGATCTTTCTATCAGCCGCTTTGACAGCTCATTGAAGAGTAAAAAGTAAGTAGGTAACATGGTACAATAAAATACTCCGCCAGGTATAGCATTCTGGTCACGTGGGCAACACGTAGTGACGTCAATCGATGCTTAAGCAAGACCAAATTAAGTCACTTACAAATAGTTCGAAAGAGACCGATGACGAGTGACGTCATTATGTGTCAGCTTCCGTAATGCCAGACCTTGTTTTTTTGGATCATGGTAGGGACCATAAAAAAATTTACTTAAAGATGGAGGAACATCGTTAGGTACAGTTGTCATTTTAAGTTGTAACAAACTCATCACATTTTCGATTTCCATAAAAAATGCAAAACTCACTACACAACCACCATAATAATAAACCATGTTCCAGTGGGACCTTATTCTTACGCGTGAGATATTTTCTGGGCATCACCTCTTTCGTTTAAAGTCGCAAGAGTGAAGAGACCGAGAAAGCATCGCACGCGTTAGAATAGGGGACCTGGCTCTCTATTCTTACAACTTGATATATTTTTTGGTCCTTGTCTCTCTGGTGTGAAAAGTTATATGCGTGAAAGAGACCAATATACGTCTCACGCTTCGAATAGGGGACTTGCTCTCCTTTTCAACGCTCCATCTATTTCTGTCTTATATCAGTCTCATCCATCGAAGGTAGTTCTTCGTACCGCCAAACATACAACAAAAATTGCTATTTTCATTTTGATCAAACAAGCAAAAAATTCACATTGGAAGGAATTATCCTTAACCATGTGTGGTCTTAAAACGGGTAATAATTGCATTCTTACTTAATAGAGCATTAATACATCGCTAGTGTTACCATGTTTTGTGGAAAAAATAGGACTTTCTAACAAGATGCACAACACTCCCTTTATAATTTTTTTAGTTTTCAATTAGGTACTTACCTACTTATTCCAATTGGTTATTTAGGACTCTTATAAAAGTATCAAGTCCTTTAATACATTTTAACACTATTATAAGGTACATGCTGAAACATAAATTAAACAACATGGTATGTAAGTATAAACCAAAATCATTGCTCACATGATAAATAAATTAATTCGGGATTTTTTTACACACAGCCGCCTGACCCCAAACTAAGCAAAGCTTGTACTATGGCTGCCAGAGAATGATATACATACGTAAAATAAATTTTTAAAAACATACTTAAAATGGAAATTAACACCCATACATAGAACAAACACAATTGTATATCACATAAATGCTTGCCCCAAGTGGGAATCGAACCCTAGCGCCCAAGCTCAGAAGGCAGGTTCACTACCAACTGAGCCACCGAGGCAGTGATCATGAAGTAAGATCTTTATCGTCAGAGCAACTATCCATGTCTAATTGGAAACATTCTAGTCTTCTTGATTGCATGACTTTAAGTAAAATTAGTGGCTCCTCCTCCTCTGCATTCTTCTGGATTTAGTTTTGGGAAGTAGCTCATTTCTACGACTTTTTACGTAAAAAAATCATATCTCCACCATTTTGAAACAAAACTATCTATCTCCTTATACAATTTCAATAAAAACTATTGAAAAATGCGACCTGTACTCCTCGTATAGGAAGCCGGACAGACGCCGGACATACGAAAGCATTTTCGCCAAATCTGAAGCATAGACATTTCGCTCTCTAACGCTCGCTAGCAAAAATCAGTTTTACGCCCGTGTGATAGAATTATCCGTAAAACTCCTTACATCACGCTCACCCCAGTGACACGTAACGGTCGCTCTCACGTTGTCGTCGTAATTGGCCGTTATTTACTGAATTATAATTGTTCCACGTGTTTTTACACACGCATTACATGCGCGTCTTACTTTGTATTTATTGGCACAACATGCATTCACTCGATACATGACGTGCACAGGTACCCGTAGATACAGAGACAGGTACCTGTAGATACAGTTACAGGTACAGTTATTGCCATGCACGTAGAGACAAGCTTTTTGATACAGGTATACCTATTTGTAAAGGTATACCTATCATTAAGGTATATTAAGGTATACCTACAGGTACACCTATCCAAACTTCAAAGTCTGGATCATCGGCGCAAGGTTGGTAGTCTATCGGTTTTCTATCGGATACATTTCGGTGAGTATGCATCTGGTTTGACATGCAGCATGATCTTATTCTCTCTAGCCCGTTCTTCTTTAAAACAACCAAGAGTACAAAAAAGCAGCATCGTTTTATAGTCGATATACCGACAACACGCACAAAACGCTTTGGTTCTCATTTCTCATACGGACCGCTAGAGTGTGGAATACTCTGCCAGAGTGTGTTCCCCGACATTTATAATCTGTGTGTCTTCAATTAAGTCTCGAGTGAATCGGTTTCTTCTAGGCAAGCGTGCTCCATCGTAGGCCGCATCACTGCTTATCATCAGGCATGTTGGCGGCCAAACGCAAGCCTTTTAATTGTAAAAAAATATGTGAATTTAGTTTTGAAAAAAATAACTTTTTTTTCAACATCATTATAACAAGTTCATATAGGCCGAGTGGCTAGCCCTGATGTCACGAGCAAGTCACGAGTTTCTAGACCGCCTGGAGGCCTCTGACGTGGCTTGGCGATTGTTTGTTTATTTGTTCTTCCTTTTCCACCAATCTCCCCTATATGAGGTAATTCCGTCCAGCAGCAAGCGCTATACTACCAGATTATTGCCGCGAATACGCCGTTGAAGGTGAATACATGTTGCGTCGTTCTTATTTGTCAAAGAACCATTTATCAACCAATAGGAACACTTTCGAAAGGTACATCCATAAAAAGGTAGAGAATATTAGTAGAGTAATCTTACTCTACTATTTTATTAATAGCCCCTAATGTTTTAAACGAAAAAAACTGTCAAGATACCTCCACTATCTATTACACGTAATTTATTTTACGATATTATCAAGAAAATAACTGAAAAGTCAACTACAGTTGCATCTTTAAAAATATTAAGTAAGTACAGTTTTAGAATTTTTAGACAACATTTATTTGGTTTTTACCCGAAGGCGCAAGATGGATGGTTATGTTTTTCGAGTGTTTGCATGTATTTAAGTGGGTATGTATGCATGTATGTATGTAAGAGGTTTCTTTGCACGCCCTATAGCCTAAACAGCTTGATGTATTTCGACATGTGAGGTGTCATTTAAATCGTCCTGGTAGAAGTGACATAGGGTACAAATTTTTGCAGCCGGGTTTTTGTTGTTCTTTTAATAACGTTACCTGTTAGCCTACAAAAACATCGTCACGCCTTTCCCCCGAAGCGGCTGGCAGAGATACAACACCCACACTTCGCCGGACGATAATCAGTCCCAAATGTGACAGGGGGCGAGCCTGTCGCCATACACCGGGCTCCAATCATGTAGCAGATGACATACAATACGCACATATGCTCACATTGAACAAATTGGTGCGTGCCGTCGGCTGGGTTCGAACCCGCTCCCTCTGGCTTGAGAGGCGGGCCTTCTCCCAACCCAACTAGGCTGCCATAACTTTATTATTCTTTTTTTTTAGGCATGCGTTTGACCACTGACTCGCCTGATGGGAAGCGTTGTTCTTGTTAGTGTAAATAAACTATATTCGTTATTTCAAGTTCGTGCGAAGCCGCGTTCAGTCTCTTGTGAATATTTTACTTCCCACTCTATATTTACAGCGAGGGCTTAATTACTAATTAACGATATCGAGGATGCCGGTGCCAGCGCGCGTCAGCCTGTCACTGCGTAACCCGCCGGTGGACGGGGGGAAAGTTTGTACGCGGCGGAAAAATTGGGGTCTGTTAGAACGTGTACAAGTTTTACTGTTTTTTAAAGGAATTTGGGGACCTTGGTATAAATAAATACATTTGAAATTAGGGTCATTTAATTGGTGATGTTGGATAAAAGTAGGTAATGATAGTCACTAATAGCTTTATTCAAAGCTTCGTTTGCTCTTTAAAGTCTTTTAAAATATTCTAAAATACTATATATACTTAAGAAAACACAGTGTCATTTTACTTTAGAATTTTCTAGATAAAATAACAAAATTGGAAATATTCCAAGCCCGTTAAACAATTACCATTTAATTAATCCAGTAAACAAAATTCACCCATCCAAGTTCACATTGAAACCGAAAAAACAGTTACACGAAAATATTGTTTTTAATCAAACATAAACACTCATTAAGGGGTTAAAAGCACTACCATAACGAGCCATCGCTACTGGCATGAACAACTTTTTTACGTCCGTTTCTCTCGCTCTCTTGTTGAGTGGTATCGTTGTCTCTTTCTCTCGTAATTAAGGCAGTACGGTAGCAATGGAAGAAATTAGTTAAAGATACTTGGCCTCGTTCTGTGGCTTGTGTCAACAGACAAGTAGCGGGTCGCTTTTTGTACGTTTTAATTTCGAGCCTTCTTTTGTTTTTGCTTCTTTATTGGGGTCGTTTAGTTTGTGTCAGTGATCTGAGGGTTTTTTTTTAATGATGATATTATTTGATAATTGGATTGCGTTTGGTCGCCATCTCGCCTGTTAACCAATGATGTGGTCTACGATGGGCCAGGGTTGATTAGAAGAACCGAGGTTCGGTAGTTTGTGAGACAGTTTGTTAAGTAATATGTACCACATACTCGTAATTATCCATATTAAATGAAGCAGTTACTCGTATCAATTGACAAATTAGAAATTTCTACATTTGTAGTATAAAACAAAGCAGCTTGACTGCCTCGGTGGCTCAGTTGGTAGTGAACCTGCCACTGATCTGGGGGGCGTGGGTTCGATTCCCACCTAGGGCAAACATTTATGTGATAAACATTTGTGTTTGTTCTATGTCTGGGTGTTAATATCTATTTAAGTATGTATTTAAAAATATCTAAGTATGTATATCAGTCTCTGGCAGCCATAGTACAAGCTTTGCTTAGTTTGGGGTCAGGTGACCGTGTGTGAAAGTGTCCCGAATTTATTTATCATTTATTATTATTATATCTATTCGCGTCTGTCTCTGTCTGTATATCTCCTAACTCCTGCTAAACCAAGCAACGGATTTTGATGCGGTATTCAGCATCAGTTAGAAAGTTTTTTACGGAAAATTTATAAGTACCGTGAGAAACCAGAAATATTTAAAAATACTAGCTGCGCTCCGCGATTTCACCTGCGGTCCCGCAGGAACCGTTTATTTTTTCGGGATAAAAACTACCCTATATCCTTTTCTGTACCCCAGACAACGTGTATGCAAAATTTCATGATGATCGTTTGATTAGCTCGGGCGTGAAAGCGTTACAAACAAACAAACAAACGAACAAACTCACTTTCGCATTTAAAATATTAGTTAAGGTAAAATATAAAACCAGAAAAAAGGAAATACTTTTGTTATGAAAAAATGAAAAATACTACCTTGAGACTCTACAAAACCCATGTTGAAAGCAAAAACAAATTTGTTAAAACTCGATCTAGTTAGAAGTCAAGTAACTGGATCGTTCCAACCATCTACTCATTAGTGCCTGCGTTACACTCAAGGGTTAAGTTATATTGCTTAACGTATTTTTATAAAACTCCTGTGGACGTGTGAAGATGAAATATGTGCGCTTTGTTTACGAAACAACGCACCGGAAAATGCGATAATTCGGATGAATTAATTTTCATGAAGTGTTAATTGTTTCGGCATATTGTTAGCCAAATTATGTAAATTTGGAAATCCGACGAGATTTTCGAATAATTAACGCCTAAAGTGCATTTAGGTAATTGGATAGCGTATTTAAATAACTATAGCAACGTTCTCTTGCTCTACCTGTTATCTTGGTTTGTATGTACGCTTCGTAGCTTTAAAAATAAATAAATTCGGGACATTTCCACTTACGGTCACCTGACCCCAAACTAAGCAAAGCTTATACAATGGCTGCCCAGACTGAAATACATAAATATATATTTTTAAATACATATATTTATATGTATTTTATATTACAACAATTTTAGATTTATAACACCCAGACATAGAACAAATACAAATTTAATGTTTATCAAATAGATGTTTGCCTTAGGTGGGAATCGAACCCATGCCCCCAAGCTCAGAAGGCAGGTTCACTACCAACTGAGCCATTGAGGCAGTCAGTATTGTAACAGCCGTTTATTTTCCCGGGATAAAATATATTTGTCTTAATTCAGGATAGGCTCATTTATGCTACTAAGCATTTTCAGAATTCCTTCCCATTATCAGCTGCCAATGAATAAATAAAATACTTTCTGTCTCGATATTTCCCAGCAATAGTTACAACCTGGGTATCTCCAATCAAGTCAAGAGTGAATAGGCACCATGGGTAAGCCTCCTTCGTCTTAGACAACATCGTCACTTTGCATCACGTGTTTTGTGGTCAAATGCAGGCCCAATCAATCATAAAAAAAACATATACCTACACATTGACCGGGATAAAAAAGAGGTTTTATCTTATCTACTTTTAAATCTTAATGTACCTATGTATTTTAAAGTTAATTCAAATCCACTCAGCTGTTATGAAATTAAGTGATATTAAATACACTAAAGAGTCGTATTGTCCAAAGTTTGTAACGAACACCTCAACTAACGTTCTTAACATTCTATTAGTCTTTTTTGAAGCGGACTTTATTCCACAAATCGCTTTAAAACCAAGAATTAAACCAAGAACTATGGCTACGCAATTCTTGACTAATTAATTAATGACTTTCAATGACCAAACAGTCCGATGCAATCTATAAAACATGTACTTTTGGCACGCCAGACAGACAGACAGAACCTAATTTCCATCGCATTACAATCCCTAGATTTCTACTCCATCGCCCCGTTTAAAAGCTATTGCAATATTAATCGCTAAATAACGATATAATTGGCATTTGTAACTGTTTTAACGATCTGTTAGTACTTACTAATAGATTCTATTAGAGATTAGGACAGCTATCCGGCAAGTATCCGGCAAACAGATCTACATGTGACATTTTCTATTCCAGGTTTTTAATGAGACGGTTACCGTTAGATTAAGTACAAAAAGTATCCAATTTGTACTTTAAAGCAAGGTTTTCAAAGTTAAAATTGTCTTTACGTGTTTACTGAATGCTAGACCTTGTTTTTTTAGATCATGAAGCTTTCATTCCTACCAAACGTGTGGCATCGAAATAATTTATGGAAGAATCGGTGCGAGTCTAATTTCTAGTACGTGGACCAAATACAACAATAAGCAGACATACACTACACAGCTCCGTTGACAGTATTTTGTTGTGTGTATTAATAAAGAGATAGGGAGACGTACAAAAGACTGTAGCGAGAACGAGAAAACAATAATTATCACTGTTGCGTTTGTTTGTGACTACGGAGAATTATGTGAAAGCACCTAATTTTTGCAGACCATGATTGGGTTTTCGTAACGAATCTTCCTTATATTTGATCGGATGTGTTAAGATTTCCATCATAGTTTTTACACAATGATGATATTTTAATCACGGGTTTGAATGCCAATCCAAATTCCAATGTTTTATTTATTGTTATTGAATACTAGTTGATTCAGAGTCTACTAGGATATCTCTGGGCATTTGTTTGTTCGACGATAGCTTTATCTTTGATCCGATCTTCATAAAATTTTGCAGAAAAATGGTTTACCTAAATGCAATTTTTAAGTTTGTGTACGAGCAAAATCAGACTAGAGGCTATGAAGATAAGCGAGACCTCCGTTTGAGGCGAACAGCTAGCAGTATATGTTTATACTAGCTAGTCAGTCTACTCGCCAAAAAATAACACAGCTCATCCCTAAACTGATAACCACAACAAATGAATTCAGAATAATCGGTATAATTGTTCGTAAGCATTGAAAAAATCACTCAGCAAGGCATTACTGTCAGATGCCAACTGTTAATTACTATTTATTGGAGTTCAGGGGAATTAATAAATTGATTATACTTAGTGGTGGTATTTGAGTAGAAGATAGATTGTTTACAAAGTAAATGGGTAGTCGGAATGTGGAATGGTAAAAGGGTATAGCGAAAGTGAACCTTTTTACGTTTATGTTACGTTACGTTTTTTGTTCACATAACAATTGAGAAAGAGGTAGTTGAAAAAAGTTGCTTATTGTAGTTATAAGTACATGTATATGTACTTAGACCTACGATAAACAACAACCTGAATCTACCTACTCTATTTGTAACAATTAAAATTTTTTAAATACTTTTTGCGCTCTAAGATCTGCAACATTGTCTATCAATATGTCTGCTGCTATTTTTCATTGAGAGAAATTTTACTGCATGTCATCGATCGTCTTACATTTTACTCATTCGTAATTATTTTAAAATCGAATTTATGTATTATCAATCTAGTATCTAAACGTAGCCCTTACCGTCTTACCCCCATCCTACTAATATTATAGACGTGAAAGTTTGTAAGAATGGATGGATGGATGGATGTTTGTTACTCTTTCACGCCAGAACAGCTGAACAGATCTGGATGAAATTTGGCACAGAGATAGATTATAGTCTAGAATAGCACATAGGATACTTTGTAACCGCGGGTGAAACCGCGGGGCGCAGCTAGTATTAAATAAGTGTTGGATAGCTCGGAATAGTTTTGTTCAGCGTTTTGCCATTTTCGTTCGAGTTAATTTGAAAGGCAAAACACTGAACAACTATTCCGATGCTATACAACGTTTACTAGTAACGGTTAGATTATGTACCTTTATGTATTTCACCTAGGGAATGTACTTTTACTCTAAAGGAAGATCCAACTTAGTAATTTTAATTTCTAACTTATACGTACATAAAACTATACTTATGAAGTAGGCGCATCTTAGTCTAGACTTAATTATCTCCCTTGCAGCCGCTTCAAGCTACAAACTTGCACTGAGATAAGTACTGACTTGCATAATTATCTTAGGCTAGCAACCGAATCACTTTCTTTATCAGCTAGTTTCTCACTTGGCTGACGGGCAATAGTTACTAAGGACACTGAAGTAATCACCTAATACTGATGTATTTATTTATTGGTAGTAAGCTCAGCCTAGCATGCGCGCGCGACAAAATTCTTCGCTTTTTGTCATGCGAGAACGTGACAAGGCTATGTGTAAGCATATGTCTGTCTCAATAAATAGAGTCGACGTACCTTTGTCGTGTTGCGCATGCCGTGCTGATTCATTAGGTGGGGCAACGCTGCCGCGCAACAGTACTGCCGCTGCATTGCTGCTCGGAATGTAATCTCATATAAACTTGTAGAAACTATATTGTGACCAGTAGTGCTGCAGCAGCACTGCTGCATGCAGCGGAGTTCGGTATTATATTTTAATCTTGCAGATGTAGGGTCGAAGTAGATTCAGCCGTGATGCCGGGGAATTTGAACAGGGCATCGGTATCGCTTGCCTGTAAGTAAGAGTAAGAGGCTACTAAAAGGGGATCTCTATGGCGATGGGGCTCTAGCCACCCACTCAAACGAGCCGGGGAGAGCGAAATCGTGGGGTGGCCTTCTATGGTACAGGCTGGCGTAACGGGACAGCAGGTAGCTCTCTCAGGACGAGCTAATGTGCTGAGGGCTCCGGTGTTCCTCTGGAGATCCTGAAGCTCTACATTAGCCGCTAAGGTGGGCCGCTGGGGAGGATTTTGTAGATACATCCTATTTAACCTAGTGTGGTAGCCAGGTAAGTATCTTGCAAAGATGACCAGATGACCATCCCTTCCCAGAAAAAGAGCCGACAGCGAAACAGATAGGATATCAAGAGAGTAGTCAGAGGCTTGGGATGAAGAAGTCTATTGTCTATTAAGCAATTACAATTTATTAATCAGTAAATAATAAGGCTGCTGATGATAATGAACGTCTGAGCAATCCTTTTGCTTTCAGATTTAGTAACTTGCCAATTTTTTTTTTTTTACGTAAATTGGTGCAAATGTGATAGGAACATAACTACTTACAAAATTTTACTACGTAAAAAATAAAATACATTTACTACTACAATAATTTTCTAAAGAACAAAATATTATTTGTTGAGTTTTTTCCATAGTCGAGTACTTATCTAATTTGTGATCCTTTGTCACACTCAAATCATTGCTCGAAAAACACCATTCAATCTCATAATCTTGTAAGATTTTTTTGGGACACAAAAATAAGCACTTAATCCTCTAAAGGATTATCTCACCTCATGCTAAACAAACCTCCCAAGTCACATTTCGAATCTTTTGTGTCCATAATTGACTTACAAAGGACAGAGTCAGCGGGCGTACATTTTTGACAGATACTTGACGTTTTGTATTGATCCTTTGGTATTGGCTGAATGCGCTATGGATATTGAGCCATGTTTTTATTGCAATTGAGAATTGAATGCAATGGTGGGCTTGAACATAATATAATGTACTTTCGTGGAAGGATATCCTGCGAGTAATGACATTTATTGATATTTAATAAACTAGCTGCGTCCGGTGGTTTTACCCGCTAACTGCACAAATAAGCGAATGGATAAATTTGTGTGTTAATTTTTTTTTAAACTCAATGTACTATAATAATAACTAATTTAAGTACTTAATAATTAATTACATATTTAAATAATATATTATGACCGTAAAAGTACACAGTTAAACACTTTTGTTTGTAAGACTTGAATTTCATTTCATAAAAATGATTAAGCATGAAAATCTACATTCACATTTCACAAATTACCTTACTAATAAACATTATTTTTTACGTCTTGTACAATTATGTTTAAGAACTCTATTTATATAAATGTTCCTGTCCATACAGGTTGCCTGGAAGAAATCGCTTTAAATGATAAGGCCGCCCATTAAGAACTTAGTTAAGCCTTATTCAAGTACTATTGTAATTATTTTATGTTTTAAATTAAGTATTTTGTATGTCATCTGCTACATGACTGGAGCCCGGTGTATGGCGACAGGCTCGCCCCCTGTCACATTTGGGACTGAATATCGTCCGGCGAAATGTGGGTGTTGTTTTATACCTCTGCCAGCTCGCTCGGGGGAAAGGCGTGAAAGAGTTGTTGTTGTTGTTATTATAGTTAGTACCTGGATGGCCGAGCTTTGCTCGGTATTTTTTTTTATTTTTTAATTGTGTTTTTTGGATAATAACTAATTGATTTTAGTCTAACCTCAAAGCAAACACTCATTGACTTCGTGTTACTTAACAACGCCATCTGCTGTTGTGTCGTTAAAGCAATTAGTTGCTCACATAAATAGTAGTATTATTATTCGCCAATAGATGTCAGGAAGAGTCATATTTTTCAGTTGAGATTGATTATCGATAAAACACGAATAAAATGATATTTTCTAAAAATGATTCCTAGCTAGATCGATTTATCGCCCCCGAAACCCCCTACATACTAATTTGTATGAAAATCGTTGGAGCCGATTCCGAG
Source organism: Peribatodes rhomboidaria (assembly GCA_911728515.1). Classification (NCBI taxonomy): domain Eukaryota; kingdom Metazoa; phylum Arthropoda; class Insecta; order Lepidoptera; family Geometridae; genus Peribatodes; species Peribatodes rhomboidaria. The sequence goes on from OU452190.1 coordinate 6,098,952, forward strand.
ATTCCAATTATATATATATATATATACAAGAATTGCTCATTTAAAGGTATAAGATATAGTGCCTCGGAATAGCTATACAGTGTTTTTCGATAAAAAAAGAAAGATTAATGTTTGAAGAATATTTATTTGGCTATAACCATGATCCAAAAAAAAAACAAAGTCTAGCATTCCAGGAGCAAACACGTATGACGTCACTCATCATCGTCATCCGGTTCTTTCGCACTACTTGTAAATGACTTATTTCAGTCTTGCTTAGGCATCGATTGACGTCACTACGTGTTGCCCTCTTGACCGGAGTGCTATACCTGGCGGAGTATATTATTATACCATGACTATAACCGTCAAGGTCTATCAACACAAACGCTTACCTTTAAAGTACATTTCAATTTTGCATGCAATACACACATTTGCCAATCGTAAATACTCAGCCAATATTCGTAATAAAGACCCAATCATCAAATTACACATTGCCAAATTTTGTTCACTTGACATTTCATGTTGTGTCAGTTTGACAGCTGACAGCATTGTCCGGTGATTGGCTCATTGTCGACCACCCGACCGGGGCTGTCAGTCAGACGACGCGGGTTTTTCTTGTAAACAAAGGGATTTTTGATGTATTGTTAAGTTCACTGTTCACAAAGTGGATAAGTCTAAATTTTCGTATTTTTAAAAATTAGTAAATATTTTCTAAAAACGAAGAATACAACTGAAGTGGAATAAATATTATTGGTTTATTTCATTATGAGTAGAGGAAGGGGTGGTAATTTGGAACCCGCTGTTAATTTGGAACCCCTTAATATCTCAGAAACAGACAGCGACATCTGTTAAAAAACTATGCAATTACGTTGAACTGGTATCATAGAATGTATTCACTGCCACTAGCGCCAGTTTTGCATCGAGTTTGAACCTGTCATTCAAAGTTGAAATTTTATGTCACCGGCAAATGTTTTTTCTTTTATTCGTTTATATTGTCAAAAGTTTTTATTTTAGTCTAAAACTAATACAGTGGGTGTTAAGGGAAGTACTTTACGCATAAGTTCAAATTGTCACAGGTAAGTTTTAAGGTTTGTTTTAACGAGTTTTAGTTTTCTTAATTATTTGATAACATAGTAAGGTTTTGAATTTGGAACCCCATAGGTGCGGGTAATATGGAACCGGGTTCCAAATTACCCGCAGTGCATTAACATCACTTTTTTCCTGATTCCAGTCATGCCTCGAACTCAATTGTCACCAAAGCCGAAGTCGAAAAGAAAAACTTGGGCCAGGAATAATATGATTGAAGCTGTAAAAGCAGTAAGAGAAAAGAAAATGGGTTTGAAAAAAGCGGTCAAGCTTTATAATGTTCCAAAAACTACTCTGCAAAGGTTTGTGCACAGTGACCAGCCTCCCGATGAGGTTGTAAATACTACTATAGGAAGAAGACCTGTCCTGCCATCTCACCTTGAAGAAAGCCTTGTGTCATACCTTCTCGTTATGGAAAGTAAATTCTATGGCTTGACCCGTCAGGATGTTCGTAAAATGGCCTATCAGTTGGCTGTGAAAAATAATGTCGAACATTCGTTTAGAAATAACATAGCCGGTCGAGCTTGGCTTGATCATTTCTTATTACGCCACAAAGATAAGCTTTCTATTCGATCACCAACAGGAACTTCCAATGCTCGGGCTCAAGGTTTCAATAAAGAAGCAGTGGATAAGTTCTTTGACATCCTTGAAGAAGCATTCCAAAAACATAATTATCCACCAGAGAGAATCTTTAATGTCGACGAAACCGGGCTATCTATCGTGCAGAGTAAAATGGTTAAAGTAATTGGTCTGCGAGGGAAAAGACAAGTAGGTAGCATTACTGCGGCTGAACGTGGATCATTGGTGACAGTGGTATCAGCGATGAGCGCAAGTGGCATATTTATTCCACCGCTGCTGATATTCCCACGCAAAAACATGACGCAAACGTTGATGAAAGGAGCTCCGCCAGGTTCTATCGGAAGATGCCATCCATCAGGATGGATTCAGGCCAATCTGTTTACGGACTGGTTCCATCATTTTATTGAAAAGACCCACCCAACAGAAGCATCACCTGTTCTGTTAATTCTTGATGGGCATTATTCACACACACGCAATTTGGATATTTTGATGGCAGCTAGAGCTAATAATGTCACAATTATTAGTTTACCTCCACATTCAACACACAAGATGCAACCTCTTGACCGTTCTTTTATGGGTCCCTTGAAAACTTATTACAGCGAAGAAATTAGACAGTGGTTACTCAATTCTAACCGGATGTTGACTCCATACGAAATAGCTGAATTGCTGGGACGTGCTTATCTCAGATGCCAAACTGGAGCTATTGCTGTGAATGGGTTCAGAGTAACTGGTATTTACCCGATGAACAGAAACGTATTTACTGAAGCCGACTACATAGCAAGCTCAAGTGGGACCACTCCTCAAGCTACTGATGATGACCCTCATCTACCGTCTACCAGTACACCTGTTGCTGTTCAAATGCCACAGGCACAACCTCGACCAGGCACTAGTGGACAGGCAAATCGAGCTTCCCAGCAAGTGATCAGCAACCCTGTTGTTTTCCCTGAAGATATCTTACCGGTACCGACACCAAAGAATAAAAAATCTAACAGAGGCCGCAAGTCATCTGCTGCTACTTTATTGACCGGATCTCCCTATAAACAGCAACTCGAGGAGTCAATCAAGTCTATAGCGCAGAGAGGAAGAGGCCGGGGAAGAGCTCGTGGACGTAGTGGTAGGCAGAGAACAGCAAACTCTTCTAGAACTCCTCCGAGCAGACAGGAATCTACATCATCGGATTCTCAATCATCAGTTTCTTCAGGTGACACTGTAGTGTCAGAAAATGCTACTGCACATGCCCAGCCCACAAACGAAGATGACGCTTGTTGCATTTTTTGCTCTGAAAATTACTCCAATGATCGACGTGGTGAAACTTGGATTCAGTGCCAATCATGTGGGTTGTGGGCACATATTGAATGCTCAGGATGCGACGCAGAATATTATATTTGTGATTTTTGTAAATAAATTTATTCCATACTTGTAATTTGGAACCCGGGTTCCATAATACCAGCACCAGAGCTCCGAACACATTTTTTTCAATTTTTCAATAAAGCAAATTATTTCCCTTAATGAGTGGTTTTATTTCGTTAATTCGTTCCTAATATAAAAGTTAATAAGTTTTTTAGTATATAAAATATTTTTTCGAAATGATTAGTTAAATAGTTTTTCTAAAATACTTAAGAAACAAAGTAGGGTTCCAAATTACCACCCCTTCCTCTAATTATTTGTACTATTGATTGATATTTATCAAATTGGTTTGCTGGTAGTTTACCATCTCTTTTCAATGAAATTTTTCATTGAAAATAATATTTTAATTGAATACACAAATCTATTTAATTTTAGAATAGGTCGGCGTTTGACCACCAACTCGCCTGATGTTAAGCGACGTTGTGGTCTAAGATGGAGCACGACGACTTATAAGGTACATATTCACTCTAGCCTTGAAGTTTTGTAGAGTGAATAAGTACAAAGACGGCAGTTGAGTGAGGCGCTACAAGTGCGCTACTGCTCAGACCCGTTTTTGGAACGGTTACACCGGATCACATCCCGAAACACGACTAGTTCATTTCACGGCATGGCTTGGTCCGGTGGGTGGTAACTAGCCTCGGCCGAAGCCTCCCACCAGAGTTTGCTACCCGGTTAGCACTACCCGGGGACCACGTGTAGGGAATCAGAATAGAGGACACTCCTACGGACGTGGGTAGCTCAGCCCCCAAACCGTATATTAAGCAGTAAGTAGGTATAATCACATATAATTTTAGGTAAAGACGGCATCAAACTTTTAGTGGATAACTCGAATATGTATGTAGGTACTTAACTAATGGCTTTGTGAGCTGAAGACTTCGCGGCTTTCTGTCCGGCTGTCCTACTCTACTGGTCGCATTTCTCAATTTCCCTTCTTCTTCTCTTCTGAACCATTCTCTTGATTGAGAAATGCGACCTATAGAGGAAGACAGCCGGACAGACACCGGACATACAAAAGTTATTTTTGCTAGAGCTCAAGCATTAACTTCAGCTCCGACAAAAATGCTCGCTGAAGCTCACTCGGTCGATAAAGTACATAAATAGAGTACAATTTATTTTGATCTAGAAATAACATATGGACATAGATAGGTAGGTAATAAGTATGTTTATACATGGTTAAGACAATAGGCATAGTTTTGAAACTTCAAATGTTTTTACACTAGAAAAATTGAAAAACCGACCTTAGTCCGCTTTGATTCTAGCCGCACCTACGCTCACTAAAATTAACCAATAAAATTGGACTCCACCCGCGTGATACACTCCACCACCTCACAATAGACTCAATCGTTTTCGCATTACAACTCTGACTTTACAATGGAGACCCTACTTTTTTTGAAGCCTCTTTCAAACTGAATGTGAATGTGTCAGAGAGGTGTGTAAAATTTGAGAACGAACCATCCTTGATGAAGGATGTAAAAAGTCATGATTAGGTACGCTAGAAAAGATTTCGTTTTAGGTGTCAGTAATGCTAGATTTTGTCTACTAAACTTGGGAAAATGTTTTCTTTCAAGAAATATCTATGAAAATTGGTGTGTTTTTGACAACCTACAAACTTTCTCTGAAAAAATGCTTAACTGATGGTGAAAACCGCATTTTAATGTCATCTGCTACATAACTGGAACCCGGTGTATGGCGACGGGCTCGGCTCCTGTCACATTTGAGACTAAATGCCATCCGGCAAAGTGTGGGTGCTGTACACCTCAGCCAGCTCCTTCGGGATTTCGTGACAAAATTTTATGCTATTTATGAAAACCGTATTAAAATCTGTTGCGTTTAATTGTGTGTTTATGGAAGGAAAACCTAGCAGGGTAGCTATTAGCACAGAACATCCTTATCTTTATTACCAACTATAAAATTGAAAGTAACTCTGTCTATCTGTTTGTAGGCTTTTCACGGCTAAACGGCTAAACAGATCTTGATGAAATTGGATAAATTGTTGCAGTATATCATATGGAAGGATTTTGGATACTTTTTTCTAAATAAATAAATCTTTTTGTCAGAATTCTTTAAATTTATAAAAAATAACGCGTCGCTTACCAAATGCGACAGACATGTCACAGAATAGTACGTAGTGGTACTAAAATAATAACTGACAACCAAAATTAAAGTTCCGCTCAAAACCAGCCAGTAAAATAATGTGCTACTCGTATTAGTATAAATCGTTATTTATTAAGTTTATCACAAGTAATATAGCGATTAACTCGGGGAGTCACAAATCAATCAATAAAAAAAAAAAAAGAAAAACTCACTTTGCTATTTCAACAAAACATCTCAAAGACTCTACACATTCATACAAAACCATAATCCCAAAATGATGGATTCGTCACATTTTTTCTGGCTTCTCAGCTCAAATTTATCAAAAAAATTTGCAGGTGTAAATAGAGTTTTAAAGGTTTTGTGGGAAAAATCGTAGACGGAACTTTTATGGTCAATCAATTTAGTCAACTTTTCTAATGCGTGCCTTATTTACTATTCAACAAAGTACACCCTTTATAATTGAGACTTTTATCCGGCATTTGCTTCGATCAAATAAAAGGGAGAGACGGTATGAGAACCTAAAAATGGACCGCATAAATTAGGTGCTGCACACAATTCACCGTAGTCACAAACAAATGAAACCAGTTGCAACAGTGCTAATTATTGTTGTATGGTCTCTTGTACGTCTGTGTTTCTTTGTTATTGATATATACACGTTACGTAATACTGTCAAAGGAGCTGTGTAGTGTCCGTTTGTACCAGATTACGTATAGACATTGTTACAATGAAATTGGTATTGGTGTGATAATCTCTGACTTTGGAAATAATCACATCACAAAAAAAATGCGATGATAGCCTAGTCGGAGAAGGCCCGCCTCTCAAGCCAGAGGGAGCGGGCTCGAACACAGCCGACGGCACGCACCAATTTGTTCGTTGTGTGAACATATGTGCGTATTGTATGTCATCTGCCACATGACTGGAGCCCGGTGTATGGCGAAAGGCTCGCTCCTTATCACATTTGGTACTGAATATCGTACGGCGAAGAGTGGGTGTTGTATTACACCTCTGCCAGCCCCCTCGGGGGAAAGGCGTGGCGATATGTTATTTAGGGTTCTGTGCAAACAATAGGTCCAAGCAAGTTTTCGCTAACTGTCCGATTTATTTTTAAAAAACATTTAAACACTCTTTTTACCTGCTTACTGAGTTATTAAAACCAAAACAGGTTTATGTTAAGTATGCAAATTACACCGTTAAAAAAAACCGGCCAAGTGCGAGTCGGACTCGCGCACAAAGAGTTCCGTATTATCTGTATAAACGGCAAAAAAACCTATCTGTTGTTTGAGAGTCCCCATTAATATTAATTCTATTATGTTTTTTTTTGTGTATGTTGTTATAGCGGCAACAGAAATGCATCATCTATGAAATTTCAACTGTCTAACTATCGCGGCTCATGAGATATAGCTTGGTGACAGACGGACAGACGCAGACAGACGGACGGACAGCGGAGTCTTAGTAATAGGCTCCCGTTTTACCATTTGGGTACGGAACCCTAAACAACATCATTTTCTCAATGCACAAAATTAACAATTCTTGAAAGCATCACATATCGAGAAAAACAAACTGTTATCATTTTTATGAACTATAAACGTTAATTGTGAACAGTAATTGCAATAATAATTAAAGCTTATTGCACATTAAAATTATCTCTAGGTCTCAGGCGGACCTAACTGTACTACCTATTTAAATACTAATAATTATTAAAATACTAAGCAATGTACTTAAAAACAGTAAACAATATTCATTCATCTAGGTTCCTAAACGTCTCGGCCGAGAACTGGGTATCCATTTTTTTATGGAAACTTTTTGACGTGACAACGTCTTATAAATTGGTTTGCCGGGTGACACTTCAAGAAACTGCGTTACGCTCCGCTCACGTTATGCGCTCACAATGAGAGCGAGTGAGAGGCACGCGTCCCTTCCACTCGGGCATGGTTAGCCCGCCTAAGAGCGAGAGAGACAGACATAAAAAGTCGTTGTCACGTAAAACTTTCGCCCGTATACCGACTTTACAGGCAACCAATTTTTTTTTTTGTAAATGACTAATGCTTTTAACCACTGATATGAGGCCTTTACAGTGTACTGGACGTAGGGCAAGCGCGGAGGGAGCAGAATGGAAACGCATTGTTTTTTTAAATTTATATTTGTGTTATAGGTCTGAACCCGCCCGGACGTAAATTTTCGGTCGCGTTAGATCTATTGAGCATGCCTCATACATACTCAATATTTTTATCGAATCCATTGCACGTGACAAGCACTCTACACGAAAGTTAAATAGCAACTGAATAATCTGACAACTCTCAGTTGAACGCAAAACGCGACCGAAATTACGCAACTCACGGCAGAAAAATTACGCTCATGTGGCCGTTCATCCGAACTTTTGCCCAGCGTAAAATACACGTCCGAAATTGAGCTTGAAAAATTACGCCCGTGTAATCTCAACTAAGCGTGAGTATCTGCATGCAGAGCAGCACAGCCCGTCACAACGCAGCGCAGAGCAGTACAGCTTATGACGTTGTAATGAATGAAATAATATGGGAAATGACGCACCAAACGTGACGCGCGTATTAGTTGCGCAGTGCTGCACAGTATCGTGCGTCGGTGTGTAGGTAATTTGGGTTGGTGTGTCATTTCCGTACTAAGTATTCCATTGCAACGGCATAAGCTGTGCTAATAAATAATAATAAATATTCGCGACACTTGCACACACTGTCGCCTGACCCCAAACTAAGCAAAGCTTGTACTATGGCGACCAGAGACTGAAATACACACACATTTATTTTTAAATGCATACTTAATTACAAATTAACACCGAGACATAGAACAAACACAAATGTTCATCACATAAAAAAAAACATATAAAAAACACTTTTAAATCGAGATTCACATCATACGCATTTGGAAACATTAAGAGAATGGATGAAAGGAGATTGACGAAACAGATCTACAAGGCGAGTGTGAACGGCCAAGTTGGTAAGGGTCGACCTGAAGGCGAACGTATCTTGACCAAGTCGAAGACTTTTAAAGAAAGGCCAGGTCAGGAGTACCCGTAACCGACGAGCGTGTATGAAAAGACTAATGAACGTAGAAGAAGTGAAAGATGTATGCCAGGAGAGAGGTGGTCCCTGCCTACCCCTGTAGGAAACAAATAGATGCGTGTATTCATGATTGAGCGTCGTTTTAGGATGCAGCCCTAAGTGACTTACGTTATCAGCAACCACCCTTAAATTTAGGGAACACCTAGATCCATACAACACACCTACATAGATCCATACAAATGTTGTATGAACCTACAACCTGTAGGTGCTTCCTAAATTTAGGGGTTGTAGTTGACAACGCACGTTACACTCCTGAAGGTGCTGCGTCACGTAGTGGTGGCACATTTATCTATACGTGTCGGCTACCTAATTATAATAGCGCGTTATAAGTAATCGATATTAATAACAAAGTTTATAATTGCGGGCTCGAAGTAATAATAAAATAATTATTATTACTGTACTTAAGATTACGCCCATCATCTCAGCTGCGGGTGGATGTCGCTATAAAAAGTAAACGAGTAAATGAGTATCGCTCAATGTTTTTTTAGGCTTCCGTACCCAAAGGCTGAAACTGGACCCTAATACTAAGGACTCCTCTATCCGTCTGTCTGTCTGTCCGTCTGTCACCAGGCTGTATCTCATGAACCGTGATAGTTAGACAGTTGAAATTTTCACAGATGATGTATTTCTGTTGCCGCTATAACAACAAATACTAAAAACTATAAAATAAATATTTACAACAACAACAACAACTCTTTATTAAAAACATATAATAATTACAATAGTACTTAAATAAGGCTTAACTAAGTTAACTAAATTTAAGGGGGCTCCCATACAACAGATATGATTTTTTTTGCCGTTTTTATAGATAATGGTACTGAAGCCTCTGTGCCCGAGTCCAACTCGCACTTGGCTGTTTTTTATTTGTTACATTCAATACTTATCATAAAAGTAAAATTAGCGACAAAATAATTTATATTAAGTTAGTAAAGCACTTAAACGTAATAGCGTAACAGTTATACACCGTTAAATAGGTTGCACCTTTAAAAATTATTCTATACTTAGGCCAATAAAAATAGAATTTAACCTCACACTCAATTTTCGATCCAATTTTTCAGTAATAGGTGTAGGATCACTTACTGAGCATAAAATCACAAAATCCTGACAGAAACAGATGGAGCTACAAGCGCCATCTTGAAATAAAATTTTTGGCCGATATCTCAGAAACTATGCACTTTAGGGCAAAAGTTATTGAAATCATTATTGTAATAAATAAATTTTTGCATCTTTTGTTGCAACAAAACTTTTTCGTGAAACTTACCGTTTAAGATTTATGACCCATTCAATTAACCCATTAAAAAACCTATTGAGAGAGAAAAACCGGGTAATTTCATTGGTCATAAATCGTAAACGGTAAGTTCTTCAAAAAAGTTTACAAGAAATAAAAGATGCAAAATTTGATTTTGTACTAGGTTTCCCTGTGTCAGGGATGCCTTGGAACACACACAAAGACAGACAACTAACGCCCATGAGGGCTATTCCTACTCGTGAGATGAGATAAGATTTTATCTTGGTCACTCTCAGACCTATGACGTTTCAAACCAGAGCAACAAGGACGAAAATAGGTGAGATGAAAATCTCAAATCTCCAAATAGGGCCCCACGCCAAAGCGTTGTGTAAATTACACCCTTCCATAAGCAAGCAAGTTCGTAAAGGACGTGGCTCTAACCCTGACGTCAGAGTTTTTAGGCCACCCGAGGGCCTCTGAGATGGCTTGACGATTGTTGTTATAGAACAGGGTTGAAATGGGTTAAAAGTATCACTTAGTGATACTTGTATAGTGGGGCCTACAATTTAAGTACCGTTCCTATAAAAATTTACTTATACAGGGTGATTGGGATCCAGATCATATTCTTTCAAGCAATGTTTTTACTCATCCTGGAAAGCGTTATATTACTTCACCAAAAAACTTTAGTTTTTGAATCTGTTAACACTTTTGTGAAAATGATATACAAAATATTACACAAAATATGAAATAAGTTAAAAACTAAACATTATTGTTATTGTTAAAGCTTATAACATAACCCAGAATTAGTAGAATAACCTTAAAATGAAATGGTCTATAGATTCAAATCAGCCTGTAGATAAGTATGACACGTTACATAATATAGCAAAAAAACAGATAAATAGTTAAAAAAAAGTAAACATTGTGAATTTTATTTCAAAGTTAATTAAGATAATGACGTAATCCCAATAATTTCATTTGCCTCTGCAAAATCTTAACTTTTTGCTCGTAAACCGAGCTAATTACTCTTGCATTAAACTTTTAATTACATGGTCATAAAATGTTGTGTACAAATGTAAAATCAAGTCATTAATGTTTTATGACCTAATTTTCACTGATATTGTTAAGTGATAGTCTTTATTAATTTACTAGCTGCGCCCCGCGGTTTCACCCGCGGTTAAAAAGTATCCTATGTGCTACTCTAGACTATAATCTATCTCTGTGCCAAATTTCACCTAGACTTGTCCAGCCGTTCTGGCGTGAAAGAGTAACAAACATCCATCCATCCATCCATTCTTACAAACTTTCGCGTTTATAACATTAGTAGGATAAATAAAGGTAAAGTTTTGACATACGCTAAGTATACAGGGTTACTGGTAATCTAACCTATTTCTGTTAGTGAGTTATATCGTCATAACCATGATCCAAAAAAAAAGTCTAGCATTCTGGGAGCAAACACGTAATGACGTCACTCGTCATCGTCATCCGTCTCTTTCGAACTATGACAAATGACTTATTTCGGTCTTGCTTAAAGCATCAATTGACGTCACTACGTGTTGCCCACGTGACCGGATTGATATACCTGCGGAGTACGTTATTATGGTCAAAATAAATTAATTTGACCCAAACATTTTTACTTAGAGAAACGTAACCATATCATATCGTCACGCCTTTCCCCGAAACTGGCAGAGGTGTAATACAACATCCACACTTCACTGGACGATATTCAGTCTCAAATGTGACAGGGAATGTGAAAGGTGACAGGAATGTGACCTAATCCCGCCTTCCCCTTTTTACAACAGAACAAGTCGGAAAACGCATACGTACCATCCCTACTTATTCGACATTCCACCAACTCGTACTAAACGGTTTGCCTCCACCTTCCTAATACGAACCGCTAGGGTATGGAACACCTTGCCATCGTCTGTATTCCCGACTAACTATAACCTGGGTATCTTCAAGGCTAGAGTGGTGAGTGACCTTCTAGGTCGTCGTGCTCCATCTTAGGATTCTTAACATCAGGCGAGTTGGTGGTCAAACGTCGACCTATTCTAGATTATAAAAAGAAAGGGGGCGAGTCTGTCGCCATACAACTAGCTCCAATCAACCGTAAACATAACCACGTAAAAAAAATACGTGTTTACGTTTCTCTAAGAATTTATTATAAATATCAACATAAAAATGATTCTAAATACTTTGTAATACTGTTTTTAATGCATTGATAGAGGCAAATTTATCAAAAATACATTCTATAATTTAATTTTCAAAATAATAGTGTAGTGAATGAGCGAAACAGCTGCCGTGTCTTACCATACACCCTTTATGTGCAATTTCAAAATTAAGAATTTAAATCTGAAAAACCTAGAAATTTCGGGAAAAACCACAAGACGTGATAAGTCGAAATACTCGAAATTGATTGAAATTAAAAATCTTATTTTTTTCTAATTATTAAAAACATGTTTTGTTTTATTTAACTGTCAAAATTGACTCTGAAATTGTGTTGACTGCAGCGTGGCCCTGATAACCTTTTGGCTGTCTTACTGTTGTATTAGAGACGTTAAAATCTCATAGATACGGCAATATTATAGTTTTACTCTCAGATCAACCTACAGAATAAGATGTCGGCGTATGATTTAGTTGAAGCCGAAAACCATCCAAATACTACGCTACTGTCCTATATGTCTATATGTCTCCTGTCGTAGGTATATGTCTCCTATAAATGATATTGTTTTTGTAAGTCCCTAAATTTGTGTCAATAAAAGAATTTATTTATTTATTATTTATTATTTATTATTATTTATGTACACAACATGCACACATTGACGCAAGAAAACTACGCTACTCGCTTGGTCATTCTTACCTCGACATTATGTGCATTGGTTTATGGTATAATTTCGTGTACATAAATATTCATAGTGCATTATAATAGTGTAAACAGGACTAAATTATGAGTTTCTTTTAAAAAACTGTGCAGTTTTTTTACAAGTCTATTTTGAAAAAACCGTAACATTAAACTCTTACAAATATGTGCACTTTTAGAATATTAAATCTACTAAGGTTGTATATTGGAACGGAAATGGCTAACGTAGAGTTTGGGAACAAATATTAGTTTTCGTGCAATTGTAAATTAATGTGTTTCATGGCAACTTTACCACGCACACAAGTTTAATAAAGGAGTGTATTCAGCGAGATATAACGCAGTGTTCCATCGATTTACAAATTTTGGCTTACAACTAGGTAATATCATATTATGTCTATGGTGGCTACTTGTTGGAAGTGACAGACATCTTTGTCATCTAAATAATTGTTAACCTTATTCCTCTTTTTATTAATGTAGTTTTTACAATGATTTGAATTTTCCTTCAGTGAGCCCTGTAACTAATTTAATGACAACTCTAGAAGTTCTTCTCAACTTTGCTCTCAACCGTCGACCATGTTTCGTAGAAATTCGATACGATGTTTTCGTCACATTAACTACCAGCATGGATCAATTATGTTGATAATTAAAGCGATAATTAAATAATTTATTACCTGTATAATATCAACAAGCATTCAAAACAACGGCGATTAAGTTTTCATTCAGTGCGTAATAATAATGCTTAGAATAAAGTGCTGTTTAATGTTGATGAATGGAAACTATCTTACTATCCTATCCTACTAATATTATAAACGCGAAAGTTTGTAAGAATGGATGGATGGATGTATGGATGGATGTTACTCTTTCACGCTAAAACGACTGAGCAAATCTGAATGAAATTTGGCACAGAGATAGATTATAGTCTAGAATAGCACATAGGATACTTTTTAACCGCGGGGCGTAGCTAGTACTATACATATATGTATGTAGTAGGTAAGTATGTGTTTGTGTACTTAGTGTGACACACATCTCGTCTTACTCACTAATGTTATAAATTTGAAAGTTTGGATGGATGTTACTCAATCACGCCAGAACGGCTGACCGGATCTGCATGAGGTTTGGCACAGAGATAGATTTTAGTCAGAATGCACAATAAGCACATGCAGAATACTTTTTAACCGCGGGTGAAACCGCGGGGTGGATCTGGTATTTATACATATAAGGTCAAATGCGTCTGTAGGGCAATTGCGTCTTTCGAGAATTACTGACAAATCTTTCACAAATTAGGTGCCACCTACATCTTTTTCCTGTCTTTAGTAGCAAATTGTTCGGATAAAGAGCCTCTACTCAAAAGAACAGGAAAAAAACTGAGGAGCATTAATTGTTCAAAGATAAATTACTGTCTCACAAATTTTGTTTCACAACTAGGTAATATCTATACATACTAGTGGCTACTTGACGGAAGTGGAAGGCTCCAGACATCTTTATCTTCTAAATAAGTTTTAACCTTATAGTACCCTCTTTTCATTAATGTAGTTTTTACATGTGATTTGAATTTTCCTTCAGTGAGCACTGTTACATTTTTCGGGATTTTATTGTAAAAACGAACACAGACACCTAAAAATTACTTATTTGAATTTCAGTCTAAATCTCGGTACAGCTATCCTATCCTTATTTCTAGTGTTATTATTGTGATAGTCACAGTTCAATTTAAATGTATATAGATAAAATGCAGTCTGTCCCTCTTACTGTCTGTATTTCCGCTAACCTCTTCTAAACGGATTTTGATGCAGTTTTCACAATCAATTACTTAGATATTTTTTCACGAAAGATTTATAGATACAGGCGAAACCGGGGCGGTTCGCTAGTGACAAAGTAAAGTAAGCACAATTAAAAAACAGTAAAGTATTTTTGTACTCGTAAAATCGCATACAAAATACCTTAGCACAGCTTGTTAAAGTTATTAATTAGCAATTACTCTCCAAACATGGTAACACCGACATCAATACGCATTACGTCGCGTAATACGCTTTAATTGGGTAAAAATTACAAGAAATCGGGGTAATAGTGCAGGAGCTTGCAGAAATGTAGAGTGAGGTGTTCCTTATAAGAGTTTATATTTTGTCATAGTTAAGCGTGGTGTCCTAGTTTAAAGGTTTACAGATGCTAATTGAATCGTTAATCATAGATTTTAAGGCCTTGTATGTTATTTGTTTTCCTACTTATCCCACAGTAGGTAACTCTAAAATATCCATCTTTTGCAATGTTGATGCTCGTAAAAACAACGTTAGATTAGTACAAATTACAGTTGCAGGGTTCATTTTAATCAAGTCTTCAAAAATTAGTATGAATTGGGAATACTATCATTAGAGAGAGAGGAAGAAACATACAGTCGAATTGTGAATCTCCCCTTATTTAAAAATGTGAAAAAAAATTATAATGCATCCCAAATATGACGCTAGTTCAGGATTATAATTTTGTTTTCTAGTTAAGTGTTGATTACTGAAACTCAAAATATAATGTGAAATAACCATGCATAAACCTTTTAAAAAAAGGTTTATGATATGATTTATAACTCAAAAATTACTATCATGATAATTGACAACTAAATTCTCAAAAAGTAACACTTAATCAAACCAACCGCCAGCTCCTAAACCACAAATAATAAAGGAAGTGTTTTAATGAACAGTCTCACTGACAACCACTTAACGGTAAATTATAGTTACGGTTACAACCAGTCGTTAATTACTCGGTATACTTACCTACCTATAGTTAGTAAGTACTGACTTGAATAGAGGGTTCTGTAACACTTGGAAAATTTCAACGCAAAAAGTGAGACGTGTAGAAACTGGACAGCTATGGATGGGTATTTGATATCGACAATTAGAGAATATGTGGACATAGCTCTAAGTACATTAGAGTTAATTTAAGTGGAGATTGTTGATTGAGACCTTTTCAATTTTTCTCGGGTTTTCAACTCAATTTCAATTTTTGAAATTTTCAATTTCAATTAAGAAAGAATTTTTTAAAGCAGACCAGTAGACTAGCAGCAGTAGTTTTTGAGTTCATTCGTTACAAACAGACAAAAATTAAAAATAAACCCTCTTTATAATGTTAGTGTAGATATAGTATAGGAATATAAAGTAAAGGAAGGCCAGAACGGAGGTTGCTGTTATTATAGATAACCAATCTCGCTAATCGAAACAAACAAATTTTTTCGTAGACCTTAAATTTTATTCTAGCCTAGACCTAGCTAAATTAAAGTTGCCCCCCTCCTTCTCCCTAAAATTACCACAAATGTACCACTATGTAGGTATTGTTTACAATTATAAACTTTTTATAAGCATTAATTATTTAAGGCCCTGCGCCACCTGCGCTTACCTAATGCCGGGTACGCTGTCGAGGCCTCAGCGGCCAACAGCATAGAGTCATTAATAAAAAAATACAAACATTACATTAATGTAATTGCAAAATAAGTGGTAATATTTCAAAATATGTAATATTTCAAAATGTGTGGTTATTTCAAAATAAGTGGTAATTTGACTGCCTCGGTGGCTCAGTTGGTAGTGAACCTGCCTTCTGAGCTTGGGGGCGTGGGTTCGATTCCCACCCAGGGCAAACATTTATGTGATGAACATTTGTGTTTGTTCTATGTCTGGGTGTTAATGTGTATTTAAGTATGTATTTAAAAAATTCTAAGTATGTGATCAGTCCCTGGCAGCCATAGTACAAGCTTTGCTTAGTTTGAGGTCAGGTGACCGTGTGTGGAAGTGTCCCGAATTTTTTTATTTTTTTTTATAATTGCGTCAAAGATCTCAAAACATTATAGACTCATCCAAAAGCTCACACATTCTCTCCAAAACCAAGTTTCAAGTTTTGTGGCAGGTCAGACAAAGCAAGATAAAAATTAAATTAAATCTCTTAATTAAAATTGGGTCCGTGATTGCCGGCTAACGACAAAGCGACCGTCGCCGGTGACCGGTTATAAAAAAACACAGATAAATAAACATAACTACGTCGCTACTGCCTCCTCGAATTTCGCTTACAAATTGTACCCAGTTTTGGGTCCATAGTGCAATACGTTTTGTCGCAGTAACGCAACTCGAGCGTAAATAGCGAAATTCAATTTACGTGGTTATACTTTTGTTTATAGTTTTTGATACTTACTTACCTTTTATCGGAGAAAAAAAAAAATTAAATTACAATTAGCCGTATGATAAAATGCGGAGAAAGCTGTAAACGCTGTAAATGTGAACATTAAGTGTCAATCTAACACGTTATAACAGCAAATGTAGTGCCAGGTTGATATCATTTAGAAATTTTTTTTTGCATTTTGGTTTTGCTGCCAGTATTAGACTAGCATCCAACTTTCATCAATCCATAAACATTATTATGCTTCTGTTGTTTGCGTTGTTTTTTGTTGTCTAATAATTTTTTTTTTTTCCAAATTGGCCACCTCTAAAATCTGCCGCCCTGTAAGTTCCAGCCTGCTCAGTCTGCTGGTAGGTAAATCTGCCACTGAACAGATAAGGTCTAAAAGATATCACTCGTGAATAACATGCTAGTGCGGGCCGAGATGAATGAATAGATGTGAAAATGACGCAAAGCATAGGATATACTTTGTAAGTTACTAATTTAATAAAAGCGCCATCAAAAATGTTTTTTCTAAACTAAGTAACTTTACTTAATTACTTTTTACCACATCATTTTTTCTTCTTTTAACAAAAAGAAATAAGAACAATAAGAAATCGTATTTTTTCATGATTCTAACAAATTGTTATCCGACATTTACCTATGTGTAAATTTATTTTTATTAAGCCAAATCAAAATATCTGATGTCGCCTAATTAACGTTTCCAAAGATTTTATACTGATACTAGCTGTCACCCCGCGACTTCGTTCGCGTTTATTATTTATATATATATATATATACATCATATATATATACATAGTCTAGCCATAAATATTGTTACAATACAAACTCCTTCGTTTATTTTTTTTTCTGCATTTAAATTAGGAATGCGTTTATTATGTTGAAAACTACAATCAATTTCCTGGCATTTCAAACTGGCATACTAAATTTACAACATGGAATGGGGTGTCAAAGATAACAGGATCGCAGTGATTGCGTTGCACGAAAGGAGTATGGAACCGTAGGTCATTTTCAAGACTCTTCAAAATCTTGGTATCAGCCGTATGTTCGTATATCGTAGTATCGACAGATATACCGACTCTTCCTCTGTTGAAAACCATAAAAGATCGGGGCGGCCGCGTGCGATGAGGACTACTAAGGCTGTTAATGCTGTTAAAGCCAGAATTCCCAAAAAACCCAATGAGGAAACAAAAAATCTTATCGCGAGAAATGAAGATACCCGCTAGGACTCTATCGCGTATAATAAAACAAGACCTGAAGCTTGGTGCTTATCATCTATATACAGGACATGCCCTTAATCAATCGCTGCAGTTAAAGAGAGTGGATAGATCAAAACGTCATCTATCCCGTTACGCAGGTGAAAGTTACAGAAATATTATTTTTACCGACGAAAAAATTTTCACGATAGAAGAGCAATAAAACAAGCAAAACGACAAAGTGTACGCTCACAGCTCTAAAGAAGCTACGGAAGTGGTTGGAAAGGTACAGCGTGGTCATCATCCTGCGTCAGTCATGGTTTGGTAGAGGGTATCCTTTCACGACGTCACAAAGCTTCATTTTTGTGAAAAAGGGGTGAAAACTTTAGCCAAAGTGTATCAAAAGACCGTCTTAGATGGTGTTGTAAAACCCCTTAGCAATACACTTTTTAAAAATCCACCGTGGAGTTTCCAACACGACTCTGCACCTGGTCACAAGGCGCGAACTACCCAAGCCTGGCTGGAAGCCAATGTTCCGGACTTTATAAGGGCTGAAGACTGGCCCTCCTCTAGCCCAGATCTAAACCCTCTGGACTACTAATTATGGTCAGTTTTAGAGGGCATGGCCTGGTCTAAACGACACGCCGACATAGAGTCACTTAAGAAGTCTTTGAAGCAAGCAGTGGCTAAATTTCCCATGGAAACAGTCCGTACATCCATAGATTCTTGGCCAGACCGACTAAAGGCCTGTATCAAAGCCAAAGGTGGTAATTTTGAATAAAATAATAGTTATATTTTTGTTAAGACTTCAATACATGTGTACATATAATTTTTATTAACATTACATTACTGTATAAAAAAATAAATGCATTTTCATTTGTAACAGAACTTATGGCTAGACTAGGTATATGTGAGCTATCCTATCTGTTAAGTTAGATCGAACTGCACACGGTGTGCAAATTTGATTGAAATCAGTTAAGTAGTTTAGGAGTCTATAGCGGACAAACAACGTGACACGTAATTTATATATTTTAAGATGACGAACATGGACTACTGCATTAAACTGTACTGCGTTAATAGCTCATAAAACTAATGCGAGATAACCAAGTGAATTTATAATTACCATTAATGGCATTAAACTATTAACAGCTACCGGAAAATACTAAGAATAAAGACATAAAATAAATATATGTGTAGATTGCTTGATAAAACTTTTTAATAATGGATAAAAGTTCGGCTGTCTTTGGTATGCGCCGAGGGAAGCGAGGAGATTATGATTATCTTGAAATTTCGTTTTAACTTCAACTTCTTAATGTTTTTACTGATTATAGGAATTGACATTTCAAAACTTTGAATAACTACCGTGGAGCTACTACGTTTATAAGAGGCGCGGTGCGCGGCATGGCCCTATTGAGAACGCTAAATTGCTAAATCTACACTAGCTAAAAGCATAACATATCGTCACGCTTTTCCCCCGAGGGGGCTGGCAGAGGTATAATACAACACCCACACTTCGCCGGACGATATTAAGTCCCAAATGTGACAAGGGGCGAGCCTGTCGCCATACACCGGGCTCCAGTCATGTAGCAGATGACATACAATACGCACAGAATGTCCACACAATGAACAAATTGGTGCGTGCCATCGGCTGGGCTTGAACCCGCTCTCTCTGGCTTGAGAGGCGGGCCTTCTCCAACTTGGGTATCATCGCTAGCTAAAAGCATGGTATAACTATATAATAAGCCAGGTATAGCATTCAGAAACACGCAGTGACGTCAATCGATGCTTAAAAAAGACCGAAATAAGTTATTAACAACAAGTTCGAAAGAGACGGATGACAATGACGTCATTATGTGTTTGCTGAATGCTAGACCTTGTTTTTTTAGATTATGGCTAAAAGTTTAAGTCCTCGTCTTATGCTACGGCTACATTCGCGGCCTTCGGCGATACGTTGGTTCGACACTCGGCGATGTTTCGGGTGAATTATCGCCCACATCAACTCCGCAGAAAGACGACGAGTTGACCGCTAATGTAGTCAAGAACATCGCCGATAATATCGATGATTTTAGCGTGACAGCGCGACACGAATTACGAATTATCGCGCGCTAATGTAGCTCCAGCATAAACGCAGCAATAACAAAAACAGGTATACCTATTATTTTGGCTAGTTTAGATTTAGCAATTTAGCGTTCCTGTAGTGATGTTTTATTGCTCTATCAAGCCCTACCCTTAGACCTTTTAATCAAGCTCTACCCAGTGTACATAGTTCAATTGCAATTGAGAAATAATTGAATAAACACTTTAGTGTTTTCTTATTTATTCACAGAGCCCTATGGTAATGTTGTATAAAAATGTCAAAATATTATTAAAACTGGAGGCTCGTAACCAGTTACGGCAGAAGACATTTTTTTTGTATGTTTTTTTTTGTTTTTTAATAAATTTGGCTTACAACTTCTCTGCCATGCGCCAACAGCTATTGACTCTCTGTTAAGTTTTTTTGCATTGTTTATTGGTCATTATGTCACTAGGTCGAAATCGCCGGTTTGTAACTATTATCTAATCTGTACGACACGCTTCCCTCCCACGCGCCTAGCGCTGTTTCTAGAGTGACTACATATGCAAGACATTAATTTTAAGAGTCCGGCGACCACTTTAGACTAAATTCGCATTGGCTTTAGGTTTTCTATAACCGTTTCGTCTAGAAGAAGACTACGATCGAAGAGAGCAAGTAATGATACTGACGAGCCTCTAAAGTTACCTACAGAGTGACAAAGTGCAATTTCAATTTTTTTATGACTTTTGTAATCATTCTAAGAATTTCTCCTGTATTATGGATTTATTTAAAAGTTAATGATGTAGACAACCTCCCTATGTAAAGGGATTTTTTATTTGCTTTGTCTATCTATTGAATAAATTAGTCAAAAGTGACCCCTTACAAATGCGGATATTTTTCATAGCTCTATTTTCTCTTGAGGACGTTTTTTTTAAAAAAAGGATGGGAGTGGAGATATAGTTCATTTAATTACACATGCTAAATTTCATCATGATCTGACTAATGGTTTCCAAGAAATTTGACAAGCGCGTTTGTATGGAAATTTCAGAGCGTCGCGGGACTCTTAAAGACTAAGCTGAGTCTTCCGATTTGAATTCTAATCAAATTGTTTTTTTTTTTTCCAGTATTGATATTGACGGAATTAGTAATTACCTAAGAGTGACTGGTACACAAACAAAATCAGTTTTTCAATTTCAATTTCAGTTTTTCTCTCTTATGTAAGTTCATTTAGGCCAAATGGCTAGTCGTATTAGTGAAATTTTTGAACCAAAAATTTATTACATGCAAGTATAACTTCCAGCCTCAGTATTCCCCAGCAATGGATACACCTGTCTCTCTTCATACAAGAATCAATAGGCACCTCATGGGCAAGCGTGCTCCATTTTAGACCGCATCGTCCATTTCATCAAGTCAATTCCATCAGGTGTGTTGTGGTCAATTTAACATGACGACCATTGAACCACGGTCATGTTCAACTACAAAAGCCATCCAAACGCAAACAGTATCGGGCATTGTAAAGGTGATCGATTACAAACACTAGACCCACTTGCAAAAGAATCGAAGTTAAATTCTAAAACGCAGGGCTAATTAACTCAGAGCTAAAATGTTATGAAATTCTAATATTGTGTTAACTCAAGGTTGGCTTCTAACTCTTGGTGGCGCTAGACGAATCATCAGTGTAATTAGTACGATAGACGAAGTATCAGTGCAATTCCTAAACTAATTATTTCTACAAATCGCTACAATTGCTCTGCTGTATCGCTGCTACCGTCAAAGAAGTTGAAACTTGGAGTAAACTTCAAACAGGCCCGAAATTCCCATACTTCACCGTAGGGCCTCGTAAAAGTTTAGTGCGTTTTTATGTTTGTTTGTCCGATATCGTCTGAGGGCAACCCTCGGCTCTGATTGCTGTGGTATTGGGAAGGTGTGGTCTTAGTGCTGGCGGCGATAACACCTACAATGTTCTCACATTACTTACATTACTTACATTTAACGTATATTTGTTTCACCTTTATGAGTATATCTCTTATTTGTAATTGCTTGTTGTGTTAAAGTAAAGTTGTTGTAAAGATCTTGTTTTGAAGTGAGTGCGTCTGTTATACTTTCACAGTAAAAGACAAGTATAGAAACTTGGACATAGGGTAACAGGGTAACAACTATCTTACATCTCAGAATAAATAACTGTTCATGTGGCACTGTAAATGATGAAGAGTGTAAATAGCTGCACCCTGGCAGCTATTTACACTCTTCATCAGATGATATTCAGTCCGAAATGTGACAGGAGGTGAGCCTGTCACTATACACGTCATATAGTAGATAATAATAAATAAAAAATGGCATCAAAACTAAACACAGACTTATGATCACACAATAAACAAATTGTTGCGTGCTTCGACTAGGATAGATAGATAGATAGATAAACTCTTTATTGTTCACACCACAGATAACAAAACAACAAGAGAAAAATAATGATAAAACTTATTAAATAGTGTAACAACTGGCGGCCTTATCGCTAAAAGCGATCTCTTCCAGGCAACCTTAGGATGGAGAGGATACAATGAGTAATGAGTACAAATGGATCAAACCGGTCCCTCTGGATTGAGATGCGAGCTTTCTCCAACTAGGCTATCATAGCTCTAAAGGGTTGAAGAACTTCTTTATTCCACTAACAATGATGTTATTCTAAATCCGCTATGGTAATGAAGCGATGACAGCCTGGTTGGAGAAGGCCTGCCTCTCAAGCCAGAGGTAGCGGGTTCGAACCCAGCCGTCGGCACGCACCAATTTGTTTATTGTGTAAACAAGTGCGTATTGCATGTCATCTGCTACATGACCGGAGCGCGGTGTATGGCGACAGGTTCGCCCCCTGTCACATGTGGGTGGGTGAGTGTTGTATTACACCTCTGCCAGCCCCTTCGGGGGAAAGGTGTGACGATATGTATGTATGTAAATCCGCTTGCAGTAGCGCCAAACCTTTTCCTCCTCCACCATTCGGGGCACAAAGAAAACCGCTCTCTATAGCTATGTTAGAACGTGTCAAGCCTCCTAAACGTGAAACATAAAATTTAATGACCAAAAGTTTTTTAGTATTGAAATCGAAGAGCTATTAAATACAAACATATTTTTTATTTAAATACCAATATAATGAGAGGGCTATTAAAATTGTATCATCTGACTATTTAAGGGCAAGCGCGTAATATTTTTATTGTTATGATTAATGTTGCCTTCTGAATAGGAACTGGCCTACGCGGTGTCACAGAATAAATAATAGTAAGAGTAGTGGCGGTACATTCAACCTCTCTTTACAGTATTAAGTTTAATGTCGATATTAGCTATTTAGCTAACATCGACATGTTTAATACGACATAACAACATAACAACGACACAACAATAGTTTTTGAAATTGTGTTGTAAATAAAAAATGAATTCGGGACATTTTTACACACGGTCTCCTGACCCCAAACTATAAGCTAAGCTTGTACAATGGCTGCCAGAGACTGGTATACATTTTTTTTAATATGTACATAAAAAGATAGTAACACCCAGACATTGAACGAACACACATGTTCATCACTCATGTGATGAACATGTGTGTTCGTTCAATGTTAAATTAATTAACTATTCATATAGTTGCCGTAGGTGGGAATCGAACCCACGCCCCCAAGCTTAGAGGGCAGGGTCACTACCGACTGAGCCACCGACGCAATTGTAATACGAAATCCTATACGAAATTATTTACTTACTGATTTCAAAAAGAATGTACAATATCTAATTAATATACCCTAAGCTAAATTAGATTTGGTAGTAATCCCTGCACTAGGTATTAATAATACCTGTATCGCGAGGGTCATTTGTAAATAATACACTCGGGACCCCAAACTAAGCAAAGCTTGTACTATGGCTGTCAGAGACCGATATTTTTAAATACATACTCAAATAGATATTAACACCCAGACATAGAACAAACACAAATGATGATCACATAAATGTTTGCCCTAGGTGGGAATCGAACCCACTCCCCCACACTCAGAAAGCAGGTTCACTACCAACTGAGCCACCGAGGCAGTCTATTTAACGATTACTGGGGTAGTGCGGTACACTACCACATTTATTTTTAATTTGATTGCGACAGTAGTTAACACTGTTGTTTATGTAATATAAAATTGTTTTGTTGTTTAATACAAAATTGTTTGTTTGTTTAATATAACATTGTTGTTTGACTAATATAACATTGTTGTTTGTTTAGTATAACATTGTTGTTTGTCTAATAATAGAACATTGTTGCTGCAGTGACCCGAATCGTGGCCTGGCCTTCGATACAAAGAAACTTCTTCACGCTGAAACGGATGGACGGAATTTGATGAAAGTTGGTATGGAGGTAGCTTATACCCTGGATTAACACATAGGCTACTTTTTATTCCTTAAAAATGTAGTGTTCCACTGGGATGAGCAAAAAATCTAAGTTAATTAATTTGTTACTCTTTCGAATTCATATATTCTTAGGTTATTCTTTTAAAAACACATAGGCTACTTTTTAACGATACAAGCGATGACAGCCTAGTTAGAGAAGGCCTGCCTCTCAAGCCAGAGGAAGCGGGTTCGAACCTAGCCGACGACGGCACGCACCAATTTGTTCATTGTGTGAGCATATGTGCGTATTGTATGTCGCATGTGCTACATTAATGGAGCCCGATGTATGGCGACAGGCTCGCCCTCTGTCACATTTGGGACTGAATATCAAAAAGTCAAAATGTTTTTATTCAATTTAGGTATCAAAGATACACTTATGAACGTCAAAGTTATTTAAATAGACTCGCGACCGCCTTGTTCGGATAAAGAGCCTCTACTCAGAAGAACAGGCAAGAAACTGAGGGGCATTATTTTTTCAAATAATAAAAAAATATCGTCCGGTGAAGTTTGGGTGTTGTATTACACCTCTGCCAGCCCCCTCGAGGGAAAGGCGTGACGATATGTTATGCCGCGGGTGAAACCGCGATGCGCAGCTAGTTACTAAATATTTCCTGTCCGGAGTCTCAATCAAGCACCAGCCCAGCCACATTCATGATCGCAATTAAGACGCGCCACTCGATTGGTCAATCATTCATTGATGCATTCATTCACTGAAATAGCGCGATATCTCGCCGTCACTGCAGGAAGCCATAAAACACTCGTGGCGCGAATCTATCACTCATTCAACGTGTCAACTTGGCTTTCTTTGCGTCAAGCGTATATGTGACTGTAGAGTATAAGATACAGAAAGTACAGATGCGAAACGTTGATGTAATTGGATTTTAATCGCTTGGCTCTTAGGCTTAGATTACGTTGCGCTTGAATTGCACGACCTAATCCCCTCTTCCCCCTTTTACAGCAGAACAAGTCGGAAAACGCATAAGTATCATCCCTACTTAGTCGATATACCACCTATTCGTACTAAGCGGTTCGCCTCCACCTTCTTAATACGAACGGCAGGGACTGGAATCGTTTGCCACCATCTGTTTTTCCGACTAACTACAACCTAGGTATCTTCAAAGCCAGAGTGAATAAGTACCTACTAGGTCTTCGTGCTTCATCTTAGGCCACAATGTCGCTTCACATCAGGCGAGTTGGTGGTCAAATGTTGACCTATTCTTTATAAAAAAAAAAAAAAAAAAAAAACGTTGGGGCAATCTGGGACATCTTCCCCACCCTGGTCCCTAACTCGAAGCATAAAATTGGCGTTAATCAAGAACAAAAGTAGGTACGTTTACTTCTTCCCCACTCCTAAAAATCACTTCTGCCCAGTGTTACCAACCCTACTGTGTTAACAGTAAATTTGCTGTTTTAATATTGATATAGGGATATTGCGTCCATTGATATAGTGTCTGTGAGGCAGGCAATTGCGTCTTTCGAGAATTACTGACATATCCTTCACAAATTAGGCGCTACCTACATCTTTTTTTATCTTTAGTTGCTATAATCTGTACAAAATGGCGTTAGTTGCCCAATTTGTGAAGGGTTTGTTCCCGAAAGACGCAATTACCCCACAGACCCATTTTCCTGAGTTGACCCTATCCCTTTCATCCTAAATTTATACTGTTTTTCACCTATTACACTATGCAATTTTTTTTATAACCTAACAGCCTTAGAAATAAAGTTTTAAAACATGTGTACACACATTGTGTAACACAAAAGCTGAAAAATAAAAATATTTTTGACTTAAACGTTGTGTACAGTTCGTGTACAGATGTAACAAAATCAAAGGAAAATAAACATTCGTTAAACGGCCGGGTACCCTTGTTTAGCGGGTGTGTACGGGGTCAAGATGGCGGATTTCACTATAACAGCTGATCTACACTCAGTAACTATGATAGAAACTGTGTCATGTTTTTCTATTGTCAAAAAAAACGTTTTTAGTTGATATTGTGACATTATACACATTGTAGTGTTGACATTGATTGTTCCGTTCAGAAATTTGTTGTTAGTCTCCCACTATAACCAAAAGAAAATGTTTTCCTCTAAAATAGTTTATATCGACGAATTTAGGACAAGAGATTCAAAAAACAACATAGTTTATTAATATTCCTTTCCTAAAACGTAAATTGTACGTGCAATTTTAAAAATTAGGGAGCTTTCTTAAAAAGTAATTACTAAAAAACTATTTGGACAAAAAAGTTTCTAAACGAATTTACCAAAAGTTGCCAGACGAAAAAGAAAAAAGTGTTATGCATGTGTTTAAATACCCAATGCCGATTCACACTTTACTAATTGCTCAAACAATAGTTACACATTTGTGTAGCGCTATTTACTGACTACTCAATGTCTAACTGAACATTGGTTTAGCAGATGTTTATGCATTTTTTTATTTCTAAGACTGTAAGTGTTTAGTTATGAAATATAACGCAGTGATACTAGATGGCAGTATCTATATACTCTTGTCGGATTTCGAGGAAATTCCCCGACCACGTAAAGGCAGATGAAGAAATTTAACAAAAATTTGTTTGATTTTAAGAAGAAAAATTAGTCTTAAAATACTGAAATGAGGCAGTTGAGGATGAAAATGGAAAACTATTTACTTTGAATTTTGCTTTTTACTCGTATTTTGTTGTAATCAAAATTATTAAATAATGTATGTATATAATGTATGTGAGTCCGTGTACCTAATAAAATTAGGTAAGTCATTCTTTCAATTATATAAGGAGAGTATGAAATTTGCATTTTTTTTCTTTACTTACTGTTTTCTCCTATTTTTTTATTGGTGAGCTGGTGTTTTTTTTTTTTGGGTTGGCAACATTGCTTCTGCTCTACCCCTAAAGAAAGGTACGCCCATGGTCTCGTACCACTATGGTGCCAGCACAGATGCGGTTCTAGGGAATCAAAATTCAGACTTTTTCCATTCCAACGATTAGGATTTTTTCGGCCTCTATAGTTAGTATGGGTATGTGAAAATTTACAAACGTAACTTAACGAATGTTTTGAACAAGTATAAATTAAAACATTTTGAAACCAACTACACCAATTATCGTCAAACATAGCTAAGAGCACTCCCGACTAATTCACCTTTTAAACAAAATTTAAATTTAAAATTTAAATTTTTTAATTCGTTTAGGAGCTACGATGCCACAGACAGACACACACAGAGAGCGAGAGACATCAAACTTATAAGTTATAACACCCCGTCGTTTTTGCGTCCGTGGTTAAAAGGAGTTTTAGTCGCTCCTTGACCGACCTAAAAAGCATAAAAGGATGCAAAACAGGAAGCTAATTTCGTTTCCCCTCAGTTTCTTGCCTGTTCTTCTGAGGTGAGGTTCCCTTTCCGAACAAGGCGATCGAGTCATTGTTAATAATAATTGATTTTGTTTTTAACCTTAACTTTAACCGTCCCCGTTAGGGCCCTAGAGCAAGCCCCTTCTGGGCTGCCAGGGCAATTCGACGCCCCTCCCTCGGCGACAGCCCAAGCCGAGGCCGTACCTCAGAGGTGCCCTTGCGCTCGTCGCCCATAGTTTGTAAGCATTTTTGAGGCCCTGCGCCATTTTGCGCTTGCCTAATGCCCGGTACGCTGTCGAGGCCTCAGTGGTCAACAGCATAAGTCATCAAAAAAAAAAAAAAAAACTAGTTTCGCTCAAACCATTTTTTGTAATAGCGATAGGATCATCTTAGGACTTGTCCGAAAGAAAAACTTCGATGTAAATTGAACGGCAAAATTAATGTATTACATCATCGCGTCATCATTAGTTCATTGCGGTCAAGTTGACTAACTCATTATAATTTATTTTGTCCAAAAATTATTGAAGGCGAATTACGAAATCACTAAAAACAAGTATTTTGTTTGCACCTAGTTTGATATGAAGAATTATGATGATCAGGTGCAAAAAAATTCAGCTGGTAGAAGAAACAACCAACTAAAGTTAAACCGCAGTACAACTTTGAAAATAATTCTATTTCGAAAAAAAAACACAAAAAGTGTCTTCTTAAAAGAAAACTATCGGAACGTAGTTCTCTAAATTAATTTTCAGCGATAACACCACATTTTTTTATTACTATTAAATAGCCAGGTTAGTTCTCTAAAGTTGAACCGAGCAACTTATTCTTAATTGTGTTCTTATTACGATTAATACCAATAAAAACGACAAAAAATGAATTTCTAGGCGCCTATCTCATTTTACCATCAAACATGATTTACGATTTTCAACTCTACATAAAGCAGGGTGGGTTGATAGTCGTGGAGTGACCGAGCCTTAGTAAGCAAGTATTATCTTAATATATATAAATTACGTGTCACGTTGTTTGTCCGCTATAGACTCCTAAACTACTTAACCGATTTCAATCAAAATCGATCTAACTTAACAGATAGGATGGCTCACTTAGATATGTATCCTACTAATATTATGAATTCGAAAGTTTGTAAGAATGGATGGATGGATGGATGGATGTTTGTCACTCTTTCACGCCAGAACGGCTGAACAGATCTGGATGAAATTTGGCACAGAGATAGATAATTACCCCGCGACTTCGTTCGCGTTTATTATTCGTTTATTTATTACTGCGCCCCGCGGTTTCACCCGCGGTTAAAAAGTATCCTATGTGCTATTCTAGACTATAGTCTAGAATAGCACATAGGTATGTGCTATTCTAGACTATAGTCTAGAATAGCACATAGGTGACAGCTAGTAATAAATAAAATAAAAAGAACATATTGATCAGAGATAGGTCGATATGGGTTGTAATTTATAGAATAGTAGATACAAATTATAATTTTGCATTAGAATACCAGCGGACCTTCAATCATCGGGCTTTCTGCTTCGAACAAATCGTAGGGTCTTTAGCGAAAGAAAAATGTATGTAGTTTGGTACAGGAGGGCTATTCTTACGGAGTGAGATTCAATCTCACCATTTTTCATCCTTCTTGCTTTCGTTTGAAAAGTGAAAGGTGTGAGAGTGACCAAGATCAAATCTCATTTCATCTCACGCGTAAGGAGTAGCCCTCCAGCTCCAGTGTTTTAAAACTCATTTGTTCCTATAGTGCTCTAGTTACCTTAATTTCCTCGATTACCTGAGTTGGTCAGCAATCTATTTGTTCAGTTGACGATATCGCAAGGAAATAATTAGCTCAAAACCGTAATCTACCTGTGCAATGGGTAATCCCAATGTAAACAACTATGGGAAATACCTAGTTCTTGATAGCGGTATTTAATCATAGCACGAAAATAAGTATGATTGTTTTTGGTATGAGGTAACACATAATAAAAAATAAATGACTAAAACAAATAATTCATTTGGGTATAAAAATATGTGACAATTACAAATTTGATTCCAGTGGTTCCCGAACTAGTCATCGCAGAGACTGTGTGTCGGGAGCCAGTGGTTTCTCCAAATTAAAAAAAATAATATTTACCTCCAAATTTAGAAAATAAGTTTAATAAAAGATAAAAAAACACGCTTCATTCAAAAAGCTAAATCAATTTTGATAAAATGACAGTCGTTGAAGCATGTCCTACCAAACAAAAAAATAATCATTAAAATCAATTAATTTGGAGGAGTAACCGCGTATCAAACATAGCCAGAGGGTAAAACGGGACCCTGCTACTAAGACTCCGCTGTCCGTCTGTCCGTCTGTCACCAGGCTGTATCACATGAACCGTGATTGTTAGACAGTTGACATTTTCACAGGTAATGTATTTATGTTGCCGCTATGACATTAAGTACATAAGTACATTAAGTAATTGTAATTTTATGTATAATTTGATTTGATAAATATGTAATTATTTGCCCTTTTTATTTTATTATTATTATTATTGTTGACTTGTAAATTGGCTTTACGAATTAAATGAATATGACTATGTAATAAAAAACAGAATAAAATAATTATTTAAGGAGTCTCCTATACAACAATGGTTTTTTTTTTCCTTGTTTATAGGTAATGGCCGATTTTTAGCTGAATTTTCTTAGGCAAAGTATGGTGCAGGCGCTAGTACACAATACGTCGCAGACAACCAGTTATTGCTTAATTTTTAACCGACTACGACGAAGCAAAAAAAGGGTTACGTTTTTATTTTTAGGGACTAACAACTGTTTTTGGTTTTCCTACTTTCCTACTCCTACACTTGACTTATCTTCTGGCTGGTCTTTTATGAAACCAGGACTAATCCTACTAATATTATAAACGCGAAAGTTTGTAAGAATTGATGGATGAATGGATGTTTGTTACTCTTTCACGCCAGAACGGCTGAACAGATCTGGATGAAATTTGGCACAGAGATAGATTATAGTCTAGAATAGCACATATGATACTTTTTAACCGCGGGTGAAACCGCTAGACGCAGCTAGTTACTATATATTTTTCGCATACAGACCTACGCGATGACAAAAATGTACCGAAGTAAGTATATGTACCGCAGTAACTACGTCGCGACAACATGCGTCAGTTATCTTAATGTCAGCGTAACGGAACAATAATTGTTACATTATAATTATTGTTATAGCAACGATAAATTACTGCATCCGTCATTAATTAACTTCTGATTGAGAAATGTGTCTGATGATAAATATTTTGCATTTGTTTCTGACCTCGACGCAAAACAGAGGGATGTTGTCTGTGTGTGTTGTTTGGTATTATATGACTTCCAAACGGATAAACCAATTTTGGTTAAGTTTTTGTTGTCCAAAAGGCCTGTCGGCTTAAGAGGGCCGCGACGCTCTGAAATTTCCATACAAACGCGCTACTCAAATTTCTTGAAAACCATTTGTCAGATTATGATGATATTTAGTATTTACAATTAAATAACCAATATCTCCGCCCCTATGTTCTTGGTTATTTTTTAAAACCGTTCTCAAGCTAAAATAGAGCTATGAAAAATATCCGCATTTTTAAGGGGTCACTTTTGACTGATTTATTCAATAGATAGACAAAGCAAATCAAAAATTCCATTACATAGGAAGGTTGTCTACATCATTAGCTGTCAATTGAATCCATAATACAAGGGACATTCTTAGTTATTTAAGAATGATTATGAAAGTGCAGAAGTCATAAAAATAATTGAAATTGCACTTTGTCATTCTGTAGGTAAGTTTAGAGGCTCGTCAGTATCATTACTTGCTCTCTTCGCTCGTCTTCTTCTTCCAGACGAAATGGACATAGAATTCCTTAAGCCAATGCGAAGTTAGTCTAAAGTGGTCGCCGGACTCTTAAAGTCTGAGGGTGTTCGTAGCTATGATTATTGAGGGTTTTTTTTCTTATCTTATTATTATAATTTTTGCCTTTACTCGTCAATCTTATTTCGATGTTTCTGCTCTATACCTAAGTTTATAATATCACTAGCTGCGCCCCGCGGTTTCACCCGCGGTCCCACAGGAACCGTTGATTATTTCGAGATAAAAAGTACTCTATGTCCTTTTCTGTACCCCAGACAACATGTATGCTAAATTCCAAGACGATTGGTTGAGTAGCTGAAACGTGAAATCGTTACAAACAAACAAACGAATAAACTCACTTTCGCATTTATAATAATAGTTCAGATAATGGGACAAAGAAACTAGAATACTTACATTAAAATGGCATAGGTATAAAACAACATTTCTACGGACAGTTTTTATAAATAAGATTTTATTCCATCTTCCTCATAAATCTTAAGTCTAGTAGATCAAGTCCAGAGTCGCAAACCCTCAGGTCTTTTAACTCTTATGTATTCTTCATACTTACTTACTAACTGCCTCGGTGGCTCAGTTGGTAGTGGACCTGCCTTCTGAGCTTGGGGGCGTGGGTTCGATTCCCAACTAGGGCAAACATTTATGTGATGAACGTTTGTGTTTGTTCTATGTCTGGGTGTTAATATCTATTTAAGTATGTATTTAAAAATATCTAAGTACGTATATCAGTCTCTGGCAGCCATAGTACAAGCTTTGCTTAGTTTGAGGTCAGGCGACCGTGTGTGGAAGTGTCCCGAATTTATTATTATTACTTAAAAATCCGTTGTTTTACCCACGGTCAAAATCATCATGTGTGCTATTCCACACTATGATCTATCTTTGTGCCAGATTTCACCCAGATCCGTTAAGCCGTTCTAGCGTGATTGAGTAACAACCAACCATCCATCCAATCTTTCGCATTCATGATATTAGTGTGATTTAGAATATTTTTTTCTTCTTCTGTACCTTTAGGATATTGGACAAATGTTTTAGCAAATTTCTTTATATATTTTGAAAATCTAACTGATCAGTGGAGCGGGTGCAACAGGCACGACAGTTCAGATAGCTTAGACGATGACTAACTGACTTCTGATTTTCTTATTATTTTCATTTATTTTTAATCATTATTTTCACTTTTGAATTTGACATTGTTATTTTTTTACTAATATTATTTCTATTATCGTGTGACATTAATGGAATTGTTTATTCATTTTTGTGTCAATATTGAAATTTGATTGAATTTGAATTGATTTGAATTTGAATTGAATTTAGGGAAAGCTTGGGAACAAACCAGCTACTCGTAACTCGAGGGCGTGTCATGTAATTGATGTACGTTTTAGCAGGTAAAATCCAAGGAATGCTAGCTGAGAATAGAATAGATGTCTCTCTAGCAGGCGGCGTGAGATTGGATTGTTCGCGCGACTCCGCTCCGTTGGGATCTAATGAGCATGCCTGATCAGAATTCTGGAGCGTAGGGATGGGGTAAGGAGTTCTGACCGTTTTAGCTCAAACTGACTGATTGGCTGATGATTTGAATTGATTTGACTGATTGAATGATGATGATTTGTGCTGTAACTGAGATGGTTTTATTTTTATTTATGATGCTTTTATTTACGTCGAATTTAGTTTTAAATTTATTGTATGCTCTCTTCGCCTATTTTAAATCATTACATTTATTGGGACCCCAGCCACATATTGGTTATATTTGCTCCAATCTTGGTCTTGTGGCCAAGACACCAATGTGTGTATCAATCTTTAGACTTAAGGTCTCTGCCCACTACACAGTATCATACTATGACCGTGCTATGAACGTGTCAGACAAAAAAATATTCTCTGTATTAAAAAGTATGAGACCATGCCCACTAACTAGCCCGTTCCGTTACCGACCAGCACCGTAGCGTGCCATGCATGGAGCGGCAAGTATTGTCGGCGAGAATATTTTGCCGGTGGCGATACGCTCTGTGCATGACACGCGACGTTGCCACACCGATACATTAGACTTTGATACGTTATTGATACGCTCTAGTGGGCATAGTAGACTACTAGTAGTACGGGCTAGTTAGTGGGCATGGTATGGCATGGTGTATATCGTGTTGCTTGTCGTGTCTGATACGTTCATAGCACGGTCATGGTATGATACGTTGTAGTGGAAGGTAGAGTCCTTTAAAGTTAATACTGAATCAGTCACGCAGTATAAAGGTTCAAAATTGGACATTTCAAATTAAAGCCAAGCTTGGACCCAAAGTTAGGCCGATGTACCGCGACATTGGAGAATATATATTACTGTACAATGACATAAATAAATAAACAAAACAGTAACAAAAACTAATAATTCAAACAGAGAGTGATGGAACAAGTAATATTGTATTAAGTACTAAGCGTTTTTTAATGTTTTTTTTAGATCTTCTACTTCCTTTTTTTTGAAGGACAGTAGGTTAAGGCCTCGGGCATAATTTAGCACTGGTATTAGCTCACGGGCCATCTACCCCGCGGTCACGCATTTTTGTATGACACAAAACGCGTATGGTAATAATATACACCTTTGTCAAACTTAACAACGTTTAGGATCTGTGGGAAGCTCACTGTGCCTCATTCCTATTCCAGCTCTCGATCTAAAACCGATCCTCTGTTCCCCAGCCCCGGTCCATTAACATGATTAATTCGTGCAATTACGCACCAAAGAGCCGGCCCGTATTACAACTAAATGAATAACTTATTTTTAATTAGTGCGATCGCCAGTTTCGTTGCCAGATTAATTTGCTTCAAACGACGCGGTAAGTGATGTACGAGCATGTTTTGTGGAACAGAATGTTATTGTGACTCAACAGGACTTAGCAGTTCATAAAATAACAAATAAAACGTAAATAACGCATAGCAAATATAAGTCTCTCATTTCATGAATTAAGAGTCCGGCGACCACTTTAGACTAACTTCGCATTGGCTTAAGGTATTCTATAGCCATTTCGTAAGAAGAAGACGAGCGAAGAGAGCGAGTAATGATACTGACGAGCCTCTAAAGTTACCTACACAGTGACAAAGTGCAATTTCAATTTTTTTATAACTTTTGCACTTCTGTAATCATTCTTAAATAACTAAGAATTTCCCTTGTATTATATGGATTCATTTAATTCTCGGTCATTCTACAATTATCTACCACATTTACGTTTACGTAACCCGCTTTATTTAGAGTTGAAAATCGTAAATGATATTTGATGGTAAAATGAGATCGGCGCCTAGAAATACATTTTTTGGCCGTTTTATTGGTATTAATAGTAATAAGAACACAACTATGAATAAGTTGCTCGGTTAAACTTTAGAGAACTAAACTGGTTATTTAATAATCGAGAAAAAATGTGGTGTAATCGCTGAAAATTTAGAGAAATTCGTTCCAAAAGTTTTTAAGGAGATACTTTTTGTGTTTTTTTTCCAAATTGAGAATGATTTTTAAAATTGTATTTCGGTTAAACTTTCGTTGGTTGTTTCTTCTACCAGCTGTATTTTTTTGCACCTAATCATCATAATTCTTCCTATCAAACTAGGCGCAAAAAAAAACTTGTTTTTGGTGATTTCGTATAAGACGGGGCCGCTCATTTGAACATAATTAGTTTTGGCTTCAGATGGGAAATATTTCAACCTCACATTTTTCGAGGATATCCACATGGTCTGAATACATTTCTGTATTTCATGAAATTACTCGTATCCGCGTCTCACAAACTTCACTGAGAGACAAGCGGAGCGCAAGTAGGGGCTTTTGACGTTTTTTAAGGTTCCGTACTCAAAGGGTACAACGGGACCCTATTACTAAGACACCGCTGTCCTTCTGACACCAGTGGGGCTATTCCTACGCGTGAGATGAGATGAGATTTTCTCTCGGTCACTTTCACACCTATGACGTTTCGAACGAGAGCAACAAGGATGAAAAAAGGTGAGATGAAAATCTCAAATCTCCGAATAGGGTCCCTGGCTGTTTTTCATTCTAAAAAACAGAATATAATAATTATTTAAGGGGGGCTCCCATACAATAAACATGATTTTTTGCCTTTTTTTATACATAATGGTACGGAACCCTCCGGATTCGGTCTAATAGTAAAAAATATTCAGAATTTTTAGGTACTACAGAATCTGGCGACAGGCTAGCCCCTTGTCACATTTGGGACTGAATATCGTCCGGCGAAGTGTGAGCGTGTATTACACCTCTGCCAGCCGCTTCGGGGGAAAGGTGTGACTATGTTATGTTACTACAGAATTTTGCCACGTTCGTACTAATATTATAAAATCGATTAACTCTGTCTGTCTGTTTGTAGGTTTTTCACGGCTAAACGAATCTTGATGAAATTAGATAAATAGTTACAGTATATCACGAGGAAGGTTTTTGGACACTTTTTTCTAAATAAATAAATCTTTTTGCCTTGAAATTCTGTAAATTATTAAAAAATAACGCGCCGCTTACCAAATGCGTTAGACAACACCACAGAATAGTACGTAGTTGGTCCTAAAATTAAAACTCCATAACTTAGATAAAAATCTTTACCAATTACGAGTATGGTAAGAATTTTTATGCTAGTTTATAATTTTCTTGATTAATTGCTTTTTGGCATAACGAAGATTTACGTTGATGAGCACTTAGAAACGTTTTTGGCTTAATACAGCCCAAGCTAACAGTATTTTCAGCCCTCATCTCCAAGCCAAATCCAATATGATACCTCAGATCAACCTAGCGAATAAGATGGCGCACGGCGGATGATTTAGGTGAAAACCGAAAACCATCCAAAAACTACGCTACTTTGTATACTGTATGTACACAACACGCACACATTGACGCAAAAAAAAACTACGTTACTCGCTTGGTCATTCTTATCCCGACATTATGTGCATTGGTTTACGGTATAATTTCGTGTACATAAATATACATAGTGCGCTATAACAGTGTGGCCAGGACTACATTTTGAGGTTCTTTTTAAGAACTGTGTAAGTAGTTTTTTTACAAGTCAATTTTGAAGAAGCCGGAACATTAAACTTACAAATATACATGTGCAGTTTTAGAATATTAAATCTACTAAGGTTGTATGTTGGAACGGAAATGGCTAACGTAGAGTTCGGGAATTAATATTAGTTTTCGTGCAATTGTAATTGTTTTTAATGGCAACATTACTACGCGCACACGTTTTAAAAGAAGTGGCTTCAGCGAGATATAACGCAGTGTTCCATCTTTTCCTCTACGTTGATCTGAGTAAGATACATGTGTAATTTATTTCAAAGACACGGTTAGTAATACCATCTGCGTTGGATCCACTGCCAGATCAATTTGTTCTATACGAAGCGTAGCCGGCGCGGGCGCAAATGAAATGCGATAATTGAAGACACGGAGTATGTTTGTCTATGTGTGGTACAAGCTATGGCCTCTAAGCTAGTGTTGACGTCGTATTTCCATGTTGGTGCGTGAATAAATAAGTGTTTCCTTTTTTTTATTTATTTTTTACTAGCTGTATCACGGTTGTGTACTACGGTTAAAAAGTATCCTATGTGCTATTCTAGAATATAATCTATCTCTGTGCCAAATTTCATCCAGATCAATTCAGCCGTTCTGGCGTGAAAGAGTAACAAACATCCATCCATCCATCCACCCATCCATCCATTCTTACAAACTTTCGCGTTTATAATATTAGTAGGATTTTTTATCAACTGACTAGGCATGTGTTTGACCACTGACTCGCCTGATGGGAAGTGTAGACGTGATTGAAGGTGTAACACGCTTGCCTAGGAGATACCTATTCACTTTACTCTTAATCATCTTTGACAGACGCAGGCAACGAGTTCCACACCTCTGCAGCTCTTACAAAAAAAGTAGACTTGAAACGCTTAGTGCGTTTTGGCGAAATTTCCACCATAAGAGGGTGTCTTACTGGTGCGCTTGGTACAATTATGAAAGAACGGTGATGGCTGGATCAGGTCGTGCAGTTCTTGTGCAGTTTTAAAAGGGGATTTTACTTTACTCAGGTCACGGAAAGGTACCTAGGGTTGTCATTGCTTTTCAAGAATACCAAAAAAATGTTTGTCGATGCTTCCAAGTGCTTCCTCTTTTTTTCATTAATTATAGGCTTAGGCCTGGCCACTGCCATCTCTACTAATGTTATAATCTAAAAGTAAAGCTTAAAACCGACTTCCCATCCTGTAATCCGTCATCCATGTAAACAATTTTTAGACTTTTGTTGATATTTTAAAAACTGCTTGACCGATTTCAATAAAATTATATGGGACCACCTCTAAAATATGATCTCTCAAACAAAAAAAAAACATCAAAATCGATTCACCCAGTCAAAAGTTATGAGGTAACAAACATAAAAAAACCAGTCGAATTGAGAACCTCCTCCTTTTTTGAAGTCGGTTAAAAGCAAGGATGCGGCCCACGATGGAGCCTGCGCTTGCCTAGGAAGATCGTATCACTCGAGACTTGAAGACACACTGGAGAGCTATTCTTACGGTGTGAGATTCAATCTCACCATGCTTCGTCCTTGTTGCTCTCGTTTGAATAGTCATAGGTGTGAGAGTGACCAAGATAAAATCTCATCTCATGTCACGGGTAGGAATAGCCCCCCAGGATATAGTTGTAGACAGAGAGAGAGAGAGAGAGAGAATAAACGCGGAGGTAATAAAATTTACTTTCTGATTTCTAAGTAGATCCTAGTGTGCAATGATACTTTTATCCAGGATTATCGGTATGGGATGTACTTGCCAAAAGGGGGTCATTGTACTCATCACTATGAAAAACATTAGCTAAGGCAACCTAAAATCTCGTAAAAAAAATCAGCTGGTCCATACAAAAAGTTTAGTGATCGTCAACAAAATGTATGGAACAGCTGCTATTTTTTCTCGACTTCAGGGTTGACCCCATAGTAAAAGTTGTTCATAATGATGAGTACAATGACCCCCTTTCGGCTTAGTACTTCCTTTCCTGATAACCCTATATGCACAGGAAACCTAGCAAATCCCATCTCTACCTATAACAATGCAACATAGTTTCAACAGCCCACCTAAAATATATTTCGGACTTCGATAAAAACCTCAAAATATTCGGAGATTTCCACGCATCATAATGACGAGCTTATTTCATAAAAATAAATATTTTGTAATAAAATCAAGTCACAGACGTAATTCTTAACAAATAATAAGTAATTTAGATAAAACGTTTGGTAACTGTCATGAAATAGGTCAATCTTCGATGTAGGTAAATTGTTACTCATAAAATTTAATGTGCGCGATAAAAATGTTGACAAAAACAAAGACTCACTTGTTTTTATCAGATTTTTAATACAGGGTGGTTTTTCTTCTTCACTACATAGCATAAAACAAAGTCGCTTTCTCTGTCCCTATGTCCCTTTGTATGCTTAAATCTTTAAAAGTACGCAACGGATTTTGATGCGGTTTTTTAAATAGATAGAGTGATTCAAGAGGAAGGTTTATATGTATAATAACTTCCATTAAATAGTGGAGAAATACTGTTATTTTTGAGGTTTCTAATGTGATGTTAGTAGGCTATATATGTTATACCCGTGCGAAGCCAGAACGGGCCGCTATGTTTTTATATACAACGTTCACAGTTTTTCTGTAGCGTATTTAGTATCAGCATTGCAACCGTGCGAAGCCGAGGCGTGTCGCTAGTTACTTATAAAACAAAAAAGTCGCTTCCCGCGTCTGTCTGTCTGTCTATATCCGCTAACTCCTCTTAAACCGCGACTTCGCGTTTATTCAGAAAATAGTATCTAAAAAGCTTCCTCGTGAAATTTTGGAACCATCAAGTTTCATTTAATTATTAAATTTCACAAACATCCATTCAGCCGTTTTAGCCGGAAAAAGCCTACAAACAGAGAGATAGAGAGAAACTCTTTATTTAAATATATACTCGATTTTATAATATTGGTAAGGATAGCCGGGGCGCGGGCGGGTTCCTAGTAGCTAATATCTTTTTCACACCACCTGCTCGACATGACAAATTACATATCACGTAGACTCAACATAAAGCAAGGCATTACCTCCTAAGGGAGATAAAATAGTGTGTGAAACTCTCAAGGGAGTTTTCAAATAAAGAGGTTAAAATTGAGTTAAAAAACTCAGCAAAAGAACGAGTAATTCGAAAGTCGAACTGGCCACCACAAAAATAAAGAAAGCAAATATATGATATTTTAAAACAAAAAAAACCTTTTTTTTCTCTTAATTTTTGGCGCTGCACGTTGTTTTCATTTGCCAGTATCTAGTAAATGACGTATTTCTTAGTTTGTAATGATAACCAAGTGATTGCAACGATAAATGACACCCCTATGAAAGGAATTTTGTAGGGAACACGAAGAGTCGATTTTCGCGATGTTTGTACCATTGGCATACACTCGTGTACGTTAACGAACCTATAAAAATTAATAATCCAACATTGTTGCACTTTAACACTCGAAGAATCACAAGTTTTAGAAAATAATAAAGGTACATAAAAAGTCACGACGTCTTTTTGGTTCCCAGCTAAAACTTTAAAAAACGGTGTTTGATGACCTTATTGCCTCGCATTATTACAATATTACTTTTATTGCCTCGCAGAAGATGCAAAAAGTAGAGTAATCACCTCTGTGTTGAAGCAGTATTGTGCAGTCTTGGGCGGCTTGAACCCCTCGCTTCACTAAGGACTCTACATAACTCCCTCGCTTCGCTCGGGCGTTTTAATATAACTCCCTCGTTACGCTCAGGGTACAATAAGCCGCCCGTGACGTAAGACACTGCTTAACTTCCTCGGTGCATAATCTATACTATTATTATTTCGTGCTCTTACGGTGAAGAAATAATATCGTGAGGAAACCGACATGTCCTAGAATTAATAACGCTCGGACATAAAACCGGCATGTCATAGAAGAATAATTCTAAAGACATGTGACATCAATACAATACAATACAATACAAAAACTCTTTATTGACACCAAATACAAAATAAATCTAAACTAAACATTCAAAAATATAGGCGCAATGGGCGGTCTTATCGCTTAAGAGCGATCTCTTCCAGACAACCTTTGGATGGAATAAAAACATTAGATTAAGCATGGACGGTGGTGTGTGCTAAAGAAAAAACATCCAACCCGTACTGAGCCAGCGTGGTGGATAATGGCGTGGAGTTTAAAATAACCGTTATATTATAAACTAAATAGTTACCAGGCAACATTTTTCAATTGCCAACTCAGCCATTATTTATTTTCAAAAACGTTGAATTGTGCGAGCGAGATAGCAATAACGCCGGTTAAACGCTCTTAATAAAAATATTAGCTGCGCCCCGCAATTAAAAGTATTATCTGTTCTATTCCAGACTATGTTCTATCCTTTGCCAAATTTCATCAAGATCAGTTCAGCCGTTCTGACGTAATTGAGTAACTAACATCCATTTAATCACCCATGTAAACCCCTATTTAAGCAATGATGCTACCTACGATGAGCCGCGCTTTCCTAGAAGAAACAGCTTCACTTGAAGACTGATATACCGAGACGATAGTAAAACATTTAATACAGGTTAGTTTAAAGTTAAAATGCGTAAGTAGACATACGAATCAGTTTAAAAAAAAAAAAACCAACAGATCGCGCATGCAGAAAAATCTCTCCAAGCGTCCCGACTGACAGGTACGGGATGAAGTTGTAAATCGCGCTTACGATTGACCGGATCAAAATAAAACAACTCCCTGAGAGAGACAACACTATCTATACCTACATATCTCCGTGACCCGACCCCGCTCACTATCAGACAATTAACTTTAATGGATATTATTTAAATTAGTTCTCTTCACTCAATTGACAACATACTATCAGTTAGATATACACAGACTAGTTAACCAGCTGACTGCTAGTACTTATTCCCATCTCACGAATACTACGCAGAAAATAGCATACCTACTTTTGGTACTTAACTAAATCGCCTATTGCATTCATATTTGCGTCGCATGAATTACTGTTGAACCACATTAGCTCCTTCCATACTCAGCGTGATGACTTGTATTTTATAGTTAACTAGCTCCGCCCCACGGTGCTACCTAGAGCTTAAAAGTAACCTATGTGTTAATCCACAGTACCTTAGATACCAAATTTCCTTAAAATCCGTCCATCCGTTTGAGCGTGAAGAACTCATAAACAAACACACACACAAACTTTTGCCTTATAATATTAAAGTAGGAAAGTAGAACTAGTTGTACGCTGCGGTTTCACCCGTTGTCCCTTTGTATATTCTCTTCATTTGGCTTTGTTAAAAACTTGCTTAACTGACGTCTCCTGTACTTATATATTACTTACCTGTCAGATTACAGCTTCATAGGTCAAGTAATTTCGTATTTTATCGAGATTTCAAGAGTCGAATCAAGAGTATTTTATCAGTGAGTGAGTGAATGCGCAATTGACCTGTCGCTTTTATAAACATAAATTTTAAGCACGCACGATCAACTGGTTTCATTATCATTGTGTATTTACTTAACCATAATTAATCCAATTTCATCCTTATTAACTTTAACGTACAGTTGAAAATAATCTAAAAAGAAATATTAAATGTAACATTTATCTGTAAGGTTAATGAAGTTTTCTGAAAATCAGAACGAATTAATCTCATTTGATCTTTGAGGTCATTCTAGAATCTATTTTCTATCTTGGTTCATAATGACTTCTAATTAGGATCATGTTGTAATGAATGAATGGAACCCAGTTCAATGTGCGTTATAGATTAATTAACTTTGCAACATTCTGAATGTTTAGCAACTAAAACTCTTTGTGAATGTTTGTGATTCGTAAAGGTAACCATTCACCATCCTGCCTTGCAGTCCGCCGTGCAGGACTGCAAAGCAGCATGTAGCTCACACACCATCCTGCCTAGCATCCTGCACGTACATCCTGAGCGACGTTGCCGGACGCGATGTAGACAACATTCACCATCCTGAATGAAGCGGCAGTCCTGCACGGCGGACTGCAAGGCAGGATAGTGAATGATAACCTTCATGGCAGTTTTGGTAGCTTGTTTTTTTCGTTTTTTTAAGATTTTCTAAACTAATTTTTCTGTAACTATCTACTACGTACCTTACTCTATTAGATTACTACGCCAGCACAACTAAGGTTTTAGCAAAAAATATTTTTTATTTTTATAAAGAATGGGTCAACATTTGACCACTAAACTCGCCTGATGTGAAGCGATATCGGTGGCCTAAGATGAAGCACGAAGACCTAGTAGGTACTTATTCTCTTCACTCTGGCCTTGAAGATATCTAGGTTGTAGTTAGTCGGAAAAACAGATGGTGACAAACTATAACTATATAAACTATACTACTAGATATATAAAAAAGCGATGATAGCCTAGTTGGAGAAGGCCCGCCTCTCAAGCCAGAGAGAGAGCGGGTTCAAACCCAGCCTATGAACATAATTATGTGAGTATTGTATGTCATCTGCTACATGACTGGAGCCCGGTGTATGGCGACAGGCTCGCCCCCTGTCACATTTGGGACTGAATATCGTCCGGCGATGTGTGGGTGTTGTATTACACCTCTGCCAGATCCTTCAGGGGAAAGACGTGACGATATGCAATGTTATGCTACCAGATACGAACCAAGAATAAGACGTTACATTCCACTAGCACACCACACTTGCCCGTGCATAGCTTCTCTTTTGATAGCCTCAGTGATAGTGTTCGCCTCCACGATACGAAAATATAATAACGTTAATACAAACGGCTAGGGACTGGAATCGTTTGCCACCATCTGTTTTTCCGACTAACTACAACCTAGGTATATTCAAAGCCAGAGTGAATAAGTACCTACTAGGTCTTCGTGCTTCATCTTAGGCCACAATGTCGCTATACATCAGGCGAGTTGGTGGTCAAATGTTAACCTATTCTTTATAAAAAAAAAGTGTAGAAATATTTTTTAGAATCGGTTCTGCAGATTACCTCCTACAAAGAAATTGACAAACTCACGAATGTTACCTCTTTTCTCTCTATATAATATAGCTGTTACCCGCGACTTCGTTCGACCTTTGAAAGTCCCCCTTCAAACCTTTGACAAAACTATAGTAGGTACTAATCCATAGTAATATTATAAAATCGCCAGTAATTCTGCTTGTCTGTCTGTTTGTAGGCTTTTCATGGCTGAACAGATCTTGATGAAATTTGATAATAAGTTACAATAAATCGATTTTATTTTGTGAATAAACGCGAACGAAATCGCGGGTAATAGCTAATATAAAATACTAGCTGCGCCCCACGGTTTCACCCGCGGTTAAAAAGTGTCCTATGTGCTATTCTAACTATCCATTGTGCTATTGACTCTAATCTATCTTTGTGCCAAATTTCATCCAGATCTGTTCAGCCGTTCTGGTGTGAAAGAGTAACAAACATCCATCCATCCATCCATTTTTACAAACTTTCGCGTTTATAATATTAGTAGGAAGGATATAGATATACCGACACTACAGTCATTTGTACAGGTCAAACACATAAC
This sequence comes from Peribatodes rhomboidaria, assembly GCA_911728515.1. Lineage (NCBI taxonomy): Eukaryota > Metazoa > Arthropoda > Insecta > Lepidoptera > Geometridae > Peribatodes > Peribatodes rhomboidaria. Next base: position 6,142,824 of record OU452190.1, read on the forward strand.
ACTCCTTTTTTGTCTGTCGGATGGAATAAAATTAACCATCTGTCATAATAAAACAAGGAATACTTTTCACCATTAAAGAAATATATTTTCAATTCAACTACAGAAGTAGGTAAAGATTATACAAATCAATATAGGCCTTATTTTATGTACAACATTTTACATACGGGTATATACTACACAAACAAAACATTACCTATCAAGAAATTAAAACAAGTAGATAGGAAGTTAAACTAATTTGGTGAACAGGTAAACTCTTCAATAATTCCAATTAAAGTTAAATTATTTTACATTCATTAATTCTAATTATTTTTTAATATTTACAAATAATTTACATTTAAGTACTGTCATGCATCGATTTTTGATGGGTACAGTCAGAAAAAAAACAAGTTAAAATTTCGTTTCAAAAAAAAAATACAAAAGCTTGTGAGAGCTTTCTCGATTTTATCAACATTTAAAGAACTTTTTTTTTATTATAATAAGTATTCCCAATGTTTATGAAAACTTTTTACCCAAAAATCTTGTTTCGAAAAAGGTTAGGTTTTATTGTTGTCCAGTTGGCGAAGGTGAGCTTCCCGACACAGGTGGTTGGACCATCGCGAGGTGGGATGGGTGAAGTCCCATGGGGGGCATTGGACGCCCCCCTCCAATTAGGGGGTGGTGGAAGTACTGCTGTAACGCTGCCGGATGCGCGTACAAATGATGGGGATGACGAGAAAACTGCGCCATTTTGAACTTTTCTACCTCCGCTTCTTGCACGCGTTTCGCCTTTGCACGACGATTTTGGAACCAGATCTTGACCTGCCGACAAAAAAGGTAACATTATAATTTGATGCTCATAAAAACTATTTAGGATTAGAAATATAATTATTATAATCCGATTAGTGCTTAAATAATAAAAGACACAAATTCATTTCATTTTGGATTTTATTAGTTGAAATCGGAACTAGTGTTGTCATAGAACTCATGGAGTTCATAAAAGTCAAGGTTTGAATAGATTGCGAAGTTCCAACCACTCACAGTTGTCACGACACAAACAAAAGCTAAATAAAATTGTTTATACTAAATTGAGTTAGTAATTATTTGTTTTGAATTTAGAAATATCTTATTTCAAAACTAGTTTAGTTATTAAATTTGATTTCAGTCAGTTTCATTTATTATAGCTATTTAATTTTGTCATCAGCAGTAAGTTCACAACAAATTATTCAATTTAACAGCAATTGAGAATGAAGGAGTTAATTATGCTTTAAATGCATCTTTTGTACTTTTTGGAGCAAGATATCCTGACTAGCTAAAATGGTGATGGCTTGAGAAATAACATGATACCAAACTCGTTTATAAAACAAGACGCTAACGACAAAACGAAGTATCTAGAGGAAATATATCAAGAAATCAAACACTGACTCAAGCCCGAAACATAATACACGCTAGGTAGAAGATTTAAAACGGGGCAGTATGTAGCTGTCCCGGGACGAGTTGAAGCACGGTTGAGGATCCGGTGTGTTTCTCTGGAGATCCCGGGAGCCCGCCATTAGGCGTCAAGGTAGGTCGCTAAGGGGTTTTAGTAGGTAGTAGGGTACGGACAATCCTACATAACCTGGTTGCAGCCTGGGTCATCTTTAGAAGATTTCCCCACCGAAAAAAAAGGTAGAAGATTTAAGACAATCCTTACCTGAGTTTCCGAAAGCCCCAAGCTGGAAGAGAACTCAGCTCGCTCAGCTATGCTCAAGTACTGTTTCTCCACGAATTTGCTCTCAAGCGCCCGCAGTTGCTGGGCTGTGAAGGGGGTGCGAGGCTTGCGGTTTGGCTTGTGCTTGCGCAGGTGGCACTTCAGTTTTGGAGGTTCGCCGTTCGCGTCTGTGGAAGAAGAAACGTATTGGTTAGATTTTTTTGTTTTGAAAAGATAATGGCTCAATTGAAAGTTGGGGCTGGCGCATTTGAAAGTCATGTTCTGTAACATGACTTTCAGATTAAATTTGTGCACGAGTTAAATTTAAATTACGACATGAGCTTGAGTATAAATTTGCCAGAACGCATAGCATTATGATAATTATGAAGTAGTAGGTAAAGTCGTATGAAGAAATAGGGTAGAAAGAAGAAATAAGATAAAATATAGAAGTTAAGAAGAATGCATCCTCTAGCTACCTAGAGCGCTTAATGATATAATCTGTCAACTAAGATGTGCATAAGTCTTCTACAAAAATCCGTCGGTCTTCAACGTTTGTAGTAACGAATGTCTTTAACAGCTTGAAGTAGTAAATATCCGGAATGAATCAAATTCTACTAATTGTGATTAGTGACATTCTTCCACCTACGGCAGGCAATTACTAAAATTTACTACCATCCGATAACTTTGAGCCGACGCCGTTCAACTTGGGAGCATCACGAGACTTAAGATTATCTAAATCAAAACTCACTTGAGATTTCTATTCAAATTCTGCCCTAAATTATGTCTCTGCGATAAAACATTGGTATTCTCATTACCACTTCTACTTCAAACTTTGTTTATATTTGTAACTTAAGGTTTTCACTTATAATATTATGATTGTGCTCGTTAACAATTTTAAGTAATTTTGATTTTGTCGTTGTTTATAAAAGGAGATATTTTACTTTGATTTTAATGTTTAAGTTAAACTGATCACTTACTTACTCCAATATAAATAACTACACAGTTGCATTATCATTTTAACAGTTTTCTATATTCTATTGTGAGTATTAATAATAATTGTCAAGTATTATTGGATTACATCAGGCACACAGTTTTATAAGCATTCAAAGTTGAGCTGTTAAAATTTATGAAAACGTTTAGATACGCGCTAAAGAAGAGGCCTATACTTAGCAGTAAGTGGAAATGGTTGACGACCATGATAATGTTGACGTTACAGGTTGATGAAAGGAAACAAGAGAAAATAAGATTAAATGATCAGTAAGCTTTACTGTTACGTCTCAATAACACAAAAGGGTGCCGAATGACGCCCGGAATGCCGGTCCAGACCGCACCGTACCTGAGTCGCTTTCATAAATCGTATAATAAAACTCATATAAACCGAAATAAAAGCCAAGCAAACGAAACGGGCCGCGATCCGAACCCGATAAGAACCCAAGCAATTTTTGTCTTATTAGCGACGAAATTAAAACGCAAACCTTCATTTTATTAGCTCCCGGATAGACATTTTAAAATTATAAAAACTCCTACACGTAAATAGAAAGATTTGAGATAAGCGACGTCAGTTCCTCAGCTATCAGATCCATAAAACATCACGATTTCCTCCCGTCTTAAGTTTCATTGAACTAATTAAGTTTTACGATCTCATCATGTGAATGAAATAGTTCTTCTAAGCATTGTTTTATCTTAGACTAATTTATATTTTATAACCACAATTCGTCAATCAAATGTCGTAATAATATTTTTAACTGTTAATGAATGATCGTTTTTATTGACGGTCACAAACTTTAATATACAATTTGAGTTAATTGAATCGCATTAATGGAGTCTAACCTAAATAATTATCTCGCAACTAATTGGTATTTAAGTACTAATGAACGTTGGATGTTGATTGATAGTTGAACACGTGCTTTAAGTGTTGAAACGCCGAGATTACTTTCACCGCTCCCAATTTTAAGTACCATTAATTATGTTTTGACAGGCTTCAAGATTTACGAATGATCTTAAAGAGCATTCGTACGAACGTGAGTTTTAACAATCTATTTGTAAATGTTATTTTGAGTCGTAACAGCAACTTGTCATAATCAATTGTAAAATAAAAATAATACCAACTCCATTAAGCGAATGCAATATTGTCATTTGGGTTAGAAATATGGAAGCGTGGCGCTTAGAATGTCGACGTATTAATCCCGGTGTCGCGCTCACGGTTGCCGCTTAATAGCTAATGGCCCACAAAAAAGGTGGAAAAAAAGTAATGTATGTGACAGTTAAAAAAAAACTTGAAATGTTTAATGTCGTGTTTAGCGGACGTCAAAGCGAGCACCGACGACGCGGACGGAAATAATGTAAGGAGCCGATACACACGAACGACCGAAGTGTCGTGTTTTTTGCCGTAGAAAAAATGTTCACATGCCGTTGAAAAGTAAACAACACTTAGACACCCTTTTAAATGCATCGCTTAGATACAGCTGATATATCATGTTGAGGTTGAAATGGGAATACATGTAATCGATAAAAAGCTTAAAGCATGCGTGGATATTCAAAACATTCAGCGCTGAGCAGCGCAGTCGCACGTGTTCCTGCGTCTTAAATTACTCAGTAGCTAAATTACCTCTTTATAAATACACTTATATGGGACTGTCTTCTTCCATTCTCATCTTAATTGCACAAAGAGATATCGACTACAGATGTTGTGTTCTAAATTATGTCCGTGTTGTGAACGACGAAAGAAATACGAGACGTTTTAAATGCGCCCTGAACGTTTTCCATTGTCGAACGTCATAATTTTTCCTTTTTTAAAACGCACGTCTCGAATGAGTTATGAAAAGTGCTGCGCGTTTTTGTGACAATTTTAAATATGGAATTAGGATTTGTTTGTTGGCGGTACCTAATGTTGCCATGCGCTGCTAAAAAGACAGTTGATATATTAATGAGCATGTTTGCTTTTTGTGTGAGCAGTACCATTAATCGTGCGAAGCGCGGTATGTCATTCATTCCAATATTTTAAACGGGCGCTGTATACTTGACGTTTTTGTTGTCTGTACAGGAGAGGCGGACATTCTCAGCTTCTCCGAAGATACTCTACATTTTTCAGTCAGTATTTACACGATTTTCATTATCGGTACGACAATTTGGAATATACTGTAAAATTATGCTGCATTAAAGTGCTTAAATTGTTGAACGTCATCAAAATTTATGCTCGAATAAACTTTGCTATAAAATTTTGAAAACAAGACATTTCTATCGCACATTGGCAAATGTTAAACAACATTTGAATAATGTTTAACGACATAAATATCATTTAGAAAAACCCATTTGCCTCTTCACACCACAGCTAATTTTACTAACAAAAATATTCTACGAGCAGAAAATTTAATGATACGACATTTAGGCAACACGAATTTGGTAGGTAGACTATTAAGACTGATTCTGTGTCCATAAATTTAGTTTCGGACAAAGAGTTGGTTGTCAAAGAATAGTTGGAGCTATTAACAGAACTCCCCGGATTCTTCCGCCCACAGTATTTATCCCGGGATCAAACAGAATGCCTACAAGAGCCATTCATCAGGGAGCCCGATCGACCGCTCATAAACGCGGGCCATGGAGAACGCGGAAGCGGGAAGTACTTATTGACCATTATGTTGGGATAAAAAGGGTTCCAAGGACTTAAGGTTTGTTTTTCATATTTCTTTTGGTTAATAAATAGGCAGAGATGCGAGTCTTTTACAGACATACATAAATGTTTTAACGCTTTTTTCTACACCATAGATGTTCGCATTTGAAACGCGTAGGCTTCAGTTTATTTCTGTTTGTTTAAGCTACCAGATGTTTAGTTAGATCGTTACCTAAGCAAGATACATGATGTATGATAAGATTTCGTATTTAGGTTAGGTTTTAGGATTGTTGATTAGTTAAAAGTTGATAAAATAGCACCTTGACCTAACTTAACTAAGGATAAAATATAATTCACGGAGAAAGATTATAATTATGAATGTACCTAATGTTTTGTAAGTTTTTCAAGATATTTTGGTCATAACAAAAAACTTTGAAAATAAATAAACAGACTTTCCGTAATCCGAATAGGATTCTGTAAATAATGAGATCAATCTGTAAGAAAAAAAGTAAAGTAAAAAATAACTTTAAAAATTGGCTCATTAATAACGAAATCATGCAGTAACAAAAATTTAAGAAAAAAAGCAACCGAATTGACATCCTCCTCCTTTTTGAAGACGGCTAAAAAGCACAAATCAACTCGCCAATTTAGCAGCCATTCTTTAAATGATCTATTAAGAACGCGTTTGCAGCGATACAAACGTTGTTCAATGGGACATTAGTATTTTGGCATCGCGCCAGCCCTTGACAGGAGCGTTTGACTGCTTGTTAAATACAAAACGGGGTTTAAACGAGGATTAAGTGACGGGCCGATAATGAATATGTGTTTTTGTGTTTTGTGTAGATTGAAATAACTACTTTTTGTGAGGGTAGGATGAAAGTGGCTGGCGGAGCGTTTTATTGCGTACGCGGTTATTTAAATGCTTAAAAAAATTCTTGTTCTAAATTCGATAAAAAATATTTTGTTAATTTACTACACTATTAAAAATCAGGTAAGTATCAGAGGATACTTGCTAAGTGGCTGCATTATAAGAAACGAAATACAGACTTTAATTTTAAATGTATTTAAGTGCATGAAATTAAAAACTAGCAAGCAATCCAAAAAACATTAGATTAAAAACTTAGTAAAGTTAAATTCATTTGACCTCATATTTTTTAAAGAATCGGACTGAATCATAATATAATTAGACCAAAAAGATAATAGTTTTTTTCAACAAGATATTTAGAAACATATTTCTTATTTCTTAAACTTTTCTCTTAATTGATTTGCTGACGGTACTGCAAATAGAGCGGTCTCGACAGTTTTGTTGCGCATACTCGGTAATTGATTGGGAATGCTTCTATAATTAGGAGCGTGACTCGGTTGCTGACTCTACTGCAGACTGCAGATCTATGGATACTACTTTATAGCTAGGTCTGTGTACAATCTATGGATCTAGAAGTAATTCTGCTTTGTGTGTGTTCCATGGCATCCCCGAAGCAGAAAGATACTACGTCTTTATAAATAGCTAGGTCAAAGGTCTTTATACGAGTACAATCTATGGATCTGTTTGTTTTAGGTCTGCTTTGTGTGTGTTCCATGGCATCCCCGAAGCAGAAAGATACTACGTCTTTATAAATAGCTAGGTCAAAGGTCTTTATACGAGTACAATCTATGGATCTGTTTGTTTTAGGTCTGCTTTGTGTGTGTTCTATGGCATCCCCGAAGCAGAAAGATAAGTCTTCATATAAAGCTACTAGGTCACTTTTACAATCTATGGATCTATACGTTTTGGGTCTGCTTTGTGTGTGTTTCATGGCATCCTCTTACCAGAGAGATACGTCTTATAGCTAGGTAGATACCTAGCTATAAGACGTACAATATATGGATCTATATGTTTTAAGTCTACTTTATTTGTGTTCTAAGGCGTATCCGAAGCAAACAGATATGGATCTAGAAGTTTCGGGTTTACTTTGTGTTCCATGACTTCCATGGTATCCCCGGAGCGGGGAAACCTTTAGTAAGGAGTTGATTGTATGAAACGTTGTTTAAAATTTCAAGTCGGTCGTAATGATATGCGCTATGATATCCTAGAATGTTATGTACTTCCACTTAATTTTAATTCAGCCTTTAGTCGCTTCAAAAATTTAATCTAAAATGTTTTTAAACTATGTATCCTACTAATATTATAAACACGAAAGTTTGTAAGAATGGATGGATAGATGGATGGATGGATGTTACTCTTTCACGCCAGAACGACTGAACAGATCTGGATGAAAATTGGCACAGAGACAGATTATAGGCTAGTATAGCACATAGGATACTTTGAAACCGCGGGGCGCAGCTAGTTGTATATGTATCCTTGCAAGTATTTCCTAGTTCTAATTTAAAAGTTTTTATCACAGTCGGAACTATGTATATTACACCTTTATTTTTTTCAAAAAAAATGTGTAATCTATCGTTTTTATCGATTGTCTAACGTGTCAGATCTCTACCTACTGACCTACACTTTTCCCTTCAAAAACTCTCAGGAATCGAGTCCAACTACAATTTATCGATTCTAGATTATGAATTTAATCTCGATTAATTATGTTAATTACTGTATTATTATTCACATTAAAAATTATGGCCCTATCAGATTTCACGTTCCGTTCTCGCTCGATTCATATCAATTTATAAAACTTCTAAAAAAATTACAAAAACTTAGCTTTACAAATGAGTTATTAATAACATAGTTTATTGGAATGCATACATTCCAATTATGTTACTTTAGTATTAGGTATGATAATTTAATTGTGATTTACAAAATAAAATTGGATTTGAATAAAATATATTCCGCGAATTATTGTGTGGCTTGCTTCATTAGGCCGTGAATTATTGTTTTTTTAAGATTTCTATCAGTTCATTAGGGATCTTAAATAATACCTATATTGAAGGCTATTTCTTACTTTGTTTAATGGTTGAAACAGATAAGATCTTGCTAATAGTAACCAAACAAAATAATACTACCAAACGGGATTTTTTAAAATTATATTTTGTTCGCAATCAAGTTGTGCAAAGTGTTGTATTTTATTCGATCGACAAATTTATCTTTTACCGTCGAAATAATTAGCTTTGTCTGTATTTTATACGTCTTCGTCATTTTTCGTCACAAAAATCAATTTTGTCGATGTTATATCCAAAAAAAAATGCCATAAATAAAAAACAATAAATAAATACATTCGGGACACTTCCACACATGGTCGCCTGACCTTAAACTAAGCAAAGCTTGTACTACGGCTGCCAGAGATTGATATACCTAGTTAGATATTTTTAAATACATACTTCAGAGTCCCGCGACGCTCTGAAATTTCCATACAAACGCGCTTGTCAAATTTCTTGGAAACCATTTGTCAGATTATGATGAAATTTAGCATGTACAATTAGATGAACTATATCTCCGCCCCTATGTTCTTGGTTTTATCAAAAAACGTCCTCAAGGGAAAATAGAGCTATGAAAAATATCCACATTTTTAAGGGGTCACTTTTGACTGATTTGTTCAATAGATAGACAAAGCAAATCAAAAATCTCTTAACATAGGGAGGTTATTTACAACATTAGCTTTTAAATGAATCCATAATACAAGGGAAATTCTTAGTTAAATAAGAATGATTACAGAAGTGCAAAAGTCATAAAAAAATGAAATTGTACTTTGTCACTCTGTAGGTAACTTTAGAGGTTCGTCAGTATCATTACTTGCTCTCTTTGTTCGTCGTCTTTTTCTAGACGAAATGGCTATAGAATATCTTAAGCCAATGCGAAGTTGGTCTAAAGTGGTCGCCGGACTCTTAAATAGATATTAACACCCAGACATAGAATCGGTAATGCCTAAACAGCTTTACTAATTAGCATTACATACTTAGTTCCATACAGTAGTAAATGTAGTAGGAGTAGTAGTAGCAGTAATAGTAGTACCATACAGTAGTAGACAGCACATACTCAGTTCCACATACGAATACTAACATCATCCTTCCTAGCGAGTTTAGGTCCATCGTCACGCCTTTAGGTTCTACAGCTACACTATACAAACCTACCCATTTTAAACATAACACAAACCCGAACATCACCCTCTTTTTGGATATCAGCGAAAAAGTACCGAGTAGTACATTATCCTGCAACCCACACGCAAAAATAAACACAACTGCAAAACCTTCGTGCTCAGTACCAACCTATCTTCATTCAACTGCCTCGCCAATTAATTAAAATGAAAATATAGATATCTCTAGATATTATTGCATTAACTATCGTGGCAGCGTAGAGAAATTACATTATCTATGGTGCCGGTGACAGGTGGCCGCGTATTAATTACTGGCTGGAGCGGACTGGAGCGAGTGGCTGGACAGTCAGGGGTGGCAAACTGTTCGGAAGATTTGCATGAGGTTTTTTTATGCTGTAGGTGGCAAACGAGCTAACAGGCCGCCTGATTATTGAAAGTCTACCTTCACAATTCTTGTAAAATGTTACATGCGCTGTTCATTGATTTTTTTTATTTTTAGCCTGCAGGTGTCTCACTGCTGGGTATAGATCTACCTTCTCTCTTGAAGACTGCCCGGTCATCGGCTTTGGTGGCCCAGGAGTTAGTAATAAGAAGGTATTTGCCGGGTACAGTCAGGGCTAGCAAACTGAGGGCGAGGTTCTTATAAGTAATATAGTTTTATATTATAGACGCATATTCACTGACATTATTTTCTGTAGGTACTGTTAAGTATGATGGGACTGGCACGTCAAAGTTGAAAAAAATCCTCATTGACTTAGTCCTCTTGGCCAGGGGTAGCACGGCGCGGCGGAGCACATTGAATCCTGACAAATATTATAAATGCGAAAGTGAGTTTGTTAATTTGTCTGTTTTTCTGTTTGTTTGTTACGCCTTTTTACTTTCGCTACTTTCACGCCTTAACCACGCAACTGCTCATCATAAAATTTTACATACACGTTGTTAGGGGTACAGAAAAATACGTAGGGTACTTTTTATCCCGAAAGAAAAAACGGTTCGTGTGGGACCGCGGGTGATATTAGCGAAGAGGCAACCCTAAGTACTGTGTCCAGCGGTTACTGCACGGAGGAGCACTGCACTGCCTAGTCTATGTTCTCGTAGTAGTACAGCTGTGTCGTTGTTAGTAATAGTGCTGGGTAATATCGCCGCGGGACGTCTGCACGCGCCTTTAGTAACTGTTTGTGTGGACAGGACCTAACTTAAACTTATTCGTTTTTATAGTCAGGTTTGCGTAACTTAAAATTTTCAAGATTGTTACATTTTGTTTGTACAAACTGCTTTTGTTTGTGGTTGTTATTTTTTGCGCGAAAGGTCCTGCCTGTTAGATAATTACTTACAATACTTACAGGATCAGTTTTCTTGGCACTTAAGAAAATTTAGACTGTATTAAGAAAACTAGAAGGCATATTCTTGCGCAATCGACGTTATTTCCGTCACTGTTTTTTCGTTACAAAATGCCACAAGAATAAATGTGATCGAAATCAATCGAAAAGATGCTCATAATCAAGTTCCTACTTCGTTATTCGTTTATTTTCGTTCGTTATTATTTTTAATTTGATTTGGCTTAAAACGTTTTTCGCATTAATCTAATGACATTTGCTTACCTAAAGTTTATTGATTCTTCTAAATGTATCCTACCTACTATATAATATTATAAACGCGAAAGTTTGTAAGAATGGATGGATTGATGTTTGATACTCTTTCACGCCAGAACGGCTGAACAGATCTGGATGAAATTTGGCACAGAGATAGAATAGCACATAGGATACTTTTTAACTGCAGGTGAAACCGCGGGGCACAGCTAGTTTTAAATAATTAATCATGAATCTAAATTTGAAAATACCGTTCCGCTCACACGATTCAGACATAACTTAAAGGAATAAGGTCAAGTATTCAGACAATCGAAGACAAGACTGCACACGGAGAAACCTTAGCTATTTACCTCTACTTAGTCCCAGACAACACAATCTAAAATCAAAAAGGTCACATAACTTCACAAAAAGTTTCAATTACCCAACCAAGAAGGTCAAAAAGTCAAAACGCTTGAAAAATACATTCCATAATTGAATCATGATTATCGTTAATTTAATAGTATAATCCTTTAATAGAGAGATTCATCTGTACATCGTTATTGATACAAATGTTCTGTCCGTCCGTTAGTCTGCGGGGTGCCGCCACAGACTGTGTAGCAGTGTAGGGGACTCCCACGCCGGCCGCCCAGGGTTGATGGTACTATTAGGAATACCTTGATGTTATACTTGAGTATGGATACTAAAACCTATCCATACTCATACTAAGTATCTTAAGAGTCCGGCGACCACTTTAGACTAACTTCGCATTAGCTTAAGGTATTTTATAGCTATTTCGTCTAGAAGAAGAAGACGAGCGAAGAGAGCGAGTAATGATAATGACTGAGCCTCTAAAGTTATCTACAGAGTGACAAAGTGCAATTTCAAATTTTTATGACTTTTGCACTTCTGTAATCATTCTTAAATAACTAAGAATTGTACATGCTAAATTTCATCATAATCTGACAAATGGATTTCAAGAAATTTGAGTAGCGCGTTTGTATGGAAATTTCAGATCGTCGCGGCCCTCTTTAATACGAGAATAAATGCAAAATTAATAGACAACGAACAAACGTAGACATAACTATCCAAGTCCTTTAATTTTTTATGTTTTTTGCTTTACTTGCTTTATTGAACTTTTGGAATCTGTTACTTATGTTATGTTGAACTTCCAAAAGCTTATACGAAGTATTCGGTAACCAAAAAGGGTTCATAACCGAAACTATTCTCCACTCTATGTGCATACAAAATTGTAAACAACTAGTACATAGGTTTTGCGATCTCTATGCGGAGTTGTCAAACCCAAGTCAATTTTTTTTTTTAATTTTATAGGTTGTTAGAGTATTATTAATTCCCGACGAAAAAACGACGGGATCTTATAAGTATGACGTGTATGTGTGTGTGTGTGTGTGTGTTTGTGTGTGTATGTGTAGCATCGTAGCTCCCGAACAGATGAACCAATATTTAATTTGTTTGAAGGAAATACCAACAAGATATAATTGCAGCAAAAAATAAACCAAACAAAAATAACAAATTACAAATAATAAACAGAGCTCAAGTCAGTATCCGCGGGTAAAGTACCCAAAAGGCTGGCAACGTTACCTCGCTGAATAGCAATGCTAGTTGAATGTTTGAAGGTGAATTAGTCTTAGTTAGTAGAGTATTCTGTTTGATGAAAAACGGTGTCATTGTTTTTAATTTTTACTTGTTACTTTTTTTCGTAGTAGAATTAGAAATTGAGAGAAATTTATAGAAATAGGATGCCCGTAACCGACGAGTGTCTTTGAAAAGACTCATGGAAGTGGAAGAAGCGAAATATTTGTACCAGGATCGTAGCAAGTGGAGAGAACTGAAGTGGTCTCTGCCTACCCCTGTGGGAAAGAGCCGTGAATATTATGTATATCTATGTATGAATGTACTTATATCTTAGGTGAAGTTAAATAAATACCTGTGTATTTGTTTTGTTGTTTTTATTTGGCATTTACAAAAGAAAAATATCACGGCACAAGTCAAAACTTCCAAACCCCAAAAAGCTTATTTAAAAAAGGAACACAATTTTTAAATTTCTGAGAAGGTCCATTAGTTTATGTGGTTCCGAACAATAACAGGCCCAGCGACCGGCCCGATGACAAATTATCTAATTCGCCACGCTTTATTATTATAATTAACTATTAATGTTATGATTAATTCGGATACAAACTTGTTCCAAATTTAAAATTGGATTTTATAAATACTAAGAAGGTTTGGTACTTGGAGTTTTGTGTCAAGGGTGATTCTATAATGATTTTATGAAAAATTGTTAGGTTAGTTTAGTCATAGTTTAGTTATAGTCTCTATCAAAAAATACATAAAGTAGGTATTATTTATTCTTTTACAATCCACGTACCTATCCTCGAAAAATAAAAAAAAATAAACATATTTTTATTATACATGCTTTTGTTTTTTTTTTCTAAAACATCGACAAGGTTAAAACTTGTAGGTAGACAAATATTAATTAAGACATTTAAATTTGGAAGAATAATGATAATAGCCAACCAGCAGCTCCTGTATTAGCGTCTGTTGCATAATAAGAAAAAAATATTTCGTCTCTTATCGTTATCGAATTTTATCTTTAAAATTATCAAATTTCATAGTCGCCGACGCCACTTATAACATTCATAAAAAGTATAAAACAATTATGCACTCGATTCCTATTGATTTTATTTAAATTAACATATTTATTGCTTTTAAAATATCCAAGCTGGCAGCTAATGATGTATTTTAAATTTTAAATTCGGAATGTCATTAGCGTTCCATTTTAAAAGCGCTACCGGTGGTTGTTCCATTTGCAAATTGACGTCTCAAATCGCACGGCTTGTTTTCGTGAAGGAATGCCGCCGAAAAAGAGTGGACTTAGCCGAACTTTTTAATGGGTGTTTCTAATTGGTCAACGCGCGGGTCGAGGCCACTTCGGGACAAATGCGATTAAAAAAAGGAACGCGCGAAAAGAGAGCTGCATTTCAATTCAAATTTCGAAGCTTCGTATTCGCGTGTAATGTATACTTTCCGTTGAAATAGGTCGGTTACTTCGCAATACCGCTTTGAGTAACTGTAAGTTAACTAGGCAGTTAAACCAGCTCTGTTCATTGTCTAATGTCGTTCAGGCAACGGCGTTAACTTTTAGCGTGCAGTTCTGCGAAGCACTAAAAATATACGCGTTCTAGAGAACCGCTTTACTTGCCATTTTAAGATGAACCGATGAGCAATTTGAAGCTTTATTTCATAAAGAATAAAGTTCGTAGTCTCGGTTTCCCTCGGAGCTGCTTGCAAGCGTTTTACTAATTTGCTCGTGCAGGAAACACGGATGGCGTGATGGGGACTCAGTACCGTATAATCTTCGCCTCTGATGTTATCTTCAAGATTTATTATTTACTGTCATCGTCCGAGAGATGGCAGCACGCGTCACTGACTGCTACTGGACTTATCTCTCTAATTTTACACGATTTACAACCTTGCTACAACGGCTTAAGTCTTAGCTATTTCATCTCGAGAGACCTCCCATCGCGCTAAGAAATATGATTGATCGCATTCGTGTGCCTATTTTAATTGCGAATGCATTAAATGGACGCGAAGTAAGAACAATAAAATTCGACTAATGAAAATAATTGTTTCAAAATCGAATTAACTATCGATTTATTCGGTCTCCGATCAGGCGAGTCGCACGCAAACGAATCGATTAACCGCTTCGTTACACCGCTCGCCGCCAGGCGGAGCTACGCGTCAATAAAATACTTGTAAAACTATCGCGAAATGAATTAAAACAGATGGCGAGCCAATTAGGAGAGGCAATCGTGCGAGTACAGGACGAAAAAAGGTCTGGATCGAGTTAAAGTCGACTTAATGCTGTTCGACTGAGGGTTTATTTCGAGTAATTCGGATGTCGAGTAATGGGGTCTGAGGCTCAGTTTACACGCGCTAACGAGAGCTTTGGACGCGATAAGCGTTTCCAGTTATACTGATAGACAAATATGGATATATTTATCATTAAGTTTGCACCGCACTGTACGTGTTATGTCATTATGCTGCTAATTAGATTAAAGGTGGAGACAAATTCGCTACTGGAGTTGTATTGCCTTTAAATAGGTTGCTTGAATAGATTTAAATTGTTTTTGATTGCTTCTCTGCTTTGTAGAGCTATTTTTATGGCTGCGAATATTTTGTGCATTAGATTTTTGGTCGATCGAAGACCGATGTCGTGTCGTGTAAATTTGTGACTTGCTGTTATTTGGTTACTAGCTGTTTTTCACGACTTCATGCGCGTTTATTCAGAAAATAGTTTCATAAAGCCTTCCTCGTGCAATACTGTAAGTAACTAATTACCAAATATCATCAAGCTGGCGTTTAGCCGTGAAAATAAATAAATAAATAAATATTCGGGACACTTGAACACACGGTCGTCTGACCCCAAACTAAGCAAAGCTTGTACTATGGCGGCCAGAGACTGATATACCTACTTATATACTTTTAAATGCATACTTAAATAGATATTAACACCCAGACATAGAACAAACACAAATGTTTATCACATGAATGTTTGCCCTAGGAGGGAATTGAACCCACGCCTCCAATCTCGGAAGGCAGATTAACTACCGACTGAGCCACCGAGGCAGTCAAAAAAGCCTACCACACATAAGTTTACGTAACCCGCTTTATTTAGAGTTGAAAATATTAAATCATATTTGATGGTATAAAATAAAATCGCACCTAGATATTTTTTTTTTTGCCGTTTTTATTAATCGTGATAAGAAGACAAATAATAATAAGTTGCTCGGTTGAACTTTAGAGAACTAATCTGGCTATTAATTTAATAACCGAAAAAAAAAATGTGGTGTAATCGCTGAAAATTTTGACAACCACGTTCCGATATTTTTTTTAAAAAGATACTTTTTGTGATTTTTTTTCCAAATTGAGAATGATTTTCAAAATTGTACTTTGAAACCATAAACTTTGGTTGATTGTTTCTTCTACAAGCTTTATTTTTTGCATCTGATCATCACAATTCCTCATTTCAAACTAGGCGCAAACAAAATACTTGTTTTCGTTGATTTCGTGTAATACCGGGCCTTAATTACTGCTTCTAGCTCATTAACCACTTTACTAATTAAGTACAAGACGCAATAGCTCCGCTATCAAAACAATAAATCGATTCAATTTCACAAAATCAATGTTTTCAATCGAGGAATCAATTTCGATTCCGCGCAATCCATTCCAATCCAATTACCAACACGATTACGATGTAATACGTAATCTTGGTAATTTACAGGTAATCTAGATGTAAGAGTAATCTTTGTAAAACAATCGGTGGAAGTTTACGATGCTGAAATGAAATTATTAGTCAATGAGTGTGAAATGAAAAGGTTAAAGAAGTCCGTCCACTTGCCAAGCTCAGTTTCCGAACGTCTCGTATTGGAATTTATAAAAAAAATATTAAATAATACTTTGTTACATAGTCTTTTATAATTAAATGAGGGAATTTTCCAGGTAAAAAAATTAGGCATTGTTTTAGGGCGGATTTAAACCGGGTAACTAAGTACAGAGCCGAAGTAGATGGTATTGCGAGTGCGACATGAAAGAAAGATTGACGACCCTAGTCAGAGTTGCTTTATAACGAGGCCGTTAAACTAAATTAATTAAATTTTATTCTACTAGCAATCTGACCTGGCTTCATACGGTACGGCATGGTGTGAACCTTCCGTAAAAAAAATGTGTGGAGTCCCTCCGCGCGGAAGAAGTGAAACTTCTGTGTATCTTTCTTACTGCGCGCATGCACGAGTGCCTCGCATACACTTTCGCTCTGTCTCTTTCTATTCCCCCTCCCCAGGCGCGTTAAACGTTTAACGCAACCTTGTTGGAAGTTGCATTAGAAGTTTCACTTCAATTAACTAGGTAATGGTGAAAACCATACCAAAATGCCTTGCGTGATTTAGGAGTTAGCGGCTATACAGACAGAGAGACAGAGAGACAGACGCGAAAAGTGATTTTGTTTGTAATATCCGGGACACTTACACACACAGTCGTCTGACCCCAAACTAAGCAAAGCTTGTACTATGGTTGCCAGAGACTGATAAACTACATAAATACGTTTAAATACATACATAAATAGATATTAACACCTAGACATAGAAAAAACACAAAAGGTCATCACAAAAAGGATTGCCCTAGGTGGGAATCGAAACTACGCCTCCAAGCTCAGCAGGCAGATTCACTAACAACTGAGCCACCGAGGCAGTCATGTACTTGAAGATGTAGAGAAGATGAGATGTAGAGAAGATGATGTATGTAAATCCTGTAACGCTAAAATTTGCTTATTGATGTCCAGCGAACCAGCACCAACTGACCATAATGGTTGGCTGGTCATGTTTTGGTTGGTCCAAGCTGTCTTGGTCCAAGGTATTTTTAGCAAGTAGGTATAGATCTGTCCAGAGCCCGGTGTATGGCGACAGGCTCGCCCCTGTCACATTTGGGACTGAATATCGTCCGGCCAAGTATGAGTGTTGTATTACACCTCCCCTCCGGGGATAACGCGTGACGATATGCATCTGTCAACTAAATACCTACTTCAGAATTGGGCCTGTTCATATAAGGAAGCTTCATCATTTCTTTTAACTGAGCAGTTCAAGTATTAAAAAAAATTAGGTCCGTCTCAGCTAAACAGTCTTAAAACCTACCTTAGCAATAAACGTTGTATAGCTCCGGAATAGTTAAACAGGCTCTTTCATTCTTCGATCAAAATTTCGATCTAGTTCAAAAATGTCTTCAAGAATAAGAGAAAAGACTGTTTAAATATTTCCCCCCAATCGGATAACAGAGCGGGTATACCTTCGGAATACAATACAATACAATACAAAAACTCTTTATTGACACCAAATACAACATAAATCTAAACTAACACAAAAAAAATAGGCGTAATGGGCGGTCTTATCACTTAAGAGCGATCTCTTCTTGACAACCAAGAATAGTTAAGAATAGTTATACTAACGTGTTTTGTCTTTTCAGACAGAACACATATAACTATTCCGAAGGTATACAACGTTTATTGCTAAGAGAGTTAATATTCGACGACATTCATAATTGACCGCTACCCGGCCGTATCAGTTGGCGATCTCTGGACAAAGCCCGCATCGGACCACTGAAAATAAAACGAGAGAACCCGCTCTCTTATCCGATTGGGGGAACCATGCCGTGGTGTTGCTCGATGGAAAGCGCCTGAGGCGATTTACGGAAAATTATTTGACTAGTAATTTAATTGGGTTGATATTTTGTAAGCTTATCTGGCAACACATTAATTGTTTTGTCTATTTGATAAGTAGGTATATTGTGCAATAATACAATTATCATTTTTTTAAATTAGTTTTCTGGTTGAGATAATTTGTTTATATAAAAGAAAATGCCACGATAGGTCACTTTAAATATGACATATCGTCACGCCTTTCCCCTGAGGGGGCTGGCAGGGGTGTAATACAACACCCACACTTCGCCGGACGATATTCACATCCAAATGTGACAGAGGGCGAGCCTGTCGCCATACACCGGGCTCCAGTCATGTAGCAGATGACATATTCACACAATGTACAAATTGGTGCATAACGTAGGCTAAGTTCGAACCCGCTCCCTCTTGCTTGAGAGGCAGGCCTTCTCCAACTAGGCTGTCATCGCTTAATGTGACACGCCAGGTATATTGAACAATTTTACTTCAGCACCGATTCTCCCTTAAAGACACCTTACATTTTTTCAGTGATTGATTAATTGATAATGAAACTGGCATGAAACAAACATTGTCTAAAAGACAACTAGTCACAGAAAGCATTAACCAAGAATCTAATCTAATATAGAGGTATATAGGTACTTTTTTTTAACTTTCATCGTCTCTATTCGATAAAGCATTTCTACACTTTCTATGCAATAGAGATGAGCTTGTGAAGAAAAAAAATCCTAGAAGTCTCAAAGCCAAGGCAACCCTAGCTGACCCAGCATACTTAGGCACTTATGTTCTTCACCTCTGCGCCTAGGTATTGTATGTAAGAAACTCTCACATTACCACTTGCATTAAAACATTTCCCTATTTGTTTACGAGCCTCAATAATGGACCATTATTGCGTCGATTGCAATCTCAATACAGGATATATAATAGTTAGTATTGGAGAGGCATAGAGTAAGTATGGTGTACAGTAGAGCAGCCTACTTGAAAAACGGACTAAATAACCCATTGTTTATGTACTGCTAAGGATTGTCTAAACACTGGCATTTGTACTAGTTTTATGAATTTAAGCTAATAAAGATCTTTGAAATTGAAAAAATTGAGTAGGGCAGTTAAGGGTGTTAAACTGTAGGTAATGTTTACAGGGGTAGGGGTGTACTTAGCGCAAAACTCGTCCAAATACTCATATTGAAATTCTGAAATATTATTGCTATGGGACCAACCATGAAATCGCTTCAAAAAGCGAGTTTCATTTTGTCTAGTATCAATTTTTTTTTGTTAGTGAAATTGCTGTATGTTTTTTTCGCGATTTTAGGGTCGGTTTATTAAAAAATATTATCCAGAATTATGAGTAAGTGACATACGTTTGCCCATGGTCTGCCATTAGTCTAACATAAGCTGGCGTTACAGGTCATCAACGAAAAGCTAAAGTACGCCTAGCGTGGTCCTACTGCCATATTTTCACTTCAATACTGACTCGGTAATACAGCAATATTTGGAGCGTAGACTGGCTATTTATTCATACATTTCTAGCATGGCTTATGATGGCCGGGCTGCAGTAGGCAATATTGTCAGTTTTGCCTGTTCGGTTTTGTAATAAAAATATGATATGGCGGTAGGACCACAAGCAACATAGGTAGTTACTTTAACTCCATAACTCCTTTCCCACTTCCCAAATTTTCCGCTCTGTTTCTCTACTCTATGCCCGGCTTACGTACTAGCAGTTAATCTGTGACGAGGTGTTTTTCTGCAGGTTTTAATTCTCCTGGACCACGCAGTAGCTGTTACGTAATCTGTGCCGTGGTCGGCGGTGCTGATTAGCTTGGTAATTGATTCTCCCATTGCTAGGTAAAGTGCCAATTGAATTGCTAGGCGATAGGAATGAAAACAAATGCAGTTCAATTATTGGAACGCGGGAAATGATCGAGAATTGCAATTGTGGTGTTTTCGATTGAATTATTTAAATGGTTTTGCGTTGCATAAACATTTATGTTATGATTACACAATTGTATTAAGTTGAGTACAGTCTAAGAGACATTTTTGAAAATAAAGGCTTGGGTATAATGAAAAGTTGAAATCAACTTAACATTGGCCGCTAATAATTAATTAATTGGTCGCTAAGCAAAGGTGTTAGGGGCGTCCTAAATGGGCCAAATTTTAACTGCAAGTCTGGCCCGGCAATATTGCGACAATTTTTTGAGTTTTAACTAGCAGTAGTTTAACTAAAAAGAACTACTAGTTAACCGACTTCCAAAAAGTATGAGGTTCTCATTTCGACTGCATTTTTTTTGTATGTTTGCTACGCATTACTCCGTCAATTAGGAATAGATTTTGATGATTCTTTTTTGTTTGATTAGTCATACTACAGAGGTGGTCTCTTATAAATTTGATCGAAAACGATTCAGCGCTTTTTTTGTATAGAGGAAACACCTACTGATAATAAGGTCGTAATAACAACGTTTAATAACACTACCTATTGAAATTATTTCTAACGAACAAAAATTAGGTATAATCAACATAAAAAGTGTATTTAATAACGTAAAAGTACATTCGTGTCGGCCGGTCATTACGAGCGCTGATTGCATGACCACGTGCACTTTTCATTATGTGCTGCTTGCAAATTATTTAATCGGCAATTTATTTGCGTTGGGAAAATGTTCTGGGTTCTGAGGATCGGTTTTTTTTTTTGTTTTTTTTTTTTGTGTGCCAGCTCTTTTGTTTAATACTAACTATTAGCCGAGCTGGTTTTAACCAAGTAGGTACATTATTTTTTGGTTTAATTTAATTGTTTTTGGTAGAATTGATACTTTTAAGCTTCGTTCTTACTGAGCAAACTTTGAGCGCCTCCCTGTTTGCTCAGTCAGGACGAAGCCTAAGATTTAGTCACTTATTTCTATCTATTTAAAAAAAAACAAGTAGTGCTTAGTTTAGGTAATTGCGCTGCCATTTTTTTTATAACTTAATAGGCTTGCGTTTGGTCGCCAACATGCCTGATGATAAGCAGTGATGCGGCCTACGATGGAGCACGCTTGCCTGGAAGAAACCGCGTCACTCGAGACTTGAAGACAACCAGATTATAAGTGTCAGGGGTGTCACACAGTCTGGCAGAGTATTCCACACTCAAGCGGTCCGTATGAGAAATGAAGAACCAAAGCGTTTTGTGCGTGTGTTTAAAGAAAACAAAATGTATCTTTTGCAACGAGTATATAGATAGGAAATAGATATATTGTAGATGGATAAACTCTTTGGTCACTCCCGTAATTACCTATTTTTTAAATCGAGCGTAAATGCTATTTTGTGGTAGAAAATATATTTCTGCTATACGCTTTAACAGCCGTACCCGAGACTTAAATATTGATGAAACTCTTAAAACAAACACACGTTAACAATAAGTAGTGAAATTTTATTTTTGTGGAAGCTATATAATGAACTACGAATATATTCAAACTATTTTCTGTACTGCATATAACTTTGAATGCATGCAAACTATTTTTGAGGCAACAGGCAATGAACATTTTCCTCATTAATTATTATTTTATTTTAATTAATAATTTATTTCTCCTGCATTCGTTAGCCATGTAGGTTAACATGATTTGCGTGCCTACAACCCACTGTAGCAAATAATAGGCGATATGCATTCTTTCCTTTTTGCCTCTTAGCGTGCGAGCTAAAGTAGGCAATCGTTGAAATATATGACTACTACTTACTGTTTGTTATTCTTTGTACTTTACTTAATCTGAACTGGTATTTTAATAGAAATGTGCTTTGAAAAGATTGGGTTAAATTTAATGTAAAAATACAATTCGTGCTAATTCTGTGTTTAAAAATGCAAACAAAATTTTAAACATATAAATATATCGTCACGCTTTTCCCCCGAGGGGGCTGGCAGAGGTGTAATACAACACCCACACTTCGCCGGACAGTATTCAGTCCCAAATGTGACAGGGGGCAAGCCTGTCGCCATACACCGGGCTCCTGTCGTGTAGCAGATGACATACAATACGACCGTAATATTAATAACTGATGCCAATTCATACAAATATGTGGTTCTATGCAATCTTTTAGTTTGATTCCATCGGTTTCCAATACTTTTGACGATTTCTCATTGAGAGCGATAAAGTTAGTAAACTTAAGTACACATTTTAACAATCATCACTCCCGTATTAACAAACACTACTTAAAGAGCTTAATACACTTGTCTGAATTTAGTCATCTTAATTCAATTGTTACTGAGTTTAGTCCAGTTTATTCGCATTCAGGAAGCTAGCATCCTGAATTCAGAAGCAAGGATGGCTTGTGACTGACTGAATCATTTAGAAGCTTCTGAATTTAGATGACTTAATTCAGCCAAGTGTATTAAGCGCTTCAGTAAATGCTTAGTGCAACCTTTCTCAGTACATTGACATGACTGCTGTCATACATATTCTGTACTTATCCTGTGCGTTCGACCGCAAATGTCTGTGAAGGGGGTCAGGGGCCCTTTTTTATATATTGAGATTTTCCTCTCACTTTTTTTCGTCCTTGTTACTCTCGTTTGAAACGTCATAGGTGTGAGAGTGACCAAGATAAAATCTCATCTCATCTCACGCGTAGGAATAGCCCTGCAGAATCATAGTTGAGCAACTTGTAAACTTGAAAAAAAGGTTGTGTTTCCAAAAATAAATTTGTTAATCAGATAATATAATGTTTAGACAAATGATTAATGGTCTATGATGTTGTAGGCGCTCGCTCACGGATGCTACAACGGCAACACCTTTGTTTGTCCACATAATTAGTGATTGTATGATTGTGTGATGAGGTCAGTTTCCTTTCCAAACATGACACTTCGATGATGAAATCGGTATCTAATTATCTATAGGTAATACTTACTCTAACATACTAATTATAACACTAGAAATAAGGATAGGATAGCTGTACCGAGATTTAGACTGACTAAGTCAAAAAAGTCATTTTTAGGCAACTGCGTTAGTTTTTACAATAAAATCCCGAAAAATATAACAGGGCTCACCGAGGGAAAATTCAAATCACATGTAAAAACTACATTAATGAAAAGAGGATAGGTATTATAAGGTTAAGAACTATTTAGAAGATAAAGATGTCTGGAGCCTTCCACTACCGCCAAGTAGCCACTAGTACATATTTATAGATATTACCTAGTTGTAAGCCAAAATTTGTGAGACTGTAATTTATTTATTATTTGAAAAAATAATGCCCCTCAGTTTCTTGCCTGTTCTTCTGAGTAGAGGCTCTTTGTCTTCGGACAAGGCGGTCGAGTCTATTTAAATTACTTTGACGTTCATAAGTGTATCTTTGATACCTAAATTGAATAAAAACATTTTGACTTTAACTTTGACTTTAACATGGATTTGTATTTATTTTTTCTCCTACTTTTTATTCTGCAGGGTTTTAACTCTCGACGCAAAAACGGCGTGATGTTATAAGTTTGGCGTATTTTTGTGTGCGTGTCTTTTTTTTATGTAGAATAGGTCGGCGTTTGACCACCAACTCGCCTGATGTTAAGCGACGTTGTGGTCTAAGATGGAGCACGACGACCTATAAGGTACTTATTCACTCTAGCCTTGAAGTTTTGCAGAGTGAAGAAGTACAAAGACGGCAGTTGAGTGAGGCGCTACAAGTGCGCTACTGCACAGACCCGTCTACGGAACGGTTACACCGGACTACATCCCTGTCGTCTGTGGCATCGTAGCTCCCAAACGTATGAACTGATTTTGTTTTTTTTTTTTCAAAGATGAATTACCTAGTCAGGATTGTTTTTAGCTATGTCTGATGTAAATCTGTGTCGGGGTTTTTTTTTTAATTTTTAATTTATACGAACTTGTATAAGCTTTGTTTTTCAAAGCTTTTTTTTTCCCTAAATGGATTTAACTTGGTAAATGTACCCTTGACTTATATTTGTGATCGAGGGGCAAAACTTTATTAATTTATTATAGTTTCTACTAAAGGAGAACATACCTATAAATTAGGCAGGAATGTAAGCATGCAAAATGCTGGTATTATGTATGAATTACAAAACCTAGCCTAGTTGGAGAAGGTCCGCCTCTCAAGCCAAAGGGAGCGGGCTTGAACCCAGCCGACGACACGCACCAATTTGTTCATTGTGTGAACATATTATGTACGTATTGTACGTCATCTTCTACGTAACTGGAACACCGGCGTATGGCGTCAGGCTCGCCCCTCTCACATTTGGGACTGAATATCGTCCGGCAAAGTGTGGGTGTTGTATTACACCTCTGCTAGCCCTTCGGAGAAAAGGCGTGACGATATGTTAATAATAACATTTTCTTTTACAAAATACACACATACTTGCGGATAAATTAAACTTCGAAGTTAATTAATCGCAAAAATACTCGTACTACTACTTAACCTGTATTAAGTAATTAAGCCTTTATAATAAATATGTTTAATTAAGGAACAATTAATCAGATAAACGGAATCGTCAGACAATACAATGTTTTTTCCAGTCGAAACTTTTGACAACTTTGTTACAAAACGGCTTTGCACATATTTACTTACTCTTCCAGTAAGTAAGTATTTGTGCGTTATACTCGTAGTACTCAATACTCAATAATTTATTGCTTCCATTATGGTACATGCAGTTCTTAAAGGTAAATCACATAAAATTGTATCACATAATGACCCTGATGGGGTATGGCAACATTGTTCGGACTGGATTTATTCTAATAAATATTGGTCGGTTCAGAATTCGTCTAGAGTATAAAAACATTTTTTGATCAATTTTTTGATAATAGTATAAAATATTTTACTGGAAACTCCTAGAAAAATATTTTACTGGAAATTTTAATTTTCTTAACTTTTTATGTAGGTAAAGTACCAAACCTACTCAAAAAAAATTACAAGAATCGGTTGAGAATGCGATCTGTTCAGGACGACAGCTGAACATACGGTCGTACGGATTTTTGTTACAGCTGAAATGGAGCGCTTCACGCTCGCTCGGACAACGAAGAAAATAATTAAAACTTTGCTATTAGTGATTTTTTTCCTCGCTATACATCCTAGTACATCTTTTGATGGAAAGGCAGCCTTAAGTACCAACATAAGAACGAATAAAGTCGATTAATCGATATTAAAATATTCTTCGTTAATCAAGTAGACTTAATAAAGGTCATACTGGAGTATCGAATGATTTATCCGAGTAATTGGATAAGCGTGCAGTGAGACCAACTCATTTGCAAATGTAAGGACGCTACCATTATAGTTATTTTTTTACAGCTCAACAAAAAAACTTTCTTGTAGACATTTCTGCGGATTTCTATGTTTTCAAGTGGCCAATATTCGAATATTTTCATGAAAGTACTGGTTTGGCTCAAAAAAAATTATAAGACTACTCTTTCTCTTCCTCTGCTTTGGAGCATTGTACTATCATTATAGTGAAAACGAAGATTTTTAAAAACTAGAGCTAACATCCCAAAACCACCCTTATTTTCTTAAATTTTTGACGTAGAAGTATTCGAAACCACTCTTACATCAAAAGCAACAAAATCACTGGTGACCAGTGAATTTAAAAAAAACTTGATCTTTAATTGAAATCAAAATCAAACAATTTTTTTCAATTGGGTATCGACGATAAGCTTATGAACGTCAAAGTTATAAAAAATACTCTACACCTTGCACTGAACAAGAGTCTCTACCCAGAAGAACTGAGGAAGAACCAGGCAAGAAACTGAGGACCATATTTTTTTCTAACACATCATTTTTGCAAACTTTCATCACTTTTTACACTCATTATCTTTTTTTATATGTTTTTATAAAGGTAGCGAAGTAAAATTTTAGTTCCTTTATTCAAACTTTAGGTACAAATAATAAGGTCGTTCTGTAAAATCGCACAGCGTCAGGCGCCTCTACGTACGCGAATTACATACTCTTTGGTGGTCTGATAAAAGCGGGGTATGGCGTTTTTATTCAACCAGTAAAGCCTGCCATTCACGTGCGAGCCAATCCGCGGACATATCTGCGTGAATGTTAACGAACCACGAACTTTAACATTCATACGCAGATTTGTCTGCGAATTGTCGGCGGATTGCCTCTGATAGTGAACGTGTGACCTTTTAAGTGTTTGCATGGATATTATTTTGTACCATCCACCAAAGGTTACCTGGAAGAAATCGCTTTAGGCGATAAGGTCGCCCTTGTACTGCCGAAAAATGTATTTTAGTTTTTAAGATTTTCATGTACTTAGTTTTTGGTGTGCAATAAAGATATATTGTAAAGATACTATTTTCTCCTAGAGATGCTGATTCGCTATTCTTCGCTACTTACTACTAATAGTACTAATAATAGTAGTCTTACTACCAGTAGTAAGCTTATCATAGATACATAAACATATCGTTACGCCTTTCCCCCGAAGGTGCTGGCAGAGGTGTACAACTCGGACGATATTCAGCACCAAATGTGACAGGGGGCGAGCCTATCGCCATACACCGGGCTCCAGTTACGTAGCAGATGACATTACATACGCACGTTTGTTCACACAATGAACATATTGGTGCGTGCCTTCGGCTGGGTCTGGGACCCTATTCGGAGATTTGAGATTCTCATCTCACCATTTTGCATCCTTGTTGCTCTAGTTTAAATTGTCATTGATGTGAGAGTGACCAAGATAAAATCTCATCTCATCTCACGCGCAGGAATAGCCCCCCTGGACCCGCTCCCTTTGGAGAGGCGGGCCTTCTCCGACTAGGCTACCATCGCTTAGGTACTAAAAATATCCTATTAAGACTACTATAAAATTCCTATTCTAAGGGAAATTCCTATAAAGTTTTTTTTACTGTCTTTATTTAATCTGTCTGGCATTGGAGGTAAAAACATTTTTTTGACAAACTTTGTTTTTAAAAACCGCTTAGAATGTTCTGCACATTTGCAGCAGTCGAGGTCATAAAGAACAAATATAAGCGCATCTCAAATTTCTAAGAATAACATCAAGACACTCATAAATTAGTAAACTTAGACTTCTAACAACTGGGAGGCTATTCTGATTCGATCGATATTATTTGTTGGCTTCGATTACGTTAACCGAAGTAAGTAGGTAGTTGGTCGTTGTAATTTTCATCCCAAACCAAAATAGCTGTTTATCTGTTGTTTTAGCGAGAGCAAACGCGGTATACAGCTAAAATGAAATAATGATGAGTGTAAGACAGGGAGTCTATTATATACGGCTTGAGTTAGAGTGAGAAAGTGCCCATTTGCACTAAATATAAGAACTGCTAAGTCCTTGCGTAACTAGTTGAGACTACTCCTAGCTAGCTCCTACCTACATTTTCTTGCACGAACATTGAGCCATATTCCTGAGGAGACTTATAACTTCATGTCTCCGATAAGCAAATATTTCGCTAGGAGTAGTTTAAAATAGTTAAGCAACGACTAAGGCGATTCTTATATTTAGTGCAAGTGGGCATCAGTCTTTCTCACTTTTACTCATCCCGAATGAGAGATCATATTAGAGAGAGAGAGGCTCGAGTCGAGCGTCCCAGAAAGACCCCTAACCCATACAAGGTTTTATCGTGAGTGCTCAAGGCTCGCGTTCCGCGAAGCCTTGTTTTAGACCAATAAATTATACTAGTGGCGACACTTTGAGGATAATCAACCAATTACGCGCAATCATGTACCTATTAGTAGCGAATAATCGAGTAATCGCATGTCAATTAGTTTATTGAGAATAAATCACGGCGTCAAAGAAGACGGATTGACTGAGTGATTTATTTTGGCTCTCTGATCTTTTTACCCGACTTTTTGCTCAAGAAACGAGCCTATAGTCAACTTTTTCAACTACTAGAATTTATTTATAGTTTGTTTAGTCAGCCCTAGCTGTTGAAAAAAACTTTGGTCCTTCGAGTCCGGAATAGGATGTAAATTTGCTGACGTAAAAAATGCTTTTTGAATTGTAATTGATTTATTATTAGTGACTCATAATTATAGTTTATCTACATTTCATACAAATCCAAAAAACTTTTGCATTTACTGCTAACATGCTTAAACGTTCAGCGCAGCGCTTAAATATGCAAAATCCGCCATCTTGTCGTGATCCCGCCATCTTGTCTACGGAACAAGGGATATTGTTTACGCATTTCGACTGATCCGTTATTTATGTCTGGCTTATTGTCTTCGTTTCGATGGCTCGACCGGTTTCGGAAGGGTTGGATGTCAGCTTAAAGGAGTCTAAAGTTTGTATGTTTTTGAATGTTTGAATTGTGCGAAGTAGGTCTGACCTTTGTTTCGGTAGCTTGGGGGAAATCTTCAAAGACGTAACGGCTATATTGGTTTGGGGTAGTGCTGTCTTTTTTTGGTCATAGGGGATCTTCCAAAGATACTTGGCTGTATTGGGGACAGCCGGGTTAAACGGGATTACACCCACTAAATACTCTAGATTCTGCTCTTCACATAGGGTATTGGGATCTCCAGTATAGAAACACACCGATGCCACTTATTGCATGTTGCCTGAGGCAACTCTCTGAGGAAATGCTTGGAAAAGTTCCTCTCCTTACCTTTAAGTAGGGAGAGGTAAGGAGAATCTAATCGCTTTATGTCTGTGCAATGTCCATCCATGAGCCCCAAGATTTGTTTTGAATCGGTTCATACGATTGGGAGATACTTAGATAGTCTATAGGGTAGGTACCTGTTAGATTTAAAATCTAAACATTGAGAATCCCGCTCTGGATCGTCCCTGGTACAGAGGATTGCCATTCAATGTGGTAACATGACCATGTGTCATGGGCACTTTTTTGCCAGGAACGGTATAGGGAGGGTACAAGACGGTCGAGTCTATTTAAATAACTTTGACGTTCATAAGTGTATCTTTGATACCTAAATTGAATAAAAACATTTTGACTTGACTTGACTTGACTTGACTTGAATTTGATAGTAATTAGTTTAGTTTTTGTTATTTTCTAAGTATTTAATTATATTGACATACATTTATTTGATTAATGAAGTCCGAACAGTGTTTGTTGCCTACATAACTGAGTGGACATGATTTGATTGTCTTTTTAAGTTTTATGTTTGTAGAGGTTGAGTAGTAATTTGATCTAATCTAATCCCATTTGTGGTTTTTACTTTTGTTAATTTTTTTTTTTTCGAAGACACTAAAATTTTAAGTTGTCTTATGTTTATATTTATCAGTTCTTATTAGAATCATTATTAATAATTAAGCTTAACTGAATGAGACAACCAATTCCAATTACAAAACAAAATTAATTATGTACGTAATGCAAAAACAATTGAATTTTACAGGAATACTTACGTAAGTATGTATTTTACCTACTTCTACACAATTAACAAAGGTTGTTCCAATATAATATAACACAATATGAAATTAATGAATAACGTGTACCTATTTAATGAACTGAGCAACAGGAAAGTGTGATAAAATAACAATAAACTATAGAAAAATAACTGTTAATCAATTAATTAGTTACAAATACATTTATCCTTAAATTAACGGTTTCGTAAATAAATATGGGAATTTCCGAATATTGTTTGTTACAAAATCCCAATTGCGCGATTAGGGATAATATTAAATATACCTAGCGCATTATTATTTATAATACAATATAATTAAATATTACATACGAAGGTATACCTACTTAGCTAGACTTACCCTCTTACTAATATCATTGTACCTTAACAGCATCTTATAGCTTAAAAGTTGTATTTACAATGTTTTATCTTTTTCATTCCAATTTTAAAAATAAAAGAAAGTAGTAGAAAATACTTTGCTTATAACTATTCCAAGACTATACAACGTTTATTAGCAAGAGAGTCAGTGATTTGCGTTTAGCAGGTGATTTGTACCCAAGGTCCATTTCCTTAGGTTACTAAATGTTAATTTTTAGAGATCCGTAGCAAAGCAGAGCCCCTAATAGTATGCCAATAGTATTTTACAACAGACTAGGTTTGCATTTAACCACTGGCCTGATGGAAAGCAACGACTTGATCGAAGTTCAACGCGCTTGCTTTCGAGATAGGTTCCTATTCACTTTCCTCTTGAACATCCCCGGATTGTATTCAGGTGGAAAGATAGAGTTAGGCAACGAGTTCCACACCACACCTCTGCAGTTCTTATAAGAAAAGTGGGTTGCAAACCTTTAGTACACTTATACCTAGTTAGTTAGTTTTACTGTAAGTACCTAAGTATCTGTCTGTTCGTCTCTATCTACTAGTAATTTTAATCAAGAAGACTATAGAATCCCTTAAAACTAAAATACAATCCGTGTAGAACGTTATCGATTTGCCGTGTCCTTCTATCGGCCCGTCTGAATGTTATGATCATTTTATTGTGTATTAAATTTAGGCAGGCTGAAATTCGGTATCGGTCGTGATAAGTTTAAACATAATAATATCGCTAAACAAAAAATCTAAATGTAGGCAATATAAAAGTAGGCGTAGTTAATTTGTTTGGATTTAATTAGTTTAGAATTTTATTCCTAGGTAGGTGCTCAGATTTGATTACGATTTGAATCTGACTAGTAATTTTGTTTACATCCGATGATTTTTGTTCAAGAAATTTTTAAGCAAGCGTGGTGCTATTGTAATGGCACCATGATAACCATGGTGATAATGTATTGGGGACATTGATACGGGACTCTACCGCAAACGTGCCACGACACGCACTTGACTTAATAAGCATTACGGGAAAGAAAATTATTTTAGCGAATGCAAAGTAAATAAATGTGTGTTATGTAAATACAATAATGCTTTCTGTAATTTCTTACCTATACCTAAATGTGAATATTAAATGAATATTTTTTTTACATACGTACCTAATAGTAATTTGGCAATAAAAGTCTTCAGAAAATAAGTTTTATCGCAGAAATTCTACCTACAAACCATTATAACAGCCTATTTAAAAACAACGTATGTTTAAAAAATCACAACGCAAGTACTTTATCATATAAAAATAAAATATCAAAAAGTAAAAAGAAATTTCCAAAGGGCAAAATATACTATTTTCAGACTAGATATATTTATATAATTATCATCTCTATCACTCTATCTATTACCTTATCGACTAATAATAGGTATTATAGTTCTAGTCTATCATTCTCAAAAAGAATAAAATAAAAACTTTTTATAAATTATACTAAACTGTTTACTTTTCACATTCTTTTAATTAAACATGTCAACAACATCAATGTTAAATTTGAATTCAAATAAAAGTAATTTTTAAAAACTTTGAACGCTTGGTAAACATAAAGTATGCAATTATGCATCGACATGCTTGATAATTAAACACACCAGGATTTTTGTCGAATTATTTCACAAGACCGTACGTATCAAACATTTTTTTTTTTAAATCAACTGGAAATTCCTATCACAACGTTACTATAGAATATCTAGAGCCGATCATGCAAACTAGAAAAGTACAAATATAGCAGATTATACGATTAATATCAAAGCAAGTCAAAACAACCGAAGAGTTGAGATTCATTTGTCCCCAGAAGGAACCCTGTCAAAACCGTTACAGTTAAAAACCAATCTTTTAAATAAAAGTTACGTCTTAAGAATTCCGCAGACCTAACAATAATTCCCAAAAACGTGACAGACTCTACCAAAAAATCCCGAAACTTGAACAGACTCAATAAAGGTGCTAATACAATAGTTACTAACCTGTTAAGTGTCCCGCGAAATGTGACGCGAACAAAGGTCCATAGGAAGGCACGACAGGAGGTGGTCCGGGCCAGGCCAGGCCGTACGCCCGCGCCGCCGCCGCCGCCGCTAACGCGCTGAACGGCGCACCATTCAGGCCTGCTTGCGTCGGCGTCGGCCTCACTATCCTACCCTTATCCGACGGCCTCTCTTCATCATCACTCTGTCTACCATTTCTCAAATCCTCCACATCGACTATCGAGTCTTCCTGATTGTACTGATGTACCGACTCCTCGTATTCATCTTCAGAGGATGTCACAGTAGCCGACGCGTTTAGGTTTAGAGGAGGTGTGCTGGATGACGGTCGGGGAGAGTGAGAATTTCCGCCGGGCAGCTCAGGCTGAGCCGATGGAGATTGTCTTAATGGAGATTCTGGTATCGTTCTGTGATGTCTGATGATCTCAGCCGTCTCTTCAGCGCTGGGCGCTTTCGTGTCAGCCAAGATAGAGGCGACGCTGAAGCTGATGCGGTTCGTCTTCGGAGGCTCCGTGGCTTCGGCGGGGCTGCTCGGGTACCTGGAGACGCTCTGTATCGCCATATTCACTTCGTCGTAGTTTTGTTTCTTTAACATTGATTGAGTTCCATGTGCACATGTACCGGTCGCGGTGGGATCGTGTACGCATGCGGGCGCGGTCGGAGGCTGACTGGCGGCCGGGCTCCGGTGGGTGCCCTCGCTCCGGCGAGGCGGGGCGAGCCTGGCGCCGCCTCGGCCTCGGTCCGTCCCGCTCCGCCAATCGACCGATTTGATCCGAGCGGGGCGCGGAGGGGCCGCGATTTAGCACGCTCTTATCTCGTTAGTCTCCTTTGTGATACTCGATTTTTTTTTGTAAGAATCAAAACATAATTACCTTTTGTAGGGGTTCGCGCGTTTTGATCGCGCTCTTTACGTCCGAGTATAAAAATATAATGAATGCTTGTTAAATCCTTTTGAGCGAATCTTGCCTTTGTGGGATTAGTGAGGGGTAGGGTACTGAGAGCCTTGTGACGAGTTCGGCGTTCGGATCCGTTTCAAATTAGCGTTCGTGATTTACTGTTGCCTGGTGACACTTATTTTGTGTTTTGATTTGTTTATGTTGAATTATTGTAGCGTTGGCTTGCGATATTTATTTTTTCATTTCATCGAATTAACTTTCTGTATGTGTTGTCGTTTCTTTTCTGTCTACTTATTCATTCGTCTAGGCCTCAATTTAATTCTATTGCAGATTTTGGTTCCATCGATTTGAGCTCCACGAATTAACTTAATAAATTATCTTCTAACTCTAACTAATATTTAGTCGACCGAGCGAGCGTCAGTAAGTGAAGCGTCTATGCTGTAGTTTCGACAAAAACGCTTTTAAATGTCCTAACTATGTCTAGATCTCTGTCCGGATCTTTGTCTTTGTCTACAGGTCTCATGTCTTAATCGATTCTCTTGTATTTTTGTGAGTGCTCACAAAGTTTCACGAGAATCAGTTGAAGAATGCGACTCGTAGAGAAAAACAAACGTTGGCCGCGGAGTCTACAGCTTGCAGAGCCGATAGTCCCTATTTTGAACTTTGACCATTTTTGTGGTCACTTTCAGCTTTTCGAAAATTGCATCTACTGCATTATTCATTGCTCTACTAGCTATAATTTGTTTTAAAGATTCCTTAGGACATGAGAGATGGGAGAAAGATATAAAATTAACAGCAGATTCCAACTGGAGAAGAGTGGCTAGAGGTAAAAAACAATGGAAGATGTTAGAGAAGGCCTATGCCAAGAAATACACTGAGCTGAGAGACAATCTGTAAAACTAAAATTCTTAAGACAGAAATTTCCTTAACTTGAGGATAAAAGCCTGATTGATTGCATGATTGACTGATGTGACATGGTAGGTACCTGTTAGATTATTCATTTACACTTTTTGTTTAGGTAGCTCATGTATTTTAGTTCTATCAAATAAGACTAGGCCATTTAAAAAACGAACAACAAAAGTTCAATATGCAATAACGTTAGCAAATTTGTTTTCCAAAATTTCTCTACCAACGTTCGTTTTCAGTCCCCACGCCGATTTAGTTTTTTACCAGCCACTTATCCCCATTTGGATAGATTTAATAGACCCTTTTAAACATCTTTAACTACATTAGACACAGTCGACTTCCTATCACTTCACACCCGGTTTCTCCTAAAATAAACTAACAAGGGGACATGACAATATTCGACGCTGCCACAACGCCCTACCGATCTACCCGTGAAAACTTAGGGTGATATCTATTACCCCTGAACTGACTCTCTCTTTTACTCTTTCCGCTATTTCATCTCTCCATCCTTCTCAAACGATAGTTGGTACTAAATAGGTGTTTAGTATTCGAAAGGGAGACAGTTAATTACGTAGGGTGCGAAGAAAAATGGTATATGTCGATTTATATCCATTTTTCGTGTCCATAACTTTTATTGTGGTGAGTTAAGGTTTAGTTTGCTATGATTGCGGTTTGGTCGCTGGTTTTTCTTATTAGATGAATGAGGTAGAGGCGATATTAATACGAATCTATTATGGACGCGACGGGTGTGTATTGATTTTGGATAAACATCTGGTTTCTGTTGGTGATCTTCGGACGCTTTCCTTATGAATAGGGCTTGATCGTTTGTACTTTTAATCTGAATGTCCGAAAGATGGGTAATGTTTTTGGGTGTATATTAGTTGTTATGGGAATGTTTAAGTAGATAAATATGTTGTCTAACAATGCTATCTAAAAATATTTTATAGCGTTGCTTACTGAGTTGGTTTAGATTAACTAATAATTTCCCCAAACTCATGTTTTCATGTTTTGCCACCATACGTAATCCGTACGTACGTACATATTACTTTATTGATCTAAAATTTATTTCTGGTCTGATAATCATTTGAAGTCTATCATATCAGCCTGAAATTCCAACATCCGGCCAAATCTGCAGTAAACAACCAATTAGTCGTACAGTTTTTCTTGCATTGACGTCATGAATCCTTTTTAGGAATTCCCAAAACAATACCTACAAAAACAATGTTGAAATTAACTAGATCGAGTATACCTATATTATAATATGGGAATGAGATAACGACTAACGTAAAATTATCTACACTAGTAGACTGATACCTACCAAGTTTGAAGAGGTAAAGTTAATTGTTCGTATATTTGTAGGAATTGTAGGGATAATTCCCGGAACTATTAGCGCGATTGTGAAAATTCTTTCACTAGTAGAAGGCTAAACAATCACTAAATGTTATAATATACTTAAGCTATAAAACGCGAACAAATAGAGTTTAATTAGGCACATTACGAACGTTTAGCCGACATTCCCGTTCAATAATAATTAAGATTTATGTTAAGAAAGGTCACGGTCCCTGGAGTCCGTGGAGTGTAATTTTTAAATTAAAAAAAAAAAACATTTAGCCGACGCCGACGGCCGATGGGGCAGAAAACTTCTGTAGTGGCGACCGCCAACCGGAAGACACAGCGTGGGAAGGCCTCAACAAGGTGGACAGACGACCTGTTGAGGGTTTTTTTTTTTAATGTGGAATAGGTCAGCGTTTGACCACCAACTCGCTTGATGATAAGCGACGTTGTGGTCTAAGATGGAGCACGACGACCTATAAGGTACTTATTTACTCTAGCCTTGAAGTTTGTAGAGTGAAGAAGTACAAAGACGGCAGTTGAGTGAGGCGCCACTAGTGCGCTACTGCTCAGACCCGTCTTCGGAACGTGAATCAGCGGGAATCAGCTGGATGCGAGCTGCGCAAGACCGGTCGTTGTGGTGATCATTGGGGGGCCTTTGTCCAGCAACGCGTATTCCGAGCTGAAATGATGAAGATGATTTCGCCACATTTTTTTGCCTACATTTTTAAATGAGTAGGCGATTGGTAATTCTTCAAACATCATAACAAATCTTAAGTATATATGAATGAGCTTTTGTAATTAGCAAATATCTCATCTATGCGCTGATGAGCTTCATTTTGAAACTTTACTGGCACAGTGTAAAGCAAGCAGTGGAGCTTGGGAAAGGCAACTAACGAGGTTCTTGCATTTTGCATTTGCAAAACACAGGTTTATTCCTAGTTTGGATAGTAATGTTTCTCAACACTGACTTAAACATTTAAAGGAATAAGATTTAATTTATTGATATGTGACGTTTGTTGCCACTAGTAAAAATATTCATTTCATTTCATAAACATTCATTTCATTTCATTTCATTACATTCATTTCATTTGGAAAACAAGCAAATTTGTTTTTCATCAAACTTTTCATATAAGGTACTATTACCTTATATGAAAAATAAAGAAACATTTACATATTTGCAACGTTTTGTTGAAATGATTTGCAGGTATAGACTTACAAATGACAAACGTTGTAATTTAGAGAAGGATATATCGCACACCCAGAACAATACTGAATTATGTCAAAAATTTTCAAAATCGACTTTTTTATACATTCGAATCGGCAGAATTTTACCGCATACACCACGAAGACAGCCATTACAATATTTTAAAAAGTGTCTAACAGATGGCGCAGTAAGTCTCTGTTCGCGAATGAATGCATGCAGAGTCATACCATGAACATGATCTTAAGTCTAGTTACTACTTGTCTGTTCGAGGGAGCGCACGTAATTCCGTTATGCAACACTGAATCATTAGAAGATAATTCAGTGTTGTCGAGTGTAGCGAGGATTTTTTTTGAGTTATTTTGTTTAAACTCAGTGTTGGTGACTTTCTTGATTTTGACAAAAAAAAGTTATTTTGTTATTTCGAAATATTGCAGTGTTGTTGACGAAGTTAAGTTAGATTTTTTGATTATTCCAAAATGGTTCAATGATCTTTGAAATAAATAAATGGTTCAATGATCTTTGAATTTGAAATGATACAGTATTAACGGTAGATTTAAATTACTT
The DNA here is from genome assembly GCA_911728515.1 of Peribatodes rhomboidaria. Lineage (NCBI taxonomy): Eukaryota > Metazoa > Arthropoda > Insecta > Lepidoptera > Geometridae > Peribatodes > Peribatodes rhomboidaria. The sequence goes on from OU452190.1 coordinate 6,179,479, forward strand.
CCTAGTTTCTTCAAAATTAATGTTAAATGTATTTTTTGCACTCAAAGTTATTACATAGATTCTAAAATCAAAGAAAAGGTATTTTAATTCATGTTATGTCTTTGTTTATGGGCAGACCAATTGCTTTTTTAGATAATGCACTATTGTTGAATTTATTAAATTTTTGTTAGCTATTTCGCAGATTATGAAAGGCCGTGGCCTGTTGCTGCTTGAGAAGGCATTGAATGTTACCGCAACAGAAGCCCGGATAACTCTTTCGCCAAACAGTGTGGATGCGGGTACTGATTTTCCACAAAGTGACATGGAAATAGGTGCTGAAAAGGATGTCGATAATTCAAAAGCGATTGCATCATCGAATGCCTCTTGTAATTCCCAGAAGAGTATCTACTTCATCCTCCTCATGTCCTTCATCACATTCCAGCATGAGCTGGTAGCTGGAAAAGCTGCGTGAGCTACTGAAGCATGATGACCTCGTGGTCATCAAGCTTCAGTAGCTCATTATCTGATGATAAATTAAAAAAAAATATCCACGATTTTCACAACCAGCCGGCCAGGAAGCCTGCGGCAATACTTTCAATGTGGATGAACAAAATAATCAACTAAAATGGCAACTTCGCGTTGACAAACAACATCCACTTCGTTCTTCTACAAAACGTCTAATGAAGAAACGGGTTTTTAAAAAGTTTGTGTGTAAAATCGTTTAAAACGAAACAAAGATCAAGGTTTATATCCTCTGCTGCTCAAAGCATACACAGAAAAACTGCCTCTGGCTGAAAACAAAAAGAGAGATATTCTGGATTGAATAGACAAAATATAATTCCAGCTAGCTACGTTGCGTCCTATTATAAGAATGCTTTAAACTTAGAGTAGCAGCACTAACTGATAATACGAAACGCTGAGTTCCTAGCTTAGTTTTGGAAATAAAATAATGAATTACTACGTAGTTGTTGATTTTCAAGTTTAATGCAATAATGCCGTGATCTATATAACTTAAGACATAATTATTACTTTTAAAGGATTCTACCACAGGGTTCAAGATTCTTCGTCGTTATCCGTACCGCTGTTATTTGTTTTATATTGGTATAATAATTATATTATACAAGAAATTAAGTACTTGTTGATGTTTAAGTTCAAGTAAATCCTAAATATTAATTGCTGTGATTTGAATAAGACTTATTACTCTTAAAAGATTATAATTATAACATAAACATTAAACTTAGAGTTCCATAGGTACTAATAACACTAGTTTGATTATGTAAGAACATAGAGTTTATGGTACTTAATATTGCTTGATGTTTTTTGCTACCATCTTTACTTAAAAAAAATTGTAAACACTTTATGCCACTTAAGAAAAATATCAAAGTGTATGGTTTTCTTATGTTTTTCACATTCATTTCATATCATGAAAAACGGGTATTAATAATAATTATTTTAAGAAGTACATACAGAAATAAAATAAGGTTCAAAGTAAGTTCAAAGTTCATTTTCAGATAATTATTTTACTATTGTCTTTGTATGTGGTACCTTGATTGATTATAACTTTCAAACTGACAATAATATAGTACTGATTTTCTTAATTTTTGTCTTATATTTTACTTTTAACAGGTATTTTCCTAAAAAAACATGAATTAAATCACTATTGAATATTTACTCAAGCCCATTAAGTAGTAGAATAATGATGCATTATTTCTGAATCAACGAGTAACAAACGCCTATTTTGAAATAATCATTTTTATTTAATTAATTAATTGTCCAATACAGTATTAATTCAAAAAAATCATTTAATTACTCAATTTATGCTTATTGACGCGAGGTACCCATAAAATACTGATTGACATTAGATTCGTTACTCGAAATGTTTAAAATCTTTGCAATAACTTTGATACAATAAGAGGAAACGGTTTTTCGGCTCTCCTGAAAAAAATGATTTTTTGAGTTAGTTCAGTGTTGTTCTGGGTGTGCGATATTTTCGTTGAGTAAAATTAAATGGCCATCCGATATTTGGTATTTGGAAGCATTTACCGTACAAAATTAAGAATTGAATTTATAAGAAATACACATCTTGGGAAATGCAGCCATTTCATAATGCACATTTTAAATTTGTGGACATTTTGGGAAAAGCTGATTTATTTATTTCACTTTATTAATCTACATATTGATCTCATGACAAAATAACTTTGTATGTAATTTGTAAAACCATGAAACCTGCATGTCGTTTTACAGACTTTGTAGGGAGTTGGTCTATTACAGAAATTTATTCTGGACCTAATTCTTACAACATGTCCTACTGTGCCAGTTTTTCTGCACTGTGCTAACACTAATGTAACCAGGAACACGTCAATTATCACAAAGTTTGCCGTTAGTTGTTTCTTGCTACAAAAAAATGATTTATGAACGAACTCTTAATTTTTTTATGATTCATGTAACGTGAGACCAGTTATGATGTTACAAATTGTCTATGGCATTTGGTAATGATTAGCTAGGGATGGGACGCAGTCAATATAATGGGAAAATATTTAAATACTGCGCTCCACGGTGTTACCCGCAATTAAAAATTAGCCACATTTATAACAATCTTCATCAAAATCCGTCCAGCCGTTTGAGTGTTAAGAAGTAACAAATAAACACACACACTTTTCCCTTTATAATATAAGTAGATTAAGTAAGAATAAATGTTTTTTTGTAAAATCTTAGTTCGATGGTAATACCTAAGTTTGGTACATTTTGTTGGTTACTGGTTTCTTAGCCCTAGGTTTTCTCTGGTGGGAGGCTTCGGCCGTGGCTAGTTACCACCCACCGGACCAAGCCATGCCGTGAAATGACCTAGTCGTGTTTCGGGATGTAGTCCGGTGTAACCGTTCCGAAGACGGGTCTGAGCAGTAGCGCACTTGTAGCGCCTCACTCAACTGCCGTCTTTGTACTTCTTCACTCTACAAAGCTAGAGTGAATAAGTACCTTATAGGTCGTCGTGTTCCATCTTAGACCACAACGTCGCTTAAAATCAGGCGAGTTGGTGGTCAAACACCGACCTATTCTACATAAAAAAACAAGGTCCAGGACAATGTAGCTAAGAAACTAACACAAATAATATACTTATGGTATAAAAACAATTTTACTTTGGTTTCCTATCCTTAAAATGTGTAATACAAAAACTTTGTATATTACACATTAAAAAAAACTTTGGGCTCTTGGGGTCCAAGCGCATGGTTGCTCTTCAATGAGCTGTCATAGCATCTGATAGAGAGAACACACGACCAAAGAGCTGGTGCTTACCTCGGTCAGCGAATTAGCATTGCTATTCAGCGAGGTAACGTTGCCAGTCTTTTGGGTACTTTACCCGCGGATACTGACTTGAGCTCTGTTTATTATTTGTAATTTGTTATTTTTGTTACGTTTATTTTAGGCTTATATTGTTGTTTAAGTGATTGAATAAATGAATATTGCTTATAATAAAGTACGGTAAATAAAAACAATAAAATATAGGTATGGTCAACACAACATATAAACACAATTTTTTTTTTAATAAAAATTATAATAATGATTCTATTCAAACTCATTTTGTCTGTATGTTGGCCACCATAAATAACGATTAAGTCGATACTAATTCTTAAAAAATATCGATAAACTAAATGTTGTTTTCGATCCCTCACTAAAGCACAACACTAACGTCACCAATTTAAAAATGGAAATATTAGTCTAATGATGTATTTAGTTAATTGCTTCGCTAAGGAAGTTTTTGACATTGGATTCTATTTTGACATTCGTGTTAATCGTGCGCAGGTGTGTCCATGGAATGTGCTCTATGGATGTGCTGTGCGTTTGATAGAGCATAGCGCGTAAATAACGGACATTTGTCATTTTAATGTCACTTTTAAATATAGAATTTTGGAGTTATGAGCTTCTATTTTTTTAAACATCGTAAGATTTTTGTTAGTATTTTTAGCTGAATAGGCCTGGCGTTCGTCAATGAGTTGAGTTTTCATTCGTTTTCGTTGTTTAGTGAAATCATTTGTTGTCGGTAGATCTACGTGATAGTTTTATCAATAACTAGCTGTTACCCGCGACTTCGTTTGCGTTTATCAGAAAATTATATCCAAAAAACTTCCTCGTGAAATACTGTACCTAATTAGCAAATTTCATCAAGATTCTTGCAGCTGTGTAGCCGTGAAAAGCCTACAAATAGACAGACAGAGTTATTTCGGTTTTATAATATTGGTAAAGTGTATATAGTAGGTATATATTAGTATAGATGGATGGATGAATCATTTTTTGTCTTGCTCTACTTGTCTTAGTAGTTCCACAATTAATGTATTTTATAAGTGTTACCACAGAAAAACGAAGTTTCTTCTTCTGAAAAAGTGTATGGGACTAGGAAGCGATAGGAGGCAATCAATGAAGAAAGTACTTACTAAATAAATAAGTTTTTTTATTCGTAAAATTTAAAAATCTTTTGTATATCTTATTTTTTTCGCTTAGTAAACAATTTTTGAATCACATTATGATTTTATGAGACAGGAATTACTCACGTACGAGTGCTATGCGAGACGAAGGCGCGCACGCGTACTCGCCTAGATAAATACCGCCAAATGCGGTTTTTGAAACTATAGTCGGTATAATCGACTAAATCGTACGTGAAATTCCCGTCTCATAAAATCATAATGTTTGAAAACCACCTCACTTTCCATATTAAAAGTAGTTTATCTGCCTGCCTAACATAAGCTAAACCCTAAAACCTAATCTGTTGTTTCCCGCCGTTTAGGAAGTTGACACTGACCTAACAAAAGGTGTCGTAATCCTGCCCTAGATGTAGGTAGATCCCAAAATACATGCCCGGGCTTGGTCCAGCAAAAACATATCTAACCTAAGCTATGCTGGAAAACAGTTTAACATCTCAGCTGGAAGACTCTCCAGAAGACACTACTGGACAAAAGCGTTTCCAAAGATCTCCACAACGACCAGTCTTTTGCTGGTCGCTGCTCGCATCCAGCGGCTTACCGCGACCCTCACCAGATCGTCGGCCAATCGTCGGTCGGCTCTCTGATTCGCAGTCACCACCCTTTTTTTTTACAACAGACTAGGCATGCGTTTGACCACTGACTCACCTGATAGGAAGCGTCGACCTGATCGAAGGTGTAACACGATCACTAGGAGATACCTATTCACTTTACTCTTGAACACCCCCGGATTGTATTTAGGTGGAAGACACTCGAGAGATATCTAAACCCAATTGTTTTTTCATGTCAATGCTCAAGAGATTTTCTTTTGTAAACTAACCCTGTCCCACCACGGCGCACAAAGAGGTACGCACGTATGTTCTAGGTGGTTCTAGCTATGCTTTGCGAGAAAATGTACTCGTTTGTGATAAGTCCACTGAAACCCACAAACACGCTACTCACGAATACGAGATTGATGACGTCATAGCTTGACGCGTGCACGTATGACGAACGCCGTGATGAGCCAGCGTTACAGATTAAATAATAGTTACTTTACGTCCAGTGACTTAACACCAAGTCGAGCTACGCTTTGAACGCTACCTTATTCACTGTCTCCCGATACATGAACTCATTTGTTCGATCCCCGAACGGTATTTTAATCGGTGAGAGATAAAAGTTTTTGCGCTGGTAAAATATTCAGGGAGCAGCGCTTATCGGCCAATTAACATTTCCAACGCAAAATGGCTTCTTCGCTCCGCCATTTTGAAGACGCGAAAAAACTGATAACATTATATTATGGAGAGAGGTGTGTAGGAAACTGGTGCGTAGTGGGGAACTTTAGGACGGGTTGTTCGCCCTGAAAAAAGAACTATTCCCTAGGTTTACAAATTCTTCTTTTCTTACATAGGCCACGACTAGAAAAATATCATTAGATGACAAAAATGTCCTGAGCCTTCCACTTCCGCCAAGTAGCCACTAGTATTTATATATATTACCTAGTAGTAAGCTAAAATTTGATAGACTGTAATTCATTTACTCATTGAAAAAATAATGCCCCTCAGTTTCTTGCCTGTTCTTCTGAGTAGAGGTTCTTTATCCGAACAAGGGGGTCGAGTCAATTTAGAAAAAACTTTGACGTTCATAAGATATCTTTGATACCTAAATTGAATAAAAACTTGACTTTGACTTTGATGATCCCTTAGACCCAAAGGGCTCATGGGCGTAACCAGACTTTAATTACGGGTTACGTAATGAATATCTAGTTTTTTTTGCTAGAAAATCCTAAATTTAGAGCTAGCTTTGAGTTAGGGACCAGGGTGGGGAAGATACCCCGCTTTGTCCCATCATGGGTAGGCCCATTGAAGATCTCGTTCTGTATCCTATTACAAACATCAAGGTCTCTGACGTGTTAGAATCCTTTGGACAGCTAAAGACTATCATCAGGGCAAGGCAATCAGCTTCTACAAACTTTCTATCAACTTCACTTTTCGCCCGTGATGTTTGGATCCCGGTGTCTAATTGAGCTGAAACTTGTGCCCACGTAATTTCGATGACAATGCAACGACATAGTACCATGGAGCTGGTCTGATGATGCAGTTGGAAGGTGGTCAAAGAAGTGGATAGGAAGTTGTAAAACCTTGCTTTGAAAGTGTTTTTTTATTAAAATTAACATAACATATCGTCACGTCTTTCCCTCGAGGGGCCTGGCAGAGGTGTACAACACCCACACTTCGCCGGACGATGTTCAGTCCCAAATGTGACAGGGGGCGAGCTGGGCGAGGGGGCGAGCTGTGTATGGCGAGCCTGTCGCCATACACAGGGCTCCAGTCATGTAGCAGATGAGTAGTAGTAGCAGTACGCACATATGTTCACACAATTGGAGCGAGCCTTCGGCTGGGTCCGAACTCGCTCCCTCTGGCTTGAGACGCGGGCCTTCTCCCGCTAGACTATCATCGCTTTTAATAAATTAAATCTTATTTAATTCACAACAGAAACTTTCAGGCGGTCTTTTTGTTAAATTTAGGTACGATTTTTTTTTGTGTCACAGCATTTTAACAATAGATGTAAGAAAGGCGTGGAGGATGTTCCATTAGAAACAAATTCATTGTATTGTGTCCTCGTTACGGTTGCTTTGCAAACGTTGCTGCCGCTGTGTCTCTCTGGCCATAGTAGTACAGTACACTTGAAAACTGCAGATACTTCTAGCTAACAACGTCTAAAATTATGGCACAAGATTTCCTAATAAGCCTTCAGGTCTGTACTAATGTTATATTATAAAGTGGTTTTTTTTTAAGTCTGTATGTTTGGACGTAGAAGGAATCTTCGGAACAGTCGATAAAAAAATCTTAGTTTAAGTCACTCGTAGAAAGCTACTTTCTAATAATATTATATTTCCAGTGATATAAACTAAAAAAAAATATAATATTATTAGAAAGTATTGATTGATTGTATTGATATAAACTATCCGGCGGGATCTCATGGCGGCATGGAGAGTGCGATTGTCGCAACCCAGCGCTGGGCACGCTACAATTGTGGCGATAAGTCCCCTCTTTGAGGAGTGGCTAGAGAGGCGCCACGGCGTCCTCACCTTCCGCCTGACGCAGGTTCTCACCGGACATGGTTGTTTCGGGAGGTTTCTGTTCAGGATAAAGCGGGAGGAAACGCCCGGGTGTCACCACTGCGTGGATCGCCCAGAGGACACGGTGGAACATACGGTGGAGGTCTGCCCGGCCTGGGCGGAGCACCGCCGTGTCCTCACGGAGGCGATCGGCAGCAGCGACCTCTCGCGTCCGGCCCTGGTTCAGGCCATGGTTCGGAGCGAGAGTGCATGGGAGGCCGTCACCTCCTTCTGCGAAGCAGTAATGCTCGCTAAGGAGGAGGCGGAACGTGTAAGGGTGAGGCAGGGTTCACGCCCTCACGCCCTTAGTCGCCGCAGGAGACGCCCCGGGCGTCGGGAGTCACAAAGTGACTTGCGGCCACCGTAGGCGCGGGCCTGCGGACGGTGAGCGATGGGTAGCTCGCCGTCCGACAAGGACCAGGCCCGGGTCGACGGCGCGTTGTGTTCCACGCGCGCCTCAAAGAGACGTCAGCACCAACTGACGGGGTCCGCTGGGGCCAATGCCTGCCAGGGTTGCGAGTTGTTTGAAAGGGATATCGGGGCCCTGGCACACAGGCAATGGAAGGAACACGGGTGGGTTTTAGTCAGTAGAAGTCTGACATGCCCTCCCGCTCAGCCCAGAGCGGGAGAAGTCATCTGATGATTTCCCACCCAAAAAAAAAAAAAAAAAAAAAGTGATATAAACTAAGTATGAAACGTGAGTGAGCTAAGTAGTAAATATTATAACACCACAATAAACCATTCCCACTTCGAGAATCATTGTTACATTAGCAATAATATTAATTTTAATAACATTGCAATCATCACCAACGGGAGAACAATTTTATATTTTTGCATATACTGTACTGCTGGTCATTGAAAGCTCGACTTAGCCCGCCACATGGCGCCAACTTCACGCTAAATCTTTGAAATATGACAGAAAATCATCGCATTACACGCCCATGGGCCATTTTTAGACCATTATTGAACTCTTAACATTATTAGCACCATTTCGCACTAAACTTTAGGCTCCGGTTTGTCTGGAATCGCAAAGCAGGGACTGCTCTTTTTATTGTGACAAAGTGCTTAAATGGTAAGATAGTTTTAAGAGGACATTGTATGCAGTCCATTGTTAATGAATAACAGATGCTTTATCAAGAATTACCTACACAGTTGCAGTCTTAAGTGAATTGAATACAGATTTTAATATAGGGTTGTTTGGAACTGTAGGACTGAGCTGAAAGGGGCTCATTGTAACATTTGTAACCTTATCAAAAAATTAGGTATTTCAATACTGGAAAACCGCATACAATAGAACAATATTAATGTATTTAGTATGTACGCAGATCTGTTAATACAAATGTTTCTTTATCTAACAAATAAGTAATTTTCCTCGTGAAAATCCCAGTTTCAATTATTTTTTAGTTACACGCTTAGGTATTTCAATTGTTAAGTATGGCATAGATGGATAAACCCATGTAAGTAATAATTTAAATTAACTGAACACAATTCTTAATTATTTGCAACAGAATTACCTACTGTTCTCGATTTTGCATCACCTACCTTTATAACAAGTACTTACCTAAATCGTAAAAATATGTTTAGTTAAATATTGTAATTCTACATTTTTGATTTGTATTTTATTTGTCTGGTATTTTTTTTCTTGATTAGATTATAATTATATTTCTCTAGATATTTTTTGTTGCGAACAAAATAGTTAAATATTCAGCATATAAAATTCAGCACTTATTTCAAAAATTCTTTAATTTTTTTTTAATAAAACAACAGCCGGCCATATCAGAGGCTTTATTATAAAAAAAAAATATAGGGTCAACTGGTGCAAATGCGAGTGTGGGGTAATTGCGTCTTTCGAAAATTAATAATTAAATAAATAAAATCGGGACACTTCCACACACGGTCGCCTGACCCCAAACTAAGCAAAGCTTGTACTATGGCTGCCAGAGACTGTTAAACATACTTAGATATTTTTAAATACATACTTAAATACATAATAACACCCAGACATAGAACAAACACAAATGTTCACCACATAAATGTTTGCCCTACGTGGGAATCGAACCCACGCCCCCAAGCTCAGAAGGCAGGTTCACTACCAACTGAGCCACCAACGCAGTCAAACCCTTCGCAAATTAGTGACAAACCCTTCGCAAGTTAGGCACCACCAATTTTTTTTTTCTTTAGTTGCAATTACATGTACAAGAAGGCGTTAGTTGCAAAATTTGTCAGTAATTCTCGAAAGACACAATTGCCCCACAGACGGACAAATATATACGTGTCGGTTTGTAAACCTCTTCCGTTTCGTCGGTTAAAACTGGCTTATTTTCATTAGTCGTTAGAGCCCGCAATAAAGGTGCGGGCTGTCGCCTGTCATAGGGCATACGAGAGCCCTTTTCATTAGTCTATAGAGCCCGCATGGGACATACAAGAGACTTTCTGTTCTCGCATGCCATTTGGTCAAGCAGCTTGCAGGCAATACCCGCGTTGTATATCGATGATAGTCTAGTTAGAGAAGGCCCGCCTCTCAAGTCAGAGAGAGCGGGTTCGAACTCAGCCGACGGCACGCACCAATTTGTTCATTGTGTGAACATATGTGCGTATTGTATGTCATCTGCTACATGACTGGAGGCCGGTGTATGACAACAGTCTCGCTCCCTGTCACATTTGGGACTGAATATCGTCCGAAGTGTGGATGTTGTATTACACCTCTGCCAGCCCCCTCGGGGGAAAGGCGTGACGATATGTTTATAACGACCGAGGTTAGATGACAAACTGTCATTAGTCGTTATCCTGCTTGCGAGGTAACGACCGAGCTATCGACCTAAGAAACTGAGCCATAACGACAGTGCCAGCCACTTAGTCCCTATGAACTTACTAATGCCGAACGCACTATTAAAATTTAATAACAGCCAACGGTCAAATAATATTCCTAATACTCTACAGAATAGTTTTTTTTATTATAAGGCTATAATTTATATTTAAGTTTATTGAAACAAAATTTATGTTCACGTTCAATTGAGTCCGACCACAATAGTTGAATGGCTGATGTTTTGGTTTCGCTTCAAGGTGGTCCTTGACCCTGTCTATCTCTATTGTAATAGTTTTGAGGCGTCTTGAGACATTTTGCGCAATAGAAAACGAATTAGCCATCTTTGTCCATGAAAAGCAGGTGTAAACGCAAAGACCTTTCAGACTACGCTCTGATACCGTATCATAGTAACATTAAGAGAGAACAGAATCGAAGTCAAGAGATATGATTTGATTTATGTCCAGAGATATACTACTTACTTATCTGTCAATAAGAGGCAAGCCAGGCAGAAAAGACGTAAGGCGAGGACGAGACACGGACGAAACGCAGACACGAGGTCCCCTAAATAAATAAATAAATTTGGGACACTTCCACACACGGTCGCCTTACACCAAACTAAGCAAAGCTTGTACTATGGCTGCCAGAGACTGATATACATACTTAAATATGTTTAAATACATACTTAAATAGATATTGACACCCAGACATAGAACAAACACAAATGTTCATCACATAAATGTTTGCCCTAGGTGGGAATCGAACCCACGCCCCCAAGCTCAGAAGGCAGGTTCACTACCAACTTATCCACCGAGGCAGTCAGAAATGTGTAGAATACCTACCTACCTACTTTAAAAAATGTGTAGAATACAAAATGAATAGGAGAGACGCGACGCAATACATACAGAAAAGATGGGGCGCAGACGCGACGCTTCTCGTTTTCATTGAAGGTACCATGTCTTTGCTCTGTCCGTATATCGTCCTACGTCTTTTCTGTCTGGCCAGCGCCTAGTCTGTTAAATCCGTACGGTTTGCTAAGTATTAGTGCGTTCGTTAAGTATGATTTCAGATAAAATAATAGTTAAGTAAATGAAAATGTTTGGTCTAATGTCTTTACAATATCGCAGAGCAGACCACATCGAAGAGAAAACTCTACAATGCGAAATATCATACATCACCCTCATGTCAGTCCCTCTCCCAATGATCTCCACAACGACCGGTCTTGCGCTGCTCGCATCCAGCGGCTTACTTTGACCCTCAATGACTCAATGACCCTCATGCCCACGTTAAGCAGCGTCTTCTGGTTCATGGTCGTCACTCGAGAACTTTTCTGCTCCATCCGCCGTTGGTTCTAAGAGCAATGTCATGCCCACATTTACACATACATATAGCATAATCTGAAAGCCCCCTAAAGGTGGTCAAGCCAAGGCACGAGGCAGTGTCCTTTTTGTATGAATTGTGTCCTTAATGATCGCCTTCAATGGCTTTGAAGTGGACGTCAAATAACTCGTGAAATTGACGAAAATTGGCGACAGCTGGCATTCCGTTGGTGGATAAAACAGAGCTATGCCAGTTAGATTCAAAGGGACGATTTAGTAATTGGATAGTTACTGGAGACAAGAAACTGAGCGACCATTTATGGCTTGCAAAAGGTTAATTGTGAAACCAAAGAAATGCGATTGGTAGGGCCTAATTTGAGGGGCAGATATACATTATTACAGTACTAGCTGCGCCCTGCGGTTTCACATGCAGCTCCATGGAATAGATATTTTTTTCGGGATGATAAGTACCTGCCTTTTTCTGTACAGCTGACAACGTATTTGCTCATAATGAAATATTTAATTTATCACTTAATATAAAATTATTAATATTAATTTCATTTTTAATTATCAGTATTTTACAAATTTACTTAATTTAATTTTTAATTTTTGTCACGTTATTAAAATGAAATTATTAAATCTCTATTTTCTACAATTCTTCTTGAAATTAATAGGATAATAATCAAAATAAGGTTTTGTTAGTTTTTTATAAAAGTAATTTCATATTAACTTAGAATTAAAATGTATTTATTTAAATTTTAAAAAAATTTTTTTATCATTTTTAATAATAAAAAAATAGAAATAATGACATACAAAATTTCATGATGATAATGTTGCGTATGATAGAAAAGCCTCTTGTCGCGACCACATATTGGTCTTATTAGGTCCAATCTAGGTGCCAGGACGCTGATGAGTGTATCAATTATAGCCCAAGTGTCACGCAGTAATAAGGTTCAATATTGGCCTTTCCAATTTGAAGCCGAGCCTAAACCCAAAGTTAAGCCAATGTCGGCATCTCGCAAGCTGTATGCTGGTCAAACTGCGCTGATCTCCACAAAGCTAAGAGCCCAAAACCTCTCACCGTCTCCACTCAAGGGCGTAGTAAGTATAAACAAAGAACGGCTAATTCGTCTGCGGCGGCGGCATGTCAAAGAGAGCGTGTTTGTCTGTTTGTCTGTCGGCGCCCGGCTCTCGACCGCTTCTGTGACACACCTAGCGACTGTTTGCTTTGAGTTTGGTATTTATGATGTACTTGTTAGTACGCCATCATCATTTTTGTTATCTTCCATTATCGACGCATTGCTGAAAAGTGTCATTTTAACGCGCCATCATTTCGTGGTCAGTGGTAACGCGATTGTATCCATTTCTATGTTGAACTAAAGTAAGTTCTAAAATGATTGTCATCCTATTCTTTTACCTAATACACATCATCACGCCTTTCCCCCGAGGGGGCTGGCAGAGGTGTAATACAACACCTTCATTTCGCCAGACGATATTCAGTCCCAAATGTGAGACAGGGAGCGAGCCCTTTGCCATACACCGGGCTCCAGTCATGTAGCAGATGACATACAATACGCACATAATTATGTTCACGCAATGAACAAATTGGTGCGTGCCGTCGGCTGGGTTTGAACCCGCTCCCTCTGGCTTGAGAGGTGGCTCTTCTTCAACTAGGCTATCATCGCTGTGTTTTACCTAATATCGGATTAAAATAAGACGCAGATAATTTTAGTGCTCTATGATTCGTTTAGTTTACGAGTGTTGGAACAGAATTGACGTCACAATGTCTATTGGTTATCTTTTGTATATTGTCGTTAATTTTTACAGGTAAAGCTTATTTGATGCTAAAATAACTATGACGCTAAACTACGTCCAACTTAATGCTACACATAACCGAGATTGACGCTGTTTAAATAGATGTTCCCGAATGGAAAATTTCTGTTTGGGCCCGCCTACCTCTTGCCAAGGATTACCAAGCAAGCATAAAGTCAAGAAGGCCGGCGCCGCAGTCTTATAATTAAAAAAAACCGCGTGTGGTATTTAATTGATGTCAAATATTGGTACAGACACGGCAATTAGTTGTGGAGCCCGCCGTGACCCGCCGACGCCGCACGGGCTACGGTTGACCGCACGCGACCACTGATCCTGCGGACTTACGAACATTGACATAAAGGTCCATTTATTTACCTTAACGCTAGTAGCTCGGGTCGAACAAAGACGTCGTAGTTTTTCATAACTCCATGTCCGATTGCTCATATACGTACTTAAAAAATCTATTGAGATCTTTCTATCTACTTCTATCTACAGAGAAATTTACGGAGAGTTACATCTCTGCAAAATTTCAGGTAAATCGGATCAATGGTCTAATTCAGCGGTTCTCAAACTTTTTTGGTGACGTGAACGGAAGCGATATACTTACTTGACGGAACCCTTCAATATAACAAACATATTTTACGTGTATTCTTTATCGTCTCGTAATAAACCACGTCAACAGTCGTCCGAATGCACGTATCGAGGAACGGTTGACCAGAGAGAGAGAGGTGTTTTTAATAATTATTATTTTTTTACGAAACCCCTGAACCCTAGGGTTCCACGGAACACACTTATGGCTGTACGGCTGAGTATGGCTGATCTAATTATTCAAGTTATCATCGAGCGAACAAAAAAAATGTTGAATTGTTCCAGTAGACCCTCGCTTCGCTTGGTCAATAAATTGTACAGCTCGTAGAGATATCTTCTAGGTGTTTGTAATCGATCACTGATGATTAGCTCCGTAACTTGAATGGTGCCTGCGGTGTTTAGGGACCGGGCGTAGACCTTGAAGAGACACAAAAATGACCAGAACCATTTTCATTTATTTAATACACAAAACAGGATACAGTCTATTTGGTGTTGTTACGAGCTGGGTAGGGATAAATGAATGAAACGTCGATGTATCCGAAGATTCACTTTATTCACCAAGTTTACAAACACTGTTACACTGTTACTACAATAGAGTAGTCTACTTTACGGAGTAGGTAATGTAGTGAATATGTGAAGCGACTAGCTGCACGGCAAAAATCGACCCGTGAAAACCCCTCATAAGACTTAGATCGCATGACAAATAAAGTTATAGCTGTAGGTCCTGTAACATAAATAGCAGTCGCCAAAACAATGACTTAAAAGGTCTAAAACCTGTGATAATAATACGAGTACGTACGACGTCATACGTACGACTTGAACATTTGTACCAATAAATAAATATATTATATTAAATAATTCGGAGACAAATTTATTAGTATTTGCACTGACGATCATCTGATCCCAACTAAGCATACATATGTACACATAAATATGTATGTACTTTTTTTATTTAACTACAATTTATTACAATTCAATTAATGTCAAAGAGTTGTCTTAAAACCTATATACATATTTATGTATATTTTAATACTTCCATTTTATTTGATTTTGATTTGAATTATAGCCGGACCACATTCATTATATTGTCGCAATATTGCTAGGCCAGTATTGCAGTAAAAATACGCCCAACAAGGAGCATCCTTAGAGTATACTTCAACATTTTAAGTCTAAAATGGACTAACTCAGGAAGTGGAGAATTTTGAAAATGGATCAAATAGGAAGTGGACCAAACCAGTGAGGCTATTCCTACGCGTGAGATGAGATCACTTTCACACCTATGTTTCAAACGAGAGCAACAAGGACGAAAAAAGGTGAGATGAAAATCTCAAATCTCCGAATAGGGTCCCAGAGAGCAGTCGTTGACAGTGAAAGTTTCCAAAACATTCCCAAGTCCAAAGCTTACCTAGTCCTCTAATGATGTGTCCCCGCTTAATGAACAGTTTGCGATCAATTAGGCAATTATCGAGCACGTCCGGCTCGAGGCCATTATTAGAATAAACTATTTGGACCCTTTTAAAGAGGCGCCACTGGTTTCTGAATGTTACGTCAACGGTTACGGAACTTAACTGGAAAACTCGTTACGGACTTATATTCAAACTAGCTGCGCCCTGCGGTTTTACCCGCGGTTAAAAAGTATCCTATGTGCTATTCTAGACTATAATTTATTTCTGTGCCAAATTTGAACCAGATCTGTTCAATCGTTCTGGCGTGAAAGAGTAACAAACATCTATCCATCCATCCGTCCATTCTTACAAACTTTCGTGTTTATAATATACTAGCTGCGCCCCGCGGTTTCACCCGCGGTCAAAAAGTATCCTATGTGCTATTCTAGACTATAATCTATCTCTGTGCCAAATTTCATCCAGATCTGTTCAGCCGTTCTGGCGTGAAAGAGTAACAAACATCCATCCATCCAAACATACAAACTTTCGCGTTTATAATATTAGTAGGATTATATTCAAATCCAAATTGGAAACTTTAATACCTACTATTAGATTTGGTCTGCGTGGGGTAATGTTTTAGGGGGTTCTTCCTCGTTGTCAAACTGGTTAGTTTGATTCATAATAATATACTCCGCCAGTTATAGCATTCCAGCCGCGTGGGCAACACGTAGTGACGTCAATCGATGCTTAAGCAAGACCGAAATAGGTCATTTACTAGTAGTGCGACAGAGACGGATGATGATGACCACTCTTCATCGTCATTCGTGTTCGCTCCTGAAGTGCCTAGACCTTGTTTCTTTTGTATCATGGTTTGATTGATTTCTTCAACAGAGGCATGGATCAGAGTTAATTTTCATCACTTTATGTCTACTCGTATTTCATCAATATTTATAACAATTGATACAAGGTAGTAGTTGTAAGGTTAGGAAGTTTTTTTTTTTTTTTTAAGGTAGTTTAGTTTGCATTAAGGGTATTGTACCGTGTACAACGCGTGTAGCGTACAATTACGCGTGTACAATTACGCGTGTAGCGATAAGGGTATTGATACAAACTGTTAAGTTTTTCAATACTTTGTGTTTTAAAATATGTACATATTTTACGAAATAAAACTAGATAAAAAAAATCAATCTCCCAATTTTTAGCCTTTTTCCATAATGAAATAACGGAAAAATCCATTAGAATCTTTGACTTGTGCACGTAGCATGCCAGTATTGTCAGTGCTTCAAACTCATTCAGGCATTGTTGTGACGATTTTATTAGAAATTAATTAGTTAGTCGGTATTTCATAAGGTTGCCTGGAAGAGATCGCTTTTAGTGATAAGGCCGCCAGTTGTTACGCTGTAAAATAAGTTTTATTATAATTTTTGATTTGTTGTTTTGTTATTTGTGGTGTGAACAATAAAGAGTTTATTTATCTTTAGGTATACCTATTTCTGAAAAAACCTTTTTTTGTGAATTTAGTATTACACACCATTATTTTGTTTTCTAATTTAAACGGAATTAAAAAGTAAAAAGATTTTACTTTTTTAAGCAATTTCAAATTATCATAATAATTTATGCATGAAAAATGTTTTTAAGATTTTAACATCGGTTTAAGATTATGTACAGTTGTTTTAAAAATAAAAGATCATAATGTAGGTTTTGTTTGTTTTGAATTAATAGGAGAAATAATTAAACATACCTATATTATGTAGCCTATGCTTGAAATAGCCTATGTACATACTCGTATTAGCAAACGACGAGCGTTCTGTGACATGATAGCGGATTGAATCTATATTAGGTACAGGGGGCCTACATTGACACCTTGCTGCCATGATAGCTACGTTTTGTTTTCGACGCTGCGAGAATGTGAATCGTATCACTGCGCAATAAGATTCATGATTGCGCAGCGTCGAAAACAAAACGGAACCATCTCGTGGCAATAAATAAATAAAATAAATAAATAAATTCGGGATACTTCCACACACGGTCGCCTGACCCCAAACTAAGCAAAACTTGTACTATGGCTGCCAGAGACTGATATACATACTTAGATATTTTTAAATACATACTTAAATAGATATTAACACCCAGACATAGAACAAACACAAATGTTCATCACATAAATGTTTGCCCTACGTGGGAATCGAACCCACACCCCCAAGCTCAGAAGGCAGGTTCACTACCAACTGAGCCACCGAGGCAGTCTAAGATAAGATTTCATGGTAGGCCCCCAGAAATTGAGTCATTTCGTGCGCCGGGAAGATGTTCTCAATTTCAGATACGCCAGTTAGGCTATGAAGGGGAGATGCAAAGGCGAGCTATGTGAGCGAATATATCGGCTATTAGCGAGATCTACTATGAAACCTAAGTGAACTACCTATAGCACAGACCTAAGATATTTACCTATATATACCTATAGGATAGGATAGCTGTACCGAGATTTAGACTGACTAAGACAAATAAGTCATTTTAAGGCAAATGTGTTCGTTTTTACAATAAAATCCCGAAAAATATAACAGGGCTCACCGAGGGAAAATTCAAATCACATGTAAAATCTACATTAATGAAAAGAGGGTATATAAATAAGGTTAAGAATTATTTAGAAGATAAAGACGTCTGGAGCCTTCCACTTCCGTCAAGTAGCCACTAGTATTTATAGATATTACCTAGTTGTAAGTCAAAATTTGTGAGACTGTAATTTATTTATTATTTGGAAAAATAATGCCCCTCAGTTTCTTGCCTGTTCTTCTGAGTAGAAGCTCTTTATCCGAACAAGGCGGTCGAGTCCATTTGAATAACTTTGACGTTCATATGTGTATCTTTGATAACTAAATTAAATAAAAACATTTTGACTTTGACTTTGACCATAGAGATTCAAGATTCAAATGCTTGACTATTTTAAAACACATGTTGTGCAATTTTGTTTTACATAAGTAGGTAGACTGCAGGATGAGAAAGCATCTTGCTTAATAATGACTGCTGCGCTTAGACGATTGTCATGCTGTTCGCTACACGGATAGACCGATGGATGCAAGACGACAATAGTAAGTTAATAGTTGTACCGCGTAGGGTCGGACTGAGCTGGAAGGGCCCGGGTGGCTCCCCACAAGCCAGGGGCCCGAGAAGGGGTGTAGCTTCCAACCTACCCACCGTCTGGTTTGCGGCAAGCCCAGCAAGCCGAGACCGAGAGGGGCTCGCGCCGGCTGGGGCCCGGCTGGCAAATGCCACCCTGACTATATGGCTAGTCCGACCCAAATGAGATGTTGTAGTGCGAAACGTAAAAAAGGCGGTCCTGTGTACTATCCCATCGCATCGGACAGAGCAGTGGCTTTCCAGTTGCAGTGTTATTAAAAAATTCTTCGAAGCTTTAGCGTAGCACTGCTGTTGAATCTTATTCCACCCCGTAATCTCACTTGTAACTTTCCCCTCAATTCAGAACTCTCGCTCTCTATTTCCAAAGTCAAAGACCACATCTTTGACTTTGGAAATAGAGAGCGAGCTTCTCTCTAAGGACAACTCAGCTGTCCCATAACTCGTTGCCTGCGTCTGTCTTCCACAATCCAGGGGTGCTTAAGAGTAAAGTGAATAGGTATCTCCTAGGCAGCGTGTTACACCTTCGATCACGTCGACGCTTCCCATCACACGAGTCAGTGGTCAAACGCATAGTCTGTTGTAAAAAAAAAAGAAAACTCATGATCTAAAAACACAAGGTCAAGCGTTCCGGAATTTGACACTCAACTACGTCATTTGTCATCGTCTCTCTCGAACTTGTTGTAATAACTTATTTCTGTCTTGCTTATGCATCGATTGACGTCACTGTGTACCACTCATGTGACCATTTTTGCCTCGACACGCTATACTTACCTATTATTTCACCATGCTATAACTAAAGCTAACTACACATAGGCAGGTAATTTAAGTGGCATTTAAGCCGGTATTTGTGTGATAAAGACGGGTCGCGAAACAAATGTATTAACCATTTAATTAAGCCAAAATGCAAAGCAGCCGACCCGGGGCCGAGGGTAGCGGGTTCGGATCTCTGATTTACGATCGAGAGAACGATTTTGCCAATTACTTGTGTTTATGCGAGGCTAGTTTGGGCTCGTGGTGTTGCCTGCACCTCTCTCAAGGCTTGTGTCATAGTGAGAACCTGAAATGAAAATTATAGTTATGAAAGAGCTGCCTCTTATACTTTCCGATACTTAACTTTCAACTGATGACCAAAATGAACAAAAGCATAGAACGTTCAAAGAGGACATTGAAAAATAAAAGCTAATTCGATCGCCGAGAAGGACTTAATTGGCTTACAAAAGATACCCACTTACATGCCACCTTACTTAAATTAGCAGTTATCTAGAATACAAATAATTCACTAAACACCATTGATCTGTTTAAATACTATATTTGGTAAGTATACACATTTTTTATCACTTTTAATTGACAAGATATCGATATACTTACATAAAGAACAATCAATTCAATCAGTAAAACAGCTAATTTAAACACATCTATGCATAAATCTAGACGTATTTCAAATTTTCTCGCTTACCGCCACCCCGCTCAAACATGGACTGCGTTCCAAATCTCGTATGTACTTAATAGCCAATACTTTCGCTTGCTGCCCATTGAATCCACCAATCTTCTGCTCCTTACATAACAGAGTTAACAGAAATAGTTATCCAAGAGGCTAGCCAGCGGTAATAGCTTAATAAGCAGCAAGCACTGGTAATTACAAATTAGAGGCTCGGCGCGCGACCGGCAGATTTCTGCGCGGATAGTGGCGCGCGGCGACATTCTGCAAACATCGCCTAGACTAGCATGACGCAAGTGAGGAAATTTATGATGACAAATTAGGATAATTGTAAACTTTGGTTTAAGTAGACGAAGAATGCTAAATGTGACGTTTATATTGATAACTAGCTGAGCAACGCAGTTTCACCCGCTGTCAAAAAGTATCCTATGTACTATTCTAGACTACAATCTACCTCTGTGCCAAATTTCATCCAGATCTGTCCAGCCGTTCTGGTGTGAAAGAGTAACAAACATCCATCCATCCATCCATCCATCCATTCATTCTTACAAACTTATGCGTTTATAATATTGGTAGGATTAGTCCCATAGTAAATAGTATTATTTTTCCGGGTTTAAAAGTACCCTGTGTCCTTTTCTGTACCCCAGACAACATGTATGCAAAATTTCAAGACTCATTCACACTTCAACTACTCATAGAGCAGTTGAGGCGTTCAAGCGTTACAAACAAACAAACGAACAAACTCACTTTCGCATTTATAATATTAGTTAGGATTAATTGGCGACAGGCTCGCCCCTGCCACATTGGGACTGAATATCGTCCGACGAAGTGTGGGCGTTGTATTAACGCGAAACACGCATTCAACCGAATCAACGTTATCGTAGAATTTAATGGCACAATGTGCAGGAGGTTGATATGACCATGAAATAATAATACTTATACTCCGCCAGATACAGCGTTTCAACTCAAAAAATGAACAGTTTCTTGCCTGTTCTTCTGAGTAGAGGCTTTTTGCCCGAACAAGGCGGTCGAGTCTATTTAAATAACTTTGACGTTCATAAGTGTATCTTTGATACCTAAATTGAATAAAAACATTTTGACTTTGACTTTGACTTTGAACACGCAACACGCAGTGACGTCAATCGATGCCTAAGCAAGACCGAAATACGTCAGTTACAAATAGTTCGAAAGAGACGGTGACAATGACGAGTGACGTCATCAGGTGTTGGCTCCCAGAACGCTAGACCTTGTTTTTTTGGATCATGACCTAGTCATCTAGGTTAAGTAAGTAGGGAGTATTCTGAGGGTCTAGTGTAGGTACAGGAACATAAAAACTTTTTGTCATTAAAATTTTAATCACATTTTTATAATTTATGGACTAATAAAGCCTTGCTTGCAGAATGCCCCCAGGTCCTAACCCTAGAACGCGCACGATCTGCAGAAATCCTTAATGGTTTTAAGTACCCAAGGTGTCCCGACGTAATTTTACCTGCTAGTTCTTTCACAGACTAAAATACAGAAGGACAACTTGGAAAAAACCTTTAAACTATACAAAAAAAAAAAAAATTTTAGTTAATTTCAGAATGTAAGTATTAATTAGTAGGTACTGAGAAAGCTACAAGATAGAATAAACTGAAGTTACTTTTACTCTTAGTTTACGCTCAGGTTTAATAACTTTTTCTTCTAATCTAAAAGATGTTCTCATAATTTCCTGAATACACATTTGTAAATTTACTGCAAGTTTTATTCAAATAGCTTTTTATTATTATGAGCGGTTCCACGTGTTTTTTTTTTTCAATTTCATTGTTTTTTTTTTTTTAAATAAAAACAATGTAGGGGCCGAATAAAAAACGACGCTCAGTCATGCCTTCTGAGCGTGAGGGCGTGGGTTCGATTCCCACCTAGGGAAAACATTAATGTGGTGAACATTAGTGTTTGTTCTATGTCTAGGTGTTAATATCTATTTAAGTATGAATTAAAAATATCTATGTATGTATACCAGTCTCTGGCAGCCATAGTACAAGCTTTGTTTAGTTTGGGGTCAGGCGACCGTGTGTGAAAGTATCCTGAATTTATTTACCTCTATATTTATTTAATCTCGATTTAAAACTGGTTTTAAGTATGGTAAAACTAGTTTTAAATTCATGATTGAGCGTCGTTTTTGAATACGACCTTATGACTAATATGTTTTTATAGTTTAACTCAAGATTAGCTGAAACCTTTCCCACCAATAAAATGATCGCTAACGTTTTATTGAAGTTACCCTTCTGTCTGTTTCTTAATCAGCATTGTAGGGTTTATTAGGTCTTTTATCTGAGCTTTTAGAATAGTCTATTAGGGTCTTAACGAAGCTTTTATAATGATTAGTGTGTTTAGCGATTTCGGTGATAATTCTGTAATTGACTGTTTAAGAAAGGGCTCGCAGCAAATGAGGTGGAGTTATGTGCTTTGTTGTTGGGTAAGGTGTGGGCAGTTATCTCAACTATACATCGTGTTTGGTAAACTCCTTTAGCTATAGTTGTATAGCTTTTATGGGTAGGTTTGTATACGTATATTTTAAGCATAGATTCTGATGTAGATAGTTGATTAAATCAGGCGTTACTTTGCGGAAGTTCATCTTCAAAATTGTTACTTGAACTAAGATCTAGTGTAATTCAGCTTTAACGTCGATATTCAAATATCAATTTGTAAAAAGTTTTTAGTAAATTTCATTAAATTAATTTAAAAAAATTCAAAATTAAGAATAGTATAAAAAAATCACATTCCTTGATGTACTTAATGCGACGTTAAAGCGGAATTACACTAGATATTAGTTCAAGTAACAATTCTGATGTAGATTCCAATTTTTAACCTCGTAGAACCGATGGTCGGTGGGGCAGAAAGATTCTCGAGTAGTGACAACGAATCGGAACACGCAGCATGGGAAGGCCTCCCACTAGGTATAGACTGACGAATCTCGGTCCCTATTACTGCAATTCGAAATATTTTCTGGTGTTTATCTGTCTCGTTTGAGGAGTAAAAGTGGCCATGCAGAGGCCCTATTCGGAGATTTGAGATTTTCATCTCACTTTTTTTCGTCCTTATTGCTCTCGTTTGAAACGTCATAGGTGTGAGAGTGACCAAGATAAAATCTCATCTCATCTCACGCGCAATAGCCCCCCCAGATCTCATCTCACGAGCCAAGACTTGGGGTATAGGGGTAATAGGGGTATCGTGAGGGTCACGGGAAGCGCAGGCCCGGTCGTTGTGGAGATCATTGGGGGAGGCCTTTGTCAAGCACTCGTATACAATACACAATGTCTAGGAGTGTTGGTTTGTGTTTGTACGTATTAGCTATATTTGGCTCGTGGTTTCGACTCTGCTCGACAGATTTTGTTATGTTAGGTCTGCGCTTGGTTACCATCTCACCTGATGTTAGACAACGATGCAGCCTACGATTATATACTCGTACCTATTATAAGCACGCTTGCCTAAAAAAACAATTAATTTGAGACTTGAATATACTCAGATTGTAAGTATCGGGGAACACTGAGACATCGTATCATCATCGTCGCATTCAGAAATAACAACATTCTTTTTGATTTTCAAAAATATAATGGAAAGAAAGAAAAGAAAAATAATAAACTAAAAACATAGAAAATATGGAAATAAATGTACGTTTCGCCGCAGAAACATCCAATGATGATTTAATAAAGCTAAACATGAACCAACAAAGGGTCAAGCAAATGCGTCTGTGAGGCAATTGCGTCATTCGAGAATTCCTGACAAACTTTTCACAAATTAGCGCCCCCAACATTTTTAAATCTTTTGTTGCAATAATCTGTACAAGATGGCGTTAGTGGTCTAATTTGTAAAGGATTTGTCAGTAAGATGCAATTGCCACACAGACGCATTTGCCCCAGTTGACCCTACATACTTAAAGTCTTAAATACTACTTCTCTCCACTTGCACTTGAAAGAAAGAAAGAAAGAAAGAAAAGAAAAAAAAAGAAAAGAAAAGAAAAGAAAAGAAAAGAAAAGACAAGAAAAGATCCATTGCCATCGTCTGTATTCCCGACTAACTATAACCTGGGTATCTTCAAGGCTAGAGTGAATAAGTACCTTCTAGGTCGTCGTGCTCCATCTTAGACCACAATGTCGCTTAACATCAGGCGAGTTGGTGGTCAAACGTCGACCTATTCTAGATAAAAAAAAAAAGAAAAGAAAAGGAAAGAAAGAAAAGGAAAAGAAAAGAAAAGAAAAGAAAAGAAAAGAAAAGAAAAAAAAATATTTTGAAACCATACATACAATTAATAATATAAACGATATATAAATAAAAGCAATAAAACAAAGTAGATACTTATATAAATAATAGACAATAATTGCAATTATGTGTGTTCAAAAAAGCATCCTGGCACACATCTTTCGCTTCTTTCACTCCACACAAGGCGAACCTGTTGATCTAATATCTTATTCAAATTTATCCACTCTCGCCTCGATAAAGCCAGGAAACTATTAGACACAGAACAGATTAATTACGCAATTACACGCATTTTACCATAATGACGAAGGTTGCAATATGCGGAACATTTCTCCCAGTTGTTAGAGAATATAAAATTTGCCACGCTGTTCCTAAGCTTTCTAAGGGAGTGAATAGATTACAAGAAAGAGCTATTTTTTCTATAGTAATAATATAAAAAGACAATTTTTATTTGTGAGCAAAAAACAAGTAAGTATACAAAAAAACAAATATAAACGAAAAATAACAATAAAAATAAAACAATGTTTTGTTGCAATGTTTATAAAGAGCCTAAGCTTTTAAAACCGACTTGCAGTCATCCAAAGTGAAATTTCAGACCAGCATTCAGGTAATTTGAAATTTCACATAGGATATTTTTTTTTACCGCGGAGTGTAGCTATTTATCCTATAAATTGAACAATGAACGATGACGATGAATGTCTATGACACGGACAATGGACGCAACACACATTTTCACCGTGTGTAAAAACATCCCAGTTTTTTTTTTAAATGCATTCACATCCATGTAATGAAAGAAAGAAAGAAAGAAAGAAATTTATTTTGAAACCATACACACAATTAACAATATAAACGACAAATAAAAGCAATAAAACAAAGTAGATACTAATATAAATAATAAACAATAATTACAATTATTTATGTGTTTCAAAAAAGGCTCCACCTCAGCATAAGCTGTTTAATCAACAGCGCTGATCTTCCGGTGGAGCCTTCAGTTGAATCACGGACTAATGTGATTACTTGTACATTTTGAAGTAATCTTTAACCGACTTCCAAAAAGGAGGAGGTTCTCAATTACTCTTTATGTTTTTACTGTATGTTACGCTAGTATGTAGTAGCCACTAGTATTTATAGATATTACCTAGTTGTAAGCCAAAATTTGTAAGACTGTGGTTTATTTATTATTTGAAAAAATAATGCCTCCCAGTTTCTTGTCTGTTCTTCTGAGTAGAGGCTCTTTATCCGAACAAGGCGGTCGAGTCTATTTAAATAACTTTGACGTTCATAAGTGTATCTTTGATACCTAAATTGAATAAAACCTTTTGACTTTGACTTTGAATATGGCAATTGTGAAATGATTTTAATGATTATTTTTTTGTTTGGTAGATCATACCTTAGAAGTGGTCACATATAAATGTTATCGAAATCGGTTTAGCAGTTTTTAAAATATCAACAAAAGTTTAAAAATTGTTAACATGGATGACGAATTACAGGATGAGAAGTCGGTTTTTTATATTGTCACATTTCATTTTTATAGTTTGCTCTACTTGCATGTATATAAAATAATGTACTCAAATTTCGTATGCATGTATGCGTCAATTCTGTGAATAAAATTCTACAATGTATCCGTGGAATGGAGATTCAATGTGGACTGGACCCGATCCGACCGTCGAGGCGTCGTGACCAGACGGTTGACGCGCACTAATGAAGTCGTCGCACCGAGCCAGCGACGAGACTTGGCCTAAGATGATGGAGACGGCTTTTATGGTTTAAATGTTTTTTCTATGGATCTACGTTTGACACTTATAGCTTTTACCCTTGTAAAATTCGGTGAATTTGTTTATAAATTCATTGTACAATGAGTACAATGTATCAATGGAATGGAGATCCAGAGTGGACTGGATCCGATCCGACCGTCGAGGCTTCGTGACCAGACGGTTGACGCGCACTAATGAAGTCGTCGCACCGAGCCAGCGACGAGGCCTGAGATGATGGAAACGGTTTTTAAGCTTGTAATGTTTTTTCTATGGATCTACGTTTGACACTTAGAGCTTTTACCCATGTAAAATACAGCGAATTTGTATTTAAATTGCAAAGTATCCTTAGAAAGCCGGGAAAGTAAATGTCCAATCTTTTTCTTTTCAAATCAAATTATAACTATCACCTGAATGACTATCACAATACACTCTAAACTACCAAATCTACCATTACCGATATCTTTTAAAATAAAAACTGCTTATCCATCAAAAGTTAAAACTTTTTTTCCTATGTAGGTACCTATATACTCTACCTCTTCTCTGTTTCTATTGCTATGTATTTTGTATGGACTGATTCTCAAAAATCGCATTTTCTAGGTACCAGTAAGTATCGCATTACGAAGAATTTTTCTTCGACCGCAACTGGGACCCTATTCGGAGATTTGAGATTTTCATCTCACCTTTTTCCGTCCTTGTTGCTCTCGTTTGAAACGTCATAGGTGTGAGAGTGACCAAGATAAAATCTCATCTCATCTCACGCGCAGGAATAGCCCCCCTGGCTACGAGGCTCCAGTTTCGTACACTCCGAAGGTTATTTTATTAAATGTAAAAGCCGTCTCCACTCTAAGTAATCCCTCGCAGCATCGCTCTGGGTGGTAGTTATTATAACTCATTAGAGCTCAAGACACTGGTCGCTACGAGCCAGCGTGTTGGGGACACACCTTAAGAGACACTGTGGAGAAAGGAGCGGGTCCGAACAGTTTGAGCTGGTGGCTTCGGTAAAATGACCGGTTGACAAACACTTTAAGCAATTGTTTTCTGAATTAGAGGATTTTGTTGTACGTAGTTGTAGAATAGGTGGGTACATTGTATAGTGTAATTTAAAAAAGAATTACCTACAAACGTCTTGCAGGAGGTTTTGCTTCACATTATAAGGTAGCGGTTGAGCAACGGCGTACATAGTTGGGTCTCCCAAGTTTTGCAGCAGGTCTCCGAATATTTCTTGTGTCCACAAGCAAGAAGAAACCCGGCTGATGATCACCTCTTTGAATTTATAGTTCGTCCAACGCTAGGTTCGTCAATTTCATACCTGTACCACCCAGATGTCATTATAGTGTAGGTGTATGAAAAAATGAAGCCGCTTCGCTAGAAAAATATCTAGATCCACCTCAAGAAATATTAGTACCTACAATACCTACATCATTGTTATACCTGGTGTTAACAATAGAAAGTTTTTTTCTATATATTTATCAAAACACTAGCTGTGCCCGCGGTTTCACCCGCGTTAATTCTTTCGGGATAAAAAGTACCCCATGTCCTTTTCTGTACCCCAGACATGTTGTCTGGGGTTTTGCATACATGTTGTATGCAAAATTTCAAGACTGTCAGTTTAATAGTTGTGACGTGAAAGCGTTACAAACAAACAAACGAATAAACTCACTTTCGCATTTATATATAAGTTAGGATTAGCTAATCAAGAAAATACGAATAAAAGAAAAATAATCAAAAAGAGGGCTTCAAAAACTTTTCTAAAAACTGGCACTTTAAGAAAGAAACAAATAAAATTCTAACCATTATGGACCTACCTACGTTTCAAATAAGGCCACAAGCCTCGCCACAGAAGCATGGGTAGCCATGTATCTTCACTTCCCATGGTCGAGTCTCACAGCATTTAGCAGCATAATTTGCTAATGTAATTTACCAGACGGATACTGATACCCACGGTACGGTGTAAAGCAGTGACTGACATCACCCATCATGCTTTTCCATGAGCAAAACATACACATACACACACAAGACACGTAAAATGTGACTGTAAACGTGAAGTTCTTCATACTTAACTATCAAATGAAATATGACTTGCGGTTCTCTTTCATCTGACATTATATTTAGGTAAGCTATTATATTTGAACGCTGACATTTCAACTTTAATTTTGACATTTAATTTGTAGTATAGATTCAATTAGCCTTGACAATTTAATATATATTTTTTTATAATTAGCCATCTCTCCAAAATTTGCCTCTTCAGGCATAACATGAAGCTCGTCTCTAATTTACTATAACAACAAATTTATGTATTACTCGTGTTTAAAGCAAATAAATGTATCTTTATCCTTATCTTTTCTTGTTTGTCATTTAATTGCAAGGAGTTCGGAAACGACAAGTGAGAGAGATGAATGAAGAAAACGTGAATGTGGTACCCGACGACACACGAGTGGGATAAGAATAGAAAGATGATGGCCATTTGATAAAGTTGGCCAACAATCTTCTTCACTGTGCAAATTTTTAAAGGTTTAGTAACGTGACACAGTAATGATCCTAAATGTGTTCCGTACTTATTTCCACTTCCATTAAAACTCATGACGACGAGCCCATTAATTTTTAGGGTGCATCTTAAAATGTAGAAATATGTGTGTGCTTAAACACCTAAGTCTACTTTCAGAAGCTCGGGTTATCTTTTAACTCGAAGTGAACTGCCCATTACAGTCTTTCAAAAGTATCTGAGAGGATACTTTTGAAAGACTGTAATATCGTAATATGTAGGATGGAGACATCCTAAGGTTGCCTGGAAGAGATCGCTCTTAGTGATAAGGCCGCCAGTTGTTACATTACAGTTTAAGATTTTTCTGTTCTTTTGTTTTTGTTATTTCTGGTGTGAACAATAAAGTGTTTATCTATCTGTCAAATCGTCTTATTCAACTAAAAGTAAAGGTCGCTGCATGCATGACGGGATTTTACTCAGCCCGCGGACGGAATGGAGCAATTTTTAAACATCGTTACATCCAAAAGTACAGTAGTAAAATATACGCGACGGGATCTCGGACGAGACGAGGCACGCGCCGGACGGAGCGTGAAAAAACATCGTCGTGGACGATATTTACCACGTCCCGGCCGGCGCGGGGCCCGTTCGCTCCGGAGAGTGGTGTAGTGAAGCGAGCTCCGTGATTACGTTGTCTTTGCGGAATTCTCACGGTGCGTATACGTTACAATCCCGTCCGTGCACTCACACTGTCACGTTCCGTCCCCGTCCCGTCCGCGGTATTATGCCGCCACCTATGTAGTGACCTTTAAAAGCTAACCTTGAGTTAAATTATAACATCTTAACTTCAACCGTCCCCGTTAGGGACCTAGAGCAAGCCCCTTCTGGGCTGCCAGGGCAATTCGACGCCCCTCCCTCGGCGACAGCCCAAGCCGAGGCCGTACCTCAAAGGTGCCCTTGCGCTCGTCACCCATAGTTTGTAAGCATTTTTGAGGCCCTGCGCCATCTGCGCTTGCCTAATGCCCGGTACGCTGTCGAGGCCTCAGTGGCTAACAGCATAGAGTCATCCATAAAAAAAAAAAAAACATTAACTCATATTAAATCAAAAAGAAAAGCTTTTGTTTAAGAATTTAACTTCATATCTTCTGCAGGTTCTATAAATTGTTTAAAGCTAATGTACTGTTTTTATAAAACACGCACAGTCGGTCTCATGCTCGCCGACGAATAGAGCCAATATATTGGTTTCCATACTTTCCATATAGGAAGTTAGTTTAAAATGGCCGCATTGCGGTACACTTGGCAATATCCTTTCATCTTTCCTATGGGAATCCTTGCTTTTCAAACATAGCTACGCTAAAAGCTACGTCATAGAATACCGGTAGGAAAAGGGGAATTTTACTGCAGGTTTCTATTAAAGATATGTTTTGAAGGCTTTGTATGGGGAGCTTTTAGTGTGGTTTAAGTATTTATTTGTTTCCTTTACATATTGATTGTAAACTATATTTTGAAGTCGCGACTTCCTTCGCGTTTATTCAGAAAATAGTGTCCAAAAACCTTCCTCGTAAAAACGTGTATCTAATTATCGAATTTCATCAAGGTCCGTTCAGCCGTTTAGCCTTGAAAAGCCTACAAAATACAAACAGATAGACAGATTATAACATTATTTAATAAACGTTCGAAGGTTGAAAGGTTTGCGTTTGAAAGTTTGTTTGTAATATATATGTA
This sequence comes from Peribatodes rhomboidaria, assembly GCA_911728515.1. NCBI lineage: Eukaryota > Metazoa > Arthropoda > Insecta > Lepidoptera > Geometridae > Peribatodes > Peribatodes rhomboidaria. The sequence continues at coordinate 6,209,707 of OU452190.1, forward strand.
ACATACATATATATTTTTCACACTCAAGCGGATCTGGGGCCCTATTCGGAGATTTGAGATTTTCATCTCACTTTTTTTCGTCCTTGTTGCTCTCGTTTGAAACGTCATAGGCGTGAGCGTGACGAAGATAAAATCTCATCTCATCTCACGCGCAGGAATAGCTCCCCTGGATGAAATTCGGAATGGAGATAGCGTATGCTTATTATTAAGTTTTATCGCCTCTTTAACTTACACGAGTGTGGGTATGATGGTGCAAAAATTACGAAACGCGACTATTCGTGTTCCCTACAAAACTCCCCATAAAGTTTCAGCAAAGTTTGCACAATTTTACTGAAATGGAGAATGGGGAAAGGAGAGTGATTTATATTCACTATCATTTGATCATCATTATCCTACTAATATTATAAACGCGAAAGTTTGTAAGAATGGATGGATTGATGAATGTTTATTACTCTTTCACGCCAGAACGGCTGAACAGATCTGCATAAAATTTGGCACAGAGATAGATTATAGTCTAGAATAGCACATAGGATACTTTTTAACCGCGGGTGAAACCGCGGGGCGCAGCTAGTAACTAATAAAAACAAAATTTCTTGCTACTGACAAATGCACAAGACGTGCGACGCCAAATTCCCTAAAACGGGAAAAAAGTTCGGAAAAAAAAATGCTGAATAAATAAAAACCTTGAATTATAAAAGGAAGTAAATTAGTTACTAACAAATTCAAAAGCAAACCTGTGTAGAAAGCTTATCATTACTTATCACTTCACCCATCCTGATATTTCCCATGCAATGCAGACAATATTCCCAGGCAAAGGTTCTAACTTGCGATAAACGCATTATAAGAAGCACCTGTTACATTTACCAACTTATTTGTACACTTAAGTTGGAGCTACCATCGCAGAGTCTGAACAAATCTGCTAGCGTTCTAAGGACAGTTAAAGTTTTCCCATTTGTCCAACTGTATAAATGTTGGTCAGACTGCAGTGCTTCAAAAACATCCACATTCCATTTTGAACTCAATTCTATCTGAATAAGATCTAAAATCATTAGCAAAGCAAGCTGTCCAGAGACGAATATTCCATTTTGAACTTTACTCTGTCTCAAGTAAAGACCAGCATCGTTTGTAAAGGCAGTTGTCCAGCGTAAGTTGTCTCTGAGACATATTAACAGTTGTTAGTAAAATTAGAACTGGTACATGGTCTTTGTTCTGATGTGGTACATCAACAAACCTGGGAAAGTCCTAATGAGGTTAAAAAATAAATTAACACGCGAGTTAAGAATATTGGCAAAGCTTTTTTCACGCTACATTTCCTCCTTAAGAGTCGCTTTGAAATTTCCATACAAACGCGCTTCTCAAATTACTTGAAAACCATTTGTCAGATTATAATGAAATTTAGCATGTAGAATTAAATTAACAATATCTCCGCCCCTATGTTCTTGGTTTTTTTAAAAAACGTTGTCAAGCGAAAATAGAGCTATTAAAAATATCCGCATTTGTAAGGGGTCACTTTTGACTGATTTATTCAATAGATAGACAAAGCAAATCAAAAATCCCTTTACATAAGGAGGTTGTCTACATCATTATCTTTTAAATGAATCCATAACAAAAGGGACATTCTTCGTTAGTTAAGAATGATAAGAGAAGTGCACAAGTCATTAAAAAATTGCACTTTGTGACTCTGGAGGTAACTTTAAAGGCTCGTCAGTATATTTACTTGCTCTCTTCGCTCGTCATCTTCTTCTAGACGAAATGGCTATGGGAAGCCTTAAGCCACTGCGAAGTTAGTCTAAAGTGGTCGCTGGACTCTTAACTACTAGTAAACGTTGTATAGCCCGGAATAGTTATACAGTGTTTTGTCTTTTTTGATCTAGTTTAAGATTAAGGGGTTAAGATGCGCCAATGACATTTGGCATTCGGCGCTCAGCTGGTTTTAGCGCCTCTAGTGATCAACGCTCGAAGCTTTTGAACATTGAGCTAGCATTTCTCAAAGACAAACAAATTCAGACGAAACACCGTGAAAAAAATATTTTTGCCTAAAAATGAAAACCCTCTGTGATGTTATGCTTTATTGTAATGTTTTTTTACTAAATTATTTGAAGCCAACGGCGTTTTAAAGTTGAGCCTTATAAGCAGCATGAGCGCGGTAGTTTGTTTATAAGTATAGGTAGATTAAGTATGTACTCACAAATATCCCGCATCTAAAGGTTTTGATTCCCTTTGGTCGTGCGTGTAAAATCTAAAAAAACAATCGTAGACCACGGACTCTCTGAAGTGTGAGATATTATCTTGGTCCCTCTCACTTTTATGATTTTTCAAACGAGAGAGACATTGACCAAAAAATATCTCGTGCGTAGGAATAGGGGAAATAATATAATATCGTAAGAATGGCCCTGGAGGGCTATTCTTGACGCGTGAGATGTTTCTTGGTCACTCTCACTATGACTTTTAAAACGAGAGAGACATTGATCAGAAAATATATTTCGTAAGAATAGGGCTCCTGATGGGCATCCTAAGAACTCCGGTACCAGGGATAAATTACTCAACCTATCCTAAACCAATGCTTACAACATTTCAAAAATCTCATAACAAAAAACATATTTACTAGGACTAGCAGAGCTGTTCAATCGACGGCCCGCTTAAAAAATGTATTCTACGAGTTGGTAGTACTAATCTGTTTTACATAATCAGCAGGTAGTATAAAAATGACTAAAATGATTGAAAACATAGTGGACCTAGAACTTACAACCTCATTATTATCTCGATAGTTTCTTGCCTGATTTTGCTGATAATTATGTTCCTACTCGAAGTTAAAAACGCGTTTGTGTTTAATATCTTTTTCATCACTCTCACTCGTAAAAAGGACTTTATTACATCAGTTTTAGCTCATAATCCGAGCTATTAAGCACGTGTGCTGTTACTTTACCATTATCGCACTAGTAACTACACTAGACTTTTTTTAAAATAAATCAACAAAAGTTTTTTTTTACTTTTCTTAAATTCTTGATTTAAAGTATCATAACTACGTAATAACAGTAAATAAACATTATTTTTTTTATCAAAATATTGACAATTAATTAGGTATGATAATTTAAACAAAGTACTCGCTTTATTATTATGCCTAGTAAAATTTTGATAAGTGGAAAAGCAGCAAAATGCGCATACATTTTCAGAAAAATGTATTGACTAATGCAAGTCTGTGTTTTTTCCCCTCGCATGTGTGATGAAAAACGTCACATGAAACGCGTGTGCGTTAATAATTTACACTATTGGCTCCATTAGTGGGCTCGCATACGGCTCGCGCTATAATACCGCCTCGAGTGTAATGATCTTAGCACAAAAGTGTCATAATTTACGATATAAAAAACTACACTTTGACTTAATTTTGTTTACTTAATTTTTTTAGTAAACTGATTTTCAATAAAAGTCAAGTTAGAAGATGTTTTAAGTGATAATTGTAACAAAATTAAAGCGACTTCCAAACCACAAATAAGCACTAATATTAATTAATATAATTATTATAAGCGCTACCCATCTATTTGAAGTCGGTGCCAGCCAAGTCTTATAGGTAGAAGAAGAAGGATACTACTTACAAGTATCTACCTAATTACTACATATACATAGTATCTATATACTGCCTACTTGGCTTGGCTGGTTCCGAGTAGTAGGTAATTCCTACTAAACATTCAGACTGAAATATTTGGCATAGTACGAGTAACTCCTAGTACTTCTACCTATTACCAACAAGTATATAACCTACTTACTACACAAATTGTAACTATCTACTCCATATTAGACTTGGCTACCTATTAGATTTAGCTTGGAGGCCGAGTTAACGGCTTACCTACCCGCTACCCTTGCCATAGACACCTGTCTGAGCGTGACGTTTTAATCGGACAGTGCCAGCCAAACCCAGTATAAAGACAATTGCCAATGCCAACTAGATAACTGTTGCCCGTACCATGGTCTGGCAATATGATGATGGTAGAGAGAAGGGTGCAGGTTCGGAGTCGGACCTGTGAATGACAAATACAAGAAACTAACGGAACGAGCTTTTTTTATCTACGCGTACGAAATCGTGAGCAACAGCTAGTAGTTAATATAGTAAAAAAATCCTCTCTAGCTGGACTAAAGGGGTCTTAGATTGGATATTGAAAAACCTTTTGTAGCTGAAATACATGGATAGTGCTTAGATTTTAGCAAACACCAAAAAAATAATCAAAATAAACCGAGAATCAAAAATAACAATAAATCAAATGCTTTGAAGGCAGTAATCGCTCAGATTAACACATCCTTAATCTAACACATGAAAATCAAATGTTGGTTTTATAGATGAAACATAAATTCGAGCGAAGCTTGCAGTTGGGAGTTTCCAAGCAAAGAGATTAACATTGAATGAAAACTCAGAATAAGCACTGTAAGAAGAGTTTATTTGAAAATTGAACTAGCTACCAAGAAAAAAATACGAGCACGTGCTCCTCGAGCTGCACGAAATTTAAAATAAAAGACTGTACCTTACTAGTACCTTTTTATTAGTTATGAGAGAGTATAATATTAGACAGTATTTTTAGAAGAGGATTCGCTTCTAGGATAAAGCAGTGTTTTTGTCTTGGGCGGCTTGAACCCCTCGCTGCCCTCAGGACTCATCTTCCCTTGCTGCGCTCGGGAGTTAACTCTAGATTCCCTCGTTACGCTCAAGGTACAATAAGCCGCCCGCGACGTGAGGCACTGCTTTGTGTCCTCGCTACATAATTTACTTTTGTTACTCTTTATTCACAAAAAGGTGAATTTAGAAGCAAGACCTGTTTGCTTTTCTCCAATCAAGTCTATCGATTGTTTGGCGCAACCAAATCCATTGTGTCTTGATATTTCCTTAAATTTTACGAAGAAGAAGCTAATGTTATAATACGCCAATAACTTTTGTCTTTCTGTTCTTGTTCTGCTTTTTCTTCGACGATGAGATTCGGCAATGAAGACTGATATTGTTGTTCCTAAAAACAATATTAAATAATAATTAATTTGCAACCATACTAAGTCCCAACGCTCGTATCAATAATTTATTTATGTACATTGTGTACACAAAAAAAAAATGATTACCAGTTTATTCGAAGGTGAAAAAGTCCCTGTTCCTCGGATGCTCTGATAACTTTCGGATGATTTTGAACTAGGCATCTGTAGATAAAAATATAGGATAAGTTTTTAGTACTGAAACGGAAGTTTTTCACTCGCGCTTCGCGCTCGCTAAGTGAATGGTTGTACTGGCGTCACGCATGCCCATAGCAGTTCAGCGCCACTCTGATTATAAGTAGTGGCTCTATGAGCAACGTCTCACAAATTAAATATCTCCGCTATTTTAAATAAAACCTAAATTTACAAAATTTCACAAATATCGGTTGAGAAATGCGATCTGTAGTGGAAAACAATCGGACATCCGTGCAATCAGACGCTGGACGCCGGACATACGATAACTTTAGCAATAGCATTTCCACTTGGCATAGCTCTGACTATGCACTATGCTTGTCACCCTAATAATATAAGATGTTAAATGTCTTTTAACTCACCTTAGTTCAGTACTCGCATTTTTTGTTGGCTGAACGCTTGTGTTTAAACTTTGATAATTTCGTTGATCTCTGTTTCTGAAAAAATGAAATAGAGCAATTTAAAGATATTAATTACACAATATTCATATTACTCAAAGCGTCTCGTTTGTCTCTTTCCATGATACCATAAAATATAAAACAATTACCAATTTATAATCCCAGTTTAAAATATATTACTATTCTAGTCTTCATGCATAGAGACTAGATTAAAATAACTATTAAGACTAGATGCAGGTTGGTATCAGTTACCAAAGAAATTGTTGTATTTAATAAATATAAATAAATAACAATACATACAATAGTGACTCTGTGAGCTGGAGATCTCGTGACCGATGTCTGTCCGATTTGAAATTGTCACATGTATTTTATACCCAAATAAATTATTTGTATTTGTCCTCCTCTACAGGTCACACTCCTCAACCGATTCTCGTGAAATTTTGTGAGCAGGTTTGACAATTATATAAATTTTTGTTTTGACTCGGATCAAAAAGTTTTTTGGAAATTTTCCAATTATGCAGATATATCCTTTTTTAAATCACATCTCTGCCATATTGAAAAATTTCCAATAACCGCCTAGACACGAAAATTCTTTTTAAATATCGGACTTACTCACAAAGTTTCAAGAGAATAGGTTAAGAAATGCGACCTGTAGATTAAGACAGGTCTGGGCAAAGATCCGGACAGAAATCCAGACGGAATTCGGAAATATGAAAGCATTTTCGTCGAATCTGAAGCATAGACGCTTCGCTCGCTAACGATCTCTCCCTCGGTTATTGTTGTAAGAAAATGTAATAACTTTTCTTTCGAATTCAATGGCCATAACTCGGAACACTACTTTCTGAATACAAATGCTTGAATTTTTGTATTAAATACTATTTTTTACAAAAAAATACTTTATTTTGATCAAAGTGACTGATCAGAGTGTTAGTAAGCATATTCTTTCAAATAAAAAATAAATGACGAAGTTATGCTGCAACAAACATTTAGTAAAATTTATACAATGTAATTGAGTGCGTCCTAATTTTTGAAGTCGGTTAACAAACCAGGATAAGTTAGAAAAATATGCTCACTACACTGCTAAAAATAATAATGTATTGCGGACCGTGGTTGGTCAGCTATAACATAAAAATGTGATTGTTTCTAGTTTAGGTAGGTTAGTTTAGGAAATGTGCTATACCAAAAACAAAAATTAGTATTAGTCATTTACACCGTTCGCAGTTCGCACGCAACGACCGCTTTCCGATATTGACATCGTAAGTACACATAATAATTATCATTATTTTATTTTTACCCGATTGTTCAAGAAGGATTATTTATTATTATTAACTATAGAATACTCCCCATTTCTATGTTATTAACTAGGTGTTGGGGCATCAGCAAGTATGCCACAGCTTCAATTTGAAATGGCTTAGGTATATTGACCTTAGTATAATTTTTGTGAATAATTGAATCAAATGAAATCACGAGAAAAAAAACAGCTGTTAAATACAAAAAGCTCATCGATCGTCGACAAAATGTAAGCAGATGCTTTTTTCCCCGATTTATATTACAAATAAAAAAGTTTAAAAAGTAATCGTTGTTTATAATGAAGAGTACAATGACCCCCGTTTGGCTTAGTACACCCTATACCGATAACCCTGTGCAATGTACTAATATGACACATATAGGTACATTTGTACATAACAAGAAAAAAAACACAGTTCTGACAAGTCTTGCACTTGGATAATTATCATGAGCAACATGTACAATGGGGCCCGTGCCGTGGCGTGATGATTGTAGTACAGCACGACGCTGCGCGACCGCGGCTCGTATCACAGCAAAATAAGCTTAGGTTCATGGTCGCACAGCGTCGGCGGGTAAATCCAACAATCATCGCTATAAGGTGTAATGGACGGTGAAGCCCTGAGAGTTAACATAGGTCGGAGGACACGTCTGTAGTTTTCTATTAAGTATTTTTATCAGGAAAACAAACGTCAGACCGAATCATATGCCACTAAAAACTCAGACACTAGGGTTAGTCACTTCAGTCTACACAATAAGAACAAACGGGTAAAAATATTTATCTGGTAATTAAACATTAATAGGTAGGTAGGTACTTACCACTTAGCTACCTAGTTGGAGTCCAATTTTTTTGTTACGCCTAGCTGCCTTGGTGACATCTCCCATTTTCATCGGATCAACCTTCTGTACCCTCTACTCACAACGCGATCAATTATTGTCCAAATATTTTCTCTAGTAGTAAAGTCACTAAAAACTTATCAAATGTCTTGAAAAACTACTTTTTTTGATTGTCTCTGGATAATTAAGCACTGTTTAATTGATGATTTACGTACAAATAGAAAAAAAATGCGAAAATATTTTTCGGCAAGGCGAGTACGTCCTTCCTTCGTGAGGCGCTGGCGCCGACTGGCCCGTCCCCCGCAAAGGAGCTCGCGGGTGTCAGTGGTCACGTGATCTGACGAAATACTTCAAAATAACACAAAATATTACTAAACTAACTCAATTTTAGCTCTAAAAATATGGTAAAAGGACGATCAATCATATTTTTAATTTCCTATCCGAAGGTGTAAAAATATAAAGTAACGTAATCTCCGTAAGCACGGTATTGCACGCCATGAGAACGAAAACAACGTTCATTTAATATTTTTTTACTCGCAATCTAGTAAGTAATATAATATTTTAATCAGGCTAATTAATAGGTAACAGAATGATCTTATTGGTGATATTTTTTTCATATCGGTAGGGTCCGTAGCTTCTTCACTATTACGAGTTGAATAGACGCATTTGGCGAATATTCAAGGCTTAAAAAGGAAGTAAATAAAAAAGACAGTAGGTACAACGTGTATTGCACACACACACACACACGCACACAAACACACCCACACACACAAACACACACTTACAACTCCCCGTCGTTTTTGCGTCGGGGATTAAAAATAAAATAGTTTGACCCTTCGATCATCAAATATACAAGAAACGGTACGAAAACCTAATCATGGAGCGCATAAATTAGGTGCATGCACACAATTCACCGTAGTCACGAACAAACGCTACAAGTCGCAACAGTGATCATTATTGTTATCTCGTTCTCGCTGCAGTCTCTTGTACGTCTCTCTATCTTTGTTATTGTTACACGTACCATAATACTGTCAACGGAGCTGTCTGTTTAGTGTCTACTTGCTTGTCTTCTTTACTTGCTACATTGAATTTGTTCCACGTATTGTGTACCAGATTTTTTGATTTTTTTAATTCTGGACATTTTCACACACGTTTTCCTGACTCCAAACTAAGCAAAGCCTGTACTATGGCTCCCAGAGACTAATATACCTACATACATAAATATTTTTAAATACATAGATAATATAAACATCCAGACATAAAACAAACACATCACATGAATGTTTGCCCTAGGTGGAAATCGAACCCACGCCCCTAAGCTTAGAGGCAGACCACCGACTGAGCCACCGAGGCAGTCTCAACTTAAATTAGACTCATACCGCTTCTTCCTTTTATTATTTCGATAGTAATTTGACTATGTTTGTTACTCATCAAGCCAAGTAGTAAGTGATGCTTCATAACATATGGTCACGCCTTTCCTCCGAAGGGACTGGCAGAGGTGTAATACATCACCCACACTTCGTCGGACGATATTCAGTCTCAAATGTGACAGGGGGCGAGCCTGTCGCCATTCACCGGGCTCCAATCATGTAGCAGATGACATAACAATACGCACAAATGCTCACACAATGAACAAATTGGTGCGTGCCGTCGGCTGGGTTCGAACCCGCTCTACAGTACATTCATAGCAAGCAGCCATGTGTTCTTCTCATTAACAACATTCGAATCAAACAGTTGTAAATGCTCAGTGTATGTTTGATTTGATCATCAAAGATTTGCAAACAAACGCTGAAATCCAAAATTCAACTCTAACATCCAAAAAACAAAGTGCAAAACGGTACAAACGGAAATAATATTTACAATTACAATGTTTTATCCTCGTTAATTGAACGTAATTATCGTGGTTTTGTAAAATAGCGTGTTTCTCAGAAGTTTAATAGTGATGGAAAATTCTATGAAGCTATTTTTAATTTTATATCCATTAGTACATAGATATTTAAATAATACACATACTAGCACTTGATTTTAGAAATATTTCTTTACTAGCTGCGCCCCGTGGTTTCTCCCGTGGTTAAAAAGTATTCTATGTGCTATTCTAGACTATAATCTATCTCTGTGTCAAATTTCATTCAAATCTGTTCAGCCGTTCTGGCGTGAAAGAGTAACAAACATCTATCCATTCATTCTTACAAACTTTCGCGTTTATAATATTAGTAGGATAGTAGGATAGGATTAGCAAACTACTTATAGTATTGTCATCCAAACACAAATTCCTAATAAACAAAGTTTAATTTTGATGCCACAATTAATATTGTACAAATTGGCTTCTTCTTAGAATTCTTCCTTCTTCTTCTTTGATAACTTTTTTTACAACGGACCATGGACCGTATTCGGAGATTTGAAATTCTCATCTCACCTTCTTTTGTCCTTGTTGCTCTCATTTAAAATGTCATAGGTGTGAGAGTGACCAAGATAAAATCTCATCTCATCTCACGCGCAGGAATAGCCCCCGGGGGAATAGCCCCCGAAAAAAGGTGAGATGAAAATCTCAAATCTCCGAATAGGGTCACTGGCATGCGTTTGACCACTGACTCGCCTGATGGGAAGCGTCGACGTGATCGAAGGTGCAACACGCTTGTCTAGGAGATACCTATTCACATTGTTTGTTAGTTAGTGTTAGTTACAAGTGTAGTTAATAAATGCGTGTTAAAAATACAAAGCTTTTCATACAAACTTTAAGCCAAAATAATCAAAAAGATTTAAAAGACTCTAATATTAAACCCACGCATCATGTCGCCATGATCTTTGTTCCACCCCGTCATGTCCCAACAATTAGCGCTGACTTAACTGAGGACGATATTTACTTAAACTTACTTTACTTATGTACCTAAGTGATTTTAAGCTAACCCTTTGTTTTGTCAAAGAAGCAACGCTGCGGTTCTAAGGGTTAAATCGGTGATTAATGAATAAAAGTTAGTTTAATTTCGATTTGTGTTAACCGCAAATGAAAACGATCGAACTTTTAAGAGTCCAGCGACCACTTTAGACTAACTTCGCATTGGCTTAAGGTATTCTATAGCCATGTCGTCTAGAAGAAGATGACGAGCGAAGTGAGCGAGTAATGATACTGACGAGCCTCTAAAGTTAACTACAGAGTGACAAAGTGCAATTTAATTTTTTTATGACTTTTGCACTTCTGTAATCATTCTAAAATACCAAAGAATTTACCTTGTTTTATGGATTCATTTAACAGCTAATGATGTAGACAACCTCCCTATGTAAAGGAATTTTTGATTTGCTTTGTCTACCTATTGAATAAATCAGTCAAAAGTGACCCCTTAAAAATGCGGATATTTTTCATAGCTCTATTTTCGCTTGAGAACGTTTTTTTAAAAAAAACCATGAACATAGGGGCGGAGATATTGTTAATTTAATTGTACATGCTAAATTTCATCATAATCTGACAAATGGTTTTCAAGAAATTTGAGAAGGGCGTTTGTACGGAAATTTCTGATCGTCACGGCCCTCTTAAGCTAGGAAATCACGGAGAGATTTTTAGTCGCCGCGTCTCAAGAATGGCGATTTGTATGTAAAAAGTTTAATCGTCACGACGCGACGCGATTTTCTCCCATGGCGGGTGCAGTTGCTGGCGACACCCACCGCCAGCGTACTTTGGGATACGTTCGCGAGAAGATGTACCTACCACACTCGCCGCGGCAAAAATTTGCAGTGTCATCTTATATCCAGAGTTTTGATACACACTGGTGGGCCCGCGATAGGCACGAGCGAAAACCGCTCCGTGAATTCTTAGCCTTAGTTAGGCCTTAGTTGAACAAAATGAAAGTCGGGTAAGTAAACGAAAAACAAATAAATACTTGCCGGCAAAATGAATGAGACTCAGAGAAAAATGTTAATAAATGTTGCTAGAAAAGTTGGGTGCAAAATAACATTTATTTCATATCATTAAAACTTAGTTTTGAGAATCGTTAAGTCCAGAAGCGACAAAGTTCACCCCGCTCTTGAAAATACTAGTTTGAAAACAATGAAAGTACAGCAATGACATTTAAGTAGATCGATTTTTCTGCAAAGTAACAGGTTAACAACAATGTACCTTAACGGATACGTAATAAGTATTTAAGTACCAAAATAATCGAATTCGTGATAATTTAAATGCATTTTCCAGAAAAACTTTTTTTTGCCGATAGGGCAGGCTAAAGCCAACATGGCCATACCGCCTTGTCATCCGTATGATTTTTTTGTACATAATTTGTTAAATCTAAGATGATTATGATAGAGGAGATGGTGATGAAAAATGAGATGAAACCTTCTCCTTGTCTCGTTTCAATGGATACTTTACTGAAACTTTATGTAGAGTTTTGTAGAGAACACGAAAATTAGCATTTTTATGTTTGTATCATTCAGAAAAACCCAAAGTATTTGTAGTAAAAGTAATCCAATTTACTAAAGTAACTGGTCAGTTGGAGGCGGTGTAGCGGCGGATGTGTTTAGCACCTCGTTAGCGGACATGCGCCGCGTTCTGCTACATCTTAATTAACTGACGACGCACGGCCGGGATATAGTACTAATTCTTTTTTTTTTTTTATGAAAAGGCTTTGTCGCTTAGCGACCACACCGCCCTGTAAATCTAAAAGTAAAAAACAGAAATAAAATTAAATATATAACTAACTACAGTATTCATTCTGGTTCATTCGCTTTTTTCTGGGGAGGTTGGGGGAAGGAAGGAGGGGGTGTCGAGTCGTCTGACAGGACTCAGAATGTTTTATGGTATAGGTAGGACCAAACAACATTTGTACTGGAGGAATGACGGAGGTTATCACCCCCAACAATCAATGCAAGCTTTGACTTGGATATTTATCTTAGCCTTTACGTACTTAATCCATAGCATTTAAATGTGATGCACTGACAGGTGACTACGACATTTCCGCGGTACTTAAATTTTTACGCAGTTAAATCTTAACTAAAATAACACAATATTAACACACAATATACTAAACACAATACTACATCACGACGTGCATTATCTTTTCGGCTTGAAGCAATCGTTTAATTTTTTTGACGTAACAGTTTAATCAATCTGGTGCTTTTGAAATCAAGTGTTTATAATTACTTTAATGTGAATTCTAAAAGATGTTTCTATTGATATTGAATATTGATAGATATACGTCTTCAAAACTGCAAAATAATCAAATTAAATTGGCAAACACACAACGACATAACCGCACCGACTGCCTCGGTGGCTCAGTCGGTAGCGAACCTGCCTTCTGAGCTAGGGGTATGGGTTCGATTCCCACCTAGAGCAAACATTCATGTGATGAATATTTGTGTTTGTCACAAATTAATTAATTATCTAATTAAGTATGCATTTAAAAATATATTAGTTTGTATATCAGTCTCTGGCAGCCATAATACAGGCTTTGCTTAGTTTGGGGTCAGGCGACCGTGTGTGCAATTATGTCCCCGAATATTTATTATTATTTAATCCGGTGATTTTAATATCAAGTGCAATAGGTACTTACTTTAATTTGAATTCTAAAAGATTTGATAAATAAGTCTTTAAAACTGCAAAATAATCAAATTAAATTGGCAATCACACAACGACACAACCACATAACAAAATAGCAGTAAACATTTTTACCCACATCCAAAACTTTAATCCACTCCTACCCATTTCCAGTTCTCCTCTCCTTTAGTACTTACTCGGAGCCGTGCCCTCGTTATTAGGGTGCATATTGATGCCCAATTAAGAGGCTTGTACGCTGCAATCTGGTCGGTAGCCGAGAGATAAGCGCATTTGTTGTGTCCACTGCCTATGGTAATGCTGTCACAATTCGGACTGAGGTGGTCCGCTGACGTATTACTGCGGCCCTATTCAGAGATTTGAGATTTTCATCTCACCTGTTTTCGTCCTTGTTGCTCTCCTTTAAAATTTCATAGGTGTGAGAGTGACCGAGATAAAATCTCATCTCATCTCACGCGTAGGAATAGCTCTGGTAGCCTTAATTTAGAAATTAAGGCTACCAGAGCTATTCCTACGCGTGAGATAATAAACAAACGTAAAGCTAGAGCTTTACGTTTGTTTATTTATTTCTCTTTTACGAAGTTCTTGATTAAATTGTGGGTAAGCAGCAAGTCAGACAGAAAAGACGTGAGACGAGGACGAATTAAGAACTAGACGCAGACGCGGCGTCACTTCAATGTCCTTCATACAAAATGTATAGAAGAGATGTTTGAAGAAGAGATGTTTACATCTCTTCTATATGTATTGCTTTAGCAATACATTGCTTATGTATTGCTATAGCAATACATATAGAGAACACGGAGCGCAGACAGAACAGACAGCAGACAGCGCGGACGCGATGCTTCTCGTTTTCTATGAAGGTGGTACATCTCCGATCCGTCCGTGGCTCGTCTCCGTTTTACGTCTTATCTGTCTGGCCAGCGCCTAACAGTCCTTAGAATATACATACTGTAAAATACTTTATATGTTAAGTTTTTCACACTAATTACGGATCAAGGTTGATTAACTCAAGTGCAGACTACCTGCTTTTGTGAGAAAGTTACAGACAAACGCATGTAGCTACTTCCAAAAATGAATTTACACACTTACATAATTAACATACTTAGAAGAACTATCTAAGAATACATATCAGTATATACCTAAATGTGAAAATATTTATGTACACTATACACATCATCTTAATAAATAAATAAATAAATTCGGGACATTTTCACACACAGTCGCCTGACCCCAAACTAAGCAAAGCTTGTACTATGGCTGCCAGAGACTTATATACGTACGTACATAATATATTTTTAAATACATACATAAATAGATATTAACACCCAGACATAGAACAAACACAAATGGTCATCACATTAATGTTTGCCCTATAGGTGGGAATCGAACCCACGCCCCCACGCTCAGAAGGCAGGTTCACTGCCAACTGACCCACCAAGGCAGTCAAAAAGCCATCCTAATCAGGTTAAGTTTTATAACATAGTTATGTAGCCAGTTAGCATAACATAACATATATCGTCACGCCTTTCCCTCGAGGGGGCTGGCAGAGGTGTAATCCAACATCCAAACTTCGCCGGACGATATTCAGTCCCAAATGTGACAGGGGGTGAGCCTGTCGCCATACACCGGACTCCAGTCATGTAGCAGATGACATACAATACGCGTATATGTTCACAATATGAACAAATTGGTGCGTGCCGTCGGCTGGGTTCGAACCCGCTCCCTCAGGCTTGAAAGGCGGACCTTCTCCCAACTAGGCTGTCGCTTTTTACAACATAGGTAGCCATGATGTGACCAAATTAGGCTGTTGTTACACATCGAGTACCATCTCTAAACGACGCGGTAGTCCGCGATCAAAGGCCGCGTCCCGATACGTCCCTTCATTAATACCCCGTCAACAAACGCCCCTAATGCGCGGCACACGTCAGACGGCAGCTAAAAAAGAAATTATTCTTAATTCAAAATAAATATCCTTTCGATTTCGAAAAAGGAACTCCATCGTCAGTCACAATGGGTCTCGCTCCGCGAGCGGCCGTCTTGTAGTCATTTAAAATATATTGAGGTGAACGACAAAAGCCCGATTGTCCGGATGGCTATAAAATCCTCCTTTTTCCTCAGTGAATTAGTTGGGATTACCTTCCAATAGAGAATAATAAATCTTTGAGAAGAGCCTCCATTGATTTCAGTGGAGTCAGTCCATAGTCCGTCAGTGAAGTAGGTGTGATTGTAGAGGTTAATCTTCATAAATTTTACATCGATAAGGACTCCGCCAAACTAAAGGCACGATGCGCAAAGCAAACGTGGGCCTGTGATAATTATCGATGCGTTTAATTTTTATCAACGTAAGCAGAACTAGCTAGCGCTTGTTCACTCTGCTGAGGCCCTGGGGGCATAATTATAAAGAAAGAAAGAAAGAAAGAAACAATTTATTTGATCGCACAAAACATTACAACAACAAAAAATCGAATACATAATAAAACAGTAACAGACAATAATATAATAAATTAAATATTTACATAAAGACATGAAACAAATATTTATACAATTAAAGTTTCAGTTGTCGCTGCAATGTCCAATGCGACAAAAAAGGTCAGTGCTCAGCATGGTGCTGCTTATTTCTTAAGCAGCGCTGGTTTTCAGCACTAACCTTCAGAGACACAGGACTGTTAAAAAAGGTAGAGAAAGAAAATAGTAAAATAAATAAATAAACATACGCGTACAAAATACATAAACTACTAAGTTAATTATATATATGGACATAAAACGAAAAATATTAAGAATAGGACTGAGTTTCCATGATAATAATAATGATAAAATGATACTATTGCTGGAGAAATAAAAATAAAATTAAAAGAACTTAGACATTTACAAGAATTGTGACATTTTATTTCCATGATGGTTAGGTATATCATGTGGAGTTTTGCCACTTGCCAGCCGCATTTCAGCATTGTACCGGTTGTGTCCAACCAGCG
This sequence comes from Peribatodes rhomboidaria, assembly GCA_911728515.1. Classification (NCBI taxonomy): domain Eukaryota; kingdom Metazoa; phylum Arthropoda; class Insecta; order Lepidoptera; family Geometridae; genus Peribatodes; species Peribatodes rhomboidaria. Next base: position 6,225,936 of record OU452190.1, read on the forward strand.
CTGGTCTACATCACTACTATTTGTAGTTTGCACATTGTCAACGAGCTAATACTTGACGCTCGCATACACACACGTTCAAACGCAGACACACACATGCGTACAATGATATTCATTTGTCCATTTACACATTATTTTTTTTTCTTAGCGTTTTTATTATTTATTACTGTTGTTATTTTTTAAAGGTACGTTATATGTTAAGGTTAAGCTTTAGTCTTACTACTATTTACCTACTTACCTACTATCTACCTACAACTGTCTCCTGGTAACGTCGCATCCGAGCCCCAAGATATAGGCCTAGAGCTTAGTTTGGGACTCATTGCCAACCTCTATAGTTTAGTACTAGTTTTTATAGTCGATCCTATTTTAAGATAACCTTTGTCTGTAAGTACTTTTCTCTTTTTTTATAAATACGTAATATTTGATTTGATTTGTGCTAGCTGAATGTTGTTTGGTCGCGTTGGCAGCGTTTTTAGCGCGAACTTTTAGACGCGCCGCTACTTGTCGCAGCTGTCTGACCTTTTATTTTGGCGAAGCCCTAACTCCAGCATAATGAAATGATTTCAATACAGCCCAGCCCATCCCAGGCTAACAATCAGTCGCATTGCAAGGAGGATGAGTTACGAGCCATATTGTATTCTTCAGAGGCTGCGAATTACTGCAAATTGCTAAAGGTTTTCTTCTTCTAACTACATACTGCAAGCAATTACTTCTTTGGTAGAGGTCCGTTTAAATGGTGAGAACAATTTTGCAAGCTTTAAGTTTTTAAACAGACACGATCGGTAATGTTAACAATCTTCCTTGGTATGGTTGGTCTTTTTTGCTTAGGTATATATTTTTTTTAAATAATTTGTAGATAGATAGATAAAAGACCTCCCTTGTACCTCCGAATGATTATTTTTCCGTTTAGGTTTTTTTTTATTTTGTATTTGTTTGTGTGCCACTTCAAAATACGAGTCAATAATTTGTCTTTGTAGACTAGACATGATGGAGCAGACATGTCGCTTAAAAAATTACTGCATCAAGTTGTTTTTTGTTTTTGTTAACGTATTTTTTTAACTAAGACAAACACAACCACCGCTTACTGTATACTAGTGGAGAGTTCCAGTTGTTTAAACAATGATAATTAAAATTGTCCGGCAGAGTCAGTGACAGACTGAGCATTGAATTGAACCCGAAGAGTTGCCAAACTGAAGTGGGCAGGGCACATCGCTCGTAGAACCGACGGCCGATGGGGGCTGAAAGATTCTCGAGTGGCGACCACGAATCTGAAGACGCAGCGTGAGAAAGCCTCCCACAAAGTGGACTGAGATCTGGTGAGGGTCGCGGGATGCTCGCTGAATGCAGGCAGCGCAGGTCCGGTCGTGATGGAGATCATTGGAGGAGGCCTTTGTCCAGCGGTGAACGCCTCCCGGGCTGATATGATGATGATAGTGATGATGAGCATTCTTACAAGTGGATACATTACAAAAGCTCTCTTTGCATCATAACGAACATTTTCATGATCCAATGAAAAAATCAACCATCAAAATATTAAGGGTCCGTACAATAAAGTATTTGCCTCGCAGATACTGAATGCTCAAACAATAAATCACATTTCAAACACCTAAGTATAACAGATAAACGTCAATTTTCAATTTTCAACTCCTCGCTCTTGTTTGTCGGTGTCGGCAAACACCATCTTTCCAAATAATCAAAAAGCAATACAGCCCAACTGAGTGCTAACTAATATCCAATAACATTCACAAACGCTCTGATAAATTTAATTTATGTAAGTCGGCGCGTTGCTAACCTTTTTGAACTGCAAACTGCATTGTCGGAACCTTTTTGCTAACCGAAACCAGACGGTGGCAACAATATGGGAGTTTTTTATTTATATGGTAATACTGATTACGAACGCACACACTCACGCGCAGACACGGTTCGTTACTGGATTTGCGGAACGGCTTCCAAATTTGAATTATGGGCGATGGTATTGTTAAAATCTTTAGACATCGGCGTATTTTTGTGCAAGGGAATGGCATGTTTTTTCAAATGCAAAGTTTTTTTTTTTGCATTCCGGGATTTTGTCAAAATATATTTGGTACCGCGTTTTTACTGTCTATACTTATTTAAATAATAATAATAAACAAATTCGGCACTATGTCACACACGGTCGCCTGACCCCAAACTAAGCAACGCTTGTACTATGGCTCCCAGAGACTGCTATATATACACAATATGTATGTTTTTAAATGCATACTTAAATAGATATTAACACCCAGACGTAGAACAAACACAAATGTTCATCACATGCATGTTTTCCCTAGGTGGGAATCGAACCCACGCCTCCAAGCTCAGAAGGCAGGTTCACTACCAACTGAGCCACCGAGGCAGTCAAATAGAATTTAATTGTAATTTCTTCATTTATTTTCCTGTTCTACATTATACCAAGTACAACTATTAAGGAACGAAAGTAAATACATACTTAAAAATGTTTCCTCAATAGGTACCTATTACCAACATAATAATTAAATATTATTACCAACATATTATGTGGAAATTGGAAACACGTAAGCTTTTAATTAGTATGAGTATTTTTCGACGGCAGAATTTGTTCAACGCACCAATTTGTTCACACAATGAACAAATTGGTGCGTTGAACAAATTCTGCTACATGACTGGAGTCCGGTGTATGGCGACAGGCTCGCCCCCTGTCACATTTGGGACTGAATATCGTCCGGCAAAGTGTGGGTGTTGTACACCTCTACCACCCCCCTCGGGGGAAAGGCGTGACGATATGATATGATGAATTTTGTAACATTGTTTAGTATTGGGTTAGTAGTTGCTTAACATTGCTTCAGATTTGCGCAATTAATGAATTCAACTCGACCACCAACTCGCCTGATGTTAAGCGACGTTGTGGTCTAAGATGGAGCACGACGACCTAAAAGGTACTTATTTACACTAGCCTTGAAGTTTTGTAGAGTGAAGAAGTACAAAGGCGGCAGTTGAGTGAGGCGCTACAAGTGCGCTACTGCTCAGACCCGTCTTCGGAACGGTTACACCGGACTACACCCCGAAGCACGACTAGGTCATTTCACGGCATGGTGGGTGGTAACTAGCCACGGCCGAAGCCTCCCACCAGAGAAAAATTTGTGAAGGGTTAATTTGTCAGTAATTCTCTAAAAACGCAATTACCCTACCGAAGCATTTGCCCTAGTTGACCCTTAACACGTTGTCACATTTACACAATTTATAATTTTTAATATGTATTTAAGTATGTATTTAAAAAAAATATCTAAGTATGTATATCAGTCTCTGGCAGCCATAGTACAAGCTTTCCTTAGTTTGGGGTCAAGCGACCGTGTGTGGAAGTGTCCCGAATTTATAATAAAAAAAAATTGACGTTTTTTTTATTAAAACAACATTGAAAGTTAGGATTAGGTTTAGTAAGGATTAGCATGCACAACGTAAATTCCCATGAATTAGTGAATTATTATTTGATCCATTATCCGTATTTAGCACAATAGAAACACATTGTGATCACCGATTGCTTTATTATAATAAGGTAAATATGTTAAAAAATATTTTATTTTATGAGCTAAAGCTAATAAAATTTTGTTTTTAAACTCATCTTGCGTCATAGATACGTAATTAGGTATGTCCACACTGTGCCTTTTTTTGTTCATTAAGGGCATGCGTCATAGCGCAGTCAACAGCTCACGTGAGGCATGCCCCTAACGCATGCGCGATGACAGTTGAAAGCGAAACGCGCGCTGTGATATACGTTTTCCCGCGTTGAGTGGATTTCTATGCCACAAAGCGTTCAACAACAAGATGGCGGACGAAGAAAAAGATAATACATTGAAGTTTATTGAAGACTATAGAAGTTTCCCACAACTTTGGGATCCTAATAATAAATCACGTTACTTCGATTACTATAATAATCCAAAACTTTCTCTTGGTTCTCTTTTTTCTGGAATTTCTTATGGCCAAGTAAGCCGCACTTATTCCACCAAGTAAAATATTCTCATCACACATGTTTTCTAAAGCTGACAGAAACTACGACTGAACTAAATGATCATATTGACGTTGCGTTCGTTTACGCATTCAACTATTGAAAGCGCCAAACGGAAGATGAATAGAAAGATGAAGACGAAAATTGTAGATGAAAATGCATAGTGTGGACATAGCTATTAGCTATGTCCACACTGTGCCTTTTTTTGTTCATTAAGGGTATGCGTCATAGCGCAGTCAACAGCGCATGAGGCATTCCCCTAACGCATGCGCGATGACAGTTGAAAGCGAAGCGCACGCTGTGATACACGTCTGAACTAAATGACCATATTGACGTTGCGTTCGTTTACGCATTCAACTATTGAAAGCGCCAAACGGAAGATGAATAGAAAGATGAAGACGAAAATTGAAGATGAAAAGGCACAGTGTGGACATAGCTAATGATGGACATACTTGCCTACATAACAGTGGAAGTATGCGGACGTTTGCACGTATTATTAGTTTGTACGCAGTTAATCTTTTATTATTTCAGGTAATCATTAGGCGTATCCAGTATCACATAAGGTTGGATTTAGCACAGCAAAATGTAATATAGTTGCACAAGCTCGTGCAAAGCCAAATTGCAATTAAAACAAAATATCATCTCTCCAAAAACATGACTGAATAAAGAAGAAAGTTACCATATTCTGTTCTCAGAAAGAAAGAAATCTAAAATTAATATTTAAAAAAACAAACCTTAAAACTCGACTTCCCATCCTGTAACTCGGCATCCATGTACACCATTTTTAGATTTACTAAAGCCTAAAAATCAACTATGATATTTCAAAAACTGCTTGTCCCATTTCAATAAAGTTATTTGGGACCATCTCTGAAGTACCTATTACCTACCAAACAAAAAAAGAAGCATTAAAATTGATTGTCGATTGTTTTAGTTTAGAGCGATGATAGCCTAGTTGCAATTGGCCTGCCTCTCAAGCCAGAGGGAGCGGGTTCAAGCCCAGCCGACGGCACGCACCAATTTGTTCATTGTTTGAACATATGTGCGTATTTTATGTCAACTGCTACATAACTGGAGCCCGGCGTGTGGCGACAGCCTCGCCCCCTGTCACATTTGGGACTGAATATCGTCCGAAGAAGTGTGGGTGTTGTATTACACCTCGCCCAGCGTCTTTGGAGGAAAGGCGTGAAGATATGTTTTGTTAAAATTGATTCTCAATTGGCGGAGTAATTGCGTAACATTAAAAAAAAAACAGTCGAATTGAGAACCTCTTTTTTGGAAGTCGATTCAAAGTCAAAGTCAAAGTCAAAATGTTTTTATTCAATTTAGGTATCAAAGATACACTTATGAACGTCAAAGTTTTTAAATAGACTCGACCGCCTTGTTCGGATAAAAAGCCTCTACTCAGAAGAACAGGCAAGAAACTGAGGGGCATTATTTTTTATGAGGCATGATTAAAATATGTAATAGCATACATAAATTTATGCGTGCTTTATACGTGCCATTTATACTTGCCTTAGCAAGCCAGCCTGCTGCTTTATAATTATGATTATCCAATCAATACTAACTAACCAAAAAAAACATTAAAAGCCCACATTTCCTGCAACAAATTACCGCTAGCGGATACAGTAACCCACGACCCAGCACGGGTCATTAGACGGCGGCGCCATCTAGTTCCTTGTGATGTAAGTAGGCGTCAGGACGTCAAGTGACCTGTGACCTCTGGCGCCAGAGTTTTTTGACGTCTGCGACGGTCTTTGCGGTTGGTTTGATGAATCGGGTGACAGGCGAGGTGGAGACCAAAAGCGAACTTATAAACGAAAAAATATGTACATTAAATGGGTAGGTTTAACGGTTTAAGCACCCATTTTCACAATTATTCAATTCAATTCAATTTACAAATTTACTTTATATACTAAAGTATTATTAAGTAGTAAATTTGTAAACGAAAACTCTAAATGTTATCTCTTTCTACACACTTTCCCACACACACACACACCCACGCTCTTGTCCTCATTTTTGCTAAAAGTGAGGTTTCTTTTTCATTTTTGTATTGTATTTTATTTTAAATTTATAAAATGTTTAACTAATCACCGCACCGTATCCAACCATCGTACCAGACGTGGCCCGGCGATACAGAATTCTCCTAGTACAGGGGTTACAAGAAAGATGCTTGTAACCTTTTGGCAATTAAAGAATTTTTATTTATTATTATTCTGAATCATTCAATACTCAAATTATTCTAATCTCAGTTCGCATTAAAAAAAAAAAAATTATTAAACGTGATTCATTCTTCCGACCGGATTTATACTCGATCCCCTATTTCATCATCATCAAAATTTATGAAAGTAGACTGAGAGTCGAACAATTTGAGTTTGGAATTTGCGGGATCCAATCGGAAACGTTTCCGAATGATTGTGAATAGCACAGCAGAAGACGATGTCGAAGATAGAGCAAAGAGGAGGAAAATAGTAACAGTTGACCATCATGTGAGATAGGTACATAGTAAAAAAAAGAGAATTGGCTTAGATGGTGTCTAAAATAGGAGTCGAATGTAGGTGTGCACCGTCTTAGGCCGCCGACCGCGTGCTTCAGAACCAAACTGAGAGCTTGGTTACTAGAAAATATGTTATATGACATTAAAAGTTTATTTTAAAATAAGCGGTTTTTGAACTATTATTATTTTGTATAATAATAGGCATACATCATATTTAACTATTTTTAGTATACTTAACTGATATAAATAATAGCCATACATCATATTTAACTATTTTTAGTATACTTAACTGATATAATGACTTTAGTGATTTTTTTTTATTTGGCATAATTATCAATTAATAATGTTCTGACATTCGTTTATAATTATAAATATTCAACTGTGACGTGTAACTATACTCGTAGGAGTTATCAATAAAGTCTGATTTCTGATTTCTGACTATCATCATCATCATCATCCATCCATCAGCCATGGGACGTCCACTGCTGGACATAGGCCTCCCCCATAGATCTCCAATAAGATCGGTTGGTAGCGGCCTGCATCCAGCGCGATCCTGCGGTCTTCACAAGGTCATCTATCTGTCCACCTTGTGAGTGGACGTCCTACGCTGCGCTTGCCGGAACGTGGTCTCCATTCGAGGACCTTTCGACCCCATCGGTCATCAGTCCTTCGTGCTATGTTCTGACTATCAAAGTATTTAAAAAACTGGATGATGATGGTTGAATGAATGAAGCATGAAGGCATTTTTTTTTCTTCAAAACGATCGCGTCTAGACTGAAAAGTGTCAAAATCGACGCATAATTTGCTGCCGAACACATTTCGATAATTAGCAACGCTTTCGGATTCCTCAGTTTTTGTCGCAAAACTTTTTGTACAATCCGCTGTCATTTTAGATTTATTATCTGGATAATTATCGAATTGTTGTGCGACGCCTTAAAGATGTAGGGTAGGTACAATATGTTTTTAGTTTAAAAAAATAACGCTTTTGGTATAGTCGAGCATAAAAAAATAGATCAAATTTTTGTCTGTTAAATTGCTTACTACATTTTATAACTACACTTTACGTGAATATAAAACACATTTAATTGATAGCATGTAGTAGGTACGAGTAAGTAGGTAATTTTAAATTGATTACTTTATCAAATCATAAAAATAACGACAAGTGTCTATGCTGCAAAGAGACACAAGTCACGTGGTTGCTAAAATCTCAAAGCATAATATAACAACATATCGTCACGCCTTTCCTCGTAGGAGCTGGCAGAGGCGTACAACACCCACACTTCTCTGGACGATATCAGGCAGTCGAGTCTATTTAAATAACTTTGACGTTCATAAGTGTATTTTTGATACGTAAATTGAATAAAAACATTTTGACTTTGACTTTGATATTCAGCTCCAAATGTGAAAGGAGGCAATCCTGTCGCCATACACCAGGTTCCAGTTATGTAGCAGATGTCATTAAATACGCAAAAATAATTGGTTCGAACTTCGGCTTTCGGCTGGGTTCGAACCCACTTCCTATGGCTTGAGAGGCGAGTTTTCTCCGACTAGGCTATCATCGCTTCTCAATCTCAAAAGTGTGAAATAATCACATTTTGAAGACACTTACTTTACATAATTACTGTTATTACTTTACATATATTAATTACCATTCACCTTGACTTTTTAGCCACTATTTCCCCGATAATTAAATAAAATTAGCTAACACGCAAATCCGCGTAACGCATCCAGCTACCACCATTCGAATCTAATTACATAAGTAACCATAAAACCAACCAACAACCAAAAATCACCCACGACCACACATCCCATAAAACCTATAATAGTTACAAAATAAAACCTCTATGAATAAGTAGTAAATATAACTGTTAAAAATATATAAATCCCGACGAATCCCATTAAAAATTACCCAATATATTAAATAGTTGAATGAGGCCCGAATGTGTGGTCGTTAACTGAAATCCAGTAAAAAATGTACATGAACTGCTATGGAACGTATTGTTGACTAACATCTACTGGTTTTATGAGTTATTTGTCATAAATTATGTAATATAAAGTACTATTAGTAAGACTGCGTATAAAAAAGTTAATTGAAGACTGCATTTGTATGTCATATACAGCCAGTTGCAAGAACTTTAACTTTTTAAGCTGTCATTAAATCTTCCATTAACTTGTTGCAGAAAGCGATAGACTCTATTTTAATGGTTCTACAATTTTTATAATGGAAGTGTCAAACGTGACAATCAGTTACATTTCTTATTTAGGTATTTAAACATTATGTTATGCTGAAGTTGATTAGTTTTTCCTGCGCATGTTCAGTTAAGTGTTAAGAGTTTCCTAAGTACAAAATTTTTATTAACCAAAATTTTATGAAAGTACAACTTTTCATTTTACGAAACATACGATTCTACATAATATTTTGTTCAAAGTTAAATTTAGCAATTCAACTATTTTAACGTTAACCAAATATGGAAAATAATGCAAATTGAAGTACAATAATAGAATGTAGTTAATAATATGCCTAAATAGTGGACATAAATAATAAAACCAATTTCAAACTTAAAATAAAAAAAGTACAGAAACAATGAAAAATTTAAAAAAAGCAAGCGCATTTTTTTTTTAAATTTCTAGCAGGCTAGTACAAAAATATTTAAAGAAAAAATTAATAACAAGCGCATCCGCACGCATAAGCTAGTACCGATATAACAATAATAAATTACAGAATAATTCGGTAGTAGTTCGAATAAATCCTTAATAAGGTGTCGTTAAAGTTTATTATTTAGTGACTGACTCCACTTAGAGTTATTGTTAGCTTTTTGTAGCAGTAAACATCTGTTGGGATCGAGCGCAGTAAACGCGAAATTTACAGAGAGAACTTTTTTTAACAAATTTCGAAAATGGTACTTTGGCACCCCGAGTGTAAACTGTACAGGTACATCTTAGTTTAAAAATATTATATTTTTAATAACAAAAGAATAAAAAATATTAACAACCTGCGCTAATAGAGCGCATAGAGCCAGCGTGGAGGATAAAGGCTCAATTACCAAAATACTTTAATGATGATGATGATAATAATATCATTGTAAAGTCTAAATTCTAAAGGAAAAAAATATATAATATAGACGATAATGTGACGACAAACAATATTCGCATACTTCATGCACCTTTGTACATATAACAGTGTTAATTTGCTTAAACAATGTTTAGAAATCCTTAAAACTGCTTTGGAAGGATAAAGCAATGACATTATGTCGGATTTCAATGAGCTATCAAAAACGCCATAAAAGCTATAAAAAAGCTTTGAAAAGCCAAATTTTACAGTTACTTTCTAAAATGACGGACCAAACACCAACTCCTTTAGCCATAAGCGTTGTATCGCCTCGGCATAGCTACACAGTCTTTTGTCATTTTCAATCGAGTTCCGAAATTTAAAAGAAAGAAAAAGACAAAACACTGTAACTATTATACACTAATAATATTATATCCGCATATCCAATAGCCGCACTACCATTCATCATCTTTCTGTATTTGCATAAACGTTGGTCCCTGCGATACAGGTCTCCTAGTGCAGGGCCACAAGCAATTTTGTAACCATTTCCGCTTTGTAAATAAGCTTTAAGTACATAAAACTTTGATATGGTTAATTGTAATTGTCTTTTTTGAAATAAATTATTTGTATTTGTATTTGTATTCCAAAGATATACAAAGTTTATTACTAAGGGGCAACTTTTTAGTTAATTGTTTAAAAAACAATAACAAGTTTCGACATTTATTCCCTCCTCTGTCCCGCAGTATCTTCAAATTGAGCATATACTGCACCCAGTGACAATATTTCACAGTTTATAGAACACCAACCATTGTGCTACCGTTGAGCATTAGCTAGTTATTATTTAATAGCGTTTGTCGCCACTGGTTCACAAACTTTACGGTTGGAAAGTCCAACGTATGGTACCATACTCTGGTGATAACCTCAGTAAAAAGTATGTAACCATCGATAACCCATGTTTGAACCACCAAGGTATGTTGAACTAATTTTAATTGGGAAAACATTCCTGTTCAACAACAAAATTATTTTAATGATTTACTTATACAAATTAATATAATAATTCAACGATAGCCATTTAGGCGCAACTTAATTAGTTTTCACTTAGGAAAAACATATTATTAATTCGGTTATTAAAATAATTATGTGAGTGACGATTATGTACTGAGTAAGTGCGTAAATACAGTTTATTGTAGGTTTTAATGTAGGCCCAATATCCTTGTTTATGTAGACTAGCTGCGCCCCGCGGTTTCACCCGCGGTTAAAAAGTATCCTATGTACTATTCTAGACTATAATCTATCTCTGTGCCAAATTTCATCCAGATCTGTTCTGCCGTTCTGGCGTGAAAGAATAACAAACATACATCCATCCATCCATCCATCCATCCATTCTTACAAACTTTCGCGTTTAGTTTAATATTAGTAGGATCTAGCCATTATGGAATTGTATATGGAAAAAATCTATTAATAAGAAACCTATACATACCATTTTCATAGCCTATCAACTTCAATTCAGTCATACAAAAATGTATTTTTTTAAACTAATTTTTTCAATACATTTTAGCTACGCTGTTTTACGCACGGTCCTACAGAAACCGTTTCTTTTTCGGTTTAAAAAGTACCCTATGTCCTTTTTCATACCCCTGTCAACGTGTCTGCAAACGACGAAATCGCTATAGAATACCTTAAGCCAATGCGAAGTTAGTCTAAAGTGGTCGCCGCCGGTCTCTTAAAATAGTTTTTCAAAAGTTCGCTTCGCTAACACTGGAAAGTACCTTGTAGCTTAAGGTCGTAATCCAATTTTATCCAATACCTATTTATGACACCTAGTTGAGCACAACAAAAGGCGACCAATCACGGCGTACTCAGCTAATCCACTCCATAGTCATAACTCATTGGATCTCAGCCCACTCGGATCACGCCAAAGGTTTCTAACGATCGTTTCATTCATACATTTCGATTTGTACTGCAATACCAATAAATATATTCATTTATCATTGTAGTTAGTAATGTTTTTGAATGTCTGTTTAGCAGTTGATCAGTGTTAGTTTGTTGTTCAACTAAAATAGCTTAACTCAAACTAAATTTAAAAAAAATATATTAAGTACATAGCATGTAAGTATGTACTTTCACTTAGAAAATTAAAAACTGTACTTTATTTGTAATACTTTACTTTTGATTGTCAAATTGAGGTTAATTGAGGTAAATACGTAGAGATGGTGGTCTCAACATTTCGTCTTTGTATGTTTATTTGGTACTTATATGGATCCCCAAACTTCAGTGTATAAAGTTAAACTCCTTACTCATTATGTACTGCTATATAATTGACTACCTCGGTGGCTCAGTTGGTAGTGAACCTGCTTTCTGAGCTTGGATGCGTGGGTTCGATTCCCACCTAGGGCAAACATTTATGTGATGAACATTTGTGTTTGTCCTATGTCTGGGTGTTAATATCTATTTAAGTATGTATTTAACTAATATATGTACATCAGTCTGGCCGCCATAGTACAAGCTTTGCTTAGTTTGGGGTCAGACGACAGTGTGTGCAAGTGTCCCGAATATTTATTCGTACGTCAATAGCTGCGCCCTGCGGTTTCACCCGCGGTTAAAAAGTATCCTATGTGCTATTCTAGACTATAATCTATCGCCGTGCCAAATTTCATCCAGATCTGTTCAACCGTTTTGGCGTGAAAGAGTAACTAACATCCATCCATTCTTACAAACTTTTGCGTTTATAATATTTGTAGGATAATAAGTATATGGAATTAAATTATATCGTTCAAAATGACTTATCACATAACACTGTATGTCGTGTAACAATTGAAAATATCGTCACACTACCAATAAAAATCAAAAAGGTAAATTTCCAAACACTCTAATCTACACCATCTTTGATCCGAAACAGTTCTGAGATAAACAAACTAATAGTCCTCGAAATCTATTATCGCCAAAATCCAGATCATCAATAACATATTATGAATGACTCCTTAAAATTCTAAAGATCTAACATTAGTAGAGATCAGAAACATGTGCTCGGCAGCATTTCATCGCTTCCAACCATTCATCACTCGGTTCTATTAATCATTTGAATGAGACTTAAAGAGAGGAAAATGAAGCTAAAAGTAAATAGAATCGGGAATGATACAATTAATGATTAATTGCTTTTCCGAATTCTAGCGTGAAAGAGTTAAATCGATTGTAATGTGTGATTTAACATTCGTACTCTAAGAAAATGGGATAGGGTTTGAAATGCAATGATTTGTTTAGAATTTTGGGTGGCGTCGGCTAATCTATGATCTGGTGTGAAATTGTGAAGTGCGTCTCGATTTTGAGTAGCTAAATGATCATTTTCGGGTTAGTAAATGATTATTGCTTGCTGCTCTGTCTTGAAATGATGTTCATTGACGGCAAGGGTTGTCCCTTGAGGGTAGTGGATTCATTCATGATTTCACACCGTTCTCGGAACGTTTAAAAGGTAGTTTACATCCTATTTTAGGAGAATTTGTGTGGCTATTCAGTTCTAATTACATACTATCGTGGCTAAAGAAAGTTTTTGCGTTGGATGATTAATCACTAATCACGCTAATGTTGTAAGTGCGAAAGTTTGGAGGGTGTAATGTATTTGTTACTTCACGATGAAGCGTCCAACGTATTGAATGAATGATATTTGGAATTGATTAGTCTATTGTAGGACTAAGACATACTTACCCAGCCTACTTTTTGTCTAAGAAAAATTAAATAATAAATTTGGGACATTTCCGGACCTGACCCTAAACTAAGCAAAGCTTGTACTGTGGCTGCTAGAGACTGATACATACATTGTTTTTAAATACATAGGGTCAACTAGGGCAAATGCGTCTGTGGGATAAATCTTTCGAGAATTACCGTCAAAATTATCCGTCAAAAATTACGAAGATAGATATTAACACCCAGACATAGAAAAAAACAAAAGCTCATCACATGAATGTTTGCCCTAGGTGGGAATTGACACCTCGCCCCCAAGCTCAGAAGGCAGGTTCACTACCAACTGAGCCACCGAGGCAATCGAGAATTATTCGTTCCTGCTACCGTGTGGCTCAGATAGTAAGTTGTTCATAATATTGATCACAATTTCTGATAACAATATCGAATTTGTTTATGAATTCTGTTTCTAACTCCATAACTCCAAATTCAGATTAAATAAATCTACATTCAAATCAAATACAAAGCAATCGTCCGGAAATTAAAAAAATGTAATATGAGAAGCAATAACCGCCTCACGACAAATGCATTAATGAATTCAAATGGCTGCCCCCTGTTTATTGGCTGTCGGTTAAACCGAGCTAAGCTGAGGTTATCCCAGCACTGCACGGAGGTATGCTAGAGTGAAATATTTAGTTTACTACTAATATATATAGTAACGTAAAAGCTATGGAATGTAGATATGGAAGAGCGGGGTCTTCTAACACAGGTAGGGTCAACTGGGGCGAATTCGTCTGTGGGGCAATTGCGTCTTTCGAGAATTACTGACAAATTCTTCGCAAATTAGGCGCCACCTACATGTTTTTTCTATCTTCAGTTACAATAATCTTTACAAGATGGCGTTAATTTGCGAAGCGTTTGTCAGTAATTCTCGAAAGACGCAATTGCCCCTCAGACGGATTTGCCCCAGTTGACCCTATTTAATACTTACCTTAAGGCCTCAAACTTTTCTTGTAAATTTAATTTGGTTACTGCAATAAAACATTTTTTCAATATCATTTTCCAATATTTTTTTTATGTTGGCCATTTGGATAGAACTAATCTTTAAAAATTCTATGTTCAAAGCACAGAATGCGGCTAAACCAATGGTTAAAACTATTATTAAGAAAAGTGTTGAGCGATACTTGTTTAACCTTGTTATTAATGTTAATTTGTTTTTTTTTTTTTTTTTTTAATAAAATCAGATAGATACTTGCTTAGTTTTTTTTTTATATTTAGGTAGATTTTTTTTTCCGAAAATAGGAAAACATCTTTAGTAAAACTAATAAGGAGTACCTAAAAGTAAATAATTTGAGTCAAATTACACATTCAACCACATCCAAGTAAGTAGGTAAACCTAATAACTTGGTAAAATATCTTGGAGCTTAAAAAATGAAATTGTACTACTAATATAATTTATTTTCAAAACATGTAGTTTTTTGTCAAACATGACCGTTATTTTTTTAGCAACAATATTTATAAAAAAACTACATATCGCTTTTGCTTAACGCCGTCCTCATCTCCCCTACCCTGCAGTGATATGAAAAATATCACATTAACCGCCGGCGGGAATCAAACCGCCACCCCAGCTACAGTTATTAAAATATGTCACACGTACATTTACATACTGTCTAACCAGCCATGACTGATCGGATTGTCGAGCCAATAGAGTTAAGTGTTGCTTTAGATGGGGACAAAGTTAAAGGAACGTAGAGAAACACTAAAACTATAGGCGCAATGAGCGGTCTTATCGCTTAAGAGCGATTTCTTCCAGACAACCTTTGAGTATTCAGATTATTCTACTTACCAAACTAAACTAACTACACTGTGACATCCAAAACTGTATTACAGACCATTAATACTTCTGATTTCTTCCTAAATCAATTTACAGCACCCATCAAGCCATGTAACAGCGATTAAAGGCCACTTTAGCTCCCCTACTCGCCTAGCCACTAACAACGGCCCACACTCCTATTGCATTCATCCATTTCTAAATAAAGTAGGGGACAAATACACTCTCAATGATTCGACAATAATATTACGCTGTGAATTTATTGAATTAAATTGCTGGGTGTGCTTTCTAATGGGACAATTGACTGCTCGGCTGTCTGTTTGGAAATGATAGGTTGTCTATTAAACTGTTAAAGAAATATTCATATGATACAAATGATTTATGAGTAGAGGCGCTGGAGCATACAAAAACTATTGCAAAACTCTCATTTTATGTAAAAGTAGTCTTTTGAAAACTTCATTAAACGTGTACTAAGGGCCGATTTTACCAGTGAATATAAACGCGATTAGCTTATTTTAAACTTGGTTTACGTGAAAAACTGAGGTTAAATAGTCATTTTGCATTTCACTAAACTTAGTTTAATAAATCTCGATTAGTAGCATAAGTGGTGAATTCGGCCCTTAGATTCGCCTATGTAAATTCTTAGTTTTATATCCTTACTGAAACTTGTATTTCTTCGTTTGTTTGTTTAAATATGTCTATAGTTGCTAAGGCAGTCACTAATCGTGAATATCTATAATTAGCTCTCTGATACTATAAGTTAGTAATAAGATGTTTAGCTGTTGATTTTCCTTAATATAAATTAATTAATTAATAAATTTAATCTTGGGGCAGATTTTTCGTCTAGATAGGATCAACTGGGGCAAATGCGTCTGTAGGGCAATGGCGTCTTTCGAGATTTACTGACAAACCCTTCACAAATTAGGCAACTAACGCCATCTTGTACAGATTATTGCAACTAAAGATAGAAAAAGATGTAGGTGGCGCAATTGCCCCAGTTGACCCTATATTTCCGGTGAACAGATTTTTATGAACTTAGTTACTACTAATTATTAATTCCGATGAGAGTATTTTATTCTAAGATTAATTTAGCTTAACTTAATTTTTTTCTGCTGTTTAAGTAAAAGTTTTGAGACCAACGGTGCTATTCACAATCATTCGGAAACGTTTCCGATACGATCCCAGTAATTTCAAACTCAAATTGTTCGAATCTTAGTCTACTTTTATACATTTTGGAAAAGGGAATCAAGTATTAATACGATCGGAAGAATTTATCACGTTTAAAAACTTATGAATATAGACTGAGATTCGAATAATTTAGGTTTAAAATTTCTGGGATCCGAACGGAAACGTTTCCGAATGGTTGTGAATAGCCCTGCTGGCCTGGCGGATGTTTGAATGATGAATTTAAATATCTCTTCTGGGTCTGACTGTTACTTATCTATGTCCCTACGTGTGTTCCATAGCTCCCCCGACAGAGAAAACCCTATTAGTCCAGTCGGGGCAGACATCAAAAAAAAAGCCTGAAATAGAAAAAAATCCGGAGGGGGATTTTTTTAAACGTCGGGGCGGGGGGTAGTTCGAAGTATAAATCTCGATTTTCTAACTAATCCCGGTAAAGGATTCGCCGCCATCTTGTTTTAAAGTTCAATTTTTTCGTTTTTCTGAAATAGCTCGTTAATTTTTAACATAACGCAAATAAAATTCCACCTATTACGATTTTTTTGATAAACTTGATAGTAAAACTCTGCAAACATTGATCCTAGCGTAAAAATAATCATGACCAAACTTGTGAGAAATTAAATTTCTAACAACTTTGGATACTGCCATTTTTGGTCTAAAGTTGAAAATTAACGAGTTATTTCAGGAAAACGAAAAAAATTAACTTTATAACAAGATGGCGGCGAACCCTTTACCAGGATTAGTTAGAAAATCGAGATCAAAAAAAGACGTTTCAAAAAAAACGCTCCCCGGATTTTTTTCTAATTATATGTCTCAGTGTGAAATGTTATTTATTTATTTGTCTCAAATATCGAGACGAGTAATAATTCTACAACAATCAATGACATTGATTCTACTAAAAAATTGTTTTTAGATTGTTAATAAAGTTGTCTACTTTTGACACTTCTGGCTGTGGTCATTTTCTGAAATGTCAATTTGAAGCAATTCATTAACAATTTAACAACAATTGCTTAGTACAATCGAGGGCCTGTTGTTTTTAAATCTACGTAAAAGCTCATTGCGCAATAAATTTACAGGAAATCATTAGTCATTATTAATTAACAATAAAACTTGTGTAACAGCGGCTTGTTAGTGTTATCGAAGCTCAATAAATAATAAATTTCCCGTTTGTGATAAGATATGAGGCAATTAAAATTTATTTAGCCATTTTGAATAATTATACATTGATATGGAGTTACGTGCTTTTCATGGTAAACAAAACACTAAAATTGTAATCTGTAAAATAAAAATCTAGACAAATCCGAGATAAGTAGATAAACCTACAAAAAAAAAATGACAAAAGTTACGCATAATTTATTATTTAGTAGATCATTTCAGCTTTATTTAGTAAACTTGGCTACACTATTTGAAAAAAAAGCTTAAATTAAAAAATCCGCGAAAAATTGTGACCAACTATTTAAAGCAAAGACGCCCAAATGAAATAACTAAAAATAATCAACGCCCGAGCTGTAAGTTGTATTGAAAATACGATAGTAGCTCCCCTAGTCACCTTTGCAAATAAGGTCGCACACGTTTAATCTCACAATCGCGAATATCTTTCGTTCAGAAACGCTGCAATAGATGTGCGATTGCTAAATGTACCAGAAGTGAGCAAATTCGTTTTTAAACGGCTATCAGGCGGTCATTAAAAGCGGTGTGAATGGCACACGGGACGCTGTGTGGGTGTAGGGTGACTATATTGTAGAAATAGTCGATGGACAATCCCAGATAGTTCTATTAGAGATTAAGTACGATTAAGTTGAATTTGAAATATAATTTATAGTACAAGAATTGAATTAAATGTTAGTAATAGTATTCATTGCTGTTTGTCTTTAGTCCTTATTCATTAGAACAAGCAGTTCGCCTCGAGCGAAGACTTCCCACAGCCTTCTTTTCCGATTTTTCGTCGGACAAACAGATGCCGCGTTATCAGTAGACTATGAGATCTCGCTCGCTCGTCAATTAAAGATACTTAACGAACGTTAAGAAGTTAGTTATCTTTGAAATAATATCTAATAGCTCCATTGAGCTATGTTTACCGTAACGAAAAGTTACTCAGAGGATGTTTTGAATTCCAAATGTATATTCATTTTTTGCCATTTTTATTTTCAATCGAATGCTTATTATAGATTTTGGAATAAAAGAGCTTTTTTTAAAATTCAGTAAGTATTAGGCTTGCGTTTAGCCGCCATTGTTTGTTTTTCATTTTCCGCACCTAGCCACTTGACTGGGCCACAGTGCGTGACTTACTCCAACCAGTCCAGGTCCTGCCAGAAGTTTAGCAGCCTTTTCACACTGCCGCAAGCCTACGGGAGCGAAGACTGAAGTATCCGAGCTCGATGATCTGCCACGCTCCAGCATTCTTCATTTGGCCGTGATATCGGCTGATGTTAATCCATGATGCAGCATAATTATGATGGAGCTCGCTTGCTTTGGAAAAAGCCGATTCACTCGAGCTTGTATGTACATTAATGACATTTATGTACATACAAGCTCATTAAATTTATGTACATCAAGTCATTCAATAAGTACTTATGACATTTAGCCAGAAATCCCAAACAATCTAAAAGCATATCCACCCTAACTAGTAGTGTATTAAGGACTCCCTATAATAGACTGGGGTACAATAGACTACGTTTGTCATACAACACAAAGGCTGAAGTCGACCGCTGTTTAGACATCTGGGCCTGTAATGGACCGGTTTACCCCACCTTACTCTTTTTTGCTCGATTTTTGCGGAGTCATTTCTCGTCTAAGAATGTGGTTTAGCTAATTTATCAATTTAAGTATTTGAATTTCATTCATGAATTTGATTTAGTTATGCCTAAAAAAAGGTAGGAAAGGTGACAGACAGACGGACGCCGAAGTGTACAAGGATTAGTAAAATAAAATAAAATCTTATTTTTTGCGTGCATTTTCATTGCATATATTACGAGTAGTTTTTCTATTGTTGCTTAATTTTTATTTGGTAAAACAAAAAACATTTAATATGATACTATAAACTCTAAATTCTCTAAAACTCTAGAATTATTTAAAAGACAAAGATTTCTGGAGCCTTCCACTTCCGCCAAGTAGCCACTAGTATGTATAGATGTATAGATATTACCTAGTTGTAAGCCAAAATTTGTTAGACTAATATTTATTTTTTGAAAAAATAATGCCTCTTAGTTTCTTGCCTGTTCTTCTGAATAGAGGCTCTTTACCCGAACAAGGTAGTCGAGTCTATTTAAAAAAAAAACTTTGACGTTCATAAGTGTATCTTTGATACCCAAATTGAATAAAAACATTTTGACTTTGACTTTGACGTTGTTTTCAGCATTGTGACTTTCTCTTTAAATAAGTAACCTAACTATGAAGACAATACAAATTAAGTTACTAAATCAAACTTTTAATAAAAGTTAAGTACTTACTCACTTTGTATTATATTACATTCAACTCTCCATTATATTATTATAATATAACACAATGAGTTGTCCAATTTCCAATCTTGTACTCCATTAAGATACTGGCATTAAATCTGAACAGGCCAGTAATCATACGAACACTTAAAATTGTTTAAACCACCCTACCTAATGATCGTCCAACGTAAGATGACCTCTCGTACCTTACCGCTACCATTTTAAAAGCTTTTGAGCCAGTTGCGGTCTTGCGGCTTAAAATTTAAAGTTTAGAATCTAAGCTTTAAATTTCAAGCCGTCCGTCTAAACTTTAAACCTATATTCATGTTAAATACCTACCTACAGCAAAATGCTCAATGAGTTCATTGAATTAGTGACATGAATAACTTAAATAGTCAATGATTAAAATAATAGCTATTCACTGAAATTATATTTTTTTATCGTTGGAGTATGTGAGAGTAACGAGAAACGCGACGTACATCAAAGTTTGTATACATAGTTAGTAGAAATCCTGTTGTTGGTACGTGACACGATTTAGAGCTTTCTGCGTCCTTTCGGACTCTGATGGGATTCGTTGTTTTGTAATAGGAGAATAGCGTAAACTATTCTTGATTGCAAATGTAAGGTGTATGTATAGGATAGGAAGGTAGTTAATTGCAAACGTATTTTAATAATAATAATAAATAAATATTTTTTTTTTAAAGTAAGTACATGGAAAAGATAAAAGCTATCAGATACAAACACTTTTTTAGAAACAATAAAATAATTTTGCTTGAACTAGTTTGTCAGGCGATAAATACGGCAAAAACTTAACATAATATTATATGTATATTATAATCGTTGCATACTCACATATTCTAATTCTCTAAAATTCTAATTAATTTTAAACTATAAAATAACCTTAATGACTCAATTCCGAAATTAATTCGAATACCTACTTAGGCTTTTTCAGTGTCGATTTGGTTAGGTCTTAAATAGGTATTTTTTTTAAATAAAAATGATACACAGCTCCGTCATAATTATTATAAGGTATAAAAGGAGTATGAATAAAATTACATTTCTTAGGTTATTTTCTTACTAGCTATTTATTACCCGCGACTTCGTTCCCGTTTATTCAGAAAATAGTATACAAAAACCTTCCTCGTGAAATACTGAACTTAATTTTCAAATTTCGTCAAGAAAGCCTACAAATAGACAGACATAATTACTTTCGATTTCATAATATTAGTGTTGATTTTATTTTTCCCCGGTTGTACAGTCCACGTTTACCGTACTGAACAGAGGTCTTCTTAAAGTGGTCGAAGGGTAAACTCCCCATTTTCAGTAGCCTATTAAGTGATGGGTAATTTAGGAATACATAAAGTACATAATAGGGTCCTTAACTCGGGCTTAATGAGGTGAAAACGGGAGCGTTTACCCGACGGGCTGCAAGCTACAATGGTGCTTAATGTCCAATCGATTTCGGAATATGGAGGATGGATATCGTTTGCGCCATTTTGAAGTTATTTAAATGAAGTAAGTTCTTCTTGTTTTATTGTTCTTGTGATCTCTAAAGATAATAAGGTTGTAAGCTCAACTGGGGCAAAAGCGTCTATGGGGCAATTGCGTCTTTCGAGAATTACTGACAAACCCTTCACAATTTCGTGAGTTTATTTACAATTAACATAAATATTTATGTACTATTTTTTGCAAAATAACTTTTATTAATTTTTCTATGTTAAATATAAAAATAATTATAATTACTTTAACAAACGTTTATTTACTAGGCAGAATAAATTGACAATTAATAATACCTAAGTACTCATCAAGATCTTTTCGTCCCCTCTGTTCAAAATCGGCCAAGTACAAAATTAACAAAAACTTGAACAGTCAAACCCTTTGCTCCCTAAAAATCCGTCATGTTTTTAACACCCAAACAACTGAACCGAGCCAGCAGATGTTCCACGATTTTATTACGATTTAATGCCGTAAATAATTTGATTAGTCCCGTATTTATCAACATAAAACCATCTTATGGAAAAACGTCATCCATTCAAGTCTCCAAGACTTTTGAATGGGTCCTTCACTATTGAAGTGAACGTTTAGAAGCCACTAATGTTATCTTGATATCTTACAAAAAAAAAAAGTTAAATGTCACAGACATTTTTTTTAATTCAGTGAATTTTGTGCCGTTTGTAAACGAACAAAGGCAGGAGCAATAAATAGCTCTAACTCTTTTTGCCGCATTGAATTAAGATGTCATAGAAATATGTGTTATATTTGTAGATTTTTTGCGCCATTTTCATCTCTATTGTAAGAAAAATAAAGAATTCGAAATTCGAATTTGACATTTTATTTGTCAATTTTTCGCGCCACATTTATAAAGCGTTCGATATCAAAGGTTCTGGACAAAGGTAGCTTTTTGCACGTGTTTCAGAGCACGCGTTGAAAATTGTTTTTTTCCTGCATTATCTATCAAAGATTATTTAAACACTGAATAGAAATCTAAATGTTGCATTTATTACTAAACTTTTTTTTCTTTCTATCCCCCATCTTATTCCCCATTTAGGAGGATTTTGCGTCGCACGTCATTTGCATTTATGAGTGTCAAGTTCTAATCATTCGTTTTCACATAATAATGGGATGATGATGATGAGGTGATGATGACGATGATGAATCCCTAACTTTTCCCCATTCTAGTAAAGTTATGGATACTTTACTGAAACTTTAAGTTAAGTTTTGCAGAGAACACAAAAAGTCACATTTCGCAATGTTTGTATCATTTGCTCACACTCGTGCACGTTGACGAACCGGTAAACGTTAATAATCCACCATTATTACACTTGAACACTCGAAGAATCACAAGTTTTAGAAAATAATACAAAATCACGACACCATCTTTTCGGTTCCCGCCAAAACTCTCACTTAACATTTTTTCTTTCATGACACAAAATAGAAAAAAAGAAAATAAGAAGTAGTTTTTTTTTTTAACTGATGTTATGAAGTTTATAGCCAGCCTCTCGTCTTTTTTTATTCATTTTTAAAACAAAACTGTTTACTTACCCTCAAAAAATTACCAGGACATCTAATTACAAGGCTGCTAACTCAAAAACACTCAAAATCTCCCGATACGGACCACACACGAAGCCTCCTTAAAAGCGCACACACTAAAAGGTGCTAATGCCAAAAGATCACACCACCATTTTTAAAAAGAAAACAAACACCTCAATGGTATAAACGTTCATAATCTGTTCAAAGATGTAGTGGCGCCCCATTTATTTAAAAATCGAACTTGTTACTTCCCTATTCTATTTTCGAATATTGTTACGCGCACTTCGTTCGAAAAAGTCAACCATGAAATCTCACCAACCTTTTAGAACCTTACCACAGTAAACTTCCCTAAATCTCCTACCAAAATAAAAGGGCCAATTTTCTATTTTACACCGACAAAGTTCCGCAACGCTTAACTTTCGGTAGTTGACTCAACAATATTAGTATAATACCCCCAAATTCACTTGAGCTTTCATTATTAAAAGCTTGCTAAATAGCAGGGGTCTTTTCAAAATGGTTTTGTTAAGTGATGTGGTTAAGTGGCAACTTGATGTTTGGTTGTTTTAGGACGCTGTTTGCTCTCGAGGTTTAAACACGAGGCGCCTTAACAAGGTTTATTTTTATCAGCCAGAAAAAGAAAGGGTAGCCGATTATGAAACAAGACAACAATGCGGTGGAAAAAATGAGAATATTTTGTTTCGACCAGCTTCTTGAAAGTTGGGAGTTCTTGAGTTTTGCTTGCTAAAAGAGTATTTCACCAAAAGAGTATTTTACCAAAGGAGTATTTCATAAAAGGAATATCCACAATCTATCGACCTATATGCTATTAATAGTCTGGCTATCTGGCCCCTATTCTTGCGAGTGAGATGTTCTCTGGTCTTTGTCTCTCTCGTTTAAAAAGTGATAGGAGTGAGAGTGACAACGATTACATCTCAGGCGTTTGAATAGGGGCCAGTAGTGACTGTTTGTCTATTTATTATTATACTACGCTACCTAGTAGATAGCCAGACTACAGATCGCATGGTGTAATAGCCCTTTCACCGAGCGTTTAGCACAAAATAGTCTTGACGATTTACTTTACAGATGTCCGAGAGGCCCGCCTCTCAATCCATAGGGTGCGGGTTCAAACCAGCTGACGGCACGCACTAATTTCTTCATTGTGTGAACATATGTGCGTATTGTATATCATATGCTATACATGACTGGAGCCCGGTGTATGGCGATAGGCTCGCCCCCTGTCACATTTGGGACTAAACATCGTCCGGCGAAGTATGGGTGTGGTATTACACCTCTGCCAGCCCCCTCGGGGGAAAGGCGTGACGCTAAGCAATGTTATGTTATAGCTCAATTTGAGATGTGGATGGGTGACCATGAATAATGCAAAACTCTACATACAAAATGCGGTTATTTTTCTTGCAAATAACTAAACTTTTTAATAGGTTCATACTGAAGAATTTTTCAAAGAAATGCGATCATTTACACAAATATAGTCATTAAGAGGAGAGCAATTTCTGAATATTAAAACCGGGGATGTGTTTACGATGACAGCGTCTCTTTTATTGGTGCTGCTTATTGCCGCCGGGATACAGGGTGACCACAGCTTTACAGTTTTCATACATTTTTCTGACATAACAAAAAGTATCTTATCTCTCTTTTTTTTATGTAGAATAGGTCGGCGTTTGACCACCAACTCGCCTGATGTGAAGCGACGATGTGGACTTAGATGGAGCACGACGACCTATAAGGTACTTATTCACTCTAGCCTTGAAGTTTTGTAGAGTGAAGAAGTACAAAGACGGCAGTTGAGTGAAGCGCTACAAGTACGCTACTGCTCAGACCCTCTGTTGTAGTTGATTGAGTCAGGCGTTACTTCGCTCAAGTTCATCTTCAAACCTGTTTCTTTAGCTGATCTCTCTTGTATTTCCGCTCTAACGTCGCATTAAGAGGGCCGCGACGCTCTGAAATTTCCATACAAACGCGCTTCTCAAATTTCTTGAAAACCATTTGTCAGATTATGATGAAATTTATCATGTACAATTAAATTAACAATATGTCCGCCCCTATGTTCATGGTTTTTTTAAAAACGTTCTTAAGCGAAAATAGAGGTATGAAAAATTTCCGCATTTGTAAGGGGTCATTTTTAACTGATTTATTCAATAGATAGACAAAGCAAATCAAATATCCCTTTACATAGGGAGGTTGTCTACATTATTAGCTTTTAAATGAATCCATAATACAAGGAACATTTATTAAGTACTTAGTTTTAATATTATTATTTTTCTAAAATTTTAATTTAGTTTTATGTACACCACCTACCCTTTTCGTATTTTCATAAGTTCCTGTCCATCCAAAGGTTACCTGGAAGAAATCGCTTTAGGCGATAAGGTCGCCCTTGTACTGCCGAAAAATGTATTTTAGTTTTTAAGATTTTCATGTAGTTTTTGGTGTGCAATAAAGTAAGTAATATTGTATTGTATTGTATTGTAACATTCTTAGTTACTTAATTAGAGAAGTGCATAAGTCATAAAAAAAAACCACTTTGTCACTCTGTAGGTAACTTTAAAGGCTCGTCAGTATCTTTACTTGCTCTCTTCGCTCGTCATCTTCTTCTAGACGAAATGGTTATGGAAAACCTTAAGCCATTGCGAAGTTAGTAAAGTGGTAAGTAAAGTAAAGTGGTCGCCGGACTCTTAAAGGTGCAGTTTCCGCGCCAGACAGCAGACGGCAGTAGCAGACGACGTGTTGTCACGATACTACTGGTTTGTATGTATGGGATACGTTTCGCAGCGAGCGACATGATTGTCGTCTGCTGCTGCCGCTGGCTTCATGTCGCTCGCTGCGAAACGTATCCCATACAAACATACAAACCAGTCGTGTCGCGACAACACGTCGATGCTGCTGCCGTCAGTGGTCGGGTACGAAATGGTACCTTCAATCATGGTATAATTATATACTCCGCGAGGTATAGCAAATCTTAATATATATAAATTACGTGTCACGTTGTTTGTCCGCTATGGACTCCTAAACTACTTAACCGATTTCAATCAAATTTGCACACCGTGTGCAGTTCGATCTAACTTAACAGATAGGATAGCTCACATATCTTTTTCTTAATATATATGTCGGGGAAACATAGAGAAATAGGAAGCCGAGTTTTCACATCTGACTTCTGATGTCGGGGAAATGTAGGAAAGAGGAGCCACGCCGTCGCATCTGATCCCATTGATGTCGGAGAAACATAGGAAAGGCCGCTGCGCTGTGACCTTCCACTTTTGATGACGGGGAAAATCTAGTAGGCCGAGGTGTTGTGTCTGATTTCTGATCCGCGAACTCGCTATCATTTATGGTCGGCGTCAAACTTCAGGAACGTTGAAATAAGGGGACAGCATTGAAGGCTTTTCACTATTTTAATTATACAGTCACTTAGACTACTTATTTAGTGAATGATCACAAAGATAGTTGGCGATTTAGAGTAATGGGTTTACGAATGACCATTGCGTGCGACCGCTTTCAGCCCAGTCCTGTCAACCACTGACTGACAGACATGACGTTCGCCCGAAATCCCAAACGCAACTCCATTCGGTGTTAACCGCTCTAAATGACCATAAACAAATCGATTAATCGTCAAAAACCACAGATTAAAACTATCGATTATCAACTCTCAAACTAATTTTCATTATCCAATGATGTCTCGCGCCGTCACGGCCATCCTGCATTTTCACACGTCCTCGGGTGAATAGTTCATCTCATCATCTGTGGACAATCATAAAAGTGCTCAAGTAACCACTTAACGCTCGGTCATTCTGACCGTCTCAAATCTACCTCCACAATTTCACAGAAAGCCAACCCAGTTATGGGATAACACAAAACACAGTTAAACCCAATTCTACCAACCATAAACATCGTACCAGAGTATAATCGACTCTTCCAACAGTAACTTCATATTCGTTACCTATCCCCATAAATTGTCATGATAATTGAAATAAGCAACTTTACTTTTAGTGAAATAAATTGTATTGGGACCAATCGAATAATCGAGGCTAAAACTAAATTATTAATCATACATCCAATGGTCCAAGAATTTAATCAAGCCACATTGAAAATCCAATGACGATACACATACGCGGTTTGGACTTATGAAAACTGCTGTGTCCAATTTCAAACAAATAACATGCCATTAAAGTTGTCACGTAGACTTGCCACACAGGCTAGGTCGTAACTCGTACTATGATGTTACACCGGGAGGAGTTTACTACATAGGCTTACCACACAGGCTAGGTCGTCACTCATACTATAATGCCACAAAAGTAGGGTTGCAACAAAGACTTGCCACACAAGCTTGCCACACAGGTTTGCCACACAGGCTTGCCACACAGGCTAGAACGACATACGCTTGCCACACAGGCTTGCCACACAGGCTTGCTACACCGGCTTGCCACACAGGCTAGTGCCACATAGGATAGTACCTTGCAGATTAGTGCCACACAGGCGAGTGCCACACAGGCTATTGCCACACAGGCTATTACTACACAGGCTACTGTCCTACCGGCTACTGCCCTCCAGGCTTAGTTTTACCAAAAGCATTGACACTTAGTAGGTTATTTATTAACTGCATGACTCACATGTGCCGCAAGCGACAGTTTGACTAAACTGTTTGTGGGTATTTCTAAACTTTAAACAACTCCAATAGAAAATAACACTCTGACATACATCGTTTACGAATATCAAATAAAATGAAAACTTCTCACCGGATTCAATTGCTACTCGCAGGTGATCAATGGCTGCTTCATAGTGCAGGGGCCCAATTCGGAGATAGGAGATTTTCATCTCATCTCGATCTCGATTCATTACTACCCTATTCGGAGATTTGAGATTCTCATCTCACTTTTTTTCGTCCTTGTTGCTCTCGTTTGCAACGTCATAGGTGTGAGAGTGACCAAGATAAAATCTCATCTCATCTCACGCGCAGGAATAGCCCCCCTGGAAGTCTCCACTGCCTCCGACTACTCGAGACATCTCGCGCCCCAGCCATCGAGATTATCTCGATCTCGAGCGCGTGGAATAAGGCATCTCGAATTCAGCCATATTTTTCGAGGTATGATGGAATCTCGAGTTGTAAGAATAGCCCTCCAGGCATTGACCGGATCTCGCACGTTGCTGCTGCTAATTTTGGTGCCCTTTTTCGATCAACGAGTGGCGATGTAACCTCGTTGCAGTAGTAACACGTAGGCGTCGACGTTTTGTTCGGTACACTGCTATCCTTCGTCTCTCGTTGTTTGTTAGTTGCGTCACATAGCATAGACTAGGTGTAATCAAACGCTGTCGAGATAATGCAGACGTCTACTCGATGCTCACTCTCTCATTGCCGCTCTGCTGCCCTTCATGCACCACGAAGAAACAGTCCGCACACTCCACAATAACAGCACGTAGGGGCGACCCTATCAACCATCTGTTGCTATGTTATTTCGCTTCCAGATCATTGCACAATTGTAGCCAAAGACGGAGCCATATCTTGTTGCTGTGGACGTTATTCTTATCCCAATTTTGATATCGGGGAAAGAGAGCGGTGGTCCTCGTCATCATCTTCAGCACTCATCTTGTTAACTGTGGGCATTAGTCTTATCCCAATTCTGATGTCGGGGAAACATAGAGAAATAGGAAGCCGAGTTTTCACATCTGACTTCTGATGTCGGGGAAATGTAGGAAAGAGGAGCCACGCCGTCGCATCTGATCCCATTGATGTCGGAGAAACATAGGAAAGGCCGCTGCGCTGTGACCTTCCACTTTTGATGACGGGGAAAATCTAGTAGGCCGAGGTGTTGTGTCTGATTTCTGATCCGCGAACTCGCTATCATTTATGGTCGGCGTCAAACTTCAGGAACGTTGAAATAAGGGGACAGCATTGAAGGCTTTTCACTATTTTAATTATACAGTCACTTAGACTACTTATTTAGTGAATGATCACAAAGATAGTTGGCGATTTAGAGTAATGGGTTTACGAATGACCATTGCGTGCGACCGCTTTCAGCCCAGTCCTGTCAACCACTGACTGACAGACATGACGTTCGCCCGAAATCCCAAACGCAACTCCATTCGGTGTTAACCGCTCTAAATGACCATAAACAAATCGATTAATCGTCAAAAACCACAGATTAAAACTATCGATTATCAACTCTCAAACTAATTTTCATTATCCAATGATGTCTCGCGCCGTCATATATAAATTACGTGTCACGTTGTTTGTCCGCTATAGACTCCTAAACTACTTAACCGATTTCAATCAAATTTGCACACCGTGTGCAGTTCGATCTAACTTAACAGATAGGATAGCTCACATATCTTTTTCTTAATATATATAAATTACGTGTCACGTTGTTTGTCCGCTATAGACTCCTAAACTACTTAACCGATTTCAATCAAATTTGCACACCGTGTGCAGTTCGATCTAACTTAACAGATAGGATAGCTCACATATCTTTTTCTTAATATATATAAATTACGTGTCACGTTGTTTGTCCGCTATAGACTCCTAAACTACTTAACCGATTTCAATCAAATTTGCACACCGTGTGCAGTTCGATCTAACTTAACAGATAGGATAGCTCACATATCTTTTTCTTAATATATATAAATTACGTGTCACGTTGTTTGTCCGCTATAGACTCCTAAACTACTTAACCGATTTCAATCAAATTTGCACACCGTGTGCAGTTCGATCTAACTTAACAGATAGGATAGCTCACATATCTTTTTCTTAATATATATAAATTACGTGTCACGTTGTTTGTCCGCTATAGACTCCTAAACTACTTAACCGATTTCAATCAAATTTGCACACCGTGTGCAGTTCGATCTAACTTAACAGATAGGATAGCTCACATATCTTTTTCTTAATATATATAAATTACGTGTCACGTTGTTTGTCCGCTATAGACTCCTAAACTACTTAACCGATTTCAATCAAATTTGCACACCGTGTGCAGTTCGATCTAACTTAACAGATAGGATAGCTCACATATCTTTTTCTTAATATATATAAATTACGTGTCACGTTGTTTGTCCGCTATAGACTCCTAAACTACTTAACCGATTTCAATCAAATTTGCACACCGTGTGCAGTTCGATCTAACTTAACAGATAGGATAGCTCACATATCTTTTTCTTAATATATATAAATTACGTGTCACGTTGTTTGTCCGCTATAGACTCCTAAACTACTTAACCGATTTCAATCAAATTTGCACACCGTGTGCAGTTCGATCTAACTTAACAGATAGGATAGCTCACATATCTTTTTCTTAATATATATAAATTACGTGTCACGTTGTTTGTCCGCTATAGACTCCTAAACTACTTAACCGATTTCAATCAAATTTGCACACCGTGTGCAGTTCGATCTAACTTAACAGATAGGATAGCTCACATATCTTTTTCTTAATATATATAAATTACGTGTCACGTTGTTTGTCCGCTATAGACTCCTAAACTACTTAACCGATTTCAATCAAATTTGCACACCGTGTGCAGTTCGATCTAACTTAACAGATAGGATAGCTCACATATCTTTTTCTTAATATATATAAATTACGTGTCACGTTGTTTGTCCGCTATAGACTCCTAAACTACTTAACCGATTTCAATCAAATTTGCACACCGTGTGCAGTTCGATCTAACTTAACAGATAGGATAGCTCACATATCTTTTTCTTAATATATATAAATTACGTGTCACGTTGTTTGTCCGCTATAGACTCCTAAACTACTTAACCGATTTCAATCAAATTTGCACACCGTGTGCAGTTCGATCTAACTTAACAGATAGGATAGCTCACATATCTTTTTCTTAATATATATAAATTACGTGTCACGTTGTTTGTCCGCTATAGACTCCTAAACTACTTAACCGATTTCAATCAAATTTGCACACCGTGTGCAGTTCGATCTAACTTAACAGATAGGATAGCTCACATATCTTTTTCTTAATATATATAAATTACGTGTCACGTTGTTTGTCCGCTATAGACTCCTAAACTACTTAACCGATTTCAATCAAATTTGCACACCGTGTGCAGTTCGATCTAACTTAACAGATAGGATAGCTCACATATCTTTTTCTTAATATATATAAATTACGTGTCACGTTGTTTGTCCGCTATAGACTCCTAAACTACTTAACCGATTTCAATCAAATTTGCACACCGTGTGCAGTTCGATCTAACTTAACAGATAGGATAGCTCACATATCTTTTTCTTAATATATATAAATTACGTGTCACGTTGTTTGTCCGCTATAGACTCCTAAACTACTTAACCGATTTCAATCAAATTTGCACACCGTGTGCAGTTCGATCTAACTTAACAGATAGGATAGCTCACATATCTTTTTCTTAATATATATAAATTACGTGTCACGTTGTTTGTCCGCTATAGACTCCTAAACTACTTAACCGATTTCAATCAAATTTGCACACCGTGTGCAGTTCGATCTAACTTAACAGATAGGATAGCTCACATATCTTTTTCTTAATATATATAAATTACGTGTCACGTTGTTTGTCCGCTATAGACTCCTAAACTACTTAACCGATTTCAATCAAATTTGCACACCGTGTGCAGTTCGATCTAACTTAACAGATAGGATAGCTCACATATATATATAAATAATAAACGCGAACGAAGTCGCGGGGCGACAGCTAGTAATCTGAAAAGAAAAGCTTAAAAAACCGACTTCCCGCCATCCATGAACATATTTATTATACTTTTGTTGATATTTTAAAAACTGCTTGACCGATTTTAACAAAACTTTTATGGGACCAACTCTAAAGTATGAACTACCAAACAAAAAATATGCATTAAAATCTGTTCATATTTGGCGGAGTACCTAATTTAAAGATATTTTTGTAAAAATGACTTGCCAGTGACATTGAATGTTTATTATGGTCAATAAATATTTCTGATTTCTGATTTCTGAGTAATCGCCTAACATATTTACAAAAAAATAAAAATACAGAAAACTCCTCCTTTTTGAAGTTGGTTAAAAAAGGATACAACGGTGGGACACTGCTATGTAGATTCTCTTCTGTACATAGTATGCTTGGAACGTTTTTTTTTAAAGTCGCTTTCCTCGTCTGTACGTTTCTCTGTCCGTCCACGCAATGGACATTGATGCGGTCTTGACCATCAGTTGGATAATACTTTAAGGAAGGTTTAATAATAATATAATAATAATAATCCATTTATTTCAGGAGATATACTCTGTGCCAGATTTCATCTAGAGACACAGAGATATACTCTGTGCCAAATTTCATCTAGATCTGTTCAGCCGTTCTGGCGTGAAAGAGTAACAAACATCCATCCATCCATCCATCCATTCTTACAAACTTTCGCGTTTATAATATTAGTAGGATTAGTAGGACTAGCTGCTCCCCGCAGTTTTGTCCGCGGTTAAAAATATATTGACAATAGGTGCTTGACGATTTTAAAATTTTTTTATCTATTATATCTTATCTTATATTATATTATTTTAAAGTATCCTATGTGATACTTTACATAGGATATTTTTTAGCCGCGGGTGAAACCGCCGGGCGCAGCTAGTAATTCATAAAACTGTGTTGAAATAAAAATATGCTTATTCAATTCCAATCAAAGATTTCTCCAACATCCTGTACTCTCCACAAAGGTATGTACCAAAAAGGTCGCACAGAGCATGGAGCTCGTTTCTCGCCGTTTTCCCGTAATGTGCGGGCCACCCCCGAACCTGGCCCATTATCGCGCCAAGTTTTTATTTAAAAAAAAACTCTCATCTCCGCTAAATTGTTGGCACCGGCTAGTGTTGTGGTAGCGCATCTTTTGCCGACTTGCATTACGTCACTTGATGGATACAACCAAGATGGCGGTGACAAAATAAATAGTTGCCAAACTGAACTATCGAAGGATCGAGAAGAATTTAGGTTTATAATGTACTAGCGACCCGCCCCGGCTTCGCACGGTACTTTTAAGCCTTACGTAAAAATTCTCTAACTGATGGTGAATCATAATCTGTTGCGTGTTTTAGAAAGAATATGCGGAAATACAGACAGACAGACGCAGAGAGTGACTTTGTCATACTAATATGTAGAGATAGAGAATAAAAATGTTAAATTAGATAGCATATACACATACATAACGTCACGCCTTTCCCCCGAAGGGGCTGGCAAAGTTGTAATACAACACCCACACTTCGCCGGAAGATATTCAGTCCCAAATATGATAGGGGGCGAGCCTAATGAATAGATGAAAGAAAATGTAAAAGCTTGTTGGTAGACCTAAGAAGTTGTCGTACAAACAACGATGTCGTAGAAAATGGTCGAACCTAACCATATTGACACAGGAGATTCTGATGTTGACAGAAGATGTTCTTAACACGCAAGATGTATCTTGGTCACTCTCACTCCTATGACTTTTCAAACGAGAGAGACAACGACAGAAAATATCTCGACTCGTGACTAGTGAGTTTTGTAAAATAAGAGAGATAGACTGATATCCTACTAATATTATAAACGCGAAAGTTTGTAAGAATGGATGGATGGATGGATGGATGTTTGTTACTCTTTCACGCCGCCAACTGCTTTAACTCCTATTCAGAAATCACTACCGCGAAATTTTCCGCAACCGCCAATGATAATCTCCAAAATGATTAGTCTAAATTCCGAAGTTCGGTACATCACTAGCACTCGAGAATATGAAAGTCATTATTTAAAAAGATTGCTCTTTTTCGTATTATTTCAGTATAAATTTCAGTTAAGCCTCGTTCGTCGGCCCTCTTGAGAAAGGCCGTATCTACATTTCCAAGGTTTTATTGCCGGGAAGGATCTCTTTGGTCTCTCATACAATTTATATCATAATAGAGGTAGGTAACGTTTTAATTAAATGAGAATCGGATTGCGGAGGGAAGCCATTTTTCTGTTATTGCCCTCTTTTTTATGGGACCGTTTTTTTTTATACGGTTGGCAATGTAATCTGAATTAATAAGCAGTTATTTTGGACTAGCTGAACCTTGTGGTTTGCTGGTGATTTTACAGTGTTTTTCTTTAATTAAAGTCGATTTGTTTTGGTCGACCTGTTGGTTGGCTTCACAAATTTAATATAGCATTTCTGCTTTCAAACCTATCCCATACTGTCCTATATATTTCTTTTTAGAAATACACATTGTCAAAATTAAAAATAAATATGTATACAATTATTAAAATAAACTGATGAAAATTTCAAATTAAATTAAAAACCAACCACAGATTAAAACTTCAAAATCATTGATGTTTGAATAATTTAATTTTTGTTAAAATAAAATAATGTAAATATCAAAAAAAAAAACTTCTAACTGAAAAAAGGAAATTTAAAAATGGAAATGTTTTTTATTACTTAAGAAAATTGAATCGACTATACCATTCCCTATTAAATACCTCCTCACATAACGAGCTCCAAAACCAACATATCGACAATAACAGAACAAACGTCACCATTCTATTCCAAATTCAAACAACATTCGAAATTCAAGCTGAATCACGGGAAAAATAATCCGGTAACTTTTATTACCGCCCTAGGATGAACCCGTCATTACACTCTTTCAATTAAGGCGACTCGTAATCTCGCTGTGCGATTACACTGCATTAATTGGTTGGGGGAGCTCCCGTTGATCAATAGCACTCTATGCTAAAGCTATAAGTGTCATTTTCCTTTGACCAGCAATCTATGTCAATATTTGCGAATTGACATCAATTTATAGGATTCAATCCTATTTTGATCTTTATAGGTTGCATGATAAGGTTGGGAATCGTTTATTTGGAGGGAGAAAATCATTTTTAGATGCACAAAAAGATGGTAGATAAGAGTTAAATGCGATTAACTCGGTGTTAAGTGACATGGCGCTAATGATTTTGATTTCTTTTTTTTAATGGGACACATTGAGTTTAATGTTACGGTTTTAATTAGGTTATTTAGTTGGAGATGCTAATTGTAGATTATTCTGATTTAGTACAGTTGATCCTTAACAAAATTTGAAATTATACAATTAGTAGGTACTTTCTATTAGTAGCACTAGCATTTCACGATTAATTGATTATTCTTAGGTCGTACTAAAAAAAAAACTTGACATTAGAAATAAATTTTCGGCTACTTGAACAGAAAATGTCGAAAGTGTTTTTTTTTTAATATTAGAGTGACGCTGCTTAATATCAAGCTGCAGCGTAATATTTTCAAATAAATTGAATAAAAAAACTTTTTTTTAAAACAGTTTTAAGTTTATGTATTAAAAATATCATACGCAATATTTTGAAAATAGAAAAATGTGTCTCCCAAATTTTTTTACTTAGTTCTATGCGATTTCCTATTCTTGACAGTTTCATCTGCTCTACAAATACTAAGATAGACTGCAACAGATTTCTAAAACAAACATCTACGAGTATTTTGACGAAAGAAAACAATTGTACGCCAGACAGACACAAGATTAGCAAACTCTACCTATTCCAACCTCCCCAATCGATACCTCTAAATTAACACACGCCGTCTGAACACAGCCACCGTCTCCGTAACGTATCAAGCAAAACCGTAACGTAGCAAGCAAACACGTAACGTAACAAGCAAACACGTAATGTAACAAGCATCGCAACGCTTCAAGTACGCCCGAGCTTGTATTGTTCCCACCCCCTGGTACAGCAGTTAGCAACACTTCCGTCGTTTCCTCACCTGTCATAAACAAATCAAACATGGCCGGCCCGCCCGAGATATTAATGAGACAATGAGACATTAGTTCGCTACAAAATGCCTCCGTATTCGCGAATAATTAAATCGTAAAGTCCCCTCTACGCCGCCTACGGCACAAGTCTATTTACTCCTTTTTCATTCAACACAATAGCCGCTGCAATCTGACGCGTTCAGTTTCGTTACGTCACTTTAATATTTGACGCATCGACTAATTTTCGACTTTGTACCTAGAAGATAAGAGTGCAATTGGAAAGCTGTTGCGGTTTTCTATAAGGCGTATTCCGTGGAGAGTATTAATTTGAGCGCGACGGACCCCGCCTACTGAATATCGCGTTTCCACACATGTCGGATTGTATCGCCGTCTCGCTCGCTCCGCGCCGCTTGTTAAAATTCCTCGGTGGGTAGTTGCGTCTCTCTCGGTACGAGAGGAGAGGCGGGTCGCAGACGCGGTTTGCGCCCCAATACTAGCGCGATTTTCACCGCGCGTCCACGCGAATCGTTCGCGGAGATCGCGGCTTTTCGTACGCACTCGCAAGTTTGAGAACGCGCGAAGCTACCCACGTTCCGAGTTATAATTCCAAATTCAAACGTTTGTTATTCCAATTCGATTCACATTAGCATTATTTTCTTATTTAGTGTTGCAAATTGTGATTGAACTGTGTCTGACTTTACTCGTGATTTTCGATAAACACTGACGTATTTTCGTGTGTCTGCATACATTTCTGCGAACATTTAAAACTGCTAAATCTACTAAATCTACGTGATAAAATTTTGCAAGCAACAAAAATTTTGCGGACCATCTGCTATGCTAAAACGCAAATCCATCAACAACTAATTTGAATAGTGCATTGATTACGACCATATCAATAAATCAATGATGTCAAAACAACCCACCATTCGTCAATCAAAATCAAGTTGAAAACGGAAGTACCCGCAAAAACCGCGCACTTGCATAATTAGAAATACAAAATGGAGGTCCGAAAACATCCCGACGGAACATTCTAGAATTGAAATGCCATCGAGCAGATGAGATGAAGACGACGCTCGAATGCGAGCGCGCCGAGACCGCCGAGCCCGGCGGAAAAGGCCGGATATCCTTTAGCGTCGACTCGCTGCTACGCGGGAAAACTGACACGCCAACTAAAGAGGTCATCAATGACGCGAACAGTAATGACGCGGAGAGCACCGACGCTGCGCCGGAATCGGATGACAGTGACGTCGATATCGAAGATGTCGATTCCAATGCTGCTGATGATAGAGACGAGAGAGACGCCGGTCCTGATGGAGAGGAGATGGAGGGTAGGAGCGGCGTCGTGGTACCGCAGCCGCTGTTGCCGAGGCTGTATCAGGGACCGGCACATCCGCCGACGTGGCCTTTCGGAGCTTTCCCTTGGATGGCGCCGAATCCGATGTTTAGAACGGGATCCCCTAACAGTAAGTACATGAATCAGCCATATTAATATCAGTGATTAGGCGGTCGTGATTATTAATCACTAGCGACCCGCCCTGGCTTCGCACGGGTGCCATGCTGATACTAAATATAACGCCAACTAGTACAATTGCGCCTATGGGGCAATTGCGTCTTTCGAGAATTACTGACAAACCTTTCACAAATCAGGCAACTAACGCCATCTAGTAAAGATGATATTCATGATTACGTAATCGCGATGTGAGTACTCTAAGGCCCGCATGATAAAACAACGCTAGTTTTACTAACTTAAAAACAGTTGTAAATTGAGATTTATGACTGAGCGTAGTTTTTGAATAATGGCGTAATTTTGTGATCACATTACGGGGGCTTATTATTTTGTTTTTGTCTTATCCTATCCCACTACTCCTACTAATATTATAAACGCGAAAGTTTGTATGTATGGATGGATGGATGTTTGTTACTCTTTCACGTCAGAACGGCTGAACAGATCTGGATGAAATTTAGCACAGAGATAGATTATAGTCTAGAATAGCATAGGATACTTTTTAACGGCGCAGCTAGTATTTTATAAATTCGATCATCTTAAAACGATAACATTAGAGTTGTACACCTAGATTGCTATTTTCTTTCGGGATACTTCCAGGCAACAAAAATGTAAGCAATGCACGGTACTAGTAAAATAAATTAAGCTTTAATTAGACAACATTTTCGTTGTAATTTTTTATTATTATTAACGGCACAAATGACGATTTTAACAAAAAAATGGTTATTTGACTTTAAAAATCTGTCCCTGATCAGCTAAAACAAGAATAAGCACTTGAGTTTGTATTTTTGTGGTCCATTAAAATTTTGGTGGTGAAGATGTCAATACGTTTGTAAGTACTTACGATTAAATACCGTTTTAACTCACTTCGAAAACGGAGGAAGTTGTAAGTTTATTGTAAATTCGACTATGTTTCTTTACAAATTAAAACCAAATTAGTTTACCTTCTTTAAAAACTTTTTTAAGCACACTGAAATTAAACAGATGCACATTTTTTATTGCCACTTAATTAAATAGGTATTTCTAGCTAAGTTTATAGTAAATTGTTCCTATACGACAGAATCAGCGCTTACTACGGAGTTGAAGAATTTAAAATCACACACGATTACACCATACCTAAGTACAAGTGTTGTAATCGACCGAGGGAGCGTTAGCGAGTGAAGCGTCTATGCTTCAGCTTTGACAAAAATGCTTTCGTATTTCCAAATTTTGACTGAATTTCTGTCCGGATCTCTGTCTTCCTCTACAATTTGTGTTTGTTCTATGTCTGGGTGTTGATACCTATTTAAGTAGGTACTAGCTGCGCCCCGCGGTTTCACCCGCGGTTAAAAAGTATTCTATGTGCTATTCTAGACTATAATCTATCTCTGTGCCAAATTTCATCCAGATCTGTTCAGCCGTTCTGGCGTGAAAAAGTAACAAACATCCATCCATTCTTACAAACTTTCGCGTTTATAATATTAGCAGGATGTATTTAAAAATATATATGTATTTAATCAGTCAGTAAGTAAGTAAGGCAGCCATAGTACAAGCTTTGCGACCGTGTGTTAAAATGTCCCGAATTTATTTATTGTTATTATTATATTATTATAGTTTGCATATTTATTTTCCAAGAAAAATCTTACCTCCTCAATTTTGAAAAAATCCAGAAACTGATTCTAAAAAAATCTACATGGTTATTGAACCTACTCACAAAATTTCACGAGAATCAGTTGAGGAATGCTACCGGTAGAGGAGACAGACGTCACTAATTTAATTACGTACCCGAAAACTAGTTTGATTTAGGTACCAATTAAAAAGTCTCATTACTAAAACTAAGTACATGAAATAAATTCGTTAATTATGTATTGATGATAAATGAATTCAATTAATTATTCATTTATTCAATGTATTCGCATTCATCAATCAAAAATAGACAATTAGATAGGTACGAGTACATAAGTACTTGTTTAATGTTTAGTCATTTTAGCAGAATATTTAACGTAGGTAATTAATGCTTACACTAGGTCTGATATCCTTCCTTTCTTATAATACAATCGAAAGAAACTGTCTGTTTGTCTGTTTGTAAACGAAATCTAAACGAATCTAGATGAAATTTGATAAACCGATCGAGGAAGGTTTTTGATACTGTTTCATCACTACATAGTATAAAACCAAGTCGCTTTCTCTGTCCCTATATCCCTTTGTATGCTTAAATCTTTAAAACTAGGCAACGGATTTTGATGCGGTTTTTTAATAGATAGAGTGATTCAAGAGGAAGGTTTATATGTATA
Source organism: Peribatodes rhomboidaria (assembly GCA_911728515.1). Taxonomy (NCBI): domain Eukaryota; kingdom Metazoa; phylum Arthropoda; class Insecta; order Lepidoptera; family Geometridae; genus Peribatodes; species Peribatodes rhomboidaria. The sequence continues at coordinate 6,265,116 of OU452190.1, forward strand.
ATAACATGTATTAAATAGTGAAGAAATACTGTTATTTTTGAGGTCTCTAATGTGATATCGTTAATTATCAATTTTTTTCCGCTCACATTGCAAACGCAGGCTGAACCCTACGAGATTTATCAAAATAATGCACTAATTATTTGTATACATTGAAAAGATCTACAGAATACTCCGCGATAGTGTATGTCTATCTCTTGTGGATATCCCACGACAACATTTTATTGTTTATACCCGTGCGAAGCCAGAGCCGGCCGCTATGTTTTTACATGCAACGTTCACAGTTTTTCTGTAGTGTATTTAATATCAGCATTGCACCCGTGCGAAGCCGGGGCGGGTCGCTAGTTATGAATAAACGCAAAGTTGCGTTATTAATAAGTAGTACAATGTCCCTAATGTGGTATGTATAGCAACATTACGCAGAGCGGATTAAGTCCATACTTACTTCATCCGTCAAGAATTCGTCGAGGGTCTAATAGCATTTCTTGAGCATATATTTTAACGACTTAATAAAATTGACCTCAACCGTACTCCTAACCGTTTGGCTAGTGTTTGGTAAGCTAAATAAGTTTTAATGTGTTTTTAGAAAAAATAATTAAGTATTTTTACTATGGTTAGATTGTTCAATTCAATTCAATTTATTTAATTCAGAATCCAAGTCCATACAAAATAAGTTATTTTACAATAAAATCATCCAAAATAATAATACAATTGAAATGTCAAGTGTAAACAATCAAATCAGATTCAGAGTAGGTACACGTAAATTAATAGTAATAATAGAAATACAATAAAATATTCAAACTAAATTAAAATTTAAAATCAAGTTATCTTAATCTAAATTTTGGCTGGGACCTGGAATGCTCAATATGGATTTCGGGTAGTAAGGAAGTAAGAGCCCTTAGTAACTCGCGTTCAAAAATTCAATTAATGCAATTGAGATGTCAGTGAGTGCCAAAGCGATGGCAGCCTAGTTGGGAGAAGGCCCGCTTCTCAAGCCATAAGGAAGCGGGTTCGAACCCAGCCGACGGCACGCACCAATTTGTTCATTGTGTGAACATATGTGCGAATTGTATGTCATCTGCTACATGAACATGCTACAGGAGAACTACTAAGACTGTTAATGCTGTTAAAACCAGAATTCGCCGAAACCCAATGAAGAAACAAAAAATCTTATCGCGAGAAATGAAGACACCCGCCAGGACTCTGTCGCGTATAATAGAACAAGACCTGAAGCTTGGTGCATATCAAAATGGTAAAAATGGGTGAAAACTTCAGCTAAAGTGTATCAAGAGACCGTCTTAGATGGTGTTGTGAAACCCCTTAGCAATACACTTTTTAAAAATCTACCGTGAAGTTTCCTCAAGACAAGACAAGACTCTGCACCTGGTCACAAGGTGCGAACTACCCAAGCCTGGCTGGAAGCCAATGTTCCGGACTTTATAAGGACTGAAGACTGGCTCTCCTCTAGACCAGATCTAAACCCCCTGGACTACAAATTATGGTCAGTTTTAGAGGGCATGGCCAGCTCTAAAAGACACGCCGACATAGAGTCACTTAAGAAATCTTTGAAGCAAGCAAGCAAGCAATTTCCCATGGAAACAGTCCGTAAATTCATAGATTCTTGGCCAGATCGACTAAAGGCCTGTATACCGACAAGGCCAAGGGTGGTCATTTTGAATAAAATAATAGTTATACTTGTGTTATGACTTCAATACATGTGTACATATAATTTTTATTAACAGTACATTACTGTATAATAAAATAAATACATTTCATGCATTTCATTTGTAACAGCTGTAACTTATGGCTAGACTAGGTATAATGAGTCATTTTAGCCCCTCGTTTAACAGTCCACTATTAATTCTATCCATTTAACACGAAATTTAATGAGGCGCAAATGTTAATCTAGTTGGAAATATCGTATTTCGTCAGCGACTCAATGTCATATGATAATTTCAATGCGGAAAAACGGTGACGGAAATTAATAAAATTCACAATTGACGAATAATTAAAATTTGTTAAACATTTTGACCCATTTGAACTGGTGTAAGTGAAATTTACATAGGTATTTTACACGTTCCTAATTTCAGTTACACATGTTAAACGTTTTGCTTTTCGGGTTGAGAAAAACTAGGAATAGAGTTGAACAAGACTTGTTTTTTATTTCTTTCATATTTCTGCTCAAATTTATTAATTTTGTACCTACTATACTACCTAATCATTTTAATAATTTAGCATAGAATAATAATTTTATGAAATGTTAATAATTTTATAAAATGGTAATGAATTTTTTTCTAGTAATGAATTATCAATTAAGATCTAACTGCAAACATAAACTAATTTTACCATCTCCAGATTAAAAATACATGGTTCCGGCCCAAATCCAACGGCTATTAAAATGTATAACAAATTACCTAACATTTAAAAAACATAGAAGATGAGATCAAATTTATTAAAACGCTAAAAGATATATTGATCAACAAATGTTTTTTATACTTTAGACGAATTCTTAACCGACCAATATTTAATAGAATAAATCCAGTCCGAACAATGTTGCCATACCCCATCAGGGTCAATAAGTGATACAACTTTATGTGATTTCCTTTAAGAACTGCATGTACCATAATGGAAGCAATAAATTATAAAGTATCGAGTATTGAAACAAGATTTTAAATTATATAGTTTTGTTGTTACTATCTATCATCAGGATTAAACCGATTGGTAGGTATATAAAAAAAAATACATTATCAGAGTATTATTATCACCGAACTTTTATGTAACTATGACAAACTTCAGCTTAATCTGATAGTACCACAGCAAGTGGTTGAAAACGGTTAGCTAGCGAAGCGTCTCTTCTTCAGCTTCGACAAAAATGCTTTCGTATGCGTTTAAAGCGTTTTTTTTGTGCCGCGCACCTGCAATCTGTGGAATGAGCGCCTGCGACATTTCTGAGTAACTACAGCATGGGGTCTTCAAAAGGGCTGTCAATAGTATAACAGGTATCCATAGGTGACGGTGATCGCTTACCATCAGGCGGCCCGTAAGCTTGTTTGCCACCTCTAGCATAAAAAAAAACAAATACAAGTTATAAAAAGCTAATCAACATTTACAAGGTTTTGGGCTAAACATATGTATACAAATTTTTTTTTTCAAATTTACATTTATCAAAGTAGTTGGTTGAACCAGGTTCTACTTAGCGGAAGCTCCTCCTCAGAACTTTTCCTTTGACAAATCTGTAGTGTAATTTTGCTTTAGGGTCGGTTCAGACAAAACGGAAAAATTTGACGTCATTTAAAATGACCCAGCAACTTCGACTAGAGTCCGGTGTATGGTGACAGGCTCGCCCCCTGTCACAGTTGGGATTAAATACCGTCCGGCGAAGTGTGGCTGTTGTAATTCACCTCTGCCAGCCTTTTGGAGGAAAAGGGTGACGATATGTTTTGAAAAATTAACCATCGCATTAGGTGACGCTGACTTCTCTGTTGATATTGGTTTATTCCATCTTGTTCACCTGGGACTAAGTGCACTAAGTGAAATTTTCAGTGGATTCATTTACACGATTTTGTATTGTAGACTATAGTGATATGGTTCATTTGTCAATGACGTCATAAAAGTGCGGTAGGATTTTTCCGGTCTGTCTGAACTAACTTTAAATACACCAAGGAATTTAGTAATAATATATTTATTTATTGACGACAAGCTGCACCCCGTAGTTTCACCCGCGGTTAAAGTATTGCTATTCTAGACTATAATCTATCTCTGTGCCAAATTTCATCCATTGTTCAGCCGTTCTGGCGTGAAAGAGTAACAAACATCCATCCATCCATACATACAAACTTTCGCGTTTATAATATTAGTAGGAAGGATAGTAGGATAATGAAAGCATACATACAAAATTATAATATTCAAAAGACATGACACTTTACACTCAGGTTAAGTACTCAAAATGAAAAACAGTAGGTCCCAAACTGTGCGGTGCCTGTGTTTTGGGCACCCAAAGATTTAATTAACTACTTAACCGATCACCATGAGATTTAGCAAATACGTTATAAGGGAATTAAAAAAAGGACATAGGGTACATTTCATCTCGAACAATCAATATTAACGGTTTCAGTGGGATCGCGAGTGAAACCGCGGGGCGCAGCTAGCTATATTACTTTGAGCTGTGAGCTGTCTAGCTAATACTGCGCGGCCGACGTCTGTCCTCCTATACTGGTGGCATTCCGCAACCGATTCTCATGAAATTTTGTGAGCAATTTTCAGTTTGGTTTTTTTTTTTTCAAAATTGATATGATTTTCTTTTGGAAAAATTCATATCTTCCCTCTCTATTATCTATCAACTAGGCTATCATCTTCATCGAAATCATTTTTATCGAAGCTAAAGCATACGACAGGCATTGATTTTTTTAATTCTTCGTGAATAATTCACGAAGAATTAAAATCAATGCGTTTCAAATGAGATTATAAGTAGGTAGGAAATTAAATGACGATAACAAAATATTTTATCGATGTGGAAAATGTTCTTTAATAAATTCAAATTGAAATAGGGTTAAACAGAAACTGGAGCCCAGTGTGTGGCGACAGGAACTTAAAGAAATACGAAAAGGGTAGGTTATTAATTCATCATGGCTGATGATGGCCGGGCTACAGTGGGCAATATTGCCAGTATTGCCGGCCCAGTATTGCATTTAAAATATGGCTCGTCTAGGAACGCCCATATAGAAACATAAATAAAGAGGTTAGCACAAAAACTATTGGACAACTCTGATACGAGAAATGTGCGAGGGGCGAGGGGAGTATGACCACAGATTAAAAAAAATCCAATCTTTTCTACCTAAAGATAAGCGGAGTGTTTTTTTTTTGGCGGGAAACTAAAAGGTGCTGTCGTAATTTTTTCTTTTTTATTTTACCGAAAAATTACTTACTTTCTTACCGAAAAGGTGTAGTCCTAATCTTGTAATAACTTCTAAATATTGTGATTCTTCGAGTATTAAAATGTAATAACGATGGATTATTAACCTTCATCGGTGCGTGCACGAGTGTAGGCAAATAATACAAACATTGCGAAACGTGGCTTTTCGTGTTGTATAGAAAACTCCACTTAAAGTTTCAGTAAAATATCTATCTATTTACTGAAATGGGGTAAAAGGGAATCATCATCGTAATTATCACCTTTTCATCATCACTCGATCGTCTGTAAAATACTTTATTAACTTGGCACTGGCAAATGCACAAGACGTGCGACGCCAAAATCCCCTGGAAAGGGAGCAAAAAAAAATTAGCGAAGCGAAGATGTGTAACGAGAAAAAAAAACACCAATAGGATCGCTTCATTTATCATATTCATTTCTTTTTTCTTTATTTTATTTACTTCAATGATCTTATTATTTAACTCTAGCTTTAAGTACAAAAATGTCTAGATACAAGTAAATAAAAGTATAATACCTATCTACCTGAATTGTTTCCCATTCGTTCCTCATTTTCAACTAGGTATCTAAGATATTTGCAAGTACAATGCAATGTGGTCAAACATTTGAAATCGGTATTAAATAATTTAACCTTGACGAACTCCTCGAATGCGTTTTATTTTTGTTTGAATTAAGACACTTGCATACACTAAATTACGTAAACACATTACCTAAGTACCTGCAAACGTTATTTTTATTACAAGCTTTCGTTAACTTTATACTTTTGTATGTATATTGTAAATTATTTAAGACACCACCTGCTCGACAATGACCAATTACATATCACGTAGTCTCAGCGTAAAGCAGGGTCTTGCCTCCCTAGGGAGATAAAGCTGTAAAAAACCCCCAAGACAGTTTTCAAGCAAAGCAAGGTTAAAATTGAAAGAAAACTCAGCATGCGGGCACTGTAAAAAGAGATTATACTACCACTACAGAAGAAAGAATGGACTGGTCTATGTGCTGCCTGAAATTTCAAACAAAAGACGGTATTTGGTGTAACATCTATTTAGTTCCGTTTTATTGTCCTGCAGAAGGTGTGAAAAGTAGAGTATTCATATCTAGGACAAAGCAGTGTCTTTGTCTTGAGCGGCTTGAATCCCTCGCTTCATTCAGGACTCTACATAACTTCCTCGCTGCACTCGGGAGTTAACTCTAGAGTCCCTCGTAACGCTCAGGGTTCAATAAGCTGCCCGTGACGTAAGACACAGCTTTGTCCCCTCGGTGCATAATCTATTAGTTTGTATTTCTCTATATATAAAAATTAATCACTATTTCCCTTAGTCATCGCATCACGCGTGAACATATGGAATATGTTCGCTATTTTTTTGTTGTGTTTATTATTGCCAGAAAAAAGATCTTATGAAAGAAGAAATTAAGATATTATTCCGAAAAAAATAACGGTTCCTGTGGGACGCGGGTGAAATCGCGGGGCACGGCTAGTGTTTAGTACATATATTGATGGCAAAATTTGAACCAATTCCCGTTGTCTTATTGAGCTGAAGTTTTGCGTACACGCTTGGTTTAGATGACAATGCGATAAAATGATACCATTGAGCCAGCTCCATTAGACCAGTCTAATGATGGAGTAGGAAGATGGCCACAGGAAGTTGCAAAAGCTTGTCTTAAAAAAATGTTTTTAAGCTAAATCTTATTTCACATAAAATTCTGAATTTCGAAATTCTGAATTCTGATTCCGAATTGATAAGAAAGTCGACTCGTGCGAGTGAACGTGTCCGCTTTACGTTTGCGCCAATTATTTGATTGGAAGCGACCAATCAAACAGTAGATTGCTATCGATGCAACACAACCAACTTAACCATAGAACCAAGCTAGGGCGCCACTATCGTTTGCTCTAAACTAAACTAGACGTCTTTTTCGAATAAATGTAGTTCGTTCATTTGGCCGCAATTGAGGTGTTGGTCGCGTTTTGCTAACATGCATCGAGTCAAGCGCAGCCGTGGTCGATCGATGCGATTCGGACACGGTACATCACTAAGGTGGTATGTAATAGCTGGTGTTGAGTTACTGTGTATAAAGATGACTTTTAAATATAAGATTCAACTTTTAGCCATTATGTCATCGTCGATCCAAATTTGATTTTGATGGCGACAGGCTGGCCCCCTGTCACATTTGGGACTGAAAATCGTCTGGCGAAGTGTGTTGTTGTACAGCTTTGCCAGCCCCTTCGGGGGAAAGGCGTGACGTTAAGTATGATACAAATTTTACTTCCCACAAAGTATCACAGTATTGGTAAGTTAATTAGGAATACACCCACCTAGTTATCTTACTTAATATTATAGATGAGACATTTTGTATGTTAGAATATTTGTTTTAAATTTACGCAAAAACGGTTGAATAGATTTCGATTTAATTTGGTATGAAGAAACTTACCTACATACACCCTGGATTAACACACTACTCTTTGTGTGTGTAAGTAAATAAATAAAATGTTCTTGTAATGTAGCGAGTGAAACTGCGGGGCGCAAGTAGTATAAATGGGTAAGGCCAACTGGGGCAAATGCGTCTTTCGAGAATTTTGACAAACCCTTCACAAATTAGCCAACTAACGCCATCTTGTACAGATTATTGTAACTAAATATAGAAAAAAAGATGTAGGTGCCGCCTAATTTGTGAAGGGTTTGTCAGTAAGTCTCGAAAGACGCAATTGCCGCACAGACGCATTTGCCCCAGTTGACCTTACCTATTCCAATACCAATACTTAGTATTTATTTTGGTATCGCGTCGGTAACCAAATAAAATTGAACGCTATTAGTGAGTTCACTAGGAATAATTAAGAAGCGACCCCCACTTCCGTCAAATAATACGCAAATTATATTAGGTACCTATTTAACATTAACCATGCAGTTGCTAACAAAAGAACGTTTTAAATTGACTAATCAAAGTATTTAAGGGTCAGACATTAGCGTAACGCTATTTTGGTTGCAAATTTCAACATTTAAATAAGTAATTAATGAATATACCTAATGAATAAATAAATAATAAATAAATTCGGGACACTTCCACACACGGTCGCCTGACCCCTAACTAAGCAAAGCTTGTACTATGGCTGCCAGAGACTGATATACATACTTAGATATTTTTAAATACATACTTAAATACATTTTAACACCCAGACATAGAACAAACACAAATGTTCATCACATAAATGGTGGGAATCGAACCCACGCCTCCAAGCTCAGAAGGCAGGTTCACTACCAACTGAGCCACCGAGGCAGTCAATGAATATTTACTACTATACATTTTATTACTATCTGTGTATGTAGTATTCCAGACCACAATCTATATCTGTGCCAAATTTCATCCAAATCCGGTCAGCCGTTCTGGCGTGATTGAGTAACAAACATCCATACATTCATCCATCCATCCATCAATACGAACTTTCGCATTTATAATTTTTGTGTGATTAATTCTCACAATTAGCGTTACCCACTTGCCAGCCGCGGTGCAGTCGCCGGTTATCGGAAAATGGGCCATACATAAAATATACATTGAGTGACAAGATCCCTTTTAATAAAATAAAGATTTAAAAAAAAAAAAAAAAACATTTATGGGTTGTCGTGCCGTGCCGTGCCGGACCGTACTGGCAAATGGAAAAACTGCTTGGGTTTGCTTTGGTTTGCTTTGATTATATTATAGCTGATATTAAAGCATATGTTACCTACACAAGAAGAGTTTCTCGAACGCAGGTGACGAAAATTCGTAAGCAATTATCGTATTGCAAGAACTCTCTATACGATTCTCTTCTGGGGATCTCTTTCTAGAATTCGAGATATTTTCTGGTCTTTGTCTTTCTTGTTTAAAAAAACTTGAAGAGTGAAAAATTCCGCAACTGTCGGCCAACCCACTAACACCCAAACGTGTACCACCTCAGCGCAAAATGTCGGGGCTACGGGGATGCTTTCGTACTCTTCCGCGGCCCCGACAGCGCCATCACATCGCAGACACATCGTCATCATCCACACCGGGGACCACTTTGCCCGTGGGCGCCAGCCAGCACCTGAGGCTAGGCACCCATGGTCCTCATGCAACGGGTCATATGAGTGGCCCCACCGCTTCGGCCGCAGAGAATAGGGAGAGCGGCAACGATACACCGACACGCCTCTTCTTCTGCGGCCCCACCGCGTCCGCCTTCCAGACGGTGACGACCCCGTTTGGGCCGCGGAAGGTAGGGTAACTGGCAACGACACACCAACATTCCTCTCCCGCCGCGGCCCCCAGCCCTCAGCTGCAATGACGCCCATATGGCACTGCAACCCACCTCAGTTGTGGGTCAGCCCATATAGACCCACATCCTACTTAGGCCGCTTCCAGATGGGATTTTGGGGGGAAAGCCCAAAGAAGCGGCCCACCTCGAATTCCTCTTGGCTTCACCGTGGTTGCCGAAGCCACGGCTACTACACGGGGAGTTTTAGAATTCTGTAGCAAACTAAAACAACCCAGTAAAATGGACCTTAACCACTATTTTCGGGGATTTATTTCAATACTGCATATTTATTTATTTATTTGTTGTCGTCATGCATAAACTGAAGCACTTATATGACTTCCTGGCTTGTTCAAGGTCGGCAAAATTGTAACCCGGAAAGAGCCCAGCTAAAAATAGATGTCGATTTCATGATTTTAAATAGTCACAAGTTTTAAAATGCATTACGGAAGATACTCGTATTGCGAGCTTTTCGGTTATATATGCTTACTTTGGTTTAGGCATACTTACTGTATATACTTGGCATACTTGACTACCTCAGTGGCTCAGTTGGTAGTGAGCCTGCCTTTTGCGCTGGGGGGCGGGGGTTCAATTCCTACCTAAGACAATAATTAATGTGATGAACATGTGCGCTTGTTCTATGCCTGGGTGTTAATATCTATATAAGTATGTATTTAAAAATATACTTAAATGTATGTATATCAGTCTCTGGCAGGCATAGTATAAGCTTTGCTTTATTTGGTGTCAGATGACCGTGTGTGCAAAATGTCCCGAATATATAAATAGATAGATTTACTCATTTACACACGGAAGTACAAAAAAATATACAACAATTTTAACTTCATCAAAACTATAACTAGCGTGGTAAATTATAGATATTTATATTATTAGATGATGATATATATTTATTTAAAACTAGCTGTCACCCCGCGACTTCGTTCGCGTTTATTATTTATATATATAAATGTGAGCTAGCCTATCTGTTAAGTTAGATCGAACTGCACACGGTGTGCAAATTTGATTGAAATCGGTTAAGTAGTTTAGGAGTCTATAGCGGACAAACAACGTGACACGTAATTTATATATTAAGATGTAATGTAAAGGTAGGTATATTAAAATTTGTTACTTCTTCACATATTATCTAAGTAGTATTGAATTAATAGTTGGCTTGAAATCTGGTACGGAGATACTTAACTTATTTATACTATGGATTAACACAAGGATTACTTTTCATCTCGGTAAAATTAGTACCTAGTTTCTTTAGGATAGTGGTTGCAACTGCTGGGAGCAGCAAGTGTTGTTAATTTGCTTGGTGACTTCATAATTGTCTGGTAGATATTGCCTGATAGTAACTTTGACTTAATAGTAATAGTTTGACTTAGCAGGGGCACTTCCGTGCCCCCAGATAAATCAATGTCGAAAAACCACATAGATAGCTAAACGCGCCAAAATGTATGTATTACTTTCGAAAAATGAAGAACTCTCTAATTTTCTACAGCACCTTAAACGATTTCTAGACGTTTCTACCACTGCACTCGCACCAATTAGAAAACCACCAACCACCAATTATGGATACTACTGTTAACTTGAAACGGTTTCTAAGAATCTGGCCGTTTACGTTGACAAATATGTTCGGTATTCTATCGAGCGGTCCAGTTTTAGTGCAGTAAGTTAGTTAGTCTGTAGTGCACGACCAACTTATCTGTAACGGTGGCCAGATGAAGGAACTAAAATGTTCTTCAAGAGCCAATCAGCTTCATTCAGAATTTGCGACAGAGGCTCCTCAATTCAACTATAAAGCTAGTTGGTCGTTGTACGTGGGAACTGTATCAATATCTTACTAGGGTTAAGTAGTTGAAATGCTGATATGGTGTTGATAAATTGGCTTATAGAAAAACGAACTGTCTAACCAAATATTTGAAGCATAGATTATGAACATAGCTGAATGTGTCTTTTACAAACGACTTAAAAAGGTGAAAAAAACAATGGCATAAAGGTATTTAAAGAATCAGTAACTTCGGATAACGATATGTACTCGTAAGTTCGGACAAGCACTTGATTTGTTCTCTTTTCACAAGGAAGCCAAGAAAAAGGAACAAGCTGACTGTCAGTTCATATAATAGGAAGGAGGGTCTCATGCAACATAAGAAATTAAATTAACTCTACAAGTCAAAGAAAATTAAAAAAAAAACTGATCGACGATGACAAAACTAATTCTGTTGGCGCAATATCCAAAACCGTATCCAGGCCTCCTATACTAAGAAGCGGCACTCTTTCTACCTTGAACATATTTATGCCCAGATTGTCCGGCATCAACTTCAAATCCCTAGAAGTATTTAGCCACTTCATCTTTCCATTTTTATTTAAAAAGGGCCAGAGACTCTTTTGCAATCTCAGAGAAGCCCTTACCGATGACAGAGACATCGAAAATTCAATACTGATTAAAAGCGACGATATAAAAAGAAAGTCGACTATTCCACACCGGAAAAATAAAACAACCATAATTGAAAACGACGCATCCGCATAAATCAACTTAACAAGCCAAAGCGACGTGAGCTGGTATCAACGTCCATCTTACTTAATAGGTCAACTCCACCGGTTGGCTAAGCGTCCAGTCCTTACAATTTCACAATTTGTCTTCTCGCGCTTTTTGCGAGCCACGGTAATTGGCACTCACCTGCACCACTGCCCAACCAAATATGGCAACCCGCTTCGACTCACAACCTGACCAACTTAACTTCGCAGTTGGCTAAACGAACGAACTAAACTTGTCTACTGGAAGCTACCAACTCTGTTCAGGAACTGCGACGGTGGTGCAGCTCTCAACTCTGCAGAAATGTTGGTCGCTCCGCACCACTTTTTAGAACCATCTGACAAATGTGTAATTATTTATTTAATATCCACGGAGTCGTAGACGCTTTTGGGCACAATTCACATACCGCAGTTAATGCTTTTCGGTCGCCATTACTGTTGGTGTTGAGGCCGTTGCTTGATAATAAATACGATAATGTCGTGCCCTATGCGGAAAGTGGGTTTTTGTGGCAATTTATTATATTCGACTGTTATTTTTAATTGGGGGATTCCACTGCTGTTTATGGCTGTAGAAAGTAGACGACTCTTGTCCGTCTTCGTTGGAGGGTTTGCAACAATGTAGGTCTTCTTCCTTGGAAGCGTCACGCGAATGTATTTCTGAATATGGCGATAAGAGGATGTATCGTGTTTCTTGTTTGATCAACTTCTTTTAAATTCCTCCCACATTTCAGCGGTGAGCTTTTTTTGTCTAATGCAAGCATTATTTCTATCATCTGTCATTCTCACTAAAGTAAGCACGAGAGAAAAAATGAGACGATGTTGATTTACCTAGAATTATTACTTACATTTTAACAAAAAAATAAAACTTAGAATACATTTATAATATTAAAAATTCGGTTAAGACAACTGAGCACATTTAGGAAAAATACATACATACATAAACATGACGTCACGCCTTTCCTCCGAAGGGGCTAGCAGAGGTGTAATACAACACCCACACTTAAAAAATCAAATAAATTAAATATACTCACTTATGTTTCTTGCCCATTTGCAGTAGATACGGAGTTAAATTCCTAAATACATGGTTAATTAACTCAGAGTTCAAATATTATAAATGTTACTCAATTAGTGTGTTCACTAAAGGTTAGCTTCAGAACTCATGGTGGCAAAAGGCTATATGTATCAGTTTAACCTCTGGTGAGCAGGTAAGTCAGCCAAAGCCAAAAAGATAGCTTTGTATTCTGCAAATAGCCCATAGCTATATCGCCTATTTCATCATCTACAAGGGTAGTTGACGAAGCAAGCACCAACAACCGACCATCGAAGTGTTATAATAGCCCACTTTTGATGGTACGTTTCATTCCCTCGTGCGTGTCTATCTCTGACCATTATTTTTCATTGCTTGATAGGCTTGCGTTGGGCCGCCAACATGCCTGATGATAAGCAGTGATGCGGCCTACGATGGATTCCGCTTGCCTAGAAGACACCGATTCACTCAAGGCCTGAAGACACCCAGATTCACTGACACACACTGATTCATATCTGAATTTGCCATGTCTGAATGCTTCTTACCCAGCTCTCTTACAACAATAACAATATCAGCCAGTCACAGCAAAAGAGACATTAGACACTAATTGGCGTAACTTTATTCCGAAAACCTCATCAACCAAAGACAAAGCAATCAACTCCGTTCAGCCTACAAGCTAAAAGCTCCAGGCGAATATTGGCATACAATTCCAAGAATATGTTTTATGTCTTAATTATCTTCTGGGTCGTTAAAACTTGGTGGCTGGCTTGTGATTAACAAACAATAATCTGACTGTAAATTGTTATTAATATTTTCTGAATGGGCAATTTCATACAGCCGTATCTTTACGGGTACGCTCTGTATGTATTTATGCCTGATAGGGCTGCGTTGAATGCAAATTATAAATGTTTATTACTTTGATATTAATCAAGTTGTTTAATTAGATCTGCCGTGGGTATCTAGTTTTTATTTTTATTTTTGTCTAATTGACTCATTTCTACATCCTAAAAACTCGTGTCGGTAAGCTGGTGTATCAGAATACTATCATTACTTACTCGTTTTAACGTTTTTTTTCTCGTTCAGCTACAAGTTAATAAATCAATTTAAGAGTCCGGCGACCACTTTAGACTAACTTCACATTGGCTTAAGGTTTTCTATAGCCATTTCGTCTAGAAGAAGATGACGAGCGACGAGAGCAAGTAAAGATACTGACGAGCCTTTAAAGTTACCTACAGAGTGAACAAGTGCAATTTAATTTTTTTTATGACTTTTGCACTTCTCTAATCATCCCTTGTATTATGGATTCATTTAAAAGCTAATGATGTAGACAACCTCCCTATGTAAAGGGATTTTTGATTTGCTTTGTCTATCTATTGAATAAATCAGTCAAAAATGACCCCTTACAAATGCGGAAATTTTTCATAGCTCTATTTTCGCTTGAGAACGTTTTTTTTAAAAAAACCAAGAATTTAGAGGCGGAGGTACTGTTAATTTATTTGTACATGCTATATTTCATCATAATCTGACAAATGGTTTTCAAGAAATTTGAGAAGCGCGTTTGTATGGAAATTTCAGAGCGTCCCGGCCCTCTTAAATCCATGGTATCATCCATATTCCATAGTATCTATACTACTTTGCTTAGTTCGCTTAGATGACCGTGTGTGCAAAAATGTCTCGGGAGACTATATTTCTTAAGTAATTTTAAAGCTTCAAAAGCTATGAATCCAATACTATTAAAACCCAGTTTAAAGGTTATTAGTTTAATACGAATATTTTATTCCGAGGTCATAATAAAATTTTAGTAGCACTTGTAATTCGTCTATATTGATTGATGGATATATTGACATAATTATGTATTGATAAATTGATAGATATTTACATTGATTGATACTACCATAATATTAATATTTAAAATAAATAAAATACCATATTTTCAGGTAAATAAAAAGCATTTATTTCTATTGACCACGTAAAGTAGCTAAGCTTACATTGTATTTTACATTGCATCTTACATTGTATCTTACTTACAGTAAATAAATTCTTGTAATATTTTATTTATAGCAACTATAGCAACCCTAGTCGCATCTTTGCAGTAATTAGTGTCCAACGCTTCTGACTCGTCCGCGATACATTCAATTCAAAATTATTTATGCACATAACAATCACCAACTTTTTATGGACTACTTCTTTAATGCTGATTGTAGACGAGAATTAAACGGCTATTCTATCTTGTTCCACTCTAGGCTACTTTATCTAGTTTTAATTCTGCGGTTAATTGGAGACTGTGACAGAATGAACAATAAATTACCATTAACAAGTGTTAAATTTTTATAATTAGCTCATGGAATTGGTACTGAAATGGTCATGTGTATTTTTTAAATTAATGTTTAGGTAAGTACTGTTTGAAACTCAAATGATAAGCAATTAAAAGTAAAGGTCTCAAAAGACTACCTTGAGCAACCCCAATGATAAAATGTGTATTTTCGTGATTGGCGCACCTTGTGTTTCAATTTACTGAGCTCAATGATTAAACAATTAAAACTGAAGTGATATCTTTTATAGTAACAGGATTTTGTACACAATTATCACAAATGAACTGCCGCTTACGCAATCAAAGCACTTGCGGAATCTACAAATCGTTTCTCGTATTCGATATCCGGCCGTCAACTGACAATTACACCATATCGTTCTCAGAAATATGTTATTAGGAAATTGGCTCGTTTTTATTGGTCAGTTATTACGTTTACTAAGAATATGGCTGAAGGACTTTTTGTTATCCCATTAAGCATTTTCCAGTTGCCGGCACGGCACGGCAGCCGGGGATGCTTTTATGTATGAAAATGTATGGCACGCTTATCCACTTACCGGCGACAGCAACGGCACGGTGGCCTTGATCCCACCGGGGTGCCGTGCCGTGCCGGGCCGGGCCGGGCCGAACCGGGCCGTTCTGGTATGTGGATAAACACCTATTACTAGTATTCTAACTACTAGACTACGGTCTGTCACTCTTATGTCAATCTTAAGAGAAGAATGAGTGACAGAATTTCTATTCGCACATTGGAGCTTCAAACTACTCGTACTTATTGTTAGGTCATAGATTTGAGAAACTGTATCTTCTTTTGATTTTTGTTTTCTATTGGGATAATTGGAGCTTCAAAACATGACACAGAGTTCTAAAAGGTCTCTTTTAGACAATAAATGTACTTGTAACAAAAAATATATTTTTTAACAATTTAACAACCAATTATGATTATCCAAAGGGTGCATAACAATATACTGAGACAGACATCAAATGCACCATGGTTTCTCAAAACAACAGAGCTTCACGAAATCCTCGATATGCCAACAGTTAAAGAAGAAGTCGCTTCTTATGGCCAAGATTATGAAACAAGACTGCTGAGGCATCCAAATCAACTTGCGGGGCAATTAACATTCCCAGAAATTATTCGTCGGCTAAAAAAGACACGAGACATCTTTGACCAGGATAGCCAGCATACAGACTGACTACAAAATTAAAAGGGCTGTACTCCACTGGGAATAGCTCCCTACTCATAAACCACCACCGTTTATATGTATTTATTTGTGACCTATACTGAAATCGCAAAAAAAGAAACTCAAATCTTTCAGATAAGTATCCGAGAAAAATATTCATCCGAATATTCACGCGGGTAAAACCACAAGGCACAGTAGCAAACAAAAAACTGTCTAACTGATCATTATTTACCGGAAAATAGTACAAGATAGTAGTTTCCCGCTAATCGCTTGATAATTTTCAATCTGTAATTGGCTGAAGCCATGCACGGAGCTGCGTGACTAGAATCTCATTTCAAGATCCGTGCTAAGAATGATTAACAAGTGATTAGTTGTTGATATTACTTTAAACGGCATTTACTGAGCTGCAAAATAAATAAAAAGAAGACAAGGTATGAGATACTTGCAGGTCAGATGCGTTCAATAACTTTTTATCTATGGCTCTAAAAGAAGATGTTATTATTACAGCTAGATTTTTGGAAGTAAGTATCCAGTACGATCACATCCAAAATAAACTTATGCAAGTAAATTCTTAAGGCTTTATTTGTCATACTTATTACAATTATATTTACTTTAATAATTGCTCTTAATTATTATAATATGACATACTTACCTACCTAATTTAATCATTTTATTATATTACTTTCTAAAATTGTTTGTCTCCTTGTCTAATTAATTGGCGGCAATAACAAAGATAGGTACGTTTTTGTAACTATAGATCTATCTGTCTACTTCATCATCATCATCATCATCATGTCAGTACTGATTTGTAGGCGCCACTCGATAATCTTTCTGCCCCATAAGCCGTCAGTTGCACGAGCGATGTGCCTTGCCCACTGTCACTGTCACTGTCACTGTCACTTCTATTTGGCAATTCTTCGGGCTATGTCAGTTACTTTGGTTCGCCTGCAGATTTCGCTACTTCTGATTCGATCTCGCAGGGAATCTCTGAGCAAAGCCTTCTCCATTGGTATATTTGCTGTCTACTTATTTTTTTTAAATTAAATCTAAAACATACAATTTACACATAAATGTATTTTACATTTAGTCGCAGTTTTTAGAGATGGCAATCAATAAAGCCTCAAAAACGGCGTATGACAAGTCTTGAATCCAATAAGTAGGTATTTAGTGGCTTTTAGTAACCACATGCCATATCTGCTTATGTATCTACTTAATTGAGCACTTAAACCTCGACTGACTGCCTCGGTGGCTTAGTTGGTAGTGAACCTGCCTTCTGAGCTTGGGGGCGTGGGTTCGATTCTCACCTAGGGCAAACATTTATGCGATGAACATTTGTGTTTGTTCTATGTCTGGGTGTTAATATGTATTTAAGTATGTATTTAAAAATAAAAATATCTAAGTATGTATATTAAGTCTCCGGCAGACATAGTACAAGCTTTGCTTAGTTTGGGGTCAGGCGACCGTGTGTGGAAGTGTCCCGAATTTATTATAAAAAAAAAAAAAAAAAACCTAATAAAGGAAAAGCTGCCTTAACTCAGTCACGTACTTAAAGAATTTTCACTGCATACTTTGTAACGAATCTACAATATTTATAACCAGATATTATTTCGCTGTGTGCACAGATTACCTACTCCAACACAGTGACAACACGAAATTAACAGATCCAAATAAAAGTACCGAAAGCATTCAACATTTGCTGCTCCAATAACAGACCAGGATTCCAATTAGCGGACATAGACAACTAAATCGTACTAAAGAGCCGAAACGACAATTTTAATTGGCGGACATTGCAATGCTTGCATACTCTGTGCTCCGCTTCTATAGTCTATGGTCAAAATGGCGCGCGGGAAAATAAATATGTTTAAAGATGGATATTATATCTTCATTAGCGTGCGCAGTGCATTGATATGTCCGCAGGTGGAGGCCATTGAAATTGTTGTTTTATCGCTGCAGCGAGAAAGGATAAGGCGGTGTAGAGAAACGAGTAAATTCGAACGCTTTTACCTCGTTCATTTCCATAGACTAGAAAAAAACGGTCGGAAAAAAAGTCGGATTGAGAACCTCTACCTTTTTTGAAGTCGGTAAAAAATCTATGATAGAAATAAACAGTCATATAAATAAACTCAAAATTTACTGGTCCGATTTGAAAAATTCGTTCATCATTAGAAAGCTACATTATCCCTGAGTGGTATAGGCTATGAAACGCGAACGAACCCGGGAGCAAGAGAGCTAGTATAATATAAAGTAAGATTATATAATTCATACCTATTGACGTGGTCTGTCTGCTTATTTGTCATAGATATGGCAAAAAAAAAACTTTATCCAAATAAGTCGATATAACAAATCTTCACGCCTTTCCCCCAAAGGGGTTGGCAGAGGTGTACAACACCCACACTTCGCCGGACGATATTCAGTACTAAATGTGACCCTACACCAGCCTCTAGTAACCCTATTCGGAGAGTTGAGATTTTCATCTCACCTTTTTTCGTCCTTGTTGCTCTCGTTTGGTCGTCGCCATAGGTGTGAGAGTGACCAAGATAAAATCTCATCTCATCTCACGCTCAGGAATAGCCCCCTGTTCCCTTGCAGATGACATTAAATACGCACATATATTCACACAATGAGCAAATTGGTGCGTGCCTTCGGCTGGGCTGGTTCGAACCCGCTCCCTCTGGCTTGAGAGGCGAGCCTTCTCCGACTAGGCTACCATCGCTTATAATGTTAATTGCGATTAGTTAAACTATCCTGGGCATTAACCTTTCTATTTAAAACGTTTCACTGACCCTTTGACGTGGGTAACTAAAATAACCAAATTACAATAAAAAAAGGAATAAAATTACGAATCATCAACAATTAAAAATCATTAAAACACCTAATCAATGCAATTACAAGCAAATACTGACTCATCACATCTTTGGTAAACAGTAGTCCCTTTGTTAAGTTTGTTAATGAAGTAAGAACTTATACCTAAGGTTCTAAGGTCTGTTCCTATCAGAACATTCAATCAGGGAAAGGAAATTGAAAATATTAACATGAGAATTGATTTTATTAAATAGGCAGGTAGATTATGTCAAATATACCTTACATAGGAGTCCCTCAATGCTCTGAAAATTCCATACAAACGCGCTAGTCAAATTTTTTGGAAAGTATTAGTCAGAATATGATGAAATTAGGCATGTATAATTAAATGAACTATACCTCCAGCCCTATGTTTTATTTTTAAAAACGTCCTCAAGAGAAAATAGAGCTATGAAAAATATCCGCATTTGTAATGGGTCACTTTTGACTGATTTATTCAATAGATAGACAAAGCAAATCAAAAATCCCTTTACCTATGGAGGTTGTCTACATCATTAGCTTTTAAATAAATCCATAATACAAGGGAAATTCTTACCTAAATACTTAGTTAAATACTTAGTTATTTAAGAATGATTACAGAAGAACAAAAGTCAAAAAAAATTGAAATTGCACTTAGTCACTCTGTAGGTAACTTTAGAGGCTCGTCAGTATCATTACTTGCTCTCTTGGCTATAGAAAACCTTAAACCAATGCGAAGTTAGTCTAAAGTGGTCCCCAGACTCTTAACAAAACTTTACGTCATCCACTTCTACTCCATTTGCAAGAATTTGGGTATATAGGCTTATCGGGCCTATCTTAAACTTTTCGCTTGCTGTAATTGTCAACTGCTTTCCGTATGTCATCTTTATCACTCAATCGTATATCAATGTCCTAATCACAGATTTCTGATTCATGGTTTCCACGATCCAATGCCGCAGCCGAAGGGACGCAACAATTTGTTCATTATGTGAACATTATGTGTATATTTTAATGTCTTCTGCTACGTGACTGGAGCCCGTTGTATGGCGACAGACTCGCCCCTTGTCACATTTGGGACTTAATTTGGCCCTGCGAAGTGTGAGTGTTTTACACGTGTTGTCGTAGGTTATGGCGTGATGTAATGACGATATACATATATTTCAACTTTAGGACATAAGAGTCTTCTCCAAGTGTTTAATAGACCAAAGACCAGCTCACTGCTACTCCAACTTGCCAATACCATCTCTCTATAACTATATACTTGCTTTATTATGTTCATACGCTATGTCGCTCTAAGAAACGCTAGCATATCTTTTTTCATAGATCGCAAAACGACTCGAAACAGCTAATACATACCTAAAACCTCACCCACCCACCGTGGAACAGCACCATCGTTCACATACCAACAATTTCCAAACGCAGGTATTAACCCTTGGATGATTATCGCCATTCATTAAGCACAAATGCAGTGTCATTAGCCGCATAATGTGGCCCAATCGAGTCTATCGATTTGAATATTAAAACATCGATTTAACCGAGTGGATAATCGATTTAGCAGGCCATTGTCCGGCTTCCGCTCCACGCCATTAAGCCGGGAATTAAAGTCAAATTTAATTAACTTTGCTTATTTCAATGGTAATTCGATTTAGGGATTGTATTGTTTTGATGACTGTTCGATTAACTTGACTTGATACACAAATCATGACCATGCACTATAAAATCAAATAGATAGGTCGTAATGATCTTATGGAATCCAAGTATCTATATCTAGTAGGTAACTTACTCGTACTTAGATTCAATATAAGGGACATCATTTACAAAGCCAAAAACAGGGATGACTGGAAAGAGGGAAGAGAGGCCTTTGCCTAACAATGGGACATACCTGGCTGATATAAAATATCATTCATTATCGTATACTAGATGCGTCCCACAATGTTACCCGCGGTTAAAAAGTTTTCTATGTGCTACTCTAGATAATCTATCTCTGTGCCAAATTTCATACAGATCCGTTCAGACGTTCTGGCGTGATTGATCAACAAACAACTATCCAAACTTTCGCATTTAAAAATGTGTGTGATGATTAAGCTTTTGAGTAGGTACTTAATTAGGATTATGCGTAAGGCTTTTAAGAAAACGGATCCACACCGGAAAGTTTTACTGATCGAAAAGTCTCCGAATCTAGTTACTTTTTTTTATGTAGAATAGGTCGGCGTTTGACCACCAACCTGATGTTAAGCGACGTTGTGGTCTAAGATGGAACACGACGACCTATAAGATACTTAGCTTTACTCTAGCTTTGAAGTTTTGTAGAGTGAACAAGTACAAAGACGGCAGTTGAGTGAGGCGCTACAAGTGCGATACTGCTCAGACCCGTCTTCGGAACGGTTACACCGGACTACATCCCGAAACACGACTAGGTCATTTCACGGCATGGCTTGTCCGGTGGGTGGTAACTAGCCACGGCCGTTACTTTAACAAATAAGTATTTGCATATTTAATCGTCTATGATTTTAATACAAACCAATCAGGCCAATTTTCGTAAACCTATAAAAGGATTGTAAACATATAATTGCTTGTCTCAGCGATGCGTAGAACTATAAAGTTGTTCACCACTCTCGTTAAAACAGAAATAAGCCGAACAAAACTAAACGCAACTAATTTACGCAAACAAGGAAGTGCGCCGTGACTAACCACCGTTTCAATTTCAACCAAGCACCGAAACATACGCTACGAGAACTCTACTAGAAGTCTAAACCTCAACACGTCAGATTAAACAACGATTACACGGTAGGGTCAACTGGGGCAAAAGCGTCTGTGGGGTAATTGCGTCTTTCGAGAATTACTGACAAACCCTTCACAAATTAGGTGCCACCTACATCTTTTTTCCATCTTTAGTTGCAATAATCTGGTGTTAGCTGCCTAATTTGTGAAGGGTTTATCAGTAATTCTCGAAAGACGCAATTGCCCCACAGACGCATTTGCCCCAGTTGACCTACTAGATATAGGCAACGAAGGTACAGATTACCAAAATGCGAATATAAAAATTCCAGCCTACTCCTAAGAAAAATCCAACATAGTCAAATTAGCTGTCATTGAGATCTTTTGATACTAAACAGCTGTCAAAGATCTACAAGTATCTCTCTGGGTACCCTGTCATATATTTATAACACCTAGAGTTACACGGTCAAAGTCGAAACGAAAAACCATTGTCCTGTCTGTCATGGACAGATCACAAGTGATAGGTTAATGTACTGCAGGTATATAAATATTGTAAATTTATTGTATTGTTGCATTCCCCTAATCTAGCATACAATCGCCGTCTCTACAATGAGGTTGGTGTTCCTCCTCTGTCTCTCCATAGTCTGCGGCATTTCACAGCAATTGTAACACTAAGCTGAAATAGAACTAAGTGGATAGGCCCAAGTATTTATACTTTGCCTAGGTGGTCTGCTTTTAGTTAAGTAGTTACACCATAAGCTGTGGTTTAATGCTCAGCCCACCTGTGTAAGAAAATATTTGTGCTACTTTTTAGAGCTTTCGGATTTAAGATGCATAGCATAGAGCCCCATGCTGTAATTTTGTAAACAGCGAAGCCAAAGCGCACCCAACTACCTACTTCGTTATTTCTCCAACCTATATAATTATGTAGGTATGGTGTTAGTTGTTTAGACAGTCGCTTCACGTCCTAAGCATTCGGTTTGTCCACAGCGGGTCCCCCCTCCGGGCCACCAGTGGTTCGCTGTCAGCTCCGCAAGCACAAGCCAAACCGGAAGCCTCGGACGCCGTTTACAACGCAGCAGCTGCTGGCCCTTGAGAAGAAGTTTCGCGATAAGCAGTACTTGAGCATCGCGGAGAGAGCAGAGTTCTCGTCCAGCTTGAGACTTACTGAGACACAGGTGAGGTCTTTTGAAGTTTGATTGGCTTGAAAACCACAATGATTTTACATGAGCTTTCTGAATTTAGGTCATCAAGCGTGCTGATGAAAAATGTGTAACGTAAAATTGAAGGAAACACGCAGCTCGGTCATTTTCGATTTAAATTATTTAGGACTCGCTGTACAATTACTATCACTAACAATGCCAAAATTTAGAGAAATATTAGTACCTTAAAAAAGTAGAGACATCTTATTTAGTGCTAAACGAAGACAGAGTCAAAAACAACCACAGCTTGGTGAGTGCTCGCTAAAGATTTGTGACGTTCTGTAATTTCGATTTAATCGACAATCAGTTTACATTTGACCATGTGACATATGTAATATAGGGTGTATTCTGTGATTTGACCATTAACAAACTGACTCATTCTACCTGCTTCAAATATTTGTCTACAAAACTCCTCTAGTCTAGAAATCGCGTAGATAATCAAGATACCTTCATACACGAAACCTCACCTCACCTTTAATTAACTTTTAATTTTTCAGGTTAAAATCTGGTTCCAAAACCGTCGCGCCAAAGCGAAGCGTTTACAAGAAGCCGAGATTGAAAAGCTACGGCTATCAGCGCGGCCTCTACTTCCACCTTCCTTCGCGCTGTTCGGAGGTGGAGGGGCCCCGCCTCTGTTTGCAGCCATGGCCGCTGCCACGAGGCCCCAGCTCAGCTTCCTCGGGGGCCCGCCGAGCCACCAGCACGCCATCAACATGAATATACTGAACTCTCTGCAGCCACATTGACGTTTGGAGCACGCGGAGACGCGTGACCAACGCCCGCGTAATGACATTTGACTCGAATTTGACAGGTTTCATTCTGTACGTGCGATAAAGTAAACCTTTTGAAAAGATCAGTGATAATCTGACAATGAATCGAGATTTAAAAGTTTAAGTAACCAATAGAAAATGGATGAAAATTTAGCTTCCGTTAAGAACCGATTGTGTTGATGCTTTTACTTTTAAATACTACATGATTATGTAACGTGACGAAGATCCCTGACAGTGAAAGACTTTACCCTTTTTCATATAAAGTGAATCAGAAAGAGTGGGATGTGTCATAATAGATCTACTATTTTGGATGTTCTGAGAACTTTGTAGAGTGATTTCATTATTTGCTTATTTTGAACATCCATTCGCAAAACAGTTTCAAAATTTCAAGTTTCCTATCACTCCAAAAGCTGTTTCAGTGAAACTTTCGTCGCCGTTTTAAACAAGAGTTTTTTTCTAACATTTTGTATACGGAACCCTAAAAAAGGAAGGAGCTGGTCACCACAGTGACCAAGGTAGGAGTGATGAGCATGATTTCTTATCCTATGTCCTTATTAAAAACGGGGGTGTGATTTTGATACACTGTACTTCGAAAAAACTGAGTGAACTGTAAAACTGTTGTAAAAAGTGATATTGTGAAGCAAAAACTGTGTGCTTGTGCGACTACTTAGTTTAAGTGATTACTTAATAGAATTCGTTATTTTGTCTCTTTCTACCTACACTCTACAGTTAATACTGGAACCCAAAGGGTTGAGTCATAGCGGTCCGAGGGACGAGTTTACACTTAGGAATATAGATTAACCAACAATAGATAAGTTATTAATAAACGTTGTATAGCCGTAATAGTTATGTGTAATACACGCAATATAGTGTATAGTTATAGTGTTTTGTCTTTTTCTTTCTTTTAAATTTTTAACTTGATCGTAAAAGACAAAGCTCTATATACAAGTAACTATACGAATATAACTATAGGAATATATTCCTAGGCTTTACAACGTTTATTAGCAACGACAGGCTCGCCCCCTATCACACTTTGGGACTGAATATCGTCCGGCGAAGTGTGGGTGTCGTATTACAGCTCTGCCAGCCCCTCCGGGGGAAAGGCGTGAACAAGCCTTTGCCAAGAAAAGGCAACGAGTTCCACACCTCTGCAGTTCTTACAAGAAATTTTGACTTGAAACGCTTAGTTCGTTTTGGCGGAATTTCCACCATAAGAGGGTGTCTCTTACTGGTGCGCCTGGTACAATTATAGAATGGTTACCTTTAGCGGATATTCAGACAGACAGACGCGGAAAGCGAATTTGTTTTGAACTATGTAGAGAAAAGAAGAGATACAGAAAATAATATGTTTGAATGTAAACTGGGACCGCGGGCAGAGTTTGAACTTTTTATATGAGCGAAAGTTAACGTCAATTTTTCATCAAGGTTCAGTAGGAATAAGATTAAAATTGATTATTTTTTGTTGGCATCTTTAACCAATAATAATCATAACGTGGTGACTTTATTATCTAATAATGTAACGGCTAAATAATTAATTAAGAAAAATAATACATTTTACAGCTGTACATTACTATTCTTAGTGAAATGTGCTAAGAAAGAGACTTCTAGTTTTAAGATTTCTACTATGGCTAAATTGTTATAATTTATCTGAATCCTAAACAGTTTATTTTTAAATGTAAATATTATTTATTATTTAAAATATATTAGACATTTTTACAATAAGCTGAATGTTTTTTATTACAATTATTAGATTGTAGATTTTTTATTACAAATTACAAATTGTAAATAAAATCAATTAAAGGTTTACACAATATTATAGCAGTTCTAGATCGGACCGCCTAAAAGCTAAGCAATGAAATTTGAGCCTTATTTCGACGAAACACGGAGTTATTTTAAATGATAAACGTCAAGCATTAGTGCAATTTGTCTGTTTCGGGCTATGATGTGGTTTCGGGTATTCAAATTTCTGTTGCATTTAATACGAAATATGGTTCACATTTTAATGCTTTGTTTTTAGTCGATGCTCTCTTACTTAAACTTTTTTTTTCAATAGAACATATTTATTTAACAAGATTTGACACTATTTTTATAATTTATTTTTACTTAATTTTTTTTTAATTTTTTTTTTTTTTAAATACAATTAAATACATACTTATTTAAAAAAAGATTTCTATAAAAATGGTTAGGTATCATTTTTTGCTATCTGAAATTTCAATCTCATTAAACGAATAGAATAATGGTATTAATCTCGTTTTGTAAATGAAAATTGTCATAATTAATTGTACAAAGTAAACATAACTTAGTAATAGAACAGGATTATTTTAATTATTTACCTAATTAATGTTTCACAGTCCATCTCAAGCGTAAATAGTAGCCTGCAGCGTTGACGAATAATTGTAAATTATTGAATAAATTATAAATAAGTATAAGTGATTTTATTGTTTTATTACTAACTAGTTGTTACCCGCAAATAATTTACAAAAACCTTCCTCGTGATATGACTGCCCCGGTGGCTTAGTTGGTAGTGAACCTGCCTTCTGAGCTTGGGGGCGTGGGTTCGATTCCCACTTAGGGCTAACATTTATGTGATGAACATTTGTGTTAGTTCTATGTCTGGGTGTTAAATATCTATCTAAGTATGTACTCGTATTTAAAAATATCTAAGTATGTATATCAGTCTCTGGCAGCCATAGTACAAGCTTTGCTTAGTTTGGGGTCAGGCGACCGTGTGTGGAAATGTCCCGAATTTATTATTATTATTTATTATTATTATTAATTACCAAATATCATCAAGCGGGCGTTTAGCCGTGAAAAGCCTACAAACATACCAAACATACAGACAGACAGAGTTACTTCCGGTTTTATAATTTTAAATATGTATTTAATAGTATGGATAGGTTACACTACACTAGCGATTTGCCTGCAGTTTCGCTTATGTTTAAAGCATTTGACACTCAGTTATTGTGACATACTGCCATTATTTATCGAATTTCATCAAGATATACTCAGCCGTTTCGCCGTGTAAAGCCTACAAACAGACAGACAGACAGAGTTACTTTCGATTTACATTTAATAATGTTGATATGGATTATTTATTAATTTTATTTTTAGCAAAAAGTGCTTATTTTTCACGCAATTAAAGTTATACAGTATGATGTAAGGAAGCTTCCAACGAAAAGTTTTTAGTAAATTACAAGTAACCCTGTATGTTAACCTGATATTTATTCCCATACCACAGAATCGACCTCAATAAAAGAGTAAATGCATACTTACTGATTGCTGAGTGAGCGAGCAAACAGAACACAACAGGTTATGGGCCGAGTTTACGTAACTTAGTACTTTGGTACAACTTAATTTGGGCTTACTGGATATAAATTGACATAAAAATATGCGCTTAATTTTAGGGCTGCCAATTCTAACTGCTAATTTAAAGTGCACAACATAAATTGAATCTAATTTCAATGCATGACACTAGCTAGCTAGCACACACTAGCAGAATGGGCGTATGGTCTAAGGCGTTCAAGCCCCCCTTCAAAGTATCTAGTTCACACTACATCTAGGCCTCAGTGGCCACAGCATAGAGTCATCGATAAAAAAAAAGGTTTTTTTCCGTCATCGATAAAAAAACCTTTTTTTTATCGATGATAAAAAAAAGGCCACTGAGGCCTAGACAGCGCACCGGGCATTAGGCAAGCGCAGATAGCGCAGGGCCTCAAAAATGCTTAAGACTATGGGCGACGAGCACAAGGGCACCTCTAAGGTACGGTTTTGGCTTGGGCTGTCGCCTGTGTTGGGCTGTATATGTCATATATGTGAGTGTATATGAAATATCACATTTAAGTAGGTACTCTATATAGGTCTTATTTTTTGGCTTTATTTTGCCTCAAGCCAGAAGCAGTCTTAGTCCATCTACCGTTTACAGTCACCTGCCAAGGAACCCTGACATCCTTCAGCCAGCTTCCTGCTGTCCCTACTTCGCTAATTGGTACCGTCAGCAAATAAAAACTGTCCACTCCATAATCGATGATAATACTTTTTAATGCACAGATTTGTATGCTGCGATGCGACAGCTGCAAGGCATAGTGATGGGAAAACAACAATACAGTCTTGAATGTCGCGTTTAAGTCCCGTGTTCAACCTGGACCTGATTGGCACAAGACCAAAGACAATAGGCAGATGGTATATTAAGAGAGAGGCTTATGTCCAGCAATTTCATAAAGAAGGCCGTGAATGATAGTGGATCAGTAAAGATGGTGCATTTCTTTGTTTGTATATTGACCCCTCTCTCTTTGAATAAACATATTTAGCTGTAGTAATGTAATGTCAGTCCACTTTCTTAGGATGACAGAATGTGACGTCCAAGAAGTCAAAGTAACTATGAGAGTCTTACTGAAACTTCTTACTGTCTTTTAGTTACTGAACTATTAGTAACTATTTTTAGTAAATTCTTACTATCTTTTAGTTACTGAACTGTTAGTAACTAAAAGACAGTAAGAAGTTCAGTTATTCAAAGATTTATTTGACCGTCTTGACAAAGACGGTTAAAAAAATCTCCGTCCAAAAGAAAGACCGTCTTGACTAAGACCACTTGAGCTTCCGGTCTGTTTGAAAATAATTGTTTGAACAAAAGTAATTGTAAACAACCCAGTATCAGTAAAATAAATTGCTTCAATCTGTGGTACATTTTGGAGGGCAGTTTTCAAGACTGGTCTCTCTACAGTAAAGTCTCTACTATTCCCATCACTGCTTCTCAAGAGCTGCGAGATCATTAATTACTCATGTATTTATTTATTTACCAAAATGGCCGTTTATTGCTATACGCCATCGGTAATTTATTGTAATTGGTCATTTCATTCCGAATGATGGCTACTTCACTCACATATTATGGCAATGACCAGCTTAACTTGAACTTTGTCATCCGCCCATTGCAGAAAAAAATGTTTACAAAAGAGGGTAGTTTGATAGTTCCGGACGTGTCTTGTTAGATTGGTAATGTTGGATTGTATGAATTGGTTTTTCTTTTTATTCTTTTTAAGTTAATAGTTGATAACTGTCTTTAGCATGTAAATAGGTTATTACAGTATTTACAGTGTTGTTGGAGTAACGGTGGGTTTTTTGTTGTAATGTAGATGCTCATTATCGTTGAAAATCGATGAAAGCTGGTTAATTGGGATTGGGCCACCGCGCTCGAATGCCTGCCATGCCATTGGCGACTTCATGGAATGAATTCGTAATTCAGTGACATCATACTTCGAGATAGTAAGTAAATGTACTCGGTAAGTAAGGATGAAGCTTGTCGAGTTTAGAGTCTATTTGAAATGTTTTATTTTTTTCTTCAGAATTACATTACATACATTTTTTTTTAGTAGAATATGTATCAGTGTACGCAAGTTTTAATACAATCATGATGCAACAAAACAAGGTTTTGTTTACAAGCATTAAGCAAACACGTAATGACGTCATCGTCAGCCGTCTCTCTCGAACTTGTTGTAAATTACTTATTTCGGTCTTGCTTAAGCATCGATTCCCGTCAGTACGTTTTTCTGAATGCTACTTATACCTGACATTACTATATTATGAATGTTTTCTACCTCGCATATAATAAATAGGTAAATATGGCTAAAGCTTTCTTTTGATGATATTTAACTTCATATTTGTAAAAAATATACAGAATACTTTTTTCGTCTAAAAAAATATATTTAAGAAAATTTGCTAAGAGAGAAATATTTACTAAATAAATTCAGCGATTACAATTAATCGTGTTACAACGTAAAAACTGCTAAGGTAATTAATATTCCGTTAATTATTTTAATAAACGACTTTACAACGTGATTACGTGCTAGTCATTTCACAAGATCGCATGAGGTTTCAGCGGTGGTCAATCACTTTCAGAAATAGGCTTTAATATTTTTTTATTGATCAAGGTATATATTTGTGACTAAGCCTCTGAAGTAGGACAATATTTTGCCTCTACGTTTCTTTGCGGTTATTCGGTCTCGTATTGTCGGTCTTTCTGGGACAGAACACGGGGATCGAATAATGTTATACTGCAGTGCCTGTCTGAGGACCTGTGCAGTCCTAACTACCGGGCCTGGATTTTTGTTCACCAGAGCGTAAACAAAAAATGACTAAGTAGGTACTACTTAGCTATGTGTTTTATCCTAATTATTTTACTACTTTTACATTTATACCGTTTTAACTAGTTTTACGAAATTTTTATTAAATAGCTGTACCGTTATTTGAAAACCTTATTAAACATGAGATAAGCGACTTCCGTTTCTGAGTCGAGGCGAGCGTTCTCTTCCGTCCGATCACTTTCGCACCATCTTTTCTGATTTGACGTCACGTCCTACCCCCATCATGGTAGTCGAATTGGTTATGTCAAGTTCGAGTTACTTTCATTAGCGTCCCGTTTCTCGACTGGTGAAGTCGCTCGTCCGCCTAGAGGACTATTTCACCAGCAAAAGCAAGCGAGTGTTATTTAAAAGTTTTTAAATTGTTGCGACACGACAAAAGTTTACTGTGAAAAAATAATAAAATGGATGATAATCCGTCCGCATCGAGGGCTGAGGAAGAATGCGCTACGCCGGCACCGCTCACAAAAGGAAGGAAAAGAAAACGTTCAAGCTCAAACTCATCCAGCTCCAGTAGCTCATCATCAAGCTCTTCATCGGGGGAGAAGCGCAAAAATAATAAGCGTAAGCGCCGTCGCCACCGTGACAGTAAGTTCAATAAACTTCTTATTGAAATAAATAATCTGAAGAATCAAATTGACTCAAAAAGTGTGGACAATTGTGACTATAGGGCTAACTTTAGCTGTAGAGATAAAGATGATTGCGTCAGCCTTGACGTTAATGACGATTGGCCTAATTGCCAATACGATACGGCCAGTACATCACAGGCACAAGAATCATTTGTTAAGCCAGATTTTACATTTTCCCTAAGTACCAAAACTAAAGAACCTACCGTTGCCCCTGCATGTCCTAAGCTACTTGAAAATTTAAAAGATTTACAGAGATTTGATACCCCCGAATGGAGTAATGTCCGCTATTCAGATGCACAAAAATCCTATTTACAAAATCCTGGATTTACCAACCTCGAGGCCAATGAAGAGGTTAAAAGATACGACCAGTCGAAGACAAATATCAGTATGGAAAAAGCATTTGCAAGTCTGACATGTGCTCTGCTTAAACAGCGCAACGCGCTTCAGAGCGATCTTAATGCTTTTCTCTCGAAGATTCGACAAGGAAACCACTCTACTTTCGACGATGTGAATCAAGAGCTGAATAGTTCATTGAGCAACGGTGAGTACATCAAAATATTTAATGACGCCTTGCAAATTATCTGCGGTCATAGGGCCGAAATAGTGCAACACCGCAGAGAAACAATACTGTCGGCCGTGAAGGACCCTTTGTACAAGAACAGCCTTCGCAAAATATCTCCAAGCTGCTCCCACTTGTTTGAACAAGAAAAATTCACAGCTGTACTAGACAAAGCGGGCGGGGTCCGAAATGTATTCTGGAATAAAGATAAAGACCGCCTACGACCTACTCAACAGCAAAAACCTTCGGACCAGCCCCAGTTCAACCACAAAAAAACCGCAAACGGAGGTGCGCGTCAAAAAACGTCGGCTAGCAAAAAAGACGACTTCTTTCGTGGCTACCCTAAAAAGGGATCAAACAAACGGGAAACAAAAAACAACACCCGTAACAAGTCGCCTCCCTCTTCCCACCGGGAAAGGAGATACACAGACAACCGTAAATTTTGACTATATGAACAAAATGAGATTCCAGGCTGGACAACTCCACATGTACCAACACAATTGGAAGAATCTAAACGCTCCATCTTACATACTGAAACTTTTAAAAGGCTACCGCATTCCTTTCATCAAAAAACCTCCATTACATGTGCCGGATTCGAAACACAGGGTTACCCCTCAATCCGAAAACATGACAAAAGCCGTCCTGAAAATGATATCCCAAGGAGTACTCGAGGAAGTTCAACCCTCACCCAGTTTCGTGTCGCCAATGTTCCTTCGACCGAAACCCGATGGCTCAATGAGGCCTATCTTCAATCTAAAAAATTTAAACCTTTATGTGGGTACCGACAAATTCAAACTCGTAAACATTCATCGAGTACCGGACTTTGTTCAAAAGAACGACTGGGCTGCAAAAATCGATATTCACCAAGCCTATTTTCACGTCCCTGTTGCAAAAGGCCACAGACGCTTCCTACGGCTACAATACAGCCTAAAAAACAAAGCACATCCAAGAACATACGAGATGACATGCCTACCCTTCGGGCTGAACTCTGCTCCAAAAACGTTTGCCTCAATAACAAACTGGATCGCACGTTATCTTCGCGAACACGGCGTTCGCCTATTGGTGTACCTAGACGATTTTTATCTAGTGCATCAAAATCGAGAGAAACTTATAGAACATGTCGCATTCACGATGACGACACTAAAAAACTTAGGCTGGCATTTAAACACGGAAAAATCTATATTCAAGCCTCAGAAGTGCCTCGAGTTTCTCGGAATTCAATGGGATCCTTGGAGAAACGAAAAATATCTCCCCAAAAGGTTAGTTGTCAAAATTCAATCTCTTGCGTCGAAAATGATCACGGAGGAGAAAACGACTCTGAAAAAACTCCAAACCATAATTGGCGTTTTAAATTTTGCGAGCTTCGCTGTCCCGAGGGGCCGATTAAATTACCGTCACCTGCAAAGACTTGCCAATTTAGCGCTAACGACCAAGCCTCCTTTCTTTCTGAAAGCAGATGTAATTCGAGAACTGGTGTGGTGGATAAAACACTGCAAGGACACATCTCCAATACACAGGTCGCTTCCAACACACTACCTCACAACAGACGCAAGCGACCTAGGTTGGGGAGCCAAGTTAGACAACATGACACTTTCAGGGACTTGGCTGACGCACCAACAACACTTACACTGCAATCAGAAAGAAATGTTGGCAATTTTGTTTGTCCTACAGGACCACTACCAACTTCTGAAGTCGAAAACACTGTTGATCCAGTGCGACAACAAAACAGTTGTTTCGTACCTCCGGAACGAGGGCGGGACCAAATCCATAGCCCTAATGAATCTGACAACAGAAATATTTCAGATTCTCGACAGTCACAATATTCACATGTCAATATATCACATTCCAGGAACATACAACTGCGAAGCGGACCATCTGTCGAGACACAGGCGTCTTCCAGAATGGCACCTTTTGCCGGAAATCACCAAAATTGTGTTCAAGAAGTGGGGCACTCCGTCGATCGATTTGTTTGCATCGAATCAAGCTCATGTAGTACCAACGTATTGCACGCTCGACAGAAACGACAATCAGGCGAGTATGTACGATGCACTAGCGAGCCATTGGCACTTCGATCTTGCGTGGGTCTTTCCACCACCGTTTATGATACCTCGCGTACTGCATCACCTGAACAATGCGCGAGGCGTGTATCTGATCATAGCTCCTCGTTGGAAACAAGTGTATTGGAGGCCAGACCTGAGAAACCGCGCCCTATCACCTCCGTTCATGATCAAGAACCCACACCGGGTCCTAGTGGACTTAACAACCGGAATACCGCCCCCTCAAGCGTCTCAAATGACACTCGAGATATGGAGATGTGCGGGTGGAATGAATTCTTGACTGACTGGTCACATGAACAAAAGTCTCTTTTATTAAGTAGCTGGAGACCTTCTACAGTAAAAACGTACAAACCAGCCTGGAAACGCTGGGTTTCATGGTCAACCCTGGCAAATGTTGATCCTCATAAGCCGTCGGGCTCCGACTTAGCGAGGTTTTTAAGTGACTTGCATCAAAAAGAAGGTCTGTCACTAGCTACAATCCTTGTCCACAAGTCCGTCGTCTCTACCTTTTGTGACCCAAATCATAGTATCAACTTAAGTGCCAACTTTCTTGTTAAACAGGTTATCAAAGCCATTTCTATATCGGCAAGTAAAACTAAAACTAAGACTAAATCTCCTATCTGGGATGTAGAAGTTGTTTTTAATTACTTCCACACAGTAAACCCTAACACAGAAAATTTTTTCAAAGCATCACAGATGACTGCGGCTTTACTGCTTCTACTATCAGGCAGACGTGTACACGATTTGACACTGCTATGCATAGATTCAGCTTCATGTATAATTTCAGATGAACATATTACATTCTGGCCAAAATACGGTTCGAAGACTGACACACCACAACGACAACAATCGGGTTGGAGGCTGAATCA
This sequence comes from Peribatodes rhomboidaria, assembly GCA_911728515.1. Classification (NCBI taxonomy): domain Eukaryota; kingdom Metazoa; phylum Arthropoda; class Insecta; order Lepidoptera; family Geometridae; genus Peribatodes; species Peribatodes rhomboidaria. The sequence goes on from OU452190.1 coordinate 6,299,107, forward strand.
AAACAAAGAAATTCAAGCATTAGACCCAGTCCACTGGGTAAAACACCTTATAAAGTTATCAAAGGCCCGACGCGACTGTGCTAAAAGTTCAAATTTATTCCTAACTACGTGCAACGAATCAAAAGCTGCTACACGCACAATCATAGCAGGCTGGATCAAGAAGCTCCTAGAAGACGTCGGAGTGCAAGCCACCCCGGGTAGTTTCCGCTCAGCAGTAGCATCAAAATGTTGGGTAGAAAGTTGCCCAGTTGATGAAATTCTGGCTCGAGGAAATTGGCGCTCTGCCAATACTTTTAAGAAATATTATTGTAAGGAGGTGGCTCCAAAGAACAACAGCCTACTCAGAAGAGACATTTTCGTTCCTATCACCGATTGAATGTGTTTCTCATAATCAAGCTGATGTTTAATACTAATGGTTTAAGTTATAAGTTGTATACTTACACCTATAAATATCGTGTTCTCGTTATTATGTGCCTGATTTAAGGTTATGGTTAGCTTTATTTGTAACTTATTCATGCATACTTCATAATCATACTTCACTATGCCTACCTATCTGATTTATTATGTTTGCCTAATTGTGAAAATAAAACAAAACTGATACTTTGTGTATAATTTTATTTACAAAAATAGGTACCTAATGGATCTGACAAATCAAGCGTAGATGGTAATCTAACAATTATCATACGCAGAGAAATCACTAGCTATCATAGATGCTAAAAAGTACGATATAGACATCAGTAAGGTCTGTAACCTAGGAATACTTACCAAAACTATTATCATATAATTCAAATTAGCGTCCTACCACCACCAGGCGATAACAAACACATCTCATGTTTAATAAGGTTTTCAAATAACGGTACAGCTATTTAATAGAGACGTTTTACCTGAAAATAAAACGTTTATTAAATACTTACCTTATTTGAAAACCTTACACTTTTCATCCCTGCCTGGTGGCAAAACATGAGCCTAATGAAAGTAACTCGAACTTGACATAACCAATTCGACTACCATGATGGGGGTAGGACGTGACGTCAAATCAGAAAAGATGGTGCGAAAGTGATCGGACGGAAGAGAACGCTCGCCTCGACTCAGAAACGGAAGTCGCTTATCTCATGTTTAATAAGGTTTTCAAATAAGGTAAGTATTTAATAAACGTTTTATTTTCAGGTAAAACGTCTCTATTTTTATTTTATAGGAATTTGTAATTACCACTGGATTATTCTGACCTGAAATATAGAGTTTAATTTATTATTATACTTTAAACCTTAGTAGGTAGTAAATTTAATAATTTGCGTAGGTTCTGTTTTATATCGGAAAATATTTTAAGTTTCTTAACACATAAAATTGAAGGCATGCACGTCAACTTGTACACATACAAATAAAATACCTGACTAAAAATCAGAATGCTCGAAATTACAAATCAACAAACATAAAACACATTTTAATAAAATGAAGAAAATATTAATAAATACAATATTGCACATCAAATCGACTAGTAAATATTCACAGCGAACCACACTTTACCATCACTGATCAAACTTATTCGCCTCGCTAATTATAACCCAAACAAGCTTAATATTTTTATAATTTGTCATAATTAAACATAAAACTCATTTCGCTCAAGTCGACTCGAGTAATTACTTTGAAATACACGAATTTAACATATTTGAACTTATCTGATAAATCCTGATGGCATACCAGGGTTAACCCTTTTTCTAATTTGGATTCCTAGCATTTTCCCTCGCGTTTGGTCTGGTCGGCCATTAATGAACAGATTGTAATCGATTCGTAATGCTAGAGTTTTAAAAATAAAACGTTTCATTTAACGTAAGTCGTCAAGTTCTTTTGAACACGCACCATAAAATAGTAGTTTGAATTCTTCGCAGAGATTTCGTCAATGTAGCGTTTAAATAAATAAATAAAATAATAAATTCGGGACACTTCCACACACGGTCGCCTGACCCCAAACTAAGCAAAGCTTGTACTATGGCTGCCAGATACTGATATACATACTTAGATATTTTTAAATACATACTTAAATACTCACACCCAGACATAGAACAAACACAAATGTTCATCGTATAAATGTTTGCCATAGGTGGGAATCGAACCCACGCCCCCAAGCTCAGAAGGCAGGTTCACTACCAACTGAGCCACCGAGGCAGTCATTTCACAAGTCAGTTTGTTGGTTGGTTATCTTCTGAATATTCTTCCACTTCTTTTTCGCTAACATAATGAAAGCTATACAACAGCTGTCTTTCCCTGTTGCCCGTAGGTGGAAAGACGTGCGATACATTTAACCGTCCCCGGCTGCCATGCCGTGCCCTGCTGCCAAGTGGAAAAAAAAACTAATTACTGAGTGTTAAGAGTGAGTGATATATCAATAAAAATCAATGTTGTCTAAGGACTCCAAAACGTCTAGAGCGATTTTGATGAAATTTAGCAATCTTCAGGTTAGCCCAGCGCATCCAGGGCGCCCAGCCCAGATCATCTTGTGAAGTTTGGTAGCGAATAGATCAACAGAGCGGCCGCAGCTATAGGCTCTTATCTACAGGGTGATTTTGCATTCAAAATTTTCATTGTACTCATCATTATAAGTAACTTTTACTATGGCTTCAACTATTTTAGGAAGAAAAAAATCGGCTATTCCATAGAAAAATGGCATGCACCCGAGACAAAATGTATGGAACAGCTGATTTTTTTTCGTGTTAACAGAGTTGACTCCATAGTAAAAGTTACTTAAATTGATGAGTACAATGAAAATCTGGAAGCACGTCAATTAATTCAAAATAACCCTGTATGTATGAAACGCGACTGAATCTGCGGGCAGATGAGGTAGTCAAAGTCAAAGTGAGGTAGTTATGAACGTCAAAGTTTTTTTTTAAATAGACTAAATCGCCTTGTTCGGATAAAGAACCTCTACTCAGAAGAACAGGCAAGAAACTGAGGGGCGTTATTTTTTCAAAGAATAAATAAATTATTGTCTCACAAATTTTGGCTTACAACTAGGTAATATCTATACATTCTATATATGTAGGTAATATCTATACGTTCTATATATCTATCTAGTTTAGAAATACTTTTACACTCGTATCTTCCTACTGTTCAAATTCAAATTCAAATTCAAAATTCATTTATTCCTTAGACATAATTATATGCACTTAGAATCGTCAGTTTGTACAATATATTTATAATCAAATTCCAAATCTATGCTTATATTTATACATTACTTAATTATTATTATCATTAATTATAATAAATTATGAGAATTATAAAAATGTTATATTGTATATTGTAACTGTTATATTGTAAAGTCTTGATTCTGCCCATGTTCAACCTGATGAGCAATTATAAAATACAAGTTGGCGAACATCTATTTTAAAACAAATAAGGACTTTATCCAGATCCTGTTCGTATGAGATTAAATCCTTAATCATCTGGTGCGTTCATTGCTCAATTAATTTCTTAAGATTTACCCCTACCATTGGATAGAGTTGTCACTGTATTTCAGACCGCACCGGCGTCCTGCAGGGCTATTCACAATCATTCGGAACCGTTTCCGTTCGGATCCCAGAAATTTAAAACTCAAATTGATCGAATCTCAGTTTACTTTTATACATTTTGGAATAGGGAATCAAGTATGAATCCGATCGGAAGAAATAATCACGTTTAAAACCTTATGAAATCAGACAGAGATTCGAATAATTTAGGCTTAAAATGTTTGAAATCCGAACGGAAACGTTTCCGTATGGTTGTGAATAGCCCTGCTGGATCCGATTGAGTAGGCATAGTAAAAGAGACCTGCATCCAGCTGTGACTTTGGAAGATGACAGTGATCACTTTTTTGGTATTCATTCACAGAACTAAGAGATTGAGACCTGCAGGGCAATTCAACTAACCATAGCCGATGCTCAACTGAAACGTTGATGTTGCGTTTGTTCTTAAAAAACGGACTAGCAACGTCTCATTAGCGTTAACGTTTCACAAACGTGTCACCGGTAGTCCTGCTAGTACGTTTGTGAGACATTAATGATACTGAACCATTCTCCGAATTATTCATCCTTTTTTACGACAAACGCAACACCAACAGTCTAGTCAAGCATCGGCTGAACTTAGCTGAATTGCCGCCCTGGTTGTAACATATCGTCATCCATAACATATCGTCATGCCTTTCCCCCGAGGGAGCTGGCAGAGGTGTAATACAACACCCACACTTCGCCGGACGATATTGAGTCCCAAATGTGACAGGGGGTGAGCCTGTCGCCATACATCGGAATCCAGTCATGTAGCAGATGACATACAACCTTACCTGGTTGAAATGTACTGTAAAACAATCCCAATTTTGGTTTCCAATAATTTTGCTAAGCAAATGGTTAGGTCCACCTAATGGAGAATTTTACCTTTGTGATTAATAGTGTCAGTGGAAATTCAACTGATTTGTTCTTGCCTTCATTCTTCGAGCGTTATCCTTCATTATCATTAAACCTAGTCTTATTATTTTCACATTGTGAAATTTTGATATTCAGTGAGTTGTCCTTAGTAATGCCGAAGTTAATTTAGATTCAGTTGTGAGTAGGCGGGCCCGGGTAATGTGCGAGTGCCACCTATAACTAATACTCGCACGCCCACGGCGATCGGCCTGTTTGTATGATTTGAACCGTTCGGAGTTCATTCGCGACTTTATTGTCGTTCGTAGGTACCAACTTTGTTTTCACCTCAGATCAACCTAGAGAATAACGCGAACGGCGTATGATTTAGGTGAGGCCAAAAACCATCCAAAAACTACGCTACCCGCTTGGTCATTCTTACCTCGACATTATGCGCATTGGTTTATAGTATAATTTCGTGCACTTAATAAACACAGTGCATTATGAAAGTGTGACCAGGACTACATTTCGAGGTTATTTTTAAAAGCTGTGCAGTTTTAAGTCAATTTTGAAAAAGCAGTAACATTAAACTCTTACAAATATGTGCAGTTTTAAAATTTAAATTTAAATCTAATGAGGTTGTATATTGGAACGGACATGGCTAACGTAGGGTTTGTGAATTAATATTAGTTTTCGTGCAATTGTAAATGTTTTTCATGGCAACATTACCACGCACACAAGTTTAAAAAGAAGTGGCTTCAGCGAGATACAACGCAGTGTTCCATCTTTACCTCTAGGTTGATCTGAGGTTTTCACTCAATTGTTTGTAGTAGTTCATACTTAACATTCTTGCTTTTTTTTTTTTTGAGGGGAAATTTCAAAAGAGACCCTGCTACCATGGGGTGCAACTGGGTTATGTAAATTTACCTATACCTACTAAAAACCCCCCGGCGGCTCGCCTTGGCGCTCCGGGATCTCCAGATGAACACACCAGAGCCCTCAGCATCGTGCTTTAGCTCGTCCCTGGACAGTTACCCTGTTGCTGCCCCATTACGCCTGCCCGTACGACAGCGAAGGGCCATTCTACGCTGTCATACTTAGCATCCTATAGACTAGTATAGACAAAATTACCAGTTACCAGACCAGTAGGGTCAACTGGGGCAAATGCGTCTGTGGGACAATTGCATCTTTCGAGAATTACTGACAAACCCTTCACAAATTAGGCAACTAACGCCATCTTGTACAGATTATTGCAACTAAAACCTTTTTTCTTTTTTTCTTTTTATTTAGAATAGGTCGGCGTTTGACCACCAACTCGCCTAATGTTAAGCGACGTTGTGGTCTAAGATGGAGCACGACGACCTATAAGATACTTATTCACTCTAGTCTTGAAGTTTTGTAGAGTGAAGAAGTACAAAGACGGCAGTTGAGTGAGGCGCTACAAGTGCGCCACTGCTCAGACCCGTCTTCGGAACGGTTACACCGGACTACATCCCGAAACACGACTAGGTCATTTCACGGCATGGCTTGGTCCGGTGGGTGGTAACTAGCCGCGGCCGAAGCCTCCCACCAGAGTTTGCTACCCGGTTAGCACTACCCGGGGAGCACGTGTAGGGAATCAGAATAGAGTACACTCCTACGGACGTGGGTAGCTCAGCCCCCAAACGCTTAAACAAAAGGTATGTGAAGGGTTTGTCAGTAATTCTCGAAAGACGCAATTGCCCCATAGACGCATTTGCCCCAATTGACCCTACATGAAGTATTTTTTCCGTTGACTGCCTTGCTAGACATACTTAGGTGGTGGTCATGGAAATACAATACACAATAGGTAAGTAAGTTTACACGCTTAGTAAAGAGACATTAAGTTTCTGAAGTTTCCATTAACATAACACAACAAGCAACGAAATGGTCCGTGAAAATCTTGAAAACTATGTAATGTATGTAATCTATGAAAACTTGTAATGCATGAGAATTGAAGAATTTAAAAGTTATTAGTGTTTACAAGAGCCTAAGTTTTTACTTAACTAATGCTGATGATATTAAACGCAATTGAGCTTAACATAACATAACATATCGTCACGCCTTACCCCCGAGAGGGCTGGTAGAGGTGTAATACGACACCCACTCTTCGCCGGACGATATTCAGTCCCAAATGTGACAGGGGGCGATCCTGTCGCCATACACCGGGCTCCAGTCATAAAGCAGATTAAACAACCGAAAGAAATAAAAAACAAAAACGCAAAAAAAAACAGAAGCATTTCTTCATTAGTCTTGAAAAAAAGACTAGAAAGTCATGAAACGCAGCGTAAAACCACGAGCTGTTTTTAAAGGAGATCGGCATAGTTTGTTGGGTCCCGGGGCCAGTGGCGGACAGTTATGACAAAATATGAAAGATTATCTGTTGCAACATGGCCGCCTCGCTGATGTTTTAATTAGACCCGAGGCAAGGCAGTTAGCTGGACAGCCAATTGGAGCCTGCTCTTACGGGGTAGGGCTACCACTCGTATTTATCGTATTTTGAAGTGACAATTAAGCAAGTACAAATGAATAGTACTTACCAAAGTACTATTGTCCTAAATCCCCGTTTAAAAATTGCAGTTTGACATATCAATTCCATAGTGAAGAAAAAATTTCATTAATGACAAATTGATAGAGAAACATTGTTATTTCTACAATTTAAAAAAAAGGTAATAAAAGTGTATGGCATCAAAAGGGTATCATGTTAGTTATGAAAATATTTTTACAATAGCACTATGTTAATTTTGTAAAACATTGTTTTTATGCGTCATCTTTTTGACAGCCTAGTTGCAAGAGTAGTAAGCGATGGCAGCCTAGTTGGGAGAAGGCCCGCCTCTGAAGCCAGAGGGGAGCGGGTTCGAACCCAGCCGACGGCGCGCACCAATTTGTTCATTGTGTGAACATATGTGCGTATTGTATGTGCTATTGCATCTGCTACATGACTGGAGCCCAAGTATGGCGACAGGCTCGCCCCCTGTCACATCTGGGACTGAACATCGTCCGGCGAAATGTGGGTGTTGTATTACACCTCTGCCAGCCCCCTCGGGGTAAAGGCGTTACGATATCTTTCTGAATAATAAATGACCATTAAAAATAACTAAATTCTCGACTACTCTTATTTTGACTAAGTTTTATTCTTATGTACATAGATTTTTACATACTTAATTAATTTAACTTTAAATCAGTGCCAACCCTGTACGCAGATCTCTGTTAGTTACTGCTAAGGGATCGAGGAAATTATTTAACGCCTTTTCAGTGTTTGCGGAACTCTTCATTCGAACGCCAAATTGAAAGCACGCTCGATACTATAGCTGTCACCGTCCCCCTTATTGGAAAAGTCCTGTGTGTGAGAGTGACTTTGATAAATCGAACGTAGACGTAGAATTGGGCCTCTGCTTTCAATTTGCACATAGCTTATTAAGGTAGTGCTCCAGCACTGGGGGGCTATTCCTGCGCGTGAGATGAGATGAGATTTTATCTTGGTCACTCTCACACCTACGACGTTTCAAACGAGAGCAACAAGGACGATAAATGGTGAGATGAAAATCTCAAATCTCCGAATAGGGCCCCTGTAGTGACAACTACAAATTAACCTTTTTGATTTACTCAAAGGGAAAATAAACAAAAAGCAAGCTGAAATATTAATCCACCTTCAAAGCAAGTAATTATATCTCAATCGCAGAGTGAGTTATCAGAGCGATGTATTATCCCGAACCAATTACCGCGGCCGATTACTTCTCGCGATTAATCGATTCCACTCGCGATTTTAATATTAAATGCAGATCACTGCCCGATGAGTTATGCTTATTTGCTTTTCGTGTTCGTTGGTGGATAATCGAATTCTTGTATTTTTTTATTGAAAGTTTGGCTTCACGCGACTATGTTATGACATAACATATCGCCAGCCTGTGTTGTTGTGTTGTGTTGTATTATAACCTCTGCCAGCCCCTTCGGGGGAAAGGCTGGCAGAGGTATAATACAACACCCACACTTCGCCGGACGATATTCAGTCCCAAATGTGACAGGGGGCGAGCATGTCGCCACCGGGCTCCAATTATGTAGCAGATGACATACAATACGCACATAATTATGTATGCTCATCCAATTAACAAATTGGTACGTGCCGTCGGCTGGGTTCGAACCCGCTCCCTCTGGCTTGAGAGGCGGGCCTTCTCCCAACTAGGCTGCCATCGCATATTATTTTATTATTACGCGACTATTTTAATTAGCCGGAAAATGGTTTTTTTTTTTACCCGACTACGGCGAGAAAATAGAAGGGTTATTAAACATTGTTGCATGCCTCATTGGTAGGCATAACTTTTATGTTGGCTTCGGCTACGCTAATTATTTTACATTATTTTCTCCACATTTTCCTTTCGCCGGTTTAGTACGTTACAAGACAGGCCGACACTGCCATAATCCGTGCGTACTTAACATTAATTTTAGTAAAATTATTATTTAAGTTGTAATAACATCGATTTGTCTGAAAATTTCTAAGCATAAAATAAAACAAAATACGAAAGCAAGCCAGAATAAGCTCATAAAACTTTAACAAGCTTTCTTACAAATGACTAATTCCGTAACAATCTCAACAAGAACCGGCCCAGGACCCCTATTCTTGACGTGCGAGATGTTTCTTGGTCACTCTCACTCCTATGACTTTTCAAACGAGAGAGACAAAGACAAGAAAATATCTCTAACTGTAGAAATAGCCCTCCAGTGATGGAACCACCACCCGCGCTCGCTGTAGACCACACTGTGGACTTGTAAACTTTCCAAGTAGAGCCGTGGTCGCGTCTCTAACTTTACTGTAAAAAAAAAAACAAGTAAAAAAAAAGTTGATTAAGTTTTTTCATCGATTGCATCTTGCATTTGGCTACTATTGGTATTTCTTAGAGATCATGTTATTGCTGTGATTATTTTGATTTATTTTTTTATCATAATTATTTTATTTGTATCTGCAACAATCTCGACATGAACTAACCCAAGTGCCCTATCCAGCTTATACCAGTCGAGATCTTTTTTGTCATTGTCTCTCTCGTTTGAAAAGTCATAGGAGTGAGAGTGACAAAGAAATATCTCAAGTGTCGAGAATAGCCACGGATGGGACCATCTCCCCGCGCTCGCTGTAGACCATACTGTACAGTAGACTTGTAAACTGTACAGATAGAATAATAAAACAAAAGTTTGTTAAGATTTTTCTTCAGTAGTAGATTTGCATTTGGCTACCATTGGTAGGTACCAATAATCACAGCATTAACATGATCTCTAAAAGATTTTAGCGAAAAGTTAGTTAAAATTTTTCGTTGATGGTAGACTTGCATTGGGCTACTATTGGTATTTCTTAGAGATCATGTTATTGGTGTGATATCTCCGGCAGATTTTTGTTGGTAGTATTTGACTTGTGTAACTCAGCAACAATCTCGACAAGAACTGGCCCAGGCCAGTGCCAGGCCAGGCCGTGGCCAGTATTCTCGACGCTCGCGATGTTTCTTGGTCACTCTCACTCCTATGACTTTTCAAAAGAGAGAGACAATGACAAAAATATCTCGACTGTTATGAATAGGGCCCCTGTGATGAGACCATCTCAACGCGATAAAACTTTCCACGTAGAGCCGCGTCTCTAACTGTACAGATAGCACAAAAGTAGGAGAAAAGATACTTTGGAAATTTGCATCTTTTGAACACTAACCTATACAACGTGTTGTTTTGAATTCCTGCAGAATTTGTAGAGGTAGGTATACTCCACTAGCAGAGCACGAATAAACTATGGCAAATAATAATAAGCAACCTGTTCAATACATTTTGTCGACGATCAACAAACTTATTGTAATTTACAGCTGTTTTTCTCGATTTCAAGTTTGTCCCATAGTTTATTCGTGCTCTTCTAGTGGAGCAAACCTACCTCTACAAATTCTGCGTTAATGCAAAACAACACGTTGTATGTGTCAGCACCCATAGATACATACAAATGCCAAGTTGTCCCAGTCTGAGCTTCAATAAAAAAAATGATGAACAGACTCTAACTCAAAAATAAACTTTCCTTCTCCTTCTCCCAACTAGGCTGCCATCACTTTTTTAAAATGTAATAATTTAATTAATAATTAATAATTTGCAATTATTTAATTACAAAATAATTAAAATTTAATTACTCTGAAATGATCTACAAACTCGCAGAAAATCTTTGTTTTTTCTGCACCCAGTACAGCGCAAGATACAAGTGTCGCGTTAGATGTGCAGTCTCCATTCGCTAATTAGCCGGTTCGATTCCCGGTACAAGCTCCACCGGTCTCTTTTTGCACACACTTCTTGTCCTACAATTTTTAGCCAATAAAGATCGTTATCATTCTGCAATTAAAGAGTTTTCCGACCAATTAGGAATGCCTTTTGGAGAATTGTGTTCTTTCTTTCTCTCGTATAAGCAACTAGCTGTTAAACGCGACTTCGTTCGCGTTAATTCAGAAAATTGTATCCAAAAACTGTACGCGTGCAATTCTGTAACTAATTATCAAAATTAAATGTCATCAAGAACCGGGTGTTAAAATCTATCCAAGTATGTATTTAAAAGTATAAATGTATGAATATCAGTCTCTGGCAGCCATAGTACAAGCTTTGCTTAGTTCGGGGTCAGATGAACGTGTGTGCAAAATGTCCCAATTTTTTTTTAAAAGCTGCTTATACGCCATTTAGCCATGAAAAGCCTACAAACAGATAGACAGACAGACATAGTTATTTTCGGTTTTATAATAAGTAAGAAAGGATTGTTGCATCTGGGGCACACTAATAAGGCTTAATTTACATTGTCAGCCATTCGAGGAGAATGTAACGATATTGTCTCGACTCGTCGGCAATATAAATAGACCTAATACAGTTAATGCTAAAATAAGCCTATCTGTCGTTTTGTTAATTTAATGCTGTCATGGCAAAATGTCGGAACTGGGGCCCTTTTCGGATATTTGAGATTATTATCTCAACTTTTTTCGTCCTTGTTGCTCTCGTTTGAAACGTCATAGGTGTGAGAGTGACCAAGTTACAATCTCATCTCATCTCACGCGTAGGAATAGCCCTCCAGATGTTGATGGAGTTTTTCTATAAAGTAGTGTGTATATAATTACTTACATTTACTTAAAAATCAACGTATTTAAGACTATATCTGTCTGGGGCTTTTATTCAGTTAGTAGTCGTTGTTTAGGTAAGTATAATTTTTTAATAAACAATAATTTTTTATGTAGCTATTAGAACCTAAATTCTTGTTTATTACCCGACTTCCAAAAAAGTAGGAGATTCTACATTGATCTGTAGGATTTTTTTTTATAATGTACTTATCTGAATTTGTCTGTCATTAGGTAATTCACTCATCACTGTATACTATTAATTATTTATTTCATTTATCATATTGTAATTACTGTTTTGACATGTTCTCTCTCTTCTGACTCTTGTGTTTTTGACATTTATCGAACTGTGACGTGTAACTTTTGGAGTTATCAAAAAATTCTGATTTCTGATTACTTATACCCTTAGTACTTTTGCATTAGCCTAGGTTGCAAGCAAACTACTTCCTTACCAAGCTATATCAAAAACATTTAAGCCGTACCAACACACTTACCTATTTACATTTATGTACTAATTCATAGTCTACACTAGGTCTGTCCCATGGTGTCTCCCGTGGTTTAAAAAGTAGCTTATGTAATAATCTTGAATATAAGCACGTTCAGGCGCGCCCCCTGTCACATTTGGGACTGAATATCGTCCAGCGAAGTGTGGGTGTTGTATTACACCTCTGCCAGCCCCTTCGGAGGAAAGGCGTGACGATATGTTATGTTATGTCATAAATAGGTACCTAATTAAAAAATCTGTTTTGAGCGTGTGCAGAAGGAACAAACACACATACAAACACAAGCATTCGCCTTTATAATATACTAGCTGCGCCCCGCGGCTTCACTCGCGGTTGAAAAGTATCCTATGTGCTATTCTAGACTATAATCTATCTCTGTGCCAAATTTCATCCAGATCTGTTTAGCCGTTCTGGCGTGAAAGAGTAACAAACATCCATCCATCCATTCTTACAAACTTTCGCGTTTATAATATTAGTAGGAAGTACCATACATCATTTATATTGCATACCTATATTATATATTATATTATAGTTACTTTCTCTCCTAACATTAACGTAAGTAGAGTCCTTAACAAAGCTTTTAAAACACCATTCCCTTAATTAAGGAGACAGTCCTAATTTCGCACACCTTTCCTCTTAAAAGTCCTTTAAAAAAAGAAAACTCAGTCGAAATCCAACCTTAATTAACTTCGAATTCTAAGAAGGTAATTTCACAAATTACTTTTAGCTACCGGAGTTTGAGATGGACAGACAAGACGTGGAGCCTTGTCAAATTAAGTAGCTTCAAAAATTACTTGAGCATTCTTGGTGGTGATAAAAAAAGTTAATGTGACAGAGTTGTTCAGCTACCGGTTAAGCAAAAAATGTCACCCTGGTTTCGGCTTTCGATGTAGCGGGCGAGTTGAGTTTTGGTTTTAGTTCAATATGGCTAGATATTTGTTAATTGTGAAATTAAATGTATTTATTAGAGATAGGTTATTACAATGATCTTAGTAATTTGACTTTTATTCTCCTATTTTGCCGATATTTGTCATTTGAATCTGGTCACATCTAAGAAGTACTAATTTATAGGAAGTTTTTGGCGGGAACCGAAAAGATGGTGTCGTGTTTTTGTATTATTTTCTAAAACTTGTGATTCTTCGAGTGTTAAAGTGTAATAATGGTGGATTATTAACGTTTACCGGTTCGTCAACGTGCACGAGTGTGGGCAAATGATACAAACATCGCGAAACGCGATTTTTCGTGTTCTCTACAAAACTTCACTTAAAGTTTCAGTAAAGTATCCATAACTTTACTGGAATGGGGAAAGGGGAGGGATTCATCGTCTTCATCATCACCTCATCATCATCATCCCATCATCTGTTACTGAAGAAAAAATTATTACTAAGAATCCGACTGAAGGACGAGTATCCATGGTCATGAAAAATTAAAAAAAAAAAAAAAAAACTAATTTATAGGCTTGAAACAAAAGAAAGGAAATTAAAAAAAAAATTAAACAATCAAAAACTTATGTGTTATCAAAATTAATAATAATATGAAGTCATAGGTGCCGTAGTCGTAAAAATAAATTATGTGTGTGTCTGTTTTGTTTAATTTTTCTCATTCTAAATCTGATAGCTCTATGTAGGTATGGTGTCACTGTTGTCAGCCTATTGGAATCTATCCTATCAGAATACTTGGAGACCTTTCAAATTAGTTCCGTAGTATAAAGAGTATAACCCCCTCAGCAATAAACGTTGTACAGCCTCGAAATAGTTTTACAGTGTTTTGTCCTTTTCGATCGGGTTCAAAAATGTACAAGTAAGAAGAAACAAAACACTGATTATGTATAACTATTCCGAGGCTATACAACTTGTATTGGTAACGAGTAAATAATTAACACTGCTAACCTCGTAATCATCAAGCAGGTACAATTATAAATAAAACTCTGGATATTATGCTCAACAATTTAAGGCATAATTATTGTTATGCCAAAATAATAATATTGTGCGAAAATACCTTATTTATGCTAAAACATATTACTGCAAAAATAAAATTACGCCAAACAATTACGGCTAAAAAATTTTTGAAACAAAACGTTTCAGCGAATCAAATGGTATTATTCATTTAAGCTGTCTTTACATTATCCTTTTTTGAGTATGCTAGGTGAGCCAGCGTGCTAAAATTGGATAGCTGTTAGACAGTCAGCAATCCATTTTTTTCTATGACACAGGCATAGACACGCTAAGTCAGCATACTGCAAATATGAAAGTGTGCCATTACACTTTACATAGCTTCACTTTACTTTAGCCCGTTGATAGTAGGTGGGTATGACCTCCAAACAACATTCTGAAGATGGCACCTCATAAGATGAAGCTGTTTAGCTCAGAGTTCACTCTCTCGGGTTCTTCTCCCTCGGTTCCTCGGTTCTTTCGGGGTTAGGGTTCGGCCTCGAGGCGAACCTTTTTGCCGAGGCTGGACGCTGGGGGATGAGTGCCCCCAGGGCAATTTGGAGGGTGCGAGTTCCAGCCCGGCTCGCGCCGCCGGCCTCTCAAGCACCCTCATCCGATATGGTCCGGTGGCCACATCAGGGTTTGTGGTGCCTTCTTCTTTCTTTTTTTCGGTCGTCTTCGTCTGGGCCTCATCTTCGGAGTTGCCGCCTGATGTGCCCTCTTTGGCGTCAAGGCCAGCCATGAGGAGATCTCGAAGCTCAAAGTTAAATAAGTCGATAATTGTACCATTTCTAGCCATTTCGTTAACTCACCTTTTCCCCCAATATCCCTGTAACAGGCCCCATATCAAAAAGAAATATCACTCGGGACCGCGCGTCCAAATTAAAATTCGTGAATTCTGTCCTGCCTCCAACCTCCAAAATGGCGGCATTTGCGTTGCGGCGTATAAAACAATATTTTAAATCACTAAAATGACTTTTTAATTTAGCATTAATTTTGTTTACGCGTTTTTAAAGTACGCGTTTGTATGGACGGTTTTGGTTTTGGGGCGTTTTTTTCTTAAGAACTCAGATCAACATTCTCTAGTTTGATCTGAGCTTAAGAGTCCGACGACCATTTTAGACTAACTTCGCATTGGCTTAAGGTATTCTATAGCCATTTCGTCTAGAAGAAGAAGACGAGCGAAGAGAGCGAGTAATGACTAGCCGAGCCTCTAAAGTTACCTGATAAAGTGCAATTTCAATTTTTTTTATGACTTTTGCACTTCCGTAATCATTCATAAATAACTAAGAATTTCCCTTGTATTATGGATTCATTAAACAGCTAATGTAGACAACCTCCATAGGTAATGGAATTTTTGATTTGCTTTGTCTACCTATTGAATAATTCAATCAAAAGTGACCTCTTGCAAATGCAGAAATTTTTCATAGCTCTATTTTCGCTTGAGAACGTTTTAAAAAAAAAAACAAGAATATAGGGGCGGAGAAATATATATTTTATCAGAGTCCGCTCAGCTGTCTGGACGTGAAAAAGTAACAAACTAAGGCCTGCATGTTAAAACGACGCTCAGTCATGACTCTCGATTTAAAACTGTTTTGTGAAGTGAAACTTCTAATGCGACTTTCAACAAGGTTGCGTTAAACGTTTAACGCTACCATAGAAGGAGAATAGAAAGAGACAGAGCGAGACTCCTTCCTAAATTCATTTCCACATTACGAAGTTTCACTTCTTCCGCGCGGAGGGACTCCACGCACTATTTTTTAAGTATGGTAGAACCAGTTTTAAATCGAGATACAAGACTGAGCGTCGTTTCAACATGCGGGCCCAACACACGAA
Organism: Peribatodes rhomboidaria; assembly: GCA_911728515.1. Taxonomy (NCBI): domain Eukaryota; kingdom Metazoa; phylum Arthropoda; class Insecta; order Lepidoptera; family Geometridae; genus Peribatodes; species Peribatodes rhomboidaria. The sequence continues at coordinate 6,314,874 of OU452190.1, forward strand.
TAAATAAACTCACAAAGACTCGAATTACAGAATACTTTCGCATTGAATAATATCAACTTGTCGTATCGTCACGCCTTTCCCCCGCTGACAGAGGTCTAACACAACACCCACACTTCGCCGCACGATACTCAGTCCCAAATGTGACAGGGGGCGAGCCTGTCGCCATACACCGGGCTCCAGTCATGTAGCAGATGACATACAATAAGCACATACATATGTTCAAACAACGAACAAATTGGTGCGTGCCGTCAGCTGGATTTGAACCCGCTCCCTCCGGCTTGAGAGGCGGGCCTTCTCCAACTAGGCCATCATCGCTATATATCATAATATCAATGTAACGTGATTGTAACTTGCGACAATCCACAACCATGTTGGCGTTCATCAGTCTTTTTATAATTTAATCTAAAAATTCCAAAAGCAATTATAATAAACCTATTTAATTGTTAGTTTTTACTTAATCTCTGAACAATCGCTAACAACCTAATTTAGCAATTAGAAATCAACCTTATTACCTACCGTGAGAGGTCAGGCATTGTCATCGTATAAAGACTGTTAGGCTGCGTGTCCACTGAAGGAAGATGTGCAAGAAAGATGAGCGGAGCGCGAGGAAAAATCCACCAATGGGATCACTTCATTCACCTACACAGCGAATCATAGGATTACTTCATTTTCACAATCTCGCTCAGGGCGAGATTCACAGACTTCGATTTTATTTTGATGCAAAGTTCAAGAATCTCGCCCACCCAGAAAGTTGAACTTTACATTAAAGTAAAGTCGAAGTGCGGTATGTGAATCTCGCTCTCAGCAGCTTTTGTAGAAATAGGATAACGAAATGACGCATTTGTACAAATAAAACAAAAGAGCTAGAAATGTGTGCGAGGGCTACGAGCAAGGCGGTAATGTAGCAAGGCACGCTGAATCATCCATCAGAGATCGGAACGCGGTGGTGATGGAGGCTCTGGGTCGGGAGGAACCCATGATGTTATGATAATAAGAATTGGAATAATTTCGCGTTTTATAGAAATTGTGGTTACATCTCAAGCATTCATGCTCACTATCGAAGGTACCTTCTTGCGGCGGTGTCGTGTGTCGGGTCGTTCTCTTCCCTCAAAAATGGTTGAGGAGAGCGATGGCTGGCACATGCGTCATACTCGTGATCGGGTGCTGCTTGCGGGTCTGCTCGTGGTGTACTCACAATGTAATAAGTAAATCTAACCTGACCTTAGATTAAGTCTTTATAACTAACCCCCTCTACCTCTATTCCCCTTAAATAATAATTAAGATTTAAATTAACAAAAAAGGTCACGGTCCCCGGGACACCGGGGACCGTGACCTTTTTTGTAGTGCAGTGTAATTTTTAAATAATAATAAAAAAGTTACGCTGAAAAGAATCCGCTACGCATCCACTCACAATTCAACACTGCAGTTCTACATGAAAAAGCCGAAAAAAAATCGTTTCAACCACAAAACATCTTCTAGAAATGAGTATTGTAAATTAAACATTTTCACGACCACACCGCGGTATTTGACCTCCACACACAGTACTACATACATACATTTGACACATTTTCCCAGCTTCGCTACACTTCCTCGCATTTCTCCTGTGAATACGCACCCTTACATGCATTGTCACAGTTCAATGATACCCATTTGTTTGATCATTATGTATTGAACTACTTTTTAATTCAATTAATTACCTATTGAATCAATGTAATTAGCGTTGTAAAAAGATCTAAGCATTTAAAGAAAAACAATATGTAATAGGCATCAAGTAATGGGGAGTATTCTGTGGAAAAACATTATAATGGGATTAGAAACTACCTACCTACGTAGTAAAAACATAATTGATATTCGACTAACAGACCTATTGAAATCATACAAATAATCATTCATTAAAATGGTGTTTGTAAAATAAATCAAAATATCAAAAATAGCTTAGGGATGTTCCACGAAGGTTTTACTACCCGCTGAGCCTTTTTCGTTCATTCACTCATTCAGTCATTCATAGAGTAGGTAGCGTAACTGAAAATTTTGATCTTATTGATTTTTTGAAGTTGAATGTTTAAAATGTTTATGGTCGTTATGTATGGTGCTGTGATAGAAGATAGCTTTTAAGAAGGTATTTGCAATATTTTAGGTACTACTAGTAGGTATTTATGCACACATACATACAAAAATATCTACTGTTCCACATTTACAAGAGCGACAAAAACGAAATTTGATGGGTTTACTTATGTATTATTATCAAGATTGCTAAGTCCTGGTATGTTTTATTTTGACAAAATCACAGTTGCAGACGTAATTGAATTTGAAATCCTTTAATAACCAATGTTATGATGACGACTGCCCACAGAGCCATTCAAAATGTAACGTTCCGAGATTTCTCATTTGTAATGGCGAATGATTGCTATTATTAACACAATAATATGAGATTTAAGGACTTCAATTTTACTTGAGACTTAATAAATTGAATATCACAATTGCATAGATAAAAAACCTAACAACAAAGAGAACCATAACCAAAGCTAGCACAGATTAAAAAAAGAACAGTGTCGTTTTCACGTTCACAATTCTCGACGTGACTCTACATTGTCTCGCAGCGAGTGACGAGGCATTTCGATTAAAATCGATTTTATTGGATGCTATTGAAGGCCCTTTGTTTGCAAATATCTCGAGCCTGTCTGCCTTATCTACGGCTTTTTATTGGCCGATCAATAAACGTAACTAGGGAAAAACGCTGTCATTAACCAAGTACTGACTGTGTAAGTTGAGTACTTGCCTTGATTGATGTATTCAGACAGGATATCGTTTAGCGTTTTTAAACCGTATTAAAAGTGCTCGTACATAATTTTACGTCTTCCCATGGTCGTTTACATAGCATTAATGATGTTTTCATCTGAGTTCGTTCGAAATATCGGATGACTTTTTTGTCCTCACGGCGTATGCAAAAGAGGACATTTGCATCCCCCGAAACCACATTCGGCCTAATTTGGATGCGTCCGTCGTTTCTGTTGTAATCGTTAAAAGGCACGCACGGTAGCAAAAACCTTACAAAACCCAAAACAATAAATAAATAAAAGAACAATAAATATAATTAAAAACGACAAAAAGCGTCCGTCCGCATGACGCGGGTACAAACGGTTGCGCGCTCGCGACGACTCTATATTATCGCATATCGATACAAATTTGGATCCTTGTCTACGGAGCAAAATGTGCCTTGTTCTTACGTCGTTAGTGACTAAAATTGCACTTTTGAACCCTGATACTCGTTCAACATTTTGTCACCAAACGTCACTTATCCAGAAGCAGCTCATTAGAGATTTTTATTTTTGATAATAGCTACAAGGACGAGAATCATGTGTATTCTACTTTTTACCAAATTCAAAAATGGAATTTAAACGAGTCAAATGTTTATAAAACGTGCCGATTTCGACCATTAACAGAAAGAATAGAGATGGAATCATTCGCTTTAATCGTAAATCGATCGCTTAGGACAAAGCTTTGTCGATTTTCTGAGCGTGTTTGCGTCTCGAATCTATGACAGGTCAAAACGCATAGGTCCTAATAAGGCCTGAGATGGCCAAGTAATGGGTATTCCGTTGTCACTGTATCCCAAAATTTATTGCGCCAATTAGTAGGATCCACGTGAAGGGGTTTATCTCGGGTTTCGATCTCACTATTTGGGAGGTAACGGTCGATAATGGTCGAATTTCGGAGAACGCTTTAAACTTTTTTTTTTGACAACTATGGTAGACATTTTCGGAAGCGAGAATGTTACAAGTTAATTGGATGGAAATATTCCGACGCCGACACATGGTGGGTGCTTATAAAGTACGTTACGTGCACAGATTAATTAGAGAGCCACAGCTACCGGAGTTTGATCTTATAACCGGACCAAAAGATACGAGATAGTTACCGCCGGTGTAATTGCCTACTGGATTTTTATTCAACATAGTTTAAGCTTGATGAATCTATTTCTAACTAAGAAAGTAATGAAGCAGTTCCCATAATGATACTGTGGGCTTATAAAGTTAATTAAACTGTAGTTTATTTTATTGTACGTGAAGCTAAAGAAAGTTTAACGTTAGCTCGGAGAGGTAATAATTATGACCAAAAAAATTAACGAAGATAAAATGTTGTGTTCTGGATAATTTGAATGCTTATACTAGTTTTTTTTTTACTTTCTTATTACACTTGTTTTATAGAAAAATACTAGCAATTGTTATTGCTAGTATTTTTATTCAAAATAATAATTTTCAATTGTATTCTGTCTACGTATTATTGTTAAATTTTATATTATATTTTATTTGTATCAGTTTTTTTTTTAATTTTATTCTTAAATTTTTTTGTTCGTTTTTTTTGTAAGGATATTTTAACTCAATTTCTGTGTTAGTTAGTACTTATATTGATAATCTTGTTTGTAATTTCTTAGATTTATTGTTACACATAAGCTGTATAATTATAATGTAATGATTGGATATATTAGTCCGTAAGTTCCATTTTAAATAAATAAATAAATAAAAATTCAATTAATATTTATTCCCAATGCCAACTAAAACTTTCGCAGACATTAATAGAGCAAAATATACCTGTTTATTATTTTTAAAAGAAGACATTGTAAGTCATGGAACTAAAAGTACTTTCAATTTTTTTTCTTCAGTTCATTATTACTATAATGACAGCTGTAGTCTCCATTTAGAACTACGCAGACGGACATCCTAATCGGATTTCTGAAAAGTCGCGCAAAACAAAACGGTCTTTACCAAGCGTAACGACCAAGATTGGTTATGCGCGATTAGACAAAACATGCACTTGGTAGGCACTTTTATTATTACATACATAAATTAAATCTTTTGTCTTCTCTAAATATCTACTTTAGTCATTGTAAAAGTGACTAAGTAGTTAACAAATTAAAAAAAAAGCTACAACTTACATCATAAAATCGAAAATCTTGGTTGAACTCATTATTCGTATGTTTTATTTTATCTGACTTTAAAGTTTTAAATTACGAGCAGCAATCCACTGTAGGTACATCCCACTAATATTATAAACGCGAAAGTTTGTAAGAATGGATGGATGTTTGTTACTCTTTCACGCCAGAACGGCTGAACAGATCTGGATGAAATTTGGCACAGAGATAGATTATAGTCTAGAATAGCACATAGGATACTTTTTAATCGCGGGTGAAACCGCGGTGCGCAGCTAGTGTCCAATATTTTTAATGTAGGGTCCCAAAAAAAAGAGCGCTGAGAATACGATAAAAAAATATAAATTGATATTAATCATCGCATTTTGGAATCCCACGCGATATAATATAGAGTCGTAATTTTGTAATAGATTAACTCATAAAACTACCAGAGCCACACACTTCTTCAGTGTAAAAAAAATAATGAATGAAGTGTTATTGAATGAATGAAAAGGTTTTTTTCACAACCTGTATACAACTTTGGGTGATAAAAATTTGTATTGTTAAAATTTGTATTATTTATGATCTCAAAATTTATTTAGTGAATGGGGGCGTCGAATTTTTGAGGATGGTTGAAAAAATTAAGTGACCGTTCGGTTTGGAGAGCTTTTGTGAATGGGAAGAGTAAAGTTAAGATATTTGTTATGCCATGGTATGCTATGGTCTTAATATTACTCTATTTTGACTAAAAAATCGACAATTTACTAAATTGGTACTTGTACCAAACTTAAGAACGAACTTAATTAACTAATGATCACTTGCACTAAACATAGAATTGCCTAACGCCTTGCTTAATTAGTTTTGAACTACCTCTAGCGAAGGGTTATTCCCAAAGTACTCCATTCTTTTGTTTTAGATCCATTCTTTTGATTGATTAAATATAAGATTAAGTTAAGATTTTCCTAAGACAAGGCTTGAGGTTCGTGTTATAAAAATGTAGGTAGGAACTAGCTAGAAGTAGATTAAACTAAATCATTATTCTAGAAAACTTAAAGGCTAAAGTCAAAGTCAAAGTCAAAATGTTTTTATTCAATTTAGGTATCAAAGATACACTTATGAACGTCAAAGTTATTTAAATAGACTCGACCGCCTTGTTCGGACAAAAAGCCTCTACTCAGAAGAACAGGCAAGAAACTGAGGGGCATTATTTTTTCAAAGAATAAATAAATTACAGTCTCACAAATTTTGGCTTACAACTAGGTAATATCTATAAATACTAGTGGCTACTTGGCGGAAGTGGAAGGCTCCAGACATCTTTATCTTCTAAATAATTCTTAACCTTATAATATCCTCTTTTCATTAGGTAATGTAGTTTTTACATGTGATTTGAATTTTCCCTCGGTGAGCCCTGTTATATTTTTCGGGATTTTATTGTAAAAACTAATGCAGTTGCCTAAAAATGACTTTTTTGACTTAGTCAGTCTAAATCTCTGTACAGCTATCCTATCCTTATTTCTAGTGTTATTTATATTGTGATAGTCACTGTTCAATTTAAATTTATGTAGATTTTTGCGAACGTGCATAATATTTTCAAAGATTTGCAAAGAAGGTAAAGTTAATATATTTATTTCTTTAAATAAATCTCTCAATGATTCACGGGGACCCATTCCGTAGTTAGCGCGGACCGCTCGCTTTTGCAAAATAAAAATGGCCTCTACTTCAGCAGCTGATCCCCACAGCAAAATGCCATATGACATTATGCTGTGGAAGTAAGCAAAGTAAACCATCCGAGCTGTAGCTATATCCGTCAGTTGCCTAATCTTGCGAACCGCATAAGCAGCAGAACTAAGTCTCCCAGACAGAGCACTAATATGTGGACCCCATTGCAGTTTGGAATCAATGCTTATACCCAGGAACACCGTCGCCTTGTCTATGTTAAGTTTATCGCCCTCAAGCATTACGTTTGGTTCTATATATCTAACATTAGGCATGGAAAACTTTAAACACTAGAGTGAATAATTACCTTATGGGTCGTCGTGCTCCATCTTAGACCACAACGTTGCTTAACATCAGGTGAGTTGGTGGTAAAACGCCGACCTATGCTAAATTAAAAAAAAACTAGTGATGCAAGGACTTAGACAATACTTACTTTCAGTGCAAGTAGCCATTTACAGTAAACGTTACAGTTATCTACGCTAAGCTATTTAGTCGACACTTAAACTATCACTAAAGGCTACATTTCCGTAGAAAATCTTAATCTAAGAGTCCGGCGACCACTTTAGACTAACTTCGCATTGGCTAAAGGTTTTCTATTGCCATTAGCAAGTTAAGATACTGACGAGCCTTTAAAGTTTCCTACAGAGTGACAAAGTGCAATTTCTTTTTTTATGACTTTTGCACTTCTCTGATAATTCTTAAATTACTGATAATTTCCGTTGTATTATGGATTCATTTAAAAGCTAATGATGTAGACTACCTCTATAAGTAAAGGGATTTATGATTTGTAACATAGGGATATTGTTAGGGATATTGTTTAGGGGTAGATATTGTTCATTTAATTGTACATGCTAAATTTCATCATAATCTGACAAATGGTTTTCAAGAAATTTGACAAGCGCGTTTGAATGGAAATTTCAGAGCGTCGCGGGACCCTTAATGATAGTTTAAGTAATCTATCACTAACTAACTAACTCTAACTATCACAAGTTCAGATTTCCTATGGAAATGTAGTAATCATTAACGACTCTGAGTGTGACAGTTATATAGTTAGTTAGTTTTTACCTAACCAAAAAGCAAAAAGTGATTTGTCTAGGTTTGTAATTTCGCTGTTATTGATCAGGCACACGCTGAATTGAGATACATCAATACATGAATGTAGTTTTTTTTCCCCACAGACTACAAACAATATGACATATGTTACTTTTCTCTTAAATAAATAGATATCTATTTCCCTTTTCACTAGGTTAAAGAATTTTATCACTACAGTTACTACTTACAACATTACAAATAGTTCCACCGCATAACACGGCATCTATTTTTACAAAAATCGTTTTACCGAAATTTTATGACTCGAAAATTAATTTGACAAAAGACCGCGAGACCGTCTTCCCACGCAAAAAGGTCACAGGATGGTCAAAAGACTGTCTGTCATCATCTGACCGAACAAAATGCACGTATCGATATTTTTACGGCTTATTAATTTTGAACCGACATTCATTTTTAACAGTCACGGTGATTTGATCAGGTATTTTTGGATAAACTCGGATTTTCACACGAATTTACGCTTTTTGACACAGCTCTAATGGAACGCATTCTAAAACGACATTCAGTCATGAATCTCGATTTAAAACTTGTTTTATTCGTACTTACTAAAATTACAGGATTTTGGTTTCAGGGGGTTGAGGGGGGTTGGGTTTGTTATTGACATAGCTGAGGGTAAACTTTATCAAATTATTGTTAGGTAAACAAAAACCACTTTAAAAAAACTGTCGGATTTTATTTTTGTAGATTGTGACACTTCTGTGGGTGCTTATGAGTAAGGTCCTTTTCTGGGATCCGCTATATAGAAGTAGTATGTACGTATCATAAAGTATTTCCCTACAAGATAAAACCGTATTCATGAAAGTATCAAGAACGTTTCTGCGCAGTAGCTTTTTCTTAAAACAGACATCCAGTACTTATGTCAAACTTATTTTCATTTTATTTTTGCAAATTGAAAAAAGTCTTTACATTTTTCAATTTGCAGTACGCTAGTGTGCTAAAATTGGGAAGTGTAATGGCTGTTAACATCCATGTTTTTTCTTTTGCTCGGGTTTAGCCACGCTAAGTTAGCATACTGCTAATTTGATTGTCTAATTGCCGCTTAAGTACCAGGGAGTCTATACAGGGACCCTATTCGGAGATTTGAGATTTTCATCTCACTTTTTTTTACCCTTGTTGCTCTCGTTTCAAACGTCATAGGTGTGAGAGAGACCAAGATAAAATCTTATCTCATCTCACTCACAAGAATAGCCCCCCAGGCCTTATTCTAAGATACAGGCAAATTTTGTTGTTATGTTTAGGGGTCTAAAAAAATTAAATGTGTCAATGTCATCCACAATACTGTAGCGCGCAGCTGCATTTTAAGTATAAAGTAGACAAGAAAGTATCGCCTAAGACACAGTTGCACATTGTAATTATGATAGTTAACTTAAAAAGGAAGGTAAGTTAGTTCCCAAAAAACAAGTGTAGCGAGCTACTTTGAACAGACTTTAAATGCTATTGCAAACATTGCATTGCAAACATGCAACATACAAGTGGCTAGTCACATGATCCTATCTAATCTACGTCACAAAATGCTGTTTTCAATTTTACGAGTACGCTTTAAATTTTTACAGAACCGACAATAGGCATTCCAAATTTAAATCCCAATTCAAACAAAAATTCCAACGCACCCATCATTTTCGCACGAAAATTTCTAACCTATAATCTCTGAAACGGCGCCCCTCATGAATAAAACTAGCTGGTGTATAAATTCAAATTTCCTCTGCACCACACGCTCATTTCCATATCTCGGTCCCCCTATGCTAAAACCTTTATTAAAACTCCAAGCAAAAAGCGTCACCGAAGCGAAGTTATTCCGTATCTTCGTTCGGAAATAGCATTATCGGCCGCGAGCCCGAAGCGCACACGTCTGAGCCAATAGGGCATTCTTATCAGAAAATGACTCATTTCAAATGACAGAGTGTTCTAAAGCGTTTTCTAATAAGAACGCCACAATTGATCTCTCTCTTGAAATACAAATATCAACTCTATTTTCTAAAGCTTTAGGTGTCTTTTCATGTAATGTAGAGCCATTCGGTTGTGTCCGTAAAATGGCGGCACTCGCGCGGAGAGGAAATTGGAATAAGAAAATTTGGGGTGTAAAATGAAAGATAGACGAGTGCTAATTTCCGGCTATTACTACGTCTCTTTCTTTCCCGTACATTTATTGCGGCGAATGCGTTCTGGGGTGGCATATCACCGTCTTTTTCTAGCGTGAAGCGGCTTACTATTTAATAGGGTGTTATAAAACGTACCATAGAATGGAAACTCGTGCCGATTTGATTTGTTTGGGTTCCATTGGGTAGAGTTAACACGTTCGTGCTACGATTTTTTATGCAGGTAGAGTAAGTACCTGATTTTATTTAAGAAATTAACTAGTTTCAACATAATTTACCAATTTCCTGCTATTTTCCAATTTAAAAACTAAGCGTTCTCATAACAAAATCATTGTTGTTATTGTAGAACGAAATAAACAATCATTGGAGACAAATAATCTAAAATAATACGGCAAACAGGCTGCTTACTAGCCAAACTTTTTAAACAGCGTAGTTATAAGGAATTAGTATGAAACACTTTTGTTTTAATTTTATTTTAGTTTAGGCGAGTGAGCACCAAGACAAACCATTTGATTTTACCATCTAAATATAATTATGTACAAAAATTTTAAGGGACAATAAATACATAAAAACTACTTAGACTACAAACACTTAACATTAACAAACAGGAAGCTACCTTAGTATTTATAGTATTAATAAAATAGCTTGATGTGTAATGTAGATACTTAGTTCCAAAATTAAATTTGTGGTGTATGAGAATTATTGATATTGTTATCCTCTCACACTCAAGATGTTAGTATAGTATGAGTAACCTTTATAATTAATTAATTAACATTTGTAAAATAATTAGTGTAAAATCTCCATAAAACAGTCAAGTATCAAATCTACGTAGACCTAGCTCCCAGCATTATTGAGTGGCAATATCGCGACATGTCTGCACCGGGCGAGCACTCAATAGCAAATGACGGCTTCGACCGAGTTCCGTCACGTCACGGCGACCGGAATTTATCGACTACCCGCACACAATTCGATTGACGACATTCTATTCGATTTGAACTACTTTAGTTGCGAAATTATTATAGGAAATAGGTTACAGGAATTGACGTAATAGTTAAGTATTCAATAGATTATTTGATGGATGGAATAATTATTATTATAAACTACTAGCTCGCCCCATATTGTTTTCCGCGCCTAAAAATAGCCTATATATTTTATCAGGGTTTAAGCTATCTCCAAAGCAAACTTTACCCAAATCCGTTCATCCGTTTGAGCGGAAAGAAGTATCAAACAAACACACACAAACTTTTGCATTTAAAATATAAAAGTAGGATAGGTAGAGTTTTAGGGTATTACTGGCAAAAGTAGTAAGTATTCATTAACCTACTTTCAATTATATACTAAGTACTGTTTTAGTACATAGTGCTTATTGAGGATCGAGGCCCTACAAATGTAATGACTTATTCAAAGCATTAGACACACCAAAATACTCTACCTAACATTATACCCTACCCTATTAAGATCACCCAAGTAAATCTATCCTAAATCACACTATAATCGAAAGCCATTATTGGTCTAATCACCCCTCGTAACTCGATCCGGGGCTATCAGCTATAAACGTTCTCTGTAAGCACCTATAGCTAAATGAAATAAATCAGCCACGACGCACCACGTTGGGTGCCATTTTTATGACATTGCGATTGCTTGAAAAATAAACTATTTTTATAATCATCTGCCTTTTGCGAATTAACAGAATGACTCAAAAAATTGGTACAGACATAGAAGGGTTAAATAGAGGGGCCACAATCGTTTTTTCTTAACAAATTTGGAATCCGAGTTTTTTAAATTCTAGGTTAGTACTACTCGGTCATAAAAAACTTTATCCGTTGTATGTAGATAAGTCTATGCATATGCATACCTATATAATAGTTACGACGATAAAAATATGTGTATGTTCGTATCAAATTAAAGTTTCCGAGCTGCAAAAACTTAGAGACAATTAATTCAAATCGATTTCCACTTAAGCGAACGGTCGCCGCGAACGATCAGAATTTCAAATTCGCTTCCAGAAACCCAGCCAGCATGGTGTAAAGGTTCTTTTTTGATTCCAATATGCCATTTAAACGGGACGCACCAAAAGAAATGGTAGCTGCAACCGAGTTAGGTTGGCCAGCCTGATGCTATCTTGGCAGTTGGCACACCTGACCGACGCTAATTGGACAATAAATCAATTCTTCCCCGCTTCTTATTGGCGAATCGTGGCATTCCAATATTGAAAATTTGGCCGCGCGATATTGACAACATGATAAAAAACAATAGGCGGTTATCTTTTTCTTTTGTGTTCATCTCTGGGCTCCGGTTCTTATTAAGGCTGAATCGTTTATGTTTTGTTTGTGTCGGGCCCAATGTCTTATCGTTTAGACAATTTGTTTTGGAGAGCTCGTTATTGAATTATTAATATTGATATTTTGTGGTCCTTATCGACGTGACAGGGACAAAAAATAACCAAAAAGGAAATGGTAATGCGCGAGCAATATTTTTGATCTATGGCTTTAATAAAATGATGGGCGCTATAAAAGGAATAAATAACACTAAGGGAGCTGTGTACGCGGGCGTCATCCATTATTAGAGTATTAACAAAACGGAACGCGCGCTGGGCTAATCTCGGCGCGCTCGGCGTAATTAAATTCTCAGAACAAGCGAGCTATTAAAGCGAAACGGTAGCGCGTCGCCCATTACGAAACGGAACGTGCATAATTATTTCGTTCCCGCCTTTTTTTCTTATTCAGAGTTCGATTTTCGAAACCCCGCGCTAATGTACCGTCTCCGCCCTCGGGCACGAAGTCTTGTAAACAATGTTCTCATAAAATCTTATTCAATTACCTTTCGTATTCACTCACTTAAATTAAACTGATTAGTTTTCTTTTAATTAGTTTTGCGAATCCAGCTTGAAGGACCTAAAAGGGATAAATACGCGAATGAATGTTATTTATGTACGTCTGTTTGATGTTGGGGGTTTTATACGCGTAGCACATGAGCAATGTTGCCAACATGTCCACAAAAACTCTTTAGTTTTTTCTAACCAGCCAGTCCAGACCACCATGGTATTCAAATGAGGCATATCATTAGCCGTGTATAAACAATGTCGTAAAATGACAGGCAGCAGAGGTTGTCACATCCTTCGTATGATATTATTCATGATATCTGTGGACTGATCTACCGTTCGTGGTACTGTTAACATGTATTTTGACAGATGACATAAGTTTGGCGCCCTATCGCCAGTTCGTCATCTCTTACGATGAAATAACAATTCGGATGTAATAATAAGCTCCCGTCTTACGTTGTCTGATAAAGATGCGTGTGTAAATCAATGTAATGGTTTAGTTGGACTTCGAGCTGAACTGGGTTTTATTGCAGGGTGAAACTATTTATGACTGTTTAAGTAACGAATTGTGTTTTTTTATTTATATACTTCATTCATTCGCAATTTCTCTGAAATCCATAACATTTTCGTGCTGGTAGATAACGCAGCTCTGAGTCTTCAGTGTCGCTAGAGTGATGTCAACCTTTCGTGTGTCGCACCAGCGTGCAGTCAAACTTCGGTGTATCGCGGTTCTGATATGTCGCACTAGCGTTATTCGTACTTCCATTTGTCGCGTTCACGTGTGGACTCAGCTGCGAGTATAGGTAGGTAAGTACTGTTACTAGGGGCCTAACATGACCATACCATTTTGAAGAGTGACAGCAGTTACCAAGGGGCCTACCATGACACCTAATTGCCATGATAGTTACGTTTTGTTTCCGACGCTGCGTGATCGCGAATTGTATCGCTGTAGAATAAGGTCCATTGTCATACAGCAAAACAGCAAGCAACAGCAAACAGCAGCATAACGTAACCATTATGGCAGTAAGATGTGATGGTAGGGCCCTTGGTTACTACCGCCACTCTTCAAAATACCTTATACAAATTTATGTATTATCCCAAATTAAACTTCGCGGTAGGTACCTGTGTAAATGAATTTTGCTCGATCGATAATATGAAGATTTAAACTCAACGAAATCGTAGATTTGGTCCAAAATTGTCCAATTAGTCGACTTAATGAACGTGTTGTAAATGATTTACTTCGGTCTTGCTTAAGCATCATGAGCGATGATAGCCTAGTTGAAGAAGGCCCGCCTCTCGAGCCAGAGGGAGCGGGTTCAAACCCAGCCGACGGCACGCACCAATTTGTTCTTTCTGTGAAAAAGAATATTAATAAAAATAACTTTTTGACAAATACAACAGAATTAAATTATATACAGTTGAATACAAATATTAAACAGATAAAAGTATTTGGCAATAGGAGTAAACTCAGCGGTGTACTGAATTTTCACACAGAGCTGGTTTTCAGCTTACTCCATTGCTCGAGCTTATATAGGTGATGGTCGAGCGGAAAAATATAATACCTGTGTACAAGTGGGCGTATTGTATGTCATCTGCTATACATTACTGGTACTCGGTGTATGGTGTATGGCTCGCTCCCTGTCACATTTGGGTCCGACGAATTGTGGGTGTTGTATTACACCTCTGCCAGCCCCCTTGGGGAAAAGGCATGACGATATGTAATTAAGCATCGATTGACGTCACTACGTGTTGCTGAATGCTAAACCTGGCGGGGCACCTATATTATTTTACCAGACAACAGTTAGACCATAGACATAGAGTAAAGACCCCTAATCGGTCAAAAATAATGATTCCAAAAAAAGTAAACCAAACCATTGAAAGTCAACCAATTCACTAGTCAGTCTTCGATGTCATCCAGTAGCGGTTACGTCTCCCCACTAACCAATAAATATGGTGAACTGTGTAGTCCACTCATGCCGAAATTTCAGAATTTCCAAAACAGTAAAAAAAGGCAACGTCACATATCATCCGTAAGTCTTAGATATATTTTATGTGCTTTAAAAAGCTAATAATTGTAATTAATTCTTAATGTCAACAGAGCGAAAAGTTGCTGAAAAAAGTGTTGCCACAAGGTATTTTTATATTTTCCCTTTAATAAACTTTAGGTTTCTTAAGGATCCAGTTTAGCCGATCAGTGGACAAAAATAATTCGACAAAGTAAAAATGAAAATTAGTGAAAACTTCGTCGCCCCTATAACAATTTGCTCTGTGCACCTTCGCAAGAAAGAAATATACTTAATAGTGAAATATCCTGACAAGCAGGCGTCAGTTTTATTTTTATGTAAATGTAATATTATTTTATTGCCGAAAAAATAACTTATAATATGTATGATGTAAATAATGATAGTGTGTAAATTTATGTGTAAATAAGATAAAATCAATAGTTAAAATCAATAGTAATCCCTTTACTATTGATTTTAACGCAAACTCGTACTCTTGATTTTTACTTAAATTCTTACCTTTTACCTACTCTGATTTTAGTTAAGGTTTACATACAATCTATAATATTAGTTTGTAGAATAGTGTCATGAATGGATCTGGGTAAGGCTTTGTGTGTAGTTTAGCACTGGCCTAAGCTGGCCTAATACTTTGTTTCCGGTCTTGTGATTTCTTTAAACTCTGATCGTTATATAATTTACCCAACTAAATCGGGTAACCTCTTTTAATGGCCAGTTCATCACGTATAGAAAAAAAGGTTTTATTAAGGTACCAAAATAAATTTGACACGTTTCGAAATCGTGTTTTGTATGAAGACTATCCTTCTGGACCTATGTAATAGAGCATATTCTGTGAGTTAGACAGACCAAATCCGCGCACCACTGTCAACATCAACGTCGCCGAGGTTTTCACGCTGCGGAGAACCGGAACAGCTATCGAAACATAAAAAAAAGTGGCTTCCATGCTGAATCATCAGTAAGTATTGGGAAATCGACGCAAGGAGGAGAAGAACCGCTATCCACCTACCAGATATAGCCCCAGGCTCCAACCTCCTACCATGTCTTGGCTAAACTGAATAAACATCAGGATAGGACGCATTTCGGAACCGGAAAGGAGCTCAAAACATACAACCTAAAGAAAATATATTATGCGATATCTTTTCTTAAAAATACCTAATAATTTAAACTCTTTTAACATTGTATTGTCACGAGAACTAAGCGTGAGAGCGAAGTTTCTTAGAGTAGCTTGTCATTGGAAGTATCTATCCTATGCTTTAGAAGTTTAGAACACAGACATAGGTAATGTAAAGTGGGTAGGTAGGAAGTATTCAGTGCTTTAGAAGAAGTTGAAGCATGAGGCTTGCCTCCTATGATTGACGCCGAAGATGTTTCTTGGCCAATCTCACTCCTATGACTTTTCAAACGAGAGAGACAAAGACCAGATAATATCTCAAATTGTAGGAATAGGGCGAGCTATCGGCACCCCTAGGTACTTTGGGTTTTGATCATGACGAAAACTTTTTCGTTTTCATTTGGTTACATACATTTTAATAAAGCGCACCTGGCAAAACGTTAAGCAACTAGCTTAATGTGTGGAGCCAAACGAAAATAAAAAAAGTTTACGTCAACTACCAAAACTCATGGCACCTAAGGATGCTGATCACTATCTCTATTCCTACAATTTGAGATATTTTCTGGTCTTTGTCTCTCTCGTTTGAAAATTAATTTAACCCAAAGCCCCCAGTTCCCGTTAGTTAACACCAGTGATGGGACCTTTGGATGGGACCACACGTCTGTTTCCTGCTACCAAGTGTAGAGTGTGGCATTTTAGAAAACCCTCATTACTTATAGGTCACGCCTGTCTGAATAGTCAATAGGTAGTTACCTATTGACTATTCAGACATGTAATCAGAATATCACAGGGCCCAGAGGCCGCGCCTTCAGTCCCCGATGCTATCATCGTCAAGCACGAGTCAAACTGTCAGACTCCAATCATGATGCATAGCCCTACTGACCCCCAGCAATGCCCGGAATGCGGCTTTGACAAATACGTATCTATGACGAGGGGACACCTGTCTACAGGTGCTTTCTAAACAATTAATTATATTGATTTGTACGTTATAGGGAGTATTCTGTGATTTGAACCTACTGGTTATTATGAAGTTGTTAAAATACTGATTACCTACTTCGAGACTTAAGCTCGGAGACAGAATTCAAATCTCGAGCTGTGCATTTTAAAATATTATCTGAAAACCTCAGATCAACCTAGAGAATAAGACGGCGCACGGCGGATGATTTAGGTGAAGCCAAAAACCATCCAAAAACTACGCTACTGTCGTATATGTAAACAAAACGCACACATTAACGCAAAAAAAAACTATGCTACTCGCTTGGTCATTCTTCTTTCGACATTATTTGCATTGGTTTATGGTATAATTTCGTGTACATAAATACACATAGTGCATTATAAAAGTGTGGCCAGGACTACATTATGAGGTTCTTTTTAAAAACTGTGCAGTTTTTTTACAAGTCAGTTTTTTAAAAGCCGTAACATTAAACTCTTACAAATATGTGCAGTTTTAGAATATTAAATCTACTAAGGTTGTATATTGGAACGGAAATGGCTAACGTAGAGTTTGGGAATTAATGTTAGTTTTAGTGCAATTGTAAATGTTTTTCATGGCAACATTACCACGCGCACACGTTTAAAAAGAAGTGGCTTCAACGAGATATAACGTAGTGTTCCATCTTTTCCTTTAGATTGATCTAAGCTGGAAACGAACGTTTATTACCAAGGCTCAGAGTCAGGTAATTACTTACGTTTTCTTTTTTCATTAATATAATATGGCGCTAAGTAAATAATGTGGGTTTAAAATATTGGCCAAAAACAAAGTCTAGCGTTCCGGACCTAGACACTACTACTACTACTACATCACTAGTATATCGTCATCGTCTCTCTCGAACTCTCTACCACTTTAAGAGGGCCGCGACGTACTGAAATTTCCATACAAACGCACTACTGAAATTTCTTGAAAACCGTTTGTCAGATTATGATGAAATTTAGCATGGACAATTAAATTAACAATATCTTCGCCCCTATGTTCTTGGTTTTTTTTAAAAACGTTCTCAAGCGAAAATAGAGCTATGAAAAATATCCGCATTTTAAGGGGTCACTTTTGACTGATTTATTCAATAGGTAGACAAAGCAAATCAAAAATTCCATTACATAGGGAGGTTGTCTACATCATTAGCTGTTAAATGAATCAATTATACAAGGGAAATTCTTAGTTACTTAAGAATGATTATGGTAGTGCAAAAGTCATTAAAAAAAATGAAATTGCACTTTGTCACTCTGTAGGTAAGTTTAGAGGCTCGTCAGTATCGCTCGCTCTCTTCACTCGTCTTCTTCTTCTAGACGAAATGGCGATAGAATACCTTAAGCCAATGCGAAGTTAGTCTAGGTCGCCTAGACCTAACCTTCGACCTTAAAGCCTTAAAACCTTCGACCGTAAAGTCCAACATCTATTAAAAAAATGTACTAATGAAACGTAAAAAATATTGTTTGAAACACAAGAAGATTGCAAATGAATGAATAAACCAAATGAGTCACAAAGTAAAAAAACATTTTGTCATACGATCATTGTCAAGTGTCAGAGTTTTTGGCGGGAACCGAAAAGATGGTGTCCTGATTTTGTTATATTTTTTAAAACTTGTGATTCTTCGAGTGTTAAAGTGTATTATAGGTGGATTATTAACCTTTACCGGTTCGATATAGTGCACGAGTACACACGAGTGAGCAAAAATGATACACATATTTGGGATGCTACTTTTCGTGTTTTCTACAAAACTTGACTTCAAGTTTTAGTATACTGTTCACGGCTTAAATGAAATACGGAAAGGGGAGGGATTCATCTCATCTATCTATCATCACCCTCTCCTCCATCATCTTCATCATAGCTTTAATGACTAAATTACGCAAAATATTCAGATGCCTAGGTGGTAAGGCCATATTGACTCTAGCGTCTCTTACGGGCAAAAAAGAAAATTGACATTGACAATCAGTTTAGTTAGTCAATGTCAATCAAAGATTTCAGTTTTCATTCATTGTTTGTTTGTTGTTGTGTGGAGCGAGAACTATTAAAAAAACTTAAATAAAACGAAAGAACATCACAATAGTTTCATTCTAATGTTAAACCGGTATTAGTGCAGATTGCATGTTGATCAGTTCACCAGCAAAATGACAAGCATAGCGGACGACGACGGTAATTACAAAACATAACCTTACCAGCACCTATTTTATGCATAATTTCGTAATATTTTCCACAAACCTACTAATATGTACCAAGCAATATAACTAGGACCGTTTAGTAATGTAAACTTTTTTCGGATTAATTCATTTGTATAGTTGTTACAAAACAATAACAAAAGCTTAAAAGTGAATCTGTTAACAACTTTACCTTTTTCTGCAGCTCCCTCCGACAGCAGTCTTCTCGTAGTAATAGTTGACACAAACCCGAACCAGAAGTACATTATTGAGGATCCAAAGCAGCTGACAAGTTGCCTCGATGCTGTCATAGCATTCTCAAACTCTCATCTGATGCAAAAATCTAGGAATGAACTCGCTGTTATAGGATGCCACTTCCATAAAAGGTATAGAGTGATTATAATTGTAATTAGCTTGCTTTTGTTGTTTGAGAAGGCTCGCCTCTCAAGCCAGAGGGAGCGGGTTCCATCCCAGCCAAAGGCATGCACCAATTAGTTCATTGTTTGAATTATATGCGCTTTAATGTCGTCTGCTATATAACTGGAGCCTGGTATATGGTGACAGGCTCACCCTGTTCCACATTTGGAACAGAATGGCTTCCCCAACACAGGGAACCTATTCGAGGGAACATATAAGTGTGAAAAGATATTTATGTAACATTAATGTTTTTGAATTTTCCAATTTCAGTGAATATCTGTACCCATCTCCAGGAAAACCATTGGACGTTAGACAAATAGATGGTCAATATGAATTGTTTACACTAGTTGAAAAAACTATAAAAACAAGGTAAGGATGGTTCAATAATGTAATAATAGTAATGTAATAATGGTTCAATAATGGTGGATTGTAGCCTTAAAATTCAGTCAATATGAATGACAAAAAATATTGCTATGCCAAATGGCTTACATTTCAGGTGTACAAAGTGAGGAAAAGAGGCAAATATCTAGCCATGTTGCTTATAGGCCACAATATAAAGCTAAGTATAGATTATATTGGAACAGCAACTTGAGTTTACAATTCTTAACTAGTTCAATCAATAATAGCCTAGCCAGCCAGATAAGTATGTCCTAGACATTGTTTAATGTATATGTATATTGGGAATGTTTCAGGTTAGTGAACCTGGTGAAGAGTCAGCCCACCGATGAGAAGCCCGGAGAGTCCCTGCTGGCGGGGGCACTTGCAATGGCACTCTGTTTTATAGCTAAAGTTAGTAACTTTCATTCATTCAAGACAGTAAGAAATATGTATGTGAAATGTAAACCCACATAGCATAGAATTTCCAAAATATGGTTGAATTATAATTGGCAGTCACCCATCATCTGCAGAGTGACCACATTGTGAATACCTAGTACTATGTACCCTAGTATATGCTACACATACTTAATGTTCCACTATTTAGAACAACTAACATCACCTAAAAAACTGTATCCTAATCCTAACATATCCTAAGATATCCTAATCCTAATTGCAAAAATGAGGTTTTTCGTTTGTTTATTTGTTACGCTTTCACGCCTTAACTGCTCAACTGATCATTATGAAATTTTGTACAGACATTTTCAGGGGTTCTAAACACATAGGGTATCTTTCGTTCCGAAAAAAACTATCCTTACTGTGGGATAGGGGTGAAACCGCGGGGTGCACTTTAGTTGCACAATAATTATGTAAAATTGTAATGTAAAATAGCTGATAGGGTAATAGTACTAGTACTTTAAATATATAACGGGGAAAGTAGGGAAGGAGCCGAGCCGTCACATCTCATTTCTGATGTCGGAGAAAGTCGGGAAGGCCAAGTTGTCGTGTCTGATTTCTGATCCGTGAACTCGTCATCACGGGTATCTAACTAGGTATAGTGGGCGTTAGACTTCAGTAACGTTGAAAAAAGTGGACTGCAGTGTAGACTTTTCATTATTTTAATTATACAGTCACTTAGATTACTTGGTATGCTCGCAACTCGGAAATCCATGAGTACCTGGAAATCCCTACTATCTCGGACGAAATCACGCGATACTCAGCCAACTACAAGGACCGCTTGACAGCACACCCAAACCCATTATCCAGTTTGCTCCTGCAGCCAAATCCAATTAGAAGACTTAAGAGACCGGACGTGCTGTCCCACTAAGGGGAGTTAGAGCAGTGGCTCTTCCTCGCTAAACGCTAACCACTTGCAACCCACCTGATTATAGTCTGGATGACTGATCGCAGGTCAAGAAATGGGAAAAAAAAACTTAGATTACTTAATTAGTGAAGGTGGATTCATGATGATTCCAGGTCCGTCGTCAAACGACTCCAGGCTTGCGTATTAGCAGCCGTATCCTCATAGTGACGGGCAGCTCTGACACTGCGGCACAGTACATCAACTACATGAATGTATTCTTCACGGCTCAGGTATGTTGCTGTCTTTTTACCTGACTGCGTAAGGAAGGAGGTTAATGTGTTCTGGATTTATGCAAGTACTAGGCACGTCTCCAGGTTACATCTGCTGTTCTGCGAGAACTTTTTTTTTTAGGGAAAAAAATGGAATATGTTTTAAGATACATATTTTACCCAAATACAGTGTAAACTCTTTATAACGTTATCCTTTATAACAATAAACTCCCTATAACGTTGAAGTGAGCCCAACTTGGTTGGTTTGCGTTAAAACCCACATATTGAAACACTCTTTATAGCGATACGCCATTCTCTATTACGAAGAAATGTGTTCATATTTTTAGACAGTAAATATTTAATATCGGTATTATTGTTTATGTTATGTTATCAGGTATCAAAAGACTTTGAAGCTCCGAAACATCCGAGGTCGGTCTAGCTTTTGTTATCCTTAATTGCCTTGAACACGTGCAGTATGACGCATTGT
Source organism: Peribatodes rhomboidaria (assembly GCA_911728515.1). Lineage (NCBI taxonomy): Eukaryota > Metazoa > Arthropoda > Insecta > Lepidoptera > Geometridae > Peribatodes > Peribatodes rhomboidaria. The sequence continues at coordinate 6,336,632 of OU452190.1, forward strand.
TTTCTCGGAAGTGATGGTCTTCGACCAAGCATACTGGGTACCTATCGTATTATCAGTCGTAAACCTACTTTGAAACTGAGTAATTTATAAGTATTTATTATCTAAGACATACATACTAAAAATTCTTGTTAATTTGGTTGTTTTTTTGTTCACTCCATATAACGAAAACTCTCTATAACGACAAAAAATGCTCAGTCCCTTGAGTTTCGTTATAAAGAGTTTACACTGTATGTTGATAATTCTATTTTTGAAAGACGTGACGATATGTATACTATTCCCTGTGAAAAGGTTGTAACTTGTATGCTTCAGAAACAGCAAGTCCTGCTGGACGTGTGCTCGCTAGACAAGCAGCTGAGCTTGCTGCAGCAGGGCTGCGACATCACCGGGGGACTCTACCTGCAAGTGCCGCTGCTGGAGCGACTACTGCAGTACCTGCTGGTAACATGACAACATTTATTTCAATGACGTGACAATCCTACTAATATTATAAACGCGAAAGTTTGTAAGAATGGATGGATGGATGGATGTTTGTTACTCTTTCACGCCAGAACGGCTGAACAGATCTAGATTAAATTTGGCACAGAGATAGATTATAGTCTAGAATAGCACAAAGGATACTTTTTAACCGCAGGTGAAACCGCGGGGCGCAGCTAGTGTATAATAAATCGATGAACGCCAGCTGCATGCACGGAAAAGGATGACTCATTGTCCCCTTACGCTCATTATCCCGTTACGCTCAGTCGATCGGAGGGAGAGCGCTACACAAGCGAGCGAAAGGCACGATTGGCTTGAGCGTTCAGTTTGCGCCGCATCTATCTCTCTTCCACTCGATTGGCCTATGCATCCGAGAAGATTTCATCAGTGTTTTGTTATGACGTTGTCACGTTAAACTATCGTCCGTAAACTGACTTTACAGACAACCAATTTTTTTTATTACTAGCATCGCCTCGCGGTTAAAGAGTAGCCTATGTTACTCCAGGATATCAGCTACCTCCATATCAAAATTCATTAAAATTGGTCCAGCTGTTTTAGCGTGAAGAAGTAACAAACATACACACTCACAAATGATCGCCTTTATAATATTAGTGTGATTATACGGAAAACATACAGTGATAAATGTATCTAATGTATTAGAAAATTAGACACTATTTATTTGCATTCACATATTGTAACATTTTTTTTTTGTGTTCTGCATGGAAATGGACAAATGATATTGATTTTAGGCTAGAAAATGAAATATATATAAAGACAGTCAGGGAGACACATCAAACTAGTTACTAATTCTATTCAAGGATGTATTGTATCATCATCACCATTGAATTACTTGTGTGTGTTCAGTGGGTGTTTCTACCTGAATCGTGGGAGCGGAGCAAACTGGTGCTGCCGGGGCGGGGCCGCGTCGACTACCGCGCCGCCTGCTTCTGTCACAGAGACCTGCTCACTGTGGGCTACGTGTGCTCCGTGTGTTTGAGCGGTGAGTCACTAGTGTCGGTGGGTGTTGTCGACTACCGCGCCGCCTGCTTCTGTCACAGAGACCTGCTCACTGTGGGCTACGTGTGCTCCGTGTGTTTGAGCGGTGAGTCACTAGTGTCGGTGGGTGTTGTCGACTACCGCGCCGCCTGCTTCTGTCACAGAGACCTGCTCACTGTGGGCTACGTGTGCTCCGTGTGTTTGAGCGGTGAGTCACTAGTGTCGGTGGGTGTTGTCGACTACCGCGCCGCCTGCTTCTGTCACAGAGACCTGCTCACTGTGGGCTACGTGTGCTCCGTGTGTTTGAGCGGTGAGTCACTAGTGTCGGTGGGTGTTGTCGACTACCGCGCCGCCTGCTTCTGTCACAGAGACCTGCTCACTGTGGGCTACGTGTGCTCCGTGTGTTTGAGCGGTGAGTCACTAGTGTCGGTGGGTGTTGTCGACTACCGCGCCGCCTGCTTCTGTCACAGAGACCTGCTCACTGTGGGCTACGTGTGCTCCGTGTGTTTGAGCGGTGAGTCACTAGTGTCGGTGGGTGTTGTCGACTACCGCGCCGCCTGCTTCTGTCACAGAGACCTGCTCACTGTGGGCTACGTGTGCTCCGTATGTTTGAGCGGTGAGTCACTAGTGTCGGTGGGTGTTGTCGACTACCGCGCCGCCTGCTTCTGTCACAGAGACCTGCTCACTGTGGGCTACGTGTGCTCCGTGTGTTTGAGCGGTGAGTCACTAGTGTCAGTGGGTGTTGTCGACTATCGCGCCGCCTGCTTCTGTCACAGAGACCTGCTCACTGTGGGCTACGTGTGCTCCGTGTGTTTGAGCGGTGAGTCACTAGTGTCAGTGGGTGTTGTCGACTACCGCGCCGCCTGCTTCATGCATGCTGTTCATACCCGTTTGGAAGCTATGACGCCACGCAGATATACACACGATAAACACATAACACCACTGTGTTTGCAGCGGGGTTTAAAAATATACTTTTCACCTCAATCTCGGAAAGGTTCTGTTTATTATGATTCGAAATCTAAGTGCAAAAGTGAATTTTATCCGCTATCGTGGAAATAGTTTTTAAAATTCGAACCTTACATACCGATACCGATAATCGCACTGTTTAGTACGACTTCATAAAAAAAACCATCATTTTTCACGCTGTAGTTAGATGAAAAGTTGTGTTTCGCTCGGCAGCAAAGTTATTCGGCAACTCGTATTTATGAAACCCTCGCTACGCTCAGAATTCAATACAAGTATTCGTGCTTAAAGTAAACAACGTTTTAGCCTTGCATAACAAATAACTATTACAACCTACCCTCGCTTTGCATAACTAAGGCGAATTCTCGCCCTTAGTTTACTTTATATTTTAAATTACATTTCTTTGTTTTCAGTGTTCTGCAAATTCAGCCCGATATGCACGACCTGTCAGTAAGTATTGAATACAATGTATAATATAATTTATCTGTCAAGCCCATCGATATTTATATGTACTAGATTTCTTCATCCGAACACAAACTTTTGTCCTCTCCAGTGCACTGAAATCCTTGCACCTTGCATTAGTGTGGTCCCGACACGCGTGCAGTGTGGTTGTGTACGGAGCGGCGCTAATTTACTGGCATTAAAGTGTAAACATGGGCGGACGTAAATTAGCAATTCAGTTGTCAACGCTGCAGCAAACCTACAGTCAGCCCACGGTGGGCAGGCCCCCACATTATTAAGTTGCGTAACGCTTTTTGTTTGGTTCAGCTCCACTAGTGCGTAGTAAATTAATCTCGTTGTTCAAACTGGAATACTCTATCCAAAGAAAGTTGTTGATGAATACGCTTATCTTACTACAGAGCGTACTATTTTTAAATGCCTAGGGGTAGGTAGTGTAAAGAAAACAATGCAACAGCCTAAGATTGTTTATTAATTTAAAACAGCCGCCACCGTTGGCTTAGGTGGATTCGCGGAGAATCTCGTCACCGCGTGTTAAAAGGTTGACTGATTTTACTAGCGCCATCTATTGCAAAACTTATGAACTAAAATGATCGATTTGGGTTCGATGCTAGGTGAGGTGTACAAATCATGTTAGATTAATTAAAGGTTTCAACAGTTGATGTAAATAACATAAAATAAATTTAACACAGAAATACCAAAAGTTAAAACCAAAATGCACGAGTAAGAAAGTATTTTTCGACAGTTTATGTCAGGACATAATTTTTTTTTTTAACATTGTAACCTGTAGAGAAATAAACGTTTTTTTTTTTTTTGTAATCTTATACCAATTTTTTTTTTCAGTACGGTATTCAAAATTGGAGGTCCCCTGCCCAAGCCTAATAAGAAGAAGAAGATGAAACTGTGAATTATTATGGTAATTAAATATTTAAGTTTTTAAATAATTTATAAGTAATTAGGTGTTTTGTAAAAATAAGTTAAGAAGTAAATTGTAAAACCTCAAAAAATGACTTTGTTGATTTGAAAAAGGAAACACTGAACATGAATATTAGAGCGGAAATACATTAGAGATTGGTTTAAGTAACAGTTTTGAAATGAAATACTGGTAATTGGCATACAGTAGTGTATCATTTTGCAAAAATAGTTGATAGAAAAAAAAATTGAATTAGAATTTGAAATATTTTTTTTAAATAACTGACGTTGTTCCTAACAACTTTTGTTCAGTTAAAAACGTCCACAGGGTTAATAATTATCGAGTAATATAATTTTCTGCGTCTGTCTTTCCACCTAAATACAATTCGGGGTGTTTAAGAGTTTATTTATTTATTATTTATTTTATTTACACACGTAATTACAAACAAAAGATACAAAAAAATATACATCAGTAAAACTATAACTAGAGTGGTAAAGTGAATAGGTATCTCCTAGGCAGCGTGTTACACCTTCGATCACATCGACGCTTCCCATCGAGCGAGTCAGTGGTAAAACGCATGACTAGTCTAAAGTAAAAAAAAAAAACAAAAAAAGAATACAAAAAAAAAACTTTAAATTGATATATGTATTTTCTTAAACTGCTGCAATTTCGGCCAAAACTAAGTGTGTTGTTGACACACTAAACACTTGGTTTTTTTTTTCATTTAGTAACAAATTGTTCGCAGCGAATCATCTCGAAATAATAACCGAATACCGGTGCTAGGGACAGAGAGAGATGGCAGGCCTTGGAGGAGGCCTTCACCGGAGAGGGTTCCTGATACATATAATACTAGCTGTCACCCCGCGACTTCGTTCGTGTTTATTATTTATATTTATATATATATGTGAGCTATCCTATCTCTCAAGTTGGATCGAACTGCACATGGTGTGCGAATTTTATTATAATCGGTTAAGTGGTTTAGGAGTTCATTGAGGACAAACATTGTGACACGAGATTTATATATATTAGGTCCTTACGTATGAAATTGGCGTTTTGTACGGGAGGAATAAAAAGTCGATTTTTTTTTTTGTAAAATATATTTAATTAATCAAAGTATGCACCGTTGTTATCTATGCACTTTTGCCATCTTATGGGTAGTTCATTGATCCCTTTTACTATAAAAACCATGGGGGCGAGAATCAATAAACTCTTTGAAGGCGGTTTGGACTGCTGCATCGGAGTGGAATTTTTTTCCTTGTAAGAAGTTGTCCAAATTCCGGAAGAAATGGTAATCTGTTGGAGCAAGGTCCGGGGAGTACGGTGGATGTCGCAGACATTCCAATTGTAGCTCAGCTAACTTAGTGGTTGTTTGTTGTGCAGTGTGTGGTCTTGCGTTGTCGTGAAGCAGCAGTGGCCTAGAGCGATTGACCAATCTCGGTTGTTTAACAGCTAGTTCTTCCTTCATGGTTTGCAGTTGCTGACAATAGATATCTGCCGTAATCGTTTGGCCAGATTTAAGAAAGCTGTAGTGAACGACACCGGCGCTAGTCCACCAAACACTTACAAGTAACTTTTTCTGAGTCAATTTTCGTTTAGGGCAGGATTTGGCTGGGTCTCCAGGGTTCAGCCATTGCGATGAGCGCTTTCGATTATCGTACAATATCCACTTTTCATCACAAGTAATGATTCGATTTAAAATCCCTTCATTATTGTGTCGGTTGAGCAAAGTAACACAGCAGGCGACCCGTGTTTGCAAGTTCGATTCACTCAATTCATGAGGTACCCATAGTTCGAGTTTTTTTACTTTCCCGATTTGCTTCAAGTGGATTAATACAGTTTTGTCACTTACCCCGAAGACTGCTGCTATCTCTGAAGTGCTTTGTGATGGATCCGCTTCCACAATAGCCTTTAATTCTTCGTTTTTCACTTTGATCTCCGGCCGTCCACGGGGTTGGTTCTTAAGGTCGAAATTTCCAGAACGAAAACGTTGAAACCAAAAACGTACCATGCTGTCTTTAGCGACAGCAGCGCCGTACACATCATTAATTCTTCGAGCTGTTTCTGCAGCACTGGTGCCACGGTAGAACTCGTACTCGTAAATATACCGATATTTCATGTTTTCCATTGCGCGGTAATAAGCGACGCCAAAGAAAAAATAATGAGGAAAATAACAAATGAATGACTGTAAGTATTCCAAAGAAAAAAAAACCAGCTAAATGAATTTATTAATTTGAATTTCGAATTCTTAACCAAAGAGGAGATATTTCAGATCAAATTGATCAGTACGACAAAACGCTAATTTCATACGTAAGGACCTAATATTAAGATATATATATAAAAAGCAAATACATAGAAAATAGTAGAGAATAAAATTAAGATTAGTTACATAAATTAAAGATAAGTCGAAATGTACTTGATGAATGTTTCAGGAATTAAATAAAGGCTAAATAAAAAAACCGGTGCGTTCCGTATGGATATCCCGGAACCTTGACATGGCCACCAGCGGTGCTATTCACAATCAATAGGAAACGTTTCCGATCGGATCCCAGAAATTTCAAACTCAAATTGTTCGAATCTCTGTCTACTTTTAAACATTTTGGAATAGGGAATCGAGGATAAATCCGATCGGAAGAATTAATCACGTTTAAAAAATTATGAGTAGGTATATAGACTGAGATTCGAATGATTTAGGTTTAAAATTTTTGGAATCCGAACGGAAACCGAAAGGTTGTGAATAGCCCTGCTGTATCCCAGACAACATGTATGCAAAATTTGAGATCAGGGGGGCTATTCCTGCGCGTGAGATGAGATGAGATTCTATCTTGGTCACTCTCACACCTATGACGTTTCAAACTAGAGCAACAAGGACGAAAAAAGGTGAGATGAGAATCACAAATCTCCGAATAGGGTCCCAGCTGAGTAGTTGAGACGTGAAAGCGTTACAAACAAACAAACAAATTACCAAACAAACTCACTTTCGCATTTATAATATTTTTTATTTTTTTACAACAGACTAGGCATGCGTTTGACCACTGACTCGCCTGATGGGAAGCGTCGATGTGATCGAAGGTGTAACACGCTTGCCTAGGAGATACCTATTCAATATTAGTTAAGATTATTTATTAGTGCTTAGATACGATAAATTAACAAAGGCTGCCGTCAGATCGTTTCCCGTTTCTTCGAACAATTACAGTTTATCGGTTATATTTATCAATTATCGGCCATCTATCGAATGATTAACCTGAGTTATTACCGACTAGTACCTACCATTAATTTGAAACAATTGAATCGATAAGGTTTTTCAACACAATTTTTTGTTCTTATTGCAAGTCGTATGCTTAGAGATTCAATTTAGGTTTTCCTTGATGATGTTGATTAATGACGATGATGACTAATGACTGCCTCGGTGGTTCTGTTGATAGTGAACCTGCCTTCTGAGCATTGGGGGCGTGGGTTCGATTCCTACCTAGGGCAAACATTCATGAGATGAACATTTGTGTTTGTTCTATGTCTGGGTGTTAATATCTATTTAAGTATGTATTTAAAAATATTTATGTACGTATATCATTTTCTAACAGCCATAGTACAAGCTTTGCTTAGTTTGGGGTCAGGCGACCTTGTGTGAAAATGTCCGAATTTATTGATTATTATTATTTACTTGTTTTGGCTGCGTGATGTGCAAGAAATTGTATATTTTTTTCTTATAAATAGATATAGTGATGATAGTCAAGTTGGAGAAGGCCCGCCTCTCAAGCCAGAGGCAGCGGGTTCGAACCCAGCCGACGGCACGCACCAATTTGTTCGTTGTGTGAACATATGTGCGTATTGTATGTCATCTGCTACATGACTGGAGCCCAGTATATGGCGACAAGCTCGCCCCCTGTCTGACTCTGACTGAATATCGTCCGGCGAATTGTGGGTGTTGCCACCTCTGCCAGCCCCTTTGGGGGAAAGGCATGACGATATAATATACATATATATGTATATTATAAATAGACTTATTTTCCCTCCACTTTAAAAATATGTCATGTCCTATCCGTATTTTGTATTCTGACGCATACTATCTCTTTGCCATATTTCATCCAAATTAGTCCAGATGGAAGTCGTTAAAAATTAAAATAGGCAAATATATATTTCACATTTACAGGGTTACAGGGTAAGGTTAAGAAGTATTTTGTACGATTTCAAGTAATATAAAGAAAACTAAATAAACATCCACAATATGCAATCAGTCTTTATTCATACGAATACCCAGCAACTTTTCAGAGTTTCCAAACCTTAATTTTTATAAAAACCTCCAGTCGACAACTTGCCTAAAGGGGCTAGAACTTTTCTGGCATGTCTCCTGTCTCCATTTTTTTTTTTAAGTTTCCACTTTAAAACCTCCTTAGTAGTAAACTTTGCAAATCGACGGAAAAGTTATACAATGATGATAAACTTGCCCAAAAATCCAAAGGGAAAGTAGCCAAGTTTAAGAGAAAAAGTTATATAGTGTTTTTTTCAAACAATATCTTATTCTCAAAGCATATTATTCAGTCGACGAATTTCTAAATGAAATAACTAAGTAGGTTTTTTTTGACAATTTATAGTAAAGTTTTCGATTTTGGACATATGTAATATTTTTCTATATAAAGTAGCCTCCTCCTCTCTACCAAATCTTGCAGAGCCCGACAGGGTCCATTGGACTATGTACTCATATTTTTTAACATCTTGTACTGTATGGTTGCAAATAAAATATCTTGAATCTTGAATCTTCTTTTTCAATCGAGTTTCAAATTCAAAAGAAAGAATAAGACAAAACACTCCGAGTCCACGTTTATTAATAACGGGAATGTGTAGTATACGTAGGTAATTAGAACTAAAGTTATTTGTGTTGATGTAAGTACTAAAGTAGTCCTTATGAGGTTGTGCGTAAGGTACCAAAAAGCCTGTACCTTTTCGTCGTGCGCGGAAACTTTGAAAAACAAATGGCGGTGCAAATGCATATGCCAGCTTCCATAGAAACATGTTCAAACTCCTTTATTTTCCAAACCTGCTTTTTTTTTCTTTTTTTTCTTATGTGTCTGATGAAATTTACATCAAAACGAACATAAGCATGGAATATAAAGAATAACTATTTAATTATTTACTAGCTGCTACCCCCGACTTCGCGTTTATTCAGAAAATAGTATCCAAAAACGTTTCTCGTGAAGAAAGTTCCTTCTTGAAAATTTGAAAATTATTTAAGTACTTACAAAAAATAATAAACTTAAAATTTATAAAATTTAAAATAATTTTATTTATTTACTTACAGTAAATAATTTTGAAATTGAAATAATTTTGAAAAATTTGAAAATTATTTACTTACACTAAATAATATTCAAATTTAATTTCTTCAAACTCCGATTAGCCGTTTAGCCGTGAAAAGTCTAAAAACAAACAGGCAGACAGTTATTTTCGATTTTATAAAATTAAGTATGGATATTATTAGTATGGATTATAAATTCTAGGCTTTTGTCGGCACAGATAAGCCACCGAAATTGGTAGATTCGACCTAACTACGCTATCTTACATTTAAATCACATGATCTTAATCTACAAACATAAAAAAAACTGAATTAAAATATCACAATGAGAAATCAAACCACTTACATTAAAATTATACAGGGTGTTGTTAATGTCGTGTCCGACTTGTAAATAGATGTAGATGACCGACCCAGTGAATACTAACAAAACTACTTTTATGATAACACTGCAAGAAAAATTTGATAGTAAACATGATGTAAAAAATAAATGATTCAATAATTTTGCAAACTATTTAAGCTGGTCATTACATCTGTGGCGCCTCGATTACATCATTCAACTCCATCACTCAAAGCCTCGAACTCATCGATTACAATTCCTTTTTCAATTATTTATTTAACTAAATTATAAATTATGTTTTTTTTAAAATTTCATACAGAGATATATGAAACTTTAAATGTCGTACCGATACTGTGTATCGACGTCGCGAATCGGACACAACTTACAAAACACCTTATATTTTATAATTCCTATCTATTTAACTTAATCTTCTATAGAACTAACGTTTATCTACAGTGCCACTGTTCGATTTACATTGTCATAGCGGAACAATAAAATACTTAAATGATCACGCAAAATAAGCCACACCTTTTTTGTTTCAATTAAATTATAATGTTAGATGTAGTTACACTAAAACATTTCATTTCACTGCGTGGTAACTAGCTTACTTGCAAGCCTTGCATACGTAACGCGACCAAGGTATGTCGGCTCGTTTTATCGAGACAGACGTATGTTTACACATAGCTTTGTCACGTTCTCGCTTGACAGCATGACAATAAGTGACGAAAATAATTTTATCGCGTGCACATGCTAGAGGGCTGGTGTCATGGTATGCCACTGTGCATACATATATAGCAATTTTTAAATGGTTTTCCAATGCCTTTTTTAAGATATTCATTAAGTATAATTACTTGAGAGAGTCATATTAATGATTAAGTCGCAAAATGTCAAAAGAGCGAAATGACAAACGGTCGCAAATTCTACAAAGAGCTATAACACCTCAAAAGGCTAGGTTAGACGGTTGGGTCAAGGATCACATACAAAAGGCAGTCTTAGACAGGGCTTGCATTGTCAGGAGGTCCTTGCTCTGCAGCCCTAACCACCGGTAGCTTGAGTCTAACCCCACTGCTAGCGGTACCCTCGTTTCTTTCTTTTCCAGTATAATGTTAATTATTTTATACTGCAAGAAATTAAAAGATAAATAAATATTTGAAAATATTAAAAAAAGAAGAGCCTACCCACCACTCGTCCAAATTAGGGAGGCGGGAAAATAACCCCTGCCTTGATAGGTGTCATTGTGTCATTACTCCCTCATCTTATTTAGGCTTATTTTTATTTATTTATTTTATTTATTTAATTCCTATTCTACACATAATTAATTAGGCCTGTATTCAGTACAGGGTGTATCGAGAACCTCCCGAGTCCCGACCCTTAAAGGTTTTTAGTATATTTAGGTACTGGGATTTCGTTACACCTACCTTAGGATCAGAGAAGTTTTAGCTAAAGCCTAGGTATTTGATTAACACTAGTGATGCTTCTGGTCTTGGCTACGACTTGTCTATCATCTCGAAAGCGCTGTCGATCTCTTCTTCCGGCGATTTTGCGCCGTTCGTCGTGGCGGCGGCGGTGTCCGCGTATTTTCTCTTGCTGCTCTCACTTTGGGCGACTGCTTTGGGCTCCGACAGCGACTGGTTAACGTGATATTCTATCGATTTTGGCCTCTCTGGTTGTTGCATGTCCTGAAGCAAGAATATGTTGCTTGTTAGTTCGTTTTCAGTAAAAGTTTAACTACTTAGAGTATGCCTACGTTTCAAATTAAGTCCTACCTACTTATATAGGTTGTTATGAGCTCAGGAAGTAGGTAGGTCCCGAACACAGATTTTAAGGAACAAAAAAATACAGATTTTCTTTTACTTCATTTCGTTTCCTGATTTGCTCGAGTTTGCTAAGATGCTTTTAAGATCAAATTAAACATATGAGACTGCTTCATCCACTGCCTTCTTTATTCTAGGTACGTCCGTTGGTATTTCTAAGTGATTCGGGGTTCTCCCTTGCAATTACATTCCTCGGTTGCAAAACCCTCAATGCTAACAATATTGCAGTTGAAGTATCATCGCTCCAACTGCCATACATAGGCTTTTTGGCAAGTTATCTTACAAAATGTGTATTATAATAGCTCATGTCATATTGATTGGGTTGAGGTTCCATTCCGCGTAATTAGCGCTAATTTGGGGCCTTATTAATTAAGATATCATTAATCTTGCGACCGTCTGATATCGGGTAGTAAACATTTCTAAAACATAACATATCGTCACGCCTGTCCCCCGAAGGGGCTGTATAACACCCACACTTCGCCGGACGATATTCAGTCCCAAATGTAACAGGGGGCGAGCCTATCGCCATACACCGGGCTCTATTATATACCTAGCAGATGACATCACACAAATTATATTTGATTTGCAATATTCTTTGCCCCGCGGTTTCACCCGCGGTCCCACAGGAACCGTTATTTTTATCGGGATAAAAACTACCCTATGTCCTTTTCTGTATTTCAGACAACGTGTATGCACAATTTTATGAAGATCGGTTGAGTAGTTAGGGCGTGAAAACGTAACAAATAAACATAAACGAACAAAGTCACTTTCGCATTTATAATATTAGTTAGGATAGAAATTTTAATTCAGATATCACGAACCATAAGAAACTTACATCTTCTCTCCCATACAGTTCCTTAGACAAAGAGTGTCGTATTTTGTTGGCGTGCCTCAGTCTTCCGGATCTGGACATGGACAGCTTATTCCTGTCCCCGATGGAGCTGGTTCCTTCTTCCTCTGGCTCGTGTTCTCGTACGCTCACTCTGTTCTCCGGAACGGACTGTGTGAACATTGACTTGATGAATTTTGCCATTGTCTCTTATAAGGTTATTCTGGTGCTTCTTTCAAAATTTGATAGGTTTTATCCTGTAACAAAACATACTATTAGAGTCCTTAATCATTAATGAGTCTTAGTTATCTCGAATGAGGGAAGGATATTCTTACAAGTCGAAGTATTTTTTTTTTTGTCTTTGTCTCTCTTATTTCAAACGTCATAGGAGTGAAAGTGATTAAAAAACATCTCACGCGTCAAGAATAGCACCAGGGGCCCTATTCGGAGATTTGAGATTTTCATCTCACCTTTTTGCGTCCTTGTTGCTCTCGTTTGAAACGTCATAGGTGTGAGAGTGACCAAGATAAAATCTCATCTCATCTCTCACTTAGGAATAGCCCTTCTGACGCGTGCTGTGAGATATTATTTTAGTCACTCTCATGACTTTTCAAGCGAGAGTCACTTCGACCAGATAAATAATATCTCCTCTTCTACATTCGATAGGTAATAAATATCTCTGTCTTGCCCACTCATAAAATGTACCTACTCAATAATTATTTATTTTAGCCTTGACTGTGAATTAAAAAAGGTACGTGGCCATATTATAAAAGATAGACCAACAATCGCGATCAATTCAAGAGTCATTAAGTTTAACAAGTGCGCATTTGTATCTACGCTAACGGCGCCCTGTATCGCCCAGTGTAACTGCCCTAACATCATGACAGTCATATTTGAAATGGTAATGTTATTATAGATAACTGTTTATGAAATCCCACAAGTATATTTTCCGATTTACATAATTTTGTGAAAATAATAAAAATAGCACAACCAAATTATTTGTAACTCTACTAGAACATTGAAATTTTTAGGACTGAAGTGCCTATCACATTAATTGAGAGGGACATAATAGTGTAGGAAGACACACTTCAAGACAAGACAGACATAGGGAGTCAGGGTTCCTAAATCGGCCTCCCTGCTTCAGGCAGGGACGCGATATATGTACAGGGTCCAAGAAGTTACGTAACATAAAAGGCTCTCTAAAACTGCAAAATTTCAATGTAATCCTGAACTCTATTTGGGTAAAAGAATAACACAAACAAAATAATTAAAAAAATATAAGGCTACACTCATATAAAACTACACTCAAAATATAAGGATACAGTCATCCCCTACACACACACGCACACAAACACACGCACACATACACGCACATGCGCACGCACGCGCATACACACACACTCTCTCTCTCTCACACACACACACGCTCTTGTCCTCATTTTTGCTAAAAGTGAGGTTTCTTCTTTCATTTTTGTATTGTACCTATTATGTTTTAAATTTACAAAATGTTAAACTAATCACCGCACCGTATGTAAACACTTTGTAACTCGTTACAAAGACGTTACGAAGATGATTGTAACCTTTTAGCAAATAAAGAATTCATTATTATTACACCTGAACTTGAACTAACGAATCTAACGACACTTTACAATTAAACATTTGTCAAACCGTTTACTGTACGGGTGTACACTGCGGAACCTTTTTCTCTTCGAGCAGTCTGATCGAAACAGTGGTATCGCACGTTAGCACAATGTATCACTGTCTCATATCGTGTCGGCAGTAACGTTATTTTCCACTAGATTGCAACGCAAAACATGCACGACTTTCTTTGTATAGGTAAACGTTTAAGGGTACGCAATCGTTTAATCGATCCTAATCAATTTGATAGGTCCTTAATCTAGACTTTTATAGACGTTATCGGAGACCTAATTATAAGTCATTGTGGTTTATTTAGCACTAAATATTAATTGGCGAATTCAGAAACACTTTTAAAGTAGATGTTTTCGTGACATCATCTTCATCAGCCCGCCTTTAGCTAGGTGAAGTCGGTACGTGCTAGGGGGCACCAGTGCGTTCCTATAATAATAAAAAAATAAAAAATAAAAAAATCCTATGAAGATCCTGGTGCCCTCTGTCAAGTGCCAGGTGCCCTCTCGAAGACTGGCCACCGAGGGGGTTTTAGTAGGTTAACCCCCGCATAACCCGGATGCACTCCAATGCAGCCGGGCACCTTTTTGAAGATTTCCCCCCGTCACAAAAAAAAGGTGAAATCGGGACAGCAGGTTTCCTTTCTCTACTGAATATAGATACATGGTCTTCCTATACACCACTGCGGATCATCCGGCGAATGCCCAAATCAGGGAAACCAACGGCGCTATGCTTAGCCCTAGTAGGATTGCTCGCTGCAAATGCTGTAGGCGAAACCTCCACACGGCGGCGAAGTGCGGACTGGCCATGCTACAGACCATATACCACAGGTCATGGCCAGCCGCACATATTCAGCGGACCACCCCAGAGCCCATGGGAAGTCACGGATCCAGAACGCCTGGGACGCGGTCACACCCACCCGTCGGAAGAGGATACTCGAGAGGCCCCTGACGGCGCGACCCGGGAACTCGCACCTTCCAACTCCCCTGGGGGCAATATCCTAGCACTTAGCCCGTAGCAAGAAGGTACGCCTTGAGACTGGTACTCGCGGGCACAAGACGTTTCCCACCTAGGGCAAACATTCATGTACCTAATGAACATTTGTGTTTGTTCTATGTCTGGGTGTTAATTATCTAATTATGTATTTATTTAAAAAATATTTTGTACGTATACCAGTCTCTGACCGCCATAGTACAAACTTTGCTTAGTTTGGTGTCAGGCGACCGTGTGTGGAAGTGTCTCGAATTTATTTATTTATTTACTACCGACTGAGCCACCGAGGCAGTCAAACGTATAGAGAACAACATTTAAACGACATTGAAATAAGTCAAATGAAATAACCACTTCACTTATTACGTACTCGTATACCTACTAAAATCTCGATAAACTTTTCACTTAGAAACACAACAGCAAACTTAGAAACCCGGCAGCAACTCACCTATCAGAAAAACCGCTCAGATCCGATAAGCTTGTTTGAAATACACACCGAACAAAAAGATAACAAACCGAATTAGGAGTTATGTACATAGACTAACTTACACTGCACCGTGTTAAACGACCAACAACTATTTACCATAATTTCATCTCATTGATTAGATAAGCGTTGATAACGTTATCACCTGATAAATGATACCAATTTTGTGATAAACAATTTGAATTATCGTTATCTGCCTATAGACAAATAGGTAATGTGAATTTGATTGCGATATTGCAATTTTTGTGCTGTTTTTGTAATGCATTTGGTTTTTTTTATCAGCCTAGATATCTACTATCCAGGACCTATGTAATAGGGCATATTCTGTGTATCCAGTATACCCCGTATTAACAAATATATTACTTATTTGGGCTCCTAGACAGCCCATATTTTACCGCAAAGAGTTGAATATATTTTCTTAAATTAATTATTAATACACATTAAAATAACATCACAGAGTAAGATTTATAATAATAAATTCAGGACACTTTCACACACGGTCGCCCGACCCCAAACTAAGCAAAGCTTGTACTTAGGCTGCCAGAGACTGATATACATACTTAGATATTTTTAAATACATACTTTAATTGATATTACCACCCAGATATAGAATAAACACTAATGTTCATCACATGAATGTTTACCCTAGGTGGGAATCGAACCCACGCCCCCACGCTCAGAAGGCAGGTTCACTACCAACTGAGCCACAGAGGTAGTCAAAAGCGTTATGTTAATAATATTGCCGACTGTAGTCCGCCCATCATCAGTAATGCTAAAAATTTATGACTATATGGTCGGGCCCATCGATATAAATGTACTACGTACTTACTAGATTTTATCATCCGAACACAAAGTTTCGTCAACTCCAGTGCACTGAAATCCTTGGTCCTTGCATTAGTGTTGTCCCGACACGCATGCAGTGTGGTTGTATACGGAGCGGCGTTAATTTACTGATACATAGTGTGAACCTGGAGGGACGTAAATTAGCAATTCATTGATCAACGCAGCAGCAAACCTGCGATCAGCCCACAGTGGGCAGGTCCCCCTACTTTATTAAGTTGCGTAACGTTTTTTGTTTGGATCAACAAAATATGCTCCTCTAGAACGTAGTACATTCATCTCGTTGGCCGGGCTACACTCAAAAATTACCGGACCAGTTTTGCATTGAAAATTCGGTTACCCTAAGTTATTGCTAAATAGCGTCTGTAGAATCACAGTAGTCTCGTAGGATTTAAGGGGACAACTCCTTTTTTGCGCAGCAGGCAACGCTATCGCACCGTGTCGTTTTCATCGGTTTGAAGGAAAACTGCCTTCATTGTCCTCTTCACAATTTTTGCGTCTGCTCCTTACCCGCGCCGCAGGCCGTGTAGCTCTCCCCTTAGAAATTCCTGTGTGGGGGATGCCATGGAACATACACAGAGACAAGGACAACAGACACTCAGACCTAAAAGCGTATACATATGTATTTTAATTAATTATTCAAATATCTGCACGGGCGGAAATCAAACTCGGGACCTCCAGCTTAAAAAGCAGTCGAACTCTGACTAGGCGAGGAGTGTCGTCACTACGGAGGACGAAGTGGTAGGTAGGTCCTGCTCCAGACTTTGTTATCTTGTCAAGTCTGTTGTTCGATATGTATGGTTTCATCGAATCCTCCATTGCCCTCCCTAGACCGGAGTAGGCCTAGTTGGGTTTTTTAAGCTAAGTCCACCTCCAGCAATATCGCAATTCGCAGGGCATTTGGCACACGTATCAGTTATTTAGTAGCTGAAATTGGTATCGGATCTACGATTAAATTAGCTGGAAGAAGGCTCGCCTGTCAAGCCAGAGAGTGGGCTCGTTCCCAGCCGAAGCCAGCTCGTTCCCACGCACCAATTTTTTCATTAGTAAACATGTACCTACACATTATTTAATATCCCGGTGTATGGCGACAGGCCCGACCCTTGTCACATTTGGGACTGAATATCGTCCGACGAAATGTGGATGTGAGACAGTGTGGGTGTAATACCGTTTCTTATTCATGGTCTACCTAGGTGTTTCAATTCTCGCAACCCCGTTGGAGAAAAAAAGCGTGATGATTTACAAATTGTTGATGTAAATATATTCGCAGTTATACGTTGTGCCTACATAAGTACTCGTAATGTAGAAAAATATATATGTCAGGCATAAGAAAATAATTAGGAAAACGCATTCGTAGTTGTTACATCATAAAATTCGTATGAAAAGCAATATTAATTTATCAGATATGCATCTAGTTTTATTCCAAGCCTAATAATCGTAAAATGCATTATTATCTGGCTGTTATCTTGTGGATATAAAGATTAACGTTTATAAAACACGTCATTATCGAGACTTCAGATAAATATTTACTTATTATTAGAATGTTGCCGTATTAATTAAACTAACCAGCTAATTACCGATAATAAGGAACGGACGGTGCGTTAGTCTTCGGATGGGTGACCGCGGTCGGATGACACGTTAAATTGAAAGCCCTGGGGCCCTATTCGGAAATTTGAGATTTTCATCTCACCTATTTCGTCCTTGTTGCTGTCGTTTCAAACTTCATAGGTGTGAGAGTGACCAAGATAAAGTCTCATCTCATCTCACGCGTAGGAATAGCTCTTCTGCAGGCCAGGTATGTTGGCTCTTTTAATCGAGACAGACGTATGTTAACACGGAGCCTTGTCACGTTCTTGCATGACAAAAAGTGACGAGAAAGAAGAGTTGCATTCCCTTTCAAACGATTATATTTCTACAATCACCAACCCTGAAACGTCAGTACTGATTGAACGAAATACAAGCTGTGTCCGTCACATGATCTTATTGTCAATTACTCCAATTAGCAGCTAATGAGCGAATTCGAGAGTCAACGATTGCAGAATTAAAATCGCTTGGAAGCTATTACAACTTGTGCAGGAATTGTGATTGTTCTATAAAAAACAACTGCGAATCCTTCGGGCGGCTTAAAAGGTAACCACAAGGGCTAGCTACTCATTCTATAGGAAGTTACTCACTGAGGCCTAGGTTAGACTAGTGTCCAACGCCCCGATAAAAAAGCGAGATAGAAACGAAGCGCCGAAGCAAATATTGAAAAGTAATTTTTTCTAGGGCAACCATAGCTTTCCCCGATGAGAGTTCCCGCCTTATCGTGGCGGGGGGCTTAGGTAGCCGTGGTCGTGGCAACCACGGTGAAGCTAAGAGGAACTCCATAACGGAGCCGCTCCACCAAGCTATAACGGAAAGCCTATATTGGAGTGGCCAAACGTAGGTTGTGAAGCTGTATGGGCAGGCCCACAACTGAGGCGAGCTACGATGTCGTCGGACTACGACTACGCAGCTGAGGGACGGAGGCCGCGACGAGAGCGGAGTGCCGATATTACGGTGCACCGCTCTCCCTACCTTCCTCAGCCTTAGCGGGGTACATGATGGTGGATGCGGTGGGGCCGTAGGGGAAACTAGTATGACCACGAGGAAACGCCGGAAGAGGAGTGTCGGTGATGCGAGAGGCCGCTCTCCCTATCCTCTGCGGCAGAAGTAGCAAGTGGCAGAGGCACTTATCTGACCCGTCGCATGGGGTCATGGGCGTCCAGTAAGAAGTCATTTTGTGCAATCAGCGCCTGACTTTTTACCAGTAAGAAGCCATTTTGTGCAATCAGCGCCTGACTTTTTACCAGTAGGAAGCCATTTTGTACAATCAACGCCTGATTTTTTACCAATAAGAAGCCATTTTGTGCAATCAGCGCCTGATTTTTTACCAGTAAGAAGCCATTTTGTGTAATCAGCCCTGATTTTTTACCAGTAAGAAGCCATTTTGTGCAATCAGCGCCTGATTTTTTACCAGTAAGAAGCCATTTTGTGCAATCAGCGCCTGATTTTTTACATCAAGTGGAGCATTTCTCGACTTGAAGAACAATTTTTTTAGCTTTTCGTAATACTTATTGGCAGTTAGGTAACTACGTATCGCGAATGAATTGGTCGATACTAGATGATACCAGGTACCAGGGTAGCAGAAACGATGGAGGTTCCGCCCCTCGCGACCCGTGATCATACTTTGTAAACGTTGACTGTGAAATGTCTCTCCATCGTTTTTGCTATTCTGGTACCTATAGTATCAAGGATGTCATTTAGGAAAAAAAGACGCGAATGCTATAAAAAAAATATTAATTATTATTTTCGTTTGAAGATTTCTTCAGGGTGCGGTTTCTTTGTTGCCAAAAATTTTAAAAAAAATCTTTCCTTCAATGATTTCGCACGAGGCGGCGCGATGCCCATGTCCAAATTATTAAACTGTCTAACAATAAAAAAAAATGGCCCCCCAAAGTACCTACACTTTTCGTGCGAAGAGTTTTGCAAAATAAAATTCAGCTCCTAACTAACTAGCTAACAATCTAACTAACTAATATAATAAATACGAAAGTAAGTTAATTTGTTACGCTTCCCCGCTCTAACTACTCAACCGATAATCATGAAATTTTGCAGGTCAGGGTAAAAAAAGAAATATAGGATGATGATGACCGAATGATTTACCGACCAATTTCTTGATTGACCGAATCATGAAACAAGACAATGGTACTGATGCGAATGGACTAATTTTTTTCAGTATAGAATATGTCATTTACATTAGACAAAAGATTGCAACTCGCAAAGAAGCAAAATTAACTGTTTGATGAGGTTGTATCTCCCAATCTTCTCTAACAATAGAATTTAATATTTTACTAATCGACTATGCTTTTAAACAAAGGATGAGCTAATTATCTGTTATTCTTCTGCAGCAGTTAGGCCACGAAGAATTTAATTCCTCGTAGCCAAATCAGTTTGGTAACCTAGTTAGGCTACGAACGAACGAACGAACTTTCATCCCGAAATAATGAACGGTTGGAAATTGGA
Organism: Peribatodes rhomboidaria; assembly: GCA_911728515.1. Classification (NCBI taxonomy): domain Eukaryota; kingdom Metazoa; phylum Arthropoda; class Insecta; order Lepidoptera; family Geometridae; genus Peribatodes; species Peribatodes rhomboidaria. Next base: position 6,356,709 of record OU452190.1, read on the forward strand.
AAAGTTGGAAGAAAATGGAACCGCGGGTGAAACCGCATGCGTAACTAGACTAATTAAAACAAAATCATATAATTTATGTACTAGAATATATTCTTTTTAATTTAGAACACAAATTAACACCGCGTAAAAAAATACATGAAAATTATATGAGAAACCTAACTATAATAAACGATTTTACAATAATAAACAATTATTTACAAATATATATGTACATACAAGGGTACATTAACATTAATGTCTAACATTAAGCGCAAAAGATGGTTAATATCATCACTTACTAAAGCTCGATTCACATTGCGCTGGGCCTCATTAAAGACTGGACCTTTGACTTATAAATGCGAGTAGGTACTATTGTAACAAATTTTCCAATAAAAAACTACTTTGCATGGCGTGTGTGGAAAAATGATAAATGCAACGTGCGTTCAGTCTTTTATTGGAAATTCTGTTGTTAACATCACGATATAGAGCTCGAATTTCGATGACTAGGCCTGAATGGGGCCCAATGAGATGTGAATTAGGCTTTATTCTACGTCATAGGTCAACATAAGCTTGGCATTGGTTTATGCATAGAGGTGTTCGGATAAAAAACGGACATATTTGAGAATATGATAATTTGTATAATAATCGTCAACCTGATAATGTATGAGTTAAATATTTGTAAGGTAAATAATTAGTATTTCCTAAATAGCAATAAAATACAAACGACCTGAAACTTCTTGGTGGTCAAACGCCGACCTATTCTACGTAAAAAAAAACTTACACGAGTATTTAAACGTAATAGTTGCGCAAGCGCACGTCAAACAATGATCCAAGCGATACGAAGTAAGCAATATAAGTCATTCAAACCGACTCCTGCTTAGATATTCACAATCATTCGGAAAAGTTACCGTTCGGATTTCAAAAAAATTAAACTTTTATTCAAATCTCAGTTCGTAATTCAGAAGTTTTTAAACGTGATTCTTCCGATCGGATTTATACTCGATTCCCTGTTCTAAAATTTTTAAAAGTAGACTTGAGATTCGAACAATTTGAGTTTGAAATTTGTTGACTCCGATCGGAAACGTTTCCGAATAATTGTGAATAGCAGCGCTGATTAATCAGTTGCTTAGGTCAGCACATCTGTCAGTTAATTTAAAAGGGATCTTGAGTTTGAAAACGCATTTTCATGCCTTTTCTCTGCTACGCCATAAAATCAAAACAACGTATTTTTATACTAATGCAAGTAAGCCCAAAGTATGATTTTATATGTAAGTAATAAAAAGTATGATTTTAATGTAAATCTTCCCAATGTAAAAGTATGATTTTGATGTATATCTTCCCAAACTAAATCCATTATTTAACCGAACACCCTGTATACTTAGTCCAAAGTTCACTAAAATTTAAGGTGTATGGTAAGGTAATGCAGCGGTCTCGTTCGCTCGCGTCACAATTATATTAGATATAAAATTATGGAATGTGTTTATGATAAATTTGCCTCCATCAATGCATTAAAAACAGTATTACATAGTATTCAGAATAATTTTATCCTTGTTATTTTTATAAACTGTCTAAGAAGTTAGAAAAGGATCACAGCATGTTAAGCACTTCAATAAAGGCAAATAAATAGTAAACACTTATTCCATATATGGATCGACCATTATACGGTCGGTTGCCAGTTGAGGTACAAAAATTTTCTGTCAAAATATGGTCGATCGCCAAACGAAGGGAGTTCTCGAAGTTCTCGAAGAGTTCTCAGAGAAACGTAAATTTTATGTCGTTTCGTTTTTCTAAGTAAAAACATGAAAATTGTTTTGAATACTTTGTAATACTGTTTTCAATGCTTTGATAGAGGCAAATTTATCAAAAATACATTCTACAATTTTATATCTCTATATTTAAAAATGAATCACTATTTCCCTTGGTCATCGCATCACGCGTGAACAGATGCAACCTTTTTGCTATTTTTTTATTTTTTTTTGTTGTGTTTATTATTGCCAGGAGAAGGATCTTATAAAAAGAAAAAATTAAGATATTATCCCGAAAAAAATAACCGTTCCTTTGGGACGCGGCTGAAACTGCGGGGCACAGCTAGTATAATATGTATATAATAGTGTCGCGAGCGAGGGAGACAACTGCCGCGCCTTACCATACACCTTAAGCGATAAAAAATAACAGACTTTTTTTTGACAGCTCTTTAGTAAATGTCTACAATAGACAGTTATATAAATAACCGCTCAATTAAAGTTTTGTGAAAATGAGCCTTAGTTTAATTCACTAAGATGCACCCTATTCTTTCTTTTAATCACTTATCCCCTTAGCAATAAACTTTGTATAGCCTCTGAATAGTTATACAGTGTTTTGTCTTTTTCTTTCTTTTACATTTTTGACATACATACATCCAAACATATCGTCACGCCTTTCCCCCGAAGGGGCTAGCAGAGGTGTACAACACCCACACTTCGACGGACGATTTTCAGTTCCAAATGTGACAGGGGGCGAGTCAGTCGCCATACACCGGGTTCCAGTCATGTAGCAGATGACATATAGTACGCGCATAATATGTTCACACAATGAACAAATTGGTGCGTGCCGTCGGCTGGGTTTGAGTCCGCTCCCTCTGGCTTGAGAGGCGGGCGTTCTTCAACTAGGCTATCATTGCTTTTTTACATTTTTGAAGTCTATCGAAAAAGACAAAAGGCTGTGTAACTATTACGGAGCTATACAACGTTTATTTGTAAGGGAGATACAGTGTAAGTGTGCAATGTTCTGCTCGTGATTGTTCAATTTAAGTTAGTGTGTATTCAGTGTCCACGTTTGATAAAGTTAGTATGTAAACATAAAAGAAAACATGGATTCTGGAAGACTAATCTCTTTTAGCGTTATGACTAATAAATAAAAAATAATATTTGGGACCTTGCACACACGGTCGTCTGACCCTAAACTAAGTAAAGCTTGTACTATGGCGGCTAGAGACTGATATAAATACATATATATATATTTAAATACATACTTCAATAGATAATTAATACCTAGACATAGATCAAACACTAATGTTCATCACATAAATATTTGCCCTAGGCGGGAATCGAACCCACGCCCCCTAGCTCAGAAGGCAGGTTCACTACCGACTGAGCCACCGAGGCAGACGGCCTTTTGAGTTAATTACTTTTCATCATATTGTGTTTGTTTCCTTTTTGTTAAGTCAATCAAGTGTGTATTGTAACATACTAACAAAATATTGCACACTCGCACTTAAAGTGATTTTAAGTAAGAATTGAGAGCATCGTCGTAGATTAAAACTAAATAACTATCGATACTTGTTCAAACGACAAGTATATCCACGAATAACGAGAAACGTTAAATGTATTCTACAAATATCAAAATACAAGGGAAAAAGTGATTCGAAAAAAATTCTAGCATTCCTAGTCAAGTTTCGTATTTCTATAATTTCCGTATACAAGACAAAATATATTTTTTCTAATTCTGTTCATTCATTCAATGAATGTCTGTCAAACTATTCGTTCAATGAATGAATGGACAGAATTTGAACATGTTAGAAAAAATATTTTTTTTAGCATGAGACATTCAATGACTGAATGAACGATGCAGATTATTAAACCTTAACGTTTTCTGTTTTCCTGCAAACAATAATATTATGAGGAAACGTAACTCTCATAGAAAGACCGCAGAAAAACGGTCCACCTCTTGACACCAACGTATCGTCTTTCTCTCTCGCCCTTGCAGGCTGTCTTTCTCTTTAGTTGACATGCGCTTTATACAGGGCGACCAATTCGTGTACTGTAATTCATTTTACCTCTGCACAAAAACTAACGAAAATGACGCAGAACGTATTCGATCACTTTTTCTATAGAACAGTATTCTAATAGCATTTGTTTACGTTTTAGGCAAGATAGATGGCGCTGTTCAATTTTTTGTTTAAATATCCAACTAATACAGCACCCAAATTTTTTTTAATAGTTTTACGTTACAACTTAGCTCTGATTCAACCATCTGATTGATGGTTGAATCAGTCGACGTACTTTCCGACTAAAACAAAATCCATAGATTATTACGTTCATTATGTCGTCATCATACTTTGATACCAAACTCAAGTGTCACACGACGTCATTGGACCTTTCCATGGGAGTTTTTCGACCGAGTTACGCTTCTACATTTTACGTCATACCCAAACACCAGCTGTACATTAACCAACTTTCACGTCCCACATTCAAAGTCTATAATCAAACAACCTGCTCCGCGTCATCTCTTGTACTGGTCATGGCGTCGCTAATAGATGCTGCAACTTCTCTGTACAGCTTTAAATTCGACTCAGTATAATCTAAGATTTTCCGGCTAGAATGTCGGATAAACAGCATCTGTTTGTGGTATATTTTTAGCGCTCCTTTTATAGTTATGTATGTTAGGCCGCCTAGTATGGTTCTGTGGAGGTTGTTCTGGATCGATTTGAAGAATATTTTGCCTATGATTGTGGATATTGTGGGGAGGAGGAGCGCTGAGCAGAATATCCTGGTTGGTGAGAGGTGGTGGTTGGCTGCCGGGGTGGCGTTGGGGGAGGGAGGTGTCTGGACGCCGGCTACGATGGCGCCTCGGTCGCTTTCCACGCTAGAAATAGAAATTTCAATGTGTTATTGAGATTAAAGTTGGTTGTTATATTCTAATCCTAATAACTAATTCTAGTTCTGTCTACACTAATAATCTATGCTAATATTGTAGAATCGAAAAGCAACTGTCTGTCTGACGTTTGTAGGCTTTTCACGGCATTTTTTTTTCAATACAATACAATATTACTTTGTTGCACACCAAAAACTACATAAAAATCTTAAAAACTAAAATACATTTTTCGGCCGTACAAGGGCGACCTTATCGCCTAAAGCGATTTCTTCCAGGTAACCTTTGGATGGACAGGAACTTATGGAAATACGAAAAGGGTAGGTGGTGTACATAAAACTAAATTAAGATTTTCAAGGCAGATTTTGTTTTTTTTTTCAAAATGGCTTCATTATTCCATATAGGTAATTATCGAACCTACTCACAAAGTTTGAAGAGAACTGGTTAAGCAATACAATCTGTAGACGAAGACAAAGATCCGGAATTCGGACACGATTTTTGCACACGGCATTTTCGTCGAAGCTGAAGAATAGACAAGACGCGTGCTCGATACACACTGGTATAAAGTTGAGTAAATATTAGCACTATTTCCGTTTCTCACGTCCTTATCAGCAATCAGGCGACCCTGATAATCGAATAATTCCATATAATGTTTTCCTGTTTTGTTATAATTAAATGCATTGTGGAAAGGATAATGGCCAAAATTTACCTCGATATTATTTCATGACCATGGACATAGAAACATTCAGTCGGAACAACAATAAGGCCTGCATTTGTCTACACTCGAGCACGTTCAAGAACTCCTTATAAATAATTAGTATTCCCTTTTTATAACATATTGACATTTGAAATAACACAAGTTTAGGAAAATAATACAATGATGCTAAATAAATCTGTAAATATTCTGTTCTTTTAAAATAGAAAAAAAAAAAAATCTACTACTCCTACTAAATCCTACTTCCTACTATCCTACTAATATTATAAACGCGAAAGTTTGTAAGAATGGATGGATGGATGTTTATTACTCTTTCAAAATTCAAAAATTCAAAATTCAAATTCAAAATCATTTAATGTCAGCTGTAGTTACAGGTCACATTGAATATTATAGGTTTCAACAGCTTGGCATTGGGCATACAATATTCTGAGAGATCAGTCAAGAATTTATTAAAGTTAAAGATACAATTAATGTCAATTTCATTTAGTTAAGGAATTTGTCAATATTATAATAACATTTGTCAATTAGTAGTTTCACGCCAGAACGGCTGAACAGATCTGAATGAAATTTGGCACAGAGATAGATTATAGTCTAGAATAGCACATAGGATACTTTTTAACCACGGGTGAAACCGCGGGACGCAGCTAGTCTGTTCATAAATGACGGAGTAATGCGGAAGCAAACCTTAAAAGCAACGGATTTAAAACCTGCTCTTTTTTAAATCTGTTATAAAGTATGAGAAAACTGGCTGGAGCTTCGTGTTGTTACTGGCGGGTAAAAAAATTGCCTAGGGTCAACTGGGGCAAATGCGTCTGCAGGGCAATTGCGTCTTTCGAGAATTACTGACAAACCCTTCACAACTTAGGCAACTATTATCTTGTACAGATTATTGCAACAAAAGATTTAAAAAAGATGTAGGTGGCGCCTAATTTGTGAAGGGTTTGTCAGTAATTCTCGAAATACGCAATTGTCCCACAGACGCATTTGCCCCAGTTGAACCTATGTGTTATTCCAGCTACTTCCATACAAAATTTTATCAAAATCCATCCACCCGTTTGACCTTGAAGAAGCAACAACCACACACACAAAATATATGTGATATGGTGAACAGCAGAGTCCACCATCTCCAGATTGTAACTACAAGTATAATCTGTTACTAAATACACAAGTAGGAAGCAGATTGAACAACTTACTTCCCAAAGGGCAGTATGTAGCTGAGCGCCGGTATCTTGGTGCAGTACTTCCTGAGGAACAGCAGCACGGAATCCTCCCAGTTGTACATCTTGGCGCTGATGAGGGTCACTGGGATGGTGGGCAGCAGCACCAGCAGGACGAGAGGATCGGCAGACTCCATCATCTCCAGACCTTCTCGGTGACCAACCACCTGGAATGTATGAAGAAAGGGGTGTAATAAATAAGAATTTTCTTACACACTAGTTTATAACACTCCCAACTTACGATCAATCTCTCTAAAAGGTTTTCCATGTTAGTCTATCAGTTTGACTATGGTTTTTACCAATGGTTGCAGTTTGATGGTGGTCATTGGCTCACAAAATAAATAATGTGAATAAATTCAAAAACAATTCAAAATAGTAAAAAATAATTTATGTATACAGGGTTATAGTTACCTCACCAAAAACCTCTTAAGGGTTCAATGTACTCATCAATATGAACAACTTTTACTATGGGGCGACTCTGAAATCGCGAAAAAAAAAACATCTGTTCCATACATTATGTCTCAGGTGATTGAACTTTTTGTATTGAACAGCTGTTTTTTTAATTCGCGATTACAGGATTGGCTTCATAGTAAAAGTTATTCATATTGATGAGTACAATGAACCCTCAAGAGGTTTTCGATGAGTTACCTATAACTTTGTATAATTTAATTTTTTTTTATTTATATAAAAATAATGACGCCCAACGAGCCCCAATGACGACAGTTGGGACAAAAATTAAAATATTGTTCTTTCGACCACCACTGATGGCTGTTTTGGTAGTGGTCGTTAGATAGATAGATAGACAAACTCTTTAATGAAAAGAGGATATTATAAGGTTAAGAATTACATAGAAGATAAAAATGTCTGGAGCCTTCCACTTCCGTCAAGTAGCCACTAGTATTTATAGATATTACCTAGTTGTAAGCCAAAATTTGTGAGACTAATTTACTTATTATTTGAAAAAATAATGCCTCTCAGTTTCTTGCCTGTTCTTCTGAGTAGAGGCTTTTTGTCGGAACAAGGCGGTCGAGTCTATTTAAATAACTTTGACGTTCATAAAAGTGTATCTTTGATACCTAAATTGATTAAAAACATTTTGACTTTGACTTTATTGTTCACATCAAAAAAAAAAACAAGAGAATAATTACAATAATACTTATTCTATAGTGTAACAACTGGCGGCCTTATCACTAAAAGCGATCTCTTCCAGGCAACCTTAGGATGGAGAGGATACGACAAATGAGTAAGGGACAGGGGGTCGTTGGGAGTAAGCTGGTGACGGGATGACGCGGGGCGGTGTGAAACCGCCTAAGGCTACATTTTTACTTAGAAGGAGCTGGGCGGAGCGGTGTATAATGTTAATTGACCAATAACATACATATCGTCACGCTTTCCCCCGAGGGAGCTGGCAGAGGTGTACAACACCCACACTTCGCTGGACGATATTCAGTCCCAAATGTAACAGGGGGCGAGCCTGTCGCCATACATCGGTCTCCAGTTACGTAGCAGATGACATACAATACGCACATATGTTCACACAATAAACAAATTGGTGCGTGCCTTCGGCTGGGTCCGAACCCGCTCCCACTGGCTTGAGAGACGAGTCTTCTCCGACTAGGCTACCATCGCTTCTTTGACCAATAACAACGCTCGATATCTCCGCTCCACTTCAGTGGAAGCAGTGTTATTGGTCAATCATACACCGATCCGTTCAGTTCCACCTGAGTGAAATCGCAGCCTAAAAGCCCGCTTTCATCGTAGGAATCATGGTACTTCGCGTAATCACATTTGAATATTATAAATGCGTAAGTTTGGATGGTACGATGTTTGTAATCAATCACGCCAGAACGGGTGAACGGATCTGAAACGATTAACTGGAATAGCACATAGTCTACTTGACAAACGCGAGTAACACCGGCTTTTTAAAACTATTGAATTAGTGATTTACGTGCATCCAAGTAAACGCGGTCTAACACACACTTGGCCAGCTACAGCGATTAGACGTTTTTACACTTGCCGGCACAGAACGGCAGCCGGGAACGCATACATATAAGAAAATAACGCACGCTTTTTTACTTACCGGCAAGCCGGCAACGACAGGGTATCCTTGATCTCACCGGTGCCGTTCCGTGCCGTATCGTGCCGTGGAAAAACACCTAATATGCTGGTAGCTGGCAGCAATTATCTACGCTTCCTCGCTATAATTGTAATGAGACAAAGCATGCCTGTTTAGTATTTTACTTCACTTCTCTTGAACACTTGATTACATTGGTCTACCATTGGGTCCAAACTTGGCTTCAATTTCAAATGCCTAATATTGAACCTTATTACTGCGTGAAAACATCAACTTTCTTTTTTTTCACATCGGACTAGGCATACGTTTGACCTCAGTGGTCAAACAAAGTCTAGTCCCGCCTGATGGGAAGCGACGACTTGTCTAAATATTGATACACACATTGGTGTCCTGGCCCCAAGACCTAGATTGGTGCAAATATGACCAATGTCTGGCCTCGGCATAACAAAAATGTTAGGTAGTTACATCAATAATGTTATTTACATTATGTATTTGTTGTACTTCCATCGAAAATGGTAAAATATGGAAAATCTTTGCCTTTTCTAGCCAACAACTGTATAAAAGACTAGCTGCGCCCCGCGGTTTCACCCGCGGTTAAAAAGTATCCTATGTGTTATTCTAGACTATAATCTATCTCTGTGCCAAATTTCATCCAGATCTGTTCAGCCGTTCTGGCGTGAAAGAGTAACAAACATCCATACATACAAACTTTCGCGTTTATAATATTAGTAGGAAGTAGGATGTCAAGTGACAAAAACAAGGTCAAACTTAAAAACTAGACGACATCAGTAAGTATCTGCTGAAAAATAACTATGTGAATGTCAACAACTTTTTACAATAATAATTTCTAGTAAAATAATTGACATGTATTAATGGTTATTCTGAATCTAATAATTAGTGTTTTAATTTGCACGCCTGACGGTTGTTAATGGATGGACGTAATATTTATGATCATGTACCAATAACATGCAAATAAAGATTTTGACTTTGACTTTGACTTTGACAAGTGGTTCTGAAACATTAGGTATAGTTTAGAATGTGTCAGGGGGCGAGCCAGTCGCCATACACCGGGCTCCAGTTACGTAGTAGATGACACACAATACGCACATATGTTCACACAAAGAACAAACTGGTGTGTGCCGTCGGCTGGGTTCTAACCCGCTCCCTCTATTTCAACTATTCTATTTGGATTAAAATCCTTGAATATATGAACATAAATGGAATAGAATATACAATACAAATAGAATACGAACAGAATACAAATAGAATACGAATCCTATCCTACTTCCTACTAATGTTATAAACGCGAAAGTTTGTAAGAATGGATGGATGGATGGATGGATGGATGTTTGTTACTCTTTCACGCCAGAACGGCTGAACAGATCTGGATGAAATTTGGCACAGAGATAGACTATAGTCTAGAATAACACATAGGATAAACACAATCATGTACCACTATATAATTGTTATTGAGTGTAGTAAGTTATTGTTTTAGGTATTGTTTGCTAGTTTTTTATACCAATAAAAATACAACAGAACACCAAATGACCTATAATTATAGCGAGCGCTTAGCAGATGACGTGGTAACTCAATTGAAACGGAACGTTGCAGTGGCAGCGAGGCGTGACGTAATCTCCAGCTAGGTACCTCAATGGAAACAGCAGTGATGATAACAATTTAAAAACAGTAAAACAGCAAGTTAATTACAAATGCATTTTAATGCGGTAAGCAGTAAGTAAGCCAACCATTGTTGGAACCCTGCCGAGCGGCATCAAATGAATGAGTTGAGCCTTGACCCGAGGTTTTGTGTGGCTTTGCCGACTTCATAATATGATGGCTGCATTCAATTAATTGTTAGCCGTGCAAATATATACGTAACTAGCTGTTACGCGCAACTTCCTTCGCGTTTATTCAGAAAATAGTATCAATGAACCCTCCTCGTGATGTACTGTAACTATTTATTAGATTATGAATAACTAGCTGCAACCCGCGGTTTCACCCGCGGTTAAAAAGTATCCTATGTGCTATTCTAGACTTTAATCTATTTCTGTGCCAAATTTCATCCCGATCTGTTCAGCCGTTCTGGCGTGAAAGAATAACAAACATTTATCCATCCATTTTTACAAACTTTCGCGCACAGAATATGCTCTATTACATAGGTCCAGAAGGATAGTCTTCATACAAAACACGATTTCGAAACGTGTCAAATTTATTTTGGTACCTTAATAAAACCTTTTTTTCTATACGTGATGAACTTGCCATTAAAAGAGGTTACCCGATTTAGTTGGGTAAATCATATAACGATCAGAGTTTAAAGAAATCACAAGACCGGAAACAAAGTATTAGGCCACCTTAGGCCAGAGCTAAACTACACACAAAGCCTTACCCAGATCCATTCATGACACTATTCTACAAACTAATATTATAGATTGTATGTAAACCTTAACTAAAATCAGAGTAGGTAAGAATTTAAGTAAAAATCAAGAGTACGAGTTTGCGTTAAAATCAATAGTATAGGGATTACTATTGATTTTAATTATTGATTTTATCTTATTTACACATAAATTTACACACTATCATTATTTACATCATACATTTAAGTTATTTTTTCGCCAATAAAATAACATTAGGTACATTTACATAAAAATAAAACTGACGCCTGCTTGTCAGGATATTTCACTGATACGTATATTTCTTTCTTGCGAAGGTGCACAGAGCAAATTGTTGTAGGGGCGACGAAGTTTTCACTAATTTTCATTTTTACTTTGTCGAATTATTTTTGTCCACTGATCGGCTAAACTGGATCCTTAAGAAACCTAAAGTTTATTAAAGGGAAAATATAAAAATACCTTGTGGCAACACTTTTTTCAGCAACTTTTCGCTCTGTTGACATTAGGAATTAATTACAATTATTAGCTTTATAAAGCACATAAAAATATATTTAAGAGTTACGGATGATATGTGACGTTGCCTTTTTTTACTGTTTTGGATATTCTGAAATTTCGGCATGAGTGGACTACACAGTTCATCATATTTATTGGTTAGTAGGGAGACGTAACCGCTACTGGATGACATCGAAGACTGACTAGTGATTTGGTTGACTTTCAATGGTTTGGTTTACCTTTTTTGGAATCATTATTTTTGACCGATTAGGGGTCTTTACTCTATGTCTATGCTTTCGCGTTTATAATATTAGTAGGATAGTAGTAGGATAATCCTTCACGAAAGAGATCAGAGTCCAACATTAAAAGAAAAAAATACTGGCTGGTTTTGAGAGGAGTTTTGACTTAATTCAAAACAAGGGCAGTAGACAAATCCTACTAATATTAGGTCCTTACGTATGAAATCAGCGTTTTGTCGTACTGATCAATTTGATCTGAAATATCTCCTCTTTGGTTATGAATTCGAAATTCAAATTAATAAATTCATTTAGCTGGTTTTTTTTTCTTTGGAATACAGTCATTCATTTGTTATTTTCCTCATTATTTTTTCTTTGGCGTCGCTTATTACCGCGCAATGGAAAACATGAAATATCGGTATATTTACGAGTACAAGTTCTACCGTGGCACCAGTGCTGCAGAAACAGCTCGAAGAATTAATGACGTGTACGGCGCTGGTGTCGCTAAAGACAGCATGGTACGTTTTTGGTTTCAACGTTTTCGTTCTGGAAATTTCGACCTTAAGAACCAACCCCGTGGACGGCCGGAGATCAAAGTGAAAAACGAAGAATTAAAGGCTTTTGTGGAAGCGGATCCATCACAAAGCACTTCAGAGATAGCAGCAGTCTTCGGGGTAAGTGACAAAACTGTATTAATCCACTTGAAGCAAATCGGGAAAGTAAGAAAACTCGAACGATGGGTACCTCATGAATTGAGTGAATCGAACTTGCAAACACGGGTCGCCTGCTGTGTTACTTTGCTCAACCGACACAATAATGAAGGGATTTTAAATCGAATCATTACTTGTGATGAAAAGTGGATATTGTACGATAATCGAAAGCGCTCATCGCAATGGCTGAACCCTGGAGACCCAGCTAAATCCTGCCCTAAACGAAAATTGACTCAGAAAAAGTTACTTGTAAGTGTTTGGTGGACTAGCGCCGGTGTCGTTCACTACAGCTTTCTTAAATCTGGCCAAACGATTGCGGCAGATATCTATTGTCAGCAACTGCAAACCATGAAGGAAGAACTAGCTGTTAAACAACCGAGATTGGTCAATCGCTCTAGGCCACTGCTGCTTCACGACAACGCAAGACCACACACTGCACAACAAACAACCACTAAGTTAGCTGAGCTACAATTGGAATGTCTGCGACATCCACCGTACTCCCCGGACCTTGCTCCAACAGATTACCATTTCTTCCGGAATTTGGACAACTTCTTACAAGGAAAAAAATTCCACTCCCATGCAGCAGTCCAAACCGCCTTCAAAGAGTTTGTTGATTCTCGCCCCCATGGTTTTTATAGTAAAGGGATCAATGAACTACCCATAAGATGGCAAAAGTGCATAGATAACAACGGTGCACTTTGATTAATTAAATATATTTTACAAAAAAAAAATCGACTTTTTATTCCTCCCGTAGAAAATGCCAATTTCATACGTAAGGACCTAATATTATAAACGCGAAAGTTCGTGTGTATGTATGGATGGATGTTTGTTACTCTTTCACGCCAGTACGGCTGAACAGATCTGGATGAAATTTGGCACAGAGATAGATTATAGTCTAGAATAGCACATAGGATACTTTTTAACCGCGGGTGAAACCGTGGGGCGCAGCTAGTATAAAATAAAACACGTCGCTTTTATAAATTTTAAATGAAGAAGTGGTGCTGCTTTTAAGCAGCACCACGCACCTGAACCTAGCTCTCGCCGCATCCTCGCCTTGCGTACGTCAGGCCAATGTAATTCGAGCCTTATCCTCTATCGTACAATATTCAACAAGTTCTTCTTCATCGTCATTTAAATGAGATGTTACAATAATAATTATAATCGAATTAACAAAATGGTATAAAACATAATTTAGTACAACGCATCCAATAATATATTTTGGAAATGTATATGTCAAATCTAATTAGCTTTCGAGGTTAGCGACTAAACATAGACATAGAGTAAAGACCCCTAATCGGTCAAAAATAATGATTCCAAAAAAGGTAAACCAAACCATTGAAAGTCAACCAAATCACTAGTCAGTCTTCGATGTCATCCAGTAGCGGTTACGTCTCCCTACTAACCAATAAATATGATGAACTGTGTAGTCCACTCATGCCGAAATTTCAGAATATCCAAAACAGTAAAAAAAGGCAACGTCACATATCATCCGTAACTCTTAAATATATTTTTATGTGCTTTAAAAAGCTAATAATTGTAATTAATTCCTAATGTCAACAGAGCGAAAAGTTGCTGAAAAAAGTGTTGCCACAAGGTATTTTTATATTTTCCCTTTAATAAACTTTAGGTTTCTTAAGGATCCAGTTTAGCCGATCAGTGGACAAAAATAATTCGACAAAGTAAAAATGAAAATTAGTGAAAACTTCGTCGCCCCTACAACAATTTGCTCTGTGCACCTTCGCAAGAAAGAAATATACGTATCAGTGAAATATCCTGACAAGCAGGCGTCAGTTTTATTTTTATGTAAATGTACCTAATGTTATTTTATTGGCGAAAAAATAACTTAAATGTATGATGTAAATAATGATAGTGTGTAAATTTATGTGTAAATAAGATAAAATCAATAATTAAAATCAATAGTAATCCCTATACTATTGATTTTAACGCAAACTCGTACTCTTGATTTTTACTTAAATTCTTACCTACTCTGATTTTAGTTAAGGTTTACATACAATCTATAATATTAGTTTGTAGAATAGTGTCATGAATGGATCTGGGTAAGGCTTTGTGTGTAGTTTAGCTCTGGCCTAAGGTGGCCTAATACTTTGTTTCCGGTCTTGTGATTTCTTTAAACTCTGATCGTTATATGATTTACCCAACTAAATCGGGTAACCTCTTTTAATGGCAAGTTCATCACGTATAGAAAAAAAGGTTTTATTAAGGTACCAAAATAAATTTGACACGTTTCGAAATCGTGTTTTGTATGAAGACTATCCTTCTGGACCCATGTAATAGAGCATATTCTGTGCGACTAAATTAATTCACCAAGAACATTTGTCAGGTCTTAACCACATACGAAATTCGGATGTCTCACCTCAGCAAACAATCATAAATGTTAATATGCTACCGATGAATGTAAAAATCCCCCAGAACTGGAATTTGCTCTATGACGCAGTGATTTTTTATGCAAACGTCTTATATTGTTCGACTACCATTAATTTAAAGGGCCTGGAATGTTTCAAATATGTACATATAAATATTTGACAAACAATAACATTTTGAATACTACGATAATTTGTCCACATAGTTCAAAGCTGCAAATCATAACTATATCAATATATTTATCAAAATACAAAGTCCAGTTAAGATAATGTTCAATATAATAAACAAACGATCAGTTCAGTAACGATTAAGTTATTTAATTGTAAAATAAATGGAGCGAGATAATCTCAATAAATGTTTAATATTTGCTACAATTTTGGGGGCTGAGCCCACGTCCGTAGGAGTGTACTCTATTCTGATTCCCTACACGGGGTCCCCGGGTAGTGCTAACCGGGTAGCTAACTCTGGTGGGAGGCTTCGGCCGTGGCTAGTTACCACCCACCGAACCAAGCCATGCCGTGAAATGACCTAGTCGTGTTTCGGGATGTAGTCCGATGTAACCGTTCCGAAGACGGGTCTGAACAGTAGCGCACTTGTAGCGCCTCACTCAACTGCCGTCTTTGTACTTCTTCACTCTACAAAACTTCAAGGTTAGAGTGAATAAGTACCTTATAGGTCGTTGTGCTCCATCTTAGACCACAAAGTCGCTTAACATCAGGCGAGTTGGTGGTCAAACGCCGACCTATTTTGAATAAAAAAATTGAAAAGAGAATAATATTCACTAGGCCAACAACTTGCCAGGCCCCCATACATGACGCGCAACATTTTTTTTGTCACTCTCACTATAAGACGTTTGACACGAGAGAGACAAAGACAAAAAAAAACTCGACTTGTAAGAATGTATAGCCGAAGATAAATTACTCACATTACTAATATCACATTAACTTAGAAAAAAACTAATCACTTAAAAATTAAAAATCTGCAGATTTTTTTTGGTTTTTGGTCTTTATTTTTTAGCTAACATGAGTTTTTGTGTCAAAGATGAAAATGAAAGTCGAAGGCACTCCAATTTAAATGAAAGGGCCAAGAGAAAGCGGTCCAATACAATATGAAGGAACTCTCATGATCGTAACCGATGATTGCGGATGCAATATAGGTATCGCACTTCTTGACTTCTTGCGTAATGCAGCGAAAATTCTTAATTCACCGTTACGTACGGCCAAGTCCAATAAAACGCGTTCGTCTAATATACAACTATAATATGTCTATACAACTAGCGATGGCAGCCTAGTTGGGAGAAGGTCCACCTCTCAAGCCAGAGGGAGCGGGTTCGAACCCAGCCGACGGCACGCACCAATTTGTTCCTTGTGTGGACATATGCGCGTATTGTATGTCATCTGCTACATGACTGGAGCCCGGTGTATGGCGATAGGCTCACCCCCTGTCACTTTTGGGACTGAATATCGTCCGGCGAAATGTGGGTGTTGTATTACACCTCTGCCAGCTCCCTCGGGGGAAAGGCGTGACGATATGTTATGTTATGACAACAACAACTTAACAACAGCTATACAACTTGATATTTACGCTCATTGTTTACTTAAAGGTCCGGCGACCACTTTAGACTAACTTCGCATTAGCTAAAGGTTTTGACGTGACAACGTCTTATAAATGCCGGGTGACACTTCAAGAAACTGCGTTACGCTCCGCTCACGTTATGCGCTCACAATGAGAGCGAGTGAGAGGCACGCGTCCCTTCCACTCGGGCATGGTTAGCCCGCCTAAGAGCGAGAGAGACAGACATAAAAAGTGAAAGGCACGCGTCCCTTCCGTCCGAAATGAAGTCGTTGTCACGTAAAACTTTCGCCCGTATACCGACTTTACAGGCAACCAATTTTTTTTTTTTATTGCCATTTCGTCTAGAAGAAGACAAGTGAAGAGAGCAAGTAAAAATAATGGGAGCCTCTAAAGTTATCTACTGAGTGACAAAGTGCCATTTCAATATTTTTTTATGACTTTTGCACTTCTCTTATCATTCATAAATAACTAAACGTTTCCCTTGTATTATGGGTTAATTTAAAAGCTAATGATGTAGACAACCTCCAAATGTAAAAGAATTTTTTATTTTCTTTATTTATCTATTAAAATAAATCAGTCAAAAGTGACCCCTTACAAATGCGGATATTTTTCATAACTCTATTTTCACTTGAGGACGTTTTTTATACAAACCAACAACATAAGTGCAGAGATACAGTTCATGACAAATGGTTTCCATGAAATATGTAAAGCGCGTTTGTATGGAAAATTCAGACCGTTGCGGAACCCTTTAACTAATAAGACGTAAGATTTTAAATTACTTGACCCAAAATCTTTACTGATCCAAAATTAATCTAATTTTTTTATAATTGGCCACATTTTTTATTGTTTTACTTCACTTACTTATCATTCCTGATTATTTCTTAAAACATCGACACATATCGTCTGATGATTATTGTATGATTGATTTAATATTCCCTTTTGCTTCGTGTTATCTTGATTTTACCGGACATCTTGAATCGGACTTTGATATCGGACAAAGATTTTATTCACCTGACATTCAAACGTGAGATTATTCAAGATCAAGCTCAACAAAAGGATGCTGACGACCTTAATGTTCAATACATTATTATCACTTTACACCAGCGGTCGGCAACCCGCGGCCCGCGAGTGTTTTGTAAATAATAAAAAAAGGGACATTTCGCTCACATGGTCGTTTGGCCCCAAACTAAGCAAGGCTTTTACTATAGCTGCCAGAGACAGATAAACATTGATTTTTAGAGATCAGATAATGCTACTAATATTATAAACGCGAAAGTTTGTAAGAAAGAATGAATAATGTATGGATGGATGGATATTTGTTACTCTTTCACGCCAGAACGGCTGAACAGATCTGGAGGAAATTTGGCACAAAAATAGAATATAGTCTAGAATAGCACATAGGATACTTTATAATCGCGGGTGAAACCGCGGGACGCAGCTAGTACATAAATAAATAGATACCTATGGTAAAAATGTATACATTATAGAAACTTATAGTAAAATTTTTGAACAAGTGCGGTCCGTCACTTGCTTATTTTGGCACTGTGCGGCCCTTGCCTGCCAAAAGGTTAGCGACCGCTGCTTTATACAAATCCGATGTTGATGACCACATGATCGTTTTTATCGTCACAGATTTTTTATCTGTCGTCTCGTGAACAACTTCGTATTAATTTTCATTTTTGTAATTCCCCAAGCATTGCTTTATCAGTTTTGTTCATAAATGTGACAATAGTTTTAGGATGCTATTTTAATCAACCAAAAAAAGTAATTTATTTCAAGCATGTTTGAGAAAATGTGCAAATGTGAAAATAAACAAATCAAATCATTTTATTTGCATGTCAATGGGTTAAATAAGGTTGAAAGACTTAAAATTAATGTTCAGCCATTAACGACACTAGTCGTGCAAATTTTTTACATAATTATGATTCTAGTAGTATTACAAACAATATTAAATAATTCCAATATTAATGTCATTATAGTTAAAGTTGTATTGTTTAAACAATGCATGTTTTATCGAGCCAGCGAGCAACAGCGAGCGAAGCGAATATGCTTCATATTGCTTTGTTATGTCCGAATTCGGTCTGAATCTCTGTCCGGATTTCTGTCCGTATCTTTGTCTTCCTCTACAGGTTGCATTTCTTTACCGATTCTCTTGAAATTTTGTGAGTAGGTTCGATAATCATGTGGATTTTTTTGTCGAGTCAGTTTTTGGAATGTTTTTAAAATGAAGGAGGAGTTTTAATTTTTTTTTTTTGGCCCCAAAATTTCACGAGCATCAGTTGAGAAATGCGACCTGCAGAGGAAGACCGACGTCGACCGCAGTCTCCAGCTCACAGAACTAGTGGTTCTGTGAGCTGTATTATTATAGACCACTAGCTGCGCCCCGCGGATTCACCCGCGGTCCCATAGGAACCGTTTATTTTGACGTGACAACGTCTTATAATTCGATAGAGCCGGCTGCACGCACGAAAAAATGCGGCGTTACCTCGCTCTGAGGCGTTCCATGTAAGGCTTGAAGTGCAAGCGAGAGCGCGGAACGAGCGACAAAGAAGCACAATCGGCCTTTGCGTTCGACATCCGTCTCTCTCCTACTTGAGTGAGCGATGCGTCTGCGTGGACAAAAAATGCTACCATTCCATCAGTATTTTCTTAAAACGTTGTCACGTTCAACTATCGTCAGTAAACCGACTTTACAGACAACCAATTTTTTTTTTCGGGAAAATAAGTACCCTATGTCCTTTTCTGTACCCCAGACAACATGTATGCAAAATTTCGAGACGATTGGTTGAGTAGTTAAGACGTGAAAGCAAACAAACAAACGAACAAACTCACTTTCGCATTTATAATAATATCAGTTAGGATTGGTAGATCAGTCTTTTTTTTTAATATGGTTACGATACTGTTAATAAAATCTAATTGCGATATTATTCACAGAACATCAAGAACGCAAAACGTCAACATCGAAATGCAATACGTACAGAATGGACGCTAAAACTTCTTTAAAAAGCTATAAATAGAACTGAGTCACTTCAGATATCGACTAATTAACCCACAACAATAACAAAAACTACGAAAAACCACCACATTACAAATCACTGATTAAAGAGGCATTAATGATTTGATTCCGTCTTATCGGTCGTCATAACATTTTTGAGGGCTTCACACAATCTGTTTGAGAACCACTGACTCATAATTATGACAAATGTATTACTACGATTCTAATGGAAAATCCTTTACATTTCTTGCAACTCTGTTAATTCCTAATAGTTTTGTATGAACAGACGTTTTTCACCGTTTATGCTACGGCTACATTAGCGGCCTTCGGCGATAATTCAGGCTATTGGGACAAGTGTAGCCGTTTAGCTCGTCACTCGGCGATGTATCGGGCGAATTATCGCCCACGTCAACTCCTCAAAAAGGCGCCGTTACCGTTAGTTAGTTAGCCGCCGTTAGTTGACCGCTAATGCAGACAACATAACATATCGTCACGCCTTTCCCCCGAGGGGGGCTGGCAGAGATGTAATACAACACTCACACTTCACCGGACGATATTCAGTCCCAAATATGACAGGGGGCGAGCCTGTCGCCATACACCGGGCTCCAGTCATATAGCAGATGACATACAATACGCACATATGCTCACACAATGAACAAATTGGTGCGTGCTGTCGGCTGGGTTCGAACCCGCTACCTCTGGCTTGAGAGGCAGGCCTTCTCCCAACTAGGCTGCCATCGCTACATGCAATACGCTAATGCAGACTAGAACATCGCAAATAACCGATGACGAGGATTTTAGCGCGACAACGCGACACAAATTACCGCGCTAATGTGGCCCCAGCATTATAGTTTGTAAGTCCACATCCATTTCTCGAGAAACTAGACTGTGACGTGTTTTAGTTCAAAATTTCAATAATGCATTCATCGCAGATTTGTCAGCCAGTAGGCTATGATAATTGACATGTCACTGTGTAAATAACATACATAGAGTAACGGGTTTTTAAAAGGATTCGTCGGCACGTCTTCCCGTTATGGGTGCTGTACGTGGTAATTGGTAAACATGACCGGAAAAATTGTTTATTTTAATACTATACTTTTAGAACATGACCTCATTTTTTTATTTCAGACTAGCTGCGCCCCGCGGTTTCACCCGAGGTTAAAAAGTATCCTATGTGCTATTCTAGACTATAATCTATCTCTGTACCAAATTTCATCCACATAAGTTCAGCCGTTCTGGCGTGAAAGAGTAACAAACATCCATCCATCTATTCATACAAACTTTCGCGTTTATAATATTAGTAGGATGACTTTCGTTTCTACTGGCCAGTTGTACCTACTGAGTAGTACTGAGTATCAGAACTGCTTAAGGCCCGGTGTTGCACATAATCAACGAAAACAAGTATTTTGTTAGCGCCTAGTTTTATATGAAGAATTTTGATGATCAGGTGCAATAAAAACAGCTGGTAGAAAAAACAACCAAAATCAGTTTAACCGAAGTAGAATTTTGAAAATCATTCTCATTTTAGGAAAAAATACACAAAAAGTATCTTCTATCCAAAAGTATCGGAACGTAGTTCTCTAAATTTTCAGCGACACCACATTTTTTTTTTCGATTAAGTATTAAATTAAAATATTCTTATAATTTATTCTTATTCCTATCTTATGGGAATAGAGTGGAGGAGAAAAGCAATAGACAGAAAACACTGGACAAAACTGGGGGAGGCCTACGCCAAGGAGGCGACATCTAAACAGGACTGCATTATGTGACAATGGACATTTATCTTATATCTTTAAATGAGCAATTCTTGTATATATATATATATATAATTGGAATCTCGGAATCGGCTCCAACGATTTTCATACAATTTAGTATATAGGGGGTTTCGGGGGCGATAAATCGATCTAGCTAGGAATCATTTTTAGAAAATGTCATTTTATTCGTGTTTTATCGATAATCAACTTAAACATAAACTTGGATGAAAAATAACAAAAAGGAGGCGTTCGACTATTCATATTCATATTGTTAGTCATATTTTTCATTTGAGACTACTCTCAACTGAAAAATATGACTCTTCCTGACATCTATTTGCGAATAATAATACTATTTTTTGTGAGCAACTAATTGCTTTAACGACACAACAGCAGATGGCGTTGTTAAGTAACACGAAGTCAATGAGTGTTTGCTTTGAGGTTAGACTAAAATCAATTGTTTATTTTCCAAAAAACACAATTAAAAAAAAAATACCGAGCAAAGCTCGGTCAACCAGGTACTAATTAATTAATTTATATGCAGTGTAATTGAAATAAAGGCTTTTTTACTTTACTATCTTAATAACTCATGTTCTTATTCCGATTAATACCAATAAAAACCATAAAAAATGTATTTCTAGGCACCGATCTCATTTTACCATCAGATATGATAATTATAAGATTTTCAACTCTAAACGAAGCAGCTTAAGTAAACGTATGTGTGGGTAGATAATCGTGGAAGGACCGAGCATTAAGTAAACTTGCTTTACTAGTTACTTACTTTCGTTACTAGTTAGTTACTGAAACTTAAATTAAGAACACTTTTTGTACACAGCTTATTCAATAAAAATATTCTATTCTATTCTAGTTTAAACTACTCCAAGCTAGCTCCAACTTAAATTTTCTTGCTGGAATCTTATGCCGTTCCTTAGGAGACTCCTAATTTTATGTGTCCGTTAAGCGAATATTTCGCTAGGAGTAAATTAAATTGGTTAAGCAAACACTTAGGCAATTCTTAAATTTAGTGCATTATTGCACTGAAATATAGGATTGTCTAAAATAGCCCAAAGTGACCGTCTGCACTGAAAAAAATGGTTTAGTTGTGGCAACTAAATCTGTTTTGCTGCCTATGTCTTAGCTGCTGCACCAAATATCTTCGAAACACTGGCAAAGTTTTGTTGACTACGACGAAGACTGCTTAGCTACTATTCAAAATAAAATTTTGCTAGGAGAATCACACTCAAGTTGCAGTTACTGCAAATTACTTAACTGAGTTTACTAAATTCGTTATCTTTATAAACAAAACAAATTCGAATGTTTCAATTAGCTATCAGAGCAAAATATTTTAACTACTTTAAGATAAAATATTTACCTGCTATTGCTAATTATTAAGATTGTTAGCAACTACTGCTAAGTATTGTTAAGATTGTTAGCTGCAACAGCTAAATTCGTTCAGCTAAAAACAATTTGCTACGCTAACAAAAAACTTAGCTGTCCCTATAGTTTGAAAGGATATTTGCTACTACAACTAAAATGTAGTAACAGCAGCTAATTTTTTTTTTCCGTGTGGAAAAACACTGTAAAATTACATTTAGCATTAAAAATGGCAGATAATTATCTGCCAATTAAAAAAAAATATGTGCATAATTTATGAAAGAATTACAGATGGTTAAACACTGAATTGCTTTGTTGAGTTTTCACACACTTTATTTTCATAGTATTTTGGTATTTCATGCGTAAATGATTATTATTTACGAATGATATAATTAAGTAATGGTGAATGCTTATGCATGCAAATTAGATACGAGTAAGTACTTATTTATATTTTTGTAGAAGCGGCCTAGCGAATATGTGTGTGTGTGTGTGTGTGTGTGTTCTAGTGTGTTAATAGTGTTCTTAGCTATGTTTGATGTAAATCGGTATCGGGTTTTTATTTTTATTGTTTTTATTTCATATTTTTTACCAATAGGAACGGCGCGGGCATTCGGGGCAAAAGTCTGGTTCTCAGGCTTTAGCAAAACTCCTACTTTCGAAAAAGGCGCGTGCCTCACCGCGCCATTGTCTTCCTGGGCCTCGTTTTAACCGGTGGGCAGATCCTCAAATCTGACTGACCCACGAAACCAAAGGCTGACCCACGAAACCAAAGGCTGTTAGTCGGCGGCCTTCACAAGTTAGTAGCATAGGCTAGCTAGGCACTTAAAAATATACTCTTTTACACAACCTTTTACAACAAAAAACCGAGTTCCCGTCATCCGAAGTGGATTTTGTGAAAAGTAAGACCCATCCGTAAGTATATCTTTTCAAATAAAATAAAATGTTTTCAAAATCGGTTTAAATAACGGAGTTATGCGGTACCATCGGTCTCCTTTTTAAAGTCGGTTAATAAAACTGACCTGCATTACAGTGACGGCTCCGTACGTGATTGCGATCCAGTATATCGAGCCAAGTAGTACTCCGCCAGCGATGAACGGGCATATTTTGTGAGTCATCTCTTCTATCGTATCAAGGAGGGCCACGAACGCACCCATTGACGGGAAAACCACTGTGAATAGAAAAATTATGTTCTAGTTCTCGTCTTTAGTAGTCTGTTCTAGACAAACAGTGTGTAATTATACATACGAACTGTTTGTTAGTATGTAATTATACAAAACAACACAGTTAGTATGTAACAGTTAGCATGTAATTATACATACTAACTATTTGTTAAGAAAATTGTGTCCAAAAAAACTGGTTGTCTGTAAAGTCGGTTTACGGACGATAGTTTAACGTGACAACGTCATAACAAAACATTGATGAAATCTTCTCCTCGGACGCATAGGCCAATCGAGTGGAAGAGAGATAGATGCGGCGCAAGCCGAACGCTCAAGCCGATCGTGCCTTTCGGTCGCTCGTGTAGCGCTCTCGCTCTAGCGAGCGTAACGGGACAATGAATCATCGTTTTTCATGCGTGCAGCCGGCGTTCTTCGATTTATTACACGTTGTCACGTCAAAAACCTTCCTCGTGAAATACTGTAACTTTATGCAATTACTGTTACCCGCGACTTTGCTAAAAAAATATCTATAAAACTTTCCTTGTGACATCTTTGTGAAATAATGTAACTAATTATCAAATTTCATCAAGATCCGTTCAGCCATTATACGTATAAAGCATACAAACAAACAGGTACAGTTTTTTTCGATTTTATAATCTTAGTAAGTATGCTATTTATACAAAGCCAATCAATATAACATACATACAAATCGCGACGTCTTTTCCCCATTTCCCCTTTTTGCAAAAGAGGTTGGCAGGGATTGTACTTTGCAACTAGGCTATCATCGCTTTTAAAAACCCCCGACACCGATTTTCATCAGACATAGCTTACTACAGTCCCGACTAATTTCAACCAAAAAAGATCAAAGAGAGAAAATTGGTTCATCCATTCGGGAGCTACGATGCCACACATACACACGCACACACAAACACACACACACACACACACACGTCAAACTTATTCGTCCGTTTTTGTATCGTTTGTGCGTCAGGGGCTTAAAAAAAAAACAAAAAAAAATTGCAAATATATGTACTAGAATCCACGAACTGGATCACATGACATCTTCACAACCTTTTGACCCATGCAAATACTAAAACGAAAAAAAACACAAATCTCGCTTCACCATATTACTCAAGATGAAGGCGTTAAGTCCTACACTTCTAACTCAACTCTTTCTTACCTATGTATTCCGCCTTGCATTGCGGACAGAGGACTTTACGGGTGATGTTCCCTCGCTGCTTCTCATCCACCCAGCGCTGGAGGCAGCTCTGATGGACCTAGAACAAGATCAATACTCTCATATCTATGGTGGTCCCGCTTAAATGATTTCTTGCATGCCCAGTGCAGGGGTATGGAGGTAAGGCATCAAAGGCGAGCTTCCTACTAGCTCGTATTTGACTTCATTTTTGAGTCAATTCATAAAGTAATTCTGAAATCATCTCGTCTATACGACGTACGTCCTTGCGTATAGTCTATCGCTTCGTTACAGTCAAACGTAACAAACATAATAGTTTTAACATAATTTATTAAGTACAAAACAAACATAGTCGTAACGGCCACAGCATTATCACTGATACAGCTATTACCAATATAATTCTTAACTGCTAAGCAGTTACTTAAAGCATTGTTTGGTCTTTAGCATAAATCACATAAAAGAATTCAAAAAAATATATAATTTACGACGTACATTTGGTGTTGTATTGTTTTAAAATCAATTCAACTAAATTTTACAAAAAAAAACTTGATAAACCATTATCCGATAAACAAAACCGATATTTAATTACCACGAACCAGATATTTAATGGGTAGTTAATAAACGTTAAAATAATTAAAACGCACTGCATGTATCCATAATAATAATAATAATAATAATCCATTTATTTCAGGCAATATAACTTGCATACAATGCAAGTTACAGAGGCCCATAGAAAATAAATACCTTACAGACTAACATACATATAAATAATATCAATAAAATTAACTAAATCTTCTGGGTTTTTGCTCCCTGGAATAAAACTCAATAATTTATTGCTTCCTTTAATGGAAGCAATAAATTATTGAGTGAGTATTTAACTTTGACTCAATCACTACCATCATCGATCCGATAGGACGTCATCAGACTTGCGTGATCCGATGAGACATGCCAAATGGAAGTGGCAATAGGCAGGGCACATCGCTCGTAAAATCGACGGCCGCTGGGGCAGAAAGATTCTCGAGTGACGACCACGGACCGTAAGGCACAGCATGGGAAGCCCTCACGCAAGGTAGACTGAAGATCTGGTGGTCACGCAGTCAAGCAGTGCAAGGCCGGGTTTGGCTAGTGGAGATCGTTGGGGAAGGATTTTGTCCAGTCTCCCGGGCTGACATGACGATGATGATGATGATGAGAAATGGCCTTTTTAGAGCAGAAGCCCAAGAAGGCAAGATCATTATTGTCTCGCCTCAAAAATTACTTACATGTTCCCTTTTTTTTACACTTTAGGGCAGAAACCTAAGAAACTAAGATCGTCTCGTTTTAAAAATTACTTACATTTCTTTTTTCTTACTTTTAGGGCAGAAGCCCAAGAAGGTAAGATCATTATCGTCTCTTCTCAAAAATTACTCACATTTTTTCTTCTTTTTTTCTTACTTTCGTCTCGACTCAAAAACTACTTACATTTTACCTTTTTCTTCTTCCTTTTAGGGCAGAAGCCCAAAAAGGGTCATTATCATTTCATTATCAGTTTCATTATCGTCTCGTCTCAAAAATTACTTACATTTTTCCCGTTCGAAATGGAATCTACCTAGTTAGTGTGTATATTTGAAGTGAAAGTGAGCAATTTACATGAGACCTGAATGAACGAAAGTAATAACAAAGACAAGTTTAACGAAAGCGACAGTCGTCGCTTGGATGCTCGATAATTTATGTACGAGTATGTTTACTTGTTATTTTAAAAGTTATACAGTAAAATGACAACACGTAGAACTTAGTAGACGGTTTAGGTACCTAGTACATTTTAACTAACTTCATTGACAATGAAAAATGTTACATAACATACATATTATTGTACTTTACATAATTGTTTATTAAGCCTCTCAACCTTTTTTTGTTAGTTTTAATGATACAATTTTCAAATTATCACACTATTAAAAATATGGGAAAAAAGTGAATTTGTTAGTTCGTTACTACGTACTTCGTACGCTCAAACGGAGGAATGGATTTGGGAGAAATTTGATATGGAAGTAGCTTACAGACTGGATTGACACATGCTACTTTTTTCCCGAAGAAATGACCGGTTCCTGAGAGACAGCGAGTGAAATCGCGGAGCACAGGTAGTTGGTTTTCACACTTCACATAACATCACACTAATACTATAAAGGCGAAAGTTTGTGAGTGTGTGTGTAAGTGTGTATGTTTGTTACTTCTTCACGCTCAAACAGATGGACAAATTTTGATGACATTTGGTCTAGAGGTAGAGTATATCCCGGATTAACACATAGGCTACTTTTTGAACGCAGGGTGCAGAGTACCTATACCTATACATAATACCCCCTTAGGTACACAGTCATTTGTCTTTATCGATAGAGTTCAAAAATAAAAAAAAGGAAAAGACCAAACACGGTATTACCGTTATTATTCCGAGGCTATGCAACGTTTATTGCTAAGGCGGATCATTCATTCATTCATCATCAGCCCGTAATCGCCCACTGCTGAGCCTCTGCACTGCACGGCCTCTCTTCTCGTACGCCTCTCATCCCGGTCCTGTGCCATTCTTGTCCAGGTTCGACCAGCGACATTTACAATATCGTCGACCCAGCGTGCTGAAGGCCGACCAACGCTTCGTTTGCCGATATATTATAACACTAGCTGCGCCCCACGGTTTCACCCGCGGTTATTAAGTGCTATAATCAATCTCTGTGCCAAATTTCATCCAGATCTGTTCAGCCGATCTGGCGTGAAAGAGTAACAAACATCCATCCATCCATCCATCCATTCTTACAAACTTTCGCGGTTATAATATTAGTAGGAGGAGATATTAGTAGGATTTTTGTCAATAATAAAAAAATAGACAAGTTGAGAAAGTACCAGGTGTTTTTTTTATTCAATCGGCTGATAACAGCAGCCGCTAAATTATCGCCCTGTATGATAAGTGTTCCTATCGGTTATCTATCATAATAAAATTAATTGTCTTATTAGGTGATGTGGGCAGGTGCACAGCTCATTATAGAAGTACTGGCCGCGCCTCGCGATGTTACCCGCGATTAAAAAGAAGCTTATGAGTTAATTCAGGATATAAACTACTTCGTCCCAGTAGCCCTGACATTTTGCGCCGAGGTGGAACACCCTTGGGTTCTTAGTGGGTAGGCCGTCAGTGGCGGGATTTCCACATAACCACTCTGTGCCCGCACCCGGGGCTGTTGGTGGTATCCATAAAGGATTTTCCCAAGGTGAAAAGAAAAATAAAAAGGATATAAACTACTTGGGGGGGACCCCAATTAGGATCTCGAGTGGTACTAGACGGGATCTCCATCCCTATTGGGATCCAGATGAAGTATTTGGGTCTTATCCTTGACGGAAGGTGGGCTTTTGGGGTCCACTTTGTCCAGCTGTCTCCTAGAGTCATGGGAGCTGCGGCCGCCTTAAGAAGGCTGCTGCCTAACGTGTGGGTGGCCCGAGTGCCATTTGCCGTCGGATATACTCCGGATTAGTCCGGAGTATGGCTCTACACGGGGCACGGGGTTTGGGTGGACACCCTCAACCGCCACAACAAGACCCTGCTGCGACGCCTGCAGCGAGTCATCGCGACGAGGGGACGCGGGTACCGAACGATTTCCTGCACGGCAATTTGCGTGATGGCCAGTGATCTCCCCTGGGAGCCCCAAACGGGAATCCTTGCCGAAGTGTATCACTTCGTAGCGCCATGGAGATCTAGTGGAGACCGACCAGCATGGGAGGAGGTCACATGCAGCAAGCACGGGCCGCCTTGTTGCGGCTGTGGACGGGGGACCTGATTCCACCGCTCACTGGGCAGTGGAGTATGGGTATCTTTGGCACGCCCTACAGCCTAAACAGCTTGATAGATTTCGACATGTGAGATGTCATTTGTATCGTCTTAATAGTGGAAGTTATATAGGGTACAATGTTTTAATTTTATCCAGAGAGTGTCAGACTACATTTTGCAGTCGGGTTTTTTATTTTTCGTTTAATAATGTTACTTTTTGCGATATCTCTATATTTTATTTATTTTTTCAACTAGCACCAGTTACGCGACTACGCTAGTGATAATAATTAATTACAATAAAGTCAAGCACCAGAACTGAACAACAAATTAAAACAAATACCACAAGCAACCATTTAAACTGTTTTTTCTCTACTAGATACCTACATATAATGGTATTGATCGGTGGTTAACTAGTACATAAGCATAGTATGGCTGCACTGTAGTTTAATTAAATGCATTAGCGCTAAACCCTTCGTCTCTAATGAAAAAAAATGAAAAATAAGAAAAAAATATATAACTAAGTACTTAGTGGTTCTGTAAGCTGAAGACCTCATGGACGGCGTCTCCAAAAAAAAATTAAAAACGGACTCTACAAAAATATCTCTATAATAATTCAACCTACTCACAAAATATCAAGAGAATCAGTTAAGAAATGCAACCTGTAGATCCAGACAGAACATACGGACATACGAAATCATTTTTGTTGAAGCTGATGCGTAGCGTAGATGCAGAGCTGGAAGAGATCGCTTTTAGTGATAAGGCCGCCAGTTGTTACACTATTTAATAAGTTTTATTGTAATTTTTCTCTTGTTGTTTTGTTATTTGTGGTGTGAACAATAAAGAGTTTATCTATCTATCTATCTATCTATGCACAGATGCATCAGCATAGTTGTTTAGAAATAATGTAGGAAAATGACAGGTTTTTTATGATTCTTCATACAAAATAAGATGAAGTAGCTAGCCAATGCCCTCTCCCCCTCCTCCTATGTTACATATTTTAGAGAACACTCCCTTTTTGAAGATTAAGATAATATTTAAGTTTTGTTCAAAAAATACTGCAGTATGACGACAGTATCGGCGCAAATGGCCATGAAAGTAGATTTTGAAAGTAGGAACTGCAATTATACATGTACACAACACACCCACATGTTAAACACTCCATTGTAAATATCTCAGTGCAACAGCCTCAGATCTGAATGCTTGAGCAATGTGCCTGTTCCTTTATTGTGATTGATTCAACATGCTGGCAAAAAATGTCTTTTAAGAACATTAGCTTCCTGATATGTAGCTGATGCGTAGTAAATAATGCTTAAAGGCATTACTTAAAATAGTGAAAATATGTCAAAATAGTTTAAACACACCCTTCAATCACTACAAGGAAGTGCTGTGTACCAAAAGTTAGAATCATATCGCTCCTTCCTTATATTATTTCGATGAACACACCAGGGGGGCTATTCCTGAGTGTGAGATGAGATGAGATTTTATCTTGGTCAATCTCACACATATGACGTTTTAAACGAGAGTAACAAGGATCAAAACATGTTAGATGAAAATCTCAAATCTCCAAATAGGGCCCCAGAACTTCTCAATCTAGCTGGATTCAGATTACACTTGTCTTAACCTGACTCAAACTGCTCCTAACATAAAGTGACCTTTAGAGTAATAAAACCTCTATTTATTACAACTCTTAATGCACATTGCGATCGTCAATTGTTTCACATGCTGCCTTGCAACATCTTGTCTGTTTTTTTTTTAATATAAGATCCATAAGGTTCAAATTTCATTGTCACATCTCAGGATAACTTGATTTATTATGCCCCAAAATCATGCACTCTCACTTTGCAACTCAAACATTTTGCAACAATGTTAACTACTAGCTCGCCTAAAACAGAAACCTCATTTGGTTTAACTCATTTACAAACTTTTAAATTCTATTGAGATAAAGTACATGTCTGCGACATGAAGATCAGATCAATGATACTCAAGTTATCGTCAGACAAAGAAATGCAGAAACCTTGTTTCTCTTGGTCAATAAAATACAATATAAAAGCCTTTATTTTCCTTCAAAACATTTTACATGCATTACTCATGTTGCGATCTTTTGTAAGCTAAATCTAAACACTGTCAACATAGGATAATGCACTTTCATGACTTTGATTTAACATCCAATCCACCATTATTTGTTGACAGCCTTGCCAAAACATATTTTAACTACTATCTGAGACATTTCGAGTCCCTGCAGAGTGCAGACTTTCTATCAGCCAATATTTTGGTCAGTCTCTTATCGGTTTGGAGAGATTTGCAAATAAGCACATCACAACAATTGAGTATCAGCTCCAGGCACCTTCAAACTTGCACTAGGAGCCCAACCCAACAAAATGATTGGCCGATAGACAGTCTGCAGGGACTCTTAAGGATAAGTAAATAGTACTATTATTTATTCTGTGACAAGACAAATTTGTTTAACTGATAAAAGCAGTACTTACTACGTACCTAACACATTTGACATGGTGGACTATTTACAAATATTTTAAGTTTAGATTAAATTGAGTGCTCTTTGCACTTGGTGTCAACAAATATTTTAGTCATAAAGAATTATAGCCAAGCCAATACAAAAACATAAGGAAAGCACTTAAAGGCATAACAAAAGAAATTAATTTAAAGAGACAGCACAAAAGGGGGTCAATGTGCTTTATAAGGAAGAGTGGTAGAAACATAAGTTTCAGAAATTGCTCAATCACGTCAGGATGGATCAATGGATCTGGATAAAATTTGGCACAGAGATAGATTATAGCCTGAAATAGTTCATAGGGTACTTTTTACATAACATATTGTCACGCCTTTCCCCAGAGGGGGCTGGCAGAGGTGTACAACACCCACACTTCGCCGAACGATATTCAGTCCCAAATGTGACAGGGGGCGAGCCTGTGCGAGACTACTTTTTAACTATGGGTAAAGCACGGTGTGAAGCCCAGTAAGTTTGTAATTAATAAGCCCAGTAACTTTGTTTACTTGGTTAGCCAATTTCGAGCAGTTTCTTACTTAATTGCATATTTAACCAATTTCCTGTGTTTATTGAGTATTTACCACAAATTACTGATGCACAACACAATCTTGCCCATATCCTGGAGCGCCTAACAAGCCTGTATTTCCTCACCAGAAGATTTTAAAATATTCTCAGTTATTTTTAAACAGTCAGCACTATTTTTATGTAAGACAATTCCATCTCTTGTGAAAGTTTCTTAATTTATGCACCATAAGTTCAAATCAAAAGTTTATTATATTTGTTAGACAATTATTTCAGTCGGTTGATACAATCTTTAAGGAATGTTGTAAATTCATGTAAATGCAATTTCAATTTACATTTTGAAGATCATTTCCGGACACTTAACTACTTAATTATATTGAGTCTTGAAATGTTGGTACATGCCTATACTTAGTTTACTGTTCATTTTATTTAGTTATTATATTTTATTTTGCGAAATGTTAGTCTAATTTATTTTTAATTTGTTCTTTTTGTTTACTAATCACACATTAAATGATTATGGCAAAAAAGCTGCAGAGCCTGCAGACTATTTTCGTACTTATTACCTAATTACTTAATGGAATTAAAAGCGTCATTTCCTTACCCATTTTGTAGTTCCAATGCATTTACAAGGTTGCACCCAGGCCGCGAGTCTGTCATCAGCCTCTGTGGCAAAACACACCCAGCAGGACTTAATATTCTCTTCCTCAATTGTCTGCAGTGCCTGGGAGCTTGCAGACAGGTAGTCAGTCTTCTCTGATTTCTCCATATCCGTCATATTTGCGTCTTATCAAAAAAACATTCGATAACAAACTTCCACACGAGTGAAGGCAGAAATGAACAACAACAACTGATTTTATGATAAACGCGGATGTGCGACGGTTTTAGCCACAAAACTAAAAATATTATGTGGGACCAAAGAACGCAACAGCTGTTCTGCAACTTTCACAAACAACGTTCTCGAGTTCTCGCAATTTAAAAGTGGTTATTTTAGTAAATAACTATTTACGCGTCTACAATCACAATTTATTTGAAAGAAAATGAATGAAAGACTGGTCACACTGGTTAGACTGACTTTTTTTTTTTTTTTTTAATTAATTTTTCATGACCATGGATACTCGTCCTTCAGTCGGATTCTTAGTAATATTTTTTCCTTCAGTAACAGATGATGGGATGATGATGATGAGGTGATGATGATGAAGACGATGAATCCCTCCCCTTTTCCCATTCCAGTAAAGTTATGGATACTTTACTGAAATTTTAAGTGAAGTTTTGTAGAGAACACGAAAAATCGCGTTTCGCGATGTTTGTATCATTTGCCCACACTCGTGCACGTTGACGAACCGGTAAACGTTAATAATCCACCATTATTACAATTTAACACTCGAAGAATCACAAGTTTTAGAAAATAATACAAAAACACGACACCATCTTTTCGGTTCCCGCCAAAAAACCGGTTAGACTGACTTTTTTTTTTTTTTATTAATTTATTCATGACCATGGATACTCGTCCTTCAGTCGGATTCTTAGTAATATTTTTTCCTTCAGTAACAGATGATGGGATGATGATGATGAGGTGATGATGATGAAGACGATGAATCCCTCCCCTTTCCCCATTCCAGTAAAGTTATGGATACTTTACTGAAACTTTAAGTGAAGTTTTGTAGAGAACACGAAAAATCGCGTTTCGCGATGTTTGTATCATTTGCCCACACTCGTGCACGTTGACGAACCGGTAAACGTTAATAATCCACCATTATTACAATTTAACACTCGAAGAATCACAAGTTTTAGAAAATAATACAAAAACACGACACCATCTTTTCGGTTCCCGCCAAAACTCCGGTTAGACTGACACTGAGTTAGTGTTGCAAGATGTTTTTTGAGAGCGATCGTACGCTCGTCAGGAAAAAGTCGTATTTCTTATGGGGGAGTAAATACAAAATCGTACGTAGTTTTTTTCACTAGCATAGTTTAAAAAATTACTTTTTTTTAATGTGACTCAAAATTGACACATCGACTTTGGTTTGACACTGAACTGCTGGAAATAGCCCGTAGATATATACAGAAGCAAACTTTCTAAACTATAGATAAGTGCCGTTTATAATCCCTGTTTTTAAACTAGTCCCGCATTCTGAAAGGAAAATAATTTGAGAACTTATGATTTTTTACAGCTTCTATTTACATCAAAAGCGTATGGCGGACAGCTTATGAAAAAATGATTTGTTTATTTTAACAAATACATACAGGGAGTTAGTGGACCCCTCTCGAAAACGAAAACTGGGAATAGTGGTGGGGATTACTAATACAAAGCAACTAAAAAAAACGCGAAAAAAAGATTTTTTTTTTAAACTTAAAATCTGATATTTTAACATCGACACAAGTTAAACAAGCTTTAAAGAGCTAGTTTAAACACCAATTACCGAAAAAAAAAAAAAATTACCTTAACGGCAATCTAATACAAATGACTACAGCTGACGCTAGAGGTGAACGCCCGCACACAGCTGCGCGCGGTCGCGACCTTGCAAGCCCGCCGCCCGCCGCTGTCTCGGCGCGCGCGCGGGCCG
This sequence comes from Peribatodes rhomboidaria, assembly GCA_911728515.1. Taxonomy (NCBI): domain Eukaryota; kingdom Metazoa; phylum Arthropoda; class Insecta; order Lepidoptera; family Geometridae; genus Peribatodes; species Peribatodes rhomboidaria. Next base: position 6,390,959 of record OU452190.1, read on the forward strand.
CGGCGGCGCGGTACGAGACGTCCTCCCGCCATTCGTACAGGGGGGCTATTCCTGCGCGTGAGATGAGATGAGATTTTATCTTGGTCACTCTCACACTTATGACGTTTCAAACGAGAGCAACAAGGAGGAAAAAAAAGTGAGATGAAAATTTCAAATCTCCGAATAGGGCCCCTGATCTAACTACCTACGTGGCTATTGCATTCTCTTCGGTAATTGCCTAAATCACGTTCGGTTCAAACTGTCCTACGGCTGGAGATGGGCCATGAGATATGAGCCATCTTCTCATTGTGAGAAGCTTAAGGCACACAAGTCGTAAGTGTCCACAACGCTGGTCCAATGAGTTGTTCGTTGGTAAACTTCACAAAGAACTCTCAGGCATCCCATTTTCGCACAATGTTTTTCTTCAGCGTTTACAGCTGTCAGCAATCAACAATACGCACTAACTTCGAAATGATTCAAACCTTGGGACCTGCGGATTAAAAATCCAATGGTCTCAACTTCCAACCCAACCCAACTAGGTCCGCCTGCGCCGTCACTTACAAAATGTTTCACTTTGAAATTCCTAGATATTTAAAAAGACATAGCTTCAATACTTTCTCATAACATGAATTTGTAGGCTTGTGAATTGTGATCTTATTGCCTCGGATTCAAAATCACGACGACACGCACGCACAGTACATTCACCTTTTCGCTCGCGCTATACCTACGAAGCCAAAGCTGCTGCCGCGCGCCGGCCGGCGGCGCCGAAAGATCGCACTGTACTTCGGCGCGCGCGGCTTTCTTTGTCGGTCGCGATAGACACGCGCTTGTGTGCGTAATAGACATAAACACATTTAGGGTGCGTTTTCACTGTTTTCACAAGTTAAAATGTACTGTCTTTACCTTTACAATTTCAATTTTATTTCTTTACTTACTAAAAATGTAGCTAACTTTTTAGGATTCCGTACTGTCATGTATGAAACAGATCTACAATATCTTGAAGCTGTAAAAATCAAGCTTCTAAATTATTGCATTAAAAAAGCAAAAGCAGAACACCGCAGAGTGTAACTCTAGGGTGTGTTGGAGTCCCACACACTGCCCGACTCCCCCCGAGATTGTGAGAGATGCTAATGCATTTTCTCTACATAAGACTACTCTGTAAGAAGCGTGATGTGATGTCCCTGGTATTAAAGGTATCCATAGGCAACGGTGAACACTTACCATCAGGCAACCTGTTAGTTTGTTTGCCAATTATGGCACAAAAAAATGTAGTGTGGCAGTTACCCGGGCCCATCGCCACGCCGCGCCACCGCACGTAACACCTTGCTTCCACATTTTATCAACGATTTCAATTAGGTAACCTAATGTGATTAGTCTAAACGCACCTTAATTTGCGGGACCGCTTCCGAAATCCGACTTCCGACCCAGAAGGCGAACACACAGAAGGCGAATGAAAACACAGACTAGGTAAGTGATTTTGTAAGATCGGGAGTGCGAGTTTGAGCCCTATCTCGCACATCTGCGATTAGGTAAAGCATTTTAAACCAATTGATTGAATTCAACCTACCTACTACCTACCTACCTACCTAGTAGATAATAACTTCTACCGATTTGAATCACGCGTCGCACACCGCGCGCCGCGCGGTGCGTCGTCGCACTTTCGGTAGGTACTGGCGCCGACCATTGACCCCCGCGAAATAAACGCGTTACATTGCTGGTTTGCAAATTTCTAAAAGTTTAAAATAACAGTTATATGGCTAATAGTTAGTGGTTTCGGGTTGTGTATAGATAGTATAATAACGGCGTTTCGGCTTCGAGAACGGTCTCCTTACACCCTGTATTAACAGTCAATTAATCTATGGCGCAGGGCACCATTAATAATAACTTTCAACAATTCTGTGGCACAGGGCGCTGTCAGAGGTGGATTATGTTGAACCAATTAAACGAACTTCCTCGATAATAAGAGTTACCCCCTGACTAGTAAGAGTACTCAGTGAGTAGCAATAGGCAAACATAATCAGTCTTAAGGTTTTTTGATATGCTTTGGTTTTGGTATGCATGAATCCAATAAGGCCGTACAATCGTGTAGTACATAAACGATGTCGCTGATGCAATCGTACGTTAGTAAAACGATCAAATAGTAAGAATACGATTTAAATTTTACGTCTGGCAGCGCTGCACTGAATTGAATTCAAAGTCAAAGTCAAGTCAAAATGTTTATCAATTGGGTGTCAAAGCAAAGATACACAGAACGATGAATCTGTCCATAATGTTGAATGAATGAAATTAATTGAAAGAATGAAATGAAAGACACAGTACTACCACAAGACCACAAGTCAATAACGAATTCACTACTTAAATTCTACCGAGCGAGCGATAGCGAGCGAAACGTCTATGCTTCAGCTTTGACAAAAATGCCAGAGTAAGTTTGTATTTGTCTGTGTTGTATTGTTATTATTTGTCTTTAGCACATATCACCGTCCATGCTTAATCATAATGTTTTATTCCATCCAAAGGTTGTCTGGAAGAGATCGCTCTTAAGCGATAAGACCGCCCATTGCGCCTTTTTTTAGTTTAGATATAGTTGTATTTGGTGTCAATAAAGAGTTTTTGAGTGTGTGTGTGTTTACTTCATTACGCTAAAAAAAGTGAATAGATTTTGATTAAGAAGGTAGCTAGCACCTAGCTGGGATATCACTTAAGATACTTTATAACAATGGGTTACCCCCGCGAGGCGCAGCTAGAAATAAAAATGCACCTAAAACATAAAAACACCAAAATCGCGATGGTAGCAACACTGGTTTTTTTTTTTTTGTGGGCACAGATTGGAAGTCTGTAATTGTGGGTGTGTGTGTGCAATCTGAAGGGAGTCCATTATGTCCGACATCGGCATGTCTGGCCCAACTATGTACAGCCCAGCCATGTACATCAAGTTTTACGTGTACATGGCATCGTACGTTCGTGCTGTGTAAAACCATGTCGTACAAAGCGTGGTCGGACAAAACCTCTCATGATCGATACCTCTATCAGAACAAATTTGACTTGGATTAGTTAGGTTAGAAGGCTAAGGCGGAAGCTCTTTTTCTCTTTTTTTATAACAACCCGATACCTCTCCGACTTCAATGAGTCTAGGCAAGTAGCGAACGTTGTGCAAGCGATAATCTACAGCACAGTTTTAATTGTACATGGCATCGTATGCTCGTGCTGTACAAAACATGTCAGACAAAACGTGGTTAGACATAAATAGGTTGTAAAAATTGACCATACAAAATGTTGTACGGATGATTATGTGGAGCTCAGTTTTACGTGGCATGACATCGTATGCTCGTGTTGCCAAAACATGTCGCACAATTTTTAATTAAATTTACATAGTATTTCTTGTTCCTATTAGCTATAATAGTCTCGTTTGTCAAACGAAACAGTATTGTCATTGAAACTTATTAAGTAAACGTCATCTGTCTAACTTATCTACTATCAGCTGTCAGCACTCATGACATCTACAGTGCTGCCATAAAAATAATTTTACGGGATATTACGGAAAAAATGTGTATTGGCATACTTTGAGAAATGCCCAATGAGAAAAATGCACTTGAATGAAGTGCATGAACTGGAAAATGCTTATTTTAAGCCGTGTTTACATCGTGTAAAGTGTGCGTTTGGGACGTAAGCACGTGAAAGGGACGTGCTGACTTACCAAAACGTTTCTTAAATGAGGGATCGGGTATTTGCCTGCAGTCGGCACCGTGACTGACTTTCTTAGGTGACCTAACTGCTTGCGTTTCGATGCGTTTTCTTCGAATCCTTTGTCAGCAGTTTCCAGTTGCTTTCCTTGCGAGTTGCGTGTGCATTGTCACCAGATCCAGTATTTTAATATTTTTTCAGTAGGTACATGCATCATAAAGATTTTACTTTAGGATGGGTAATATTACTTACCTACCATAAGTTTTGAGCAATGATAGCCTAGTCGGAGAAGAGTCGCCTGTCAAGCCAGAGGTAGCGGGTTCGGACCTAGCTGAAGGCACGCACCAATTTGTTCACTGTGCGTATTTAATATCATCTGCTATGTAACTGGAGCCTGGTGTATGGCTCGCCCCCTGTCACATTTGGGACTAAATATCGCTCGGCGAAGTGTGGGTGTTGTGCACTTCTGCCAGCCCCTTCGGGGGAAAGTCGTGACGATATGTTAAGTTTTAAAAATTACATTTTTTTTTGTTTTCGTTTAGCTCCATATATTTCAGTTAAGTGCCCCCTAGCGGAAACGTTTAGGTACCTACTAAGTTAAATGTACGGAGCTAAACGGATACTTTATTTGTTTTCGTTTAGTTTTAGGTAAATTTGCCTTGTGTAAATTAATTAGGTATCTTTCAGTATTGTTTTTTAATATCGTCCGGCGAAGTGTGGATGTTGTAATACACTTCTGCCAGCCCCCTTGGGGGAAAGGCGTAACGATATGTTTATTTCAGAATTTTTTGAGGTCCCTCTAAAATTTCGGTATTTCCATTTTCCGTAAAATTTGATCTGGATTCTGGTCACACAAACTGTTGCGTGCGTGACAAGTAATGTAGAAGTCGGGAGCCGCTTGAAATTATTATTTATTTTATTTCATAAATTACTCGGTGCGTTGTATTAATTCTAATAGGCAAAAGTGCTACCACCATAGTAAACTTTGAGTGAGTATATTTTCATTCTTCCAGATCCTGCTACCTATTTCGTAAGATTCACGTGTGTTCCAAACTTCACGTTTCCTTCTGGTTTTCCGGGAATAAGTCTTTATTTTTTTCCGCTATTCTAACAATCAAATAATATAAAATGTAACACCAGCTAGTGAAATTAATCATAAAAAAAATAGTCTTACTCATGGAACTTTAATAATAATGTTTTAACGATTTGCTGTTAGCAAATACTGTGAGCTCGTTCTAAGAAAGTGATAGGTACCTACAGAAAATTATATAATATTTATTTTTCTTGTGGCCTGCTTCTTAAAAGTAATATAAAGTAGGTAAATGAAAATAAATAATAATAATTTAAATGAAAATAAATGGACTACTTAAAGAAGGAAGCAGGTTTCATAAAAACCTCCTCTAACACACACTAGTTATGTTGAGTTTCTGTATTATTAGTAAGTACCTCCTATTATTCGACCGAACTCCCCTTTTTTTTAATATAATCTTAAATTACTTACATAATTGTCACAGCACAAAAAAATTATGTTTTACATTCTCGAGACCTGAAATATATTTTTTAATACTGTTTGTAGGCTTTTTACGGCTTAATGACTAAACAGATATTGAGAAAATTTGTTTTTAAGATACAGTATATCACAAGGACAGTTTTTGAATACTATTTTCTGAATAGATGTGAACAAAGTCCCAGGTAATACCTATTATATAAAATATTTAAAAATACATTGTTAAATAAATAGGTGTTTACACCCAGCATAGAACACACAGAAAATGGTCATCACCATGTTTGTTTCCCACCTAGGAGGAGTTGAACCCACAATCCCAAGCTCATAAAGCAGGTTCATTACCAACTTAAGCCACCGAGACAGTCAATCAGATCAGTTACTGGCTCATTTTGTCCAGTTTGTTTTTGTGTTTGAGGAACATTATCTTAGTATAGTACATATATAGTTAATGATGATGGCACAGGCCTCCCTCCAACTTAACTAATATGTGAGTAGCAAAAAAGCAAAATCATGTTTCTCTTACTCATTTATGATGTTTATATTTTCATGGTCATCAGCCCATAATCTCAGACTGCACATGGCTCTCTTCTTGTATGGCATTCTATTCCAGTCCTATGTGAATCTCATCTATGTTCACCTTACTATGACTATAATATACTAGTTCTTTTGCCCACGGCTTTGCTCGCCTTTCATAATCTATGTCACTTAGGGATAATGTAGCTTTCTAATGATAAAATATTTTTTGAAATTGGACTAGTTGCATTTGAGTTTATTTTTTACAAACATACAAAAATAGAAATCTTTCCTCTTTATAATATTAGTGTAGATTATCTGATGGTGGTGGTGATTGACAACTGCCCCATTTACACATCCGACAGTCCACAAAACCCTCCACCAACGACACAGATGGTTGACAGATTGGTGATCTAAATCTGTCAACATATTAGTACTTTTAGTTTGCCTGCCATTACTCTCCCTGGCAACATACCTGCCCTACCCAGCCTCATCATTTCATTTCAATACATTTATACAGGGTTATAGGAAAGGGTGTACTAAGCCGAAAGGGGGTCATTGTACTCATGATTAAACAACTTTTTATGGGGTCAACCTTGTAATCGAGAAGCTGTTCGAAATAACAGCTGTTCCTGTTATTATTGTTGACGAGCAATGAACTTTTTGTATGGAACAGCTGATTTTTTCCACAAGATTTTAGGGTTGGCTTCATAGTACATATTGTCTGTAAAGATGAGTACAATGACCTCCTTTTGGCTTAGTACACCCTATACCGATAACCCAGTATTACAAACAAATGTGAAAGTTTGCATGGGACATAAATTTATTTGAGTACATAAATGTTTGTTATTTTTTCATGCTAAAAAACTCTAAAGATTTGGTTGTTAAATCATTGAAATAACTTTACAAGTTGACACATTGTTTTAGCACTGCAGAAAGCCTGTAGTCACTCTACGCAGACAGACCCCTCTGTCATACTTATTTGAATTCTCTTCGATCATAGTTGTTTTTACTATGTAACTGTCATCAAGTTGCATAAGGTTTCAAGTTGCAGCTTCTCTAGTATGCAGTAGCATATCTCAATAAACCTAACCTATTAAGGCCCGGTATTACACAAAATCACTGAAAACAAGTATTTTTGCCCCTAGTTTGATATGAAGAATTTTTATGACCGGGTGCAAAAAAATACAGCTGGTAGAAGATTGTGGAAAAAAATAATCACTAAAAGTAAAATCTCAAAAAAACTTATTGAGCGTAATTCTCTAAATTTTCAGCGATTACATCACGTTTTTTTCGATTATTAAATAGCCAGATTAGTTCTCTAAAGTTTAACCAAGCAACTTATTTATTTTTGTGTCCTTGTTACGATTAAAACCATTAAAAGGGCAAAAAAATTATTGTAGGCGCCAATCTCATTTCACCATCAAATCCTACTAATATCATACTCGTAAATGCTAAAGTTTGTAAGAATGGATGGATGGATTGATGTTCGTTACTCTGTCACGCCAGAACGGCTAAACAGATCTGGATGAAATTTGGCACAGAGATAGATTGTAGTCTAGAATAGCACATAGGACACTTTTTAACCGCGGGTGAAACCGCGGGGCGCAGCTAAGTAGTATGATATATAATTTTCAACTCTAAATGAAGCGGCTTAAGTGAACGGGTGTTTAGGTGAAAAATCACTAATGACTTAAGACGCGGTCATACCATGATTTTACAACTATAGTATTATATCGCGGCGGATAGTCGCCAGCCTTGGAACGGCGAGAGGGGAGCGACAACGTGACCGCACAATCGTATGCTGCGAATTAAATATGCCGTTCAGACTACGCTATAAATATATTGCACAGCTTTTTTTTACATTTTTTAGCTCAACTGCCGTCTTTGCACTTCTTCACTCTACAAAACTTCAAGGCTAGAGTGAATAAGTACCTTATGGGTCATCGTGCTCCATCTTAGACCAGAACGTCGCTTAACATCAGGCGAGTTGGTGGTCAAACGCCGACCTATTGTACATTAAAAAAAAAAAAATTAAGAGTCCGGCGGCCACTTTAGACTAACTTCGCATTGGCTTAAGGTATTCTATAGCGATTTCGTTTAGAAGAAGACGACGAGCGAAGAGAAGAAGAGTAATGATACTGACGAGCCTCTAAAGTTACCTACAGAGTGACAAATGCAATTTAATTTTTTTTTATGACTTTTCCACTTCCTTATCATTCTCAAATATCCAAGAATTTCCCTGATATTATGGATTCATTTAAAAGCTAATGATGTAGACAACCACCCTATGTAAAGGGATTTTTGATTTGCTTTGTCTAGGTATCTATTAAATAAATCAGTCAAAAGTGACCCCTTAAAAATGCGGATATTTTTCATAGCTCTATTTTCTCTTGAGGACGTTTTTAAAAAAAAACTAAGAACGTAGGGGCGGAGATATAGTTCATTTAATTGTACATGCTAAATTTTATCATAATCTGACAAATGGTTTCCAAGAAATTTGACAAGCGCGTTTGTATGGAAATTTTAGAACGTCGCGGGACCAAAAAAGTGTACTCAAAAGTTAAAAGTGTACTCAGTCTCTGCCAATCTCATCCACTGCCTTTATAAGGGTGCTCCTAGAAGGGCCATATATTTAGTGCAATATTGGCCCAGCAATACTGGCAAGTTTGCCGCCTGTAGCCTCTGCAAGCATCTGCCATGCTAGAAATGTAGACTATATAGCCAGGCTAGTGACTCTGCTGTGCAGAGCTTGTTCTGTTCTGTAGAGTACAGTACCAAATAAGCTCTATGAAGTAGCGTATTCTGAAAGCACCTTCATTGGTTCAGTGCGTATAAAACATACTTACCTTCTATAATAGTGCTCTACCCCGGCTCTACCGAGAAATCGCAACTGATCATAACGTTACCAGCCAGTGTCAAATTGTTGCGCGCCATGTCAGCGCGTGTTCCCGCCGTGAAGTTGAATTTGGAACCAGTGTAGTGTTGTGAGTGAACTTTCTCTCAAACCACGGAGGTTGCATAATATTATATGATAAGTTGTTTGCCGCGACGAGCCCAGAGTCGCGTGGTAAATAAATAACGGCGTTTCGCAACATTTTCGCAACTTCATTCGAGCTAAATCTCGTAGGTATAACGTGCGTCTGCAATAAATAAAATACATATACTACTAACTTATAACTTAAGTCAGAGGGAGCGGGTTCGGACCCAGCTCAAGGCACGCACCAATTTGTTCGTTGTGCGAACATAATAATATGTGCGTATTGTATGTCATCTGCTACATGACTGGAGCCCGGTGTATGGCGACAGGCTCGCCCCCTGTCACATTTGGGACTGAATATCGTCCGGCGAAATGTGGGTGTTGTACACTGTTGTCTGCCAGCTTCCTCGGGGGAAAGGCGTGACGATATGCTATCTTATACGTTTAGTTAAATACCCCCTTAGCAATAAACCTTGTAAAGCCTCGGAATATAAGTATACAGTGTTTTGTTTTATTTGATCGATTTCAAAAATCCTACTAATCCTACAAATATTATAAACGAGAAAGTTTGTAAGAATGGATGGATGGACGTTTGTTACTCTTTCACGCCAGAACGGCTGAACAGATCTTGATGAAATTTGGCATAGAGATAGATTATAGTCTAGAATAGCACATAGGATACTTTTTTACCGCGGGTGAAACCGCGGGACGCAGCTAGTGGTACATAAAACTATATGTTTTCCAAATAAACTAAATAAATCATTGTACAAACAGGTTAAGGTTATATTACTTATGGAAACTAGAAAGCAGCGGAAGTATTACGGAAATCTGGAGGCCTACCATCACATCTTATTGCCATGATGGCGATATAATATTGCACTTCGACTTTTGGAAAGAGACTTCACCTTCGTAGCGTCATCTCTGTCGCACACTAAACGAACGAAAAAAACGTTGTTTAAATGCTTTGCTTGATTTAATTACTGACCTAGATAAAATTAACGATAAAAACCTCAAATATCAAAAATCTTGACAATGACCTTTACTTGGAATTGTATACTTATTTATATTATTAATCTACATAAAAATTTAAATTATATCCACTTATAATAATTGCTCCGCATATCATTTTAATTAGTTAATTTATTGTGTGCGTAAAGAAATATAAAATTAAAATAGTTATTCTTATTATTGACTACAAAGACTTGCTCCGTAATTTTCATTCAGCAAAAAATATATACAGGTAGGTAATTATCTAGACTACATCCTACTACGATTGCATCACCTATCGGCTAGCTGTCGCCTTAGCCACTAGTCAAAGTATCGTCCCTCGCTCGCGATACAATTATATTAGATACTAGCTGCGCCCTGCGGTTTCACGCGCGGTTAAAAAGTATCCTATGAGCTATTCTAGACTATAATCTATCTCTGTGCCAAATTTCATCCAGATCTGTTCAGCCATTCTGACGTGAAAGAGTAACATACGTCCATCCATCCATTTTTACAAACTTTCACGTTTATAATATTAGTAAGATAAAATTATAGAATGTATTTTTGAAAAAATTGCCTCTATCAATGCATTGAAAACAGTATTACAAAGAATTCAGTACAATTTTCATGTTAAAAGTTTAAAATTATAAATGATAGACTTATGCGGTAACAAATATTTAAAAAAAACCTCTCCTCCTTTTTTTATCTCAGTTAAAAATATCAATTTGTTTCAGCTTATCTCTACCATTCAGTATAATCCAAAACACTTAACACAGCCTACGTGTGTGTAAACTTGTAGAGATCTGTGTGCCGCTTCTGATAAAAAATCTTAGAGCATTGATAAAGAGATTCTGTTAAAACTACAGTGAACAAAACCGACAGTGACTCAATCATTGATTAAAACGCATTCAACTGTGTGACGATTTGCTAAAATATACCTACTGATATCTAGAAATTCATAATCTTATCATTTGAACGCGTCGTATCAGCATCTTGCCTATTTTGAGAAATTCCAGTTATTGTTGTTTTGCTCTAATTTTTGTGTAGTTGGGTAATAAAAGTGCGGATGCGCTGAGTCAGCTGTGAGCTGATTTGTCGAGATTTTTTTAGTTAAAATTTAAAGTATTAGCGATGATGGCCTAGTTGGGGAAGGCCCGCCTCTCAAGCCAGAGGGAGCGGGTTCAAACCCCGCCGACGGCGCGCACCAATTTGTTCGTTGTGTGAACATACTCGTATGTGCGTATTGTATGTCATCTGCTACATGACTGGAGCTCGGTGTATGGCGACAGGCTCACTATTTTCCAAAGTTTCATACCCACTTGCAAATTAATTGGGGAAACAGTAAACTTTTGCAAAAGTCTCGTTTTACCTGTAAAAGTTACTGTTGTTTTAATTTTTGTTTTATGTGAATGGCATAGGTTTCCTGCAATATTACATAGGTACGTGCAATATTTATTTTTAGATCAAAAACCAACCACTTTTGCCATGGGGAATTACGTATACATGAGGTCATTCAAACGTAATTATTCCTTGTTAATATATCGATGAATTAATAAAATTTAATAAAAAATAAAATTTATAAATTACCTAACTTAAAAGTCACGTACATATTATTAGGCTTCGTCCCGACTAAGCGAACTGAGAGCGGGTGACTATCCTCTAGCTGACTCTTAATCGCGTAAGGGGTGAACTCAATGTAGAGTAAGCGACGAACTGATAGTAACCAAAACGGGAATTCGGGACTGAATGAGTAAATAAATAATTTATTTTGTTTTTGACGCTGCCCGATCGCGAACCTTATTGTGCAGCGATACGATTGGCGTTCGCACAGCGTCGAAAACACAATGTAACCATCACGACAATAAGGTGTCATGGTAGCCCCCCCTGGATGGCCTACCATCCATGTACATATCGTCACGCCTTTCCCCCGAGGGAGCTGGCAGAGGTGACGATATTCAGTCCCAGATGTGACAGGGGGCGAGCCTGTCGCCATACACCGGGCTCCAGTCATGTCGGCCCTCCAGAGCCATGATTCGACTAATTGTTTTAAAATTTAAATTGTTTTAAATTTTGAATTGTCTTTTTTGGACACTTCTGGCTTACAAAAAATGTCAATTTGAGGCAATTTTTAAACAACTTTAAAACAATTGCATAGCAGAAAGCATTCTGCTAGTGTAATTTCTGTTTTATAAACCAGCAATATAATGAGTCAATCAAATCAATTCAAATAGTAGGTTCGCCATACAAAAACCTAATCTTATTTATTATTTTAGATTTATTACGATTTAACGAGCATAATAAAAATCTGTTGATAAAAAGTTAATGCCCAATAATATAAAAACGTTTATTTGTATCTACCATAGACTTTGTTATCGCGAAAATTACAATAAATTGGCTGTAGAATGAGTTTTACTGTTTTTTTGTCATTTTTATTATGTACTAGCTGCGCCCCGCGGTTTTACCCGCGGCCAAAAAGTATCCTATGTGCTATTCTAGTATACAATCTATAGCTGTACCAAATGTCATCCAGATCTGTTCCGCCGTTATAACGTGAAAGAGTAACAAACATTCATCCATCCATCCACCCATCCATCCATTCTTACAAACTTTCGCGTTTAAAATATTAGTAGGATATGTACCTATCTTAATATATATAAATCTCGTGTCACAATGTTTGTCCTCAATGAACTCCTAAACCACTTAACCGATTATAATAAAATTCGCACACCATGTGCAGTTCGATCCAACTTGAGAGATAGGATAGTTTAAATATATATACCTATATATATATATAAATAATAAACGCGAACGAAGTCGCGGGGTGACAGCTAGTATAAGTAATAAGTTAATGAGTTATAAGTTAATAAGTAATAAGTATAAGTAGGTTTTTATCACCATTTATTCCTTCATACAGTACTAGCTGCGCCCCGCGGTTCCATAGGAAGTACGAACCGTTAATATTTTCGGGATGAAAGTTACCCTTTGTCCTTACCTATTCTTTACCGACAACGTGCATGCAAAATTTCACGGTGGTCAAATAGTTAGGGCGTAATAAACAAACAAACTCTCTTTCGCATTTATAATATTAGTTAAATTTGAGCAATAAAAAAAATAGTATTATTAGTATATTATGTAGTTATAATTTAGTATCTTTTCCTTTTAAGGTATATCGCAAGTTAGTTGGCTTCCTATAAGTCATCTGCTACATGACTGGAGCCCGGTGTATTGGAGACAGGCTCGCCCCCTGTCACATTTGGGCCGGTGTATGGAGACAGGCTCGCCCCCTGTCACATTTGGGACTGAATATCGTCCGGCGAAGTGTGGGTGTTGTACACCTCTGCCAGCCCCCTCGGGGGAAAGGCTTGACGATATGTCCTAGTTGGCTTAAACGGAATAGCACACCATGGGCACCTCTATCTTCCTGAGTAGACCATAGGTGTAGTCAGCCTTCCTTTCCCTTCTCGTTTATTTCGCTCTATCCATCTTCACTAGCTCATTAAATGCGATAAGCAACTCTATGTCGCAAACTGAAGGTCGGTTTTTTTTTTTAATATTAAAGGTCAAATTTTGGGACATGTGAAACCCAACGCTGCATTCCATTAGCGAAGGGAGATTTCTGCAAATTTGATGTCCGGTGACCGCTGACAGTGCGTCCACTCAACAGACTAGCAAAGCTTGGCTTGCAATATTTGAACGCTAAATTCCCCATGTAATCTAGTGAAGGAGAAGAGAGGCTTATGCCGCATAACGGAACAAAATAGACTAACATAATTATTTAGTGTTCTTTCTCACAAGATCACGTCAGACCGTTCCCCAGCACCATTTTGAAACCTCCTGCTCCTTGAGTCGTACTGCTCACCGCTGAGCGTCGTGATGATCTGACTCATAATTTTCCGGACATTTTGTCGCCATTTATGTCGATCAGCGGCATCATGAATGGCGTTACAAATTCTGGTGTCAAGCTGCTCAGACACTGGTTCTGACCATCGTTCGGGGCTTCGACCTCTACTTCTGGTTTCCTTCCACTTTCCCTGTTATTATGAGCTTTTCCAAACGATGGTCGGAACAGGCATCTAAGCAGCTTGACACCGAAATTTGTAACGCCATTCGTGAGGCCGCTGATCGACATAAATGGCGACAAATTGTCCGGAAAATTATCGGTCGGGGTCATCACGACGCTCAGCAGTGAGCAGTATGACTCGAGGAGGAGGGATGAGCTTTTCCAGATGGTCCATTTTTTGTCCACTGATTGTCCATTTAGATACAATGCAAAGTAATACCTATCTCTCCTATCTTGACTGCCTCGGTGGCTCAGTTGGTAGTAAACCTGCCTTCTCAGCTTGGTGGCGTGGGTTCGATTCCCACCTAGGGCAAACATTTATGTGGTGAACATTTGTTTTTGTTCTGTCTGGGTGTTAAATATATATTTAAGTATGTATTTAAAAATATGTATGTACGTATACCAGTCTCTGGCTGCCATAGTACAAGCTTTGCTTATTTTGGGGTCAGGCGACCGTGTGTGGAAAAGTCCCGAATTTATTTATATTCATTTATTTATCCAATATTTGTACGTCTAACAACTAACAACCGGAAGGACTCAGTTCGAATGAACAATGGGAACTTCAGCTTCAAGCATCTATTGTTCTAAACGACTATGAACCCAGGTGTTTGTTTTGCTGTTAGATACGAATTATATTGAGGCTATTGTGGGCTTTGCTAAAGATAGCTATTCAATATACGGTTTACCAGTAATAGTCAGTTACACTAAATATAAAAATTGCCCACGTCCTTGCTTAACTAGCTTTAAACTACTCCTAGCGAAGTATTCGCTTATCGGGCACATAAAGTTAGGGGCCCGCGACGCTCTGAAATTTCCATTCAAACGCGCTTGTCAAATTTCTTGAAAACCATTTGTCAGATTATGATGAAATTTAGCATGTACAATTAAATTAACTATATCTCCGCCCCTACGTTCTTAGTTTTTTTTTTTAAAAACGTCCTCAAGAGAAAATAGAGCTATGAAAAATATCCGCATTTGTGAGGGGTCACTTTTGACTGATTTATTCAATAGATAGACAAAGCAAATCAAAGTCCCTTTACATCCTACTCTGAGCCTCGGTAGCTCAGTCGGTAGTAAACCTGCCTTCTGAGCTCGGGGGCGTGGGTTCGATTCCCGCCTAGGGCAAACATTTATGTGATGAACATTTGTGTTTGTTCTATGTCTGGGTGTTAATACATACTCGTATTTAAGTATGTATTTAAAAATATTGAAGAATATGTCTATCAGTCTCTGGCAGCCATAGTACAAGCTTTGCTTAGTTTGGGCGACCGTGTGTAGAGGTGTCCCGAATTTATTTATTTATTTAATTATCAAAATGTAAATTCTATCAGAATTTTGCAGAGCTATTTATAACAGAATGATTAAATTGCTAAGTTCTAAGATAACTACGTAGCCTTAGTGACATCGATTAAAAATACAGTTAGTTTTCTCTACTTTTTCTTGTCTCGAAGCACTCAGACGATGAGATGATTAAAGTCCGCTATGCTGTTTCTGTGGAAAATAATTAATAAAAAACAATTCACAACCTAATTTGACAATAATAATTTATTCCCGAACATGAGCCTCTTCAAAGATAATCGACCGAGCGAGCGAAACGCCTCTGCTTTAGTTACGACAAAAATGCTTTCGTATGTCTGAATTCTATCTGGATCTCTGTCTTCGTCTACAACTTGCATTTCAAAACCGATTGTTTTGAAATTTTGTAAGTAGGTTCGATAGTATAGAATACTAGCTGCGCCCCGCGGTTAAAAATTATTCTAGACTATAATCTATCTCTGTGCCAAATTTCATCCAGATCTGTTCAGCCGTTCTGGCGTGAAAGAGTAACAAACATTCATCCATCCATCCATCCATTCTTAAAAACTTTTTTAAGAATGGATTTCGCGTTTATAATATTAGTAGGAAGTAGGATAGATAGATTTTTTTTATCAAGTCAGTTTTTAAAAACTTTACGGAAAGAAATTTTTTTTTCAAAACAAAAAAAAATCACAAAAAAAATCTGTATAATTATCGCACCTTCTCAAAAAATATCACGAGAATCGGTCGAGGAATGTGACTTGTAGAAGAGGTCTGATGCCGGCCGCAAGGTCACCAGTTCACAGAGCCAGTAGTCACATGTGATACAAAACTATATCTGGCTTAGAAATATATTATATCCAAGCTATCTATCTAGTTGAATAAACTTCAAAAGGTCACGCAAACCAATTTCAAACGTGAATAAACAGACGCTTCATCAATGACAGATATGAAAGTTACGAAACGTACGCCTCAGGTGAATCAAGAATTTCACGAATATTCAATTATATTTGATAGTCCATTCCGTTGGAATAATTCGACTGGTAGCCTTGAAGCTAAATTGAAATATCTTCAGGATACGTTAAAACGATATTTATTGTAGAAACTAACATGATAAGCTATTGGCATTGTTTCATTAATTAATATTGTATTTACTAAAGCAATTATAAATAGATTTGGATGTATAACTTACTAGGGTGCACTAATTGACCCGCTACATTACAAAAGCGAATATATTCAAACTTATTATAATACTTGCAATATTAATTATTATACAACCATTCATACATTGTCCACTTGTCCAGCCGTTAATGTTCTCTATCGATTTTACGTTTATTTTATCGAAGTTACATATTACCTAGAAAGAAATATAGTTTACGAGGTATAATAATTGTTATTTTTGCATCTTCTTATTATGAGTTTTATTTAAATTGATAAAATCTTCTGTTTTTTGCTGGATATGTAGATAAGTTTTTTTTTCTAGCTTACGCTTCGTTGCGTGCAAATTATTTTATTCTTGAAGTTTCTAGATCTTGTTTTATCAATATGGACCTATAACGTCAATTAGCGCCATTAAATCAATTTTTACCCGATGAACCAGAAGGACAATGTGTTCCGTGTAAATACAATTGTGTTTGTTTGTTTTTGTGTGACCTTCTGTTTGTATTCTAACTGGCAAAACAAATTTTTGTGTGCGAAACCCCATTGATTCGTTTTTGTGTCCGTCCGTGTCACAGGCTATATTTTGCTGTCAGCTTTCTGTTTTTTGTCACACACGTAATATTTGTATCAAGTCTGTGTTTTTGCTTTACCTACTCATTTGTATATCTTAATCGTGAGGTTGCAGAATAACATATTACTGTACCTTGGACGTAATTACCTGACCTTGGTACATTGTTCGAAAATAACGTCCTATCCGCTTACTGACTGTAATGTTTGAGTACATTGATCATCCACGACATCAGTATGGTTTATTGCGCAAGACCAAGCTGACTTGAATTGTATTGATTCAATCATTTAACTTACTTACGTCTCATGATTACATGGACCGAACATGACTGTACAGTCATGTTTTGTTAGCAATAAACATTAGTAAATAATCAACCGGTTATCTGCAGATATTTTACTGCTTCGTCACCTGCGTAATGAAAGCCTCAGTCTAACAATAGCATAGAAGCTCTCAGAGTATTGCACATACATGTTACGATGGCCATGCCAGCTTTAAACTGATTGCAGTAGGTATCAACAATAATTTTGCATCTTTACTTATCTCCATGTTCCTTTTTTCCCAACATTGTTTTCGAAAATTTGTCATTCCCATGGCCTCTACATCTTTCACCTTGCTCCTTTGCTAATCTCCTCCATTGCTTTACTCTTCACAATAGCATTGCCTTTGGAAATCTGACGTTTCCATAAGCTCTAGTACTGTCTTTCTTTCTAATTTGTATTGGGTCTGGTTTTCCTTACTTTTGATCTCCTGGGACATTGGCTGAAGATCGAAAATGTTCTAACTGTTCTTATTTCCAAAACCATAGAGTTACTCGTATCTTTTGACCTACATGACCAGAACAAATGTGACAGCTTTGTAATTAGTTCTTTAAAAAACCTTCATGACGTTTGTGTAATAACGTGTGATCGTTTCTTTAGGGTCGTTCTTTTATTCTAGTTTAAAGTTAACCAATGGTTGTCGCGCAGGCATATTGAATGACACCTATAAATAATACAGTCTTAGCTTCGAAGGTCAATTTCAACCTTCAGTATTCGATTCGCATGACCAATTGTCGCCTTCCAACGGGATATAACAGAATTTTAAACGTTTTCCTTATTTCAATTGGAAATTTTGACCGAAATTGATGTTGTTCTCGTCATAAATGTTACAGTAGTCACTGTGAGGTGTTTTTGTACCTACTGTTTTAAATTTATAATGCCATCGGTAACTATAGAAAGTTCTTTATTTTAGAACACGTTTTTGTCTATGGAGCGGCTTCCATTCCTCCTCATCTTCTTTTCCTGTCATGTTTTGTTATTTCTGGCGTGAACAATAAAGAGCTTATCTATCTATCCTCTTCTTCTACCATCGCTTTGATCTCGTTCTTTTTCCATTTTCGCATTTTCTTTTTCCTTTATTGAAGCGATGATAGTTCAATAGCCTAGTTGGAGAAGGCCCGCCTCTCAAGCCAGAGGGAGCGGGGTCGAACCCAGCCAACGGCATGTACTAATTTGTTCATTGTCTTAACCATATGCATATTATATGTCATCTGCTACATGACTGGAGTCCAGTGTATGGCGACAGGCGACAGGCTCGCCCTCTATGACATTTGGGACTGTGGGAAGTGTGTATGTTGTATTACAACTCTGTTAGCTCCTTCGGGGGAAAGGCGTGACGATATATGCTTATTGAATCTAAAATGTTTTTTGTAGTTACCTCTCTTTTATTTCTCAATTTTTATACAGCTCTCATATAAATGTCAAGTTACCTAAAGCCTTTTTCCTCTTCTGATCTCTATTGTCACCTTGTTTGATATTTTTTTCTTTAAATATTGGACTTACAACACTTCCTTATTGCTTTTCTTTTTTATCCTCTCTTATCCTTTCTAAACACGTAAAGTTAATTCAATTACGTATAGATTTGCGTGATTGATTATTATTAAATTAACGTAATATCTTGATCTGAAAGACTATTCCTAGGTCGATTTGGATTAAGATAAGAGTCTTTACTTTTATGAGTTATCTTGTAAAATATTGATGATTCAGGGTAATTAATATTATAATGCTAATACTCTGTTATCGGTGTTTTATCTCTACGTGACCGAAACCACGAGATTTGGTCTATAGAAATTTCGTAGCTTGATTGGCAACCGCGTGGGTACCCGACAAGGTGCAACGCAATGATCACTCGATTATAAACCTTAGCATTGTCGTAATAAAGGCTAAGTACTTGATAGTGATCGTAGTAATAGTAATAAACAAGTGCTAAATAATGACTGTTCGATTATGGACCTAAATGTTACTGGAATAAGGTCTAACCGCTTAATCATATTTTATACTATGATACGTCAAGGTATTACGTATTATTACGTACCGTAGTAGATTTTTGTCGTCAGTCGTCGCGGGGCCTTGGTTGAAAGTGCACGTACCAAAATGTGTTGTGTAATTTAGCAGTTTAAAATATTGTTACTGGATTTTGATTAACCAGAAATATCTATTTACTGTCTTTTAGGTAAGAATTTCTATAATATATGTTCTATATTAAATGTAGTATTATTCTATATGACGTCGTTTATAAATTGAAGTTTCATAACAACTCTTGAATCGAGTCGGAAGGATTTAATTACGTGATTTTGGAATCGTGATAATGTTCCCGCATAAAATTAGTTTTAAAATGCATGTTAAAACTAACACACACTAACTAAAACTAGCACATTTTAATTAATTTAATGTAAATACTATTGTATAAAAATAGATGGTATATTTACCTAAAATCATCAAGATTCGACCTCAATGTAGATTGGCGCGCAGATAAATATTTTTTTACATAAATACCTTAATAAAAAAAACAAGTTATTTATTTCTAAAAGTATATTTTTGACAGTCCATCAAACCGCTTTGCATGTTATGTCAGCTTTATCAAAGACCTTATCTCTACAGAACAAACAGCGTGGTTTTTTGTCAACAACCAATTCTATTAAATTGTCATTCATGCATTTAAATAAAGGAACGTGTGGACATTCATGTTCTGATATACTGAATTCATTAATATTTTAATACAAAACAATGCAAATTTGTAGCTGTATCGATGAAATCGCCTAGTCTGGTATCAACTACGTGTTTGATATAAAAATAAAGACAGACAGACATACATACAAACATACACATTGTCACGCCTTTCTCCCCGAAGGGGCTGACAAAGTTGTAACACAACAACTTGTAACTTCGTCGGACGACATTCAGTCCCAAATGTGACAGGAGGCGACCCTATACACCGGGCTCCAGTCATGTAGCATGCAGATGACATACAAATCTTGTAGAAAATCACAGAATAGTACTCCCTATTACATAGGACAGTCTATATACATATGTGTAAATTAAAAAAATCTAGTAATCATAGCGTCCGACACCCAAAAAGCCTTAAACTTCAAGCCGCGTTAAAATCAAATCATTTAGCCGTTTTAAAACATAGTATGTAATATTTTTTGCTACAATTTCATCTCTAAACAATTGAATTTAACTGTTTGAAAGGAAACAAAGTGATGAGGAAGAAAAGAAGTAATTTAATTAATTGCATCCAATTGATAAATAATTGATTAAACCCGCGCAATGAATAGCTACCTACAGCCAATTACCGTTACACGTTGATTAAAATCATTATTTCTCGTATCAGCGATAACTTTCGTCAACTAGCGAATATCTTTTATAATTTAATTAAATATCTTTGCAACTGCGCTTGTTTAGTTTTTAGTTTAATATTGGTCAAGTCATCGAGCGTATAAACTAAACATTACATCACCAGTCACCACCACATAAACATAATTATAGAAAAATTAACTGCGCCCCGCGGTTTTACCCGCGGTTAAAAAGTATCCCATATGCTATTCTAGACTATAATCTACATATCTCTGTGCCAAATTTTATCCAGATCTGTTTAGCCGTTTTGTCGTGAAAGAGTAACAAACATACATCCATCCATTCTTACAAACTTTCGCGTTTATAATATTAGTAGGATTAGTAGGATGAATCAAAGAGAAGGCAGATGTAATCATGTGTTTTTTTTAATTCACTATTACTACTTTTTATATAAAACATAAAATGAAATACACCACCAACACCATACACACACATAATATGTTTATACATGTGTCTAAGATATCGTTGTTTATCAATTTGACAAACTTTTGTAATAGGACCAACACTGAAATCGTGTAAACAGAATCAGCTGTTCCATAGATTTCTTTAAGGTTTTATGAAATTGTTCTATTGGACAGCTGTTTTTTTATCGTTTATTGTTGGTCCCAAATCCGATTTTATTGTTAGTTGGTGATAAAAGTTGATACAAAGTTGACACACACATACATATAATAATGAGTACAATGATATGATACATTTAAAGATACAGCCTATATAAAGTGGAATGTCATGAATCAATGGTTTTTACCTGTAGTTTTACGCTGCGTCATCATTAGCTGGATAACGTGATATGTTTGCGATCAACAAATAACCGGTTTGGGATATCAGTAGGAGGCACTCATTGCCTCCTCATAATATATTGTTTACAACAGCACTGACAGTAGCTCTAGGTATGTTGTAATAGTGATCGAGTGTGAGCGTGACCGCGCTTGGTGCAAGTAGGTTGGTGTGAAAGAGATAGCTCGATAGTATGCTATCACTATCGCAATTCCGATCACAATCTAAAATACTAAGCCTGCTGATCAAAATTCTGCTCGATTACCCCACTCTCCTCTACTCCAGCTACAAATAAACCAAATCGGATAAAATGTGGCCAATCAATTATACATATAAATTAACCTGCTGGTTGACTATACATATTAACCCCACTATGGAAACTGACGTGGTTTTCACACCTTACATAGCATAGTTGCTATGCGAGACGCAGCCGCGCGCGCGCACTCGCCCTGATGAAGACCGCCGAATGCGGTTGAAACTATAGTCGGAATAATCGACTGAATCGTACGTGAGTAATTCCCGTGTTTTAAATCATAATTAACCCCACTCTTCCTTATTTCAGGTACAAGTGAAATAAACCGGCCAAGATGTGTCCGATCTGGCCGTTGCACCTGATCGTGATATACCTCCTGGCGCTCTGCCCCCTATGGGTGCTCTGCCAGACTGTTCCGGCGCTCACAGCCACCTTCAACCCCGACGAGGTGACCGTCAACATGGAATATTCGCAGTACATTGATGTTACTGTACAAGGTAAGGATGGTCAGTCAGCTGCATCGTGATATATCTCCTGGCACTCTGCCCCCCTTGGGTGCTCTGCCAGACAGTACTGTAGCTGTAGCTATTCGCAGTACATTTGTAAATTTTGAAAAATATCCAAAAACTGCCTTAAAAAAATTCTAAATCATTATCGAACCTACTTTCAAAATGTCAAGAGAATCGGTCGATTTTCAAACTTATAAGAAAAAGCTTTTCATCGAATGCCATGTGCTATGAAATGTGAGCGAAGCCACTGGCAGATATAATTGTAAAACTGTTTCTTTAACAATTCTCTGGTGATCTTCACTATATACATAGAGATTTGTTAAAGAAACAGTTTTTTTTAACAGTTTCCAGAAGAAGCTGAGCATTGCCAACGTGGCAATGTCGCCTGCATTCTGGAGACCTTTCCTTCGACTAATGGTCTTTTAATTTAGTTTTTTGTGATTTATTTATAGTTATTTTTAAGTTTTAGTTTTTAGTTAATAGTTTATGTTTTCTTTAATTTTCTGTTTATATAGTTATACACAAATAAATCCATTGAGTTAAAAAACAGTTTTGAACATGAACTTCCGCAAAGTAACGCCTGTTGCAATCAACTAGATAGACTTGTATTCATATTGATTTGCGATTGGTTGCTAACTCGGCAATGATGATTAGGTAATGATTCAATTTAATTCTTTATTTGTACAAAATAACAAGAAAATTTAATACTCCACAGACCTCTTTCAGGCAAATGTATACATACAATACAATACAATACAAAAACTCTTTATTGACACCAAATATAAATAAATCTAAACTAAACACTCAAAAATAAAGGCGCAATGGGCGGTCTTATCGCTTAAGAGCGATCTCTTCCAGACAACCTTTGGATGGAATAAAAACATTATGATTTAGCATGGACGGTGGTGTGTGCTAAAGAAAAATAATAATAACTAAGGTTAAATAAACTTACTATTATATACATACATGTATGCATACCTATGCCTAACGATTTTAAAACAGTTTGTCTTGATGGGCAATTTAATTAAGTGTAATAGATTGACACAGAAACAGAAATAAGACTATTGCGTATCGATAATATTAATTTACGTAATCTAATAGCTATTAACATTTACAAATAGATCGGTAGGAAAGTTACAGACTTTTATAAAAACGTTTTGCAAAATAAACTAGCTAAGTACCTCGTTTATTAACTTTCAACACCTATCCTTTAAGATAACTCGTCAAGTCGCTGTTTAATTTATGATACTAGCTAGGTACATGCCTATATGTAACCATGATCCAAAAACACAAGGAGTAGCATTCCGGGAGCAAACACGTAATGACGTCACTCGTCATCGTCATCCATCTCCTTTGAACTTGTTGTAAATGACTTATTTCGGTCTTGCTTATGCATCGATTGACGTCACTACGTGTCATGACCGCAATATGACCGAATGCTATGCCTGGCGGAGTATATTATTATACCATGTATTAAGTAAGAAATAGTATCGTCACGCGTTTCCTCGAGAGGGCTGGCAGAGGTGTAATACGACACCCACATTTCGCCGAACGATATTCAGTCCCAAGTGTGACAGGGGGCGAGCCTGTCGCCATACACCGGGCTCCAGTCATGTAGCAGATGACAAACAATAACAAATAGTAAATTTTATTATCTACTAGTTGCGCCCCGTGGTTTCACCCGCGGTTAAAAAGTACCCTATGTGCTATTCTAGACCATAATCTGTCTCTGTGCTAAAATTCATCCAGATCTGTTCAGCCGTTCTGGCGTGAAAGAGTAACAAACATCCATCCATCCATCCATACTTACAAACTTTCGCGTTTATAATACATATTAGTAAGTCAAGTCAAGTCAAGTCAAAATGTTTTTATTCAATTTAGGTACCAAAGATACACTTATGAACGTCAAAGTTATTTAAATAGACTCGACCGCCTTGTTCGGATAAAAAGCCTCTACTCAGAAGAACAGGCAAGAAACTGAGGGGCATTATTTTTTCAAATAATAAATAAATTAGTCTCACAAATTTTGGCTTACAACTAGGTAATATCTTTAAATATTAGTGGCTACTTGGCGGAAGTGGAAGGCTCCAGACATCTTTATCTTCTAAATAATTCTTAACCTTATAATATCCTCTTTTCATTAATGTAGTTTTTACATGTGATTTGAATTTTCCCTCGGTGAGCCCTGTTATATTTTTCGGGATTTTATTGTAAAAACTAACGCAGTTGCCTAAAAATGACTTTCTTGACTTAGTCAGTCTAGTCTTAGTCTTAGGATAGGTATTTTAAGTATTAGAATGTATTATATTAGTATGACATGTATGTTTATGTAAGTATAATTCAAATAGTTAAAGTAGGTGTATCAACACTCTTATATTTGTTAATTTTTGCACACCCACGTCCCATACTCTTTCATAAGTATCCTCTCCATCCTAAGGTTGCCTGGAAGAGATCGCTCTTAGTGATAAGGCCGCCAGTTGTTACTCTACAGTTTAAGTTTTTTCTATTCTTTGTTATTTCTGGAGTGAACAATAAAGTGTTTATCAATCTATCTATCTATCATGTATGTAACCTAGTTACGTGTCTTAGCAGTAACTCGTAAGGTCACTATGTAGTCTTGTAGTAAGGTACTCACATGCTGAAGGCTGTGTCTGCAATCGAAAGTTGTTTTTGATTCAACAGTATTGCACAAGTACGTGGCTTTAACCCACTTACTCCTGAATTAACTTTTTTTGCACTATTCACTTGAAATTTCGTAAACATAACGTAAGGGACCAGAAATAGGTAAAAAATGATTTGAAAAAAATTGCACTTCAGGAAAAGCCGGAAAATGCCGTATCGTAAACGATACAGTAGGAGAATCTACTGCTATAACATTTACTACCCTGATTCGAACAGGGTATGTTATAAATAAGGAAATAGATAAAAAAAATATATAAATTTCAATTTTGTTTAAATTTATTTTAAAACATTATTTTAATTTAATCTTTCTTACAAAAAGTTTTTATTTAGGGTAAAATATCTTTTGAAAAATGTGTTTGGAAGCAATGTTACATTGCATTTTATGCAATAAATATTGGCAAGTTTATGGCAGAAACACCACAATCGATCTGCCCTATATTTCACTAAATGACCATTGGGGTTATAAAACATTTCATCCCAGTAGGGCGAACATTGTCCCCCTTTATTTCTCTTTCTCGCGTCCAGGTTTGTATACTTTACTAAAATTTCTCTGACTGCATTGTCAAATTTACATTTTTAGCAATCAATAGGTTTTATACTATTGACTGGACTCCGCACGTTTTGCAACAAATCCCTGGAGCACCCCATGTATAGGCTTCAGATTTATCAAATTGTCTGATTTGTAATACTTCTAGAAGAAGTAGGTAGTGTTTCATTAGTCTAGGAAGGAGCAAAGACATTTATTTCCGGTTGTATAGGAAATCCACTGGCAATACTTTGATCTAGTGAGTCGAAGCGCCGCTGTTTGGAATTTATGCTAAAGATAAACAATCTTCGTCACTATCATCAGAGAAGTTCTGCAGTTGAACTTCAGCAGGTGCTCTGACCTGGGAGCGGGCAGATTTTGAAGTAATATGAAGTCTTCGTCTCCGGTATCTTCATCAGTAACTTCAGCTTTACAATTTTCCGGTGGCATAATTGTTATGGAGTCTGAAATATTTATTTTATAATTTCGCTCCAATTCCTCAAAAATTTCGTAAAGTTTGAGTGGTTTTCCTAAATTCCTATAAGAAATAAATAATCATTACAGACGGTAATACATTTTCCTACTGTATCTTTTACGAAACAGACGAAACAAAAGCAAAAAAATCCCCAGAAAATATTATAGAATAATTTACTTTTTTTTATTTTTGAATTCAGTAGAAACCAAGTATTCGTTTATTACATAACACGTAGTAAATATCGACGTAAAATATTATTTGAAGTTACAATGAATACCTCATTGAATTAATCCGGAAATTAAACCTATATTTAGCACTAGTTGAATTAATATCAGTTCACAGTTATTACTTTGAAATGACTAACTAAAGTCTTGAGAACTACTGGCAACAAACAAATAAATTTTAAACTACCCTCATAAATGTCTATTTTTTTTTAATGTTGGTGTATCGTTTATGATACGGTAGGAGCAAGTGGGTTAATTTAATGTTTTGGTTTTGGTCTGATATGTGACCCAGATTGTAACACTGTTTTTTTAGAGTAATATCCTGTGTGAAGTTTAACTAAGCAGGATTCGGAGATCATTGCTAAGTATATGAATAACTACAACAAGCGATGACAGTCTAGTTGGAGAAGGCCTGCCTCTCAAGTCAGAGGGAGCGGGTTCGAACCCAGGCGACGGCACGCACCAATTTGTTCATTGTGTGAACACATGTGCGTATTGTATGTCATCTGCTACATGAATGGAGCCCGGCGTATGGCGACAGGCTCGCCCCCTGTCACATTTAGGACTGAATATCGCCCGGCAAAGTGTGGGTGTTGTATTACACCTCTGCCAGCCCCTTCGGGGGAAAGGCGTGACGATATGTTTATGAATAACTAACACTTCAGCCCGCGGGTTCTTCCCGTCGGTATAATTTTTAACCGACTTACAAAAAGAAGGAGATTTTCAATTGGACTGGATGTTTTTTTATGTATTTATGTGACGCGATTAATCCGCCAATTGTGAATCGATTTTTAAAATTATTTTTTTTGTTTGGTATATCATATTTTAAAGGTGGTCCTATATAAATTTGATCGAAATCGGTCAAGCAGTTTTTATAAATATCAACAACTGTCCAAATATTGTTTACATGCATGACAGGAAGTTCTTTTTTACTAGTATTTTCTGAGATTACCCACTAAAACATACAAACTTGTATTTTTTGAAATAATGTTCTTTGGACACTGATCACCTTAATAACCCACCCTTAATCTCCGAACATCAAAAGGTCATTAACGACATTGAAATAAGTATCAAATTGCAACTGCTTGTTTCAGGCGCCGGAATGCAAGCGGGCGACGAGGTGACGGCTTCTATAGGATCAGATCATGTGGCGCTCGTTGAGTGGAACTCTACGAATTTGCTGACTGAAGCACAGGCAACCGCCGGTTCTTTTGCCGGCAGGCTTCGCATCACGGGCAACTTTCTTGGTAAGTAAATAATATAGATTGACTGCCTCGGTGGCTCAGTTGGTAGTGAACCTGCCTTCTAAGCTTGGGGGCGTGGGTTCGATTCCCACCTAGGGAAAACATTCATGTGATTAACATTTATGTTTGTTCTATGTCTGAGTGTTAATATCTATTTAAGGATGTATTACGTACATCAGTCTCTGGCAGCCATAGTTCAAGCTTTGCTTAGTTTGGGGTCTGGCGATCGTGTGTGACAATGTCCCGATTTAAAAAAAAGTAGACAACGCAAATCAAAAATCCTTTAACAGAGAGGAGGAGGTTGTCTACATCATTAGCTTTTAAATTAATCCTTATTACAAGGAAACATTTTAGTTGTTTATGAATGATTAGAGAAGTGCAAAAGTCATAACAAAATATTGAAACTGCACTTTGTCGCTGTAGATAACTTTAAGAGTCCCGCGACGCTCTGATATTTCCATACAAACGCGCTTCTCAAATTTCTTTAAAACCATTTGTCAGATTATGATGAAAGTTAGTATGTACAATAAAATTAACAATATCTCCGCCACTATGTTCTTGGTTTTTTTAAATACGTTCTCAAGCTAAAATAGAGCTACGAAAAATATCCGCATTTGTAAGGGGTCACTTTTGACTGATTTATTCAATAGCAAATCAAAAATCCCTTTACATAGGGAGGTTGTCTACATCATTAGCTTTTAAATTAATCCATAATACAAGGGATATTCTTATTTATTTAAGTGCAAAAGTCGTAAAAAAAAATTAAATTGCACTTTGTCACTCTGTAGGTAACTTTAAAGGCTCTTCAGTATCTTTACTTGCTCTCATCGCTCGTCGTCTTCTACTAGACGAAATGGCAATAGCACACCTTAAGTCAACGCAAAGTTAGTCAAAAGTGGTCGCCGGCCCCTAAAATATTAACAAAAGTCTAAATATTGTTTACATGGAAGACGGGAAATCGGATTTTTATGTTTTTTTTTTGTGTTATTCTCGTATTTAGATTAATATTTATAGTGTTACTAGCTGTCACTCGCGACTTCGTTCGCGTTTATTATTTATATATATACATATATGTGAGCTATCCTATCTGTTAAGTTAGATCGAACTGCACACGGTGTGCAAATTTGATTGAAATCGGTTAAGTAGTTTAGGAGTCTATAGCGGACAAACAACGTGACACGTAATTTATCTTAATATATATAAATCTCGTGTCACAATGTTTGTCCTCAATGAACTCCTAAACCACTTAACCGATTATATTAAAATTCGCACACCATGTGCAGTTCGATCCAACTTGAGAGATAAGATAGCTCAAAACGCGAACGAAGTCGCGGGGTGACAGCTAGTATATATTAAGAAGAAGATATGTGAGCTATCCTATCTGTTAAGTTAGATCGAACTGCACACGGTGTGCAAATTTGATTAAAATCGGTTAAGTAGTTTAGGAGTCTATAGCGGACAAACAACGTGACACGTAATTTATATATGTTACGATTTCGTTCTCAGGTAGAACAGATCTGTCTGTGGAGAAGCGCCGCGGTACTCAAGTGATACCAATAGCCAACGCCACGATGCCTATTATCGTCATTCGTCCCGAGAGGATCATCGACCGGATATTCGTCGTCAGTGTGGCCACTTTTGTAAGTAACTTTTGCTCTTTTTTTTGTATTTGTGACTCTGTCTATACTTACTTGTTTATGCCGGCTGCCTCGGTGGCTCAGTTGGTAGTGAACCTGCCTTCTGAGCTTGGAGGCGTGGTTTCGATTCCCACCTAGGGCAAACATTCATGTTATGAACATTTGTGTTTGTTCCATGTCTGGGTGTTAATATCTATTTAAGTATGCATTTAAAAATATCTAAGTATGTCTATCAGTCTCTGGCAGCCATAGTACAAGCTTTGCTTAGTTTGGGGTCAGGCGACCGCGTGTGACAATTTATTTTATATCGAAACTAGTTGCGCCCCGCGGTTGCACCCGCGGTCCCACAGGAACCGTTAATTTTTTCGGCATAAAAAGTACCCTTTGTCCTTTTCTGTACTCCCGACAACGCGTATGCAAAATTTCAAGACTGTCGGTTGAGTAGTTGAGACGTAAAAGCGTTGCAAACGAACAAATGACTGCTTCGGTGGCTCAGTCGGTAGTCAACCTGCCTTCCGAGCTAGGGGGCGTGGGTTCAATTCCCACCTAGGGCAAACATTCATGTGATGAACATTTGTGTTTGTTCTATGTCAGGGTGTTAATGTTAATCTTCGCTAGACAGGTCGCCTTCGTAACACTTTGAAAATTAAATAATCGATATGGCATTTTCTTGTATTAACAATATTTTAATATTTTTGATAACCTTTGGATGCACGGTCGATTTGGCTTTT
Organism: Peribatodes rhomboidaria; assembly: GCA_911728515.1. NCBI lineage: Eukaryota > Metazoa > Arthropoda > Insecta > Lepidoptera > Geometridae > Peribatodes > Peribatodes rhomboidaria. Next base: position 6,420,423 of record OU452190.1, read on the forward strand.
TTTGTTCTTACAGTTTTTTAATGTTTTATGATAACCTTTCGATGCACGAAATGTAGAAGTACTAAGTACTTATTTCACTTTAGGTTTCTTGCATTTTTATCTTGTATTGCCTCATTGCTATGTTAATCTTGCAAAAACAAGTCTTACCTGCTTTTATCAGTCATCCGGTCCTCGGTAGCAACCATTTTGTAAACAGCTGGATCGACTGGCTCAGTACATACATATCGTCACGCCTTTCCCCCGAGGGGGCTGGCAGACGTGTGATACAACACCCACACTTCGCCGGACGATATACAGCCCCAAATGTGACAGGGTGCGAGCTTGTCGCCATACACCGGGCTCCAGTCATGTAGCAGATGACATACAACACGCACAAATGCTCACACAATGAATAAATTGGTGCGTGCCGTCGGCTGGGTTCGAACCGCGGCTCCCTCTGGCTTGAGAGACGGGCCTTCATGTACGATGTTCCGATATGATTATGTTTACGATAACCAAAGGGTAAAAATAACGTTAATAGCCGTAAAATCTCTGGTAAACTATATTCTATAATTAGCCATCTCTCCAATTTTTGCACGCCTCTTTAGGCATAACATGAAGCTCATCTCTAATTTACTGTAACAACAATATTTATTACTCGTGTTTAAAGCAAATAAATGTATCTTTATCTTTATCTTTAAACCTGAGACTTTATGGTCGGTAGGCTTAGTTATGTTTTTTTTTTAATTTAAACATATTATTTCGTTTGAGTAAACACCTAAACTTCTTTTTGTTTTTAATCTTTCGATGCAAACTTAATCTAATGTATACTAATACTATAAAAATCAATAGAAAGAAAGAAATTTATTTTGAAACCATACATACTCATACAATTAACAATATAACGACACATAAAAGCAATAAAACAAAATAACAAACAGATACTAATAGATAGTTATGTATCCCCTTGCCCCTAAGACTTGTTTAGACTAAGAGTCGGGAATGCCTTCGTCAGCGTCTAGACGCGGCCGCACCGGTGCGAGCCTTATCAGCGCCGAGTCGGCATTCTCGCAGCCGGACCACCGGCCTAGTTGTAAGTCTGCCTTTGTGCTCTAGTTTTAAGTTTTCATCATTATATTCCTTGCCTCAGAATCGGCAACACTACTCTACTAGTTTTATTTTAGTTTTTAAAAAACATATTTAGTGCTCCCGAAATTTAACTGGCGCAGCCGGTAGGATAACTGGCTAAACTAGTGCGGTTATATACGCTTATAACTGAGCTTCCGTGTTAGTACGGCAAAGTGCGGTTTGCCTATTTAGGTAAAGTGCCGAACAGTTATCCCACGAACCAAATAAATAAGTTGAAGAGAACGGGACACCGGTATGGAAGCGGTCGGCTGGTGAGTACAACTTTTCGCCATCCTTGCCAATTCCCTACCCTCCAAGAAAATTGTTATTATCGAAATAAGTCTTCTTTTGATATAACGTGACCTAGGTGACTAGATATATAACTCTATTTAGTGTGCCTCTTACTTTAAGTTTTTACTTTAAAATTAAAAATTTTAATCTCAAAATCGATTAAATTTTTAAGTGAATTAGTGTAATTAACAAAGAAATATACAATTCTATTTCTTATACTCTAAAAATAAGTAAAAAATTTAAATTTTAATTTCAAAATCAATTAAATTTTTAAATATTAAATAAGTGTTAATTTAGGTTAGTTAATAACGTACGTATTTTAATTTTAATAAGCCTATTGTAATTGTCTCGTGTTTTTTCATACCTGTGTACTACATATCTATACAATGGAACAAATAACTGCAATCCCCCGCGAAATTTTAAACCTTATCCCTATTTTTGGTGGGGATAAGACCCATTTAAATTTATATATCAGAAAAAGCGAGTATGTAATAAACAGGTACAGAGGAGACGCTGCACAAAATCTATATGTATTCCAATCAGTAACTAGCCGATTAAATGATAAGGCAGCGGCTCTACTTTCGGAAAGGGAGGACATAGAGTCGTGGAGCCAATTAAAAGAACTTCTAAAACAACACTTCGGAGACCCACGTAGTGAACAATGTATTGCAATAGAACTAGAATCAATAAAAATCAAATCCAACGAAAGTTATCTAGAATTCTGCAACCGTATCCAGAGCGTCCGTTCATTACTGATGTCTAAAGTAAACATGTTAAGCGACGTAGAACTCAAACGAGCTAAAGCAATTATATACAATAATACATCACTAAACGTTTTTCTGTATAATTTACCAGAGGACATGGTAAGAATAGTCAGACTTAAATCACCCGCGACCCTAGAAGACGCCCTTAGCGTAGTTTTAGAGGAGGTAAACTTTTCCGATCAATATAATATGCGTAGGCGAATTTACGACGCCCGTAATAATAACCATAGTCATAATGCCCCATTTAAACAAACCACGCAACAAACCCCTCCTCAAGGATTTAAATTTGGGATTAACCCAAACCAGCCCTCATTTAAACCAACGTCATTAATACCAAACGCCACACCTAAAATTTTTGGAAATCAACCTACATTAACTAAGCCGCAGGCTCCAATACAACCATTCGGTTACCGCCCTCAATTCGGTTACCGCCCTCAACTCGGTTACCAACCTCAACTCGGTTACCGCCCACAGTTTGGCACTGGACAGCAGCCAACGGGCTACAGGCCTAATTTCACCCAACAACCCCTTCAAGGGATGACACAACAGCAGCCGATGGGTTACAGACCCAATTTACCCCAAATCAACCCTCCGCATCTACAAGCGTCCGATGCGACAATGAGGACAGCACTGAAACCGCGAGAAGGATTCAAGGTGAACGAGATCTACGACACGACAGGCTACGAAGACTTCTACGGCTACAACCCCGACATGTACGAGGTAGCTGAAGACGCGTACGAAACTGAAGCTGAAGCATATACAGACATGCCACAAATGGAAACCCTTCAGGAATCCCTGGAAAATTTTCATACACCGGCCTCTACGGAACAGAGACCATAGAACTGAATTGCGACCCCACCTTGAAACTACCCCATATTTATATACCTGAAATAGACGCAAAACTGATGATAGACACCGGGAGTACGCGCTCGTTCATAAGCCCCCGAAAAGCTTACGAGTTTTTCTATTACCACCTCCGGCATGAACCCTTCCAAGTAGTTAGCACGCACGCATCAAGCAACCACAGCGAGGTCATAGAAATTCCGCTTTTACCGACTTTCCAAAGCAACGAGTACCATAAATTTTACGTCTATGACGTCGACCAACGCTATGACGGATTAATAGGAAACGACCTATTAGAGCAATTGCATGCAGTAATAGATTTGAAAAATTCGGTTCTGAAAACAAATACTACCATTATTCCAATTATAAATAAAAATTTAAATTACGAAGTGAAAATTCAAGCCCGAACTGAAAAACGTGTCAAACTACCCATAGACCAATATTCAGGCAACGCAATACTTGACTACAGAAAATTCGGCCCTGGCGTACGTATGCCCAGTGCCTTAGTAAACTGCGTTAACGGATACGCTACCACAGTTATCCAAAACACCTCAAACGAACCAGTGATAATAACAGTGAAGCAACCCTTAAAAGTGGTTAATTACCACCCGGAAGCAAAATTTAATGTTAACCTTACTACAAACAATCGCGGAATAGAAATAGAGAAAATATTAGAAGAAAACCTAAAGAAAATTAGACTAGACCACATGAATAAAGAAGAAAAAGAGAAAATCTTCAAACTTTGCAAAGAATACAAAAACATCTTCCATTGCGAACAACTACCGCTGACTTTTACAAACCAAGTTAAACATAATATACGGACTAAGAACGAAGACCCAATCTATGTAAGACCATACAGACTAGCCCCGACACAAGCCCAAGAAATAAACCGTCAAGTAACTAAAATGTTACAAGATAACGTAATTCAGGAATCCCATTCCCCTTGGAATGCCCCAGTCCACTTAGTACCGAAGAAATTAGATGCATCAGGAGAAAGAAAATACAGAATGGTCGTTGACTACAGACGCCTTAACGAGATAACGATAGACGATAAATACCCCCTACCAAATATAAACGACTTACTTGACAAACTAGGAAAAAGTGCTTACTTCACAACAATAGATTTAGCAAGTGGCTATCACCAGATAGAAGTTGAAGAAGAAGATAGACAAAAGACTGCTTTCAGTACTCAAAACGGACATTTCGAATTTCTAAGAATGCCATTTGGCTTGAAAACAGCCCCCGCTACTTTCCAGCGAACTATGGACCATGTTCTTCGTGGACTGCAAGGGCTACATTGCATGGTGTACCTGGATGACGTCATCATCTTCTCATCCAGTCTAGAAGAACATATCCAAAAACTACGTCTAGTTTTTGACCGACTCAGACAGACCAACCTGAAAATACAGTTAGACAAATCAGAATTCTTACGAAAAGAAGTGCTATATCTTGGACACACAATTACAAGAGACGGACTAAAACCTAATAACGACAAGATAGAAGCAGTGTTAAATTTCCCGATCCCAAAAACTACCACGGAAATTAAAAGTTTCCTCGGACTAGTAGGTTATTACCGACGCTTTATTCCGAATTTCGCAAAAATTACCCAGCCTCTAACAGCCTGTTTAAAAAAACGAAATAGAATTATAATCGACCAAAATTACATCGACGCTTTTAATAAATGTAAAGAGCTACTCACTCACGCACCGCTCTTACAATACCCCGACTTTGAAAAGCCATTCATTCTAACCACTGATGCTTCCAACGTAGCCCTAGGAGCCGTACTCTCTCAAGGACAAGTTGGCAGCGATAAACCAATAGCATACGCAAGTAGAACCCTGAGCGACACTGAGTCTAGATACAGTACAATAGAAAAAGAACTGTTGGCCATTATCTGGGCAACAAAACACTTCCGACCATATCTCTATGGAAAAAAATTCTATATATACACTGATCACCGACCCCTAGCATGGTTGAACTCCCTTAAGGACCCAAACAGTAAGCTCACCCGCTGGAGACTACGCCTTCAGGACTTTGACTTTGAAATTATCTACAAAAACGGCAAACAGAATACAAATGCAGATGCCTTAAGCAGAATTAAGCTCAACGTCTTAGAAGAAGAAGAAGGAAACTCAATGGCAGTAAACGTAGACCAAAACAAGAAGAAACAGAAAAAGAAAATTAGAGAACTCCAAAGAAGTAACTCTTCCACAACGTCCGCTAGCTCTATCACAATATCGGATTCAGACACAGACACAGCAGAACTTCCTGAACTATCAATTGAAAGACCAATCATTCCTTCTGCATCTGGAAGCAGCAAAACGCAAACTATCCATTCAGCAGACGACTTAGAATCAACTGGAATACCCATATTACATGAAGCTATCGACACCAAGCCGAATCAAATTCTCGTATTTTCATGGTTTAAAAATGAAACTCAAGTTAAGGATATTTCCCACAACAAACATAAAATTTTAGAAGTTTTTCTTCCCACAAACAATCCAGAATTAGTCAAAGAATTTCTTAAGGAGTACATAAGACCCAAAATAAAGTATTTTATTTATTTTGAAGAAAATCAACATCGCCGACAATTTAGTAATATAGTAATTTCCTTATTCAAGAAAGACACGATAAAACTCTACGAGTGTACAGAACGAGTAGTATACGTAGAAGATGAGAATGAGCAGAAAGAAATAGTTCTAAAATATCACCAAGGAAAGACGTGCCACAGAGGAATCAAAGAGACACTGGTAAGACTAAAAAGAAGTTACTTCTGGAACAAAATGGAAGAAACTACCTCAGCCATTATTAACTCCTGTGACGCATGCAGAAAAATGAAATACGATAGAAAACCGATTAAACCCTTCCTACAACTCACCCAGACACAGGATGCCCCTTTTCAGGAACTTTTTATGGACTTATTCACCATAGAAGGCAAATATTATCTCACCCTCATAGACGCTTTCAGCAAACTAGGACAAGCCATGGAAATTCCTAACAAATCTACCCCTGAAGTTGTGAGAGCTCTCATGAAATACTTTTCCTTCTACGGAATCCCCAAGAAAATTAGTTCAGATCCGGGAATGGAATTTAACAACGAGTTGATGAAGGATTTCCTTAGCCTACATAAAATAGAACGTCACATAGGTACGGTTAACAACCCTAACTCAATGGGACTCATCGAGCGGTTCCATTCGACCCTTATTGAAATATATAGATTAGCTAAGTACGAACAGAAATGCACAGACGCCGCATCAATTATGACATACTCGATTATGGCATACAACCATACTATACATACAGCCACAGGGCTAACACCATTTGAAGTAGTCTTTGGACACACAGACTCCGACAACCCCTTCAACGTAGAATTTCAGAAAATATACACGCAACAGTTAGTTAAAGACCACGAAAAGCGTACAAAATTCTTATACAAATATTTAAAATTAGGGAAAAACGAGAAACGAGAGAGCATTAAGTAGGAACTCAATATTATATCCGTCAATTGTAAACTCTACTGAATTATTGTATCACCTACAATTAATAGCTAAAACAGGAAACCTAGTTTATACTCCTAACGAGTTGAATTTAGTTAAGATAGAGGAAACTATTTCAGTAAAATCATTTGTAAAGAAAAACCAGGTCACATTTATAATGGAGGTACCGATAACTGATAATTATACATATAACTATTATAAAATGTACACTGTTCCCATTTCTAAAGACAATCAAACCCTAGCCATAATTCCAACCTACCCCTACCTATTGGCGAAAGGGTTGAAATACCAGCCGATTTCAACACCGTGTCGACCACTCGCCGCTGGAGATCAATTTTTATGCAACAGTGACGACAGGGCCTTAAACAATGGGCCTACCTGCGAGGAGCAACTCCTCCGATACGACGGCAACCTCAGCTGCTGTAAGCAGCACCCTGTCTACGTGGAAGATGTAAAACTCCAGAAGATCAACTATAACAGTTGGATACTCTTTACCAGAAAAGAGACAATACTTATCAAAATATGCACCGAAGACACTTACAAATATCCGGTGCGCGGAACATACGTCATTACCCTTGACGAGCCATGTGACCTCGAGATCAACGGGATGAAGCTGCATCACCACCAGATCTACACAGAGACAGACGCTGTGACTCCGTTGCCCGTTATCAGCCTTCCAGCATTCCAGACGAATACAAATCTATCAAGTGCACCTACACTTAACATACGCGATACAAACCTCGACGACCTTAAGTATTTGTCATTTGTGTTAAAAAACAGTGAAGTGTTTGAACCCAAAAGAGAAATGGACTCTAATAGTGTTTTAGTTACGCCATTTCCGGCCTTCTAGTATTAAGCGTATGTGTAAGCCTTATATATGTTTTTCGCAAAAACATAATTCATGTTTTACGAAATTACCGGAAAAGTTCTCCAATCGAACATTCCGATAATTTCTCTCTTAGGGATGGAGGAGTTATGTATCCCCTTGCCCCTAAGACTTGTTTAGACTAAGAGTCGGGAATGCCTTCGTCAGCGTCTAGACGCGGCCGCACCGGTGCGAGCCTTATCAGCGCCGAGTCGGCATTCTCGCAGCCGGACCACCGGCCTAGTTGTAAGTCTGCCTTTGTGCTCTAGTTTTAAGTTTTCATCATTATATTCCTTGCCTCAGAATCGGCAACACTACTCTACTAGTTTTATTTTAGTTTTTAAAAAACATATTTAGTGCTCCCGAAATTTAACTAGATACTAATATAAATAACAAACAACAATAATAAATTACAATTATGTATGTGTTATAGCAACTCTGTATGTCTGTCTGTCTGTCTGCTTGTCTATCTAGCCTACAAACAGACAGATAGACAGTTAAAGCTAGTAACATTTTAAAATCGAAAGTAACTCTGTCTGTCCGTCTGTCTGTTTGTAGACCTTTCACGTCTAGACAGCTGAACGGATCCTAATGAAATTTGATAATTAGTTATAGTATATCACAAGGTAGGTTTGTGGATACTTTTTTTTGGATAAACGTGAACGAAGCGCAGGTAATAGCTAGTCCTACTAATATTATAAACGCGAAAGTTTGTAAGAATGGATAGATGGATCGATGGATGTTTGTTACTCTTTCACGCCAGAACGGCTGAACAGATCTGGATGAAATTTGGCACAGAGATAGATTATAGTCTAGAATAGCACATAGGATACTTTTTAACCGCGTGTGAAACCGCGGGGCGCAGCTAGTGTTTAATAAATTTGGCCTTACTTACCTTTGTCGCGTTGCGCATGCTAGGTATGCTAGTCGAGTTAAACAATTGAAGAAAAAAATACATTGATTTTTGTATTTGTTCCCAGGTATCTTTGATCTTCATAAACTTCGGTTGTGCGATGCACTGGCCGACCGTGCAAGGAGTGCTGAAGAGGCCTATAGGGCCGCTGCTGGGGTTGGCTGGACAGTTCCTCTTCATGCCACTTGTGAGTTTTCATTTTATTTACCCATATGCATCCCACAGCTGGGCAAACAGCTCTCAAGTTTTTCCAGTTCTTATTAAGAGCGTTTAACCGGCGTTATTACTATCTTGCTCGCACAATTCAACGTTTTTGAAAATAAATAATGGCTGAGTTGGCAATTGAAAAATGTTGTCTGATAACTATTTAGTTTATAATATAACGGTTATTTTAATTAAACTAATTTTTAACTAAAACTAAAAATATAATTAAAACTAGCTTTTATAAGTTTTTTTGTGAACAACCGCGCGTTCAGTTGCATTGTGTGCATGCACCTAATTTATGCGGTCCACTTTTAGGTTTCGTACCGGATCTCCCTTATCAATCGAAGACCTTGGTGCCTTATTTCTGATTGTTCCCTCCTTGTCCCAGCTAACCTTCGGGCTCGGTTTCCTGATCTTCCCGGAGCAGCCGGAGATGCGGCTGGGCATGTTCTTCACGGGCGTGTCCCCGGGCGGCGGTGCTTCCAACATCTGGACCTTCATCCTCGGGGGGAACCTCAACCTGTCGCTGGCCATGAGCACCATCTCCACGCTCTGTTCCTTTGGTAAGTTGCTTTGATATGTTTTGATTGCCTGGAAAGAGGGTAGTTTTTCGAGTTTCCGATTTTCTGTTGGTGAGGACATATTATCATACAACAAGGGAATTTAACGATAAGACTATACTGTCATATTAGTATCTATCCTCCATAAGACGTTATATTGCATTAAATTTAATTGATTTTGTTTGAACCTGGCCTTTTTTTTATTTGAATTGGTTCGGAACCGGGTTCCGGTTGGAACAAAATTGGTCACAGATACCTACAAAATATTCTTAATTTTTGACGTGACAACGTCTGCACGCTGCTTGCTGCACGCACGAAAAAGGGTGACTCATTGTCCCGTTACGCGAGAGGGAGAGTGCAATTTCAATACTTTTTTATGACTTACGCGCTTCTTTAATAATTCTTAAATAACTTATTTTTTTCCTTGAATTATGGATTTATTTAAAAGCTAATGATATAGACAGCCTTTCCATGTAAAGGGATTTTTGATTTACCTTGTCATCTATTAAATAAATCAGTCAAAAGTGACCCCTTACAAATGCGAATATTTTACATAGCTCCATTTTCTCTTGAGAACGTTTTAAAAAAAAACTAAGAACATAAGGACGGAGAAATAGTTAATTTAATTGTACATTCAAAATTTTATCATAATCTGGCAAATAGTTTCCAAGTAATTTGACAAGCGCGTTTGTATTAAAATTAAGTTTAAATTTAGACCGTCGCGGAACCCGTACACTATAGTCCGTAAACCGACTTTATAAGACAATCATTTTTTTTCAGGTTTAATCCCAGCCTGGCTCTTCTCCCTTGGCCAAGTTGTCTTCGCCAACGCCAACATCCAAGTCCCATACCGAAACATCGCGACGTTCGTGATTGGTCTCATCGTCCCGATGGGTATCGGTCTCGCGATGCAGCGCTGGACGCCGAAGGTGGCCGGCTTCATGGTCCGGATCCTGAAGGGATTCTCCACGACGCTGCTGCTGTTCATCATCATCTTCGCCATCATCACCAACTTGTATATCTTCGACCTGTTCACTTGGCAGGTGAGGGTTTTGATTGGTTTTGATTGGTTGTTATTGGCTTGCGATGTTGAGTGAATGTATTTCGAAATTTGCAAACCAGTTTTCAATTATTTGCTGATATACATATGTGTAGTAGCCAACTAGCTTAATTAGCCGTTCAATTAAGTATGTATTTAAAAATATCTAAAGATGTATATCAGTCTCTGGCAGCCATAGTACAAGCTTTGCTTAGTTTGGGGTCAGGCGACCGTGTGTGGAAGTGTCCCGAATTTATTATTATTATTAATTAACCATACATTTAACCTAGTTCCTTAACGTTTCCGCCAGGGGCGCTTTTTTGAAATGTATGGAGCCAAAAGAAAACGAAAAAAGTTTCCGTAACTATTAAAATCTATGGGAAGGATGCAGAAGTCAAGGAGTTTTCGAGATTTCGTATTTAGTCAGTGAGTGTGACTTTTCTGCTCGTATATGTATATATTGCCCTATTTTTACCCGACTGTGCAAGAAGGAGGGTTATGTTTTTCAAGTGTATGTATGTATGTATGTGGGTATGTATGTATGGGTGTATGAGGTTTCTTTAGCACGCCCTACAGCCTGATCAGCTTGATGTATTTCAACAAGTGAGGTGTCATTTGTATATTCTTGATAGTGGAAGTGACATAGAGTACAACGTCTTGCAGCCGGGTTTTTGGTTTTTCTTTGAATAATGTTTCTTGTTGCTTATTCCAGATCATAATAGCCGGTATGGGCGTCCCGTGGCTGGGCTACGGCGCTGGCTACCTGTTCGCTCGCTTGCTGCGCCAGCCGCACCCGGACGCGCTCGCCATCTCCATAGAGACCGGCATCGTCAACACCGGCATCGCCATCTTCATGCTGAGGTTCTCGCTGCCGCAGCCGGAGGCTGACCTCACTACGGGTAAGGGAGTGGATGACTGAATGCGAAAATGTGCTGAGCCAAAAAAACGTAACGAAGGGATGTAACTGGCTTAATGACGCAAATGTGTCGAGCCAAAAAAAGAAAAAAAAACAGGTCACTTCCTTAATATGATGAGGATCTCTGTAACTGACGCTGGCTTAATAGAACTAATGCGTCAATCTAAAAAACAAACAAAAATATACAGTTGATTTTGCCACCTTTGAATTGAAGTCCAAATAGCTGCTTGAGGTTGACCCCATGACGAGTAAGGGATTGGCTAAATGCGGAAACGCGTGAAAAGTGCAGTTCATTTCGTCAACTCTTTATGAAGAGGTTCCCACTGAATCAGCCAGAAGCTGACGACCACAGGTGACTGATGCTGGCTTAATAGGACAAATGTGTCAAGTCAAAAAAAAGTAATAAACGTCTCCTGAAATGTTTTCATTTTGTTTTTGCTGAGTTTTGCGGTCGCAGTCTGCAACTTAATAAATGAAGGCTAAACGAAGACACTGTCCAGAGCCAAATAATAATTTAGTTTTAAAAACTAAGAAACACTATTAATATTGCTAATGCTCGAACTCAAATAGCTTACAAAAAATCTTTTTCAAAAGTTCCGTTGCCTACCTCCTAGCTTCATCATCTTTGGAATAACATACTATACATAATATTAAATGTAAGATAAGATAATTTATTTCCAAAAATACGAATTAATTACATAATAACAAAAAAAAAATGTATGTTTTATAAACTTTTGCAAACCAAGCGGTTAAACCATAGCGAACAAATTTGATTAATAAGGACCATCAGTAACTTCCTATGTTTTGCAAAATATATTATTAAAATTAAAATTTTAATAACTTACTTTAAATCTTTAATCACACTTCACACTAATATAATAAAGGCGAAAGTTTGTGACTGTGAGTGTGTAAGTGTGTACGTTTGTTACTTCTTCACGCTCAAACGGATGGACAGATTTTGATGAAATTTGGTATGGATATAGCTTATACTCTGGATTGATACATAGGCTACTTTTTAACCGCGGGTCAAACCGCAGGGCGCTGCTAGTCTCACAAAAGAAATACTTTAAATATTTTTTCTTCCATAATTTCAGTCATTCCTGTATCGGTGGCCATCATGACCCCCATACCCATGACGTGTATCTACATATACCAGAAGGTGAAAGCTTGGTGAGTACTGCATAACATAGTAAATATATACATACATATAAAAATATACAAAATTATCGTAAAAAGTTTTCAACAAAATAAGTTTTGCCAACGACTTGGCACCTTGTAGACGTTCTTGTAGATCCTGTAGACGTTCTTGTAGACCCTGTAGATCTTCTCATCTTAACTTCAGTTGCACGCACTAAATAGTTCCTCTCTTACCAATAAACTTTGTATAGCCTCGGAATAGTCATACAGTGTTTTGTCTCTTTCAGTAGAGTTAAAAATTCAAAAGAAAGAAAAAGACAAAACACTGTATGTTTATTCCAAGGCACTGTACAACGTTTGTTCCTAAGGGGGGTTAATGTTTAAGGTATTTTCGTGCTAATGTATTGACTGAAAGTGTTTGCTCTGTTAATGTCTATAGAGTGGGAAGTCGTTGCTTTTTACAAATTGTTTTTTTTTGCTATGATATATCATCATTAATTGAATGCTTTTGATTTGACTTGGGATTCATGAATACCAATTAAAATGGACTTTTGGTACGTTTGTTTGATTGTGATATTTTTGTTTGATATATTTAATGTTATTGTTTAGTAAAATGTGAAATTCAATCAACTCAATACAATTTCAATTGTCAATTGAGTTTTACCATTTTAATAACTAAAGATGCAATGAAAATTATTGCTATCCTTTTCTTACTCGTCGAAGTAAAAGAAACGCAGATAATTTTAGTTCTACCAGATTAATTTTAGTTAAAGTTGTGGTACAATCGAATCGACACTAGCATACTAATTATTGGTAAAACTTTTTTTAATTAACTTATTTATCGATATTTATTTATTCATTGTGTTTATGCATTTCTGTGCTTGGTTTTTTTGTTTACTTTAACTTTAAATATGTGTTTTTTTTTCACATTTTACTAAACAATTAATTAATCGTGTGTGTAAATTTGGGGAGTATCAACCGTAAAAATGTATCAGTAAAAATGTATCAACCATAAAAAGATTTTTTTTTAATGATGCCAAAATTTTACCTTACATTATGGACATCATTTAAATCTATAAAGAAGAAAGATTTGTATGTTTGTAACGAATTAACTCAAAAACTAGTGGTCTGATTTCAAAAATGTTTTCACCATTAGAAAGCTGCATTATTCCTGAGTGACATAGGCTATAAAACATAAGCCAAGCCGCGGGAAAAATAGCTTGTAGTTAATAAAAAGTAAATTTGTTAAGTAAAAATTAGACCTAACTTTTTGGACATACTTAATTTAAAATTGAATAAACTCATTAATTTTTTTATAAAGTTGAAAATGTTTTTAATTACAAACGGTTATCATTATGTATTGTCACGGGAACTCAATTTGTGTGCAAAGCTTCTTAAGACTCTTAAGAATAATTAAGAATTTGAATCCATTCTTTCGTTCGGGAGCTACGAAGCCACATCTAGGTAGCCAAGCTCTGGGTAGCTAGACTATACTGTTAATGGCACTTCAAATTTTTGGGATATTTTAATCATCTTAGGCCCAGCGTAAACCGGACGAGGGAAACTGAGAACATAACATTTCAAACTAAATTTTAAAACGTTTATCATACAATTGAAAATGCACTCAAGACAGCTTGTCAGCTCGCCTCACAGCGCGGCGTTAGCTTATGTTTATTTTTGACATGTCATTTTCAACTGTATGACATACATTTTAAGGTTTCGTTTGTAATGTTTAAAATGCTCTCTTTTCCGCGCCTCGCCCAGTTTGCGTTGGGCCTTAGGCCTGAATTATACAGGCCGGACGTAAGGCGAAGATGCGGCGCGGACAAGGTTTAGGAGCGGTGACGCTTCAAACCTTGTTCATATAAAATGTATAAAACGATGTGTTTTAAATTATCCATACACAAGCGACGCGGCGCAGGTCGGTTCACAGTTTTCACGTCTTATTTATGTCCGCACTGCATTCTCGCCTTACGCTCGCCCCATACAGGGTTATCGGTATAGGGTGTGCTAAGCCAAAAGCGGGTCATTGTACTCGTAATTATGAGCAACTTTTACAATAATAATAATAATAATCATTTATTTCAGACTATGTCCATAATTATTAAGAACTCATTTACACACAAATATATTACAAATTAAATAATATCAAAATTAAAAATTAAAGTTAAAAAAGTTAAATTAATCTTAGATTAAACAGATGTCAAATGAATATAAAGTAAAAATAAAAATAAATTAAACTAAATTTCTAAATTGTTTACAATGGATCCAACCCAAAATCGCAAAAAAGAACAGCTGTTCCATACAAAAAGTTTATTGATAGTTGACAAAATGTATGGAACAGCTGTTATTTCTTTCTCGATTTCAGGGTTGACTCCATAGTAAAAGTTGTTCATAATGATGAGTACAATGACCCCTTTCGGCTTAGTACACCCTTTCCTGATAACTCTGTATAATTCAGGCCTTAAATTACCATTAGGATCAACTGGGCCAAATACGGGGAATTGCGTCTTTCGAGAATTACCGACAAACCCCTCACAAATTAGGCAACTAACGCCATCTTGTACAGATTATTGCAACTGAAGATAGAAAAAAGATGAAGGAGCCGCCTAATTTGTGAAGGGTTTGTCAGTAATTCTCGAAAGACGCAATTGCCTCACAGACGCTTTTGCCCCAATTTGATCCTATAGCAATATTTTGTGGGTCCATTATGGGTCGATTTTGTTACAGATACATAACGTTGTTTTTTTTTATTTTTCCATATATCCATTTCGTCACCATTCCATACGTTATGTCTTCCAGTACGGGAGGTATGTTACATTGTGTTTTTTTTTCTTCGAAAATTGGCAAAAATGGTGGAGGATTTTCTAATTTCATTTGAGCATTAAGTTGGCTTTTGCGTTCACTTTGTGCTTGAAATTGCGTTTGTAAAAACATTTTTGGAGGAGACTGCACCCGCTGACTGATGGTCATCGTTCATTAGACCAACTCAACACCAATTCGTTGAAATGGAAAAGTATAGGCTATGTTGTGTTGCGTTCAATAAGTTTTGAATAAACGAGTTTAGACTACATTATGA
Source organism: Peribatodes rhomboidaria (assembly GCA_911728515.1). NCBI lineage: Eukaryota > Metazoa > Arthropoda > Insecta > Lepidoptera > Geometridae > Peribatodes > Peribatodes rhomboidaria. The sequence continues at coordinate 6,435,638 of OU452190.1, forward strand.
TTTATGACACGGGAATTATGCCCACGTACGATTTAGTCGATAATTTCGACTACAGGCTGCGCCCCGCGGTTTCACCCGCGGTTAAAATGTATCCTATGTGCCATTCTAGGTTATAATCTATCTCTGGGCCAAATTTCATCCAGATCTGTTCAGCCGTTCTGGCGTGAAAGAGTAACAAATATCCATCCATCTATTCTTACAAACTTTCGCGTTTATAATATTAGTAGGATAGTTTCAACCGCATTCGGCGGTCTTTATTAAGGCAAGTGCGCGCGCGGCTGCGTCTCGCCTAGCACTCAAGTGCCTCAAGTAGCCGCGCGTACGCGTTTTGAAACTATAGTCGGAATAATCAACTAAATCGTACTTGAGTAATACCCTTTTCATAAATCATAATGTGTGAAAACCACGTCAGTTTCCATAGTAAAAGAGTATGGACTAGTCTTAGGCATGTTAACCTTGAGATCGCAACAACATTTGGTGATTGGTTGAGTTAGTCTATTGAGAGACAACGACGAAGTCTATTGCTGTCGTTGTAAATTCAGGTAAAATTGATAAAGGAATTTTATAGAACGCTATACCTTTTATATAATCTATCTTTTTTTCAATCTATTATATTTTTTTTTGGATATCTTTTTTTCAATGAGTTAATGACAAAACGAAATAGCATGATTATATTTGCACTCATCAGTTAGTTACACATCCGTCTAACGCCAGTTCCTAATATTGAGTCTTCAATACATTATTTTACATTTTTTTACCCGAAAAAAAAACGTTTTTTTAAAACAAGTATTTAGCGAACTTAAAAAAAGGTTGCTAAATTGCGCAAAGTTTATGTTAGTTAAAATGCAGTAAATACACTTATTTGACGAACAAGTCACTCCTAGCATAATTTCAGTTAAAATTTCGTCGTATGTATTCATAAAAAACAAGCCAAGTGCGTATTGGACTCGCGCACGAAGGGTTCCGTACCATTATCTATAAAAATGGCAAAAATAAATCGCATTTGGTGTATGGGAGCCCCATTAAAAATTTATTCTATTCTGTTTTTTAATATTTGTTGTTATACCGACAACATAAATACATCATCTGTGAAATTTCAACTGTCCGACTATTACGGTTCATTAGATACAGCCTGATGACAGACAGACAGACGGACGGAGCGGAGTCTTAGTAATAGGATCCTGTTTTACCCTTTAGGTTCGGAACCCTAAAAGAGGTTAAGACATGCAGGTATAAAATAACATTGAACAGAAACACAGATACAGAGAACAAATAAAATTGGAACAGTGCCCTCCATCGGGTACGATGGAGGGCGCAATCCTTTTGACGAGGTTCCAATCATCACACATTTTATTCTATCGAATATCTACTACGCCTTTTTGAAAGAAATTTTGCTAGATCTATTGTATGAATACATACGACAAATAGAGACATATTTGTTTTCGGAAATATATCTAAAATAAAAATTTACGTATTTAGAGACCATTTTATAGAATAATTTACAAAAACTTGTGCTTCTGTAAAACGGTTTATTAAATAAACCAATTTATGAAACCGGAAAAATTGTTCAAGCAAAAAAGAAAAATTCTATATTGGGAGCTGGCAACAATCTATCTGTGTCTTTGGGCTAAGCCCGGTTGTGTGCGAAATGTTGAAAACAACAAGGCTGCCACATCCGGGCAGCTTTATGTGGAGGGGCAATGTTCCTTGCAGGCTTTTTGGTGGTGGTGACTTACATAATATTATGGAAATTAAAACAAAAACTGGTTGTCTGTAAAGTCGGTTTACGGACGATAGTTTAACGTGACAACGTCATAACAAAACATTGATGAAATCTTCTTCTCGGACGCATAGGCCAATCGAGTGGAAGAGAGATAGATGCGGCGCAAGCCGATAGTGCCTTTCGCTTCTCGTGTAGCACTCTCGCTCTAGCGAGCGTACGGGACAAATTTTCGTGCAGCCTGCGTTCATCGATTTATTAGACGTTGTCACGTCAAAAATTCAATAAAACTCAAATTAAAAATTATTAGACACTAGCTGTCATCCGCGACTTCGTTCGCGTTCATTCAGAAATAAGAATGGATGGATGGATGTTTGTTACTCTTTCACGCCAGAACGGCTGAACACATCTGGATGAAATTTGGCACAGAGTCTAGAATAGCACATAGGGTACTTTTAAACCGCAGGGCGCAGCTAGTATATTATGAATCTCATCAACCTAATTAAACTCATCACATTCTAGCGTCGCCAACCGAAGCCAGCACAAGAAGTTTGTCGAAGAAGGGGACTCCCCCGTACCAGAGCAGGGACTCGAGCCCGCAGTCGTCGCAACCATTGATGTCGAAACCAAGCAACAACAGTGAGCTCGTCTAGCGCCCGCGATGGATGATGAAGATGATGATGATTGTGAATGGTAAAGTTACAAGGTGATGTGAAAAGTTTAGGTACAAAATGTTCTTTCTCAAAATGTCTCTCAGTTCTGTGATGTTCGTTGTTCAATATATCCCTAAAGGCGCTCTCTCTCAAAACGTCTCTTGCATCTGTGATGTCCGTTGTTCAATATATCCCTGAAGGCGCTCTCTCTCAAAATGTCTCTCGGATCTGTGATGTCCGTTGTTCAATATACCCCTTAGGGCGCTCTTTCTCAAAATGTCTCTCGGATCTGTGATGTTCGTTATTCAATATTTCCCTAAAGGCGCTCTCTCTCAAAATGTCTCTCGGATCTGTGATGTCTGTTGTTCAATATATCCCTTAGGGCGCTCTTTCTCAAAATATCTCTCGGTTCTGTGATATCCGTGGTTCAATATATCCCTTAGGGCGCTCCTAGACGGCCATATTTTTACTACAATACTAGGCTGGAAATACTGGCTCGACAATATAATAATAATATTTGGTACATTTGCACACACGGTCGTCTGACCCCAAACTAAGCAAAGCTTGTATTATGGCGACCAGAGACTAAAATACATACATACTCGCATGTATTTTAAAAACATACTTTTATAGATAATTAACACCCAGACAGAACAAACACAAATGTTTATCACATAAATGTTTGTCTTAGGTGGGAATTGCGACAATGTTTTAAGTGTGGCCCGGCCATATCTAGTATAGCTGATGATGGCCGGCCCACAGTCCCATATTGCAAGTATTGCTTGACCAATATTGCAGTAACAAAATGGCCCGTCTAGGAACACAATTACTCAAAATGTTACTTGCCCCTCGATTCTACAATGTACCTTTCTGAAAATGTGATTTCCGTTTCTGAGTGGTGTCGCCCGCGTTGCTAAAGATATTAAAATACGGGGTCAAACTAAATAAAACGAGTCGAAGATATTAGAGAAATATATAAAATCTTTATTGTTTACACTAAAAATTACAAACGAAAGAGAAACGATTGAAGGTAGTCTAAAAAAAGGCGTTTTCTTATTTACATTTGCTTACGTTAGCTACTTACATCTCTTTTTATTTGAATGTGTGTGAAAAGGATGGCAACAATTTAAGAGCGTACAAAACTACCCAATGTCACACTAAAAATGTTAATATCTTGTAACTTTACCTAACATAATGTGTTTCTACCGTCAATTTTGTCTTAGCACTTTATTTAGCAGTGGGGTTCTAATACCATATCAACTTTAATATTTTTATACACACATCAATGGCAATGCAAGAAATGTATGAGTTTGGTTCGTTATAGATGCATAAGATCTTGTTATGTATAACTTCTACAAATGTTTTTGAACGATGTTTCTATGAAAATTTTTAAATTTTTGAATTTTCTAATGGTGCTTTTACAAGCGAACCATTGTTTTGATTATTTATTGAACAAATTATATTTTTGATGGGAGAAATTTGGAAGTGTGGATTTAGGGTCAGCGATGAAAACTTTCGAAGTAAGGCTATACAGTTTTTTTTAGTAATCCGTGCATTTTGAAAACAAAAACTGCAAGCTAGATTAAGCTTTGTAGTGGCGATATATGGCTCAATTTAGTTTGTCGTCATTTCCTGAAACAAGGCTTAATGTTCAACATGTATTTTTTAAATACATGAACTGAAGATACTTTTATCCTAAATTTTGTACTAGACCCAAGATCCACAGTTTCAAATATCTTTGGTTTTTTGGTATTGCAATGCCTTCATATGTTTTGGCAATTGTAATTTTCAAATGACATTCCTACCTGTCATTGCAAAGATAGAAATATATCTTTGTGTCATTGTTATGAATTTACATTTTACGATTTTCACCTATAAAATTGTCACTGGATTATTTGCAATTGCACTGTTTGAGGGGTTAAGGGTCATCGCGCACTGTTTCTCAGTAAACCTACTTTATTGTACTGTAAAGGGCGCCACTAACGACAGACTTTTAGTCGGTACCAAAGGTTTTTTTTTCTTTTTTGAATCTGTCTGATGTTGAAAATATTCGGTTCGGTTTAGAAGAAAAAACCGGTAAACAATAAATTCAACTATTCACGCCAGAAAGCACAAACAAAAGCTTAAAAAGGAAGTGTAAAAAGTCAACTGCTGACCTAATCGCTAACAGCAATCTCTTCCAGACAGTCCGTTTACTCGTTTAAATGTAAAGTATAAAAATGATGAAACTACTAGAGTGAAAAAGACAGAAGAAAATTCTTCTTGATTCAGAGCGAGAGAACAAAATCTTCCGACTTAAATTCTGTCGTTTCTGGCGACTCTACATTGGTATTTTTTTTGTACAACTTACAACGTGTGGTAGATAGCATTTGTGACTAAAGTTCTATGTTAGGAAAGAAACTGATTGTGAATTTAGCATAGATAGGCTTTGCTTTGAGTACGCTTGCCTTTAGAATACCTTGCAGGCTCAGCTTAGAGAACTCAGACAATACTTCCGAATCTCTGTAAACAAGATTTTTCTTAGATGAAACGCCTTGTAGCGCCTCACTCAACTGCCGTCTTTGTACTTCTTCACTCTACAAAACTTCAAGGCTAGAGTGAATAAGTACCTTATAGGTCGTCGTGCTCCATCTTAGACCACAACGTCGCTTAACATCTATCATTCTACATTAAAAAAATCATATCAGAAGATGATAAAACATATCAGAAGAAAATTATTATCTTGGCGACTGACAATATATTTTTAACTATTTTTGGACTATATAATCACTACCCCCCCTTAGCAATAAACTTTGTATAGCCTCGGAATAGTTAAACAGTGTTTTGTCCCTTTCTTTCTTTTACATTTTTGAACTTGATAGCTATTTCCAGGATATAAAACGTTCATTGCTTAGGGGGTAGGTATGTCTTTAGGTGTCATCGCTCGTTAGAACTATTCAAGTCAGCTCTTTTGCTCAGATCAACCTAAGAGAAGAGAGGAAAAGATGGAACACTGCGTTATATCTCGCTGAAGCCACTTCTTTTTAAACTTGTGTGCGTGGTAATGTTGTCATGAAAAACATTTACAATTGCACGGAAACTAATATTAATTCCCAAACTCTACGTTAGCCATTTCCGTTCGAATATACAACCTTAGTAGATTTATTTAATATTCTAAAACTACACATATTCGTAAGAGTTTCATGTTACGACTTTTTCAAAATTGACTTGTAAAAAACTGCGCAGTTTTTAAAAAAGATCCTCATAATGTATTTCTGGCCACACTTTTATAATGCACTATGTATATTTATGTACACGAAATTATACCAATAAACCAATGCACATAATGTCGAGGTAATAATAAAAATAGGTGCACATAATGCCCAAGCGAGTAGCGTAGTTTTTTTGCGTAAATGTGTGCGTGTTGTGTACATATACGACAGTAGCGTAGTTTTTGGATGGTTTTGGCTTCACTTATATCATACGCCGTGCGCCATCTTATTCTCTAGGTTGATCAAAGGCTATTTTGTGATCTGTTGAATAAAACTGCTACGTATTCTGATCTCCAAGCTTAGTCTTGCAAGGTATTATAAGGCCACGTTTTGGATTCTAACGGAGTGAGAGCGGACGGAAAATTGCATTTATTTGTAAAGAACCGTTCTGGACGGTAGCGAGGCGGTTTTCTACAAATTATTATTTATTCGTGTGCGCATGAGCGCCGCCGCTTCTGCTGCCCGCTGAATTCAAGAACGCGGCCTAAAAGGTAAATTCGCTTGTAATAGTAGGTAATTTAGAGCGGGGTACTCATTTAAAGGTGCACTGAATCGCGATTGTTTCCGCGCCGTTTGCCACCGTGGGTCGAGGCACGTTCTGAATAACTTCGTAACTTCTTACATTTGTTTTAGTCGTGGTAGCGAACGTAAGACGCAGTCGCTCGAGCGATGAGCTCATGGTTTAGCGCATGATCTAAAAAAACAAGGTCAGCATTCCGGAAGCCAACACGTAATGACGTCAACGTCATTGTCTTTTTCGATACAATACCTTAACTCTTTATTGACACCAAATACAAAAACACTCAAAATACAGCCGCAATGGGCGGTCTCATCGCTGCGGCGATCTCTTCCAGACAACCATTGGATGGAATAAAAACGTTACGATTAAGCATGGTGGTATGTGCGTACAGTGTCCGGCAGTAAATATAGCACATCGACTTTTCGAAAGAGACTTCGGCTTCGTAGAGCGTTATCTCTTTCGCACGACAGTTTCGTTAGTGTGCGACAGAGATAACGCTCTACGAAATAGAAGTCTCTTTTCAAATGTCGATGTACAATATTTACAGCAGGGTACTGTAGTTTTCTCTTTCGAACTATTTGCAAATGACTTATTTCGGTCTCGTTTAAGCATCGATTGACGTCACTACGTGTTGCTCACGTGACCATTGACTTGATTGACTTTGACTCTGAAAGCTATACCTGGCAGAGTATATTAGTACATATATACGCGATGGCAGCCTAGTTGGGAGAAGGCCTGCCTCTCAAGCCAGAGGGACCGGGTTCGAACCCAGCCGACGGCACGCACCAATTTGTTCATTGTGTGAGCATATGTGCGTATTGTATGTCATCTGCTACATGACTGGAGTCCGGTGTATGGCGACAGGCTCGCCCCTTGTCACATTTGGGACTGAATATTGTCCGGCGAAGTGTGGGTTTTGTACTACACCTCTGCCAGCCCCCTCGGGGGAAAGGCGTGACGATATGTTAAATACCGTGATTAAGCGTAAGTGTGCCTCTAACTGAGTACCCAGCGTGAGAGATCTCAGTCCAGTGTTGAGTCGGTCGTTTTCACATGACTGGTTTTATAGGTGAAACAGATGTGGAATAAGGCTGCTATAGTGTTTGTAACAACAGTATTTTGTTATTGAGAGATCGATTTATGTTTAAGAATGAAATACAAACATTTTTTAATTAATTTTGAATTTTATTTCTTGTAAATCCTGAAACCTGATTAGAATGGTTAGGTTAATGACTACGAGTACTTCTTCAGTGGTGACATCCTACAAACTTTGAAAGGGCTTTAGATCATACCAATGTCCTACAACTGCGGCTACAACGTAGAATACCTATGTGTGTTACCAGGGTATAAGCTACCTCCACACCAAATTTCATCAAATTTCGTCCATCCGTTTGAGCGTGAAGTAACACACAAATATCTTAATTAACTCTATTGTCGCTTAAAACTAGTGTGAAAAATGGAGGCCTTACCACTGACAACGATTTCTTCCGGGCAACCATATGGGAGACAGGATTTTCAGCTTGTCAGCCTCGCTAGGTGAAGCTATGCAACTCTAAATAAACAAAATAAAATTGAAAGTAACTTAAAATATATTCTAAAAGTGGCTAAACTGCTGAACGTATCTTGATGAAATTAATGAATTTACAGTATTTTCAGCAGTCATAATGAAGGTTTTTTGATACTTTTTCTGAATAAATAAACCTTTTTTTCATGAAATTCTGTTTAATAAAAAATAACACGCAGCTAACCACTGAAGTTGCGGGCAACAGCTAGTAATACCACAGAATAATAACTAAAGCAATAGAAGGAGGGTTATAAAACAACTAAACTCAATATATTTGGCCTGTTTTGTCTTATGGCACCGTTATGATGTTGGAAAAGGACAAATATACAAAAGACGTTTCGAAATTTCGTAGGTGGTCACTACTTTTATTTTGACTAGTGATGTGACCCCCTACATTTCAACGTCGATAAATTTACAATGACATGCATTGTCATATCTTGTATCGCTAAAACGAATCCATAAATCGGTGTGCGTGTGCGCGTGCGCGTGCTCGGAGACGGCCGGTTGAATATAACTTTCGCGATTCAAGCGGTTTTAACCGCTGCCCTGTTTCGGTCGCTATGGACTCCCAGCGAGTCAACGAGCTGCTGGCGTAAATACAATACGCCATCAACACCATGGATAAAGTCAGCATACTGCAGATCTGCAAGTCGAACTTTATCCAGGAGGATGTTGCCAGTAGTAGCAAGAAAATACTCTACGAGTCGCTTGATCAACTCGACGCAATGCCTGCCCGCCGACGAGACGGTTCTGAAAAGAGAATACATCATCGTTCGCGTTCGTGGTGAACGGCTGCCCCTGGAAATGTTTCCGAATGAATTAGAATACCGGTGCTGGCCTCGAGAAATTTCGGACGTTCAGGGGAAAAATGCGTGGTTCACTGAACGACGTCGAGTGTAATTAATGATTACTTATACGTAATAATGCATTTTTTATCATTATTTATTTTGGTTACCTACGAGTATAAGGTATTTATTTGAATGTTATATGGGCCGTGTTACCTTAAGTTGTTTGAAATAAATTATTATTATTATAAACTAGCTGACCCTGCGAACTTCGTACTGCCGAACAGTCGATTCTTCAATTATTTTTTTCAGGCAATTTGTAAATTTTTCTCTGCGTAAGAACCATCCTCGTATTTCAAGGAACATTCTAAAAAAAGAATTAGCAAAATCGATTCAGCTGTTTTCGAAATTTGCGCTTAGCAACACATTCAGCGATACATTTTTATATTAGGTATAGAATATTACTAAGCATAGTTACCTTAGAGAGAATGAATACAATACATAATGATCGATCGATCGATAATCTTTAAAGAAAGACAGATAAATAGATAGACACTTTATTGATTGCACACAATACAATTAAAAAACACTAATGCTACTTGACTATGTTCTTTTTCGACTTCCTATACTTCCTGTAATGTAATAAATCAAGTTATAATTTGAACGGGATACCATTTATTGCAAATAAAATTCCTATTCCAACCATTTCATCTGTTCCATTCATAATAAAAATGTAGGAACAGCATTTTCTCTATGTCTTCTCCATTTCATAGCTTCATTACATACAAATGAATTCAAAGTAATATGCTTGGAGCATATGTGACTCTGCATTTTTGGAGTCAAATTTCGTCACGAATTCAATTTATCTATTCTTTTTTTTCACATCGTCTTCAAGAAATCTGTAAAATCAAAGTTTCGACCATGTATCGACAATAATATTTACGTCACTATGTATGATCAAGGTAACCTAAAACTGTTTCCGAATATTCGTTAAAAACTTCTATTGGAATAGACATAACGCCTGGTTTCTGCTACAAAGTGATTCAGCAACATTTGTTACGTATTTATGTTTGTTTATCGGCTCACATTCAACAATAAATTGTCCAAAAACTAAACGATTTAAGGTCAATATTTCTTGACTATTTTATGATCGTGTTAGATGGGATGTGCAGCCTACAACCACACAAGACATTGCTCCACTGCGTCCGCACACTCACTATTTGGAATTATACAAATATTTCATGCAGTCTAACAGTAAAAACAATATTATATCATTGCAAAACCATAGAAGATTACGACAAACGCGTAAACAATGAGCACGCGAATAAGTTAAGTAGTCTAATGAACAAACTGTCAGACATTAGAGCAAAGTACTATCAAATTTGGGCGGGTTGAATTAGAACCAATATAACCAAATGACAGTTCATCTTGTGAAATTCCAAAAAAGTAAAACAAAGAGTAAATCATTTATCTCTTTTCCTCAACCGTTTTCGTGCCATAAGATAGAATAGGAACAAAGGTAGTTACTGAGCTCTTTTTTTTACCCTCCTTCTATTGCTTTAGTTATTATTCTGTGAGTAATACATAAAAATTAAATGCAAGCTCTAGAATACGTCACCTCCGTTTCATCAAATTCACCAAGTCTGTCAAAATCTGTCAGCTAACCATTGAGAGCTTAAAATATTTACTTACTCTGAATTGACAGCTAACCGATCATGTCATAGCAGTAAGTAAAATGACCTGTCAAGAGCGTGTCGCACGCAGGTGATAGAGTTCCGTAGACTGGCACGTAGGTATAACAACATAGGTAAAAAACTATCAGGAAAGCATCATTTGGTTTAGAGAAATTAAAGCACATTCCACACAGCTACTCTTAAAATACAAAACCTTATGTTTAATACCCAGGTACCTCTAAAATAGATTCAAATATCTGCAATAACTTTTCACTGAAGTTGTTTAGTTCATAAGCTATGATGTCGTGACAAAACGACATCATAGAACGAACTCTACGATGTCATAAAGCTTCCTTGTCGTACTATGAAACCTTGAACCAAAAAGGCACCCAACCAGCCATCAGGCATCATCACGCAAAAATAAAACCAGAAAATGGACACCAAATAACGACCAGAACTATAACCATGTAACTATCCACCCACCCATACCTTCCACCCAACCACCCCCATGCAGAAACAGGATTCGACACCCCTCACAAAATGCTGAGGCGAAGATATGACTCGCCGACCGAAACATACCCTTACAAGATCTCTAAAAGACTAAACAAGATGAGCCATCCACGGCCAAACTTTGAATACACCGGAAAAAGCATGCCAGCGCTTACAAGTACCGGAGTCCGAAGATCCGCTTTGCGAGGTATTACGACGGACCGAGTCCACGAAGCCTCCTTGCCTTATATTCGGTTAGTATCATGAACAAATTAGCAAGCATTATATAAATGCATTTATATTTAAATATATAATTATGGTTCCTTGCCGATTTCGGCTACGGCGAGCAGTCTCTGCTCTGGTAGAGGAAGGCTTCGTTCGTGTGCCTTCATGTGACTGTGGTACCGTATCTTGGCTTTAAAAGTGCGCAAACATGTGCTACACGTTAGGGTACCGGTTAACGTAACTGTCCCCGGAGTCCGTGGATTGTTTAAAAAATATATTTAACAGAAAAAGATAGAGAGATAGCATATCGTCACGCCTTTCCCCCCGAGAAGGCTGGCAGAGGTGTACAACACCCACATTTCGCCGGACTATATATATTCAGTCCCTAATGTGACAGGGGGCGAGCCAGTCGCCATACACCGGGCTCCAGTCATATAGCAGATGACATACAAGAGATAGAGAATAAATATAGAAGTCAGTTTTTTAATCAAAAAGACTGGACATAGACGATTGGTATTCTTGTAAGCACCGATTTAATTTTGGTTTAGAACTTTGGGCTGTTTACAACAGCCCGAGTCCAAAGTATTCATATGAACGAATAAAAAAGTGACTAGACACAAAACATAACATATCGTCACGCCTTTCTCCTGACCGGGCTGGCACAGGTGTACAACACCCGCACTTCGCCGGACGATATTTAGTCCCAAATGTGACAGGGGGAGAGTCTGTCGCTATGCACCGGGCTCCAGTTAGTGAGTAGACATGATGATAAAAATTACCCTGTCTCACACTCTTGACAACAGGTATGCGTTTCATTAAAATCAGTTGAGTTAAAATGCACAGAATATCTAATAGTATACGTAGGTTCTGAATTTTTAAATAAAAAACAAATTAACGATTAAATCGTTTAATTTCTATGTACACGATGTTTGGTAACAGGTTTATCTACATAAATACTTAACGAATACTGTCAGGGCTGCATTGATGAACAGATCACATTTTGGTACATAAATTATACAAATATAAATAAATAACTCTTACAAATTAATGATTGATAGGAAAACATATTCGACTTACAGGTACTGGGCGTATTTTTGGCTGACAAAGACCTAAGGTCACCAACACTTGACAAGCTAATTAAAATTTTAACCCAACTGTCTTTGACTACTATTCAACGAGTTAAATGTCAAAAAAAGACTTCAATTTTGACATTTATTTTTTCTTTCAAAATGTTGGTGAACACGGGCCTAAAGCTACGGTCACATCTGCGCATCGGAGACGTGGCAAGCAAAAATACTTGTCGCTAAGCGGAACTAAATGCTAAGCAGATTCATGTCGCTTATAGAAGAATTCTTCCCTCGTACGAAACGTCATAAAAAAAAACATAGCAGCGTCCGTGAGGGATGCTCTCGCTTCCGCGTCGCTGATGCGCAGGTTTGACCGAAGCTTTATGAATGCTAGTTACAATATTTTTGACAGTTAAACAAAACGAGCAACCATCCCTAGAGACCAAGTGCTGGTCTGTCCGATTCCGAAACAAATTAGAGATTTTGCACACACATGTGTTTGATCTTTCAAACATCCTTTGCCAAAACTGTTATTACCTATTTATTGGTTATTACATAACATGAAATCGCATTATTTTTTTTGCATATGTATCAATGTGCTACACTGCGACCTTGCAGAATCAACAGGTTTTTGTGGCTCAGTTTAGAGCGCGTAATCTGTTCACGGAAATTGGTGGAATCGATTTCAAACAAACCAAGGTGCAATCGCAGTTAGTTGCTCGTCGATTGAACACTACTTTACTTATAAGTAGAACACTTTAAAAGTAAAATGCGTCCGCCTAAGCCCAGAAGTGTGATCACAGTAAATCTGGAATTAGATCTGTACCTTTGCCAATGGTTTTTGATAGTTAACGTAAGCTTTTTTTCGTTTTCGGTTCGCTCCATACATTAAATTTAGAATACTAAATTATTTCCCGTAGTTTTTATGCATTGGGACGTTTTCGTTTGGCTACATACGTTTTAGTGAAGTGCCCCTGGCGGAAACGTTAAAGAACTAAGTTAAATGCGCTCCCTCCTCGTGCTCCTACTAAATACTCCTACTGGTAGGAGCACCGGGACAAGCATGTCACAATGCTCCTACCAGTAGGAGTATTTAGTAGGAGCACGAGCACAAGCATGTCCCAATGCTCCTACCAGTAGGAGTATTTAGTAGGAGCACGAGGACAAGCATGTCCCAATGCTCCTACCAGTAGAAGTATTTAGTAGGAGCACGAAGGAGGAACCCTAAATGCGTTCCTCCTAACTTAGTTCTTTAACGTTTCCGCCATTTCCCCTTCACTAAAATGTATGTAGCCAAACGAAAACGAAAAAAGTCTACGTAACTGTCATCGTGTATGTTGACTCATGGTCAAGGTACTGGCTCCCAATTTGTCTTGGTTGCAATTAAATTGAACAACCGAATGCACATATAATCGAAAAGACTAGACACTTATCGAGTTCAAATCGAGAAACTTTGCATATACTCCAAAACTACACCCAGTCCAAAAAAAGGCGCTGCCCCACTGCGGCACACGGTTACTCACGTTGACTTTGATTTGCTTTGTATGAAAATTTAGTAATATTGTCCACTATATATATCACAAATTACGCACGAAAGTGATGTTGGTAAATAGTTTTTTACATAACTGTGGGTCATTCGTGTCTATAGTTCGTGCCATATGGATTAAGGAAAGAGTTCATTGATTTTTATCCCACTCCTCCATATTGGGGCATATTTGGGGCCTTATTGTGGATTGAGACATAATTCATTGACCTTTTGACCATCTGATCACGGGTTGTAAGCATTCATCACACAAATTATAATCAATTTGCAACAAAAATTCATTTTAAACATTGGTATTTTTTTTTAAATCCAAATGGCACGAACCTTAGTAATTTAAGCTTTTAATTTAATTTCATAGTAACAGTTGTAACCATTAGGCGAAGTTCACCAAAACTTAAGCAAGTAATTCAATTTTATACCAACTATCTTTGACAGCTCTTCAATAAGTCAAATGTCAAAAATGGACGTTTAAATAAATAGTCGCCCAAAGTAGGTGAACATGGTGAACATGCTTTAAGCTTTGTTCAGACTACGTTAGTAATTTAGTCGATTGGCGATAAATTTAGTAAATATAGCACTAAATTACTAAACTACTCGCTACTTTACTAAACTACTAGCCTAGTGCGAACTAGGCTTTAGGTTATCAAAAAATTGTAGTGTGTTCTGCAAACTGTAGACAAATTACGTAGAAAAGAAGGATAAAGTACAACGCGTGCCTGTTCACGGTATGTTCACGGCCTGTTCGTAGCTTGTTCACGGCCTGCTCGTAGCTTGTTCACGGCCTGTTCGTAGCACGTTCGCGTGCCTGTTCACAGCATGTTCAGAAGTGGGATGGCGCCTCGAGAGTTTAAAGGTGTTTTAGTGATCGAGGCTGTAGATGACAGCGTTGGTGAAGTCTTTGGTGGTGGACTGGCCGCCGAGGTCCTTCGTCCTCACCTTGCCGTCTGCCAGGACCCTGGAACAAAATGTTTTTACAACTATAATATCACATCAACAGAACTGGCGCGCAGCACAGTGTGTTACACGAACTATTTGGATCCATTTTTGACCTGATGATTTGATTCTCGTGAAACTTTGTGAGCGCTTCGATAATTATTTATACATGGTTATTTGTAACTTACCAGAAACCTCTTAAGGGTTCATTGTACTCATCAATATGAACAACTTAAAAAATAAATGTCCTCTACATCCTCTACCACCGTAGAGGATGTAGAGGACATTTATTTTTATTCCTCTACATCCTCTACCACGGTAGAGGAATAAAAATAAATGTCAAATAAAATAGTAAATACTGACTTGTTGATGGCTCCCTTGATAAGCTTGGAGTAGGAGTGCAGGTTGACGTGCGCCAGCAGGTTGGCGGAGCAGAGCAGCATGGCCGTCGGGTTGGCGATGTTCTTGCCAACCGCGCCCGAGAATATGTGCCGCGCGCCCTATACAAACGGACAATATTACTTACAGAAAACACTAAAATAATAGAGCATGAAAAGGAGGACAAAGAGGGTTTACGATGCGATTCCATTGTAGCGGAGCTGGGCTCAGCGATGCATGAATTGTGCAATTACAAATCAGTCACAAACGACAAACGGTCTTTTCGAGCATTGTGATTGGTCAATTCTTGCACCGTTGAGCTCCGGTCTCTGCGTCAGTGAAACACATCCTAAATTTGGCTTACTGATTCTCAATGAGGCAAAATGCATTCAATATTTTAATTAACAACAAGTTTTTCTTAAGTTATTAATTAATTTACTATGAGCACTCTTTTATTCATACGGCTTTGTCAGGTTTCTTCATTACTACTGTTATTTTTATTACTGTTATCTTTTCGTCTATATTAACACTTAAATTTATAGAATCTTTGTTTGTGTGGTAGGATTTTTTTTTAATTAATTTTTTTTTATTCGTATTTTTGTTTTTCTCTGATCCTCCAGTGTATACATATGTTATGTTTCCTTTGCGCGCTAGCACTATTGTTGTTCTTATAAGTGGTGACCTGTATTTGGCCTATTTGTTAATATCTTTGTATGTTTTTACGTTTAACCAGGCTGTTTGGTCATCCAAATAAAAAAAATAAAACATATCGTGACTTGTGAAGGTAGATCGCATCAGTTGTTAAGGGCGTTTAAGACGGCAATGTGTCAATCTTTCAGGCAACTTTGAATGACTTTTTTAATGGCATGTCTTTATGTAAAAACTGTAGGATACCAAAGCCAGCTGGCGAGTTTATCACCGTGGGCCCGTGTAGTCGTGGGTACCTGTTCGAACACGGCGCAGTGTGCGCTGTAGCTGGCGCCGTGGGCCCGTGTAGTCGTGGGTACGTTCGAACACGGCGCAGTGTGCGCTGTAGCTGGCACTGTGGGCCCGTGTAGTCGTGGGTACCTGTTCGAACACGGCGCAGTGTGCGCTGTAGCTGGCACCGTGGGCCCGTGTAGTCGTGGGTACCTGTTCGAACACGGCGCAGTGTGCGCTGTAGCTGGCACCGTGGGCCCGTGTAGTCGTGGGTACCTGTTCGAACACGGCGCAGTGTGCGCTGTAGCTGGCACCGTGGGCCCGTGTAGTCGTGGGTACCTGTTCGAACACGGCGCAGTGTGCGCTGTAGCTGGCACCGTGGGCCCGTGTAGTCGTGGGTACCTGTTCGAACACGGCGCAGTGTGCGCTGTAGCTGGCACCGTGGGCCCGTGTAGTCGTGGGTACCTGTTCGAACACGGCGCAGTGTGCGCTGTAGCTGGCACCGTGGGCCCGTGTAGTCGTGGGTACCTGTTCGAACACGGCGCAGTGTGCGCTGTAGCTGGCACCGTGGGCCCGTGTAGTCGTGGATACCTGTTCGAACACGGCGCAGTGTGCGCTGTAGCTGGCGCCGGCGACCACGCCCGCTCCGCCCACGAGTCCGCTGGCGAGGTTGTCGACGATGTTCCCGTACAGGTTGGGCGTCACCATCACGTCGAACTGGTTGGGGTTGGCCACCATCTGCATCGTGCAGTTGTCCACGATCATTTTCTCGAACTCGATGCGGGGGTACAGTTTCGCCATCTGAAAATAAGTTATTCATCTGTACTTATCAAAATACTCATCAGGCGCTAGTTAGTTACTGCAATAAGTGGCTAGCGCCTAAACAAATACTATATGCTGGATACACTCCGTAATTTCAAGCTACAATCCCGCATGATACTGGCCGAATTAAAAAAAAGAAAGAAACAAAAAATAATTTACATTTACAACACAGAAAACGAACAGTACGTCAAGGATTCATGTCAGAAGCAAAAATACCAATCTGAGCATACATATAAACAAGTGTATCGTACCTCCTCACAGCTTCTCAAGAACAGACCATCGCCCAGTTTCATGATGTTTGCCTTGTGTACAGCGGTGACCTTCTTGCGGCCCATCTTGACCGCGTAATCGAACGCGAACTTGGCGATACGCTCTGACTTGGCGGCCGTTATGATCTTGAGGCACTCCACCACGCCTAGGGAAGAAAATAAACACGACGTTTAAACTTTTGAACGTTCCATCAAAAACGCATTTTGAACCTTCTGTACCTGTATACTAAGTTGTAAAAACAAAATAATCTCTCTCTCTCTTTCTTGGGGTATGTATCCTACATGGTCAGCCTTCCTGACTTTTCTTTTCCACCTCACTCTATCGTCGACATCGTCTTCTATGACCTCACACTCTTTTGTGTCTTTTTGCGCTATATTTTACCAGTTTGCTCTTTAGTTTCTAGTCTGCTTCTGGATTTTCGAGGATGGTTATTTTTATTCTAATCATTTGCAACATTTTACTGTTTACTGGGACGTTTCTTTGTTAACAATAGACATTGTTAGCACCCAGGACCCGGTAGCGTTTGTCAAGCGTCTAGCATTTGTCAAGTGTCAGTGACATTAGCGTTGAAAAGGTTAAACTTTACATTTTAAGCTAGTCTGTCACAGTGGTTGCAGCCAGTATCTTAAGGTGCTCCTTTATTACTGCAATACTGGCCCGGGAATATTTTGAGTGTGGCCAGGCCATTACACATTTCTAGCATAGCTGATGATGGCCGGGCTACATTCGGCAATATCGCAACTTACTGCCTCGGTGGCTCAGTTGGTAGTGAACCTGCCTTCTGAGCTTGGGGGCGTGGGTTCGATTCCCACCTAGGGCAAACATTTATGTGATGAACATTTGTGTTTGTTCTATGTACGGGTGTTCATATCTATATAAGTATGTATTTAAAATATATCTAAGTATGTATATCAGTCTCTCGCAGCCACAGTACAAGCTTTGCTTAGTTTGGGATCAGGCGACCGTGTGTAGAACTGTCCCGAATTTATTATTATTATTAAGTATTGCCGGCCCAGTATTGCAGTAAAAATATAGCCCGTCTAGAAGTACACTTAGCAAGAAAACGAATTTCAGATATTTATTTTTGGCTTCGTTCGTATTACCTACCCTATTCCAAGCGTAAATCCCCAAATCCAAATTAAAAAGTTCTAAGCATTAAACAATATATCATAGAGTTGACTGTAGTCCGGATAGAAGTCTGGAAGAATAACTACCCATTTGCGAAAATTTTGGTACATCACTCCCTCTATTTCTAAGCATCTTCGGTGGAAGAAACGGTCGCTTCCGCCGAGCCGAACCGAAGCTCGGGAGACCTTCGGGCAAACTCGGGGCGCTTTCGTGCGATCTCGGGATGCCTTCGGGCAAACTCGGGACGCTTTCGGGCGATCTCGGGAGGCCTTCGGCCGATGTCGCATTATATGAAACTGTCTCTGTAAGTAGACAAATTTTGATTCTAAATACCCCATACAAAAACTGTTTCTCTCTCTCTCGCAATTGAGTAATTTCGTATTTTGTCAATTATGTCTACAAACCGTCTGATATAGCTATTAGCTATTTTAAAAGAATACTAAACTCTACTCTAGTAAATTTTAGTAATCTTAGCTTTTATTAGAGCCTACACAGAAAAAAAACTATTCTCCTATTAAGACAATATTTATTGGCCAAGAATAATAATGATTTATATATGGCCTAAACAATGAATTCTTGACATTAGCATATTATTGTTTTAAATTGACTGTCTTAAATTAAGACATGTATTTTTAATTCAAATCAATATTATTCTCAGATTAATAACTATGAATTCTAGATCTGAGGTAGCATGTATTTTTATTCCAAATTAATATTATTCTCAGATTAATAACTATGAATTCTAGATTTGAGTTAACATGTATTTTTGTTTCAAATTAATATTATTCTCAAATTAATTACTATGAATTCTAGATTTGAGGTGTCATGTATTTTTATTTCAAAACAATATTATTCTCAGATGAATAACTATGAATTCTAGATATAAGCCGTCATGTATTTTGATTCCAAATTATTATTATTCTCAGATTAATAACTATGCATTCTAGATTTGAGTTGAAACGTATTTTTATTTTTAAAATACCATGTCTTCTTACAAAAACAACTTTATTTCAATCGAAGAAGACCTATATTATTGAATTGAGATGATGTTTTAATAATTTATTCTTAAACTAAGGGTTTTTTGGTTTTCTTTTTGAGAATATAATTTCTTGTATCAAAGTAAGCTTGTGTTTTAGTGATAGAATCAAATTCTCATTATAAAACATACTATTCTTAGGCGCACCGCAGACGACGGCGCAGGCCGGGCCAGGGCAGACCGAGCAATTTCGCCGCGATCGATAGAACAAAGGGTGTACTGCCAACCCACACGTGGTCAAAAAGACCGTGACTGGTCGCGCCGCCAGTGCCCGTGTCACCGTGTGGGTTGGCAGTATACCCTTTGTTCTATCGATCGCGGTGAAATTGACCGGCCTGGCCTGGTCCACGCTGTCATCTGTGGTGCACCTGAATGGCAGAAAATGTTTTAGAGTATGTTATATAGATACAGAAACAATTACTGACATTAGCATTTTTTAAGATACAAAATATGTTATGCAATTAATAAATTCACTGAAATACAAGAAATTAATCTCTATTGATCAGGTAAAATAAACAAAAGATATATTACTAAGGGCCGATTTTTCAATGGTCAGATAAACAAACAAATAGTGTTTATTGAACTGATAGCTAATTATTCTGTTTTTCAATGGTCAGGTATCATTTACTAGACGAATAACTCATCTATCTGAGGTATAACTTTATTTGTCGGTGGAACGGCCAGATAGCAGTTTATTCTATGGAATAAATGGTTGATACTGTCTAAATGATGGTCTTAAGGGTTGTCACTGTAAAAAAAGATTGATATTTCCGACACACAGAAACTAAATTAATTTTAATAAAAAAAAAAACTACCATGAACAAATTAAATGAGATATACTACCATAGCCAAACCAGCCGACGACTTTTGCACAGATTAATAGTACAGTGTCGTTTATACTAAAACTGACAAGACAGTGACTTAAGCGAAAATTGAAAATTCGAAGTCCTTTTCTAACGCGTGGATATTTTATAGTTTTGTTTCAACTGTCTGAAGTTAGCTTTTGTACACACTGAATAAATAGTCAGATAGTTATTCCCAATATAAAATTGTATTGAAAAACTGAACACCGTTTATGAGTCGAATAAACAGATTAATAAAGTTATTGGCTCGGTAGTTATTAGGCGGATAAAGTAAGGATTGAAAAATCGGCCCTAAGTAATGTATTTATCAAAGAAAAACATACAAAATTATTAGGCACAAAGTTAAAAACCTACTAGCCGAGCTAAATTGCCGAGTTTTGTTTCTACTCTCTAAAAATAATAGAAATAAATGTCCTGGCATGGTCTTACTCACTCGATACACCATTTTATGAGATTTAAAATAATAAACATACTTTTGATAAATCTGCCAACTTAATTTACTAGAAAACAATATTACATATATCCAGAAGTATTTTCATGTTTTTGTTTTAGTTGTTGGTTTCGTAGTACTTCAAAATTGATTTTCCACATGGTGATGTCGTGAGCAGTGTTTTCAGGTCAGTCAAACTCTGGTAAGCTAGGTGCGTTCGGAAACAGATTTTCTATATGGTCTACGTCCGCACATAAATCCGATATGTCAGCTGTGGTAATGGTGATATTCTCGGTCTGAAAAATAAATAAAAATTTTGTCTTTGTGTTTTTAGTACATGAGTATAGGTGTGCCCCCAATTTATCGGTACAGTGGAGTAAGCGAGCCACTTCCTCTACCCAGTTTCTTAAAATATTTCAGAATTTTTAATAAATAAGTATTACTCAGTTTTACTCCGAGTACAGAAAATTGATTAGTGCATTTTAATTTATTGATAGCTTACACTACTACAGGGGTGGGGTGGGCATGAAAGCGTAACAAATGAACACTTTCTTATACATAAATTGAGGTAGTTAGGATGAACCTAAGTAAGTCTTTTCCTGCAGGTGAAATTATGTAAATGGTTTATCATTCGGTGCAAGCGCCAGCGCTGGCATACCTAGTGTAAGTAGTGTCAGTTTGAAAACTGTATTAGCACATTCATGCAAATTTCTAAATCAATCGAAACTGACTGTACATACCGTCGTCAACGATGTCAAGTATTCTTCGATTTTGTTCTTTAATTTAATACGTGTTCCTATAGTCGGACACAACTCTTTCAGAAGATCTCCTTTAACTTCTTGGTCGAGAGTTATTCAATTAACTGAAATGAAGAATCACAAGTTTTAATCCAACAATAAAATTATCTTCATAGCAAGGTTAAAACATCTGTCTCTCGGGTTAAGAATACAGTTACTTACTTACCACTAAATTGTTCAATGATGTCCGGGGGAATATTCCAACTGGTGAGCAATTCTTCCATTTTCTCCGTTATAGGGATCTTAATTACTGTATTAATGTAGTAATCCCTTGTTTTTTTACTTAACGTAACTTAGGTTAAGTAGGTAGCTACATATTATTATATCTTGGTCACCAAATAACTACGAACACTCACTAACGAAAGATGATAAAACAACTACGTAGGACCCAATTACTTTCATTCAAATTAAAAAACAGTCAAAGAACCTCTTATTAATTACTTGTATTGTAAAATAATAACTTGCACGCACACACGATGTTAACCTGTTAGATGTAATGGCGGCGCGGGCGGCGGCCACCGAGCAACTTTATTCGCAGTGTTGCCAATACTGATTCCCCAAAGAGCGCTAAAAAGTCGCCGGAACCATGGTAAAAAACCTACTTACATTTTTTGGGTTACAAGGAACCCGTTAAATTTGTTTTGCCCGTCCGTCCGTCTCAACTTATTAAAATTTGTATTTTTGAACCTTAGCATTGAAAATGACATAGAATTCCTTGAAATTACTTAGAATTACTTGAAAATTACTAGACTAGGTGTTCTAACCACTGATCACGGATGTTAAGCAACGGACGACACGGTCAATCTTCGTATAGATGACCGCGGGTGGCATTCACAACTGAGCATAACAACAATCGTCAAGCTGTGTCAGCGGCCCTTGGGTTGGGTGGCAAGAAACATTACCAAACCTAGCCACTCGGTCTATACTGACCTGTGTGCATTAATGGTATACTAGCTGCGCCCCGCGGTTTTACCTGTGGTCACACATTTGAATTACAATATTATTACCCTCCACTGTCATAGATAGGTCACATTTCCAATCAGCTTTTAGCGTTCCGTGCCTCAAAAGGAAAAAACGGAACCCTTATAGGATCACTTCGTTGTCCGTCTGTCTGTCTGTCTGTCAAGACCCTTTTTCTCAAGAACGCGTGAAGGTATGGAGCTGAAATTTATATGACATACTCAAGTCCACGGTCTCTTGCAGCTTTGAAAAAATCCAACTTCTATGTCAACCCAATCAAAAGATACAGGTGTTTTTGCTGCTAATTTTGGCATTTTCAAAGGAAAACGCGCAACTCAAAAACCTACAGGGTACTTCCCGTTGACCTAGAATCATGAAATTTGGCAAGAGGCAAGGTCTTATAACACAACCAAAGGAAAAATTCCAAAAATTACGAATTTATAAATATTTGACGAAAAAAAAACAATACAAAGTTAGTTTGTAGTTCGATCGTATTGAAGACCATACATATCAACTACAAATTAAAATTGTTTTCTAAACTAACTAACTTTTACTAAATTTAATATTTTTTGTTGACTATATTATTAGTAGGTATGTACGGAACCCTTGGTGCGCGAGTCGGACTCGCACTTGTTTTAGTTTCAAGTAGGTTTAAAGGCTTATTACACTTGGCTATATTTAGTAGATAAAATTCAGAAGCAAATTTAGAAGCAAGTTCAAAATTCAAAATTTTCTAAATGATTCAGTCAGTCAGAAACCACCCTTGCTTCTGAATTTAGTATCCTAACAATATCCTAACTTACTAGATGCACTTCACTGAATTCAGTAGCATTAATATTTTAGAAGTAGTTTCTATGGCGGCCCGTACCTACACGTTCAATCTCGATGCGTTGGGCCGCCTATGCGTTTTTTGTGAAACTGCTAAATATTGGTGTAATTTTATAATGTGGCAATATCAAGTGTATGAGCCAAGAATAATTTTCTTGAATTTAAGAACCATTATTTTTGAATATGTCTATATACCTACTTAGTTCAATCAAATTAATAAATGCTAAATACATCAGTAGGTACAAAGACTAACCCTTGTCTCACATGGCACGAAGCATTTAACTTTCTGGTAGGTATACGATATACAATATACTATGTGTTTCCAGCTTTTAACAATTAAATAACATAATTAGGTATTATAAATAAGTATACTTATCAAAATGCAATTAATTTCGCGTACGGGATCCATTTCTATTATTGTTCGTTTACCGTTTATTACTATACTTACTTATCCTACTTCCTACTAATATTATAAACGCGAAAGTTTGTAAGAATGGATGGATGGATGGATGGATGTTTGTTACTCTTTCACGCCAGAACAGCTGAACAGATCTGGATGAAATTTGGCACAGAGATAGCTTATAGTCTAGAATAGCACATAAGATATTTTTTAACCGCGGGTGAAATCGCGGGGCGCAGCTTGTAAGTAATAATTTATGAACTTTCATTACCTACTGAATAAAAGCAGCTAAGGTACCTATTAATCGCATTGTCACAGGCTTAAAATAACTACTTACCTAAGTGGTTGTAAATTAGATTCTCTACAACTTTATTGCCAATAGTTTTTATCGTGCTATTGATATTTTTTTAATTAATCGGGAAGAGTGGTAAAGCTTTTAAAAAATGTTTTTGAATGGAAAGTGTAATCCTATCTTTGGTTAGTGTCAATACTTACTCAATTTCGAAACTGAATGTGTTTCAGTTTCGAAATTGAGTAGGTATCTCAAAATACTCTATCGAAGAATAATCTTCTAAATAGAAGGTAATCTTTGTGCTTCCTTACAGAGAAACTATAATTCTTGGTATAAATATCTCCATATAAATTATTTCTAGCGTAAAGAATAATGATGTCTTCAACGAACACTAAATAATTGGATTTAAATCAAGTATCTAATATATTTGAATGAAAAAAACCTGCTCTTGATTGGAAAATTCAATCTTTTCTTTGGGCAACACATTCACTGTTTCGAAATGGAGTGTCTCAAAGTTCTCTACCGAAGAATAATTTTCTCAATAAAAGATAATCTATATGCTTCCTAACCGAGAAACTATAATTCTTGGTATAAATATCTCCATATAAATTATTTCTAGCATAAAGAATAATGTTGTCTTCAACGAACACTAAATAATTTGATTTAAATCAAGTATCTAATATTTTTGAATGAAAAAAAACTGCTCTTGATTGGAAAATTCAATCTTTTCTTTGGTTAAAACATTCATAGTTC
Source organism: Peribatodes rhomboidaria (assembly GCA_911728515.1). Classification (NCBI taxonomy): domain Eukaryota; kingdom Metazoa; phylum Arthropoda; class Insecta; order Lepidoptera; family Geometridae; genus Peribatodes; species Peribatodes rhomboidaria. Next base: position 6,459,936 of record OU452190.1, read on the forward strand.
TTGAATTAATACCACAAAGTATTAAATCAAGTATGTTATTCTTAGTTTTAGTATCAATTATGAGAATAATTTATTTTTATTGTAAGACTTCTGCATTTCTTGGATTTATAATAATGTTTCAAATTAAGATAATATTGTCTCATATTTAAACAATATTTTTGAGAATAATTTTATTTTTGATCTAAGCAATTTTGTAGTGGCATTTTTTTCCGTGTACATTAGTAAATTTTAAGTAACTACTTTTCTTTATTATTGCTTAATAGGCTTGCGTTTGGTCGCCAACATGGCTGATGATAAGCAGTGATGCGGCCTACGATGGAGCACGTTGTTTTTTCCTGTTGCAAGACGAAGTATTTTATGTTTTCCGTTTTTATTCCCATCACTCACAGGTGCTTATAATCTTAGCCCCAGCTACACCGCCCAGCAGAGCAAGCACGGGCCAGAGACAAATTGTCCTTTTACCGTTTTTATCTGCGCTTAGACGTGACAAAGCTAGAATACGAATGTTTGTCTCTTTCTCGCGGGATTAAAACTGTGGAAAGATAGTTTGTACAGGGCTCATGCTAATAGCCTGTAGGTGTGAATTGGTATTCCAAAGCCGAGTATTGTATGTTTTATTTTATCCCCGTCTCAGCTATATTATCCCCATCACAGGAACTTATATCCCCACTAAAGCTACACTCACCAGGTACAGATTCGTGCTCCAAAGCCGAGTATTCGCCCTCAGTCTGTTCTCTGATGATGATGCAGTCAACGTCATGGTGACGGCACTTGACGTTAGGAAGGGACTTGACGTGGACGACGTTAGCGTAGAGGTCCAGCGCGTTACGAAGCTTCATGTTCAGGGTTTGAAGCTCGCCGGTGTGGGAGAAGTCGGGAGTAGCGAGAATGCCCTGGAAGTGACGTTTGAACCTTTATTGTAATAAGAATAAGGTTGAAAATGTTACTAACACAAATAGAGAACACAAAAAATTAGAACCATTGTGCTGCTATTTATGCTGCGTTTCCACTGAGGCGGAGCTGAGCGGAGCGGTGCATGATTGACCAATCACAATGCTCAAAACCTCCGCTCTACTTCAGTGGAAGAATTGTGATTGGTCAATTTTATGCACCGCTCTGCTCAGCTCCACCTCAGGAAACGCAGCCTTCGCCCTCCGTCTACATCCGCTACAGTCCAGAAATACAGTATCTGGCTGTATCGGCAAGAGAAATATATCTTTAGGATAACTACTTTATATTATACCTGCGAAAGTGTGTGTGTGTTTGATAATCACATAGGCTACTTTTTAACAGTGCTTGCAAGAGGCAAGCCTCCCACGGTTAAAAGTAGACTGTGTAATGTAAAATATGTAAAAACTAGCCTTTACATAGTATGCAACAAACTCGTTTTCCGACATCTACACTAATATTAATTTAAACAGGAAAAAATTGTATTTTAGTATGGTTGTAACGAATAAACTCGAAAAGTACTGGTCCAATTTCAATAATTCTTTTACCATTTGAAAAGAAATTATCCCTGAGTGACATAGGCTATGGAACGCGAGTGAAGCCGCGGGCAAAAGAGCTAGAACGCTATAAAACGAGAAGTACCTTGATGCAGATTTTGTTCCTGGCGATGGAGCTAACGACATCTTCAAGGGGCGAGCTGAGCGTCGGGTTCACTTCGGAGAAGAAGAACGACTCGAAGTCTACCGGGATGCCTGCTGCCTGCAATACAAATCATCTTTAAAAAAACAACCGACTTCCTGTTATCAGAATTGGATATCGGATAGGACCAATATGTTTGTACCCTTTAAAAAAAACCTAATCTGTAAAATATCGTCACGCCTTTCCTCCGAGGGGGCTGGCAGAGGTGTAATACAACACCCACACTTCGCCAGCCGATATTCAGTCCCAAATGTGACAGGGGGCAAACCTGTCGCCATACACCGGGCTCCAATCATATACACATTGACACAATGAACAAATTGGTGCGTGCCGTCGGCTGGGTTTGAACCCGCTCCCTCTGGCTTGAGAGGCGGGCCTTCTTCAACTAGGCTATCATGGCTTTATTCTTAATCTGTAAATACTTTTAAACTTCATATTTTAAAATCGAAAGTAACTCAAGTCTGTATGTCTGTTTGTAGGCTTTTCACATCTAAAAGGCCGAACGGATTCTGATGAAATTTGATAATTAGTTACAGTTAATCACAAGGAAGGATATTATAATAAATATATAGCTAATAACAGCTAGTAAATAATAAATACCTTGAAAACCTCCTGGACGGAGTACACCATCTCAGGGCCGACGCCATCCCCGGGGATAAGGGTGCACTTGATGCGACCCTCCTTCGATGCATTAGGTGACTGTAACACGCCCAATAACATGCTTTACGACTGAATTGGCTCACTTAGGGACTTAATACACTTGTTCAGTTTAATTCAACTTTAGAGTAACATTACCTCAGACGGCAGCAGCAGACGACGAAACTTCTGGCATGTATTTGTATGAGATGCGTCCCGCTGCGAACAACATGTCGTTCGCTAGCTGCATGTCGTTCCGCAACGAACGAAGTGAAGCTAGCTGCATCTGCCGATGACTTTATGTCGCTCGCTCCGAAACGTATCTCATACAAATACATACATATAAACCAGAAGTGTCGTCGTCTGTTGCTGCCGTCTGCAGTCGGGCGCGGAATGTTACCTTAAGTTCATTGAAAAGATCAGTTTTGTCATGGTCCAAAAAAAACAAGGACTTAATGACGTCATCGTCATCTGTCTCTTTCGAACTTGTTGTAAATTAATTATTTCGGTCTTGCTTAAGCATCGATTGACGTCACTACGTGTTTCTGAACCATGAGTTTTGTATGGAGATGCGTACGCATCTGTTCAGCGAGCGGTGAATGGTGTTTTCTATGCAAGCTGAATTAAGCTGATTAAAGTGTAGTAAACCCCTTAAGATGGTTTAATAATACAGACAACTTAAAAGTATTACTGATGATGAAAAGTTTAACATTTAGTTAGGAAACCATTTTTGAAAATACAGTATTCCCTTGAGTAATTCAAGTAAGAAATTTTAAAATAATAAGAGACTAATAAATATTTTAAGCAGATTTTTTTTTATATAAAAGTATGAGTGTGATTATAATTTAGCTGACTTTAACAAAAATGGAAGTCTAATAATTGTTTACAATTTACCATAATGAGGTATGCGACTATGATGTAGGTAGTATTGTAATTTCATTATCAACATTGAACTTTAGGTCCAACGCACAAGAGATAAACATTATCATTATAGTAAATTGCCCTTTTATGAAAAGGTTACCAGAACAATAAGGGTATCTGTACACTCCAGTATAATATATGTTTACAAATATTTTATTTAAAACATTGTCTAGCTAGGCACTTTCCCCCTTTCATATAAACGTTGTATATTCTTGGAATAGCTTTACAATGTTTTGTCTTTTTCTTTCTTTTACATTTTTGAACTCGATCGAAAAAGACAAAACACTGTATAATTATTCCGAGGCCTATACAACGTTGACGGGACGAACATGTTGCTAGATTGATGGTAATCGCCATACTTGCCCGTTACATTATCAAAACGTGAACAAAACTATCCAGGGGGCTTACCGTGAGTTTTTATAGTTAAGAGGGCCGACGCTCTGAAATTTCCATACAAATGCGCTACTCAAATTTCTTGAAAACCATTTGTCAGATTATGATGAAATTTAGCACGTACAATTAAATTAACAATATCTCCGCCCCTATGTTCTTGATTATTTTTTTAAACGTTCTCAAGCGAAAATAGAGCTATGAAAAATATCAGCATTTTAAGGGGTCACATTTGACTGATTTATTAAATAGGTAGACAAAGCAAATCAAAAATTCCATTTCATAGGGAGGTTGTCTACATCATTAGCTGTTAAATTAATCCATAATACAAGGGGAATTATTAGTTATTTAAGAATGATTACAGAAGTGCAAAAGTCATAAAAAAAAATTGCACTTTCTCACTCTGTAGGTAACTTTAGAGGCTCGTCAGTATCATTACTCGCTCTCTTCGCTCGTCTTCTTCTTCTATATGAAATGGCAATAGAATACCTTAAGCCAATGCGAAGTTAGTCTAAAGTGGTCGCCGGACTCTTAACGAAACCTTTTTCGTTTTCGTTTGGCTCCATAGGTACATCTAACCTAGTTCCTTAACGTTTCCGCCAGGGGCGCTTTATAGAAATGAATGGAGCCAAACGAAAACGAAAAAAGTTTTCGCAACGATAAAAACTCATGGTAAGGGTCTAGAATTTGTAACCAGACGAGTAATGGAGTATCCGACGCGTCTTGTAACAGCGTGTATTGAGTATGCGGGTTCTCAGTTTTTTAAAAACACAGATCGCGGCTTTATCAACATTGAGTTTACCCAATACGTGTTTTAGAGTCAGCCAGCGGACAGTCAGCCGCTCACAGTTTGCATTATCAGGACGAGGCCTAAATCTTGAAAAAATCCTTTAACTTTCAAACTTAAGTCACACAGTCATTTCTATTCCTTACCTCCTTCATTACCTTACACGTTGTAGATATCCTAATCCTAACTAATATTATAGATGCGAAAGTGAGTTTGTTTGTTTGTAACGCTTTCACGCCCAACTACTCAACCGATCGTCATGAAATTTTGCATGCACGTTGTCTGGGGTATAGAAAAGGACATACTTTTATCCCAAAAAAGGAAACGGTTCCTGTGGGACTGCGGGTGAAACCGCGGGGTGCAGCTAGTCTCGTTTATATTTATACATAAAAAGTTGTATTTATAGGATTTAGTCATAAGTTAAATGCATTTGGACAACACGAACACATAGGCATAGGGACATGCCACATAATAAAATTGATAAAGGTAGGTAATTTCCATTTAATTGAAAGTGCATGACATTTTATAAAGGTTTTTAGGTAGGTACTTTTATTGTAGGTAACTATGCGATCTTTGGATGATTTATTTATTTATTTTATTTACACACATAATTACAAACAAAAGATACAAAAGATTCTACTTCAGTTAAACTATTAATTTCATTTATTGTTTAATTAACTTGAGAAAGTGATGACGCTGATTAAAATGACTAATTGTTAATTTCTTAAATATGTCTTAAAATTTGGTACTTAGATAAATTATTTTGTCAAATATGTCTAACTTTTAATTTGAAATAAAAAAGGAATTAGACAAGATACTTATTTTAATGATTGAGGTTAAATAATATAAAATACCTTTATAAAATGTCTTTAAATATGGTTTACGTTCCCCATTACTAATAAAAGCTATATAGCCTAGGAATAGTAATACAGTGTTTTGTATTTTGTCTTTTTCTTTCTTTTACATTTTTAACTCAATCGAAAAAGATAAAACACTGTATAATTATTCAGAGCCTATACAACGTTTATTAGTAAGAGAGTTCTAATTAGTGTATTGTATAGTTAAGTGTACTTAAGTGACGTTATAACAAAAGGCATCAAGTTCTCATGCTACATATATTACTTAAATAAACAGGTGTTCACAAAAAATATTATTACATTTGTACATAAACATTTTCTAATGTTTGAACTTCTAAGCAAAATCATGCAAACATAAAATCTTACGCTGCAGAAGGTGAAATGTAGAATTGGAGACCCTGTATATAACTCAAAATAATGCTGACAAATTATTACATTCAAATTATAATAAAGAGTTTGGAATATACAATTTAAAAAACAATTTTGATGCCAAATGTATGCTAATTTTAATAATTTGCTTGTGTAGTGTAAAACATAGTTTTTTTTACAATAATTTTGTAGCCAAAAAAAAATTTTGATTCACCATCTTATTTCTAATTTATAAGAAAATCGAAGCAAGGAAATTTTGAAAAATAAAGACATAAAAATAGAGTCCAGTGCTGAGTTTCAAAATTTTGATAGATATAATTTAGATAGTTTATACCAGGAATAACCAGGATACATTAAAATGCAAAGGCAAGCAATGAAGCAATTTAAAACAAACACTTGAAAATTTTTAAGGACCAGTCCAGAGAATTGGATAAATTCACTTTTATTAAATCTATAATTTCAATCTCCAGAGGTTACAATAAAAACTAAAAAATAAATTGCCTACTTTCCCAAATTACCTACTCACTACTTTACTATCCCCTTGCTAATGTTCAATTAGACATAACCATGAAATTGGTAAACAAAATTTCAACTAAAATCGAATTTATTCAAGTTAAAAAATAATTGAACTTTATTTTCATCAATTGAATTTTGGTTCAACAACTTAACTACTTGACAAGTGTCAATTGAGAAATAAAGTTAAATAATGCAGATAATAATCCAATTCATTTACTACTGAGTAAACATAATATTATCCGACTTCCCACTAATATTATAAACACAAAAGTTTGTAAGAATGGACGGATGGATGTTTGTTACTCTTTCACACCAGTATGGCTGAACAGATCTGGATGAAATTTGGCACAGAGATAGATTGTCTAGAATAGCACATAGGATACATTTTAACCGCGGGTGAAACCGCGGGGCGCAGCTAGTACTGACATAAACTAACAAAAAAACTTTTCTAAATAATTGTTTGCTGGTATAGTAACCACATCCAATAAACAATGCCGGAGTACACCAATCCCACCACAGCTATCAAGGAGGCATAAGATTATTGGTTGAGCAAAGCAAAGCTCTCGGACTCTAATGGAGCAAATTGATGTTTGTACATAATCTCCTTTAGCAATAAACGTTGTATAGCCTCTGAATAGTCACACAGTCTTTTGTCTTTTTCGATGGAGTTCAAAAATGTAAAAGAAAGAAAAAGACACAAGACTGTAAATCTATTACAATGCTATACAATGTTTATTGCTAAGGGGGAATATGTTTATATTTTGATACTGTTGCAACAGTAAATTTAAATATTCTGGATCCAATTTACATAAAACTTGATGGCCAAATTGGTCATTCTAGTACACTTTTTGGGTCTGGAACTGTCTAATTGGGTTACATATCTTCATACCTTTCCCCCAAAAAGGCTGGCAGAGGTGTACAACATCCAGAGTTATTAGGTTGCAATTACTCTAATACAAAAAAATGAAAGATCAACTAACTTGACTGCTAAGTTTTATTTTCAAGATCTGTTCATGTTCATGGAGCATGGCCTAAAAAAGATATCTTTAGCCAAAAAAAATCTGCCATTTACATAGTCATATACTATCAACCATCCTTAAGCACCTTCCACCTATTGGCTAGAAGTTGTCGTTCATAGAACAAATCACTTATTTTGATTGCTTCATTGCTTGCTCAAGTATATGTGATCTAGCTATTAGTAGACAGTTAGTTCTCACCAAAGAGCCAAATGGCGCGTAACGTACGTTTTTCTTGGCGTTTACCGTACTGCTGTGTATTCCTTTAGATACTTGAGCTCCCTGAAAACAGAAAATGTTTCGACTTAAGCAATAATCCCCTTGTATCATTGTCATTGGTTTGTAACAATAATAAAGGGCTCATTGATGGCCTGAGTAGTACAAAATGAAGCAAGTTTTAGCAAGTTTCTAGCTTAGAAGTTCTAACCTTTTATTAGCTAAGTCTTTATTCCCTTTGATATTATAAATATAGAGATCACGTGAAACCAACTAATCCTTGAAACCAGTATCACTTTGCATAGCATGCACAACTTTGTCAATTAAACATATTAAGGACGAACATCGAGGAAAACCGCTTGATTTAATTCAAGAAATGTAGATATACTTTGGCTATAGCAGAGAGGTTACGAAACACTTGAACACAACAAACACTTCGTGTTTGGACATTTTCGATACTTTACCTGAACCAAAGCACGGAATACGTTTCTGTTGATTAGGGACATCTTTTATAACGAAGAAACTATTAATTACAGGTTATTTTAAATAGATTACAATTAAAATTATTTTTGGAACGCCTTTGCTCGCCAAAGACGTAACTTCGAAGTGTTCCGTTTTACGGAGTTTGACAGCACGACAGCTGTTTGTCATTTATGACATTCGTTTCTGAATAATATTGCGTAGATCGAAACGTGACTTAAAAATTGTACAACTATTTTCTTTCTTCTCTCCTCAAAGAGCGGATTTTGGCGGAAAGTGGACCGAGATCTTTCGCTGTAAACTTCTGTTACAGAGTTTATATAATACTGATATGTTATGTATAAAACTTTTTTTGTAACTGCAACACTCTCAACTCCTCGATGCGATGACAGCGCCACTTGCAAAGAGGCGAGGCGCATTGATTTTATTTTTTTACGTCACTTTGATTGTGGTCTGTCACGGGCGGCGCAACATTTGAAAACGTTGTGCCGATCAAGTCCCGATAAAATTTACGGAATTCAGAAAATACCGACAAAAAATGTTCACGTAAAGTTTAGAGTGATAAAATATCCCTAGAAAATATTCTCAATAAAAATTTAACTGCAAATTAAATCTACAATCGTCTATTTTTAATAGAAAAGGTGAGTGCTTTGACAAATATTCTATATTCCCGTATTCCTGGTTGTCGTGTAATTCAATTTTAGTGAGAGAGTGTAAATTTTCATTCATTACTATTCTACATGGCTAACGTTTGTAATTTCTATGTAAATCAATTCCGCGAAAAGTGAATAATTTTCTGCCGGTCGTTTACCTACATGTTTTGTAGTGCCCTATGTACTAGGGTGATTTTTGTGCTTTGATATTGCATAGCTACCTACTGTGAAAAGTATTGATTTCTCCCTTTTAAGATGTAATACAACTGCTCTATTATATTTTGATCAACTGCTCTGTGAAATACAAATAAACGTTTACTAATTGAAGATAAGAAGTCAGAGGTCAAATACTTTATTATGATAAAATTATTGAGACTTTTGTTACATAACGTAAGTGAATTATTAGGATCATGCATGCAGTAGTAAATAATTTAAAGTTACAAATTGAACAGTTTTATTAGTAGCTATCTTATCTGTAGATATACTTATAAGATGTAGGCATGCGCCTATTATAGATAGGCAGGTAGTTACATAAACGAATATTGTTTAAAAGCAAATGGGGAAAAGTATAACTCTGTTTCGATTAATTATTAAAAAAATATTTAAAAAATTGCCGGCACCGACAGAATTACGCAAGAGCGAAATTTTTATAATAAGTACAACTGCATCGAATTATTTTTCGCGGTACTTATGTAGGTATATACGAATATATATACATTTTTAAATTTAGTCAACTATCGTGCCATTACGTACCTTATCGAAGATTTTACTAATTAATCAGTTTCTTTATATTTCGAACGCCTATTAATAAATGACTAGGCGTATTGTTTGTTAGTATAGGTATAGGTAATTACTTAGCAAAGAAATAACAAACGTAAATATCTGTAGTAATTACGTAGCTACTACTTCGACCCCGCTCTAAAGGGGTCGCTAACGATAAGACCACCCTTTTTGTCTATTTTTAGGATGTTGGTATTTTTTGCTACTAAGTAATAAGGCTGCGTATCCACTGGAGATGTGCTAGGAAAATGAGCGGAGCGCGAGAAGAAAATCCACCGATGGGATATTCGCTGTGTAAATTAGGTGATTCTATTGGTAGGAATGGTGAAATTTATTCCTCGCACACCGCTCATTTCTCTCTTACATCTCCTATGGAAAGGCTACCTAAAGCTTGATAGGTGTATAATTTTGTAGGGCTCAAAGTAGGGTTATTAATCAAGACTATGTAGTCTTGATTAATAAGTATATGTAAGTAGATTTAAATCATAAAAAAAAAATGCACGGCCGAAACCTCGCCAGCCGCGCTTGTGACAAGTATGAATTGATAATTTTAAAAACCCCGACACCGATTTTCATCATTACCAATTTTCATCAACACTTATTTTTATTAAACAGAAACAGTTTATTAAACAGAACAGCTGAGAACACTCCCGTATAATTCACACGTCAAACTTATAACACCCCGTCGTTTTAGCGTCGGGGGGTTAACTTTCAGTACAGATGTCTACGCGTGTGTGTGATGTGTCCTTATATCAGCGTACTAAGGTATATGCCTTACAACAGAAATCCACAGAACATGTAACTAAAATTCAATTTCCGTTTCCCAGCACCACTTCCCAGACATGGCCGCGATAGATCTGAGCAAGCCGCGATGGGATCAAGGCGAGTACTGGGGCCGCGCGAAACACTTCCTGCTCCTCACCAACCCGCTCAACATCTTCGCTACCAACCAACAGCTGGACGAGGCCAAGGAGGTCGTCACTAATTTCCAGTAGGTACCTACCATGTACAAATACTAAATAATACCTACTTGGTATAGTTTTATAGGTTTACCAACTGCGCATTGCACAAGCTACACCACACTTGCCTTACGGCCTAATCGCGCCATGCCGGGGGGTTGGTATGCGGTGTACAGTTTTACCAACTACACGTGCGGTGTTCCGTGTTCAAGCCTAACTTACATAACATAACATATCGTCACGCCTTTCCCCCGAGGGGGCTGGCAGAGGTGTAATACAACACCCACACCAATTTGTTCATTGCGTGAACATGTGTGGATTGTATGTCATCTGCTACATGACTCGAGCCCGGTGTATGGCGAGAGGCTCGCCCCCTGTCACATTTGGGACTGAATATCGTCCGGCAAAGTGTGGGTGTTGTATTACACCTCTGCCAGCCCTCTCGGGGAAAGGTGTGACGTTATGTTATGTTGAAACTGGAGTGAAGGCGGAGTCACTGGAGTCACATCTAAATACTAAGGTTATGGTTCAGTAAATTAAACCCTATCAACGGAAAAACTCCATACTCTAGAAACATTGCTACGATACGATACTTATGAAATGTTCCTAGTCCAGTAAATACGCCATATTTTCATAACAATGCGATGATTGTTTTCTTTCCTTTCTTTTAAACAAAACCGGATATTTTGACTGTGTTACTCACATCCAAATATTTTATTTGTCATGTTGGCTGTTCTTGTACTCTAATTTTCAAATTCAAAATCATTTATTTGCAGAAATATAGGTACATACAGGATAGTTGGTCATAAATAAGAGTCTCACTATATTCAATTTGATAGATTGTTTTCCCGCCGACTTTACGTTATGTTTATATAACTGCCATAAAAGTGGGTAATCTTTTCTGGTGTATCCAACTATTTGTCTGTAAGACTCACTGTTTTGAGATATTGAAACGATAAATAGATTTAGCCGAGCAGTTAACACTTAAATCAAACGAAATGTTTGAAAAATGGCCACCATAATTTTGGCTACACTTATAAACTCGGCTTATAATTATGGGTATAACTTATTACTTATAATTTTTGAAGTGAAACTTCTAATGCGACTTCCAACAAGGTTGCGTTAAAAGTTTAATGCTCCTGGGGACGGGAAAGAGACAGAGCGGGAGTGAATGCGTGGCACTCGAACGCAGAGCGGGAGTGAATGCGTTGCACTCGAACGTATGCGCGTAGTAAGAAAGATACACAGAAGTTTCACTTCTTCCGCACGGAGGGACTCCACGCACAATTTTTTTTCTAATATTTTTACGGAGCCTTCGGAAGCACTACCAGGAGCGTGTCACGAAACGCATTTGATTTTTTTTTTTTTTTTTTGTACAGAAAAAGCCGCAGAATGCCTCCAGGCTACGACACAGAGAAACTGTGGGCAGCCAAATATTTGTACGACAGCGCATTCCACCCCGATACGGGAGAAAAAATGTTCGTGCTCGGTCGTATGGCTGCGCAGGCGCCCATGAACACGATGATCACCGGATGTGAGTTCCTCTTTGTAGATAACTATGGTGGTACCGCTTAAACTAGTAGCTGTAGAGAGCTCGCGGCAGACGTCTGTGCTCCTCTACAGGTCCTCGCATACCTCAACGATTCCCGTGAATTTTTGTGAGCAAGTTCGATATTTATACAATTTTCTCTAAAATTTTGAAAAATTTGTGAACAATTAGCTAAAAAATCTACATACCTAAATATTACCTACTCACAAACTTTCAAGAGAATCAGTAAAGAAATGCGACCTGTAGAGGAATAACGAGTTCTGGACAGAGATTCAGATAGAATTCGAACATACTAAAGCATTTTTGTCGAAGCATAGACGCTTCACTCGGACGATGAGTCCTCGCCTGCGCGGTTTAGCGAAGCGGGGGTAAGGTATCAAAGGGCAGCGAGGGGGGGCGCGCATCAAGCTTGTCCGCGCCCTTTTGACGCGCGACAAGAACTAAGTCCTGTCAACAGCTGACATTCGACCGTTATTTTGACTGCCTCGTTGGCTCAGTTGGTAATCCTGCCTTCTCAGCTTGGGGGCCTGGCTTCGATTCCCACCTAGGGCAAACGTCATGTGATGAACATTTGTGTTTGCTCTATGTCTGGGTGTTAATTAAAAATAAATATATTTGTAAATCAGTCTCTGGCAACCATAGAACAAGCTTTGCTTAGTTTGAGGTCAGGCGACCGTGTGTGACAAATGCCCCAAATTATTAAATATTACTACTATGTTACCGATCGTACAAATAGTTTTTTTTTATGTATTCTTATGTACGTCGTTGTTTTTATGTAGTCTTATGTATGTATGTTTTATGTACGTCGTTTGACCACCAACTCTCCTGATGTTAAGCGACATTATGGTCTAAGAATAAGCACGATGACCTATAAGGTACTTATTCACTCTAGCCTTGAAGTTTTGTAGAGTGAAGGAAGTACAAAGACGGCAGTTGAGTGAGGCGCTACAAGTGCGCTACTGCTCAGACCCGTCTTCGGAACGGATTGTTTGAAAGCGAACGCAAATTGTCTAAGGCAGTACTTCCACTGTTACCCAGTGACGGACATGGGCACGGATGTGGTCTCACAACTCATAAGTTCTACCCAAAAGAGTATTTGTTATACCACAGGCATGATAACGTTCTACAAGACGAACGCCGCGACGATATTCTGGCAGTGGATCAATCAGACGTTCAACGCGGTCGTCAACTACACCAACAGGTCGGGGAACGCGCCGATTTCTATGACGTGAGTGCGCTTCGATTACACTTTCAAAATGTCTACAAGTACATATCTTTTTTTTTTTAAATAGTCAATGCGATATGCAGCCTATAAGACTGCCTCGGTGGCTCAGTTGGTAGTGAACTTGCCTGCTGAGCTAGGGGGCTTTGGTTCGATTCCCACCTAGGGCAAACATTTATGTGATGAACATTAAAATTTGTGTTTGTTCAATGTTTAAGTGTTAGTATCTATTTATTATTTTAAAATATATACCTATGTAGGTACCTATGGCTCTGGCAGCCATAGTATATAAGTTTAATTTGCTTAGTTTGGGGTCAGGCGACCGTGTGAGAAAAATGTCCCGAATTTATTAATTTATATCTACCTATCACTCGCGCAATAAGACGAATCTAACGACATATCATTCATCAAAATTATTTCATCCGTTTATTATTTACGTGGGTATATAGAAACTGACATACCTACATAAAATATGTCTGTTTCTTTGTTTAAAATAATGAATGTTATGTCGTATAGGTAAAAACGTCCTCTTTGGCTTCTCTGCATTCTGGTAATATGTCCGATTCTCACAACAGCCAAGTCTCGTTTGCGCAAACCATCATTCTGACTCAACTAAATTCTTGCAGGCAACTCGGGTTTTCTTACGCGTGCGCGTGCGGCGGCGCGCTGGGCACAGCCCTCTACCTCAACGCCAAAGTCAAGGTAAGTTCCTTCACTGACACCTAAAGATGCCATTACACTATCCAATTTTTAATATCTTATATCTTTAAATGAGCAATTCTTGTATATATATATATAATTGGAATCTCGGAATCGGCTCCAACGATTTTCATACAATTTAGTATAAAGGGAGTTTCGGGGGCGATAAATCGATCTAGCTAGGAGTCATTTTTAGAAAATGTCATTTTATTCGTGTTTTATCGATAATCAACTTAAACATAAACTTGGAAGAAAAATAACAAAAAGGAGGCGTTTGAGTAGTCTCAACTGAAAAATATGACTCTTCCTGACATCTATTGGCGAATAATAATACTATTTTTTGTGAGCAACTAATTGCTTTAACGACACAACAGCAGATGGCGTTGTTAAGTAACACGAAGTCAATGAGTGTTTGCTTTGAGGTTAGACTAAAATCAAAGGTACTAAGTACATATAATATGAAAAAGTGAGTCTTTGTTCATTTTCTTTGTTTCTTTGTAAGGCTTTCACGTCTGAACTACTCAGCCGATTTTCTTAAAATTTTGCATACATGTTGTTTAGGGTACAGAAAAGGACATAGGGTACTTTTTATCTCGAAAAAATCAACGGTTCCTGTGGGACCGTGGGTGAAACCACGGGTCGCAGCTAGTGTTAACTTATCGTGGCAGTGCCCGTGCAATAGAAAAAAAACCTGGGTTGCTAACTGTCTAACTGCCGTGTAATGACAGTTAAAAGCTATCAGTTAGCTAGACAGTTAGTAATCCATTTTCATCAAATCACCGTCAAGATACGACGTTCCTATTCGTCAAAAAGCTTTTAACGACCAATAGGAGAATACTTTCGCGGGCATGCGTCTCAATAGTCTAGTGCCGGTTTAAACACATGTAGGTAAAAACTGCGCATGTTATACCATATATATTCTCTACATAAATAAATAAATACCGTATATACTACTGCGGTGCTATTCACAATCATTCGGAAGTGTTTCCGATCGAGTCCCACAAATTTCAAACTCAAATTGTTCGAATCTAAGTCTACTTTTATAAATTTTGGAATAGGGAATCGAGTATAAATCCGATAGGAGAATGAAGGAAAAAAACTATAAAAGCTTAATGAATACTGTGCGGTACAGCGGACCTACGGCGGGCGGTACGCGGAGTCGCAGTAGTCGCTCGCCACCCAGGCCGGGGCTTGGTGAATTTGAGGGTTCGATGAGTGGACTGTATATGAGATAGTCCGGCCCGGGAGTTCTTCTAACTATGATCCGCCGATTCGCACTGAGTTGCCGGATTGCCGTCACGAGGAATAAAATAACACGCAGACTTTTGATGACACGGTTGGGAGTGGAGTTTTCTGGGAATAACTGCCGCTTGATAAGAGTTCTTGCTTCTTTGGTATCCTGATCCCGACTGCCTTTCGAAAACACGTACCTGCGCCTTTTAACCGAAGGCCGGTTTAGACAATAGCCGTGGTCTTATCAGCCCGTGTGCGAGCAAGAGCACGGCTACCTGTCTCGTACGTCGAGGCGCAGCTGCGTAGGCTATGGCAGTTATTCCCGGAAAAACACCACGTTTCAACTTGTTTATTTAAAACACGTTAACAAGTTCCAAATTACAAATATCTTAAAACCTAATAATAACATGCTAAATAACACGGCGAATAAAACTATCGCGTCTTCACTCGTCGTCCGGAACATTCTCCCGCCGTGCAGCGTCCGCCGGGTCGCTGCAGTTCTGGTGGTCGTGACGGGCGACGTCCGTTGGGATAACGACGAGCTTTTTCACCGGTCGCCGCAACACTCCGCCCTTTGTTTGTACGTCGACGGTGCGAATGATGCCGTCTGGTCCGGGAAACGTAGTGATAACCCTGCCTCGGGGCCATGTGTTCCGTGGCAGGTTCTGGTCGACGATGATCACTACGTCTCCGATCTTGATCGTAGCCCCTCGACTGAGGGGCTCCCGCCGGTGTTGAAGCTCGGGTAGATATTCTTTGAGCCATCTGGCCCAGAAGATATCCGCCAGTCGTTGAAATGCGCGCCAGCTCTTCCGGTCGAGTAAATCTTGGTCGTTTGGTGAGCTCGAAGTTTGCCTTCGCGTGCATGTCTCGGACCTGTGTCGCGATGCGTCCTGCTTCTGCCAGCGACTTGTAGCTTCCCAGGTAGGCGTCCATGTAGTGCGAGCGCACTATCGCTTCGCTCGCCTCTGGGTGCCGGTCATGATGTCTCTCAGCGTTCATGTTCTCATACAAAGATTGCCGTTGCCGGGGAACTTGTCGCTCCGATGATAAGTGACGTCATTCGAAACTCGCGCGGTGCGTCGTCCGGATTGTCTCTCCAGAGGTAGCGAAGCGCGTCTCTATCTTGTTGTCTGATCTTCACTTGCATGAACATTTCCTTGATATCGGCAGTGACGGCGACAGCGTGCTGGCGGAAACGCATCAGGACACCGGGGAGTGATTGCAGTAAGTCTGGCCCGGTAAGAAGAAAGTCGTTGAGGCTCTTGCCATGCGTCTTCGCCGCAGCGTCGTGTACTATACGCAGCTTGTCGGGCTTCGTTGCGTTCAAGACGGCGAAGTGCGGCAGGTACCACGTTCGTCCTGGAGTCTTGGTTGGTGGAGCAGGCTCGGCGTACTGTTTGTCTAGGAGTGATGTCATTTGTCGTCTGTATTTAGCTTCCAGTGCCGGCTCCTTCTTGATTTTCTTTTCTACCGAGATGAGACGCTTCATCGCGGCGTCGAAATTGTCGGGCATTTTCGAATCCTCGTCTTTCCAAAGAAGTGAAGTTTCGAAGTGCCCGTCCTCTCGTCTGGTCGTGTTTTTCTGTAGCGTTTCCACGGCGCGTCGGTCAGGGTCACTTTGCGGCGTCTTTGGAGCGATAGCTAGGCTCTCGATCGCGAAGTGCCTCTTCAATTGATCGTCGATGCTCTCCTCCTCAGTTATTAAGTGCGCGACGTAGTTGACCTGTCCGGTACGTCTCGATGCACCGTGGATCACCCATCCGAGCGGGGTGAGTGAGGCGACCGGTTGGTCGCGTCGCCCCTTTTTCGTCATTTGTGGTAGAAGAAGGTGCCAGTTGTCTTGCCCTATTAGAATCTTAGGTGTTCCGCCACCCGTTTTCAGTAGGTGGCTCACTTCACGAAGATGCTCGCAGTTTAGTTCGTTCTCGTCGATGCGCTGCGGTGCGAGGGCTAGTCGGTCGATGGTCCGTAGCTGGAGTCGCTCCGGCTCGAAGCCCTCGCCAGTCAAGGTTAGAGCAACGCGGCGAGACTGTGATGCGTTTATCTTCTGAGATCCGATTGTGTGTATATTCAGCGGATCCACTGGTCCCTCTGCGCCGACTTGTTCCGCCAACTTCTTGTCGATGAGCGTGACCGTGCTGCCGTCGTCGAGTAAAGCCCATGTGGAGACATCTCCCGCCGGTCCAGAAACGGTAACCGGCGCAATCTTTAAGTATGCTGATCCGGTCCTCGCCGTCGAGATGGTCTCCTCGTGGGCCATGGCAGTTTCTTCCGGCTTTTGCTCTTCTTTTGTCCGGCGCTGATGGTGAAGGAGTCGGTGGTGGAAGTAGGTGCAGCCGTCTAGTTCACACTTCTTAGGCTTGCAGAAGTGGTTCTTCGTACGGAGACGCAGACACCGAAAACAAAGTCGTCCTTTCTTGGCTACGTCCCACCTTACATCGACGTCTTTCTCTTTAAATTTCACGCAATCCGCTACTTCGTGTCCCGTGGCGTCGCAGGCGCAGCAAGCTCGCGATTGCGCCGCATTGACTCTCTGTTGACGTCGCTCTCGACCGCCATCTTGTGCTACAGTGGCGGGCTCCGGCTGAGCGTACGGTGCGCAGATGTCCGCTTCGTGTTGGAGAAAGCGGGCGAGCTTCAATAAGTCTGGCTCTCCGGCTGGCTGTGACGCAGAGTACTCGAACCATCGGTGACGGATGCTCGGAGGTAACTTTTCCGACGTGACGCATATGACGTCAGGATTGTAGAGGTAGTGGACTCGGTCGAGCGCTTTCAGTGCTGCTACCACGTTCGACACCTTGTTGGCAAAAACGCAGATGTCCCTTGGCGTGTCGGCTGGCTTAGGGATTTTGCGTAGTCTGTCCAGTTCTGTAGTGGCGATGGCTTCTGGTCGTCCGAAACGGGCTTCAAGCGTGCGCAAGATTTCCGCTGGGTCGGTGTAGTGGAGAAGGAGGTTTTCCACGGCCTCCCTCGCCTTTCCTTTGAGGGCTCGTCGGAGCCTTGCCGTGTTCTCTACGTCTGAGAAATTCCCCTCGGACTCGTTGTATGCTGCCCGGAAGGACAGCCACTCTTGGTGAGACCCGACAAAGGTAGGCAGCTCGATGAAAAATTTGTGTAATGACGGCTTGCTTTGACGGTTCGCCATTATGATGGCGGTGGCTAGTTCAGCTATGTCTGACCTGGGCGCGGTCGCCGGCAGTGCGACGGCACCCGTCAAGGTCGGCTGAGAAGCTATGTCGGCGGCTGCTGGCTGGGTCGGTCGCGTCGGCGGCGGCACGGAGATAGCGTGACGCGTCGGTTGCTGTTCGTCAATGTAGCCCATCGGTCGGCACGGCTGGTCTACTATTTGCTGTGTTACGGGCACTGGTGCTGGCAGGGCTGCGAGATTCGGGGATGGCAGCACTGCGGTCAGCGGTGACGATGTCGGTAGCGCTGCTGTCGGCGGCGCTACTTCGTCACACTCTCGTCTAGCGACCGCTTGTGGTGTGTGATGCTCGCTGAGCCACGTGGTGACGCGCTGTGATCGATCTTCGTCTGAGATTACAGTACGGGCGTCTTCATTTTCGTCGGCTTCTGCCTCGAGAAGTTCGAGGCGGGCAGCGGCGAGCTCGACTTTCGCTCGCGCTATTAGAAGTCGTTGCTTAGAGCGATTCGTCGATCTCGATCCAGTAGAGCGCACTCTTTCGGCAGCTGAAGGCGGCGGCTTCCTGGCTACGGCTGTCGATAGAGACCGCAGTGGTGACCGGTGTTCTGCCCAGGCTTGCGCTCTAGGCGGTGGAGGCGCATCGGCATGATGCGTGGCGGGTACGTCGTCATGACGCGTGGCAGGCGCGTTGTCTTCTTGTACGTCGGTGCGGGGCTGCTTCACGGCTTCGGAAGTGACCCCGGCGAGAAGAGATTGCACGCTGCGACGCGCTGTGTCCGAAGGCAACGGCACGGCACTGGCCGCTGCTTCGGCGTAGCGGGTCTCCACGAGGGACGAAGCGGCGGGTGGCACCCTTGTACTAGATGCGGCCCGTGATGACTCCGTCGCGGCGCCCGTAGAGGTTGACGCTGTCGGCGCCGTCGTTGATGTCGGATTGGGATTGCCATATCTTGCGGCCGTAGAGGCGGTGGTCGTCGGTGTGCCGCCGTCAGAATCGTCGATGTTCCGACGGGTCACGGCACCTTCCTTCCCGACGGACCGTGTGATCACCATTATTCTTCAATGACGTAGATCCGGCTCGAAGGACCAAATGTGCGGTACAGCGGACCTACGGCGGGCGGTACGCGGAGTCGCAGTAGTCGCTCGCCACCCAGGCCGGGGCTTGGTGAATTTCAGGGTTCGATGAGTGGACTGTATATGAGATTAGTCCGGCCCGGGGGTTCTTCTGACTATGATCCGCCGATTCGCACTGAGTTGCCGGATTGCCGTCACGAGGAATAAAATAACACGCAGACTTCGGATGACACGGTTGGGAGTGGAACTTTCTGAGAATAACTGCCGCTTGATAAGAGTTCTTGCTTCTTTGGTATCCTGATCCCGACTGCCTTTCGAAAACACGTACCTGCGCCTTTTAACCGAAGGCCGGTTTAGACAATAGCCGTGGTCTTATCAGCCCGTGTGCGAGCAAGAGCACGGCTACCTGTCTCGTACGTCGAGGCGCAGCTGCGTAGGCTATGGCAGTTATTCCCGGAAAAACACCACGTTTCAACTTGTTTATTTAAAACACGTTAACAAGTTCCAAATTACAAATATCTTAAAACCTAATAATAACATGCTAAATAACACGGCGAATAAAACTATCGCGTCTTCACTCGTCGTCCGGAACAAATACGGACTGAGATTTGAATTTCAATCAAACGGAAACGTTTCCTAATGATTGTAAATACCTATGCAGATCTAGCTATTTAGCCGCATCGGACAAAAAAAGAATTTCCCGCAATTTAAACTAACACCATAAATATTTACTTTTCTAAATCATCATGAGCTTGGTATTCCAAAGATAGGATGT
The DNA here is from genome assembly GCA_911728515.1 of Peribatodes rhomboidaria. Taxonomy (NCBI): domain Eukaryota; kingdom Metazoa; phylum Arthropoda; class Insecta; order Lepidoptera; family Geometridae; genus Peribatodes; species Peribatodes rhomboidaria. Next base: position 6,479,863 of record OU452190.1, read on the forward strand.
TACAGCTCCGTAACTGTTGACATAAAAATGTACGTCTTAACTTTATACCAATAGTAAAAAATTAAAGACGTAAGTAGTTAAACAACGACAACAATATTATAACTAACAACTAGCTAACACGCCGCGACAAAAGTCGACTGTTTTATCGAGACAGATGTATATTTACACGTAGCCTTGTCACGTTCTCGCACGACAAAAAGTGATGAGTTTTTGTCGCGACGCATAAGCTTGGCAGCTGCAGTACAGCCATGACAGCTACTCCTTCCTCCAGTGGCCCTAGTCGGAGATTTGATATTTTCATCTCACCTTTTTCCGTCCTTGTTGCTCTAGTTTGAAACGTCATAGGTGTGAGAGTGACCGAGATAAAATCTCATCTCATCTCACGCGTAGGAATAGCCCTCCTGATTTTATGTAAGTAGGTCCTAGATAGCTACATAGCCACTACACAAAACCACAGAATGTGTACAATGCTCAGAATCGTCGCAATTATTTTAAACTAGCTGCGCTCCGCGGTTTCACCCGCGGTTAAAAAGTATCCTATCAGCTATTCTTGACTATAATCTATCTCTGTGCCAAATATCATCCAGATCTGTTTAGCCGTTCTGGCGTGAAAGAGTAACAAACATTCATCCATCCATACATACAAACTTTCGCGTTTATAATATTAGTAGGAAGTAGGATTTCCTAAGATTCACAATGCATGGTAATCTATACAGCGTGGTGTGACCCTGTCCTTACGATAAGTATACCATACCATGCCAATCAATCATATTCTATTTTCGTTTAGCGGAAATTTTAATGGAAAAGTCGTAGTAAAGTAAAACGCAATACAAAATATTTACGCACATGCCTACGAGTTAATCAAATTCAAATTAGTTGTTGGCATAAAAACGATTAAGTACTTACACAATTACATTTATGTCATATATCACGCGATGATGATGATAATACCTAATATATAACAATAATAATATCAATGTTAAAATTCCAAGGTGATAATAATGATTAAAAATAAATGAGAGTAATGAGAAAGTGAGTTTATCTTAAAAATAGCTTTGACATTATTTTATGACATTATATTAAATCTGATTTTTATAATTTTGACATTTTTTAATTTGATTGTTTATTTAATATTTTTTGTACTTATTGACATTTTAATTTCATTCATTCTAGTTTATTAATTTAATTCATCAATTTATATCTATTAATTACCAATGTAGTGCTTAGTTTGGGGTCAGGCGACCGTGTGTGGAAGTGTCCCGAATTTATTTATTATTATTTATTACTATTTATTTATTATGTACCGACTATAACATTATACAAGGCCTGGAAATTATCTTCAGAAAGATCTTTAGCAATGTTATCGTTATCGCGTTTCCTTTGTCGACGCACGTGAACTTGGTTTTACGTACAAACATGTGACGTCACATGTTTGTACGGAGGTGTGTCGGGCGTATGTCGTGTTCTCTTTACTGTTTGATATGTCAATCACGAATATTATAGTTAGATGAAAGTATTTTGATTGTTCTGATAATGATTGCATTAAAATGTAAAATAAGTGAAATTCTTCAAGTTGTCTAAAAATAAAGTGTCAGCAAGCAAGTTCGGGCCATAATTTATTTTGACATTCAATTTATTTTGACATTTAACCTATTAACTTATTTTTATTTTTGATTTTTATTTATTATCATAATATCATTATTGACATGTTATGTTATTTTACAATTCAATGTTGAATTATTGTTATTGATTATTGAGACTTATTACTATTGACTTGTTGTGATATTCACTTATTTTAAATTAACTAATGTAATTGGCATGTTGCCGTTTTAGTTATTAAACAATTAATTAATTAAACAATTAAACAAGTGGCTAGCTCTGATGTCAGAGTTTCTAGGCCGCTCGAAGACTTCTGACATAAAAAAAAGCTCTTAGATAGCTTAGCCAAATTTAGTTAGTTTAGCCAAAACGGTCCAGCAGATATTTTCAAGTGTGCCATGACAAACAAACAGACGAAAAACGTTTAGTTTTTATTATGGAGATGAGTAAGTATGTCCTACTTAAGTGGCCTAAGTCAATATTATGTCCAAAATGAACAGTGACTTGTTTAGACGACGATTTAACGACAACAAATCATACATTACCGATTTAGCTCGCGTTAACAGAACATGAATGCCTAATTAACACCACTTGGGTACATTGGCACAGTAAACCTACGTCTGAGATGACAGATGACGTCAATACAGTGCCCTCTTGAAAAATATGATATTTGCAGAAGAAAATATTAGGACTAAATGCATATTTACTTACTAGGCTCAATTCTGGCGTCACATCTTAAAATTCGTAAATTTTATAAAAATTCTAAATTTAAGTGACAGAACTTAAAATCGCAATTCAGGGGGCAACCTAGAGCTAAAATATTGAACGGAATTATCCTATTTCTTGTTCACTTAAGTTGAATTCACAGATAAAATAAACCTTCAAAAAAGAATGTAAAAGCGTCCCGTACACTGGCGTATTAGAACGATATTTTCATCGATTCATTCAAAAAAATTTTGTATCTGTAGCTTCGTCCATGCATCAAGTTGTTAGTGTTGCAGTTTTATGCCACTAACATAAATTCGTGGAATTATTTGACGGGTGTGTCATGTTTTACTGAATAACCTACGCTTAATTAATACGCAAATTTTTAAGAAACACATGTTAGCAAATAATTAGTGCTCTGTAATTATCCATTAATTACAGAGCACTAATTATTTGCTAACAAAATAAATCGTGATATTTCAAAAATCTCAAGTACTTTTGGTTTTTAATACTGGCAATTCACTATGGAGTTTTACAAGTCTTTGTTTACAATTTCGGTATCAAGAGTTTTAAATTATTGTGCCCAAAAATAAAGCTAAACGATGATGTGCTGATGAAATTCTGAATTATTTTACGTTCGTGTGACTGTGCCTATGTTTCTACAAAAACTACGCAAACGCTGTAAAGGTAAATAATCAACTAACCTAAAATCCGAAATACCCATTCGATTTTAGAAGTTCTGTCCATAATAGAAAGCTACACACTCACTGAGTGCTACAGGCTATGCAACGTGAGAGAAGTTGTGGGCAGATAGCTAGTCTAAAATATTGTATTTACAGAAAGTCAACTTGTAATACTTGGTAATGATAATTTAATTGTATCTTGCCTAGGCACTAAAATTTGGTTTTAATTTTCAGTGTTATGAGGAATGCTACCAGAAACACAACCAGCCTAAAAGCGTAAAATAAACAGACTTGAAAACTGTGATGACGACTTTCCAGTCTGTTGTATCTATCACGAGTGGTGCAAGTACAGTGGGAACTGAAAAAGCTATGTTTGTGCAGAAAAGGCTATGAGATAAATGTGCTGAAGATTAAAGCCCTATTTGCTCTGGGTTTCCGTAAATAACAAGAGTTACTTCCTAGTAGCACTGGTACACCAGCCATTTGGCCTAGAAAGGGAAGTGACACACTAGCACGCAAGTGACATACTAGGAAGTAACAGCCAGAAAAGTCCCAGAGACCATTGTTTTATATGAAAAGTGTATGTTACTTTGCAAGATTTTTTAAACATGGGCCTGTGTTATATGTCATAATAAACAGTGCCTGCAATAAATTACATTTTAAAAAATAACCAGAGATCTGTAAATAATGAAATCCTACTGATTGTTTTTTTATTTACTCTTCTCTGGTATCTGCTTTTGTTCATGCCCAAGTTGTAAAATATGGAAATTGTAAAGTAATAAATATTCAATAATAGTATTTCAAGTATGTACAGAAAAAGATGAAGGTTATTGATAGCAAACATTTAATTTAAGTACAATAATTTTTTATTATTTAAAATTGAATTTATAAACTGTAATTTGTATTATTTGTGTTGTCCTTTGAGCTTGTTGATATAATGTGAGTATCAGAGAGTGCTTGGGCTAGCACACAGGTTCTTCCATGAAACCTCTTGCCAGTACTTAATCAAATGACCTCGCATCTGAAAGTAAATTTATAATTACACTTGCAGCTCCCTACTAAGTTTCCATGTCAGGGATGCCATGTAATACATAAAGCCATGGATAACGACACCTAGCCCTAGATCTAGATTTATTTAAATCCATCATTTAAATAGCATCCTCACCGGGAATTGCTTTCAAGCTGTTTCATAGATACCTATTTAGAAACCAGTAGTGTCTACATGTCACTGCTGATACCTTCAGTTCGCTACAGAATTATACTTTATGAAGACACCAATTAATGCTTCAGGGTTCAATGACTGGTAAACTGTTATGAGAGGGGTAAGTATAGTGAGGCTTGGCGAGTCTGTCACAGTAGGTATAAACTTTCTGACACAGCATTACGCTAAAACAGGCCAGCTGCGATGCACCCAGAGATCTTAACAACTCAAGTCACCTCAATTGATTATCCTGTAATTATGGAGGATAGAAAGCCTCCATACATGTAATACATACGAAATAACAATGGAATAATGGAAATTAAGCACTCTCTCTTTTGATTTTGTTATGAAATTATGATCGATTTTGTGTTAATTTCTCTTGGGGTGGGTTTTGATGCACATCCATCGCTATTGTTGCATGCATGTTCTATAATATAGGTTCTTGCTGAGATTATTAATGAGATGAGAGCTAAGTACACTTCCAGATTTTGACTTTTTAATCCTGTAACAGTGCGTACTTTGATCACATATCGTGCCGAACTGAAATGATTATGAGGCAAATTATGCATTTTATACATTTTTCTGAATCGTTAACTTTGCAAAGGTTTACTTAGTTTAAGTAAAATCAACAAAATACAGAGATTTTTTTCACTTTGAAATTTTAGTTTTTTTAACAGGATTCCAAAATGGTGCCCTCTAAAATTAACCTCAAATTCGATCTAAACAAGTTAAAATCATCTAAAATGTGGGCGCAAGAATAGCAATTTCAGCTAAATTTTCTAAATTGAGTAATTTTACGAGATTTTGTTCATTCTATTTAAAAATTTGAATTTGACATTTCTAAATTAGTTAAAATGTTGCCCGCAGAATAGCATTTAGCTAATTTACGTTTTTTAGGATTTTTAGCAGATTTAAGTGGCTTAGGAAATTTAAGTGTGACGCCAGAATTGAGCCTACTGTCACTATAAAATGTCTGAAACAGTTTTTGAGCGCGAAGCCTTGAGATTTGTTTGAGAAAAACATTCTTAATTTTAGACTTCGCCCTAGCTAGTCAAAATGTGAGCGGCTGACTGATTGTCTGTAGCCTCCAGCAGGCCTAGAATGCGAGCGCGGCAAAATTCTTCTCGTCCCTTTTTGTTTTGCGAGAATGTGACAAGGCTACGTAAAACATACGTCTGTCTCGATAAAAAGAGTTGACTTGACATACCGTTGTCGCGTTGCGCATGTTAGACCTGCAGTTCATCACCCTATAGCATATTTCAGATGGAGCATCTGAACTACACATAGTTATCTCAATTTCAGCTTTAAGTCCATGGAAAGTATCAGTTTTGTACGGACATGCGTACACGCATCCGGTTAGCGCTAAAATTTAAACGGGTGCGTACCTATGCCACTCCATATAACACTGGTGTTTTTTCTAGACTAGAGTTGAATTGAGTTGAATAAATGTAGTCTCTAAGGCCCACTTGCAGAGGATACGGCGTTAAATTCTTTAACGTAAAGTGAATAAACTTGAAGTTAAAATGTTGCTAATGTCACTCTAGTTTTGTGCTATCTCCAACTCAAAGGTTAGCTTCTAACTCTTGGTGGCATAAGACGATTTATCAGTTTAGCCTCTGAAGATGTTAAAATGATAACCTGAGTTTCTGCAAATGCCCCTAAATCTTTCCAGTCGATGAAGAACCCGCTGTACGCCCGGCTGGTGCCCTTCGCAGCCGTCTGCGGCGCTAACTTCATCAACATACCCATGATGAGGAGCAAGTAAGTTATAAGTACTGTTCGAAGATGAATCCCTCCAATTGTTTTTCGAAGGAATAGACACTATGTAGATTATATTGGGATGAATTGTTATGTCTATACGTTATTTACAATAGCAGTGATATCTTAGAAACGCTGGTAAATAAGTATATTGGATGTGTTTTAAGCTACGGTATTTTAAACCACTGATCCACAGGAAATATTCACCGATGGGCGATTATATCTGCGATATTTCTCGTGCGTCGATCAACGACTAAAGTTTTTCGCATTGTGTTGCAGTGAGTTAATAAACGGCACGCCAGTGTTCGTTTCGTCGACCAACGAGAAGGTGGGTGACTCGCCGAGCGCGGCGCGTAAGGGGATTTCGCTCGTGTGCATCTCCAGGGTCGTCATGGCCATGCCCGGGATGAGTGAGTAGCGTGACTCTAGCTACACCACTCATACACACTCAACTCATCATTCTTATAGCTCCCCAATAGGTTTCACTATATTTGCTATGGTCCACATACAGAAAGACATGGACCACTAACACCCAGACCCAGGACAGATAAATTCATCATTTGTTAAAAACATCTGTCTGTCTGGGAAATCACCTACCACCGGCACCAAGTGTTTATTTTTTAAGGCAGTTGCGCTACCAACTAGGCAAACAGAATCGTCAAACAAAATAATAAAAGTTATCTTGAACAAAGCCAAGTGTTGGTCATTTTGACCACATACATATTTATTTTGACAAGTTTATATCGGCGTCCAAAGTAGTATAACTTCGTTGTTCAAGTGGTACAAGTTTAATTTTTTACTTTTTGCTGTTAACATATTAGTCCACTTACAAATAAACGATGTAAAATATTACTCTCAAATCCAACCTTGGTTTCAATCTTGGTAATCTTGAATAGCTTACTGGAAGCAAATGTGTAAATCGTCCACTGACCATAGAGACGGGTAAATTCTGACGTATCACGTTCCAGTCCTGACGCCGCTGGTGGTGAACTGGGCGACGCGGCGCGGCACGTTCTGCCGTTTCCCGATGGCCGTGGTCCCATTCCAGCTGGCGCTGGTGGGGCTGTGCGTTACGTTCGCGACGCCACTCGCCTGCGCACTGTTCGACCAGAAGGCCACGCTCGCAGTGTGCGGCCTCGAGCCGGAGCTCCAGGTAACTACTGCACGCAACGGGCCGCTATAGTCACACCCTGCATGATAAAAAGCGGGAGTAACATTAAAAAAACTAGTCATTCCACTCCGAACAACGTGCTCCAGTGGACCCCCGGTAACCCAGCCCCTGTCCAATCCGCTCCACCTGTAACCTGTAAAGCGCCTTCCTGGCCGGCTCGTTTTATACATTTCAGTGCAGAAACGTAAACGCACAGAGCCGGTCAAGAAGGTGCCTAATCCGACATGCTTATAACATGTTATGTACTGTCGAGGCAAGTAATCCGAAAGCGCCAAACTTCCTAACATTATACCGAACAGTCGAGTCGCGTTATCAATCCGTCACGGGAGAATGGAGGTGTCCTTAGCGATTGCGTGGTTCAAGAGGCTGTAACTGGTCCGGGCCACTACGAATTTTGTCGGATTATGTATCGACAAGGTATTCTTTTCGTGTGATACTTATCAGTGGTTTTTTCCTCGCGCATCTTTCATCTCTTGCGGATACGAAGCTTCATAAAGCTCATGAGATTCAATTGTGATCCATATCAGTTTTTTAATGTCTTGCATGAAATAAGCAGAATGGCTAATAAATCTGCCATTAATTCTATAAATGCAATAGCGTGATGAATCGCTAAAAGCAGCCATTTTAGAATCTCTGTGTTAGAAATATGTTTTTTTTTAAACCTAATGAAACTAACTAATGATAACCTAAAAATAATGATTTTATTTTCCTAACAAACAAATTTTTTTTACAGGAAGTTATGAAGAAAAGATTTCCCAAAGAGAATCACGTCTATTACAACAAAGGACTTTAAACTTGGAACCTTCTGAAATGTAACAGTGCTGTTTTCGGATAGCCGAATGTAGGGCAAAGAAGGTTTCAAAAAGAGAAGACGAGTGACACACTTTCAGGGCTGGTCCTACTCAACTCTGTCTGCTGACACACTTGTACTTTAGTCGCAATTGGAACATCATAGTGAACGCTTGTCCTAGCGCCTCACTCTATCCTTGTAATCCGTGTGCCTTGTCGCTAGTCGGGAAGTTTCGAAAGCTATTCGTATCGAGCCGGCCCGAGTCGACTGGAGTCCAAGTATAGTGACTGCCATGTTAGAACGTCACTCGTCTACCTCCTTTTAAAATCGTCACTTACATCAGTGGGTTGCTTTTCTAATATTTATAAGAAGAATAATGTCTACAGAATACTTCCCGTAGAACTTCACATTCCATGAAAGGCTTGTGCGTTTTGTTATTTATTTTAATGTTGACTTTTATACAAACTATTGTTTATTTATACATTCCTTAGAGAAGACTTGAATGTTTTTGTAAATAGTTGAATTATTATCATTTTTACATTGTTAACTGAAATTTTATTTTTATAAGTAATCCAGAATAGATGTGCTTTTTAGAATGTCATTAACTTATTGGGTGTTTTTTATCGGTCTCAAAAAAATCGGTAAATGAAAGAAAGTAATACACATGAATAATGTAAAGATTTTAAATGAGATGGGAAAATAATTAATGTTTTTATGCAAAAACGTTCCATATGCTATTTTATAGCTGATGCCATAAAATATTTGTCAACTTTTCGCTGAAGAGAAATGCCACGCGTAAGAGCAAGGCAGAAACTATGAACTTTATGGAGCATATAACTTTTTCGCACCTTTTTGCATAAGAGGTTATGTTGCTGTCTTTTTTCTAATACGACAAAGAAAGAGACAACAATATATTTCGCTAGTTTATCAAAAAATACAATAACCCAAAGCTCAAACATATTTGGTTGTGAATCCGCGATAATTTTTATCACATTTGTGAATCTTTGTTTATAATTTTATATCTAATCAATTGATGGAACACAATCGGTTTTTTTAGCAAAGACAGACGACTTAAGACAAAATAGACGACTCGATAAAAATTACTGTCGCTATCCTCGTCTAATAGACTGCAATGAAAAAGACAGATATATTTTACGCTACGCGTCTACTTCTAAATTCGTTTTCAATTTGTTTTGCACAGATTATAAAACTAAACAAATTGAAGTTCCAATTCATAAGGATTTAGTTGTCAAATCTATACCTACCTACTAAAATATAGCTGTCTTTGCTATTAATGCCTGTTAGACAAGGACATCAATAGTTTTAGTAAGTATAGAAAAGTCAATTAGCCTTCAAAATAAGGCTTATTTTCAAAAATATGTCTGAATTCTGAACTTGTCAGAGTAATTGTGTATTTTTCCTATAAAATAGGAAAACACTTTTTTCATCTTATTAATGTACCTATATTTAATAATAAAAGTGAAAAACCAGAACGAGATAAAAACGCAAGATGGAGTGAGATGGCGCTCTACAAAACTTCCTTTACATGTTTCTCCCAAACAACTACCTGTTTTTCGGGAATTTGCATGTAATTCGATTCCTTGACCTCGGGAGTAGCGACAAACTTAATATTTATGGTTTTGGATGTGTAATTTTTGTATAATAAGCAAGATAAAATCGCAAGTTCAAATTGAAGAGAATACTACCTCATTGGATAGTTTCGTAGAAACTATCTTATTGAGGAAGTTCTTTTTTAAACAGTGTCAATCCAGCAGTGTCAGTGTGAAAATTCTATTAATGGCTAATGTCTGTAATTCTGTATAATATTAAATAAAGCCTGTTAAATAACGTGTCGTGCTTATAAAGCAGATATTATTGGAAACCTTGCTCCAACATAAGGTTATGGGCCATTTTAAAGGATAAAGGTGAGAAAATAATATCTCAAAAGTAAAATGTACACAAACGTCAATATTTTGCCAATACTAAGAGGCGAAAATTATTCTAACTGGAAGTTTAGAGTAAAATCGTTACTAGAAGAAAAACAGGTTTTACAGATATTAGAATACGAAAATAAAGATATCCAGCATGAACAAAAACTAAAATTAGATGACTCAAAAGCAAAGGCTATAATAATTCAATGTATAACCGACAAACATTTATCGATCATACAAGATTGCCAAAACGCAAAACAAATGTTTGAACAGCTAGAGTCTGTTTTTCAACGGAAAAGTGTCTTTACAAAACTAACATTAAAAAGGAAAATAAAACAATAAACAAGAATAGGTACTTATGTTTTTGCTCAACATTTTATTATTTACATCACTGTACTATTAATTTAGTAGGTAACTGTTACTTAACCACTAAAACTACTGAATGGATTTACATAATAGGTAATTAATTGCTATGCAATAGATTCCACGCGGGCAGAGCCGCGGGCAAACTCTAGTATTTAATTATTATTGTTATAATATGTATCTCTGTCTTAAAAAAATAAAAACACATTTCATCTAAGATCTGACTGTCTAAAACGGAATATGTGATGTGATAGTGAAACAAATTGTTATATAACAAATTATATGACTTAAATTTACTTAACTATCGGCATATGTATTCATATAATCGTAATATACGTATACGCAATATAACAAATTTAACTTCGTGTAATTAAAATATTCCAAAGATTTATTTTATGTATAATTATTAACAAATTATATAGTTATTTCCTTTAGAAGTAGAGCTTATAGGCTTAGGTAAACAATACCTATTTATTTTAATAAATAGGTCTTTTTAAAGACGCTATTTATAGCGTCTTTAAAAAGACAGTGTCGATTTTAGTTGTACCGCTCTGTAAGCTAAACTGATTAATTTAGTTTACGGAGCGGACACCGATTCACCGATTCTATGAGATTTCATAGAATAGAACTAAAATTATTTTTATCTCTTTTCATTTTATATGTAAGTAATAAACAAGATGACCACAATTGTAACAAGAATGTCGGATACCTATTAAGTTATTTTTGATATCCATCAAAAATCCATCAGTCCATTTTAGTTATTTTTAAAAGGGTATTTCAAAATCGACATTCGAATAAATTTTGGGTTATGTTTTTAAATGGTAATCGTTATTTATATTATATCGGCTCTTTTACTTGCCTATCGATGGCTAGTAGTGTTCTCTTCGCGTATGGACAGCTTTACTTACTAAAACGAGACAGCACATTTTAGATGTTTTAAATTGTGGTAAGCGTTTGGTTGCAGTGGCATTGATTTTGTTGGACAGTTTTATTAACTGTTAAAAATTTTACATCTTGGAAAAAATTTTTTTTTTTTACATGATAAAATGAAAAGAGTCTCAAATTATTTAAGCTCTATCAGATTTAGTTAGTCTAGCTAATCTTAGTTTAGAAAATGATAGAATTGGCACCAATTTCTACCTAATTTCACTAGTTTTTTCCCTTATAGTGTTCAGGCTATAATTTATATCGAGTGTAAATTAGTTTAGCTACTTTAAAATTAGTGATGTTTTACCTAAAAATAAAACATTTATTAAACATACTTACCTTATTCGAAACCTAATTATACATGAGAGTAGCGTGCTTGACTTTCGTTCCGTAACAGCCGTGCTATGATTGGTCCGCTCGTTCGCCCCGTCCAATGAGCGCCGACTCCGCCCCTTCCGCTCCCCTCCAACGTCACCCGTCAGCCCAGGTAGTGCGCTGGGCGCAACTTAGCTTCATTGGTTTTCTCATGTTATGCTCACCAGGCAGAAATAGAAAGTATTAGGTTTCGAATAAGGTAAGTATGTTTAATAAATGTTTTATTTTTAGGTAAAACATCACTATTAAACAACTGTACCTACCGTGATTCGAAACCTAATTATACATGAGAGACGTGTTTGTTATCGCCTGGTGTGACGGTGACGCCAATGTGATAATACCATTATTTCTAATAAGAAATGATTTTACTATTTATAGGTAACAGTTAAAATTAATTTTTTAGAACGAAATCCTTTGAAATAACTGTGTACATTTATTCTTATCGATGGAACGATTATTATAACGTAAACATAACCATTTATATGAACGGTGATGTGGTAACAATAGTAATCATTGTATTATGATACTGTAGTAGCCTTACTATAAATGATTCATGGGTTCTAAGTTGGTCGCGATTACTTTAAAGGGTAGTACTTCCATACAATACAACTTCTTGAAAGTTCTTGATGCAACAGCAGATCTACACCTGCCAGGCGTAACATCAATGTTTGCATATTTGACGATTAGCGCGATTAATAAATATATTTTATAACAAACTAGGCATGCGTTTGACCACTGACTCGCCTGATGGGAAGCGTCAACGTGATCAGGTGTAATGCTTGTCTAGGAGATACCTATTCACTTTACTCTTAAACACCCCCGGATTGTATTTAGGTGGAAAGACAGACGCAGGCAACGAGTTCCACACCTCTGCAGTTCTTACAAGAAAAGTTGACTTGAAAGGCTTAGTGCGTTTTGGCGGAATTTCCGCCATAACAGGGCGTCTCTTACTGGTGCGCCTGGTACAATTATAAAAGAACGGCGATGGCTGGATCAGGTCGTGCAGTTTTATTATAATGCACGTTTCTGATTTAGGTTAACTACATGGACAGATAAAAAGACTAAGAATTCGAGTCTCACTTCTTTGTTGTGATAATAGTATCAGCTCCAAAAGACAAACAGACATCCAAATTACGGTTGTTCTTGGTTCGTTAGTTTCTAACCAGATTGGTTGGCCGTGTCTGTTTTAAAACCATAAGTAGGCCAAAGAGCTATACTGTTTACAGATATTCTGTAGTTATCCGGCGAGATACTCTTTGTCCTGAGAATAGAAGGAGAATAGCCGTTGTGATAACTACTTTTCTCGAAAGATTTCTGGCTAACATGATCAGTTAAGGTTATGCAGGTATCAACGTTCCAGGGTGACTAAAGTTGTTTTGGGCTGGCTTTTTAAATTGATTTCAGAACACAAACTAACTAGCATATGCGAGCTTTGCTTATTAAAGTCATTTGGGTTGCGGAAAGTCGCTACCGCGGATTTATAAACCAGAATGGTATTTAAAGAGTCTTAATTTTGTTGTAAATTGCCAAAAAATCTTTATAGTTGTGATCCATCGGGTTTCCGTGGATTCACTGAGTTCTTAGTGAATCAGAGAGCCTTCATCTCCGATTCAGCCGGTTGTCATGTCTGTTAGCACTTCAGATAGATTCTTGATTTTGGATTGAATGGTCTAACGCTCTATTCTTCAAGATCGGTCACTATGCACATTCCCCCGTCTCGGTACGACCATCAGGTAAATTCCGATCGAATTATTTAGCTGGCTTAGAATTTTTTGGGTTTTAGAAACACCCAAGCTAGTTTGAAGTTCCACGTTAGCACGTTAGTCACGTGATTTTCGGCGAGATAAGTACGGATGCAGCATCCGTGTTGTATTTGTCTGGTAGGTGAAAAATTTACATGTTAACGCTGTACTGATCTGGATTTTATTTCTCGGATTACTAGCTGTTATCCGCGACCTTGTTCGCGTTTATTTAGCACTACCTGTTTTACCCGCGGCTTTGCAAGCGTTTTATAACTTACGTCACTCAAGGATAACATAGAGCCAGTAGTTTTTAAGTTCATCAGTTACATACATACAAATATGCCTCTTTATAATATTAGTAGTGTAGAAGTGTAGATAGTATCCAGGCATTACCCAAAAACCTTCCTCGTGAAATACTGCAACTAATTATAAAATTCCACCAAGCTCAGTTTAGCCGTAAAAGGCCTACAAGCAGACAGACAGTCAAAATTCCTTTTTCGATTTTATAAAATCAGTATGGATTTATAGCAATAATATAGTTTTGATTGCGATTGACGTTTTGTTCCGATCGCACCAAAATTCTCATCGTTCTGTTGCTTTGGGGTCTGAGGAATATTGATGACAAAGCTTAAGAGGGCCGCGACGCTCTGAAATTTCCATACAAACGCGCTACTCAAATTTCTTGAAAATCATTTGTCAGACTATGATGAAATTTAGGATGTACAATTAAATTAACAATATCTCCGCCTCTATGTTCTTGGTTTTTTTTCCAAAACCATTCTCAAGCGAAAATAGAGCTATTAAAAATATCTGCATTTTTAAGGGGTCACTTTTGACTGATTTATTCAATAGGTAGACAAAGCAAATCAAAAATTCCATTACATAGGGAGGTTGTCTACATCATTAGTTGTTAAATGAAACCATAATACAAGGGACATTCTTAGTTATTTAAGAATGATTACAGAAATGCAAAAGTCATAAAAAATATTGAAATTGCACTTTGTTATTCTATAGGTAACTTTAGAGGCTCGTCAGTATCATTACTCGCTCTCTTTGCTCGTCTTCTTTTAGACGAAATGGCTATAAAATACCTTAAGCCAATGCGAAGTTAGTCTAAAGTGGTCGCCGGACTCTTAAGATTGTTTTACAATTTTTATGACACCTTGAGTGTGCATAGTGTGAATGACTTTAGCCACTTATAAAGAGTAAGTTACTGCATGGTGTGATGCAGATGTAAAGGTGGTTTTGTTTTGAAAGTAATATGGTGGCCACTTACTATGTAGACAATGTTGGGCGGAGCTCAGAGCATTATCTAATGAGTGTGATATTTTTGTAGCTGACCGGCATGGCATGACTTCGAGTCAGTATCTTTGATTATTTCCTCTACTATCCCGGTGGGATGAGGTGGAATAATGTCTTTTGTAAGGTCGATCGTTGTGTCGTTGATTCTGCTGTTCGCTACCTCTTACTTTGAAGGAGATGCTTGAAACCTATTTATTATTGTTGTTCCGTTTCTGGTGCTGGTCTTTCTTGAAAGTTCTTATGCTGGTTATTTGCCTGTTGTGAAGGACCAGGAACGTTCTGAGGTTCAGAGGTACGTTCTTTTTGAGCAGCGGCAACCCAGAAAACATTTTTAAGGCCACCAGCTTTTTCTAGGAGAGAACTCAGTTTTTCGCTTACGAATAGGGTAGCAAGTTTCTTAAGAGCATTTTTATAGCACGGGTCTTTCACTGCCGTCAGTATTGATTCAAGTTTATTTTGAATTAGCTCGGCCCTGTGGCCACATACTATTTGAAAAATGTCACTTGTAATCTTTGAGTACTCACCGTTTGAAAATATTTCGTTCAATTTTATACTGATTTCTGCAGCACTCAAACTTGAATGTTTTATTCCACTTAATAATCCTCTCAAATCAGATTGAAGGACTTCTTTTTCTTTAAGTTAGCCCTGCAAATGCGTTTTCCATTCGCGCTAAAAATTTAGAATTATCGTAGTGCCCGATCTCCTCATTGGGATCGAGGCTTATGAAACCACGAGTATGGACGTAGTTCTTGTGAGTATCAGAATAACGAACACTATTCCAATCCGGTTTCTTCAAAATGTTGCAGCTCTTTAAGCTGTTCTAGATAAGCCGACGAGGTATGAGGAATTGTGGGTTCTTTGGTTTTGGTCCTTACGGAAAAATTGAACTCCTGTACTAGAGGTTCAGCTATTAGAACTGCTGTGTGCAATGTGTGTGTGTGTCTGTTTGGTTGGGTTCTTCATCGCAAAAAACCCCACACGTGTTTGGATCGTGCCGAAGCTGAGGTAGTCATCTTCAAAGTGTGAATCAGGGCGATGGGTGTACTTAGATTATTGTTATTTAACCGGGATTTAACTTTAGCTATTTCAGAAAATAACTTATCCAACTTACTGTGTTGCTTCCTCTTATTCTTTCTGCGTCTTTTATTTCTATTATTGTCTGACGATGAGCTGGAGCTTGATAAACAAGAACCTGATTCTAAGCTCAGTTTCCTTTTTGTTTTCTGATACATTCAGTGTCGTCGATTACTGGAGCTGGACCATTATTATAATCCATTTCAAATGCTTACTAAAATGTAAAAGGTCATATGATTAGTAAGTAAATAGCTTTCTATATTAGAAAACCGAACGGTAACACCGTTAAATAGAAGTTTATTAAAAAATATTATAAATTGACTTACATGTTAAGGACTCAAACCTTAATCTTTAAATATTTATTAAAATAAAAAATAAATATATTCAATAGCACGACGCGGTCCGTAAAGTGTTTATTACTTACGACCGCTCTGGATGAAAATCCAAACGCCAATGAAGCTAAGTTGCGCCCAGCGCACTACCTGGGCTGACGGGTGACGTTGGAGGGGAGCGGAAGGGGCGGAGTCGGCGCTCATTGGACGGGGCGAACGAGCGGACCAATCATAGCACGGCTGTTACGGAACGAAAGTCAAGCACGCTACTCTCATGTATAATTAGATTTCGAATCACGGTACAGTTGTTTAATGATTTAATTTAGACGATAATTCGTCAATTCGCTAATGTAATTAGTTGCCAATTAACGAAGCAATTGAAAGACAATAATTTCCTTTAAAATGTGAGTGTTTGAATTAAATGACTAAGTAATTGTTGTCACGGTACTGTCGAACAATGTACGAATTAAATTATGTTTGAATGTTACTTGTATTTTTTTTTATTTCTTATGTCTATGGGAGGGTTTAAAAGCTTTATGATATCAGGAATAGCCACTCGGCAAATGATTTTACTTTTAATATTGTTGAAAATATTTTCATATTACTACAAAGTTGTCAACACAATATTAGTTCCGTCTCATTGATATATTATATATTAGTACTACGTTCTAGATTTCATTGTCCAAACAAAGTTTCGTCCACTCCAGTGCACTGAATTCCTCGCACCTTGCATTAGTGTGGTCTCGACACGCGTGCAGTGTGGTTGTGTACGGAGCGGCGCTAATTTACTGGAATCAAAGTGTGAACCTCGACTGACGTAAATTAGCAATTCAGTCAACGCTGAAAACCTGCGGTCAGCCCACGGTGGGTAGGCCCCACTTCATTGAATTGCTTAACGTTATTTGTTTGGATCAGGGGTGCTATTCACAATCATTCGGAAACGTTTCCGATCGGATTCTAGAAATTTCAAACTCAAATTGTTCGAATCTCAGTCTACTTTTATGCATTTTAGAATAGGGAATTAAGTATAAATCCGATCGGAAGAATTAATCACGTTTAAAAACTTATTAGGATAGACTGAGATTCAAATAATTTAGGCTTAAAATGTTTGAAATGTGAACGGAAACGTTTTCGAATGGTTGTGAATAGCCCTGCAGCTCCTTTATTCCGTAGTACATTAATCTTGTTGGTTCAACTATGTTCAGTCACGGGAAATAAACAATACCATCATCCAAAATAAGACATGTCTATCTATATTTCTTTCTTGGAAGCATTTTAGATAAAATCCTCGTTAAATTACTTCTCTTGTAAACGAAGTATCCTTTTGGGTTCATTACAACTCTTAATACTATAAAATTTAATACTTACATGAAAGTAATTTCGACGCAATGCAACGCAAAGGCAAAATACTAAAACGTGAGTTACCTATAAAACCTACCTACATTTTATTCTGAATAAATTAAAAAAAACCCCAACACTGATTTTCATCAAACATAGCTAAGAACGCTCCCGACTAATTCACCTTTCAAACAAAAAAAAAACAAAATCAAAATCGGTTTTTTCGGGAGCTACGATGTCCACACACACACACACACAGACAAGTCAAGCTTATGACACCCCATCGTTTTTATGTCGGGGGTTAAAAAATAACCTTACATGTCGCTATTTTATTATTATTATTATAGCCTTATTTCGGACAAGACTATGTTTCTTTATTTTTCGTAGATTATTTCTTTGTTCCACTTTTGCTTGTCTGTTTGCCATGTGGCAAAGGCCTCCTCCAATCTTCTCCATTCTAGCCTTTCTATGGCCACTCTACCCCATGTTATTCCCGCGACTTGTCTTATGTCGTCATCCCACATGTCCTATACCTAAAGCATTTAATAAAACAAACAAAACATACGTTCATTTTGATTGTATTAAAAATATTTAGATTACATTAAAGCCTTAAAAAATATAAACTCATACATTATTGCGATCCACAGTTCATTGGCAGATTTCTAATTTAATTATACAGGTAAATAATATTTTAATGAACTCTTTACAAACATACGTCATTATTTATATAATATTTACATAATTATTTACATTTATTCAGTAGGTAGTTCATTGTATTACCGTGCGAACGCTTAATTACCTATACAGTTCAGTGTATTGCCTAAAAAGGTTCATATAACCTATGCAACAATTGTATTACCGTGCGAATGCGTATATTACCTACGCATATGTAGATAATTCGCACCAAGCGTATTTGCACTATCACTATTCCTAATAAATCTAGTTACAGTCGATAACCGGCTTTTTAGTAGACACGTGATGAAGCGAAAGGTACTCGGTTAGTTTAGTTTTCTGTAGCGTATACAAAACCAAAATTAACCTATAGTTTCAGTTCAGATTGATGGAGGGAAGAGTTCATCGACCTTTGCCCAATTGCGCCTTATTAATAATTGTGGATTGAGATAGAAGTTCGTTGACCCTTCAACCGTCTGGTCAGGGTTTGTTTTTCGTCCTTGTTGCTCTCGTTTGAAACGTCATAGGTGTGAGAGTGACCAAGATAAAATCTCATCTCATCTCACGCGCAGGAATTGCCTCCCAGGACCTATGTAATATAGGGCGTATTCTGTGCGTAAATTTTACTTATTTTGTTATAACGTAGTTGAATCAGGCAAATTGTCTTTCAACCGTTTTTATTCACGCTTGTGACAAAGGTAGAATACTGAATACTGATATGTCTGTTTCTTTCTCTCGGGATAGAAACGGTGGAAAGACATTTGTCTCCGGGCCATGGTAGCCTGCAGTACAAGATGACTAAAGCGTCCCACAAAACTTTTTAAATTGCTTTCAATTTATTAGAATAATGTATTATTCTAATGAATTGAAAGTCATGTCATATTTCGTTCTGTCCTGTCCATCTAAAGGTTGCCTGGAAGAAATCGCTTTAGGCGATAAGGCCGCCTTTGTACTGCCGAATGATATTTTATTTTAATATTCTCTTTGTTTGTTTTACTTTGTATTTTTGGTGTACAATAAATATGTATTGTAGAATAAATATAAAAAAAAAACTTGATCCGCCCCGCGGTGTACCCGCGGTTAATAGTAGCCTATGTGTTAATCCAGATTATAAGCGAACTCCATAGTAAATTCTATCAAAATCCGGCCATCCGTTTCAGCGTAAAGAAATAACAAACACAAACTTTCGCCTTTATAATAACTAGCAACGCGCCGCGGTTTCCTCTACGATTAAAGAGTATCCTATTATTCCAAACTATAATCTATCTTTGTGGCAAATTTCATCCAGATCCGTTCAGCCGTTCTGGCGTGATTGAGTAACAATCATCCATATATACACCCGAACTTTCGCATTGATAATATTAGTGAAAAGTAGGAAGTAGGATTGTTTTTATATTTTGACATAACGTTAAGGGGCATGAAGCGCATTTTTGACGTAACTCTCAAAGGTTTGGAACGACATTTTACCGATCGACAAACTAATATTGGAATTATCTATAATTTCTGATTCAAAGAACGGCACTAACACTCCTGCAGGGATGGCACGGGCGGGAGACAAATTGTCTCTCTACTGTTTTTTTCCACGCTTAGATGTGACAAAGATAGAATACGGACATGTCTGTCTCTTCTTCGCGGGAGCGATGTCAGCCTAGTTGGGAGAAGGCCCACCTCTCAAACCAGAGGGAGCGGGTTCGAACCCAGCCGACGGCACGCACCAATTTATTCATTGTGTGAACATATGTGCGTATTGTATGTCATCTGCTACATGACTGGAGCCCTGTGTACGGCGACAGGCTCACCCCCTGTCACATTTGGGACTAAAAATCGTCCGGCGAAGTGTGGGTGATGTATTACACCTCTGCCAGCCGCTTTGGGGGAAAAGAGTGACGATATATGTTCTCTTCGCGGGATAGAAACGGTGGAAAGACATTTTGTCTCGGAGCCGTGCTAGGCTCGCTGGCGTTGTGTTCGCTAGAGCACAAGCTGTGTGCTGCGAGCGCAGTGTTATATCGGGTGCTCGTGCGTGTACACGTATGTGATGAACTCGCTCTGCGGGTCCAGGAGGAGCTTGTGTTGTGAGGCCGGCGCTGGCGCTTCCGACACTGGCGGCTCCAGCGTACCTGTACCTTTAAAACAAGAAAAATACTTTGATTTTATGGAACGGGAATCACTCGCGCTAATTAGTCGAATATCGTCCGGGGAAGTGTGGGTGTTGTATGGCACCTCTGCTAGCCCCCTCGGGCGAAGGGCGTGACGAAATGACGAGTAATTGTAATTTTTATCATTTGTGTTTGTTCTATGCCTAGGTGTTAATTATCTATTTATGTATGTATTTAAAAATATATGTGTATGTATATCAGTCTCTGGCCGCCATAGTACAAGCTTTGCTTAGTTTGGAGTCAGACGACCAAGTGCAAGTGTCCCGAATATTATTTATTTATTTTAATTAGTGTGAGACGCAGCTGCCTCGCCTTGATGAAGACCGCCGAAAGCGGTTGAAACTATAGTCGGAATAATCGACTAAATCGTACGTAAGTATAATTCCCGTTCCACAACATCATAATGTGTGGAAACCACCTTAGTTTCCATGAGAAAAATGCTATTATGGAAACTGAAGTAGTTTTCACGACCGTCGAATGCGGTTGATACTATAGTCGGAGTAGTTCTGTCAACAGAAGCTCTCAACTGAACAGGTGAGAATTGTATTCCCATTTGTTTTGTGGACAGAACTAATGAGGAAAAACCCCAGTAACAGACAACAGTAACAGCTAACAGAACAGGTGCGAGTAAACGGAATAATCAACTTAATCGTAGGTACGTGAGTATTTCTCGTTTCATAAAATCACAATGGGAATAATACTAATAGAGCATACAATTATGGCACTGTGCGTTCGAGCGCTCATAGTAAGGCTTAATAACACTTGGCTAAATGCGCACTCTTGTAAAAACGGTTGAGCGCATACTAAAAATATTGCTGATAAAATTTGGTGTAAACTTTACGTACTATAACTTTATCTACAATGCGAGGAAGCGAGTTCGATCCCAGCCGACGGCACTAATTTATTCATTGTGTGTGTAATTAATGTCATCTGCTACATAACTGGATCCCGGTGTTTGGTGACAGGCTCGCCCCCTGTTCAGTTTAGTCAGAAGGAAAAGAAGTAAATTTTTTGTAGTATCTAGTGTGTTTTTCCTCGCCGTGCTCTGGGTGAAGCGCCGGCTGCAGTGATACTTGTTTATTGAGCGAAGCTTGTTACCTAGTGTGTTCTGGCGCGCCTCCTTGCGTCGCTTCCTGTTCTTCTTGTCCCACGGCTTGTAGGGTATCTTCATGTGCACGGTCTGTATGTGCAGCTTCACCGCCGTGCTCTGCGTGAAGCGCCGGCTGCAGTGTTGGCACTCGAATCGTTTCTCGCCCGTGTGTACCTGACGGAAATATGCAGCTGTCAAATATCGGCTTTCGAGTAATGCTGGGCATACCAAGCCAACGAACGCCAAAGAATGCGCTGCGTTCCGTTTCGTTTCAATAAAATAAAACGTGAAGCAGCATACGACATACATAAGCATACAACATAGCATTATTCACACAACGTAGCATTGCTCATACAGCATAGAATTCTTTAAACAACATAGAATTGCTCATACAAGATAGCGTTCTTTAAACAACATAGAATTGCTCATACAACATAGCATTGCTCATATAACATAGCATTTTTTAAATAATATATCATTGCTCATACAACATAGCATTGCTCATACAACACAGCATTCTTTAAACAACATAGCATTGCTCATACAACATATTTTGGGGGCTGAGCTACCCACGTTCGTAGGCGTGCACTCTATTCAGATACCCTACACGTGGTCCCCGGGTAGTGCTAACCGGGTAGCAAACTCTGGTGGGAGGCTTCGGCCGTGGCTAGTTACCACCCACCGGACCAAGCCGTGAAATGACCTAGTCGTGTTTCGGGATGTAGTCCGGTGTAACCGTTCCGAAGACGGGTCTGAGCAGTGGCGCACTTGCAGCGCCTCACTCAACTGCCGTTTTTGTTCTTGTTCACTATACAATACTTCAAGGCTAGAGTGAATAAGTGCCTTATAGGTCGTCGTGCTCCATCTTAGACCACAACGTCGCTTAACATCAGGCGAGTTGGTGGTCAAACGCCGACCTATTCTACATAAAAAAAAAAACATAGCAATGCTCATACAATATAGCATTCTCTAAACAAGATAGCATTGTTCATACAACATAGCATCTTGGCTTCACTTACGACAAGATGGCGGTCTCTGTTACTAGTCATGCTGAATCGGCGGTCGCAGTACGGACACGGATATGGCTTCTCACGTGTGTGCGTGCGCATGTGGACTAACAGGTTCGCGAATTGCTGTATAATACGAGAGAGAACGTTATTTTGGTTGACTTTCAAAAAATTTTCCATTATTGCATGGAAATAATAACGAGGAAGAAGCGGTATACCTAGTATTACTACAAGCAAACGGACACTACACAGCTTCGTGGACAGTACTACGAGTATGTTACGTGTATTAAAAACAAAAATAGAGAGATGTACACGAGACTATAGCGAGCGGTCCATTTTTAGGTTCTCGTACCGTTTCTCCTTTGTATATATCGAAGATATGTTTTAGAATTGAGTATCGTAAAGTTAGTAAGTTTGAAAAACCTTTTTTACCTTTTAATTTAAGACTGAAGAAAGTATTAAAAAGTTAGACGACAAACGTATAAGGCGATAGACGTGTAATGCATTATCCAAAAAACAAGTCTAGTTTTCCGGGAGCCAACATCCGATGACGTCACTCGTCATCGTCATGGTCTCTTTCGAACTTTTTTGCAAAAAACTTATTTCGGTCTTGCTTCAGCATTGATTGTCGTCACGTGTTGCCCACACGATTTTTATTCGGGACGCTATACCTGGCGGAGAACATTATTACACCATGGTACGGGCCACTTCAAACTTGATAGCGGCTGTGAAGTTAGGCGCGAAACGCTGCGCAGTAGCGAAAACGAAGGCACGCGCGTGCGACAGAGAGACAAGACGCAAAGTCTCGCTTGCGGCGCACGCGCACAGCCGACATTAAGTTTGAATCAGTGTGTAGTAGTTAGTACTGTTACGAGCTGGGTTAGGATAAAAGGAATGAAACGTCGATGTATCCGAAGATTCACTTTATTCACCAAGTACAGTTGTTACACTATTTAATAAGTTTTATCTTTATTATTTTTTTGTTGTTTTGTTATCTGTGGTGTGGACAATAAAGAGTTTATCTATCTATCTATCTACACACACACAAACACTGTTACACTACACTAGACACTTGCACTATAACACTCTGAACACTTCTCGTACAATTACTTTGATGTTAGCACTTTGAACGCGTAATCAAAACTGACTCCCGAGTCGTCGTTCTTCCGCGTATTTTTACAATTTTTAGATATCTAGAACATTCGATTAAACAATAGCGCAATCACACAAAAAGTTGTTTATCACACGGAACCACGCGTTCTAGATTCTAGAACATTCGAACAGTACAAAAGATTGGAGTATTATTATTCAATAGATAAAAGTATCATAAGACGGTGCACAACAATTGCTTTCCAGAAAGATCTCTTTTGTTCCGGATTTCAACAATGGGACGCGCGCGACCCGAGCGGCTACTATTGTCTAATCTGCGTTACCTATCGGTAGTTGCAAACAAACATCGCCACAGATTAGCGTATAGTTTCATCATCGGCTGCGACTGGCGTAACAGTACCTTGGTGGTGTGTCCGCAGACGTCGCACATGTAGCGCTTGAGGTAGTCGGTGCCCGGGTGCTGCGCCTCGTAGTGCCGGCGCGCCGCCACGTCGTTCCCCAGGAACACGCCGCACTGACAACAAACACCACGTTCTCATCAAATCAAATGTCTTTACTCAAATGGGTATTGAAGGTACACTTATTAACGCGGAGTCTTATAAGTTTGACATGTCTGTGTATGTGTGTGTGTCTGTTGCATGGATTCCTGAACGGATGAACCAATTTGTTTGAAAGGTGTGTATGTAAGTGTAAACTCACGACGTTGCAGTGTGTGGCGGTGGGCTCGCCGGTGTTGAGTACGTGCGAGTCGGCGGCGCGAGCAGTATGTATGTAAGTGTTAACTCACGACGTTGCAGTGTGTGGCGGTGGGCTCGCCGGTGTTGAGTACGTGCGAGTCGGCGGCGCGAGCAGTATGTATGTAAGTGTTAACTCACGACGTTGCAGTGTGTGGCGGTGGGCTCGCCGGTGTTGAGTACGTGCGAGTCGGCGGCGCGAGCAGTATGTATGTAAGTGTTAACTCACGACGTTGCAGTGTGTGGCGGTGGGCTCGCCGGTGTTGAGTACGTGCGAGTCGGCGGCGCGAGCAGTATGTATGTAAGTGTTAACTCACGACGTTGCAGTGTGTGGCGGTGGGCTCGCCGGTGTTGAGTACGTGCGAGTCGGCGGCGCGAGCAGTATGTATGTAAGTGTTAACTCACGACGTTGCAGTGTGTGGCGGTGGGCTCGCCGGTGTTGAGTACGTGCGAGTCGGCGGCGCGAGCAGTATGTATGTAAGTGTTAACTCACGACGTTGCAGTGTGTGGCGGTGGGCTCGCCGGTGTTGAGTACGTGCGAGTCGGCGGCGCGAGCAGTATGTATGTAAGTGTTAACTCACGACGTTGCAGTGTGTGGCGGTGGGCTCGCCGGTGTTGAGTACGTGCGAGTCGGCGGCGCGAGCAGTATGTATGTAAGTGTTAACTCACGACGTTGCAGTGTGTGGCGGTGGGCTCGCCGGTGTTGAGTACGTGCGAGTCGGCGGCGCGAGCAGTATGTATGTAAGTGTTAACTCACGACGTTGCAGTGTGTGGCGGTGGGCTCGCCGGTGTTGAGTACGTGCGAGTCGGCGGCGCGAGCAGTATGTATGTAAGTGTTAACTCACGACGTTGCAGTGTGTGGCGGTGGGCTCGCCGGTGTTGAGTACGTGCGAGTCGGCGGCGCGAGCAGTATGTATGTAAGTGTTAACTCACGACGTTGCAGTGTGTGGCGGTGGGCTCGCCGGTGTTGAGTACGTGCGAGTCGGCGGCGCGAGCAGTATGTATGTAAGTGTTAACTCACGACGTTGCAGTGTGTGGCGGTGGGCTCGCCGGTGTTGAGTACGTGCGAGTCGGCGGCGCGAGCAGTATGTATGTAAGTGTTAACTCACGACGTTGCAGTGTGTGGCGGTGGGCTCGCCGGTGTTGAGTACGTGCGAGTCGGCGGCGCGAGCAGTATGTATGTAAGTGTTAACTCACGACGTTGCAGTGTGTGGCGGTGGGCTCGCCGGTGTTGAGTACGTGCGAGTCGGCGGCGCGAGCAGTATGTATGTAAGTGTTAACTCACGACGTTGCAGTGTGTGGCGGTGGGCTCGCCGGTGTTGAGTACGTGCGAGTCGGCGGCGCGAGCAGTATGTATGTAAGTGTTAACTCACGACGTTGCAGTGTGTGGCGGTGGGCTCGCCGGTGTTGAGTACGTGCGAGTCGGCGGCGCGAGCAGTATGTATGTAAGTGTTAACTCACGACGTTGCAGTGTGTGGCGGTGGGCTCGCCGGTGTTGAGTACGTGCGAGTCGGCGGCGCGAGCAGTATGTATGTAAGTGTTAACTCACGACGTTGCAGTGTGTGGCGGTGGGCTCGCCGGTGTTGAGTACGTGCGAGTCGGCGGCGCGAGCAGTATGTATGTAAGTGTTAACTCACGACGTTGCAGTGTGTGGCGGTGGGCTCGCCGGTGTTGAGTACGTGCGAGTCGGCGGCGCGAGCAGTATGTATGTAAGTGTTAACTCACGACGTTGCAGTGTGTGGCGGTGGGCTCGCCGGTGTTGAGTACGTGCGAGTCGGCGGCGCGAGCAGTATGTATGTAAGTGTTAACTCACGACGTTGCAGTGTGTGGCGGTGGGCTCGCCGGTGTTGAGTACGTGCGAGTCGGCGGCGCGAGCAGTATGTATGTAAGTGTTAACTCACGACGTTGCAGTGTGTGGCGGTGGGCTCGCCGGTGTTGAGTACGTGCGAGTCGGCGGCGCGAGCAGTATGTATGTAAGTGTTAACTCACGACGTTGCAGTGTGTGGCGGTGGGCTCGCCGGTGTTGAGTACGTGCGAGTCGGCGGCGCGAGCAGTATGTATGTAAGTGTTAACTCACGACGTTGCAGTGTGTGGCGGTGGGCTCGCCGGTGTTGAGTACGTGCGAGTCGGCGGCGCGAGCAGTATGTATGTAAGTGTTAACTCACGACGTTGCAGTGTGTGGCGGTGGGCTCGCCGGTGTTGAGTACGTGCGAGTCGGCGGCGCGAGCAGTATGTATGTAAGTGTTAACTCACGACGTTGCAGTGTGTGGCGGTGGGCTCGCCGGTGTTGAGTACGTGCGAGTCGGCGGCGCGAGCAGTATGTATGTAAGTGTTAACTCACGACGTTGCAGTGTGTGGCGGTGGGCTCGCCGGTGTTGAGTACGTGCGAGTCGGCGGCGCGAGCAGTATGTATGTAAGTGTTAACTCACGACGTTGCAGTGTGTGGCGGTGGGCTCGCCGGTGTTGAGTACGTGCGAGTCGGCGGCGCGAGCAGTATGTATGTAAGTGTTAACTCACGACGTTGCAGTGTGTGGCGGTGGGCTCGCCGGTGTTGAGTACGTGCGAGTCGGCGGCGCGAGCAGTATGTATGTAAGTGTTAACTCACGACGTTGCAGTGTGTGGCGGTGGGCTCGCCGGTGTTGAGTACGTGCGAGTCGGCGGCGCGAGCAGTATGTATGTAAGTGTTAACTCACGACGTTGCAGTGTGTGGCGGTGGGCTCGCCGGTGTTGAGTACGTGCGAGTCGGCGGCGCGAGCAGTATGTATGTAAGTGTTAACTCACGACGTTGCAGTGTGTGGCGGTGGGCTCGCCGGTGTTGAGTACGTGCGAGTCGGCGGCGCGAGCAGTATGTATGTAAGTGTTAACTCACGACGTTGCAGTGTGTGGCGGTGGGCTCGCCGGTGTTGAGTACGTGCGAGTCGGCGGCGCGAGCAGTATGTATGTAAGTGTTAACTCACGACGTTGCAGTGTGTGGCGGTGGGCTCGCCGGTGTTGAGTACGTGCGAGTCGGCGGCGCGAGCAGTATGTATGTAAGTGTTAACTCACGACGTTGCAGTGTGTGGCGGTGGGCTCGCCGGTGTTGAGTACGTGCGAGTCGGCGGCGCGAGCAGTATGTATGTAAGTGTTAACTCACGACGTTGCAGTGTGTGGCGGTGGGCTCGCCGGTGTTGAGTACGTGCGAGTCGGCGGCGCGAGCAGTATGTATGTAAGTGTTAACTCACGACGTTGCAGTGTGTGGCGGTGGGCTCGCCGGTGTTGAGTACGTGCGAGTCGGCGGCGCGAGCAGTATGTATGTAAGTGTTAACTCACGA
This sequence comes from Peribatodes rhomboidaria, assembly GCA_911728515.1. Lineage (NCBI taxonomy): Eukaryota > Metazoa > Arthropoda > Insecta > Lepidoptera > Geometridae > Peribatodes > Peribatodes rhomboidaria. The sequence continues at coordinate 6,507,237 of OU452190.1, forward strand.
CGTTGCAGTGTGTGGCGGTGGGCTCGCCGGTGTTGAGTACGTGCGAGTCGGCGGCGCGAGCAGTATGTATGTAAGTGTTAACTCACGACGTTGCAGTGTGTGGCGGTGGGCTCGCCGGTGTTGAGTACGTGCGAGTCGGCGGCGCGAGCAGTATGTATGTAAGTGTTAACTCACGACGTTGCAGTGTGTGGCGGTGGGCTCGCCGGTGTTGAGTACGTGCGAGTCGGCGGCGCGAGCAGTATGTATGTAAGTGTTAACTCACGACGTTGCAGTGTGTGGCGGTGGGCTCGCCGGTGTTGAGTACGTGCGAGTCGGCGGCGCGAGCAGTATGTATGTAAGTGTTAACTCACGACGTTGCAGTGTGTGGCGGTGGGCTCGCCGGTGTTGAGTACGTGCGAGTCGGCGGCGCGAGCAGTATGTATGTAAGTGTTAACTCACGACGTTGCAGTGTGTGGCGGTGGGCTCGCCGGTGTTGAGTACGTGCGAGTCGGCGGCGCGAGCAGTATGTATGTAAGTGTTAACTCACGACGTTGCAGTGTGTGGCGGTGGGCTCGCCGGTGTTGAGTACGTGCGAGTCGGCGGCGCGAGCAGTATGTATGTAAGTGTTAACTCACGACGTTGCAGTGTGTGGCGGTGGGCTCGCCGGTGTTGAGTACGTGCGAGTCGGCGGCGCGAGCAGTATGTATGTAAGTGTTAACTCACGACGTTGCAGTGTGTGGCGGTGGGCTCGCCGGTGTTGAGTACGTGCGAGTCGGCGGCGCGAGCAGTATGTATGTAAGTGTTAACTCACGACGTTGCAGTGTGTGGCGGTGGGCTCGCCGGTGTTGAGTACGTGCGAGTCGGCGGCGCGAGCAGTATGTATGTAAGTGTTAACTCACGACGTTGCAGTGTGTGGCGGTGGGCTCGCCGGTGTTGAGTACGTGCGAGTCGGCGGCGCGAGCAGTATGTATGTAAGTGTTAACTCACGACGTTGCAGTGTGTGGCGGTGGGCTCGCCGGTGTTGAGTACGTGCGAGTCGGCGGCGCGAGCAGTATGTATGTAAGTGTTAACTCACGACGTTGCAGTGTGTGGCGGTGGGCTCGCCGGTGTTGAGTACGTGCGAGTCGGCGGCGCGAGCAGTATGTATGTAAGTGTTAACTCACGACGTTGCAGTGTGTGGCGGTGGGCTCGCCGGTGTTGAGTACGTGCGAGGCGGCGGCGCGGCGGCGGCGGGCCGCGGGCGGGCCGCCCTCCGCCGGCTCGGAGCCCGGCTCGAGCCGCGACGCGCGGGACTTGCACTTCATCACCGATTGTCTGCAAACACATCGACGATGAGATCCGATTAAGAACTACAACAGCAGTTAGCACGGGCTGGAGTCAAATAGTCTTTCCACCGTTGTTACCCGCGCTTAGATGTGACAAAGTTAGAATACGGATATGTTTGTCTCTCTCTCGTGGGATGAAAACTATGGAAAGACAATTTGACTCCGGCCCGTACTAAAGGCCTGCCAGAGTATTTCTGCATACAAATTGGGGATAGGTTCCGAGTCAAAACTGCAACAAGAGGTTTCCTGCTTATTTTAGCTTTTTTATTTATTTAGTGGGATAAACAAGTAACATTATTAAAAGAAAAACAAAAAACTCGGCTGCAAAATATTGTACCCTATGTCACTTCCACTATCAAGACAATTCAAATGATACCTCACATGTCGAAATTAAGAGAAACTATTGCACCACACCTCATGGTCATATTTAACCTGTGTATTGACAGAGGCACATTTCCCGATTTAATGAAAAACAGCAAAATTACCCCTATCTTCAAATCGGGTAGTAAGTCAGATCCCTCGAATTACAGACCCGTCTCTGTGCTTCCGGCTTGAGCAAAATATTTGAAAAGATTTTACTTAATCAACTGTTGTCTCACTTTAACATACACAGTATATTAAACGAAAATCAGTTCGATTTCACGAAAAGTAGATCAACAACAGATGCGGGAGTTCGATTAGTTACGCATGAGATGGAAGCTTGGGAGAGTTCACAGGATGCCATTGGTGTCTTTTGTGATCTTTTCAAAGCGTTTGATTGTGTACAACACCGTACCTTGATCCGTAAATTACACCACTACGGAATTCGTGGAATCGCTTTAGATCTTGTCGAGTCATATTTAACTGATAGACAACAAAAATTGGGAATTAATGGCGTCACATCTTCCGGATCTTTAGTTACAGTGGGAGTACCACAAGGTTCTATCTTAGGGCCGTTCTTATTTTTAGCGTATACAAATGATTTGCCGTATATGGTATATCAATTATAACACTAGAAATAAGGATAGGATAGCTGTACCGAGACTTAGACTGACTAAGTCAAATAAGTCATTTTTAGGCAACTGCGTTCGTTTTTACAATAAAATCCCGAAAAATATAACAGGGCTCACTGAGGGAAAATTCAAATCATATGTAAAACTACATTAGTGAAAAGAGGGTATTACAAGGTTAAGAATTATTTAGAAGACAAAGATGTCTGGAGACTTCCACTTCCGCCAAGTAGCCACTAGTATTCATAGATTTTACCTAGTTGTAGGCCAAAATTTGTGACACTGTAATTTATTTATTATTTGAAAAAATAATGCCCCTCAGTTTCTTGCCTGTTCTTCTGAGTGGTGGCTCTTTATTCGAAGTTCGAACAAGGCGGTCGATAACTTTGACGATCATAAATGCATCTTTAATACCTAAATTGAATAAAAACATTTTGACTTTGACTTTGAAATATGTACATCAAGCTGTTTAGGCTGTAAGGCGAGCCAAAGAAACCTCATACATACATACATACCCACATACACACTCATACATACCCACATACACACTCATACATACCCACATACATACATACACTCGAAAAACATAACCCTCCTTCTTGCCCAGCCGAGTAAAAAGGCTGTAAGTTAAGGTGTAACTCACGAGGAGAGGTTGGTCTCGACGTGCCTCGCGGAGCTGCCCAGGTGCGTGAGGTAGGCGGGCGAGGTGAGGAACTGCATGCGGCACTCGGCGCAGTGGTTGGGGCTGGCGGCGTCGGGGCTGGCCAGCATGGCTTCGCTGCAGTCGATCTCCTGGGGAACAATTCAATAGTAGGCGAGTGTTTTTTTTTGTCTGCTACCCAATCCAGGAGAATTTGGCGTCGCACGTCTAGTGCATTTGCCAGTATCAAGTTAATATAGTATTTTTTTATTATATTATATATATATAGTATTTTATCATACAGATGATGGAGTAATGAAAACCCTAACAAAATAAAGCTCACAATAATGTAACCAACCATTTTACTGTGTGAGACTAGCTTGTGGAAGTTGAGTCCGGTGGAGCTGATGAAGCTGTGTCCGCAGATGTTGTGTGTCTGCACCAGGGTATTGAACCTAAACCCTAGCAAAATAAAGCTCACAATAATGTAACCAACCATTTTACTGTGTGAGACTAGCTTGTGGAAGTTGAGTCCGGTGGAGCTGATGAAGCTGTGTCCGCAGATGTTGTGTGTCTGCACCAGGGTATTGAACCTAAACCCTAGCAAAATAAAGCTCACAATAATGTAACCAACCATTTTACTGTGTGAGACTAGCTTGTGGAAGTTGAGTCCGGTGGAGCTGATGAAGCTGTGCCCGCAGATGTTGTGTGTCTGTACCGGGGTATTGAACCTAAACCCTAGCAAAATAAAGCTCATAATAATGTAACCCACCGTTTTACTGTGCGAGACTAGTTTGTGCAAGTTGAGTCCGGTGGAGCTGATGAAGCTGTGCCCGCAGATGTTGTGTGTCTGTACCGGGGTATTGAACCTAAACCCTAACAAAATAAAGCTGACAATAATGTAACCAACCATATTACTGTGCGAGACTAGTTTGTGCAAGTTGAGTCCGGTGGAGCTGATAAAGCGGTGTTCGCAGATGTTGTGTGTCTGTACCGGGGTATTGAACCTAAACCCTAGCAAAATAAAGCTCACAATAATGTAACCCACCGTTTTACTGTGCGAGACTAGCTTGTGGAAGTTGAGTCCGGTGGAGCTGATGAAGCTGTGTCCGCAGATGTTGCACAGCTCTGTGCTGGGGTGCTTGAACCTTATGTGCGTCATTTTGGTCGTTATCTTGCTGGAAATTGGATGACATTGTTATCGAACGCTTTATAGACTTAACAGCGAAAAATCGTACGTATCGTACAGCTCAATTATAAAAGCGATGATAGCCTAGTTGGAGAAGTCTCGCCACTCAAGCCAGAGAGAGCGGGTCATCTGCTATACAACTGGAGCCCGGTGTATGGCGACAGGCTCGCCCCCTGTCATATTTGGGACTGAATATCGTGCGGTGAAGTATAGGTGTCGTATTACACTTCTGTCAGCCTCTTTGGGGGGAAAGGCGTGACGATATGTTTTTTTTTTTCATATGTTTAATGTCCATGCTCGCACCAATGGTCCGAACCAGTTTGTCGATTTTAAACGTCTGTTTATCGATCTACTAAGAACAGTACTCGCGCTTCAAGGATGCAAACATTGACATTTAAATCGACTAAATGGACATATTTGTTTGGGAATTACCGATTTAGTCGAATTAAGTTTAAATGTCCATCGCACCCCTCGTCCTTTGCTCAGTTCTTAGACGATCGATTTTCTGACGTTTAAACTCGACAAAATTGTGGATTTTGTCTATGGTCTGAAAAAATTTAGTCGATTTGAAACGTCAGTGTATCGATCGACTAAGAACTGCTGGCACTGCTGTGCCAGTCTCATCCGCTGCCTTTGTTTGTAACATATATTTTTTAACCCAAATATCTTACTAAGCAAATGTTTCTCCTATTTTTCTTTTTGCTTTGTGTACGAGTATACTTACTTAAACTTTTTATCACAGTGTGGGCAATCGTAGGTGACATTCTTATGCCACCTGTAGTGGTATATCGCTTGACCCCTGGAATTAACACACAAAAACTGATAATCAATCAATATTACCCTTTTAAAGGTGCATAGTACAAATAGAAACTGTTTTAAGTTTTAGTTTAAGGTCATCTGTTACATAACTGGAGTGTATGGCGACAGGCTTGCATCCTGTAACTTTTTTTTTTTTTTTTTTGGAATATTTGCGATCGGTCGCTAGACCATAAGCGAATTTGTTGTGTGATCATATGGCTTGTCTGGTGGGGTGGCCAGCGCCGCCCCTCCCAATCAAATAAGGTGGTCCCTTTTTAGTCTCTTGACCACTGCAAGAGAAATGATGAAATTCATGAATATCTTAACGTGCCGACAGTTGCATCTGAAATCGAGCGGCAAAGGAAACAACACATACAGCGGCTATCCTTCCACCAAAATCCACTGGTAGTAGATTTGTTGGATCCTGTAACATTTGGGACTGAATATCGTCTGGGGAAGTATTGATTGCTGTAATACATCTCTGCTAGCCCCTTCGGGAGAAAGACGTGACGATGTGTTATGTTATTGTATTAGAACTTTTTTTTTTCAACCAGTTGGTATATTCGGGCTGCATTTTCACTTAGCAAAAGTTAGCCGAGTGGTGGATAATTTACCAATCACAATACTCGAAATCTCCGCTCCACTTCAGTGGAAGCATTGTCAGTTGATTGGTCAGTTATGTGACGCTCCGTTTAGCTCCGCCTCTATGGAAACGCAGCCTAAAGCGTTATTTTTCTTATTTTGTAATGTCTGGTATGAACAGTAAAGAAAGAGTTTATCTATCAAAGTGCTTTCTTTATTAAGAAGCAAGCTACTGTCAATGTCTCTCTCGTTTGAAAAGTCATAGGAGTGAGCGTGACCAAGATAACATTTCACGCGTTAGAACAGCATGTCTTGTCTATCTCTTATTACACTACGCTACCTAGTAGTTAGCCAGACTACAGATTGCAAAGTATAGTGTTAGCCTATATAGCCCTTTTTTAGTATTGATGGGTGGCAACACTGGTACGAACAATGTAAACAGACGTGATTAATTTTGCAAGCAGATGCTAATGTGAATAAAGAATCCTTATAAATCACAGCAATCCTTGTTTTACTTCTGGGATAAGGTCCTGATCCTTCAATAGTAAGCACTACTGTTCCAAAATCAACAAGAAAAAAAAAAATTGGTTGTCTGTAAAGTGGGTTGACGGACAATAGTTTAACGTGACAACGTCATAACAAAAGAAGAGTGGAAGAGAGATAGATGCGGCGCAAGCCGAACGCTCAAGCCGATCGTGCCTTTCGCTCGCTCGTGTAGCGCTCTCGCTCCGATCGCAACGGGACAATGAGTCATCCTTTTTCGTGCGTGCAGCCGGCGTTAATCGGCTTATTAGACGTTGTTACGTCAAAAATAGCTGTAGTATTATGGACAAACATAGGGCACAAGCAGGGACATTTAAGCTGACGTTTCAAATCGACTAGTTTGTATGGAAATTACCGATTTAGTCGAAACGTCAGTTTAAAGCACCCGTAGAACCTCCTCTTTATTAGAAGTCGGTTAAAATAAAGCATACTCACTTATTAGTGGTAACGAAGTCGCAGAGCCGGCAGGAGTATTTGAACAGATGGTACATGATCATATGCTTGTAGAGGCGGCGCGTGTCGCGGTAGAAGTGCTTGCACATGTCGCACTGGTGAATGCCCGATATTGCCTGTCAACGATCGGAAACTATTTTAGATGAGCGTTATGTACAAACATATACGTACAATCATACACCGACCTCGCCGGCGAGGTCGAAGGCTCCCAAAATCTTTAAAAAGATAGGTTACTTAGCTCTAAGGTAAATCGACCAGTTTATGCCCCTCAGTTTCTTGCCTGTCTTCTGAGGTGAAACTAAAATTAGTTTAAAATAACCGTTATATTATTAACATATCGAATACACATTACAATACACATTACAATCATTTTTAACATAATTCGCACATAATTATGCTCACACAATGAACAAATTGGTGCGTGCCGTCGGCCAGGATCGAACCCGCTGCCTCTGGCATGAGAGGCGGACCTTCTCCAACTAGGCTATCATCGCTTCATCGCTATTATTTTTATCAGCTAAAATTGAGCCTTAGACTCAATATATAGGAGCCGATGTTGAAGGTCGAAGTCAAAGAAACGCCTAAAAGCTCCAAGCTGTTATTAATCGGGATGGATACACCTCGGAAAGTAGGAACCAGTTCGAATGGCCTCCTTTTTGCGGAAAACAGACAGACAGATGGCTCGCACACCCAGTAATTTGTTATTATTAAAATGCTAAAGCAATAACGTCAAACTTGACGTCGAAACGTCAGACGTGGTAGACGAAGTGCTCAAAGAACAGGGATTTTTTATTGCTTTTTAATTTTTTTTTTTAATTTTAATTTTTTCAGGTACATTCATTTTTTTTTTTCAGTTTTGTTTAATTCTTTTAAATTTTTTTTTTCAGGTACATTCATTATTATTTTTTTCAGGAATTCTTTTAAATTTTAATTTTTTCAGGTATATTTATTATTATTATTTATATATTTTTTTCAGGTTTGTTGAAATATTACATTGTATAACGTTTAAAATTAGATTCAAATATAAATTTGTATAATTTTCTAGTAAATTTCATTAAATTAGTTTTTTAAAAAAAATTCAAAATTAGAATAAAAAATTCATGTTCCTTGATGTACTTAATGCGACGTTAAAGCGGAATTACACTAGATATTGTCCAAATAACAAGTTTGAAGATGAACTTCCGCAAAGTAACGCCTGATTCAATCAACTATAGCAATAACGTCAGTTTAAGGCTCTTAAGGCGAGCCTGGCCAGAAAACGTCTAGCAAGAATCAACTTTTCTCTAAGATAAACCATGGTTTTTACTGTGTAAAAAAAAATATGTTATTCTTAAGCATATTTTTAAGTGGAATCATAAATCTGATACATGTAATGAATAACTTCACTCGATAGAAAAAAAATCCAAAGTCACCTCTATTTGGTATTTTAAACACGATTTGCGACTTAATTTTTACAAATCATATTGTTTTTTAATTTTTTTTACGAATTATAATTCAATAAAAAAATGGAATCATAAATAAAAATGTTAAAAAGTTAACATGGTAATTTTATATGATTTTTTTATCACGAATTCATGGTAAAAAGGCACGTTTGCGTGACCGCCAGTCCGCCCGCAGACCCCGTCGACGCAGGACGTGTGCCAAATTTTTGTGATCTCCGCAGTGCCGCACACACCAACACCAACCAAGCATTTAGTTTTGCCATAATGGGTAACAAACATAATAAACGAAAAAAATGCTCAAGTCTGGCTTTTAGAAAATCGTACGAGTCAAGGAGCAAACGTCGGTAAGTAGATAAACTTCTACTAGATTAAATTGGTAATCATTGTTTTTATTTACTAGAATCGACATTTCTTGCATTGCTTTTTGTAGTCAGATGATGTATCAACAAATCTATTAGTACCTACTTATATTCGTTTTAGTGTTTTAAAATATCATACTCATCATCATAGATACTTTTTTGTCTCGTTACGTGTATTCACGATGTAAATACTCGGTCTAGTGGTATACCTACTAGTGATATTTATGTAGTTATACCTACCTACAGTTACAGTTTTTTTTTTGCAGAAGACTACTACGTAACAAACTCCAATGACTTTGGAATTGACGAAACGTAAGTACCTATCTACCTTTTGTACCACGCAGGGAGGCGGGTGTTCTGCGAAGTTTTGACTATGTCGGTCACCATTTATTATTTCACCCAGACAACTTGTGAGATACGGATACGGAGCGACGTTCATACTTTCATTATTCCTGAGCATTCTAAACTGCACAACGAGTAAATACCCGCCCTAGTGGCATACCAGTGATATTTATATTTATATAGTTATACCTACTTACACGAATACCTATCTTACAGTTTTGTTTTTTTTTTCAGAAGAGTCCTACAACCAAATGTAATAAACTCCGATGACATTGGAATTGACGAAACGTAAGTACCTACCTACCTTTTGTAACATGCAGGGCGGCGGATCTTCGCTAAGTTTTAACTATACAGGATGTTAGGTAAGATACGGGACGACGTTCATACTTTCATTTTTACTGAGCAATCTGAACTGCACAACGAGTAAATACCCGGCCTAGTGGTATATCTAGTAGTGATATTTACGTAGTTATACTTACCTACATGAATACTTATCTTCGTTTTTTTTTTTTGCAGAAGAGTACTTCAAGAGAATGTAATAAACTCTGATGACATTGCAATTGACGAAACGTAAGTACCTACCTTCTTTTTGTAACATGCAAGGTAGCGGAACTTCGCTAAGTTTTGACTAAATAAATATTATGTAGGATGTTAGGTGAGATACGGGACGACGTTCATACTTTCATTTTTACTGAGCAATCTGAACTGCACAACGAGTAAATACTCGACCTAGTGGCATACCAGTGATATTTATATTTATATAGTTATACCTACTTACACGAATACCTATCTTACAGTTTTGTTTTTTTTTCAGAAGAGTACTACAACCAAATGTAATAAACTCCGATGACATTGGAATTGACGAAACGTAAGTACCTACCTACCTTTTGTAACATGCAGGGCGGCGGATCTTCGCTAAGTTTTAACTATACAGGATGTTAGGTAAGATACGGGACGACGTTCATACTTTCATTTTTACTGAGCAATCTGAACTGCACAACGAGTAAATACCCGGCCTAGTGGTATATCTAGTAGTGATATTTACGTAGTTATACTTACCTACATGAATACTTATCTTCGTTTTTTTTTTTTTGCAGAAGAGTAATTCAAGAGAATGTAATAAACTCTGATGACATTGCAATTGACGAAACGTAAGTACCTACCTTCTTTTTGTAACATGCAAGGTGGCGGAACTTCGCTAAGTTTTGACTATATAAATATTATGTAGGATGTTAGGTGAGATACGGGACGACGTTCATACTTTCATTTTTACTGAGCAATCTGAACTGCACAACGAGTAAATACCCGACCTAGTGGCATACCAGTGATATTTATATTTATATAGTTATACCTACTTACACGAATACCTATCTTACAGTTTTGTTTTTTTTTCAGAAGAGTACTACAACCAAATGTAATAAACTCCGATGACATTGGAATTGACGAAACGTAAGTACCTACCTACCTTTTGTAACATGCAGGGCGGCGGATCTTCGCTAAGTTTTAACTATACAGGATGTTAGGTAAGATACGGGACGACGTTCATACTTTCATTTTTACTGAGCAATCTGAACTGCACAACGAGTAAATACCCGGCCTAGTGGTATATCTAGTAGTGATATTTACGTAGTTATACTTACCTACATGACTACTTATCTTCGTTTTTTTTTTTTGCAGAAGAGTACTTCAAGAGAATGTAATAAACTCTGATGACATTGCAATTGACGAAACGTAAGTACCTACCTTCTTTTTGTAACATGCAAGGTGGCGGATCTTCGCTAAGTTTTGACTGTACTGTATGTATGTAATTTATATAGGGTGTTAGGTGAGATAGGGGACGTCGTTCATACTTTCATTTTTGACTGAGCAATCTGTACTACACGAGTGTTTGGTAGCGTTTGAGTTATAGCCGTATGATTTGAACACATCTAGGCCTGATTAGTACTGCAACGTGATTCTGGCTGTTTTGAAGAAAACTCGTAAAGTTGTATATTCGTTTTTAACGATTAGCGAAAATCGAGCATTTCGGTAAATCTTGTAAGTACGGCTTTTATAAACCTACGACTGGTATGGATGTGTTCGTCGTTGCCTTTGAAATTCGAAACTGCCGGTTGTAAGAAGCGATAGCGGGGACAGGCGAAGCTATGTATATACGTCACAAAGATGGTCGCCGACCGTTGTAGATTATTGCTTATATCTCGAGTTCTATCTCATCAAATCAGTTGTTTGAGGTGTCATTTGAAAGCTCATTTATTTATAATGTAGTTGTTATATAATTATGTACATACATACCAACAAGCTTAAACGACAGCTTCCGTGGCGAGTCCGACTCGAACTTGGTCGGTTTTTTAGAATTTTTATATTTTGAACTTTTGGACATCATACTTATAAATATTTATTTTTATTTTGTTTTAAGCACGTGGATGACATTGACCCTGTTTCACTCAGCGTGGTCATCATCCTGCGTCAGTCATGGTTTGGTGGGGGGTATCCTATCACGGCGTCACAAAGCTTAGTTTTTGTGAAAAGGGGGTTAAAACTTCTGCTAAAGTGTATCAAGAGACCGTCTTATATGGTGTTGTACAACCCCTTAGCAATACACTTTTTAAAAATCTACCGTGGAGTTTCCAACTAGACTCTGCACATGGTCACAAGGCGCGAACTACCCAAGCCTGGCTGGAAGCCAATGTTCCGGACTTTATAAGGGCTGAAGACTGGCCCTCCTCTAGCCAGATCAAAACCCCCTGGACTACAAATTATGGTCAGGTTTAGAGGGCATGGCCTGCTCTAAACAACACGCCGACATAGAGTCACTTAAGAAATCTTTGAAGCAAGCAGTGGCTAAATTTCCCATGGAAACAGTCCGTAACTCCATAGATTCTTGGCCAGACCGACTAAAGGCCTCTATCAAGGCCAAATGTGGTAATTTTGAATAAAATAATAGTTATATTTTTGTTAAGACTTCAATACATATGTAAATATAACTTTTATTAACATTACTGTATAAAAAAATAAAAGCATTTTCATTTGTAACAGAACTTATGGCTAGACATGCATACATATCGTCACGCTTTTTCCCGAGGGGGCTGGCAGAGGGGTAATACAACACCCACATTTCGCCGGACGATATTCAGTCCCAAATGTGACAGGGGGCGAGCCTGTCGCCATTCACCGGGCTCCAGTTATGTAGCAGATGACACACAATACGCACATATGTTCACACAATGAACAAATTGGTGCGTGCCGTCGGCTGGGTTCGAACCCAGCAGAGCAAAATTGCCACTCCCAACTAGGCTGCCATCGATTCTACAACTATATCACAGAACAAATAATAATACTACGTACCTATAGCTCAATTGTATATATATATAAATGTAAATATTGTGAATGTATATTTTTGTATTGGATGTTTTGTTAGTACTAGCAGAATGTCCGCCACTTCGTACCCAGGGTATGTATACCTATATATCCGGTATAAGTTTACTCGATTCTTTCATAATTATTGTTCAAAATTATTCTGAATCGTGTAGTTTTTTAACTTTGTAACATTTAACAAACCATACAATATTATTAGTACGCACCTAATGGTAAAGTAAGGTAATTAAAATTGTTATTACCATTGTTATACAATATACCCAAAAATAATGAAATTTACTATGTTGTATTATTTAATAAATACCGGTAGTTACACAATCATTCCGACACCCTGTATAAATATTTGTCCTAATAAGGATAACAAGTAGCCTATGTGTCAATCCAGGGCATAAGCTAACTCCGTTCCAAATATGATCCTCATCCGTCTAGCCGTTTAGGTGTGAATAAGTGAAATACGAGTAAGTACCTAACTTCCACACACAATCGCAATCTTTTGTATTTATGAGTGTGAAGTGTGATAAAATGGAAATATGACACTACCGGTAAAATGAAACTAATGCCACGACTGCTCACACATCAAAAATACAACAACTCGTGGACATGAGATTGGTTGTACCTACCTATATTGGCTTGAACGGCATTTTTTAGATTTTTTTTTGGTTGGCATCAAATAAAAAATTTTCATAAAATGGATGAGTACAATGACGGACGGATTATTTTATCGATTTCCTAAAAATGGGTGTTTAGGTACTCGATACCATAACGTGACTGACGGGTGAAAGACGTGCGCGCGGCGCATCGCACACAACTTTTGTGTCGCGTGAATGAATACGTCGCGCTCCCAAAAAGTGCGGCCTGAGGTAGAGTAAAATACCTAAAGTTCTGGGAAAGCCTCGCCTTAACTATATTTTACTCACCGAGTCGTGTTTAGCCATGTGCTTATTATAAGTGCTAGTGAGCCTGTACCCTCTATAGCACAGCTCGCACTTGTACTTGGCCTCCAAATAGTTCCTGGACTCCTTCCTCTGCTGCACCAGCGCATATTGCTCGAGTTGGCTTTGAGGAGCGTAGATCGGAAAGTCTTTGGGCAGCTTTTTTATTACTCGTTTCGGCTTTACTTTGCATACACCCTGAAATAAAACAGGTTTTGGCAACTGCAGGGCCTAGCCTGAAGTGAATTTGTCTATGCCTCATGCATAGACAAATTCCCTTTCAACAGTTTTTTTCGGGCGAGAAAGAGACAAACATATTTTCACCTCACAAGTTTGGGTTCTGTTCATCTGTCATTCGAAATCGAGTGCAAAAGTGCATTTTAATCGCTAGCTCGGAAAGAGTTTTAAAATTCGAACTTTAGAATAGCCGTACTGGCCAGAACGACTGCATGAAAGAAAACATCGTTTTGAGAGGTTTTGGCGGGAAACGAAAAGATGATGTCGTGATTTTGTATTATTTTCTAAAACTTGTGATTCTTCGAGTGTTAAATTGTAATAATGGTGGATTATTAACGTTTACCGGTTCGTCAACGTGCACGAGTGTGGGCAAATGAAACAAACATTGCGAAACGCGACTTTTTGTGTTCTCTGCAAAACTTCACTTAAAGTATCCATAACTTTACTGGAACGGGGAAAGGGGAAGGATTCATTATCTTCATCATCACCTCATCATCATCATAATCCCATCATCTGTGAAAACGAATGATTAATACTTGACACAGGCAAATGCACATGACGTTCGACGCCAAATGCCCTGAATGGGGGAGAAAGAAAAAAAAAAACATTGTTTTCCTCACTGTAGTGAGGTGAAAAGTTGTGTGTTTCGCTTGGTAGCAAAGTTATTCTGCGTCTCGTACTTTTAAAACCCTCGCTATGCTCAGGATTCCATACAAGTACTCGCGCCAAAAAACAACTTTGCAGCCTTGCATAACCCGTTTTAAAAGTGAACTGCTGTACCTTGACCCGCGCTCCGCCTCTGGTGGTGGGGACGACCCAGGACGGCTTCAAATGGGCGGGCTTTTCCTTCGCGGAGGAGCGGCCGCGATCAGAACCGACGTGCGACACGTAGTGCTGTTTCGCTGTTGGCCTGACAACGTAACAATTAATTAATTCAGATGAAATGATTCAAAGTCTGAGTGCAAAAGTGCATTTTATCCGCTAGTGTGGAAAGGGTTTTTAAAGTTCTACTTTTCTGTTCAATAATTTTCTATGCCTTAGTTTTAGAATAATAAAAATAAAAAAGTATTTATTGCCTAAAATTAAAAAAACGAATTACAAATTAATGCTGGGTACACACACATCAAGCCAACGAACGCCAACGCACGGGCAGCGTCTCGTTTCGTTTCAATAAAATAAAACGAGGCGCAGCTCAGCGCCGGCCCTCGCCGGCCTTGGTCTGTACACAGCATAAGAAGAACAGCATATTTTTTTAGTTAGGCAATTGGAATATTCTCAGCGATGTACTGAGTAAGCTGGGGCCTTAATCACACTGGCATGAAAAAAACATCTCATTTTCCTCACTGTGGTGAAGTGAAAAGGTGTGTTTCGCACGGCAGCAAATTTATTCAGCGTCTAGTACCTTTGAAACCCATGCTACACTCAGGATTCAACAAATATAAACTCAAAATTTGAAAAGCCCCGACACCGTTTTTCATCAAACATACTCGTAGCTAAGAACTCTCCCGACTAATTCACCTTTCAAACAAAAAAAAAAACAAAATTAAAATCGATTCATCGTTCGGGAGCTATGATGCCACAGACACACAGACAGACACACACACACACACACTGACACGTCAAACTTATAACACCCCGTCGTTTTTGGGTCGGGGGTTCAAAAATATTCTAGATAAAAAAAAAGAAAAAAAAAGCCAGCGCAATACGTAGCATGCGCCGAGTTTTGGTTGAGACATTTTAACTGCACATCTGTGACTCTGTAGGTATTATGTCACAATGTTCATGTCACAATATCACTGTATGTTTTTCTCGATTTACCACCTTTAAGGGTCCGGTGACCACTTTAGTCTAACTTCGCATTGGCTAAAGGTTTTCCATAGCCATTTCGTCCAGAAGAAGACGAAAAGCGAAGAGAGCATGTTTTTTTTTTTTTTTTTTTGTAGAATAGGTCGGCGTTTGACCACCGACTCGCCTGATGTTAAGCAACGTTGTGGTCTAAGATGGAGCACGACGACCTAGAAGGTACTTATTCACTCTAGCCTTAAAGTTTACTAGAGTGAAGAAGTACAAAGACGGCAGTTGAGTGAGGCGCTACAAGTGCGCTACTGCTCAGACCCGTCTTGGGAACGGTTATACCGGA
This sequence comes from Peribatodes rhomboidaria, assembly GCA_911728515.1. Lineage (NCBI taxonomy): Eukaryota > Metazoa > Arthropoda > Insecta > Lepidoptera > Geometridae > Peribatodes > Peribatodes rhomboidaria. The sequence goes on from OU452190.1 coordinate 6,522,562, forward strand.
CTACATCCCGAAACACGACTAGGTCATTTCACGGCATGGCTTGATCCGGTGGGTGGTAACTAGCCACGGCCGAAGCCTCCCACCAGAGTTTGCTACCCGGTTAGCACTACCCGGGGACCACGTGTAGGGAATCAGAATAGAGTACACTCCTACGGACGTAGGTAGCTCAATCCCCAAAAGTTAAATGTAAAGTTATCTACAGAGTGGCAAAGTGCAATTTCAATATTTTTTATGACTTTTGATCTTTTCTAATCATTCTTAAATAACTAAAAATTTCCCAAGTATTATGGATTAATTTAAAAGCTAATGATGTAGAAAAGCTCCTTATGTAAAGGGGTATATATTTAATAAACCAGTTGACCCCTTACAAATGCCGTTATTTTTCATAGCTCTATTTTCTTTTGAGGAGGTTATTAAAAAAAAACCAAGAATATAGGGTCGGAAAAATAGTTCATTTATTTGTACATGCCAAATTTCATCGTAATCTGACAAATGGGTTCCAAGAAATTACGCAAGCGCGTTTGTTTGGAAAATTCAAAGGAACGTGGAACTCTTAATATCGTGGCGCCTTAGCCCCGGGAATAGGTGGTTTAAGGATAGTCCACCTCAAAGTCAAAGTCAAAATGTTTTTATTCAATTGGGTTTCAAAGATACACGTATGAACGTCAAAATTTTTAATAGATTCGACCGCCTTGTTCGGAAAAAGAGCCACTACTCAGAAGACCTGTTTGATGTATTGGTACTTACTTGCTAAAACTGACTTCTGGGCACATCTTACACAGATACTTGTACATGTGTTGGTCTGACATGTGGCATTGCAGTAGAAATGCACTCTTGAAGTAGTAATCACAGATCTCGCAATGATATGTGCCGCTTAAGTGCTGAAAAAATTACACAATGCTTAATACGGGTGTGAAATACTAAAGTACAAAGAAATATCACACTAGGAAGATGGTTGTCTTTTTCGGCCATATCGGACCATAAAACATCGGACTGCCAGACAGTAAAATTACTTGTTTTTTTAAACAAATACATAATTGTAATGATTATTTATTATTTACATTTATAAGTATCTATTTTGTTTATTGCTTTTATTTATCGTTTTTATCATTAGTTGTATGTATGTGTTTCAAAATAAATATATTTATTTCTTTCTTTCTTGTAGTGCACAAACGCCCTTAAGACGTGAAAGCGTAAGAAACAAACAAACTAATTTAGTAACAAACATTCTAGATAGTAAGAACTTATAAAAAGTTTAAGAGTTGGATATTTACCAAATCATGTCTCCGTCTATGTGTTTTGAAATTTTTCTCCATAAGAAATCCTTTCCCACAGTGACACCGGTACGGCCCTACTGAAGTATACTTGTGAACTTCTACCGCTGCTTTAGCTTCCTTTACAGTTATCGGCACCACGTCTCCACACTTATCACTATATCTAACTCCCTCTGCTTTGTTATTCAATTTACATGAAACTGGCTCGAATTTCTCATCTTCAGCATCAGTGGCATCTCCAAAATCGTCATTAGTCTGGAAATCATCGCCATTTTCATCCATTCCAATGTTTTTATTTGTTGGATTTGTTAAGTTTGTCATTGTTTCATGTGTAATATTGTTTTGATGTGTTTTGTTAAGATCCCATGGTTTTGTTTCTTTTAGAATATGCTCTGGTTCAATTTCAACCTTGATGTGCATGTCACTATCTATTCGTGAAAGATCTTTCATTTCTAATTCGAAAGTGTCTTCAGGCGTCAGCGTGGTGCAATGGGCTACTTGTATTTGGCCGACCTGTGAAATGCCATTACGGTAGTCCTGGCCCATTTCGAAGTGGAATTGGGAATAGTTACTTCTGTCCATGGTCATGTAGGATAATGTTGGCGTGATGTTGAGTTGTTTACGGTTGATATTTGTCAGGTTATACATTTTGATCTGTAAAACAGAATAGTTGAAGAATTTTAGTAAGGGTCCCGTGAAGCTCTGAATATATCTGAATAATATGTAATGCATACAAACGCGCTTGTCGAATTTCTTGGAAACTATTCGTCAGATTGCGATGAAATTTGGCATGTACAAATTAATTAACTATATCTCCTTGATCTTTTCCTTGATCTTGGTTTTTTTTTTAATAGGTACCTCAAGAGGAAATGGAACTAGGAAAAATATCTGCATTTGTAAGGGGTCATTTTTGACTGATTTCTTTAATAGATAGACAAAGCAAATCAAAAATTTCTTTCCATGGGGAGGTTGTCTACATAATTCGATTTTAAATTAATCCATAATACAAGCGAAATTCTTAATTATTTAAGCATGTTGAGAAAAGGGCAAAAGTCATAAAAAAAATATTGAAATTGCAGTTTTTCACTCCGTAGATAACTTTAGACTTGCCAGTCTAGACTTTAGACTTGGAGACAACCTTTACTTGCTCTCTTCGCTCATTGTCTCATTCTAGATGAAATGGCAATAGAAAATCTCTAGTAAATGCAGAGTTAGTCTAAAGTATTCACCCAACCCTTAATGTCTCTAAATAACCTGAGGTCACAGCAAAGAAGCTTGAGCCCCTTAGCTCCTCTTTTAGACCCACTACCGCTTATAGACTTAACTACTAGTGGTTTTTTGAGTGTATTGTTTTTGTATACTCAAGAGCAGTCAGTATTGGCTCTCAATTAAAAAATCGAGATAATTTCAGTTTTGTCTGATTATTTGTATTTACAGAATAATACAATAGAATTGATATTGGATTGGATTGGATAGGCCCAGAGCTTTCATAATAGGAACAAAGGTACCTACCTCTTTATTTTTAGCGAGAATTTGGTTCAATGCATAGTAGGCTCTATGGCACTTGTTTCGAAAATTCTTGAACTTTTCCACGTAAGATGAGCACTCCATACACAAGTACTCTGGCATCCCGCTTCCTTGCGCTATCTGAAATATGGAGCAAATGTATTAATAACGGATAAATTTCACGTAAACAGACAATCGCTGGTCATTACTCGCAACTAAATGGATAGGGCCAACAGGAAAGATGAGGGTTGGAAGACCTAAAGAAGGTAGGCCGATGATCTCACAGATATGGCGGAGAAAGATTGGTGGAAATTGGGCAGAGAAAGAGAAACATGGGCAAATTTGGAGGTGGCCTTTACCCAGAAAGGGATCCATAGGAAAAACGAATGCAACATTTGAAATGTAAATTTTTATTAAATAGGAATAAAAGGCTATATTATTATTATTATGTATTAATTTATTGTGGGTGTTGTATTACATCTCTGCCAGCCCCCTTGAGGGAAAGGCATGACAAAATGTTTATAACTAGCAATAGGCACCTACATACTTCTATTTTGCAGGTAGCACATAAGTGCTTTTAAGATAAAGTGTGGTTTCCATTATTCCAGTCCAGTAGTAAGTAATAGGCCGTTACTGGCAAAATTGTCTCCATGATTTTAGTAATTTTAGAGCTGAAGCATCAAGACTACAATGACAATGAATTCAGGAAAGAATTGTTCTGTCAGCGCTCAAATGAACTGCTAATCCATAGTGATTAGCAGTTCATATGATTCCAATTGCACTGGAATGGTTTGCGCTGGATTTGGATTTGGATTCAACAGTAGACCACCAATCCAGTTCCATCTCTGGATCCAGTGACGGTTTACATTATTCCAGTAGTATTTCAGCTGGGATTCGATCACTAGACTGGTCTTACCTAGTTAATGACATGACGAATCCAGCATATTATTTTCTCTAAATTTTCGGCGATTACACCACATTTTTTTCAATAATTAAAGTGACTTATTCTTATTTGTGTTCTTATTACGATTAATACCAATAAAAGAGGCAGAAAAAAATGTGTGCGTAACTACAGCTTTCTCATAGGTGATAGAATAATTCTACCTATCCCGATATTTAAGGCATAATAGCTGCAATCAAATATCCCAGTCTTATGTATGTGTCAGCTGGAGTGACATAACCTCAGCTCGCTCATCCAGTACAGGCAAACCAGTGAGGTAAGGGTTTTGGACAATAGCTAGAAAATTTAAGCATAATAGCTGCACAAGGTAGGAAAAATCTGAATGATGTTACTTAAACAATTTTGAAGCGTTTTTCGGCGAGCCTGCTGTCGGCAAGTAATGTCTCTGCTTATAATTTTTTGTACAGCACCGTTTCAGCAAATCATGCTTTCTTAGGATAGTTGTATATATTTATTTTATATATATATAATATTATATCTTTCAAGAGTAATTCTAGGAACTTTTCGGGATTCACGCATTTCGATGAAATTCGGAACGGAGACAGCTTTTATACCTCGGATTAACACATAGGCCAGTTTTTGACCGCGGGAGAAACCGCGGGGCGCAGCTAGTAAAATAATTTTAATTGATCAGTTTGTAATAGAATTTAGCTAGATAGCCGTGTTCTAATGGTTAATGATCGAAGAGCTGGATTTGAGACACAAGAAAATAAGGAAAGCAATTGCAAACTGTTACGTCTGGCAAAAATTTATTAATTTCTACATGTACCTAAATTTAAAAATCATTTAATTCTTTAGCTCAATAGTGTTAACGCAGAGATTGAAAATTAGAAAAACAAAAGACATATCAACAAATACCTTTAGGCCGGAAACCAAGTTGAGATCATTTCGCAGTGTTCCAGCGTTTAAGCTATAAAGTTTTACATTAGTGCTGAAGCATACAATACAAGCTTTCAAATTCCACATCCTAGAAACGAAAAATTTACTGCATTTTACAAGTAAATGAATTTTTACTTTCTTTCTCAACCAAAACCACAATCACAAGACAAGTAGATGAGGGAGGAGCAACGAAGCAACAGAGCAAGCAAGCATCGAAACGAAGCAAGCAAAAGTGTTGCCGCTGCAAAAGAGAAGTCACCGCTAAACTGGCATTAAGAACGTCGCCAGATTTATGAAAAACTAGCTTTAACCCGCGGCTTTAATTTAAGAATTGCATTAAGGAGTTTATGTCAGTATAGTTATAGGTTCTGGTATTAAGATCTCACTTTATTTTAATTTAACCTGCAGTTAACAAAAATAACATTCCCTATTAAATCCACTTGTCCTTGACTGTTGAATTAAGGGCACAGAATAGATCATTATTGTAGGACGCTGCTATTGTGATCACTAGCTTTATACTTAAGTAAATGTAATTATGTAAGTAAAGCAACGGGTTATTAATAAAAGAAATAATAGAGGATCAACATCAGTCATAAATTTAATGCTTTAGATCTAATTCTGTAATGTTATATTTTTAATGTGTGTCAATAAATAAAATCAGTGTTCTGTCTTGCTTTCTTTGTCCAACTTGTTTTCCTAGCTAAAATGACAATCGACGATTATGCAAAATTAATTTTTTGGATGTACCTATTCATGATTATCATGGTGAATATTATCGTGGTGAACGGTAATCAGAATTAGGTAGGTTTATGTTATCATTTTATTGAGTATTACCATGACAGCACGGGAAGAGATTTTTTGAGATTTTTCTTCCTGGATAATATAAGCCTGTATCTATACTCCAGGCATCGTTACCCCTGACGACGTGTGTGCAAATGATCAATTTATGTATTGTTATTCAGATTTTTACTAAAGTTACTCGAAACGTGAGGTTCGCGGAACTTTAATGCGGTGAAAGAAAAGAGCAAAATCAGCCGAATGCCAAATGTAGTTATTTAAAGTATTATCAAAGAAGGAAGAGAACTCAGGAACAGTATTTTTTTTTCAGGATTACAGTTCATCCGGGTACCACAGGTCATTTCCTTCTTTTAGTACTCCAGGCATCGTGTTGCAATATGTATTATGTCAGTAGGCAGAGTCGTTATGTCGGATAACCATCTAAAAGTTTTTATCTATCCCTCGGGAATAATATTTTTTTCAAGATGAAAGGTACCCTATTCCCTTCTCTAAAACTCCGACGTGTATGCAAAATTTCAGGAAGATCAGTTGGGTATTTAAGGTGAGATAGCTTTACAAACGAACGAACAAACTCATTTTAGTCGCATTAATAATATTAGCCACGAACCGTACGAATCGGTGGACAAATCCGTCATCACACACTACGCAAGCGCTCAGGGGCACTAGACAGCGAGGGCTCGGCGTGGCGCTCGCGTCATCGACGGCGAATGGCGGATTGGTCAGCGAGCCGCTCGCCGATGGCATTCACACGCAGGTTTATCCGTAGATTGGGCGTGTGAAGGGTGTCGTAATTTTAAAAAGTCGGTAGTTGTCGCTAGTTTGTTTTTCCTTGCTGCATCTGTGCAATGGAATCCAAGTTAGCAGTTATTTAAAAAATCGCTAGATCTGGCGACAAAGTTGCTAAAGCCGCAACACTGTCAGAGCAAGCAAAACAAAGCAAGCATTTTGTTTAATAAGGAGGGGGACGTTTTGTACGACATTAATTATGTCCGGCATAGCTTTGTATTGCCCAGCCATGTACGTTTTACGCGACATGACATCGTATCTTCGTTTGCTTAAGAAACCATGTCACGATATGTTACATAATGGGAAAACAGACTAAAAACTCGTGTTGTTTAAGCTCTGGCTGTACAAAGTTAGGCCGGACAAAACATGTCGTACAAAACAGTGACCCAATAATGATATCGCGACCACGGATGCAGCACAATCGCTCGGAAATGTTTCCGATCGGCGGTGCTATTCACAATCATTCGGAAACGTTTCCGATCGTTTAGAAATTACAAACTCAAATTGTTCGAATCTCAGTCTAATTGTATACATTTTGCATTAGGGAATCGAGTATAAATCCGATCGGAAGAATGAATCACTCTTAAAAACTTAAGAATACGGACTGAGATTCGAATAATTTGAATTAATTCGAATATTTGTTGGAATCCGAAGTGAAACGCTCCGAATGATTGTGAATACATAAGGCGGAGGATAATGTTAAATCAGATGAATCGCTACCCTCTCCCCTTTTTGGGGGGTTCATGTCAGAAGCCTGATTTAAATAAAGGGACGTCATTTATCTGAAAGTACGAGTATAATTATTATTATACCTACTCACATAACATGTAAATATCTATAATCGAAGCTGGTGAAATCAGAAACTATTGATAACTCCTTTATTTACACGTCACAGTTCAATATTTATAATTAAAAATGAATATCAGAACAATAATAATATAAAAACAATAATAATTGATTAATACCTATGTCAAACATAAAAAAATGCTGCGTCGAGTCCCTCCGCGTGGAAGAAGTGAAACTTCTTTGTATTTTTCTTTCTCTGTCCCTCTTGCGTTGGAATATTACGAGTAGACGCTATTCGTTGACAGGGTAGGTCGTTGCCAGCCGGCGCGGGCCCCCTTGGATTTGCCTTGCGGGGTTTGCCTCAAGCCAGACGTTAGGAAGATTGGGGGCTACACCCCGTTTCGGGCCCCTGGCTTGTGGCGAGCCACCCGGGCTAACAGCTCAGTCCAACCCTGAATAAATAAATAATTATGCCTACCTAGGCTATTATTTTACAAAATAATAGTAGTTTAAAAATTTCTTATAACAAAATAATCTTCAATGTCATAAAACTTAGGTGTAAATACAACACATGTGGGGGGCTATTCCTGCGCGTGAGATGAGATGAGATTTTATCTTGCTCACTCTCACACCTATGACGTTTCAAACGAGAGCAACAAGGACGAAAAAAAGTGAGATGAAAATCTTAAATCTCCGAATAGGGCCAATGGTATAGGCTTCAGCCACCGGTATAATTACCACCCTTAGGGCAGACATGGCCTCGAGCGTGTTTCACCAATTTCACCATGATGCCTGCCTGTAGAAGCCGTTAATAGTAGTCAAGTTGGTCAGCTGTGTGGCTAGGAGATGGAGGTTCGGTGCTGATGAGTTGGAGGGCTTGTTTCGGACTTTTCGGAGGGTACCGGAATTCCATTTTTTTTTTGTTTTGCCTGTAGGGCAGGCTAAAGCCAATATGGCCATACCACCTTGTCATCCGTTTGATTTTTTCTTTTTTGAGTTATTAAATCTAAGATGAAGATCATAAAGAAAAGGGTGATGAAAGATGAGATGAATCCCTCCCCTTTTCCAATTTCAGTAAAGCCGTGGATACTTTACTGAAACTTAAAGTCGAGTTTTGTAGAGAACACGAAAAGTAGCATTTCCTAATGTTTGTATCATTTGCCCACTCGTGCACGTTAACGAACCGGCAAAGGTTAATAATCCACAATTATTACACTTTCTTTAACACTCGAAGAATCACAAGTTTTAGAAAATAATATAAAATCAGGACACCATCTTTTCGGTTCCCGCCAAAAACTCCCTGGAATTCCAAGCACGGTGATCTTTGCTGGCCGACTGCATATTGTAGGAGGCCCAATCAGTAGCCTAGACAGTTACGAAAGCCTGTCTCTCTGCTTGCGAAAAATTCTGTGTTAGTCTGTTGGGCCGTATGGCCGCGATCGGTTGCTTCATAGAGGTTCGGGCCTTCCCGCACAACTCCTCTGGTAGATACCTTTCCAGGTACCTACCCCTCGTATTCATAGCAGTACACCTCAGCCATCTCTGGGTACTTACCAACCCTATTCATTCAACCATGAAACAAGTCAACAAAAGTAAACGGATTAAACTGCAGATACACGTCCTCACATTCAAAGTGCATCTCACCAACGCTTGCGGGATGCACTCCAATTTCTAACCGGTACATCACCCACTTTGAGACTGGACTTATGCTGTCTGCATCTCCGGATCTGTGTGGACTCGGACACATAGAAGAACTGCAGAGGTGTGGAACTCGTTGCATGCGTCTATTTTTACAAGAGTGTGGATTATAATATACCTCTCAATACATATCTACCTATCTCCCAGGGGCAAGTGTGTCAGAGCCAAACGCGTGGTCATGAGTTTGATTTGAGATTATGTATTTTTGATCTCTAGTTCTAGACAAAAAGTTGTTAAGTCAAAATTGTACGAAAACAAATTATTTATTCTTGCCTACATTAACAATCAATATGTCCTTATTATTAACGGAGATAATTCAATAATACCACTAAATCTCATATAATTCGAAAATTAAAAACACGATAAAAGTAGGTAGGACTAAAGTTGTAGAGAATCAAATTTACAACTTAGTTTTTTTCTTGTTGCGCATGCTAGGGTTGCTGCTTAAGGTCTAGCAAGAAAATGCTGACGGGAATTTATGTCCTTTTTTTGACTAGCCCGACTGGCACTGGGCTACAAAACAAACGATAGCAGATTATATTGCCGTTTAGCTTATAAAATTTCCTATTATCCTACGAAATTATAAAGACGAAAGTTTACAATATATTTTATTTGGTCAACCATTGAGTTGAGATACAAGTCCTACAGAATACTTAAATAAATAGAGTACAAATTTAAGGCTAAGATTATAGGGTTAATATTTTTTGCAATGCCAAAATTTTATCACGCAATCAGTTTCTCTACCGGATTAAGTATATACTTTTGTTATTTATGTATACCAAATATATATTTACCCTATGATAACGGTGCGCAGCTTGTGGTTAATAGGGTAACCATGATTATCACTTTGCTTTCAGGTCAAATTAATTCGATGTTTTTATACCAATGTGTATAAAAACAACCTAAAGAATATGGTCAATTTATTTTCCAACTAGCTGCGCCCTGCGGTTTTACTCGCGATTAAAAAGTAGCCTATGTATCAATCCAGGGTATAAGCTACCTCCATACCAAGAAGAAGTAACAAACATACTACACACTCACAAGCTTTCGCTTTTATAATATTTTTTCAATAATCTAAAAGTGCATAAAATTTAGGCACTGCATAAAAAATCACCCTGTTTATTATTATAATCTTATCCTACTTCTCTACTAATATTCCTACCAGTGATTTACCAACATTACTTGATGTTGGTAAATCACTATTTTTGTAGGAAAAAAAAAACCTGATAATTGGTGACATTCGACTTGACCACATACTGTATTCACTGTTTAATAAACTTTAATCAAAATCTGTTCAGCCGTTAAAACCCTACAAACACATATACAGCATTACTTATGTACTTACTTAGGTATTAAGGAATATGGACTAACAAACATTCACACAAAAATACAATGTCAATCACTTAATCTAATGTTAATATAGTTATTTAGTTATGAGACACCAACTCCATACACTTGAATCAGATGTTACAAAACAGGGAAAACAAACATTTTAAGTCAAATATCCAGTCATGTTTTGTTAACATAAAATATTATGTAAGTTATGTAGGTAACAACTTACCAATTACTAAGTAAACATATTTTTTTAAGTTAATAATATTATGATGCAGGCATATAATTACAAATATAAGATTATGGTAAAGCCTAACTATAAATAATTGAAGTTAAAAGCTAATTTGCTCTAGTTATGGCACAAAACCATGACTTATATCAAACTATGTTTTGTAAGGTTAAGTCCAGGAATCAATATCGCACACATGATCTGATTTACTAACCAGTTCTGATCTACGTTTTTCTGGCTATCCAGTTGGATCCACAACTTAGTACTTTTTGATTGTAATTTGTTGTGTGCCTAAATAAATAAAATAAAATAAAACATTATGTCTGCTGGTGATCGTTTTCGGAACATTAAAGTAGTTTTTAAAATAGTAAATTTTTTAGTGAAGTTTTAAATTTATTAAAGTATGAAACAATCTAAAATACCTATTATGTGATTGACCTTAATATTTATACAGGGTTACATGGAATGGTGTTTGTAGTATTTTAAGCCGAAAGGAGTAGATGTAGCAGACTGGGTAAAATGACTTTTCACTTAGTAGCACTGTTCCATGTCTTTATGACCGCTCTCTAAATACTCAAGAACCATGACTGTCTTCATCAAAGATAAATACATCTTTACTACTTATATCCTGACAATGAAAGGATCATTGACGAAAACTGAATTTCACTCAAATAACAGTACTTTTATCTGGTTTGTTTATCTCATCGTCATCTTCCTTTTTCTTATTTCTATTTTTCCTTCAAAGTTAATGAACTCGTTTTTGGTATAGAAATAGTCAGTCCGTTTGGGTAAAGCAGTGATTTTCTCTCAACTCTAGGCTGACCCACATATTATGGTGTATCAGTGTTTTTTGGCAATTCATTTGAAAGCAACATTGCCCATAAGAATGATATTTTATATCGTCCCGTCAGAGTTTCCAAGGCTTGGCTTAGGAAGATGTGTCTCCGTTTTAATGAACTCAGATTGAATTCCTGCTCGGGTCCCCAATCAGGTTTTGTACCAAAATTCTGCAAAAGCCATAGGCTACCGATTAATGTGTAATAATTTGGTGGTAATGCACTTATTTTAGGTTTTAATTTATCCTTTTTGCCCCATATGTCTGGGATATCATTCATTTCTATATTGCATATGGTTTTTGTTTTTGAGTAAGATTTTACTCCTTGAAGCAATTCTTTTGATGTGGTATCTCTTAATCCTGGATATTTTAAAGCACATTCCATGTTTTCAAATTTTTCTTTGTCCAAAGTAGCATTATACAATGAGAACATCTTACGGATGTCATCAGTGATTTTAGAAGTAGCTTCCGGAAGAGGAGAAACGCTGGTCTCTTCTTCTGGATCAGATAGGTCAGCGTTTTTCGCCTCTTCTTTTGAAAGTTCGAATATAGTGTAGTCCACTATCTCTTTTGTACTCAATGGTTTTCTTTTTTTTTTTTTCTGCTTTGTAATGACTTCTGTTGCAAATCTCTTGTTTAGATTGGCGATGGCATCTTGTAAGTTGATTCCTACATGACCTTGCAAAAGCTTGCGAGCGCCGCGACGCGGAGCCATGCATATGTCAGAAGATGGATGTGCTTCCTTCCATTTCATAAGAGTCAGATATCGCGACCGTATTTTACATCGGTCTTTGCCTGGAAAATGTTTTGAGGCTTCTGAAAAGCTACATGAATCCAGATTAGACATGATACGCATGAGCTTCTTGTCATCCTCCACAGTCCAAGTTGTGGATTGCCGAAACTGAGTCAATAGAGTGAAACGAGTCTTTACTTGCACTGCTGATCTGCCTGGGAGATACTGGGATATCTTTCGGAAATCATTTCCATACTTATCATAGCCGTTTAGTATAACTACATCTTCTTCCTCCATGAACCTCCCTTTTCGGCTCTCAGTCATTCTCTTATATTTGTTGTAGACTTGTATCTTTGTACGGCCATCGAAAGTAGCTGCAACTTTACCCCAGGGGATGTATGAGCCTTCCTTGAAATAATCAACCACTTGTGATAGAAATGTTATTTCGGCATGTGTCCATTTACGGGTTAACACCCTATCCATTGTGTTTGAACGATAGTGTATGAAGCATTGGTACCCAGTCCGTCCAGTGTTCAATTGTTTTGCAATATTGTCCCAATCTTCGTAGTTATGTGCTTCAGCAATTCTTTTTAATTTTTCATGTTCAGTATTATACCAGTGGTCTTTGTTAATAGAGGGATGAAGGAACAATTTCCATAAAGCCCGGTACTCTTTTTCAGTGTGTCTTCGATTCAAGGAATTAGCCAAATCTTCCCAATCATAATCTTGGTCCAGTGGAAGAGCAAGGTCTGCCAGACGTTTTTTTTTTAGTTGATTTACTTTTCGTTCTAATATAGCTATTTCCATTACTTTTTTTTTATCTTCCTTGAGCTTTGATATTTGAGATCTCAATTCCTTTTTTTTAATGTCTCTGGACTTTTCTAGTAGGGCATCGACAAACTCATTTTTGTCTCTGGCTGTCCAGCCCGGCACTGAAGTTACTTGAGAAAAATCATACATTTGAGCTTGCCTCATTATAATGGTGTCTTCATTTTCGGGAGCGGGAATATTATTGTCGTCTTTAAAGTAGGGTTTGCCACACCGTAAATAGTTAAAGCATTCATTAGAACTGTAAGCTTGTTTCTTTAGTGCAGCATCATTGCATTTAAATCTTTTTCTGACCTCTGCAAGCATTCCAACAAGACAATCTTCAAGTTTCTTGTATGAGGCTTCAACCTCTCTATTGAGGGCTATGGCACTTTTGATAACAGTAATGTGTCCTTGAAGTTCAGGCGTGAATTTTTCGTCGAGATCTTTTAGTTTAGCTTGTACTGCTGATTCGACTCGTGACTCATTCAGGAGTTTTCGCAAGATCGTATTTGTATCATCATCTGATTCACTAAAATCGCTTTCGGTATCCATAGTTCACCGGTATTTAAAATAGCGGAAAATTGATAAAATTGTAGAAACTGAACCACACTTAAAGCTTCATGGTTCATTGCACAGAAATTTCCTTAGTAAACATTGGTTTGGTTATTTTTTGCTCTTTTCTCAGATTTAAAAGAAACGATAGAATGAAGCGAAACAAATTAGCAGAATTTTTAACTTTGGTGGACTTGATGGCGCTTTTTCACTTCAAATCAAAGTAGTATTTTTTTTTCTGGAAAACACTTCAAAGTCAATGTCTTCGCGCTCGTGGTCTTCGCTTCGTCGCTTCGAATCAGTGTGACCAGAGTATAATTTACGGAAATACAGGGACACTGCCAAAAAAACTGATTTTCCTAGCATGTTAATAATTAAGGTCCGTTCATATCTACCGACATCGAGCGTGTCCGACACGTACCGGCACAGACCAAGGGGGCTATTCCTGCGCGTGAGATGAGATGAGATTTTATCTTGGTCACTCTCACACCTACGACGTTTCGAACGAGAGCAACAAGGACGAAACATGGTGAGATGAAAATCTCAAATCTCCGAATAGGGCCCCAAGTAGCATTCTTTCGTACATTTTGTTTGAGCGTTTTCACACCTACCGTAACGGGCCCGTACAGACACTCACAGCCATCGACCGGCACCGACCGTGCTTGGCTAGTATTCTCGCAAAGAATATTTTGATGGCGCGGTGCCCTTTTCTTTCTTATTTTAGTTTATTATTGTGCCGTTTGGCGCTGCAGTTTCAATTTTAACACATGTTTTAAGCATAATGAAATAGGTACAAACATATTAAAAACAGAAAAAATAATAGTAGTTATTAATCTTAATCTTAGCCTAGTGATTTGCAGGGAGATAAAATAAAAAATTGCAAAGTCGATATCGATAGCAACTGATGTTGCTATCGATATCGACGTCTACGACTTTACATTGTCCATAATTACCTACTATGGATGGTATTACTAAACTTAAGAATATTTTTTTACTTTTCAACATTTGTTTGTTAACTTTTTCTTAGCCTAAAACTTATTTTATACTTCCATATGAGGTTTTAAAAGGCGTTATTGCTTTTTAGTCACACAATACAGCGTTTTTACTAAAATCAAAAGACTGGGTGTGCCTTTGAACATGGTTATAAGATAAGTATTACCCTAAATTTGAAAAAAAAAAGAATCTTTCCATCTAGTGTAAAGGTTTAAAAACTAAAAAGGGGCTTTAATAATAATTCATTCATTTCAGGCAATTTAAAGTAATATTGCCTGAAATAAATGAATTATTATTACATAATTACTTTACTACTTATTTAATTACTACTACTACTGTTACTACTATTTTATAAAAACTCACAGGCCCATAGCAAATGAATCCCTTACAGACTAACATACATCCTACTAATATTATAAACGCGAAAGTTTGTAAGAATAGATGGATGGATGTTTGTTACTCTTTCACGCCAGAATGGCCGAACAGATCTGAATGAAATTTGGCACAGAGATAGATTATGGTCTAGAATAGCACATAGGATACCGGGCGAAACCGCGGGGAGTAGCTAGTATACAAATAAAATAAAATAGTAACCATTATTTTATTATCCTGTATGCGAGGCGAAGCGCAATGCATATATTTTTTTTATAGTCAATATTTAATTTAAAATAGTATAATTAATTGTATCCTACAGTCGATACTGGATGAGCATCTCGTGGATATAACAGGGTTTATGTAACACCCTCTATATCGTTGACATTATTTTGGCGATATTTCGATTTTTGATATTTATTTTAGAGTATCGAATTCGTCCCATTTTATTTTTCCGCAACTTTGGTTTGTAAAGTAGTATCAAAGTAGTATCTGATACTCCTTGCATGCACTTCACGCATTGTCAACATTAAAAAATCCTGCCACAATCTTTATGAAATGTAAAACAATTTTACAAATTTTGATTGCTTTGGGGATTTTTAAGAATAATCGTGCGAACTCTGACGATATATATATATTTTTCTCTCAATATACATATATCGACACAATAAATATCGATACATTTTTTCCACTTGCCCATCTCTACCCGTAGCGTGAAGACCACAGTCCACAAACAAAAACAAACATTGATGGTATCCGCCAGTTCGTGATATTGACAATAGTCCATGACCACACCATTGAATCAATGAGATTTCTTTGACAATGCCAAATATGACTACTTAGACTTGACTACTACGTGAGCAAATGGCGTTCAAAATCTGAAACCACAGGTACATACATAGGCAAACACCTTGCCAAAAAAATTACGCTATCATGGACACATGGGCGTACCCAGGGGGGGGGGGGGGGCAGGGGAGGGCAGCTGCCCCCCCCTTGAAAATCTCGCAGAACATGTATGAACTCCCCTAATTACTAATTAAAGTGTAAACGAGTTATGCTCTAACTTTTAAATAAACCGCGCAGTAGACACTGACAAAATGCACGATGCAATAGGGAACTTGCATCAAAATTTTAATGACAAATTAGGTTAATGATTCACTTAAGAAAATAGTAAAATGTACTACTGTGACAGGATTGTAAAATTTTATTTATTTACTACCTATAAAACAGGATCATTTGCGGGTGTTTGCCCTACACACTACACTACATACATCTAATGACTCATGTAGGTGTATTGTGTAGTGTGTATGACAAAACAGCCGCGGACGATCCGACCTAAAAAATCTGACTTGCCCCCTCCTACGCCAGAAGCTGGGTACGCCCATGCGGACACTTGGAGTTTGTAAGACATTGAAAGTTCCTAAATGACATAAATGAATAAAAGTGTGATTCGAGTGATAACTCGGAGTGACGAGCGGAGCTGTCCGACGTCGACAACGTGAACGGTCGGTGGCGGTCGATGTCGGTAAATGTGAATAGAAAGTGCCGGTTGGTGTCTGTGCCGGTACGTGTCGGTCACGCCCGATGTCGGTAGATATGAACGGACCTCTAAACGGTGTCCTATCTAACCAAAGAGAATATAAAAACGGGACGGACGGACGGATGGACATAATCAAAGTTTCCAGTCACAAAAAAACTGGTAGAACATGTTGTTGAAAGGTGTGATTCAATTTTAGTTATTTACAAATGATACTAATTAAATTTAGAGCAATTTACGAGTATCCTGAGCGAGTATATAATAGCAACTTTACAAAATGATATCGCAGCACGGGGCTCTGAAATGCTTGAAACGTGTGGAGCCAAACGAAATCGAAAAAGTTTACGTTTGTTTACTATCAAACACAAAACCACAGAATATTATACAAAGCAACAACCTTGCTTTAGTTATTATTCTGAGCACAAAACAAAACTTTAAAATATTATTAGAGAGACAAGAATTCAAAATTTTCTTATCTACCTCTCGCCTTGACTGATTGTACAAACGAATTACTTTTTGTATTCTGTCTGCCCTCCACCATCCATCAGCAAAATCAAATGGCAGTGTCCGGGATTATACGAAAACTTAGTGAAGAAGTCGTAAACCGTATTGCTGCCGGTGAAATTGTACAAAGACCCGCTAACGCTTTAAAAGAGCTGATTGAAAATAGGCAAGTATCCAGAATACTTCAGAAAAGTATTATTTAATTACTGGTTACCGGTGCCCTATAGTCACATTTAATTTGTTGATTTAATTGCTAATATTGCTAATAACTTTTCACAGCGATCGGAACAGTCTGGCTATCGCTTGATCGTTATAACCAAGTGGAAGTGGTAATTAATTTTTTAGCCTTGTACAAATATGTGGCTAATTTTTTATTGGCTACTAGTCTATTGACTAGTATCCAATAAATAATAAGTACATAGCTGACATGACTGAAATTTAAACCAAAATGAAACAGTTTCCTTAGGCCTCAGGTTATTTTCGGATTAAAGCAGTTTTGGTTTTGGTAAATAATGTTTTTGAAGTGGCTAGTCCAAATCTCCATGGTTGCATCTGAAACCATTACTCTTTAGATGCTACTAAAAGCTAAGATAAATTCTTACCTGTTTCAGCCTTGATGCAGCATCAACAAATATAATTATAACAGTCAAAGCAGGAGGACTGAAATACTTACAAGTAAGCTGTAAAATTAAATCTTATAAAATTGCTCCCTTCTCTTAACTTTTCCTTAAGGACTGGCTACATGCAGCAACTGCATTCATATATGTAACTGTTTGCGCAAAGAACATAGTGAACTTGTGCAGTGTCCACACAACAGCCACTTGCAATATAGCCCTCTCCAGCCCAGCTACATGCAGTGACTTGCATGCGCAAACAATTGCTGCTTTACATAACAAATCGTCACACCTTTTTGCTGAATGGGCTGGCAGAG
The DNA here is from genome assembly GCA_911728515.1 of Peribatodes rhomboidaria. NCBI lineage: Eukaryota > Metazoa > Arthropoda > Insecta > Lepidoptera > Geometridae > Peribatodes > Peribatodes rhomboidaria. The sequence continues at coordinate 6,540,078 of OU452190.1, forward strand.
CAGTATGTAGCAGATGACATGAAATAGTGTTGCCGGGCCTTTCCTGTGACATACAAATGTTATTTGATTGAAATGTTATCAAAACCTTTTAATCTAATTTTAACTAATATTATAAATGTGAAGGTGAGTTGATTTCTTTGGTATACTTTTATGCCACTACTCAACCAATCATCATGAAGATTGCATGTAGTCAGGGGTACAGAATAAATAAATAAACAGGACATTTGCAGACGCGGACATCTGACCTCAAACCAAGCAAAACTACTAAGTACTATGGCGGCCAGAGACTGATGTACTTATGTAGATGTATATTTTTGAATTCATAGATATTTCCAACCAAACATCAAACAAACATAAATGCTGGTCACATGGATTTATGAGGTGGGAATCGAACCCACACTCCCAAGCTCAGAAGGCAGGTTTACTACCAAATGAGCCACCGAGGCAGTCAAAAAAGACATAGGCTATCTTTCATCATGAAAAAACTAGTTGTTCAAGTGGGATCGCGAGTGAAACTGGGGCAGCTAGTCATACAAGATTGTTATTAGTCACTAGCTGCGCCCTGTGGTTTCACCCGCGGTTAAAAAGTATCCTACATGCTATTCTAGACTATGCCAAATTTCATCCAGATCTGTTCAGCCGTTCTGATGTGAAAGAGTAACAAACATCCATCCATCCATCCATCCATTCTTACAAATTTTTAACTTTCGCGTTTATAAAATTAGTGGGATTATTCTCTAAATCAAAAAAGAAAAAGTGGAATGTCTTTTTTCAAATTGGGTATCATGCTATAAAATCAGAAGAATTAAAAGAGTGACTAGTCAGAAGAACAGGCAAGAAAGTTTTTTTTTTTTCAAGAAATTGTCTCGTTTTATTGCCCCCCAATTGGGGGCGAAAACTGGGGGACAAGAAGAACATCCCCACATTTTATAACATCATATAATTATGTATGCTAGTGGCTACTTGACACTACTGGATCTATGTCTTCTAAATAATAATTAACTTTTTAATGTCCTCTTGTCATTTCAGTAGGTTTTACAGTCATGTGCTTTGAATTTTTCTTCAACAGATCCAAGACAACGGCACAGGCATTCGTCACAGTGATCTGGGTATAGTCTGTGAAAGGTTCACCACCTCCAAGCTCTGTAGATATGAGGACCTGCAGGAGATCAGCACTTATGGCTTCCGAGGAGAAGCTCTGGCCAGCATCAGTCACATTGCCCACCTTAATATACTCACCAAGACAGCAGCTGACAAATGTGCCTACAAGTTCGTGGTTTTAAATTTTTTAAACTTACTCGTACTTCTAATTAATTGAAACCTTTAAAGTCCTTAATGGGTTCTATAATCTGCCAGATCTGCATGATTGCTTTGTAAAAAAGTCCTACACAAACACAATGACTGTCAGAGGCCATAGCTTGAAGATGCCAACACAAATACTGCTCGCCACATTCTCAGCAACAGAGTTGTTCATACATGGAATAGGTTGCCTGAGGATGTGGTCACTGCTAAATCCATCAACGCATTTAAGAACCGGCTTGATGGCTGGTTGCACCAAAAGCAAATGTCTCTGACAGACATTTGAATGTGGATAAAACAATATTTGTGCGAACTTTTAGTGAATTTGGACAATTTTAATTCAACACAGTGTGATGTAGGCACATCAGCCCTAGCCTGCTCGCCTATAATTAAATAAATAAAATAAATAAATAAAAATAATGCTTCTCAAGGAATTTTGAGGTTTCCTTCTATTTGGAAGCTTGGACAAGTCCTTTTGCAACCTTGCGCCGATGATCCAGACTTAGAAGTTTGAAGTTTTGTGTGTCTCTCTTTCTCTGTGTGTGTGTCTCTGTGTCTGTGGCATAGTAGGTAGGTAGATCCCAAATGGATGAACCGATTTTAATTTTGATTTTTTTGTTGTTTGAAAGGTTAATTAGTCGGTAGTGTTCTTAGCTATGATTAATGAAAATCGGTGTTGATGAAAATCAGTGTCGGGGGTTTTTCAAATTTTCAATGTTTACTTGTTCCTCATGAGGAAAAAACCTCATAAGAAAGTGAGATAACTTGTGAGATTGTGTGATTAGTTAGTAATGTGATGGGACATAATTTGGGAAGTTTTACATCTTGATTAATAACAGCTTGAAGCTTTTAGGAGTTTCTTTGACTTCAACCCTCAACTTCGGCTGCTATATTGAGTCTAAGGCTCAATTAGCTGCTGAAAAGCTGGGTATCCTCTCGAAGGTGCGACGGTACTTTGCACCGGAACAGCTGCTGTCATTATATAAGGCACAGGTTCGGTCGTGCATGGAGTACTCTTCGCACCTTTGGGATGGATCGGCCAAGTATCAGCTCGAGACGTTGGAGTCTATCGAGAAACGTGCCAAGAAGTTTATTGGCAACGACTCCCTTGTCCAGAATAAACTTCTAAGTCTGGATCATCGGTGCAAGGTTGCTAGTTTTTATCGGATACATTTCGGGGAGTGTGCATCTGGTTTGCATGACCTTATTCGCCCGTTCTCCTATAAAACAACCAAGAGTACAAAAAAGCGACATCGTTTTATGGTCGACATACCAACAACAAGCACGCTTTGGTTCCTCATTTCTTATACGGACCGCTAGAGTGTGGAATACTCTGCCGGAGTGTGGGTTCCCTGACACTTATAATCTGAGTGTCTTCAAGTGTCGAGTGAATCTGTTTTTTCTAGGCAAGCGTGCTCCATCGTAGGCCGCATCACTGCATAACATCAGGGACCCTATTCGGAGATTTGAGATTGTCATCTCACCATTTTTCGTCCTTGTTGCTCTCGTTTGAAACGTCATAGGTGTGAGAGTGACCAAGATAAAATCTCATCTCATCTCACTTGCAGGAATAGGCCTCCAGGCATGCTTGCGGCCAAACGCAAACTTAAACTAAAAAAATGTTACCAACACGATTTTAATCACGAAATAAAAACTTATGATTTTATGAAACGGGAATTATTATACTCATGTACGATTTAGTCGATTAATCCGACTAAAGAGTTTTAACCGCATTCGGCGTTCTTTATCAAGGCGAGTGCGTGTGCGTGGCTGCCTCTTTATATACGTATCTAAACTATGTTTAGACAAATTATCTATTTTTTAATACTTAGCCTAATAAATAAACATTTCTGTACGTTCAATATGCACATGAAAGTTTAATATGTAAGTGAAGTAGTCCTTATGTTTATATAATTATTTCTAGAGCATCGTATGAGAACGGCAAGCTGAAAGGTGCAATAAAAGCTTGCGCTGGTAACAACGGCACCCAAATCACTGTAGAAGACTTGTTTTACAACGTAATTGCTCGCAAGAAAGCCCTACGGAGCCCCAACGAGGAGTACACACATATACTAGAAGTGGTCAGCGGATACGCCATACATAACAGCCATGTGGGTTTCACCTTGAAAAAGTTTGGTGAAAACACTGATTTAAAAACTCCAATCAAGTCGTCTGTGATCGAAAATGTTAGGATTGTAAGTATATTTGTGCTATTATAAATAAATAATCAATTAATTAATTTGGGACATTTTCACACACGTTCGCCTGACCCCAAAATAAGCAAAGCTTGTACTATGGCTGCCATAGTCTGATTTACATCTTTATATTTTTAAATACATACTTAATTAAATATTAACACCCAGACATCAAGTGAGCCACCGAGGCAGTCATAAATATAATGATATCACTAAGCTGATATGTTAGCATTAAGGAAGAAAAAATAATAACAATTGAAATTAGTCAATAACTTGGTTGTTAGCCCGTATTTGGGGGACTCCTCCTGGTACCGACTAATGATAGTTCGTCGACAGACCTCGGTCGACACATGGTATAAACTACGTCTATTTCTGGTGGGAGGCTTCGGCCGTGGCTAGTTACCACCCACCGGACCAAGCCATGCCGTGAGTTAACCTAGTCGTGTTTCGGGATGCAGTCCAGTGTAACCGTTCCGAAGACGGGTCTGAGCAGTAGCGCACTTGTGGCGCCTCACTCAACTGCCGTCTTTGTACTTCTTCACTCTACAAAACTTCAAGGCTAGAGTGAATTAGTAGTACCTTATAGGTCGTCGTGCTCCATCTTAGACCACAACGTCGCTTAACATCAGGCGAGTTGATGGTCAAACGCCGACCTATTCTAGATAAAAAAAAACGGTCAATCGAGGCTTGAGCAAGACCGAAATAAGTCATTTACAACAATTTCGAAAGAGACGGAAGGCGATAACGTCATTACGTTTTTGCTGAATGCCAGACCTTGCTTGGTTGGATCATGGGTCGACATACAACATGCGGGTGTTGCCTGAAAGCAGCCTTGACCAATGGCGTGCGAAAACACAATCTCTCGCACGCCGCATGCGAGCAACAACGACCAATGAAATTGAGAATTGAGCCTTGAGTCCTGTCAAGCTCGCAGCGCACTCCGTTCGCTCGGCCGCGTCGCGCACCGCCAGCTGCTCAAGTTCGCCGACTCCTCGCATGATTCGCCGACTGCCGAGCTGAGCTCAGCAATGAAGCGAAGCTCTCCGACGTCGTCCTAGTCCAGTCGGGGCAGACATAAAACTAGCCTGAAATAGAAAAAATTCCGGGGAGCGATTTTTTTTTAAACGTCGTGGGGTTGGTTGGAAGTATAAATCTCGATTTTCTAACTAATCCCGGTAGAGGGTTCGCCGCCATCTTGTTTTAAAGTTATTTTTTTTAGTTTTTCTGAAATAACTCATTTTCAACCAAAGTTGAAGAAAATAAAATTCCATCCATTACGATTTTTTTGATAGACTTGATAGTATAACTCTGCAAATATTGATCCTAGCCTGAAAATGATTATGACCAAACTTGTGAGGAATTAAATTTCCAACAACTTTGGATAACGCCAACATAAATAACCAACTATTTCCAACAATTTTGCTCTAAAGTTGAAAATTAACGAGTTATTTCAGAACAACGAAAACATTTAACTTTAAAACAAGATGGCGGCGAACCCTCCACCGGGTTAGTTAGATAATCGAGATTTATACTTCCAACCACCCACGACGTTTAAAAAAAAATCGCTCCCCGGATTTTTTTCTATTTAAATGTCTACCCCGACTGGACTATCCGGCGGACGGACCGCTAGGCGAGCGCGACGCAGTGCACCTCTCGTCGCTGAGAACAGGCGCGACCGCATCGCGGCGCTCCGCCAACTCGCACGAAGCCAAGCATCGCCCGTCTTCGGCGCCCGTGGCGCCAGACGGACATAGCACCACCGTGGAGGTCGAGCTAGCTCTCTCCGCACACTCCAGACCATTCCACAAGGGTGGTGACTGAGTTCGCTCGCCCCGCCTGCACCGGCATCGATTCGCATTTACGGTGAAGCCATCATCCACGTCGGGGGGCCGGTGATCGATATTCTCCCCGACGCCCGCCCGGCCCAGGCTCACACGGCGCTAGCCACTTGGACATCCGCGGATTGGGGGTTGATGTTCCCCCGCACTCCGCTTCGGCCCGGCGCACCACGCGCCAGCCACATATTACTACAAGTGGGGTCGAGCTAGTCTCCCCCCACCTCACCTCATCGGACACTACATGAGGGTAGGCTGACTACCCTCACTCACCGGATCGACTAATTGAATTCCCGCACGCGTTGAACAACGCGCGCGCCTACCCGACACAGCCGCGGCACCTGTCCTCACCGGGTCACCCTCTGTTTGGGTCCCAGCTGGATCCGTTTGATGGAACCGTCGAACCGCTGTGGACCACCGGAACGAGAGCTGAATGTGGCGAGTGTCACATAGACCTTACTCCTGAGGCGGCTCGTGGGCGAGCCGTCACAGCGTCCAGCCAGCGGACACTCGGCACCGGGTGACTAGTCAACGCACATCTCCGAGGTCTCCCCTCTCGGCTTGATTAAGACTCTGCACCATCTGACGGTCTTCTCGCCACCCGGCTCGAGGCACGAACCGTCGGCATCACTGAAACCGCCGCCTAAGCAGCACTTGGACCAATGTCCCAGCTCCGTAGCGCTACGTCATGCGGGGCACACTAACCTACGGACGGACTTCTGCAGACCTCAGGCCTGCAGGCATGGCCCTCCACAACTACAAGCCAGCCTTGACACACCGGCCGGGTGAATTTCTCCCCGGCCACACCACTCCCGGACACGACCCCTCGGCCGCCTGGCCTAGAGGGATCCCTCCCTCGGCTTCAGTTACGTAGCAAATGACATTAAAAACTTACATGTTCACATAATTAACAAATAGGTGCGTGCCTTCAGCTGGATCCGAACCGCTTCCTCTGGCTTGACAGGCAAGTCTTCTCCGACTAGGCTTACTTGGCTAAATTTGTACTTAATCTAATTAAACCTGTTTGTCTAGGTCCACGGAAACTCCATAGCTCGAGAACTGATGGAGATAAAACTGGACGAGCCCACGTTGAAACTGTCACTGCACGGATACATCACAAACGTGAACTATTCTAATAAAAAGGGGACCATGCTGCTGTTTATAAACCATAGATTGGTGGACTCACTTGGTAACTATTACTATTTTTTATGATTTATAACACGGGAATTACTCACGCAAGATTTAGTCGATTATTCCGACTATAGTTTCAACCGCATTCGGCGGTCTTCATCAGGGCGAGTGCGTGCGCGGCTGCGTCTCGCATAGCACTCAATAAGTACTTCACGTACTTTACGTACGTACGGGAATTACTCACGTACTTCCCGCGAGAAGTACAATACAATACAATATATCTTTATTGCACACCAAAAACTACATGAAAATCTTAAAAACTAAAAAACATTTTTCGGCAGTACAAGGGCGACCGTATCGCCTAAAGCGATTTCTTCCAGGTAACCTTTGGATGGACAGGAACTTACAGAAATACGAAAAGGGTAGGTGGTGTACATAAAATTAAATTAAAAACACTTAAATTAAATTAAGTACGTGAGTAATTCCCGTTTTATAAATCATAATGTGTGAAAAACACGTCAGTTTCCATAATAAAATAATACTATTTTTATTTTAACCGACGAAGCGGAGGAGGTTTCCGAGTCGACGCGAATATTTATACTTACGCATAACTTTTTACATAGTAGTCCGATTTTGAAAATTATTTTATTATTGGAAGGAGTATACCCTCTAGTCGGCGCCTAACAAGCAAATAAGGTAATTAATTACCTATGTAAAGCGTGATGCGCGTCGGCGGAGTAAATAAGCAAAGATTACCCAAGTTAGGCGCCGACTCAAAATTACTTAGGTATACTTACATTAGTTTAAGAACTTAGTTATTCATTTTACTTAGTTCAACTTAGATTTAACAGTTTTTTCTGCGGTTAAATTTTTTGTAAAAAGTTTTTATTTTAATTATTTTGGCTGCTTTGAAAACTTAGGGCATGAATCTCGATTTGAAGGTGTGCGCAGACCGCATCCTAATTTCTGCGTACGCTGCGTGTACAACAGCCTCTCGCTCTGGCAGCAAATAATGCTTATTGACAGACAGAGACAACGATATTTACTAGCTCAATGCTGATGAAGTAGTCTGCATTGACGGCCGATCATTAAGAGCTGCATGCTAAAACGAATCTGTCTTGAATCTCGATTTAGCTAATGTAGATCATTAGAAATTGTAGCCAATTTGCTATTTCAGACTAATCTATCTCTGTGCCAAATTTCATCCAGATCAGTTCAGCTGCCCTGGCGTGATTGAATAACAAACAAACAACCATTTATGTAAACTTTGTATAGGGTCAACTGGGGCAAATGTGTCTGTGAGGCAATTGCGTCTTTCGAGAATTACTGACAAACCCTTCACAAATTAGGCGCCACCTAGGTTCATCTTTTTTCTATCTTTAGTTGCAATAATCTGTACAAGATGGCCTTATTCGTAATTGCCTTATTTGTAATGGGTTTGACCCTACATAATATTAAGAGTGATTTTCTTCTATTTCAGCTATAAGAAAAGCTGTTGATTCAATCTACTCAACGTATTTGCCGAAAAACGCACACGCGTTCGTATATCTTAGTATTGAACTAGGTAAGACTAAAACGCTTATTTAGATGACTAAACTTACTACTTGGCTGAATTTAGTCATCTTAATTCAGTTGTTTCTGAATTTAGTCCAGTATAATCGCATTCAGGAAGCTAGCAGCCTAAATTCAGAAGCAAGGATGGCTTGTGACTGACTGAATCATTTAGAAGCTTCTGAATTTAGACGACTAAATTCAGCCAAGTGTAATAAGCGCTTAAAACGATAGACATTTTTTTTTCACCTTAGAAGCTCGGAAAGATTTTGTTTGTCATTCGAAATCTGAGTGTAAAAGTCTATTTTATCGGCGTGGAAAGGGTTTTTAAAATGAGAACCTTAGAATAATCGCACTGGCCAGCAGGACTACATGATAATAAAAAAACATTAATTTCCTCGTAGTGAGGTGAAAGTTGTGAGTTTCGCTCGGCAGCAAAGTTATTCGGCATCTGGTTGTTTTTTTAAACCTTCGCTACGCTCAGGATTAAATGCTAGAATCCTTTGCCTTTTCTTGCCTGTTTCTCTGAGTCTTTATCCGAACAAGGCGGTCGAGTCTATTTAAAAAAAACTTTGACGTTCATAAGTCTGGTGACAGGTTCGCCCCATGTATCATTTAGGACTGAATAGCTTCCGGCGAAGTGTGGGTGTTGTATTATATCTCTTTCTCTGCCAGCCTCCTTGGGGGAAAAAAGCGTGTTATGATATGTGTAGCGTAACGGGACGCTCTAGCGAGCGTAACGGGACAATAGAGTCATCCTTTTTCGTGCGTGCAGCCGGCGATCATCTATTTATTAGACGTTGTCACGTCAAAAAGTTGTAATTGAGGCAAAAATAGCCTAAGACACATTTTAATTTTACAGATCCCAAAAATGTAGACGTGAACGTGCACCCGACCAAACACGAAGTTCAATTCTTGTATGAAGAACAGATTATAGAGAAAATCAAGTCGTGCATAGAAACGAAATTGCTTAGCTGTAACTCCACAAGAGTCATGTACACACAGGTGAGAAATAAGTACACTACTTCGGAGTCAGTGGATTCATATTATAGGGTAATATTAGTTAGTGTTGGTGTGGGAGAGTATGTAGTGGAGCGACTACCCTATATGTATCACTCTCACTAATTATGTATTACTATTGCTGACTCCAAAATGTGGTAAATGAAAAACCTTTCACGATACGACTACTTTACTGCGATGTTGGCTTAGGACTAAAACAATAGCGTGTGATTAAATCTATGCTTAACTATAGCTATAGGTACGTTACTCATAGATCGCGTATCGCGTTACACTTGTGGTGTGATGTAGGTAGGTAATGTAGGTATATAGCCCTACAATATCATATGTTGTATGTGCTTATTGTTCGTGCCAATATAAACATATTTGATTTGATTTGAAGGGATAAGGCCTTATGCTGCGCACAGACAAAAGCAAACGATATGCTGAGTCTCGTTTTATTTTATTGAAACGAAACGGGATGAAGCGTATTCTTTGGCGTTCTCTGGCTTGGTCTGTACTCTGTACTCTGGTGGTATGTTTGTTACTCAATCACGCCAGAACGGCTGAAGGGTTCTGGATGAAATTTGGCACAGAGATAAATTATGGCCTGGAATAGCACATTGGATACTTTATCAAAAATAAGTAACGTTTAACACACAGTTCCCCACAAGGTTTCCCTGTGTCGGCGATGCCATAAAACACACAAAGACAATCAGCTAACACTCAGACCCAGAACAGATATTTAAATTTATCATTCAAAATCTGCCCGTCCGGGAATCGAACCCGCACACGAGGCAACCGAACTCAGATTAGGCTAGGAGGGTAGTCCCAAAAAAACCTGGTTAAAAAAATATTTAAATAGGTACTTGTAAAGCAGGTTTTATAGGTTCGAGCAAAACTTGCCTCTTTGTGCCAGATGTAACCTTTATACATAGATGTCGTGTTGCATTAGGCCTCTACAGTGGCACTACAATTCATCGCATCGACACTTAAATTTGTTTAAATGTATGTTCAACAACGGTCTCAATTTAAGTCTTATCATTCCCAATAAAGTTGATGACATTGGCTAAACTGTTTTAGCACATTTAGGCGTCGTGACATCGACGCGATCACAGAGCGACTGACAGCGAAACAAGGCTTACACTTGATCTAAGCCTTGTTTTCAAAGTGCCATTTTTCGTATTGAGACTTTACATCTATGTATATCTGGAGGGCTATTCTTGACCCATTAGATGAGATCTGGTCACTTTCACTCCTAAGACTTTTCAGACAGGAAAGACAAAGATCAGAAAATATCTCGAACTCTAGCAATAGGGCCGATCGAAACCTTTGTCCTAATAAACTCACTTCCAAGTTTCTGAAATTCCAGGCGAGATTACCAGGAGCCTCTAATGTCGAGGAGATCGTTAGGAAGACCACGGACGCGGCTAAAGTATACGCGAACAACATGGTTCGTGTGAATTCCGACACACAGAAAATAGAGAAGTTTTTTCCGGCTCTAACTAAACGGGTGACAGACGCCGACGAGACTATTTCAAATTACGTAAAAGAAACTAGAAATACAGAAATGGATGTAGACGATATCAACCCTATCCAGAACGACCAGCACAATGATGAAATAACCAACGAGATTGAAAAACAAGTTCCAGATAATCAAACGAATAGAATGAATCAAGATATTAACAAGGAGATTCAAAATAATGATCTAAATATTCAAGAAAATAACGAACAAAATGCAATTGAAGATAAAAATATAGAAACAGAGGCAATGGACACAGAAATTGATGAAATAAACAACTCATTAATTCAAGAGCCGAAACAAGCAAACAGAATCCAAGATAGATGGAAACTCCATGCTGCAGATCAAGCAAATATAACCTTTATTGATCCCAAAGAATCGTTTAAAACTAGGAAGTTTCAGTACGAGAGAATAGAAACGAAATTGACAAGTGTAAAGCAGCTGAGGCTAGATGTTGAGAACAGGTGTAACATGAATCTGAGAGAAGTTCTGGCAAATTTGATTTTTATAGCGTGTATTGATAGCTATAGGTCACTGATTCAGCATTCGACGAAGTTGTATTTGTGTGATACTACTAGATTGACGTGAGTATAGTTGATTGAATCAGGCTTTACTTTGCGGAAGTTCATCTTCAAAATTGTTACTTGAACTAATATCTAGTGTAATTCCGCTTTAACGTCGCATTAAGTACATCGAGGAATATGAATTTTCTATACTATTCTTAATTTAGATTTTTTTTTAATTAATGACATTTACTAGAAAACTTCATACAAATTGAGTTTTGAATCAAAAAAAATTTTTTTTTTTTTTTTAGGGAAGAACTGTTCTACGAAACGATGCTCTTCGACTTCCAGAACTTCGGGCTGATCAAGCTGTCCAACCCACTGCCCTTAGAAGAACTATTCGTTTTGGGACTGACACAAGAGACTGACTGGAGTCCTGAACTAGGTGATTTTTGAATACATTTTTTATTACTACGGCACCACAGAGTCTAGACCACTGATATCGCACCTGTGGCTCTATTCGGAGATTTCAGATTTTCAATAGCCTCCCAGGGGGGCTATTCCTGCGCGTGAGATGAGATGAGATTTTATCTTGGCCACTCTCACACCTATGACGTTTCAAATGAGAGCAACAAGGACGAAAGAAGATGAGATTAAAATCTGAAATCTCTGAATAGGGTCCCTGATCGTGTACAAAACAATCGCATTGATTCTACGCCTCGTTTCATGATGGTTTATTTAGAAAAAAAATATCTACAAGTAGCTCTTTGAGCTGTAGACCTTGATGCCGACGTCTGTCTTCCTCACAAGATCCATTTCCTTATCCGATTTGAAAAAACTCGTGAAACTTTGTGAGCAGGTCCGATAATTATACAGTTTTTGAAGTTATACTTCTTTTGGCGCGATAGAGAAAAATGATGAGAGTGAATTTTTACGATGCGCGCGCACACCGACACCTAAATTCTACATCGTGAAGTTAGTTCTAGGTGGCATGAAAATTGATAACTATGTTCAAGTTGTATATTCTAGTATTTTTATATTTAGAACACGTGTTTCGTAAGAGTACAATTAAACAGTGAATAAATAAATATTATTTTGGAGTTTTTATTAAATCAATTTCATATACGACGGTGATAGTATTTACTAATAATTTATTATTTATTAGTATATCTATAAATATTGAATATTAGTGATAAAACTGATTCGAATAAACTGTTTTGAGTGTTTTGAGTATTTTTCTAACGCGTGTATAAGTACACACACTCTTTTTTTTTCAGTTTTTGGAAATTTAATTTTTGGAACCTACTCACAAAATTTCTAGAGAATTGGTTGTAGAGGAAGACTGTGATCCGGATAGAAATCCAGACAGAAAGCATTTTAGTCGAACCTGAAGCATAGACGCTTCACTCCCTAACGACTAATGTCGACTAATGATATTGTTACAAGCTGGGTTAGGATAAAAGGAATGAAACGTCGATGTATCCGAACATTCACTTTATTCACCAATTACACACACACAAACACTGTTACACTACACTAGACACTTGCACTATAACACTCTGAACACTTCTCGTACAATTACTTTGATGTTAGCACTTTGAACGCGTAATCAAAACTGACTACTGAGTCGTCGGTCGCCCGCGTATTTATACAAATTTTAGATATCCAGAACATTCGATTAAACAATAGCGCAGGGACACAAAAAGTTGTTTATCACGCGGAAACACGCGTTCAATCTAGAACATTCGGACAGTACAAAAGATTGAAGTAAACACCCTATTATTCAATAGATAAAAACATCATAAAACGGTGCACAACAATTGCTTTCCAGAAATATCTCTTTTATTCCGGATTTTAACAACGGAACGCGCGCGACTCGAGCGGCTACTATTGTCTAATCTGTGTTACCTATCGGTAGTTGTATACAACATCGCCACAGATTAGCGTATGGTTTCTTCATCGGCTGCGACTGGCGTAACAATAATTACAATGATACTAATGATATTTACAATGATACTAAATATTTACAATTATACTAATGATATTTACAATGATACTAATGATATTTAGTTATTTTCCAGGAGACGCGAGAGAACTGGCGCAGCAGATGACCGAGATGCTAATCACTAAAAGGGCGATGCTTTTCGAGTATTTTTCACTTGAATTAAACGCTGATGGAGAGCTGTTGGCGCTGCCCTTGCTTTTGGGTGAGAATTTATATTTTAGTTACAGTTTAAGAAATAATATAATCATTTTTATAATTTCTTGGTATGCTAAGGTAAAATATATTGCTTATTAAGAGCACACTAGCGATTTGCAAGCGTTAACACCGCGGCCGCGGAGCCAAAGATTACTATAGTAAGTAGTAGCCAAAGATTGATATAGTTACTATGTCGCAGAATCTAGAAATATTCGCGACGTCATCGCCGCGCACTCGTCGCGATCACGCTGTGCAATCGCCTCGCTTTGAAATCGTTTGAATCGCTAGTATGAAAGAGCTCTGTCAGTTGCCTTACAAAAATGTCTTGCAAGGCAACGTCAGTCACGATCCTACTAATATTATAAACGCAAAAGTTTGTAAGAATGGATGGATGTTTGTTACTCTTTCACGCCAGAACGGCTGAACAGATCTGGATGAAATTTGACACAGAGATTGACTATAGTCTAGAACAGGGATCACTAAACTATTTTGGACAATTGACCCCTTTTCCAAAATAAACTGTTACCTCAGACCCCAACGGCCAAATAACCTATTTTTAAGATCAACCCCCTTATTCATAATGGTCCGCTAACTTAAAACAGCTGCTACAGAGTGTTATTTTTCATTCTGACTTAGGTCAATAGAAGAAGACAGAGTGAGAATTAGCAATGCTTTAAGTTAGCTTAAAGCTAAGTGCTAAGAATTTGTGTTAATTTAATAGGGGTCGATTTTTAGACCTCGTCGACCCCCAAAATCAGTTTTCGTTTATGTTGACCCCTAGGAAACTAATATCGACCCCAAGTTTTGTGAGCAAGGGGTCGATATCGACCACTTTGGGAATCCCTGGTCTAGAATAATACATAGGATACTTTTTAACCGCGGGTGAAACCGCAGGGCGCAGCTAGTATAAAATATTGTTGTCAAATAATTATCACAATGTTCACAGATGGCCACGCTCCATTCATGGGCGCTCTACCCACCTACCTAGTAAAGCTAGTCACAGAAGTAAACTGGGACTCTGAAAAGGACTGCTTCGACACCTTCAGTCGCCAGACCGCCATATTTTACTCCCAGCCCAACCCGGACACTTCGCCGGACTTGGAGAAGAGCGAGCATTGGAAACAGGAGTATGTCATATTCCCAGCGATTAGGAGGAACTTTCTCCCTCCGACTAGTTTTGTGAGCAACGGAGCGATACTGCAGATAGCCGCGTTGAATGATCTGTATAAAGTGTTTGAGCGTTGTTGATTGTTGTAGTTTCTAAGTTTAAAAGAAGTAAATAAAGACATATTTTCTTACCGATTTATTTCTTATTTGTAACTAGGGTAGTAGTTGGTAACCCTTCCATAAAGTGGCCTCCCATCTGACCTAGCATGCGCGCGCAACAAAATTCTTCTGGTCACTCTTTGTCGTGTGAGAACGTGACAAGGCTATGTGTTAACATAAGTCTGTCTCGATAAAAACCTTTAATCCACGTTCGTAACCTGATCTTTGATAACCAAATACGAACATGGAATTTTTTTCTTGCTTGATAACTAGTTATAAGAACGGAATGTACCTACTTGCACTTTTCATAACCAGCTACGAAAATGGTTTTTTTTCTCAGTTCATAACTGTACTGTGTAATAAGTGGTGACAGTTGGGAAGTTTTCAGTGTGTCTCGTTTACCCTCGTAAACGAGACACACTGAAATTATTTTTCATTATTAACCGAAAGGAATCGGTTAATAATGAAAAATAATTCAAATAAAAAAATAAATTTGAGAAAATATTCGGTAGTTTTTTTATAGCATTTTCAAATAAAAAAAGTTATCTGGCGGACCCTTTAGATATGATCAATGTGTAGCCGTAGTTTTACAATATTGTGTTGTTTTATAACATTTTGCTGTTTTGTTACTTATCAAACAGAAACTATCTAGAATATTGCGCTGCGTTTTTCATGGCAGTAAAAAAAACTCAATTCTGTTTGAAAGACAAATTACTCATTTATTCATCCAAAAGTGAGCCTTACATCTACTTAGATCTCAAAAAAGATCTTTTTAGATAAAACTTGATCTTATAACCTAAAACTTAAGACTAACAGTAGCAATATGAAAGGTAGAGGACGCATGTCTTCATTTACTTAATTCTACGTGTCGACGACATAGTTGGGATGAACAACTAGTAAAGGATCATCTTCTGTTTCTTGTTCTGCGGATCTCTGTGATGCTCGAAGACCGGTCGTGGATAGCGGAATGATTACTTGATCCTGAAAAGAAATAATTTTCATTTTAAGCACAAACTTACGATTTTCTTAGCGTGGTGTTAGACTATTTATGCTGCAATACTGGCCCGATAGTATTTTGAGTGTGGCTCGGCCATACAGTCATGCATTTCTAGCATGGCTGAAGACAACCAGGCTAGTCGGCAATATTGCCAGTGTTATTATAATATAATAATAAATAATATAATATAATAGTGTTAATAATGCCAGTGAAAATATGGCTAGTCTAGAAACGCCTTAGTTAATGCGCCTTTGATTATAAAAATGATTCGATATTTTACAACAAATTTATAAGGTCAACTGGTACAATTCCGTCTTTAGAGAATTATTGACAAACCCTTCACTAATTAGGCGCCCCCTACATATTTTCTCTATCTTAAGTTGCAATAATCTGTACAATTATTAGTTAGTTGCCTAATTTGTGAAAGGCTTGTCAGTAATTTTCGAAAGACGCAATTGTACCAGTTGACGCTACTTGCTGTTTTAATCGAACAGCACTAAACTGATTCGATAATTTGTTCATGACATGTTTAGGAATATGGTCTAGAACCAAACTATTTTTGTATATTTTTTCTAATTACGTTGATTGTATTCTGTTTTGTAACATAACATAACAAATCGTCACGTTTGGCAGAGGTGTTATACAACACCCCGATTTCGCAGGACGATAGTCATTCCCAAATGTGACAAGGAGCGAGCCTGTCGTCATACACCAGGCTCGCTATGTAGCAGATGACATACAATACGCACATATGTTCACACACTTAACAAATTGGTGCGTGCTGTCGTCTGGAATCGAACCCGCTCCCTCCGGCTTGAGAGACGGACCTTCTCCAACTAGGCCATCATCGCTTAAATAAATAAATATTAAGTTAGTTAATTAGAGACACAGTGTGACACGTACGTGGTACATGAGGCGGTCGATGACCTTCTCGACGAGAGTCTTCCTCTGCAGCAGCTCGTCCTCGTCCTCGATGGCGCCCTGCGCCACGAGCTGCTCCAGGTACCAGCTCACCGCCGCACTCTTGCGCATGCCCGAGCTCTCCGAGCCTGGGTCATTGTTTCATGTCAGCAAAATACTTATTTAGACAAGGCTGCAAAGTTGTTTTTTGAACGCAAGCTAAGGCGCCGTCATAGCACGATTTTTCACCCATACACACGTTTACTTAAGCCTTCTTGAGTTTCATTTAGAGTTGTAAATCGTGAATCATATTTGAGTGTAAAATGAGATCGGCGCGTAAAATAATTTTTTTTTTGCCGATTTTAATGGCATCAATCGTAACAAGGGCACAAATAAGAACAAGTTGCTCGGTTAAACTTTAGAGAACTAATCTGGTTATTTAATAATCGAAAAAAAATGTGGTGTAATAAATTTAAAAAACTTAATTTTCCTCGCTGTAGTGAGGTGAAAAGTTGTATGTTTCGCTCGGCAGCTCGTATTTTGAAGGGTTTCAAAAGAACGAGCTGCCGAGCTATGCTCAGGATTCTATATTTGAACCACTTGCTGCGTTTGTCCTTAATCCTAGTATCCTTTGCTTGCACAGGTTTCGATACATATTGACTGCCTCTGTGGCTCAGTTGGTAGTGAATCTGCCTTCTGAGCTTGGGGGCGAGGGTTCGGAACCTAAGGCAACCATTTATGTGATGAACATCTGTGTTTGCTTTATGTCTGGGTGTTGATTATTTATCTAACTTTGTATTTATAAATATATATGATGTATATCAGTCTCTGGCAGCCACAGAACAAGTTTAGCTTAGTCAGGCGACCGTGTACGACAATGTCCCGAACTTAAAAAAAATATATATTGACATATGTATATATAATCAATAATACCTCTCGTCTCCGCCTCCTGCTCCTCCTTGCGCATGAAGACAACGAGCATGTCGCTCAGAGACTTGTACTCCTCGAACGAGAGGGTCAGCTTCTTCTTGGAGGCCGCGTCGCCGTTCACCGGGGTGTCTGCAACAATATTCACGAAACTAACCTTCGCACTCAGATCAACCTAGATATGATTTAGGTGAAGCCAAAAACCATCCAAAAACTACGCTACTGTCGTATATGTACACAACACGCACACATTGACGCAAAAAACTACGCTACTCGCTTGGTCATTCTTATCTCGACATTATGTGCATTAGTTTATAGTATAATTTCGTGTACATAAATATACATAGTGCATTATAAAAGTGTGGCAAGGACTACATTTTGAGGTTTTTTTTTAAAACTGTGCAGTTTTTTTACAAGCCAGTATTGAAAAAGCCGTAACATTAAACTCTTACAAATATGTGCAGTTTTAGAATATTAAATCTACTGAGGTTGTATTTTGGAACAGAAATGGCTAACGTAGAGTTCGGGAATTAATATTAGTTTTCGTGCAATTGTAAATGTTTTTCATGGCACGCACACAAGTTGAAAAAGAAGTGGCTTCAGCGAGATATAACGCAGTATTCCATCTTTTCCGCTAGGTTGATCTGAGCCTCCGCATTTACAAACATTACATGAAGCAAGCTTTCACGACGTTTCCTCGTGGTCAGTGGTGGTGTTTGTCATATAGGCCGATTTAAACTTAAGAGTCCGGCGACCACTTTAGACTAACTTCGCATTGGCTTAAGGTATTCTATAGCCATTTCGTCTAGAAGAAGAAGACGAGCGAAGAGAGCGAGTAATGACACTGACGAGCCTCTAAAGTTACCTACAGAGTGAAAAAGTGAATTTTTTTATAACTTTTGCACTTCTGTAATCATTCTTAAATAACTAAGAATTTCCCCTGTATTATGGATTCATTTAAAAGCTAATGATGTAGAAAAGCTCCCAATGTAAAGGGATTTTTGATTTGCTTTGTCTATTGAATAAATCAGTCAAAAGTGAACCCTTAAAAATGTGGTCATTTTTCATAAATTCATTCATTAAAAAATTGTATTTTTCGTCTGTTTGTTTTGTTGAATTAATTTCAAGTATGAAATATTTATTACCAGCAGTTCCATTGGGTATATCGTTGTCGACGTCCATGCTTGGCTCGTACTGAGGGTCCTCTTCATCCAAGTGGATGTCAGGCTGCTCCACGCGGATAATGGACTTGTTCAGCAACCTGGGGAGTACACACCAGTTACTACCATAACACACTACACATTACTGGTTATACTGTTACGCCAGTCGCCGCCGATGAAGAAACTATACAATAATCTGTGAAGATATTTACGACTACTATCGGTGTTACAGATTAGGCAGTAGAAGCACGCTCGAGTCGCGCGTCCCATTGTTAAAATCCGGAACATAAGAAATCTTTCTGGAAAGCATTCTTTGTACGTTATGTTTTTATCTATTGAATTATAGGGTGTTTATTTGAATCTTTTGTACTGTCCAAATAATCTAGTTTAAACGCGTTGCTCCGGGAGATAAACAACTTCTTGTTTCCATGCGCTATTGTTTATTTCAATGCTCTGGATCTCTTAAACCCATCTAAATACGTGGACGGTAGACGACTCGGGAGTCAGTTTCGATTACGCGTTCGAAGTGCTAACATCGAAGTAATTGTACGAGAACTGTTCAGAATGTTATAGTGCATGTGTCTACTGTAGTGTATCAGTGTTTGTGTTTGTGTACTTGGTGAATAGAGTGAATCTTCGGATACATCGACGTTTCATTCCTTTTATCCCTACAACAGCTCGTAACAATACTTTACAATACAATAAAATATATCTTTATTGCACACCAAAAACTACATGAAAAACTTAAAAACTAAAATACATTTTTCGGCAGTACAAGGGCGACCTTATCGCCTAAAGCGATTTCTTCCAGGTAACCAGGTAGGTGGATGGACAGGAAATTAAAGAAATACGAAAAGGGTAGGTGGTGCACATAAAACTAAATTAAAATTTAAAAGATAATAATAAGTAATATTAATAATAAGTACTTAAATAAATAACCAAAAATAAATATAATATATATGAATAATTATAAATATTATAAATAAATATATAATATATCAATACATATATGGTTTATTATTATGCGTACCGAATTAGCAAAGAGCGAAATAATGGTTAAATACGAGATTTTTAAAAATGCATACATATCTACATAAGCTTAAAATAAAAGCCTGTACAGTACCTGTAAGCCTCGTGCACGTGTTGCGGCGCCACGTGTCCGCTGCAGTGCTAGCACAGTACCTGTAAGCCTCGTGCACGTGTTGCGGCGCCACGTGTCCGCTGCAGTGCTAGCACAGTACCTGTAAGCCTCGTGCACGTGTTGCGGCGCCACGTGTCCGCTGCAGTGCTAGCACAGTACCTGTAAGCCTCGTGCACGTGTTGCGGCGCCACGTGTCCGCTGCAGTGCTAGCACAGTACCTGTAAGCCTCGTGCACGTGTTGCGGCGCCACGTGTCCGCTGCAGTGCTAGCACAGTACCTGTAAGCCTCGTGCACGTGTTGCGGCGCCACGTGTCCGCTGCAGTGCTAGCACAGTACCTGTAAGCCTCGTGCACGTGTTGCGGCGCCACGTGTCCGCTGCAGTGCTAGCACAGTACCTGTAAGCCTCGTGCACGTGTTGCGGCGCCACGTGTCCGCTGCAGTGCTAGCACAGTACCTGTAAGCCTCGTGCACGTGTTGCGGCGCCACGTGTCCGCTGCAGTGCTAGCACAGTACCTGTAAGCCTCGTGCACGTGTTGCGGCGCCACGTGTCCGCTGCAGTGCTAGCACAGTACCTGTAAGCCTCGTGCACGTGTTGCGGCGCCACGTGTCCGCTGCAGTGCATCTTGGCCATGGCCTCGGCGAGGCGCAGCATGGACTCGAGCTGGCGCACGGTGATGCGCCAGGCGCCGCCCGCGCCGCCGTCGCGCGCTCGCAGCGTCGAGTAGTACTCCACGAGCAGCTGACCCGCTTCCTGACAACGGCAACAGGCTTGTTCAACGAAACGAGCTAATAAGGAAAATAAACGCTGAACGTCATTGGTTGGCGATAAGGAACTTATGTCAGTCCGATTTTGTATCTTGAGCGGTGCGGACGTATTGTTTAGTGCTTATTTCAGTGTGTTCGTAGTGTATGATTTTACGTTGACCCGGCTTGTTTACTGGGCTGATTCATACTTACTTACTTTGTGTATTTTTGGGCTAATTCTTGCTTAAAACAAAGGTTTAAGAAAATATTTTTAGTTTTTTTCATTTATTCTATTCGCACTGGCTAAAGGTTTTCTGTTGCCATTTCGTCTAGAAGAAGACGACAAACGAAGAGAGCAAGTAAAGATACTGACGACCCTTTAAAGTTATCTACAGAGTGACAAAGTTCAATTTAATAATATTTATGACTTTTGTACTTCTCTAACCATTCCTTAATAACTAAAATGTTCTCTTGTATGATGGATTACTTTAAAAGCTAATGATTGTAAACTATTTCTGAAGGGACGGCATTCAAAACCACCCTAATGCAAATGTAAACAACTATTACCTCCAATAATCCAAACCATGTACAATTTGTAGGCAATTTCAGTATGAATCTAATGGACACCAATGAAAAACAACGAGATCCGTCCTCTTCCGTGGTCTAGCCAAAAGTGCCGGTTGGACGGGGCGGACGACTCAGGCGCTACTCCTTCATTCCTTACGCTACATTCATTCATTCGCTACATTCCTTTGACAGTTCGCTCGCAAAACGTCACACAGCAGACCATAGACTGCATTCTTTTGTATGTGTTGCTAACATGATGTAGAAAACGTCCCTATGTAAAGGGATTTTTTATTTGCTTTGTCAATCTACTAAATAAATCAGTCAAAAGTGACCCCTTGCAAATGCGGATATTTTTCATAGCTCTATTTTCTCTTGACGACGTTTTTTTAAAAACTAAAAACATAGAGGCGGAGATATAGTTCATTTAATTGTACATGCTAAATTTCTTCATAATCTGACAAATGGTTGAAATTTTGCAAGCGCGTTTGTATTGAAAATTCAGAGCGTCGCGGAACCCTTGAGCTATTGTAAATTTGATTCTCTACAATTTTAGTTTTAACTACAAAATTTTTAAACTGATTTTTGTTTTGCAACTGAAGGGTAGTTTATAAAAAGAACATACCTTTATCTACACACTTAAGGCAAAAAAGGTTTGGGAGATAGATAGTCCAAAATACTCACTTCAGTAATAATAGGCTTGAAGCTTCTAGAAAAGGCGATATATCTGAGCAGATCCTCCCTCGAGTAGACACAGTCGTATGTCTCTTCTTTGTTACAGTGTAAGTCGACGATTTTTCTCGCTATGGCGTAGTCTACCATTTCACTGCTCTCATCTATGAGGATGAAGAATAGGTCGAAACGGGACCTGGAACGGAAAAAAAATTGTAGAGTCAACTACGGCAAATATATCTGTAGGGCAATTGCGTCTTTCAAGAGTTACTGACGAACTCTTCACAAATTAGGCGGCACCAAATTTTTTTTTTATCTTTAGTTGCAATAATCTGTACAAGATGGCGTTAGTTGCCTAATTTGTGAAGGGTTTGAAAGACGCAATTGCCCCACAGACGCGTTTGCACCAGCTGACCTGTATGGTTTTTTTTGTAACTTTTATGTACAATAGGTCGGCGTTTGACCACCAACTCGCCTGATGTTAAGCGACGTTGTGGTCTAAGATGGAGCACGACGACCTATAAGGTACTCATTCACTCTAGCCTTGAAGTTTTGTAGAGTGAACAAGCACAAAGACGGCAGTTGAGTGAGGCGCTACAAGTGCGCTACTGCTCAGACCCGTCTTTGGAACGGTTACACCGGACTACATATCGAAACACGACACACGATAGGTCATTTCACGGCATGGCTTGGTCCGGTGGGTGGTAACTAGCCACGGCCGAAGCCTCCCACCAGAGTTTGTAACCCGGTTAGCACTACCCGGGGACCACGTGTAGAGAATCAGAATAGAGTACACTCCTACGGAAGGAAGTGGGTAGCTCAGCCCCCAAAAATCACGATGGCGAATTGACTGAGTGAAGATGAGTCTTTAACTTTGTCCTGTCTATGTACAGTTTAACGCCGAAGGCTCAAATTGGTTGAACTTTGGGTTTAAGCTTGGCTGAAATTTGATATTGCAATATTGAACCTCATAACTAGGTGACATATTGGGTTCAATATCCATTTTGGTGTCTAAAGACTGATAAAAATATTGGTGTCTTGAGAAGCGGGCCTTCTTCGACTGGGCTATCATTCCTTTTTAATAATTATTTCATAACATAACATATCGTCACGCCTTTCCCCCGAGAAGGCTGGCAGAGGTGTAATACAACACCCACACATCACCGGACGATATTCAGTCCCAAATGTGACAGGGGGCGAGCCTGTCGCCATACACCGGGCTCCAGTCATGTAGCAGATGACATACAGTACGCACATATGTTCACACAATGAACAAATTGCCGTCGGCTGGGTTTGATCCCTCTCCCTCTGGCTTGCAAGGCGGGCCTTCTCCAACTAGGCTATTATCGCTTTCAGGGTTAAATTAGAACTCGTTCATAATGATTGCTTACATGATAGGCGCTGACAGAGCGACATTCTGCTGTAGACTTTTGGCGCGGTCGTACCGTCCGCCCACTGGGTTGGCGGCGGCCAGGATAGACGTGCGGGCGTTCAGGGTCGCACGCACACCCGCCTGGGAGGACATTGAATGACTTAATAATATAAAATTAATTAAAAAACTGACTTCCCATCATCAAAAGTGGGTTTGAGACAAATCAAAAAGTATATTCTTTATAACAGGAAATACAAATTCCACATCAGTTTGTATGTGACGGAGTTCTGAGGTGACAAACATTAAAATGAGATTGAACATTGAAAATACAATGAGACTTTACATCTATGTATATCTGATTGAAGCTTGTGATGAATATCCTCCGCCACACCTCCAACCTCACCATAGCGATGGATATAGTCTGCTGCTCCATGTCGTTGTCTAACATTAGCGATGGATATAGTCTGCTGCTCCATGTCGTTGTCTAACCTTAGCGATGGATATAGTCTACTGCTCTATGTCGTTGTGTTACCTAAGCGATGGATAGTCTGCTGCTCCATGTCGTTGTCTAATCTTGGCGATGGATATAGTCTTCTGCTCCATGTCGTTGTCTAACCTTACCGATGGATATAGTCTGCTGCTCCATGTCGTTGTCTAACCTCAGCGATGGATATAGTCTGCTGCTCCATGTCGTTGTTTAACCTTAGCGATGGATAAAGTCTGCTGCTCCATGTTGTTGTCTAACCTTAGCGATGGATATAGTATGATGTTCCATGTCGTTGTCTTACCTTAGCGATGGATATAGTCTGCTGTTCCATATCGTTGTCTTACCTTAGCGATGGATATAGTCTGCTCCATGTCGTTGTCTAACCTTAGCGATGGATATAGTCTGCTGCTCCATGGCCTCGTGTATGGCGACCTGGTCGGCGGGGTCCATCTTGTCGAACTCGTCGATGCAGCACACGCCGTTGTCCGCCAGCATCAGGGCACCCGCCTCGATCACGAAGTCGAACGACTCTTCGTCCTGCGGGAGAGTCACAACTTGCAATCTAAACCACCACAACCAAAACAATAAGTATAGCTTGACGTACTCATGGTATGGTAATATACTTCGCCAGGTATAGCATTCTGGTCACGTGAACAACACGTAGTGACGTCAATCGATGCTTAAGCAAAAAAGCATTAAGTAATTTACAAATAGTTAGAATTTTGACTGCCTCGGTGGCTCAGTTGGTAGTGAACCTGCCTTCTGAGCTTGG
Organism: Peribatodes rhomboidaria; assembly: GCA_911728515.1. NCBI lineage: Eukaryota > Metazoa > Arthropoda > Insecta > Lepidoptera > Geometridae > Peribatodes > Peribatodes rhomboidaria. The sequence continues at coordinate 6,564,312 of OU452190.1, forward strand.
GGGTGTGGGTTCGATTCCCACCTAGGGCAAACATTTATATGGTGAACATTTGTGTTTGTTCTATGTCTGGGTGTTAATATGTATTTAAGTATGTATTTCAGTCTCTGGCAGCCATAGTACAAGCTTTGCTTAGTTTGGGGTCAGGCGACCGTGTGTAGAAGTGTCCCGAATTTTATTTATTTATTTATTTTATTAGTTCAAAAACGACTGATGACGATGACAAATCAAATCAAATAATTTAATACGTCAAACATGGGTAAATTTCACAAATTTAAAAAAATAAACATTTAAAGTAGCTGAGCCATGTCCTAAGCTATCGGTATGCGAAAATAGCATTGTCAAGATTGATTGAGAGGGCAACTGAGTATTACGAGTATAACAATAATGTAATTTGGGCAACGGACATGCAATTTTATTTAATTTATTTTTAGAAGTATGTCATAAAATGTCAATAAATAATGTCAAACAATTTTAATGTCACATTCACATTAACACTGTTAAATATTCCAAAAATAATAAAAAAACAAGTGACGTCATTATGTGTTTGGTCCTAAAATGCTAGACCTTGTGTTTTTGGATCATGGACGTACTAGTGTGGGTCGTTCTAGCACTTGTTTGTTTAACGGTTTTAATTTCAAATATATACCGCGGCAAACGGATTCTGGCGAGCAAAGCTGTAAACGCATGGCGTCACCTGCCCACACAGAGAGCAAGAAATCATTTACCGCGAGTGTCCGTCGCTCATCTTAATTGATATTTATCGATTAACTGGCCTTTTATTGTTATTTTCTGTTACAAGATTTACATATTTTATATAATTATACTACATATATTATATCGTCACGCCTTTCCCCCGAGGGGGCTGGCAAAGGAGTAATACAACACCCACACTTCGCCGGACGATATTCAGTCCCAAATGTCACAGGGGGCGAGCCTGTCGCCATACACCGGGCTCCAGTCATGTAGCAGATGACATACAATACGCACATATATTCACACAAAGAACAAACTGGTGCGTGCCGTCAGCGTAGTTTGAACCCGCTCCCATTGGCTTGAGAGGCGGGCGTTCTCCAACTAGGCTATCATTGCTCTTCCATCATTTTACATAAAAGTAGTATACATTTATTAACGTCGCTAAATATTTACCTGACTGTACGATCCCCAAGTAGCAGCTAGTCGGGCATTAAATAAGTTTTAATTTAATGTGCGATTTTAAAAACAACATTTTTCAATCTCATTACATATTTACTGTAACTAGCTACGCCCCGCGGTGTTACCTGCGAATAAAAACCCTATATTCTTTTCTGCACTCCCGACAACTTGTATACAAAATTTCATGATGATCAGTTGAGTATATGAGCGTCAAAGCGTAACAAATAAGCAAACTAACAAATCACTTTAAGAGGGCCGCGACGCTCTGAAATTTCCATACAAACGCGCTTCTCAAATTTCTTGAAAATTTTTTGTCAGATTATGATAAAATTTAGCATGTACAATTAAATTAACAATATCTCCGCCCCTATATTCATGGTTAATTTAAAAAAAAACGTTCTCAAGCTAAAATAGAGCTATGAAAAATTTCCGCATTTGTAAGGGGTCATTTTTGACTGATTTATTCAATAGATAGACAAAGCAAATCAAAAATCCCTTTACATAGGGAGGTTGTCTACATCATTAGCTTTTAAATGAATCCATAATAGAAGGAACATTCTTAGTTATTTATGAATGATTAGAGAAGTGCAAAAGTCGTAAAAAAAAATTAAATTGCACTTTGTCACTCTGTAGGTAACTTTAAAGGCTCGTCAGTATCTTTACTTGCTCTCTTCGCTCGTCATCTTCTTCTAGACGAAATGGTTATGGAAAACCTTAAACCAATGCGAAGTTAGTAAAGTAAAGTGGTCGCCGGACTCTTAATTATTGGTATAGAGAAGACTATAGACTGATTCAAACTTAATGACGGTTGTGAAGTGCGCCGCAAGCGAGACTGCGTCGTCTGGCCTCTCTGTCGCACGCGCGTACCTTCATTTTCGTTACTGCGCAGCGTTTCGCGCCTAACTTCACGGCCGTTATTAAGTTTAAATCGGCCTGTATTGGAATTTGGTACTAGAGGTAATTGGATAGGAATAGATCGTGTACCGTGTGACCGCCCGCGGCTTGATCTCGCTCACTCACTTCAGCAACTGCGATTTGGAAACCGCCTCTTTTTTTGAAGTCAGTTAAAATCTCGTCCAAATTTGTAGACGAGCAACACATTCTCCTAAGTCCTAACGGGTCACACCTTAACGACGGCGGCTGTAAGCTAGCGGCCAGAGAAGCCTTGCCGCTGGTACAGACCGCCCGCGGCGTGATCTCGCTCACTTCAACAACTGCAACTTGGAAATCTCCTTCTTTTTTGAAGTCTGTTAAAACCTAGTCCAAATTTTTAGACGAGCAGTTCATTATCTTAACGTGTCATACCTTAACAACGGCGGCAGTCAATCCAGCGGCTGAAGAGGCCTTCCCGCTGGTGTAGACCGCCCGCGGCGTGATCTCGCTCACTTGCTTCAGCAGCTGCGACTTGGCCGTGCTCGGGTCGCCCACTATGCACACGTTTATATCGCCTCGGAGGGTCGTGCCTGGGGAAGGAAGAAACTTCTAAAAGCCTGGCCATACGCTCAATTTTTAACCCCCAGCGCTAAAAAGACGGGGTGTTATACAAATAATTTATTTCAAAAAAGACAATTACAATTAACCATATGAAAGTTTTGTGTACATAAAGCTTACTTACAAACTGAAAATTGACTCAGAAAAAGTTACTTGTAAGTGTTTGGTGGACTAGCGCCGGTGTCGTTCACTACAGCTTTCTTAAATCTGGCCAAACGATTACGGCAAATATCTATTGTCAGCAACTGCAAACCATGAAGGAAGAACTAGCTGTTAAACAACCGAGATTGGTCAATCGCTCTAGGCCACTGCTGCTTCACGACAACGCAAGACCACACACTGCATAACAAACAACCACTAAGTTAGCTGAGCTACACTTGGAATGTCTGCGACATCCACCGTACTCCCCGGACCTTGCTCCAACAGATTACCATTTCTTCCGGAATTTGGACAACTTCTTACAAGGAAAAAAATTCCACTCCGATGCAGCAGTCCAAACCGCCTTCAAAGAGTTTATTGATTCTCGCCCCCATGGTTTTTATAGTAAAGGGATCAATGAACTACCCATAAGATGGCAAAAGTGCATAGATAACAACGGTGCATACTTTGATTAATTAAATATATTTTACAAAAAAAAAATCGACTTTTATTCCTCCCGTACAAAACGCCAATTTCATACGTAAGGACCTAATAATATTATTTAAGTTATATATTATTATATTATATATTAGTTAAGCTTCTGTGTGTGTGTGTGTGTGTGTCTGTGTGTGTGTGTGTGTGTGTGTGTGTGTGTGTCTGTCTGTGGCATCGGAGCTCCCGAACGGATGAACCGATTTTGTTTGTTTGAAGGTGAATTAGTCGGGAGTGTTATTAGCTATGTTTGATGAAAAACGGTGTCAAGGTTTTTTTTTTATTTTTTATTTATACTTGTATAAATTCCAATTTGCAAGCAAAAATGTGCTATAAGACGGCAGTATAACGCACCAATGGCTTGCACATAACGCTAATTATTATTATCCAATTTAGTTAATAGCCGCCTTCTTTTTATATAAGTTACATACATACATAATAATCACGCCTCTTTCCCATAGGAGTAGGCAGAGACCATTTCTCTCCACTTGCTACGATCCTGGCATACATCTTTCGCTTCTTCTACTTCCATGAGTCTTTTCATACACGCTCATCGGTTACGGGTACTCCTGACCTGGCTTTTCTTTAATACGTCTTCAATTTGGTCGAGATACGTGCGCCTAGGTCGACCCTGACCGACTTGCCCATCCACACTCGCCATGTAAACCTGTTTCGTCAATCTCCTTTCATTTATTCTCTCAATGTGTCCAAATGTGTGAGTATACAAACAACAGTTACAAAGAAAACAAAATAGTGTACAAACCTTCCATAGTAGTTTTAGCGACTCCTCCGAACAGCATGAGTAGGATGCCCCTCTTCACCTCATTGTTCCCGTGGATGGAAGGGAACAGGCTCGTTATCAAGTTGTTGTACAGGTTACGGTCCCGGGACATTTCATACACCTGCCAACAAAGTCAACAATGACAAATTTTTGTAGTACTGTCTTAGTACTTACTTTAAAAGGATTACAGATGTTAAATTTCTTGCTCCCCTCAGTTTCTTGCCTGTTCTTCTGAGGTGAGGCTCCCTTTCCGAACAAGACAGTCGAGTGATTGTTAAAAATCACTTTGTATATTTAAAAAAAAAAAAGATTTCTTGCTGCATATTTTTAGGACTTATTCACCGTATTACGTAAAAGCTGCACGCTGCATATAAGGGGTTCTGACTGTAACCTTCCGGACCAGAAACTTGAATTCTCATGTTTCATGAAAAGCGCCATCTAGTTTTATTTGCTTCGAACTAAAATGTATTTTAAAAAGCTGGTTTATAATTCACCAAGTAGTTAAATATTTATATTAGTTAAAGCTAAGTTGTTTTAAGTAAATTGCATGAAATACGATATGAATGAAATGGGAATGAATGCTAAGCAAGCGATAGAGGCGAATGGAGCAAATGTACATACTGTACCTACCACACGTGATTGCGACAAGGGGCTTGACAGGGAGACTTGAGCTCACCCCTCAGTCTCTTTCATACATTATTTGCTTCATAACCTTTATTAATAGACATTTTTTATGTTTACAATCAAGTTAGTTGAATTATAATTGATAAAAAAAATTATATAAGTACATGCATTTTTATTTATTATAATATAATAATTTTAGCGTTTTCAGTTAAAATACCTGGGTATATTAGTAATTTATGATTACCTAAGGCTAATGTTTAAGCTCCTGTTCCAGGTTCTATGATTTTGGCTGGTATACTATTAAAATTGGGGGCGTCTGGATTATTACTTAATTTTAATTTTTTTACAATAAATTAATATAAAAACTTATTCATGTACGAAAAGTTTAAAATGTTTTTGTCAAGTTGATATTACTTAAATCACCCCTTTAAAAATGAGTTAGAGCTATGTAGTAAAATCTCCTTACCTTATCCCACTCCTTGTCCGTCATTTGCTTCCTCATGTCCTCAGTGGTGAGGTCGTCCATGGCCAGGTCGGCGGTGCCGAACCGGCGAGATATCGCCTGCACACTGCACGCCAGGAACGCTGTCCTGCAACAAACAGGACAATAACATTTGTGGCTCAAAAAAACAAGGTCTAGCATTTAGCAAACACATTTTTTTTTTAATGTAGCAAACTCTGGTGGGGAGGCTTCGGCCGTGGCTAGTTACCACCCACCGGAACAAGCCATGCCGTGAAATGACCTAGTCGTGTTTCGGGATGTAGTCCGGTGTAACCGTTCCGAAGACGGGTCTGAGCAGTAGCGCACTTGTAGCGCCTCACTCAGCTGCCGTCTTTGTGCTTCTTCACTCTACAAAACTTTAAGGCTAGAGTGAGATTATAGGCCGTCGTGCTCCATCTTAGACCACAACGTCGCTTAACATTAGGCGAGTTGGTGGTCAAACGCATGTTTAGTCTGTTGTTAAAAAAAAGGCACGTTCTAATTTGTATTGTTTTTCGAGCAGCGCAAGGAAACGCACCGCTTCTCCCTGAACGAGGCCTCAGATTTAACTTCTAATAACATTCTAAAGACATGCCGATACCGCTAGCGTCTCAGATTGTATGCACAAGTAAAATTACTTTTAAAAACCCGACTGACTGCGAAATGTACCAACCCGCAACTGCAACTCGCCAACTGTATGACACTCGCGCAATGAAGACAAATCTATCATTCATCAAATTCAGTTCAGCTGGCTTCACCGCAGTCAGGAAAAATAGTATAAAAGCCGCTACTGGCTTACGCGCATGTAACGGATTTACGCGTAAGCATGAGGCGACGCCATTTTATTTTTTATTCAGATTTATGAGCTGCAAAGCATAGCAAAGTTTTGTAGAATATACCTACTTACTCTCGACTTGAACAATTTTGATTAAACGAAAAATGTGAACCGAGGACTTCTTACGTACTTATAATGCAGCTCCCGCACCCCCAAAGCCTTCAGCCCCTTAATGCCTTCCATCTGTCCTTCGTTGGAGAGCTTCGTCCTGGTGGTGAGCTCTGCCCTGGCGCCGGGCAGCGAGAGCGAACCCACGTCAGGCACCACTATAAGGGTACCCGTGAAATCATAGCGGTCACCAGCCTGTTGGAAAAATAAAGTATAGGAAATTATTATGAGGATATGACTTAGGGTATATGTTAATTAATATGACTTAGTGTATATGTTAGAGCGATGGCAGCCTAGTTGGGAGAAGGTCCGCCCCTCAAGCCAGAGGGAGCGGGTTCGAAACCAACGGCACGCACCAATTTGTTCATTGTGTGAACATATGTGCGTATTGTATGTCATCTGCTACATGACTGGAGCCAGGTGTATGGCGACAGGCTCGCCCCCTGTCACATTTGGGACTGAATATCGTCCGGCGAAATGAGGGTGTTGTATTACACCTCTGCCAGCCCCCTCGGGAGAAAGGGTGACGATATGTATGTATGTATGTGTGTATATGTTAATGAATATGACTTTTAGCTCTTGCATGCTTGCATTGAAAAACTAGCGTGAGCGTGTTGACAGTCTTTCAGACAAGCGATGACGTTAGTTTACGCAAAAGGTGGCGCCGTTAATTTTGAAATAAGGTAAATTGATATGTCACCCTTTTTAAAGTTCATGAGAAGGGACAGCATTACAGGGTTAGGTTAGAATACATGATCCAGCGTCAAGGCAGGGCCGCGGAAGCGACGCGGCGTATCTGTTGTCTTCAAAAATTAATGATAGTGCGTTCACTCACGTCACTAGACGCGAGGCGGTATCGCGTTGGGGGGCGCGTTTCGACTCTAACGACATTTAATTATTTTGTGATGTTGTATGAAAATATGAAATGGTAGCACAGACGCCCGCGCCTTGACTTCAGTGGCCGCAAACATTGACGCCGCCGCAACTTTTGAGTGAGTGGGCTACGTGCCAAGAAATAAGAGGCGTAAAAGAGTGAAGAGACGCCTATGTCTAACAATATGACAAAAAGGGCTAGTAAAAATAATAACCTGAACAGACTCCACAGCTTCAGCTCTCAAGATGACCTCCAGAGACCGTGGGATGCATCCTCTCGGCAATTCTGCCTGTGTCTCTTGTATGCGAATTTTTTGGAAGTCAACAAAGACAGATTTGTCTGCATCCAGCATGAAGCGCCGACGGTTCGCACATACTGGGTTACGGCATATTGTTGGGATGGTGTACTGAAATAGATATTGATACATAAATGTACACATTGATTCTCCATTCTGGAAATTTTGCCACTTTCTGTCAAAGAATTGATTCCCCTCTTAGAACATAGATTTACAAAAATCAAGTGAATTATAACAAAGTTTCAGCTTCTTTGAAGTGGTAGTTTCTCTGAGCTGCTATTGTGAATTCTGATAGCTGCTACATTTTAAAAAGATAAATAAATACTGTATTATTTTGAACATTTGGTAGTTTTTTAAACATAATAGTGTAGCCAATATTGAAGAATGAAAAGTATTAAAATCCAATTAAATAGCATCCATGCAAAAAAAATACAAATACAGCTATCATAAAGTTTCTAACTGAATCTCAGATGAAATTGTTAGATTTAGAAATACCTTAAACTGTTGCTCAACATTTTTGATGACTGTCTGACAATCAAGACACACAAAAGTCCCCAATACCAGCTCGGGATGCACGGGGTGTGTCCGCACAATCTGTCCTGAGATTCTGATCAGCGTCCCAATCTTCGCCGTTGTCAGCTCTCTAACTTTATGCCTAGTTGGGACATCCACAAATGATACATAACATTCTTTGTTTTGCAGATCTTTCTTAATACCACTATCGGCCAAGCTCAACAGATAGTTATATATGGCTTGATTGAGAAATTGATATATTCTGTAGTACTCTTCGATGATTGTGGTAGCCAGGTTCTGATTGTATTTTTCCACATCATCGAAACTGACTTCGAGCGTACTTAACTCGGGTTTGAGAAGCTCTTTGGCAGGCTTTTCATATTTGATTTCATTGTCTTCTTTGAATCTGGAAATGTGAGGTTAGCTTTGTTATTTTCACATGCATTATACAAATAGCTCGTATTTTGCCTGGACTTAAATTTAAATAATTGGCACTGCATATGTCTAGTTTCGTGGTAAAATCAGGCGCAATATAGTAGGACTTACTCTTCTAAGAAGTCTTGAAAAAGCTTTTGGCACCGAACACCAACTTCATCTTTTACTTGGCTTTGTGTAGCGTAGGTATCAGCTACATCCATGTTTAAAGTTTTTAATAAAACAGCAAAGCACAGATAATGGGATTGTGAACTATTTTATGTACAACCATGCGTTATTATATCTTGAAATTCAAATTCAAAAAACAATAACAACATGCATTCATATTTTTAATTTGACATCTCTGACATTTTGGCGGGATTTTTGGTGTCAAACTGTCAATAATGCATGACACGTTTTTTTTTTTTTTTTAAGTGGCATCTGCCCCTTTCGGTTTTGGGGCAATTTTGGCATCAACAGGTGATAGTAATTGAATTCTACAGAAAAATAAGAGAAACACGTTAATTGGCGAAAAAATATTGTGCAGCAAACTGTCAATATGGAAAGAAGTAGCAACACTGATGCAATGCTCTCACTTTAGTGTACTTATTAAGTGAGGAAGGGAGAGGATTTTATTATTGTCTTAGCCAACTAACTTTCTTCTATTTTTTCTGCTGAGGGACTTGTATCCATGGTCAAAAAATAAATTTAAAAAAAAACTCTCTGAAAATCGAGTTTCAGTCATACACCCACGGTTTTAATAAAATGAGGAAAAAGAAAAAAATCATCTCATAAAATACATCATCACCCTCTCCTTCATCATCATCGTATTATGATTCTTAATAAAGTTTCTGACTGAAAGACAAAAAAGTATCAATGGTCATGAAATCGTAATAAAAAAATAATACTAACCTCAAATTTAAAAGTTACAAAACAAACTTAGATTTTTTTGGGTTCAAAACATCTTGTAACATTATTTTAAAATGACTGAAGATCGAGTTGGTTTTTTGTGCAACATAGCATTTAGCTTACCTCCAAAGAACGACACTTATAAAGTTTTGAAGAGCTATTACTTGTAAGTTTATTTACTAAAACTTTCTGTAGGGAGTTCTTGTGATTAATTTCGGGATTTAGTCCTGAAAGTAATTACAAGGAGTCCCTATCCACTACTGGACAAAGATCCGATACTAGCAATAGTTATGGGTCTAATGTCGAATCTCATTTCCGCGGTAAACAAAATTATTTCCATGAGATTAGGTAGGTTCACAAAGATTAATCTTTTCAGAATGCGGTGCAACGAGGTGACTAAAGGCTACGGACTTCCACCAAAGTATTTCTCGTCAAAAGCCAGGTGTCCCCATTGTTATCTAAACTGGACCAGAGATTCAGATGTAAAAGTAAGGAAAAACATTAAGAATAAGAATCTTTTATTGCAGAACGTGTACAAAGGTGTCCCAACACATTGTACTCTCTTCAAAATCTGTCATACTTATTATTCGATTTATTTTAATAGCCCATATCAAAACCATCACATTAATATCATTGTGTGGATATCAATTATCCTAATACATGCTACTTCATCATAAAATTTCATTAAAACTGTTTGAGCTGTCTTGTTATGAGAAGGTAACAAAGACTACTCTGAAATATTACAAATTAGGTTTTACTAGTTTTATTAGGGTTTACATTTTAAGTTTTTTTGCAGATTGAACCAGTGAAACTTAGTAAAAGACAACGGCTAAAAATAAAGACTCAGAAAAAGACTGATCTACATAAGGACACTCCAGAGGAGCGAAACTCTTTACGACAGAATGAAATGGTAAGTCATGAATAACTGAGAATTCTTGTGTATAGCAGATATGAGTTTTTCCAGGTATGTAATATAATGGTTATTAATTTTTACAGGTACAAGTATGCACTTTTTGTAGGAGAAGCACTAAAACACACTTGAAAAAGCCAGAAAAACTGTATAAATCAACAACTTCAAAAGAACAATGCAAATTACAACCAAATGATCAACAAAAACATGATAAGAAAAAAGGTTCGAAAAAACCACATGCAAATAAAAAAGCTATAAGTTCAAAGTCAGAAAAGAAAAATGATGTGGTAAATCTTTACACAAATGCTTTTGATGTCTTCTCATTGAAAAATGACAAGAACACACTCTCAAGTACAATTAAAGTGCCTCCAAGAGTTATAAAAAACAACAAAAAGAAAAAAGACAAGTTTGCTGGTCTCTGCCAAAAAGCTGTATTGGCGTCGACTAAACTGAAAGAGCAAAAAGAGAAGAAAACATCACAGCCTCCACAAAACAAGTTAAATTTGTTTTTAAAACCATCATCGGGATAAATAAAATATTTTAGAAAACAGTCATAAAATCTATATTTCCTTAACAATATCTAACATGATCCAGTTCCTATGACCGACAGTACTATGGCTCCAAAACCATTCCTACCTCGCTAATCCCACTTTTGAGTATTGCTATAATATTAATATTCAGTAGGCTTACTTACTATTTGCATACTCTGAATTTATAAATTACTAGCTCTCTTGAAATCGGACCAGTAGTTTTTAAGTTTATTTGTTACAAACATACAAAAATACAAGTTTTCCTCTTTATAATATCAGTGTAAATCACCTTTCATTATTTGGTTTTTTAAATTGCAACTGAATAGGATATTTCAGATTCAAGATCATCATTCAGAAAGGTGAAGACTAGGTTACTGCATTTTACATTCACTAGCTAAACTAACATCTTTCAATAATTATCAAATGAGTATCCATAACATTAGTGTTTGTATGCCCTGTAATAACATGCATTGCACCAGCCTTGAATTTCCTGTAGAAGTTGTAAGTGTCATTATTTTCTAAATATTCTTTCACATTAATATCTTCTTTCTCACAGTCTGATATCAAATCTAAGTATCCTATGGCACCTGCAGCATTTGTTGGCCCGTCAATACCATCTGTTCCAGCACTTAGCATGTAAACATTGTAACCTTTAAAATCATCTTTTACTTCATGAATGTTATTTGAGAATTCTAGAGCAAGTTGTTGATTTCTTCCTCCTTTTCCACTACCTTTTACCTCTACAGTTATTTCTCCTCCGAGTATCAAACAAAACTTGATATCATTTGTTTCTGGGGTTGTTGTAAGATTTTCTGTAAAATTTGCATTTAGTCCAGGTATATTCAGTTTCAGCACTTCTTTTTCCAGTGAGTCGACATCTTTAGTTCCGTTCAAGAAATCACAGAAGACTTTTGTCAGTTTAACATATTCCTTTGCAATATCTTTAACATTGCCAATAACTGCTCTTGAAAGAATAATAGGGGTATAATTATTATTCTTTGCTTCATCATAAGCAGCTGATATGCTCACTTTGTTTGATCCTAGACAATAGTTTTTTACCCTTTCCCCATCAAAAGTGATTTCAGGTGTCATAATTTCCAATACTTGCTTGATGGAATGAGGAAGATTTTCATACAAATTAAATTTTTTAATGATGTCTATAGCTGTCGTCACATCATCTTTATCTTTGACAGTTGGTCCACTCGCTATTATGTCCAATGGGTCATTAACAACATCAGACAGAATTATTGTTACTGTCTGTGCTGGGCTAGCAGCGATTGCTAACTGACCTCCCTTAATTGCAGACATTTTTTTTCGTACAACATTAAGTTCATTTATATCGGCCCCTGAATTAGCCAATTTCTTAATCAGGCTAAGTTTCTCTTCTAAAGTTATGGGTTCTTTAGGCAAGGGAAGCAGAGCAGAGCCCCCTCCTGATATTACAACTAAAAGGAAATCATCCTTTCTAAGGCTTGAAGCAAGTTCTTTAATTTTCTTTGCAGTTTCTACTGCAGCTATATCTGGTAGATTATCTTGAGCTCCCTCACAATACATAAGATTTCGGCTTACAGTCTTTGTATCCGTTGCTAAGCTCTTAGCCGGTATACTTATTAAGCCAGTTTTGATCTTAGTATCAAGTATGTCATCGATTTCTCTGGCCATATATTGTACAGCTTTACCAGCCCCAACAACATAGACAGTTTTATTAGACAAATTGAATTTATCTCCGGCAATATTCAATGTATCAATCTTGGAGTCGTAGGAAACACATTTTCTGATTATTCTAACTGGAAGGACAGCATTGTAGCTGGCTTTGAAGATTTTTATTAATTGCGCAACTACTGACCTTGCCATTTTGCCTGTTTGAAATGAGTTTTAATTTCACAACGTAGGTATATTTTTACCACTGTTAAGATATTTGTTTAAATTTTGATAACATATTACTGATAAACAGCTGATAACCAAAGTTACCAAGTACCAAAGGAGCGCCAACAGACTAATTTGCTTGTATTATGTTGCACTGCAGCGTTGGCGATTTGGTGTAAAAACTAGAGGTTATATAGATTGCAAATAACGTAACATAAGCGTTTAGCATTATGTTTTTATTTCAAGTAAAAGAAATGCACAGTTGTTTGTTTACTTGTAACAGCTGTTGAAATTAATTGAAGATGACAGTGACAGATCAATTCATATCAAAATGAAAGTTTACCCGGCAATTTTAACTTTTTGAGTAAAACGGAACGATAGTTCCTAACATGTCAGAACTAGTCGCCGCAAAATTTGAATAATTGTGAGTGGTTGACCAAAAAGGGACCTCAAGGGAAAATAATTGATTTCGAGTAAATCGCGTTTGAAATTTCGTGTAGAAACAAGTTTCGACTCGTGCGCGGGCGGGGGGCGCGGTATGTTTTATGTCAGTATGCGACTTCGTTAGTGAGTGTCAACACGTGTTTGCGGTTACTACGTTATTGGAGACTTATTTAGTGTCAGTTTCTTGTCTTTCGTCACTTTCTGACAAGTACGAGCGTCTTTTTAGACCTGCACAAGATAAAGAGACTTCGTGGTACTAGAGATAACCTTAAAAGTACAATTCTTCTTAGTCGTGCACTCTTGGCAGAGTGGTCGTGGTTGTGCAGATGGTACAAGGCTCCTCGCTGTCTTCTTCCTTCCCCAAGGCTGCCGCTCTTCTCGCAATTCCTCTCCATAACCGGCGGTTGCCTGCATTGCGAGTACACTGCACCATGGTGGTCTGCGTGGCCTTTTTAATGAAGTCGGTCCAACGAGTTGGTGACCGACCAGGGCTTCGCTTGCCTTTTACTAGGCCCTGTACTACCAGCCTTTCAATTGTATTCACGCTTCTGGAGATATGCCCAAAGAACTTCAGTATTCGCATCTGCACAATCGACGATAGTCTATCTTTTATTTGAAGCTCTTTGAGGATAGAGTTGTTGGTGCGGAAAGCTGTCCACGGAATTTTTAACAGCCGCCTCCAGCACCACATCTCCAGTGCATCGATTTTTCGGCGATCCTGCAGCTTCAGAGACCAAGTTTCGGCCCCGTAGAGAAAGATTGGAAAAACGAGACATTTCATTAGACGAACCTTTGTTTTCTTGGTTATACGTCTGTCCTTCCAAATCTTTCCCAGTCGTTCTACTGCCGACCTCGTGATAGCACAACGTCGTCTAATCTCGTCTTCGCATCCTCCAGAGTTGGAAATGATAGTACCGAGGTAGATGTAGCTCTGTACTACTTCACAGTTTGCTACACTTATTATAGTGTTGTGTCCTGCTCGATTTACTATCATAACTTTCGTCTTTTCTCTATTAAGGGCAAGTCCGAATTGGAGGCTAGTGGTTTCCAGACGAGTCAGAAGTTCTTCCAAATCTTCTTTTGTTTCGGCAAGAAGCGTGGTATCATCAGCGTATCGCAAGTTATTAATAACGCGTCCACCCACCGCGATACCCTTATTCCATTCATCCAAGACAATCCGCATTATGTACTCTGTGTAGGTGTTGAAGAGCTGCGGCGAAAGTATACAACCCTGTCGAACACCGGACTCAGTCTTGAATTTGCCTGAGAGAACATCATCCACTCTTAACGCTGCTGTGCCATCCTCGTAAAGTCGTTTGAGAAGGAATACTAGATGATGTGGTACCCCCATTTCCAATAAGACTATCCAGAGGCGTTCCCAAATAACAGTATCAAACGCCTTACGGAAGTCGACAAAGCAAATAAAAACAGGCGTGTTGAATTCCCTGGCTAAAACAAAAGTACAATAAAACAATAAAACTGATTGTATCCACTTACCTGACATCACAAAAACTAGCGTGCGTTGTGTGTAAGGTGTAATTTTTCCAAAACTGCCTCGGCTCACAAAAAAAATCATAAAAAAAAAACTACGGCACCTAAAAATATACAGGTTAGACCAAAACAAAGCTAAAAGACCACAGATTAAAAAATTCAAAAAAAAAAAATAACGGTTTAAAATCACTCCAGGTCCCTTTTTGGTCAACCACTCACTGAAGTTTTGTTTAGATTTTGTTTTAATTAATTTTTCCACTTAATCCATGCGTACTGTTTATTATCTCAGTAAAAAATGGAGTTACCTATTTGCCTATCGCAATATTTCATTAACAAACAAAATGTGAGAACTTTAAAAAATGTTGTGAAGATCAATTTGAAATGTGAAGATTCCGAATTTTTAAAACATTTGTTTGAAAGCGAAGAACACTTGGTCAGATTTGTGAAAAATGACTTTATTTCTCTTCTTTCTACTATTAAAATAAATACGAAGGTAACAGCAAAAGAAGATTTCAAACAGTACTTTAGGACTGAGCCAACTGAGGGTAAGACTCATAATCTCCAAGCTGTAAACAAAGATTTTGTTTTCGAAAACTGCTGGATAATATTAAACGAGATTGTGCCAACTAAATTTACTGGAACTAATCACAATGTTAAAGTATTTCGAAGCCTGATCCAAACTGTTGTATACAGTATGAGACGTCAACATATCATGCTGGGCAAAATTACAGAAAAATGGGATTTCTCTGCCTCTCTATGGGAAAGCATTCCAAACGCTGAAGCTAGAAAAATTTTATACCACATTTTGTTATGGATAGTGAAGAATATTTTGTCAGCAGTTATTTCTTTAAACTTTTATGTCACAGCATGCAAAGTAGACGCTGATGAAAATAAGTTGCATTACTTCTGGAAACATCAGTGGCAAAGTTTATATGACAAAAAAATATCAGACATGATGTTCGCTAAAGTAATTAAAAAATGTGAACAACTAAGTTTAGGAAAAAAAATGAAAAAGAAACATAATCCATGTGAAAGGCAGAAATTAAAATCTTTAAAGAAAGAAGTACCTAAACTTCATTTAGTACTAAAATCTGACAATGATTGCAGACCTATTGTAAGATACAGAAGTGATTCACAGAATCCATCAGACAAGTATAAAATGAAAGAGAGATTGAAGTGTCTACAAACTTTGACCGGAAAGCCAGTTGTGAAGATTGAAAGCGAATTCAAGGGTTTATACAAGAAGTGGCTGAACTCAAACAAGCCAAAACTTTATTTTGTAAAAACTGATTTGAGCAATGCTTTTGGATCAGTTAATAACGACAAACTATTACAAATATTAAGTGAGAGGCATATGAAGTTTCAGAAGACTGAAAAAAAAATAGATTTAAAAAAGAGAATGGCGCAACAGTATAGGGAAATGTTGATAGAACTTCGTAAACCACTATTGGTCCGAGCTGGATCCACCGTGTTTGAATGGAAAGATGGTCTGGTTCAAGGATACAAATATTCCCCAGCCTTGTCTGAACTCTATTACACACATATGGACGAATTGTACTTCACAAAATATTTGGAAATGTCAAGCACACAAATCAAGCTGTTCACAAGAGTTGTTGATGACTACTTGTACATCACAGACTCATTAACTGATGCTCATACATTTCTGGAAGCATTGACAAATTACAGAAATGTAAACTATAGAAAAACTGTTGTTAATTTTGAACGAGAGGGTATTCAACCCAGTGAGGAAATTACTTTTTTGGGATACAGATACAATACTAGAAATCTGGAAGTGAGTCGAGCGACGAATGTATTTGTTGGCCAAATGTGTTACAAAATTGCCTTTACAGGTGCCATTTTCAACATCCAAAAGTTTCTTGAAAACCGTATTGGCCAGTCTGGAATTCAAATCACTGGTCTCATTTTTAATTTTGTACATAACCCAGAAGATCTCATCTGGCGACACATTTTTACGACGTTCTGCCTGTCAGCAAACAAATTTTGCACAATATTGTCCATTCTATGTGATGAGAAAGAAATGCTGAACTACTTGGTCATGTATAAAAAGAGGGTAGTTGTGAAATTAGGCAATGCGATATTGGAGACTTTAATTAAGAATAAACCTGCTGATTACCAGTTTGTTTACTGCATTAACCATTTGAGGCATTTATCCTGGAAAGCCTTATATTTGTGTGCAAAGGGTACTCCTAAGTGCACTGGCCTCGTTCCCAAGATTAACGATGAACTAGCAAAAACAAATTGCTTATTTGGCAAATGGAAGGAACATGCAAGTGGTATCAACTCTAATGGACAACCATTTAGATCAGCCGTTAAAGAAATCTGCAGTCGAACAGACTTAAGGACTATTGTAAAATCATTTACACATTTACCAGAAGATTTTGAATGTTATAATCATCGAAATCTTGTAAATAAAACCAAATAACTACATAAATGTGTTTTATTGTTTGTACAAAATTATTAAAGCTCAAAACTCTTAAGGACGGAACTAAATGCAATAATCATATTTAACTTACAATTACTAGACTTATGGACGGATAAAGTATAAGACACTCATTCTTTTTTTTTTGTATAATATAATATTCATTATAAAATGTCAGTACATTTGTTAAAAAACTACATAAGTGTATAAAGCTGCAACATATTTTTTGTGCCTATAAAATATAGATCTAGCTGTGATATGAGATTCAAAAATACATAACTCATAAAGTAAATGTAAAATATCGATCGAAAATAAAAACACTAAAAAAATTGTGTATTTTTTACACATTTTGTCATGTTAGATTAACAATAAAAATCTTGCCAATACAATAAAATATCATTAGTTTCTAACCAAAATAGTTTAGGCGAGATTCGGGATATACTTATAACTACAACACAGACTATTCGAAACATGTAAGACACATTTTCCACTTACTTAAATTTTTTCAATGCGATACTAAACCACTGTAAACCTTACAATTATCGCACTTGAGTGTTATGGCTCACATGCATGCAATCACTGTGTGTAGGCGACTACCTACATTATAAAACCAAACTAAACCATCGCTATTAAAATCAAGGCACCTAATAAACCTACAGCCCCACTATTAAGTGCACGTGCACCGGATAGGAAGTTCGGATCGGGTGCGACGTAGTACGCGGCTTGCGGCGCGTCGCACGATACAATGCGCGCGGCGCGTATCAACGCTGGCCCGGCGATGGTTTCGGCGGAGCGTTGTGAGTGAGGTAAGGGCTTCAGCCGAACTGCGACGTCGCTGAATATCAGGTCGGAGTAAGGCGGCGGCGAGTAGAACATGCTGAAACTGGAGAGGAAGACATTGTTACATGTTTGTAAGATCAAAAACGGTTTGACTGCTATTTCATCCAGATCCCGTCAGCCGTTCTGGCGTGATTGAGTAACAAACATCCATCCATCTAAACTTTCGCATTTATTATATTTTCCTACTTTACAGGTGATGTTACTTTGTAGTTAGCCGTTAGTAATTAGCTTTGTAATTCGTTTATATTTGTTATCCTTTTTTTTGTTAGAACTTTGTGTTACCGTGCGTTTTCATAAATGTTAAAGTTAGGCTGTCGCTAATCGCGAGAATTTGTAATTAGCTCTAATATTATAAGTTAGTCGTAAGATGTTTTAACTGTTGATAAATAAATAACATGAGTGATGTGGTTACTTGAACTAATATCTAGTGTAATTCCGCTTTAACGTCGCATTAAGTACACCAAGGAATATTAATTTTCTATTCTATTCTTATTGAAGAATTAAAAAAAAAATTAATGACATGTACAAGGAAACATCATACAAATTGATATTTGAATCTAATTTAAACGTTATACAATTTGATATTTCAACTGACGAATTTAACAGACCTAATTTAATGAATGTATAACGTTTAAATTAGATTCAAATATCAATTTGTATGAAGTTTTCTAGTAAATGTCATTAAATTAATTTAAAAAAAAAACTAAATTAAGAATAGAATAGAAAATTCATATTCCTTGATGTACTGAATGCGACGTAAAAGCAGAGTTACACTAGATATTAGTTCAAGTAACAATTTTGAAGATGAATTTCCGCAAAGTAACGCCTGATTCAATCAACTATGAGTGATGTGGGATGATTATTAGTGGTATCATACGAACCTAAACTCGTCAGTAGTGTGCGCGCCGTAGAACTGTTGCGCGTACAAAAGTAGATTCGAGTACGTGTCGAGCTCGGTGTGGTTCGGTCGGCCCATCAACACTGAGCCGGGCACCTTGCCTAGGTTGCAGTGCTCGTATTCGTCGAACTGAGCTCGGGTGCCTGTAAAAATAAAGAAATTGTTATTTTTGGGTTGTGTTCGTGTACAATACGGCCGTCATATCCTAGCGAGTCTGAACTAGTAACGTTTTCAAGAACCAAAATAGTGAACATGATATGCGGTGAGATGCACAAGTTTGCAGAGACTCGCCAAGATGCGTCCATCGTACTGTACTAAATAAACTTCATCTGATGGATGTCAACTTGTCATGACATGACAGTCGTGGCATGAATCATTATCAGTGTCATCACTGCTGCCGCTGTCACTCCACCGGCGGTGAGGTCGCTGGGCGCGGTGTGGCGCTGCATGGACTACTACTAGTGTGACGCACCGTCGGGGCACAGCAGCTGCAGCACGCGCGGCAGCTGGTCGCGCGCCCACCACTCGCGGCGGCGGCCGGCGGTGACCTCGCTGGGCGCGGTGTGGCGCTGCATGGACTACTACTAGTGTGACGCACCGTCGGGGCACAGCAGCTGCAGCACGCGCGGCAGCTGGTCGCGCGCCCACCACTCGCGGCGGCGGCCGGCGGTGACCTCGCTGGGCGCGGTGTGGCGCTGCATGGACTACTACTAGTGTGACGCACCGTCGGGGCACAGCAGCTGCAGCACGCGCGGCAGCTGGTCGCGCGCCCACCACTCGCGGCGGCGGCCGGCGGTGACCTCGCTGGGCGCGGTGTGGCGCTGCATGGACTACTACTAGTGTGACGCACCGTCGGGGCACAGCAGCTGCAGCACGCGCGGCAGCTGGTCGCGCGCCCACCACTCGCGGCGGCGGCCGGCGGTGACCTCGCTGGGCGCGGTGTGGCGCTGCATGGACTACTACTAGTGTGACGCACCGTCGGGGCACAGCAGCTGCAGCACGCGCGGCAGCTGGTCGCGCGCCCACCACTCGCGGCGGCGGCCGGCGGTGACCTCGCTGGGCGCGGTGTGGCGCTGCATGGACTACTACTAGTGTGACGCACCGTCGGGGCACAGCAGCTGCAGCACGCGCGGCAGCTGGTCGCGCGCCCACCACTCGCGGCGGCGGCCGGCGGTGACCTCGCTGGGCGCGGTGTGGCGCTGCATGGACTACTACTAGTGTGTCGCACCGTCGGGGCACAGCAGCTGCAGCACGCGCGGCAGCTGGTCGCGCGCCCACCACTCGCGGCGGCGGCCGGCGGTGAGGTCGCTGGGCGCGGTGTGGCGCTGCATGGACTACTACTAGTGTGACGCACCGTCGGGGCACAGCAGCTGCAGCACGCGCGGCAGCTGGTCGCGCGCCCACCACTCGCGGCGGCGGCCGGCGGTGACCTCGCTGGGCGCGGTGTGGCGCTGCATGGACTACTACTAGTGTGACGCACCGTCGGGGCACAGCAGCTGCAGCACGCGCGGCAGCTGGTCGCGCGCCCACCACTCGCGGCGGCGGCCGGCGGTGACCTCGCTGGGCGCGGTGTGGCGCTGCATGGACTACTACTAGTGTGACGCACCGTCGGGGCACAGCAGCTGCAGCACGCGCGGCAGCTGGTCGCGCGCCCACCACTCGCGGCGGCGGCCGGCGGTGACCTCGCTGGGCGCGGTGTGGCGCTGCATGGACTACTACTAGTGTGACGCACCGTCGGGGCACAGCAGCTGCAGCACGCGCGGCAGCTGGTCGCGCGCCCACCACTCGCGGCGGCGGCCGGCGGTGACCTCGCTGGGCGCGGTGTGGCGCTGCATGGACTACTACTAGTGTGACGCACCGTCGGGGCACAGCAGCTGCAGCACGCGCGGCAGCTGGTCGCGCGCCCACCACTCGCGGCGGCGGCCGGCGGTGACCTCGCTGGGCGCGGTGTGGCGCTGCATGGACTACTACTAGTGTGACGCACCGTCGGGGCACAGCAGCTGCAGCACGCGCGGCAGCTGGTCGCGCGCCCACCACTCGCGGCGGCGGCCGGCGGTGACCTCGCTGGGCGCGGTGTGGCGCTGCATGGACTACTACTAGTGTGACGCACCGTCGGGGCACAGCAGCTGCAGCACGCGCGGCAGCTGGTCGCGCGCCCACCACTCGCGGCGGCGGCCGGCGGTGACCTCGCTGGGCGCGGTGTGGCGCTGCATGGACTACTACTAGTGTGACGCACCGTCGGGGCACAGCAGCTGCAGCACGCGCGGCAGCTGGTCGCGCGCCCACCACTCGCGGCGGCGGCCGGCGGTGACCTCGCTGGGCGCGGTGTGGCGCTGCATGGACTACTACTAGTGTGACGCACCGTCGGGGCACAGCAGCTGCAGCACGCGCGGCAGCTGGTCGCGCGCCCACCACTCGCGGCGGCGGCCGGCGGTGACCTCGCTGGGCGCGGTGTGGCGCTGCATGGACTACTACTAGTGTGACGCACCGTCGGGGCACAGCAGCTGCAGCACGCGCGGCAGCTGGTCGCGCGCCCACCACTCGCGGCGGCGGCCGGCGGTGACCTCGCTGGGCGCGGTGTGGCGCTGCATGGACTACTACTAGTGTGACGCACCGTCGGGGCACAGCAGCTGCAGCACGCGCGGCAGCTGGTCGCGCGCCCACCACTCGCGGCGGCGGCCGGCGGTGACCTCGCTGGGCGCGGTGTGGCGCTGCATGGACTACTACTAGTGTGACGCACCGTCGGGGCACAGCAGCTGCAGCACGCGCGGCAGCTGGTCGCGCGCCCACCACTCGCGGCGGCGGCCGGCGGTGACCTCGCTGGGCGCGGTGTGGCGCTGCATGGACTACTACTAGTGTGACGCACCGTCGGGGCACAGCAGCTGCAGCACGCGCGGCAGCTGGTCGCGCGCCCACCACTCGCGGCGGCGGCCGGCGGTGACCTCGCTGGGCGCGGTGTGGCGCACGAAGGCCGCGTGTCCGCCGCCCTCCACGAGGCAGCGCAGCGCGCCCACGTGCCCGAAGTACGGCTCGCTCGCCGAGCGCCGGCAGCGCCTGCGGGTTTAACACGGGACCATCAATACTCGGAATGTGCTGGTCATTACTGATACAATGGTGATAGTATACACTGGTTTGCACGACACTAGCTTTAAGGAGTTAGTTAAGACAACTATTACCTACATAAACCATCTACTGCAAATTATACTGTAAACATACTCTGAGCAAGTGGGCTCAAACGATTTATTATGTATGTATTATGAACGATTAATAGCAGATTAGCTGCGATCCGTGGGGTTTCAAAAATTAAATAATAAAAAATAAAGCGCAAAAAGCCCTTGTCTGTAGCCCTGACAACATGTGTGCTAAAATGTATGATGATTGATGGAGAAATCAAGTAAATCGAAAGTAAGTCGAAATAAAAGTATAACAAACAAACTTACTTTCTCATTCTCATTTATAATATAATACTTTATCATTTATGGCTTATATTATGGTATTTAAATGCAGTTTCTATGACACATTAAATTAAGTAACACATAATGACCCTGACGGGGTCTAGCAACAATAACTGTTGATTCACTCGTAGATTCAAGTGAAAAAAAGAAATCAGCTTTAGTTCCACCGGTGGAGACTGCTGGCAAATGGTGGATTCATTAGAGAAGAAAAACTTTGGTCACACCAGATGATTTAAGAGGCAAAGAAAATACCTATTGATCCATTGTTGGATTCAAGAGGGAAAAAAACAGTTTTGGTTCCACTGGTGGAGCCTGGTGGAACCAAAACTGTTCTTGAACAATAGATAAGAAGAGTCAAAGTCAAAATGTTTTTATTCAATTGGGTATCAAATGTTATGTACTAGTTACTTGGCGGAAAGCCTCCAGACATCTTTTAAGAACATCAAGAAAAGATTTAAACAGCTGCTTGCTAGCCCAACTTTTTATACAGCGTAGTTATAAGTAACTTTACTTTTAGTTTAGGCGAGTAGTGGATGTGAGTACCAAGACATTTGGTTTTTTGTAGCAACACCTAAATGTTATCATGTAAAAAAAATTAAGAGATAATAATAATAATAAATTCGGGACACTTCCACACACGGTCGCCTGACCCCAAACTAAGCAAAGCTTGTACTATGGCTGCCAGAGACCGATATACATACTTAGATATTTTTAAATACATACTTAAATACATATTAACACCCAGACATAGAACAAACACAAATGTTCATCACATAAATGTTTTGCCCTAGGTGGGAATCGAACCCACGCCCCCAAGCTCAGAAGGCAGGTTCACTACCAACTGAGCCACCGAGGCAGTCCAAGAAGTGTAACTTCAAAAGGTATACCTTATAGTCGTCGTGCTCCATCTTCGACCACAACGTCGCTTAACATCAGGCGAGTTGGTGGTCAAACGCCGACCTATTCTACATAAAAAAAAAAAAAATTGGTTGCCTGTAAAGTCGGTATACGGGCGAAAGTTTTACGTGACAACGACTTTTTATGTCTGTCTCTCTCGCTCTTAGGCGGGCTAACCTCGCGGGCGTGCCTCTCACTCGCTCTCATTGTGAGCGCATAACGTGAGCGGAGCGTAACGCAGTTTCTTGAAGGGTCACCCGGCAAACCAATTTATAAGACGTTGTCACGTCAAAAAAGTTAACTGACAATAGATATAAAAAATGAAAGTGTGTCGAACCGGAAGGAAGCTCCGTGGCACAGGTGGCACAGGTTGTCGTGCGGCAGCGCGCCCGCGTCCACGTACTCGGAGCTGAGCGCGCCGGGCGCGCACGACTTCGTGAAGTACTCCGCCGCCGCGTGCGCGCCGTCGCACCCGTACGACCTGCCGCGACATGCAACAACATTCAGTCTATCAGAAACATCCTAATTATACAAGAACCAGCACGAATCTAATTTCTAGTACACAGCTCCGTTGACAGTAGCACGAATCTAATTTCTAGTACACAGCTCCGTTGACAGTAGCACGAATCTAATTTCTAGTACACAGCTCCGTTGACAGTAGCACGAATCTAATTTCTAGTACACAGCTCCGTTGACAGTAGCACGAATCTAATTTCTAGTACACAGCTCCGTTGACAGTAGCACGAATCTAATGTCTAGTACACAGCTCCGTTGACAGTAGCACGAATCTAATTTCTAGTACACAGCTCCGTTGACAGTAGCACGAATCTAATTTCTAGTACACAGCTCCGTTGACAGTAGCACGAATCTAATTTCTAGTACACAGCTCCGTTGACAGTAGCACGAATCTAATTTCTAGTACACAGCTCCGTTGACAGTAGCACGAATCTAATTTCTAGTACACAGCTCCGTTGACAGTAGCACGAATCTAATTTCTAGTACACAGCTCCGTTGACAGTAGCACGAATCTAATTTCTAGTACACAGCTCCGTTGACAGTCGCACGAATCTAATTTCTAGTACACAGCTCCGTTGACAGTAGCACGAATCTAATTTCTAGTACACAGCTCCGTTGACAGTTACGTGTATCTATGACAAATATAGAGAGACTTACAAGAGACCGTAGCGAGAACGAGACGACAATAATTGTCACTGTTGCGACTGGTTGCGTATACAGGGTGTTACAAAAACCCTGTTGTATCAGCGAGTTGCGCATTCAGTGTCAACTAGTATCTAGTTTGAATAAAATATGGACTCTTAAAAATTTTGAATACACATCGCGCTCCGTCCTCCTAAAAGCGTGAACGCAAAAATAAAAGCCGCCAACATATAAAACAGATTTGTTACCATTTTTGTAAAATTTCCTATTTTGCTTGCGTTCTTGCACAAAAAATGCACGTTGAAATAGTAACAGATATGACCGGTTTGTTGTATCTGTTACTATTTCAACGTGCATTTTTTTGGTATTTTTACATGAATACTTATGTGTGTTACATGCCCTCCCGTTATATAACAGGGTTTTTGTGTTTTTGGTTTTTATTAAGTGTGGGTGTTGTATAACACCTCTGCCAGCCCCCTCGGGGAAAGGCGTAGCGATATGTTATGTTACATACACACACATATCGTCACGCCATTCCCCCGAGCAGGCCATTCCCTCGGCTGGCAGAGGTGTAATACAACACCCATACTTCGTCGAACGATATACAGTCCCAAAATGTGACAGGGGGCGAGCCAGTCGCCATACACCGGGCTACATGCTGTATGAATATTAATCTACAAATAAAGTACTTGTTGATTGTACTCATTTTTCCGCTCGACCAACACCTAAGCTGGAGCAATGGAGTAAGCTGAAAACCAGCTCTGTGCAAACTTGTTTGCACAGTACAACGCTGAACTTACTCCTATTGCCAAACACTTTTATTTGTTTAATATGTTATAAGTTAATTCTGTTGTTTGTCAATAAATTATTTTCATTCTTATTCTTATTGTGAATAAGTCAGCGTGTCAGTACTAACTAACAACTGCACGTACCGTATCCACCCGTTAGAGATGAGGTAAGCCAGCGGGTAGACCCACCCGGCCGCCATCCCCACGCCGGTGTGACAAGTGTTCTTCCCGCGCAGGTACGTGAGGTCCGTGTCCGGATCCTGTTCCTTGGCCACCGCCACGGCGTAGTACCAGCTGTCGCCGCTGGAGTACACCTGCACGTACAAAACATGACTACAATACAATACGAATACAATAGAATGTGACTAAAATGCAACATATTTTATTTATTTATTTATATTAAGGAAAATCAACAGCTGAAACATCTTACTAATAACTTATAGCATCAGAGAGCTAATTATAGATTTTCACGATTAGTGACAGCCTTAGCAACTATAGTTATGAACATTAATGTGAACGCACGAGAACACAAAGTTCTAACAAAAATAGAATAACAAACGCAAAAACACAAAAACAAATTACAAAGCTAAGTAATTATTAATTACACAATAGCAACACCTGCAAAGTAGGATCTGCTCAGCCGCATATCGTTATATCGTCACGCCTTTCTGGGCTGGCAGAGGTATAACACAACACCCACAGTTCGCAGGACGATATTGAGTCCCAAATGGGACAGGGGGCGAGCCTGTCGCCTTACACTGCATATAGCAGATTATATAGCAGATGACATTAAAATATGCTTAAGTTGCACACAATGGACAAATTGCTGGCGTCGGATGGGTTTGGGCCCACTCCCTCTGGCCTGACAGTGGGCTTTCTCCAACTGTAGTTCTTTAAACATAGCTTGATTCGCAGAACAGCCATTAAGATGACATATTTGTCATACACGCCCCTTTGCGCGACTTGGGAATCTTCTCTTCTTTTAAAATCGGTTAACACCTAGTCCAAACTTTTTAACATTTTCACGCCTTTCCCCCAAAGACGCTGGCATAGGTGTAATACAACACCCACCGTACGCCGGACGATATTCAGTTACAAATGTGACAGGGGGCTAGTCTGTCTCCATAGACAGGGCTTACTGTCATGTAGCAGAAGACATTAAACAACGCACTGAAGACGCGGTCATATCACGATTTTTGACCCACACACACGTTGACTTGAGCCGCTTCATTTAGATATGAAAAAAGTTTTTATTGTTATTAATCGTAAAGAGGATAAAAATTAAGATAAGTTGCTTGGTTAAATTTTAGAGAACTAATCTGGCTATTTAATAATCTTAAAAAACATGTGTTGTAATTGCTGAAAACTTAAATAACTAAGTTTAAACAGATTTTTCTCATTTAGGAAAAAAAGAATCACTAAAAGTATCTTCTTAAAAAAACTATCGGAACGTTGTTTTCTAAATATTCAGCGATTACACATTTTTTTCGATTATTAAATAGCCAGATTAGTTCTTTGAAGTTTAACCGAACAACTTTTAAAAGACAAATATTGTTTTATGATGATAAATATAAGTAGGTACATATAAAACTAAGAATTTTGGACAATTTTTAGTGCTTCATATTATTTTATTGTGTGCACACACAGGTATCCACACACTTCAAGTGTCCAAGTTAACCATCAAATATGATTTGCGATTTTCAACTGGAAATAAAGCGGGTTACGCAAACGTGTGTGTGAAAAATCGTGCTAAGACGACGTCTTAAATTGTTGACAAAGAAGTATTCGAAGCCACTATTACATCAAGAGCAACAAAATCACTGTAGACCAGTGTTATTATTAAGGATTGAGTATCGTTCGGCCAAGTGTGGGTGATGTATTACACTTCTGCCAGTCCCTCGGGGGAAAGGCGTGACGATATATATGTTGGGGGAAGTCGGGTAGGCCGAGGTGTCGTTTCTGATTCCTAATCCGTAAACTCGTCATCACGGGTATCTATGGTGGGCGTTAGACTTCAGAAACGTTGAAATAAGTGGACTGCAGTGTAGAATTTACATTATTTTAATTATACAGTTTCCTTGTTCGGTTAAAGAGCCTCGACTCAGAAGAACAGGCAAGGAAGATTGAAACGATATATATATTTTTTTAATTTAAAAATTACACTCCACGGGTTCCGGGGACCGTGACTTTTGTTAACATAAATCATTAAATATTTTTAAGGGGAATACAAGTAGAGGGGGGGTTAGTTATTAAGTCTTAACCTAAGGTTAGGTTAAAGGTTTTCAGATTTACTTATTGCATTGTGAGTACACCACGAGCAGACCAGCGACCCGCAGAAACGGTATTTGAAGTTTCAGTTGTTTAAGCGGTAAAAAGGGCCAACCTCTTGCATGAAGGGCACGAGGCGGTGCAGCTGCGCCGCAGACAGCATGTCGGCGGCGTCGAAGAGCGCGAAGTCCGCCGCGCCCGAGCCCGCGGCGCGCGCGCACTGCCGCGCGCTGTGCCCGCGCCAGCACACCAGCGGCGGCTGCAGGAACGCCGCCTTCAGCGCTATCTGCGGGCAGGAGCTGCACGTCAGCATCGGGAACTCGACTCACTATTGAGGTTCAGGGCTATGTGGGACGGATAGTTGCAAGGCAGTATCTGGCTATCTGGGGACAGACAGTTGCAAGTCAGCATCTTGACTATCTGGGAACCAACAGTTACAAGTCAGCATCTGGCTATCCGGGGACAGAGAACTGCACGTCAGCATCGGGGACTCTAAGTATCGAGGTCCAGGTCTATGTGGGGACGGACAGTTACAAGGCAGCATCTGGATATCTGGGGACAGAGAACTGCACGTCAGCATCGAGGACTCTCAGTATCGAGGTCCAGGGCTATCTGGGGACGGACAGTTGCAAGTCAGCATCTGGCTATCTGTGGATAGACAGTTACAAGTCAGCATCTGGATATCTGGGGACAGAGAGCTGCAAATCAGCATCAAAGACTTAAGTTAGTATCAAGGTTGAGGGCTATCTGCAGACAAATAATTTTAAGTCAGCATGGAATACTTAAGTCAGTATCGAGATTCAAGCCTATCTGAGAAGAAATAATGATAAGTCAACATCAAATACTTGAGTCAGTATCGAGGTTCAAGTCTATCTGTGGACAAATAATTACAAGTCAGCATCGAATTTCAAGTCTATCTGGGGACAAAGAATGTTAAGTAAGTGTCAGGATTCAAGGCTATTTACGAACAAAGAATGTTAAATGACTATCGAGCAAGGCCTCTTCTGGGGTTGGAGGAACGCGGTCATCAGGTCATTTTGAACGAAGAATATGAACTCGGCATAGAGGTATATATCGGCATAGTTATTCACAATCACTCGGAAACGTTTCCGTTCGGATCCCAGAAATTTCAAACTCAAATTGTTCGAATCTGTCTACATTTATAAATTTTGAAATAGGGAATCGAGTTTAAATCCAATCAGAAGAATGAATTACGCTTAAAAACTTATCCGCATTCATAATTTTAAAGCGTGGTTTATTCTTAATTCGACTGATTCTTCTGACTGAGATTCGATTAATTTGTGTTTAAAATTTTTGGAATCTGAACGGTAACGTTTCCGTATCAATGTGAATACCTATGTCGATCGGAAACGTTTCCCAATGATTGTATATAAGAAAAAACTACGAATTATCTGTAGTGTACCTACCCTCATCTTGTTACACTTCTCCATCTCCTGGTCGCTGGTGACGCAGAGCGCCGCGCGGCCCACGGGACAGGCTCTGATGCCCAGCACCGCTCTCTCAGCTTGATCTCCTACGTATTTGTTGTTCAAAATGTGCTTCGCCACTTGCTCCTCTTCTTTTAGCATGCGGAAGTTTACTGTTGCGTCCTGGAAGAGAAAAGAAGTATCAATTAAAAAAAAAACTTTTTAGTTACACGGTTTTTAATCTTTTATCATAACATAACATAATAATATCGTCACGCCTTTCCCCCGAGGGGGTTGGCAGAGGTGTAATACAACACCCACATTTCGCCGGACGATATTCAGTCCCAAATGTGACAGGGGGCGAGCCTGTCGCCATACACCGGGCTCCAGTCATGTAGCAGATGACACACAATACGCACATTATGTTTACACAATGAACAAATTGGTGCGTACACCATTACCTTACCATACATCTTACGTAATATACATACTTGCAGCAACAGATCCGTGGTCCCGTTAGAAGTGAACAGTTTGAACGGCGTCTCGATGGGACGACCCTCCGTGTCCTGACGACCCCGGAAGGGTGGTAACGTGCTCACTCTGGAAATTACAAACAGACGATATAAGTCCTAGCTTTTACCCGCGACTTCGCTTGCATTTGTTCAGAAAATAGTATAGAAACCTTCCTCGTGATATACTGTAACTAATCATCTAATTTCTTCAATCGAAAAACATAACCCTCCTTCTTGTGCAGTCGGGTGAAAAAAAATAAGGTATGGGCAGCGTTCGTGCTAATTTAAATGAATAAATAAATATTCGCCACATTTTGCACACACAGTCATCTGACCCCAAACTAAGCAAAGCTGGTACTATGGCTCACAGATTATATTATAAATATATGTATGTTCATATATTTATTGAAATACAATATGACTGGAGCCCGGTGTATGGCGACAGGCTCGCTCTCTGTCACATTTGGGAATGAATATCGTCCGGCGCAGTGTAGGTGTTGTATTACAGCTCTGCCAGCCCCCCCGGAGGAAAAGCGTGACGATATGTATGTATGTTAAATACATCCTTAAATAGATAAATTAACACCTAGGCATAAAAAAACACAAATGTTTATCACATGAATGTTTGCTCTAGGTGGGAATCGAAGCTCAGAACGTAGGTTCACTACCGACTGCCCCACCGAGGCAATCGGCATACTTACATACTCGTACATACATTAAAAACATAACCCTCTTTCTTTCGCAGTCGAGTTATAAAAACATACATATCGTCACGCCTTTCCCCCGAGGGGGTTGGCAGAGGTAATAATAATAATAAATAAATAATAAATTCTTTTATTGACACAAATTTAGGGACTTACAAAAACAATTTCATTTAAAGGAGGTACATAAAATTAACATTACAAGTGAATTGCTTATGGCTAGTAAGAACTGGCTGGCACTCGCACTAGTATTAAAACTGTGTTGCGAGCACCAGAGCCCTCCGAAGCGGGTTTGTAATTTATTTTAAGCAAACTATAGTTAATACTAAGTACTTATACAAAAAACGAGTAAATCCAATAAATTATTCAATGTCAGATCTCAAAATCTAAATCAAAAAGTTGGTTAACGTCAACCGTATAGGATTCGTGTCTGATTATGGTTTGTTATTGACTGTGTGAGTATTTCAAAAATAGTATGTAATAGTAGTAAATAGTAGTAGAGGTGTAATACAACACCCACACTTCGCCGGACGATATTCAGTCCCAAATATGTCAGGGGGCGAGCCTGTTGCCATACACCGGGCTCCAGTCACGTAGCAGATGACATACAATACGCACATATGTTCACGCAATGAACAAATTGGTGCGTGCCGTCGGCTGGGTTCGAACCCGCTCCCTCCGGCTTGAGAGGCGGGCCTTCTCCCAACTAGACTGCCATCGCTTTTGTAATAAAACAAAAGAGTAAAAAAAGGCATCAAACTCACCTGTTCCCATCATATCCTTCAGTGCTGTACACCTGTCGCCCTCTATAGTCAGTGTTGTACCGCGCGGTCTCTGTAGTGGAGGAGTAGTAATTCCCGTAGGGATCCCGCGCCTGGTAGCTTGAGGACCGGTTCGAGTTCACATTCAGAGGGTTGAGGGAGCCGTACAGCTGGACCAGCTTTTGAAGGTACTTCTGGTATCTGGAAACCAGCATAATCGAGCGTTAGCAAGCGAAGCGTCTGTGCTTTAAACTCAAAAACAAAGGCAAAATGTTTTTTTTTTCAATTTGGGTATCAAAGATACACATAAGAACGTCAATACTCTGCCAGAGCGTGTGTTCCCTGACACTTATAATCTGGGTTTCTTCAAGTCTCGCGTGAATCGGTTTCTTCTAGGCAAGCGTGCTCCATCGTAGGCCGCATCACTGCTTATCATCAGGCATGTTGGCGTCTAAACGCAAGCCTATTAAGTTATGAAAAAAAAAAAGTTTTTTAATACGCCTTGTTCGGAAAAAAAGCCACTACTCAGAAGAACAGGCAAGAAACTGAGGGACATTATTTTTTTCAACTTCGGACATACGCAAAATGCTATCGTATTTCCGATCTCTGTCTTCGTCTACGGCACAGGAAAAGTTTCCGTTCGGATTCAAAAAATGTTAAACTTCAATTCTTCTAATCTCAGTCTGCATTTCTAAGTTTTTAAACGTAATTCATTCTTCCGATCGGATATATACACTATTTTCTATTATTTCTAACAACATTTATAAACGTAGACTGGTTCAAACATTTTGGAATCCGATCGGAAATGTTTCCGAATGATTCTAAATGAGTGCTGGTCTACGTCGTCGTCGATTACAGGTTTGTTTTTTTTTTTTTAATTTTATACATTTCCAAAAACTGCCACGACAAAAAAACTATCAAATTATCGAACCTACTCACAAAGTTTTAAATGAATCGGTTAAGAAATGCGACATGTAGAGGAGACAGACCTTTGCCGCGAGGTCTAGCTCACAGAGCCACAACTTTACAGATTCAAGGAATCAAGGTTCAAACTTCATGCAGCTCCATTTAGAGGCCAGAATCATTGCCTAATATCGGGTGAAATAAGGTAGCAGCCGACTTATACAACACCGCTCCAACATGGTTAATAAATGTTCGTTGAAATGTGAGCTTCAGAGCGTCCTCTGTAGACACATTTTACATTGACAACATACCTAAATTAGTAGACATCTCGCTGTACGTTTTGTTTATCGTATGTGGTTCTTTTTTTGTGTCTATGATAGATCAAAACATACTAATTCATGTCTGGACAATCGGACGTGGCGCCAACTAAAGGCGAGCTTGAGAAACTAGCCGCCATCTACCGCAGTTCTTTTGTTAACCCCGCGACTTACTTAGCCTGCGCGATGTTGGCACGCAGACTGCTCGCTTGAAGCACTTAGCTAGCTCGTCGACAGCTGGACAGTGGGAAGCGTCGACGTGATCGAAGGTGAAACACGCTGCCTAGGAGATACCTACTCACTTTACTCTTAAACACCCGAATTGTATTTAGGTGGAAAGACAGACGTATGTTTTGTTGCGGTCCCAGTTGCAGCGCTCCCACTGCGTCACTCACTCCGCCTGCAGGATGTATAGTTACCTGGCCCTGAGGGCGGGCGAGGCGGCGCTGCTGGTGAGTACGGCGTCAGCGGGCGCGCGGCCCCAGTTGCAGCGCTCCCACTGCGTCACGGGGGCACGCGACCCGTCGCGACACACCAGCTCGAACTGATCCTCGCTCACTCCACCTGCACAAATATTTATACATTTACTGAGTACTTAGACAGGTGACTATAAATACTAAGTGATAGGGCAGCGCGCCCTCGTACGGGTTGGCTAGGGACAGCGCACACTCGACCTAGCCCGCGAGTGTACTCACCCAGTATCTTGTGCGAGAGCAGCGCGTGCTGTATGGTGGTGTCTCGCACGAAGGCGAGCTCGCCCCCGCCGTCGGCCGCGAGGCAGCGCACACTCGACCTAGCCCGCGAGTGTACTCACCCAGTATCTTGTGCGAGAGCAGCGCGTGCTGTATGGTGGTGTCTCGCACGAAGGCGAGCTCGCCCCCGCCGTCGGCCGCGAGGCAGCGCACACTCGACCTAGCCCGCGAGTGTACTCACCCAGTATCTTGTGCGAGAGCAGCGCGTGCTGTATGGTGGTGTCTCGCACGAAGGCGAGCTCGCCCCCGCCGTCGGCCGCGAGGCAGCGCACACTCGACCTAGCCCGCGAGTGTACTCACCCAGTATCTTGTGCGAGAGCAGCGCGTGCTGTATGGTGGTGTCTCGCACGAAGGCGAGCTCGCCCCCGCCGTCGGCCGCGAGGCAGCGCACACTCGACCTAGCCCGCGAGTGTACTCACCCAGTATCTTGTGCGAGAGCAGCGCGTGCTGTATGGTGGTGTCTCGCACGAAGGCGAGCTCGCCCCCGCCGTCGGCCGCGAGGCAGCGCACACTCGACCTAGCCCGCGAGTGTACTCACCCAGTATCTTGTGCGAGAGCAGCGCGTGCTGTATGGTGGTGTCTCGCACGAAGGCGAGCTCGCCCCCGCCGGCGGCCGCGAGGCAGCGCACACTCGACCTAGCCCGCGAGTGTACTCACCCAGTATCTTGTGCGAGAGCAGCGCGTGCTGTATGGTGGTGTCTCGCACGAAGGCGAGCTCGCCCCCGCCGTCGGCCGCGAGGCAGCGCACACTCGACCTAGCCCGCGAGTGTACTCACCCAGTATCTTGTGCGAGAGCAGCGCGTGCTGTATGGTGGTGTCTCGCACGAAGGCGAGCTCGCCCCCGCCGTCGGCCGCGAGGCAGCGCACACTCGACCTAGCCCGCGAGTGTACTCACCCAGTATCTTGTGCGAGAGCAGCGCGTGCTGTATGGTGGTGTCTCGCACGAAGGCGAGCTCGCCCCCGCCGTCGGCCGCGAGGCAGCGCACACTCGACCTAGCCCGCGAGTGTACTCACCCAGTATCTTGTGCGAGAGCAGCGCGTGCTGTATGGTGGTGTCTCGCACGAAGGCGAGCTCGCCCCCGCCGTCGGCCGCGAGGCAGCGCACACTCGACCTAGCCCGCGAGTGTACTCACCCAGTATCTTGTGCGAGAGCAGCGCGTGCTGTATGGTGGTGTCTCGCACGAAGGCGAGCTCGCCCCCGCCGTCGGCCGCGAGGCAGCGCACACTCGACCTAGCCCGCGAGTGTACTCACCCAGTATCTTGTGCGAGAGCAGCGCGTGCTGTATGGTGGTGTCTCGCACGAAGGCGAGCTCGCCCCCGCCGTCGGCCGCGAGGCAGCGCACACTCGACCTAGCCCGCGAGTGTACTCACCCAGTATCTTGTGCGAGAGCAGCGCGTGCTGTATGGTGGTGTCTCGCACGAAGGCGAGCTCGCCCCCGCCGTCGGCCGCGAGGCAGCGCACACTCGACCTAGCCCGCGAGTGTACTCACCCAGTATCTTGTGCGAGAGCAGCGCGTGCTGTATGGTGGTGTCTCGCACGAAGGCGAGCTCGCCCCCGCCGTCGGCCGCGAGGCAGCGCACACTCGACCTAGCCCGCGAGTGTACTCACCCAGTATCTTGTGCGAGAGCAGCGCGTGCTGTATGGTGGTGTCTCGCACGAAGGCGAGCTCGCCCCCGCCGTCGGCCGCGAGGCAGCGCACACTCGACCTAGCCCGCGAGTGTACTCACCCAGTATCTTGTGCGAGAGCAGCGCGTGCTGTATGGTGGTGTCTCGCACGAAGGCGAGCTCGCCCCCGCCGTCGGCCGCGAGGCAGCGCACACTCGACCTAGCCCGCGAGTGTACTCACCCAGTATCTTGTGCGAGAGCAGCGCGTGCTGTATGGTGGTGTCTCGCACGAAGGCGAGCTCGCCCCCGCCGTCGGCCGCGAGGCAGCGCACACTCGACCTAGCCCGCGAGTGTACTCACCCAGTATCTTGTGCGAGAGCAGCGCGTGCTGTATGGTGGTGTCTCGCACGAAGGCGAGCTCGCCCCCGCCGTCGGCCGCGAGGCAGCGCACACTCGACCTAGCCCGCGAGTGTACTCACCCAGTATCTTGTGCGAGAGCAGCGCGTGCTGTATGGTGGTGTCTCGCACGAAGGCGAGCTCGCCCCCGCCGTCGGCCGCGAGGCAGCGCACACTCGACCTAGCCCGCGAGTGTACTCACCCAGTATCTTGTGCGAGAGCAGCGCGTGCTGTATGGTGGTGTCTCGCACGAAGGCGAGCTCGCCCCCGCCGTCGGCCGCGAGGCAGCGCACACTCGACCTAGCCCGCGAGTGTACTCACCCAGTATCTTGTGCGAGAGCAGCGCGTGCTGTATGGTGGTGTCTCGCACGAAGGCGAGCTCGCCCCCGCCGTCGGCCGCGAGGCAGCGCAGCGCGCCCTCGTACCCCGCGTACGGGTCGGCTAGCGTGCAGCGCACGCCCGCGCCGCCCACGCACAACCGACATAGCCTGCGACCACATTCAAAGTTAAACATTGTTTTTGAAGAGAAATAGGGAAAGACACATACTAAAATCATCATCATCATCATGTCAGCCCAGAACACGTTCACTGTAGAATAATGATCCCCCCAATGATTCTACAGCGACCGGTCGCTGCCCTAATCCCGCGTCTTCCTGCGATTCTAATCAAATCATTGGTGCACGTTGTGGAGGGCCTTCTCACGCTGCGTCTTCCGGTTCGTGTTGTACCATTTTTGTATGTTGTTCTCGTAAGTTTGGATAGATTACCACTACGTATTCTGCTCTCATCTACACTCGATTCTAATACAATTTATTTGTATTTTCAAATCCCCAAATTCAACATATTTATGTAGTCGTCTACCGTTTGTCGCCCAAGTATTTTAGTAGGTATGTCATGTTAGTTACTTTTATCGCCTTTAATGAGGCGTTTTTATTAAAAAAAAAAAATAGTTCGCGTCATTTTGGTAGATGGCGTTGGAGAAGCACAAAAAAGGTCTGTCAAATCGATAAAGTATGGTCACCTATCGAAGCTATCAATTCCCTAAATTTGGGGTAAAAATATGTTAGAAATACAGTGAAACCTGGCAAAGTGGGACCTGGATATTTGAAAAACCTCTATTATTAAGAGTTGCAAGGAGG
Source organism: Peribatodes rhomboidaria (assembly GCA_911728515.1). Lineage (NCBI taxonomy): Eukaryota > Metazoa > Arthropoda > Insecta > Lepidoptera > Geometridae > Peribatodes > Peribatodes rhomboidaria. The sequence continues at coordinate 6,599,918 of OU452190.1, forward strand.
TCCCGGTTCTTTTTCATTAAATGACCTCTGTTCATGGGACTTTGAGCCTTGTTAAATGAGATTTGAATTCTAAGACTTTCTCGATGTGTACCTCTGTAATTGAGACTCTGTAGCTCAATTACCTGTTTAAGTGAGACAAATCAGGTTTTAACACGTTTTGACATGTTTGTTTTTCGCGTCATCTTTTGCGCATGCTTTGTTTGTCAATACTATCTCAAGGTTTGACCTAAAAACAAGAGAATAAAAGTGTACAAAATGTCCAAACGTAAATTTTGACCAACTTTATTCTATCGAGAAACCAATTTCAGCAACTAGCAATCAAGTACAAACAAACATAACCGATTACTTTAAGTCATAAACTTTACCTTTTTTTTAGACGCAATACATTATGTTTGTACATTCATACCTACATTAAATTCACAATACCAAAAATACGCATTTTTATTATTATTTCCACTTCTAAAAATAGAATAACGGCACATTTCGACCTCTGTGGGCGGGGGCCTCTATATATGAGACAACTATAATTTTAAACCTGCTTAATTGGAAAACTGGATCAATGGAAACTCAATAATTGGTACAAATGCTTGGTCCCTTGAGATTCCAATTAACCAGGTTTCACTGTAGTTAGGAATATTTTGAATTAGGAACTGATCTTAGTACTATTTGGAAATCAGGTGGTTAATTATCATATTTGCTGGAAAATTAGTTGATCCACTGGCAGCATTAACTAGCTAGTCAGAAAATATTTACGTCATATCAAATTTAAATTGATGTCAATGTCAAACATTTATTTTAATTTCAAATTGACATTCGATTTGACAGAACAATTTCATCAAACTCTGTAACGCCATCTATTATATTTTTTGGAACTGCAATTTTTTTTTCACTGGAAAACGCCTCATTGGAATAAAATGTATGGTTGCTCGTACGAGTATAAATACTACCCATAAAAATTAAAGACCTTTTATATATTTTTTTCACATTACGCAGTAAAATAAAATACAATAACTTGATCTGTTAGGGAAATGAATCTAAAAAGCAGAGCTATGCCTTTCATCTCACTCGCACAACCACATAATATTGCCAATACGATGGAGAGGGCACAATTAGCGCTGTTTCGTTTAAATTCCTTTCAATATTGCTTATAAATAAAATAGATTCACACACTATGAAAAGTTTTTACAACATCGCTCACTTGTCAGAATTGTCTCCAATAGGGTTGTAGATGTCCTTGAGGGAGTTGGGAGCGCACGACTCCCCAAAGTACTGCGTAGCTGACTTGACGTGGTTGTTGCAGTCCGTGATCTTGAGACCGCCTTCTTGCATCAACTGTAACAGGCACATATAAAACACGTATAAAACTGTTTGTATTATGATATGACGTGAATGTTTCCATTAATAAACATAATTAGATTTTCGCCGCCTAATGCAAGGCGAGGATTTTTTGGCTCAATGTCACTTGTTGTTGGGGACATAGCACCGGCATGAGGGAGCTGTTATCATTAGTCGATGGGGCCCGAATGCGGCATGCGAGAGATTTTGTTTTCTCGCATGCCATTGGTCAAAGCTGCTTTCGGGCAATCCCCATATTATTATGATCTATATCTCCCGATGTTAATGACAAACTTTCATTAGTTGTTACCCCATATGCGAGGAGTCCCCTAAATGCTAGCGACCGAGTTGACAACTACTAAAATTGAGACTTCATTCGCTAATGAATTGCCTAAAGTATTCATTTGTACAAGGTGTATAAGGAATAGGTTGTTGTTGATGGCTTAATAGTTGCTATTTCCTTTTTCTTTTCTTTTGTTATAGTTGACTAAACATATCATCACACCTTTCCTTTGAGGGGGCTAGCAGAGATGTAATACAACACCTACACTTCGCCGGCCGATATTTAGTCCCAAATGTGACAGGGGCGAGCTTGTGGCCATACACCGGGCTCCAGTCATGCAGCAAATGACATACAATATGCATATAATACAGTTGACCAAAGTATCTTATGAAATACTAACCACATGTATGGGCATGACCCAGCCCGCCAGTGCGCCGACGCCAGGGAAGCAAGCCTTGGCACCGCGCAGCGCATGCAGCCCTGCACCCGGCTGTAAGTTCGGTAGGCCTCCCTTCTTGATCACAGCTACTGCATATTGGTAAGGCTCGTCACGACCATAAAGCTGGAATTTAGAAATGTATCTATATCTACAACTACACTACAGGCACTCACATCTTAATCTCTATAGGTATAATATAACAAAGTACAGTACAGTACTCTACACTCTCTACTTTTGCATCTGTCTGTATATCCGACTCTCCTAAACCACAGAATAAACTTTTGATGCAGTTTTCACCACTAGTCAGACAATTTTTAACTGAAGGTTTATTTGTCCTGTGAAAAGCAGAGATTGGTTGTTAGTATTGGATAGTTACTATCCTGGAGATTTGAGATAACTAAAAATAAGTTTACATTCCATGTGGCCCCTCCTAGTGTACAATAACATAAATGATAGTAAAATAACACACCTCTTGCATAATAGGCACCAAGGAATGATATCTCCCGGCAACATAAACCTCCCCAGCATCTAGAGCCAAGATGGAGGCTTCTCCACGGTCCACCCAGCTCATGCACTCTTCATTGTCGAATGCCTGAAACAAAAAATATAATTTCATTTCTAAAACTTATCCCTCTCAAAAAAAAAATTGTATAGTGATTATCAAAAGGTCTTACGTAGACATTGGGTATTCGGATACATATTTAGCCACAATTCATGGTTAGAGTAGTTTGGTGATCACTTCTTTTATCAAATATCATGGTTTTGGGATTGATGGATAGTATGCTACCTTTGAAAATCGGATTTACCAGTTTCGGTGTTTGACCAGCTCAGTGCATTGTTGTTACAAAACAGCATCTCTACAAATTATTTACCAAGAGCCACAGTCTTGAACACAGTTAGTACAGAAACAATACCATACCGAGCCAGTCAGGCTAGTACCTTAGTTGAAAAAACTCTGGGTAAATTAGAAACTACTTAGATTTTGGCAGGAAAAAGTAAACTTTAGTCAAATAAATTTCTGAATATCCAATCTCTAGTGATTATGGTAACCATGAACGTTCATACCCTCTTGCATTTGAGTTCCATGTACAAATCCTCATAGCCTCTGCTTTCGAAGGTGTCATTCATAAAAAGGCCTTTGTCCAGTAGAGTGGCATTTGCAAGCCTTTCACATTTCTCCTGCTCAGCTATAGATGTGGTGCACCAGGTTACAACATTGTCTGTGTCGGTGATTTCAACTGCACTGGATGTTGCTGAAGTATTGTAAAGATATGGAATAAAAATAGACTGTTTATAGACGTGAGTGGGAAAGTGGGAGAGTGAAAAATTTAGTAAGTATATCGCTTATTTTAAAATATTATTGACTCTCAATTATACTTTTCTGTCTACTACTAATAATTAAGAGTCAGAGTAAGTCTGGAGATAAATAAAACTTGGGGCTACGTCGGCTACATGCTTGCGGTGACGGCATAGTAGATATGTGGTTTAGAATGCATCACAACTTTCAAAACTTACCAATTAAAGAGTACAATAATAGTGTAATATGGATAGCTGCCATTTTTCATTTAAATTACACAGTTTTTAATTCATTTCTGAATGAACTGAATCACCAACACCACACCACACCCAATTCAACTCAAAAGTTTTACAAAAGTCGCTAACTAACAAAATCCAAACAAAATAAACGGTGATGAGAGTAGGGCTGCCAGTTCAATAGCACAACAGAGCGCTAAATAATAGCATCTGAGAAAAAATCTAATTTGTGATAAATAGCCATCAAAATAAAAAAAAAGGTCTTTTTTATTTGGATGTTGTAATATATAGGGTGTTTTCATAACACAATAGTTTTATTAGAAATTGGTCACACCCCGCCACACCAACCCAGTTTTCGTTTAGAATAAGTTGCCCGATCTAGCCAAAAAGTTTTACGTTGGCAGCACTGACGACGTCAAGTAGGTCTTTTGACAATCTGCAAATAATGTCAAACTCACATATTTAAATGCTGTCAGTGTTAAATAGTGCTTGAAAAATAGAACGACAATCGAAATTAAAATAGTAGTTAATTGGTGTTTCTGGTTCGTTATCTAATATTAATTGTACTTTTTAACAACTGAAGTTGGTGCATTTTTTGCAAAATACTATAATAAAAACAAATGATTTGCGAAAAATAAGGAAGCCAATTCCTAAACGCGCTGCTTTGAAAACAAAATCGAATGAAATCAATTTAGCAACACTAGAAATTGTTTTCAAAACAAACTAGGTACAACCATATCCACCTCCCAACCCCCCTCCCTTTTCTCTTGTCCCAAATTCTTTCAAAAATTTATTTGAAGAATAAAGTTAAAAACTAAGAATCTATGTGTATGTACGTATCATCTTACTATTAATTTAATTTTAAAATCACAAGTTCTATTATCATTTTTATTTTTTACTACTCAATCACAGTATACACAGACAAAATTACGACGTAAACTTCATGCGTTTGACTTGTTTACAGGTTTTGAGGTTACTATTTACATCTGTGTTTACCTCTGCTTACAAAAACTCAAACACGTGTTGAATCTCCGTTTTCATAATGGTTGTATTCACCTGCGGTTATTGCGGAGAGTCGGTGCAAAAGCCTAAAGTGGAGAAACATTACACCGCCACGAAATGTAGGAACAGGAACCCTAATTTGTCATGTATGGACTGCTTCAAGGACTTCCTGTAAGTATAGCAGTTATAAATCCATAACACTAACTCGTTTTAGTAACATTACCTTCCTCATACTTTATTTAATCATATACCATACTTATCAACTTACAAAATAAACCAAAGGGTTACATGTAAATTACTTAATCATACAGAGGTGCATGGATTTGTTGGAAACTTTCCATGAGGTGATATAAAGGTCAAATTAGTAATTAATCACTTGATAACGAATTTAATGTAACTATATCATCAGTAATTTGTTGTTGTCATAACCACTCTATGATTACTACTTTGTTGTTGTGTGAAAGGGTAGCCGATGGATATGATGCTAACATAGAGTTCCCAGTTATTAAAATGACTGAGCCATATTGATTTGTCTATTTTAATTTACAGAGGAACTGCTTATGAAGAACACACAAAATGTATTACGGAAGAGGAACGGTATTCTGGTAAAGGGTTCGTGGCTAAAGAAAAGAAGGGTGAAAAGAAACAGAATACCTGGATAGATCTGGTGCAGTCCGTTCTAGACGAACAGAAGAATGCTCCTAGAAATGTCCTAAGAATTATTGAAACTATCAGCAAACATAACAATACTCCCCGAAAGAAGCCGAAATTCTTCAACTTTGTAAAAAATGTGTGCGGAGCAAAAACTGGTGCTAAAGAAATTGAGCAGGCTTGGGAATTGATCTCTCCAAAGCTTGCCGCTTTATCAAATGCCAACCAAAAAAATCAGAACCAAAAGGAAGATGTTAAAACAAATGGAACAGAAGAAAATGGCCATGATACAGAGAACCAGGAGAATGAAGATGAATTAAGTCAAAATAGTCAAGAAATAAATCAGGACGAAGTAAAAGAAAACGGCAAAGAAAATGGTCAAGATCCTTCAGTAGACAAAAAACTATCCAAGAAACAGCGTAAAGAAGAAAAAAAGCGCCAAAAGTATGAAGCAGAATTACAGAGTGCCGAAGCACCTCTCGAAGAAATAGAACATGAAGAAGTAAGCAAAAAAGGTAAGAAGAAGAAGAATAGAACTGAATCTCTCAATGAAGAACCACAAGAAGGTAAGAAGAATAAGCGTAAACGACAAGATACTGTTAACAGCGTCTCCAGCAACCAAGAAATAACAGAGAATGGAGCTGAGCTTCAAAATGGAACGGCCAAAACTCAGAAGAAGAAAGCAAAAGTAGAAGAAGAAGAAGCTGAAGAAAGCATGTGTCTTCACGATCAGAACGTCGCAAAAATCAGCGAGTTGACCATGTGTGATAAATTCAACTGGCACGGAGTAATTATGTCAGTTTTGCAGAAAAAAGGCAATGAGTTGCCGTTTAAAAGATTGCAGAAAAAAGTTTTGGCTGAGTATTCCGAATCGACTGGTAGAGAGATAGATGACAGAATTGCTGATAAGTTTATCAAGAAATTGAAAAGTGCGCCCAACGTCAGAGTAGACAAGAATAGGGTAACACTTATGGACTAAGATTATTTTTGGTATACATATGAATGCCAGAACCAGACTATTGCCGCTAAATGTTAAAGTAATCCTATTGGTTGTTAAGGCTTCGCTCATGGCACTAAATTTAAACTTAATTTTTTGGTTTTTGGAGCTAGACCGGGTAGCTAAATTCAGTAATCATGGAATTTGCGGCCAATTTTTACTTTATTTTAAATTATAATATTTCGTAGAGATTTTGAACAGTAAAACACAATATGGTCAAATAACCAAATTAACCAATAAACTAACGAGTCTAGTTTACATGAGTGATTACTCAGTCAGTACATTAGTCAGTCAGGAGCTGTATCTGTATCTGTCAATAAGTAACATTATTAAAAGAAAAACAAAAAAATTGGTTGCCTGTAAAGTCGGTATACGGGCGAAAGTTTTACGTGACAACGACTTTTTATGTCTGTCTCTCTCGCTCTTAGGCGGGCTAACCTCGCGGGCGTGCCTCTCACTCGCTCTCATTGTGAGCGCATAACGTGAGCGGAGCGTAACGCAGTTTCTTGAAGTGTCACCCGGCAAACCAATTTATAAGACGTTGTCACGTCAAAATCAGCTGTAAAATGTTGTACCCTATATGTCACTTCCACTATTAAGGCGATTCAAAAGACACCTCACATGTCGAAATCCTTCAAGCTGTTTAGGCTGTTGGGTATGCTAAAGTAACTTCATGCTTACATACATACCTACATACACTCGAAAAATATAACCCTCCTTGCGCAGTCGGGTAAAAATATCTGTAAAATAACGAGAAGCAAAGTCTAATAACACATACAATAATTACTGTTATCTGGTCTAGCTCCTGAACAAAAAACGGTTTGAAATTTAAATATCGTACCATGAGCGAGACATAATTACCTTTAAAGCTCTTTGAGCAAAGAGCGTATCGGCGCTTTCGCAAGCGTTTACTGCTATAGTCTGGTTTCAGGATAAGGACTTCATTATAAGAGCGTTTTCAAGTTTTTCGCGCTGTCTGGCTCGAAGTTCAGTGTTTTTGAGATACGAAGGTGGTATTGGAACAAAAACAATTTGGATGTTAGAACTATATTTTTCGAAAACAGTTTTTAATCTTTAAATATACAAGGTTATCAGGAAAGGGTGTACTAAGCCGAAAGGAGGACGCTTTACTCATTGCTATGAACAACTTTTACTCTAGAGCCAACCTTGCAATTGCGGAAAAACGTAATCAATGGTTCCGAAAATTTTATCGACCGTTAATGATTTTTTAAAATGGAAGAACTTATTTTCTCAGTGATTTCAGGGTTGTCTTTACACCCTTTTCTGATAAATCTGTATAATTTAAACGCCTGAGCGAGAAAATCCGAAACTCGTCAAAACTTTCTAAGGGACTAGTTTTAGCAAGTGCTTCGAATCTCTAATTATAACATAACATATCGTCACGCCTTTCCCCCAAGGGGGCTGGCAGAGGTGTAATATAACACCCACATTTCGCCGGATGATATTCAGTCCCAAATGTGACAGGGGGCGATCCTGTCGCCATACACCGGGCTCCAGTCATGTAGCAGATGACATACAATACGCACATATGATCACACAATGAACAAACTGGTGCGTGCCGTCGGCTGGGTTCGAACCCGCGCCCTCTGGCTTGAGAGGCGGACCTTCTCCCAACTAGGCTGCCATCTTATTATAAAATAAAAACAAATATAATTTATTGTAAAAGACCGGTTCATATTGAGCGCTCGTCGGAGCACGATCGCAGCGCGTATCACTGTCTTCAACTTACATGTTTAAAAAATAAAATCGTTAAATTAAAAAAATAAAACGCTAAGCCTTTTTGCTCAAGGACATACACACATACGTATCGTCACGCGTTTACCCCGAAAGAGCTGGCAGAGGTGTATAACAACAATTTGCCGGATGATATTCAGTCCCAAATGTGACAGGAGGCCATACACCAGACTCCAGTTGACATTAACCGAATTTTAAAATCGCGTGAAACTCCTCAACCAATTCTGGAGCGCGCTTGTTACTACTAGTCCCTAATAGTTTTTTTACACAGTAATGTTATCAACAAATCAGCCAGCCTTCAAAAACTAGAATTCTATAAAAAATTAAGTAAATGTTAGTAAAATACAAAAACATCGAAAACTGGAATTTAAATTTTTTATTCCGCAAGATTCTACTAAGTTTAAAATGATACTGGCGTCATTTTTGTTAAACCATTTAAAAAAATTAAACTAACATTACCTTTTCTGTCTCAGTTCAATTTCATATGTCAGAAAAGGTTGGCAACTTCTTTAGAATTATCAAATCAGGTTGGCTTAGAAAATGGACTTGAATCGACGCCAGTTACTATGAGACTAAAAATTAGGCAATATTTTTAATACGTTTCTACCTTTGCAATGTTTAACTAAATAGGAAATTTAAAAAAAAAAACTCAGATTGTAATACAATTAAATATAAACTGCCATTATCCACTATGTTCCAAGTTTTACATGTACAGGGTTACCTGGGAAGAATATGCTTAGCCGCCTCAGCTTATTATAAACTTCTTTTACTATGGGACCAAAATAGCTGTTCCATAATATTTTTTGAAAATGCAAATGAGTACACAATTTTTTCGGCTTAGCATACCCTTTCCGGTTAACCTGAAAATTTTCTTTTGATGTTCATCAGTTAACTAAAATAGAGGCTTGTCATTCTTGTCAAGCCAAATAAATTAGGATGTATAAATGTATTTTATCCTCTGTACGGATTATGTAAATTACTAGATAGCTAATAAAAATGTGTTCTTACCTTACTCATGTTTTTGCATTTAATATACAAATAGGCTGTTTTTAACCCCTGACGCAAAAAACGACGGGGTGTTATGCGTTTGGCATGTATGTGTGTGTGTTTGTACGTGTGTGCGTGTGTGTGTGTGTGTGTCTGATGTGGCATCGTATCTCCCGAACAGATGAATCAAGTTGTATTTAGTTTTTTTTTGTTTGAAAGTCGAATTAGTCGGGAGTGTGTTTGATGTCCGTGGTGGCCCGTCTAAGAGCACCCTAAGAGCGGGTAAAGTCGCGAGGCGAAGCTCATAAAGTAGCCAAATTGAAAATTAGAGGCTCTGAGCTGTAGAACTCGCAGCTGACGTCTGTCTCTACAACGTCGCATTCCTCAACTGATTCTCGTGAAATTTTGTGAGCGCGTTCGACAATTTAACATTATTTTTTGCTGAGGTAGGTTTTCGATTTTTTTTTATTGTATAATGTTTTTATTCCATCATTTGACCATCCAAAGGTTGTCTGGAAGAGATCGCTCTTAAGCGATAAGACCGCCCATTGTGCCTCTATATTTTTGAGTGTTTAGTTTACATTTATTTTGTATTTGGTGTTAATAAAGAGTTTTTGTATTGTGTTTAAAGCATTTTTGTAGAAGCTGAAGCATAGACGCTTCGCTCGGTAACTAACGACAATATGGTCTTTTGAATTAAAAGTATCTATCTACTACCTGCCTAAATTTTTCTAATTTAAAAGGGTGTAGCCGACGTAGGGTTATTTTCAAAGTACTCCATTCTTTTGTTTAAAAAAGATAAGATTTTCATAAATTCATTCGCAAACTGCTCCACAGAATTATTACTAAAAACATTTATTTTAAAATGCTGTTTTGATATTTCGTTTTACTCCACGGCTATATGAGATCATTTTTAAATACTTCAGTATCTATCCTCAAACTGCTCCATCGTAAACAATAGAAATTTTATTTTAATAAAAAAAGGTTTCATTCGACTCCACGAGATGTCAAGGGGTACAGTCAGTCACAGTATTAGCTCTGTAATTAAGAAATACTGAGTAACAAAATTATAACTAACACTATCTCACTTATACGAAGTTATGGTGAACTTAATAAAAGAATATGTGCCAGGATGGAATCCAGAAAAATGTATTGTTGACTTTGAAATCGCAGTCATAAATGCTCTGCGCAAAACATTTCCTCATACAATAACCAAAGGATGCAATTTCCATTTTAAGCACGCAATATCGAAGAAAAGTCGAGAGATTGGGATTAAAACCAAAGAAGAAATTCAGCATGTGGTTAAATGTGGTGCTTTAGCTCGTCGTCCACTTGAATTTGTCGAAGATAACAGTATGAGAGTGAACTAAAACATCATAGAAAAAGATTAAAGAAACCCATTGTGTTGCCTGTGGGAGTTACCACAACACTAGATAATTATAATATCCAAACTAACTGTCTGTCTGTTTGTTTGTAGGCTTTTCACGGCTAAATGTCTGAACGGATCTTGACAAAAGATAATTATGTACAGTATTTAACGAGGAAGTTTTTTAGATACAAACTATTTTCTGAATAAACGCGAGCGAAGTCGAGGGTAACAGCTAGTGAGTAAATTTATGAAAATGTAGTTTTAGTGTTATTACCACGGGATATACCTCGCCCATAAGGGGCTAACAAACAATAATAATATTAAAGTTAGTCCAAGTTAGACTGATGTGTTTGTGTAATATAGTTGTACAAGCTGTTACCCGCGGCTTCGTTCGCTTCGTTTATTCAAAAAATAATATTTAAAAATCTTCCTCGTGATATAATGTAACTAATCTTTGATCAAAATCCGATCAGCTGTTTAGCCGTGAAAATCCTACAAACACACAGCTGTTCTTTCTATACATTTTGTCGACAATTAATGAATTTTTTGTAAGAATTCAGTATTTTTTTAAATGTAGAATAGGTCTGCGTTTGACCACCAACTCGCCTGATGTTAAGCGACGTTGTGGTCTAAGATGGAGCACGACGACCTATGGGGTACTTATTCACTCTAGCCTTGAAGTTTTGTAGAGTGAAGAAGCACAAAGACGGCAGTTGAGTGAGGCGCTACAAGTGCGCTACTGCTCAGACCCGTCTTCGGAACGGTTACACCAGACTACATCCCGAAACACGACTAGGTGATTTCACAACATGGCTTGGTCCGGTGTTAGGACACGGCGCAGCACACCGTGGAGGAGTGCCCACTTGCCCAGCTTGGGCAAATGAGCGACGTGTCCTCGTCTCAATTGTGGGAAGCGATCTCTCGCTACCAGCACTGGTTAAATCAATGCTCGGTTGCGAGAGATCGTGGGAGGCGACAGTTTCCTTCTGTGAACAAGTAATGTTCCAGAAGGAAACGGCGGAACGCGTACGAGAGGACACGTCAGATCTTCCAATGCGCCGCCGGAGAGCCGGGCGACGGAGGAGGATCTTTCACGCCCTCCTCCAACCTCCATAACAGGGGGCTTGGGCAGCGGACCCAGGGGGGTCCGTCGCCCGACAAGTGTAACCCCTGAGGTGGCGCGCGGTGCTTCCGTGTGCTCTCGAAGAAAAAATAAGAAAACTAAACGGGAAGGGTCCTAGGAGACCAGCGTCGTCGGCGCTGTGCGGTCGAGTGCAAGAGTGTTCCCGTAGCCCTGAGACATGGGCGCCGAGAAGAAACCCCCCAGGGTTTTTAGTGGGTATGCCGCCACTAGGGCGGAGACCCCCACATAACCACCTTGCCTCCCCGAGGCAGGGTGGTACCTATAATAGGTTTACCCTGGGTAAAAAAAAAAAAGGCGCTTACAAGTGCGCTACTGCTCAGACCCGTCTTCGGAACGGTTACACCGGACTATTTATTTGTATTAAGTAGTTGTGTTAAGTACCTTTGTATGTTTCAGCCGATTCTTTTTCGCGTTTTTAGGGTTGTCCTCATGGTAAAAGTTGGTAATAATGATGAGTACAATGATATCCTAGAATATGTAGTTGATTAGAGATACGCGGTGTATACGTATTCTCTACCTACAAGCTTAAACGTAGCTTACTTATCCTAACTAATATTATAAATGCGAAAGTGAGTTTGTTCGTTTGTTTGTTTGAAACGCTTTCACGCCCTAACCAATCAACCGATCATCATGAAATTTTGCGTACACTTGTCTGAGATACAGAAATGGACATAGGCACATACTTTTTATCCCGAAAAAATATCGGTTCCTGTGGGACCGCGGGTGAAACCGCGGGGCACAGCTATAGTTATAAATAAAGACGAAAATTGTCAAATACGCGGAAACTCAAACTCGAAGTGAAAGCAAGTATGCGAATTTGGAAATTTGATCCATCCACACCTAGCCGTGACATATTTGGACATTGTACAAGGGTTTCATTTCGCGACGTCATGCAGTCACCGCTCGTCCGCTGGCCTATAACAAAGCCTATAACAAGATATCGTCTGCTAACAATATCATGGAAGGCGTCAAGGTTCCTCCAGACTACGGTATAAAACTTTGCATCATCGTTTTTCCTGCATTACGTAAACATACTGCATACAATAAATAAATAAATTCGGGACACTTCCACACACGGTCGCCTGACACCAAACTAAGCAAAGCTTGTACTATGGCAGCCAGAGACTGATATACATACTTAGGTATTCTTAAATACATACTTAAATAGATATTAACACCCAGACGTAGAACAAACACTAATGTTCATCAAATGAATGTTTGCCCTAGGTGGGAATCGAACCCACGACCCCGCGCTCAGAAGGCAGGTTCACTACCAACTGAGCCACCGAGGCAGTCAATGTAATCCTACTTTTTATATTATTTTGCAAAAGTTAGTTTGTATGTGTGTTCGTTTGCTATTTCTTCACGCTCCAACGGATTTGGACAAAGACGTTGGAAACTTTGTGGCCTATCCGCCCGCCGCCATTTTGTTTTCAAAGTTTCCGCGCACGACGGTAGTAGTGTGTGTGGGTAGGGGACACTTATACAAACAAAAAGTATTCTGCTCTATGGCACCCTAAATGTTCTCGATATATTTGGACGTAAAGATCGCGATACGGAAACTATATGAAAATCTCAAAAAGGCAGTAATTACGTGTGTATTTCATGGTTCCCAGGTTGATGGTTAATCAAATATTTGCCATAATAAAACAAAGGATTGAAAGGAATGAAGATGGAAGGAGGCACAGTGGCGCCTTCAAGCCCCACAAAAGATTTATTTTCGAATAGACTCTACCTAAATGTAACTACGTAGCTAACTGTACGCTTCGAACAGAGACCTCACCTGTCTCCATAACAACTAACCCCATTTCGATCGTATTTGAACTGTATTTGTATGAACTACTTGCCTGCTAAATTTCATGAAGATGGGATCAACGATACTTAAGTTATAGTCGGTTTCTTCTAAACAAGCGTGCTACATCGTAGGCCGCATCACTGCTTATCATCAGGCATGTTGGCGGACAAACGCAAGCCTATTAAGTAATAAAAAAAAACAAACAAATAACGCGTTGTCGCAAGACTCTGAGATCTCGCTTTGCTCGGGTAAAGAAAGCGTCGGATGTAAGGATAATACTCAGATCAACCTAGACTCTAGGTTGAGGTAGACTAGGTTGACATCTTATCCTCTAGGTCCTAGAGGATAAGATGGCGCACGGCGTGTGATTTAGGTGAAGCCAAAAACCATCCAAAAACTACGCTACTGTCGTATATGTACACAATATGCACACATTGATGCAAAAAACTGCGCTACTCGCTTGGGCATTCTTACCTCGACATTATTTTGGTTAATGGTATTATTTCGTGTACATAAATATACATAGTGCATTATAAAAGTGTGGCCAGGACTACATTTTGAGGTTCTTTTTAAAAACTGTGCAGTTTTTTTACAAAGCAATTTTGAAAAAGCCGTAACGTAACATTAAACTTTTGGAAATATGTGCAGTTTTAGAATATTAAATCTACTAAGGTTGTATATTGGAACAGAAATGGGTAACGTAGAGTTTGGAAATAGGTAATTTTAGTTTTCGTGCAATTGTAAAAAGAAAGGCTAAAAAGAAGTGGCTTCAGCGAGATATAACGCAGTGTTCCATCTTTTATAGGTTGATCTGAGGGATAATACTCTGTAACTTGTATAGATCCCTAGACTAGAAAATTCACACCTTACAGACTAATAAACATTTAATAAAAACTTAGATTATAATTTAATTAACACGTTGAGTAGTCGACGTTTTTTGCAGTGTTGGTTCAACATTGATTTATAACATTAGTAAGAAGTGAGATGAAAGCGTAGTCTGAAAATTCTTGAGACGGCTTGCAAACATATCGTGGACGTGTCATAACTTTTTCAGTGTCGGCTTAATAAGGGAGAAACACGCTATAACTTATTGTGTGATATAGTTGGGGAAAATTGATGGCCAGGGTCTTTTGATGGTTTATTTTTCTTATAAGTAACTTTATTGCTCCATCCTTTATGATCGTCAAAGTTTTTATGAAATTAGTTGGCTACACAGAGTCTGACCTTACAATGAGTTTTAGTAGTCGACGTAAACTTTTTTCGTTTTCGTTTGGCTTCCTACCTTACCGTTTTCGTTACCTTCATTCCTTAAAGTTTTCGCCTGGGGCGGTTTAGGCGTCTCCCAGACAGACGTGGCTTGCGCAAGCGGCCAATGGGCCATCAGTGATCGCTAATGCAGTCCATTGACCGCCACCGCAGGCCGCGTCTATCTGATAGACGCCTTACTGAAATGCTTGGAGCCAAACGTAAACGAAAAAAGTTTACATACAAACTTCATGGTAAGTAGGTACTGAAAAGAAAAATAAAATGTTTCAATTTATTTCATTATCCAGTAGGACCTACAATAGCTGCGGGCGGCAGAGGCTTTTCTATTTACCGGGAAAATGTAGAGAGCTGATTGAAATAATTTAGGACAATTCCAGCTGACAACGTAATAATCCTTTCATTTCAGTAGGTATGTGAAAAAATATCAAAAACATGAACAACAAAATAAGGAAAAACAAAAGGCTTAAGGAAAAACATTGCGAGAAAACCGACGTGTCCTAGAATTAAACATTCGAAAGACTTGTGACATCCACCAACCCGCACTGAGCCAGCCTGGAGGTAACAGATCAATCACCTCGATGTAGGGTAGGTCGGTGTCCCTGCAATGGGCGTAAAATATTGTATACGATAAATATTGTATATAAAATATATAAAATATACGTAAAATAAAATGGGATCATATAAGAATTTGGCAACATAACATATCATCACGTTTTCCTCGAAAAAGAAAAAGGAAGGAAGTAAAAATGTTGTGAGGAGGAAAACTTTATAATTACCTGTTTTTAATTAAATTTAAACATACAAATAAATTGCGGCGATAACGAAAGGCACAAAGAAAAACAACGAAAAGAACCTTAAAACTTTAACAGTTTTAAGCGACATACCTACTCGTAAGAGCAACTACCAACTTTTTGACTTTCTGCTCCGATCAACCTAGAGAATAAGATGGCGCACGGCGTATGATCTAAGTGAAGCCAAAAACCATAAAAAAACTACGCTACTGCCGTATATGTACACAACACGCACACATTGACGCAAAAAACTACGCTACTCACTTGGTCATTCTTACCTCGGCATTATGTGCATTGGTTTATGGTATAATTTCGTGTACACTAATATACATAGTGCATTATGAAAGTGTGGCCAGGACTACATTTTGAGGTTCTTTTTAAAAACTGTGCAGTTTTTTTTACAAGTCAATTTTGAAAAAGCCGTAACATTAAACTCTTACAAATATGTGCAGTTTTAGCATATTAAATTTCCTAAGGTTGTATATTGGAACGGAAATGGCTAAAATATACGTAGAATTTGGGAATTATTATTACTTTTCGTGCAATTGTAAATGTTTTTCATGGCAACATTAACACGCACACACATTGAAAATTAAGTGGCTTCAGCAAGATGTAGCGAAGTGTTCCATTTTTTCCTCTAGATTGATCTGAGACTTTCTGCTACTGGTTTTGGTCTACTAGCTGAAGATACGGAGACAAAATCTTAGGGTCATTCTAGCATTGTGTTACCTCAAGGTTAGCATCTAGCTCTTGGTGGCGGAAGATAATTTATTAGTTTAACCTCTAATGAGTAGTTAACTCCGAGTTAACGGATCACGCGAGTGGCCTATAGAGAATGATATCACCCATATAAAATACCTACAGAATGTTTATTTTCGGTATCTCAGAACCGACATTACTGTACGTTCCAGTTTACTAGCGCATGGCTCTATTAGGAAAGATTCATCAAAATAAATCCAGCTAATGCGAACCTAAATGCTGTTAAGTGCCTAATAAATCAAAGTCAGCGGGTGCTTTTGACATATTTATAGCGCAGGAGAGGGTAGGTACTAATTAGGTCTTGTTCGGTATTTATTGCAAGCCTGGAAGTGCTGGCTGCTAAGGGTAAGGCTTCGTTCTAACTAAGCAAATTGGGAGCGGCTGACTGCACGACTGACATGGCACGAAGGACTGATGACCGATGGGGTCGAAAGGTTCTCGAGTGGACACCACGTTCCGGCAAGCGCAGCGTAGGACGTCCACTCACAAGGTGGACGGATGACCTTGTCAAGACCGCAGGATCGCGCTGGATGCAGGCCGCTACCAACCGGTATTTTTTAACCACTATTTCGCTCTTTGCTAATTCGGTACGCATAATAATTAACTATATATTTGTATTGATATATTATTATATTCATTTATAATTATTCATATACATATATTATATTTATTTTTGGTTTTTTATTTAAGTAAGTACTTATTATTAATATTAAGTACTTAAATTATATCTAAAAGATAATATTATCTTTTAAATTTTAATTTAGTTTCATGTACACCACCTACCCTTTTCGTATTTCTGTAAGTTCCTGTCCATCCAAAGGTTACCTGGAAGAAATCGCTTTAGGCGATAAGGTCGCCCTTGTACCTACTGCCGAAAAATGTATTTTAGTTTTTAAGTTTTTCATGTAGTTTTTGGTGTGCAATAAAGATATATTGTATTGTATTTTTGGAGATTTATGAGGGAGGCCTATGTCCAGCAGTGGACGTCCTATGGCTGATGGATGGATGGATGGATGGATGGTGGACTGTGCGCAGTTTGCGGCGTATCGCTTGCCGACTCATTCAATGAGCGGCTGATTTGCATTTTTTAACAGACGAAATGGAGGAGGTTTACAAGTAGGCGCGTATATATATCGGAACTCGAAAGGTATCCGTTTCGCATCAGACATGGTTCTACGGCGTGGGTATAGCAGGCGAGGAGAATGAGGCATCTCGCGTACTTAAATCAACTTTATTTGAATGACCGACAATTAATTTACACAGTAGAGGTGGAGGTCACATGTTGGAGGTCAAACACAAGCTTAATAAGTAATAAAAAAAAAAACAGATCAAAACAACACTACTTTCCGAGTATGAGAAATGAAAAAGATGTAGGTAGCGCCTAAGTTGTGAAGGGTTTATCAGTAATTCTCCAACGACACAATTGCCCCACAGACTTATTTGCCCCAGTTGACCCTACCACTGTACCTACTAAGTATTTCTATAGAGCTCAATACGAAACTTACCTATCTATACCTACCTATCAACTGTACCAAAAAGTCCCGAACATTCAAATTACAAAGTGGCCGCTGCTAATAAATATCGGACCCTTTTCCATATAAACTGTGGTTCCTACCCCTGGGCTCAACATAAACACTGACCATTCATTCTATATTGATTAATTAAGAGATACGAGCCCAGCTTCGTTAGAGCTACCGCTCTAAATTGGCTAGCAAACCAATTTTTTACGCTGGCAACTCGGGGAAATCTCGGGATTTAAACTGTTCGCGGTAAATCGGGATTTATCTTGGAAGGAAATGGGAGCACAGCGAGTACGTGACAGTGTTTTAAAAACGACTAGAAAGCTAGGTACCTAATTTATTGTAATTTTTTTTTTTTGGGACACTTCTACACACGGTCGTCTGATCCCAACTAAGTAAAGCTTGTACTATGGCTGCCAGAGACTGATAAACATACATATATACGTTTAAATACATACTTATTAACACCTAGACATAGAACAAACACAAATGTTCATCACATAAATGTCTGCTCTAGGTGGGAATCGAACCCACGCCCCCAAGCTCAAAAGCTCAAAAGGCATTTTTGCCACCGAGGCAGTCAAAATTATAATACAAACTAATATTATAAATGCGGAAGTGAGTTTGTTCATTTGTTTATTTGTTTGTTTGTTGCGCTTTTACGCCGTAACTACTCAACAACGAACATCAAATTTTGTATACACGTTGACAGTGGTCCCCTTGTTTTCTATAAAAAGATATACATTTGACCCCGTTGAGAGTAGTTAGGCTAGTTATGTCACGCCTTTCCCCGAGGGGGTGGCAGAGCTGTAATACAACACCCACACTTCGTCGGACGATATTCAGTCGCAAATGTGACAGGGGGCGAGCCTGTCGCCATACACCGGGCTCCAGTCATGTAGCAGATGACATACAATACGCACATATATTCACACATTGGTGCGTGTCGTCGTCTGGGCTTAAACCCACTCCTTCTGGCTTGAGAGGCGGACCTTTTCCAACTAGGCTATCATCGCTTTCACGTGTCAACATGAAGACAATAAATAAAATAGGCAGCGAATAAAAAAATATTCATTTCGGAAAACTGCCTCGTAACTCATGACACATTAGATTCTAGTTTTATTTTATTTTGTAAATCTATTAACATTAGTTTAAAAGCCTATTTTTTGTGTTACTAACAAAAATGGATCTATGTTGTCCCAAATAAAAGAATTTGAATTTGAAAACACACTTCTTTTTATGGAATAAAAAATTCAATTCGATTCGTGGGAAAGTTTCGCAACACTTTTGAAGAATTATGATGATCGGGTACAAAAAAATACAGTTGGTAGAAGAAACAACCAACTACAGTTTAACCGAAGAAATATTTTAAAAATCATTCTCATTATGGAAAAAAAATCACAAAAAGTATCTCCTTGAAAAAACTATCGGAACGCAGTTCTCAAAATTTTCAGCGATTACACCGCATTTTTTTTCGATTACTAAATAACCAGATTAGTTCTCTAAAGTTTATCCCAGCAACTTATTCTCATTTGTGTCCTTGTTACGACTAATACCATTAAAAACGGCAAAAAAAAAAATAGGCGCCGATCTCATTTTACCATCAAATATGATATACGATATTCAACTCTAAATGAAACAGTTTAAGTAAACGTGTGTGTGGGTGAAAAATCGTGCTATGACGGCGCCTTATGAGTCACTAGCTGCGCCCCGCGGTTTCACCCGCGGTTAAAAAGTATCCTATGTGCTATTCTAGACTATAATCTATCACTGTGCCAAATTTCATCTAGATCTGTTCAGCCGTTCTGGCGTGAAAGAGTAACAAACATCCATCCATCCATTCATCCATCCATTCTTACAAACTTTTGAGTTTATAATATTATTAACTAGCTGCGCCCCGCGGTTTCATCCGCGGTTAAAAAGTATCCTATATGCTATTCTAGACTGTAATCTATCTCTGTGCCAAATTTCATCCAGATCTGTTCAGCCGTTCTTGCGTGAAAGAGTAACAAACATCCATCCATCCATTCTTACAAACTTTTGCGTTTATAATATTATTAATTAATAAAATTAATAAATATTAATATAGTAGGATTTACAAATAATGCGAAAGAGACGGATGACGATGACGAGTGACGTCATACGTGTTTGCTCCTGGAGGGCTATTCCTACGCGTGAGATAAGATGAGATTTTATCTTGGTCACTCTCACACCTATGACGTTTCAAACGAGAGCAACAAGGACGAAAATAGGTGAGATGAAAATCTCCGAATCTCTCAAAATCTCTGGAACGCTAGATCTTGTTTTTTTGGATCATGCGAGTAAGTACACAAACAAAACCTCATTGGCTTTGTCGACCAGAATCGGCTTTAGTTGACAAATCGGCACACGTAAATGCCAGCATATTTCCGGATTTAAACTTGGAACATTTCGTCGCCACTTTACAACTGTCAAACGGAGGTGACTTGGGACTTATTGTGAGTTTGGAAGCCGCAGGATGTTTATTTAAAAAGTTATTCTGGTACTTTAGACATAGGTAGTGTCACAGACCTAAGATTTTTTTTGCTTCGCAAAAGACCAACGAAGCGTGGGACAGAGAAGTCTCCATCGAAATGTAAACTCCACAAGAGAGAAAGAGGTCGCCTACAAATAAAATCTTAGTCAATTTTTCTTTTGTCATTAATGACAGCGCGCCACCTTTGAGCACGCGAAAATTCCTATGATTATTATTTTTTACAAGTATCATTATAAATTGAATGAAAAGAGAGCAATTAAAATTGTATGCAGTTATGCCATCTTGTGCGTTTAGCGATTGTGATGTGAATTCAAGATTCAACCCACAAAATTTGTCGTTTCATGGGTAAATATGAAAATTCCATTGTGATGTTTTTGTCTAAATTTTGTCTAAAACATAACATAAATTGGTTCCAAAAACCGATTTACCAGCGGTATGTTGTTGTCGTTTCTTCGTAACATCTATATTTCCTAGATGAAAGCAGAATTGGTGATGAAATTCAGCATTAAAATATTAGTTAGTTTACGCTCGATTTTCACTAGAGATGGATAAAAAGATGACGTCATTATTATCGATAGTTTTTATCAAAGTTCATTAGGTAGGCGATGGGTGCAATACATAAATAAAGCATACATTTTTGAATCAATGCCATCAAAAGTAAATTGATATTCTTATGAGTTTGTACTGAATTATGAGGCGTAAAACATTTTTGTATTATATATAAGTATGTACCTTCAATTTCTGATCGTCATTTTTAATTCAATTTACACATTTTGGGTGTCTTACATCCAAGTCTAATTTAATTATATTTAATTAAATTAAATAATATATATGTAAATTATAAATAAATGTACAAAACCAATGAGATAAGTATTATTACTTATCCTAATCCATATACGAGTAAATTTGGTCAAGGGTCACATATCGAAGTGAATTACTAGGATAGTATTATGTTGATCTTATTATTTACTTTTCTTATGTTAATTTAGATACATGGTGACACTGATATCTAACTCTTCCGCCTAGCTTAACACCCGTTTAGTGATTAATATTCATTTTAGCTCAGCAGCGGTGTTATACTTGGAACAAAAAACAACTCAATTGGTATGCGAAATATTATATTTATCGACAAGCACCCGGAGGACCATTTTTGGTCAATCGATAAATTAATAAGTACTTTTCACAACACTAATTTACTCACGCATGCGCAAATGTTTTTTTGTATCACTATAGAATTGTCACTGTCGATCTTTTACATCCTAGATCTGTGGGTAGTGTGGCTTTAGAATTACTTACTTTTTAATCTGTCATTCTTAGAATAGATTAGAATATTTTTATTGCATAAACTGTTTACAAAAAGTGTTCTGGATTTAAGGTTCAGAGTTTCAACAGTTTGCCCATCGCGGGCGTGCAATATGAGGCTATTAATTACTATGTTTACTTTATTTACTTACATTATGTTTTATATTTCAAATTTAACCAGCCTAATCTCAATCTTAATTCAAGAGAGCTTTCTTGCAAATACCTACTCGAAAACACATTCTTTTATATAGCAGTAGGTTGAATGAAACATCATTTATTGTTAAGGTGTATGGTAAGGCATGGCAGCTGTCTCGCTCTATCGCGACACTATTTTATATAATATTTAATATATAAATAGTATAGAATGTATTTAAATACAATTTGCTTGTATCAATGCATTGAAAGTTGTAGTACAAAGTATTTAGAATAATTTTTCATGTTGATATTTATAATGAGTGCTCAGAGTAAGGTAAACACGTATCTTTTTTACATGGTTTCGTTTTTCTAAGTAAAAACTATTTATGTCATTATGTGATTATGTGTGTGAGTGTGGATGTGAGAATATGATTATGTCATTATGTGAAAATTATTCTGAATACTTTGTTATACCTACCTACTGTTTTCAATGTATTGAGTATTTTTGGTAAATATATCAAAAATACATATCAACTCCATATCAATCAATTCCATATAAAAAACAATAGTGTCACGAGCGAGCGACACACACACCTTAACAGGTCTTACTCCATCTACTTCTGACATTTAATTTTAATCTCTGATGTTCCCAAATTAAGTTATCAGTAAAATGAGGAAACGTTTCCAGCATATCCTTACTTAGATACTGACTTCTAACTTGAACTTAATAAATAAAGTTAGAGCTCTCTGATCTAACTTAGTGTGCGGTAAGTGCCTGCCGCAGACATTTTAGAGCTGTAGAAGCTGTTTGGGATGTTCAGATAGCTTCCGACTATACTAGGTTATACACCTATAGGAGCCGTCTGATCTCGTTTATGCAGGGATGTAAAGCTTGGAACGTATTGAGCACAAAATAGAGATTTTAAAATCGGCTCAAGTGGGCTATTCTTACGCGTGAGATGAGATGAGATTTTATCTTGGACACTCTCACACCGTTGACGTTTAAAACGTGAGCAACAAGGACGAAAAAAAGTGAGATGAAATTCTCAAATCTCCGAATAGGGCCTAATCCTATCCTAACTAATAATATAAATGTGAAAGTGAGTTTGTTTATTTGTTTGTTTGTAACGTTTTCACGTCTTAACTACTGATCATCATGGATTTTTGATTTTATAGATTGTCAGAAGTTCGGAAAAGAACATAGGGTATTTTTTATTTCGGAACCGCGGGTAAAACCGCCGGGTGCAGCTAGTAATACATAAAAAACAGTACAGGCGAGGAAGTAACCTCCGTTTTAAAATCGGTTAAGGTTTTACTTAGATAAAAGAAACTACGTAAAAAAATTACGTGGTTACGCTTTTTTGAGCACTCAGTAAACATATCAACATGATAATGATTCTGAATACTTTGTAATACAGTTTTCAATGCATTGATAGAGGCAAATTTATCAAAAATACATTCTATACTTTTAAATCTAATATAATAGTGTCGCGAGCGAGCGAGACAGCTGCCGTGCCTTACCCCTTAACATAAAAAGTACGTAGTTGTAGACTCAGCTACAGACAGAAGTGTGCTACAGAGGCTACGAAATGCTACGAAAGGCTACGAATGCTACGATGATACTGCTACGTACGTAGGTACTTCCTACTCCTACTTAATATTATGAACGCGAAAGTTTGTATGTATGGATGGATGGATGGATGAATGTTTGTTACTCTTTCACGCCAGAACGGCTGAACAGATCTGGATGAAATTTGGCACAGAGATAGATATAATCGTAAGATAGTCTAGAATAGCACATAGGATACTTTTTAACCGCGGGTGAAACCGCGGGGAGCAGCTAGTGGTTCATAAAATGTTTCAATCTATATTTTAATGCAAGTAAAATTATTCATCAATTCACTTTTCCTGTTTTCCTAAGATCATTTATTCAACACACCATTAAGCAGCGGACGGCACGGTCAGTCCTAGGATGGGTGACCGCGGGTGGCATTTAGAACTGAGCGCTACCGTGGCTCAGATGATACGTTAAATTGTAGGCCCCAATTGTTCGTTATTTAACAACAATCGCCAAGCCATATCAGAGGCCTCCGGGCGGCCTAGGAACTCTGACATCAGGGCTAGCCACTCGATCTTGCTTTTATTATACAGGGTTAATTAAAAATATTTATATAATTATATAATTAGAGCGATGCTACATGACTGGAGCCCGGTGTATGGCGAGAGGCTTGCCCCCTGTCACATTTGGGGACTGAATATCGTCCGGCGAAATGTGGGTGTTGTATTACACCTTTGCCAGCCCCCACGGGGGAAAGGCGTGGCGATATGTATGTTTTATGTTAATTCAAAATGACAAAATCTTCATTATGTTCGAATAAAAATATGTACTCACTTACTACTTAAAACTACATAACTACAAAAATATTTTTTACATAAATACAAATTACATTTCAATATTTATGAGTTTTTTTTTAAAACTTTTATAAGAAGTTTTGAAACAAAAATATGAAACAAGGTAGCCGCCTGAGAGAGGTTTTGATAAAACTCAGTGATTAGTAAAAAGTAACCCTGAATACACTAAAGCTAAATTGTTTCCACGTTGAAACCGTAAATAAAACGGAATTACGGGAGAATCCAAACGTGAAAATTCTATTCACAAGAGAGGATCCAAAGGATCTCAAAGCTTTCACTAAGTAGGTATTTGCGAGAATGATATTCTACTCGGGAAAGATTAACTAATACAAGGTGCTGTTTTTGGGTGTTAAAAGTGTAATCTACCCGTGAAAGTGCATAAAAAAGTAGATCTCTGCCTACTTCAAGAACAATATTTTCGGTCAGAGATTCAAGTTCCTAAAACTGGTCATGTAGTAGCCAGGGCCATTCTAAAAAAAAACTTTCTGTACCTAGATTTAATAATATATATGGTAAAAGAACTTCAAAATTCATTGTCCCAAATCCTATTAATAAATTACCGCCGGAGCTAAAAAAAAAATTAAATAAAAAAAAATTCAAACAAAAACTAAAATAATTTTTTCTTACAAAGAACAATACATAATTAGACGAGAGCATCCTCAATTGTATCGCGACCGCGCTCACTGCGACGGCATGTTTAAGCTAATTAAGGGTAAGAACTGTTGGTCCTAGACAAACCGCATTGGTTTTAAGGGCATGTTTAGTTTAAGCTGTAGTTGTATTTATGTTAATAATAAAAAATAAAAAAAAACTTTTAGAACAAAAGTTAAAAAAAACAGAGTATCCATAGAAAATTGATCACGGACTTGTTATCCTAATCCTAACTAATATTATAAATGCGAAAGTGAGTTTGTTCGTTTGTTTGTTTGTTTGTAACGTTTTCACGTCTCAACTTCTCAACTATACTTGAAATTTTGCATAGGTACATGTTGTTTGGGGTACAGAAAAGGACGTAGGGTACTTTTTATCCCGAAAGAATAAACGGTTTCTGTGGGACCGCGGGTGAAACCGCGGGACGCAGCTAGTTTTGTATGAATTTTGCAAGCTTATGTTCTAAAAGTTGTTACTTCGGCGGGTATAGAACAACACCGTTAAGTTTTGCTACATCCTAAAGCAGCACCTTGTATAACAAGAGAGAGGGAAAATAATGTACGAATTTAATAAATTATTACCGACGGTAAAGTTCCAATTTCATCATAATTATCATCATCATTTCAGCCGGAAGACGTCCACTGCTGAACAAAGGCTCCACAACGACCAATCTTGTGCTGCCAGCATGTCAAAATCAATCGATAAAATATCGCCCATCGAAAATCAATCGATATAATGCGTTCCATTTTCAACGCATTATGTATGCTGCTCCTGTCATAATAAGTAGGTACGTTTACGCGGAAGGGTGTTAAGATGATTAATATTCAACCTTAACACATTTGACCCAGTTATGGCGTAAACAACCTGTGTGTGGGCAGTCTCGCTGCGTTACTTTACATTCCCTTGTGAACTTGGTGGTTTCTACTAAAAAAAGTATAGAATACTAGCGACGCCCTGTGATTTCACCCGCGGTTAAAAAGTAACCAATGTGCTATGTCGGGCTATAATCTATCTCTGTGCCAAATTTCGTCCATATCCGTTCAGCCATTCTAGCGTGATGAGTAACAGACGTCCATACAGCCATCCAAAATTTCGTTTAAATAATATTAGTGTGCAGTGTGATGTAAAGTCAAAGTCAAAGATTCAAATGCGTCAGTCACGCGTAGCCAAAGGAAAAAAAAAATCAAGGATAACGTCAAAGTTACAAAAATGACAAAGAGGTATTACTCAGAAGAACGGGCAAGAAACTTAGGGCCATTTATTAAAAAAAAAGTAAAAGTACGATTCGAATAAGCAGCGCGAGAAACTGCGACGCGGATTGCAGCGCTCTCATTTTGCGCGGCAAGCCGTCTGATTGCCGCAGTTCACATGACCGATGCGGATCAGTTCGAAAACTCTTACTAAGCGTCGTGTGAGCTAGATCCTGTATTGCAGCGTCACGTGTATGGGACGTGTATGCACGTGACGACGACGTATGTTGATCCTAAGTTCGTACGTATATATCTCGTAAGTTCTAAAGCTTCTTCTTGACAACTACCGATGATCGTTAACCGTGTGATCGGCGCTCACATGGTTAACGCCGCGAACATAGAAAAAAAGGACATAGAAAAAAACTCATCATAAATTTTATTCTAACATAAATATAAAAATGCATCGAACATGGTCCGCGGTTACAGACGAGTAAGCTCTCCACACAATCGCGATAGCGTGTAATCAATCGTCTTTGATAGCTGATTGTAAAGAGGAGCCATAATATTGATAAAAAGCCGTCGACTTGACAGATGTGTGACGTCATTGTTCATTAGAAGTCAAACCGGAATTGTATTTTGCTTAGAGCATTACCGTATGCTAAAAGACAATGCTTAAACACAACATTAACGCTTTTGGATGCGTTAATGTTGTGTTTAAGCATTCCTTTCTAACAATCTTTACCTGCCGCATCCATTAGCTCGCCACATAAGCTCCACGCTCTTATCTCGTGCGAGCACTCGCACCGTGTAAACACGGCCTTAACTTCAAATTAAGTTGAGCGGCGCGAACTTGAAACATTGAAGGATTCTCGCGTGTAAACAAGACGTTACATTTATGTAAAGTGGGTGAAAATGTGACGTCTAATGGCTCTTTAGAATGAAGTTTTTATAATGGGATTTAAGGTTTTGAGGCAAGTTTGGCATTCCTCTGAATTAACTGTTAGAATATTTTTATATACTTACATAATTCTGTGTACGAGACGGCAAAGAAATAATCCATCTTTCTATATTCTGTCTATATATATATAAAAATATTATATAAAAAGTATCGGGAATTCATCATTCAAAAAACCCTCTTTTTTTGTTTTGCTCCCCCGTCCAAAGGAGTTTGGCGTCGCACGTTTTGTGCATTTGCCATTGTCAAGTTAATAAACCTACTTTGAGCATTGTTGATTTTTTTTTGTCGCTTTGTTGGCACAACTGTTATCTATATTGGCGCGAAATTTAGAACTAGAGTTTGTTAGTCCATCCCAAGTGTGCTTTGCTATTTTCTTAAATCAAACTAAGAGTTTGTCTCAAATTTTGCATCGCAAATAGAATTTCTTGTTCCGAATCATTGAAAATGTGGCAGAAAGCTTACAGTGTCTCTAATTTATTCAAAAACACATGCAAATAGGCATTCAGAAGCGGTCGAGATGTGGTTTAAGATTTGCCTCTCTCTAGTCGGCCGTCAACATCTTCAACTGAAGTTAACGCCGATAAAGTGAAGGAAATGGTGTCTAGAAATCGTCGTTCAAGTTTTGAGCGAGACAGCCGCTGAATTTCTGCATCCTAAGTATGAGTTTATACCATTTTATTAAAAGATTGCTTGGGTCATGGCACAGTGCCCTAATACGAGTATAATGTCTAATAATACTTTGCCGTTTACCGTTGGATCAGACTACATAATAATTGGGTTGTTTTGCAACTTATACCTAGTTACTAGTACGTATGCCTACCTATTTTCCTATTATATAGTATTTATTTAAGTAGGCATACTTTAAGTTATTTTTCGGCATGTTTATAATATATAATTAATAACAGTATACATATAATTACCTAATATTTGAATAACAACCGTCAAATCTAATCACCTTAGCATTCAAGAGTGAAAAATTATTTGTAGGCACTCAACATGTAAATTAAAAAAAAACTAATTTTCTTATAAATTTTGTTATCAAATTTAAATATACATGCTCGATATGTTTCATAATTTTCGTAAAGCAAAAAGAAAGCTGGTTTATTATGAAAGTTTACCGAAGCGGCGCGCGCTGCCCAACTCCCAAACCAATCTCGCGTGAATTTATTACGAATGTACTTTTGGACTACAAAAAAAAAAGAACTTTAATAAAAAGCACCAAAATATTTACTCTAGCTGCGGCCCGTGGTTTGACCCGTGGTCCTACTGGAACCGTTACTTTTTTGGGATTAAAGGTACTGTTACGAGCTGGGTAAGAATAAAATGAATCCAACGTCGATTTATCCGAAGATCCACTTTATTTACCAAGTACGCAAACACAAACATTGTTACACTACAGTAGATACTTGCACTATAAAGCTCTGAATACTACTCGTACAATTACTTCGATGGACGCGTAATCTAAACTGACTGCTAAGTCGTCTATCGTCCGCGTATTTATACAAGCGTAAGAAATCTAGAACAGTCGATTAAACAAAAGCGCAAGGACAAAAAAAGTTGTTTATCTCCCAGGCGTTTAATCTAGCATATTCGGACAATACGAAAGATTCAAATAAACACCCCATTATTCAATAAATAAAAACAGTGCACAAAAAAGCTATTGAGAAAGATTTATTTTGTTCCAGATTTTAACAATAGGACGCGCGTCTCCACGGTGCTACTACTGCCTAATTTGCGTTACGTATTGGTAGTTGTAAACATCTCCAGATCAGTGTATAGTTTCTTCATCGGCTGCGACTGGCGTAGTATTTAAGTTATTTTCTGTATTACCTACTCCTGACAATGTGTATGCAAAATATTAAAGTTTGTTACGTTTCTTTGTTATGCTTTCACGGCTTAACTACTCAAACGATCATCATAGATAATAGTTAATTTTACTATTTTCTTCTTCTTAGTTAAATTTAACTATTTTCTAAGTATCAAAATTCTACTAATTTCTACTATCCTTCCTACTAATATTATAACCGCAAATGTTTGTAAGAATGGATGAATGGATGTTTGTTACTCTTTCACGCCAGAACGGCTGAACAGATCTGAATGAAATTGGCACAGAGATAAATTATAATCTAGAATAGCACATAGGATACTTTTTAACCGCGGGTGAAACCGCAGGGCGCAGCTAGTAATAAATAAATGCAAGTAAATACTAAATACCTACACTTATTACAATTTTATGGCTAACACACCTGAGTCACATATCAGACAGAAAAATACTTGAAATAAATTGAAATATGAAAAAATCATAATCTAAAGTTGAATTATTTTCAGGTAAGTAATTAATTTCTGCAAAACAATGCTGTCAAGGTTAAAAAATGTCATTTCATTAATGGAAGTGATTAATAGGTATTTTTTTCGGTTTATACAATAGAATAGAGATGAAATAAAGTCGTTTGTTTTATGGAAAATATGGTAATATGCGGTACGCTATATAGCCCATTTACAGATTAGTGCAGTTCAAAAATCTTGCTTGGCAACGCGCTCGTCGCCCTGACAAAATAATCTCTTTACGCCCAGTAATTTCACTGAAAACATTTCCAGAGCCGGATGCAGGATTTTGGTTTAGGGGGCTTGATGTAGCTGAAGCTAAGCTGTATCAAGGTAAATATAAACACTAAAAAACTGACCCTCGATTCTACTAAGCAATTGTTTTTAAATTGTTAAAGAATTGCCTCAAATTCACACTTTTTGCTCACTTTCTCAAACTCAAATTCACACATTATGATTTAAGACACGGGAAATTACTCACGTACGATTCAGTCGATTATTCCGACTATAGTTTCAACCGCATTCGGCGGTCTTCATCAGGGCGAGTGCGCGCGCGCGGCTGCGTCTCGCATAGCACTGCCTCAAACTGCACTCAAATTCACACTTGCCTTTTACACGTGCTATTCACAATCATTCGGCCTTCGGAGACGTTTCCAATCGGATGCCACAAATTCCAAACTCAAATAGGAAATCGAGTATAAATAATAATCGATCGGAAGCATGAATCACGTTTAAAAACTTATGAATACGGGCTGAGTTTTAAATAATTTGAGTTTATACATTTTGGAATCCGAACGGAAACGTTTCCAAATGATTGTAAATACCTATGCAGAAGTAAAAATAGAATAAAAAACAGACAATTTAAAAACAATTAATTGGTTAGTTGAATCGAGGCCTAGACATATTAGCCTACTGTGGAGTGTACCCCTTAGCCCCTCCACCCTAAACCCGCTACTGAACATTTGCCTACAATCCGGAACAGAAGCTAAGCATATTTAGGTTTGTACATTACTGTAATCTAAAAGTTGCAAAACATAATTTTGTAAAATTTGGTTTGATAGCGACAAATACATATCGATGGCTTCCAGCCAAAAGGTGATAAGCGCCACTATACAAACTTTACAGGAGAGTGATTTAAAGTTAAAAAATAATTAAAAATGGCCATAAAAAACGTAGTATAGCTTCCGAAAAGCTGGAAATGTAGCTATATTATAGTATTTAATGTTTCTATTGAATGGCATCATTACTTTTTTGAAATTCAGCCTGCAAACATTATTTATTGTCACTTATCCCAGTAGGTCTTAATTTTACAAACAGCCAAAATTTCGTAAATCTATTTAGATGATCAGGCATTTCCAGCAAAACTTGCGTTTCTTGCATTTCATGTATCATTTAAATTGAAGAAATATGGCATAAGTTTAAGTTTTTGAGAAATAAAATTGGGGAAATATGGAACAACCAACTATTGAATAAAAATTGACAAAGTGCAAAATTGTATTAAGTTCAATTTTGATTGAGAATAGTTTGTCTGCAGTGAATTTTCAATGTGCTAATTCTTCCTTAATTTAATTACGTGTTAAAACGATTTCAGGTTTGTCTCGGAGTAATTAAAGATTAAAACAACAGACTTGTAGGAATCGAATCAGTCTGTATTAATTGACGTTTGGCACATGCTAATAAAATGTAATATATTAATTACTTACTAAAAAAACATTCGTAATAAAATCTCTTATTACTATTAATTACTATAAATTATAACGTACAGTTACAGAGATCGAATCAGCATAGAACAGCGTACAACATTTTGAAATGTCAAATTGAGTACAAATGTTCATCGATCTACTTTGTAAAATGTAAGCTTACAAAAGTACAAGCAAGTTAAAATGAAAAAAAAAATTGTAATCTTAAAATTAGCGAACAATTTATCACAATAAACGTCTTATGTCTTCGACTTTTTTTATAAATATTGCGAAATGTCAACCACAGTATCATTGTAAGGACTTCTAAAATTACCACTTATCCTACATTAACATCTTCGACATCAGTCTCAGGAAGTGTATCCTTAACATTGTTAGAACCCGTAAGACTGTTATATTCGTTATGAAAAATAGGAGGAATCACATTAGTTCGACAAAGTTTAAGTAAATCATCGTGTTTTGCTTTAGACATAGGTAGCTGAAATTTATAACATGCCGGTGGAGACAGTTTAGTTTTAGATTGTCCTTCGATGGAATAACTTTAGAAAAAATGTAAGTATAAAAAACATTAACTTCACTTAACTGATGACAAATCTATCATAAAACAAAAAAAAAATTACGCGTCAAAATGGCTCGCGAGAGCGCGTGGCGCTTGCTCACGTAGTTTAAAAAAACCGATGTAGGTACCCGACATTTTCAATTATTTTTGAATAGGTAAACGACAAATGCCGATACCTTGTAGACCTACTTTTTTATCTAAGCGCCAAAATTATTTCAGTATCGGGAGGGAAAAATGGGATAAGCGACAAACTATTGTGAAATATTTGTAGGTGCAATATGTAGTAACCGCCAATTGGCTAATTATTTATTATCGGTGAATGACACCCTAAACACCAAATGAAGGCTTAAAAATACGGCCTAATAGCTATAAACGACAAAATATAGTCTTCGAAATAACAGGCAAAAAGTACTAAACGGAATAACAAAACAAATTATTGAGAGGCTAATAAACGTAAACGCAAATTTGTGAATGTTTACTTCCAGCTAAAATTAGTTAAGGTACAAACAATAAAACGTAACAGAAAGCTCAAATAGAATAGTTCCTTTTCTTAAAAAAAAATGTTTGTGTAAC
The DNA here is from genome assembly GCA_911728515.1 of Peribatodes rhomboidaria. NCBI lineage: Eukaryota > Metazoa > Arthropoda > Insecta > Lepidoptera > Geometridae > Peribatodes > Peribatodes rhomboidaria. The sequence continues at coordinate 6,631,861 of OU452190.1, forward strand.
CCCCAAAAAAGGAAAAACTGTAATATTTCTGGCGTTTATAACGAAAAAAATTGCTAAAATCGCTGATTTTTCTACCGCCTAAGCGACATCAAAGTTGCTCGTAGTGACATGTCACCTAGACCATTCGACGCAGAAAAAAAAGCCGATTCCAACCATATATATAAGTCCATTTGCCAAAAAATGTCGCTTATCACCTTTTGGCTGGAAACCATCGATATGTAAACTTTGAGTCTCAATTATTTAGCTTTTAAAGTGCATCGCAGCTAAAGTTGGTACTTATGTAAAATTTGAAATTGGGAGACAACGAGATTAATGTACTACGTACTAGAGGAGCCAATCCAAACAAAAAATGTTACGCAACTTTATGAAGTGGTGGGCCCTCCCACCATGGGCTGGCCGCAGGTTTGCTGCAGCGTTGACTACTGAATACTAATTTACGTCCGTCCAGGTACTTTGATTTCAGTAAATTAGCGCCGTTTCAGTAAATCCTTACACAACCACACTGCACGCGTGTCGGGATCACACTAATGCAAGGTGCAAGGATTTCAGTGCACTGAAGTGGACGAAAGTTTGTGTTCGGATGATGACGTCTAGTACGTATTTGTTGTTGACATCGTAACTAATATTGTAAATGCGAAAGTGAGTTTGTTTGTTTGTAACGCTTTCACGTTTCACCTACTCAACCGATCGTCTTGAAATTTTGCATACATGTTGTCTGGGGTACAGATAAGGACATAGGCTAGTTTTTATCTCGAAAAAATTAACGGTTGCTGTAGGACCACGGGTGTCTGCTAGTAAAGTATAATTAGATCGACGTTGGTAGAACTTTTTTTTTTTAATTTGGTGCACTAGGTAGGTAGATATAATACATTTGGTATACCTAACTTCTATGAGGGCCCACATACCTGACATCTGTTGTGATGACCACTTTTTTTTTCTTTTGCTCCTTAATCAGTTTCAATTGTTTTTTTTGCTTCTTGCGATCGCTAAAAACAAAATGATTGGTTTCACCGACACACAATATCAAATTGTTTGCAAAAGTCTAGATTACAGTACATTTTTTTCCCAGAGATTCTTTTCTTAAAAAATGCTTAATTCTAGTGAAAATAATTCATCATCTTGTAATGTACGCCAGCATAATTCTCCTACGTGTTTTTCTAAGGTTTGTGAGCCACTGAATAACCCAAAAATTACGGTTATTACTTCTTCGTACATTAGGAAAACCGGTTAATTTTTAAGCCGCTTAGCTGTTCTATAAAGCTTAGTGAGTGTACACACTAAAGTCGCGGAAAGCTCCCGACATTTTGTTATTTGTAGGATGCCTTGATGTCTCGGCGGCTTTATTTTAAAAGAAATCAAGCTGTGGATGCGACTTGATTGATACAAAATATCGGCAGCTGTGAATATTTCGCTTTTCGATAGCTGTCAGCGAATTTGGTGTGTAGACTCCTTTACAGTTTAGCCGAAAATGTGGAATGGCCTCAAATTTTGTATTTTTAGATGAAATTAAATATTTAAAAGAAAGAAAAAGGCAAAATACTGAATAACAACTAACCGAAGCTACTACGCGTTTATTAGAAAAGTTGAAAATATTTTGTCTTAGATAGGTATTTTGTTAGTTACATGTTAGTATTTTTAATCAAGTTACATAAACAAGACCAATGACCCTTGACCATTGAAATAAAATAATAAATAAATAAATTCGGGACACTTCCACACACGGTCGCCTGACCCCAAACTAAGCAAAGCTTGTACTATGGCTGCCAGAGACTGATATACATACTTAGATATTTTTAAATACATACTTATATAGATATTAACACCCAGACATAGAACAAACACAAATGTTCATCACATGAATGTTTGCCCTAGGTGGGAATCGAACCGAATGTTAATGCAAAAACGCTATTATTAAATAATAAACCTAGTTTATTCGATCCTTGGTTGTAGGCAAGATTCTGTTACTTTTATTTTGATGATTCTTATTCTTATGAGGTGAGGGCGATAAGTCCTGCACTGACGTCCCGGTTGTGGCTTATGGTGCATTTCCCCTCATCAGCACCTACCCGAGCCATCCCAACTCCCTGAAATACCAGAGTGAGGCTCTGGGGCGCTGGCATAGTGGCTCCAGTGGCGTAGATGGTGACGTGCATAATGACGATGAAAAGCAGCCTAGATGTTGTGGTGATGAATTAGGAAATGATGCTTCATGCAAACCGGTAGCGATTCTAGGTACTTCTGTGGCTTCACAATGCCACAGCACATGCAATACAGTTTTGTTCTCTGTCAAGCAGCCACGACATCGCGGGCTATCCGTGGCTTCTAGTTTGTACAAATGACTATTTGAGTTGCAATGACCGGTTATGAGCCCTACTACGAGTAGCAAGGGAAAATTATTAAAACCATTAAACAACTTTAATTATTAAACCATAGTAAAATTTTATACTTCAAATACATTTCATGAGTTTGCAATACCAATTGTTGCTAATTTAAAAACCGCTGTTACAAAATACATCTAGGTCATTCGGTCCTCAGTCGTAGGCAGGATTACCTTGTTGGAATTCGTTTGATGTTACTTACTCCGTAAATATTTTAATTCGGAGGGCTTTACCTTGTTATTAAACCTCGTCTAATTTTATTCTCTTTGTATATTTTTTGCTGCTTACTTTTTATGGATATTTGAACAATGGTTTAAACCGCTTCGCTTGAAGAAAAGCAATGCTTTTTAATTCAAAAATTTGTTTAATTCGAATGTTTTTAGGGTTGCGTACCCAAAGGGTTAAACGAGACCCTATTACTAAGACTCTGCCGTCCGTCCGTCTATCTGTCTGTCCGTCTGTCACCAGGCTGTATCTTATGAACCGCTATAGTTAGACAGTTGACATTTTCCATCCATACATCCATCTATTCTTACAAACTTTCACGTTTATAATATTAGTAGGATGGTATAGAACCCTTCGTGCGCGAATCCGACTCGCACTTGGCCCGTTTAGTATTTATTTTAGTCTGTGCTGTTGAGGATAGATAAGCAAACAGTCATGGCGTTTTTAAGCCTCGTTTCCAACGGCAAGGAAACTCCCGCGAGAAATTTAATTTCTGACTACGGAGTTGCAACTTGTCACTTGCAAGCTGCTGTCGGACAGGGTGTCGGACATTTCTTGCGGAAGTAGTTTTCTTGCAGACGGAAACGAGGTCTTAGTGAACTAACACTGTAGCTATCTATTAAATGGATGTCTATGACAGCAACAGGTTTAGTTAGTGACTAGCTGCGCCCCGCGGTTTCACCCGCGGTTTAAAAGTATCCTATGCGCTATTCTAGACTATAATATAACTTTCCTTTAACTAACTTTTTTACTTCTCCTTCTTTTTTACTTTTCCTTCGGTTTACTTTTTTACAAATGACTTTCTACCTAAATACAATCCGGGGGTGTTTAAGAGTAAAGCGAATAGGTATCTCCTAGGCAAGCGTGTTACACCTTCGATCACGTCGACGCTTCCCATCAGGCGAGTCAGTGGTCAAACGCATGCCTAGTCTGTTGTAAAAAAAAAACATCTCTGTGCCAAATTTCATCCAGATCTGTTCAGCCGTTCTGGCGTGAAAGAGTTACATCCATCCATTCTTACAAACTTTCGCGTTTAAAATATTAGTAGGATGTTTTTTTGAATGTTGTTGGATGACAAAGCTATTATCATTGGTAAGTACAACATTATTTCATATTGATAGCTGAGTTTTTGTAGCTTAGTATAAATTAGAGATGTTGATTAGATTGTCCTAATAAATTAGTAAAGTTAGACGAATTAAGCCTGAAGCGAGAAGAGGGACCAACGTCCGGGAAAGGCGCTGCAAGTAACGTGCTTGAAGAGCACCGGTGCGTTCCTATGGAGATCCCTATGCCTTTTGTCAAGCACAGAGGCTGGCCACCGAGCGAGTTTTAGTGGGTCAATCCCCACATAAAACAAGGCGAATTTAGCCTGGGGGGCTATTCCTGCGCGTGAGATGAGATGAGATTTTATCTTGGTCACTCTCACATCTATGACGTTTCAAACGAGAGCAACAAGGACGAAAAAAGTGAGATGAAAATCTCAAATCTCCGAATAGGGTCACTGGTCAGTCTTTCGATGGGTGACCGGACTTGTAACTTTCTGTTTAGGAGATCTTATGATGACAGCCTTGTTGGAGAAGGCCTGCCTCTCAAGCCAGAGGGAGCGGGTTCGACCCAGCCGACCGCACGCACCAATTTGTTCATTGTGTGAACATTATGTGCGTATTGTATGTCATCTGCTACATGACTGGAGCCCAGTGTATGGCGACAGGCTCGCCCCCTGTCACATTTGGGACTGAATATCGTCCGGCGAAATGTGGGTGTTGTATTACACCTCTGCCAGCCCCCTCGGGGGAAAGGCGTGACGATATATTAGCCTTTTGATAGACTTTTTCAAGGTGTTTGTAGCTAGTAATATTGAGACCAGCTTAAGCTCTCATTTTGATCTGAATCTGAGGCTACACAAAGTAAATTAGTAAAGGGTGAGCCTTTAAATACACCAGCTGCTCTTCAAAAATAGCACCGAAGATGGGTCTGAGCAGTAGCGCTCTTGTAGCGCCTCACTCAAATGCCATCTTTGTACTTCTTCACTAAAACTTCAAGGCTAGAGTGAATAAGTACCTTATAGGTCGTCGTGCTCCATCTTAGACCACAACGTCGCTTAACATCAGGCGAGTTGGTGGTCAAACGTTGACCTTATTCTACATAAAAAAAAGCACCAAAATAATTTAAGATTAAAAAAAAACTTCAAAACTGACCTAAAGCTTAAAACTGTTATTTTGACGTTTCAACATCTAATGTAAAGCAAGATTAGCATTAATTGCGCACTATGTAAATCCTACATTACCATAAATTCTTAATACCACCTTCGTCAGTGGTTAGTGGTGTCGGCAAAATATTTAAAGCTAGTCTGGATAAAATGCGAGGTAAAAGGCTCGTTTGTATGAGGCGAGCTTCGACACACACTTTCCAGTTACATGTACAAGTTATTTCATTAAAAGTCTGCTTCTACTCGTTCTTAGAGATTCCATACGCCTTCACGTAACGCCTTAGCCCGAAGGAGCTAGCAATGTACAACATTCACACTTCGCCGAACGATTTTCAGTCCAACATGTGCCAGGGGGCTTCAGCCCCACAATTCTAATAACCAATTGTTTCAAAATTGTTAATGGATTGCCTCAAATAAACACTTCCTGTCTGCCAGAAGTGTCAAAAAAAATGCCTAGTAGAATCGAAAGAGACGGATGACGATGACGTCAATATGTGTTTACTGAATGCTAGACCTTTTTTTTGGATCATGGTAGAATCGAGGCCCCGTTACGTAGCAGATGACATTAAGAGGGCCGCGACGTTCTGAAATTTCCATACAAACGCGCTACTCAAATTTCTTGAAAACCGTTTGTCAGATTATGATGAAATTTAGCATGTACAATGAAATTAACAATATCTCCGCCCCTATGTTCTTGGTTTTTATTAAAAACGTTCTCAAGCTAAAATAGAGCTATGAAAAATATCCGCATTTTAAGGGGTTACTTTTGACTGATTTATTCAATAGGTAGACAAAGCAAATCAAAAATTCCATTACATAGGGAGGTTGTCTACATCATTAGCTGTTAAATGAATCAATAACACAAGGGGAATTCTTAGTTACTTAAGAATGATTTCAATAGTGCAAAAGTCATAAAAAAAATTAAATTCGCACTTTGTCACTTTGTAGGTAAGTTTAGAGGCTCGTCAGTATCATTACTCGCTCACTTCACTCGTCTTCTTCTTCTAGAGGAAATGGCGATAGAATACCTTAAGCCAATGCGAAGTTAGTCTAGGTCGCCTAGGTCGAAATTAGTTAGGTCGCCGGACTCTTAGATACGCAAACTATGATTACACAATGAACAAATGTGCCTTGGGCTGGGATCGAACCCATTCCCTCTGACTTGAGAGCCGAGCCTTCCTCAACTAAGCAATCATTGCTAACAAGGCAACATTGCCTTGTTAGCAATGATTACGATTACCATTACGAGTATAAGGTTTATATTCGAGTGGAGGAGAGGTGGAGCCTTTTTTGAAACACATGCCTATAATTATAATTATTGTTTATTATAAACCTTATACTCGTATGCATACGTTATAACAGCATATGCTGTTTAATCAGTTCTGTTATAGGATTTTATTACGATTATAAGGTTTATTTTCGAGTTCTCGTTTTTTTTGTGAATAAACCAAACTCGCCCTACACAAACGAGCCTCACCGCTCGCCTCCATAAAGCCTAAGCTGACGATTCTCCCGAATTTTATGCTACGAACTTGAGTTTAATTCAGTGTACGACATAAATCTGCTTATTTTTACTACATTACATCGAGGATAGTTTTTTTTACGGTTCAGTGGCTCCTAATAATGTTTAGATAGGTGCTAGCTGCGCCCCGCGGTTTCAGCCGTGGTCCCACAGGTAACGTTTTTTTTTCGCGATAAACGGTCAATGTTTTTTTTTTTTATGTAGAATAGGTCGGCGTTTGACCACCAACTCACCTGATGTTAAGCGACGTTGTGGTCTAAGATGGAGCACGACGACCTATAAAGTACTTATTCACTCTAGCCTTGAAGTTTACTAGAGTGAAAAAGTACAAAGACGGCAGTTGAGTGAGGCGCTACAAGTGCGCTACTGCTCAGACCCGTCTTCGGAACGGTTACACCGGACTACATCCCGAAACATGACTAGGTCATTTCACGGCATGGCTTGGTCCGGTGGGTGGTAACTAGCCACGGCCTAAGCCTCCCACCAGAGTTTGCTACCCGGTTAGCACCACCCGGGGACCACATGTAGGGAACCAGAATAGAGTACACTCCTACGGACGTGGGTAGCTCAGCCCCCAAACAAAAAAAAAATGTATTTACAATATCCATAACAACTGTTACTCATGTTACAACTCGTATGTAAAAGGACTGAGTTTCACAACACAGGATCTCCTACATAGGTTGGAACTCAGGGTTCACATAAGCTCTGTAATGTTGTTTGACGTGACAACGTCTAATAAATCGATGAACGCACGAAAAAGGATGACTCGTTCCCGCTATGCGCATTGTCCAGTTACGCTCATTGTAACGTTACGATCTGGGGCCCAATTCGGAGATAGGAGATTTTCATCTCACCATTTTTCGTCCTTGTTGCTCTCTTTTAAAACGTCATAGGTGTGAGGGTGACCTAGATAAAATCTCATCTCTTCTCACGCGCAGGAATAGCCCCCTTGAGCGAGAGCGCTACAACTTTGTTATACAATTTTGTAATGACGTTGTCACGTTAAACTATTGTCCGTAAACCGACTTTTTGACAGACAACCAATTTTTTGCTCAAATAAAGTAATTAATAATATTATTGTGTTTGATACGCGCCCTGCTTCTCCCTGAACTAGGCCCAAGGCAAAGAACTAAGTTCGTAGGCATTACGTAATCTCACATTCGTATATTTGGGCATCCCAAACAAACCCGTCCGTCTGTCATATAAAGGGCAGAATGCGGATCATTTTACAGTGAAGGCCACAAAAAGCAGACGCTAACCACACAGTGCTAAGATAAGGGTCCGCAAACACATTTGGGGTTAGGGTGCTCATGGATTGTTCTAGAATTAGGACGCAGAAGTTATTGCTAACCGTAAGGTGGCTTAAGTTAGATTTGAAAACGTAATGGGCATTTGCAGTGGCAATGATGGAGGCAGATGGCACTATCTGTCTGTCTTTTACATTCCAGCTTTTTGATTTAAGCACGAATTTTGTGTTACAAAATGAATTGAACACGAATTCAAAGTTTTTGAAACGATGGCTCGCCTTTTGCTTGTAGTAACTGCTGTTACCAACTATTTTGAATACTTAAAACTGTCCAAAATCAAAACTCAGCTAAAAACAATTATTTATAAGGTGATACTCAGTTACCTAGTGATAATCAACGTATTTTTTATACATTTGTTTATTTACTAGTAATTACTCGCTAGTAATTACTAGCGAGTAATTACTAGGCGTAATTACTAGTAATTACTACTAGTAATTACTAGTAATTACGCCTCGAACAAGATCTCCCATATCTCCACAACCCCTGGGACCCTATTCGGAGATTTGAAATTCTCATCTCACCTTCTCTCGTCCTTTTTGCTCTCATTTAAAACGTCAGTACCTGGATGGCCGAGCTTTGCTCGGTATTTTTTTTTATTTTTTAATTGTGTTTTTTGGATAATAAACAATTGATTTTAGTCTAACCTCAAAGCAAACACTCATTGACTTTGTGTTACTTAACAACGCCATCTGCTGTTGTGTCGTTAAAGCAATTAGTTGCTCACAAAAAATAGTAGTATTATTATTCGCCAATAGATGTCAGGAAGAGTCATATTTTTCAGTTGAGATTGATTATCGATAAAACACGAATAAAATGATATTTTCTAAAAATGATTCCTAGCTAGATCGATTTATCGCCCCCGAAACCCCCTATATACTAATTTGTAAGAAAATCGTTGGAGCCGATTCCGAGATTCCAATTATATATATATATATATATACAAGAATTGCTCATTTAAAGGTATAAGATAGGTGTGAGAGTGACCAAGATAAAATCTCATCTCATCTCACGCGCAGGAATAGCCCCCCTGGGGCCCTATTCGGAGATTTGAGATTTTCATCTCACCTTTTTTCGTCCTTGTTGCTCTCGTTTGAATAGCCATAGGTGTAGAGTGACCAAGTGATAAAAACTCATCTCATATCATCACACGGAAAAAAATGGTTTAGTTGTGGCAACTAAATCTGTTTTGCTGCCTATGTCTTAACTGCTGCACCAAATATCTTCGAAACACTGGCAAAGTTTTGTTGACTACGACGAAGACTGCTTAGCTACTATTCAAAATAAAATTTTGCTAAGAGAATCACACTCAAGTTGCAGTTACTGCAAATTACTTAACTGAGTTTACTAAATTTGGTACATAAATAAACAAAACAAATTCGAATGTTTCAATTAGCTATCAGAGCAAAATATTTTAACTACTTTAGGATACAATATTTACCTGCTATTGCTAATTGTTAAGATTGTTAGCAACTACTGCTAAGTATTGTTAAGATTGTTAGCTGCAACAGCTAAATTCGTTCAGCAAAAAACAATTTGCTACGCTAACAAAAAACTTAGCTGTCCCTATAGTTTGAAAGGATTTTTGCTACTACAACTAAAATTTAGTAACAGCAGCTAATTTTTTTTTTCCGTGCAGGTAAACGAATTGCCTGCAAAATTTCCTTAAGATCGACGATGGTCTAGTTGTCGTCGATCAAATGCTGACTTATCCCAGTAAGCCCTGAGACCTCGCTACGCCTGGTCAATTAATACCTAAAAGTGAGTGAAAGTAAATGGCGGACGGAAGAAAAACATTAACAACTTTTTCTCGGAAAGAAATTGTATTACTGGTAAATAATTTACACACTCATTAATTATTTAAAACATAGCTTCTTTCAAGGCCTTGCCTACGGTATATAAAACTAAACATATAATTATGTAAAAAACGGTAAATTATCGGTTTCCGAACATCCTATGGTAGTTTTTGAAAAGCGACACCAGGGGCCCTATTCGGAGATTTGAGATTTTCATCTCACCTTTTTTCGTCCTTGTTGCTCTCGTTTGCAACGTCATAGGAGTGAGAGTGACCAAGATAAAATCTCATCTCATCTCACGCGTAGGAATAGCCCCACTGTTCGGACACTGTCCGCGTATTAGTAGGTAATGCCGCAGCGACATGTCGGGGGTTAAAGCCACCAAACAACACCAAATTCTTGTTATCAAACATTAACACTTAGCCTTTTTTTGGTAGAAAAAACTCCGTAATGGCAACCCTACGTCAGTAACCACTCAGCCGAGTAAATGGCACAATTCCCTAGTATCGAGTTACTAATTCAGTAGGCGATTGACACAGTGTTTGGAGCGATCTCTATTGTTTTAGGTTATCGAGACCCTCTGACAATAGAATCGATATAGGTAATGGTGGGAAGCTAAATGATTTGGGTGAACCATGGGTGAATGGACTAGAGTAAATTGTACTATAGGTATTCAATCCGATATGTGACCTCGCGACCCATATAAGCCTGCCATTCATTAGACGAGCCACGAGCCGTTCGCCGCGCCGTACGAATCGGTGGACAAATCCGTTATCCGTGGGCGCGCCTACACACTACACGGGAGCTCAGGCGGCCTAATACTATGACTACAACCTATTGCCATAGTTACGTTTTGTTGTTGACGCTGAGCGACCGCCAATCGTATAGCTTCGCAACAAGGTTCGTAGTCGTGCAGCGGCAAAAACAAAATGTAACCATCATGGCAATGAGATGTCATGGACGTCACGGTAGGGCCCCCGATCGAGGACTCGGCGCCTGCGCTGCGCTCGCGTCTGCGACGGCGAGATAGCATTGAAACTCAGATTCGTCCTCGGATTTGTCACGACTAATCCGGCGGATTGGTACGTGTCTGAATGGTGTGCTTTAGAAAATCAGGATTGCAATTTAGTTAACCATAGCCGATGCTAAACTGAACTGTTACCGTTGTGTTAGCCATAAAAAGCGGCTTAGCATCATCAAGCGTCAAAGTCAAAGTCAAAATGTTTTTATTTAATTTAGGTATCAGAGACACACTTATGAACGTCAATTTTTTTTTAAAGATATTTATTTTTCTTCTTAATTTCTAAGTTTTTAATAAATATAATATAATAATCAATATGTATGCCATATAACACATTTATGTTTATACAAAAAAAAACGTATTTCGTTTTTTAAATAAGTTAAGCGTTTAACAAACGTTTCATCGGCAGCCCAGTAGGCACGTTCTTGAGATATTAGTGATACTGGGCTGTTCCCGCCAGTTTTTTTATGGCTAACGCAACGTCAACGTTTCAGTTAAGTTTTGCCTAAGATGGTAAAGTTAGCTGAAGTGCCCTTATACCTTTAGCGTGACTTCAACGTATTTGATAAAAAAAAATGCTATCTCTAGTTTAAATTTCACCCCTTCACTCACATATAAATTTCACGGGACTTATTACCTACAAACACACACACACTCATTCATTTGCAAGCTTTCGTAATCGTATCTATAAAAGATGGTATTTTTTTTCTTTTATTTCAAAGTGAAATAATCTTGCCTGCAAAGTTTCATGTACATCGGATTCAACGTCACCCTCTCAAATAATATAATAACAAATGATATAATGAAATTTCGAAATCTCAAATTAAATGTAACAAAAATAAAAATGATAACTTTTTTTAAGCCATAGGTGGCAAATAAGCTAACGGGCCGTCTGATGGTAAGCAATCACCGACGCCTATGAAAACCCATGGATACTTATAAGTCAATACTAACTTAAACTTACCTACTAATTTAAATCCATGGTAATACATTTTTATTCGGCTAAATCCTGGAAACAGTACGTTTATAATTTATGTAGCGGCTATATTAGCAAGATAAATCTTAGAATTTCAAAAGTTCAACTATGTGGATTGAATAATATTGGCTTTTGAGTCTACGTATTGTACTAGTCTGAAAGGAATCCCAAAGGAGATGGAAGCTATGCTTACTTCTAGGAATTGTTCACGAAAATTAATATACTATTTACTAGCTGCGCACCCTGGTTCCACTCGTGGTCCCACCGTGAATTTTTTCGGGATGAAAAGTACCCTATGTAATATTCTATACCTCCTGACAAAGTGTATGCAAAATTTCACGAGGATCGGTTAAGCACAAGCAAACAAACAAACTCATTTTCGCATTCATAATATTATATGTAGTTAGGATTTACCGTTCCATTGTTGACATTTAACTTATCATGTCCACTTGTAGAAGATATGGAGTTAAACTCTTAAGCGCAGGGTTAATCTTCTTCTCCCCCGCGGGTTCCCGCCTTGTCGTGGCGGGGGGGCTCAGTAGCCGTGGCTTCGGCAACCACGGTGAAGCCAAGAGGAACCCGAGGTGGGGCCGCTTCTTGGGGCTTTTAGCCCAAAGCCCACATGGAAGCGGCCTAAGTAGGGTGTGGGTCTGTGTGATGAGCAGACCCACAACTGAGGCGGGGTGCAGTGTCGCATGTGCGACACTGCAACCGAAGGCTGGGGGCCGCGGCGGGAGAGGACTGTTGGTGTGTCGTTGCCACTTTCCCTACCTTCCGCGGCCCAAACGGGGTCGCCACCGTTTTGATGGCGGAAGCGGTGGGGCCGCAGAGGAAGAGGCGTGTCGGTGTGTCGTTGCCGCTCTCCCTATCCTCTGCGGCCGAAGTGGCAGGTGGCGGGGCCACTTATCTGACCCGTCACATGGGGACCATGGGCGCCTAGGCACGGGTGCTGGTTGGCGCCCACGGGCAAAATTGGTCCCCGAGGAGGTGGATGATGACGATGTGTCTGGTGTTCGACACATCGTCATCGAGAGGGAGAGAGCGCAAGCTCGGGGTGGTGCCTGAAGGGGCTGGCGCTGTCGGGGCTGTGGAAGAGTCCGAAAGCGTACCCGTAGCCCCGACATTTTGCGCCGCCCTTGGGTTTTTAGTGGGTAGGCCGTCAGTGGCGGGATTCCCACATAACCACTCTGTGCCCGCACCCGGGGCTGTTGGTGGTATCCGTAAAGGATTTTCCCAAGGTGAAAAAAAAAAAAAGGTTTAATCTTCTGTCTCGATTTAATCCTTTGTGCAGAAAAGTAATTTAAATCAAGTCTTCAGATTTAACGACCCTCCTAGCCTAGTCGGAGTTCGGCTGCCTTTGAGAAAGCAAAAAAAAGAAGGTCAAGGAAAAAAAGGAAGGTGTGTGATGATTTATGTATCTGTTCAGGGTCTGGGTGTTAGGTACTTCTCATTATCTTTGTGTGTGTTCCAACACAGACTCTACAATGCTATTGAAGAGCTATGAGTGTAAAACAGTTTTTTTTTACAATAACTTTTTTAAAACAATTTTCAGCTCTTTAACCGATCGTTAAAAAAAAAAAATTCGGGACACTTCCACACACGGTCGCCTGACCCCAAACTAAGCAAAGCTTGTACTATGGCTGCCAGAGACTAATATACAATTATACATACTTAGATATTTTTAAATACATATTAACATCCAGACATATAGAACAAACACAAATGTTCATCACATAAATGTTTGCCCTAGGTGTGACTCGAATCCACGCCCCCAAGCTCAGAAGGCAGGTTCACTACCAACTGAGCCACCGAGGCAGTCAAATAAAGTATGCAATCGTTCCCACAATTATTCAAATATTCTACAAATTAGATGGCGGTAGTTTAATAATACAATTAAGGGTGCGGACGCGGCTGTGGTTTCCCTGAGTGCCGCTCGACGGTTAGAGGTTTCAGTTGGGGTGTTGATTTCTCATGGTTTCAGTATTAGTTTTAGTTTATTAATTAAACGCAACAAACCTAGATTTAAAGTTTAATTAATAAACTAAATTAATTAAACGCAACAAACCTAGATTTAAAGTTTAAGCGTAGGTTTTAGCCTGGCTTCAGGAGTAACATTTTGGTAAAACGAAAGCTATGTTTTTTACTCCCTAGCACTGTTTATGCAAAAAGCCGCGTTCTTGGCCCCAGAGCGCCTTTTGCGCTTCTCGTTAAAATCCACTTTCACACACTGCTTTTTAACCAAAGACTGATGGAAACCTACTCTTTTTTATCTTCTTCGTCAAATAAAAGATATCAAATCGACTTTCATAATTAGTACTTACTTAAAATGTTGTTTTAAAGACTGTTATTTTTTTCCCGCTAATTGAATGTTTGTCTTCAAAAATGCAGAAAACTTGTAAGTAATATTGAAATAATAATAATAAGAAAGGATCTGTGAATGGAACGGACTCTTAAATTGATTTAACTTTGAAAAAATAAAACTTGTAATGAATAATCAAACTCGGATACAAAGCCGCTAAAGTCGAAAAGAAGTTAAATGAAATGCGTTTCTCACAAAGGGAAGCCAAAAAACTGTTATGGCTTGCAAACCTGAAAGCTGGACAACTGTGCAACCAGTATGTAATGTCAAGTTTTTCAATAAATAATTTGATATAATAATAATAATAGCCTTTTATTCAGATTCGTATTTTACATTTTTAACTTAGTAAATTAGTCGCTTGTGTTGTCGTGAATCTGTTCGTCCATCAGAACGTAGGCCTCTTCCAGCTTCTTCCATTTTTCTCTATCCCTTGCTGTTCTGGACCAAGCGCTGCCGGCAACCCGTTTTAGGTCGTCCTCCCATCTTTTAGACTGTCTTCCTCTGCTGCGTTTCCCATTTCTAGGGTGCCAGTGTATTATTAACTTGTTCCATTTCTCCGTGCCTCTGAGGGTGTGCCCTGTCCATCTCCATTTATTTTTCCTAATTGTAAATGTGACATTTTCAATTTTTGTCCTCTTTCTTATATGTGTGTTTCTTACTCTATCCGACCTCCGTATTTCCAACATACTCCGCTCCATGGACCTCTGGCAGACTTCGAGCTTTTTGATGTGTGCTTTGGTAGGGGCCCATGTTTGACAACCATATGTCAGTACTGGTAGTATACAGGCATTGTATAGCTTATTTTTAATTAGTATACTCATTTGCTTATTTTTCATGATTTCTTTGAACGTCCAGTATCTCTTCCAAGCATTTCCTATTCTTGTGTCGATTTCTTTGGACGTTAGGTCTGTAGGTGAGATGACTTGGCCAAGGTATGTGTATTCTGGAACATACTCGATTGTGTTCTTGTTAATTGTAATAGGTTGCATTGCACTGTTTGTCATAGCCTTTGTTTTTTGAGTGTTCATTTCTAAACCAGTTTTCCTACTTTCGTTGTCTAGGTCTTGGAGCATCCTCGACAGTTCGCTTGGAGTATTAGACAGGATTATCAGGTCATCCGCGAATCTCAAATGCGATAGTTTCTCGCCGTTTATGTTCAGGCCGTAATTCTCCCAGTCTAGAGAGCGAAATATTTCTTCTAAAACTGCCGAGAACATCTTGGGCGACAAGGGGTCTCCCTGTCTTACTCCTCTGCCTATCCTTATTTCTTTTCCTTCTCTCTCCAGTTTAACTTTCGCCAAGATGTTCTGGTATATATTTCTTATTACTTTTATTTATTTCTTTTCTACACCTTGCCTCTTGAGAGCTTGCCAAATTTTCCATGTTCCAGTGAGTCGAACGCTTTGCTATAGTCCACGAAGCAGCAGTAAAAGAGTATGTTGTACTCGTTTGTTTTTTCAACAATTTGTTTAACAACATGAATGTGGTCTAGTGTTGAATAGCCACTTCTAAAGCCGGCTTGTTCTCTTGGCTGGTTCTCATCCAGTTTTCTTGTTATGCGGTTTAAAATTATTTTTGCAAAGACTTTGTATATGTTGGACATTAGACTAATAGGCCTGTAGTTGCCTATGTCGTTCTTGTCGCCTTTTTTGTGTATTAGAATTATTGTAGACGTTAGCCATTGTGTAGGAATATATTCGCTATGTATTACATTGTTAAATAATTTTGTGAGGCTTTGCGTTATTATTTCCTTGTTCGCTATTAAGAACTCGTTGGTGATATTGTCGGGTCCAGGAGCTTTATCCTTCTTTTGTGTTTCAATAGCTCTTTCTACTTCCCTTGGCAGAATTTCTGGTATGCTGTCTTCTTCTCCTGTCAAGTCAGTTTTTGTGCAGGTATTTCTTGCTGTGTACAGATCCCGATAAAATTCTGTTGCTGTTGCAAGTATGTTTGGTCGTTTAGTTTCACATTTCCCACTTTTATTTCGTATCTTTGGTATCCATTCGGTTCTGTCTGATAATGATTTTAAAGCTTTTTTAATGCCTCCAGTCTTGGCTATATGAGAGAATGAGAGAAGATAGACAAACACACCGAATGAAAATAATTTGATATACGTATTATTAAACATAGTTTTGCGCCAAACTCTTTGTAATCAGGTTTAGGTTTAAAGATATTTATTCTCACTGAAGATAAAGATTAATTAATCACTTACATGAGAATACATCATGGTAAGTAAAAAAGGTAGTTCGTCGTCTCACAAAAATTTGGTAGGTAGGTAATTAAATTAAAAAAAAAACAAAACAATTGTTAACACTAACTTTTTTCTGAACTTTTTCTGTCATGCGGATTTCCAACCGCGCGCGGATGTGGTCCGCATGCGGTTGACAACACGCTCCTGGCCACACGCAGAATAAAGGTTTCGTTTATCGCTGCAGTGTTGTACGTGTTGCCAGTGGCTAGGCTAGTGTGTCATACTTACTATGACTTATATTTGCCCCTCAGTTTCTTCTGCCCCTCAGTTTCTTGCCTGTTCTTCTGAGTAGAGGCTCTTTGTCCGAACAAGGCGGTCGAGTCTATTTAAATAACTTTGACGTTCATAAGTGTATCTTTGATACCTAAATTGAATAAAAACATTTTGACTTTGACTTTGACTTATGACCATGCGTGCGACGCGAGTCACCGTAAAAACAACACGGAAGGCAGAAGAACGCCACCCGTATCCGGTTAGCACGCACGCAGGCTTCACGCCCGCAACCAATCCGCGTTCAACATGCGTGCTGCCCGCATTATAGAAAAAAATATGTATGAAATGAAAAGATGCGGGCAGCCCGAACGCGGACTAGGTCCGCGCGCGGCAATCCGCATGACAAGAAAAGAGCCCTAACAAAAACAGTGCATGAACACCAATAAAATTATTTTTACTCAAAAATGCATGTAATGTAGTCATTATTTTGACAACCTTGTTTGAGCAAAGTCGACCTTGCCGTTCTGTTTCAAGGAGCGGCCGGCAAAGTTTTGCTGGTCGCTCTAACATGCCGGCAAAACATTGCCGGCCGCTATTTTGACGTTTCAACGTTTTAAAAAAACTAAATACAAAAGGATTTTATTTAAAACACAACTGTTTGTATTTAAAGAGATAGGTACAAAAATATTTTATTCCATATTTGGCTGTATAGTTCCAACTACCATTGCTAAAAAAAAAACAAAGAAGTTACAAAAGCGCGGGAAAGTCGGTGTTGAATTTTAGTAACTGTACTTTTCATAATTGTCATTATACTTAAATTTCTAGTTAATTAATATATATTTTATTTAAATTACTTGCTGGTTTTATTTAGATTAGGAACTTGCATTTTTGAGTAAAGCACTATACAAGCCTTGGCTCACAATGACTGCTTCGCTGGTCACGCGTGATTGCCTCGAGCTAGCCTAGCTACGCTCTAGACCTTCCAGATTGGCCATCATTGCAGCCCTTGCTGTCCTCGCTGTAAAGGCCTCGACCTACGGCCTCGGCCTTTATCTCAGCTCGTCCATCAAGTGCTGCACGCTGACCGCGCTGTGTCGGTCTGGAGCTGCGGTACGCTGCGCTGTCGGCCATCATCAGCGCGACCAGCAAAGTAGTCATTATAGGCCGCGGCAGTAATGTACTATTACTACATTGTTTCATTATTATTGGCCTAGTAACAACTACAAGTGATGATTTTTATGTAGCGTCCGATACGTTGCATTTGCGCTCATGACTAAATATTTGCAGAGGTATTATCGCTTCCTAAATACATAACAAATTACAATCCTAACAAATGTAATAATGCATAAGTGAGTTTGTTTGTAACAATTTTACGGCTTGACTACTTAACCGATCATCATGTAATTTTGCATGCACGTTGTCAGAGGTAAGTACAGAAAAAGACATAGGGTACCTTACGTCCGGAAAAAATAACGGTTCCTGTGGAACCGCGGTAGAAACCGCGGGGCGCAGTTAGTCAATTGGATTTTTTTTGTATGTCATCTGCTACATGACTGGAGTCCGGTGTATGGCAACAGGCTCGCTCCCTGTCATATTTGGGACTGAAAATCCTCCGGCGAAGTGTGGGTGTTGCATTACACCTCTGTCAGCCACCTCGGGGGAAAGGCGTGACGATATGGATATATGTTTTACCTATCTGTTTTCAGTGAGTGTTTGTAGTTTTAAACATAAAAGCGTTTTTCAGTAAAAGCAAGTTCTTTTGTGTGCAGAAAAAGGGTTTTTTCAAAACAGGGCTACTTGACCTACTGCGATCGTTGCTAGTATCGCTACCGACGTTAGGCATGCACGACTGCACGAAAGCTTGTCACACCACCCAGGCTCGTGTGAATGTGCCCTAACTACGAGCGCTTTGACACTGTCACAGGCAGATAGGTTTGAAAGGCAGTGAAAATTCACTTTATTTTTAAACGTTCGACAATCTTTTGAGTGCAAAGGGCTCGCTGGTGTATGAGGTAAAATGAAAACAACGTTGGTTTGTAACAGAAATATGTTTTTTTACCCAACTGCGCCAGACTGGTTATGTTCTTCGAGTGTATGTATGTATGTATGTATGTATGTGGGTATGTATGTATGAGGTTTCTTTGGCACGCCCTACAACCTAAACAGCTTGATGGATTTCGACATGTGAGGTGTCTTTTAAATCGTCTTGATAGTGCAAGTGACAAAGGGTAGGGGAGACCGGGGTAATAATGCATATTTATTCCTAATTTATTGATTGTCGAAGCATTCATGACGATTGTTTGATTCATGGTCGTTCTTTTATGTATATTAAATTTAATTTCGACGCAGTTTTGAGCTTATGGCATGTGGTTAAAAATTAAAAAGTGATTCGGGGCTAGTAGACTAATGTGTAACGGGGCTGATTGACCACCTAGTCAACCAGCCCCGTAATACACTAGTCTACTTAACCATAATATTATGGATATTTCACACATAAAATGAAGTCGATATTTTTGAAATTTTATGCAAAAATTATTGTTTCAGGACCATGCGAACATACAAAAGAAAAACGAATAGAGGGAATAAATCCAAAGATGTAATAGATAAAGCACCTCCGATTTAGAAGATTGATTGAATAGTATGATCTCAAAATAATTTATTTTATTAATAAGATAACTTATAACATACCAATGTTAGAATACATATAATAATTTATTTCAATACTTACGTCAACTGTTACCAAATAATAAATATAATTGCTTTTGTTAGATATCATTATTTGTTACCAAAGGCAAGAAATAATGAAAGAAGTTTGTAAGAAATTATTTAATTTTGTTTATATAGTTAATAAGAGAGTACTTTGTTCAATGTGATTATTATATATTTCTTTTACGTACTATTTCTCTGTTGACATCGAATAAAATTTTTGCCATAAAATGTTATTAAAATAACTAGCTACTAACAATATAAGCCTAAAATAAACCAAACAAAAATTAACAAATTACAAATAATCAATGTGATTATTTGTTAGCAAATGGTTAAAGATTATAAGAAATTATTTCGTTTTGTTTTAAATACTCATTAAGAAACTACTTAGTTTATTTTTAGGTACTCAAATTGCTAAATGTTTGAACGTCTGATTGTTTATTCTAATAATTTGAATTTTATGGTGTTTAATTGATGTGGCGGAAGATCGCTGATTTGTTTCAATAAAAAAAATGAGTACCTAATACTTTTTTGAGTCTTTATCCTATTTCCTCGTAGAATTTGCACTTACTACTTCATAGGTCAACTTACCCCAGGTGCATAGTCAACCTGCCCCGAGCATGGGGTAGGTTGACTAGTTTTTCCTTTTCTACAAAAACTGGCCTGTACTCTATATCATAATAAATAACGTGCCTGTTGGCGCTTTATTGCAAAGCTAAATAGTGAATCTATTAAGTGAACCCGTTTTTTAATTAATATACTCTAAAGAAATAGAAATAGAAACCTCTAAGCTGAAAATTGGTCAACCAGCCCCGGTCTCCCCTACAACATTTTGTAGTCGGCTTTTTTGTTTTGCTTTTAATAATTTTGCTTGTTTATTAATTAAAAATGGTTTTATTTCGTTTGGCCCCATATATTTTATACTATCTTTGTTCTTGAGAATAGTCTTGAGACAGGATTTTCTAAAAGCGATGATAGCTTTGGAGAAGGCCCGCCTCTCAAGCCAGAGGGAGCGGGTTCGATCCCAGCCGACGGCACGCATCATTTTCATCTGTTCCATGGATGAATACATGAATATCGTCCGGCGAAGTGTGAGTATTTGTATTACATCTCTGCCAGCCACTTCGAGGGGAAATGTGATGATATACTCGTAAGTATTTTATAGAAGCAAACATTTGTGTGTGTGTGAGTGTTTGTTTGTTTGTTACTTCTTCACGCTTAAACGGATTTTCATGAATTTCGGTATGGAGTAACGCATGCTTATTAATCGCGGGCGTAATCAAATAATCAATTAATAAATAAGGTAAGCAAATAATTATTTTGTCAATAAAATACTGCTCTTTTACCCCGAAAAATTTAACGGTTCCTTTTGAAAAACGGGTGAAACCGCAGGCTGTTGGAGTATAAGCTCGTATTTTATAGTCTAACTCTAGACGGCTGTAGATTGGCTCTCTTTGCTCCCATTATGCGAGTCCTGAGTCGTCACAAGAGCCCTAACGACCCACACTCGGATCTGTATCCGCTCAGATGATTCTACCTTCCACAGAGTCACAGTGGATTCAGTAGGACCGATAGCGAAAATAAAAATAATGCCCCTCAGTTTCTTGCCTGTTCTTCTGAGTAGAGGCTTTTTGTCCGAACAAGGCGGTCGAGTCTATTTAAATAACTTTGACGTTCATAAGTGTATCTTTGATACCTAAATTGAATAAAAACATTTTGACTTTGACTTTGACTTTGAGCGACAGGTATTGGGACATACGCTTATTGAAAAAAAAATGAGAGTTGCTATCGCGAACACATTTTGTCGAACGGCTATTATTGATGCATGAGGTAATTTTCAGGTGTTTTTAACTCGCAAAAACGACCAGGTGTTATAAGTTTGACGTGTCTGTATGTGTGTGTGCGTGTGTGTGTGCGTACGGATGAAGCGATTTGATTTTTGTTTGAAAGGTGAATTAGTCGAGAGTGTTCTTAGCTATGTTTGATGACAATTGGTGTTGGTGAAAATCGGTGTTGAGGGTTATTTTTTTCAACATACTTGTAAAAGCAACTACGCCTTTTATTTATTTTTCCTTTGTTTTATGACACAACATTTAATTCAAAGCGCGGGTTGCCTTTTCGAGTGCTCAACTGCGTGTGAGTGAGAGTGTGCTCGCTAGCACCCTTTCACTGTAACAGTTCGAGGTGTCAAGTCTAGTATGAAATATATAAATGGGTCTGCGGTTTTTGTTACTAAACTTTTTTTAGTTGGTTTCATTTTTTTATGTGCTATAAATAAAACTAATGAGTGTCATTTTTCCCTCAATAAACAAATTTAATTTAGTTTCATTTTCTCTATTTTCTATTCACGAGTTATTTTTCAAGTTTAATTTTAAGTTTTCTGTGATATAAACAAAGTTTATTCTTAGAATAAAAGTAACTACTTAATGATTTTGTCAAATTTCTGTTTTATTGTTAAAATGGAACAAACGCTGTTATAGGTGCTACTTTTGCATTTCTTTTGCAAATTTGTGCTTATATTCGAAGTTTTTGAGATAACAATTACACCAAGGAGTTGGCAGAAACGATGGTAACAACACAGATTAAATCAAAGTCGAAGTCAAAGTCAAAACGTTTTTATTCAATTTGGGTATCAAAGCTACACTTATGAACGTCAAAGTTTTTTTAAATAGACTCGACCGCCTTGTTCGGATAAAGAGCCTCTACTCAGAAGAACAGGCAAGAAACTGAGGGGCATTATTTTTTTCAAAGAATAAATAAATTACAGTCTCACAAGTTTTGGCTTACAACTAGGTAATATCTATAAATACTAGTGGCTACTTAGCGGAAGTGGAAGGCTCCAGACATATTTGTCTTCTAAATAATTCTTAACCTTATAATACCCTGTTTTCATTAATGTAGTTCTTACATGTGATTTGAATTTTCCCTTAGTGAGCCCTGTTATATTTTTCGGGATTTTATTGTGAAAACGAACGCAGTTGCCTAAAAATTACTTATTTGAATGTCAGTCTAAATCTCGGCACAGCTATCCTACCCTTATTTCTAGTGTTACTAATTTAACTAAATTAACAGAGTGTTGCACAAAGCAAAGATTTATAGTCTTTGTCATGTTTCTTTTGTTACAGACATACAATTGAGATTTAATTGCAGCGATGCTATGGAACAAGCTATAAGTTAAGCTACTTTGACATTTTAACTGTGTCTTTATTCTCTCATTCGATTCAACTCGAAAGCCGCTGCTACTGTTGAGTGCTGCATATTCTAGGTACAGTTGTTGCCTTACCTTTTTTAAGAGACTTTAAAATGGAAAAGCTCGTGCGGCTTTATTCAGATGAAGTATACATCCGTGGCACGTAGGAATAACTGAACAACTCGACTTGCATGATTTTTTTTTTATTGGCTTAAACGCTTCCTTCGTATGTGCTTTACTATGTATAAAAAAATCAGCCCGAAATATACAATAGTTTTAGAGCAATCGCGTTTTGTACATCTCGACACCCTTGCATTTTATGGTGTTTTACTTGATAAAACGACTTATCAAGTGTGTGTTTGCTTACTAATATTGACATCTTGAATTATCAACATCAACACATGTTCAAAATATTGAAGATCTCGACTTATACACCTAAGCCTTTTCTGCAAAAATTAATTTTAACTTGACAAATTGAGATGTCAAGCATAAGTTTGTGTATGAATAATTGTCATCTTGATTTATCAACTTACACTCACATCCAAAATACTGGATATCTCGACTTATACACATAGCCTGTTTCTGTCTCCATTGACAAATCGAGATGTCAAGTTATGGCAAGTCAAATATTTTTGTTTAAAAAGTGACATTATCACATGTTCACTTTTACATTTGCCGTGGTGATTTAGTTTTCATCTGCAATAGCAAGATATCAAGTTGTTATCTACCCGAGCTGGATATTTTTTGTGTCCCTACTGGAGCCTAAACGCCAACAAACATGCCATGCAACAACGTGAAGTAAATATAAAAAATATATTATAATGCTGTACATTATTGGTGACTATTACTATCATTGGTGTACTATGTACCTACCTACATGCATTCTTACACAAAAGATTCAAATCAATACAGGGTTGATTGATAGCGGGGTGCAAAGCCGTAAAGAGACGCTAGCATAGATCATTTAGACCCTTTAGAGCCATGGTTGTCTAAGACGAAGTCTGACAATTTTTTAAATCTGTGTTTTAAGGTTTTTGGGGAAAAACACCAATGATGGCCAATCAGAATAAGAAGTTCCTTTTTTTTCACTTTATTTAATTATAATAATAGTCATAGCACCGCGAGAATCCAACTAGAAAAGAAAGGTAAACCATTTAGAGTAGGAAAGGGTGTCAGACATGGAGACCCTCTACCTCCAAAACTATTCTCAGCGGTTGTCTAAACAATCTTTAGGAGACTTAACTGGGAAAACCTCGGAATCACTGTCGACCGAGTCTCCCTAACACAATCGAGGTTCGCAGACGATATATTTATAATGTTATTTGCTGAAACACCTAAAAACATATAGCAAATGATACTTGAACTAGCGGATGAAATGAAAGTGAGAAGAAAGGTTTAAAGTTGAACCCAGAGAAAACAAAGGTAAGGACAAATGGGAAGAAAACCACCATACATCTAGGAAATAACCAAATTGATTACACTGATGAATATATCTACCTGAGACAGCTAATAACACAAGAGGTCCCTTTACGCAAAGAAGTTGACAGAAGAATAACAAATGGCTGAAAGAGATACTGGAGTCTGAGAGAAGCCATGGAAGATAAAACTCTTCACATTAATGTAAAGAAAAAACTTTTCAACACCTGCGTACTACCTGTTTTAATGTAAAATCAGAAGACTCAAATGGCAAGGCATATGATAAGAGGCCAAGAGAAATGGAGCAAAATTGTGACACGATGGTGCCCTAGGAAAAGGAAAAGGGGCAGACCACAGAAAAGGTGGGATGATGACATTAGACTGGTAGCAGGAATAACTTGGAATAGAGTGGCCCAAGATAGACAGGAATGAAAAAGGTTGGAGGAGATCTTTGCCGATTGGCAAACAGACCTACAAAAAATAATTAAGTATTAGAATAGATTAAGATTAGTTTAACTACCGAAATATACTTGTAAATCCACACTCATAGTTTTTAGTTCTTATTACTTTGTAAATAGATACTAAGTTGGTCTGAATAAAGGGTTTTATTATTATTTATTAGTATTATTATTGATCGAAGTAATGTGTAAGCAATCTAACAAAACATGTATTAAGCATGTGTGTCATCAGACATTTTTACAGATTTTTACAGCCACTTAAGATTACGAAAATTTTCAAAGATTTTTTAAAACGGTTTTTTGAAGTCGTTTAAAAATAATAATTAGAAAAGCTTTTTTAAATAAGACCTTTTTTAAGTAGGTGTTTATGTCTTGTAGTGTGTTTGATTAATATTTTCTTATTTGTAAAGCTCAACGATTGCCAACTGTTGATTTATCGGGATAATAAGTCTAGCCTATGTGTTAATTTAGTGTATACTCTAAATAATTCATTTTAATTAGAAACAAATGCCTTTCCATTGTGTTTTTCCCATATGTTTAAAAAATAATTTTAATAAGTTAGTGAAAATAGTTTTTAGATTATGTAAATAAGCGTATAATTCTAAAAAATATATATTTTAAATACTAAGACTTTTTTTACATTTTGCATTATATGCTGAAAAGTAAGATATATCTTGTAAAGTAGTAATAATTACTTTACAAACTATATCTGTTTGAAGTTGTCATTGGTTTACTAATGAGAAATAATGCTTTTTCCATTGAAATAACTAAGGTAACCGATAAAAATGAACCGTACTCAGATGGTGAATAACTGGATAAATGTCCTTAAGAGCCAAAACTTGGTCTACAAGTCGAGTTATCAACTTATTCAAGGCATTTCAGCTGTTTGACAAGTCTATTATTATGTAAACTATAAGTTGTTTCGTTAAATTCTTGAAACCATACGAAAGAGGGCCTCAAGTAACCCTCAAAATAACTTTGACATCATCGTTTAACTAACTTACCGACTAAACAGAAAATCTCAAACTTTAAAATGGCTGCCCTGAAAAATTGACGTTTTTGCGATGTTCAGTTATTCCTGCGTGCCACGGACATATGTCACAAAATCTGGAGCACTGCTCGTAAACTGAGTACTCTGTCTATTAGAGATGGTCGATGGTCGTATTTTGCTTTGATAGACTTTGTTAACGAATTACAGGGGTAACGTATACTTTTTAATATGACAGTATTGTTTTTTTTTAACAATTGGAGTGATGGTTTTTTTATACCATCTAATTTATGCCAGCATATGATTATGATAACCTCCACTCGATACTAGATGCGCACTGCGCGAATACGATAGGATTTTTGCAGCACCCTGTTTAGAAATTAGAGCGTAAGGAAATGACAGCACCTTTATTAAGAGGTGTAAGTACACCTCTTAAATTAAACTACCTTATCTTCTTACATTAAACTACCGCAAAGTATTATAGGAGTTTAATAATATTAACATGTGCAAATTCAGGCTTAAGAATTTATTAATTGACAAAACCTATTATTCCGTCAATGAATTTCTGAATTACTGTCGTGCTGATATAATGTAATAATATTTTTATATCATTTTACTTAACATATTAAATGAATTTAATAACATAAAATAGTTTTAATGTAATTTACTTAATCGTAATAAATTATAATTTTTTTGGATGCCCTGTGTAAGAGCACGGTTAAAATTATCAATGTAATGTAAACTATTTCTGAAGGGACGGTATTCAAAACTACCTTAATGTAAATGTAAACAACTAATACTTCTAATAATCCAAACCATGTACGATATGTAGGTAACTCCAATATGAATCTAATGGACACCAAGATCAATACTACAGAAAGACACCCAAGAAAAACACTACGAGGTCCGTCCTCTTCCGTGCTGCAGCGAGAAGTGCCGGTTGGACGGGGCGGGCGACTCAGGCGCTACTCCTTCATTCCATAAGCTACATTCATTCATTCATTCATTCAATACATTCCTTTGACAGTTCGCTCGCAAAACGTCACACAGCAGACCATAGACTGCATTCTTTTGTATGTGTTGCTAACACGGCCCTCCTGCGCCGTGCATGCCCTCAGGCACGCTTCTTATATTGGTTCCAACTCTGCACATGAATTACGTATCTGTCAACACACACATGATTTCAAAGGCTGTTAAAATCTTTAAGCTCGGCCTATCATGACTCATGATGTCCTAAATAGATAGAACTTCTGTTGCAACCTTTTCATCATTTGATTCCTTTAGACTTGGAAATTTCTACCACTTTGTAACTAGTTATCTCATTCATTAACTTCATCATCAATCATAACACCGAAAAAAAAAAGTCTTTTGGGTTTCTCAATAGTTCTGCAATGTATCTTTTTTATAATAGTACTGCCCATCTAAACCAAAGCTGATATATTTAGGCTTAGAAATTCCCTATACGACTGCTATTTTAGCTCACTCCCTTAATCCGAAGTAGTGCCTGGTCCAGATCATTCCTTTAGTCTTAGGAAATCACTGCTTCAGCTCACTACCACTATTCTGGCGAGTGCCTATAGCAACCTTTCAGGTCATCTATCAGCTACTAATTCACTTACTGTTCAGCTATTTAAGCTCACTCCCTTAATCCGAAGTAGTGCCTGGTCCAGATCATTCCTTTAGTCTTAGGAAGTCATGCACTGCTTCAACTCACTACCTCTATTCTGGCGAGTGCCTATAGCAGTCTTTCAGGTCATCTTCATACATATAGTCACACCTGTTTCTCATAGGGGTAGGCAGATACCACTTCTTTCCACTTTGCTACGATCCTGGCATACATCTTTCGCTTCTTCTACTTCCATGAATCTTTTCATACACTCTCGTCGTTTTATCTAGTACTGCTAATCTAATGAAGTTATTTGCCAGACATAATAACATTACACGATTTGCTAAAAATAATTGCGGTATCTTTTGCCTTGATACCTTTATCGATGTATTTCTATTTCTTTTATGGCGCGAGAAAACTACATCCCACTTCTGATGTAAACTATTTCTGAAGGGACGGTATTCAAAACTACCTTAATGTAAATGTAAACAACTAATACTTCTAATAATCCAAACCATGTACGATATGTAGGTAACTCCAATATGAATCTAATGGACACCAAGATCAATACTACAGAAAGACACCCAAGAAAAACACTACGAGGTCCGTTCTCTTCCGTGCTGCAGCGAGAAGTGCCGGTTGGACGGGGCGGGCGACTCAGGCGCTACTCCTTCATTCCATAAGCTACATTCATTCATTCATTCATTCAATACATTCCTTTGACAGTTCGCTCGCAAAACGTCACACAGCAGACCATAGACTGCATTCTTTTGTATGTGTTGCTAACAGTAAGATTTAAATCTACATCAATCCATGTCTCTACAATAAAATATTTTAAATTTGAATTTGGACGTTGTAGGTAATACAGTAGTTGTACGATTGTTTTCAATTATCACGTCGGTATTACTCATAATTTCTGCATAAAACTGAAACGGATTATTGTAATAATTTAAGCGGGAACACTGAAACGGATAATAGTTTCTTAATAATTATTTATTTTAATAATAATACTTATTTTGTTAATTTTGGAGCTGTCACCGTTGAGTTGTCGTTTAGGAAAATTGTCCTAAGGAACGGTAATGTTCTATTTCACAAAAGTTTACTATAGCGCTAAAAATGCTGAAAAATGTCGTCTAACCATACAGTACAAACACGCAGCGCTAGATAGCTACAAATGACTAAATATAGCGACCGCAAAAAACCGCAAAATATTTTGCTTGAATGATATTTTACATTTGTTCTTTTACTCACTAAAAAAATATTTAAATTACGAAATTTATACTTTTACACCTCGACTTGTTACTAAAATTATACGTGAATGATGATTGTAAAAATATAGATTGATAGATTAACTTTTTATTGTTTACACTAGAAATTACAAAAGACAAATTTGGTAAGGTTTAGATTGTAGGTGTTAGGTACCTAAACCCATGCTATAAGAGTAGGTATATATACTTCGCCGGATATAGCATTCCGGTCACATGGGCAACACGTAGTGACGTCAATCGATGCTTTCAGATCAACCTAGAGAATAAGATGGCGCACGGCGTATGATTTATGTAAAGCCAAAAACCATCCAAAAACTATGCTACTGTCTTATATGTAATCGATGCCTAAGCAATACCGAAATAAGTCATTTACAAATAGTTAGAAAGAGACGAATGACGATGAAAAGTGACGTCTTGGCGTGTTTGCTCCGAGAATGCTAGACCTTGTTTCATCATGCCTAAACCTATTGCTCAAGAATAAAAAGAGTTTCTATCTGTATATCTGTCCATACAGGTTGCCTGTAAGATATCGTTTTGAGCGATAAGGCCGCCTATTAAAAACTTAGTTAAGGCTAAATGTTCGTTGTCGCTAAGCACCTTGTCCCACGAGATGGCGCTGTTTCACCGAAAATATGTTTTTATTTATTTCACTTGAATTAGAAACAAATAAATTATTATTTTAGTGTTTCGCTTGATTACCAGTTTGCCCTTAACATTTATCAAACATAGTTGAACCCATTAATAGCTACAGTTTTGTAACAATGTAATTTAAATACCAGCCTCTGTATACGTAAACAAATAACACGCACACATGCAAATGAAGAAAACTGTAGTAACTCTAGGCAATTTGTAAATTTCTCAAATAGTTCAGTTGTGTAAATGGTGGATTTTTGATTCTTAGGTCATGAGATCAAATCTCGTCTCCCCCACGGAATATTTTTGTGGAAAAATATTTTTCTAACATTTTAGTTACATGTTGCGCTTAGTTAAAACACAGTGCTTAGTAGAATTGTCCTAAAGAGAAAACCATAATGAAAGACTTGATAACGTCCAAAAAATTTATTACTTTTTAAAAATCAACATCTAAACACTAAGTATTTTTTTTTTACCCTTCGTAAAATTATTTCAGGTGTACGCATTTTTTATACAAAGATACTAGTTTTTCCGTCATTGATTGTATGAAGTCTTCGTCCTTATTTAAAAGTTACTATTGTAAATATTTTATGTTTTTAATAAAGAGTTGTTGTTGTTGTTTTTGTTGTTGTTGTATATTTTTGTACGAAAATAATGGTGTTTTGTATTGTGTAATAAATTTTTTATATAAACACAGTAGGACTCTTTGTAATTTAATTTGTATCGCAAATTTTTCGGAAACAATAAAATTGTGGAGTCGAATTTCATAAACAATTGTAGGTAATCTTCCTCGAGAGGGTCTGTCTCGAGTTGCGCACACAATCTGTAACTTCGTTATAATGTTATAATAAACCTGGCCCCTGTTTACGGACGTGATACACATAATTAGGTTACTAATGCTAAAGGCGACATTAGGTACAGAACTTGGTGAAGATTGTAGAGTTGCAAACAACTAATGGGGGTGACACACGGGACTCAAAAAGAGGCAATGTCCGTTTCAGGCCCCCGAATAACATGTTAAAAAAATTGGTTGGAAAGTCGGTTAACGGACGATAGTTTAACGTGACAACGTCATAACAAAACATTGATGAAATCTTCTCCTCAGACGCGTAGGCCAATCGAGTGGAAGAGAGATAGATGCGGCGCAAGCCGAACACTCAAGCCAATCGTGCCTTTCGCTCGGTCGTGTAGCGCTCTTTCTCCGATCGGCTGAGCATAACGGGACAATGAGTCAGCCTTTTTAGTGCGTGCAGCCGGCGTTCATCGATTTATTAGACGTTGTCACGTCAAAACTGTCAAGAATCCTGTGCGTTCTTGACCGATACACACACACACGGTGGGTTTGCTAGTAAGGATCCAATTTTTGTAAATTAGTAAAACAATCATAGCGTTTGGCCAGCCCAACCGACGGCACGCACCAATTTGTTCATTGTGTGAACATATTATGTGCGTATTGTATGTCATCTGCTACATGACTGGAGCCCGGTGTATGGCGACAGGCTCGCCCCCTGTCACATTTAGGACTGAATATCGTCCGACGAAGTGTGGGTGTTGTATTACACCTCTGCCAGCTGCTTCTGGGGAAAGGCATGACGATATGTTATGTCGAAAGAGACGGATGACCATGACGTCATTATGTGTTTGCTCAATGCTAGAATTTGTTTTTTTGGTTTATGAAGTTCGTCAGCTTTTCTTCCCGTGTGTCAGAAAACATTACTCTCAAGCCGTGTCGGCTTAGTTGTTCTGTTGTTTGCAACAATCCTGTTGTTGTCTGAGTATATTCCTGCGGTGGAGTCCTTGGAGCAGTTTCTATACAACCTCAGAACAACCTAGAGGAAAAGATGGAACACAGCGTTATATCTCGCTGAAGCCACTTCTTTTTAAACGTGTGCGTGGTAATGTTGCCATGAAAAACATTTACAATTGCACGAAAACTAATATAATTCTCAAACTCTACGTCAGCCATTTGCGTTCCAATACACAACCTTAGTAGATTTAATTATTCTAAATATGCACACATTTATTTGTAAGAGTTTTATGTTACGGCTTTTTCAAAATTGACTTGTAAAAAAACTGCACAGTTTTTAAAAAGAACCTCAAAATATAGTCCTGGACACATTTTTATAATGCACTATGTTTATTTATGTACACGAAATTATTCCATAAACCAATGCATATAATGTCGAGGTAAGAATGACCAAGCGAGTAGCGTAGTTTTTTTGCGTCAATGTGTGCGTGTTGTGTACATATACGACAGCAGCGTAGTTTTTGGATGGTTTTTGGCTTCACCTACATCAAACGTCGTGCGCCATCTTATTCTTTAGGTTGATCTGAGTATGCAACTTGCTGCCCGCGGTTTCTGTATTAAATTAGTAACACATTTACCCCTTAGCAATAAACGTTGTATACCCTCGGAGTGTTTTGTCTTTTTTGATCGAGTTTAAGAATTTAAAACTAAGACAAGTAACATTATTTAAAAGAAAAAGAAACAAAAAAACAGATTTAAATTATCGTACCCTATGTCACTTCCACTATCGAAATACATCAAGCTGCTTAGGCTAAAGGGAATGCTAAAGAAACTTCATACATACATACTCGTACATATCGTCACGCCGTTCGCCCGAAGAGGCTGGCAGAGGTGTAATACAACACCCACACTTCGCCGCACGATGTTCAGTCCTAAATGTGACAGGGGGCGAGCCTGTCGCCAATACATACACTCGAAAAACATAGCAATTCTTCATGAACAGTCGGGTAAAAAGACAAAACGCTGTATAAGTATGCCGAGGCTATTTAAAGTTTATTGCTTAGGGGGATAGGGTGTATCCTTAAATCACGGACATACTCTAGAATAATCATTGTACTCGTCATTGTGACCAACCTTTACAAGCAATCCTGAAACCGAGAAAAATAAACAGCTGTTTTGTTCCATACAAAAAGTTCATCGTCAACAAAATGTATGGAACAGCTGCTTTTTCTCGGTTTTAGGGTTGTTTGTAAAAGTTGGCATAATTACGAATACAATGATTATCCTGGAGTAGGGTCAACTGGGGCAAATGCGTCTGTGGAACAATTTCGTCTTACGAGAATTGCTGACAAACCCTTCACCAATTAGGCAACTAACGCCATCTTGTACAGATTATTGCAACTAAAGATAAAAAAGATGTAGGTGGCACCTAATTTGTGACGGGTTTGTCAGTAATTCTCGAAAGACGCAATTGCCCCACAGACACGTTTGCCAAAGTTGACCCTATATCCTTCGTTTAGCACGGTGTAGATACCTACATATATGAGAATAAACTTTAGTATCTACAACATTAACCAGATATTAACTTTTTGATATGGTAATATTAGCTTTTTGAGCGCCATATCAAATTATATGCTTTACCGTGCCGTGAATGCTAAGCCATAAACCTAAAACAAAGATTAAAGCCCATTAAAATCTAACCCACAGTTAGAGAGTAAATTGTGTTTGATTATGACGTTGATTTTATCAACATTTCAGTGGAACAGACTTTTTCGGTTTGTTAAACCGATAATTGTTCAACGGACTCAATAGATGGCGCTGTAACTATGAGCATAAAATTAAAACGCGCAGACGAGTTTTTCCGCCATTTTAAATGACTATTTTACAATTTACACTTTTAAATATAAAATTAAGTGGTAAATTGATACAAACCATATCAATTCACCACTACGGAGTGTTTAATTTAAAAACTAGTGAAGTTATAATATGTTTAAATTTTCGTATCCCTAGTAGGTATCGAATATATCGGGTGCCATACCTGTTATTGGATTATAGTCAAACAATAGTCAGAGTTTATATTCCTAGGATTTGGAATATTTAACCGTTACCGTGATATCAGGTGTTCGAATTATCATAATCATAATTATTATACTTATATACTTATTAAGACATACTTTAATAGGCTTAGCACTATCAACAAAAGAGTTAAGTAGGTAGAAAGAATTTAATAAATAAACGGCATCAATTGCTTGCTATCACTCTATCCACGAAGTTTCCTCACAAAACGCGACGTGTACACAAGTCACGGAAAAACAATTGATATGATTATTGTGTTCTTTGTTGTTCTCTCTAATTTTTATTCGCACTGAAGCGCCGGCAACGCCGACCGCGAAGAGGTGCGACGTTGCCGGCGCTTGAGTATGGCAACGTCGCATTTTCCCGCGGCGTGCGCACAGAACACTATTACAGACTATGATATGACCGCGTCGTGCCTCGCGAATCCTAGCTATTATTTTGACTATTATTCAATAACCTAATATGAAATTCCAATCGTCTACCTATTTTATGTACCTATTATGAATATATTAGTCACACCTCTATCTAAAACCTCTAGGTTTATTAACACGGTTTATTAGAAGAAAATGTTCTACTGGAATCATTCTTTCAAACGTATCTCAACCACAGATCTAGGATGTAAAAGATCGACAGTGACAATTCGATAGTGATACAAAAAAACATTTGCGCATGCGTGAGTAAATTAGTGTTGTGAAAAGTACTTATTAATTTATCGATTGACCAAAAATGGTCCTGATAAATATAATCTTTCGCATACCAATTGAGTTGTTTTTTGTTCCAAGTATAACACCGCTGCTGAGCTAAAATGAATATTAATCACTAAACGGGTGTTAAGCTAGGCGGAAGAGTTAGATATCAGTGTCACCATGTATCTAAATTAACATAAGAAAAGTAAATAATAAGATCAACATAATACTATCCTAGTAATTCGCTTCGAATTGTGACCCTTGACCAAATTTACTCGTATACGGATTAGGATAAGTAATAATACTTATCTCATTGGTTTTGTACATTTATTTATAATTTACATATATATTATTTAATTTAATTAAATATAATTAAATTAGACTTGGATGTAAGACACCCAAAATGTGTAAATTGAATTAAAAATGATGATCAGAAATTGAAGGTACATACTTATATTTAATACAAAAATGTTTTACGCCTCATC
This sequence comes from Peribatodes rhomboidaria, assembly GCA_911728515.1. Classification (NCBI taxonomy): domain Eukaryota; kingdom Metazoa; phylum Arthropoda; class Insecta; order Lepidoptera; family Geometridae; genus Peribatodes; species Peribatodes rhomboidaria. The sequence goes on from OU452190.1 coordinate 6,665,374, forward strand.
ATTCAGTACAAACTCGGAAGAATGTCAATTTACTTTTGATGGCATTGATTCAAAAATGTATGCTTTGTTTATGTATTGCACCCATCGCCTACCTAATGAACTTTGGTAAAAACTATCGATAATAATGACGTCATCTTTTTATCCATCTCTAGTGAAAATCGAGCGTAAACTAACTAATATTTTAATGCTGAATTTCATCACCAATTCTGCTTTCATCTAGGAAATATAGATGTTACGAAGAAACGACAACAACATACCGCTGGTAAATCGGTTTTTGAAACCAATTTATGTTATGTTTTAGACAAAATTTAGACAAAAACATCACAATGGAATTTTCATATTTACCCATGAAACGACAAATTTTGTGGGTTACATCTTGGATTCACATCACAATTGCTAAACTCACAAGATGACATAACTGCATTTAGTTACAATTGCTCTCTTTTGAGTCTATTTATAATTATTTTAGTAAAAATATAAATCATAGGAATTTTCGCGTGTTCCCAGGTGGCGCGCTGTCATTAATGACAAAAGAAAAATTGACTAACATTTTATTTGTAGGCGACCTCTTTCTCTCCTGTGGAGTTTACATTTCGATGGAGACTTCTCTGTCCCACGCTTCGTTGGTCTTTTGCGAAGCAAAAAAAATCTTAGGTCTGTGATCTCAACCGAGTGACCCGCAAGGAAGCTCTTTTGACGTGACAACGTCTAATATATCGATGAACGCCGGTTGCACGCATGAAAAAGGATGACCCTCATTGTAACGTAACAATCGGAGCGAGAGCGCTACACGAGCGGTTTATTTATAAACTAGCTGCGCCCTGCGGTTTCACCCGCGGTTAAAAAATCCTATGTTCTATTCTAGACTATAATTTATACCTGTGCCAAATTTCATCCAGATCTGTTCGGCCGTTCTGGCGTCAAAGAGTAGGTAACAAACATCCATCCATTCTTACAAACTAGCGCGTTTATAATATTACTAGCTGCGCCCCGCGGTTACACCCGCGGTTAAAAAGTATCATATGTGCTATTCTAGACTATAATCTATCTCTGTGCCAAATTTCATCCGGATCTGTTCAGCCGTTCTGGCGTAAAGAGTAACAAACATCCATCCATCCAACCATCCATCCATTCATCCATCCATTCTTACAAACTTTCGCGGTTATAATATTAGTAAGATGGAAAAAGTATGCAATCATTTCATCAATGTTGTGTTCTGACGTTGTCACGTTAAACTATCAACCGTAAACCGACTTTACATACCACCAGCTCTTTTCTGATGATTCTCCTTTAAACTAATTCTAACGATAATTAAAACCACGTCAAAATGACCAATAATTTAAATTTTGAAAGCGTTAGACGTTAATTTGTCCAGAAATCTCCGAGTTTGTTTAAAATTTGGAAGCTTACTCAGAGGTTCACTCACGCTTGCTTAAACTTCAATTTAATTATAAGTTCGATAATTTTGTTTGAGCGAATGAATGAACGCGGTGACAATTTGAATCTTGTGGAATTTGTGGTGGTATTAGGAAAGGTTATAAATTTAAGGAAGCATTAGTAGTCTTCAGCCTACACCAGGGATCCCCAAACTATTTTGGACAAGTGACCCCTTTTCCAAAATGAACTGTTACCTCAGAACCCCATGGCCAAATTACCTACTTTTAAGATCAACCCCCTTATTCATAATGGTCCGCTAACTTAAAACAGCTGCTACTGAGTGCTATTTTTAATTCTGACTTAGGTCGATAGAAGAAGAAAGAAGAGTGAGAATTAGCAATGCTTTAAGTTAGCTTAAAGCTAAGTCCTAAGTTAGTTAAGAACTTGTGTTAATTTAATAGGGGTCGATTTTTAGACCTCGTCGACCCCCAAAATGAGTTTTCGTTTATGTCGATATTTACCCCTAGGAAACCAATTTCGACCCCAAGAGGTCGATATTGTACACGCAAATTTGAAGACATTATAGTAAAAATTCCAAAATTTTCAGTAATGTAAAATACGAGTAAAATATCAATCCAAGAGTTGCTAACCAACAAAAACAAAAAGCCAGAGCTAACAAGGTTCTTTCCCGTTACGTTCCAATTTTTGAACCTCACGCGATATTTTTCTTGACGTTATGAAAGCATGTTACATTTTCATGTTTTTCTTGTAGATTCCATGGCAGTTGAGTAAACTCGCTCTATTCAAATTAGGGACACATCCTTTGCTGCCACTCACATTAATAGAAATATCACGTTCCCGGAAGTATGTTGAAAAAAACACCTTTGAAATAATAGTAGGAGTATCTCGTTGTAAGACAACTGAGAGTAAGCCAATGACATCGTTCGTAAGCGTTTTTTTTCTGTACAAATGCCAAAGACTAGGGAGCAATGAACAGCGGGTAATGTGACCGCTAACTAAATATTGAACACTTGCTAATCGGTATTTCTTATGTGTAAGTTAGTGTTTTTTTTTACATTTAAACGCATCGTTCGGTTTTAAAATTTTAAAGCACCTGTCAGCCTGTCACCAATAAGTGACTAGCGATTTAGCGATGCCTGTACACAGGGCCGTCTTTAACCTATTGAAGGCCCTGGTCATATTAGGATAATAGGGCCTCTATGACTTTGGCAGAACACTATTTTGTTAAATTAGACAAAGAAAGTATATAATCATGCTTGCTGAAGTCGTAAAGCTTAATTTTTGGGCGAGAGTAGAATAACTTCGCGCATGCATAAACAATGACTCGTTGGTTGAATCTAAGCTTCAGAGCTTGTCACACCGGCGTGAAGTGGCTAGTCTGTCGGTATTCTACAGAATACACTACGGCGAGTGTGCACAAGAACTGCACGACCTGATCCTGCCATCACCGTTCTTTTTCAATTGTACCAGGCGCACCAGTAAGAGACACCCTCTCATGGTGGAAATTCCGCCAAAACGCACTAAGCGTTTCAAATCAACTTTTCTTGTAAGAACTGCAGAGGTGTGGAACTCGTTGCCTGCGTCTGTCTTTCCACCTAAATACAATCCCCCCCGGATTGTATTTAAGAGTAAAGTGAATAGGTATCTCCTAGGCAAGCGTGTTACACCTTCGATCACGGCAACGCTTCCCATCAGGCGAGTCAGTGGTCAAACGCATGCCTAGTATGTTATAAAAAAAAAAAAAAAAAAAGTAAAAGCTAGTAAGTTGGCATTGTAGTCTGTAATTTAGGTTGTTTTCTTTGAATTAAATGAGTTTCTTGGTAACAAATATTGGTGATCTGACAGGAACTAGGGACTTTGTATTTGATCTGAGGGGGGCCTCTATCGCTCGCGGGGCCCTGGGCACTTGCCCAAAGTGCCCACTGGGAACGAGGGGTCTGCCTGTACACCAACGTTTATAAGCCTAGTTCGGACTAGAATAGTTATTTAGTACAGTAGAGAGTAATCTACCTCTCGTAAAAATATGTGTGTGAACAACAAAGTTATAATCAAGTATCAATCCTGGAATGTTCAAGAGAAAAGTGAATATGTATCTCCTAGGCAAACGTGTTTTTTTTTTTTTTTTTTTATGGACAATAAGTCGGCGTTTGACCACCAACTCGCCTGATGTTAAGCGACGTTGTGGTCTAAGATGGAGCACGACGACCTATAAGGTACTTATTCACTTACACCTTCGATCACGTCATCGCTACCCATCACGCGAGTCTGTGGACAAACGTAGGCCTAGTCCGATGAAAAAAAAAGTACTTTAGTATGTGAGCCAGTAGAGTCGATCTATGTATTTTGTTCTATTTTTTTTTGTCGAGTAGCGCTTCCATCACACATCACTGCCTGCTGAAGCTATATTCCTACCAGTCGAGATATTGTTTGGTCATTGTCTCTCTCGTTTGAAAAGTCTCAGGAGTGAGAGTGACCCAACTGACCAAGAAACATATCAAGCGTCAAGAATAGGGGCCTGGTTCGTTGGCTAAACCATTTCGAATCGAGTTCATTGGCTGCAGTCGCTTACCCAACGACTGTACGTACTCACCAGAGTGCGAACGATTTTTGGCCAGTAGCAAGTATGTTAGCTCGCCACTTAGTCTAACAAAGGTGTAATACAACACCCACACTTCGCCGGACGAAATTCAGTTGCAAATGTGACAGGGGGCGAGCCTGTCGCCATACACCGGTGTCCAGTCATATAGCAGATCGATGACATACAGTACGCACATATGTTCACACAATGAACAAATTGGTGCGTGCCGTCGGCTGGGTTCGAACCCGCTCCCTCTGGCTATAAATTATCTGGCTATATATTAAGTAAAGATCAGAATCGAAGATAATATTAGAATCGCCTTAAAATTAGAAAAGTGTAAAAACATTTGGAAATTTATCGCTAAAAGTGAAAATCCAACTCACCCATTTTAAATTCTACTTCCGCTCGAAAATATTTGTTTTGTCTCCCGCTTCTCACTCAGATCAATGTTCCCGCTGCGTAGCAAAATCATCGTGAAAACAATAATGAAGCCGGCTTTAGAGGCAAGAATACGCGGGCTTATGCCACGATAATCCTTGTGAAGGGAAATACTTACCTTTCTGCCGGTTGGAAACATTCGAATTGAGGCAACTTGGCAATTTCGCCAACTAGGTACCTGAGCTTTATCTGCAAATTTTGAACCTTTTGTCCTACTAATTTATATTATACTCTACTCTTGACTTTGTCTTGGCACAACCGCTGCGCACAACCAGTTGTACCGAAGAGAAATAATTTGACCGTGGCTTGTGTTGGGAACGACATTATAGTTAAAATAAAACGTCTATGATCTGTTTTAGTATTTTATTATAATTATTTATTTTATTTTAAATGCTTTCTGTGCTTACAGCGAAGCCAACGCGCACAGCAAGCCATTTATTAATACAATTCATCAAATTATACTAAAAATAAATGATTAAATTAATAAAAATTAGAATTTGTTATAATTATTACTTAAAAAACTAATACAGGCGCAAGTCATTGGATTGTATTTTAGAAAAAAAATATCGAAATTTGGTTCTTGAGCAATGAGATCGTTGAGTAGATTAATGGCACGAGTCGTAGGAGCAGTCCGAGCGGTATGTGTGCGCACGCGCGGGGTTTGGAACAGTCTCCGGCCGCAGCACGCACGCACCGGCCGCACCCGGCCCGGCGCGGCCAGAGAACAGCGAGCTAATGCGGAGGGGTTATCAATCTGAGCAGCTGATAGTAGTGCATCAACACCCCGTACTTCCGCCTTAGTTCCAGAGCGTGTTGATGCCCACCATGCCAGCAACAAACAGAGAAGGATACAAAAAAGGATAATATCCGTATAGTTTTTTATATAAGTAGCGACCAAACTTTTTCTGGACCCGTTCTAACATAAGTCTATATATCTTTTCATGCGGGTCCCAGACAATAGAATTATATTCGAGCTTGCTACGTACAAATGAATAAAATAATGTTACAATAGCATTCCTGTCTTGAAATCTAGCGGTCTGTCTTATCACAAAACCGAGAGATTTGAACGCCTTGTCACAGATATCCACGATGTGCCGATTGAAGGTAAGTTCTACGTTCAATATCACTCCCAAGTCTCGGATTTCTGTGACGCGCTCCAAACCGACATCAGACATACTATAATCGTAGTGGATGGGACACCGCGATCTGGTAAATGAGATGACCTTACATTTGGAATTGTTAAATTCCATGCGATTAGCCTCTGCCCACTCCACCATGACTGTCGATGTCCCTTTGCAACGAATCACAGTCATCTACACTACCTACACCCAAGTATAGCTTCAGATCGTCGGCAAACATGAGACATTCAGCCGTCCCTACGACCTCCGGCAGGTCGTTTATCATTATCGCAAACTGGGTAGGACCCAGCGTGCTGCCTTGACTCACACCAGAACAGGTTAAATAAGAGATAGAACGAAACCCAGCGAGCTCAACATACTGCGTACGATTAGAAAAGTAATTTGCAAGAAGCTGCAATAGCTTCGGCGTAACCCCAATACAGGCAAATTTTTTTAATAGGATGTTGTCGAATTATATTTTGAACAAACGACCGATGGTCACTAACATTTACAATTCATATCTAGCTCGCCAAATCGTCTTATACGACGATTAATAGTTATTTACTTTCAAGAAATAAATGTTTAATGCCATAGAGTACCTTACTTTTGTGTTTTTAGTCCTCAGTAATTTTATTATTCTTATTTTTTTAATTTTATTGGCAACTGGATACGAAGTCCTTAATGCCTAACTTAGTAATAAAGATACATTTTGCACAGATGATGGGATGATGATGATGAGGTGATGATGAAGACGATGAATCCCTTCCCTTTCCCCATTCCAGTAAAGTTATGGATACTTTACTGAAACTTTAAGTGAAGTTTTGTAGAGAACACGAAAAGTCGCGTTCCGCAATGTTTGTATCATTTGCCCACACTCGTGCACTTGACGAACCAAGTTGACGAACTGGTAAACGATAATAATCCACCATTATTACACTTTAACACTCGAAGAATCACAAGTTTTAGAAAATAATACAAAATCACGACACCATCTTTTCGGTTCCCGCCAAAAAACTCTTATAATATTCTTTCCGTACCGGGTTGCCCGATGAGTAAAAAATAACCCAGTGTTGACGGTAAAATAAACTTAGGTGGATTAATGATTACAGGATATTTCTAACACTTGGCGCGCGTTTCATAGCCTTTGTCACTCGGGGATTAGGTAATGTAGCTTTCTATTAGTAAAAAGATTTTTAAGATTTGGTTCAGAACTTTCGGAGATTATCTCTTACAAACAAACTCACAAATTACCTTGTTGTTTTGTGAGTTAATAACAATAATTCAGAAAACAGTATCCGAAAACATTCCTCGTGATATACTGTAACGAATTATTATATTATTACATCAAAATTGTTAAGAATACAGATTCAGAATGAGTTGAGTTTTTTTTATATGAGGGATGAGTAAGAACGATGATAGCCTAGTTGGAGAAGGCCTGCCTCGGGACCCCCCCGAATGAGTTCCCGCCTTGTCGTGGCGGGGGGGCTCAGTGGTCGCAACAGTTGCGGCGGCCGCTGCCAAGAGGAACTCGAGGGGCCTTTTCCGCGCGCCCCAGAGCTTTTATCTGGAGCGCGCGTAGAAGGCGGTCCGGGATCTCGCATTTGCCTCTCCTCGGAGAGGCTCTTTTCGAGAGGCCTGGACGAGGGGGCCATCCTCGGACGGATGGGAGGCTCGACCGGCGCCCTGGACAGTCCGGGAAGCGGCGGTGCGAGCCTAGGCGGCCTTGATTGGCTGCGGGACTCGGTCGGCGTCTCGGCCTTATGCTGAGTAGCGGCGATCCGAGGGGCTGGCCTTGCAAAAGGCAGCCTGAAGGAGCCCTCGCTTGTGCCTCTCGCTAGAGAGGCTCTTGCTGACGGGCTCGAGGTGGGCCTTCTACGTGCGCTTCAGAGCTTGTATCTGGAGCGAACGTAGAAGGCGGTCGTGAGGGGCTCAGCTCTGCTGAGTGATGGGCTCGCATAGGCGAGCGAGGAGGAGTGCTCTGTGCGGCGGTGCTCCGTGGGCGGCCTTTGCACTTTTTTGGTGTGAGGGTGACGTTGGAGGCCTGCGGGGCGCCGCCGTACAGGGCAAACCAAGTCTCAAGGTTCGGGGGTTGCCGAGGAGAGTGTCCGGATTGCGAGTCCGGAGCTGCGTCGTATTAACGCGGCGCGGCTCCGGGCTCGCACCCCGGGCATGGTCAACGGGAAGTTGGCCGCGAGACCCCCCACTGGGGAGCTTTACCCACTAATGAAGCAAAAACAAAAATGAATAGTGCGAATTTGGAAATGACTACCCAGGCCGGTCTCCGAAAGGAGGAATCCCGCCGTGCTTCGGCACGCAGCCCCACGTACTCTGGGGGGGGCACAAATCGCCAAACCAAAACTAACGACGACCACAGCATGTTAACGGACACCGAAAGTGAGGGAAGACGGGGGCATGGCCCCGAGGAGTTGGAGGAGGCGCATAGGAGCGACTCAGGTGACCGGGCTTGCTCGGTCACTTTAGAGAGAATGTCGGGTGACAAAGACCTTTCTGGGTCCAAGTCACTCGACCTATCGGAGGACTCCGATGCCAGTTCGGTGGCAGTGACGTCTCAGGGTACTGAGAAGTCTCTGCCACAAAGATGGCGGAAACGCCAACGAGAGGGAGAAGACGAGGCTACCGTGGACGAGGATATGCCCTCACCTAAAGTAGCTTCGTCCCGGCGAGGACGAGGTCGTCCGCCCACGACGGGCCAGTACGTTGGCCTTGCTAAGGCAAAGGCCGACCTCAACGCCGCCAAGGCCGAAGCACTCCGGCTGGAGGCTGAGGCGGACCTGGCCTGGGAGGCGAGGAGAAACAGGGAGACGGCAGCTGCTGTACTCCATAACACGCACAGGACGATAGCAGCTGGACAGAGCGAGGTGCCAGAGGACTCTCCAGACCTGCACAGACTCGTGCAGGATTCCCTGGAGACCATCGAGAAGGTCGCCAGGACCTCCGGCAACCTGAAGGGCACGTACGTGAAGGCCCTGAAGGACGCGGCGCGGACGGTCCGGGACTCGGTGGAGGAGATGCGGGCTCGCACGATGCCGGAGGAGCTGATCCGTATGGAGGCGGCCAACGCGAAGCTCACGCGTGAGCTAGGCGAAATGCGCAAGGAGCTGGCGGAGCTCCGGGCCACGCGTGAGCAAACGGCTCTGACTGCCTCTCCAGCCGCACCTACGGAGGAGCTCGTGCGGGCGATCATGGTGCAAGTGGGCACCATGATTAACGCCCGCTTTGAGAGTATGGCGGACCGGCTGCTCCCCGAAAAGAGGCTGAGACCACCGCTAGCTGCCGACAGCCGCAAACAAAAGGCGGTGGCTAGCACCAGCCGGGAAGTGGCTCCTCGCCCTGAGCCTCTGCAGGTCCCTCGCCCAAAGCCCAAGCCCGTTAAGGGTAAGGGTACTGGGAAGAAGACCCCAGCCCCTGAAGCCGGACGTGAGGAGATGGACCTCGACGCTCCACCGCCGCCACCCCTGACAGAGCCCTGGACGGAGGTGGTGAGGAGAGGAAAACGGCCTCGCGCTCGAGTGTCGCGGCCTGCGACAACGGCGCAGCCAGAGCGGCCTCAGGGGAGAAATCCGGCCCCACCAGCGCCGAAGAAGAAGGAGAGGAAGGTCAAGCTTCGCCCTCAGCGCACAGCAGCCGTGGTAATCACGCTGCTGCCGGGGGCGCAGGAAAAAGGCTTGACCTACTCTAGGGTCTTAGGTGAGGCGAGGAGCCGGATTGACCTGGCGGACTTCCCGCCGCTAAGGATGCGAGTGGCAGCTACAGGGGGTCGAGTCCTCGAAGTGCCTGGCACTGAAAGGACCGAGAAGGCTGACTCCCTTGCTGTAAAACTCCGCGAAGTCTTCCAGGGAGCCGAGGGGGACATCCGGGTTTCAAGGCCGGTCACCACCGCTGATATGCGAGTGAGCGGCCTTGACGACTCGGTAGACCTGGCGGAGCTGCAAGCAAGCCTCGCCAGGGCCGGAGAGTGCGGCGCCCAGGACCTGAAGGTCGGAGAGATAAGGAGGGGTGCGGCGGGCATGGGCACTGCGTTTGTTCGGTGCCCTGCCACGGCCGCCAAGAAGATCGCGGCAGGCGGTGGCCGGCTGCTGGTAGGCTGGGTGGCGGCTCGGGTCCAGGTGCTGGACGCCCGGCCCCGCCGCTGCTTCCGCTGCCTTGCCCTGGGCCACGTCAGAGCCCAGTGCAGGTCCGAGGTTGACCGCAGCGATGATTGCTATCGCTGCGGTCAACCAGGCCACAAGGCCAGCGGCTGCTCCGCCGCCCCGCATTGCACTCTGTGTGCAGCAGCGGGGAAACCGGCGGACCATCTCTCCGGGGGCAAGGTATGTGCCAAGCCCCCGTCAAAAGCAGATGCGCGACGAGGAACGGCAGCGACTAAGGCCAAGGCCAAGTCGCAGCCGACTCGCCCCCATGCGGAGCAGGCGGCCAGTATGGAGGAAAGCTAATGGCAGAAGGCCTTACTTTCCTCCAGGCAAACGCCAACCACTCTGCCAGGGCTCAGGATGTTTTTCTCCAGAGCCTGGCAGAGCGGTCGATCCAGGTGGCCGTGATCGCCGAGCCGTACCGGGTCCCGCCCAGAGCTGACTGGGTTGGAGACCTGGACGGCTTGGTGGCGATCACAACTCAGTCGCCTGCCCGGTCCCCTCCCTTTGAGGGTGTGGTAAGGGGTAGGGGATACGTCGCGGCCCGTATCGGCGGGATGGTAGTCGTGGGGGTGTATTTCTCCCCCAACAGGGTCCTTGCCGAGTTTGAGATGTTTCTCGGTGAGGTAGGGACCCTTGTCGGCCAGAACCGTCCCCGACCGGTCATCATCCTTGGAGACCTCAATGCCAAATCTACGGCGTGGGGGTCTCCAAGGACAAGTGCCAGAGGCGAGGCCGTTGACGAGTGGCTGGTGGAGGTTGGACTAAGCGTCCTCAACCGCGGGTCCACGCACACGTGCGTGCGGCATACGGGTGGGTCGGTGGTGGACGTCACCTTCGCCACCCCCGAGCTCGCGGCACGGGTCTGGGACTGGGAGGTGCTGGTGGACGAGGAGACGCTGTCTGACCATCGGTACATCCGATTTAGCGTCTCCTCGTCAACGTCTTCAGCGGGACCGGGCGCGAGATTGGCACCTGTGGTTGGTCCGCGGTGGGCGTTGACCCGCCTGGACGTGGGGGTGCTGCAGGAGGCAGCCATAGTCCAGGCGTGGAATGCGCCCCCCGAGGAGTCAGTAGACCTGGACGTGCAGGCCAATAGGCTGTGTGAGGCCATGGCGCGCGTGTGCGACGCCGCCATGCCACGCGCGAGGCCTCCGCAGTCCAAACGCCAGGTCTACTGGTGGAGTGAGGAGATCGCTGAGCTCCGCCGAGAATGCCTGGCGATGCGGCGCCGCTACCAGCACTACCGAAGGAGGAGGCAGCGGGACGCGGCGGAATTGGACGTCCGCTACTCCACCTATCGGGAGGCGTGCAGAGCCTTGCGGCTGAGCATCAGCCAGGCCAAGGCGCAGGCGTGGCAGGAGCTCCTGAGCTCGATCGAGCGGGATCCCTGGGGGCGACCGTACCAGTGGGCCAGGCGGAAGCTTCGCCCCTGGGCCCCCCCGGTCACCACCACCCTCGAGCCGGTGATCCTCCAGCGGGTGGTTGAGGGACTGTTCCCCGGTAGTCCGGGGACCGAGTTCGTCCCTCCCACCGCGGCGGTTCCTGCTGCGGAGGTCGAGGAGGAGGTGCCCGAGATCTCGCAGGGCGAGCTGGGTGCGGCCGTTCTCCGGATGAGGGCCAGGAACACGGCGCCGGGTCCTGATGGGATCCCTGGCCGCGCGTGGGCCCTCGTGCAGGAGGAGCTGGAGGAGCGAATAAGGACGGTCTTCGACCGCTGCCTGCGCCAAGGGCGATTCCCCAGGCGGTGGAAGAAGGGCCGGCTCGTCCTCCTGCGTAAGGAGGGGCGTCCAGCAGACGAACCGGCGGGCTACCGCCCTATAGTCCTCCTTGACGAGGCGGGCAAGCTGCTGGAGCGCGTGGTGGTTGCCCGCCTCGTCAGGCACCTCGAGGATGTCGGCCCGGACTTGGCCGACACCCAGTTCGGGTTCCGGAGAGGTCGCTCGACAGTGGATGCCATATCCCACGTCCGCGACCTCTCCGAGAGGGCGTGCTCCGGCGGTGGGGTGATGTTGGCGGTGTCGTTAGACATCGCCAACGCCTTTAACACCCTGCCATGGGGTGCGATATTGGGGGCACTGGGGTACCATAGGGTCCCTCAGTACCTCCGGTGCCTCGTTGGGGACTACCTCTCACATAGAGAGGTAGTTTACCCGACGAAAGACGGGGAGGGCTGCAGCCCCATGACCCGCGGTGTCCCACAGGGGTCCGTACTGGGCCCCACCCTGTGGAACATAGGGTACGATTGGGTGCTGCGAGGCGCTAACCTTCGTGGCGTCGACGTAGTTTGCTACGCCGACGACACGTTGGTTACCGCCCGGGGACGGACGTATAGGGAGGCGTCCGTCCTGGCTACAGCCGGAGTTGCGGCTGTGGTAGCCAGGATTCGGCGGTTGGGTCTGGAGGTGGCGCTCCACAAGTCCGAGGCCATATGTTTTCACGGTTCTCGGAGGGCGCCACCTGCAGACTCATCGATTGTTGTGGGTGGAACCTCCATTGCTGTTGGGTCGACGCTGAAATATCTCGGCGTCGTACTTGACAGCAGGTGGAGGTTCGAAGCCCACATTCAGAGGCTGGCCCCGAGGCTCGTGGGGACGGCGGCTGCGCTAAGCCGCCTCCTTCCGAACCTCGGTGGGGGTGGTGGGAGCTGCCGCCGCCTATACATGGCGGTGGTGCGCTCCATGGTCCTCTACGGGGCCCCAATATGGGCCGGCTCCCTGAACACCAGGGGGAACGCTCGGCTCTGCGGGGCCCAGAGGGTCATGGCGGTGAGAGTGTGCAGGGGCTACCGCACACTCTCACACGAGGTGGCCTGCGCCATTGCGGGCTCCCTCCCGTGGGACTTGGAGGCTAAGGTCCTGTCCGACGTATACTGGCGCAGGGCGCGGGCGCGCGAACAGGACCTACGGCCTGCCCCACGAGAGGTGGAGCAGTGGAGGCGAGACTCCAGGGATGCTGCCCTGGAGTCCTGGAGCAGGCGGCTCGCGGTGGACCGGAGGAGGGGGGCCGGAGCCGTCCGATTTCTGGAGGCGGTCCGGCCCGTACTTAGGGAATGGGTCCACCGTGAGCATGGGGGTCTCTCCTTCCGGCTGACCCAGGTACTCTCGGGGCACGGATGCCTCGGGAGATACCTGTTCAGCGTAGCACGGAGGGAAGAGACTCCGGTGTGCCACCAGTGCGGCTGCGCGGAGGAGACGGCGCAGCACGTGCTGGAGGTATGCCCGGGGGCGGCGGAGCCACGACTGGCGTTGGTCGCGGCTGTAGGGGCGGACCTCTCGCTGCCGACCATCCTATCTAGGATGGTCGCCGACGAGGGGTCATGGAAGGCTATGGTCTCTTTCTGCGAGGAGGTGATGTCGCAGAGAGAGACCGAGGAGCGGGAGAGAGAAAGGGACCCTCTTTCTCTCCCGCTCCGGAGGGCGCGGACACGGAGGCGAGCCAGCAGGGCTCGCACACCGTCTCCGCTAGGAGGCCCAGGGGCGCCGGACACGGGGGTGTCTGGTGCTCCCAATTAAGGAGGGTCTCCTGAGGAGTCGATGCCTTGGTGTCCAGGGCATCGCTTCGGAGCTGGGGAGGGGGGCGAGTCCCCTCCTGAGGTGGGTCCGGCTGCGGACAGCGGCGTGGTGGGGTTACGGAGATTCTGAGAGAGGCCCCGTGACCCCGCCATGGCCGACGAGGATGGACACCGTGGGGGTTTAGTCGGTAGGGGTGCCCTGGCATCGAGTCCGACATACCCCGCTGCGCCTCCCCCGGGGCGTAGCGGGGATGTGTAAGCGCATTCCCCCACGAAAAAAAAAAAAAAAAAAAAAAAAAGGCCGGCCACGGGAGCGGGTTCGAACCCAGCCGACGGCACGCGCCAATTTGTTCATTGTGTGAACATATGTATGTCATCTGCTACATGACTGGAGCCCGGTGTATTGCGACAGGCTCGCTCCCTGTCACATTTGGGACTGAATATCGTCCGGCAAAGTGTGGGTGTTGTATTACACCTCTGCCAGCCCCCTCGGTGGAAAGGCGTGACGATGACGATGTTTGTAAGAAACAACCCGTTTTTACTTATACTGCAACTAATTATCATATTTCATCACGGTCCGTTCAGCCGTTTTCAGTGACAAGCCAACAAACAGACAGACAGACATTGTTACTTTCGATTTCAAAATATTAATGTGGATTAGTATAGAAATGCGAAAGTATGTTTGTGTGTTAGTTTGTTACACTCACTTACTTCACTTTTAGTATAGAGGGAGGACCGCGACGCGACGCTCTGAAATTTCCATACAAACGCGCTTCTCAAATTTCTTGAAAACCATTTGTCAGATTAGGATGCAATTTAGCATGTACAATTAAATGAACTAAATCTCCGCCCCTATGTTCTTGGTTTTTTTGAAAAACGTCCTCAAGAGAAAATAGAGCTATGAAAAATATTCGCATTTTTAAGGGGTTATTCTTAAGGATTTATTCAATAGATAGACAAAGCAAATCAAGAATCCCTTTACATGGGGAGGTTGTCTACATCATTAGCTGTTAAATGAATCTATAATACAAGGGACATTCTTAGTTATTTAAGAATGATTACAGATGTGCAAAAGTCATTAAAAAAAATAATTCCATATTGTTACTCTGTAGGTAACTTTAGAGGCTCGTCAGTATCATTACTCGCTCTCTTCGCTCGTCTTGTTCTTCTAGACGAAATGGCTATAAAATACCTTAAGCCAATGCGAAGTTAGTCTAAAGTAGTTGCCGGACTCTTTACATCAGCTGTTTTAAGGTTTATGATCACAGAATCCGAAATGGGTATTTTAAAGCAAATCATGTGTAAGTAAACACATACATATATCTTATCTATATCTAGATCTAAATCGTGCCGTGCAATTGTGTTCCTCCACAGGAAATCCTCTCGAGCAACCAATGGATTTCAATTTATTTTCTGAAAGAACCAGATTGGATCCGAAATGAACATTATCTTACGGATAAATCAGATGTATTAGGTACTTTCCTGAAACGTTAGCTCGTTTTGGCATGTTTATCAAACATGTAGTCTATAAAATCGTCTGATGAAGTGTGGGTGTTGTATTACACCTCTGCCAGCCCCCTCGGCGGAAAGGCCTGACGATATGTTATGGTATAGCCTATGGCTTGTATATAACCTACAAATTTTGAAAACAATAAATTCGGGTATTCGTAAATGTGGAAAGAAAAAAAAAATACTGGTTTGTTACACTACAAATCATAGAAACGAAAATTATTAGTTTTCATTGAGAAAGCAGTTCCAAAGGCCCGCATGCTACATACATAAAAACTGTTTTAAACATTGAAACTTATACAAATAGATTGGCTTTGTATTTTTCAAAATCCGAAAAAAAATGTTTTTTTTACCTGGCGGAATATATGTATGTATATTTGAAAAGTATCTATAATAGCAATAACTGTATTCCAGTTATTGTCAATTTTACTTTTAGAAACATCAATCGTTAATTTCTCAGTTAGTTACTGTAAAGATACTTGTTGTAACTACAGTGTAGTTAGGTATTTTGAGCTAAAAAAGCATTATAAAATTAATAGAGCTAAATGAGAGAACTTGATGCTCCAAAAAATGCTTTTCATAAAGAAATGTGTTTGCATCACAGACCTAGAGCGCACTTGTAATGTTTACAATCGGCGATCGATCACACGATTATCGCCTAGAGCATAGAAAAATGCATAGAAAGCGATCGGCGAATACTGACGAGTAGTTGAGCCTCTCCACACAATCGTGCTCGCGGGTAATCGTCTATGATTGCCCGATTGTGAAACCCGGGCCCTATAGAGGCGCCAATTTTAAGGCTCAACGTTTCACTGATGTTCACGAAATTTAAATTTTAAACTTAACCCCCGACGCAAAAAAGACGGGGTGTTTTAAGTTTGACGTGTCTGTGTGTGTGTGTCTGTCTGTGTCATCGTAGCTCCCTAACTGATGAATCGATTTTGATTTTGTTTGTAAAGTGAATTAGTCGGGAGTGTTCTTAGCAATGTTTGATGAAAATCAGTGTCGAGGATTTTTACCCTACTGCGCAAGAAGGAGGGTTATGTTTTTCGAGTGGATGTATTTGGGTATGTATGTGTGTATATGATTTCTTTGGCACTCATTACAGCCTAAATAGCTTGTTGGATTTCGCCATTTTAGGTGTCATTTGGATCGTCTTGATAGTGGAAGTGACAGGGTACAATATTATGCAGACGGGTTTTTTTTTGTTTTTCTTATAATTTTGTTACTTGTTACCACAGACCTAAGATTTTTTTTGCTTCGCAAAAGACCAACGAAGCGTGGGACAGAGAAGTCTCCATCGAAATGTAAACTCCACAAGAGAGAAAGAGGTCGCCTACAAATAAAATGTTAGTCAATTTTTCTTTTGTCATTAATGACAGCGCGCCACCTGGGAACACGCGAAAATTCCTATGATTTATATTTTTACTAAAATAATTATAAATAGACTCAAAAGAGAGCAATTGTAACTAAATGCAGTTATGTCATCTTGTGAGTAAAGCAATTGTGATGTGAATCCAAGATGTAACCCACAAAATTTGTCGTTTCATGGGTAAATATGAAAATTCCATTGTGATGTTTTTGTCTAAATTTTGTCTAAAACATAACATAAATTGGTTCCAAAAACCGATTTACCAGCAGTATGTTGTTGTCGTTTCTTCGTAACATCTATATTTCCTAGATGAAAGCAGAATTGGTGATGAAATTCAGCATTAAAATATTAGTTAGTTTACGCTCGATTTTCACTAGAGATGGATAAAAAGATGACGTCATTATTATCGATAGTTTTTATCAAAGTTCATTAGGTAGACGATGGGTGCAATACATAAACAAAGCATACATTTTTGAATCAATGCCATCAAAAGTAAATTGACATTCTTCCGAGTTTGTACTGAATGATGAGGCGTAAAACATTTTTGTATTATATATAAGTATATGTAAGTACCTTCAATTTCTGATCATCATTTTTAATTCAATTTACATATTTTGGGTGTCTTACATCCAAGTCTAATTTAATTATATTTAATTAAATTAAATAATATATATGTAAATTATAAATAAATGTACAAAACTAATGAGATAAGTATTATTACTTATCCTAATCCGTATACGAGTAAATTTGGTCAAGGGTCACAATTCGAAGCGAATTACTAGGATAGTATTATGTTGATCTTATTATTTACTTTTCTTATGTTAATTTAGATACATGGTGATACTGATATCTAACTCTTCCGCCTAGCTTAACACCCGTTTAGTGATTAATATTCATTTTAGATCAGCAGCGGTGTTATACTTGGAACAAAAAACAACTCAATTGGTATGCGAAAGATTATATTTATCGACAAGCACCCGGAGGACCATTTTTGGTCAATCGATAAATTAATAAGTACTTTTCACAACACTAATTTACTCACGCATGCGCAAATGTTTTTTTGTATCACTATCGAATTGTCACTGTCGATCTTTTACATCCTAGATCTGTGCTTGTTACTAAGGTTTTGAGCTACACCGCATGCGCTTTCTCTTTTGTTTTTCTGGTAAGTCTCATGATCCAAAAAAACGAGGCATTCCGGGAGCAAACACACAAAGACGTCACTCGTCATCGTCATCCGTCTCTTTCGAACGATTTGTAAATGGCTTAATTCAGTCTTGCTTAAGCGTCGATTGACGTCATTATGTGTTGCCCACGTGACTGGAATGCTATACCTGGCGGAGTATATTATACCATGGTCTCTCTCAATTTGAAAAGAAACCGTCAGGCAAGTTTACAAGTCATAATTCATGTAGGATGCCTTTTTGTCAAGTTATCCGAAGTTATCTGTTAATTATGGCTGTTTCTGAGCGACGAGGAAACTTCTTAATGAGCGAGTTTCCAGGGGCTTACAAGTTCGGGCTTTGCCCTGAAAGCGCTCCTTGTAAGTGGAAATACTTATTTAATAGCACACCGGAAATAATTTTATGAATGCGCATCAAAATATTATCCTTTTCAAAAACTAAAATAAGTTTTACCCTGGGTAACAAATTCGGGACTGTTTCAGACACGGTTGTTTGACCCCAAACTAATCAACAATTCAAATCGAATTGCTTATTCCCCCTTGCAATCGTGCGACTTCCCTAGAGTTTAAATTATATTGTTTACTCTTTCTTGCCTAAAAATTCATTTTAAGCCCACATGTTAGTGCACACCTATAAATACTTTGACTTTGATTTTGACCTAGTGCACACCGTAGCATACAATTGTTTTGTTTTTATTATTCTTAGTACTTGCCTATTTTATAAAAATCTGTGTTATTTAAAGTACCTATTATGATTTTGTCAATAAATAACAAAATTTGTCAAAACGTCAGTTTTCAAAGTACTTAAGGATTTATAACTATTTATTTCTCCGAAAATCCGTAAACTAAATTATTTGCCATTAAACACTGAGAAAAATGGCTTCCGTCCTTCATAAAAAAGTAACATGAATAACATCATTTAATCCTGGCTCCTTTAATATTATCATGTGCATAGTAAATTATAGTTCAGTCGGATTAAACTAACATTACATTATTATAAATTGCAGGGATTTTAATCATTGGTTTTCATTCCTCTTCATCATTAAAATATTAAATTACGTAATTCTAAATTCCTGGTACTAGCCTAAGGTTTTATGGTGAAGTTCACGACGATTTGAGAGTTTATCCTGACACAGATTTAGGCACGACAATTTAGAGGTATGTAACCTGGAATAGTCCGTAAGCGGAATAAAATAATATCATGACTGCATGACAAAAAAATGGTAGGTACGACGCACAAGACGTCATTCATTAGGTATTTAGAAAATATCATGATCTCTTGATGCTTCGTCAAGAATTCACAAACATCTATTGGGTTTGATCGTTACCTTATCATGATGTAATTTTATTAGATGGGTTTAAAAATTACGTTTTGTTGTTGTACGTTTGAAAATTAAAAATATAACGCAGGCTTAACCAGAGCTCGATAGACTTCTGATTTCGCCGGTCACAAGGCGCCAGCGCAATTATTTTGATAAATAATTATGGTTTAAAGACTGTTTGACGTTTTCCATCTGTAATTTTGGTTAATTACAGTGCATTACCGTTTTGAATCGTGTGTTGAACTCATTTATAACGCCCTCAGAGACCCGCAACCAACTCATCTTATAGTGACGGGGCACACGCGGGCGCGATCGAAAGTGAAAAACGCTAAAAACGTGAATCAGTACACTAAAGTGACTTAATGTGCTATATTCCTATCGTGAACATAGACTTTGTGAACCCTTTCCGATAGTGCATTTAAGTGGGAACTTAATACAAATAGTGTCAATAAGAATTTTCGAAACACTTGGGCGAGTCCATTTTTCTTAACCCAAAATCAAAATCTAATTCGAGAAAACGCGCTAAAGAGAAGAGGCAGACGCATGACGTGTTTACTTATTCTGATGGGATAAGATGGGATAATGACGCGGATGGGCGAGTCTATCTTTGAATTCCTGATCCTAAGATACAGAGTACCTACCCAGGCGAATCTTAAGAGACAACGGAGCTCAGTTTATCAGCGAAATAATGAAACAGTATGTGCCACACATTCGGCATTACCCAGTGTCTCTCGCCGGTGTACCATCCTCAGGTAAATCTGGTGGAAAAGAAGAACAGAGACATGAAGCCAGTAGCGTAACACAAGGCAGTAGCGATCCGACCTGCAGACAAACACCCAAATTAATGAGAGATGGACCGTACCGTATTGGGGAAGCCGTGAGTGCAACCACGTACGGATATCTACCAGTGAGATTTTAGGTCGTTATCATCTCTTTCAGTTGATCAATTCGTAGGTGAAGTACCACTCGTACCGGTCCATGAGAAGCATAAACAACGTAGACCTACGCGACTCTTTAGTCGCGAGTGCGCTTTATCTAGGTTAGAGGGGGAGGATGTAACGTGAGCTAAGGCGCTCGCGCAAGTATATTAATTATGTTAGCTAAAAACTGTTTCATGTTTCCCATCTGTAACTTTGTTAAATAAAATGCTATAAGTACCCTTTTGAATTATGTGTTGTAGTCATTTATCCCACCCTCAGAGACCCACAACCTTATAGATCAGGAATTTCTAGTGATATTTCCAGTTAAAACAGCCTGCTTTCAGAAATATTATTTAGAAGCTGACAGTAAAATACCTATAATATGTAAAAAACATACAGCTTGGTCATGACGGTACTGTTATTTTATAGGTATGCAGGTCGCATTTATCCTTCCAAAACCAATAAACCATTAGAATAGGTAATTAAATCTTATTGGTTCATAATAATAAAATACAAGGAAGCTCAAAAAATTGTCATGAAATTACGAAAACCATTCAATGGTTTCCCTTACAATTATTAGGAAAGTCCGATAAATTATCATGATGTTCACTTAGACTCATCATTTAAATAATAGTACTCTACCAGTTTTCTACAATATTTATCATTCCGATCACAATTTCTCGTCATCGACTTTGTAAGTATTCAGAGTGTTTGTCATGACAAAATGTCATGACGCGAAACGATAAAACATAAGTTTAAAGCACATAATAACGTCGTGATGTTTCTTAATATTTATGGGTGACGACTATTCACGATATTTTTTGGTGAATTACGCACAAAACACTATTAAGAACTCTTGGTACCTTTTTGTTGGGAATACGGATAAAAGTCCGTAAATTCCTTTAAAACTGTCCGGAATTACGAAAGCCATTTTTCTCAGTGAAGTATAGGGGCTAGAACGATAGTGGATACTATCTAGTTTTTTTTTTAAAGAATTAAGTTTTACTTTTAGTATGAAAATCAGTATTTTTGATGATTAAATAAATATCAACTCGTTTAATACTGCTATAGATGGACAAGTACCTTTAAGATTGGCGCTTAAAGGGAAATTAAATAATATTTTGGGCACTTTTCCTTCTTGTTTTGGTATCTTATTTTAGAATCTCCCGCGTTTGTTTAGTAGGTCAATCAGAGACCCGACTTGGAAAAGTTGAACATATAAATTTATAAAATTACAGTTAAATTAAAAATAGGTAAAATAAAAGATTTCAAAATATCTAGTACATTTTTGCAGTCGCCTCGAATCGGAGTTGCTAGTTCACTTCGCCGGGCCCTTAAGTTTTAAATCTTACTACTTACTAATATTGTACCTAATGAATGTTTGTATGTAATTTTTGTTATTTATTCACGTTCAAACGCGTAGACAGATTTTAAAAATATTTTGGTACTTATGGTGGAAGCATTAACACCTTTTAACCGCGGGGTAACAACACGGGGCGCATGCAGCTAGTGTAGATATTAAAAATTATAGGGAATATTGGTAGGAATGTTTACCTAGTTTGCTCTACATTCTACAATACAAACATTACATAACATCACGCCTTTCCTCTGAGGGGGCTGGCAGAGGTGTAATACATGTCGTAGTATATAGCATAGTCTTGTAGCAGATGTCATAGGTACAATACGCACACATTTCACACAATGAATAAGAATAGAATAAGAATAAAAATAGTTTATTGACAAACACAACATAATTAAATTATACACAGTTGATTACAGAATAGGTATATATAAACAGATAAAAGTGTTTGGCAATATGAGTAAGCTCAGCGTTGTACTGTGCAAACAAGTTTGCACTTGTTTGTACAGAGCTGGTTTTCAGCTTACTCCATTGCTCGAGCTTAGGTGTTGGTCGAGCGGAAAAATTAGTAAGTAATAAGCGGCATCATAAATCAAATTACACTAAAATGGTATGGAGCAATCGATACAAAAAATAAAGACAAGAAAAAGAAAAAAGACTTCACAACAATGTGACAAAGACAATGAACAAATTGGTGCGGACCGTCGGCTGAGATCAAACCTGCTCACTCTGGCTTAAGAGGCGGGCCTTTTTTTTTTTTTTTTTTTTTTTGTTAAGGGGGAGGTAAATGCCCTCGCATTTCCCTTCCGCCGCAAGGGGTGACGGAAGGGGGTATGTGGGAATCGAACCCACTAAACTCCTCCCCCGGGAGCAGTCCTCCGCCAAGGTGGGGTGAGATAGGGTCGCGCTAGTATTCACCGTCTCACCCCGGCGGTAGGCCCGGATGGGCCTCTGCGCCTATGGAGGGGCAACCTTGCTCACCAAGGTAACTCCCCAGACGTGTGAGGCCGTGCAAGTTAGTGGAGAGTCCCCTGACTCTCCACCTGTGACCCCACTACGGAGGGTGAAGCAGGGCGGCGAACCGTCTCCTCTTCCATCCTGTTCGTCTGCGTCGGATCGGGTCAGAGCGAATGTCGTCTTCCCGGACCCGCTCCGCGGCCTCCTTCTGCACCATTACGTCTTCACAGAAGGAGACCATTGCGTCCCATGACCTTTCGCTGTCGAGCATGGAGTTTACCACGCTCGCTAGGGAAAGGTTTTGCCCTATTATCGCTGACAGCGTGTGCCGCTGGGAATCCCATGCAGCACACGGCTCCAGCGTGTGGAGCGCCGTGTCCTCCGGCTCTCCGCATTCGTGGCAGATCGGGGTTGGCTCCCGTCTCGCGATCTGGTGCAGGTACTTCCCAAAACAACCGTGCCCAGAAAGCACCTGCACCAATCGGAATGTCAGCGATCCAAATCTACGCCTCACCCAACCTCGAAGAACCGGGCGAATGGCCTCCACCGTCCATTTCCCAGGGACCGGTGGCGCCAGGTCCTCCGTCCACCGCTGCAACACGGTAGCCCGCGCTTGTCGCCGCACGAAGTGGTACACTTCAGCGAGGATTTCCGCTTGGAGCTCCCAAGGGACATCACCAGCTAACACGCACCCCGCCGTCCAGGACACCGTCCTGTATCCGCGTATCACCCTCGTCACGATGACCCGCTGCGGCCGTCGCAGTAGGGTCTTGTTGTGGCGGTTAAGGGCGTCCACCCAGACCGGTGCCCCGTACAGAGCCATACTCCGAATTACTCCTGAGTATAGCCGTCGGCAGATGGCATTCGGGCCACCTAGATTCGGCAGCAGTCTCCCCAAGGCGGCCGCGGCTCCCAAGATTCTAGGAGCCAACCGGGCAAAGTGGACCCCAAAAGTCCATCTCCCATCCAGGATAAGACCCAGGTATTTCATCTGGGTCCCAACCGGAACCGAGACCCCGTCTAATTCTACCCGGGTTCCTGGCCGAGGTCCCCCTTTAGTCCCATGGAACAGTAAGGCCTCGGTTTTGGGGAGTGCGACTTCTAAGCCCAGGGCACGTATACGATTCACTACGAGGGTTGTGCCCATCACAGCCAGCCGCACTGCCTCTCCGGAATCCTTTCCCCTGACTACGACTAGAGTATCATCCGCGTAGCAAACAACCCGCATATGTGCAGGAAACGTGCCGCGAAGTACTCAGTCATAGCCTATATTCCACAGGAGTGGTCCAAGCACCGACCCCTGTGGAACCCCGCAGGAGACCCTACGGTGCCTTAAACCGTCGCGTCCTTCTACCAGGATCTCGCGGTCCTGGAGGTAGTCAGCCAACAGCCTCTGCAAGTACAAAGGCACTCCGTGATAACGAAGCGCCTCTTGTATTGTGCTGTGTGGAAGGCTGTTGAAGGCGTTGGCTATATCGAGCGAGACAGCCAAAGCTCTTTTCCCATCACTGACTGCTTCCTGCGTCCACCCCTTGAGCCAGAGCAGAGCGTCTATTGTGGATCGCCCCGCTCGAAATCCATACTGGGCCTCTGAAAGCCCAGGTCCAGTTCCTTCCAGGTGCCGGACGACCCGAGAGGCCACTATTCTCTCCAGCAGCTTACCCGTATCATCCAGTAGCACAATTGGCCTATATCCAGAAGGAGAGTCGACGGCTCGACCCTCCTTTCGTAGCAAGCACAATCGGCCGTTTTTCCACAGCTTCGGGAACTGCCCCGACGTTAGACACGCGCAGAACAGGTCCCGAAGCCGTCCCTCTATCTTTTTTAAAGCAATCCCGAGAATCCGCCCCGGGATCCCATCTGGACCGGGCGCAGTCCTTTTGGCTCGTAAACGACTGGCTGCAACTGCCATCTCTCCCTCTGATACAGGTGGGATGGAGTTCAGGTCTAACACTTCAGGAAGGAACGGCGCCATCGTCGGAGGGGTGAATTCAGGGCTGCTGTTGGGGAAAAGCCCCAACAAGACTTTGTCCAGCAACTCAGGCTCCAGAGACGCCGCGATCGGGGGCGTTTGACCCCGGAACTTTTTCCGAGCGGCCCTGTACGGACGCCCCCATGGATCCTTATCGAGGCCCTTTAGTGCTTCGCCCCAGGCCGTGGATTTAGCCCGGCCAATAGCCAGCTGCAATTCTCGCTTGGAGTCGCGGTAGACGTTGTACAGCTGGCACTCAGCTGCTAGCTCCTCGGTCGATAGCTGGTCATCGGTCCGACCGTTACGTCTCCGCCTGCAGCGGGTATAAGGCCTTCGTGCCTTGGAGCAAGTGGCTCGGAGGTCTGCGATTTCCGAGCTCCACCAGTAGACCTCACGGCGGTCTGGGCGGTTTCGGGACCTCGGCATGGCTGTGTCGCAAATGGCCGTAAGAGTTTCACGGAAGAGACTAGCTGTGACGTTTACATCTGGGTGCGTTGGGGTGGCAGACCACGATTGGACGATCGCCGCCTCTTCTGCTAGTTCGGCATCGAGACGACTAATCGTCCAGCGCGGGAAATCCGCTCGCACCACGCGCCGAGGTCCTCCTTGATTGTGGAAGGTGGAGACTTCGAACCTCATATATTTATGGTCCGAGAGAATCTCCACCTCAGACATCACCCTCCAGGCTTGGACGCGTGCCGCTACACCCGGGGTGGCGAATGATATGTCCACCACGGACCCCCCGTTATGTCGCACGCACGTGTGGACCGACCCTCTATTTAAAAGGGTAACTCCTGTGGTAACCGCCCATTCCAAGACAATCTCACCGCGAGAGTCAGTGGAAGGGTTACCCCAATTCCGGGCCTTGGCGTTCAAGTCTCCAAGTAGGAAGAGTTGCCGCGGCGCCTGCCTTCTCACAGCTGCGGCAAGGAGGTCCATAAAGACCTCCAGTTCCGCAGCGGTTTTGCTAGGGGAGAAGTAAGCACCGATGACAGCGTACTCCCCCCACCTGGCCACCACGTACCCCGAGCCCCTCTCTTGAACTGAGAGTGAAGGGCCGCTACCCAATCGTTCCACAATGGCCACGGAGCCGTCCAGGTCCCCAGCCCAGCAGGGATGGACTGGAACATAGTATGGCTCCGCAGCTACTGCCACGTCTATTTTCCACTGTGCCAAGGACTGCATAAGCAAGTCTTGGGCCCGGGCGCAGTGGTTGAGATTCGTCTGTAGGAAGTTGTGATGTAGGGATTGATTCATCATTCAGACATCACAACTTCCTCATCTGCTTCTTTTTCTCTTCCGTCTTCGGGGGTGGTCTGGTTTGTGGCCGTAGGGGCGGCTTGGGTCCTAGTTGCCGCACCTTTCGTTTTTGGGGGGACGCAGTTGCGTCCTGCCATAATGTGCCTAAAGGGTCTGCCTGACTCTGCGCATATCGCGCAGCGTGGTTCCGCCTTGTCACAGTTGGCCGCCCGATGACCTGTGTCTCCGCACCGGAAACACAGGTCCCCCCTGTCGACCGTAGCAGGACATTGAGGACGAGTGTGACCCAACCCCATGCACTTAAAGCAGCGCATGAGACGCGCCTCCAGTGCCACCACTCGTACAGAACTCTAGCCCACCAAAAGCCTGCCCTTGTCCAGCAACACTTTGGCTGCTGTGACTGGGCAGGAGACGATGCTGGACCCGGCACCGTTCCAGCCACGGCGAATCTCCCCAACTTTGACGTTCTGGATTTCGCATTCACCCGCCAATGCGACTGCCGCCTCCACTTTCTCCTTCGTAGCCGCATCGTCTAGACCCATAATTTTTAAATCAGAAGATTTAACAGGCCTGGTGACGTTAGCCACCTCGGACAGGGCGCCACGGAGCTTCTCTGCAAGTCTATCTGCCTTCCCCGAGTTTTGTAAGCCAGGAATCTCAAACATCCTGGCTCCCGTGGCCGTCTGCCGGAAACGGAGCTGGTCAATATCCAACTCCTGGAGGTTAACCGCCTCCTGCGCCATCTGGAGGACGGTACTGTATGTTATCCCCTTATCCGCAGCCTCGGGCCGCAACGACAATACCACAGCCGCGGATTTCGGGGATTTAAGCAGCACTGCCTTAGGTTTGGAGGCCACCGGCTTTGGCTTGGTGGGGGCGGGAGCACGAGCCTTGAGAGCAGTCGTAGGGACAGCAGAAGAAAGAGAAGGCTTCTCCTTTCTTTTTCTCTTATTCTTCCTCACCACCGTTGCCCAAGTTTCGGGCTGCGGGACAGTCAGTAAGGTGCGTTGACCAGTGGATGGGCCCGCAACCGGTGCCACAGATTTTCGGGCCAGCTCAGGCATCGGCGTTGGTGGCACCACCTTCTTGGCGTCTGCTCTTAAAGGCGGGCGAACCATCGGGGCAGGCAAAAGCCGGTCCTCGATCACCGCAAGTCGGGCATTTAGCATCTCCCCGAATGTTGTGGTTAAAGAGCGCTTGAGCTCTTCTATTAATTCTGCAGCTCCTAGCAGATTGCCGAGGGGTGCTTGCGGCTCAATGGTGGTAGCAGCGGCGGCAGTAGTGGCAGCGGCAGCCTGGGTCTTTGCCTCGGTGAAACCACGACGTAGCGCCTTTACCTCTACTTTAAAAGCTTCGACTTCGAGACGAAGGCACGAATTTTCCGCCCTAAGGCGCCGGGTCTCTTCAGCTTCGCTCCTACCTGCTAGGACGTCGACTACGTCCCGCAAAACCGATGCTGACCTTCTTAAGCGTCCCACAAATTCACCTTTGAGGTTGCCTGATTTCTTAGCAACCTCTAAGATACAGGCAAGTTTTTCGCCAGCCTGTGCCCTCAACTCTTGGGCATTTAGTGTTTCAGGGTCACCGGTCAATAAAACCGCATCGGCTTCCGGATCTGAAACCGGAAGGTCAGTGTCAGCAGCAGCAGCCGGCCCCTTTTTGTAACGCCTACCTCGCAGGACCTTCTCTAGTTCTCCATCAATAGGCATCGGGGAAGGTTTCAGAAAACCCTTCTCCCTTGGTGAAGCAGCCTTAGTGGCTCTTCCCCTCCCTCTCCTCGACGAGTTCACTTTAGCGGCCACCGTACCCTCGGTCTCCGTGTCCAAGCCTAGATGACTCGACACGGAGAACGAAGAAGACGGCCGCTTTCTACGACTCTTATTCCCGTCCGTTGTCTCCGCACTGCTGGAAAGCTCCATCTCCAGTCTCTCTCTCTCCTCCTCCTTTTCACTCCTCTTCTCCTCCTCGTCATTCTCATGAGAGCCTAGGCCCTCACGGCGGTTGTTGCCCACCCCGTAGTACGAAGGGCAGCCTTCCGAAGAAGGGCGGGATTTCCCGGCCGAAGCCGAAGTACCCGACCGGGGACTCATTTTACAGTTCGCCATTTTGTCATTAGTTTTTTTTCCTTTTTTAAAAAGGGGTGTGGTCCCCTTGGTGGTCTAACGGCCCGAATGACCATGCTGGCATTGTGACCTCGGAGCTGTACCGTGAGAACAGTACAGCTCCGAGTTCACAGTCCAACACTTCCCCTCAGCAACCACCGAACCTTAAGAATGCTCCCATCTCGTCATGCCTGCTACCACAGCCCATCCAGGCCGCGCCCTCTCTTTACGTAAGTAAATGGAGGACACGAGCAAAAAAGACTGTCACAGCAGACACATGCACACATACACAGACACGAACACACACACACACACACATCACCAGTCTAGGCAGTGACGCCCAGACCCTGTCCCCGCCAAGTGGGAGCTCCCTCAAGGAAAGCCCTTGATGATGCTACCAAGCGTCCAAGGCCAAGAGTCCCTCTCACTCTTCCAGACCTGCTCAACAGAGCCGAGCCCCTCATTCACCTTCTACGTACCCTCCTCCGAAATTAAGAGGGGAGTGCGGAGAAGGCCCCACCTCCGGTTCCTCTTGGTTTTCACCGTGGCTGGCTTGCCACGGCTACTAAGCCCCCCCGCCACGACAAGACGGGAACCCTCGGGGGGGGGGGGGTTAAGAGGCGGGCCTTCTCTAACTCGGCTATCACCGCTTCAATACAAACATATACGAACACCTTATTATTCCGTTCTGACGACCTAAAACGACTCAAATCAAAATTGATCAAAATTGATCAAAATTCGAATATTCCTCGATATCCTACCTAATAAATCAACCTGTAATGTTTATAATAGGGTCAACCGCGGCAAACGCGTATTTGGGGCAATTGCGTCTTTCGAGAATTACTGACAAACACTTCACAATTTAGGCAACTAACGCCACCTAGTACAGATTATTGCAACTAAAGATAAAAAAAATGGTGTAAGTAGCGCCTAATTTGTGGAGTGTTTTTCAGTAATTTGACCCTACTAGTAAATTTCTACATGATTTCTAAATAATTAGATAAGTACCTAAAAGTAGGTACTAAGTAAGTATATAGTAAGTAAGGAAAGAGAGAAAGATATTCCATTCGCCTGAGGGTTTAATATAATTTTTATTCAAACTTCTCCAGCTTTTCTCAAACAAAAGAAAACATGAAAAACATGTTTCTGTTAAAATTGAATTCATTCCGTTTCAAGAAAACATTTGTAAAGAAAATTTCTGTTGGTTCAAATAACAGAAATTTTCAAATGGCAATCAAACAATTAAAAGTTGAGAGCTGTAATTTGAATGATCGCAAATAAAACGAACTTTACGTTATCCGCAAAGAATCACCCTCGGCGTCAGCGAGGCTTTGGGTCAATTAAAATTAATCCAAATCAAAATTCAAATGGCGTCCGAAACTCGAGTCTTATAAATCCGCTGGTGTATAAACTGTTTGCAATCAACCTGACTCAAGGGCCAGAAGGATTAAATTTCTAGCGCATTATTGTGCATGTTGAGTTCTTTTTCGTGCTCTGCTTTTGAATAACCCTTTGATTTGAGTGAATTGCGCGAGCGATGCCTGCTTCAACTTCGGCAAAATGCTTTCGTATGTCCATCCAGCCCGCGTTTGTGCGACTATTCTCTTAACGATTCTCCTGACAATTTGTGAGGTTCGCTAACTATACAGGGTTATAGGTAACTCACCTAAAACCTCTTAAGGGTTTATTGTACTCATCAATATGAACAACTTTTACTATGAAGCCAAAGCTCCTGAAATCGCAAAAAAAAACAGCTGCTTCATACAAACAGTCCATTCGCCTGAGACAAAATGTATGGAACTGCTGATATTGTTTTTTGGCGATTTCGGAGTTCGCCCCATTGTAAAAGTTGTTCATATTGATGAGTACAATGAACCCTAAAGAGGTTTTTGGTATGTTTCATTTAACCATGTTTATATTTTTTTGACGATTCAGTTGTTCGATTTTTTCAAAATGAGGAGAGGAGATTATGAAACTCGCAAGGCCTTCAGCTCACAGAGCTACACACTTACTTTATACAATGGTGCCAATAACCATATAATAGCTACAATTCGTTGTTATGGAAAAGGTAAGCGTAGTATTAGTGATTCAGCGGTGATATTGGTCTGCGATATCAAAATCGTACCTGCAACTGGCAACTCCCCTAATCAGGGTACACTATACCCCGATTAGGGGCTCTAGTCTGACGGTATATGCAATGAAACGATATCTGAAATATTACCTTGTCATTGTCTCTTTCGTTTCTAAAGTTTGATAGTCGTTTAATTTTTAATTTTATTTTTAAATTTTAGCTCTGTAACATTAGTTTTTCATGTAGTGGGTGCCTATAATTGTGTTAGCATTTAGTTTTTAGATTTTGATTTCTATGTATTTTATTTTATGTAAATGTGTTAATCCTACTAATATTATAAACACGAAAGTTTGTAAAAATGGATTGATGGATGGATGGATGGATGGATGGATGTTTGTTACTCTTTCACGCCAGAACGGCTGAACAGATCTGGATGAAATTTGGCACAGATATAGGTTATTGTCTAGAATAGCACATAGGATACTTTTTAACCGCGGGTGAAACCGAGGGGCGCAGCTAGTGTATAATAATATGTTGGTACCCTAGTAAATAAATAAATAAAGTCATAAGATGATTGTATGTCATCTGCTACATGACTGGAGCCCGGTGTATGGCGACAGGCTCGCCTCCTGTCATATTTCGGACTGAATATCGTCCGGCGAAGTGTGGGTGTTGTATTACACCTCTGCCAGCCTCCTCGGGGGGAAAGGCGTGATTATATTTTATGTTATAACAATGTGAGTGACCACAGATCAGAAGATTATCTCACGCGTACCGAATACAGTCCTAAGTGTTTGTAACCGATTACTGACGTCTTCGGATAGCCAATTAAACATTAGATTGTTGGCCCCGAATCAAACATCAGTATACCTAGAATAATAAATACCTAATGACATATAATATCGTCACGCCTTTCCCCCAAAGGGGCTGGCAGAGGTGTAATACAACACCCACACTTCGCCGGACGATATTCAGTCCCAAATGTGACAGGGGGGCGAGCCCGTCGCCTTACGCCGGGCTCCAGTCATGTAGCAGATGACATACAATACGCACATATGTGCACACAGTGAACGAATTGGTGCGTGCCGTCGGCTGGGTTCGAACCCGCTCCCTCTGGCTTGAGAGGCGGGCCTTCTCCCGACTAGGCTGCCATCGCTCTGCTGTCATAATGAGGTTCTCTAACTCGCATAACAACCTAAAATCTTATTATGGAAACTGACGTGGTTTTCACACATTATGATTTAAAACACGGGAATTCCTCACGTACGATTCAGTCGATTATTCCGACTATAGTTTTAACCGCATAATTCTATAGTCGGAATAATCGACTGAATCGTACGTGAGTAATTCCCGTGTTTTAAATCATAACCTAAAATCTTGTTCCCACGATTCGTTCCCAGTGTATCTTAAGTCAATATCGTAAAATACCATAACGAAGGGTGACGAGCACAATTGCCAAATTGCCGCCACCCCGAAATGAGAATGTAAATTTCATCCATTATATTTTTATGTCGTCGCAAATTGTTTTACGTTACATTACTGGGGCGGAATTCGGTCGAAGAAGTAATTTGACATGAGATTGAAGAGCAAACAGCTCTTGTTGACACGCGCCGAATACTGAATACTCATATACCTCTTTATTAATAAATGTTCTACATATAACATAACATAACATAACATATCGTCACGTCTTTTTCCCGAAGCAAGTTCACACTTTGCCAGACGATATTCAGTCCTAAATGTGACAGGGGGCGAGCCTATCGCCATACACCGGGCTCCAGTCATGTAGCAGATGACATACACTACGCACATATGTTCACGCAATGAACAAATTGGTGCGTGCCGTCGGCTGGATCCGAACCAGCTCCCTCTGGCTTGAGAGGCGGGCCTTCTCCGACTAGGCTATCATCTTTATACATATAGTATAGCTATAGTACATATAGTATTAAATATATAGTAGTGTACTCGTATAGTATAGTACGTGTATAGTATAGTATGTGCAATGTGTTGTTTTGCATTCCCGCGGAATTTGTAAACGTAGTTATACTCCAATAGCAGAGGACGAATAAACTTTAAGGCAACCTTAAAATCGAAAAAAAAGGAGCTGTTCCATACATTTGTATTGTGTGGGTGATCACATGATTGCAGATCAATCATTAGTTTAATTAATCTAAGGCGTGAAACAAGGTTAAAATTTATTTTTATTTTTATTAGTACTTAGTCGGTACGACGACGACTCAATTGTATTTAAGGTAGTAATGTTATCGCGTAAGTGACAAAATGTCTTTGTGATAATAAATTCTTTGAAATTGAATTGAATTGACATTTTTTCAACGACCAACGAATTTTTTGTATGGAACAGCTGTTTTTTTCTCTCGATATCAAGATTGCCCCGTAGTTTATTCTATACTTAGTAGAGTATCCAACAACTCTACAAATTCCGCGAAAATGCAAAACAACACGTTGTATATAGTATAGTACGGTGTAGTTTATAATAGCTATGACTTTAGATGCAAATTGCTGTAAAACTGCTATCAAATATTAACCCAAATCGTATGACTATTATGGACGTAAGTCTCATTTCTAACCAATTTTAAAATACCAGTTTGCCGAACTAAAACTGTCTATAAACACGCAAAGGAGGAAAAGCGGGTTTTCCGGTTTCGTTCAGATATATTATCAGCAGGTTTTAAGTTCCTGTGTGGTAAGCGAGTTGGACTTTTGACAAACTAGCTGTGCTTCGCAGCTGCACCCGCTATTCAAGTGAAATCGATTAATTTTCCATCCAACAGACAGCAGACAATATTTTTTTGGATTATCTCTTCTTAATCGGGCATTCTTGGCAGAGTGGTCGTGAGCTCTAAGATGGTGGTACATGGTGGGTCTTCATTGTCGTCAGTCTTCCCGGCGGCGGTAGCTACTGCCCTGTAATGCTTCTCAATTTTACCTGCTTCGTCGCATTACGAGAGCACTCCGTCATGGAAGCGTTTGTGGCTGTCTTGATAAGATCCGTCCAGCGTGTAGGAGATCAGCGTGTACCTCTCTTTCCTTATTACTTAATAGGCTTGCGTTTGGCCGCCAACATGCCTGATGATAAGCAGTGATGCGGCCTACGATGGAGCACGCTTGCCTAGAAGAAACCGATTCACTCGAGACTTGAACACACCCAGATTATAAGTGTCAGAGAACACACAGTCTGGCAGAGTATTCCATACTCTAGCGGTCCGTATGAGAAATGAGGAACCAAAGCGTTTCGTGCGTGATGTAGGTATGTCAACCAAAAAACAATGCCGCTTTTTTGTACTCTTGGTTCCATTTTACCAATCTTTTTAATGATAATAATTCTGCCTCGGTGGCTCAGTTGGTAGTGAACCTGCCTTCTGAGCTTGGGGGCGTGGGTTCGATTCCCACCTAGGGCAAACATTCATGTGATGAACATTTGTGTTTGTTCTATGTCTGGGTGTTAATATGTATTTAAAAATATCTAAGTATGTATATCAGTCCCTGGCAGCCATAGTACAAGCTTTGCTTAGTTTGGGGTAAGGCGACCGTGTGTGGAAGTGTCCCGAATGTATTTATTTTTGGACTATAGTAGGTAGCTAATTCTATGTGTTTATTTTTTCTGTAAATCATTTATTAATAGGCGTGCGTTTGATGTTAGGCAGTGATGCGGCCTATGACGGAGCACGCTTGCCTAGAAGAAACCTATTCACTCGAGACTTGAACACACCCAGACTACTTACCTACAGAAATAAAAAATATACGCCATTTCTATATCCAACTTCAAACAAATCCATCAAGCCATTTGAGGGTGAAGTAGTGACAAACTAACACATAAACTCGCAAACTTTCGATCTTATAATTTGAGTGTGGAGTGTGATTAGTGTGAAGTGTGATTTCTCTGTGATGATACGTAGCAGCGCATTACAGCCGTCGATCGATGGGCACGGAAAGCGGTAATCAAAGTGGCGCTGGCGACCTATTGGTAGACGAACAAGTCATAAGCGGTAGCGGTTGAAGTTTCAAGATGTTTACAATTAGTATTTTACTTTTATTAAACTAGCTGTTACCCGTGACTTCGTTTGTATTCATTCAGAAAATAATATCCAAAAACCTACGTCGTGATATTACTGTAACTAATTCCATTAATCTTCCATTAAGATCAGCCGTTCAGCCGTGAAAAGCCTTTAAACAGACAGACAGCCAGATAGAGCTACTTTCTTTTTTATAATAAGTAAGGATTACCGCCCAATTCAAGCTTTGATCAAGCACAAAAGTAAAACCATGGTATAATATTATACTCCGCCAGGTTTAGCATTCAGAAACACGTAGTGACGTCAATCGATGTTTAAGCAAGACCGATACAAGTCATTTAAAACAAATTCGGAAGAGACGGATGACGATGACGTCACTACGTGTTTGTAAATGTTAGACCTTGTTTTTGGGGATCATGGGTAAAACAAGAAGTTCTCTCTAATTGTACAGAATTGATATCTATGAAGCCTCAAACTCTATGGCTGTTGAGGTCGCCTTAAATGGAACACTACATTTGTGATGATGATGATGATGATGATGTCTTCCTAGCCGATTCCGGCCACGGCGACTATTGCTTCTGCTAAGTAAATTGTGAGCCTTGATGGTGTGCTCTCACATGGCTTATGTAGCCTATCTTTGCACTGAAAGTCCTAGAACAATCACTGCAACTCAAGAGGGTTTAGGTGTAACTTTTCTCTGGTGATCCTGAATTAATAAGTCAATAAGTAAAAACAAAAACGCCTTTTATAATGTCCTCAAACTAATCAACTTGTTGGTCAGATGGTTCCCTATTTTTTGCTATTGCTAAGAGGTAAAAGACGATTTTTAATTTCGTGTCTTTGTATCCCGGATTCTATCGGAGCGGCGTGGCGACGTCAGTTTTTTGTTTCGTTTTGAACCTTTAACTTGACTTTTTGCAATTCGATAAAGCATTAATCTTCTGTGCTTGTACGGTGCTAGCATGATTAATAACAACATGGTCTAGCATCCCGGTAGTCAACACTTACGAGTACGTGTTGGCTCCCGGAATGCTGACGTCACTAGTCATCATCATGTAGTTTAATTATTAGTACCTGGATGGCCGAGCTTTGCTCGGTATTTTTTAATTGTGTTTTTTGGATAATAAACAATTGATTTTAGTCTAACCTCAAAGCAAACACTCATTGACTTCGTGTTACTTAACAACGCCATCTGCTGTTGTGTCGTTAAAGCAATTAGTTGCCCACAAAAAATAGTAGTATTATTATTCGCCAATAGATGTCAGGAAGAGTCATATTTTTCAGTTGAGATTGATTATCGATAAAACACGAATAAAATGATATTTTCTAAAAATGATTCCTAGCTAGATCGATTTATCGCCCCCGAAACCCCCTATATACTAATTTGTATGAAAATCGTTGGAGCCGATTCCGAGATTCCAATTATATATATATATATATACAAGAATTGCTCATTTAAAGGTATAAGATTTGTTGACATAATTTAAATATTAAATATTACCATTATTTATTTGGACAAATGGAATACTTACTAAATTTAATGTAAATCTTAACTTGAATAACTTTTGTTGACTAATTTTCATTGCTTTGATAGTACCTAATGTAATGTTGACTACTCTATTTGTATTAGGTTAACCTGTAAGAAAAGATGTAATGAGAAATATTTAAATGAAGTCATCCGTCTCTTTCGAACTATTTGAAAATGATTTATTTCAGTCTTCCATAAGCATTGACTATCGGCCCACGTGAAATGTTTTGACTCGGAATGCTATCCCCGGGTAAATCATTATAACATGCATGCTAGTGGTCAACTTCCGGCTTATAATACACAAATAAATTAAAAGAAAAAAAAAATTAACAGTAATTTCAACATCCGGCTGGTTTAAAAAAAAAGAGTTAATTTTTTTTTATTAAATGAAAAAATCTCTTATGACTTAAGCCAGTAGCAAATCGTAGTGCAGGGTAGTCTGCAATGCAGGGAATTATGGCCCTCAGTCATACCGTCGAGCTACATGCGAGCTTATCTGGCCCATCGCTCGATAGCCGGTTCGACCGGCGCGGATGGTAAGAAACGATACCACGGTCCGATCGACGGGACTGATAGGTAAAGGCGCTGGCCCACGCACGGAGAGGCTATGCACGTGTGTCTAGCTTCGCTTTGCAAGAAAATGCCGAATCAGTTTTTGGAAAAAATTCTAAACTGTAGAGATATGATTTTGGTTGTATCGGTTGAGAAATGCGACCTGTAGTTAAAGAAGAGATCCGGAGTTCGGACACACGAAAGCTTTTTTGTCGGAGCTGAAGCATAGACGCTTTGCTTGTAAATGCTCGCTCGGTCGATTATATTAGTGTGATAGTGTGATAATAGCTTGGTGATGATAACGCGATATGTTAGGCCCTATCTATCGTTTTAGTGAGCGATGATAGCCTAGTTGGAGAATGCCTGCCTCTCAAGCCAGAGGGAGCGGGTTCAAACCCAGCCGACGGCACGCACCAATTTGTTCATTGTGTGAACATATTATGTGCGTATTATATGTCTTCTGCTACATAACTGGAGCCCGGTGTATGGCGACAGGCTCGCCCCTGTCACATTTGGGACTGAATTTTGTCCGACGAGGTGTGGGTGTTGTATTACACCTCTGCCAGCCCCCTCGGGGGAAAGGCGTGACGATATGTATGTATCTATCGTTTTCCTGAAGCTTGGTTCAGGAAGGTAGGAAGGAATCAGCCCCTAGGTCGTCCGATGTAGGGACCCTGTCTCCCTGTGAACTATACAGTGTCCCTGCAAACAGGGACGGACGAAAAACAGCGTAATGTAATAGGCATTTAAGTAATGTGTGACGTCAGTTCCTGCAAATACATTTCGTTTGGGAAATTTATTTCCTATTAAAGAGTGACTGACGTAATTCGAACTGTAACATTCATATAAAACTCACCAAAACTGCGCAAGAAGGAGGGTTATGTTTTTCGAGTGTATGTATATCGGTATGTTTGTATGAGGTTTCTTAGGCACGCCTAAACAGCTTGATGAATTTCGACATGTGAGGTGTCATTTGAATCATCTTGATAGTGGAAATCTTGACAGTTTAAGGTACCTACTTTGAATTTAAATTGATTTAAATTTAATTTGGATTTAGTTTAAATTAAATTTAAAACATTTTACTTTATATTTTATTTCATATTTCTCTTATGTTTTTTATTTTAGTTTTTAAAAATGTTTTTTTTACCTATTATAGTTTATTTTATACTTATTTAATTTTTGTCTGCCACTAACTATGTATTTTCACAAGTTTTGGAGTACGGTCCAGCTCTGTCCTTTTTTCTTCTATTTACTACTTTGTATTTGACTGTACTCTGTTTTGTGTTTAAATAAAGTACCTGGATGACCGAGCTTTGCTCGGTTTTTTTTTTAAATTGTTATTATTTAATTATTTTAGTCTAACCTCAAAGCAAACACTCATTGACTTCGTGTTACTTAACAACGCCATCTGCTGTTGTGTCGTTAAAGCAATTAGTTGCTCATAAAAAATAGTATTATTATTAGCCAATAGATGTCAGGAAGAGTCATATTTTTCAGTTGAGACTACTCAAACGCCTCCTTTTTGTTATTTTTCTTCCAAGTTTATGTTTAAGTTGATTATCGATAAAACACGAATAAAATGACATTTTCTAAAAATGATTCCTAGCTAGATCGATTTATCGCCCCCGAAACCCCCTATATATACTAAATTGTATGAAAATCGTTGGAGCCGATTCCGAGATTCCAATTATATATATATACAAGAATTGCTCATTTAAAGATATAAGATAAAATAAAATAAAATGACACAGGGTACAATATTTTGCAGTTTTTAGTTTTTCTTTTAATAATGTTACTTGTTACAAAAGTAGTGTTAGAGGCTTTCCCAAATTTAACCCGTCGGACTAGTTATAAAGAGTTACGTCTCTTTTCTTTCTTT
This sequence comes from Peribatodes rhomboidaria, assembly GCA_911728515.1. Lineage (NCBI taxonomy): Eukaryota > Metazoa > Arthropoda > Insecta > Lepidoptera > Geometridae > Peribatodes > Peribatodes rhomboidaria. The sequence goes on from OU452190.1 coordinate 6,702,592, forward strand.
TAACTAAACTACTGTTTATCTATTCCGAAGCTACACATCGTTTATTAGTAAGAGGTTTAACGAAAAGCCCTAGGCTCTTCCCTAGGCTATATGAATTTACTTTTACAGTTCTCGTACAATATCCATAAAATTATTCGAACAATTCCTTGTTGCCATATAAACCTAAGCCACAATTTCAAGTTAATGCTCTGCTGGGTTAAATTTATCGTTTTCCATTACGCAGGCCGCCTGCCAATTACCTGTTTTACAGTAAAAATGCTGAAAGACCGCGTCCCTCATTCCCTATGTATTGCCCGTGGAGCAGGTGCAAAGGAGATGCGGCAATGGCGTGATATTTCCATCCTCTATTCATTTGACAAACTTTTTTTAAAGAAGAGTAGTACATGCCCGTTTGATGGTAAATGGTAACTGCCGCCAATGGACACCAGTCTGTCGCAACTTCATAGAAAAAAATCGATGTATGAAATTTGGCAGAACTTTAATGGCGGATATAGGTTTCTCGCTCACTCCCTCAACGTCTCTCATTCTTTCCGAAAAATTGTGATGTCTGTTTGCTTTGAGTTTGCTGTGCTCTGTTTATCACATAATATCACGGTCTACTGCTATTAAAGATTTGGGGGTCACATTCGACCAAACGCTCACATTCAATGATCACATCTCGATAGTCGCTAAGGAATCTTTCCGGCGATTGGGCTTTGTGCTCCGGAACTCTAAAGACTTTCAAAATATTGACGTCATCAAGCTGATTTTTAGTGCCCTTGTCCGAAGTAAGCTTGAAGCCAGCTCTTGTGTATGGCATCCGCATGAGGATAAATATACCCTTATGTTGGAGAAGGTTCAAAAAGCCTTCCTCAGATACCTGTATAAACGAAAGTATGGATACTATCCGTTCATGTATCCTACAGAGTTTCTGCTCGGTTGCCTAGGATACAACTCATTAGAAGTTAGGAGGTCCCACGACCAGCTTATGCTGATGTGCAAAATTATGCGCGGTAAAGTAGATGCGCCAGAATTAAATGACCAGCTCTGTCGTCTGTATGTTCCCGACGGCTACCTTCGGTTTCGGAAACTTAAACTGTTTGCTGTGCCCTGGTGTAGGACGGTAGCCCATAAGATGTCTCCGATACTGCGATCCCTTGCCACATTCAATGCTCTCCTTGGCGCTAATCCAAATTGCGATATATTTGACGGTACTTGGAATGACATAATTAAACAGATTTTGACATATTGTGAGGTGACTTCGAAAAGCGCTGCAAAGTCGTTCCACTTACACAATTAAGAATTAGGTACTTAAGTAAGCTATGTATTGTCATTGAAATTTTTTTGAATTGTAATTGTAATTTAATCTTTTATTATTGTAAATGTTTGACATTTTATTTTAATCTGACATTTAATTGACATTGATTATTACTATTCGTTTATCATTAGTGTAATTCGTTTTATCGGTGCTAATTTGAAATAAATAAATAAATAAATCACAACATTCATTTGTGTAATATTATAACTAGATTTGTTTACGTCTCTTCTCTTTGTACGTTTGTTATGAAATAAGGTTTTTTAGTGTATGTAATGCATTTAAAATCGTTTAAATATGAAGTATAGAAAGTGTGAAATATGCGGCTTCAAATCCGAACGTAAAGACGGCTTATAAAGTGATTTTATGGCGAGATATCCTCTGGATGAAGATCGGTGTGTAGATCAGTAGTTAAATTATCAGTCCCAAATACTTCTTTTGGGGCAAAATATCAAAAAAACAACAAATTAGATTCAGAAAATAGTGTTGTGCAACTTTTATCCGAATTTGTAAATATCGATACTTTTTTTTTAGGTGGAAGAAATGGGTGAAAATGACCGGCTACGAAGACCTACCGTATTTAATAGAAAAGCTTCACCAACTTAAATTTGTATTTGGAAAGCATTTTGAAGACAAATATGACACAAAAAACAGTGAAAGAAAATTAATGAAATAATTAAACTCCATTATTTAAGAACTTTCTTACTAACAAGCAAGAGGAAATAAGAAAAAGGTCATGAGTATCATAAATGAAACATACGTATAACCATAGTGTTTTTTTTGCGCACAAATCACTATACACAAAATTTTGTGGCACAAACATAAACAGTGGCTCAAGGTTTTGTACCCTTGCCATATTTTGATAGTGACGTGAACTTTTTTCGTTTGACTTCATACATTTCAATAAAACGTCCCTGGCGGCAACGTTAAGGAACTAAGTATGCCAAACACAAACAAAAAAAGTTTACGCAGACTATCAAAACTCATGGCAACTTGAAAAACAAACAAACTTGAAATCCATCTGAAGTAGGTATGAAATCGATATCGATAAATTTTGTATCGAATGGAGGGGCACATCTCTATTCTATTCCCTTATGTTGGTAGAACTGATTTCATGCGTCATTTCACTTCGTCATGTTGGTTCTAAATGGTAGCCCAGTTTTGACATTGGTTAGGTTAATTTTTTTGTACGGAGTCCCGTCTCTTATCTATATTACATACTCTTTGATGGACACCTGCAACACTAGCGGTGCTGTTGATTCGTTGTTAACCCGGAAAGAAAGTGAACACCATTTTAAAAACTGATTGGCTCCCTAAAAAGTCCACCGGAAGTAGGTTAAAGTCGAGTTCTGAATTAGGAACTGATGACGTAGTTTGATATTATCTAATGTAGACCATGGTATAATAAAATACTCCGCCAGGTAATATTCCGAGTAAAAAATGGCCACGTAGGCAGCACGCAGTAACGTCAATCGATGGAAATAAGTCAATTACAAATAGTACGAAAGAGACGATGACGTCATCAGGTGTTGGCTCCCGGAACACTAGACTTTGTTTTTTCTGACGTAGACAAAGGCTTCTTACTCAATAAAAATAATTCCACTACTCAGTTACGAGCACCTCAATAGCTCCAAAACTCCTGACTTCTAAGAGAAAGAAGTCATATACATACCTACCATGAGTCTACAATAAATGACAGACACACTTATCACCTAGGGCAAAGATTCTTGTGATATTTTTTTTGTTTTATTTTCATGAAACCTAGCTAAGAACACTCCCGACTAAATCACCTTTAAAACAAAAAAAAAAAGAAACAAAATCAATATCGGTTCATCCGTTCGGGAGATGCCACAGACAGACAGGTCAAACTTCTAACACCCGTCGTTTGTGCATCGGGAGTTAAAAATATAAATGTACCTATGTATATCAGCCTCTGGCAGCCATACTTCAAGCTTTGCTTAGTTTGGGGTCAGACGACTGTGTGTGCAAAAGTTTCCCTTACATCAATTTTATTTTATTTAACCTACCATCTATCGAGGGTGATTGATTATTTACCAGGCTGGCTCAGTACAGGTTGGGGGATGTCACATGTCTTTCAAATTATTCATTAGTAAAACGCTTTTACCGTGGAGACCTTTTATCGAATAGTAAAAAGTCTAACTTTGTTGATGCATGGTATAATAATATACTCCGCAAGGTTCCGAGACCACAAAGGTCATATGCGTGACACGCAGTGACGTCTATCGCTGTCAATTCCGATGACACAAAAAGATCAAGACAGACGATGGCGGTGACGAGTGACGTAGTCGGGTGTCAATTCCCAGAACGCTAGACCTTGTTTTTTTAGATCGTGGAGCCATGAAGTGCACGATTGTAAATGCCACCTCCTCTTTGTTTATTTCCTCTCTTCACCGACAGAGTTATGATTTAAGTGAACGAGAAAGGGTCTCGCAAATCGAGGACTCTTTTCGTATTTTCAATTAGATAAATTGAAATACATTCGGCTTTCTGTATTCAGATTTACTTACATGGAAAAAATGCTTAACTGTAATTGGTTTTTGGTCAGCTGGAGAATTTCGAGTCATCAATGTTGAAACGAGCACGTTTTCTAAGGCCCCATCGAAATTAATTGAAAAGGAAATTTACTCTTAATCATGGACCTTTTTTCTTAGGTAGGTATACCTATTAAAAACCCAATTAAAGTTAACGTACTCGTAAATACATTTTAGGAGAGTTTAGGAGGAAATTAGAAAAGAATTAACATAACATATCGTCACACCTTTCCCCCGAGGGGGCTGGCAGAGGTGTCAACACCCACATTTCGCCGGACGATATTCAGTCTCAAATGTGGCAGGGGGCGAGCCTGTCGCCATACACCGGGCTCTAGTCATGTAGCAGATGACATACAATACGCACATATGTTCACACGATGAACAAATTGGTGCGTGCCGTCGGCTGGGTTCGAACCCGCTACCTCTGGCTGGAGAGGCGGACCTTCTCCCAACTAGGCTGCCATCGATTAACATAACACATTTATAACATAGCATATCGTCACTCCTTTCTACCGAAGGGGCTGGCAGAGGTTTATTCAACACCCAAATTTCGCTGGACTATATTCAGTCCCAAATGTGACAGGGAGCGAGCCTATCACCATACAAGGCCATACCTAGGCTCCAGTTATTTAGCAGTTGACATTAAATACTCCCGCATTAACACATTAAAAATAAAATTGACGATATGGGACCCTATTCGAAGATTTGATATTTTCATCTCACTTTTTTTCGTCCTTGTTGCTCTCGTTTGAAACGTTATAGGTGTGAGAGTGACCAAGATAAAATCTCATCTCATCTCAAGCGCAGGAATAGCCCTCGTTGTCGTGTGACTTAAATCGATGTTTAATGACTAATCGATATTTCGTGAGGGTGTTAAATTATTTCTCCCGGAATTGGGACATCCCTAATGGCTCCGTGTCTCATTAAGAGGCATGAAATCTTACAAACCAGCATAAATGCTGCGGTATACGAAAGTACACACTACCGAGTGTCCTACTTATACAACGTGTTGTTTTGCATTCCCGCAGAATTTGTGGAGGGAGGTATACTCGACTAGCAGAACGCGAATAATGCAAATGTTCAATACATGTGACTGCCTCTGACTGACAGAGGTGACAATATGAATATATATATATTTATATAGTATGTATATATAAATACTAAAAAGACTAAATACATACCTTTTGTCAAAACTTGTGTATCTCGTCCGCCTGCTCATTTACGCCTCAAAATTCACCACTGTTCATCTGTCTCTCTCGCTCGACCCCTCTCTTGTTTGTGCAGCACCATAGATAGCACTACTAGCATCAGATACCTTGGGGTAACGATTGACGAAAACCTGTCATTTAAACAACACATTACTGAATTGTCCTCTCGCACTCGCAAACTTATTCACATAATAAAAAATCTACGAGACTGTGCTCCCTTACCACTTCTAAAGCAAATTTACTTCGCGTTGTGCCAGTCGACAATTCAGTATTGTATCTCAATCTGGGGCAGTGCTGGCAAAGCTATCTTCAAGATTGTTGAAAGAGCACAGCGGGCTCTAATCAAGGTTTTACTACGGAAACCTTTTCGCTTCCCAACAGACTCTCTTTATGCCGAATTTAAGGTCCTAAGAGTTCGACAGCTATTCGTACTCCACGCCGTCTTAAAAACACACTGCGATATAATATCTCGAGATGACTACATCAATGCAAAGTCTAAGCGAGGGACTAGAGCTAACCTACTGCCACTCCCCCGCACTCGGTCATTACTTGCAAAACGTGCTCCTGCGTACTCGCTTCTCTGTACGTATATTAACGTCAGAAAGTGCCTGAGCGTCAGCGAAGATCGGACTAAATACGCAATCAAAAAAGAACTCAAAGACTGGCTTCTAAATTTATCCTACGATAAGACAGAAGATCTTTTGCACAGTTTGTACAAAGAATAGCACTAAAGAGCTGAATGTAACACCTCATTTTATTTTTTATTATTTTGTTTTTTGCAAACATTAAATTTCATACACTAAACTCGCAATTTATATTCAAACAAATAGCTTGTAAGTATATTTATCTATCACACTTCTTTTAGAATTTTTCTTTTACTGTATAAAACTTGTAACTTAGTATTTTAGCACACAAAATTTGTTCCGTTTTAGAGTAACCTTTCTGACACTGTACTCTTTACGATAACCTCGCACTCGAGCCCCAAGAAACAGACCCTGTGCCTAGTTTGGGGCTCACCGCCTTATTATTTTAAGACGAAGTACAGATCTACTGATCACATTTGTAAATTTATGACTAGCATTTAAGCAAATCTGTTCTTATTACTTTCTTGGTAAATAAATATTATTATTATTATTATATATATATATATATTTATAAATACTTGTATGTATTCTGTTTTGCTTCGGGGCACGAGGTTTAAAATTAGAATCACCAACAGGGGTATCAGTATCCATTACATTAAACAAGATTCTAATATTAGATCCCGGGTTTAATCCTTTCGTTTACGATACGAATGTTACTTTATCCTATCGGGTGTATCTCGGGAATGTTTACCCTTGATGCAAATTAAGGTATTAAGGTTTCGACGATACGATATAAATACGATACACGGTCCACACTCATTGGAGCCACTCGGGACTGCCTCGACTCGTTGGCAGCGGGTGGTCCACTCCGCGTGTTCAACCAGTGAAACTCGCGTGGTCAAGGTGTGAACGTCGCGTGTATGATCAGAAAAAAACAAGGTCTATTCCGGGAGCAAACACACAATGACGTCACTCCTCATCTTTGTCCGCCTCTTTCGAACTACAATATTTGTAAATGACTTAATTTGGTCTTGCTTACGCATCGATTGTTTTTTTTTTTTTAAATTATTCGTGACCATGGATACTCGTCCTTCAGTCGGATTCTTAGTAATAATTTTTCCTTCAGTAACAGTAGATGGGATGATGAGGTGATGATGAAGACGATGAATCCCTCCCCTTTTCCCATTCCAGTAAAGTTATGGATACTTTACTGAAACTTTAAGTGAAGTTTTGTAGAGAACACGAAAAATCGCGTTTCGCGATGTTTGTATCATTTGCCCACACTCGTGCACGTTGACGAACCGGTAAACGATAATAATCCACCATTATTACACTTTAACACTCGAAGAATCACAAGTTTTAGAAAATAATACAAAAACACGACACCATCTTTTCGGTTCCCGCCAAAAACTCACGCATCGATTGACGTCACGATGTGTTGCCCACGTGACCGAAATGATATACCTAGCTGAGTATATTTTGCAAATGCCATGCAACTTCCGAGTAGGTAGTCTATCAGCGATTGTCACTTGTCCTCGCGTGAATCACTCGCGGGGACTCGCGCGAGTTGACGTCCACGTAATGTAGATGTAAATATCTAGTAATATTGTTAGTAAATATTACCTAAATAGCTGCGCCCCGCGGTTTCACTCGCGGTTAAAAAGTATCCTATGTGCTATTCTAGACTATAATCTATCTCTGTGCTAAATTTCATCCAGATCTGTTCAGCCGTTCTGGCGTGAAAGAGTAACAAACATCCATCCATCCATCCATCCATCCATCCATCCATCCATCCATCCATCCATCCATCCATACATACATACATACAAACTTTCGCGTTTATAATATTAGTAGGATTTTCTAATTCTAAATATTGCATGTCCGCTAGGACAAACTGTTGAGACTATTTTAACATACTTACTTCACCTTTATATGTACATACACAGTTTTATGCAACAAAATTTTACTTTGCTTTGCTTTGCTTTGCTTTGCTTTACTTCACGTGTTGACAGCTTTTGCCGAGGCGACCTGGAGTTGATTTAGTGAGAGCATATCCTAAAGAGTGAAAATAAATAATACTAACTGCACGAGGAGAGGCGGTGCGGGTCGGGTCCCGCGTGCCTCTAATGAGTGACGACCTTAAGAGTTACGGTATACTTACGACGTATGTAACGGTTGTATGTATGTATGTATGTTATTAATGTCATTAATAAAAAACTATTATATATATATAATATATATATATAATATATATATAATATATATAATAGATGTATACGGTAACTAAATTTCAGACAAAAACAAGTAATTTTCCAAGTACTTACCTAAATATTTCTAAATAGTAGCATGGACTGAAATAATACTAACGCCTTACAAAAAAACGTCCATCGAAAAAATGACCAATTTTGATAAAATTTAAATGGGATAAGCAGTTTTTAAATTATCTACAAAAGTCTAAAAATTGTTTATACGGTTTTTTAAGTTTTGTTGTTTGTCATCTGCTACATGACTGGAGCCCGGTGTATGGCGACAGGCTCGCCCCCGTCACACTTGGGACTGAATATCGTCCGGCGAAGTGTGGGTGTTGCATAACACCTCTGCCCAGCCTCTTCGGGGGAAAGGCGTGACGATATAATATGTATGTATATGTTTTTATTATTATGCTCTCCTGAGACAAAGACAGAATTTCATATTAAGTAATTAATCTTACGATAGAGTGCGTGCTTCTCTTTTTTCTATCTTCATTACATAGTTTGAAACAAAGTCTCTTTCTGCGTCTGTCTATACCTCTGTCTATATTTTCGCTAACTCCTCCCAAACCACGCAACGGATTTTGATGCGGTTTTCACCATCGGATAGATCATGTTTCACGGAAGGTCGTAGCTCACTTACACGACCCCGTTCCAACAAAGCTTTAGCACAAGCTAAAGGTAAGCAAAACGTCATTAAACTACTGATACGAAAGCGGTGAGCTCGCTTGCAAAGAGATGTCAATGTAAAATATGTCTACACAGGACGACCTGAAGCTCACATTACAATGCACTTTATTTTGTCGTGTGGGATTTTGTTGTTTGGGTTGCCTACAACCTGTAATGTGCGAAGCCGATGCGGGTCGCTTTTTATAATACAGCATATCGTCACGCCTTTCCCCCGAGGGGGTTGGCAGAGGTGTAATACAGCACCCACACTTCGTTCGACGATATTCAGTACCAAAATGTGACAGGGGGCGAGACTATCGCTATACACCGGGTTCTAGTCATGTAGCAGACGACATGCATAGGTACATTACGCACATATAATATACTAGCTGCGCCCTGCGGTTTCACCTGCGGTTATAAAGTATCCTATGCGCTATTCTCGACTATGGTCTATCTCTGTGCCAAATTTCATCTAGATGTGTTCAGCCGTTCTGGCGTGAAAGAGTAACAAACATACATCCATCCATCCATGCTTACAAACATCCGCGTTTATAACATTAGTAGGTACGAGTATGATAGTAGATAGGATTAATGGATAATTTCTAATGCTACTTTTACTTTATTAAACAATTGAAACAAACAAAAAATCTCTGTGTTTTAAATACTAACACATGAATGTAGGATATTGGAAAATGTCAATAAATCTTCTCACAAAATGGAAATCGCGAGCTTACTCTTCGAATCTGAATTTGCATTGTTCCCTACATTGAGCCATTGTGAATAGACGTAACATTCTTTGTTATGTCCTACAGAATTCAGATTAAACTGTCGATGAATACGAATTAGGTAGGAAATCGAAATGATCCTATAAAAGCTTGGATACCGATAAATAGAAAGATTTGAATAGGAATGTAACCCTATAACATTTGAATGGTTTGTGTGTCCATAGTGAGTTTGTGTTGAGAATGCGTTAGCGGTTATTGTAAATAAATACATTTACGAAAAAAACATTTGGGTCATTCAAAAAGAAGCAATGATAGCCTGGTTGGAGAAGGCTCGCCTCCCAAGCCAGAGGGAGCAGGTTCGGTCCCTGTCGAAGGCACGCACCAATTTGTTCATTGTGAGAACAAAATTATTTGTAAATACATTTACGAAAAAAAACATTTGGGTCATTCAAAAAAAAGCAATGATAGCCTGGTTGGAGAAGGCTCACCTCTCAAGCCAGAGGGACCAGGTTCGGTCCCAGTCGAAGGCACGCACCAATTTGTTCATTGTGAGAACAAAATTATTTGTGTCCGTAAATAATGGCATCTGCTACAATTAACCGGATCCCGGTGTATGGCGACATGTCGCCACACAGCGACAGGGGCGCCCTCTGTCATATTTGGCATTAAACATCGTCCAGCTAAGTGTCGGTGTTATAATACATCTATGCCAGCCCCATCGGGGGAAAGGCGTCTGACCCCAAACTAAGCAAAGTTTGTACTATGGCTGCCAGAGACTGATATTACACACAAAAAAAAATTATAAATACATACCCAGACATTGAACAAACAATATTCATAACATGAATGTTTGCCCTAGGTGGAAATTGAACCCACGCCTATAAGCTCACAAGGCAGGTCCACTACCAACTCAGCCACCGAGGCAGTCAAATTCAAAATCTGTGTTAAACCGAGCAAGAAGCGCTATCGCTAAACGTAATTGTCGCCGTGTCTTTATTTATTTATAATAAATAAAGACACGACGACTATCAACATTGACCAATGACCATGAATTGGAACTTTGATCTGTAACAATTTGTTTAATCAATAAATTATTTGGATTTTGGACATATATATGCCCACTTGCACTAAATATAAGAGTTGCCTAAGTCCTTTTTTTTTTTTTTTTTTTTTTTTTTTTTTTTTTTTTTTTTTTTTTTACCCAGGGTAAACCTTTTATAGGTACCACCCTGCCTCGGGGGAGGCAAGGTGGTTATGTGGGGGTCTCCGCCCTAGTGGCGGCATACCCACTAAAAACCCCTGGGGGGTTTCTTCTCGGCGCCCATGTCTCGGGGCTACGGGAACACTCTTGCACTGGACCGCACAGCCCCGACGACGCTGGTCCCCTAGGACCCTTCCCGTATAGTTAATTCTTCGAGAGCACACGGAAGCACCGCGCGCGCCACCTCAGGGGTTACGCTTGTCGGGCGACGGACCCCCCCGGGTCCGCTGCCCAAGCCCCCTGTTATGGAGGTTGGAGGAGGGCGTGAAAGATCCTCCTCCGCCGCCCGGCTCTCCGGCGGCGCATTGGAAGATCTGACGTGTCCTCTCGTACGCGTTCCGCCGTTTCCTTCTGGAACATTACTTGTTCACAGAAGGAAACTGTCGCCTCCCACGATCTCTCGCAACCGAGCATTGATTTAACCAGTGCTGGTAGCGAGAGATCGCTTCCCACAATTGAGACGAGGACACGTCGCTTATTTGCCCAAGCTGGGCACTCCTCCACGGTGTGCTGCGCCGTGTCCTCGTCGCAGCTACAATGGTTGCTAGCTAGTTGCCTAAGTCCTTGTTTAACTGGTTTTAACTACTCCTAGCTCCTAAATTTTCTTACACGAACCTTCTAGCCATTCCTCAGTAGACTCTTAACTTTATGTCCCCGATTAGCAAATATTTCGCTAGGAGTAGTTTAAAAAAGGAAAGCAAGGACTAAGGCAATTCTTTTACCTATTTAGAGCAAGAGGGCATTAAAAATTCTGCGCTACGCTCAAAGCAAGCTAAGTAGGCATTTACTTAAGGCGCTGGTCCACCGCGGCGCACGTTTGGCACAGCCAAGCGGCGCATTTTAGCTGCGTGTCTTCGTTTGTTAGACAACGTGGGTCTACGTTTCCACCGCAGCACACGCTATACACGAATATGAACCCACGACTATGTACAACTGTAGCGCAGCACAGTTTAAAATTATATGCCAGGCGTCGCTTTCCCGCCTGTCCCACTTCCCGCAGTGAAGCTACGCCGCTTTCGTGTACCGCGTGCGTAGCGTGGACAGCGTTGAGCTGCGTGGGCGCCATATTCGAACAAATCACGCGTGTAGCAATGACGTCACCAATGTCATATTCATGCGTAGCGTGTCTGTGGGTTGCGGTGGATACTATGACATACATTTTCTTGCAAAGCGAAGCTAAACACACGTGCGTAGCCTCTCCGTGCGCCGCGGTGGACCAGCGCCATTAAACCACAGATTCTTGTCAATAAGTAATAATCAATAATAAGAAATAATACACATAAAAACTCTAAAGGCACTCTTTTAATCAGAAAGAAATCACATAAGAACACACACACTTACATACGGACCTTAAAACAATCCTTTCGTTTGAGCAATCGAAAAAACAGCGCCGCATGTGCCCATCGAACTCAAAAGATACATTTTCATTAATTCTCCATCGGATACGTAACAAAGATTTCTCGATAGCTTCTGTGCTAAAGATTCACAGTTTCGTAGCTTACCTTTGTGGTTTATGATACCCCAGCGGTATACAGTATATACGGTGTTTAAATAAACAATGACAGTACAGTACAATGCATTCTAGAGTAAGTCTGTCGGTTAAAAAACAATTACGAGTCGTTTTTAAGAAAAATTGTTGTTACTAGTGGTCTCTGTCTTCTTTTACAGGTAGCATTCTTCATATGATTCTCGTGAAATTTTGTGACAAGATTCGATCATTATACAGATTTTTTTTGTTGACTCAGTTTTTGGAAATTTTTCAAAATGATTTAGAGATGTGATTTTTTTGGAAAAAAAAAATTAGAATCACAGAATTTCAAGGGAATCGTTTAAGAAATGTTACCTGTAGAGAAAGGCAGATCCGGGCAGAGATCCAGACAGAAATCCAGACAGAATTCGGACATACGCAGCAATATAGCAGATATAGCAAGTAAAATAAATGTACCTCAGAGGTGTACAACATTATGTGCCAAAACAAAAACTTTACAGGATAATCAAAATAGTGCGGAGTGAAATTTGGAATGAAATTTTTAGGTAGTTAATTCAAAGCTATTGGAATAAACTTTACTGCATATTTCATGATTAATAGAGTGAATTATTATGAATTACACACGAGCACGATAAATACATTTATTATTTGATTTGATGGACTTGAGACCTTTTACTTCTAAAAAAATTTTTTTGCCTCAATGATATAGAACAGTATGAGCCAAACGTACACGTTTTTAGGAGTAAAAATGTAGATTGAAAAAAAAAAACAATGCAATAAGAGGGGGTTCTAGCATAAACAGGTGTCATTATTAAAATTTACATACATACATTATTAAGAAAAAAAATAAGAATTTGAAAAATATTTTACTTTTAGTCACTGGTGAAACAATACTTAATTCAGTCGGAGTCCTCGGGCAAATCCGGAACATCAGCACATGGGAGCTTCTTGTAGTAATGTCATGCGGGGTTCCGCAGGCCTCGGTCTTGGGGCCAGTCCTGTGGAATCTCGGTTATGACTGGGTACTCCGAGGTGGCAACTTGAGCGGGGTCGAAGTGGTATGCTATGCGGATGACACCCTGGTTTTGGCTTATGGCCAGAACTATAGGGAGTCATCGATACTAGCAACCGCCGGCACGGCTCAGGTGAGTGAGTCGTATTCGGCGTCTGGGGCTAAAGGTGGCCCTTAACAAGTCCGAGGCCGTATGCTTTCACGGGCCTCGGAAAGCACCCCTTGCTGCCCCTTGCCCAATCGGCGTCGGGTCGACGATGAAGTACCTAGGACTCATCTTTGACAGCCGATGGAACTTCCAGGAGCACTTTAAACAACTTTTTCTTGGCTCACGAGAGCTGCATCGGCGCTAGGAAGTTTACTTCCAAACATGGGAGGGCCAAACGTCGCTTGTCGCCGCCTCTACGATCGATGGCACTGTATGGGGCCCCAATATGGGCGGACGCTCTGAGTGCTCATAACGTAAAGCTCCTGCGGAGACCGCAGCGGTTTATGGCACTCAGAGTGACCCGAGCATATCGCACGGTATCGTACGAGTTGGCTTGCGTTCTGGCTGGTACCCCACCGTGGGACCTGGATGCACAAATGCTGGCTCACTTTTACCGCCAATTGTCGGATGCACGATCCAGGGGAGATTTTCCTCTCCCTGAGGTGATAACACGTTGGTGGAGGCTGGGTCAGCAAGGCATTATGAACAGGTGGCGTCGTAGGCTGGACAAGCCAAGCGCTGGTCACCTGACTGTGGAGGCTGTCCGACCCGTTCTAAAAGAATGGGTTGAATGTAAGCATGGGGTCTTCTCTTTCAGGCTCGTTCAAATCCTGACATGTCCTGACATGGTCATGGCTGTTTTGGCCGATACCTGTTTAGGATAGCCGGAAGAGAGCCTACGCCGGTATGTCACTAGTGTGATGGCGCCGAAGACACGGCGCAACACACGCTGGAGGCATGGGTGATGTGGGACAGCCAGCGCTTCTAATTAGTGGCGGAAATTGGAATGCCTCCGTAATGGGGAACTCTGGGTGGCAGGCTCGGGGGGGCCCGTCGCCTGATTAGAGAATTGCCCCGAGGTGCACGATGTGTGTGAGGTGTTTCCACACATTGTTATGAAGGGCGAATGGAGCAAAAGCTCCCCGAGAAGGGGTCTTCGGAGACCAGCGCTGCTGGGGCTGCGGAAGAATTCGGAAGCGCACCCGCGGCCCTGACTAATGGCGCAAAGGAGGAACACCCCCAGGGTATTTAGTGGGTATGCCGCCACTAGGGCGGAGACTCCCACATCACCACACTGCTCCCCCCGGGGCAGGGTGGTACCTATAAAAGGTTTTCCCTGGGACACAAAATAAGAAAAGGTTAGGTTAGGTTAGGCTAGGTGTTCTGTAGCACTCTCCCGAGGGTTCCCGCCTTGTCGTGGCAGGGGGGCTCAGTAGCCGTGGCTTCGGCAACCACGGTGAAGCCAAGAGGAATCCGAGGTGGGGCCGCTTCTTGGGGCTTTTAGCTCCAAAGCCCACATGGAAGCGGCCTAAGTAGGGTGTGGGTCTGTATGGGCAGACCCACAACTGAGGCGGGGTGCAGTGTCGCATGTGCAACACTGCAACCGAAGGCTGGGGGCCGCGGCGGGAGAGGACTGTTAGTGTGTTGTTGCCACTTTCCCTACCTTCCGCGGCCCAAACGGGGTCGCTACCGTTTGATGGCGGACGCGGTGGGGCGCGTTCCGCAGAGGAAGAGGCGTGTTGGTGTATCGTTGCCGCTCTCCCTATCCTCTGCGGCCGAAGTGGCAGGCGGCGGGGCCACCCTTGGGTTTTTAGTGGGTAGGCCGTCAGTGGCGGCTAGTCACTCGGCCTATACGAACTTACTTGCTTGTTTTTGCCAAATTTTTAAATTTCATCAAAGTTCCTACTTTATTTTTGTCATTGAATAAAGTACCTTAATGCACAGTTTAAAGATCAATGCCATAAGAAATGGACAGGAGATACTATTATTTACCTCTCAGTTAGTTTTATCTATGATATTTCGTTAAAAAGTCAATTTAATAGTACTTACCATGTTCAACAGTAGTGTCATATTGTTCTCCGGCATTTACTAAATCACACAGTATTTTCCACGAGAAAACATGAGATTTTTACAAATTTAGGCAATATTTTAAAACCAAACGCACAGTAGCAGCGACGCCGCAGGCACTGACTGTCACTCACGTCACTCGCGTCGCATTTCGTTCAGAGGTAAAGAACATTATGTCCATCAGTCCATCCAATGAACAACATTAAGTTCGCGCTGTGTTTAGAGGTAAACAATCTTAACATCATTTGAGGTCCTGTACCTTGTAATGATATGAGGATTTAATGTTATATACTATTGGATATTTGTTTTCACAGGTGCTGTAGGACTTAATACTTTATACCACTTTATAGAGCCGATTCTTGCGACTCTAAAAGTGCATTAAAAGTAATTTCAAAGAAATTGGAGTTACTATTGTATACCTCTAAGGTACATATAGCAGCAATATATAGAAAGCATTTTTGTCGAAGCTGAAGCACAGGCTCGCCTCTTGTTACATTTGGGACTGAATATCGTCTGGCTAAATGTGGGTCCTGTATTCCACCTGTGCCAGCCGCTTCGGAGGAAAGGCTTGACAATATATATGAAGCATAGATGATTCGTTCTCTAACGCTCGCTCGGTCATTTAAGACCAACTTTTATGGTACCAACAAAGAAGTTGCAAAAAAAGTTTTTTTTTACAACAGACTAGGCATGCGTTAGACCACTGACTCGCCTGATGGGAAGCGTCGACGTGATCGAAGGTGTAACACGCTTGCCTAGGAGATACCTATTCACTTTACTTTTAAACACCGCCGGATTGTATTTAGGTGGAAAGACAGACGCAGGCAACGAGTTCCACACCTATCCAGTTCTTACAAGAAAAGTTGACTTGACTTTGTTTTTATGATTCCAGTGGCAGCCTAGTTGAGAGAAGGCCCGCCTCTCAAGCCAGAGGGAGCGGGTTCGAACCCAGCCGATGGCATAGACCAATTTGTTCATTGTGTGAACATATGTGCGTATTGTAAGTCATCTGCTACATGACTGGAGCCCGGTGTATGGCGACTGGCTCGCCCCCTGTCACATTTGGGACTGAATATCGTTCGGTGAAGTGTGGGTGCTCTGCCAGCCCCCTTGGGGGAAAGGCGTGACGATTTGTTGTTGTACTGTCAATTGGAAGTGCCAGATGGCAACGCTAAGGCGGTGGCTTGTATTATCGTGATTCACTTTGGAGACGACCGTCGAATAAACAAAATCGTAAAGAATCTGGGACCCTATTCGGAGATTTGAGATTTTCATCTCACTTTTTTCGTCCTTGTTGCTCTCGTTTGAAACGTCATAGGTGTGAAAGTGACCAAGATAAAATCTCATCTCATCTCAAGCGTAGGAATAGCTCCATTGCGTTTTGTTCTTCTCATCGCCCACCCCTGCGAAATCACCATCTTTCCACTGATACAATCGTCCGTCGCTTAAAGAAGCAGCCTGTATATGCAAGGCCTACAGAAACGACCCTCAGGGTGTTACTAGTTCTAATATTTGGGTTTCAGAATCTCAGATCAACCTAGAGAATAAGATGGCGCACGGCGTATTATTTAGGTGAAGCCAAAAACCATTCAAAAACTACGCTTCTGTCGTATAAGTACACAACACGCACACATTGACGCAAAAAAACTACGCTATTCGATTGGTAATTCTTACCTCGACATTATGTGCATCGGTTTATGGTATAATTTCGTGTACATGAATATACATAGTGCTTTTTAAAAGTGTGGCCAGGACTACATTTTGAGGTTTATTTTTAAAAACTGTGCAGTTTTCCGCAGTGTTCAATCTTTTCCTCTAGATTGATCTGAGTTCAAAATGGACTTGTTTACCACACTCCTAGGACTGTGTTCAGTACCCCAAGTGTTTATTTATTTACTAGATTCGCCCGTTTCGTTCATCTCGGGAAATCAGAACCATCAATATACAAGTGGAAATGGTGGCTTTATGTTTGCGAAATATTCAACTAGGATCGGTGGGTACGGAAGGTTCGCGATTGGTGGGGTAAATAGGATTCATCATGATCAAAAAACAAGGTTTAGCATTCCGAGAGTAAACACGTCATGACGTCACTTGTCATCGTCATCCGTCTCTTTCGAACCATTTGTAAATGGCTTATTTCGGTCTTGCTTAAGCGTCGATTGACGTCACTACGTGTTGCCCACGTGACCGGGATGCTATACCTGGGGGAGTATATTATTATACCATGGGATTCAGGATCGGTGGGGTAAGGATTGCTATTATCATTTCAATCATTAATTTGTTCTTCAAGTTTATTCTGTTTTCAAGTAAAAAAAAATAAAAAATAAATTTGGAACACTTCTACACACGGTCGCCTGACCCCAAACTAAGCAAAGCTTGTACTATGGCTGCCAGAGACTGGTATACATACTTAGATATTTTTTAAATACATACTTACATAGATATTAACACCCAGACATAGAACAAACACAAATGTTTATCACACAAATGTTTGCCCTAGGTGGGAATCGAACCCACACCCCCAAGCTCAGAAGGCAGGTTTACTACCAACTGGGCCACCGAGGCAGCCAAAGTAAGTAAGTTGAGAATGTAAGTATTCTCAACTTACATAAAAAACAACTTGCTCACAAAAAATATAAACGTGTCGACTTGAGAACCTCGTCTGTTTTTCGTCGGTTAATAAAAGGACATCCTTTTATTTGTTTAACTTTATAACTTATTGGTTTTAGTCGAAATTTTCTATTATTTCAGCATTTTTTAATGTGTGTAGTTCTGCGATTTCATACCTAGTATGCATCAAAACATAGGGTCAACTGGGGCAAATGCGTCTGTAGGGCAATTGCGTCTTTCGAGAATTACTGACAAGCCCTTCACAAATTAGGCAACTAACGCCATCTTGTACAGATTATTATTGCAACTACATAACATATCGTCACGCCTTTCCTCCGAGGGGGCTGGCAGAGGTGTACAACACCCACACTTCACCGGACGATATTTAGTCCCAAATGTGACAGGGGGCAAGCCTGTCGCCATACACCGGGCTCCAGTCATGTAGCAGATGACATACAACGCACAAATGTTCACACAATAAGCAAATTGGTGCGTGCCTTCGGCTGTGTCCGAACCCGCTCCCTCTGGCTTGAGAGGCGGGCCTTCTCCGAGTAGGCTATGATCGCTTCAACTTATCATTTATTGCAACTAAAGATAGAAAAAAGATGTAGGTGGAGTTTGTGAAGAGTTTGTCAGTAATTCTCTAAAGACGCAATTGCCCCACAGACGCATTTGCCCCAGTTGACCCTATATTATGTGTAAAATTTCATTTGCACACAATACAAATCAGTCGGTAGGAACTTGAACGAGCACCAAAAATATAGGTAAATTGGACGCAATATTCTGAAAACCACCTCTAGATATTCACCTCTATGATCATAGGTTAAAAATGCAACGCGTCGTTGCCCCATAAAATTTGAAGGAAAAAAAACCCGTAATTCAATTAAGTTGGACCATTTTCCTGGTCGGCAACTGATTCCAGGCAGGCTCAGGGGACACGCGCCTAAATTGGGCCTGCAAATGGAATCCCAACGTAGTAAAAATTTTATAGCATTTTTTTTACTTAGTGCATGTTTTTTTATCTAAATGCGAAAAGCTTGGAACCGTATGCTAACTTTAATTTAAGGCGTATGGTAAGGTGAAAGTTGACATGAAAATTATTCTGAATAGTTTGTAATTTGTAATTGTTATTTTTTAGCGTACATACGTTAGATTAGGCCAAAATTTAGTGAATCAACGCTTTGACGATAGTTAATGTTATTTTTCTTATGTTTATTAAGTGTGCGTTACGTGGAGGTTAAACCCGCCCGTGTTGTTAGTTATTATGAAGTGAGTTAAATATTTTATCTTTCTTGATAGTTCCATATATAGAGCGATGGCAGCCTAGTTGGGAGAAGGTCCGCCTCTCAAGCCAGAGGGAGCGGGTTCGAACCCAGCTGACGGCACGCACCAATTTGTTCATTGTGTGAACATACCTATGTACGTATTGTATGTCATCTGCTACATGACTAGAGCCCGGTGTATGGCGACAGGCTCGCCCCCTGTCACATTTGGGACTGAATATTGTCCGGCGAAATGTGGGTGTATTACACCTCTGCCAGCCCCCTCGGGGGCAAGGCGTGACGATATGTTATGTTATATTATGATACATACATACTCTCATTATTTATGTAACTAATATCTTTTTTTTACACTACTTTTTAAGAAAAAAACAGAGTTTTAGAGGAATTTAGATAATCTTAGTGCTTGCTTCTTTCTTGTTCTTTTATATTATTCTAGAACCATCGATCAATAAAATAGAATTAAAAAACGAATAGTCTTTAGTAGCATTAGTTATTTGACTGCCTCGGTGGCTCAGTTGGTAGTGAACCTGCCTTCTGAGCTTAGGGGCGTGGGTTCGATTCCCATCTAGGGTAAACATTTATGTGATGTACCTTTGTGTTTGTTCTATGTCTGGGTGTTAAATTATCAAATTAAGTATGTATTTAAAAACATAAATGTTTGTATATCAGTCTCTGGCAGCCATAATACAAGCTTTGCTTAGTTTGGGGTCAGACGGCCGTGTCTGGAAAAGTTCGAATTCGGTTAATTTATTTATTTATTGAAATAAAGAAGAAAATCATAGATCTGCGACGATACATACGCCATGCCAGCTCTCCAGCTTTATCCAATATCGGAATACAAAAAAGAGAGAGAAATAATAATCATGTATTCAATTATACATGACAGAAAACCTGTCATAATTAATGAGGCAATTTGTCATTTGGGAAACCTCTCTGATAGCATCAGTATTAGGGCCTTCTCTAAAGGCTTGGTTACACGATGTGTTGCGGTGATGATAAAACGAAACGTCCTAACGACGAATCCTGGCTTTTATGTATCGTCCTTTACTACTGAAGCCGTGCGACTACGGAATTAACATTAACATTGGATGTCAATCACTTCATAGTTTTAAAACGCAGCTCAAAGTGTTCTACCTTCTCCAGTCTCACAGGGAGATTCACATAGGGAAAAGAGAGCTATATTACTCTGCTGGAAGCTCTCTGAAAATAAAGTCACCAAACAAGCTTGAGGCTGAACAACACAGTGGCTTATTGTTCTGAAACAGATTGCCATGAAGCTGAATGGAACAAAAAAAAAAAGTGTTCTACCTTTCCAAACTGGCTCATTATAAGTAGACTCGATTCCTTTTTACCATCTGTCATATTTCAATGTATATATTAGTATATTTATTGATGTATGTACTTGTGTATGCTTCTCATTGGGTAGTTTATTTGCATATTTAGTAATTATTTATGTAGGTATTAGTATGTAAGTCTGCTACGCTGCTGTCCGCATTTGAATGTGCACGAGTCACAACGTCAACTGCATCATTTGACATGCCGTGAATGACTGTAAATAGCACCGCAAAGGTTCAACCGCTGTTATCATCGCAGCGTGTCGTGTACCCAGAGCTTTATGGCTACGCCGGCGACAACCGCCCTGCAATAACAGAATGTTAAAATATGCTGTCAGATTTAATTAAGGTCACAGTGTAGCCAGTGACGAAATACAGCGCGACCAACGTTTCCTTGAAGTTGAGTGGGGGAGCTACCATCGTACTTTTCGCGTGTAACTACTTGTGAAATTTAATTACTTTATTTGGCCACTTACGAGTATATAGAGGAAAGAGCTTGCGGTTCTGGAGTTGGTGTTGCTTGACTACGAGGAATCTTCGCGAAAGCTTACCAAAACTTCTTCCTTGGTTCTTTACTAGGATCGAGTTCTGGGAGGGAAACCGTTTCATAAACAGAACTGGATTTATGTAACAGGAACCATATCTATTGTGTGAGAATAAGTTACCATACAAATAGTAATAATTGTTATGTATCATTATACTGTTTTCATAGTAGAATATTACGAGCTACATCATGCAAATCGTTTTTTTTTCACCCTTAAAAGTTGCCGCTGTTTATAAATCATGACTTAAAACTTCAGCAGCTCCTTAATTATCACAACAAAAAATAAATAATACAGAATCATCTAACTGTATAAAATAAAATAATAAATCTTCTTTATCTATCTCTCTCTATAGAGCGGATTATATAATCACCTGCCATCACTCTGCGCTAGGTACTCCCCATGTGACCATGGGCGTCCAGATACGGGTCCTGTCTGGAGCTCAAGGGTGGAGTTGGTCCCCGAATTGGATGATGACGATGCATCTGATGACCCGATACATCGTCATCTGGAAGTGGA
Organism: Peribatodes rhomboidaria; assembly: GCA_911728515.1. Taxonomy (NCBI): domain Eukaryota; kingdom Metazoa; phylum Arthropoda; class Insecta; order Lepidoptera; family Geometridae; genus Peribatodes; species Peribatodes rhomboidaria. The sequence goes on from OU452190.1 coordinate 6,723,979, forward strand.
GCGCAAGCTCGGGCCGGGACTCAAAAGGGTCGTTGTCGGTCGCTGTCGGAGTTATACTTACCGCGCACCGTTATACTTACTTTTTTTACCCAACTGCGCAGATAGGAGGGCTATGTAATTAATGGATGGGCTAGTAATTTTGTAACCATTTCCGTTTTGTAAATAAGCTTTAAGTACATAAAACTTTGATATGGTTAATTGTAATTGTCTTCTTTGAAATAAATTATTTGTATTTGTATGTTTTTCAAGTGTATGTATGAATGTGGGTATGTATGTATGAGGTTTCTTACGCCCTACAGCTAAAACAGCTTCATGGATTGCGACATGTGATGTGCGTATAAATTAAAAAAAAATGTATTTAAAAAAATATATTTTTTTGCAGCCAGGTTTTTATTTTATTTTTAATAATGTTACTTATTTTAATTCGATGAGGCCGCGGAAGCGTGCGAAGGCGTCCAAGTAGCTCCGGCATTTGTGCGCCGAGGTCGGACACCTTAGGGTTTTTAGTAGGTAGGCCGCCAGTGGCCTAATACCAATGACTATGAAACCTCTGTGCCTAATACCCACCTGAATCCATAAAAGTCCCACCCCGTCCCACGCACCCCTCTCGTATCAGAGCTGAACAGTTTTTGTTCTAGAGCCTCTGCTTATGTTTTCTCAGAAAAGTTTTCTAAGTTTACCAGAAAAATAACAAAGCTAATATTAATGTAACCTCCTTTATTTCGCCATCGGGTAAACGTCTATGGAAGTCATTAAAAGTTTTAACTGGTTCACGTGGCTCAAGTGCGTGGAAAATAATAGAATTACAGTAACCAACCTGTAAAGTTGAGCGAAGTGCCACCGTTGGGTTTCCTGGAGAGAATTGTACGTGAAATTTTAGTTCCTCTATTCGGTCATATCTACAGATGAGTTGGTTACATTAAACTCATCTTGTTTACTTGTATTAGTAAACTCAATCATTATTTTAATTGAACGCAGCAGGTGGTCTGGCAACTCCGCACGCGCTAAGTGCCTTGATGACGTTACATATTATAATAAGTTAAAAATATAAAAGAAAGTCGCTCTCTCTGTCCCTATGTCCCTTTGTATGCTTAAATCTTTAAAACGACGCAACGGATTTTGATGCGTTTTTTTTAATAGATAGAGTGATTCAAGAGGAAGGTTAATATGTAAAATAACATCCATTAAATAGTGCAGAAATACTGTTATTTTTGAGGTTTCTAATGTGATGTCATTAATTATCATTTTTTTTCACTTACATTGCAAATGCAGGACGAGAAAGTTTGTAAGAATGGATGGATGGATGGATGTTTGTTACTCTTTCACGCCAGAACTGCTGAATAGATCTGGCACAGAGATATATATCTAGAATATATCTAGAATAGCACACAGGATACTTTTTAACCGCGCGTGAAACCGCGAGGCGCAGCTAGTATATAATAAGTTAAAAATATGATTGTCGATCCTTTGTCAAAAAACTCAGCAATACCAACGCTAAGCTTGCATTTTCCACATTTTTTCACATAAATATAGCAGATGTCCAGAACATCACCGGCAAACTGGCCGATGTGAACTCCTACGCAACGCGCTGCGCTGCTATGCGCTGTGCTGCAACGCAGACGCGCCTGGTTTGGGAGTGCAACAGCCGCGACGCTCTGAATTTTCCACACAAACGCGCTCCTCAAATTTCTTGGAAATAATTTGTCAGATTATGGTAAAATTTGGCATGTACAATTAAATAAACCGTATCTCAGCCCCTATGTTCTTAGATTTTTAAAAAAACGTCTGCTAGAAAAAATAGAGGTATGAAAAATATCCGCATTGTAAGTGGGCACTTTTGACTGATTTATTTAATAGATAGACATAGCAAATCAAAAATCATTTTACATAAGGAGGTCGTCTACCTTTTAAATTAATCCATAATACCAGGAAATTTTTTAGTTATTAAGAGTGTTTAGAGAAGTGCAAAAGTCATAAAATATATTGAAATTACACTATGTCACTCTTTAGAAGGCTCGTCAGTATCTTTATTTGCTCTCTTCGCTCGTCGTCTTCTTCTAGACGAAATGGCTATAGAAAATCTTTAGCCAATGCATAGTTAGTCAAAAGTAGACCCTTAAAGCTTCTATCACGCGTTGATCACGTAGAGTTATGTTCTCTTTTAGTGTTTTCCCCTCTTTTGTTTCATTCTGTTTTCTTCTTTTCCTATAGATCAGTAAATTCTCCATTTACAAACATTAGCAGTAATTTTTAATTTATATAAAATATACCTACTGAAGTTAACACGGTACAACACGCGCTCCTAATTACGATGCTATGTTTTGTTTAATGAATGTAGAGAGTTGTTGTTTGTGCTGTACACGCCCTTAACAAACTTTGGTAAATATTTGTTGACTACCCGCATTTCGCGGTTTTGCTTGTTATCTTATTGGAACTTGTTTTATGAACGAAGCCTATATTGGGTGTGTTATCAGAACAACATTGTAGTAAATGAAATAATTATAGACATTATTCAATTAAAAAAGATTTTTTTAAATATTGTTGCTTTTGAATAAAAAAATATTTGGAAACACTAGTTTTTTTTTTCTGGATAGTATAAAAATACTTTCATGGCCACTTGCAATAATTATAAGAATTGCCTAAGTCCTTGTTAAGCTAGTTTAGTCCACTCCTAGCCACCACCTATTTTTTTTTAAAGTACGACATTCCTTAAGAGGATCTTTTTTTTAATGTAGAATCGGTCGGTCGCCATTTGACCACCAACTCGCCTGACGTTGTGGTCTAAGATAAAGCACGACGCGACGGCCTAAATTAAGGTACTTATTCACTCTAGCCTTGAAGTTTTGTAGGGTGAACAAGTACAAAGACGGCAGTTGAGTGAGGCGCTACAAGTGCGCTACTGCTCAGACCCGTCTTCGGGACGGTTACACCGGACTACATCCCGAAACACGACTAGGTCATTTCACGGCATGGCTTGGTCCATGGTCCATGGTGGGTGGTAACTAGCCACGGCCGAAGCCTCCAACCATAGTTTGCTATAAGGTTAGGACTACCCGGTAACCACGTGTAAGGAATCAGAATAGAGAACACTCCTACGTGGGTAGCTCAGTCCCCAAACCCGTTAACTTAATGTACACGTTAAGCAAACATTTCGCTAGAAGTAGTTTAAAATTAGTTAAGCAAGAACTAAGGCAATACTTTTATTGAGTGCAAGTGGCCTTAGGTATATCTTGATGTTGTCGTAGCATGATCGTAGACATTTCGTAGAGGAAGCTACAAAGATACGTAGCCCGCCCGTAGCTCGTAGCTTTTTGGGGTCTGCACCTTTCTACGCATTTAAGGGTTCTTGCACTCGGTAAAAATATAATTTTCACCATCATCAACCTGCCTGTCGCCATACACGGGGCTCTAATCATGTAGCAGATGACATACAGTACGCACATACTCGTATGTTCACACAATGAACAAATTGGTGCGTGCTGTCGGCTGGGTTTGAACCCGCTCCCTCTGGCCTGAGGCGGGCTCAAGCCAGAGGGAGCGGGTTCAAACCCAACTAGGCTATCATCGGTACATGTATATACTAGCTGCGCCCCGCGGTTTCACTCGTGGTTAAAAATTATCTTTTGTGCTCTTCTTCTAGACTATAAATCTCTGCCAAATTTCATTCAGATCTATTCAGCCGTTCTGGCGTTAATGAGTAACAAACATCCATCCATCCATCCATTCCTACAAACTTTCGCGTTTATAATATTAGTGGGATTACTATTATTATACGTCAAGCTTAAAAGCAACGACGAATTATGATGAAATTTTGGCGTAAAAGAAAGTCAAAGTCAAAGTCAAAATGTTTTTTTTCAATTTAGGTATCAAAGATACACTTATGAACGTCAAAAGTAAAAGAAGCTTTACGTCCTGAATTTAAATAAAACATAGGAAATATAGTGACCTCCGGGTCATTTATAACAAGGCATTTAGGGTGTTGTTGGGGTTGCCCCGATTTTGTAGCGCTTCAGGCATGTTCGCGGATGCACACATGGCTTGTTTTCACGCGACCATGGGGTCGCGAGCCTCGTCCTTGGTGCGCAGAGTGCGGGCCAGCACAAACACTGTCCTAAACATGATCGCGATCAGATTAGACTGTGGTTATCTCCGGCACTGTAGCGAGAGACATTTACCGGTACCGATGCCGGAGATATAATACTTGGTAATTAATAAGAGTAATATTATATATTTATAAATAGTAATACATAATTGATTTCTTCCTTGACTTTATTTTGAATTTTTAATGTACCTACTATTTTATTTGACATTTAATTTTTTATTGTAATTGATATGTTTATATAATAGACATAAGTAATTTATTGAAACAATATAAGCCTAAAATAAACCAAACAAAAATAACAAATTACAAATAATAAACAGAGCTCAGGTCAGTATCCGCGGGTAAAGTACCCAAAAGGCTGGCAACGTTACCTCGCTGAATAGCAATGCTAATTCGCTGACCGAGGTAAGCACCAGCCCTTTGGTCGTTTGTTCTCTCTATCAGCCGCTTTGACAGCTCATTGAAGAGCAACCATGCGCTTGGACCCCAAGGGCCCAAAGTTAATATAATTATAGTTATAGTTATAAATATAGTTGTTTATAAAATTATTGATTGTTTTATTGTTATTCATAATTATTTAATTGTCATAAATAAGAAGTCGACAGTTTTTAATTTTACGCATTACCTGCAATTATACTAAATCGAATGTAATATGATATAATTTACAATGTGTGCTATTATTTGTTTTTTTTTTATAGGATTAAAAATTAATAGCAGTGCCAGTGAGATTGTCGGTAAATCCGCGGCGCGCAGCTAAAAAGATTTATAAAAGCGACACGGTAGAACATCGACGAATCTCTTTAAAATAAAAAAAAACCTCTCCACCGTCGATATTGTTGCCGTGCTCGTCTCGACCACGGAAGGGTTAACTGGAAATAGAGCAATGAATATTTATGATACAATAAACGCCTGCCTAGGGTTACCATGTTGAAATTAAAAAAAAAAACTGATAAAGAAGATATGTTTTACTAAATGTAGGGTTAACTGGGGCAAGTGCGTCTGTGGGGCAACTTCGTCTTTCGAGAATTTCTGATAAGCCCTTCACAAATTAGGCGCCACCTACATCTTTTTTTCTATCTTTATATAGTTGTAATAATGTGTACAAGATATGTGTCTAATTTGTGAAGAGTTAAAATATCGTATTAAGCAATTGCGTCTTTCGATAATTACCCCCAGGTGACCCTGAAACCCAGGTGACCCTAAAACTTGAATTGAATAAAATATTTATTTTCTTATCTTGTCTCAATAAGAAAAGATTAAAAATCAGATACATTAATTAAATTCGTTAAGCAACGCATCATCGCGTCGCTTTAAGGAACGACATGCAATAAGCAACTCTATGTCGCATACAGAAGATCAATTTTTAGATATTTTTGAAATTTAACGTCAAATTTTGGGACATGCGATAAGCCCCGCATTGTATAAGCGAAGAGCGATTTTTGGAAATTCGATATCTGCCAACCTCTGACAATACGCTCACTAAATGGGATAAAGCTAATAAATATCATGCCGTACGCGCAGCCCACTTTTACAATATATTTCTTTTTTCTTGACAATTTAAAACCCAACCGGACTAAGCCAAGTCCAGAGACATGTCCGAACAAATTCAAACGGACAGTAACCCTACGAACGTTGATGGATATTTACTTTCAAATTCAATAAAAATGAAAAAATGATACTGTTTTTAGATTTTTAATATTTTAACAAAAAATCCCGAATAAGGCACAAAAAGTCTTAACGATTCTTTGAATTGCGGTTAATGACAGAAAATCACGGGTAAAGTCAGATAGGATGTGGTCTGAATTATACAATACAGGCTGGTCGTTAGGTAAGGATGTGGCCCGGACAAGGCTCAGACGTGATGCTGCTTCAAAACTAGTTCATATAAAATGTATGTAAGCGACGTGTTTTAAATAATATACAAACGACGCGGCAGAGGCACGCCGCTTCACAGTTTTCACGCCTGTATCGTGTTCTCGCTGGTTCCTCGCCTTACGTCCGGTCTGAACATTTCAGGCTAGTTTAAGCCTTTTTTTTCACCTTGGGAAAATCCTTTGTGGAAACCACCAACAGCCCCGGGGCGGGCACAGAGTAGTTATGTGGGATTCCCGCCACTGACGGCCTAGCCACTAAAAACCCAAGGGTGTTCCACCTCGGCGCAAAATGTCGCTCGAAATACTGCATGCCGCCCGCTTCTACCTTGCTCGCCGTTGACGCTTTTTTCACCCGTGCTACTCTTTTCTGCGCGGGCGAGAGCTCATTAGGCTGCGTTTCCACCAACGTGAATGCGTTTTCATTGAAATTGCAACCTTAAGAGGTACTTACAGGTACTTGGTGTCAGTTTTGAATTCACCCTGAAAATAACAAGTTACAAACAACAAGTTACTTAATTTAGTTTAATTGATAATTGTTTTTTAATACTCACCCTTGCGTGACACTCTGTCTTGTTATTTTGTTGTCATCCTTGTTGTCTTAGTACTGCTACCTGTACTGCTACCTGTGCTGTGAACTGCGTGACGTCACTCGCCGGTTCCAACGGACGATCAGCGCTGGTAGGTTTCAACCATCATTACGCTGACGCTGAGTCCTACTCAGCGTAATGCTGGTTGCTGGCCTGAAACCTGTTTTCACCCGACTGCGTTCATGCGCAGTCGGGGGAGCGCAGAAGGCTTATGATTTTCGAGTGTATTTACGTATGGGGGTATGTCTGTATGAGGTTTTTTGGCACTCCCTACAGCCTAAACAGCTTGATGGATTTGAACATGTGAGGTGTCATATGAATTGTCTTGATAGTGAAAGTGACATGGGGTACAATATTTTGCAGCGGCTTTTTTTTTCCAACAGACTAGGTTTGACCACTGATTCGCCTGATGGGAAGCGTTGACATGATCGAAGGTGTAACACGCTTGCCTAGGAGATACCTTTTCACTTTACTCTTGAACAGCCCCGGATTGTATTTACTTGTTTGTCTCTTATTTTATTTTGTGGTAACAATTGTACATATTTTCTGATACAAAACAAAGTTAATTCCATTCTATTCTAAGTCAGAAACTCACTAGCATCATAATAAACAAAGTAGCAAGTTTTACCTCTAGCCAAGGTCAAAGTACCCTCAGTTTGAAAGTGTTGGAATTAAAGATAAACAGCAGGATGTTTATTTAGGCTCACTATGGAAAATCTTTACCGAGATTGGGGTATAAGCAAAGTTAGTTTCGAGTCAACTGCGTAAGAAATGGTCTTGATTTCATTTTGAGTAATGCCCACTTGCAGAAGATCATCATCATCATCAGCCCGTAATCGCCCACTGCTGAGCATAGGCCTCTCTTCTCGTACGCCACTCATCCCGGTCCTATGCCACTCTTGTCCAGGTTCGACCCGCGACATTTTAAACATCGTCGAGTCAACGTGCTGAAGGCCGACCAACGCTTCGATTGCCGAGATACAGCCACCAATCCGTCAACATTTTAGTCCACCTGCCATCACTCTGCCTCGCGACATGTGTAGAAACAAATACTCGTACCTAATGACCATGTTTTTTCATTCATTTTTGTCATGCGAGAACGTGACAAGGCTAAGTGTAAGCATACGTCTGTCTCGATAATTACCTGCCTGCTGGATGAGTGACTCAAAGAGAAGCGATCGCTTAAAGAAATTTACACAATATTCACACTAACCTTAATTATATAAAAATAAAGAATAATTAAAGAAGATTTTTTATAGATATGCAGAAGATACAGAGTTAAATTCTTAAAAACTGGGATAAGTAACTCAAAGTTAAACGGTTATAAATGTCACTTTAATATTGTGTTAAGTTTAGATTCTAAGGCCTTGATTTTGAAACTACACTCAGTCATGAATCGCGATTTAAACCTGTTTTTATGTATGGTAAAACCAGTTTAAAACTCGATTCACGGCTGAGCGTCCTTTCAAAATCTCGGCCTTACTCTTGGTGGTGTAAGACGGTTTATTAGTTTAACCTCTCATGAGTTGTTAACTCTGAGTTAAAAAGATAACCCGAGCTTATGCAAGTGGCCCTAAGGAGTTGTCGTTTATGGCTTTTGTCTAAGTTTGTTCATTTTATTAACCACCAACGCAAGAAAGAGAAATTTTAAAGAAAGGCAGAAATAAAGATTGAAACACATACAATTATAAAAAAAGAGTAAAAAACAAAGTACTTATATTAATAATGAACAATAATGATAAATAGTTATGTGTTTCAAGAAAGGCATTTTATTATGCTGTTTAGTCAACAGTGCTGATTTTCCGGTGGAGACTTTTAATTTTTTATAAGTTTAACGTCTGGGTATTCCGATTTTGGTTGAAAGTGCTCTTCGCTAAAGTTGTTGGGAATTTTTTACGTTTTTTAAAACATTATTTACACAAGTCGAAATAAATTCTGCCCAACATTTACAAAGATGGTGGGCAGAACTTGATTTGTATCAATTTGTAATAGATCAAGGAACGACACCTCGCAGTCTAGAATAGGTCAAGCCGTTTAGTGATATCTTACCGGCGTAACGGCTCGACTGATTTTGAAATGGGAGTTGTTTGAAACGAACAATTTTTGAATGTTAGGCTGTGTTTGTAGGTTATACTAACATATCGTCACGCTTTTCCCCGAGGGGCTGGCAGTGGTGTAATGCAACATCCACACTTCGCCGGACGGTATTCAGTCCCAAATGTGACAGGGGGCGAGCCTGTCGCCATACATTGGGGTCCAGTCATGTAGCAGATGACATACAATACGTATATTTGCTCACACAATGAACAAATTGGTGCGTGGCGTTGGCTAGGTTCGAACCCGCTCTCTGGCTTGAGAGGTCTTCTCCCAACAAGGGTGCTATCGCATCATGATGATATGAAAATGATGATGATGAAAATCATGATGATGATGATGAAAAATAATGTTCTATGTCGAAAAATTTGTTGCAAAACAATTTAATCATTTTCAACGATGATTAGTAATGTAAAACGGGAAACACTGGAACGAATAATTAAATTTATTTCCACGAAAATGGTTTCGAATTATCAGCGAACGACTGCGATCAAAGAAAATTGGTTTTCATCAATAAAATGGTTGGCGTTTAATGAGATATTAAAGGAATCTTTACACTTTTAACACGGTTTTATTTTAGTATCCGTTGTAACTAATTAACATACAACTTACTGTCTCGGTGCCTCAGTTGGTAGTAAACCTGCCTTATGAACTTCAGGGCGTGGGTTCGATTCCCACCTAGAGAAAACATTCACGAGATGAATGTGTGTTTGTTCGTAGTGTTTGTTCTGCGTCTGGGTGTTAATATCTATTCAAGTATGTATTTAAAACATGTAACATTATTAAAGAAGGGGGGATAGAAAGAGACAGAGCGAGAGTGAATGCGTGGCACTCGAACGAATGCGCGTAGTAAGAAAGATACAAAGAAGTTTCACTTCTTCGGCGCGGAGAGACTCCACGCACTATTGTTTTTGTGTATTTCCATCGATATTTTTGTCAATTGTGAACCGTTTAGTTTATGCATATTTCTTGACGGTCTTCTTAACATACTTCACGTGTGTGCACGACATTGTTGTGTAATACGGTAACTGATAGGTACTTGAATGAAAATTGATATGTCAACAGTCAGAATAAGTTTTTAACTTCGGGAAGAGACGGTTTCTTTTAGCTAATGCGCAAAACAGCGGGGCGTAGTCTTATAATTTAGTAAACCAACTCTGTTTCAATATAAATGTATCGACGTCGGCACTCGAAAATCTTTATAAATAGTCCCCATCAGAGGAAAGCCTGCGCTTATCCTCTAAGATCGGATAAGCTCTCTCACACGACAGATATCTTTTAGGGGCTGTGTGACTTGAAATGTTGTATCGATTCTGTCTAATAGGCTTACCACACGCACCAGCTTCACTACACTTTTAACTGGCTTGAAAACGGAACACCGCGCGTGTGGTTGGTAAAACTGGACACTGAGCCAACTCCACGGCATGGCTTCGCGACTTGCCTACGCGAGTCGCAAAGATCGTGTCGTTATTACACGGCTCAGTTAAGTACGCGCAGGCCTCAGTTAAGTACAATACAATAAGTACAAAAACTATTTATTGACACCAGATCCTACTTACCAGATACTTCCTTTCCTCCTACTAATATTATAAACGCGAAAGTTTGTAAGAATGGATGGATGGATGGGTGTTTGTTACTCTTTCACGCCAGAACGGCTGAACAGATCTGGATAGAATTTGGCACAGAGACAGATTATAGTTTAGAATAGAGCACATAAGATAGACTTTTAATTGCGGGCGAAACCGCGAGGCGCAGCCTAAAATAAGTCACAAAATAAGTCCAAACAAACACTAAAAAATATAGGCGCAATGGGCGGTCTTATCGTTTAAGAGCAATCTTTTCCAGACAACCTTTGGATGGAATAAAAACATGCATGGATGGTGGTGAGTGCTTAAGAAAAAAAATTAATTGAAAAAAAAAATTCAAAGTAATTACTTACTTACAAATTTCAGAATAATAATATACAAGTATGCACAGTTTAAAGTGTGGTTAAGTTCGTGCGTGTGGTAAGTATAAAAAGCTGTATTCGAATTAAGGAGTCTGTCCACTTACAAGCTCAGCGTCAGAGCGGCGCGCGGCGCCCGACCAGCGCCCAACCGGCACACGCACCCATCATAATCATTCGGAAACTTCTCCGATGGGATTTCAAAATGTTCACAAGCTTTCAAGTTTTAGCTTTAAAGAATTATGTAGATCAATACCCGTATCGATATTTGACGAAGACAGTAAATATTCGTCGGGCTCCGTTTGAATAAACTATAGCGATAACACGAAACACTGCATTATACTTGACCACTGCATGCGAAGAATCGTGATCCCATGACTTTAAAGACCATTATCCTTATTCCTATCGTAGTTTATACGCAATATACTCGTAGTTTGTCATTTGAGATTCTGTTGTAATGCACACGAAAAGTAGCCCAAATTGAATGTCAGGAATTGTCTGACCCCGACAGGTAACGCAACGAGAACCATTTTTATTGCAAGCTTTTATTTAACTTGCAATGTATGTATGTATGTATGTGTGTATGTATGTATGTATGTATGTATGTATGTATGTATGTATGTATGTATGTATGTATGTATGTATGTATGTATGTATGTATGTATGTATGTATGTATGTTTGTTCGGATGAAATCTTGCAACTCAATTTTGAAGCAGATATAATTTATCTTCTTATATATCTTTAACCAATGGAGCTAAAATTATGTATCCACGTTGGATGACAATGCATTATTATGACAGTACATAGTCCATTGGACTATGTAGGTACTTATATTTTTTTACATCTTGTACTGTATGGTTGCAAATAAAATATCTTGAATCTTGGTTAGTTGTGTGACGTCACTGTAAATTCAATATGGCGGAACACCCACAATGGCGGACAAGTTATTTTTAATGCACTCCTACAATATGGGTATCAAATGAAAGGGCTTGCTGAGAGTAGCCGGACCAAGCCATGCCGTGAAATGACCTAGTCGTGTTTCGGGATGTAGTCCGGTGTAACCGTTCCGAAGACGGGTCTGAGCAGTAGCGCACTTGTAGCGCCTCACTCAACTGCCGTCTTTGTACTTGTTCACTCTACAAAACTTCAAGGCTAGAGTGAATAAGTACATAATAGGTCGTTGTGCTCCATCTTAGACCACAACGTCGCTTAACATCAGGCGAGTTGGTGGTCAAACGCCAACCTATTCTACATAAAAAAAGTACTTTTCCAGACTTTAATCATCTATCTCAGTGCTTAATTTCATCTAGGAAGGCTATTTTTACGGAGTGAGATTCAATCTCACCATTTTTAGTCCTTGTTGTTCTCGTTTGAAACGTCATAGCTGTGAGAGTAACCAAGATAAAATCTCATTTCATCTCACGTGTAGGAATAGCCCTCCAGATCCGTTTAGACGTCTAGCGTGATTGAGTAACAAGCATCCATACATTCATCCAAGCTTACGCATTTCTAATATTATTGTGAAGAAATAAAGCCGTACACGTCATGTCGGCGGGCTGTTTCGGCGATACGCCGACTTTGGTGTGCAGACTCCATAAGAAAGGTACACTACACAATCACTAATGACTATTAAATAATGTGGGTTAAGGCGAGGGCAGATAACTAGTTGAGTAATTTCGACTATTAAGAATTGTGTGAATTATGATACTTAACTTGAGCCCTTAGCCCCCTTTCGCAAAAATCTACATAAATTTAAATTGAACTGTGACTATCCCAAAAATGACACTAGAAATAAGGATAGGATAGCTGTACCGAGATTTAGACTGACCAAGTCAAATAAGTCATTTTAAAGCAACTGCGTTCGTTTTTAATCTCGTATTAATCCAAAAAATATTAGGTCCTTACGTATGAAATTAGCGTTTTGTCGTACTGATCAATTTGATCTGAAATATCTCCTCTTTGGTTAAGAATTCGAAATTCAAATTAATAAATTCATTTAGCTGGTTTTTTTTTCTTTGGAATACAGTCATTCATTTGTTATTTTCCTCATTATTTTTTCTTTGGCGTCGCTTATTACCGCGCAATGGAAAACATGAAATATCGGTATATTTACGAGTACGAGTTCTACCGTGGCACCAGTGCTGCAGAAACAGCTCGAAGAATTATTGATGTGTACGGCGCTGGTGTCGCTAAAGATAGCATGGTACGTTTTTGGTTTCAACGTTTTCGTTCTGGAAATTTCGACCTTAAGAACCAACCCCGTGGACGGCCGGAGATCAAAGTGAAAAACGAAGAATTAAAGGCTATTGTGGAAGCGGATCCATCACAAAGCACTTCAGAGATAGCAGCAGGCTTCGGGGTAAGTGACAAAACTGTATTAATCCACTTGAAGCAAATCGGGAAAGTAAAAAAACTCGAACGATGGGTACCTCATGAATTGAGTGAATCGAACTTGCAAACACGGGTCGACTGCTGTGTTACTTTGCTCAACCGACACAATAATGAAGGGATTTAAAATCGAATCATTACTTGTGATGAAAAGTGGATATTGTACGATAATCGAAAGCGCTCATCGCAATGGCTGAACCCTGGAGACCCAGCCAAATCCTGCCCTAAACGAAAATTGACTCAGAAAAAGTTACTTGTAAGTGTTTGGTGGACTAGCGCCGGTGTCGTTCAATACAGCTTTCTTAAATCTGGCCAAACGATTACGGCAGATATCTATTGTCAGCAACTGGAAACCATGAAGGAAGAACTAGCTGTTAAACAACCGAGATTGGTCAATCGCTCTAGGCCACTGCTGCTTCACGACAACGCAAGACCACACACTGCACAACAAACAACCACTAAGTTAGCTGAGCTACAATTGGAATGTCTGCGACATCCACCGTACTCCCCGGACCTTGCTCCAACAGATTACCATTTCTTCCGGAATTTGGACAACTTCTTACAAGGAAAAAAATTCCACTCCGATGCAGCAGTCCAAACCGCCTTGAAAGAGTTTATTGATTCTCGCCCCCATGGTTTTTATAGTAAAGGGATCAATGAACTACCCATAAGATGGCAAAAGTGCATAGATAACAACGGTGCATACTTTGATTAATTAAATATATTTTACAAAAAAAAATCGACTTTTTATTCCTCCCGTACAAAACGCCAATTTCATACGTAAGGACCATAACATCACTGAGGGAAAATTCAAATCACATGTATAAACTACATTAATGAAAAGAAGGTATTATAAGGTTAAGAATTATTTAGAAGATAAAGATGTCTGGTGCCTTCCACTTCTGCCAAGTAGCCACTAGTATTTATAGATATTACCTAGTTGTTAGTCAAAATTTGTGAGACTTTTTTTTTTAATGTAGAATAGGTCGACGTTTGACCACCAACTCGCCTGATGTTAAGCGACGTTGTGGTCTAAGATGGAGCACGACGACCTATGAGGTACTTATTCACTATAGCCTTGAAGTTTTGTTGAGTGAAGAAGCACAAAGACGGCAGTTGAGTGAGGCGCTACAAGTGCGCTACTGCTCAGACCCGTCTTCGGAACAGTTACACCGGACTACATCCCGAAACACGACTAGTACATTTCACGGCATGACTTGGTCCGGTGGGTGGTAACTAGCCACGGCCGAAGCCTCCCACCAGAGTTTGCTACCCGGTTAGCACTACCCGGGGACCACGTGTAGGGAATCTGAATAGAGTACACTCCTACGGACGTGGGTAGCTCAGCCCCCAAAAGACTGTAAGTTATTTATTCTTTGGCCCTCAGCTGAGTAGAGGCTCTTCACCCGAACTAGGCGGTCAAGACTATTTAAAAAAACTTTGACGTTGATAAGTGTATCTTTGATACCTAAATTGAATTAAAACATTTTGACTTTGACTTTCCCAGATCTGTCTGTCCCTACTTGCTTGTGCTCCTCTGTAGGTATTTAGGTTAATTATTAAGTAAAAGTATAGGTTAGTATAGCCTGAGGGCTCTATCTATTTTGGTCAGACGAAACTAATTCCAGGTAGCGTCCTAAAATGTGGCAAGGCGAGCGGCGGGCACATTGTTGCTTTATTAACGGAATTAAACGAAAACATTGTAACTTTGAGCGGTTCGGGAATGATGCCCCTTTCATTATGAAATATCCGAACCCCTTTGTATCTCTTCACTAGTTAGGTTAGGACCAGTTGGAATAGATATTTTTATGTGCCATTCGATACTTTTGGGATTTTTTTGAGTTTCGATTTTTCATAACATTTGACAGCACATCCACAAGCAAAAAATACATTTAAAAACCCCCTACACCGATTTCCATCAAACATACCTAAGAACACTCCTAACTCATTCACATTTCGAACAATAAAAAAAAACAAAATCAAAATCAGTTCATCCGTTCGGGAGCTACGATGGCACAGACATACACACACACACGGACAGGTCAACGTCAAACATATAACAGCTCGTCGTTTTTGCGTCGGGGGTTTATAATTAGCTAGGCTAGGCTTGTGAGCTTTTTGGGCTGCGGAAGAGTGCAGGAACGCACCCGCGGCCCCGACTAATGGCGCAAAGGACAAACACCCCCAGGGTTTTTAGTGGGTATGCCGCCACCAGGGCGGAGACTCCCACATCACCACACTGTTCCCCCCGGGCAGGGTGGTACCTATAAAAGATTTTCCCTGGGACAAAAGAAAAGGCTTGTGAGCTTTATTGCCATGATGACTACGTTATGTTTTCGACACTGCGCGACCATGAACCTCATTGCGCGGCGATACGATTCGCTGTCACGCAGCGTGGGTAAAACGTAATGATCATGGAAATAAGACATCATGGTAGGCCCCCCTTCTCTGCTGCAGACTCTGAGACCTCACTTTGCTAGGTCAATTTGATAGGTACAGGCCGATTCAAACTTAATGACGGCTGTGAAGTTAGGCGCGAAACGCAGCGCAGGCAGCAGCCAACGCGAAGGTACGCGCGGGCGACAGAGAGGCAAGACGCCGCAGTCTCGCTTGCGGCGCACTTCACAGCCGTCATCACGTTTAAATCAGTCTATACTCAGCGTACAGTGTAAACCCGTTCTAATCCGATCTAGCTCTAATAACAGTTTATCACCGTCACCGCGAGAACCAATAATGCTTAAGGCGATATCCAGTTATTACTACACTAACCCTGTAGAACGTAGTAATTAAACATATCCCATTGTTATATTTCATGCGATATGGAGAAAATCTTCTCACTCACAGGTTGCGATCTGTAAAGGCTTGGTTCTATTCGTTCTTCAGAATCAACCAATCAGTTCAAATAACAAGTACGTATAAATATAAAATGAAAAAGAAACCCGAGCTGATACAATTTATTCTTTTTTTCTCCACCTTATGGGGCCTCGATTTTCTGCCTAACGCAAACGAAAGCATTAATCATGACCCCCTAAGAGGCCAAACAAGAAATTTGCAAGTTCCTAAAGAGTTGGGTACCTTGCAGACTACTTGATGTTGTAGCAACAGCTCAAAGTTGTCATATCTTGGGTACTCTACCCAAGTACTTACACCAAATATTACATCAATCGAACCTGTGAAAGTTGGTAAGGCTTTCTTGTCTAGTCGTCGTTAAAAACAGATTTCAACGCAGTCAGTTACGTACTTAAAGTGTACGTTTTTTTTTTGTTGAAAAAGTATTTTTCAAAACAAGCTTTTATTGCACTAAGAAGAATATTTTTCAAGGTACTCTCAGCACGCCCTTTCATTTGATACCCATATTGTAGTACATTAATAAATAAATTGTCCACCATTTTGGGTGTTCCGCCATGTTGGATTTAGAATGACGTCACACAACTAACCGTGCATTGTCATCCAAACTAAACGTTTAAACAAAATTTCAGCTTATTCTGTTGAAGATATCTGGTTCAAAATTAAGTTGCTATCCATTAATAATTATTTGCTATCTATTAATCCTATCCTATCCTACTAATATTATAAACGCGAAAGTTTGTAAGAATGGATGGATGGATGTATGGATGTTTGTTACTCTTTCACGTCAGAACGGCTGAACAGATCTAGATGAAATTTGGCACAGAGATAGATTATAGTCTAGAATAGCACATATAATACTTTTTAACCGCAGGTGAAACCGCGAGGCGCATCTAGTACATACATATGTGCTTTGCAACTTTATTTATTAAACTCGCAATGTATTCATACATTACATACATACATACATTGCAAGTTTATTTAATTGATAACCTTGCATTGTTTAGTTTAATAAATAAACTTGCAATGTATGTATGTGCATAGAATATTTATACAATGTCTATATGTATGTATGTAAGCTTGTAAAAAGTACCTATTGTGACATACAGACAGAGCGACAGATAGATCTAACTCCTATCCTTATCGATCTATTCCTTATTTTTATTGTATTGTATTGTGTTGTACAGATAGACGGACCTATAAGGGTGATCCATGAGGGAAGTGGAACAATCTAGCATATTGCTAGAAAATTCTGCTTTCTGATTTCGTGAGCTAGATTGTTTTAGATTAGACTTAAGTTTCAACGTTTCCCGTACTAAACGGTAAATACTAAGATTTAGTAATAACTCTTAGAAATTACTAAGTTTTACACTGGAGATGAATTAACATATTCGTAGTTCTTATTTAGTTTTTTAAAATCTTTTTTCATAACATTTTCCACATGTTCTCTCTGTTTTTTTTGGATGGAAAACATACTTTTGAGAAACATCATTATCAAAATTTTCATAGTTATCAAAATCAGTTAAAAATGCTTAAGTTTATTTAGAGTTTTTTAAACTGTTTGATGGCTTGCGTTTGACCGCCAACACGCCTGATAATAAGCAGTGATGCGGCCTACGATGGAGCAAGCTTGCCTAGAAGAAACCTATTCACTCGAGACTTGAAGACACCCAGATTACAAGTGACAGCCACGCACACTCTTGGTAGAGTATTCCACACGCTAGCGGTTCGTATAAGCAATATGAAACCAAAGCGTTTCGTGCGTGTTGTATGTCGACCATAAAACGATGTCGCTTTTTTGTACCCTTGGTTGTTTTATGTGTTAAATATGTGTTGTTGGTGTTATGTAGTATGTAAAGTCAAAGTCAAAATGTTCTTATTTAATTTTGGTATCAAAGATAAACTATAACTATAAGATTTGGATTCTAAACTTGTGAACGTCGAAGTTTTTTTAAATAGACTCTACCGCCTTGTTCGGATAAAGAGCCACTACTCAGAAGAACAGGCAAGAAACTGAGGGGCATTATTTTCCTTCCTTTCGAGAGATTACATAGTGTATTACACATGCAGCACTGCGATTCTGTGGTCACTTTTCATCACTATGTAATCTCTCTTCAAGGAAGTTCAAATAATTATCATCAATCTTCACTTAACAGGTAAGCTCGATTGATTCTCAATTATTATTTCGAAGAATAAATAAATTACTGTCTCACAAATTTTGGCATGTAATAATCTATAGTTACATCGTAGCGTGTGCGTTATACTAATAAATCAGTTGTGGTTAATTAGGTCGTAATGCGAACGCGATACCACCCTTGTTTAAAGGGTTATCTATCGAACACTACAAGGGTTAATCACGCTTAATATATTCAACCGAGTGAGCGTTAGCGTCTATGCTTCAGCTTTGACAAAAATGCTTCCGTATGCCCAGGCAAACAAATGCGTGAAAAAAATATAACAAAAAAATACACATGCAAAATGAAGACAAAGATACGGTTAGAATCCAGATTATGTCCAGATCTTTGTCTTCCTCTAGAGGCATTTCTTAACCGATTCTCTTGAAATTTTGTGAGGTTAGTTAATTAGGTATATAGGTTTTTTTGTCAAGTCGATTCTATGAAATGATTTTCAAATCTCGATCGAGAGTCGATTCTTTAAAATTATATTCCAAAAACTGGCACGACAAAAACAAAATGCATTTTAATTATCGACAATATAACTGCATAATAATAACCTGCACACAGAATTTGACGAAAACTGCGACCTGTACAGAAAAACAGAGATCCGGACATACGAAAGCATTTTTGTCGAAGCTGCAGCATAGACGCTTCGCTCGCTAAGACGAATCTTCACAAAGACTGTAGACTAATTTCGCATTGGTTAAAAGCTTTTTATTGACATTTCGTCTAGAAGAAGACGACGAGCGAGGACACCAATTTAGGACACGAACATTTAAAGTTATTATTCTGACGAATAGATTCCAAGAAATTCTACAAGCGCATTTGTATGGTAAATTCAGAGCTCCGGGGGCCATCCGGTCGGTAGGCGGGCGGGGGCAGGTCATCCCATAAAAACAGACAAACAATACATCCGTTCATTTTAGAAACACACTTCCGTATTTACATACACACTATCTATATATATCAATATAATACAATACAAAAACTCTTTATTGACACTAAATAAAAAATAAATCTAAACTAAACATTCAAAAATATAGGCGCAATGGGCGATCTTATCGCTTAAGAGCGATCTCTTCCAGACAACCTTTGGATGGAATAAAAACATTATGATTAAGCATGGACGGTGGTGTGTGCTAAAGAAATCGAATATACATAATTTATCGTGTGTGCTCAATGGAAATCCTAGAGATTACTTTTCGTATGCGTATTAATTTGCGTTTAAATATTATTGCTGATTTGGAATTAATCGGCTTTCATTGCTACAGGGAATTAAAACTCGTTAGGGTTTTTGAGAAATTCTGGCTTTTGCTCAATCGGAAATACGATTTGATCATTTTAATTTATTCTTATACTAGCAGCAGCCTGCGGTGTCACCTGCTGTAAATAGTAGCATATGTGCTTATCCAGGGCATATGCTAGCCTACTTTTGAATTCCATCCAAATCTGTTTATTCGTTTCAGAGTGAAGATTGTTTCTGTGAGTATATAACAAGCATACTCACACAAACAGTCACTTTTATGATGTACCACATAGATGCGCCCTGCGGTTTCACCCGCGGTTAAAAAGTATCCTATGTGCTATTCTAGACTATAATCTATCTCTGTGCCAAATTTCTTAAAGATCTGTTCAGCCGTTCTGGCGTGAAAGAGTAACAAACATCCACCCATCCATTCATTCTTACAAACTTTCGCGTTTATAATATCAGTAGGAATATTAGTAGGAAGTAGTAGGACTAGCTGTGACCCGCGGTGTTACCTGCTGTAAAAAGTAGCACATGTGTTAATCGAAGTGAAAGAAGGTGACGTGTGGGTGTTGTAATACACTGCCAGCCCCGTCGCGGAAAAAGGCGTGACGATATGTTATGTATGTGTTAATCCAGGGTAAGTATCCTTACCTATTATAAAAGCAATAGTACTCGTAACTCTGTCTGTCTGTTTGTAGGCTTTTCACGGCTAAACGGGTAAACGGATCTTGATGAAATTGGATAATTAGTTACAGTGTTTCGCGAGGAAGGTTTATGGATGCTATTTTCTGACTGACTTGTCACGAGTAACAGCTAGTATCCTATTTATTTTCCGATTCCAGCTAATTGTCATCCAAATACGTCGATCCGTTTGAGCGATACGACAAGTAGGTAACAAAGAAACAGACGTACAAACAATTTTTCACATTTATAGGGGTAAAAAAAACTTTGTAAAGTTTGTAGGAGATAATATACGGCACTATGTATCTCTATCGATTACGATATTTAAAATTCTTTCACTGATGATAATGAATGAAAGCAATACAATCAAATAAATAAGATACCTACGAAACTATTTTTTTTTTAAATGACTAATGCTATTGGCCACTGAGGTCTCTACAGCGTACCGGACGTTAGGCAATAGTGTTGCCAGAATGTTACTTTAGACCCTCTCGTGTTACCTCCATGTTACACGGTTAAAAATGTTTCTTGTCTGTTTTAGTTTCGTTTCCACATAAAATGATATGTTTTTTTACCCGAATGCGCAAGAAGAAGGGTTATATTTTTCGAGTACGTATGTATGTATTTAAACAATGTGGGCATGTATGTGTGAGGTTTCTTTGGCTTGCCCTACAGCCTATACTGCTTGATGGATTTCGACGTGTGAGGTGTCATTTGTAAGTGACATAGGGTACAACATTTTGCAGCCGGTTTTTTTTTCTTAATAATGTTACTTGTTTTATCCTTAGGTTATTTTGCATCGTTTTGAGCCCCCCTCCCCCCGTGATTAACTTCTAGATCCATTCATGATACAAGTTTCGTGAAAATGTTACTTTTTGAGCTGTCTCTAGTTATATTTGCCTATTAGCTGCTGGCAACACAAGGGCATGTAGCGCCTGTACGAAACGTGCAAAGCCACAGGCAGATGAGCTAGTGTGTTGAACACTCGTGTCCGATCATAAAACGTTTGGGGGCTGAGCTACCTAATACGTCCGTAGAAGTGTACTCTATTCTGATTCCCTACACGTGGTCCCCGGGTAGTGCTAACCGGGTAGCAAACTCTGGTGGGAGGCTTCGGCCGTGGCTAGTTACCACCCACCGGACCAAGCCATGCCGTGAAATGACCTAGTCGTGTTTCGGGATGTAGTCCGGTGTAACCGTTCCGAAGGCGGGTCTGAGCTGTAGCGCACTTGTAGCGCCTCACTCAACTGCCGTCTTCGTACTTCTTCACTCTACAAAACTCCAAGGCTAGAGTGAATAAGTACCTTATAGGTCGTCGTGCTCCATCTTAGACCGCAACGTCGCTTAACATCAGGCGAGTTGGTGGTCAAACGGCGACCTATTTTACATAAAAAAAAAAAAAAAAAACGTTTTTCGCAAATTTATTCCCCAGTACAAATTTTCGGGGTTACAGATCGCAGCAAATATTAAAACGAGTTCAGCCGTCACGAATATTTTATTAAATTTTTGAATAGGCATTGTTTGATATTAATCATTCGATACTATACAGGCCACGACGAACACTGATCCCTTTACATAAAAACCAATAACTCCGGTCTTTAGCTAAAAAAGAAAGAAGCTCGTTTTATGCTAAAAAGAACCGGGATCAGCGGCCATAAAGAAAAGTTATTGAAATATAATCTCATATCTATCGGTACCGATTGCGGCGCTGACTTGCGGATCAAAATGGGTTTTTATTACTTACATACTGTATGAATGTAGCTGAGAAGTAATCCAAAAAAATGATGACATACAAAATGACGCACCAACGGTCAAGAGGATTAATAATGAAAAAAAAACTCGTTTTAAAGAAATATCAGTTTTATTAACCACTATCTGCGCCCCACGGTTTCACCCGCGATTGAAAACTACCCTATGTGCTATTCTAGACTATAGTATATCTCTGTGCCAAATTTCATCCAGATCTGTTCAGCCGTTCTGGCGTGAAAGAGTAGCAAACATACATCCATCCACCCATCCATCCACCCATCCATCCATTCTTACAAACTTTTGCGTTTGTAATACTAGTCGGATTAATGTTATTGCAGAGTTGTTGGGATCAATATGATAATAAGGGGTTGTTCCTTACTCATCCCTCAAAATCTTATCCTGTCTAAATTTTTTTTTAACTTTTCCATTTCTATTCTTAACACATCTTACATCAATTTTTGTAATTTTTATATTCACCTTTTTTTGTTCTTAGTTTCTTTAGTGATGATCAGTTTATGAGGGATGAGTAAGGAACAACCCATAAAAAGTACTACCACTAAATAATTTGGATTTGAACTTAATTTGTTATGTAAAGGCATGCGCTAATATTGCTAATAATTTGACTTGGAAATAACTCAGATAAAAAAGATATAAAGTTCTAATCAAAATTAATTAAACCAAAAACTACGCAAAAATATTTCAGCAAAAATATTCTAATTGAATTTTTAAATCTAATTTCTAAACTGAATCAAGAAACAAAGGCAGCATTTAACAAACAAGAATTAATCAAATCTTGTAATCTGCGTAATCCAGACATTTTTAATTTGCACCTTAACTCCAGTAATTAATGATAAGTAATCCAAAGGCACTAAAGACAATGGCTTTCTAGCGTCGGCTTCTGACACAAAGAAAAAAGGGCTCCTTTTGTGCATGAATAGGGTTGGGACATGATTTAGTCGTGATGCCTTTGCGACAGTAAATGGCGACGATACATAGACACTGCTGTGTGTTGGTAAAACTTTTGAAAAAAAACTAACAATCTGTGTTTTTGTTGTGACAACATCTAATAAATTGGTAAACGCTGGCTGGACGCACGAAAAAGGATGACTCATTGTCCCGTTACGCTCGGCCGATCGGAGCGAGAGCGCTACACGAGCGAGCGAAAGGCACGATTGGCTTGAGTGTTCGGCTTGCGCCGTATCTATCTCTCTTCCATTCGTTTGGCCTATGCGTCCGAGGAGAAGATTTCATCAATGTTTTGTTATGACGTTGTCACGTTAAACTATCGTTCGTATAAACCGACTTTACAGACAACCAATTTTTTAATTCGTCTAGTGAGAGACTAGTCTAGAGCATCCGTGAAACATTTTCTAACAGATAGTGAAAATAGCATCAAAATCAGTTGTGTGGTTAAGGAGGAGTTATTAGCGGATTTACAGATAGAGAGACAGAGGATAGACAGACGCCAAAAGCGACTTTGTTTTATTTTATGAAGAGAAGAGAAGTGATAAGTTGTGAAGTGTATCTTTTGTTTTGTGTAAGGGAGACATGTGAATAATATCCTTATATCCCCCTAGGGTTAACGACGGATTGTCTCCCTTTCCTTATCCCTTTCTTTACTCCTAAGGGGGAAAGCTTAGGTGGGATAGACGGAACAGGCTATTTGATACGTGTTTAGTGTAAATATGGATTTATTTACCTACCCAATAAGACCTCACCCTTGTACCTATGAGCACCGTAAGTATGTACATTCAAAAACTCATAACCGGCCAAAACCACTTTTGGCTGCAGAGCTTAAAAAGTTTTTTTAAAAACTTAAAGACTTAAAAGCTTAAAGACTTTTTTTATCTTTTTTAAACTTTGGTTCTCAACAACTATGTACTTTACTTTTACGTCTCATAGGTAACTGTACGTTGCATCTCAACCCACTACAGGTGAAACGTAACGCTATAAACTCAGACAAAAAAGCGAGGGAGGGGGCGGGTTCGAACCTAGCCGACGGCACGCACCTATTTGTTCATTGTATGAACATATGTGCGTATTGTATGTCATCTGCTACATGACTGGAGACCGGTGTATGCAGGCCGCCCCCTGTTATATTTGGGACTAAATATCGTTCGGCGAAGTGTGGGTGTTGTATTACACCTCAGCCAGCTCCTTCGGGGGAAAGGCGTGACGATATGTTACTATTACTTAGTTTCAACCAAAAAGTTCGACTTCAATCAATTTCTTTAACACAAAAAGTTCTTCTAAGTCCTGATAAATGGATACAAGAAATTGTTTGGGACAAAGCTTATTTCTTACATTGAAGAGCTAACTCATACATGTTACATAGATCCATCATTCGCGACGCGACGGGTGAACGCAGGTAGGTATTAGATATTGGAACATTTTGAGTGTCGTTCTTCAAGTAAAACGCTTGCCTACCTGCTGACGAAGGGAGAGCAAGAGCTGGTGGTTAGTTTGACTTATTTCGCTATACAGGTATAGGTATACAGATTCGCCTATGTAGTGCACTACTCTCAAGCACTCTGATGACCTTATAAACATTTTCTAATAGACATAGACATATAGACATAGACAGACATTTATTTGTGGCAAAAAACACACAGAATAAAAATATACACAGAATACAGATTAAACAAAAAAATAAAAAGAAACTAAGTTAACAGGTAAAAACAGTGTACATATTTTGGCTTGTTGCCACAGACCAGCCTTCTAATGTAGTTCGTTTTTATTTATTTATAAGTTAAGTTTTTAAGCTTCAATGGTTCAAAGGTTCAATGGTTCAAAGGTTCAATGGTTCAAAGATTCAATGGTTCAAAGGTTAAGTTTTTGGTAAAATAAACTATTCCTATTTCTATTTTCCTATGTTACAAAAGGTGGATGAGAGGATGAGATGCCAGATTTATGAATTCAGACTGTTCTGGAAACGAGACAGAAATGAAAAAGAGATAGAGACATGCCAGCTTCTTCTCTCTCTCTCTTTTAGAACTCAATAAAACCTTCATAAAATCAGGACGCTGCTGGACATACTCGTACCTTTAGGTACATGATTACTGCTTACCACCTAGTCAGATATCGGTAATGTATAGCCCAATATTTCAGTTTATGTCTCTAGCAGTGTACGTCATCTGCTACATGACTGGAGCCCGGTTTATGACGACAGGCTCGCCCCCTGTCACATTTGGGACTGAATATCGACTGAATATCGAAGTGTGGAAGTTGAATTACGACGTTCAAAGCAAACTGTGCTTTATTTAATTTTTAGTCCAACTGACGTACCTATTCTCTCTATTTATTACTCTCGCACTGTTTAAAGCTATAATTAGAAACTCAGATCTACTCTAACTTGCTCTCGAAGTTTCCATCTGCGCTCGCAAAGTTACAGACCTCAAACTTGCTTCCAGCTCCTAGTCTACAGGACTCGGTAATATTTTTATGATTGATGGATCGCCCACGCCAGAATGGCAATCAAGTTGGCTGCTTTACAGAAGTGTTGCGCATTTGTCATGTCTCACTGACACTTCAGCTTATGTAGCGAGAAATAGTACCAACATTACTCAATGTGGACTGTAATGCTGATGTTCGATGGTTCAAATTGCGATGTGTGCTATAGGGTGTCGAAAGGGGTAAAATGAACGAAATTTTGAAAGTACGCAACTTTGGTGTACTTAGTTATTATAAGTAGAGTATTGGCTTGCATTAAGCCGCCGCCGCCGTCTCGCCCGATGCTTAGCAATGGCGTGGGCCTACAATCACAGAATAAATAATAGTACTACGTACAGAAGGTTCCCTCTATATAGTACACACTTTACAAAAAAAAAAATTAGATTGAATAACACTAGATTAGTAGACTAGATTAACACTAGAAATAAGGATAGGATAGCTGTACCGAGATTTAGACTGACTAAGTCAAATAAGTAATTTTTAGGCAACGGCGTTCGTTTTTAAAATCCCGAAGAATACCTATAACAGGGCTCACTAAAGGAAAATTCAAATCACATGTAAAAACTACATTAATGAAAAAAGGGTATTATAAGGTTAAGAATTATTTAGAAGACAAAGATGTCTGGAGACTTCCACTTCCGCCAAGTAGCCACTAGTATTTATAGATATTACCTAGTTGTAAGCCAAAATTTGTGAGACTGTAATTTATTTTTTACTAGCTGCACCCCGCGGTTTCACCCGCGGTTAAAAAGTATCCTATATGCTATTCTAGACTGTAATCTATCTCTGTGCCATATTTCATCCAGATCTGTTCAGCCGTTCTTGCGTGAAAGAGTAACAAACATCCATACATCCATTCTTACAAACTTTCGCCTTTATAATATTAGTAGGATAGGATAGTAGGATAGGATAGGATAGGATAGTAGGATTTGAAAAAATGATGCCCCTCAGTTTCTTGCCTGTTCTTCTGAGTAGAGGCTCTTTATACGAACAAGGCAGTCGAGTCTATTTAAATAACTTTGACGTTCATAAGTGTATGTTTGATACCTAAATTGAATAAAAACATTTTGACTTTGACTTTGACTTTGAAATAGATTAGATTAACTCGAGCGTCATTGGGACTTTGTAAATTATTTGACAATAAGAATAACAAGTATAATTTAAAAATTGAAAAACCCAAGACTTCGTTTTTTATTAAACATAGCTAAGAACATTCTCGACTACTACACCATTCAAACAGAAAAACAAAATCAAAACTGGTTCATCCGTTCGGAACCTACGCTGCCACAGACAGACAAACACACACACACTTTATTAAGTTAAAAACTTAGGGAATGTTTCCCCTTTCAGCAGTGGGGGAAGCGTCAACAGGTCACCGAAAAAAAGAAACAAAGACATGGAAATACTTAAGGCGCTGTCATAGCACCATTTTTGATCCACACACACGTTTTTTTTTGTATAGTAGATCGGCGTTGACCACCAACTCGCCTGATGTTAAGCGACGTTGTGGTCTAAGATGGAGCACGACGACCTATAAGGTACTTATTCAGTCTAGCCTTGAAGTTTACTAGAGTGAAGAAGTACAAAGACGGCAGTTGAGTGCGGCGCTACAAGTGCGCTACTGCTCAGACCCGTCTTCGGAACGGTTACGCCGGACTACATCCCGAAACACGACTAGGTCGTTTCACGGCATGGCTTGGTCCGGTGGGTGGTAACTAGCCGCGGCCGAAGCCGCCCACCAGAGTTTGCTACCCGGTTAGCACTACCCGGGGAACACGTGCTTACTTTAGCTGCTTCATTTAAAGTTGAAAATCGTAAAAGTATCATATTGATGGTAAAATGAGATCGGAGCGTTAAATTACATTTTTTGCCGTTTTTACTGGTATTCATCGTAACAAGGACACAAATAAAAATAATTTGCTTGGTTAAACTTTAGAGAACTAATCTGGCTATTTAATGATCGAAAAAAATGTGGTGTAATTCCTGAAAATTTTGAGAACTAAGTACGTATCAATGGTTATGTAAGATGATACTTTGTGTGATTATTGTTTTTCCAAAATGAGAATGCTTTTCAAAATTGTTCTTCGGTTAAACTATAGTTGGTTGTTTCTTCTACCAGTTGTATTTTTTTGCACCTGATCAACACAATTCTTCATATCAAATTAGGCGCCAACAAAATACTTGTTTCTGGTGATTTCGTGTAATACCGGGCCTTAAACGTATCAGATATTGATAGTTTAGATAAAATAAATAAGTCCTAAACCCCTTCATTGGCTTCCCTACCATCATTGCTATGACTAGGTATTTCTTAACCCGGGTTAAAACATGTAATTTATAAGACATGGTATACGCCAAAATGCTTTTAGGTCACCTTTTAACCGTCACAGCTATGATGTACGATCAGACAGCTTTTAGCATGAACGATCGAGTAAAACTAGGTTGTTCAGAATTACATGCCTACGTGAAATAATATTTGGTATTAGCTAATTACAAACATTATTTATTTTTAACGCCCGACGCAAAAACGACGGGGTGTTATAAGTTTGACGTCTCTCTCTCTCTCTCCCTATCTCTCTCTTTCTCCCCCCCCCCTCCTTCTCCCTCCCTCCCTCCCCCTCTCACTCTCTCTCTCTCTCTCTGTGTGTGTGTGTGTGTGTGTGTGTGTCTGTCTGTGGCATCGTGGCTCCCGAACGGATGAACAGATTTTATTTTTTTTTTTTTTGTTAGAAAGGTGATGTAGTCGGAAGTGTTCTTAGCTATGTCTGATGAAAATCGGTGTCGGGGTTTTTTTTTAAATTTTAATTTATACTTGTAATATTCCAACGCAGTTTTACAGTCAGAAGCAAGAAAGGGTTATGAAGGCATCACTTTAATATTTTTATAGTTAAACTAACAGATAATATAATATATCGCCATATCTTTCCCTCGAAGGGGCTGGGAGAGGTATATTACAACACCCACACTTCTTCGGACGATATCAGTCTCATATGTGACAGGGAGCGAGCCTGTCGGCAACTCTATACATATATGTGTACTATTGCCTGCAACTTCGTTTGCGTTTATTCAGAAAATAGTATCCAAACTCGTAGACTCTCCTCGTGATGTACTGTAACTAATTATCAAATTACGAATAAAATATGTTACCAAAGAGATCAGAGTCCAACTTTAAAACGAAAAAAATACTGGCTGGTTTTGAGCAGAGTTTTAATTTTAGTTGCCAGTTGTTATTTTAGTACCAACTACGTACTATTCTGTGGTGTTGTCTGACGCATTTGGTAAGCGGCGCGTTATTTTTTATTAACTTACTTACAAAATTTCACGACAAAAAGATTTATTTATTCAGAAAAAAGTATCCAAAACTTTCCTTGTGACATACTTCAACTATTTATCAATTTTCATCAAGATACGTTCAGCCGTTTAGCCGTGAAAAGCCTACAAACAGACAGACAAATAGAGTTACTTTCAATTTTATAATTAGTAAGGATAAGGATATTAATATTAAAAAAAAAACTGATTATAGTTCTGCACTAGCGCATGTATTTGAGTAAGCTGCAACCTTGTTTAGATCAAATATTTCGTTTGTTTACACTACAGAAATCTTGGCAAGGTATATTTTCTGTATATTTTCTAGCACATCCAACCTTCAAATAACGATCTTTCTCATCCAAATTGTGCCAAGCAATGCTCCTTGAAATACATCGTCTGCGTTAACCGACGACTTCGTACCTTATAGACATCAGACATCTCATCACTTTTTTGTAAAAAAATATCACAACAGACTTATTGGGTATTAAATTAAAATTAAATTAATTTAATACCCATAAATTAATTAAGTAATCTTAGGAAATTATACTGGCGTTTTATAAACATTGATTTTTGAGCTAAAAATGCGCAGTAAATAATTCATACTTCTGGTAGAGACAAAGTCTGCACGAAGCGATTTCAGACGTCCTATCTTTCTCTCACAATCTTTCGGAGTAGTTTCCGTTCGGATCCCACAAATTTTAAACTCAATTTGTTAGAATCTCAGTCGACTTTTATAAATTTTGGAATAAGGAAATCGAGTATAAATCGGATCGGAAAAATGAATCACGTGTAAAAACTTATGAATACGGACTGAGATTCAAATCGTTTGAGTTTACATTTTTTGGAATCCGAACGGAAACGTTTCCGAATGATAGTGAATACCTATGCAGAACTGCTTCTTAATAAGAACTGCCAAGGAGTGGAACGCACTTCCTGCCTCGGTGTTCCCCAGCAATAGTTACAACCTAAGTCTCTTCAAGACAAGAGTGAATAGGCATGGGCAAGCGTGCTTCATCTTAGACCGCATCGTTACTTTCCATCAGGTGTGCTGTCAAACGTAGGCCTATTTAATAATTACTACGTACAATAAAAAACTACCGCAAAGTATAAAAGAAATAAATATTGACATTATCAAATTTCGGCTCTAGAATTTATTAATTGACAAAACTTATTATTCCGTCAATGAATTCCTAAATGACATGACATCATAATTATATGATGTAATAATTTTTATATATTTTTTTACTATGATATTGAAGGAACGTAATAATATAATGTAACTAGCTGTCACCCCGCGACTTCGTTCGTGTTTATTATTTATATTTATATATATATGTGAGCTATCCTATCTCTCAAGTTGGATCGAACTGCACATGGTGTGCGAATTTTATTATAATCGGTTAAGTGGTTTAGGAGTTCATTGAGGACAAACATTGTGACACGAGATTTATATATATTAAGATATATACTTAATGATTATGAATTTATAAAAAAATGCATGCCCTGGTGCTAGAGCACGGTGAGACTAAACATTGTTAAATTAAAATCTATTTCAAACGTTGTTTGTGCATTAAAACATTATGAAAGTTAATTAAAAAACACTGTACCAACCCCACCTGTGTGGGATAAGGGTGGATGATGATGATTTCTGATAAAACAAAAACGAAAAGTTTTTTGACCAACTTTTTGAACAATATCTATCAAAACCATTGTTGCGAAAAAAGTGAATAGAACACACTCTAGCGAGTCGCCGTAAGTTTTATGCCGATATGTAATGCCAATGCTTTGTCTGAAAGGGTTCACTCTAGGCAACGTGTCTAAGTAATGTGATCTCGTTGGCCTGTACCATATTAATCCAAGGGCTAGACAGGATGCGCGCGACACTGATAAATAGCTAGGTCAGTTCAGGAACCACTTGTCATCTTGTCCCTCTAATAGGACCCACTTTATTAAGTGGAAATTGCGTTCCACGAGGTCATTTTGTTACTTTTTGTCCGTTTTGTTTCCCAATTTGTAAGATCGTGTCACATCATTGTTTACTCCAGAAAAATGGTAGAGACGGTGAGTAGGTTTTAAATCTATTTAAAGTTGAAGTATCTGCAAAAGCCTTTTTACTCCTCGGTGGCCTCGGTGGCTTAGTTGGTAGTGAACCTACGTTCTGAGCTTAGGGGCGTGGGTTTAGTTTCCACCTAAGACAAACATTTATGTGACGAACATTTGTGTTGGTTCTGTGTCTGGTTGTTAATATCTATTTAAGTATGTATTCAAAAATACATAATTATGCACGTATACAGCCATAGTAAGTACACGCTTTGCTTAGTTTGGGGTTAGTCGACTCAGTGTGCAAAATGCTCCGAATAATTATTTATTGTCTACTAGCTGCGCCCCGCGGTTTCACCCGCAGTTAAAAAGTATCCTATGTGCTATTCTAGACATCATCATATCGTATCCATCTCTGTGCCAAATTTCATCCAGATCTGGCGTGAATGAGTAACAAACATCCATCCATCCATCCATTCTCACAAACTTTCGCGTTTATAATATTAGTAGAATTTATACATCATTGTCTTCAACAGTTTTCATTAATATGAAATTGATATCATAAGAAAAAGAAACAAGAATTTAAAGACGTCTCGTGACTAGACGACATAAATGCCGGAGCTATCAGCATAATTATCGAAATAACAATAGAGGAAATAACGAATAATGGGATCGTAAGAAACCAACAGACCTACAAATTTCAATGGCATCTAATTAAATTTAGTAGATATCTACTAGATGGTGCCCCGGTGACATCTTGGGGTGGTTTGGTGATGGTCCTGGATGTGATTCGACCCGGATGATTTTATGCATACAATACATTAATATTAAGACTAATAATATTTGATACCACAAAGAGAAAACAAATTCAAGAATCGGCACAAAATATCTATGGTCCTAACTGGTAACATCCGCATACCTAATGTTTTTTTTTATGGAACCGTCGCCACACCTTTCTCCCCGAAGGGGCTAGCAGAACCAGACCCACACTTCGCTGGACAATATTCAGTCCTAAATGTGACAGGGGCGAGCCTGTCGCCATACACCGGGCTTCAGTTGTGTGGCATATATTTATTACGTACATAAAGTTCCCACAATGAAATTTATTTATTTATTTATTTATTTATTTATTCATAACACACATTACAGAAATTAATAAAAATAGTACAAAATTTAGTGAACTTAAAATAGATCTGTATTAATTTCCAATATTATGTATGTCTAGGAGCATTTTAATAACAAATTAAATAATCACTAGCGAGCATAAAACAACAGAATAAAATTAAGTAATGAGTTCAAATTTAAACATTTTGATTTTACATTGATTGCTAAATTATTATAGATTAATATTCAGTAAGTAAAAAAATACCAAATTTTATGATGCTCACTCACTTATGATGCTTAGAGTACAGAAGCTCCTTCAACAGTTCACAAATCAATAACTGCACAGTAATCGGGCACCATTACGGATCCGCTAGCGGAGACTCCCACACGCTGAAAGCCTTTGTTTCCGAGGAACCATTTGTCAATGACAAGGGGCCGCCACAATGGTTCAAGGGCAACCTGCCATTTGAGAAGCATTGTCATGGAACTGGTGGACTTTTGATTTCCTGCCAAATTGAGGTCGGTGAGCTCATTTCGGTAATGACGCGCTTTATGGGCAGATCTCGTATGATGCTTGAATGGAGAACTAGTCTGGAACTTTGTAATGTATTGTTTAACTTTTTGAATGTTTTTACTTGACTGTTAGAGGGTTATGTTTTTCGCGCGTATATTGTATGTATGTATATTTGTTTGGAAAATTTCTTTATTACCTCTTGTCTTCCAAACGGATGGATGGATTTTGACAGTCAAGATAGTATTCGTACTAAAACCCAAGTGTCCTTGTTTTCTTTTTCAAACACCTGTTTAAGTATCAACTAAGTTGTTTGACAATTGGGTACAAGAAAACAAGGATTTTTGGTGCAAAATAGTGGAGGCTTACTAAATTCGTGAATAAACAAAATAATCAAACCTATCGAGTAGGATAACAAAATAAAGGAATTGAAAAGGGGATTCCATAATAAAATTAAGTATTTAATCAGTCAGGTCTTGATTTTGTTATCAGACCTCGCCGTTAATAGCCCATTGCTGATAATAGATCCCACTCTCCTGCACGCACTCATTAGGGTCTTGGGCTATTTATACTTTTTACAAAAAGAAATGGCAGTGTCATTTTAAGACTCAGAAGTTTACTTATTTCTTGCCCAGTTTCTATGTAATCAGGCTAGTAGGCGAGGCACAAAGCAAAGTTGGACCAACTTGTCGGAAGTCAGCTTGACCTTGTGATCCATTATGAGTCATCTCAATCGGTCTGGCTCGGCGTTCGTCTTCATAAAGATGGGTCCACACTGGAGTTTCTTTTTGTGGAGCAACATTCTTAAATGTTAGCAGGCAACAGTAAAAGTTCTTATTTTTTTAAATGTTTGTTAGTGCCATATAGTAACGTTACCAACCTTTTTATTAACCCCCGACGCTAAAACGACGAGGTGTTATAAGTTTGACGTGTCTCTGTGTGTGTGTGTGAGTCTGTGGCATCGTAGCTCCCGACCGAATGAACCAAGTTTGAATTTGTTTTTTTTTTGTTTGAAAGATGAATTAGTCGGAAGTGTTCTTAGCTATTGAGCATACCTGCTTAATAAAAATTGGTGTGAATCAAAATCGGTTTTTTAAATTTTAATTTGTACTTGTTTTAAAGCCCTTACCTTCCCTAATATTTTTATGAACGATGACTATCTGTCAGATTTTGTGGTTTTGGGCTATACTGCTTGCCATTAGGCCAGTAGTCTGCTCTTGATCTTCGTCAACAATACATGTGAAGCACCCTCTTGCTTCACTACCGCCGCTCTACCGATTACCACACCCTGATCCTAGGTACACGTGATGTCGTAATCACACCGCTGCTACCGCTATGGATATGGTTCCCTGATAGCTTCCCCGCGTCGAGCTGTGTATACAGGACTATATTTACACCGAATCACCATACAGTTCCCCACCACCACACGAAGAACGACGAGTCCTGGAGGGCAGGAAGACTTTTTTTAATTTTCTTTTTCCTTTTTTGACCTTTTTTTGACTTTAAGTCCCAAGCACATCTAGAGGCTGGCCGCATTTTTATTCATCGACCCTGAATACTCAGGTCATTCGTAGTTCTTTCGTTTGTCCTGAACGCCTAAATCTCCTAGCGTTGGTCGCTCTCTGTCAAAAGGCTTAATGGCCGCGCTAACAATGTTGTGTAATGTTAAAATAATTCACAATCTAAGAGCGCTGCTAATGTTGGTGTATGATGACAAAGCCTGGCGATCTTCTGTTAATATTTTCACTTCTTTGTACGACATGATATCTATCTTCTCTTTTATTTTGTCTATACAATATATGCTCTCGTTAGTCTTCCCCGTCCTATTTTCCTTCTACCTTTTCCCTCTGTGGTGGTATTCAATGCTTGATTAGTCTGTTATGCATGTCGTACAAGGAGACCAAACATCTTGCCTTTTAATGTTAACATGATGCTCTACAAAAAGTAACTTCATTGTGGACGCACCTTGAAAACCAGAAGGCCGCTGACTGATTACGATGGATATGTTTACTGCGGGAGCTTACAGGATATTTGGTGTTTGATTTCTTTGTCAATAAAGGGTTATGAGCTACTAGTGGCGTCTCACGTATTTACTCTCCAAGAAAGATTTTACCTACTTTTTAACAAACTTCCGAAAAAGATGAGGTGCAATATTTGTCTGTATGTTTTTTTTGAGTGTGTTCATTGATATTTTCGCCAATTGTGAACCGATTAAAAAAAACTTTTTTAGTTTGAAAGGGTAAGTATACTCTCAAGGAGGTTCCTTTATCATCAAGTCAGGATCTGACTATGAAATGTCAAACGTGCATAAGTACATGCACAGTTAGTTACGTTAAAGCTTTTAATAAAGTAAGTAATAATGAATGGTGAGTAAACTATTCCCAAAGAGGGCTGGTATCAAGCAAGCGGCCGGCCGCTAAGCCAAATCTTTTATAGTGAGTATGATGACAGTGAGTTAACGAAATTGAAAAAAAATGGTCAAGTGCGAGTCGGACTCGCGCACTGAGGGTTTGTTACAAACCTGTAAGTATATAAGTAAAAATGATTTCATGAGAAAATGGGTAGTGTGTTTAAAATTTTTAAATTTATTTTTATTATTATGATGTGACTAAAAATTCAGACAAGATTCTGAGTTCACGGGAAGCACCCTGTAGGTCTTGATTCCCTTGCGAGTCTCGTAAAATTTGCAGCATAAACAACTGTATCTTTTGATTGCGTTGGCTTAGAAGTTTAATTTTTTCACAGCTCTATTTTTTCAGCTAGATACCATCACGTGTTCCTGAGAAAAAAGATCTTGACATACAGGCAGACGGACAACAAAGTGATCCTATAAGGGTTCCGTTTTTTCCTTTGAGGTACGGAGGAACCCTAATTAAGACACTGGTAACTATCTGGTACTATCCTGACCCCACTTAATGGGATAAGGGAAGGAAGAAGATAGTAAGTGTTAATTGTCCATTGTCTTTGTTTTGTTTGTGTGTTCCGGCATCCAGTGTGAATAACGCTTCACAAGCTTTTTAGGGGGTTTTCCCTCTACAAAAAACTACATGTAAGAAGTTATAATTTGTTTAGGACATTTAGGACCGATTTCACCAGTGAATATAAACGCGATTAGCTCATTTTAAACTTGGTTTACGTAAATAACTGAGGTTAAACAGTCATTTTGCTTTCACTAAACGTAGTTTAATAAATCGCGATTAGTAGCATAAATGGTGAATTCGGCCCTTTAACACACACATTTTAACTTTTTGCATGTGCGAAATTATCTGATCTCATTTTTTTTTTTTTTTTTTATGAATGACTAATGCTGTTGGCCGCTGAGGCCTCTACAGCGTACCGGACGTAAGGCAAGCGCGGAGGGCGCAGGACCTTAATAGATTTTAGTTATTTAAAGCTAAGGGCGGCTGGCACAAGGGCACCACTAAGGTACGGACCTCGGCTTGGACCGTCGCCGGGGGGGGGGGGGGGGAGTCGATTTGCCCAGGCAACCCAGAGGGGGTTTGCGTTATAAATAAATAAATAAATAAATATTGTTTAATTAATTTGAGTAAGTATTGTTTGAAACAATATCATAATTACTGGCGGTAAGTAATGAACAATTATGAGAGTAAGTAATATCACAACGTCACAAAGTTCCCCTTCTTCTCATCATCCAATTTTCATTACGGTACTCAACACACATCTTTGCAACATGTTCCTGTACTTTCCCTGTTCCATTCCTTAAAAGCACCATATATTATCTAAGCGTAACCAGGGACGAACTAGTATTCTAGGCCGCCCTAGGCCGTGTTACCAGCTACCCGTTTATCTTTTACTAGCTGCGCCCCGCGGAACTACCTGGAGCAAAAAAGTACCCTATGTCCTTTTCTGTACTCTTTGGCAATGTGTATGCAAAATTTCATGGTGACTTCGTTGACTAGTTAAGGCGTGAAAGCGTAACAAACAAACAAACATTCATAATATTAGTTAGGAATAAGGCGTGAGGATAAGGATTAGGATTTACTACTGTCTCTGTCACGCGAAAAGTATAACCCACGGTTAAGGAGTAGACTATGTGCTATTCCAGACTATAATCTATCTCTGTGCCAAATTTCATCAAACTGATCTGATCAGCCGTTCTGGCGTGATTGAGTAACAAACATTCATCCATACATCAAAACTTTCGCATTTATATGTCCTAATATCCTTTTTCTCAATTGGCCACCCAAAACAAATCAAATCAAATGTCTTCAGACAAAACACTAAGATATTTTTTTTAAATTAAATTAATTAAAAAATTAATTAAATTAATAAAAAAAAAAAATTTAAATTTGTTTTAATTTTTTGGCTTAGAACTAGTAACATTATAATTCCTTTATGTACTGGTTACTTGGCGGAAGTGCTAATAGCCTTTCGTATCAGGCCGCTCTAGGCCCAGATCTCTTCGGCCTTAGATAAAGTCCGCTTCTGTACGTATTACAACCATGAGAGCTTTCAAGACGTCTCGTTGTTTATACAGACATTCTGTGGAACTGAGTTGCGATGCAGCTCGAAATGGGGTCTGAATACAATGGAAATGCGGTGCTGTGGCAGCAAGAATACCTATTACAGAGGGAGGTGGAAGTTTTAGATGAATGTCAGACAGCGAGGAGCTTGCTTCGTAAGTTTCAAGCTGACTTGAAAGACGGGGCAAGTACGTAACTTTAATGTGAGTAGCATTTTCTTGGCTAAAGAGACTGGCAGAGGTGTATAACACCGACACTTCACCGGACGATATTCAGACCCAAATGTGACAGGGGGCGAGCCTGTCGATATACACCGGGCTCTAGTTACGTAGCAGATGAAATTAAATACGTACGTATGTTCACAAATGAATAAATTGGTGAGTGCCGTCGGCTGGGATCGAACCCGCTTCTTCTGGCTTGAGAAGCGAGCCTTCATCTACTAGGCTATCATCGCTTTAAAATTTTATACAACGTATAAATAGTTAAATTATTTTAATAAAAAAATTATAATATGCATTATATTCAATTATAGTAATTAAAATAAAATTCATTTATTTCAGGTAAGTAACTGAAAGCCATGCAATAGTTATTTGTTTTGCAAGGCTGCAAAGTTGTTTTTTGGCGCAAGTACTTATGTTGAAATCCGAGCGAACTAAAAACGTTAAAAGGGTCAAATATAGAATCCTAAGCGTGCCGAGGGTTTCAAAATTACGACGCACAGAATAACTTTGCTGCCGAGCAGACCACAAAACTTTTCACCTCACTACAAGGATGAAAATCATGGGTGCCAATTTTTTTTTTAATAAGATTAAAAAGTTTTATTTTATGCAGTCATCATGCTGGCCAGTACGATTATACTAATGAGGTTGGCGCAATGTTACAAAATGCATTTCCAGAGGACTAGCAGGGTAGAAAATTACTGAAAAGAAAGGTTCGAATTTTAAAAACTCTTTCCACGCTAGCAGATAAAATGCATTTTTGCACTCAGATTTCGAATGATAAATAACACCATTACGAGCTTGCGAGCTGAAAATATATTTACAAAAGTTCTATTAAAAATAAGGAGATTTTACCAAAGCGTTTTTTTCTAGAAAATATATTTAAGAACCACACTTTTCAGAAGCACATTTTATAAGGAATAAGGTCGGGTTGTCCCATCTCCACTTAACGCACGTGTAAACGTTAAAAATAACACTAAATAATCCCAGAAAAAGCGTTGTTTCACAAAATGTTGACCTTAACATACGTTAAAAATTAACGAATACGATTTATGTAATCGGTGCTGTGCTCACTGGTTAACGTCATTTTATACTCAAACAGCTGCTTATTCTACACTCTCCACTGGCGGCCGAAATAAACTTTGACATGCGATTATTTACGAAATGAACCAAACTTTTGTATTTAACGGGCGTAAAACATACTACGTATCATCATCATTATTTGATTTACGTATGTTATTTGTCGCATAGTATAAAAATATACTCCGCCAGGTATAGCATTTAGAAACACGTAGTGACGTCAATCGATGCTTATGGAAGACCGAAATAAGTTATTCACAACAAGATAAAAAGAGATGGATAACGATAATAATAATAAATTTTAATAAATTTTATTTATTTGAATCAAAAATATTACAACAAATGTTATTTAGTTTTAGTTTCATGCATGCAACGATGACGTCATTAAGTGTTTGCTGAATGTAAGACTTTGTTTTTTTGGATCATGAGTTTGTCGTACATAATATGTTATGTTAACCAACTATTTGAAACAACCCGCCCTAAGAGAAAAACAATTGATTTACTACTTCAGTGCTATTATGCGTTTTTAAATTAATTAGGTACCAGCCCGCGGCCTCGTTCAAGTTTCATTGCACTCAAATAGCTAGCTGGCTAGCTTACTAGCTAGCTAGCTTATTTGCTAGTAGTGCTTGTTAACTAGCTAGCCACTACTTCTTAATATGTATTAGACATCCAAATTTAGAAACAAGAACTTTACCTCGCTAAATATTAGTGTAAATAGTGTATTTTACTGTAATAGTGATAATGGGGTGTTAAATAACTACTAGAAAACACGTAAATCTTAATTACACTCGCAAATACGTTTAAATTAATGTTTTTCATTAAAAGATCACTTAGCAGCGGTGTCTATACTTAAGCGGCACCTAACCCTTCATGTGCCGACTTAATTAATCAAATTTAACGACCCGTACAAAGCTTTTACAATTCGCAACATTGTTACAGGTCATATTAACGGTAGTGATGGACGGAGGACGAAATTCGGCATCGATCTTAGGCCGAAATACGGAATCTCAACATAACATAAACATATCGTCACGCCTTTCCCCCGAGAGGGCTGGCAGAGGTGTAATACAACACCCACACTTCGCCGGACGATATTCAGTCCCAAATGTGACAGGGGGTGAGCCTGTAGCCATACACCGGGCTCCAGTCATGTAGCAGATGACATACAATACGTACAAATGTTCACACAATTAACAAATTGGTGTGTGCCGTCGGCTGGGTTCGAACCTATTCTATCTATTTCTGGAGCTGTTTTAGCTGTTCTTCACGTTTTTGTGTGTGTATTCCATGGCATTCCCGATGCAGGGAATCCTAGTGGGAAGCTATGAATGTCAAATATTATCTTTTTATTTGAAATGGTATCACAAACTGTCAAACTGATGTAATGCAGTCTGAAAGAATTTACAACATAACGTATTTCAGAATTCAGACGTGAATTCATTGATCTATATAATTAAAAAAAAAAACAATGCTTATAAAATCGACAGCCCGTCAATCATATAAACCTGTTTCGACTTTTGTTGATATTTTAAATCTGCTGGACCGACTTCGAAATATTTTTTATGGGACCAACTCTAAAGTGTGATCTAGCAAACAAAAAAACATCAGAATCCAGTCCATAATTCATAATTCATAAATCCATAATTCGTGGAGTATCACGTAACATACAATCCATACAAAGAAAACATACGCGTCGAATTGACAACCTCATCTTTTTTGTAAGTCATCTAAAAATAAACCAGCTGCTCAAAAGTTAGCCCGAATTCGGCTTCGCGTATTTATCTAGCGCAGACCATCACTACTTCAAGATTTTATTACACCAGACTGTGTCGAAAATGTTGAAATTCAGATTAAAGCCTAATGGAACGTGCCCTTCCATTGTAAGAAAATGATAATAATCTTGAAGGGTCTACTTACTCAAAATTACTAAGAAATTCTAAGCATGGTTTCGAATAAGCTAAGTAATTGGATACGTTGAAAAATTTCAGTACAAAACGCTGAGGGCAATTAGGTTTAAGAAAGCGCAGAGTTTAATTGTAAATCCTGAAATTAAATAAATTTTGTCTATGAAAATCGATGTAACATAACATATCTGGAGGGGGCTGGCAGAAGTGTAATACAACACCCAGACTTCGCCGGACCATATTCAGTCCCAAATGTGACAGAGGGCGAGCCTGTCGCCATACACCGGGCTCCAGTCATGTAGCACGTGACATACAATACGCACATATGTTCACACAATGAACAAATTGGTGCGTGCCGTCGGCTGGGTTTGAACCCGCTCCCTCAAAATCCTAAATCGATGTATGTATGTATAAAGTATGTTTCCTACGGACTTTAAAGCCGCTTACGCGATTTAGAATATTTTTTAGGCAAGCTTAAAAAAGAGCCTAGCGGGTAATCCTGTGAAGTTTGGTTAATCAGATAATTTTTTTCGTGATGAAATTTGGTTCAGAGATAGTTGGGATCGCGCGGGTGAAACAGCGGGGTGCAGCCAGATTTAAATAACTCCACTAGCCCGAAGGTACGTTATGTAGTAACGCCGATCGTAACTTTCGTCCCATTTATGTTCTGTTTCTGGTTAAATTGTTTCAGTTATATTTTGTACTTTGTATTACATGCCCATGTTTCTTCAAAAACGACTGGCTCATCTGCGGACCAAACAAGGCTTACCTGCAGGCAGAATACGCAACGCGACAACGGTATGTCGACTCTTTTTATCGAGACAGACGTATATTTACATATAGCTTTGTCACGTTCTCGCACAAAAAGTGACGAGATGGATTTTGTCGCTCGCGCTTGATATTAGGGCTGCCCGCGGCTTCTCTAGCGTTTTATGCTTATGGAACCCAATTATTGTTTGTACAGAATTATATTTATGAAAAGAATTTGTAAAATCAGATTACTTAGTTCCTGAGATTAGCTCTTACCTTACATATAGGTAGTAAATAAATAGTAAATGAGAAACGGTACAAGAACCTAAAAAGTGGACCGCATAAATTAGGTGCTGCACACAATTCATCGTAGTCACAAACAAACGCAACCAGTTGCAACAGTGAAAACTACTGTTGTCTCGTTCTCGCTATAGTCTCTTGTTAGCTCTCTATCTTGCTCTTGCTTTTTTATTGATACACGTAACATAATACTGTCAACGGAGTTGTGTAGTGTCTGTTTGCTTGTAACTATATTGGGTCCACGCGCTGTGTACTAGAAATTCGACTCATGCCGCTTCTAGCATGAATTATTATGTTGAAATATTCGTATCATTTTTGCACACACTGTCATACGACCCCAAAATAAGTAAAGTTTTTACCTACATTTTTTTTTATTTTGAATAGGTCGGCGTTTGACCACCAACTCGCCTGATGTAAAGCTACGTTGTCGTATAAGATGGAGCACGACGACCTATACTTATTCACTCAAGCCTTGAAGTTTTGTAGAGTGAACAAGTACAAAGACGGCAGCTGAGTGAGGCGCTACAAGTGCGCTACTGCTCAGACCCGTCTTTGGATGACTTTGACTGCCAGAGACTGATTAACACACACGCGTATATTTTTAGACACCTATTCCAATAGATAATTAACGTTCAGACATGGAACAAGCTTGAAATCTTTGAATTAACTTACAGACTGGTGCCATGTTTATTAAAACTCAGTTCTGATGATAGAAAGTTTTATTTTATTTTAAAAGCTTTACTTCTTTTTACCCTTATCCTCACTCAGGTGCGGTCAGTACAATACGTACGTTACCAATATCTTCATTTTTAGGGTTCCGTACGCATAGGGTAAAACGGGACCCTATTACTAAGAATCCGCTGTCCGTCTGTCAGCAGGCTGTATCTCATGAACCGTGGACTGTCTTACTAGACAGTTGAAATTTTCACAGATGATGTTGTTGTGGTTATAACAACAAATACTAAAAAACAATAAAATGGCATACATACAACAGACATGATTTTTAGCCGTTTTTCTTTCTACGCTCTGCGGTTTTACCCGCGGTCCCATAGGAATCGGGATCGACATTTTTTTCGGGATAAAAAGTACCCTATGTCCTTCTTTGTACCCCAGACAACATGTATGCAAAATTTCAAGACGATCGGTTGAGTAGTTGACACTTGAAAGCGTTACAAACAAACGAACAAACTCACTTTCGCATTTATAATATTAGTTAGGACGGTACGGAAACCTTCGTGCGCGAGCTCGTATCGCACTTGGCCGGTTTTTCTAAATAACTTCACTCACTGACATCATCCTTACTGTGATTATAGTGATTATGATCTGTAACTGTTTCTTTTTTGTTTTTGCTTTACGGCAATCTGTTCCAAGAGCAATAAGCCACTTCCTTGGCTGATGAATATCTCTTAAATGTAATCTACGAGAGCCATAAACGGTTGATTTTTCCCTAGCAATCTCTTTCTTTGTCTCTTTATAGGAATCTTTTGGTGCAAACTATGGTAGCGATAAAATTTTCGCACTGCCAAAATGTTTCGACTAGCGCTGTTTTAGTTATTTGTAATGCAAAGCTACATTTCGGACACATCTCCAGAAACGAAGACTCAATGGAAAGATTTGTAGTCCAAGGTCAGGTAGCAGGAAAGGGAGGTAGAGGCAGATCTCCTACACGCTGGACGGATCTCATCAAGACAGCACAAAAGCTTCCATGACGGAGTGCTCTCGTAATGCGACGAACCGGCTAAAATGGAGAAGCATTGCGAGAGCAGTAGCTACCGCCGCCGGGGAGACTGACGACAATGAAGACCCACCATGTACCACCATCTTAGTGACCACGACCACTATGCCAAGAGTGCCCGATTAAGAAGAAGAATGCAAGGCTGCAGACTATGAGTACCTATATGTCTAGAGAGTTTTTTTTACTCCCCCATCTAGGGTGATTTGGCGACGCACGTCTTGTGCATTTGCCAGTGTCAAGTTAATATAGTTATTTACAAATGATGAAGTGATGATGATAAGGTGATGATGACGATGATGAATCCCTCCCCTTTCTCTATTTCAGTAAACTGATGGATACTTTACTGAAATTTAAAGTGGAGTTCTGTAGATAGCACGAAAAGTCACGTTTCGCGATGTTTGTAATATTTGCCCACACTTGCACGTTAACCAAACGATAAAGGGGTAAAACGATAAAACGTTCCGAAGACGGGTCTGAGCAGTAGCGCACTTGTAGCGCCTCACTCTACTGCCGTCTTTGTACTTCTTTACTCTACAAAACTTCAAGGTTAGAGTTAATAAGTGCCTTATAGGTCATCGTGCTCCTTCTTAGACCACAACGTCGCTTAACATCAGGCGAGTTGGTGGGCAAACGCCGACCTATTCTACATAAAAAAATTAAAAATAAAAATGAATAAAGGTTGATAATCCACCGTTATTACAGGTTAACACTCGAAGAATCACAAGATTTGTGACATCGCCAAGCGGTTCCAACGGAAGACCAGCGCCGGTTAACAGCCGGCATTATGCTGAGTTGGGGCCGTTTTGTGACCTTGTAGATTGTACAATTGCCTTAATAATAATAAACCCATAGGCAATCAATTGAATTAGCTTAATATTAGATTAAATTTAAGTTTAAAAAAGAAAAAAGAAAAAAAAACCCTTAAAATAGTTACACCTGTAAAAGGGGTGCAACCACGTCCGTAAAAAATCGCCATACAATTTAAGTTGTCACTTTCGTCCATGTGGACAGATATCCAATGCCTGAAAATGTTAAAAATTGTTGAAATGTTAAAGAATGTTGAAAATGTTAATGTTTTTAATTTTAAAAGGTCACAAATTAACTTGTTTTCTTTCTTTCTTTCTTTCTAGATTTAGAAAATAATACAAAATTACTACAACACCTTTCTGTTTCCCGCCAAAAACTCCAAGAGAGAGTTCCGTACCTACTGGCTATGAACGAAAAGTGACAGGCCAACTTTGATATACTAGTGTGCGTGAGAGGTTCGTCTTATACTAGGGTTGCGTCATACATTTTGTTAATTTAGAACCTAACAGTTGGCTGTTACTTTTTTCGTTGCGTGCAATGTTTTTTTCAGTCCATCTGGACGTATCATTTATCAGAGGCTGCAGGTTTGTTTTTTGGCGCGACTGCTTGTATTAAAACCTGAGTAAGCGAAGGATTCTAGAGTTAAGCCATGAGCAAAGTGTGTGGAACTATAGAATTCTGAGCGTAGCGAGAGTTTCAAAGGCACGAGACGCAGGATAATTTAGGAGCTAAACACACAACTTTTCACCTCACTATTGCGAGGAAATTCTTAGGTGCCAGATAGAATTAAAAAAGTAGAAAAAAAAAATCACATAATCGTCGTCGTGCTGGCCAGTACGATTATTCTAAAAATGAGGTTGAGACATACAATAAGTGTTATAATGCATTTTCAGTGGACTGGCAGCTTAGAAAATTATTGAAGAGAAAGGTTCCAATTTTAAAAACTCTTTCCACGCGGTCTTTGTGCTATTTAGCGGTACTATTTAGCGGTTAAAGTGCACTTTTGCACTCAGTCTTCGAATGATAAACAGAACCTTTCCGAGCTTGGAAGGTGAAAAATTCAATGGTGTCGAGAAAGAGCGGGGGGAGTCTTAGCGAATTACTCAAGACATTAATATCATAAGTATATTCGATCCATGGATATGTAAACGAGATGACTTGCGTCTTTAAAGTCGTTAGCATCATGACTCTGCTAAATCATGATTGTAGGGCAAAGAGCACTTCCGCAAAGACTTGCTATAATTATATAGATATAAGGTATATAATTATATACCATGTAGGTGTGTAAGAAACAATCAAATCACATGTAAAAACTACATTAACGAAAAGAGGGTATTATAAGGTTAAGAATTAT
Organism: Peribatodes rhomboidaria; assembly: GCA_911728515.1. Lineage (NCBI taxonomy): Eukaryota > Metazoa > Arthropoda > Insecta > Lepidoptera > Geometridae > Peribatodes > Peribatodes rhomboidaria. The sequence continues at coordinate 6,768,719 of OU452190.1, forward strand.
TTAGAAGATAAAGATGTCTGGAGCATTCCACTTCCGCCAAGTAGCCACTAGTATTTATAGATATTACCTAGTTGTAAGCCAAAATTTGTGAGACTGTAATTTATTTATTATTTGAAAAAATAATGCCCCTCAGTTTCTTGCCTGTTCTTCTGAGTAGAGGCTCTTTATCCGAACAAGGCGGTCGAGTCTATTTAAATAACTTTGACGTTCATAAGTGTATCTTTGATAACTAACTTGAATAAAAACATTTTGACTTTGACTTTGACAATATAGAGCTGAGGTAATTTGATGTAGGTATTACCTATTGTTGTAATTAAATACTTACTAGTAAGAAATGAACACGTTAATTGTAGGATTATAGTTTTATAAGTACTGTTTATATAAAGTAGGTGTAAAATATAATGTTAATAAAATGAAAGCGAATCCTAATTTTATTATTATTGTATTGTCATCGAAGTTACGTTAACAGCTCAATAGGGCATGCGGGATCAGTTGATACTAAATAAAAGCTTGTAGGTACCTAAACTAGCGTTCTCTCTGTACTAATAATTAATGACGGTCAGCCTAGTTGGCACATAACTTAAATTATACACGTATGGCTCCCTACAGTCAAGTGGTCAGCAACACAATTTGCTCCTTAAGGATTTCCGTCCACCTACAAGATTAGCATCCGACCGCCTCGCAATGGTATTAATGTAAAATGAACTTAAAACTTTGCTCCATAAAGTATCTTTTAGATCAACTCGCCGAGCTGCTGGCGAGTGGTGATCACGGGTGCCCACGCGCGACCCGCTCTGAACAAGTTACATTATTAAAAGAAAAACAAAAAACCTGGCTGCAAAATGTTGTATCCTATGTCACTTTTACTATTAAGACGATTCTAATGACACCTCACATGTGACATCCATCAAGCTGTTTAGGCTGTAGGGCGTGCCAAAGAAACCTACGAAGAAGAAAATACCTACGCATACACCGCTCACAATAAATAATATTCCGCTACAACTGAAAACTACTGAAAAATACCTAGGTTTACACATGGACACCCATCTATCGTGGAAAGCCCATATTGACTACATCAAAACAAAACTGGTAGCACTCCGAAGCTCCATCCGCCACATAGTGCGATGTATCCCAAGTAAACTACGTCTCACAATTTACAATGCGCTTGTAAAGCCGCACCTTCTATACCTTGTTGAAATCTGGGGAAATGCTGTCAAAACCAGAATATCCGAACTACAAATTTTACAAAATAAAATTATTAAAACTATTTTTAACTACCACTACCTAACACAAACTGATAAGATTTACAAAGAAACTAAATTAATGAACATAAAACAACTATACGTCTACAATACTTGCATTTTTATACGAAAAACCATGAATAAAAACGTTCACACGAATCTGCAGTTCACCAAACGAAAACAAAATGTTTCATACCCCTGCACTCGCCGCGGTAGCTTCATTGTTTTGCCAAAGACACGGACTAACTACGGTAAAACTATGATAACTTTTGAAGGTGCGCACCTCTTCAACAAAATACCTTCGGATATAAAAAAAGTAACCATATTTAACGCGTTCAAAAAGCGTCTTAGTGAACATGTTCTTAAGATGCAAATTTAAATAATAAATATTTTGTTATTTAAATTTGCGTCTTGTTACTGAGTACCTAGATCTGCATGATTTATACGCTATGCTGTTAATAGCTTCATTTGTGTGCTAAACTTTTAAGTAACGTCCAATTAAGTTGTTTTGTTTACTAAATTGTCTTTAAGTACCTATATTTAAGATTTTGTGTGACGACGAACTACCTACCTAATTTACTTATACGATGTATTCTCATGTAAGTGATGTTATAATCTTTAATGAGAATAAATGTCTTTAAACCTAAACCTAAACCTCATAGGTACATACACTCGAAAAACATAACCCTCCTTCTTGCGCAGTCGGGTAAAAAGACGATATTAAAGGACTCAAAGGACTTAGCAGAGGAAAGAAAGGAAAGGAAATTTGAGGAAGTGGTGCGAATGGCTCCAGACCGGAACAAGTGAAGGATACTGACAAATCGCTGGGTGAAGGAAAGTGGTGGTCGCGATCTTCAGCCATGAAGGATCGACCAGTGAGAGAGAAAAAAGTACTCTATGTCACAAAGCATTAAGTTAATTTTTGATTAATATCATTGTATTGTAGATGAACGGATTCTAACTTTCCCACACTTTAGGAACCATTCTCTCTTGACACTTCTAGAACTAAGTAAACTAAGTAACTAGTTAAGTTCGGAACTTCACTCTGTTAGCGCTAAGTGATGTGCTTTTACCTTCGACTTGTGCTAGTCAACTTTAGATCTTATGTCAGATACTTACAGTTTAAAATAGAGCAGCGCTTGTTTCAGGAGGTACCTACGGGTGCTCCTATCAGTATTTATTGAGGTAGAATTTAATGAAGATGATTGATTGCGTCTAATGTTGCAGAAGATGTGGGACCCTATTCGGAGATTTAAGATTTTCATCTCACTTTTTTTCGTCCTTGTTGCTCTCGTTTGAAACGTCATAGGTGTGAAAGTGACCAAGATAAAATCTCATATCATCTCACGTGTAGGAATAGCCCCACTGATATTTTAATGTTCAAAACTGGTTTTGTGAAATTTGTGATAAATTAAAAAGTATGTACTCGTATACCCCCGCAAAAACGACCGGGGAGTTACAAGTTTGACTTGCGTGTGTGTGTGTGTGTCTGTAGCATCGTAGCTCCCAAAGGGATGAACCAATTTTGATTTTGTTTTGTTTGAAAGGTGAATTAGTCGGACGGGTCTGAGCAGTGGCGCACTTGTAGCGCCTCACTCAACTGCCGTCTTTGTACTTCTTCACTTTGCAAAACTTCAAGGCTAGAGTGAATAAGTACCTTATAGGTCGTCGTGCTCCATCTTAGACCACAACGTCGCTTAACATCAGGCGAGTTGGTGGTCAAACGCAGACCTATTCTACATAAAAAAAAAAAAAAAAACGTGTTCTTAGTTCGATGAAAAACGGTGTCGGAAGTTTTTACATTTTTATTTCCTACTTGGAACTGAAGGATTCGGTAAAGTTTGATGTAAAAATTACCCTCTGATCGTCTCGGCATTTTCGGGATAAGCTAGAGAAAGAAGTAACATTTTTATAAGAAAAACAATAAACCCAACTGTAAAGTGTAGTCAGAAACTCCGAAATGCTGTACCCTACGTCACTCTCACTATCAAGACGATTCAAATGACACCACACATGTCGAAATACATCAAGCTGTTTTTAAACAGCTGATACTAAATAAAAGCTTGTAGGTACCTAAACTAGCGTTCTCTCTGTAACTGTAGTGTGCGTGTGTGTGTGTGTGTGTAGTGCGTATAGTTATTTATTAGTAGTTTTTAGTACGCACTACAGTTTACTGTAGTGCGTGCCAAAGAAACCTCATACGAGTATATTTACATACTCATATACATATGTAAATAGCTGATATTGATAGCTGTTTCGCTCGCTTGTGACACTATTATATCCTATTCCCTACTAATATTATAAACGTGAAAGCTTGTAAGAATGGATGGATGGCTTGTTCCTCTTTCACGCCAGAACGGTTGAACAGATCTGGATGAACAGAGGTCACAGAGTCACAGGTCACAGCGATAGATTATAGTCTAGAATAGCACATAGAATACTTTTTATCCGCGAGTGAAACCGCGGGGCGCAGCTAGTTAGATGTAAAATTATAGAATGTATTTTTTACCTGTATTGCTTGTATGGCTTGAAAAAAGTGTTACAAAGTATTCAGAATAATTTTCATTTTGATTTTATAATGGGTTCTCAGAAAAACGTGAACAGGTAATGTTTTTATGAGTTAACGTTTTTCTAAATTGAAAACTGTGAATATCAACATGAAATTTTGAATACTTTGTGACACTGTTTTCATTTCAAGTCATTAATAGAGGAAAAATTATCAAAAATACATTCTAGAATAAAATTATAAATCTAATACATTAGTATCGAGAGCGATCGATACAGCTACCTAGTCTTACCATTCCTGTTAATATTTTATACCCAATATTTTTTTACCGTTTCAGTAATAAAACACTTTCACCTTAACACAAAGCCCAAATTATGAACCATTCGTTGAATATTCAAAGCCAATTACGAAAGCAAACAAAATTACAGGTTATAATATTAGAGGTTAGAACATTTTCTAAGAACTGTGTAACGGTCTAATGACCTAACTGGGACCTAATCAGTTTTAGTAAATCTGAGGCTGTTCATACACGCGGCGACAAGTCGATGACGTATAGCGTTGCGACTTACGTTGTACTTTCGAGTGATGAGTCACTGATATTTTTCTGTGACTTCCTCTTTTTTTGTATGTCATCTGCTACGTAACTGGAGCCCGGTGTGTGGCCACAGGCTCGCCCCCTGTCACGTTTGGGACTGAATATCGTCCGGTAAAGTGTGGGTGTTGTACACGAAATGTTATGTTATGATAGGTAATAAAAGGCACAACAAAATATTTTTACGTAGGCATTGAGTAATGTTACAATGCAATACAAAAACTCTTTATTGACACCAAACACTCGAAAATAAAGGCGCAATGGGTGGTCTTATCGCTTAAGAGCGGTCTCTTCTAGAAAACCTTTGGATGGTATAAAAACATTATGATTTAGCATGGACGGTGGTGTGTGCTAAAGAAAAATAAAAATAATTAAGGTTAAATAAATATTAAATAAACTTACTAATTTGAGAATTATAATAAACTACATACTAATACCGCGTGGGTTCGATTCCCACCTAGGGCAAACATTCATGTGATGAACATTTGTGTTTGTTCTGTTTGGGTGTTAATTATCCATTTAAAAATGTATTTAAAAGAATATATAAATATGTATATCAGTCTCTGGCAGCCATAGTACAAGCTTTTCTTAGTTTGGGGTCACCGTGTGTGCAAGTATCCCGAATATTAATATTAACTTTATGAGTTTAATGAGTAAATGAATTAAGGTTTGATATTGTTATCCGAGATACCGCATACATCCTTCAATACATCGCGAATGCGTATTTACATCGCGGTTAGCTATAGCAGTTTGCATATTGACGGTTCAATATGCAAACTGCTCTACCTACCATTACCAAAGCTGCTAGCTTTGGTCGGTACTAACGTACAACATAAGTTACGACAAGACTAACTCTCTGTGATTCTCCAGAACCAAAGTACCTCGTCAATTTTTTTTTTTACTGTTAATATTGTTAATTTTCACTAAAATTGTAACAACGATTTTCAAATAAGCCAACCGTTCACAAAAACAAACCTTTTCTTTTGAAATGACTTTAAATTATGTCCTACTGTAATATTTAGTTATACTTACTTAAAAGCGCACAACATAAGTTACGACGAGACCAACTCTCCTTGATTCTCCAAGAGCAGTAAGAACCAAAGAACCTCGTCAAGTTTTTTTAAGATGTTGTTTTAAATGACTCCAAATTATGTCCTGCTATCCACTTTTATTAGTGCGGCTTGCCGTTTTCATCGCGATAATGTTTAATATTAGTTATACTTACTTAAATGTGATGAAAGCCTAGTTGGAGAAGGCCCGCCTCTCAAGCCAGAGGGAGCGAGCTCCCTTTCAGTCGACGGCACGCACCAATACACAGAAAAAAAACTATTCTCCTATTAAGACAATATTTATTGGCCAAGAATAATAATGATTTATATATGGCCTAAACAATGAATTCTTGACATTAGCATATTATTGTTTTAAATTGACTGTCTTAAATTAAGACATGTATTTTTAATTCAAATCAATATTATTCTCAGATTAATAACTATGAATTCTAGATCTGAGGTAGCATGTATTTTTATTCCAAATTAATATTATTCTCAGATTAATAACTATGAATTCTAGATTTGAGTTAACATGTATTTTTGTTTCAAAATAATATTATTCTCAGATTAATAGCTATGAATTCTAGATTTGAGTTAACATGTATTTTTGTTTCAAATTAATATTATTCTCAGATTAATAACTATGAATTCTAGATTTGAGGTGTCATGTATTTTTATTTCAAAACAATATTATTCTCAGATTAATAACTATGAATTCTAGATATAAGCCGTCATGTATTTTGATTCCAAGTTAATATTATTCTCAGATTAATAACTATGAATTCTAGATTTGAGTTGAAACGTATTTTTATTTTAAAAATACCATGTCTTCTTACAAAAACAACTTTATTTCAATCGAAGAAGACCTATATTATTGAATTGAGATGATGTTTTAATAAATTATTCTTAAACTAAGGGTTTTTTGGTTTTCTTTTTGAGAATATAATTTCTTGTATCAAAGTAAGCTTGTGTTTTAGTGATAGAATCAAATTCTCATTATAAAACGTACTATTCTTAGGCGCACCGCAGACGACGACGTGGACCAGGCCAGGCCGGTCAATTTCACCGCGATCGATAGAACAAAGGGTATACTGCCAACCCACACGTGGTCAAAAAGACCGTGGCTGGTCGCGCCGCCAGTGCCCGCGTCACCGTGTGGGTTGGCAGTATACCCTTTGTTCTATCGATCGCGGTGAAATTGACCGGCCTGGCCTGGTCCACGCCGTCATCTGTGGTGCACCTGAATGGCAGAAAATGTTTTAGAGCATGTTATATAGATACAGAAACAATTACTGACATTAGCATTTTTTAAGATACAAAACATGTTATGCAATTAATAAATTCACTGAAATACAAGAAATTAATCTCTATTGATCAGGTAAAACAAACAAAAAATATATTAATAAGTAATGTATTTATCAAAGAAAAACATACAAAATTATTAGACACAAAGTTAAAAACCTACTAGCCGAGCTAAATTGCCGAGTTTTGTTTCTACTCTCTTAAAATAATAGAAATAAATGTCTTGGCATGGTCTTACTCACTCGATACACCATTTTATGAGATTTAAAATAATTGAACATACTTTTGATAAATCTGCCAACTTAATTTACTAGAAAACAATATTACATATATCCAGAAGTATTTTCATGTTTTTGTTTTAGTTGTTGGTTTCGTAGTACTTCAAAATTGATTTTCCACATGGAGATGTCGTGAGCAGTGTTTTCAGGTCAGTCAAACTCTGGTAAGCTAGGTGTGTTCGGAAACAGATTTTTCTATATGGTCTACGTCCGCACATATATCCGATATGTCAGCTGTGGTAATGGTGATATTCTCGGTCTGAAAAATAAATAAAAATTTTATCTTTGTGTTTTTAGTACATGAGTATAGGTGTGCCCCAATTTATCGGTACAGTGAAGTAAGCGAGCCACTTCCTCTACTCAGTTTCTTAAAATATTTCAGAATTTTTAATAAATAGGTATTACTCAGTTTTACTCCGAGTACAGAAAATTGATTAGTGCATTTTAATTTATTGATAGCTTACACTACTACAGGGGTGGGGTGGGTTCGACCCGCACTTTCATAGGAAATGGTAATTTCTCCGGGATAAAAGCAGTCATGTCCTTTTCTGTACCCCGGACACCGTGTATGCAAAATGCAGAAGTTCAATCGAATCTGACTGTACATACCGTCATCAACGATGTCAAGTATTCTTCGATTTTGTTCTCTAATTTAATACGTGTTCCTATAGTCGAACACAACTCTTCCAGAAGATCTCCTTTAACTTCTTGGTCGAGAGTTATACAATTAACTGAAATGAAGAATCACAAGTTTTAATCCAACAATAAAATTATCTTCATAGCAAGGTTAAAACATCTGTCTCTCGGGTTAAGACTACAGTTACTTACTTACCACTAAATTGTTCAATGATGTCCGGGGGAATATTCAAACTGGTGAGCAATTCTTCCATTTTCTCCGTTATAGGGATCTTAATTACTGTATTAATGTAGTAATCCCTTGTTTTTTTACCTAACGTAACTTAGATTAAGTAGGTAGCTACATATATCTTGGTCACTAAATAACTACGAACACTCACTATCGAAAGATGATAAAGAACTACGTAGGACCCAATCACTTTCATCCAAATTAAAATACAGTCAAAGAACCTCTTATTAATCACTTGTATTGTAAAATAATAACTAGCGCGCACACACGATGTTAACCTGTTAGATGTAATGGCAGCCTGGGCGGCGGCCACCGAGCGAACTTCATTCGCAGTGTTGCCAATACTGATTCCGCAAAGAGCGCTAAAAAGTCGCCGGAACCATGGTAAAAAAACCTACTTAAATTTTTTGGGTTACAAGGAACCCGTTAAATTTGTTCTGCCCGTCCGTCCGTCTCAACTTATTAAAATTTGTATTTTTGAACCTTAATTTTGAAAATGACTTAGAATTCCTTGAAATTACTTAGAGTTACTTGAAAATTACTAGACTAGGTGCTCTAACCACTGATCACGGATGTTAAGCAACGGACGACACGGTCAATCTTCGTATAGATGACCGCGGGTAGCATTCGCAACTGAGCATAACAACAATCGTCAAGCTGTGTCAGAGGCCCTTGGGTTGGGTGGCAAGAAACATAACCAAACCTAGCTACTCGGTCTATACTAACCTGTGTGCATATATGGCATACTAGCTGCGCCCCGCGGTTTTACCTGCGGTCACACATTTGAATAACAATATTATTACCCTCCACTGCCATAGATAGGTCACATTTCCAGTCAGCTTTTAGCGTTCCGTACCTCAAAAGGAAAAAAACGGAAGCCTTATAGGATCACTTCGTTGTTCGTCTGTCTGTCTGTCTGTCAAGACCCTTTTTCTCAAGAACGCGTGAAGGTATGGAGCTGAAATTTATATGACATACTCAAGTCCATGGTCTCCATGTCAACCCAATCAAAAGATACAGCTGTTTTTGCTGCTAATTTTGGCATTTTCAAAGGAAAATGCGCAACTCAAAAACCTACAGGGTACTTCCCGTTGACCTAGAATCATGAAACTTGGCATGAAGCAAGGTCTTATAACACAACCAAATGAAAAATTCCGAAAATTGCGAATTTATAAATATTTGACGAAAAAAAAACCAATACAAAGTTAGTTTGTAGTTCGATCGTATTGAAGACCATACATATCAACTACAAATTAAAATTGTTTTCTGAACTAACTAACTTTTACTGATTTTAATATTTCTTGTTGACTATAATTATTATTAGTAGGTATGTACGGAACCCTTGGTGCGCGAGTCGGACTCGCACTTGTTTTAGTTTCTAGTAGGTTTACACTTAGCTAAATTTAGTAGATTAAATTCAGGTATTATCATATTCATCTCATCATCATCATATCATATTACACTTGGCTAAATTTAGTAGATTAAATTCAGAAGCAAATTTAGAAGCAAGTTCAAAATTCAAAAGTTTCTAAATGATTCAGTCAATCAGAAACCACCCTTGCTTCTGAATTTAGTATCCTAACGATATCCTAACTTACTAAATGCTATTACACCATTGTAAACAGTGACGTTACCAAGTGTTTGAAATATCCTATGGTTCGAATAAATAAATTGAATTGAATTGAATAGAACACTTCACTGAATTCAGTAGCATTAATATTTTAGAAGTAGTTTCTATGGCGGTCCGTACCTACACGTTCAATCTCGATGCGTTTGGCCGCCTATGCGTTTATGTGAAACTGCCAAATATTGGTGTAATTTTATAATGTGGCAATATCAAGTGTATGAGCCAAGAATAATTTTCTTGAATTTAAGAACCATTATTTTTGAATATGTTTATATACCTACTTAGTTCAATCAAATTAATAAATGCTAAATACATCAGTAGGTACAAAGACTAACCCTTGTCTCACATGGCACGAACCATTTAACTTTCTGGTAGGTATACGATATACAATATATTATGTGTTTCCAGCTTTTAACAATTAAATAACATGATTAGGTATTATAAATAAGTATACTTAGCAAAATGCAATTAATTTCGCGTACGGGATCCATTTCTATTATTGTTCGTTGACCGTTTATTACTATACTTACCTAGATCCTACTTCCTACTTCCTACTAATATTATAAACGCGAAAGTTTGTGAGAATGGATGGATGGATGGATGTTTGTTACTCTTTCACGCCAGAACAGCTGAACAGATCTGGATGAAATTTGGCATAGAGATAGCTTATAGTCTAGAATAGCACATAGGATATTTTTTAACCGCGGGTGAAATCGCGGGGCGCAGCTTGTAAGTAATAATTTATGAACTTTCATTACCTACTGAATAAAAGCAGCTAAGGTACCTATTTATCGCATTGTCACAGGCTTAAAATAACTACTTAGGGGCCGTTTATTTATTATTTATTAATCACGTGAGGCCAGAAAGAGGAAGAGGGGGTTTACACGTACATATTACGTGTATTTATTTTTTCGTCAAACGCGCGATTTCTAAACTGAAAAACGGCTTGTACCTACCTATACCTAGCTAGTGGGATTTTGACTAACTGTTGCCTGGCTACGAACGAAGTCCTCGCGCGCCTCGACTCGACCTACTAAAATACCTAACACGTGTCTTTTTTGCTCTTTAATCGTCACCACGTATCACCAAGAGGGGGTTAAAAATGGTAAAAAAAACATCTCGTATTATAGGCGTATGATAAGTTGTGAATAGGATTGAATTCGCATGTTTGCTATCACGGGGTGAATTTTCTGTACTTGTACTATTATTTATTCTGTGGCCTAGTCGGGTTAGCATTTGACCTTGCATTAATTCCCGTCAGTAATTTTACGAGTACAGTATTTTTTATTGCCGGAATCTTTAGTGGGCGTAACCCTAAGAGTGAGTTGCACCAACTAGGTAATTTTAACGAAACGATAACCAAAGAGTAACTGGCCGTAATGGGTTCCATCATTTTAGCAATGGTTAAAATGACGTCACAAATAACGATAACAATAACCGTCCAATTTCGGGCGGTTAGTTGTTAAGTCATATGTCACCTTGTCTGTTATTTTATTTTTTGTCAAGGAATGGTTTTTGCTCAATATCTCAGTCATTTTCAACTTTGCAACAATAACACTAAGAACCTAAGTGGTTGTAAATTAGATTATCTACAACTTTAGAGCCAATAGTTTTTTGATATTTTTTTAATTAATCGTGAAGAATGGTAAAGTACTTTTAAAAAATGTTTTTGAATGGAAAGTGTAATCCTATCTTTGGTTAGTGTTAATACCTACTCAATTTCGAAACTGAATGTGTTTCAGTTTCGAAATTGAGTAGGTATCTCAAAATACTCTACCGAAGAATAATCTTCTAAATAGAAGATAATCTTTGTGCTTCCTTACAAAGAAACTATAATTCTTGGTAAAAATATCTTCATATAAATTATTTCTAGCATAAAGAATAATGTTGTCTTCAACGAACACTAAATAGTTGGATTTAAACCAAGTATCTAATATTTTTGAATGAAAAAAACCTGCTCTTGATTGGAAAATTCAATCTTTTCTTTGGTCAACACATTCACTGTTTCGAAATTGAGTGTCTCAAAGATCTCTACCGAAGAATAATTTTCTCAATAGAAGATAATCTATATGCTTCCTAACCGAGAAACTATAATTCTTGGTATAAATATCTCCTTAGAAATTATTTCTAGCATAAAGAATAATGTTGTCTTCAACGAACACTAAATAATTTGATTTAAATCAAGTGTCTAATATTTTTGAATGAAAAAAAACTGCTCTTGATTGGAAAATTCAATCTTTTCTTTGGTTAAAACATTCATAGTTCTTGAATTAATACCACAAAGTATTGAATCAAGTATGTTATTCTTAGTTTTAGTATCAATTATGAGAATAATTTATTTTTATTGTAAGACTTCTGCATTTCTTGGATTTATAATAATGTTTCAAATTAAGATAATATTGTCTCATATTTAAACAATATTTTTGAGAATAATCTTATTTTTGATCTAAGCAATTTTGTAGTGGCATTTTTTTCCGTGTATACGTTCATTGTGTGAACACATAAGCTGAGCCCGGTGTACGGCAAAAGTCACATTTGGGACTGAATATCGTCCGGCCTCTGCCAGCCCCTTCGAGGGAAAGGCGTAACGATATGTATGTCGTTCTGATAAAAATAATATTTACTATTTTTCAGCTGACTAATACAAGCCAAGCAAAGCAACGCGACGCCATGCCACGCCACGGCAAGCCACGCCACGCCACGCCACGTTTTGCCATGCCACGCCACGCCATGCTACGCTACGCCACGTCACGATACGTCACGTCGTGTTATGTCAAGTCATGTTATCTCTCTCGTGACCTAGTGTATAAACAGCCTGAGCCGTAACAGTAACGTTGAATACATTTAACCTCCAAGTCACCAAACTACGAGTACTATTAAAACAATATGGCTCGAGTGATTTGAATTATTGAGTGAGTGCTGTGAAACAGAGCGTTATGTATGAGGAAAGTTATTTTCTATGGCAATTAAACACTCTGCGGTACTCCTGACTGGCAACTGGTAGTGTAATAAGGAAAACAAACTTCTAACGTGGAATAACTGCCCAGAAGGAATAAACTTGTGGAAATGTGAGCTGGAGACTAAAAAAAAACATATTTCCGCCAGATATTTAACAGAAACTGAATCGAAAAAAAAAAACAAAAAAATTCAAAGTGTTTATAATCACACTTAAACTTATTATAAATGCGAAAGTTTGCGAATATTTATTACAAAGTGTGAAATTGGGTATGGAGGTAGCCGTCACCCTGGATTAGAACATAGGCTACTTTTTATCCCGTAAAAATGTAGTGTTCCCGTGGCATGAGCAAGCATTCCTAATAATATGAATGAAAAAGTTTGGATGGATGTTTGTCACTCAATCACGCCAGAATGGCAGAACGGATGTGGATGAAATTTGTCTCAGATATAGCTTACGTCCTGGACATAGACTACTTTTAATTCATGGCTGAGGAGCTCAATTTGCACTCTACAATAGTCAAAACGTCTGTTTTAAATGGTGATTTTTGGTTTCCCTAGCCTGGTACCTGCTATTACCTTCAGCTTTATCTAGCCCGGTAAACCAAAAGCCTCCGTGAAGTAAATGCAAGCTGCGGTGTCGTAACTGTACCCTTTGAGCTGTGTAAAACCGCACGTGTATTGAATGTGGTGATCTGTCACGCAAGTTTGCCTAGGGAATACCTTTTACCTACCGACCCCGGGAGCAGGCTGGGCAGATATGTGGGAAGCCCGCCACTGGCAGCATACCCGCTAAAAACCCTAAAAACCCTAGGGTATTCCACCTCAGTGGAAAATATCGGAGCTACGGGAACGCTCTCGCAGACGACCACGGCCCCCGCAGCTCTAGCCCCTTTGGGCACCTGCTTGAGCCTACGCTCTACTTCGTCTCTGTGGAACACCAGACTGTGTGGCTCGCCCCCTGTCACGTTTGGGACTGAATATCATCTGGCGAAGTGTGGGTGTTGTATTAAACCTTGAAAAACTTAAAATGTTTGCCTTTCGCAATTTTTCGTTTATCTGTGCTCTATGATGTTTCTTCGTACCAAATTTCAAGATTCACGGGAAGTACCCCGTTTTAATTCCCTTGTGAGTGTCGAAAATGTGCATCAACGGCTGTATATTTTGATTGCGTTGGGTTAAGTTTGATTTTTTCACTGCTCCAACGGACTGTAGACTTGGGTATTTGATATGAATTTCAGCTTGATACTTTTACGCGTTCTTTAGAAAAAGGTTCTTTACAGACAGACAGACGGACAACAAAATGATCCTATAAAGATTTATTTTCGGGTACGGAACCCTAAAAATTAGGTATAATAGTAATACACTCCGCCAGGTATAGCATTCAGAAACACGTAGTGACGTCAATCGATGCTTAAGCAAGACCGAAACAAGTCATTTACAACAAGTTAGAAAGAGACGGATGACGATGACGTCATTATGTGCTTGCTGAATGCCAGACCTTGTTTTTTTGAATAGGATAGGAAACGCGAGCGAAGCCGCAGACAGAAGAGCTAGTAATATTTAAAATGGGCTCTCCACAAAATGAATGTAAAGTCGATGTTTTCATAACATCTCAACGGAAATGTTGTTTTTCCAAAACGAAAAGTTAGACGTGTATTTGGTTGGTATGAAGTTATCGAGTTTCCCTAAAGTTTAGTTTTGTTTGGAAGTAGGTAGATGTTTTAAGGTTTCGCTTTGTATGTTCCTAGCGATGAGAATAATGTAGAATCTCGATGAGTCTCGATCTTTTCTGGTGGGAGGCTTCGGCCGTGGCTAGTTACCACCCACCGGACCAAGCCATGCCGTGAAATGACCTAGTCGTGTTTCGGGGTTTATATCGTCCGGCGAAGTGTGGGTGTTATATTACACCTCTGCCAGCCCCCTCGGGGGAAAGGCGTGACGATATGTTATGTTATGTTCTCATAAAAGTTTATCAATAACTATTACTGTTGACTGACCAATCGGTCAACAATAAAACCAAACTGAACAGTAAGAAAACCACTAGAACTCTGTAAAGACTTGATTATATTACCCTGGGCCCCGAGCACACGGGCCCAGATATTGATATGTGAGCCCAATATACCTATCGTGGGTACAGTAAAATTTCTAATAACAACCCGCGAAGGCACGTCAGGTTGATAAATATTTGTTTAACACGGCCCACGTGACGTAGTTTTTCGTTCAAAGTTCTGTGTACTGAGTACGATAGGTAGGTATGATAATTATGAATGGGGATCAAATTTAATTGGAAGGCCTTTTAAGACTGGTACTGGGCCCTGTGTTGTGAATGAAAAGAACAATAAAATTATTCAGAATAGACATACTTACTTAAATGGAATATTTTTCTTTTAATAGTTTTATGTTTAGTATTATGTTTATTTAGTGATTGTTTTTATTATTTTGAAAATAAAATGTAAATTCGTAATTAGCTGTTAATTAGTTGTAAGTTTATTTCATGTCATTTTTGTGAGCTGTGGATTGTGTAATAAAATAAAATAAATAAATACTTACTAGTAAACGCTGGAAAGCCTCGAAATAGTTATTCAGTGTTTTGTCTTTTTAGATCAAGTTATCCTAACTAATATAAAGTAGGTAAAGTGACTTTGTTGGTTTTTTCGTTCGTTCGTTGTTTGTTTGTTTGTTTGTAACGCTTTCACGCCCTATTTCCTCAACCGATCTTAATGGAATTATGTAGGCACGTTGTCTGAGTCACAGAAAAAGACATAGGCTACTTTTTTTAGGCGGTTCCACCACGGGCGGACCACGGGAAATTTATAAGAAAGCTTAAAATAAAACACTGCTTTATGCTTCCAAACCTATACGTTTACTTATCAGTAAGGGGGTATGATACGTAAAACATCGTCACGCCTTTCCCCGAAGGTTCTGGTAGAGGTGTACTACACCCACACTTCGCCGGACGATATTTAGTCCCAAATGTGACAGGAGACGAGCCTGTCGCCATACACCGACTTGTATTACATGTCTTATTATTTTTATATTTTTCACTATATTCGTCTAGAAACTTTTTTTGTTTTGGTTTGAACAAGAAAGAGTTTATTTATCTACCTCATCGAATTAAATCTACCTAAACTCTTTTTACTAAGCGAAGTGGAGGAGAAAAGTTAAGAAGGCTGGTTCCGTTACCATGTGTAGTGTTATCATCCCTATTTTTTTGCTCCCTTATTCAGGGGAATTTGGCGTTGCACGTCTAGTGCATTTGCCCGTGTCAAGTTAATATTATTTTACAGATGATGGAGTGATGATATAAAGATGAAAATAACGATGATGAATCCTTCCCCTAAAATATCCATCACTTTACTGAATAAGATATATTTCAGTAAAGTGATGGATATTTCACTGAAACTATAAGTAGAGTTTTGTAGAGTACACAAAAAGCCACGTTTCGCAATGTTTCTATCATTTGCCCACCTGCACCTTGCACCTTGCACCTTGCACCTTAACGAACCGATAAAGGTTAATAATCCACTATTATTACACTTTAACACTCGAATAATCACAAGTTTTAGAAAATAATACAAAATTTCGACGCCACGTTTTCGGTTCCCGCCAAAAAAAAAAACACCTCTTCTTTCCCCATGTAACTGATTGACAACACACGTCAGTGGTTTTGTTTTCTTGCTTTTTTTTTTGGCTTCGCGTGACTGACACATTTGCCATACATAGTCAGTGAATTAAGTCAAACCATAATTGTATTATATTAATGCTGTGTTTACCAATTAGCTGTTACTCGCGACTCTGTTCGCGTTAATTCAGAAAATAGTATTCCTTTCTCAATAGTATTATTTTTTTATAGTTTACACCTTTCTCGTAAAATACTGTAACTGATAATCAAATTTCATTAAGGTCCGTCCAGCCGTTAAGGCGTGAGTAGCCTGCAAACAGGCAGACAGCTACTTTCGATTTCATTACTTATTCCTCCAGGTAAAGCATTCAGAAAAACATAGTGACGTCAATCGATACTTAAGCTAGACATAAATTACAACAAGCTCGAAAGAGACTGATCACGATGACGTCATTATGTGTTAGCTAGACCTTGTTTTTTGGATCATGGGTTTTGCGTTCTTTAACCCTTAATCGGATGCGAGCTATCTGGACGGGAATAATGGATCTTTCAGTATTATCTGGCTACACAAATTAGATAAAAAAGGCCGAAATTAAAAAAATTAAAAAAAATTGAGGGGGGGTCCATTTTCATGTGGTGGCTAATATATGACCTTTGTCTGTTAACAGTTACGCGTACTAATAACAAAGTGGCAACTATATTACCATTGTTTGATTAAGAAAATATAGCTATTATGACAATATCAATGAAAATGAAACAAAAGTATTATGAAGTATATATTATGTTTATTGTTCTGTGTTTATAGCTAGGTGAAATTTTTTGAAGCATCCTTTGACGCAAAGAGAAACACCACAATACGTGCATTTGATATTGGACCTCTTAGTTTCTTTTTTTGTCGAGCAAAATTTGCATCGCTTGTACGTTTCTTGGGGTTCTGGGAAGTGAACCCCAACAGACTGCAGCCTTATCTCGTCAGGAACTCCAAAATTGCCTCCCTTCTTATTTTTGAAAACAATTGGTCTTTGTTTTTTACAGGTGAAGTCACTGATGAGTGCCCTGGCAAGTCGCAGCCTTAATTCACGATGGGCAGAGTCTCGTTTCGAATGTTTTGTTAGGTAGAGAATGTAGGAATTTATGACTGCAGCATCGAGCATAAAGAAAAACAAACGCATCCAGAACTTTCTAGATTTTCTCCCTGTTGGATAGGATGATCGATAATGATCAAAATGATCTACCCCTCCCATATTCAGTGTATAATCTGCAATGGCTTTAGGACAAAACACTTCTTTCTTTGTGCCATCTTTTTGGGTTCTCTTTACTACTGCAACCTCCGATTGTTTATGTGCCGATGTTAGTACAGTCACTTCTTTTGTATCTAACCATTTTATGGCGACTACTGGTTCACTTGTCATTGCGTTGAACTCATTTTTCGCTAGTTTTAGTTTCTTGTTCTCAGGTTTTTCTTTCATAAACGTAGGTAATCCCTTTCTAGTTTTCCTGACAGTGCCAACCGAAAAAATTCCATTTTGGTACAAGATATCAATCAGTTTGCAACTGGTAAAGAAATTGTCAAATGTGACTAAAGAGTCACGGGGTACGTTCTTACATAAATTCGTCACTACGGTAAAGCCTAGACCAGCTTCATCCAGGGTATCAGTTTTACCTGTGTAAATGTCAAAGCAGTACAAGTATCCAGAACGTGCATCGCAACGAGCCCATACTTTGTACCCACGTTTTATGGGTTTCATGGGCATGTACTGTTTCATCGAAGACCGTCCCTTGAATTTGACCATACACTCGTCTACTGAATAAACTCCAGATTCTTCAGCCTTTTGTAAAAATATAACATTTAGTTGGTCTATCAGAGGTCTAAGTTTATGTAGCCTGTCAAAATTTGCAGAATTCCGTGGTGTTTCAGTCATATTATCATTTAGATGTAGGTTCTCTAGAACTTTTTTGAATCTGTTCAAGCTAAATGTTGCAGAAATATCTGGGTTGTTATAAAAGCGATCGGATGACCAGTATAGTTCAAAATCTGGCAAGGGATGTAAACCCATCATGATCATCACACCAAGAAATGCCTTGATTTCGGATGGAGTAGTGTGTTCAAAATTTCTACAATTTTTTTGAGCAGCGTACCGGTTCGTTTCAGTTACAATTTTACTGATAATTTCGTCGGGAAAAAGATTACTAAAGTAATCAATTGGCTGATTTTTGTGAGAATACGACATTTTGGGCCCAAATTTTGATGTGAATTGAGGTACTGTGTGAAATTTTTTACTTATTTTCCAGTCTTCATTACTTCGTTCTGGTCTTGAAATAGTCAAATTCAATGACGAAGGTGCTCTTGCAGTGGTAGTTACGCTGTAACTAATAGGTTTGGACGCATTCGTGGTGGTCGTATCTGCACGTAACTCAACCTCATTCAACTCAGTCACATTATTGGTGGTATTACTTTCAGAGAGATCTCCGATGGTGGTATCGGCATATATTTGGGTTTCATCGTTGCATCGTTTATCTACGTCAACGTTTTGCAAAGTATTACCCAGAATAAGTTTTTCTAACCTGAGGTTAATGAGGTCATCATCAGGTAGTTCTTCTACAGAGGTTTGAGGAGAAGGCAAAAAAGGATCACCGTCGTCATCCGAATCAATATCCGACCAGTTTTCTAAAATCTTTTTCAGATCGTGGTCAGACAGGGGTCTACTCGATGCCATATTTTCTGTAAAAATATAAAATAGCTCATATACTATAAAAACGGAACAATATTGCCACAGAACATTTAAAAATACTGTATATTGCTACACATAAGCTATATAATACAGCCATTTGAACTTGATGAATCAAAATGAATACAAGTAGATCAGACAATGGTCATATACTAGCCACCTACTTTGAAGACATGCTGTAGTTAAAACTTTAATCGAAAACTGCCGTTTCCAAGTCTTAATTAATAGAAGCACTTAATTAATCATATAGTTTACTAATAATTCAATATAAGCTACTTACCAAAATTTTCCGGGTCCTAAAACAATTATTTCAAAAAATGCGCGGAGAAAATTTTCGTCGAAGAAAGTTTTCGCGCTTAAATTTTGGTTTGACACAGATAACTTCTAAACTTATTTTTTCTTTAGAGCTGTAATGCCAACATAACAAAGAAACCTTCACTCTTGCTTGAAAAAAAAAGAAAGAGCTATGGATGCGTTCATATTTTGACACATTTTCACAAAAAAATATTGCCATATGGAGGTGGCATATATTCTACCATTGTTTGATTAAGGGTTAATCGTAACACCATGTGAGGCAAGTAGTGAGAGTGAAAGAGAGACACTATCCTTTTTTTCATGTTTAATCATGCCGAATAAACAAGAGG
This sequence comes from Peribatodes rhomboidaria, assembly GCA_911728515.1. NCBI lineage: Eukaryota > Metazoa > Arthropoda > Insecta > Lepidoptera > Geometridae > Peribatodes > Peribatodes rhomboidaria. Next base: position 6,788,132 of record OU452190.1, read on the forward strand.
GACAGTGAAGCGCGTCACATTTTCTGTCCATTTTAGAGCACTGAACATCAACATAATGAGTTTCTTATGCTAACAGCTCGCTTGGCTATTTCTGGCTTTTTCTTGACACTGGAAAGGTCATTGTCGTGTTTTGTGCCAGCTAGGGTTACCATTCGTTATTGGAATTGTTATAAAAATGCTTGACAATAATTTTAATTATTTTGAGCGCTATTCTAGACCAATCTTTAAATATAAGCACTACTGTGTGGAAAAAACTTACGTTATACTTAAGCCGAACAAAAAATAGAAAATTGTGAGTAGATTTATAAGGTCAACTCGGGCAAACGTGTCTATGGGGCAATTGCGTCTTTCGAGAATTACTGACAAACCCTTCACATTATAGGCGTCACCTACATCTTTAGTTACAATAATCTGTACAAGATGGCGTTAGTTGCCTAATTTGTGAAGGGTTTGTCAGTAATTCTCAAAAGACGCAATTGCCCCACAGACGTATTTGCCCCAGTTGACTCTACCTAAGCAAACCAAAAATAGAAAAAGGTAAGTGGGTAAATACCTACTTATAAATATGATAGTAACCCTTTGCTAGTTAATCTGTTTTGTGCCTTTATAGAAGGGTCTTACAGCAATAATAGTATTTTATTAAATTCTGTTCTTAGCCTCCCACATTCTTTTATTTATTTTAACATTTCTGTATAGACTTGATCTCAAAGGACTCTAAAGGTTAAGATAAATATTTCAACTAAAATATTTAATTTCTCATTTTATAAAGGGCCACTTGCACAAGCTCGGGCCATCTTTTAACCCGGAGTTAACTTGTCAGAGGTTAAACTAATAAGTCGTCTTGCGCCATCAAAAATTAGAAGCTAACCTTGACTTAACACAATATTAGGCTTAGTTGCAGAAGATACGGAGTTAAATTGTAATTAGCTCAGAGCTAAAATATTATAAATGTCATTCTAATATTGTGTTTACTAAAAGTTAGCTTCTTACTCTTGGGGTGCGAGCAAGGACATTTAAACTGACGTCTCAAATCGACTAAATTGACAACTTTGCATGGAAATTACCAATTTTGTCGATTTAAAACGTCAGTTGAAATTTAATGTCCGTGCTCGCATCCTTGGTGGCGTGAGAAAATTTATCAGTAATAATTAATTTTAATTATTTAATTTTTTTAATTTTTAATGAGGAGTTAACTCCCACTTAAAAAGATAACCTAACGATCTGCAAGTGGCCGTTAATGTTACATTTTAAGTCGGAGTTAATTAACCCTGCGTTTTTTAACTTCTGCAAGTGGTCCTATTAAATAAGTAAATCGCAAGTTACATCCTAGAAAAAAGAAATTAATGGTGTCTATATTTATAAGAGTGTTGAAAACTTGGTTAAAAACTGCTAGGTAACACGGAATAGCGTTGGGTAGTGACATTTTGGCTAAAGGTACAAGCGATCGCGGTTTATAGACGAAAAAAAATATTTTAGATTTATTTAACTTAAATAAATATTTTTAATAGTAAGTACAAAACTATCCTAATATTTGTGATGGAAAACGATGGACCTGTAAAAACAAAGTCCTACACCCATTCAATGAAGTTTTTATTTTCGTTATAAGCGAATCCGAACACTGAAAGATGGGTTTTATAATGGTTTTGTTTTACTTGTTTTTGTTTTATTTAAAAAGCGATTGTAGGCTAGTTGGAGAAGGCCTGCCTCTCAAGCCAGAGGGAGCGGCTTCAAACCCAGCCGACAGCACGCATCAATTTGTTCATTGTGTATGGTGACAAGCTCGCCCTCTGTCACATTTGGGACTAAATATCGTTCGCCGAAGTGTGGGTGTAGTACACCTCCGCCAGCCCCTTCAGGGGAAAGGCGTGACGATATGTTATTATGTTTTATAATTTTAGATAAGATTCTTCTGTGTAAAAAATTGCCTAATTATTGTGGTGGAAAGATGGAGCTATGATAACATTGTCCTGTGTTAGTAGTTCCTAAATAGAGCTTTCTTTTTCAGTACACTGGGCCTTGTTAAGCCTCAAGCGAATCCGAACATTGGATGAAAAGATAGGTTTTATATAATTTTATTAAACATTATATCATTTTATTATACGATTATAAGTGGCATTTTTTCTGAAACTTTACTCATACAAAAAGTTTCCGTGACATGTACAACAATATAAAACTAGCTAGTACGTACATATATCATCATACATTTTCATTCGATTTCGCTTACATTTGAACTTAAAAAATATATTTGCACTTTTAACTACTCGAGTGCAAAATTTCATGAAGACTGGATTAACCATGTACTCAAGATTAAAACCGTTTGACTCAAAAGTTTTTTTAAGTGATAATGAAGTCAGACGTCGAGTCACACTTTGAGTAGACTGCTGGCAGTGCGATGTGCATATATTGTTGCAATTTTAAGTTTATCATTGGTATACTCGTAATACCAACACAATGTAGAGCGTAAGTCTTGTGAGGCTCGTCGAGACTCTGATAGGAATCATCCTTAAGATTATAATTCTTCTAGGATAGATAAGGTATAAGCTACAGGTAGTGTATTATCACTAAATGCTTACCTTCCTAAATCTCCAGGTCGACCGTGAAAAAGTGGATCTATCCTCGTAACCAAACTAGATTGTCAAACTGATTTGGCCACGAGTGAGGTCCAACGACATCAGATAAGTAACAGGATATAAATTGAAACGATTGGCAGAGCATCAAGGAGGACGGGACAACCAAATGGAATATACTAGCTCTGGGCTTTATAATATTTATTTAATTAAAATTATTAATTTAAAAGCGAGTAACTAACCGATCATTAATCAATGATCCGGGCGTAACAAATGATGAAGTGATTTTGGACAAATAACCCGCTTGTAACTAGTAACAACGTAATTAATACAGATACGTTTGTCTAACAGTCTCTGGCAGCTATAGTACAAGCTTTGCTTAGTTTGAGGTCAGACTACCGTGTGTGCATGGACAAATAACCCGCGTCTAACTAGTAACAACGTAATAAATACAGATATGTTTGTATGTATATCAGTCTCTGGCAGCTATAGTACAAGCTTTGCTTAGTTTGAGGTCAGACGACCGTGTGTGCAAAATGTCCCAAATATTTATTTATTTATCATTATTATAAGACAAAAAAAACGTTATTATAAGACTGCAAAATGTAGTCTGACACTTTAACAAAATTGTTGTACCCTATGTCACTTCCACAATCGACACGATTCAAATGACACCTCACATGTCGAAATCCATCAAGTTGTTTAGGCTGTAAGGCGTGCCAAATAAACTTCATACATACATACCCACACACATACACACATACTTGCGCAGTCGAGTAAAAAGTAAAAACTACATTAACTTTTCCATATATTCTGTGTGTTATATATATTCCATATTATTCTGTGGCTTAGGCCAAAGTCTTGGTCTCAATGTTTTTGTCTAGCTGATGGCCTTGGACATGGCTTGATGGTCGTTAGTTTATAGGTTATAGGACAAATGACCTGTCGTCTGACCTACAACAGCAACCTACAGTTGTCAAACCATCCGTGATCGCTCATATCTGAAGACTGACCGTGCTTACCATTGCTTAACATCGGTATTGCACAAACTACAAAAGTTGATGTATGAAGATTATAATAATTAAGAAACAAAACACTGGCCTAAAAAAAAATGTTTTGGTAGCTTAGCTTTGTTAGCTCTGTTTGCATCTGTAGTCGGTAAAGTAGATAGTATGAACATCACCCTGGAGCCGGGTCACCCTGGAGCCGGGGTTTTAGAACCCGGCTTCGGTATCCCCTGCCCGTCGTAAGAGCCGACTACAGGGGGACATTTGGGCTCGTAGGTGGGCAGATTTGGGGGTCTGACCACCCTACCAAACGAGCGAGCCCGGGGAAGACAACGGTGTGGCGTGGCCTGCATCGTTGTGGTGAGAGACAAGAGACCAATCTCTGGGAAAGGTGCTGTTACAACTTACAAGCAACGTGCTGGGGGGCACCGGTGCGGTCCTAATATGGAGATCCCTCTTGCCATGCACAGAGGATGGCCACCGAGGGGGTTTTAGTGGGTCAATCGCCACATAACCCGGATGCACCCCAATACATCCGGGCATCTTTTTGAAATTTTCCCCCCGTCAACAAAAAAAAAAAGGTAGTATGAACTACATTGCTGCTACTAGATGTCAGCTGACAGCTCTGTTTTACCTAAAATTCTTATTTTAATTTTTTTACGGTTTTATTCAAAATCAGTCCATGTTGTAACTACTTTATGACATTAATCGTATAAATGTATGATGGCAAGTAATTCAAGAAGTTGCATTAACGATCCTGATATGTTTTGTTACATATACGGTGAGTATATAATGAAAAATCAACGGAAACCGATTAATGACACGGTAATTCGCTTATATTCTGTATACTTTCTTCCCCATGAACAAGAGCTGCTATGAAAAATGTGACTAGTTTTCTCGTATCAGCTCACAAAATATACCCAAAATCAGGTCTAAAATCTTAGGCACCAAAATGAGTGTAGGCCAGTGTAATTACTCACAAAAATGTTGACAAAAGACTGACCAAATCAGAGCGACCAAACATTAAAAAAAACTTCGGTTATCGGTTACACACATGTAGTTGAGATAACTGTGAGCAGCTCTGACTGTTTTTGTTCAGCTAGCCACCCTTTGCATTTTAAATGGAGTTAACTGTACGCAGTTCGCAGAATTACGCTTGCTGACTCATTCAGTGAGCACCCGATTCGCACTTTGTTTGCTACATTCTCGCTGCATTCTCGACATTGAATTTGCCCAATACAAGACACAGAATCTGCCAGCGAACAGTCAGCGACTCACGGTTTCTTGGGACGAAGCCTAAAGAGACGATATCTAATAGATATTTAAGATATTTCCCGCCGCTTGTGCCTTGCCAACTGTGGCTCCATAAAAAACTCAAGGCAAGACTCATCAGTGTCATAGAATTTTACACTAATACAATTTTTGTATTTTCTGTAATGAGCTAACGGGTGACGCATGATGGAGCGAGCATTTTCGATCGGTCGTTTATTTTAGACTAACACAATTTGCAGCTAATAATTTTTGGGAGAGCCCAGAGCAGTGTGGAACTTGGATATGTATAGAATGAAGAATCGATAGATTTTCGTAATGGACCACTGATGTTAAGCAACAGACGACATGGTCATTTGGTCAGTATTCACATGGGTAGTCGTGGGTGGTCTTAACAACAAGGGGCTACCGTGCCTAGGGACCGCGGAAGTACTACTTGATGCGAGACAAACTTCTTTGGTTATTCCCTGTCTTTAATCTTCGGCCTCGGCATACTCGTAGCAGGTACCAGGTAGTAAAATTTGTGGGGCGCAGTCTGGTTTTTAGGGGAGGATTTTGGCCCCTTCTGCCTCACGTTTACGTGGGCCCTGATTGTGGTCCGGATAACACGTTCACCTTCGTTTCGTTGTAGACATCAGTTGTTTGTCATAGAAGAAACGACCTTCAGGGCACATCAGAGGCCTAGTGAGGGCTTAGAACATCCGCTAGCCCTCTAGCCTCTTAACCTCCCTATACGAACGTACTTTTAAATAGAGAACCAACTCTACCTACCTAATCAAGGGTGAAAAATAAAACTGCCTTTGAAATCTAATTTTTATTTTCGTCTCTCTTTAGACCATACCTACATAAGAAAATTACAACGATTCTAAAGATAGGAAAATGAATAGAATATCTCACATTTTATACAGATTTACATATACTTGGTACCTAAAAGGATTGGGACTAAATCGAGTTGCCTATAGCTTTAACATTATTAGGTCACGTCGATAAAGATACGAATCTAAACGGAGCAGCGCTCATCATGTCGTCTCACTCGGACTAGGAAAATTTTGAAATTGTGCAACCGAGATGACATGATTTGCGCCGTTTCATTTGATTAGTTTCTTCAATCCAACGGATCTTAGGATTAGTTTCACAAAGTTCACAACATACAACTATGTACATACCCTTTTAGGAATTAATCAATACAACAATACAATTTTAATTTAAGAACTGAAGACCATAACACACCGTCCAATTTTCATACACATTTCTTCGACCTCTGTTTATTGAACTGACATTTTCTTACTATCAATTTTGTGTACTACGTTTTTTTTAAATTAATCTGGGTCTTAAGTTTTAAATGAATCGATTTATTCTAAGCAAGCATGCCTTGTGCGTAGGACACGGAACGTAAACGTAGACATTGACGGTCAATCACAAGTCTATTAACGAAATTCAAATAAGAAAGAAATACGTCAAGAAAATGAAACCAGAACTATAACAGGTTATTTAATATAGCAAATACTCTTCCTGTTCTGGTAGGTTAACTTTCCATATAAGTTCCACATACGAGTAAGTTTCCATGTATAAGTTCTACGGATATCGGCGATGTGTTAACCCCTTAACAAATATATTTGAGGGCGCAACTAATATGGTGCTTACTGCTTATGTACGGAACAATATTGGGCATTCAGCAAATATAATATTGTTCTCTTAGCGAATATGCTTTTGTCCTTAGTCCCAAAATTATTATTAGGTACGTAATTGAATACAATATCAAAATTCCTTTAAGAAATTATACGGAAAGTGAACAGTCGTGGGCAGTAAGTAAACTTTAACTATGCCTTTGGAGATGATAAAAGATATTTTAGTAATCCAAATGAAATTTTAAACGAAATAAAAAACCATATTTATACACTATACTTAGTATAAATTCACTATTTACACGGTCGTGAAAATTTACAACATACAGTTGAATTGACAACCTTCGATTTTTGGAAGTCGTTTAAAAAGACACAAAACAAAATAACAACAGAATCGGAAACGAAATACAAAACTGCTACCAAAGTCTACGACTGTCAACTTTTCGTACAGACACTGAATTAATCTTTGTAGCAAAAGCTCACTCCAAGATGACAAACAGGCTATTGTAAAGTGCCTACTACAATATTATAGCACCTATGTAGGTAAATATATGGCTTCAATCAAAGTATTGTCTTATACAGTATTGTTATTATAACAGAGGGATGTCGAAATTCGCAGATCCAACTTGAAAATTCTTACTGTATTAGCTCATTTGGCATGGCTTCGACCGCGTTTCACATAGCTTAAGGCGTTGTCCTAATCACAGATCTAGGATGTAAAAGATCGACAGTGACAATTCGATAGTGATACAAAAAAACATTTGCGCATGCGTGAGTAAATTAGTGTTGTGAAAAGTACTTATTAATTTATCGATTGACCAAAAATGGTCCTCCGGGTGCTTGTCGATAAATATAATCTTTCGCATACCAATTGAGTTGTTTTTTGTTCCAAGTATAACACCGCTGCTGAGCTAAAATGAATATTAATCACTAAACGGGTGTTAAGCTAGGCGGAAGAGTTAGATATCAGTGTCATCATGTATCTAAATTAACATAAGAAAAGTAAATAATAAGATCAACATAATACTATCCTAGTAATTCGCTTCGAATTGTGACCCTTGACCAAATTTACTCGTATATGGATTAGGATAATAATAATACTTATCTCATTGGTTTTGTACATTTATTTATAATTTACATTTATATTATTTAATTTAATTAAATATAATTAAATTAGACTTGGATGTAAGACACCCAAAATGTGTAAATTGAATTAAAAATGATGATCAGAAATTGAAGGTACATACTTATATACATAGTCTAGCCATAAATATTGTTACAATACAAACTCCTTCGTTTATTTATTTTTTTCTGCATTTAAATTTGGAATGCGTTTATTATGTTGAAAACTACAATCAATTTCCCGCCATTTCACATATATTTTTCGTGATTATTACTAAATTTACAACATGGAATGGGGTGTCAAAGATAACAGGATTGCAGTGATTGCGTTGCACGAAAGGGGTATGGAACCGTCGGTCATTTTCAAGACTCTTCAAAATCTTGGTATCAGCCGTATGTTCGTATATCGTAGTATCGACAGATATACCGACTCTTCCTCTGTTGAAAACCATAAAAGATCGGGGCGGCCGCGTGCGATGAGGACTACTAAGGCTGTTAATGCTGTTAAAGCCAGAATTCCCAAAAAACCCAATGAGGAAACAAAAAATCTTATCGCGAGAAATGAAGATACCCGGTGGGACTCTATCGCGTATAATAAAACAAGACCTGAAGCTTGGTGCTTATCATCGATATACAGGACATGCCCTTAATCAATCGCTGCAGTTAAAGAGAGTGGATAGATCGAAACGTCATCTATCCCGTCACGCAGGTGAAAGTTACAGAAATATTATTTTTACCGACGAAAAAATTTTCACGATAGAAGAGCACTACAACAAGCAAAACGACAAAGTGTACGCTCACAGCTCTAAAGAAGCTACGGAAGTGGTTGGAAAGGTACAGCGTTAGGTGCAGGTTATCATCCTGCGTCAGTCATGGTTTGGTAGAGGGTATCCTTTCCCGGCGTCACAAAGCTTCATTTTTGTGAAAAAGGGGTGAAAACTTTAGCCAAAGTGTATCAAGAGACCGTCTTAGATGGTGTTGTAAAACCCCTTAGCAATACACTTTTTAAAAATCCACCGTGGAGTTTCCAACAAGACTCTGCACCTGGTCACAAGGCGCGAACTACCCAAGCCTGGCTGGAAGCCAATGTTCCGGACTTTATAAGGGCTGAAGACTGGCCCTCCTCTAGCCCAGATCTAAACCCCCTGGACTACAAATTATGGTCAGTTTTAGAGGGCATGGCCTGCTCTAAACGATACGCCGACATAGAGTCACTTAAGAAATCTTTGGAGCAAGCAGTGGCTAAATTTCCCATGGAAACAGTCCGTAAATCCATAGATTCTTGGCCAGACCGACTAAAGGCCTGTATCAAAGCCAAAGGTGGTAATTTTGAATAAAATAATAGTTATATAATATTTTAGTTAAGACTTCAATACATGTGTACATATAATTTTTATTAACATTACATTACTGTATAAAAAAATAAATGCATTTTCATTTGTAACAGAACTTATGGCTAGTTGTAGTAATACAAAAATGTTTTACGCCTCATCATTCAGTACAAACCCGGAAGAATGTCAATTTACTTTTGATGGCATTGAATTAAAAATGTATGCTTTGTTTATGTATTGCACCCATCGCCTACCTAATGAACTTTGATAAAAACTATCGATAATAATGACGTCATCTTTTTATCCATCTCTAGTGAAAATCGAGCGTAAACTAACTAATATTTTAATGCTGAATTTCATCACCAATTCTGCTTTCATCTAGGAAATATAGATGTTACGAAGAAACGACAACAACATACCGCTGGTAAATCGGTTTTTGGAACCAATTTATGTTATGTTTTAGACAAAATGTAGACAAAAACATCACAATGGAATTTTCATATTTACCCATGAAACGACAAATTTTGTGGGTTACATCTTGGATTCACATCACAATTGCTAAACTCACAAGATGACATAACTGCATTTAGTTACAATTGCTCTCTTTCGAGTCTATTTATAATTATTTTAGTAAAAATATAAATCATAGGAATTTTCGCGTGTTCCCAGGTGGCGCGCTGTCATTAATGACAAAAGAAAAATTGACTAACATTTTATTTGTAGGCGACCTCTTTCTCTCTTGTGGAGTTTACATTTCGATGGAGACTTCTCTGTCCCACGCTTCGTTGGTCTTTTGCGAAGCAAAAAAAATCTTAGGTCTATGGTCCTAATAAATACAGCGCGACCACGCGATCGTCGCGTCAAACTGGCGATGCGACCACCGCGCGTTCCTAGGCCAAGATGCGAGAATCGCGCGAGCGTCAGAACACCTGCGGCATCTTATTGTGGTGATTATTAGGTTGAGCCGCCGACGCTACGCGACCTTTAACCTTATTGCGTAGCGATATGGTTTGCGGTCGCCCAGCATTGGCGGCTGAACCTAAATATGATCGCATTATGATTTCACGGTACTGGTCCAGTTCGGAATCAATAATGTTTGATTTTATCTCGCATTATCCAGTTCGCGCGACTATCTCGGGTCGCGTTGTATTAAGACGCCTTAGGCATTATATGTATTATAGCTTTTTAATATGAAAATTGTTTTTATATGAAACCAGTAGCTCTTTAAATTACTATTAGTGCATGTAAATTTGTATTTTATAAAATGAGTAGGTAAAAATAAGCGTCTTTAATACACAATGAATGCCCAGTAGGTAACAAGTTGTTTAAAAAATGAGTTACCTATCCAAAAAATCGTCGGTGTCGCCATTCCTAAATAGGTACATTCTAGTTAGGTAAATGTGTGATCCTGTAGAGACAGATGAAAAGATAATCGCACTGTCAATCAGTAATACAAACATGATCTGTTTCTTTCATTAAATAGAGAGAAAGTACCCGCAAGAACGGAGCTGTCCAAATTTCACCCGCCCTCTACATCTCACCCACAGATTAAGCCATAAAAAATAGCAATTTCATACAGGCCGAGCGGCTAGCCCTGGCGGCGGACCGTGACTTCTTATCGCGTTGATTTTTAGGTTCAGCCGCTGACACTGCGGGACCGCGAATCGTATTGCCGCGCAATAAGGTTCATTTTGTTTTTTAGGTTCAGCGTTGGCGGCTGAACCTAAAAATCATCGCAATAGGATGTCACGGTTCGGGGCCTGGGGGCCTACATCTAATTGCCACGATGGTTACGCTTTGTTTTGCCTAACCAAGTTGTATGAAGTCAATAATATAACTGAACAATGTTAAGTAAACGGTAGGTATATAAATGTATTATCAGCTAATACTGAAAATGATGAACTTTACAGTCACGCGGTAGACTTCTAAAGAATTTATTTTTACATTTATATTTTATAAAATATTTAATTCTAAATCGATTAATGTGGTTTTAAATACTTATATACAACCAACCACTATATTCATAATGGAAAGAAACTACATGAAAGTAACTTTAGCTACGGCCAGACCTGCGCGCGTAAGACGACGCGGGAAGCGAGAAGCTAAGTAGGAGTAACAGTCGCGCGTGAAACGCAGCTCATGCTTTCAACATTATATTCTAATGAGGCTACATGAACATCAATGGACATTAATTGAACTTATGCGTCAACAGATCTATGGAAATTTTGTTAAATTATTAGCCTGTGATGTGTGTCCAAGACTTCTACCAGTCAGACTAATACTAGTCTGTGTCTTAAATCCGCAGGTGAGTCTACTTCCACGCCAGCGTAGACGCTTCCGTTTCATTCCCGCTTTCCGCGTATTCGCCGCGCAGGTTTGACCAAAGCTTTATTTTTATCTCATAAACATCAAATCTGTCAAATAATTATTTCCAAGCGTAGTTTCCCCACACGATTTACTGCCATATTTTCCCTATACTAGTATTATTATTATTATGGTCAACAATATTTACAACAGTGATTTATTATAATTACAATTTACATTAATTCTAGTCGCTATGCTCCAGTTTCACAATGTCTACTGGCTAAATGCGCTTGTCGTGTGAAGCCAAATTTGAAGATTTGTTATTTGACATAAGTCCTTGTGGACTTAAGTCTAACTTAAGTTATTAACTTAAGAAAAAACCTTTTTCGACCTAATGGTCGAAAATTTGCTGCACTTCGAATGCCCCGAAAGTTCTACAGCTAACTGATAGATGTTCTATGGTATGCTGTCGCAAGTGATCACAACGATTTTTTTTTGTTTCTACACATATTTTTTTTGGCTTCGCATTACTAAGCACAGTGAAACTGGAGCTAAAATTATCGTTAACAAAACATTTTTTTTTATTAATTTAGATTCGGTAACATAATTACAAAAACACAAAACAAGACTTAATACTAATACTCGTATGAAAAATAGCTATTGTGAAAATAAAAATAATCTTTTTAAATTATCTATGTCGGCAAAAAAATATTCAGAAGTATTTTAAAGGTTATTAAAAAAAAACATACATTCACTCTATGTACTGTTAATTAAAACTGAATACGAACTACCACAAGATGTAATAATTATTACGAAATGTAATTATTATATCAATTATTAAGAATGCTATTGTATAATAATACAGTAACATAACAGTTAAGTATCATTACTTCCATTGGCAGTGCCTATTTTTGTTCTTTCATTAATTAACTTTGAAAAACGGAAGCAAAAAGTTAGAAACAAAAATAATAATGAACTATAGTACTATATATACTATACTAAGTAAATATTTAGAAAAAAAAAATATATAACGTTATTTTCTATACTTATACCAGGTTTCAATAATATGATTATTAATATACATATAAGTTGTTTGTTTAATTGAAAATATTATTACAAATTAGATAGGTACCTATCTATTCATCGTGTTGTGTACTCATTTAAAGTGGTGTGCAACCCGCAAAGGCAAGAAAGTTATAAGTATGTAATATATTTTTTATAATCCAAAGCATGTAAAATATTCTAAATACTGGTAGCATAAAACATCGTTCCAGAAACTGACGTTTTATATCGGAATAAAACTTGCCATTGTTTTTTCAGTTGTTTGCAATTTAAATCGAGTTGAAAGGTGGGCATGCCTATGCTTAGTTATTTAAACTATTTAATTTTGTTGTACTTTACAGTTGTTTTAAAACATATTGGAAAGAATAATTTTAAACGGAATAACTTATAATCACTTAGACCCAGCAGTCGATACAGGGTGACAATGATGATGAATACTTGATAATCCGAATAACCCCTTCACGGATCAGACATGACACAACACAGCCCGTATGTTTAGTGTACACATTATAATTACATTTTTGAAAATAATAATTGATTCGAAAATAAACAATTTAAAAACTTTGTGCGTAAAAAATAGTTTACAATTTCTTAAAGACAGTGAAATTACTAACACTTTTAGTAAGTAGTTATTTCATCATATCAATGAAGAATATTTTATTGGTATATGTATTTAATTATGAATTCTAATCCTACTATCACATGGATTAATACTTCTGACTACTTTATTTTAATATTATATTACATAATTAAAATTACATCATAAACTTTATTAAATTCACAACAACTTACAGTTAACCTCTTTTGTTATTTATTATGTATTAGAATTTACATTAAATTAAATATTATATACCTCTTTGGTCATTCTAAACACTTCACTAAACCATTCACCTTCTAAATATACAATTTTATCTTTAATAATAATTATATAATTTACAATTACAATATAATAAATTACAATTTAGGGAATCATCGAACCGTCAAGTTATACACAATAAGTAACGACTAGTTGTTTGAAACAGCCTTTTTATTCAAGTTTATGTTTTAACACTGTTTAGACCTCGGTTTTAACATTAAAAGTCTTATTTAGATCACAGTATCTAGATCCCGAGGGACCTCGTGCATCGACAATCATAGGAAGCTCTCCGAAGCTCTGGTCTCCTCACGATCGACTGCTGACACTATCTCGACACCTTCGTCGTAGTTATGTAACTTGGTGGTAGTATTCACGCAGTAATGCTGGTCTGGGTCTCCGTACTGGCTGTGGTAAAACTCCTCCCTCATCATATGGTTCAGATTCCCGCATCTGAAGAAGAGGATCTCCTGGAAAGGCTTCCGGAAATCTCTATTGAGCGTGGCGTAAATCACAGGGTTGAGTAAACTGTTGAAATAGCCCAGCCATAGAAAAAGCGCACTTATTGCGTCGGGGATAGCGTCCTCCTCGACGAAAGGCCGGATTAGGGCCAGCACAAAGAACGGGAGCCAGCAAATCACGAATGCCGACATTATGATCCCGAGCGTCGTCGATGCTTTGCGTTCCTTCGCTAGCTGAAACCTTAGTTTCTTTTGATGCGGCGACTGAACATGCAGCAAGTCTTTGGCGATGTGGCTTTTTTGAGCAAAAGTCGAAAGAGACGATCGGATTCTATTCGTCGTCAATTTTGGATTGCTTTCCGAGGATGTCCTTCTTTTCTCCTTTCCTTGAGGCTTAGTGGTGGGAGTAAGTGTTGTGGGTGACTTGTTTATAGTATGTATTGGCTTGGTGGGGGTTCGGTTCGGCTGCAGCATGGGGCACTGGGACTCGTTCGACTTCCGTTGGCCGCTGAAACATCTTCCGATTGTGCTCTCCGTCTTCTCTACGCTACACTGTAACAAAAAAAAAAGTTATTAATACTCGTAATTCAGCGCCTTGTTTTTTATTTTTTTACGGGAAAAAAAGAGCAAACAAGCAGACGACTTGCCTCATCGCAAACGGTAACCACTTCCTATGGAGATATACTACACTAGTGGCGTTGTTTTCATATTCCTTTTTGAGTTGTCAACGTGATGCGTTGACAACTTGAAGAGGAATTTCAATACAATCTTTTTAAAACTAACAGTAACGAGAAATTAGTAAATTGTACCTAAAAGCACATTAAAGTGTTTTTTTACTACCACTGTCAATATTGTAAAAAAACTACTGGGCAACTTACCGTTGTATTAGTACTGCCGGTGGATCCCCTGGGCGGTGGCTGCACCGGTGTCTGGTTCCCCAACAGCTTGGCCTCAGCCGCGCCTCCATTCTTCACATTAATCTCCAAGTAGCAGTGTGTCTCCAGATGAGACTGTGCTCGCCTCTCGTCCTTCACAATCCTCCTCGCAGCCATAAATATCTTATAATATACCACGACCATCACCGTCAGCGGCAAGTAAAACGAGCCAAACGTTGCGTAAATCTGGTAAGCTTGATTTTGAGAAACAGAACACGACGTCTCAGTCTTCTCGTTTCCCAGTATCAGAACCGGAGGGAGAGATATAAACGCTGCACTCACCCATACGACGAACACACAGAACAGCATCCGCTTTGGAGTCCGCTTCACACCGTACTCTAGAGGCTTCGTTATAGCATAGTATCGGTCCACGGATATCATGCAGAGGTTTAGTATACTGGCTGCACAGGACAAAACGTCGCTCGACACCCAGAAGTCGCAGATGATAGGTCCGAGAGGCCACGTTCCCATGATATCGTATACTGCTGCGACTGGCATCACCAAGCACGCCACGCAAAGATCACTTACTGCCAGTGACACTATCAGATAGTTACTGGGTCTTCTCAATTTCCTTACTAATCGAACTGCGACGCAGACGAGCACGTTGCCCACTATCGTGCCAACGATGACTACCGAGAAAATGATTACGAGGAATATAGTTACAGGAATGGAGTACTTATAGTGTTTGATGTGTTGATATGGTTGGGAAGTTCCGTTGGTGTCCGGAAGGGTCCAGTTGACCGTCGAGTTTGCATTGGAGAAGTATTCCGGAATAGATTCGTTGAAGTCTGTGGCGAAGGCCACTTCAGATTGCAACAGAATAGACACTAGTGTGAGAAGACACGAAGGTAAAGTAACAAAGCTAGGCAGTGCACGGTGAGAGTTATGACCTGAGGTCGCCATACGAGTCCCTGTGTGGGGTGACGATCAACTGGTTCCCGCTGTTATCGTAACCATACATTAGTTTTGTTATATCTATGTAGACTTGTTGTACAAAGCACTTCGTCAGTCAGGTTTGAAAAACCTCTTCGTTCAGCTTTTTGGTTTTAGAATGGCGTCGTCGATTACAATCGAGAATGGGCTTTAATTGACATATTGCTTGGATTGAGTTTCCAATTCCGAACAGAGCCATTGGATTGTGCATGCGTCGATGGGAATCTCGTGCTTTCGCTTTGGTGATACAGTTTGCTATCCTTTGTCTTGTCTTTGGTATGAATCGAGGTGTTGTTTTATTGCGCTCGGGAGGCTGAGCGAGCGGCTGCTACTTTAATATCCCGTCTGTGGATTGCTTCATTAGTGCCGTTGATTGGCGTTCGACATTTCCGCGACCTGCGAAAAAAGGAAACAGATATTTAGTCCAGTTTCTGAGAATAATCGTAGAACGTCCTTGTTGTAATGTTGTTGTTGTAATGTATGATTAATGTAGAATTACTTTTTCTATGTTATTATGTATTTTTGGGGATCATGTGTCTTATACCACATATAATTTACTACATATTGTAATGAAAAATGTAGTTGTGTTGCTCAAATAAAGATATTATTATTATTATTAATATGATGAATATGGTAGGCCCCCTGCCCGCATTATTTGTGAGCGTATAGGAAATGGTCATCATGTGCCCTTACAC
The DNA here is from genome assembly GCA_911728515.1 of Peribatodes rhomboidaria. Taxonomy (NCBI): domain Eukaryota; kingdom Metazoa; phylum Arthropoda; class Insecta; order Lepidoptera; family Geometridae; genus Peribatodes; species Peribatodes rhomboidaria. The sequence goes on from OU452190.1 coordinate 6,804,296, forward strand.
TTGTTTGTATGACTCGACTAGGTGGTGCGAAAGGGATGACACGCGTTGACCATTGTCATTACGTTTAGAATATAATGCCCCATGTAATAGATAGGCCATGTAATGGCCTCTGCTAATGCTATAAATACAAGATGAGAAAATATCTAAATTATGAGTAACCACTACATTCCACTCCGTTACTTCTGATTTAAAATAAAAGTGTTTTTAATAATAAAAATAAATAAGCAATGGCAGCTCAGTTGGATGAAGGCCCGCCTCTCAAGCCAGAACGAGTGGGTTCGAACCCAGCCAGCGCACCAATTTGTTCATTGTGTGAACATATGTGCGTATTGTATGTCATCTGCTACATGACTGGAGCCCGGTGTATGGCGCCAGGCTCGCCCCCTGTCACATTTGGGACTGAATATCGTCCGGCGAAATGTGTGTGTATTACACCTCTGCCAGCCCCCTCGGGGGAAAGGCGTGACGATATGTTATGTTATGTTTATTAATAATAACGTTCTAGATTTTTATAATAATAGGTTTACGTATTTCTTTTATGGAACTGAAGTAGAAAGATTCCAGAATCATTAGCTTAAAACATTGCTTGCGTCATATTAGTACTTAACAGAGAACTTGTATACGAGTAACAATGAAAAATTAGATTGTTTGAAAGAGGATGAAATATTGAATACGGATGCTTATCAAGCTTTAGCGGTTTATTTTTACTAATAGTGCTGATGTGTTGTTAGTAAACATTTTGATGGGTAAAATATTACGTTGTGAAGATAATATTGGCTAAGATTATATAATTACTATCCGGGCCCTGTGGATAAAAAGTAGCCTATGTTTTAATTTAGGGCATAAGCGATCTTCGTTTCGATTTATATCCCTTTAAGCGTATAGAAGTTACAAACACAAACACACACACACACATACTAACACACACACACACACGCACACAAACTTCCGTCTTAAAATATAAGTAGGAATATCACTGACCTCTATGTTGCATGATTAAACGAACTTACAAAGTGAAGTTCGATGAAATTATATGCGAAAACTTCATGCGAAAATTTAATCAACAGGTAATAACTTTCTTTCTACAGGAAACATTATATTTTAGAGTAAAAAAAGTTTCGTTATGAATGATTTAAATAACACTCGACCTTGGAATAGACTTGCTAGCCCCACATCTTGTAAAATATAGCATAAATTATAACGAAAATATTAAACGGAGAGGACTATTTTCTTTTACTTTTTTACAGTGGTAACTGACGTGGTTTTCACATGATAATATGATTTATGAAACGGGAATTACTAAAGATCGCTGTTATGGAATGTTAGCTCTAGTTTTTAAAAAATCTTCATTTTCACATTGCAATATAATAATATTACAATGTTCAAAAACAGAGGGAGGGAGAGAGAGAGCAGTAGTATAAATCTTATTGCGCCAAACCAGTACTTTTATGAATATCTTCGCATATTAGCCACTTAAAAACATAGAAATCCGCAGAAATATCCAGGGCAACAAAAAATAGTTTTTATTTTTGAGCTGTGTAATCGTATCTCCACCGTATGTGATAGCTTATACAAATGTATTATTTTACCGGTTTATAAAATTTTATAGCATCTTCATCGTATGTGACGGCCTTTAATCCTAAAAAAAGTTTATCTTTCTGGCTGGTCAGTCGTTTCACGGCTTACTCGCCCTTGCGACTAATTGCACTAATGACTAGTTTCCGTCGACGATACAAACATAATCCTTTTCATCTAGAATAAGGGTTCCGTGACGCTCTGAATTTTCCATACAAATGCGCTTGTGAAATTTATTGGAGACCAATTGTTAGATGATGATGAAATTTGGCATGTACAATTAAATTAACTATTTCTCCGCCCCTATGTACTAGGTTTTTTTAAAAACGCGCACAAGAGAAAATAGAGCTACGTAAAAATCAGCGTTTGTAAGGGGTCGCTTTTGACTGATTTATTTAATAGATTTACAAAGCAAATCAAATATTTCTTAACATAGGGAGGTTGTCAACATCATTAGTTTACAAATTAATCCATAATACAAGGGAATTTTTTAGTTATTTAAAAATGATTACAGAAGTGCAAAAGTCATGAAAAATGATTGAAATTGTCTTTTGTCACTCTGTAGATAACTTTAAAGGCTCGTCAGTATCTTTACTTGCTCTCTTCGCTCGTCGTCTTCTTCTAGACGAAATGGCTATAGAAAACCTTTAGCCAATGCAAAGTTAGTCTGAAGAGGTCGCCGGACCCTTAGATGATAAAACACGCAGCCAGTTCATGTTATATTTATCATTCCTAGTTCATTTTATATTTATCATTCAGTGTGATATTGATTCGTATTGGAAGTGGATTCTCTTACAATACATTTCTATAAATAAATTGAAAACGGAAATGTAGCCCAGATTCCCAGTCCAGTAGGTTAAGGGTCAATACTCACTAGAGTAGCCATTAAAGATTATAATTACCTAATGAAATACTAACCCTAACTATTCTAAACATTATTAAGTAAGTTCGTTCATTTGTTTGTTTGTTGCGCTTTCATGTCCTAATCGGGCAATCGGTTGAGTAACCAATTGAATTTTGAATAGATGTTTTCCGAGGTCCAGAATAGGACATGAAACATATGCGCAGATGGCAAGGTATTGTCATGTAAAATCTCGCAAGGATATCTCTAAGCCAACTTTAAAGATGTGTGGTAGTTAAATTATAAATTAAAAAAAAAAAAAACAAATATCGATTTTCATAAAACAAAGCTAAGAACACACCTTTCAACCAAAAAAAATCAAAATCGGTTTATCCGTTTGTGAGCTACGATGCGACAGACACACACACACAGGCACGTCAATTGAAAAGTATGAGTATGAGTAGGTTTATGATGATATGATGATACGATATATGATAAATTATGTACAGATGATGATACAAATTATGATACATGAGTGGAGAGAAGTGGTATCTGCCTACCCCTATGGGAAAGAGGCGTGATTATATGTATGTATATGCATGTACGATCTTACTCCTTCCTTATCAAACGCGTAGTATCTTATTCCTTTTTCTGATTCTTATTTTTAATTTTTAATTATAGACTCGATTGAAAAAGACAAAAGACGGAGTAACTTCCGACTGCGTCACGTTTATTTTTAGAGGTGAATTCAAAGTATACCCTATAACTAGAGGGTGAAGGTTCAGTTCGACATCATCCAAAGTTTGACCTTAGTGACCTTTAAATTGGGGTTCAAGAGGTAACTCAAACTGTTTCGTAGTTATACGACCTTGTCTAAGTAACTGATAATTAGAATGGGCTTAATTTGCATGGTTTAAGTGTCAAAATAAGACCGATTCTGATTACCAGTCACTTTCCTTCTTACTAAGAAAACGTTTTAAAGCCTCTAGATCTTTCTCTATCTTAATTAGGAAATGCGTGAAATGAGTCTAGAATCTTAAGAATTATTAAATTTTTATTTTATACTAAAATAAGTATATACATTTTAATGAATGCGACTACGAGCTTAACTTACTACTACTACTACTAAATACTACCTTAACCATGTTATCACCTAGGCGACAATTGTCATTGTTGATAATAAACGTCTTTAAACCTAAACCTGAAATGTTGATTTCTAGTATTTTGTCTCTTTTAACGAGTTAAAATTTTTAAGAAATAAAAAGATAATACACTGTGTAATTATTCCGAGGCTATTCTTACAAAGTTTAAGTGTCAAAATGGCGATTTTGATTATAAGTTTATTTAAAAAAAAAAACTTATTTTCAAAAAATTAAACCGGCGATAAGACTTAATAGCAAAAAATAATTACTAACCAAGTTCTTAAACTAATGTAGGTATACCTAAGTAACTTTGAGTCGGCGCCAAACTTAGGTAGGTACCTTACTACCGGTATACTTAAATTATTTACGCCGCCGCCGATTTAACCTGATTTGCTTGTTAGGCGCCGACTCTTAATTACCTAGGTATACCTACATTAGTTTATGAACTTGGTTATTAATATTTTTTTGCTATTAAGTCTTTTCAGCGGTATAATTTTTTGCAAAATAGTTTTTATTTTATAATTTTTGGTGGATAGGTATATAAATAGATTGACCGGTCTAAACTCAGCATTAGAATCTGTGAGTGTAAATCACCCCTATTTACCTACCCTAGAGTAAGTTTTTTTTTCCAAATTTATATGAGACCAATTTCGAGGTCTAACTATCCAATAACTTTTTACCACAACTTTTAAAAGACACGCAAACTTACAATAATTACTTATTAACTTAAAACATTATTATTATCTTACTGACAAGGCATACGAGTACTATTCTATCGACGAATATTTGAAGGACACTGACATTGATTTTACATAATATTTTAACTTTGACATAATCCAATCTAAATAATTATTTTTTCTGCATTGTAAAAACTTTTATAAACTTTTGCATACCAAGCGGTTAAACCATGGCGAACCAATTTTACTAATAAGAACTATCTGTAACCTACCCATGTTTTGCAAAATTAATTATTTGATTTGATTTAAAAAAATCGACTTGTATACCTCCTCCGTTACGTCGGTTGAAAAACAGGTCCGCTAAACCGCCACCTAAAGAATACCATACCTTATTTACTCACGGAACCCACGTCAGAACGACTCCATTTGTTTTTAATTATTATTTTACGAGCAACGAAATGGATGTAGCCATTGTAGCGAACGATAAAACATCGTTTTCGTTTCTGTTTTAGGGTTGACAAATTTGTTTCATTCGTTTTTGTAACTTTTTGTTTAGGGTGTGCGCAATGGGTGTGTGGTACTCTGTTTGTGATAAATAGCGTATGTCGGTTTGGAACTGATTTTTATAAAGATATAATGAATTTTATTAAGCTATGAGCGACGGCCTGCGGTTCTTCTCGCGTTTGGTTTCTAAGCTTGGGGGCGTGGGGTCCAACCTAGTTCATCATTCAACAACATTCATTAATATCTATGTAATTATGTATTTAAAAATATATATGTATGTATACATATTTCAGTATTTGGCTGCCATAGTACAAGCTTTGCTTAGTTTGGGGTCAGGCAACCGTGTGTGAAAATGTCCGAATTTTTTTTTGTATAATATTAAATGCGATGTAGAGTACATGATTGTATGGAAACATAATTTCTTTCATTAAAAAACCTAGTAAATTATTCATTTCAGTTTTGTAACCTGATTTCAGTAAACAACGCGACCTCCTTGATCTTATAAATGTCTTTTTCCTGTACAAGTAGATCATTACGGGAGTCCTTCACTCCCTGAAAGCATTCACGAAATTCCTTCCAAGCAATTTGATTCCGTCTTTTTATTGTACTACTATGGAACTAGGTACCTACTATTTTTTTTTATTATTACATAATAGGCTTGCGTTTGGCCGCCAACATGCCTGATAATAAGCAGTGATACGGCCTACGATGGAGCACGCTTGCCTAGAAGAAACCGATTCACTCGACACTTGAAGACACCCAGATTATAAGTGTCAGGGAACACACACTCTGGCAGACTACTACACTACTACTATTCTGTGTTAAGAGTTCCTTAATACATGTTATTTAAATACTTTGTTATCTTTTTACATGCATATATCGTCACGCCTTTCCCCCGAAGGGGCTGGCAGAGGTGTAATACAACACCCACATTTTCTTTAAAAAAAAATATTGTTATTTTTTCCGACCCCCGACCCAAAAACGGCGGGGTAGAATTATGTATGTGTGTGTTGAGGGTGTGTGTGTGTGTGTGTGTGTGTGTGTGTGTGTGTGTGGATCCCGAATGGATAAACCGATTTGGATTTTGCTAAATATTTTTGGCAACTTGCGTTGATAATATATTGGTAGGTAGTTTTTGACATTCATAATTGTAAATTAACACAATTATTGTAATTATACCCATTTGATTCAATAAATTGAAACTGAAACTTACAGGGACGAAATTCTTTCTTCTATTGGAAATATCTAATTGCACTGATTCCTAATTGACTATTAAAAATTAAGGAAGGTCGCTCAAAACGGACTTTTTTATACAACAACTAAACTAGACATTAGGTTAAATATCAACAGTAGATAATAGGTTAAATATAATCGCAATTTTACGTTATGGTATGGTGTATGGTAAATTGAACCTCAATAAACAACTTTTTTATTAATTTTGCTAATCCCTTCGGACGAAGCTGTCACATAATTATGATAGAACTTCACGCACTGGAAAGTTCGTTTAATCATTAATTATAAAAGCGGTTGATCGTTTTGTTCAGTAACAGATCAGTTATTTTTATTAAATCAACACATAAAAAAATATGTATATTAAAAAACATTTATTATCGGTAAAAAAATATTTTTAGCTAAAGTTGTATGTTAGTAAAAAGGTTTGCCTAGTTAACGTTAGAAAAACTAAAAAAAAAAACATCTTAGACTTTTTATTTTGGTACTTGTAAATAATTAACTACTGCCAGCGATAATCCGACAGCAATTGTTTCAAAATATTTCTGTATTTCTATTTCCCAGTTCACGGTCAGAAGGAAACAAAACGAAATTCCTTGCTAATGCGAGCATCAATTTGAAACGGACAGATCTGATACAGTTAAAGCATCGAATACATTAATAACGCGATAACGTTGCTAAAGTTACCTGCTATTTTGAATGCTATTTAACTATGGAACTGCTATTAATCTTGCACAGCAATTTTATGTAGGTAATTACTATTACATCACTAATTTTACAAATTCGAAGGCTTGTGAATAAAAGAGAGTTGTGTGCGTACATAACTATGTTTGTTACTTCTGCACGCTGTAACGGCTGAATTAATTGGAGTGAAACTTGAAATGTAGATAGCAATTTGACAAATGTGACGTGTAACTATAGGAGTTATCAATAAATTCTGATTTCTGCATAATTTCGAAGATTAACAATTAAACTGATTTTCACCCAACTATTCAAGAAGGAGGGTTATGTTTTCGAGTGTATCTATGTATATTTGTGGTTATGTATGTATGCGGTTTCTTTGTGCACGCCCTACAGCTTAAACAGCTTCGATGGATTTCGACATGTGAAAAGTCATTTGAATCGTCTTGATTGTGGAAGTGACTTAGGGTAAATAAAATTGCAGTCGGGTTTTTTGTTTTTCTTTTAATAATGTTGCTTGTCACAATTGTAAAAAATTAAGATTTCTGTTGGATAGCTGAATTAGCGGATGAAACCGTAGAGACGAAGAAACCTCTTGTTATGGTATCCGAGAAAATGTATGAAATCACACTCTGACTAATCAAAGTGTAACAGGCCCTTAAACCAGAGTTGACAAAGAACATACACATAACATATCGTCACGCCTTTCCCCCGAGGGAGCTGGCAGAGGTGTATACAACACCCACACTTCGCCGGACGATATTCAGTCCCAAATGTGACAGATAGGGCGAGCCTGTCGCCATACACCGGGGTCCAGGGGGGCTATTCCTGCGCGTGAGATGAGATGAGATTTTATCTTGGTCACTCTCACACCCATGCCGTTTCAAGCGAGAGTAACAAGGACGGAAAAAGATGAGATGACAATCTCAAATCTCCGAATAGGGTCCCAGTCATGTAGCAGATGACATACAATACGCACATATGCTCACACAATGAACATATTCGTGCGTGCCGTCGGCTGGGTTCGAACCCGCTCCCTTTGGGCTTGAGAGGCGGGTCTTCTCCCAACTAGGCTGTCATCGCTTTTTTCAAATTAACAAAAAAAAAAAAATTGACAAAGAAGACCGCATAAAAACAGTTCATTTACAAACCGAGTGGTTTATTGTAAACTGAGATAACAACATTGTTTCCCATCGGGGCTAACTTCGGAAACCTATCTGAATGATTCATTGTTCCAGTTATTTTGAATAATTTTCCCGATCGATTCACTCGAGCAAACAAAAGTCAAGAGCCGTCCTTCACGGACCGAGTTACCCGATTTAAAAATCCCTAGAAAAATGGCTATAGCTTAATATCAGTGTCGGTTACTGTAATTTATTTGTCAGTATTTGATTTTTGTCGCGTTTTGGGGGCTGAGCTACCCACGTCCGTAGGAGTGTACTCTATTCTGATTCCCTACACGTGGTCCCCGGGTAGTGCTAACCGGGTAGCAAACTCTGGTGGAAGGCTTCGGCCGTGGCTAGTTACCACCCACCGGACCAAGCCATGCCGTGAAATGACCTAGTCGTGTTTCGGGATGTAGTCCGGTGTAACCGTTCCGAAGATGGGTCTGAGCAGTGGCGCACTTGTAGCGCCTCACTCAACTGCCGTCTTTGTACTTCTTCACTCTAGTAAACTTCAAGGCTAGAGTGAATAAGTACCTTCTAGGTCGTCGTGCTCCATTTTAGACCACAACGTCGCTTAACATCAGGAGAGTTGGTGGTCAAACGCCGACCTATTATACATAAAAAAAAAAAAAAAGTATTATATAAGTATGGGCATTTATTCATAGAAATAGAATAATTATGAACCAGATATAAAGGAGTGCCACAAGATATAGGTACGAGTATGTAATTGCTGCCTCGGTGCCTGCCGACTGCCTCGACTGCCTCGGTGGCTCAGTTGGTAGTAAACTTGCCTTCTGAGCTTGGGGGCGTGGGTTCGATTCCCACCTAGGGCAAACATTTATGTGATGAACATTTGTGTTTGTTCTATGTCTGGGTGTTAATATCTATTTAAGTAGTATTTAAAAATATCTAAGTATGTTTATCAGTCTCTGGCAGCCATTGTACAAGCTTTGCTTAGTTTGGGGTCAGGCGACCGTGTGTGGAAGTGTCCCGAATTATTATTATTAATATTATTATTAATTGTAAGCGATGATAGCCTAGTTGGAGAAGGCACGCCCAAGCCAGAGGAAGCGGATTAGATCCTGCCGAAAGCACGCACCAGTTATTTCATTGTGTGAACATATGTGCGTATCGCCCCTGTCACATTTGGAACTGAATATCGTGCGGTGAAGTGTGGGTGTTAAATACACTTCTGCCAGCCTCTTCGGGAGAAAGGCGTGATGATATTAAGTACTTGTATTACTAAGTAGAAACCATCGAAAATTGTACGCTCTAAATAGGCAGGCTGTTGATACTAATTTACAACTTGTATGTTACATCTTTTATACACAGTACAATAAATATATTTTTAGTCTTATTCTTATATTCTTGATATGTTATGTTTTGTGTCATTTTTCTAGCTTAATGGAGTGTAATTCTAATCTAAACCTAAATTGTGAAAGTTAGTTTATGTTAAATTAAATTTAAAACTTTTTTTGGAACCAGTCTCGTTCGTCCGTTTAATTATTACGCTTTCGCGACTTACCTAATCAACTGGTCATCATACATTTTTGCATAAGTACCTACACGTTGTCAGGAGGCCAATAAAGGCTACCTTTCATCCCGAAAAAAAAAATAACGGAGCGTGGTACAAACCACAGGGCGCATCTCTTAATCCCAATTGTGGTTTCCATATACTTTTACAAAATAGGCATTTTTCCCTTAATTATTTTGTAACGGCTCGTTGTTAAGCTTTTCCTAATAAAATAATGTCATTTAATACATTATTTTATTATATTTTAACGGTAAACGGAATACGATTGCGGTCTGTACCGGTTTCATTTTATTTTTCCCCTATTTAGTCCTCGCCGGCCTGAAAACAGATTGTGCTTATCGGCAATTAATTGCGCTATCGAAATTAATAATGGAACCATCACAGCGATTAAATATTTCCGGTAGCCTGGACACCGATACCGTTATTAATTTATTAATTTCGGTATTTTTGTTTCTTTGTGGCTGTTGGCTCCAGTCGGATTCTTTGGGTTCTATTTTTGGTACTAGCTGCGCTCTGCGGTTACACTCGTGGTTAAGAATTATCCTATGCGCTATTCCAGACTGTAATCTATCCTTGTTGTGAATTTCATTCAGATCTGTTCAGCCGTTCTAGCGTGATTGGTAACAAACATCCATTCACCCGACTTTCGCATTTATGATATTAGTGTGATATGATGTAACGATTTGGTAAAATTGAGATTGATTTGTATGTGAGTCAGATTTCTTTTAAGCAATTTTGTTTTAGCATTTGGTTTGATCAAGGAGTCAGAATAGGCAGTTTTCCGCTTGCTGACACGGCACGGCACGGTAGGTGTGGACGGAAAAATGTATGAAGATGTATGGCAAGCTTTTTCGCTTATTGACTACGGCACTGGTACAGCGCCCTTGATCCCACCAGAACCGTGCCGTGCCGGACCGTGTCGGCAAGTATAAAACGGTCATTACCAGAGCTAATTTTTACTAACCAGCGGGCCTACTATAACATCTTATAACCGAAAGCGAATCGTATCGCCACGCAATAAGGTCTATGGTCACACAGCGTCAAAAACAAAACGCAATTTACAAGTACAAGTTTTTATTCAAAGCAGACGTAATATAAAACCAGATTAAAAAAAAAAAACATTTGAAAGGCGAAGACTGTATGCATACTTTACATATCGATCTTTTTATCTTCACAAAATATGGGGTAAATAACCTCTATCAGTGCCAAGCAAACAGTCTAAATAAAGAGGTATGGAAAACAAAATATCTATTCAAAAGCTTGATGAGGGTCACAACACAGGGCTGTCCTCCTCGACGTGTGCTGTAATAAATCATAACGCGGCCCTCCACGTAGGGCAACCTTCCCCTTTGAACCCGCGGCCAGAAACGGCCAAGATAAGGGCAGAAAACCCACAAACATACATTAGAGCACGAAATATTCTGAGGCGAAATGATACGGCGTGAATGCGTGAAAGTGGTGGAAAATAGTCCGTTTTTGTGTGTTTTTTATGAAGATGCTTTTTGTTGAGATGGGGTTAAAAAGATAGGATGTGAGAAGGCAGCTATAACATAGCAAAATATATCGTCACGCCTTTCTCCCGAGGGAGCTGGGAGAGGTGTAATACAAATAAATAAATAAAATAAATAAATTCGGGGCACTTCCACACACGGTCGCCTGACCCCAAACTAAGCAAAGCTTGTACTATGGCTGCCAGAGACTGATATGCATACTTAGATACATACTTAGACACATACTTAGATACATACTTTGATACATACTTAGATGCATACTTAAATACATGTTAACACCCAGACAAAGAACAAACACAAATGTTCAACACATAAATGTTTGTCCTAGGTGGGAGAACCCACGCCCCCAAGCTCAGAAGGCAGGTTCACTACCAACTGAGCCACCGAGGCAGTCAACAACACCCACACTTCGCCGGACGATATTCAATCCCAAATGTGACAGGGGGCGAGCCTGTCACCATAGATCGGGCTCCAGTCATGTAGCAGATGACATACAAAAAGCACATAATGTTCACACAATGAACAAATTGATGCGTGCCGTCGGCTGGGTTTAAAACCGCTTCCTCTGGCTGGAGGCCGGCCTTCTCCAACTAGGCTGTCATCGTTATAGTGAAAATATATTGGGGTTTACCAGTAAAATATTATTAAGTGTTAGAGATCGGATATGCAGAGACATTTTTACCTAAAGTTCGATTCTTCCTGCCAAAAGCTGCGAAAGTGTGATAGTGGCTTCTAATTTCCCCAGGTTTTTTTAAATGAAATATTTAATTAACTTAAAGGTAATCTAATATTCAAATGTGGCTTACTTAATCCTAAACTAATATTAAATACTAGCTGCGCCCCGCGGTTTCGCCCGTATCCAAAAAGTGTCTATTTGATAGATATGATTGTATTTGAACTTTACTCTTTGACGTCAGGAACACACCTAAATTGCTTAGACAACAGTGATTGAATAGCAATAAATTTCAAATTGACTCTACATTTTATTTAGAAAACGTTTGTATGGGAAATAGAAAAGGGCTGTTTTTAGGGTTTTCCCGGAAATTATTCGATTTTTTCTCGCATTTTAAACCTTCCCTAGACCTCCACGAACATTTCAAGACTAAGATAAGATAAATCCGTTCAGCCGTTGTCGAGTTTTAGTGAGACTAACGAACAGGAATTCATTTTTATTTACATTTAAAGAAGATAGAAGTTTTCAGTACCGGAAACGCGGGATGGTAAGCTATTATCATCGTCGCCTTTAAAACTTATATGTATTACCAGGGGCATTACAGATACGTTGCCGATCTTTAAAGACTCTATTGATAGCCCTTTTAATATATTTTATATTTATATATATATATAGATATACAATATACATAGTATAAAACAATGTCGCTTTCCGTTTTGCCAGTCTTTTTGTCTACTGACAGAGAGACAGGTAGACGCTAACTCCCAAACCGCGTAACGAATTTTGGATGCGCTTGTCACCATCTGTTAAATAATTTTCACGATAGGTTTATAGGAACCGTGCAAAGCCAAAGTACGCTACTGACTTACAAAATCCTTAAAGAGAGCAATATTTTTCTGTACCAAAAGACCAAAACTTTTGCTGACGCTGTACCATTTCAGCAAACTCACTCATATCCCAAACTGGGTCAAACCCAACTACTTACCCAACTCCTTCAGTTTTATTTCCCACGAATTTGTCTAACGAAAATCTAAAATTCAAAATGGCTACGTTTCAGCTTTTTCATATTTTACATATGCATATACTATCAGTGGCCACTGAACAAAGTTCTTTGAGAAAAACTTCAAAAGTGAATAGAGAATTATGCGACCTTTGTATGAATAATGGAGGAGTTAAATGTGTCTGAACGACTCTTGACTTTACCTCAAAGGGAGAGAGCGCAAATTGGCTAGTCGTGAGACGTGTAGAAACAGTGTAAGCGAGAGACAGTAGCTTTGATTTTTTACATAAAGTGCTGGTTTTGGATGTAGTAATACTTAAGAGTTTTGTTCTACCTGCCAAAGTGAACAACTTTTATATAATTCGTTTTTAAAATTCGAAAAAAAAAATCAAGCCTCGTGATCAATTTTGTATGAAGAAAATCAAGCCTCGTGATCAATTTTGTATGAAGAAAATCAAGCCTCGTAATCAATTTTGTATGAAGACTTGATTTTTATCAACGTATTTTGCAAACCTGTGTTCTAAAAGATAAGCTCGCCCCCTATAAGATTTGGGACTGAATATCGTCCGGCGAAGTGTGGGTGTTGTATTACACCTCTGCCAGCCCCCTCGGGGGAAAGGCGTGACGATTTATGTTCTAAACGTTGTTCACTTTGATGATAGAAACAACTTAAGTATTACTACAACCAAAACCAGCACGTTGTATGTAAACTAGCGACCCGCCCTGGCTTCGCAAAACTCCTGTAAAACTTCTCTGCAAAATTTTCAAACTGATGGTGAAAACCGCGCCAAAATCCGTTGCGTGGATTGGCGGAGTTAGCGGATATACTGAAGCTGAAAGTGACTTTGTTTTATATTAAGTAGAAGAAATAAAGACAAAGAAGATATGTAGATACTATGATACAAACAAGGGTTCAGACAATGTCAGTACGCGAGACGACAAGCTTAATTTCCCGCGCGGAGAGGCGTTTCCCGCACGCGTTTTCTATACAGAGATACTGAGACAACGTTAACAAGAATATTAAAAAAAAAAACCTCAACGCTGATTTTCACCAAACATACCTAAGAACACTCCCGACTAATTCACCTTTCAAACAAAAAACTTTTTAAATCGGTTCGGGAGCTACGATGCCACAGACAGCACACATACACACACACAAACACACACACACACACAAACACGTCAAATTTAAAACACCCCGTCATTTTGCGTCGGGGGTCAAAACACTGTAACAGTAAAAGAAAAGATTTTTTGACATTGCGAAAATGTCGCAAGCTTTCATGAACCAAAAATGCGAAATAAACAAACTTTAGGAATTGCTTAAAAGTTGATTAATATTTCAACATTAAAAAAACCAATGAACTTTGTTACTGAAGTACAGTGCCGCTAAGACTTTGAGTTCGCAGGTCAGCCTGAAATGGCAAAATGAGAGATTAACGAACGCCTTACCAATATTGAGGTAGCTAACTAATTTTGGTAACCCGTTTAAATTCGGGCCCATATTTAGTGGTGAGACAGGTACACAGACATCTAGTTGGTAAATACCTATTAGGGTATTAGCTCAGATCAACCTAGAGGAAAATATGGAACACTGCGTTAAATCTCGCTGAAGCCACTTTTTTTTGAAACTTGTGTGCGGGGTAATGTTGCCATGAAAAACATTTTCAATTTTTGGAAATTTACTGCCTCGGTGGCTCAGTTGGTTAGTGAACTTGCCTTCTTGGGGTCGTGGTTTCGATTCCCACCTAGGGCAAACATTTATGTGATAAACATTTGTGTTTGTTCTATGTCTGGGTGTTATTATCTATTTAAGTATGTTTTAAAAAAATATCTAAGTATGTATAGGTATCAGTCCCTGGCAGCCATAGTACAAGCTTTGCTTAGTTTGGGGTCAGGCGACCATGTGTGGGAGTGTCCCGAATTAAAAAAAAAATGCACGAAAACTAATATTTATTCCCAAACTCTACGTTAGCCATTTCAGTTCCAATATACAACCTAAGTAGATTTAATATTCTAAAACTGCACATACTCGTACATATTTGTAAGCGTTTAATGTTTCGGCTTTTTCAAAATTGACTTGTAAAAAAACTGCACAGTTTTTAAAAAGAAAATGTAGGTAGATAGTCCTGGCCACACTTTTATAATGCACTATGAATATTTATTTATGATTATTATTACTCACCTATGATTAGTACTTAACACTGGCAAATGCACATGACGCGCGACGCCAAATTCCCCTAAATGAAAAAGGAAAAAAAAAGGTACCGTTCTCAGAGGTGTCAGACAATGAACATAGAGTAACTTTCAGCCCAAGACCGCGGGTGACACCGCGGAGTGCAGCTACGAGTATCCTACTAATATTATAAACGTGAAAGTTTGTAAGAATGGATGGATGGACGGATGGGTGTTTGTTACTCTTTCACGCCAGAACGGCTGAACAGATCTGCATGAAATTTGGCACAGAGATAGATTATAGTCTAGAATAGCACATAGGATACTTTTTAACCGCGGATGAAACCGTAGTACGCAGCTAGTACATCTATAAATATGCACACAAAAGTATACTCACCTAGTTATATGAGTTCACTTATAGACTTTCGCATTTATAATAACATACCGTGACGCCGTTCCCCCGAGGGGGCTGGTAGAGGTGTACAACACCCACAATTCACCGGACGATTTTGAGTCCCAAATGTGACAGGGGGCGAGCCTGTCGCCATACACCGGGCTCCAGTCATGTAGCAGATGACATACAATAAGCACATACCCGTATGTTCACCCAATGAACATATTGGTGCGTGCCGTCGGCTGGGTTCGAACCCGCTCCCTCTGGCTTGAGAGGCGAACCTTCTCCGAACTAGGCTGCCGATTATAATTATAAAATAAATCGCATTTATAATATTAGCGTGATTCCATATCGAGTGACACGAAAAGCCTTTCATAATTCAATAAACTAATTGAACAATCACAAATTAAAGAGCAGTCATCAATGAAATTTCACTAATATTCATTTCAATCGAGAGCAAACTATTGTGGCTCTAACAAAAGCAATATTTGTAAAACAGACCCAAACTTTCGATGCCACACAAAAATATTTACGAAGTAATCCAATAACATGGTGCCGGGCAGTGCTGTGGAACTGTCTAACAGTAACATAGCTTCAATATTGTAAATATTGAGTGCCAAATCTTGAGAAGATTGGCACATGACCATCATCATCAGCCTGTAACTGCTGAGCATAGGCCTCTCTTATCGTACGCTCCGGTCCTGTGCCAATCTTGTCCAGAGCGGCTTCCTACACGTGAGATGAGATGAGATTTTATCTAGGTCACTCTCACACCTATGACGTTTCAAACGAGAGCAACAAGGACGAAAAAAGGTGAGATGAAAATCTCAAATCTCCGAATAGGGTCCCAGGTTCGACCCGCGACATTTACAACATCGTCGACCCAACGTGCTGAAGGCCGACGAACGCTTCGTTTGCCGATATGCAGCCACCAATCCGTCAACATTTTAGTCCACCTGCCATCACTCTGCCTCGCGACATGTGTAGAAACAAATACCTAATGACCCTAGCTTGCGCGCGAGACAAAATTCTTCTCGACACTTTTTGTCATGCGAGAACGTGACAAGGCTATGTGTAAGCATATGTCTGTCTCGATTATTACCTGCCTGCTGGATGAGTGGCTCAAAGAAATTTACACAATATACACACTAACCCTAATTATGGCCTGCGAAGTCTTCAGAAGATATATTTCATTTTGCCATAACAGAAGGTAGTTTTCTCTGTAACTTTACGTTATAAGCACACACCCCCTTAGTAACGAACGTTGTATAGCGTCGGAATAGGTATTTCGTGTTTTGTCTTTTTCTTGTTAACTCGATGGAAAAAGACATTACACTGTATAACTATTCCGAGATTAGAGATATTTTTTTATTTTAATTATAAAACACTGTCAGCCTTAGAAATAAAAAAATGCATAAACATCTGCTAAACCAATGTTCAGTTAGACATTGAGTAGTTAGTAAATAGCGCTACACAAACGTGTAACTATTGTTTGAGCAATAAAGTGTGAATCGGCATTGGGTATTTACACACATGCTTAACACTTTTTTCTTTTTCGTCTGGCAACTTTTGGTAAATTCGTTTAGAAACTTTTTCGTCCAAATAGTTTTTTAGTAATTTTTTTTAAGAAAGCTCCCTAATTTTTAATATTGCACGTACAATTTACGTTTTAGGAAAGGAATATTAATAAACTATGTTGTTTTTTGTATCTCTTGTCCAGAATTCGCCGATATAAACTATTTTAAAGGAAAACATTTTCTTTTGGATATAGTGGGAGACTAACAACAAATTTCTGAACGGAACAATCAATGTCAACACTACAATGTGTCTAATGTCACACTACCAACCTACAAACGTTCTTTTTGACATTAAAAAAACATTACACAGCTTATATCATAGTTACTGAGTGTAGATCAGCTGTTATAGTGAAATCCGCCATCTTGACCCCGTACACACCCGCTAAACAAGGGTACCCGGCCGTGTACCGAATTTTATTTTCCTTTGATTTTGTTACATCTGTACACGAACTGTACACAACGTTTAAGTCAAAAATATTTTTATTTTTCAGCTTTTGTGTTACACAATGTGTGTACACATGTTTTAAAACTTTATTTCTAAGGCTGTGTATGTATAACTAATAGTAAAACTAAAGGTAAAGGGTAAGTGTCTTACTTACTTAGGATCATAACCTACAAAACGCAAGAGCTTAGCTACTGTTTACAAAAACCCTGTCCCCCTGAAGTGGAACAAACAAGGATGCTTTACCGATATTATGAACACCCACTCCAATATTAATTTAATAATTTGATAAAAAAGGTCGCATTGCGATAAGGTTCGGCAGATACTGTTATCAGGCTTAAAGGGCTTAGATTCTAATTGAAATTCGATGTTAATGTGTCATATGGCAAAAATATATAAGAACGGGCCGCGATTTCATTTGCTATCCTGCTGAGATACGTCTGTCAGGCCGGCTCCATCCAACGTTGGCGCAAGCGTTGTAAGTGGTTTTTTAGACCCACACGTTGGCCAAGCGGCGTAACTGGATGGCGCCAGCGTTGAAGCCTACGTGTGGACTGTAGAGCTAGTCTTAGAAATCGCTCCATCATCACATCGTTGGGATCAACGTTTACGTTAATAAAGCGTTATACTAAATCCACGAGCTGGTCGAGTGGCGTTGGCCTCAACGATTAGGCCAACGTGTGGAACCAGGATGAAACAAAGGGATATTATAAGTTTTTAAAAAACGTGTGTATCTGTGCAGGTGTCTGTATTGGTATATCTGTGGCATCGTAACTCCCAAAACGAATAAACCAAACTTGATTTCGTTTTTTTTTGTCTCATTGGTGACTTGATGGAGAGTGTTCTGAGTTAATCATCATTATTACCAACCAAACTAAACCAACCAAAGTTTTGTGAGATGAAAATTACGATATGGAAACTATGTTGGGATAGATTGAGTGGATAGCTCCGCTGCAAAAGTTTATGGACCACCTGATGATCTCTGAAATGGCTTAGCGGATATTCTCATTCGCAAAAACAACAGGTGGCTACAATTTGTGTTATTCAACCCCTTTTTTGAGCTAATTTCACTGGGCTGATACTCAGTGGTTAAAGTCACACGGTCACACATCCAAAGACAGACGGTTGGCTAGGTATCATCGGTGATTACTTGAAAAGTTACGAACTGTGAACAACTAATTACTTGACCTATCTAACACATAGCACCTGATGTTAAACTGGGTCACAACTTGATGGGATTAGTACCTACTTGAGCGAGGCAGATGACACCCAAGAACATTGGGGCGGAGATGTAGTTCATTTTATTGTACACTAGAGTTTGCCCGCGGCTCTGCCCGCGTGGAATCTATTGCATAGCAATTAATTACCTATTATGTAAATCCATTCAGTAGTTTTAGTGGTTAAGTAACAGTTACCTACTAAATTAATAGTACAGTGATGTAAATAATAAAATGTTGAGCAAAAACATAAGTACCTATTCTTGTTTATTGTTTTATTTTCCTTTTTAATGTTAGTTTTGTAAAGACACTTTTCCGTTGAAAAACAGAATCTAGCTGTTGAAACATTTGTTTTGCGTTTTGGCAATCTTGTATGATCGATAAATGTTTGTCGGTTATACATTGAATTATTATAGCCTTTGCTTTTGAGTCATCTAATTTTAGTTTTTGTTCATGCTGGATATCTTTATTTTCGTATTCTAATATCTGTAAAACCTGTTTTTCTTCTAGTAACGATTTTACTCTAAACTTCCAGTTAGAATAATTTTCGCCTCTTAGTATTGGCAAAATATTGACGTTTGTGTACATTTTACTTTTGAGATATTATTTTCTCACCTTTATCCTTTAAAATGGCCCATAACCTTATGTTGGAGCAAGGTTTCCAATAATATCTGCTTTATAAGCACGACACGTTATTTAACAGGCTTTATTTAATATTATACAGAATTACAGACATTAGCCATTAATAGAATTTTCACACTGACACTGCTGGATTGACACTGTTTAAAAAAGAACTTCCTCAATAAGATAGTTTCTACGAAACTATCCAATGAGGTAGTATTCTCTTCAATTTGAACTTGCGATTTTATCTTGCTTATTATACAAAAATTACACATCCAAAACCATAAATATTAAGTTTGTCGCTACTCCCGAGGTCAAGGAATCGAATTACATGCAAATTCCCGAAAAACAGGTAGTTGTTTGGGAGAAACATGTAAAGGAAGTTTTGTAGAGCGCCATCTCACTCCATCTTGCGTTTTTATCTCGTTCTGGTTTTTCACTTTTATTATATAGATGCTAAATTTTATCATAATCTGACAAATGGTTTCCAAGAAATTAGACAAGCGCGTTAGACTAGACTTAAGGAAGGTTGTGGAATGAGGAAGAATGAAAAAATATCTATACTTAGGTAGTAAAAACCTATAAGTAGTAGTCCAAGTCAAAGTCTAAAAGATGTTATTATTAAGTTGGGTATCGAAAATACATGTTAGGTTATTACAATTAGGAACGTCAAAGTTTTATAATAGACTCGACCGCCTTGTTCGCAAAAAAACTGAAGGGAATTTTTTTTTCAAAATAAACTGTTTCACAAGTTTTGGATTATAATCAAGTAATATCACATTATATCTATCCTTATCCTCTTTTCAATAATGTACTTTTTACATCTGATTTAAACTTTCCTTCAGTGAGCCCTGTTATATATTTAAGGGAATCCTAATCCTAACTAATATTATAAGTGCAAAAGTGAGTTTGTTTGTTTGTTTGTAAGTAACGCTTTCACGCCATAACTACTCAATCGATCATCATGAAATTTTGCATACACGTCTGGGATACAGAAAAAGACATAGGGTACTTTTTACCCTGAAAAATTAACGGTTCCCGTGGGGAAACCGCGGGGCACTGCTGGTTTTATTTTAAAAACGATCGCAATTGCCTAAAAAGAACTTGTTTGACTTAGCCTAAACCTAGGTACAGCTGTCCTATCTATCTTCATAGTAAATGCCTTATTAGGTCTTAACTACTCAGAAGTGACAAAAGGCGAGTACACGACGGCGCGGCGTACGACACTTTCAAAAGCTATGAATGGAACAAGTTTTGAAGTGCAACGTGCCTGCATCGTGTCTCCTCTTACATCGCTCCTCTGTAACTCAAACCTTACATAGATCTTCCTTATTAGCTCCCGACTAGATCAACCTAGACGAAAAGATGGAACATTGCATAATATCGCGCTGAAGCCACTTCTTTTTAAGCTTGTGTGCACTGCGTGGTCATGTTTCCATGAAAGCATCTAAAATTCACAAACTCTACGTCAGCCACTTCCGTTTCAATATACAATCTTAGTAGAGTTAATATTCCAAAACTGCACGTACATATTTATAAGGGTTTAATGTTACGGATTTTTCAAAATTGAGTGGTAAAAAAACTGGACAGTTTTTATATAGAATCTCAAAATGTAATTCTGGTCACATTTTTATAATGCACTATGTATATTTATGTATACGAAATTACACCATTAACCAATGCACATTTTGTGGAGGTAAGAATGACCAAGCGAGTAGCGTAGTTTTTTTTGCGTCAGTTAGTGTGTACGTGTTATGTTCATATACGACAGTAGCGTAGTTTTTGGATGGTTTTGGCTTCACCTATATCATACGCCGTGTGCCATCTTATTCTCTAGGTTGATCTGTGGAATGGAACAAGTTTTGAAGTGCAACGTGCCTGCATCGTGTCTCCCCTGGCTTCTCTGTAACTCTAAACTTACAAAGATCTTCCGTATTAGCAACAGAAGCTACTCGACTCTCGTGGCTTACATAGCCTTGTGCACGACCTGTAGCTTTCATAATTAAATTATGTTTGTAAAATAACTTTGCTATAATTAAACAAGACCCAAAAACTGCTTGACGGCGTAAGCAGGATTAATGCTAGCCATTACGAAGGTTTCCACTAATGAGGGTAGAGCGAAATAATTGAATAAGACATTACCGAACTAATTGCTGTGTTTAGGTACAACTTTATTTGTCGTTTATTTGAAATTGTAGTTCCATTGTTTTGGTACAATTGAAGAAGACAAAGTAGAGGTCTGGCACTAACGATTTGCGAGCGGTTTCAAAACGAGCGATGATGGCCTAGTTGGAGAAGGGCGGGCTTTCTCAAGCCAGAGGAAGCGGTTTCAAGCCCAGCCGACGGCTTGCACCAATTTGTTCATTGAACATGTGTACGTACTGTATGTCATCTGCTATATGACTGGAGCCCGGTGTATGGCGACAAGCTCGCACCCTGTCACATTTGGGACTGAATATCGTCCGGCGATGTGTGGGTGTTGTATTACACCTTTGCCAATGCAATTACTGAACCGAATAATATGACTATCATGATATTTTGCATACACGTTGTCTAAGGTACAGAAAATAACATAAAGGTAAGTATAAACATATTTCTTTAATTTTCATTGGATAATAATTCACGGCAGATTTTTATTAAAACTTAATAATATAAATAGCTCCTAAAACCTTAAATATACTGGCTCAATAATTTGTTCTTTGAAGGCACAAAATTAATAGCAAATAATTTGTAGGTAAAAATATTCAAATTATAACTTAAATCGTCCAAAGCTATTTGTTTGTCGTAGGTACACTGTGATGGAATTGAATTTATTTCTTGTTAAGCCTAGTTTTTTCCGTTTTAGCCGTTAGGTATTCGAAATATAAATAGGATCGTAAATACTCGTAGTTGATTGAATCAGGCGTTAATTTGCGGAAGTTCATCTTGAAAACTTTAAAACTTAGCGTTCTTTTGCGTACTTAATGAGAAGCGGAAATACACTACAGATTTGTAAATACAACAGTTTAGAATCGTAAATGTATTTACTAGTCGCGTCCCACGGTTTCGCCCGCAGTTCCATAGGAACCGTTATTTTTTTTCAGGATGAAAGGTATGTACAGTCTTGGACGCTCTTGACGATTTTAGCATTAACCACACTCATTTTATTAACACGAAAGTTTGTGAGCGTAAACTCACACAAACTTTCGAACAAAACAAAATTGAAAGGAATTCTGTCTGTTTGTAGGCTTTTCACGGCTAAACGGAATGGATCTTATGATATTTGATCAATAGTATATACGAGGAAGATTTTTGGAGACTATTTTTCTAAATAAACGCGAACGAAGTCACAGCTAACAGCTAGTAAAACAATATACAAGAACAGCTGACGCTACTGAATTGTGAATATGTTTTGGTACCTAACATAATTTATCAAACAATCCAAATCCATCCAAAGGTTGTCTGGAAGAGATCGCTTTCAAGCGATAAGACCGCCCATTGCGCCTATATTTTAGATTTATTTTGTATTTGGTGTCAATAAAGAGTTTTTGTATTGTATTGTATAGTATAATTTAATGCTAAAATACTTTTGTATGAGTGACTTGTAATTCGTAAAGTGGCTCTTTGATCTGAAAAGCTCGTGGGTCTGTAACCTCCATTTTACTAACTACCGTCACGGTGTTTACCGTGGTTAAAAAGTAGCTAATACACACATATGTAGCCTATTTTCAAAGCATAAGCTACCTCCATACCAAATTATACTTCGTCGCTGCATCCTCGAGATTTTATATTCACCAGGTAGTCCACTCCTTGATGTACTGGGCACCGAACACTTTTTTAGAGCTAGCAACCTTAAAAAAGACAAAATCAAGTCGGTCTGTGACGTCTATCCGGTAGTGGAAGGCGCCCTCTGCCGCTCCGCTCCGTCCGTCGGTTCTCCATTCGCTTCTAGTGTTCGGGCATCGAAACATCTCGTGTTCTATTATTTTACCTAGTAATAAGATTTAGTAAGTTTATTGTGTAGTGAACGGATAATTACCCTATCATGGGGAAGCATAAGCGGACAGATGGAGAAATATGAAGAAAAATCCGACGCTGAGAGCGTCGTTTGGATCAGCGCGTGAGTTCCAGCGAAAGTGATATAAATGTAAGTACATAATTATCTACCATAATACCTTTTCAAAAACCATGTGATGGTGATAATATATTCTTATGATGATATTCCTGCACAAATATGTGGGCAGATCCAAGTTACAATGTTTCTTGTGGTTGACCCGGCTGCTTTGCTTGCGGTGCGGCTCATCTACCCACATTCGTTTACAGTTCACACTGACTTTGTATGTAAGAATAATTATTATGAAATATCATCCTATGGCATCTGCCTATTAAAAGTTACCTATTACGATCATCGACAAGTTTAATGTAGGAATGTACCTACTGATTGTTTTATTACCTAGGTATATTCTTAATATAGAACCGCGATGCGATTGCGGTCTTTGTTTGATATTTTAAGAGGATTTAAGTAAAATATATATTTCCTATCGACTTAAGGTCTATTTTATCCACGTACATTCGTGCGGTATACCTGTACCTACTACTACCCCACGCACAATGGCCCAATCAAGTGGCTAAGTGCGGAAAACGCCCTGCCAAAACAAACAAAACCTGTACCTACTTACCAGACAAGCTGCTACCTGTAGTGAATAAAAGTATATTTCGAAGAGTTGTGATGCGATTACGACCGAATATACCTACTTACTCGTACCATTTATGTAAACTGTGATGCGATTACAGTTAGGAACAAAGTATTTAGCTACCTATTGCTATTCTGAGTGGTGATGCGATTACCACCGTATGATACTGTCTTGTGACCGTTGTTTCTCAATATGCTTGCTCATATTGATATTGAACCAATCACATAAAATCCCGATAGTGATGTGGTCAACATGAACACCGACTGCCCAT
Organism: Peribatodes rhomboidaria; assembly: GCA_911728515.1. Taxonomy (NCBI): domain Eukaryota; kingdom Metazoa; phylum Arthropoda; class Insecta; order Lepidoptera; family Geometridae; genus Peribatodes; species Peribatodes rhomboidaria. The sequence goes on from OU452190.1 coordinate 6,828,197, forward strand.
ATGAGTAGTATGCCAGTCCTGCAGTCTTATATAAAGATATAAAGTCTTATATAAAGTCGCAACATTTTAAAAACCTTGAGGGTGTCTAAGAATAAAGTCGAAACTTTTTCTCTAAGATAAGAGACGCGATCTCTGAACGTTGGGGTCAATCTTATAGTCAACGGATTCAGAAAAGAAGGCCATACAAAAATTTACTAAAAAATTTAAGTAAGTACATAGTTCCTGAAAAATTGAAGCTGTTGAAAGCTCTTGCATTAAATACAGTTAATTGGCAACTGTTCTAATAATAACTGTTATAACGGGTTAAGGGAACATACGTAAGCGAACGTAGTACGGCAGAAAAAACACCTAGGGTGTTTTTTCATATTGGTATCGCGATGATCACAAACTTTATGTCGACAATTTGACATTGATCAACGGTAAAAGCGCACGAAACGACACGATCAAGAAGCTGTCAAAGTTGGGGCAGTTGCACAAACAAAACTGATAACGTTCAGACTATTTATGAAGATTTTTGTTTATGACACAAGGTGTTAAAAGCGTATTAATTTTTGTTCGGCAAAAAACTTAAGCGAAAAAAATTAAAGCTAACAAGAATGCGGAAAAGCCAGATTTACCAATCAAAAAGACTTTTGAGCTTCAAGTGTCAACTTGGTATGGGCCTATAGCCGACCACCCGCACGCCAGGGAAACTCTCAATGCCCACCTAGGTCACAGGCCCAGAGAGGCAAGAGAGGTGGGCCCAGGTATCCAGTGTCATCTCAGAACCAGACATATAAGCGTTCCCTTATCAACGACGGTGGATCGGAACAACAATTCCGCCAAGACCAACAACAGGCCGGGTCACAAGAACTAGATAAGGTTATCGTTATGCAGGTAGACCAAAAAAAAAAAAAAAAAAAAAATGTCTTAATACGTGGAAATCCAGAACTAATGAACAAATATGTAACGGGCTATAAAATTACACTTAGTGGCCCCGTAATGCAAAAGTATGAACCAGTAGAACCTTCTTTTTCATATATTATAAGAATTTCAACGAATTAAATTAATTTAAAATTAATTTCTTACTCGAAAGAGTGAAGGTAACTTTAGATTCTGATTGAATCTAAAACAACTGATTAAATTTGTACAACAATATAATATAATAAATAAAATAAAAATAATATCATTCAGCCTTTTCCACGAAGGGGCTGAAAATTGTTGGGACACACTATTCCAAAACGGAAGATATCAGAACTGCTTCTAATCTAGTTTTTATACATGATTATTTAGCAAAACATTATTTAAAAGATCCCATTTTTTTTCAATTCATGGTACTTTAGTTCCATTAAATAATGAACTGTTGTCATTAAGTAAGGAGTAGTGGAATGGTTGTACTTCAAGATTCTTTTACGGACAAGCCTATGAATTCCAATGTTTACCTTTACATTACCTTTTGGTTTAAGTTCAGCACCATTAGTGTTCACGAAATGAATGAGACCAGTAATAACTTATTCAACAAGTCAAGGTTATCGGCTAGTTATTTACATTAAAAATCTATTTTACATAGATGTACTTATATAAGTCTTATAAAGGTTGCTCCACGAAAGTGAAAGAGGCAGTTAATCGGTTTTACAAAAGTTGTGTTTTATAATAAACAACACACAGAGTGATCTTGATCCTTTTCAACGAAAAATGTTTTTAGGTTTTGTTATAAATATTGCAACAATGGCCCTTCAACTACCTTTCGTTACGTAGTAAACTAACGATGACGAAACTAAGACTTGATCAAAAAGATATCTTAGAAACATTACAATAATATTTTTATTCATAACCTTGCGAAATTTGTGGTTTTACTTACTTATGTAGGCATAATGTCCAGCCATAGATTACGGTTGCGTTTACACAAAACAATTCAAAAGTGCGAGATTTCTCAAGCTCTGATTATATACGACCATGAATGATATTGAGCCCTAGCTTAGTACCTAGCTTTCCCTGATGGGAGAACCATAATGACTTGTATTAAACAGTTTCGTAATAATCAATACTCTCTGGAGATTTATTCTGATGCGCGGCTCACGGAATAGCCTGCAATGAAGAGACGTCCATTGGTTTTTGGAGTTAATTTGCTCATATTTCAAGCAGCTTTTAAGCGACAAAAATGCTTTGCGTACTTGTCTAACGCAGAAGTTATCTTGAGAATCGAATTACGACGCCAATCTCTTACATTAATAGGACGGGAGGAAGCGCAAAAGAAGCGCCAGAAATTTGGCAACAACAACGGTGTGAAAAGCGTCGTTTATCTTTGCATCATACATACGAGTAAGTCGAAAGATAACGTAGATGCGGATAGGGAATCTAGGTGCAGTAATATGGATACTGAGTGGAGTCTCTCACTCGATTCGTTTTGCTTTGTTTTGATTCGTTATGCGCTCACAATGAGAGCGAGTGAGAGGCACGCGTCCCTTCCACTCGGGCATGGTTAGCCCGCCTAAGAGCGAGAGAGACAGACATAAAAAGTCGTTGTCACGTAAAACTTTCGCCCGTATACCGACTTTACAGGCAACCAATTTTTTTTTTTGATGTAAACTTGGCTCCGTAACTACTGAACAGACTTGGATGAAGATTTGAACGAAGCTTGGGAAATGGCAAAGCGCTGGTGATAAATGATAATAAACATATCTCATTCCTCACTAACCCCAGGATTTCCCAGGATTCTCAGTATTTCCCAACGTCTGTAACGGCAGGAATCTAGCGCGGCGTCCTGCATAATTCATAAGCTTGCATAGAGATGCCAGCCTTAGCTACGTTAGACGTTATTTACTATGTCAATAAGAGAGAACTGCATTCTGGAGATGTACCCGAGATTTGCCAGCTTTCTCTCATTTTCGGGGAATAAAAATGATTCTATTGCAAAATCGGCTTTAAAAAAAATTAGTTAGGCTTCGGTAATCTTTGTTCTCGATGTTTTGTTGTTTTTTTGTATCAATCTTATGTTTACTTTTGTTATTTTTTGCACACCCTGTCCCATACTCATTTGTCGTATCCTCTCCATCCTAAGGTTGCCTGGAAGAGATCGCTTTTAGTGATAAGGCCGCCAGTTGTTACACTATTTAATAAGTTTTATCATTATTTTTCTCTTGTTGTTTTGTTATCTGTGGTGTGAACAATAAAGAGTTTATCTATCTATCTATCTTATCTATCTATCAATTAAAATTGCCATCAATTTAACATTCGTCTTCTTAATTGTCATTCACAAATTCTACGGCTACATTGGCGCGCGATAATACGTGACGCGTTGTCGCGCTAAAATCGTTGTCGGTTTTTGACGATGTTCAACTCGTCGCTTTTCTGCGGAGTTACTTCGCCGAGGGATGAATTAACTGGCTACATTTGTCGCGACGACAGCCCGAATTATCGCAGAACGCCGCTAATGTGGCCGCAGCATAATAATCAAAATACCTACTATGTGACTGACAATGTTGACAGACCTACTTAAACTTTCATAATAGCATTATTTCAGGCACAAAATACGATTTCTTGTTTGAATAAAGTTTACCTTCTTGAGAGGTAACTAATATCACAGAATCTACTAAAATGACAAAAAGTGTTTAAACAAAATGATAAATTGAGCACTAGCTGTTACGTGCGACTTCGTTCGCTTTTATTCAGAAAGAAATATTATCACACTAATTATCACACACTAACAACACTAATTATCAAAATTCGTTTAGCTATTTAGCCATAAAAAGCCTACAAACAGACTTTCGATTTTTAACCTCCGACGCAAAAAAACGGAGTGTTCTACTGTTATAGTGTTAAGTTTGACGTGTCTCTGTGTTTATGTGTGAGTGTGTGTGTGTGAGTCTGTCTGTGGCATCGTAGCTCCCGAACGGATGAACCGATTTTGATATTGTTTTTTTTTTAAATATTAATTATTCGGGAGTGTTCTTAGCTATTTTTTATAAAAATCAGTGTTGATGAAACCGGTGTTGGGTTTTTTTTTAAATGTACACTTGTACGATATTAAAATGTATGTAGATGTATTATATATGTAGGTTATAGTAACGCATTAAAAATCAACACTCATTGAGGAAAAATTTGCACACTTTTATTAAAACGAATATGTAGATTATAGTAACGCATTGTGAAAATATAAAAATCAACACTCATTGAGGAAAAATTTGCACACTTTTATTAAAACGAATATGTAGATTATAGTAACGCATTGTGAAAATATAAAAATCAACACTCATTGAGGAAAAATTTGCACACTTTTATTAAAACGAATATGTAGATTATAGTAACGCATTGTGAAAATATAAAAATCAACACTCATTGAGGAAAAATTTGCACACTTTTATTAAAACGAATATGTAGATTATAGTAACGCATTGTGAAAATATAAAAATCAACACTCATTGAGGAAAATTTTGCACACTTTTATTTTAACGAAAATAGTTCGAAAATCCATAACAATTTCCCGTTTTATCGCTTCTCTTCAGAAATTGCCCTAATCTATGACCAAATGCTCGAACTCAATAAATTACGAGTATGTCCAGAACGCCATTTTATTCGTTTGAGAACCCTACTATATAAAAGTACTAGCTGCGCCCCGCGGTTTCACCCGCGGTTAAACCCCGGGTTCTGTGCCATTCTAGACTATAATCTATCTCTGTGCCAAATTTCATCCAGATTTGTTCAGCCGTTCTGGCGTGAAAGAGTAACAAGCATCCATCCATCCATTCTTACAAACTTTCGCGATTTAAATATACTTAGTATTTAGGATTAGGATTTAGGATTTAGCATACCTTTTATACCTACTTACTATTAGTAATGGTGTGAGTAGTAGCGATGGCAGCCTAGTTGGGAGAAGGCCCGCCTCTCAAGCCAGAGGGAGCGGGTTTGAACCCAGCCGACGGCACACACCAATTTGTTCATTGTGTGAACATATGTGCGTATTGTATGTCATCTGCTACATGACTGGAGGAGGTGTATGGCGACAGGCTCGCCCCCTGTCACTAACACTGACTAATTATCGTCCAGCGAAGTGTGGGTGTTGTATCACACCTCTGCCAGCCTCTTCGAGGTAGGTTATGTTCTAGACCTAGAATCTAGATTAACGCATGTAGTTTAGCACGCGAACCGCATGGTTTTAACCACGGGTAAAACCGCAGAGCGAAGCTATAGTGATACAAAAAAGTGAAAATCTCATTCCTCATGCCTACTGTTCGTCTTTGTAAGGGGCTCGATTCGTTTGAAAAATTCGTTTGATTTCACTTGCTAATACCTAGAGTTACGGACTTTATTTCTCTCCCTAACACTTTGATATGCAACTTGAGATTCATATTCTATCGGAATAACTTTGTACCGTTATTCCCTAAAATGATATTGGGAATTGGATATTGACTATAGACTTTCAATGGATATTGATGAGACTGTTTGTTCTTTCAATACATAATAGGCAACGACCCGTAGAAATCATGTTTATTAAGGCTCGGTCATACCACGATTACCCACACACACGTTTACTTAAGCCGCTTCATTTGGATCAATCGTTTCGTTTCACTCTTAAAAGTTGCCTTGATTTACAAACACTGACTTAGCCACACAAATTTCAGCAGCGGCCTAAACAAATATCACTACACTATGTAAATACGGAATCATCAATGACGAGCAGTACTCGTACTATACTGTAGTAGGCAATAAACGAAATAAATACAGCTGTGTGTGTAAGAATGCTGTCATACGCACCATTCTACAGTGAGAGTGTAAACATTTGTGTAAGTCATTTGTGTTTTGGGGGCTGAGCTACCCACGTCCGTAGGAGTGTACTCTATTCTGATTCCCTACACGTGGTCCCCGGGTAGTGCTAACCGGGTAGCAAACTCTGGTGGGAGGCTTCGGCCGTGGCTAGTTACCACCCACCGGACCAAGCCATGCCGTGAAATGACCTAGTCGTGTTTCGGGATGTAGTCCGGTGTAACCGTTCCGAAGACGGGTCTGAGCAGTAGCGCACTTGTAGCGCCTCACTCAAATGCCGTTTTTGTACTTGTTCACTCTACAAAACTTCAAGGCTAGAGTGAATAAGTACCTTATAGGTCGTCGTGCTCCATCTTAGACCACAACGTCGCTTAACATCAGGCGAGTTGGTAGTCAAACGCCGACCAAAAAAAAAAGTCAATAATCCATTTTCACTGCAAGCTTTTATCTGGTGTTGATGAAGTCGATAGAGGCCCATAATTATACATATCTGAACATTTTTTTGTGTGTCTGTGTGTATTTTTCACTCAAGATTGTGTATGAGACAGTGAAAGACACATTTAAAGCGCCGCAATGTCACATTTGAAGCGCCGTAAAGTCATATTTGAAGCGCCACAAATTTACGTTTTTTCGAAAAAATAAATTCAGGTTCGCTATTTTTAGAGATCAGTCGTAATTATCTTTTAAAATATGTGCACGAAGATGTCTAGCACGACGTGATTGGATTTCCAACAATACAATATGAAACTAAACTAAACACTCAAAAACATAGGTGCAATGGGGTCTTATCGTTTAAGGGCGATGTCTTCCATTCAACCTTTGGATGAAACAAAAACATTATGAACAATCAGCTATGAGTCACACGAAAGTAGACCAGTTTTCTCAATTTGTGCAAATCGTCCTTACTGCCGTCCCATTTACATTGCAACCAAACATTTAGATGGATTACTGTCACACCGAAACGAGCAAAGTAATTATGTAAAGTGGAAAACTTTAAATGGCAGTTGTGTGTGTGATGAACTGACAAGAGGAGGAGTTGAGGAAAGGGTAGTCTTGAAGTTATCTTGGAGGAAGGAAGACCGATAGTTTGAGGAAATGACTTTTGTTATTAGAATAGGTAAGGAGCTATACTATGTGAGATAAATCCTACTTCCTACTAATATTATAAACGCGAAAGTTTGTAAGAATGGATGAATGGATGGATAGATGTTTGTTACTCTTTCACGGCAGAACGGCTGAACAGATCTGGATGAAATTTGGCACAGAGATAGATTATAGTCTAGAATAGCACATAGGATACTTTTCAACTGCGAGTGAAACCGCGGGGCGCAGCTTGCATGCAGTATTATAAACGTGAAAGTTTGTAAGAATGGATAAATGGATGGATAAATGTTTGTTACTCTTTCATGCCAGAACGGCTTAACAGATCTGGATGAAATTTGGCATAGAGATAGATTATAGTTTAGAATAGCACATAGGATACTTTTTAACGGCGGGTGAAACCGCGAGATGCAGCTAGTATATAGATAAACTAGCTGCACTCCGCGGTCCCATAGGAACCGTAAATTTATCGGGATAAAAAGTACCCTATGTCCTTTTCTGCACCCCAAACAACGTGTTCAAAAAGTTCAAAATGATCGGTTGAGTAGTTGAGACGTGAAAGAGTTACAAAACAATACAAGTACAATTAGAGTGGAGGCAGAGTGTGTGTTCCCTGACACTTTTAATCTGGATGTCTTCAAGTCTCGAGTGAATCCATCTTCTAGGCAAGCGTGCTCCATCGTAGTCCGCATCACTGCTTATTATCAGGCATGGTGGCGGCCAAATGCAAGCCTATTAAGTAATAAAAAAAATATGCTTAAGTCTAATAAACAGTTTTAACTCACAGAGCTTAATTCGACAAAAAATACAAGTAAACTTAATTTAAAGTGGTTCAATTTTAAGTCCCGATTATTTTAACATTATTTTAAAAGTTGCCGAGCTTATTTTCACAATGTGTTAAAGCTCTAACAAACCACTTAACTCTTATTTGTTAAGTAGATAATAATATAAATAAAAATCTCGAGAGAGAAAGCTTTTAGCGTTAAAAGGCCGTCTTTTGTAGGACTACAATCGGGCATCTAATACACTAGTTAACTATGTACTCAGTACTTACACACTTAGTTTTTAAACAACGACGCAAATACGACGGTGTGTTATAAGTTTGAAGAGTGTGTGCGTGCGTGCGTGTGTGGGTGTGTGTATTTGTGTGTGTGTGTGTGTGTGTGGCATCGTCAGACCCAAACAAATGAACCGATTTAGATTTTGTGTTTTTTTGTTTGAAAGGTGAATTAGTTGGGAGTTTTCTTAGCTACGTTTGATAAAAATTGTTGTCGGTAATTTTTTAAATTATACTTGTTAGAATCGCTAACGCTCAATAGCTAGCTGCTGATTGGACGAGTTGGCAATATAACGTGACGTATTTAGAGCTCGTATTTCGTCCAATCGGCAGCCGAGGTGCGAGGATTAGTGATTCTAGATACAGAATCACTTGGGGGGCTATTCCTGCGCGTGAGATGAGATGAGATTTTATCTTGGTCACTCTCACACCTATGACGTTTTAAATGAGAGCAACAAGGACGAAAATAGGTGAGATGAGAATTTCAAATCTCCGAATAGGGTCCTTGGAAGTGAATGCAGATTCTCTCCGCACCCTGGGGTAAGGTAAGATTAGATAAAGCCCTTGGATAAGACTTATTCTTTGAAAAAAAAATATCATACCTAGATAGATATGATATTTTTATTTTTTATTTTTTTTTTAGTTTTTAGATTTTTTACAAAATTGCGTAGATATGCAATTTAAAAAAAAATCTAAATACTAAAAGTCTAAATAAAAAAAATCTGTATACTCGTAATTATCGAACCTGCACACAAAATTACACGAGGATCGGTAGAGGAATGCGACCTGTGAAGGAAGACAGACGCCGGTTGCGAGGTCTCTAGCGCAGAGAGCCACTAGTGATAATTATATACTTTTTTGTCGTAGTTACACAGTTAGTTACACAGTTACGTAGTTTTTTAACACAGGGTGTTGCAAAAACTCTGTTGTATCCGCTAGATGCGCATCCAGTGTCGACTGGAGGATGCAATTATGCTACTTTAAATTAAGATGGCCGCGACGCTCTGAAATTTCCATACAAACGCGCTACTCAAATTTCTTGAAAACCATTTGTCAGATTATGATGAAATTTAGCTTGTACAATTAAATTAACAATATCTCCGCCCCTATGTTTTTGGTTTTTTTTTTTATAAACGTTCTCAAGCTAAAATAGAGCTATGAAATTTATCCACATTTTAAGGGGTCACTTTTGACTGATTTATTCAATAGGTAGACAAAGCAAATCAAAAATTCCATTAAATAGGGAGGTTGTCTACATCGTTAGCTGTTAAATGAATCCATAATACAAGGGAAATTCTTAGTTTTTTAAGAATGATTACAGAAGTGCAAAAGTCATAAAAAAAAATTGAATTGCACTTTGTCACTCTGTAGGTAACTTTAGAGGCCCGTCAGTATCATTACTCACTCTCTTCGCTCGTCTTTTTCTTCTAAACGAAATGGCTATAGAATACTTTAAGCCAATGCGAAGTTAGTCTAAAGTGGTCGCTGGACTCTTTAATATTGACAACAAAAAAATTTAAGAGTCCCTCCTAGTATCGCGAACGCAGACACTAATCGCGTCGGTTTAATTTGTATACTATTTGCGTCGTACCGCTACCCTCTTAGAATAAAAGCCACCAAGATAATCATACAGATATCGTCACATATCGTCACGCTTTTCTCCCGAGAAGGCTGGCAGAGGTGTAAAACAACACCCACACTTCGCCGGACGATATTCAGTCCCAAATGGGGGGCGAGCCTGTCGCCATACACCGGGCTCCATTTATGTAGCAGTTGGCATACAATATGTACATCATACAGACATGTTAACATTTATTGAAATTTCCTTTTTTCTTCCATTTTAAGCTGTTTGAAACTCTTTTTAACGTGCATTATTTTTGGTATTTTTGCGTGAATACTTATAAGTGTGTTTACATGCCCTTCAATTATACAACAGGGTTTTTGTAACATGCTCATAAGACTATAATAATTACTATAAAACTATAATTACTATAATTTTGTGGACTCATAAGTCTACTTACGTATTAATGATTTATTCAAAACGGTGTAAGCAACGCCCGTTTGTGACGTCACATAACTTCAAAGCACGAAGCAATCTCCACGGAATTTGAAGATTGTTTTCACTTTTTCAGGACACCTGAGCAGCTCTTCAGCATCAAAACGTATTGGAAATTATTTTTGTACGAGACGAGAGCTTTCTTATTAAAAGTCGCGCTGACGTCTTATTTTGCTCTCTTTTATGTAAATAATGATTATATTAAATTCTCTTTTATTTCAATATTAAATTTCGTGCAGTAGGTATATTCTATTTTTATTTTTGTGTGCTTAGCGTACACCTTGTGTCCTTGTAATACGGTTATAAATATAATCCTTATAATATTGTTTCTTTAAATATGTCCGTCGAATTAAAAAAAAAATTCAGTTCATCGGTCCGAGACCTACGATACCTCAGACTGACCACACACACAACCAGACAAGTCAAACTTATAACACCTCGTCGTTTTTAGTCGGGGGTCAAAAACTGATTCAAATAAGTAATTTTATGTTACCACAGCTAAATTATCAAGACTTTACCTTCATTTAAGTAAACGAGCTTACAATCTTCCTCACATTTTCCTTAGCTCAGCTCTTTGTGAATTCCCTTACCTTTGTAATACTATCAAATACACAGACTTGTTAGTGTTCTTTAATCAGTTTCTGAGAAACCCAGTTCCTTACAAGAAAAAACTGCAACAACTGCAAGCTAGATTGAGCATTGATTAGAGGATAAGATGGCGCACGGCGTATGATTTAGGTGAAGCCAAAACCCATCCAAAAACTACGCTACTGTCAATACAATACAACAATACAATACAAAAACTCTTTATTGACACCAAATACAAATAAATCTAAACTAAACACTCAAAAATATAGGCGCAATGGGCGGTCTTATCGCTTAAGAGCGATCTCTTCCAGACAACCTTTGGATGGAATAAAAACATTATGATTTAGCATGGACGGCTACTACATTTCTACTGTCGTATATGTACACTGCACGCACACATTAACGCAAAAATACTACGCTACTCGCTTGGTCATTCTTACTTCGACATTATTTGCATTGGTTTAAGGTATAATTTCGTGTACATAAATGATTTTCATGGCAACATTACCACGCACACAAGTTTACTAAAGAAGTGGCTTCTGCGAGATATAACGCGATATATCAGCTTAAGCTAAAAGCTTAAGCTTTTCATCAAACATTAATGTTTGATGAAAATTGGTGTCGGAGTTTGTAAAGTATTTAATTTTTCGTATTTTTATTTATTTAAATCCAATCATGACGCTTGTTACACGACACAGCAGTTGGCGAAGGCTTCGGCCGGCCTCCCTGTCCTTTTTTCGTTAATCCTGTCCATCCAAAGGTCCTGTAAGAAATCGATTCAGGCGATAAGGCCACCCTTGCACTGCCGAATGATATTTTGTTTTTTCTTTAAGTTTATTTTATTTTGTACTAGCTGCGCCCCGCGTGTAAAAAGTATCCTATGTGCTATTCTAGATTATAATCTATCTCTGTGCCAATTTTCATCCAGATCTGTTCAGTCGTTCAGCCGTTCTGGCGTGAAAGAGTAACAAACATCCATCCATCCATCCATCCATTCATCCATCCATTCTCACAAACTTTCGCGTTTATAATATTAGTAGGATTTTTTATTTCCACTCAAGTTTACAACGTTTACAATATAGGTCAAAATAGAATAAATTAAATTACATTAAAAATACAATTCGTCATTATATATGTCAAAACATTAAATTAAATACAAAACAATACAATACAATGTAGTTTAGTTAGTAGGATAGGATTTTTAGTGTGCAATAAATATTGTACTAGCCAAAGTACAATTTATTACTAGTCCTCATCACTTAGGCCTGTATGATAAAACGATGCTCAGCCATGAATTTCAATATTAAACTGTTTCTAAGTATGGTTAAACCAGTTTATAGCGATGATAGCCTAATTGGAGAAGGCCCGCCTCTCAAGTCAGAGGGAGCGGGTTCAAACCCAGCCGATGGCACGCACCACTTTGTTCATTGTGTGAACATATGTGCGTATTGTATGTCATCTGCTACATGACTGGAGCCCAGTGTATGTCGACAGACTCGCCCTCGGATTGAATGTCGGCCTGCGAAGTGTGGGTGTTGCATTACACGTCTGCCAGCCCTCTCGCGGGAAAAGGCGTGACGATATTTGTTGAACCAGTTTTAAATCGAGATTTATGACTGAGCGTTGTTTTAGCATGCGGGCCTTAGACTCCAAAACACGGTTTATAGAGAAACAAGTCTCGAATCTCTGAAAACATTTTGAACAAGCCAAGTAAGTATGAAAAGTTTTCAAACAGCGCTCCACTGGCGAAGGAACAACTTTTCTGAATGGCTCATGTCGACTCGCTCCATTTACATAGTAGTAGGTAGTCTTTGGGGAATTTAACGAGAAAACGTGTGTCTACTATGATTGTAATTCTTATGTACTTTGAAATTAATTTCATTATTGAGTGGTTCTTTGCGTTTGACGAAAATTTTGAGCAGTTTGCAGAATAAATGAACCTTGAAGAATGGTTTTCAGAATAAAACAATATCTGATCTTTTTTTTTATGTAGAATAGGTCGGCGTTTGACCACCAACTCGCCTGATGTTAAGCGACGTTGTGGTCTAAGATGGAGCACGACGACCTATAAGGCACTTATTCACTCTAGCCTTGAAGTATTGTAGAGTGAACAAGTACAAAGACGGTAGTTGAGTGAGGCGCCACAAGTGCGCTACTGCTCAGACCCGTCTTCGGAACGGTTACACCGGACTACATCCCGAAACATGACTACTTATGTAAGTCATTTCACGGCATGGCTTGGTCCGGTGGGTGGCTTCGACACAGTTGGCATCTTTTCCTCACATATCTGGTTTTTGGCCAAGCTAAGCAAGGTGTCGCCTTCTAAGGCAAATTCGAACGAGTTTTCATATTTTGTCATTTTTAGGGTTCCATATCCAAAGGGTAAAACGGGACCCTATTACTTGGTAAATTAAACAATGTCAGATAGACGGACGGACAGCGGAGTCTAAGACTACGTCAGGCTGTATCTACCATGATAGTTGGACAGTTAAACATATTTACAGATGATGTAATTCTGTTGCCGCTAAAACAACAAATACCTTCTAAAAACAGAATAAAATAAATATTTATGGGGGCAACTATAATATTTTTTTATTTTTTTTATTTTATGTAGAATAGGTCGGCGTTTGACCCAAACTCGTCTGATGTTAAGCGACGTTGTGGTCTAAGATGGAGCACGATGACCTATAAGGTACATATTCACTCTAGCCTTGAAGTTTACTAGAGTGAAGAAGTACAAAGACGGCAGTTGAGTGAGGCGCTACAAGTGCGCTACTGCTCAGACCCGTCTTCTTAAGGGTCAATAATTATTATAAGATAATGGTACGGAGTCCGACTGGCACTTGGCCGGTTTTTATGTACAATACCTACTATGAAAACTATATATTAAATCACATAGCTGAATATAATAAATGCGTAAATTTAAATGGTAAGTATGGATGTTTGTTATTCAATCACGCCAGAACGGAAGAACTCATTCACTCATTCATATTTATTCACTGTTTAATTGTACTCTTACGAAACACGTGTTCTAAATATAAAAATATTAGAATATACAACATGAACCTAGTTATCAATTTTCTAACTTCACGATGTAGAATTTAGGTGTCGGTGTGCGCGCACGAATCTTAAAAATTCACTCTCATAATTTTTCTCTATCGCGCCAAAAGAAGTATAACTTCAAAAACAACACGATATCCACATTCATACTTCAAGAGAGAGCTGAAAGTAATATCTCTCCGTTCAGAAATGAGACGATATCTCTGACCTTACCTGAGCGAGTAGACGTAATATTTTAGGGGCATCAGGTGCTCGCTAACTTGATTGCTATGATATTACTCGGTTAGAACAGGCGTGTTTGCGCGAGGAAGTTTATATGGCAACCCTATTGTAGAATAAACACGACATGGAGTCATTTAACTTTAGTGGGGGTCTTTTATTGCCAGTGTGCGCATATTATTTACGAGGTTCTGTTTGTAGGTTGCTTTGGTAGCAGACGGAATATTTGACGGTGTGTTATGGCTGGCTCCCTTGAGAGACGGTTAACATTACAGACTTGGCTAGTGAAATATATCGACAGAAAAGTTGCTCAGTATCATGGCATGGAAATTTCAGATCGTCGCGGCCCTTTAGGCCGCGACGATCTGAAATTTCCATACAAACTATTGAAAACCATTTGTCAGATTATTATGAAATTTACCAAGTACAATTAAATAAACTATATCCCGAACCTATGTTCTTGGTTTTTTTTTAAAACATCCTCAAGAGAAAATAGAGCCAAAAAAAATATCCGCATTTGAAAGGGGTCATTTTTGACTGATTTATTTATTAGATAGACAAAGCAAATCAAAAATCCCTTTACATAGGGTGGTTGTCCACATCATTAGCTTTTAAATTAATCCATAATACAAAGAAAATTGTTAGCTATTTAAGAATGATGAAAAAAGTGCAAAAGACATAAAAAAATGCACTTTGTCACTCTGTAGATAACTTTAGAGGTTCGTCAGTATCTTTATTTGTTCTCTTCGCTTGTCTTCTTCTTCTTTATAGAATACCTTTAGCCAATGCGAAGTTAGTCTAAAGTGGTCGCCGGACTCATAAGTAAAACATGGAAAGCCTTTTCAAGTTAAATATCTAATCGTTCCAAAATATTGATTCTATGACGTCACAACCGCTATTAGGAAATGTCTTCACTTCACTACGATCAATGCGACATTCCCACCTCCGACATTGTTTGCCCAATTCGTCAGGGCCGGGCCCTATTACCTACCTACCTCTTATTAGGTTCGTAAGTAATGTGTTGGAAACGAAGTAATCCCCACAAATGAACGGAGTGTCCGTCACTCAGTGTCCAATAGCCGACAAACCAATAAACCGCCGAGACTGGCGTCCAGGGGCCTACCATTACATCTTATTGCTATGATGGCTACGTTTTTTTTTCGACGCTGTTCAAACATGGACCTTATTGCGTGGCGATACGATTCGCGGTCGCACAGCGTCGGAAACAAAATGTAACTATACTTTATTCAACGAGACGACCTAATATGGCGCCTTCTCCCTTGCACAATCGTATGAAAGTGATAGGGATGCAGCACCGACTTGAATTGTCAGGATTGATCAATGGGCGTGAGTTATTCATGAAAATGTTAAGCTGCCCTTATATTGCTGATCCAAATCTCTCACTAATCATATCGTCTAAAAATAATAGTTACTTTAACATAATTTGTAATTGAAAGCAAAAAAAAATCATATTATATTTTCATGCTGTGATGTTGTGTATAAAACGAATATACTAGGATTTGAAGAAATTAAACTAAAATATTTTCCTAAATCTTTATTATAAGCAAGAATCAGACCAAAAACACGCCACGTCAACAGGTAAGTAGGAATCAGCCCAGTAAACAAGCCGGGTCAACGTAAAATCATACATTACGAACACACTGAAATAAGCACGAAACAATACGTTCGCACTGCTCAAGATTCGGACTGACATTTGTTCGCGACGTGTACGCGCCCTAAGTTCCTTATCGCCAATCAATGACGTTCAGCACTCTGTTCTTTTATAATTGTATCAAGCGCAACCAGTAAGAGACACCCTCTTATGGGGGAAATTCCGCCAAAACGTACTAAGCGTTTCAAGTCAACCTTTCTTGTAAGAACTGCAGAGGTGTGGAACTCATTGCCTGCGTCTGTCTTTCCACCTAAATACAATCCGGGGGTGTTTAAGAGTAAAGTGAATAGGTATCTCCTAGGCAAGCGTGTTACACCTTCGATCACGTCAACGCTTCCCATCAGGCGAGTCAGTGGTCAAACGCATGCCTAGTTTATTGTAAAAAAAAAGCGCTTGATTTCCCTATTAGCTCGTTTCGTTGAACGAGGTATAGTATAGCAATAAGCTGTCGTGGTAGGCCCCCAGGGGTGGGGTTTCTATTACATCCGGTGATGGATGGTCCGATGAGTCTTAGCGGCGTTTTTTTCGGATGCTCTGAGGCAGGGCGACAGTTTTGGCAGCTTCGATGCCTATTGGGATTCTTGATGTTTGTAATTACAATGGGATTCTGTACGCTGGTGCGGGCTTGGTGGTTTTGTAATTACATTTGTTTAAACGGATTTGGGTAAAGGACATTTTCGGGTGAGCTAAGTATAGAAATCGATATCGCTGAAGAGTGCTGTGGAAGGAATTTTCCGCAATTATTATCGAGGCGATTGACTACTTAAATAAACCTACATCTGCTATTAACCAAATATTCCATTATTGCCTATGGTGATGCATGAACTCGAATATTTGGATGGTAGCCATAGACATAATTATGTATTTCACGCTAGACTTGACATCTCGAACTGGCAGAGTACACCGCGAGGACGCTGGTCAGCATCCTTTCACTCACACGTAGTTAGGCACTCGAGTCGACAACACGCGCTTTGTGTCATCTAAAAAAGTTTCGAAATAAACAATAGCAATTGTTCGCAAGCAAGTTTAGGTTTTTTGAATAAAACGCGAAAATATTTACTGTTCAGTGCTCCTGCGTGAATGATAGCCGTTCGACAAAATTTTTATTCAATTTTTTTTCTCAATGGTTTTTATGGAATGGTTGGCATGGAAGCCCAAGCATATCGAATTTTGACTACCTACATTGTTATGGCATCGCGGTGTGTGTGTCGGCTGTCCCTCTATTTTTGTCGCGTGAGATGAGATCTGGTCCTTTCACTCCTATGACTTTTCAAACGAGAGAGACAAAGACCAGAAAATATCTCGAATCGTAGCAATAAGGCCTCTGGTCTGCAGAGTGGAGCCTCATTCCGCTGTCGTTTTTCCCACAAATGAATTCACCCACATTAAAATTAATTTACCTTTACGATGAAACTCAGAAATAAGACCCACTTCTCGAATTTTAGATATCTAAAATAATTTGAGTACACACTCCACGCTAATTAGAGATACGTCGGTCTGTAACTAAATCGTACACAAAGTACACACATATCTAACTCGTGTGTCGTCCTCAAAAAGACCGGAGTTTTGTTTCGTTAAACATGTAAAGGTACATTTTCGTGCATCGCAACCGATGCGACAATACTCGTGTATGAAAATGTTTAGCACCGCTGTCGAGGTCTGCGACAAACGCGCGCGGCTAGCCGTCTGTCAGTCCTCGGCCTTGCGCGTCTGTCGCAGATCTCTGAAGCGGCGCCATACATTTTCATTGTATTCCGAACATTGTCGGTCGTACGGCCGCGATGCACGGAAGTGTACCTTCACTCGTGACAACTTCCATGTGTGTAAGATAAAACCCGAAACAGCTATTTCGCGAAGCTGGCGAGCTGCTATTGTTTTTGCTCGGCTCTGTTAGCTTCTACTTTTTGTTTCCAGTAACAAGTACAAAAGGGATTATTAGAGATCTAGAGAATTGAGTAGCAACCGGCTGTCAGCGGACGAAGTGTTGCTTGAGACATTTTTATTTGGAAATGTTTATTTGCGACTTTCAGAAAATCCGACAGGATAAATAAACCAAAGGATAGAAGGATTTTTTTTCCACACTAGCGGTTTCACCCGCGGTTAAAAAGTATCCAACGTGCTATTCTAGATTATAATTTATCTCTGTGCCAAATTTCATTCAGATCTGTTCAGCCGTTCTGGCGTGAAAGAGTAACAAACATCCATCCATCTATCCATCCATTCTTCAAACTTTCGCGTTTATAATATTAGTAGGAGTAGGATATTCTGAAAAGTTCAATAATATTTTTTAAGCAAAACAAATTCCTGAGCCTCTTTTTAAAATAAAGGACAAACGACACGACGTAGTTCACACAAATTAGTACTTTTTTGGACGTCGTCCAAGAGTTCAAAAATACCGGAAAAGGAAACTGTAACTCTATATCAAACGAAACAGTTTTTAATGTATTTCAAACGACGAGAGCCATTTGTGCGCCGTCATGACTAGCAGATATTTGATAGAAATACTAGACTAGCTGCGATCGGCGGCTTTACACGAAATAATGTACATAGTTTCCTCATCAATTTAACTAAAAAAATAATCATATCGATCTAGTTTCGGCATACGGTATACATGGCCGATGGTCGAGATGAAAATGTATGATTTATAAAACGGGAATTACTCACGTACGATTCAGTCGATTATTCTGACTATAATTATATAGTTTCAACTGTATTCGGTGGTCTTTATCAAGGCGTTTGCGCGCGCGCGGCTGCCTCTCGCATAGCACTATGCACTCGCGCGCCCTTTAATAAATCACTAGCTGCGCCCCGCGGTTTTACCCGCAGTTAAAAAGTATCCTAGTGCTATTCTAGACTATAATCTATCTCTGTGCCAAATTTCAGCCAGATCTGTTCAGCCGTTCTGGCGTGAAAGAGTAACAAACATCCATCCATCCATCCATCCATCCATTCTTACACTTTCGCGTTTATAATATTAGTAGGATAAAATGTGAAAACCACGTTAGTTTCCATAGTAAAGATGTAAATTTTATGAAAATCACAGAAGACAGAGAGAAATCATCTCTTCATAACATTGACTTAAGGATGTATCTGGTGGCTTTACACCAATAGACCTATTTTCCTCATGATTTCTAAAGGCAGGGACTGACTTGAGCCTTTTGTGGTATCGTATCGAGTTTGCGTATCGTCCTTGCCTGACATACATATCGTCATGCATTTCCCCCGAGGGGGCTGGCAGAGGTGTAGTACAACACCCACATTTCCCCAGACGATATTCAGTCCCAAATGTTGAAGGGGGGCGCGCCTGTCGCCATACACCGGGCTCCAGTCATGTAGCAGATGACAAACACTACGCACATAATAATATGTTCACACAATGAACAAATTGGTTGCGTGTCGTTGGCTGGGTTCGAACCCGATTCCTCTGGCTTGAGAGGCGGACCTTCTCCCAACTAGACTGTCATCGCTGTTAATATGTAATATTATAAAATGTTCTGTGCTGTTAATACGCCGCGCTTGTCGGAATTTTAGCGACCCCTTTGAAGCGCGCTTGTTTCGAGTCTCGAGCCAAGGTGCTCACAGCGGCGAGCCGTTCGCAGCGAGCTGGCGGCGTATCGTCGTTTTGTATCAAGGTTCGCTGCTTCTGGCAAAACGATACGCGAGCACGATATGTTAAGAATTACGACGAAACATTATTAGCTGTTAGTCTCTGCCTTTACATAGGTATTTCCCACGAGTAGAAAACAATGCGAAAAATAATCTTTAACAGACTTTCTTACAGGTACTTACATTCCCCATTAAAAGCTGAAAGTGAAGAAACGAACATGTACAAGACAAGCAAACATTTTACAGTGACGATTCAAATTTTTTATAGGAAAGTCTAGACGAAAAACTTCATCATCATTATGAGAAGAATCCTCAGTTTGTTTGTCTAAGAAAGTAATATGAGTTTGTTTGAAAATGTAATTGAGCATTGATGGTTTTGAGTAAACTTTGTTACATTAAAAGATCAATTTTAGACGCTTTCATGTTGCAAATGTGTTGAAAATATACACATTACACTTCTCGTCCATCGTTTGGTAGACTTTTAGTTTATGATTCCACTTACTGATATTGCGTTTTCTAAATGTAATAGTTTATTTTGATTTCTATTTGGGTTACTTTTATTTTATTAGTAATATGAAGAGAGCAATTCAAATAGATTCGAAATTTAGTGCTTACTTTAAAAGATATAAATGTTTTCTAACTATTTTATGCTTACTATTTTATTTTATCTTATAATCCTTACTAATATTGTAAGTGCTTTTGCCCACAACTTTTTTTGCGTGGACATTAATAATATCGCGTATCTACTTACTTTTGTGTCCCAGGGAGTCAACGTATGTATCTCAGAGAGATATGCACTAAGTAAGTGACTCCTTATCTTTTTACCCGATTCCCAAAAGGAGGAGGTTCTTTTTAGGCGTAAAAATGTTGCAATGAGAGAGAAAGAGATTATTAGAGATCTAGAGAATTGTGTAGCAACCGGCTGTCAGCGGACGAAGTGTTGCTTGAGACATTTTTATTTGGAAATGTTTACTTGTGACTTTCAGAAAATCCGACAGGATAAATAAACCAAAGGACAGACGGATTTTTATTCAACACTAGCTGCGCCCTGCGGTTTCACCCGCGGTTAAAAAGTGCTATTCTAGATAATAATTTATCTCTGTGCCAAATTTCATCCAGATCTATTCAGCCGTTCTGGCGTGAAAGAGTAACAAACATCCATCCATCCATCCATATATATCCATATACAAAAAGTACGTAATCATCCGTACTTTCACTTTTTAGAAAATTAAGCGTTTGTATAAACGAACGCCTAATTTTCTAAAATGCAATATCACGTGTTAGCAAAAACCAGGAAGTTTATTTTCGTAACGAGTGTATTACAATAATTTAAACAGCAATAAATATGACTAAAACGCCATATTTTACAAGGCATAAATTAATTTAACGACGCATTTCGTTGATGTACATATTGTATGTGATAAAATTACAACATATTTTATGAATGAACGTTGAACGCGTTAAAGCATTTGAATGGCGGAGGCGATGAAGAAATAATAGAAATGAAGATAATTTCTTTGAATTATTGCCGTAGAAAAACATCGAAACTACCAGCAGGATAAAGTTAGTGAAAATAAAGGAAGTATTATTTCAAAATTGTATACTTTTATATATACGAGTATATATATTCATAAATGCTGTAGGGTCAAATGGGGCAATAGCGTCTTTCGAAAATTACTGACAAACCCTTCACAAATTAGGCAACTAGCGCCATCTTGTACAGATTATTGCAACTAAAGATAAAAAAAAGGAAGGTGGCGCCTAATTTGTGAAAAGCTTGTCCGTAATTCTCGAAAGACGCAATTGTCCCACGGACGCATTTGCCCCAGTTGACCCTACAGGCATCATCATCACCATCTCAGCCGGAAGACGATACCACTGTAAAACAGCCTTTTCCAGGATCTCCACTATGACTATTAAGCTTGCAGTGAGCTTAAAATCTTTAGTAAAAAGCTAAAAGAAATATTATATTGTTAGCTTCTGACTCTTAGTGTCGAAAGATGACATATCAGTCTAGCCTCAGATGAGCAGTTAACTCCGCGTTAAAAGATGACCCAAGCTTCTGCAAGTGGTGCTGATTATCTCGATCATGCGCTACCCGCATACCTAAGTGTTTACTTATATTTTGAATATAGTGTAGGTAAGGTATAAGTGGTAGAAGTGGTAGTGTAGGTAAGTGTAGAGAATGAAGCTTTTTGTAGCTTACTAATATATTTTAGTAGGAAAGGTTAAAGCTTCTTACTCAGCTGCGAAAGTGAGTTTGTTTGTTTTGTTTAACATGAAAATGTTTATACACGTTGCCAGGGATACAGAAATAGACATAGGGTACCCGTAAGTCCCGAGGTTTCATCCAGACAAAAAAACGGTTCCTTCACTCTGTGGGTGAAACCGCGGGGCGCAGCTAGTAATTTTATAAATGGAAAGTTACTCGTAGATTGGATGTTCGACACTCAATCACCTAAAATAATTAAATGTATTTCGGTGACATTTGAGGTACAGATTAAGCAAACTAAGCAAATCTCGTACTATGGCTGCCAGAGACTGAAATACATACTTAGGTATTTTTTTAATACATACTTAAAAAGATATATGTTTTTTTTACAACAGACTAGGCATGCGTTTGACCACTGACTCGCCTGATGGGAAGCGTCGACGTGATCGAATGTTTGCCCCAGGCGGGATTCGAACCCCCGCCCCCACGCTCAGAAGGCAGGTTCACTACCAACTGAGCCACCGAGGCAGTCAATTTGGGGTACATCATTTATAACTACGAATAACGCACACCCTTCTTTCTATAAAAAAAAAAAGGTAAAACCACGCAGCTTGTAAAACAATATGAGTATTTCTCAGAAAATAGCAGACTTTTCTATTCAAGACAGCGTTCACGCTTTAACGTAAAATGCCCAGAAATCCGTACAATGCTCACAGAGCGGCTCAACAAGTGAATTGAGATGAAAATTCGAGCTTCCAGTTAGAAGATTCGGTAGCCCCTTAGCATTCGGGTCAACTTACGTCGGCATCTCAAATAGGTCAAAGCGTCTTAGCTTCTGGTAGGCGAGGAGCTGTTGCTGTGATTAATTAATAATGAAGACTTAGAAGTAAGTAGACTTCATTTATAATGCTAGTATGCGAGTATGCTGAGTATGATGGTGTCATACTAAGATTATTTATATAATGTATGCAAAAACTTGAATATAAATGTCATAGAAATGTCTTGTTATGAAACTATTTCTTTTATGAAATTACGAAATGTATTCATTCTTTCACGCTGTCAATATGTATGTATGTTTAGTATTAAAAAAAAAACGGAAAATGTAACTAACTAACCACTTTTTCGGAAAATTGTCACAAATGTTTGTACAGTTTTGTACTTGTGCAATGATAATAATAATTAATATGTAAAAAAAAAAACAAATCGAAATTTTCTTATTTTTTTAGATTTGCGTGTTTAATAAAGATTAACACTGATCATGTAGTTGTTTTACATTAATTTCGAATTT
Organism: Peribatodes rhomboidaria; assembly: GCA_911728515.1. Lineage (NCBI taxonomy): Eukaryota > Metazoa > Arthropoda > Insecta > Lepidoptera > Geometridae > Peribatodes > Peribatodes rhomboidaria. The sequence continues at coordinate 6,850,798 of OU452190.1, forward strand.
AACGATTAGACTTTAACATGCTTAAACTTAAAACATTTGCTACACAAAATCGTAGCAACAGTTTAAAACTTCAAGTTTCCGGAGTAATTAAAAATTCCAGCGTCTCTCCAACTGAGGTTATTAAGTAATTAACTTAGCCTAAAGGGCCTCTTAATAAATTAAACATCTCTGAAGAGGCCAGGTGAAAAGTAAATTATTGCTGACGGGATTCTCGGGGTTTGGCCGGAGCAGTCACGGATGGTTAACTTCAGACGTTTATCTAAGTGGCGGAGATATCTGTAGAAATGTGGGTAGGCGTCTAAAATATAACTTTGAAGACGAGACAAGAAAAACTTAAACCTCATAGAACCCAGAGGGCTCATAACACCTTATCCGCCTTATAAGGGGTCCGCCAGATAACATTTTTTTTTGAAAATGCTATAAAAAACTACTGAATATTTTCTCAAATTTCTTTTTTTTTTTTGAAAGTACAATGCTTCCGGTTAATAAGGTTAATAATAGGTTAAAGGTTAACAGGTTTATAGGTTTAAAGGTCAATATTCGTGAAGCCATTGGTGAAATACAGCTGCACACAATCGATAATGTGCTTAAAAATTGGACCGATCGTGTAAGCTACTGCATGGCCAGCCGAGGCAGCAGTTTGAATGAAATTATTTTTCATTAATAACCGGAAGGATTGTACTTTCAAATAAAAAAAGGAATTTGAGAAAATATTCAGTAGTTTTTTTTATAGCACTAAAAAAAAAGTTATCTGGCGGACCCTTTAGAAAGAAGACTAAGGCCCGCATGCTAAAACCACACTCAGTCTTGAATCTCAATTTAAAACTATAGCCGGTTTTTAACAGTATTTATGTATGGTAAAACCAATTTTATTCGATTAAAATCGAGATGATTGAACACGTTTTAGCATACCGTCCATGTATTTTGCTGAAGCTTTAATAGGTACGTTAGAAATCCAACTTTATATTATAAAAACGCGAAATTTTGTAAGAATGGATGGATGTTTGTTACTCTTTCACGCCAGAACGGCTGAACAGATCTGGATGAAATTTGGCAGAGAGATAGATTATAGATTATATACTCGACATTCCGCTAACAAAATAAGGGAGCAGGCGAAACGCCTAGCCTAGCAGCACAAAAGTTTAAAAACCCCCGGCACCGAATTTCATCAACACCAATTTTCATCAAATATATAAGAACCGACTAATTCACCTTTCAACAAAAAAAAACAATCATCCGTTCGGGAGCTACGATGACAAAGTGAGACACGCACACGCGCACACACACTCACACACACACACACACACACACACACACACAGGCACGTCAATCTTATAACACCCCATCGTTTTAGCATCGGGAGTAAAAAAACAATTCGACAGCTGTTTACAAAAACAAAATAAATTACTAAACTTATATCACGAACATTTTTATAGCAATGTGTGAGATTGCTCTTTTTGTAAGAAATCAAATGCCATAAAATCTACTTGAAGGCTAATGTTCAGATTTCATGGGAAATTCACAAGTGCGAAAAAGTTCATGGACATCAAATCTTTTTCCTTTACACGAATCTATGTTTTATTGCCTTGGAACTTGGTTGAAGATAGCTTGAAACTGTTAATGATGGAACACAAAGAAACATGTCGTGTTGAGTGGGTAGAAGGGAAGTTCAAAGGTCTTGCCTCTATGACGAACTTTTTCTATCCCCCTATAATCCCTCTTTACATAAAAAATAGGTAGTACTTGGTAAATAATTAGTTGGTTCTTCTAAGAACCAAGTGTAGTTGGAAGAATGAAGTAAGGAAATACTTTAGAGAACTTGTAATTGATACTTGGCCTTTTATTTTATTTTTTATTTTCTTACGTTTTTTTTACGTTTTTTGAGCTGCGATGTCATAGACACACACTCACGACAAACTTTTAACACCCCATCCTTTTCGCGTCGGGGGTTAAAAAGAGAGAGAGAGAGAGAGAGAGAGAGTGAGAGCTGGACCATACTCGAAAACATGTGTAAACTTACAATCATAATTAGAAGCAGACAAAAAGAAAATAAAAAAAGAAACAAAAATAAGTAATAATTAAATATTGGAAAACGATGAAAAAACAAAAGTGGAAAAATGTGATTAAGTAGATGCATTTAAATTAATATGTATAAAATATGAATAGTAATAGATTTTCGATCAGATAGAGAGAAGACATGCTTATACTCGTAACTGCGCGTAACATCGTGGGGCGCAGCTAGTTAACCATAAGCCTTATCCAACCTAGTATTTACACACTAGCTGCGCCCCGTGGTTTCACCCGCGGTTAAAAAGTATCCAATGTGCTATTCTAGACTATAATCTATCTCTGTGCCAAATTTCATCCAGATCTGTTCAGCCGTTCTGGCGTGAAAGAGTGGTAACAAACATCCATCCATCCATCCACCCATTCTTACAAACTTTCGCGTTTATAATATTAGTAGGAAGGATAATCCGTTACCAAAGAGATCAGAGTCCAACATTAAAAAAAAAACTGGCTGGTTTTGAGCGGACTTTTAATTTTAGTTGTGAGTTGTTATTTTAGTACCAACTACGTACTATTCTGTGATGTTGTCTGACGTATTTGGTAAGCGTCGCGTTACTTTTTTTTTAATTTCCTTTTTTACTTAACTTTACTTTTTTAATTTACAGAATTTCATGACAAAAAGATTTATTAATACAGAAAAAAGTATCCAAAAACCTTCCTTGTGATATACTGCGACTATTTATCAAATTTCATCAAGATACGTTTAGCCGTTTAGCCGTGAGAAGCCTACAAACAGACAGACAGACAGAGTTATTTTCGATTTTATAAAAAGTAAGGATATTCGAGTACATAATAACTTAAAAACCCAGTTTTAGGTATTTTTAAACTTGTTTTAAACAAGACAATATTATACATTAAAACATTCTAACTCTAAGTTAATTAACCCGCGTTCAAGAATTTAACACCATATCTTCTACAAGTGGGCGAATTTTGAAGAAAAGTGATCTAAATCTATAATTGTTCGGAAATGTGACGTTTGATTCAGAATTAAAATTGGAACAAAAAATTCCTGTTGGAAGACGTCGCCGACGCAGTTACAACGTCGTTTGTCACAGTTCGCGGAAGTGTCATTGATGCAATGTCAGTGTCACTGGCAGGGCTGCTTCTAATTCAGAAAATGTGATTTGTGATTACATACTAGTCATATATCTATATCGTCACGCCTTTCCCCCGAGGGGGCTGGCAGACGTGTAATACAACACCCACACTTCGCCGGACGATTTTTAGTCCCAAATGTGACAGGGGGCGAGCCTGTCGCCATACACCGGTCTCCAGTCATGTAGCAGATGACATACAATACACACATATGTTCACACAATTAACAAATTGGTGCGTGCCGTCGGCTGGGTTCGAACCCGCTCCCGGTTGATACTATCTATAAATACTATGTACAAATGAATGTAAGTATTCTTAGTTATAAATTCATTCTCGATTAACAGATTAAAATACTGATTAAACCTAATGGCGGCTGTGAAGGGCTTACTCCCAACGACCACTACCAAAACGGCCACGAATGGTGGTCGTTAGAACAATATTTTAATTTTTGTCCCAACTGTCACCAGTGGGGCTTGTTGGGAAAAAAATGTGCCAACAACCACCACCAGACTGCCACCAGTTGAAAAACGGCAGTAAATGGAAAACTAATTTTTGAGAATATTTCAACACTGTAACACCGCTTAACTTTATTATTACACTAGCTGCGCCCCGCGGTTTCACCCGCGGTCCCACAGGAACTGTTTATTTTTTCGGGAATAAAAGTATGTCCCTATGTCCTTTTCTGTACCCCAGACAACATGAATGCAAAATTTCAAGACGACTGAGTAGTTGAGACGTGAAAGCGTTACAAACATACAAACAAACGAATAAACTCACTTTCGCATTATAATATTAGTTAGGATGTCAGGCGCTCACCGGTCGAGCAAGGTAGATGATGATGACGATGTGTCTGGTGTTCGACACAGGCGAGGAAGAGCTCGGGGAGGTGCCCAAAGGGGCTAGCGCTGCGGGGGCCGTGGTCGTCTATGAGAGCGTTCCCGTAGCTCCGATATTTTGCGCCGAGGTGGAATACCCTAGGGTTTTTAAGGTTTTTAGGGGTGTTAGCGGGTATGCTGCCTCTGGCGAGCTTCCCACATATCTACCCAGCCTGCCCCCGGGGTCAGTAGGTAAAAGGTATTCCCTAGAAAAACTTGCGTGACAGATCACCACGTTCAATTCGCGTGCGGTTTTACACAGCTCAAACGACACCGCAGCTTGCATTTACTTCACGGATGCTTTTGGTTTGCCGGGCTAGACGAAGCTGAAGGTAATAGAAGGTATCAGGCTAGGTAAACAAAAACATTACCATTTAAAACGGAAATTATGACTATTGTTGAGTGTGAATTATAGCCTATGTCCAGGACGTAACCTATATCTGTGCCAAATTTTATCCAGATCCGTTCAGCCATTCTGGCGTGATTGAGTAACAAATATCCATCCAAACTTTCGCATTTATAATATTATTTCGGGTTTAAAAGAGTAACAAATTAATATATTTAGATTTATTGCTGAAGAGCTGATGATCCCGTGGGATGCCACGGGAATACTATATTTTTACGGGATAAAAAGTAGCCTATTTACTAATCCAGGATATCAGCTATTTCCACACTAAGTTTCATTAAAATTGATCCAGCCGTTTGAGCGTGAAGAAGTAACAAACACACACACTCACAAACTTTCGCCTTTATAGTAATTAATACTATTGTACTTTATAGTAATTAATTAATATACGTATTTCCTTGCTCATCCCGCGGGAACACTATATTTTTAGGAAATAATAAGAAATTGTAGGTACCTATTTATGAAAAAGTGCGTTCAAAACGTCAAATTAAATCTACTTTAAAAAAGCGTATATGAGTAACACTTTTTTTATATTCCTTGCTCATCCCACGGGAACACTATATTTTTAAGGGATCAAAAAATGTGTATAAAAAACAAAAATGCGTCCAAAACGTGTAAATCTATAGTGGTTTATACGTTTTAGACGCATTTTTTAGCCCACGCGAACAGTTAAATTTTCCGGGATAAAAAGTAGCCTATGTTCTAATCAAGAGTGTCAGCTACTTCTATACTGAATTTTGCCAAATTGGTCCAGCAGTTTGAGCGCGAAGATGAACGATCACAAACTTTCTCCTTTTTAATATTAGTGTGATCACTATAATGGCTTACGCATAAGATATAGATTTATACCGCGGCGGACTTTTTTGTAGGCCTATTTAAGATGAATATTTCCATCATACATTACACATGTGTACTCGTAACTCTAGCGGTTTTTCCAGCGCACGCCAGAATAGCTCGCTGATGGTAGATTTTTTCCTACTTACTTGACTCTAATCGTCATATTTTGGACAATTCACACAATATCTTTATAAATTGTAGCCTATGTGTTATTCTGATGTATAAGCTATATTATTGTAAAGTTTCATTAAAATCATCTCCAAAGCTTTCGACAGGGTTTGGCATGACAGTCTTATCAGCAAGCTCACTTCGTTTGGCTTGACCGCTAGGTTTGTTGCGTGGATTTCGGATTTTCTGAGGGGCCGATCCATTCGAGTTGTCGTTGACGGTTGCTCGTCTGATCGACTGAATATAAATGCCGGGGTTCCTCAGGGATCCGTGCTCTCTGCGACACTCTTCCTGGTGCACATTAATGATCTGCTTAAGTCCGGTATCTTTGGGTATGCAGATGACAGCCCTGTTGTGGAAAGCAATAAGTCTAGCGCACAGTCTAGTGGGTCTCAAATCCGGTCTCTAAGGGCTGACATGGTCGAGCGCTTGAACTTGTCCCTCCAGGCAGTCTCCAGTTGGGGTGACGCCAACCTGGTCAAGTTCAACGCGGCTAAAACCCAGGCGTGTCCGTTTTCCGCAAAAAGGAGGCCATTCGAACTGGGTCCTACTTTTCGAGGTGTATCCATCTCGATTAATAACAGCCTGGAGCTTTTAGGCGTTTCTTTGACTTCGACCCTCAACTTCGGCTCCTATATTGAGTCTAAGGCTCAATTAGCTGCTAAAAAGCTGGGTATCCTCTCGAAGGTGCGACGGTACTTCACGCCGGAACAGTTGCTGTCATTATATAAGGCACAGGTTCGGTCGTGCATGGAGTACTGTTCGCACCTTTGGGATGGATCGGCCAAGTACCAGCTCGAGGCGTTGGAGTCCATCGAGAAACGTGCGAAGAAGCTCATTGGCAACGACTCCCTTGTCCAGACCAAACTTCAAAGTCTAGATCATCGGCGCAAGGTTGCTGGTCTATCGGTTTTTTATCGGATACATTTCGGTGAGTGTGCATCTGGTTTGCATGACCTTATTCTTCCTAGCCCATTCTTTTATAAAACAACCAAGAGTATGAAAAAGCGGCATCGTTTTATGGTCGACATACCAACAACACGCAAAAAACGCTTTGGTTCGTCTTTTCTTATACGGACCGCTAGAGTGTGGAATACTCTGCCAGAGTGTGTGTTCCCTGACACTTATAATCTGGGTGTCTTCAAGTCTCGAGTGAATCGGTTTCTTCTAGGCAAGCGTGCTCCATCGTAGGCCGCATCACTGCTTATCATCAGGCATGTTGAAGGCCAAACGCAAGCCTATTAAGTTTAAAAAAAAATAATCCATTCAGTAGTTTTACGTGAAAGAGTAACAAACATACATCCAAACATACAAACATTCGCGTTTATAATATTAGTAGGATTATTATTGCTGCTGTGTTATTATGTCATCTGCTACATGACTGGAGCCCGGTGTATGGCGACAGGCTCGCCCCCTGTCACATTTGGGACTGAATATCGTCCGGCGAAGTGTGGGTGTTGTACACCTCTGCCAGCCCCCTCGGGAGAAAGGCGTGATGATATGTTTATTTACATTATTAAAAATGAACCAAAACAACCAAAAGAGGACCAATTACTTACCTACCTAAAACCTATCTAATGTTATTTAAGTAAAAACGAAGAAATTCTTCATACTCGTAACTAACAGGTAAGTAACCTATCTATGATAATAAAAAAAAAAATGATGTATATTTTTGTACGTGCTCCACCCCAAACTCCTCACAAAAAAAATATCCTGCCAATATTTAACTTTGGGTCTATATTACTTTAAATACAATGCGTTTTTAACAAATTGCTAGTGCCTTGAAAATTCGTAAAACAGACACAACCGTCAACAACGTCTGCCCCCACGCGTCTGCCCGCGTTCGGGTCGCGCGCAGCGATGAGTGACTTCTTCCCCCTCCTCACCTGCCGTGCGTCGGACCGCCCTTTACTTGAAACTTTTCGTTATATTTTGGTCAATTCACACTATCTTCATAAATTGTAGCCTATGTGTTATTCTGATGTATAAGCTATATTATTGTAAAGTTTCATTAAAATCCATTCAGTAGTTTTTACGTGAAAGAGTAACAAACATCCATTCTTACAAACTTTCGCGTTTATAATATTAGTAGGATTAATATAATGACCAAACCCTAAAAAGAATACTATGTTTTATGACCTAATGGCCACCACTGGCGGCAGTTGGGACACAAATTAAATCTTTGTCCTAACGACACAAGTGGCTGTTTTGATGGTGGTCGATGGGAGCAGGCCGGGAAAACTATAGTCAAACCGATATAACTCTAACATGGAAAACTAAATGAATCAAGTATAAATCCGATCGGAAGAATTAATCACGCTTAAAAACGTATGAATACGTCTGAGTTTCAAATAATTTGAGTTTAACATTTTTGGAATCCGAACGGAAACGTTTCTGAATTATTGTGAATACCTATGCAGAAGCAATTATGAAAATACTAACTGCGCCCTGCGGTTTTACCCCGTCAAACCGCGGTTAAAAAGAAGCTTATGCGTCCAGGGTATAAGCTACCTCTACACCAAATTTCATCAAAGCCCGTCCACCCGTTTTAGCGTGAAGAAGAAACAAACACAAACTAACACACACACTCACACATTTTCACCCTTATAATATTAGTAAAAACCGATTCCAGTTAGACGTGAGGCCGCAGAACTTATTTGACGTGCGTGTGGAGTCTATTTCGACTTCACGTCACCTCACGCGAAGACAACCCCTATATATAAGGGTGCAACCCTACGGTAATTGCTTCATACTGACGCGTGAGTCACGTGTAAATGTGAAGATTTATATGGATAGAGAAACTTTTTATTGCTCAGACCAAGTTATAAACAAAGGTATAATTCGTTACGCGGGTTCCGCGACGCTCTGAATTTCCCACACAAACGTACTAGTCAAATTTCTTGAAAACAATTTGTCAGATTATGATGAAATTTGGCATGTACACTTAAATGATCTACGAGTATATCTCCACCCCTATGTTCTTGGGTTTTTTTATATATATATTATATTAGATAATTCAATCGGCGATGTATCGGGCAAATTATCGCTCACTCCGTAACCTCCACTCCGTAGAAAGGCAAGTTGAACGCTAATGTAGACAAGAACATCGCCGATAACCAATAACGATGATTTTAGAGCGACAACGAGACACGAATTTTCGCGCGCTAATGTAGCCGTACCATTTCACTTTAGCTGTACTTTCTGTCCTTATTTTTTATTTCACTAATTTAGTTTTGTTATGTTTTTTTTTACAAGAACTTACTAATCAACGTCGTATTTATTGCATCGGAATCAGGGTCGGATTTAGAGGTCTGGAGGCCCTAGGACAACAAAGGAGTGAAGGCCCCAAATAATTTCCAAATAAAATAAACAGGTAACGTCCATTTCTTATGATAGATTTATACAGATAAAAATGGAAAAAAGAAACGGAAAACTTGGTGAACAATGTAACCGTAACAATTTTGATCACAGACCGTAACACAATAGAGATTTTTAAGAGAAATATATTCTCTTAAAAATCTCTATTGTGGGGCCCCGCTTATGTGGAGGCCCCGGGGCTGTAGCCCCGCCTGCCCTCCCCTGAATCCAGCTCTGGCCGATAGCTCTGCTGTACATAGAGTATTGTCTTTTTCTTTCATCAAAAGTTTTTAAGTCGAACGAAAAAGAAAACACTACAAAAACTAATCCGAGGTCATACTTACAAGGTTTATTTGTACAGAGGGTGTTAAAAAAACAAACTCAATATTAAAGCACTCGCAAATCATGCAAATCAATCAAAATTAAGCACCTACTCAATCCTGATATTCAATCCAACACAATACAGAATGAAAGTCACAATTTTCCTAAAATAAGCTCTAACATAGGTAATTTTGCCTATGTTAGAGCGCGTATTCCACAATGGCAACTTAACCAGCCGTAACTCAATTTACTAGTAAAATCAGTTGCCGCGATTGTGGAGTTAAATTATTTACCGTCGGCAACCCTAATCGCCGGTCAATAGAATTTGACCTCGTTCCTATACACGATGTTTGAGTTCGTCTATGGAATACAATGGATGGATGCCTGCATGTAGGACAAATAAATTACAGGACTTGCTATTTTGTTTAGATGTTACCGGTATGAAATATTTGTTACTGGAAGCGATGACAGCCTAGTTGGAGAAGGGAGGGAGCCAGAGGGAGCGGGTTCGAACCCAGCCAACGGCACGCACCAATTTGTTCATTGTGTGAACATATGTACGTATTGTATGTCATCATCTGCTATATGATTGGAGCCCGGTGTATGGCGACAGGCTCGCCCCCTGTCACATTTGGGACTCAATATCGTCCGGCCAAGTGTGGGTGTTGTATTACACCTCTGCCTCTGCTATTTGTTTGTAGGCTTTTCATGTCTGAACGAGTGAAGGGATCTTGTTGAAATTTGATTATTAGTTACAGTATCTATTTCACGAGGGAGTTTTTTGGACACTAATTGCTGAATAAACACAAACGAAGTCGCAGGCTAGTTTAAATATGATTAGAAAATAAATGTCCCGGACATCAGGGACCGTGGAGTACTTCAGGACGGGGGGGGGGGGGGGGGGCAAACTTCGTTGGTCACTCTCCGTCTTTCAGTCTCTGGCCCGGTTTAGTAGGTACAGGTATTAAAACGGGGGAAAGCTCCGTTATAATATTTGGGCTCTCTGCTGTGAGGGGGGGGGGGGGGGGGGGCGGGGGGCCAACTTCTTTGGTTACTCTCCGTCTCTTACCGTCTTTCAATCTCTGGCCCTGTTAAGCGGGGGAAAGCGCCGTTATAATATTTGGGTTCTCTGTGTACCATCCCCCCCTTCCATTCCGCGGCCCCTGGGATGTGTTATGAACCACACAATGCCTCGTCCCGTGGGTATAAGTCCGACATCCGTAGCCATCGAGGTGTGAACTTGTCTATCGATTCAGCAATGGCACTCGTATTGCGCGCCTTACGTTCATAGCTGCGGATTAATATTGAAACTTAAAGGAGCTTCAGACGACGCTATTTTTAACCTCCGACGCGAAAACGACGGGGTGTTATAAGCTTGCCGTGTCAGTGTATGTGTGTGGGACATCGTAGCTTTTAAACGCATGAAATAACTTTTTTTTTGTTGAATCAATTGTTATTTATCATTGAACTCGTAATGTAGCTTTCTTTGCGCTGTTCTCACACCGGGGCCCTATTCGGAGATAGAGATTTTCATCTCACCTTTTCTCGTCCTTGTTGCTCTCGTTTGAAATGTCATAGGTGTGAGAGTGACCAAGATAAAATCTCATCTCATTACACGCGTAGAAATATCCCTCCTGTCCCACGACTTGGCACAGAAAAACGATGAGATGAAGGTAATAGCTTAGTAGAGCCTAAAAAGTTATTCAGCTATACTTGGCCATATAACAAAATGTCTGGGTGTCACACATACTGTACACCCAATTTAGATATTCAGGTTGTAAACGAAATAATCTCTGCATACCTTGTATACAACATAGTCCCCTTCCGCGTCTGTATCTCTGTCTTTATGTCCGCTAACTCCTCTTAAACCAAGCAACGGATTTTGATGCGATTTTCACCATCAGTTGGATATTTTTTCACGGAAGCTTTACAGGTACTGGCGAAGACAAGGCAGTTCGCTAGTTTAATAATAGTATTGCAATCTGAACAGGCCGTCACGGCTATGGATTAATATAGAAACTTTAGAACGTGCCCCGAGTAACAATAGATCAGTTATTGACATTGAGCTACTGTGTATACGTACAGGACTCCGCGCTTGAAGTGTTCCATTTCAGTCGAGTTACCATACTCACGGTGACTTGCTAGATGCTCGCTGTGTAGGTAACTAACCCGGTTACGATGACGTGATATGTATTATCCGGGTAAATATCTCGGAGTGTGTACTATGAGACACCCCGGTCGTTTTTATGCTTTTTTTTGTAGCAAGTGACTGAGTAAAACACATAAGTGCCACTATTAAACGAGATACGGGCACTACTGGGGTGTTGCTGCCACCTCTAGTACCTAATACGTAATGGTTCAATGGTTCTTGACGTCAAACTCGTGATTCGTGAGCAGAGCTGATGAGTGATTATTGCCGTTATATTTATATATTTCCTGTAAAGTTTACATCAAAATATTTAAAATATACAGTTCTGTTGGAAAATTTTATGTAGGCAAACGAAAAACTTAGGGAACTAATAACGGGGCTTGTATTAACTGAAATTTAGTTTAAAAGATAACATGATTTACATAAATATGAAGTAGGTCGAAAAGTTTGCAAGATTAATTTTATTGAACAAAAATATTTTTCTAATTTGTTAATTGCTGAAGATGTCGAAGAAAAACTTTGCAGGCTGAGATTTCGTAGATCGTAACAGCTGTGACACGAAACTAGACAAAAAATTTGGCTTTAATTAAAATTGATGAATTTATTGCCATAAAAATGTGTAAGCGAAATTTGCGATCACACTAATATTATTCGAAAGTTTGGATGAAAGGCTGTTTGTTACTCAATCACGAAAGAACGGCCGGACGCATCTGAATGAAATTTGCTGCAGAGGTAGAATATAGTCCTTTTCAGCCGCGGGTAACACCACGCGGCGTAGCTGTGTACGATATAAATATGACTGAAAACAGTAGTTCTTTATTTTTATCTTTGTCGAAAATCGTATATTTTTATTTGGACATCAACATTGTCATACATTTCTTGAGACTTATTAATTTTACTCAGATTTTCTAATCTACTAGACCAGCCATACTCAAAGTGTGTTCCGCGGAACCCTAGGGGTTTTTTTAATAGGTACCTATATATTAATAACAATAATAACACCCCTCTCTCTCTCTCTCTCTCTCTCTCTCTCTCTCTGGTCAACCCACGATACGTGCATTCGGGCGACTGTTGACGCGGCTTATCACGAGACGCTTAATAATGAACTGTTACATTGTACTCGTATTTTACTTTTTAATAAAGAATACACATAAAAATATGTTTGTTATATTGTAGGGTTCCGTCAAGTATTTCGCTTTCTAAAAGGGTTCCGTCACCAAAAAAGTTTGAGAACCACTGTACTAGACAATAGGTACCTAACCACATAAAGGTGAGTTCCTACCATGGCTAAATGTTTAAAAAACGTAATTTATGAACTGTTCGTAAATAAAGACGCCGCGGAGTCTGCTTTAGCAGTTTTATGGTTTTACCGTACTTAGAGAAGATTGTAAACAGTCTTTGATGTGTTGGGTTTGCGGTTTTTCTATAGTTTAAGTAATTGAAGCGGTTGCTAGCCAATTAAGATATTTCTTTAACCCCCGACGCGATAACGACGGGGTGTTAGAAGTTTGACGTGTCCGTGTGTGTGTGTGACTGTTTTGGTATAGTAGCTTCCGAACGGCTGAACCGATTTTAATTTTGTTTGAAAGGTGAATTAGTCGGCAGTGTTCTTTTAGCTGTTTGGTGAAAATCGGCGTTTTTTTTTTAATTTTGAATTTATTCTTGTGAGATAGTTAAATTTAGTAATTGTCTATTATTTGATAAAAATAGCACACAAATTTAAAGTTTTTTTTTTATAGGTATTATTATATTGGACTACTACTTGTTAACGTCTCTCAAAGTTTGTTCACGTTAGTTAATATTGCTCATGTCGTTTTTTGCGCAAAATATGTTTGATAATAACGTGGTAGCTAGGGGCTATCAAACACTGTACAAATTTTTTCGTGTCAAATAAATTATAATTCAAATTCAAATAGCATTTATTTCAGACATACGAGTAGTCCATAAGTAAAAATAATCACAATAAAAAGTCCGATATACGTAATAAGTTAAAAATAAATTAATATAATGGTCATGAAAGTGAAAAAAACACTGTGTAGTTCAAATTAAAAATTAAAATTAAATAAGTATAACAATGTAACCGCGCAGCATGCATTTGTATAGGACAATCAATCCGAGCAGCTACAACGCGCAGGATGGTGTTGGTGCTACCCCGAAGGCGACAGAGCATCGAGGCGGCCCGTTTGCGCAGTATGGCCTATTATTATTAACTACTACCTACTATTATTGGCTCTATGCGGAGTATTATATATTTTATTATATTAATATTAATAAGAGGAGTGTATTTCAAATAGTTGTCAACTTTTATTCAATTCAATTTATTTATTTTGTTCATATGGTGCGTTTACATTAGAGCGCGATAATTCATGTCGCGTTGTCGCGCTACAATCATCGTTATCGGCGATGTTCTATATTAGCGGTAAACTCGTCGCCTTTTCGCGGAATTGACGTGCTTAGGGGATAATTCGCCCGATACGTCCCCGAGTGATGACCTAGCCGACTACACTTGTCGCGATAGCCCGATTTATCGCCAAGGATCGCTAATGTAGCCGCAACTTTAGTAAGTAGAAGTACGAGTATAACTAATATGTTTACACTTGATAACGTCATTTACAGAATTAGAACAATAATTTAAAAACTAAAAAGAATCCTAGTAATCCTTACTATATTATAAATGTGAAAGCGTGGATGTTTGTTACGCTTTCACGCAAAAACTACTTGACGAATCATCATGAAACTTTGTACACATATTCTGGGAGGCACTTATTTTATTTTATTTATTAGACACACAAACAAATAATAGACTAATAGAATAAGATGGGTTATAGATGGAGGATACCTTTAATGGTTTTAACATAACTGAAATACTTGCGATCAAAAATATCTACTTCGTAATTATTTTTTAATAAATCATTAAACTGACGGGCCATTCTTACTATAGGATTGAAGTAGGAGGTATTATTCTTATAAGCTTGAAGCGCAAAGAGTTTGGTAACTTTGGCTCTACGAGAACTGAATTTAATATTAAAAGACTAGTACTAGAAGTAACATAGGATACTTTTTAACCGCGGGTGAAACCGCGGGGTGCAACTAGTAATATTATAAACGAGAAGTTTGTAAGAACGGATGGATGGATGTTTGTTACTCTTTCACGCCAGAACGGCTGAACAGATCTGGATGAAATTTGGAACAAAAATATATTATTGTCTAGAATAGCACATAGAATACTTTTTAACCGCGGGTGAAACCGCGGGGCGCAGCTAGTAATACAATATAATTATGTATTACACTCTTTACGCGACTTTTTACGTCTTTTTTACGACTCTTTACGTTTGACACTCTTTATGCGACGTACATGGCGAAAACTGAAGAAAGTATTGCCAAAAATCCCAAAGACTTTTGGCGTTATGTCAAAGATAAACGTAAGACTCGATCTTCACTACCGGCTGAAATGATAATGGGAGAGAACGTTGCTCGCTCAGGGATGGACATAGTTAATTTGTTAGCAAAAAACTTTTCCGATGCGTTTATCTCGTATGTGCCATGCGAAGCTGATGCAAGCACTTCACTTGTTCATCTCCAGCCTAATTGCATTGGCATAATAAGGTTCATTGAACGCGACGTCTTGAGGCAAATCAAACGATTAGATATCCACAAGGGACCAGGTCCTGATGGCATTCCGCCACTCTTAGTTAAGCGTTGTGGTCCTGCGCTGGCGTTACCTCTTTCTCTCATTATGAATCGTTCTCTGTCCCTGGGTATATTTCCGGACGAATGGAAAAAAGCTAAAATTATACCCCTCCATAAAAAAGGAAAAGTAGATGACGTAAAAAATTACAGACCTATTTCAATCTTGTCTTGTTTTTCCAAATTGTTTGAAGCTCTTATTTGTCCGATAGTCTCTCACTTTAGTAATCTCATATCTGGAGAGCAGCATGGTTTCAAAAAAGGTCGCTCGGTCGAGTCAAATCTAGTCGGCTTTGTTTCTGAATTGGCCCGTGAAGTCGACAGCGGACAACAAATCGACGCCGTGTATACTGATTTTAGCAGTGCGTTCGACAAAGTTAGTCACTTTTTACTAATCAAGAAGCTAGAACTTATCGGTTTTCATGGGTCTTTCCTTAACTGGTTTCAGTCGTACCTTTCGAAGAGGGAACAAGCAGTTTATGCCAATGGTTTCAACTCGGAAGCATATCTCGCGAAATCAGGCGTTCCGCAGGGGTCTCTTTTAGGTCCTATCCTCTTTTCCATATTTGTAAATGAAATTACTACACACATAAAATATTGTAAATATAAATTATTTGCAGATGATCTTAAAATTTATAGAGTTGTCAGCAGCAACTCAGACGTTGATCTCATACAGAGTGATATTACTAGCATCATGGAATGGTGTGATATTAATCAAATGCATCTTAATGTTAATAAATGTTATTATATTAAATATACACGTAAAAAGAAACCTTTTAATAATTATACATATACGTTAAACAATGTACCATTGCAGGAAGTGTTAGAAATTCGAACCTAGGAGTTCTAATCGATAGCAAACTTACGTTTAGAGCTCATATTGACACAATAGTTAAGAAGGCGGCCAACCAACTTGGGTTCATTAGGCGTAATTCCAGAAGCTTCAAATCAATTCATACAAAGATAGTATTGTACAATTCTATGGTTCGCAGCTTTCTGGAATTCTCTAGTGTAGCGTGGAGTCCCTTCTATGCTGTACACTCGCAACGCATTGAAGCCATACAACGAGCTTTCACAAGATCCCTGGCGTTTAGCTGTCCAGGAATCTCACACAGAAGTCCTTATTCTAGTCGCTTATCTTTCTTTAAAATGGACAGGCTGCGCGATAGAAGGAAAGTTCGAGATCTCTCATTTCTGTATAAACTTGTTCGCAACTTTATTGATTGTCCCTCAGTTTTGAACGATATCTCCTTACGTGTTCCTTGCAACTATCCACGGCAAAGAATAACAAAAGTCTTCCATGTTCCTTATTCTAGGACTAACTTAGCTCATAACTCTCCTATATTGAGAATATGTCGAATGTATAACGAAATTAATGGTTCCTTAAGTGATCTTGATATTTTTCATGACTCTTTGAACGTGTTTAAGAGTAAATTGACGAATTATTTGAATGGCATTTCTAATAAGTAAAATGTGTTTTGTCATCTTCGTTGTAAATTTAATTAAGTATTTCATTTGTTATTTAAATTTAAATATATTTTTTATTTTTGTTTCTCCAACTTCCTTAAAATTGTGAAAAAAATAATTACCTAGTTAAAGTATTAGAAAAAGAATGTTGTAAATACCTATAATAGGTTTTCACTTCAGAACTTTGTTATTTAGTGTTTTCTTTTTTTTTTTAATGTCTAAAGTGTAAACTGTTGGTATTTCTATCTAAATAAATAAAATAAATAAATAAATAAAATAAATTACAAAATTATGAACACGGCCTTTTACAGCCAAAAATATGTGCACATTATCGACTGTAAAAGACCGTGGTAATAATTTTGCAGCTGCAAAGAGGCTTAGTCATGTTAATAATAATAATTGATAAAAATACAGTAACAATTATTTCATTAATAACGAACAGTAAGAATATTACTGTAACTGTACAGACAATTTTCAAATAGCTCCTTGGGAACTATAGGCTAGGTTGACGTTCATAAGTGTATCTTTGATGCCTAAATAACAAAAACATTTTGACTTTGACTTTGAGGCTAGACGCGGCGCGGTACTTGCTGCTAACGATTTTCTATGGAGCTAGCTAAGTATACCTATGGCATTAACAATGCTATTTAGATTGAAATCTCAAGACAATCAAGCCTTCAATAGCAGAACACGTGCGTTAACAAGTAGCCATGAGTAACCTCAAGTGCACTTCATATCCTCAAGTAGTTGGCTATTTCTAGGTAATTACCCAGTTATGTACAAAGTACCCAATATAAAATTACTATTTAAACATTTATACTTTATACACAATAGCTAATTTATTTTAGCTGTTGAAGGATTCTTGTCGCCAATTGTATCCGTGACAATGAATAATGAGCGTTCGCGAGCCAATCAATTGCAATTGTCAATCTAACTTCAATCTCATAAATTCTCTTGAGGATTCTCTATTAACACGAAATAGGCCCGGAAAATGGACTAACGGTTTTACTGATGTTACTAAAACTGACATGATGGAACCGTGTAGTCTTTTAAAATCTTAAGTGTCATTACAGGCTTCCTATTCTTGAGGCGTGAGATGAGATTACGGGGCTATTCACAACCATTCGGAAACGTTTCCGATCCGATTCCACAAATTTCTAACTCAAGTTGTTCTAATCTTAGTCTACTTTAATTTGGAAAAGAAAAGAGAATCAAGTATAAATACGATCGGAAGAATTAATCTCGTTTGAAAACTGATGAATATAGGCGGAGATTCGAATCATTTAGGTTTAAAATTTTTGAAATCTGAACGGAAACGTTTCCGAATGATTGTGAATATCACCGCTCAGGGGAGCTATTCCTGTGCGTGAAATGAGATGAGATTTTATCTTCGTCACTCTCACACCTATGACGTTTCAAATGAGAGCAACAAGGAGGACAAAAGGTGAGATGAAAATCTCAAATCTCCGAATAGGGTCCCTGGTCTTTTCAAACGAGAGAAAAAAAGATAATTTCTGCTCTTTGTCTCTCTCGTTTGTATTTGATCTCGAATTGTAGGAATAGGGTCCCTTATATTGTAAGCTAGATAAACAACACATACCTAAACTATTTTCCTCTTCGGTTCTTCTCTATCTTGTCTATTTCTACATCTAATCTTCTTTACATCTCTTCTTCTCTACATACTTACTACACAATAAAGTCGTTTTCTGCATATCCGCTAGCTCCTCCTAAACCACACAACGGATTTTAATGCGGATTTCACCATCAGTTTTTCACGGAAGGTATGCTTGTGTAGTTATGTATGAAGGTACCGTGCGAAGCCAAGCGGGTCGCTAGCTATGGTATATGATTTCATTTTCGCTTCCTAATTCAAGATTCACCAGCAACATATTCATTGAAATCTAGCAAACTCATATATACCTAAATTGATATTCAAAGTCCTTGGCGCATGCAAAACCTCCGGCCCTTTTCAGGATACCAAAAAGGAAATTAGTTTTTCTGACAGAAATGTCCGCCAAATAACGGTTACGTGTTCAAATTGAATTTGGAATACATATTCCATTTTGACTTTGAGAAGTGGTTAAGTTCTAAATATAGGGAATTTAAGTGAACCTACCTAATAACAAGCATAATTTAAAAACTGTTGTAGTAATGTTGTATTTTACGTTTTTGTTGTTGTAATTACTCACTCACTCAACTGCCGTTTTTGTACTTCTTCTCTTTACAAAACTTCAAGACTAGAGTGAATAAGTACCTTATAGGTCATCTTGCTCCATCTTAGACCACAACGTCGCTTAACATTAGGCGAGTTGGTGGTCAAACGCCGACCACAATATAAAAATAATATCTCAATCTACATTTAAAAAAGTTTTATTATAACGGGCACTGAATGTGTGTGCAACTGTGCAAATTGAAAAAGAAAAAGTATAGTAATTGAAAGAACTGTTGCAAGATTTGATTGACTGTGGAAAAGAACCAAACTGACCAGAGGATTTGAAATAAGCAATGTCTATCTTTATGGAGCCAACACGTAATAATGTCACTCGTCATTGTCATGCACCCTCTCTTTCGAACTACTTGTAAATTACATGTTTCTATCTTGCTTATGCATCGATTGACGTCACTACGTGTTGCCTAAGTGACCATTTTTGACTCTGAATGTCCTGGCAAAGTTAATTATTATAAGCAAGAAAGAAGCTAACAATTAAGAAGCTAAAAAAACCGTTCCAAAAATAGAATTGACAGTCTAGTTGGAGAAGGCCTGCCTCTCAAGCAAGAGGGAGCGGGTTCGAGCCCAGTCGACGGCACGCACCAATTTGTTCATTGTGTGAAGATATGTGCGTATTGTATGTCATCTGCTACATGAATGGAGCCCGGTGTATGGCGACAGGCTTGCCCCCTGTCACATTTGGGACTGAATATCGTCAGGCGAAGTGTGTGTGTAGTATTACACCTCTGCCAGCCCCTTCGGGGGAAAGGCGTGACGATATGTTTAAAAATAGAATTCGTTCGCTTCACTGTTAAAGGTTGTTTAATTAATCAACTACAATGTAAGCATTATCAAGGCTGTAGTGAATAGATTTCTTCATGATTGACGTTTACTAACCTCAGCCACACTATCGCTTGCCGTCAGGTAAGTTGATTGTTAATCGTATACCTATTCACAATGAAATAGCTAAATTGTGCTAGCCGACAGTCAAACTTCCGTGAATTACAGTTCGGTTACGTCGCCCAAGAATTTTTAACACTTACGTTCAGTAGCCGAAATGGGAGCGACAATAGTACATACATACATACATACATGCATACACACATGCATACATACATACATATATATAATCAAGCTTCTTTCCCATAGGGGTAGGCAGAGACCACTTGTCTCCACTTGCTACGATCCTGGCATAGGTACATCTTTCGCTTCTTCCACTTTCATAAAAGTAAGTTCATGCGGAAATAGTATTAAATTCAAAAGTGGCATTTCGGGAACAGTGTCCGTAAATCTTGTGTTCCAAATAATATTAAGGTCGAAATCTTAATCTTATTTATATTAACCCCCGACGCAGGAACGACGCCGACGGGGTGTTATAAGTTTGACGTATCTGTGGCATCGTAGCTCTGTTTAATGTAAATAAATAAATAAATAAATTCGGGACACTTCCACACACGGTCGCCTGACCCCAAACTAAGCAAAGCTTGTACTATGGCTGCCAGAGACTGATATACATACTTAGATATTTTTAAATACATACTTAAATAGATATTAACACCCAGACATAACATACATGTAACAGTGTAACAGATGCTATGGTTTCAGAATCGATGGATTCCAATTTACGGATGATTGGCCAAGTGTGAAATGGATTTATTCAATATTTTATTCGGTTTGGAATAAACTATATTTAATATATACGATTAGTATATTTCAAGCCGCAGTTATCCTACTAATATTATAAAGGCGAAAGTTTGTAAGAATGGATGTATGGATGTTTGTTACTCTTTCACGCAAGAACGGCTGAACAGATCTGGATGAAATTTGGCACAGAGATAGATTACAGTCTAGAATAGCATATAGGATACTTTTTAACCGCGGGTGAAACCGCGGGGCGCAGCTAGTATATAATATATTTGGCCGCCGCTTGGCCAAATATATTATGACCTCTACTATTATTTTTTAGGCTACAAAATGGCTGCAAACAACATTAGGTCGTCTTTCCTCGACTTTGTCGTTATTTCTATATTTTTCTAAGTAAATTTATACTAAACTAGCTGCGCTCCGCGGTTTCACCCGCGGTTAAAAAGTATCCTATGTGCTATTCTAGACTATAATCTATCTCTGTTCCAAATTTCATCCAGATCTGTTCAGCCGTTGTGGCGTGAAAGAGTAACAAACATCCATCCATCCATTCTTACAAACTTTCGCGTTTATAATATTAGTAGGAAGTAGGATATCGTCACGCCTTTCCACTGACAGAGGAATATAACGCCCACACTTCGCCAGACGGTACTCAGTCCCAAATGTGACAGGGGGCGAGCCTGTCGCCATACACCGGGCTACAGTCATGTAGCAGATGACAGACAATACTCACAATATGTTCACAAAACTCAGTATATTTTTAACCCTAAACTTAGGACAGTATGTTTACTTTACAGCAGCAGTCGGCAACCTTTTGACAGGCAAGGGCCAACGCTAAGGTTAGTTGAATTAAATTGCTCCCAGTAGACGCAACACCGGTAAATGTAAGTGTAGTTGGAGTAGTCAGCAAACGTAGGCACGGTACTAATATTTGGATAACATAACGTGAATAATTTGTAGCAGACAGTCTTCTACTCAAATATAGAGCTCTGTTATTCCACATTCAATAGGTATTTTATCTATTCCATTGAATTTGAAATTGATATTTCGTGTTACTCTCGCTTTACAAGCATGTTATTTTAATACAGTTATCTACGTATTAAATTTGTAGGCTTAGAAACACGAATAATGTTTGTAGGTAAAACTGTTCAGAATTAAATTAGTACGTGTAATGACTAGCTCGAAAGTACGGGTGTTCGAAGTACGTTACTTCGAAAATTAATGACATGGTATAATACTGTTCCAGGTATTGCGTTCTACGAGAAAAAAGGTCACGTGCGTGACACGCTCTGATGTCGATCGATGCATACAAGACCAGAATAAGTCAATACACCAAGCTCGAAGCAGGCGATGACGCGATGACAAGTGACGTAGTCGAGTGTCAATTCCCGGAACGCTAAATCTCTTTTTTTTATTTGTTCCCCATCTTATGGAATTTTGGCGTCGCACGACTTTTACATTTCCCAGTGTCAAGATAATCTTAATATATATAAATTACGTGTCACGTTGTTTGTCCGCTATAGACTCCTAAACTACTTAACCGATTTCAATCAAATTTGCACACCGTGTGCAGTTCGATCTAACTTAACAGATAGGATAGCTCACATATGTATATATATATATAAATAATAAACGCGAACGAAGTCGCGGGGTGATAGCTATAATATAGTATTTTACAGATGAAGAAGTTCTGATGATAAGGTGAAGATGAAGAATCTCTCCCCTATTCAGTAAAAGTGATGGATACTTTACTTAAAAGGAGGAGTTTTGTAGAGAATACGAAAATTCACGTTTTGCAATGTTTGTATCATTTGTCTTCACTCGTGCACGTTAACGAACCGATAATGATTATTAATCCACCTTTAATATAACAATATACAATATAATATACACTTTAATATCACAAGATTTAAAAAACAATACAAAATTACGACAACACCTTTTCAGTTCCTGACAAAAAATCTATTTTCTTTTTCGTTTTATGCTACGTAAGTAAGTTACGCTAAATTTACGTTATCATCGCACGTTGTACGTCATTTACGTTACGTTAAGTAACGCTAGTTAGTAAGTTAGTACGCTAATTTGAAAGTACGGCAGTTTGAAGCAGGGTCGGACTGAGTTGGAAGGGCCCGGGTGGCTCCCTGCAAGCCAGGGGCCTGATACGGGGTGTAACTTCTAATCTACCTACCGTCTGGCTTGCGGCAAGCCCCGCTAGCGAAGTCCGATGGGGGCCCGCGCCGGCTGGGGCCCGGCTGACAAATGCCACCCTAACTATATGGTCAGTCCGACCCTGGTTTGAAGTAAGCCACTAACGTAATGACCTACATTTTCTAAATCATTATTTGAAAAACATGTTGTTGAAAATTAACGATACGAGGATGACGAGTATCTAAGTGCTAACTGCGTCTATCTTTACCTTTTCCGTGTCATGAAATTTAACATTAATTAAATCCGATTTCGGGAATTACTGGCACACCCTTCACAACTTAGGTACCACCTACTTACATGTTTTTTTTAATCTTTAGTTGCAATAATCTGTACAAGATGGCGTTAGTTGCCTGATTTGTTAAGGGGTTGTCAGTAATTCTCGAAAGACGCAATTGCCCTTCAGACGCATTTGCTCCAGTTGACCCTATAAGTTTCTTGTATTCACTGTTTCTTGTATTAAAAGAACTTACCTTGTAATACAAGATACTTCCTACTAATATTATAAACGCGAAAGTTTGTAAGAATGAATGGATGGATGGATGGATGTTTGTTACTCTTTCACACCCGAACGGCTGCACAGATCTGGATGAAATTTGGCACAGAGATAGATTTTAGTCTAGAATAGCACGTAGAATATAGAACTTTTTACATTTTAATCGCAGCGGGTGAGACCGCGGGGCGCAGCTTGTATCTTAAAATACAAGAAACAGTGCCTAAATAAACAGTTTTATGTAGTCCAGCCAAAACATGCGGCGCTGCAAATAAACAATTACTAAATGCACTGCGATTCAAACGTTCGCACTTCATCAATATTCTTGACCTACGAATATATGAATCATCATCATACTATCTAAACTTCAGGCTATAAACAGACGACGAATTTGTTGGTCGGCGTTCTCTCTTTATCACTCTTCCATCCATCCATCCATCCATCACCCATAGGACGTCCACTGCTGGACATAGGCCTCCCCCATAGATCTCCAATAAGACCGGTTGGTAGCGGCCTGCATCCAGCGCGATCCTGCGGTCTTGACAAGATCATCTGTCCACCTTGTGGGTGGACGTCCTACGCTGCGCTTGCCGGTACGTGGTCTCCATTCAAGAACCTTTCGACCTCATCGGTCATCAGTCCTTCGTGCTATGTGCCCTGCCCACTGCCATTTCAACTTGCCAATCCGCTGGGCTATGTCGGCAACTTTGGTTCGTCTACGGATCTCCTCATTCCTGATTCGATCTCGCAGGGAGACTCCGAGCATAGCCCCCTACATAGCTCGTTGGGCTACTAGAAGCTTATTTATAAGGCCCATAGTGAGAGACCACGTTTCAGTGCCATAAGTCATCACTGGTAACACACACTGGTCGAACACTTTCGACTTGAGGCACTCTTACAC
Organism: Peribatodes rhomboidaria; assembly: GCA_911728515.1. Lineage (NCBI taxonomy): Eukaryota > Metazoa > Arthropoda > Insecta > Lepidoptera > Geometridae > Peribatodes > Peribatodes rhomboidaria. The sequence continues at coordinate 6,874,679 of OU452190.1, forward strand.
ACTGATTTTGTATATCTTTTGTCTCTCCCTTTCGTAAAGTTTATGCGCCTATTAAGTTCACAGTTTGAAGTAGCCATTACTGAGGGTGATGCAGATCGGGTATGCTGTAGAAAGAGGATTGATATGACCATAGCATAGCTGAAATGGTGTACTAACCAAGGTTACACAGAACTTGGGTACTAACCAAAAAAGCTAATTTTGGATTTTGCTACACCAGGGATAAACCCTGAAGTTACAAAAAGCCGGTCAAGTGCGAATCGGACTCGCGCAAGAAGGGTTCCGTACAATTATCTATATAAACGGCAAAAATTATGTCTGTTGTATGGGAGCCCCCTGAAATAATTGTCTTTATTATTTTTTACAGCGAATATATAACTAAATAATCTGTGCTTCTTTCAAGTGTCTGTCTACCTGTTGCCGTTATCAATACGTGCAAAACGACCAAAAAATCGTTTTTTTTGTATGCGAACCCCCATAAATATTGAATTTATTCTGTTTTTTAGTATTTGTGGTTATGGCGGCAACAGAAACTGTAAGTTTGTCAGTCTGTAAAAATTTCAACTGTCTAACTATCACAGTTCATGAGATACAGCCTGGTGACAGACGGACAGACAGACAGATAGACATACAGAAGGACGGACTGCGGAGTCAAGTTCTACCCTTTGGGTAGGGTACCCTTAGGGTAATAGATAGGGTAAAAGTAATAGATAGGGGAATAGTAATAGATAGGGTAAAAGACCCTTTGGTAGTAGAACCCTAAAAACACTGTTTCATAAAAATGTATTTCCCATTCAACAAAATGTGCTGTTTCATTGGATTTGGTAAAAACTTTGTTATCTTCAAAAAGTAGCAGTGTGATGTAAGTATCCGATCTCAGGCTGGTCAGCACGTTGCTTAAAGGTTTTTTCAGATTAGCGTTTTTTCGGCGCGTAAAATGGTCGCTTTTGGAAGCGCGCGTAACGCGACTTTTGTCACACGCGCAACTCTTACGAGCGTTGAAAGCCCCAACCATTGGCTAGTTAACATGTGCCTATGGGGCCCTAGAATTATGCTCGGCAGTGTACAATTACGGGCTGATGATGATGATGATGATGACCTATCGGTTCGAGTGCACACGCTGGTATAAGGTAAGTGTTAGTTTAGGTGAATGAAGCGTTTGTATTGGTTCTTCTTCATAAACAAACACTATATGACACAGATGTGCGAGGATGCGTCCTCACATTTCTGGTGTAAACGCAGCATAAACGCTTAACAAACGCTAGTCTAAAACCGCCCATAGGGGGTTGAAAGGCTGTCAAGCCGTCATCCTGTCAAGTCAAACACGCAGTCGGCGTACGTTAGGTACTTCCCGTGTACCGTTTCCTTGTTTTCTTTCTGATACTCTGTTTTTCTTCATCCACATAAATAAACAGCGCTATAGCAGTTATTTTTGAAGTATAAAGAACAGGAATATTAGTATAATTTATTACGTATATGAAGTTATAAATAATATTTGTCACGTTTATTATACGTATTTTGTCAATAAATTTTGTTTGCACTCACGGCCGTCTGAACTCAAACTAAGCAAAGGTTGTACTATGGTGGCCAGAGACTGATATTATTTTAATACATTGTTTGTTAAATACATACATTAATAGATAATTAGCACCTAGACATAGAACAAACACAAATGTCCATCACATGAATATTTGTTCGAGGTAAGAATCGACAAGCGCAGAAGCATTAAACTCAGTCAATTGTCAAAGCTTCAAGTTAAATTGGGCATTGCCGAGACGATGAAGTTTAAATTAGTTTGTCCATATGTTTCAAATGTTAGGTGGATTTCGGAATGCATTGCTAAAGGACATAATTAGACAGTTTAGGGTTTCAGACGACTATGTCAAGGATCGAGTGAAATAAAGGAGAAAGGTAGAAATGCTGACCTCCAGCAGCGACTGCCCGGATTCTAAAATCACAAAACAAAAATCAGCTGTTTGATATACTAACAGTTCATTGACCGGCGACAAAATGTATGGAACAGCTGATTTTAGTTTTGCGATTTCAGGGTTTGTGTAATAATAGTAAAAGGTGTTTATTAAAAGTAGAGGTAGATAAGACACATTTGAGACTTAAGTCACAAAGTTCTACTTAATGTAAGATAGGTCCATTTAAGATTACAAAATCAACTTATTTTAACACAGACAAACTTCATAACATACTTTTTTGTGATTTTTACTGGATTAAATTTCAGTGTGTTTTGATTTCTGTTGCTAATTCCGCGGCTACACATGGTCGTATTTGCACCAATGTAACGTATTGGGGCCAATACACAAAATAGCCAATGTGTGGTGAAGTAATAGTAATAGGCGTAGTAGCAATGGTCATCGTTTGCCATCACCTTCGCTCGTATTACGCGAGTAGTTGCCCTGAGCGGGATAACTCGCTATGACAATTATTGTCTTGACCTTGTCTATGACAAAGATTATAAAATAAGACCCAGGGTTTAATATGGGTTTTAGTAGTTTGTAATTTAAAATTTATTTTCGCATGTTTATCAGTCTATGGCACCTAGTACATGCTTAGTTTGGGGTCTGATGATAGGAAATGCAAAAATGTCTCGAATATAAATTTTATATTGGACCCATGATCCAAAAAAACAACAAGGTCTGGCATTCTGGAGCAAACACGCAATGACGTCACTCGTCATCGTCATCCGTCTCTATCACACTACTTGTAAATGACTTATTTTGGTCTTGCTTAAACATCGATTGACGTCACTACGTGTTGCCCACGTGAACGCAATGCTATACCTGGCGGAGTTTATTATTACACCATGATTGGACCCAAGCTTGGACGCAAAGTTAAAACACTACAACGTGTTAATACACAAATTGCTATTCTGGCTAGGTGAGGATTGAAGCCGACTGGGAATATAATTGATCCAAGCCAGTACTTTGTTGTTTGAAAATGTACCCTGTCAATTAGAGTGAAGTGTTTTCTTGAAGTGTTGAAAATGTAATAAAAATGTTTAAGCGCCGTCATGGGGAGCTAATTTAGCTAGCCACATACCGTGCGATGTACTGGTAGAAGTTTAGACTTGCGCAAGTCTAAACTTGCACGTGTGCTGGTTGAAATTGCGCAGTTATCTTCTAATTCACGTTATTCTATTATTTTTGTGCAAGTTTAGGCTTGTACTAGTATATCGCAAGGTGTGTAGCAATCGCTAGCTTTAGCATATTTTGTAGTAGCAAATAAATTTTGATTTTAATACTAAGTATTTGGATGTACATATATAGAATAATTATTTAACATTACCGTATCTCTTAATATTTATGGAATAGTATTTATTCTGAATGTAATGTTCATTTATGAACATATATTTATGTGCGTATTTAATGTCATCTACCCGAATATTTTATAGAGGTTTTTTTTGGCTAGTTTGTAACGAATTGGTCCGATTTCAAAAGTTCTTTCACCATTAGAAAGCTACATTATTCCTTAGTGAAATAGGCTATGAAACGCGAGCGAAGCCGAAGGCAAAACAGCTAGTCTGCTATGTAACTGGAGCTCGGTGAATGGCGACAGGCTCGCCCCTTGTCACATTTGGGGTGCGACAGGGACATTTTAACTGACGTTTCAAATCTACTACATCGACAAGTTTGTTTGGGAAAAAATACCGATTCTGTCGATTTGAAACGTCAGCTTAAATGTCCGTGCTCACACCGTTGGTAGGTCCTGAATATTGTCCGGCGAAGTGTGGATGTTGTAATTCACCTCTGCCAGCCCCTTCCAGGAAAGACGTGATGATATGTATGTAAATTATTGAAAACAATTAAGTTAAATTTCCAATGAAAAATTCCTGTGTTATTCGTAAACACGTACTTTAACTTTTGGTCTATTTGTAAACTGTTCATGCCAAAAAGCTTCTTATGACTAAAAATAACACAGTTTATTTTCCTTCAAAAGTGTGGAAGAAAACTTGAGATAGTGGTTGAACCCGAGGCGTCCTATTAATAATTTATAGTGTAAGAGAGGCCAAGATTCTGTCGGAACATATTTATCGCGCATACGGAAGGGCGTTGCACGTCAGTGCAGCTTTTTAAGCCATCTGGGATAGCTTCTCATTTCTGCTTAGAAACTCTAGCAGCCACAAGGGGTTCAAAGGAAGAGCGCAATGGGTAACGTAAATGTTAAATTGTCGTACGTACGTTGTTGCACGTACATGCAAGTTACTCTTGAGTCTTTTCAAATGAGCTTAACTCTTGGCCATTTAACTCCCAATGTCTACCTACTTATAGACAGATGAGTGTTATTAAGTTCTTAAGCCGGAACAAGACTTGCCGCGAACGTTCGCGAAAGTTTTTACAGTTGACTGCCTCGGTGGCTCAGTTGGTAGTGAACCTGCCTTCTGAGGGTAGGGGTGTGGGTTCGATTCCCACCTAGGGCAAACATTCATGTGATAAACATTTATGTTTATATGTTCTAGTTAATATCTATTTAAGTATGTATTTAAAAATATCTAAGTATGTATATCAGTCCCTGGCAGCCATAGGACAAGCTTTGATTAGTTTGGGTTCAGGGGATCGTGTGTGAAAGTGTCCTGAATTTAATTATAATTTTATTCCTATTGGTTATTAAAAGCTTTTTTACAACAGAAAGCTTATCTGCGCTTTCTCGTGAATTCGCAGCAGTCTGGTTTCGAATTTACGAGCGTATCTGTGTATTTGTCTGGGGTATTGTATAGCTCCCAAACGAATGAACTAATTTTGATTTAGTTGTTTGTTGGTTTTGAGAGTTGATTTGATCGAGAGTGTGCTTAGCAATGTTTGCGGGGGTTTTGGTTCTTTGTAGAGTTATTTTTCGTTGTGTTGTTTTTACTCTACGAAGAGATCAATCTTGAAAAAGTTAATTAGAAGATAGTGTATTTTATGAAAACAGACGCAACATTAATTTATTCCATACAATCTCGGGAAAACTGTCAAATCATTTAGGCCCGCGTGCTAAAACGAAGCTACATCCTGAATTTCTGTTTAAAACAGGTTAAAACAGCTACAAATCGAGATTCATGACTGTGTGTCGATTTTGAATACGGTTGTGGCGTTCGATTCCGAGCGACACATATTGTTGTGTATGGCAACACCATCGGGCATGTCAAGGCTCTTGACCAAGAACTAAGACTTCGCGCGCTCGCGACTTCGAAGCAACAAGGAGTTTATCTCATTGAGACGCAGTTTTACTAAAAACACCTGTTTTTCATTTCTACCTTTACCACCGCAACCTCAACGTATGAGGACAAGCGAGGAGCAACCCGCACGCCTATCCTCCCATACGGGCCTTAGTATCCTAAATGTTAACTTTTTAAACACTGTTTAATTGTTTTTTTAGCTTAAAAAAAAACACCCGCTATCTCTTATTCTTTAACCCACCAGCACCGTCTCAACCAAACTGCTCCGTATTCTGTGGCGTTACAATACGTCCGTACACACATCATCAGTACATCATCTCAGGCATTCTTCCAAGCATTGTTTAAAAATAGCCTAAAAGTGGGCAGTGTGAAAAGCGCGTGTATTTTTAGACTTGACGTCATTACTACGGCTTGATTGATATATGTTTTTTAAATATACAAATTTAGTATACGAGAGTATATAATTTATGGTGTTTTTTCGATACAAGGTATGGAATAGGTACCTATATCATTTTTTTGGATAATACAATACAATACAATACAAAAACTCTTTATTGACACCAAATACATATAAATCTAAACTAAACACTCAAAAATAAAGGCGCAATGGGCGGTCTTATCGCTTAAGAGCGATCTCTTCCAGACAACCTTTGGATGGAAAAAAACATTATGATTCAGCATGGACGGTGGTGTGTGGTGACAATATTTCTTAGGATGACATTGCAGAAGTGTTGTGGACCGGCTTTAGGAAAAATAGACGAAAATTAGTTTGTTTGTTTGCTATATAGACTTTTACGCTCTATCTACTCCACAAATCATCATGAAATCTTGTGTATACGTTGTCTGGGATGCAGAAAAAGACATTGAGTACTTTATTCTCGAAAAACTAAACGGTTTCTGTGAGATCGCGGGTGAAATCGCAAGACGCAGCTAGTCATTTATAAACGCCCACTGCAGAGCATAGATCTCGTAAATCCTGGTCCTGTGGAATCTTGTCTAGGTTTTCTACACTTATCTGCTGACTCAACAGAATGGCGGTCAAAGCGAATTATGGTTTTGAAAGGAGAAGACAATTGTCAATTGTCTTCTCCTTTCATTTTCAGGGCTGCTCCTACGCCACTGTGTCTGCTGACACTGGCTGACACACTTGTACTTCAGTCGCGCTTGGAACACTGTCGTGAACGCTTGTGCCCTATCGCATCGCTTTATCCTTGTCCTTCGTGTGTCTTTTTGCTGCAATCGGGGAGTTTCGGAACCATAACCCTCAATTTTACATCCTAGACTTGTGTAAGGAAATATGTTAGAGCGTCCCTTGTTTTCCTCCTTTTAAAGCTGTCATTAGTCAAAGACAAGCATATTAATTTTAATTTAAAATTATAAAAATATAATTTAAAAAAAAACTATTTTATTTACGTACATTATTATTGACATAATATTATCTGTTGTCCATTTCTCTCTCTCTCATATCTATCATAATCATAATGCGACTGGTGACAAATTTATCAACCAAAAAAAATATTTTTTATCGTAATTTTTTTAAAATTCGAACTTAAACATCATTATTCACACTAATTTATTTTATCAGAAGCTCTAATTAAGTATCCGCGACATTAAATCAAATCACAAACATACATTATTAGGAGCCAACTAGACAGCGATAAATAAATATTACAGAATTAAATTTATTACCACAGAATGAAATAATAACGAATGATGGTATCACACTATATAATAATTATAAACACGATACTATCGTGTATTTATTCAATTGTGGGTATTTGTGTGACAATCAAATCTTTTTTTTTTTATAACTGAATAGGCTTACGTTTGGCCGCCATCGTGCCTGATGAAAAGCAGTGATGCAGTCTACGATGGAAACCTCTACTTGCTGGATTATTAACCGGCTTCAGGAGGAGGTTCCCAATTAGTTGGAATCTTTTTAATGTATGTTCCCCGATTACTTAAAGAGGCCTGAAACGATTTTGAAAATCTCTTTTTGTGAAGAAGAAGAATGAAATTTTGTGAGCAGGTTCAATAGTTACACAGATTTTTTTTGTTGTGGTAGTGTTTGGATTTTTTTTAAGTGGCGGTGAAAAATCATATCTCCGCCATTTTGAAAAAAATGAACTACAAAGTTTCAAGAGGATTGGTTGAGAAATGCGACCTGTAGACAATGACAAAGATCCGGACAGAGATCAGAATTCAGAGATCGAAGTTGAAGCATAGACGCTTCGCTCACTAACGCTGCTTTGGTCGATTAAGAGCAAAAAGATTAGTATAGAGAGTAATAGAGTTTTTTATTGGCCTTATCACAAAATGTTACACTGGGCAAGTCAATTACCGATTTATACAATGTGTACATAATATTTTTTAAATGATTAATATAATTTATTCTAATTTAGTAAATTTTTAAGAAAGAAAGTCAGTTAGTCAGTTAGTCGCATATTCATAAATCATTTAGTGAATAAAAAGGGTTGGACTCAGATAACTGTTTAATTTTAATTTTGAAATGTTGAGCGTGTAAGTTACTAATGCTATGTGGCAGTTTATTGAACATAGGCAGTTAATTGAACGTAGTATTTTTGTCTCCTTGTATGTTTGCAACGAATAAACTCAAAACTACTGGTCCGATTTCAATAATTATTTCACCATTAGAAAGCTTTATTATCCCTGAGTGATATAACTATGAAACACGAGCGAAGCCGTAGGGTAGTCCTAAATGAAGAAATCGTTGCTGTAGAATAGCGGGTAACACCGCAAGCAACAGCTAGTAATGTTTATTTATAACTTACAAGCTGCGCCCCGCGGTTTCACCCGCGGTTAAAAATCCTATGTGTTATTCTAGACTATAATCTATCTCTGTGCCAAATTTCATCCAGATCTGTTCAGCCGTTCTGGCGTGAAAGAGTAACAAACATCCATCCATACATACATCCATCCATCCATCCATCCATCCATCCATCCATCCATCCATTCTTACAAACTTTCGCGTTTATAATATTAGTAGGATAACGTATGAAAACTAAATATTATTTCTACCGCGTAGTAAACTAATAATTCACGCCAACGTGTTAGATTTACATTCAAATTAAATAATTACCGTTAGCAGATAATTATTTAATTTTAAATAGGAGTTGACAGAAACAGCGGTGGACGGCGGAAGTGTTAATTTTGATGTTCGAATTTGTATCACTCTTTTTATTTTAGGTTTATCTACTTATTTGCAACTAGCAAATAAATAAAAAAAGAAGGTAATTAAATACTAGTGGCGCTGTGAGGTGGACATCTCGTGGCCGGCGTCTGTACTCCATTACAAGTCAACCGATTCTCTTGAATTTTTGTGCAGAGAATCGGTTAAGAAATTCGACCTGTAGAGGAAGACAGAGATCCGGACAAAGATCCGGACAGATCCGGACGTTTACTACTTCTAATTGTCGTATCGAAACTTTGTATGCATTTTGTATGTAGTTTAGACAACAAAAATATAATTTGGTATTTCGGAGCTGATCTGATGGATTTGAAAGCGTGTTTTTTTTAAGTAAGTGTACATTTATTACTATTCTAATTAGCTTAAGTACGTAAACTAACCAGAGATTAACGGATTTATTTGAAGATTTCTAGGTCTACTGCATTGGGGTTATGATAAATAAGACTGATAAATATAAATTATGAAATATTTTAACATACATATCATCACGCCTGTCCCCCGAAGGGGCTGGCAGAGGTGTAACACAACACCCACTCTTCGCCGGACGATATTCAGTCCCAAATGTGACAGGGGTCGAGCCTGTCGCCGTACACCGGGCTCCAATCATGTAGCAGATGACATACAATACGCACATATGTTCACACAATGAACAAATTGGTGCGTGCCGTCGGCTGAATTCAAACCCGCTCCCTCTGGCTTGAGAGACGGGCCTTCTGCCAACTAGGCTGCCGTCGCTTTTTAACAGATATGTGTAAAACCTAGGAACCGAATACAGTTCCTAATATCAGCCGCAAATTGTGCACCGAACCACAGAAACGCCACCAATTTGAGGCGGCACTAATTAAAACTCCAGCTGTTTAATTATTTTAATAACATTGTTTTAATTTGTAACGTCCAGATTTTGACAGTCAGTTCAGTTAGTTATTTATCAGTCTCTGGCAGCCATTCAAGCTTTGCGTAGTTGGGTCAGATGATCGTGTGTTCAAAATGTCCTAAAACTTCACTAGATGGTGCCTAATACATTTGGATTTTAGTACGACATCGTAGCTAATGAGCTAAAAGCTAAAAGCTACAAAGTACTTATCTACGTAACAGTTTCCACACAAAGTGGAACATGGCACTAACAAAGAAAATTGTTTAAAGAAAACCAATTGGATTGCAACTTGCAACGATCGTTGTTTGCTAAAAAACTCGCTTCAACAGGACTTTTACTAAACCAATATAGTTTTCTGCACTTGCGGTCTGCTAAACTCAAACAATTTCTAGCTCTAAAACCCTTGCATTATAGTTCAAAACCATTGTTCAGCAAAACTGTCGAAGAAAATGAGAAATGGCTACGCGGACCGCTTTAAAATAGCAGAAACTCAGCGCAAGTTTTTTAATTTCCAAAACGAAATTTGTTTTTGTACAAAACGTTCAATTTCTTTGTCAGCGGGGTTTGATTAATGTTGGGGAAAATAAACTTTGACAACAGTCATGCGGTGGGTTTAACTCTACCGGCTTTCATTCACGACTCTAAAGGCTCAATTTCATTGGTCTGTGGGGCCCGCATTCAGGATGCGGGTACTAGCATGCCATTTTTTTTTACATTAATGAAAATATTGTGTAATGTAATTTCATTATAAGGTATTATACGAATTATTTAGAAGACAAAGATGTCTTCCACTTCCGCCAAGTAGCCACTAGTATTTATAGATTAGTTGTATGTAAGCCAAAATTTGTGAGACTGTAATTTATTTATTATTTTAAAAAATAATGCCCCTCAGTTTCTTGCCTGTTCTTCTGAGTAGTGGCTCTTTATCCGAACAAGGCAGTCGAGTCTATTTAAATAACTTTGACGTTCATAAGTGTATCTTTGATACCTAAATTGAATAAAAACATTTTGACTTTATTAACTTGGCTACTGCCCCTTTGGGTTTTGGGGCAATTTTGCCATCAACCAGTAAGGGAGGAGATAGCTAGGTTGTTAACATATAGAGGAGAGATAATCTTGGTTGATGACACTACTGATAGGAGTAACAAGATTAGTCGATAAACCCTAGACTAAAGATAGGTAGATAGATAGAGATAGATAGATCGAGAGATTCGAGAGATTTTCTGTTCTCGCATGCCATTGGTCATGGTCGCTTTCCGACAATACTCGCATTTTGTATATCATATCGATCGAGGTATAGACGACGAGCTTTCATTAGTCGTTACGGCATGCGAGGAGTCCCAAGAATGCGGGTCAACGACCGAGTTATTGACTAATGGAATTGAGCCTTAAGACCTTCGACTGCAGTGTTTTTTCGAATGGTTGCATGCAGTCGGGTCTCACAATTAACTTTTATATTTCGTATTATTTCTATTCATATAATTTTTCTAACTTTAAGTCCCTTAAAATGTAAGACAGTTTTTACTGTACAATTTTTGTCTACACTATACATAATACTAAGCCCAGAAAAACAATACATAACTTATGTATTCTTCAGAGATTCTCCGAAACGATAACTCCAAACAATAGTCGATAAAAAGGGATCGTGAATCCAGAGCCATATGGTTTCTTTATCCGTAAGAATTGCCGACGGAACCCTACGTGACGGTCAATCTGAATGGACGTAATTTGATGTAAGTTGTCGAATAACGGTGCGGTTGGATTGGGGATACGAACTGAGAATTTTGTGACATGAAATTCAAGAGGAAAAAAGCACTGTCATACACAAAATCAACATTATTGACTTAACGGTATTTCCAATGTGGCCAGTAGGCAACTATAACTTTTGACATATCGTCACGCCTTTCCCCCGAGGGGGCTGGCAGAGGTGTAATACAACACCCACACTTCGCCGGACGATATTCAGTCCCAAATGTGACAGGGGGCGAGCCTGTCGCCATACACCGAGCTCCAGACATGTACTTGTAGCAGATGACATACAATACGCACATATATGCTCACACAATGAACAAATTGGTGCGTGCCGTCGGCTGGGTTCGAACCCGCTCCCTCTGGCTTGAGAAGCGGGCCTTCTCTCAACTAGGCTGCCATCGCTTTTAACTTTTAACTTTCTTCATCGCTTGTAACTTTTGAATGTAGTGTATTTTTACTTGAAATAAGAAACTACGTCAATTGCATCCTTTACATGATTGAAAGGGTCTACGATTGACTACAACTAACCCGATGAAAAGCAACGATGCTGTATAAGATGAAGCAAGCTTGCCTATGAGGTGCCTATTCACTCTTGTCTTGAAGATACCCAGGCTGTAACAATTGCTGGGAAACAACGAGTCCGACTGTAACTGTGTTCAACTTCTTAACAGTTCTTGTTCTTATTAAGAAAGAGTTATGAATTACTATTTTTATAAATACTTCCAACATCCACCAACTGACAAAATGTTAGTCCAAATGCAAAGAGAACGGTCGTGGCCAAACCTATTTGTAAAGTCGCGTAAACATGTTTTCATCTCAGTTATATTTACTTCCCACATCGCCTTTATAAAGGCTAGCATAACAAAAACGCTAATCAAGTAGCGCCCTCAAATCCTACGACTTTTCCATTTCTTTTGAACAAACTAGATCTAAGTCTAGGCCCAGCGCACACGTGTGATTTTTTCATCGTGACTGTTTTTATCACTCTAGTTTGAAAGGAGAACCTTTGGTAACCTATCATCGAATATCAGCAGAACGCTGTCCTTATATTGGGAAATGTGGAGGTCACGTTGCGTTGACAGCGTGCGAGGATTACTGCGCTTACACTGAACCAGGCGCGAAACAGTCGCAGTGACAAAAGTCACCCGTGTGTGCTAAGCCTTACCTGAGATTGAGTTACAAAACTGCAAGCCAATCCCAACAGTTTCATGACCGGCCCATATTTAGGCCGTAACTCTAAATCTAAATCTAAACTAGGGATAAGACACCGAAACTTATAAAGAAGTAATAAATCCTGAAGCGCATTATCCAAGATCTCTTCACGAGCATTTCCGATGATTTCTGAGGACCTTCTACGTGAGGGTCGATTTAATGGTGAATCGGTCAGCAATATTTGTGATCGAATGGACAATAAAATATGAACGCTTTATCAAAGTAATATAAAGTTTCAACTACGTTGTTATTTGGCGGTATCATTAACCCCCGCCTTAAAAGTAACATTTATATTTATGCTAGAATTACTGATATTCCAAATCGTGCGATAAAGTTATACAAAAAGTTATGTATTTGAAATTTTCGTTGCGGAATATTACTTATTAGTCAAAATAAATCTATATAGATACGCGTTCCGATCGTTTGTCAAAAGAACATAAAACAGACAAGAACAAAGGTTTCTAGGAGATTTATATGCCACAGGGTAAAGGACAAAAAATAGTAAAGCATAAATACCACTAAAATCAAACGTCGTACTCATAAAGGCGTCAGAAAAGCCCTTATTTACAAAACATAAAACTGTTGTCCCCTACAGCAAGAAGGAGCCCTGAAAGTTGAGATTAAAAAACACAGAAGGGAAACTGGAGTTGGTAAAATCGCTGCTAAATTTGCGTGAGCAAAGAAGTAGGTTTAGTTTATACTTTAGCATAAAAGTGTTTTCACGCTCTCTCCTCCTTAGCAATAAACGTTGTATAGCCATCGGAATAGTTAGAAAGTATTTACACTTTCTTTAATCCGGAGGTGGGCGTTGTTACCCGCGACACAGTGTTTTAACTACTGCAGGTAGCATCGATACACTTTTATTAATGTACCTTTATCATAGTTCCAAATAAAGAATATTGTATTTGTATTTTGTCTATTTCTGTTTTTTTTTTTTAATTTGAATACGATCGAAAAAGATAAAACACAGTCTAACTATTACGAGGCTCTCGAACGTTTATTGTTAAGGGAGTCTATGTTTGTGTTTTATCTTCTCACGATTAATGATTGATCAAATATAAGGGCTAGAGTTTAGAGGGCTCACTGTTTTTTTTAACCCCCGATGCAACGACGACGACGAACGTCTGTCTGTGGCATCGTAGGTCCCGAACGCATGAACCAATTTTGATTAGTGAATTAGTCGGGAGTGTACTTAGCTACAATGTTTGATGAAAATCAGCGTTGACGAAAAACGGTGTCAGGTGTTTTTAATTTTTTTAATTTATACTTGTTATTCAGAAAGCTAGAACTCTCGGAGTCTCTCTGCGAGATCGAATCAGGAATGAGGAGATCCGTAGACGAACCAAAGTTGCCGACATAGCCCAGCGGATTGGTTGAAATGGCATTGGGCAGGGCACATAGCACGAAGGACTGATGACCGATGGGGTCGAAAGGTTCTCGAATGGAGACCACGTACCGGCAAGCGCAGCGTAGGACGTCCACCCACAAGGTGGACAGATGAGCTTGTCAAGACCGCATGATCGCGCTGGATGCAGGCCGCTACCAACCGGTCTTATTGGAGATCTATGGGGGAGGCCTATGTCCAGCAGTGGACGTCCTATGGCTGATGGATGGATGGATGATTCAGAAAGTTAGTAGTTACCCATCTGTATCTTTCTATTCTTCGCGTGAGGATTTTCTTGCGTGTTAAGTTTGGTCCGAAATGTTTATGACTGTTTTTAAAGCTGTTTACAATAGGTCATTTTAGTGGCGTAATTATGCGCAATCGGAGATCTATATTGCTTTCAATGGTAGGTAACTGAACTATTTATAATTGAACTTATAAAATGGACTTGGGAACTAAGTTGAATGCCTCGGTGGCTCGGTTGCTAGTGAACCTGCTTTCTGAGCTTGAGGGCGTGGGTTCGATTCACACCTAGGGCAAACATTTATGTCATGAACATTTGTGTTTGTTCTATGTCAGGGTGTGAATATGTGTTTAAGTATGTATTTAAAATTATATATGTAAGTATGTATAACAGTCTCTGGCAGCCATAGTACAAGCTTTGCTTAGTTTGGGGTCAGGTGACCGTGTGTGGAAGTGCCCCGAATTTATTTATTTACTTATCTATTTTTTTTATGTGTGTTTGTTACTTCTTCCCGCTCAAACGATTTAAGCGTTTAAGGTTCTTAAAGCTTATACCATGGACTTATAAAAAAGCTACCTTTTAGCCGTGGGGAGCACCGCGGGGCGCAGGTAGTCTAACATACGCTAATTGCTTATTTTAATAGCGTATTGAAATAGAAATAAATAACACAGAATATGAAAACTTTACTGAAATAAAATAATACGTTATTTTTCATTCTTTTTTTAATTTTATTTCCGGTTTACGAAACTTTTTAAGAATGTCGAAGAGAAGCTGGTACATTTTTTTTTCATTCGGAAGTACCTAACGCTTAAAATACAATTAATTTTAATTAGATAACATTCACCGTCTATCCTAAACACTGTGAACGCAGCAAAAATCGAATGCCATCTAATGCTAGCATAAACAATAATAATATACCATAGGCAATGGATTCAAACTACGACCAATTACTCAACTTGAATAATTTTCGTAAGCAAATTCCAACTGTGATCAAAATACAGCGCGATGTAATTGGTCCAGCAGTTCCGCTCAGTTCAAATATCCGTTTTACATCAGAAAGGTAAACAAACTCGATTGAAAGCGCTCGGGAAACAGTGATTTTGAAACTGTGAAAAGGCTTTTAATCAAAACCGACTTCAATTAGCCATTGACGATGCTCTAAATGTACGTACAAAATGTGTGGAGAGTTTGTGAGAATACCGGTATTAGTTTGGATACCCAATTTAGTGATTAGACATTACTTTACACTGCTATTATTTTTAGCAAGTAAGTCGCAAGTATTAAGTTCCATGCATAAACCAATAACTATAGTTAAATTCTAATCTAAAAGCCCGTTGGCAGATGGAAAGGTGCCCAGAATGCTAGCAGCATTGCCATGCTGGATGGCAATGCTCAATTTCTGGCCGAAAAACATGCCAGCATTCTGAACACATGACGCCTCCACCAACCGTTTTTTTTTAGTCGCAAGTATTTAATAGCAAAATTTTAAGGCTGATTTTTACATCCTTTAAACAATATGGACCAACCCTGAAATGGCATAACAATAATCAGCTGTTCCTACAGAAAGTAACGACCAAAATGTATGGAGCAGCAGATTTTTGTTATACGATTTCAGGGTAGGTCCTATAGTAAATTTGTTTACTATGATGTATTTAATCAGCCTTTAAAATTTTGCCAAATAATTAATATAGCGATGTATTAGTTTGTACTTCTAATGGGTTTGAGTGTGTGCCAAAATGTGTGTGTGTATTGGATGATCACTGAGTATACATACATACGTTAACAATATGTATGCATAGATTTATCCAAAAGTTAATGAATTTTGAACCTTTAAATTTGATTATTGCCATATTTTTGGCTTTTATTAGAGTTAAATATTATGTAGGGTTAGAATTTAATGAAAATTTGATAAAACTTACCATAACAAAATCCAGCTACAATGATGTTGATGATTTTATCTGGAAACAAAGAATACACCCATTAAAGACACTTTAAAAATCAACTATATTCTTATAGCACCGCCTTGGTATTTGGACCGTTAGGGTGCTGTATGAAATTTAGAATAAATAAATAAAACTATCTCGTTAAAAATTAATGAAAAATCATTAATAAATTTTGTTTTTTTTTTCTTTACTAGATACTAGAAGAAACATCCATAGATGCATTTTAAAAATTAACGATGAATAAATTCGGCGAATCCTATGTCTTGCAAATGTTTTTTTCTTTTTATATATAAATAGAACAATCTATCTTAATCTGTCTCGAAAGTGTTTTATCAGCTCTAGAACTGCAAAAGAAGCGACTGTCTCTAAGACGTATACAGATACCTAATCTTCAAACCTCTCAGAGAGTCTCGGCTATAATTATCCAAGTGATGGATAATCCCCACAAGAAGCATTTGATATCCACTCTAGCCAGACATTGGTCTACCTACTTAGTAGCAGTCTCCTTCTATACTTTCTAGGCTATGGAAAAAGCAAGGCAGCTAATTAACTGTAATTAGATATTTGTAAAATTGAGTGATAAAACGCATTTGTACGCTTGCCCTTATTTAATAAATCCTATCAAAAAAGCAGTGGCTACTTTTTAACCCCGACGCTAAAACGACGGGGTGTTATAAGTTTGATGTGTATGTGTGTGTGTGTGAGCGTGTGTGAGTGTGTGAGTGTGTGTTTGTGTGAGTGTGTGTTTGTGTGTGTGTGTGTAGAGTGTGTGTGTGTGTGCGTGAGTGTGTGAGCGTGTGTGAGCGTGTGGGTGTGTGTGTGTGTGTTTATGAGTGTGTCTGTCTGTGGCATAGTAGCTCCCGAACGGATGAACCAATTTTTTTTTGTTTTTTTTTTAAAGGTGTTTTAGTCAGGATTGTTCTTAGCTATGTTTGATGTAAAGCGGTATCGGAGGTTTCAAATTTTTTTTTATTAAAACACATCATTGATTAAAACTCATTAAATTTATTTTTACTACCTGCGATTTCGTCCGTGTTTACTAAGAAAATGGTATCCAAGGTACCATCCAAACCTTCCTTGTAATAAACTGTAACTAATTATCAAATTTCATCAAGACCCGTTCAGCCGATTAGCCGTGACAAGCCTACAAACAGACAGAGTTATTTTCGATTTTATAGTATTAGTATGGATTCCGAGATGCGCTTGGTCACCATCTCGCCTACGATGAAGCACGCTTGCCTAGAAGAAACCGATTCACCGATATTTTTATTGCAATTAAAAGAATCCCATTATATTACGAGTATACTATTTAGTATATAGTATACTATTTATAATCGACCGAGCAAGCGTTAGCCAGCGAAGCGTCTCTGCTTCAGCTTTGAGCTTTTTGCCTAGGTAGGTTTTGAACATTTTTCAAAATGGAGGAGATAGCAGAAGAATCCAAAAACGGACTTTTCAAAAAAATACTAAATAATTGTCGAACCTGCTCACAATTTTTTTTACGATAATCGGATGAGGGATGCGACCTGACGAGCTGTAGAGGAAGACAGGTAGGGTCAACTGGGGCAAACGCGTCTGTGGGGCAATTGCGTCTTTCGAGAATTACTGACAAACCCTTCACAAATTAGGCAACTAACGCTATCTAGTACAGATTATTGCAACTAAAGATACAAAAAGATGTAGGTGCAGCCTAATTTGTAAAGAATTTGTCAGCAATTCTCGAAAGACGCAATTGCCCAACAGACGCATTTGCCCCAGTTAACCGTATATAGGGTCAGCAGTGGGTGGAAAATGATTGACGTTGATGATGTTTAAAGTAAGATAAAGTATAAAAATAAGTTATTATTAAAGGATAAACGTTCCCAAAGGACCAACTTACAAGCTCCAACCAACAACAGTATAAAATTATAGGCGCACTTAGAAGATTTGGTACTTTATCTAATACCCCATTATAGTGAATCGCCGTCTACTGCGGGAGGTAAACTCTCCCGTTTAGAGGGTTGACCTTTGACAGGGACACTGTGGAAATAATTGGAGACAGTGACTAAAATTTAGCGGAAATTCTAATCTTTTAAATATTCTAGCTTATCGGAAGTAGTGTAAAATATATTTGTATTTATATACTCCATGCGTATAAATTCTAAGCATCGATTGACGTCACTGTGTGTTGCCCACATGTATTATACCATAGAATGGACTGCAACAGGATTTCGTGTATTTCAGCTCTTACTCTGCACTAGATATTCATTCCGCCCCGCCCACCCCTTTCGTATCAGAGGTACTCAACAGTTGTTCGCTTTACTGTGTCCATTTACACTAAACTTTTTCTGAGCTTCGAAGCACTGTCACTGTTTTCGATTCACCCAGGTCAACCCTTTATGAACTTAGGCACGGGTTACTTTGACCGCGACCGCTCAGATGAAAGGGAAAACGTTTGCTAAAAGGAAAGGTGTTTTTGCGTATTTTATATTGTTTGTTTATTTTTTGTCCTCGAAAGAAAAGAAATGACTGCGGTTACTCCCGAGTGTATCATTTCCGTGTAATTGCGAGATACTTTTTTGTGAGTGAATTTTTTATGGAATTTATTTACATTTTTCTAATACAAGAGTCGGGACATCCTCATTAGAAAGGGAAATCCTTCCTCGAAAGCTGTTTTCATTTTTGGTAACTGATTTGTTTTTTATTCGGTTATTTTTGCCGTGGTTTTTAACATAACATATATCGTCACGCCTTTTCCCCGAAGGGGCTGGCAGAGGTGTAATACAACACCCACACTTCGCCGGACGATATTCAGTCCCAAATGTGACAGGGTGCGAGCCTGTCGGTATATACTGAGCTCCAGTCATGTAGCGGATAACATACAATACGCACATATGTTCACGCAATGAACAAATTGGTGCGTGCCGTCGGCTGGGTTTAAACCCGCTAGGCTAGGCTAGGCTATCATCGGTTATTTTTATTATCGATTGGTTTTATTACATATAATTATCTTCTGTGTGTCCTAATTTAAATATTGTTCCCAACGGCAATGTTACGTGTTGTTCTGCCAGGGTAATTAATTTAATGTGATGACGTCATCAAATTTCGTGATGAGATAATCAATCTAAATTAAATATGTTTTGTGTTTTAAATGAACTTTTGAATTGAATTTATTAACAAAAACTTTGTTAATAAACTTAACAGCTCTAATTTTTCTTAGCGTGATTAGTCTTATCGAAGAAACTAGGTAGTAGGTAAGTTACTACCTACCACGCTTGCATATCAGTGCTTCCAGTAAGGCATAGAATCTACTCAGCTACGCTCTCAGCAATAAACGTTGTAAAGCCTCATAATAGTTTTACTTGCAGTGTTTTGTCTTTTTCTTTCTTTTACATTTTTGAACTCGATCGAAAAAGACAAAACATATAATTATAACTGTATAACTATTTCGAGGCTATAACAACGTGTACTACTAAGGAGGTTAGAGTCTTGGTGGCCAGCTTCTATGCTTAAGAATAAGGCACACTAGCCTAGCCTAGAGTTCTAGGAGGGCACCGGTGCGTTCCTATGGAGATCCTTGTGCCCTCTGTCAACCCCCACATAACCCGGATTCACCCCAATGCAGCCGGCCATCTTTTTGAAGATTTCCCCCCGTCACCAAAAAAAAAAAAAAATGGTCCTAGACTATTGCCCTCTGAACTCGTGGTCCGACTGTTTCGTCCGACTAATCGGACCACGTGAACTTTTTTTCCTGTTGGTTCGGTTGATCCGGCGTTTCCTCGTCGTAAGCAGGTACTAACAAACCCTAATCTATCTTTTCTTTCCTTCTGTGCCTTGTATTTGCACTGAAAACCTTAAGCTTAACCTAGGGTAGGTTAAGACTAAGGTTTTCAGTGGGCACAAGCTTACATGCTGTATCTTACTCGTAACCTACACAGCCGGCTATATTTGGAACTAGCTGCGCCCCGTGGTTTCACCCGCGGTTCCACAGGAACCGTTGATTTTTCCGGGATATAAACCCTATGTCCTTTTCTGTACCCCAGACAACATGTATGCAAAATTTCATGATAATCGGTTAATTAGTTTGGCCGTGAAAGCGTACAAACAAACAAACGAACAAACTGTTCGTTTGTTTGTTTGTACGCACTTTCGCATCTATAATATTAGTTAGGATTAGGATTATAATTATTTCCTGTTACCAAAGGCGTTATGTTTTTTTCTTTAAAAACATTGTGGTCACCTTCGAAGTACTGATAAAAGTGATAGATAAATCTTTTTTTTATACAAAAATGTCTATTTCTGTATTGATTAGATATCGAGTTTGTTTTGATAAAAAAAAAACAAAGAAATAACTAAGTAAGTAATCTATACTATAAATAACAATAATATTATAAACAGGAAAGATTAGTATATAAGTATGTTTGTACCGAATTAACTCAAAAACTACTGGTCGGATTAAAAAAAATCTTTTACCATTAGAAAGCTGGATTATTCATGATTGACATATTCTATAGAACGCGAACGAAGCCGCGGGCAAAACAGCTAGTATTTCACAAAAAACGACTTCCCGTCATCGGAATTGAATTTTTAAAAGGTACCATCTGTAAATATATCCTTACAAATAAAAATAAAATAAAAATCAGTTCAATAATAACGGAGTTATGCGATAAACATTAATTTTTTTGAAAAATAACACCGAATTGAGAACCTCCCCTTTTTTAAGTCGGTTAAAAATGATAGAACACATTTAAGTAAGTATTTAAAAATATTTTAAGTGTGTATATCAGTCTCTGGCAGCCATAGTACAAGCTTTGCTTAGTCTGAGGTCAGGCGACCGTGCATGTGTGGAAGTGTCCTGAATTTATTAAACTAGAAGTCACATGGTCTTCAGTCGCCACTACAGTCCACGTATTATTCAGTAGCTTATCATAGATATCATGTAAAGTGCAATAGACAAAGATAATTACAGTCAGTTATGTTGTACTTGATCGATTCTGTGTAAACACTTCAGAAACTAGAGCTAACCACTTTGTCACCAAGGTGTAAAACATGACGAATGATTGCGTAGTTACCTACAGCAGTGTATGTGTAACAGCCAACCAGCTTAATTCGCTATTCAATTAACAGCCTAGCCTTTTACTAAACGGCGCAGTTCAACTAGCTTCCTGATGATGTTCAGCCATTCAACCGAACCAAAGGCAAAATGGCTTAAATCGACAACGTTGACTACTTGGCTAGCCAAGTCATTTAAGTAGGCGAGGTTAAGGGTTGTTAAAAAAAATAACCACGAAGGCTAACCAATCTAACTTAGATTTACCCTATTAAAGGAGTCAGGTAGGTGAGGTTTTAGGTTATAAAAATATCGTGTCTGTCAGAATTGCGGTTCGTTTTACCGATTTTCGGATTTTTTTACAGTGAAACTTGGTTAAGTGGGACCTGGATAAGTGAGAAAACTCCATAACTGGAACTCATGCTGAGGTCCCAACACTTTGGCACTGAATTACCTCTGTTAGTGGGACGAAGTAAGCCTCTATATCTGGGATTTGTATCTTTCGATTTATCATCATAGTTACCTCTATAACTGAGACAGCGAGTAAATTTTATATGCATAAACCTCTGTAACTGAGATTTTTTTTAATCAAAACTCATTTACATACATAACACGTTATTTTATTTAATGATCGCACCTGTATAACTGAAATAACCTGTATTCTCCCCTCTATTAATGGAACCCTCTGTAAATGAGACAGATATTTATTTATACCTGTATATCTGAGACACTGGGTAAGTGGAATACCTCTATAAGTGAAACGACATTGCAGGTCCCTTGATGTCTCACTTAACCAGGTTTCACTGTATATCAAAATTACAAAGTACAATAACAAATCAGTTGAAAATAGTAATTTTGGCAAATAATCACCCTATTCTACGAATGGCCTAAGGGTCAACCAGCCAGTTTATGAATTAAATGTTGTATAAAGTTGTAATAGACGCTACGGTTAAATATCATTCAGAAAGCTAGTCGAACGACGCCATTTAGTAAAATGGCTAGGCTGTTAATTGAACGACTGATTAAGCAAGGGGCTGCGACATATGTACCTAGTTGAGAAAACATAAGTTAAACTAGACTATATTTACTTAGCATCAACCTAGTAATCGAGTATGAGACAAGTATTTAGTATTTACTGTACTTAAAGAAAGAAAAAATAAAAGAACAACTAACATTATTAAAAATAAAACAAAAAACTCGACTGAAAAATATTGTACCCTACCCTAGGTATGTCACTCCCTATCAAGACGATTCAAATGACACCCCACATGCTAAAATCCATCAAGCTGTTTAGGCTGTAGGGCGTGCCAAAGAAACCTTATACATATATACATACATACACTAGAAAAACATAACCCTCCTTATTGCGCAGTCGGGTCAAAAGTTGTAATGAGAAAAATAATTCGTGCTTTACTTTCTTTTAGTCTAGCTTACTACAGAATCATAGCAGCTATGAAAATATGGGACTAATAAAGTTTTAAATGAATGAATGAAACAAGTAATATTACTCGTATGGAAAAAAAAAGAAAATCTGGGCTACACGTCACTTCCACTATCAAGACGATTCAAATGACACCTCACATGTCGAAATCCATCAACATGTTTAGGCTGTAGGGCGTGCCAAAGAAACCTCATACGTACATGCATGCATACACTTCAAAAAACTTAACCCTCATTCCTGCACAGTCGGTTAAAAACAATAAAGATATTAATATCCACAGAATGGGACTTCCACAATCAAAAGATGTGTATATTTTTTTTGAAACCGCGTGGAAAACCTAATTTCCCACCCGTCAGTCATCGGCTAAAAATCTGCTGAGAAGTGAGTTGGCAGCCTTGACAGGTGGGCGTCCGCATGACTGATGTAATTAATTATTTTAACGAAGCGTCTTCACGTCCCATCACGTCATCACTTGCTTTATTACGTTACGTATAGAGAGTTAGGTGTTTATGAAAATGTTTAAAAAAGTAAATTTTGAAAAAAAACATGATCACGTTTTCCCCCCGAAAGACTGGCAGAGGTGTTATGCAACACGAACACTGCACACTGCTGGACACGGCACACTTCGCCGGACGATATTCAGTCACAAATGTGACAAGGGGCGAGCTTGTCGCCATACACCGGACTCCAGTCATGTAGCAGATGACCTTACACACGCACATCATGTTCAAACAATGACCAAATTATATAATAAGTATAGCACTCAGAAACGCGTAGTGACGTCAATCGATGTTTAAGCAGGACCGAAATAAGTCATTTACAACAAGTCTGAAAGAGACGGATAACGATGACGTCATTATGTGTTTGCTGAATGCTAGACCTTGTTTTTTGGACCTTGGTGCGTAAAAGTTTTTCATATCGTTTTTCAAACTGCACATTGTTGCTGTTTGGTCTTGCAGCTTTAGTAAAAAAAAACCCTGTTTTTTTGGGGTCACAATCATTGAGATACTTACTTCATTTATGTATGTCAATTAACATTCCTTATTTAGTCAGTTATTCCTCAGTTTACCTGACTATTACCATTATAAATACATAATAAATAAATATTCGGGACAGTTTCAAACACGGTCGTCTGACCCCAAACTGAGCAAAGCTTGTACTGTAGAAAAAAAAGCATCAGAGCTTACTTTAAGCTTTTGTATTTAAATTTGAAAAAAAAAACGATTGAATGTACGAAATAATATTCAAGGGTACAAAAAAACGATTCATATTATTCATATTAATGGTTGAGATCGCGGCATACCCGAACCCAAAAAATTAACCTACCCTTGTTATCTTTCGTTTTCACCAAAAATTGGCTACAGTAGAAATTTACAGTCCGACCAATTTTAATTCGAATGAATCATCGCCTTTATTTACCCATCCCTATTCGAGGGATAAATGTTCCATCTCTATTTAAAGTATCTAGGTTGTAAGCACGTTAATATTAATTATACTCCCAGCAAATAGGAGGACAATCTTGCCCGTCTCCGTCATTTTCGTTGATTAATTTTTAATGACGCAAAGATGAGGTGAGGTCTCGCTGCTATATTTTATTATACATATAACCAAACACCATGGTAAGTATAATAACTATAAACTCAGATTCAGGTTTCAGATTTATTTATTGCTTTTTCCGTACCGTACATGATGGTATAACACACATTTTATTAGGTTGTACATAAGTCTAACGGACCCCGTCGGGCACAGCAAGTTAGAAGAGAGGAGGACGATGTGATAATGTATTAACACACTGTTAAGAAAAGAAAATAATGTTACCAACACCTCTGTACAGATTTTGAATAAACTTATTATTATTATTATTTAAAGCAAAAGTCGAGGTCAGAAATAATAATTATTAATATAACATTTATTTGCATGCATTATTGTCATTTATATATTCGTCAATGGTGTAGTAAGCTTTGTCAATTATGAAATATTTTAATTTACGAATAAAGCTTATGTAATTTTTATATTTTTTAAGTTCTCGGATAAGGCATTATACATATTGGTAGCCATAACCAAAGTACCAGAGTCTTCAACCGAGACTTTGGTACCACTAACCGGTTTCCATGTTGATGAATGTCGTTTGATCCCGTACTCGGCCAGGTATAGCATTCCGGTCACGTGGGCAACACGTAGTGACGTCAATCCATTTACGGGAGTTTTTGGCGGGAACCGAAAAGATGGTGTCGTGTTTTTGTATTATTTTCTAAAACTTGTGATTCTTCGAGTGTTAAATTGTAATAATGGTGGATTATTAACGTTTACCGGTTCGTCAACGTGCACGAGTGTGGGCAAATGATACAAACATCGCGAAACGCGATTTTTC
The DNA here is from genome assembly GCA_911728515.1 of Peribatodes rhomboidaria. Classification (NCBI taxonomy): domain Eukaryota; kingdom Metazoa; phylum Arthropoda; class Insecta; order Lepidoptera; family Geometridae; genus Peribatodes; species Peribatodes rhomboidaria. The sequence goes on from OU452190.1 coordinate 6,899,301, forward strand.
GTGTTCTCTACAAAACTTCACTTAAAATTTCAGTAAAGTATCCATAACTTTACTGGAATGGGAAAAGGGGAGGGATTCATCGTCTTCATCATCATCACCTCATCATCATCATCCCATCATCTGTTACTGAAGGAAAAATTATTACTAAGAATCCGACTGAAGGACGAGTATCCATGGTCATGAAAAATTAATAAAAAAAAAAAAATCAATCCATTTACAAATAATTTGAAAGAGACGGAAGACGATGACGAGTGACGTCATTATGTGTTTGCTCCCGGAATGCTAGACCTTGTTTCTTTGGATCATGCCAGACACCACAGGTAAAATAAATGTTGTTTTTTTTTTATGTAGAATAAGGTCGACGTTTGACCACCAACTCACCTGATGTTAAGGGACGTTGTGGTCTAAGATGGAGCACAACGACCTATTAGGTACTTATTCACTCTAGCCATGAAGTTTTGTAGAGTGAAGAAGTACAAAGACGGCAGTTGAGTAAGGCGCTACAAGTGCGCTACTGCTCAGACCCGTCTTCGGAACGGTTACACCGGACTACATCCCGAAACACAACTAGGTCATTTCATGGCATGGCTTGGTCCGGTGGGTGGTAACTAGCCACGGCCGAAGCCTCCCACCAGAGTTTGCTACCCGGTTAGCACTACCCGGGGACCACGTGTAGGGAATCAGTATAGAGTAAACTCCTACGGACGTAGGTAGCTCAGTCCAGCTTCAGTCAGTGATTAATAAAATGCGACGTCGAAAGTTTGGATGAATAGATGGATGTTTGTTACTCAATCACAGATCAGGGGCCCTATTCGGAGATTTGAGATTTGCATCTCACTTTGTTTCGTCCTTGTTGCTCTCGTTTGAAACGTCATAGGTGTGAGAGTGACCACGATAAAATCTCATCTCATCTCACGCGCAGGAATAGCCCCCCTGGATAAAATTGGGGACATACTACATTATTTTTATTTTTTCCAAATTAAAGGGCTTTGTCGCTTAGTGACCACATAGCCATGTAAGTCAAAACATAAACAAAAATATAACTTACTAGCTGCGCCCCGCAGTTTCACCCGCGGTTAAAAAGTATCCTATGTGCTATTCTAGACTATAATCTATCTCTGTGCAAAATTTCATCCAGATCTGTTCAGCCGTTCTGGCGTGAAAGAGTAACAAACATCCATCCATCCATTCTTACAAACTTTCGCGTTTATAATATTAGTACGATTGTCTGGAATAGCACACTTATTAAGCGCAGGCAAAACCTTGGGGCTTACCTAGTATCATAAACCAAATTAAGTCCATCTAGAGTTAGGTACAGATAATAAACGAATATCTGGAGTGTTGTCATCTACATCCTTTTTCACCTTCACTAAATACAACTGGTAAATACAGTCGCCCACAAAAACGAAAAACGTCGACACCAACCTAGTATCCTCGAGCAGAAAACGTTTTTGCCCGTGAAATTAATCGGAACGGAGAACACTCTAGCTGCGCGTTAATGAATCAAGGGAAACCTTTCGCCTTGTCGGCGGATCAATTATACCTCGTACTTACCTCGGGAGAAAAAGTGGGAACCGCTCCACGGCTTTATTTACGTGGGCAAGAAGTGATGCCTGTCTATTTGGGAGGCTTGGACAGACATAATCGCATTGTCTATACTAGGTATGTATTTACTGTAACATGGTGCGGGTAACAGCCCCATTTATTTATTTTACTCGCGTTTATTACTTAACTAGCTGCGCCCCGCAGTTTTACCTATTTTATTTTAGTAGCCTATATGATAATCCAGGGTGTAAGCTACCTCCATACCAAATTTCATTAAAATCTGTCCATCCGTTTGAGAGTGAGGAACTAACACACGTACACACTCACAAACTTTCGCCCATACAATGTTAAAGTGTGATAAAATAAATAATAATATAATACTGTTATTGATGATAGCGTATTTTAGTGATGACATAATATTTATGGTGCTGCTAAAGTGCAAGTCATAATTTGTAAATCGTGGCTACTTTCATGGGAGAAAAGAAATGATTTCTCTAAATGTCATCCCTACCATCCTACAATGAAAACAAGTATGGTGAATGTGTGTTTTGGATTTTTACCCGACTGCGCAAGAAGGAGGGCTTACCATGACATCTTATTGCCATCACCGTTCTTTTATAATTGTACCAGGCGCACCAGTAAGAGACACCCTCTTATGGTGGAAATTCCGCCAAAACGCACTAAGCGCTTCAAGTCAACTTTTCTTATAAGAACTGCAGAGGTGTGGAACTCGTTGCCTGCGTCTGTCTTTCCACCTAAATACAATTTGGGGGCCTTTAAGGGTAAAGTGAATAGGTATCTCCTAGGCAAGCGTGTTACACCTTCGATCACGTCGACGCTTCCCATCAGGCGAGTCAATGGTCAAACGCATGCCTAGTCTGTTGTAAAAGAAAATGTTATGTTTTGTTTTCGACGCTGCGCGACCATGGACCTTATTGCAAAGCGATACGATTAGCGGTCGCACAGCGTAGACAACAAAACGCAACAATCACGGCAACAACATGTCTTGATAGGCCCCTTGTGTTTTCCATGATGATGCAGTCTAAGCCGATTTCGGCTACGGCGACCAATTGTTGTTACTGGGAGGCTACTGATTGTGCGTCCTCAGATGGCTGATACACCCAATTTTTGCAGTAAATGTTCGAGAACAGAAGCAACATATGAGGACGTTATTGACGTAATTGTAGGTAATGTTAGAAGGCGGTTTGCTACTCAGTCGTTCTCGCCTGGAGTCAAGATCACAACGGCGTTTGTTTTCAAATACATAGTACCTGGATGACCGAGCTTTGCTCGGTATTTTTTGTTTTTTAATTGTGTTTTTTGGAAATTATATTTAAGTACGAATTACTAATAAAATAATGAAATATGCTCATCAGTTTGATGACGATGCTCTTCTAGGTGTTCTTGAGACGAGTTGTGGCTTCGTTAAGTCAAAAAATAGTATTATTATTCGCCAATAGATGTCAGGAAGAGTCATATTTTTCAGTTGGGACTACTCAAACGCTTCCTTTTTGTTGTTTTTCTTCCAAGTTTATGTTTAAGTTGATTATCAATAAAACACGAATAAAATGACATTTTCTAAAAATGATTCCTAGCTAGATCGATTTATCGCCCCCGAAACCCCCTTTATACTAAATTGTATGAAAATCGTTGGATCCGATTCCGAGATTCCAATTACATATTTATACATACAAGAATATGTATACAAGAATTGCTCATTTAAAGATATAAGATAAGATAAGATATAGTTAACTGTTGTGTCAAAAAACAACAAAAAGTTTTATATTTCACTACCAAATTCGGGTTGTTTCTATAGATAAAAAGAGAATTTATCTAATACCAGTTTTCCTGTCCGTTAAGGTGCAACAGCCTAATCCACTCACCGCAGGGTAAACGGCTCAACGTCAAATAGGACGGCTGGGACCGGCCACAGACGAAACAGAAACGTGGCCCGAAATGGCACGCAGGTGGTTAAGGGTTAACAAGGTTGCGCTCGATTGGATGCGATGTCGAATTGTGTTGTGGAAATTGTTGTAGGAACTTTTGAATGTTAAAAGCTTGGTTACTAGATAATCTGTTTTATGACCTTGAATCTTATTTTAAAATAAGAGACTTTTAAATTATTGTTATTTTATTTATTGATAGTTATATTATTAAGAATAATAGATATGCAACATGAATGTAGAAAATTTTCTACGTCCATGATATGCAATTTATTTTTGTTGATTTGAATTATTTATTTCGTTTGACATATGTAATTACTGTTTTGACATGTATAAACATTTGACATTTATCGAACTGTGCCGTGTAACTATTAGAGTTATCAATAAATTTCTGATTTCTGATTTCTGGCTTGCCAGTCAACTTTTTAGTGACTTCTTAGTCGATATTGTTGTTTAGTAACAGATGAGTTTCTGGTCAAGCGTAGATTTAGGCAGTGTACACACTAACGTAGTTACGTCGACCCAGCCCGCCGCGCCGACATGAAGTTCGACGCTAGATTTCTTTTAAAGTTTCAAAAGATAGGTACTCTAACAAATATTTATTTTTTTATTTTATTATTCGATTAGTATACGTCAAAGGTTAAAAATCAATCAATCTACAATAGTAATAATAAAAATGAATTAAATTTTTAAAACAAATGTCTTAAAAAAATAGTATTCGAAGATATCATTTTCCGTTTTAAAATTCTTTGTCATAGAACGCTTGACTAATCAGCCAAGATAAGAAGTTTTCAGCTCTTCAGTTCCTTCTTCTTAAATAAAGTTAGGTTGGACGCCTCAATAATGTCTACGGGAAGTCTATCCTACTAATATTATAAACGCGAAAGTTTGTGAGAATGGATGGATGGATGGATGGATGGATGTTTGTTACTCTTTCACGCTAGAACGGCTGAACAGATCTGGATTCTGGATCGGGGCGCAGCTAGTTGTAAATAATAGTGCCCAATACCCATGATATGAGTCAAATGCCCATGATATGAAGCAGCGTACTTCATATTATTCGGTTGCTGAGCATAGTCACCTATGTTTATACATAGTGACTATGTTTATACATAGTCATAGTAGATTATGCCGGTGACTTTGGTGTGTAGACTCCCTTATTGCTACTGATAGTCTGTGTGTTAGTTTGCTACTTCTGCGATTTAGCTGAAATTTGAAACGAAGGTAGCTTCTGCCCTAGATAAAACATAAGCTACTTATTAACCGCGCGTAATTATGGGGTAATTTCGGGTAATTATATAACTAAACAAACGAACAAAGTCACCTACGCATTTAAAATATTAGTTAGGATTAGGATTGTAGGTAGGTTTAGTAAGCTAGTAATACCTACCTACATACCTATATCTTTATTTGCATTGCAGTAAAATTGAACTCTGCCATCGGGCTAGCCGGAACCCAGGTGGCACCGTTCTAGCCTAACGAAATTGGACCCAATGGACTCGACGCAATTGCATAGAATCGCTAATGAAAGGTTCGATTTGATTTTTTATGCAAAACTTGTTTACCCAACTTTCTGCCAATAAAAATATAGCATTGACATAATTTGATCCGGCTCTGTTCAAATTGTCTTTTTTACCAAAAACAAAAGAGAAGCATTGTATTAATTTGATTTTGCTTGTCTGTTAAATTATTTGCTGAGAGACATCCCTCGTTCATTCGTTTGTTTGTGTTATCTGTGAATTTATTTGTTCACTCATTCTTTCGTTTGTTTTTCGTACATTGTTTATTATGATGAGTTACCTATTTTCTTTGGTTTAAGATTGTTCTATCAGATGGTTGCAAGATGAGGTTACATAATAAAATAACGGAGTGATTTGTGACTAGTTTTGTTTGCCGAGTTTGATATACAAATACAACATTGTAGCCCTTTTTTCAATACTAGTATATGTTTAGATGGAAGAAAATTAAACAAATAACACTATAGTGAAAGTTATTAGTTGATAGGTAACGTTGCCAGCCTTTTGTGTACTTTACCCGCGGTTACTGACTTGAGCTCTGTTTACTATTTGTAACTTGTTATTTATATTAGGTTTATTTTAGGCTTATATTGTTATTATTAACTTGATATTCATTAGTTGATTACTTAAAACTTGGTTTTTAAGTACCTAATATAAAGATTTTTTTTAAATTAAACCTGCAAGCTTAAGGAATACGCGTAAGTAACGATAGAATTATTATAGCTTCCAGCGAAAAGCTGTTTATTTCACACAAATATTATTTGTACAAACAATGCTTATTATTTTATTTGTTTATATTATTTGTATAAGCAGCGTAGCACTATTATTTATTCTGTGTTCCTAACATGAAACGATGCGAACTAAGCCGAAATCACAATGCATTCGATGATGGAACTGTGTCCATGATACACTAGAAATACATTTTACAGTGGTCTTTTCCAGAAAGAGATATTATAGATAAGGTATTTCCCTTAATTAACCTTGTTTTTGGAAAAAATTGCTTTGCCTTGTTCACAATTTTAACGCATGAGAATTTTAATCAACCATTTATTCTTTAATCCAATTTTTTTAATTGTTTAATAGGCTTGCGTTTGGCCGCCAATATGCCTGATGATAAGCAGTGGTGCGGCCTACGATGGAGCACGCTTGCCTAGAAGAAACCGATTCACTCGAGATTCGAAGACGTCCAGGTTATAAGTGTCAGGGAACACACACACCGGCAGAGTTTTCCACACTCTAGTTCTTTCATTCCACACTCTAACTCGTTCATTCCACACTCTAGCGCTTTCATCATTTCATGTATTCTTTCGTTCAACAAAGCATTTTGTAGCACAGATTAGCTTATTGGCCATTGCTGAATAAGGGTTCATAAAAATACCACCGTGTCACCTCAAACCAGACCCAGATAAAGAACGGAACGGCGCGTGGCGCGGCGCGGACCATTAATAAACCGGGCAAGTGCGATTTCAACTCGCACACCGAGGGTTCCGTGTCAAAGTTTCTGAATACCGTCAATGAGAAGGGTAGGCCGATGTCATGCAGGAGTATGTACGAGTAAAAAACTGTAAAGATGATGTTATTGAAAAAGAAAGCAAACGAAGAATGGGAAAGTTTTTTTGTTTCTTTCAGTTTGGTCTTAGTGTGAACCAGATCTATATTTGGCCGATTTTATCTACCTCCTATATGTGTTTGCTATGGTAGAGTTTGATTTAAAATTACAACAAGTTAATACGTACTTAGTTTTACTATGAAACAACATTTAAAAACGTTGAATAAACGGGTTGAGCTATAGTATTTCGCAATTTTTAATATTTAATAACACATCATATTTACTATTTTATTATATAATGGCTACCGGTAATACCTACCGTCTACCGGCTATACGGTAATCGTCAAACCATGGCAGAGGCCTTCGGGAGGCCTAGAAACTCTGACATTAGGGCTAGCCACTCGGCCTATACGAACTTGCTTGCTTTTATACGGTTAAAAAACATAGCTTTTTATGGGTTGGACGATAAAAAGTACGACGGTGACGTAGTCCGCTTAGTGATAGGATGCAGTTGGTACCGTTGTGAACGGATCCCTAAAAACGCACGAAATGGCGTGTCACGGCTCGCTATCAATCTTAATCATAACAGTGTAATGCCGGCTGATGGCTCCGACCTGGATACTGGACTGGTCTGATGAATGGACGGGAACGTGCTTCGTTCAAACTTTTGTGTCTTGCTTCAACCCTTTTCTAATGAGAACCGATAATTATGGCGGGCAATGGCGTGCTGCTCGATTCTCTTGTTTTTTGAAAAACGTAGTACTAGGTTTTTTTACTTCCTCCCCATCCAGTAAAATTTGGCCTCGGCACGTCTTGTACTGAGAAGGTTTACAAGTAGACGGGTTTTTTTTTCTTTTTTTTTAATGTGTTACTAGCTGTTTTATTTATAGCCTATGTCAATCAGGATTAATGTAGCTTTCTAATGGTGAAAGATCGGACTAGGGGGCTATTCCTACGTGTGAGTTGAGATGAGATTTTATCTTGGTCACTCTCAAACATATGACTATTCAAATGAGTGCAACAGGGACGAATAATGGTGAGATTGAATCTCACTCCGTAAGAATAGACTTCCTGTAGTTTTTGAGTTAATTCGTTACAAACGCACTAACGTGCAAATCTTTTCTCTTTATAATATTAGTATAGATCACGCAAAACTTTTTTATAGAGTGGTTCGATTTTAATTTAAAAAAAAAAACTGTTAGATCTACACCTCCTGACTTAAGTCTTAAGGGTTTGCCGATGCTCTGAATTTTCCATACAACAAAGTTGCCAAATTTCTTGAAAACCTTTTGCCAGATTTCAATGAAATTTAGCATGTACAATTAAATGAACCCCCCTAGCCAGCTACTCGGCCCATACGAACTCACTTAATAGGAATTAATTTATTTACTAGGACAAACACTTACGGTTTGAACATTTGTGTTTCTTCTATGTAAGGGTGTTAACTATCTATTTATACGGGAATTCGGGATAAAACAAGTCTCGAATATTAATTTTTAACATAACATAAATATCGTCACGCCTTTCCCCCGAGGGGGCTGGCATAGGTGTAATATAACACCCACACTTGGCCGGACGATGTTCAGTCCCAAATGTGACAGGGGGCGAGCCTGTCACCATACACCGGCCTCCAGTCATGTAGCAGATGACATACAATACGCATATTTATGTTCACATAATGAACAAATTGGTGCTGGGTTTGAACCCGCTCCCTCTGGCTTGAGAGGGGGGCCTTCTCCAACTAGGCCATCATCGCTGTTTTATTTTTATTTTTATCCCGAATTTAAATAGACACGATGCGATGGTGATATTATGACGGATGTGATCCATCAATAAAGATGAAAGTCCAACAAGCTCCATTAAGTACTTCCATGATCCAAAAAAAACAAGGTTTAGCATTCCAGAAACAAACACGTATGACGTCACTCGTCATCATCATCCGTCTCTTTCACACTACCAGTAAATGATTTATTTCGGTCTCGTTTAAGCATCGATTGACGTCACTACGTGTTGCCCACGTGATCGGAATGCTATCTCGCGGAGTATATTATTATACCATGGGTATTGCATTCATCAATCTAAAAGAGGCGTGGAAACAAAGATGGAAAGTGACAACTTTCCATCCTCAACACAACTTCCTCTGATGTCGAGACACGTTTGTGCCCCATCTGTCATATGTAGTGTGACACTGATGGATACGTTGTGGAAATTCCACTATTTCCACTATACGGAAATGTTTTACCTTTCAGAACCACTGTCAACAAACTTACACACGCACATCTTAAACTTTATTTGTATTTTGAAAAATGTCGTTTGTTAATTCCCAACGCAAAAACGATGGGGTGTTATAAGTTTGTTGTGTGTGTGTGTGTGTGTGTGTGTGTGTGTGTGTGTGTGTGTGTGTGTGTGTACCGATTTTGATATTTTTGTTTGTTTAATAAGTTAATTAGACGGGAGTGTTCTAAGCTATGTTTTATGATAATTGGTGTTAATGAAAATCGGTATCGGGGGTTTTGACTGCCTCGGTGGCTCAGTCGGTAGTTAAACTGCCTTCTGAGCTAGGGGGCGTGGGTTCGATTCCCGCCTAGGGCAAACATTCATGTGATGAATATTTGTGTTTGTTCTATATCTGGGTGTTAATATCTATTTAAGTATGTATTTAAAAGTATATAAGTATGTATATCAGTCTCTGGCCGCCATAGTACAAGCTTTGCTTAGTTTGGGGTCAGACGACTGTATGTTCAAGTGTCCCGAATATTTATTTATTTTAATTTTTAATTTATACTTGTAGTTGTTGAAGTTTTCTGTCAGCAGTGTCGGTGTTTTGAATAAAACGTTAGAGGAAAAAAAAACTGCGATACTGAATGCATAACAGAAGTGAATGTGTTCCTATTATTATGTTCAATGTTTTTTCCATTTCTTTTTTTTTACTTACTTGCATTTAGGGTTTTTTGCCTCTCGGGTTAAAAACAGTAGAATAGCGTGTCGAAAAATCTAATGAAAACGAAAAAAATACTACGGAATCCTAAAAAATACTTCTATCAATACTGGGCCTCTTTAGGCCAAGCAATAATTTAGTAGAGTACTGGGCGATATACAGGGTTATAGGTATCTCACCAAAAACCTCTTGAGGGTTCAATGTACTAACAAATATAAACAACGTTTGCTATGGGGCGAATTCCTGAAATCGCGAAAAAAAAATCAGCTGTTCCATACATTTTGTCTCAGGTGATTGAACTTTTTGTATGGAACAGCTGTTTTATTTCGCGATTACAGGATTGGCATTATGGTAAAAGTTGTTCATATTTATGAGTACAATGAACCCTTAAGAGGTTTTTGGTGACTTACCTATAACCCTGTATATTGCACATCGACCTTTGGAAAGAGACTTCACCTTCGTAGAGCGTTATCTCTGTCGCACACTAAACGAAACTGTATTACGAAAGAGATAACACTCTACGAAACCGAGTCTCTTTCCAAAAGTCGATGTGCAATATTTTTAACCGGGTACTGTAACTGTATTTTCTGTACAATACCAATCAGACTAAATAATTAAACCAAAATAGAAAGCACATAAAAAACAGAAACATTACAGCATCATTCATTTTAAAAGTGCTTTCAGAGAATTTTATTGATATTTTTGAAGCCCTAAAAATCTCAAATTGGACGATTTACCAATCACCAACAAAATAATATTTTCTTCACTACAATATTATTTACTTTTGTTCTCTAATAAATGAACCGTTTGTGTCTGACGTTTCAATTTATATTGATACTCCTTTGAATCACGGGTTTGAAAGAGATTACGCTACAAAGATGGAATAATTTCGGCTTTCCACAAACATTGACGTATATTGTCCTTTTGAAGAAAATAATGATGAAGATTTTCACATTGTTTTAGCTAGACAGCGTTTGAGAGTTCAACTGTGGTTAATTTCTACGAAATATTACAGTAGCAGTAGGGATGATGTGGAATTAACTCACATGGCACATACTTATCCTACTTCCTACTAATTATATAAACGCAAAAGTTCGTAAGAATGGATGGATGGATAGATGATTGTTACTCTTTCACGCGAGAATGGCTGAACAGATCTGCATGAAATTTGGCACAGAGATAGATTATAGTCTAGAGTAGCATATAGGATACTTTTAAAACGCGGGGCGCAGCTTAAAGTTTATTTATTATTTTACATAGAAAGGGAATAAGGTTGACGTTTGACCACGTTACTGAAGGTCACGACTTTAGACTAACTTTGCATTGGCTAAAGATTTTCTATTGCCATTTCGTCTAGAAGAAGAAGACGACGAGAGCAATTAGTGAAGATACTGCTATACTGTCTGCACAGTGACAAAGTGCTATTTAAATAATTTTCATGACTTTTGCACTTCTGTAGTCATGCCCTGGTCTTCTCAATTTTTCTTTATGGTGCTGAGACATGGACTCTGAAAGCGATGGATCGTAGCCGCATCGATGCTTTTGAGATGTGGTGCTGGAGAAAAATGCTCCGAATACCTTGGACAGCACATCAGACTAACGTATCCATATTGAAGCAACTCAAGGTCACAACTAGACTCTCTACCATCTGTCTTAGACGGGTTCTTGAGTACTTCGGCCACATTGCTAGAAAACAAGGCGACAACCTGGAAAAGTTGATGGTGACAGGGAAAGTCGACGGCAAGAGGTCACGAGACCGCAGCCCGATACGTTGGTCCGACCAGATTCGCACCGCTCTGGACACTTCAATGTACGAAGCGCTACCATGTTGCGGAAGATAGAAAACTTTGGCGGAAGATCGTAAGAGAGAGAGTAATTGGAGGTGGTGGTCACGACCCTCAGACATGAGGAATGCGACTTGAGGAGGAGGAGTCATGCTTAAATAATTAAACATATCCCATGTATTATGGATTTATTTATAATGATGTAGACAACTTTGTCTATCTATTAAATAAATATAATATTATAATTAACTGTAAGTTTATTCGTAAGTTTTTTTCATGTATTATTGAGAGCTGTGGATTTTGGATAGCGATGATAGCCTAGCCGGAAAAGGCCTGCCTTTCAAGCCAGAGGGAGCGGGTTCGGACCCAGCCGAAAGCACCCACCAATTTGTTCATTGTGTGAACATATGTGCGTATTGTATGTCATCTGCTATATATGACTGGAGCCCGGTGTATGGCGACAGGCTCGCCCCCTGTCACATTTGGGACTGAATATCGTCCGGCGAAGCGAGGGTGTTATACCAATACCTCTGCCAGCCCTCTCGGGGGAAAGGCGTGACGATATGTATTTATGTGGATTTTGTTCAAATAAATAAAATTAAAATAAATAAATTAGTCAAAAGTGACCCCTTACAAATACGGATATTTTTCATAGCTCTATTTTCTGTTGAGGACGTTTTTTGCGTTGGCGGCTAAAAACAGATAAGTGTATAACTTTTTTGAGAAATATTCAGTTAATTTAATTTAAAAAGTAATTAATCTTACTGAATGACTTAAACGTGCTTAAGACAATGACATTCTCATAGGCACGGAGATTATTTTTCTAAATTCTGCTAATTGTCGAGATTATTTAAAGTACTTAAACAATGGAATATATTATTTGAAATTAGTGTTCAGTTCGACGTTAATGACTGCGTTAATAGGCGAAGTTTTACGAGTGGCCATTAATAATTATAATTAACCTGTTAGAATAATTTACGAGGGACATTAATTTGAGCAGAATTTATTGCTAATTTTTCTATGAAATCATAATGGAGAGAGATAGACAGAATCGCAGCTAAATATGCAAGAAGTATTAATGAAATTCACACCTATCATATCGTCACGCCTTTCCCACGAGGGGCTGGCAGAGGTGCAATACAACACCCACACTTAGCCAGACGATATTCAGTCCCAAAAGTGAGACTGTAGCCTAGTTGGAGAAGCCAGAGGGAGCGGGTTCGATCCCAGCCGACCGACGGCACGCACTAGTTTGTTCATTGTGTGAACATATGTGCGTATTTTATGTCATCTGCTACATGACTGGAGCCCGGTGTATGGCGACAGGCTCGCCCTTGTCACATCCTACTATCCTACTAATATTATAAACGTGAAAGTTTGTAATAATGGATGGATGTTTGTTACTCTTTCACGCCAGAACGGCTGGACAGGTCTGGATGAAATTTGGCACAGAGATAGATCACAGTCTAGAATAGCATATAGGAAACTTTTTAACCGCAGGAGAAACCGCGGGGCGCAGCTAGTTTAGAACTATAGTCCGGCTAAGTGTGGGTGTTGTATTACACCTCTGCCAGCCTGTTCGAGGAAAAGGCGTAACGATATGCATTTAATTTGATTTGAATATACGAGTATATACCTATTTGCTGCAATTTTACAAGAATATAAAAGTCTTTGGGACTGAAAGTTAATTTATGTTGAGTCTATTAGCTACCTAATAAGTAATTAAGTAGGGTCCACTGGGGCAATTGCGTCTTTCGAAAATTACTGACAAACCCTTTACAAATTAGGGGCCACCCACTTTTTTTATTTTGGTTACTAAAGTCTGTTCTAGATGGCACTAATTCATTAAATTAAGATAAGATAAGCTAATTTATTTCTGGCACAATTATATACACAGTATTATCGTTAAAAAAAATACAAATAAAAAGGAAATTTTAATCACGGTCACTAGCCACCGCGGTAGGATACCCTGAGTGGCGGTAGCTAGTAAACTTCCTGGGAACATTTTTTTTTATCAATTACATTATTTTACAGATTTACATTAATTTACTTAATTTTATAATTTTAGTGTTTAAATTGTGAAGGGTTTGTCAGTAATTCTCGAGAGACGCAGTTGCCCCACAGACGCATTTACCCCAGTTGACCCTACACGTTATTCTCAATTTCTTCAATTTTATTATTAATAGGTATGTAAATGTATGATTGAGATGCAATCTATACCCATAAATATTATTAACTTCATTGCTAACGATCACCGTTGTTTACAAGCATTACAAGCAATTAACATTAGTTGAGCACAATTAGTTCTGCGATGATGATTAATTATAACGTTTCATTTGAAATAGTCACATAGTCACTGTCACGTGATTTAGATTGAAGAACAGAGTCCAGTCAAGCTTCGCATCAACGGACAACGTGTTAGAAGTTAGGGTTCCTCAGTAATTAGATATTTCCCACCTTAAGCAAACAACGAAAAAAAAAACAAAAAAAAAAAAATGATGAATATTAGTGTTTGTTCTATGTCTGGGTGTTAATATCTATTTAAGTATGTATTTAAAATTTCTAAGTATGTATATCAGTCTCTGGCAGCCATAGTACAAGCTTCGCTTAGTTTGGGGTCAGGCGACCGTGTGTGGAAGTGTCCCGAATTTATTTATTTATTTATTTATTTTAAGGCCTGGTATTACACGAAATCAACGAAATCAAGTATTTTGTTTGCGCCTAGTTTGATATGAAGAAGTGTGAGTCAGGTGCAAAAAAATATACATACAGCTGGTAGAAAAAACAACCAAAATCAGTTTGACCGGAGTTGAATTTTGAAAATAAGTCTTAATTTGGAAAAAAATAATCACAAAAGTATCTTCTTAAAAAAAAATCGGAACGTAGTTCTCTTTTCAGCGATTACACCACATTTTTTTCGATTACTAAATAGCCAGATTAGTTCTCTAAAGTTTAACCGAGCAACTTATTCTTATTTGTATTCTTATTACGATTAACACCAATAAAACGGCAAAAAAATGTATTTCTAGGTACCGATCTCATTTTACCATCAAATATGATTTACGATTTTCAACTCTAAACATAGCAGTTTAAGTAAACGTTTGTGTGAGTGGATAATCGTGGAATGACCGAGCCTGAAAGCATTATCGTCAAGAGGCGACGCTAAATAAAATCTTTTTCTTTATACCCCTTTCTGGAATTGGAAATGGTTCTCGACTAAGGCTGACGGAGATAAATAAATAAATTCGGGACACTTCCACACACGGTCGCCTGACCCCAAACTAAGCAAAGCTTGTACTATGGCTGTCAGAGACTGATATACATATTTAGATATTTTTAAATACATACTTAAATAGATATTAACACCCAGACATAGGACAAACACAAATGTTCATCACATAAATGTTTGCCCTAGGTGGGAATCGAACCCACGCCCCCAAGCTCAGAAGGCAGGTTCACTACCAACTGAACCACCGAGGCAGTCAAGCACAGATGCTGGATACTTACCATAATTACTATCAACACTGATTCAATTTTACGATTAATCATTAATTTGACTAGATTGGCGAATGATCAAATTGTATCGTGTGAATAGAAAACATGAGATCCGAAGTACAGGAATAACCATGACTTGATTGGTCAATCGCACACGCCAATTCATGTTACAAAAACTGTTTGCACATAGTTCTCTACATTTTCAGCGATTACACCACAATTATTTTCGATTATTAAATAGCCAGATTAGTTCTCTAAAGTTTAACTTAGCCGTTTACTCTGATTTGAAATTATATATTGTTCTTGTTCTCGTGCAATTTTGGGGGCAGGTTCGATAATAATTATACCGATTTTTTTTTGCCGCGTCAGTTTTTTTGAAATTAAAAATAAAATTAAAAAAAGCATTTTTGTCGAAGCTAAAGCTCGCTAACGGTCTCTCGTTCGAAAAATACGCTGCTCATACTATTTTCAACAAATACGCGACTGGACACTTGCGCGAGTTTTAGCGGACGCTTCATGCTATGGTTTCCTCATTAGCAGCTCAAACTGATTAGTGTTGTCAAGATGATCCTACTAATATTATAAACGCGAAAGTTTGTAAGAATGGATGGATGGATGTTTGTTACTCTTTCACGCCAGAACGGCTGAACAGATCTGGACGAAATTCGGCACAGAGATAGATTATAGTCTAGAATAGCACATAGGATTTTTAACACACTTTTTAACCGCGGGTGAAACCGTGGGGCGTAGCTAGTGTAACAATAATTCTCATCCAAACACTTAGCGACATCCACCGCACTTCGCGCTTGTGAAACCTTGTATTGTAACTTGAATTGTTGCGCGAACAATAATCCTACCTATATACCTACATATATAATAGTAGATAACTAGTATAATCTTTCCTAGTATAGTATAGGTATAATAGTAGTATGTGTACCTATTATCGCGCACGATAATAGGTAGGTATCTACTATCTTTATTCTAATGCTAATATTATAAAATCGAAAGTGATTTTGCCTGTCTGTTTGTAGGCTTGTCACGGCTAAACGAATATTTATGAAATTTGATAATTAGTTACAGTATATTACGAGGAAACTTTTTGGATTCTTTTTTTTAATAAACGCGAACGAAGTCGCGGGTAACAGCTAGTTTTTAATAAAGAGATGCGACCGGACGCTCGGTTTTAGCGGAAGTTCCACAAAGCCAATGCTATGGTTTCCTCTATGCTATGGTTTTTATCTTGAATCTTGAATCTTGAATAACATCATTTCCTTCACAAGCAGCTCAACAATTTTTTTTGTCGCCCTCGATATTTCTACGGATTTCTATGTTTTCAAATGGCCAATTTTCGAATATATTCATAAAAGTACTGGTTTGCCTTAATAAAATTTAGGCTACTACTCTCTCTCTCTCTCTCTGCTTTGGAACATTATAGGTACTATTATTATTATAGTGCAATGTGAAAATGAAGATTTTTTTAAAGCTAGAGCTGATATTCCAAAACCACCCATATTTTCTTAAATTGTTGACGTAGAAGTATTCGAAACCACTCTTACATCAAAAGCAACAAAATCACTGTTGACCAGTGTTATTGTTGACGAGACGATGTACCAACACTTTTCATTTGAACACCCCGATGTGTCGCCTCGCAGTGTCACGTCAACTGTCATTCCGGGTCGCCTGTCAAAGGAGCGCTGCCGACGGCGCTTTCGGTTCAATGAGCAATCATCTATGTAACTCAGATCAACCTAGAGGATAAGATGGAACACTGCGTTACACCTCTTTTTTTTCTTTTTTTTTGTGAATGACTAATGCTGTTGGCCACTGAGGCCTCTACAGCGTACCGGACGTAAGGCAAGCGCGGAGGGCGCAGGACCTTAATAGACTTTAGTTATATAAAGCTAAGGGCGACTGGCACAAGGGCACCACTAAGGTACGGACCTCGGCTTGGGCCGTCGCCGGGGTCGTTATAATCTCGCTGAAGCCACTTTTTTTTAAACGTGTACGTGGTAATGTTGCCATGAAAAACATTTACAATTGCACGAAAACTAATATTAATTCCCAAACTCTACGTTAGCCATTTCCGTTCCAATATACAACCTTAGTAGATTTAATATTCTAAAACTGCACATATTTGTAAGAGTTTAATGTTACGGCTTTTTCAAAATTTACTTGTAAAAAACTGCACAGTTTTCTACATTTGTACTTGTCTGTTTGTGTTTGTCTGCACACTATGTACATTTATGTACACGAAATTATACCATAAACCAATGCACATAATGTCGAGGTAAGAATGACCAAGCGAGTAGCGTAGTTTTTTTGCGTCAATGTGTGCATATTCGATAGTAGCGTAATTTTTGGATGGTTTTTGGCTTCACCTAAATCATACGCCGTGCGCCATCTTATTCTCTAGGTTGATCTGAGCTAATATATAAGTAAGAATAAGTTGATATACCTCGATCTTGTTGCCTAGCAAGTGTGGCTTGTTTACTAATAAGATTGACGTTTGATCTTATCTCACATAATCGACTGATGGATACGACGACCTTGGAGTCTATGGAAAGGAAACGAATTACCGTTTGTTTTGAGTGACTTAAAAATGTATTAAGTAGCAATAATTTATCTTCATAAAATTAATGCTAACGAAAATTACTTACAAAAACAATAATTTAGTCATAGTAGAACCCGCTTAAGGGTTCCGCATCGCTCTGAATTTTCGATATAAACGCGCTTGTCAAATTTCTTGGAAATCGTTTGTCAGATTGTGATGAAATTTGGCATGTATAATTTAATGACCTACTTATATCTACGCCCCTACGTTTTTTTTTAAACGTTCATAACAGAAAATAGAGCAATGAATAAAATCAGCATTTGTAAGGAGTCACTTTTTAATGATTTATTTAATAGATAGGCAAAGCACAAAAGACAAGACATGCAAAAGTCATAAAAATGATTGAAATTGACCTTTGCCACTTTGCAGATAACTTTAGAGGCTTGTCAGTATCTTAACTTGCTATCTTCGCTCGTCGTCTTCTTCTAGATGAAATGGCAATAGAAAACCTCTAGCCAATGCGAACGTAGTCTGAAATGGTCGCCGGACCCTTAATACGATCATGCCTAATACATTTTCTCGCATAATACGCTAATTTACAACAGTCCATGTAACGCTTAATACGATTGTCATGTTATCCCGTTTAATACGCCAAACGACAAACTAAATCAAAGCCAAAGTCAAAGTCAAAATGTTTTTATTCAATTTGGGTATCAAAGATACACTTATGAACGTCAAAGTTATTTAAATAGACTCGACCGCCTTGTTCGGATAAAGAGCCTCTACTCAGGAGAACGGGCAAGCAACTGAGGGGCATTATTTTAAAGCAAGACCAAATAATTTATGTTATGTTGTACCTAGAACTGTTTACAAACGTGAGCTTATTATTTTCACAAGGCATATGCCGCACAAATGCTGTTCCTACTTATCAGATTAGATGATTGAGTCATACAATGAGTCTTTTGTTGATATCGACATTTTGCCTGCACTGCAGGTAAATTTAAAGCGGCAGTGATATAAAAAAAATATTTTTAGGTAAATGTAAGTATTTATAACATATTTTACTCCATTGTAGTTAACTGTCTATAAATATATAACATATATAGGTATATAAGCATTAATTTATGTTTTAGTTTCTCTTTAGATTTGTCTCAAAATTGTTGTTTTTTTTATTTTATAAACTCAATTCAAGTTAGCAACGTCTGGCGAAATTTAGGTAATTTATTTAGTAATCTGTGAATAGCGTTGTGGGCTGTATTATTAATAAGTATATTTATGTATCCACTCTATCTACTTATTTTTTTATAATACAGCTGTCTGTTATTCCTTTATAAATAAGAAAGAAAACAAAACGACCGTTGACTGTGCATAATTCCAAACATTGCAGCGGCATAGGAAGCAATTAAGCCAGATACTATTCCAAATTGTTTCAAGTAGGTTTCAGAAATAACAGAGTTGACGTCTTGTTGACAGAAGAAGAAGAACCCGTGATACTGCAGGATTTTCCTAGATATTCTTCCATTGATATGACAATGGGGCACCTTACGAAATTCAATCAACTGAAGATCTTATTGAGAATGTGAATAACACACAAGAATAACCTCAAGCGATAATGATGAGGACGAAGATGAGTCAATCCATGGTATAATAATACACTCCGCCAGGTATTACTCGTAGCATTCAGAAACACCTAGTGACGTCAATCGACGCTTAAGCAAGACCGTAATAAGCCATTTACAACAAGTTCGAAAGAGATGGATGACAATGACGTCATTATGTGTTTGCTGAATGCTAGACCTTGTTTTTTTGGATCATGAGTCAATCCTAATTTTGTCAAACGCCCAGGCATTATCAGCTGTTACTGTTAGAAGACGCTATATAGCTTCTTTGAATCAAAGCGAAGACGCGCTGCAAAAGTTAAATTATCTTTTAATTGCTAATGCATCAAAATCTTTCTATCAAACCAAAATATCTAAGTGATTACTTTAAATAACGTAATTATAATTACACTATGTATTTAATGTAATTTATAAATGTATTTATAATATAAAACTCACATAAAATAAAGTACTTTGCGTTTTTTCTACCTACTTAATAAGTACTTCCTATGTACCTAGTTAATGATTTTATAACAAAAAATTAAACTAATACAAATAAATGGAGAGAATAGGTTGAAAATAAAACCAGCTAGACATTACCAAATTAAAAACTAAAAATACCAGCTAAAAATAATTTTTGAGAATGTCAATCTGTTCGATCATTAGGTAAATGTCAGTCTGACTTCTTGTACTATAATTTAATCTGTGGCCTGACAACGTGTTTATTCACGTCTTCGACCTTCACCTCGGCAATTAATTATATCTGTGTGCCATATTGGGTGGCGCGATTTTATTTAAATTGGTTATAAATATTGTTGATAATGACGCTAAAATAAACTTTTTTCACACGAAAAAGATTTTTAAAAGGAAAGTTTGAAAGATTATTTTATTTTATACTAGCTGCGCCTCGCGGTTTCACCCGCGGTTAAAAAGTCCTATCCTATGTGCTATTCTAGACTATAATCTATCTCTGTGCCAAATTTCATCCAGATCTGTTTAGCCGTCTGGCGTGAAAGAGTAACAAACATCCATCCATCCATCCATCCATCCATCCATACATACATACAAACTTTCGCGTTCATAATATTAGTAGGACTCCGCGACCCGCGGTGTAAAGAGTAAGACTAAGTTAATCCAGAGTATATGCTACCTCTACACCAAATTTTATCAACATTCGTTCATCCGTTTAAGCGTGGAAGTACGTAACAAACACACACAAACTTTTAAATAAATAGTAGGATGATAAACAAGTATAAACTAAATAAAAAACCTCCGATACTGATTTTTATCAAACACATATCTAATACAAAAAAAAACAAATCAAAATCAGTTCATCCGTTTGGGAGCTTACGCTGCCTCACACACACACACACACAGAGAGAGAGAGAGAGAGAGAGTCGTCAAACTTATGACAGCCCGTTGTTCTTGCGTCGGGGGTTATAAAACCTTTGGACTAACTTTGCGAGTGTTAATATAAGTACCTACCTGGATGTCCGAGCTTTGCTCGGTATTTTTTTTTATTGTGTTTTTTGGAAAATAAACAATTGATTTTAGTCTAACCTCAAAGCAAACACTCATTGACTTCGTGTTACTTAACAACGCCATCTGCTGTTGTGTCGTTAAAGCAATTAGTTGCTCACAAAAAATAGTATTATTATTCGCCAATAGATGTCAGGAAGAGTCATATTTTTGTTATTTTTCTTCCAAGTTTATGTTTAAGTTGATTATCGATAAAACACGAATAAAATGTCATTTTTTAGAAATGATTCCTAGCTAGATGGATTTATCGCCCCCGAAACCCCCTATATACTAAATTGTATGAAAATCGTTGGAGCCGATTCCGAGATTCCAATTATATTTATATATACAAGAATTGCTCATTTAAAGATACAAGATATAGTTACCACCGACAAAGGTATGTCGAATCTTTATCGAGACAGACGTATGTGTGCACATAACCTTGTCACGTTCTCGCGTGGCAAAAAGTGACGAGAAGAATGTTGTCGCGCGCGCACACTAGGGGTGCAGATCATCTGTCTATCTTGTTCCGATGTTATATGTTATTCTACGTTCATTGGTTGGGTTAGCAATTTTATTTTGCTGTCCTTCTACAGGATTATAGGCTTAGGGAGTACTTAACCGAAAATGAAGTACTCATAATTCTGTATAACTTTTACTATGGGACCACGAAATCTCTACGGCACCCTAAAAAGGAACAGCGTCATTTTAATCTCGCGACCAACTAACTTAGTTACCTATTGGTTTTTATGTTATTGTATATTTAGGTTAATGTCAGCACTAAACTACTATCAATTTAATTTTAAAATTATTATTATAAGAAAAACACAAACCCACAGACATCCAATACAGTAGCAGACTATACATAAATTGCTAGTTATTATTATACATATAGATGATCAGTTTGTCCTTTTTATTCCTCAGTAACAATTCAGTAATGGTATCTCTTTCATTTACCTGTTGCAACAAGGTCTCACACATAGACAAAAGACCATCTGTAGCCATGCCGCCATGTATAGCTAAGGATGGTTGTCATGACGACAGCACGTGAAGTTTGGTTGGTTTGATGACATTTATTTTAGTAACAAAATATAGCTTTTTTTGATGATTTTATTGTAAGAAAATCGGTGAACATGGTAGAGTGCAGTGCATACCGATGTGAAAGTGCTTCATACAGCAAATCCTCCATTGGATTTTCTTTTTATCGGTGAGTTTGATGGTTACATTTTTGCTCTTAGAATTGCATTCGTTTTCTCCAAGGAATTTACATAAATGTTCAAACCAAACGGTTTTTTCCGCGGATAATCTATCTTAGATGCTATTTGTTAGTGTTTTTATATTTGAATTAGAGTAATCAGAGCGTAATAAGTAAAATTTATCGGGGTGGGGCAAAATTTGACAGCTCAAGTACCTTTTGCAAAACAGGGAGCGGATTGTGAATCTGAAAAAGTTGATAACATAGACGAATAACTTAACTATTCCTCTGTCCATTGGTCAGTGTCAGAAAACTCTGACATTTAGGGCTTGCCACTAGGGCTATACGAACTTGCTTGCTTAGTGTCAAACCTTTACCTTGGATAAAGTAAATATAGGTTGACTGCCTCGGTGGCTCAGTTGGTAGTGAACCTTCCTTCTAAGCCTGGGGGTGTGGGTTCGATTCCCACCTAGGGCAAACATTAATGTGATGAACATTTGTGTTTGTTCCATGTCTGGGTGTTAATATCTGTTTAAGTATGTATTTAAAAATATCTCTTAAATGTATCTCTGGCAGCCATAGTACAAGCTTTGCTTAGTTTGATATCCGGCGCCCGTGTGTGGAAGCGTCCCGAATTTATTTATTTATTATATTATTATTAAAGATACCTAGTTGAAAGATATTTACTGATTCACAAATAACCTTTATTCCAGATATTCAACTAATAAAAGTAGTAGAAATGCCTGGATAAAAAAAAAACCATTAAGATCCAGGATTGGCAACCCACTTTGGCTAGTGTGCTGTACTCAAAATACTGGCTTGATTTCAGTGCTTTTCCTACAAGATTTCGTCCTGGATCAATTCCTACTTTATTTGAGCTGCAGAAGGAAGTAAGTACCTAACTAATATACAAAAGTATGTAGTCACTCCTATTTTGTAACAGTTTAGTGGCCAGCACTGATG
Organism: Peribatodes rhomboidaria; assembly: GCA_911728515.1. Taxonomy (NCBI): domain Eukaryota; kingdom Metazoa; phylum Arthropoda; class Insecta; order Lepidoptera; family Geometridae; genus Peribatodes; species Peribatodes rhomboidaria. The sequence goes on from OU452190.1 coordinate 6,921,897, forward strand.
TCCGACATGGCCTAGTTATATCCTGATAATACAATTGTATTATTCCAAAACAAATAAACGAGTGTTGTACGTAGCTGTAGATTTCATTTCTACGTTTCCTATAACTTGATAGGTGTTTTTTAATCCTTTAATAGCCTGAAAACCAGTGGGCAAGTAAACCTACGCTTACTTGGTGGAAATAAAATCTTCACAGATAACGAGTCATATAATCTCGATTATAAGGAACAACGAACATCCTTAATGCGGCCCCTACTAAGCTACATGTCTATGTGTGTTTTCATACCACGCTGATAAATACCTAATGTTTAGTCTGCTACTGTATTGGATGTCTGTGAAAATATGTCCCATGAAACTCGCGTCATAAAGATAAATCTGACCACATATTTTATTTATCAAAATCGGTTCACCGTTTAGCAGCAGTAAAAAAAACCAACACGTATTGTTTAATCAATTAAATTAAAAATCATTTAATTCGGAACCAGTCCATAGTCGCACACATAACATAATGTAAATAAAATCAAAATCCAATAGGTAGTTAAAATTAAATAACCGCTTGAAGGGCCTTGGACACTCCCGGTGTCCAAAAACGTTTTTGCCGTCCCAGTGCCTCGGGTACCCAGAAAGTCCAAGGTCTTAAAATCCAAAAATGCTTTTGTCCTGCTTTTACTAATGGATTGAACTACGCTTTACTTTGATTATGACATAACACTACAAAAGTGACAGTCAAATACCAAAAAAATAAAAAATAATTCGTTAATTCAGTGTGTCAATTAGGTTTCGAATTACAAAATCAATGTCTCATCAAATAATTAAAATAAAATCACTAAATTCAATAAAACCAGTCCATCCAATAAACTCAATTCGTTATCATTGCAATAAATTATTATTGTAGAATGGGAATTAAGGACTTTCTTGAGCTCCTTATCCCCCAGGATCCGCTAGTCATAATTCAGTTCAAATTAATTGCGTAAAAGAGAATTCGATTACTAGAATTTAATAAAATATGAACACGTCAACTCGAATTGAACTCGAACAAACGTTGTTCAAATACCGACAGCGTGAAGTATTTATGTGTATTTTAGTTGAAGAGCTAGTGACTGTTACTCTTACTAGGCTGTTTTATACAAATGTTGTTTTATTGTATACCAACTGCGCTACGCAGTTAAAAAGTATAGCCCATTCTTCTTGGCAATAAACGTTGTATATGTATAGCCTCGGAATATTTTTACGGTGATTTGTCTCTTTCGATTCAGTTCAAAAATGTAAAAGAAAGAAAGAGACAAAACACTGGATTACTATTCCAAGGCTATACAACGTTTATTGCTACTAGGGTTTGTGTTAAATTTAGAACAGTAGCAGAGCAACTTTCTCCACTGCGAATTAGCGTAAAGAAATATTAAACAACCACATGTACAAACAACTTTCGAATCTATAATTTAAGTAGGACTGCTAAAACCTAAAGTAAACTGTTTTTAATTTTCCACACATATCGTCACACACCCACACTTCGGACGATATTCAGTCCCAAATGTGACAGGGGAGCGACGAGCCTGTCGCCATAAAAAGAAGTTACGTTACTGTGTTAGAAAATATCACACAATTATGAAGTAAGTGCACCAAACAAAAAAAATCAACAAAATTGAACCAAAAATGTTGTACCTAATTATCTATAGACTTGAAATTAGACAGTCAGAGATAACCTTTTTAAGAGATTTTTATAGTGATATTTTGTTGAAATCAAAACATTTACTAGTACATTAAAATCCACACCATTGTCTCCCCACCTAAATCGAGTATTAATGTAAATAGTTGCTCACTCCGCCGTCGTGATGTCACTTGTTGATGCTGAATGGAAACGAGTTTTTTTATTTGTACGCTTTTTGGGGATTGTAGAAAAAAGTCGTCGAAAGTGCGTGATGCGACTAAGAGTCCTCGCAGACAGGAGACTTTCTATCGGCCGATAGGTTGGTCAGATTCTTAAGACAAACGCGTTTGTCAAATTTCTTGAAAACTATTGGTCAGATTATGATGAAATTTATAAATAAATAAATTCGGGACACTTCCACACACGGTCACCTGACCCCAAACTAAGCAAAGCTTGTACTATGGCTGCCAGAGACTGATATACATACTTAGATTTGGCATGTACAATTAAATGAAATATATCTCCGCCCCTATGTTTTTGGTTTTCTAAAACGTCCTCAAAAGAAAATTGAGCTACGAGTATGAAAAATAACAACATTTGTAAGGGTTCACTTTTCACTGATTTATTTAATAGATAGACAAAGCAAATCAAAAATCCCTTTACATAGGGAGGTTGTCCACATCATTAGCTTTTAAATTAATCTATTATTATATGGGCCATTTTAGTTATTTAAGAATGATTGAAGAAGTGCAAAAGTCATAAAAATGATTGAAATTGCAGTTTATCACTATGTAGATAACTTTAGAGGCTCGTCAGTATCTTTACTTGCTCTCTTCGCTCGTCGTCTTCTTCTAGACGAAATGGCAATAGAAAACCTTTAGCCAATGAGAAATTACTCTAAAGAGGTAGGCGGACTTTTAATCAGTGTGAGTGTGAAGAGGTATGCAAATGCGCACATTACAGTAATATACTACCGGCCGCAATTGATGCCTTCAAACTAGGACTAGCAGCAAACCCGACCACACTATCAGCCGACATAACACATTGCACACTGTACATAGTAGGATCTAATAGGTATTTTTGTGTGTTAATTTGATTGCTTTGACATTATTGTATGACATTTTTTTATTACTTAGTAGGCTTGCGTTTGGACGCCAACATGCCTGATGATAAGCAGTGATGCGGCCTACGATGGAGCACGCTTGCCTAGAAGAAACCGATTCACTCGAGACTTGAAGACACCCAGTTATACGTGTCATGGAACACACACTCCGGCAGAGTATTCCACACCCTAGCGGTCCGTATGAGAAATAAGGAACCAAAGCGTTTCGTGCATTATCTAATTCTTGTATTGTTGACATTTTTTTATTTGATTGCTTATCTATTTATTTTTGCACTTACTGACATTTTGATTACTAGTTTTATTAATTCAATTTATCAATTTACATCTAAATGTATTAATTATTAATGTAGTGCAATTTATCACGATAATAATGTGAATTCTACTCTAATTATTTAATTCAAACTTGTGTAAGTCTATGGTACTTGATAAATAAATTATTTATTTTTATTATCCAAGATATTTATTACACTTCTTATTTTTCTAATTTCTTTTACAATAAATGGATATAAAAACAAATAATATAAAAAAACTTAAAAACTAGGATGCCACCGGCAGCGGGGCGAGGCCCAAGCTACCGGTGGTTAGGGCTGCAGAGTGAGGAAACTTCTGACAATACGGCACGTGTCTAGGATCACTGCCGACTGTATCTGGCCCTTGATCTAACTGTCTAACGAGAGCCTCTTGAGATGTTGGTCGAGGCTCTTCGCTATGAGACCATATACGACGATATGTGACGACTATTATTATTATTATTTATTATAAAGTCTCCCGTCTGCGGGGACTCTAAATAAGCATGTGACATTCATCGACCTGCAGATTTTTAGAGGACATCTTACTTGTAATACTTATCTTTTTTCATGCGTTATATTTTATACTTTGATGCTTTTATATACATACTTACTTACGAGATTATCCTAAAGTAAGTAGTATTACTTTATTTTGCTTCAAAGTGGAAAAAAAAAACGAAAAAAAACAAACGAGGGAAAATGAAAAGAAAACTAAAAGAGTAAAAAGTTAAATTAAATTAAATGATACAAAGAATACTAGAATGTGGCTTTGTTATTTTTCTCTTTTATTTTTTACTGAATACAGTAGACTTGAAAAGAATCGGCCCCTATGTGGAGCAGTCAACTCACTTACTCAAACTCGGACACTGGCCGAATCAACCCTTACCTAAGTGGAGTGGTCGACTTACCTGTAGGCGAGTTTTTTGAGTGGGTGAGTTGCCGCCTAAACTGTGGTCTTACCAAATAATAAATTAATGGCTCTGTGAGCTTTAGGCCTCGCGACTGACGGTATGTCTTGCTTTATAGGTCGTATTCCTGAACCGATTCTTGTAAAATTTTGTGAGTTTTTTTTAAATATATCTTCGCAATAGACCCGGCAAAAAATGTTGTAATTTTCGAACCTACTCACAAAATTTTAAGAGAATCGGTTTAGAAATGCGACCTGTAGCGGAAGACAAAGATCTGGACAGAGATTCAGACAGAAATTGGACATACAAAAGCATTTTTGTCGAAGCTGAAGAATAGACGCTTCGCTCGCGATCGCTAGTGCAGTCGATAATAGGTTTTACCATGACTTTCGATTCTCAGGAAACAGCCTATGTTTACTAGTCTAGTTTAAGTCTAGTTTAAGTTTACTAAGTTTTGTCATTTTTTTTTTTTTTTAAATGTAGAATAGGTCGGCGTTTGACCACCAATTTGCCTGATGTTAAGCGACGTTGTGGTCTAAGATGGAGCACAACGACCTTTAAGGTACTTATTCACTCTAGCTTTGAAGTTTTGTAGAGTGAACAAGTACAAAGACGGCAGTTGAGTGAGGCGCTACAAGTGCGCTACTGCTCAGACCCGTCTTCGGAACGGTTACACCGGACTACATCCCGAAACACGACTAGTACATTTCACGGCATGGCTTGGTCCGGTGGGTGGTAACTAGCCACGGCCGAAGCCTCCCACCAGAGTTGGCTATTACCCGGTTAGCACTACCCGGGGACCACGTGTAGGGAATCAGAATAGAGTACACTCCTACGGACGTGGGTAGCTCAGCCCAGAATATCGGTTCAGTCGCTGATGTTTATTAAAGGTACATCCATACATACATACTCGTATAATCACGCCTCTTTCCAATAGGGGTAGGCAGAGACCACTTCTCTCCACTTGCTACGCTCCTGGCATACATCTTTCGCTTCTTCTACTTCCTAAGTCTTCATACACGCTTGTCGGTTATTAAAGGTTAATTGAAATAAACAGAAAGGGAAACAAATAGTATGAAAAGAGAAAGAATATGTATTTTTTCATAACAATTAATAATTAAAATTAATTACAACTTGTTTTTCTTTCAATTTCACAAGCAAAGTCAACTACTGAAAATTATTAAAATTTAATTTGTCTGACATTGTACCAATTAATATCATATCAGTTTCGATTTAAACGTATCCGATTGTGTTCAAATAAATTATTAATGAGATTGCATTGCACTTGTGTACTCAATTATTTATTTTAATTGAATTGAAAATGTTCAATAATCGACGTACAAAAACCACAAAAGTGCCAGAAGGACTCGAGCACGATGGGTTCCGTATCATTATCTATAAAAACGGCAAAAAAATAATTTAATATAATATTATTTTAGGATGTTGTTTAGTGTTTGTTGTCATAGCGGCAACAGAAATGCATCATCTGTAAAACTTTCAACTGTCTAACTATTACGGTTCATGAGATACAGACAGACAGCTTGGTACAACTTATTGCAACTAAAGATAGAAAATAGATGTAGGTGGCGCATAATTTGTGAAGGGTTTGTCAGTAATTCTCGAAAGACGCAATTGCCCCGGTTAACCCTAAATAGATATTATTAGGAACGTGATATCCTACTAATATTATAAAAGCGAAAGTTTGTAAGAATGGATGGATGGATGTTTGTTACTCTTTTACGCCAGAACGGCTGAACAGATCTGGATGAAATTTGGCAAAAAGATAGATTATAGTCTAGAATAGCACATAGGATACTTTTAGGATACCGCGGGTGAAACCGCAGGGCGCAGCTAGTTATAATTATAAAGGCGAAAGTTTGTAAGAATGGATGGATGGATGTTTGTTCCTCTTTCACGCCAGAACGGCTGAACTGATTTGGATGAAATTTGGCACAGAGATAGATTATAGTTTAAAATAGCACATATTATACTTTTTAACCGCGGGTGAAACCGCGGGGCGCAGCTAGTTATATATATATTATGTATCCGAATAATATCTATTTATATCTTTATCTACCTAAAAAGCTATTATGCAATCAACCTAAGTTAAACACATCGTTTTATAACTCTGCCCAATAGTTAATAGACATCATTTATAATGCCCGATCAATTTGATATATTCAGTAGGTACTAATAGGTAATCACATGTTGGGCATTTATCATACTGCCGAACTTCATAAATAATTTCCTATTAATCACTTCTTCAATAACCTAAACACATTATTCAGATGGTTATTATCCTATCGTATCGTAACTAATATTATAAATTCGAAAGTAAGTTTGTTCGTTTGTTTGTTTGTTTGTTACGCTTACACGCTTTAACTACTTAGACGATCATCGTTAAATGTAGCAAACACGTTATGACATAACATATCGTCACTCTTTTCCCCCGAGGGGGCTGGCAGAGGTGTACAACACTCACATTTCACGGGACGATATTCAGTCCCAAATTTGACAGGGGGCGAGCCTGTCGCCATACACCGGGCTCCAGTCATGTAGCAGATGACATACAATATGCACAATGAACCAATTGGTGCGTGTCTTCGGCCGAACCCGCTCCCTCTGGCTTGAGAAGCGGGCCTTCTCCGGCTAGGCTATCATCGCTTTATCAGAGTTTTAACACGTTATCAGAGGTACTGAAAAGGACATAGGGTACCTTTCATCCCGAAAAATAACGGTTCCTGTACTCTCGCGGGTGAAACCGCGGTGCGCAGCTAGTCCTAACTTCCTAACTAATATTATAAATGCGAAAGTGAGTTTGTTCGTTTCTTTGTTTGTAACGCTTTCACGCCCAAATTAATCAACCGATCATCATGAAATTTTGCACACACGTTGTCTGGAGTCAAAGGACATTGGGTACTTTTTATCCCGAAAAAATACACGGTTCCTGTGGGACCGCGGGTGAAACCGCAGGGCGTAGCTAGTATACATTATAATTTTCTTCGCTTCAAAGTCACATCATAGGATATACCTACGCCAATGCTAGCCATGGTCACAGTGGACTGCTTTAGATCACCGGATGTGTGACGTCACCGCCATGACATTGACATTTCTATTTACTCTGCAGTTACGTCATCGGCGACACGCGGGAAACCGGCTCGGATAGTGTATTCAACACGCGTGCTATGCGCATTAGTATGAGTAGGTGTGTAGGGTCAACTAGGGCAAATGCGTCTTTCAAGAATTTCTGACAAACTCTTCACAAATTAGGCGCCAATTTTGTTTTAGAACGCTATACCTAGTGGAGTATATTGTTGTACCATGGTAGATACAAAACCTGAAAAATCAGAGTTTACTTTTCAAACAATCAATTTTCAATAAACTTAATCCCACATTAAAAACGACAGTAGCGTTATGATTAAACTGTAGGCTCAACTGGGGCAAATGCGTCTGTGGGGCAATTGCGTATTTCGAGAATTACTGACAAACTCTTCACAAATTAGGGGGCACCCACATCTTTTTTCTATCTTTAGTTGCAATAATCTGTACAAGATTGCCTAATTTGTTAAGGTTTGTCAGTAATTCTCGAAAGATGCAATTGCCCAACAGACCAATTGACCCTACAGTTTAATCTTAACTGTCCAATAAAACACTGCTGTCGTATTTGAACCCTGATTTTTCCGGGTTTTGTACCTACCATGGTATAACAATATACTCCGCCAGGTATAGCGTTCTAAAACAAAAAATAGTGCGTGGAGTCCTTCCGCGCGGAAGAAGTGAAACTTCTGTGTATCTTTCTTCATCGCGCATGCGTTCGAGTGCCACGCATACACTCTTGCTCTGTCTCTTTCTATTCCCCCTCCCCAGGAGCGTTAAACGTTTAACGCAACCTTGTTGGAAGTCGCATTAGAAGTTTCACTTCAGAAAGGTCACGTGGGTGACACGCGCTTACGTCAATCGATGCTAAACAAGACCGGAAATAGTTATTTTCAACAAGTTCGAGAGAGACGACGACGATGAAGAGTGACGTAGTTGGGTGTCAACTGCCGAAACGCCAGCCCTATACTATAATCTATAACTTTAGATTAAGACTTGACAATTAACCCACCTCTACCCGTATGCCCCTTAAATAATGACGATTAAATACCAGTTAATAAAAATCACGGTCCGGAGTCCGTGGAGCGTAATTTCTCAAAAAAAAAAAAACGCCAGACATTGTTTTCCTGGATCATGGTATCTACAGTATCATAAATTATAATCTACATATTAAACTAAACAACTCAGATATGACTTAAAAAATTAGTCGAAATAAATTTATTTGATTTGATTTGACTTAGACAATACAAAAGATATCATCACGCATATACACATATCGTCACGCCTTTCCTCCGAGGAGGCTGGCAGAGGTGTACAGCACCCACACTTCGCCTGACGATATTCAGTCCCTAATGTGACAGGGAGCGAGCCTGTCGCCATACACCGGGCTCCAGTCATGTAGCAGATGACATACAATACGCACATATGTTCACACAACGAGCAAATTGGTGCGTGCCGTCGGCGGGTCCGAACCCGCTCCCTCTGGCTGGAGAGGCGGGCCTTCTCCGGCTAGGGTATTATCGCTTCCTTCATTACGTCATTCAATAACACTAGAACGGTCGAACTGATTCCGGACGTAGTAAATATGTGCTACTGCATACTTGAGTTCTACAAATCAAAAAAATATTGTTATCTACCCTTTTTTCGGCTAATTAGAAGAGCAAGTTAATATGTTAGATATAGTGTTATTTGTCACTGTACTCAAGTTCAACAACAAAGCTCTTCAAGGGTGTGTCAACAAAACCCTTGATAATTGAAATTTGATTTCATATCTTTAGTGAAGAACTCGACTTTAATCAATAGTATTTTTCCACACTTTTATAAACCTTCCTTTTAAAATTTTGTTTTGTCGATATAGCTATATATACGAGTATTTATATAAATCTAGACATATAGACTAACTATATAAATATCTCTCTCTCTCTTATCCCTATTATGGTGGAAATTCCGCCAAAACGCATTAAGCGTTTCAAATTAACTTTTCTTATAAGAACTGCAGAGGTGTGGAACTCGTTGCCTGCGTCTGTCTTTCCACCTAAATGCAATCCGGGGGTGTGTAAGAGTAAAGTGTATAGGTATCTCCTAGGCAAGCGTGTTACACCTTCGATCACGTCGATGCTTCCCATCAGGCGAGTCAGTGGTCAAACGCATGCCTAGTCTGTTGTAAAAAAAATCTAAATGTAGTAAATAGCTTCACCCTTAGCATTAAACGTTATATGGCCTTGGAATAGTTATATAGTCTTTTGTATTACTATTATTACTGTATACATTACTATTCTGTGACCATACAAAATTTATTAGATAAAGAGGTAACAATTCAATCTAACATTATTTAACAATACTAAAGGTGAAGACTTAAACTGACTAAATCTTCCACAAAGAGAACTAATCTTCTGGCTTAATTAAAAAAGTACACAGTTAATCTTTCTAAGCTTTTAGATTTACAAAAGTTAATTTTCTAGACCATACCTAAGCTTTGCACAAGCAGTTGCAAAATCCATTAATTCTCATTATGGCCTACGAACGCCAAGTCTAATATTTACACTACATGTCATATTTGCTTAAGGCAGTGAATCAACAATGGATTTGCATCATTATTCAGCGTGAGGATAATTCTGTTTCTACACGGTACGGTAACATGCGCATTGCGCATGTCACATGAGGCTCATGTCACATGCAGGTTATGCAACGTGTAAACTACTATGCAAGGAAAGGCATGGGATAGGCACAAGTAAGGAGTAAATTATAACATAACATATCGTCACGCCTTTCCCCCGAAGGGGCTGGCAGAGGTGTAATACAACACCTACACTTCGCCGCACGATATTCAGTCCCAAATGGACAGGGGGCGAGCCTGTCGCCATACACCGGGCTCCAGTCACATAGTAGATGACATACAACACGCACATATGTTCACACAACAAACAAATTGGTGCATGCCGTCGGCTGAGTTCGAACCTACTCCCTCTGGTTTGGGAGGCAGGTCTTCTCCAACTAGGCTATCATCGCTTCGTAAGTAAATTATAGTTTGAAAGAAGAAAGTAGTATCTAAGAACACATGTGTAGCTCGCGTCTCTACTCTCGCCATCACCATAAATCAAGCAAGTCACTTACGCACGTGGCTTGCTCACGCATGCTACCTTTACTTGTTTCAGCTACTTGGACCGTGTACACGCCCCATAATGCCAGGACTGAAGCAGGAAAAGTTCATGAAATATTGGCGAAACGCCACTTTTGAGGTATAATTAGTGTTTGGACAAACGTTATGCTTGCCAAACGGGATGTCACTGGGGGGCTATTCCTGCGCGTGAGATGAGATGAGATTTTATCTTGGTCACTCTCACACCTATGACGTTTTAAATGAGAGCAACAAGAACGAAAGAAGGTGAGATGAGAATTTCAAATCTCCGAATAGGGTCCCTGGTTTTAACAGTTAGTTAATTTATAGAAAATGTTTACAAATTATGCTTACCAACAGTAATGATGATATGGATTCTGTATCCTACTAATATTATAAACGCGAAAGTTTGTAAGAATGGATGGATGGATGTTTGTTACTCTTTCACGCCAGAACGGCTGAACAGATCTGGATGAAATTTGACACAGCGGTATATTATAGTCTAGCCGGTAGATTATGGTTTAACCGCGGGTAAAACCGCGGGGTGCAGCTTATTAATATAAATTAGATCACTTAATCTAGCTTTAAATTTAAGTGAACGATACAATAGTTGAACAAACTTGCTAAAAAATATGGACTTTTATTAGATCTATTTGTAGCAGTGCAGTGCGTATAAGCCCTTATCGAATTAGAAGGCCGAAAATATTTATTTTATTGTGTAAATTTCTGTAAGGACATGGACATTATTAATAAGGGTCAATTGCGGAAGTTCGGGTTTTCTTTTTTATTCGTAATTAACTGCTCAACAGAGCTTAAATTGATAAAATCGTCTTGCGCCACCGAAAGTTAAAATGAACCTTGAGTTAATACAATACTAGAGTGACATCGTAGTCCGCATCACTGCTTATCATCAGGCATGTTGGCGGCCAAACGCAAGCCTATTAAAAAAATATATGACTTAATTAACCATGTGTTTAAGAATTTAACTCCGTATCTCTAAGTAAGCCTAAATGATATAAGTATTAAATTAGTATTTAGATTAGAATTGCTTTGAATAATTGAAATTATTTATATACACAATTATGTTACTGTACAGAATTCTAAATTCAAAAATTTTGATAGGTACGTAAAAAAAATATAAGAATTTGTATTTATCAAAAAGTCTTTTAAATTTAAACTAAATTAAAATATGGACAGCAAAATTAAAATTAGTTTTCTTTTAAATTGGTTGGTTAATTATTTATTTATTACTAGCTGTGCCTCGTGGTTTCACCCGCGTCTCACAAGAACCGTTATTTTTTTCGGGATAATATCTTAATTTTTTCTTTCATAAGATCTTTCTCCTGGCAATAATAAACACAACAAAAAAATTAGCGAAAATGTTCCATCTGTTCACGTGTGATGCGAAGACCAAGGGAAATGGTGATTCATTTTTATACATATACAGCGTTATAGGTACCTAATCAAAAACCTCTTAAGGGTTCATTGTACTCAATATGAACAACTTTTACTAAAGAGCGAACTCCAAAATCGCGAAAAAAAAATTCAGCTGTTCCATACATTTTGTCTCAGGTGATTGAACTTTTTGTATGGAACAGCTGGTTTTTTTTTTCGCGATTACAGGATTGGCTTCATGGTAAAAGTTGTTCGTATTGATGAGTACAATGAACCCTTAAAAGGTTTTTGATTAGGTACCTTTAACCCTGTATAGAGATTTGGTTATTTTTGGATTATTAATTAGCTTTAGTCTTTACGAAAAAGGTAATGCAAAATAGCAGGCTAAGAAGAAAACCGTAAAGCCAATCAGAACTCTTGAATCCCACATACCGTACGCATGTACTCAATACCAGTACGCATTATCACAATGTTATGTATTACCCATAACCTACGCCATACTTGACTGTTCAACCTCAAGTACCGTATCGAATCGCGTAACCGAACATCCGGCAATTTGGGCTGTGTGGCAACACCGCTTCCTCCTTCATTGGCCTTGTTTATTTAGTGTAATCAGGTAGATCAGGGAGTGTGATCAGGTATTATATGTCATCTGCTACATGACTGGAGCCCGGTGTATGGCGACAGGCTCGCCCCGTGTCAAATTTGGTATTGAAAACTGTCCGGCGAAGTGTGGGTGTTGTATTACACCTCTGCCAGCCCCCTCGGGGGAAAGGCGTGACGATATGTAATCAGGTAGATGCAACAGTTAAGAAGGTAATGTGGGTTGCTCTTGTTCGTTATGTAACACCAACATGGGTTCATGATGGTAATGATTTGTTTCCGACGCTGCGCGACCATGGACTTTATTGCGCGGTGATACGATTCGCGGTCGCGCAGCGTCGAAAACAAAACGTTACCATCATGGCTATTAGATATCATGGTAGGCCCCCGGCCCAAAAAAATATGTTACCTTAAAACAGTTGTTTAAGTATTCTATTTAACGCTATGCTACAGCAATTTTATTGTGGTAAACCTTAAAACATGTGAAACTTTTGTTACTAAATGTAACCTAAAATTATTGAAATATTAATTGAGTCAAGTAGGAAAAAGAACAATCAAAAGGTTAAAGAGGTCAGCTTGTTAGCAGGTTCAAAGTAATGTCAAAATTAATTAAATGTCCAATGAAGTATACTCAATGTAGCTGCTACAGCATGGTGCAGGTGATGTATTTATTTATTTTCCCACGTTTATTGCTTAACTTACCACAGTTATTGACGATTTCGTATTTTAGTATTGTGATATTCATAATCGCATTCGAAAACGACACTCAGTCATGAATTTCGATTTAAAATGTCTATGTTAAACAAAGTACTTAGTAGCTAGAGTCTAAAATTAATTTAAGTTCAAAATTTTATTATTCTAAATTCTTTTGATAATAATTGTCTCTCTTTTTGTAAATTTTATAATCCATTTTAATGTATTTTTCTTTGAATGTGTCAAGTTTTAAATTGTAAGTTGTGTATAGTCGTAAGTGGACTTAAAGTTTAAAGAGCTTCCTTTTGATGTATTTAGTTAAATTTTTGTCTGTAACTGTACCTTAACCAAATAAAAAAAAAAACTAGTTTTACCATATTTAGGCCCACTTGCTAAAACGACGCTGAGTCATGAATCTCGATTTAAAGCAGTTTTTATATAAAGAGATATAAAACAACAATTATTTGCAAACGGAACAATATGTATCATATTATTATGTCCAATCACTATGCTAGAATAAAGGCGCGAACCCACCGTGGCGCACGTTTGTTACGGCCACGCGACGCATTTTAGCTGCGTGGATTCGTTTGTAAGACAACGTGGGTCTACGTTTCCACCGCATCACACGCTATGAACCCACGACTATGTAAAACTGTAGCGTGGTGGCACTGAATTGACGTCACGAGGCTTGCGGAAACATGTTCCCAATGTGCTCAACGCATAGCCGTGTACCGCCGTGCACAGCGTGCATGGCGTTGAGATGCGTGGGTGGCTTATTCGGGCAAGCCACGCGTGTAGCAATGACGTCATGAACCTCATATTCATGCGTAGCGTGTCCGTGGGTTGCGGTGGATACTTTGACATACATTTTTTTGCAAAGCGAAGCTAGACACACGTGCGTAGCCTTTCTGTGCGCCGCGGTGGGCCAGCGCCTTAAAAACGGTATTAAACTCCGGAGCGGAATGGAAACAGCCTCCAGCATAGAGTGATCCAGAAATCAATTCAAAGAGACCAAACAGGAACGTACCCATATTGAAAATATTGATGCAGGATCAAGGTAATGCCGCTTACCTTCCTATCCCAAGATTTCCGAAAGAAGGCCAAACATCAAACCCCTGTAATCCCCAAGGGATGGGCACTACGCAGGACTAAGTATAACAGAGCTGGGCTTAGAGTTCAACTTCGTAGAGTCATATTAGTACTGTATGGGGACTCAGTTGCGAAACTCAGAAACCCACGTCAGTCGCTCGCAGCTGCGATCGGCCGCAATGCAAGGAAGTGCACCTTGTCTTACTTCCAATTAGCGATGTAAAAGGTTGAATGCGCTACTGGTGTCATTTTCTCAGATTAGTACAGACGATTTTTTTTTACACATAAGTGTAGAATCTAGAACCTAGTCTCTAGTCTCTCTAGTCTAGACTCTAGAATCTAGTCTAGACCATAAGGTCTAGGCTAGATTCTAGAGTGTCTTTAAGTTATTATTGCCTGGTTTTTCTAGATATAGATAGATATATTTTCTAGATAAAGATAGATATTTATAAAATAATTAGATAGACTATCTATCTATATAGATAGTCTATCTAATTATTTTATTGTTTCTAAAAAAATGTTTGTATCTGATAGTTTTTATCTTTACCGTGTACTTTTTGAAATAAAAAATTATTATTTATTATTATTATTATCATCACTAAATGATCATGACGATGAGTACAAACTCATCGTCATGGTCATTTAGTTAGATCATCTAAGGCACAAATCTTTTAAATACGTCCTACATTTATAGTCTAGACTCTAGTATGTTTTTAAGTTGCCAGTGATCAGTTTTTCTAGATAGAACGTGCTCTACCATCGATTCGATCGTCATGATCATTTAGATCAAGCGGGATCTATTAAAGAGGATAGATCACATAAAACTGCGACGCGTTGTCGCACTTGTCGCATCGCAGTTCGAGGTCGCACTACGGGTCATGAGAACTTGATAATTGATTTGCTTTAGGAAACCGAACAGTAAGACTGAGCGCCGCATCCTAAAACCAGGCTCAGTCATGAAGAGACGCCTAGCCCCAAGCAATCGTATCGCAGAATTTTCCTGCATTGCGTATTTGCATCGTGCCTATTCGCACTTTTGTGTGATTACCTATCATGAAATTAACTCAATGGGGCGGCGCGTCGCACGAGCTATAACAAGTAAAAATTTTTTTTTTTATTAAATTTATTTTAAAAATTAAAATATCCCGACACCGATTTTCAAAAAACACAGCTAAGAACACTCCCGTCTAATTCACATAATAAACAAAAAAAAAACAAAATCAAAATCGGTTCATCCTTTCGGGAGCTAGGATGCCACAGACAGACTAACGCACACACACACACACACACACAGAGAGAGAGAGAGAGAGAGAGAGAGACGTCAAACTTATAACACTCCGTCATTTTTGTGTCAGGGGTTAAAAATATCAACTACGTAATGAAATTGCACATCAGGCAGTATTTATATACTAGTAGGTATTTATTACCATTTATGTTACTGGGTTTCATTTTGTCACTGTTTCTCATTGGAGTGTTACCCTAATTTTGTAACACCTGCATTCAAGCTGAGGCACTGACTCTAACTGTATCACTCCACGGTCCTGAATAATACATTAGTCGTAATAGACGATGTGTGATCCAAGTCGTTACTAATTATACTGTTCAGAACTACCCGCATTAAAAATGAACGAGGATAAGTTGGGTAGTTCCCAGAGTGCGTGCGTATACCGAAGGGAAAGGAGCGTAAGTAAATGTTTCATTAGCTGTTGGAGAAGTGGCTGGTGGAGAAACGAATGTGTTTGGCCTTAGATACCGTTCTGAAAATGCTACAGAAATGTTTTATCCAAAGAATTTTTTTTACTAAATATGTCGATGATTAATTAAAAAAAATATTTAAAAGAAATAGCATGATTCAGCTTAGTGGTTATTAAATTTATAGCTTGATAGCATAACATAACATATCGTCACGCCCTTCCCCCGAGGGGGCTGGCAGAGGTGTAATACAATACCCACATTTCGCCGAACGATATTCAGTCCCAAATGTGATGGGGGGCGAGCCTGTCGCCATACACCGGGCTCCAGTCATGTAGCAGATGACATTGATAAAAGCTTAAAAAAACAATCGACTTTAAACAACTTGACTTCGAAATTTCATGAAGTTCGGATTAACGTACTCAAGTTTTTAATTTTTTTTATTTAGTGACTTCTGCCCATACTTAAGTTGTTGTCGAACAAACAAACGCCGAATTATCCCAGTAGACTGAGTAGCATCTGCTGACTCAGTAGCATCTGCTACACGACTGGAGCCCGGTGTTTGGCGACAGACTCGCCCCCTGTCACATTTGGGACTAAATACCATCCGGCGAAGCGTGGGTGTTGTAATACATCTCTGCCAGCCCCTTCGGTTCGGGAGCAGACGTGACGATATAATTATGTTATGTTATCAAGAATTGCTGTAAAAATTGATTAACCGTTTCTATTTTTGACCAAGACTTATCTATTAATCATAAACAGCTCACGTTTAGTACCAACTTCCGATCGTTGAAATATCTTAACGATACGTGTTTTATCTCCATAATGAATTTGGTGGCGGAAATCCTACAGGTAGATAAAATAGATAAATGTTGTTCTACGGTCAATAAGGCTGATAAACAACGTAGGTAAGTAAGGCTCGTTCACACTCGTAACATGTTTTGTAAGACACCATTTTGTTATACATAATCGTCTATCATACCATATCAACATAACATATCGTTCGCCTTTTCCCCGAAGGGGCTGGCAGAGCTAAACAATACAACTCTTACAAAATAATTACAGTAATCCTACTATCCTATCCTACTTCCTACTAATATTATAAAGGCGAAAGTTTGTAAGAATGGATGTATGGATGTTTGTTACTCTTTCACGCAAGAACGGCTGAACAGATCTGGATGAAATTTGGCACAGAGATAGATTACAGCCTAGAATGGCATATAGGATACTTTTTAACCGCGGGTGAAACCGCGGGGCGCAGCTAGTGAGTAATATTATAAACGCGAAAGTTTGTAAGAATGGATGGATGGATGGGTGTTTGTTACTCTTTCACGCCTAAACGGCTGAACAGATCTGGATGAAATTTGGCACAGAGATAGATTATAGTCTAGAATTGCACATAGGATACGTTTTAACCGCGGGTGAAACCGCGGGGCGCAGCTAGTACTTAAATAAGGCTAAACCAAGTTTTTAATAGGCGGCCTTATCGCTCAAAGCGATCTTTTCCAGGCAACCTGTAATGTGTCATAGAATAAGTATATGTTCACACAATGAACAAATTGGTGCGTGCCGTCGGCTGGGCTTGAAACCGCTTTCTCTGGCTTGAGAGGAACCTTGTCCAACTAGAAAACCATCGCTTCCAAGAATCGACAATTTAAAAAAAAACTTTTTAGGGTCGAGAAGTTAGCCCTAGTGCCAGAATCTAAATAACCAACCAAGGAAGTGAGTTGAGTTCTAAATAGCCAAGAAGTGACATCATAACTGCTTCAAAATCAATAAAACGGATGCATAAATTAGCACGTACAAAGTACAACAACTTGTCGCATTGCAACAAGACACGACAACAGTGTGTACTAGCCTTCTGCCCGTAGATAAGAAATACCAATACTGATAAGTTAATACGATAATCCGAAGCTTGGGGGTAGTGGAGCGTGTTAGGACCGTGACGTATCGGGTGACATGACAATGTGTAGATTTAGGCAGCGATTTTGTATTCCAGGGATGTAGGGTGAGTACAACGTGCTGGAAAAGATACTGCTCTATAACACATGTTCCATTTAATTGTAGTCACTACATCTACTACTACAATCATGAATATATTTATTTATTTACTTACTTATTTAATAGTTTTTTTTTTATTTTTTTTTTTTTTTTACTTATTTATTTACTAGCTGTTGCCCGTAACTTCGTTCGCGTTTATTCAGAAAATAGTATTAATAAACCCTCCTCGTGATATTTATTTTATTTTATTTATTTATTAATATGAACGCATTTAAGCAATTATACATATCAAAATTTCAGAATTAGAGTCAGATTTCACATACTATAATACACATAATCTAAAATTATTAGTAGAAATGTCAAAACGAAGTTAGTCTAACTAAATTAATATAATTACAAAATGTCAAATAAATTTTTAAATGCTATACTACTAATTATCAAATTATGAATAAATAATACGTTACCAATGAGACCAGTCCAACATTTAAAAAATACTGGCTGGTTTTGAGCGGAGTTTTAATTTTTAGTTGTCAGTTGTTATTTTAGAACCTACTACGTACTATTCTGTGATGTCTGACGCATTTGGTAAGCGGCGCGTTATTTTTATATTAATTCACAGAATTTCATGACAAAAAGATTTATTTACTCAGAAAAAAAAATCCAAAAACCTTCCTTGTGACATACTGCAACTATTTATTAAATTTCATCCAGATACGTTCAGCCGTTTAGCCGTGAAAAGCCTACAAACAGACAGACAGACATCGATTTCGATGTTATAATTAGTAAGGGTTCATTTACACACGTAAGTACAAACAAAAGATACAAAATTTCAACTTCATTTAAACCTTAACTAAGCGTGGTAAATGAAAATTACGTTAACAATTAATATGAGAGCCAAAAACAGTAAGCCTTGCAAAGTAGTCCTTACTAGGATGACCCGTGTCGCGAACTACTGCAGTCCACCTATCTCACTACATGGCCGAGCAAACGTCGATATAATATCATTATAATAGAATATAATGGATGGCGGAATGGTTTTCGCCTTATCTTATTGGGACCAAATTGGTGCTTAATTGTGGATAGAGACAAAAGCTCATTGACCCTTCATGTGATCAGGGTTCATAAACATTTTTCAGACCAGAATTATACTTATTTACAATGAATATTTCTTTCAAAATAAACTAAATACTTAATACTAAATACAATAAATTACTTAAAAATATGGAACTGTCACGTGTAACTGTCGGAGTTATCAACAACCATCGATTTGGATTTTTGAGTAAGTCCTCATTCGAATCTCTGCTCTACATAGTATAAAACAAAGTCAGTCTTTCCATGTCAGATCTTCTCTTAGTTTGTCTTTCCGCTTACTTTTCTTAAACTACGCAACGGATTCTGATGCGGTTTTCTCAACCAGCTAAATTATTTTTTAACAGGTTTATTAGGCACTGTGAAAAGCCGGAGTGAATCGCTAGTGTTAGATAAAAAACTTATTCCCATAATTATGCACGGGGTGTATTATTATCATCATCATCATCATCATGTCAGCCCCACTGCTGAACAAAGGCCTCCCCCAATGATCTCCACAACGCTCGGTTTTGCGCTGCCCGCATACAACGGCTTCCCGCAACCCTCACCAGATCGTCAGTCCATCTTGCGAACCGACTTAGTGTGGGAAGGCCTGGAGGCCTTCCCACACTGCGTCTTCTGATTCGTGGTCACCACTCGAGAATATTTCTGCCCCGTCAGCCGTCAGTTCTACGAGCGATGTGCCCTGCTCACTGCCACTTCAGTTTCGCAATTCTTCGGGCTATGTCGGTTACTTTGGTTCACCTACGGATTTCTTGATTTCTAATTGACTACCGACTGCTTCGGTGGCTCAGTCGGTAGTGAACCTGCCTTCTGAGCTTGGGAGCGTGGGTTCGATTCCCACCTAGGGCAAACACTCATGTGATGAACATCTGTGTTTGTTCTATGTCTGGGTGTTATAATTTATTTAAGTATGTATTTAAAAATGTTATGTATGTTTATCAGTCTCTGGCAGCCATAGTACAAGCTTTGCTTAGTTTGGGGTCAGGCGACCGTGTGTGCAAGTGTCCCGAATATTTATTTATTTAATCCTATCTCGCAGGGAAACTCCGAGCATAGCCCTCGGGTCTGTGACATATTTTTGCGACTAAAACAATAGGTGACCACACATCAAACTGACTCACTCATCCACGGAGTAAAGTGTGTCATGGTGGCTACAATTATATGGGACAACACAATATAGCGCGGTGTCTCTTCTAGTAACGTAGTAGATAAATTCACAATGGACGTAGGTACTTAAATAGACACGTAATTGTTTTTTTTTTTTTTTTTTTTTTTTTTTGGATGACTATATGCTGTTGGCCACTGAGGCCTCGACAGCGTACCGGGCATTAGGCAAGCGCAGATGGCGCAGGGCCTCAAAAATGCTTACAAACTATGGGCGACGAGCGCAAGGGCACCTCTGAGGTACGGCCTCGGCTTGGGCTGTCACCGAGGGAGGGGCGTCGAATTGCACGTAATTGTTTGTTCATGTAGGCTTGGATAATACGATTTTAGTGATGTACACTTAATTGATCGATTGTAGTGACGAATAATTTAATATATTTGCTTACAAAGTGACTTTAACGTGCTTGTTCGTTTGTTAGATTGCTTCTTTTGCTTATGTAGATGGACTAGTATATTTAAAAGGCTTTTTAGGTATTTGTAATGTTCTGATATTTTTTAATTTGCCTGACTTAAATTTAGACTATATTTCTACGTTGTTGTTCGATTGATTTTGATGAGAATGGTCGGAGTTGATGAATGGGTTCTTGTTTAGTACTATACCAGGGGGCTTACCATGAACTTTTACAAAAACATCATTGCGCAGGAACGTTTTGTTACATTCCTTAATAAGTATTGTTTTGTATCATACCACAAGCATTAAAAACAATAATGTTTTAAAACGTTTTTACTCCTGCTACAGTGATGTCAAAAGAATGTACGATACAAGTGCCTATACACTCTGTGGTACTTTTGCGTATTTTGGAGTATGGTGTTGCCAGATGTACGATGTCAATCGTAATTATACGATTTTTGCCATGTAAAAATCGTACAATCGGGGTCGTACAATAGTACGACCGCATAGCGAAATCGTGCCTACAATATCCTATCGATACAGGGAAATTACACTTACGGTTTTTACAAGTTGCAAGTAAAAACACTACGGTTTCTTATTATTTTCTTCCCTAAGAATTTTTATTTTCCTCACCAGCGTACAATCGCTCCTAAGAAACATCTGGCGACACTTGGTTGTATGAACAATGTCAAAAATTTTATTTTTTTTGTTTTGTCCCATAGGGCAGGCTAGAGGCAACATAGCCATACCACCTAGTCATCCGTATGTTTCTCATAACATTTTTCATTAAATCTCTGATGAAGATGATGATAAGTGAGATAAATCCCTCTCCTCTTTCCCTCTTTCAGTAAAGGCGAGTTTTCGTTTTAGAAAATAATACAAAATCATGACACCATCTTTTCGGTTCCCCTCAAAAACGTAAATTAAGTAAATCTACCCATGATCATGAAGGTAAATTAAAATTCAATTGCTTTACAATTAAAATTTGTGAAAATTATTTTGGTGATATCTAGAATTTAATACTTAGAATAATTTGTCACAGCGGCCGCAGTCTCAGCGAAGCAGTTCGATATCGTGTGAGACTTTTTAAAAACCCACAGTGAAATCGCTGCGTGCTATTAGGAGTCTGCAGGCGAAGGCTCATTCTAAGAAGAAACAAGTGCATCAAAAGGAGCGGTCTTAGCCAAAAAAAAAACTATGTGAAAAAGGGCTGAAATTTTTTCTGGAGCCCGTCTGAGGGCGCCCTTCGTAGTACGGAGCTTCTATTATCTGCTTCAAGAAACTCAAAAGTTTCCAAATCATCGGCCATCTTGCTAAATATTACAAATAGAACCTCAGAAACACAGCAAAAACTCAATGATAAATAGAAAAAGTTACACGGAGAGCAACTTTTTAACAATCGTTGTAATTTGTATCATTCCTGCTATTTTGACAGCTCGGCAGGAATACTTTAGAGGTCATGGTACGGTTTTTAAGCAAATGTTCCTTGGATTGAATGAACGAAATCGAGTGACGTCATCAAAACTGCTAAGCGTTATCAAAACGTTAACAGGAATACTTTTAGGGTGGTCATGGTACGAAATTACGAAGTAAGGCTTAATTAATGATGTTTTAAGAGGTTGTGGTAAGCCCCCAGGTACTTGGCTTTGAAACAAGGCTGCCTAACCATAATCCTCCTTGCTAAATTATACGTTGTACAGTCTCGGATAGATATTATAATGTTTTGTCTTTTTCCTTCTTATATATTTTTAACTCGTTCGAAAAAGACAAAACAATATTTGACTATGGCTTGGACTATCACTGCAGACTGTATCTAACCCTTGATATTATATATTATTATTTTCAAGATATTTATTTGTCTTCTTAATTTCTAAGTTTTTGACAATAAATGAATATAAAAAACAAATACTATAAAAAACTTAAAAACTAGGGTGCCGCCAGCAGCGGGGCGAGACCGAACTAATTAATTAATTATTAATTAATTAATTAATATCATTATTATTATTAACATTATTTCAATTTCAATACATAACATCGTCACGCCTTTCCCCCGAGGGGGCTGGTAGAGGTGTACGACACCCACACTTCCCGGTGTATGGCGACAGGCTCGTCACCTGTCACATTTGGGACTGCATATCGTCCGGCGAAGTGTGGGTGTTGTATTACACCTCTGCCAGCCCCCTCGGGGGAAAGGCGTGACGATATGTCATTTTAATAGAAATACCTCATCTATTAACAAACAATTGAGTGATTACTTGTAACCTAAAACTCGTCCGTCGTACTCTGTATTGTCTATAGCGTTATTATATACAGTAGTATTTGTAAGTAGTAAATTGAGTTGGGTCGTCGGGCCAATTGGAGGTCAATCACGGGCTCCACTCCCCACTGCTGAGTTAATTGTGGTCTGTGGCCGCTGCTTGAGACCGAATGTTTGTGAACGTGATTATTTAAGCTTTAATTTCGTCATTGACTTCAGTCAGACCCGGCGAAATCAAACAGTAATCGGCGCATTCTAAGCGTTGACCTTAGCGGTTTATTAGGAAATAATAGTATTCTTAATATATAAGAGGTTTATAATGTGTTAACTAGAGGCTCTGCATGATTGTGTTAGCAACGCATACAAAAAAAAAAATGCAGTCTATGCTCTGCTGTGTTACGTTTTCCGAGCGAACTGTCAAAGGAATGTCAGTGGGGTAGCGCCTGAGTCGCTCGTCCCGTCCAACCGGCACTTTGCTCTGGAGCACGGAAGAGGACGGATTGTTTATATTGTTTTGGATTTTTATTGTTTTTCCTTGGCGTCTTTCTGTAGTATTGACCTAGGTGTCCATTTGATTCATACTGAAATTACCCACATATTGTACATGGTTTGGATTATTAGAAGTATTAGTTGTTTACATTTACATTGAGGTGGTTTTGATACCGTCCCTACAGAAATAGTTTACAATTACGAGTACGAGCTGTAGACCTCTTCTTCTGTAGTTTCTAGTGAAATTTTGTTTGATAACTATATATTATTTTTTTCAAGTCAGTTTTTGACAAATTTCCAAATCAAACTTCATAACAAAAAAAAACTAAATAGTTATTGAATCTACTCACAAAATCGCAAGAGAATTGGTTCAGAAGTGCGACCTGTAAAGATAGACAGAGATCCAGATCTATTCCTGCGCGTGAGATGAGATGAGATTTTATCTTGGTCACTCTCACACCTATGACTTGTCTAACGAGAGCAACAAGGACAAAAAAAGGTGAGATGAAAATCTCAAATCTCCGAATAGGGCCACAGACCAAATCCGGACATGCTAAAGATGTCGAAGCCAAAGCATAGACACTTCGTTCGCTAACGCTCGTTCGGTCGATCAGTGTGTAAAACACATTTAGAACAACTGAAGATAAAAAATACTGTTTACACAAACTTTCACACAGAATTGTGATTTTTTATTTTGCTACTGTCAAAAGCATTCGCTTGGTTTGTTTTGTGCAGAGACAGATGATTTGAGTAATTTTTCAATTGAATTCAATTCAAATATTTATTTCCAACTAGCTGCGCCCCGCGGTTTCACCCGCGGTTAAAAGTATCCTATGTGCTATTCTAGACTATAATCTATGTCTGTGCGAAATTTCATCCAGATCTGTTCAGCCGTTCTGGCGTGAAAGAGTAACAAACATCCATCCATCCATCCATCTATCCATTCTTACAAACTTTCGCATTTATATTATTAGTAAGATAGGTCCATCATAGTACACTTATGATATGTCAGAAAACAAAAATTGCCAAAATTAATTGAAAATAAAATAATGTTACATAAAATTAAACTTTAAAAAGCACAACAAAAATAAATATAAAAATAGAACATGTCAAATTATTGTTAAGGTTAATAATAAATTTATAGGTGGTAATAGTTGTAAGGTTAGGAAGTTTTTAAAGTAGTTTAGTTTGCATAAAGAATTGTAGCCTTTAGCGCTATGAGTATTGATATAAACTGTTAAGTTTTTCAATAGTTTGTGTTTTAAAATGTACTTATATTTTTTAAGATAGGAAAATGACAAAAACATTTAAGAGTCCGGCCTAGGCGACCTAGACTAACTTCGCATTGCTTAAGGTATTCTATAGCCATTTCGTCTAGAAGAAGAAGACGGATGAAGAGAGCGAGTAATGATACTGACGAGTCTCTAAAGTTACCTACAGAGTGACAAGTGCAATTTCAATTTTCTTTACGACTTTTGCACTTCTGTAATCATTCTTAAGTAACTAAGAATTTCCCTTGGATTATGGATTCATTTAACAGCTAATGATGTAGACAACCTCCCTATGTAATGGAGTTTATGATTTGCTTTGTCCATCTACTGAATAAATCAGTCAAAACTGACCCCTTAAAAATGCGGATATTTTTCATACCTCTATTTTAGCTTGAGAACGTTTTTAAAAAAACCAAGAACATAGGGGCGGAGATATTGTTAATTTGATTGTACAAGCTAAATTTCATCATAATCTGAGAAATGGTTTTCAAGAAATTTGAGTAGCGCGTTTGTATGGAAATTTCAGAGCGTCGCGGCCCTCTTAATCAATATTAGTAGAACATTTCTATTCCGCCCACATTTACCTCAGGATCATTCGAATAATTTTAAGAAGCTAGCAAAGTTTAACAATTACGAAAGATGCTAATTCCTCCAGAAGTTCGATTCAACAGATTAGGGTTTCGATGGAGATATCAATGGAAGGAATTCTTTAATGAAATTTGGAAGAATCGCTTGGAAGATAATCGAGTTGGAGATATGAATTCATTTTGTATTAAACTTGGACGATAAAAATTTGATTGCGAGAGATTTGCGATTATGAACGCGTTTAATGTAGAACACTACGTAATTAGTGTTAGCGATAAGGCTGCCAGTTGTTACGCTAGTTTTAAGCGTTGTTATTAAAAATTATACAGGAAGAGTAGCAAACAAGCAGACAGCCCGCCTGATAGTAAACGGTAACCGCTGCATATAGACATCTGTAACACTGATAATAAATATTTAGAAACAATTACTTATACTACATATGTACTACTTATACTACTTATACTACAATTACTTATACTACATACTGTTGCCCGCATCGTTCGCTTTTATTTAAAAAATAGTATTCATAAACCCTATTCACACCCTAAACACTGTAACCAATTATCAAATTATAAATATTAATCCGTTACCCAAGAGATCAGAGTCCAAAATTGAAAAAAAAAAATACCAGCTGGTTTTGAGCAGAGTTTTAATTTTAGTTGTCAGTTGTTATTTCAGTACCAACTACGTACTATTCTGTGATGTTGTCTGACGCGTTTGGTAAGCGGCGCGTTATTTTTTATTAATTTACAGAATTTCATGACAAAAAGATTTATTTATGAGAAAGTATTAAAAAACCTTCCTTGTGACATACTGCAACTATACATCAAATTTTATCAAGATATATGTTCAGCCGTTTAGCCGTGAAAAGCCTACAAACAGACAGACAGACAAAGTTACTTTCGATTTTATTATTAGTATAAGGTTAGTAGTATCATAAGTCTATGTTAAAAACTTAAATAAAAGCCTATATATTACATAGAACTAAGAAAAGTTACTAAAACTGACCGACCTAAAATCCAAACAAACAATTCAATTAAACCTTCTATAACTTCATAATTCAATTATAAAGGCTCGTCCCTAGGATAGAGAAAGTTTGTGATATCAGACATTTTGGGTATCGCAGTCTACGGTGACCAAACATCCTTAATTAAATTAAATTATTAAATTTTGCGACATTTGCAATCAATGTTTTAGATTGCGCAGTTATTAATTGCGTAGTTTTTATTTCCTGCGGTCCACGGCTTCACCCGCTGTTGAAATATCCTATGCGCTATGCCAGACTGTAATCTATATCTGTACGAAATTTCATCTAGATCGGCTTAGCCGCTCTGGCGTAATTAAGTAACAGACATCCACCCATCCCAACTGTATAATTTATAATATACTAGCTGCGCCCTGCAGTTTTACCCGCGGTTAAAAAGTAACCTATGTATCAATCCAGGGTATAAGCTACCTCCATACCAAATTTAATTAAAATCTGTCCATCCGTTTGAGCGTGAAGAAGTAACAAACACACTTACATACTCACAAACTTTCGCCTTTATAATATTAGTGTGAAGTGTGAAGGTGAGGGTAGCGGGCATCGACAGGTATAGAATTAGATAAAGTAATATTGTAAATTTCATTAAATTACTTCAAAATTTATAAAGGTAGTTATAGTTAATATTTGACTCAAGTTAGCTTTATAGGTATGTATATTCAAGTTAGCCTACTAAATTCGTATTCTTTGGCATACTTAATGCGACGTTAGAGAGGAAATACACTAGAGATTTGTAAAAGTAACAGTTTTTAAGATGAACAAAAGCAAAGTTACGCCTGATTTAATAAACTAGCTGTCAATTCGATTAAAATGTATTTTTCACACCACTTGCTTGATAATGACCAATTACATTTATCACGTAGACTCAACGTAAAGTAAGACATTGCCTCCCAAGAGAGATAATGTTGTATGAATCTCCCAAGGGAGTTTTCGAGCAAAGAGGTTAAAATTGAGTAAAAACTCATCAAAGGGACGAGTTATTCGAAAACCGAACTGGCCACCACAAAAAAAAACGCAAATGCATGAAATTTTAAAACAATAAACGCTGTTTTTTTCCACTCATTTTTGGCTTAGTTTTGGCTTTCATTTCTTAGCTGTAATAATAACCAAGTGATTGCAACGACAAAGCAATCCTATCAGATGGAATTTTGTCGGGAACACGAAAATCGCATTTCGCAATGTT
Source organism: Peribatodes rhomboidaria (assembly GCA_911728515.1). Lineage (NCBI taxonomy): Eukaryota > Metazoa > Arthropoda > Insecta > Lepidoptera > Geometridae > Peribatodes > Peribatodes rhomboidaria. The sequence continues at coordinate 6,949,021 of OU452190.1, forward strand.
TGAAGCATTTTTAGTGCCTCGCAGAAGGTGTGAAAAGTAGAGTATTCACCTCTGGGATGAAGCAGTGTCTTCGTCTTGGGCTTAAACCCCTTGCTTTACTCAGGACTCTACTTAACTCCCTCGCTTCGGTCGGGTATTATATTATAACTCTATGTAGAGACCCTCGTTACGCTTAGGGTTCAATAAGCCGCCCGCGACGTAAGACACTGCTTAACTCCCTTGGTGCATAATCTACTATTTTTTGTGTTGATGGTCACGGAAAGCCCCTGGATGCGAGCAATATGGGACCGGTCATTGTGGAGATCATTTGTCCAGCGGTGAACCTCTTCGTGCTAAGATGATCATCATCTCAGCACGAAGAGGTTCAATATATATATATTTTTTTTTACAACAGACTAGGCATGCGTTTGACTACTGACTCGCCCGATGGGAAGCGTCGACGTGATCGAAGGTGTAACACGCTTGCCTATGAGACACCTATTCACTTTACTCTTAAACACCCCTGGATTGTATTTAGGTGGAAGGACAGACGCAGGCAACGAGTTCCACACCTCTGCAGTTCTTATAAGAAAAGTTGACTTGAAACGCTTAGTGCGTTTTGGCGGAATTTACACCATAACAGGGTGTCTCTTACTGGCGCCTGGTACAATTATAAAATAATGGTGTAGGCTGGATCAGGTCTTGCAGTTCTTATGCACACTCGCCGTAGTGTACACATCACGTAATGATGTATTAACATCCTCATCTATACGTGTATAACAAGCACCAAAAGTTATACGTTAATAATTTGTAAGTAGTAGAGGTTTAGGTGAAATTATTTACTCACCACAAATCCATGTTTTCATGGCGTGCAGTGAATGTCAGCATTAAGCCATACAAACGCGACTGTGGTTTTCTATTGCGATGTTTATTTTCAAACGATTTGTAATATAATTATGATGGACATACATTTTAAAATAGAACTGGTCTAAAATAAAATAAAACTTGGTTGCCTGGAAGAAATTGCTTTAGGCGATAAGGCCGCCCTTGTACTGCCGAATGATATTTTATTGTAATATTTTCTTTGTTTGTTTTACTTTGTATTTTTGGTGTGCAATAAATATGTATTTTATTGTATTGTCTTTTGTTAGTTTTCCTATAAAAACCAGGCCTTTCTGGGCATGATTTTGAATAACTCAAAAAATTTCCTCTAACTGATAAAATGAAGTGGATAGGTTCTTAAGTAAGTAGGTACATTCAAAAACATAATATTCAAAACCTGATTTTTTATTGACTTAATTTGACCTACTTGGTAAAAAGAAATGCTATGCGATGCCTGTATTTTGGGCACCCCATGACGCTGTTCGCAGATATTTATGATATTTTCCGCGTATGTTGAATACAATATGTAAACAGTTAAAAAATAGAGGGAGTCTTACTATGAGTAATAGCGTGAGTAGTATCGATGGCAGCCCAGTTGGGAGAAAGCCCGCCTCTCAAGCCAGGGAGAGCGGGTTCAAATCCAGCCGACGGCACGCACCAATTTGTTCATTGTGTGAACATATGTGCGTATTGTATGACATCTGCTACATGACTGGAGCCATATGGCGACAGGCTCGCCCCCTGTCACATTTAGGACTGAATATCATCCGGCGAAATGTGGGTGATGTATTAACAAACCCGGAACTCTCTAGCCAAACTATGGAGGACTTGTCCATCGACTCATCTCACAACGATATTGTCATACTGGGACTACTTAATAGGCAAATTAAAAATAAACGCTGATTGATTCACGCGCTGTCTTCCAACAAATTCGTAGATCAATCTCTGTCTCTGTCCGTATGTACAGCATCAACAAAGTTAAAGGCATTCTTCACTGCTCAACTTTTAATGGCGCCGACGGTCGCCGCGAATTTATTTAATTAATTATTAGAACGACCCACACTCATCGATAACGACCGCTGGAACCGATAATCGAATCTGTATCGATTTTAATCGAACCGAAATGTAACAGAATCGAATTGCAAGCGTTGATCGAGAATCTCCGAGTCAAAATATGCGTGGCCTTTGTGTAATGAAACGAGTTTTTTATTCGATTATTTCGATTTGGACTTTTTGTTCCGTTTTTTTTTTTTTATTTATATTCGGCCATGTATCATATCACTATCATTATCACCCTTGATGTAGGGTAGGTGTCCCTATACAATACAATACAATACATCTTTATTGCACACCAAAAATACAAAGTAAAACAAACATAAAGAAAAAAATTAAACAATAAAATATCATTCGGCAGTACAAGGGCTGCAAATAGGCAGTGCAAGGCCTATAGTGGGACGTAAAAGACTGTAATAATGATGATTACTAATTTTCAATGTTTTGAAACAAAATCCAATAGCCCAAGTTCCAATAAAACGTAAAATAATCTAATTAAAATAAAATATTTAAATGTCTGCCTCTGTGGCTCAGTTGGCAGTGAACATGCCTTCTGACCTTGGGGGCGATGGGTTCGATTCCCAACTTGGGCAAACATTTATGTATATATGTGTACATTTGTGTATGTTCTATGTCTGGGTGTTAAATATATTATTTATGTATGTTTTTAAAAATATATATGTATGTATATCAGTCTCTGGCAGCCATAGTACAAGCTTGGCTTAGTTTGGGGTCAGGCGACCATGTGTGGAAATGTCCCGATTTTATTACTAATATTATTTATTTTTGCCTGTTCTTCTGAGTAGAGGCTCTTTATCCGTACAAGGCGGTAGAGTCTAAAAAAACTTTGACGTTCATAAGTGTAAAAAAAAATTTTGACTTTTGTTTTTTTTTTTACTTTGGACTTTTATTAGTTCTGTGTAGACCATGCAACCAAACATTTCTTGTAGAAATACCTCTATTTGGAATAAAAGTTAAAAATACTTACATAAACGTTGAAGATACCAGTAGTTGACGCACTAATAATATTACCTGAAAGATAAAAGAAACGTGTGATTAAATTCAGATCAATCAATAAAAACTCTGTATATTTTTTAGTTTACTTGACCGCCAGTTGCTAAGCCAGTGGTTTTTGATGCGTTATTGTAACGTCTGGTGAATTTCTGGCAATCCTTCAAACAACTAAGAGTTTATCTATCTATTTATCTAATTCTTAGTGTTAGAGAGTGGCATTTGAGTGTATCGGACGACCATTGATCGCTAGCAGCTGCTGTTCATTGTCTATAAGAGAAGAAAACTATTTTGTTTATATCGTACCTACTGCAATTCTTACAATACTGTCCACTCTAAATTTGTCTGGACGATACCGATTTAAAGAAATAAATATATTAACTTTACCTTCTTTGTATATCTTTGAAAATATTATGCACGTTCGCAAAAATCTACATAAATTTAAATTGAACAGTGACTATCACAATTATAACACTAGAAATAAGGATAGGATAGCTGTACCGAGATTTAGACTGACTAAGTCAAAAAAGTCATTTTTAGGCAACTGCGTTCGTTTTTACAATAAAATCCCGGAAAATATAACAGGGATCACCGAGGGAAAATTCAAATCACATGTAAAAACTACATTAATGAAAAGAGGATATTATAAGGTTAAGAATTATTTAGAAGATAAAGATGTCTGGAGCCTTCCACTTCCGTCAAGTAGCCACTAGTATTTATAGATATTACCTAGTTGTAAGCCAAAATTTGTGAGACTAACTTATTTATTATTTGAAAAAATAATGTTTCCCTCAGTTTCTTGCCTGTTCTTCTGAGTAGAGGCTTTTTGTCCGAACAAGGCGGTCGAGTCTATTTAAATAACTTTGACGTTCATAAGTGTATCTTTGATACCTAAATTGAATAAAAACATTTTGACTTTGACTTGACCGCTTTAATCGTTGTACGAGTTTTCGTCCGGGAGGAAATGATTGACTAAATTTGTTCCTGGCTCGCGGGCTAGACTCGATCGCTGCGTCCGGGGAACGAGTGCACGGGGTGAGCCGCGCGGTGACCCCGCGGCCTCCGGGAACGGAAATTTAAAAATCGTTCGTAGAAGGCCACGGGACTCACCCGTGAGCCTTATGCTATATCTCTAAAACTAGGCGGTAAAAGTCGCTAATTTTTATTTTCCATACGAATTATCGCATTTTATATACTTTGTGACAAAAATCTCAAGTTGATGAAAATTACGGATTACCTGATTTTGGCTTGGCCCGAACGGAAAGGTACGCTAGGCTCACCGGTGGGTCCTATGGCGTGCAACGTGTTAAGCGATAAGGCAGCCATTATAATTTATAAAACGGGAATTACTCACGCAAGATTTAGTCGATTATTCCGACTATAGTTTCAACCGCATTCGGCGGTCTTCATCAAGGCGAGTGCGCGCGCGCGGCTGCGTCATGCATAGCACATCCCGTTTTTTAAATCATAATGTGTGAAAACCACGTCAGTTTCCATAACAAGATAAGGCAGCCCTTGTAATAATGGTAAGCGTCACGGTAGCCCATTCAGTGTCAGTGTTGAGTGTTTGATTGACTGCCTCGGTGGCTCAGTAGGTAGTGAACCTGCCTTCTGAGCTTTGGGGCGTGGGTTCGATTCCCACCTAGGACAAACATTTATGTGATGGACATTTGTGTTTGTTCTATGTCTGGGTGTTAATATCTATTTAAGTATGTATTTAAAAATATCTAAGTATGTATATCAGTCTCTGGCAGCCATAGTACAAGCTTTGCTTAGTTTGGGGTCAGGCGACCGTGTGTGGAAGTGTCCCGAATATATTTATTTATATATTTATATTTAGTTATGACTATTATTATGGATATAGGGTCTAATACTATACAAATAAAAACGCATTGTATTTATTCATGTTTAAAAATGACACTTTCTTTGAATTGGGCGGCGACACTGTCGCCGAGAACACTGTAGACAGTGAATGTATTAAATCTTTATGTTACAAATGCAAAACTTTCTAATGAGTGCATGTGTACTTAATACTTATGTCTATTATTGCGTCATACTCACCGCAGTATCACAAATTCGCAGCGAATCTGCTGCTATAGTTCAAAATATTATGTGAATTTTATGTCATGTGACGTAGAGCAGGGGTCGGCAACCTTTTGGCAGGCTAGGGCCGCACAGTGCCAAAATAAGCAAGAGACGGGCCGCACTTGTTCAAAAAAATTACATTAAGTTTCTATCTATACATATTTTACCATAGGTACTTATTTATTTTTGTAGATATTATCTGATCTGTAAAAATCAATGTTTATCTGCCTCTGGCAGCTATAGTAAAAGCCTTGCTTAGTTTGGGGCCAGACGACGTGTGAGCAAAATGTCCCGATTTTTTTATTTATTTACAAAACCCTCGCGGGCCGCAAGGAGAAGGGCCGAGGGCCGTATGTGGCCCGCGGGCCGCGGGTTGTCGACCGCTGACGTAGAGCATTAATTTAAATGGCAATTTTCTAAACTTATACGTTTCCTAACTTCGTGGTTTGTCATTAAACTTTCTATTGTATTTTCAGGAGCACACTTAAGTTACTATCGATTTCGCTTCTACGGTTTTACGGCGGACGTATGATATCGTCCTCAACGTTTGATGACGATTGATATGGACATATACTTTCGATTAACACAAATATACATACACATTAACACATTTATGTGATGAACACTAGTGTTTGTTCTATGTCTGGGTGTTAAAATCTATTTAAGTATGTATTTCAAAATATCTAAGTATGTTATATTATATTAGTCTCTAGTTATATTAGTCTCTGGCAGCCATAGTACAAGCTTTGCTTAGTTTGGAGTCTGGCGACCGTGTGTGAAAGTGTCCCGAGTTTATTAATATTATACCTACATCTTATACCATCCACAAGTTAACTTGCTAAGCACATACATGGTTATTTGTAACTTACCAGAAACCTCTTAAGGGTTCATTGTACTCATCAATATGAACGACTTTTACTATGGGGCGAACTCCGAAATCGCGAAAAAAAAAATCAGCTGTTCCATACATTTTGTCAAAGGTGATTGAACTTTTTGTATGGAACAGCTGTTTTTTTGCGATTACAGGATTGGCTTCATAGTAAAAGTAGTTCGTACTGATGAGTACAATGAACCCTTAAGAGGTTTTTGATTAGGTACCAATAACTATAGCATAACCTAAATAGTGCGCTTATCGCATTTACGATCCCCAAACGTCAAAGAAACGTCATAGCACTTTGACGTTTGGGATTTGCTTCAGGCCCGTTCTCATAAGCTTGTCAAATAAATCAGGGGCAGTCTAATATTGCAGGTGGGCGATCTGACCCGCCCGACCCTTTAACGAAAAATGGGTCAGTCGACCCAATCGCCATTATTTTGTATCCAATATCTGACGTAAATATAACGCTGGCTGCGCAGACTATTAATTATTGCCCGTGTTTTTCTAACTGGCAACTGTGAAGCGCATTTTTTGACGATGTATTTTGTACGACAACTTTTAGGAGTCGTATTTAAAAAAAAAAGTCTCTTGGGATTTTTTTTTGTCAAGATAAAATGTACATAAAAAATATGCCTTTTGCTACATAACTGAAGCTGTATGGCGACACACTTGCCTCTGTCAAATTGGGACTGAATATCGTCCGGGGATGTGTGGGTATTGTAATACACTTCTGCCAGCCCCTTCAGGGAAAAGGCGTGACGATATGTTTAATCTATACATACATACATACACACATACATAACATATCGTCACGTCTTTCCCCCGAGGGGACTGGCAGCGGTATAATACACCCACACTCCGCCGGACAATATTGAGTCCCAAATGTTTTAGGAGGCGAGCCTGTCGCCATACAGCGGGCTTAATCTATAGTCAAGTGCTGATCCAGGAAATAACCTATCTCCGTACCAAACTTCATTTAAATCTTTAAAGCCATTTTAGCGTGAGATATTGGAAATATTTACACATCTATTCACTCCTTCACATTGCATTGTTGTACCTTTATTTTATACTAGCTGCGCCCCGCGGTTAAAAAGTATCCTATGTGCTATTCTAGACTATAATCTATCTTTGTGCCAAATTTCATCCAGATCTGTTCAGTCGTTCTAGCGTGAAAGAGTAATAAATATCCATCCATCCATTCTTACAACCTTTCGCGTTTATAATTATTAGTAGGATAGGTACAATGAATCTCTCAACATTCCTTATTTGCTACCCAGTTTTCCAACGAATTAGCAAATCAAATATAGAATCTGTGCAACAGTACAATTAGATTAGACTAAACCAACCTATCTTCACTTCAAAGCGCATTCCGATGTAGATCTTCTAGAGATAAATGCTCTAATCTTGCTTGCATGAAGCCGTGCAGGGGCGGCGTTAGAACGCTACCCAAGTAAACAAGTATAAATTAAAATTTAAAAAAAAAACCCGACACCGATTTTCATCGCCACCGATTTTCATCGCCACCGATTTTCATACAACATAGCTAAGAACACTCCCGATTAATTCACCTTGGAAACAGAAAAATCTTAATCAGAATCCATCCATCCATTCGGAAGCTACAATGCCACAGATGTCTACATACACACAGACACGTCAAACTTATAACACCGCGTCGTTTTTGCATCAGGGATTAGTACGAGTAAAATAACTAATAAATATTTTGGGACATTTTCGGACAAACGGTTGTCTGAGCCCCTAAACTAAGCAAATCTTGTACTATGGCTGCCAGATACTAAAACACATTCCTTGTTTTAAATACATTCTTATCTAAATAGATAATAACACCCAGAGGTAGAAAACACACAAATGTTCATCACATGAATGTTTGCTCTAGGTGGGAATCGAATTCACGCCTCCAAGGTCAGAAGGCCAGTTCACTACCATGAGACAGTCACAAAGCGCTTCTCTAATAGACCAGTTTTACATATTTATACAGGGAGAATATTTTTATTAAACCAGCATGATGGCGATATAAATGTTAATGATGATAGACTTCGACGTAAGTATAAAAAAGTAGCGCGAGGCCCCTGGAACGAGACCCCTGGGGCGAAGCCCCTAGAGCGTGGCCCTGGAGTGAGGCCCAATTTATAAGTGGCGCGAGACCCCTGGGGCTAGGCCCCTGGAGCGAGGCCCCTGGAACGAGATCCCTAGAGTGAAGCTCCTGGAGCAAGACCCCTGCAGAGAGGCCCCTGGAGCGAGACCCCTCGGGTGAGGCCTCTGGAGCGAGACCTCTAGAGCAAGACTTGTAACGGTACCAACTTCGTATACTCGCAAATATAAATAACTTTATATAGAAACTAAATTCAAAATAAATAAAAGATAGGTTCCTAGTACTTATTTACATCTAACTAGTTAGATTCACAATTAATTAATCCATAATTCTAACCATTCAAAATAAATATTACGATAGTAGTAAAATCCATAGATTAATGCAGAACATAATCATCTATTTTACTTATAGTAGTCGGGTAAAGAAAGTACCTACCGGAGGCTCGGCCGGCGCGTGATTCTCAGAATTCTATAATTAGCCACGAGATAAGCTAACTGGTGGTGGTGTGAGTAGCAAGGAAGTGTGTGTAGCTGAGATAGTGTGAGAAGATGTGTCAGTGTGGGTAGGCCGGGCGGCATGCGGGTGTAGGTAGGCGAAGGCGAGCGAAGGGGGAAAAAGCCGCCGGGCCAGGCAGTCAGTTGAGAACAGCCGGCCGCACCGGTAAGGAAGGGAGACGGCTAGCAATTTCTGCAATGCAGGGTCTCGAGAAGCCTGAGAAGTTAAATAACTGTTCGAAATTTAAATTCACGCGTTGAACTCTATTCTAGTGGATTGTTTGAGCTGGTACAAATCGTATTTAGTTCAGTAAGAGCGTTTGTCATGTTCTCTCTCGAGTAACAGACTAGCACAAGCGCTCTGACAATTCCCCTAGGTTAGAAATTAAATAACTGTTCGAAATTTAAACTCACGCGTTGAATTCTATTCTAGTGGATTGTTTGAGCTGGTACATATCGTATTAAGTTCAATAGGGGCGTTTGTCATGTTCTCACTGGAGTAACAGACTAGCACAAACGCCCTGACAATTCTTGGGTTAGAATTTAAATACCGAATGAAAAGTACATGAAAGTAGGGCCTTAGGAGAACTCCCGGCCGCACCGTCAGGTCCAGGGGGTTGAGATCTCAACGGCGGACGAACATCAGCTACGGACGAAAGAAGCGTGTATCCAGTGGTTCGACGTGCTCGTAGGAATCCCGAGGGCGGTAGGCTTCAGCGGTCGGCCAGTGACCACACCGGCAACGGTTTATTCAGGAACTGTTTTATATTATTTATTTTAACTATTGATTTTGATTGAGTTGTGTGTTCATATTTATAGCAAATTGTGTACCCGACAGCGGCGGGCATCCGCTGGGGTTTTTCATAGTCCCGGGTTCGATTCCTGGCCAGCGGTTGTTTGCGTAATAATATTTAATGGCTGTTCTGGGGATTGGTTGTTCTTTGATCATATCTGTGTGTTTGTATTTATAGCAAACTGTGTACATGACAGCGGCGGCCATCCGCTGGGGTTTTCCATAGTCCCGGGTTCGATTCCTGGCCAGCTGTTGGTTGCGTAATAACATTTAATGGCTGTTCTGGGTCTGGTTGTTCTTATATCATATTTGTGTGTTCATACTTATAGTAAATTGTGATTATTTGTGTACACGACAGCGGCGGCCATCCGCTGGGGTTTTCCATAGTCCCGGGTTCGATTCCTGGCCAGCTGTTGTTTGCGTAATAACATTTAATGGCTGTTCTGGGTTTTGTTGTTCTTTGATCATATTTGTGTGTCTATTTTAAAGTATCTGTAAGTGTTTAAATTCGTACGACGGTTTCGGGTTCGACTACCGGAAACTGTCGATTTGTGTGCATGTAAAGAAATAAGGCACGTTACGTAGACTAATTACGTAGTTTTAGACGTAACATCGGAGTGACAATTAATACTACTTAATGGTCCGGCTTCGGTTAGGCTTTCTGTAAGCCCCGGCGAAGTCGCGACTTTCGAAGGTCAGTATTTAACGTAAATTAAGTTGGATAGCCAACCAGGTTGTTGAAGGATTATTATCGATTGAGAAACCAACTAGATTAATGAATCATTATCTTAATTTATTTACTAAAGTGAGGTAAACCGTAGGCTAGCCAAGCTTTACATATTTACTAATAGAAAACGTATTTCTAAACCAACTTCTTCACAAGGAAGTTACTTATACTTCTTCAACTTGAAGGTCTAAGTTGTTATTCAATTATAATAATTATACTGGTAATCGTTTGAAAGGTGCATGGAGCGAGAGTCTCCGTAGGTTAGCTAACTTTCATAGGAAGGGAGGCGCTTACATATGTCTCGTTTCAGTGGTTACGGGTGTAGTAAATTCATTTTATGGTCAGGCTATTTTGAACTAGCTTTGGCGAGGGATCATGCCACAAGTTACTCATTTTACCTTGCTATATTAGCTATAGGTATGTTTAGATTTGGACCGTCAATTTGAAGTTATAACGCGAGGATTATATACTTCACTGCACTGAGTATGTGTTGAACTTGGCTGTCTGACTCAAAACTAATCAAACTATATAGCTAAGTTATTTTGCCGTGACACGCTAGTTGGTCGCTCATCATAGCTTACTATATTGACTTAGGTAGGGAATGGGCGAGTGCCTCAAAAGGGTGACCTTGGTCGAAAGATCTCGGAGTGATCCCATGTAAACCGTGTTGTTGTGTGACTTTCACACAGCAACACAATCCTGAACGGAGTTAATGCGCTTAGTACGGATTGAAGACGATTAGCTGCCAGGTGTCGTAATCGATTGTCAAGCACGGATGGCGGGGTGCTGACCATAGCTTTCCACTAATCTAGGTGCATTAACATGGTTCAAAGTAGGTTAAATCATTCTACATGACAACTTCAGTAGGTTCTATAATAAGTCGTAAAATTCGTTCTAACAATCTACTTCTTGTATCTAATCTTATAACACATAATAATATCATACTCACGTATTACAATAATATACTTGTATTCATTTCTATATAGGTAAACCGATGGAAGTAGTTATATTCTAAGCGTTGACAATTTTGGTAGGATACGTCAGAAATCTCTCAGCGTCCGCGTAATCATTACACAAGCGAAATTAGTTAGGAAATGCGGTTGCTCATACTTATTCTAAAACTTAGGTTCTACGTTCACAACGTAAGGTTTATTTCCACTAGACAATCACTTGGCCAATTCATGTAGATAATCGTTAAAGATATTTAATTAGACATACATTTTATAAAAAGCGGATAAAAATAAAAAAAAAAAAACGTAATATTAGGTAGGTCGGTTACAGTTATATCCATTATATATTATTTTATGTTATTTATGTAAGTATATAGGGTGGGGTATGGGTAGGTGTAAGGGGGTTGTTACATTTTGGTGCCGTGACCAGGATGATTTTATAGATATTCGTAGGAACTTCACGTAATTTTTTATCACATTTTCATTTATATTTATTTATAATATTATTTTATTTTAAGTATTTTTAATTCCAAAGAATTCATTATTCACGTAGTGTATTCGTTTAGTGTCAAAAATAATCATTGCAACTAAATTACAAAAATGACAAGTAAAACCGCGGGGCGAGCCTTGTTATCGTTATCGTCGTAGTATGGCTATTGTTATCTTTGTTAAAGTTCTCGGAAGGCAGCCGGTACTAAGATGCGACGGTGAATGTATGCTCATTATGTGAAATTCTTAATTCTTCGCTTAAATACCTAGTTTCATAAATCTCATTTTCTACATAAATCTTCTTTGTTTTAAAATTTTAAAATTCTAGGATAGTTATACTTGCGTTAAAACATAAACGTGTGATAGTGTCGGTATCGGACTTTTTACTTAAAATCTAAGTAGGTGCGCAAGAATTTATCACACATTTAACAAAATTAAATAATTAGGGTGCGTATTTCGGGTTTTATACCATGATTAGGATTCGTATTACGTGTGTCATTTCAATGTCAATTTCACATCATGCAAAATATTTTCATTTACCAGGGAGGCTACATTTCTCGTTAAACATTGGTAAATGGCTTATTTAGCGTTATGAGAAATACGTAGAATTAAAGGGAATGGGGTCGTATACATTTTATTAAGAAAGTAAGAAGGTTTTAGTTTTTATATTTATTAATTAGGAATAGGTATACTAGTTTAATAGTGTTCAAGGTCACTTGGACACATTTTGCTGTTCGTGAAATGGAAACGAGGATATGTATGAGCAAACGAAAAAAAAAAAAAAAAGAACTACACCTTATTTTAGGGTAGGTACACGGTTATTTTAAATAGTGAACTCTAGCGAAAAATATACAAGTTGGTTTTGACGGAGTGTATTACATACATATACTAAATTAGGGTGCGTGAAGCTAAATAGTTTGACAAACGTTTAAGAAAATTGTGTTTAATAAATATATTTTATTACGTTTAACAAATTATCGGCCAAGAGTAACATCAGGGTGCAGCTAGTAAGTTGTAGTTGACTTTTATGATTTTACTATATTGATTCTCTGTGTGTATATTTAGCGGAAAAAATAGTCGAGAGTTGATTGCTTCGCCGGTGACACAGGTGCCCAATGGTTTTAATTGTGTAAGTGGGTAGATAAAATTGTTTCATTTTTTTGTTCGATGTCGATGTTTTGGGCATATTAATTTTATTTTAAGTCTTGCATTGGGTAATTAAGTGACATGGCATGTGTGGATATTTAAGACGAATTAATACAACGTCCATTGAGTATGGCGGTAAATTGGAGCGACATGAATTCTTCAATATTCTTAAACAATGGGGTCGATTTGGAGGTTTAGTAATAATGCGGAACAGTTTAGAACGTAAGTACGACGGTAAATTTGAGCGGTGTAAATTCGTCAATATTCTTAAACTTTGGGGTCGGAAGTATTATTTTTAGTCATAAGTCGGGACGGTTGAATTATGGTAAAATGAATGAATTCATGGCTTTGACTAATGAAGCGGATTGATGTTAGACGTTATTAAAACAATATGGTGGTCGTTTAACTAGGAATCTAGCTTTTACTTGCGGACGTTTTTAAGATTGAAACAATCATTATTATTCACTATTTATTGTTAAATTACCAAGTATGAAATTTTAATTATTTGTTCGGTTAAATAGAGGACAAGAGGAGACGAGGCGTTGTCGGGACATTCGTAAGGTAGTTAACGTAATGGGGCTAGTGCAAATTCGTTCGTCACTAGTATCTATGAGTGTTGATGTAGTCTTAGAATGGGTTGCGAGGCAGCGTAAAGGGTGCCCTGAAAGTGTGAATGATTTGTCAGGTATTGTAGAATGATGATGGATAAAAAGAGATGTATGAAATTTACGATTTGTAAGGGGTTTTAAGGTACAGCAGCATCGGAACTTGGGACGAGTTGTCGATTGCAGGGTTTAACAATACACTTCACAAACGATTCAGTATGAATAAGGGGTTTGGCGATAGGTTAAGTCAGAAGACGTTTACCCCGTTGATGTTGGACATCGGTTTATATTGGATCCTTACTTACACGCAGTTCCACAAGATGGATTTCCACAAATTCCCCACACTTACAAGCGCCAATCAGTGGTAGTCAACTTTTTGGTTCGATATCTATGAGCTCAGATCCTGAGGGGCCCTAACGGAGTATTGTAGTTTGCTCTAGGATTAGGATCAAGGTAAGGAGTGAGATTAAATTCCTGTTCAAATCACATGAGGCTGAACTGGGCGGGAAAGCGATCTCACTGTTCTTATAACGACTTGACTCACAACCAAGTTCCTTTGCCGAGGTCAATTTATCTTGCGGATGAAAATACTTTTTTACATATGGTACACGGAGTTGCTCTTGACTCGTGCCTTTTAGGTGAATACTTCATGATTGGTTTAAATACACTCCACATATAGTGTTAGGAAATGAACACGCATTCTTTAACACGTTTAGGTTTTATTGTTGAAACTTGTTTATTGACAATGAGGACTTGCACTTTTATCAAGTATGAGGGAATTTAGTTTAAATTTTATTTTTGTCATTTATATTTGTAGACATGTTAAGCAATTATTTAAATTTACTCCGATTAGAATCATCTTGTAAATTTAAGGGGTCGAATGTAACGGTACCAACTTCGTATACTCGCAAATATAAATAACTTTATATAGAAACTAAATTCAAAATAAATAAAAGATAGGTTCCTAGTACTTATTTACATCTAACTAGTTAGATTCACAATTAATTAATCCATAATTCTAACCATTCAAAATAAATATTACGATAGTAGTAAAATCCATAGATTAATGCAGAACATAATCATCTATTTTACTTATAGTAGTCGGGTAAAGAAAGTACCTACCGGAGGCTCGGCCGGCGCGTGATTCTCAGAATTCTATAATTAGCCACGAGATAAGCTAACTGGTGGTGGTGTGAGTAGCAAGGAAGTGTGTGTAGCTGAGATAGTGTGAGAAGATGTGTCAGTGTGGGTAGGCCGGGCGGCATGCGGGTGTAGGTAGGCGAAGGCGAGCGAAGGGGGAAAAAGCCGCCGGGCCAGGCAGTCAGTTGAGAACAGCCGGCCGCACCGGTAAGGAAGGGAGACGGCTAGCAATTTCTGCAATGCAGGGTCTCGAGAAGCCTGAGAAGTTAAATAACTGTTCGAAATTTAAATTCACGCGTTGAACTCTATTCTAGTGGATTGTTTGAGCTGGTACAAATCGTATTTAGTTCAGTAAGAGCGTTTGTCATGTTCTCTCTCGAGTAACAGACTAGCACAAGCGCTCTGACAATTCCCCTAGGTTAGAAATTAAATAACTGTTCGAAATTTAAACTCACGCGTTGAATTCTATTCTAGTGGATTGTTTGAGCTGGTACATATCGTATTAAGTTCAATAGGGGCGTTTGTCATGTTCTCACTGGAGTAACAGACTAGCACAAACGCCCTGACAATTCTTGGGTTAGAATTTAAATACCGAATGAAAAGTACATGAAAGTAGGGCCTTAGGAGAACTCCCGGCCGCACCGTCAGGTCCAGGGGGTTGAGATCTCAACGGCGGACGAACATCAGCTACGGACGAAAGAAGCGTGTATCCAGTGGTTCGACGTGCTCGTAGGAATCCCGAGGGCGGTAGGCTTCAGCGGTCGGCCAGTGACCACACCGGCAACGGTTTATTCAGGAACTGTTTTATATTATTTATTTTAACTATTGATTTTGATTGAGTTGTGTGTTCATATTTATAGCAAATTGTGTACCCGACAGCGGCGGGCATCCGCTGGGGTTTTTCATAGTCCCGGGTTCGATTCCTGGCCAGCGGTTGTTTGCGTAATAATATTTAATGGCTGTTCTGGGGATTGGTTGTTCTTTGATCATATCTGTGTGTTTGTATTTATAGCAAACTGTGTACATGACAGCGGCGGCCATCCGCTGGGGTTTTCCATAGTCCCGGGTTCGATTCCTGGCCAGCTGTTGGTTGCGTAATAACATTTAATGGCTGTTCTGGGTCTGGTTGTTCTTATATCATATTTGTGTGTTCATACTTATAGTAAATTGTGATTATTTGTGTACACGACAGCGGCGGCCATCCGCTGGGGTTTTCCATAGTCCCGGGTTCGATTCCTGGCCAGCTGTTGTTTGCGTAATAACATTTAATGGCTGTTCTGGGTTTTGTTGTTCTTTGATCATATTTGTGTGTCTATTTTAAAGTATCTGTAAGTGTTTAAATTCGTACGACGGTTTCGGGTTCGACTACCGGAAACTGTCGATTTGTGTGCATGTAAAGAAATAAGGCACGTTACGTAGACTAATTACGTAGTTTTAGACGTAACATCGGAGTGACAATTAATACTACTTAATGGTCCGGCTTCGGTTAGGCTTTCTGTAAGCCCCGGCGAAGTCGCGACTTTCGAAGGTCAGTATTTAACGTAAATTAAGTTGGATAGCCAACCAGGTTGTTGAAGGATTATTATCGATTGAGAAACCAACTAGATTAATGAATCATTATCTTAATTTATTTACTAAAGTGAGGTAAACCGTAGGCTAGCCAAGCTTTACATATTTACTAATAGAAAACGTATTTCTAAACCAACTTCTTCACAAGGAAGTTACTTATACTTCTTCAACTTGAAGGTCTAAGTTGTTATTCAATTATAATAATTATACTGGTAATCGTTTGAAAGGTGCATGGAGCGAGAGTCTCCGTAGGTTAGCTAACTTTCATAGGAAGGGAGGCGCTTACATATGTCTCGTTTCAGTGGTTACGGGTGTAGTAAATTCATTTTATGGTCAGGCTATTTTGAACTAGCTTTGGCGAGGGATCATGCCACAAGTTACTCATTTTACCTTGCTATATTAGCTATAGGTATGTTTAGATTTGGACCGTCAATTTGAAGTTATAACGCGAGGATTATATACTTCACTGCACTGAGTATGTGTTGAACTTGGCTGTCTGACTCAAAACTAATCAAACTATATAGCTAAGTTATTTTGCCGTGACACGCTAGTTGGTCGCTCATCATAGCTTACTATATTGACTTAGGTAGGGAATGGGCGAGTGCCTCAAAAGGGTGACCTTGGTCGAAAGATCTCGGAGTGATCCCATGTAAACCGTGTTGTTGTGTGACTTTCACACAGCAACACAATCCTGAACGGAGTTAATGCGCTTAGTACGGATTGAAGACGATTAGCTGCCAGGTGTCGTAATCGATTGTCAAGCACGGATGGCGGGGTGCTGACCATAGCTTTCCACTAATCTAGGTGCATTAACATGGTTCAAAGTAGGTTAAATCATTCTACATGACAACTTCAGTAGGTTCTATAATAAGTCGTAAAATTCGTTCTAACAATCTACTTCTTGTATCTAATCTTATAACACATAATAATATCATACTCACGTATTACAATAATATACTTGTATTCATTTCTATATAGGTAAACCGATGGAAGTAGTTATATTCTAAGCGTTGACAATTTTGGTAGGATACGTCAGAAATCTCTCAGCGTCCGCGTAATCATTACACAAGCGAAATTAGTTAGGAAATGCGGTTGCTCATACTTATTCTAAAACTTAGGTTCTACGTTCACAACGTAAGGTTTATTTCCACTAGACAATCACTTGGCCAATTCATGTAGATAATCGTTAAAGATATTTAATTAGACATACATTTTATAAAAAGCGGATAAAAATAAAAAAAAAAAAACGTAATATTAGGTAGGTCGGTTACAGTTATATCCATTATATATTATTTTATGTTATTTATGTAAGTATATAGGGTGGGGTATGGGTAGGTGTAAGGGGGTTGTTACAGACTCTTGGAGTGAGGCCCCGTTTGCCTTCTTAGGCCGCCCCTGAAGCTGTACCAAAGTGTTGAACGTACGTTGCATTGCTCAAACCAAAACTGTACGGTCTGGAAGCTTTAAACTATGAGGCTTGTACGAGAAAATACGTACGTTAAATTGTACGACGGCATCCCTAAAATACACAATAATTCGTATACGTACGCTAAATTGTACAAAGGAACTAAAATACACAATAACTCCAGCCTAGAGTACCTAAGACTTGCCAAAGATAATATGGAAGCCAATTTAGACCTGAAACCAATTCAAGCTTATTTTTTTTCTTAATAACTTTACGTGTATGTTATTAATAAGGGTTTACAGTTTCGAGAATATTTTTTTAATTTTTCCCGGAAACCGTGCTATCGGAGTTCCACGGCATGAAAAAAAAATACTTACAAACCATTTATTCCTATCCTTCTTCCAATATACATATTTCCTATGAAAATGGAGATACATAATAAATAAATAAATTCAGAACAGTTTCACACACGGCCGCCTGACCCCAAACAAAGCAAAGCTTTTACTACGGCGGCCAGAAACTGATCTATACATACTTATATATTTTTAAAAACACACTTAAAAAGATATTAACACGCGAGCATAGAACAAACACAAACGTTCATCACATGAATGTTTACTCTAGGTTGGAATCGAACCCACACTCCCAAGCTCACAAGGCAGGTTCACTACCAACTGAGCCACCAAGACAGTTGCGATCGATAGATGTCAAAACTTTTTATTGTCAGAAATTGAACTTACCTAAACCATTTTGTTAATATTCGAAAATGTACAAAACCACGCGGTCGAGTTCTTTGCGCCGAGTTTACCACTGACTCCATTTAGAATAGTAAACTTTGGACCCATTTTTCCTTAATTCTATAATTGACTCAATTTTCTTTGACATTACAGCTCAGTCTCGTTAGATTGACTTCCTTTTAAGTTTTTGTCCTTCGAACTAGTCATCAATTTGTGATACAATATTCATTCCGCTCCCAGCAGTACCTACTCCATATTGTATTTGATTCAGGCATATGTCTATTCTCATGGCTATTTCCGTACGTTCGATAAGACGTACTAAATTATCGTTGAGGTATCCTTGGGACTCTATGTTCCTAGTTTGAATATTGTCCATGGCAAAATCAATAAGTATTTTTCAAATTTCTTAGGGAACGTACCCATACTACGTGACCCGTACAGTGGAGTCTTTAAAATACTACGGTCAGTCACAGGAGCGGGGTGAATGCAAGAATACAAAAAAAAAACAAACGAATTTTGGGTACCGTTAAGAGATGAGCACAAAAAAATACGATATAGCAATATGTTTTCACATATGTTGTTTTTTTGTATAATATATAATTCACTAGTGATTTAAGTATGCATGCAGTCCTATGCAATAAAGACGAGTATGAGCCAAACTTCTTTTTTAATTTTTGCCTGTAAAATTATAAAAAATCATAATTAAAATTACTACGTGAAAACTAAAGGGAGAGGGGGGGGAGTCTTGGCATATACTACGAGTGGTCACCGAGGGGAGGGAGGGGTGGAAAAAACTAAAAATAGATCACGTAGTGTGGGTACGTTCCCTTACTTACTTGACTTGATTTTTTACGTCCAATCCAAACAAACAGGTGTTATAAGTTTAATGAGTGTACCGGTAGTTTAGGTCCGCTTGCAAAAGATATGGAGATAAATTCTTTCACGCAAGGTTAGTTAACTCAGAGTTAGGGTGCTTCAAATTTCACTCCGCACCAATTTGTTCATTGTGTGAACATGCGTGTTGTATGTCATGTGCTACATGACTGGAGCCCGGTGTATGGCGTCAGGCTCGCCCGCTGTCTCATTTGGGACTGAATATCGTCCGTCATAGTGTGGGTGTCGTAGTGTCCTCTGCCAGCCCCTTCGGGGGAAAGGTATGACGATATGTATGTCATATTGTGTTAACAAAAAAGGAATATAATATCAGAGAAGCAAAAAAAAGTAGCAAAATCTTGCTTAGTAAAAAGTGGAGATGGATGAAAAAAAATGGTGCTAACTCAAGGTAAGCTTCCAACTCTTGGTAGCGCAAGACGATTTATCAGTTGAACCTCCTGAGCAGTTAACTCCGAGTTAAAAAGACAACCCGTATGTCTGCAAGTGGCCCCAGGCAGTAGGAAATCTTAACGCCAGTACTTCATTAGTACGTAAGCGCTATTTCTAAGTTAATTTTCTCAATGAAAACCGACGTGAATTAAACCAGCCTACATTTCTTGAGAGATATGTTATCTCGACAAACATGCGTGATGTAACGCGGTGAGGCCAATGGCACACAGCAAGAGTTCATTACCAAGTGAATCATCTACGCAGTTCGTTCTCGCAAAGCGCAAGAAATGTTGTAAAAAACTTGATACGAGACCTAAAAATAGATTCAAAAAAGTCCGGTACTTACACTTGTGTTAGTTGCTAGCTCATCTGCAAGCGTACTCGCATTTTTAACCGACGAAAGAGAGGATTTGGGAGAAGACCCGCCTCTCAAGACAGAGGGAGCGGGTTAGAACCCAGCCGACGGCACGCGCCAATTTGTTCTATGTGTGAGCATTTGTGCGTATTGTATGTCATCTGCTACATGACTGGAGCCCGGTGTATGGCGACAGGCTCGCCCCCTTTCATATTTGGGACTGAATATCGTCCGGCGAAGTGTGGGTGTTGTATTACACCTCTGCCAGCCCCCTCGGGGGAAGAGCGCGATGATATGTTATGATAAATAATAATAAATTATTTATCGCTGAGCAAAGTCTATAATAAAAAATATTACAAAGTAACCACTATGTCTTGCTATACCTAATACTCTTTAGCGCGATGCGGCAAATTATGTTGTTACATTTAATTGAAGTAGTTGTTAAAACGATTATATCTACAATGATGGATAATGGCTAGTTAATGGAAAAGTAATTAATAAAAAAAAATATTCCCCGATCATCGCTGTCAGAATTCCAAGTAAGTCTAAGAACGAGTTTCATTGTTCCTGTATTTTATTCTAGGTATACAATAGGTAACAGATTATACAGGGTGTTTTTAACAGGGTGGTCAACCCGAAAATACACCTTACTTCGATCGAATAAGATGAAATATTGATTGACACATTTAAAATCCTATCCCACGCCGTCCACTCGTTTGTGCTGACCGTACCTAAGATGTGAGGAAGATAAGCTGTGCGCTAGGAAAAAAAAACCACTCATACAGGGTTATCGGTATAGTGTGTGCTAAGTCAAAAGTGGGTCATTCTCATCATTATGAACAACTTTTATTAAGAAACCAACTCAAAATCTCGTAATCTCATGACCGTGAAAGTTAGACAGTTTAAATTTTTACAGATGATGTATTTCTCTTGCCGCTATAACAACAAATACTAAAAAACAGAATAAACAGAACAAAATAATTTTTAAGGAGGCTCCCATAAATAAATATATATCTTGGGGGCTGAGCTACCCACGTCCGTAGGAGTGTACTCTATTCTGATTCCCTACACGTGGTCCCCGGGTAGTGCTAACCGGGTAGCAAACTCTGGTGGGAGGCTTCGGCCGTGGCTAGTTACTACCCACCGGACCAAGCCATGCCGTGAAATGACCTAGTCGTGTTTCGGGATGTAGTCCGGTGTAACCGTTCCGAAGACGGATCTGAGCAGTGGTGTACTTGTAGCGCCTTACTCAACTGCCGTCTTTGTACTTCTTCACTCTACAAAACTTCAACGCTAGAGTGAATAAGTACCTTATAGGTCGTCGTGCTCCATCTTAGACCACAACGTCGCTTAACATCAGGCGAGTTGGTGGTCAAACGCCGACTTACGTCAATAAAAAAATTAAAAAAATATAACATACAAGATATTTTGCAGTTTTCAAAGATAATAAATGCGCCCGCGGTTTCACCCGCGGTCCTACAGGAACCGTAATTTTCGGGATAAAAAGTACCTGATGTCCTATTCTGTACCCCAGACAGATTGTGTGCAAAATTTCATGACGTTCGGTTGAGCAGTTGAGTGTAGGTTAACGCACTTTAACGCATTTATAATATTCCTAGCTGCGCCCCGCGGTTTCACCCGCGGTTAAAAAGTATCCTATGTGCTATTCTAGACCATAGTCTATCTCTGTGCCAAATTTCATCCAGATCTGTTCAGCCGTTTTGGCGTGAAAGAGTAACAAACATCCATCCATCCATTCATCCATTCTTACAAACTTTCGCGTTTATTATATTAGTAGGATAGTAAGGATGGTAAGGAACCCTTCGTGCGCGAGTCTGACTCGCACTTGGCCGGTTTGTTTTTTTTATGATTGAAAGGGCCCACGTTTGACCACAACACCCCTGAATGAAAGTGACGATGCGGTCTAAGATGGAGCACGCTTGCCCATGAGGTGCTTATTCATATCTTCATTGTACACGCGGCCTTATGATACGACGTAAGTATTCATTCATTACTTTAGTTCTCAGGTAATGATTTCGTTAATTGTTTTCACACGCTATTAAATTGTTTTTGTTGATCTTAATTACTCTTGACACGTTTTATTCAACAATTAGAAAATGTGAAATAAAAACAAGGAAAATTCTACTAATAAATATGCAGAGGTATTTGTTGGTTAGTTTGTGTTTTCGCACGCACGCACGTAAAATACATACTTAATAATAATAATAATATTCGGGACACTTGCACGGTCGTCTGACCCCAAACTAAGCAAAGCTTATAGTATGGCAGCCAGAGACTGAAATACATAAGTACATAAATATTTTTAAATACATACTTAAATATATAATTAACACCTAGATATAGAACAAACACAAATATTCATCAGATGAATGTTTGCCCTAGGCGGGAATCGAACCCACACCCTCTACCTCAGAAGGCAGGTTCACTACCGAAAGCCACCGAGGCAGTCATGAATGCATATTTTTATGACTTCCCCTTGACACAATCAGCAGGCCCAGCTTGCATGACAAATTCTTGTCGACTCTTTTTAGTGAGACAGATGTATATTTACGCGTAGCCTTGTCACGTTCTCACACGACAAAAAATGTGAGAAGAATTTGTCACAGCGCGCATGCTAGACCTGCAGGTGTGACAAAGGGAAATATATTTTCCCAATGACACTGAGCAGTCCAGTTGGGCCTTGATATATATATATCTTATATCCTGCAACAGGAAAACAGTTCCTGTTGCAGGATATAGGGTCAACTGGGGCAAATGCGTCTGTGAGGCAATTGCGTCTTTCGAGAATTACTAACTCTTTATATCGTCACGCCTTTCCCCCGAGGGGGCTGGCAAAGGTGTACAGCACCCACACTTCGCCGTACGATATTCAGTCCCAAATATGACAGGGGCGAGCCTGTCGCCATACACCGGGCTCCAGTCATGTAGCTGATGACATTAGTACGCACATATGTTCACACAATGAACAAATTGGTTACTGACAAACCTTTCACAAATTAGGCAACAAATGCCATCTTGTACAGATTATTGCAACTAAAGATAAAAAAAAGATGTAGGTGACGCCTAATTTGTGTAATTACCCCACTGACGTATTCACCCCAGTTGACCCTACATCACCTACTATCTACTCATTGGGCGAAAAGAGACGTAAACTTTTCGAAAAAAAAAGTTGAGTAAGTTTAAAAAAAAATATTTCCTCACGCGGGTAAAACCGCGGGGCGCAGCTAACAAATAATGGTAAATATTAAACAACCATGTTTTTTGTAAACTCATTCATTGAATAGCTAATGATTACGAATGTGTATAAGTATACAAAGATCATTTTCATCATTAATTTTTTCTCCGTCTGTTCTGAGAATAATAATATAATAAACAAATAGTGGTACAATGTAGTAGTACAATGTGTTGTTTTGCATTTCCGCGGAATTTGTAGAGGTAGTTACTAATTACAATGCACTAGCAGAGCACGAATAAATTATGGGACAATCTGGAATTCCACGAAAAATCACTTGGTCCGTCCAAAAAATTCGTTGATCTTCGACAAAATGACATGGAACAGTGATTTTTTTCGATTTCAAGGTTGCGCCATAGTTTATTCGTGCTCTGCTAGTGGAGTATACCTACCTCTATAAATTCCGCGTAAATGCAAAACGACACGTTGTATAGCAAACCTAGTTAGAAGTATTTAGCAGTTTGGTACTTAGTGGTAGCTATTTCATAACTACAATTAATTTGATATAGGGTCAACTGGGGCAAATGCGTCTTTAGAGAATTACTGACAAACTTTTCATAAATTAGGCGCCACCTACATCTTTTTTATCTTTAGTTGCAATTAGCTGTACAAGATGGCATTAGTTGCCTAAGTGTTGCAGGGTTTGTCAGTAATTCTCAATTGCCCCACAGACGCATTTGCCCCAGTTGACCCTAATCTTTTTCTCTTCATCTTGATTTTGAGTTGACTGAACCTCTCTGATACCCACCATTGCTGGACTTTGCACCGTGGGAGGTTTTAGCAACACACAGCAACAACACGAAGCAACACGGCCAAGAAACCCCAGCCGAAATTTAAGGCTCGGTTATACCACGATTATCTACCCAAACACACGTTTACTTAAGTCGTTTCATTTAGAGTTGAAAATCGTATTTCATATTTGATGGTAAAATGAGATCGGCGCCTAGAATTTCATTTTTTGTCGTTTGTATTGGTGTTAATGGTATTATGAACACAAATAAGAATAAGTTACTCGGTTAAATTTTAGAGAACTATTCTGGCTTATTAATAATCGAAAAAAATTGTGTTGTAATCGCTGAAAATTTTTAAGAAATACGTTTACAGTTTACAAAAATTTAAATTTATTTGGAAAAAAAAACATTATCTTTTTCCAAATTGAAAATTATTTTCAAAATTCTGCTTCAGTTAAAAATATTGTTTTTTTTCTACCACATGTTTTTTTTGCACCTGATCTAGGCGCAAACAATATATTGTTTTCGTTGATCTTGTGGGCCTTTATTTTAATTTTAATTATGTATTTTAGTCTGTAAGGTATAAAATCTCGTGGTAAGCTCCCTGGTTTATAGCGATAGGCTCGTCCCCTGTCACATTTAGGACTGAATATCGGCCGGTAAAGTGTGAGTGTCAAAATACACCTTTGCTAGCCCTTGGGGGGAAAGGCGTGACGTGATACGCGGTAGCAATCTCTATAGTGATAGCAGTACCAGTATTGCCGTCGTAGAAAATCCTGTGGCAAAATTTTCTCTTATAGTGTTTGTTGACGTCGCCCGCAGTTTGCGGTCCTAATGGAATTTGAGGCTCGCCGCACTGCCGACGGCGACGGTGGGCACATGTGTACTTTACTATATCACTATAGTTCGAGCCAAATGAATTGAGATAAAAGTTTACACATTCTCAGCAACAGAGTTGTTCATACATGGAATAGGTTGCCTGAGGATGTGGTCACTGCTAAATCCATCAACGCATTTAAGAACCGGCTTGATGGCTGGTTGCACCAAAAGCAAATGTCTCTGACAGACATTTGAATGTGGATAAAACAATATTTTTGCGAACTTTTAGTGAATTTGGACAATTTTAATTCAACACAGTGTGATGTAGACACATCAGCCCTAGGCTGCTCGCCTATTATTAAATAAATAAATAAATTTTATGATTTTTGTCAATAAAATATTACTTTTTTTTACTGATTAGTAGGTAATTTTATTTCAATTAATTAAACAATTTTGGAATAATTGAACGAACAAGTGGATAGTGCGAGAAAAACGCCTCCGTTTCAGTTTATAGGCAGTGCTTTCGTAAATCCGGATGTCCGGTTTTTCTCAACCAATACTTGTAAAATTTCGTCAGGAGATTCTATAGTTATTAGGTACAGAATATTTTTGTTTATTAAGTTTTTTTTTAAATGGTTGAGATAATGATTTTTTAAGTTTTTTCGATGTCTGAAGCTCACAAATCCGCTAGTTATTAATAAGTTACGCTGTTTTGTGAGTTTTCTCTAGGATTTGGTGTCTTTTCAACTTTGGCATTTATTTGGCACGAAGTATACAGAAGTATGTAGTGTATTTTATAGGCAGGATTTTCATTGCACGTCCCTAAATTATATTATACAATAAGCGAAGGTGTTTTGGTTTGTTTGACTGTTAACGCATCAAGAGAGCAACGGATCAGCGTGATATTTTTTGAATTCATATTTTCAGGTTTTTTAAATCAGAAATCAGAGTTCCATGATAACTCCAATAGCAATACGTTACACGTTTCTAGTAATCGGTACGTAAATAATTCCTACTACTCGTAATTCACCTTTCAAACAAAAAAAAAAAAACAATCAAAATCGGTTTATTCATCCGGGAGCTACGGTGCCACACACACATACTGACTCACACACACACACAAACACTTCATACTTATTGTATTTTTTTTTTCGCGAGTGTTTAAAACTGAAAAATTACGAATAAGAAGTAAACAAAAAGTAACGTATTTCACCAAATTCACCAAAATGTAACGTAACGATCATTTTTCAACCGTTCATTGTTGACACGTAACTTTTTGAATAACTGATCGCCAGGGTTGCATCGTTCTGGCATCGCCTGCGTCGCTCCGACAACAAGATACTTGAGGCTGTCTCTGACGATATACGGAGTCCCATGTTCAGGCATTGGATATCTCTCCACATGAACAAGAACAAAAAGTGACAACATAAATTGTATGGCGATTTTTTATGGACGTGGTTGCACCCCTTTTACAGGTGTAACTATTGTAAGGGTTTTTTTTTTTCTCTTTTACACTTAAATTTAATCTAGTTTTAAGCTAATTCAATTGTTTGCCTATGGGTTTTTATACCTGAAATAAATGACTTTATTATTATTATTATTAAAAATAGACGGTTAAAAATGTAATCACTTCGTAGTTCAGTTCAGTTTATTGTATCAAATGAGTATAGTTACAATAATTGGTAAAAAACACTAATTATGAATGTCCAAAAATACTAATAAATAATCAACACAAGTTGCCAAAACGATGTCTTATAAAACTACCAAAAATTATAAATGTTACAAAGCACGATAGCTGGTAAATTAATACAATTTAAAACAAAAAACAACAACAATAGAGTAGAGTTTCGGTGCAGTCTAAAAACGAGAAACAAAATATTAATTTTACTGTATTTGCTAGTATTAAAACTTAGATATACTTACTTATAATAAACGAACAACGGCAGGTTAAGAGTCCGGCGACCACTTTAGACTAACTTCGCAGGCTTAAGGTTTTCCATAGCCATTTCGTATAGAAGAAGATGGCAAAGTTAGCAAGTAAAGGTACTGACAAGCCTTTAAAGTTACCTACAGAGTGACAAAGTGCATTTTTTTTATGACTTTTGCACTTCGCTAATCATTCTTAAATAACTAAGAATGTCCCTTGTATTATGGATTCATTTGAAAGCTAATGACAACTTCCCTTTGTAAAGGCATTTTTGATTTGCTGTGTCTATCTATTGAATAAATCAGTCAAAAGTGACCCTTTACAAAAGCGGATATTTTTCATAGCTCTATTTTCGCTTGAGAACGTTTTTTAAAAAACCAAGAACATAAGGGCGGACATATTATTAATTTAATCGTACATGCTAAATTTCATCATAATCTACAAATGGTTTTCAAGAAATTTGAGAAGCGCGTTTGTATGGAAATTTCTGAGCGTCGCGGGACTCTTAACCAAAAAGGTCGAATAGGTACCTATTTAAGAAAATTCTTCCTTCACTAGAGAAAATTCTGTGGGTAAGCAGTTACTAGTAATTTCGTTTCCTACCAAATGAAAATACCTACTAATGATATACTCATGTTAATTTAAAGAGATTAACTTTAATCATGGTTCAATTTCCCGTAATTAATTAGTCTAACAAAATAATTCCCAGCAATAACCGTGGGGCAATTTGCCTAATTAAACATCAAAGGAATATCAAAGGTATTGAAATGCTTTTTTGTAAGCTAAAAGCCTCAGGATTTTTGCGAAACACCCGCATTAAAGTTTAAAATAATGCTTACTAATACTCGTAGATACATTTTCCTAGATAACTTCTGTGACGTTCCGTTTTTAACCGACGAAACGGAGGAGGTTTACAAGGCAACGCGTATTTTATTTTTTTTGTATAGTCACGCTTAACTTTTTACAGAGAAGTCCGATTTGTTAATTCTTTTTTTAATAGGGCTTACTTCCAAGGAGGTTCCATATACATTTGGAAAAATAATACTTATTAGATTAAAAACTGATTAGTATATACATATTAATCAGTTTTTAATTTAATTAATTATTTTGTGTTTATTTTATTTTTATATGTGATTTTATTATATAGTACATACATATATGTGATTTGTGAATTTCCTTTTGTAATTATGAACATGCTTTCCGAATTAAAATTATTATTATTATTAGTTACCGACTCATAATTACTTGTGTACATAGTACCAACATCAGTTTAAGAACTTGGTTATGCTTTTTAGCTCTTTCGGTGGTTTAATTTTTTACTAAAAAGTTTTCATTCTTGATACAAAAAAAAAAAACAAGAAATATTATAAGCTTTTAGAATTACCAAAAATGATAAAAATAAGTCAAAAACCAAAGCGATTGACGTCAGTATGTGTTGCCCACGTGACCGGAATGCCATACTTGGTGGAGTATACTATATTATACCATGGGACTAAGATAGGATTAGGATTCACATACTCGCTGTTTCAATGAAATCGACCAAGTAGTTTTCAAGCAGACTTACCTACGCCTGTCGTGCTGGCCATTATATTGGGAAATAACAAAAATTTATAGAGCCATGAAGGAAGGAAGAAGCTATTACATAAACTGTCGAGTCGTAAACTACTAATGGCTGTCCTCGAATTCTTCTAATTTTGTGATATTCTTCTGGTAATTGTTTTTAGGATCTTATCTATTGCCTCCTCTATTTATTGCCAGTCTGAATGGCTCTGAGCCAATGAGAGCCGTTTATAATCTAGTTAGTAGGTATTCTAACAAAGTTTTATTTCTATCAATAAAATTGATAGAAATTTATAAAATAAAATTAATAGAAAATTCTATATCAATAAAATTGATAGAAATTTATTTATTTTATTTATTGATAGAAATTTATTTTGATTAGATTAATTAACATCCCACTTCTGCAGTCACGGATCCAGGATTTTGGTTGGGAGGGTTGACGTAGTTGAGGGTAATCTCTCCCCCGAGGGTTCCCGCCTTGTCGTGGCGGGGGGGCTCAGTAGCCGTGGCCTGATCAGCCACGGTGAAGCCAAGAGGAATCCGAGGTGGGGCCGCTTTTCTCGGGGCTTTCTCCTGAAAGCCTTTGTAGAAAAAGCGGCCAAGGTAGGTTGCGGCACTGCCGTAACTGAGGCGGGCTGCAGTGTGGATTGGGTGGCACTGCAGCCGAGGGGTGGAGACCGCGGGAGGAAGGGCGTTTTTCTCTGCCTGCCGCGGCCTCGACGGGATGGAGCTGCTGAGGAAGAAGAGCACGGTGTGGTGTTACACCACTCTTACTGTCCTCCGTGGCCGGTGTGAGAGGCGGACGAGGCGTGGCCGTTCCTGCATTCCGCGTAGGACTCTGGAGGACCTCGTTGGGGACCACGTTGGAGTGGCCTGCTTGAGGCTGCTAGCTGAGGGGGGCCCCGGTGTGTCACCCGCTGGAGTGGCCTAGGACCGCTAGCTGTGGGAGACATCCTTTGGGTCGGGAAGTCTCTGCTGGAGTGGCTTAGGACTGCTAGCTGTGGGGTGGCACCTCCCGGTGTCCCCGCTGGAGTGGCTGAGGGCCGCTAGCTGGGTGGGATCCTTCGTAGGTTTTAAAGGAGGCTACGTGAATGTGGTGCGGTCGAGGTGGGGCAGCGGGGGAACTCGAATGTGGTGCAACGGCGCTCCATTCTGAGTGCCCTCTGCAGCCAAAGTGGCAGGCGGCGGGGCCACTTACCTGACCCGTCGCATAGGGACCAAGGGCGTTAGACACGGGTGCTGTTTCACGCCCATCGGCTGAGTTGGTCCCCGAGGTGGATGATGACGATGTGTTTAGTGTTCGATACATCGTCATGGTGAGGAAGAGCGTAGGCTCGAGGAGGTGCCCGCAGGGGCTGGCGCTGTCGGGGCCGCGGTCGTGTCTGAGAGTAGTTCCCGTTGTCCCGACATTCTGCGTCGAGGTGGAACACCCTTGGGTTTTTAGTGGGTAGGCCGTCAGTGGCGGGATTCCCACATAACCACTCTGTGCCCGCCCCGGGGCTGTTGGTGGTATCCATAAAGGATTTTCCCAAGGTAAAAAAAAAAAAAAAAAAAAAAAAAAAAAAGTTGAGGGTAATCTAAATTGAGGTAAGTAAGCAAAACTGCTAAAAAAGCAGATTTTTTGATTCTTTTTTTTTTATGTAGAATAGGTCGGCGTTTGACCACCAACTCGCCTGACGTTAAGCGACGTTGTGGTCTAAGATGGAGCACGACGACCTATAAGGTACTTATTCACTCTAGCCTTGAAGTTTTGTAGAGTGAAGAAGCACAAAGACGGCAGTTGAGTGAGGCGCTACAAGTGTGCTACTGTTCTGTTCTGGAGTGTGGATCGGGGTTCTATGATTATTAGGAGGAAGTCCACTGTGAAAAAAATAAACATAACATATCGTCACGCCTTTCCCCTGAAGGAGCTGACAGGTTTATTTCAACACCCAAACTTCGTCGCACGATATTCAGTCTCAAATGTGACAGGGGGTGAGCCTGTTGTCATTTGCCGGGATCCAATTATATAGCAGGTGAATGAATGAATGACAAAGTCAAAGTTATTTATTGATAAATATTGATTTACACGTCATATTGCATGGAAAAACCCTATTGTACTTATACGTACGCATCCAATAGTAGTATAAACAATAAAAATAAAGTTTTTTTTCCCTAGTCTAAAAAAATATTTTTTTCTAATCCAAGCACATGTTGAATACAAATTATAAAATTACAATGTCAAAACTTGACTCTTTACCTTATAAATATGATCAACCGAAATTGATTACTTACTTCTAATAATTCCACATCAAATACGCAAATACACAAAAAAAATTGGTGGGTATCTTTGGCTGGCATCGAACCCACTCCCTCTGGCTTTGGAGGCGAGCCTTCTCCAACTTATTATTATTACTTATTACTTATCGTCGCTTAAAAATAAATAAAAGTGTTTTATTATATAGCTTAGTAAAAATATTAGTAGTAATATTAGAGAAGCGATGATAGCCTAGCCGAATAAGGCCCACCTCTCAAGCCAGAGGGAGAGCAGGTTCGGACCCAGCCGAAGGCCAATTTGTTCATTGTGTGAGCATAATATGTGCGTATTGTATATCATCTGCTACATGACTGGAGCCCGGTGTATGCCGACAGGTCCGCCCCCTGTCACATTTGGGACTGAATATTGTCCGACCATGTGTGGGTGTTGTACACCTCTGCCAGCCCCCTCGGGGGACAGGCGTGACTATATGGATGTATGTAAAAATATTGGTCAGCAAATCCAGGATTTTCAGGGCAGATTTTTTGATCTGGCTTTTTTACGATCAAACGAAATTATGAAGCTATTATTTCAAACCCCTAAAAGGGTCCACACACGCAGTTCCTAATGGGCAAATAATTCTCAGTACCAGTTTCGCTGTTATTATTATGGTGATTTTGTATAACCGCCTATTGTAAAGAATATGTTATAAAAACGACTTTACATCCATCTATTCGTACAAACTTTCGCGTTTATAATATAGTAGGATAGGATAGGAAGTAGGAAGGATAGGAAGTAGGATAGTAGGATGTATGATAAACGATTTTCAACTCTAAATGAAGCGACTTAAGTAAACGTGTGTGTGGTAGATAATCGTGATATGACCGAGCCTTAACTAACTGTGCCCCGCAGCTTCACCGCTATATTACAAAAACTCTCTTTTCAAGATAAAAGAAAATGGTAGCTTATGTGTTAGTCCAGGATATATGCTACCTCCATAACAAATTCCATTCAAATCCACCTGTCTGTTAGCGTGAAAAAGTAACAAACTAACGCTTATAAACCTTTGCATTTATAATAGTTATCTAGCTGCTATTTCGTACATGCAAATACCTTGCTGTTATTACTCAGATGTTAGGTAAGCTACATAACATTAGTCTAGCTCAGAGGATCTCAAACTGTTTTGACTCGCAGACCACTTAACATGTTTTTCGGTTTTAGGTAGACCCCCTGCCGCTAGTGGCGGGTTTTTAGATATTTGTTATTAGCTTAAAGGTCGATTTACATTAAACAAACACAGAGCTAGAGCTAGAACAAGAGCATTCAATCACTAGAACACAAGAACGCTTTGATGAGATCGCTCAGTGGCGCGAGCACGTCCGAACACGCTAGAATGCTCTAAGCAACTGTTCTCTCGCTCTTGCGCCGTTTACATCGAGCGAGCGTGCTTTCTTAGAATGTTCTATAGAATCTTTGCGAACGCACTAAGAACAACGAAAGAATGCTCTACGCCTGTTTACACTTGAAGAATTTGATGTAGTGGGGATAGAATGAGCATTCGCTCGTTTGGTGTAAATCGACCTTAACTCGTATCGTCTTGCACCGCTCTTCCCCGCTGGTTAACTGATATATCCATAAAGATTACTGACTGCATTCAGTAATAACGTAGTGGGAAAGTGAGAGTTGATGGTTCATTAATGAAAATAATATCGAGACGTTTTTTTTTATTACTTATTAGGCTTGTGTTTGGCCGCCATGCCTGATGATAAGCTGTGATGCGGCCTACGATGGAGCACGCTTGCCTAGAAGAAACCGATTCACTTGAGACTTGCAGACACCCAGATTATAAGTGTCATGGGGGATTATAAGACGTACTTAAATAAGAGCAACTATCATGGACGGCCCCGTTTATATTCCACAGACCCTAATTTTTTTTTCTTTTAGACCCCGTTGTCGTTGACCCTAAAGAGTCTACTTTGGGAATCACTGGCTTTAGCCAGACTTAGCTAGCATATTTGGCAAACATTATTACAACATAACAATTTTATTTAGCACTTATTGTTATTGTATTCAATTTTATTACAAGTAATACATTGGCAATTTGGAGATAAGACATCAATAGGCTGTCCATTAATTATTTATTAACCGTATCATACTGACGTACCTAACAATATGATCATAAAACCATAACTTTATAGGCATGATTCGAATAACAAAACCCAGTGTTGTTGTTATATGTTATATTATGCTATATTATTATAGCCTATAGGGTCAACTGGGGCAAATGCGTCGGTGGGGCAATTGCATCTTTCGAAAATAACTGAAAAACTCTTCACAAATTAAGCGCCTTCTACGTCTTCTTTTTTGGTTTTAGTTGCAATAATCTGTACAAGATGGCGTTAGTTGCACAATTTGTGAAGGGCTTGTCAGCAATTCTCGGAAGACGAAATTGCCCCAGAGACGCATTTGTCCCAGTTGACCCTATATAAATGCTATTCGCAAATTACGATGTGACGTAAATTTATCGTAAAGTGTGGTTTATATCGGCCCGGGTATGTTTGAACGTATGGGATAGGAAACGTTTCTCGTTCCTACCCAATTTTACGGGCGAATGCTATGAGGTAGGATTGGGCAGGATTTAGTGAATGTTGTTATGTTATTTTTATGGTACTTCAAAGGATTTACGTGAATATTTTACTGACAGAAATGTTGATAATAATTGTAAAGAAAAATCCTCCACATGCACTGAGCTAGGCTAAGAACTCAACCCTGATAGAGTATATTTTTACCCGACTGCGCAAGAAAGAGGGATATGTTTTTCGAGTGTATGTATGTGGGGATGTGTGTATGATGTGTCTTTGGCAAGCCCTACAGCCTAAAAACAGCTTGATGGATTTCGACATGTGAGGTGTCATTTGAATCGTTTTGTTAGTGGAAGTGCGCCCTACAGCCTAAACAGCTTGATGGATTTCGACATGTGAGGTGTCATTTGAATCGTCTTGATAATGAAAGTGACATAGGGTGCAACATTTTGCAGCCGGGATATTTATTTTTCTTTTAATAATGTTACTTGTTATTTTTACATATTAGAACACATTTACGAGTAAGTAAGTCAATCAACAAAACCACAGAATATCTAATAGTAGCTGAAGTTAAGTCCAAACCCGTTTTTCCTCAAAAGGCAAAAAAACGGATCCCAAAAATACTTTCAAAGAACTTTCTAAAGCGGCTTTCTTTGACTTTCGTTTTATCCCAAAATTTCCGACAATAGTACATTTTCAACGTTAAAACACGTAATAAAAAAACCTTCCGGACAATCAAATCTTATGAGCAAAGGGATGGGAGACCCCAACCTTGGATGTTGGGTAACCCATCAAACTCTGATTCGACGCATTGAAGACCTAAAAATACATTTGACCTTTTTTGCTATAGAAAAACTTTTTTCTGTGCTGAAACTACTTTATTGTGTACTTTTTCTTGGTTTGTGTTTAAAATGTTGACTCTCATAATAGAGAAAACAATTAAACTTACTGTCCCGTGAATTATGCAGATTAATTACAGTACAATCATTTTAAAAGCAAAGTTTAAAAAAACCGACTTTCTATGCTGTAATTCGTCATCCAATCTATGCAATTTTTAGACTTTTGTTGATTTTTTAAAAACTGCTAGACCGATGTCGATAAAATTTATGTGGGACAACCTCAAAGTGTGATCAACCAAAAAAAAAAATCATTAAAATAGTTTCACAATTGGCAGAGTAATCGCGTAACATATATACATAAAAAAAACACACAGTCAAATTGAGAACCACCTTTTTTTCGGAAGTCGGTTAAAATAACAATATTTTTTAAGCTCCACGAGCTTTATAAGTATTTTTTGTTCAAATGATCTTTTTGAGTTGAGGCAAATCATGTACATGTAATACTTATGTTAAACTAAACTGGATCTAATTCTAACTAATATTATAAAATGCGGAAGAGAGTTTGTTTGTTTCGCTGTTACGCCGTAACTACTTGACCGACATCATTAAATTTTGCAGACACATTTTAAGGGGTACAGATAAGGGCATAGGGTACTTTTTATCCCGAAAAAATTAACATCCGGAGAGACCGCGGGTGAAACCGCGGGGCGTAGCTAGTCTACACTAATATTATAAAGAGGAAAGATTTGTATTTTTGTATGTTTGTTACGAATTAACTCAAAAACTACAGGCCTGATTTCAAAAATGTTTTCACCATTAGAAAGCTACTTTATTCCTGAGCGAGTTAGGGTTTAAAACGCGAGCCAAGCCGCGGGCAAAACAGCTACTATTTTAAACCATCGTAAAATTAGGCATGAATTCAATATCCTACTAATATTATAAACGTGAAAGTTTGTATGTATGTATGGATGGATGGATGGATGGATGGATGGATGGATGGATGGATGGATGGATGGATGGATGGATGGATGGATGGATGGATGGATGGATGGATGGATGGATGGATGGATGGATGGATGGATGGATGGATGGATGGATGGATGGATGGATGGATGGATGGATGGATGGATGGATGGATGGATGGATGGATGGATGGATGGATGGATGGATGGATGGATGGATGGATGGATGGATGGATGGATGGATGGATGGATGGATGGATGGATGGATGGATGGATGGATGGATGGATGTATGTTCTCTTTCACGCTAGAACGGCTGAACAGATCAGGATGAAATTTGGCACAGAGATAGATTATAGTCTAGAATAGCACATAGGATACTTTTTAACCGCGGGTGAAACCGCGGGGCGCATCTAGTAAGTTAATATATTGATCTCACATTTCAGTGTTCTGTAGAATCTGTAGTCGGTTTATTGAGTATCTAATACGTATTCCAATCATCGAACCGGATACTACCTCTACATTGTTTGCACGTAATATCGTCATGAATACCTACGTATATATAGACTGAGTGGCCAGCCCTGAAATTTCAGTCGAAAACTGACAATAGAGCTGGCTACCAGGCCATCAGGGATTCGGCTGAAATCCTCAAAAATTTAGTAGTTGATAATATATTTTAGGAAAAATTATCGGGATATTTTTTATGGTAAACACTCTAGAGGCCGCGTGCTAAAACGACGCTTAGTCTTGAATCTCGATTTAAAACTGGTTTACCATGCTTAAACATAATTTGAACATAACATATCGTCACGCCTTTCCCTCGAGGGGGCTGGCAAAGGTGTAATACCCACATTTCACCGACGATATTCAGCCCCAAATGTGACAGGGGACTGGCCTGTCGCCATACACCGGGCTCCAGTCATGTAGCAGATGACAGACAATACGCACATATGTTCACACAATGAACAAATTGGATACTTAAAAACAATTTTAAATCGAGATTCATGATAGAGCGTCGTTTTAGAATATGGCCCATAACTACTACTTTACTAGCAAACTTATAAAAGCCATTATGAAATGACCACAATACGTATTACATCATACCTCCCGACACCCCAAGAAACTCTTCCACGAACCATTTCTATCTGATATCTGGCAGCCATCGATTTATAACTGGCATTCACGGCGTGTTCTATTTATTATCGTATGGGAGTGAGCCAATGCGTCATTTTAAGTGCCCGACTGACGGTGGAACGATCTTTGGCGTGGTGGCAGAAACAGTGGGTTTAAAAATGATATTACGTCAGTTTTATCCTGAAAAATATCTTTACGGTAGGTAAGTACCGTGCCGTGTCAGCAACTTATTTTTCTTGTGGCATTCGTGGCGTAGTTCGACACCTGCAATATGTGGAATGGTGGGAGGCTTCGGCCGTGGCTAGTTACCACCCACCGGACCAAGCCATGCCGTGAAATGACCTAGTCGTGTTTCGGGATGTAGTCCGGTGTAACCGTTCCGAAGACGGGTCTGAGCAGTAGTGAACTTGTAGCGCTTCACTCAACTGCTGTCTTTGTGCTTCTTCACTCTGCAAAACTTCAAGGCTAGAGTGAGTAAGTAACTTATAGGTCGTCGTGCTCCATCTTAGACCACAACGTCGCTTAACATCAGGCGAGTTGGTGGTCAAACGCCGACCTATTCTACATAAAAATAAAACGTTGTTTTTGTTAATGTTTTTTCCTCGCAAAGTTTCAAAAGAATCGATTGAGAAATGCGACCTGTAGATGAAGACTGAGATCCGAACAGAATTCGTACATATGAAAGCATTTTGTCGAAGCTAAAGCTTAGACGCTTCGCTTGCTGACGCTCGCTCGGTCGTTTAAGCATTTATTTAAAAAGTTTCCCCCTCACCCTAAAGTTAAACCCCCTCCACCACCCTAACCTCCCTAAGTTAGAACTCACTTACTTACTTACTTATGTAAGTGAGGTTAAACTATTATGAAAAGCAGTTAGTTTAACATACCACAGATTGGATTTTTTTTTTCAAAAATATTTTCAGAACTTGCCTAGTTAAGTTACATAGTATTTGGTTGAAAAGTCAAGTAAATACCTACTCGTACACTTAAACTCCCTATATGGCGTCATAAAATGAGATCACCCGGTTAAAAAAATGTTTAAAATCTATGTATGTTGTATTACGCGATGATTTGATCATTTTTGTTAGATCATTGTGTTTGATGACGAACAAAACTGACGTCAAATTCTTTGAAATACAGAAAAACATCAAAACTTAAAAAGTCTACAGTATAAGCCGCAGAAAATATAACCAGTAGATGTAACATCTATTTCTGGTCTGACGAAAATAATACGTCAAAAAGCATACGATTCTAAACTGGTCAGTTCGTCAATCAGATAGGTGCCGATTGAACGAATGAATTTTAAACCGTTAACTGTGAGCAATACGTTTAGTATGGTTCATATACGTCCTGCATTACAAAAGAGGTAAATTTTATTACTTAAAACAATCAATATTACCTCAGTTGGTAGTGAACCTGCCTTCTTAGCTTGGGGGCGTGGGTTCGATAGAGGGGACTGAAAATATATATCTATGTATATCAGTCTCTGCCAGCCATAAGTACAGGCTTTGCTTAGTTTGGGGTTAGACGACCGTGTGTGTAAGTGTCCCGAATATTATTATTATTATTTCTGGCTCAAAATGCTGCGTAACATTTACCGTAGTAAGACCAATTTTAGAGATAATTATCCTGTATGCGCGATCTACTACATTTATTATCTTTGATTTAATCTGATTTCCCTAAACAAGCAGTCAAGCCCAGAACCACAACAGAACATTATGACGGTGTTGAGTTATTCCATTCAAAGGTCTTTGGGCGGAAATTGTTACAGAAGCGAATCGAATCGAATTATTCCAAGTGGAAATGGTAAAGTTTCACTTAGTCGGGGCAATCCGTTTAAAGATTTTGTATGAGAAAGTACTAAGGAACTGGGACGTAATAGTACTTTGAGAGGAAAAGTTTTAATAACGACGTATAAGTCATTTTGGTTCATTACAAGCGGTATCGTTATTTTTCTTCTAGAGCTTTTTTGTAATGAAGCTATATTCTATACATCTTTGTACATACAGCCTCGAAATAGCTATAGGTTGTTTTGTCTTTTTCTTTCTTTCACATTTTTAAGTTGTTTGAAAAAGACAGAATACTGAATAACTATTAACGTTTATTCGTGAAGGAACTAAGGGGGATGGAGACAAATAAGATTGTGTAAAACAAAGACAAGCATAAATTGAAACTTTAAAAAACTTCACCGATTTTCATCAAACGTAGCTAAGAACACTCCCGACTAATTCACGTTTTGAGTCACTAAATCTGAATCGGTTCATTCGTTCGGGAGCTACGATAACACAGACAACACACACACACACACACACAGAGGGAGAGAGAGAGAGAGTGAGAGAGAGCGAGACACGTCAAACTTGTGACACTCTTCCGTTTCTGCGTGGAGGGTTAAAAATGGAAAGTAGGTATTAAGTGGAAAAATATTATGAATTTGGAACTCGTCGCTGGCACCATTAAACTCGTGGGTTGTTTGTCCCGATATTTTACACGAACTGCTCATTTTCACCGTAAAATATATAGGCTACTTTTACGCTTTACCCAGGTAAAGCAGTAGAGTTAGCGTCTTCTTTCCAAATTCTACTGAAATCCATTGAGGCAGCATAATGAAGTAATAAACATTCATTCACTTACACTCACAAATCATAACATTAACAATAATTAATAACTAACCCCCCTCTACCTGTATTCCCCTTAAATAATAATTTAAATTTATGTTAACAAAAGTCACGGTCCCCGGAGTCCGTGGAGTGTAATTTTTAAATAAAAAAAAAAAAAAACATTTTACAATATTAGTGCTACTTATATCAACAAATAAGACAATTAAATAAAGAATACAATAAAATATATTTTTCATCGTAACAACGCTGTGTACAATGTTCGGATTTGCAAATTTATAATGTTTTTTTTTTCGTAATTAGTTTATTTAATTATTTTGGTACCTTAAACAATACAAAAAATTCTACTAAAAATCCTAACTAGGCCAAATGTCCATAACCGCCGAGCGTGCAAGAAAATACTTATTGACTGCCTCGGTGGCTCAGTTGGTAGTGAACCTGCCTTCTGAGCTTGGGGGCGTGGGTTCAATTCCCACCTAGGGCAAACATTTATGTGATGAACATTTGTGTTTGTTCTATGTCTGGGTGTTGATATCTATCTAAGTATGTATTTAAAAATATCTAAGTATGTATATCAGTCTCTGGCAGCCATAGTACAAGCTTTGCTTAGTTTGGGGTCAGGCGACCGTGTGTAGAAGTGTCCCGAATTTATTTATTTTATTTTTTGAAGTGGAAGAAGCGAGAGATGTGTACCAGGGTCGTAGCAAATGGAGAGAAGTAGTCCCTACGCCAAGGCAAAAAAGACGCAAAAGACGTCACTATCATGATCCAAAAATTGATCTAGCATTCCGGGAGCAAACACATAATGACGTCACTAGCCATCGTCATCCGTCTCTTGCAAACTATTTGTAAATGACTTATTTCGCTCTTGTATATATTATTGTATTGTTTATATTAGTATGATGTAATCTTAATAAATATAAATCTCGTGTCACAATGTTTGTCCTAACTGAACTCCTAAACCACTTAACCGATTATAATAAAATTCGCACACCATGTGCAGTTCGATCCAACTTGAGAGATAGGATAGTTTAAATATATATATATATATAATAATATATAAATAATAAACGCGAACGAAGTCGCGGGGTGACAGCTAGTTTTATGTAAGTTTTATTTAAATAGTTTATGTAGGTATAATACTCGATGTTTTGTTGTTTCTTTGTATCAATCTTATGTTTATTTTAGTTATTTTTGCACACCCTGTCCCATACTCATTTGTCGTATCCTCTCCATTCTAAGGTTGCCTGGAAGAGATCGCTTTTAGTGATAAGGCCGCCAGTTGTTACACTATTTAATAAGTTTTATCATAATTTTTCTCTTGTTATTTTTGTTATCTGTGGTGTGAACAATAAAGAGTTTATCTGTCTATCTATCTATCTCTTGCTTAAGCATCGATTGACGTCACTATGTGTATCCGAAAAGCCGAAATGCTATGTATATAAGTCATTGAGATAATATTACTACGTATAGAGAAGACGCCGCACATCACTACTATGTTCCGTTCAAGTGCAATCATCCGAAAACACTTCACTGGGTTGCTTGATAGCTCTCAAAGTCCCAAGTCGCTTTCGACCTTTTGGTCGCGAGTAAGCTACATATTAAAATCTTTTTAGCGCTTGGTGTTTGTACTGTATGGATAGACGACTAATTATTTTTTCAGCGCTGCAGCAAGCTTTAGTTTTTGGCCCGGTCATCCTTCGATTTTCCACCTGCACACACGTTTACATAAGTCGCTTCATTTAGAGTTGAAAATCGTGTATCATATTTGATGGTAAAATGAGAGCGGCGCTTAGAATCAGAATTTTATAGCCGTTTTTATTGGTTTTCATCGTAATAAGAATAACTTACTCGATTAAACTTTAGAGAAATAATCTGGCTATATAATAATAGAAAAAAATGTGTTAATCGCTGAAAATTTAGAGAACGACGCTCAAACAGCCTTTTTTAAGAATTTTTGTGACTTTTTTTCCATAATCAGAATGATTTTCAAAATGCAACTCCAATTAAACTATTTTTGTTTGTTTTTTCTACCAGTTGTATTTTTTTGCACCTGATCGTCACAATTCTTCATAGATACTAGATACATACAAAATACTTATTTTTGTTGATTTTGTGATAATACCGGGCCTTAAGCTGACCAAGCATGACCTTCCCTTACGATAACTTCTCTAAACTTAGCAATAGAACTCAATGCAATTTGTATGTATGGAAGTAGTCGTAGGTAGACCTACTTACGAGTAAATAATTAGAGTATGAAGACATACCTGTATGTCTTCTTACTCTAATTATTTTTTTAAACGGTACAGACAGATACCAAGTTACCACCTACGAGTAAATAATTAGAGTATGAAGACATACCTGTATGTTTTCTTACTCTAATTATTTTTTTAAACGGTACAGGCAGATACTAAGTTAGTATTGTATATTTACCTACAAAAGGCCTTTGCTCTCAACCGACAAAACATCTGACCCAAGAACGTATCTACACGAACATAACGCAGAAACAACCGAGTTCAAGCCAGTGTTTTTCATAACAATTAACGTTTATGAAAAAAGGAAATCTGGCTAGCATTTAAAACAGCTGTTTCATACACTCTTTTACCCAGCGTCTACTTACTAGTATTTCAGACGTTAATTGCAAAAAGAGCTTACGCTATACGTGTAATGAAACCCAACCAAATTTACGATGAAGCAAGCTGGATGTACGGTCCATCACAATTTGCTCGACATCTGTTACTTTGTTTCATTCTTATCTCCACCACATAAGGCTCATATTCTATTGCAAAAATAAAACCAATTGAACCATAAGCACGTAAGTGCGTTTGTTTATGAGTTACAGACTTAAAACCGAAACAATAAGGTTAAAATTTGATTGATGTGTTGTGAAAACTTTTTGCCATTTATGTCCCATAAAATACCCACAAAATGTGTTTTGTTTTGTTAAAAGTACTCGCTCTGAACTCGAGACTTTAACCTTCGAGTTTTCATTCATAATTAATAAGTATTTAGTAACTACATGGAAAACAATTACTAAAAGTGTTGTTTTCCAGTGTTTTTATTTTGTCATACAGGATTTTTTTAGTTTTTCACATTATGTACTTATACAGTAATATAGAATTAATTCTTAGAGTTAATTTTTCTTCCTCTTCCTTAACATCCTAAATCTTAAATCCTAGTACTCATAATTATCTTTCTTCTATTTTATTTTTAACCAACTTCTAAAACTAAGGAGGTTCTATTGTTTCCGGCCTATAGTTGTTAGCCTGTAGGGTTTATTATACGCCATCATTCCCATCGAATGACTTTAATTCGTTTACAAAAGTGTAATTTGTTTACAAATGAGCTCCCTGTGGTTGTATTTTCTCTCTCTCTCTCTCTCTCTCTCTCTCTCTCTCTCTCTCTCTCTCTCTCTCTGTGTGTGTGTGTGTGTGTCTGTGGCATCGTAGCTCCCGAATGCATAAAAAATTTTGTCTTTTGTTATTTTTTGTTTGAAAGGTTAATAAATTAAGAAAGGTAATTGTTATTAGCTATGATTGATGAAAATTGGTGTTGGTAAAAATCGGTATCGGGGGTTTTTAATTTTTTTAATCTATACTTATCGAGTACTTGCAACATGGGATTCTTCAAAAGGATATAGGGTTATAACACTAGAAATAAGGATAGGATAGCTGTACCGAGATTTAGACTGACTAGGTCAAATAAGTAATTTTTAGGCGTTCGTTTTTTACAATAAAATCCCGAAAAATGTAACAGGGCTCACTGAGGGAAAATTCAAATCACATGTAAAAACTACATTAATGAAAAGAGGGTATTATAATGTTAAGAATTATTTAGAAGATAAATATGTCTGGAGCCTTCCACTTCCGCCAAGTAGCCACTAGTATTTATAGATATTACCTAGTTGTAAGCCAAAATTTGTGAGACTGTAATTTATTAATTATTTGAAAAAATAATGCCCCTCAGTTTCTTGCCTGTTCTTCTGAGTAGAGGCTCTCTATCCGAACAAGGCGGTCGAGTCTATTTAAATAACTTTGACGTTCATAAGTGTATCTTTGATACCTAAATTGAATAAAAACATTTTGACTTGACTTGGTTGCTAATCCATAAGGACGGCAATGTTCCTGTGAACGCTTGCTATCAGGCGGCTTGCCTGCTTATTTGGCAACTGTGATTTTCGCTTTTTTATCTCTGAAATATGTTTTACTTATAATGAACTCGTTTTTAAGATACTATGTTCATAAGACAAGGTGAGGTTAAAGATACAAAAACTGTGATCAAATCTAGCGCAGATAAAAAATGCTAACTAGTTTTTAGTTTACTTTTAATTTTTTTTTCTAAAATTAAAAAGGTTTTTTGTGACATGATGCAATCATTTTAAAGTTACATCAGAAATCCTTTTGAATAATTGCTAGTTTAACTAGTTGCTAGCTTAGAAATCCCTAACCTAATTCTAGATGGCAGGAGGGCTATTCCGATGCGTTAGATGAGATGAGATCTTATCTTGGTCACTCTCACACCTATGACGTTTCAAACGAGAGCAACAAGGACGAAAAAAGATGAGATAAAAATCTCAAATCTCCGAACAGGGCCACAGATCTGTGACCAAAATACAATAAATAGACGGGCCCACGCCGTTGATCGTTTTCAGTCAAATTAAATTAAAACCATCAGACTATACTTCAATGCCTAATTATAACCATGCATGCTCGCATAAAAAAAG
Organism: Peribatodes rhomboidaria; assembly: GCA_911728515.1. NCBI lineage: Eukaryota > Metazoa > Arthropoda > Insecta > Lepidoptera > Geometridae > Peribatodes > Peribatodes rhomboidaria. The sequence goes on from OU452190.1 coordinate 6,992,127, forward strand.
CGATGATAGCCTAGTTGGAGAAGGCTCAGCTCTCAAGCCAGAGGGAGCGGGTTCAAATCCAGCTGACGGCACGCACTAATTTCTTCATTGTGTGAACATTTGTGCGTATTGTATCTATGTCATCTGCTAATTGACTGGAGCCCGGTGAACGATAGACTCGCCCCCAAATTTTGGACTGAATATCGTCCGGCGAAGTGTGGGTCTGCCACACATTACACGTCTGCCAGCCCCATGGGGGAAAGGCGTGACGGTATGTTATGCTCGCATAGTTATGGTAAATTTGTTACAAAAAAAAGAGATAGGGTAAACAAATTACTATTTGACAAATGAACCACAAAAGACGTGTTGCGTTTCTTACGTCCTGAGAAGGAGTGAGACGTAATGCGAGCCCGTAGCCTATTTTATCGGCTTTAAAATGCTCTTTTTGTGGGCCCGTTCTTCTATTTTATTGTTGGTCGAATCGTAAGGGTATGTCTAAAAAACAAAGATAAAATGGAATGGATTATGATGTATTATGGAATGTATATATCGAGGGGTGAGTGATAAAACCCGATAAATTCATAAAAGTGAGTTGCGAGATATTCCATGTTAAAGTTTCTTGCCAATAAAAAAATGATTTTCTATGAAAACCATGTGTAAATTCTTAACTATTTATGAAGATTACATATTGTATTTTATTATTATTCATGATTACCAAAAGTAGTAATGTAGCTTTTATAAAAAAACAGACTTAAGTAAATTAAAGGATGAGCTTATTGGATTACATCACAAAATAAAATAGACAATTTTACAATTGCACGGTTTATTAGTATGAAAATCAAACTTAAAATCTACTTTATTGCTTAAAATTAACCGACCAAGTGCAAGTCAGACTCGTGCACTGAGGGTTCCGTACGTACTAAGAATATTTAGGTGAATATGAATGATTAAAATTGGTAAAAGTTAGTTAGTTTGGAAAACAATTTCAATTTTTCAGCCGAAAAGTAGTGGCCGTCTATAGATTCCAACTGCATCTTTGTATTCGTTTTTTTCGTCAAATATTTAGATATTCTCAATTTTTGGAATATCCCTTTTGATTCAAAGTCAAAGTCAAAGTGTTTTTATTCAATTTAGGAATCAAAGATACACTTATGAACGTCAAAGTTATTTAAATAGACTCGACCGCCTTGTTTGGATAAAGAGCCTGTACTCAGAAGAACAGGCAAGAAACTGAGGGGCATTATTTTTTCAAATAATAAATAAATTACAGTCTCACAAATTTTGGCTTACAACTAGGTAATATCTATAAATACTAGTAGCTACTTGGCGGAAGTGGAAGGCTCCAGACATCTTTATCTTCTAAATAATTCTTAACCTTATAATACCCTCTTTTCATTAATGTAGTTTTTACATGTGATTTGAATTTTCCCTCAGTGAGCCCTGTTATATTTTTCGGATAATATTGTAAAAACGAACGCAGTCTAAAACTAAATCTCGGTACAGCTATCCTATCCTTATTTCTAGTGTTATTATTGTGACAGTCACAGTTCAATTTAAATTTATGTAGATTTTTGCGAACGTACATAATATTTTCAAAGATATACAAAGAAGGTAAAGTTAATATATTTATTTCTTTATTAAATCTCTCAATGATTCGCGGGGACCCATTCCGTAGATAGCGCGGACCGCTCGCTTTAGACGGTTGCCGTGGTGTGCCGGCAGAGTAGAATAGCACCCCCCTCTAGTACCAGGCGTCGTAAGAGCCGACTGAGGTACAGCGGAACCGACAAATGGCGGTATAACCATTCGAAATAAAACGTAGCTAAAATGGCACAGGGCAGGGATGGGCAGCAGCATCCTTGTCGCGAAGCTACGTTTTTCTGCGATCGCCACCACGCCTGCCCAGCGTGGCGATTACGGGCAAACTCCCCCCTAAATGACGAGCACAAATACGACCAGGGGGCTTACCATGAACTTTTACAAAAACATCATTGCGCAGGAACGTTTTGATACATTCCTTAATAAGTATTGTTTTGTATCATACCACAAGCATTGAAAACAATAATGTTTTAAAACGTTTTTACTCCTGCTATAGTGATGGGAAAAGAATGTACGATACAAGTGCTTCTACACACTCTGTGGTATTTTTGCGTTACGAACTGTCATTATCAGTGTGAATGTCATCTATCAATCTTAAATCCAGTATTTTCGAGTATGGTGTTGCCAGATGTATATATGTCAATCGTAATTATACGATTTTTGCCGTGTAAAAATCGGACAATCGGGGTCGTACAACAGTACGACCGCATAGCGAAATCGTGCCTACAATATCCTATCGATACAGGGAAATTACACTTACGGTTTTTACAAGTTGCAAGTAAAAACACTACGATTTCTTATTATTTTCTTCCCTAAGAATTTTTATTTTCCTCACCGACGTACCTCCTAAGAAACATCTGGCGACACTTGGTTGTATGAACAATGTCAGGTTTTTGGCGGGAACCGAAAAGATGGTGTCGTGTTTTTGTATTATTTTCTAAAACTTGTGATTCTTCGAGTGTTAAATTGTAATAATGGTGGATTATTAACGTTTACCGGTTCGTCAACGTGCACGAGTGTGGGCAAATGATACAAACATCGCGAAACGCGATTTTTCGTGTTCTCTACAAAACTTCACTTAAAGTTTCAGTAAAGTATCCATAACTTTACTGGAATGGGAAAAGGGGAGGGATTCATCGTCTTCGTCATCATCACCTCATCATCATCATCCCATCATCTGTTACTGAAGGAAAAATTATTACTAAGAATCCGACTGAAGGACGAGTATCCATGGTCATGAATAAATTATTATAAAAAAAAAAAATGAACAATGTCAATATTTTTTTTTTGTTTTGTCCCATAGGGCAGGCTAGAGGCAACATAGCCATACCACCTAGTCATCCGTATGTTTGTTATAACATTTTTCAATAAATCTCTGATAAAGATGATGATAAATGAGATAAATCCCACTCCTCTTTCCCTCTTTCAGTAAAGGCGAGTTTTCGTTTTAGAAAATAATACTGACAATCACCATATAATATAATCACCAATAATGACACCATCTTTTCGGTTCCCCTCAAAAACGTAAATTAAATCTACATTATTATGATCATTAAGGTAAATTAAAATTCAATTGCTGTACTTATACAATTAAAGTTTGTGAAAAATATTTTGGTGATATCTAGAATGCTTAGAATAATTTGTCACAGCGGCCGCAGAGTCTCAGCGAAGCAGTTCGATATCATGTGAGACTTTTTAAAAACCCACAGTGAAATCGCTGCGGGCTTTAATAGGAGTCTGCAGGCGAAGGCTCATTCTAAGAAGAAACAAGTGCATCGAAAGGAGCGGACTTAGCCAAAAGAAAATATATGTGAAAAAGGGTTAAAATTTATTTTGGAGCCCGTCTGAAGGCGTCCTTTGTAGTATGGAGCTTCTAATATCTGCTTCGAGAAACTCGAAAGTTTCCAAATCATCGGCCATCTTGCTAAATATTACAAATAGAACCTTAGAAACACAGCAAAAACTCATTAATAAATAGAAAAAGTTACACGGAGAGCAACTTTTTAACAATCGTTGTAATTTGTATCATTCCTGCTATTTTGACAGCTCGGCAGGAATACTTTAGAGGTCGTGGTACGGTTTTTAAACAAATGTTCCTTGGATTGAATGAACGAAATCGAGTGACGTCATCAAAACTGCTAAGCGATATCAAAACGTAGCAGGAATACTTTTAGGGTGGTCATGGTACGAAATTACGAAGTAAGGCTTAATTAATGATGTTTTAAGAGGTTGTTGTAAGCCCCCAGGCCCCCAGTCCCCAGCAGCGATGCTATTCCGGGCTACGACAGCGGCCCCGGTAACGGCGGAGCAGGGGGTGCTAAGAATCGCTGGCAGATGCACGGCTGTCACACCAAACGACGACTGGCCCTGGTAACGCACAACGTGCGCACAATGAGGACTGACGAGAAGGTTGCTGAGCTGGAGGAAGAGTTGAGTAGGTTGCGCTGGGATATTGTGGGGTTATCCGAAGTCCGTAGAGAGGGTGAGGACACGATTACCTTAAAATCCGGCAACCTGCTTCACTATCGGGAAGGTGTTCCTGAGTATAAGCATTGATTCCAAACTGCAATGGGGTCCACATATTAATGCGCTGTCTGGGAGACTTAGTTCTGCTGCTTATGCGGTTCGTAAAATTAGGCAACTGACGGATATAGCTGTAGTGAATCTTTAAATCTCCTTTTACATATCGAATTCTTTTGATTTTAAGCCAGTTTACGGTTTCGTTTTTATTGTCATTGTTTTTATTCTTAATCAGGAGAGCACTTAACTTCTTCAGGTCCATCACTGTATTTAAATTCTTTCACGTCGAAGCTATTTACTTCGATTTTTTTCTATGTACTTACTTTTAAATTTCAACTCTGACTGGCACATGCGTCATACTCGTGATCGGATGCTGCTTGCGGGTCGCTGGTCTGCTCGTGGTGTACTCACAATGCAATAAGTAAATCTGATAACGTTTAACCTAACCTTATATTAAGACTTAATAACTAACCCCCCTTTACCTGTATTCCCCTTAATTAATAATTAAAGATTTATGTTAACAAAAGTCCCGGTCCCCGGAGTCCGTGCAGGTAAATTTTAAATAAAAAAAATCAACTCCTTGCTTAAAATACTAGCAGAGAAAACCACGGGGCGCGTAATCATGGCGCGTGTTATCATGCAACTGCGGCAGCTGACCGCCCCGCACGCGAAATCTAGCGCATTATCGCGCGCGACGCTCGGCTGCGATTGGCGGGAGACACTCCACTTCGCATGACGTCACGGGCGCAAAGCTCAAAGACACCTTACTGGGTTTTGTATCGCAAGAGTTTGAGTAAAGCGCTTGATTCCGGATAGTGCGAATACCCACTAAGTAAATATAATATGATTCTTTACGATATTTTTCAGTTATTTATTACATTAATTAATATACTTATTGGATTTAGATTTTTAAAACACGTTGTATTTAAAAAAAATCACATAGAGCTATATCCCGAAAATTATATTTCATAGGTTTTAAGTTTAGCTTAATTTCGATTTTTTGGAAATTTACCTCAGTGTTAAACTCCGATAAACCAAATTAGCCATTTTGACCATAAGCATTACCTTCATATATGGTGATTATAAGTAGGGTATTCTGGTTGTTTCACAAAACAAAACTTTTTTTTCTTCGTATAACTTGTTTTACAGTATTGTAACCTAAAATAAAATAAAAAAATAGCACTTATTGGATTATTTGGAATGAATATTTTTGTATTGAGCCTTAAAATGACCTATTGGATTTTATAGCTAAAAAGAGCGTAGGATTTTGGGTACAGCAGACTTTTAAACTAAAATTAGTTTTTTTTCGATTTATCGGGTTCTATCACTCACCCCTCGATATGTATGTATTTAATTTTTTTTATGTATGTTTAGTCTCTGGCCGCCATAGTACAAGCTTTGCTTAGTTAGGGGTCAGACGACCGTGTTTGCAAGTGTCCCGAATATTATTTATTTAATCAATGTACATGGAGTCCACTACGAAAATAAACCTTGCCTTCCAAAGGTTAAGAAAAAGCTTTTGTTAATCTACCTTTCAGATACATACTACTACCTACCTACTAGATACATTTTCGAAATGCCAGTAAACTAATTTAAACTTCATGCCATCGCAACAATGGTAAATTAAGCTTGCAGCACTTGCAGACTGAATTGGTTAAGTCCTTACCTCCTTCAGGAAAATGTTCAGCGCTGACTTGATATCCCTTGTATTTTTTATCAAAGACTGTACAGGAACTATATTGTTCAATACTATCTATCTGCCAAGGGCTCACGTTTCAAAGTGGAAGCACTCAATGATTTAGCTGCTTTAAATCAATGGAAATAGTAGTTTCAAATAATCTCTTTATTAAGTAAAAAAAACAAGCAACTTCGTATGGCCCGAGTCGCTAGCCCTGATGTCAGAGTTTCTAGGCCGCCCGGAGGCCGTTGACATGGCGTTCTATAACAACTATCGTCAAGTTGGTAGAGAACAAACAACCGGGGCCTACAATTTAACGTGCCACCCGAGCCACGGTAGCGCTCTGTAGAAATGCCACCCGTGGTCACCCATCCTAGGACTGACCGAGTCATCCGTTGCTTAACACGGGTGATTGGTTACGAATATCTCGTCGAGCTACGCTGTGAGCCTTACAAATTACTATTAAGTACAATATTATAATTTAGAATGCTGTAGACTTTTAAGTAAATTTTTTAATTAGGCTTCGTCGTAACTAAGCAAGCTGTGAGACAGCTTGACAGCTTGACATCGACAGCGCGCGCGAAACTTTACGCCGTTTGCGGCATATCGCTTGCGACTTCAGTGAGTGCCGGATTCGTATTATTTTTGCTACAGTTTGCCGCTTGCCCAACATTGAGTTTGTCAAATACGAGACTCAGACTCCAGCAGCAGACCAGCAGACGCAGGCAGACACAGCCGCTCACAGTTTGCTTGGGCGGATATCACACTCCCGCCGCATCCCGCTAAGGTGTGCGGAGCGACGGAAATTCGTATGGCGCTTGTCCACACGTAGACGCTGTGTCAGTGTGTTTTACTCTGCGGTTTTGTACACGAATCAAGATTTTACAAAGTTAATGTAATCTGTCCAGTGCAGATTGTTTTGTGCCTTAATCAGGGCGAAGCCTAAAAATCCGATGCATAGAAATCCAGCTGTACCTGTGCCATAGCCATGTACCATGGCTATTGAAACTTTTAGTCTGGCTTCGTTTACCTTCTTTTATCTGACTTTCCCCGCTATGCTGCGAAATTAAACCGATGAAGTTCGTAATAATCTGTTACTTATTACTTTTACTTTGGTTTCAAAACTTTGTGTTTGAACAAGTGAATCTGTTGCGTGCTACCAGTCTGGAGGGTGGTTCTGGCGCATGCGATATCTGTCTTTAGAGATGTTGTGAGAGAAATATATAGAGACATGTCATACTTACTCGACAGAATAGGGCTTAATAGAGATTTATATTGTTTCGGTAATACATACAACTGTTATATAATTCATATAAATATTATTTGTTTACTTAATTATTATTTTAATAGCAAAATGTTTTCGTTTCCAATACTTACTCAATGCGATTGTGTTGCCTTGAATTTCATGATTGGTATACTTAATGAAGAAAATACCAAGTACCAGCTTCATTGTTTTGCCAAGTACCTTGTAATAATAACTATCTATAAACCCTAAACCAACAAAATATAGTTAATTTTTGACAAAAAATTATACACACCTACTATTACCAACAGCAGAAGACAAAGACTTTGTCTTCCCACAGTTTTTATCCCCTGAGAAAGAGACAAACATGTCCATGTCCAAGTGCGGCTAAAATCAGTGAAAAGACAATTTGACTCCGCCCAGTGCTGGCCCAGTGCTCTAGCACGTTGCCTGAAGCGCCTATCCCAGACGTTAGTTCCTCATCCCTCTTCACAACGACGTTGGCCACGCCACGCCGTTGTCTTCCCTGGGCACGTTTCAGAGGGTGATCAGACCTCCTAGTATGCCACCCACGTGCCCAAAATCCCCTTTTAGTCGCCTCTTACGATAGGCAGGGAATACCGAAGTCGTACTCTAAGACCCCGACTCCAGGGCTAAAACCCTGGCTCCAGTGTTAGCCCGTGCCAGCCCTGCAGATGTCCAAAAATATCTGGTCTGGCTCTGAATGGTATTTGTCCATGTCGTTATGTGTGTTCCATTGCCTCCCCGACACAGGGATACCTACTGGGGAACTATGAGTCTGAAACGTTGTTTATTTAGATAATCAGGCACGCATTGAATATTATTATTTGAAATTCAAGGAGAAGCCAAAAAATTATAACTTCGAAATAAAACTACGATTTTCTCTGAATCATTGTAATACGATCCAAAACAGATCTTTGAAATGGATTTATGAAGAACTAAAATAGTAGATAATACCCACTAAATAATATTATTCAACTTAAACTATGTTGCAATTTAATAATATTATTATCTTAAGCTATATCATTAGAGCCTGGTGGATGGTGACAAGAGTCGCCCCTGTCACATTTGGGACTGAATATCGTTTGACGAAGTGTATAGGTGTTGCAACCAACCCTTTCGCGGGAAAGGCGTGACGATATGTTATGTTATGTTTAACTAGGTTAATGAAGTTTTTACCGAAATTCATCTCTCTCGATTGTAATTACATTAATTGAGAATAATTGGAATACCTATTTCATTTCTCAACTATACTCATTAAATTAGTTTGTTGTTATCTAGATAGTTAATATCTAGTAAAGGTACATAAAGTTGGTTAGAAAATGTAAATAGACTACTAATAATAGATGTGCTGTTTTAAATTAAAAATGAAATTAGTAGCTTTAATCAACTTAAAAGGTTGTTAGTTTTCAATAGTTTTAAGATTACAATATTGTCCCTTAAGAATACTTGAAGTAGGAGCATTAAGAATATTTATGGCATCCAAGAAAAAACACCAATATATTTGCCTAAAAAAACGACCAACTTACTTCTAACTTCACTGCAAAGGGCCAAAGAATTTATGATATTTTTATTCAGTTCTCAACCGACCCACCTGGGTCCATCTACTCTAGCATACGCAATATTATCGGTCGGTCACTTTTACTCGTAAGACTTCCTGCGCTAGAGAGACAGTGACGGAAATCATATCGTACGTGCCAGAATAGTACCGCTAGCACTAAATCTCGCTTCTAATTCATTGTGTAGACTGTTACAGAAGACCATTGTACGTGCGTTGGAAGGGAATTAGAAATTCGGTACATGCAAAAGGTGTAGTTGGGTTTGTAGTTTGTAAAAGGCAGGGTTTCGTTGAGGGTTGAAAGGGTTGAGTCTGAGCGAAATATGTACTTTTTTTTTTTTTTTTTTTTACTGGTGTTTCTGGGAGATTTTGGTTCTTACTTGTGTTTTTTACCCGACTGCGCAAGAAGGAGGGTTATGTTTTTCGAGTGTATGTATGTAGGTATGTACCTAGGTATGAGGTTTCTTTGGCACGCCCTACAGCCTAAACAGTTGGATGGATTTCGACATGTGAGGTGTCATTTGAATCGTCTTGGTAGTGACAGTGACGTAAGGTACAACATTTTGCAGGCGGGTTTTTTGTTTTTCTTTTAATAATGTTACTAATTTTCAAAGATATAGATTATAGTTATTTTTGGCGGGGTGCGCAATTTGTTCTGACTGTAGAGTAAAGTCCATTTTAGAAATCTGTTTGCTTAGCTGTTCTAATATTAAAAAAAACATAATGATAGACGAGGTTGGTTGCTTGTTTATGTAATGCTGGGTACAGACCAAGCCAGCGAATGCCAAAGAATGCGCTGCGTCCCGTTTCATTACAATAAAATAAAACGAGATGCAGCATATCGTTGGCCTTCGTTAGCTTTGGCCTGTACGCAGCGTTACAGAACCGTAAGCGGAGCGCTTAAAGAGTTTGTGGTTTCAGCTGTTTAAAGTAAAGGTATTTATGAATAATGATTTTAACGCATTTTACAAAGATTTATAAAAACATCTCCATAAAGTTCACGTGGCGGCGCGGTTTGCTAATATCAGCAAACCGTCCTTCTGTTTGTCACTCTTTGTTTAAAGGATTTTTGAAAGAGTTTTTACTGTCCCTCATTTAATGTCCCTGTTTAATGCACCTCAGTTTCTTGCCTGTTCTTCTGAGTAGAGGCTCTTTATCCGAACAAGGCAGTCGAGTCTATTTAAATAACTTTGACGTTCATAAGTGTATCTTTGATACATAAATTGAATAAAAACATTTTGACTTTGACTTTGACTCAGTATTTTGAATTCTTCGAAGTGAATGGCTAGAGTATGGAATGCTCTGCCAGAGTGTGTCCACTGTGGTGTTCTCCAACACTTACGATCTGGATGTCTTCAAGTCTCGAGTGAATCGGTTCCTTCTAGCATAGCTCGTACTAGACTAATGATGCTTCTACTAGTAGTATCAATGGTAGTTATCTATGCTTCGATGCTATTATTCTATCCTTCCAGGCAAGCGTGCTCCATCCTAGCTTATCATCAGGCATATCATTGACGAAAAAACTTTCCACTAAATAAAAATAAAATAAATTATAACAAAGCAAATCGGCAAACGAAGCGTTGGTCTGCCTCCAGCACGTTGGTCGATGTTGTAAATATCTCGGGTCGAACCTGGCCAAGGTTGGCATAGAAGGGCTATTCTTACGAAGTGAGATTCAATCTCACAGTTTTTCGTTCTTGTTGCTCTCGTTTGAATAGTCATAGGTGTGAGAGAGACCAAGGTGAAATCTCATCTCATCTCACGCGTAGGAATAGCCCTCCAGTAGGGCTATTTCTACGCTTGAGATGAGTCTAGTCTATTCTTACGAAGTAAGATTCAATCTCACCATTTTTCGTCTTTGTTGCTCTCGTTTGAATAGTCATAGGTCACTCTCACACCTATGAACTTTCAAACGAGAGCAACAAGGACGAAAAATGGTGAGATCGAACCTCACTCCTTAAGAATAGCCCTACAGGACCGGTATAAGTGACGTACGAGAAGAATAAAAAATAGGAGATAAAGATAAGGATACATTTATGTGCTTTAAACACGAGTAATAATATTGTTGTTACATAAAATTAATTACAAGCTTCATGTTATGCCTGAAGAGGCGTGCAAAGTTTGGAGAGATGGCTAATTAAAAAAAAAATATAAGTATATTAAATTGTCAAAGCTAATCAAATTCAAACGAACAAACAAATTGAATGCCAAAATTAAAGTTGAAATGTCAGCGTCCGAATACAATAGCTTACCTATATATGTTTAATGTCTTAAAAAAGAGAACCGCAATTCATATTTTCATCATTTTACATGCAAATAAATCATTTTAAATGCGTTCAAAATGCATCACTTACAGACCTGCGCATTATTGCGTATGTAGCACAACAAGACATTGTATTTGTATGTAAATACACCACAACATGACTGAAGCGCATTTCAAATGCTAATTCGATCGTGAAGTGGTCACTACGATCACATAGACCTGATTGACAGCAAAAGGAAACTCGAACGTAGCAAGGTGGCAATAATTAGAATGACATCTGTCACACTGACGTCAATATTGGCGTCTGTCTAATGTTTCCTGAACAATACAAATCTGATGGCTCTATATTATCTGATAAGGGGTTTTTTGGCGGAAACCGAAAGTGTTGTCATTTTGTATTTTTTCTAACCCACAACAATTTATCCAAACATTGCGGAACTTGATTTTCGTGTTCTCTACAAAACTCCACTTACAGATTCAGTAAAGTAAGCATCACTTTTCTGAAATGGGGAAAGAGGAGAAATTCATCATTGTCATTATCTACATCATCTTTAAAATACTATATTAACTTGACACTGGCAAATACATAAGACGTGCGACGCCAAATTTCTCTAGATAAAAAATGATCTGATAAGAAATGCCAGAGGCAACGAATATACCCTTGACTGGCAACTTATTTTATTGCAACCAAGACTCACTTTGGGTTCAGTGCGCTAACAAAAAAAAAATTGCAGTTCAGTAAAAAAAACCTTTTAAATAAAAATAAAAAAAAAACAACCTCATCGAACTGGATTTTTTTCAAATTGAACCACCCTATAATATCGTTCTAAATTGGTAAAATATTTTTCAATAGTCGTTCACAAATAACGGAGTTATGCGGTAACAAAAATTAAAAAAAAAACAATTGCATTAAAAACTTCCTTTTTGAATTCATTGTACACCATACACATATTATACGTTTAACACTCTGGGTAACCACAGACCATTAAAGTTGAAAGAACAAGCTCTACTTAACTCTTTTATTACCAGCTCAAATGGCGCCGAAATTGAGTCACATTCACATAATCCTTTATCTCCCAAGCTACGGCAATGTCTTGTTTATATAGTAAACAAGTGGTTACGCATACAAAGATAAAATGTTTGACATTTCAGACAGCTTGATAACATTCTGATTGCTATTCCATGTCCAATGTCAATATCATGTCACATTCGCGTAACAAGTCAGGCCGTTCGTATAGAAAGACACTAGAATGTCGAATACTTGGTGACGCGTAACGTGACGACTTTTGCTGTACCTATGCTTGGATGGAGCCACGATCCGGGATCATTCCGGGAGCAAACACGTAATGTCGTCGTCATTCACCTCTTTCGAACTATTTGTAAATGACTTATTTCGGTCTTGCTTTAAACATCTATTGACGTCACTACGTGTTGCCCACGTGACCGGAATGCTATACTTGGCGGAGTATATTATTATACCATGGAGCTTCGTACACAAAACGTACATAAATGACAGCGAAGTTTGTTAGCGCATTTGAGTGCTATTTGAGGCAACTTGATTATCATCTGGGTTTGAGCCATTGTGTGAGCATATGTGCGTATTGTATGTCATCTGCTACATGACTGGAGCCCGGTGTATGGCATCAGGCTCGCCCCCTGTCACATTTGGAACTGAATATCGTCCGGCGAAGTGTGGGTGTTGTATTACACCTCTGCCAGCCCCCTCAGGGCAAATTTTATGATTACTCAATGACTCAAGACTCAAGTTGACTCAAACAGCACCGCAACTCTCCTCAACCACTGACTCGGGTTGCCTCGTGTATGGACGACCCGAATGTGGGTAGAGATTGGTAACAATATCCGTGAAACGTTATTTATGGTTATTTGTCTATCAGATAGCTTTGGCTACGTCTATGCTAAGAGCAAAATTACGCTAGGTTGGACAATGGTGGCGAAGATCACTGACATTGTATACATGTATGTCATGTCATATCAGTTTGCGTGATAGAAATCTTATCTTCTTTCTCTTTCACTATTTTTTGGCACTCACTTATTGACAAAGACACTGAAAAGGTACATATGACGTCACTCGCAGGGTTTTCAAAGACCAGTGTGGTTTCCTGCCTTGGTTATCTGGGCTTGTATGCAACCCATACACATCATCACGCCTTTCCCCTGAAGAGGCTGGTATAGGTGTAATACAACACCCACATTTTGCCGGACGATATTTAGTTCGAAATGTGACAGGGGGCGAGCCTGTCGCCATACATCGGGCTCCAATTAGCAGATGATTTTAAAAACGCATTGTTTCGAAGCGATGATAGCCTAGTTGAAGAAGGCCCGCCTTTCAAGCCAGAAGGAGCGGGTTCGAACCAAGCCCAACCAATTTGTTCATTGTCCGAACATATGTGCGTATTGTATGTCATCTGCTACATGACTGGAGCCCGGTGTATAGCGACAGGCTACCCCCCTGTCACATTTGGGACTGAATATCGTCCAGCAAAGTGTGGGGTGTTGTATTACACCTCTGCCAGCTCCTTCAGAAAGGCGTGACGATATAATATGTTTTTTTCGTGGGGAATGCGATTAAACATCCCCGCTCCCCGATAACGCCAATGGACCAATAAGAAACCTTGACCTGAGTCTCCAGAGGTGTCAGAATCCAATCCCATTTTAACTTACTACACCAGCGGGACAAGTGATCAAAACTATGTCAATATCCAACTAATAGCCTACTCCGAACTCCACGGCAGTCTTAATAGAGTATTAAACATGAACGTACGTAACTTTATGAACTCTTAAAACTGTAATTGCAAATCGCAACAAGTTTTAAGCTTAGCCAGCTTTTAGATGCAATATCAAATTTAATCTTCGTGTGTAAATGTTTAACTATAGTCAGTTTACTGCAATTTCAAAGAATAGCGCGTCTTCAGTGAAACTTTGTACGAGATAACGATACAACATGTTTTGTAGAGAAATAGAGAGATGGATAAAGCCTTTATTCACTTATTTATTAGTGTCATTACTTAATTTAATATTTTAAAAATCCTACGTAATATTATAAACGCAAATATTTGGAAAAAATGGATGGATGGATGGATGGATGGATGTTTGTTACTCTTTCAGGCCAGAACGGCTGAACAGATCTGGATGAAATTTGGCACAGAGATGGATTACTTATAGTCTAGAATAGCATATGGGATACTTTTTAACCGCGGGTGAAACCACGGGGCGCAGTTTGTAACATAATCAAGGCGAAAGTTTGTTAGTGTCTATGTTTGTTACTTCGTCACGCTCAAACGGGTTGATGGATTTTGGTGAAATTTAGTATAGAGGTAGTTTATAGCCTGGATTAACACATAGGCTACTTTTTAACCGTGGGTAAAACTGCGGGGCGAAGCTAGCTTGAAAGTAAAGGTAAGGAGAGCGGAATATTAATTATTGAACAGACTGGGCCAGAGTATTTTTTTTTGTGAATTTTGGTCACAGAGCCTCTACAGCGTACCGGACGTAAGGCAAGCGCGGATAGCCAGAGACTAAGCTCTTTTAACAGCTTTACATAATTTTTATCAGGCGACGTCAGTCTGCTGGCAGATAAGATTGTCTTATTTTTGTTGTTTTGTACACCTTAACTATCATCTATATTAACATCGTGTATCTCTAATCGATAGACATATTCTAGGATATCAGTGTACTCATTATTATAACCACCTTCTGCTATGGGGCCAACCTTGAAATCGACAAAAAAACGATGATATCCTAAAATGTCTGTCGTTTAAAGATACACCCTGTAGACTTTCTTTGTTGGTTTTTTTAAGCGTTTATTACATTCTCCAATTTGCAGGACGCTGGCTAAGCTAGCGTGCTAAAATTGGATAGTGTAATGGCTGTTAGACAGTTAGCATTTTTTTCTATTGCACAGGTTAGCCACGTTAAGTTAGAATACTGCAAATTGGAAAGTGTAATGGGTGCTAAACGATTTTACGCTCCAACTACTCAACCGATCGTCATAAAATTTTGCATACACGTTTCTAGGGGTATGGAAAAGGACTAAGAAGGAGAAAGAAGGTACCTTCTTTCCGAAAAAATAACGGTTTCTGTGAGACTATGAGTAAAACCGCGAGGCGTAGCTAGAATGCTTAAAAAAATTGGTTGTCTGTAAAGTCTGTTTACGGACGATAGTTTAACGTGACAACGTCATAACAAAACATTGATGAAATCTTCTCCTCGGACGCATAGGCCAATCGAGTGGAAGAGAGAGGAAGAAGAGAGAGGCAGGCACGATCGGCTTGAGCGTTCGGCTTGCACCGCATCTAGGTGCAAGCCGAACGCTCAAGCCGCTCGTGTCTTTCGCTCCCTCGTGTAGTGCTCTTAGTCCGATCGGCCGAGCGTAACGGGACAATGAGTCATCCTTTTTCGAGCGTGCAGCCGGCGTTCATAGATTTATTAGACGTTATCACGTCAGAATACCCTGTACCTGATACCGAATTGTGTTTTGGACCAGACACTAAGAAGCGTCATTCTCTATTTTAAGCAAGTTTATGTAAGTCATTAACTTCAAGTTCTCGGAGGTTCTTCGCTTCTTTACGGCTCATAACGCTCAATAAATGTTTTCATAACGTCATTCAATAAAGATGCAGGGGAACTACCTTAATTGCAAATTTATGATTAAAACTCTAAATTACGTCTACTCCATTATTATCATCAATACCGTTCATTTTATCATCATTGTATAGGACATTTTTTGCCAGGTGGAAAATCTGCTACGAGTCGCCCAACCACGATTGGGCTGTGTGGGGTTGCCCAAATTTTAGATCCACTAAAAACTACATGGTGGCCAGCCTCGATCCGTGTCAAGGGGTTCCGAGATCTTCATTCGGAACACACCGATAAAAATCGCATCGTGCTCAGAGCACTGTCCCGGCAATGACACAGTACCTGTCATTCCAGAACACATAACATATCGTCACGCCTTTCCCCCGAAAGGGCTGGAAGAGGTGTACAACACCCACGCTTCCCAAATGTCACAGGGAGCGAGCCTGTCGCCATACACCGGGCTCCAGTTACGTAGCAGATGACATTAATTACGCACATATGTTTACACAATACCAAATTGGTGCGTGCGTCCGGCTGGGTCCGAACCTGCTCCCTCTGGCTTGAGAGGCGAGTCTTCTCCGACAAGGCTATCATCGCTTCTAAACCAAAGTAACGGAAAAATAATTAAGTATATGTAAAAGTTAAAATTAAATAATGTAGACTGGGATATAAAATGTAATGATGTATAAGTAAATCAAGAAAGAGCTGTCTCTCCTAATACAGTTTTTTTACTTGCTAGTAGAGGCCAAAACCATGTAAATTACATTAATAAGCTGATAAAGACATTATAAGTTTGAATTGAACAGTCACGCACCAGCAGCCGTGCCAAGCAACGTCACTTAGCCAAATCTTCAATTATTTTTCTTTGCCACTTTTAACAACACTATCAAAATCACAAGATGCTCTACGTAGTATTTACTAATTCCTAGTCTCCACGCTTTAGAACACGTGTCTTCCTAACAGTTATCACACTTACTTAAAGTCAATATTCGCTAAGCAAACTTATCATATCATTATGCTAACTAGTAACAATACACACTTACAACCTTTCTTGAGTTTTACTACAGTTAGAATAAGGTGATAATCACGCTGCTCCGCACCCTGCGAAAGTACGTGGGACCGCAATTTTTGACATTGTACTGGGGGTTAGACGCTGGACGTTGTCAGCCTGAACGAGTCTCCCGCGTGGAGGTGCGTTGTCAGTATGTTTTACATTTGAACCATGCGAGATTCAATATAATACTTCACTTGATGAGACACTTCAGGGGGGCTACCATGACATATTATTGCGATGATTGCCGTTTAGTTTTCGACGCTGTGCGATCGCGAATCGTATCGCCGCGCAATGAGGTCCATTGTCGCTCAGCGTCGAAAACGAAACGTAACCATCATGGCAATAAGATGTCATGGTGGCCCCCCTGAAGTGTCTCATCAAGTGAAGTATTGTATTGAATCTCACGCGGTTCAAATGTACAACATACTGACAACGCTTCTCCACCCGGGAAACTCGTTCAGGCTGACAACGTCCAGCGTCCTATAACGTCTAGTTTGCTAAAATGAAAGATAGAAAGAAGAAAAAAGAAAGATACATTTATTTTGACACACAAGACTCTACGAAGACGGTAACAACACATAATACCGATACACAGATTAAAGAAAACAGAGCTATCACTGTAGTGCCCAGTGCATAAAAAAAGGTCAGTGCTCAGCAAAATGTCTTCTCAGCGCTGCTTTTCAGCACTGACCATGAGAGACGCACGGGACTACAATATACAATTAAAAAAATACAACAAAAAAGCATAGGAAAAACACGAATCTATATATATAAAATTCAAAGTCCTGACTGACTGACTGACTGACTGATATATCAACGCACAGCCTAAACCGCTGGTCCTAGATACATGAAATTTGGAGGGTGTGTTCTTTGTACAGTGTAAGCATCCACTAAGAAAGGGATTTTCGAAATTCCACCTCTAAGGGGGGGAAATGGGGGGTTCTAATTTGTATGAAACTTTTTATTCTCTGGGTCGATTGACTCAAAAATTGGCACAAATACTCTTCAATTAAAATTATGAGACACGTGTATCACAGTTTTTATCCTTATATCAGATCCTTGTATCAGATCCTTATCATAAAACTTCGATGTCTGTCTGTCTGTGAGCTGATAATCTTAGAAACTATAATAGTCTAGCAAATTGAAATTTGGTACAATACGGGTTGCCTTTGCTTCGAAGGTCTTAACTGAAGGTCTGCCACCATACTGACTGGTGTGGTTTCCGAATGAGTCTGTGTATCCTGAGCTGAGGATTCCTCTAATTTCTCCAACACCACCGAACTACCCCTTCGAGTTAAAAAAAACAGTTTCCCCTCAAAGTCTGCTTTGCCATGACCAGAAATAAATGTCATAATTTACTGAAATGCTTTTCACACGGTTAGTTATATGTTGCCTGCTCCAGAGTAAGCTCACCGAACAGCCTGGTGTTTCTAAAAAAGAAAACAATATGGTTTACAAAAAATACTGAGTAGGTTTTCGTTGTAAACAATATTGATTACCTATCTACGAGTGCATTTGGTTGTCTCCTAATTTTATTATTTCAAGTTCTGTTGATACCATACTACTACTATTACTCTCATTCCAGAGATAGTTTAGTTAACTAAAGAACTTCGTCCTTATTGCTCTATTTGGGAGATTATCAGTTTGTGTATTCAATTGAGAGCGAGGGTGACCGTTTATAATATTTATTTCTGAAGATAAAAACGTCATTTATTTCCTGTAAGCCACGCGGGCGAAGCCGCGGGCAGAAGCTAGTACAAAATAAAATGTAAATATTAGACATGAGAGAAATATTGGTGATAAGGATTTAGAATAAAGCAATAAACAGTACAATAAAATAATCCAATAACATTCTAAAAGAAGATGTCCAATGTCATATTACGTCCAGTCCAACCATGTCCAGTGTCCCATAATGACTAGTGTCCCAAAAATATTCAGCGTACAAGAACGTCTACTGTTAGCTCAACGTGCTGCACACCCTCGCATGCCCGCAGCAGTGTGCTAAATCACCTAATAAAATATATCGCATTTAGGTCGCTGCATATTATATACTCGTACATGACGGGATTTTGCTCAGCCCGGACGGAACGGAGCAATTTTTAAACATTGTTACAAACAAAAGTACAGTAGTAAAATATACGCGACGGGATCTCGGAGGAGACGAGGCCCGCGCCGGACGGAGCGTGAAAAAACATTATCGTGGACGATGTTTACCACGTCCCTGCCAGCGCGGGCCCCCGTCCGCTCCGGAGAGTGGTGTAGTGAAGCGAGCTCCGTGATTACGTTGTCTTTGCGGAATTCTCACGGTGCGTATACGTTACAATCCCGTCCAAACACTGTCATGTTCCGTCCCCGTCCCGTCCGAGATATTATCCCGTTACGTATGTGGCGACCTTTATTATCAGCTGTTTCTTTGATAAAGTCATGTAATTGTCAAGAAAAATCACAATTGTCTAAGCATTGTCGTGATCGATGACTAGCGTGTGATTGTGACGATGGCCGTTGCTGATAATTTTGAGTTATCGTATTTATATTTTTTGTCATAAATGTGCTATTTTAAACTGTTCTTTTGTCAGCGTACATGTAATACAGTATTACGTTGAAAAGTCTTAGAAGGCCTTCTTTTTAATAGGGCATTAGAGAAATTGCTATTGTCAAAGGGATTATTTAATGTCAAAGAGTGTTTTAATAATGGTAATGGAGACTATTTATTTTATTGATAAGTATTGTTTGGGTTAATCTTGGAAAATTGGGTATTTTTTTTATTTATGTTTAAAATACGTACTTACAGATAAGTATTGAGTAGTACTTTAATACCCTAAGTAGTTTTTACTTTTTATAAGCTTTGCTAAGTTTGTAGTAAAACCTTAGAGCAAGATGATGTAAAAGTTTAACCTACTAAACATCGCACGCCCAACATGGGTCCACTGTTAGGATTTTACACTATATTTAAGATCTTTATGTACACAGTGTAGCAAATAAACGTTTCTGATTTCTGATTTCATACAATACGATTTCATTCAAATCCGTTGAGTCGTTTCAACGAGAAGAAGTGACAAAAATACAAACACCTCCGACCCCACACTCATTTGGAAACTTTCACATTTATAGTTTTCGTCTGCTTAGTAAGTAAGTAAATAAGTAGGAAGTTAGTAAGTACTTATAACTTACTAAGTAAGCAATTAAGTATAACATTAGCACTGCCTATCAATAATGTTTACAATGTGATTAGTGCAGGGTCGGACTGGTCATTTAGTCAGGGTGGCATTTGCCAGCCGGGCCCCAGCCGGCGCGGGCCCCCCTCGGACTTAGCTTGCGGGGCTTGCCGCAAGTCAGACGGTAAGTAGATTGGAAGCTACACCCCTCGGGCCCCTGGCTTGCGGGGAGCCACCCGGGCCCTTCCAGCTCAGTCTGACCCTGGATTAGTGAATGATTCTTTTTTTGGATACTATTCTGGTTGCTACTGTTCCATACTGCTTAACTCAAGCACTCATACAAAACAAGGTCTTGGTTAAGACTCAAATTAGTACAGAGAGTACCGAGAAAGACAATACCACTCCTACAAATGAGGGAACAGTCTCACCCGTTGTTCTAAATGAACGACAAACGCGACAACGAGACGCGATAAGACAACGCGGCGCGTTGAGAAAATATAAAGTTTAGTAGTCGCTGTACGTTTATGTGTCGATTGTGTAGCCTACGTGGACAATTATACAGGACATAGTGTAGGTACATATAGTTACTGTTTGATATTTTCTCATCACGTCACGTCGCAGTGTCGCGTTTGTCGTTAAAGCATGGCAAAGGGTTAGCAACGAAATGTGTCAGTGCAATGTGCCGTTCTTTTATAATTGTACACCAGTAGAGACAAATTCCGCTAAAGCGAACTAAGCGTTTCAAGCCAACTGTTCTTGTAAGAACTGCAGAGGTGTGGAACTCATTGCCTGCGTCTGTCTTTCCACCTAAATACAATCCGGGGGTGTTTAAGAGTAAAGTGAATAGGTATCTCCTAGGCAAGCGTGTTACACCTTCGATCACGTCGACGTCTCCCATCAGGCGAGTAAAAATAAAATAAAAAGAATAGCGATATCCACGAGGCAAAAATTCACCTAAATCACTTCATTATGTGAATGAAGTGTTCCTATTGATTTTAGTGTGATTTTCCTTGTGGAACGCTCACCTTTCTCGTACGTTTTTGGTGGTTAAGAACCTGAATAAAACAAATTAAAAAAGTACCTAAAAAGGTTGCCCAAATAGATTATTTTATAGGGCTTGCGTCATAGTCAAATAATGACGTCGGATCGGTTATTTTATTACAATCATGTCTTCTGACCTTTGGGTCATTGAATTTTTAATGCTTTATCGAGTGCTTGGTCTACATTTTTATTGACTTTGATAAGTATCTGTATTCAGTACCGGTTTTAACCGATATTTTCTAGGTTTGCTTCACATTTGCTTCCTTACACATAAACATTGTACAGCCTCGGAATAGTTCTACAGTGTTTTGTCTTCTTCGATTAAGTTAAAAATGTAAAAGGATGAAAAAGACAAAACACTGTATAAATAAATGAATAAATACATTCGGGACACTTCCACACACTGACCCCAAACTAAGCAAAGCTTGTACTATGGCAGCCAGAGACTGATATACATACTTAGATATTTTTAAATACATACTTAAATAGATATTAACACCTAGACCTAGAGCAAATACAAATGTTCATCACATAAATGTTTGCCCTAGGTGGGAATCGAACCCACGCCCCCAAGCTCAGAAGGCAGGTTCACTACCAACTGAGCCGCCGAGGCAGTCGAGGCAGTAAATGTAACTATTCTGAGGCTTTTATACGACGTTTATTAGTAAGGGTAAGGGAGTCTATAGTAGAGTAATAGTATAGTAGAATAGAGTATTTGTAATTTTTTTCACCGCCAATTATAGTCATCTGCAAACTTTGCAGTTCATTCTACTAAACAGATAAAGTTTGAAATTAGGCTACTGTGCTTCAATTTTTTTTTATCGCGGGTAAGTTCATGTTTGTACACCAGCTCGCATTTTAGTGAGTGACGATCAGGTCCAAAATGAAGCACACAGAGTTAGGAGAAAATAAGTACATATTCATTCTGGCCAAAGTAAATTGCACCAATCAGAGACACCCTCTCATGATGAAAATTCGTCTAAGCGCAGTAAGCGTTTCAAATTAACTTTTCCTAAAATGACTGCATAGGTGTGGAACTCGTTCCTGCGTCTATTTTTCCACTTAAATATATTACAATCCAGGGATGTTCAAGAAAAAAAGTGAATTAGTATCTCCTAGGCAAGCGTGTTATACCTTCGATCACGTCGTTCCTATCTGGTGAGTCAGTGGTCAAACGCATGCCTTGACCGTTGTAAATAAAAAATGGCTAGTATTGGCCGTGTCATCAATCAGACACAGGAAAGAAAAATCAAAGATAGGGTTAATTCACACATATATATAGTAGCTAGAAAAAACTTTTGAACGACGTTATATCACTCCGTAAAATGATCAGATAGTTTTGGAATTAGTTAAAACCACAGCAACTCTTCAATTAACAAGCTAGTACTTACTACATCTAGCAACGCAATTGATGGAAACGCGCATCATTGCAAGCCTAGTTACGGTACATTGGTACAATTGGTACATCTTACAGATCAATTGAGTCTTCCGCCGTTTAGCAGGCATCCGATGGACGTGTTGATGCAATGATGATAGACAAAGACTGCAATGCGCTATTTTAGTAGACTACCTACTGTTCATCAAGATATTTAAAAACAAGTCTATTTACTTTTTCACATTTGTATGTTTGGTAAGTTTATAATTATGTATAAGCAAGATTTGAACCACTTACAGCGATGCATTTCACAATCATTCGGAAAGTTTTCCGATCGGATCCCTTAAATTTCAAACTCAAATTGTTTGAATCTCAATCTGCTTTATACGCACCTATGTTTACACAATGAACAAATTGGTGAGTGCCGTCAGCTGGGTTCGAAACCGCTCCCTCTGGCTTGAGAGGCGGGACTTCTCCAACTAGGCTATCATCGCTTCATACGTCATACATACTTAATATAAAATGAAATAAAATGAAATGAAATACTTACATTCATTCATACACACATACATATCATACTTTTATCCTCCTTCTTACGCAGTCGGGTAAAGAAAAGATTAGAGAGCTGTCAACTGGCTAAAGCCGAAAAATGAACTTGAAAACGCGAAACTACGAGACAAAGCCTTTCAAATTCATGTAATCCTAGATTATTATTATAAACATTATTACTAAACCGCAGCCCTATTCAAGCCATTTCAATTATTTATTTCGTTGAACTTGTAAAGGCATTGTAATACCAAATAAGCTGATGCTTTCGCAAACTGAATAAAACAAATTGCTTTCAAAGAATCTTTTGAATCAGTTCTAAGTTAGATGATTGCAAAACTTAAAATGCATAACTCTAAGGCTTTTCAAGGCTTTTAAACAAAGTTAGAAATCTTAGCTAAATTAATTGATGAATTGTAATGCAAATTAACAACTTGCTTACATGTTAATTATCTTGTAAACCAATTTTGATCTGGGTATATTCACGTCTCGAGTGAATCTGTTTCTTCTATGCAAAGCGTAGGCCGTAATAGACAATCAAACGTACCTAAGTCTCTAAAGCAGCGGTCGGCAACCTGCGGCCCGCAGCCACATGCGGCCCTCGGCCCTTCTCCTTGCGGCCCGCGAGTGTTTTGTAAATAAATAAAAAATCGGGACATTTTGCTCACACGGTCGTCTGGCCCCAAACTAAGCAAGGCTTTTACTATAGCTGCCAGAGACAGATAAACATTTATTTTTAGAGATCAGATGATACCTACATAAATAAATAGATACCTATGGTAAAATATGTGTAAATAGAAACCTGTAGTACATTTTTTGAACAAGTGCGGCCAGTCTCTTGCTTATTTTGGCACTGTGCGGCCCTTGCCTGCCAAAAGGTTGCCGACCGCTGCTCTAAAGTCTAACCGAGTAAACTACTCGTAGTAAGTCGCTACATCACCCCATATCTCTTTATTTCTATCGATATGGTTGATATTCGAACTAAACAATTTTTTTTTAACACTTACACACACGGTTGCCTGACACCAAACTAAGCAAAGCTTGTACTATGGCTGCTAGAGACTGATATACAGACTTAGATATTTTAAAATCCATACTTAAATAGATATTAACACCCAGACATAGAACAAACACTAATGTTCCTCACATGAATGTTTGCCCTAGGTGGGAATCGAACCCACGATCCCCACGCTCAGAAGGCAGGTTCAGTACCAACTGAGCCACCGAGGCAGTCTGTATGGACTACTGGCGTGCAATTTGAAGAAGACAAAGAATTCTGGAGCCTTCCACATCCGCCAATTAGCCTCTAGTACATAGATATAATATGATATTAGTTGTAAGCCAAAATTAGTGACAAAGTATTTTATTTATTAAAAAAAAATGTTCCTCAGTTTCTTGCCTGTTCTTCTGAATAGCTCTTTTTCTGAACAAGGCGGTCGAGTATTTTAAAACTTTGACGTTCCTAAGTGTATTTTTGATACCCATTTGAATAAAAACATTATTTGACTTTGATTTTATGAAGATCAAATCAACGGTAGTAGAAAGTTATCGTTAGACAAACAGATGCCAATTTAACCCAACAGACACCTCGCTTTTGCATAGTCAAAAATTCCTACTAATATTATAAACGCGAAAGTTCGTAAGTATGGATGGATGGAAATTTGTTACTCTTTCACGCCAGAACGGCTGAACAAATCTAGATGAAATGTGGCGCAGAGATAGATCATAGTCTAGAATAGCACATAAGATACTTTTTAACCGCGAGTGAAACCGCGGGGCGCAGATTGTAAAATATTCCTACTAATATTATAAACCCGAAAGTTTGTGAGAATGGATGGATGGATGGATGTTACTCTTTCACGCCAGAACGGCCGAACAGATCTAGATGAAATTTGGCATTTTGGCAGAGATTATAGTCTAGAATAGCACATAAGATACTTTTTAACCGCGGGTGAAACCGCGGGGCGCATCTTGTAAAATATAAACTAGTCAAAAATTCTCCTTTTTTTTTCTGCGACACTACACCGGGCTCCACACGTCGCACCAAGAATAGGACGTCATAAATCAACGATACGTCGCGACATTGCGACAAAGCTTGGTATACGAATGTCATCGCAACATACAATGATTTACTACGAATGTCTTCGCGATGATTTGAGTACAGTCATAACGTCGCGGTAATACGAATATTCGTATTGTATTGTAGAGATGTTAATTGAATACCCAGGATGTGCAGTTTGTCGTTAGCGTAAAAAAAAAATGTTTCCATGACGTAAATATTACAGGTAAACTATAAAACATGTTTTGTATGATCATCTATAAGTTTTTATAAATAAATTCCCATGTTATAACAGGGTTGCGTTTGACCGTTATTTCGCCTTGCGTCGGAGCACCGCACGCTTGCAATCCATCCATACTAACCTCTTTAGCAATAAACGTGGTATAACCTGCGAATAGTTACACAGTGTTTTCTCTTTTTCGATCGAGTTCAAAAATGTAGCGGAAAGAAAAAGGCAAAACACTGTATAAATATACCGACGCTGAACAACGTTTATTACTAAGGGAGTTATAATTATAGAATCAAAAGTAACTCTGCCTGTCTGTCTGTTTGTCTGTGACTGAACGGATCTTGATGATAGATAATTAGTTACAGTATATCACGGGGAAGTGATATTTCTGAACAAACGTGAACAAAGTTGCGAGTAACAGATAGTAATTTTAGAGGTATACGTTCTTGGTTTTCTTTAAAAACATCTCCAAGAGAAAATAGATTATAGAGAGATACGAGTATATAAGAGAGAATAGAGAAAATAGATTTTCTCTGGTGGGAGGCTTCGGCCGTGGTCAGTTACCACTCACCGGACCAAGCCATGCTGTGAAATGACCTAGTCGTGTTTCGGGATGTAGTCCGGTGTAACCGTTCCGAAGACGGGTCTGAGCAGTAGCGCACTTGTAGCGCCTCACTCAACTGCCGTCTTTGTACCTTTTCACTCTACAAAACACGCACTGTGTAAGTACCTTATAGGTCGTCGTGCTCCATCTTAAACCACAACGTCGCTTAACATCAGGCGAGTTGGTGGTCAAACGCCGACCTATTCTACATAAAAAAAGGAGCTATGAAAAATATCCTCATTTATAAGGGGTCACTTTTGACCGATTTATTTAACAGATAGACAAAACAAATAAAAATCGCTTTACATAGGGGAGTTGTCTACATCATTAGCTTTTAAATTGATCCATAACACATCTATATGCTCTATGATCTATATGCTTTATACCCATGTAAGCATACTTAGTAACTATGTCCTATCCTATCCTACTAATATTATAAACGCGAAAGTTTGTATGTATGGATGGATGGATGTTTGTTACTCTTTCACGCCAAAACAGCTGAACAGATCTGAATGAAGTTTGGCACAGAGATAGATTATGGTCTAGAATAGCAGATACTTTTTAACCGCGGGTGAAACCGCGGGGAGCAGCTAGTATAATATATTTAGTATCTATACCTACAAACAATTGAGTACTTACATGTTTTAGAAAATAATAGATGCAGGGCTCGCAAGATTGCCTTCTGGCAGCCTAAAAACCCGAATTGAATTATCTACTTTATTTTATAAATTAAAAAATAAGCTCAATTCATTTTGTATACATTTTAGGTGCAGGTGAGCCTTTAAGACTGAGATAAGATTCACCCCGAAATTGAATAGAAAATTAAACTGTCTAACATGGCAGAGGAACGTATTTACCTTTTAAGAGATTTATTAATTTCCCTAGGGGAGAGCCTCAACGAGATTTACATTTTTGTTCATTGTATTTTCGTCAAATGTTCGCTTTCTTGTTTAACTTTTCTCTTATTAGCAATCATCGTTAGCATATTCCATATCAGATATGAAATACGCTAACGATGACGCTAAAATGCTCCCCAGTTTCTTGCCTGTTCTTCTGAGTAGGGTCTCTTTTCCTAACAAGTTTTTAGGGCGGTTGAGTAATTTTTATAACAATGACGTTCTTAAGTGTATCTTCTACCCAATTGAATAAAGACATTTTGACTTTGACTTTGATGGTTGTAAATGTGGTAGGTTCAGAGACAACTGTCTGTGAACCACCACATTATCTTAGACTAGCTGCGCCCCGCGGTTTCACCCGCGGTTAAAAAGTATCCTATGTGCTATTCTAGACTATAATCTATCTCTGTGCCAAATTTCATCCAGATTTGTTTTGCTATTCAAGCGTGAAAGAGTAACAAACATCCATCCATCTATTCTTACAAACTTTCGCGCTTATAATATTAGTAAGATTTACCTTGACACATTTTGTTTACCCAATAGTGGTACGAGGAATTATTTTTGCTCACCATCTTTTTAAAGAGCTTCCTAGCCTAGTCGGAGTTCAACTGCTTTATAAGCAGGAGGTCCCGGGTTCGATTCCCGTCCGGCAGATGTTGAATGATGAATTTAAATAGCTGTTCTGGGTGTCAGTTGTTCATGTCTTTGTGTGTGTTCCATGGCATCGCCGATACTATGTTATGCACGATACGGTTCATAATTCCACCAAATGCCGTTAATAAGTATACTAAATAGGTATCAGTTTCGAGCTTTCCAAATTGTTGGACTTCAATTCATGAAAACAGTTCCAGTTCATGGAACTAATTTGCACTGCAAGCCTGCACTATGCGCTAAGCTTAAAATTGCAAATTTTGTAGAGAAAATGTAGAGGTGGTTTCAGTATAAACATTACATTGTTATTTACTTTCCAAAATTGCTATTTAATATACCTACGTATAATGTACAGAAGTACAGTCCAGAAGCAAGTTTTACCCATCTGAACGAAATAATGGTTATGCTTTTCAGGTGTAAGATAGGTTTTCGTGCCTGTATTTTTCAAATACATAATAATTCTGTTAAAAACATAAACGATTAAGGTCTCACTAATTTTGTGATAACATGGAATATATTGAAATTACATTGCTTAGTTAAAATAATCGACCGTGATGTAGGGACGTACAAACGAGAAGCAAGTCTTAAACTGCGTTTCCAACAAAAAAATTGACAACTTTTGTGTTTATAACACGTGTAGGTGATTAAATTTACTGTGCTCAATTGCCTCGTGTTACCTTGTTGTTACCTCGTGTAATTTTTTTTATCACTAACACTTACAACACAAAAGTTGGCAATTTTTCTTTTGTTTCTACGTATGTAGCGGTTAAATATTTTTACTAAGACATGTAATTTCATTTATCCATGTACTTAGTCACAAAATTGGTGATACGAGTACATGTTTTTTATCACACATAACATATCGTCACGACTTACCCCCGAAGGAGCTGGCAGAGGTATACAGCACCCACATTTCACCGGACGATATTCTGTTCCGAAATGTGACAGGGGGTGAGCCTGTCGTTAGACACCGGGCTCTAGTCATGTAGCAGATGACATTAAATTTATGAGAATTGACATGTTTTTATACGGTGTGGATTTGCGTCTCTATCTCTCATCAACCAATTCCCTACCTCATCATTAAACTATCATACATAACATATCGTCACGCCTTTCCTCCGAAGGAGCTGGCAGTAGTGTACAACACCCACACTTCGCCTTCGTCGACGAAGACGAAGACGAAGCCCGGTGAATGACGATAGGCTCGCACCTCCAGTTACATGCTGATGACATTAAATTTATGACAATTGACATGTTTTTAAATTGGTGTAGAAATACGCCTTTTTTTCTGATATGCACCTTTTCTCTTACTATTCATCTATTCCTCACCATTAAAACGGAACCCTAAAGAGCCAAGATCTGTCAAAATATTTATGCAAGATGTCAAACACATTTTCCTACCGACATAGAGACAAGACAAGCCCACAAAACCCACAATCTCATCATTCAGATGCCAACATTAGGTAACATCATTTAAATAATACAATGGAGTAAAATAATGTTTGCTAATACGATAAAAACCTCTATAGAATACTAATGAGCGACATCTGAATGATGAATCATAGCCTAGGAGACGGCATTGCCAAATATTAATTTGCTAGTTAGGTACTCAAATTACCCCCTCTTAATTCCGCGCGAATAGCGAATAGAAGCGATGATAGCCTAGTAGGAGAAGGCCCGCCTCTCAAGCCAGAGGAAGCGGGTTCAAACCCAGCCGACGGCACGCACCAATTTGTTCATTGTGTGAACACATGTGCGTATTGTATGTCATCTGCTACACGGCTGGAGCCCGGTGTATGGCGACAGGCTTGCCCCCTGTCACATTTGGGACTCAATATCATCCGGCGAAGTGTGGGTGCCACCTCTGCCAGCGATGTTAAAAATTACATTTATTTTTAAGAAATAAAGTAAGTACAGGTCTTTTGATTCTAATATTATTGAACGTCTAAAATTGTTTCTCATTTGGTGTTGGCCTGAGGCGCTGTACACAGAGACCAATTAATAGCTAGAGTCATCAAACTAAAACAAGTGATATTATTAAAAGAAAATCAAAAACCCTGGCTGCAAAATATTGTAGCTTAGGTCACTTCCACTATCAAGACGATTCAAATGACACCTCACATGTCGAAATCCATCAAGCTGTTTAGTGTGTAGGACGTGCCAAAGATACCTCAAACATACATACAAACATTCAAAACACAAAACCATCTTTCTTGCGCAGTCGGGTACAAAAAAAAACATTTTGTTTGTTTTCAGCTGGCAATAACATTGCCCTACACTGTTGCCAGCTTATCGAAAAGCCGAAACCGTCAAGGTAAGTTACTTAATTATGTAGTTTGCTCTTAGCACGAGATTAATAGGAATCGAAATGATCCGACTCTTTATTTAGGAGTTTTTATTAGCTTTAACAAGGTCGTTGAAGCCATTGAGATAATTTAAAATAGACAACATTGATGATACTCAAATCCCGGTAACATTGCTTATTTCCGTTGTAAGATTTAATAACGATAAAATATGATAAACTATTTAACGATAAATTAAATAAACTATTATCTGTAAGTTTGTAAGTATATGTTTGACTTTACATTATTTATTGATGGGTATTTTTAACAATGTAACAATTTTTTTTTTTGTAAATTCGATTAGTTTTTAATAATGTTTCGGTCTTTCAAACGAATATTGAAATTATAAAGCTGTCTGTCAGCTGTCTGTCTGGTGTACAAGTTGTCTGGGGCCCACGGGCAAATTGGTCCCCGAGGAGGTGGATGATGACGATGTGTCTGGTGTTCGATACATCGTCATCGAGGGGATGAGAGCGTAAGCTCGGGGAGGTGCCCGAAAGGGCTAGCGCTGTCGGGGCCGCGGAAGAGTACGATAGCGTCCCCTTAGCCCCGACATTTTGCGCCGAGGTGGAACACCCTTTGGTTTTTAGTGGGTTGGCCGTCAGTGGCGTGATTCCCACATAACCACTCTGTGCCCGCACCCGGGCTGTTGGTGGTATCCATAAAGGATTTTCCCAAGGTAAAAAAAAAGGTGTACAACACCCACACTTCGCCGGACCATGTTCATTCCCTTATAGGACAGGGGGCGAGTCAGTCGCCACAGTACACCGGGCTCCAGTCATGTAGCAGATGACATACAATACGCACATATGTTTGTTCACATAACGAACAAATTGGTGCGTGCCGTCAGCTGGGTTTGTGTGTACATAAGTGTATAGTGTGTATGTTGTATACATAAGTGTGTTTATTATATTGATTACTTCACCTACGTATTAGTTGTACCTACGTACGTTTGCACGAGAAGCACCAGAACTCAGAACTCTCCGTAATCAAATCAAAATCTCAGAACTTTGTTTGAATAAAATACAAAATGGCTAAAAGTGAGAAAATAACCTGTTAAATTTGAAAAATTTGAAAAATTTTAGCACAGACTGAATAAGTTATTCGCTTCTACGTTTCATAGTCTAGTCTAGCCTCCTTCGCCTTAACCTTCAAACCAATACAAAACGAGTGGAACTTTCAGAGTTACACGATACTTGGTAATTAAATGTTTTTGAGAGTATTTTGTAATGAGCGCGTGAATCGTGATTGTTAAATTTACATGCAGTTTCAGCTTTAAGAAATGCTGATGTTTGTTTGACCTTTTACGGTAGGTAAATAAAATGCATTTCAACATATCGTACTAGTAACACAAATTTATGAGTAATTCTATTTTTGTAGTGTCTCAATGCTCTTAGAATTTCACAATTTTCGTTTTGCATTAGGAGTAGGATGCGGGTGTTTCGGTGCTGCTATCAGTAGGAGTATTTAGTAGGAGCACCAGGAGGGAGCGTTCTATATACACACATACTATAATTATCTGCACATCTCTATTTGTCTGGAGCCTTCCACTTCCGCCAAGTAGCCACTAGTATGTATATATATTACCTAGATGTAAGCCAAAATTTGTGAGACTAATATTTATTTATTATTTGAAAAAATAATGCCCCTCAGTTTCTTGCCTGTTCTTCTGAGTAGAGGCTCTTTATCCGAACAAGGCGGTAGAGTCTATTTAAAAAAAAAAAAACTTTGACGTTCATAAGTGTATCTTTGGTACCTAAATTGAATAAAAACATTTTGACTTTGACTTTTTTGACTTATTAATTATGAAACTCTGTTTTCCTTGGTTACGTCGTAACTTGAGAACGACTTTACCGATTTCACCAGTCCCATCTTCGGGATCTTCATCATAATCTTCATCTTGTTGAATTGTTAATGTTTCTTTCTTTTAGTAAATGTAACAATTAGTATATTTATTATCTATAGGTATTTTAAGTATCAGAATGTATTATATTATTATGACCTGTATGTTTATGTAAGTATAATTCAAATAGTTTAAGTAGGTGTATCAGCACTATTATTTTGGTTAATTTTTGCACACCCATGTCCCATACTCTTTCATAAGTATCCTCTCCATCCTAAGGTTGCCTGGAAGAGATCGCTCTTAGTGATAAGGCCGCCAGTTGTTACACTACAGTTTAAGATTTTTCTGTTCTTTTGTTTTTGTTATTTCTGGTGTGAACAATAAAGTGTTTATTTATCTATCTATCTATCTATCATTTTGGGAAGTCGGTTTTTTTTTTATTTGACTCTGTGAGCTGTAGACCTTGTGGCCGCCGTTTGTCCTCCTTTACAGGTCGCATTTCTCAACCGATCCTCGTGAAATTTTGTGAGCAAGATCGTTTTTTTATTAATTTTTTTGTCGAGGAAGTTCTTGGAAAATTTTCAAATCGAACCTACTCACAAAATTTCTTAAGAGTACGGCGACCTAACTAAATTCGACCTAGGCGACCTAAACTAACTTCGCATTGGCTTAAGGTATTCTATACCCATTTCGTCTAGAAGAAGAAGACGAGCGAAGAGAGCGAGTAATGATACTGACGAACCTCTAAAGTTACCTACAGAGTGACAAAGTGCAATTTCATTTTTTTAAAGACTTTTGCACTTCTGTAATCATTCTTAAGTAACTAAGAATTTCCCTGGTACTATGGATTCATTTAACAGCTAATGATGTAGACAAGCTCCCTATGTAAAGGGATTTTTTGGTTTGCTTTGTCTATCTATTGTATAAATCATTACACACATAATACAGGGAAAATTCGTAGTTATTCAAGAATGATTACAGAAGTGCAAAAGCCATTAAAAAAACTGAAATTGTACTTCATCACTCTGTAGGAATCTTTAGAGGCTCGTCAATATCACTACTTGCTCTCTTCGCTCGTAGTCTTCTTCTAGACGAAATGGCTATAGAATACCTTAAGCCAATGCGAAGTTAGTCTATAGTGGTCGCCGGACTCATAAAAACGGATAGTTAAATAATTTATTTTTAGGTGTTAAAAAGTTATTGCTCTCCTAACTCTAGATTCAATAATGAGCTCACATTCGCTTCAATGGGCTGCATCATTTTACACTCGGTTTTAAATTGGAACCTTCTGCGTCTCGTCTGCAGAAATTACACGCCCCTACTATTGTTTTTGAACGACAGCCTAAAAATAAGTTCGTATTCAAAGGTCAGTTTGGAGGTGGCGAGGTCAATTTATTTGCTAAAACGTTCAGATGGTAGGGATAGGATTACAGTTTATACTATTTTTGGCCGGGCAAACGTTAGTGAGCGAAGCGTCTCTGCTTCAGCTTTGACAAACATGCTTTCGTATGTCCGGAGCTCTGTCATCGTCTACAAGTCGCATTCCTTAACCGATTCTCTCGACAATTATGAAGACTTTTTTGTCAAGGCAGTTTTTGGATATTTTTCAAAATGGCGAAGGTATGTTTTTACCCGACTGCGCAAGAAGGAGGGTTTTATTTTTCGAGTGTATGTTTGTATGTATGTGGGTATGTGTGTTTGTATGTATGTCGGAGGTTTCTTTAACACGCTTACAGCCTAAATAGCTTGATGGATTTTGACATTTGAATCGTCTTGATGGTGGATGTGACATTGGGTACAACATTTTGCAGTCGGGTTTTTGTTTTTCTTATAATAGTTTTACTTGTTTTTTTTTTTTAAATAATCAAAGCAAGCTCACAGATCTACTAGTTTAGAATACTTCTGCTCTAATGGAAAAGGGCAGGTACGTATTTGCCTATTCATTGGCGTCATATACCAGGACTGGAGAACCGGAATATATGAAATCTGTACCTCCGGCCCAATGTTGTACTCTAAATGAATAAAAAGCGATGATATCCTAGTCGGAGAAGAGTCGTCTCTCAAGCCAGTGAGACTGGGCTCGGGCCCTTAAGGCACGCACCAATTTGTTCATTGTGTAAACATATGGGCATATTTAATGTCATCTGCTACGTAACTGGAGTCCGGTGGATGGCGACAGGCTCGCCCCTTGTCACATTTGGGACTGAATGTCGTCCGGCGAAGTGTGAGTGTTGTACACCTCTGCCAGCTCCTTCGGGGGAAAGGCGTGACGAAATGTAAATAAACACATATTAAACAAAGTATTATGTTAGAAAAAAATTTAAACAGGTGTATCTAGCACCTATTTCAAAACCAAATCTCAATGTAATATCTGACTGAATGTTG
The DNA here is from genome assembly GCA_911728515.1 of Peribatodes rhomboidaria. Classification (NCBI taxonomy): domain Eukaryota; kingdom Metazoa; phylum Arthropoda; class Insecta; order Lepidoptera; family Geometridae; genus Peribatodes; species Peribatodes rhomboidaria. The sequence goes on from OU452190.1 coordinate 7,025,764, forward strand.
TAAACTAAAAAAAAAAAAAAACAATTTTGAAATCAATTTTAGAAGTTCCCAATTTACCGGATATGATCATTGGTGTTAAAGGTTTAATGGTCTAGCTATAAAATAATCTTGATATGTGTTTAAATTAAATCAGTAGATCGGGTAATATAGGCAGTTAGGTTGATTTTCATAACATAATTTTATTATCCTTACGTATGAAATTAGCGTTTTGTCGTACTGATCAATTTGATCTGAAATATCTCCTCTTTGGTTAAGAATTCGAAATTCAAATTAATAAATTCATTTAGCTGGTTTTTTTTTCTTTGGAATACAGTCATTCATTTGTTATTTTCCTCATTATTTTTTCTTTGGCGTCGCTTATTACCGCGCAATGGAAAACATAAAATATCGGTATATTTACGAGTACGAGTTCTACCGTGGCACCAGTGCTGCAGAAACAGCTCGAAGAATTAATGATGTGTACGGCGCTGGTGTCGCTAAAGACAGCATGGTACGTTTTTGGTTTCAACGTTTTCGTTCTGGAAATTTCGACCTTAAGAACCAACCCCGTGGACGGCCGGAGATCAAAGTGAAAAACGAAGAATTAAAGGCTATTGTGGGAGCGGATCCATCACAAAGCACTTCAGAGATAGCAGCAGGCTTCGGGGTAAGTGACAAAACTGTATTAATCCACTTGAAGCAAATCGGGAAAGTAAAAAAACTCGAACGATGGGTACCTCATGAATTGAGTGAATCGAACTTGCAAACACGGGTCGCCTGCTGTGTTACTTTGCTCAACCGACACAATAATGAAGGGATTTTAAATCGAATCATTACTTGTGATGAAAAGTGGATATTGTACGATAATCGAAAGCGCTCATCGCAATGGCTGAACCCTGGAGACCCAGCCAAATCCTGCCCTAAACGAAAATTGACTCAGAAAAAGTTACTTGTAAGTGTTTGGTGGACTAGCGCCGGTGTCGTTCACTACAGCTTTCTTAAATCTGGCCAAACGATTACGGCAGATATCTATTGTCAGCAACTGGAAACCATGAAGGAAGAACTAGCTGTTAAACAACCGAGATTGGTCAATCGCTCTAGGCCACTGCTGCTTCACGACAACGCAAGACCACACACTGCACAACAAACAACCACTAAGTTAGCTGAGCTACAATTGGAATGTCTGCGACATCCACCGTACTCCCCGGACCTTGCTCCAACAGATTACCATTTCTTCCGGAATTTGGACAACTTCTTACAAGGAAAAAAATTCCACTCCGATGCAGCAGTCCAAACCGCCTTCAAAGAGTTTATTGATTCTCGCCCCCATGGTTTTTATAGTAAAGGGATCAATGAACTACCCATAAGATGGCAAAAGTGCATAGATAACAACGGTGCATACTTTGATTAATTAAATATATTTTACAAAAAAAAATCGACTTTTTATTCCTCCCGTACAAAACGCCAATTTCATACGTAAGGACCTAATATTATACTTACCATTGTTCATTTTTTTGGCAGACTCGCCTTAAAGTCGCAGTGTCAGGAGGCACTGAACTGTGAGTATGAACACCGCAAACCCACGTCAAATATTTAAATACGTAAAATCGTCACAGTCGTGTATTTGACATGTATTTATACTCGTACTTACCTACATGTTTACTCAAACAGTTATCTAGAGATTTCAGTGGCTATTCTACCTTATTCGATGCTATTAAGAAAAGTTACACATACATATGGTCATGCCATTCTCCCGACGGGGTTGGCAGAGGTGTATAACACCCACACTTCGTCGGACGATGTTGAGTCCCTAATGTGACAGGGGGCAAGCCTGTCGCCATACACCGGGCTCCAGTCATGTAGCAGATGACATACAATACGCACATATGTACACACAACGAACAAATTGGAGCGTGCCTTCGGCTGGGTCCGAACCCGCTCCCTCTGGCTTGAGAGGTGGGCCTGCTAGGCTAGCCACCGGCTAGGCTATCATCGCTTCTATCAATAATAAGAATTATGAATAAGAAAAGTAATGAGAATGAAAGAGGCAGATACAAAATCGCACGCACCAGAATAGGCTGCAATTTTTTGCAAAATAACCCACTTTTTGCGATTTCTGCCAACCTTTGAGTATGACGCTGTACTTTTGGCAAAGTCAATGAATCTTCTGCTGGCGTGGTCATGTTTTTGCTTATAATCGTTTGTTATCGTCTTTCATTTGAAATTACATTTGTCATGTTGCTTTTAGTTAGAAAAGATAAGATAAATTGACTGCAGTCGGCTTATATTCATGCGCTCTTTTGATTTCACATTCAAATAAATTTAAAAAATAATATTGGCCCTTTTAACTTCTTAATAAATGTTGTTCGTTTTTTTTTTGGCTCCTAAAGTGGTTTAAACAATTTCCCCTTATTCTTACTATTCTGAGTGTTCGTTTAATAGTGAATAAACATTGAATATCCTCAGAATAGTTATTCAGTGTTTCGTCTTTTTCGAATTAAGCTATGATAGCCTAGTTGGAGAAGTCCCGCCTCTCAAGCCAGAGGGAGCCGGTTTGAATCCAGCCGACGGCACGCATCAATTTGTTCATTGTGTGAACATATTATGTGCGTATTGTATGTCATCTGCTACATGACTGGAGTCCGGTGTATGGCGACAGGCTCGCCCCTGTCACATTTCGGACTGAATATCGTCCGGTGAAGTGAGGGTGTTGTATTACACCTCTGCCAGCCCCCTCGGGGGAAAGGCGTGACGATATATTATGTTATGCATTTTAACTTGCAACACTTGCTTGCTATACACAAATTAGTACAATAGTAACTATGGTTTTAATATGGCCGCCAATTGTTACACTAATTGTTAGCGTCATTATCCTTTTGTGTTTGAACAATGAAGAATGTATCTATAGCAATCAATAGGTACCAACGGACTATAATATATGTTTATGTGTAGAATACAGGGTTATAGGTACCTACCTAACCAAAAACCTCAAGGGTTCATTGTATAGACTCATCAATACGAACAACTTTTACTATGAAGCCAATCCTGTAATCGCGAAATAAAAACAGCTGTTCCATACAAAAAGTTCAATCACCTGAGACAAAATGTATGGAACAGCTGATTTTTTTTCGCGATTTTGGAGTTCGCTCTTTAGTAAAAGTTGTTCATATTGATGAGTACAATGAACCCTTAAGAGGTTTTTGATTAGGTACCAATAACGCTGTATAATGGCTCTGTAAGCTGTTGAACTCGCGGCTGACGTTTGTCTTCCTCACGGGCCGAATTCTTAAACTGCTTTTCGTGAAAAAAACTTAAGAAAAAAAACCCCGTCTCCACAATTTTGAATAATTTCCAAAAACTGACTCCAAAAAAACTGTGTCATTTTCGAACCTATATACAAAATTTCAAGAGAATCGGTTAAGAAATTCGACCTGTGGAAGAAGACAAAGGTGCGGACAGAGATCTGGGACCCTATTCGGAGATTTGAGATTTTCATCTCACCTTTTTTCGTCCTTGTTGCTCTCGTTTGAAACGTCATAGGTGTGAGAGTGACCAAGATAAAATCTCATCTCATCTCACGCGTAGGAATAGCCCCACTGGACAGAGATCCGGACAGAAATCGGACATACGAAAGCATTTTTGTCGAAGCTGAAGCATAGACGCTTCGCTCACTATCGCTCGCTTGGTCGATAATATAGGGTGTATCTTTAAAAGGAGGACATATTCTAGGATACATAAGACCATATTATAGGTGATTTCATAAAATTTAGTAAAAAATTGAAACAATATCTTATTCTTAGAGCATATTATTCAGTCGACGAATTTCTTAATTAAAGAATTAAGTAGGTTTTTTTTTTGACAATTTATAATTAAAGTTTTCGATTTTGGACATAATATTAATACAAATTAAGATTAAGATTACAAATTAAGTAGGTAGCCTCCTCCTCTCTACCTCTCTCCTTGCAGAGCCCGACAAGGTCCATTGGACTATGGACTCATATTTTTTGACATCTTGTACTGTATGGTTGCAAATAAAATATCTTGAATCTTGAATCTTGAACTTTTAATATGGAGCCAACCCTGAAATCGAGAACTTTCCATACAAAGAGTTTATTGATCGTCGAAAATTGTATGGAAACAGCTGTATTTTTCTCTATGTCAGGGTTGGCCCGATAATAAAAGTTGATCACTATGATGAGTACAAAGATATTCTAGAATGTGTCCGTCGTTCAATTAAACACCCTATTTATATTATATTACGTAGGTAAATAATATTTTGTTATACCTACATTATTAAATATTTTATTTTATTTTTATTTTTATTGGTTTAGGTACAAAACTAATTAGTAAACTACACTTATAAACTTAGGTAAAGTAATTAGGAAACAACATTATAAATTTACTAACCCAAACATTGTACACAGCTTTGTTTAGATAATTCATTTTTATATATCAACTACTTAAATATTTGTACTAAGAAGAATTTTTTTGAAATTATACAGAGTTAGATAAAAAATATCGAGTTCGTCACATAATAAATCATTATATAATTGGCACATACGATGGAGCGGGTTGTTACGCCCCACGTTGTTATTTGAGGAAGGAATACTAAAAAGCGTTCGAGCAGGTCGACGATTAGAAATCTTACGTGTAGTAAAGCTAATGTTCGCAAGTAATTCCTCACTTAGCAAGCCGTTAACAATCTTGTGGAGAGAACACATATCAGCGATTTTACGTCGCTGTGTGAGGCTTTGGAAATTGAAATGTACAAGACGATCTTCATACTCGGGTAGAGCTTTTCTTAAGCCTAGTTTAACACTTAGTTGTCTTAGAAAACGGCGTTGTATTGATTCAATTTTATCTCTATCAACATTGTAAATAGGAATCCAAACAGAAGAACAATATTCTAGTTGTGACCTGACCAACGATGAATAGAGTATTTTGAGCGACTCACATTGTTTAAAAGGTTTGGCTGTGCGCATAACAAAACCCAACATTTTGCTTGCTTTTGCTGCTACAGTTTTATAGTGGAATTTAAAATTTAAAGATGAATCAAACCATACACCCAAATCTCGTACAACGTTGACCTTGTCTAGTTTGACTCCCTCAATAGAATAAGGATATTCTATTGTGTTCTTTTTTTTCGTGAAAGTAATACACTGACATTTTTTAACATTTAGCGACATTTTGTTACTTTTACACCACTCGTTTATAATGTTAATATTATATTGGAGCAGTAAACAGTCATCTCTACTTAATATTTCTTTAAATAATTTTATATCGTCGGCATAAGCTAAACATGGACAAGTAATTTTTTCCAATAGGTCATTTATAAACATTAAAAATAGAAGGGGACCTAGATTTGATCCCTGAGGAACTCCTGATAATGGTTCAAATGGAATAGAGTCGAAACCATACAAGGCCACAAGTTGAGTGCGACTCATCAGATAAGTACGGAGCCAGCGATGAAGGTTACCATGGACACCCAGGTGATGAAGCTTAGCTAAGAGTATATTATGATTTACACGATCAAACGCCTTCGCAAAATCCGTGTAGACTGAGTCCACCTGAGACTGTTTGTCAAACGATCGGCATAAATAGTTTGTATAATTCAATAAGTTTGACAATGTCGATTTACCACTGACAAACCCATGTTGGTTACAGCTGAGTTGATGCTTAAATTGACTATAGAGTTGATCGTACACCATACTTTCAAATATTTTAGCGAAACTATTCAGTATGCTAATAGGCCGATAATTAGTGACATCATTTTTATCACCAGACTTATGGATTGGAGTGATTTTAGCGATTTTCCATAAATCTGGAAACACCCCTTCACTAAGCGACTTATTGAAAATAATGGTTAAAGGCACTTTGAGAGCTGAAGAACACATTTTAATAAAAATAGGCGGAATTCCATCAGGCCCACTGCCCTTTTTCACATCAATTTTGCTAATATGTTTATCGATATCAAATTCAGTAAATCTTAAGTCAGTCATAGTATAGTTTGCAGAAGGAAAGTCTAGAATGTAACTTACAGACTCTGGATCAGAAGAGCTATAAACAGTAGAAAAGTATTTTGCGAAGAGGTTCGATATGTCCGTTCCAGACTTGGCAGTTTCATTCATATATTTAACTGTCTTTGGGAGATCGTTAGTAATACGTTTAGATTTTGTGTATCGCCAGAATGCTTTGACATTGTTTGTAAGATCACTTTCAATTAACGATATATAAGATTTAAAACATTCACTCATTAATAATTTTGTGCGAGACCTCAGTAGAGAGTACTGATCATAATCACGGGGATTGTGATAGAGTTTGAATCTGCGATGATATTTGTTTTGCTCTCTCATAGCTCTCACAAGTGATTTAGAGAACCAAGGTGGATGGCGACTTGTTTTACGCAACGCAGACGGTGTGAACTTGTTAATTACATCCCAGAGTTTATTATAAAATAGTTCTAGGAAATCATTACATTCTAGTGAATTAGCGTGAGTATGCCATTCTATATCTTGAATTTCTGCAATACACTTAGCATAGTCAGTTTTTCTAAAGTTTAATTTTGGTAATATGGTATTTTCTCTTAAATTTTTACTTAAATCTATCGTATAATCAAGGGCAGGATGAAACTTATCTTCTTTGCTAATTGGGACAGTACGACTAACATTGAGGATATTTAGATCTGTTAGAATTAGTTCAAGAACATTGTTGCAGCAATTAGGAACATTATTAAATTGACTCAGGTTAGTGACGTCCATGAAATCATTCAGCAAAGGCAATCTGTCGTTGCTCTTCGTGGAAATGTTCACACGACAGCTAAGCCATTGAGTGTCCGGTATATTAAAATCTCCCATAATCAAAGTTTTGGTGTTCGGCGAAGAGGAGATTAAATGAGCGCAACGATTTAGAAATGTTTGAAATGACCTAAGTGGAATATATGAAGGAATGTACACTGCACACAAATTTATAATCTGGTTGTTAATTTTTAAGCGAACCCATAAATCTTCAATATCACTCTGTTGTCCATGGCAAAGCTCAAAATCAATGTTTTTTGATAACGCTATTAATACTCCACCTCCATGATCCTTGCTATATAGTCGTAGAAAATTAGCATCCCTATCGCGTCTAATTACTCGATATCTTTCATCAAACAATTCAGAAGATAATAAAGAATCAGTTAACCACGTTTCATATAAGCAGATTACATCATAGTTGTTACATAATACGGAGTTATATATATCTAAACATTTCGTTCTCGTGCCTCTAATATTCTGTAAGTAAACTCTTAAACCCATAATTGTTTGTTCAAATATACAGAAACAACATCGAATAAAATACAAAAACAAAAACAAATTTATAATATTATTTAAACAATTTTCGTTAAAGATTGGGTGGATTTAATGAGTATGTAGCGAGAGTTTTCATCTTTTCTTACATAAATGTGTCCATCTCGAACCCACACAAATTTGTATTTCATCTCCTTGGCTTTCAGACGAGTGGCAGCGTGAAGAGTCTTGTTCGCTGGTGACAAGTGTTCCGCAACAAAAATCGGTGACCTTTCGCCTGGTATACCCACAAGACATGTGTTGATTTTACTTGCAGGGTTAGATTTATTGTAGCGTGACACAGCAGAGAGAAATTCATCTCGGCGTCTACAGCTCACCAACTTTGCAACTATCGTGCGTGGGGACTTGCTCTCCTTGTTGAATTTGGCTACTCTAGTAACTTTCAGTAGGTCATTATTCTCAAGCTTAAGCGAAACAGTGTCAGCGATTCGCTTTACCATGTCGCATAGATTTTCAGACTTAGCTTCATTAACGCCATGTATTTCAATGTTGCACTCTCTTAGTTGTTGCTCCAAAAGGTTAATTTTCTCGTTTAATCTGTGTAAATATTACGAAATACTTCAGTCATAGATACATGTAACATCACACTATCACACTAATTATTATTATTATTGTCTGCCTCGGTGGCTCAGTTGGTAGTGAACCTGCCTTCTGAGCTTGGGGGCGTGGGTTCGATTCCCACCTAGGGCAAACATTTATGTGATGAACATTTGTGTTTGTTCTATGTCTGGGTGATAATATCTATTTAAGTATGTATTTAAAAATATCTAAGTATGTACTCGTATATCAGTCTCTGGCAGCCATAGTACAAGCTTTGCTTAGTTTGGTGTCAGGCGACCGTGTGTGGAAGTGTCCCGAATTTATTTATTTATGTGTGATGTTATGTTTAGTGTGTATGTTTGTTAGTTCTTTACGCTCAAACAGCTGCACCAATTTAAATGAAATTTGGTTTGGAGGTAGCTCACACCCTCGATTAACGCATAGGCTACTTTTTATCCCTGAAAATGTAATTGTACACCAGTAATGTTTACTTTTTAGTAAGTAGCACCGCGGGGCGCAGCTAGTAATTAAAATAAAGCATTTAATGTCGGCTGAACTATGTGTTGTAGGTACCTACCTAATTACATATTTACAATAGATACTTAGGTATATAGATAACGTGAAGGCAAATATTTGAAGTCAGTAAATAGAGAGAAGCAAAAAGGTGTATTTTTGAAAACAATGTCAATAGAGTTCACGGCGACGTTGTTATTGAATATTTATCCAATAAATTAATTTTTACATCTAAACTAGCGGATCTGTGACCTCGCGGCCGACCACTGTCCTCATAACTGGTCGCATTTCTCAACTGACTCTCGTGAAATTTTGTGAGCGCGTGCGATAATCCATAAAGATTGTTTTGCCGAGTCAGTTGTTGATTTTTTTTTTTTGATGAAGTGTAGTACTTTTGAAAAATTTCCAAGTCAAAAAAATTCCACGTAATTATCGAACCTACTCACAAAGTTTCTAGAGAACCGGTTAAGAAATGCGACCAGTAGACATAGGCATACATCCGGACAGACATTTCGTCGAATACATTATCATCATACATTTTCGTCGAAGCTGGAAAAGAGACGCTTCGCTTGCAAACGCTCGCTCGGCCGATAAGAATATTTAGAAACTTTTTACATGAAATAAAGGCCAATTACACTCTAAAAGATAAAAGATGATACAAAAATTCCAACCTACCTGCAATTCGTTACTCTCTGAAAAATATTACAGTTCCACTCGCTACCATTATCAGACCTTATACATTCAGAAGGCATACTCGTACTTGTTTATTCAGAATTATTAGATAAAATGAAACCTGATGTTAAGTCTGTTCTTATTAGCATAGACATAACTAGGTACGTCAGCGCTGGATTTGCTTAATTCCTCGGTAAATATATGCAAAATGATTCTCCCGACACCGACGCTCATTTCATTTGCCAGTGTTAGGGTCACAACTCACTAGAATATAATTAGTAGTCTATTAGTAGACAGTTGAGTCGGACTCTACCCGCGAGTTGTTCCCCTTTACAGAGCGCGTCCATCAGAGCGGAGAAATAGAAGCGATACGTAGTTTCAGTACAGAAGACCGACTCAATTTCTTAGTCAGTCAAACAGATTTCTTATCTATAGAAACTCTGCTGAGAAAGGAACTTTTTCTCATAGATAAAACTCCGTTCGGAAAACTTGCTGAGTTAAAAAATCGAGTAGGATTTCTCGCTAACAACTCTTTCTTTTGGCTAAAAACGTTGCGTTTTTCTTTTTCATGACACTTGCACACACGGTCGCCTGACCCCAAACTAAGCAAAGCTTGTACTATGGCGGCCAGAGACTGTAGTACATATGTACTTTTAGTATTTTGAAATATATACTTAAATACATATCAACACCCAGACATAGAACAAACACAAATATTCATCACATAAATGTTTGCCCTAGGAGGGAATCGAACCCACGCCCCTAGGCTTAGAAGGCAGGTTCACTACCAACTGAGCCACCGAGGCAGTCTACTTTAGTTTCATTTCCTTTCTATGGTCAAACATACTCTAGCTAGGTACCATAAAACACATTCTAGAGACACAGTTTCTCTCTGTCTTTTGAATCGCAGACAGTTTTATGTCAGTTTTATATCCCAGTATCTTAGTCACTGAAACAGAAAACTCCAATACCTACTTACAGATGGGAAATTATAGTTTAATTCCCCTTAGAGCTTGTCGTTATAAAACACATTCTAGATACACAGTTTCTAATAGCCATTGGAACTGATGCTTAGAACTAAGTATACTACATTTACTGTAGTATGGTGCGAATGACAGCCTTATTTATATAAATACTAGCTGCGCCCTGCGGTTTCACCCGTGGTCCCCCATTTATTTTTTCGGGATAAAAAGTACCCTATGTCCTTTTATGTACCCCAGACAACGTGTATGCAAAATTTCGTGATGATCGGTTGAGTAGTTAGGGCGTGAAAGCGTTACAAACAAATACACAAACAAACAAACGAACGAACAAACTCACTTTCGCATTAGTTAGTTAGTTTAGGATTTTACACGCTTTTTTTTTTACAACACACTAGGCCTGCGTTTGACCACTGACTCGCCTGATGGGAAGCGTCGACGTGATCGAAGGTGTAACACGCTTGCCTAGGAGATACCTATTCACTTTACTCTTAAACACCGCCGAATTGTATTTAGGTTATATTACTAAAGTTACTACTGTTATTGATGATTCCGTATTTAAGTGTTGTGGTAATTTAGTGTGCTGCTAAACTTGTCATGGTTTGTAACTCGCGGCAACTTTCCAGGGTGAAAAGGAACAATTTGTAAAATGTCACACGCACCATGCCACAGTGAAAATAGTATAGTATCGATCTCAGATATGTACTTTCAAATACATAGGTAAGCTACAAGAATGACTTAATTGTAGGTACGTTTCTAAGAATGACTCGATGATAGCCTAGGCCCTAGTTGGAGAAGGCCCGCGTCTCAAGCCAGAGGGAGCGGGTTCAAACCCAGCCGACGGCACGCACTAATTTGTTCATTGTGTGCACATATGTGCGTTTTGTATGTCATCTGCTACATGACTGGAGCCCGGTGTATGGCGACAGGCTCGCCCGCTGTCACATTTGGGACTGAATATCACCCGGCGAAGTGTGGGTGTTGTTTTACGCCTCTACCAGCCCCCTCGGGGGTTAAGGCGTGACGATATGTTATTTTCTAAGAATGACTAAATTGTAAGTACGTTTTATTTCAATGTAGATATAAATATTATATTTATTGATTTAGATACTTGTGTATGTTTATGACAGGATAGTTTACTGTAAGTTTATTATTATTCTCAAATTAGTAAGTACATTTAATAGTTGTTTAACCTTAATAATTATTATTTTACTTTAGCACACACCACCGTCCATGATTAATCATAATGTTTTTATTCCATCCAAAGGTTGTCTGGAAGAGATCGTTCTTAAGCGATAAGACCGCCCATTGCACCTTTATTTTTGAGTGTTAACTTAAGATTTATTTGTATTTGGTGTCAATAAAGAGTTTTTGTATTGTATTGTATTGTTTTTAGGCATGACATCAAAGTCTAGCGTGACTTGCCTAACCAACAAAATATAGCTCCCACATAAATGTCAGTAATGATATAATATGGGTGATGTGTTCAGTTCAGATTGAAAAGTTCAAGATGAACAAGTATAATTAATTTAAAAACCACAAAAAGAAACTGCATCTAATAACACAAACGATGTTAGCGACCAGTCAGAGAAGAGCTCTGTGTGTAATTTGCGTTCGTACTTCCTAGAGTTGGCTTGTATTGGTCGACAAACATAGTGATTTTCGCTTTTGCCTATAATGTATTTATAATTTGCTAGCCAGCCTAGCTGCCCCGCGTATTCACCCGCGGTCCCACAGGAACAATTTATTTGTATCGGGATAAAAAGTACCTTAAGTCCTTTTCGGTACCCCAGACAACATGTATGCAAAATTTGAAGACGATTGGTTGAGTAGTTGAGACGTGAAAGCATTACAAACAGACAAACAAACGAACAAAGTCACTTTCGAATTTATAATATTAGTTGGGAGTAGCCTAGCTGCACCCAGCGTTTTCCCACAGGAACTGTTTTATTTTTTCGGGATGAAATGACAACGTGTTTGCATAATTTCATGATAATCAGTTGGGTAGGTAAGGCGTGAAAGCATAACAAACAAACTCGCTTTCGCATTCATTCATATTCCCCCTTACGATATTTCGAAAATATACACGTAAACTACTCCAACGACGACTCACTTTTCAAAATCGTTAAAGCTGTTTAGGCTGAAGGTCACATTAAAAAAAACATACCTACATGTATATTTATAAACACTCGGAAAACTGTACCATCTTTTTCGGCAATCGCGAAAATCATGATTCAAAAAGGGAAAATCATGATTCAAAAAAGGAAACTCAAAAACAACCAAAATAACTAATTCAAATGAAGATTAGGATGTTACCAAAAGCCTTTCAAAATAAGGTTCTTTCTTTCAATGCTATCTAAAATTGAGACATTATACCTTAAAATATGGAAAACCTTTGTGAGTTTCGATCTCTCTCAAATGATCTCTTGAATTGCTGCGATTCAAAATTGACAGTGCGAAATTAATTAGACTTAGAACTGGGGTAAATAGGTTGGGATTCGATGTTATGTACCTTCAGTGCCTACAGCGTGAAACAGTGACGAAGAACACATTATCAAATAAACTAGGATCATTTAACTGGGGTCAGTTAACTGGGATCATTTAATTGGGACCATTTAACTAGGATCATTTAACTGGGATCTTGTCAGAATCCGATTGCTCTATAAGCTATAAGGTTTGATTCCGATTCGATGTTGAATAAAGAACTTAAATATCTGTTCTGGGTCTTGGTGCTGCTTGTCAATGTCTTTGTGTATATTCCATGACTTTCCTGACGCAGGGAAACCTGGTAGGGTGCTATAAGTGTAAAAAGTTTTTATTTATTAATTCTTTAGATTATTTATTACTATATTATTATACCTAGCTATGTTACGCGGCTTCATCCGTTATCCTACAGTTTTTTTTCGGGATAAAAGGGAGGATATTTGTTAAATAAGATTTAAGCTAATTTTCAAATGGTTCAGATGTTTGACTATGATATAGTGTGTTTAGTTATAGGGTGTTTGACTATAATATAGTCAATGTAGTCAAACATAACATAATTATAATGTAATGTAATAATATGTATGCTTAATGATAATCAATTTATAAAAAAATGCATGCCCTGGTGCTAGAGCACGGTGAGACCAAACATTGTCAAATTATAACCCTTGTTTCGGCATTAAAACATTTTGAATTTGAATTTGAAACATTTCTAGCATGGCTGATCATGGCCGGTCTACAGTCTGCAAATAGCAGCAACATATTGCATTACAATAGGTATGGTCGTCTAGGGGCAAACATTCACTTGTGCTCACAAACGATGTGTCACAAAACGGTTTGAATGAGAATTGACTTTGAAGAAGCTCATACCATGATTAACACATAGCTTCTATGCCAGTCCGAAAAAAAAATTGTTAACATGGCCGGGCCACACTCAAAATATTGTTGCAATATGGCCAGCAACAGTACTGCTGCTATGCATTGCAGTACAAAATTTGTACTGCAATGATAAATGCAAAAATGCAGCAAAAAAATAATGTGTCGATCCAGAGTTAAAACTAGCTCTACGCTAAATTTCGTGCATATATGTTGAGCCGTTTTAGCGTGAAGAAGGAAAAATGCTTCTAGATAGACTGGTCATATTCCACCTACCAGTCTACTCAAAGGAGACAAATGCTTCTAGATAGACTGGTCATATTCTACCTACCAGTCTACCTAGAAGCATTTTTCCTTCTTCACGCTAAAACGGCTCAACATATTTGCACGAAATTTAGCGTAGAGCTAGTTTTAACTCTGGATCAACTCATTTTTTTTTTTAATCTCGAAAAAGAACCATTCCCCAGGATAGCGGCTGAACCCGCGGAACACAGATAATAATTTAAAAATACGTAGAAGCGTAAAATATTAGCGGAACGAAATTAATTTATGAACTTTTTTGTGTAGCCTTAAGATGTAATGAGATACTTAACTTGTTGAAATTCTAGACATTTCAGAGGTAATGCGAGTTAAATTCATAAATAGGTACAAAAATATCTTTGTGTTTCTTTATGTACCGAGAATTTAAATATATTCGTATGAATAGGTCCAATTATCCACTAACATGCTGATTATCTAAGGCGCAATTGTTATCTTGTTATGAATACCTAAGTAATCTATGAAAATAGCCACAGTTATTTGTTTTATGAAAAACGTTTCACAAAATGCCTATCGTGAAAGAAAACCTGAACGGGTTTTTCCAAAACTTGCTTGGCAATTAAAATACAATCGTTCTAATAAAAATAGTAACTACTAAAGCATAATTATTTCTAGTTTAGATATTAAATTATGAAATAGGTGTCTAAATAAATATATTTAAAAAAAACTGAAAATCTAGAAAAAATCGCTTCAGGCGTTAAGGTCGCCTGTGTACTGCCGAATGATTATTTTTTCTCTTTTTGTTTTTTATTTTGTATTTTTTGGTGCACAATAAAAACATACTGTACTTTTAGTACATTAAAAGAACTTGTTAAAAGAGAAAATACTTACATTTTTAACTCCCCCAGAAGTCAACTTCAAACTTTATTCAGCAAAAACAATCACTAAATTAAACATCCAACTGACGAACAGTAATCCAATACCGAGCGAACATCCTTCTTAAATCATATTTCGATGGGTCGGTCTCACTAACACATCACTCCGCGAAGTTTATTCTTATTTTCACTGGTTGTCTGGCGCGCGACGTCCATACTCTACGGCTGGCGGCGAACGACTGGCGCGCTCGCGCGGCTGCACTGCGCACCTGTGGATTTCCGCGTTACATGATTTTTTCAGGTTTTCCATATTCCATAAATTTCTCTTTAAAGTAAAATCGAAATATTTGGTCAGATTAGAAGTCAGAGTAACTGTAGCTTTGAAATTGGAGCCTGAGGGCAGAATTATGCCCCTCAGTGTCTAGCGTGTTCTTCTGAGTAGTGACTCTTTTTCCGAACAAGGCGGTCGAGTCTATTGAAAAACTTTGACGTTTATAAGTTATCTTTGATACCCAATTGAATCAAAAAAATTTGACTTTGACTTTGAGTTTTGACTTTGAACTCTACCAAAGCATTGTAGAGCTTGGCTGACTAAAATTTGAGTTTTTTAAAAGAAATTAAGTTATAAATTTAATTTATATTTCAACCGAGCCCAGCTCTACATAGCGATGGCATATGAGCCCTATATTATGACAAGTAGGTACTAAAATACTTTTCTGTACGTAACGAATTTTCTACGTAAGAATAAACATATATTATTTTGATTGGGAACATTTTATCAGTAGGCTATATTTATTTATTCGAATTTGAATAATTTATTTATTAAAATCTGTCCTTAAGTAGGTCTATCCTAGAAGCTTGTTGCAATTTAAATATCTTCTAGGATATCTATCTATTGAGACTTCATTGGGAATTCTAATTAGGAAACCTGGAATTCCAAATGAACTATCGACAAAAAATTGTTTGTTCACTCGTTTTTAGGTCTTAAAGCAGCGTAGGTATCTAATATTTTCGAGTCTTTGTATTTTTTACGCTTAAGTGCCTCTGAAAATCTAACTAAACGACATATTTCGTATTGTGTGTCATCAATACATATTTTCAAGTCAGGAACGCGAGCTATATTTTGCAGTCGATTATCTTTGATTATCTATAAACAAGTATAAATTAACAATTAAAAATAAACCCCTGACACTGATTTTCATCAAACGTACTCGCAGCTAAGAACACTTCCGACTAATTTTCACTTTTCAAACAAAAAAAAAAACAATTTCTGTTCATCCGTTCGGGAGCTACAATGCCACATACACACACGCACACAGAGAGAGAGAGAGAGAGAAAGCGAGAGAGAGAGAGAGAGAGAGAGATATAGATAGAATGAGAGAGATAGAGAGAGAGAGAGAGACGTTAAACCTATATCACCCGTTGTTTTTGGCGTCGGGAGATAAAAAAAAGAAGTGTTTTCTCTAACATCACATTATTTTATGTAAAAATATTCTCTATAAACGAGTACTTCACTCTTCTAACTCGGCTGCAATAGGGGGTTAATATTTAAAAGACAAAAGTTCCTTCATACACGTTGCGTATTAGTTCAGCAACTATCAAACAAAAATACTTATATTATTTTACATCAGCGGGAGCTCAAACTCTTGACAAAAACTTCTCAAGCGGATCATTAGACCCGTTACGTCTGACTACATCATGAGATCATAATAATGTTGATATCCGTACCTACTTATGTACACAATCATGTGGTATGACGTAAGCGAACATTATACACCTATAGGTAAGCAAAGTAACAGCGGGTGAAAAAACGTAGACATTTTAAATGTTACGTTTTTTCTTTAGAATTTACATTGTTTCCCATTTTGATTAGCCATTTATTTACGCATTTATTTTTCCCATGGCATTACAATTAAGGTCAATTTTAAATGTTTTGTTGGTTTAAGCCCACTTGTAGAAGACACGGTGTTAAATTCTTAAACGCATGGTTCTTTAAGTCAGAGTTAAAATGGTAGAAGTAAATGTCATTCTAATGTAATTGAGTTAACTCAAGGTTACTTCTAACTCCTCCTCGAGTCGTACTGCTCACTGCTGAGCGTCGTGATGATCCCGACCGATAATTTTCCGGACAATTTGTCGCCATTTATGTCGATCAGCGGCCTCATGAATGGCGTTATAAATTTTGGTGTCAAGCTGTTTAGATACCTGTTCCGACCATCGTTTAGGGCTTCGACCTCTACTTCTTTTTCCTTCCACTTTCCCTGTTACTATGAGCTTTTCCAGTCTTCTTTAAGTCAGAGTAAAAATGGTAGAAGTAAATGTCATTCTAATGTTATTGAGTTAACTCAAGGTTACTTCTAACTCAAGACACATCAAAATCAAATTAAATTTCTTTATTTAGCGAATAGCAAGTTGTATAAGCTGAGGCCCCAAACTCGGCGCAGCCGGTATCTTGGGGTCCGATCAAAGCACTACCAAAGTAGACTGGTCGCGCGCCATTAAATTTTAATTAAAATTAAACTAAATTAAATTTAAAAAATAAATAGAATAAAAAATTGATATAATTATGATTATTACATTTTTGCAAAAATTCATTTCATAATTAAAATTAAAATTATTAAAACGAAAATTAAGACGGTTTATTAGTTTAATCTCTTATTGAACCCTGAGCGTAACGAGGAACTATAGAGGTAACTCCCGAACGCAGCGAAGGAGTTTTGTAGACTGTAGAGTCCTGAGTGAAGCCCCTCGCTTCACAAGTTCGTTCAAGCCGCCCAAGACGAAGACACTGCTTTATCCTAGAGGTGAATACTCTACTTTTCACATTTTCTGCGAGGCAATAAAAGGTACAGCATTTTAAAAATTCGTGCAGCTTATCACGCAGCTGTGCTACCTGCTTTCTTTTTTGTGATGGCCAGTTTAATTTTCGTATAAACTCTTCATAAAGTTCCCGTATGCTGAGTTTTGATTAAATTGTAACCTCTTTACTCCGAAACTCCCTTGGAAGTCTCTCGTCTAGGGAGGCAATGCAGCTTTATGCTGAGACTACTTGATATGTAATTGATCATTGTCGAGCAGGTGGTGTGAAAAGGTTATACTTACCTAATTTATTTAAATAATGCATGTATTTGTGCTTGTCGAAATAAAGATCAATTTATTCAACGATCAAGATTATTTTAATGCAACGTAAAGAATTTACTTAATATGGTAATAAATATGGTAATGGGTAATACTATAATAATCTTGATTTAATATGATTTGTGTTCGACTGGCTGCGTAAAAAGTATCATATGCGCTTTACTAGACTATAATCTATTTCTGTGCCTAATTTGATACAGATCCGTTTAGCTGTTCTGGCGTGATTGAATGACAAACATCCATACATCCATCCAAACTTTCGCATTTATCATATTATCAGTGTGATAGTGTGATTGATCAAAATAAGAAACAGTGAAATATAAATTCCCAGTGAATTAAAAAACCCCGTCTGATTCTTCTTAGTCGTGCATTCTTCGCAGAGTGGTCGTGGTTGTGCAGATGGTACATGGCTCCTCGCTGTCTTCTTCCTTCCCCAGGGCTGCCGCTCTTCTCGCAATTCCTCTCCATAACCGGCGGTTGGCTGCATTGCGAGCACACTGCACCATGGTGGTCTGCGTGGCCTTTTTAATGAAGTCGGTCCAACGAGTTGGTGACCGACCAGGGCTTCGCTTGCCTTTTACTAGGCTCTGTACTACCAGCCTTTCAATTGTATTCACGCTTCTGATTAACTTTATTTAAATTTCGCTCTGATTAACTTTATTTAAATTTCGCTCTGAATTATGATTTTACTAGCTGCGCCCCGCGGTTTCACCCGCGGTCCCACAGGAACTTTTGATTTTTCCGGGATACCCTATGTCCTTTTCTGTACCCTAGGCAACATGTATGCAAAATTTAATGATGATCGGTTGATTGGTTAGGGCGTGAAAGCTTTAAAAACTAACAAACAAACGAACAAACTCACTTTCGTATTTATAATATTAGTTAGGGTGTAACGGGAATTACTCACGTACAATAAGGTTTATGCTAGTGCTATGCGAGATGCAGCCGCGAGCGCACTCGCCTTGATCAATCCGCCGAATGCGGTTGAAACTATTGTCGGAATTATCGACTAAATCGTACGTGAGTAATTCCCGTTTCATAAAATTATAATGTGAGAAAACCACGTCATTTTCCACAATAAATTTCGATCTCAATTTTACAGATCCCTGGAGCGACTTTATTATTCATCACTATACCTATTATAAGTCCATTTGAACGCCATTTCCGAAAACCGGATGCAATTTGCTCATTAAACATTCACGAAAACATTAAAAACGTTTGAGAAGCACAAAATAGTTGAACAACTAGAAAATAGTTGAGCGATTTCATAACAAAATCGTTCGTTCTACAATACACATGCAATGTCGATATTAGTCACACAGAATATTACAGAAGGTCGAGTAAGTACAAGTGCTAATTATGGTTCCACTTAGCAAGCTACCTAAGTGTTATTAATCACTCTGTCACACTCTAATATTATAAATGCGTAAGATTAATGAGTGATTTAATGAGTGTAGGTTTTCAATGGTGTATACAGGGTGTTACAAAAACACTGTTATATCCGCGAAGTGCGCATCCAGTATCGACTGGAGAATGCAATTATGCTAGTTTAAATTAAATATTGACTCTAAAAAATGTTGAACATACATCGCGCTCCGCCATCCTGAAAACGCGAACGCAGACACTAATTTCGTCGTTTTTGTTTGTAAACTAATCGCGTTGTGCTGCTACTTTCTTAGAATAAAAGCAGCGATCATATGAAACAGATTTGTTAACAATTTTGTAAAATTTCCTTTTTATTCTTGCGTTTTTAAACCGGTCATAACTCTTGCTAATTTTAACGTGCATTTTTTTTTTGGTATAATAATATAAGTGTATTTACATGCCCTTCAATTATACAACAGGGTTTTTGTAACATGCTGTACAGGTATGTTTGTTAATTCTTCAAGCTGAATCGAATTTAACAGAAAAATTCAATTGAGATTGTTTAATACTCTTGAACTCTTGCCGACACTCTTGGAATTTTGTGAGTAGGTTTTATAATATAATACACTTTTATGTTAAGGCAGTTTTTGGAATTTTTTCAAAATGGCGAAGACAAATTTTTTTTTTAACCTTTGAACTCACAGAGTCACTAATTAACATAAATATACGAGAAAACTAGAGATCAGCAATGTATCTCTGCACTTCAGTTTCTGTCTCCGTAATATTCTTTATTTTATTCCTGTACACTCCATTATTTTGTCGCATTATCACATAGAAATCGTACATTCATCACCAACGGAAAATATGGAACAGGGCGACATGAAAAATTACTTTATTTCTATGGAAAATCGGACGCTCGTTCATGAGGCGATCAAATTCTCGGAAACAGAATGCAAACTGATGCTCCATCACTTTGGTTACCATTTCAGAGCGTTAGAAAGTTAAGTAAGTACTTTCAGTGCATGTAAATTTGAAAATTGGTTCACTCGTGAACGAACGCTCTTGTATCGCTTCTGTAATCATTCTTAAGTAACTAAAAATTTCCCTTGTATTATGGATTCATTTAACAGCTAATGATGTAGACAACCTCCCTATGTAATGGAATTTATGATTTGCTTTGTCTATCTATTGAATAAATCAGTCAAAAGTGACCCCTTAAAAATGCGGATATTTTTCATACCTCTATTTTCACTTGAGAACGTTTTTAAAAAAAAACAAGAATATAGGGGCGGAGATATTGTTAATTTAATTGTACATGCTAAATTTCATCATAATCTGACAAATGGTTTTCAAGAAATTTGAGTAGCGCGTTTGTATGGAAATTTCAGAGCGTCGCGGCCCTCTTAAAATGTACAAACAATTTTGCAGTCATAGCCAACCACACTAGATGCTAAAACGCTTATAATTAGGCGGGTAGCCTTCCTTGCCTTTGAAAATGCATAATCATCGTCCAGCGAAGTGTTGGTGTTGTAATACACCTCTGCCAATCCCGTTGGGGGAAAGGGATGACGATAATATTAAATGTATTATGTATGCAAATATAATTCTCGCTCGCCTACTAACTCACAAACTATCTCATTTACAATATTCAAGTTAGTATAGTGTGATGTGGTTTACGTTAAGTACGTGCAATTATTCCAATGTCTTTTTTACACCAACCCGGAGACTGGTGTATGGAGACTGGCTCGCCACCTGTCACATTTGATACTGAATATCATCCGGCTAAGCGTGGGTATTATATTACACCTCTGCCAGCCCTCTCGGGGGAAAGGCGTGGAGATATGTTAAACTTATTATAGTTGATCGCTGAAAAATAAAAACGCCTATTATATACAAAGCTCTACTTTGACTAGCCACCATCATCAGTGTTCCTAGATTCTGTTGGATTTTTTGGTAATTCATATAATTATTTAAAAAAATAATCTTTATATCAAGAAAAACAGTAAATGATAGGCTTTCACAGTAATGGTCACGCAGGGCGCAGGATTAAGATATTTATTTGACCATTAAGGTCTCCATACACTTAGAAGCTCAACGGCCGACTGCGTCGCACCAAATGAAAAAATGAAAAAAATAACTTTATACTTCGTTACTTAAAGTCCTTTTTTTAGATGTCATTTGTACAGCGAACTGCTCGCGGTCCACACGTGGCATAGAGTAAATACAAGTAACCGGGTCGTTCGGCGATTTGATTGATTGGTTTGTTTGTTGGTTGGTTGAAGCGAGGGAGTCTGTCTACACACCAAAGTCACTGACAACCTCCAACATTTAGTCATATGTATGATGTAGGCAGCTCTTTGACGTGACAACGCGCAATAAATCGATGAACACCGACTGCACGCACGAAAAAGGACGACTCATTGTCCCGTTAAACTCATTGTAACGTTACGATCTGAGCGAGAGCGCTACACGAGCTTTTCGGCTTGCGCCGCATCTATCTCTCTTCCACTCTTCTTTTGTTGACGTTGTCACGTTACACTATCATCCGTAAACCGACTTTACAAACAACCATATTTTTTTTCAAATGAAACAAACACTCACTCATGGCATGATGTGTGCGCCTTGATAAGACTTACAGCCATAATTAATATGTATGTTTATGTATATATTTAAAAATGTATAATGTGTGTCTGTAACAGGCTCTGGACGCCATAGTACAAGCTTTGCTTAGTTTGGGGTCAGGCGACCGTGTGTGCAAGAGTCCCGAATATTTATTTACTTATTTATATATCTGTCATAAATTAAATATTTCATTTTTCGTTTATACCATCGCGAGGCGATCGGGTATACTGAGCTTGTGAGTGGGTGGAGAGCTAAACTAAATTAGGACAGGCTAATGGATAATCCATATTCCTTGAAATATAATTTATAAAAATAGCTCAATAGCACTCGTGTAAAATTAAACATGTCTAGGAAAGAGTTGATTTTTTAAAATCCATTGTGAATCGTGTTTCTGAATAAATTATTAGGAACAGCACAAAAGTTTTGAAGCCTAATGGGTTTTCAGTGGTACTTCCAAATGCGACGGCAGCCTAGTTGGGAGAAGGCCCGCCTCTCAAGCCAAAGAGAGCGGGTTCGAACCCAGCCAATTCGAACGCACCAATTTTTTCATTGTTCGAACATATAAGTAAAGCATATAAGCCCGGTGTAAGGCTGCAGGCTCGCCCCCTGCCACATTTGGGACTGAATATCGTTCGGCGAAGTGTGGGGTGTTGTATTACAACTCTGCCAGCCTCTTCGGGGGAAAGGCGTGACGATATGTTATGGTACTTCCAATTTTCAAGTAGATTTTTCTTTCTTTTGTCCTACTTTAAATGATTTTTCAGGCTAAGTTTTTGACCATATTGTCGTCCAATCAGCAGCTAACGTTAAAGCAAGTCTTTGTAGAAATATAATTGTTTGAAAGCTAATATAACTTATCTTGGGCCCTGGCATGGAATGGAAACTAAACTTCAAGCGATGGTTATGGAAAATACCGGTAAGGCGCGGTCGTACCACGATTTTCCACGCGCGTACACGTTTGCTGATGCCACTTCTTTTAGAGTTGAAAATCGTGAATCGTATTTGATGGAAAAACTAGATCGGCGCCTAGAGTTACATTTCCGAGCCGTTTTTATTGGTATCATAATTAGAACACAAATATAAATATATTCTTATAAGAATAAGTTACTCGGTTAAACTTTAGAGAACTTTGTTGAAGTAATTAAAATAAAAATAAATAAACTAATCTGGTCATTTAAGAGAACCATGCTCAAACAGTTTTTTAAGAAGATACTTTTTGTGACTACTTACTACTTTAAAATCAGAATGATTTTCAAAATTCAACTCCGGCTAAACTGTTTTTTTTTTTTTTTGCATCTGGTCATCACAATTCTTCATATCAAACTACCGCCGCAAACAAAATACTTACTCGTTTTCGTTAATTTCGTGAAATTCCGGGCCTTAAATGCTCAAAAATTAAAGTAAAGCTAGTTAGCCGAATTCTAAAAGTACCTACCCTATCTTACCACTATGCTTTATACAATACTAGCACTGCCTAGCGATTTCACACTGAGAGAAATTAATTGTTGGGTCAACAAAACTCTAACAAATATTACATGTCGAAATAGGGATAACTGAGAATTTTGTTATAGCGACAAACTTCAATTTGTTATTGTATCATTTAAAAATTGTTACAGCAACAAATAAATTGATGAAATAAACAGTTTTATCGTTGTAATCACAATTTTTTTTGCGGAGAACAACAAATTCAGATTAGTTCCGATGACCTATTCTTATTTTGTAGAAATGGCTTTGGTTACTGTAACAAAATCGTATCTTGTTTTATTAAATGTTTCCTATTTGTTTTTTTACAATGAATAATCGGTTAAATTACTGGTTAGAAATACTAGGAAAGCTGTTTGTTATAGCCATTATTGTGTGTTGAAGTAGTAACGCTAAAGTTAAGGTGTACTAATAATATATGTTGGATTTATTACGGATTTCTGTTAAAACCACTCATAAATCGGTTAAACTACTCGTTAGAAATACTAGGAAAGTTGTTTGTAATTACTATTTTTGTTTGTTGAAGTAGCAACGCTAAAGGTGATGTGTACTAGTAATATTTGTTGGATTTATGACGGGGTTTCTGTTAAAACCACTCATAAATCGGTTAAATTACTGGTTAGAAGTACCAGGAAAGCTGTTTGTTATTACTATTATTGTATGTTGAAGTATCAACGCTAAAGGTTAGGTCTACTAATAATATTTGTTGGATTTATTACGGGGTTTCTGTTAAAACCACTCATAAATCGGTTAAATAGCTGGTTAAAAATACTAGGAAAGCTGTTTGTTGTTACTATTAATGTATGTAGAAGTAGCAACGCTAAAGGTAAGGTGTACTAATAATATTTGTTGGGTTTATTATGTCGTTTCTGTTGAAATAACTAATAAATCGGTTATATCACTGGTTAGAAATACTAGGAAAGCTATTTATTACAACCTCTATTGTATGTTGAAATAACAACGCTAAAAGTAAGTTGTGTTTGTAATATTTGTTGTATTTATGAGGGGGTTTCTGTTAATACCACTCATAAATCAGTTAAATTTCTGGTTAGAAATACTAGGAAAGCTGTTTGTTGTTACTATTATTGTATGTAGAAGTAGCAACGCTAAACGTTAGGTCTACTAATAATATTTGTTGGATTTATTACGGGGTTTCTGTTAAAAACACTCATAAATCGGTTAAATTGCTGCTTAAAAATACTAGGAAAGCTGTTTGTTGTTACTATTATTGTATGTAGAAGTAGCAACGCTAAAGGTAAGGTGTACTAACAATATTTGTTGGATTTATTATGTGGTTTCTGTTGAAGTAACTCATAAATCGGTTATAATACTGGTTAGAAATACTAGGAAAGCTATTTATTATAACCACTATTGTATGTTGAAGTAACAACGCTAAAAGTAAGGTGTACTTGTAATATTTGTTGGATTTATGACGAGATTTCTGTTAAAACCACTTGTGAAACGGTTAAATTACTGGTTAAAAAATACTAGGGAAACTGTTTATTATAATCAGTATTTTCTGTTGTTACTTCAACAGAAAATACTGATACTGAACAGTTTTCCTAGTATTTTTAAGTAGTAATTTGACCGTTTTACAAGTGGTTTTAACAGAAACCCCGTCATAAACCGAACGCATATCTCCAGCACAACATGTCTAAAGCGTTGTCACTTCAATAGACAATATTAGTTAGGCAAAATAGTTTCTACCAAAACTAGGTAGGTACGAAAACATAACAAAAAAGAACTTATTGTTAAATATTTCCATTTAACTATTTATGTTGATAATACAATGATCTCAGTTTTAAAAGTGACAATAGTAACGTTAATAAATAATAATAGTTAATAAATCCAACAAATATCGTTATATGACTACCCAGTAAGCTGATTTTACCAATAAACGAACAAATAAAACCAATTTATTATTATTATTCATGTATAGTTGTGGTATCAGGAGACAAGGTATACTTACTAGGTAGTCTTTTGACTATTTTAAAATTAATGAGTATAAAATGATAGAATGAATTCACAAATAAGTAATTTTATTTTCTAAAAAAAACTAAATAGGTATTAATGAAAATCACATAATTATACAAATCATATTTAGTGAACCCCATTTATTTATATCTAGCCTAAATCATAATGTATGGAATTCTAAGAAAGACGTCACTTTCGTGCACCTTTTGCAGAACTTCATACATTTCAACCGCATAGGGTGTAATTTTGAAACCATAAAACATTTAAAGGAAATGTCGATTACTTTTGTTGATGAAGTACTTCATGTCGTGTGTCATGTCCATCATATGGATTGCTTCAAGCTCTGTAAGTGCACCAACACTTAAACTCATAGGCTGGCAAGTCAATCCTTTTTTGTTGTACGACTTATGTCTATTCTTCAATTATTATTTTTCTTCTATGTCAGCATAATTCTAAAACAAAATAAAACTTTAATAAATAATAATACCAATAAATAAATATTTGAGACATTATAACACACACGGTCGCGGTCGTCCGACCCCAAACTAAGCAAAGCTTGTATTATGGCTGCTAGAAACTAATGAACATACATTACATACATAATTCTTCATATGTTTTGGGAAACATAGTTAAACAGATACCTAACAACCAGATATAAAACAAACAAAAATGTTTGTCACATGAATGTTTGTCCTAGGGGTAATCGGTTCCACACTCCTAAGCGCAAAAGACAGGTTTACCACCAACTGAACTATCGAGACAGTCATAGTTCAATATCAATATTACACTTTTAACCAATATTACAAGAATTTCAGACCAATAAACTACATAATTGAATGCCTATATTACATACAACAAGTATATAAATATTCAAATATCAACTTACTTCGACATGTGTTATAAAAGCTTGTCTAGACGGCAATAGGCACCTTATTGTATTTTTTCTCGTCAGCAGTCAATATTTGTGATGTTCATTTTGCATGCTAAAGTGCTGCAAACATCAAAGTCTCGAATATCTGCAACAAATTACAAACAATATTATAAATGATTGGTACAGGACCAGGATGAGTGGCATACGAGATAAGAGGTCTATGCTCAGCAGTAGGCGATTACGGGCTGATGATGATGATGATTATAAAACGATATTGCGCTTTTGGTTATATTTCTCTTGCTGTTGTAACGCCTTCAAATAGACTGCGAGGGCTCACTAAAAATAGTTCAATAGAAATACATCATACTTCTTTTCTACCTATTTAAGTTTAATAAAATAATAAATGTGAAATTAGCAGAGGTATCGGTTGAAGTTAGGTTATCAACCTTCAATATATAAATTGCCCACTAGTTAACAATAGAATTTTATATTTGCATTTCATGGCTAATTAAGTAGGTATAGACACTCGGATCATATCAATTGGCCTTATGCGAAAAATGTTCTGAGTTCAAATGAGTACTTACTCTCACTATGTTATTTGAACTGCAACTTAAAATTGTCTTCATTTGTAATCCCATCATCCAGCATCTCACTTTCCAAACAACTTCAAATTTTTATCTTCATTTATATTACAAAAGTCAATTTCAATCTGGAAATAAAAAAAACATTAAAAGAGGCTATTAATTGCATCACAGTTTTGTATTATTTAAAGTTACAACACAATTTTAGTAAACTAAACCTAAAGTATTTGTTACGATAACAAAATGTTATAATTTCAAACAACAATGGTTTTGGTTACCAATCATCATCATTATAGTCTTTTACGCCCACTGCAGGGACATTGCAGGGCTATCCACCACGCTTGCTCAGTGCGAGTTCGTTGATGACACATGTCTTACGAATTATTCGTCTAGGACATGTCGGTTTTCGCACGATGTTATCCTTGACAGTAAGAGCACGTGTCAAATTTAAATGCACATAAACTTTTCCACGAATGAAAAGTTCATTGGTGCACGACCAGGATTGAACCCACGACCTCCGGATCAGAAGGAGCGATCCATCCCACTAGGCCAACATGTCTCAATGGCTTCCAATTTTTTGATAAAATTAACTAATTATTGGATAAGTTTAACATTATTTCTTCTTTAAAAATACTAGGACACTTTAGTCCATAACTTCATAAAAGAAACAAAACATATCGTTTAGATGAATACAGTCAAAGTTACGACCATTTACTAAACATCGCGTGGGTGTACGTTCACTTGTCTATTTTGAAAAAAAATATGAGTACCGCTGCCTCACGCACCCGTGCAGTGTAGCGCTTCTCATAATATTTTTCAAAACAAAGCTTGTCGTGCCCCCTTGCGAGGTTTAGCGCACAGCCTAAGAAGTATTTTTGATGAAATCTACAAAACAATTAAGTAGTTCATGCGAATACAATTTTAAGTGCGAATATGTGCCATGGAAAAATATCTAATTTTAATTTTTATTATTTTTTTATAAACTTCTTAACCGATTTTGATAAAATTTTATTGGGACCACATGGAAACTTTGAAATAAAAAAACAATTTTCTAAATCGGTTCAAGCGTCTTCGAGGAATCGGAACATACCTACAAAAAAAGATAACGACGAATTGAGAACTTCCTCCTCTTATGAAGTCTGTTAAAAAAGATTATTACTAATTAGGTACTTACTGAATGCATCGTCTTTATTTCTTCGATGTTATTTTTTATGTCCTAATTTTAGTTATATTCGGCCTCCCAGATTTTAAGTACTACATCACTCAGGCCGTCCAGCCACGATGTTTTTGTAGTGTTTTCTGAAAAATTTTAAGATAAATTAATTTAAAATCATACAAGAAACCAACTGAACAGCCAAAATGGACAACGAAGCCTCACTTTAGGTTACAATCTCAGCTTACCACTATCAACTTTGGAAAAACTTTCTACTATTGATAAATGGTATATAGGTGCAATTATATAAGTTTTGAATTATTTTAAAGTAACCTATTAATAAACTGCTACTAAAAAAACTCAATTCAAAACTACTTACCGCAAAATATTTTTGATGCGTCTTTCTACGCCCAGGTTTTTAGATCTTCAATTTTTTGACTTTTTAACGGCTGTTATAGTACTTCATTAAAACATATTAAATCATATGAAATCGAAGTGTGGACGCGATCGTTGCCTCTAATAGCACTTTTTTACTCCACTTCACGTACAAAATAGTTCAATTTAACACAAACTTTAATATTCGAAATATAAATGGGGACACGTTGTTGCCTCAGTGCGGTTTTTCACGAAATGAGGAAGCGGGCGGATGTGGACGGCAATCGGTAAACCAAACGACCGCAGCGCACGCGACGATAGTTGCTGAACCAGTGTTACCAGCAGTAGTCAAAGAAGATAAAGTCCGAAACTAAATCAGAAATTACAAGAAATTACCTGAGCAAATAAAACCATTTTTAAGTTAATTAATATAAGTAAATTATAAATTTATATTAAAAAATAAAACTGGATATCAAAGTTGCAGCTTGAACTATTTCTATTTACCTTTTAGATAAAAAAAAAACGCTAATACGCGTAACTGCAAGTTTTTATTAGTAAATTAGATCTTGTAACAAATGTAGCTGATATTGCAATAATTTTACTAGTCAACCTTGTAATTTCATATGTTTTTAGCCAATATGCAGTATTCTGATGTTAGTATTCTAATTAATTTTAATACATTAGTTATGTATTAAACCAGTTAGAGCCCACACCCAACAACACCGATTATTGAACGAGCGAAGCAACGGTCCACGAGTCCACTGGGACAAATCGGCGTTGTGTGTGTGTTTGTATGTTTGTTCGAATACCGTCCAGACGTCCGACCAGATCGGCATGAAATTTTGTAAGCAATTAGTTCACGCCAGTCGGTCAATTAAGTTACCAACCTACTTACTTGTTTAACTAATCGAAAGCTCAACGGTTCCACCTGAAATTTAAATTTAAAAAAGGAAAGCGATGTCGAGGTCGTTTAAAAATTAAAATTTTGCCCTTCCGCGTAACGTGCACAATTTAGCACACTTATAATTATAACGATACCATGGCTCGACATTTTTCTTTCTTTTCCACTTGCGCCACTACTTTTCATCGACAGATCGACAAAATCACTGTTTTATCGTGATTTATCAACAATTTTACAATCGAGAAATTAAGTTTTCAAGCCTTAGTAAATTTACCCGACGTTTTAAGCAACATTATGAAATTGGCAACACCGGCACATAAGCGAGCAACTGACTAAACAAAACTCTCGGCGCGTGACGGCCGCGGCGTAAACAGGTTTCAACCTGTCCATAGCGTACAAAATTATTTTGTTATTTTAACAAAATGTCCTTAGTAGTTAACCAACATAATTGTATTATGCGTACGATGCGTACCTATTTATTTAGGATCTGAATGTAATTTGTAATGTTATTATTATTTTGTAGTAACATAGCATAGCAATACCATAATAATATACCTACATATTATTATGGTATTTCTTAGTAGGGTAAAACACTATGATCAGACCTGCACCAGTACTAAGCCTTCAAACATTTTATTTCCTTCTAAATATTTAGTGCTAAAATGCACTAACGTCAACGGATACTTTTAATAAATTTTGTCAACGTAGGTATAGGTATACCTATTTAAAAAAAATTTACGCGCGGTCGCCTGACCCTGAACTAAGCAAAGCTTGTACTATGGCTTCTAGAGACTGATATACATACATTTATATATTTAAATAAATATTAACACCCAGACATGGAACAAACACAAATGGCTGTGGTCAAAAAAGTAGCCAATGTGCTATTCCAGAGTAAAATCTACCTTTGTAACAAATTTCATTCAGATCCGTTCAGCCGTTTTAGCTTGAGTAATAAACATCTATGCATCTTAACTTTTGCACCTATAATATTAGGTTCGACTGAGACAGAACGGAAAACTCCTCGCGCATTTCTGACGTCATTGACAAATGAACCATACTACCACCACCACCATAAGAGTTAGATGTGATAATTATGTAACCAATGAACTTAGCTATCCATCACGTTAAAAGTTGGCCTGTTTATTACCCGAATATGGCAAAGTAATGTATGTGGTTATATTTTTGATCGATATGTATGTTTTCTTAGACCCCTAACCAAAAGTCTAAGTATGTAAAGTACGTTCATCTATTACCTCGTAACTTTTAACCTACTCATCATAATTTGACAAATGAGACATCGTTGCAAGCGTCTTAATTAAGTGGACAATTGTCTACTGGTTATATTTTAACTAAGTACGTAACGTTACATTAACTTATATGACTACTTTGAATATACTCTAGAGTTGATCTTAACGACGTGTTTGGTTTCTTTTAATTTCTTTTAGTTTGTATGTTTAATTGAACCAAAGTGTCTTCATTATTTTAAAACTAGAAATAACTGTTGAATTTAGTCTGTACCTGGCAAATTTAACAAGGATATTAAAAACCAAGATTAGTGTTGTTTCAAACTGTAACGTTATGTTACTTCTAACATATGTGTTTGCTTCAATTTATTAAAGTTGCATTGTTGATTTTATCCAGTTGATTTCTTAACTTCGACTATATTCTATAGTTGATCAAAACGATATGTTTGATTTCTTTTACTAAGTTTGTATGTTTATGTGAACTAAAGTGTCTTTGTTATTTTAAAGAAGAAATAACTGTTAAATTTAGTCTGCATCTGGCAAATTTAACCAAGATATTGGCAACCAAAATAAGTGTTGTTTTAAACTGTAACGTTTCGATCCTTCTAACAAATATGTTAGGTTCAGTTTAATAAAGTTGTATTGTTGTTTTCATCAGAGTGATTTCTTAACTTTGACTATACTCTATAGTTGATCTAAACGATTTGTTTGGTTTTTCTTACCAAGTTTGAATGATTATTTGAACTAAAGTGTCTTTGTGATTTTAAAGAAGTTTTATACGGTTGAATTTAGTCTGAATCCGGCAAATTTAACCGAGATATTGGCTACCAAAATAAGTGTTGTTTCAAACTGTAACGTTTCGTTCCGTTCAACAAATATGTTAGGTTCAGTTTAATAAAGTTGCATTGTAGGTTTCATCAAAAATATTTCTTGATTTTGAATATATTCTATGGTTGATCTAAACGATGTTTTTGGTTTTTTATACCTTAGTTTACCTGTATAATTAAACTAAAATGTTATTCTTTCAAACTGTAACGTTTTGTTTCTTCTAGTAAATATGTTAGGTTCAGTTTAATAAAGTTGTACAGTTGAATTCATCAAAACGATTTCTGAATGTCGATTATATTCTAAGGTTGAATTAAACGATGCTCTTTGTTCCTTTTTCTAAATTTATATGTTTGATTGAACTAATAAGTCTTTGTTATTTTAAAAAAGAAAAAAATATTGAATTTAGCCTGTATTCGGTAAATTTAAGCTAGAAATTAGTAACCAGAAATATTGTTGTTTTAAATTGTAACGTTTTGTTCTTTCTAACAAATGTGTTCGCTTCGGTTTATTACATATGTATTGTTGATTTCATCAAAGTGATTTCTTAACTTCGACTAAACTCTATAGTTGATCTAAACAATTTGTTTAGTTTCTTATACTTAGTTTGTATGTTTAATTGAACCAAAGTTTCTTTGTTATTTTAATAAGAAATAACTGTTGAATTTAGTCTCTACTTGGCAAATTTAACAAAGATATTGGCAAACAGAATTAGTGTTGTTTCAAACTGTGACGTTTTGTTCCTGCTAACAAATATGTTAGGTTCAGTTTAATAAAGTTGTATAGTTGATTTCACCATGAGTATTTCTTAATTTTGAGTATTTTCTATGGTTGATCTAAACGGTGTTTTTGGTTTCTTTTGCTAAGGTTACATGTTTAATGGAACTAAAAAGTTTTTGTTACTTTCATGAAGGAAAAAATGTTGAATTCAGCTTTTATCCGGTAAATTTAACCTAGATATTAGTAACCAAAAACATTGTTGTTTCAAACTAACGTTTTGTTACTACTAACAAATATGTTCGCTTCGGTTTATGAAAGTTGTATAGTTGATTTTATCCAAAATTATTTCTTAATTTTGACTATACTCTATAGTTACTCTAACTATCTTTTTAGTTATTTTAACTAAATCTATTTGTTTGGTTAAACTAAAAAGAATTTTGATAATTTTCACTAAGAAAAATAGTTTTATTAACAAAAGAAAAATTAAACAATTTAGTTTTGTTACTTCAACATGTAATTTTTTTCATTGTAACCACTAGGGAATAGTAAAAATAACAAAATGAGATTTGTTAGTTTGAACACGCATGTTTTAGTAAGCTTTTGTTAAATGAACAATTTCCTTGTAAATTTAAACGAAAAAAATTCAACCGACATAATTTTGGTAAAATTAACCGATCTGTTTTTTCAGTGCATGGTCCCTCAGGAATCCTTCATTTTTCTGGGATAAAAGTACCCTATTTTCCTTTTCTATACCCCTGTTGACATGTATGAAAAATTTCATACTGATCGGTTAAGTAGTTAAGGCTTAGAAGCATAACAACTAAACATACGAACAAACTCGCTTTCGATTTATAATATTTGCCAGGATTTTCCTTTACCGGCAACTCAAATTCATTTTTGGGGTGTTCAATCCACACTCAGCGTCTTGGAATGCTGACGCGCTATTTGCTATCGTAGCTCTACCTACCTACTTAAATTAAAGTGTACTTAGCATTATTATGATAACTAAGTATAATCCGGTCAGCGTCTGCTTTGAAAATATATAAAATATGACAGGGAAAATCGGGAAGGCCGAGGAGTCGTGTCTGATTTGTGATCTGTGAACTGGTCATCACGGCTATCTATGGTGGGCGATAGACTTTAGAAACGTTACGGTAAGTGGACTGCAGTGTTGACTTTACATTATTTTAATAATGCAGACATTTAGACCACCTAATTAGTGAAGGATTACAACAATAATTGGCGATTTAGAGTTTGCGAATGACCATTGCATGCGACTGCCCTCAACCAAGTCAGGTGAATGAATGACTGACAGACATGACGTTCGCCCGAAATCCCAAACACAACTCCATATTACCATAAAAAAATCGGTTAATCGTCAAAAATAACAGAACAATAATACCATCGCATAACAACTCTCAAAATAAACAGATTTTCTTTATCTAATGATGTCACGCGCATGAATCATAAAGTAATAAAGTAATCTAAAATCACATTTTATTTCTACTGAGTATAAATTAGGTATATATAGGGTGTATCTTTAAACGACGGACATTGTCTAGGATATCATTGTACTTACCTACTCATTATTATGACCATCTTTTATCATGGGCCTACCCGGAAATAAAAAAAATGCAGTTCCATTCAAAAAGTTCATCGTCGACAAAATGTATTGAATAGCTATTTTTTTTTTAGGAGAAATACTAACGGTGCCTCACGATATTACCCGAGTAAAAGTAACCCGGTGAAAACTAGTCTGTGTTTATAATCCAGGGCATGTGCTATCTACGATTCAAATTTGAGCCAAATCTGTCAATCCGCTTAACCGTGAGAAGGTAATAAACAAACACACAAATATTTTACCTGAAGTATAAGGATAAGGTAAAATATTTACTATCAATTTCGCAAAAACCCATTTCTCTATATCAGGAGGAACTGCCGTTCAGTGGGTTCTTACCCTTCAGACAAACAACCTGACTCAAAACACGCAGCCCTCAAACCCTTCAGAAATTTAACAAAATTTCACCGTCCGCTCATCGATTCTTCACAATCGCTGAGATCCGATCGAGACAGGTTGATAAATTGTTATTATTTCCGACGGCCGTTCCGTTCGCTTACCTACGTCCCTAAAAATTTATACGTGTTCCCTCGGGCCAGTTACCTACTACGCTATGGATCACAGACTGTTTATTTTAATGATTCACAGAATCGGGTTTCTGTGAGAAAGGTTTCATGAATCTGTGAGCGGCTCGCTCTTGTTACGTTTGATAACGTACCTTAAAGCTTGATGGTTATAGAATAATAGTTACAAGTAGTTCACCCTGTACTATGACGTGTCATAGTTCGAGGTGACTCTATTACCTGCTCGCACTAAAAGAATTGCTTAAGTCCTTGGTAAACTACGTCTAGCAAGCTCCTACCTAATTTTTTTTAGCACGGATTTTGCGAATTCCCTAAATTACTAACTACCCCCGGACAGTTGACTTTAAGGTCACCCCCCGACACGATGGCGCAACGAACTCGTAAAGTTTGATATGACACAAGGTTTCCAGGACATGGAAACCTGGAAATTGGGGGAGACCTTTGCCCAGCAATAGGACAATGAAGATTAAAAAAAGAAGGTTCGTATATTCAATGTCATCTGCTACATAACTGGATCCCGGTGTATGGTGACAGGCTTGCCCCTTGTCACATTTGGGACTAAATATCGTCTGACGATGTGTGGGTGTTGTATTACACCTTTGCTAGCCCTCTCGGAGGAAAGACGTGACGATATGTTCGTATATTCTCTAGAATTCTTTTCGTGAAAATGTCGATATTTGAAAGCAAGGGCTTAAATTAGGCAATTCTTATATTCAATGCAAGTGGGCATTAATCTTCACAATTATGCTCATTTTCATTTATGGCGCCTTCCTGGCAGAGTCAGTGCGGTTTCGATTCTGTACCGAGTCTATACTGAGTGTAATGTAGTCTGTGTCTCTTGGTAAAAAAAATGTAGAGACTAGGAAGAACAGTGCGCTACTGTACCGAATTTGTACGGATTCTTTACTGAGAGCTACTTGTTGACTGGTGAGGTTTCGGTGCGGTATCGTTTCGTTTTGTTTGTTACGGCGAGGGCTCGACACAGAATCGGTAAAGAATCAGCCCTAGACAAGTTGCAATCACTTTAAAACTATTATTTATCTTTAGACAATCGCTAACGCTTTAACGTTAGCTGATGGTAGCAAGAGTTGACTATAAGATTTCGTGACATTTTATATAATTAATGTAGATGGTATTTCGTTCAATCAGCAGCGATGTCTGAGCGTTACTCGTTAACTATCGGAGAAATAGAATCGTTTGAAAGCGAATGCCACTTGGCTAGGGCTCCAGAACTAACCGAAACGAGTCAGTCGGATGCTCTCATAGAATGACATGCTCTCGGTACAGTCTTGGTGTAGAAACGAAATCGCATCGAGCCCGTCTGAAAGATGCCTTAAAAATTGTATGTGCAATTGTAAAAGTTTACGAGCTCAGTGATCCTCAATACATAGGACAATGAATTTTCTTATCTTTTCTTTCCTTCTTTGTAGCGACACAAATCCGTCTAAACATTTTGCGGCAGCAAAAATACTCGAGCAAAATAAAATAAATGTAAGTAAAAATATAGGAAGAGATAAGTAGAAATTCTCGTATTTATCATTCAAGATTTTCCTCGAGCGCAGGTTACTTATCGGCTGATAAACTGATAAATCTGTCAGCGATAAGGATTCTGTCATTGTTGCGATCTTTTCATCTCGTACGATACTCGCGGATAACGTTGATTGTATCTGTATTCTGTAATCTAACCACTTGACTTAGTGGGAATTACCGGCATTACTTCAGTTGTTTAGGCGTGTTTCTGTTAGATTAATGTTAGTCATTTGTTTTTATGGTCGATAGGATACCATCGCTCGAGTAAAGGCCAAACCAAATCCGGTTGCGGTCTAGTTCGATGTGGAGCACTGCGGCAATACTGCTAAGCTCAGCCGATGTTTAACCGAACCGTTGGTGAGGCGTTTGTCATAAAAAATCTGACGGGGAACGGCTCAGTACGACTAATGTCTCACAAACGTGTCAGCTGGACTACCGGTGACACGTTTATGAAAAGTTTTTTTAAATATTTTTTTATTTAAGAGGAAACACAAGGGCCGTTTTTCCCATACAAACATAGTCCCCTGTTTTCTCTCTGGATAATACTGGTAGAGTCATATTTTTACTTTGTGAGTGTTTATGGTTACTTTTAGCATGTCTCTATGTTTTCCTTTTATTCATAAATTAATTATTAAAAAAGATACAAACGTTCAAAAACTTCAAAAAATGGCCGGTTTTTCCGTTGAATTCAGACACCCAGAAAACAAATTTGACAAGACTAATTAAAAAAAATAAAACACGTAAACATAGTTCAACGTTATTTTAATTTTTTGTAAAAAAAAGTACTTAAATCGGTTAAGTTTTGTAGAAGGAATCAGGGGACTACGATATTTTTCATTTCTCCACGCCTTGATGTTTTCTCTTTTACAGCTACATTCATTTATACTCTATATTTTTTCACAAACTAATTAAGCTAAATGAGCTATCTGTTTAAGGAAGCACAGCATGCATGAGTTATTTTATATGATATAATATGATATAAGTAAATAATTTTTCTTTGACCTATAATTTATAAAATGTATTGTGTTTTTGCAATGATTTTAATACATATATTTATTTGAATTTGACATTTTGAATTGACATTTATTTTTATTGTATTTTTGAAATAATATGTATTGCTTTGTAATTTTTAATGATAAGTGTAATTTGTGCATGCCGTTCTTATTGTAATAATAAATAAATAAATAAAATGATTATGAACATTAAAAATATAATTCAAATTTAAGGAATAAATAATATATAAACCTCGACAATTTATTTGGTTGGTGGTACAGGCGAGTTGGTGGTTAAACGCCGACGTAAACAAAAATATATATTTAGTTTTATCTTTTTTTTTCACAAAATATTATACTATTGTGTTTGATGAAGTTAATTGATGACGGTAAAATAAACTACGAAATCCTACTTCAATAAACAAACATAAGTCTCTAAGGCACTTACTTACGGTTGTTAAATCCATCTATAAAACAAAAAAGATCCTTATAGACAAGCGTTTTCGTAGTTGAGCTAAATTTATAAGTTCTCCCACGCATTTAAGCAAGAATGATAGCGCCAAAAGTCGTTCTATTGGGGAAACTTACGATTGGCAATACTTTCTACTTTAAGAGACAGATCTTTAGGGAAAGGTAGGTAAGTAAACGGCCAACACTGCTTAGGTGATTATTAGGGTGGTTTTCTAGCTAAAGATGGACTGAGTGAGGATGTGCAGCGAGGAAGAAATTGACAAAAAGGATCACTTCATTTAAAATTCACATCTTCATTTGTTCATTTTATTTACTTTAGTGATTTTATTGGCAATTTTTCTCGCTTTACGTCTTTGAAATATTCACACTACTCAATCCCTCTACATCCTGCTTGGTAAGTATCCTTATAACTTATTTATTATTAACTAGCTGCGCCCCGCGGTTTCACCCGCGATCAAAAAGTATTTTATGTGCTATTCTAGACTATAATCTATCTCTGTGCCAAATTTCATCCAGACTGTTCAGCTGTTCTGGCGTGAAAGAGTAACAAACATCCACCCATCCATCCATCCATTCTTACAAACTTTCGCGTTTGTAATATTAGTAGGATATTTTTAATTATTTTTTTTAATTGTAAAATTATTTTTGTTTACTTTCAAAGCCTCTGTGCTATTTATTAATATGTTATTGTCCATACAGGTTGCCTGGAAAAGATCGCTTTGAGCGATAAGGCCACCCATTAAAAACTTAGTTTAGCCTTATTTAAGTATTATTGTGTTTTTTTTTCAACAAAGAGTTGCTGTTGTTGTATCCTATTTCGTAAACCCTTTCGTAATAAAAGAAGAATCATTACCAAACGATTTTTTTATATGTATACCTATACATACATTATGAAGTTTACCAAAAGGGATACTTGTGACTTATCAAACAGGATGTAGCTCCTGGTGGAAAGACAGACGTAAATGCGCGGGTTTCTTGACGTTGCCGCGATGTAGGTACTTTCTTTTTTTTTGGTCACGGCCATTTATTAGTTCCGCCCATAACCGTACCCGGGCATTACTGATAGCAGCTTGAAGAGCTTCGCTAGCAAAGCGGTATGCCATGTTCTTATTTGTCTCCTCGGCTGATGCCTGCCTTCTTCTGCGAGATCTGGGGATCTGACGTTGGGATCGTGAACAGTTCTCCCGCAAGAGTACAACGTCTTCTGACCACCAGCATGCCGCCTTGCACTTGATTGGTCTAATGCGTAGAAATGTTACAATTGTTCCTACTCACCAAAATAGTTTTTTTTTTAATTAAATAAATATAGTACAAGGCTTATGTACAAGTAGAAATTAAAAAACAAAAATAAAAACCCACACCGATTTTCAATAAACATAGCTCATAACACACTCAACCAATTCACCTTCCAATCAAAAAAAATCAAAATCGGTTCATCCGTTCGGGAGCTACGATGTCACAGACACACACACACACACAGACACGTGAAACTTATAACACCCCGTCGTTTTTACGTCGGGGGTTAAAAACACGGGCGCTACAAGACACTTACAACGCTTTTCCGCGCCGAGGACTTAGCTTAGCGACTAACGTATTTCAGTAGGGACCAGCACAAAGGGAAATTCCCGCTGGTCACCCTTTTGTACTCAGGGTGACCAGCGGGAATGCCCCTAAACTGTACCGGTACTATTGCGCAGCGCGGAGCAAAACGATTAATTGATAAGCGCCTTACTTATTTGAAAATGAAAAATCGAACTGAAATATGTTTTACTAGCTGCGCCCCGTGGTTTCAGTTGCGGTCCTTCAGGAACCGTTTTTT
This sequence comes from Peribatodes rhomboidaria, assembly GCA_911728515.1. Lineage (NCBI taxonomy): Eukaryota > Metazoa > Arthropoda > Insecta > Lepidoptera > Geometridae > Peribatodes > Peribatodes rhomboidaria. Next base: position 7,064,492 of record OU452190.1, read on the forward strand.
TTTCGGGATAAACAGTATCCTATGTCCTTTTCTGTATCTCAGACAACGTGTATGCAAAATTTCATGTTGATCGGTTGTTTGGCTAGGGCGTGAAAGCGTTACAAACAAACAAACAAATTAACAAACAAACGCATTTATGATATTAGTTAGGATAATTATCGAACTAACAAAGTTTCAAAATAATCGGTTAAGAAATGCGACCTGTAGAGGAAGACAGAGAACCGGGCAGAATACGGACATACGAAAGCAGTTATGTCAAAGCTGAAGCATAGACGCTTCGCTCGCTTACGCTCACGACGAATTCAAGCCAGTAGGACAAAACAACAGACATTCCTAATACAATTATCACAATTTACTTTACAAGGAAAACGGGTTACCAAATAAGTAATAACTATTATCATCAATCGATCTCAGATCAACATAGAGAATAAGATGGCGCACGGCGAATGATTTAGGTGAAGCCAAAAACCAAAAACTACGCTACTGTCGTATATGTACACAACACGCAACATTGACGTAAAAACCTACACTACTCGCTTGGTCATTCTTACCTCGACATTATGTGCATTGGTTTACAGTATAATTTCGTGTACATAAATACACATAGTGCATTATAAAAGTGTAGCCAGGACTACATTTTGGGGTTCTTTTTAAAAACTGAGCAGTCTTTTCACAAGTCAATTTTGAAAAAGCCGTAACATTAAACTCTTACAAATATGTGCAGTTTTAGAATATTAAATGTTCTAAGGTTGTATATTGGAGCGGAAATGGCTAACGTAGAGTTTGGGAATTAATTAATTGACTGCCTCGGTGGCTCAGTTGGTGGTGAACCTGCCTTCTGAACTTGGGGGCATGGGTTCGATTCCCACCTAGGGCAATCATTTATGTGGTTAACATTTGTGTTTGTTCTATGTCTGGGTGTTATTATTATCTATTTAAGTGTGTATTTAAAAATATTTATGTATGTATATCAGTCTCTGGCAGCCATATTACTAGCTTTGCTTAGTTTGGGGTCAGGCGATCGTGTGTGACAATGTCCCGCAAATATTTATTATTTTATTTATTAATATTAGTTTTCGTGCAATTGTAAATGTTTTTCATGGCAACCCACGCACACAAGTTTAAAAAGAAGTGGCTTCAGCGAGATATAACGCAGTGTTCCATCTTTTTGTCTAGGTTGGTCAGAGCAATTGATAGACATTCAAACAAATCCTTTTACAAGCGATTGATAAAAACACTAATTGTACAAACAAAGTGATAAAAAAACCAACCAGCACTCAAAGAACAAAAGAAAAAACTGAACTAAACTGAATAGCTGGTAACGACGTCCTATTTTTTCTTTCAAGCGAAAAAGGAAGGAAAGAAGTTTCTAGAAATTTCTTTGCAAATGTTGTACCAAGTCTTCTGTTTCTTGCAAACTCAGTTTTACAAGAATTTCAAACTGGATTCTGAAAAGTTTACCAGCTTTGTTTTAAAAAGGGATTTGAAACGTGAGAAGAGCGAGAGCGGGAAAGTTAGTCGGAAAGGGTATGTTATACCGAAAGGGGTCGCAGAACTCATTATTACCAGTATAATTATGACATATTTATGACATAAACATTGCTAAGTTTTATTAACTTTTTTCCAATGAAACAGCTTATTTATTTGTACACGATCTCAGAATAAGACACATAGTAAAAGTTATTTATTCGTAATGATAAGCTCTCACAACTCTCATTGCCCTCTCACAACTAAGCATACCCGATTCGTTTAACCCTGTATGAATTGTGCTGACATAAGCATTAATAGTACTAACATTGAATTTGTAAAACTGTACCTGTAAGCAGAAACTATTAAAGTGCGTAGCAAATGTAATAGCATGTTTACTAAAATAGCCACCGAATAAAATGCTACTGAACCCTCAATTCACCGGGCGACAGCTTCAGAGAGTAAAAGAAATGTTGTTAAATTTCGTGCCAAATTTTATTGATAGAGCCAAAACACATATAAATCGTCCCACCTTTTCCTCCTAAGGGGTTGGCAGAGGTGTATTACTCCAACACCCACACTTCGCCGGACGACATTAATTCCCAAATATGACAAGGGGGTGAGCATGTTGCACACTACACTCAGTAAAGTCTATCAAGATCAATTTATTAGCAGATGATGACATTAAATTATGAACTTAGATGCAACACAAAAACAAATTAAAAATTTAGCGTCTTCTTCGGCTGGGATCGAACCCGCGTCACAGATTAGATAATAGTTATTATACCCGCACCCTCTGATTTGAGAGACGAGCCTTCTTCCAACTAGTCTATCATCACTTTCAAAGTAATTTCTGTGCAAAAATATCCTCATTTTTATTGTAATCGTCATCTTCTTCTTGGTCGCTAAGCTCTTGACAGAGCGGTCGTGGTCGTCATGCAGTATTGTTATTGGCAGGGGCTGATGTAATGCGCCTCACAATATCTCGCCATGTCTCTCTGCTCGAGGTCATTCTTGTGCACTCATGCACGGGACCTCCCACAGCAGATTTGACCTGATCGGTCCATCGCATAGGTGACCTGCAGCGCGGTCTAATGCCTTCAACCTTGCCCTGGACGACAAGTCGCTCTATAGACTGGCTGTCTCGCCTAAATACGTGTCCGAAGAACGTGAGTATTCGGGATTGTACTACGGCATTGTAATCGTAATCAACTAATATCAAAACTCTCTCCTCTCCTCTCGTCTCCAGGAGGCCTCACCTCTTGGAGTGGCTGTCGCCGACTATTCAGTCTGGGTGCATATAAACAACAAAAAATAAAAATCATCGACACGACAAAGAAGAAGATCAAAGCATTTTTCAAAGAATTTTTTAAAGAAATGTACTTTGTTTTGTATTTTGTTAGCGTCTGGTCTGGATGCCTTTCCAATTTTTATCTCAATCCATTTGGTAAATATTAATAATATATTGATGCTAACATTTCAACTTTAATTTTGACATTGAATTTGTATTTTAAATTCCTAAATTTATTAGAATCAATTGGCTTCGACAATTTCTTATATTTTTTAATTTCTTTGCAATTAGCCATCTCTCCAAACTTTGCACGCCTTTTCAGGTCTAACACAAAGCTCGTATTATATTTTGTGTAAACCAAAACTCTTGTTTAAACCAAATATTGTATTTTTTCTTTATCTTTGGCAAGAAGTATGGTACGTAATAAGCAGTATATTCCTAAACGTGAAATTAATACGACGCGTGTCATATTTTCGGCCCGCATCTCTGCAAATACCGTTTCGCTTGCGTCTGTATTTTATCTGTGCCTGTCTGTCATCGAATCATTCAATCGTTCATTCAATTTGCTGATCGCTCGTCGTATTTACACTGGTTCAGATTCGTAGTGCAATTTTGAAATGTTTGCGGGAAAATAAGCTTTATTGTGATTTTGTAATTAGTAGGTGTAGCTGGGTTTTCTAAAAGCTTCAAATGGGAGGGCATTTAATGTTTCATCTATTTCTAATAAATTAGCAATTACTTAGTCTATTGATATCTACTATTATCTACGAAGTTAAAGTGCAAACTCAGTGTAGGTACCTAACGGAGGATTAAAAAATAAAATAAAAAGCTAACATGAAACGTTTGTTATTTTATTATAAAATGTTAATTTCATTTATTTCAAATAACATAGATTCATATAATTATTAAACAATAAAATAACACAAATATTATAAAGTATCACAAAAAAATTAAGTAACCAGTAACACAGAAAACCCGTAGTTTTTCTCGTTTGAAATACATTATTTTTTTCTCTTTATCACGAATTTAAGGATTTAAGAGATTATTATATTAAACGATTTCTCTTTCTATCGTCACGCCATTCCACCGAAGTGGCTGGCAGTGGAGAATTACAACATCCACACTTAGCCGCATTATATTCAGTTCCAAATGTGACAGGGGAGGAGGGGGAAGGGGAGGCGGAAGCAGGGTGGTCACATGGTATAAAAATATACTACGCCAGGTAGAGCATTCCGGTCACGTGGGCAACACGTAGTGACGTCAATCGATGCATAAGCAAGACCGAAATAACTCATTTACAAATAGTCCGAAAGAGACGTATGACGATGACGAGTGACGTCATTACGTGTTTGCTCCCCGAATGCTAGACCTTGTTTTTTTGGATCATGGGTGGTCATAACCACTCGATCGTTCGATAAGTATAGGGATCCTGACTCTCTGTGTACACTTACACTACCCTCCCTGTGTACACTTACACTACCTGTGTATACTCCCTGTGTACACTTACACTACCCTATCCTGCCAGGCAGGCATACGTATAGATTTATGCTACAATCAAAACCCACAGCTTTATTTTATTTTCTTAGGAAAACTTACGGCTAAGTACAAAATTATAAATAGAAGATAGAGACAGAAGGCCAATTACAAGTTTTCACAAACAGAAAGGTAAATAGATAAGTAACACTTAAAATATAGACACTCAAAATAAATCACTACATTGTATAAAACAAAGTCGCTTTCTCTGTCCCTATGTCCCTTTGTATGCTTAAATCTTTAAAACTACGCAACGGATTTTGATGCGGTTTTTAATAGATAGAGTGATTCAAGAGGAAGGTTTATATGTATTATAACATCCAATAAATAGTGGAGAAATACTGTTATTTTTGAGGTTTCTAATGTGATGTCGTTAATTATCATTTTTTTCCGCTTACATTGCAAACGCAGGCTGAAACCTACGAGATTTATCAAAATAATGTACTAATTATTTGTACACATTGAAAAGGTCTACAGAAAACTCCGCGATGGTATATGTCTATCTCTTATGGATATCCCACAATAACATTTTTTTTGTTTATACCCGTGCGAAGCTAGAGCGGGCCGCTATGTTTTTATATACAACGTTCACATTTTTCTGTGGTGTATTTAGTATCAGCATTGCACTCGTGCGAAACCGGGGCGGGTCGCTAGTACACAATAAAGAAATAAGCTAAATTTAAATTTAAAAGATACACAGATAATAATTAACAATAATAAAAAAATTACATTATGCAAAATAACTGATGCTTACAAGCTGTTTGAATTTAAAGGCAGCTTATTTCCATAGCAATAAAAATGTCGTCCTTTATTTTTGGACTTGGCTTATTTATTTTGAGCTTTGCCAATGTTTATTCTTAAAAAGTTTTGATCATCAATCAAATACATTTTGTTTTTATCTCAAATTACAACTTCAGTAAGTACTTATTTCTTTGTTATCATCACTTTGTAGAATTACTTTGGTATTTTGGTATTGCTATTTATTTAGGAGACCATTAATTGTATTTCGTTGAACTGAAGAAAACTTAGAGTTTAGTTAACAACTATCAATTTGTCTTGGGTATTCTTTTGTTTTAATTTAAGATGGCGACTAGCTTTGAGTAAATAGTTTTGTGTTTGTGTTATCTTTAAAATATTATTAAATTTGTATTTCTATAGTCTTTAAGTGTTTTATGTAGGCATTTATTTGTAATTATCAGTCTACTAAAGTCTAGTAGATAAGAGTCTAGTAACACTGTTTACGTTTCCGCTGTTTTTGCAGATTGCCGCTCCTCCTTGACCATTCTTATCCTTATGTACTTGTTAAACGCAAAATATAACACATTATTATTTACTGCTTGACACCAGTCCTAAGCAATACTATAATAATAATAAAAGCTCGATGGTTTAATAGATATTTAATAAAACTCTCTGCTTCGTAAAATAAAGTTTATTTAGTTTTATCAAGTGCTTTTACAAAATCCCGCTCTCGTCTCCCTTCAAGCCCGCCTTCAATTGTTTTCTATTTTTAAGTTCCAACCGTAACTTTTTAAATCCACCTTACTAGAATCTATTCGAACTTATTGGTGAGTATTTTGAAGCAAATAGGTTTTATAACATGGAGCCTCAAATATCAAAATTAAATATGCGGCTATAGTCGCATATTTAGTTTTTGTGAATAAGCTAAATAGGCTCCGATATGGTTTAATACAATACTTAGGTAGGAACTTATGGGTAAAGATAATCAGTGATTGATATTAAAATAACACTATTCCTAACAATAATGTGTTAAATTTTCCGTTTAACAAGTACATTTACAGGTTCTAAGCATTTGTAATAAATTCGTAATCCTTTACAAATAATAATAAAAACTGGTAATTGTGGTACTAATTCTAAATTATTGTTATGCAAATATCTTTTGAAATTTAAATTCAATTAATACGCGGTCATACCACATTTTTTTTCTTACACACACGTTTACTTATATCGCTTCATTTAGAGTTGAAAATCGTAAATCATATTTGAAAGTAAACTGAGATCGGCGCCTAAATTTCATTAAAATCCGCCCATACTTTTGAGCGTGAAGAAGTAACAAACAAACAAAATCACTCACAAACGTATGTTTGTCTATTATGTACTCGTATTATGTTTGTCAATCCTAAAACACATAGTACACCTCTTTTCGCATTATTGTCCCAGATTTTCCTAAAATCATTTAAGCTTTCATTTGTCACTAAAATCTAAAAAAAAAAGAATAATCCTTCAAAAAACCAGCCAGATTAAAAAGATGCCCATTCCAATAATGAAATTCAAATCTAGCGTCGGATCTTTTCACTTGGCTTCCTTTACATGAATATGAGGATAATAATGAGGTTTAAATGAGAATCCTATCGCTCGGAAGCGATGGTCATTTCTTACCATTGTGTAAGACACAATGCATGGGAAATCATTAGATCTCTGTGGTCTATTGAGGGCCTTAATAGAAGAGCTCGATCTTCATTCAAAGTAACAGGCTGGAAAAAGTTAGGTTCTTTTTATAATATTCTTCATCCAGAACGTCTTGGAAAAAGATTTTGAAACAAGTACTAACTGTAAAATATTAGATAGTTCCCATGGGTAGTTCAAACTACAATGTAACAGCACGGGCTGACTTGTCAAATTAATAAATTTACTATTTATATTATTTTTTCAAAAGTTGATTTTGATAGCCGTAAACGCACCACTCACCATCCTACCTTGAAGTACTACTTGCACGACAGCGAAGCAGGATGTAGCTCACACACAATTCTGCCTATAGCCGCACGTATATGTAAGCGCAGGATGACAGGCAGGATGGACGATTGGACGCGTCGTTGCCGGACGCGATGCAGGATGCGACAACATTGATCATCATGCATGACGTGCAGGATGTTAAGCAGAATGGTGCATGGTTAACATTATAATTTTCCGATCTTCCGCCAACACTTTGATAAAGAAAAAGTTATGAAAAACGAACATTTACGTAATCTTAGTTGACATGACGTTTCATTTTCCTTTCATTTAAAAATCTGTTTACAAAAAAAAACATTTTAGCTTTTGTGTTGGTACCTAAGGTACTTTACCGGTCTACTGTAATTTACAAACAAGAAATATGGAAAACAATAGCAAGAGCAGATTTTTCTTAAATCAAGAACCGAAAATAGTCATGGCTTACGTAAATCTGGGATATTTAGCTTGTAGCAGTAGAAATTCTTGAGTCCAGTCGATTTTTTACCGAGCCACATGTCAAAACAAAAAGCCGTTGTGGACGAAGTCATGTCAAAACATCGAGAATGTTCTCTAAAAATAGTTTTCAGTTGCTTTTGAAATTGCGAATTGCCAAGATTTTTAAGTTTATTTTTAACTTGCTTTGAAATAAAGGAAAGTTTAGATGATTGTTGGATTATTAAACCGACTTCAATAAGGTGGAGGTTCTTGTTCGTCAGCTCAGTAGCTAAGTAGGTATGTTTTTTATCCGACGAAAGGAAGAAGAGAAAGAAGGGCTTAGAAGGAGGGTTATATTGAAAACATAACCCCCCTACTAAACCCTCTTCCTTAACTTAACTCCTTAACTCCGTAACTTCCTTAACTCCTTCTCTTAAGAAGGGAGAGTGTAGGTATGTATGTATGAGGTTTCTTTAACACGGCTTACAACCTAAACAGCTTGATGGATTTCGACATGTTAGCTTTCATTTAAATCGCCGTCGTTTTGATAGCGGAAGTGACATAAATGATATTTACAACATTTTGCATCTGAGTTTTTTGTTTTTATTTTAATAATGTTACTTGTTCCTCCATGGTTTCTTACTTGCGTTAAGAATCAATAATATTGTTGTATCCATGAAATAATTATAAACTCCGCCAGGTATAGCATTCAGCAACACATAGTGACGTCAATCGATGCTTAAGCAAGACCGACATAAGTAACTTACAACAAGTTCGAAAGAGACGGCTTACGATGACGTCATAATGTGTTTGCTGAATGCTAGACCTTATTTTTTATAAATTAAGGTTGTATTTAGTATAATATAGAGGACGTATAAAAAAACTTTAAATCAAATTAGACTTTAGGATTTTAAAAATAAAGTTTACATACATTTTGTAATTTCGATGAAAATAAGTGAAAATAGCTACTTTCTGCAACGAAGCTTTTTTAAACTTTGCCAAGACAATATCAACTTTATTTAATATGAATTAATGATCACGCTACATAGTTTAAAGATTATAAAACCAATCTATTAAATCTGTTAGCATTTAATTATGTCTATGATCTATTCTTCCATTCCCAACAATTATTTACGATTGTTTTGACCATAAATTCTAATAAGCATGACGAAAACTTCCCTATTTATCTTCAAAGTCCAAATTAATTATCTTAGCATCTTAGCAACTAATTTAATAATGAAAGTCAAAACACAACTATCAGTTGGCAACGAAATAGATCTCGACCGATGAAATTTAAGCGAGGATACACGCGCACGTGTGCCAGAAACGTTATACAAAAATAGTCCTATGGTAATGTTGTAGTTAAGTAAAAATTACACTGCACCAGAAGCGGTACGAGTCTAATTTAGTCCACAGCGCGTGGACTCTACTACAAGCAAACGGGCACTACACAGTTCCGTTGACAGTATTATGTTACGTGTATCAATAACAAAGATAGAGAGACGTACAGGAGACTATAGCAAGAACGAGACAACAATAATTATCACTGTTGCGACTGGTTGCGTTTGTTTGTGACTACAGTGAATTTCGTGCATGCACCTAATCTATGCGGTCCATGTTTAGGTTCTCGTACCGTCTCTTCCTTATAATTATATATTTAGGTATGCTAGAAGACTGCACCTAAAAGTTTGTCTCAATAATAAGTACCTACATTCTTCGTCAAAGCTTTTGAGTTTAACGGGTTTAATCATAGATTGTTTTATTTGTATTGTCAAAGGAGACGGGAACTCAATGCGTGTATAAAGTTTCAATAGAATTGGAGAAAGACGAAGTAAGTTCATAGTAGATAGATAGTTCGGAGAAGTTTTATGGGAATCGGTATAGCAGAAGTAGTTGAAAAAGCTGTCACAACAATTGAAACTAAGACCGAAAAAGGCATACAGAGTCAAGTTAAACAAATATACATTATAAAATAGGAATGTAGTCACCTACAGCACAAGAATATTTATGTTCTTAGTGTAGGTGCTACAAGGCAAATTTACTAATGTTACCCTTATATTTTTAAGGTTTATCTGTAAGTAAAATTTGTAAGCTTTTCATGAATAAATTTGATTTGATTTGAATAAAAAAAACCTGCGACATCGATTTTCACCAACACCTATTTTAACTAACATAGCTTACTTAGAACACTCCCGACTAATTCACCGTTTAAACAAAAAAAAAAAAAACAATCGGTTCATTCGTTCGAGAGCTACAATGCCACAGATACACACACACACATAGACACATCAAACTTATTAACCCCAGTCGTTTTCACGTCTAGAGTTAATAAAGCCTTCAAATAAGAAAAAATGATGTTCTTTGGTAAGAACCGCTAGACCTATTTAACTTTTCTTCCTATTAATGTGAGGCCGAACGCTAAGCTTCGATTCCAAGCCCGAGATCTGGCTTTCCATGACATCTTATATCCATGACGGTTTTTTTTACAACAGACTAGGCATGTGTTTGACCACTGACTCGCTCGATGGGAAGCATCGACGTGATCGAAGGTGTAACACGCTTGCCTAGGAGATATCTATTCACTTTACTCTTAAGAGTCCGGCGACCACTTTAGACTAGCTCCGTATTCTATAGCCATTTCGTCTAGAAGAAGAAGACGAGCGAAGAGAGCAAGTAATGATACTGACGAGCCTCTAAAGTTACCTACAGAGTGACAAAGTGCAATTTCAATTTTTTTATTACTTTTGTACTTCTGTAGTCATTCTTAAATAACTAAGAATTTCCGTTGTATTATGGATTCATTTAACAGCTAATGATGTAGACAACCTCCCTATGTAAAGGAAGTTTTTGTTTGCTTCGTCTACCTATTGAATAAATCAGTCAAAAGTGACCCTTTAAAAATGCGAATATTTTTCATAGCTCTATTTTCGCTTGAGAACGTTTTTTTTTTTTAAAAAAAACCAAGGACATATTGTTAATTTAATTGCACATGCTAAATTTCATCATAATATGACAAATGGTTTTCAAGAAATTTGAGAAGCGCGTTTGTATGGAAATTTCAGAGCATCGCGGGCCTCGTAAACACCCCCGGATTGTATTTAGGTGGAAAGACAGACGCAGGCAACGAGTTCCACACCTCTGCAATTCTTATAAGAAAAGTTGACTTAAAACGCTTAGTGCGTTTTGTTTTGGTTAAGTTTTGTTACCAACGCTGCGCGACCACAAATCGTATCGCCGCGCAATAAGGTCCATGATCGCGCAGTGTCGAAAACAAAACGTAACTATCATGGCAATTTCAATATCATGGTATGCTCCCTGCAGGGCTGAAAGCTAAGCATCACTGCACCGGGTACAAAGTCCCGGGCATCAGCTGTTGTATAAAAACAATTGGCAGTAGATCTGTTGAAAATGTTTCTAACACCTGTTTTCAGCTGGTCGAAACACACAACTGAACTAACTGAAGCACCAGTCTTGCCAGAGGTTACTTTTGTAACCTTTTAGGTGATTTTTGAACTGCATTGGTTACTTTTAGGTTACACCAATGAAGAGGTTACTTTTAGGTGATTTTTCAGAATTTGTAGAATTAACTTTTAATTTCTTACATAAAAGCCACGTGAAATAGAACGCTCGTTTTGATTATATAAAATTTAATTTTGAAATTTTAACACTTAAAAAAGGAATTGAAATTCATATTTAGAATGTATCAATATGAATAAATCAAGAAATGCGGGCAAGTATCGATGTTTGAATGTTCTATTCTATCAACTTTTAATACTTTTCCAGTAAAAAAATATAAAAGGTTATTTTTTACACAAAAAGGTTACATTTTTTTTCAGGTGATTTTTGGCCACACTATGAAGCACTGCACGCACATTGCATTTTGTGAAAATTGAGATACTTCCTTCAACGACTCATAGTACGTATTCGTTTTGCTTTTAAAGCAAGCAAAAACTCTACCTGGTTTTGGATAACTACGAACTTATCATAATAATATCATCGTAAAAACGTTATAAATAATTCATGTAAACATGTCTTCATTATTGATTCGCTGTCACTTAATGAACAGTGACAAATGTTTACAGACCTGTATATTTAACTAAATTATTCATAATAAATTTAACTTACCTACCAGTAATGATGACTAAGTCTTTCTATTCTAAGAAAGAAAAAGATCATTCTTTTAATAATACTATTAAAAGAATAACTATTAAAAGATCATTCTTTTAATAATACTATTAAAAGAATGATCTAATAATAGTATTTAATGTATTTTAATTATAACTTTGTGCGTAATTAAATTAAAAATTAAAATTAAATTTAATCTTTGGCAACATAATCGTAACTAAAATGATAAATGCGAAAGTAAATTAAATATTTTTCGTTTTCGCGCCCCCGATGGGGCTGGCAGAGGTGTAATGCAACACCCACACTTCGCCGGACGACATTAAGTCCCAAATGTCACAGGGTCGAGCCTGTCAACATACACCGGACTCGTTATGTCGAAGAAGAAATTAAATAAGCACGAACGTTCACTTTTTAAAACAATCGGATGGAAAAAAAAAAACGGATGAGGATAAACCTTCAAAAAAGTATGTACTCGTACCTTACTTACCCACCTACTTGAAACATTTCACAACGATTTAGAAAGTACAGTAAGCACCTACTTAAGATAAAAATCCTTTTTTTTTGTGTACAAAAAGCGGCATTCAGATCTGAAACATTATTATCAGCAATTTTTACTAAAACACCGCATTATCATTATCACGTCGAGTGCCTGAAAACAATAAGCGGGCAACTTTGTATTATAAATTCGCATTTATCTAATCTTTGACATGGGAACTGAACAGAAGTTTCGCTATAAATTAGCGTTTTTATGCCATGGGTACACGAGCGACAAGTAAAACTTATTTTTTTTTACAGCTAATAGCTTTAATAGCTAGGAATACTCATATAATAAAAATGAGTAATTCACCTTTCAAACAAAAAAAAATCAAAATCGGTTCATCCATTCGGGAGCTACGATGCGACAGACAGACACACATACATACATACACACACACACACACACAGGCATGTCAAAATATATATAAAGTTTTCAAGTTACAATAAAATCCCGAAAAATATAACAGGGCTCACTGAGGGAAAATTCAAATCACATGTAAAAACTACATTAAAGAAAAAAGGGTATTAAGTAATAAGGTTAGGAATTATTTAGAAGACAAAGATGTCTATAGCCTTCCACTTCCGCAAGTAGCCACTAGTGTTCCAACAAGGCGCTCAAGTCTATTTAAAAAAAAACTTTGACGTTCATAAGTCTATCTTTGATGCCCAAATTGAATAAAACCATTTTGACTTTGACTTTTACTTTCACTCCTTTTCTCTTCTGCAAAATTAGTACTTACTCAACACTTTTCCAGTTTTCTTACTTGATTTTGACCCTAAAACCAGCTTCATAATCTCGCGATTATATACAAAGTACGTTAAGCCATATTTCCATTGTTACGGTCTAATAATACACGTTCTGGCGAGCCAAAGTGCCATTGAGATCCTTCCTCGTCCTGAATAAATAAAATAGGACGTAGCCGTAAAACATAACACCCCAGTAAAATATGGGCCCTGAGATTATGTGGTATTTTCAGTCAAATGCGCGTCAACAATAGCGGACAATAGGTTGGGACTTCCTGACAGGTACACTTACTTTTTAGCTTACCTATTAAGAGCGGACAGACAGAAAAAAATCCGTCAAAAATCACACTAATGATACAAAGGCGAAAAAGTTTGAGAGTGTGTGTTAGTGTGTGTGTTTGTAAGTTCTTCGCGCTCAAACGGCTAGACCATTGTTAATAAAATTTGGTATGGAGCTAGCTGACGCCTTTTTTTTTTATTTTTTTTTACCTTGGGAAAATCCTTTATTGATACCACCAACAGCCCGGGTGCGGGCACAGAGTGGTTATGTGGGAATCCCGCCACTGACGGCCTACCCACTAAGAACCCAAGGGTGTTCCACCTCGCGCAAAATGTCGGGGCTACGGGGCCGCTTTTGTACTCTTCCGCAGCCCCGACAGCGCCAGCCCCTTCGAGCACCTCCTCGAGCTTGCGCTCTCTCCCTCTCGATGACGTTTGCCGAACAACAGACACATCGTCAACACCCACACTTCGCCGGACGATATTCAGTCACAAATGTGACAGGGAGCGAGCCTGTCGCCCCTTCACATTTAGCGTAGGAGATGACATTAAATAGTACGCACATTATTATGTTAACACAATGCACAAATTGGTGCGTGACTTCGGCTGGGTCCGATCCTCTCCCTCTGGCTTGAGGCGAGACTAGACTAGCATCACTTATATATCTGATGACAATAATATGATCAAGGACCTAGCAATAACTATGATCAAGTAACAATAATAATGGTCAAGTACTTATCACAATATGGTCAAACAACGATGTGATGAAGTGACAATAGACTCAACCAACAATACAGAGTCAAGTAACGATGTGGCCAACTATCAACGAAGCCAAAGTTAGTCATAACTATTCATCCATTGTGTATCACCCAAAAGCTTAAGATTTATGCACTTTGTCCCTGCCAGTAGAGTGAGTTGAATTTTGATACGCTGAGAGTGATTCGAATACCAAATCGAGAGAAACCTAGGTTTATGACCACCAACATATCTACAGACTTGACTGGTGGCGCCACTATCGATTCTCAACAAATCTCAGAGACAAAACCTACAGAAACTTAAGTTCCATTGTTTGTCCAATACAACTGTATAAGTTGGACGATCTGTAGCTGGAGTATACAGTAGTATTGTATACCAAAATTCCTGTAAAATTGACGATGTTGGAATTCGATAACGTAAAACATATCTGCTTCCAGTTCGTTCCGACTTCCTGCCATATTGGAATTCCATGCGCTCTTCGGCGGAGCTATGTTTTATTTAGTCTAGTGTTCTGATGTTTGATATTTCCCAGTGAGTTGGTATAAGCCGGCTAGCACGTGTCTCAGAGCTTTAAGCCATCTGAAGGCCTCTGACTGAAGGCCTCTGGCTGAAGGCCTCTGGCTGAAGGCCTCTGGCTGAACACCTCTGGCTGAAGACATCTGGCTGAAGGCCTCTGGCTGCATGCCTCTGACTGAAGGCCTCTGACTGAAGGCCTCTAGCTGAAGGCCTCTGGCTGTAGGCCTCTAGCTGAAGGCTTATGACTTAAAAGTTGTTGTTATAGAATAAACAACCAGAGACTATAAGTTAACGTATAAAACAAACAATGTTTTTTCTCAGTTTTGTATGTGGTCACCCATTCAATAACTGACCGTATCGTTCGTTCAGCTGCGAATAGCTTCACTAGTGGCTCTATGAGCTGCAGATATCGCGGCCGACGTCTACCCTCCTCTACAGATCGCATTTCTCAACCGATTCTCGTGAATTTTGTGACCAGTTTATGGACCATTTTCAAATACTGCCTTGACAAAAATATCTACAGAATTATCGAACCTACTCAAAAAGTTTCAAGAGAATCGTATATGAAATGCGACCTGCATCAGAAGACAGAGATCCGTACATACGAAAGCGTTTTTGTCGAAGCTGAAGTAGTGACGCTACGCTCGCTTGGTCAACTAGTTGAGATTCGCTATGAGCGCTGTGCTACGCTATTATGTAGGGTCGACTGGGGCAAATGCGTATGTGGGGCAACTGCGTCTTTCGAGAATTACTGACAAACCCTTCACAAATTAGGCAACTAACGCCATCTTGTACAGATTATTGCAACTAAAAAGAGAAAAAAGGTGTAGGTGGCGTCTAATTTGTCAAAAGTTTGTCTGTAATTCTCGAAAGACGCAATTGCCTCACAGACGCATTTGCCCCAGTTGACCCTATTTCCATTTATTGGAGATACGATATCCTATCAGATGCTATCAGTTACTGATAATCTAAGACTAAAGCAATAAACAATATAAACTGTAATAATGATGCAATATAATAATAATTTTGAGTCGAAAGAACGTCTCAATTTGCCATAAAATGTGCTAAAAAATACTACGTGTGGCAGTATCTACTTGTCCAACCCTCGACAAACAAAGGGTATCGGTTACAGATCCATGATTTTGGTTCAAGGTCAGGGGGGGAGGGGCTCAGTAGCCGTGGCCTCGGCAACCACGGTGAAGCCAAGAGGAATCCGAGGTGGGGCCGCTTCTTGGGGCTTTTAGCCCAAAGCCCATATGGAAGCGGCCTAAGTAGGGTGTAGGTCTGTATGAGCAGACCCACAACTGAGGCGGGATGCAGTGCCGCATGGGCGAGACTGCAGCCGAAGACTGGGGGCCGCGGCGGGATACGGACTGCTGGTGTGTCGTTGTCACTTTCCCTACCTTCCGCGGCCCAAACGTGGTCGCTACCATTCGATGGCGGACGCGGTGGAGCCGCAGAGGAAGAGGCGTGTCGGTCTATCGTTGCCACTCTCGCTATCCTCCGAAGCGAAGCGGCCGAAGCGGCCGAAGCGGCCGAAGTGGCAGGCAAGGGGGCCACTCATCTGACCCGTCGCATGAGGACCATGGGCGCCTAGACACGGTTGCTGTCTGGCACCCACGGGCAAATTGTAATAAATAGTAACAACTTATAAAAAGTAGTAACAACTTAAAATAAGCAGTAACAACTTATAATAAGCAGAAACAACTTATAATAAGTAGTGTCTTTTCAGATAAATAAAATCGGAGACAACTCAAACAGTTACTCAGTTACATAAAGAAAAATACTTGTAAGGCTACAACCATTTTAATAAGTCTAACGCTTTATTTACGAGTTGTTTCCTCGGAAACCTTTTTCGCAATGACGAGCGTGGCTCACTACATTCTTCCAAGCCACATGGCGTAATTTACGCGCTCGTTACAGCCTTTGATACTACATCTCGAGGGGATTTCTTTTCCGTTTGTTATTATTTTCCGACCCACGGCTTTCTATGAGGACGTTGACCTTAACTTGTAGAAAAGAAATTTTAATTTTAATTATTATTGTTATCTAAGGCCCGCTATTACGCGAAAGCAACGAAACAAAGATTTTTTTTATTGCACCTAGTTTGATATGAAGAGTTGTGATGATCAGGTGCAAAAAAAATACAGCTGGTAGAAAAACCATAATGAGTTTAAACGCAGTAGAATTTTAAAAAACATTCTCATTGTCATACATTATTGGTATGTTCATGTCAAGTCATACGTCTCTGTTGATTCATATGTGTGAGGTCATGAACGCTTAGTGATACATGTCTGTCTAGTCATATATTTCAGTCACACATAAATCTAGTCATTAATACCTAGTCGAACATATTTAGTCATACATTTCAAGTTATGCTAATTCAAATAGTCATAATTTTTTTTAATTTAGAATAAAACGAAATTATTTCGATGGTAACAAACGTTAAGTTGCTTCGTGTAAGTATGTGAGTGATTTCTTATAACATATCGTCACGCCTTTTCCCCAAAAGGGCTGGCAGAGGTGTAATACAACACCCACACTTCACCAGACGATATTCAGTCCCAAATGTGACAGGGGCGAGTCTGTCGTTATACACCCGGCTCCAATCATGTAGCAGATGACATACAATACGCACATATGTTTACACAATGAACAAATTAGTGCTTGCCGTCGGCTGGGATCGACGCGCTCCCTCTGGCTTGAGAGCCGAGCGTTCTTCTAACTAGGCTCATCGCCATAGTGATTTCTCACTGATTTCATATGAACTGCTCTACTCAAAAGCTCATCTACCTAAGCTATTAATTCGATGTCTAGGACCAATGAACTCACTGCGTCGCCTCCTTGTTTACACGTATTCACACTGTAGACACACTTAAGGTTGACAATGTGTGAATGTGATATGAATAGAGCACTTAATCTTCACACTAATATTTTAAGCATGAAAGTTTATGAGTGAGCGAGTGAGATAATGTGTATGTGTACTGTAATGAGATGTGGGTAATGGGTATGGGTGGATGTGTATTAGTATGTTTGTTTGTGAAATTCAGAATGAAGGAAGCTCATGTACCTACTGGATTAAAAGATAGAGTACTTTTTAAGGGTAGCGGGTAAAATTGAAGGGGCGTAGCTAGTCTTCTGTATCTACATATACAATATCGATGTGTGTATGTAATTATGTATGTATGTAGGTATGATCCCTGTGGACTCCAAACGGCTCCGATTTTGACGAAATTTTAAGGCCACCTTCAAAAAAGCACTGCAATTGATCATATGAAGTTTGGCGGAGAATAAAATAAAACTAGTGGATCTGTTAGTAGCTTTAGACCTCACGTTACAAAAAAAATCATATCTCCGCCATTTTGAAGAAATTTCATAAACTGACTCGACAAAAAAAAACTACCTATATAAATATTGAACCTATACTCACAAAATTTCAAGAGAATCGCTCAAGAAATGTGACTTATAGAGAAAGACAGAGATCCGGACAGAATTCGGACATTTAAAAACTTATTTTTCGAAGCTAAAGCGCATAAACGCTTCACTCGCCTAACGCTTGCTCGTCAAAAAACAAAATTCTGTACTCACAGAGAGTTCGCCGTGCCTAGAAGGTGAAACCGCGGGCCCAGCTAGTCCTAATCCTAATCCTAACTAATATTATAAACGCGAAAGTGAGTTTGTTCGTTTGTTTGTTTGTAATGCTTTCACGTCTCGACTACTCAACCAATCGTCTTGAAATTTTGCATACACGTTGTCTGGGGTACAGAAAAGGACTTAGGGTACTTTTTATCCCGAAAAAAGAAACGGTTCCTGTGGGACCGCGAGTGAAACTGCGGGACCCAGCTAGTTTTCAATAAAATACAAATTGAGGTGTAATAAAAGTTACACATTCATTCAGAGTTGCCATCTACATCTATAGTAGCAATTTTGAACTTTAGCCTATTTGGCAACACTGTAAAGTTATTCCATGAATAAATTGTTGCAGTGCGAATTTGTGAGCAAAAGGCTAAGTTACAAGACAAGTTATGATGTAGTAAAAAAATATATATATTAAGAACGTTTTCACACACGGTCGCCTGACCCCAAACTAAGCAAGGCTTGTACTATGGCTGCCAAAGACTGATGTATATCCTACTAATCCTACTAATATTATAAACGCGAAAGTTTGTAAAAACGGATGGATGGATGTTTGTTACTCTTTCACGCCAGAACGGCTGAACAGATCTGGATGAAATTTGGCACAGAGATAGATCATAGTCTAGAATAGCACATAGGCACATACTTTTTAACCGCGGGTGTAACCGCGGGGCGCAGCTAGTACTTACATAAATACATATCGTCACGCCTTTCTCCTGAGGGGGCTGGCAGAGGTGTAATACAACGCCTACACTTCGCCGGACGATATTCAGTCCCAAATGTGACAGAGGGCGAGCCATATTGTAGTAGCAGATGGCATATTATACCTACGCACATCTGTTCACATAATGAACAAATTGGTGCGTGCCGTCGGCTGGGTTCGAACCCCGCTACCTCTGGCTTGAGAGGCTTTTATATTTACATATATATTTTAAATACATACTTCAATAGATATGAACATCCAGACATAAAACAAACACATCACATAAATGTTTGCCCTAGGCGGTAATCGAACCCACGCCCCCAAGCTCAGAAGGCAGGTTCACTACCAACTGAGCCACCGAGGCAGGCAAAAAGTGTGGTATTATTTATTTTTTCCGACTTAAGGGTCCGGCGACCACTTTAGATACTTTAGACAAACTTCGCATTGGCAGACATGGCCCCTTCCAAATGCGGATATTTTTCATAGCTCTGTTTCCTTTTCGAGACGTTTTTCTTTTAAAATGCATAAACATAGGGGCGGAGATATAGTTCATTTATTTGTACATGCTTAATTTCATCATAATCTGACAAATGGCTTCCAAGAAATTTGAAAAGCGCGTTTGTATAAAAAAAATTATAGCGTCGTGGAACCAAAAAAAACATAGGGTCAACTGGGGCAATTGCGTCTTTAAAGGATTACAGACAAACTCTTCACAAATTAGGCAACTAACGCCCGCCATCTTGTACAGATTATTGCCATCAAAGATTTAAAAAAATGTAGGTGGCACCTAATTTTTATTTATTTATTCGAGTATTAATTTACGTCATTTACTGACAAAAAACCCTGAAGGGTTTGTCAGTAAATGACGTAAATTAATACTCGAAAGACGTAATTACCCCACAGACGCATTTGCCCCAGTCGACCCTACAGTCGAACTGAGAACCTCCTCTCGAAATGAAATGAAAATGTTATTTCTTGTTATTCCTACCCTTATTCCACTCAAGCGGGGAACCATTAAAATTATTTCTATAATAACACAGCGATTCTCATTATAATTTACTAACCACACCAAACACAAGCAATTAAGCATAGACATGTCGGTATTAATGTACATACTCGTACCTACATTAATTTGGCCTGGATCAACTATAGGCAGGCGTAATTAGAAATTCATTAACCTTACCAAAGCCTCCGGGTAATATTACATGCACCTACCTTGTATCAAATCTCCATCGATATTCGTTTAATTGACTTGATTGGATTAATATTAAATGCAAAATTTCGCAAATGAGGAAGTGTGTGTATAAGATGTGTGTGTTTTGTTTCAGCATTCTAAAACGACTCAAATGGTTTAAATGAAACTAGCTACGATCCGTGGTATTAACTGCGGTTGAAAAATATTTAGTAATATTGCTTATGTCTCTGATATTCTAGTATATAATCTATCTCTACACCAAGTTTTATCTAGATCTGTTCAGCCGTTCTGTCGTGCTTGAGTAACAAACATCTATAAATTAAAACTTTCGCATTTATAATATTAGTGGGATTAAGTATCCTTATCCTAAACAGCCTTTTTCAGCACATTGCTAGGTACTTACCTATAAGCCTCTCTTTCTGCTCGTTTGTCATCAAACACATTAAACTTGTCTGGAAAAAAATGCTCTAAAAATTACAAAAAAAAAACCTAAATGGTTTAAAAAAAATTATAAAGGTGATGCTACCCTGGATTGACACATATTAATGCTATTTGTATTACCTATATCATGTAAGAAAGCGGGTGCAATCGAGGGTTGTAGCTAGATAGAATAAAATACAAATAATGAAAACAACATTAATCATCAACTTGACAAATTGTCAAAACTTTTAAATGATTATGTCTAATTAACATGTGAAAAGAGTCCGAATTTTACGATCGAGGATCGAACACTTTCAAAGAAATAACTATAAATAATTTCTAATATGTCAAAAACGATTAGGTAGTATTTGTCAGTTTCTAACAATTGAATAAAAATTAACCTCTGCCAGCCCATTGGGGGAAAAGGCTTGACGACAAGTATGTAAGTCAGTTCCAAAAAAAAATCGTTATACTGGCTACGAGTAATTTTATCTAATACAAGCTCTTTTGTCCGCGGGTCTCCTTAAGCCTATGTCACTCAGGGATATGTAGCTTTCTAATGGTGATAAGAATTTTGAAATCGGACCAATAGTTTTGAGTATATTCACTACAAACATACAAAGATAAAAAAATTTCCTCTTTATAATATTAGTGTAGAGTACAATGTGGATAATCGCATAGAAAATTCATTTAACAAAGAACCAATTCAACTTCAAAGTTTTCAAAAACGTTTAGAAAGAAAAATCTTTCGAAGAAATTGCATCAATCCAGTAGAGATGGTCCAATCTCAGTTCGTTTGGTATCAATACCGTAGCGTCTAGCAAGGTACTGAGGGGTAATTCAGCTAGCTAAAGCTGATGCTTAAGACGCGGTCTTACCATGATTTTCCAACCGCACACACGTTTACATAAGCCGCTTTATCTAGAGTTGAAAATCGTAAATAATTTTTGATTGGAAAATGGGATTGGCGCCTACAATTACATTTTCTTGCCGTTTGTATAGGTACTAATCGTAATAAGAAGACAAATAAAAATAAGTTACCTACTCGGTTAAACTTTTGAGAACTATTCTGGCTATTTAATAATCGAAAAGAAATGTGTTGTAATCGCTGAAAATTTAGAGAACTACGATCAAACAGTTTTTTTAAGAAGATAATTTTTGTGATTTTTTTATTGCAAAATGGGAAAGATTTACAAAATTTTACTCCGCTTAAACTGTTTTTGGTTGTTTTTTCTACTAGCTCTATGTTTTGCACCTGATCACGACAATTCTGTATGTCAAACTAGGCGCAAACAAAATACCTATTTTTGTTGATTTTGTGATAATACCGGGCCTTGCGTTTGGCAAAAATTGACTGGGAACATTTTAGTATCACTAAAGTCTCACAAACGCAATCTTTTTTTTTATGTAGAATAGGTCGCCGTTTGACCACCAACTCGCCTGATGTTAAGCGACGTTGTGGTCTAAGATGAAGCACAACGACCTATAAGGTACTTATTCACTCTAACCTTGAAGTTTTGTAGAGTGAAGAAGTACAAAGACGGCAGTTGAGTGAGGCGCTACAAGTGCTCTACTGCTCAGACCCGTCTTCGGAATGGTTACACCGGACTACATCCCGAAACACGACTAGGTCATTTCACGGCATGGCTTGGTCCGGTGGGTGGTAACTAGCCACGGCCGAAGCCTCCCACCAGAGTTTGCTACCCGGTTAGCACTACCCAGGGACTACGTGTAGGGAAACAGAATAGAGTACACTCCTACGGACGTGGGTAGCTCAGCCCCCAAAAATCCAATCTAATGCAACGTCAAAGGTTTAGTTAAGCATCGGGTTTTGTTAGCTGAATTGCTCCCCCAGATCTAAATGAGCTTCCTTTCAGTCTGGGAAGAAACGTTTACTTTGGATATGAATTTATTTTGTGTAGGTAGCATCTGTAGTACTTACTAGTTGCACCCCGCGGTGTTACCCGCATTTGAAAAGAAGCCTATGTGCTATTCCAGACTATAATCTATCTCTGTGCCAAATTTCATCTCGATCCGTCAGCCGTTCTGGTGTGATTGAGATTTTTGACTGCCTCGGTGGCTCAGTTGCTAGTGAACCTGCCTTCTGAGTTCGGGGGCGTGGGTTCGATTCCCGACTAGGGCAAACATTTATGTGATGAACATTTGTGTTTGTCCTATGTCTGGGTGTTAATATCTATTTAAGTATGTATTTAAAAATATCTAAGTATGTATATCAGTCTCTGACAGCCATAGTACAAGCTTTGCTTAGTTTGGGGTCAGGCGACCGTGTGTGGAAGTGTCCCGAATTTATTTATTTAATTTATTTATTTGAGTAACAAACATTCATCCATTCATCCATCCATCTATCCATCTATGCAAGCTTTCGCATTTATTATTAGTGTGATGAATAAGAATAAGATTATCCAGATACGATAATCGACCGAGAGAGCGAAGCGTCTCTGCTTCAGCTTCGACAAAAATGTGTATGTCCGAATTCTGTCCGGATCTCTGTCCAGGGGGGCTATTCCTGCGCGTGAGATGAGATAAGATTTTATCTTCGTCACTCTCACACATATGACGTTTCAAACGAGAGCAACAAGGACGACAAAAGGTGAGATGAAAATCTTAAATCTCCGAATAGGGCCACAGGTCTCTGTCTTCCTCTAAAGATCGCATAAAAATATAGCTCCGCAATTTTGAAAAAAATCCAAAAACTGACTCGACAAAAAAAAATCTATACAATTATTATCGAACCATCTAACAAAATTTCACGTGAATCTGTTTAGGGATGCGACACAGTTTCAACCGTATTGCCATGATACATGGTTTTGGTCAGTGGGCTCTCTCACTACTACGTTTCATGCATTTCCAACAAAAGTAGTAGAAATCTACTTTTTCGTGATGCATTCGTGAGTACTCGTTCGTGATGCATTCGTAGATAACATCTTCACATCTCAGATGGAAATAGGATCGTATTGAAATTCGAGTATATGCTGCTTTCTATAGAAGGCTTATAATATAGCCTTGAGAGATTCATTGAAAGAAAATCCGTGGCACGTAGGAATAACTGAACAACTCGACTTGCATGTTTTTTTTTTTATTGGCTTAAACGCTTCCTTCGTATGCGCTTTACTATATATAAAAAAATCAGCCCGAAATATCCAATAGTTTTAGAGCAATCGCGTTTTGTACATCTCGACAACCTTACATTTTATGGTGTTTTACTTGATAAAACGACTTATCAAGTGTGTGTTTGTCAACGAATATTGACATCTTGAATTATCAACATCAACTCATGTTCAAAATATTGAAGATCTCGACTTATACACCTAAGCCTTTTCTGCAAAGATTAATTTTAACTTGACAAATTGAGATGTCTAGCATAAGTTTGTGTATGAATAATTGTCATCTTGATTTATCAACTTACACTCACATTCAAAATACTGGATATCTCGACTTATACACATAGCCTGTTTCTGCTTCCATTGACAAATCGAGATGTCAAGTTATGGCAAGCCAAATATTTTTGTTTAAAAAGTGAAATTATCACATGTTCACTTTTACCTTTGCCGTGGTGATTTAGTTTTCATCTGCAATAGCAAGATATCAAGTTGTTATCTACCCGAGCCGGATATTTTTTATGTACCTACTGGAGCCTAAACGCCAACAAACATGCCATGCAACAACGTGAAGTAAATATAAAAAATATAGTATAATGCTGTACATTATTGGTGACTATTACTATCATTGGTGTACTATGTACCTACCTACATGCATACTTACACAAAAGATTCAAATCAATACAGGGTTGATTGATAGCGGGGTGCAAAGCCGTAAAGAGACGCTAGCATAGATCATTTAGACCCTTTAGAGTCATGGTTGTCTAAAACGAAGTCTGACAATTTTTTAAATCTGTGTTTTAAGGTTTTTGGGGAAAAACACAACATTTTACTGTTAATTACCAATGATGGCAATTAGAATAAGAAGTCTTTTTTTTTCACTTTATTTAATTAAAATAATAGTCATAGCACCGCGACAATCCAACTAGAAAAGAAAGATAAACCATTTAGAGTAGAAAAGGGTGTCAGACACCCTCTAGGGTGTAGACCCTCTACCTCCAAAACTATTCTCAGCGGTTGTCGAAACAATCTTTAGGAGACTTAACTGGGAAAACCTCGGAATCAATGTCGACCGAGTCTCCCTAACACAATCGAGGTTCGCAGACGATATATATATAATGTTATTTGCTGAAACACCTAAAAACATATAGCAAATGATACTTGAACTAGCGGATGAAAGTGAGAAGAAAGGTTTAAAGTTGAATCCAGAGAAAACAAAGGTAAGGACAAATGGGAAGAAAACCACCATACATCTAGGAAATAACCAAATTGATTACACTGATGAATATATCTACTTGAGACAGCTAATAACACAAGAGGTCCCTATACGCAAAGAAGTTGACAGAAGAATAACAAATGGCTGAAAGAGATACTGGAGTCTGAGAGAAGCCATGAAAGATAAAACTCTTCACATTAATGTAAAGAAAAAACTTTTCAACACCTGCGTACTACCTGTTTTAATGTAAAATCAGAAGACTCAAATGGCAATGGGCAGGGCATATGATAAGAGGCCAAGAGAAATGGAGCAAAATTGTGACACGATGGTGCCCTAGGAAAAGGAAAAGGGGCAGACCAAAGAAAAGGTGGGATGATGACATTAGACAGGTAGGTAGCAGAAGTAACTTGGAATAGAGTGGCCCAAGATAGACAGGAATGAAAAAGGTTGGAGGAGATCTTTGCCGATTGGCAAACAGACCTACAAAAAATAATTAAGTATTAGAATAGATTAAGATTAGTTTAACTACCAAAATATACTTATAAATCCACACTCATAGTTTTTAGTTCTTAATACTTTGTAAATAGATACTAAGTTGGTCTGAATAAAGGGGTATATTATTATTTATTAATATTATTATTGATCGAAGTAATGTGTAAGCAATCTAACAAAACATGTATTAAGCATGTTTATCAGACATTTTTACAGATTTTTTACAGCCACTTAAGATTACGAAAATTTTCAAAGATTTTTTAAAACGGTTTTTTGAAGTCGTTTAAAATAATAATTAGAAAAGCTTTTTTAAATAAGACCTTTTATAAGTAGGTATTTTTATCTTGTAGTGTGTTTGATTAATATTTTCTTATTTGTAGAACTCAACGATTGCCAACTGTTGATTTCTCGGGATAATAAGTCTAGCCTATGTGTTAATTTAGTGTATACTCTAAATAATTCATTTTAATTAGAAACAAATGCGTTTCCATTGTGTTTTTTCCATATGTTTTAAAAATAATTTTAATAAGTTAGTGAAAATAGTTTTTAGATTATGTAAATGTGCATATAATTCTAAAAAATAAATATTTAAAATACTAAGACTTTTTTTACATTTTGCATTATATGCTGAAAAGTAAGATATATCTTGTAAAGTAGTAATAATTACTTGACAAACTATATCTGTTTGAAGTTGTCATTGGTTTACTAATGAGAAATAATGCTTTTTCCATTGAAATAACTAAGGAAACCGATAAAAATAATCCGTACTCAGATGGTGAATAACTGGATAATTGTCCTTAAAAGCCAAAACTTGGTCTACAAGTCGAGTTATCAACTTATTCAAGGCATTTCAGCTGTTTGACAAGTCTATTATTATGTAAACTATAAGTTTTTTCGTTAAATTCTTGAAACCATACGAAAGAGGGCCTCAAGTAACCCTCAAAACAACTTTGACATCATCGTTTATCTAACTTACCGACTAAACAGAAAATGTCAAACTTTAAAATGGCTGCCCTGAAAAATTGACGTTTTTGCGATGTTCAGTTATTCCTGCGTGCCACGGAAATATTCAGCGAATCTAAAAGGGTAAGAAATGAATAAGAAGGCTGAAAGGCCGACCAATATTTCTATTTGCTATTCATGTTCACCACTATAATATTACGTTTTTGTTATTCTTGTGTTCAGAATTGTTTGCTATAAGCTCGTTCTATTGAGAATGATCAAGTAGACCAAGAAGATCGATCTTGAAGGTTGTTGTTGTTACTCTTACAATATTTAAAGGTTTAAAGTTTTAAAGACATTTATTCTCAATAAAGACATTACATTTCACTCACTTGAGAACAATACTAAACATCAACAAAATTGCAATGTCGTCGTATCTAGCAAGGCTACCAACCCTCTCAACGTATTCATTTGCTTAGAAGACTGTGATCGGATTTTCTTTGGTAATTAATCAATTGAAGTTTTGATAGCCTAGTTTTTAAAACTCCTTCCACACGCTACAATTTTACGACCGATTTGACTCGATTGCCAATCAAATTGTGTGATGTGGATAGCACGTTTTAGTTTTAGTACCTGGATGGCCGAGCTTTGCTCGGTATTTTTTTTAAATTTTTTAATTGTGTTTTTTGGATAATAAACAATTGATTTTAGTCTAACCTCAAAGCAAACACTCATTGACTTCGTGTTACTTAACAACGCCATCTGCTGTTGTATCGTTAAAGCAATTAGTTGCTCACAAAAAATAGTAGTATTATTATTCGCCAATAGATGTCAGGAAGAGTCATATTTTTCAGTTGAGATTGATTATCGATAAAACACGAATAAAATGATATTTTCTAAAAATGATTCCTAGCTAGATCGATTTATCGCCCCCGAAACCCCCCGTATACTAATTTGTATGAAAATCGTTGGAGCCGATTCCGAGATTCCAATTATATATATATACATATATACAAGAATTGCTCATTTAAAGGTATAAGATACAAATAATTAAATTAATAAACCTCCGACCAGCTAAGAACACTCCTCAAATTCAACTTTAATACAAAAAAATCTAAATCACACACACACACACACACACACACACACACACACACACACACACACACACACACACACACACACGTCAAACTTATAACATCCCATCGTTTTTGCGTTGGGAGTTAAAAACCCGATTAATCTAGCAATCGCGCACTGTCGTCGTCGTCGTACCGCGTGGAGAGTAGCAATGTAAGTATCGACATGCAATTCTCTAAAAACAATGCACAAACTACTTTTCCTAACAAAAACAATCTATGAAGTCAACGGAGACGAAAACTTTATAAAAACAGCTGAAAAACTAACTCTCGCAAACAGTAGAAACAAAGGACTGGAACGCAGTTTAGCTTAAAACTTAATTAAAGTGAAACTGTAATAAAGTCCGTTGCAGCGTCACGAAAGCACCAAATTGCAAATTTTAAAACTGCTTTTTTAGAGGTGGGACACTCGAATAGGTAAAAAACAAAGAAGGCTGCTCGACAGGTATTTATTAGAAAAAAATCTTACATTCACTTTCCATCATCTCTTTCCAATCATTTGGAATTATTTGGACGTGTCGTCGTTACATATTGTGTTCGTGTAGCGTGTTGTAACAGTTCGTCAGTCTCGAGCATTGATACGAAACGATAATACGCCAGTCGCGGCAAACGGCTCCCCGAATTCGATCGGCTCAAGTCAGTCCCCACTTTAAGAATATGTATTGCATGGCTCATGGAATGTGTCCATACTGTCCATACTAAACGCATGCGAACGATACTTTCCTACAATTAAGCTACACATCGCGCAGCAGCGGAACAATGTAGGAAAAGCTACGTATTGTCATCACACTTGCTAGTTTATGTTTGAGCTTGTAAATGTGTGAGTGTAAGTGTGTATGTATGTATGTATGTTTACTCCTATACGCGTAGCGGATTTAAATAAAATTTGAGATGGAGATTAAATTGAGCCAAGCGTAAATCAGCAGCTTTTATCGTTTTTCCAGCAAAAACAGGCCGGCAAAAATGAACCGGCGAAACCACATTACGCCCATCACTAAATATTTACGAGTCATCTTACAGTTAAATGTCCTCGACGCTTCCAGTCTATTTTATCTGCATTTCCAGGAAATTGCTTTCATTTCCTTGAAATTACAAGAGTTATGGTTTATTCAATATCCTCTTATATTATCTACCATCTGCGAGGTGTGTTTTCTAAAATATTTTGCACTCGCTTTGATTTTTATTTTCTTTAAGTCATTTTAACCGTTTTTTTTTTTTGTCAAATAAAAGCAATAACTGTTTTTTTTATTTATTTTCTGAAGTTGACCACATGTTAACGTTGCTTAGAATTTAATTATGAATGGATAGCTTCGCACTGCAGTTTCAAAGGTATGCAACGTGCTTTTCCAGACTTTAATCTATCTTTGTGCTAAGCTTCATCCAGATCCGTTCAACTGTTCTTGCGTGATTTGGTAACATTTTGGTTACAAACATCACGAATTCATGTCATTCTTCTCGAATTTCGCATTTCTAATATTAGTGTGAAGACGTGTGATTGCACATGTTTTTGTCTAAACGTACACCCCAAATACAATATGTTGAGGCGTGGTCCAGACTCTAATATAAGTCTAATATAGGTCTATTAAATAGTCTAATATAGGTCAAACAAAAATATAGAAAAAGTCTATCTCGAGATGTTCCAACGAGAATTTAAAGTCATGGTATTATAATATGTTCTGTGGCATGCAGGGCTATTCACAACCATTCGGTAACGTTTCCGTTCGGATTTCAAAAAATGTAAACCTAAATTATTCGAATCTCAGTCTATGTTCATAAGTTTTTAAACGTGATTAATTCTTCCGATCGGATTTTTACTTGATTTCCTATTCCAAAATGTGTAAAAGTAGACTGAGATTCGAACAATTTGAGTTTGAAATTTCTGGTATCCGATCGGAAACGTTTCCGAAACGTCAGCCAGAGTCAGCAAAAACAGGCGGACGACGAGGGAAAATATTTTAATATTCCCAATAAATATTGGGATCCAATCGGAAACGTTTCCGAATGATCGCAGCCAGAGTCAGCAAAAACAGGCGGACGACGAGGGAAAATACTTTAATATTCCCAATAAATATTTCCAACTGTGATGTTGGCCTTCAAGCGTTAAAAATATACTTTATCCCATTAAATAACATAAAATATGCATTGACCAACTTACAAGTCCGTCCCTAACCGTCCGCTGGTTAACGCTTTCCCTCAGACTTTTATGTTTTAACAGATAATAAAGATAGCTCAAAAACCCAGGAAAAATACTAATAAAACCGCGTAAAACAGATAATATTTATGGCCCATATAAATTATAGAAAAGCTAGAACAACCTATTTCCGAAAAAGCTCTTTAACTTTTAAAAAGATAAAGCTTCTTCCAAGTTGTCTACGAGTGTGCTTTACGGCATATAATCATCTGAGGGGCTATAACATCTCTAATGCTTTATTGCCCAATAAAGTACCGATCCTCTGATCCTACCAGCGAAACTCATTCGTCTTGCTTTTATTGCTGCTATAAAATATATTTGGAAAAGTTTGTTCCTTATCTTAAAGTTTAAACATGCTTTCGTGGCTTGAAGCTGAGTGCTACTTACGTGCATAGTGCTACTTAGTCCATAACTAGTGTTGTTAGAGCTGATTTACACACAGGAGCTAGTTAAGGCCCGGTATTACACGAAATCAACGAATATAAGTATTTTGTTTGCGCCTAATTTAATATGAAGAACTGTGATGACCAGGTACAAAAATATAAATAATACAACTGCTAGAAAAATTAACCAAAATCAGTTTAATCGCAGAAGAATTTTGAACACTATTGTAAGTTTAGAAAAAATAATCTAAAAAGTATCTTCTTAAAAAACTATCGGAACGTAGTTCTTAAAATTTTCAGGGATTACTCAACATTTTTTTTCGATTATTAAAAAGCCAGATTAGTTCTCTAGTTTAACCGGGTAGCAAACTCTGGTGGGAGGCTTCGGCCGTGGCTAGTTACCACCCACCGGACCAAGCCATGCCGTGAAATGACCTAGTCGTGTTTCGGGATGTAGTCCGGTGTAACCGTTCCGAAGACGGGTCTGAGCAGTGGCGCACTTGTAGCGCCTCACTCAACTGCCGTCTTTGTACTTCTTCACTCTACAAAACTTCAAGGCTAGAGTGATTGAGTACCTTATACATAGGTCGTCGTGCTCCATCTTGGACCACAACGTTGCTTAACATCAGGCGAGTTGGTGGTCAAACGCCGACCTATTCTAAATAAATAAAAAAAAAATTAAAAAAACCGAGCAATTTATTCTTATTTGTGTTCTTATGACGATTAATACCCATGAAAACGGCAAAAAAATGTATTTCTAGGCGTCGATCTCATATTCCCATCCAATTTGCCATCCCAATTTCCCATCCATTTTTAACTCTTAATGAAGCGGCTTAAGTAAACGTATGTGTGGGTAGATGATCTTGGAATGACCGAGCCTTAACTTGCCGTGTTAGTTGTTCCGCGTGTTTCAACACGGCGTTTGGTCGTTGACGTACGACAACTAAACACTAAACGGCAAGTTAACTCGCTACTGTACTTCTTGATGTGTACTCGTATGTAAGTCAGCTTTTACAGTTTCCGTAGAGTGAGCTCGGCTATGAAAGCAAATGATCCTAGTAGCGGATCAAAGGGGTGAACCGGTAAGGGGTCAATCCGACCCCCGCAAAAGCACTTACTAGTATCTATGACTTAACATTTTGCGTGCTTTTTAAGTATTTCTGAGTTTACCTGATAAAGTGTATTGATCCTCAGCTGTCATCTCTCTCCGAAATTGTATTCCGAAAGTGTATGTCTGAAACCGTCCGTATCTAAAAAATTGCTGAAGTAAAAAATGTTCGCTTTGTAAATTATAGGTTATCTGTTTCGTACATTTTGAGTACCAATAAAACAAGAAAGATTATTAAAAGAAGGAAAAACCCGGCTGCTACATATTGTACCATAGAGATGTCAATTCCACTATCGAGACGATTCAAATGACACCTCACATGTCGAAGCTATGATGTCTATGAAGCTGTTTAGGCTGTAGAGCGTGCCAAAGAAACCTCATCTATCCATACATACCCACATACATAAATACATACAAACACTCGATAAACGATAACTCCTTCTTTCGCATTCGAGTAAAAATTGGTTTGGGTATTTGAATCGTCTTATAGTGGAAGTGACATAGGGTACTATCACAAAAATTCAAATTCACACAATATTTTAACTATAATTATCCGGAGTTTCGGACTACATTAAATTTTGTCTTGGGTTTTTTTGTTCACCTTAATACTCGTAATAAAACATGTTATATTTTCTACTTCTTAAATGTTTGTATATGTTTGATATAAAGATTGTGATGATCAAGTGCAAAAAAAAGCTGGTAGAAAAAACAACAAAAAACAGTTTACAGAAGCAGAATTTTAAAAATAAAGAAGAAAGAAAAAGTATCTTTTTAAAAACAGTTTTTATAAGTATGGTTCTTTAAATTTTCAGGGATTGCTTTACATTTTTGTTACGATTTTAATAACCATCGAGAAACTTATTCTTATTTGTGTTCTATTAGGATTCATACCAATAAAAACGGAAAAAAAAAATGTAAATCTATGCGCCGATCTCATTATACCATCAAAATGAAATACGATTTTCAAATCTAAATGAAGCGGTTTAAGTAAACGTGTGTGCGGGTGAAAAATTCTGGTATAACGGAGCCTTAAGGCTCAGTATCACACGAAATCAACGAAAACAAGCTTTAGCTAGTTTGAGCCTAGTTTGATATGAAGAATTGTGATGATCAGGAGTAAAAAAATACAGCTGGTAGAAAAACAAACGAAATCAATTTAACCAAAGCTTAATTTTGAAAATAATTATTATTTGGAAGCGTCGGGTGTCCGGAATGCTGGCTTTTACTTTGCACAGAAGCTGAGCATTGCCATTCAACGTGGCAATGCCGCCAGCATTCTGAGGACCTTTCCTTCCACTAATGGTCTTTTAGTTTACATTTTTGTAATTTATTTTAGTTATTATAAGTTCTAGTTTTTAGTTAAAAGTTTAAGTTTTCTTTAATTTTCTGTTTTTATTTTAAGTTGTGTACAAATAAAGCACGCTGTAATTCAAGTCTACAATGCATTATTTGAAAATAAAAATCAAAAAAAGTAACTTCTCAAAAAAACTGTTCGCACGTAGTTCTCTAAATTTTCAGCGAAAACAACCCTTTTTTTGGATTATTAAATAGCCAAATTAGTTCTCAAAACTTTAACCTAGTTACTTATTCGTGTTTTTATTAAGAGTAATACCAATAAAAACGGCAAGAAAATGCAATTCTACGCGCCGATCTCATTTTACCATCAAATATGACTCAAATATCAAATATGAATATATACGATTTTCAGCTCTAAATAAAGCAGCTTAAATAAACGTGTGTCACGTACCCAGCCTCAAATTAAGAAGTTCGGATTCAAATATCGCACTGCTGATTAACCATCCATTTAGTCACTTTACAGTTTTCACTTCAGTCGCTTAGAGATCGCATTATCTTTGCTTCTATTGTGAGTGAAATACTAAAGCATATTTCCGCATTAAATATACTCGTAGCTAGCCTACAAAGGGGTGGCTACCGGCTCTCAGCGGAACTGTAATAAGGGATTATCCGGTTCCAGACGGGACAGGGATGGATCCGTGATGTAATTGTTCTCGCCCCAAACCAGAGGCTACCTAAATCTCGCTTACATTTAAACATGGACGTACATTATTTTAATAGGTTGGTTAGCAGTAATTAAGGTATTTTGATGGGTTATGGTTGATTATAAAATATTCCTATCAAAGTAACTAAGGAAAGCACTAGATGTATTTTTGAAGTTATACTTCTTTTGACGCGATGGAGAAAAATGATGAGAGTGAATTTTTACGATGCGCGCGCACACCGACACCTAAATTCTACATCGTGAAGTTAGTTCTAGGTGGCATGTAAATCGATAACTATGTTCAAGTTGTATATTCTAGTATTTTTATATTTAAAACACGTGTTTCGTAGGAGTACAATTAAACAGTGAATAAATAAATTTTATTTAGGTGTTTTTATTAAATCAATTTCATATACGACGGTGATAGTATTTACTAATAATTTATTATTTATTAGTATAATAATATCTATATACATTGAATATGAGTGATAAAACTGATTTAAATAAACTGTTTTGAGTGCATTTATAGAATTGAGGTTTTTAAACAATGGACATATTCATGGATTTCATGTTAGTTTGTACCTACTAATAATTAGGAACCACTTTAATTTAGGTACCAACATTGAAATCGTGAAAACAAAATCAGTGATCTTTTTTTCCGTTTCATACACTTCGTTGAGGTTATTTTTTTGTGGTATAGCTGTTTTTTACGTGATTGGATTATTATTGGTCCAAAAAAAAAAAATTTGTTCATAACTATGAGTACAATGATATTCTCCAATTGACAGTCGTTTATAGATGCACAATTATTTACCTTAAGAGTTCACACTAAAATCGATCTTTCTTGCCAATTATGAGACGTGTGCAAAAATCGAATTTTTATTAAGTACTATCTGCACCCCGCGTTTTTACACGTGGTTACACAGAGGCCGTAAATTTTTTTGAAACGAAAGGTACTCTATGTCCTTTTATGTATGGACAACGGGTACATGTATAGGTACACGTTATCCATTGCAAAATTTCATGCTATTAATCTAGTTACCTATCCTACTAATATTATAAACGCGAAAGTTTGTAAGAATGGATGTTTGTTACTCTTTCACGTAAAAACTACTGAATGGATTTTAATGAAACTTTACAATAATATAGCTTATACATCAGAATAACACATAGGCTACAATTTATAAAGATATTGTGTGAATTGACCAAAATATAACGAAAAGTTTCAAGTAAAGGGCGGTCCGACGCACGGCAGGTGAGGAGGGGGAAGAAGTCACTCATCGCTGCGCGCGACCCGAACGCGGGCAGACGCGTGGGGGCAGACGTTGTTGACGGTTGTGTCTGTTTTACGAATTTTCAAGGCACTAGCAATTTGTTAAAAACGCATTGTATATAAAGTAAAATAGACCCAAAGTTAAATATTGGCAGGATATTTTTTTGTGAGGAGTTTGGGGTGGAGCACGTACAAAAATATACATAAGTAATTTTATGTTTATTATCATAGATAGGTTACTTAACTGTTAGTTACGAGTATGAAGAATTTCTTCGTTTTTACTTAAATAACATTAGATAGGTTTTAGGTAGGTAAGTAATTGGTCCTTTTTTGGTTGTTTTGGTTCATTTTTAATAATGTAAATAAACATATCATCACGCCTTTCTCTCGAGGGGGCTGGCAGAGGTGTACAACACCCACACTTCGCCGGACGATATTCAGTCCCAAATGTGACAGGGGGCGAGCCTGTCGCCATACACCGGGCTCCAGTCATGTAGCAGATGACATAATAACACAGCAGCAATAATAATCCTACTAATATTATAAACGCGAATGTTTGTATGTTTGGATTGATGTTTGTTACTCTTTCACGTAAAACTACTGAATGGATTTTTTTTTTTAAACTTAATAGGCTTGCGTTTGGCCTTCAACATGCCTGATGATAAGCAGTAATGCGGTCTACGATGGAGCACGCTTGCCTAGAAGAAACCGATTCACTCGAGACTTGAAGACACCCATATTATAAGTGTCAGGGAACACACACTCTGGCAGAGTATTCCACACTCTAGCGGTCCGTATAAGAAAAGACGAACCAAAGCGTTTTTTGCGTGTTGTTGGTATGTCGACCATAAAACGATGCCGCTTTTTCATACTCTTGGTTGTTTTATAAAAGAATGGGCTAGGAAGAATAAGGTCATGCAAACCAGATGCACACTCACCGAAATGTATCCGATAAAAAACCGATAGACCAGCAACCTTGCGCCGATGATCTAGACTTTGAAGTTTGGTCTGGACAAGGGAGTCGTTGCCAATGAGCTTCTTCGCACGTTTCTCGATGGACTCCAACGCCTCGAGCTGGTACTTGGCCGATCCATCCCAAAGGTGCGAACAGTACTCCATGCACGACCGAACCTGTGCCTTATATAATGACAGCAACTGTTCCGGCGTGAAGTACCGTCGCACCTTCGAGAGGATACCCAGCTTTTTAGCAGCTAATTGAGCCTTAGACTCAATATAGGAGCCGAAGTTGAGGGTCGAAGTCAAAGAAACGCCTAAAAGCTCCAGGCTGTTATTAATCGAGATGGATACACCTCGAAAAGTAGGACCCAGTTTGAATGGCCTCCTTTTTGCGGAAAACGGACACGCCTGGGTTTTAGCCGCGTTGAACTTGACCAGGTTGGCATCACCCCAACTGGAGACTGCCTGGAG
Organism: Peribatodes rhomboidaria; assembly: GCA_911728515.1. NCBI lineage: Eukaryota > Metazoa > Arthropoda > Insecta > Lepidoptera > Geometridae > Peribatodes > Peribatodes rhomboidaria. The sequence goes on from OU452190.1 coordinate 7,100,143, forward strand.
AGACAAGTTCAAGCGCTCGACCATGTCAGCCCTTAGAGACCGGATTTGAGACCCACTAGACTGTGCGCTAGACTTATTGCTTTCCACAACAGTGCTGTCATCTGCATACCCAAAGATACCGGGCTTAAGCAGATCATTAATGTGCACCAGGAAGAGTGTCGCAGAGAGCACGGATCCCTGAGGAACCCCGGCATTTATATTCATTCGATCAGACGAGCAACCGTCAACGACAACTCGAATGGATCGGCCCCTCAGAAAATCCGAAATCCACGCAACAAACCTAGCGGTCAAGCCAAACGAAGTGAGCTTGCTGATAAGACTGTCATGCCAAACCCTGTCAAAAGCTTTGGAGATGATTTTAATTAAACTTTACAATAATATAGCTAATAGCATCAGAATAACACATAGGCTACAATTTATAAAGATATTGTGTGAATTGTCCAAAATATGACGATTAGAGTCAAGTAAGTAGGAAAAAATCTACCATCAGCGAGCTATTCTGGCGTGCGCTGGAAAAACCGCTAGAGTTACGAGTACACATGTGTAATGTATGATGGAAATATTCATCTTAAATAGGCCTACAAAAAAGTCCGCCGCGGTATAAATCTATATCTTATGCGTAAGCCATTATAGTGATCACACTAATATTAAAAAGGAGAAAGTTTGTGATCGTTCATCTTCGCGCTCAAACTGCTGGACCAATTTTGACAAAATTCAGTATAGAAGTAGCTGACACCCTTGATTAGAACATAGGCTACTTTTTATCCGGGAAAATTTAACTGTTCGCGTGGGCTAAAAAATGCGTCTAAAACGTATAAACCACTACTTATAGATTTACACGTTTTGGACGCATTTTTGTTTTTATACACATTTTTTGATCCCTTAAAAATATAGTGTTCCCGCGGGATGAGCAAGGAAACACGTATATTAATTAATTACTATAAAGTACAATAGTATTAATTACTATAAAGGCGAAAGTTTGTGAGTGTGTGTGTTTGTTACTTCTTCACGCTCAAACGGCTGGATCAATTTTAATGAAACTTAGTGTGGAAATAGCTGACATCCTGGATTAGTACATAGGCTACTTTTTATCCCGTAAAAATATAGTGTTCCCGTGGCATCCCACGGGATCATCAGCTCTTCAGCAAGAAATCTAAATATATTAATTTGTTACTCTTTTAAACCCGAAATAATATTATAAATGCGAAAGTTTGGATGGATATTTGTTACTCAATCACGCCAGAATGGCTGAACGGATCTGGATAAAATTTGGCACAGATATAGCTTACGTCCTGGACATAGGCTATAATTCACACTCAACAATAGTCAAAATTTCCGTTTTAAATGGTAATGTTTTTGTTTACCTAGCCTGATACCTTCTATTACCTTCAGCTTCGTCTAGCCCGGCAAACCAAAAGCATCCGTGAAGTAAATGCAAGCTGCGGTGTCGTTTGAGCTGTGTAAAACCGCACGCGAATTGAACGTGGTGATCTGTCACGCAAGTTTTTCTAGGGAATACCTTTTACCTACCGACCCCGGGGGCAGGCTGGGTAGATATGTGGGAAGCTCGCCAGAGGCAGCATACCCGCTAAAACCCCTAAAAACCTTAAAAACCCTAGCTAGGGTATTCCACCTCGGCGCAAAATATCGGAGCTACGGGAACGCTCTCATAGACGACCACGGCCCCCGCAGCGCTAGCCCCTTTGGGCACCTCCCCGAGCTCTTCCTCGCCTGTGTCGAACACCAGACACATCGTCATCATCATCTACCTTGCTCGACCGGTGAGCGCCTGACATCCTAACTAATATTTTAACGCGAAAGTGAGTTTATTCGTTTGTTTGTATGTTTGTAACGCTTTCACGTCTCAACTACTCAATCGTGAAATTTTGCATTCATGTTGTCTGGGGTACAGAAAAGGACATAGGGACATACTTTTATTCCCGAAAAAATAAACAGTTCCTGTGGGACCGCGGGTGAAACCGCGGGGCGCAGCTAGTCTAATAATAAATCTGAATAATATAAGTTAGGACTAGGATTTATAATAATAATAATATCGCTCTATCATCACGGACAGGACTATTGTTGCCATAAAGCCTGATATCGTGCTGGTCGATCGGTCCCAGCGCCGGGCAGTGCTCGTCGACATCACCATCCCACATGACGAGAACCTCGTGAAGGCCGAGAAGGACAAGCTCAGCAAGTACCTTGACTTGGCTCACGAGGTAACCGCCATGTGGGATGTTGACTCGACGATCATTGTCCCGATAGTCGTCACGGTAAACGGTCTCATAGCAAAGAGCCTCGACCAACATCTCAAGAGGCTCTCGTTAGACGGTTGGATCAAGGGCCAGATACAAAAGGCAGTGATCCTAGACACGTGCCGCCGCGTATTGTCAGGAGGTTCCTCACTCTGCAGCCCTAACCACCGGTAGTTTGGGCCTCGCCCCGCTGCCGGCGGCACCCTAGTTTTTAAGTTTTTTATAGTATTTGTTTTTTTATATTCATTTATTGTAAAAAACTTAGAAATTAAGAAGGCAAATAAATATTTTGGAATAATAATAATAAAACTTTATTTCAGACTCAGGGATCCATAATAATAAGAAGAAGAATCGTAAGAAGAATAAATTAAATTAAATTATTTTTAATTTTTAAACTAACTAATTATATTTAATTTTTGAACTAACTCCGTACTTTGTGGCCACGAACAAAGAGTTTTCATTTACAGCACGGCCCTACCGTCAAATTTACACCCCTTTGTTATTCCTATGCTACACTAAAAGTGTTCGCCATGTCCGTTTCACCATTTGTATTCTGTGGAACATTGTAGGAAATTTACGAGAAGCAAGTTTTCACAAGTTTAGCTCCTCATCATCCCTGACAAAGTAAAACGGGCTACAAGCATTGAGCTATAGATAGTTACGTGCTAGAGATCGCGCTGTACTGCAGTTTGATTTGTCACTGTGACATCTTCATTTCACTAAGTCGTTGACTAAGTACGCTCGCTCTGTTATAAATAACAAATTTATTTATGTTGTTACTTTATTTTTTCAGATTTAGATTATACACACACACATTATATACACGACTAGGTCATAAGAATACTTTTCGTAACTTTTAAATGCGGGTGAAGTGCAAAATTTAAGAGAATTTTGCACACCGGGTCGTTTGACACAAAATTAAGCAAAGCTTGTACTATGGCTGTCTATGTTCCATGGCATACCCGAAACAGGAAATCCTAGTGAGGGAGCTTTATGAAAATAATAAATTCACGAAAAGTTTCACACACGGTCGCTGACTCCAAACCAAGTAAAACTTGTACTATGGCTGCCAGAGCCTGATATACCTGAAATGCCAGAGCCTGATATGACATTGTGTATTTTTTAAATATATAATATTTGCCCTAGGTTGGAATCGAACCTACGCTCCCAAGCTCAGAAGGCAAGTTCACTACCAGCTGATCCACCGAGGCAGTCAATATGAGAGCTATGTATGTGAAACGTTATTTATTATTTATGCAATTAGAATGAAGATACACTTATGAACATCAAAGTCAAAGTTATAAAACTTGACTCTGACCTAGACACACACACATCTACACAACAGGCAAAAAATTGAGGGCCATATTTAAAGAAGGCGCACTATGACTAAAATTTAATGAGACATTAAGTTAAATTTAAATTGTATGTACATATGTCTTCTCCAGTAAATAGTACATAGCAGCTCAATGCCCAAGCTAGGCTATAAGCTTTAGTGCCCTATCGTGGGTCCTTTTAGTGGCACATTGTTGTTTTACATCATATTAAGTCTACGATACATTAGGTATAGGCTTATGACACCGTTTACGAGAAAGCTGCTCTAGTTGTGTGAGGGAGTAGGTCTATGTAAAAAGATAAATAAATAAATGAACTAGCTGCGCCCCGTGGCTTTATCGATTAAAATTTATTGAAAAGGATTCTGAAAAAAGTAAGTAAATACTTAAATAAAATTATGTTAGTTCATCAAAGTCATAAATAAAGTTTTACAATAACTTTATTAAAGTTATTGTTTACTGTATGTGTGTTGTGTTGTGTGTGTATGTGTTACTTTATTAAAGTTATTGTTAGTTTAGTATGCCTAGTTTGTTTTAGATATTTTAGTGCAGAATTTTTATATAATGTTTTTACAAAAATACCATACTTATCTATTGAATTCCATATTGTTTTTTCTTTAGTTTAATCCTAACCAAAATTTTAAACGCGACAGTGAACATGTTCGTTCGTTTGTTTGTTTATTTGTTTGTTACGCTTCCACGCCTTAACTCTACCGATCTTCATAAAACTGTGTTGTCAGGGGTAATGAAAAGAACGTACTCATAGGAATTTAATCACGAAAAAAAAACCACGAGTGAAACCGCGTGGCGTGGTTAGTCAACAATATAGCATAGGTTATTACTCCTAAAGCTTAAACTTAACTTCTCCCTCGTGGCTTCTTAGGGGGGCATATACACAACCAATAAGATGTGATGATGGTAGGCCCCCTCTCTTATTTGACATGAAGATTAATATGTGTTTTGACGAATGCGTCAAAACTCGTGCAATTTGCTGGAGCTGTCAAATTAGCGCAAGAATGAAAAATTAATAGAACGGTTTATTTTTTGACGGCTTTTTTTTTTAATTTGCTTCGGATTTTATTGCGAAAATTTGTTAACTTTGGCTTTTTCTTACTAGTTTTCCATACAGTAACAGAAAAAGAAATATAATAACTCCTATTCAGAAAGCTAAATAGCTAAATATAAATAAGCTTTATTATTGTTGTGTGTTAGACAATGACATAATTACTTTTAGTTGGTAAGGATTTTAGCATTTTATCATTCCGAATGGGGCCTACATGTACAAAAGTATACAACTTATATACAGTTTTGCACTTTATTGGGCGGACTGCTAGAGTGTGGAATGCTCTATCTGAGTAAATGTTCTCTGATATACTACGTCGGACTGCCTTGGTGGCTCAGTTGGTAGTAAAACCTGTCTTCTGAGCTTGGGGGCGTGGGTTCGATTCTCAGCTAGGGCAAACATTTATGTGATCAATATTTGTGTTTGCTATAAGTCTGGGTGTTAATATCTATCTAAGTATGTATTTAAACATATCTAAGTATGTATATCAGTCTCTGGCAGCCGTAGTACAAGCTCTGCTTAGTTTGGGGCCAGGCGACCGTGTGTGAAAATGTCATATTTTTTATACTTATGATTCGTATCTTCAGACTTTGAAGTTGAGTTAATCGGACCGTCGCAGGACGCATAATTGCCTAACATCATGCGAAATGACGGACAAAACGCAAGCCTCTCAAATTAAAAAAAAAACAAAGCTGCGTGAAAATTAAAGCCTGTATTTGCGTAATTTTCCATTAATCTTTCGAGTGTCTTCCTTTGATATTGTAATTTCTAAGAAAACGAACAAATAACCATCAAACCATATTCTTGTAATCTACTTACTTACAAACATTTATAAAAGCCAATTCTGCGAACTTTGTAAGTCTGTTAATGGTACAATTATAAATATACAATTTCCATTTCCTACTTATTATTACAAATGTGAAAGTTTGTATGTACAAGAGAGATAGCCTAGTCGGAGAAGACTCGCCTCTCAAGCCTCTCGACGGCACGCACCAATTTGTTTATCGTGTGAACATTCGTGCTTATTTAATGTCATCTGCTACGTAACTGAAGCCCGGTGCATGGCGACAGGCTCGCCCCCTGTCACATTTAGTACTGAATATCGTCCGTCGAAGTGTGGGTGTTGTACACCTTTGCCAGCCCTTTTGGGATAAAGGCGTGACGAATTGCTATGAAAGTTTGTATGTGTTACCTTCACTCAAAATTTAAGAGTGTTGCTCTTGTCCATGTCGGTGGAGTAATTACCAGGCCTGGCGGTCCTCTGCTAGTGTTTTCACCTTTTTGTACGATATGACATCTGCCTTCTCTTTTATTAGTTCCACCAACTCGCCTGATGTTAAGCAACGTTGTGGTCCAAGACGGAGCACGACGACCTATGTATAAGGTACTTATTCACTCTAGCCTTGAAGTTTTGTAGAGTGAAGAAGTACAAAGACGGCAGCTGAGTGAGGCGCTACAAGTGCGCCACTGCTCAGACCCGTCTTCGGAACGGTTACACCGGACTACATCCCGAAACACGACTAGGTCATTTCACGGCATGGCTTGGTACGGTGGGTGGTAACTAGCCTCGGCCGAAGCCTCCCACCAGATTTTGCTACCCAGTTAGCACTACCAGGGGACCACGTGTAGGGAATCAGAATAGAGTACACTCCTACGGACGTGGGTAGCTCAGCCCCCAAAAGTGGTAAGGAGATGTTGATCCATTGGCTACATTTTTGCCTGGAAAAAATATTCCAAAAAAAAATTCACGGTTCCTGTAGGAAAGCATAGGCGAAACCACGGAACACAGCTAGCGTGTTCATATTTATCATATCGTCACGGCTTTAAATCAAACCACACCCACTAGTTTTATTTTGGGAATACACAAAAACGTATTATAAATCAGATTTTGCGATATTTATGCGTCTACTATGATATAAGAGGGATCGGGAAACAGCGTGCGCTGAATGATCACTTACAGAGTTTAGGCATTATCGACCGCTGGCGAGTAAGCGACGAAATATCGACTATTTTTTCTCGCTTAAGAAACGTACAATATAATTATAAATCCCGTGTGAATAAAAGAGAAACGTATATTAATAGTTGATCGCTGACTGTTCTAGTGTTCACACAGCCGCTAGCCGGGGAGAAGTCGCTCGACTAGTATGTCGCCATTCTCGCCGAGCGAGTGTCGCCCGGATAATGCTCGCTCGGGGTACACTCGCCTTAGTCGTCCCGTCGTTGCCCATCGATAACTATACTCGCTTCTCGCTGCTCGCTAACTAGTTCCTAGCTCTACTCGCTTTTCCCTCATCGCTGGTGGTCGAACATCTGCATTAAGCTTTTGTGTATTGAGCCTAAAGTACGTATGAGTATCCATAATTCTAAATTACTTTTTCAATGGAACCAATCATGTAATCTCGAAAAAATAATAATTTGTTTATTATGTCTATTTGTTTATTATGTCCAAATATTATGATAATCAACAAAACATTTTTAAGAAACAACTATTATTTTCGGTATTTTCAGAATAACTTTTAATAATTTATTGATTGAGTTTTTGTTTTAGTTTATTAATTATACACGCTCAAAAGCATAGACAGATTTGAATCAAATTCAGAACGGAGATAGCTTAATTAACAAATAAAGTCAAAATCAAAGTCAGAATATTTTTATTCAATTTAGGTATCAAGGATACACTTATGATCGAATCAATATCTAGGCTTCTTTTTAACAATTCGGGGTGCAGCTAGACTCTAACTAAAACACGGTAACATACAGACAGACAAACATAAATGAAAGCTAAAGGCGTAGCTATAGGGATAATTAGTTAACGTCACTAAATCTAGTGTTTTTTTAGGATTATCATTATAATAGTTTTATTTTGTCACGACATCGCAAAAACCGCAAAAACTGACTAGAAAAAAACACACACGAAACACTTCTACATCTTCCTCATTCACAATTAATTATCCTATTAAAATGTTGCTCTAAAACTAATGATCATTGAAGCTTCCTAAAACGAATTCGCTCAAAATAGAACGTGGCACGAATATTAATGATTTCCATTTGTAAGAACACGCCGTAAAGCTGCAAGCGACAGCTGTGGATCTAAATAAACAAATGACGACGATATATGCAAAATAAATGCACTGCGAATTAATGTATAAGACGAGTGCTAATAGCATGATGTATGAAAACATGGTCTTTAAACTGCCAACTTATAAAACACGCGTGTGCATCGCGATTGAGTTTCGTGAGCATCGATGCAAGCGTGCATATGCAAGGTATGCATTCACATCGTTAAAAATGCTCGTATGCATGTCAACTCGGCAGAGTTGAAAATCTTTTTTTTTTATTATTACTTAATAGGCTTGCGTTTGCCCGCCAACATGCCTGATGATAAGCAGTGATGCGGCCTACGATGGAACACGCTTGCCTAGAAGAAACCGATTCACTCGAGACTTGAAGACACCCAGATTATAAGTGTCAGGGAACACACACTCTGGCAGAGTATTCCACACTCTAGCGGTCCTTATGAGAAATGAGGAACCAAAGCGTTTCGTGCGTGTTGTAGGTATGTCGACCATAAAACGATGCCGGTTTTTTGTACTCTTGGTCGCTTGGTTTTTTGTACTCAAACTGGCAAATGCGCGAGTGCATAGCGATTACTATCTAGTTCTTATTGATGGAGACGTGCTTAGTGCGTACGCATTACAATCGTATTAAGTTTTCATCGATAAAAACGCTTGTATGCTTGTGCGCCATTATAATAATATCAAGTTTGCACCGATGCAAACGAGCGTGTGCATCGCTTTTGTATCGCTGGAACTAGAAACGTGTGGAACCGCTTATAGGGCAACTTGCACTGAAATAATAATTTTCTTACACGAACCTTCCTAAAAAACCATCTTAAGAGGGCCGCGACGCTCTGAAATTTCCATACAAACGCGCTACTCAAATTTCTTGAAAACCATTTGTTAGACTATGATGAAATTTAGCATGTACAATTAAATTAACAATATCTCCGCCCCTATGTTCTTGGTTTTTTATAAAACGTTCTCAAGGGAAAATAGAGCTATGAAAAATATCCGCATTTTTAAGTCACTTTTGACTGATTTATGCAATACGTAGACAAAGCAAACCAAAAATTCCATTACATAGGGAGGTTGTCTACATCATTAGCTGTTAAATGAATCCATAATACAAGGAAAATTTTTAGTTATTTAAGAATGATTACAGAAGTGCAAAAGTAAAAAAAATAATTGAAAATGCACTTTGTCACTCTGTAGGTAAGTTTAGAGGCTCATCAGTATCGTTACTCGCTCTCTTCGCTCGTCTTCTTCCTTCTTAAGCCAATGCGAAGTTAGTCTAAAGTGGTCGACAGACTCTTAACTATATGTGCCCGATGCGAATATTTCGCTAAGAGTATTTCAAAACTAGTTAAGCAAGGACTTAGGCAGTTCCTATATACATATAGTGCAAGTGGCCATTAGTCTCTCAAGAAACTTTGAGATTATGACATTGGCTATGAGTTAACTAGCTATGCTATTTTGACTTTTATTTCGATCAAACTAAAGCCCTTATTTTTGGCGGCTCATCTCGTCGAATGTGTCTATGTGACATAGTGGCGAGCGTTGGCGTGAATAGGACATCAATATTCATTAGCGTTGGGAGTTAGTAGGAGTTATCTGCTCTATGATTGGTTGGATTGGACGTGTTTTCTGGTTGTATTTTCAATCATTGTCATTGTTTTGGCAACACGTATATAGGTAGGTATTTACTGTTTTTTGGCGGGAACCGAAAAGGTGTTGTAGTGATTTTGTATTATTTTCTATTTCTTGTGATTCTTCGATTGTTAAAGTGTAAGAATGGAGGATTGATAACCTTTATTGGTTCGTTAACCTGACTTTTTGTTTTCTCTACAAAACTCCGCTTAAAATTTCAGGAAAGTATCCATCGCTTTGCTGAAATGGGGAAAGGAAATCCATCATCGTCACCATCACCTTATCATCATCACTCCATCATCTGCAAAAAAACTAAATTACCTTAACACTGGCAAATGCACAAGACGTGCGACGCCAAACTTCCCCTAGAGGGGGGAGCAAAAAATATAAAAGGTATTTACTGGTCAGTATCGTTGTTTCCAGTTAGACTGCTTTCTATGCATTCAGAAAACAGCCTAGTTCAGCTTAGTTCTAGTTAGATTTGTAGTAAGTTTGTTTGCGTCTTTTAGTGTTAAAGTAAGTCCTATTTAATTTAATTGATTTGTTTATTAATATTTTTGCCGTTCATATTATTCGACGTCCGTACGTGACTTCACCTGCCGGTTCCAACGGCCGACCAGCGCCGGTTGTCTACAGCAGCCGGCATTATGCTGAGTTGGGACCGGTTTGTGGCAAAACTATGTTTTTTTTTTAATTACAAAATAAATATTTGTCTAATATCTAAGATCTATTGTCTAACTGGAAACAGTAACAAGTAGGTACTAAAAATGTGTGCTAAATTTAGTTAAAGAAAGGATAGAGCTTAGAATAACTTTACCTCTTTAGTTACACTTACTATACCTTGTTCAACGAAACGAGCTAATAGGGAAATCAAGCGCTGAACGTCATTGGTTGGCGAAAAGTAAATTGGACGCGTACACGTTGCGACTAAAATATGTCAGTACGATTCTGTCTCTAGAGCAGTGTGGACGTATTGTTTGGTGCTCATTTCAATGCTTTCGCAGTGTTTGCTTCGAAGCAGCAAAATCATTAGTCTTTTCTTTTTCACACCCATAGACACTACAACATGATCTACGCACACAAAATCACTTGATGAAAGGATGCAATGAAATAGAATTAAACCAATAAAATTGACTCCTCTCTTTAACAGCTACACTATATGTCCTCTAAAGTATGTAAAGTCTTCTAGCATTCAACTAACTCATTATTTCGAGAGCTATCTGTCAGTGCCCAATCAATAAAGCTGGCGAGGTGACCTGCCAATGTAGCAATTAGTCGAAAACGTTGCCGCGCCGAGGTAACTGCATTACCCTGTGGAATTACTACAGTTATGACAGCGCAGTAAAATGCTGTTTCGCTTATTAATCTACACATAGTAGGCGAGTCGATAGTAAAACATAAAAAGACAAAATATAGGATAACGGCTCCCTATGTTTTGTCTTTTTAGGTCTTACTTACCCGCCCCGGCTTCGCATGGGTGTAATTTAGAAAAAAACAGGTCTTTCTAAAAAAACGTTTAATCAGAAAATAGTATTCAAAAACCTTCCTCGTGATCGTGATTCCTGTAACTAATTATCAAATTTCAAAAAGATCAGTTTTGCCTTTAAAAGCCTAAAAACGGACAGATAGAGTGAGATACTTTTTCGATTTTATAATATTTAATTTTATTCATTTATACAAATTTCACAAAACTTACAGTTTTTAAAAACCAAAACGTTTTGAGTTAAGCTAGGTACATATCACAAATTCGATTGATAGCTAAAATGGCATATAACATTTTGAATGATTAGTTGATGAGATTAGTATAATATAAACCACATACATACCGTCACGCCTTTCCCCCGAGGGGACTGGCAGAGGTGTAATACAACACCCACACTTCGCCGGACGATATTCAGTCCCAAATGAGACAGGGGGCGAGCCTGTCGCCATACACCGGACTCCAGTCATGTATAGCAGATGACTTACAATACGCACATATGTTCACACAAAGAACAACACATAATATAAACCAGCCGTGAAAAATATCTAACTGATGATGTAAACCGTTGCGTGGGTTAGGAGGTAACGGAAACACACAGACAGAAAGAGGGACAGAAGCGGAATGTGACTTTGTTTTATACTATCTATAGCGAACGATTATAATAAATCTATCTTTGTAACCATGTTGTTTTGTCTTAACTAGAGAGAGATGACAATAATTATATCTTTGTAACCACCTTGTTTTGTACTATCTAGAAAGAGATGTTAATAATTATATCTTTGTTACCACCAAAGCGACGCAAAACAACTGTCTATCTGTGGCATCGTAACTGTCAAACGGAGGAGCGAGCCTGTCGCCATACATCGGGCTCCAGTCATGTAGCAGATGTCATACAATACGCACATTATGTTCAAACAATGAACAAATTGGTGCGTGCCATCATCTGGGCTTGAACCCGCTCCCTCTGGCTTGAGAGGCGGGCTTTCTCCAACTAGGCTATCATCGCTCAAAAGACAAAACACTGATATCTATTCCAAAGCTATACAACGTTCATTCCTAAGGAGGTCAGTGAAAACATCGAGTGCCAGGGTGTGTCTACTCTCGTGACACCTAATTTACACGGAGTGGCGTCGCTCGACATTATTGTCAAGTGTCAGTGTCGTCGTGTATCCTGGCCATAAGATAAATTAACTGTATTCAGTAGGCTCCAGGTATACAAACAGAGAGCGCGATCAATAATGCATTATCGGTGACAATAGAAACGCATTGTTCTCTAATCCCCTCTACAAGGGGATCCCAACCTACTCTGGATTATACAGTTTTTTTTTTTTTTTTTTTTTTTTTTTAATGTAGAATAGGTCGCCGTTTGATCACCAACTCGCCTGCTGTTAAGCGACGTTGTGGTCTAAGATGGAGCACGACGACCTATAAGGTACTTATTCACTCTAGCCTTGAAGTTTTGTAGAGTGAAGAAGTACAAAGACGGCAGTTGAGTGAGGCGCTACAAGTGCGCCACTGCTCAGACCCGTCTTCGGAACGGTTACACCGGACTACATCCCGAAACACGACTAGGTCATTTCACGGCATGGCTTGGTCCGGTGGGTAGTAACTAGCCACGGCCGAAGCCTCCCACCAGAGTTTGCTACCCGGTTAGCACTACCCGGGGACCACGTGTAGGGAATCAGAATAGAGTACACTCCTACGGACGTGGGTAGCTCAGCCCCCAGTGGGTAAATTGAATTATTATCTTGCAATGCCTGACTGTAACATCAGCCAGTGTTTATCAACCTTTTTGAGTACCTGTCTTATTTTTTGTACATCATTTTGTCAAGATAAAAGATACTATAGCTGTTACCCGTGACTTCGTTCGCGTTTATTCAAAAAATAGTTTTTTTTTAATGTAGAATAGGTCGGCGTTGGATCACCAACTCGCCTGATGTTAAGCGACGTTGTAGTCTAAGATGGAGCACAACGACCTATAAAGTACTCATTCACTCTAACGTTGAAGTTTTGTAGAGTACAGATAGGTACAAAGACAGCAGTTGAGTGAGGCGCTACAAGTGCGCTACTACTCAGACTCGTCTTCGGAACGGTTACACCGGACTACATCCCGAAACACGACTAGGTCATTTCACGGCATGGCTTGGTCTGGTGGGTGGTAACTAGCCACGGCAGAAGCCTCCCACCAGGGTGAAAATTGAATAGTATCCAAATCCTAAATGAATAGTATCCAAAAACCTTCCTCATGATATACTGTAACTAATTATCAAATTTTATAAAGATCTGTTCAGCCGCTTAACCTACAAACAGGCAGACAGAGTTACTTTCGATTTTATAAATTAGTATGGATATGCAGATAGGCTGCCTAATGGTAAGCGTCACCAACACCTATGTACACTTTTAGCACTAGGGATACCGAATATACGTTCAAACTTTTAAGAAAAATAAGACTATACTTATTTTAACATAGATTTTTAAAGACTGAAGAAGTTGTAGTTAAGTTGTACCTACTCGTAAAATCTATGATGGGAGTAGCTTATTTCACAATTGAGAGATTTATAAGCATTCCCTTAATTTATTAAAATATGATTTTTCAGCGCGTAACCTTTGCGCAAATCAAAAGTAAAGTGCGTTTTTAAGATATAGGATATCTCCTAATTTGGAAGGTAGGTTTATTTTAAATTTAAAGCTATGATAGCCTAGTTGCAGAAGGCTTGATTCTCAAGCCAGAGGGAGCCGGTTCGGACCCATCCGAAGACGCACCAATTTCTTCATTGTGTAGACATATGTGCGTATTTAACGTCATCTGCTACATAACTGGAGCCCGGATGTTTGGCGACAGGCTCGCCCCTGTCACATTTGTGACTGAATATCGTCCGGCGAAGTGTGGATGTTAGACACCTCTACCAGCCTCTATGGGGGAAAGGCGTGACGATATGTATGTATTTCAAATTTTACCTTATTTTTAAGAATTTTTTGAGAGAGTGTCTTGTCTGTAGGCCCGTAACATTATGGTCAGAAACATTTCTGATCAGTAGCATCTGGTCTAGTGCCACTTTTAATCGTATAAAAATGAAACTGCAACTAGACTATCATATGAACGGTTCACAGAATAAGCCCTTGGCAGTTAAACCAACCACAATAGCGCTTCAATCCCAAGTGGATAATACAAGCTAACATTGTAACAGTAATATTGATCGGCCATCATAATTCACTGAGTAGACTGCACAATATTGTTTGACCAGCTACTGTACCTGCGGTTTCACCCTGGTCACATATGTAGGAACCGTTTTTGAGAATGAAAAGTACCTGATGTTCTTTTCGGTACCACTGAGAAAGTATATACAAAATTTTGCAATGAAATGAATAAATCGAATAAAATAAAATAAATTGAAAAAAATAATTAAAGGGAGCAAAATTGAATGAAATTGAATCATATTGAATTGAATGAAATTAAATTAATTTTTTAAATGAATAATTAAAAAAATATACATAACTAGGTAATGATCGGTAGTTAAGGTGTGCGGTAAGGCGTTGCAGCTGTCTCGCTCGCTCGCGACACTATTATATTAGATATCAAATTATAGAATGTATTTTTGATAATTTTGCCTCTATCAATGCATTGAAAACAGTATTACAAAGTTTTCATTATAATTTGCATGTTGATATTTATAGTTTTTACTTATAAAAACGGAAACACGTAAAAAATCACGTTTTAAGAGTCCGGCGACCTAACTAATTTCGACCTATGCGACCTAGACTAACTTAAGGTATTCTATAGCCATTTCGTCTAGTAGAAGAAGACGAGCGAAGAGAGCGAGTAATGATACTGACGAGCCTCTAAACTTACCTACAGAGTGACATAGTGCAATTTCAATTTTTTTAATGACTTTTGCACTTCTGTAATCATTCTTAAATAACCAAGAATCTCCCTTGTATTATGGATTCATTTGACAGCTAATGATGTAGACAACCTCCCTATGTAACGGAATTTTTGATTTGCTTTGTCTACCTATTGAATAAATCAGTCAAAAGTAACCCCTTAAAATGTGGATATTTTTCATAGCTCTATTTTCGATTGAGAACGTTTTAAAAAAAAAAAACAAGAATATAGAGGCGAAGATATTGTTAATTTAATTGTACATGATAAATTTCATCATAATCTGACAAATGTTTTTTAAGAAATTTAAGTAGCGCGTTTGTATGGAAATTTCAGAGCATCGCGGCCCTCTTAATACTTTGTAATACTGTTTTCAATACAGAGGCAAATGTATCAAATAAACATTCGATAATTTTATATCTAGTTTAATAGTGTCGCGAGCGAGCCAGACAGCTGCCGTGCCTTACCATGTACCTTAAGGCGTAAAAGCGTAATAAACACAAACGAACAAACTCACTTTTGCATTTATATTATTAATAACCAAAAGTATACCAAATATGTGCTTTAGTTGCACCTGTTTTCCTTAGGAACTGTTCAATTTGTCGCAATGTAAAACACTAGCTGCGCTTCGCGGTTTCACCCGCGCTTCCAAAATAAAAGTACCCTATATCCTTTTCAGTATCTTTGACAATCTATATTTACAAAATTTCATGATGATCTGTTCAGTAGTTAAGGCGTGAAAGCGTTACAAACAAACAAACTCACTTTCGCATTTATAACGTTAAAAAGTAGTATTCAGGGTATAAACTACCTCCATACCAAATCTCATCAAAGTTTGTCCATCCGTTTGATCGGGAAGAAGTAAGAAACATACACACTTACACACTCACATACTTTCACCTATGTATATCATTTAGGTATATACTAGTGTGATAGTATGATCCTAATCCTATATTTCCTAACTAATATTTAAAATTCGAAAGTGAGTTCGTTTATTTGCAACGCTTTCACGTCTTAACTACTCAACTGATTGTCTTGAAATTTTGCGTTCACGTTTTCGTGGGTACAGAAAAGGACATAGGGTACTTTTTATCCCGAAAAAAATAACAATTCCTTTAGGACCGCGGTTGAAACCGCGGGGCACAGCTAGTATAATATTAGGTTAGTAGTATTGCTTGCACGTCATCAATGTGATAACGTGTGACGTAATAGCCTAATAGGGCTCGCATCCACTCGCCGACGCCTGACCGAACAGTAACGACGCGGACGGCTACACCAGTGTTGATACAAATTATTGTTCAGAAAGTTTTAGGCCAGTCTATGTTAACCCAATTTTCTTTAATTGTCCATCGCTAGTGTGAAAAATACTAAGTAAGTATGCAATTACGTGTTCATATAGAATAAAATATTTATAATTACCAAATGACTGCCTCGATGGCTCAGTTGGTAGTGAACATGCCTTCTGAGATTAGGGGCGTGGGTTCGATTCCCGCCTAGGATAAACATTTGTGTTTGTTCTATATCTGGGTCTTAATATCTAATTAAGTATGTTTTTGAAAAATATTTATTTATGTAAATATGTAAATCAGTCTCTGGCAGCCATTGCTTAGGCTGTGGGGTCTGTGGACCGTCTGTGGAAATGTCCCGAATTTATTTATTTTAAAAAATTCAACCAAATCAAAGCTGCTTTAGCGGGGTTATCTGAGCAATCAACATTGTGGATCCTCGGAATAGGTATACATTGTTTTGTCTTTTTCTTTCTTTTACACTTTGAACTTGATCGAAAAAGACAAAACACTGTACTTACCTATATAACTGTTCCGAGTCTGAACAACGTTTATTGCTAAGGGGTATGTGTATAAGTAACAAACATTCCAACACTCACTCATAAACTTTATCTTTCATAATACGAGTACTAGAGTGAAATGTGATCAGCTATTGCTACTGAATTTTATCGCAATCTAAATAGCATTGTTGATGCAATGTTGTTGTGACAGTTCAATTAGAGTCAATTGGGACAAATGCGTCTGTGGAACAATTTCGTCTTACGAGAATTTCTGACAAACCCTTCACAAATTAGGCAACTAACGCTATCTTGAGATAGTAGATTGAATCAGGCGTTATTTTGCAGAAGTTCATCTTCAAAATTGTTACTTGAACTAATATCTAGTGTATTTCCGCTTTAATGTTTTCGAGCACACGTGTAGTGGCGAAACACGTGTCGACGAAGTGCTCGAAAACGTTAAAGCGGAAATACACTAGATATTAGTTGAAGTAACAATTTTTTTAACGCCATCTTGTATAGATTATTGCAACTAAAGATAAAAAAAAAGATGTAGGTGGCGACTAATTTGTGAAGGGTTCGTCAGTAAGTCTCGAAAGACGCAATTGCTCCACAAACGCATTTGCCGCAGTTGACCCTATTTATTGTTGTAGGTAATTTCTTTTAGGGTTTTGTCTTTCTTACAGTGAAATCACAGAATATGCTTACTCTATGTACTCTATGTCTATGAGTGAAATTAGAGATTTTCTTTTAGTGAATTAGAGCATTTTTAGATTTGGATAATAGAGGGCTAATATGGTTCTTGAGTCACGACTGCGGACCGGAAGACGCGGTTTGGTAAAACCGAGAAGGTGGGCCGACGATCTGTGATCTGGGGGCCTATATTAGTTCTATGATGGTTACGATTTCTTTCCGACGCTGCGTGACCGCGCATTGTATCGCCGCGCAATTAGGTTCATAGTCGCGCAGGCAGTGTATAAAACAAAACATAGATGTTATGGTAGGCTCCCTGGTAAGATTCGTGAGCGGCTGGATGCGAGTAGCACAAGACCCGTCGTTGTGGAGTAATTTTTGTCCAGCAGTGGACGTCTTGAGAGGTGAAGGGGCTAATATTATCTCATGATAATTATAACGAGCGCATTGCTATGTAGGTATACTACGTTTAGTTCAATTTTATATTTTATTTGGTGACAATAAAGTCTTTATTGTTTTATTGTATTGTATAAGTTTGAATTTTCGTATTGAAATTATGTTGCTGAAAAGAAAATTAAGTACCTACCTATCTACGTATAGCTTACCATTTGAGAAACGTCTTGCTCGTCCCGCCACCCAGCTTTTCTAAAACCATATTTTTACCACTGAAAAAAAATGGTTAAATAACAAATACAAAGATACTTCAATTCAATTTTATTTATTTTGTACAGCTAAGAACGTCATTCAAGAATTGCTTTTTACCCGACTGCGCAAGTTGGAGGGTTATGTTTTTCAAGTTTATGTATGTAAGTATGGATGTCGGTATGTATGTATGTGGGTATGTGTGTATGTGTGTGTAAGGTTTCTTTGGCAAGCCCTACAGCTTAAACAGGTTGATGGATTTCGACATGTGAGGTGTAGAGGAAGTGACATAGGGTACAACATTTTGCAGCCGGATTTTCAGTTTTTCTTTTAACAATGTTCATTGTTTAAATTATAGTACACATTCATACCATCCTGCAATAAATTCTGCGTCGTCAAATGAAAACCAATGAACAAACCTACGAAAGTATATAGACCTACCTACACATTTTCACGCAAATTTTCGCTCACACGAATGATTAATTTGGCAACAGAGTACAAGTCCAATGTCGTCTCAGATTTAGCTTAATCTAACGTTGGATCCAAAGTAAACAACAATAATGATGGAAATATCCTGGATCTTTGATTCCCGTGGACATGACATTGGCGATGATTTGGGAGATTTTGTTTATGAAATACCACAGATTACTGCGTCAAATTTTGCATTACGCGATCTTTGGTCCGTCAGCAAAAAAAAAAAACTGAGGAAACAAAAGAAAAAAAAAATATAGTAAATATTCGTTAATGAAACAGAAATGCAAATACCTATGTCACAGAAAAATGCAGCCGTCCACATATAAGGGCAAAAGTAAAGATATTTCTCGATTTAACCTCGTTCACGCTGCAGATAATCAAATAACGTTGTAACGCTTTTCCCCTGAAAGGATTGGCAGAGGTGTAATAAAACTTCTAAACCTCGCCGGACGATATTCAGTCCCAAATGTGACAGGGAGCAGCCTGTTGCCTTACACCGGGCTCCAGTTACAAAGCACATGATGTTGACTTATACCATAGACTAATGATACCATTAGTTACACACACGTAATGTTTACAAATGACAAAAAAACACTTATTATTGATCGGTGGAAATCGCACACTGTGCGTTTTAAGTGATCTTTTTTGCCGCACCCCTGCAATCTGTGGAATGAGCTCCCATTCCTGCAGTATTTCCGAAAAACTTCACCATAGGGTTCTTGAGGGTCGCCAACGTATCTCTGATGCCCCTGGTATTACATCCATAGGCGACGGTGATCGCTTACCATCAGGCCGCTCGTTAGCTCATTTGCCAACTACGGCAAAACAAAATTTGTGCCTTTAGCTAGGATCGAATCCGCGCCCACTGGCTTTAGGCCAGGCATTTATTCTTACATCGCTGGTCTGTAAAGGTATATAAAACATTTCTATCAGTTTTTTTGTTGCTTAACAACATTTTCTGCAGAAAAATAAATAATCGTTTCCTATTTGGGTTTTCAAAAATTCTATCGTTTTTTAGTCTATTTTGAGCGTAAAATAATCATAGCGTCGGATAGCACCCGCATTTCGGAACACTTCAAAAGCAAACTTACTTCACTGAAGAGCACTCCGAACACGCCCGCTTGACCTCTGAGTATTTCACGCGCCTTTCGTACAAACGGCGACGCGGAATATAAAAAGAATTCGATATTCGTCGACTTAAAAACGCAGCGGGACGAGAAATGTTTCAGTTCTATTTATATTGTTCTATTCTATTCTCGGCACAGTACGAGTATAAAAAAGAATGATTATAACGTTATTTGTCCGGATGTTAGTTAATAAACTCTAGCAGCCGTTAGTCCGTCTAGCTAGACTGAGCAAAATTAGGGTATTTTTATTATGACACTACCATTTAACGTCAAAAGGTTTCCTATCCTATGGAATCTCCTCTACAAATTATTTTATAATTGACTAGGTACAACAAGACAGCAAGGATTTGTGAGTGTGCTAGGTATATTCGTTTACTTAATAAATCATGCGTACAATAAGAATCTCGCCTCACGCTCTACATTCGACGAATCGTCGCTTCGTGCACGAACGGTCTAAAGCTACCGCAAAGTCCATTTACAAGATACACAAAGCTCTCAGTTCAAGATGATAAATGACATAAATTCATTATTTTGGTAGTAATTTCGTAATGTTCAAGTTGTGTGTACATTCGATGACATCATTTTCTTAAAATCATACATAAGACTTCAAGCTAATACGAAAACATACGAAAATAACTCTGCGTCTTTTTCCCTCTCTCTCTCTTATTTTGACAGCTAATGTTTCTGATTCATCTATTCTGAAAAATCTTCGCAAGAAAATCAGAATCAAAATGATTGTCATCGCGTGCGGGCACAACTCATATTTACATCACAAAGAAAATTAAAATTATAAAATGATCAGACTGATGCGCGACCGATTTTAACAGGTGATTGGGTTGGAAAATCTGCCTGCTGTTAAGCGCGATAAAATATTTTAATAAAATGTTCCGAGTAACAGTCATATCAGTTGAGAATAATACATATACTAAATTTCTTTCCTTAAGTATGCTCCCAGCTTATCAAGCACTTTGACTGCAAAATCGCATGTCCACTAAAGATGAGTAAAAAAAAATAAACGTTGCACCAAAAAAAAACCATCAATCGGATCACTTCATTTATACAGCGAGCGCTCTTATTGATGGATTTTTCCCCATCTCCAATGTAAACGCAGCCTTAGAAATAGGGGCCTGTTCCACCCATCCACTTCACCTCTTCACCCCTTCAAGCCTTTCCAGGGTTCCGTTCCTTGATTCAAATTAGGAACGTCGTCGCAAACCGCTTTGTACCTAGTTCTCTATAATAATCTACAATGAAGAGATAATCTACAGTAACTAATTCAAACTTGAATATAAACGAACATGGCTTTAGTAGTGCTTTAGTATTCATTTTGATCATGAATGAATAGCAAACTATCAATGGCATGGTTCCAAGCAGTATGACGGAGATATGACGTCAGCAGTGCAATTTTCTTTATCCCCACATTCTTGCTCACCACCCAAGAATGGAACTCCTTGGCATTTTCCATGTTTCTTGAGATACCTAGCTACATACGGCTGTATATGGCTAGTTAACGTAAGCTTAGTCACTAATACATAGTATTTGTCACTAACACTATGAAATTGCGTGTAAGCATGATGTATTAGTGATTAATAAATAAATAAATAAATATCAGGACACTTACACACACGGTCGTCTGACCCCAAACTAAGCAAAGCTTGTACTATGGCTGCCAGAGACTGATATAAATACATATATATTTTTAAATACATACTTAAATAGATATTTACACCCAGACATAGAACAAAAACAAAATATTAGTAGAGCATTAAGTAATCGCTAAGCAGGTTAGCGTTGAGTGATTAGTAGTAATGACAAGTACTAATCTCGTGTAGACTAGCCATGAGACCTTTTGAAGACCAGCGATGCTTTTCACAATAATTCGGACACGTTTCCGATCGAATCCCACAAATTTCAAACTGAAATTGTTTGAATCTCAGTCTACTTTTATAAATTTTGGAATAGGAAATCGAGTACAAATCGATCGAAAGAATGAATCACGCTTAAAAACTTAAGAATACGCACTGAGATGTAAATATGTACTTTGAATTTAATTTTTTTGGGATCAGTAAGGAAACGTTTCCGAATGATTGTAAATACCTATGCAGATAGGAATAAGTTTTTTTAACCGATATGTTCATTATAATATAATAGTACCTGGATGTCCGAGCTTTTGCTCGGTATTTTTTTTTTACTGTGTTTTTGGAAAATATACAATTGATTTTAGTCTAACCTCAAAGCAAACACTCATTGACTTCGTGTTACTTAACAACGCCATCTGCTGTTGTGTCGTTAAAGCAATTAGTTGCTCACAAAAAATAGTATTATTATTCGCCAATAGATGTCAGGAAGAGTCATATTTTTGTTATTTTTCTTCCAAGTTTATGTTTAAGTTGATTATCGATAAAACACGAATAAAATGACATTTTCTAAAAATGATTCCTAGCTAGATCGATTTATCGCCCCCGAAACCCCCTATATACTAAATTGTATGAAAATCGTTGGAGCCGATTCCGAGATTCCAATTATATATATATATACAAGAATTGCTCATTTAAAGATATAACATATTACACTGTCTCTTATCTTTATGCGAGTCGGTTCTCGGGAGTCAAACATTTTTTTTTATACTAACATTACATAACATATCGTCAAGCCTTTCCCCGAGGAGGATGGCAGAGGTACAACACCCATTATTGCAGAAATGTCAACACATAACACCAATCGAAAAATACCATATAAGTAGGTATATTTTAGACGTAAAATTTGGACTAAATTTTATTTTGATTAAGATTTGATTTTGAATAAAAAATTACATCAAGCTTAAAAAATATATTTATATCTAGAGATGGCAATCAGAATATCGCGTCTACAATGTCATAACATTGAGTGACACGTCTAAATTATTCCCAAAATGTAGATCAAACATTATTTTATACTATGGCCCTATTCGGAGATTTTAGATTTTCATCTCACTTTTTTTCGTCCTCGTTGCTCTCGTTTGAAACGTCATAGGTGTGAGAGTGACCAAGATAAAATCTCATCTCATCTCACGCGCAGGAATAGCCCCCCTAGTGGCTATTTGATCTGTAGACCTCGCGGCTGACGTTTGTCTTAATTATCGGTCGCATTTTTCAACCAATTCTCGTTAAATTGTGTGAGCATGTTTGATAATTATAATTTTTTTTTCAGGAGTCAGTTTTTGGAAATTTTTCAAGATGGCAGAGAGATCTCCGCGATTTTGAAAGAAATTCTAAAACTACCTCGATAAAAACAACTATATTATCAAACCTACTCAAAAAATTTCAAGGAAATTGATTAAGAAATACTCCTATAGAAAAAGAAAAAAAGATCCGGAAAGATACAGACAGAATTCGGACATACGAAAGCATTGTTGTCGAAGCTGACGCAGAGACGCTTCGCTCGCTAAACCTGGTCGATTATCCAGGTATAACCAACTTGAAATGATAATTAGTCGATCACTCGTCTAGACAGCACGTCAAAATACAAACCAAGTCAATCACCGAGTCACATTCCCGGAACTTAAAGCATGCCATTCAGTAATTTTCACTAAAACATCAATATCAAAACAAAATTTAGCAGAACAGGCAGGCTTTCATAATGACTATCAAAGCAACCTGTCGAGAATTTCGCAAATTACATATTGTACCAAACAATAAACAAGGGTTTCAAACCCCTGAGATCAACGTCACATCGTTAAATGAATTCATTAAATTTTAGGAACTTGCCGAGCGAATGTAGCACTTAAATTTTAACATGATTAAGCTCTATTTTGAACAATATTTAAGGAGTGGGGAAATATATAAGATTATAATACGCTATGGCAACTTTTGCTACGAAGTTAAACAAATTTGCAAAAAACCTACCTCACATAACATGGAGATGTTATATTTTCTGTGAGAATCTTGCCAAAACATTACATTATATAAACATTACATACAGGACTATTTTTATTTTCCAAAAATCTCTTATAAGTATGTATTTTTTAAATGTTAAAATTTAACTAAATTTCATGGCCCTTTACGAAAACTACTTTAAGTACTTATTCATCTTTTTTACACAACAATAAAAGACTTTTTAACAGAGTGCGTTTCTTTAAAACTAGATAGATAGATAGATAGATAAACTCTTTATTGTTCACACCACAGATAACAAAACAACAACAGAAAAATAATGATAAAACTTATTAAATAGTGTAACAACTGTAATAATAGTGTAAAACTGGTTCTCTAAATGCTAATATAAACTAAACGTATAATAATTAGGATAATAAAAATGATACAAAATTAGAATATGATACAGAAGTAGCTGACAAAATCGCATAACTAACAGAAATACTATTCGACTTACTACACAACCCTGTATAGCCTATTCAAACTTGTAACACCTAGAAGTAAGTTAAGGAACTAAAGTAACGTGAGTTAACAGTCACTTCGGCCCAACTGCGGCCCGTACAAATACAGAGTGCAAACACTGCGGCCCGCGGCAAACATTTGCGTACGGCTCCAGCCGACGCCTCTCGATTTACCCCTATTTACTCTGAACACTGAATGTATCAAAGAGAACAAAAAACAACTTTACAAGCGAATTATGTATCTATGTAAGTAGGTATAGAAAAGGAATCAATTTGAATTGAAGTAGTGCTTTTTTTTGGCTTTAGTCGATGAGAGCTTTCAGGCCGATTTAGGGAAAAAATAATGAAAAACCTTTTTTAAACCTATTAAAATAAAACTACTGGCTCTGTGAACTAGAGACCTCGCGACCGGCGTTTGTCCTCCTATACAGGTCGCAATCCTCAACCGAATCTCGTCAAATTTTATGAACAGGTTCGATAATTAGAATTTTGGTGATGTTTTTTTGTTTTTAAATTTATTTTCCGTCATTTTTTTAGTTGAACCTACTCACAAAATTTCAAGCGAATCAGTTAGGAAATTAGACATTTTGAGGAAGACAAAGATCCGGACAGAGGTCTGGGGGGCTATTCCTGCGCGTGAGATGAGATGAGATTTTATCTTGGTCACTCTCAGACCTATGACGTTTTAAAGGAGAGCAAAAAGGAGGACGAAAAAAATTAAGAAGAAAATCTCAAATGTCCGAATAGGGTCCCTGGATAGAAATCCAGGCAGTATTCGGACATACGAAAGCATTTTTGTCAAAGCTGAAGCCTAGACGCTTCGCTCATTAACACTCACTCGGTCGATAATATTTCCTTGTTTCGTGAGAGTTAGAATCTGGGCCTATTCAAGGCCAGATAAATAGGTATCTTCTAAGTCTTCGTGCTTCATCTTCGACCACATCATCGCTCCTAACAGGCAAGTTAGTGGCTAAAGGCGGACTAATTTTAATTATTCGAACCATAGGATATTTCAAACACTTGGTAACGTCACTGTTTACAATGGTTAATACAATACTATTTGAATTCATAGCGACTCTATGCCTTGTCAATTTTAAGAAGCTGTAAAGGGGCCTTGTCATAAAAAAATAAAAATTACTTAATTCTAAACATTAAATCAATAAAAAATAATCATTTATGAGGTTACAAAATCATAGTAAAAAAATAAAATCATTCGTACAGTTTAGACGCCACTACAGCTCTTTCCCATTTCTTCTTGTCATTTACATAGTCTTCTCTATTATAATAGGCATTAGTAAGTAGGTATTTCTAACATTTTTAAAAGGTTTTTCCTTGAGACCTACTACCTGTTTTGGAATTGCATTACAGTAACGCACACAATTTTCAATAAATGAAGTATTTGTTTTCCGCAGTCTACATCGAGGAAAAGCGAGCATATTATGTACATATCGGGTTCTAGGGTTATCTTCTTAACCTCAAATCTATAAATGCACTCAAAACAGTTTATTTAAATTAGTTTTATCACTAATATTCAATATTATAGATATACTAATAAATAATAAATTATTAGTAAATTCTGTCACCGTCGTAAATGAAATTGATTTCATAAAAACACCAAAATAATATTTATTTATTCACTGTTTAATTGTACTCTTACGAAACACGTGTTCTAAATATAAAAATACTAGAATATACAACTTGAACATGGTTATCAATTTTCATGCCACCTAGAACTAACTTCACGATGTAGAATTTAGGTGTCGGTGTGCGCGCGCATCGTAAAAATTCACTCTCATCATTTTTCTCTATCGCGCCAAAAGAAGTATAACTTCAAGAATTGCAACGCTGAATTATGTGAGTTCCGGTTTCTTCTAGGTTACTTTTCAGGCAAGATGGCTTTAAAATGTAATCATCATCATCAACCATTTCCACCCACTGCTGAGTATGAGGCCACTTTATTAAAACCACTTTATCAACATTAAATTAAAAGTAATTGTTTTTTTAAAGGTTTGAGTACTCACATGCTCACATTCACATTAGTTCACTCTTTTGCCCTTCGCTCGCCTTTCGTAGCCCAGGTATATCACTCAGAGATAATGGAGCTTTCTAATAGTGAAAGAATTATTGAAATCGGACAAGTAGTTTTTGAGTTAATTCGTTACAAACATACATATCGTCACGCCTTTGACCTGAGGGGGCTGGCTGAGGTGTAATACAACACCCACACTTCGGCGGACGATATTCAAATATGACAGGGAGCGAGCCTGTCGCCATACACTGGGCTCCAGTCATGTAACAGATGACATACAATACGCACACATGTTCACACAAAGAACAAATTGGTGCGTGCCGTCGTCGGCTGGGTTTGAACCCGCTCCCTCTGGCTTAAAAGGCGGGCCTTCTCCAACTAGGCTATCATCGCTTCAAACATACAAAGACCCAAAAATACAAACCTTTCATCTTCATAAAAATGACTTTTATATTGAAAATGACTTTTATATTGAACTAATCACCTACTATAGTAAAATAAACTTCCTTGCGCAGTTGGGTAAGAACACATTCATTTTCACGAAAACGTCGCGTGATACTCTCCTACTTCAATCCTATAATAAGAATGGCCCGTCAGTTTAATGATTTATTAAAAAATAATTACGAAGTAGATATTTTTGATCGGAAGTATGTCAGTTATGTTAAAACCATTAAAGGTATCCTCCATCTATAACCCATCTTATTCTATTAGTCTATTATGTAGTATATTATGCCAGTAGATATAGTTTTAGTAAATACATAATTAGTAATATTAAGAATTCCGTTCAGAATCCTTGAGTTCAGTCTCATGACAAATTTGCCTATGTATAATTTTTGGTTTTTCTGTACACACTATTTTTGGATGACAATCCAGTTCAAAACTTAGATGTATGTATTGTGTTGGTATATCGATTGTTATTTGTTTGTGTGTCTAATAAATAAAATAAAATAAAAATTAAAGATAACAATGCCGCTGACATTTATGAATCCCCTTAATGGAAAAATAAAACCCATAAATAAACCAATATCATCTTCAACCTTCTCATTTTAGAATATCAAGTTCCAAAACGTTAATATTTCACCCTTTGTCAGATTAACTTGAATCTTGTTGTTAAGGTACAGATGGACATGCTCATTACTAGCACAAAATGCCATTTCGAGATGAGCAGATGCTACTCATTCGTATGTGTATTAATGTGTTGTTAGTAAATAGCACGCTTATTACGAGCTTGCTCAAAACTCGACTGCCGTTTAATTTAAGACTTTATTTTGTTTATATAAAGTTTATTTTGTTTGATTTAGCAAAGCGTGCCACTTTAACTTGTTATTGTATGTATACTTAACGTCATTCCTTTTATTAGGGCATAGATAGGCATAAAGTACAGAAAGACATGCTACTTAAGTAGTATGCTTTTTAGCATGCGTTAAACGAGTATGTTCTTTAGCTAAAAAAAAAAAGCTTACTCCTTCTAAACATGCCATTGAGTAAGCACGCTCAAAGCATAGCTATCAACACACATGCCATTTAAAAGCAAGCTCGTGCCTCTTTTTCACTTCACTGTGGTTAACAGACCCCAAGTTTTAAATTTTAGTTTTTAGTAGTTACACAGTCAATGTTGGGTCGTTAATGTTGGTCAACATATCTTAATATGCATTTTTTATTGATATATCGTTTTTGTATAGCAGTAATCGTGGATTCCAAAGGCATTTATTGCTGCGATATAAACATATAATTTTCAACGTTTTCTCGTCTCCCCAGCGAGAATTTTTTTGCTCATCAATAGCATACCATTGTGCTAGTAATGAGCATGTCTATTTGAACCTTATACTTAGAAAGAAGCATGCTAAGCATGCATAAGTATTTGTTTCATTTCATTTATTTATTTATTTAATATACATAGTACAAGTATAATGTATATCTAAATATAAAGGTTCAAGTAAAAGGAGACAATATGACTAGAGTACCCTAGATTTTGCACTAGGCGAACCTGTGTCACGAAATCTAGTCTCTTTCTTATGTATAAAATAAGTACAAGCATAATTCTTTTTAATCATGTCTATCTGTACCTTTATGAAAGTAATGACGTCATCATTGCCTACACTCTAGTGGGTTTATTACAGCTGCACTAAAAGTAAAAGTAAAGTAAAAGGGCACATAAAGCAGAACGGTTACTATCAACTCTTTGATAGTAACCGTTCCGTTAAGGCAGTTAAGAGTTACATGGTGATAGCCAGGGATAATATTACTAGCAGACGAATCGTATCTATTCGCACTCACTAAAATAAAACGCTCTACCTGTAAATTTAATTCCCTATGATTGGATTCGCCGAATACTAGACGCAGATTGCATGAATTTTTTATTTTATTTTTGGTTGCACGAATTTCATAAGCGCTATTTATTACTTCGCTCCGCAATCGACGCATCGCAATCGAAAGTGAAATGCATTTTAAAGCGAAATTATCTAAACACCCAATCGACTGGTTATATTATCTCTGGTGGTAGTAGTTTTCCGTTTGTTATTCTTACAGATCTGAAAAAGTAACCAAGTTATTTGACCATAATTTTCATTAATGAAATATACAGACAGAAACATAGAAAGTACGGAGCTACAGCGTAGGCACCTACGACGTAGAGGCACTGACCTCTACGGCGTAGGAGACCTACGTGGTAATGGATGCTAAAATTTTACACCCTACAAATTTTTGAGGAAAAAGTCTATGAAACTCTCATAAAATATGATCCACAGTATATTAAAGACCCATTTCAAAATCCATAAAACAGTCAACGCACCGCAATAGCAACATCGAAAGTATTTCAAACCATAATTAAAACTTTGGTCATCGTAAAGTTGGCAAACTTAATTAATAGGCGCTAAACTCGGGCGCGAGAGTGAAATAAAAGTAGTCAGGTAGCTGGCAACACTGCCTGGGTTGGTTTGTGTAACGAAAATAATGAAGCATGAGTTCACGTGTAGCTTTTTTTTTGTTTGAGTGCGATCAGTGTCTACACTTTTAGCAAATTTTATGTTTTTACTAAATTAGTTGAGCGCATTCTCCATTGAGGACGCTTGCTCATTTTGCTCTGTTCCCTCTTAAAGGGGTTAGAGGGGTTTCCTTCTCTGGCTTGGTGTGTAGCTCAGTGTTACATATGTACAGTGTAACATGAATTTAGTCAAAATTGGGATTAAAATTTTTGCTAGCTTTTTTGAACATACCTAGTTACATTCATTCTAAACCCTTCTTTTGCCAGTACGGCAAAATAAAAACGTGACGTTCTGCTAACGTGATATTCTGCGCCTAGAGGAATTATAATTGTACCTGCATCTAATAATTGACGCATTGAAAGACGCAATTCCCCAATTGCATCTTTCGACAATGACTGACAAACCAAATTAGGCAACGAACGCCATCTTGTACAGATTATTGCAACTAAAGATAGAAAAAAGATGTATGTAGGTAGCGTCTAATTTGTGAAGGGTTTGTCAGTATTCCCGAAAGACGAAATTGCCTCACAGACGCATTTGCGCCAGTTGACTCTAAATAAGGCACTATTTAAATGATCCAGACGGAATCTACTTAACTAAAGTCAAAGCAATAGACCGACAAACCTGATAGGTCTGTACACATCGCATGGCAGGAAATGTATGGAAATAAATCGCTTTGTATTCCACCTTGCTATGACATACCTTTGAGCAACTATTCGCTACGTGCTGGAGATGAGCACGACAATGTTATATCTCGTTTGAGTTATCTTGGCGATCTTAGGCGATGGCAGCCTAGTTGGGAAAAGGCCCGCCTTTCAAGCCAGAGGGAGTGGGTTCGAACCCAGCCTGAGGCACGCACCAATTTTTATTTAATTTTATTTTAATTTTATTGTACAGGGAAAACAGACGGCTGCTAATAATAATTTTACACAGTAGATAGACGATAAGTGTTAACACTTATCGTCTATTATTATTATATATGTTTAATTAATATTATTATTATTATATGTTTAATTTGTTACTAACTAATTTGTTCATTGTGTGAACATAATATGTGTGTATTGTATGTCATCTGCTACATGACTGGAGCCCGGTGTATGGCGACAGGCTCGCCCCTGTCACATTTGGGCCTGAATATCATCCGACGAAGTGTGGGTGTTGTATTACACCTCTGCCAGCCCCCTCAGGGGAAAGACGCGACGATATGACGATATATATGATATGAGTTATCTTACTGAACTTGACTCAGTCATCCGCGCTCTAGACTCTCGCGATTAGACTTTTACACGATCGCTGTGTAGATCCTAAGTACCTACTATGTACCAGAGAAGATGCCGCAGTATTCTAATTCAGTTGAGTTACTTTCAAGCTCCCCAGTCACGTGCTTGAAGATCGGTGTGCACATAATGTATGCTTATGATGTATGCTTTATCCGTTTAAATATTTCAGGGTATTCTATGATGCACCTCGCAATTTTTTTTTGCGAATAAGTTATATCTTCTTATGTTAATATATATAAATTACGTGTCACGTTGTTTGTCCGCTATAGACTCCTAAACTACTTAACCGATTTCAATCAAATTTGCACACCGTGTGCAGTTCAATCTAACTTAACAGATAGGATAGCTCACATTTATATATATATAAATTATAAACGCGAACGAAGTCGCGGGGTGACAGCTAGTATATATATACTCGTATATATTTTTATGACAGAATAAAATGTCGCACTTACGGACTGAATTTTTTTAAATGATTGTTAGAGCCCACGTTTGACCACAACACACCTAATAGAAAGTGAGGATGCGGTCTAAGATGGAGCACGCTTGCCCTTGAGGTGCCTATTCACTATTGTCTTGAAAAGACCCAAGTTGTATCTATTGCTGGGGAACACCGAGGCAGGAAGTGCGAAGTGGAAGGAGGCATACATTTAATACATTGCAATGTATTAAAGGTATGTTTAATGGTGTTATAAATTATGCGTCATGGTGTCATCTCTACGTAATAGCTCAATGTAGAATACAATCAATATTTACCTTTTCAATCAGGCAGCTTTTGTTCTGACTTCTTCAGCATATTGTGTTCATTATTAAAGTACGTTCGTATTGTCTCTAGAGTCATTAGGGTCAACTCTGCGCAATTTTCCTTTGCAGCCTCGCTGTGCATTTAGAAACAATTTAGAACAATAAAAACATTGTTTTGTAACAGTGATAGACCATATATTGCTATAAAAAACTACGAGTAAAAGTACAGACTGATTCAAACTTAATGACGGTTGTGAAGTGTGCCGCAAGCGAGACTATGCGGCATCTTTCCTCTCTGACGCCAGCGCATACATTCGTTTTCGCTACTACGCAGCGTTTTGCGCCTAACATTTGTCGTGTCCTCTCCATCCTAAAGTTGCCTGGAAGAGATCGCTTTTAGTGATAAGACCGCCAGTTGTTGCCACTATTTAATAAGTTTTATCATTATTTTTCTCTTGTTGTTTTGTTATCTGTGGTGTGAACAATAAAGAGTTTATCTATCTATCTATCTTCACAGCCGTCATTATCGGCCTGTACCATTCACCATCCTGCCTTACAGTACTGCTTGCAGGATTACAAAGCAAGATGTAGCTCACTCACCATCCTGCCTAGCATCCTGATAGGCAGGATGGGCGTCGTTGCCGGACGCGATGTAGGATGGGACAACATTCATCATCCTGCATGACGTGCAGGATGTATTTGTACGTGCAGGCTAGGCAGGATGTTGGATAGTTACCTAAAATGGATACAGTGGATGAATGGTTACAAGAAGCTTATTATTTTTTTTTTTAATAAAGAGTGAATTGCTTGTCACCCTTTTCACAACAGATTATTTCACATTAATTTCATGATTTTTTTACCTCGTCTACTCGTTCTTCTCACAGGTTTGTGACCCCCTGCCCCCGCCCTGAGATGTGACGTCACATATTTTGCAAGAATGACTAAATTTCATGATGAAAATTTCGCTTCTGTAATACATTAGATTGTGACATTTATGAAGCCACGAAAGTTATGACTCCTACAACCCCATGTTAGACCCCTCATAATGGAAGCCTGGTGCAAGTTGAGGTTTTTCCTTTAGTTTTTTCCGGCACGACAAAAATTAAGTATTAAAATACTATATCTATGAATAATCTGGGTTTGCTGTTTACTGATAGAATGAAAAAGATGAATATAAATTGTGATGAAAATCAATTTTCTCTTATTGTAAAACGATATTTATTCTATTTCCATTTGACATCATCCGGCCATCTGGGTACATTTGGCACCATATCAAAGTTCAATTCGCGTTATCGAAATGTAAGGAGCGCTGAGACTTATCTTTGGAACTTTGTCGCTCTAAGTTATGCTTAAAGCGACTTTGATGGGCGAAGGACGACGCTTGAATGTTTAATGTGGTAAAGTGCTAAAGGATGATCCCTTTCACAGTGTATACGGTATATCAGTACATTCAATGAAGACAGGAGAAGGACGTGACTTTGAACGAATTTCATTGAGCAAATGAGAGTAAGGATTTCGCGAAATTTTGTAATGTGTTGCGAAATATTTTTTTAGATTCTCCGTTTTTATTGCATTTTTTATTAAACGTCTATTATTTTTTTATTACTTATTATTATATATTTTTTTTATTAGTATTTTATTTTTATTAAGAGTCAAGTGGAGTATATTTAGAAATAAGCTAACTACGTCTTAATAATTGCAAAGGTGTTGTTAAGTAAATTCGTGATTCATAGTGTGGCGAATTACAAAGACGAGTGCTAGGTTTTTATTTTTCGGAAGTTATATTTTATACCTACTCGTCTAATTTTAATGAAATTATTATTTAAACACTAGACACGCTTGCGGTTTCCAGTATCCAGCAGTAGTAGCATTCCAGACTATATTTTATCTCTGTGTCAAATTTCATCCAGATTTGTTCAGCCGTTCTGGCGCGACTGATTAACAAACCTTTGCAATTATCAACTAGATTAATTTACTGAGCTGATCCAAACAAAAAACGTTACGCAACTTAATAAAGTGAGGGCCTGCCCAAGTTAAGCTGACCGCAGGTTTGCTGCAGCGTTGACTACTGAATTACTAATTTACGTCCGTCCAGATTCACACTTTGATTCCAGTATATGAGCGCCGCTCCGTACGCAACCACACTGCACGCGTGTCGGGACCACACTAATGCAAGGTGCAAGGAATTCAGTGCACTGGTGTGGACGGAAGTTTGTCTTCGGATGATGATATCTAGCACGCAGTGATATATCGATGGTATTTATAATATAAGTACGATGTAGTTCTGTGTATTAAAATGTAATATGTAATTTTAAATATGTAATTACGAGTATGTATGTATATTAAATTGTAATATGGGTAGATGTAACGAGCTAATGACGCCTGTTTTTACCATTAAGGCGACAAGTAACATTATTAAAAGAAAAACAAACAACCCGGTTGCAAATGTTGTACCCTATGTCACTTCTACTATCAAGACGATTTAAGTGACACCTCACATGTCGTAATCCATCAAGCTGTTCAGGTTGTAGTGCATGCCAAAGAAGACCCATACATACATATACAAACATACATATATACATACATACATACATACATAAATACATACACACATAGTTTCATACATACGCTCTAAAAACATAACCCTCTTTCTTACGGAAAAAATACTACCTTTTTAAGAGTAAACATAAAATTACCTAACAACTAGGTACTTACTTATCTTATAAAGATCACTTTTGAACACTTTTAATAGAAACAGCAACTTTAAAGAAAGATTTAAGATAGGACCTGGAGGCGACCGGTTTCTGTGGAAGTACCAACAATGGCGCCGTCTCGAGCCATAAAACGTTATAGCGGGAAACGGCCGTAAAACTTTACAAAATGTTGCATTTCCAAAGAAAATCCACAGTATAACTGGCTCCAGTAACTTTGTAAGTACCTGCTGTTCGAACACGCTTTTTAAACTTAACCAGCTCAATGATCTAAACAAGTAACATTATTAAAACAAAAACTAAAAACCCGACTGCAAAATGTTGTACCCTATGTCACTTCCACTATCAAGACGATTCGTATGACACCTCGCATTTTAAAATTCATTAAACTGTTTAGGCTGTAAGGCCAAAGAAACCTCATACATACGTATACCCACACTGGGAAAACATAACCCTCCTTGTGCAAGTAAAAACAAGCTCTAGCATTGCGGGAGCCAACACGTAATGACGTCACTCGTCATCAGCATCGTCTCTTTCGAACTATTTGTTTAAGACATATTTCGGACTGGCTTAAGCATCGATTGTCGTCACTAAGTGTTGCCGTGACCATTTTTGACTCGGAATCCTGGACCTGGTAGAGTATATTATTATACCATGGCCAGTACAATTGCTGATAGACTCGGGAATTCGTGGGCCATGAGACGTTCACTTGTTGACTACGCGAGGTTAACTGGTTGACCACTCGTTAATCACCAGTTGACCACCAGTCGAGGTATTCCCAATTCGCTACAATGAGTAACCGATAATCTTAAGTGCATACAGGTGCTCAGTGGTTCAAGCATGTGCTTGAACCACTGAGCACCTGTATGACCACCTGTATGACATCTTGAAGTATTTATTCGAACATTCGAATAAATACTTCAATACTCAATACTCAATCATTTATTGCTTCGATTATGGTACATGCAGGTAAATTACATGAAATTGTATCACATAATGACCCTGATATATAGGGTATGGCAACATTGTTCGGACTGGATTTATACTATTAAATATTTTTGTCAGTTAAAAATTCGTCTAGAGTATAAAAAACATTTTTTTTATCAATATATCTGTTAACGTTTTAATAAATTACTTCAAGATGTCCTTTCTTTTTCAATGTCCTATGACCATAATTGTGTATCACAGCGCATCGTAAATGAAAAACGATCCCGATATGCCAGTTGAGTGGCGTCTGCTTAAGTTTTATGATGGGTGCGCAATAAAGGCTTTCACCATTAGCACTGAGAGCCTCGTAAATTACACAGTTTATCTCTGAGTTTACGACGACGTTTTTTGTGGAGGTACGATGCTGATTTATGTTCCGGATCCGGAATCAGTCTGCGATGAACTTTTTGGGCGTTTACGACTCGTTCAAATGGTTGGAGTACTTAAAGTTTAGTGCTCAGCTGGACGAAGCAGCTGATGTTGTATCGTCATCATTCTTATCTTTCTTTACCACTGGATAGCTGGACAGGGTCTCTATCTTACTATTCTACCCTACTAATATTATAAACGAGAAAGTTTCTATAACTATAATCTATCTCTGTGCCAAATTTCATTGAGATCTGTTCTGGCGTGAAAGAGTAACAAGCGTGTAAGAATGGAAGGATGGATAGATGGACATCCATCTATCCATCAAGCGTGTAAGAATGGAAGGATGGATAGATGGACATCCATCTATCCATCCTTCCATTCTTACACGCTTGTTACTCTTTCACGCCAGAACAGATCTCAATGAAATTTGGCACAGAGATAGATTATAGTTTAGAATAGCACATACGATACTTTTTAACCGCGGGTGAAACCACGGGGCGCAGCTTGCACATTAGAATATTATGCTATCTTTTTCAGCCCTAAACCATTATAGCCGCTGTGGAATTAAATTGTATTTTTAACAACTAACAAGAAAGTGGTTGTATTTAAAAGTAAGGATATACCCATGCGTAGCGTCGTGCCGTTTCTGGCCCGAATTTAACAGGTTACAATACAATACAAGGTAATCCGTTAAATTAAACGTTAAATTTAACGTAATACTAAACTACTAATAAACTACCTATAGAGACCAACTGGTCTCTGTAGGTAGTTGTTCTAAGGGCTCAAAAGTTAAATCATAATGCAAATTCACAGATCCCAAGCAAGTTGTTAACCCAAAGGGCAAAAAGCTAAGGTCGTTGATTAACTGTTAGTTAGCTACTATTACACGTCAACAGTGCCAAATTCAGGCTCACTTGAAAGGGATATTTCAAGGTATTTACATGCTAATCGCCTATTGGGCGGCCGTTGTTTTTAATCAAAGGCGGGCGGGCGGTTTATTAGGTCGAGGCTTGGATGAAGGAAGGATGGACGGAGTCTTAAATGGTGGCATGTCAGCATTGATATTTTTTTTTTACAACAGACTAGGCATGCCTTCGACCACTGACTCGCCTGATGAGAAGCGTCGACATGATCGAAGGTGTAACACGCTTGCCTAAGAGATATCTATTCACTTTACTCTTAAACACCCCCGGATTGTATTTAGGTGGAAAGACAGACTTAGGCAACGAGTTCCACACCTCTGCAGTTCTTACAAGAAAAATTGACTTGAAACGCTTAGTGCGCTTTGGCGGAATTTCCACCATGAGGGTGTCTCTTACTGGTGCACCTGGTACAATTATAAAAAATGTATGAGCGTTTTGTATGTGAGAATGAAGAAGGTAGAAAGTAGAATAAGCTATGTATGTTGTTTACTAAATTATGAATACGGATTTAAGTGTATATTATGTGTAAAAAGTGTCACATGACAAATAGGATCAGTCTGTGTTAAAATATGTCTCTGTAATAATTATTTAACTAACTACGTTAAAAATATTTAAAAACTAGATTTTCCGGACAGAATTCCAGACAGAAACCCAGACAGAATTCGGACATACCAAAGCATTTTTGTCGAAGCTGAAGCATAGACGCTTCGCTTCCTAACGCTCGCTTGGTCGATAAATGGTTTTAACTTTGAACGGTCAATAAAATTAAAAACAAATCTCATGACTAAAATGATCATGTTGAGATTGACTGTTCATTATATGCGCTAGTTGTATACTTACAGACGCAAGCTGCTAACTGTTATTTTTGACGTGACAACGTCTTATAATTCGATAGAGCCGGCTGCACGCACGAAAAAACATGACTCATGCGGCGTTACCTCGCTTTGAGACGTTCCATGTAAGGCTTGAAGTGCAAGCGAGAGCGCGGAACGAGCGACAAAGAAGCACAATCGGCCTTTGCGTTCGGCAGCGTTTGACATCCGTCTCACTCCTACTTGAGTGAGCACGTTGTCACGTTCAACTATCGTCAGTAAACCGACTTTACAGACAACCAATTTTTTTTTTTTAACTTGAACACACGGCCGTCTAAGCCCCCAAACTAAGCAAAGCTTGTACTATGGCGGCCAGAGACTGATATACATACTTATATACTTTTAAATACATACTTAAATAGATATTAACACCCAGACATAGAACAAACACAAATATTCATCACATGAATGTTTGCCCTAGGTGGGAATCGAACGCCCCCTAGCTCAGAAGGCAGGTTCACTACCGACTGAGCCACTGAGGCAGTCAAAAAGTTTTGTATGTTCTTCGGGCCATGTCCATGTTTAAAGTTTGGTCCATGGACGAAGGTTTAAGTTATTCCACATTCGGAGAAATTAGCTGTGCTTACTTTAACTTCGTAGGCTTTATGATCATTTGCTGTACTTTATTCGGTCAATGGCGTTTTACATGTAAATAGACTAATTAGTGGGTACACGAGTCCGTGGAACGAAATCACTATTATTGTAGAACAGGTGGACCATTAAATCCTACTAATATTATAAACGCAAAAGTTTATAAGAATGGATGGATGGATGTTTGTTACTCTTTCACGCCAGAACGGCTAAACAGATCTGGATGAAATTTGGCACAGAGATAGATTATAGTCTAGAATAGCACATAGGATACTTTTTAACCGCGGGTGAAACCGCGGGGCGCAGCTAGTGCTATATGAATTTAGCAATGCTTAAGTTTGACACACTAAAAATAGACAGGGTAATCAAAAAAGGGTGTTTTGATTACCCTGTCTATCCCAAGCTAAAAGCCGAAAGAAAAACATTGTACTCATCCTTATGAACAACTCTTACTCCCTGCCAAAACCACTCAGCTCAGTCTTGAATCTCGATTTAAAACTGGTTTTACCAAACATAAAACAGTTTTAAATCGAGATTCATAACCTCGCGCCGTTTCTGAATACGGCCCTTGCTATGACAGTATGGGTAGAGTCAACTATATAATCGTGAAAATAAATGTTGTTCCATACAAAAAGTTAATTGATCTTCGACAAAATGTTTGAAGAAGTAGATTTTATTTTCACTGTTTTGGGTTGTGGGGAAAGTTGTTAATAATGATGATTACAATGGACTCCTTAAGGATTAATACACTATCATGATAGCCCTGTATTAGAAATGCGAATATTTGCGAGTGGTAAAAATTTGTGCGTGAGTCAGACCTGTCTACTAGAATAGTCTGTCTATAATATAATCCTAACTAATATTATGGATGCGAAAGTGAGTTTCTTTGGTTGTTTTTAAAGCTTTTCGCCCTAACTAATCATCATGAAATTTTGCACACACATTGTCTGGGGTACAGAAGAGGACATAGGGTATAATTTATCCCGAAAAAAGAAACGATTCCTGTGGGACCGCGAGTGAAATCGCGGGGCGCAGCTAGTAGTTTCATAACTTTGAATCCGTCCGAAGAGCCAATACCTTTATCTGTCGGAGCAGATCTTTCGAGTTCGCTAAGTCGTGGAAAGAAACAGATAAGCCTGTAGAATTAAATTTCATTCAACTTAATCAGCGCTAACTTTGAAGAAAAGTTTTCACCTCAGTGGGTTTTCCCTTCAGGTTTGAACACAGCACCGCTGGCTTTACTGCTTCTTAACCGCTTAAATGCTTAGTTACCACTCTGTTTTTTTTTTTTGGCGATGGCAGCCTAGTCGGGAGAAGGACCGTCTCTCAAGCCAGAGGGAGCGGGTTCGAATCGAACCGACGGCACGCACCAATATGTTCATTGTGTGAGCATATGTGCGTATTGTATGTCATCTGCTACATGGTTGAAGCCCGGTGTATGGCGACAGGCTCGCCCCTGTCACATTTGGGACTGAATATCGTCCGGCGAAGTGTGGGTGTTGTATTACACCTCTGCCAGCCCCTTCGGGGGAAAGGCGTGACGATATGTTATATGATATATGTTTTTTTAAATGCATAATAGGTCGACGTTTGACCACCAACTCGCCTGATGTTAAGCGACGTTGTGGTCTAAGAATATGGAGCACGACGACCTAGAAGGTACTTATTCACTCTAGCCTTGAAGATACCCAGAAGACACCCTGATGCTGCGTTGATCATGAACTACAAGTTAAATGCATTCGTCTGAAGCATCCCACCGGATTCCTGCCACTCTAGCTGTCGTGATTGAAAACCCCAGTATGAACAATAAACTCTGGTTGCGTTTTGGTTTTTGCTTCTGTTTTTCATTTCCATCAGTTGATTGATACATTTATTTGTTCATAGACGCTCTGCTGGCGTATTTTTGGTGCATCTACGCAGTTGATATACAAGGTGCTGGTTTTGTGTGTAATAATACATGAAGATGTTATCCTACCCATCAACTTAAACAACTTTTAGAATAAAAAAATCACACCAGAAAATAGCACAACGAAAGGTTAAAACCATTTTAGATTATTGTAACAACTGGTGATCTTGTCGGTAAGAGGGATCTCTTTCAGACAACTTTACACATGAAATTCTGATGTTACCCCAAACCATTCAATGCGTGCGTCTCACCGCCAATCGCCCACTTCCGGCTTGCGATCTAAAAAACAAGGTCAAGCATTCAGCAAACACGTAATGACGTCATCGTCATCCGTCTCTTTCGAACTTGTTGCATATGCCTTATTTCGGTCTCGCTTAAGCATCGATTCACGTCACAACGTGCTGCTGAATGCCATACCAGGCGGAGTATATTATTATACCATGCCGTGAACAATGAACTCCTGTTTTATAATTACATATTTTCTACCCCGTTTTTCATCTCCATCCGAAGTAGATAAACTGCGGTGATATTAGTTATTTAATGAATAATTCAAACTAGCCGACGCGGCAGACTCGCGAAAGCAATTTATTTGAAAAATGCGCCCGCCCAGGTAGGGGCAATGCATTTCCGCAGGTACAGTCGTTCAGAAAAGGAGAAAAGCGTAAATTGATCACAGGAAACTTTAGTAAAAGAGTGATTTTTTTTTTTTTTTATGTAGAATAGGTCGACGTTTGACCACCAACTCGCCTGATGTTAAGCGACGTTGTGGTCTAAGATGGAGCACGACGACCTATAAGGTACTTATTCACTCTAGCCTTAAAGTTTTGCAGAGTGAAGAAGTACAAAGACGGCAGTTGAGTGAGGCGCTACAAGTGCGCTACTGCTCAGACCCGTCTTCGGAACGGTTACACCGGAGTACATCCCGAAACACGACTAGGTCATTTCACGGCATGGCTTGGTCCGGTGGGTGGTAACTAGCCACGGCCGAAGCCTCCCACCAGAGTTTTCTACCCGGTTAGCACTACCCGGGGACCACGTGTAGGGAATCAGAATAGAGTACACTCATACAGACGTGGGTAGCTCAGCCCCCAATTCTATTTTTATTTCTATTTTTTTATTTCTATTTTTTATTAGTTTATACTACTGGTAAAAATGCGTCTCTGGGGCAATTGCGTCTTTCGAGAATTACTGACCAACCCATCACAAATATTAGGCAACTAACTCCATCTAACACATATAGTAGTTACAATAATCTGTACCAGATGGCGTTAGTTGCCTAATTTGTAAAGGGTTTATCAGTTACGGCAAAAGTAACACTAGAACACTTTGTAAGCATAGTTTACTGGTGTTACGAGTACGCCATTAGTAGTATAATAGATATGTTCATTAAGATGAACATATATAGGATTCAGTTACAAAATTATAGGATGGTTTTAAGTCCCGCCAATTTAAACAGTGAAAAGGAACGTTTCATCTTATGTCACACGCACCATTTGATGAAAGAAGTACCTATTAATAGTTCAATGAAAGGTTGCTTTGATCCTTGGTTTGGTACTTACCTATTATTGACTTTGAACATGCTATTTTGACATATTTAATTTGCACACCTTATGTGAGGTAGTTAAGAGGGCCGCGACGCTCTGACAATTTCATACAAACGCGCTACTCAAATTTCTTGAAAACCATTTGTCAGATTATGATGAATTAAAAACGTTCTCTAGCGAAAATAGAGCTATGAAAAATATACGCATTTTTAAGGGGTTACTTTTGTCTGATTTATTCAATAGGTAGACAAAGCAAATCAAAATATCCATTACATGAGGAGGTTGTCTACATCATTAGCTGTTAAATAAATCCATAATACAAAGGAAATTCTTGTTATTTAAGAATGATTACAGAAGTGCAAAAGTCATAAAAAAACTGTAATTGCACTTTGTCACTCTGTAGGTAACTTTAGAGGCTAGTCAGTATCATTACTCACTCTCTTCGCTTGTCTTCTTCTTCTAGACGAAATGGCTATAGAGTACCTTAAGCCAATGCGAAGTTAGTCTAAAGTGGTCGCCGGACTCTTAAGCTTTTTAAACTTAAACTAGTGACTTTGTGAGCTATAGACGCATTCTTCAAACGATTCTTGTGAAATTTTGTGAGCAGGTTCGATAATTATACAATTTTTTTTGAGGCAATTCTCCACCTTTTTGAAAATTTTCCAAAATCTGCCTCGTCAAAATGAAAATTATATAATTATCGAACCTACTCACAAAATTCCAAGAGAATCGGTTAATAAATGCGACCTGTAGAGGAAGACAAAGATCCGGACAGAATTCGGACATACCAAAGCATTTTTGTCCAAGCTAAAGCATTGATGCTTTGCTCGCTAACGCTTGATCGATCGATTAAGATCATTGTTATCTATCGAACTGCAACACAAAGAATCAAATTTAGTACCTACCTATACACTTTTATAAATTTCGTAAAGCACTTTCGTGCCTGACGCTTCTCTTCTCGCCCGTGTTGTACCAGTAGGAATCTCGGTAAATTTTTCAACTGCCACGGAATGCTCAACCGAACTGCTCTGGGACCTCTAGATGCAAAATCTGCATTGCTATCAAGAATTTGCAATCCCGAATTACTTGCAGATGTTACATAAACATGGGAAGAAGTATTCTACGTTGCAACAAAGTTCTTCCTTGCAAGCTTGCAAAGTATTTTCAATGTATGGAAATTGAGGCTAGCGCAAGATTCAGGAAATATTTTCTAACCTTTACTTTCCGCTATAGATACAAATCTAGTACGTCTTACTAATTTAAATTCATTTTACTAAGTTTGATTTATCTCACAGACTAAATGCACAGATTTCAAAATTATGTAGTAGGTATGTACGTTATGTGTGTTACCAAATGCGTCAGACAACATCACAGAATAGTACGTAGTTGGTACCTACTAAAATAACAAGTAAAATTAAAACTCCGCTCAAAACCAGCCAGTATTTTTTTTAAATGTTGGACTCTGATCTCTTTGGTAACGGATTATTTTTTATAATTTGATAAACAGTTACAGTATATCGCGAGGAGGGTTTAAGGATACTATTTTCTGAATAAACGCGAACGAAGTTGCGGGCAACAGCTAGTATCTATAGATAGCTA
This sequence comes from Peribatodes rhomboidaria, assembly GCA_911728515.1. Classification (NCBI taxonomy): domain Eukaryota; kingdom Metazoa; phylum Arthropoda; class Insecta; order Lepidoptera; family Geometridae; genus Peribatodes; species Peribatodes rhomboidaria. The sequence goes on from OU452190.1 coordinate 7,142,494, forward strand.
TCAAGAAACGAACAAACGACACTGCCAACTCTGTACAACTTGAAAATAAGACTAAAATCCAATATTTTAATCAATCAAACTTTTACGAGCATCTATTTCTCATAGACAATAAAATTTAACTGCTTTCTCTGCATAACCTTAAGTTGATTACTTAAACTACCATCTTAAACCCATTAGACGTAAAATTTAATTTAGCTTCGGTCAAACTGTTTCGCTTAAACCTTTGCACCTTGGTTTTAAGGACATTTAGGTTACGCTTCATTTAGGATAACTGGCAGCTTTAAGCTACCTAAAGCTGGGTCTAGATTAGTAACATTTCATTGGACAGTGACTCTGTGTGACTTATACAGGGTTTTACGAAAACCCTGTTGCATACCGCGAGGTGTGCATCCAGAATCGACTGCAGGATGCAATTATGATACTTCAAATTAAATATTAGATCAGCCCGGTATGTCCCATTGTTTGGCAAAGGCCTCCTGACCGAGATCGATGGTCACTGCGCACCCACCAACCCGCATTAGACAAGCCTGGTGAGTTATTTTGTCTAATCCTCTTCCCTCATGAATCACAAATTAAGTATTACAAAAAAAAATTAACACACATCGGACTCCACCCTCCTAAAAGCGCGAACTCAGCCACTAATCGCGTCGGTTTTATTTGTAAAGTATTCGCGTCGTGGCTCTACTTCCTTAGAATAAAAGCCGCCAAAACATGATACAGATTTGTTAACATTTTTGTAAAATATCCTTTTTCTTGCGTTCTTAAAACGGTCATGACAGTTGCCAATTTTAACGTGCGGTTTTTTTTTTTGGTATTTTTGCATGAATACTTATAAAATGTGTGTACCTCTTATGCTTCGACGTTTCGGTATACTTTTTTGTCCGACTATAGCTTGGGTATCGTTTGATCTCAAAATATGTTTTAAGTTCGCATAATATAATAATTTATGCTGAATCGGACAAAGGGATAATATGTATTTTTATGTGTGGCGACTAGTCTTAAAAGTTTTTAAAGTGATGCTTGTTTATTAAGCGATGATAGCCTAGTTCTGTTGGAGAAGGCCCGCCTCAAGCCTAAGGTAGCGGGTTCAAACCCAGCCACGGCACGCACCATTTTGTTCATTGTGTGCACATATGTGTGTTTTATATGTCATCTGCTACATGACTGGAGCCAGGTGTTTGGCGATAGGCTCGCCTCCTGTCACATTTGGGACTGAATATCCTGCGCCGAAGTGTGTGTATTGTACACACCTGCCAGCTCCCTCAGGGGAAGGCGTGACGATAAATTTGTGTTTATGTTGTTTATTAAGGTGACATAACAACAATTTACCTGTTTTAATTTAAAAAGAATACCGTACCTCAATGTTTCAACTCACGAAAAAGAAGTACACTCCGGCTCTCTGGACATTGTCGAACATTTTCGTAACGAAGTTGGCTCTCAGATAAATAATGCCAGCGGCGTTTTAAGGCAGACTATGTTAGCTGTTCCGAATTAGGTACAGCCAGAATTAACAATACCTTGAACTTTCGAGGTATACCTGCTAACTTGTCTAATGAAAAATTGGGTCTGATTCAATTATTAAATCTACTGTTTTTTGAAACAATTACCAAAAATGCTTGGAAAAGAGCGCTTGGAACGATTAGACCGCCCATTAAGGCTCGGTCATTCCACGATTATCTACTCACACTTAAGTTTACTTATGCATCTTCATTTTTGGAGTTGAAAATCGTATTTCATATTTGATGGTAAAATGAGATCGGTGCCTTGATTTACATTTTTTTGCCGTTTTTATTATTAATCGTAATAAGAAAACAAATAAGAATAAGTTGCTCGGTTAAACATTAGAGAACTAATCTGGCTATTTAATAAACGAAAAAAAATGTGGTGTAATCGCTGAAAATTCAGAGAACTACGTTCCGATAGTTTTTTTGAGAATATACTTTTTGTGTTTTTTTTTTTCGAAAATGAGAGTGATTTTCAAAATTGTTCTTCGGTTAAACTTTAGTTGGTTATTTCTTCTACCAGCTGTATTTTTTTGCACCTAATCATCGTAGCTCATCAAATATCAAACTAGGTGCAAAAAAAAACTTGTTTTCGGTTATTTCGTGTAACACCGGGTCTTAAAAAAATCTTAGCTTAGCCTTGTTTATGTTTTACATTGTAATTATTTTATTTATTTACCTATTGTTTTCCTTATAGAGTTGTACAATTATAGCAGTTATTTTCTTAATTTTTACCCGACTGCGCACGAACGAGGGTTTGCTTTTCGAGTGTATGTATGCATGTGGGTATGTTTGTATGAGGTTTCTTTGGCACGACCTACAGCCTAAACAGCTTGATGGATTTTAACATGTGAGGTGTCATTTGAATCGTCTTGATAGTGGAAGTGATGTAGGATTTTCCAGCCGGGTGTTTTGTTTTTCTTTTTAATAATGTTACTTGTAATTATTATTTTTTTTATATTGTTGCATCATTTTCCACCCTCTACTGTTGAGTTTCCCTCTCATTTAGGGGTCGAAGTTTTGGAAGTCCTTTGCTAATGCTCACCTTTTTAATATATTTATTTTCAGCCCTAAGTATCGCACTGTGTGAGAAATGTCTCCCTTCCCTCCTTCCAGATTGCCCAAGTGGACATCACAAAATTGATAAAACAACTAAACAGGTTAAAACCAAAGCATAAATATAGGGATGTTTTGTGGCTAACAGACAAAGTTCAAAGGACGTCAATCCACTCCAAATTGGGCCTGTATTGTAAGTACTTACGGGTTCCACGATGCTCTGAATTTTCCATACAAAGGCGCGTGTCAAATTTTAGGAAACCATTTATCAGATTATGGTAAAATTTGGCATGTACAATTAAGTTAACTATATCTTCGCCACAATGTTCTTTGTTTTTTTTAAAAACGTCCGCAAGAACTATGAAAAATATCCGCATTTGTAATGGGTCACTTTTGAACTGATTTTTACTTAATGTTTAGACAAAGCAAATTAAAAATCCTTTTACACGGGTATGTTGTCTACATCATTAGCTTTTAAATTAATCCTAATCCTAACTAGTATTATAAATGCGAAAGTGAGTTTTTTTCTTTTTGTTTGTTTGTAACGCTTTCACGTCTCAACTACTCAACCAATCGTCTTGAAATTTAGTAAACAATTTGTTGTCTGGGGTACAGGAAAGGACATACGGTACTTTTAATCCCGAAAAAATAAACGGTTCCTGTGTGACCGCGCGTGAAACCGAGGGGCGCAGCTAGTCCATAATACAAGGGATTTTTTTAGTTAATTAAGAATGATTAGAGAAATGCAAGAGTCATTAAAAATATTCAAAGACTCGTTAACACTCTGTAGATAACTTTAGAGGCTCGTTAGTATCTTTACTAACTCTTCGCTCGTCGTCTTCTTCTAGACGAAATGGCTATAGAAAACCTTTAGCCAACGCGAAGTTAGTCTAAAGTGGTCGCCGGACCAGGTCGATTATCTCGCTTACAAATTCAATGATGAGAGCGATGGCAGCCTAGTTGGGAGAAGGTCCGCCTCTCAAGCCAGAGGGAGCGGGTTCAAACCCAGCCGACGGCACGCACCACTTTGTCCATTGTGTGAGCATATTATGTGCGTATTGTGTGTCATCTGCTACATGACTGGAGCCCGGTGTATGGCGACAGGCTCGCCCCCTGTCACATTTGGGACTGAATATCGTCCGGCGAAGTGTGGGTGTAGTATTACACCTCTGCCAGCCTCCTCGGGGAAATGCGTGACGATATGTTAAAGGCGTGACGACGAATTCTATATTTTGTTTTAAGTAAAGTGAATGAAAAATCGCAAATATTAAGTTCAATTTTGTATGATAAAGCACAACAAACAATTTCTCCTAAACCTAAATATAATACCTGGCTGTTTAATCTTGTTAGGTACAGATTTGTGATTCATCTTCGCCGTCTTCGAAACGAAATGGTAATAGAAAACCTTTAGCCAATGCGAAGTTAGTCTAAAGTGGTCGCTGCCTACAAAGCACATCGACAATCCGGCTCTACAATCCAAATCCAATTAATTTACTGCTATCACAGGTCAAACCTATACAACTAACGAACTATTGTAACTAATAAACGATCGCATGCCTCAGCCTGTAGCAAATTCTCCGCTAACACGACTATACAAATTCTACAGCCGTACAACACAAGGAATGTCGTAGTATCTGACGAAGGAATCTCCGATCTTGATACTGCCTAGTGCCTATGAAAGCATAATTGTTTACGTGCAAGCTGGCCGGCTTTGGTGTGTAGACACCTAAGTGTGTACTGTAGGTGTGTGGCGTGCACAAATTACCCCCTATAGGTAGGGAATAGGGAATCTTTTTTATGAGCCGTGTCGGTTGAATGGGTTAGGCCGCGTCTTTCGATTCGGAGGACGTGGATTCGAGCCTGGCAGACAATAAATAAATATTCGGGAATCTTGCACACACTGTCGTCTGACCCAAAACTAAGTAGAGTGATATACATACAAATATATTTTAAATACGTACGTTAAATAGATATTAACACCCAGACATAGAAAAAACACAAATTGTGTCCTTAGCTATTTTGGGCGTACGTCTGCGTATTTGTGTAGGAAAACCACTTCACTTGAGTATATTTTGAGCTGTTTACTATCGTAAAAGCAGAATCAACAATTCAATAATAAAGTCTATTAAATGAAATAAGTAAAAACTACGAGTATAACAATCTATTATAACCGGACAAATATCGCGGAGCATAACCACGCGCAATCGTTGGAGGTAGGAAAAACTGGAGGGCTATTCCTGCGCGTGAGATGAGATGAGATTTTATCTTTGTCACTCTCAGACCTATGACGTTTTACACGAGAGCAACAAGGATGAAAAAAGGTGAGAAGAAAATTTCAAATCTCCGAATAGGGTCCCTGCCTCGTCGCTCGACGGCTCGGCGCATCGAGACGGGCTGCGCACGAGACGAGCACCGTTCTATTCTTAAGCGACGAGCATTTTAAATTCGCCCGGTAAGTATAGGTACCTAAGTATTTCATTGTTTTTATTATTAACTTGTTTATGTGTTTAGTTTATATATATTATGTATATATATCTTTATGTATTATGTATTATTTTTTATGTTTTTATGTATTCGACTGCCTTGGTGGCTCAGTTGGTAGTGAACCTGCCTTCTGAGCTTGGGGGCGTGGGTTCGATTCCCACCTAGGGCAAACTTTTATGCGATGAACATTAATTTGTGTTTGTTCTATGTCTGGGTGTTAATATGTATTTAAGTATGTATTTAAAAATATCTAAGGATGTATATCAGTCTCTGGCAGCCATAGTACAAGCTTTGCTTAGTTTGGGGTCAGGCGACCGTGTGTGGAAGTGTCCCGAATTTATTATTATTATTATTTATATTTATGTGACACCCCACATCGTGTTTGATGAAAATCGTTTTTTTTTTTTTTTAATTTACACACCACTAAACGTTTATTTTGACCGATGCGTAGTGAGCTTTGGACATGTTTTGTTTGCGAAATCTATAGGGAGGAGGTAATCTGTGGTAGCATGCAATAGAAATACGAGCGCTCTTGAGTTGAATATGGGAAATGGACTGAGGTGCTATAGAAACTGTGTCGTTGTTTTATTATATAAATACGATGAGTATCTTTATACGACGGACAAATGTATAACCATTCCGAGGCCATACACCGTTTTTAAATAAGATGCGACTGCCTCGGTGGCTCAGTTGGTAGTGAACCTGCCTTCTGAGCTTGGGGGCGTGGGTTCAATTCCTATCTGAGGTAAATACGTATGTGATGAATAAAACGCGATAAGTGTGGAGATTTAAGTTTGAAAATCCTGATGTGTACGATAAAAAAAATACAATGATATTTTCGAAGGAGCTTTTCGATTTTCAAATCCAGTGTTGCTAAAGTGAGCTACTTTTATACCAAATTTCATAAATTGATGAATTCCAAGTTCTAAGTTCTCTGCTCCACTCAAGAAGTATTGTGATTAGTTAATCCATGCTCTACTCTCGAGCTATGTACATATACTCGAGGGTGCCTATGTATATATATATATTTTTTTAATGGATGACTCTATGCTGTTGGCCACTGAGGCCTCGACAGCGTACCGGGCATTAGGCAAGCGCATATTGTGCAGGGCCTCTCCTACTAAAATTATAAACGCGAAAGTTTGTAAGAATGGATGGATGGATGGATGGATGTTAGTTACTCTTTCACGCCAGAACGACTGAACAGATCTGGATGAAATTTGGCACAGAGATAGGTTATAGTCTAGAATAGCACATAGGATAGACTTTTTAACCGCGGGTGAATCCGCGGGGCGCAGCTAGTTGGTTACAAAACAACTTGGTCGTTCCGTACATTACGGTGAGTGTGAAAAACAACGAAAAAACTTATTGCTATCCTCTAAACGCACCTCTGCAGTGGAAACGCACCTTAACTAGGGGTATAGGGTCAACTGGGGCAAATGCTTCTGTTGAGCAATTCCGTCTTTCGAGAATTACTGACAAACCCTTCACAAATTAGGCAACTAACGCCATTTAGTACAGATTATTGCAACTAAATTTCAAAAAATATGAAATCAGATATCAAAATTTATTGATAACTCCTATAGTTACATGTCACAGTTGAATGTTTATAATTAAAAACGAATGTCAGAACAATAATAATTGATAATTATGTAAAATATAAAAATAACTCATTACTGTCATTATACAGTTAAGTTTAGTAAAAATAGTTAAACATTATGTATAGCTATTATTATACAAAATAATAATAGTTCAAAAATGTGTAGATAGGTGTATATACGAGTATGTAGGTGGCGCCTAATTTGTGATGGGTTCGTCAGTAATTCAGGAAAGACACAATTGCCCCACAGATGCATTTTCCCCAGTTGACCCTATAGCACACGTGCTAGATGGTATCAGAACAACTTTCCACTAAACACTGGCTGTACTTAGTATCTGATTCTAAGTCCGAAGCGAAGCGAGCGAATTCGTTAAAACTTTGACTTGGAAGGAAATGGGGATGGAGGTAAATGAATTTCACTTAGATTCGTTTAGTTGTAAGTGAAGAAAATGTATTAGAACACGTGGAAATTGAGGTTAGGGTAGAACTTTTGTAGTAGTAGTAGGGTAGGCTTTTTGAGCTGAAGACCACTATCCATCCATTTTAACTCCGCTATTTTAAAAATTTCCAAAAACTAAATCGACATAAAAATGTTAGTATTTAATTTTAAAAACTGCTCACAAAATTCTCGAGAATCGGATATGAAATGCGACCACATAGTCACATTCACAATTATTCGAAAACGTTTCTGTTCGGATCTCAAACATTTTCAACTTATTTTTTTAAATTATTTGAATCACAGTCCGTATTCATAAGTTTTTAAACGTAATTCATTCTTCTGATCGGGTTTCTGCTCGATTCCCCATTTTCAAAATTTATAAAAGTAGACAGATTCGAACAATTTGAGTTTGAAATTTGTGGGATCCGATCGGAAATGTTTCCCAATGATTGTGAATAACACCGCTGTTGTAGAGGAAAATAACTGGAGAGGAGCCGCCCCCTCGCCGGACGGTAATACGAAAGCATTTTTGCCCAAACTGTTGCAGAGACGCTTCGCTCTCAAACACTCGCTCGGTCAATTACTATGGTTATTCTACGAGATCTAACCTTTACTTTACTCGCGGATACTTGCTTTTTAATTCATGTTACCTAATTAGGTTATTAAAATTGTGAAATAAATACAAAAACAGGTACGAAGTTCACGAAAAATATAATTAATGATGATTTTGAATTACTAACTGTTACCCGTGACTTCGTTCGCGTTAATTTAGAAAATGGTTTCCAAAAACCTTCCTCGTTATAACTAAAACTGTAAACTGGAACTAATAATGCACAGTATCTGCTATTTCTCTGTTATTCTCTTTGTTACGCACCTATTCAATCATAGAATTAGTACCTTTAAATTGTTAAGTGTACCTAGTTTTGGGAAGGCACTGGTTGCTCACGCTACGACAGCAGACAGGGTCAATTTTGTTAACATTAACTTAACATCCATTCCATTTGGTTAACATTTTGTAAATGTTTTGAAACAAATAAATATTTTTTATTATCAAATTACATCAACATCCGTTCAGCCGTTTCGCCGTGAGAAGCCTACAAACAGACAGACAAATTTTTATTCGATTTCGATTTTATAATCTTAATCTTAATAAATATAAATCTCGTGTCACAATGTTTGTCCTCAATGAACTCCTAAACCACTTAACCGATTATAATAAAATTCGCACACCATGTGCAGTTCGATCCAACTTGAGAGGATAGCTCAAAACGCGAACGAAGTCGCGGGGTGACAGCTAGTATTAGTATAAGTATGGATAATATAAAAAGTTTTCTTCGATACTTACATAAACAAACAAACATACAAATAATCACGAGTCGTCTCAGTAGTGCAGCTCCGAAGAAGTTCAGAGAACCAGTTAGTTCTCTTAGCCCTCTATCATACTATTTTCGTAAATGTTAAAGTTTGGATGGACATTTCTTACTCAATCACGCCAGAACGGCTAACCGGAACTTGATGAAATTTGGCACAGAGATAGATTATAGTCTGACATAGCACATAGGCTACTTTTTAACTGCGTGGATCACCACGGAGAGCAGCTAGTATATAGATACTCTGCACCAAGTCGTCCCAGCACCGGTTAACAAAATTCCGGAATCGAGCTAGGTCTCTAGGTTACATAATTGTAATAACTCCGACTACCAGAGATTACACAATTTGAGTGAGATGAGCAAAGGTGCCAGTGCAAGCTTAAGGCGATGGTTTTGGTTACCAGCAAGTTTAAATTAAAAATTAAAAAAAAAACTTGGCGCTGATTTTCTTCAACACAGATTTTCAACAATCCTAGCTAATAACACTCCCGACTAATTCACATTTCAAACAAAAATAAAATCAATTTTTTTTTTGTTCTAATGAACGGGTGATGCTGTTATTGAAACTGACTATATGGGAAACAGTTTCTAGCACATGACTAATATAGCAAACATATGTATGAGTATGACATATAAAAATATGATAAACAATATTATGTCTGTTGACCAGTGTAACAGATGAAATTATGCAAATTAAATTCTGGCAAGCAGGTGTATACCGTTCGGGAGCTACGATGCTACAAACAGACACAAAAAGAGACGATTCTAATGATTCAGAGTCGATTTAATGATTCTTTTTTTGTTTGGTAGATCATACTTTAGAGGTGTTCCCATTTCAATTTTATTGAAATCAGTCTAGCAGTTTTTAAATATCAACCATAATCTAAAAATTGCGAACATAGACGAAGGCCTAACGGGAAGTCGGTTTTTTAAGCTTTGCTTTTATAGTTAATTCTTTTTTTTTTTATTTAAGGCCCTGACATTAGCAGGTCAATTGTCTCGCTTACGAATTCAATTTTTTTTTAAATAATGTCAATTCAAATTCAAATTTTCTTTATTTCAGGCCTTTTACCTATATGATAATTACCCCTTTTACCCCAATGAGAAATCGCTAATACTAATATCGACTGCACGATAAAGCGCAACAACCAATTTCTCCTAAACCTACATTTTACCTAGTTGATTGAATCAGGCGTTACTTTGCGGAAGTTCATCTTCAAAATTGTTACTATTGTAGTTATGCGACGTTAAAGCGGAATTACACTAGATATTAGTTCAAGTAACAATTTTTAAATTTAACCAGGCTATTTTATCTTGTTAGGTAAAGTTTTGTGATTCATCTTCGCCTTAAAAGTCATCACTCGTCTGAGATGAATCCACGGAGCTCCAGATTAGGTCTGCATCTGAGCTTCAACCTTAACATTAAGGGCAGGCAACTGCCCATTTGCGAAGCTATTTACATTTTACACTACTATAACGTTTAACCGACTTCTAAAACGGATCAAGTTCGTCTGGATGTATTTTTTTTTCGTTCACAGTTCATTTGGAATTTGAACGTTGATTAAAAAGTTTATTGCGTCAAAGTTCATTAAGGATTTGAAAAAAATGTCTAAAAACTCGCTTTAACTGAATATGAGACAAGAAAGATTGTACTCGTAACAAATAAGTTTTATCACAAAATAACTTTGAAATGAGATATGGTGCGAAAACCTAAAAATGGACGCACAAATTAGGTACTCAATTCACTGTAGTCACAAACAAACGCAACTAGTCGCAAGAGTGACAATTATTGTTGTCTCGTTCTCGCTATAGTCTCTTGAACGTTATTATTATAAAAAATAAAAAATAATAAATAAATATTATCAAAAATAAAGGAAGAAGCAGCACGTCTAATTTATAGTACACAGCGCGTAGACCCAATATAACTACAATAAGACGGACACTACACAGCTCCGGTGATAGTATTATGTTACGTCGTGTGTATCAATAACAAAAATAAAGAGACGTACAAGATAGCCTTTTGTAACGAGAACGAGACATTAATAATTGTCACTGTTGCGTTTGTTTGTGACTACGGTAAATTGTGTGCAGCACTTAATTCATACGGTCCATATTTAGGTTCTCGTACTAATTCTCCCTTATATTTCATCGAAGTGAGTGAAAAACTTCGGGCGTAGTTAGGTATAATTTGGTGTCACACAAAGTAAAGTTTAGGTCCTAAACAAGATACTCAGACCGGCCATGAAGCCTTCTTATTGCCGCTCAGTTACTGGGATTAGCTCCCTCGTAAAGTGTTGTGAGAAACTCAATTTTTAATGCCCAGCGACGAAATTGGATCTGAGACGGGTTTTATGGAAATGTAGCACTTACCTGCTGGCCTTTAACTTGAATTTTGATTTTGATGGAAAAGATTATCGTTTAAAAGCGATTCTAGAGGTGAGTGAAAGAAAATCTTGGCGTTAACGGTACATTAAATTAAAGAAACAAAAAAAAAGACATGAATACACGGAAAGTAAATACTTACTAAGTTTAACCCTGTATTATATAGAAAAATAAGAGGGAAAAAAGTTTCATTAAAATTTGGGAATAGTTTCCAAAAATATTTTGTGTGTTTTAAAATATTTGATCTCCACTGTGAGTGCTAAGCAATTTTAATTATTGTTTTATTTATTAAACCACTGACGCAAAAATGACGGGGTGTTATAAGTTTGACTTGTGTGCTTCTCTCTCTCTCTCTCTCTCTCTCTCTCTCTCTCTCTCTTTCTCTCTCTATAAGTGTGTGTGTGTGTGGCATCGTAGCTGCCAAACAGCTGAACCGATTTTGGTTCTGATTTTTGTTTGAAAGGTGAATTAGTCAGAAGTGTTCTTAGCTACAAATGTTTGATGAAAATCAGTGTCGGAGGTTTATTTAGTTTAAATTTAAACTTGTAACTATAATACTTTGTTATGATAAATTTTAACTGTTACTTATATTTTCCGTCTCTATGTTTGCGTTATTAGAAACTCCGAATAGCGAATATTTTGCGAATTTTTATAGAATTTCAATTCCGATTGTTTTGTAATAAATCGACTAAATAAATTGAAAAATAGCGAAAGTATTTTTTACATTCCTACTGAAAAATCAGTAGACCTATATTCTCCCGCAGAGTTTAAACGCAACTTTCAATATTAGCTCTACCAAATTTAATCTAAATCAATTCCAGCAATCATTTCTCCACATCAATAAAATTGCGAATTTAGTTCAAATTTTCTAAGCTGGCAACATTTTATCAAAACCACTGCATACCCTAAAGCACCAGCTAGCCTAAAAAGCAATATGCTACCCTGTGCTCCAAATTTATTAGACAGTTCGGCTTTTGGCGAACAAATTGAAGCGAATGTGGAGTCAGCAGACTCTGGCTAAGGGTAACTTAGTGTTATACTGATTTTATTGGAAAGCCATAATGTTGCCACTATAAATAGTCTAACAAGTTGCTATTTTTTTTTAGGTTTCCGTACCCAAAGGTTAAAACAGACTCCTAATACCAAGACTTGGCTGTCCATCCGTCTATCATTAGGCTGTATCTCATGAACTGTGATAATTAGACAGTTGAAACTTTCACAGGTGATGTATTCATATGTATGTATTTAGCTGCTATACAATATTCAGTCCCATATCTGATAAGAAGCAAACCTGTCGCCATACACCGGACTCTATCTAATCCTATGATCCTACTAATTTATATAATGTAATATAATATATATAATATAATAATATTATAACGCAAAAGTTTGTAAGAATGGATGGATGGATGGATGGATATTTGTTACTCTTTCACGCCAGAACGGCTGCACAGATCTGGATGAATTTTGGCACAGAGATAGATTATAGTCTAAGATAGCATATAGGATACTTTTACACTTTATAACCGCGGGTGGAACCGCGGGGCCAAGTCTTAAATAAAACTACTAAATAAAAATGTAATGAAATTTTAGCAGACTAAGTACCAACACAGTCAATTTCGTTATGTTACGAGTATGTTATGTTCTGATTGAGAAGTAGCTACAGAATAAAGCGGGCTCTTTAGGCGGAGAGTGACTGCTAACATTTCATCGTTAAGCATCATTATCGTGTATGCGTACAATAAAGCCTCAATGGCGAGCTGTAACTGTAACAGCTCAGCAGTCGTGGCGAACCTTGATACGCAACGACGATACGGAGCTCGCGGCAAAGTTCGCCGCAAGTACCATGACTCGATGCGAGCAGCGAGCGACTCGGCTCTTTGAATTGATACAGTGAACTGTAGGTATGCCAAAACAATACGCGTATTCGATACGTTACGAATTTCGCTATCAGTTAGTCCCCGCCTTAGCGAAGGTTGACGAAAAACTCCTTTAGAAAGCTTCAAACTGTTCATTGTTCAATTTTAAATGAAGATTAATTATTTTCTCTTAAGCTCCACACTCGAGAAAGAAAATTAATTAAAAGGAAACTTTAAATTTTAAAGCTCCGTAACACGTTGAAGATTATTTTAAATGTTTAAATCTTCGCGTGAGAAGAATTAAAAGCACTTTAAAGCTTAAACTCTGTTCAGATTAACACAAACACGGCGTTTGAATACTAACAAACGAGTATGGGATCTTAGTAAGTTCAACAAACAACAATATCAAACAACAACAACAACGACGACAACAATAGCGACATAAGATAAAACAATATGATATAATGGTATATTAAGTAATATGACATAACAAAAAAAAATTGACGTGACAGTTAGTAACGCTGATGTTATGATTTGTAGTAATTCTAAGTGGACTTTAAAAACATTGTACGCGTCGAAAAAATGTATTAGCAAAGCATTAGACGCAAAGCTAGTGTAAGACGTACCTGTCACACACATTTGTATAAAAAAATTGGCCTGTCACTTTTCGTTCTTAAAAAGTTCGAAACACTCTCTCTCTCTCCCCCTCTCTCTCTCCCTCTCTCTCTCTCCCTCTCTCTCTCCCTCTCTCTCTCTCTCTCCCTCTTTCTCTCTCCCTCTCTCTCTCTTTACTATTAACGACGGGGCTACATTAGCGCGCGATTCATGTCACATTATCGTGCTAAAATCATCGTTATCGGTTATCGGCAAAGTTCTTGTCTACATTACCGGTCAAATCGTCGCCATTCTGCGGAGCTGACATGGGCGATAATTCGCCCGATACATCGCGGAGTGTCGAACTTACCGGCTACACTTGAAACCATGACTCAATGAGGACATGTGTAGGCAATGCGTTACTGTTATGCATATAATAATAATGAAGACAATAAAATAAGTACAATTTATGGGGAGAGGTCTCTGGTTTCCTTAGCACAGTTTTTTTACTATTTCGGAGAGCAGTGGCTTCAATCTAATTTTGTTGTATTTTTTTTTATGTCAAATAAATAAATGATTGATTGATTGATTGACTTAACGCTATAGCCTGAATTAACGCTGAAGGCCGCTTAAGAAGCCGTATAATTAGAATGGATCGTTATGATCGAAAATTGACTTTCCAGGAACTTTTTTTACAACAAAACTTTTGTTAGACTTTTACTTACTAAAATTAGAATAACAATGATAGCTGCAATATAAACTTTTTACAATGAAATTGCAGCTGTGCTAGGTATTCTTAGTTTTATTGGTTTTCTTCTTTGTAACAACACTCAAATTAAGGTAAAGTTTGCAAGTTTGTATGTAGAGGCAATCTGTGAAACGAATGGTGCAATTTCAAAAAATCTCTATTTTGTTTTCCTATGTTATAGGTCTCATCGTCACATCGCTTGTCGAAATTCTGACAGCCTGGAAAAGTTGATGGTATGGTCAGGTCGACGGGAAGAGACCACGTGGCGCTCACCTACCCGTTGGTCAAACCTAATAAGGATGCTCACGGGCTTGGCAATACCTGAAGCGATTAAAACCGCCGAAGACAGAAACATGCGGAAGAGCATAGTGCATAGTGTGATGAACACTTAAACTAGACACGACCTTCCGCAATGAAGATGCCGACTAAGAAGAAGAAGAAGTTATAAGTAGCAAGCTAACAGGTAGCAAGCTAACAGGCTGCCTGATGGTAAGCGTCACGTCAAGCGTCAGATATTTGTAGCACCAGCACCATCAAAGATACGTTGCCAACTCTTACGACCCTTAAAGCCCTTAGCGAAAAGAAAGCTACCTATATTCCCTAACGTCCTAAAACCGAAATTGAAATCTAGAGTAAGAGCAATAGTGTTTGAATTCCTCCAACTTCAGTGAGAATATTTTAGTTTCTCTGATCTGTGGTGGGTTGATAATCATATATGTATGAGAATAAGCGAATGAAGAACTAGTTTGAAATAAAACAGATATTCTGGCCCTATCACGCGATAGGGCCAGGATATAATTAAAAAAGAGCTAAACAATCACTTAGCATCAATAACTACGTATGAAAGGTGAGCAAAGTCGCCAGGAGATCAGCTAGTTACGTAATAAAGCTAGTTACGTTTTGTTTTGTATAACTTTCTTTCACTTTTGGTTCTATGTATTAAGTATTTTTATTTTTAATCTTTAAATAATTATTGTTGTTGTTGTTTTTTACCACTGTATAACGCAAATACTGTATACGCCTATAAAGGGTGTTCATATTATCAGCTCCATGTGTTTAGCAATTTAATTTTAAAAGTGTAATATGATCACTGTTGGCGTATCTATTAATAAAGAAATAAATAATAAAGAATATAGATTTAAAAAAAAACGATTAACGTCATTTATTATATTCTTTAGGGTATAAACGGTTCTAATCGGTAGATCCTCGATGAGGTGGTCAGAACAGCTCAAACAAAATAACTCGTCCAGGTTTTAGGAAGTGGTACGAATGGCTACAGACCGGAACAAGTGGAGGGTACTCACAAATCGTTTGGTGAAGGAAAATGGTGGTCAGTCATGAAGTATCGACCAGAGATAGAGAGAGGAGAGAAAGTCTAAACACATTTAAAACGCGTTGCGGTGACGCGCCGGTGAGCGCTGGGTCGCGGTGCCTTGAAGCAAAGTGTTCTACTACTGTGCTCTGAAGTGACTGTAACTCGTGAATGTTGTAACGTGCCTCTGCCATAATTCGCAAATACCGTATCACTTTTAATATAAAGTAGATACACCAATTCCAATAGACAACAGAGAAAATACCAGAAACGATACTGGAAATACATACGTTATGAATCCGCATCGCAAATTTGTGCGTTGCGGTGGGCGGCGCGATGCGATACGGTGCGCAACGCAGCTATGTATTTAGATTAGACATTTACAATTTTTTTTTTTTAATTGCGCCTTAGACTCATTACATATTCGTGAATGTTGTAACCTGTCTCTGCCACAGTTCGCAAATAGCGTATCACTCTATTATTATTAAGTAGATACACCAATTCCAATAGACAACAGAGAAGACACTACAGAAGAAACTGGAAATACATAAGTTATGAATCCGCGCCGGCAATTTGTGCGATGCGGTGCGCAACGCAGTTATGTATTTTGATTAGATCTTTAACACTTTTTCTTTGTTTAATTGCGCCTATACTAGTTCCCTTACTTATATTATTCAGTACGTTCTACTCGGCGTTAATTAACATCCTTGTAAATACAGCGTTTGTAAACAGAATGCATTTTGCACTGGAAATTTGGGAAGTGAAATTTTAACTCGATTTAGCGAGGAAGCTTGTTAGCAGGTGTTTCTACATTTTGATAGTATATTTTAATACATTTAGCAACATGAAAACTATTTTAACATTATCAATATTATACTAGCTCATGCAGCTGCTTGTGACTTTGCTTGCCTTTTATGGCTTAGATGTTTTTATGCTATTCTATTAGAGAAAGTATTAAGAAAAGCTTGCCAGTATGTTTCCAAAGCCATTCCAAAGATGACCCTTTACAGCCAGACTTACAAACTATTTAGCTTTTTAATATGAGTATATAAATGACAAAGAAATATAAATATGTACCCTACTTATACCTACTCTATCTTAATATATAAAAATTACGTCCGCTATAGACTCCTAAACTACTTAACCGATTTCAATCAAATTTGCACGCCGTGTGCAGTTCGATCTAACTTAACAGATAGGATAGCTCACATTATACATATATTTATATAAATAATAAACGCGAACGAAGTCGCGGGGTGACAGCTAGTTATTCTATATATCTTTACATTATTTGGTGCATTTTTTAAAATATTTAACACATTTCGTTATAGTCTTTGCTGCTCAGATGATGTTTGTCGAGACTTGTCAAAATATGTGTTGATGTTAATGACTGACTTGTCAAAAACCTGAATTTTCTCGTTTTCTTTTCTCATTCCTGCAGGCCCAGCATGCGAAACGCGGCCACGGTATGTGGACTCTTTTTATCCAGATGTATGTTCACACGTAGCCTTGTCTCGTTCTCACACGAAAAAAAGTAACGACAAGAATTTTGTCGCGCGCGCATGCTAGGCCTGCTAGCCCCCTATTCCAAATTAAAAAAATAATAATAAAAAAGCCTTTATTTCCCATTTCCCTTAAATAACATTGTAATGTAAGTGTTGATTATTGTTTGTTAGTATAATTATGAATTTAGGTTTTAATCTAGGTTAGTACTTTCTTTGGGATATGGGCCCCTCCACGGGTGAAGGCCTCCTCCTGTTTCTTACATTTGTCCCTGTCATTTGCAATATTCTGCCAGTCATTTCCTGCTGTATCCGTTAAGTCGTCTGCCCACCTTTTTTTTGGTCTTCCTACTCTTCTTTTTCCTTATGGCCCTTTCCACTCTGTTGTTTTGGCTGTCCACCTATCATCTTTGTATCGTGATACGTGGCCCGCCCATTGCCATTTCAGTTTTAGGGCTTGCGTGAGGGCATCAGTTACTTTGGTTTTTTGTCTTATAACTGTGCTTCTGACTTTGTGTATTTTCTTTATGTTCAGTATACTTCTCTCCATGGCTCTTTGTGTTGTTCCAATCTTTTGTTTAGCTCTTGTCGTGAATATTCCCCCTATTCTAGATGCGTGAAAATGAAATGTTTTTTGGTCACTCTCACTCCCATGACTCTTTAAACGAGAGAGACAATGACCATAAAATATTTCGGCTAGTTTTGACCCTCAATAAGGGTCCCGCGAAACTCTGAATTCTCCAAACAAACGCGCTTGTCAAATTTCTTACCAGATTATTATTTAGCCATTTAGCCAATGCGAAGTTAATCTATAGTGGTCGCCGGACCCTTAACTTTCGTCAACAGTTTAATTACGCTATCTTGAAACTTGGTAGGTACCTACTAAATTAAGCCCCAGCGTGTCAAGTATTGATAAGTTTCAGCTATCTATCATAGCCGCTCGAGGACAGGTCATCTGTAGAGTTATAAGCTTGGGGTCTACTTAGCTAAAAACATTTAGCAATAAACTTTTTTAACCTCATAATACATAGTTATGTACTGTTCTGTATTGGAAAGTAGTATGTAGGAAGCGATGATAGCCTAGTTGGAGAAGGGCCGCCTCTCAAGCCAGAGGGAGCGGGTTCGAACCCAGCCGACGGCACGCACCAATTTGTTCATTGTGTGAGCGTATGTCAGACTATTACAGTTTATCACGAGGACGGCTTTTGGATACTATTTTCTGAATAAATGCGAACAATTTTGCGGGTAACAGGCAGTAATATTATAAATGCGAAAGTGTGTTTGTTTGTTTGTTACGCTTTCACGCCTTAACTACTCAACCGATCATCACAAAATGTTGTGAAGGTGCACGTGGATACAAAAAAAGGACACTGAGTGTAGACTTTTATCCCGATAAAATTAACGGTTCCCCTGGACCGCGAGTGACACTGCGGTGTACAGCTAGTGAACTCATAATTCTGGATGAAGTGACCTATGTCACTTCCGTTATCAAGACGATTCAAATGACACCTAACATGTCGAAATCCATCAAGCTGTTTAGGCTGCAGGGCGTGCCAAAGAAACCTCATACATACTTACATCCCCACATACATACATACAATCGAAAAACATAAACTTCCTTCTTGCGCAGTCAGGTAAAAAAATAACATCATAGGAAATAAAATATTATCTGTGATTTAAATTTAATGTGTAGCGCAGCCTAGTGTTTATGTTTTGGACCAAGTGATCAATAGGTACGAGTAAATATACATAATGCCCGAGTATTATAAGAAATTACCATTAAGAGAGGGCATTTTAATAATAAATATACAACAAATTAAATTGCTCGGCCATTGTACATAATGCCCATTACTTATGGGGCAGGGCTAAAAGTAATTTCGGGAGGTTTCGGGTTGTTATAAAAAATGCTCTGATAGAGGAGTTGGGTAGGACTCTCTCTCTCTGGTAGACGCTCTTGGTCATAATTAATTACAACGACCGATCCATTTTAATACTGCCCGGTTAATGTAACACAATTCCGATTGGTCAACGCGTGTTACGCGTTTGTTTCCCTCCCTGCTCCTCGTCTAATGTATCCTTATTATCAAATTGCTCAATTGTCACGTAGCAGTATTCATAATGTGAAAATGTGATAAATAATGAAGTTTGGATAATAATTAACCAATTGGTCCGATATAGCCTAGCCATTATTCATAATGCCCGGACATTGTAAAAAATGCCCTCATTAACCACTTGGTCCACGACATATACATAATTCTAACCATTTTTAATACACAACGAACCTTAAAACCAGTTCGTCGTTCGCATCGTATTCGCATCATTTTGGCTAAGTACGCCCCAGACTTATCACTCCGTACCGTACCTAGCTATAATAAAAGATGGTACTTCATCGACGTTCTCCTTAAGTATCCTCCAGGCACCTTTAGTGAATGGCTTTCGATATTTCACGACGTGATAGGGTGATAGGTTACAGCCTTTGGGTTTCCTTACAGAATGATGTATGGTTAGGTACCGAAATAGACTAGCTTGGTTTATTAAAGTATTTATGTATGTACAACTTTCTTCTTAGTCAATTTTAATTTATGGAAGATTTTAAAGATGAGCTTTTAAAGCATGTTGTTACAATCTTATGATAAGACAATATGATGATATGACAATAAGCGATGATAGCCTAGTCGGAGAAGATCCGGAGCGGGTTCGGACCCAGCCAAAAGCACGCACCAATTTGTTCATTGTATGAACATATAGTGCGTAGTGTATGTCATCTGCTACGTAACTGGAACCCGGTGTGTGGCGACAGGCTCGCCCCCTGTCACATTTGGGACTGAATATCGCCCGGTGAAGTGTGGGTGTTATACACCTCTGCCAGCCCCCTCGGGGGAAAGGCGTGACGATATGCTACAATCTTATCACATTCATAGTGGCTTTCTTGTGTTGGACGATTCTTCGAGAATCGACTCATCACTACGCCTACTTGCGAGAGGAGGCGAAGAGGACTCACTAGATGGCGTGACTCACAATTAACTACTTTAACTGAATATCTGTTAATAAAATCTTAGGCAATTTCTAATAAGTGAAATATTTACATCCCAATGTACTTGATATAGTGTCCAGGTATTTCTTCGTGACACAGTTGAACGATTCTACCGTCTAACAATATTAATTGATATGATAATAATGTAATTGTCATATATTATGATCTACAAGTAGGTATGACTTTCAACTCTGTGGGTTACCAGCATTGCTGGTAATGTTTTTGACATATTGCTTTGCAGAAACAGACAACTTACTAACAGCCAGTAGCAGAAATTAACCTAAGGGTCCAGCGACCACTTAAGACTAACTTTGCACTCATTGCTAAAGATTTTCTGTTCAAAAAATACTCATAAACGGAGTTATAAGTATTTTTTAAAAAATCCAGTAACAGACTCGACAAAAATTATATAATTATTATAAAGTATTAAAAAGTATTGTGTGTATGGGACCGCTGATATTTAATAAACTGCCGAAACCTTTATGAATATTAAAATGTGATCCATTTAAAGCAAAATTAAGAAAAATTCTGATTGAAAGAAGCTATTACAATACCTAAATGACATGACAATATGATTTATTTATATTTTATGTTATTGACATTTTATTTTTTATTTATTTGACATTTATTTTTGTAACATTACATTGTGACATTATGAATTATTATTACTATTATTAAATTTTATTATTTATGATGACATTTAAGTAACTAGAAATTTTATATATATGTAACCGTAAAGTTGCCATCTCCATAAAATTTGCACGCCTCTTCAGGCATAACATTGAAGGACATATCTCAAATTGTATACCACCAAACGCATGCTATACCATTGTTATTGCAAATAAAAATATCTTTATCTTTATCGGACCTGCTCGCAAAATATCACGAGAACCAGTTGAGGGATGCGACCTTTGAGGAGTACAGACGTCGGCCGCGAGGTCTACAGCTCACAAAACCACTAGATACGTCATGGACGGATATATTTGACGGTACTTGGAACGACATTATTAAACAGATTTTGACATATTGTAAGGTGACTTCGAAAAGCGCTGCAAAGTCGCTCCACTTACACAATTAAGAATTAGGTACTTAAGTAAGCTATGTATTGTCATTGAAATTTTTGAATTGTAATTGTAATTTAATATTTTACTATTGTAAAATTTTGACATTTTACTTTAATCTGACATTTATTTGACATTGATTATTACTATTCGTTTATCATTAGTGTAATTCGTTTTATCGGTGCTAATTTGAAATAAATAAATAAATAAATGGAACATTGTTTATCTGAATGTTTCACTGTTAAATTGCAAGTCAAATAAAATCTTGTAAAACCAGAACTCAGAAAAAAATCTATACTAATTTTATAAAGAGGAAAGATTTGAATGTAAGTATGTTTGCAACGAATTAACTCAAAAACTACCTAACTAACGGTCCGATTTCAAAAGTTCTTTCACCATTAGAAAGCTACATTATTCCTGATTGACATAGGCTGTAAAACGTGAGCGAAGCCGTGGGCAAAACAGCCAGTCAGAATATAAAATGTGTACATTACTAACTTATCTTTTTGGAAAATAATAAAGGTAATCACTATCACTACATAGTATAAAACAAAGTCGCTTTCTCTGTCCCTATGTCCCTGCGTATGCTTAAATCTTTAAAACTACGCAACGGATTTTGATGCGGTTTTTTTTAAATACATAGAGTGATTCAAGAGGAAGGTTTATCTGTATACTAACATCCATTTAATAGTGGAGAAATACTGTTATTTTTGAGGTTTCTAATGTGATGTTAGTAGGCTATTTATGTTATACCCGTGCGAAGCCAGAGCGGGCCGCTATGTTTTATACACAACGTTCACAGTTTTTCTGTAGTGTATTTAGTATCAGCATTGCACCCGTGCGAAGCCGGGGCGGGTCGCTAGTACGGAATAAAAAATCCTCATTAATTTTTCAAATAGGATATTGCTGTGACCTCAATAAGTTGAAACGGGTAGCGATTTTAACACAGATTTATTTGCGTGGGGATTATGAAAAAGCCCTTTAGAAAGCCTCTGCCTTCGATTGTTTAATTGATCATTAAAATGTTATTTTTCTATGAAGATAAAACAGGGTGGCCCGTTTACACCCGTAGATTTTTTTTATCTAACAAACTTAGGGTTTTTCCTGAAACGACGCTTGGTCATGGATCTCGATCAAAACTGTTGTTATGTTTGGTTAACATAACATATTGTCACGCCTTTCCCTCGAGGGGGGGTGTCCGAGGTAATACAACACCCACACTTTGCCGGACGATATTCAGTTCCAAATGTGACAGGGGGTGAGCCTGTCGCCATACACCGGCCTCCAGTCATGTAGCAGATGACATACAGTACCCGGCGATAAATATTGCACATCGACTTTTGGAAAGAGACTCGGCTTCGTAGAGCGTTATCTCTCTCGTACGACAGCTTCGTTTAGTGTGCGACAGAGATAACGCTCTACAAAGGTGAAGTCTGTTTCCAATGGTCGATGTGCAATATATATCTCTGAGTACTATACAATGATGTTTGGTAAAATTCATTGTACAGTAGGTACAGTACAGTAAAATTCCAGCCAGTGTGAACAATGCGACCACCTCCAGCATGTTATAATATCATTCAGAGAGTGTGGTGAGACCTATGAACAGGCCTTAAGCCGCATTAAAGACCTTGAGTTAGAGTTGAGCAAATGTAATAATGAATTATTAGTGCTAAAATCCAGAAAAAGTGATGAACAGGTAGCCACACACACTGAACCTATTCGATGAGCTGGTAGGTGGTGGCATGAATTTAAAACCTATAGTAAACATTGATCATACTAAGGAAAAATGTATGAATAATACTACCACCCATTTAAAAAGTCACAACAAAATTTAAAAATATATTAAGGTTAAGAAAATCATAAAAAAATGTCAAAAACAACTGAAAAAAAGGTGTTATTTCAGTAAAAATGTAGATTTAATTAAAGAGAAATTGTCATTAGAAGAGCAACTAAAAAACTGTATGGAAGAACTAGACATTACTAGGCGATTATATGATAATGATACACTGCAACTTCGCTCTGACCTGCTCCAGAAAGAAAATACATTACAAGATATCTTTTCTGGATACAAGTCTGCTCAAATTCATCTAAGCGAGCACTACAAGACTGCAATTGAGCTAGTAGACCTGGTTAATAGTAATGTAGAGAGTGTGACCCTACACTCTGAGAACAACCTCATGACGGGTTCTAACCACCCTCAAAAAGATACCTCAACCCTTACTACTAGTTCTACTAGTTCACCTAAATTAATCCTAGAGGCGGAGCAGAGTGAGGTACAGTGTATTAACCAAATCTTAGTTTTTTCAGACAGAATAGGTGTAGGCTTAGGTTCCTTATTGAGCAACAGTGTTAGTTGTTCTGTGGTAAACCACTGCATGCCAGGAGCATCATATGCTCAAATTGAAAAGAAAATATTAAGCTGTAAAATAAATAGTGGTACAATTGTTGTGATTTACCTGGGGCAAAGTTTAGGTACAGACAGGAAAGAAGTGATTGCCAGAATAACTTGTCTGTTGAAATTAAATGCATTCAAAATAATGTTATGTGCATTTCCATACTCAGACTCTTTGACTAGAAGTCAAAATAACCACATCCATTCTTTGAATGCATTAATGTTTAACATAGTTTCCCGTCATAGTGATAAGCTGCTATTTTTTGATAGTAATCAATTTATTTATAATTTTAAGTTAACACAGGACAGCATGTATTGTCCTAAGAAATGCAGACACTTGATTGCTACATTGTTAGCCTACAATATTGATTCAGTTATAGGAAATATAACGAAGTATAAAGATAAGGTCACAGTTTTTAGTAAATGTACTAATAACATAACTGTGACCAATAGTTTAAACTTTTAAGTGAGACAACAGAGAAGTGTGTGGACATTTCACTTTTTTATCAAAACATAAACCGCTTCTCTGGCAAAATTTTAGTTATAGAACTTTTATTAGATAAGTATAATTTTGATATCTTATGTTTCACTGAAACTTGGTTAAAATCAGATAAAATGCTATTTAATGTTACAAATTTTCAGGTGGCCAGTGCGTTTAACAGAGTATCCGCTGAAGGAGGAGGCTGTATTATTCTTTTTAAAAATAAAATGAAATATAAGGAACGCTCTGACATAAGGGGCTATTCTGTTGAACGTGTCTGTGAAATTGCTTGTGCGGAAATGGACAGGCACATAATATTATGTGTTTATCGACCACCAGTATCTAACTTCAATCATTTTATGTCAACAATGGAGTGCGTACTAAAGAAACTTACTAAATCAAATAAATCTATTTTGGTTTGCGGAGACTTCAATATAGATATTTTAGTCAATTCTACTGATAAAATTAATCTAATTTCTTTATTTAAAGCATTTAATTTAAACTATCTTTTCTGCGAGCCAACTAGAGTAACGGAGACCTCATCTACTTGCATTGAAAATTATTTTGTCAAGTTGTAAAACAAAAGATTTATCACTTTTTAACGGAGTCAGGTCAGATCACAAGGGCCTTGCAATTAAATTTGAAATTGATAAAATAAAGAAACCATCTTTAGTTGAGTGTAGACCATTAGCGAAAGGTAGGTTAAAACGACTAAATAATTGCATAGAGTCGAAACTTATTTTAAAAGATTTTTCTGTCAATAACCCACATGACAGTTATGAAAAATTATTTAATATAGTTAGCAATGAATTTAATAAAATTTGTCCAAAGAAGAAGATTCAATTCAACCAAAAAATACAGTTTAGTGACTGGGCGACCAGAGGTATACGAAAAAGTAGAGATGTTATGTATGATTTATATAACCAGAAATCTCTGACATCTAGTAAGGATTTTCATGACTATGTTAGAAAATACTCGAAAACTTTTAAGTCGGTTTGCATTCGCGCTAAAGCTTTGTTTATAAAAGATAAAATTCAAAAATCCGATAATAAAATAAAAGCTGTCTGGAAGACCATCAACACAGAGACGGGAAAAAGTAAGTCGAGGGATTCAGAATTTACGCTGGTAGTTGAGAATCAGCCGGTTTCTGATGCAAAATCGGTAGCCAACTCTTTTGAACATTTCTTCTCTAGCATACCCTTTGATGCCACCAAAACGCTTAACTCGTCTCCAGATGATGCAGGTGTTTTTCTAAAAGAACACTTCTCGCGGGATATACCAGACTTTCGGTTCAGATACACTTCCATCTCTGAAATTATCAAAACTTTCAAAAGCTTAAGAGTTAAATCTAGTGAAGATTTATGGGGATTATCAGTAAAAGTGTTAGAGTCTTTAATAGAAACTATTGCACCACACCTCATGGTCATATTTAACATGTGTATTGACAGAGGCACATTTCCCGATTTAATGAAAAACAGCAAAATTACCCCTATCTTCAATTCGGGTAGTAAGTCAGATCCCTCGAATTACAGACCCATCTCTGTGCTTCCGGCTTTGAGCAAAATATTTGAAAAGATTATACTTAATCAACTGTTGTGTCACTTTAACATACACAGTATATTAAACGAAAATCAGTTCGGTTTCACGAAAAGTAGATCAACAACAGATGCGGGAGTTCGATTAGTTACGCATGTGATGGAAGCTTGGGAGAGTTCACAGGATGCCATCGGTGTCTTTTGTGATCTTTCCAAAGCGTTTGATTGTGTAGAACACCGCACCTTGATCCGTAAATTACACCACTACGGAATTCGTGGAATCGCTCTAGATCTTGTCGAGTCATATTTAACTGATAGACAACAAAAAGTGGGAATTAATGGCGTCACATCTTCCGGATCTTTAGTTACAATGGGAGTACCACAAGGTTCTATCTTAGGCCCGTTCTTATTTTTAGCGTATATAAATGATTTGCCGTATATGGTTAAGGACCTTACAGACATAGTTCTATTTGCTGATGATACATCTCTTATTTTTAGAACAGATAGGAAAGATAGTGAGCTTGTGCATGTGAACAACGTATTGACTATTATTTCGAGATGGTTCGCTGCAAACAATTTGTTACTAAATGCAAAAAAAACTAAGTGTTTAAAGTTTTCCATGCCTAATGTTAGATATATAGAACCAAACGTAATGCTTGAGGGCGATAAACTTAACATAGACAAGGCGACGGTGTTCCTGGGTATAAGCATTGATTCCAAACTGCAATGGGGTCCACATATTAGTGCTCTGTCTGGGAGACTTAGTTCTGCTGCTTATGCGGTTCGCAAGATTAGGCAACTGACGGATATAGCTACAGCTCGGATGGTTTACTTTGCTTACTTCCACAGCATAATGTCATATGGCATTTTGCTGTGGGGATCAGCTGCTGAAGTAGAGGCCATTTTTATTTTGCAAAAGCGAGCGGTCCGCGCTATCTACGGAATGGGTCCCCGTGAATCATTGAGAGATTTATTTAAAGAAATAAATATATTAACTTTACCTTCTTTGTATATCTTTGAAAATATTATGCACGTTCGCAAAAATCTACATAAATTTAAATTGAACAGTGACTATCACAATTATAACACTAGAAATAAGGATAGGATAGCTGTACAGAGATTTAGACTGACTAAGTCAAGAAAGTTATTTTTAGGCAACTGCGTTAATTTTTACAATAAAATCCCGAAAAATATAACAGGGCTCACCGAGGGAAAATTCAAATCACATGTAAAAACTACATTAATGAAAAGAGGATATTATAAGGTTAAGAATTATTTAGAAGATAAAGATGTCTGGAGCCTTCCACTTCCGCCAAGTAGCCACTAGTATTTATAGATATTACCTAGTTGTAAGCCAAAATTTGTGAGACTGTAATTTATTTATTCTTTGAAAAAATAATGCCCCTCAGTTTCTTGCCTGTTCTTCTGAGTAGAGGCTTTTTGTCCGAACAAGGCGGTCGAGTCAATTTAATTAACTTTGACGTTCATAAGTGTATCTTTGATACCTAAATTGAATAAAAACATTTTGACTTTGACTTGACTTTGAGTCTTAAATTGGGATTCAAGACCGCGCGTGGTTTTAACATGGGGCTCAGGTAGTTTTAGTTTAGGAAACATATTAACCACCGAAAATCTATAGTAGATACCTATTTATAGAGGTGATTTTTTGAGCTAGAAGGCATCGTAAATTATCGTTTAGGAAAAGTTTTAGTTTCCCGAAAATCGATACTTGGTAATTCTATTGCTTTTTTTTTTTATTTTTGCCAGAAAATCCGCAATTTAGGGGCAATCCAGAAATGTTCAAGAAAAAAGTGAAGAGGTATCTCCTAGGCAAGCGTGTTACACCTTCGATCACGTCGTCGCTTCCCATCAGGCGAGTCAGTGGTCAAACGCATGCATAAATCCGTTGTAAAAAAAAAAGATCCTACTTTATTTTTTTCAAATCTTAAACAGGAAACACTATCGAGAACGTGATAGGTAGTTACCACGTGATAGGTAATTTTGGACTGTTAACGAATCACCCTGTACAAATCGAGGTACTTAACAGATCAAGGCAAACTACACTAAAATTATTACTCTTTAATCTACTACTAAAATTATTTTTACTTCTCGCGCACTCAGCAACCAGCTATTCAGTATACCTACTATTACTACTACTACTATTTTTAGCGAATATCTCCGAAAAATCGTAAAAACGACGTATTACGGTCTTAACTATCCCAAAGCGTTGTAAAATTAGTACCTATGACACCGATTTCCTTCAACACCGATTTACATCAAATATAGCCAAGAATACTCTCGACTAATTCATCTTTCAAACAAAATCAGAATCGATTCACCGGAGCAACGATGTCACAGACAGACACACACACACACACACACACACACACAAATAGACACGTCAAACTTATAACACCCCGTCGTTTTCGCGTCGGGTTTTAAAAACTGGTTTACTCTATAAACACCACGGACGTGTAAAGAACGATCCGTTAGAGCAGGCTCTGAACTTCAATACACTGAGAAAAAAATGATACGTATACGTAGCTCTCCGTAAGCCCATTACCACGTAGCTTGCAATTTTACACGTACTACGTGAACTGCATAGGTTATTTAGTTGTTGCATATTTACTAAAGAAGATACATACTGATGCGCAAGTAAGAGTCATACATCTCGAGAACGGTCACTCAGTGAAGCTCGTACAAGGATGCCGCATCATTCTTAATGGTGTTCCTACAGGAATTTACGTATCCGGCTTGATAACCTCGTACACAAGTACGAGGCTACATTTTAAAACATAATAAGCGTTAATCGCTTATTATGTTTTATGTTTAAAATGTAAATTTACTATGTGCTTACAAGATAGCGTCTCCTGTTACTCATGACTGGATTATACATATTGGTCGGACGTAACTAGATAAAATAATCCGTAATCAATAACGTTTGGATTTTGCATAGAATACGCCTAGTTCATAATTATATAAAAGCGATGATAGCCTAGCCAGAGGGAGCGGGTTCGGACCCAGCCAAAGGCACGCACCAATTTGTTCATTGTGTGAACATATGTGCGTACTATATGCGTATATGTCATCTGCTACACGACTGGAGCCCGGTGTATGGCGACAGGCTCGCCCCCAGTCACATTTGGGACTGAATATCGTCCGGCGAAGTGTGGGTGTTGTACACCTTTGCCAGCCTCCTCGAGAGAAAGGCGTGAAGATATGTCATAATTCTATACACCACACACACACATACACACACACACACACACACACACACACATTTTAACACCTATATCATTATATTTTGTATGGGACAACATACTGTACGTAAGCTGCTACATTAGACGTATTTGGCGTACTGCCCTTGTGTGGGACTACTTATAAACGTAAACAGCTACACCGTAAGTACCCGGTGTATCGTTTTTGCATAAGATTACAAAATGTACGGACGCGGCCGCATTTATACATAACCACGATACTGTTCCTGTACTGCAATACATAGTACATAAGCGGCGACATTATAAGTATTCGGTATACTGCCCTTGTGTGGTTATTGTAAGTATGCGGTAGCATGCATACTACGCAGTCCCGATATTGTTAAAGTCGATGTTCGATTTACAATGGCGACGACACATTTAACATTAAAAAAAATATTTTAGGGGATTCTAATGGGTTCTGGGTTCCATTAAAGAATTGATATTTTTGAGTCGTCGATGAAGCTGATGGCAACCAAATGTCTTGTTCTGGTCCACTCCATTTGATAGAATTTGGGTTTGTACCTACACAGCTATCATTACAATATTTTATCTTTAGTTTCAGTAAAGTATCTTTTCGAAAAAGTTACAGTCATTATTATAAGCATTGACAGTTTAAAGGTTCCTTAAGATGATTTCAACCAGCTTGTAATGGCCATGGGGAATAAGAATTGTAAGACCTGCGGGAAATCTTTCATAACTCCTAAAAACTGCCTCAACAGAAACACTATATACTCGTAATTATCGAACGTACTCCCACTATGTCAAGAGAATCGCTTAAAAAATGTGATCGGTACTACTGGAAGACAAAGATCCGGACAAAAATCGGACATACGAAAGCATTTTTGTCGAAGCTGAAGCAGAGACGCTTTGCTCGCTTACGCTCGCTCGGCACATTAACAAAAGAAATAGGTAGGTCATATGAAAATATTGTTAAGTACCTATGCCTCAACTTTTTCTGTTGGGATGGTTGTGTTTGTGGTGCTATAACAGTAGGTAGGTATAGGTATCTATGTCGGAGTCTAAATTTATATTTTTGTGTTCTCCCATCTACATCATTACAGATGATCTTCTGTCCGAGGCTTTGTCCTCGTGGCCTACACGAAACAAATGACATATTTACCTACCTATTTTTCTTTAGAAAGAAACATTGTAAGTGCTCTCACTACCTCTCAATTGAATATGCAAACTGACAATAGGTAGGTAGGTACCTATTCCAAGCAAAGCAATAAGTAAGTAAGTTCTCGGTAAAACTAAAATAGCCTCTGTTAATAATTGCAAATATTAGTTCATAATTATTATCAGATAAGAACATAAATCACAGATGCACCACAACCTCAGACAAATCCCTAATACCTAGGTAAACAGTCCCGTGCCTCATTCCCGCGCTCCACCGCACGCTCTGCCGTGTAGGATTTTCGGAGCCCAAATTATACTCTGTTTGGTGTATTTTACACGTTAACGGGGACTTTCAATAAAATCTGCATACTCTGATTGATAAATACTCAGGTCTAAGCATCTAAAAGTGCGGCAACATCGCAACTCGTGACCATGTCAGCAGAAACGGGACCTTTTTGCGTCGTGGTAGGTATTGATTTTGTTTGTGAGATATCCTTGTTTGCGACTACGTACATAAATATGCGCTTGCATTTTGTACGTAGGAGGAGTAAGTCTTGTTTGGCGGGAGCCTGTTTTATCACGTTTGCGGTGTTGCCAATTTGGCTTTTCTTTGGCAGTTTTTGGCATTTTTTTAGATTATTTAGATATCAGCTAGATATCTCAATGATTCTGAATGCATAAAATTTGTTTGCCATTACTGAAAAATTAAAAAATGAAGGGAAATTAAAAAAAATGGTGACACGGTAATGTATTGCACGACATGAAATTCTCAAGCTCATCGTTGGGAGTCGAAGTTTGAACCCATACGTCATACTAATCATAAACCAGCTGAACGCTCCATCCATTGAGATATCATCGCTGCGTGGGAAAATAATTAAAATAAATTTTATTGGCAAATGAACAAGGTGTGCAACGACAAAATCTTTTCAGAGGAAAAAAACACATTTTACATACTTATTAGGTACTAGTAAGACAGCCGGTAGTAACATGGCCTATAAACGGTCTCAGTAGATTCTGAGATCTCGCTTTGCTTGGTCAATAATTCGTCTTTAGTAATGCAATATCATGAAAAAAAAATTGCGACATTAGCTAAATTTGCATATTTTTGGCGACTTCTTTTTGTCTGAGCGGCAAAACTGATCTGTTCCGTCTTGACTCCAGTGTATGTGTGATCTAGCCCTTTTCAAGCGATACGAAATTTTACCTTATTCTTATAATTTTTTTTTAAATAAAATTTGAAGAAAAAAAAACTAAGTTTCAAATAAACTATGTTTAACCCTATGATTTGTAATTATATTTTAAACCCTTTCTAGCACCCCTTTATATGGTAAAATTTGCTAAATCTAGCTCTTTCTAGCTTGTCCGACTGCCTCTTTTCGAAAACCAAGGTGGCAACACTAGTCTTGTGTAGTGAACGAATCGTGAACGGTCGAACAAATTACTACGAGTGAGAGTTTATAGTGTTTTCCTGTGGTAAATTAATGACATGATTGTATGTTCAGATAATGTTGTGAGTGTTGTCAATTTGTGTCGGATTAAATTAATTTATGAATTAACTTTAAAACGAATTAGAAAAGCAGCTACCTACTCGTATCGTTCCTGCATTGTGTCTTTACAACTTCAAGTTTTAAAAAACTGCCAGACGCAGGCGCAGACACGGACAGTCTAGCGTAGCTTATAATTCTCTTTGATAGCAGGAGTTTTAAAACGCGTGGGATACGACGATCTTGTAACAGTATTTAAAGGTAAGTTTATTTATTAAATCAAGCGTGTACGTACCTACGTAAAAATCTTTGTAGTACTATGAAAACGACGTTAGTGTGCGATCTATGGTCACAGCCTACAGCCTAGCTAGCCTAGCTAACCTACCTATCACATATGTGTAGAATTGATAACCACTTTTTTAGAGTATATTTAATTGTCAGTTTTAGAATACAAAAAAAGTACTAAGTACATACTTTACTGAACTTTGTAGTACAGTACCATATGAACTCGTAATATGTTATAGTGGTGTTTGATAAAGAGTGTAGCTTAAAAACATTAGTAGGTAGTTTACAATTTTACTGTGCACGTTACACACTAGTTTTATTATATTTCAGGCAAATTAAGATGGTCTTCTGGAGAGCAATTTTACGTGAAGACTGACGAGGACACAAATGCTACTGACGGAAGAAACTTAGTCGGCTAATAACCTAACAACCGTATGGAAAAATCCGGGAAATCCGAGGAATTCTATCACCTGGCTTCACACATCTGCGAGCTTCTTGTAGCTTTGCCCACTGAGTAAGCAATGTCATATTTATGTTACTCAGGAATAGTGTAGCTTTGTATTGGTGAAAGAATATTTTAAGTTTTGAATCGGACCAGTAGTTCTGGATATTAACCCACAACAAACAAAGTCGAAATCTTTACCTCTTTGTGATATGACTGAAGATGTATTTAGTTGTTACTTCTTTTTAACCGACTTCCAAAAAGGCTGTATGATTTTGTGTGTATGTTACGTGATTACTCTGCCAATTATGAATCGATTTAAATGATTCTTTTTTTTTGTAAATTATACTACAGAGGTGGCCCCATATATGTATATTTTATCGGAATCGGGATGCGGTTTTTATAAAATCAACAAATATCTAAAAATTGTTTACAAAATGATATTGGGATGACGAGAAGTCGGTTTTCTAATTTAAGATATTATAATTAATATAAAATAAACCACCATAACAGACCAACATGTTCTTTATTTACAGCTGTTGCAAGAGTTTCGTCGTATGCACCCGAGCAATGACTACAGCCTATTCTCGACTATAACCCTGAAAAAACAAGATGTCTTGACTACCAGAGATTCGCAGTCGCAGATGGTACGTTAATACATGATTTATAATTAAACATACGTACTGTAATTGGCAGTCAGACCAAATAAAGCTTTAATTATATTACTATTTAAAAATGTATAATGGTATAACTGACAGTAAAAAGTGATGATAGCCTAGTTGGAGAACGCTCGCCTCTCAATCTAGCGGGAGCGTATTCGACTTAATGTCATCTGCTATATAAATTAAGCCCGATGGATGTTACTGGCTTGTCCCTTGTCAAATTTGGAACTGAATATTGTCCAGCAAAGTGTAGATGTTGTAATACACCTCTGCGAGTCCCTTTGGGCAAAGGCGAGACGATAATATATAAATATTTAATTAGGTAATATTGATCGATTATGGAAATACATGGGCTAAATTGATGTTATTCAAATTTTGCAGATTGATGCTGTTGCCATTTGTCGTCAATATATCACCAGCACGCAAGCTCATGGACCAGCCAGCTTGGAAACCCTCGAGAGCTGAGATCTGTGATGGCTTTCTATGAATAAATCCTTTAATAATATAATTTAATTTTTATTTCTATTATAGCCAGACATTTAGGCTTACGATATTGAGTGCTTAATAATTCCAGTTAGTGTGATGTTAATTGGTTTTGCTGTGTAAGAGTACTACTTGTTCGTATCTATCTAACTGTTTATAAACGAGTTTATTTTAATGTTACAGACTAAATCACGATGCTATTTAAATGAAATCTTATTTTGTGTTTCAGATACTTATCATTATGTCACATATACATGACAGCTTGGATCCTCACACGTTTGATACTGGTGTTTCGAACATACACCTTGGTGTTTGAAACGTAACGTAATGCTTTATTACAGTTTGACACCCCATGCTAATATACTGGTTTCTCATACGCAACCAAATACCTAGGATTGCAACATTACAACTAGGCACGGCGCACGTATACCGTGTGTTCATGTTGATGACATATATATTCTGGGATATTATTGTACTCATCATTTACAATATTTACTATGGGGCCCACCCTGAAATCTCGAAAAAAAACTGCTGTTCCTTAGAAAAATTCATTGACTTTGGACAAAATGTATGAAACAGTATTTTTTTTTCTTTGGAATTTTAGGGTTGGTCCTTTAGTAAAACTTTTTCAAATGATAAGTACTATGATATCCTAGAATATGTCTGTCGTCTAGATGAACAACCGGTATATGTATGGCGTGCCAAGTTGTAATGTAGCAATCATATTAGGTTGCTTAAGAGACACCAGTACATTCGTATGGAGTATCAAACTGTAATAAAGCAATACCATTACGTTATGTATCAAACACCAAGGTGTACGTACGAAACACTAATATCAAACGCATGAAGTTCCAAGCTGTCATGTACCCGCGTCATTTCAATAAGTATCTGACATCAACCCGCATATACGAGACACCAGTAAAGTACGTATGAGGTTCTTAGCTCTAATGTAACCGAGTATTTATGATAAGTATCAAACACCAATCCAAACGTACACGACACCAGTAGAATACTTATGTAGTTCCAAAATGTATAGTACCCGCGTCATTACGTTACGTATCAAACACCGATTCATACGTACAAGACGCCAGTATAATACGTATGTGGTTCCAAGCTCTGATGTAGCCGCTCCATTACGATAAATATCAAAAACAAGTTCATACGTACGAGGAACCATTATAACACCTATGCGGTTCCAAGCTCTAATGTAACCGCGTCATTACAATAAGTATGAAACATAATGCCGTGTGTATTAGACACCCGTATCATACGTATGCGGTTCCAAGCTGTATTGTACCCACATCGTTACAATAACTACCAAACATCAATCTATATGTACTAGACACCCGTATCATACGTATGCGGTTCCAAGCTGTAATGTACCCCCGTCAATACGATAAGTATGGAACATCAATCCATACGTACTAGACACCCGTATCATACGTATGCGGTTCCAAGCTGTAATGTACCCCCGTCAATACGATAAGTATGGAACATCAATCCATACGTACTAGACACCCGTATCATACGTATGCGGTTCCAAGCTGTAATGTACCCCCGTCAATACGATAAGTATGGAACATCAATCCATACGTACTAGACACCCGTATCATACGTATGCGGTTCCAAGCTGTAATGTACCCCCGTCAATACGATAAGTATGGAACATCAATCCATACGTACTAGACACCCGTATCATACGTATGCGGTTCCAAGCTGTAATGTACCCCCGTCAATACGATAAGTATGGAACATCAATCCATACGTATGCGGTTCCAAGCTGTAATGTACCCGCGTCAATACGATAAGTATGGAACACCAATTCGCATCATGACAGTTGTCATGAAGCGGGCTACGTAATGCTCGCTACGTACGCAACATGAAGGCGCTTACAAGCTTACGAGTGGTATGTTTTTGTCCAGACGTACGCAGCGCGTCTCATGATTTACGTAGCATTTTTTTCTCAGTGTAGTATGACTAATTTGTCATGTGTGAGACTTCGTTATAACACTAAACAGAGATAAAATACGCCACTTCTGAATAAACAATAAATAGTGCGTGGAGTCCCTCCGCGCGGAAAAAGTTAAACTTCTGTGTATCTTTCACGCATTCACTCTTGCTCTGTCTTTTTCTATTCTCCCTCTCCAGTAGCGTTAAACGTTTAACGCAATCTTGTTAAAAGTCGCATTAGAAGTTTCACTTCAAAAACTTTCTTTTCAAAATCTTTAAAATCGATTAAAAAATAATCTTCTATCTGCTTCTCAATTGTTTTTCTTTCATTACTTTCGTAATTTGCCCATAGAAAACCGATTTAAATTTTTTTTTCTTAAAAGATATACGTAATCGGTTTAGAATTACAGATCGATCACAATTTTGTCAATATCTAATTCTGTTTTTTTTTTTTTATGTAAAATAGTCGGCGTTTGCCACCAACTCGCCTGATGTTAAGCGACGTTGTGGTCTAAGATGGAGCACGACGACCTACAAAGACGGCAGTTGAGTGAGGCGCTACAATTGCGCCACTGCTCAGAACCGTCTTCGTAACGGTTACACCGGACTACACTCCGAAACACGACTAGGTCATTTCACGGCATGGCTTGGTCCGGTGGGTGGTAACTAGCCACGCGTAGCTAGCGTTTTAATCTCAATTTTTATTGCTTTCACTAGAGTTTACTGGTCCTAAGGTACTTCTTTCGTCTTATTAGTCATTTACCGCCTAAGTTTCAACCTATTCTGGCTTCGCAATGAATTTTTAAGGGCAAAGCATCCCTTTTAATGTAGCTGCTAATAAGGGTACCGAAACGGGTGGCGCTCGCAAACTATTTACTTATTTACTGCTCTATTTAGAAAGGTTTTAGGCTAAGAATTGTTTGCCAACTAAGTAGAGTTAACCTAGAAAGTTGTTCTATTTTAGACGTTGAGACTTTTAGTCAAAATTTTAAATTGATATTCGGGGTATTTTTGCACACACAGTCGCCTAAGCCCCAAACTAAGCCAAGGTTGTACTATAGCTGCCAGAAACCATGATATAATAATATACTCCGCCAGGTATAGCATTCAGCAACACATAGTGACGTCAATCCATGCTTAAGCAAGACCGAACTAAGCAATTTACAACAAGTTCGAAAGAGATGGATGATGGTGACGTCATTATGTGTTTGCTGAATGCTAGACCTAGAAAAGATGGCGCGCTGAAGACGAGCTTACTCTAATCTGTAACAATGTGTGAATTGGGTAACTGTAATAAATAATTGACAATGATGATGGAGATGTGATAGAACCTCAGATCAACCTAGAGAATAAGATTGCTCACGGCGTATGATTTAGGTGAAGCCAAAAACCATCCAATAACTACGCTACTGTCGTATATACATGTACACAACACGCACACATTGACGCAAAAAAACTACGCTACTCGCTTGGTCATTCTTACCTCAACATTATGTGCATTGGTTTATGGTATTACTAGCTGCGCCCCGCGGTTTCACCCGCGGTCCCACAGGAACTGTTTATTTTTTCGGGAATAAAAGTATGTCCCTATGTCCTTTTCTGTACCCCAGACAACATGAATGCAAAATTTCAAGACGATTGAGTAGTTGAGACGTGAAAGCGTTACAAACATACAAACAAACGAATGAACTCACTTTCGCATTATAATATTAGTTAGGATGTCAGGCGCTCACCGGTCGAGCAAGGTAGATGATGATGACGATGTGTCTGGTGTTCGACACAGGCGAGGAAGAGCTCGGGGAGGTGCCCAAAGGGGCTAGCGCTGCGGGGCCGTGGTCGTCTATGAGAGCGTTCCCGTAGCTCCGATATTTTGCGCCGAGGTGGAATACCCTAGGGTTTTTAAGGTTTTTAGGGGTGTTAGCGAGTATGCTGCCTCTGGCGAGCTTCCCACATATCTACCCAGCCTGCCCCCGGGGTCAGTAGGTAAAAGGTATTCCCTAGAAAAACTTGCGTGACAGATCACCACGTTCAATTCGCGTGCGGTTTTACACAGCTCAAACGACACCGCAGCTTGCATTTACTTCACGGATGCTTTTGGTTTGCCGGGCTAGACGAAGCTGAAGGTAATAGAAGGTATCAGGCTAGGTAAACAAAAACATTACCATTTAAAACGGAAATTTTGACTATTGTTGAGTGTGAATTATAGCCTATGTCCAGGACGTAACCTATATCTGTGCCAAATTTTATCCAGATCCGTTCAGCCATTCTGGCGTGATTGAGTAACAAATATCCATCCAAACTTTCGCATTTATAATATTATTTCGGGTTTAAAAGAGTAACAAATTAATATATTTAGATTTCTTGCTGAAGAGCTGATGATCCCGTGGGATGCCACGGGAACACTATATTTTTACGGGATAAAAAGTAGCCTATTTACTAATCCAGGATGTCAGCTATTTCCACACTAAGCGTGAAGAAGTAACAAACACACACACTCACAAACTTTCGCCTTTATAGTAATTAATACTATTGTACTTTATAGTAATTAATTAATATACGTATTTCCTTGCTCATCCCGCGGGAACACTATATTTTTAGGAAATAATAAGAAATTGTAGGTACCTATTTATGAAAAAGTGCGTTCAAAACGTCAAATTAAATCTACTTTAAAAAAGCGTATATGAGTAACACTTTTTTTATATTCCTTGCTCATCCCACGGGAACACTATATTTTTAAGGGATCAAAAAATGTGTATAAAAAACAACAATGCGTTCAAAACGTGTAAATCTATAGTGGTTTATACGATTTAGACGCATTTTTTAGCCCACGCGAACAGTTAAATTTTCCCGGATAAAAAGTAGCCTATGTTCTAATCAAGGGTGTCAGCTACTTCTATACTGAATTTTGCCAAATTGGTCCAGCAGTTTGAGCGCGAAGATGAACGATCACAAACTTTCTCCTTTTTAATATTAGTGTGATCACTATAATGGCTTACGCATAAGATATAGATTTATACCGCGGCGGACTTTTTTGTAGGTCTATTTAAGATGAATATTTCCATCATACATTACACATGTGTACTCGTAACTCTAGCGGTTTTTCCAGCGCACGCCAGAATAGCTCGCTGATGGTAGATTTTTTCCTACTTACTTGACTCTAATCGTCATATTTTGGACAATTCACACAATATCTTTATAAATTGTAGCCTATGTGTTATTCTGATGTATAAGCTATATTATTGTAAAGTTTCATTAAAATCATCTCCAAAGCTTTCGACAGGGTTTGGCATGACAGTCTTATCAGCAAGCTCACTTCGTTTGGCTTGACCGCTAGGTTTGTTGCGTGGATTTCGGATTTTCTGAGGGGCCGATCCATTCGAGTTGTCGTTGACGGTTGCTCGTCTGATCGACTGAATATAAATGCCGGGGTTCCTCAGGGATCAAAGTCAAAGTCAAAATGTTTTTATTCAATTTAGGTATCAAAGATACACTTATGAATCTGATCCGTGCTCTCTGCGACACTCTTCCTGGTGCACATTAATGATCTGCTTAAGTCCGGTATCTTTGGGTATGCAGATGACAGCCCTGTTGTGGAAAGCGATAAGTCTAGCGCACAGTCTAGTGGGTCTCAAATCTGGTCTCTAAGGGCTGACATGGTCGAGCGCTTGAACTTGTCCCTCCAGGCAGTCTCCAGTTGGGGTGATGCCAACCTGGTCAAGTTCAACGCGGCTAAAACCCAGGCGTGTCCGTTTTCCGCAAAAAGGAGGCCATTCGAACTGGGTCCTACTTTTCGAGGTGTATCCATCCCGATTAATAACAGCCTGAAGCTTTTAGGCGTTTCTTTGACTTCGACCCTCAACTTCGGCTCCTATATTGAGTCTAAGGCTCAATTAGCTGCTAAAAAGCTGGGTATCCTCTCGAAGGTGCGTCGGTACTTCACGCCGGAACAGTTGCTGTCATTTTATAAGGCACAGGTTCGGTCGTGCATGGAGTACTGTTCGCACCTTTGGGATGGATCGGCCAAGTACCAGCTCGAGGCGTTGGAGTCCATCGAGAAACGTGCGAAGAAGCTCATTGGCAACGACTCCCTTGTCCAGACCAAACTTCAAAGTCTAGATCATCGGCGCAAGGTTGCTGGTCTATCGGTTTTTTATCGGATACATTTCGGTGAGTGTGCATCTGGTTTGCATGACCTTATTCTTCCTAGCCCATTCTTTTATAAAACAACCAAGAGTATGAAAAAGCGGCATCGTTTTATGGTCGACATACCAACAACACGCAAAAAACGCTTTGGTTCGTCTTTTCTTATACGGACCGCTAGAGTGTGGAATACTCTGCCAGAGTGTGTGTTCCCTGACACTTATAATCTGGGTGTCTTCAAGTCTCGAGTGAATCGGTTTCTTCTAGGCAAGCGTGCTCCATCGTAGGCCGCATCACTGCTTATCATCAGGCATGTTGAAGGCCAAGCGCAAGCCTATTAAGTTTAAAAAAAAAAATCCATTCAGTAGTTTTACGTGAAAGAGTAACAAACATCCATCCAAACATACAAACATTCGCGTTTATAATATTAGTAGGATTATTATTGCTGCTGTGTTATTATGTCATCTGCTACATGACTGGAGCCCGGTGTATGGCGACAGGCTCGCCCCCTGTCACATTTGGGACTGAATATCGTCCGTCGAAGTGTGGGTGTTGTACACCTCTGCCAGCCCCCTCGGGAGAAAGGCGTGATGATATGTTTATTTACATTATTAAAAATGAACCAAAACAACCAAAAGAAGACCAATTACTTACCTACCTAAAACCTATCTAATGTTATTTAAGTAAAAACGAAGAAATTCTTCATACTCGTAACTAACAGGTAAGTAACCTATCTATGATAATAAAAAAAAAATGATGTATATTTTTGTACGTGCTCCACCCCAAACTCCTCACAAAAAAAATATCCTGCCAATATTTAACTTTGGGTCTATATTACTTTAAATACAATGCGTTTTTAACAAATTGCTAGTGCCTTGAAAATTCGTAAAACAGACACAACCGTCAACAACGTCTGCCCCCACGCGTCTGCCCGCGTTCGGGTCGCGCGCAGCGATGAGTGACTTCTTCCCCCTCCTCACCTGCCGTGCGTCGGACCGCCCTTTACTTGAAACTTTTCGTTATATTTTGGTCAATTCACACAATATCTTTATAAATTGTAGCCTATGTGTTATTCTGATGTATAAGCTATATTATTGTAAAGTTTCATTGAAATCCATTCAGTAGTTTTTACGTGAAAGAGTAACAAACATCCATTCTTACAAACTTTCGCGTTTATAATATTAGTAGGATTTCGTAAACATAAATTTACACAGTGGCATTACAAAAGTGTGGCCAGGACTACATTATGTGGTTCTTTTTAAAAACTGTGCAGTTTTTTTACAAGCCAATTTTGCAATAAGCCGTAACATTAAACTCTTACAAGTATGTGCAGTTTTAGAATATTAAATCTTCTAAGATTGTATATTGGAACGGAAACGGTTAACGTAGAGTTTGGGAATTAATAATATTAGTTTTCGTGCAATTGTATATGTTTTTCATGACAACATTACCACGCACACAAGTTTAATAAAGAAGTGGCTTCAGCGAGATAAACGCAGTGTTCCATCTTTTTCTCTAGGTTGGTCTGAGGATAGAACACAAAAATACTTCCTAAAAAGGTCTCTAAGTATTATATTCAAAGCTGATAACCCCGTCCTTTGCTGTCGGTTGAAGATGAAAGTCATGCCCCATTTCCAAACTTCACCTCAGGTTGAATTCATTATTTGTCATTCAAGCCGTGACTTGTCAGTTTCCATTCGTTTGACTGCAAACTGACAGTCATGCTTGTTAAATTACTGATAATTGATGGTGTTCACAGGGTTCAGTTATCAAAACAGATAGGCTGAAAGCTTTTGCTTTTGCCCTCTTGTTTTATGTTGGTAAAAAAATAAAGATTTTCTCTACTAAATAATTATCATCGGGTAGTTTAGGTACGTATATCGGGTGTTTCTTCAAATAAAGACGGACATAATATTCTATCATTGTACTCTTTGTTATGACCCACTTTGATTAGCGGAATAACAATGAAATCGCGAAAAAAAACTGCAGTTCCACAGATAATAATCATTCGAATTGTATAAAATGTATGGAACAACTGATTTTATTTTCACAATTTCAATGTTGTTCCTGCAATATTTTTTTTTTCTTAATGATGAGTACAATCATGATCCAGAAAAACAAGGTCTAGCATTCAGCAAACGTAATGACGTCATCGTCATCCGTCTCTTTCGAACTGGTTGTAAATGACTTATTTCGATCTTGCTTAAGCATCGATTGACGTCACTACGTGTTACTGAATGCTATACCTAGCGAAGTATATTATACCACTAGCTGCGTCCCGCGGTTTAAAAGTATCCTATGTGCTATTCTAGACTATAATCTACCTCTGTGCCAAATTTCATCCAGATATGTTCAGCCGTTCTGGCGTGAAAGAGTAACAAACATCCATCCATCCATCCATTGATTCATCCATCCATCCATCCATACTTACAAACTTTCGCGTTTATAATATTAGTAGGATGAGTACAATGACGTCTTAGAATGTGTCCGTCGTATAAAAAAACAGCCTGTGTTTCTTATTCTTATAATGCAGTTTTTTTTTCTGTATAAAAGTATACATATTTTGAAAGCACGATAATAATCAAATTAACAATTTTATAAATTTCGTGAATTTAAAAAGATTCTTGATGATGATGATTTTTTTTTTTATATTTCGTAAACAAGCAAGCAAACGGCACGCCTGATGGTAAACGTTTTTTAGTTACTTAATATTTTTATTACATTTTCAACTTTAATAAAATGTTAGTAGCTGACCTTTAAAATAACTCCTAGCTGGTATTGTATAATACCTGTGCGTTTATGAAGCAGGAGCCGGAAGTGACAGCGCTCGGAGCGGTGTGGGCTCACGGCGGATGTGACGTCACCACCCACTACGTCCCGGTTAACGTTACGTACGATATTGTTATAAAACAAAGCTCAATGTATGTATACATTTATGTATTAATGAATAGGTGATTTCTATATATTTTAATTAAAATGTTTACACTTGATATCCAGCCGGTTTACCAGCCAGCTTTACCTTTTTAAATTATTACTGTATAATAGTGTAACTTATCACTAGTTACACTATTTTTACACTAATATTTTAAAATGTTGTGTAATAATAATTAAGCGAGGATAGCTTAGTTGGAGAAGACCCGCCTCTCAAGCCAGAGAGAGCGGGTTCAAACCCAGCTGATAGCACGCACCAATTTGTTCATTGTGTGAACAAATTATGTGCGTATTGTTTGTCATCTGCTACATGACTGGAGCCCGGTGTATGGTGACAGGCTCGCCTCCTGATACATTTGGGGTTGGATATCGTCCAGCGAAGTGTGGGTGTTGTATTACACCTCTGCCAGCCCCCACAGGCTGACGTGACGATATGTTATGTTATGTTATTTTAAAGACGAAAAGCTTAGAATAACTACATAATAATAATAATAATAATAATAATAAAGCCTTCTTTATTCCATATCTTATTTCCATATTTTTTTACATTTCACACATAATTATTTTTAGTTCCAGAGATATGGATCTCGTGTTGAGTAAAGGCCTCCTCCATTTTCTTCCACAATTCTCTGTTTTTACTTTTACTCATCCAGTCTTTTCCCGCTATCTGAGTAAGGTCGTCAGCCCACCGTTTGACTGGTCTTCCAACTTTTCTTTTGCCGGTTGATGGTCCTGTCCATTGTGTGGTTATTAGTGTCCATCTACTGTCCGTGTACCGTGAAGTATGTCCTGCCCATTTCCACTTGAATGTGAGAGCTTGCGTGAGTGCATCTATTACTTTTGTCTTTTGTCTTATTGTGATATTCTTAATTTTATGTTTTTTAAGAATTTTCAGGATGCTCCTTTCCATTGCTCTCTGTGTTGTATTAATTCTTTGTTTCACCTTGTTTGTATATGTCCATGTTTGGCAACCATAGAGTAAACTAGGCAGGAGACAGGTATCCATTATAGTTCTTTTTATTTTCATATTGTATCTTCCTTTCAGAATTTCTTTTAATGACCAAAACTTTTTCCATGTGATATTTATTCGTCTTTCCACCTCCTCTTCATTGTTAGTCTTTTTGAAGGATATTTGTTTCCCCAAGTAGGTATAGTTATTAACATATTCTATGGTGTTTTCTTTTATGGTGACGGGTATTTCAAGGCTGTTATTAGTCATTATTTTGGTCTTGCTTCCATTCATTTCCAAGCCTACTTTTGAGCTTTCTTGGTCTAGTGTGTGTAGCATATATTTTAATTGTTTGGATGTTTCAGCAAATATGACTATATCATCTGCAAACCTTAGATGATTTAATCGACGTCCATCGATTTTAATGCCATATGTTTTCCATTGCAGTTTATTAAATATATTTTCTAGCACAGCAATAAAAAGTTTAGGTGAAAGGGGGTCGCCTTGTCTGACTCCTCTTTCTATTTTGATAGGATCACCTCTTTTTTCTAATTTAACCCTGCTAGTACTATTTGAGTATATATATTCTATTATGTTTATGTATTTATCTTCTACATTTGATGATTTTAGTGCATTCCAGATTGAGCTGTGGCTAATGCTGTCAAAAGCTTTGCTGTAGTCGATAAAGGCAATATATAGACATTTATTATATTCATTATACTTTTCTATTAGTTGTTCGACAGTTTGTATGTGGTCAGTTGTGTTAAAACCAGAGCGGAAGCCTGCTTGTTCTACTGGCTGAGAAATGTCAATTTTTCTAGCGATTCTTTTGAGTATAATCGATGTGAAGAGCTTATATACACTGGACAGT
Organism: Peribatodes rhomboidaria; assembly: GCA_911728515.1. NCBI lineage: Eukaryota > Metazoa > Arthropoda > Insecta > Lepidoptera > Geometridae > Peribatodes > Peribatodes rhomboidaria. Next base: position 7,186,415 of record OU452190.1, read on the forward strand.
AGGCTTATAGGCCTGTAATTTCCAATGTCTAAGGGGTTACCTTTTTTATAAAGTAGTATTATGTCAGATGAACACCATTGTTTTGGTACTATTTCAGTGTCAAGAATCATATTAAAGAGCTTTGTTAAGTGTTTCAATAGGATTAGAAGATAGAATTTAAGGAATTCATTTGATAACCCATCTGGCCCCGGACTCTTCTCGTTTTTTAGTATTTTTATATGTAAGTACACTTCTTTTTCTTCTATTGGGTTAACTGTGTTTGCGTTACATTGCTTATCATGTTGTTCATCAGGTACATTCTCGTCTACTTTCTTTTTGTATAGTTCTGTGTAAAATTCGGTGGCAAGGACTAGGACATCTTTTCTTGTTTTTGTCTCTATTGAGTTACTTTCTAATTTTTGTATCCATTTTTTTGGAGGGTCAGTTCTTTGTAGGCTCTTTTAGCGCTTCTATAGTCATTTAGATTTCTTGATATTACCTCTTCTCTATGTTTGCTGTAGTCATGTTTTATTGATTTATTAGTGCTTTTAAAAAGTTCGGTGAGTTTCTTTTTCTGTTCTAAATCTTTGTTTCTTGTGTGTATTAATTTTAAGCGTTCTTTTATTAGTTGTTTTGTATGATCGCTAAGTATCGTGCGTTGTTTCTTTTGGGTATTAATATTGGTTTTTAAACTGTCTAATATGGTTTTTTCGATTATATCATAGTAAGTTTGAACATTTTCCTGCATTGTATTTATTTTGTCTTCAAGATTGGATTTTAGGTAGTTAGTGTAATTCTTGATTTCGTCTTTGGTTTCAGGCGTTTTTATTGGAGTTTTGAAGTTTTTTCTACTCTTTTTACATTGACTCAAATGAAATGTTGCTCTTAGTAGTCTGTGGTCTGAAGGAAAATCGACTTTGTTCAGAACTTCAAAGTTCTTTGCCATGTTAGGTTTGTTCGTCATAATAAAATCGATTTCATTTCTGGTCTTCTGATTAGGAGATATCCAGGTCCATTTTCTTTTTGCCTTTTTCTTGAAGAATGTGTTGATGATTGACAGTTTATGTTCGAGAGCGTAGTCTATTAGTTGTTGGCCCCTTTTGTTGCGTTCACCATAACCATAGTTTCCCATGCACAAGCTTTCATCTTTTTTGGGCAACCCGATTTTGGCATTAAAGTCACCCAAAATTATTAATAATTTCTCATCAGCTAGGCAATGTGCTTTCTCCATATCATTGTAAAAAGCCTGCATTTCCTCTTCTTGCGATGCCTCTGTTGGTGCATACGCCTGAATTATGGAAATATTTAATTCTTCAGTTTTAAGTTGTAGTAAGGCAATCCTTTCGGAAATTCCTATAAAATTAGATATTTTATTTTTGTGTTTTTTCTTTACCAAGAATCCTACGCCATGGAGGCCTTTTGTTTGCCCCACATAGCACAAAATGTATTCCTGGTATTCTTCAATGTTACAGCCAATTTTCTTTACTTCAGATAATCCCAGTATATCGAAATCGATTTTTTCTAGTGCATAAGTTAATTGTAGGTATCTCTCAGTTGACGAGAGGGATCTTACATTAAATGTACCTATCTTCATAGTGGAAATTTCACTACTAACAATTATATTTCTGTTCCAATTATTGTGGTTGCATTGAACATTTTTCAGTGGAGGGTGTTGGTCTAATTTCCCACGAGGACCAGTCGGCTTGGGAAATGTTTTAATTTGTTGAAATTTTTCTTCGTTCTTCTGTAGTTTATTAGAGTTGGCGGAGGTGGTAGGAGGAGGTGTAGTTAGTTGCTATTCGATAGTGTTAGTATCTACAATTTCGGTAGTCAGAACCGGCTTAGTTGTCTGTTTATCATTTCGCTTTTGAACAAAGCTGGTAATGGACCCCTGGCATCCTGAAGATAAGACTCTGTTTTTTTTGGCCGGTTGATATTTGTTCCTTGGTTCACGGTGAGCTGATATATTTTCTGCGTGATGAGGTGGTGTAATATCTAGCTCTCTTTTTTTAGAGTTTAAGGTATATGTTCCGTCTTGATTTTTCTGGTTAGTATCTCGGGTCACAATCTTGTCATATCGAATATAGGCTATTTTTCCTTTGTTTCTCTCCTTTTGCAGTTGGTCTTGCAATGATTTTCTTATCTCTAACACTTGTGGCGAGAAGTCTTCCTTAATATAAATTTTGACGTTTTTATTTTTGCTTTTGTTTTTTAGTATGGCTATTTTCTTCCCATAGGTTGTGAGGGTGAGGTTAACAGGTCGAATTTTGCCTTCAGTTTGTCTTCCCATTCTTCTCACTATAGCTATTTCACTTTTTGAGCATTTTATACCAATGTCGTTAATAGAAGCTATAATTATGTCCTCTAGTTCTTCATAAGACTTCTCTCCTTCTTCCACACCGAAGAATATTAGATTTCTCTCTCTTATTTGTTTTTCTAAGTGTAAGAGTCTCTTTTCTTGATTTTCATTTGTTTGTTTCATTTGTTCTATCTTTTTGTTTACAAGATCAAACTTTTTATCAATATTTTCGTTAATTCTTGTCGTTATTCTTTCTTCTTGTTCATTTAGGGTAATATTTATATCGCTTTTGATTTTTACTCGCAGGTCGTTTAGCAGTTTTTCCATATTTTCTAGAGACATTCTCGTTACGTACTACTGCTTGCGCCCTCTGATGGTGGTTTTTTGTACTGAATAGTTTTGCCACTCGTCGCTAGATGGCGTTAGTAGATATATTCCTGATTGATCGTTGTGTAAGTCTATTTGGATCTTGTTCAATTTATGTTTGGGCTGGAGTTCAACTCGCCGTTAGATGTCGCTAGTGGTATAATTCAATCAATGTAATCAACCAACGAATGTATTTTTATGATTTGATTTGGTTATGTTTTCAAAAACTCTTGATAGATGTTTACAAGCCCTTTAGTTAGTGTTATTTCGATGAATCACACTGTCCACGGCTTACACTGGGGTTCGTGATCTATCGCTTTTTGTTTTTATTGTCACTTTTTGTCCGTTAAATTGATCGGTATTGGTATATTTTGTTTCACTTTTTTCACTTTATACACTATTTCTACTGCTGTGTCCACAACTAATCATTTGTAAAACTGGTTCCTTTATATTGCTAAACAACTTTAGATTCCAAACAACTAGTAATTTTAGAGAAATCGAATAAAATAGCGGAGGTCGAACGAAATCAATGTTTGCTTCACCGCGCCAGTGTTGCCACCCGCCAAACGACGCTACGCATGGGCATATCCTCACTTTTAAATGAATTTTAAGGAACAGATGTTAACAATCAACCAATTATCCAAATTTTAGAAAGAAAACATTTTACGGCCCACATTTCGTTTGCGCCTGTGTGCGTGACAAGGCAAATAAACACAGCACATTTAGCGAATTTGTGGCTTGCGTTTTGAGAAGGCGTTTTTTGGAAACCTACCTTCTTCTAAGAGCTAAAGTCTTTAAGTTTGTAATTTTTTGTAAAATGTTTGTAAGTTCCGGAGATCCTTTACAACCAGGATCTCCGAAACTACTTGATCTAAACTGAAGCAAACACCGAGTGTGCTATAAAACATGAGCAAAACCCACATGCATGATAGTCAGTCCATTTAAAAAGATGCATCTAACGACAATTTGCAATCTAAAATTGGTCAAAGCGTTTATTTATTTTATTACTTAATAGGCTTGTGTTTGGCCGCCAACATGCCTGATGATAAGCAGTGATGCGGCCTACGATGGAGCACGCTTGCCTAGAAGAAACCGATTCACTCGAGACTTGAAGACACCCAGATTATATGTGTCAGGGAACACACACTCCGGCAGAGTATTCCACACTCTAGCGGTCCATTAGCATTTAGATGTCTTTAAGAGACAAGTGTCATTTGCATACAAACTCACATATGATCAAAAGAGATTACCTTCTTCTAAATAATCGGGTAAACAAGTGGATCTCACTAAAAAAAATTAAAACCCGACTGCACTTCTAGCTGAGGACAATTGGGTTCTAAAGTCGAATCAAACGATACCTTAACTGTCGAATTCCATCTGGCCGTTTGGAAGATTTCGTATCTTAGTAAGGAATACATCTAAAAACAAAGAAGGTACTTATACATGTATGCCTGAAAAATATCACCCTTCCTGGCAGTCGGGTAAAATCTATGTGAATGCAAAGCTAAATAAGAATTTACTACTTTGTGAATGTAAATTTTATTTTAGTTCCAACTAGCCAGCTGCATACTCGTGACGAGGCAGACACCGGAAGGAGAATTCATAAGCTAGGAAGTGTATTCGAAGCGGTCATTACGTCACAGCGCACGTTGCAGTCAGAATACTTGTGCTGAATTACGTATACGAGCGTACTATTATTTCATATCGCTGATTAGGTATGTTTTGGCTTTAGGTTTTTCAATAAGAATAATATATATTGCTAGGTGCGTCCCGCGGTTTTATCCGCGGTTAAAAAAGTATCCTATGTGCTATTCTAGACTATAATCTATCTCTGTGCCAAATTTCATCAATATCTGTTCAGCCGTCCTGGCGTGAAAGAGTAACAAACATTCATCCATCCATTCTTACAAAATTTCGCGTTTATACTATTAGTAGGATGTACTCGTATATGATACTGATATTATAGACACTAATTATCTTACTAATAAACGTTAATAGCCTTGGAATATTGGTTAGGTACACTTTATGGTATAGGTATACATACAGTTTATTGTCTTTTTCGATCTAGTTAAAAATGTAAAAGTAAAAAAACACTGATGATTAACTTCACTATTCCGAGACTATGACACGTTTTTTGGTAATAGCATACGAGTATAATTTGCTATATATATTTTTTTTTTTATGTAGAATAGGTCGACGTTTGACCACCAACTCGCCTGATGTTAAGCGACGTTGTGGTCTAAGTTGGAGCACGACGACCTATAAGGTACTTATTCACTCTAGCCTTTGAAGTTTTGTAGAGTGAAGAAGCACAAAGACGGCAGTTGAGTGAGGCGCTACAAGTGCGCCACTGCTCAGACCCGTCTTCGGAACGGTTACACCGGACTACGTCCCGAAACACGACTAGGTAATTTCACGGCATGGCTTGGTCCGGTGGATGGTAACTAGTTATCTTATATCTTTAAATGAGCAATTCTTGTGTATATATATATATATAATTGGAACCTCGGATTCGGCTCCAACGATTTTCATACAATTTAGTATATAGGGGGTTTCGGGGGCGATAAATCGATCTAGCTAGGAATCATTTTTAGAAAATGTCATTTTATTCGTGTTTTATCGATAATCAACAACATAAACTTGGAAGAAAAATAACAAAAAGGAGGCGTTTGAGTAGTCTCAACTGAAAAATATGACTCTTCCTGACATCTATTGGCGAATAATAATACTATTTTTTGTGAGCAACTAATTGCTTTAACGACACAACAGCAGATGGCGTTGTTAAGTAACACGAAGTCAATGAGTGTTTGCTTTGAGGTTAGACTAAAATCAATTGTTTATTTTCCAAAAAACACAATTTAAAAAAAAAAAAATACCGAGCAAAGCTTGGTCATCCAGGTACTATACTATAAAATGAGACATGGCAATGTGCTGCTTGTTGCTTATGCCCTGTTGCAGCGAACACGCGCTTCTCACACCCTGCGCTGTGGCTATGATGCATTAGTCACGCCCTAGTGGCCTACCATGACATCTTATCGGAATGATGGTTACGTTTTATTTTCGACGCTGCACGACCTGTATCGCCACGCAATAAGGTCCATGGTAGTATATCACAATAATAACACTAGAAATAAGAATAAGATAGCTGTACCAAGATTTAGACTGTCATTTTTAGGCAACTGCGTTCGTTTTTACAGTAAAATCCCGAAAAATATAACAGGGCTCACTGAGAGAAAATTCAAATCACATCTAAAAGCTACATTTGTGAAAAAATGGTATTATAAGGTTAAGACTTATTTAGAAGACAAAGCCTTCCTTCCACTTCCGCCACGTAGTCATTATGTATGTATAGATATTACCTAGTTGTAAGCCAAAATTTGTGATACAGTAATACAGTAACCTCTTCAGGGTTCATTGTACTCATCAATATGAACAACTTTTACCATGGGGCAAACTCTAAAATTGCAAAAAAAAAGAACAGCTGTTCCATACATTTTGTCTCAGGCCAATGAACTTTTTATATGGCACAGCAGTTTTTTATTTCGCGATTTCAGGATTGGTTTCACAGTAAAAGTTGTTCATGAGTACAATGAACCCTTCAGAGGTTTTTGGTGAGTTACCTATAACCCTGTATAGTAACCTCAGCCAAGCGAAGGCGGAGAAAATTAAAGCGCACCTAATAAAGTTTCCAGGTTCGCTTATGACCTATTATAAAGTTCGTTGTGGAAATAGTAATGCACTTAAAACCGCTAACTGAACTATTATATAACCATGTTTTATAACTTTGTGTGTTTTTAGATCGCTGTTTTTAGATGGTTTGTTTTCGCTAACATATTTTGTCGAACTGGATTCACGAGGATGAACGCGGCAGTAAGTATATTTGCGTTTTTTTTAAATCGGAACTTACTATACTTACCTATACTTGTGAAAAGTGACTAAGACCCGCATCCTAAAACGACGCTCAGTCTTGAATCACGATTTAAAACTGGTTTTACCATACATAAAACCAGCTTTTAATCGAGATTCATGACTGAGCTATGTTTTTCAATACGGCCCTAAGACTTCGTCTATTTCTAAACCACACAAAGCGCGTGTTGTCTTTTCGAGTGCCTAACTACGTGTTCTCACACACACGTGTGCTGGCTAGCATCCTCTCGGTGTAATATTATACCAGTTCGAGATGTAAATAAGTCTATAGTATGAAATACATTTATCATTATTTATTTGTGGTTTTTAGTACGTTTATTAGTAGACATAATTACTCATCTAGTTTTTTTACTTTTTCAAAATTTTATTTTGGTAAGCGATTGTAGTAGTGTTGGATCTTTAAGGGTTCCGAGACGCTCTCGATTTTCCATACAAACGCGCATGTTAAATTGCTTGGAAACCATTTGTCAATTTGTGATGAAATTTGGCATGTACAATTAAGTTAACAATATCTCCGCCCCTATGTTATTTTAAGAAACGTCCTCAAGAGAAAATAGGGCTATGAAAACAATCCGCATTTGTAATCGGTCAGTTTTGACTGATTTATTTAATAGATAGCAAAAGGAAATCAAAAATCTTTCTACATAAGGGGGTTGTCTATATCATTAGCACATAAGTAAATCCATAACACAAGAGACATTTTTAATTATTTAAGAAACAAAAGTAATAAAAAAATATAGAAATTGCAATTTATCACTCTGTAGATAACTTTAGAGGCTCGTCAGTATCTTTACTTGCTCTCTTCGCTCGTTGTCTTTTTCGAGACGAAATGGCTATAGCAAACCTTTAGCCAATGCTAAGTTAGTCTGAAGTGGTCGTCGGACCCTCCGATCAATAATGGATGGCCATTAAATAGTTTTCTATCTACTTACGTGAAAAAGTAAAACAATCAGACATGCAAACCAAGCTACTTTTAAATTTCTATTCATGTGATTAGAATCGATTATAAATTAAAATCAAAACTTCGCCATCACTATAAATTGGAGCAATTATCAAGTTCAATTTTGGTTTCAAATCGAATATGGCTCTACGGCTTACATAGAGTCTTTTACGCAACTAAAACATGCCATTGTAAACCTTATGGATCAGAACATAACAGTTTTGTGTTTGGCATGTTGAAGCTGCCAACGCTGTGACCTGATTTTCGCCTGTCCGGGTCCATTCTGATTGGGGTAATATTAATCATTAGACGGAATCCTAATGTTGTTTTGAATATTTTGATGAAGTTACGAGAAATTAGGTTAAGTGTTGTTCAGCGGGCCATTAGATACTGAAACTTTGGTTATTTCTTTGAAAGTGAGTTATTGTATCGCTTTTATTTTAATTACGGCTATTAATGAGTACTCGAAAGGTTAGCTTAAAAGTTTCCGGTGGGGAAAATTGGTTTTATGCATGATCCAAAAAAACAAGACAACAACTAGTGTGACTACAGTCACACTAGTTGTTTGACCAGGAAGTAGAATAATAGGTATGTTTACTTACAAGATACCCCCGTATTCCTAAACATTACTATGAGGTCTCACAGTGCGCTAAAACGCACAGGGTACAGAAATTGTTAGTGGTGCTAGTTGCCTGATTTGTGAAGGACTTGTGTAAGTCTCGAAAGACGCCCCAGTTGACCCTATATTTTATTTCATACTTAAGGTTTATGTATTTCTTGATACATAATTGGTTAAATATTATAATTTTTATTTAAACTGGTCTATAGTATGCATCAGAAACTCGCTCAAATAAAGGCGTCCTCCAAGGTTTGCTATCTCTCTAAAAAACCGCAGGTCAAGAATGGATCCAAATAGCCCAGGACAGGGGCTATTTGGATCCATTCTTGACCTGCGTTTTTTTTTGATGCCATCATCCCGTCGAGTGTACGGTCTTGCTCTATAGCGCTTGCCTGGTGGGCCTTCCCATGTAGTAAATGTTTTTGTCCACCTGTGGTCTGGGAGGCGCGCTATATGGCCAGCCCATTTCCACTTCAGTTCTTTTGCAAGGCTTAGTGCATCAATTGATTTCGTCCTTATTTTTGTGTGTATTCAATAAAAATATTTTGACCATGACTTTGTGTCTTATCTTGTGTAGTTTTTTAATGTTAAGCATGCTCCGCTCCATACTTCTTTGACATGTGTTTATACAATACAATACAATATAACTTTATTGCACACCAAAAAACTACATGAAAATCTTAAAAACTAAATAACATTTTTCGGCAGTACAAGGGCGACCTTATCCGCCTAAAGCAATTTCTACCAGGTAACCTTTGGATGGACAAGAATTAATAGAAATACGAAAAGGGTATATAGGTTTATCTGTTTTTTTTCCGGCTGCGCAAGAAGGAGGGTAATGTTTTTCAAGTGTATGTATGTATATGTATGAGGTTTCTTTGGCACGCCCTTAGGGCACACCCTAAAGCCTAAACAGCTTGATGGGTTTCCCCCCGTGAGGTGTCATTTGAATCGTCTCTAAATTGGAAGTGACATAGGGTACAGTACACCATTATGCAGCCGGTTTTTTTTTCGTAATAATGTAACTTGTTTTCTTATTTGTAAATGATAAAGAAAATATGTACCAGCTGTCATCTTAATGTACTGAGAAAGGTCGCACTTGGCACATTTTTACTTCAAGTAATGTTTGTAAAAACGGCGGGGTTAGTGCAGCTTAACGGAACTGAAGCCTTACATAGTGAAGTCGCGGTGCGAGCTATGCTCTACGTTCAGTACCGAGTCGAACAGCTGGACAGCTGGTAACGTTATGGAAATAAAAAAGTACTAAAGTGTGAATTAAATAAAGCAGATAGACTAAAAAAAGATTGATAAAGTATCCATGATGCCTTCGGTGTTCCTGTTACCATATATCCATTTAAAAGTTATCCATAAGCGACGGTAATCGCTTGCCTTAGAAATAGCTTCAAATAAGTAGTTGCAAATGTGTAGCAGTGTTATAATTCCACGTTGAATAGTACTATACCCATTTGTTCATTGTCTGAACATAATGTGCGTATTTAATGAAACATGCTACTTAGCTGGAGCTCGATGTGTGGTGACAGGCTTGCACGCATCCTGTCACATTCGGGACTGAATATCGTTCAAGGAAGTGTGGGTATTGTAATACATTTCTGCCAGTCCCTTCGGGGCAAAGGCGTGATGATATGTTATGTTAGACGTTATGTTTTTATTTTAGCTGAGTGGATAGAAAAGACGCAATATAACCACCCTGTTAATTCTAAGACGCCAAAAAGGTTTTAAACACCTGCCTTAAAACAGATGACCTAGTAAAAAGGTTTGCAACTACCGAAAATTAAAAAAAACATGCACACGTGACTTTGTCAGGTGTCAACGTTTCTACTCTCAAACTTTTGCAATATAATGTGCAATATTTATATTATCTTTGCAATTTGCTTTATGCCCATAATAAGCTATGATGGATGCACAGAATATGCTCTATTACATAGGTCCAGAAGGATAGTCTTCATACAAAACGAGATTTCGAAACGTGTCAAATTTATTTTGGTACCTTAATAAAACCTTTTTTTCTATAAGTACGTGATGAACTTGCCATTAAAATAGGTTACCCGATTTAGTTGGGTAAATTATATAACGATCAGAGTTTAAAGAAATCACAAGACCGGAAACAAAGTATTAGGCCAGCTTAGGCCAGAGCTAAACTACACACAAAGCCTTACCCAGATCCATTCATGCCACTATTCTACAAACTAATATTATAGATTGTATGTAAACCTTAACTAAAATCAGAGTAGGTAAGAATTTAAGTAAAAATCAAGAGTACGAGTTTGCGTTAAAATCAATAGTAAAGGGATTACTATTGATTTTAACTATTGATTTTATCTTATTTACACATAAATTTACACACTATCATTATTTACATCATACATTTAAGTTATTTTTTCGGCAATAAAATAACATTACATTTACATAAAAATAAAACTGACGCCTGCTTGTCAGGATATTTCACTGTTACGTATATTTCTTTCTTGCGAAATATATATGCCCCTATAACAATTTGCTCTGTGCACCAGAGCAAATTGTTATAGGGGCGACGAAGTTTTCACTTAATTTTCATTTTTACTTTGTCGAATTATTTTTGGCCACTGATCGGCTAAACTGGATCCTTAAGAAACCTGAAGTTTATTAAAGGGAAAATATAAAAATACCTTGTGGCAACACTTTTTTCAGCAACTTTTCGCTCTGTTGACATTAAGAATTAATTACAATTATTAGATTTTTAAAGCACATAAAAATATATATAAGACTTACCGGTGATATGAGACGTTGCCTTTTTTTACTCTTGTAGATATTATGTAATTTCGGCATAAATTGACTACACAAATTGACCATTTTTGTCAGTTAAAAGGGAGACGTAAGCGCTACTGGATGACATCGAAGACTGACTAGTGACTTAGTTGACTTGCAATGGTTTGGTTGACATTTTTTGGAATCATTATTTTTGACCGATTAGGGGTCTTTCCTTTATGTCTATGTCTGAAACATAACATCATTAAAACAGACGACACACATCATGCAGCAACTCAAAGTAATCTGAAAAATTCAACAACAATTAACAGTCTCGCATCACAACTGTAAGCGTGCACTCAAACAGTTGCAATCAAAACAGGATAATTGTTATTCTAAAATTTGTTTTACTAAAACCAAAATTACTATCTAAGAGATCTCACTATAGTTAACTTATAGGACTTTAAACTAATACAACAAATTACAGAGATACGGATCTCTGTGATTTGTGCGCACTACAAAGAATTGTAGCGCCCCGTGACATTGGCAAAAGTTCGAGTACCTCTACTCCGTGACCATACCCCAGTTCCAATGCAAGCACCGAACTAACATTTCGCAATTCCCTGACAGATAACAGAATCCTCATGTTATGGTCAGTGTGGCGTACTCCAAGCTTATTGGAGTACTTACTACCACCCATGGCATAGCCATCCCAGCCCTTACGCTGCCAGCCCTCACGCTGATATAACACGTAGTTGTTGCGGTCAATGTGGTGTACTCCAAGGTTATTGGAGTACTTACTACCACCCATGGCATAGCCATCCCAGCCCTTACGCTGCCAGCCCTTACGCTGATATGACACGTAGTTGTTACGGTCAATGTGGCGTACTCCAAGGTTATTGGAGTACTTACTACCACCCATGGCATAGCCATCCCAGCCCTTACGCTGCCAGCCCTCACGCTGATATAACACGTAGTTGTTGCGGTCAATGTGGTGTACTCCAAGGTTATTGGAGTACTTACTACCACCCATGGCATAGCCATCCCAGCCCTTACGCTGCCAGCCCTCACGCTGATATGACACGTCGTCGTCGTCGTGTCTGCCATAGATTCACCACCCTCGGAGGACGCTGCACACGTTCCCGACGTCCATTCACCGCACCACGGGACCGTAATGTTCCGCTGCTGACTGGGTCCGTTTGCCATAAGACCCCACACGAAGCTCCAACTTGTGACCATCGCCTTACGATTTGGATGCAAGTTTTCTAGGGCCTCGTCATCAACTAGAAATCCAGAAAGAAAAAGCATAAGTCAAACTGCTCTCTCTATGATGCACATACATAGTTCTTTGCTCGGACAGACATACTAGCGAAACTTAACACGTAACGGACATAGTGACTGTAGAGCAGTGCCCGCAGGATGCTCGCTATATGAGTGCAGAGCCCTCAGGTTGCATAGATACATTACAACATTGCTGAGCAGACCACAGGTCTAAAAACAAAAGTCCCGACGCTCACCTTCAAAAATCGCAGTGCATACATACATCGGGCGTCCGTTTACGAACCGTACGTTCACGAACCGTTCCAGAGTGTGGTATACTCTGCTGCAGCTTGTGTGGTTTTTCCATGAGGATCAGTTACTAGTTTGAGTCCATATCAACCATGTGGCAGGATAGAACACACGATGCGGTTTCCTTATGCTCGAGTCGAGTTTGCCTGTAACTTTTGCATATTTAATTACAAAGACCTTATCATCTAATTAAAATAACCGGGAAACCTCTCGATTTTCATTAACATAACCAAGTTTGCTTTTATTTTTAAATAAAAACTCTGCAGACTTCTTTCTTTGTAAATCGTGAAACGCTTCAATGCCTGTTAACAACTACAGTGGTGACTGTTTAGTAGTACGAGTATTTTGTTTAGTGCAGTTTTGGACGAGCTGCATTCGCTATAGAACATCAGTCCATTTACCCTCATTATTGGTAGCCTTGACACGCAACATGTTAAGAAGCGTGTGACAATAACGCTCAACTTGACTAACATCAGTTTGCAATTTTACTGGCAATGAAGAGTCCAAAATAGCACAGGTTCAGTTATAAAGCACCCTACGAGATACTCACGAGCAGTTTCCTGATCTTCACCTAAGTGAAACTGTACTACTTTTCGCATGAGTCCGGCTATACAAGTACACGTACCATTTTAGAGGCATAGTTGGCTCTGTACTAGGGGAAGTAACATGAGCAACCAAGTGATTATCGAACCTCTTTCGTTTGCTACATTCGTGGGCACAAGGAAGTCGATCAGAGCTGTAAATTTTAAGCTGGCTCGGTCTAACCTGACTTTTAGAAATAATGCGACCCAAATAATCAATTTCTGTGGCCACGGATGTACTTTCCTCGTATTAACGGAAACCTCGCAGAAATTAGTAAGTACTGCTAAAACCTCACTCACGAAGGTTCTGTTGCGCTTCAGGAACAGTAGTTACTCTAGAACAATGACGTCAGTAATAGAGCACAACACCTTACATGAATTTGAATAAAAAATAAGTCTTTTTGTTCTTAAATCAATCAGCAGCTTCAGCGTGTCCGTAATAATACGCGGGTATACTACCTGAGGTCAGCTATGTTTCCAGATTTCGAGGTCAGCCATGAATCAACTTAAGAAAATATGAGGAAACCGGAATTTCACCAAGGCTACAAAAATCCAACTTGTAAGCGCACTTGTCTTTCCCATATTTCTTTACGCTGCTGAGATGTGGACCTTAAGAGAAAGTGAGAAAGAGAGGATAGATGCTCTCGAAATGTGTTGCTGAAGGAGAATGCTGACATCGTGGACTGAATTCAGAACGAATCCGTCTATTCTGAATGACTTCGGATCCACACAGCGTCTATCCTCGCATCGTTCAAGCCTGCATCCTTATCTTCTTTGGGCACGTATCGCGACGCGGCTATGACTCCATAGAAGCCCTTGTGGTACAGGGTAAAATTGAAGGGACGAGACCATGCGGCAGATCACTATTACGGTGGACCGACCAATTAAAGGCTGCACTTAACGGTACCTTTGACATGTGCACAAGAAAGGCTGCATACGTGACGAATGGCGCCGAATTGTGAAGCGAGTCGTCACCCTAATCGATGACTACGACCACTCTGACAAGAGTGCTAACGACTAAGAAGAATATAACCGGAGCGTTAGCTAAATTGCAGTAGTCACGTCATTACCAATAAAACCACCATGTAATGCTGAGGCTACAATATCGCGTTGTCGCAATGAAAACATCGTGTATCGGTTATCGGCAATCTTCTTGTCTACATTTTACAAAATAAGCAGTCAACATGTTTTTAACTCTTTGATGCGCACCAGTTTACTGACAGTGCTTACGACTAAGCATTCGCATTCGTCCGAATACATCGCGATGAAACACTTGTCGCTATAACTCGAATATTCCTCGAATCCCGATAATGTACCCGTAGCAAAGCTCGCGACAGAAGTTGACATTGTTTTTATTAAGTTCTGTTAAACGTTTAGCGGAGCAACTGATAACATTGTGTCAGTCCTAGTTTTTACAAAACGCACAAGTGCTGGAACGCGAGTAGTTTTACATAGTCCTTTACCGTACCAAAGTCCTATGATGTGTTTACTCCGAGTCGTTTCGATTTTAAACTCGCGACATGAGCAAATAAACGACTTGAAAAACATTTCATTTCGCCATCAGGTTTACTTTCAGTGTTATGAACGCGTTTTCATAGTTACTCTCATTATTTCTACTTTGAAACGGTTTTATAAAGCTATCAGATGATTTCAAGGTCAATTTAGAACGAGATCTTTAATCGATATTAGTGGTCATGAAATCGAACAAAATAAATTGCAGTCCATTAATATTTCGCGGACAAAACGACTGGAACTACAACGTAAAATTGATCTACGAATGATCACTAGAGACCCAATTGCTCAGCCATGTACGCGCGTCACCCTTTTGAACAACTACCAATACGCGCCAGACATTTGCTATCGTTCTAATGATTGAACTCGCGGACTGGATCAATCTCCGCGCACTAAGTATCGAAAACGTGAACATTCGGATAAAAATTAGAGATGTAAAAGTGACTAGGTTTTGCTTGCAACAAATATAAAAACAAATCTACAATTTCGTCCGATAAGTCGTTATTAGAATCGAAATGCTGGTTCCTATCGCATCTACCGTAAGAGGTGGCGTGTGGCAACGCGTGTCGGACATGAGAGCTGAAATAGGCGCCGAAGTAGTCGACAACCTCCCCTCAATAGCATTAAGTCTACCAAAGATAGTATTTAAAGCTTGGTTGCGAGAGCTATCACGACAACTATGAGAGCTATCGTGACGCCGCGCCGCTTATATTATTATGTGAAGCGGCTCGACGGCGGGAATCATCTAGAAACTGCGTAACTTACTGCGGTTTCTACGAGGAGTATCATCTCTCTGCTTTGTCCTTGAAAGACGTACTGACATTACTATGTAATCAAAATAAACGTTCTTACGATTTCATCAAACACAAACACAACACAACACAATAATAGCTATCATCTTCAAAATCCTAAACACAAAATGGAAAACTTTATTAAAAATTTAATATTGAAAATTGAAAACTTTTTGAAAATAGAATTCAGTTGGCGGCTGGAAAATTCATTGAAAATTGAAAGAAAATAAACACAGCGAGCTAGGCAAGGCAAGCCGTGGTCTATCCCACTTCTGATTTTACAAACCAGAAACTGAATAGGTTTTTATAAAAAAAGAAGCATCATAACAAATCCAACATAAGGTTTAATTCTCAAACAACCAACTTTGAAATTAATAAATCCTACAATGTCCGACACGCTCAACCACACCACCGAAAAAGATGGCGCGCTCCTCTTGGTGCTTCTCAGGCAAGGAGTTTCCCACCATGCAGGTCCCGTCTTCGTGACGTCAGCAAGGAGGTTTTGCTTAACATTTCTCACACTATAGTATATGATACAGCATCTAGCGAATCAGAAAAGTAAAAAACATTCGACAAATCATTTGAATCTCAGCAAGTACCAAAGAAAAATGCCTCGCATATTTTCATTGAGGTTTCCCTACATCAAGATAAAAGCGATGGTCTTCTTAACCATCATCATCGTTATGTATATTTTGCATTTGAAATCGAACAAATCGGAAAGTGCTAAAGAAAAAAATACTGTAGAACTACAGTATGTGGTAGTGCATATTGACTTGAAAGGGGCACCCCCAAAACTAGACTACTTGCGCTCCTTACTACCTCTGATGAAAGACAATGGAGTCAACGGTCTACTAATCGAATATGAGGATATGTTCCCGTATGAGGGGAGACTTGCAAATTTGAGTGCTAGAAACTGCTATGACCAGTTCCAGGTGAGTATCTATTATAGAAGTTAATTTATATTGACTACTAGCTGCGCCCCGCGGTTTCACCCGCGATTAAAAAGTAACAGACATCCATCCATCCATCCATTCTTACAAACTTTCGCGTTTATAATATTAGTAAGGGCGGCCAGAGATCGATATACATACATAATTTTTTTTAAATACATACTTAAATAGATATTGACACCCAGACATAGAACAAACACAAATGTTTATCACATGAATGTTTGCCCTAGGTGGGAATTGAACCCACTCTTCCTAGCTCAGAAGGCAGGTTCGCTACCGACTGAGCCACCGAGGCAGTCAAGTCAATTAACTATCTTTATCTTCTAAAATGCTTCTGTTGCTGGTTGGTTGCATTATTTCTCAACAAGCTGCTCCTCACGATGTTACCCGCAGATAAAAAGTAGCTTAATAAGTAAATAATAAATAAGTTAATCCCGGGTATTATGCTCCTCCACACCAAATTTTATGAAAATCTGTTCATCCTTTTGAGCGTAAAGAAGTAACAAGCATCTCACAAACTGTCACCTTTACCTCTATAAAGGTTTAAAGACATTTATTCTCATTAAAGATTATTACATCACTTACACGAGAATACATCGTATTAAGTAAATTAGGTAGGTAGTTCGTAAAAAAAAAATAGAAATACAAAAAAAAAAAACAATACAATTCTAAACAATAACAAAAACAGTGTATGAACACCAAACTAGCATCACCTATAGTTTAAAATAAGAAAAACTACGAAATACGCTTTTAACCTCCTGGCTACCATCATAGATCTGCTCCTAAGTACGAACAACATAATAATATACATCAATCAACCCAGTGGTCTATTTGGCGCCGGGGTGCGGGGCTCAGTCTGCGCCCTCGTTTTCTTTTACACTGCAGCGTAGCACGCGACCGACGACACACTGCAGTATGAAAGGGGTCCTAGTCAATCAAGAAAACACAAAACACGTAATATTGAAAATAATTCATTTACTTCTCTAAAATACAATACTAAAATTAAACTTAAATTATGCAAATTAAACCCAATTTTACAAATAAAAAACAAAACTATTCTCCATTCGAGACATTATGTCCATTTTATAGAATTAACACTCTAGAAAAGGTTGAAAAGAAAAGGTTGAAAAGGTTTTACTCTGGTGGGAGGCTTCGGCCGTGGCTAGTTACCACCCACCGGACCAAGCCATGCCGTGAAATGACCTAGTCGTGTTTCGGGATGTGGTCCGGTGTAACCGTTCCGAAGACGGGTCTGAGCAGTAGCGCACTTGTAGCGCCTCACTCAACTGCCGTCTTTGTACTTCTTCACTCTACAAAACTTCAAAGCTAGAGTGAATAAGTACCTTATAGGTTGTCGTGCTGCATCTTAGACCACAACATCGCTTAACAGCAGGCGAGTTGGTGGTCAAACGCCGACCTATTCTACATAAAAAAAAAAAAAAGGTACCTACTTCTTCAAAAAAGGGAAGATTTTTTCGATGAACCTTCTAGAAATCATACTTTTATTTTAACATGTAAAAGAACGTGATGCATAAACAAACAAAAAAGGAACATATTACATAGTTGAGAAATCAATAGAATTATGAGTTAATTACAATTAACAGTGATTGTAATGGCGAAAAACACCAGCAATCCAACTCTCGTTTATATTATTATTCAATTGCTAAATATCTATTTATTATATGTACATACATCAAAAAACTCAATTTTTCTTGATTATGAGTTGGCAAAGATTTTAATTAAATCATTTATTTTTATATCAATTTTGGATTCTATACTTATAATAGCTAAGTTTGTCAGTCTGTCTTGGGTCATGGTTGATCGAAGATATTTTTTATTAAGTAATTTTAATTTTGAAAAGGATCGTTCACCTTCAGCTACTAAAACAGGCAGTGTTAAATATATACGTAGAGATGTTGAGATATTAGGAAATGAGGAGATTAAATTATTAGAATATATTATATACTCGTAGCTTAAAATATCAGTGGGAGTACTTGTTGATGCATTGGGAAAAAATATTGGCAACAAATCTAATTCATTATACGAGTATAATCCTTCCCGTCAATTTCAAATCTATTTTTAATGTTAGTTTTTCTTGGAGCCGAGAACATTGAGATTTTTTTTCATGCATCTCTAATTTCCTCCAGCATTCAATGTTTTGAAAGAGTGAAAAAACTGAAATGTGTTCCGTCAGCAAATCGAATCTCTCATTACACAAGCCCCTTTCGGTTTTGCATACCCTTTCAAATTAGCCCTACACAAGCCCCTATCGGTTTTACATACCCTTTCAGATTAGCCCTACACAAGCTCCTTTCGGTTTAGCATACCCTTTCAAATTAGCCCTACACAAGCCCCTTTCGGTTTAGCATACCCTTTCAAATTAGCCCTACACAAGCCCCTTTCAGTTTTGCATACCCTTTCAAATTAGCCCTACAAAAGCCCCTTTCGGTTTAGCATACCCTTTCAACTTAGCCCTACACAAGCCCCTTTCGGTTTAATATACCCTTTCAAATTATCCCTACAAAAGCCCCTTTCGGTTTAGCATACCCTTTCAAATTAGCCCTACACAAGCTCCTTTCGGTTTAGCATACCCTTTCAAATTAGCCCTACACAAGCCCCTTTCAGTTTTGCATACCCTTTCAAATTAGCCCTACAAAAGCCCCTTTCGGTTTAGCATACCCTTTCAACTTAGCCCTACACAAGCCCCTTTCGGTTTAATATACCCTTTCAAATTATCCTTACACAAGCCCCTTTCGGTATAGCATACCCTTTCAAATTAGCCCTACACAAGCCCCTTTCGGTTTAACATACCCTTTCAAATTATCCCTACAAAAGCCCCTTTCGGTTTAGCATACCCTTTCAAATTAGCCCTACACAAGCCCCTTTCGGTATACCGAGGTAAGGGTATGCTATAGCATACCCTTTCAAATTAGCCCTACACAAGACCCTTTCGGTTTTACATACCTTTTCAAATTATCCCTACAAAAGCCCCTTTCGGTTTAGCATACCCTTTCAAATTAGCCCTACACAAGCCCCTTTCGGTTTAGCATACCCTTTCAAATTAGCCCTACACAAGCCCCTTTCGGTTTTACATACCCTTTCAGATTAGCCCTACACAAGCCCCTCTCGGACCCTTTCGGTTTAACATATCCTTTCAAATTAGCCCTACACAAGCCTTACACTTTATTGTCTTTGGTCTTATAAATCATTTTGCTTCAAGTGTGGGTGACCGGGCGGCAATGTGTCAAAGGTTATACTTCTTAAGTCTTTGGATTAGAGAATTGCCGCGCGCGTGTTTTAATAAAAAAAAATTGTTATTGTCGTAGTAATAAGAGTCATTTTAACTTGCACATCATGAGCGGTATGACAAGCGCCGAAAGCGTAATAAAAGTAAAACAATGATTATTGTCGATGACTAGTTTTTTTTATATTTAATTTGGCGCAAACGTATTTGTCGTAACCTGTATATAAAATTGTGTAATGGCGTTAAGTTCAATGAAATATCTAAATATTCAGTGCTCGGCAGGTGCCCCCGGGCACCCTGCGCCCGGGTGCACCGCACCCCTTGCACCCCCGAGTAAAGACGGCCCTGAATCAACCACACAAAGTTTCATTTCGATACGCTAGTTAGAAGTAGGCTTCTAGAACTATTATCGTTTATTACATTGTTTTAGTCAATAACTTATAATTTAGCACACAAATAAAGCTAATAAAAGCGTTGGATAATGCAGATCTAGGTAGTCAGTACAATATGCATTACATACTACATTACACAGCAGGACACTCCTGGGCTTCTACCCAAGTTACATTCGTTCTGCTTCTACAATACTTGAACGTTTTAACTGTTGGAAAAAAAACTGGTGACAAAATGTGATACGAAGAGTAATTTAATCCTACTAATATTATAAACGCGAAAGTTTGTAAGAATGGATGGATGGATGTTTGTTACTGTTTCACGCCACAACGGCTGAACAGATCTGGATGAAATTTGGCACAGAGATAGATTATAGTCTAGAATAGCACATAAGATACTTTTTAACCGCGGGTGAAACCGCGGGGCGCAGCTAGTAGGAAATAAGTTAATTAAGTATTAACCTGCATTGGAGCTGAGTCGTGTCCGTCTACAAAATACAACCCTGAAAGTTACTTTGCGATTCTAATTTTACAATTTTTATTTCATTTTTCAGCTCAAGGATTTCATTCAGAATGCTCACGAACTTGGATTTGAAATTATACCACTTATTCAGACATTTGGACACTTGGAATACGCCCTCAAGCTAAAAGAGTTCAGGCTCTTGAGGGAGAATCTTGCCTACCCTGACTCAATATGCCCGAGCAATGTTGAAAGTAGAGTCATGATACAAGAGATGCTAGAACAGGTAATAAAAGTCCTAATTCTAATCCCAATCCTAATTCCTAACCCTAATTCCTATCCTAATCCTAACATCCTAATCCTAATATCCTAATCCCTATCCTTATCCTAACAATATTATGAATGCGAAAGTGAGTTTGTTTGTTTGTAACTCTTTCACGCTCTAACTATACAACCGATCGTCATGAAATTTTGCATTTACGTTTTCTGAGTTACAGAAAAGGTTACATTTTTCAAGTGTATGTACGTATGCAAGTATGTATGTACGTTGATGGTTGTTACAGAAAAAGTTACAGAAAAAGTTACATTTTTCAAGTGTATGTACTCGTACGTATGCAAGTATGTATGTAAGTACGTTGATGGTTGATTGAATCAGGCGTTACTTTGCGGAAGTTCATTTTCTAAACTGTTTCTTGAACCAATCTCGAGTCTATTTCCGCCCTAACGTCTCAATAGGTACGTCCAGGAATAGGTGTAAGTACGTTTTTTTTTATTTTATCTTGGAATTATAATTTAATGAATTTCACTAGAAAACTTTTTACAATTTGATATTGAAGCTACAGGAGTAACTAATATTTTCATAAAAGTAGGTACACGTAATAGTAAACGAGTGGAATTTCGTATTAGTTAATACGAACATTATCATAATAGGTTATTGAATGATAGTCAAATACCTAATAGCTATGATTCGCGAGGCACGACGCGATCTAATTAATAGTGTTTTGTGCGCGCGCCGCGGGAAAATGCGGCGTTGCCATACCTACTCAAGCGCCGGCAACGTCGCACCTCTTCGCGGCGTTGCCGGCGCTTCAGTGCGAATGAGAATGAGAGAGAACAGCAAAGAACATAATAATCCTGACAATCGCTATTCCGTGAGCAGTATACACGTCGCGTTTTGAATGGAAACTTCGTGAATAAGCAAAGTGACAGCACGCAATCGATATTGATTATTCTATTTAACTCTTATAAATTAACTCTTTCGTTGACAGTCCTGGGGCCTTATTCGGAGATTTAAGATTTTTATCTCACCTTTTTTCGTCCTTGTTGCTCTCGTTTGAAACGTCATCGGTGTGAGAGTGACCAAGATAAATCTCATCTCATCTCACGTGTAGGAATAGCCCTCCTGGGGCCCTATTCGGAGATTTGAGATTTTCATCTCACCTTTTTTCATCCTTGTTGCTATCGTTTGAAACGTCATAGGTGTGAGAGTGACCAAGATAAAATCTCATCTCATCTCACGTGTAGGAATAGCCCCCCTGAGTAGGTAATTCTGAGCCTATTAAATTATGAAGGCAAATTTAATCGCTCCATGTCTTAATACGACTATATTTAACTAACTGCGCCCGTGGCTCTACCCGCGGTTAAAAATAGTAAGTATATGTACTTATGTGTTAATCCTGGGTATAAGCTACCTCCTTACCAAATTTCATCAAACCCCGTCCACCCGTTTGATTGTGAAGAAGTAACAAACATACACACTTACTAGCTTTCACCTTTATAATATTAGTGTGAAGTGTGATATCAAATACCTACATAGGTACGCGAAAATTCACACGAAATACAAACACCTGATATGACGGTTGAATAAGTATTCCATATTCTAGGAATATAATCTCTGACTATTATTTGACTATTATCCAATAATAGGTATGACATCCTATTATTGTTAAAGCGATATGTTCGATAACAGGAATACGAAAATTTAAACCTTATGTAACATTCATGTACCTACTTATGTATGAGATTTCTTTGGCAGGCCCTGCAGCCTAAACAGCTGAATTTCTTCATCTTAGACCACAACGTCGCTTATCGTCAGGCGAGTTGGTGGTCAAACGCCGACCTATTTATTCTTTAAAAAAAAGTGAGGTGTCATTTTAATCGTCGTGATAGTCGAAGTGACATAACTATGTGTAGGTAATTGTGGTGTAATTTATCACTTCTGCCAGCCCCTTCGGGGGTAAGGCGTGATGATATGTTATGTTTCAAAATATCGTTTGGCGAAGTGTGGGTGTTGTCACCCAAACTTCGCCGAACGATATTCAGTCCCAAATGTGACAGGGGGCGAGCCTATCGCCAAACACCGGGCTCCAGTGAACCGGGGAAGTGACATAGAGTACAATATTTTGCAACCGGGTTTTTTTTCTTACTTATAATAATGTTCCTTTTTTTTTAAGTCTTTAATTAAATTACTGTGACATAGACAAAAAACACACTAACAGACAAACGTACGTAGAAATACTAAAACGCTTCCTTAGTTTTCACTGAAACCTTTGCTTGCTTTGCTGCGTTGAGAATTCAAAATAGCGCCTTTGGGAAAAAATATTACTTATACTTATTCACTCTTTTGTTAACCAACTTTCAAAAAAGAGGATGTTCTCAATTCCACTGTATGTTTTTTTGTATGTGTGTTACGCGATTACTCCGCCAATAGTGAATCGATTTTAATGAGTCTTTTTTGTTTGGTAGATCATACTTTTGAGGTCCCATTTACATTTTACCGAAATCGGACGAATGTTTTTAAACTATCAACAAAAACTGCTTACATCGATGACGGTTTTTTTTTTTTTTGGATGACTCTATGCTGCTGGGCACTGAGGCCTCGACAGCGTACCGGGCATTAGGCAAGCGCAGATGGCGCAGGGCCTCAAAAATGCTTACAAACTATGGGCGACGAGCGCAAGGGCACCTCTGAGGTACGGCCTCGGCTTGGGCTGTCGCCGAGGGAGGGGCGTCGAATTGCCCTGGCAGCCCAGAAGGGGCTTGCTCTAGGGCCCTAACGGGGACATCGATGACGGTTTTTTAAGCTTTACTTTTATATTATTGCTAGCTGCGCCCCGCGGTTTCACCCGCGGTCAGACAGGAACCGTTAATTTTTTCGGGATAAAAAATACTCTATGTCCTTTTCTGTACCCCAGACAGCATGTATGCAAAATTTCAAGACGATTGGTTGATTAGTTGAGACGTGAAAGCGTTGCAAACAAACAAACGAACAAACTCACTTTCGCATTTATAATAATAATAATATAATAATAATAATAATATAATAATAATAATAAACTTTATTTCGGACACACTGATCCATATACACATAGGTACACACATTGCAATTATAAATAAAATTTAAAACTAAGTCAAATAAAATAAATGAATAAAAAAAAACTATCACATCAATCGCTTAGGTAGCAATAGCTACCCATCGTCTGTATGTTGCAGTCAGCAGCTGCCGGTCAGCCAAGCTTTTGATTATAGAGTTTCTACACGTGTCAACTCTGGACATAAATGATGCTATTCTTTTCCTTTGTATGGCATTAAAAGAGTCTACTCGCGCTTCCATGTACATTTCGGAGGCACTACAATACCACTTCAAGCCCATCAGGCGCCTGAAGATGTTATTGTAGGCTACTCGAATGGCGTTATGCGACCTTACGGTATATTTGGTCCAGAGCTGACACGTGTAGAAAGTCTGACAAAAGGACTTGAATAGCGTGATTTTGACATCTGGCGCGGCGGCAAAGAATTTTCTAGCGATCATGTTGCCAATCAATATAATATTAGTTAGGATACCTACAATCTATGTACCTCTTACGTTGCAGGTGGTCATTTTCCACGCCAGCATCTCACCCTTGAAACATATTCATGTGGGCTGTGATGAAGTGTACCTCATTAATGAATGTGCACGATGCAGGAGTAAAGGAGTTTCTAATAAGTAAGTATTTAAATTTCTATCAAGTACCTAAATAACTTTCTTCTCGTAAATCTCCCCGATAGTCAAGTTGGATTCCCCGAGACTCAGTGTCGTGACCAACATTGAATTGTTTCTCTCTCTCTCTGATGATCTTATTAATTATTATAATAAAATTGAACCTACTGGCAAAATTTCACGAGAATCGTTCAGAAATGCGAGGTTGGTCTCCCTGTAGAGCCACTACTATTTATCTGTTGTTTTAGTACTTACTTACAAATTTATTTCTAGGGTCCTATTTATAGACCACGTCAGATTCGTCTCGAACGTCATCACCAACCTGAGTCCAAACACAACCGTCATGATCTGGGACGACATGCTCCGAAAAATCAAATATTACGAATGGGAAACGATAGACGCCTTCAACAACGTTGAACCGGTCTACTGGCACTACTCGGAATGGAACAAATTCCCTCATGTCAACCTTATGAGCTACCGCACAAAGTTTAAAAACACTTGGCTCGCTTCAGCTTTCAAAGGAGCTGATGGTAAAACAGCTGCGATACCAAATTTAGCAAAAAGACTAACTAATCATTACAGCTTGATGAGACACTTGCAGACTACGAAAATACCAGGTAAGAACGAAGTTTACCGGTTCAAAGGGATCATTTTAACTGGCTGGTCAAGATACAGCCATATGGATCCTCTTTGCGAGCTACTACCCAGTTCAATCCCAAGTCTTATAGTCAATCTACGAATGATAAGCATTTTCAAATCAGGCATCGTTAACAGCGGTGACATTGACAACATTGACGAGTTCTCCAGTAACCATCTCTTCGAAAATGATAGACATCTTTCTTGTGACAAAAGTTTTAAGCCCATAGCTAGCAATCGATATGTCAATGACCATTGCAACTTTAATGGATACAAACTATTTAGTTTGTTAAATATACATATCCGTGTGTTGAATAGTGCAAAGTCTATGGTGCAAAGCGATGAAATACTGGCGCTGGAATATTATTTTCAATCGAATTATGCCGCTAAGAAGAAGAAGGATTTGCATTTGCATATTAAGAGCTGTGTTGATAAACTGACGTTAATAGAGCAAGTAGAGGACAAAATTGCTTTAAGTATGAAACCATATTTCGAAGATTACGTCATTGTTGAATATATAAATTATAAATCGTATCAATTGAAGAAAAGGCTATCGCATTTAGTGGGAAGTTTCAAATCGAGTTTGTTGTTCGATGGAGCTTGGGAGAGGAGACCTGCACCTACAGCTCGTGTGGCTAATATTTTATTTGACTTTACTCGTGTACGTGTGACTAATAGTGATACATATTAACGATATTTGTGAATTTTAATTGTATTGCTAGTATTACCTATTGTATAATAATAGTAAATTCGGGACATTTCTCACACACGGTCGCCTGACCCTGAACTAAGCAAAGCTTGTATTATGTCTGCCAGAGACTGATATACATGCACTATATTTATTCATAAACATAAGTAGGTACACTAAGATAGATAATAACACCTAGACATACAATAAACATAAATGTGCATCACATCAATGTTTGTCTTAAGTAGGAATCGAACCCACGCCCCTAAGCTCAGAAGACAGGTTCACTACCAACTGAGCCACCGACGCAGTCGAATGTGTTTGTGTTGGACAATTTTTAAATCCGGAGTTTGATAGGATTTAATTTATTGTCTGACATATTTAACAGTTTTATTAGACATTTATTGTTCTGTCATTCATTTTTAATTATAAATATTCAACTGTGACGTGTAACTATAGTTGTTTTCAATAAAAAATCGAATAATTGGTAATTATTTTATTTTGACTGATAACCAAAAGTTAAATATTATATTTTGTGGTAAGCCTGAGATTTTACGGCGAATTATGCATTGGTTATTGTATAATAATCACTATACCTAATTGTACCAAAGCGTACAATTAGGCACGGTTTACAGCTGGTAATTTTTACCAGCTGTATAAACTTTGACAACCCAGAGATTTTGCGGTTATAGATGTTTGGATATCGATTAACAAACTGACTGACGGGACTGACGATCGTCCGGGGAGATGTGGGTGTTGTACACCTATGCCAGCCCCTTCGGGGGAAAGGCGTGACTACATTGTTATGTCATCGTTAAAGTTAGTTGACAAAAGTAAGCGCCAAGTGTCAAAACGAAGCCGATTTTAATTACCAGTCCGCTGGATCATAGTTTATTAATAAATTCCGCCAGGTATAGCATTCCCGTCACGTGGGCAACACATCAATGACGTGACATCAATCGATGCTTGAGCAAGATCGAAATAAGTCATTTACAACTAGTTCGAAAGAGATGGATGATGATGACGAGTGACGTCATTACGTGTTTGCTCCCGGAATGACCTTGTTTTTTTGGATAATGGGCTGGATAATAAAGTAACAGGTGTATAAATGTCTGACTGCCCCAAACACGTCAGTAATATAATTTGTACTTGTATAAACATTTTAAAACAATGTCGGTGAGTGCGCCCACCCGCGCGTATTATTCTTCTTGTTGTGCATTTCTTTCTTGTTTATTAAATGTTTAACTTAAATTCGTCTTCAAAATATTATTTTTTCTATGTGTACATGTCTTGAATTACAATCTAGATCATAAGTTTTTTTGTTGGTTTTATGTTTTGTAAAGATTGTAATTTGTGTTGTGTACTTAAATAAATAAATAAATACTTGATTGATGTAGGTAAGTAAATACGTAATACTATAAATATTAGATATTAATAAACTCATTCACCTAATCATTTAAATTATTATAATATTAATCTTCGGACTTAATCCCCAAGATAGAGGCCCTGAAATTAATTTGAGGCTCACCGGAAAACTTGCTTTAGATTTTGTACTTAATTTTATTATATTGCTGTTTTGAAACTAGGTATTTAATTCTTAAAACCAGTTTTAAATCTAGATTAATCACTTAGCGTCGTTTTAGAATGCGGCTCTACATATGACTTTTTGTGTGATTTTCTTGGTTGGTTTATGAAGTAATATAATCTTAATCCTAACTAATATTATAAATGCGAAAGTGAGTTTCTTCGTTTCTTTGTTACGTTTTCACACCTTAACCACTCTAGATTTCATCTTGAAATTTTGCATACCTACTTTGCACCTACTTTTCACATACGTGCGTAGTCAAGAGTACAGAACAGGGACCCTATTCGGAGATTTGAGATTTTCATCTCACCTTTTTTTCATCCTTGTTGCTCTCTTTTGAAACGTCATAGGTGTGAGAGTGACCAAGATAAAATCTCATCTCATCTCACGCGCAGGAATAGCCTCACAGGACATAATAATAATATGCTACTTTTTAAATTTAGCCGCCGGTAACACCGCGGTTGGCAGCTAGTATATATGGCGTTAGGCTACGCCTTGCTATTTAACCCACAATCCAACAAAAAACGCTGTTATTTCCAGCCAAAAAAATACTTAATGTATGTTCAGTCTTGCCATAATGTAAAATAAACAAGAGCAACTTTGGCTATGACCGTCGATTTCCGGTCTGCCAATAATAAGTAGCGGGAAGACCCGCCATCTTTTTTCCGGATTTGAGTCGTCAACTGTCTGTCGTCGTGTTCGCATTGCTCAAGCGCAACACGTATTATTTTTCGTTTCCCTTTTGAAAGTACAACTCGGACCGACCAATCGACCCTTTTTCGCGCCGTCATTACGTCTAATCGTAGTAGACAGGACTTTAGTGGTTTAGTGCACGGCGGTGAATACGCTTTCGTGCAAAGGCCGGTCAGGCCGCTAC
The DNA here is from genome assembly GCA_911728515.1 of Peribatodes rhomboidaria. Lineage (NCBI taxonomy): Eukaryota > Metazoa > Arthropoda > Insecta > Lepidoptera > Geometridae > Peribatodes > Peribatodes rhomboidaria. The sequence continues at coordinate 7,214,551 of OU452190.1, forward strand.
ACCGTGACCGGGTGGTGGAGAACTGGGCCCAGCAACCTTCGCCTCCTGTGCCCAAGGCCAGCAGCAGCGCTCCCGGCAGGTAAGCAAACCATCTAAGTCCTGGCTCTTAAAGCAAATTTTTCGTGTCGCCATTAAAACCTACATACAGTCCACTCAATTATCGAACAATGTATGTTTTTGTAAGTTTTATCCAAGTAGTTTATGTAGGTGCAATAAAGAATATATTTTTATTAATATTATGTATTAACAATCTTATTTTTATTTCTGTTTATTTTGCACACCATGTCCCATACTCATTCGTCCTATCCTCTCCATTCTAAGGATGCATGGTAGAGATGACTTTTAGTGATAAAGCCACCAGAGGCCGGAGATTTGAGATTTTCATTTCAACTTTTTTCGTCCTTGTTGTTCTCGTTTGAAACGTCATGAGTGTGAGAGTGACGAAGACAAAATCTCATCTCTTCCTACGCGCAGGAATAGCCCCACAGTTCTGTTACACTATAAGTGAAATATACAGGGTTACTGGTTAGCATCCTTTTAAGAACATATTCTGTTCATTAAAACAAACAACTTTTGTTCTACAGCTTTTACTGAAACTCAACAAATTTTTCAATTATTTTTGTAACTTTTTGTGGTTCTCTCTTACACTTCATAATTACTCTTTATAGCATCGGAGCCGCCGCCCGCTTGCCGACTTGTTTGGACGTGCCTCAAAGTGCGCACGATTTTTACATAGATTTAATTATGTTCAAACCGGTCAAATTAACTTTTTAAATTTTGTATGGATAAATATAAATACGAATTTTGAAAGTTGTAGAACAAAATATAATATGTTTGTTTTGATGTACTGAATATGCTCTTATAAGGATGCTTATTGATTATCAATGCTATGATTTGATGCGTATTGACCTTCTTATGTTTGTTATTTTTGATGTGAACAATAAAGAGTTCATCTGTATATTAATGTATTTCTTTAAAAATATTTTTTTGTTTCAAATTCGACTATTTGGTAATTTTTGTTGGTCGAACCTGGACAAGATTGGCAGAGGATGTGGTCCCACATACCCCTTTCCGTCACCCCTGCGGCGAAAAGGAAGTGTGAGGACATTTACCTCACCCTTAAGAAAAATAAAATAAGTTGCTCGTCTGCAAGGTCGGTAGTTTAACGTGACAACGTCATAACAAAACATTGATGAAATCTTCTCCTCGGACGCATAGGCCAATCGAGTGGAAGAGAGATAGATGCGGCGCAAGCCGAACGCTCAAGCTGATCGTGCCTTTCGCTCGCTCGAGTAGCACTCTCACTCCGACCGACCGAGCGTAACGGGACAATGAGTCATCCTTTTTCGTGCATGCACCCGGCATTCATCGATTTATTAAACGTTGTCACGTCAAAAAAATAAATAAATAAATAAATTCGGGACACTTCCACACACGGTCGCCTGACCCCAAACTAAGCAAAGCTTGTGCTATGGCTGCCAGAGACTGATATACATACTTATATATTTTTAAATACATACTTAAATACATATTAACACCCAGACATAGAACAAACACAAATGTTCATCGCATAAATGTTTGCCCTAGGTGGGAATCGAACCCACGCCCCCAAGCTCAGAAGGCAGGTTCACTACCAACTGAGCCACCGAGGCAGTCAAAACTACGATGAGAAAAAGATGAGAACTACGAGAAAAGAGCCTAAACTCAAACAGTAAGCGATTACGGATTGATGATGATGATGATTGCTTCAGAAGTACCTGCCCTAAACTATGTCTATACCTAAGTCTTATTATTCCTCAAAAAACTCAGTTTCCGTTTCCCAGGTTCCAAGCAGACAAATTATACGTCAGTATTCAAAGATAAGACGGTTCATAAAAAAGAAACAAATCATATTTCAGCCCTCGCGTCCCCTAATGATATTAGGAGCAGGCTACATGAGAATTGAATTGGGCCCATTATTGTTTAATGGATTTCTTTGAGATCCGTTTGCTAAAGGGAAGGTGATGTAGTATGCCATGATTTGAAAATTGTGACTGATATATTGTAAGCACTCGTTTGTATTATGATTTTGAACATCTTTTAGACCTTACAACAATTCTATGCTTAAAGAAACAATTGTTTTTTTGACAAGTTCTAGCGGTGAACACGAGGAAACGCCGGTTTTAGTACTCACTAGGTCGTCTGTCCATAGCCTATACATTCTGGGAACGATGTTTCTCTTGCGAACGTGACAATTTGATACTGTGACATTTTGAGACATCGTGACATTATGAGAACGTGACATTGTGCGAGAGGCTCTGTGATTGTGTGAGTGTGTCTTGTAGGTTTACATTCAGTTAAGACAAGAAAAAAATTACAAAAATCTTTATTGATCACTCACAGCAACAAACACTCATAATTTTAAATATACTTAAGTATTACACATACTATATTAGTATCTAATAATATATCACCTATAACAAGCTTAAAGCCTAAGTTATAAATAGCACCATTTTAAAATCTCCATTAATGATCATGATTCAGAATATTCTTGGATGTTTCACATTATTTTTACATTACACATTTGTACTATAAGTCAAGAAGACGAAATAATCCAGAGATATTTTGTTACTTATGAATTAATTAATGTAGATTCTATTTTACACACGGAACTTTTGTATGACTAGCCTCATTCACAATTTTAAATTTATATAAAACTTACATTTACTCGTATTTCTCAATCAAAAATGTATAAATATAAAATCTAAAATTAAATCTATGCAGTTTCATATTATCAAATCTTCTTACTATATTAGACTACAGTTTACACTCTTCTTAGAAATGGCGTACGTTTTTCTGTCTTAGCCTGACCTACTCACAAAAGTTTTCTTATTCTAACCTACATAAAATACTTTCAGTATCAAGTAGCAAATTTAACATTGGATCCATCGAGGATCAAGACTAGAGTATAAAAACAAATTACTTACCTATCTGTTTTTCGAATCATTATCATTGCTTTCTTTACTTTTTTCGTCAATTTCAGTTTTGGGCTTATGTACCGGAGCTATTTCTGTTGGTGGCGGCGTATTTGGTACTAGGCTACCATCTTCTTCAGCCACCTTCAAGCCAATAGTAGCACCCAACTTTGCACTTGCCTGTCTAAAAGTATTTGTCAATTTTAATTGTACTACGTTAATGCACATAGATGTCAAAGCCAGACCAAATATCAGATACAAAATAGAGGCCATCATGAACATCGGATGATCTGGTACGAAATCTCCTAAACCAATTGTAGACATTGATATGAATACGAAGTAGAAAGATTCGAAAAAGTTCCACTTTTCCCAAATATTGAATCCTAGTGCTCCTATAACTATATAGACGAGTAAGATGAAAATAGCCAACGATATGGGTAAGTTAAATTGGTCGTCTATTTCGAAAACTGATGGTGCTGGAGTCTCAGGTTCAGTGTCGTTTTCAGGATCTCTCATATGTCCAGGTTTTGGAGGCAGAGGCGGTGGGACGTCACTCGGCTTCCGTTCAAGCACAGGAGCTTCATTAGTTTCATTCTCGTCTTCCTCCGAAAATATCTGCGACGGTCGCCTCACGACATCGTAGACAATATTCAGCCCCTTCATAACCTCCTGTAAAATCAAAATGACTCCCTTCATCTTTGATCTTTAAAATATTTGCTCGAAACACAAAAGGTCTGGAATTGTAAGATAACATATAGCTCGCGGCGCTACCGTTATTCATTTCTGTGTAAAAAGAGAAATATTGCTTTGTTTTCTTTCTCAGTGTAATTTGAACATTACTTTCGTGAACAATGGTAAGATTTTTTCCTTGGCTGCGATGCGATGTTTGGTAATGGTTATGAAACTGGCTTCTTTCGTAGAAATACACGTAATAAACTGAATTATTATTTAACTGAATCTTAGTAAAGTGAAATTCATTACCAGTTACTTATTTGGCATGAATTTTATAAAACATAATTTTTATCTTGATTGTGTACAGCTGTTTTACCTTATAATAATTAATTAGTTATGTTTCATTAATTATGTTTCACCACAAATTGAAATACTCTTAATATACTTGTAGCAGAAAAATTATATATGAGACTTAAATATTAATCTAAATTGAATACCAAGATTTGTGGATATATTGTATTTAAATCGCTATTGTTTGAACATATTCTAGAATCAAATAGATATGTAGTATGATTAGAACAAAAGTATGATCGTTGTCGACTTATTTTATTATCATAGATTATTTGTTGTCATTTATTCATCCCATCTGCCCGTGGCTTCGCTCGCGTATTTTAGCATAATTATGAGTTTGAGTGGTTGTATAACTTCCTATCTTTGATTTTTTTAATCATACCAGTAGTTCTGGAAGCAACTCTTTACATACAAACTTCAAGTTTTTTTAATTTTAGTGTAGAAGTTAAGATAGATTATCCCAGAGACAGATGTTGATTTAACCCAATACTAATAAATTTTAGTATTATTACAACTGTTGAATTGTTTTACCTGCACAGGCACCGTTCGCCTTACTTTTCTGCAGCTCCTGGTGTAGTAGAACCGCCTGATGAATGACCAGAAGAACTTGATGACTCTCGTGAAGAGTTTACCAAAGTCAGCCAAGACGATGAGGAAGAGGGGGATGCCGATGACGGCGTAGATGATGGTGGCTACCCTGCCGTAGGTTGTCTTCGGCGCTATGTGACCATAACCTGAAATATTGAAAATAAATCATAAGCAAAAGACGTAAAGCAGCAAATTGAACATGCTAAACAATAGTTTAAATAATAACATTAAAATATTATAACATGCAAGTGGGTAATGTAAAAAAACTTAAAGAAAAAATGTTGCATGTGTTCCGGAATTTATTGCATAATATTCTAGCAAAAGTAATATCCTAAAACTACGAGGTGAAACGGTGTGTATTACATAAACATTGATGTACATAAATTGTGCTGCTAGAAATACGTGTTTTTAATTTCTTTGTTTATAATAAAAGTTCTTACCAATAGTCGTAACTAACGTCATGCAGTATACAAAAGAGTTCATGAAGTTCCAAGATCTTTGGCCGCTGTAAGATGTTACACCCGCTTCGTGCGCTGTGTGCAACTGATTTTCAAATTCGTACAGCTTAGTCCTGGCCATCGACTTCCAATCTTCTTCTCTAAGGTAGTGGCTTCCTCTCCATAAACTTTCAATGAAATCTCTCTTCATGCCTCTACTGCCACATTTAAAAGCATTCTCAAACGATCCTTCTAAATTTTTGAACATCATTCCACCAATTCCGCAAAATATAATCAACAATAACAAATCACACACGCATCTGTTCCTAAGCAATCTAATTTTCTCGCATTGTATATTTTGCTCTAATTTGAATTGTTGCCAATTCGCAATCACTCTCCAACGTGATCTTGTGACTTGTTTCTTTTTATCATCTACTTTAGTTCTAATTTTTTCTTCCTTTAATTCCTTTTGTTCTCTTTTCGCTGCAGCTTTTGCACTAGGTGCAGACCTTTTTCTCAGTACCGGTTTTTCGATTTCAGTTTTAGTTGTATCTGTATCATCTGGCGCCAAGATTATATTGTTAACGGTTTCGCGCTTATCTACTTCTTGACTTAAAATATTCAGCTTTCGCGTCAGCTCGGCAGTTCGTTCGGATAAATCAAATTCATATTCGTTTTCGCTCGGTGATGAAGAGTAACAGCTGGACGTGTATTCCGACTGACTTGCGTCAATATACCCGGAGCTTTGTCTACTGTGTTTCTCTTGTTCCAAATCAGGTTTCGTCTTGTTTGTTAATCCAGACAGTATTTCTTTGTTAGATATAATCTGTATAGTTTTGGGGCATGATATTCCTCTTGACTGACGAAGGGTGTTAGGGGTTTTGTTTGGAGTTTTTAACTGTCTAGCTTTCTTTGAAGGTGCTTGTATGTTTTTGTATGCTGATGGAAGCCTGGGATCATCCTTAGGAATCGACAAGCTTCTAGCTCTCGCTTTTTGCATTAGTTCTATGATTTCACGACTAGTCTGACTCATACCTGTTCCAGTTTTATCCACTCTGTCTATTACCTTTACAGTTTCGGCTCTGTGGACGGATTGAGAGCGGTTTGGTTTCGGTGATCTATTTTTCTGGAAACGTTGTGGAGTAGGAACTACTTTACGTTTCATTGCTGCATTGGCACAGTTTTGGTTAGCTTGATCTTCACTCATCTCACTCTCACTAGTCTTATTCTGTAAATATTATTATAAGTAAATTAGATATATCTCTTCTTATTAGTATAACTATCGACAACTATTTACATTTTCACATCATTCATTCTGCAGAAGAAAATATAGTGCTATTAACAAAGCGACAACTAGTACGAAAAACAATTTTATGAAAAAACTGACCCCGAGTCGTGTAGCTGATTTGCTTCGTGCTGGTTTCACTGGTGGTACTCTACTCTGAGGTTGAGGTTCATCTTTTGGCCTCGTCTGCTTAGTAACAGTCGGCTTAGTGTCAGCTGTTGTTTTCCTACTTGGAGTTCTAACAATTCTTTCTCTTATTTCAACAACTGGCTTTTTTTCTGCCATCAGTTTTTTACTAGGCGACCTTTCTACTTGTATGACTTTCGTCACCAACTCTCCTGGAGACACTGGTGTTTCAGGAGTCTTAAGAGTTGCTTTAGCACTTTGCTTTATGTCTTTATCGTCAAAAGTAAAAACTTCTTCTTTTTTAAGCGGAGTTTTTGGTTTCTTAGAAACAACTTCGGATTTTTTTTCGTCTGGATAAACTAATGGCTCTTGTTTTTTAGGGGTTGATGGCATTGGATACGGAAATTCCTTTTCTTTTGGTGATGCACTTGCTGTTGATGGTGATGACAAGGACTTAATAAGGTCTTTTGGAGGTTCTATGATGAGAGAATCACGACGGGAGTCGTCTTTGGGACTCAAAGTGTAATTAGTGCTCAAAAGTTTATTTGTCGGATCTATGAAGCTCCCTTTTCTTTCGAGCTTAGAAGCTTCATCGTTTTCTTTATCTTGCATAGCAAATGGTGAAATACTTCTACGTCTTCTATCATTTTGTGCCATGGCTCGTGCTTCGAGAATTTCATCAGTGTTTAAATCATAAACAGGATCTTTAGTTTTAGCTTTTTCTAGTACTAGCCTTTTCATTTCTTCATAAGTATCATCAGCTTCAGTTTCTCTCGGATCGCGTGGTGAGTACTCCTCGTCCTCCGAAGTTGGCGTGTCTTCGTGTGGTATGGGAGTTCTGTTTGGTTCCGGTGTTTTTTCTCTTTGTCTGGCAGCTTGTCCTCTGTTCTTGGACAAGTTCCTTCTTTTTCTGATCGACATATTCTGTCTATCTTGTTCCATTTCCGTAGCGTCTGGTTCAGGTTCTATAACATCAGGTGGTTTAATTACTGACGGACTCGAGGTCTGCACTTCGTTTTCCGTTTTTATGACAGGGATTTTAAGGGTGAGGGTAATATCCTTGTCTGATTCTTCCTCACTCATAACCGCCAAAATGTATTTCCACTCGCACTGAAAAAAACAAACGTCGTCTTATTAAACGATCACGAGATAACTGAGGCAATTGAACCCCTCGAGCAACAAAGCATTTTATTTGGCAAGTCGTAATAAATCCCCTGCCAATAATTATGACATAAATACATCGAGCCAACATTGATGAGCATTGATAAAATGTTAACTTACCTTTCGTCGAGGCGCCCAATAACAAACGTTTTTTGTATCGGGGTCGAAGCTTGTCTAATAAAAGATTCTATTTTGGCCATCACAGAGTTTTCGTAAACAGACAAGGAATGACAAAGATGCGCGATCCATCTTCGTCTTCCCAGCTGATTTCGGAGCACTTTTCTTATGAGAATCGTCCTTCAGACTGCGATTTGTATTTCAGTCAGTGAAATAAAAGAATTTCCGTATAACATTAGACGTATGGAACGCGTGAACGACGAGTCGAAACGCCAAGAGCTCCGGGCGAAGAGCCAAATTTAAAACAACTACACCTATATTCAGGACGGTCCGCGGCTTTGCAATCTGCACTGAAAATAATAATTACGACCAGTGTCTATTGACACTTAACAACTACGTGAAAATAGTAGGTTTTCTTCCGACAAACAGGTCAAGGTAATTTGGGCTTTCAAGCTGGGTTAGTAGGTACGAGTGTATCTAATAGTATCTTATCAGCTGTCGATTGGTATTCGATCTCTACGACATTCACACATAATTAATTATACATAGATACCATACAAATTGAATCGAGATGTTTAGATGCATAAGGTAGAAATGACACATGATAACGCTATCCCCGGAGAACAAAATGACAATTGCAGAAAGTGTACTTTTCAGGAAAAATAAAAAACTGAATTTTGTTATTTGCTTCTGAATCACTGGACATTATTAGCAGTGAGACAGTTCAGATTAAAGTTATTTTTTTAAGTATTCTTTTTATTTTAGTAGATGATTAATGAGATTAAAAATTAAATAGAGACTAACAAAATAAGATAATACGCAAAAATTAATCAGCGTCAATAGTTTTATTGTACCTTATCCTTTTATTCTCGGTTTGTCCAAGCGCGGAATAAAAATTGTATCATTACCTTATAACTTTCTTCTATGATTAGTAAGGTCTCAAGTAATGAAAGTTATGGTAACTTATCATTATATTCTGGTAAATATTCAATATTGTTTGTATGATAATAAAACTTTAGACTGCTATTCCTGCTTTCAAATAAAATTACAATATACATTACGCTATTTAACAGACTTCTTTGAACGGGAATATTATGGCAAATGATTTTACCATTTTGAAAATTGTTGAGAAATGTTGACCACATGTCATAGTCTGGTAATTTTGTTCGTGTAGTTTTACGTGTTATAAAGAACTTCGAATATTATTACATTGTTTTACAACTTCACAAGTAACTGCAAGAAAAATATAAAAAAAATTATACAGATGTACAAAAGTCAAATATGCCCTAACATTAAAAACAAGACAATAGCGATTGTCATTTTGTTCTCCGGGGACGGCGATAAGTACTTTGTAAATTGCGTGTGTTATGATCGTAACTTTGCCAAATGTTTCCTTTCGTCGACTGAGCGAGCGTTAGCGAGTGAAGCGTCTACGCTTTAACTTGGGCAAATATGCTTTCGTATGTCCGGCGTCTGTCTGGTTAACTTCCTCTACCTACAGCTTAAAAAAACATAGCCGCGATTTACATAAATTAACAAGAATCTGCTGAGGTAGAAATGCGACTTGTAGAGCATACGAAAGCATTTTCACGAGGCCTTTAGTTCACAAAGCCTAACTAAACTAAAACTAGTTTTAAATTTACAATAAAAATGCATATTTTTAAGTGAAATAGAAATCTGTTACATCATTTACGCTTATCAACATCATAACGTTTTTGTACTCGATTTTGCTATGATTATTTTATCGTACGAGTATATCTAATGTACATAGCTTCTATCTGTACAATATAATATTACCTACTTTTATGTCCGGCAGCGGAAGGTATTGTTATGTTTATAACAAACACAATAAACAACAACTAATAACTTAGACAACAAAGCTTTTTAACATGGAGTATAATACAAGTTAAAGAAAAACACATCATTATCGGAAAATCAATTTCAATTTCTTAGTTCGTCGCTATCACTTATCATCTCTGAATCCATTTCCATCTCACTAATTTCGTCTCTCAAGCAGCTCATCTATACTTTATTTCTTAGAAGACTAACCATGAGATTAGACTGATTCCCTTTGCATTCCGAAGAAGGCGACCTTGCATCTCCTGACCGTGGACATCAGCTTTGTTCTACGATCGCCCTAACACCTAAACCTTGACATTATGTTAAAACTAGTTCAAGGAACCGTCGTCGGTCGGTTTTTTTTTAGGAAAAGACTGCATTTTTTTTAAACCAGTAAATTGATAAAAGAAATACAAACTCATAGACCCAATACAATACATTGCAGCTATTTTAAAAACGGTCTCGCTCATGGCGCGAAATTTAAATTTCAAACAGTTTTTTCTCGTTTTTAGAGCTAGTGCCGGTAGCTAAATATAAAAATAATAGAATTTGCGGCCATCGTGGATAATTTGCTACATTTACCATACGATGTTTTGTTGAGATATTGAACTTGAATGCATCAGATAATAAAATAAACAAATTAACCGATAAATTGACGAGCGTAGCTTACATGAGTTATCAGGTACATATTTGTCAAATATATCTGTAACGAGAAGAATAGTCTAAAATAACCGCAAATCTCGTACAATCGTTACCCGGTCTAGCTCCAAAAAAAAACTGTTCATAATTTAAATTTCGCGTCATGAGCGAGACGTATCACCTTAAAATAATCATCAATCCTTATTCAATAATGTAGCTCTGGCGTCTTTCATTCTTTAGTCGCAGATTTAACTTTAAATCCAGGCTTAAAATACAATTTATTTCAGGAAAACCTCGCAAAACGTCTAGAGCTTCAAACTCACTCAGTTTCAAAGAATTTTATCCCAACTCTGTATAAAACGCTTAGAGAATTTTTCTTTTCAGTTTTGAGACTAAAGTATTTATTTCTTAACCTTTAAAACGCTACTCCAAAAATATAAAAAGCAGAGATTAAGAAACAGACTTCCCATCCTGTAATTCGTCACCTACCTACCTATGTAAAAAAAATGTAGACTTTTTTTGTTTTTTAAAAAACTTCTGATTGAGAATCCCATTTAGATAAAATTTAAATGGCCTCTAAAGTATGATCTACCAACCAAAAATACCCATTAAAATTGATTCACAATTGCCGGAGTAATCGCTTAACATACATACAAAAACAAATACATACATTATAGTTGAGAACTTCTTCCTTTTGTCGGTTTTGTTTTAAGTCGGTTAAAAACGCTCAGATACATTTGTGCACAAAAACACACACACATGCGTGGTACAGATACATGCGTTTTTGGAATCAAAACAATAATTTCATCAATGTAATCAAAACAATTTCTTATAAAATTTAGTCTAATATTTTGCAAGAGTGATTTGCAAGCAATTTAAATATTTGAATGAAGTTCATTGTTTGTCAACTATACGGGTCAAAACAGTTACAGCAGTCAAAGCAGGTCGGCCCGAAAGGGGGTATTGTACTTTGTACTGATCATTATGAACAACCATTACAACGGAGACAACCTGTAATCGAGGAAAAATTAGCAGCAATGTCATACTATAAAAAGTTCATTGGTCATCGACAATATGTGTGCAGCTGTTTTTTTTTTTCTCGATTTCAAAGTTGGCCCCTTAATAAAAGTGGTTCGAAATGATGACCACAATGACTCCCTCTGGACTTAGTCCAGGGCAAGCGAATAGCCCGTATACGTCGCTGGCGCACAGGCACAGATTATACACACCGTGTATCTTTAAACGACGGGCTATCGTTTGGTTGCCAATATGCCTGATGATAAGCAGTGATGCGGCCTACGATGGAGCACGCTTGCCTAGAAGAAACCGATTCACTCGAGACTTGAAGACACCCAGATTAAAAGTGTCAGGGAACACACACTCTGGCAGAGTATTCCACACACACGTTCAGTATAATCTGAACGTTGACATCATTTTTTTTCGCGTTTGATTGGTCCTTTAATAAAACTATAGGTAGGTGACTTTGGCGCTTAAAAGATTAAATTCAATTGTCTAGCCGTCTACCTAGTTGTATTTGATTCGGTCCAAGATCAACTGTCTCTCTCTTTATTGCCATGTCTGGGAGGAATGCTGATCAGATAGGTAAAGGCAAACGTTTTAGGAGAGGAACTTTAAATTGAAACTTTGATCATAGTACAATGGAAACAAAAGTATTTTTTTGCGAAACTTTAAACTTTCACAATCTACATAATATTACGGAATATAAAGGCCAAATTATACCGACGGACGTATTTAAGACCCGGTTTTAAAACAAATCAACATAAAGTTTTTTGTTTGCGCCTAGAGCGATTTATAGAGAGTTGCGATGATCAGGTGCAAAAAAATACAGCTGGTAGAAAAAACAACAAACAACAGTTTAAACGAAGTAGAATTTTGCAAATCATTCCCATTTTGGAAAAAAAATATCACAAAAAGTATGTTCTTAAAAAAGCTGTTTGAGCGTTACGTAGTTCTCTAATTTTCAGCTATTACAACACATTTCTTTTCAATTAAATAGCCAGATTAGTTCTCTAAAGTTTAACGGTTGACCCTATATGTACAACCATATTGCAATGACTGGTTTTGTTCAAAGCTTTTAGTGGATTATTTAAAGGTGCATTAAATCAGTTAAGTAGATAGAATTGAAAAACTTGATTATGAATCAGCGCCTAAAAAAGTCCATCTGCAACAGCTAATGAAATTGATCAACGAATAAAAATGGCGCTCCGAACGAAATAATACTATTTTAAATTCAATCTCAACTTTCATCTCAAAATTAAGAACTTTCTAATAATTTAGGGATCCAAATTGAGTCGCAGTACAGATTATAGTACGAAATTGAATTACGTAGCTAACGCAAAAAAATCAAAAAAGAAATTGCAGTAAAATGAAAATGTGTTTCAAATCTTATCCTCCTACAAATATTATAAACGCGAAAGTTTGTAAAAATGGATAGATGGATGTTTGTTACACTTTCACGCCAGAACGGCTGAACAAATCTGTATGAAATTTGTCACAAGCATAGATTTTATTCTAGAATAAAATAATAGATATAAATAAATAATAGCACATAGGATACTCTTTAACCATGGCTAAAACCGCGGGGCGCAGCTAGTAAATTATAATTTAAAGACAAACGTGCACCTACGAGCATGAATTACTCAACGGCTTTGAAATCTCAGAGCGTTACACTTTTATGTTGTATCGCGTTTCACTCTCAAAGGAGAGTACGAGTAAATAAACATTTTCTTTAAGCCCCGTGCTAACAACGCATGCAAGCAAAACAAAGCAAGACTAAAAAAGTCTTTATTCACTCTTCATAAATTTTAGTGTTATTGTCCTCTGTTATTTCGTTTCGTTTGTAAAACGGTAACGCGACGCCTTTTGTGTTGTGGATACAAATGCATAACGTGTTTTGCTTCTGAAAATCTTATAGGCGTTTAGAAATGAAAATTAACGAGACGGAATTACGGATCCTTTGATATATTCTAACTAATGTTATAAATGTGAAAGTGAGTTTGTTCGTTCGTTTGTTTGTTTGTAACGCTTTCACGTCACAACTACTCAACCGACAGTCTTGAAATTTTGCACACACGTTGTCTGGGGTAAAGAAAAGGACCTAAGGTACTTTTTATCCCGAAAAAATTAACAGTTTCTGTGGGACCGTGAGTTAAATCGCGGGGCGCAGCTAATTGCTTGCAAGTTAGATTATAAGAGGTTTATTTAACTGATTTGTTTGAATTTGGGGCTGTTGATTTCACTGCTTGCTTTGACAAAAAAAATGTCGGTCAACTGTTAACATTGGCAGAGATTTTAAGATGAGATTGCTGCTAAGGACTGAACTTAAAGGAGTTAAGAGCCACTTGCAGAAGCTCGGCTTATCTTTTTAACTCAGACTTAACTGATCAGAGGTAAACTGATAAATCGTTTTGCGCTAGCAAGGGTTAGATGCTAACTTTGAGTTAACACAATATTATAGTGACATTTATAACATTTTAACTCTAAATTATTTATCCCGTATTTTCTGTAAGTACCAGACCGATTTTTTTAATGATTGAATGTGCCCACGTTTGACCACCACACACCTGACGGAAGGTGACGATGCGGTCTAAGATGGAGCACGCTTGCCCATGAGGTGCCTATTCACTCTTGCTTGAAGATACCTAGGTTGTATCTGTTGCTGGGGAACACCGAAGCAGGATTTGCTTGCGTTATGAACTGTTGGTTTCATTGCTTGGTTTGAATAGTATTGTTACATACTCGTGTGTACGCTGTGTAACGTTAGTAGAGATGTTAGGATCTATTGCTACCATTTTAAAATAAGTTAGTCTTGTTACAAGATTTTTTTTGCAAACGCTCTTTTGACCGTCATTTTGCTCCCGTTCTGTAGAGCTATTCTTAAGGAGTAAGATTCAACCTCACAATTTTTCGTCCTTGTTGCTCTCGTTTGAATGGTCATAGGTGTGAAAATGACTAAGATAAAATCTCATCTCATCTCACGCGTATATAGGAATAGCCCCTTGTACCTTAAGGGTCTCCAGAAGCTCTGAATTTTCCATACAAACGCGCTTGTCGAATTTCTTGGTGATATTTGACATGTGCAATTAAATTAGCTATACCACCATCCCTTTGGTTTTCGTTTTAAAACAAAAAAGTCCTCAAGATAAAATAGAGCTATATAAAATATCCACATTTGTAAGGAATCCCAGTGAATTTATTTATTTAATAGATAGACAAATTAAATCAAAAATCACTTACCTCAGGGATGTTGTTTCCATCATTAGCTTTTAATTTAATCAATAATGCAAGAGAAATTTCTAGTTAATTGATTAGACAAGTGCGAAAGTCTTAAAAAAATATTGAAATAGCAATTAGTCACTCTAATAACTTTAGAGGCTCATTAGAATCTTGACTACATCTCGTCGTCTTCTTCTAGACGAAATGGCAATAAAAAACCAATGCCAGTCTAAAGTATTCGTTGGAGCCTTAAGGCAGGACTCACTAATGTTTTTAAATCGGACCAGAGACTGAGCAGAGTAAGCAATTCCGGATATTATTCTCTACAAACACACAACCGTATTTTTGTTCAAACAATCTTAGTATTTTTATTGAATTAGATTTAAATATCTAGTTCAGTAAATATTAACTTATTTTCTAATTTTAAATATTATATGTCCGCTAGGACAAACTGTTGAGACTACTTTAACATACTTACTTCACCTTTATAAGTACACAGTTTTAAGCAATACAATTTTACTTTACTTGACTTTAGTGCGGTAAAAAAAAGCTGATTACCGCGCTAGTGAATACCTACCAAACGTAGTGGACGTAAATACGAAGCTAGAGCACAATGTAAGTAAAATTTACGACACACTTCCCCAAAATTAAGCTCAAAAATAAGTGTAACACATAAACAAGTGTAACAGGTCCATTAGACGATGTTAGCACGCCTCGTTACAACCATTAAAACCCTAGACCAGCTGCAGGTAGTGCTTTAATGAATGCAGATTCTCAGTCTGGCTAGTTCTAGGCACTCTTGAATCTGGGGAATATTTTATCTTACTCAAGCTTCGGAGGGAATCACCGCTGGGATTTTGTGAGATAAACAAACTTTTTATTCTCTCAATAGCAGCAGTTCCGTTTCCGTTCAATAGCATAGTTAATATAAGTACTAACCGCCACACTCAGAGCTGTTAATTGAATGATTACCTATAGAAAACTAAGTAAAGATTTTCCAAGGAGATGGAGCCATTAGGGCGAGTTTCACAGATCGTACTTTGACTTCACATTGATGCAAAGTCAAAAATAATAATCTCGTCCGGAAAGTTGAACTTTCCATAAAAGTAAAGTCGAAGAGTGGTTTGTGCATCTCACCCTTAGTTATAGTTCGAGTCAAAAAATCATTATTATGCTCGAGATATTTTGAGGAAATTTACAGAAAACTTTCCAATTAGCCCATCGAGTTATCCTGTGATGTTTGGTAGCGAACAGATCAAAAAAATCGAGGCAGGTCGAGGCTATAGTCCTACTATCCTACTTCCTACTAATATTATACACGCAAAAGTTTATAAAAATGAATGGATGGATGTTTGTTACTCTTTGACGCCAGAACGGCTGACCAGATCTTTTTTTTTATGTACCTATTTAGAATAGGTCGGCGCTTGACTACCAACTCGCCTGATGTAAAGCGACTTTGTGGTCTAAGATGGAGCACGACGACCTATAAGGTACTTATTCACTCTAGCCTTGAAGTTTTGTAGAGTGAAGAAGTACTAAGACGGCAGTTGAGTGAGGCGCTGCAAGTGCGCTACTGCTCAGACCTGTCTTCGAATTCTGGAATTCTGGATCAAATTTAACACAAATATAGATTATAGTCTAGAATAGCACATAGGATATGTTTTACTAGTGATGGGATGTTCCACTAGTGATCACCCTTCCGGAGATTGAGAGATCCGTGTCATCCGTTGCTTGACATCGATGGAGCTATTTAGCACTTGATAGTAGTACATACGTCTGTTTCTTACAGTAAGTATAATATTAAATCGCTGCAAATGTGGGAGAAGCTCCCTCCGGCGGTATTTTCGAGTAACTAAAAAGGGATCCTTCAAAAGGTATGATATAATAGTCTTTAAAGGTCGGTACCGTAACCGTAATGCCTCCGGTGTACATCAGGTAACCATAGGCGACGGGGATCGCTCACCATCGGGGGGCCCTCTTCATATCCTACTAGTATTATAAACGCGAAAGTTTGTAAGAATGGATGGATGGATGTATGTTTGTTACTCATTCACGCCAGAACGGCTGAACAGATCTGAATGAAATTTGGCATAGAGATAGATTATAGTCTAAAATAGCACATAGGATACTTTTTAACCGCGGGTGAAACCGCGGGCGCAGCTAGTCATACATATTAGTTGGTACCACAGATCATTCAATCATGGTTGCGACTTAGGAGTTGTGGCTTATATAGGTAAGTAAGTTACTACATGGTAATGTTAACTATTTTAATTTAATGCTGTAAGCGCGCGACCACTCTATTTTGGTAATGCTTTGATCGGACCCCAAGATACCGCCTGAGCCGAGTTTGGGGCCCTCAGCGTATTCAACGTGCCGTTCGCTTCGCTAAATAAAGAAATTTGAATTCAACGTAACTTTAAAGTCAAACGGTTTGACCCACCAGCAGTTATCAAAATATTGTATTGTCACGGTAACTCACTGAGTTTGCATAGTTTTTTTTTATAAATCGGCATTAGAAGTAGTTTACAAAGTCGTTTTCTGTTCACAGAACTACTGCGATTTTTTCCCCATAAGTTCTGTCCACATAACAAATGGGAATACAATTCTCATTGTGTTTCATCTGTTGTGATTCAAACTATTGAATTCTCCATGAAACTAAGGTAAAGTGCTCCTATTGCAAGTTCGAATTTTGTATGTTTTTAATTTCTAACCCCCATAACTCCACCATTTTGCAAAGATTCGGCAACCGTTAATAACACGACACCCATAGACTGTTCGTCGACAAGCTTTTTTAAGGTGCAGAGAGTTTTCTAATGCTGCGGCCACACTAACGAGAAATACCATTGATTAACGCGTTCACCGTAGGTGTAGCCACGTCCGTTTCTTTTCTTAAGCACACTACTAGTAGAGTGAAGTGATACCACAAGATTTGACATAGCGATAGTAGGTAGTAGGCATACGGGGTCATGCCAAATATTATTATGAGCCTGTGCTGTCCCAATGTTGGACAAAGGCCTCTCTACCCTCTTTCCATTTGTGTCTATCTTGAGCTACAATTGGCAGTCCCTCCGGTGCTTGTCGAGGTCGTCCCACCATCGTTTCCTTAGTCTGCCGCAAGTTCGACTTGGATCTGTTATCCAAGCCAAATAAAATCATAACATAGATAATAACATAACCGCCTCGTCTTTCCCCGAAGGGACTGCCAAAGGTATATTGCAACACCCATACTTCTCCGAACGATATTCTGTCCTAAATATGACAGAGCCTGTCGCCATACACCGGACTCCAGCTATGTAGCAGATGACATTAACGCTACGCTACGCTCATGTTTACACAATGAACAAATTGGTGCCACCTTCAGCTGAGATCGAACCTGCTCTCTCTTGCTTGAGAGGCGAGCCTTCTCCAAGTAGGTTATCATCTCAGTCGCAAATAATACCAACCTATAGTAGTGTAAATAGTTCCTGCATAGAACATGGAGTTCCAGAAGGTCCAGGTCTTCTTATTGACGTCGTTGTCAGTCATGTGCTTCATGCACTCCGTGAAGCTCGTCTCGTATTCTTCCAGCTCTGGCCCTATGTACGAGAGCAAGTCCAGGCTTTGACCCTGGAAGAAAAATAAAAATAATAAGCAGACTGAAAAGACGATCTCTAAAAGTCCACTATTCTCATGTAAGCCAATCTAAAACCCTAAAATTCATAATATACCGTCACGCCTTTCCCCCAAGGGGGCTGGCAGAGGTGTACAAGACCCGCACTTCGCCGGACGATATTCAGTCCTAAATGTGACAGAGGGCGAGCCTGGCGCCATACACCGGGCTCCAGTCATGTAGCAGATGACATACAATACACACATAAGCTCACATAATGAACAAATTGGTGCATGTCGTCGGCTGGGTTTGAACCCGCTCCCTCTGGCTTGAGAGGCCTTCACCTAACTAGGCTGCCCTCGCCTTTAAGTAGGGTTAACTGGGGCACATACGCCTGTAGGGCAATTGCATCTTTTGAGAATTACCGACAAGCCCTTCACAAAATAGGCGCCACCTACTTAAATCTTGAATTGCAGTAATCTGTACTAGATGGCGTTAGTTATCTAATTTGTGAAGGGTTTGTCAGTAATTCTCGAAAGACGCATCATTTGACTCTAGTTTTTGTTATTAGACCCTATCAACAACAAACGTGCAAAAATGTGAAATGACAATAATCAGTTACGTGGTTAATGTGTCTCTAATGTGGCCTTACCTCTCGTATTAAGTTATTCCTCACGACAATATCCATTATTTTATCTGCAATGTTTCTTCTTACGCTTGTTAAGTTGTGGTCGAAACGGTCTTCATGGCCGCCTGTAAAAGAAAAAAAAATGCTTTAGAAAATAATCTTGCACAAAATAATTAACTTTAAGTAAGGTACTTTAAAGCTTACTACAATTAATTAAGTAAATCTTATACATCACATAACAGGAGAACCCGGGAAAGTGTATAAAAAAGAGGCAATTTGTGATATTTTAACCGACTTCCAAATAGGTGGAGGTTCTCAATTCGACTGTATTTTTTTTTATCGATTTTCATTTTTTTTTTGGTAGATCATACTTCAGAGATGGTCCTATATAAATGTTATTGAAATCGGTGAAGCAGTTTTTAAAATATGTACTAATTTAAAATATGCATACGTGGATGACGAATTTCAGGATGGGAAGTCGATTTTTAAGCTTTGCTTGTTAAATTTTTTGGAGAGTGTACACTACACAGCGTGGTTACGCTAGATCATTTCTATGTTTATATTATAATATCCTACAGTTTTCTCGTCAGAATACGAAGTAAAGTACATGCAGTAAGGCATGTTAATCAGAATAATTATGTACCTGTAAGTTACCTTTATACCAAATTTAATCTAATCTAGAGGATAAGATGGCGTACGGCGTATGATTTAGGTGAAGCCAAAAACCACCCAAAAACTACGCTACTGTCGTATACAACAACAACAACAACTCTTTATTAAAAACATATAATAATTACAATAGTACTTAAATAAGGTTTAACTAAGTTTTTAATGGTATATGTACACAACACGCATACATTGACACAGAAAAACTACGCTACTCGCTCGGTCAGTTCCTAACTGGACGTTATCAACATTGTTTTAGGGTATAATTTCGAGGACTACATTTTGAGGTTCTTTTTAAAAACTGTGCAATTTTATTACAAGTCAATTTTGTTAAAGACGTAACATTATACTCTTTTAAATATATGCAGTTTTAGAATATTAAATCTACGAAGGTTGTATCTTGAAACGGAAATGGCTAAAGTTTAGGTATTCATAAAGGTTTGCGTGCAATTGTAAATGTTTTTCATAGCAACACTTACACGAACACAAGTTTAAAACAAGTGGCTTCAGCGAGATATAACGCAGTGTTCCATCTTTTCATCTATGTTGATCTGAGATCTAAGAATATCTGTTGATACGTTTAAGCGTGAACAAGTAACAGACATTGCACGCCTACACCCTCTCACGCGCAAACTTTCGCATTACACAAGTGTGAATTTCTCTTTGCGCTCTAACTAGCCATTTCATTTCGCTACTGCACGTGTTATTTGGCGTTCTTGGCTTTCTTTTCATGTTTTTCAAGCATGAATAGAGCTTATAACGAGTAGGAACTAATGCAGCCATGTTCAGTTGTGAGATTTATTTTAAACCGACTCCCAAGAAGAGACACTTAATTGGATTTTTTGTAACTGGCTTAGAATAATGTTGTTGTTTGTCGTTGTTGATATTATGTCAGCCGTGAGAATGTGTTTACCAATAATAATTGGTTTTATTACTTAACGTGGTGTTACCCGCGTGTGAAAAAATGCCCATGCGGCTACCTCATACTACGAGTACATTCCGTTTAAATCCCTTCACTTCACTTCAATGTACTTCAGCTTCGACAAAAATGCTTTCGTATGTTTGAATTCCAGATCTTTGTCTACAGATTGCATTTCATAACCGATTCTATTAAAATTTAGTAGCAGGGAAAAAACATATCTCCGCAAAAAAATTACAAAAACTGACTAGGCGTAGTTAGGTTCAATATTTTTGTTGAACCTACTCACAAAATTTCACGAAAATTGGTTGAGGAATGCGACCTGTAGAGGAAGACAATCGTTAGCCGCAAGGTATACAGGTCACAGAGCCACTAATCTTATCTTAATATATATAAATTACGTGTCACGTTGTTTGTCCGCTATAGACTCCTAAACTACTTAACCGATTTCAATCAAATTTGCACACCGTGTGCAGTTCGATCTAACTTAACAGATAGGATAGCTCACATATATAAATATATATAAATAATAAACTCGAATGAAGTCGCGGGGTGACAGCTAGTATATATCCTACTAATATTATAAAGGCGAAAGTTTGTAAGAATGGATGTATGGATGTTTGTTACTCTTTCACGCAAGAACGGCTGAACTTTTTAACCGCGGGTGAAACCGCGGGGCGCAGCTAGTATATATATAAATGGAAAGTTAAAAGTCCCCATCAATGCAACACCTACAAAAAAAAATCAATGTCCAACGTTACAAACATAGGCAATTTTGCATTTTACAGCAAAATAGAGGCGGGAGCGCGAACAAAAACAACAACAACGATACGACAAGGGTGTTCGAGCGTGGTGAGTACCTAGCGTAGAGTGAAGGCCGGTATTAGTTCAGTGGCATATGAGTACAATAGAACAAACTATGTGTATATAGACTGAAAATTGCAAGCTACCAGCCACAAGCCAGCTCCTCAGCATAATACTATAGTTGAATCCACAGCGATGATAGCCTAGTTGGACAAGGCCCGCCTCTCAAGCCAGAGGGAGCGGGTTCGAACCCAGCCGACGGCACGCACCAATTTGTTAGTTGTATGAACATATGTGCGTATTGTATGTCATCTGCTACATGACTGGAACCCGGTGTATGGCGACAGGTTCGCCCCCTGTCACATTTGGGACCGAATATCGCCCGGCGAAGTGTTGGTGTTGCATTACACTTCTGCCAGCCCCCTCGAGGAAAGGCGTGACGATATGTTATGTAATACTGCTTAGAATTGGTTCCGTAGTTTCGGAGAATACGCACTACAAACAAATTTACAAACTCACAACTTCTTACTTCTACTACCGTAGATGCGGGTAACTTTAGCTCAAAATGAAAAAAGTTTGAATTTCCGGCTTCTTCACAGAAACGATAGCAAACGATATAGTTCGAATGGGAAATGCTAGATGGCGTTACTAGCGCCTGTTTTTATTTGGATGTACAACATTTTCCAAGGTATAAATAAATACATTTTGTATGTCAAATGATTCATTTGTTTATTTTCTATCATTGCAAAGAGCTTACATTGGCTCAATCCTTGTTTAAATATAGGTTTGTAGGCCAAAAAATCTAGTAGCCAAAGTTTCCCTCTTCAAAAGACAACTTTGGCTCAAATTTAAAAAAATAAAATAAAAAATTCTACACAGTTTTTGCTTTATAAAAAATTGTGGCTAATTAGATTTAATCCCTATTTATCAAGTACAACCATTATAACACTTAGGAGTCCAACATAATCTTTACAACAAACTGTTTTCAAAAATTATTTTAAAAAAGTAGCCAAAGTTACCCGCATCTACGGTACCTCTTTCTAATATTAGTGTAGATTAGTGTAGACAGACAGAACAGATAGTCTAGTTATAAATTTCTATAGGAAGTTAATTAATGTGCCTGTTTACTTTCTGTTTATAAAAAAAATACAGGGTCAACTGGGGCTAATGCGTCTGTGGGGCAATTGCGTCTTTCGAGAATTACTGACAAACCCTTCACAAATTAGGCGCCACCTACATCTTTTTTCAATCTTTAGTTGCAATATGTACAAGATGGCGTTAGTTGACTAATTTGGGGCTTGTCAGTAATTCTCAAAAGACGCAATTGCCCTACAGACGCATTTGCTCCAGTTGACCCTACATCTGTTTGCGAAGTAAAAAATACTTTAATTGTATCTGTTTGCGAAACCGAGACCTCTCCAATGCAATTCAAAGAGGATATCTAATTAAATTATCTTACGTATGAAGGCACGTTTATAATAAACCTTGTTGGTGTTATTCTGATGGTGAGTGCAGTCTGCTACAGAGGCGGATTGAGCAGCAAGCCGCTAAATCGGCCTCTGTATCTGCCGCCCTATACTTTAGAAGAAGAGAAGACTACTCCTCAAAAGTATAGGGCGGCAGATTTTATGGGAGGCGGGGCTGACCAAGTACATTTTAATTGACTTCAAAAAACATTAGGTTTTCAATCATGTTATAGGGTCAACTAGGGCAAATGCGTCTGTAGGGAAATTGCGTCTTTCGAGAATGACTGACAAACCCTTCACAAATTAGGCAACTACACCATCTTGCACAGATAGAAAAAATATGTAGGTGGCGCCTAACTTGTGAAGGGTTTGTCAGTAATTATCGAATGGCGCAATTGCTCCACAGACGCATTTGCCCCGATTGACCCTACTTTTTTAATGTTTGTTACCTATGAACTCCGTATTGTATAGAACGATTTGGATTATTTTTTTGTTTGAAAGGATACAATAATTATAAATACGGTTACGAAACAGATTGGTCCCTTTTTATCAAAATCTAGTTCTAATGATAGGAAGCCGGTTTCTTTATTTTTATATTATTTAGCAGTATTTTTAACATCGAGTTTGCAAAAGACAAATGTCAAAGTAAATTTTTTAACGGTCTTAATTACATCAGGTCTTTAAAAACCTAGGATGTACAAGTTTAGTGTTCAAGCAAAGGGCGGCCAAAACTATTTTTTTTAAACCTGATAAATGTTGAAGTCCGCCACTGGTCTACCATCTGTAGTATCGAAACAAAGTCGAGAATACATTACCTTGCTGTTCTTCTGATAGTTTATTAACGACTTTATTTCAATGCTGGTACGGTAAAGATTTCGATGGTTAATTTTTGCGGTCTGCGCTCTATACGCTGTTGCCACATTGGACATTACTCAAGTTTCTTTATTTTCCACTCTTTTTCCATTCTGAGTTTCCCACATAGTTTGTTGTTTTAATTCAACTACTCGTATTTCGGGTTTTGTATATTTATCTTTTGGATAACTGATACCTTAATATCGTTTTGTTTCGCAAAAGCTTTTTTTATTTTTTTGATAAACGTGAATACACTGATAATAATAGATCATGCACCGAAGAAGTTAAGCAGTGTCTTACGTCACGGGCGGCTTATTGAACCCTGAGCGTAACGAGGGACTCTAGAGCTAACCCCCGAGTAAAGCGAGGGAGTTATGTAGAGTCCTGAGTGAAGCGAGGGAGTTATGTAGAGTCCTGAGTGAAGCGAGGGGTTCAAGCCGCCCAAGACGAATCTGCTTCATCCCAGAGAGGTGAATACTCTAATTTTTACACCTTCTGCGAGGCTTTAAAAATGGTTCCCCACAAAATTCCATTTGATAGGGGAGTGATTAATTATCGTTACCTTGGTATCACTACAACTAAGAAATACGTAATTTACTAGAAACAGCGTTTTTTGTTTTAACATTTCATGCACTTGCGTTCTTTTTTTTGTGGTGGCCAGTTCGATTTTCGAATAACTCGTCCTTTTCATTGTTTAGTTTTTACTCAATTTTAACCTCTTTGCTCGAAAAGTCCCTTGGGAGTTTCATACAAAATTATCTCCCTTGGGAGGTAATGCCTCACTTTAAGTTGAGTCAACGTGATATGTAATTGGTTCTTGTCGAGCAGGTGGTGTGAAAATAATTATACAACACTAGCAACCCGCCCTCTTCGCACGATACCTATAAATCTAAGTGATGGTGAAAACCGGATCGAAATCCTTAACGTGGTTTAGGAGGAGTTAGATGGTCTGCATACAAAAAGAGAGACAGACGCAGAAATCGACTTTGTTTTACACTAGTTATGTAAATGTCGTAGCCAAATAGAAGAATCCGCCGTTTTACAAAATGGCCAGCCATTTTACAAAACGGAGCCTTTTTGCAAGACGACGGATCGATGTTCAGCCGGATTGTCATTGCCATTCGTTGAACAATATGAGGACCCACGTTTAGCCATATTGTAAAATGTAGGGTGACTAATTGACTATACTAACGGAACATCAAATTGAAGACCTATTATTTTTTGTCTTATTATTATTGACGAATTAATTAAACGACGAATCTAAACGAGTTAAAATATACCTGCCTTTGTTATTGCTGCGTATTAGACAACGACATTAACACTTTAGCTAGATTAAACGGAGTTGAATCTTTTTGTATGGCAGCTGGCATATCCAACCGTCGCCGTTTTTTTAAGTATCTGCGCACGATTAATTATACAATTACATATATGGGAGGGGACACTTAAGGATACAAACAAAAAGTATTCTGTACTATGGTGCCCTAAAGCGTCACGTTCTCGAGTTATTTAGATGCAAAGATCTCCAATTATCCATACGAGACCAATGAAAATTACTAAAAATACAGTAACTATGTGTATTGTGCATCCGCTTTCCACACACCACGCCCATACACGTCGCGACAACGTGTTCATAGCAAGACCGGCAGTACGATAAACTATTAGCAATTTCGAGGCAAATACCGAGAGCTACGTCCAGTTCATATCAAGGATTTCTAAAGCTGTCTCTCTCCAGTACCAAAATGTCCGTCAGCTATTATGGGTAGTAGGAAGCTGAGATGCCCATTCAACCCCAGACGGGGGTTACCCGATAGCTGGCTCGTAACAATAGCGCGATACAATAGCAAGGCTGCAAATTTTGGACTATCTCGTTTGGACTGTCTCCTATTGTTGGAAATGTCTTGGAAGTTGGAAGCAGTATTACTGATTTTTGTAATACAGATTTACTGAGTGTAAAGTTTGAATCTTAATCTAGATGTAACTTTTAAACGTAACCAGAAGTTAAATATTTAGGTTTCGTGTTTAAGATTAGTGGTGATAAATACAAAAAATAAAAAACAAATGTAGCTCCTAAAGTTTTGCCGTGTGTGCACGTTTTAAATATGTATATTTAAAATGACTTATTGAGAATATTAATCTATTAAGACATACTTGAAGAAGATACACATTTAAATTCTAAACCGCATGGTTAATTAATTCAGAGTTAAACTGTTGTAACATAACATATCGTCACGCCTTTTCCCCGAAGGGGCTGGCAGAGACTATGCAACACCCACACTTCGCTGGACGATATTCAGTTCCAAATGTAACGGGGGGCGAGCCTGTCGCCATACACCGGGCTCCAGTCACGTAGCAAATGACATACAATACGCACATATTTTCACACAATAAACAGATTGGTGCGTGCCAAGCGTGGTGTATACAGCATAAGTATCTGTAGAAATATTTAAAATATCTAAATCTAAAATTTGAATTTATCATCATTCCGCCATCATCATCGTCATCATTTTTCACTTACTGCTAAGTGTAGAAATTCTCTCAGAAGTATATCTTGAAATACTGATACTAAATTTGACGTAGCAATACACCTACGCTGCTACGACGTAGGCTTTGAATTTCTCGTAGCTAAAGACCCTGGATTCACACAGACTATTTTTGACCATGGATGCAGCTACATTTTAATAAATCTCTTTAGCATCTGAAGAAGACTACTACAAACTATCTACATAACATAACATAACATAACATATCGTCAAGTCTTTTCCCCGAGAGAGCTGGCAGAGGTGTAATATAACACTCCCACTTCGCCGGACGATATTCAGTCCCAAATGTGACAGGGGGCGAGCCTGGTGCCATACACCGGGCTTCAGTCATGTAGCAGATGACATACAATACACACATATGATCACACAATCTCTCTGGCTTGAGAGGCGGGCTTTCTCCCAACTAGGCTGCCATCGCTTTTTACAAACTATCTACATTCAATTTATTTCATTTCTAACGAATCTGAACATTAATTTCTCTAATACCTACGTTATGAAACTAGCTGTAAAATGTCAAGGTTCGAGAAAACTTGTATATTTCCCTCATAAATCTCTGGAACCTTCTTGTAAGCCAACCCTAGTACCGTGTAATACTATATCGTATGTTTCTACGATATTCTTCGTGTGTCGGGAACACGCGTGTTTTCATTAGGGGGAGCAAAGCCGGCGGTAATGGAGTGGGGCATATTGCTCTGTACTCCGGATAGTGGTAGCTGGAGTACTGTGACGTCAAAGAACAGCTAGAAAAATAGTAAGGAAATGGATCCTTACTATTTTACTAGCTGTTCTTTTTTAGCCTCTGACGTAAAGTGACGGGTGTTATAAGTTTAAAGTAGGTATCTGTGTGTGTTCGTTTATGTGGCATCGTAGCTCTTGGATGAATTAAAAAAAAATCGGGACACTTCCACACACGGTCTGACCCCAAACTAAGCAAAGCTCGTACTATGGCTGCCAGAGACTGATATACATACTTAGATTTTTTTTTAAATTACATACTTAAATAGATATTAACGCCCATAGAACAAACACAAATATTCATCACATATTTTATTTAGCTCTTTGCTAATTCGGTACGCATAATCCTAATTTATATATATTATTATATTGATATATTATTATATTTATTTATAATATTTATAATTATTCATATAATAATTAATTAATAATAATATTTATTAACTAATAATAATTAATTTTGGTTATTTATTTAAGTAGGTACTTATTATTAATATTACTTATTATTACCTTTTAAATTTTAATTTAGTTTTATGTACACCACCTACCCTTTTCGTATTTCTTTAAGTTCCTGTCCATCCAAAGGTTACCTGGAAGAAATCGCTTTAGGCGATAAGGTCGCCCTTGTACTGCCGAAAAATGTATTTTAGTTTTTAAGATTTTCATGTAGTTTTTGGTGTGCAATAAAGATATATTGTATTGTATTGTATTGTATTGTATTGTATAACTGTTTGCCCTAGGGGGGAATCGAATCTTCGCCCCCAAGCTCAGGAGGCAGGTTCACTACCAACTGAGCTACCATCTTCAATAAAAAAAAACTAAGTCAATAGTCTTCTTTAAGTCAGATAAGGTTGTCTGGTGCAATTTTGAATGAATATTGGCAAATTCAAGTGGCAGTGAGGAAGGCACATCGCTCGTAAAACTCATTGAGGGGCAGAAAGATTCTCGAGTGGCGGCGGCCATGAACTGGAAGATGCAGCGTGGGAGAAATCCTTCCACAAGGTGGAGCGACGATTTTTTTAAAGAGATAATTAAAACGATTACAAAAACCAATTACATTAGCTATTCTTATCTCATAGTAAAAAATTTGGTAAGTAAATTAATTATCTTGTTATGGGCGTAAGTCTGAGTATATTTGTGTAGGAAAACTAATTCACTTGGGTATATTTTGAACTGCTTAGTATCGTGAAACAACTGACAATTCACTACTACAGTCTATTCATTTAAACAAATAAAAACTATGATACTCGGTCCTTAGGCCAGCAGTGGACTGACAAGATGATTTTTATACTATCTTACACATCTATTATACTGATGGGAGATTAATAGACACAAGTACAACCCATTAAAAGAAGCTAAAAACACTACATTGAAGCTAACATTTTAATTTTTCACCATTAACAATACTAATAACACAGAGCGATTACGCTAATAGATAGACATTAGCACTCATTCAAAAGTCGAGCTTCAATTCAAACTCTTCAAAGCACATTAATAATTTCGTCTAATCCCAAACGTATTGTTCTTTCAATTAATCTTCGAGAGTTATAGCTTTCAAACAACTAATCCGACACTCCAATATAAAATGGTAAGTGACATGAAACACTCACAATGGAGTATCTTTTGTGATAGTAACTCGTTCGAGTCTGGCTAGTTGCCAGCGTTTAGAATTTTGTTGCCTACTTACTAGCAATGTGATTGTTATTACGCGACTCTATGAGAAAAACATGAGCAATGCGCAGTGAAATTAAAATGTCGTCACGCCTTTCCCCCGAGGGGGCTGGCAGAGCTGGCAGAGGTGACAACACCCACAATCGCCGCACGATATTTAGTCCCAAATGCGACAGGGGCGAGCCTGTCTCCATATACACCATACACTGGGCTCCAGTCATGTAGCAGATGACATACAATACGCACATATGTTCACACAATGAACAAATTGGTGGTGAATTTAAATAGGATGACAAATGGAGTGGCACTGATGAAAATCGGGTCGGAAAAGATGGTACACTAAAGAAAATACATGTACTCAGCAGTGGGTGCAAAAACGTATAATGTTTTTTTTAAATCCTAATCCTAACTAATATTATAAATGCGAAAGTGAGTTTGTTAGTTTGTTTGTAACGCTTTCACGTCTCAACTACTCAACCAATCGTCTTTAAATTTTGCATTCGTGTTGTCTGGGGTACAGAAAAGGACATAGGGTACTTTTTATCCCGAAAAATAAACGGTTCATCTGGGACCACAGGTGAAACCGCAGGGCGAAGCTAGTACTTAATAAGGTTGCATTTGGGCTAATGATAAGTAGAGACGATGCCTAAGATACTTGCCTGGAAGAACCGATTCACTTGAGACTCGATGATATGATGATCACGATGATCATGAGATCACGTAGTACGAGAAGTACGATTATCAAATAACTTCTAGCACATAAAATACTAGTCTATAGTGGTTCCCATGCGTAATGGCTTTGTTCTGACTCATGGGTGCTACTTAAACCTATAGTTTGCCTTCCTATATCTATACTACGATTTTAAAGGCCATCTACGGTCACACCATAACAAACAACATGTCCAGATGGACTTAAAAAACATTGCACGTTAGCCACGTAAAAAATAAGAGCCAACAGTTAGGTTATAAACGAACAAAATGTATATATACGCAACTCTAGTAAAAGACGTGCCAGTCACGCACACTAGTGTAAAAAAGTTAGCCTGTCACTATACACGTTCTCTCTAGGAACTCTCTCTAGGCCTATATGTACTCATAGGGTCACACATATTAAGATGTTCATAGTAGATGTGTTCATAGTTCAGTTAACACTAATGTTAAGATTAAATTAAGATAAGATTAAGCTTAAATCATTTACTTGAGTAGTACCTATTATACATACATACAAAGATTTATAATATTCGTAGAAATGTGTAGAATTCGCAAGTAGGTACGTATGATGCAGAGTTTAGCACGCCAAAATCTGAGCCTTAACCAGCATTTCACTCAAAAGCAACAAAATTAGAATTTCCCAGCTGAACCGGAAGTTTACCGGCCTACCTCAACTTGTAAAAACCACTCAAGAAGTTTACCAGAGCCTTGCTAAGTGGTTTGAATTCAATCGTGAAATTCCTGAGCAACTTTTGGAATACTTTGAATTTGAAATAAAAACTGTTCTATATAGATACATTTCAAGCCTATTTAACATAACATATCGTCACGCCTTTCCCCCGAGGGGGCTGGCAGAGGAGAGAGAGAGAGAGAGATACAACACCCACACTTCACCGGCCGATATTCAGTCCCAAATGTGGCAGGGAACGAGCCTGTCGCCATACACCGAGCTCCAGTCATGTAGCAGATGACATACATTACGCACATACGTTCACACAATGAACAAATAAATTGGTGCGTGCCGTCGGCTGGGTTCGAACCCGCTCCCTATGGCTTGAGAGGCTGGCCTTCTACAAATCGCTATATAGATACATATATAATGCGAAAGTTTGTCAGTTACTGTAGGAAAGCAAATAGAAAAAAAAAATTCATCTAAAGGTACCTACTTCGAGTTTAAAGTAAAAACCATTCTAGTGATCAATCTCACTTAAATTCACACCGAGTTTGTGAGAAAATGAGTGTGATATATCATTCGAAAATGGCAAAAATCCATTCATCTTCATTAAAATTTGAAGCAGAGATAGTTAGGTACTTGTTACTTCCCAAAGTTTCCCTTGTCTGTATTTTAGTTGTACCATTCAGGTCTCCTCTTGACCGGCGGTAGGAATGTAACAACATGCTTAATTAAGGATGATTTATACCAGGCCGTGACGTGCGCGAGCCGTGCCTCATACGAGGCTCACACAAGGCACGGACGGGATACGGAGTCACAACTCATGAATATTTTATCGCCCGGGCGCGTCTCGACCGTGCCGCAGCGCCCGCGAGAGCGCGGATTCAGGGAGCGGGTGGCTCGTAAGAGGAACGGCTCACGCTCGGCACGGTCTAGTATAAATCAGCCTTATTTCACCTTGTGTGCACTATCAACAAGACAGTTTAGCTAGCCACTGGCTCTTGTGGTCCAACTAGCCACTCGGGTTAACCAAGCTCGTAATATTGTAAATTGCAGACCAGTGTAATTATATTCGTAAAAAAAACAATTCCAAAATAGCCTAACACGAATAAACAACCCTTTTGCAATACAAAACTATTTGTTTGGATATTGTGAAATTATACCCACTAAAAACTTCTGAAAAAGGCTCCTGAAAAGTGCTTGATATACCTAGATCATCGAGATTCTCAGAGCAAAAACCTGAGATCCTCACGACTGTACTGCAGTTTTAAAGATAGCAACATGCTGTCCCGAAACTCCGCTTTACAACAACCGACGTCGACCTTTCCGGTTCTATTTTAATTTATAGTCAGAGCTACAATGTCGGCCACACTCGAGTCCAGACTGCAGATACACCCTTTTAGGAAACTTTTAAACATATCATCACGCCTTTCCCCCGAGGGAGCTGGCAGAGGTGTAATACAACACCCACACATCGCCGGACGATATTCAGTCCCAAATGTGACAGGAGGCGAGCCTGTCGCCATACACCAGGCTCCAGTCATGTATCAGATGACATATAATACGCACATATGTTCACACATTGAACAAATTGGTGCGTGTCGTCGGCTGGGTTTGAACCCACTCTGGCTTGAAAGGCAGGCCTTCTCCAACTAAGCTATCATCGCTTTATTAGAAAACTTTTATTGTAAAAAAAAAATAGGTACCACTGATGTAACATTGTCCCGGCATCAGAGCTAAATGTGAAACATCCCTAATACTGCCATTTTCATTTCCGCGCCTGAAATAAAAACCTGTCTTGCGTAAATCAGCGTAATGCGCGCCGTCAGCGCTCACTTCATGCTTAAGTATTTAGGTGGTATATTTATACGTAGATACAGAATGAGTAACTGCCATTTCTCAGACGCTGGAGGCTTGGTAATGGCGGTAGAGTAGCTGCGTTAAAAATGTATGCACGCGTCAGGATTCGATCAATCAGTGCTGAGTGGAAGTGCTGAGGCAGTTTTGGAGGAAATCGCTAAAAAAGTGGGTACTTACGTGGATTGGAAAAACAAAATCAAAATCCAAAGCTCTTTTGCCCGTGGCTTTGTTCACGCATCCTAGCCTATCAATAATTCAGGGATAATATAGCTGTACCAGTCGTTTTAGAGTTTATTCGTTACAAGCATACAAAAGTTGGAATTCGTTGCCTGCGTCTGTCTTTCCACCTAAAGCCTTTTTGGGGGCTGAGCTACCCACGTCCGTAGGAGTGTACTCTATTCTGATTCCCTACACGTGGTCCCCGGGTAGTGCTAACCGGGTAACAAACTCTGGTGGGAGGCTTCGGCCGTGGCTAGTTACCACCCACCGGACCAAGCCATGCCGTGAAACGACCTAGTCGTGTTTCGGGATGTAGTCCGGTGTAACTGTTCCGAAGACGGGTCTGAGCAGTAGCGCACTTGTAGCACCTCACTCAACTGCCGTCTTTGTACTTCTTCATTCTACAAAACTACAAGGCTAGAGTGAATAAGTGCCTCATAGGTCGTCGTGTCGTCACAACGTCGCTTAACACAGGCGAGTTGGTGGTCAAAAGCCGACCTATTCCACATTAAAAAAAAACAATCCGGGGGTGTTTAAGAGTAAAGTGAATAGTTATCTCCTTGGCAAAAATGTTACACCTTCGATCACGTCGACGCTTCCCATCAGGCGAGTCAGAGGTCAAACGTACGCCTAGTCTGTTGTAAAAAAAAAGTACAAATCTTTCCTCTATATAAATGAGTGTAGATTTGGGTTGGGTTATCGGCAAGTGGGTTATTTTGATGGAAGAGTGTTGAAAACGTCAGCCTTTCATGCTTAATAGCAAATACTTGTTCATCGCTTTTCACAACCATAGCGAGATTATTTTAGAAAATGTCACGATAATAATAAACCAAACACTGATCATTAATCACTAATTAACTGTCGCTACTTTTCTCGTTGACTCCTAACATTTTGAAACCTCTCTTCCTTGTAATATGTGTTGATGAAAACCACATGGAAACGCTTCTTCATAAAACGTTCTCAAATATTTTGCAAGAGACAGACAAAAACAATTAGACGTCGTAGTCTTCTATAGCTCTCTGATCGAAGGTTTTTTTGAATAGAAGATTTTCAATTGACAATTTGTTCATCAAATCGCGATAACTAAAACTAGCTTCGACTGTAGGGTTAACTGGGGTAAATGCGTCTTCCGAGAATTACTGACAAACCCTTCACAAATTTAGTGCCACCTACATCTTTTTTCTATCTTTAGTTGCAATAACCTGTACAAGATGGCGCTAGTTGCCTAAATTGTGAAGGGTTTGTCAGTAATTCCTAAAAGACGCAATTGCCCGACAGACGCATTTGCATCAGTTGACCCTACACTTTTTCTGAGAAATGTTTAGACAAAGCGAGGCTGTGATAGAACCTCTCCTAGAGCTATGTTCGTATGCCTCGATATCTTGCACATTTTCCCGACTGAAAGACTTGAGGGCGGAGGGCCTACCAGACAAGTTGTTACCACAATGGTGGCGTTTTGTTTTCTATGCTGCGCGACTGCGATATGTATCACCGCGCAATAAGGTCCATGATAGCGTCGAAGACAATACATAACCATCATGGCAAGAGTTCTCTTTCTAACTCGGAGTTAGCTGCTCATCAGAAACTAAACTGCTAAATCGTTTGCGTCACTAAAAGCTAAAGGCTAACCTTGAATTATTTGAGTGAAAATTGTGACATTTTAACTCTGGCTTATTTATCCTAGCTCCGTATCTCTAAGAGGGCATTACTTTTCAAGACAAGAATTCTCAAATGTCAAACTTAGCAAGCAAGCTCAGAAAGTTTATATCAAGATAGTCCCTGGAAACAAACAGTTATCTTGTCAGAACCTATGTACATATATCAGGGTCTTTGAAACAGACGTAAATCAGCGGTGATATATCTGCAAGTAGTGTCGGAAACTTGTCTAGAAACTAGACTGGGAAAGCTCTCCGTTCACTTACAAGCTCAGCGACCGACCGCCTCGCTATAAGTAGTACCCCAATAAAATGAACAAGTGACATTATTAAAAATTTTGCGGTTGCAAAATGTTGTACCCTATGTCACTTCCACTATCAAGACGATTCAAATGACACCTCACATCTCGAAATCCATCAAGCTGTTTAGGCTGTAGGGCGTGCCAAAGAAACCTCATACATACATACATACACTTGAAAAGCATAACAATCCTTTTTGCGCAGTACGGATCACGGGCCGCTCGCAGTCGCTGGCAGGTTGGCGAAACTTTTGCTGACTAATGCTGTTGGCCACTGAGGCCTCTACAGCGTACCGGACGTAAGGCAAGCGCAGAGGGCGCAGGGCCTTGAGGTTTGGCAAATCGATCTAAAAAGGATTTTATATCACGAAGCATTTAGTTCATTTTTCAAATGACTATTTCGAGGTGATTGGTCCCCGAGCTTGTAAGTGGATGGAGACCTTATTTAGTATGTACTTAGGGCTGTACTAAATCAATAGAATTGTTTTAGTACCTAAGTCTCTATAAGAGCCTATTGCGGTTAGTGGTATACTTAATTGGAACTCACTTAGAGAAATAGTAATTCTGCGGATACACATTAGAACGTATCGGAACTTAATTAACTACGATGTTTAGTGTGTAACTACTATTTAGTACTATTCGATTTATACTATTTAGTGCGATTACGGGTTTTACATGCGGTCTCACGGAAAAAAAATGTTTTCAGGATGCCAGGTATTTTTTCCGGATGGTAAGAAATAAAATTGACCCATGCATGACCCTTCTGTCGTCCTGGCAAAAATTTCAGGATGAACGGTTGAGTAGTTAAGGCGTGAAAGCATAACATATAAACGAAGAATCAAACTCACTTACCAACTAGGTAATACATATTAACAATACACAAGTGAGTTTGTTCGTTACTTGTTATGGAGCTATTTACTTACAAAAAGAATAATTACTTAACACAGTACAGTTGCTCGAGGACTCCTTTAAAAATAAAACAAAAAGTATACCTATTATAAATATTAACAAATAAATACTCCTATTATATACCTTTAGAAATAAACGTACATTTATCATGAACAAAATCGTAAATTACTCCAACTTTTCCCAATATTTTTACAAAGTTAACTAACGATCACAAATCAAAATTTACCAGTTACGTAAACTGGAAACAACAACTCAAAAAGTAGTGAATAGAAAAGTTACGAAAGTTATGAATAAAAAATCTGTACGGGCTGTCTGAACGGATCGTATATCATAATTATTCTGACCTCTACAATTATTCCATTTTTCTTTGCACTGTCTTGTGAAGCGATGACAACCTAGTTGGAGAAAGCCTGCCTCTCAAGCCAGAGAAAGCGCGTTCGACCCAGCCGACGGCACGCACCAATTTGTTCATTGTGCAAACATTTGTGCGTATTATATGTCATCTGCTACTTGACTGGAGCCCGGTGTATGGCGACAGGCTCGCCCCCTGTCCCATTTGGGGCTGAATATCGTCCGGCGACATGTGGGTGTTGTATTACACCTCTGCCAATCCACTCGGGGGAAAGGCGTGACGATATGTT
This sequence comes from Peribatodes rhomboidaria, assembly GCA_911728515.1. Lineage (NCBI taxonomy): Eukaryota > Metazoa > Arthropoda > Insecta > Lepidoptera > Geometridae > Peribatodes > Peribatodes rhomboidaria. The sequence goes on from OU452190.1 coordinate 7,249,793, forward strand.
ATGTTAAAATTAATTATTATTTAATTAATTAAAACTTATTTGCAGGGTTCGCCCAACTTCTGAAAAAAGATGGCATTATTTTGTAGGAGAAGCAGGCTCGGGAAAATTGCAGTCATATAGCTTGTAATGTATAATGAAATAAAGTTATATTCGTAGATAATACGATACAAATGCTCGACCAACCGCAACGCAAATCTTTCAACCGCATTCGGCGGTCTTTATCAAGGCGAGTGCGCGTGCAGCGGCGTCCCGCATATTGTGTATAATTTAATTCTGTTTGTCAATAAATTATTTTTATTGTTATTCTTCTTTTTATTCTTATTCATATGTGTGCTATGTGAGACGCAGCCGCGCGCACACTCGCGATAAAGACCGTCGACTAATTTTACGTGAGTAATTCCCGTTTCCTAAAACCATGATGTGTGAAAACCACATCAATTTCCATAATAATCCTATCCTACTAATATTATAAACGTGAAAGTTTGTAAGAATGGATGGATGGATGTTTGTTTATACTCTTTCACGCTAGAACGGCTTAACAGATCTGGATGAAATTTGGCACGGAGATAGATTATAGTCAAGAATAGCACATAGGATACTTTTTAATCGCGGGTGAAACCGCGGGGCGCAGCTAGTAAAATATATATCTTAGTAACTTAGAGTATGCTCATTAAAACCTCCAGCAGAATCTTTAGCTAGACAGGAAATACTCGTATAGCAGCACAAAACTTAGTCTTCAGTTCTCTCTAAGTTTGGCTTTTACCCTGTAAGATATAGATTATACTCTGCACAGCGAAACTTCGATCTACTAGCGAAACCTGTGGGCGGAACTGTAAAGTTTAGTTCTGTCTAACTTTCTTAATCCTAACTTCCTAACTACTAATTCTATTTCTAATCCTTATCCTAGCTAACTAAACTACCTACCTGTATGTAAGTATTTAACGATGTCTAAATGTCTATAAGTATTTATAGATGTCTAGAGCCTTCCACTTTCGCCTAGTAGCCACTAGTATTTATAGATGTTACCTAGTTGTAAGCCAAAATTTCCAAAGTTTCCAAAGTTTCCTGTAGGAACGCGGGTGAAACCGCGGGGCTTAGCTAGTTCTTGGCGCTAGTTCAGACATGGCGGGAACCGCGCGGTAGTAGTATCGTTGTCCTTGTCTAATGCGCAGCAGTAACAAGGACAACAATACTACTACCGCGCGGTTCCCGCCGTGTCGGAACTAGCGCTAAACACGTTAGCTGCCGTGTCAGTCACCGGTGCCTGACAACCATGGTACTTGTTCAGGCCGTGTCAGTCACCCGTGCCTGACATCGAGACATTGAATTAAAATGCTTGTAGGGAGCTGTCCGGCATATTTAGCCTTGTTTTTTCTATTAGAATTGACTGACATGGCCCTAGTCTTACTATATGCAACATGGCCTATAACTTTTCTTATTAGAACTGGAGTTATTCAACATTTTCTGAGAAAAAAAATGAAATATGAGATTACAACAATTTTATATTTATTTATTACGAAAAATACAGTCAAACACGTTATTTTATTACTTGTTATGTTCAAAATTAAAGAATTCTAGACATAAATGAGGTTTATTGGGGCATTGTGAGATTAGATTAGGTTTGTACACAGTTTTTTTTTTGTCGGAAATCAACTATACCCATCTTAGACTTTGTAGTTTCTTTGTAAATTATGTAAGAATTTAGTAAAGCTGTATTTAACAGCAACTCCACAGTCAGTTTTCTATGCAATTTAACAGTATTTCGTAGTGGTGAAGAGTAGGCTATCATTTGGTCAGATAAGTCTACGGCAGCTTTTGCGTTGTTGTAATCTACAACAATTTTTGGTTTTATTATTCCTTTGTCTCTCTTGAATGTTCTCGTAAATCCGGTAGAATGTTTTGTCGACAGTAAATAAACATCGCGCTCATCTTTCTACTTCATATATGTCATACCATCTTCATTCTCTTTCACACGAAACTCTTCTTTATTTACGTTTCCAGTTACAACATCCTTTGGTAAATGCCTTCGATTTTTCGCGGTCGAGCTGTTTTGCACAATTGCGGTGGGCCCAAGCGCAGTTTGTCTCGCAATTTCCAGCGCAAAGTCTTTGTGTGCGGATACACGACTTATTATTTTCCGGCACGGTGCCTGACAAAATGCCTGACATGGCGCTGTGCCTATCATTCATTCCATTTGGGCCACGTCAGTCACATATGCCTGACATGGTTTTTTTATATCGATTTTTATGTAAATAAACTGACGGGGAAGGGCGCGATATCACGTTTTTTTCACAAACGTGTCCCAGCTCTCGTGTGGACCACCACACCAGCTGGCACTTTTGTAAGCCATTTGTGTTACTGAACTGTTCCCCGTCCGTTTTTCATAGCTAACGCAACGTCAACCGATACAGTTAAGTTTAGGATTGAATAAGGGGTTAGCTGAATTATTTTTAACTTCATACCCGATGCCATGCTCCTACATAATGACAATTTATTTTCTCATAACTTCGACAAACAGAAATGCATATCAGGAAATTCCATTTTATTTTTATTCTTCCTCGTTCCTATGATAAACGTGAGTACCGGGAGACTAGAAGCGTCGAGCGAAAGAATGTCAACATACTAGAAAATATCCAGCGCTAGCTGCACCCAGCGGTTTCACCCGCTATTCTCCTGAAAGAATATTTTTTTTGGCATAAAAAGTAGCCTATATGTTAATCCAGGATATTTGCCCCAAAACCCTAAGAGGCAAAAGCCAATTTAAAAAAACCAGTGTGGAAACAACATATACCCTCATCGTAACCTCAACACTAGATTGCATCTAAACCCGTCCATGTACATTTTTGCGTGAAAAAATTACAAACTAACACACAAACAGATAAACACATTAACTTACGCATTTGTAATATTAGTAGGTATAAGTACAGTAGATATTTCCTGGATACTTGCACCAAGAATATAAAACATAAAGTGTTTATGTTGAGAGCAAATAAAATTTATCGTCCGGTAGTCTATCAGAGCTATAAATGTTACGATTGCTAAATGCTAAATTTAAGACTAATCTTAGAGATTAAACGTTTACAAAGCGAAGAGCTATTAAGAAAAATTCTCAAGAAAAAAACTTTCAACATGGATAGTGGTGTTATTTTTTTAACTGTTTCTTAATATGGTTATTTAATTAATGCAACGAGCCTTGGGACATATTACAATTAGGTAAGTATATTTAAAGTTTTGTAGTGTACTAAAATACGCTGATTGTGAGGATATGACTTTATTAATAGCAAATGATTGGTTCGCAAATAACTCGCAGGCGTTGATAACAACGAACGTTGAAGCGAGCATATTTTTGTTGTCAGATAACCGAAATACTATCGGATCGGACTGTCGCATGTCGGATGTAAAAAATCTGACGTAAATTCCCGGTTTAATAGACTCACTTGCTTTAATTCATTATCCAAAAAAACAAAGTCGAGCATTCCGGGAGTAAACACGTAATGACGTCACCCGTCATCGTCATCCATCTCTTTCGAACTATTTGTAAATGACTTACTTCGGTCTTGCTTAGGCATCGATTGACGTCACTACGTTTTGCCCACGAAGAATGACCTGGAGGAGTATACCTCTATTATTATACCATGCTTAGATTATTGTTGATGTCCTTTTTTAATAACAAAGACGGCTATCCATACTAATATTTTAAAATCGACAGTAACTCTGTCTGGTCTGTTTGTAGGCTTTTCACAGCTAAACAGCTGAATGGATCTTGATGATATTTGATAATGAATTACAGGAAATGACGAGGAAGGTTTTTGGATTTTTTTTTTTTTAAATAAACGCGAACGAAATCGCGGGTAAAACTGTTACCGATACAGCTAGTATTTAAAAAGTATTATGTCTACAACATTTTTCAGAACCAACTGAATTATAAGACAGCTACAATTATTTTGCTAAACGCAATTTGCAGCTTCATGCATGAGATGCTAAAGTGAATGTTATTGCACCACTAGTTTTTTTAACTACTTAAGAGTCCGGTGACCACCTTAGACTAACTTCTCATTGGCGTAAAGCTTTCCATAACCATTTCGTCCAGAAGAAGATGACGAGTGAAAAGAGCAAGTAAAGATACTGACGAGTCTTTAAAGTTACCTACAGAGTGACAAAGTGGAATTTAATTTTTCTTAGGACTTTTGCACTTCTCTGCACTTCTCTAACCGTTCTTAAATAACTAAGTATTTCCCTTGTATTTTTATTTATTTTTTATTCAAATAAATAAATAAATAAATTCGGGACACATCCACACACGGTCGCCTGACCCCAAACTAAGCAAAGCTTAGTATTATGCTTATTTATTTTAGTATTTTAGTATTATGGATTCATTTAAAAGCTAATGATGTGACATACTACCTCCCTATGTAATAGGATTTTTGATTTGCTTTGTCTATCTAATGAATAAATCAGTCAAAAGTGACCCCTTACAAATGCGGATATTTTTCTTAGCTCTATTTTCGCTTGAGAACTTGATTATTATTAATTTAATTGTACATGCTAAATTTCATCATAATCTGACGAATGGTTTTCAAGAAATTTGAGAAGCACGTTTGTTTGGAAATTTCAGAGCGTCGCGGGCCTCTTAATAGTCTTGCGCTTGGCTGCCACCATGCCTGATGATAAGCAGTGATGCGGCCTACGATGGAGCACGCTTGCCTAGAAGATACCGATTCACTCGAGACTTAAAGACACCCAGATTATAAGCGTCAGGGAACATACTCAGGCAGAGTATTCCACACTAGTAAAACGCGCAAGCTAATATTAGCTAACCTTTTCACTAGATTGCGCCTAAATATCTACTGAGCGCTTCGGATTCCAGTTGACTCGCTTGCGAATACTGGGCCTATTTTCGGACGTTAATTATGATGATTTAAACTACTGAAGACGCCAAGTTCGTGTTTTGTGGGTGTTTGTCTGCTGCTTAAAATAACAATTGTTTGAGACAATTGTTAGCGGCACCGGACGTCTGTTATTTTCATGGAAACGTTTTAGAAAGTTTTAGAAAACTACCATTTCCATTTTGATTATAAATGTAACAACATACTTGATATAAGTAAATTTAAATTGGCAGAATGCTTGTAATGATTTATTTTATCGAAAAACTTAAATTTAGAAAATTATATCATTTGTTCGTAACTTTTTTCACGCGGCAAGACATGTACCGTTATCTATGTATGTCTACAGGGAGTTACAAACTCCCTAGATAATTAATGGGCAGGTACATGATATCTCTGCGGGATCGAATCCGGAATGAGGAGATCCGTAGACGAACCAAAGTTACCGACATAGCCCAGCGGATTGGCAAGTTGAAATGGCAGTGGGCAGGGCACATAGCACGAAGGACTGATGACCGATGGGGTCGAAAGGTTCTGAAGTGGAGACCACGTACCGGCAAGCGCAGCGGAGGACGTCCACCCACAAGGTGGACAGATGACCTTGTCAAGTCCGCAGGATCGCGCTGGATGCAGGCCGCTACCAACCGGTCTTATTGGAGATCTATGGGGGAGGCCTATGTCCAGCAGTGGACGTCCTATGGCTGATGGATGGATGATGGATGAGGTACATACACTTATAAGTATTCATGCAAAAATACCAAATATGCACGCTAAAAATAACAAGAGTTATGACCGGTTTAAGATCGCAAGAAAAAAACGAAATTTTGCAGAAATGTCAACAAATCTGTACCATAATAGATTATGTTGGCGGCTAATATTCTAAGAAAGTAGCGACACGACGCGAATAGTTTACAAATAAAAACGCCGCGATTAGTGTCTGCGTTCGCGCTTTTAGGAGGGCGGAGCGCGATGTGTGTTATTTTTTTTTATAATTAACATTTAATTTAAACTAGCATAATTGCATCCTCCAGTCGATACTGGATGCACACCTCGCGGAAACAACAGGGTTTTTGTAACAGTATAAAGGTACGAGTATACTAGATGCGCCTCACGGTTCAAAAGTGTCCTATGTGCTATTCCAGAATATAATCTATCTCCGTTCTAAATTTCATCCAGATCCGTTCAGCCGTCCATCCATACATCCATCCAAACTTTCGCGTTTAAAATATTTGTGAGTAGTAAGATGAGATTTAGTGGGTCAATATCAAAAAAAAAACGGGTCATGTCAATATGAGATGAGGAGCTATTTCATCATCATCATCCACAGCCTTCCTTATCCATCTGTTTATAGATCTCTCTCACGCATGTGCCATTTGAATCGGTCCCACACCAATCAGGGGGGCTATTTCTGTGCGTGAGATGAGATGAGATTTTATCTTGGTCACTCTCACACATAAGACGTTTCAAACGAGAGCAACAAGGACGAAATCGAGTCTATATAAATAACTTTGACGTTCATAAGTGTATCTTTGATACCTAAATTGAATAAAAACATTTTGACTTTGACTATGTAAAAAAGTGAGATGAAAATCTTAAACCTCCGAATAGGGTCCCAGATAATATACTTACTAGTTGGCTGATACATTTAGCTCATTTACCTGTAGACACGGTCACAAATGTTACTATCCATTAAACGACCAATTTAACAAAACATAAACGACGTGCCGAAACATTGCACAATAATTTTAATGTTCCTAGAATGCTTGCATTACATGTTAGGCGATTTTCACACTGCTCCGCGACACAGCGCAGCGCTCGGGACAAGAGCCCAAATCTCCCGCGCGGAGAGTCGTGTATGTTGTCCGCACGAGTTTTAATACTCTTTTATTAACTTGACTTGTAACAACATATCGTCACGCCTTTCCCCCGAGGGGGCTGGCAGAGGTGTAATACAACACCCACACTTCGCCGGACGATATTCAGTCCCGAATGTGACAGGGGGCGAGCCTGTCGCAATACACCGGGCTCCAGACATGTAGCAGATGACATACGAGTACAATACGCACATAATGTTCACACAATGAACAAATTGGTGCGTGCCGTCGGCTGAGTTCGAACCCGCACCCTCTGGCTTGAGAGGCAGGCCTTCTCCAACTAGGCTGTCATCGCTTAACTAACAACGCAATAAATCTTAGAAGTTAAATTTTATTTAACTTAACGCTCGGCTGAGTCTGTTCGATAATTATACTCGTACATGTTTTATAAAGTTTTTTTTTGCCGAAACAGTTTTTGGAAATGTTTCAAAATTGCGAAAATGTACATTTTTTTTGGAAAATAAAACATATCTCCCCAATTTTGAATATAGGTTAAAAAAAAGCGTAGAGGAAGACAAAGATCTAGATAGAGATCCGGACAGAATTTTGACATACGAAACCAGTTTTGTCGAAACTGAAGCATAAAGCTGAAGCATTTTGACTGCCTCGGTGGCTCAGTTGTTAGTGAACCTTCCTTCTGAGCTTGGGGGCGTGGGTTCGATTCCCACCTAGGACAAACAATGATGCGATGAAAATTTGTGTTTGTTCTATGTCTGGGTGTTAATATGTATTATATTTAAAAATATCCAAGTATGTTTTTTTTACACCAACTCGCCTGATGTTAAGCGACGTTGTAGTCTAAGATAGAGCACGACGACCTATAAGGTACTTATTCACTCTAGCCTTGAAATTTTTTAGAGTGAAGAAGTACAAAGACGGCAGTTGAGTGTATCTAAGTATGTATATCAGTCTCTGGTAGCCATAGTACAAGCTTTGCTTAGTTTGGGGTTAGGCGACCGTGTGTGGAAGTGTCCTGAATTTATTATTATTATTATTATTAAAGGCTTTTTTTCGCTAACGCTCGATCGATTATATTTTAAAAAACGTGAAAAAGCGTGATCCCGCGTGTCGTTGCGTGGCGCGGAGCAGTCTTAAAATCGCCTACATTAGAAAAGCGATTCATTTCAACAGAAAAAACAGCGCTATGGAATCCGACCACTCACTGTTTAATGTAGCATGAATTTATTAAATTCTTGTAAACGCTTGTAGTGTAAAGTGTAACGTTTTACATCTGCAATTTGGAAGATAGTCCGTTTATTTCTGATGCTTTTCTTAACCAGATAAAACTAGACAAGGGATTAAAGTGTAATTGAGGAAAGTGTTGAAGATTTAATTCTTAACAATTAAATGGGATGTCGGAAATAAATACGGTGCCTTCTATAGCATTTAGTACAAGTAGGGTCAACTGGGGAAAATGCGTCTGTGGGGCAATTGCGTCTTTCGAGAATTAATGACAAACCCTTCACAAATTAGGCGCCACCTACACCTTTTTTTATCTTTAGTTGCAATAATCTGTACAAGATGGCGTTAGTTGCCTAATTTGTGAAGGGTTTGTCAGTAATTCTCGAAAGACGCAATTGTCCTACAGACGCATTTCTCCAGTTGACCCTATATGAAAACATCCTATTAATATCATATTATTATTAATTCTTACTGTCTTGCCTGCCAATGAAGACTTGTTAATTTAAATTGTTACCGGGAATTCGGTTTCCTCCATATAGTGAGGTAAACAACTAAGTACTTTAAAACACGCTAACCTCTTTTAAGAGCTAAGTCAGCCAAATAGTGATGGCATCTCTCTCAGGCTTTGAGAGTCTGTCTGCTCGTAAAGCCAAGTTATTAAAATTTCACGCGGCGCGACCGATTTCATAGCGAGCGCTTGTGCCACCTGTGTCGAATAGTGTTTAGGTCATGGATACACAGAATTTAACCATCAAGTCAAAAACTACCTGTATTTTAAGCTTGCTGGTACATTACCTAAGATCATGTGGGAGGCTACGGCCGTGGCTAGTTACCACCCACCGGACCAAGCCATGCCGTGAAATGACCTAGTCGTGTTTCGGGATGTTGTCCGGTGTAACCGTTCCGAAGACGGGTCTGAGCAGTAGCGCACTTGTAGCGCCTCACTCAACTGCCGTCTTTGCACTTCTTCACTCTACAAAACTTCAAGGCTAGAGTGAATAAGTACCTTATAGGTCGTCGTGCTCCATCTTAGACCACAACGTCGCTTAACATCAGGCGAGTTGGTGGTCAAACGCCGACCTATTCTACATAAAAAAAAACCTAACTAGCAAGCTTTTGAATCTCAACATCATCATTTCAGCTGGAAGACGTTCGCTGGCCAAATGCCTCCCTAATGATCTATATAACGACCAGTATTGCGCAGCCCGAATCCAGCGGTTTCCCGCGATCATCACCAGATCGTCGGTCCACCTTGTGGAGGCCTTCCCACGCTGCGTCGTCCGGCTCGTGGTCGCCACTCGAGAACTTTTCTACTCTATCGGCCATCGGCTTTGCAGCGATGTGCCCTGCTCATTGCCACTTTAGTTTGGCAATTCTTCGTGCTATGTCGGTTACTTTGGTTTGCCTGCAGATCGTATTTTAATATCTTTTAACCTTATACTTCGTTTATTACTGTTTCTAAAAAACTCCTCACCCCCATCATCATTAACTTACACACAACCTTTCGATATTTCTATGCTAAAATCACTCTGTACTTTTAGCAGTATTGGAAACAAACTTACAAAAAAAAAACATACAGTCGAATTGAGAACCTTATTATTAAATCAGTTAAATATATTTTTTTTAACTCCCGACAACGATTTTCATCAACACTGATTTTCATCAAAGATAGCTAAGAACACTCCCGACTAATTCACATTTCAAACAAAAATAAACATAACCAAAATCGGTTCATCCGTTCGGGAGCTACGATGCCACATACACACATACAGACACACATGCACACACACAGACACGTCATACTTATACCATCCCGTCGTTTTTGCGTCGGGGTTTAAAAAGAATCAAATAAAAAAATAGACGCTTCAACTAATCGTTCACAACATTTTGTAAAATAGCTATGTCTCTTTTATCAGAATCATTCTGAATACCATATTTAATCAGTTTTTCACCTAAGGCTTAAAAATACAATCATCGACCGTGTATCACCACCCTAGGTCTGAAATAATCTCGACTACACTTGCCGTGTTTTACAGCTAAAGCATGAAGAGGATTGTGAATTTCTTTCACGTACTTTACCGGCTCACAGACACTGGCAGTGCTTACGTAAACAGTCGGAAACATAAAGGGAAGAAGAATAAATCATAATAAAAATATCATTTCTTCAAACGTGCTAGCCTAAGGTCTTCAATTCGTTTTTATCAGACTGTCACTGCTTAGAATATTAATTTGATACTAAGGGAGACAACTACTTTAAAGAGCGCGTTTTGTGAACACACATCTGTGGTGCTTAAGACGTGCTTCAGGAAAAAAATCCATATAGAGTCTACTGGTACAAATGCAGTGAAACGTGGTCTCTTACCTGGCCTTATTAGAAAGCTTCAAGTAGCCCAACAAGCTATGGAGAGGGCTATGCTTCGAGTTTCTCTGCGAGATCGAATCAGAATGAGGAGATCCGAAGATCAACCAAAGTTACCGACATAGCCCTGCGGATTGGCAAGTTGAAATGGCAGTGGGCAGGGAGGACTGATGACCGATGGGGTCGAAAGGTTCTCGAGTGGAGACCACGTAACGTCAAGCGCAGCGTAGGACGTCCACCCACAAGGTGGACGGATGACCTTTTCAAGACCGCAGGATTGCGCTGGATGCAGGCCGCTACCAACTGGTCTTATTGGAGATCGATGGGGGAGGCCTATGCCCAGCAGTGGACGTTCTATGGCTGATGGATGGATGATGGATGGTACAAATGCGTCTATGGGGCAATTGCGTCTTTCGAGAACTACTGACAAACCCTTCACAAATTGGGCAACTAGCGCCATCTAGTACAGATTATACTAAAGATAGAAAAAAGATGTTAAAATTTGTGAAAAGTTTGTCAGTAATTCTCGAAAGATGCAATTGCCCACAGACAGACGCATTTGTATCAGTTGATGATTATCGAAGCTGCTCAAAACATTTCACTAGAATTGATTGAGAAATGCGACCTGTGGCCCTATTCGGAGATTTAAGATTTTCATCTCACTTTTCTTCGTCTTTGTTGCTCTCGTTTAAAACGTCATAGGTGTGAGAGTGACCAAGATAAAATCTCATCTCATCTCACGCGCAGGAATAGCCCCCTGTAGGTCTAGCATGCGCGCCGCCACGACAAAATGTTCTCATCAGTTTTTGTCGTGTGAAAACGTGACAAGGCTATGTGTAGATACATCTGTCTCGATAGAAAGAGTCGACAAAATTTTGTCGCAGCGAGCATGCAATAGGCCTGCCATAAAGGAGAGAGAACAGTCACACATCCGTCGGACATACAAAAGCATTTTTGCCCAAACTGCAACGGAGACGCTTCACGCTCCCTCGGTCAATGATGATAGCACTGATGGCTCATCAAATCGAATATTTTTCTATCGCTACAAAATGTCTTCAATCCCTAACATCTGCTGTATATAAAAATCGCAAATAATATAAAGTGTTTTCCGTCCGTCCGTCGGTACTGGGTTATGATGTGTTTAAACAAATATTTACACAAACGGGCAACCGTGCCATCAAGCTGCCGGTTTGAATTCAAACATAAATATACAAAAACGTCTGTTTTTTCGCGTATTTATTTTCCAATGCAAATGTATGCGGTCTGGATTATGGATTAGATTTGAAAGGATAGACATGCTATAAAAATACAAACAATTACCGCTTGATTAAATTGTATTATATTTACTTACTTAGTGAATTCTAGTAGCTCTGTAAGCTAATGGAAATCTCGCGGCCGGCGTCTGTCCTACTCTACAGTGGCCCTATTCGGAGATTTGAGATTTTCATCTCACCTTTTTTTGTCCTTGTTACTCTCGTTCGAAACGTCATACGAGTATGTGTGAGAGTGACCAAGACAAAATCTCATCTCATCTCACGCGCAGGAATAGCCCCCCTGGTCACATTCCTCAACTGATTCTCTTAAAATTGTGTGAGCAGGTTCAATTATTACTTGTACAGATTTTTTTCTTCAATTGAGTTTTTGGAATGTTTTTCAGAAACAGAAGTACATCATTTGTGAAATTTTCAACTATCTAACTATCACGGTTTATGAGATACAGCCTGATGACAGACGAACAGACAAAGTCGGACGGACAGCGGAGTCTTTTAGGGTCCCGTTTTACCCTTTAGGTACGAAACCCTAAAAAACATATTTCTAATGCCGAGTTGTTCCAGTAGATTGATATATTTTACTTTGCTAGTCAATTAACTATCCAAACAAATTAACATATTCCACACCGGAAATCAGACCTCGTAAAAAATCGTCGATTATACATTCGAAGAATTTCACGAAACGTACCAAACTCACAGTATTTCCATTCCAAACCTTCAGTCTGATTAAAATAAGTCTTATGCAAATACTAATTTAGTCCGACGTCCTCACATGTTGCTTCTGTTCTCGAACATTTACTGCAAAAATTGGGTATATCAGCCATGTGAGGACGCACAATCAGTAGCCTCCCAGTAACAGCAATTGGTCGCCGTAGCCGAAATCAGCTTGGACTGCATCATCAATTTAGTCCATTTTACATTTACGAAGTCATTAAGACTTCGATAAATTAATTTCAAATAGCGCTTGAGTCATCTCCATTCAAATAAGAATATAATGCAAGCAGTGAATTAGAACCGGCACAAAGGGTATCAGCCCGTGATTTATCTTTCAATGCCAATGTTTTGGCGCCAGGGACGTTGCTAGGACGACAGCAGGACTATGAAGAAGAAGAAATATAAACGACTATTAATCCTTACAGTCATAGTAAAAACAAAGTCGGTTTCCGCGTCTGTCAGTCCGTAAACCCACTAATAATCATAATTAATAAAGGCTTTATTAATTTCCATATTAGAATTTAATTTCTTTACATTTCATGCAATTTTTTTAAATAGTTTTGAATCCTATCTAATATTATAAATGCGAAAGTGAGTTTGTTTGTTTGTTTGTAACGCTTTCACGTCTCAACTACTCAACCAGTCTTGAAATTTTGCATACACGTTGTCTGGGGTACAGAAAAGGACATACTTAGGGTACTTTTTAACCCGAAAAAATAAACGGTTCCTGTGAGACCGCGTGTGAAACCGCGGGGCGAAGCTAGTTTTACATAATTTAGTTAGGTCATGTTATTTTTATTATCATGCAATAAAATTATATCTACATTTAATTATATCAATTTTAAAGATTTTATTATTTTTATATAATTTTTTAGGTATATTAATTCTTGTATTTATTTATTCGGTTATTAAGGAACTTTCTGGAGAGTAAAGGCTTCCTCCATTTTTCTTCACATAGCTCTGTCCTTAGCTTTTTCTCTCCAATTTATTCCAGCTGTTTTTCATCGAGCCATTTTCTTTTTACCCTTCACTCCACCCGTAAACCCACTAACGCATCCTTAACTACGCAACGGATGTTGAATGCACTTTTACCATCAGTTAGACAATTTTTCACAAAAGGTCTGTAGGCACCGTGCGAAGCCGGAGCGGCTCGCTAGCGCAAAGTTAATTAAAACAAGTAGTAGCTACGTCTATGATTAAAATAAGTTAAACAATTTTCTAGAAACTTTACCAAAACTAAAATGAAAACTGACTAAGCACGAGTCACGCCATAGTTATGAACTTTTGAACATTTGTCAAAGAAATTAGTTGTACTGACTCAGGGACGGCGCGAGACGAAATAAAGGTTTAAATCATGAGCTCACAGCTCACAGTGGATCTTCTACGAATATTTGACTAACGTTTGGCACTCGACTAGACAAGCGTTTGCCAAATTAGTAACAAACTCACAATTGAAAGGAACTAAAAATTTGAATTCTCACAGTATGAAAAGACTATTTTGTTTTAACTGGTAAACTCAATTAAACCGTATTTCTAAAGCCTCAGTTAATTGGTTTGTGTTGCAAGATAACATCATTATTATTATTTAAAGCAAATATAACATACTAGCTGCGCCCCGCGATTTCACCTGCGGTCCCACAGGAAGCGTTAATATTTTCGGGATAAAAGTACACTATGTCCTTTTCTGTACCCCAGACAACGTGCATGCAAAATTTAAAGACTGTCGGTTGAGTAGTTGAGACGTGAAAGCGTTACAAACAAACAAACAAATGAACAATGTCACTTTCGCATTTATAATATTAGTTAGGATTATTGTGATTACCCCTCTGTTGATCTGATCGTTACCAAACTTCACAGAATGATTTTTTAATACATAGAGAAGAACTAATTTGCTTATTCGACTCTAGCGATACCAACCTAATCTTGGACAGTTTAACAAAATTCACTCTCAAAAAGGTTAACGACCGTCCCCCTCCTGCGTGCCACCCTGTGCCGTTCCCAAGTTCAAGGTTTGAAGGGCGATATCATCCATCATGTCTGCTTACAAAGCAAACGCATTTTTCTAGCTTCCCGTCGCGTGATCGATAAGTTAAGAAAAGCCAATTTCTTTAGAAGACCGCGTTATTTATAGTTTACAAAGGCTAAAGGGAAAATGTTGGCGAGAAGGTGGTACGGCTTTTTATGCTAAAACGATTTTTTTAAATTAGTAACCATCAGGTTCTAATGGTTTATATGTTTGGTTATATTATATTTATTATATTTGGTTGTTATATTTGGTTTATATGAACACGGTGTTTATTGTATTGCTAATGAATAAACATATTTTCACCTCTCAAGCTCGGAAAGATTCTGTTTATTTATCATTCGAAATCTGAGAGCAAAAGTGCGTTTTATTTTTATCCATTAGCGTGTAAAGAGTTTTAAAATTCAAACCTTAGAATAATCGTACTGGCCAGCACGAATGCATGAAAATAAAAACATAAAATTTCCTCGCTGCAGTGAGGTGAAAATTCGCTAGGCAGCAAACTTATTCGGCGGCTCGTACTTTTGAAACCCTCGCTACGCTCAGGATTCTATATCAATCGCTTCGCTCGTGGTTCAATCCTAGAATTTTTCGCTTGCTCAGGTACATACAAGTACCAACTGGCGCCAAAAAATAATGATTTCTTTCTTCCTTTCTGATACTGAGGCAAAAAGAGTCAATAAGAATCAAAGAGAGACAATGTGTTTAAGAGTTCCGCGACGCTCTGAATTTTCCATACAAACGTACGTTTATTAAATTTCTTGGAAACCATTTGTCAGATTATAATGAATTTTAGCATGTACATACAATTAAATAAACTATACCTCCGCCCCTATCTATATCTGCATTTGTAAGGGGTCACTTTTGACTGATTTATTTAATAGATAGACATAGCTAATCTAAAATCCTCTTACATAGGGGCGTTGTCTACATTATTCGCTTTTAAATGAATCCATAATGCAAGGGAAATTTTTAATTATTTAAGGATTATTAGAGAAGTGCAAGATTCTTTAAAAAAAATTGAAATTGCACTCTGTAGATAACTTTAGAGGCTCGTCAGTATCTTTACTTGCTCTTTACGCTCGTCCTCGTGAAATGACCTAGTCGTGTTTCGGGATGTAGTCCGGTGTAACCGTTCCGAAGACGGGTCTGAGCAGTAGCGCACTTGTAGCGCCTCACTCAACTGCCGTCTTTGTACTTCTTCACTCTACAAAAATTCAAGGCTATACTGAATAAGTACTATATAGGTCGTCGTGCTTTATCTTAGACCACAACATCGCATAACATCAGGCGGGTTGGTGGTCAAACGCCGACCTATTTTTCATAAAAAAAAAAAAAAATTGAATAGAAAACCTTTAGCCAATGCGAAGTTAGTCTAGAGTAGTCGCCGGGCCCTTAACGTTCCCATTTGACGCATATTGCATACTACGTAAAGAGCCCCGTAAAGTTACTCTAGATCCCGTCACACCTAGAATAGGGTGCCTCATAATATACTTGATCGAAATACTTTTGTCAAATTTTCATTTCAATACTGCTCACTGCAAATATGAGATATTTCACATAACGATCCGTGTTTATAATTTTATTTCCTTACAATAAAATTTTCTTGCGATACAATTGTTCTTAGAAAGCACATTTCAATACTCCTACATTTGAACACATAACATATCGTCACGTTATTCCCCCGAGGGGGCTGGCAGAGGTGTAATACAACACCCACGCTTCGCCAGACAATATTTAGTCCCAAACGTGACAGGGGCGAGCCTGTTGCCATACACCGGGCTCCAGTCATGTAGCAGATGACATACAATACGCACAAATGTTCACACAATGAACAAATTGGTGCGTGCCATCGGCTGGGTTCGAACCCGCTACCTCTTAGTTGGCTTGAGAGGCGGGCCTTCGCCCGCCTCTCAAGCATACTAAGTTGGGAGAAGTCCCAACTGGAAGATCAGCGCTGGTTAACCACCATTAGCCAGCATTATGCTGAGTTGGAGCCGGTTTGTGGTAGGTTTTTTTTTCTTAATTTTTTGTTATGTGTTTCTTTGTTTCCTGTTGCAAATAAAGTATATTCTAACTAGGCTGCCATCGCTTTTGAACCATTTGAACACGCTCAACTAATAAATGTGAACTTTTGCTACAACAATCAACCCTAAAATCTCTAACATCCACTGTGTGTGAATGACATTAATTGAGATTTTCATCCAAGTTGTCTCAACCAATGCACGTTTATAAAAATAAAAGAAAAAAACGTCAAATAAAATTTCATTAGAAATTCTACATTCACGAGAATGTGTACGCTTAACTAATTTTAGACACTGCTAGTCAATAACATCCAAAGAATTTCTTTGACAAAATATTTTCGTCTAAAAACCCCATATTTTTATTTTGAAAAAAGTTTACGTAACGATGGTCTGAAATACCTCAAAAATGATAACAAGATAAATTGTAGATTCAAGTGGCTATAAACTTTATTTTCTTAAGACATTTCTGCTAAAAACTTGTATTTAGACCGGGTTTTTTAGACGACTCATGTCTAATGATAAAGTTGCGTGTATTTCAAAATTATGTTTTTAGAAAAAGCTTATGACTAATGCGAAGATAAGTTTTGTGGTTGTACCTCAGATCAACCTAGAGAATAAGATGGCGCACAGCGTATGATTAAGGTGAAGCCAAAAACCATCCAAAAACTACGCTACTGTCGTATACGTACACAACACGCACACACTGACGCAAAAAAACTATGCTACTCGCTGGGTCATTCTTACCTCGACATTATGTTATGGTATAATTTCGTGTACATAAATATACTCGTATGTACATAGTGCATTATAAAAGTATGGCCAGGACTACATTTTGAGGTTTTTTTTTAAAACTGTGCAGTTTTTTTACAAGTCAATTTTGAAAAAACCGACTCTTACAAATATGTGCAGTTTTAGAATATAAAATCTACTAAGGTTGTATATAGGAACGGCTAACGTAGAGTTTGGAAATTAATATTAGTTTTCGTACAATTGTAAATGTTTTTCATGGCAACATTACCATGCACACAAGTTTAAAAAGAAGTGGCTTCAGCGACATATAACGCACCGAGATATCCATCTTTTCCTCTAGGTTTATCTGACGGTTGTACAGCTTATTCTAGACATGGTTCTGGGAGCCTACAATGACTTGTTATTGCCATGATAGTTACGTTTTGATGTCGACGCTGCGCGATTATGAACCCTATTGCGCAGCGATACGATTCGCGATCGTTCAGCGTTGGAAACAAAACGTAAACAGTAAAATGTCATGGTAGGCCCCTAATCATCATAAATTGCTGTAAAACCATTTTAACACTGCTAAAAAGGTATTTCAAGGGACAGTTGGTCATGAATCACCATACCTGCATACGTTGATCAATATAAAGCTAGGTACATCGTACTACGTATACGTACGCCGAACTTTGCCATAGTATCTAAAGAAATTGCGTAACTTCACAGCACTTTACTCGCTAGACGTTCGTTTTATGATCATAGTATTCTATTGTACAAATACATCCTATCGATTCGGTCGGTATCGGTAAATTAAACCCTAAATACAATCCGGAAGTGTTTAAGAGTAGAGTGAATAGGTATCTCCTAGGCAAGCGTGTTACACCTTCGATCACGTCGACGCTTCCCATCAGGTAAGTCAGTGGTCATTTCCCATCAGGTAACGCATGCCTGGTCTGTTGTAAAAAAACCCACTAAATACATTGTTTCGGGATGGGTAGGTATTAAAGCTACAAGATACTCGGGACATTAATGGAAATCACAAAATACTCCCTATTACATAATGATGGAAATAATACAATAAAGTTTTATTTCTAGTGAACAACTGCGAGTGAAGTGCACTGTGCCGCTGTGCAACATTAGGTATCCAATCTAGTACGTTGTAGGTAATAGCAGGTAGTAGCATATAACAGCATTAGTGACCAGAGCTTCGTTCACTACACGTTTATCACTTAAACTTCTACTGTACGTAACACAGCTTCAAAGGAATAAATTGTTGTTAAGTGGCTCTAAGTCACTGAACGACAACAACATAACCGCTTCGAACATTCATACAAAGTCTGAAAGACTGCACAAGAATTTACCTTACACTACAAATGCTGACAGTGACCGGATTCAGGACTATTTGAACAGGCTGGACAGTTGAGAGTAGTAGCCGTCTTTATCTTATCAAGGTACTAAAACACTAAAACAACTCACATTTTCAACCAATTCAACCGATGAATGTAACCAAAATCTATGTCTCACGGGCTCAATTCCCTCAGCCCCTTCCTGAGACGGGCTATACTGGATCCTGCAAGGCAGAAGACAAATTTTCTTTCCACCGTTTTTATCCGCGCTTAGATGGGACAAAGCTAGAATGTTATGTTATGAAGCGGATATGTTTGTCTCTTTCTCGCAGGATCAAACTGTGGAAAGACAATTTGTCTTCTGCTCGTACTATGCTGCCTATATGCTTATGAATATGCTGCCCTGCGGATACATCAAACACAAACCAAGGCCAAAACAGCAAATAGCAAGGGGCTTACTTAGAGCATTTAGCATATCGAGTTACCTGACGACTCGGTCATACTACAAAGCGACTGATGACGGCTCAAGCCAACGAGGGTGATGTTTGAAACTGTAGCGTAACCTTCAAATATTGAGTTACAAAGCATGTGATCTGCTTGTACTCGAGTTTTGGCGCACGACGTACGAAAGGAAAGCTGTGTTGGCTACTGGAGCAAAAACTTGTCGATTCTATTTATTGAGACAAGCCTTGTCACATTGTCACATGATCAAGGGGCTTACTATGACACCTCATTGCAATGATGGTTGCGTTTTGTTTTCGACGCTGCGTGACCATGGACCTTATTGCGCGGCGATACGATTTGCGCTCGCGCAGCGTCAACATCAAAACATAACTATCATGGCAATAAAGTGTCATGGTAGGCCCACAGTCATCTTTCAAGGGTCTATCCAATAAGTAGGCCACCTAGGCCCACTTCCAGAAGCTCAGGGATATTCGGAGATTTGATATTTTCATCTCACTTTCTTTCGTCCTTGTTGCTCTCGTTTGAAACGTCATAGGTGTGAAAGTGACCAGGATAAAATCTCATCTCATCTCACGCGTAAGAATAGCCCCACAAGAGCTTTTTAACTCGGAAGTAACTACTCATCAGAGGTTAAACTGATAAATCGTATTGCACTACCAAGAGTTAGAAGCTAACCTTGAGGTAATACAATTTTGGAGTCACGTGTTTATTACCCTGTATCTAAAAATATAACTCCGTATCTTCTGGCCTTACATAAATGTTCTTGCAGCCATACGTAATTTTTTACCCACAGAGTCTGGCCATTTTTTATCCGCATCCCAAACACCAACAGGCTTGGCACGTAATGCAAAAGACAGCAAATCCGAAATAAATCAGAACTGGCCCAGTTCTAAGAACACACCAGAATAACTCCGAAGATCCTTTGAACATAGCATCTTTGAATCTTTGAAATAAGGTCCTTTCATCCACTTTGGGGTTACAAATGTCTTTAATTTTATAACCTGGAATAAAAAACAAAATGTGTGTGTACACAATAATAGTAGAACAAACAACTGTCTACCATTCACCGATGATTTTTTCGCGAAAACTCCGTTGACGAAAAGTGGTTTCGTAGAATATTCGTTCGACTATTCGTTTAGGCAGCAAAATATGTTTTTGCAAAAGTGACTCCTAAAAGCTCTTCAATACAGAGTGCAGCGTGTGAAGCATTTCTTTGGTGAAGGCACAGAAATATACTTCAAATTACAGTTGCAGGATGTTTTGGCTTCGCTTCCACTAGAGCTGAACAAGGATCCGTGGCGAGGGTTTGTTTGTTTGTGTGTGATGTGTTGTTAAAAACCAATAGAATCGCTTCATTCGCGACTGCCTCGGTGGCTCAGTTGGTAGTGAACCTGCCTTCTGAGCTTGGGGGCGTGGGTTCGATTCCCACCTAGGGCAAACATTTATGCGATGAACATTTGTGTTTGTTCTATGTCTGGGTGTTAATATGTATTTAAGTATGTATTTAAAAATATATAAGTATGTATATCAGTCTTTGGCAGCCATAGTACAAGCTTTGCTTAGTTTGGGGTCAGGCGACCGTGTGTGGAAGTGTCCCGAATGTATTTATTTATTTATTTATTTACCTAGCCTCGCGTAGCTCCTGTGAAAACGGCTTAGCGGAACGAGGTTTTTATCCGTACAAAACAAGCGAGAGGTGAGTGCGAGGAATGTGTGCGAGGGACGTGTTCTAGGAATGGACGCGAGCGAGAAACTTAATAGGTGGATGTGTCTCACATCCTTGCTCCGCTCATCTGTGGCCCTATTCGGAGATTTGAGATTTTCATCTCACTTTTTTTCCTCCTTGTTGCTCTCGTTTGAAACGTCATAGGTGTGAGAGTGACCAAGATAAAATCTCATCTCATCTCACGCGCAGGAATAGCCCCCATGGAGGCCTACCATCTTATTATTATTATATTCTAAGTTTACAGCTAGTACACATTACACGTTGAACTTTACGTTTTGTTTTCGACGCTGGCGAACGCGAATCGTATCGTCACGCAATAAGGTTCATGATCGTGCAGCGTCGAAAACATAACGTAACTGAGCTCCGTTTTACAGCGTCGCTACGCATCCTCGCATCGCTCAGCTACCTCGTATTCCTCTGGTGGAAACGCAGCATTAGTTTGGACTGGTAACTGGGTCCCACTTACTTTTCATTTTGGGTTTATATAGTTTTTTGGTCGTTTTAGACTTTTTGGCCATTTTATTCGAATTACAATATATTTACGTGTTGGAAAGAATTCTGAAAGTCCTTTTTTATTTCATTTAAATTTTATACATTTTTTTTGTTTTTTTTTTTCTGATTGTCCTGACAGAATTGGCTTTGACAGTAAATTTGACGGTAATAAAACCGGAAAAAAATGTTTTTGGATCTTCTTGGTTTTGGTAGTTAAAAAAAAACCTTAGAACCCATAGAGTGAATGCTTTAATTTATGGTTAGCAGCTTTACCAGTCGCGCGACTAAATAGCGCGACATTCCTGCTTCTTAGTTGGTCGGCTAAATCGCCTAGTGTAAAAGAACTTTAAATCGCAGTTCTACGAGTAGTATTACAAATTTCCAATACAGTTGAACTGTTTTGGAAGTCTGGAACTGTATTGGAAGTCTGTGAGTAGTACCTACTTACGACTTACGGCTATTAATCACAGTCAGCTATAGAATGTTCAGACAAGCAGGTTATTTACAAAATCGCTTTCATAACAATAATGATGCATGGATCGTTGAGTGATAGCTTTCAGACATGACCCCGCGGTTAAAACAAGGGATCATCATCATCCTGATTACCTACTAAATCGAAATTATGATGAGTGTAGTTGTTGTAACCTCTACCAGTCCCTCAGAATTGAGAAAGAGAACTTCTCTATTCTGAGGCCAGCGCCTTCGGGGGAAAGGCCTGACGATATGTTACGATATGACTGCCTCGGTGGCTTAGTTGGTAGTGAACCTACCTTCTGAGCTTGAAGGCGTGGGTTCGATTCCCACATAGAGCAAAAATTTGTGTTCGCTCTATGTCTGGGTGTTAATATCCATTTAAGCATGTTTTTAAAAGTAATATTTTTATATGTAGAATAGGTCGGCGTTTGACCACCAACTCGCCTGATGTTAAGCGACGTTGTGGTCTAAGATGGAGCACGACGACCTACAAAGACGGCAGTTGAGTGAGGCGCTACAATTGCGCCACTGCTCAGACCCGTCTTCGGAACGGTTACACCGGACTACATCCCGAAACACGACTAAGTCATTTCACGGCATGGCTTGGTCCGGTGGGTGGTAACTAGCCACGGCCGAAGCCTCCCACCAGAAAATAAATAATATCTAAGTATGTATATCAGTCTCTGGCAGCCATAGTACAAGCTTTGCTTAGTTTGAGGTCAGGCGGCCGTATGTGCAGGACACTTGCACTTTTTATGATTATGTTATAGTATAGTCGAGCTTTAACTAAAGAGTAAATTAGTATAGATGTACCGAACAGCGTCAGAGAAACAGAAGCTCTCGAGTGGAGCGGAGTCCGGAGCCACAATCCATCATCGCGGCATTCACAGACAGCGACAAATAACTCTCATACCTACACATTCTTTGACGCCAATATCCGTTGGTTGGGTTAACACTGCCGACGATAGCATAAACCTAGAGAAGACACTTGCAGGGAAATGTAATCCTACTATATATATATATCTTTCTTAATATATATAAATCTCGTGTCACAATGTTTGTCCTCAATGAACTCCTTAACCACTTAACCGATTATAATAAAATTCGCACACCATGTGCAGTTCGATCCAACTTGAGAGATAGGATAGCTCACATATATATATAAATATAAATAATAAACGCGAACGAAGTCGCGGGGTTACAGCTAGTTTTATATTATAAACGCGAAAGTTTGTATGTACGGATGGATGGATGGATGGATGTATGGATGTTTGTTAATCTTTCACGCCAGAACGGCTGAACAGATCTGGATGAAATTTGGCACAGAGATAGATTATGGTCTAGAATAGCACATAGGATAGTTTTTAACCGCGGGTGAAACCGCGGAGCGCAGCTAGTAATAATATAATAATAATAATGTGAGATTAAACTCTCAATTAAAATTGATTTGTTCATTGTGTGAGCATATGTGCGTATTGTATGTCATCTGCTACATGACTGGAGCCCGGTGTATGGCGACCGGCATATTGTCCGGTGAAGTGTGGGTGTTGTATTACACCTCTGCCAGCCCCCTCAGGGGAAAAGGCGTGACTATATGTGTTAAAATTGATACTTCA
The DNA here is from genome assembly GCA_911728515.1 of Peribatodes rhomboidaria. Lineage (NCBI taxonomy): Eukaryota > Metazoa > Arthropoda > Insecta > Lepidoptera > Geometridae > Peribatodes > Peribatodes rhomboidaria. The sequence continues at coordinate 7,272,974 of OU452190.1, forward strand.
ATAAGTACGATTGTTTTGTAATTGGCAATGTTCCTCTGCTTTATGCGTACCCATATAACCTAACAATAAATGACAATGAATGAATGATGATGCGAAGTAGGTACTTATTCATATTTTAAGGGTATTGAGAGGCGCAGTAAATACAAAGTTTCGGACGCAACATCTATAGTAACATGGCATATTGAGCAAAGCTCAAAGATTGTGATCACATGCTATCCCGTTTGCAACAATACATTTTCACCATGCGCGATCCTGCTCGCACTCAATTTCCATCACATTAAAATTATTTATTTACATATAATTACGAACAGGAATCTAAAAAAAAAATTAAACGCGTCGACTTGTAAACCTCCTCCGTTTCGTCGGTTAAAAAGACGATAGATACGCTGATGTTACGTCAAAAAAAATAGGTCAGTGGATTTTACTCCTTATTGAAATGTGTAAAAATAACAAAATATAAAAAATGTAGACGTCAAACTTCTTATGTGATTTTACACTGATGTAGTGACAGAATTTGGCAGTGGGCCTTCTGTAATAGAATTATTATTGAGGGAGACATTTTTCTCGTGATTAACGGTTCTATAACCGTCCGTTTAAAAATAACTATCACGCGTGTCCAGCGTTATAATAATATTATAATATCATTAGGTGATTATGTTAGAAGGACAGTTACGAATACGATGAGAAGGTATACGTAAAAATAGATTTGAAAAGCGTTGAGAAGTTCTAGAGCTGTGATTCATAAATATGATTAGTAAACGAAGATGTGAAAGTATAACACGAGGAGAAGTGACGTGAAATACAATACAAAACTTCATTATAGCACATTAAAAAATACAAAATTAAGTGACATAAGTACTCAAAGAATAAAAACATGAGAAAACCATCCAAAGGTTATCTGGAAGAAATCGCTTTATGCGATAAGGTCGCCCATGTACTGCCGAATAAAATGTATGTTAGTCTTTTAGGTTTTTCATTATGGTTTTTGGTGCGTGCAATAAAGTTACGAGTATGTTGTACTATTGTATTCTTTAGTACAAGGGTGGCTTTATCGCCGATTTCTTCCAGGTGACCTTAGGACTATACTAGACTTCCGTTCTGTATCGAGACTTCTTTGTGGCAAACCTGGCATTTGACCGTCAAAAATCCTAATCTTAACCAATATCATAAATGCGAAGATGAATTGGTTCGTTTCTTTGTTACGCTTTCACGTCTTAACTACTCAACCAATCATCATGAAATTTTGCAAATATGTTGTCAGGGGTACAGAAAAGGACATAGAGTATTTCATCCCGATTTTATTCTTGTGGGACCGCGGGAGAAACCGCGGGGCGCAGCTAGTAATTAATATTGGTAATGTCATGACACAATCATTCCTAAGGGAAATAATGTGTCACCATTCGGTAGGTATATTTTTCGCTCTTTGAAACTGAAAAATCACTAATCAGAAATTTTAAAAAATGTGATATCTTTAACTGTCACGGAGGAAATTAAAAATAAGCCCCCCTCTACCTTACTAATAAACGTTGTTTAGACTCGGAATAGTTCTACAGTGTGTTGTCTTTTAGTTTATTATCTAGAGGAGAGAAAAAGCTAATCTTTTAGTTTACAAATACATATAATAGTATAATTTATAAATACAATAAAACGTTTAATAGTAACGGAAGGTGTTTCACTAATTTCTTTTGAAATCGAGAAAAAAAAATCCAGTATTTCAATAAAACTCAGCGATTATAGCCTAGTTGGAGAAGGCCCGCCTCTCAAGCCAAAGGGAGCAGGTTCGAACCCAGCCGACGGCACGCACCAGTTAGTTCATTGTGTGAACATACATATGTGTGTATTGTATGTCATCTGCTACATGGCTGGAGCCCAGTGTATGGCGACAAGCTCGCCCCCTGTCACATTTGGGACTGAATATCGTCCGGCAAAGTGTGGGTGTTGTAAAACACCTCTGCCAGACCCCTCGGGGGAAAGGCGTGACGATATAATATGTTATAGAGTAATAATCGTTGCATAGAATCGGAATAGTTCTACAGTGTGTTGTCTTTTAGTTTATTATCAAAAGGAGAGGAAAAGCTAATCTTTTAGTTTATAATTTAAAAGAAAGAAAAATGTCAGAACTCTACAATAATTTCGAGGCAATAAAACGTTTATTAGTAAGGCAAGGTGTTTTGCCAATTTCTGTCGAAATCCCAGTATTTCAATAAAATATGACCCATCATTTACATCAGAAGTAAAACTTTTTATACTCTCAGTATAACGATTCAGGAACCACAGTGGCAACATCATAAACCGTGGAACGACTCACCAAAGGTTAGGTTAAATAAACGTTGAAACCATGTTGAAACACAGTTTTTAATACGTAACCGAATGACAGAGTTGTTCAGACAATATACGAGTTTTATAGGGACAAGTTTTACAATCCACTTCCGTCAGATTCACTGCCTTGCGATTTAAAGATGAGATATTAATATGTACTTTGTGGTATAAAGTCATTTTAGATCATCGAAATAATATAAGGAAGAAGCGTCACGAGTCTAATTTCTAGTACACAGTGCGTGGACCCGATACGACTACGAGTACAAGCAAACAGACACTTCACAATTCAGTTGACAGTATTATGTTACTAGTATCAATAACAAAGATAGAGCGACGTAAAAGAGACCATAGCAAGAATGAGACAACAATAATTATCACTGTTGCGACTGATTGTGTTTGTTTGTGACTAAAGTGAATTGTGTGCTGCACCTAATTTATGCGGTTCATTTATAGGTTCTGGTACCATTCTCCCTTATAATATTTGATGTAAGTTTTAGATCATCCTTTTTAGATCTGGCTGTACATGGGCCACCTGCCTTCATCGCTCGCTGGCAGCTAGATGAGTCGATTCTAAAAAATACTGTAATTAGGTCCCGAAGTATTGCGTTGGCCGCTGAGCTTGCAGGTCGACAGCCACCTTTAAAGCCCCCATTCACTATTCTGCCTAGCAGTCCGCCGTGCAGAACAAAAAATCTATATAGGTAAGTATTCTCTGTATATAGGTAAGTAACTATCGAACCTACTCAGAAAGTTATTAGAGAAACGGTTTAGAAATGCGACCTGTATTGCCGGACAGACGTTGGACAGACGCCGGATTTACGAAAGCATTTTTGCCAAAGCTAAAGCTTAGACACTTCGCTCGGTCGAACCCGTTTATAATGTAGAGTAAGTTCGAGGAATTCAGTCAAAATTGTGTGAAGGTCATTGCAGGGCCGCATTTGCGGAGTCACGCGTACCAAGTCGCTAAACCTGGAGGGACACTGAATGTGTTTTAAATAAACGCTTATTTAAGAATAAGCGTTTATTGCGGACTAAGGTCCGCATCTTCGCGCCAAATAGACCGGAGGTGGTTATTATGGCATCTTAATATCTCCCTTAACGACATGTGTGATTTGCTAAAAATAGCAGCTGCTATTTTTAACGGTTAGCATTTAGATCGACCTCGAAACTATTTCATAATACTCAGTGCCGAGGTTAATATAAATTTCATTATATCTGGTTATAAAGATAAAACCTACATAGACCTCAAACATAAAGATCTAGGGTAGGTATATATTGTTATTTGATACTAAACATTTCGCAAATTAGATTTTCTAGGTAGTAATAATCCTGAATCGTTATTTTTCACGCACTAACGGGTTTTTCTCGGATTTTCATGATTAATAACTTTCGGGACTTTCTAGAAATACACAAACAAGTTCACAGTCGCGTTATAAAAATAACTTTGGAGACAAACGCGACACAACTCGCTGAGGGCTTGATTTATGGGATGGTGTAACAAAACGGACATCTCTAACTCTGGGGATTACGAGAAAGCTCTAGAATTTATTTATAAAACTAGAGTCGTTTTGTAACACTCGGAGTTTCATATGGGTAAGTATTATTTTTATGTTTAAGGTTTAGGTTTTTATAATCTGTTCACGTTTTTCAGTAATAGGGTCAAAACATTTCTTTTCTCGCCTTAGTAAGCAAGCGACTTCATGTATGCCGAGTGGCTAGCCGTGACTAGGCCGCCCGAAGGCCTCTAGCATGGCTTGACGATTGTTGTTACAAAATAAACATCCGAGGCCTACAGTTCACCACGAACGGAGACTTCGCATAACTCCACAACCCCTCGTCCTATTAAGCTTATAAACGAACTTAAAAATTCTAGTGAGATGAACTTGCCTGCAAAATTTCATAAAGATTTAGCTATTCCTACGCGTGAGATGAGATGAGATTTGATCTAGGTCTCTCTCACACCTATGACGTTTCAAACTAGAGCAACAAGGACGAAACAAGGTGAGATGAAAATCTCAAATCTCCGAATAGGGCCCCTGGTCAACGATACTCATCGAGTTGGCGTCGGACAAATAAATGCCGAAATATCCCATACTCAGAGACTTCACTTCGCTAGCAAATATACTTGCTTTGAAATACACAAAACGCATGACGCCACCATTTTCTTGTGATCAGGGCACAGGATCAGGGTTAGTTTTCTAAGTTGGTGCCAAAGTCAACAAGCTACGAGCTCAGATCAACCCAGAGGAAAAGATAGAACACTGCGTTATATCTCGCTGAAGCCACTTCTTTTGTGTTTTTGTGCGTGATAATGTTGCCATGAAAAACATTTACAATTGCACGAAAACAAAATTAATTCCCAAACTCTACGATAGCGATTTCCGTTCCAATATACAGCCTTGGTAGATTTAATATTCTAAAACTGCACATAAATGTAAGAGTTTAATGTTACGGCTTTTTAAAAATTGACTTGTAAAATAAACTGCACAGTTTTTAAAAAGAACCTCAAAATGTAGTCCTGGCCACACTTTTATAATGCACTATGTATTTATATGTACACGAAATTATACCATAAACCAATGCACATAATGTCGAGGGAAGAATGATCAAGCGAGTAGCGTAGTTTTTTTGCGTCAATGTGTGCGCGTTGTGTACATATACGACAGTAGCGTAGTTTATGGCTTCACTTAGATCATATGCCGTGCGCCATCTTAGTCTCTAAGTTGATCTGAGGCTACGAGTTAAGTAGGTAAGCATGATGACAACTTTGACAGCTTCTTTCTACTTCGCATATCTTTCCAGAATAACCCGGCATAATTAGTCTAACATTTCAAGGCGCCTCTCGCCGCGTCTTGACCAGATAACTGAAAAAATAACTACAGTAAATGTCCCAAAATATCGCTTCTATTTGTGAGACAAGTGTCAAGGAAGATTGACAGGGACGCGGGACTGAATAGTTTATGTGTCATATTGAAATCACGCAGTTTGGAACAGTTTTACTGAGGGATAAAACTAGTACATACGGAACTCTGTGGAATATTCTGCCAGAGTGTGTGTTCCCTAACACTTATAATCTGGGTGTCATCAAGTCTCGAGTGAATCGGTTTCTTCTAGGCAAGCGTGTTCCCTCGTAGGCCGCATCACTGCTTGTCATTAGGCATGTTGGCGGCCAAACGCAAGCCTATTAAGTAAAAAAAGGAACCTAGAAGTGCGTTAGTGATTAGTTAAGCCAAAAAAAAACAACTGTCTTATTTCAATTGGGTATCAAAAATACACAAAAAAACTAAATTACCACAAGGTGGCTCCTTTTCCGAACAACCAGAAAATCTTCTAGGTACTACCTAGAAGAACAAGCAAGAAAATAAGGGGCATATTTTTTTGCAATCAACTGTTTCACAATTTTTGGCTTAGAACTAGTAACATATCATCATATTATTCCACTGGGAAACATTTATCATCATAAATATTTCCCAGTGGAATACTACTAGCACTAGTAATAACTTGAAACTTGGTACCTTTTTGGTACTTAGTGTGTTTAGCGGATAATAATTATATTAAACATCTATTGTAGTATTAGATAGGAGGAAATACACATACCTCTACTAGAGACACAAAGGCGGTTAGAATGGGCCAAGTCGACCAGAGGGGTTTATTAGTAGCACGTGTAGAAAAATACGTAAGTTTTATACTGAAGTATATGAAATTACTTTATAAATAATCACTGGCCTACACTCATTTTGGTGCCTAAGATTTTAGACCTGGTTTTGGGTATATTTTGTGAGCAGATACGAGAAAACTAGTCACATTTTTCATAGCAGCTCTTGTTTATGAGGAAGAAAGTTTACAGAATACAAGCGAATTGCCGTGTCATTAATCGGTTTCCGTTGATTTTTCATTATATACTCACCGCATATGTAACAAAACATATCAGGATCGTTAATGCAACTTCTTGAATTACTTGCCATCATAAATTTATACGATTAATGTCATAAAAGTAGATCATCATGGACTGATTTTGAATAAAACCATACAAAATTTAAAAAAGAATTGTAGGTAAACCAGAGCTGTCAGCTGACATCTAGTAGCAGCAATGTAGTTCATACTACCTACTTTACCGACTACAGATGCGAACAGAGCTGCACCAAAACATTTTTTTTTTTTAGGGCAGTGTAATAAATACATAATACTTTAATTTATAATACTTTTTGTGGTATTATTAGTAAGTGTAACTTTTAGTAGAATTACTAGGGAGTGTAACAGTTGTAACAGTTGTAAAAGTGTAACAGTGTTATTAGTAACACTATTTACAGTTACTGTAAATAGTGTTACTAATAACTGTAATTGGATTTTTTTTCCATGTGTTACTAGTGTTGCTAGTTAGTGTAACTTTAGGTAGAATTACTAGCGAGTGTTACTGTGAGTAGTGTTAGAAGTGTATTTATTTTTATTTATAATGCTGATTGACGAGACGAGCTAGTTCTTCGTCTGATGGTAAGCGTCACGCTTTCTTAAAACAGTTTAGCGCCAGCCAGAGTATAAAAATCTTGAGCAGCAATGCACTGCGCTCGTCCTACTAAGATGAGACTAAGATAAATCTCTTTGTACCCAGTAATTTCTTCAGTATCTTTACTCTTTTTAGTCGTTAGCGCTCTTGGTAGAGTAGTCGGGGTTATCAGTAAAGGTAGAATGGTCGCTAGCTTTCGTCATCGTCATCATTAGCCTGCAATCGCTCACTACTAAGGATATGCCTATATTCTTGTGCGCCGCTCATCTCGGTCCTGTGCCAATCTATTCCACTTGGCCCGCCCTAAAATTCTGTATACAATTATTGACTTGTTGTGATTTTCACTTATTTCAAATTAGCTAATGTAATTGGTATGTTGCCGTTTTAGTTAGTTTTACTAGTTAGACAACTATTGCTTATTGATCACGGGGCAAGAAAATGAAACGTACCTTATGTACCTAATACAGTTACGAGTATGTTACACTTTGTTTTACTGCTATTTACTCTACTAGAGGGAACAAAAATTATAGACCTCTCGGGACATAGTCTTGGAGCATAAAAAGTATGCTGTATTCCGTAAAAATGTAAAAGTAATACTTATGTAATAAAGAAATAAATAAAATATAAGTCGCGCTGTGTCTTACTCAGTGCTTTCCTTCGGGGATTTCAGGAAATATTGTAGCAATGAGAGAAGCTCCTAAAGTTAGATTATGATTTGCTTTCGCTGACTAAGGCTCGGGCTTCCGGAACACTCACTCACTCACTCGCTTTAGTCATGACTGCTTGTGTTTTGCGGGTTTTCTTGCAGTTTTATAGTTAAAGATTGTAAGAATATAAGGCAGTTTTTAAACAGAAAATTTCATCAGATATTTTTGGGAAACAATAACCAATTTAATATTTGGTAAAATATGCCTACCTATTTACAGAGTGTAACAAAAATCCTGTTGTATCCACAAGGTGTGCATCCAGTATCGACTGGAAGATGCAATTATACTAGTTTAAAGTAAATGTTAACAATAAAAAAAATTAACACACATCGCGTTCCGCCTTCCTTAAAGCGCGAACGCAGACACTGATCACGTCGGTTTTATTTGTACACTATTGTCGTCGTGCCGCTACTTTCTTAGAATTTTAGCCGCCAACATAATATGTTGGCGGCTAAAATTCTAAATATGATACAGATTTGTTAACATTTCTGTAAAATTTCGTTTTTTTTTTTTCCTTGTTTTCTTAAACCGGTCAAAGCTCTTGTTTTTTGTACTGCATTTTTTTCATTTGGTTTTTTACACGAATACTTATAAGTGTGTGTACCTGCCTATCAATAATCCAACAGGGATTTTATAACTCCCTGTTTAAACATATATTTTTTATAACAAACTAGGCATGCATTTGATCACTGACTCGCCTGATGGGAAGCGTTGCCGTGATCGAAGGTGTTACACGCTTGCCTAGGAGACATGCCTAGGAGAATTGTATAACGTTTAAATTAGATTCAAATATCAATTTGTATGCTATGAAGTTGTCTAGTAAATGTCATTAAATTAGTTTTTTTAATTCTAAATTAAGAATAGAATAGAAAATTCATATTCTTTGATGTACTGTATGCGACGTTAAAGCGGAATTACACTAGATATTAATTCAAGTAACAATTTTGAAGATGAACTTGATTCCGCAAAGTAACGCCTGATTCAATCAACTATTCGAGGTATATCGTTTAGAGAAGTGGGTCATACTGACGTCGATCCTGTTGTACTGTTTCCTAAAGTAAACTAGACCGTTAGGCGTGTTACACCTTCGATCACGTCGACGCTTCCCATCAGGCGAGTCAGTGGTCAAACGCATGCTTAGTCTGTTGTAAAACAAACAAAAAAAAATCTTTGAATTCGCTCTAAAACTGTTGCCATACTTTTTCACGTACATTGAGATAACAAATTTGAAAAATGTAATTTAACTTTCGTCTAGCTGTAACTTTAAAACACTGAACAACTAACAAAAATAGTCATATCTTACCAAAAGCAGTTGAGTTAAATTTTTACCAAACTATTGTTGTCGTATACTTACTGCCCAAACATTAATAGCTATACCTTGTGAAAATGTTTGCTTATCCATGCTAATTTATATAAAATCGAAAGTTACTCTGTCTGTCTGTTTGTAGGCTTTTCAAGGCTAATGCAAGGAGGATGCAATGAATAAGGATATGCAATTTTGACACGTTCTGTCCTTCGACTTAAGCAACGTTGACGACAGACACTTACACTGTCAAAATATATTAAGCATTCTCCTAATGAAAAAAAAAGAATGCTACTAGAAAAACTTGCCGTTAAGACATTTTTGTAACTCAGCTGAGAAACCAATATCTATTGGCCAATCTGTACGGTTTTACAGTAACAAGTCGTGCCCACTGCTCAGTCCAGGAACAACAACAGGGTAAGTATAATAAGATTACCCTCCTTAACACTTGAAGTAGGTAAGTATATTCAAACCAAAAATTCAAAAAAAGTTTTTTTTTACTGTAGCAAAAAAACATTACACTTTTTAACTCAATGCTGGTTGTTGACATTCACGCCACTTTCCCTTACTTATTTACTAAAACAAACACATTCTTCATTACAAAAAGGGTTGGAGCACAAAAGTTAGGCCCATTTACCCCCATTAACGGCAAAAAATGAAATTAACACCGGAATAATTTTAATAAAACGCTTTTAAACTGCCGCTGGAAGCTATTAACGGAGTTTTGCAACTGTGTGAAGTTATATTACAGACTTTGAAACGAAAGATTAGATGCTTTTAATAAAGAACAGGATTGCGATGTTGGTTACGTTTTTTTTTGACGCTGCGCGAACATGGACCTTATTGCGCGGCGATACGATTCGCGGTCGCGCAGCGTCGAAAATAAAACGTAACCATCATGACAATAAGATGTCATGCACGAACGAAAGTAATTACTTAACATCTGCATGTTTAAATGATGAACATAAAATTTTATATTTCTGTCCTGTTCTGAGTGTTAGTAGCCCAATTTTTGTGTGTGTTCCATTCCATTGCATCTCCGATACAGGAAACCTAAGCAAGGTTGAGGCGCGCTGCCGCTTTAAAACTTGTTCATTTGAAATGTATGTAGATTTGTAAAGCCCCAGGTTTTCATAAAAAACGCTATATGAGCTGTTCGATTACCGAACAGCTTAATCTTACTAATTTGATACTAATATTATAAAGTAGTGTTTAAATGTTTGTATGCATGTGGAACAAAATCTTTCACTAGTAAAAAAGGTACACCAGCAGTGACTGTCATTGGCTATGAAATATAGGCAAAGCCGCGGACAGATGAGGTATTGAGTGAAAAAAATATACTTTCCTTTTCAATGTCTTATCACACAGTGCAATACTTCGAAAATATTTCGGTCACTCGCACACATAAAAATCCATAAAAAGAGTCCCATTTTTCTTTAGTGGGGGCAAGAGGAATATTTTTTCCTGTTGGTCCCCAGCGAGAACGAAAAGGAACAACCCGATTTCTCTGCCTCTACTAAGTTGACCTTCTGTTCGTCTCTGTTTCGGCTTAAAAAGTAGCTCTTACACGATGAATAACTTTTTTGACGTTCATTATAAAGGTGCTAAGAAGTTTTGATTAAAATATACGTAAGGTTTAAGGAGAGTGTAGCGTTTATTCTCTTTGGGTTGAAGATGAGGGGTGTTTTGAGTTCATAATTTGCATTGTCTAAGGGCGGAGATAGACGGTGGTCTTTTAGCTCTGTTTAGGCAAACTTACTTTTAGTAATAACTACAACAATAAAACCACAACAATTTGAAAAAAAAAAAACTTAGGAAAGTACATAAATTGAATTTAAAAATAGTATTGTAAATGTTTTAGATGTTTTTTTTTTAATTTGACTTATAAATTCGAAGAAAGATTATGAAAAAAAAAGTTTACTCAGATTAATATAAGAAAGGTTTTTTTTCTTTGATTTTGTTGATTTAAAAAAAAACGATTTTATAATTAGGATGTAGATTAGGTATGTTAGTTTTCTTTTCGAGCCATGCTTAACAAAATGTAACATGGCCATTGTTAATATCTAGTTTGGATAGTTTAATGCTTCTCAACATCTCAATAAAACCTTACAAATATATTTTGTTAAATTTACTGATAACTAATTTATATCATTTCCTTTGAACAACTTTATTGTTTAGTCATTCAACTTTTAAACAGTTGTCAAAACAGTCGGTTTGAAATTTAATCGCCCTGTCAAGTTTCCTAACTTATGTTTAAATAACTATAGGTATTTAAATCCAAACTCTTAGCTAAATGCTATAAAATAAGCTCGATCCTTTTGCCGCTTACCAAAAGTTTCGGCGTTAAAATTTTATCACCCGTTTATAAACTTTTAATCCTGCTCCCACCTTCCACGTACCTGAATATTAATAACTCTCTCTACATAATTGTCTGAGCGAAGCAAGGTTCTTTGAGTCTACTGGGAGAACGGCATTACGATCATTATATCGGGTGTATCTTTTAACGACGAACAAATTCTAGGATATTATTGTGCTCATCATCACCAACATTTAGTATAGGGCCAACCCTGAAAGCCAAAAAAGCTGTTCTACACATTTTGTCGACGATTAATGAACTTTATGTATGGAACAGCTGTGTTTTTCGTGATTAGGGTTGACTACATAATATGTAAAATATGTCTGTCATTAAAGAGTGATTTATCCGTTAGCAGGCATCTAGTGCTAACTAGCACGCATCTAGTTAGCACCAATACAATTTATCAATTCAAATGTCAGCAGAATCGACCAAGAAGTTGTCGGGAAAAGGGGGTTGACATCATGCTATGCGAAGAGTTTGATAAATAATGTATGGAATTTACAAAGGTAGCTTTAATTTACTGTGGTCTAATGTCTAATTATTTAGCCTGAAGACGTTTACTGCTGGACAAAGGCCTCTCCCAAAAATCTCCACAACGACCATTCTTGTGCTGCTTGCATCCAGCGGCTTTGGGATTGTCCGCTTAAAGGGGTCTAGTGACCACGATCCTCAGTAATGAGGGAACGATTAAAGAAGAAGAAGAAAAATCCAGCGGCTTTCCGCTACCATTACCAGATCGTCGGTCTACCTTCTAGGGGGAAAGGCCTTCCTACGCTGCGTCTTCTGAACAAACAAGCGTGGTCAACGCAGAGCAAGCCAAATGCAGCCCCTAAAATTGGGTCAAAGATTGAAAGAAGGGGGTTTACAAAAAGCTTTCCCCCCCGTCATGGAATAAATACTTTCACGGTCCCTGGTTGTGAGAACGTGTACGTTGGTGTTTAACGTAACGATAGCATAGCGATTAGCGAATCAAGAAACGTAATGCATATTTGTTTAGCTCTACCAATCTAGGCCAGAGGTCATCTAATCCTGTAATTCTGTTGTTATCATCAGATCAACGAATAGATTTGATTTATAGATCTGTGTTAAACGTTCCACATTCCCACCTCTTCCGCTAGCTTTGTTATTAGTTCCGTTTATTTTGATGTGATTTCAGTTTGATTTCTTGTTATCAGGATTTTTAATCACATTGCCAACTCGTGCATTCAGTACTGGAAATACAATAACCATCAAATCATAATAGTTAATTAGCTACCGTTGCTACCTAGTTTTGCGGGTGTACTTTATTTTTAACTAATTTATATAGGTGCTTTTTTTTTACCTTTTCTTCAAAATAAGTATGAGGTATAATTAGAGTAGTAGGCTTTATGCACACAATTTTCTTGGCAAATTTCATCAGATAAGTTCAGCTCTATAATTGTGAAAATGCGTTTAAGCGTGTATGTGGACAGGTATTAATTAAAGACAGATAGACAGACAGACAGATAGACAGAACTTACCTATTTGAACACTAAAAACTGACCAACTGTTAACAAAACAATGAAGAACTTGGCCATCTTTACTAAAATTTAACATTATTCATATACTTATTTTTATTTACTTATTTATTAAGGAAAACCAACAGTGTACATATTAAAAAAATAGTTTTCTTACAGCTAATAGGTACAAATCTGATATGTAAAATAATAATAATAAATATTCGGGACACTTGTACACACTGTCGTCTGACCCCAAACTAAGCAAAGCTTGTACTATGGCGGCCAGAGATACATACATACTTACACATTTTTTTTAAATACATACTTAAATAGATATTAACACCCAGACATAGAACAAACACAAATGTACATCACGTAAATGTTACCCCTAGGGGAATCGAACTCACGCCCCCAAGCTCAGATGGCAGGTTCACTACCAACTGAGCCACCGAGACAGTCATAATATACATATGTATAACTCTAGGTATTCACAATATTCGCAATGAGGAAGGTGGTGAGAATTTTTAGTTCTGTGTCTTCATTTCTTAATTATCTTTGAAAATATACAAATACGTTAATTACAGACTGACCATCAAGAAAAAATCATAATATAAATACATTTTACATAAATAATTATACACATTTGCTAGAATGGGTTAGATCAGTCATACTCAAAGTGTATTCCACGGAACCCTAGGGTTCCACAAAACCCATATAAGGGCTCCGTAAGAATTTAATAAATATTAAAAACACCTCTCTCTCTCTCTCTCTCTCTCTCTGGTCAAACGTTCCACGATACGTGCCTTCGGGCGACTGTTGACGCGGCTTATCACGATACGCTTAATAATAAACTGTTACATTGTATTCGTATTATGCTTAATAATAAAGAATACACATAAAAACATGTTGGTTATATCGAAGGGCTCCGTCAAGTATTTCGCTTTCCAAAAGGGTTCCGTCACCAAAAAAAGTTTGAGAACCGCTGGGTTAGATGGTTAATTGGAATTTAATGGGTTTTGTTGACATTTTTGAAACAGGTAGTTAAAGTTTAATCGCCTTGTCAATGTTTGCTAAACTTTAATTAGAAGATTTTTTTTTTCAATATATTTCCAGAAATTTCTCTAAAAGCTTGATTCATTAATGGATTGGATTAGTTTATCAAAGTACCGCTATCCCGAGTACTTACTGCATTCTATGATAAGAATAAATAAAGCACAGGTCACACTGCGGACTTAGTTAACCTTAGCTCGCATAGCTGTAGGTGGCTTTATAACCCTCGACGCAAAACAGATAGATATTATAAGTGTGTATCTGTTTATTATCTGTATGTCTGTGACATCGTTACTCCGAAAAGGATAAACCTATTTTGATTACGTATTATTATAAACTATTTCTCAAGGGAGGGTATTCAAACCATTCTTAATGAAATATAAACCACTAATACTTCTAACAATCATGTACAATATGTGAGTAATTTCAGTATGAATCGAATGGACACCAAGATCAATACGACAGATAGACATCAAAGAAAATTAATACGAAGTCCATCCTCTTCCGTGCTCCAGCGCAAAGTGCCGGTTGGCGGGGCGGGCGACTCAGGCGCTACTCCACTGACATTCATATGACAGTTCGCTCGGAAAACGTCACACAGCAGAGCATAGACAGCATTTTTTTTTGTATGTGTTGCTAACATTATTTTGTTTGAAAGATGACTTACTTGTTTGAGAGTATTTTTAGCTATGATTATCGAGGGATTTAATAATGTTCTAATTGCTACACTTTTGTTCATATCGCAATTTACAAAATTAAGCTAAGCGAACTAATTGAACCTTGCTCACATGTGAGCTAGGTAACTCGATGAATCCATGATCCAAAAAAACAAGGTCTAGCATTCAGCAAACACGTAATGACGTCATCGTCTTCCGTCCCTTTCAAACTTGTTATAAATTACTTATTTCGGTCTTGCTTAAACATCGATTGACGTCACTACGTGTTGCTGAATTCTATAATACCTGGCGGAGGAAATTAGTATTTATACCATGGATAAATCCAGCTAAGCTAATAGCTGTCATTGGAGAAGGAGTGAAGGAAGCCCCGGATCTTAACAATGTTGGCAATCGGCTCGTAGCAATCTACAATGTAGGTATGGTTGGTCGATCGTTAGCTAAGGTTAGCTAACGATGTGAAATCAGATAGTTTAGCTTCACTTGGGTTCTATAGCGTTATTGAATTTATTGGGTTATATATAGGAAGCGATGATAGCTTAGTTAAAGAAGGCCTGCCTCTCAAGCCAGAGAAACCGGGTTCGAACCCAACCGACGGCACGCACCAATTTGTTCATTCTATGAACATATTTGCGCATTGTATGTCATCTGCTACATGACTGGAGCCTGGTGTATGGCGGCAGGATAGCCCCCTGTCACATTTGGGACTGAATATCGTCCGCCGAAGTGTAAGTGTTGTATTACACCTGTGCCAGCTCCTTCAGGGGAAAGGCGTGACGAAATGTTATGGGTTCTATAGCTTAGGCGGGTGGTGGAAACCGGGAATACACTACCTAGTTAGCTTATTCGGCTTACATTAATCAGCGGTGTGACTTCCGCTTAATACTCTCACGTGGCAAATGTTGTTTGTTTTTCACGCAGTCCATTAACCAGCATTAGTAAAACACAAAATCTGTGTTTGAGTAAATATAAACAAACAATACAATTATTTAGGGAAGAATTATTTATAGTAGTAGGTACTACCGGAAGGAAGTAACATATATTTCTTTAGGAGTATTGCTAGCTCACAAGCCGGGGCTGCAGCTAGTAAGTTAAAATGGATGGATTTTTGTTGTACTCAATCTTCGATCAGAAATAAAGTACTCAGTCACACCAGAACGGCTGAACGAAACTGTTTAAATTTGGCACAGCAATAGATTGTAGTCGAGAACAGCACATATGATACTTTTTAACCACGGGTGAAACAGTGGATGCAGCTAGCTTCTTCTAAAATCTTAGTAGTTTGCTCTAGGTGAAAAAAAAAACTAAACGTATGCTCTGTACGTGACTGAAAAGATTAAAATAAAATGTTTTTAAAACGTTTTTATATTCTGGTCGGGACGTGAGCGGTTATCAGCCAGACCTCCCTGCCTCAGGGCATGAATTATTATATACTGAGCCAAGGGACGTACTCTAGGATGAAGCGAAGGGGGGCTCATTTTGATTCTACTGAACCAAAGATCTTTAGAATCTTAGCAGAATGGCTGGGTGCGTTTGAGTTCGAATAATCATTCTATTTTAATGTTCTGCTATTTTTGTTACCTAAAGATAAGTACGTAAACGACGTTTACGAATAATCTGTTATGATGTTGTATTTTAATAGTAAATGAAATATGAGTAGATACTAGGTAGGTATATAATAGAAACAGACACGGTTTACTTAATAGGTAGTCGTAAGAAACTTTCTTCAGATTTCAGAAGTAAAATATTTTTATTCATTTTTAATTTGGTCATTCTTTCATAATTTTTACACATTGTTTTTTATTGTCATTGTTTTGTACTACAAAATTATACGAAGTATGTTTAATGCGGATGTAACTCATTAGGTTTTATGTTTATTCAACGTTTTCACGACTTAACGCCTGTACAGATCTTAATGAATTTGGCAAGGAAATAGTATTCATCAAGAGGACATCATATTACGATATTTTTACCACGGAAGTTTCGAGAAATTCTGCACAGCTTTAGTACATTATATAAATAAACGAATAAAGTACTACTACTAATAAATAATAGTACTCATAAAGTGCTTAGTACAAATAAATAAAACATACGTATAATAAAAGTTTATTTATACAGGTATAAACCTATTTACATATAGCTTATTGTATAAAATAGTTTTAATTATGATCATAACATTGTGAATACGCTAATAAAATTGACACCATAAAAGCCTCCACAATAATGATTAGGCATATCACCCCCATAAAACTACCCTTATTACAACCCTGGCGAGCATCAACCCAAACTCTGACCTTTCCACTTTCACTTTCAAGGGACAAACCCTTGTGTTTTCGTGTATTTGAATTCATTAAAAGAGAAATGGTTGCCGCGCTCGCAAAATCGCCAAATTATGCAAAAAATATGGGAAAAACAGCAAACAAAATTGAATACGCATTTGTGTTTGTAACACGTCTCTTTTCGTAAAAAATTAACCAGCCAGCTATTTTTTTATACACGACATTTTGGTCAGATGCTTTTCACAACAAAAAACCCTTTAAAAAAAATTGAGTTTTTTTTAAGAAATCAAATCTTTGGATTGAACGTGCACGCATTGAATTCTATCGATCTCTTTATCCTTATTATTTTGTTAACACCTATTTGTTCTCAATTTTTACTGAAAAAAAAACTTTTCACTGATAATTATGTAAAAAAAGCATGCAAATACTCACTCTCAAGAGCTGCAAATACCGCCGCACCAATAACACTGTACAACGCCAAGCTGAATGTCAAAAACAAGTGCGTGAACCACCTCTTAGATAACACCCGTAACTTATTATAAAGCCAGAAGGCTGTCTTCTCACCAGCACTCAGTCCACTCTTAGCCGTGTTCATAGTAAAGTCTTTGAAACCTTCAAACTGCTTGAACATAAACTCCGACGCTTTGCTGTGGTACATGTGCCCAAACGGACTGAAGTATGGGTGGTGAGGATCGGACATGTGCGAGCCAGGAGTCCCCGGAGCCTTGGGGAACCTAGGGCTTCCATAGTACACGGAGGCTGTTCTTGGCGTCATCGGCGCTGGAGCGTCAGGAATTTGTAGCGTAATTTTCGGGCGCACAGGCCTTTTCGGTGGCGGAGGCGGCACGTAACTGGGCGGCACATCTAGCGATGCCATTTTTAATCGTTTTAATACACAAACTGTTTATTGACACGTCTCGCGAACGCGTGAAAAATTCGTAGCCGTTTCGAAGCGCCGGCGTCGAAATTCTTCGTCAAATTGACATTATTTCTGAGTCTACGTGAGACGTCCGTACTACTAAGTGGACACTGATTGTATAAATATAAACCACGTTTTAAGAGCTTCCCGTTGTGTCATCGCGTCTGCAGATACCAAGGAAAACACTGTATCATTGGAACTGTAGGTATAATAACTACAGATAATAATAAAATTAATACTTAGCTATACCTAGTATGTAGGTACGTATTTAATTGGTTACATAACATACAAATCGTCACGCCTTTCCCCCCGAGGGGCTGGCAGAGGTGTAATACAACACCCACACTTCGCCGGACGATATTCAGTCCCAAATGTGACAGGGGGCGAGCCTGTCGCCATACACCGGGCTCCAGTCATAAAGCAGATGACAATACAATACGCACATTTGTTCACACAATGAACAAATTGGTGCGTGCCGTCGGCTGGGTTTGAACCCGCTCCCTTGGGCTTGAGAGGTGGGCCTTTCTCCAACTAGGCTATTAACGTATATTTAATTAGTCACAAGCGCACTAAAAGTACTACTAAAGCCTCTCTTAACAACACCATAATAATTACACTACATCATAGCTTTCACCACACTATCTATTTTGCTGGAACAAAGATTCCGAAGAATTGAGAATCTCCTCCTTTTTTTGAAGTCGGTGAAATGGATAAAACAATGTCTGCACTATTTTTTCTCGCCTATTATGAATCCGTAAATCAACGTCAAATTCTTCACACCTCTATCAAAGATCTCCACGGAAGTGTTGCAGAGCGCGATTTGAAAGGTATGATTCATAAAAATTGGGTAGCCTAGTCAATTAATCTGTTTTCCATGAATCGTGTGTATTAGAGTATAGAGAATCAGCTTCGAAGAAATTTAGCGATTCAGTTACGGTGGGTAGAGATTTAAAAATATTATGTAAAAGTCAACTGTGTCAAAAATAGATGTTGTATTTTTAGTGACATGAATTTGTTTAAGCATTCATTAATTTTGTTTCATAGGTAATAAACGTAGGGGCCGATAGCCATAAGTGTTACCGTCTGCCACCGCCGGGGCAGACAGTAACATCCACCCGGTAATTTCCACACGAAAGAAATCGCTACACTAAATTATAGACTTAGCTCAACTCAACGTAATACACAAGCAAGCAAGTTAATCGTATAGAACAAAAACCCGGCTGCAAAATGTAGTATCCTATGTCACTATCATTGTAAAGACGATTCAAATGACACTTTACTTGTTTAAATCCAACAAGCTGCTTAGGTTGTAGGGCGTGCCAAAGAAACCTCATACATTCATACCCACATACATACGATCGAAAAACATAACCCTCCTTCTTGCGCATTCGGGTAAAAAGTGGCCAGCTCTTATGTTAAAGTTTTAAGGTGGGCCGCACAATTAAAATATTTAACCTTCTTTCTAGTAGGTGTTAAAGGGCAGGAGGTTACGAGATCGGTCTCCGATGAGATGGTCAGACCAGCTGAAATAGAACAGCTCGTTGAAGTTTGAAGAAGTGATACGAATGGCAACAGGTCGGAACAAGTGGACGAGTCTGAAAAACCGCTGGGTGAAAAAAAAGATGGTCGTGTTGGGTCGTGAAAAACCGACCGAGATAGAGAGAGAATTAGAATAACATATTATGATCATCATGCATTTCCCCCGAAGGGGCTGGCAGAGGTGTATACACACTCTACACATTTCGCCTGCAATATTCAGTCCCAAATTTGACAGGATAGATTTAAATACTCAAGTCAAAACCCAAAAACGTAATATTACAAAACTTTCGCAATCACTCTTAACTCACAACCCTAAATCTTGGCGATAAAATTATTAAAGAAACGTTTTTCTTCCCACCTCTTTCATTAGATACCAGATTAAATGAATGAGTCAATAAGTGACTCAACTCTTTCCCAGCTTTTATTTATAAAATCCAGCAAAATGAGAACATCAAAGTACAGTCAATGCCCTTTTTATATAGTTTGCCGAAAGTCTTAGTCATTTCGCGAAGTTTCTCGGGAAAATAAATTTTCTGATGTGCCTAACTTACGTGTAACAGCTGTTAAGAAGTTTTTGAGAACACAAAAGCTTTTTCAGAATTGCCTAAGTGACTGTGATCAGTTTGAGGACTGGATTGTTGGAATTAAAAGTGAGTGTGAAGTTGCGGCGTTGGTTTTTCGGCTTGTGTGAATATTTTATACAGGTACTGTAAGTAAACTAACAGGTTTTACTTAATGTGTTTAATTTTATAATTGGTAGCAGTAGCATTACAATATATAACATGACGTCCAGTTCCCATGTTAAACACAAGCGCGCGCGCGGCTTTCCGCAATGTCAAAGTCACAAGTTGACAATGACAGTTGGTAAACTATTTGGTAGATGAATTATCTAACTACTTTATTCCGAAACAGGTACCTGGGGGGCTATTCCTGCGCGTGAGATGAGATGAGATTTTATCTTGGTCTCTCTCACACTTACGACGTTTCTTACGAGAGCAACAAGGACGAAAAATAGTGAGATGAAAATCTCAAATCTCCGAATAGGGTCCCTGACCTGGGCCTACCATGACATTTTATTACCACGATGGTTATGTAGCGGCGTGCGCTACAATGTAATAGTGCAACGTAGGCGAAATGCAGCGGCGCACATTCACTCCGCACAGTCTTCCCTGCCTACTCTACTAATGTAGTCGTATCATAACATACATACATAACATATTGTCACGCCTTTCCCCCGAGGGGGCTGGCAGAGGTGTAATACAACACCCACATTTCGCCGGACGATATTCAGTCCCAAATGTAACAGGGGGCGAGCCTGTCGCCATACACCGGGCTCCAGTCATGTAGCAGATGACATACAATACGCACATATCTTCACACAATGACAAATTGGTGCGTGCCGTCGGCTGGGTTCGAACCCGCACTCTCTGGCTTGAGAGACGGACCTTCTCCCAACTAGGCTGCCATCGCTCATATGGAAATATAATGAGTATGTGAAACCAACGTCTTTAATCATCCACCCCTGCTACCCTAAGAGACGATGAATGGAATAATGCGCGAGATATTATTATGCGAAAGTTACGTTTTGTTTTCGACGCTGTGCGATAGCAAAACGTGTCGCCGTGCAATAAGGTTCATGGTAGCGCGGCGTCGAAACCAAAACGTAACCATCATGGCCCTGTAAGATGTCATGGTTCCTGTACCTACATCACACCTACATTTGTAAACATGGCCTACACTACAATTTTTACCCGATTGCGCAATAAGGAGGGCTATGTTTTTCGAGTGTATGTAACTTTGTGTATGAGGTTTCTTTGGCACGCCCTACAGCCTAAACGGTTTGATGGATTTCGACATGTGAGGTGTCATTTGAATCGTCTAGCGGGACTGACATTGGGTCTAACATTTTAATTATATGCTGAGTGTCAGACTACATTTTGCAGACGGGTTTTTTTTTTTTAATAATGTTACTCGTTGAATTAAGTAGGTACCTAGGTATTATTTGATAGGATTTTAAACCGTATGTGCTGAAACTTTTCCGTACCATTAAACAGTATAAGGTCGCCTCGGACACGTGCTTGGGCATGACGGGTATTCACTCACACAGAACATTAAAATGGGAAAAATACCAGGAAAGGAAATAAGCGTAGAGTCGGCAGGCGCAAGATATAGATGGCTTCGCAATATCAGGGATTGGACAGGAAATAAGACGGTGGAACAACTGTTCAGGCTAGCACTGGACAAGGAAAACTTCAAGAAGCTGAATGCCGACCTTCACTAATAGATAGGCATTGAAAGAAGAAGAATTAATGTCATCTGCTACGGAATTGGAGCCCGATGTTTGACGGCAGACTCGTCCCCTATCACATTTGGGACTGAATATCGTCCGGTGAAGAGTGGGTGTTGGACACCTCTAACAGCCCCTTCAGGGGAAAGGCGTGATGATATTTTACTGTTATGTGAAAGAAGAAGAGTGTAGGTGGGTACCTACTTAACTAAAAGGTGATGAAAATGCTACAGGTCGGGTTATCTTTTTAACTCAGAGCTAACTGCTCATCAGAGGTTAAACTGATAAATCGTCTTGCGCCACAAAGAGTTAAAAGCTAACCTTGAACTAACACAATATTAAAGCGACATTAAAATTAAATTAAATCAGTTATTTGGGTATCGAAGACACTCTTAAGAACGTCAAAGTCTTATTTACCTACAAAGACTACCACCTTGGTTAGAAAAACAGCCACTGCCTAGAAGAACAGGCAAGAAAGTGAGAACCATAACATTTCAACTCTGTGAGGTACGAGTAATTAACCCTGATGTTTACTAAAAAGTAGGTAGTACCTACCTATTTAATGAAGTAGAACATTACGTTCCATGTCTATCAAAATACTCTTTACCACTACAACGCTACACATAGCCAAACTCGTACACATCATAGAAATACATCATAGAAACACATCATAGAAACACATCATAGAAACACATCATAGAAACATATCATAGAAACATATCATAGAAACCCATCATAGAAACACATCATAGAAACATATCATAGAAACACATCATAGAAACATATCATAGAAACACATCATAGAAACATATCATAGAAACACATCATAGAAACACATCATAGAAGCTTCTAGCTTGCTAAGTTTCAGGAGTCTGCTACAACGCTGGCTGATTGAGCAAACGATTCAACACTATGGAGAATATTAAACATTCCTGATTTAATTTCTTGCAATTTCTCGTAATTGTAATAAAATTTTATTCTTGTCAACTGGGGCAAATGCGTCTGTGGGGCAATTGCGTCTTTTAAGAATTTCTGGCAAATTCTTCAAAAATATATTTATAACAAATATATTTAAAATTAAATGTATAGAATCTATAGTAGGTACTTACCTACACAACATTCGTTTCACTTTTTTTTATAATATGCCTATGATGATATGTAACTTGACTGTGTCTAGTTACGAGTACACACTAGCACGCCACACTTGCAACGCCCTATGCACAGGGTATATTAAATAATGTAACTTACTAGTTTAAGTGAAGAATATCTAATATCAGCAATAATGATAATAAACTTAAATAAATTTAAAAAAAATAGGTTGTCTATTTATTTATATTTTAGTGACATTTATTTTTAAACATTTTTAAAGTATTTATATTATATTTATTTCGTCTACTTATTAGTATTTATTTTGTGTATTTTTATTATTTTTATCTTATTATTTTTTACGTCTTGTAAAATTATGTATTAGATTATTACTATTGTATTAGTATTAGAATTTTCAAGGCCTCAACTTTTATAAATGTTCCTGTCCATTCAGGTTGCCTGGAAGAGATCGCTTTGAGCGATAAGGCCGCCCATTAAAAACTTAGTTAAGCCTTATTTAGGTACTATGTAATTATTTTATGTTTTTAATAAAGAGTTGTTGTTGTTGTTGTTGTTGTCTGTTAAGTCGGTTTACTGACGATAGTTGAACGTGACAACGTGCTCACTCAAGTAGGAGTGAGACGGATGTCGAACGCTGCCGAACGCAAAGGCCGATTGTGCTTCTTTGTCGCTCGTTCCGCGCTCTCGCTTGCACTTCAAGCCTTACATGGAACGTCTCAGAGCGAGGTAACGCCGCATGAGTCATGTTTTTTCGTGCGTGCAGCCGGCTCTATCGAATTATAAGACGTTGTCACGTCAAAAAATATGCAACTAACGCCATCTTGTACGAATGATTGCAATAAAAAATAAAAAAAGATGTACCTTGGTAGGTGGCGCCTAATTTGTGAAGGGTTTGTCAGTAATTGCCCCACAGACGCATTTGTCCCAGTTGACCCTAATTTTTTAATAATGTTAGATCCAATTTATTTTTGTTCTGTTTATATTTGTCCTTTAGTGAGCTAGGTATTAATAATAATCACTATTATTTGACTTGTTAAGCTTGTAAATTGGTTGTACGTAATAAATGACTATTACTGTTTTACGATAAAACTGCTATTACAAAGTAGGTACGGCTTGGAGCAGGAGACGTAGACGCGGTACGTACCTAAGTGCTACTCAGCTGAACTCAACTGTGGCCCTATTCGGAGATTTGAAATTTTCATCTCACTTTTTTTCATCCTTTTTGCTCTCGTTTGAAACTTCATAGGTGTGAGAGTGACCAAGATAAAATCTCATCTCATCTCACGCGCAGGGGGGCTATTCCTGCGCGTGAGATGAGATGAGATTTTATCTTGGTCACTCTCACACCTATGACGTTTCAAAAGTGAGCAACAAGGACGAATGAAGGTGAGATGAAAATCTCAAATCTCCGAATAGGGCACCAGGAATAGTCCCCCTGCTTCGTAGCTCGTAGCTAGGTAGTAGGTAGGTAATGAGATCAGACGGATTTTATGACGGCCATCTGCCATTTAGTGCGCCATCATAGGTAGGTAACAGGCTGTTTATCGATCTATTAATAAGGTTTTACAAATACTTACCTGACTATATGCACCAGTCTACTACGTACTGGAATGTGCTGACATTTTCTTGGTATTCGGAACGCGTTCGATAGGTATCTACCTAAAGCTAGCCACACACCTTGCGATATTACTTGAGCAAGTCTAGGTTTGCACAAGCATAGGTATAATACCTACGTGTGCGGGAAATTGCGCAATTATCTTTCCACACACGTACTATATCTACTTTTGTGCAAATCTATAGACTTTCACATGCTTTTCTTTCCATTTCTTTAATTTCCTCTTTGTGAATGTAAGTAGGTAATTTGTTTCTATGGGGAAACCGAATTCAAATAAAGCTTGGTTAAGCTCATTCATAGATGCTAATAGGTAATACACTTCGGCTTACAATGCACCTACTTAATCTATTCTAAGCACTTAAAATAGGTTGGTCGAAGTTTTTGGCGCTGTGTTTCCAGAAACTAGGTTGGTCTAGCAGTAAGGGCCGCATGCTAAAATGGCGCTCAATCATGAATCTCGATTTATAACTGGTTTAGGTGTCGTTTTAACTGGTGGCCCTTACTACTAGACTGACTTAGTCTCTGTGAACGCAGCGCCAAAAACTTCGACCAACCTATTTTATGTGCGTAGAATATTGTAATAATTGATTAAGTAGGTGTATTGTAAGCCGAAGTGTATTATTAGCGCCTGTGAATAAGCATAACTGAGCACAATTTGAATTCGGTTTCCCCATAGAAACAAATTACTTACAATTACAAAAAGGAAATCCCTTCTCACAAACCACTTACACGTAACTACGGAACATAATAGATGCTTAATAATAAGGAAGGAAAACAAAAAATTAAATAGGCCGCCAAAACAGTCAAGATAAACGAGTAGGGACCCTATTCGGAGATTTGAAATTCTCATCTCACCTTATTTTGTCCTTGTTGCTCTTGTTTGAAACGTCATAGGTTTGACAGTGACGAAGATAAAATCTCATCTCATCTCACGCGCAGGAATAGCCCCCATATCCATATCTCTACAAGAACTCACCTGTAAAGGTACCAGGGACCCTATTCGGAGATTTGAGATTCTTATCTCTTTTTTTTTCGTCCTTGTTGCTCTCGTTTGAAACGTTATAGGTGTGAGAGTGACCAAGATAAAATCTCATCACATCTCACGCGTAGGAATAGCCCCCCAGGGTCTTACCGCGAGTTTTGACAGCTAACGAAAACTTTTTTGATTTCGTTTGGCTCCATAAATTTTATGCATAGCCTAGTTCCTTAACGTTTCCGCCAGGTGACTTTATTGAAATTTAGGGAGCCAAACGAAAACGATAAAAGTTTTCTTATAACTCGTGGTAAGCCCCCTGCATAGGTACTATGTATTCACAATCACTCGGAAACGTTTCCGTTCGGTTCGGATTGCAAAAATTTTAAACTCAACTTACTCGAATCTCAGTCTGTATTCTTAAGTTTTTATACGTGATTCATTCTTCCGATCGGATTTATATTCGATTCCCTATTCCAAAATGTTTAAAAGTGACTGAATTTTGAACAATTTGAGTTTGAATTTTGTGGGATTCGATCGGAAACGTTTCCAAATCATTGTGAAAGCTTTTCTGGAAAAGATACTTACCTATTTTCTTTTCGTTCTGTAACTACAATACCCAATATTTAATAAACTCAATATTTACTCTAGTAAGTATCATTTTTGTAAGATACAGACTTAACAATGATTTTGGCGGTGATTATAAAAAAAAATGTGTAAAATGTCTGTAATGTTTTGTTGAAATAAATAAAATGTCGAAACGTAGTACAGCCGCAAATAATTAAAAAAATCGAATGACTAAAACAATTTTGACTTTGATATTAAGAATATTTTTGACATGACAATCACTTTCAAAAGCGGTTGACAATGACAGGTAATAATTCTTGGTGCTGCCAAAATGTTTATAAAACTACTATAATCGTTACTTAAAATAAATTCTCTCGTTAGGATTTTTCTGTCAAATACCTCTACAGAGCGATCGCTTCCCTTGACGGCCACAGTGTTTGTATTGTAGTATCTATATAAAATTATAGGTTTGGTCAGTGGCAGAAGGAAAATAGTAAAACTACTAAAAATTCTGGAACTTTTATTTTATTTGAATTTGACAGGCTTTTATATCTTTTAACGTTACTTTTTGCAAACGAGAACTTGCAACAAAAATTGTTGACAAAGTGTCAAAGTTTGGCAACCTTGTATGAAAAATTTACACAAACACTGTTTTCTATCTAATTTGAAGTAGTAATTTATTTAACAATTTAAATTTCATTTACGGTTTAAAGTCGTATTATGAAACGTGCATTTGTGTTTCGAGATAAATCCGAAGAAAATGGAAAAGTTTTGGCGTTGGAAGACTCGATTGAAACCTTAAAACATGAAATAAAAAAAGACTTCCAACTTGAAGAAGAAAATATTAATTTATTCTTTGAAAATGGCTGTGAGATACACGATATCCGTCTAATAAGAGACGAAGACAAAATATACTTAAGCCGTAAAGGCAGTAAACGCTGTGATATTGCTAGGGATCGGGATAAAAAGTTGAATTTAAAAGAGGATCAAATTAATGCCGTTTCGGACTGGATAACGCTAAATGTAGGTGGAAAACACTTCACTACTTCTCGCTCGACACTCCTAGCTAAAGAGCCCTCGTCTATGCTCGCGAGGATGTTTGCAGAAGACAAAAATGAGTACTTAATGAACCCTAGTGCCACTGACAAAAATGGGGCATACTTAATAGACAGAAGTCCAGTGTATTTTGAACCAATACTTAATTATTTAAGGCATGGGATGGTAGTCTTAGATGCGCATGTGAATCCTAAAGGTGTATTAGAAGAGGCTGTGTTCTATGGTAAGCATAGTTATTAAAATACCTGTAAGTATGTCAATGTACAATAAATACTCTTATTATTTCAGCTAAATTGGAATTACAACAGAAATTAATTCTATTGGTCTGTTAAATCTTTACCATATAGAACTACTAGCTATGCCCCATGGTTTTGTTCACAGTACTATATGAACTATTATTTTTTTTCAAGATAAAAAGTATCACATGTACTTTTCTGTAACACTGACAAGTAGTTAATGTGTGAAAGCATAATGAACAAACAAACAAAAAAACTCTCTTTCACATTAATAATATTAGTTAGGATTAGGATCTCTTTAGCTTATTATATTACAAACAGCGAGCCAGACTTGTCTATACTCATTGAACGAGACAACCTAATATGGCGCCCTCTCCCTTGCACAATCGTATGAAAATGATAAGGATGCAGCACTGACTTAAATTGTCAGGATTGGTCAATGAGCATGACTAATTTATGAAAATGTTAGGCTGCGTTTATTTTGCTGACTCTAATCACTCACTAATCCTATTGTCTAAAAATAATACTTACTTTATCATGATTTGTAAATAAAAGCAAAAATTTAATAATATATTTTCATGCTGTGATGTTGTGTATAAAACGAATATGCTAGGATTTGAATAAATTAAACTATAAATATTTTTTTAAACCTTTATTATAAGCAAGAATCAGTCCAAAAACTCGCCAAGTCATCAGGTAAGTAGGAATCAGCCCAGTAAACAAGCCGGGTCCATGTAAAATCGTACACTTCAAACACACTGAAATAAGCACTAAACAATATGTCCGCACCGCTCAAGATACAGAATCGGGCTGACATTTGGTCGCAATGTGTACTCGTTTAAGTTCCTTATCGCCAACCAATGACGTATAGTGCTTGATTTCCTTATTAGCTGGTTTCGTTGAACAAGGTATAATTGGATAATTTTTTTTCCAGGCATAGACTCAATGATACCAACTCTAAACGGGTTGATAGAAGATTCCAGAATCAACTCCGGCAGTAGTCACCCACTCTCACGGATGGATGTGATTCATTCCATTATAAAAACACCAATCACATCGGAGCTACGGTTTCAAGGAGTCAACATGGCTGGTGCGGACCTCAATAGACTGGACTTGCGGTATATTAATTTTAAGGTGAGTTAATTGAATAGCAATTTGAGCTGGTTACTTGTTAAATTCAATAATTATTACTTTAGGCAAGACATCCATAAACTATGTAACATTGGATAAAACAAATAGCATTCCATGTCTGTCTCTGTTTGTACGGACATACAGACAGAAAGAGGCTAACTTCTAAAGCATGCAACAAATTTTAATGCAGTTTTTACTATCAGATACATAATTTTTCAGATAAAATTTACAGGTACCATGTTGTCTCATCTCTGTTCATTTAATGTGTACAACATATAATTAGGTCTAGACCAAACCTTATTCAATCCACTACATGGGTAGTGTATTACATGAGTTAAGATATTCTCTTCATAACCCCCTGACGCAAAATGATGGGATGTTATAAGTTTGATGGTATGTGTGTGGCATCATAGCTCCCGAACGGATGAACCGATTTTTTTTCGAAGGGTATTTAGATGGGCGGGTTCTTAGATATGTGAAATTGGTGTCGGGGTTTTTAATTTTTTTTTACTTATACTTGTCTACTTTTTCAATTTCATTTAACAAGTTAAGATACGGAGTGCTGGCAGATTGGCAGAAACTCAAGTTACTTTGCTAATTAATTCAATGTATTTCCAGTATGCATGTCTTTCCCGCTGCAACCTGAGCGGAGCTAACCTCTCTCACTGCTGCCTTGAACGTGCAGACTTGTCGCACGCCAACTTAGAAGGCGCACAACTGCTTGGAGTTAAAGCTCTTTGTGCCAATATGGAAGGTAAATGTGATAGCATAAGGTGTATGTTGGATTGTCTATACCAGATGGCGAACCAATGGCAGGTAGGGCATTGATGGTATGGCATGCAACAAAATACATTAAGCAAGTTAATAATGAAACGGTTTGCATTTAAATTGCAACTGTTAGCATGAAGACATCCATAAAAGTTTAGCTATCACCTGTCTGTCTACCTCCTGCCCTACTGTCTGTCTATTGTATATCACACCTTTATCCCTGTCTATATTGTTGCACACGTTTTAGTAACGAGTATATGGGCTCAATTGTAACGTACGTGAAGGTGTGTCCAAACACAGCGAACAATTCGCGCGCAGAATCCGCACAATAATCGGACGACAGTAACTGTAGCGCGCCAATTGCTCAAACGAAAAACTTGCTACAAACTAGTCGCGTAGCGAATATGTGTCCTGCGAATGCCGCTCGTATAGCTGCGCCCACCTTGTACGCTGTGTGTGGACACGCCTTAAAAGTTGATTGTAACTTTCTTTACATAAATATACTTACATTTGTACATGAAACACGATATTTATAGAAGTATGTATGTTATTTCAGGTGCAAATTTGAAAGGATGCAATATGGAAGATCCGGTCGGATCTAGGGCACTCTTAGAAGGTGTCAATCTTAAAGGTAAACATTACATTATTTACAACAACAAAAATTTACAAAATACTATTCATACATTTCAAGGTACCATTCCGCGCCGGGACCGCAGACGGCAGCAGCAGACGACGACAGTTCTGGTCTCTATGTATTTGTGTGAGATACGTTTCGCAGCGAGCGACATGAAGCCAGAGACAGACAGCGAATGAAGCTAGCTGCATCTGTCTCTGGCTTCATATCGCTCGCTACGAAACGTTTCCATACAAATATATACAAACCAGAAGTGTCGTAGGCTGCTACTGCAGTCTGCGGGCTTTCGCGGAATAGTACCATTATTGTCACGGAGATGGCGTGCACACTTTATCACATACAATGTTGATTTTTTGGTTACTGTAAATTTCACTACTCGGCAATAGATGGCGCTAATTTTCACCAAACTTAAAGTTAAAGACAGTCAACAAAGGCCTTATTACACCATGCGATTTATAGACTGGCTATCGACTAGGTAGCGGAATGTAATAAGAGATAGATAGATAGTCAGTACCGGCTTCCTATTTCAACGAGAGGTATCTTGCTCACTCTCACTCCTATAACTTTTCAAACTAGAGAAACAAGGATCAGAACCATGCACCACTCACACGCAAGAATAGCAGCCAGATAGCCAGACCATCAATCGTATACGACAGATTGGACGGTGTTTAGCCCCTTAAGCATTTGTACCTGGCAGTGGTACACGATCGGATTGTACGAACGTCCGTCCTCCAGAGCTTCTATACGATAGTATAGAAATCAACTATCACGTTTACGACAGTCACCACGATGGCCAACGCCAGTCGTCCAACGTGTGGTCACAATTGCCCCAACGTTGGTGCGAGCGTTTTATAGATCCAGACGTTGGATGTTTTTTTAATTAATACTTTAATTCGGAACATTTTCACACACGGTCGCCTGACCCCGAACTAAGCAAAGCTTGTACTATGGCTGCCAGAGACTGATATATGTTTTTAAATGCATACATAAATAGATATTAACACCCAGACATAGAACAAACACAAATATTCATCACATAAATGTTTACTATAGGTGGGAATCGAACCCACGCCCCAAAGTTCAGCAGGCAGGTTCACTACCAACTGAGCCACCGAGGCAGTCAAGTTTGGCGTTGGAGCCAACGTGTGCAGCCGCCGTTATGTAGTGTGGCATTAAATACTGCACGCCTAGCATGCGCAACGCGTCAATGTCGACTTTTTTTAGTGAGACAGATATATGTTTGTACATAGCCTTGTCACGTTTGCGCATGACGAAAAATGCCGAGAAGAATTTTGTCGTCAGTTGCTAGTCGTCTCGACCTTGTTTTTTTATAACTTAATAGGCTTGCGTTTGGCCGCCAACACGCCTGATGATAAGCAATGATGGAACACGCTTGCCTAAAAGAAACCGATTCACTCGAGACTTGAAGACACCCAGATTATAAGTGTCAGGGAACACACTCAGGCAGAGTATTCCACACTCTAGCGGCCCGTATGAGAAAGGAGGAACCAAAGCGTTTCGTGCGTGTTAATGTATGATTATTCTATGATTTACTCTTGTTTTATTTATTTATTTAATCTTTCAGGGGCGAACTTAGAAGGCAGCAACATGGGCGCTGTGAACCTAAGAGTGGCGACGCTAAAAAATGCCAACTTGCAAAACTGTGATCTAAGAGCGGCCGTGTTGGCTGGCGCTGATTTGGAGGTAATATCATGCTATTTTTTTCAAAGTCAAAGTCAAAGTCAAAATGTCTTTATTCAATTTAGGTATCAAAGATACACTTATGAACGTCAAAGTTATTTAAATAGACTCGACCGCCTTGTTCGGACAAAAAGCCTCTACTCAGAAGAACAGGCAAGAAACTGAGGGGCATTATTTTTTCAAATAATAAATAAATTACAGTCTCACAAATTTTGGCGTACAACTAGGTAATATCTATAAATACTAGTGGTAATTTAGTAGGTAGTGGTTTTGATTAACAAGCATAAATTAAACAATGAAAAAAAACCTGACACTGATTTTTATCAAACATAGGTACTCATAAATAAGAACACTCCCGACTAATTCACTTTTCAATCAAAAAAAAAAACAAAATCGGTTCATTCCGTCGGGAGCTACGATGTCACAGACACACGCACACGTCAAACTTATAACACCCCTTCGTTTTTGCGTCGGTGGTTAAAAATTTACAATCCTAATCCTAACCAATGTTATCCACTCACAAGCTTTGTTAAATGATATCTCCAGATGAATCTAAAAAAAACATTACACGGGCCAAAAAAATAACAGCCAACTGTCAGGTTCTAAATGAACAAAATGTATGACGCAACCCTAGTATAAGACGTACATACCTGTCACGCACACTAGTACAAAAAAGTTGGCCTGTCACTTTTGCTCATAAACAGTACGAAACTCTAGATATCACTACATAGTATAAAACAAAGTCGCTATCTCTGTCCCTATGTCCCTTTGTATGCTTAAATCTTTAAAACTACGCAACGGATTTTGATGCGGTTTTTTCAATAGATAGAATGATTCAAGAGGAAGGTTTATATTTAAAATAACATTCATTAAATAGTGGAGAAATACTGCTATTTTTGAGGTTTCTAATGTGATGTCGTTAATTATCTTTTTTTTCCGCTTACATTGCAAACGCAGGCTGAACCCTATGAGATTTATCTAAATAATGTACTAATTATTTGTACACATTGAAAAGGTCTACAGAAAAATCCGCAATGGTATTATGTCTATCTCTTATGGATATCCCACAATAATTTTTTTTTGTTTATACCCGTGCGAAGCCAGAGCGGGCCGCTATGTTTTTATAAACAATGTTCACAGTTTTTCTGTAGTGTATATTGTATCAGCATTGCACCCGTGCGAAGCCGGGGCGGGTCGCTAGTAAATAAATAAAATAAAAAACTAGATATCGCGCTCCGTCCTTCAAAAAGTTCTTCAAAAAGCACGAACGCAGCCACTAATCGCGTCGGTTTTATTTGTAAACTATTCGAGTCGTGCCGCTACTTATGTAGAATTAAAGCCGCTAACAAATAAAAAAAAATTGTTAGCACTTCTTTAAAATTTCCTTTTTTCATGCGTCATAAACCGGTCATAACTTTTGCTATTTTTAATGTGCATTTTTTTGGTATTTTTGCATGAATACTTATAAGTGTGTGTACCTGCCAAATGCCCAACTTATCCCACAGGGTTTTCGTAACATTATGATTTATGACACGGGAATTCCTCACGTACGATTTAGTCGATTATTCCGACTATAGTTTGCATTTCGGCAGTGCTATGCGCCACGCAGGCGCGCGCGCACTCGCCTCGAGAAAGACCGCCGAATGCGGTTAAAACTATAGTCTATCATAATGTGTGAACACTACGCCAGTTTCCAAAATAAAAAAAGGGTTTTCGTAACTCCCTGTATAATAATAATGATAATAAATAAATTCGGGACACTTTCACACACGGTCGCCTGACCCCAAACTAAGCAAAGCTTGTACTATGGTTGCCAGGGACTGATATACGAGTACATACGTACTTAAATATTTTTAAATACATACTTAAATAGATATTAACACCCAGACATAGAACAAACACAAATGTTCATCACATAAATGTTTGCCCTAAGTGGGAATCGAACCCACGCCCCCAAGCTCAGAAGGTAGATTCACTACCAACTGAGCCACCGAGGCAGTCAAATGTACTTACATATTATGTAAATGTTTCAGTGCTGTGACCTTTCTGGCAGCGACCTCCACGAAGCAAACCTCCGCGGCGCCAACCTCAAAGACGCGGCCTTCGAGCTCATGCAGACTCCCTTACACATGTCACAGACCATCAGATAGAATCTTACTGTCTTCGATCAGATATAGGATTCACTGGTAGAGGATGAAGTGATAAAGATTAAGAAAGGGATGCTTAGATGGTTTGGACACATTGAGAGAATGAATGAAAGGAGATTGACGAAACAGGTTTACATGGCGAGTGTGGATGGGCAAGTCGGTGTCAACCTAGGCGCACGTATCTCGACCAAATTGAAGACGTCTTAAAGAAAGGCCAGGTCAAGAGTACCCATAACCGACGAGCGTGTGTGAAAAGACTCATGAAAGTGGAAGACGCGAAAGATGTATACCAGGATCGTAGCAAGTGGAGAGAAGTGGTCTCTGCCTACCCCTATGGGAAAGAGGCGTGACATACAAATGCGTCTGTCGGGCAATTGCGTCTTTAGAGAATTATTGACAAACCCTTCACAAATTCGGCAACTAACGCCATCTAGTACAGATTATACTAAAGTTTCCTTCCTTCTTGTCCTTCAAGTTTCCTCCGCAGCTCGTCGTGTACACCAATGACTGTTCAGTAGGCCTCGCCTCAATATTTTGTCGACTCTTTTTAATGAGACAGAAGTACGAGTATATTCACATGTAGCGTTCTCACGTTCTCACACGACAATTGATGAGAAGGTTTTGTCTAGGTCTGCTGGACGCGTTTGGTGATTAAATGTGCGTCAGCTCTCAATGAGGGTATTCCAAAACGATACACTTTATGTGGCAGTACTAAAATATTTTTTTTAAAAAAGTACGTTGAGTCCCTCCGCGCGGAAGAAGTGAAACTTCTGTGTATCTTACTTTCTCTCTCCCTCTTGCGTTGGAATATTGGACACTACTCGTTGCTCTCGCTCGCGCTGGCCTGTAACAGGTATACTACGCGCATGCGTTCGAGTGCCTCCCATTCACTCTCGCTCTGTCTCTTTCTACTCACCCTCCTCAAGAGCGTTAAACGTTTAACGCAACCTTGTTAAAGTCGCATTAGAAGTTTCACTTCAAAAACAGTGCTAGTTCAGAGTTGCAGTTTAAGTAGCGCTCTGATGGCAGAAAAAAAATTAACCGTCATTACTAAACCACATAATTTTTGTCATCAGTCAGATATATCTGATGGAAGAGCATGAAATCAAAATTATCGGTATAGGCTGTACTTAGCCAAAAGAGGGTCATTGTACTCACCATTATGAACAACTTTAACTATAGAGTCGACCAAAATCTCGTAATAAAATCAGCTGTTTCAAACAAAAAGCTCATTGATCGTCGACAAAATGTATGGAACAGCTGTTTTTTTTTTCGATATCAGTGTTGACCCCATAGTAAAAGTTGTTCATAATGATGAGTACAGTGGCCCCATTTCGACTTAGTACACCCTTTTCTGATAACCCTGTAATGTATAATGAAATATATCTGATCGGAGTTCATGCCTTATTGATTCACATAAGCAGTGTTAGGTTAGCTTAGATTCATTAGTGTTGTATGCGATTCTGTACCTTATTGTAAGAGGAAGAAATCTTCCAAAACGATCACTGAAATAGGTACTTCATATATTTATTTTATTAGGTAAGTACCTAATTAAACTAAATAATTAATCGGGTAATGAAGCGATCCTATTGGTTTAAGTCCACCTGCTTAAATCGTTACACATCCTTGCACCACTTACCTTCTGGTCTCAGATCAACCTAGAGAATAAGATGGCGCACGGCGGATGATTTAGGTGAAGCCAAAAACCATCCAAAAACTACGCTACTGTCGTATATGTACACAACTCGCACACATTGACGCAAAAAAACTAGCTAAGGTTGTACGAGTATTTTGAAACGGAAATGGCTATAGAGTTTGGGAATTAATATTACTTTTCGTGCAATTGTAAATGTTTTTCATGGCAACACCACGCGCACACGTTTAAAAAGAAGTTGCTTCAGCGAGATAAAACGCAGTGTTCCATCTTTTCCTCTAGGTTGATCTGAGCTTCTGGTGGAAAAGTAGCCTTAAAACCGTATTCAAAAACTTTACTTAAATAAGTAAATGCTAAGTACAACCTTTCTCAGTACATTAACATGGAAGCTGCCATACATTTTCTGTACTCTGCGTTCGAGCGCTCATAGTAATGTTTGTGAGTACCGCGCTAATGTCGACTCTTTATTGAGACAGACGTATGTTTACACATAGCCTTGTCACGTTCTCGCTTGACAAAATTTGACGCGACGAATTTTGTCGCGCGCATATTCTATTAGGCCTGAGTAAGTGTAATAACCCTAACACATTTTTATTCTGTTATGTACTGTAAATGTAAGCATACAGAAAATGATTTATGTACCTAAGTACTGAACGTAAAAGTATTATTAATTTTAATTTATTCGTATTGACATTTGGTAGGTGTGTGGAATAAAATATTATTTTGCGTTTTACAATTTATTTTGTTTTACAATTTATTTACCTACTTACCTTACTTTATTTACTTTCTATTATAATCTTTGTCGTGTCATGATGCTTACAACGTTTAGAGAAGAAAGAAAGAATTTGGCAAGAAAATAGATCTGCATATCTGGTATTCACAATCATTCGGAAACGTTTCCGTTCGGATTCCAAAAAATTATATGTATATAAATAATCTATGTGTGTTTTCATCCCACGCTGATAAAAATATAATGTTAGTTCTGCTACTGTATTGGGAGTCTGTTCCGTTCGAATTACAAAAAAAAAATCAAATTATTCGAATCTCAGTCCATATTCCTAAGTTTTTAAACGTGATTAATTCTTCCGATCAGATTTATATGCTTGATTCCTTATTCCAAAATGTATAAAAGTAGACTGAGATTCGAACAATTTGAGTTTGAAATTTCTGGGATCCGATCGAAAATGTTTCCAAATGTTTGTGAATAGCACCGCAGGGCAGGAAAGTGGACCGAACTGATCGGTGGGGATTTGTTTACACGATGCACAATGATAACACAAGTCGAGCCAACGTTCTGTCAGCGCGCCTTTTTTATGAAGAATAGGCCAACATTTGACCACCCAACTTGACTGACGTGAAGCGACATAATAAGGCGTTTTATGATGAAGCACGAAGACTTAGAAGTACCTACTTTGATCTGTGTCAAAAACTGAGAAGCGACGGAACGTGCTAGCTTAGGCGAGCCGCGCCAATCTTTCCCAAAACTAGGTACGCGGGTAGCTATTCCTGCGCGTAAGATGAGATTTTATCTTGGTCACTCTCACACCTATGACGTTTTAAATGAGAGCAACAAGGACGAAAAAAGGTGAGATGAGAATCTCAAATCTCCGGATAGGGTCCGCGGTTAAAAGGCGCGTGGTGCGGCGCAGCGCAGCGCAAACTCGGCTCGTGCTAGAACGCGCCGTTTAACCGTGGCTTTACAAGTCAAGTTTATTCTAATTTAATTTAGTAGGTATCAAGCCTACCTATGAAAATAATAATCGCCATACAATAAAAGTAATAACCTCAACTCGGGTAATAACAATATTACAAGCAAAAAACGAAAACTAGTGTCGTAGAAGATAGTTCATAGAGTAAATTATCTGTTTACTTCTATGGCTTACTTTTAGAAAGCCAAAAAAAAGGTTTGCTCTTTTTTTGTTACAGACTTCCAATCTCAGAACAATAATTAAAGCATACCAACTGCTTTAGTTATGCTTCCAAAACAGTACTTAATGAAAGTCTGTGGTCTTTTTGACCACCAACTCGCCTGATGTTACGCGACGTGGTCTAAGATGGAGCACGAAAATCTGGAAGGTAATTTACTCTAGCCTTGTCTATAGAGTATAATTATTTATACTGTGCTGCATATAATTATACTCAACTATACCAATAAATCTGTGCAACAAAATAGATAGGTGGGTTTTGAAATGGTGATTAGCATTTTCTATCATTTGAATTTCCCGCTGTTCGAATACGTTCGGATACACGCTGAACGAGTAGCCGCCATTGTTTTTAGTTTTTATTTAGCATGTTGGTAGCATTGTGAAAAGAGATGAGGTTCAAAATCGACTAAAAAGGATCAGGGCTCTATTCTGGCGCCACTCGAGATTAGCTCGTTCACTCTCAACTAAAAATCAAGAAATAGAGATATTAAAAAAAAAAAAAAACATTTAGGCCACTTCTGCTAGTTTTTTCAATGTTGCTAGTGTGTTCACTATAAAAAAAGTCCTCTAGCCACAGTATTACCTCGCGTAGTAGGGTTCGTATGAGTTTTCATAGTTTAAGTATTTTTTTTTCGTTTGCGTTTGGCTCCATACTTTTAACATAATTCCCTAACGCGTCCGCCAGAGGCGGCTTTTTGAAATGTGTGGAGCCAAATGAAAACGAAAAAAGAATACGTATCTATCACAACTCATAATAACCCCACTCGTAGCAAGCGATGCCAACGTACAGGCAGATAGAATGACATTTTGTCAGAGGACAAATTGGAACGGAAGTAAGTCGTGTCCCAGACAGACGCGGTGGCCGCCAGTGGGCTGCCAATGCGAAGTCTATTGGCCGCCACCGCAAGCCACGTCTGTCTGAGAGGTGCCTTAGATATTCAAAAAATATAACATTTAGGTTTTATTAGTGATCACGTTTATTTTTAAATTCTTCGATGTCAAACGTTTCTTAGGGTGGCATGAGTATGTACATTTTAAATGTGTAATGCTTGTTATTAGGGTCAAATTTAACAATAGTAATATTCTACTGACAAGAAGTTTTGTGTCACTGCTTATCGTATTTACAGTGATAGTACCACGGGCAACAAACTCAAATCTAAATATTGCAAGTAAATGTCCGTCCAAAGTAAATCCGCCAAAATTCTTAATTATTATGGCCTTGAATTATGGGCTGAACAAACGTCCACCACATTGTATGCAGCCTCCGCGTTTTTTAAAGCTAGCCATAATGCACCTAATTAAGCAAGTATTGAACCATCGCTTTAGCAAAATTACATGGCAAGTACACAGTCAGAGCGACAACTCACGATGAACGACGATAATGTCCATATTAGTTTTATTTGACAATGTTATAATATTTGTAAAGAAAAATAGAAAAAAATAAATACATACGATTAAAAAAAGAAATTATCACAAAGAGTGGTGTGAAGACAAACTTTTGAAAAGTTAGTAATTTTCTCATGTTTTGAAATTTGTTTTTTAAGAATTATAATTTATTGTAATTATTTAGGAATCGATGAAAACACTTACTTGAAATACATTAGTCGCTCGAGGAAGACAAGTGACAAATGGAAACTATGCGTGACTGTCGCACACGTTTGATAATACCTACGCTCAGCTCAAGCAAAACCGAGCGCCGGGCAAAAATATTATTATTGACCTAGCAAGCTTTAGCAAGCGAAGCGTTTATGCTTCAGCTTTGACAAAAATGCTTTCGTAGGACCGAATTCTGTCTGGATTTCTGTACGGATCTCTGTCTGGATCTTTGTCTTCCTCTAAAGGCCCTATTTTGTTTAAAAAAAAATCTCCGCCAATTTCAAAAAAATATACAAACTGAATCGACGAAAAAATATATTTAGGTAATTATTGCACCTATCTACAAAATTTCATGAGAATTGGTAAAGAAATGCGAACTGTAGAGGAAGTCAGAGATCCGACAGAATCCAGACAGCATTCGATCATACGAATGTATTTTTGCCAAAACTGAAGCAAAGACGCTTCGTTCGCTAATGAGGGGTTTTATTGGGTGACTAAAGCCTCATGATTTTTACCACGCGGTGAAAATCGACCGCCTAAATGGCAATTCGGTTAGGTCACAAGTGACTAAAGCCAAGTGA
Organism: Peribatodes rhomboidaria; assembly: GCA_911728515.1. Lineage (NCBI taxonomy): Eukaryota > Metazoa > Arthropoda > Insecta > Lepidoptera > Geometridae > Peribatodes > Peribatodes rhomboidaria. The sequence goes on from OU452190.1 coordinate 7,312,080, forward strand.
TTTGTGAAGGGACTAGCCGTACGGCGAAAATCAACCCGTGTAAATCCCTCATTAGACGTTATCTTCGCATGCTGGCTCAAGTAGGAGAAGCAAGCACAAATTTCAAATTCTTAAAAATAGTCATAAAGTCGATTATTTCTTTCTCATCTCTAGTAGATTTTTTCGCCGTCAGGTTGGCAATATTTATTTTTTATTCGCGTTCTATTTTTGTGTGTGACGGTTCCTGTCCGGCAAAGAAGGATTTTATTTTCCAAATAACTTTGATGATTTTCGTTTAAATCATCGCGATTCCTTGTAAAACTTCCTCCCGATTGCGGTAAAAAATAAAAATGCAGAACGGAGACGACGCGCCGGCGGCTGCTGAAAATGGTAAGTTTCACACTGTTGTCAAAGAAAATATTGCAATAACAATCGTAAAATCCGCATTTTCCGGCGATGTAAACTAATATTTCATTAGAAAGTCGCAGAAAACGTGTAAAATTGCATTTTAGTCGTCAGAGCACATGTTTTTTTAAGTACCCACTTTAGCATTTTATTAGAAAAATCACGATGTCCATTGAATGCGATGTTGTAAAATGTTTTAGATTGGTGTGCGCTAGTAATTTCACTTGCATTTAGTTGTTCCGTGCATCGCTTGCTGCGTTTTGGGTGGTTACCTCTGCTAGTAATTATTGAAACTCGTGGGTAAGATAATTGGAGTGTGAACAAAGTGACTCACATTCTGTTCTGCCCACATCTTTTGTAAAAGTGCATTTGATTTATTAGGCAGAGAATCGCGAGTGCACGACGCATAACACATTCTGCCGTAATAAAAATCGAGTAAATAAGCTAAAACAAGATAAAATCGTTTCCATATCCTCTTTAATCATTCCTTATTTATCTACCTACCTTAAAAATAATTGTGAGGTCACTTTAGATTTTCTATTTGCATTGAATCATCGGTCTGTTTGAAGGTCTTGATTGAAGGAAAATACTATGTTATCTTGTGAGTTAAGTAAGAGCTGTGTTTATTTACTGCATGCTCTCGACTTGTGTATACTTGCATAATTATAACATGTAACTGATTAGGTACTGCTTCTTTGGATTTCCCAAATATTTTAAATGCAAAAATATGTATTTGCTCCTCAGTTAGTTTCTTGGATGCTCATAACTAAACTTATCTTGTTTGAATTTGGTAAATAATTGAATTTCGTAAATAAGGAGGCAGGTACCTATTGTTCAATTTGAGGATTGACATTTTATTCTGGTCTAATGCAGAGAAACTAAAATTATCTGTAAAAAGTAGGGTACAACTCATATTTAACTTCAGCGCACCTGGTTAGTGTCAACAGAACTCAAGCTTGCTACAAATACAAATAATTTATTTCCAAAAAGACAATTTCAATTAACCACATAAACATTTTATGTACTTAGAGCTTTACTATGGAAACTAACATGGTTTTTACACATTATGATTTATAACACAGGAATTACTCACATGCGATTTAGTTGATTATTAGAAGGCGCACACTCGCCTTGATGAAGACCGCCGAATGCGGTTGAAACTGTAGTCAGAATAATCGACTAAATCATACGTGAGCAATTCCCGTGCTATAAATCATAATACTTAGAGCTTACTTAAACATAAATGGTTACAATGTTGCTTGTGGCCCTGCACTAGGAGACCTGTATCGCAGGGACCAACATTAATGCGAAAACCCAAAGATAATGAATGGTAGTACGATTATTGATAATGCAGATATAATGTGCCTTACTCTGTCTACTTTACTGCAAAAACTTAAACTTGACTACCTACCCACGTTTGCAACATTTAAATGACATGGCCGAAGAGTGGGTGAAATTAGTGATAGGTCAAGAATATGCTAAAATAGTTACCAATCAGTGGTTGGATGACCTTGTTCCTAAATATGAAATGTCATAACAATAATTATAAAATAAAATCACTAAGTGGAAAGTAAAAAATATAGACAGTCATTAGAATCATTAGAATTGAATTGCAAAATGTTTTATTGTTTCTTTTTATTTTGAAAAAAAAAACCTTTGTCAGGAAATTCGGTCTTGAAGGCAGGAAAGAGAGGTAGATGATATTATTGGCCTAAGGTGATTACTAATAAGGTTCTCATTGATCCATTTAGGTAAGGAATTCTGAAAATCAACTAACAATATCATGATCAACATAGACAACATTGCTTAAATTTTAATAATTACAAAAGACAAATAATAGAAGTTAAAACAATAGTTTTAATTTAAAACACTGACAACAGGTAGCAATATTAATGTATTGATAGCAAATCCATTTCTACAGCATTCAATAGCCTCATGTGACACAAATAAATGTGTGAACAGGTGTATCAACTAAAGTATGAATTGCCTTGGCTACACACTATTATAGGTATGTGAGGCGACTTAGGGCGCGTGTAGAAAGTATGTGTGTCCTGTGAAAATGGGCTATAAAAACTCGAGTCTTATAAAAGGTTTTTATACGCTTTGGGCTAAAATTTCAATTGACTTAGGCCCTGTTCGGAACGCTCAATTGATAAACTTAAACTTGCTAAAAATTAACCTGTTGTTGTTGCTGCTCTCAGCTCATGTTCAAAACTTTAGGGTACTTCAGATTTAGAATTTTAGCATTCTGAATAGGGCCGAATAGATACATTGTATGCCATTGAAAATTTCGAGCCTTTTTATGACGTGTCCTGGTGGTGGGGGTGACCTTTCCAGTCCACAAAAGTTGCAGAATTTTCCAATAGCTTTGCCTATGAATATTTTTGATACTAATAAAATTACATAAGGATGTATCTACCTATTTCTTTCATCATCCATGAATCTTAGGTAGTAACAGGCTGAAATCAGTATCGGTAATAATTTACCATGAAGACATTTTGTTCCAACCTAGTTTAAACATTCATAATATTTTGCTAAAGTGTAATGAATAATTACCTTAAAAACACATAATATTGCCTACATACTCACAGCGAGAAGTTTAATTAAAACTCAGAGACTTAGGGAAACCTATCACATTCTCAGTCTTGAGTGAGCTAGGGGTGTCTTTCTGAATGTGTATTTGTAGGGGTGTAATACTTGAGGCCCACTTGCATAAGGTATAAGTTCTTAAATGCAGGGTAAATTAACTTAGAAAATGTTTAAATGTTACTCTAATGCGGATCCACCTGCAGAAGCATGGGTTATCTTTTAAACGGGAGTTAATTGCTTATCAGAGGTTAACTGATTACTTATCTTGCCCACCAAAAGTTAGAAGCTAATTTCTCAAGGTTAACCTCAGTCAACGTAATACACGAGTGACATTTATAACATTTTAACGATGGAGTTATTAAAACCCTGCGTTTAAGACTTTAATCTTCTATAACTGACCTTAAGTGAATTAAAAATAATATAAAAAGCAGAGCAAAACAGAGTTCCCGTCATTCGTGTTAACAATTTTTGGACTTTTGTTGATATTTTAAAAACTGCTAGACCAATTTCGATAAAATTTATATGAGACTACAATGATACCACAGTATGATCTACCAAACAAAAGAATAATCATTAAAATCGATTCACAACAGGCGGAGTAATCGTGTAACATACATACAAAAAAAAGACACATTCGAATTGAGCACCTCCTTTTCGGAAGTCGGTTAAAAATAACGAGTCAAAGTACAAGTTCTGTGTTCCAAAAAAGTTAAATTGTACCAAAGAAAATGGAATGCATAAACACGCGCGACAGATTTTGTCGTCTGAACGCGGCCTATAATTAATGCCTGTTTACGCTGTTCACAAAAAGCTGTAGGTATCATTCCAATTTCATTCTATTTTTTGTCCCAAATCATAGACAGTTCGGAACCATTGTGCGTCGAATCGTGAATCATTCTTATCTCTCGCCATCGGTACTATAGGTATTTATAGATTAATAATAAATAGGAGCACTTAGTTGAATCGTAATGAGATCTAAGTGACATAGGAATAGATAGGAAACTATTGATAGATCTTTATATATAAATATATATATCTTATATATAAATATATATATATCAATTACTTGTGACGTTGTTTGTCCGCTATAGACTACTAAACTACTTAACCGATTTCAATCAAATTTGCACACCGTGTGCAGTTCGATCTAACTTAACAGATAGGATAGCTCACATATATATATATATAAATAATAATAAACGCGAACGAAGTCGCGGGGTGACAGCTAGTATATATATATATATATTTATAATGGATTGGCTGTGGGTTATAGCCGTTTAATAGGAATGTGACAAGCGTACATTGTCAACAATAGCTTCGTCGACACCCTGGTTAGCACGAGCCGAAGACGTTGTCTTTCCATTGTTCTTATCGCTCACTAAATATCATTTGTTTTTGCTTTGTTAGCAATAAAACCGCCCTTTGCACCTATACTTGCTTAGTTTAGTTAGTATGTCAATAGCCAGAGGGAGTGGAGTCGAACTCAGCTGACGGCACGCACCAATTTGTTCATTGTGTGAACATATGTGCGTATGTTATGTCATCTGCTACATGTCTGGAGCCCGATGTATGGCGACAGGCTCGCTCCCTGTCACATTTGGGACTGAATATCGTCCGGCGATGTGGGTGTTGTATTATACCTCCGCAAGCCCCCTCGGGGGAAAGGCGTGACGATATGTTAGCGATAAATCCGCCCTTTGCACCTATACAGAATAGAATACTTTATTGTGACAATGTACATAGACAGAAGAGGAAGACACATATAAGACGCACAAAATACACAACCACATTGTCACAGAACCGGCCCCAACTCAGCGTGTTGCTGATTGTACACAACCAGCGCTGGTTTTCTGTTGGGCCCGGCAAGTGATTTGCTTACTTGCTTAGTTTAGTGTTTAGTTTTATATTTCATTTGGTGTCAATTGTTTTGTATTGTATTGTAAATGTGACAAAAGCTAAATTACGGATATGTTTGTCTCTTACTCGCGGGATAAAAAATGTGTTTGTCCACAGCTGCTGCCCATGATCTTGAGTGTTCTTAGCCCTTAGTTCTAGTTCTTTCTGCAACTTGTCTTTGTCTCTCTCGTTTGAACAGTCATAGGAGTAAAAGTGACCGAATCTCATCTCACGCGTCAAGTATAGGGGGTCTGGGCTAAGAACACTCGACTAATGTAAATAACTGGCACATTCCAGCGGCTTGGACAAATGGCATTCACTTCCAAGCTATAATACTTCTACCATCGCTAACGTTCGAACGTTGCTGCTGACTGGACTAGTTGACGATAAGATCACGACATTTCTATAGCTCGTAATTCGTCCAATCAGGAAGTATCGTGCAGACGTTTGCGATTGTAGAAGTAGGATCTTTAGAGGCGTATGCAACTTGCCTAGGCCTCCAAGGCCAAATTTCATAAAGCTGATGTACAATTGTGCAGACGAAGTATTTATCGAAAATTCGGCAACTTACTGGTACTGCCTATTTTTGAATTCATCTATTTTCAAACGTTAAAACATAATATAAATAAAATTAAAATAAATTAAATTGCTTTCAAAATGCTCAAACCACCGACCATGCACATTGTACAGTTTTTACAACGAATCTTATTAACTAGTAACCCGCTCCGGCTTCGCATGGTCTGGTCTTGGTCTGGTCATGGTCATCTATAAGTAGGGTCGGACTGGCCACACAGTCAGGATAGCATTTGCCAGCCGGGCCCGAGCCAGCACGGGCCCCCCTCGGATTTGGCTTGCTGGGCTGGCCGCAAGCCAGAAGGTAGGTAGGTTGGGAGCTACACCCCGTCTCGGGCCCCTGGCTTGTAAGAAGCCACCCGGGCCCTTCCAGCTCTGTCCGACCCTGTCTATAAGCTTTTAGTGATACATTATCAAATTGACAGTAAACACCACCTTAAAATCCCTGGCGTGGTGTAGAAGCTTGGGCGTCTGTCTAGACGCTGAAAGCTAGAAATACTAGAAATGTTATCTAACCAATGCACCTTCCCCCAGCCAAGAAGCCAGTGCCAGAGGAGGTGACGAAGCAGTCCTTCCGCATCAAGATATGGCGCCACCTCGAAGCGAACGGGCTGGCCATGTTCCCGCGCCCAGTCTACAACCGGATCCCGAACTTCAAGGGAGCCCCGGAGGCGGCCGCCAAGCTGGCCGAGCTGGACGTCTTCAAGAACGCGAACACTGTTAAAGTGAACCCGGATAAGCCGCAGGAGCCCGTCAGGTATGTCATCTTCATTAGTCTTTTACGTCTCACTGCAGGGACACCGACCTACCTTCCATCGAGGGTGATTGGGCCGTTATCCATCACGCTGGCTCATTGTGGGTTGGTGGATGTCACAAATCTTTCGAATTATTAATTCTTGGACATGTCGGTTTCCTCACGTTGTTTTTATTTCACCGTTAGAGAACGTTTCACATATAAATGCACATGATTTTTTATACAAGAGAAATGTTAGTTGTTACCGAACTAACGACCTCTGGATCGGAAGGTGCGTTTCATCCCACTTGGCCAACACGATTCATAGGTAAGGGGTATGCTTTATTTTAATCCGAACTATTCTAACAGAGTGATATTCAATCTCACCATTTTTCGTCCTTGTTGCTCTCGTTTGAATAGTCCAAGGTGTGAGAGTGACCAACATAAAATCTTATCTCTTCTCACGCTTAGGAATAGAAAAAATTGTGTGTAAATTCTTTTCACTACTATTGTACTAGAACTTTTCACTACTATATGTTCATGTACTAGAATTCAACATTCCTAGGATTTAAAAAATAATTAATAATATTGTTAACTAGCTGCGCCCCGCGGTTTCACTCGCGGTTGAAAAGTATACTATTTGCTATTATAGACTATAATCTATCTCCGTGCCAAATTTCATCCAGATCTGTTTAGCTGTTCTGGCGTGAAAGAGTAACAAACATCCATCCATCCATTCTTACAAACTTCCGCGTTTATAATATTAATAGGATAGGATATTTATTTAAGCATGTACTTATTTAAAAATATCTTATTATGTAGGTAGGTATATCAGTCTCTGGCAGCCATAATACAAGCTTTGCTTAGTTTGGGGTCAAGCGACCGTGTGTGAAAGTGTCCCGAATTTATTTATTAATTTTATTTATATTTTAGCTTCTTGGCTTTCTCAGCTTTCTCGGTTTACTAAGTCTTTTTCACGGCGTATTGCAGCACCAATCGAGCGAAGCCGTTGGCAGCCCACGAGTCTTCCAATAAACAAACTGACAAACACACGATATTGTCTAGCGAAGTATCTAGATATAGTTTGGATAGCTTAGTGGAGATATTTTCGTCTCGCTCCGCGTCCGGTCGTTGAACTGAAATTCGCACTTTTACTTTTTCACCGGGGAATGTACTATGTGCCCACTGAAAGATGCTATTATATGCTGCTGTAGGTGGGGAAGTTCAGGGACGTTCGACTTTAGGGTTGTCATTGTTGAGGAAATCGGGCTCGTTGAGGTTGTTGATAGTTAAATTTCGCACTTTTACTTTTTCACCGGGGAATTTACTATGTGCCCACCTCAGATCAATCTAGAGGAAAAGGTGGAACACTGCGTTATGTCTCGCTGAAGCCACTTCTTTTTCAATGTGTGTGCGTGGTAATGTTGCCATGAAAAACTTTTACAATTACACGAAAACTAATATTAATTCCCAAACTCTACGTTAGCCATTTCCGTTCCAATATACAAACTTAGGAGATTGAATATTTTAATACTGCACATATTTGTAAGAGTTTAATGTTATGGCATTTTCAAAATTGACTTGAAAACTGCACAGTTTTTATTAAAAAGAACCTGTAAATGTAATCCTGGCCACACTTTTATAATGCACTATGTATATTTATGTACATGAAATTATACCATTTAAACCAATGCACATAATGTGAGATAAGAATGACCAAGCGAGTTACGTAGTTTTTTTGCGTCAATGTGTGAGTGTTGTGTACATATACGACAGTAGCGTAGTTTTTGGATGGTTTTTGGCTTCACTTAGATCACACGCCGTGCGCCATCTTATTCTCTAGGTTGATCTGAGGTGCCCACTGAAAGATGCTGGTATATGCTGCTGTAGGTGGGGAAGTTCAGGGACGTTCGACTTTAGGGTTGTCATTGTTGAGGAAATTGGACTCGTTGTGGTTTTTGTTGATGGTTAAAATTATTCTGTAGGCCCCGGTTGTTTGTCCTGTAATAACACTTGCCAAGCGCGCCAAATGATGCCAGAGGCCTTAGGGCGGCCTAAAGTCTGGCTTACACTAAAATTATCATTGTGGGAGTAATAGAAATAAACAAATAAGCTATATACCTATAGTCAGTTTCTTTTTTAACTCTATTAACTCCCGAGTCAATACTTCAATAATTTTGCTTCCATTATGGTAGGTAGGTACATGCAGTCCTTAAAGGTACGAGTAAATCACATAAAATTGTATCACATAATGACCCTGATAGGGTATGACAACATTGTTCGGACTGGATTTATTCTAATAAATATTTGTCGGTTAAGAATTCGTCTAGAGTATAAAAAATTTTTTGATCAATATATATTTTAGCGTTTTAATAAATTTGACCTCATCCTCTATGTTTTTTAACCATTTAGATAATTTATTCTAAATTTTAATAGACGGTGGGTTTGGGTCGGAACCACGTATTTTTAATCGGGAGTTTGGTAAAATTAGTTTATGTTTGCAGTTAGATATCTTAAATGATAATGTCGCTGATCAGCAAGTTTTGGAAAAAATAGGGGAGTCTCGCTGCAAAAGTTTTCTTTTTTATTGTGGAATGTTTTAGTAAAAATGTTATTATAAAAGTAATTCTTAGGAAATTATTGTCTTGATATCCTTGTCCTAAAATGTCAGATCAGGGGGGCTATTCCTGCGCGTGAGATGAGATGTGATTTTATCTTGGTCACTCTCACACCTTTGACGTTTCAAACGAGAGCAACAAGGACGAAAAAAGGTGAGATGAAAATCTCAAATCTCCGATTAGGGCCATGATCGGAAACGTTTCCGAATGGTTGTGAATACCACCGCAGGCGTTCATAGGTACTGTATGTAGAAGTTTTAGGCCATACGACCATGGGCCAAGTTTTTCGAGCTGAGCGGCGTTGCCAATGTAGGTAGGTAGGTATTGTACGGCTAGAGTTTTCTATACAAACTGAGGTATAGTCCGCGCCGTCCATGTAGTCTTACACTCTACTCTTCCCAATCGCTTGCATTACGGTGCGCAACTTGAGCGATGCGTTTTTCAACTTGGCATGGCTCGGCTTGGCTTGGCTCGGCTCGGCTCGGCTCGGCTCGGCTCGGCTCGGCTCGGCTCGGCTCGGCTCGGCTCGGCTCGGCTCGGCATGGCTCGGCTCGGCTCGGGACGGCTCGGCTCGGCACGGCACGGCACGACGCCCTTAATCTCGCCGGCGCGGCGCGGAGCGGTGCCGTGCCGTGCCGTGGTAAATGGAACTACGCCAAGTGGGAGGAGTCTTCGTGGATAGCGCGGGCTATACTTCAGTACAACATCAAAAAAAACGCAGTCCCAAAGACCTACGCTTGCCGCGGCGTGATTCGGTTTATATGTGGCTGCCACTCCACACCTACATTTTCAATTACAACGGCTAAAAATGCATAGGTATCACGTGTTGTTCACGACATATTCCAGATCGCACTATTTCGGGCTGTACCTAGATTTCTGTCTAGACTTGACAGCGATTAATTGGGTAGCATAGCTTATTTATTCGTAATTTCAATTTAATTTCTAAAGAAAATCTGCGTAGTTATAGGTTCATTGAAAAAATAATTTGTTGAGACACCATGCATGAGCGTTTCGTAAGCTCTTTCTCCTTAGTAATATCATAAACGCGAAAGTTTGTAAGAATGGATGTTTGTTACTCTTTCACGCCAGAATGGCTAAAGAGATCTGGATGAAATTTGGCACAGAGATAGATTAGTCTCGGATAGCACATAGGATACTTTTTTACCGCGGGTGAAACCGAGGGGCAAGCAGCAAGCAGTTCATATTTTAACTTCAAGGAAATTAGATTTACTTCCAAACACAAACAAAACTATTTGAATAATATTCGGGACACTTGCACATACGGTCGTCTGACCCCAAACTAAGCAAAGCTTGTACTAATTTGAAATTGACTGTTCTGAAAAAAAAGGTAACACACTCTTACAAACAACCTCCTACCCAAACGCATCATTAGCAACCTTTGTTTAACTTAAGTGCCTATTACATTACGCAATTTATTGAACCCTGTCCCTGCCTGAAACAGGGGAAGTCGTAACCACTCAATCGTCCGATTTCGGGACCCTAACTCCCTGTTTTATTACACTGCCCTCTACCCTGCGAGCAGAGTCCGAGAAACCGCCTAATGCCACTTTATTGTGATTAATTTAAAAAAAATGCATTCTTATCTCTCAGGGCGAAAGCATAATATTAATGGATCAACCATCCAACCCATCACGAAAGCAGACAAGACACGCTTCGTCTATTTCCAACAGCAGAACAATCAAATAAAATGTATCAAAATTTGTAAAATGTGTATCGAATGCGCAGAATAACATGCAACGCTGGATACTGGTCCGGTACATTACATAAACCATGACCGATTTCTTGGGCAACACATTCTTTATTGAGTGTTTTATAAGTTTCAGTTCAGCGGCTTGCATGAACGTGGTAACTCTTTCTTGATTTTTATCGTGAAATAATTGTATTATCAGACTTTCCCACATTTTTGTGGTTAATAATTATTGTAAATCCATCATGATACTGAACACCATGATCCAAAAATACAAGGTCTAGCATTCCGGGAGCAAACACGTAATGACGTCACTCGTCATCGTAGTCCATCTCTTTCGAACTTGTTGTAAATGACTTCTTTCGGTCTTTCTTATGCATCGATTGACGTCACTACGTGTTGCCCACGTGGCCGGAATTCTATACCTGGCGGAGTATATTATTATACCATGCATAACACTACTATTTTGTTAAGTATCTTAGGTGCAGTCGTTCAAGTAAAAATGTAACTGTACTTCTTGCGGAGTCGGGTAAAAACTCGTAACTACACAGCGACAGAAAACCGAGTAACTTTCACATTAGTAACGTTGCTTTTCTAGGTATTTCTAACTAAATAAAATCTTAATTTAATTAATAATAAATTCACGTTTTCTGCTTTACGCATTGCTTTTAGTTTTAGCTTAGGTATACAGTTTGTTTTTTACCATAGGATATCATTGTATGACCAACATTTCTATGGAACAGAATCAGCTACTTGTTTTTCGCGATTGCATTGTTAGTCCGATAACAAAAGTTGGTCATAATGATGAGTGTAAAGAAGTGTGGGTGTTGTATTACACCTCTTCCAGCCCCCTTGGGGGAAAGGCGTGACGATTATGTTATGTTAAACATTCCCAATATGTGTCCGTTGTTTAAAGATACACCCAGTAAAAGTTGTTCATAATGATGAGTACAATGACCCCTTTTTGGCATAGTAACACACAATACCGATAACCTTGTATAATAACTATCTGGATTATAATATGAGACTAATTTTTTCACCTTCCAACCACTCTGCTATTCTTCCGCTAAGACATCACCATGATTTAATATTCATATCAGTCTTATCGAAAATCAACTGAAACAATAAAATTATATTATTATGTTTATCTTATATCTTGAAATATCTGACAGTACCATTTCCCGGGCTAATGATAATTATACGTTTATTTACCGATTTATAATAATCAAAACAACATCGATGTTTGCTCAACCGCGTAGCGTAGGTGTAGGTTAGGTGTGTAGTTGTACTTTGACCTGATTTTACATAAAAATAACTATTTATTTTGGTATCTATCGCGTTGTGGAGTTCGATTCACATTAACGCTGGGCCCAGGCGGGCCTTGACATCGAAAAACGAGCCCTAAATATTATATAGAAGATTTTCCAGTAGCTTGAAAAGCGCGTTGTTTTTTTGTCTTTTTCGTCAAGGCCACGCGACGTATGCCATCGAAATCTAAGTATAGGTCTTACATTTGAAGCCATAGTTGCTTCTTTCTGGAGATTTCAGAGCCCCCTATACTATTATTTATTCTGTGCCTCTAACAAGCACCTAGGCAGATCAAAGAGATAGACCAACGGAACTGGGCAACCTTATAAAACTGGGGGCCATTCGGGGCCTTACGTAATGTGAATCGAGCTTAAACACCAATAATCCCCCGAAAATCAGATAGGATTATAACCAACTAATAAACTCGCATCAACACATTATTTATTCGCATAATACTATTCTTAATTGGCATTAGTCACCAGCACCACATATGTCATAAGCTATATACCTATGTATATAGCTTATGACATCATATTGCGTTTTCTAGACTCTGTCGAATAAAGATATTCGTCTCGGTAGGTCTTGTAAGGGTGCTTTTACACCAAAAGAGCGATTGGTGGCTTGGCAAGACTGGCTACAGTCTGCAATTCCGACCTTAGCCCATCATCACCAGTCATGCTGGAAATATATGACTAGTTATATGGCCAGACCGCACTCAAAATATTGTCGCAATATTGCCGAGCAAGTATTACCCGTCTAGGAGCACCCTCAGATGTGTTCGTAACCTGACCCCGTTTCATAATGTTGATAACAGTTTGCAACTGCGATTAAAAGCTTTGAATTGGCACTAGTGGGTATTATAAATGTGTTTGTAACCACTGCATAACGGCTGAAGTGGTTAGATTTTGGTTGTCGAATGGCTTGAAGCGGAACGAGCTGTGGAAATTTAATAAGACGGTAGAATTTATGTTTCTACTTACCTACTTCTGTACTAACACTAGCTGTGTCTCGCGGTTACACCCGCCATCCCACAGGAGCCATTTTTTTTTTCGGCTATGAAAAGTACATTTGGGACTGCATATTGTCCGGCGAAGTGTGGGTGTTGTATTACACCTCTGCCAGCCCCTTCGGGCTTCGGGGGAAAGGAGTGACGATATTTTATATGTTATGTTATGAAAAGTAGGTATCCTATTTCCTTTTCTGTACTCCTGACGAGACGTGTATGCAAAATTGCATGTTGATAGGTTTAGTGGTAAAGGCGTGAAAGCATAACAAACAAACAAAAATAACACAACAAAATAAACGCACTTTCGCATTATAATATTAGTTAAGAAGTTAACATTATAAATATGTAGTTTAGATTGAAGGTAGTTTGCAAATTGTAGCTTTGTGCGTCTTCGAAATTATTGGTCCATTTAAAAAAAATCTCCAATCACTGCTTGCCATAGACTAAAGCGTAAAGCAAAGTCGAGGACAAACAGCTACCTAATTGATGGAAATTTTCTAGGTAACTTAACATTCCGTCCACTTTGAATTAACTAATGCACATGTATACAAAATTATGCCCGAGACATAGATTACAAAATGTTTACGTAATGTTGCTACAAATGATAATATAAATGATAACCTTTATAATACTTATACACTTCGTAAATATTATTATTTGCAGCAATGTGATTTGATTAATCCAATGTTATCAAATCAACCTGTATCTTAACTGACTTAAAAATGCAGGTTGATTTACAAAACTGTTGAACTTGATTTAAAATAAGTAGAAGGTTCTCAATTCGATGGCATGGTTCGTTCTTTTTTTAAATCACATCTCCGCCATTTTGTAAGATTTCTAAAAACTGCCTTGCCAAAAAAACCTATATAATTATCGAACCTACTCACAAAGTTTCAAGAAATGCGATCTGTACAGGAAGATAGAGATCCGGACAGAATTCGGACATACGAAAGCATTTTTGTCGAATCTGAAGCACAGACGCTTCGCTTGCAGCGGTCTTTCGGTCGATTGCACTTTGATATAGTCCCACTAAAAACTATTAATGTACTATCACCAATGTACTTTTAAACCCCCGACGCAAAAACAACGGGGTGTTATTAGTTTTCCGTGTCTGTGTTTGTGTGTGAGTGTGTGTGTGTGTGTGTAAATTAGTCGGGAGTGTTCTTATAATTATCTATGTTTGATGAAAATCGGCGTCAAGGTTTTTTTTTAATTTTCAATTCATATTTGGTATTTCATAGATATACCAACTTATAGATACTAAGTTTACTGGCGGAGCGTTGTAGGGACCCAGCGATAGTTTGGTTATCGTAAATAATTGATATCTTATCATTTTGACCGATAGCAATAAGTGTAAATATGGTTTTAGAACTTTTTCGTCATCCATGATTTTAAATGTCTTAGGCGCTTATTAAATTGAACTACCTGCTATTACTATAACGTTGACGACTTTTATGATGTTTATGACTCTCATAGCCTAGTCAGGAGCGTGACTGGTTTTTATGAGCAAGAGTTGTCGGGTTCAATTCCCGGCCGGGCAAACGTTTACATGATGAATTTGAATAGTTGTTCTGGGCCTGTTAGTTGTCCATGTAATTTTCTTTTAGGAAAACCAATAGCATAGATAATAATTATTTAAAAAAATTAGTTTTCTTACAGCTAGTTAGTCTTTACATCTTCCATGGCATACCCGATACAGAGAAGCCATGTGGAGAGTTGTGAGAATGTAACATTATTTCTTTCATCATCATCTGTCTTTCACGTTCCCCACTGCTGGCTGGGATTGGGATCGACCTACCATCAACCGATGGATTAATCCGTCGATCCGTTTGACCGAGAAGAAGTAACAAAAAGATTTTCACATTTATAACTAGGATTTTTTTTACATATGGTTACGATGTGAATGATAATTTTAAGTAGACTTAAAACAGAGGAGTGTGTGTGTATCTGTGTCTGTGCATCATAATTGGTTTAGATTTCGTTTTTTTTCGTCTGAATGTGTCTACAGCTGTGTTCTTAGCTATAATATAACTTTAGTTTTTTTATAAATCTTCAATGTACACTTGTCCTCAGAGTCCTATGCCTGGAGCAGACGAAGACTCTGTACGTGCCGGTCCCGCGTCTCCAGAACGGGTTCCTGAACCGGCTCGAGCTGCCGGAGGGCGAGGCCGGCCCGGCGTCCATCAGGAAGGCTGTCTCGAGAAACGGAATGGATACTTTTGGGAAACCTGTTGGTAAGTTGAGCAGCTGAACCCATTTATTAGCGGTTCGGAACTGCTTTTTAACAAGTCACTCAACTCAACTGCCCTCTTTGTACTTCTTCACTCTACACAACTCCAAGGCTAGAGTGAATAAGTACCTTATAGGTCGTCGTGCTCCATTTTAGATCACAACGTCGCTTAACATCAGGCGAGTTGGTGGTCAAACGCCGACCTATTCTACATAAAAAAAAAAAAAAGTATTAGTAGGACTGTGGTTTAGTATGTTTGAGTTGGGAGTGCGGTTCAAGTTGTTGGTTTTTAAATTTTGGGACCTATGGACGTCCGCTTAAACTCGCGCAGACAGTCTTCGGGAACAGAGTGGGCACTTTGGAAACCGCATCGATCTATACGGACTCCATAACGGGATGAATTTGGAAAGTAGCAAAGTGTTCAAGTCAGCAAAAAAACAGAACTGAACTTGACCATTTCTTTCATCAAATGGCCGCAGGAATCACATATTTGCTGACCCATTGGGCCGACGTTCGACAGCAACTCACCTGGAAGTAATGGTTTCCTTGTACCTCCGCCTCTCAAGCCAGAGGAAGCGGGTTCGAACCCAGCCGACGGCACGCACCAATTTGTTTATTGTGTGAACATATGTGCGTATTGTATGTCATCTGCTACATGACTGGAGCCCGGTGTATGGCGACAGGATCGCCCCCTGTCACATTTGGGACTGAATATCGTCCGGCGAAGTGTGGGTGTTGTATTACACCTCTGCCAGCCCCCTCGGGGGAAAGGCGTGACGATATGTATCTCAATCACATAAAACGTACGATGCGAAGCTATACTGTTTACCTAACTTAACATTTCCTTCCAGGCATTGAAGATACCGTATCTCTGGACGTAGTCGTGATGGGATCCGTCGCTGTCTCCAAGGAGGGATACCGTATTGGCAAAGGACGAGGTTAGTAAAACTTTTCACGCTAACTGATAATCTATTCTCGCTTTTGCGGAATGAAAAGTATGTTATTGTTACGAGCTGGGTTAGGATAAAAGGAATGAAACGTCGATGTATCCGAAGATTCACTTTATTCACCAATTCACACACAAACACTGTTACACTACAATAGACACTTGCACTATAACGGTTTAAACACTATACTCGTACAATCACTTCGATCGCGTAATCAAAACTGACTGTCGAGTCGTCTGTCGTCCGCGTATTTATACAATTTTAAGATATCCAGAACATTCGATTAAACAATAGCGCATGGACACAAAAAGTTGTTTATCTCGCGGAACCACGCGTTCAATCAAGAACATTCGGACAGTACAAAAGATTGAAATAAACACCCTATTATTCATTAGATAAAAACATCATAAAAACGGTGCACAACAATTGCTTTCCAGAAAGATCTCTTTTGTTCCGGATTTTAACAATGAGACGCGCGACTCGAGCGGCTACTATTGTCTAATCTGCGTTACCGATTAGCGTATAGTTTCTTCATCGGCTGCGACTGGCGTAACATTATTGTACTGTTTCATACAACAACAACAACAGAGTAATTACAGCATGGGGTTCCTAAAAAGTAAAAATTTAATTTAGTTAAATTTTGTAAAAAGGGCTGTGAATGTCCTCAAGTTACAAGTTACACATAATCACCAAAAACAAGTTTTTTTTTCGCGCCTAGTTTGATATGATGATCAGGTGCAAACAAATACAGCTGGTAGAAGAAATAACCAACTAAAGTTTAACCGAACTACAATTTTGTAAATCATTCACATTTTGGAAAAAAATCACTAAAAGTATCTTTTTAAAAAAAACTATTGGAACGTAGTTCTCTAAATTTTCAGCGATAACACCACAGCGATTTTTTTCGATTATAAGATAGCCAGAATAGTTATCTACCTAAAGTTAAACCGAGCCACTTATTCTTATTTGTGTTCTTATTACGATTAATACAAATAAAAACGGCAAAAAAATATTTCTGGGCGCCGATCTCATTTTACCATCAAATATGATTTACGATTTTCAACTCTAATTAAAGCAGGTTACGTAAACGTATATGTAGGTAGACAATCGTGGAATGACCGAGCTTCGGGAATGGAAGGGTCGGTAACGTATCTGTGATGCCCCTGGTATTACAGGTATCCATAGACGACGGTGATCGCTTACCATCAGGCGGCCCGTTAGCTTGTTTGCCACATATGGCATAAAAAAAAACAATAATTCCAAGATTTTATTAAGATTGCTTAATGTAACGCCAAATGGTGTAAAAGTAACAAAAACTTGTAGATATTATACACTAGCCCCTAAATACACTTTACAAAATTTCATGGAAATGGAGATCTACAATACACAAGAAACATTTGCTTTATTTGGTCAATAAGTTTACCGATGAAGAAAAATTTAGTAAATTGTTTCATGAAATTTTCACTTTCAGGATATGGCGACTTGGAGTTCGGCCTGATGATGCACATGAAGGCAATCAAGCCCAACACGATTGTGATCACGACTGTCCATGATAGTCAAGTAAGTTACCTTAAAAACACCCAAAAAAATGTACACTCTTTGTTCACAAAATATAAGAGGGCTCACTGAGGGAAAATTCAAATGTAAAAACTACATTAATGAAAAGAGGGTAAGTATTCAGGGTTAATAATTATTTAGAAGATGTCTGGAGACATCTTTACCTTCACTTCCTTCCATTTCCGTCAAGTAGCCACTAGTATTTATAGATACCTAGTTGTAAGCCAAAATTTGTGAGACTGTAATTTATTTATTATTTGAAAAAATAATGCCCCTCAGTTTCCTGCCTGTTCTTCTGAGTAGAGGCTCTTTATTCGAACAAGGCGGTCGAGTCTATTTATCCAAACAAAGCGGTCGAGTCTATTTACATAACTTTGACGTTCATAAGTGTATCTTTCATACCTAAATTGAATAAAAACATTTTGACTTTGACTTTGACAAAAAACACAAGTGAAGCTCTTCTTAAATTGGTCGTTAAGTATATTCAGTGTTTACTAATTCATTCATACATAATTGTATATAGTCACGCCTTTTTCGCGTAAAGGTAGGCAGAGACCACATCTCTTCACTTGCTACGATCCTGGCACACATTTTTCGCTATTTCTACTCCCATTAGTCTTTTCATACACTCGTCGGTTACGATCTTGACCTGCAGTGCAGGCCTCGCATGCACGCGGCTACAAAATCCTCTCATCAATTTTTTCGTGTAAGAACGTGACAAGGCTACGTGTAAATATTAGTCTGTCTCAATGAAAAGAGTCTACAAATGTCGTGCAAGCTAGAAGGGCGGGTTATTTTTCAAATGTATTCGATTTTGTCGAGATACATTCGCCTTAGTCGACCCTTACCGACTTGAACACACTCACCTGTTAGATTCAGTTGGATTTTTGATATTATGAGGGGGCTGAGCTACCCACGTCCGTAGGAGTGTACTCTATTCTGATTCAACACACTCACCTGTTAGATTCAGTTGGATTTTTGATATTATGAGGGGGCTGCGCTACCCACGTCCGTAGGAGTGTACTCTATTCTGATTCCCTACACGTGGTCCCCGGGTAGTGCTAACCGGGTAGCAAACTCTGGTGGGAGGCTTCGGCCGTGGCTAGTTACCACCCACCGGACCAAGCCATGCCGTGAAATGACCTAGTCGTGTTTCGGGATGTAGTCCGGTGTAACCATTCCGAAGGCGGGTCTGAGCAGTAGCGCACTTGTAGCGCCTCACTCAACTGCTGTCTTTGTACTTCTTCACTCTAGTAAACTTCAAGGCTAGAGTGGATAAGTACCTTATAGGTCGTCGTGCTCCATCTTAGACCACAACGTCGCTTAACATCAGGCGAGTTGGTGGTCAAACGCCGTCTTATTGTACATAAAAAAAAAAATATATTTAATAAAAATACGTTTTTTACAGGTGTTCGATACTCTGCCGGCAGAGCTGTTTGGACCTCACGATGTGCCCATTGATATCATTGTCACGCCTACTCAGGTAACCACTTCAATAAAGACTGAGTATCACTTTGCGTTTGTGTCTAATGTTACGTTTACAAAGTTAAGTAAAGTAAATAGGCAAGCGCCTAGGAGATACCTATTCACTTTACTGTGTGTTACACCTTCGATCACGTCGACCCTTCCCATTAGGCGAGTCAGTGGTCTCTAGTCTGTTGTAAAAATAAAAAAAACAACAATTTATGTAGCTTTTAACTTCATGTTTAATTTCATGCTAAATGCATACAGACAATACTATACTAACCCCAACAGTATGCTTTTCTGGCGCAAGAAAGAAGAGGCCTATATGGCGCACTGATATAAATGCATTTTATGCCTACCTAATTTTTATAATAATCGCACTGGTTAGTATAAGGCTTGCATTAAAATAAAATCTAATAAATTCTTTCTGGCACCTAGGATTTTTCTCCCTGTACAGTAGGTGAAAAAGTTATTTTTCGGCCGGTAACTATTTAAGTTATTCTGCGTCTTGTCCTTTTAAACCCGCTCAGAAACCTATAATTGAACCCTAGAAGCTTGCTCGGGTTTTAATAAAAGTACTCGCACCAAAAATCAACTTTGCAGCCTTGCATAACAAATAACTAGTGTATGTCCGTAGGTGATAGAAACCCAGCGCATGTGCCAGCGTCCGTCGGGCATCCTGTGGCACCTGCTGTCCAGCCGCCGCCTGCAGCTCATGCCGGTGCTCGGACAGCTGCGCGAGATCGAGATGCTGTGAGTATGACCAGGCAGCGACGCTCGCTATCGACTCGTCGGACCGCTCGAGGCGGCTTAGCTTACCTAAACTCTGGCTATGGCTGGTGGTGGTCGTTAACACATTGAAAATAATGACCCAACGAGCCGCAATGGCGACAGTTGGGACAAAAATTAAAATTTTGTTCTGACGACCTCCACTAGTCGCTGTTTTGGTGGTGGTCGTTGGGAGTAAACCCTTAATAGCAGATTAGAGTTAACCAGCTGGAAGTTTGGTTTGGGTGTATGTAGCTGGAAGGTTAGGTTAACATAGCCGGAAAGTTAGAGCAAAGTCAGATCCACTTACCGGGGATCACACTACGTTTACCGAGCTTAATGATTCGTTTAGGCATATGTAGCCGGAAGATTGTGTACGTTTGCATGCATTTTATAACTTAGTATGTTAACGTTATATTTTTTTTTCTTCATTTTTGTTTTACATTGAAATTGAATTTGAACTATAAAGTGGTTGATCCAGAACAGACGCAACAAGATTAAAAAAAATTAGCCATTGTAGACAATATTTGAAAATTGCGAACGTGATATTGCATTTACATCTGTATATGCTTGACTATGTTGAGATAGAGTCGAATTGATATTTGACACTAGTCTAGTTTTAAGATTCTAGACTACTGCATTAAAATATGTAACAATAGATAGCGCGGGCTAAATATTAATTTGGGGTAATCAGATTCTTTCTTAAGTAAGTTATTTTTTTAGTCCATTTTTAGGCCTAAATATTTGTGATGTAATTATGTGTCACAAATTATTTTCACCGGTGGACAGTGCCACGAAAGAAAAGTTACTTCTAAGAGCATATTACAGCATCCTATTTCCAATGCATCATAATTTACACGTGTTCCTAAAGATTTATTTATTTATTCCATTCCCATCCTACATCTCTCAAGGATGTATAGATGTTGTTGACACCGCTAGGTTCCATGTGCAATGCAAAAGCAAAGCAAAGCATTTGTATTTTTGTTCTCTAATATTTATATTGTATTGTATTGTAAGTACGAAGCGATGGCAGCCCAGTTGGGAGAAGGTCCGCCTCTCAAGCCAGAGGGAGCTGGTTCGAACCCAGCCGACGGCACGCAACAATTTCTTCATTGCGTGAACATAATTATGTGCGTATTGTACGTCATCTGCTACATGACTGGAGCCCGGTGTATGGCGACAGGCTCGCCCCCTGTCACATTAGGGACTGACTATCGTTCGGCGAAGTGTGGGTGTTGTAGTACACCTCTGCCAGCCCCTTCGGGGGAAAGGCGTGCCGATATGTAATGTGACATGTACGTTGCAGCGCGGGGCGGGCGTGCGCGCTGAAGGAGCTGGACTCGGACGTGGAGGAGCGCGCCGCGCGCCCGCGCCGCCTGCGCCGCCGCACGCGCAGCCACAAGAGCCACAGCGAGGGGGAGGTGCGTCACACACTCACACTCACACTCACACTCACACTCGTACTCACACTCATACTCACACTCATACCCATACTCACACTCACACTCATACTCACACTCATACTCACACTCAATCTCATACTCATACTCATACTCACACTCATACTCGCACTCATACTCGCACTCATACTCACACTCATACTCACACTCATACTCACACTCATACTCACACTCACACTCACACTCACACTCATACTCATACTCACACTCATACTCACACTCATACTCACTCTCATACTCACACTCATACTCACCCTCATACTCACACTCATACTCACACTCATACTCATTTATTTCGTTAAACCAATTTACAAGCTCAAATCGACCTAGAGACTGCCATCTTATTCTCTAGGTTGATCTGAGCTTGTAAATTGCACGGTGTACGATTTGGGTGAAGCCAAAAACCATTCAACAACTACGCTATTGTCGTATATGTACGCAACACGCACACATTGACGCAAAAAAACTACGCTACTCGCTAGGTCATTCTTACCTCGACATTATGTGCTTTGGTTTATGGTATAATTTCGTGTACATAAATATACATAGTGAATTATAAAAGTGTGGCCAGGACTACATTTGAGGTTCTTTTTAAAAACTGTGCAGTTTTTTTACTAGTACATTTTGTCAAAGCCGTAACATTAAACTCTTACAAATATGTGCACTATTGTCGATTTATAAGACGTTGTCACGTCAAAAGTTAGTAAAGTTTACGAGTGAAACAGTGGGTTCGATTCCCACCTAGGACAAGCATTCATGTGATGAACATTTGTATTTGTTCTGTGTCTGGATTTTAATATCTATTTAAGTATGTATTTAAACGTATATATGTATGTTTATCAGTCTCAATAAAAGCATAGTAAAAGATTTGCTTAGTTTGGGGTCAGACGACCCCAAAGTGTGAGCAAGTGTCCCGAATATTTATTTCAAAATCAATAATAATAATTAAAAATAGTTATCAGATTAACAAAATGTAGGGAAGTTAAAACAGGATAAAAATAAATTGCAATTAATTACTACTAAATTAATATACTGGCAAGCCCATCATGTACGCCGCGCCGCGACATAATGTTATCGACTCTTTTTGTCGAGACAGATGTATATTTACACATAACCTTATCACGTTCTCACACGATAAAAATGTATGAAAAGATTTTGTCGTAAGCTAGGCCTGTAGGTGTTTCTCTAAACAACGACAGACACATAATGTACGATATGCACAATATAAATTAAGTGGACTGTATTTGAGGTGCGTCCAGACCCCAGTTCGAACGGTAAACAACCCCGCAAGTTCACAAAGGACAAATGAAAGCACTCCACCAACCTTAAATCCACGACCGCAAATCAATTTCAGCGTCAGTCGAACAGGTGAATGAGGTGAACAGCTCGGCACGGCCTCAACTGCTGGTTTCTATAAACTCCTTTGTATAATAGCGGCACAGAGTCACGGACACTGGGTTCAATGAAGGTCTGAGACGGAGACCTGCGCGCGCGTCTCGAGCGCGAACGACGTGTGTTCGCTTCGAATGCTACGACAGAGTACCTCTATCGATCGACGATAGCAGTATTCAAGTATTGATGGAGTTTTTTCCATCTACCCTCTTTTAAACTTGCGGAGATCGAACATACCCCCTACCGAATTCAATACGATTGAATTCCCACTTATGAATGTAGGATGTACAGGATATAACAATCCCAATAAAGAGGACAAACATTTAATTAACTAGGCTTATTAATGAGGTGAGCCCGTAGGCATAATAAATATAAAGTGTAATGTGTAAGTGTATCTAAACAAATAAACATAATAATATAAGAGAGGTAAATTATAACTAATAACATATTGCATCTTAAATTGTTTAATTTGCATAAGGTAATGGACAAATTTTGTTAACAGGTCGTTTAAGAAGACCATTTTTAGTTCGCAGCGTAACGACGCGTACGATTTTGTCAACGCCTTCGTGTGTCGCTTCAATTCTACCGAGCGGCCATTGTAAAGGTCTAGTTAAATTAGATTTTAGCAAAACTAAGTCTCCAACTTTTACATTAGGAGGTGAAGAAAACCACTTCGCTCTCTGCTGCAGAGTATGAAGGTAATCATCGGACCATCGTCTCCAGAACGTCTGTGAGATCTTCTGAACTAATTGCCAACGTGACAATCTATTCATAGGTTCATTCTCATACTCATATTCCGGGACAGCTACTAGACTTCGACCTATCAAAAAATGACCTGCCGTTAGGACTTCAAATTCGTTAGGGTTGTCTGACAACGAACACAAAGGTCGCGAGTTAAGCACGGCTTCAACTCTACAAAATACCGTTGACAGCTCTTCAAAAGTAAGAGCCTTATCGCCTACAGCACGGATAAGTAAATGTTTACATTGCTTTATCCCACTCTCCCAAATTCCGCCCATAGAAGCAGCATTAGGTGGGGAATTAAGCCATTCTACCTGACGAGCCGTTAATCCGCAAAGAATACCATCTTGAATACTCTTGTCATTCCAGAATTTAGCTACTTCTTTAAGATGCTTAGCAGCAGCAATAAAATTCGTTCCGCAATCTGAATACAGACATGATGGAATACCTCTGCGCGCCACAAAACGATCAAGAGCAGCCAAGAAACACTCGCATGACAACTGTGAAAGTACTTCGCAGAATACGGACTTAGTAGAAAAACATATGAAAAGACAAAAATATGCCTTATGTACCTTCGCGTTACGACGCAAGCTTTCTTTAATTAGATAAGGCCCGCCTATGTCACACCCCACGTGATCAAAAAGCTTGTTAGGTATAAGCCGGGGAGCGGGTAACGTACCCATCTCTGGTTGTAACGCGGTAGGTTGGCACCTAAAACATATTTTACACTTCGATAACACGGATCGAATTATAGAACGAGCGCTGATAAGCCAATAATTTTGACATAATATTCCCTGTAACGTACGAGGGCCTACATGTAAATATTTTAAGTGTAAATAATTAATTAACAACTTGCTCGTCTGACATTTCGGAAGCAACACCGGGTGCTTCTTATTATAGGGTAGGTCGGCTTGCACAAGTCGACCCCCCACCCTAAGGAAATTGTGAGTGTCCACGAAAGGCGATAACTTTCGGAGTGTTGCTACAAATTTACCTTTTTTAAGGGATGCGATTTCCGAACTAAAATGATTAGTTTGTAAAACACTAACTATTGTATCATGAGCCTTCTTGAGCTCCGATGTTCTCAGCGGTCCTACTAACCTATCCGTAGTTTTACATCGCAGGTTACGCACAAACCTGTGACACCATGAGATTACGCGCTGTAATCTTTTAAACGAAGAAAAGCTTTCGAAAGTTTTTTCGAGGTCATTACAGAAAACGTTTCTGTCATCAGATGAATTGAATGCATACGATGCACTATTTGATTTAAGTTCAGAGACCTTAAATTCCTTATCTACATGAAATGACTCGATCGGCCATTGATCTCGATGTTCGCGTAGCCACGCGGGGCCCTGTATCCACTCGTCGGTAACTTCCACGAAACGAGCCGGCAACACACCGCGCGAGCACATGTCAGCCGATCCATTGTTGTGAGTTCTAACGTGGAACCAAGAACTAGGTGGAATCACAGAAGTGATTCGACTAACACGGTTAGCCACAAAAGTTTTAAGCACGTAAGGTTGTGTCTGAATCCACGCTAAAACATTCTTAGAATCGCTGAGTGCGATAATCGAATAATTAATTACCGTTAAATTTTGTACGACAAAATTAACAAGTTTACTAAGCAGCACGGCTGCCTCAAGTTCAAGTCTAGGTATTGACAGGATAGGATTTAATGGCGCGACCTTTGACTTGCTAGTCAACAGCCTGACCTTGACCTTCCCTTCGTTATCTACGCTGCGCAGGTATAAACATGCCGCATAACCACGAGTCGATGCATCGCAGAAAGCAATTAGTTGCACATCACAGAAATTAGGTATTAAAACGTGTCGTTCAAAACGCAACTCCGATAACAGAGGTAAGTCGGCGATGAATCGATTCCACTGCTCGCAAGGCTCGGGCGGTAACTGATCGTTCCAGTCGACTCCTAATTTCCAAAGATCTTGCATTATGCACTTCGCGACGAACGTACAAAGTGAAATCATACCTACTGGATCGTAAATACTCGCGAGTAATTTTAACACTGATCGTTTGGTTTGTTTTCTGTCAGTCATGTTATAATTAAAGGCAAAACTATCACACGCAGGTAGCCATATCAACCCTAAAACCTTGAGAGATGACGATAACGTATCGTCTTGAAAGTTAATAGCTGAAACCTGATCCGATTGCATTCTACCTAGCAAGTCCGGACAGTTACTAGCCCACTTTCTTAATATAAACCCACCACTCTCGAGAAGAGATACTATATCATCTTGCAATTTGCAAGCCTTTTCCTTAGACTCGCAAGACCATAACAGATCGTCGACATAAAATCCTTGCGTGACAACCCTAGCGGCTTCAGACCGCGAACCTTCAGCGCGAGATAACTCGTCTGCCGCCAGCTGATGCAACGTGCGTATGGCGACATACGGCGCACTACGGAGCCCGTAGGTATTCGTTTTAAGTTCATAGGTGCGCACCGGTTCCGTCGGAGATTCACGCCACAGAATATGCTGATATTTCCTATCGGCGGGGTCAATTAACACGGCTCGAAACATCTTCGACACGTCCGCGGTAAAACATACATCAAATAATCGAAAATTAACAATGATTTTCAGTAAATCTTGGAGCAGTTTTCCGCCAGTCAAAAGTGCATCGTTGAGAGAAATTCCGTTGTTAACTTGTGCCGATCCATCGAAAACAACACGTAGGGGTGTACTAACTGAAGACGGACGCAGAACACAATGGTGCGGAATCACATACGCAGACGGTTCAGAACCTTGGTACATTTCCATGTGTCCGAGGGCTTCATATTCTCGCATAAATTCTACATAAGCCTTGTGAAGGTCTGGAGACCGAGCGAGACGGCGCTCGACCTGATTGAGACGCTTCAACGCTACATCATAAGAATCACCGAGAGGAGCATGGTCTGGGTTTAATAAAATCGGAGAAACATAACGACCGGTTTCTTCGCGATAATGTTTTTCTAAATATATTTTATCGGCTAACTCATCTAGCGGATTTTTCGGAACTTCGCACGGCGACGCTTCCGTCTCCCAAAATCGTTTGAGAGTTTCATCTAAAGTCTCACTTTCTAAGATGAACGAGGTGTGTAATGATGTCGTACACGGTACTGCATCACTGTTGCTAGGGGAAGGCATCCCTAGTCTTCCGGTTACTACATAACCAAATACGCTACCTAACGCCACTGGTACATCACTATTTATGATGTATTTCTTTCCGTCATAAATGTACGGAAATAAGTCACCGGATAAAATTATATCAATCGGCGCTTTCTCATAAAAACACGGGTCGGCTAACTGAAGACCTTTATATTCACTAATTATTTTAACAGGTATAGGTACGGTCGGCAAATCAGACGTAAGTTTTGGCAATATTACTGCATCGATATTAAAGGTAGGTGTCATGCTATGACGCGGCTGAATAGCGCACGAAACCATCCCGTAATTCTTTACAAATTCGCCACCGAGTCCGAAAATATTGTACGGACATTTATTTGCTGATAGTCCCAGTCGCTGATAACAATCCTTTGAGATGAAACTTGACTGTGCTCCCGAATCAATTAAAATACGACAAGGTTGATAATTATCAAACGCATCTAAACAATTCACAACGGCAGTGCCTAAGATAACGCTATAGTTAGTCGTCGATGACGTCACGTGGCAGGTATTATTGATAACAGCTGGCTGATCTACTTTGCACGGCAAAGAAGCCGGCGCGGCTGGAATCGGATTTGATGCCGGTTTGTTGTTATTGACGTTAACTTCTTCGTGCAAAAGTACGTGATGAGATGAGCGACAAATTAAGCATTTAAAGTTGCTTTTGCACGAATTAGCAAAATGGTTTTGTTTTAAACAGTTGCGGCACAGTTTCAGTTCATTAGCACGGCTAATGCGCTGACCGATTGACAATTTACGAAATTGATCGCATCGAAAAATCATATGATCTTCTCCACCACAATGTAAACACTTAATAACCGCCTTAGAACTGGTCGAAGAAGCATGCGAGTAATTTCTCGAACTACCTTGTTTTGCATCATTTTGTTGACGCTTGTTTTGCAGCACAGTCGTAGAATAAGACGTAGAATGATCCAGAACTTTTATATGATTTTGAACAAACGAAATAAGTTCATCAAAAGTGGGTATCGTTTTTTGATCTAATTTTTGTTCAAAACTTTTCCGTGTATGTGGGTCTAATGCCCGCATTGCAATATGACACATTACGTAACTACATAAATCTTTAATTTTCAACGCTTGAATGGCTTTGTATGAATGATCAAAGTTTTCAATAAACAGGTTCAGGTGAGTAGAAGACTCCTTTGTTAACGGTGAAAAGTTTAACATCTTATCTATGTACCTACCGACTAATAACCTTTCATCTTTGTATTTCTCAATCAAACTTTGCCAGACTAGATCGTAGTTGTCGGAGGTCAAAGGAATACTTTTTACTATATTCAAGGCTGACCCTTTGACACTTTGCAACAAATAATGGAATTTTTCTATCTTCGGAATATGAGCTTGATTGTGTACCATTGAACAAAATGTCTCATAAAACGTTATAAAATTCTCAGGATTAGAATCAAACGTAAACAACTCAAGTTTAGGTAAACGAGGTTTCGACTCCACAGAGCGATTATCTTTGTCACCTTTATTAACATCGTTTTTAGGTTTAGATTGGTTTGCACATAACTTTACACGGAAATATAAATCATCAAAACTTTTCAATTCATGACTTCTAAGAGTAGACTTTGGATCATGTTGAAGTTCTTTTTCGAATATATCGAATATAATTTTTTCAAACGAACTACGTAGTTCATGGATTTCAGAGACGTGCATCAAAAATAATTGCATAGTTTCAGGTTCTGATAAATCACGGGACATATCATAAACTGTTTGTATTTGTTGAAATATTCGCTGCTTGCGATGAATTAACACGGTTAATTCATTCGACATTGTTTCTTCGAAATGACTTTTCGCTTCTTTAGATGGCGGCGCCATTTTGAGAAATGACACACGAAGACGTTAGCAATTGCAAATGAATATTTCGATGAAAATGTTATATTTTACTTAAATAAACAACACAATACATAAATAAATACTTGTACGACAAGAATATGTGTGTAGTGTGTGTAAATAAATAAATACCAGGGCAGATTAGGCAAGTTAAGAATCGACACGTCACGTGTAGAACGTCTACCACGTACATGAAATATATAAAAAAAATGGGAAAATAAACTAAATTGGCACGGCCAATGTTAATATTGGTGTTAAGAACGTCTTAACGAGTAATTATGCACGGCAATAATTACGGGAGGTGATCTGACACGGTCAGAAATATTTAAAATAACCGGTTGAATCCGGTACGAAGTGACCAAAAAGATTGTACGATATGCACAATATAAATTAAGTGGACTGTATTTGAGGTGCGTCCAGACCCCAGTTCGAACGGTAAACAACCCCGCAAGTTCACAAAGGACAAATGAAAGCACTCCACCAACCTTAAATCCACGACCGCAAATCAATTTCAGCGTCAGTCGAACAGGTGAATGAGGTGAACAGCTCGGCACGGCCTCAACTGCTGGTTTCTATAAACTCCTTTGTATAATAGCGGCACAGAGTCACGGACACTGGGTTCAATGAAGGTCTGAGACGGAGACCTGCGCGCGCGTCTCGAGCGCGAACGACGTGTGTTCGCTTCGAATGCTACGACAGAGTACCTCTATCGATCGACGATAGCAGTATTCAAGTATTGATGGAGTTTTTTCCATCTACCCTCTTTTAAACTTGCGGAGATCGAACACATAATATGCGTTGCTGTTAAATCACTATCAAAGCCACGAACAGATTTCAACTAGAGGGTTATCAGGAAAAGGTGTACTAAGCCAAAAGGGGGGTCATTAAACTCATTATGAACAAAATAAAAAAATACGACTGTTTCATACATTTTGTCGATGACGAATGAACTTTTTGTATGGAAAAGCTGAATATTTTACGAGATTTTGGGTTGACTTCATAGTAAAAGTTGATCATAACGATGAGTGCAATGACCCCTCATTGGCTTAATACTACACCCTATACCGATAACTCTGTATAAATTGACTATAATTTTTAATTCTCCATCATAAAAAACACGAACAGTTTCGTTTTAAGATCCATGCAAAAACGCTTTTGAAATGAATATTATACTTATCGATGTTGGCATTATCCAGGGTGGCAACACAACCGAAGGCGAGGAGGGTAAGGCGGGCAAACCCCGTCGCCAGGCGCGGCGCCGGAACAGCCAGAAGTCTGCCTCCAAGGAGGGGAAGGAGGGGAAAGATGCAGCCTTGACCGATGTGAAGCCCAAGCGGAACAAGCGACCCAAGCCTGAGATCGAGTTCTCTGTCAAGGTAAACATGATGTTTTTAACCGAGTAAAAAAAGGAGGAGGTTCGCCGTTTGGCTATATTTTTTCTTAAATGTTTTCGCGTTTATAATATTAGTAGGATCATTCTCTTCCGGCCAACCTTTGGTATTTCGAAGCTAGACTCTGTGCCGTTGAGCCATACACTCTAAGCCGAGTAAAATAGTTAACCAATGGTGATAATGTTAATGAGACTCAGTAACAGTCCTGATACATACATGGATCAAAACTACTCAACTGAGTCTCATAACATTCTGATAAAGGACACATTTTCAGCCTGAACGTTTAAAAAATAGCTGACTTCGTAAAAACAATCAGAAGATATAATTTTTAGCAATTAAACTGCCTACCAGTTACTATACCAGTTTTTGAAATTCGTTTGCAGTGTGTACCTACCTACAATTAAATGTATTCATACATCTTTCAGAACTACTCAGTCGAAGTACTAGTCAACTCGAGTAGTCACTTGACTAAGTAGTTCTAAATGATAGTAGTGATAATTATAACCATCGTCTGTTCCCCAGATCTCAAACATCAGCCCCAACACGCGGGTCCGTGATCTGAAGCAAGCGCTGACTGAGCGCGGCGTCAAGCCTCAAGTTATGGTCTGGAAGGTAAATAAGTTTTTTGTGTTACAAATCCATTCCGACGGAGCGGGTTCGATCCCACCACTCACCAATTTGTTAATTGTGTGAACATTAAGCGCGTATTTAACTTCATCTGCTACATAACTGGAGCCCGGTGTATGGCGACAGGCTTGCCCCTGTCACATATGGGATTGAATATCGTCCGGCAAAGTGTGGGACATTTGGGGTTTGTTTACTAGTTCTAGCCCCTCACTGCTTGCAGTTATGTTTTTATAGTTTAGCTTTAGGGAGTGCCGGCTAGGCAGGAAAACCATAATTAAAATAGATCATGGTTTAATGTCTTTCATTGCATGGCCGCACATTTCGCACCAATTCTGAGTAGGTGACTGGCCAGTCGAGGGTCTGCGGGCTGCACTCGTGCCGCCCGAGGTTCTGGATCGCCGTCGAAGGAAGGTGAAGCGGGTTCAGGGGTAGTGCAAACGAAAGGGACGCAGAGTATTCTTGGCAATCGTTGGCTTGGTCTGTATCCATCATTATTCCGCCTTGTTGACTAACAAGCAAGTAAGAACGCTATAACATTGAACAAAAAATTGTGGGTAGTCATAGTTTATTTTTCCAGGAAATACGTGTTTTTGAGTGAGCCTTACAAGTTTCTGAAATAAATGTTTGTCATTTCATTTGTCATTACATGTGCGAGGTTTCTCTCTATATCTTTACAATTTGCGAGTACATTATAAACGGCAAATTTTATGGTAAATTGGTGTAAAAAAGCAGATTTTTGGAGGCTTATACTTGAATTTGGAACTCCAAATTTTAATTTTTTTTCGGTTAATTCGGATAGAAACCTAGATGTACTATGCACATGATTCCTCCTAGTTCAAAAATTTCGAAGAAAAAGTGCGTTACAACGCCATAATCACGTACGAGTTTTTATAAAAAGTATGACGCTTTCAACTGCTACAATAATGAATTACAATTATAACAATTTCTACAATCAATAAACTATTATATAGTAAAACGAGACGAGACGCCCGGTGAGTGTAGGAAAGCGGATTGTTAATAAATTTGATCGCTTCCATTGCAGGGATTCCGCGGATTCTGCTATTTACACTTCTTCAAGCCCAGCCCTCAGAAGGTAAAGTTTTGTCGAATAATTTTATTTTAGAACTGATTTAATTGATTGAATTAAGTGTATCCTATTTTTTTCCCCATGCTATTCCATAGTTCTGGATAATCCTATGATTAGCTATGATACCACACTACTTGTCATTGGTAACAAGATAAATTCAACTGTTGTTGTAAAATAAAATCAGATTTAGAGACAGACTTATGTGCGCAAATTATCAACACTGCAGCTTAAAGCCTCATTCACACCTGTAACGACGTTTCCAATATTCCAGGGTGAAGGCGACACTGCGCCCGCAATAAACATGGAGAGCGTACTGACTGCGCTGGCGCAGATGTCAGTCGGCGGCAGCGGCGGCGCGCCCGCCTCCGAGCCGGACGACAAGCCGCGCCTGCTGTGTGTGGAGCCCGCGCCGCCGCGCGCCGCGCCCGCGACACTACACAACCACAGCACGCCCGAGGTACGTACACTGTACACTACACAACCTCCGAGCCGGACGACAAGCCGCGCCTGCTGTGTGTGGAGCCCGCGCCGCCGCGCGCCGCGCCCGCGACACTACACAACCACAGCACGCCCGAGGTACGTACACTGTACACTACACAACCTCCGAGCCGGACGACAAGCCGCGCCTGCTGTGTGTGGAGCCCGCGCCGCCGCGCGCCGCGCCCGCGACACTACACAACCACAGCACGCCCGAGGTACGTACACTGTACACTACACAACCTCCGAGCCGGACGACAAGCCGCGCCTGCTGTGTGTGGAGCCCGCGCCGCCGCGCGCCGCGCCCGCGACACTACACAACCACAGCACGCCCGAGGTACGTACACTGTACACTACACAACCTCCGAGCCGGACGACAAGCCGCGCCTGCTGTGTGTGGAGCCCGCGCCGCCGCGCGCCGCGCCCGCGACACTACACAACCACAGCACGCCCGAGGTACGTACACTGTACACTACACAACCTCCGAGCCGGACGACAAGCCGCGCCTGCTGTGTGTGGAGCCCGCGCCGCCGCGCGCCGCGCCCGCGACACTACACAACCACAGCACGCCCGAGGTACGTACACTGTACACTACACAACCTCCGAGCCGGACGACAAGCCGCGCCTGCTGTGTGTGGAGCCCGCGCCGCCGCGCGCCGCGCCCGCGACACTACACAACCACAGCACGCCCGAGGTACGTACACTGTACACTACACAACCTCCGAGCCGGACGACAAGCCGCGCCTGCTGTGTGTGGAGCCCGCGCCGCCGCGCGCCGCGCCCGCGACACTACACAACCACAGCACGCCCGAGGTACGTACACTGTACACTACACAACCTCCGAGCCGGACGACAAGCCGCGCCTGCTGTGTGTGGAGCCCGCGCCGCCGCGCGCCGCGCCCGCGACACTACACAACCACAGCACGCCCGAGGTACGTACACTGTACACTACACAACCTCCGAGCCGGACGACAAGCCTGCTGTGTGTGGAGCCGGCTAGATGTACACACACTGTACATAACAAGCATGGAGAGCGCGCTGTTTACACCCCATCTACGCGGTGAAAGCGTTGTCATCGACTAACTACGAGTACGTAGCATTGTCATTGTCTCAATTTATATTGGCTACGCAGCGTTGACGTTCTCTTTAATTGGGTACGCCATTTTAATGTGAGCTTACAAAACCTTGTATAGGTATTACTATATTTTTATAGTAGTAAGGTAGCAAAGAAATTTAAAACACACTTCAATCAATTCCAGGTACACTGATTCGAGACAGCCAAAGCGACCGATGCTGAAAAACTACGATACTAAAACGAATATTATAATTATCTAAACACGCATAAGAGTTGCTTGGTTGCACGCGGTCTCACGGGTCGCCTGTCGCATTCCGACACTTATTTTGTATAGCTTTAAGGTAGGTTTTCCTATGCGCCGGCCATGGGTAAAACTGCTTGTTCATCTGTTGGTTTTGTGTTGATTCAGCAATCAAGAGCAATCTCTGTTTAGTTTCTCTTTCACGCCTAAATATCTCTAAACTCTTTCTGTTATTCTTTTTCTTTCATTCTCTCTCTTTCTTTTTTTTTCTTTCTTTCTATTTCTTTATTTTTTCTTTAAAATGTGTATACATTTTTTAAATGTGGTTTTCAATCGACGAAACTTCGATTAATAATCGATAAAACTTCTTTGTCGACGAATGACAAATATGACATTTGGAATCGATAAAATTGATTTTGTATCAAATTTGTTGATCGATGAAAACTTCTAACGCTGTTGACAAGTTGGTACATTTTCTAATCGCTATTGTTAAAACCTTTAAATCAATTGCGTAGTTCAACACAATTCCATACAAATGAATGAGCAACACATCAGTGTGCGTTTGGTTTATGATGAGATATTTTAAAAGAAAAGATAATCTTAATATATATAAATCTCGTGTCACAATGTTTGTCCTCTATGAACTCCTAAACCACTTAACCGATTATAATAAAATTCGCACACCATGTGCAGTTCGATCCAACTTGAGAGATAGGATAGCTCAAAACGCGAACGAAGTCGCGGGATGACAGCTAGTATACATATATATTTTTGCTATTAATAAAAAAATCTGTAATCTGAAACTTTTCATACACAACTCGATGATTGTTTGGTATAGTCGAGTAGCTTGACCATAGGTAGGTAGCAAAATTTTAATTGACAAATTCGATTGGCAAATTATTGAAATAAAAATAACTGTTTTGATGCGTTATCTCCATAAATTAGACTAAACAAATCTAAACGATTCATAGTGCCTACGGAATTTTCTTCAGTTTCATCATCAAATTAATAAAGACATTGATTTCATTTTTACTCAAACACTCACATCACATCAATTCACATACTTACTCAAACGAAGAGTTTTGCTTTATTTTACTAAAGAAATGTAATTCACTGAAGTAAATGATGTTACAGTACTCATACATTACACTTGACAAGTTTGTTTGACTAATGAATTGAGATTTGAATCTTCAATTTAGTTGACAATTTCAAGCTCTTACTTAAAGTTATTAGTACATATAATTTTAGTAATGTCATGAATAACTATGCAAGTCCTAAAAATTGATGAATGAGCATTTTTAATTTAACTAACAGTTATGATTATATACAAACGCACACTTTTAACCGATAAGCGAAGAGGTTCGATTTAAGTTTGTAGAATGTTCGAACGAATGTTCGGTCCATGGTTTTTTGTTCTTGTTTTTTTTTGCGGCCGGCGCGTTTAGCTGTGTTGTTTCCGTTCGAGCGACTTGACCGAGTACTAGTTTAAACTAGACGAAGCATAATTCTAAATTCGTAGCATAATATTTACGAGTCTTCTAACTCAGACAGAGGTGCAATATTTTGAATAAAACATATTTATTTATTTTTTAGTTTCTTAATAAAAACCTTTTAGTAACTATATTAAATTCCTATATTACGGTTCTAACTCATATTAATATACATGTAACATACAATTGAGTATAGTTACTCGCCTGTCCTCTCGACCGTTGTCAACACAGCACAATATATAGTCTTTGAGAGTGAGCTATGTATTTATGAAAAACTTTTAAAACTAATGTCTTTATGAATGTTTTAGTTTCTCTAGTCTAAAGTTAGTATGTAATTATTAACATCTTATAACCTAAGATATACGTATAGACGCTACGGAGAAAGAAGAAAAAAAAAGGTCGAAAATGAGAAAATAGAATCTTCTCTATACCAGCGACATAAAGATAGACAACGCATACTATGCTGGCATACTTGTCATCTTTCTGAGACAAGTACTTCACATCTTCTTTCTCCCATGCGTCGTTCTTCGATATCTTATATCGAGTATTGTTGATTCCTCGTTTTTCAATGCGAGTTTTTCTCATTGCATTCTTCCATTATTAAACGTATGTAACGAAAGAAGCTATATTTTAGTATATTAGTATAGATACGAACACACTAAAAACTATATTTTACTATTGTAATAATTGTAAGGTGCTTAAAAGAACGGAGTCCCAAAGGAACACAGACTTGATGATACGACGCAAGATCGAAACTACGCGTACCATCACAATATCGCCATTAGTGGCCATCTTGACTCGTGGTCGTGTGTCAAGCTGTCATTTCAATGTTGGTCGCGCAACCGTGTTGCCTTGTCTGCTCGCTAATTGACGTTGATTGTTATTTTTCCAAGGGAAATTAGCTTGACAGCTCTAAAATGGTTGCCATCCTTCTCTAACGCTCACTGAAATTAAACGCAGATTATTTAAGCCCTGTCACATAGGCTTAGTTTAGAGAAGTACAACAGAATATTTCCTAAAATCGACATTAAAATACGATTTGCGTAGAGGCGAGATGCACAAGATACTAGCACGATCCTGTCATTGGAACGTAACATATACTTTAGCCACGCATTGATGGACACTTAGCGTCATCTATTTTCTCTAAGCCTGTGGTTAGAAATTAGTTTAAAAGGATTTGATTAGAGTTAAGAATATTAATTTATTTTTAAAATTCCTACCTTTGGGATTTCGTTCTTTATCTTGTTATGAATATGTTTGTGCCAACTTTAACAAAAAAAAAAAAAAAAACGAACAGCAAAATGTTTAAAAAAATTATTTTTGTAACGCCTTAACTCGATAGATCTGTAAATTTTAGTCATTAAAATGGAATTAATTGTTAACATATCCGAAAGTTGGTATAAACATTATTTTTTTAAATAGCTGTCAAAGTTACTTTTTCAGTATTAGGTTTATATAATTTAAGACTTGAAAAGTAATATATAGACGTATTTAAGATATATTTTAAATATTAATATTCTATTTAGAAGCGATCATAATGATTGTATTGTAGGCATTGGTCTCTTAGCGTGTAAAAATGTATTTTATACAGGGTGTAAACAGTTTCTTAGCATTACTCTTAAACTACTTGCTCAATGTCGTTATTTGCAAAAATATTTTTAAAACTCTATAATGAGATTACAATTTTCAGCGACAGTTATGCTTAAAGCGCCCTCTCTTAGTCAAAATTATGAACAAATAAGTTTTTTTAAAATTAACGTTTATCGGCACTGGGCAAGTAGTTTGCTTCACTTTACACTCGTGAAATACATATTTTTTTCGAAATTTTAGTTTTACGGCAGCAAAATAACAGCTTTATCGTATATTAAAGTTAAGCATTTTGTTTTATTTCCAGTGCACTTGTAGACGTTAGTCGATTTTGTGAACGGTGTTCTAAATTTAAACTGTATTTGACAGCTCAAAGATTGCCGTCTCTTTCTTACACACCGTAATTGACAGAGAGACGAAGTATTTGGGTTGTCAGAAGTTTAATTTTGGAAAATGGGTAACAATCGGCGAGCCTGCTTAAAATTCGCGTTGAAAAAAGACTTGAACTTTTCGGGCGCGAAAACGAGATAAGGCTACGAGTGCGTATGCCTGTCTCGTTCTCTCACGACGAAAAAGGTTTTCTTTGTCATGACGCATATTTTAGGCTTGTGAAGGATATTAATCCTTGTTTTTTTTTTTATTATTTCACTTGCAATAACTATATAACACCGTTGATTATATTATTACTGTTGAAGCATGCTTTACTTTGTAATATATATTAAAACTTTGGGGCAACATTGCAGGAGGTTTTTGTTTTGTATTTTTTTTTCAAATAAATTTATTAAACACTTTATGCTTCGTTTTCCTTTTTTCGTTTGTATTTTATTTGCATTTTGAAAATACTTAGTTTAATAGTTGTTAAACTAGTTTGAACTTGAAACTTAATGTTGTGATTGTACTTTATTTTGTCGATAGTGGTTGAGGGTAAAATTAAATTCTATTTTTTTAGCGATTCGATGTTTTATTGTTCAAATCTGCGTTAAAATTTACTAGAGTAGTTCAGGGGGTTCACCACAACTTTTTTTGTTTTGTTTGGCTCCATACGTTCAATCTAGTTATTTAACGTTTCCGCTAGGCGATTTATTGAAATGTACGTAGCCAAATGAAAACGAAAAACGTTTATGTCAAAACTCTTGGTAAGTGTGTTTACTATATAGATAAGTGGAGTCAGATGTATAAGACAAATATTTACTAGACTAATTACGCTTGGATTGACGATATTGTTCATTCTAGGGCGCTGGCCATACAGAAAAGACGGGACAAGAACGTGATAGGGATGGAGCGGAGAGATGTCACCATACAAAATTAGAAACGTCCCGTCTGTATGTGTTACGTCGCGGCTTTTCTATACACTTTGCATGAAAGTAAAAAATTAATAAATTCGGGACACCTCCACACACGGTCGCCTGACCCCAAACTAAGCAAAGCTTGTACTATGGCTGCCAGAGACTGAGAACATACTTAGATATTTATAAATACATACTTAAATACATATTAACACCCAGACCTAGAACAAACACAAATGTTCATCGCATAAATGTTTGCCCTAGCTGGGAATCGAACCCACGCCCTCAAGCTCAGAAGGCGGGTTCACTACCAACTGAGCTACGTCCTCGTCTGTACGTCTTTTCTGTCAAGCGTCTCAGGCAATTAAAATGTAAAATATTTTTTATCATTTCAGTTTATAGGATTACTGTAGGGTAGTTTCAGTTTGCCCCACCAAATGTCCCACCTGCACAGCGGGGCTAGCACGGGTCGGGGATAAATTGTCTTTCCACCGTTTTTGTCCACGCATAGATGTGACAAAGGTAGAATATGGATATGTTTGTCGCCTTCTCTCGGGATTAAAAAGGTGGAAAGGTGTCTCCGGCCCGCGCAACCCTGCTGGTGGGGCTATAGTGGGATTTTGAAAATGGTTACCTATAGCAATATTAAGAACCAACACTCCACTCAGTGGTATGTTTTAGTTCTAAAACATATCGTCACGCCTTTCCCCTAAAGGGGCTGGCAGAGGTGTAATACAACACCCACACTTCGCCGGATGATATATAGACCCAAAAGTGACGGGGGGCGAGCCTGTCGCCATACACCGGGCTCCAGTCATGTAGCAGATGACATACAATATGCACATATGTTCACACAATGAACAAATTGGTGCGTGCCGTCAGCTGGAGCCGAACCCGCTCCCTCTGGCTTGAGAAGCGAGGCTTCTCCAACTAGGCTATCATCGCTGGTTTTGGTTCTAGCCAATAGGTTAAATACACCTTTCTAGTTTATTAATGCACACTTGATCATCTGGGTGAACGAAGTTTACTACATGTGCACTTAATTCACCCAGGTGATTAAACTCCGGTGAATTAAGTATACTACGGACTACGGGCCATTTTCAACTAGCTTAATTTACATCGATATTGACGTTGTCAGTCCTCCAATCCGGTCCAGGCTATGTTTTCTACAGTATAATCCCTCTGATACGACCTGACTTTGGTACGTGAGAACGTAAGACTTGCAGTTCAATGTCAGTATTCAATCGCTCACTGTAACATGAACTAAGCTTCGCTATGCACATCCTGAGTCAGGTTAAAATACCCATAAATCAAAACATTTCATGTAAAATAACGTTAGCATAGATTTTATCGATGTAACTGACATTTCCTACATGTCCCGTATCAGATTCGCAACACGAATCTAAATAATTGGCATTTATAAATTGAATGGGTTACGTGAAGTGTTCATTGGTGCAAAATGTTGTTGATGGTATTGCTGTGCTTTGTTGCAGAGAGTCAGTGTATGCAGGTAAGGTAAAATTTTCAATAAGTAGGTATTTATAAATATATAAGTACATATACTTAACTACCTAATTACAGGCCGATTCAATCTTAAGAGTCCGGCGACCACTTTAGACTAACTTCGCATTGGCTTACGGTTTTCCATAGCCATTTCGTCTAGAAAAAGATGACGAGCGAAGAGAGCGAGTAATGATACTGACGAGGCTCTAAAGTTATTCAAATAGTGACAAATTGCAATTTCAATCATTTTTTATACTTTTGCACTTCTCTAATCATTCTTAAATAACTAAGAATGTCCCTTGTATTATGGATTCATTTAAAACCTAATGATGTAGACAACCTCACTATGTAAAGGTATTCTTGATTTGTTTTGTCTATGTATAGAATAAATGAATCAAAAGTGACCCCTTACAAATGGGGATATTTTTCATAACTCTATTTTCGCTTGAGAACGTTTTTTTTTTAAAAAAACAAGAACATAGGAGCGGTGATATTGTTAATTTAATTGTACATGCTAAATTTTATCATAATCTGACAAACGGTTTTCAAGAAATTTGAGTAGCGCGTTTGTATGGAAATTTCAGAGCGTTGTGGGACTCTTAATGGCTCCTGTAAAGTGCG
The DNA here is from genome assembly GCA_911728515.1 of Peribatodes rhomboidaria. NCBI lineage: Eukaryota > Metazoa > Arthropoda > Insecta > Lepidoptera > Geometridae > Peribatodes > Peribatodes rhomboidaria. Next base: position 7,351,851 of record OU452190.1, read on the forward strand.
CCACAAGCGAGACTGCGGCATCTTGCCCTTCTGACGCCCTCGCATACCTTCGTTTTCGCCACTACGCAGCGTTTCGGACCTAACTTCACAGCCGCAATTAAGTTTGAATCGGCCTGTACCTAAAATTATAACGTAGAACCTTAATAAAAAAAAAAGCTGTTCGGCCGCAATACTAGCCCGGCAATACTGGCAATATCGCTGACTGTAGCCCGGTCATCATCAGCCAAGCTATTTTCTTCTATCTATCTTTAATTTGTTTGTTCATATATATGTACGAACAAACAAATAGAAGAAAAGCGCGTCCATGGTCGCAATATTGCCGGGTCAGAATTGCAGAAAAAATATGGCACGTCTAGAAGCTTTCTAAGATTTAAGGATGGGGGGACCCATGGTATAATAAAATATTCCGCCAGGTATAGCATTCAGAAACACGTAGTGACGTCAACCGATGCTTAAGCAAGACCGAAGTAAGTCATTTACAACAAGTTCGAAAGCGACGGATGCGTATGACGTCATTACGTGTTTGCTGAATGCTAGACCTTTTTTTGGATCTTGTGGTGACCTAAGAAGTGTGCTGCCTCCGTCGTGGAGTTCTTTCGCGGCCACAGTTATTGGTCCTTGTATTACATAGTAGGAACTTTCTTTCTTCTTTCCTTCTTCCCAGGGAGGACACTATATGTTGAACTTCGACTCACCTGTATACGTGTGCGAGGGTGAAGAGTTAATCGATTGCTCTGGGCTGGTGTGTGAACGGCACAATGAAAGCACGGCCGTAATGTACGGGCAGTTCGAGTTCCGGAAGGAGATGGACCCGAAACTTATAGTGAGGATGATTTGTATTAATTTGTCTGCAGTAGCGGATCTTGCAGGTCTAGCATGCACATGAGACAGACGTTCATTTACACGTAGCCTTGTCACGTTCTTACACGACAAAAATGCATGAAAAGCATAGGAGTTTGTCGCATGACAGGCCTGCATAATTGTGGGGGTGTGATGGGTTTGACTTAGATGAAAGTAAGCTCTATCAAGCTAGGTGGGATTTTGAGTTTAGAGATGACGTAGCTAAAGTTAACACAAACGCATTTCGCCTATTGTAGAGTTATGAATTACTTTGGGTTAGCTCGTCCCTTTTCCAAAACGCCCCCAGGTACCTACTAAAACGAATCCCTGAATAAAAGGAATGTTTTATTATCGATGTTGATTTCTTATCGTAGAATAGTTTCTGTAAATTGCTCCACCTAAACTAGTGGAGAAGAAATCGCCTACAATATTTTTAACATTTCAATATGCCCCACCGGAACTCTGTTCTGATGCCTAAGATATTGGTAACTCACTCTCAAGACTTTTCAAACGAGAGAGACAATGACGAAACAATATCTCGCGCGCCAGAATCACATACATAGGTATACATACAAAACACAATACACGCGCCCTGGGGGACACTTGATTGGGCAAGATTGAAGTAAGTACCTACCTAATCAAAAACCCGACTAGGTACCTAGGTACTTAGGTATTATTATGTAGCCTATAGATAATCATTTCGTACAGGAAGAGACGCCTGGACTTATCTAAGGGCTCTGGACAATAACGGCCTGATGATTAAGCATGATAACAACATTTCAAGTACAAAGACAAAACAAACGATACATCGTAATCCTAATAGGTACATTTTCATGTGACACGCAATTAATTTTATTATAACTTCCAGCTGGTAGTGATCCTGAAGAAGGAAACAAATGGTAAACTCGAGGTTCTGTTCTCGCACGACATCTGCGACCTGTGTAAGGAGGTGGATGACGGGGATAGTGCTTACAAGCGCTATATGAAGCATATCGGGATACCGAGTTGTCCATTCCATGCTGTAAGTACCTACTAACTATACCATTTCACTGGTAGTAAAAATATGAACACATTTCATATCAAAGTAGGTACCTACTCTTATTGGCCTGTTCTATGCCCTCAAGCTTTTTCTCCATTCCTGCAGGGCTATATAGCACGGGCCGGAGGCAAAATGTCTTTCCACCGTTGTTTTGTAATTGTGATGTAACCACAAATTGTTTTTTATCCGCGCTTAGTTGTGAATGCGATGGGAGCCTAGTTGGGAGAAGGCCCGCTAAAGCCCGAGCAGCCGAACCCAGCCGACGGCACGCACCAATTTGTTCATTGTGTGAGCATATGTGCGTATTGTATGTCATCTGCTACTGGACTGGAGCCCGGTGTATGACGACGGGTTCGCTCCCTGTCACATTTGGAACTGAATATCTTTCGGTGAAGTGTGGGTGTTGTATTATACCTCTGCCAGCCCCCTCGGAGGAAAGGCGTGACGATATGTTATGTTAGTTGTGACAAAGCTAGAATATGGCTATGTTTTTCTCTTTATCGCGGGATGAAAACTGTGGAAAGACAATTTGAAATTCCCGACCCTTGATAGCCCTGCAGGGAGAGATAGAAGCGACGTATAGTGATAATAGCCTAGTTGGAATAAGGCTCGCTTCCTAAGTCACAGAGTACAGGTTCGATCCCAGTCGCAGGCACACACCAATTTGGTAATTTGTGAACAATTGCGCCGACTTGTCATCATCTGCTAAATGTATAACTGGAGCCCGGTGTATAGCGACAACCTGTACCTTTGACACATTTGGGTACCTACTCCCAAACGTGTCAAAGTGGTTGGGACTGAAAATCGTCTTGCGTATAAAATAAAGTCGCTTTCCGCGGAAATACGGACAGAAAGACAGGCAGCTTTATTTCTATCTGTATTTCCGCTAACTCTTAAACTACGCAATAGAATTTAATGCGGTTTTCATCATCAGCTAGATAATTTTTCGCGGAAGGTTTATAGGTACTGTGCGGAGCCGGGGTGGGTCGCTGGTATTTTTACAAAAATGTCCTAGTAATCTCATTTCTTTTCAGGGAGTGTTCAAAATCCACAACCTAATAATAGACGTGGACGAGTTCGGAATACAAGACCATCAGTGCGGCCCTTACATGGCTGAGCTGTATCTGTACAAGAGCACTGGAGAGAACTGCCAAAGTGACCGTGAGCTGATTGCTGTTCTGAAGGTGGATGTCAGTGTAGAACAGCGTTAACTGCTCCGAACGTTTTTAATAGTAATAATTCTTAAAGAAATAAAGATATAGATAATAATGTTAATAATAAGATAATGATAAATAAAAACCTTACAGACGTAGTAAATAAGTAATATTTTTATAATTATAAAAAGAAAATAAAACAATTTCTTCTGGGATTTTGCTCCCTGTCCCAGTAGAGCTTGAACACTTAGCCCCATTAGCCAGAATTCAGGCCAGAATAACGCAGCCTTATACTTTGCTAGTACCCGGAGTAAGTAAGACTTGAAATAAGTTGTACAATGTTTTACAATGACATCTATTCTATGCTATTATAGACCTTATTGCGCAGCGATACAATACGTTTACCATCATAGCAAAAAGAAATCATGGTAGGCCCATGCGCTGCCTTGCCACCACTAGTGTTAGAGAAGCCGTTGGTGGCGAGGGGAGACCCTAGAAGGTCTGCCTCCAGGTGGAGGCCGGGGGTAAACTCTCAGTTGGTTAAAATGGATTTATTGAACTAATATGCTGGTATATTTCTGGTTTCATTCAAATCTTGCAACAATTTTAGTGTGGGAACCCGCTATAGAACGACCTTCACCGAGATGCTTATTTGATGAAATGTATTTTATATTTACTTATTAATATGTCAATAAATATATTGCATATGGGTTGTCTAACAAATTTCAGTCCAGGATAATTATGATAAATTAAAAATTAAAAAAAAAAAATATTTTTTAACATTTCACCGGTTTGATTATTAGACAAATTCTATGCCAATCGAAAGTCTGAAGCCCATAGAATATGCAAACGTTGGGTTGACTATTCTTTTCCGGTCACAACTCTCGGGTAGCCAGGTACAAACAGGTAAATCGATACTAGCATTTTACACCGGTCTTATTTATTGACATATTAAATTAAATATAAAATACATTTCATCAAATAAGCATTTCGGTGAAGGTCGTTCTATAGCGGGATCTTAGACTATTTGTCAACCACTTTACGCGACTACCTACTTTAAGCGATTCTTATGAAACTTCGCAGAAACATAACCGCCGTAATGCTGGAAGTTATTTTCGTGACAAAACAACTTTATATTATGTAAAAGGAATATGAAGGAGAGGAATATGTTTGTATGATGAGCTTACAAAGATTTTTTAAGAGTGAAACTTGTTTTTCAAGCAAGTATCTAAAAAAATATAATTTTCGACTAGTAAGTACTTTTCAAATATCAATCTAAAAATAAGACCAGCATTCAGCTAAGTATTTTGTAAGATCAACATTTCAACGACTGTAGTAACGTAGTGGAACATAATTCGATTTCAAAGATTTGTTCAACATATTTTCTTTTATTTGTTACATTGAAAGCTAAGCTAAGAATAAAAACAATTTCAATCATTCAAACACTATATTTCTATTCTTCGGGTTCATTTACATTGTCTTCTTTGCTGGATACGTAAACGAAATCCTTATTTCCTCTCTTGACGTGGGCATCGTCATCTACTTCGGCGTCATTCGTCGTTGCTTCTTTCACCTTCTTCTTCTCTTTCTTACTCTTATCTTTCTTCCTTGACTCTTTTTTAGGTTTTGCCGTTTGGTTCTCTTTAGCTGGCTTTGCTACTTTTAATTCTGTAGTTTCTGCTGACTCGACAGAGCTCACATCTTCTTTTTTCTCCTTTGCGGCGTTTCCTCTTTTTTTATCTGCTACCAACCTATAGAAATAAGTAATAAACAGATGTATCATTTGCACGTACAACAAATAGTAAGGCCCAGGAATAGACGTGCAGCTGTCTTACGCGCGCATTTCAACATTTTGTGAAAGTATCAATACAACGTGTTGTTTTGCATTCGCAGAATTTGTAGAGGTACTTACTTGAAATCCACTAGCAGATCACAAATAAATTATGGGGCAACCTTATCATCGATATAAAATGTATGGAACAGCTGCTTTTTTTTTCGATTTCAAGGTTGCCCAAAAGTTTATTTGTGCTATACCTATAAATGCCTAGGGAATGCAAAACAACACGTTGTATAGTTTTGAAAAATCGTTAAATTGTAGAGAAAACACTACAAAGGTTCAGGAAAATAAGGATTTTATTCCAAACAACTTGTTTTGAAACATTTTCTAAAAATACTTACTTTTGTCTTAGAACCTTGGGATCAGCGTCGCTAAAAATGTTAGGAAAAAATTTAGGCAATCAAAATTACAATAACTCAATATTTGGCCCCAATAAAGTGGAGGGCCAAGAGAAAATGTTATTCCTCTTAGTCCCGAGTGGCGGCGAAAGGTGGCCAAGAGTAACAACCCATATTTACGATGAAAATTTACTTTACTATGGAACTAAATTTACCTGTCGTCTGTTTCCTCAGAGCTGTAAAAAATAGAATTAAATAAATAAGGCTGCCTGTCCACGGGAGCGGAAAGAAGAGGAGCGGAGTGGATCTGTGCTAATTAACCAAGAGAATTGCATAAAATCTCAGCTCTATTAGCATAAACAATTTTATTGGTTAACATTGGCACATCTCCGCTCCACTCCTCTCCGCTCCAGTTGACAGACAACTTAAAATTTAGAATTTTTCAAAATCATAGAAATAACAAAATAAAGAAGCGGCACAAGTCTCATTTCTAGTACACAGCGCGTGGACCCAATATAGTTATAAGCAAACGGACACTACACAGCTCCGTTGACAGTTATATGTTACGTGTATTAATTATAAAGATAGAGACGTACAAGAGACTATAGCGAGAACGAGACAACAATAATTATCACTGTTGCGACTGATTGCATTGTTTGTGACTAAGGTGAATTGTGTGCAGCACCTAATTCATCCAGTCCATTTTTAGGTTCTCATATGGTGTCTCCCTCGTACAGTTTGTTACAAAAATGATTAATTAAATAATAAATATGTTCATGCCAAAAAGCCAAATAAAATATCACGTTAACAATAGTAAAAGTTACGACCGGTTAAAGTGCGCAAGAAAATAAGGAAATTTTACAAAAAAACGTTTATAAATCTGCATCATAATGGCGGCTTTTCTATGAAAGAAGCGGCACGACGCGAATAGTTTACAAATAAAACCGATGCGATTAGTGGCTGCGTTCACGCTGTTAGGAGGGCGGAGCGCGATGTGTGCAATTTTTTTGAGTCAATATTGAATTTTAACTATCATAATTCCATTCTCCAGTCGATACTGGATGCGCACCTTGTAGATTTAACAGAGTTTTTGTAACACCCTGTGTTGAAACATTTAATTAATCTAACATGATTTGTACACCTCACCTAGCATCGAACCCAAATCGATGCTTTTAGTTCATAAGTTTTGCAATAGATGGCGCTAATAAAATCAGTCAACCTCTTAACACGCGGTGACGAGATTCTCCGTGAATCCACCTAAGCCAACGGTGGCGGCTGTTTTAAATTAATAAATATTATTAGGCTCTTGCATTGATTTCTTTACACTACCTTAAGAAACCTACCCCTAGGCTTTTAAAAACAGTACGCTCTTTAGGATAAGCGTATTCACCCTGTATATTAATACCTTAATTATTTTTATGTTTCTTTATCACACACCACCGTCCATGCTAAATCATAATGTTTTTATTTCATCCAAAGGTTGTCTGGAAGAGATCGCTCTTACGCGATAAGACCGCCCATTGCGCCTTTATTTTTGAGTGTTTAGGTTAGATTTATTTGTATTTGGTGTCAATAAAGAGTTTTTGTATTGTACTGTATTAATTTATATGATCGAAGGGTAGAATAGTTAATTTTGTAGAACTTTGTTCTTACCAATCTGACAAAACTTAGAAATCTCTACATCTCTTCTCTATTTCTACATAGTGTTGTACAAAGTCGCTTTCCTCGTCTGCCGTCTCTGTGTCTGTACATCCGCTAACTCCGCCTTAACCACGCATCAGATTTTGATGCGGTTACCACCATCAGCTAGATATTTTTTCAACAATTTATGGGTACTGTGTGATCGGGTCGCTATTACTAATAATATAAATAAAATCACATTTGTTCTGCTGGGGCTACATTGGCGCGCGATATTTAGTGTCGCGTTGTCGAGCTAAAATCATCATTAGCGGTTCGATGTTCTTGTCTACATTAGCCCGAATTATTGCCGAAGACTGCTAATGTAGCCGTAGCATCCCAAAAAAATGGGATCTAGTCTTCGCTCCCCAAACGCTTGTTATAACTGGTCCCTCAGTATTGCTATCTTATCTGTATAATGCTAAAATTTGAGCTAAAAAAATATAAAGCTTTGGGAATAAACAATTTAATCAAACCTTTTCTCTTTGTCGGCCCTGTAAAAATACAAATATAAAGTCTTATAGTATAAAGTCTTTGTAAAATTCTACACATAGCTATTTTTAAATGCACATTTTTTTTTAAATATTAATATGTTGTCAGTTTCATTTCAAGAATTAGCAATAGATCTTACTTATCATCTTCCCTGCAAAAAAAGAAAAGAAAAATTAAAACTCATCCCCATTATCTTCCATATCTTTTCTTACTCTGCTCTCGGATATTTTAGGCGTCTTGCGATCTACTGCAGTCTTAAGGAGACAAGGATCCAAAAGTATTAATTTCTCAGGAATAATGTAGCTTTCTAATGGCAAGGCCAATACTTTTTGAGTTAATTCGTTAAAAACATACAAAAATACAAATCTTTCCAATAAATTGTATACAATATTAGTGTAGATATCGCCAACTCATTGCAGCTAGACGACTATTCTGTTGAATGCGATATAATTATATTATTATCACTCACTCTTACTATAATTTTTTTTAACAAAAGAGTGATTAAGATGTCACATTCTAGAATAGGGCTCTAACAGACATGCCATAATATCTTCATACTACGTAAAAATTATCAGTTACGTGTCATTCTATTGGAATTTGTATTTCTATTCTATTATGAATATAATTCTACAAACATTTAAAAGGCATCCTTCAATAGAAATGTCAAACGCAATTACGCGAGTCAAGAGCTCTAAACTCATGATTTTGTTGAATGAAACCCTATTGCCTAAACAATACGGTTAAACTTACTCTTCATTCTTCCAGTCGACTGTGTATTCTTCATGAGTAATACCGGTACGGAACACTCTACGACAATTTTCTCTGAAAAAAAAAATTATACTCAGAAAATAATATTTATTTTATTTTAATTATATTCAAGCATATAATATATCCGTTGTGATAATTCGTTGACTGTAAGTACATTGAGCTCACTGAGATTTGAACCCATACCCCGCCCTGTGGCGTCCTATTGCATCAACCACTTATCTTTCCAGTAAACGCAGTACTTACTCAACATCCTTGTGTATAGCACAGGATATAAACTGTCGGTTCTTGAAAATAGACGTGTAGAGGAAAGGCCCGTGACAGCTGTGGCTCTTAGGGTCGATCTTGCACGCCGATATTACGCCTATGACGCGCTCCTTGCCTTGATACTTCACTATGAGAGGTCCGCCGTGATCGTTCTGTAAAAAAAGAAACTTTGGCTCACCTAAATAGATTTATGGAGCGCACTGTCGTCTATAAAATGTTCAACGTTCGACTATCCCCCACTATTCAGCAGAGAGAGCACACTTGGTGTGGAAAAAGGGGAAGAACCTAGTGTCTTCTACACTCACTAAGTATGTCTTCTCCTTTGGATACCTGTAATACCAGGGGCATCACAGATACGTTGCCGACCCTTAAGGACTTCATTGACAGCCCTTTTGAAGAACCCCATGTTGTGCTTACTTGGAAATACTGCAGAAGGGTGCTTATTCCACAGATGCGGCCAAAAAGACTAAATTTTGGTCTCTTACTCATTGCCTTCTATTATTACGTATAGAGAAGCTATTTGGAAAGGTCGTGTTCCATTTGAGAGCTTAAACTAAAGTTTGCTGCAACGCTGAAACAATAATTAGTCGTCTAACCACACAGTCCAAATACGCAGCGGTAGAAAGCTTTTAAAGCGTAGTTTTCTCGTGACCAAAAGATCGAAAGTGACTTGGGCAGTCAAAAGCTAGGTAGCAACTAAGTGAAGTGTGGCAGGATGGCTGCACTTGAACGGTACATAGTAGTGATGTTTGGTTTTTCTATGTGTGATAGAACTCAATGATCTTACCTCACAGAACCCTCCTTGCATGGACGACCTCCTCGCTGTATAGTCGTCCGGATCCCTCAAATGCCGCCCCAAGTCGATGCTAGTCAACGCAGTCGAGTCAACGACGTCTTGTGATTCAGCCCGACGAGATTCTACGTCCGTGCAATTTGCGTATTTCTTCTGAGAATTAATAAATATAAAATGGTTCGTAAGATATTTACATTAGGTACAACTAATATTATAAAGAGATAAACGTGAGTGAAGTCGCGAGTAGATAGCTATATTAGAAATACAAGGCCGAGGTATTCATGTACCTACTTACCCATATTTTTTGATAAAATTAATAGACTAAAGTCTATCCATGATTATTTTCGGGTTTAATTGCAATTAAATATTTTTTATTAAACGTTTTGTAAAACGTTTAATAAAAAAAGCAAGTTTTTAAATTACACTGTCATCCTATCATCCTGGCACCATAGTCAGAGCTGCTTATGGATTAAGTATTTATAATAAAGGAAACGATTCCGTTCTGATTCAAAAAAAAATTAAACTCAAATAGTTCGAAACTCAGTCCATATTCATAAGTTTTTAAACGTGATTCATTCTTCCGATCGGACTTACATTTACTCGATTCCAAAATTTAGAAAAGTAGACTGAGATTCCGACAATTTTAGTTTGAAATTTGTGGGATCCGATCGGAAATGCTTCCGAATGATTGTCCGTCCTGATTAAAAAAAAAAAATTAAACTCAAAAAGTTCGAAACTCAGTCCATATTCATAAGTTTTTAAACGTGATTCATTCTTCCGATCGGACTTACATTTACTCGATTCCAAAATTTAGAAAAGTAGACTGAGATTCCGACAATTTTAGTTTGAAATTTGTGGGATCCGATCGGAAATGCTTCCGAATGATTGTCCGTCCTGATTAAAAAAAAAAAATTAAACTCAAAAAGTTCGAAACTCAGTCCATATTCATAAGTTTTTAAACGTGATTCATTCTTCCGATCGGACTTACATTTACTCGATTCCAAAATTTAGAAAAGTAGACTGAGATTCCGACAATTTTAGTTTGAAATTTGTGGGATCCGATCGGAAATGCTTCCGAATGATTGTGAATAGCACCGCAGCTCCGAATTACGAAATTACTGTTTTGGCATTCAAACTACATAATTTACATAATATACGGTTTCATTGTTATACGAAAATTAGAAGTTAAGATTGACTCCTAAGATTTTTTTAGTTACATACAATGTTTGTTAGTTAGTTACAAGTGAAGCTATAATAAGCGTGTTAGATGCACGCAGCGTAAGACCGGTAGTTGTGGAAATTATTGGAGGAAGCCTTTGTCTGGTGGATGTTGTCCAAGCTGGCATGATAACAATTAATAAAAGCTTATAATAAACAGTTTCTCACGTCACAAATCTCACTGAGCCGCTTCATAACATCCTTGGTGCAGATCATGTACTGCGTGATGATGTTCCGGAATCGCTGCGCCCATTTCTTGGCACAGGACTCGTTGTCCATGATGCAAACCTTGGCTTCCTGCAGACATTTGGCGTTCACCGGTCGGCTGCTCTCGCTAGATCGGCGGTATACTCCCTGTGTCACAAATTTGAATACGTGAAAGTTAGAGAAACAATAATTAGAGTTGAAAATACCTATCATTATTTAGAGATTTATCATTACAGTATTTTACATCCCATTGCAAGCACACCGACCTACTCTACATCGAGTGTGATTGAGTCGTTATCTTCCACGCTGGCTTAGTGCGCGATGGTGGAAGTTACATGTTTTAGAATTAAAAACATGTTGGTTTCCTCACGATGTTTTTCTTCACCGGAAGAGATTATTTAGAGAATTTATTTTATAGAGACTAATTTTAAATAATACATATTTAAAATACAGCTGTCAGCGGTTTATTAGATTAGGATTTTTACATTTCTTAAAGTAATTGTTAGTTCGATTTAGTTTTTAGTTTAGTCTAAGTTTTATTGAATGTATTGTATTAGTATGATGTACTTTTATGTAAGTTTTATTTAAATAGTTTATGTAGGTGTATAGGTATAATACTCGATGTTTTGTTGTTGTTTCTTTGTATCAATCTTATGTTTATTTTTGTTATTTTTTGCACAACGTGTCCCATACTCATTTGTCGTATCCTCTCCATCCTAAGGTTGCCTGGAAGAGATCGCTTTTAGTGATAAGGCCGCCAGTTGTTACACTATTTAACAAGTTTTATCATTATTTTTCTCTTGTTGTTTTGTTATCTGTGGTGTGAACAATAAAGAGTTTATCTATCTATCTATCTATCTATTGTAATTATTTTTATATTTTTCGAAAATAAGCAACGCTTCCCAAAATATTTTAATTAAAAAAAAAAATGTCATATTGAGTTCCAAGACTTTTGAGTTCATTTTTCAGCTATTTGTAGTCGAAACAACCCGAAAGGTCGCTAATTTAAAGTAAGATCCGGCTGAAAAAGTCTGCCGCATATCAAAAAATGATGATGCGTTATCAAAAACGTAGGTACTTGTAGTACACACAGGAAACGATGACGGGACGACCTTGACGAGTATCAGAAGGCATGGGAAATTGTAGGCCAGGACATAGACAAACGAAAACAAAAAGAAGCGCTTTGTATTGGAACATGATTAACATTTGCTTCAATACCTGACAAAATCAAACTCATTTTTTCCAATTTCACACTTGCCTCCCTAAAGTTGCTCCCACTTCCCCACCCAGCGATGAATCCCTTGGTGCCAGGCTTCTCCAGCTCTCTGCTGATGTTGTTATAGCTGATAAGGTCCGCAGCGAACTGGCAACCTTTCTCTAACACTCCGAGTTTAAACGGCTTATCTACTTTCACGATGGCAATATCGTTGGATGACCATTTGATGCTGTCTTGGAAGTCGAACTTGTAATCTGGAAAATCACAAAGCATACAAAAAATGTTACAAAACCTTCAAAGCCTTTATTCATAGGACTTTGAAGGACCATAAACTACAAGTTTCTCGGCCTGTGTTTCCAAAGCTGTTTTCAAGAACCCAATTACAATGTGGGAGTGCATAGCAAGCTAATTTGAATAGCAAAATCTTTTCGACTACGTATTAGTTAAGATAGTTATGACTTAACTATTTTATTTTTGCTCCGAAAGACAGTATTGAAGACATAAAATACTGAGGAAAACATTATTAGATCAAATAAAAGGCAGGTGTCATATACATAAAAATACTTTAACTAACTATAGTTACTAACTACTAATACTGGCAACTACTGGTTATAATCTGAGTATCTTAAAGTCTCGAGTGTTCGGTTTCTTCTAGGCAAACGTGTTCCATCGTAGGCCGCATCATTGTTTAACATCAAGCGAGATAACGGCCAAAAAAAATTATGAAATGTAACAAAAACTATCAAAAGAACGTCAAGTATGGATATTTTTCCAACAACCGAGAAGGGCAACGTTTTTAAAAACTTGATTGTTGGAAAGTATTAGACGAATTGACTTACTCTTAGGAATACACTTCCAAACGACTCTCCTTCGGTGTTTGCACACGCAGTCATCGCTTTTATAATCAAAGCTGTCTACAAAATTGGTAGTCCCGGAGACAATGTAAAACCTATCAGCGTCTTCTACGCAGGCAGCGGATGTAAGGACGTAGGATGCATCCACGATGACCCCACCACACAGCCAGCCACGGTACTTGTGCGCTTTGGCAGACTCTTTCGTCAGTGAAAGATATACCTGGAATTTAAATAGTTGATGATTTTTAATGGCCAATCTCGCGCTATCCACATCTAGCGGCTTCTCGCGAACAGATCACCAGATCGTTGATTCACATTATAGGGGAACTTCTCACGCTGTACCTTGCGGTGCTGCGATCTGTTGATTACTAAAATACTCGCAGTTCGAGCCTTTAGTAAAATTATCCTAACCGTTATCGTTTTACAATTTAAATAGATTCTTCACCATGTAAGGCCTTTTCCCAGGCTGCACCGTTTTGCTGTAAAGAATTCTTCTGGTATCAACGACAGTCACGTTTTCAAATTCCCAGCCTTCGTCTTGTATTTCGTTATCCATATTGCTTGATTCATTGTGGGTATCAGTAAGATTGGCTTGGCTCGGAGATGCAGCAGCTGATGTCTCGTTTTTTTGTGCTTGTTCTGTCGTTGGATTTGATAAGCAAGTACCTGCAGAAATAATTTAAATAAGTAATTTTGCAATTCATAATCTCGGTTTATCCGGTTCTATTTCAATTTGTCTTTTAAAATACTTTTTGAAAAGTTGTTTTTCTGTACGATTTTAATTAATTAGGTACTTACCTATTTTTGTAATTTATCTACATCGAGGTCTAATTATTATATGATTGATAACGTCATATACGAATTGCTCACAAAATAAACTTAATTCATAACTAATTAAAGTAGATACATATATCCTGATTTCTACCGAAATAATGCACGGCACCTAATAGTACTTTGTAGAAAATGCATCTTTAGTACACCACATTCTTTGTTATGGATAATAATATCCCAGAACATCTTTTAAAAATAAAAGTTATAATAGAAAAGATAAGTTCTTACCAATAACTAATAAAAACGCCACAGCTCGTAGTAACGTCATCTTCGGAAAGTGATCCCAAAAGGATCGCAAGTAATTTGTTCAATACTAAGAGTGATGGAAAAATTTCACGACCAATTTGTTTTCTTGATTCCCTTCAAGGATTTTAATTACATTGGCCGGAAAAATTAAGTTTTGAATTGATTGTATCCGCAATTGTTTTATCAATTTTATGCCTTTCGATTTCGGTTAACCTTGAAAAATATGCTTATCAATGAGCATCAAGCCGTAATCGTTTGAAACACGTGCTTTAATAATTAAATAAATGTAATTAATTATAGAATTTCATTGTTTTATTTATGTGTCAAGAATTTTGTTTTAATATTACAGCAACCACCATAATCATCAACAGACGAAATTCACATTTTGTCACTGCTTGGTATCAATTTCATGCATAGTCTGCTCTCATTATGTTACTCATGTCATATATGGAAACTGACGTGGTTTTTACACATTATGATTTATGATACGGGATTTACTCACGTACAATTTAGTCGATTATTCCGACTATAGTTTCAACCGCATTCGGCGCAGCCGCGCGCGCGCACTAATGTCATGTCATGTGCTTTGCAATAATAAATTAAAATTACGTTACATTAAAAACTTTATTCAAAATCATTTTTGTCATGTTTATTTTGTTAGATGCGTTCTATTTGACGCCACCATCAGCATCTATCAATGGTTCTAGTCGAATTAGTTCTGAATCTTCTGATTCCATAAAAATATTTCTAACTTACATAATTATATTCTATCTTTAATCTATTCTGCTAATTTGTTTTGGTCTTCTAATGCCACTTTCTTTTCTATTTGCTTTTTTATCTATCAAACTTTATTAAGATAAATTAAAATCTCATCACAGCTGCTAACCACTTTATTATCAATAATTATTTCAACCTATTCTTTAATCGTAGTATCGTTAAGTACTGCAGTTTCGTTCATAGTGCGGAGTATAAATCCACTGCCGGCGAAGACTTTGTCTCCAGTAACATTCACTAAACCTTCGATGGGACTGGCTGCCACCACTTCAGCATCCACTTTAGGGGTTGATGGCTCTATTTCGTTCTTAGCCGGTCTGTAAACAATATTCAAACGTCAGTAGGTACTTGTTTATATCTACAGGCAACGCTACAGCAACCAATAACTTTCTTCTAGGCATTAAACTGTAGAATAATGTCAGCTTTATCAGTTTTAAAAAGTCTTTTAAAAATGTCTTACCCATCTGGATGGTTCTTCCACGATAATACTTTTTCAACGTGAGTTACTCCAGATCTAAATTGTCTTCTGCATTTTGGTCTAAAATAAAAAAAATGTGTTTTAATTTTAACATTCGAAATTATAAGTAATTTTTTCTCTTATCATGAATATGTAGTTTTTGCATAATAAGTGAAAAAATAAAATATAAATTCTTACTCAATATCCTTATATATGGCACAAGAGATGAACTGCCGGTTCTTGTAGACGCTGGTATAGAGGAAAGGTCCGTAGCACTTGTTAGTCCTTTCCTTAACGAGACAGGCAGAGATTACCCCGACAACGATAGAGTTAACTCCTGTGCCGTAAACTAGGGGGCCGCCGTGGTCATTCTAAGACAGAAAAGACAATATTTTATTAAGAATATTTTATTTTGGTAACATTTGCAGGAAATGTTACCAAAAATTCTTGAATCTACCTTACTACCTTACAAACATTATATTTTCACACCATTTGCTCGACAATGACCAATTACAAATCACGAAGTCTTAACGTAAAGTAGGGCATTGCTTCCCTAGGGAGATAAAGTTGTATGAAAATCCCAAGGGAGTTTTCGAGCACAGATATTAAAATGTAATGAAAACTCAGCATACGGGAACTGTAAGAACAGTTATTCAAATATTGAACTGGCAACCAAGAAAAAAAGAACGCAGGTGGTGCAGCTCTCTGCACAAAATGTAAAACCAAAAGATGGTGTTTGGTTCACCTGTAGGATAAAGTTGAGTCTTATTTTGGGCGGCTTGAACCCGCTTCACTCAGGACTCTAAATAACTTCCTCGCTGCGCTCGGGAGTTAACTCTAGAGTTCCTCGTATCGCTCAGGGTTCAATAAGCTGCCCGAGACGTAAGACGCTGCTTTGTCGCCTCGGTATATAATCTACTATAAAGTACCTTCGAACTGCTAGGGACTGGATTGCAAGTTTCAGTGGTTATGTCTACACTACTAATATTAGAAAGCGGGAGTATTTGTATTTTTTGTAAGTTTGTAACGAATAAACTCAAACACTAATAGTCCGATTTCAGAAAAAAAAATCACTCTTGGATAGCTTTATTATCCCTGAGTAACATAGGTTAAACACTAGCAAAGCCGCGGGCAAAAGAGCTAGGTCCATAAATTAAAACCTAGGTATATTCTTGGCTAGAGTAAATGATCTATGTACTTGCTGTATCTTAGACCACAACGTCGCTTCACATCAGCCAAGTTGGTGGCCAAACGTCGATTGATATATATATAATACATATTCTAGATACTGTTCTAATGACCGTTTCAGAAGGTGAAAACAAGTGACACTCATTCAGGGCTGGTCCTACTCATGCTTGAAATATTCGTGAATGCTAATGTCCTAGCGCGAATGTTCTTGTCATCCGTGTGCCTTGTGACAAGATAGATTAGATAGTGTCAAGGGCCACGGATCACAACACGAGACACGACGGATGATGACACGGATGCATGTATGTATTTATGTGACGCCTAGCCATCCAGAGTCAACCGGAGTCCAAGTTTATTGACTGCTATGTTAGAACGTCACTCGACTTCTTCCTTTGGAAACCGACACTGAATATAACTAAGAATGATTTCTAACCTCACAAAATCCTCCATCAGCGAGTGAAGCGTATGACTTTCTTGCGTGGGTATTCATAGGTGTAACTCCTAACGTTCCGACTGATGAAGACTCGTGTGAGTGTGTGTGAATCGTTTCATTGTGGAATGCAGAATGCATCACCAAGTTCGTGGGCACCTTTTCCATCTTTTGGCTATCACGTCTCATATCTTCGTCGTCAGAATAATTTATGTCTTGACAGTCGACGTATTTTTCCTGCAAATAAAATTATTATTATTATTTGTTATTATTAGTAAAGGTTTATGATCGTCTTTACCGCACTAAGTATAAGCAGGCTCAGCACGTTTTTATACATAGGACTCCATCATGTTCTCTCTTATTTTTGGTTTCGTTCTTTGTCGAATTATATCTGCTAGATATCGGAGCTTTTGGGGATGCCCTCGTTGATGTTTCATATCACTCGACCTATGGAATTTTCTCTAATATTAAGTAATGCCTATTAGGGCCCAACTTGCAAGTGTCTCTCAGACACATCTCACATTAACCTCGAGAAATTAAGAAGTAGTTTAGTAGACACAATCAACATGTCAAACGTAAACGTTACTCGAGACTTACTGTGACACTCAGGTCAAAAAGCTACTGGGCTTAACTTGTGTTCGAATAATGATTCATACATTACAAATCTCAGACATGGTCTGTCCAATGTCCTTGGTGCAGATCATGTAGTTCTCAATGATGTTATGGTAGCGGGAACCCCAGCGGCGCTTGCACCTGTTCTTGGTGATGATCTCTACATTCGATTCTAGAAGGTTCTGCTGACTGTCTTTTCTTCTGTTCACCCACTGGAAACAGTTCATACCTATTATCACATGAACCCCTGACATTAGTATGTTTATCAAACTTACAGTACAAACAACGATCTTGAAATTAGGCTATAATGTCGATGTTACTTAGATTGCAAGATCACATAAAGTAACCTGGTTAAAGTAACAATGAAACTTTTGGTTGCTGTAGCATCCAAAGTCAAGAAATTACCAGCCTCAATATTATTAGATGCCAAACTTTAAAGATCCATGGAAATATTAAATATTAATAGGTACCTATTTATTATGAAACAAACAAGTAATTAACAATTAATCAAATACTAAGATTTTATATTTATACAAAACAAATACATACTTACGGTTTTTTTTTATCAAACACTTATCAATTTAGAATTAAAGAGCATCTTGAGCAAGATTCCTATGACTTTTTCCTAACAGACTAAAAAGGTTTAGGCAGTTTGCTCTACCTACAGGTACGTCAGTAATAAGGGCGTCGCTGGATGTTGCAGCGCAAGACCAGTAATTATGGAGTCCATTGGTGGAGTCCTATTATTAGTGGAGTCCAGCAGTAGAAGTTTTCTGGCTAAGATGATAATGATGATATTAATATACCACAAAAGTAATGCATACATGCAGATCGCCATGTATTTGCCCCGAACGGGGTTGGTATTGCAACATTCACACTTTGCCATACAATATTTAGTCCCAAATGTGACAAGAGGCAACTCTGTCACCTTACACCAGGCTCCAGTAATGTTGCTGATGACGTTGGCACATTATGGTCTCATAATAAACAAATTGGAGCGTGCCTTCGCTTAGGATTGAATCAGTTCCCTCTACTTTGAGAGGTCAAACTAATAAGAATCACAAAGCTTTCTTACATCGTTGTACTTCGAAGTCGTTCCCCATCCAGCAATAGACACAACGGTGCCAGGGTTCTCCATGGTCTGCGACTGGTTGTTGTAACAAATTGGCCTGGGGATGAAATCGCAGCCACGTATTCTTCGCGTAAAGTCGAAACCGTCTTCCACCTTTACGACGGCGATGTCATTGTTCATCCATCTGATGTTGTCGTTCTCGTGGCCGTCAAAAACGTAATCTACCCAAAAAGATGAGTTTGCAATTTTAAAAAGGCGTTCCCCATTCTTTCTCGGAAATAGTTCAAGAAAGGTATGCATAGAAAAAGCGCAAATGATTTAAAGGTAGCAAAGCATAATAGGTTTACGGATTTACATAAAGCACGAAAATATATTTTACTCACGATTATGTAACAAGTAAAACATATCGTCACGCCTTTCCCCCGAGGGGGCTGGTAGAGGTATAATGCAACACCCACACTTCGCCGGACGATGTTCAGTTCCAAAATGTGACAGGGGGTGAGCCTGTCGCCATACACCGGGCTCTAGTCGTCTAGCAGATGACATACTATACGCACATTTATGTTCACACAATGAAAAAATTGGTGCGTGCCGTCTGAGTTTGAACCCGCTCCCTCTGGCTTGAGAGGCGGGCCTTCTCCAACTAGTCTATCATCGCTTAACAGTCAGTAACAAGTATGCCACTTTTTATCCCGAAGAATTATCCTTCTTCTTGGAAAGCGGGTGCAACATTCATAACCAAACAACTTACTTTTAGGAACGCATTTCCAAATAGCTTTCTTTCCCCCGTTTTTAATACACGGATTGTTGTATCTATCGTCTTCATCTCCATATCTAAAACATGTTCAAGTAATAATTTCAATAATATGATAAATAACCTAATATTTATTTGTGTATAAGCTTTTTTTAAACTTTAATTGTATGCTTTAATGAGGCTATGAAACCAAGCTAGGACTAGTAAGCTATGTTTATCAGGGTTCTACGACAAAATTAAGACTCGCCACCACCCAGACCAATGAAAAAAAATTAGACTATTCTTTCAACAATTTTCTCACTTGTAAGTCCCAGAAACTACGTAGAAATGTTCAGCGTCTTCGATGCAAGCGGCTGACGTCAAGACGTACTCTTCATGTATGATCACACCACCGCATAGCCATGTCCTATAATTAGGTGCCTTTTTGTTGGTCCGTGGCATTTTCAAATAAACCTGTCGAAATAATTTGGACTTTATTACATTCCATTATGTTATGGGATTACGTTATGTGACGTGAAACATTGCTGACTACTTTTTTGATGAACATAACGGTTTCTGTAGGATCGATAGAACCACGGGGAACTTTAGATTTATCATCATCGTCATCGACACCATCACCATCATCATTATCATCAGCCTATCTAAACTTACTTCTGGACATAGGGCCGCTCTTCCTTACGACAGTGTTCCTTGTACTGCACCAATCTCGCCACCCGTGACCCACGATATGCCTAAGATAAGATGTGGATGGTGGTTGGTGTGTGTGATAAGGCTGATATTGTTGACCCATCGGGGTTTTCCATGCATAATCAGGTGGTGTTTAAATGTACATTTTCTTACCATGTAAGGCCTGGTGTCTGTGACTTCGTTTCCATTGATAATTCGTCTTGTTTCATTAAGTATCTTCTCAACATCTTGTGGCAGTTGAGTTACTACATCAATGGCTTTTACATCTGGAACTAAAGGAGCATCATTAGTGGTGTCATGTTTTATATAGACTGTCCTTTGGATTATAATATGCTTGACTTTCGATATTTGAAATCGCACCGAACGTCATTTTGATAGATTGATTTCTACGCAGGATTTTTTTTAAAATATTTTTCTTTTAAGATTTCTATTTAATGGCAGATCAGTAAAGTTTTCTACATTGTGATTGAAAAAGTTCTCCATAAATTCATTAAAGTTGTGCATACTTTCGAAGTACCTAACGTTCGTCATACTCCTGTTTTCTTGTTATATAAAGTCCGTACATTTTCTTATAAGCAATGAAATTCGTATAGGCCGAGCGGCTAGTCCTGATGTCAGCGTTTCTAGGCCGCCCGAGGGCATCTGACATGGCTTGACTATTTCCATAAAAGCTCTATTTTCAAATATTGTATGCTCCATTTCTATTTATTTGCATACTACCATTTTCAAGAAACTCAAACATTCTTACCTATAACATAATAGAAGATTGTTATAAAAATAGAATAAGCCAGCTTCATGTTCCAAAATGACAAATAACAATATTGTTACAGACTTGATTTTGATTAAACATTTAATTCAGATGGCAAAAATAGCAATTACACGGTTCGCAAAACAAATTAAATTCAACCACGCGAATGGAAAGTACATAATATATCCTGTACATAAATTATTTATATGCTTTATGATTCATTTTAAGGTACGGTTCCGGACATTTAACGTCACACACGCAAAAAAACATTTTTATTAAAGGTCTGTTTTCAAGTCTCATTGCATAAAATTGGCAACATTCATGTATGAGCAGATGTCAATGTTTTTTGGAAACATAAAGGCAACATTTTCAGAACTGTCAAGTTTATAATTCGTCGTTAAATGCAGTAATTTTAGACGTAGGTAACTAAAGGCATCATATCCTACTATATATAATATTATAAACGCGAAAGTTTGTAAGAATAGATGGATGTGATGTTTGTTACTCTTTCACGTCAGAACGGCTGAACAGATCTGGATGAAATTTGGCACAGAGATAGATTATAGTCTAGAATAGCACATAGGATACTTTTAATCGCGGGTAAAACCGCGGGGCGCAGCTAGTCATACATATATGTATATAGGGAGTATTATTTGCCAGGCATATAGTAAATATACTTAATATAATATATATATATATATATATATATATGATATATATAGTATGTGTACTTCAATCCTATAGTAAGAATGGCCCGTCAGTTTAATGATTTATTAAAAAATAATTACGAAGTAGATATTTTTGATCGCAAGTATTTCAGTTATGTTAAAACCATTAAAGGTATCCTCCATTTATAACCCATCTTATTCTATTATGTAGTATATTGTACCAGTAGATATAGTTTTAGTAAATACATAATTAGTAATATTAAGAATTCCGTGCTTGAGTTCAGCCTCATGACACATTTGCCTATGTATAATTTTTGGTTTTTCTGTACACACTATTTTTGGATGACAATCCAGTTCAAAACTTAGATGTATGTATTGTGTTGGTATATCGATTGTTATTTGTTTGTGTGTCTAATAAATAAAATAAAATAAAATAAAATATTGACGTAGAGTGGAATCACGGCTCCGATGTTTGAATAATTAATATCGAAGTTCTAATAAATTATTTTCTACCTTTGTACTATCTACCTATATTAAATAGTGAATTAAGTCAAAGATCTTCAGACAGTTAAAAAACTCCTACACCAGTGCTAGTCACCTGACATAACCTAACTTATACACGTGCTATGTGTGTATGTAGATTATAGGTCATCCACATTTGATTAAATTTATGCAAAATTATCTAATCAAAGGATAGGATACTTAATTCTATCAAATGTTTTTTCTGCATTTATTAAGTTTTTCAATAAACTGTATTACACTTCGAATATGTTAAAAGTATTTTATTTCAATTCAAACTATGTTTTTGTTATATTGGCCTCAATAATATCTTAAGTAGACGTTCCATTAACAGTGTCGGTGGATATAGCTTTAGTAGAAATATTGAAGAGTCTTGCGATGGGGTTCTCGTGGTCTACTTTCACTGAAGTCAAGATATCTTCAAACGTGATCTCGTGGGCAGAGTTCGTGTCTGCTTCTTGCTTCGCCTCGTTGGCTTTTTCATTTTGGAGATTTTTCTGGTTGGTTGCATTTTTTAAGGTGGGGTTCGTTTTATTGGCTACATCTGTTATTGTGGAATTTGTATTGCTGCCTTCTTCTTGCTTTCGTCTCATTTTTATCACCTCGCTTTTAGCTGGGCTGAAATTCGTTAATGGTTTTAGCATTTGATATTTCTACTACCCAGAACAGTATAATGGGATATATTTAGTTCTAAAAACTTTGTTTCCATGACCAATAACTGCCGTTTTTTAGACAATCTTCTTCTACCTACCCATAACCCACTCAGGTCAGGTAGGTATGTACGTTACTAGTGGATCCACCTCTGGCATGATACTTACTGTAGAATATTTGACTCAGGTTTTACGGCCAGCCAGCCGGAAACCCTATATTGTAAACTATTTCTGAAGGGACGGCATTCAAAACCACCTTAATGTAAATGTAAACAACTAATACCTCCAATAATCCAAACCGTGTACAATTTGTAGGCAATTTCAGTATGAATCGAATGGACACCAATGAAAAACACAACGAGACCCGTCCTCTTCCGTGGTCCAGCCAAAAATGCCGGTTGGGCGGGGCGGGCGACTCAGCCACTACTCCTTCATTCCTTACGCTACATTCATTCATTCATTCATTCATTCATCCGCTACATTCCTTTGACAGTTCACTCGCAAAACGTCACACAGCAGACCATAGACTGCATTCTTTTGTATGTGTTGCTAACACGGCCCTCCTGCGCCGTGCATGCCCTCAGGCACGCTTCTTATATTGGTTCCTCTGCATATGAATTATGTATCTGTCAACACACACATTATTTTAAAGCCTGTTAAAATCTTTAAGCTCGGCCTATCATGACTCATGATGTCCTAAATAGATAGAACTTCAGTTGCAACCTTTTCATCATTTGATTCCTTTGGACTTGGGAATTTCTACCACTTTGTAACTAGTTATCTCATTCATTAACTTCATCATCAATCATAACACCGAATAAAAGGTCTTTTAGGCTTCTCAATAGTTCTGCAATGTATCTGTTATTTATAATAGTACTGACCATCTAAACCAAAGCTGATATATTTAGGCTTAGAAGTCCCTATACGAATGCTATTTTAGCTCACTCCCTTAATCCGAAGTAGTGCCTGGTCCAGATCATTCCTTTAGTCTTAGGAAGTCACTGCTTCAGCTCACTACCACTATTCTGGCGAGTGCCTATAGCAACTTTTTAGGTCATCTATCAGCTATTAATTCACTTACTGTTTAGCTATTTTAGCTCACTCCCTTAATCCGAAGTAATGCCTGGTCCAGATCATTCCTTTAGTCTTAGGAAGTCACTGCTTCAACTCACTACTTCTATTCTGGCGAGTGCCTATAGCCGTCTTTCAGGTCATCTACATACATTTAGTCACGCCCGTTTCCCACAGGGGTAGGCAGATTTCACTTCTCTCCACTTGCTACGATCCTGGCATACATCTTTCGCTTCTTCTACTTCCATGAGTCTTTTCATACACGCTCGTCGCTTTATCTAGTACTGCTAATCTAATGAAGTTAGTTGCCAGACATAATAACATTACACGATTTGCTAAAAATAATTCCGGTATCTTTTGCCTTGATACCTATATCGATGTATTTCTATTTCTTTTATGGCGCGAGAAAACTACATCTCACTTCTGATGTAAACTATTTCTGAAGGGACGGCATTCAAAACCACCTTAATGTAAATGTAAACAACTAATACCTCCAATAATCCAAACCGTGTACAATTTGTAGGCAATTTCAGTATGAATCGAATGGACACCAATGAAAAACACAACGAGACCCGTCCTCTTCCGTGGTCCAGCCAAAAGTGCCGGTTGGGCGGGGCGGGCGACTCAGCCACTACTCCTTCATTCCTTACGCTACATTCATTCATTCATTCATTCATTCATTCATCCGCTACATTCCTTTGACAGTTCACTCGCAAAACGTCACACAGCAGACCATAGACTGCATTCTTTTGTATGTGTTGCTAACAATATGCTTTTTCTCAGTCAATACCGATTATTAATTTATAAAAGCATACCATGTTTTGAGCAACAAAATCTCTTTGATAAAGCAACATTATACGTCTACACATTTACGCAATAACATTAGCTGTGCTGCATTATAATTGGCTGCTGACTATTGGTAATTTAAGCTCAGATCATGGAAATAAGATAGGTTCTAGTATTTGTACATAGTACAGAGAATATAAATAAAATTGTAGTCTTAGTATTTCTCACCCATCCGGATGATCTATCCAGCTCATTTCCGTCTCTGTATGCGTTATACTCGATCTAAACAGTTTGTCGCAGTCGGTTCTAAAAATATATAATATAATTATTTTATTACCTATAATCATGTATGACAATTAGGAGAACTCATGCGTTTTGATATGTCATCTGGTTTAACGCTAATCGTTGTATGGAAACTTAACTTTTTTCAACATTTCAATACTATCTCTACGTTTCCTACCTATTATTATATGTATATATATTGTTATTACCAAACAGTTCTTATGGACTCTTAATAAAAGTACTGTGACATACAGACAATCAGATACATAGCCAGATATACAGATTGACAGACAGACAGACATGGCGAAACCATAAAACTCTCTACAGACTCTAGGCGAGACACTCGGAGAGCACCCGAGAACCGTAAATAAGAGAAAAAACGACTCGAAGACTTAAAGACTCACGGTGAGACGCCTGTTTCACCGTAAGTCTTTAAGACATTTAAGGGGTTCTTTAGTAACCTTAGTTTACTTAGTAATTAAAAATAACTAGCTGTTACCCGCGACTTCGTTCACGTTTATTCAGAAAATAGTATCCAAAAACCTTTCTCGTAGTTTACTGTAACTAGCTATCAAATTTCATCAAGATCCGTTCAGCCATTTAGCTGTGAAAAGCCTACAAGCAGACCGAGTTCCTTTCGATGTTAAAATAATAGTATGGAGTATGGATTCATGTAGTGTGTATAAGGAAACTCAATGATTCTTACGCGACGTCTTTATAAATAGCACAGCTGATCAGGTTCTTGTTCTTGAAGACGCTGGTGTAGAGGAAGGGCCCGTAGCACTTGTTGGTTCGCTCCTTGACGAGGCAGGCGGAGATGATGCCGATCACAACCGCGTTCGCTCCGGTGCCGTAGACTAAAGGACCACCGTGGTCGTTCTGGTTACAAACAATACCGATACTCTTATAATTGACTTCAAATAGTAATTAGTTTAGTAATTCAAATACTTAAATAAAATAAAAAGCGATGATAGCCTAGCCGGAGAAAGCCCGCCTCTCAAGCCAGAGGGAGTGGGTTCGGACCCCGCCGAAGGCACACACCAATTTGTTCATTGTGAGAAAATATGTGAGTACGATATATGTCATCTGCTACATGACTGGAGCCCGGTGTTTGGCGTCAGGCTCGCCCCCTGTCACATATGGGACTGAATATCGTCCGGGGAAGTGTGGGTATTGTACACCTCTGCCAGCCCCCTCGGGGGAAAGGCGTGACGATATGTATTCAAAAACTTAGTTTTGTCATCCGAACTACCTAATTATATGCATAAAAAAGATTTATTTTGATATGACAATTTTAGAAGTAGGTTAACGTTGCCTTCTAAGATTTTATCACATACATAGTTTGTTAATTAGCGAGTTACAAGTGAAGCTAATAAAAGCGTCTTAAAATAAATGAAAGTTCTTTAAAAAAGTTCTGAAGTGAAAAGTTGAATGTGACCCAAATATCAATCAAATATCAATGGGTTGCGTGCGATCTCAGTTTACTGAAAAGTTATAAATTAGGCTTCGTCCTAATTTATAACTTTGCAGTAAACTGAGATAGTAAAATGAAATAAGCAAAGATTGAGCTGCTGGCTGTTTGTATCCAGTTCGTCACCCTATATATTTCAAATGGAGTATCCGAACCCCAGGTACTTACTGATTACGCGCAAACTCAGTTTGCAGCATATCACTTGCTGAGCGAGCTGATTCGCATTTTCTTTTTTTCTTTTTTACAACTGACTAGGCATGCGTTTGACCACTGACTCGCCTGATGGGAAGCGTCGACGTGATCGAAGGTGTAACACGCTTGCCTAGGAGATACCGTAGATCAACGTAGGGGCGTCCATAGTACGTTCAATTTACGTAGTAATAAAAAGAAGGACCAACTAGTAACCCCCTCACATCGTCTCGTCAAGTCGAAGAGGTCAGTGTATATTTTAGGGCCGGCGGTCTATAACCGTATACCAGATTCCGTTCGGGATGCGCCTTCTACCGCGTGCTTCAAAACCAAGATGAGAGCTTGGTTACTAGAAAATATGTTTTATGACATTAAAGCTTATTTTAAAATAAGAGATTTTTGAATTACATAATTATTATTATTTTGTATAATAATAGTCATACATAATATTAAACTATTTTTACTATAGGTACTTATCTGTATAATGACATTAATGAATTATTTTTACATTTAACATAATTATCAATTATTATTGTTCTGACATTCGTTTTTAATTATAAATATTCAACTGTGACGTGTAACTACAGGAGTTATCAATAAATTCTGATTTCTGATTTCTGATTACCCATTCACTTTACTCTTAAACACCCCCAGATTGTATTTAGGTGGAAAGACAGTTTTTGCTACAGTTTGCCGTTTGCTAATATTGTATTAGCACAATACGCGACTCTAAGTCATCCAACGGACAGTCAGCCCTCACAGTTTGCTTAATCAGGACGCAGTCTACTACCTCACAAAACCCTCCGCTGCTCGGCTGGGCCACTCGTCTCCCGGACTCGTTGTGGTAAGCAGAGTGCAGCATCAGCTCGTTCGGACTCAGGACCCGCCGCATATCCTCGCCAGACTCTCCTGAGTACATGATCTCGGTGCAATCTACGTATTTCTCCTATAAACCAAGGGTTATCATTAACAGATTTGTAGAACTGCTATGCGCAGCCAGACGCTAAGAATTTTACGAGGATTAACGTTTTTTAAGAGTCCGGCGACCACTTCGACTAATTTCGACACACTTTAGACTAAACTTCGCATTGGCTTAAAGTTTTCCATAACCAGTAGCTAGCTAGCTAATAACTAGAAGAAGATGACGAGCGAAGAGAGCAAGTAAAGTTACTGACGAGCCTTTAAAGTTACCTACAGACAAAGACTACTGACAAAGTGAAATTTAATATTTTTTATGACTTTTGCACTTCTCTAATCATTCTTAAATAACTAAGAATGTCCCTTGTATTGTGTTTTCATTTAAAAGCTGTAAATGTAGATAACCTCCCTATGTAAAGGGATTTTCGATTTGCTTTGTCTATCTATTGAATAAATCAGTCAAAAATTACCCCTTACAAATGCGGAAATTTTTCATAGCTCTATTTTAGCTTGAGAAAGTTTTTAAAAAAAACCAAGAACATAGGGGCGGAGATATTGTTAATTTAATTGTACATGCTAAATTTCATCATAATCTGACAAATGGTTTTCAAGAAATTTGAGAAGCGCATTTGTATGGAAATTTCAGAGCGTCGCGGCCCTCTTAAATAATAGAAATAGACACATACACTATTTATGAGATGGATTTTGAACTCCTAAGTCCCGACGCAAAATCGACGGGGTGTTATAAGTTTGACGTGTCTGTGTGTGTTTGTGGGTGGTTTCTGTGGCATCGTAGCTCCCGAACGGATGAACCAATTTTGATTCCGTTTTTTTTTAAAGTTGAACTAGGCGGGAGGTTTTCTTGTTACTTGTTACATATGCCGTGGCCCTAAGTCGTGGCCTCACAATGGTTTCACTTTGGTCCAAGCTTGGCTTCAATTTGAAATGGTCAATATTAAACCTTACCACCTGAAACATTGGCTTTAAAATTAATTTTGAGTCTAAAGACTGACATTGGTGTCTTGACCCCAAGACCTATAAACTGGTGCAAATAAGACCAACATGAGTCAGTGGCATAAGGACTAATACTATGTTTGAGAAAATAAAATTTTATAGTGCTTTTAAAAATAGCTTTAAGGTCATTATGATCTCATTTTGTGATCAGACTCTGACGTCATAAGTACTACGTGACGAGCCCACAACATCTACATAGTTATTAGAGAACCGTATCGAATCCGTAAACCCACACTAAGCCACTAGGTAAAATTATAAATACTGCCCGAAAATAGCAGCTAAAAAATTGCAAAAAAACTTTGCATCCCGCAAATTGGAAGACATCAAGCTAAATTTGCAGGTAAAACTGCGGGCGCAACTAGTCATACTAGTTCTGTTATACTATAAAGGTGTGTACGAACGTGCGTAAATCCTTAATTTAATTAGTCGAGAAGCCGGTCGTTAGCATTCGGTCAGGGCCAGGACTTTGCTGCATACCCGCGACTTCAATAAATATAATGATAATAAATAACCGGGACACTTGCACACACGGTCGTCTGACCCCAACTAAGCAAAGCTTGTACTATGGCGGCCAGAGACTGATATACATAGGTACATACATTTTTTTAATATATAATTAAATAGATATTAACACCCAGACATAGAACCAACGCATATGTTCATCACATAAATGTTTTCTAAGTGGGAATCGAACCCACGCCCTCAAGCTCAGAAGGCAGATTCACAAACAACTGAGCCACCGAATGTCCAAACCTGACAGATCTCCGTCATGTCCGGAACGATGTCCTTAGAACAGATCATGTAGTTGTCGATGATGTTGTGGTACCGCTTGCCCCAGCGTTTTTTGCAGCGGATCTTGTTGATGATCTTCACTTGCGACTCGAGAAGGTTCTGGATGGATCCGCCTGGCTGTATAACATCAGAAAATGTCATCCAAACTTTACTTACTTTGACTATTTAGTTGAAAATAAGTTAATTATGAAACGAGTTAAGAGGGACCAACCCGGCATCCTTTTGCATCCATGTGCATTATATCTAGGTTTATACCGAAACAGAAAATTAAAACTTAGAGAATCAAATCAACTTTAGTGTAAGTCCCCAAAAATCTGCCGTTTTGCGCAAATTGTACCCAAACTTTAGCCGTTAGCCGTTAGCCGAGGTACTAAATGATAAAGATTTATTTCACAAACACAAAACAAATAATACGTCTAGATGGACTGAAAAAACACTGCACGCGTCGAAAAACATATTGGCGAATTGTTAGCCCTTAAGGGCTTAGAGGCTATATCTTACACTAGCACTGCGTCATAAAATAGTGTTGCGCCATACCTGTCACCCACACTAGTACCTATATTGAAATTGGCCTGGCACTTTTCGTTCATAAATAGTACGAAACTCTCTCTAGACAGGTAGGTACTCATAACTCACGTCATTGTACATGGAAGTGCTTCCCCAGCCCGCTATATGCGCCTCTCCTCCCGGTTCTTCAAGCCCCTGGCTCTGGTTATTGTAACATATCGGTCTGGGAATGAAGTCGCAGCCGCGGACCCTCCGAGTGAAGTCGAACTCGTCTTCCACCTTCACCACGGCGATGTCGTTGTTCATCCACCGGATGTTGTCGTTCTCATGCCCGTCAAATACGTAATCTGTGGATACAGTTTTGCTGACAATCTAGATTTTAGACATTTGAGCATACTGTGGTTTCGTACTTGGTAGGAGAAGAAACACACTTAATTTGAATTTAAAATTAAATATTGAACAAAGATTTTACCAATTTTAACAACAAAAATATATTCTGATAGCAAATGAACCGACTTGACGTGAAATATGAATAGTCATGCGTACATTTTCATACTGTTCTCGGAAACCGAGCAGCAAGTATGCACAATACTACAACGTACTCCTATCAACACAATAAAATAATTACAGTCAAAATCTGTTATAACGACATCGAAGGGACTACTCATATTGAGTCGCAAAAACCGATAGTTGTAACAACCGGTGACAGGTATTAATAGGAAAGATAATACATAATATATATGTATGTATATTAATGTAGCAAATTAAACCGCATTTTGTTTACTTCTTTTGCCAGGTCTTTGTTTGGAATTCCTTTCTCTAGCTTTGAAATAATACGCGATTTTTCTTTGATGTTGATTTGTTTTCTTTTTTGCGACATGTTACAATTTTCACAGTTAACTCAACAATATGTTTTGTTGCGTCTTGTGTAAAGATAAGTAACAACCTGACTTATAAGACTGACTTATTAAGAGATATGACGAAGCGGGCCTTGAGGCTACGGCATGCAAGTGCTTTGTTTCTAAGAATTACAAAAGACCCTAAACTTTGTTTACTTTTACGATAATAGCCATTGACTATTATACTGTGTCAGATGTGGATACAGTTACCTATTCAAATTGTTTACAATACAGCTGAGCCGGTTGTTCTACAGATATAATTCTCCGAAAACATTAACCAAATGTGGTCGCTTAATGCAGTATGTCGTAGTAAACAATGTCGTAAGAACCAATGTTTTTGATAAGGCGGTTATATAACATTCAGCCAGGACCTTTGATTTTGGTCAATTTAACCGGTATGTTGTTCTAAACGATGTCGCCATAAACGGTTTTGACTGTATTCGTTAAAAATGTATCATCATCAGGTCATCTTAGTCAACCGCCAACTGCCTCACTTCACATAATAATAACTATCTATTACTCCAATAATCTCCTTTTGTTCTATTCCACCATCTCCAACACCACAGCAGGACTAGCAAAGACCGCAGACAAATTGTCTTTTTTATCCACACATAGATGAGACGAAGTTAAAATACGGATAAATTTATCTCTTTCTCGCACGATAAAAACTGTGGAAAGACAATGTGTTCTCGGCTTCGGAAAGTTTCCAGACACTAGCAGTGGTGGTGACTGAAAATATATTTCCAGTCCAGTTGCCACCAGTTTTGGTGAACCTTCTTACCAAGATGTTATCGATAAGGCACTTCCACTTGACTAATTTTAGTATTAAAGTAGGTACTGTAAGAAAATAATTCATACTTCTAGGAATACATTTCCACACAGCTTTCTTGGCTCCATTCTTGATGCACATGTTGTTATAGCGATCTTCACGTTCGTCGTGCCTAAAATGAAACAATAATCATACAATATCTACGAATTTACACTAATGTTATTAATGCGAAAGTCTTTGAGCGAATGTGTTGTTTGTTTTTTTTTTCTCTTAAAGTATGTTTGTTTTTTTTTTCTCTTAAAATTTTTGTACAAAAAATATTTAGGTGTTGCACCAAAAAACCAAATGGTTTGTCTTGGTGCTCACATCCACCACTCGCCTCAACTAAAAGAAAATACAAATCAAATAAAAGAACTAATTCAATCTAACTAATTAATAAAATCACTAATTCCTAAAACCTTGTTTAAAAAGTTTGTCTAGTAAGCAGCTGTTTGTTATTTTAGGTTAATAACGTCTTCAATTATTGTTCGTTTCTTTCTACAATAATAACAATGAAGTTGTGCACGAGTCGCTGCGATGAGTTCGGGCGCTAACTCACTGTCGAACCGGTTAACTTTACCGGTTACTTTTTGCCAACTCAGCGGTTCTTCACGATCAAATTTGAAATGGAGTTAGTTCATACCTTGGATTAACACATATATTTCTTTTACCCTATCCGTGTCGGATTAAGCAAGCGTGGGGCCTGTAGCAAATGTGAACACCGTTGAGTTGTAATCTCCTTGCCAAAACTCCCCATTTCTCTTGAAAGTATAGTGGTGCTGCCAAGTATGGTCAGCGTTTTTTTTCCCCCATTCAGGGGAATTTGTCGACGTATGTCTACTTTCAGAATAACTATTAAGGGTAGGGTTACTTTAGTTCTTGTTTTTCGCGCAGGTCTCATAGCATTTGCTGCCTTTTTCTGCTAATCAGGCAGTCTATACCAAGATCAATTACGTTTTTGCCCAAACCATCAAGGGCATTCATAAAAAACCCAACACGCCTTACTTGTAAGTACCGGAAACCACGTAGAAATGCTTGGCGTCCTCGATACAAGCCGCCGAAGTCAGGATGTATTCTTCATGAATGATTACTCCTCCACACAGCCAGCGCCGATATTCTTGATATTTCGGGTTGTTTACTGGTAGCTTTAGGTATACCTATGTGGAACAGAATTTGCAAGGTAAAAAAACAGTTTGTGTATGCCACTCAGCATATACAAACTGTTGTGAGATCAACCCTGGTGTGAGACTTTTTAAGGCCGCCTGGAAGCCACTGAAATTTCTTGACGGTTTTTGTTATATAACCGGGCCTACAATTTTACGCGACATTTGATCTTTCGATCCACGGTAAACGCTTTCTTGTAATACTCGTATGCTATCAGTGGTCACTCAGTTTTGATTAAGCTGAAAAACGGGCGTAAATATTCATCGAGCTGAATAACTTTTACTAAGGGACCAACCCTGAAATATCTAAAATCAGCTGTTCCATACATTTTGATAAGTTTCAACGTAATTTTTCTGTCATTTCTATGACTATGATATTTTTGTGAATCCCATAGTAAAAGTACTCGTATTCAGAATGGTGAGTATTGGTGAGTATTGGAGAGGTGGCCTTGGTCGGCAAGTGATAGCGCTGAGCGAAATTGGGCTGTAAACCGCCTTCTACACAGTAGTAAACCACCAATGTCATTGCCGGGACCTCAGATCAACCTATAGGAAAAGATGGGACACTGCGTTATATCTCGCTGAAGCCACTTCTTTTTAAACTTGTGTGCGTGGTAATGTTGCCATGAAAAGCATTTACAATTGCACGAAAACTAATTTTAATTCCCAAACTCTACGTTAGCCATTTCCGTTCCAATATACATATATACATAGTAGATTTATTGTTCTAAAACTGCACATATTTGTAAGAGTTTAATGATACGGCTTTTTCAAAATTGACTTGCAAAAAGACTGAATTTTGCCTAGCTGTTTTATTGAAAGGCTGAATATCATCAGGATGCTAGTTAGTTGAACGGTGAGGTTAAGTAAAAAGCCTAGGCTGTTAACTGAACGGTGTATTAAGCTAGTTGGCTGCGACATGTATGAAGATTTAAATGTTTCTTTTTATTTGTTGATAGGCTTGCGTTTGGCAGCCATATAGCTTGATGTAAAGCGTGAAATTGTGTGGCTTACGATAGCGTACTCCACGCTTGCCTAGAAGAAATTCACATGAGACTCGACATAACATTTAGCCACGCCTTTCTTCCGAAAGGCTGGCAGAGGTGTATTACAACACTCACACTTCGCCGGACGATATGTAGTCCCAAATGTGACAAGGGGCGAGTCAGTCGCCCTACACCGGGCTCCGGTCATGTAGCAGATGACATACAATCCGCACAAATGTTCACACAATGAACAAATTAGTGCGCGCTATCGGCTGGGTTCGAACTCGCTCCCTGTGGCTTGAGAGGCAGTCCGTCTCCAACTAGGCTATCATAGCTTCCTATGTATAAATTATAATAATAAAACATATTTTCTGGTCTTACCATGTAAGGTCTGTTGGTGGTAGCTTCATTTCCGATTAAGATTCTTCTAGAGCCGTTTAGGAGTTGTTTCACATCTGATATGTTAGTGTTCTTCAAAATATTCTTTACATTTGAAGGTATGGTTGTCGCTACATCTATTGCTTGGATTTCTGAAAACAATTGTTGGTATTTTAAACACACACTTAAGTATAAAAAATAGCTCTTTTTCTCTCAAATATAAAGTCGCTTTTCATGTCTGTCTCTCTTTCTATCTGTATATTCGCTACTAACTTCTAAGCCACACAACGGATTTTGATGCGCTTTTGACCATTGTTTAGATATCCTAATCCTAACTAATATTAAAGAAAGTGAGTTTGTTCGTTTCTTTGTAACGCTTTCATGCCTCAACTAATCTACCGATCATTTAGAAATTTTGCATACACGTTGTCGGGGTACAGAAAAGGACATAGGGTACTTTTTATCCCGAAAAAAAAACAACGGTTCCCGTGGGACCGCAAGTGTAATCGTGGGGCACAGCTAGTTTAACTAAATTTAGATATTTTTTTAAGGAAGGTTTTCTGATATTGAGAAAACGGGGCGGTTCGCTAGTTAGTATTAAAAATTATAAAACTTAAAATCTGACTCAGCAATGTTACAAAAGAAACTGGATACCACAGAGAGGAATCTAACGACACTTCGAAATCCAAAATTCGCCGTTTTAGCGGTAGGGTCTCCTCTGAACTCATAAATAACATAGATCCAAAAACAATACCCTTCTTCTGACCGCTCGGGTAAAATTGTATTGCACTGAATGGCTAAGCCACTTACGAATAGTATTAACAAAATGACCTCTGTTTTTTGCATGACTTATGTGAAATTAAAAAATAAATGGTTAATAATGGTTAATAAATAATTAAGGTAGGTAATATTTGTATTTCAATTTATTTTAATTCTTACATGTTTTCTACTATTTTATTCTTACGATAGGAGTAACTAAATGTTTAATTAAATTAATAATAATAATAATAAATTCGGGACATTTCCACACACGGTCGCCTGACCCCAAACTAAGCGAAGCTTGTACTATGTCTGCCAGAGACTGATATACCTACATATATATTTTTAAATACATACTTACATAGATATTTAACACCCAGACATAGAACAAACACAAACGTTCATCACATAAATGTTTGCCCTAAGTGGGAATCGAACCCACGCTCAATTAAAATTAATTAAATTCAATTAATTAAACAAACTATTTTCATACTCACCTATAATAAGCCCGATTAAAACTAAAAAATAGACAAAAAGTTCTTTGGCTAAACATTGCATTTCGGAGTTTTAAAAATCTGAGATAGCTAACCTTGATTTTAACATCCACGCGTGGAAGAAAATAATCGAATTTTACGGTCGACTGCTTTCTTGATAAGATATTTATGTTTTGCAGAAAATTTGCTTGATTTTGTTTCATTTAAGTACCTATTTTCATAATGTTTCTTATGCAGCAACAAGAATAAAACGTAGCCCATCTTTATTACTATAAATAAAAATTGAAATGCGTAAAATAATTCTAATTTTATTTCCTTTTTAATAAATAAGTAAGTTTGATTATGCTTTTAGTTACATAGCGTATTCTTTAATTTTATATTTAACGTGCAATATTTTGAGCAAAAATCATCTAAAGTGGTAAGCGCCACTTTAAAGGCCCTATTCTGGCGCATTCGAAATTTTTGTCGTTGACAATCTCACTCTTAAGATTTTTCAACATATAGTCACGCCTTTCCCCCGAGGGGGCTGGCAGAGGTGTAATACAACATCCACATTTCGCTGGACGATATTCAGTCCCAAATGTGACAGGGGGCAAGCCTGTCGCCATACGCCGGGCTGCAGTCGTGTAGCAGATGACAAACAATACGCACATATGTTCACACAATGAACAAATTGGTGCTTGTCTTCGACTGGTTTCGAACCCGCTCCCTCTGGCTTGAGAGGCGGACCTTCTCCCAACTAGGCTGCCATCGCTTTTAAGATTTTTCTATTGCCCTCAACTAGTAACAGAACAACATGTCATGTAGTAGGTAGTGTCGGAAAAAACGAGGCCTGACAATGCGAACATATATTGTTCTATTTTATTTTTGTTCGAGATACTTTCCTATGGTAACCTCATGCTGCAGCCTACCCAAATATTTAATTGGGTTTCAAAATAAACTTGAATTATAGAACCCTACACGATCGGTAAACAAACGATCTGTCCCAGCCTATTAACCGTCAAATCAAACGCACACCAAACGACTAACGGCTACAAATCAAATATTCAAATTATTCATACCCTATCCAAATTCAATACAATCGAGACAACGCAAAACCAATCTCCATTTCCACCATTTTATCATATGAAACCATAATCTAACGCCCTTTACTACTCGAGATGTCAGAACCAATCCCATAAACTAGCTATCTTCAACGATACATTACCCCCACTTATCTTTGGCCATAACACGAAACCTGGGATCTATTTTATTATAAAGTGCATTGTCTACTATGAAAGAGCTTGGTCGACCGCCGAACGTAAATAATTTAACTGTCTTAAAAGATTCAAAAATAGTTTCCTAACATTGCCCCCCTTAATATGTACACCATTTGTCAGGCCATAACTGGATTTAAACGACGCGTTACAATACCAGAGGCCACGCCTTCTGACAGAATATAGCTGTCCCACTTCGACTCTTGTAATGTGTGACAACATGGAAGCGCCTGTCTCTTTTTGACGACTGTTCTTGGATATGTTTACCTTGTTACAGCTCTAGTAAAAATGTGCCAAATGCCCGAACGGGCCAAGGCATTTTTATCTTATTCACAGGACATTAGAGTCTAAGTTTCATCGATAATAGTATTGTAGGGGGTCTTAATTGAAGCGAGAAACGATCCGAAAGGGACGGAACGAATCGTTCTCTTTAAGTTAGTGAGTCCAAACGAGTTTTTATGTTTGGAAATCGTATTAAGCTTTGTTAGAAACTGTTCCACTCAACGGGCCTAGTGAAGGCGTTTGTGCGGTCAAACTATCGCGTTTGACATTCGTAAAGCGGGGGGGATACAGCTGATTGGCTCGTTGTGTCCGATATTTTGTGTAACGATTCGGTCGCGCGCGGTCGAGCGTAGCGCCAAGCGGACGAATTTCAAATAAGATTCACGTACTTCTACCGCATTCTTATTTTGAGTTTGGTACTGTCACCTGAAATCGAGTGGTTATCTAAAATGAGCGGACTTTTTACAAAAATATACAATTGTGTTTAGTGTTACTAAAAAAAAATTGAAACAAATATGTCATCCGTGCATTCTGATGATGATCAGGAAGAGATCAATGTGGACTCTGACAGTAGGTTATCGGGTCACTGTGACAGAAGCATCGCTTCAGAAGACAGAGACTCGGAACACAGTTACCATGACAGATATCACGATTCCCCCAATCACATGACTGACACGCAACAGAGGGTGAACCTACCTTTCAGCATATCCCGTCTCTTAGGAAAACACTTCGAAGATATAGACAAGCGACGAAATTCTGGGGAAAGTGAGGATAGGAGTGACCAGGACACTGAATCTGAGAGTGCTAAAGATGATGGGAAGGACAATTCTTTACCTTTAAACTTTTCGCATAATCCTGGACTTTATCCCAATTCTGGGTTGTTGATGAGGCCTGGGCTGGGCTTGGGTGCTGGTTATGGGTTCTCTGGGAGTCCTGGAGTGGTGAGAGTGCCGGCTCATAGAGCACTGGGTGCGTTGGGAGCGTGGGGGGTCGCCTTGGACCCCATGAGGCAGGCTGCGGCAGCGGCGTTCGCACATCAAGTTGTTAAGGACAGATTAAATGGTGAGTAATTATTTAGCTCGAAGGACCAGTTTTTAAATAAAGTTGCTACTTACAGAGTTTTAAAATGTAAAATACATTTGTTTACAAATTTAAGAAAGCAATAAAATAAAATTAAAACACATTAAAAAAACACGTCGCGTGGCGTTCTGATGAATTTATTTAGCAATGCATAAAATTCACATTTTAAAACTTTAAATTGTAAAGTTTAGGTTTATACTTTATTTGGGTACGATTATTTAGATTTAGATTTCTATATTTAATTTGCATATTTAATTCTATTAAAAAGTATTTTAAAGAAAATATTTATAAATGACGTATCTACAAACCTCTTTCTTTTGTAACTTAAAGGCGGTTCAAAACTAAAACATTGCTAAGTCCTTTTTTTCTCCGTTATTGCAAATCTCTCTCGAGTCGCGACTTCCGCAAGCAAAAAGTGGCGTCACCGACGGCAAATTGTCCCATTTTTTTCGCCTTTTAGCGACCATTTCCGACACACGTTCGTCCCGATTCCGGAGAGCTATTATGTCAATTACAGGTTGAACATCCGCGCTTCTCACTCGGCCGGGCGGTGGTCGAAAAAAACACGCAGAGAATCGACACGCGTGTTGATTGGGACGGTTACGCGCTAAATCTGGTAGTTCTTGTTATTTGGTGGTTCTTTCTTTTTAAATTTGGTAGTTTTTGTTGGTTTGATTGAGAAAGCAAAACTATTTCCTTTGTTTAAGGTTTAAAATACAAACAAGAGTTTCAATTTAAAGTTTAGTTTGGTACCGGTTTGTGTTTTTAGTGGAAATAGGTATTTAGGGTTGCATAAAAAAGTTTTTCAATTGATACGGGAATCATTAACATACGAAAACCTTCTAAATCTTCACTTATTAGATTAGGTATACTTAAATCAGCCATAATTACGCCTATGTCTCAGATACAAATCCTCAAAAAAGAAAACTCCAAAAAATTATTACCTTCGCTAGAGGTCTTACGTGACAACCGATAAATGCCACAAAATTGACTTCACAAACCAATTATCTGTCACTGTGAGTAAAAACCCAATAAGTAAAAAATCCCCCTAAAGTAGTCCGACGGCGACGCAACAAATTACTGGGCAAGGCGCCTCAAGCCGCGTCACCGAAAGAAAAAACACAGAAAAAAGGAATAGTTTCGGAGATGTGTCATCGGGTCTCACGCAATGGTTTAAATTGGCCATTCAGAAGGGCATTGCCACCCAACTTTTTTGTTTTGTTTAAGAAAAAAAAACGTGCAAATAAGCGTAGAGATATTGTTGAATGAAGTACATTTTATGTTTGTAGCATTTTTATGGACCACAGGATGTGATGTTATAGATAATATTTTTGATTCCGTTTTCATTAACATTCTTTGCAGTAATTATGTTAAAAAAACATTTATTAAAATATTTAAATTTAAACCAACTAAAAAAATATTTTTTTTATTTTATACTAAAAATAAATGAATTCGTAATTTATTGCGAATACAAAAATATTTTATTTTTCAACGCATGGAATTAACACTAAAGTAATCATCTACAATTATTCTGAATCTGTTATCTGTTATTTTTATTAATAACTTGGAAAGCTTAGAGCATTTTTTTTTTACTATAAAACATATTGCTCCTACCTCATAAACAGTGACCAGAAAAAAAACAAAACCAAATAAGGAACGGTTGAGAGAATTTAATATTTTTTGTAGTAAATGTTGTAATCAAGACATCTGGAGCGTGACTACTGAATGAGACTTAGTTTCCGCAGATTTGTGGTTACATCACTTTGCTTACCTATTGCTGACATTTTCCATTCATTATCTTTGAATAGCCTATATTTAGGCTCTATTCGGAACGCTAAGGCGCTAAATCCAAACTTGCCAAAAATATACCATAGACATAGACAGACATAGACAGACATTTATTTTACCTGTCTTTGTTTCTACTGCGTATTATGACAAGGACGTTAATACTTTCAGCTAGTATAGATATAGCGATTTAGCAGTCTGAATAGGGCCTATTATTTATTTTGGGGCCGCATTGAAAAACGACGCCCAGTGATTATTCTCGATTTAAAACTAGTTTTAACATTCTTAAAACCAGTCAAATACGAGTACCTACCTTGCAGTTATAAATATGACTAAAAAAAAAAATAGTAAAGTTTAAATACGTCTTATTGAAATTAACGTTATTTTATAAATAAGGTAATACAATTTCGCACATCTTTTAATTTTTCTGATAACAAACCTATAAACCAACCTCTATACCCCTATAAACAAACATACAAAATTTACTGCTTTTTAACATTAGTAAGTATCTGTAGACAGGAAATCTCCGGCCACGTTGAGGCTAAGTACAATCAAATACAATAGCTTTTCAGTCTATTAGTTATAAAAAGTATCTCAAACGAGTGTCCGGCTTCAACCGATACCATTTCCGGTGTCATTATCCGACCGCAAAATGCTGCTATTTTCCCTTTGGCTATCTTTTGGTTCTATTACAGTTTTTTATGGTTTGATTTCACCGTAAATTGATGGTGCGTTGAGATAAAGTGCTTTAAAAGTGTAGAAACTGTTTATTGGTATTTTTTATGTCTAAATCTGAAAGCGATGGCAGTTGGGAGAAGGTCCGCCTCTCAAGCCAGAGGGAGCGGGTTCGAACCAAGCCGACGGCACGCACCAATTTGTTCATTGTGTGAACATTTGTGCGTATTGTATGTCATTTTGTTACATGTTACATGACTGGAGCACGGTGTATGACGACAGGCTCGTCCCCTGTCACATTTGGGACTGAATATCGTCCGGCGAAATGTGGGTGTTGTATTACACCTCTGCCAGCCTCCTCGGGGGAAAGACGTGACGATATAATTATATTTAATATGTTTATGTTGTATCTGAAGTAGCTGTAATATGGGGTTCTTTAAAACTGCTGGTGATCCTAACTAATTTTATAAATACGAAAGTGAGTTTGTTCGTTTGTCTGTTTGCTTGTTACATTGTTACGCTTTAACTACTTGACTAATCAACGTGTAATTTTGCATACACGTCGTTGTCTGAGGTACCAAAAAATATGGTGGGTTTCAGCCCAAAAACATAAAACATATCCTGTGAGGCCGCGGGTGAAACCACGGGGCGCAGCTAGTAGGTAGTATCTTTTGCAAGTGGGGCCATTAGGCGTACTTGCATATGGAGTTAAATTCTTAAAAAAGGATTAATTAACTTAGATTTCAAACGTTATAATGTCACTCTAATATATTGAGTTAACTCATGGTAAGCTTTTAACTCTTGGTGGCGCAAGACGGTTTAAATTTCAGGGGCCCTCTATTCGGAGATTTAAGATTTTCATCTCACCTTTTTTCGTCTTTGTTGCTTTCGTTTGAAACGGCATAGGTGTGAGAGTGACCAAGATAAAATCTCATCTCATCTCACGCGCAGGAATAGCCCCCCTGGTTAACCTTTGATGACCAGTTCATTTCGAGGTAAAAAAGATAACCCAAACTTCCGCAAGTGGCCATGGGTCAACATGACCAAGTATTTTTAATTTTAGGTAAAATTAAAGAAATTTGTATTTAATACCAAATTATACATTTTACAAAGAAAAAAATAATTATATTCTTCAAAGATACCAGATCTAAAATTTGCACGCTATAATTTATTACTTTGGAACTATTTTATAATCTAATGATTTGGTTCAAGCTGACTTCGGCTACGGCGACCTTTAGCTTTTGTTAGGTGGTTATCGATTTTGTGTCCTAGCATAGATGATATTATACTCAATTTGCAGTAATTTTGGAACAAACCCCTTCGAAGATTACTCCATAATTACGTCCAAAACATCCTCATATGTTGCTTCTGTTCTCAAGCATTTAGTACCTATCTATATAAAAAACTAGGTGCACCCCGTGGTGTTACCTGTGGTTAAAAAGAACCCTATATCCTATACTGTACTTCCAACAACGTGAATAAAAAATTTCATGATGATTAGTGTAGTTTTCAATACGTAAAAGCGAAACAAACAAACAAACTTACATTCGTAACTAAAAACTATACGTTAACCATACAAAAGACATCAACGCGCTAAGCATTAGTATTATTTTATTAT
This sequence comes from Peribatodes rhomboidaria, assembly GCA_911728515.1. NCBI lineage: Eukaryota > Metazoa > Arthropoda > Insecta > Lepidoptera > Geometridae > Peribatodes > Peribatodes rhomboidaria. Next base: position 7,393,397 of record OU452190.1, read on the forward strand.
TTCTAGTTTTTGTAGGTAACAAATTAGAAAAAAGCGACGAGAACTAACATAATAAGCACAATAACAATATGCAGAAACGTATTCTGCTTTGACAATAAAATGCTTAACAATTTTTCGCTGGTTAAATCGCGCTGCCGCGCCGGTCGAGCCGGAAGAATTTCTTGTGTGTTCTCTTTTAGTTATTTGTATGTTTGTTTATCAAAAACACTCAATTGCTTATTTACTGATTGATTATCCTATCCTACTAATATTATAAACGCGAAAGTTTGTATGTATGGATGGATGGATGTTTGTTACTCTTTCACGACAGAACGGCTGAACAGATCTGGATGAAATTTGGCACAGAGATAGATTATAATCTAGAATAGCACATAGGATACTTTTTAACCGCGGGTGAAACCGCGGGGCGCAGCTTGTTTCCCATAATTTTGATTTACAAAACAAATGTTTTCATAATACGGATTTATATAAAGTAATGTTTAAGTCATGTAGATACGGTAGAACAAAGTTGTATGAAAATAAGGTGCTGCCTGTAATAATAATAAACGTAATTATATTATATCTATATATCTATGTGTAGGTATAAAAGTGAAAGGCCACTCATTCACTCATTGATTAAAAATGAATTTTCAAAAACTACTTGATCTCTGAGGCTAAAATAAGAAAGGTGATGGGGAAAATTAAAAGATTTCTAATATTTCCAATAATAAAAAGAACCAAAAGGTTTTGCGATAAGTTGTTCGCGGATCAAATTGCGAGGCGCAGCTAGTATTGTTCATTATTTAAAAAAACATTAATTAGTATTAATTGTCAAGTACAAAACAAGTACACAAGTACAAGAATAAATTAAAAATTTTAAAAACCTTTGACAAACAAACACACTCAACTAATTCACCGTTCAAACAAAAAAACAAAAACAGTATCAGCTCATCCGTTCGAGAGCTACGATGCCACAGACACACACACACACACACACACACACACACACACACACACACACACACACACACACACACACACACACACACACACACACACACACACACTCATACACACGTACACAGAAAGAGAGACACGTCAAACTTTTAACACGCCGTCGTTTGTGCGTCGGGCGTTAAATCAAGCTAAGAAGTGAACGAAGGTCTCAAAACGATGCAAATACCTCCTAACCCATTCAGTCAGTTTATTACCTCAGAGTAATCGCCGTAATCCTCAGTAATTCCTTTAATTCGCTGCCGACACGAGTTTGAGTTATTACATTTAGCTAATGAACGCTTTTAACTGGGTCGCGGGAGAACGGCCATTAGACAATGAACCATTTTCGTGAGCTTTGTTTTGCGAAATTTTAACATAATTTTTATGATCTGGGTGTCTTCACGAGTGAGTCGGTTTCTTCTGAGTAAAAGTGCTCGATTTTAGGCCATGTCGTTGCTTTTGATGAGGCAAGACAGCGGTCAAACGCAAGCTTATCTTAATAATTATTATTAATTTAAAAAAGCGAGTTTGTTCGTTTGTTTGCTTGTTACGCTTTCACGCTTCAGCTACACAACCGAACATCATAAAATTTTGCACACACGTTGTCAGAGGTACAGAAAAATACAGGGTACTTTTCATCTTGAAAAACCTAACGGTTTCTATGGAACCGAGGATGAACAGCAGGGCGTAGCTAGTCCTTGCATATTTAAAAAAACTTTTTTTTTAATGTAGAATAGGTCGGCCTTTGACCACCAACTCGCCTGATGTTAAGCGACGTTGTGGTCTAAGATGGGGCACGACGACCTATAAGGTACTTATTCACTCTAGCCTTGAAGTTTACTAGAGTGAAGAAGTACAAAGACGGCAGTTGAGTGCGGCGCTACAAGTGCGCTACTGCTCAGACCCGTCTTCGGAACGGTTACACCGGACTACATCCCAAAACACGACTAGATCATTTCACGGCATGGCTTGGTCCGATGGGTGGTAACTAGCCACGGCCGAAGCCTCCCACCAGAGAGTTTATAAGGTGTTTATAATGAAATTAATTTAATGAGGAGTTTATAATTAGTGATTATAAGGTTCTTTACGCAATAATAGAGAAGGACAAATTAATATAATGAGTATAAAAAGGAAATATAATAAGGAGTATAATTCTTATCAGTAAACTTACATGTGCACAGAAACTCTTGTAATGTTGGTGTCAATGTGTAAAAATCCATATAAATATGGATTTATAGACTTTGGTGGTACTTAGCCTTTTCAGACAGGTATAAAAACTTAAGTACGGTAAAAGGAGACACATTGTGTTCCGTGTAAGTACCTACATCATTACATTTTTATTAACTCGCTTTCTCGTCTTTTGTTTGTTAACACGTTTTTATTCATTGGTTTACTGTTGTCTGTTTGGTGCATAATAATACAATGCCAATAAAAATGTGAAGTTAGTGAATCTGTAATTATCAAAAGATATAAAATGTTTTTTTTTGCTGTATAACATTTTAATTACCTATGAATTGAGAGACATTGAAGTTTTATGAGAGCCGTGTGACAAAATCCGTAATTACTATTGAGATGTAGGTTTTAACGTGCATTATATCCTTTTATATCCTTTAACATCCATGAACATGGCCATTGCCCTTTCCACACATATTATAAAACAATTATCTAATTTACCGACAATCGTCTTCACAAAATAAAATTACAATCCGATCTCTTCATTATGCCGTCTGATCTTGCCGACAAATCACTTAATGATATAATTAATAGTTGTTTTAAATACGACACTGAATTTGTGTATTAACAGTAGCGCAACTCAAGACCAAAATAACTTAGCACAGATATTTAAATTAGAAACAAAGATTCGTAGATTAATATTTTTTAAATCAGTGATTCAACTTGTTATAAAACGTAATAAATTTATACTACTAATAACTTAAATCATTTGTGCTATACTTTATTGCCATTTTGAATTATTGAGGGTTATACTAGTAAATTATTCGAAAATGAAGTAATATCCTACGGCCTATATAGGCTATTATTTCGTTAGCATAGCAAGTTAGGTTGCGCAGAATAATTGATCAAGTTATAGTCAAATGACAGGCTGAAATTTATCGTCGATTTGGTTCTCTATGCTACAACTCAATAATATTATTGTGGAAAAATAAAATTAGAAGCGATGATAGCCTAGTTGGAGAAGGCCCGCCTAACGGGTTTAAGCTAGTGGGAGCGGGTTCAAACCCAGCGGACCGACGGCAAGCACCAATTTGTACATTGTGTAGCAGATGACATACAATACGCACACATGCGTATTGTTTGTCATCTGCTACATGACTGGAGCCCGGTGTATGGCGACAGGCTCGCCCCTTCTCATTTGGGACTGAATATCATCCTGCGAAGTTTAGATATTTTTTTACACCTCTGCCAGCCCCCTCGGGGGAAAGGCGTGCCATTATGTAAAAATAATCTTGATTTACTTTTAAGAGATGTAATGAATTCCATAGAGTCACCTTACTGCATCGTTTTATATTGTGTTTAAGATGCTCATAATTACATTTTACAATAGCAAGTTTATACTATCATCGCATGGGTCCATTTGTGTCCATAAAATAATGACGAACAGCTTTAAACGTTTAATGAAAACTGTGGAGGGGGGGGGGGGGGGGGGGAACGTTAAAGGTTGACGTCAGTAGGGCCCCGGAGCTGAGCTGCCCAGCTCAGGCCCGGGCGCCCTATTCCTACAATTCGAGATACTATCTGGTCTTTATCTCTCTCGTTTGAAAAGTTATAGGTGTAAAAGTGAGCAGATCTCATCTCACGAGTCAAGAATGAGTGCCTGGGCCATAGACAAGTTTGCATTCGTTTTCAAACAATTTTTTTCCAAAGTCAAAAGTCAAAATGTTTTTTCGTTCAATTTACACTTATGAACGTCAAAGTTTTATAATAGACTCGACCGCTTTGTTCGTAAAAAGAACCACTACTCAGAAGAACAGGCAAGAAACTGAGGGGCATTCTTTTTTTCAAAAAATAATTAGATAACTGTCTAACAAATTTAGGCTTATGACTAGGTAATATCATATTATATACTCGTATATGTAATAGTGGCTACTTGGCGGAAGTGGAAGGCTCCAAACATCTTCCGAATAATTGTTAACCTCATAATATCCTCTTTTCATCTTTTCTTTTCAAACTCATTAATGTAGTTTTTACATGCGATTCTTTTAAATTTTTACTGACTCATATTTTTAAACATACGGCAACCGCGACTAGCTAACATTATAAAACAGTGTAAAAAGATAACAATCCCAAGGGTTCCTAAAGGTACATATTCGAAGAAACCTTTCACGAAATATCTATCTATCTGTCAAAAAACCGTTTTTTCTCGCATTTCACTCATCCCCTGAAAAGTGCCACGAAATCATCGATACACTAAAGTACACGTCAGATATTACCCCAGCCTCCCCTCGAAAGGCTTTACCCGCATTTCCCGCGGGGAGGTGAGAGAGTGTTGCTAGTTAAGTATGTCAAAAGTCCTTAAAAGTTTAGATGTTACTACGATCATACACAGTTTAACCTATTATACAGAATAACCTTCTCACAAAAATACATAGAATTAAAAACTTTTTGTCGATTTTTTTTAGATCTAAGTAACGTTTTAGTTGAACAATGTAAACATATAAGTATCATTACATATTAACCCATTAGTCTGTAGGCTTAGTTTAGTTTATTTATACATTCGTACGCAATTTAAGTGCACTGTGTAACAAATAAATTACAAATCGTAATAGAAAGAAACAAAGATACATTTATTTTGACACACAAGACACTAAAAAGACGGTAACAATACATAAGACACAGAATAAAGACACAGAGCTATCACTGTACACTAATAGGTACAAGTGTGCCAGATGGTCAAAAAACCCATGGTAAAAAATTACTAAAAATTACATGTTAAGTGCAATGCTTACCCTGAATTTGGGGTAAACTTCCTACGTGGCAACACTAACCATATCCCTTGAAAATTTGACATGAACCAATATGCGATGATAGTACCTTCCAGGCTTGCGTTACATTTTGCACACGTTATTGTAAGTGTGAAATAACGCCCCGCCCCGTTCGCCGTTTTACGGCGGGGTAACGGCCATATCCGTAATTGGTTTCGGTTTCGCTAAGTGGATAGAAAGTCATAGGGTTCTTGTGTTATTGGGGGATTTTATTATTATAAGAATAACAAGTATATAAATATTATTCGTCAATATTCTAATATAATACTAATAGGTTACACACATTTTTTTTAATTTTTTTTTTATAAAGAGTAGGTCAACATTTGACCACTAACTCGCCTGATGTGAAGCGACATTGTGGCCTAAGATGAAGCACGAAGACCTAGTAGGTACTTATTCACTATGGCTTTGAAGATACCTAGGTTGTAGTTAGTCGGAAAAACAGATGGTGGCAAACGATTCCAGTCCCTAGCCGTTCGTATTAAGAAGGTGGAGGCGAACCGCTTAGTACGAGTAGGTGGTATGTCGACTAAGTAGGGATGATACTTATGCGTTTTCCGACTTGTTCTGCTGTAAAAGGGGGAAGAGGGGCTTTAGGGATTAGGTCATGCAATTCAAGCGCACATAAAATATATTTTTCCAAACCGTTGTTGGGTAAAACTAACTTTAATTTAAAAAAAAAGTTTTTAAATAATGTAATCACAACTTTGCTATGATATACATACAAAGGTGTAGTTATTTTGAACGTTATAGTGAAGCTAGTAAAAAACATTTTTCATAATGTTAATAATATAAATCACAATTTTATAAACGTTTCACACTCTTAAGTTTTCCTAAGTTGAAAATACCATGGAACACCTACAAAGACAGGCCAGACAGCTCACACCCAGACTAACTAACACCCAAGTTCATCCAACACAAATTTTTAATCATTATTCGAACACTACCCAACCGGGAATCGAATCCAGGAACTCCTGCTCATAAACTAGTCGTGTTATCGACTAGGCTAAGAAAGTTGTCAGAAATTCGTCTTGAGTTTGGTTAAGAATTTAACCTCATCTCTATTCAAAAAATAAATACGGAAATAAGCAATAATTCATTTACAACACTTTATGGACCTTGATTAGTTCATAATGACTATTAAAGTAATATTATAGCTTATTATTGTGTGCGGAAGGTTTTAACTGATTGTTGTAACGGGAATGTACCAGTTTCGGTGAAACATTTATTAGTGGATAGATAATTAATTAAGGCAGTAAAATTAAAATTATTACAGGAAATCAGCAGTCTTGCAACTATTCATGAGTACGTGTTTTAGGTAGAGCGATGGCAGCCTAGTTGAGAGAAGGACCGCCTCTCAAGCTAGAGGGCCCGCTCCCTCGAACCTAACCGACGGCACGCTCCAATTTGTTCATTGTGTGAGCACATGTGCGTATAGTATGTCATCTGCTACATGACTGGAGCCCGGTGTATGGCGACAGGCTCGCCTCCTGTCACATTTGGGACTGAATATCGTCCGGCGAAGTGTGGGTGTATTACACATTTGCCATCCTCCTCGGGGGAAAAGAGTGACGTTATGTTATGTATTTTAGGTAGAAATTTTATTTGGTAAGCTTAGGCTTCGTCCTTACTCAGCACGCTGTGAGAGACTGACTGTTTTCCTCCAGTTCACCACGCATATTTACCCACGACGGAACGGAGACGGTATACGCGTTTGGGGTAAGAGGATGTTTGTTTGGGCAAATCTATAGATATGGCAACATATTGTTTTGGAACCACTAGTCCGATTTTGATGTGTATCCATTGATAGGCAAGCAGGCAGACGGTGGCAAGTCATCAGGGGGTGCTGCAGCAAAAATTGTTTGTGCAAATCCGTGTTGCCTTTTTTTAAATGAAGTGTCCGAACTGCGCGTACTGAGTATAGGCGTAATCGGCTTACGGGGAATCACTTGTTGACGAGCGGCTGAATTGCATTTTGTTTGCTTCAGTTCGCCGCTTGCCTGCTTGCTTCAACATTTAGTCTGCCCAATACGCGACTCAGAGTCAGCCGCTCACAGCTTGCTTAATCAGGACAAAGCTTTAACATGAAATGTTTCAATTGCCTTCTAGATCAAATACTTTTGACATATAAAGGTAAAGCCTATTTTATGTTTTTTTGGATAAAAGATATCTTGCAAAAGGAAATAAAATCATAATTCACTAACCGTTGTTTTTTTTTCAAATAGATATCAAGGGTTTCCAATTTTATCATTGTGCTACTCAAGATCAAACTTTAAAAAATATAATAGTACATTCTTAAAATAATCAGCTTTTAAAAGAACTGGATATTTAAGTATACACGTGTCTTATTTTAGACAAGTAGCTTTACATATTTTTTACATTTACGATTTTCAACCCTCTGAGGCTAGGCAGAGTGCGACTGCTTTATAAACAGGGGGTCTCGGGTTTGATTCCCGGCCGGGCAAATGTAAGATGGTGAATTTAAGTATCTGTTCTGTGTTGACAGAACAGATACATTCATGCTAGTTGACCATGTCTTTGTGTGTGTTCCATGGCATCCCTGACACAGGGAAACCTAGTGAGGAGCTATGAGTGTGAAACGTTATTTATTTCATTTCGTTTTTTAAGTGCGTATTTAAGTCGCGGTCATACCACGATTTTGTACCCACACGTTTACTTAAGCCGCTTCATTTAGAGTTGGAAATCGTATATCATTGTGATGGTAAAATGAGTACAGCGCCTAGATTTACATTTTTTGCCTTTTTTATTGGTATTAATCGTAATACGAGTAAGAACACAAATAAGAATGAGTTACTCGGTTAAACTTTAGAGAACTATAATAATAAAAAAATGTGTTGTAATCACCGAAAATTTAAAGAACTACACTAATTTTTAGGAGGATACTTTTTGTGCATTTTTTTCCAAAATGAGAATGTTTTTCAATATTCTACTCGAGTTTAACTGTTTTTGGTTGTTTTTTCTACCAATTCTATTTTTTTGCACCTGGTTGTCACAATTGTTCATATCAAACTAGGTACAAACAAAATATTTGTTTTCGTTGATTTCGTGTAATACCGGGCCTTAATTTCATCTGCTATACAAATAACTGGAGTTCGGTGTATGACGACAGGCTCACCCCCTGTCACATATGGGACTGAATATCTTCCCGCGAAATGTGAGTTTTGCAATACACCTCACCCAGACTCTTCTGGGAAAAGGCCTGCCGATATTATTTATGTTTCATACCGTACTTACATTATTTAGGAACCGTTCAGCCTAAAACTTAAAATAAAAAGATATGGAAATACATACCCATAAATTGTCAGGTAGATATAATATTTTTATGTCCAATCCATAACGCGGCAGGCCATAGAACAGCCATAAAAGGAGTCATATCTCAAAAGTGTAAATATACGGCGCCCGGCGGACAGGGCGACGCGGACGCGTAAAATATTATATTTTATATTATATTGATGTTTATGTCTCGCTTTAGGGAGATTAGGAGATCGGGGTAGGTGCTTTTAGGGAGTATCAGGTCTTATTGTCTGACTGGTAGTCCAAATAGTAAGGTGATGCCTGGTGACTGCCTCGGTGGCTTAGTTAGGCCTTCTGAGCTCGGGAGCGTGATGGGATAGATTTTTGCATCTACTTAAGGCAAACATTTATGTGATGAACATTTGTGTTTGATCTATGTCTGGGTGTTAATATCTACAAAGTGCTGGGTTTTTGTGTAGTAATACTGAAACGGCACATGCCGAGACTGATTTAGAATTAACCTTGCAAGGTCTCCTTATCCTCAACACGATAGTTGTTGCCAGGCCTTTTCGAGACGAAAAACTAGTGTTTGTGTTGAAAACGAATAGGTATACGAAACTAAACTAAATTATAGTTTAGTATGGCTTAGCACGGTACCAATAAACCTTCCGTAAAATTATCTAACTGATGGCGAAAACCGCATAAAAATCTGTTGCGTGTTTTGGGAGGTGTTGACGGATACGCCTATATACAGACAGAAAGAAGGACAGACGCGGAAAGCGACTTATGGCTACTGACACTGAATTTAAGAATTGCAAGCCTTGCTTAACTAGTTAATCCACTCCTATACAGGGTTATAGGTACCTAATCAAAAACCTCTTAAGGGTTCATTGTACTCATCAATACGAACAACTTTTACTATGAAGCCAATCCTGTAATCGCGAAAAAAACAGCTGTTCCGTACAAAAAGTTCAATCACCTGAGACAAAATGTATGGAACAGCAGATTTTTTTTTCGCGATTTCGGAGTTCGCCCCATAGTAAAAGTTGTTCATATTGATGAGTACAATGAACCCTTAAGAGGTTTTTGATTAGGTACCTAAAACGCTGTATAGCTAGCTGTAGAGCTCCTACATAATGTTTGTGCCTCACGAACTTTACCCCATTCCTTAGGAGAATCTTAAATATAGGTGACCTATTAGCGAATATTTTGCTAGGAGTACTTCAAAACTAATTAAACGAGGACTTAGGCAATTCTCATGTTTAGTGCAAGTGGCCATGTGTTTTATACAATGTGGAGTAGATAGAGATACAATAACTTCCAACCATTAAAAAAAAAAATCTTACACCAATTTTCAAACATAATTATGTAGCTTAGAACACTCGAACGTGCCGAAGTCACGATTAAAGATGCACTCAGCTGGTACCTTGGCCATAGCTACAAATATCTATAATAATCTATCGGAAGATTTACATAATATTAATAGTGACATTAAGTTTATATCTAGATTAAAACAGTTTCTTGCTGTCAAAGCTTCCTATACTATTGACGAATATTTAAATAAAAACCATACAATTTAATTTTAGTAATAAATAGACTATATGATTTTTGACAAAATTAATATTCAAAATTTATATTATAACGACTACGACGATAATAATAATAAAATTTCAATATTTAATAACCATCCTCCTCTCGTCTAAGTTGTTGTGCCCGACGGGGTCCGTTGAACTATGTACCTAATGCAATATTGTGTTTTGAAACATCATGTGTACTGTACGGCTTATGGCAATAAATAATCTGAATCTGAAACTCCCAACTAATTCACTTTTCAAACACAAAAAAACAATACCAAAATCGGTGCATCCATTCGGGAGCTATGGTTCCACACACACTAGCTACGGTACAGACACACACACACACACACACACACACACACACACACACACACACACACACACACACACACACACACACACACACACACACACACGTCAAACTTATAACACCCCGTCGTTTTTGCGTCGGGACTTAAAAAACTGTTTTCACCAAACTTAAAAATAAAATTGAACATTAACGATCCCCCATACTTATGACAAATTAAGTCCAATCAGCGACATGTCCGCACAGTGGTTGGTCCAACCGAATTACGCGGACATAATTTTAATGAGCTAAATGAGCGACTACATGTCCGCGAGTCATGTGAACGTCCCACGCTGTAATTGCGAAGGTATTTCTTTGTGTTTATGTCAATTTCAGTTATTTTTAAGTTTGGAAGGTTTTATGAGTTTCTGAGGTTGTGTAAAGGGTTATTATATCGTTGAATAACATACTCGTAAACTAGCTGTTACCCGCGACATCGTTTGCGTTTATTCAGAAAATAGTATCCAAAAACCTTCCTCGTACTTGTACCAAATTATTAAATTTAATCAAGATCCTGTATCCTGTATGTATAAGGCTGTATAGCCGTGAAAAGCCTATCATATAAACAGATAGACACACAGAGTTATTTTCGATTTTATAATATTAGCGACTAGCTGCGCCCCACGTTTTCACCCGTGGTTAAAAAGTATCATATATGATACTTATCACAAATATGTGCTATTCTAGACTATTATCTAACTCTGTACCAAATTTCATCCAGATCTGTTCAGCCGTTCTGGCGTGAAAGAGTAACAAACATCCATACATTCATACATTCTTAAAAAATTCCGCGTTTATAATATTAGTAGGATAAGTTATAATATATGTAGATGTAACATTGTTTTCTTAATTTTCCAGAATAAACCAAAAAGTAGCAGTTCTAAAGTTTTTAATTCAAATCAGACGTCATCTGAGTTATAACCTTGTTCTATGCAGGTGTCTATACACTAGCTGCGTCTTACGGTTTGGCCCGATATCATGATAAAACCGTTATTATTCGAAATAAAAGTGGTCTCTAAGCTCAATCTAGAATATAAGCTACCTTTTAATTTAATTCAAATCCAAATTTAATTCAAATCAAATTTAATTCAAATCCGTTCAGCCATTTTTGCGTGATGGAATACAAGCACCCATACATGTAATTTCAGATTTCTAATACGGTTTTTTTTTAATTCGATGGCAGCCTAGTTGGGAGAAGGCCTGCCTCTCAAGCCGGAGGGAGCGGGTTCGAACTCAGCCGACGGCACGCACCAATTTGTTCATTGTATGAACATATGTGCGAATAGTATGTCATCTGCTACATGACTGGAGCCCGGTGTATGGCGACAGGCTCGCCCCCTGTCACATTTGAACTGTCGACTGAATATCGTCCGGCGAAGTGTGGGTGTTGTATTAAACCTCTGCCAGCCTCCTCTGGGGGAAAGGCGTGAAGTTTGTATGTATGATATGTATGTTTTTTTTAAAGGAGCATTAAGCTCAATCCAGACTATAAGTTACCTCCAAACCAAATTTAATTCAAATCCGTTCAGCCGTTTTTGCGTGATTGAATAACAAACATCCACACATACACTTTTATATTTTATCAGTGCAGGGTTAATCGCATGCAAACACACTTAAAAATAAAACGTGTTGAGCCATTTAATCTAATTTATTTAAAAAAAAAAGGAAGCAATAAAATATCTTAATTAACAGCTATCTATGGCGAATTTTACGGCACAACCCACATAGTAACTAACTATTAATGAAAAAAATAATAAACAAGATCACACAGAGGCGCCGACGCCTTTAATATGTAAATGCCACTATCTTCAGAATTCTAAAACGCAGTGCAAATGCAGAAAAACGAAGTTGCAGTAGTACTGATAAGCTCGCGTTATCAACAAATACGATTTAAGACTACCACTTATCTTTTAGAAAAGGATTGTCGATTATTCACAGCCTACCATATCTCACGAACATGCCTTTTCAATTTTCAAAATCGAGTTTAAATCGTAAGTGAGTAATGAAGATGAAGTTAGTATACCTAAGCACTCGGTGTCAGAGTTTCTAGGCCGCTTGAAGGCCTCTGACATGGCTTAACGATTGTTGTAATAGAACAAAATATAACGGAGGCCTTTAACATTGATTAAGCGACGATTAAACGACGTGTCGTCTAAACCATATAGCGCTCAGTTATAAGTGCCACCTGCGGTCACCCATCCGAAAAATGATCGTGTCGTGCGTTGCTTAACATCGGTGATCGGTTACCTAGTCGATTTACGTTGTAAACGCTACATACTACAGGGACTGCGGAAGTCCTCCATGACGGGTTTGGGGCGTTCTTATTTTTTCACCCTCTGCCTTTAGTATTTGGCTCTGGCTTAGTAGCTAGCAAAATTGGAGAGGCAAGGCCACCTCGTTTGATTTTTAGGAGTGCATTTGGCCCCTCAGCTCCCTACTTTCGTGGTTCCTAACGTAGTAGGTACAATGGGCGTAATGCTTATGTAACGTAAGCATTATGCTAAATAATGACGTTTCGTCAAATCGATTTTGCTTGCGCAAGCGGTCTGGGTTGGATTACTTTACAAGTTTCAATTTATAGCTAAAATGAGCTGATAAAATCACCAATAAGTAGGTACGATTTACGATAATTTTATTCAATCAATAAATAAATCATTGTGAGTAGATACGCAAATAAATAGGTACATGTATTACTAACTTATTTATTAAGTTAGTTTTTTACGACGCCAGTAAAGTTTTATGAGTGTTTTAATAATGTGGTTTGGAAATAATAAGATTTTAAGTATTTTCTGATAATCGTAAGTTGACACATCTGCAAAATGTCGACGACAAGTCAATTTATAGATAAAACCTATGTATACAGGGAGTTACGAAAACCCCATAGGATAATTGATGGGCAGGTATACACACATAAAAGTATTCATGCAAAAATAGCAAAAAAACGCACGTTAAAAATAGCAAGAGTTATGACCGGTTTAAGAACGCAAGAAAAAAAAGGTTTTTTTTACAGAAATGTTAACAAATCTGTATATGTTGGCAGCTTTTATTCTGAGAATGTAGTGGTACGACGCGAAAAGTTTACAAATAAAAACGACGTGATTAGTGTCTGCGTTCGCACTTTGTGAGCGCGGAGCGCGGTGTGTGTTAAAACTTTTTACAGTCAATATTTAATTTCAAGTAGCATAATTGCATCCTCCGGTTGATATTGGATGCATACCTTGCGGATACAACAGGGTTTTTGTAACACCCTGTACAGGTTTTATTAATAGGTATGTGAATTTTTTTCGTAACATGTTTGTATTTTGAGTGTATTAAATTAACAACGCCAAAAAACTATTATTGGCACTTGATAACTCGCTACTGCTAGATAGAGCTAAATCTCCAGAAACAACAGCTAAAGTAGCAAATATGTTTTATTTTTACTAGCTGCGCCACGCGGTTTTAAAATAGCCTAGGTGTATTTGTGTGCCAAGGTATTATCGATCTCTATACCAAGTTTCATCACATTCCGTATATCCGTCTGAGCGTGAAGAAGTAACAAACACACACAAACATAGAAACTTTCACATTCATGATATAAGTAAGAAACAAGATACATAATTAAAAGAAAACCAAAAACCTGGCTGCAAAATATTGTACCCTATGTCACTTCCACTATAAAGACGATTCAAATGACACCTCACATGCCGAAATGCATCAAGCTGTTTAGGCTGCAGGCCGTGCCAAAGAAACGTCATACATACCTACATACCCACTTACATTCATACATGTATACATACATACACACACACATGCATCCATACATACATACATACATACATACACACATACATACATACACACATACATACATACATGCATATATACTCTCAAACATACATACACTCAAAAAACATAACCCTCCTTCTTGCGCAATCGGATAGTGAGATTGTAGCACTAGTATAATAATATTCCCATTTAGTCTTCTCTATTTCTGATAGTGTATACCTCCCAATAGAAGCAGCAAACACATTGCAAATAACAAACGAACCTCAAAACAAAGAAACCAAAGCGACGCCTTTGTCTGACGACTGCAGTTGTAAATGCAGGCGAGCCCGTATTCCGATTGCATTCAACCTCTGAATTTTACATCAGGTCCCTCGATTCCCGTACGTTGTATACTCCGTAACTAGTGGGAATTGGTATCGCTTGTTGCGTGCAAAATGTATGAGATTTTGTCCGTTTATTTTTTCGTTTCGCACCACTGTCCAGCGTGTAATTGGAAAATGTTGTCTGTGTATTGATTTTTATTGTGTAGCGATGGATGGGGTAGCTGTGGAGAATTAGTAGGATGCGCAGTGCAGTGATGATGTGATGGTTTATTTTTATAAGCTTTTAGAGCGAGTGTTAGGAGACAACTTGACAAGGTTTTAGACTTTTGGAATAGCACTCAAAATGGTCCAAGCGAAAATGTGGCAGGTAAAAGTGTTTTCAGAGTGTTATGCAGTGTTCTGTCTTTTTCGATCGAGTTAAAAATTTAAAAGGAAGAAATACTTATACAAAACACTATTTATCTAAAACCGAGTCTAAACAACGGTCATTAGTACGGAGGTATTGTTTAAAAAATAAAACATTTATATAAAGCAGAAAACGTCCATAAATAAAATTGTTTCACATATTCGAAACGCTAAATTAATGGTGTCTTCCTATTTTTTTTTTACGGATAGGTTAGAAAAGGTTTTAATTAAAGTTGGTATATAGACATTTTGATTAGTCTGTGAACATAAAGAACATTTTTTTTTTAATACCAAGTAGCGTAAAAGAAGTAGAAAAACATAGAAATCGTGACAAAAAAGCATGTATTTATATATTTTTACTATCATATAAGTAGCAAATATTAAACTAGCGAGATTAAAATGGTTTCTATCTAATTTCATTTTGCGATTGGCAAATACAATTTTCACAATAATCTAATTCAAAATAGATTACTCATGTCAAAATTAGCAGAGGCCCATTTTCATTTTCATCCCCTTTTAAATTTAATACAAAAATGTGATTAAAAATTCATAGGTGCGTACGCTGCACAGTGGCGCGGGACTCGATGGGCGCGGACAAATTGTTACTATCTGGGTGATGGAGCGATCCTAGCTCCCATGGGAGTTGGCTCAATTAGACGTCACGCATACTTGTTGTCTTTATTTATTTGTCACAAGCTTCTACGCCCTAGAGTTTGTACTCAATGTAATAAGTGTGACGCCCTAAAAGGGTTTACTTAAAAAAAAAGCATTTGAGAGCAAAAAACTAACAAAGATGCTTAAACTGAGTTGCGAGAAAAAATAAATTTACTCACCTACTTACTAGAAAATAAGCACATCCAAAACTTTTAAAAATATACACGTAAATAAGTAGATAAGATAAGATAAGTGCCTATGTTCTAAAAAAGTATTTGCCTCCAAATAAAAAAATAAAAATCTTGATTTCAACGGCATTAATCTAAATAAGGTTAAGTAAATTAAAGTTGAATTAATATAATCTATCTTAGATATTTTTTACGAATGCAAATAATTATTAAAATAGATAAGCATTAGCTTACATTTTATCTTTAATATATAATTTATCTTTAATATTATGAGCGTATTAATGAGAAACATTTTACTAAACTGCTTCCTTTCAAAATGTTATCTGACTAAAACGTTTCAAACGCAAAACAGAATTTAAGCTGACGGCATCTTAAATAAGAATAAAAAAGGCAAACTGTAAATCATACTTAAGCAATAAAATACTGAAACTGTAAAGGTGTAGACAAATGGGAGTAGCAGAGTGACTGAGCGTTCGCGCGTAATCCCCCGCGACTTCTTCCAATTAGATGTCAGACATTCGTCTTGTTGTCCTTACTTTTTCACCTTCGCACCACTGGGCGGGAATTGGTAGGCGTACAACAATATACAGGCATAAACGAATACTTGTACGCGTGTACTGGGGATGGCATGTACGTACAGATGTGACAGTGACGTAAGCAGAAGAAGACGATTACCTATAAATAATTTTAAAAAAGCCATGAAAAAGGTTTTTGTTAAGCATTTTAAAATTTTAAGAAAAAATAAGTACTTACCAAGCAAACAAGCAAGACTAAAAATTGGATATACCTACCTATAAATAAATTGCGCCCTTCAAGATAAAAATTACACCACTATGCAATGTGTATGGTTCAACTAGAGTAGTAAAAAATAGGCAGTTCCTTGTGAAGGAATTCTTAATACAATAAATATTCACTGTATTGCACCCCAAAAATACAACCAAATAAATAATTTAACGTTCGACATACTTACTTAATACTTCCAAGGTAAATGGATGGTTCTCTACGTCATTATGAAAACTATTCAACTTTAACAGAATGGGTATTATACAATAACCATTAAATTCACTGAGTACCCGCGTCTCAAAGCATCCTAAAGGGTGGAAAGGGTCACAAAATATACCCTGAAGGATAATATCATAAAGGGATCATGACTTGGCGCAAAAGGAAACCGACGTCCGAAATCTGCAAAACCACAAAACGGGGAAAAACCTTTTCTTAAACACGATCATTATTTTGCAAGTAACATCTACAAGAATGATTAAGAGTCCGGCGACCACTTTAGACTAACTTCGCATTGGCTTAAGGTTTTCTATATCCATTTCGTCTAGAAGAAGATGACGAGCGAAGAGAGCGAGTAATGATACTGACGAGCCTCTAAAGTTACCTACAGAGTGACAAAGTGCAATTTCATTTTTTTTAATGACTTTTGTACTTCTGTAATCATTCATAAATAACTATTGTATATCCCTTATATTATGGATTTATTTAAAAGCTAACGATGTAGACAACCTCCGTATGTAAAAGGATTTTTAATTTGCTTTGTCTATCTATTGAATAAATCAGTCAAAAGTGACCCCTTACAAAAGCGGATATTTTTTATAGCTCTATTTTATCTTGAGGACGTTTTTAAAAAAAAGCTAAGAACATAGGGCGGAGATATAGTTCATTTAATTGTACATGCTAAATTTCATCATAATCTGACAAATGGTTTTCAAGAATTTTGAGAAGCGCGTTTGTATAGAAATTTCAGAGCGTCGCGGCCCTCTTAACTTGTAGCGTCCGATTGATTGCATCCAGTTCTCGTAGCTTATACTAGTTACTAGTAGTTACGCCTCGCGGTTTCACCCGTTTTCCTACTTTGTTACTTGTTGCTCTGTGTGCTGGAAGCCTCGCGGCCGACGTCTGTCTCCTCTGCAGGTCGCATTTCTCAACAGATTCTCGTAATGTGGGCAGGTTCGATAATTATATTGATTTTTGGAAAATTTTAAAATGGCGGAGACATGGTTTAAAAAAAACTCAGTCATTTTGAAGAATTTCCTAAAACTAGATGGACAAAAAAGTAAAATCTGTGTAATTATCGAACCTAATCACAAAATTTCAAGAATATCGGTTAAGAAATGCGATCTGTAGAGGAAGACAGAGATTCGGACAGAATTCAGACATGCAAAAGCATTTTTGTCGAAGCTGAAGCTTTCTCGTTTATTTATATAATATGAAATTGAAATTTAAAAAAAATGCTTGAGTGATATCGACAAAATTTATATGGGACCACCTCTGCAGCATATTGCAGAGATGGTCCCATAAAAATTTTCATTATTATTTTTTTTTTTAATAATAATGAAAGTTTACTCATTAAAACAAAAAATTAATCATTAAAATCGATTCATAATGGTCGATTGATGGATTGGCGGAATGATCGCGTAACATACATACAAAAAAAAATATACAGTCGAATTCGACTGTATGTTTTTTTTTGCATGTATGTCGGTAGACGGTTAAAAATTCAATCAATATCGGTTCATTTGGGAGCTACGATGCTACAGAGAGAATTAAGTATACACAAATACAACAAAATCAAACTGAATAATAGACCCAGTGCAGGTTGGTGGATGTCACATGTTTTTTTGAATGATTTTTTTTGACAATGTCGGTTTTCACACGATGTTTTTCTAGCGCTAAATTTTTAATTCTGAAATAGCTGAAAAGAAACCTGCCCTTTTCTTTTTGTTGCTATTGTTGTTGCTAGTCTAGATTTAGGTTTTAGGCCCCTTAAGTAGCTAGTGAAGAGCGGTGTGGCGGGACGGTACGAAGCGTGGAGCGGCGTGGTGGGATACCGCGCGAAACGCAGAGCGGTGTCGTGGGAGTCGACGTCGTGGGATCAGTTCACCTTTAGGTTTAGCAATTTAGCATTCTGAATAGGGGCTAGTATACTGAAAGGTACTATTGTTTAGTGTACCCCAAGGGGGTAAAACCTGGGATGAACTAAGCCATTTTATTCCCTTACGTATTACACAGGGGTGTTGTAAGTGTAACGTGTGTTTCCATGCGTCTGTCTGTAGTAGCACTCCCAAACGGAAAAAACAATTTTTATCTAGTTTTTTAATCCGATAGGAGATTTCATCGAGAGTGCTCTTACTATCTGCTTTTTTCATTTTTTTTATTCATGCTGTTGTTAATTTAGGGTCGATTTTCAGTTCAGACAAAGCTCCCTCAGAAGGGGTTTAACCCTTCAATTCTAATTAGTTAGTTAATTTTTCTACCGGTTTATCTTTAACGGGTTGTTTTATCAAAGTTAACGGGATTACTTTTTGCTTTCAATGATTTCTAAGCGTTTTTCCTCAAATCGTAATAAGTTTGGATTTGCGGATTATAATTATATTTTTATTTTTATGGGGTTTTTATTAAATGTTTGTAAAATTAGGCAAATAATAGTTATCGGTGCTAATAATCCTTTTCAATAGAGAAAGAAACAGCTATTCCATACAAAAAGTTCGTTGATCGTCAACAAAATGTATGGAACAGCTGCTTTTTTTCTCGATTTCAAGGTTGCCTCATAGCCTATTCGTGTTCTAGTAGAGTATACCTACCTCTCCAAATTCTGCGGGAATGTAAAACCACACGTGGTATATAAGCAACGAAATAGTAAAAAAAATTCACGTACATACCCAAAATGCTATACTACTATTTAAAAGCACCTAAACCAATTTATTTACCACTAGCGCCCCGCGGTTTCACCCGCGGTTAAAAAGTATCCTATGTGCTATTCTAGACTATAATCTATCTCTGTCCCAAATTTCATCCAAATCTGTTCAGCCGTTCTGGCGTGAAAGAGTAACAAACATCCATCCATCCATACATACAAACTTTCGCGTTTATAAAATTAGTAGGATATACAAAAACATACCTACATACGTATTTCATAATCAAAAAACTTTACCAAAGAACACTTACACACAGAAGGGTCACAATCGCAACGAACCATGCCTACGCCCGATCCCGACCGCGTCATGAATCATACGGCGGTAACCTGATTACGAGCTCCGAACCTTGTTACGGCACCCTTTTCCTCCCTGATGGTGTGTGACGTAGCATTGGGTTACATTTGTAGATAGTTTTTGTTTAGGAAGCTTTGCGTAAGAGGTTTTACCTACTGTTTTCTACTTAATCATCAGTCTGTGTTTGTTTAATGTTCGACTGTTTTTTTATCCGACTGCGCAGGAGGGAGGGTTATGTTTTTCGAGTGTATGTGTGTATGAGCGATGGCCGCTTAGTTGGGAGAAGGTCCGCCACTCAAGCCAGAGGGAGCAGGTTCGAACCCAGCCGACGGCACGCACCAATTTGTTCATTGTGTGAACACATGTGCGTATTGTATGGCATCTGCTACATGACTGGAGCCCGGTGTATGGCGACAGGCTCGCCCCCTGTCACATTTGGGATTGAATATCGTCCGGCGAAATGTGGGTGTTGTATTACACCTCTGCCAGCTCCCTCGGGGGAAAGGCGTGACGAAATGTTATGTTATGTTATGTATGTATGAGGTTTATTTTGGTACTCCCTGCAGCCTAAACAACTTGATGGATTCCGACATGTGAGGCGTCATTCGGCTCGTCTTGATAGTGGAGGTCATATAGGGTACAGCATTTTAATTATATTCGGAATGTCAGACTGTACTTTGTTTTTGCAGTCGAGTTTTTTTTTTAAATTAATGTTTCTTGTTCTAATATTATTTGGCACGTCTCAGACAAAGATGGTTAACCCAATAGATCGCGCATGCAGATAAATTATCTTTACAATTTAAGTCAACTGTTGTCAGGCGCGGAACGAAATAACTATAGATCTAATCAAGCTTACGATTCAGTAACTGAGAATTTATAAGTGAAAATATCTACCTCTAGGATTAGAGTTGGTTGTATTTCAACTGACTAGGCTGTAGCCACATGCAGAGCTCAAACTTCAGACGTGTTGCACTTCTGTACAAGATAATTCTACAAAACAGATTTGACCAGAGTTCATAGCTAATGGTGTTAAACGGTTAAAAATACTTTGAAACGACAATCGCTAAAATAAAATAGGTACTGCTACTGCCTCGGTGGCTCAGTCGATAGTGAACCTGCCTTTTGAGCTTGAGGGCGTGGGTTCGATCCCCACCTAGGGCAAACATTCATGTGATGAACATTTGTGTTTGTTCTATGTGTGGGTGTTAATATATATATAATAATGTATTTAAAATATCTAAGTAAGTATGTATATCAGTCTCTGGTAGCCATAGTACTAGCTTTGCTTAGTTTGGGGTCAAGCGAACGTGTGTGCAAGTATCCCGAATGTATTTATTTATTTATAATATGTACGAAGAAAGAAAGAAAAATTAGTCAGGCAAAACTAAAAATCGTGTTAGTAGGTAAATTACGCCGCAAAATAGAAACGTAATTCCTAGGTAAATTAAAAAAAAAATACACAGCAATACCAAATCGTTCCCGCATCGGAAATAAAACGAGTCCTTAGTCTTTGCTGGCAACAAAGTCTAACAGCAACCACGTTCAACTTACGAATACCCTCGCAATTGCTCCGTAATTTGCGGTCACGTGAACCCGCCATTACCCTACCCCGGCCAATAGCAGCGCACCGTTTAATACGATTCCATATTTGAAAAAGAAAATAAAATATTCAAATTCCAAATGGGGTTACAGGAACGGTTACCATTGGAGTTTAGGCAATTAAAGTTCAAGACTGAGTTAATTTAGTATTCTGTATTTACTTACTCGTAACTACGTTTTATGTTTTTAAAAATCCTATTCTACTAATGTTATAAACGCGAAAAAGTTTGTAAGAATGGATGGATGGATGAATGTTTGTTACTTTTTCACGTCAGAACGGCTGAACAGATCTGGATGAAATTTGGCACAGAGATAGATTATAGTCTAGAATAGCATATTTTATACTTTTTAACCGCGGGTGAAACCGCGCGCCCCCGCTAGTGTTTATCTAAATCCTTTGTTAAACGCTCTAAAGCCTAATTTGAAGTACAATTGTAATGAAAATGTCATTATGATTCAACATTAAAAAGATAATGATAGTACAGTACGTCACGTAATAGAGGTATGATTAGCCTTTCAAATTCAAAAGGCAAATTGCCCGGAGATTTGACGAATTTAAAATTACCCAAGTAAATGCCTGAAATGATCGTCATTATATAGAATATCGATTTAACATCAGTACAATATGGTTAACGATTCTCATCTCATGGATCATTTAATGCTAATCGATCTATTACAGGCCACGCTAACCATTACCAACCATGATCCACAGTCGACCAATCACAGAGCGCCGTATAAACGAATGTAATTTATTGAGTTTCGAATTTTAAAAACGTTATTGCAGCCGCCATCTTGGTAATTTTGAAAACGTGTAACTGCTACTTTGAAATGATTGCGAACTCCTTTTTTAAAAGAAGCAGAAATGAGATGGTTGATACGGTCTTTTAAGTCTGTTTTATGGGAATGCCGTATAATTTCATATTTATTAGATGTGGTATCTTTGCTATTGTGTTGAAACATCGGCATGAAAGACAAAGAAGTTTACATTGAAATAGTTCTTGATTGTTTGAATTTTCGATACTCACAGTTTTTGATGGTAAATAGTATTGCAGCAGCAATTTAAGACCTGAACAAGTAACATTATTGAAAGAAAAACGAAAAACCCGGCTGCAAAATATCGTACCTTAGGTCACTTCCATTATAAAAACAGCTCAAATGACACCTCAGATGTCGAAATCCATGAAGCTGTTTAGGCTGTAGGGCGTGCCAAAGAAATACCATACATAAATAGCCACATGCATACAATCGAAAAACATAATCCTCTTGCTTGCGCAGTCGGTAAAAAACACTAGCCGGACGTAAGGGAACGTACCCATACTACGTGACTCATTTAGAGGGGGGGGATACGATTTTTTAATGTTTTGTTTGCAAAAAACTATTAAAACTATGAATTACTACGTAAAACTAGAGTAGGAGGGAGGGGGTCTTAAATAGAGTAGTATAGAGTACAGATGTTCACCGAGGGGGGAGGGAAGAGGGTTAAAAATTTAACGAAATGGTCACGTAGTATGGGTACGTTCCCTAAGGCGAGGATGCAGTGACAAGGTTCAGACCAGTGCCGCTTCAAAACTTTTCCATACAAAATGTATGTAAGCGACGTGTTTTCATTTATACGCGAGCTACGCGGCGGCGTAGGCACGGAGCTTCACAGTTTTCTACGCCCGTCCTGTTAGAGAATAGATGGCGCACGGCATATGACTTAGGTAAAACCAAAAACCATCCAAAAACTATGCTACTGTCGTATATGTACACAACACGCACACATTGACGCGAAAAAAAACTACGCTACTCGCTTGGTTATTCTCACCTCGACATTATGTGCTTAGGTTTATGGTATAATTTCGTGTACATAAATTTACTAATGCTTTTTTTTTTTTTTAATTTATTGGCAACTGGATACAAAGTCCTTAATGCCTAACTTAGTAATATTTTTTCCTTCAGTAACAGATGATGGGATGATGATGATGAGGTGATGATGAAGACAATAAATCCCTCCCCTTTCCCCATTCCAGTAAAGTTATGGATACTTTACTGAAACTTTAAGTGAAGTTTTGTAGAGAACACGAAAAGTCGCGTTTCGCAATGTTTGTATCATTTGCCCACACTCGTGCACGTTGACGAACCGGTAAACGTTAATAATCCATCATTATTACACTTTAACACTCGAAGAATCACAAGTTTTAGAAAATAATACAAAATCACGACACCATCTTTTCGGTTCCCGCCAAAAACTCTTTACTAATGCATTATCAAAGTGTAGCCAGGACTACATTTTGAGGTTCTTTTTAAAAACTGCAGTTTTTTCACAAGTCAATTTTGAAAAAGCCGTAACATTAAACTCTTCCTCATGTGCAGTTTTAGTCTATTAAATCTACTACGGTTGTACTCGTATATTGGAACGGAGCTCAGGCCTATAATACCTCAATTTGTTCTTTCATACATTTTGGAATTACTTTTCAAAGATTACGAATAGTTACTTCTTGTGAATATGATTAATCAACTTTGATGTTATCAATATAGCGAAGAATTTTATTTATTCATGAGTTTCTGTAATCGAAAAATAACGTGTAATTTAATGTAATCGTGACTTCGATTATTATTAAAGTTATACTTGCGTATGTTAATGAGGTTCTTTGGTATTGTGTATTGTATAATTATAGAAAATATATCTAGGCAATTATTAGTGGCTAAATGAAGAATTATTAAAACCTTTGTTCGGATAATTGTAGATTTGTATTAAGATGGTACTGTTAGACGCATAGCTGATAACATTAATTACAAATTCAATAAGATTGATAGATATGCATTTCATTTTTGTCTTTAACGTGGCTTAAAAATTTAAATCGGAAATCAATCATTCTATTTATAATAATAATTATAAAAGTTTGTATGTGTGTTTTTTACTTGCTCACGCTCAAAGGGATGAAATTTGGATTAACACATAGGCCATTTTAAACAGCGCGCAGTGGCAAACACCGCGGGCGTATCTAGTAAAAAAAACTAACTGTTTAAGAAATAAAGTGTTCTTAAACACTTTTGTTTTGGTTAAAAAGAACATTTTTTTTTCCACTTGTCCTACACGAACTTATTTATTTAAATACTAGCTGCACCCCGTGATTTTACATATAACATATCGTCACGCCTTTCTCCCGAAAGGGCTGGCAGAGGTATACAACACCCACACTTCGCCGGACGATATTCAGTCCCAAATGTGACAGGGGGCGAGCCTGTCGCCATACACCGGGCTCCAGTCATGTAGCAGATGACATACAATACGCACATTATGTTCACACAATGAACAAATTGGTGCGTGCCTTCGGCCGGGTCCAAACCCGCTCACTCTGGCTTGAGAGGCGGACCTTCTCCAGCTAGGCTTACCCGGCGTGGTTTTACCCGCGCTTAAAAAGTACCTTATTATCTTATCTTATATCTTTAAATGAGCAATTCTTGTATATATATAATTGGAATCTCGGAATCGGCTCCAACGATTTTCATACAATTTAGTATATAGGGGGTTTCGGGGGCGATAAATCGATCTAGCTAGGAATCATTTTTAGAAAATGTCATTTTATTCGTGTTTTATCGATAATCAACTTAAACGTAAACTTGGAAGAAAAATAACAAAAAGGAGGCGTTTGAGTAGTCTCAACTGAAAAATATTATTCATATTTCATCATTTTATTAGTAATTCGTACTTAAATATAATTTCCAAAAAACATCATTAAAAAAAAAACCTGGTCATTCAGGTACTATGTGTTTATCCAGGGTATAAGCTACCTCTATGCCAAATTTCATGAACATCCGTCCACCCGTTTGAGCGTGAAGAAGTAACAAACATACACACTCACAAACTTTCGCCTTAATAAAATTATAGTGTAATAAGTACTAAAGCCAATATTTCTTCCACAGCTTCCTTCCCCATAACGAGGCGGATCGGCCACCCCTACCAGAACCGAACACCTCCCAAGCGGAAGAAGCCGAGAACCTCCTTCACGAGGCTGCAGATAGCCGAGCTGGAGAAGCGGTTCCACAAGCAGAAGTACCTCGCGTCCGCCGAACGAGCCAGCCTAGCGAAGACGCTGAAGATGACAGACGCGCAGGTCAAGACCTGGTTCCAGAATAGGAGGACGAAGTGGAGGTATTGTTACTATACATAATAATATTTAGATAAGGCCTTATATTCTATTCTCTATCTCTAAATAATTTACTAGTGGCTCTGTGTGCTGGAGAGCTCGCGGCCGTTGTTTCTCCTCCTATAGGTCGCAT
Source organism: Peribatodes rhomboidaria (assembly GCA_911728515.1). Lineage (NCBI taxonomy): Eukaryota > Metazoa > Arthropoda > Insecta > Lepidoptera > Geometridae > Peribatodes > Peribatodes rhomboidaria. The sequence goes on from OU452190.1 coordinate 7,418,749, forward strand.
TCTTCAACCGATTTTGGGGAAATATTGTGAGCAAACTTGATAATTATAAGTAGCTACAGTTTTTTTGCCGAGAAAGTTTGGGAAATTAGAATTCCAAAAACTAACTCGACAAAAAGATTCTAAATAATTACTGAACCTACTTACCAAATTTCAAGAGAAACGGTTTAGAAATGCGACCTGTAGCGGAAGACAAAGATCCGGACAGAGATCCGGACAGAGATTCGACAGAGATACGGACAGAGATCCAGAGAGCGCAGATACGAAAGCATTTTTGTCGAAGCTGAAGCAGGGACGTTTCGCTCGCTAACGCTCGGTCAATAAAGCATAGTCGCTTTTAGCGTTTGTCTGTAGATCCTTTGACTCCTTACAATCCGCGCAACGTATAGTGACTAGAGACTGCTCTACTCTCCACTTGCTGTACGACCCTGGCACAAATTTTCGCTTCCAATACTCCCATTAGTCTTTTCATATACGCTCGTCGGTTATGCGTACTTTTGACCTAGCCTGGTCCTGGCCTTTCTTTAAAACGTCTTCGATTTGATAGAGATTCCTTTGTTTAGGTCGACCCTGACCGACTAGACCATTTCATTTAACAACCATGCAAAAACAGCATTTGAATTTATAAATCTGTTCTGGACTTGGGTTTTAGTTACATTTATTTGTCTTTGTGTGCTCAAAGTCAAAGTCAAAATGTTTTTATTCAATTTAGGTATCAAAGATACCCGCGGTCCCACAGGAACTGTTTATTTTTTCGGGAATAAAAGTATGTCCCTATGTCCTTTTCTGTACCCCAGACAACATGAATGCAAAATTTCACGATTGAGTAGTTGAGACGTGAAAGCGTTACAAACATACAAACAAACGAATAAACTCACTTTCGCGTTAAAATATTAGTTAGGATGTCAGGCGCTCACCGGTCGAGCAAGGTAGATGATGATGACGATGTGTCTGGTGTTCGACACAGGCGAGGAAGAGCTCGGGGAGGTGCCCAAAGGGGCTAGCGCTGCGGGGGCCGTGGTCGTCTATGAGAGCGTTCCCGTAGCTCCGATATTTTGCGCCGAGGTGGAATACCCTAGCTAGGGTTTTTAAGGTTTTTAGGGGTTTTAGCGGGTATGCTGCCTCTGGCGAGCTTCCCACATATCTACCCAGCCTGCCCCCGGGGTCGGTAGGTAAAAGGTATTCCCTAGAAAAACTTGCGTGACAGATCACCACGTTCAATTCGCGTGCGGTTTTACACAGCTCAAACGACACCGCAGCTTGCATTTACTTCACGGATGCTTTTGGTTTGCCGGGCTAGACGAAGCTGAAGGTAATAGAAGGTATCAGGCTAGGTAAACAAAAACATTACCATTTAAAACGGAAATTTTGACTATTGTTGAGTGTGAATTATAGCCTATGTCCAGGACGTAAGCTATATCTGTGCCAAATTTTATCCAGATCCGTTCAGCCATTCTGGCGTGATTGAGTAACAAATATCCATCCAAACTTTCGCATTTATAATATTATTTCGGGTTTAAAAGAGTAACAAATTAATATATTTAGATTTCTTGCTGAAGAGCTGATGATCCCGTGGGATGCCACGGGAACACTATATTTTTACGGGATAAAAAGTAGCCTATGTACTAATCCAGGATGTCAGCTATTTCCACACTAAGTTTCATTAAAATTGATCCAGCCGTTTGAGCGTGAAGAAGTAACAAACACACACACTCACAAACTTTCGCCTTTATAGTAATTAATACTATTGTACTTTATAGTAATTAATTAATATACGTGTTTCCTTGCTCATCCCACGGGAACACTATATTTTTAAGGGATCAAAAAATGTGTATAAAAACAAAAATGCGTCCAAAACGTGTAAATCTATAGTGGTTTATACGTTTTAGACGCATTTTTTAGCCCACGCGAACAGTTAAATTTTCCCGGATAAAAAGTAGCCTATGTTCTAATCAAGGGTGTCAGCTACTTCTATACTGAATTTTGTCAAAATTGGTCCAGCAGTTTGAGCGCGAAGATGAACGATCACAAACTTTCTCCTTTTTAATATTAGTGTGATCACTATAATGGCTTACGCATAAGATATAGATTTATACCGCGGCGGACTTTTTTGTAGGCCTATTTAAGATGAATATTTCCATCATACATTACACATGTGTACTCGTAACTCTAGCGGTTTTTCCAGCGCACGCCAGAATAGCTCGCTGATGGTAGATTTTTTCCTACTTACTTGACTCTAATCGTCATATTTTGGACAATTCACACAATATCTTTATAAATTGTAGCCTATGTGTTATTCTGATGCTATTAGCTATATTATTGTAAAGTTTAATTAAAATCATCTCCAAAGCTTTTGACAGGGTTTGGCATGACAGTCTTATCAGCAAGCTCACTTCGTTTGGCTTGACCGCTAGGTTTGTTGCGTGGATTTCGGATTTTCTGAGGGGCCGATCCATTCGAGTTGTCGTTGACGGTTGCTCGTCTGATCGAATGAATATAAATGCCGGGGTTCCTCAGGGATCCGTGCTCTCTGCGACACTCTTCCTGGTGCACATTAATGATCTGCTTAAGCCCGGTATCTTTGGGTATGCAGATGACAGCACTGTTGTGGAAAGCAATAAGTCTAGCGCACAGTCTAGTGGGTCTCAAATCCGGTCTCTAAGGGCTGACATGGTCGAGCGCTTGAACTTGTCCCTCCAGGCAGTCTCCAGTTGGGGTGATGCCAACCTGGTCAAGTTCAACGCGGCTAAAACCCAGGCGTGTCCGTTTTCCGCAAAAAGGAGGCCATTCAAACTGGGTCCTACTTTTCGAGGTGTATCCATCTCGATTAATAACAGCCTGGAGCTTTTAGGCGTTTCTTTGACTTCGACCCTCAACTTCGGCTCCTATATTGAGTCTAAGGCTCAATTAGCTGCTAAAAAGCTGGGTATCCTCTCGAAGGTGCGACGGTACTTCACGCCGGAACAGTTGCTGTCATTATATAAGGCACAGGTTCGGTCGTGCATGGAGTACTGTTCGCACCTTTGGGATGGATCGGCCAAGTACCAGCTCGAGGCGTTGGAGTCCATCGAGAAACGTGCGAAGAAGCTCATTGGCAACGACTCCCTTGTCCAGACCAAACTTCAAAGTCTAGATCATCGGCACAAGGTTGCTGGTCTATCGGTTTTTTATCGGATACATTTCGGTGAGTGTGCATCTGGTTTGCATGACCTTATTCTTCCTAGCCCATTCTTTTATAAAACAACCAAGAGTATGAAAAAGCGGCATCGTTTTATGGTCGACATACCAACAACACGCAAAAAACGCTTTGGTTCGTCTTTTCTTATACGGACCGCTAGAGTGTGGAATACTCTGCCAGAGTGTGTGTTCCCTGACACTTATAATATGGGTGTCTTCAAGTCTCGAGTGAATCGGTTTCTTCTAGGCAAGCGTGCTCCATCGTAGACCGCATTACTGCTTATCATCAGGCATGTTGAAGGCCAAACGCAAGCCTATTAAGTTTAAAAAAAAAAATCCATTCAGTAGTTTTACGTGAAAGAGTAACAAACATCAATCCAAACATACAAACATTCGCGTTTATAATATTAGTAGGATTATTATTGCTGCTGTGTTATTATGTCATCTGCTACATGACTGGAGCCCGGTGTATGGCGACAGGCTCGCCCCCTGTCACATTTGGGACTGAATATCGTCCGGCGAAGTGTGGGTGTTGTACACCTCTGCCAGCCCCCTCGAGAGAAAGGCGTGATGATATGTTTATTTACATTATTAAAAATGAACCAAAACAACCAAAAAAGGACCAATTACTTACCTACCTAAAACCTATCTAATGTTATTTAAGTAAAAACGAAGAAATTCTTCATACTCGTAACTAACAGGTAAGTAACCTATCTATGATAATAAACATAAAATTACTTATGTATATTTTTGTACGTGCTCCACCCCAAACTCCTCACAAAAAAATATCCTGCCAATATTTAACTTTGGGTCTATTTTACTTTATATACAATGCGTTTTTAACAAATTGCTAGTGCCTTGAAAATTCGTAAAACAGACACAACCGTCAACAACGTCTGCCCCCACGCGTCTGCCCGCGTTCGGGTCGCGCGCAGCGATGAGTGACTTCTTCCCCCTCCTCACCTGCCGTGCGTCGGACCGCCCTTTACTTGAAACTTTTCGTTATATTTTGGTCAATTCACACAATATCTTTATAAATTGTAGCCTATGTGTTATTCTGATGTATAAGCTATATTATTGTAAAGTTTCATTAAAATCCATTCAGTAGTTTTTACGTGAAAGAGTAACAAACATCCATTCTTACAAACTTTCGCGTTTATAATATTAAGTAGGATTACCTACACAAAATGACTCCACTACATGACTCTTTTATCTTTATAGAGCTATTGACATTTTGTTACCTTACTTCTAATCTAGTCCACTTTAGTTTTATTTAGAGTAGTAGACTTTACAATATGTTACATAGTTTTATAGACAACTAGTTGCGCCCCGCGGTCCCACAAGAACCGGTATTTTTTCGGGATAAAAAGTAGCCTATGTCCTTTTCCGTACCCCCAACAACGAGTATAAAAAATTTCAAGATGATCGGTTGAGTAGTTGAGGCGTGAAAGCGTTACAAACAAACAAACGAACAAACTCACTTCCGCATTTATAATTTTAGCTAGGATTCTTCCACTTGAGACAACAACGAGAAAAGTCACATTTGAATAACACACTTAACAACTAACTTCCCTCTACCTGAATTCCCCTTAAATTATAATAAATATACCAGTTAACTAAAGGCACGGTCCCCGGAATCTGTGGAGTCTAATTATTAATTTAAAAAAAAAAAAACTTTGGAAAACGAAACGAAACGAAAACACAAAACTACAATACAAAGACCGTTTAAGATTTTATTTTGTTTGCTGGAAAATTTTTCAATATTTTTGGAATGTCCTAAAAGTAACGCAAAAGTAACATTTTGAGTTATGTAACATTAAAGTAACATGAGAAGGTAAAAAACGCTGCCACTTGGATCGGTACCTACCCATCAATTTATCTTTTAGTAAGTATTTTTGGAAGAACTGCTCAAAGTGCTACAAGTCTACTTATGTTTAATTCCACTGATTTGCTTCCTTATTAATAAGTATTGTATAGCCTAGTAATAGTTACACAGTGTTTTATCTTTTCTTTCTTTTAAATTTTGATATTGACCTATATAACTATTCCGAGGCTATACAACGTTTACTAGCAAGAGTGATGATGTGTTCAGAGTATTTAGCGTTTTAAAGGCGGCGGGTTCCACAAATCTGTCATGAAAATTTTAGTAGCTTTGAACGCGTTAACAAAAAAAAACCATAAAATGATGCTATGCTAGATATACATTGCAAAAACACCTTACATTTTAACATCTCGTTTAATAGTTGATTATTATAATCAACTCGTTTAAGCTACAACGGGTCTAATAAAAAAGACAAACAAACATACACGAACTTTTAGGCAGTCATATGAAAAATTAGCTCCAATACAAAGTCCAAAGATAAAACAAAATAATTTTGGCCGTTCCATTAAAAAAGCGATAAATTTGAGAATTTCCTAAATCGTCGGCAATCAGAAACTCAATTAATTAAGTCTAAAACACGTGTTTCGTAAACGCTTTTAACTATGATCATATATGAATAATAAATAACGACCTTTTTACATATCTAAGCATTAAATAGATACATATATTTACATGTGAGTCTTTTTGAATTTTTATTTTTATTTATATTCGTTACGAATATTTCCGAACTAGTTACAGTACATTTACATAATTCCCATTTTATGAAATTGTGGCAATACCAGTTTCATTTAATTTTAATTTCTGGCAACACTTTTATTAAGCTTAAATGTTCTCTATTTTAGATAATTGTGTTTAATTATTTTATTACTTGCATCTTAACACGTTACCTGTTAAGGTAATTAATTTTGTACTTTAGGAACACACTTAAACTTGGTCAAATATATATTTATTTTATTTTATTTTTTTCGGGAAACGTAACATCACGAACAAACTACATAAATTTAACAGTAGTATAACTATGCACCATTTTCTTACACATTTCCAACTTTTACCAGTTATATAAACGATATTGTAGGGAACTCAATACTTATACCTACTTACATAGCATTATGTATCGCCCTAAGATCGCTGCATACGTGATCGGATAATATCCCGGACGGGACGGGGACGGAACGTGACATTATGAATGCCCGGACGGGAGTGTAACGCAAACGCATCGTTTGAATTTCTCAAACCCAACGTAAGCACGGAGCTCACTTCACTACACCACCCTCCGGAGCGAACGGGACGACGTACGCAGCGGAATCACGGACGGAACGAGGCGCGCGCCGGCCGGGACCTATGAGTACATAAATGTCTAGAAAGAGTTCCTTACTGTATAAGAACATAATTTTTTTTTTAAGCGACTAAATGCTGTTGGCCACTGAGGCCTCGACAGCGTACCGGGCATTAGGCAAGTGCAGATCGCGCAGGGCCTTAAAAAGAACAAAAAGTGCCAGGCTACCCTTTTTTATACTAGTGTTGCGTCTTACATTTTGTTCATTTAGAACCTAACAGTTGGCTGTTACTTTTTTCGACGTGTGACCATATCATTTTTCAAAGGCTGGGACGGGTCCGATGCGGGCCTCGTCCCGTCCGAGATCCCGTCGCATATACATATATTACTACTGCACTTTTGTATGGAACGATGTTTATAAATTGCCCCGTTCCGTCCGGGCCGAGTAAAATTCCGTCACGCATGCGGAGCGACCTATATTAATCTTATTATTATTTTTAATCCGCTGCGCTAAGCTCAAGTGATCTCATTTTTTGAGGCTCTGCTGTTACTCTACATTTCCTACCTAAGCTTGGTAGAAAAACTCAAAATTGTACTTTCAGTAGACTTTGCAATAATTCACACTCTTAACAAGACTTTGCAATAATTCACACTCTTAATCCATACGTCAAACAAACAAATATAAAACCTGCTTTGACACAAACTCAACACAGCATCGACGACGTGGCACTGAAAAAACGAAACATTCTTCTTTTAACAACTACAATACTGGCACAAAACAAGATTCCAAATTCGAACAGCAGGCAGGAATGGCAGTACAATACACGTTTGAATTTCGAACAGTGTGTTGGTGGCACAACCGATTACGGTCTAATGGACAAGCGCTGTTTGTGTTCGGGGGAGATAACCCGTGCTCGATACGCGAGGCGCCATGCCACTGATTGTTTTGTAAAAAAAAATTGTGTTAGCGATCAACCCCGTCTGATATTTGTTTCACGTTTTAATTCGAATTTAGAAATCTTTAGATGCGTTCTAAAATCAAAATAAGAGTACTGATAATTAATTAGTAGAAAGAAGAAAGCAGACAGCGATCAAATCTCAAGAATAACCGCTATAAATAAAATCGCATATTTTAAATAGCTTTTTTTAAATATTATTTTAAGTAAAGTTCCGTTAGGGCTTATCAATTTAATTTATTTTTTATTATTAATTTATTTAATTACTTTTTACTGTAGAAATGTACAGTGTTAAACATCCGTATAAATTAAAAACATTCTAGAAATCTGAGCGAATTGCAAATATGCGTATTTAAGTCACCTATCGATTCGACCAGAGTTTCACACGCGCTTATGTGAATTTAAAAACTACCCGCGTATAGCCCGGTAAGCAAGCAAGCTAGTGACGCTGCCCTCGTGTAAACGGAACTAACTTAATTTTTAGGCTACTCGTCTCAAGCTAAGATTGTTTAATAGGACAGAGTTTTATTTTTTAGCTAGTAGCACCCCTCACCACTGTTAAACTATCCTGGCTTGTGATCTAGCTCTGTGTGGCCGACAAAGCTAGTATTTGGGTGGCTAGTGACAGTGACTTCTTGTTGTTACGTCAATCACTGCAGTGCAATGATACTGGCTTAAAATTAAATGACATCATGTAAACAACACTAGCATGCGTCAAGCCAGAACAGTATTCTAAGCTTCTATCTTGCTACTCTATCTTAAACAAGTATAAATTAAAAATCCCCTCGACACCGGTTTTCTTCAACACCGATTTTCATCAGACATAACTAAGAACACTCCCGACTACTTCACCTTTCAAACAAAATGAAACTACAAAATCAAAATTGGTTCACCCGTTCGGGAGCTACGATGCCACAGACACACACACAAAACGCACACACACACACATAAAAAACAGACCCGCCAAACTTATAACGCTCCGACGTTTTTGCGTCGGAGGTTAAAAACTAGCGCTGTGTATCCCAGGCATTACTTTTTAAAAACATTTCGTCCTAACGTGAAAAAAATGTCGGAATGAAAAATAAACTGATAATCCAAAAACACTTTCGTTTTAGTCGATTTATCAGCCGTCTCTTCGTATTAACGAGCCGTGTTAATGGTCCCTTATCTAACTCCTTGCCTTGTTTCTTGTTACTATTAAAAGCCTGACCGTTTTAATTTTAGTTGGGTTAGAGCCTATCTTTAATTGTTAAATAGTCTATCAATAGCGTAACTGAAATATTCCTAGTCTGGTTTATTTCTATGCTTTCGCGTCGCGCGATGTTTCAGAGTATTTTGGGCTATTCTGCATTTCCATGTACTTAAGGATATTTATACAAGGTGCTGTTTTTGGGTGTAGTAATACATAAGGGTGTTCTACTCGTCGAAGTCGAAGTGAACAATTTTTTGAACATAAGTTTACAAAATTCGAAAGCAAAATAATCGAGTCTCCATACAAAATTAGTAGTCAGGTCACGTGATCAATTTTGTGTGAAGACTTATTTTTGCTCGAATTTTGAATTTTTGCTCGAATTTTCGAACAACAACCTTACACTATTACTACAACCAAAAACAGCACCTTGTAAAGTTTTTGCGATGATGCATGAACCTGAGTTTATACGACATGGACGTTTTAGGAAACTAGACGTTCTAGAACACTGGGCGATGTCAGCCTGAACAAATAGATCCTATCGTTAAGAAATCTGCTGGCAAGTTGTACATAAAAATATTTTTGCTTAGAATTTGCTGGGGCTATGTACTCTGTATTTGCATGTACGTATGTTTATTATATTTTTTCGATATCAACACACAAATCTGCTGGCAATGCAAAAAGAATGTTGACTTTTGGTATGAAAGTAAATTCGATAGACGGGTTGTGTAATATTGTATTACGGAGGTTGCAAACTCTCTGTTCCACGCTAACTACATTTTTACTAGTTTTATATTGGTGCGTTCTTCAATCTAGAAAAGTGTCCGCTGACAAGCGAAGCCCCGAGGAACCACTCTATTCAAGCCTGGCAGTAAGTTGGCTCTAAATAGGGTTATCTCATAATGAAGGCAAGTGTCGACGGGGTTTGTTGAGGTTTGATTAATTTTGTAGCTAATGGTCGTCTCGGTATAGACCATCGTTAGGGATTTATTTATGTCTACTTTCATTAATTTCGATTTTGTAGCTTTTTACTCGACTGCGCAAGAAGGAGGGTTATGTTTTTCGAGTGTATGTATGTATGTATGTATATGGGTATGTATGTACGTATGTATATATGAGGTTTCTTTGGTACGGCCTACAGTCTAAGCAGCTGGATAGATTTCGACATGTGAGTGATTTGAATCGTCTTGATAGTTAAAGTGACATAGAGTACTACATTTTGCAGCCGGGTTTTTTGTTTTTCTTTTAATAATGTTTATTTATTTATTTTATTTATTTATTTATTTGTCCATTAACATTGTGTACACTAAAACATTATTAAATTCAATAAAATATTACTTAAAATAACTAAATGTCACAATAATAATAAATGGAGACGGCATGCATAGGACTTAAGAGCGAAAAATATTATTAATTAAAAATATACAAATAATAAAATTGAATTTAAATAAAATAATGAAAAATTATAAAATAGGCGTCAAATTATCCTCACAGGTCAAGTCAATGTTAATAATAAATAAAATGTCATCTTGCTAACGGCGAGTACTTGCACAGGCACAACCAAGTAGCCAGGATCATCCACCAGCAACTTGCCCTTCAATACGGTCTTGTCGAGTCCGAGGTGCCGTACTATAAGTACGCACCAGCGTCAGTTCTCGAGAATGGCCGTGCTTTGCTCTACTGGGACCGCTCTATCATCACGGACAGGACTATTGTTGCCAATAAGCCTGATATCGTGCTGGTCGACCGGTCTCAGCGCCGGGCAGTGCTCGTCGACATCACCATCCCACATGACGAGAACCTCGTGAAAGCCGAGAAGGACAAACTCAGCAAGTACCTTGACTTGGCTCACGAGGTAACCGCCATGTGGGATGTTGACTCGACGATCATTGTCCCGATAGTCGTCACGGTAAACGGTCTCATAGCGAAGAGCCTCGACCAACATCTCAAGAGGCTCTCGTTAGACGGTTGGATCAAGGGCCAGATACAAAAGGCAGTGATCCTAGACACGTGCCGTATTGTCAGGAGGTTCCTCACTCTGCAGCCCTAACCACCGGTAGCTTGGGCCTCGCCCCGCTGCCGGCGGCAACCTAGTTTTTAAGTTTTTTATAGTATTTGTTTTGTTATTCATGTATTGTAAAAAACTTAGAAATTAAGAAGAAAAATAAATATCTTGGAATAATAAAATGTCAAATAATATAAATGTTACTTGTTTTCTAGCCTGTCTGCCTGCGGTTTAGATCTATGCTTTTTAAGGACCATGTAGTTTTGACCTACATCAAAAATTCTTATTTTGGCCCTTATTGTATGCCGGATTCGGTTTAAAAAACATTTCTCACTTGCAGCGCTGCTGCCTAAAGTTTTAATTCCGTCATTGACAAGACAGTCGACGGCGACAGTGAAGCGAATAATAAATGTTATTGAGCTTGAAGTCGCTAAATTTTAACGTGAAAGGACACGCGGTATATGTAAACTACTTCAAGGTACTTTTTGCCTTTTTTTGTATTGCTGACAACGTGTATGCAAAATTTCACGATGGAAGTTGATGTTGCTAACAAACAAATAGACTTACTTTCGCATTTATGTCTTCATAAATTATGATCCGGACATACAACTTGCTGGGTTTTGGGTGTAGTAAGTAATACTTAAGGGTGTTGTTTTACATGACAAGATAAACAACTTTTAAAACAAAAGTTTGCAAAATTCGGAAGGAAAATAATCTTGTATCCATAAAAACGGACTAGTCACGTCATCAAGTTTGTATGTGGACTTAATTTTTTCGCTTTCGAATTTTACATCCTTTTGTTCCAAAAGTTGTTTACTTTGACGGGTATAACAACACCCTTAAGTATTACTACACCCAAAACCAGCACCCTGTATAGGCAATATACGTATGCCAGTTGATTTGGAATTGGGGGCTGAGCTACCCACGTCCGTAGGAGTGTACTCTATTCTGTTTCCCTACACGTGGTCCCCGGGTAGTGCTAACCGGGTAGCAAACTCTGGTGGGAGGCTTCGGCCGAGGCTAGTTACCATCCACCGGACCAAGCCATGCCGTGAAATGACCTAGTCGTGTTTCGGGATGTAGTCCGGTGTAACCGTTCCGAAGACGGGTCTGAGCAGTAGCGCACTTGTAGCGCCTCACTCAACTGCCATCTTTGTACTTTTTCACTCTACATAACTTCAAGGCTAGAGTGAATAAGTACCTTATAGGTCGTCGTGCTCCATCTTAGACCACAACGTCGCTTAACATCAAGCGAGTTGGTGGTCAAACGCCGACCTATTCTTTATAAAAAAAAAAAAATTTGGGGTTAACCCGGGGTTTCGTATCCTGTGGCCCTATTCGGAGATTTGAGATTTTCATTACACCTTTTTTCGTCCTTGTTGCTCTCGTTTGAAACGTCATAGGTGTGAGAGTGACCAAGATAAAATCTCATCTCATCTCACGCGTAGGAATAGCCAGCCTTTGGCTTTGCTTTCGGCCTCGCATTTAAAAAAAACCTAGCTAAATCGGCTAAATCTGTAGAGATGCGATTACCAACGGAGAGCATTTAATTTTATCATAGAGATATTGGCACTAAATTGAAATTAATACGGTATTAGCAAAATATGTTTTTTAGAAAATAATTTTATATCCTTGAATGTGTTAAAGCTTTTAAATATTATTAATGGGATTTTAATTGACTAGCGAATATAGACTTAAAGGTGAAACACTTAGTTATTTAAATTTATACCATCACAAAAACATAACAAATCGGAGTTTTATTACGAGACTTCCAATCAGAAGAGCTCGTTTAATTTTGATGGAAATTATGCATTTGAACAATGACCATGGCAATTTTTATTAGTACATATAGATAACATTTTCTTGTATATAAGAGGACAACAAATTTAATACATTTATTTTGTCGGTTCTACTTTTTTTACAATCGTTGACACCTAAGCCTCGTTTAGGGAGTCAGGCAGGCCTAGCATGCGCAACGCGACAACGTTATGTTGACTGTTTTTATCGAGACAGACGTATGTTTACACATAGCCTTGTCACGTTCACGCACGACAAAAATTGCCGAGAAGAATTTTGTCGCGCGCGCAAGCTAGGCCTGAGGGGTCAAGTCATCTGTCGTGTGCAGCGTTGCGTCGAGCAGCGTGAACAACAGAACAGAACAGAATACGCGTCAACACGCTTCTCCCTGAACGCCATCATATCGTCATCGTTTCCCCCGAAGGAGCTAGCAGAGGTGTACAACACCACACTTCGCCAGACGATATTCAGTCCCAAATGTGACAGGGGGCGAGCCTGTCGCCATACACCGGCTCCAGTTATGCAGCAGATGACATTAAGTTCACAAATAATAAATAAATTAATAATAAATTTGGGACACTTCCACACACGGTCACCTGACCCCAAACTAAGCAAAGCTTGTACTATGGCTGCCAGAGACTGATATTCATCATACTTAGATATTTTTAAATACATACTAAATAGATAATTAACACCCAGACATAGAACAAACACAAATGTTCACCACATGAATGTTTGCCTTAGGTGGGAATCGAACCCACGCCCCCAAGCTCAGAAGACAGGTTCAATACCAACGGAGCCACCGAGGTGGCAAATTGGTGCGTGCCTTTGACTAGGATCGAACCCGCTCCCTCTGGCTTTAGAGGCAAGCCTTCTCCAACAGGATAACATCGCTGCGCTTTCATACATTGGCTTAAATGTGTAATTTTCCCGCGCGACACGACGCTGCACGCGCCGCGCAACGCCCGCGACTTTCTGAACGAGGCCTTAGTATAAAACATTTCATCTAAAGCATTTCTTTTCTTCAAAATAATAAAGAATGTGGTCGAATTTTTTTTTTTTTAGTAATAAATCTTTCCCGTTTATATTTTAGCTCGTTTGATAATACATATATTGAATTTATTTTCGATGTGGAATAAATATCTTTTAACCTCAATTTTGTAGTTTTTGGACGGTTTCGTTTGATATTTAATTTAAATTTATATGGCCTTAAACTGTAAAATTTTATGCAATATTCAGTAGCCGTAATTATTATCTTAAATCTAAGATAATCGGAAGCAATTTAGAGATTTCGTTGCAATTTGATCTCAATCGGCTTAATTATTTGAGATTCAGTGCCATAAAAAATAAATAAATTATTTTTATTGCCAAAATGACATTTAAAAAGCGGTTTTATTACTACTTGTGTCATTTTCACAATGTTCCAGCGGATATTTTTTTTAAATATTAAAACGTATATTTCTTACCACCATCGCCTATAAAAATATAGCGACGAATATAAAAATGCCAAATGAAGATGTTTATCCGAAAATCGATGTCGATTCAGCCATAATTTTTTATTGCTTTTATTTCTTTTTAAAAGCCATCTTGTGAATTTAAGTAATTTTGCACTTAAAAATATAATAGGTGAGAAAATTTAAAATTTCAGTTAATTTTTATTAAGAAACTTAAAAGTGTTATTCTTTTTTTTTCAAATAATATTATAGCTAACATTTATATTTAAAAGTATGTAGCGATTTTATTTTTAGGAAAATTATTGTTAATTTGTAGCTTTACCTATTTTACACTGATGCAAAATCAAGTAAGTACATACATATTTCTCTGTCTATTCAATGACTACCGACCCGCACCGGCTGTACGCGGTACCTTTAAATGAATAAATTCGGGATACTTCCACACACGGTCGCCTGACACCAAACTAAGCTAAGCTTGTATTATGGCTGCCAGAGACTGATATACATACTTAGATATGTTTAAAAACATACTTAAATAGATATTAACACCCAGACATAGAACAAATACTAATGTTCATCACATGAATGTTTGTCCTAGGTGGGAATCGAACCCACGCCCCCACGCTCAGAAGGCAGGTTCACTACCAACTGAGCCACCGAGGCAGTCAACTTTTGAACCTTCCGTAAAATTATATAGATGACTAACTGACGTAGGAAACAGCTAAATCCGTTGCTTAGACGAGATACCGTATATACACAGAGAGACAGACGCGGAAAGCCATTATTTTTTATACCAATGAAGACATTACCAAAATCCACAAAAACTTCAGACACTCGAGAACTAAATTAAGAAAAAGGAAAGATTCAGTTTAGTTATTTTGACAACGGCCTCCCAAAAACCTCTTTTGAACAGGACTTTCGATAAACTCTGATTTATCGAAGGTTTTAAAAATATTTCTTTATTGAGTTAGGTTAAACTTATTCACAGATAAGCTGTGGTTTTGACAATGCTCTTTTAAGAAGGTGGACTGATTTATTTTACGTATTTTATGAAATTGGCTTTTAAAAGTTTCATCATATCATGTAAGTACTGTACTTATTGCGACAAGATCCTGCATCTGCCTGTTGTTTACACTACAGTGGTTCGCTACGAGCCTTGCCTCTCTTGTGACCGTTTGTCGTGTGTTTGTGTGTGTGTGTGTGAACTGTGACCTCGCGATTTCCATGTAATTCTCGAATTAGCAGTAGTTCATTCGAGATTTTGAAACTTAGTTAGGTATCAAGAATTAAAGGTGGCATCTGGACCGATGGTCAGCCACGCTACATTATCACGTCGACACGACCTGGAAGTGCTCGTATCAACTCGACCTAGAAGTGCTTAGGCACTTCTAGGTCCAGTTGACTAATGACTCTCTTGACATAAAACATATTTGAATATTAGCTTTTTGCCTGCACATATGTAGTTCCAATTAACGGTACTCAAGTTATAGTCAGACAAGTATAATTTAAGCGATGATAGTTGGAGAAGGCCCGCCTCTCAAGCCAGAGGGTGCGGGTTCAAACCAACGGCACGCACCAATTTGTTCATTGTGTAATATTTATGTGCGTATTGTATGTCATCTGCTACATGACTGGAGCCCGATGTATGGCGACAGGCTCGCCCCCTGTCACATTTGGGACTGAATATCGTCCGGCGAAGTGTTGGTGTTGTATTACACCCCTGCCAGCCCCCTCGGAGGATAGGCGTGACGATATGTTATGTAAGTATAATAATACTAGCTGCGTCTGGCGGTTTCACCCGCGGTCTCTCCGGAATCGTATTTTTTTTGCGATGAAAGATAACCTATGTCCTTTTCCGTGCCCCTGACAATGTGTATGTGAAATTTCATGATAATCGGTTGAGTAGTTCAGGCGTGAAAGAAACAAACAAACACACTCACTTTCGCATTTATAATATAAAAAATTAGAATTATTATACACATACATACAAACGCCGAATTATTCTAGTAGACTTTCACTTCATATGCTACAAAAAAAACCTAAAACACATTAGGCAGGTCTCAGGACCAAAAATGAATCAATATCGAGTACTGTCCAATATAGATAGTAGAAACATAAATTAAATGAAATTCTGTTTTATCTATGACAAATGAGATTCGGCTTATCGCTCAAGGATTCCAAATAAAATCATTGAGCTACTGTGGATGTCAGTGGATGTACTCGGGTTTTATTGATTGAGTGCGGATGCTTGATCACCTGCCACTGCATTCAAATCTTTGTATTACTTACTAGTTGTATTAAAAAAAACCGGCCAAGTCCGAGTCGGACTCTGCACGAAGGGTTCCGTACCATTATCTATAAAACCGCCAAAAAAAAAACGTTTGTTGTAGGAGAGCCCCTGTTATTTATTTTATACTGTTTTTTTAGTATTTGTTGTAAAGCGGCAACAGAAATACATCATTTGTGAAAATTTCAACTGTCTGACTATCATTGTTCATGAGTTACAGCCTGTTGACGGACGGAGATCGGAGTCTTAGTAAACGCGTCCCGTTTTACCCTTTGGGTACGGAACCCTAAAACAGACTGATTAAATTCGGAAAAAAAAATTCCATTCCGTCCAATGTTTATTTGTTCTCAAAATTAAATTGATAGTCTAGTTATTAAAAAGCCAGCAAGTTCGTATAGGCGGAGTGGTTAGTCCTGATGTCAGAGTTTCTAGGCCGCCCGAAGGCCTCTGACATGGCTTGACAATTTTTTTTAAATAAAGATCCAGGGCCTTCAATTTAAACCAGGGTAAATTAAAAGGCCAGTTGTAAATGTCACCCTTGATCCCCCATCCAAAGACTGACCGTGTCCTCAGTAGACGTACCATTAGTAGAAGGTACTGTTCAACAAGTAACATTATTTAAAAAAAACACTTGGCTGGCTGCAAAATGTTGTACCCTATGTCACTTCCACTATCAAGACGATTCAAATGACACCTCACATGTCGAAATACATCAAGCTGTTTAGGCTGTAGGCCGTGTCAAAGAAACCTCGTACATACATACATAATATGTACATACACTCGAAAAACATAACCCTCCTTCTTGCGTAGTAGGGTAAAAAAACCTACAGCCTAAATAACAAATTTAGTAAACTCAGTTAAGTAATTTGCAGTAACTGCAACTTGAGTGTGATTCTCCTAGCAAAATTTTATTTGAATAGTAGCTAAGCAGTCTTCGTCGTAGTCAACAAAACTTTGCCAGTGTTTCGAAGGTATTTGGTGCAGCAGCTAAGACATAGGCAGCAAAACAGATTTTACATCTCTCATATTCGGTAAGTAGGTCTTTATTACTCCCAAATGGGGTTTGTAGGTGACCAATTAGCGCTCTAGGGTAATAATGTAGCTAGAAAAGCCCTAGGGCGGTAAGTAATGAAAAAAAAACTTCACTCTTTCAAAAAGTTCGCGTACATCTAACCATCATACTGGCAATAGACATCATGCATTCAGCCCAATGACAAAAGAGGTCATCAATTTTAAATATCGAACGGCGAAGCTCAATTTCGTTCTTGAAAAAAATAATTTTAAAAAAAGATGAAAAAAGGCAGGAATAGAAAACTTTTACTTTAAATATTGTTGTGGTATTTTTTTCATAATTACGTGCTAATTAGGAAAAAAACATGAGTTCTGCAAGTGATGATGATATAAGCTGCACTCCCGATTCAATGAAAAGCTGAAGCTGGAAGCTGAAGCAGCAATTAACAATATTTGCCTGAAAGTGCTAAAGAGAGGTATTTGAAAACTTACGACGAGTTCATGAAGTGGCGAAAAGAAAAACGAGTAAAGTCTTTATCTGAGACTGTATTCTTAACATACTTTAGTGAACTATCAAAAAAGCTGCAGCCATCTAGTTTGTGGTGCATTTATTCAATGTTAAAAGCAACTAGGTACTAGCAACTATGAGTACTATACTTATTTAGTTTTATTAACTAATAAAATGTTTTATTCTTGTAATGCCGGTTTTTTTCTACTTACCTCACAATCGAGATGTAAAGCAGAGTAGTAGCTCGGGTGTAAGCATCAATTGCACCCTCGAACTATAGGCGCCCTCGCTGCGCTCGTGCGCCTAAATATCTCGGGCTGCAATTGATGCCTTACAGCCCTTGGCTACTAATCTACTATAGTTGCCACAGCTAAACCATTTTTTTCCGTGTGAAACAAAAACCTTGTCGAGTTTGAATCACAAACTAACAATCACAATTTCCACGTATAAACGCTACATGTATACGCACATAGCCGGCAGGCGGTAACACGGGGTATCTAGGGGTAGTTAGGGGGTTAATATTGTATGAGGAACACAACTCGGCAGTTTGGGCCATCAATTATTAAGTGCGGTGGAGAAGCTTGGCTTTTTACTTGTATTGTTGCCGGTCCTACTTTATTGCCTATTTTTGTGACTTTTACGTCGGTTTTAGGTTATTTTATGTGGACGTTGTGTGAATGTAGATTTGGTTGATTATTTTTAATGCTCTGGAGATGGTTCGCTTCAATTGTGGTAGTAGTGTTGTCTGCAATTTGCATGTTTGCTTTCTTATTTTTAACAACGGCGGGGTGTATGTGTGTGTGTTTGTATGTGTGTGTGCGTGTGTGTGTGCATCTTAGGTCCCGTACGGATGAACCGATTTTGGTTTTGTTTATTTTTGTTTGAAAGGTGAATTAGTTGGGAGTGTTCTTAGCTATCTTTGATGAAAATTAACGTACCATATCGTCACGCCTTTCTCCCGAGGGGGCTGGCAGAGGTGTAATACAACACCCACACTTCGCCGGGCGATATTCAGTCCCAAATGTGACAGGGGGCGAGCCTATCGCCATACACCGGGCTCAAGTCATGTAGCAGACATACAATACGCACATATGCTCACACAATGAACAAATTGGTGCGTGCCGTCGGCTGGGTTTGAACCCGCTCCCTCTGGCTTGAGAGGCGGACGTTCTCCCAACTTCCCTAATTTGAAAGTCCCTAGTTTAAAAGTCCCTTACTTTAAAATAAGATTCAAGGTAATAAAACAGATTAGCTTATTACCATCTTAGACCGCATCGTCACTTTCCATCAGTGGGGGGCTATTCCTACGCGTGAGATGAGATGAGATATTATCTTGATCACTTTCACACCTATGACGTTTCAAACGAGAGCAACGTGGACAAAAAAAGGTGTGATGAAAATCTCAAATATCCGAACGGGCCCCAGGGACCCTATTCGGAGATTTGAGATTCTCATCTCACCTTTTTTCGTCCTTGTTGCTCTCATTTAAAACGTCATAGGTGTGAGAGTGACCAAGTAAAATCTCATCTCATCTCACGCGCAGGAATAGCCCCCCAGGTGTGTTGTGGTCAAACGTGGGCCCATTCAATCATAAAAAAAAGCTATCTAGTAATCAAGTTACTTGTGTAATGTTATTGTAAATCTAATCTAGACTCTGTTTCTAGCTTTCGTTCGTTTCGTTTATAGCTTTTTTTAGCATATTTTTGGAGTTTTATTTTATTAGATCTTGGCTAATAGCTAAATAGCTCATAATTTTATTTCATAGTTAATGGTGTCATTGACATTTGATCACTCACTCAATCGTTTATTTTTTTATTAAAAATGTTTTTGAGTCATATTTCGTCCCATTTTCTAGAATGTGGACTTGACTTCTTAGTTTTATGGCTTTTATGAATATTCTAGCTGCGCGGTTTCACCCGCGATTAAAAAGTATCCTATGTGCTATTCTAGACTATGATCTATCTCTGAGCCAAATTTCATCCAGATCTGTTCAGCCGTTCTGGCGTGAAAGAGTAACAAACATCCATCCATCCATTCTTACAAACGTTTATAATATTAGTAGGACAGTCACAATTTTACCAATATCCATTTTTGGCAGTTTCGTAAATCTTATCTTATATCTTTAAATGAGCAATTCTTGTATAAATATATATATATATAATTGGAATCTCGGAATCGGCTCCAACGATTTTCATACAATTTAGTAGGGGGTTTCGGGGGCGATTAATCGATCTAGCTAGGAATCATTTTTAGAAAATGTCATTTTATTCGTGTTTTTTCGATAATCAACTTAAACATAAACTTGGAAGAAAAATAACAAAAAGGAGGCGTTTGAGTAGTCTCAACTGAAAAATATGACTTTTCCTGACATCTATTGGCGAATAATAATACTATTTTTTGTGAGCAACTAATTGCTTTAACGACACAACAGCAGATGGCGTTGTTAAGTAACACGAAGTCAATGAGTGTTTGCTTTGAGGTTAGACTAAAATCAATTGTTTATTTTCCAAAAAACAAAATTAAAAAAAAAAATACCGAGCAAAGCTCGGTCATCCAGGTACTGGTATTATAACGTGAAGTAAAAACATGCTCGGTTGGTTGAAAATTCGGTTGAATGTTGACTAATTATTTACTAATGGCTTTACCGTGAAAACTTTTTTTAACACATTTGGTTATAATTAAACGAGACTACTCACGTTTACTTACATTAAGCACAAATCAGCGATAATGGCCTAGTTGGAGAAGGCCCGCCTCTCAAGCCAGAGCAAGCGGGTCAATCTCAGCCGACGGCACGCACCAATTTGTTCATTGTGTGAACATATGTGCGTATTGTATGTCATCTGCTACATGATTGGAGCCTGGTGTATGGCGGCAGGCTCGCCCTCTCATTTGGGACTAAATATCGCACGGCGAAATGTGGGTGTTGTATTACACCTCTGCCAGCCCCCGCGGGGCGTGACGAAAGTTAAGTACAAATAGCTTTTTAATATCGATTTGAACCCTCATTCTCGGAACCCTATTACCTAATCCCCGAACTATTTACACATTCTAAAGGCAATCGCTGTTCCTTAGAATCGAGTCATTCGACAAATCGAATCAGAAGCACGATCTACGTAATGTTACCAACATGGCGTCTTAAGCTCCCTTTATAATTTATTTACTCACCCTGCTTCATTTTCTTCGTGTAATTCTTTTCCCTTGTATACGGGAATAATATATACCTCCTAGGTAAATATAAGCTTTACCGTCTTCCGCATAGGGTTGAAAATGTTAAGATTGTTTCATTGCGATTTAATTTCGCAAGACTTAATAGAAGATCAGGCGATAACGAAGCTTAAGAGAGTAGAGATAAAGTATGGGATTGTCTGTTTTCTTGTGAGCGGCAAGGATGTCTTTTGGATAATTGTTGCTTGTAGGCTGTCTCTTCTGAAATTAGGAAACAAATCCGTTTGCTGATTGATAGGGAGGGGGGAAATGCGTGTTTTCTTGTCGTTAATTTTTATTGCACCTCGTTTTTCTTCGGTAAGAATTGCTTGGTAAATAAGTGATGAGGCGTTCACTACGACACTTCTGGCCATTTGTATTAAATATAAGAATTGCTTAAGTCCTTACTTAACTAGTTTAATTTACATCAAGCTAGCTCCTACCTATTTTTTTACACGAGCATTAATTAAGCATTTTTAATTATTATTTTTTTCACATTTTTCTTGAGTTATATACATATGTTAAGTTTGTTACATATACACATCTCATTATGAGATATTTTACGAACTTTATGTTCCTGATATACGAATATTTCGCTAGGAGTAGTTAAAAATGATTAAGCAAGGACGTACTTAAGCAGCTCTTATTAGTGCAAGTGGCCATTAAATTAACCGTTTGACCACCAACTCGCCTGATGTTAAACGACGTTGTGGTCTAAGATGGAGCACGACGACCTATAAGGTACTTATTCACTCTAGCCTTGAAGTTTTGTAGAGTGAAGAAGTACAAAGACGGCAGTTGAGTGAGGCGCTACAAGTGCACTACTGCTCAGACCCGTCTTCGGAACTTCGTCTTCGGAATATTGCTACAGTGGCTCTGTGAGCTCTGTGACCTGAGGATCTCGCGGGTCTGTCTTAACATATTTTGAAACGGCTGCAAAAAGATTTTATTTACGTTTTTTCAGCCTGAATTGGGTATCTCTGCAAATTAAAAAAAAACAGTAGGTATAATCTTCGAATATTATCACAAAATTTCACGAGAACAGCCGGGAATCTGTTACACATGCCGAGGATCTTGCTGGACATACGAAAGCATATTTGCTCGAACTGAGAGGAAAACGCTTCGCAGCCACTCGGTCAGTTACGAATGCAACACGGCAAGTGTGTTTAAAAATCTTTATTATGATTATTTTTTTAATTGAGACCTAAACCCCTCCGCAAACCCCTAAAAATATTAGACAAGTCGGTAATTATTTTTATTTTTAATTTGAAGACCACAAAACTGGGAAAACATAATAACTACCTCAAAAAAACAAACAAATAATTTATAAACTAAATATTTTTCCTACTAGATGTAGACCTAGCTTATTTATCGCATCTAGCTATGAAATTAATAAATTAATTAATATTGACGGAATTACACTTTTTACCAAAATTGAGTTACGTCAAAAGAGTGCCTTCGGTTAGTTACGTTCAGAGCAAATGGTTCTGAAACATTTTCAAAATAAAGGTACAGTTTCGTCAATATTCTTCCGCAAAATGCAGTTAAAGGTGAAAACGTGAGGATTTTAACAGGTGAAATCCGACTTAATGCTGCTCTACCGTTTAGTAATCAAAATCAGCTGTATTTTGACACTCATATGAGGCGGCTACATTAGCGCGCGATAATTCGTGTCACGTTGTCGCGCTGAAATTATAGTTATTGGTTATCGGCGATGTTCTTATCTTCATTAGCGGTCAACTCGTCGCCTTCTGCGGAGTTGACGTGGGCAATAATCCGCCCGATACATCGCCGAGTAACGAAATAACCGGCTACAATAGCCTGAATTATCGCTGAAGGCCGCTAATGTAGCTGCACCACTAATAAGCTCCAAGCATCACAATGAAGTCGACTCCAAGTCCAGATACTCTAGTCTGACGCGTGAGAAATTATCTCCGTCTTTCTCACTCTTATTACTTTTTAAACGAGAGAGACAATGACCAAATGATATCTCACGCCGAGAGCCAGTCCGTTAGCTAAACGGCTAAAGCATAATTTTCTTCTCAGGTATCCTTCGAGCTCAGAAGAATGACGAATCTTCACAAAAGTATCCTACTCATTTTATACAACGACCAAACGTACCGTTTTATTAAAAATGACACTTCACCCCCAAACTTTAGAGTTTAGAACCCCATAACAGATTCAGCTCCATCCATAATGCACGAAGTTTTTACGAGTTGTAACGTCTTGAAGTTTTAAAACGTACCTCGGATTTATTTGACTGCTTTGATAACTGCCGGCCGTAAACCATTTTTATGTAAGTACTTTTCCTTGTTGAGTACATTCGTAGTTTTGACAGGTTTTATGCAAGAGAGTGAGGAGAGGACCAAGCCTCACGCCTGATGGTTACGTTCAGAATCCAGAATTTTTAAAGCTTATATTTAGGGTTTACTGGGGCAAATGCGTCAGTGGGGTAATTGCGTCTTTCGAGAATTACTGACAAACCCTTTACAAAAGAGGCGCTACCTACATCTTTTCAAAGCCTTAGTTGCAATAATCTGTACAAGATGGCGTTAGTTGCTTATTTTGTTAAGGTTTGTCAGTAACTCTTGAAAGACGCAATTGCCCCACCGACGCATTTGCCCCAGTTGACCCTATTCCTTAAAGACCCGTAAACACGTACAATTTTAACGTGCGTTTCCGGATCTCTCAGTAACATAAAATACGGTCACGCCTTTCCCCCGAAGAGGCTGGCAGAGGTGTAATACAACACCCACACTTCGCCGGACGATATTCAGTCTCAAGTGTGACAGGGGGCGAGCCTGTCGCCATACACCGGGCTCCAATCATGTAGCAGATGACAAATAAAAATAAAATAGAAAGAAAATTAAGGAAAAATCCCTCACCTCGATGACACCAATGTTCAAGAACGTAATTTGTTAAAGAAACATAGAACAGAGGCAAAAGTAATTAATAAAGCTGGTCTTAATTACCCAGTAAAGTCAGATCGACCGCGCCTTGCAGCGGTGTACGTTGCGGATCATCGGTGGCTGGATGTGGCTCGCTGGCGTTTGTAACCCTAACGACTGGTTATAAGTTATAATAAAATAAAATAAAAATAAAATAAAAAATGTATTTATTGCCAAAACCTATGAGTTAAAAACACATTAAAGAAAAGTACTTATATCATTACACCTAAACTAAGTATAATTTAAATACATTGTTTTGGCAATTGGAGTAGGCTCAGCACTGTTCTGAGTAGACGAGGTCCACGCAGAGCTGGTTTTCAGCCTACCCCATTGCTTGAGCTAAGATGTTTGTCAAGCGTGGTGAACATGTGGCTACAGCGGGTTTTCTTCATCAACATAGTTGCAGGTGCCTATTACATATAATCTACATAGTTATAACTTATAACTATGTAGATTATGATTTTATATATTTTATATATTATAGGGCCTTAATCGTACGTAAGTAACGTACGATTAAGGCCCCGTATTATACGAAATCACCAAAAACAAGATTTTTTTGCGCCTAGTTTGATATGAAAAAATATGATGATCAGGTGCAAAAAAATACAGCTGGTGGTAGAAGAAACAACCTATTAAAGTTTAACCGAAGTACAATTTTGAAAACCATTCTAATT
Organism: Peribatodes rhomboidaria; assembly: GCA_911728515.1. Taxonomy (NCBI): domain Eukaryota; kingdom Metazoa; phylum Arthropoda; class Insecta; order Lepidoptera; family Geometridae; genus Peribatodes; species Peribatodes rhomboidaria. Next base: position 7,443,114 of record OU452190.1, read on the forward strand.
TTGGAAGAAAAATCACAAAAAGTATCTTCTTAAAAAAACTAACGGAACGTGATTCTCTAAATTTTCAGCGATTACACCACATTTTCTTTCGATTATTAATTAGCCCGATTAGTTCTCTAAAGTTTAACCGAGCAACTTATTCTTATTTGTGTTTTTAGTAATAATATGATTAATACCAATAAAAACGGCAAAACAATGTATTTCTAGGCGCCGATCTCATTTTACCATCAAATATGATTTACGATTTTAACTCTAAATAAAGTGGATTACTTGACCGTATGTGTTTGTAGATAATCGTGGAATGACCGAGCTTTAAGTCAGTTATTCGGACTATGTATACTATACAATATACATATAGTTATGAGTCGGTATTTTTCAAGGCGAGTGCGCGCGCGCTATACCAATGCGATTAAAACTATAGTCGGAATACCCGACTAAGGGCCGAATTCACCATTTATGCTACTAATCGAGACTTATTAAACTAAGTTTAGTGAAATGCAAAATGGCTGTTTAACCTCAGTTTTTCACGTAAACCAAGTTCAAAGTGGGCCAATCGCGTTTATTTTCACTAAATCGGCCCTTAATCATGCTATAGTAATTGCCGTATCATAAAATCATAATGTGTGAAAACCACGTCAGTTTCCATAACACAACTTGTACTCATGGATTGTTTGACAAACTGTCTACTAGCTAGTTGTTCGCCTCAAGGCTAAAGTGAATAAGTACCTTATAGGTCGTCGTGCTCCATCTTAGACCACAACGTCGCTTAACATCAGGCGAGATGGTGGTCAAACGCCGACCTATTCTATTCTACATAAAAAAAAAACAGAGACCTCGCAAACATCCTTAATTTCTTGTCTGACTTCGATAATTTTCGAACTTTTTTTTTTATGTTTCCCTTTTATACTTTATTATTGCGTCTTTTGAGACTTACTGACAAACCCTTCACAAATTAAGCAACTAACGCCATCTTATACAGATTATTTCAGCTAAAGTTAAAAAAATTTAGGAGGCGCTTAATTTTTTTTTTTAACTAGGCATGCGTTTGACACTGACTCGCCTGATGGGAAGCGTCGACGTGATCGATTTGTGTAGGGTTTGTCAGTAATTCTCGAAAGACGCAATTGGCCCACAGACGCATTTGCCCCAGTATCACTTCCAGTAACCACCATATCCGTAAACGACTTATAAAATAATAAGCCCGAAATTACTAATTGCCTCCCGCGTTTGGCTTATTTAAGGAAAGTTTAATTGTACTTCACTTAATCCAATTATGAAGACTCGGCTTAACTCGGGAATGAGCGGCGATGAGCTAGTGTTGGGCCAGCGTTGATGTCGACAAAATTAAAAGACAATACATTCAATGTCAAACGTACAAACGTAAATACAATAAAAACGTACGTAAACGTCAAACGTACAATAGTTCAAGCGTATAGTATATAGCCTAACAGCCGTCATTGTTTTGTAATGCTTAACTAAGAATTGGTTGTCTGTAAAGTCGGACTCATAGGCCACTCGAGCGGAAGATAGATAGATGCGGCGCAGGCCGAACGCTCAAGCCGATCGTGCCTTTCGCTCGCGCGTGTAGCGCTCTCGCTCCGTTCGACCGAGCGTAACGGGACAATGAGTTATCCTTTTTCGTCAGTGCAGCCGAGATTTATCGATTTATTAGACGTTGTCACGTCAAAAACGAACTGAACTGAGAACTCGTAAACTGTTTTTACTTTTATACAATCTTTGGCTTACCACGGGAAGATAGGTAGAACTCTCTCTTTCTTTCGTCATATTTTCCTGTTATGATCTAGTCATGCGCAGATGTATCTGACAAACATTTGGACCTTCTAAGAACCGGTTAGCTACAGTTGCTTTACAATACTGAATAAGTGAATTTGCAAAAATTAAATTCATGCTTAACTTTGTTGTTGCCTCTTACAAAGATCGTGACCAAACAGATAAAAATAATGATTATTTTGTTGTTACACCTTATTTTGTTAGCTCCTTGATGTGCGGCGTGTCCCGCTGATTCTAACAGTCGCTGTTTGGTCAATCCGTTGCCTTGCCATCTATGCCGATCTTGTACTTTGATCTCCGATCGATTTTTTGTCGATAAAAACTTATCGATATCAAAAACGTCACCCAGCACACCTCTACTCGTACATTAACCGTTCTAATAAAGTTCTTCCAACGTTATAATAGACTTAACGCTTTGTTCCATCATTCATTATCCTCACACACTCGACCAGTTTAACGAGAGCCCCGTAACAACCCTTTGTTTTAGGGGGACGGACCTCATTTAATTGGTTGAGTAGTCTAAAGGGGTGGTCATATTTCAGTCTAAACTTTAAATTCGAATTTACTTTATGTGTCTGTGTCGGTTCTAATGAAACGTGAATTATGAAAGTTCCTTCGCTTGCTTTTATGCTAATTTGTTAATTAAATTAGCACGGGATTTATTGAAGACCTATTTTAGGTCCAAGAATACGCAAAAAAGCTATTAGAAAGATCTTTAGTTTATTTTTTAAAGCTTTTTGACGTAACAACGTCTAATAAAACGATGAACGTCGGCTGCACGCACGAAAAAGGATTATTCATTGTCCCATTACGCTCGTTGTAACGTTACAATCGGAGCGAGAGCGCTACACGTTGTCACGTTAAGTAAGTAAACTGACTTTACAGACAACCAATTTTTTTAGCCGTAACATAACCGATCTTCTTCTCGTCTCTATTTTCTTCTCGGATTTCGAATTAGTTTTCATTTCACAAAATATAGTAAAGTTAATTATTTTTCACTGAAGGCTTATAATTACATACTATGTTATACCTACGTACAAACCTTGCAAACCTGAGGAGGGTCACTAGTAGGTACAAATATTAGTAAGTATTATGTACTAGCTGTTACCGGCGACTTCGTTCGCGCTAATTTAAAAAAACCATCCTCGTGATATACTGTAACTAATTATCCAATTTCATCAGGATCCGTTCAGCCGTTCAGCCGTGAAAAGCATACAAACAGACAGACAGACAATGCAGAGTTACTTTCGATCTAGTATTTCATTAGTAGGTATAGCATAACATAACATATCGCCCGAGGGGGCTGGCAGAGGTGTAATACAACACCCTCACTTCGCCGGCGATCTTCAGTCCCAAATGTGACAGGGGGCGAGCCTGTCGCCATACAACGGGCCCCAGTTCGGGGTCCGTAGAAGTGTACTCTATTCTGGGGGCTGAGCTACCCACGTCCGTAGGAGTGTACTCTATTCTGATTCCCTACACGTGGTCCCCGGGTAGTGCTAACTGGGTAGCAAACTCTGGTGGGAGGCTTCGGCCGTGGCTAGTTACCACCCACCGGACCACGCCATGCCGTGAAATGACCTAGTCCTGTTTCGGGATGTAGTCCGGTGTAACCGTTCCGAAGACGGGTCTGAGCAGTGGCGCACTTGTAGCGCCTCACTCAACGGCCGTCTTTGTGCTTTTTCACTCTACAAAACTTCAAGGCTAGAGTGAATAAGTACCTTATAGGTCGTCGTGCTCTATCTTAGACCACAACGTCGCTTAACATCAGGCGAGTTGGTGGTCAAATGCCTACCTGTAGCAGATGACATACAATACGCACATATGTTCACACAATGAACAAATTGGTGCTCGCGCGTCGGCTGGGTTTGTACCCGTTCCCTCTGGCTTGAGAGGCGGGCCTTTTCCTACTAGCCTATCATCGCATCGCTAGTAGGCATAGAAATATGGATATAGGTATTTCGATGGTTTTAAGCAGCAGTTTCGCCGTCAGTCGGAACTCGAAACTTTGTCCAAAGCCTTAATAACGTGTAACGAGTACTTGATCCCGAGTCAAGCGTTCAGTAATGGCTGTAAAGGAAACGGCGCAGATGGCGGATCTGCATAATGTATGGCAGACTCGTTGGCCGACTGGTTGGGGAGCTCCACAACCGGTCTACCAACAAATCGAAGGATTGTTTGTGATGGTACGAAAAGTATACGGTGAACGTACAAAAAGGTGTTTTTGTTCCGAAGTAGGGTCAACTAGGGCAAATGCGTCTTTTGAGAATTACTGATAAATTAAGACGCTACCTACATCTTTTTTCAATCTTTAGTTGCAATAATCTGTACAAGATGGCGTTAGTTGCTTTGTGAAGGGTTTGTCAGGAATTCTCGAAAGACGCAATCGTCCCATAGATGCATTTACCCCAGTTGACCTTACCTGTTTATTTCTTTTCGGTTAGATTTTATTACAAAACATATCGTCACGCCTTTCCCCCGAGGTGAATGGCAGAGGCGTATAATACAACACCCACAGTTCGCCGGACGATATTCAGTTCCAAATGTGACAGACTGCCTCGGTAGCTTAGTTGGTAGTGAGCCTGCCTTCTGAGCTTGGAGGCGTGATTTCGATTCTCACTTACATTAATGTGATGAACATTTGTGTTTGTTCTATGTCTGGGTGTTAAAATCTATGTAGAGTCAACTGGTAGGTACAGATGTGTCTGTGGGGCAATTGCGTCATTCGAGAATTACTGACGAACCAATCTTTCACAAATTAGGCAAATAACGCCATCAAGTACATATAGTAGTTACAATAATCTGTACTAGATGGCGTAAGTTGCCTAACTTGTGAAGGGTTTGTCAGTAATTCTCAAAAGATGTAATTGCCCCACAGTCGCGTTTGTACCAGTTGACTCTATTTCAAAATATATTATGTATGTCTTTGGCAGCCATAGAACAAGCATTGCTTAGGTTTTATTAGTTGGGGTATGCATAAAATGATCCGAATATTAATTGATTTATTTCCCTTCTGCTTCTAATTATCTACTTATTATTTTTATAAGCTCGGAGGTCATCTGGTATACTCCTAAAATACCTGTAACCTTGGAAAATAATTACGATGTCCTGTCGCCGCAGAAACCGCGGACTGACAATGAGACGAGTTGGGCAACCAGTCGACACCCGTTATTTTACAGACAACCACTGCTTGGACGTGGAATTAAATAAACTAGATGGTGCACGAACTTATTTACAAAATGAGAATGATAACTCTATCTAAATACTTTAATTATGTCTAATTCTTAAACTTAAATATTTTTTTAATTAAACGTAATTCCATTCATTATTTTCAAAAATCTTCTTCAGTTAATACTTAATCAATTCTAGAAGCGGTAATAGTACCAGGTATTTTAGTTTATACAAATAAAACAAATACATCTTCATTTCATTTTTCATTTTTTTTTTAATACATATTATAAACGCGAAAAAGTTTGTAAGAATGGATGGATGGGTGGATGTTTGTTACTCTTACACGCCAGAACGGCTGAACAGATCTGGATGAAATTTGGCACAGAGATAGATTATAGTCTAGAATAGCACATAGCATACTTTTTAACCGCGGGTGAAACCGCGGGGCGCAGCTAGTTATGAAACTAAATTCCACACTTTACGAATTACGTCATTGACCAATATGAATGTATGAGAAGTGGAATTATACCTCATAAGATTGTGTTTAATATAATGCATATTTTATGATAAAAGTTAACGTCTAATAAATCGATGAACGCTGACTGCACGCACGAAAAAGGATGACTCATTGTCCCGTTACGCTCGGTCCATCGGAGCGCTACACGAGCGAGCGAAAGGCACGATCGGCTTGCGCCGCATCTATATCTCTTCTACTCAATTTGCCTATGCGTCCGAGGGAAGATTACATCAATGTTTTGTTACGACGTTATGTCACGTTAAACTATTGTCCGTAAACCTTCTTACAGACAACCAATTTTTTCTTCTCAATGATGTAATGTAGAGCTCTTCCAGCGTTTCTACATCGCCTTCTATTTAGCTAAGTACGAAGATATTGCTTCTAAAACTTAACTCCAGCGGTGGCCTCCAGTCTTTACTTAAAAGGGGTGAATACACTTTGGGCTAAACGATTCTTGCCTTTTAAATATTAATTTGTTGAAACTCTCGCTTGAAGAGACGGGAAAATCGTGCACAATGCAAAAATAACACATTTTTTTGTTAGATCAGAAGCGATGGCAGCCTAGTTAGGAGAAGGTCCGCATCTCAAGCCAGAGGGTGTGGGTTCGGACCCAGCCCACGGCACGCACCAATTTGTTCATTGTGCGTGAACATATGTGCGTATAGTATGTCAGCTGCTACATGACTAAAGCCCGGTGTATGGCGACAGGCTCGCCCCATGTCACATTTGGGACTGAATATCGTCCGGCGAAGTGTGGATGTTGGCTCGATGGACATTGTAAAAATAGCTGACCGAACGGGCTAGATAGTTGCAAACGCTTCCAAGTGATTCTAATAGTGCAACCTAACTCTGCAAGCTAACGCTAGAATATCAACTGCTGATTGGATGAAATACGAGCTATATGTATGATTGTCACGTGATCTTATTGTCAACTCGTCTAAGCAACAGCTAAACGTTCGAGCTTTAACTGTAAAAGTTAAAATTAATTTAAAATAAAATAAACAACAACGATACCGAAACTTATCAACACTGCTTTGGCACATCAAACATGGTTATGTACACTCCCGACGAACTCACCTTCAAACAGAAACCAACTCAAAATCGGTTCATAGCTACGATGCTACAGACAGACAGACACACACACACGGACGTCAAACTTATAACACCTCGTCGTTTTCGTGTCGGGGTTAAAAATTGAATCGCTTGAAAGCGATTGCAAGTAGTCTATGGCTCGCAGACCCGGGATGAGTGGCGTACAAGAAGAGAAACCTATGATCAGCAGTAGACAGGATAATATGTTAAATTATTATTATTATTTTTATGTAGAATAGGTCGTCGTTTGACCACCAACTCGCCTGATGTTAAACGACATTGTGGTCTAACACGGAGCACGACGACCTATAAGGTTCTTACTTATTCACTCTAGCCTTGAAGTTTTGTAGAGTGAAGAAGTACAAGGACGGCAGTTGAGTGAGGCGCTACAAGTGCGCTACTGCTCAGACCCGTCTTCGGAACAGTTACACCGGACTACATCCCGAAACACGACTAGGTCATTTCACGGCATGCCTTGGTCCGGTGGGTGGTAACTAGCCACGGCCGAAGCCTCCCACCAGAGTAAAGAGTAATTAAATTAATATGTTCACAATGATTTACAAAAGACTGTCTTTCCGCTAACCTAATCATCTGTTCTAAACAAACCCGATAAGAGATATCGGATCCTGATCTGTTATCTGAACGGTCACGATATGATAATTTGAATTGAAAAGTAAACGTTTAAAATAAAATTAATTTAAATTACTTGATTACCGTCTCTAAGCATGACTATCATAATAATGTTATCTAAATTTAAGAAGCTAGAGATTAGCTATCAGAGAAAGATAAAAATACAAAAGTCATCAGGTATTAAGGCTTAAGGCTCCCTAGAACTGTTAAAAACAAACTTCGGATGACAAAGTACTGTACACCTGCCATGAGTTTTAATACTCGTAGTTACGAAAACTGTTTTCGTTTTCGTTTGTCTCCATACATTTTATTAAAGCGCCCCTGGCGGAAATGTTAAGGAACTAGATTAAATGTATGGAGCCAAAAAAAACCAGAAAAGTTTTCGTTAAGAGTCCGGCGACCACTTTAGACTAACTTTGCATTGGCTTAAGGTTTTCTATTGCCATTTCGTCTAGAAGAAGACGACGAGCGAAGAGAGCTCTAAAGTTATTCAAATAGTGACAAATTGCAATTTCAATCATTTTTATACTTTCGCACTTCTCTAATCATTCTTAAAGAACTAAGAATTTCCCTTGTATTATGAATTAATTTAAAAGCCAATGATGTACACAACCTCCCTATGCAAAGTAATTTACTTTGATTTGATTTGCTTTGTCTATCTATTAAATAAATTTGTCAAAAGTGATCCCTTAAAAACGCAGATATTTATCATAGCTTTATTTTCTCGTGAGGACATTCTTAAAAAAAAAAAAAAAACTAAGAACATAGAGACGGAGAAATAGTTCATTTAATTGCACATGCCAAATTTGATCACAATCTGACGAATAATTTCCAAGAAATTCGACAAGCGCAATCATTTGTATGGAAAATCCAGAGCTTCGCGGAACCCTTAACTATCACAACTCATGGTAAGGGTACATAGATGATACTAAAAGTTTAATTATCTCTTTAGGGTTAAAAAAAAAACTAAGACTATACGGAAGGACATACGAGTACATATCGTACACCCTATTTTATTTCAAATACCATAAAAATTCGTTCAAATCGGATAATTCGTTTCCGAGTATAATTCGACAAGCGCGGTTGTATGGAAATTTTAGACAACACAATATTTTGTCTTGCTCTGCTTGCCCGTCGTCGTCTAATAGCAATAGTAATAGCTTTAGCCAACGCGTTGTTAGTTTTCAGTGTTCGTAGGAGCCTTAAGATGTAAAGGTATTACCATATTCATTGTCGGCTCCCTGAATTATGTTATTAAGATATCCTTGCACTGAGTGCTTCATTTAACATTAATTTGCATGCCTTTATACAAAATTATAAGTTCATTTTGTGTAATCTTTAAGATAACAGTTTAAAACTTATTATCCTGTGACAAAGGGTAAGTTAATGAAGGTTTTAGGGTTGTGTTTCATTGGAATGATATCGATTAATTTTCGATAAAAGGATAGTGTTGCGGACAGTCGATGCTGGTTTGACTGGTTTTTGTTTAGTCTCATTTTTAAGCCGTCTCTTGGGTTCATATTATGCTTACAGCGCCCTGCGGTTTCACCCATTAATATTATCGGGATTAAAGGTCTCCTATGTTTTTTTGTGTACCCTGGACAACGTGTATGTATGCAAAATGACATTATGATCCGTTGAGTAGTTCAGCGTAACAAACTCACTTTCACACTACATTAAAATATTAGTTACGATTTGTGTTAAGTTAGGCTTATGTTTATTATTTTAGAAACTATCATAGTAACTTACCTATTTAAAAACTATAAATGTGTAACTAACCTTGTTATTTTTGCCTATTTGTTAGTTTTTGAAGTTGAACTAATATTGATGACATTTGACAATGATGTAGCGTTAATAGTAACAGAAGAATAGATTTGGGGTATTTTGTATACTGAATACTTTAAAAAAAGCGGCGCTAATATGATTTGCTGCAGGTAGAATAAATATGGAGAGAGTTATATAAGTGACTAGCTGCGCCCCGCCGTTTCACTCGCGGTTAAAAAGTATCCTATGTGCTATTCTAGACTATAATCTATCTCTGTGCCAAATTTTATCCAGATCTGTTCTGGCGTGAAAGAGTAACATCCATCCATCCATCCATCCATCCATCCATTCTTACAAACTTTCGCGTTTAAAATATAAGTAGGAGGATATAGGGCAAAATGAACTAAAGCAAAAACCATCGACTGTCTATCCATCGATATCGATAGCTTGTTCGTCTCAACCCTATTCCAGACCGTTCGCACCGTAATTTAAGCTTTGGAATACACGATCGTGTCGGTCGCTTAGCGACGATTATATTCGGCCATGCGCATTAATATGTACAGAGTTAAGGGCTTTTAAAGTGAGACGTGGCGCTTATCGGGTATTAAAATTAAGCGCCGGTTTATGCGGTCTTGCATTGTGTGTGGATAATTTCGTGCTAAATAAGTAGGTAAGTTCGTGTGGCTAACCTTAGTGTCAGCGTTTGGTGTAAGACCAACCGAGTATGGATAAGACCAATGTATGGACCGAAGTATGAGAGTATGGTGAAGGTTGATAGATAGATAGAGAAACTCTTTGTTGTTCACACAAGAAAATCAAAAGAAAAAGACAAAAGTTTTTAAGACCAGCGGTGCTGTTCATCATTCGGAAACGTTTCCGATCGTAGCACACAAATTTTAAACTTCAATTGTTTGAATCTCAGTCTACTTTATTAATTTTGGATTAGGGAATACAGTATAAATCCGATGGTAATAATGAATCACGTTTAAAAACTCATGAATACGTACTGACTTTCGAATAATTTGAGTTAAAATTTTTGGAATCCGAACGGAAACGTTTCCGAATGGTCAAGGGCCCCGGCAGGCCTTAGCACGCGCAACGCGACAACGGTACGTCGACTCTTTTTTATTGAGACAGACGTATGTTTACACATAGCCTTGTCACGTTCTCACATGGCAAAAAGTGACGAGAAGAACTTTGTCGCGCGTGCATGCTAGGCCTGCAGGGCCCGCTAACGCTTGTCATTGTCACGTATTCGTGACATGTGCGCTTAAAAGATTAAATAAAATAATTAAATATTCATTGAATTGTTACACACTTGGATTATTCTAACTATTATCGCTTACTAATCTACACGTCGCGTCGTCGTTGTCTTGATTAAGATAATTGACGTGAATCGACTCCAGCCTCATACATTATGTAGGCATCAAGTTGATAATAGGGGTGGATTTATTTATCAGTTTAGAATTAATTGAAATTGGGCCATTTTGAGAAGTTGGGCCTATAGCTCTGTGTGCAAAATTTGACTGGTTCTGTGTGTCGGTCGGCGTTAGCATACTTCTAACCAACTTCCAAAAGGAAGAGGTTGTGAGTTTTACTTTGTGTATTTCGGTTAAAATTTGTCGATGAGGGTTAAAGGTGTATCCACACCGAAGTTAGTACTTTTGAAGCAACATTTTGCAGCACAATAAGTACATACATTACATACGTACATTAAGTACATTTCTATAAATAAAATAAAAATATTGTATCCCGTATGCCTATTGTAGCTTCACAAAATACCTATACAACTTAGGTGTGGATCATGATGATGATGAAAGATTTCGTAGGTCGCCAGTTAAACAAATCTTTGACGCGTCTGTCGTGCCATCCTCTCTAAATTGGCCGACAACTTAAAACAACCTCGGAGCCCAATCGCTACGTAATGGTAGAAATGAAAATTAACTTATTAATTTACGACATAAAGTTCTTTTTAGATCTACTTGCCGACCTGCGGCGGCATTGATCGCGGGTGGCTCACACGCGGCCCGCTCTAAAAAAGACAATTTAAAAAGACCTTTATGTCAACAAATTTCAAAGTTAGTTTTTCATTAATACGACTACGAAGCGGTCTAAGTCGATAGAGACCATAAGATCAATTATATTAATTCGATTAAGAATTTTAAATCCGAAGTTACGTTGTTACAAACAAATAAGATTAGGTAGGAAACAAGAGCCATTAATAGAGTCAAATTTTATCTTTTGGCATTGGATGAAAAATGTCGCTTTAATGTTGAATTAGAAACTGGTTAGGACTTTATTCTGATGGGTATAACGATCTTATTTGCATACGTATGTTGCTGCCGCGACGTGATGTTGATTCGGTAAGTAGTCGCGATACCTACTTTGGCTAAAAAATGCTAGTTCGTAATTCGTATAGGTTGAGTGACTGCGAGGCTATGCTCTAGGGCCCAAGTCGAGTTGCAATTGTTTCTAAGCAATTCTAATTCTACTAACTAATGCTCAAACAATATTCATCTGATCCTATTGTCAACTCGTCCAATAGGAAGCTAACGTTCGTGCGTCACTCCGGTCGGTTTTCGCAGTGCGGCTAGTCGCTTCTCAAATTGCCTCACCTAGATGCGGTTTGAGAAGCGACTAGCTTCTCTAGCTCTCTCTCTCTCTCTAGCTCTCGCTAGCCCATTTACACAAGTGGCTACAATCGCATGCGGTTCAGTAATTTCTTTACTCCTGCATGCGGCGGACGATCGCTTGCAACTCATCGTTTACATACGGACCAGTTTTCGCCGTGTAGTCGCTTTTCAAATCGCCTCACCAAGCCGCATCGCTAGCCACAAGTGACTAAAATCGCCTGTGGCTCGGTCATTCGCTCACGCGAAACACTCCTAAATGCGGCGGGCGGCTCGGTTTCTTCTGGCCTGATGGCACGGCGCTGTTACCAGGCAAATGGTTTGGTGACTGAACCGGGCTACCGGCCCAGATGAAACCAAGCTCGGCGGGCAATCGCCTGCAACTAATCGTTAACACGGTCGATTTTAGTCACCAGCCGCAGGCAGCCGGTCCCGCGCGGCCATAGTCAGATGCCACCCAACTTTGGGGTTTGCGAATTTAGTCACTTACGACCTATAGGTCGTAAGTGACTAAATTCGCAAATTTAGCTAATAGTAAATTTAGCTAAATTAGTAAATTTAGCTTAATAATAGCGTATAGCTTAATTGCCATTTGGATTGTCGATTTTAGCTGCACCACAAAAATCGTCTTTAGTCTTTAGTCACCCCCTCCCCCCTCCCTAAAACCCCTCGTAGCAATTGTAGAAATAGAACCGCTTGAAAGCGAATGCCACTTTTCTAGGGTCCGTCTTAAAGATTTTAGCGGCCTGACGGCCTCTGATATGACTTGACAGTAATTGATGTTATAGAACAAAGAATTGAGGCCTACAGTTGTCTAACCTATCCTTTAGCTTTTGTTTTTTAGCTATCCCGGTGTGGCTCTGGCCTAAAGCTTCATTATTATCACGGAAATAATTGCCTATGAGTGTAGTATTTCGGCTGTGTCAACGCGACACTCGACAAATGTAGTGTAATTTTAACACCTCCCAGCTATGACACTAATGACATTTATGAGCACGTGTCAAAACTTATGACAAATGTCGGTTGTGCTCCGGTTAGGTAGGGCTGGCTCTTCACCTATTTCATATGCTGATAGTACCTCTACCTCATTAGTTACCTCTTTCTCATTATGTTCTTTCATTTCTATAGTTAAAACAAAGTCTTGATTTTTTACGTGTCTTCTGTATGCTTTACGAAAAGTGTAGAGCCTACGTCATAAATCAGTGTGGTGTGTAATTCAGTACGCAATGTAATATAACAACACCGGCTATAATGTCTTTTTAACATTAGTAACAACCGGCTTTATTTTGACACTTCAAGCATTGAAAAGGTGTCAAAATTAAACCGATTACAATTATTCAGCCAGTGAGGCAAAAATGGTGCGGCTACATTAGCGGCCTTCGGCGATGATTCGGGCTTTCGCCACAAGTATAGCCGTTTCGTTCGTCACTCGGCGATGTATCGCGAATTGTAGGGCGAATTGCCGCCCACGTCAATTCCGCAAGAAAGCGACGAGTTGACCGCTAATGTAGACAAGAACATCGCTGATAACCTATAAAGATGATTTTAGCGCGACAATGTGACACGAATTATACAGCGCGCTAAAGTAGTCGCACCATACGAAATCAGAATGAGAAACATTGCTTGTGACTTGCGATGACCCTACTCTATTTAGGCTGCCTTTCTACCAGAAGGTCCGAGAATGTGAGTGAAAAATAAAACAACCAATAGAATTACTTCATTTACTCAGCAACGTGTTCCTATTGGTGGTTTTTTGTGGTTACACATCCTCGCACCGCTCATTATGAGACAGCCTTAACATTATAAATTTTAAACACATCGTCGACTGCCAGCCCTGGACACCGAAAGCAATTTGACCGGAACGTAGTGCTTTCGGCCTATACTTATTAATTCAACGAGCTATATTAGCAGCGGCAGGAATCCACGTGTTAACATGCTACCGGCTTAATTAAATTATCGATTTTAGCATAAACGTGATCATTTTAAACGATGGTTATTGTTTAACAGCAAAGTATTACAGCATCAAATATATTGAGAAGGTAAAAGGAGCCTTGCTAGATAAAAACGACTTTGTAATAATTTTGTTAATTTTAAGAATTTGTTTCCATCATGATGATGATGATGATGATGATGATGATGATGATGATGATGATGATGATGATGATGATCATGAGTGCTTTGACATTATATGATATGATATCATGCTACCTTTATTAAGAATATATGTTTTAAGCCCAGTCATGTTTTGCTAATGCAGTAAATGCTGTTTTATAGGACACACTAGTGTGTGAATTTACACACAAAAAGAATTTTAAAAAGGGAGAGAGGAAGTGAGAGAGACAGAGCTAATATTAATGTAGTACTAAATATTGGCTTGCGATTTCATACTTTAAGTACGTTCTCTAGATTCTGATAAAGCAGTTCAGCCAGTTATGACTGACTCACACTGCCGCGCCGGATGTACTTAAACTTTTTCAGCAAAGTAATAGCATATTAGTGAGTTATTGCAACACAGAAACAAACAAAATGATTGAATGTTTGAATGTTGATGATGTCAAATACTTAGTTAATAAGGAATATAAAAACTTAATTTCAGTATCGATATCTCGTTTGTCGGCCCACGTTTTGGGGATTCCTCGCATGCGGGTTAACGACTAATGAAAGTTTGTCATCTACTCCTTATCGATACTCCTTCATTCAGGTTCGCGGGTATCGTATGAAAGGGGCCTTGACCAAATGACCAATGACATGCGAGAATACGCTCACACGCTTCATGCGGGCTCAAAAACAAATGAAGTAATGATCTAACCGAACCTAAAACTCAACAACCTTTGTTTCAGACGTCAAACAGCCGAAGAGCGAGAAGCCGAGCGACAGGCAGCCAACCGCCTCATGCTCTCTCTCCAAGCCGAGGCCCTCTCCAAAGGCTACATGCCAGACCCGACCCCCGGCCAGCTCTCAGCGCTCCACTACCAGAACTCTACTCCCGCTGCCCCGCCACCGTCAAACACTGCGCTGAGCGCGTTACAGAACCTGCAACCCTGGGCCGGGAACCAAGCAAGCTTCATGACAGCTCAAGCGAACACGCAGCCGCCACATCCACCGCCACCGGTCGCTTCGCCTATCTGTTGAAAAAGAACAATGCGAAACGAAACCATTAAGCTGTTGTTAGAGGAATACTCTGCTCTGCTACTTCACTATAACGGCAGACTTTGGGATAAACGCGCAAAACCTAGAGCTTGAGATGGTACTTGCTAAGGAAGCAAGATTTAAGTATACATAGACACGCACATCAAGTTAACACAGTTAGCACGCTGCTGCACCTATCGAACACTAAATTTTGTTTTAAACTCCTACAACTGACAGAAACAACACAAAAACACACTGATAACGTCTTAACACCGTTCTGGAGGGCTATTCTTACGGAGTGAAATATAATCTCACCATTTTTCGTCCTTGTTGCTCTCGTTGGAATAGTCATAGGTGTGAGAGTGACCAAGATAAAATCTCATCTCATCTCACGCGTAGGAATGTTCACTTGGGCGGGAGAGTTTGGCTTGTCGGCGTCCTCCTGTATACCGTCGCGTAGCACACAGGAGGTCTATCATAACTTCTTATTTCAAATAGTTACGTTATATAACAGACTCTGCGCGACAGCGAATCGTATTGCCGCGCAATAAGGTTCATGTTCTCGCAGCTTCGAAATCAAAACGTAACCATCATGGCAATAAGATGTCATAATAGGCTCCCAGGAATTGTAAGTGTAACGAACGCTAGAACAGAAATGCACTAGGAGGCTATTCCTACGCGTATAAGATGAGATGAGATTTTATCTTGGTCACTCTCACACCTATGGTTATTCAAACGAGAGCAACAAGGACGAAAAATGGTGAGATTGAATCTCACTCCGTTAGAATAGCCCTGCTTTTCGCCTATTCATAGCGCCGGACTATACCTACACGGCGTAAGCTGACTCCTGAGGTTAAAAGCATATCGTTTGTGCTGTTTAATTAATATTTATAACATATATTTTTAACCACGAAACTATTTTAAAGTATGTATAATATGCAAACTTCCTTCAATAAAAAAAAAATTGCTTTTATCCGGTTTTGTGCGTAATTTTTTTTTAAATAGGCTAATTATGTAAATAATAATTATGCAGGTAACATTTAGATTATATCGGTCATGAACAGTATTATAATTATAGTTCAATAAAGTTATAATAATTTCTAGATTATATTTAGATTTATGTTAATAAGTATACTTGTTCGTATTTTTAGTTTACTATAAAATTTGATAAATATAATGAAATATTGTGTAAATAACGTAAACGTAATTTTGACATTTTCTTACTCGAGTTGTATAGTAATTATATAATATGATAATTTTAACATTTATAAATACTCTTGTAATATACCTACGAGTAGTAACACATTAAAAATAACTTTGGTCTTTTCGATCTCATGCTCGAATGTTATATTATAAAATATAATGTAATGCTTGTAGATAATAAAAAACATATTTTACGAAATACATCGATAAAGCTGAGTGGTATAGAAAACTGCCAGAAAAAGAGTACTCTTTTACAAAGAAAAAAAAATTGAAGCGTTTAAATTTCGAATTCAAAAAAGTAATATAATTCACGATATAATTCGCGATATCTGTACGTATGTATTTATATACCGGCATTATTTTGGCTATAAGGTTGCGTATCCACAGGAGGTTTGCGAGGGAAATGCGCAGTGTGCAAGTACATTAAAATAGAACGAATAGAAAAATAGACTAAAGCAAATTAAAAAAGGAAAAAAAAATACAATGAAAAGAAAATCACCCCGCTGAATAAATGCAATTGTGAGGGAAGTGGTGGATTTTTTCATCGCGTACCGCTAATTTTTCTCGCACATTCTGTAGATACGCGAACTATCCGATAATAATATAATACGATATAAGCGGTACATAATTATACTAATTAGTCAGTCTATTAAAACAGAATATTACATTAAAATGGGCTTACTCATTCTATACCAATCTATTGAAGATTCTAATGCTAAAAGCTTGCCTCGTAAGGCAGTCTCGCCTCGCGGAGAGATGTTTCGACATCGCGAAGCTGCCTTACGAGGAGCGTGGAGCGTGGGAAGCTTAGCAGCCAGAGCGAGATGGAAGCGTGCCTCGAAGACATGCTCGGTCAGTGGAGACCCAGCTTTAGGGATCGTCCATTTTCAAAGAGGGACAAGGGGGCTTACCGCGAGTTTTAGTAGATAATGAAAACTATTTTCGTTATCGTTTAGTTAGCCAAACGAAAACGAAAAAAGTTTTCGTAACAATCGAAAATAATGGCAAAAAACCCTAGGGGTATTTATTTTTTCTTTTAACGTTGAATATGCTGTTTTTTTTATATTTTGTACCAAAAAAATAGACGTGACTTTGGGTGGGGCATGGTTAGTAGAACACCTCACCACGTAAGGGGAAAGGACGGTATAAAAAGTTGCTAATAAAAACATCACCTGATTAATGGACGACCCCACAAAGTTCCCAGCTGTCAAAGTTTCACTTAACTCTTAACCTATTGGTCTACGTTTGCCGAAATTTAACAACCAGTTCAATATTTAATTATACGTTAAGCTAGATATCTAAAGGAAACAAAAACTAAAATGTATTTATCTAAGTTTTTTAGGTAGTTAATTTAATTAAATTTCGGCGAACACGGCCCTGTATACTTACCTAAGCACTTGTAAAAAATGTGATTTTAATATTATACATTTAATTATACGTATACATTGTAATAATATACTGATCTGCATTGAAATAAATGAAATTAAGTATGAAATAAAATTATGAATCTATCAAATTTTGTATTTTTATTAAGCCTTCCAAGAATTTTACAATACAATGCACAGTTATCTACTGCAAAGTCAACCTCACTGACTATCCTATTTCTAGTACAAATGCATAAGTTTTTTTTTTAAATTCATTAATTCATAATAAATTAACAAATAATTAATTTTACACTCCACGGACTCCGGGGACCGTGACTTTTGTTAACATAAATCTTTAATCATTATTTAAGGGGAATACAGATAGAGGGGGGTTAGTTATTAAGTCTTAATCTAAGGTTAGGTTATCAGATTTACTTATTGCATTGTGAATACACCACGAGCAGACCAGCAACCCGCAAGCAGCACCCGATCACGAGTATGACGCATGTGCCAGCCATCGCTCTCCTCAACCATATTTGAGGGAAGAGAACGACCCGACACACGACGCCGCCGCAGGAAGGTGCCTTCGATAGTGAGCATGAATGCTCGAGATGGACCCACAATTTCTATAAAACGCATAAGTCTTCATATAGCTCTGTTTGTTACTTCTTTACGCTCAAATGAACCGACCATCGAAATAATAAGAAGAAGCGGTACGAGAACCTAAAAATGGACCGCATAAATTAAGTGCTGCACACAACTGACCGTAGTCACAAACATACGCAACCAGTCACAGCAGTGATAAATATGATCGAAGGAACCGACAGACTTATTTAAACTTCAGTAAACTCACGTCCTTAGCTTCCCTGGATTAGACACATAACATTCACATACTTAATATAATTAACATGGACTACTTTTAACCGCGGCTAATACAGCAGGATAATACAGCTAGTGTAATAACCTAATTATATTAGGGCATCCTTATTAAATAATGTAATGTGATTATTCAATAATGTAAGTCTCTAAATAGTTTTTTTTTATGTAGAAAAGGTCGGCGTTTGACCACCAACTCGCCTGATGTTAAGCGAAGTTGTGGTCTAAGATGGAGCACGACGACCTAGAAGGTACTTACTCACTCTAGCCTTGAAGTTTTGTAGAGTGAAAAAGTACAAAAACGGCAGTTGAGTGAGGCGCTACAAGTGCGCTACTGCTCAGACCCGTCTTCGGAACGGTTACACCGGACTACATTCCGAAACACAACTAGGTCATTTCACGGCATGGCTTGGCTCGGTCATGGCATGGTAGTTACTCGTATTTCTTCTGTGGTATTACTATTTTATAATAATATACTCCGCCATACCTGGCATTCAGCAACACGTAGTGACGTCAATCGATGCTTAAGAAAGACTGAAATAAGTCATTTACAACAAGTTCGAAAGAGACGGATGACGATGACGTCATAACGTGTTTCCTGAATGCTAGAACTTGTTTTTTGGATCATATAAAAGATGACAATTTGATAACCATAACATTTGCGCATGCGTGAGTAAATTAGTGTAATGAAAAATACCAACTTTTTTATCGATTGACCAAAAATAGTCCTCCGGGTTTTTGTCGATAAACATAATCGAGTAGCAACAGTTGAGTTGTTTTCTTGCAACAAGTAACACTGATGCTGAGTCAAGCAGAATAATCAAATACTGCTGCTGCGAGCTAGCCGGAAGAGGTAGGTTTCAGTGTCGCCATACACCTACCGAAATTTATATCCTAAGCATAGGAAATTAGGTCAATGTCATAAAATACCTGCATATGATGTTATGTATTTATGTGTATCATATCGTTATCGTTATCGTTATGTATTTATGTGTATTGTATATTTGCTAAAATATTTGAACGTATTGTTTACTCGCAGGTCTACAGTGGTATGTCGGTCTTATTTATTTCTGAACAACATGGGTTTCTTAAAAAGCGCTCAACAACGTCAAATCTATTATCCTTTATAGACTACACTACCTCTCATATGGACTCAGGGGGACAGGTTGATGCCATATTCACGGACTACAGCAAATGTTTTGATCGTATTGACCACACTGTTCTCTTGCAGAAGCTCCTCAACGCTGGAATCCATGGAAATTTATACAGATGGTTTAAATCCTACATTGAAAACAGATCCCAGGCTGTTGCTATTAACGGCTTCTTATCAACATGGCAGCTAGTACCGTCAGGAGTGCCCCAGGGTTCCTTATTAGGACCTCTTCTATTTAACATCTTTATCAATGACGTAATTTCTTGTTTTACTAGTTCGAAATTTGTTTTATATGCAGATGACATGAAAATTTTTAAACATATTAATAGTATAACCGATTGCTATCTTTTACAACAAGACTTAGATAGATTTGATAACTACTGCAAAGTAAATAAATTAGACCTTAATATAGCCAAATGTTATGCTATAACTTTCACACGTAGGACTAAACCAACTAATTTCAAATATAAGCTTAGAGGTCAAGTAGTTAAAATAGTAGACGAAATTCGTGATTTAGGTGTGATACATGACTCAAAACTAACTTACGAGAAACACATAGATAAAATAGCCAATAGAGCTAACAAGGCCATGGGATTTATTATCAGGTCAAGTTATCAGTTCAGTAGCATTAAAGTAATTAAAATTTTGTATTGTTCATACGTGCGTAGTATACTCGAATATTGTTCACAAATTTGGAATCCACGGTACGATGTTTATATTAATAGGTTAGAAACTATTCAAAAAAAACTTATGAGACACCTACAGTACAAATGCAAAATATATGACGACAACTATGAAGCTAGATGTAAAAGGCAACATATGCTACCCCTACGGAAAAGACGTGAGATTGCAGATGTAGTAATGTTAATGAAAATAATGCAGTCTCAAATTGATTCACCTGAACTCCTCTCCAAGATAGGTATAATAACACCCTCACGCTCTCGTAGGCACCAAAAACTTTTAAATGTCCCCCAATGTGCTACCAACTATAGAAGAAATTCATTCTTTGTCAGATCCACTTCCACTATAAATAGCATGGACTTAGTCATCTGAGTTTGACCTTTTCAACTCACCGGTATACAAAGTTCGCAATTCCATGAGTCCTAATATTTGGTTTGACGGCGGCTCTTAGCTTCTTATATATAACCCCTTAGAGGACTAGTTTTGATTGGTTTTGATTTCTACATTGATAGTAAACAAGTTGTGTACTTAGAATCTATATGTGAAAACTAATTAATGGTGCGTACTGTAATAGTAAATTAGTCAATCTATTTTTCTAATTTACTATTACAGTATGGATAACACTGTATGTTTTCCAAAAAAAAATAAAAAAAATAAATAAGTATCTTTTTGCCAAATGCTACAGCTATTTTTCAGAAAGGAGAGGTATTGTACTCTAGATTCAGAAAGAGTGTGAGTGGGGGAAAACCTCTCTATCGTTTCTACTTTCCTGATATCTGGTATTGACAAATTCTTTTGCGATAATGTACCTAACTGCCAACGTTTAACGAAAAAAAAACTTAATAAGTTCGCGAAAATTGTAGTTTTAATAATTTTTGCACGGTGATATTTAGGTACATACTCGTAGCATTAGCTTTTTGTTAATCTGTATTTCTTCACAAAAATGAGTTCTGCAGATCTAGAGATGTAAGAAGATCCAGACTAAACGCCATTAGACGTAAAAAATCAGGCGATAATTGCACAAAATGGCTTTTTACCGCAGAAATATCGGTATTAGAATAACTTTAATACTTGTCCATTTTTTTTGCAAATTTACCTAATGAAAGACGTCGTGAGTTACACAGCGAGTGTCGTCGTATGTTTGAAAGGAAAGTGAACTGCAAACTCGTGACTTTACAAACCAAACAAAAAAAAAATAAACATAAGGGAGTCTTTGCACCAAACGTCGCCGACAGCCGCCGACTACAAGTTGACTGCTCCCACCACCTCCCATGGTTTGCCAACCTTTCGGTTATACGGACCGAAACTGTGAGCCTGCTGGCTTTCGCCAGACTGCTCTACAAAATGTGTCCCTTCCTACCCCTTTATCACTCTACCCCTTCTGGGGCTGTCAGAACAAACGACACAAACGACCTCTGTCGTCGGGCAGCTCTTGTGTCAGCGCAGAGCGTACGGCGTGCCACTTGTGCGCGAATTCGCACAGTCATTCGAAACTGTGGCCCTATTCGGAGATTTGAGATTTTCATCTCACCTTTTGTCGTCCTTGTTGCTCTCGTTTTAAACTTCATAGGTGGGAGAGTGACCGAGATAAAATCTCATCTCATCTCACACGCAGGAATAGCCCCCCTGGTCGCGTCGCGTACGAGATCCGCGTATAGTAGACCGGGCCCGCCTCAAGGCGGGTGGTCCCATCCATCAATCTTTCGCGCAAGTCCCCATACAGAGAACAGTCCCACAGAACGTAGGCCCTTTCCTCGTCGGCCATTCCGCACACGCACACACTGCTCTCACTCGGTATCATACCATACAGTCTCTTCCGAAACATGCCGTGGCCGGTGAGCAGCAGCAACACCTGGTAATCCGGCTGCACCCAGTCCATGCGCAATTTCTTTGACGGCTGTCGGCGATTGTCGGCTGTCGGTATACATATAGAAACATTTCTAGTTGTCGGCGACCATATTTCAGAAGAATCAAGCCACACAATCATCGTCATGTCTGCGGGCGGTTTCGGTAAGATGCCGACTTTGGTGTGTAAACTCCTATAAGGTGTCTCGCTCGCTCGCGACACTATTATATAATATTAGATGTAAAATTATAAAATGTATTTTTGATAAATTTGTCCCAATCAAAGCATTGAAAACAGTTTTGCAAAGTATCCTACTAATATTATAAACGTGAAAGTTTGTAAGAATGGATGTATGGATGTTTGTTACTCTTTCACGCCAGAACGGCTAAACAGATATGGATGAAATTTTGCACAGAGAGATTGTAGTCTAGAATAGCACATAGGATACTTTTTAACCGCGGGTTAAAAATTTCCATACAAACGCGCTACTCAAATTTCTTGAAAACCATTTGTCAGATTATGATGAAATTTAGCATGTACATGCCCCTATGTTCTTGGTTTTTTTTTAAAAACGTTCTCAAGCTAAAATAGCGGTATGAAAAATATCCGCATTTTAAGGGGTCACTTTTGACTGGTTTATTCAATAGATAGACAAAGCAAATCATAAATTCCATTACATAGGGAGGTTGTCTACATCATTAGCTGTTAAACGAATCCATAATACACGGGAAATTCTTAGTTACTTAAGAATGATTACAGAAGAGCAAACGTCATAAAAAAAATTGAAATTGCACTTTGTCACTCTGTAGGTAACTTTAGAGGCTCGTCAGTATCATTACTCGCTCTCTTCGCTCGTCTTCTTCTCTTAGACGAAATGGCTATAGAATACCTTAAGCCAATGCGAAGTTAGTCTAGGTCGCCTAGGTCGAAGTTAGTTAGGTCGCCGGACTCTTAATGGCACACAGGTCACGAGTAGGTACGCATATATAACAAAAAAAACTTGAGTTTCCTTGAACTTATCACTAAGGTCATCAAGTAAGAATATAGAGAAAGCAATCAAAGAGAAATCAACAAATACACACATTTCCACACTTATCAAAAAGAGGGCGAGCTAATCGGAAATAAATGACGCGATATTTAGCGACAGAAGTTCTAACACAAAACAACGAAGCCACTAAGCTATTATACCCTAAAAGCTACCCATTCGACCTTAATTAACTTCCGAAATTACCCAAAAAATGTCCCCAAATTTAAACTTTCAAAACGGAACAATTACAAAAAAACTATAGACTAATTTTGTCTGTGGAGTTGCCTACAAATTATTTACGAGGAGCCATTGATTTAGCAGCAATACGGATGTTCCTGGTTGTTCGCCTTAGCAATAAACGTTGCAAATTCTGAGAATATTTATTCAGTGTTCAAGTCTTTTTATTTAGAGTTACAAATTAAAAAAAAGAAAAAGACTAGAGATATAGGTAACTCAGTAAAGGTAACTATTCCGAGGCTATAATTATATGTTTATTGCTGATTATGGGGTTGATTTTGGTACAAAATTTAAGAACAAATTAATGTCCTTAAACTGATTAAAATTTTTTGCTAACTGAAATGTAGCTGTAATAGAAATACTGAAAAATAAATCAAAATCCCATTTTGTCTCCGAAATAATGCCTAATTTATTTTGCAACAATTTTCGCCTTATCATAGTACAGACTGTCCACTATTTATTAGACGAAATATAGCACAACTCGACAAGCCAACTATCTAAAAAAACACTCAGTCAGAACACTGGTTCAAAAATTTCAAACGCTGACCCAAAATCCACAACTTTGTAACTCTATGCCATCACAATAATTTTTATTTAGAAACCACGAAAGTCCTCAATTCAAATCTAAAGATAATCGTCTGTTTAAACGAATTCGTTTCGAGTAAAACTCTTCAAAACGAGTTCCGTCGCTTTAAAAGCTCGATTTAGGTCTATTACACATTAATTCGATACTATAATACAACTCTAATGTCCGTTCGCGATGCATCAAGTACGTGACTTCTGTGCCGTCATTAGGATGAATCGGTCCCTTTATTTAACAGCGGAAAAAATAAACGGTCCGTTTTTGAGCCGTCCTAATTATGCTTGACTATTGAAAAGCGATCTTGTGGTTTTTTGATCAATTTGATTTCAATCAAGTTTTTGTTGAATGTCACTGCTAGAACTGTAGAGCGAGGGTTCCTAAACTTTTAAGATTACGAAACACCAAGAAATACCTTTTATTTTCTGGAACTATCAAATGATTATCAATCGAAGATACTGTTGTGTAGAACAATAAAATTACCTACCTACTTACCTACCTACCTACCTACCTACCTACCTACCTACCTACCTACCTACCTACCTACCTACCTACCTACCTACCTACCTACCTACCTACCTTACTTTGCACAGAAGCTGAGCATTGCCATTCAACGTGGCAATGCCGCCAGCATTCTGGGGACCTTTCCTTCCACTAATGGTCTTTTAGTTTACATTTTTGTTATTTGGACAATATCTAGTGTAATTCCGCTTTAACGTCGCATTTAACGTAACAAGTTTGAAGATGAACTTCCGCAAAGTAACGCCTGATTCAATCAACTATTAATTTTTTGTGATTTATTTAGTTATTTTAATTTCTAGTTTTTAGTTAATAGTTTAAGTTTTCTTTAATTTTCTGTTATTATTTTAAGTTGTGTACAAATAAATCTTTCCTACCTACTAATAATATCAACTTGTTACTAGTAATGCGTTCTTTTTAACCCTCGATGCAAAAACGACGGGGTGTAATAAGTTTGACGTGTCTCTCTCTCTCACACACTTTCTCTCTCTCTCTCTCTCTCTCTCTCTCTCTCTTTCTGTATGTGTGTGTGTGGCATCATAGCTTCCGAACGGATGAACCGATTTTAATAATATAATAATAATAATAATAATCCATTTATTTCAGGCAATATAACTTGCATAATGCAAGTTACAGAGGCCCATAGAAAATAAATACCTTACAGACTAACATACATATAAATAACATCAATAACTAAATCTTCTGGGCTTTTGCTCCCTGTGCGGCCTCCCAGTAGCGCCGGAACACTAGCCCTTTTGGCCAGAACTCAGGCGACAGTAGTGCTGCCTTGTGTTTCGCTGGAACCCGTAGTAAGTAAGACTTGAAATAAGTCTCACGTACAGTTGACTTCAGGCGCTGCATCGCTACCACCGGCGCCTCTACTCCCAGTCGGTTCTGCACAAACTTGTGCACGTCGGCTCCTGACATAGTCGGGTCCACCCGAGACAAGTACATCAGAAATGTCGGCTCCACGGCTTTGAGACCGCGTTCAGTCGAGGTACCCCGTTTGTTGAGGTTAGAACGACGTTGACGATTTTTCCTCCGGTCTACTAGTGTGAAGCCTTCATCATCAGGTTTCCTCGTATCCGGGGCGAACGTTGCCTTTGTCTTCTTCAGCTGCGCAGTTGGAGCAGGAGAGAGGTGAGAGGCCTGAGTGTTTCTCTTCTTCTGCGTCTTTGATGGTCTTGCTGGTGGAAGAGAAGATGCTGTTGTCTTCACGATTTTGTTTTTTTTTGTTTGAAAGGTGAATTAGTCGGGAGTGTTCTTGGCTATGTTTGATGACATCCGGTATCAGGGATTTTTGATACTTGATACTTGTCATCACACATTTTGCTCTATTTCACAATAATAACTGTGGTATTATTTAACAGCAATAAAAATAAGTTCGCGGAACGCTGGCAAGTTTGCTTCGGTTCCCTGTTTTTCTGAGTAGAGGCTCTTTATTCGAACAAGGCGGTCGAGTCTATTTAAAAAAAACTTTGACGTTCATAAGTGTATCTTTAATACCTAAATTGAATAAAAACATTTTGACTTTGACTTTGACTTTGAACTCCTAGGTTCCGCGGAACTCACTCAATTAATAGCTGTTATAGAGAACTCCTCGTAGTATCGGCGAATAAGATTATTTCCGTATTCAAAGTGTAAAAGTCATTTAATATGCAGTTTAATATAGGTATCCGATGCGGCTGTGTAAAAGCAAAGATGGCGTAGGAAATTTTGGAACTTGAAATGTCGATAACATAACTGTTTTATGTCATACTAGCAGAGCCCGCGGTTTTACCCGTCGTTAATAAGTATCCTATGTGCTATTCTAGACCATAATCTATATCTGTGCCAAATTTCATCCCGATCTGTTCAGCCGTTCTAGCGTGAAAGAGTAACAAACATCCATTCTTACAAACTTTCGTGTTTATAATATTAGTAGGATGTGGCGAACAAGCTAATGGGCCACCTGATGGTAAGCGATCACCGTCGTCAATGAAAACCTGTAATACCAGGGCATCACAAATACGTTGGCCCACCCGTAAGGTCTCTATTGACAGCCTTTTCTTCTTTCTTCTCTTTTCTCATCTTCTTTATCTCTGGTGTATTTGTGTAGGTATTTATGTAGAGTATTTGTTGAACTTCCGCCTTATTCAATCATCTAAAAAAATATATTATTTCTAAAGAAATTAACAGTGACTGAAAAATAAATTTCGGGAAAATCGGGCTAAGTGGAGTGGGTATGCCGTGAAAGACGTCCAGCAACAGTCAGGTACACCATCACATGAAGAAAATACGATTAGAAAAAAAAAAAAAATATCGTTACGTCTTTGCTCCGAAGGGACTGGAGATGTATCACAACACCCACACTTCGCCAGACGATATTCAGTCCCAAACTTCACAGGGGGTGAGCCTGTCGACATACACTGGGCTCCAGTCATGTAGCAGATGACATTACACTCACACATTATAGTCACACAATGACCAAATAAGTACGTGGCTTCGGCTGGGATCGAACCCGCTCCCTCTGGCTTGAGAAGCGAGCCTTTTGCAACTAGGCTATTATCGTTCATCATCGATTAAAAACAGACAGAATATTTTGACGAATGGCAGAAATAAAAACAAATACGATTCAAATAACGTATTCTCAAGGATTATTGAGGTCGAGACCTTCTCAGAATCAGAACCATTCACAACAATAAAACAAAGAAGATTTTGAAAATGTTTATACATATGCAGAGTCAGTTTAAAATACAAAACTAGAAACCGCTAGAGTGTGGAATACTCTGCCAGAGTGTGTGTTCCCTGACACTTATAATCTGGGTGTCTTCAAGTCTCGAGTGAATCGGTTTCTTCTAGGCAAGCGTGCTCCATCGTAGGCCGCATCACTGCTTATCATCAGGCGTGTTGGCGGCCAAACGCAAGCCTATTAAGTTATAAAAAAAAAAAAAAACAATTGTAAATGTCAATATCGATGACCATATATATAATATATAACATAACATAACATATCGTCACGCCTTTCCCCCGAGGGGGCTGGCAGAGGTGTAATACAACACCCACACGTCGCTGGACGATGTTCAGTCCCAAACGTGACAAGGGGCAGGCCTGTCGTCATATACCGGGCTCCAGTCATGTAGCAGATGACATACAATGAGCAAATTTGTTCACATAATAAACAAATTATTGTGTGCCGTCGGCTGGGTTTGCACCCGCTCTCTCTGGCTTGAGAGGCAGGGCCTTTTCCAACTAGGCCATCATCGCTGTTGACCATACATATAAACCATATACTCCTCCAGATATAGCATTCCGAATCAAAAATGATCACGTGGGCAACACGTAGTGACGTCAATCGATGCTTAAGCAGGACCGAAATACGTAATTTACAAATAGTTCGAAAGAGACGATGTCTAGTGACGTCATTACGTTGGCTCTCGGAATGCTAGACCTCATAGATAAACTCAACCAACTCTTTGTCAGTCACAGTATGGTGTAATAATATATAGGGAGACAAAAATAGTCACGTGATTGCCACGCAGTGACGTGAATCGATGCCTATACAAGGCTGGAATAAGAAATTGACAACGTGAAATGACCTAGTCGTGTTTCGGGATGTAGTCCGGTGTAACCGTTCCGAAGACGGGTCTGAGCAGTAGCGCACTTGTAGCGCCTCACTCAACTGCCGTCTTTGTACTTCTTCACTCGACAAAACTTCAAGGCTAGAGTGAATAAGTACCTTATAGGTCGTCGTGCTCCATCTTAGACCACAACGTCGCTTAACATCAGGCGAGTTGGTGGTCAAACGCCGACTTATTGTACATAAAAAAAACAAAAACAAGTATGAGAGAGACGATGACGATGACGAGTGACGTAGTTGAGTGTCAACTCCCAGAATGCTAGATCTTATTTTTGGATCATGGTCGGTAGTAGATCCAACCTAAACGTCTCCAATCGTAAAGAGAGTAGTCGCAGTCGATTCAACGAGCAAGGTATCCATCCATACTTCCCTACTAATATATTTAATTATAAATTATAAAATATTATACTATATAAAGTTGAATTACTAATTATAAAATCGAAAGTATCTCCGTCTGTCTATCTGTTAGCGGCTGTACGGATCTTGATGAAATTTTTAAATGAGTTGCAGGATATCACAATCCCCCCCCCCCTTATTTTTTATTTTTATGAATTCTGTAGTATTCTGTAGTATTACAGTCTGGAATTCCACATTGGAAACTATTAAACCGCGAGTATCTACTAGCTGCGGGGGCAGCTAGTAGATAATAATGAAATCTAGTCAATCAAGCAAGCGATAGCGAGCGAAGCGTCTAGGCTTCAGCTTTGGCAAAAATGCTTTCGTATGTTCGATTTCTGTTCGGATTTGCTTTCGAATCGCTGTCCAGATCTCTGTCCAGATCTTCTTATCTTATCCGAATCTCTTGAAATTTTGTGAGTAGGTTTTATATGTATAGATTTTTTTGTCGATCCAGTTATTAGAAGTTTTACAAAATGACGGACATACGCTTTTTTTTTTGGGGTCTACAGCTCACAGAAAGCCTCTAGTGATTAATTGTATTGTACCTATGATTTGTAGACAAAATATTTCCACACATCCACTGTACAGACTCCTTCAGACTACCTCCATCACTGCCGACAGATGCTGAATATTCCATGGCAAGACAGAGGGTCAGTTCCTGTCAGTGTCATCCGTCAAACTCCAATTTAACTTTAAATTTACTCTTTATTACATTTTTCCTTTTTGGGGGAGAATAAAAGCAATGTCGAGTAAGGGTGAGAAGCGGCGATTTTTAACATTGGAATGTTGAGTGGTTAAATATTTAGGGGTTTCGATTTGAGTAGAGGTCTAGGTTAGGTGATGTTGTGTGTTTGTGTGTGTAGGTATGGCTATGCTTTTTGTGGGCGTTTTTTGTGGGCATTATTTTTTGTTTTGTTTTTCCTGGAATTGGTGTCGTTTTTTCGCTTTTCCCTAATGATTTTAGAGCGAAAATTTGTGTGTTTGTTTTATAATTATATGTTTGTAATGTAATCTACACTAATATTATAAAGAGACAAGCTTTGTATTTTTGTCACGAATAAATTAAAAAACTACTGGTCTGATTAAAAAAAATATTTCACCATTAGAAAGCTACATGATTCCTGATTGACAGGAAATTTAACGCTAGCAAAGACAAGGGCAAAACAGCTAGTGACTAAATAAAATTGAAATAAAAATTGATGTGGAAATTATTAAGTATATCATATAATTCTCCTTAAAAAAAAATGTTTGAAAAACAAGCGATGATAGCCTAGTTGGAGAAGGACTGCCTCTCAAGCCAGAGGGAGCGGGTTCGAATCCAGCCGACGGCACGCACCAATTTGTTCATTAAGTGAACATAAGTGCGTATTGTATGTCATCTGCTACATGACTGGAGCCCGGTGTATGGCGACAGGCTCGCCCCCTGTCACATTTGGGACTGATTATCGTCCGGCGAAGTGTGAGTTTTGTATTACACCTGTGCCAGCCCCCTCGGGGTAAAGGCGTGACAATAAGTTATGTTGTGTAAAAAAAAGTTTTAGAGGAATATATCTCAGAGCATTTTTCATACATTTTAAGTACTAATTACAAATGAAAGAGTTGATAAACGTCATCTAAAACAATTTTCTTTTAACATCACACAACTTATACAAAACCATTCAATACAAAATAACCCCAATATACATTAAGTCAACTTTACTGGGTGTCTGGTGGCTAAACCAAAATTGATTGTATCCATTTGTCGCTGAAGTCCCGCACTCGCACATTGTGGGAGGCTAATGAGGCCGGTGTAGCCTGTTTCAAATGGATGTGAGAAGATTCGGAAAAGGTAATAAAAGTGATAGGTATTAGAAAGACAGTTGTTCTGCACTAAGCTGGAAAAATTGAAATATTTTTTTTTATAAATTAGGGCCTAACGTGTAACCTTCGGGTGCAAATTTGTAATCAACATCCTATCCTACTAATATTATAAACGCGAAAGTTTGTAAGAATGGATGGATGGATGGGTTCGAACCCGCTCCCTCTGGCTTGAGAGGCGGACCTTCTCCCAACTATTAAATATATTGGTGCACCTGGTGCAATTGTAGAAAAACGGTGATGGCTGGATGAATTCATGCAGTGTTGTTGTACACATTCACCGTAATGTATATCTTAATATATATAAATCTCGTGTCACAATGTTTGTCCTTAATGAACTCCTAAACCACTTAACCGATTTCAATCAAATTTGCACACCGTGTGCAGTTCGATCCAACTTGAGAGATAGGATAGCTCACCTATATAAATATAAATAATAAACGCGAACGAAGTCGCGGGGTGACAGCTAGTGTTATATAAAATACAACCAAATCAACAGACTGGTCAGATGGATACGGACAGAACCTCCATCCTCCTTCATACTTCTGTATCCCACCTCAAATTGCAGCCCAGGCGGGATTATATTTGATGCGGTGCTAATCAGTCTCACTTGTGCACTAATTGCTTTCCGCGCCGTGCACTGCAATACTAGTGCATATACCACAGACCTAAGATTTTTTTTGCTTCGCAAAAGACCAACGAAGCGTGGGACAGAGAAGTCTCCATCGAAATGTAAACTCCACAAGAGAGAAAGAGGTCGCCTACAAATAAAATGTTAGTCAATTTTTCTTTTGTCATTAATGACAGCGCGCCACCTGGGAACACGCGAAAATTCCTATGATTTATATTTTTACTAAAATAATTATAAATAGACTCAAAAGAGAGCAACTGTAACTAAATGCAGTTATGTCATCTTGTGAGTTTAGCAATTGTGATGTGAATCCAAGATGTAACCCACAAAATTTGTCGTTTCATGGGTAAATATGAAAATTTCATTGTGATGTTTTTGTCTAAATTTTGTCTAAAACATAACATAAATTGGTTCCAAAAACCGATTTACCAGCGGTATGTTGTTGTCGTTTCTTCGTAACATCTATATTTCCTAGATGAAAGCAGAATTGGTGATGAAATTCAGCATTAAAATATTAGTTAGTTTACGCTCGATTAACACTAGAGATGGATAAAAAGATGACGTCATTATTATCGATAGTTTTTATCAAAGTTCATTAGGTAGGCGATGGGTGCAATACATAAACACAGCATAAATTTTTGAATCAATGCCATCAAAAGTAAATTGACATTCTTCCGAGTTTGTACTGAATGATGAGGCGTAAAACATTTTTGTATTATATATATGTATGTACCTTCAATTTCTGATCATCATTTTTAATTCAATTTACACATTTTGGGTGTCTTACATCCAAGTCTAATTTATTTATATTTAATTAAATTAAATAATATATATGTAAATTATAAATAAATGTACAAAACCAATGAGATAAGTATTATTACTTATCCTAATCCGTATACGAGTAAATTTGGTCAAGGGTCACAATTCGAAGCGAATTACTAGGATAGTATTATGTTGATCTTATTATTTACTTTTCTTATGTTAATTTAGATACATGGTGACACTGATATCTAACTCTTCCGCCTAGCTTAACACCCGTTTAGTGATTAATATTCATTTTAGCTCAGCAGCGGTGTTATACTTGGAACAAAAAACAACTCAATTGGTATGCGAAAGATTATATTTATCGACAAGCACCCGGAGGACCATTTTTGGTCAATCGATAAATTAATAAGTACTTTTCACAACACTAATTTACTCACGCATGCGCAAATGTTTTTTTGTATCACTATCGAATTGTCACTGTCGATCTTTTACATCCTAGATCTGTGGCATATACTGTGAGATGACAATATGTGTTAGTGCTCCCGGAAATTACTGACATGTGAAATCCTACTAATATTATAAACGCGAAAGTTTGTATGTATGGATGGATGGATGGATGGATAGATGTTTGTTACTCTTTCACGCCAGAACGGCTGAACAGATCTGGATGAAATTTGGCACAGAGATAGAGTATAGTCTAGAATAGCACATAGGATACTTTTAACTGCGGGTGAATCCGCGGGGCGCAGCTAGTTGTATAATAAAAAAGTTATATTAGTGGCTCTGAGCTGTAGAGCTCGCTACCGACGTTTGCCTTCCTGTACAGGTCCCATTACTCAAGCGATTCTCGTGAAGTTTTGTGAGGTTCGATAATTTTAGGTAAAACATTTTTTGCAAAGTAATTTTTTGGAAATTTTTCAAAATTCAATCCGCCTAATAAAATCTATTTAATAATTATCGAACCTACTCACATGATTTCAAGAGAATCGGTTAGAAAAATGCGGCTTGTAGAGGAAGACAAAGATCCGGCTAGAATTCGGATTTTCGAAAGCATTTTTTGTCAAAGCTGAAGCAGAGACGCTTCGCTCGTTAACGCTAGCTCGGTCGATAACAGTTTATATTTAGTAGAAGTTAGTGGTGAATGGAGATCTGGCCACCCTTAATCAGCTCAAACATGAGTTAAAATCGGCCATTTTTTTTATTAATTTATGTCATCATCTGCTCACTATACATAAAAGGTGTTGGTTTTGGGTGTAGTAATATTTTACTTATCAAAATAAACAACTGTTAGAACAGAAATTATCAAAATTCGAGAATAACAATAGAATAGAATATTTTTATTGCAACAAAGTCGAGTCTTCAGACAAAATGGTGACTAGTTGTTTTGTATGGAGACTCAACAGTTTTTCTTTCAAATTTGGAAAATTGTGTTCTGAAGGTTGTTCTCTTTGATGGAAGAACAACATCATGAAGTATTAGGTCCTTACGTATGAAATTAGCGTTTTGTCGTACTGATCAATTTGATCTGAAATATCTCCTCTTTGGTTAAGAATTCGAAATTCAAATTAATAAATTCATTTAGCTGGTTTTTTTTTCTTTGGAATACAGTCATTCATTTGTTATTTTCCTCATTATTTTTTCTTTGGCGTCGCTTATTACCGCGCAATGGAAAACATGAAATATCGGTATATTTACGAGTACGAGTTCTACCGTGGCACCAGTGCTGCAGAAACAGCTCGAAGAATTAATGATGTGTACGGCGCTGGTGTCGCTAAAGACAGCATGGTACGTTTTTAGTTTCAACGTTTTCGTTCTGGAAATTTCGACCTTAAGAACCCCGTGGACGGCCGGAGATCAAAGTGGAAAACGAAAAATTAAAGGCTATTGTGGAAGCGGATCCATCACAAAGCACTTCAGAGATAGCAGCAGTCTTCGGGGTAAGTGACAAAACTGTATTAATCCACTTGAAGCAAATCGGGAAAGTAAAAAAACTCGAACGATGGGTACCTCATGAATTGAGTGAATCGAACTTGCAAACACGGGTCGCCTGCTGTGTTACTTTGCTCAACCGACACAATAATGAAGGGATTTTAAATCGAATCATTACTTGTGATGAAAAGTGGATATTGTACGATAATCGAAAGCGCTCATCGCAATGGCTGAACCCTGGAGACCCAGCCAAATCCTGCCCTAAACGAAAATTGACTCAGAGAAAGTTACTTGTTAGTGTTTGGTGGACTAGCGCCGGTGTCGTTCACTACAGCTTTCTTAAATCTGGCCAAACGATTACGGCAGATATCTATTGTCAGCAACTGCAAACCATGAAGGAAGAACTAGCTGTTAAACAACCGAGATTGGTCAATCGCTCTAGGCCACTGCTGCTTCACGACAACGCAAGACCACACACTGCACAACAAACAACCACTAAGTTAGCTGAGCTACAATTGGAATGTCTGCGACATCCACCGTACTCCCCGGACCTTGCTCCAACAGATTACCATTTCTTCCGGAATTTGGACAACTTCTTACAAGGAAAAAAATTCCACTCCGAAGCAGCAGTCCAAACCGCCTTCAAAGAGTTTATTGATTCTCGCCCCCATGGTTTTTATAGTAAAGGGATCAATGAACTACCCATAAGATGGCAAAAGTGCATAGATAACAACGGTGCATACTTTAATTAATTAAATATATTTTACAAAAAAAAAATCGACTTTTTATTCCTCCCGTAGAAAACGCCAATTTCATACGTAAGGACCTAATATTATTTACACTCTACACCCAAAACTTTTGCAAGCATTTTGTATAACTAGAGCCCGGTGTATGGCGGTATGCTCGCCCCCTGTTACATTAGGGACTGAATATCGTCCGGCGAAATGAAGTCATACAGTTACATTACCGGTATGAAAACGCTTGTTAATGCAGAGTTGTGTCAGTAGACTGTGCAGAACTCGTTTCGCACGCTCAATTACAATTTGAGCGTGCTTGAAAGAAAGAATTAAATATCTAAAATGAAACATGGTGTGCTTAAAAACAAGCCTAATTTTGAATAAAACCATTAAACAAACTGATAAAGTCAAACGTGAACCTAGTCGCAAAAAAAAAATCACTGGCCCCCTTACTAATATTCGTTGTATAGCCTCTGAATAGTTATAGCAGTGTTTTGACTATTTCGATTGAGTTAAAAATACAAAACGTCATCTGCTACATGACTGGAGCCCGGTGTATGGCGATAGGCTCGCCCCCTGCCTTATTTGGGGCTGAATATTGTCCGGCGAAGTGTGGGTGTTGTATTACGCCTCTGCCAGCCCCCTCAAAACGTGACGATATGTACGTTAAAAATACAAAACACTGTAAAAGTATTTTGAGGCAATACAACGTTTATTAGGGGATATACTTATGAAAATATCACCCCAATATTATAAAGTCCATCCAAAGGTTACCTGGAAGAAATCGCTTTAGTCGATAAGGTCGCCCTTGTACTGCTGAAAAATGTATTTTAGTTTTTAAGTTTTCATGTAGTTTTTGGTGTGCAATAAAGACATAAGATTATATATATTGTATTGTATTGTATTGTATTGTATAGAGGCGAAAGTTTGTGAGTGTGTATGTTTGTTACTTCTTCACGCTCAAACGGATGGAGGGATTTTGATGAAATTTGGCATGGAGGTAACTTATATCTTGGTCTAACACATGGGCTACGTTTTTAACCGCGGGTACAACCGCAGGGCGCAGCTAGTCTTAAATAACACTTAGATCATCATGGACACACAAAAGATGCAAATGAAATACGAGACAACAAATTAAGATGAACAAAAAGTTTAAGTTCAGTTTTATTTTTAGACAACGTAATTCGTGTGTTTTTGTACCAAAATAAGGCCTATTGAATTAATACAGGGCTCTAAGTTTCGTGACTGTAACCTTCCGTGTCGTTGAAATCGTTCACAGAATGTTTATGACAATTTTGTCATGTTAATAAGGGAACAGTGGGTTTGAATAAAATTGGTTGTTTTTAATTGATGTCTGATTTTTTCTCATGTTTGTAAATCTTAAAAAATAGATTAGACAAGGTCATTTTAGACTTGATGACAACGTTGTAGTGTTTGTTTAAACAATATGTATGACATCTGCTACATGACTGGAGCCTGGTATATGGCGACAGGCTCGCCCCCTGTCATATTTAGGATTGAATATCGTCCGGCGAAGTGTGGGTGTTGTATTACACCTTGTGGGTGTTGTAGTACAGCCCCTTCGGGGACAAAACGTGACGATATGTTGCTTAAAAAATTCAAGTGTTTTAGATTGTTACGTATACCTACTAACAGTCGCATATTTAAAAACGTAAAAACTATTAGTAACTATGTACTTTGTTTTTCATATATTTTCTGATTACAAGTCAATTTCCTGTCAATTTTCGCTGTTTCTTTGATACTTCAATGTCTAATTTGTTCACAAAATATTATCAAAAATGCTTATTTTTTCATACAGAACCAAAACAAGTCAATCTCACTATACTTCCCAAGAACTTCAGATTGCCTGACAGCGATTAAAAAAAACTACTTTGCGATTCCCGCGGACAAGTCGCCCTTACAGACAATTTGGAAACTAATTTAGGTGTATCGTCACGCGATCTGTCAAAAAACTTAAAAATACAACTTTTTGAGGAGGTTTTGTCTTTAATTCGTTTCTATTAAAATAATGGGTTTGACAAAAGTCGTGTCATTATGTTTGATTTAAAGCATGATTGTTTTTGCCGTTTGGTCTGCATCAAGCTTTAAACTAGTATCATCTTAGCAATAAGTAAATAAATAATAAAATAAATTCGGGACACTTCCACACACGGTCGCCTGACCCCAAACTAAGCAAAGCTTGTACCTACTATGGCTGCCAGAGACTAATACACATACATATATACTTATTAACACCCAGTAATAGAACAAACACAAATGTTCATCGCATAAATGTTTGCCCTAGGTGGGAATCGAACCCACGCCCCCAAGCTCAGAAGGCAGGTTCGTTGTTCAGCTTTGGAACATTTGTAAAGTGTTTTGTCTTTTTTTTTTCAAGTTCACAACTGTAAAACGAAGAAAAAGACAAAACACTTTGTAACTATTCCGAGATTTTACAACGTTTATTGCTAAGGGGGCCAATGTATACCTAACTCATTGTAGTGTACTTAAAAAGCGGTAACAGTAACTGAAAGTACTACTTCCAAGATACAGGTATTAAAATTTATCTAGGATGGGGACACTAGCCCTACACATAATAAATGGTCCTATTTCGAGTAAATAAAATTGTTCTAAATTTGAAATGACACAGACATTTTATAGAGAACCCAGTAGGTACAGTCCAGCCAATTCTATAACCAATTGTTCTTTGATTGTTGATGAATTGCCTCAAATTAACACTTTTTGTATGCCAGAAATGCCAAATAATTCACAATAAAATGTCAAAATAATTTTCAAAATGTTAGCAATTTTTAAAAATAGCAATTGTTTTAACAATTGCTTGATAGAATCCAGGGCCAGGTCTCTGGACGGTATAGAATATTGTCCATGGCTTCGTCTTTAGGCGCCTTTCCTTGTTTTTACGTGTCGACGTAAAATTTAGCTTGACGACCTAACAGGATTTATAAGTAGAAGGTGCTAGGTCCGGTTCCCGCCCTGGCAGATTTCAGTGCGAAGCTAAGAGTGTGGACTGGTTTATTATAATGTTATAAATATTTTGTAAATAAGCGATGATAGTCTAGCAGGCTCGCCTCTGAAACGAGAGAGAGCGGGTTCGATCACATTGCAACCGAAGGCAAATAATTTGTTAAAATGAGAACATAATATCATGTTCGTTTTTAATGTCATTCGCTTCAGAACTGGAGCCCGGTGTATGGCGACAGGCTCGTCCTCTGACACATTTGGGACTGAATATCGTCCGGCGCAATGTGGGTGTTGTATTACACCTCTGCCAGCCCCCTCGGGGGAAAGGCGTGACGATATGTATGAATAAGTAATTGTTTTATAATCCAGTAATTTTTCCTGACCTTCCTAATCCCATTGACCCTTCAACTCGTTATCAGCACTAATCTCACTTGTTACCCTTACGACATCAGATATTCGTGCGAATCTACTGTCTATCTATCCTATCAAAATATACCAGTTTATTTAGACCCCTCAAAATCAACAGTGTATTTCTACGTCATCTGCTTCTCGTAGCCAAATGATTACAAATTGACTTGGTTGGTTTTTACCCGACTGCGCAAAAAGAAGGGTTATGTTTTTCGAGTGTATGTTTTCTTTGGCCCACCCTACAGCCAACACAGCTTGATGTATTTCGACATGTGAGGTGTCATTTGAATCGTCTTGAGAGTGGAAGTGACATAGGGTACAATTATATTTTGCAGCTGGGTTTTTGATTTTC
The DNA here is from genome assembly GCA_911728515.1 of Peribatodes rhomboidaria. NCBI lineage: Eukaryota > Metazoa > Arthropoda > Insecta > Lepidoptera > Geometridae > Peribatodes > Peribatodes rhomboidaria. Next base: position 7,481,003 of record OU452190.1, read on the forward strand.
TTTTAATAATGTTACTTGTTGCTTTTTTTAAATGGATACGTCAAAGATTTTCAACTGGCTTAAAACTGACATTAGATAGATGCAACTACTAAGCATATTGTTTACTCAAACTTAAAACACAAATGTTCATAAGCTTGAAACAAGCTAAATACGAGTAGTTGTAAGGGGTTGAAAAGACCAACATAAACTGGTCAGCCTGATAAACCCTCAAAATTATGATATCCTCTAGAGACGAATTATGAATGCTTAGAAATTGTCACAGGAACATAATACGCTCCCACGCTCTCGTCAGCTACTATTTAATTGAAATAGGTATCTTGATATTGATTAAGTCCAATAAATTATTTTGATTTTAGAGATTTTCTCTATCAGTTTGTTCCGTAGTAGTTCCTTCATAGTTTCTATCTGTTTGTATGTTTTTTACACAGAATACGCCCTATTACATAGGTCGTTTTTTACTTCTGCAAGGCAAAAGAGTTTTTCTGATAGAAAAAAAATTGTCAAAGAAGTCAATGTGCAAAATAATTACCTACCTACAAAATAACAACAATAGATGCGACAACCTCATGCAATACAAAAAAAAATAAAAGAGTAGAAATCAGTTTTTTTAGGTAAGTAAAAAAAATGTGCTCCGAGATTTCATCCGCATTTAAAATTCATTCAATTTCAGGGCATAATCTATCCCTGTTCCAAATTCCATTCAGATCCATACAGCCCTTCTGGCGTTATTAAGTAACAATCGTCTATCCATCCCTCGATCAATACATTTATACGAACTTTCGCATTTATAATATAAGTGTGATTAGAAAATCTGTTATATTATGTTACTTAAATCAATGACTAATTAACAAAGCAAATAGCAAATAGCTTTGTTCGTTTTGATTGGGTAAAGCAAATAGCATAATCAACGGTAAAGATTCAACGTTTACGCATAATATACCTACCCTATTTAGAGCGCTAAATTGCTAAAACCACACTAGCTGAAAATATACCTGTCTTTGTTATTACAGCGTATTAGACAAAGACATGAATAGTTCAGATTTAGCAATTTAGCGTTCTGAAAGGCCTAATAGCCCTTTGAATTGCTTTGTTAATAACCTTGCCCTGTTAATGTTCGCATGACTAACAACCCCAGCAATACGGTAGGTCTATACGGAACCTGTCCACGTGTAACTGACAGACATTATACCACACGAGCCCAATCCGACCTAATTCCCGTAACGAAGATCGAAAAGGTCAAAGTCAGTGACCCGATTTTGCAATAAAAACAAACAACAAACTGACAACCAGTCAAGTGCCATTACGACAACAAAGGGCTCACGCCTAACAATAACACAATACAATAACAACTATAACACATTAGATCACGATTCGCCAATTTCCATTCCTATTTTATTAACTCGTAAAAATTCCCCTCCACAAAACAATAACACCGTTTTTTTAATCCCCAACAAGTGAAGCTCGTAAAGTCTCCATCTGGGCCCCGCAAAGCTTTGTGACCCCAGGGATTACAAGCTCACTTGATATTAGAGCCTTGGACCATCGCTAAATAGACCCTATCTCCATCGATATAAAATTTGAATTGGCACACTTTGCAGACAATTTATACGGCGTTGATGATTTAGGGCTCATAATAGCTGTCGCATGCCAGATGGTTGGAAAAGAAGTTCTAATTCTAGCTGGTTTAAATCTACATTTGCTTGATGTTGCTGATGAAACTGAAGACGTTTTGGAGTTGAAAGCGAAGCGTGATTCCCATAATCAGTAACGCGTGTGGAGAAGTGAATTTTGCACTTGTTCAGATGCATGGATAGCGTCTTGTTCGAGGGGCCCGCTGGGGCACAATTTGACATCTGAATTATACTTGTTCGCTTCTCACGCTCGATTGGCAGGATTAAAAGATAATGGGCTGTGTAATTTTTAGTTTAGTTGTAGGTTTGCGGGTAGTTCGAGATTTAGATGGATTGGTTATGGTCATAGTTTTTAGTTTCTATGATCTGTGGTCATGGTGTTTGATAGTTGATGGTGTTAGTTATGTACTGTAAAATAAAAGCTAAAAATAATTACCTGTTTAACGATACAATACATAACAATACTTCTTTATTGCTCACCAAAAATACAAAATAAAAAGCAAACAAAGAAAAAAGAATCATTCGGCAGTACAAAGGCGGCCTTATCGCCTAAAGCAATTTTTTCTAAGCTACCTTTGGATGGACAGGACAGAAAGAAGTTTGAAAAACAGTCGGTGGCGTATTTAATAATAATAAATAATAATAATAAATTCGGGACAGTTCCACATACGGTCGCCTGACCCCAAACTAAGCAAAGCTTGTACTATGGCTGCCAGAGACTGATATACATACTTAGATAGATATTAACACCCAGACATAGAACAAACACAAATGTTCATCACATGAATGTTTGCCCTAAGTGGAAATCGAACCTACGCCCCCAAGCTCAGAAGGCAGGTTCACTACCGACTGAGCCACCGAGGCAGTCAATATAATTATTTATAATTGTTAATACAATTATAAACATTTATCAAAAATATTCGTTGATGGATATTAGAACTTAAATTTAGTAGAATGAAATGTTTTTACTTTTGACACCTAATGACATCACGTTCAGTTTCTTTGATCGAAACTAGAACTTTGGCATGAATTGGCCATTGTAAATAATAATAGTAATAATAAAATAATATAAGCCTTTATTGCTGTTTACAAAGTTACAAATAATATTACATAAGTATTTATCACTGATGATCTATTTTGCCATCAACAGCTTGTCTTTCGACAAAGGCCTCCTCCAAATACTTCCACCCTGTGCTTCCACCTATCTCTGTATTTTGCAATTCTCATCCATTCTGTACCAGCAACTCTTTTGAGGTCATCTTCCCAACGTTTAATTTGTCTACCTTTACTTCTCTTGCCATCCCTGGGGTACCACTCTGATATTTTTCTAGTCCATTTCCCATTGTAATCATTATATGTTAAATTTGATGGTCAAATGTGACAAATATTGTTTCTGTATCTATCTTGTGCCAGAATAATAGTGATTGTAATAAATAAATGAAAGGAAGCAGACCCCAGAGTCCCGGACAATGATATCAGCTGGTAACCCCACTGCGGTGCATATTATTCGTGTATTATATTATGGGATAATTCGATCTGACGCACCAGGGTTTATTGTGCGGGACACGGTGTGCGCGCACCCTTATCTTTCATAGGGCTGCCACCTGAAACTAGAAAAATAATTAAATAAATTAGAATGTAACTATGAGTAAATATAATAAAGGGGAAAAAAATGATGATCACGGCCACACGCCTTGCCTCCACTGCTGGGTTGAGGCTACTCATTTTCTTTTCACGCGTGTTGAACCTCAATAACAATGTTGAATAAATACATTTTTAAATAAATGTCATCATCATTACAGTCTTATACGTCCCACTGCTGGGACACAGACCTTACCACCCTCGAAGGTAATTGAGCCGTTATCCACCACGCTGGCTCAGTGCGGGTTGGTTATTCACTCTAGGATCAAGGACATGTCAGTTTCGTCACGATGGATGTTATCCATAAATCCAAAATTATCATTTCTACGAGAGAAAAGTGTGTGCAAAATTTCATGATGTGTGCAGTTAGGGCGTGAAAGCGTTACAAACAAACAAACTCACTTTCGCATTTATAATATTAGTTAGGATGAAGATTAAAAAAATTGGCACTGTGACAACCCTAACTTTCTTTTTAAAAACAGCATGTTAAGACACCGACGTCACAGCGTTTTGTTTGTTGAAGTATCTAACAGATTGTTTTATTATCCGCGGCTATTGTTAAACAATTTAGTAATTTTACGATTGAAGGATCTTTTATTATTAAAACATATTTAAATAACTTTTTCGTTTTACTTAATTGTTTTGTTCTGAAAAGTGCAAGATAAAGGTGTTTGCTTTAAAAAATATCTTTATCCCTATTTGCATTGACTTGGAATGCCTGATTATTATTTAGTAGGTGTCAATCTACAAATTATCCGCAGCTGTGACTTTTAAGGTACTATTTCCAAATCTAGGATATATTATATTATATGACTTTTTAACCTCTGACAAAACGACGGGGTGTTAGAAGTTTTACGTGTCTCTCTCTCTCTGTGTGTGTGTGTGTGTGTGTGTGTGTGTGTGTGTGTGTGTGTGTGTGTGTCTATGGCATCGTAGCTCCCGAACGGATAAACCGAATTTGATCTTGTTTTTTTTTTGGTTGTAGGGTGAATTAGTCGGAGTGTTAGCTTATCGGTTTTTTTTCTTCTTAATTTTGAATTTATCTTGTGTATTTATAATATTAGTTAGGAATTGGATCATGGGCGTACTTGTACTATGGAGCAAGATGATGGATCTGCCCACTATGGTCTCTGGCGGGTGCCAGAGACTATAGTGGGCAGACCATATGGGGTCATAGGATCTCTACCCTATTCACTATTCACAAATATTACTCTCACAGTGCGCTCGAACGCACAGGATACACTCTACACAAAATGTACATATGGCAATTGTCATGTGAAAGAACTGAGAAAGGTTGCACTTAGCATTAACTTACCTAAGTAATGTTTGTGTATACAGAGCTATATCTCTTCATTGCAATTACTTAACCATACAACGTCCATTATTATTAAGATTCCTATCACGCAACAAGATCGATTATAATCGAATCACAAACAAATAAATTTTACCACCATTACCCAGCCTAAGCTGAACTCTACTACTTTTGTAGCTCGAGCCAGCGATGTGAGTTAAAGGGGTCAGGTTAGAGTGGGCAGTTATTTAACCCTCAAAAGCGCGTTAAAACTGAATAGGGCGGGATCGAAAGTATCTATCGGCAAAGAATAATTTTATTGTTATAGAAGTTTTATGTAAGTTGAATATGTTATGATGTAGGTTTTTTTACTTGGTATGAATTATGAACCCGCTGTTTATTAGCTGCAATATACATAGTACACATATTAAACGGTATTATACGTAGGGTCTTCGTTACTGCCGGCGTCCCATCAGTCCTAGAACCTAGTGGACTGATGCGAGACGACGGTACAAGACCCGACAGGATGACACTGTTCCCTTGGAAGGTGGGACGCCCCTTAGTGTGGGATGTCACTTGTGTGGACACACTAGCTACGTCTCACCTCCCGGGGACCACTGTCCAAGCCGGCGCCGCCGCTGCCAAGGCCGAGAACCTCAAACGGCACAAATATTCGCGGTTAGACCGTGTCTACATGTTTGTGCCGTTTGCGGTGGAAACTTTAGGTCCGTGGGGCCCAGCGGCCCTATCTCTCTACAGGGACCTGGCTAAACGGTTGGTGGAGGCGTCAGGTGTTCAGTATGCTGGCATTTATTTCGGCCAGAAATTGAGCATTGCCATCCAGCGTGGCAATGCTGCTAGCTTTCTGGGCATCTTTCCCTCTGCCAACGAGCTTTTAGATTAGAATTAAGTTATCCGGTAGTTGGACCACTGGTGGATATACATATATACCAGCGCGCACGGCGAAGACTATTGGTACTAAGACCACGGGAATATATAACGCCAGTGGCGCGCACTGACAAAATCCTGCCTCAACTAAGGGCTAAAGGGCTAAAGGTTTATGCATGTAAAAATGTTTTTAAGATTTTAGCCATGTATGGATTATTATTTTAGAATGATTAGTATGTGCTTATATAGGAGAGAGTTTAGTTTACCATTGGTTTAACAATGCAACTGATGATAAATAAGGTTACTCGAAAGAACATAGTCCGGAATAGGAACCAGTGCCTATTCCTCTCAAAAAAAGTTCCCGGAATGCTCTTTATGGCGTTTGGTTTCAGATTTTTTTTAGGTAATAGATAATATATAGAGATTAGAGATTTTTTTAGATATAGAGAGTGGAAAGCGTGAAGTTAAAAGAATAGTTATGTGTTGCTACTTCACTGATCCTTCTTTTGATTTTTTAACCGAGTACCAAAAAAGGGGATGTTCTCAATTCTACTGTATCTTTTTTTTATATGAAGAATTGATTGCGATGTTTTTTTCTAATCATAAAGCTCGATTTTAGGTTACATGGTCTATTGGATTCGTCTTTGCAGATATTCGGGATGTCATGCTACATTTTTCAGTTTAATTTTTGTATTCGTTTAATAAAGACTTTAAAAACTTTTTAAACTTTTTTTTATAAAGACTTTCAAATACTGTTCTAATTGTTTACCCGACTGCGCAAGAAGAAGGGTTATGTTTTTCGAGTATATGTATGTATGTATACTACTTACATACATACATATCCACTTGGATATGTGGACAAAACACATTTACGTATGTATGTATGAGGTTTCTTTGACATGCCCTACAGCCTCAACAGCTTGATAGATTTCGACATATGAGGTGTCATTTGAATTGTCTTGATAGTGGAAGTGACATAGGTACAATATTTTGCAGCGGGGTATTTTGTTTTCTTTTAACAATGTTACTCGTTTTATGAATTCTCTTCAGACGCCGTAAAATACAGGCAGGGTTGTCCATCTCAACCTACACTTATAATCGGTACCCACAAGTTTATTAATTTGCCTACTCTTCAGCAGAATGCCACATCTGCACCCTACTCTATGCATTGGAGTGTTGCAATAAGTTAATTGTTTGCAATCGAGGGGTGTCGGGTTATTGTTAACTACGGTTTTGTTTTACTGTCGGTTTACTGCTTAACGGTTAATGTCATTTTTATGGCGGCGGCTGACGATTATTAACATTAGTAGATTAGGTAGGTACTATTGGCGGGTTGAATTCTTCTGAGTCATCGTGAAAACAAAAATTCTTATTCTAAAATCAATCAAGTATTCTTTTATCATTCTTATGATTTCCTTTTCCTTTTTTGTACCTAAATTCTGCGCGGTTAATTTAATTCATTTATAATAAAAAAAAAAAACAAAATACTTGCTCACACGGTTGCTTGACTCCAAGCTAAGCAAAGCGTGTACTATGGCTGCCAGAGACGTATACGATAATAATTTAAGTATGTTTTTAAATTATACACAAATTTGTAAATATACATATTTTTAAATACATACTTATATAGATTCAAGATATCTCAAAGACAGCTTTCCTACATTAATTATGTTAGTTACATGATTTCAGAAAACTTTATGCATTTCCCAATAAGAATATAATTAGATTGTATGGAAAAAAATAAATTAAACAGTACGAAAATCAGTTGCTAAACGAACGCACTTCAGTCAGGCACATTGCATCGCTACGAGTATTACGTTGGTATTGCCACAGGCGCTGGTCGCAAATGCGTCTGAGCGCGTTTTAAGCGACACAAATGCACGTTTGCAAAACGCACTTCAAAAAGTGGTCGTGGGCGATCTCCCTTACATCGGTTGCCGTCGAATGAATCCAGTGCACGGCTCACAGTAAAGTTCATCGTTCACTCTCACCCCCTTTTTAATTCGTCAAACATAAGTCCGCTCTTGATATCCCTCAGAGATTAACTCAATTACTGACGTGTGCTCGTATTTTTATTTGGTATTTGCGCTTAATGGATTTACATGGTGTTTTTATGATTTTTATTTAAGTAGGTAGTAGGTACATTCACCTAAGTACGAGTATATCAAGCATAGATGTCAAGTCTCAATACGAAAAATGGCACTGCTCTGAACTAGGCTTAGATCAAATAATATAAGCCATGTTTCGCTGTCAGTCGCTCTATGAAAGATTCGGTGTCATGACGCCTAAGGGCCGAATTCACCATTTATGCTGTTAATCGAAATTTAAATGTAACTGCGTTTAGTTTGTGTCAGTTAACCTCAGTTTATCTCGTAAACTAAGTTTAAAATGAGCTAATCGCGTTTATATGCACTGGTTAAATCGGCCCTAAATATGCTAAAACAGCAAATGTCATCAACGTTATTGTGGAATGATAAGGCCTAGATTGAATAAATGTTTTGAATAGAACGCTAAGTGTCAATGCGGTTCCACTATGGAGGCCTGATTTTATTTTGAGTTTCTGAGTTTGTCTGATCGCAGATTCCAAGTAAGTGAATAGTAAGGTATCTTTGTTGTCAAAATCAGTAAGGGCCGATTTCACCAGTGAATATAAACGCGATTAGCTCATTTTAAGCTTGGTTTACGTGAAAAACTGAGGTTAAACAGTCATTTTGTTATTCACTAAACTTAAGGCCGATTTCACCAGTGAATATAAACGCGATTAGCTCATTTTAAGCTTGGTTTACGTAAAAAACTGAGGCTAAACAGGCATTTTGCATTTCACTAAACTTAGTTTAATAAATCTCGATTAGTAGCATAAATGGTGAATTCGGCCCGAAGAGTATCTCCCTATCCTTCTCTATTAATTGACCCAGCTAAGCAAGGTCTGAGAGTCTCCTAGAACATTGTATGCATTTGTTTGTTCGATAACTTGCGTATCTTTGGTCCAATCTTCTTGAAATTTTGCAGGCAAGTAGTTCATGCAGACACAATTTTTGAGTTACAATTTGAGCGAAATTGGACAAGAAGTTATTTAGATATGTGAGGTCTCCGTTCAAGAAGAAGAACTACCTTGTTAATCTCATTTTTATAGTTGCAAAACTTTGTTTACCATGCTCTAATGTTTTAAATCAAAAAAAAATTTTGATAAAAAAAAAAACTACTGATAAAAAAGCTTCCATAAAATAATTGTTATTTTAAGGCTTCAAATACGTTTTATGGCTATTTGCACTGAACATAAAAATTGCCTGAATCTTTGCTTGAATAGTTCAAACTACCTTTAGCTTCTTTATGTTCTTTAGTTCCTTTATGTAAATAAATTTTCTCGCAAGAACCTTAAGCTATTCTCTAAGAAACTCTTTTCTTAAGTATTGTGTAATTTAATATATTGTGTGATTTAATGGTGTAATGTAATCTCAATTGTGCAATTTAATTTAATTGTTTAGTTTTTCTTATTTATTGTGTAACAAGCTGCGCCCCGCGGTTTCACCCGCGGTTAAAAATTATCCTATGTGCTATTCTAGACTATACTCTATCTCTGTGTCAAATTTCATCCAGATCTGTTCAGCCGTTCTGGCGTGAAAGAGTAACAAACATCTGTCCATCCATCAATCAATTCTTACAAACTTTCGCGTTTAAAATATTAGTAGGATAGGATTTTAAATCTTTATTAATACTGATATGGACTTCAATCTGAAATAAATGACATTATTATTATTATTTAGGTGCCTGATAAGCGAATATTTCGCTAGGAGTAGACTAAACTGATTAAGCAAAGATTTGGGCAATTCTTAAAGACAGTGCAAGTGATCGTAAGACACATTGAAGTACTAAACTGATTGATTGTCCTAAGCTCAGATTGATGTCTGATCAGAGTTAAATTAACAAACGCAACACGTATTATTTGACAGATTTCATGCCAACAAAACAAGCCTGCACGATCATTATCCACATCAACTCTTTATCGAGCCGTCATGTATCGTCATGTCGTTCATTAGCGGTACGGTTCAATGAGTTCAATGATTAACTGTGATAATTGTTACTGACGTGATGAATTATTGATGACTGGTCTAGTACTGATTTGCTGACAGCTTTGGTTGCATATTGATGATTTGATGCTAAATATGAGTAAAGTACCAAATTATGCAAAGTTACCCGATGTAGCTTTCTGTATAAAAAATAGCTTTATTATAAATATAATAGCTTTAATTTTAATATAAATAGCTTTCTGGAATAAGTTGCCAGTGACTGTGATAAATGCTCCCTCAGTTAACTGCTTCAAAAACAGACTTGACAATTACTTGACTTGACATTACTAAAAAAAACACACACAAATGTAGTGAAGTGAAGTGCACTGAAATAAGACACGCATCAGCTTTAAGCTGCCAGTGTCAACAAATAATATTAATAATATAGTATTTGTTTTACAATTTTTTTTACATTATTTAACAGAAACATGCTTTTTATCTACATAAGCTATCTGCTATCATACATGATAACATAATATGATATTTTAAAATAAAAATCGACTTCCCGAAATAAAAACCCGTCATCCGAATTGGATTTAAAAAAAATGGGACTAACCTGAAAGCACAAATATCCTTTGAAATAAGAATGTCAGAGGCCTTCAGGCGGCCTAGCAACTATATATGACATCAGAGCTAGCCATTTGGCCTTTACGAACACGAACGAATAAGAAATAAATTTTTAGATCGGTTCACAAATTACTGAGTTACATGGTAACAAATATTAAAAACAAAACAACCCGATTGAGAACCACCTTCTTTCTTTTTTAAGTCGGTTAAAAACCACTTTAGGTAACTGTTCAGCGTGAACATGAAACGTATCAATCGTACCTACAAAGATAGGTATGTCATTCTCTTTCAAACTTTTGCATTTACAACATTAGTGTGAAATGTGATTAGAAATTAATGAGTATTTTACTAAAGAAAGTAAAAATTCAACTGCAAAATTTAGCAACACATGATTCTTTAGTAAAGAGGAATCTGACGTCACATCAAGTTCTAAATTTAACTCTGTAAGCTAGATTTCCCATACATTTAAATTATACAACAAAACACATACATACCTTAATACCAGCTTCTAAAGCGCATACCAGACTTTTGCCGCGAACGGCCGTGAAAATAAGAGGCGTGAAATATTAGCGTTTTTCGGAAGCCTTTCTCGATATAACGAAACTAAATGATTCCGTTTTCTTAATTTAATTCGAAGGGCAGGATTCAGAAACGATGCTCTGTCATGAATCTCGATTTAAAACTTAGGGCCGATTTCACCAGTGAATATAAACGCGATTAGCTCATTTTAAACTTGGTTTACGTGAAAAACTGAGGTTAAACAGTCATTTTGCATTTCACCAACACAAACTAAACACAGTTACATTTAAACCAAATTCAAATTCTAAACGCCCGATTTTTGACGTTTAGTTCTGTTAATCCTGTTTAAACTTGTCACTGTGACTAGTAAAAACTAGTTGTTAACTATATACTGTTTAACTATAAAAATATATAAAATGAATGTTTGTTGATATCATTTCGTTGGTTACATTTACTAGTACCATACTAAGTACTCGTAAAACCAGTTTTAAATCGAGATTCAAAACTAAGCATCGTTTTAGCATTCGGGCCTGAATGTCTGAAGTTTTTGTGAATTTTGGTAATCTCTTCTTTAGTATAAAACGAAGTCTCTTGCCGTGTCTGTCTGTCTCTCTGTCTGTATCTCGTATAAGCAACGGATTTAGCTGTTCTACATCAGTTGGACACATTTTAACTCGAAAGGTTTAAAACGTGAAGACGGCGGCTCGCTAGTCAATTGAATAGACAGATAAATATGTACTTACTTTGATTTTACAGTAGTGTAAAACTAGGTAAAGCGACAAATTAACAACATTTTTTTAGCAAAAATTTAATATCAACATTTTACTTTCAAGTATAAATGTTTAGCGTATGCAAGCTATAATTTTATTTGAAGAAATAAGTATAACACTTTAGTTTCTAAAAACTAAAGTTGTTTTTAAGTTGTTAGTAAAAATGCAGGAAATTTTTAAATTATCCAAGCCGTTATAGGTATAAAAAATTACAAAATAATTTAAATTTACAAGATGGCATTTAAAAACAAATAAAAGCAATAAAAAAATATAGCTGAATCGAAGTCGGTTTTTTTGGATAAACATCTTAATTTGGAATTTTTATATTCGACGCTATATTTTATAGACGATGCGGTAGTAAGAAATATACTTACGATTTTAATTTTTAAACAAGTTGAGCTGGAATAATGTGGAAATGATACAAACAGATTTAAAAAATTACTAATATTTTTTTAATGTAATTTTGGCAATAAAAATAATTTATTTACTTTTTGTGGCACTGAATCTCAAAATCTACAAACTATATTATTTTGAAGAAAAAAAAGGCTTTAAATGCTTTAATAGAATTGTTTTATACTAAAGTTAAGGGCGTTGCGCGGCGCGTGCAGCGTCGCGTCGCGCGGGCAAATCAAACATTTACGCCAATAAAAATGAATAATAATAATTAATAAATTCGGGACTTTTCCACACACGGTCGCCTGACCCCAAACTAAGCCAAGCTTGTACTATGGCTGCCAGAGACTGATATACATACTTAGATATTTTTAAATACATACATATATATTTAACACCCAGACATAGAACAAACACAAATGTTCACCACATAAATGTTGGCCCTAGGTGGGAATCGAACCCACGCCCCCAAGCTCAGAAGGCAGGTTCACTACCGACTGAGCCACCGAGGTAGTCGCAAAGTCGCAGGCAATATATGAAAATGCGGCGATGATAGCCTATAATAGTTAGAAAGGGCTTGCCTCTCAAGCCAGAGGGACCGGGTTCAGATCCCAGCCGAAGGCACGCACCAAATTGTTTATAAGTGAACATATGTGCGTATTTAAAGTCATCTGCTACATAAATTGGAGCCCGGTGTATAGCGACAGTTTACCCAGATAGCGACCCCTTGTCACATTTGGGACTGAATATCGTCCGGAGAAGTGTGGATGTGGTCTGCTAGACCATTCGTGGGAAAGTCGTGACGATATGTTCTGTTATGTTTTGACAACATGAAAGATTTAGCACTGTGACAATCCTCAGCATGTCAAGACGTAAGCCCGTCAAAGCGTTTTGATTTTTAAAGTATATAACAGATTGTTTTATTACCCGTTAATTAACCCGTTTAGTACACGTTTACGTTTTTGTGATGGTATAAATTTAAATAACGAAGTGTTTCAGCTTTTAGTCTACATTAGCTCGTCAATTAAAATCCCATTATTAATACTCGTATTTAAAAGCTTTAACACGTTAAACTATGTTAAATTATTTCCTAAACATCATATTTTGCTAATACCGTATCAATTTAAATTTAATTTTGAATATCTTCATAATAAAAAGTAAATGCTCTCCGTTGGTAAATGCATCTCTACAGATGGCTAGCCGATTTAGCTAGAGATACTAGTCCTACTCGATACGCTGTTCCAATTGGTTAAAAAGCCTTTACAAACAATAGGTTATATAAACAATAAAAACCTATATAAACAATAGGTTTTTAGATTAGTTATGTAGTGTGAAGATGTGGCAAGATCCCACTCTATTTACATAGCGGACGCCTGTTCTAAACACCTACTAGCACCTCGTCTCTCAGGGCAGCACATCAAGCTATCTGAACTTAGTTTGGCAGTCCCAAACTAACTGAATGATTTAAGCTTAGCTAGGTTTCTATTTATGTAGAATAATTCGGTCCAGACCGTTCCCTCCAGAAGTTACATACATACATACCTACATAATAAGTATTGTCACATTAGTCACGCCTTTTTCACGTATTTGCCTGTTTCTCATTTTCTACTTTCTAAAGTGTCTGAGTCTATTTCAGGCAACAGTTTTCATTATTCATTTTTAACAATAAACTATTATTAAATTTTAGGTTGTTGAGTAGCTCTGGCAAATTATGTACCATATTTATTTTATTATACTACTGCTTTATTTATCAACTGCCATTATCTCCTATCTAATCAGGGCTATGTAGTTAATTTAGCAGTTATCATTAACTGCCATTCAGCGGTTGTAGTAACGCAATTAACTGTTATAGCGTTATAGCAGTAACGCAACGCAGTGCTAAGTGATTAACTGTAGCGGTCTATATTAATAGGAATATTAAATTTGGCGATGTAGCGTGACTACTTGGGGTAGAGCGCATGGAGAGAAAGAGAGATAGAGAGAGATAATTATTGTCTTGAAGAGTTTACTTAGAATAATAAGTCCGCCAGTTGGTGCAATAGTATTGTTTGTTCTTTATTTTATTTGCTTATACCTTTATTTGATCATCATCAAATATTAACATCAATATCAGCCCGAAATCGCCCTCTGCTGGCTGGGTCTTTGACTTCTTGTACGCCTCTCTTCCCGGTCCTGTGCTAATATAATGTTGAGAAGATGTGCGACATTTTATACTGGTATTTATGAATACCTATCTCATCTAATTATTCGACAAAACGAGACAATGTCATGATGCAACTTAAAAGTACGAGTATATATGTACGAGTATTTATTTTTAACTCCCGACGCATAAATGGGGTGTTGTGAGTTTGATGTATCTGCGTGTATGTGCGTTTGTGTGTGTCTGTCTGTCTGTGGGATCGTAACTCCCGAACGGCTCAACCGGTTATCATTTTGTTTTTTTTTTGTTTAAAAGTTAAAGGTTTGTAAGTCGGGAGTGTTTTTAGCTATATTTGATGAAAACCGGTGAATTCACCTTTCAAACAAAAAAAACTTAATCAAAATTGGTTCATCCAATCAGGAGCTACGACGCCACAGACAGGCCACACACACACACACACATGTCAAACTTTTAACCCCCATCGTTACAATTATCATAGAAAGAGAAATCAATCAGACATCACTTTAGTATGACTTTACAAAATTAAAGTACCCAGTCTTGTACTATTATTTACTCTGTGGTTGTACACCAATATCCCGAGCGACGCACCCGAAGTAGTCCACCAACCCAAGGCCATTCATCTCACTAACAGCATCAGATGATCCAAACCCAATTAATGTTCAATTTCGGCGCGTGCCGTTCAAATTGTATCTAGTGGGCGCTTACCCCGCTTTAGGCTGCTCTCTCATTATTTTTAGGAGCGAAAATGGTATCTACCCATACCTAATATTATGATTCTAGTAGTATTCAAACAATATTAAATCATTTCAATATTAATGTCATTATAGTTAAGTCATTTGCAAGCCCAATTATAAAAATGTAAGCGACAAGTCATTTTATTTAAAAATTCATCGGTTTCATAGAAACACTCCCTCACTAACCACTTCTTCAGCTGTGAACAGAATCGTCTATAAGGGATGTTCATTAGCTCTTCCGGAAGAGAATTAAAAATCAAGGCAGCCATGTGAACACAGTTTTTTCGATACAGCTCGAGCTGAGGTTGAGGTAGTTTGAGGCGAACTCGAGGGGCGGACCTCTTGTTAATATGTTGTCATAGAGTTCAAATAACGTGGAGTTGTTCATAACAAATTCTTAAACACCTATTTAAATTTGACAAAGGAAGGAAGGATGGAATTTAGACAATTTGATAGAACATAATGTACATGCACATAATGTATAATGAACACACACACACACACTCACTCAACACACATACTAGGAAAATTGTACTTTTAAACTTAAATTACTAGAACTTAAATTCAAACTTTGATAACTGTAGATATTCGCTAGGACACCTCTTTAATTTAGTCAATTTTCGACCTCTTGGTTTCCACGTTACGGGCCTTGAGCCTAGTGTGGGACCGCAGGTATATCTGGGAATTGTCTTGTTATTTTCAGGATTTTTTTATTTATTTTATGTATAAACTGTGAAAATGTAAAAAAAAAAATAGAGCGAGCTATAGAAATAAGGCTTCGTCTGGATTAAGCAAACTATAAGAGACTGTCTGTTGGCTGACTCGTCGCGTATTGGACAAGCTCATTGTTGAGTAAGCGACAAACTGTAGAAAACAAAATACGAATCTGCCGCCTTCGATAGGTCCGTCCCAAACTTAGTATGCGCGTACTCAGTACGCGCTGTTAGGTTACTCCATTTATATTTTTTTAATTGGCAAACTGGAGCCAAATAGTGAGCCGCTCACAGCTTGCTCAGTTATAACAAAGCCTTAATGAAAACTTATTTAGAGAAATAAAGTGATGTGAGAATTAAAACCATCTGTACTAAATTGAAACAAAAATAATTTTTCAACAAAATCATCAGTAATATTAACATAACATATAACATAATTTAACGCTTAACATCAGGCGAGTTGGTGGTCACACGTCGACCTATTCTAGAAAAAAAAACTGCTAGAGTCTAAAATCTCAGTTGTTTAGTGTTTTTGTATTTGCTAAGTCAACACTAAACCAAAATCTTTCCTACCTTGATAAAGCCTGGATCCGCCACTGGTATATCCTCAAAGTCAAAGTCAAAATGTTTTTATTCAATTGGGTATCGAAGATACACTTATGAACGACAAAATTATAAAATAAACTCGACTGCCTTGATCAGAAAAAGAGCCACTACTCAGAAGAACAGGTAAGGAACTGTGGGCCATTTTTCCCAGTAGAAATAGGTGTATTGTTATTTTCTATTTTCCTAACTAAAGTTGTATGATTGTATCGCTTGTAAGATGTTGATACAGGGGCCTCCTCCGATATAATTTTTATGAGAACTTCCATTGTACTTCTCAGAGGGCTTAACATGTTTTGATACTTTGTATAAAATTGTTCTCATATTTTTTACAGCATCACATTTTTTTGGTATCATTCTTTATCTACAGATATTTTTCGTTTAATCCACTCATGTCCTGCGCTACAATGTAATAGTGCAACGTAGGCGAAATGCAGCGGCGCACATTCACACCGTTCAGTCTTCCCTGCCTACTCCACTAATCTAGTCGTATCAGTGAATATAATGAGAATGTGAGACCCAACGTCTTTTATCATCCATCCCTGCCACCCTGAGAGACTGCGAATTGAGTAATGAGCGAGTCATGCGAAACACTCATGTCCAGCTACTAACATTTTGACAATGCATAGCATTTAAGATTAGATTACCCTAAGTTGGATACTCTAGAAGTTTAAGCGCTCCGGGAACTCACACCCAACTACGTCACTCGTCATCGGCATCGTCTCTCTCGAACTTACTTATTCCTAATGAATACTAGTTTGAATACTAGTGTGAGTGCCAGCCAGTTCTTCCTGACAATAAGCAATTTACTTGTAATGTTATTTTTGTTATGTACCTCCTATAAATGATATTGTTTTTGTAAGTCCCTAAGTTTGTGTCAATAAAGAATTTATTATTCCGGTCTTGCTTATTGCACGATTGACGTCACTGCGTGTCACCCACATGACCTTTTTTTTGTCTCGGAACGCCCTCACTGGCAGAGAGTATTATATCATGACCCTACTAAACTGAAGTAAAGTTTCATAATACTCTGTTTGGCACAACGAGTAAAGTAAATATTTCTCGTCAAAATTCTCAATAAACAAACAAAATATGAAGCTTAGACTCATTTTAATGATATTTTGGCACCATATAGCCAAATTTATATTTTTACTAGTTGCGCCCCGCGGTTTCTCCCGCGGTTAGAAAGTATCCTATGTGCTATTCTAGACTATAATATATCTCTGTTCCAAATTTCATCCAGATCTGTTCAGCCATTCTGGCGTGAAAGAGTAACAAACATCCATCCATCCATCCATTCTTACAAACTATCGCGTTTATAATATTATTAGGATTAGGATTAAAAACGGCATTGTGCCTAGTTAAATAAGATTGTATAACGCACAAAACACGGGTCAGAATGGTCAACTTTGACAATTCGGAAATAAAAATTAGGCACACCTCGCACGCAGAACCACTGCTGCCGCCGCATCCACCCGCTGCACACCGCACCGCTTGTCTCCGCTCTAACCTCAAGTATCAAACCCGTTGGTCCCTCTCCACCATCGACACAGGAACGTGCCGCGCCTGCAAACTGTCCCACAATTGTTATTCCGTGTGCTCACCCCACTGGTGTTGTTCTTATGTAATTTGTCCGGGACATTTACGATGTTGCGGTAACCGTTCCTTACCTCCGTTCGTGTGTGTACTTTGCTGGAACAAGGTATAAATACGTTCGATGTATGTTTTATTTTGGATGTTAGGTTCTTTTTCGCTTGACTTATGGATGGGGACCAACTTTGGTCGAGCAAAGAGAAAATCTCAATATGTACTGAGTGCTTAGAGGTATCGATGTTTGTTTTGTGTGTGTGTAAGTATGCTAGTAGTGCTTATCCTACTAAAATTATGAACGCGAAAGTTTGTAAGAATGAATGGATGGATGGATGGATGGATGGATGTGTGTTTGTTACTCTTTCACGCCAGAACGACTGAATAGATCTGGTTGAAATTTGGCACAGAGATAGATTATAGTCTAGAATAGCACATAGGATACTTTTTAACCGCGGGTGAAACTGCGGGGCGCACCTAGTATTTAATAATATTCGGAACACTTACACACACGTTCGTCTGACCCCAAACTAAGCAAAGCTCTCTATGGCGGCCTATACTAATATATTTTTAAACACATAGTTAAATAGATAATTAACACTTAGACATAGAACAAACACAAATTTGTATCACATGAATTTTCGCCCTAGATGGGAATCGAACCACGCTCTCTAGCTCAGAAGGCAGGTTCACTACCGACTGAGCCACCGAGGCAGTCTTAATAGCATGTTTTCAATATAACATCATACTATTCCCTAACCTTATTTCTATAAAATAAGCTTCTTCCATACCGACCCCCATCCACAGGGGCGCCTATATCCAGACAATAACTTCAAATGATGCCTCTTCCACGTACAACCAGTCATATAAAATTAGAGTTCCACATAAAGCCCGGGAAACCCCAGACGGGGTCACGTACGGAACCGATGGAAATCACTGCAGTACTATCAAAATTTCATAAAGATTTGCTGGTGAATATCAATGGGTATAGAGGGGACTTAAGCTTGGGGTTTATTGAATGTATGAGAAAGAAAGACTAGTATTAAAGTAGATAAATCACAATCATTGTATCATTTATTAGTAGACTAGCGACCCGCCCCGGCTTCGCACGGGTGCAATGCTGATACTAAATACACTACAGAAAAACTGTGAACACTGTATATAAAAACATAGCGGCCCGCTCTGGCTTCGCACGGGTATAAACAAAACAATGTTATTGTGGGATATCCATAAGAGATAGACATATACCATCGCGGAGTTTTCTGTAGACCTTTTCAATGTGTCCAAATAATTTTTACATTATTTTGATAAATCTCGTAGGGTTCAGCCTGCATTTGCAATGTAAGCGGAAAAAAATTGATAAGTAACGACATCACATTAGAAACCTCAAAAATAACAGTATTTCTCCACTATTTAATGGATGTTATTATACATATAAACCATCCTCTTGAATCACTCTATCTATTAAAAAAAACCGCATCAAAATCCGTTGCGTAATTTTAAAGATTTAAGACAGAGAAAGCGACTTTGTTTTATACTATGTAGTGATAATATTTTAAAGGCGAAAGTTTGAGAGTTTGTTACTTCTTCACGATCAAACGGATGGACGGATTTTGGTGAAATTTGGTAAGGAGGTAGCTTACAGCCTGGATTAACAAATAGGCATTTTCAACCGCGGCGTGTATCTAGTGAATAAATAAATATTTCGGACATTTATGCACACACGATCGCTTGACCCGAAACTAAGCAAAGCTTGTACTATGGCTGCCAGAGACTGATATACATAACATAAATATTTAAATAGAACACCTAGACATAGAACAAACACAAATTTGTTCATCACGTAAATGTTTATGACGTGTAACTATTGGAGTTATCAATAAATTATGATTTCTGATTTATTTTTTCTGATTTCCGATTTCCGATTTCCGATTTCTAATTTCTAATTTCTGATTTCTTATTTCTAATGTCTAATAATATAAGTCCGTCGTTTAGAGATACACGGTGTGTAGTATACTACACTAGAATGCAGGTAATGCACGGGTCAGGATCGCATTCATTACCGTCGCGCCGTTTATCGCGCTTTCATTTGAATACCTTCGTCTTGTAAGTGACGAGGGATTGTACGGCTGCTAGAAAGTACCTACTACATTTTAAGTTAATTTAATTCTGAATATACTTAAGTATAAGTTTCTAAGTATTAAGGATAAAAACAAACGTTATGTGTAATAATAACGTTTACATACAAATAGGCATATGTGGTAAATGATTTTGTTGAAATAATTAAGTGTAATTAATCATACAGTTTTGTTTATAAGTCAAATTGTGTACGTACGCCATCATCAATCATCATCATACTTTAAGACCGTTGCTTAAGGTTTGAGCGCAGTTTTACCCGCGTTAAAAAAAGTATACGTTGTGCTATTCTAGGCTACCTACTAATTTATCTCTGTTCTGTTATCTTTGTTTCCATTTCATCCAAATTTGTCCATCCGTTCTGGTGTGATTGAGTAACCATCCATACTTTTGCATCCTACTAATATTATAAACGCGAAAGTTTGTATGTATGTATGTATGGATGGATGGATGGATGTTTGTTACTCTTTCACGCCAGAACGACTGAATAGATCTGAACGAAATTTGGCACAGAGATAGATTATAGTCTAGAATAGCACATAGGATACTTTTTAACCGAGAGTGATACCACAGGGCGCAGCTAGTTTATAATATTAGTATGATGGAATATCAAAATGCTTCCCACGTTTCAAGAAATCGAACCAGTTAAATTATTCTTTTTTTAATTCTAGAGCCGTATTCAAACACGACGCTCAGTCATGAATCTCGATTTAAAACAGTTTTTATGTATGGTAAAACCAATTTTAAATCGAGAATTGAGACTGAGCGTCGTTTAAACAGGCGGGCCTTAGACTAGCAAGTTAATATAAATGTCTCAAGCTCTGGGCTATCCTTAGCACTTACTCGCACCTCCGGCCAGGCTGCATAATAAAGTTCGAACAGAACATAATATTAAATAGCTTTTAACATTCCTCGGGTTATCTTAACGTCTTCGGCGGACATTTATATTTAGCCCAATACGTGTCCAATGTTTACCTTTCTGGCCGTTTATCGCAAGCCTTTTTTTCACTTTACGACTTTTGGGGGTCCGTGCGAATGGGTAAAGAGAAAACGCGTAGAGATTTTAGGTAGATAGAACAGTGTGGAAATAAAAGTATGTCATCTGCTATGTGACTGGAGCCCGGTGACTGGAGTCCGGTGTATGATGACTGGCTCGCCCCCTGTCACATTTGGGACTAAATATCGTACGGCGAAGTGTGGGTGTTGTATAACACCTCTGCCAATCCCCTCGGAGAAAGGTGTGACGATATGTAGGAAATAAAATTCTTTGTCTTTTAAAATGACTATTTTTTGAAAGAAAAAAAATACTATCACCAATTTTAGTACCTAATCATTTATTTACAACAAAACTCTGAAAAAATTAAATACCAGATAAAAATTATGTATGTTTTTGTTTTAACTTTTTGGTGTTTTGTAAGAGAGTGATATTTTCCAAACTTATCAATAAGATGGTCATTTGAAACACCTAGTTTTTAGAGATTTTTTTAATTTGTTAAACAAACAATATTTGCGTTGTTATAATATAAAACAATATTTTAGGTTGCGTAAAATTTCTTTAAATTTAACTTAATTATTTGAGCCCGGTGTATGGCGACAGGCACGCCCCCTGTCACATTAGGGACTGAATATCGTCCAGCGAAGTGTGGGTGTTGTACACCTCTGCCAGCCCCTCAGGGGTAAAGCGTGACGATATGCATGTATGTATATTTAACATACGATGAAATTTTTTTTGGACGATGAATCGAACATGTTTTTCAAAACGACTACAAAAAAGTACTAATAAAAATCCTACAGAACCCCCAACGATACCAACAAATCACGTAAAGGCACCGGAATGCTCCAAGTGATTTGTGACATTTCGCCTCACATATTGAACGTTTTTAAAACCTTTTAAGTTCGAGCCGAGTGCTGATAAAATTGTTATAAACTTGTAATTAATTGGCCATATTAAATAGACACATATTTCTTTGAGGAAATATTGATAAGGTTTTTTATTGATGTTTGAGTGTAGCGGATATTCGATCGAGGTTGTTGTGATGCGATGGATGATTCATGTTGTTTCTTATTTTTAGCCGACTTCAAAAAAGGAGAAGGTTCTCAATTCGACTGTTTTTTTGTTTGTTTGTATGTGACGTCGTTACTCCGCCAACTATGAATCGATTTTAATGATTCTTGTTTTTTTTTTTTTTTTATTTAAAAATTACACTCTACGGACTCCGGGGACCGTGACTTTTATTAACATAGATATTAAATTATTATTTAAGGGGAATACAGATAGAGGGGGGTTAGTTATTAAGTCTTAATCTAAGGTTAGGTTAAAGGTTTTCACTTATTGCATTGTGAGTACACCACGAGCAGACCAGCGACCCGCAAGCAGCACCCGATCACGAGAATGACGCATGTGCCAGCCAGCGCTCTCCTCAACCATATTTGAGGGAAGAGAACGACCCGACACACGACGCTGCCGCAAGAAGGTGCCTTCGATAGTGAGCATGAATGCTCGAGATGGACCCACAATTTATATAAAACGATAACAAAATATAAAACGATAACGAGAACAATTTATAGAAATTATTACAATTTTTATAACAATTAATGTAACATCATGGCCTCCTCCCGGCTCAGAGCCTCCATCACTATCATTCTTTGTTGTTTGGTAGATCATACTTCAGAGGTGGTCCCATATAAGTTTTATCGAAATCAGTCAAGCAGTTTCAAAAAATCAACAAAAGTCTAAAATTTGTGTACAAAATCCTATTTGGATGAAGCGATGACAGCCTAGTTGGGAGAAAGCCCGCTTCTCAAACCACAGGGAGCGGGTTCGAACCCAGCCGACGGCACGCACCAATTTGTTCATTGTATGAGCATATGTGCGTATTGTATGTCATCTGCTACATGACTGCAGCCCGGGGTATGGCGATAGGCTCGCCCCCTATCACATATGGGATTGAACATCATCCAGCGAAGAGTGAGTGTTGTATTACACTTCTGCCAGCCCCCTCTCGGGGGAAAGGCGTGACGATATGTTATGTTATTTGTATCATCGTTGATTTTTTTATAAAATATCTTGTAGACGATATCTTCAAATTATTTGCAGCTAAAACACAATAACCTCTGTCGTCTGCGCACTCAATTCGCACTATCGGCGTATCGTCGTCCACCGACAATAAATCGGCGAGTCGTTTCAGAATAAAGTCGTCACGATATCGTATCGGCGTCGGACGGCCCACGGGCGACGATTGCTATACGAGTACCTACGACAGGCACTTGACGTAAGGACGAGTGTCTACTAAAACCAGCGAGTGCATTTTAAACAGCGAGTGATATGAGTGAGTGTGGAAGCGATGATAGCCTAGCCGGAGAAGGCCCGCCTCTCAAGCCAGAGGGAGCGGGTTTGGACCCAGCCGACGGCACGCACTTGTTCATTGTGTGAACATATGTCATCTGCTACATGATTGGAGCCCGGTGTATGGCGACTCGCCCCCTGTCACATTAGGGACTGAATATCGTCCGGCGAAGTGTGGGTGTTGTACACATCAGCCAGCCCCTCGGGGAAAAGGCGTGACGATATGTGATTATTCATTTGCGTTTTTGTGGTTACAATTTTTCTGAAACTCACACCTAACAATAAAAACCAATACTAGAAACTCAAATATTTATTGCTCATATTAATTATGTAGTCAAGCAGGTGTTATAAACATGTAATATGTAAGTAAACATAGTAATGACCCTGTTAGGGTCAAAAGTAGCTCTGTTAAGAGTCCGGCGACCACTTTAGACTAACTTCGCATTGGCTTAAGAGTCCGGCGACCTAACTAACTTCGACCTAGGCGACCTAGACTAATTTCGCATTGGCTTAAGGTATTTTATATAATGGAATTTATGATTTGCTTTGTCTATCTATTGAATAAATCAGTCAAAAGTGACCCCTTACAAATGCAGATATTTTCCATAGCTCTATTTTCGCTTGAGAACGTTTTTAAAAAAACCAAGAACATAGGGGCGAAGATATTATAAATTTAATTGTACATGCTAAATTTCATCATAATCTAACAAATGGTTTTCATGAAATTTGAGAAGCGCGTTTGTATGGAAATTTCAGATCGTCGCGGGACTCTTAAGCTGGTACATGTAAAAAACATTTAGTAAAACCTGTGAACCCCAAACTCGGTTCAGCCGGTATCTTGGGGTTTGGTGCTAGAATTTAATAGTAGCTTTCTAGTTAGCATCTACACTTTAATCCAACCCCCTTACTAATGAACGCTGTATAGCCACAGAATGGTAATACAGTGTTTTGTCTTTTTCTTTCTTTCTTACTATGTAAAAAGTATAACTATAAACTATAAAAACTATAAAGTTTAACCATAAAAGTATAACGATTTCAAGGCTCATCATCATCATTATTATATCGCTTATCCCCCAAAAGGGGCTTGCAGAATCGTAATACAACACTCGCACTTCGCCAGCCAATATTCAGGCTCAAATGCGATGGGGGCGAGCCTGTCGCCATACACCGGGCTCCAGTCATGTAGCAGATGACATTCCAAGGCTACACAACGTTTATTAGTAAAGAAGTATATAGATGTTTTAATGCAACACAATTTCATCAACGCCGAATTCACACCGAACGCATCGAACGCACACACACACACACACACACACACACAAACACACGGACATATCACACCATATACTCTTGCTTTTTTACTTCATCCAAATTCATTATGTACATAAACCCACATAATATTTTTGTTAATGTTTGAACAATTCTTTTATTATACCTCTACAGTTTTCTTTATTTTCGAAAATGTATCGAAAAGAATATCGATAAGAATATTTAGATTAAATTAATTTAACTCTTGTAAAAAATCTTCGGACGAGGGCGTTGACATCTGCGACTCAGTTTTAAACTTCTGCAGGTGTCATCGATACTCACCTTTGTAATACCTTGTGTTATTGTTACAAAAATTAACTTATTATACTAATAAACTTATTATAATATTAATTCATCAAACATAGGAACACTCTCGACTAATTCACCTTTCAAACAAGTTTCAAAATCGGTTCATTCGTTTACACACACACACACACACAGAGAGAGACAGAGAGAGAGAGACAGACAGACACATCAAACTTATAACTCGTCAACACGTCGTTTTTGCGTCCGGGGTTAAATAGCAGCAATGTATAAAAAACTAGCTTAGCTCACGCTATCTTCAAACTCTCAGCACCCCAGCCCTTACAGTCCTGTTCAAGACGATACTATCAGTACAAAATAAATTGTGAACTAACGCCGTGCTCGCTTCGACTCCAATACCTACATACCTACGCCTACTCGCTGATTAGATAGCGTCTTTATGAGGGGTAACTTAAAGTATTACTAACTATTATAAGGACAATTCAAAGTTGAAAATTCTGAATTGTTTATTCAAACAGTCATTGAGTGCTGATGGTCCTATTGCTTGGTCTTAGATGGGCCCAATAACATGCACCAATGTAATGCTAGCCCGGTAATATTAGCAATGTTAAATAAATAAATACATTCGGGACACTTCCACACACGGTCGCCTGACCCCAAACTAAGCAAAGCTTGTACTATGGCTGCCAGAGATTGATATACATTTAGATATTTTTAAATACATACTTAAATACATATTAACACCCAGACATAGAACAAACACAAATGTTCATCACATAAATGTTTGCCCTAGGTGGGAATCGAACGCACGCCCCCAAGCTCAGAAGGCAGGTTCACTACCACCTGAGCCACCGAGGCAGTCAATGTTGCTAACTGTATCCCGGCCATCATCAGACATGCCAGAAATGTATGTTTATTGGCCGGGTCACACTTAAAATACTGCCGAGCCAGTTTTGCCCGACCAGTGCCGTAAAAATATGGGCAGTTTAGAAGCCCACTCAGGGACCGCGGAGGTATTCCGTGATCGGGGACAAATTTCTATGGTCACCCCTTCAATTCAGTCTCTAGTCCCAGACAATAACATAGTCCAATGCAATACTAGCCCGGCAAATATGTACTGGCAATATTGCCCACTGTCGTAGCCCGGCCATCATTAGCCTTGCTAGTAATGTATCTTATATCTTTAAATGAGCAATTCTTGTATATATATATATAATTGGAATCTCGGAATCGGCTCCAACGATTTTCATACAATACAATTTAGTATATAGGGGGTTTCGGGGGCGATAAATCGATCTAGCTAGGAATCATTTTTAGAAAATGTCATTTTATTCGTGTTTTATCGATAATCAACTTAAACATAAACTTGGAAGAAAAATAACAAAAAGGAGGCGTTTGAGTAGTCTCAACTGAAAAATATGACTCTTCCTGACATCTACTGGCGAATAATAATACTATTTTTTGTTAGCAACTATTTGCTTTAACGACACAACAGCAGATGGCGTTGTTAAGTAACACGAAGTCAATGAGTGTTTGCTTTGAGGTTAGACTAAAATCAATTGTTTATTTTCCAAAAAACACAATTAAAGAAAAAAAAAATACCGAGCAAAGCTCGGTCATCTTAAAATATTGGCGAGCCAGTTTTGCCGTGTGTATTGCCGTAAAAATATGTCTTATTTAGGAGCTCGTCTCTCACTCAGGGACCGCGGAGGTATTCCGTGACCGGGGGCAAATTTCTATGGTCACCCTTTTAATTCAATCTCTAGCCCCGGCTAAGTAGGTACCAGGTCGTAAATTAAAGAGAGAACGGACCTCCTTTGATTTTAAAAAGGGGGGGGGGCGTCATTTGGCCCCTTCTGCCCTCCACTTCCGCGGCCCCTGATCTTACTATACTAACATAGCAGGGGCTCTATTCCTAGAATGCAAAATATTTTCTGGTTTTTGTCTTTCTTGTTTGAAAAGTCATAACAGTAAAAGTGACCAGATCTCATCTCACAGGTCAAGAATAGTCCTCCAGGGGTAGTTTAGTACCTATATAGTATGTACCTATATAGGTACATAGTATATATATAGGTACCTATGTACATGTTACCTATCTGCGAGTATGTCACTCGAGCTTAGAAAAGTTTTGAATCCGAGGTGAAAACTTTCCTTTTTTTAACTATCTAGGAGACAATAAGGAAAAGCAATTTACATAACATTAATAAGAACAATAGGTAGGTACGTTTATTTATTTCAATCTTAATATAGGGTCAACTGGGGCAAATGCATCTGCGGGGCAATTGCTGTCAACAAATTAGGCGCCATCTACATATTTTTTCTATCTTTAGTTGCAAAATGCAGTTTTTGGGGGCTGAGCTACCCACGTCCGTAGGTGTGTACTCTATTCTGATTCCCTACGCGTGGTCCCCGGGTAGTGCTAACCGGGTAGCAAACTCTGGTGGGAGGCTTCGGCCGTGGCCAGTTACCACCCACCGGACCAAGCCATGCCGTAAAATGACCTAGTCGTGTTTCGGGATGTAGTCCGGTGTAACCGTTCCGAAGACGGGTCTGAGCAGTACCGCACTTGTAGCGCCTCACTCAACTGCTGTCTTTGTACTTCTTCACTCTACAAAGCTAGAGTGAATAAGTACCTTATAGGTCGTCGTGTTCCATCTTAGACCATAACGTCGCTTAACACCAGGCGAGTCAGTGGTCAAACGCCGAACTTTTCTACATAAAAAAAAATAAAAAAGAATCTGTACTAGATGGCTTTATATAGTTGCCTGATTTGTGAAGGGTTTGTTAGTAATTTTCGAAGGACGCAATTGCTCTACAGAAACATTTGCCCCAGTTAACCGTATAAAAAGACGCGCTATTTATTCTGGAGCCCGGTGTAAGGCGACAGGCTCGCCCCCTGTCACATTTGGGACTGAATATCGTCCGGCGAAATGTGGGTGTTATATTACACCTCTGGCAGCTCCCTCGGGGGAAAGGCGTGACGATATGTTATATGTTATGCTATTTTTTTTAGAAAACTTAAGTAAAATCCTATTTTGAGTTAACAATTATGAACGAAGGCTAAACGCATGTGATCAAAAAATCCTTTTTTGTAACGAAAAAAAGATGCATGCAGCCTAATTGTCCTTTCAACACAAAACGGTCGAGTCTTATCTGACAATGACCCAGTACCCTCGCTAACAAATACGGACAAACCTTTTGGACCTTGTGGGCACACGGCTTATTTGGAGAACAGCTGATTTTGTACAACTAATTTAATTTTTACTTGCACTAATATCTAGTGTATTTCCGCTTTAACGACTCCGATCACTTCGTCGACACATAGAGGCGAAATACGTGGACTAGGTTTTAGTTCAAGAAACAATTTTGAAGATGAACTTACGCAAAGTAACGCCTGATTCAATCAACTCACTTTTTTTTTTTATTACTTAATAAGCTTGCGTTTGGCCGCCAACATGCCTGATGATAAGCAATGATGCGGCCTACGATGGAGCACGCTTGCCTAGAAGAAACCGATTCGCTCGAGACTTGAAGACACCCAGATTATAAGTGTCAGGGAACACACACTCTGGCAGAGTATTCCACACTCTAGCGGTCCTTATGAGAAATGAGGAACCAAAGTTGAAACTTATTTTAATGTTGATAATAATAATTATTTTACTGAGCAAAGATACTTACCTGTCTAGATGCTTACAGATTAAAGTTAGTAACTGATTCTAATTGACTCATATTAGTAGATAAATCTAGATAGGATGTGAACCCTGAATCTCACGCTAGAGGAGTCCTGTGTTCTGAAATTCAGTGGCCTTCCATTGAATGAGGTTAGATTTGTATGTAGGAGAATGGATAAACATGAATACTAAAAACAAAAACAAAGCCTTCCAAATCCTACTAATATTATAAACACGAAAGTTTGTAAAAATGGATGGATGGATGTTTGTTACTCTTTCACGCCAGAACGGCTGAACAGATCTGGATGAAATTTGGCACAGTAGATTATAGATAGATTATAGTCCAGAATAGCACATAAGATACTTTTTAACTGCGGGTGAAACCGCGGCGCGCAGCTAGTTAATAATAAAGCAATAATTAAAAGTTGCACTTAGGTACGTAAGACTTGGAGAAGTTAAACTTGAATCTTTCGAAAGTATAGATATTAAAGATTTGATAAATCCATACTATCCATACTAATATTATAAAATCGAAAGTAACTCTGTCTGTCTGTCTGTCGGTTTTTCACGGCTACTGAACGGATACTGGGGCCCTATTCGGAGATTTGAGATTTTCATCTCACCATTTTTCGTCCTTGTTGCTCTCGTTTGAAACGTCGTAGATGTGAGAGTGACCAAGATAAAATCTCATCTCATCTCACGCGTAGGAATAGCCCCCCTGGTAAAAGCAAATTAGATATATACAGTATGTCTCGAGAAAGGTTTTTGGATACTATTGTCTGAATAAACTCGGACGAGGTCGCGGATAACAGCTAGTTTACGCGGTTCCGGGATAAAAAGTACCTTATGTCTTTTTCTGTACCTCTGACAATCTATATGCAAAATTTCATGATGACCGGTTGAGTAGGACGTGAAGGCGTTCCAAGCAAACACACAAACGAACAAACTCACTTTCGCATTTATAAAATTAGTGAGGATGCTTTTTATTGCTCTCACTAGAAGTTGTAAATGAAAGGATGCATGAGATAACATTTTAGGGAAGTATTTGAAATACAAGTACCAAATACTTATTTGTATTTCAATTACGTATTTTAAATACAAGTAATTTAAAAACTGCCCAAACTGTAAGTAGGTTACATAGTTACTTAATTACTTGCTCTAAGTCGGTCTGTAAAGTTGACTAATCAAAAGTCATAAAATAAAACTTTCTTGTTACCAACAAACCCCATAAAATTTTGAAGGCAAAGTACAAAATTACGACATCGAAAACTCATCGAAAGCCAGGTAGCAGCAAGAATACCAAATTAAAATAACAATCACATTTTACTTCAAACTTATTTCAACCATCCTACAATAAAATCCAATTTAAAATCCATCCCAGTAAATTGACCAAATTAGACGTCCACATTATAACTGGCAACACTCTATAAATAAAAAAGAAAAACGCTCTGAAATGAGTGAAATTCAAAAATAGAATGCAAAATCAAAAGTCATTAATGTCCAATAAGTTAAAAAGTTAAGCGACGCAAATAATAAATCATTTTTTATTTCATCTCTGTACCAATTTTTCTGAGTCTTTTTTCATCAATTTAACACGAACAAAAAGTGGCACTCAATTGTAAGGTTTACGCGGCGCTTATTTTTTTTTATGATGGGCAACCCGTTTAATATTTTCGGCCAATGAGGAGCGGCGTTCGGTTGTCGCGCGCCGCCCTCCTCACGCGCGATTGGTTGCCTGTTCCGTTCGGTTCAGATTGTGCGATAGCAGGAAACGGATTTAAGTCTATGGCATCTCATTCTTACAATCGGTAGTGTTGTAACCGCACCATTTTTTTCATCGATAATAATTGGAAAAATATCAATGAAAAGTATTAATTTCATTTGTTATTTTAAGTAAGAAGAGAGTAAGAAACAATCCTTACTTAAACTAGGTAGGATAAACCTGCAAGAAAATTTGTAGCAGATATACGACAAAATTTTACTTCTTAGGCAAATCAGCTGTTGCACTACCTATGGTTAGATAATAAATATCAAACAAATACCAAACTTGCCTTCTGTAGAAACCTGAAACGTTTATGTTTTAGGTTGGTAAGTCTAGGTAAATATAAATAAATTACCTTCAAGTCAAACATCTTCGGAATCCATTTGTTACCAATCTATCATCTGAAGAACAAACAAACATACTTAAATTATTTACTTTTTATACATTTTACGTAAAGGCGGCGAATTATTTTCAATTTACAACACTTTGTAAATTGTATTTGTGTAACATTTTTCTGAGTCAAGTCGCGAGCAC
The DNA here is from genome assembly GCA_911728515.1 of Peribatodes rhomboidaria. NCBI lineage: Eukaryota > Metazoa > Arthropoda > Insecta > Lepidoptera > Geometridae > Peribatodes > Peribatodes rhomboidaria. The sequence continues at coordinate 7,511,589 of OU452190.1, forward strand.
ATCGAGCCTGATGTCAGCTGTGTGAGACGAAGCATTTTCGCTGTTTAAAGCGAGTTTGCTGCGGGCCTGGAGTCAACGTGCAAGCCGCTGCTACTAGTGTACTTCAGTTATGGCAAGCCGCTGCTACTAGTGTACTGTCACGCCGAAACTCCAGGGATTTTCCCGTGACACCAGCGAACCCAGCTTGGGTTCACTCAAGGATCCCAGACCGTGGTTCCCAATCACTAGCCCTACACCTCCCCTTGCACCCCTGCGGACCAGCAACCTGTCCTGAGGGAGCTCTTCCCTGCTATCACTATCGGCAGCGACCTGCCAGCAGCGGCGACGCACGGCCTGGCCATACTCCTACCCGACAACTGAGGTTTGGAGGATATCGCGCGTCAATATGAAATCTCGGAGGAGCAATAAATGCTTTCCGTAAGCAGCCCGAGACGCCGATCTGACGATACGTCGGGCAGGGTGCTCGAGAGGCCGCCGGTGTGAGCCGGGCTGGCACTGGCACGCTACAACTCCCTGGGGGCAGTGTCCCCCAGCGCCCAGCCTCGGAAAAGAGGACAGCCTCGAGTCCGATACCTGACTTCCTCAAAAGGGAGAAAGAAGAGCCCTCGTGTGTGGTTAAAGTCAATCTCCGCCATAAATCGATTTTGATGATATTCATTTATATTTTTATTAATCGATTTTTATTCTTAATTGAATCGATTTTGAAAATAGTAATTTGTAGCCTTAATAATAGCCTTAATTTATAGCCTTAGTAATTTATAGCCGTAATTTTTTTTGTTTTGAAATAATATCACCTGACATTTTTTCTTTAAAAAAAAGAGCGTGGAGTACCTCTGCGCGGAAGAAGTGAAATACTTATGTGTAAGTTATATCTTTCTTAATACGCGCATGCGATCGTGTGCCACGCATTCACTCTCGCTCTATCTCTTTCTATTCCCCCTCCTCAGGAGCGTTAAACGTTTAACGCAACCTTGTTGGAAGCCGCATTAGATGATATATTAAAAAAAAAAAAACAATCGATACCAGCTCCCAGACTATCGAAATAGTAACATCACTAGCGCAGGTAATTTAGCTCCGCAAAGTTACACTAAGCGAGTTCGACTCTGTCTCGGTTTGAGATGTCTGCCCCGCACCAATTTCATCAAGTCGCTCGCTCCGCTCGGGTAATTTGACCGAACTTGGCTGCTGCTTTAGAAATAAGTTGCTTTATGGCGGAGGATGATGGATTTAGGGGTTTGAGTTCCGGAATTACAATTTTCGATACTTAGGCCCACTTTATTGTTACGAGTATTTGTTGACACTGGCAGCTTTAAGCTGATGCATGTCCTCTTTCAGTGCACTATTATTTATATTTTTTTCAGTAATTGTTAAGTCTGTTTTTTTGAAGCAGTTCATTTGCAGAAGATACGGAGTTAAATTCTTAAACTAATATTATGCGAAAGTGCAGTTTGTTCGTTTGTTGATTTGTTTTCTTACGCTTTCACGCCTTAACTACTAAACCGATCATCATGATCATCATCATTTGCATACAAGTTGTCGGGTTCAGGGACATAGTGTACCTTTCACTCCAGAAAAAATCGGCTTCGATATTTACATAGATTTTTTTTGTCGAGGCAGTTTTTTTAAACATGCATTAAAAAAACATATCACCGTAATTGTGAAAGATTTGCAAAAACTTACTCGGCAAAATAAAATTTGCATTTTATTATATTATTAAGTATATTTTGCAATTTGTACTTTTTTTTTTACGTAGTTGCTAACAAAATTTTACGGGAATTGGTTGAGAAATGCGACCTGGGACCCTATTCGGAGATTTGAGATTTTCATCTCACTTTTTCTTGTCCTTTTTGCTCTCGTTTGAAACGTCATAGGTGTGAGATTGACCAAGATAAAATCTCATCTCATCTCACGCGCAGGAATAGCCCCCCTGTAAAGGCGCAGAAACGTCGCGTCGGCTATAAGGTCTACAGCTGACAGAGTAATTAGTAATTGATTGTTAATTTGAAAATATACTTACGTTGAAATAATTTTATTACACTTAGTATGAAACAAAGTTGCTTTCCGCATCGGTCCTTCTTTCTGATTGAATATCCGTTAACTCCTCTGAAACCACACAAAATGATTTTCATGCGGTTCTTAACATCAGTTAGGTAAATTTTCACGGAAGGTTTATAGGATTTATTGCGAAGCTGGGTCGCTAGTACAATTAAAAACGTTCTTTAAAATTCATTAAAGTTCATTAAAATTTGTACATACATTTTTAATCTATTAGGTATCCAACAAAAATATTTTAATGGATTTGTCTAAATGATTGAGACGCGATAGTTCCTGCTAGATTAAAAAAATTGCTGATTTATTAAAGTGACGAGTCATTATTTTTAAAAAATTTGCTTATGACACTTGAGCACTATAGACAAATCTAATGACAAATGATTCATTAAAATCGGTTCAGCCGTTTAGTAGTTACGAGTAAATACGGAGATGGACATTTACCTACTATATAAAAATCAATCAGCGAAAACGCTGATTTGCCTCCACCAGCCGTAGCACCTCGTAGACAAGTGCTACGCACTTAGGGAATAGGATTTTTTTTGCAAAAATAGTCCTAGTTTTACTTGACTGCTGAATATATCTTAATCTTAATATATATAAATTACGTGTCACGTTGTTTGTCCACTATAGACTCCTAAACTACTTAACCGATTTCAATCAAATTTGCACACCGGGTGCAGTTCGATCTAACTTAACAGATAGGATAGCTCACATATATAAATATAAATAATAAACGCCAACGAAGTCCCGGGGTGACAGCTAGTATATGTATATAAATTACGTGTCACGTTGTTTGTCCGCTATAGACTCCTAAACTACTTAACCGATTTCAATCAAATTTGCACACCGTGTGCAGTTCGATCTAACTTAACAGATAGAATAGCTCACACATATATATATATATATATATAAATAATAAACGCCAACGAAGTCCCGGGGTGACAGCTAGTATACTATGTATAAACCTACACACACCTACTACAAAACATACATTTGTGTTGAAGTTTGTTTCGAAGTTTGTGTTGAAGTTACATACGAATGTAACTTCAAAACGAATGTAACTTCTTTTCGGATTCAAAAACGTCATGGGCCACATTGTGCAAGCGGGTTTTAGCTTTCATGCGTTAGCGAACGAAGCGTCTATGCTTCATCTTTGACGAAAATGCTTTCGTATGTCCGAATTCTGTCTGAATCTGTCTTCCTCTAAAGATAGCATTTTCTCTTGAAATTTTGTAAGGAGGTTCAATAATTATATGTACATTTTTTGTCTTTGGAAATTTCCAAAAACTGGCTGTATAAAAAAAAAGTAAAATTATCGAACCTGCGCACAAAATTTCACGAGAACTGGTTGAGAAATGCAAGCTAAACAGGAGGACAGACGTCGGCCGCGAGGTCCACAGTTCACAAAGCCATTAGTATAATAAGTTCGTAAGTACAAAAATGGTTGCGTGGAAAATTGTAATAAAATGTAGGTCCAATTCAATGATAAAAGTTTAAGAGTTCGGCGACCTAACTAACTTCGACCTAGGCGACCTAGACTAACTTCGCATTGGCTTAAGGTATTCGATAGCCATTTCGTCTAGAAGAAGAAGACGAGCGAAGAGAGCGAGTAATGATACTGACGAGCCTCTAAAGTTACCAACAGAGTGACAAAGTGCAATTTCAATTTTTATTATGACTTTTGCACTTCTGTAATCATTCATAAGTAACTAAGAATTTCCCTTGTATTATGGATTCATTTAACAGCTAATGATGTAGACAATCTCTTTATGTAATGGAATTTATGATTTGCTTTGTTTATCTATTGAATAAATCAGTCAAAAGTGACCCCTTAAAAATGTGGATAAAAAATAAAACCAAGAACATAGGGGCGGAGATATTGTTAATTTAATTGTACCTACATGCTAAATTTCATCATAATCTGACAAATGGTTTTCAAGAAATTTGAGTAGCGCGTTTGTATGGAAATTTCACAGCGTCGCGGCCCTCTTAACTGCTTTTGATAAAACTCTGCACTTAATCCATCTAGTTTCAAGTATCAAAATTACTTTGTACCATCTAGAGAAACCTTTACAAAAAATATTCCTGCGAGTTCCCTCAACGTTGACCCTCAATTTTGTAGTTCTATAAGTTTAGGTTAGATGGCGATATTGCTTAAAATTTAGAGCGACATCTAGCCATTCTTTTGAGAACTATGACGTACCGATGGTCAAAACTCGGTTAGTAGTAATAGCTTTGTGAGTAGTTCTAAGTAGCATTGATAGGTGTCGCTAGCCATTCAAAAAAAAATTGAACAGTTCTAGGATGGTGCTACGAAAAACCCTTACCCTCTTTTAGCAGTCGTGTAACAAGCTACGATTAGGAGTGCTACGAAAAAGCTATGGTCGAGTTTCCTAGCATTTTTTAATGTTTTCGGACTGTCTATACAATGGTTATTGATAAAATCTGACAACCATTTGAAATTTTAAATAATTGAGAGTTCAAACATTAAACATTTTCATCTTTTTTATTCAATACCTTTTTTTACAATGGACTAAGGCATGCGTTTAACTACTGACTCGCCTCATAGAAGCCGGACGTGATCGAAAATGTGACGTTCGTCTAGGAGATACCTATTACTCACTTTGCTTTTGAACACCTCTGTAGTAATATAAAAATAATGAAGTTATCTTGAAGTTATATTATAAAGTGTTCATAGAGCTTATCGAATTGAGCAATGTTGAAAGCTAATTAAAAAGTCTTTTAAAATGCGCCTAGAACACTACCTCACAGGTGACGTGGAAACGTAAATATTGTAGGACTGGGGATGTTGGTGTAACACCCTTGTGTCCCTCTTATTCTATTCCTTGAGGTAGATAGCGAAGGATCGGAGTAAAACACGCCAGTTCGGAAAAAAGATGTATTTTCTCGTTATTTTACAATCATCAGTCTGTCGATGTTGTTAGCCAGATTGTGCTAGTTTTTTTAGGGATGGGGCACGCGCGCCAGTTATAGACTAATACTCCTAACTCTGAATGAGATAAGATGGGTTTGTTCACAGAACGCCATAATATTATGAAAATTAAACTTTTTTTACTTTTTGAATTGCCTTAATATCTCAGAAATGGAGATTCTTAGGGGAAAGAGTGTCAGAGTAATTATTTTAAATAACGGCGTGATCTACAATTTTGTCTAATATTATTTTGTGACAAAACTTACCGTTAGGCTGTAAAATGCAAAATACCAATGTTTGTAAACTTTGACGTTTAATATTTTTTTAGCGGATGTAGTATCGATAAAGAATTATTACATATCATTTGAAATAGTGTTCCCAACATTTTGTACCAATTTTTTAGCGCTATGATAATTATTGTAACCTATTGTAATGTCTATTTTGACCAGACTATTGTCAAGATGTAAAGAAAAAATGTAAAGAATAAAAAAAAAGATGTAAAGAAAGTAGGGCCATAAAATAATGCTTCATATGAATAATGAATAATTTTATTTCAGATAGGCATAAACAATCTTGTTGTCAACATTTTAAAACTTATAATACCCTTAATTTATGTAAAATACTACTTATTTTTAACACTTACACGGTACTTAGTACGTAGGTATAACAATAAAATAGCTCTCTACGAGTAAAGCAATGGCACATTGTTTTTAGTAGGAATATACGTGAGTATCTAGGTCCTTTTGTTTAAAAGATAAAATTAAAAATATAAAATAATGTTATAAATGCATGTATGTAGGTCTCGTCTGCCTCTACACCGATATAGCTAATTTTTTTCATGTCGATGGCTTCTATCTAATTTAACATACATATCGCCTGAGCGAGCGTCAGCGAGCGAAGCGTCTCTGCTTCCGAATTCCGTCCGGATTGCTGTCCGGATCTTTGTCTTCCTCTACAGGTCGCAAATTACAACAAGTCGAAAATTTCACGAGATTCGGTGAAATTTATCCGATTCTGGTGAAATTTTGTAAGTAGGTTCGATAATCATACAGATTTTTTTCCAGGTCAACTTTTGCAAACTTTCCAAATGGGGGAATATGTTTTTTTTTTTTTTAATTATATCTCGGCAATTTTAAAAAATTTCCAAAAACTGACTCGGCAAAAAAATCTGTATAAATACCGAACCTGGTCAAAAAATTTCATGAGAATCGGTTCAGAAATGCGACCTGTAGATGAGGACAAACGTCGGCCAAGAGGTCTACAGCTTACAGAACCATTCGTATTTTTGATTGCATTTAAAGTTTACAATATTAAAGTTATTATTGAAAAAATCATAGCCATAGCAATGCATATTGTCCAGCCGACATATGCATTACTCTTATAAGGGTGAGTGGCACTTACAAATAAATAACCAAAATGGGATGGTCCATCCTTACGATGTTACAGTTACACAGCTTCGTCCAAGCTAACTGTGAGCAGCTGCAGGGTCGGACTGAGCTGAAAGGGCCCGGGTGGCTCCCCACAAGCCAGGGGCCCGAGACGGGGTGTAGACCTCAACCTACCTACCGTCTGGCTTGCGGCAAGCCTAGCCAAGTTCGAGGAGGCCCGCGCCGGCTGGGGCCCGGCTAGCAAATGCCAGTCTGACTGATATGGCCAGTCTGACCCTGAGCGGCTGATGTTTGCCTCCAGATCAATATCTATTTATTTTCAATGGAGTGTTCGAACAGCGCGTACTGTATGCAGTTTGCAGCGCATCGCTTGCCGACTCATCCAGTGAGCGTCCGATTCCCATTTAGTTTGCTACAGTTCGCCTTACTCAACATTGGGCTTGGCCAATACGCGACTTAGAGTCAGCTAGCGGACAGTCAGCCACTCACAGTTAGCTTGATCAGAACGAACCCTTAAGTAGGTACGCGTTTTCATTGTTAAACTTATAGAAGAGCTGTGTTCGCTTCGAGAGTCAAAAACAAGCATACGAAAAAACATATTGTAAATTTGGCAATTTTAAATTAAAACAACCGAAATTCCTGTTCTATTGGAAGACTTCAAACAGCGGTTCTTGGTTTCTGTCTGGTTTGTATCTCTTAGGGCTTTCGGTGTCGTCGTCGGTGTAGTCGCAAGGTACAAAAAGCTGGAAAAGTGGAAACAATAAATTTAATACGCAGTAATTAATTGATAGGTAGAACAGGGCGGTTAAAAGTTCAGAGTTTTTAAATTCGTTATTTGAAAAGCGATGGCAGCCTAGTTGGGAGAAGGCCCGCCTCTCAAGCCAGAGGGAGCGGGTTCGAACCCAGCCGACGGCACGCACCAATTTGTTCATTGTGTGAGCCTATGTGCGTATTTTATGTCATCTGCTACATGACTGGAGCCCGGTGTATGGCGACAGGCTCACCCCCTGTTACATTTGGGACTGAATATCGTCCGACGAATTGTGGGTGTTGTATTACACCTCTGCCAGCCCCCTCGTGGGAAAGGCGTAACGATATGCATTTATATTTCTAGTCCACTCTCTCATATTTCTCTTTCTATTTTGATCAGAAATCAAAAAATGTATAATTCCAATTGAATAGTTACACTTCAAAACATAAATGCTTGTAATTTTTCTAACTCTTGACCAATCGCACAACTATGAAATATTTGCAACGCCCCGTGGTGACCCACAGGAATACAGTGGTACAGAATAGGTATATGTCCTCATATATGCAAACCCTAAATTATCACTTTCTGTACTCTTTGACAACGTGTTTGCAACTACTGTGAGGGTTCCTCTTAATAATGATCGGTTGAGTCGTAATGACAGGTAGACAGATGTAAAGTTACAAACTCGGTTTCAAAGATGGAGATCACGGAGATTAAACCAATGATACATGCCTGTAAATTTCATGAAAATCAGATTTACCCAAGTTTTTGTCAGACGAGTCAGTATAATTAAAAAAATACGCTCAAAAAATCGCTAGTTCTCCACGAAATTGAGACCCTCAGTCAATAACACTTACCCTGTCATTAATAGGCTTCCCCTCTAGCACATATCTGAGCTTGCTCATCTGGCACGGGCTGAGGATCTTCTCCATGTTGCTGGCCAGGCTCTGGTCTCTTGGGTCCTCTCTCCTGTGCCCGTCGCGCTTGCCGTTCGTCCAGCCACGGGAGTACTGGAAGGTTTGCGCAGTCACTGAGGCCAGGGTCACGAAGATGAGGAGCAGGGTTACGTTGGTCACCATGGTTGGATCTGGAAGCATGGTTAGGTATCATCAACATGAGAGTGGAAGCCGCTAGCCGCTAGTGTGTGTGTGTGTGTGTGTGTGGCATCCTAACTCACGAACAGATAAACCGTTTTTGATTTTATTTTTGTTGAAAGGTGATTGAATCGGAAGTGTTCTATGTTTGATGAAAATCGTTGTCGGGGGTTTTTATTTTTTTTATTTATACTAGTACTACCCTTATGACCAGTTTTACATTGAGATTCATGAGTGAGCGTAGTTTTAGAAAGCGGTCCTTAGTCTTACACTGGACATCTTCCGGCTGAATGCTGGTGATGATAAACTTGAGCGTTGCGCAGTAGTTCGAATGGTAGAATACACTGTAAGCCTTGGGGGCCTACCACAACGTCTCATTGTCGACGCTGCGCGAACGTTTATCGTATCGCTGCGCAATAAGGTTCATGATCGTGCAGCGTCGAAAGCAAACGTAACCATCATGGCAATAATATTTCCTGGTTTTTTGTCCTCAACAACAATCGTCGAGCCATGTCAGAGCCGTTCAGGTAACTTAAGACTTTGATGTCAAGGCGAATACGCTAAGCTCGCCACATCACCACCTGTACGCTTATTCAACATATTATATAGCTTATTCAACATATTTAATCCGTACTAGACTTTAGTTTGATAAATGAGATGTCTTAATAGAGTGTACAATAATTGTTGTGTATTACGAGATCTTACAAAAGGGTATAGTGTAGGGGGTAAGGATTAAATATGGGTAATTTTTTTTTTTCATATTTATAAACATATTTTGGAACCCAAGTTTGCTAAATTCGAAAAAAAATCTACATTAAGAGTCCGGCGACCATTTTAGACTAACTTCGCAATGGCTAAAGGTTTTCTTTTGCCATTTCGTCTAGAAGAGGACGATGATTGAAGAGAGCAAGTAAAGATACTGACCAGCTTTTATATAGGTAGTTATCTGTAGAGTGACGAAATGCAAATTCAATCATTATTATTTTTTTATACTTTTTATGGCTTTTACACTTCTCTAATCCTTCTTAAATAACTGAAGATTTCCCTTGTATTTTGGATTAATTTAAAAGTTAATGATGTAGACAACCTCCGTGTGTAAAGGAATTTTTGATTTGCTTTGTTTACCTATTAAATAAATCAGTCAAAAGTGACCCCTTACAAATGCGGATATTTTCAGAGCTCTATTTTATCTTGAGGACGTTATGAAAATACCAAGAACCGGACATACATAGGGCCGGAGATATAGTTCATATAATTGTACATGCCAAATTTCATCATAATCTGACAAATGGTTTCCAAGAAATTTGACAAGCGCGTTTGTATGGAAAATTCTGAGCGTCTAACTAGTTCCGTGATCAATTTTGTGTAGACTATAATCTCGACTCTAATCTAGGAAACTTGTGATTTAAAAATTTTTCAGTTTGATGTGCCGAAGTGTTACCCTTTTGTAACACCTTGTATTGTAGTAGTTTGTATGCTACTACATAGCAGATAATTAACTAACAAAATTAACACAGCATATCGTCACGCCTTCTTCTGAAAGGACTGGCAAGGTGTACAGAACTCACACTTCGCCGGCCGATATTCAGTCCCAAAGTCACCATACACGAGGCTCCAGTTATATAATAGATGACATATACGCACATATGTTCACACAATGAAAAAAGTGCGTGCCTTCGACTGGGTCCGAACCCGCTTCCTCTGGCGTGAGAAGCGAGCCTTCTCCGACTGGGTTATCACAGCTTTAAATTGAAAACAAACCACTGTTTTAAACTTTTAAGGCCATCTGATTTGAATTATCCAATATTCTATTATGATAGCAGCTCAGTAGATAGAATAAAACAACGCTTATGGCGCGGAAATAAGGTGAATAAATTTACTTATGGATGCATGGGTTCTATCATAAAATTCAGTTTTATCGCTGCATTTTTCCAAGGTGCATTAGGTAGGTTGTGTTTAGCATATTGGTTATCATAATATATTTGACTGCCTCAGTGGCTCAGTCGGTAGTAAACCTGCCGTCTGAGCTAGGGGGCGTGGGTTCGATTCCCACCTAGGGCAAACATTTATGTGATGAACATTTGTGTTTGTTCTATGTCTGGGTGTTCATTATCTATTTAAGTATGTATGTAAATGAAAGCGATGGCAGCCTAGTTGGAGAAGGCCTGCCTCTCAAGCCAGAGGGAGTGGGTTCGAACCCAGCCGACGGTACGCACCAATTTGTTCATCGTGTGAACATATGTGCGTATTGTTTGTCATCTGGTACATGATTGGGGCCCGGTGTATGGCGACAGGTTCGCTCCTTGTCACATTTGGTACTGAATATCGTCCGGCGAAGTGTGGGTGTTATATTTCACCTCTGCCAGCCCCTCGGGGGAAACGCACGCCTTTCCCCCGAGGGGGCTGGCTGGCTGGCTTCGATAAGTTATGTTTATTATTTATACTTAAACCACCTTAGCAATAAACCTAGTATAGCCTCGGAATAGTTATACAGTGTGCTGACTTTTTATTTCTTTAAAATTTTTGAACTCGATCAAAAAGGATAAAAGACTATGTAGCTATGCCGAGGATATACAGCGCTTATTGCTAAGGGGGTTGGTTTGTAAAGATGCATGAACTGCGTAAAAGAAGACATATTGTATTAGATGGGTAAATGACGAGTGATAAAAATGAATGGAGAAAACGTACTTGTACCGAACTTGCGTGAGCTGGACACGAATTTATAAAAATAATAATTATTGAACTTATTGGATAGCTACGTTAATCTATCCTATAATTATGGTATTTTTTTCAAAGTTTTATCATCATCATCATGTCAGCCGGGAAAAGTCCACTGCTGGACAAAGGCTCAATGATCTCCACAACGACAGGTCTTGCGCTGCTCGCATCCAGCGGCTTCCCGCGACTCTCACCAGGGCTTCGACTCTGTTATGTAATTATTTTTTAATTCGTTAATGAATTGACTATTTTTGACACATCTGGCATACAAAAAGTGTCAATTTGAGGCAATTCAAAAACAATTGGTTAGTAGAAATTGGGGGCTGATTGGGTAGGCTTCCCCACAAGGTGGACTATTCCTCCGCGTGGGGAATTCTACCCACGCTGCGTTTTCCGGTTCAGATTGTGCAAAGTTTTTTTTACAATCGATTTCATCTAATCATAGGCTACTTTGTACCCCAGGAAAGTTAATGGATCCTGAAAAATATCGGGTTAAACAGCGGGCGCACGTAATACTTGCCTATTATAATTATATAGGTAGGTATTTCTTTGAGGAAAACTGAAGATATTTTTTGTCATCGTTTAGGGTTATGGCTCTAGGGACCCGGATTTACGTATGTAAGTGTTTTGTTGACATCCTATTTTACTTGTTTCTTTTATACTTGAAAGTGAAATATATACTGCTTTCGTCATCATACTAAAGTATGTCATATTTCCATTCAATAGTTGTCTGGGAAAGATCGCTGTTTTGTAAGACATACTCGTATGCCAGGACGAAAGATCGATGAGGGGCTTAAGAGGGTTGTTTTGAAATATTAAGCAAACAACATTATGATAGAAAGAGATAGATGGATGGTGTTAGAAATAATAACTAGTAGCCCTATGAGCTAAGGACCTCGCGGCAGGTGTCTGTCCTCTTCTACGGGTCGCATTTCTCAACCAGTTCTCGTGAAGCTTTGTGAGCAGGTTTGATAATTATTAAAAAAAAAATATCCAGTCAGTATTCGCTTTTTTTTAAATTAACTTGGCAAGAAACGCGACTTTGATGTTCTGTTGTTTCTTTGTATCAATCTTATGTTTATTTTAGTTATTTTTGCACACCCTGTCCCATACTCATTTGTCGTATCCTCTCCATCCTAAGGTTGCCTGGAAGAGATCGCTTTTAGTGATAAGGCCGCCAGTTGTTACACTATTTAATAAGTTTTATCATTATTTTTCTCTTGTTGTTTTGTTATCTGTGGTGTGAACAATAAAGAGTTTATCTATCCGTCCGGAATATAGCCGTCCGGACAGAAATCAAAAGTATTTTTGTCTGAAAGCTGAAGCAGAGACGCTTCGCTTGCTCACGCTCGCTCGGTCGATAAAGCTATGAAAAGTGAGCCATCTTTTGCAGCTTTGGCAGATGAGCTGATATTTTATATTTTTACAAAATTTCCAAGTACGAGTAATTTCATAAGATGCTATCAAAATATGCTCTCTCAACCCATCCTACCCACGTACCCATCTCACTAATAACATAACATACCTAAGCGCATATCATCACACCTTTCCTCCGTACGGGCTGGCAGGGGCTTATTACAACACCCACACTTCGCCGGACGATATTCAGTTTCAAATGATTTCAGACCAGCGCCGGTTAACAATAAAATGCTGAGCTGGTGCCGATTTGTGACTTTATCTTGTTTTTTTTTTTATTAGTATGTTTAGTCACTCATACATTGTTTTTCTTTCTTTCTTTCTTTCAAATGTGGCAGAAGGCAAGCATGTGCCCATCTCACGAATATCACAGAATAAATAATACTACCTACATACTAATGTCAACCTCTTTGATATCAAGATTATCACGTATCCAAACTTCTAATCTGATGTCAAATGTCTGTGTTAGTTTGTAACTAATCTATAAGCATTTGGTAGGATTTAGCTTTTAAAAAGAAACTTATCGTGATCTTCACTTTTACTGCAACAAATTAAAATTAGCTCTGAAGTAACTGTGTGTCTTTTTCGTGCTGAACCGATCTTGATAAATACGATATTGAGAATCATTAAAACGAATGAATAAGTGATTAATATTCTAAAATTAACCAATTTTTGCAGTTTTACAAATGTCATAGCTAATTATTTTGTCATATATGTCGTATCGAACAGAGACGCTAATAAGCTGTTTAATTTGTCTAGTCAGATTAATTTAATTTGTGTTTAAGCAAAAAAAATGGTGTATTACCTGTCAAGTAATACACCATTTTTTTTTGCTAATTTTACCCTTAGTAACAATACTGTAGAAACTTTTATAGTTATTTTCCCTTTTGGATACTTTAGGCGAAAAAGTACGTAATATTGCAAAATGTTTCGTAGCATGCTACGCGGCTACGAAAGGCTAGCGGGCTCGTAGCGTTGTAGCATGTGTACTTCGACGTCTACGCCGCGCCGTAACGATGAGACAAGAAAAAATTGGGCTTATGCAATCTAAGCTAATGTATGCTTTATAATAAAATGAAAAAAAAAAATTAAAAATAAACTATTTAACAATTTATAAAATAATTATTAGTATACCTTGTGTGTCATCTGCTACATGATTGTAGCCCGGCGTATGACGACAGGCTCGCCCCCGTCACATTTGGGACTGAACATAGTCCGGCGAAGTGTGGGTTTTGTATAACATTCTGCCAGACCATTCGGGGGAAGGACGTAACGATATGTGTATGTAAGTGTATAAATAAAATAAAATAAACTGACTAAAAATTATAATTACGCCAGAATACCCACATAATAGGAAGGAAGTATTTAATAATTATTTATTTTCATTGAATTAGATGAAAAATAAAAACGTTACTAAAATATTACTTGCTTAAAAACTGCATAGTATACTTACTTTAAACTTTAGTAAATTTTATACGAGCGTACAGCACGAAAATCGTGATAACTTTTTTATAGTTTTAATAGTTTGATAATAAAGTTTTCACCTAGGTAAATAGTTTAAAGAAGCTGGTAAGCAAATAATATATTACAGGGCTATAAACTGGGGGAGTACTGAAGTCTAAAATATAATGAAGACTATACGTGCTTTTATCTTGATACATCCAAGTTTAAGGCCTGTATCATGATCCAAAAAACAAGGGTTCGCATTCCTGGAGCAAACACGTAATGACGTCACTCGTCATCGTCATCTGTCTCTTTCGAACTATTCGTTCTTAATGACTTTTTTCGGTCTTGCTTAAGCATCGATTGACGTCACTACGTGTTGCCCACGTGACCGGAGTGCTATACCCGACGGAGTACATTATTATACCATGGCCTGTATAGTGCGACACGGATTAATCGGAGCGGACGATGCTAGGCTCAAATTATACAGGCCGAACGTGAGGCGAGGATGCTGCGTGGACAATGTTCCGCGGTGCCGCTTTAAAACTTGTTTTTTTAAATGTATGAACGCAACGTGTTTTGAACTATGCACAAGCGATGCGATGCTTCACAATTTTCAAGCCTGAACCGTGTACGCGTCGCGTCTTCACCTTACCACCGGTTTGTATAATTTGGGGCTTGGCTGGCATCTCACAAACTCAAAAACTAAATGATGTGTTCTGCGCCCGCCTGCTTTGAACAAGTATATAGGTTTGAATTCGTGTGTTTTGTCCGTTCGTCGCGTATGTTTTCGTCCCCATCTGCGTGCCACTGTGTAGGCCCTTATAACACTGTATGACTTGTATTTTTCCAACACCTACCTTTTTAGCTCCGTAAGATTAGCGAAAACCCGCAGACGGCGAAGGATTGAATTTTAGAATTATCACTAAATATTTGACTTATCCTTTTTAATAAAAAATTATATTATTTTAAATGCTCGAAGCTGACCCTAAGGTAGGTGTAACATGAATGCTGACAAATGATTAATTTTCATGCACAATAATGAGTAAGTACTCATTTTATAAAAACCTGACAAGTGAGTATTATCATTGAAAATAAACACAAAAAACCCCAACTGCAAAATGTAAATGTAGAATTGTAGAATCAAAATTCAACCAATCAGAAAGATCAAAGACAAATCTTACGACATGCGACACCTCGCACCAACGCACTTTAAGACGTAGACAAAAATCAAACATACATCTATCACACCCGTTAAATATTATCCTCCTAAGCAGTTGGCTAAAAATAAGCTCATTCTAATGTATCTTAAATTTATGCATTTTCGACTTACCTAAAACTCAAAAAACAGCAACACAAAATCCGAAAGGAACACTTGACTTTAACTTTTTATATGTAACTTAACTTTTAAGAATTTCAACTATAAAGTAAAATCTGAGTTCTACGGGAGCTCACAAGTATTTAAATAGCTGTTTCCTCTTCAAAGATCTCTGGTTGACTGTGGCAGAAACGTCGGGAGCGGTTCCTTATATATAAGAGGTTGTTGAATGAATGCGTATTCTGTAAGCGATTGAAAAAGTGCAGAAGGTGATGATTTTATGAAAATTCTATGTTTTTCCATTGGTTTGAAAGAAAAGTGTGTACGAATTTAATATGAGTGCTACGTACGGATGACTCGTTAAATTGTAGACTGTATTTTTTTTTTCTATAACAACAAAAATTTTTCTATAACAACAGTGACTGTCAAGTCATTTTAGAGGCCTCTAAGTGGTCTAAAAACTCTAAATTTTATTATTTTCTATTACCATAAGAACGGCAATTAAGGCTGTACAACGACACTAACACTCGATACTAATGTCGAGCGACACTGCCACCGGCCACGCTATAGCGTGGTTCAAAACGCATACAGCACAGCACAGCAGCGCAGCTTATGACCTTGTGATGTAGGGAATATTATGGGAAATGACACATCGAACGCGATGCTGTGCATTCTGATGAACGCGCGTCATGATGGCTGTGTCATTTCCCATAATATTTGATACAGTACATCGTCATAAATTGCGCTGCGCTGTACTTTGCTGTATGCGTTT
The DNA here is from genome assembly GCA_911728515.1 of Peribatodes rhomboidaria. Lineage (NCBI taxonomy): Eukaryota > Metazoa > Arthropoda > Insecta > Lepidoptera > Geometridae > Peribatodes > Peribatodes rhomboidaria. The sequence continues at coordinate 7,527,473 of OU452190.1, forward strand.
TGAACCACGCTATAGCGTGGCAGTGGTGTGCTAGCTGTCTCGAGAGTGGACACTCCGTAGACACTCGATGACAGACAGACAGACCGCAGACACTGAGTGTCCAGTGTACAGTGTCGCGCGCATCCTGACCCTTCCGCTAACCTTTCAGCCTATGATAACTTACTTTTTTATGTTGAATAAATAAAAAATAAGTATTGAGAGAAGTTCGCTTTACTTACCCACGTCGCAGGGATAAATTATTAAGGAACCTTCTCACAAAGAATATTTTGTCTTTCTACATTTTTTTGGAGCAAATCTTAGTTTGGTAATTCCAGTCAATCTGAATCCAATGCTTTTGTATGATTTCTCACATCACAAATGTTGGTTTTTTCAGGTTTTTTTCGTGTTTTACTGTAATTTTTTTCGAGAAAAATAAAATAAAGAAATTAACAAAACAAACAAGATTTCATTTATTCCTTATGCAAGTTTTTTTAAAATATTAATTTAAATACAGTTAAACCTATTTCAGTACCATTTGACAGTAAAATTTCTAGTTTCATTGGCTACGATAACCATAGTACTAACAAGACACGATATAGCGCAATAGTGTTTCTAATATCTATTTTATACTTGCAATGCAAAGATATAACAGATCGAAATTAAGTTACTTATTAAAATATTCACGAGACAAATTGTTCGACCTTATTACAATTTGCCATCAATATTAGATGTTGTCAATTTTATGCGCTCAAGAGATTATCTGTCATATCCCCCAAGACGAATATGAATTCCTTGTTGCTTAATGAATGTTTAACGCCAATGATTTCATTAACATGTTGCACTAAACAGCGTTATTAAGAACAGTTTTATGAAGACAATGTTCCATGACCTTATCAAAAATGTGTCAGATTGCCTCGTTTAACACTTCCATTATTAAAAATTTAAAGAACCGGTAAAAAAATATCGAGTCTAACATTGCTTTCTGCAACAAGTTGATGGAAGATAAGTATTTAATGACAGCTTTAAAAGTAAAAGTACGTTTCTGAACCTAGCAAATAAATTACAAATGTCTGTATTTATCAAGCCATTAAAAATTCAAACTAAATTCAAGTCTTGCGTAACAAAATATCACGTCGCTTGTAACATTAAGCGCGCCAGTTTAAAGGTAGCATGTACCTACTAAATAAAAAACAAAGTACATACTCCCTCGTAAAGTCACACATGAACCTCATATCGACTGCGTTACTGGCAACAAAGTACGTACTATATTACAAAACGTGCACACAACGTGTTCATGAAACACGTTGTTTCGATACGGAGCAATAAGGATTCTCTTACTCTACCCCTATAGGGTGTCTGTCTGACTGTCGGTCTATTGACCTTTTGCAACGTGGTTGACCTTTTGACGTGTTTTATAGTTCTGTACCAATATGGTAAAAGGGAATATGATAAGACCTTTGATTATTAGCGAATTATATTATTACTAGCTTCCCGCGGTTTCACCTGCGGGGGGCTATTCCTGCGCGTGAGATGAGATTTTATCTTGGTCACTCTCACACCTATGACGTTTCAAACGAGAGCAACAAGGACGAAAATAGATGATATGTAAATCTCAAATCTCCGAATGGGGCCAGCGGTCACATGGAAATAGTTAATTTTTTCGAGATAAAAAGTACTTTAAGCCCTTTTCCGTTCCCCCGACAACGTGAACCTACTTACGTAAAATTTCTTGATGATTAGTTGAGTAGTTGAGGCGTGAAATCGTAACAAACAACCAAACTAGCGAACAGTCTCGCTTGTGCATTTATAATTTTAGTTGGGATTAGGATTTAAGGGCCAGACTCCGATGTTTGTCTGCTTGACTGTATGTCACACCTGATATCTCAGAAACTGTAAAAGCTAGGCTTGACAACATTTTGTACTAAAAAAATTTGGTCATTTTGTTTCATTAGCGTTGACCTGGCAGGTCCGTACCCACGAGTAGTACTATGTCATTGCTAGCTTCATCGCGGTATTACCCGCGGTTAAAGCTTACGAGTATGTGCTATTTCAGACTATAATTTAAATGCCGTTATCTATGTGTCAAATTCCATCCAAATTCAACCGTTCTGTCATGGTTGAGTTACCCATCTGATCTATATCTGAACTTTCGCATTCATAATATTAAAGTATAAATACTTACTATAGAAGTATAGGTCAAATTATTATATCTTATATCTTTAAATGAGCAATTCTTGTATATATATAAATATATATATAATTGGAATCTCGGAATCGGCTCCAACGATTTTCATACAATTTAGTATATAGGGGGTTTCGGGGGCGATAAATCGATCTAGCTAGGAATCATTTTTAGAAAACGTCATTTTATTCGTGTTTTATCGATAATCAACTTAAACATAAACTTGGAAGAAAAATAACAAAAAGGAGGCGTTTGAGTAGTCTCAACTGAAAAATATGACTCTTCCTGACATCTATTGGCGAATAATAATACTATTTTTTGTGAGCAAATAATTGCTTTAATGACACAACAGCAGATGGCGTTGTTAAGTAACACGAAGTCAATGAGTGTTTGCTTTGAGGTTAGACTAAAATCAATTGACAATTTTCCAAAAAAACACAATTAAGTAAAAAAAAAAAATACCGAGCAAAGCTCGGTCATCCAGGTACTTATAACGTAATGCAAGGAATTATTTATTTTATTTAACCTTAATTATTATCATTTTTCTTTAGCACACACCACCGTCCATGCTAAATTATAATGTTTTTATTCCATCCAAAGATTGTCTGGAAGAGATCGCTCTTAAGCGATAAGACCGCCCATTGCGCTTTTATTTTTGAGTGTTTAGTTTAGATTCATTTGTATTTGGTGTCAATAAAGAGTTTTTGTATTGTATTGTATTGTATTGTATTGTATTGTATTATTTTTACTATTTATTACAATGTTTTCCCGTATGCTTTTACTAAGATCTGAGCGGTCCCAACGCAGTTAATGGTTAAAAAAATACATATACCTAGATGAACATAGAACCTCTTTCTTCATGAAAGTCGGTAAAAAAATAAATTTTATTATAGAGCGCTTAAGCTTCTAAACTTAGACTGGTCGTTGTCTATTTGTCAGTCGTTAGAGCTTTCTATTAGAGTTAAGTTAAAAATTAAATTTAAGGTGGCACCAGAGGATACAACTAGTCTTGTCAATATGCCTAGTCAATGTGGGAGTGCTGTTCAGTACGTTTTCACGTTACATGATTTTGCTTATATTTTAATTAGATTTATGCATGCATTTTGATTTACTTGTTTATGTTTCCGGTGTTACATGTATCCAAAGACAGCGGCAAGACAAACGGAAATAAATCACACTAAAATTATAAAGGCGAAAGTTTTTGAGTGTGTGTGTTAGTGTGTAGTGTATATTTGTAAATAAATAAATAACTTTTTTACACACGATAGCCTGACCCCAAACTAAGCAAAACTTGTACTATGGCTGCCAGATACTGATATCCATACGTAAATATTTTTAAATACATGCTTAAATAGATATCAACACCCAGACATAACCCAAACACAAATGTTCATCGCATAAATGTTTGCCTTAGGTGGGAATCGAACCTATGCCCCCAAGCTCAGAAGGCAGGGTCTCTACCCACTGAGCCACAGAGGCAGTGAAGACGAGACTCGGACGGGATTTGGCGCGGAGGCCAAGCTTCTCGTTTTTTATGAAGGTAGGTTGTAGGAAGGTATGTCACGTCTCCGCTCAGTCCGTGTCTCGTCGTCGTCTTGCGTTTTTTCTGGCTGCTGAGCGATCAGTCAGCTCCAGTCTGCTAGTTCGTAATTAAATTTAGGACATACCTACAATGAAGTTGGTTATAAAATTACGGTATTAAAAAATTAAAACAAAATAATCTTTGAAGAAAAAATACGTTACTCACTTACATTTTTTCAAAATAAATTAAAAAGAAACAGCAGCTTAAACATCGAGTTAGTATTTATATAAGTTGCTATCATTAAAAAAAAATAGTTATTTGTTAAGCAAGGCTGCAAAGTTATTTTTTGGCGCTAGTACTTGTATTGAAACCAGAGCAAGCAAAGGAGCCTAGGATTATACAACATAAATATGTAAATATAGAATTCTGAGCGTAGCGAGGCTTTCAAAAGTACTTTGAAGAATTACTTTGCTGCCGAGCGAAACACACAACTTTTCACGTCACTACAGCGAGAAAAATTTTGTTTTTTGGCCAGCACAGTTATTCTAAGGAATTTTTAAAAACCCTTTCCACGCTAGCGGGCAAAACGCACTTTTGCACTCAGATTTCGAATGACAAACAGAACCTTTGTGCTTTTGAAGTGAAATGTAAATTACAGCTGCAGCGTTCTGTTTTTTTACCAGTTTTACTGGTATTTTTTTTGTTTTCTCAACTTTTTCCGATTTAAACCTAAATAATTGATTTCGTTTGTTTTCATTTCGTTTGGTTTTCTGCTATTTCTATGTTCCACCTAAATAGGCTCTACGCTAGTTAATTTCCACTGCATGCTACATACCATTTCATTGGGCCACCGAAGTCTGTAAATATTTCACAGTTTCATCGATGAAGCCTTGCAACTGCAATTACAGTTAGCTTGCTACGTAAATTAATTAGTTCTACACGTTTTATGCAGAATTTTAGGTATTCTCCATGCTCTAGATGGAAATGTTTGTTGAGAAATGAGAAACACGTACTTACACAATAATAAAATGAATAGAGGTGTACATAAACAGTCACAGTCTGCTCACAAAATTTCAAGAGAATCGGTTAAGAATCGCGACCTGCGGTGCTATTCACAATCATTCGGAAACGTTTCCGATCAGATCCCAGAAATTTCAAATGCAAATTGTTCGAATCTCAGTTTACTTTTATACATTTTGGAATAGAGAATCAAGTAAAAATCCGATCGGAAGAATTAATCACGTTTAAAAACTTATGAATATAGACTGAGATTCGAATAAGATAGGTTTAAAATTTTTGAAATCCGAACGTTTCCGAATGGTTGTGAATAGCCCTGCTGTAGAGGAAGACAAAGATCCGGACAGAAATCTGGACAGAGATCTGGACAGAGATCCGGACGGAGATCCGGACAGAAATCGGACATACGAAAGCATTTTTGTCGAAGCTGAAGCATAGACGCTTCGCTTGCTATCGCTCACTCGGTCGATTATAAAATCGAAAGTAACTTTGTCTTTTTGTCTGTTTGTAGGCTTTTCACGGCTAAACGGCTGAACAGATCTTTATGAAATTTGATAATTAGTTACAGTACATTAAAAGGAAGGTTTTTGAATGCTATTATCTGAATAAACTCTAAACTGAAACGCCAACGAAGTCGCTAACAGCTAGTCTTTTATATAACCTAATCTATTTATAGAGTAGTGTCAAACCGTACCTACCTCAGTGAAAATAAGTGCGAGAAACCTCTGTGTAACTCGACCCACTGTAGGTAATTAGGGGTCGGTGATTGGTCATTATTTCTACAGGTCGCGTTTATGTTTTCTTCGTATTTGATTTTATGTCAGAACAGGAGCTACGAGGAAAGACATTTTTGTTTCTACACCGTTAAACCAAGTGAATAAGTCAACTCGTATAGGCCGAGGGCCCTGATGTCATGCAGAGTTTCTAGGCCACCCGAGGGCCTCTGACATGACTTGATGAAAATTGTTAAATTACAAATAACCAGCAGGTGTAGCATGCGAATGTATGTCGACTCTTTTTTTTTTATGAGACAGACGTATGTTTACGCATAGCCCTGTCACTTTCTCGCACAACAAAAAGCGAGGAGAAGAATCATGTCACGCGCGCATGCTAGGGTGCAGGTGCCTACTACTGATTTTAGTATCCCTACTCCTAACAAAATTTTAAAGGCTGATTCTCTACACTGCATTATAATCAACACAATTTTTTCTATGGGACCAACCCTCAAAAACACAAAGCAAAAATCAGCTCTTCCATACATTTTCTCGCCAGTCAATAATTTTTTTTGGATGAAAGAGCTGATTTTTTTTTTTGCTTTTTCAGGATTTGTTCCATAGTAAAAGTTGTTTGTTATGATATAGAGAATCAGCCTTTAAAATTTTGCTAGTAAGTATAGTAAAATTGTGCTGTATGTGTCGTAGCCAACTTGCTTAATCAGCAGTTGGCAGCCTAACCCACTCTACTAGACTATTACTAAACTATGTACTTTGCCGTTCAACTAGCTTCTTGAATGATGTTCAGGTGGTGGCTAGTTGATGCTGAGCCCATTCATACAATAGGGTGATTATTTGACAATATGTGATACTATTTTTGACCGAAAAAATGTGTTTTGAATTATGTAGTTAAGATAAAATTTAAATCCGAAAACCCGTGAAACTAATTCACAATTTTGATAGACAAGATATTAAAATAACGTCTCCCAACCCTTTTTGTCAGAGCAAATCCGACTTGGACTGGTTAGGTTAGAAGGCTTAGGCGGAAGCGAAGCGAAGGAGAGCTCCCCCGCCTTAGCCTTTTATAACTACCTGAAACATCACCACTTAAATGACTGGTCAACGTTGTCGATACAAGTCACTTTACCTAGCCGTTCGATTGAGTGACTAAATATCATCAGGAAGCTAGTTGAACGGCGCCATTTTGTGAAAAGGCTAGGCTGTAATTAAGCCAGTTGGCTACGACACATACACCCAACCGTGCTCAAATTTTAGTCGAATTAACATACACAAATAACTAGTTGGAGCAGTTCCCCGATTTATGTCTTGGCCGCAGAGTTCCCCAAGATTCTGAGAGACCTTTGCTTGGCTCAGTAAATAAAAAACGATAGCTTAGTGGAAGTGTCCCGAATTTAATTTATTTATTATTTTTATTATTTATTATTATTAGTAAAATAGGCTTAGTGCGCATTTCCACTGAAGCGGAGACAAGCGGAGCGGAGCTCAGCAGTGCATGAATTGATCAATCACGATGAACATATAGAGATAGAGATAGAGCAGATAGAGATTTACAAAACATATAGAATACCCCATCATTACTTATTGTTCGAATGAACTCGTCCTGCTCACCTCATTTTGCGGGCGACAAATGCATGACTTGCTCCTCGCACGCTGCGAATAAGCATAATTATTGTTTGGCTAAGCGGCAGCAGCCGGTTTGCGTATTCATGTTTCCGTCAACGACTTGAACTTGCAAAATTATATTCTACTCTGTAAATTAATTTAAATAAACAAAATAAATTTAGCACAATATATTGTTAGCTGCAACTACATATATTGTTGTTAGTTATTTAATTTCATAATATTATTATTATTGGAACATTTCGCTATCTTACAATATATCTAATGATTGATATTTTTGACTAGATTGTTTATGTGCGATCTAACTTTTAATCATAAGGTCCCTGACTATATCAGTGCAGTGGTATAAAATACCTATCTTGTAATGTCATAAACATACAAAACAGCCATAGCAGTGTGTAATCCTTGTTCATGTTTTTTTTTCACTACCCACAATTATGATTTAACCTGACTTATTACATAACATTTAAGTTTAGCAATTAAGTTTTAAAAGGCGGTCCTAGCCTACAAAATAACTATTAATTTGTTTACTTGTGTCTTAGTCTCTAACGCTGAGTGTACAAAAAATGTTATACTTATGTGTTTGTTAATAAAGAAATTTTAAAATCAATCAATCACGATGAGCGGAGCAGAAATTTTGGGAGATTTAGAACATAGTGACAAGTGTGACAAGCTCTGAAGCTTGTCACACCGAAACCGATGTGTTGTTGTTAATTAAGAACTTAAGCGATTCTTATACTTAGTGCAAGTAGCCAAGTAATTGATCAATTCATGCACCGATGAGCTCCACTCCGCTCGTCTTCGCTTCAGTGGAATCGCACCCTTAAGGCCGTGGCACATATCAACTCGGTAAGGGATCGTCACCGTATCGACTCGAGCCGTGCAGTATTCCTTGTATGAAACTCCCTACTGCAACGCATATGAATCGAAATCCTAACGTAATTGTCTTACCTTGGTAAAGTTAGGCAAAACGGTGACGACCCCTTTTCGAGTTGATATGTGTGCTGTGCTACAACCTTAAAAGTATTAGGTAGGTACTTACCCAGCAATGGATAAAGAAGGCTATGGATAATGAAGAAATCAATAACTCCAGCTATCTTAGATTTGCTACAGATAATTACAGGCTAAAATAATTATTGAGTCTTTCACGGATTCGCGCCATAATAAATTTCTGGAATTGCCAAGTATTAAACAATAAACTGAATTTTATTTAAGAACTGATTTTATACCAACTAATATTGAAAAAACTGAAGTGACTTGTTTATTTTTACGCTTTTACGCGGTTATTACTCACCCGATCTTCACGACATTTGGCATTCACGTTGTCAGGGGTACCTACTTACAGAAAAGGATATAGGGTACTTTTTATCCCAAAAAACTTATGGTTCCTGTGGTACCCCGGGTGGAACCGCGGAGCGCAGCTAGTTTTTTCAAATAGGCGATTCCGTTACAATAGGTTTGCATGTAAGTACTTACTTAAGTATTTTCCTTTTTTTTAATGTGAAAAACATGACATGGCTCGCAGAGGTATAAACACCCACACTTCATCGGAAGAAATTCAGTCTCAAATGTGACAGGGTGCGAACCTGTCACTATGCTCCGTAATAATTACAGCAATAATGACATCACACAATTCACACTAAAAATACGTATTTAGAAGTTCACAAATGAACAAAGTTATGCGTTCCTGCGTAAAATGCAAAATGTTGGTATTTCAACCTAAATCCCTACTAAAATTAAAAAATCGAACGTAATTCTGTCTGTCTGTCTGTCTGTCTGTTTGTATGTATGTATGTCGGTCTATCTGTTTGCAGGCTTTTCACGGCTAAACGGATCTTGATGAAATATAACATTTAGTTACAATATATCAGGAGGATATTATATCAATAAACATATGTATAATATACTAGCTGCGCTCCGCGGTTTCACACGCGGTTAAAAAGTATCCTATCTCTCAAGTTGGATCGAACTGCACATGGTGTGCGAGTTTTATTATAATCGGTTAAGTGGTTTAGGAGTTCATTGAGGACAAACATTGTGACACGAGATTTATATATATTAAGAGATGATCAATATAGGTTATAATAGGTGTCTTCAAGTCTCGAGTGAATCGGTTTCTTCTAGGCAAGCGTGCTCCATCGTAGGCCGCATCACTGCTTATCATCAGGCATGTTGGCGGCCAAACGCAAGCCTATTCTTCGAACCTTCTGCAAGGCACTTACACGTGCTTAACTTCCCGTTACGACAACTAACGAGCCAAACATACGAGCCAAATGTGATTAGGCAATAATTATATTAGGTTAAGTTTTTGCCGTATTTATCGCCTGACAAACAGGACTACCTATTTCAGGCGAAATTATTTTATTGTTTCTAAAAAATGTTTGTATCTGATAGTTTTTTTCTTTACCATGTACTTTTTGAAATAAAAATTTATTACTTATTATTATTATTATTATAAACAGCGAGCCACATCCAGTGAGCCAGATGAAAAATAAACACAACCCTTTGATTAAGACGGTCCATAATTACCAGCCACCATGGGGTGTAATTCGGCCCATTGTGCTGTATTAATTAGTAGGTTTTCATAATTAGAACGAAGATACTCGTACTTATGTGGGAAGATGCGAAAATTATTTAGGGAACTAGCTAGCTGTGCCCTGCGGTTTCACCCGCGGTCCTAAAGAACTGTTATTTTTTTCGGGATTAAAGGTAGCGTAAGTCCTTTTCTGTACGGCTATCATTTAAGGCGCGATTAAACGACGCGGGCTAGCCCGATCCTACGCGAGCCGAGCCGTCCGTGGAGATGCGGCTTGGCTAAATACGGACGCAAGCCTGCTCGTTTGAACGACGCGGGGTAGCACGATCCTACGCCAGCCGAGCCGTCCGTGGCGGCTACACATCGCGCTGTTGAAAATAGATCTTCCTTCGTCGCGCGCTCTGTGACATCTGTTTAGACGGCGCGTATTAACACAAGCCGAGCCGCAGATGGCGCGCGCGCCTTTGATCTGTGTCGAAAAAACCGACAAGTGATGGATCGTGCGAACTTTGCCGAGCCGCGCCGAGCGCAGTTGTTTACACAGCGCGTGGCGCGGCGAACCACGAGCGGAGACAGGCTCGGCTCGCGTGTTTGCGCGCCGTTTAAACGCCGCTTTACATGAGGCAACGAGTTCTTTTTAAAAAAAAATCGGAACTTACATGGGGGAAAATGACGCTTTTTTTATCCGATTGCGCAAGAAGGAGGGTTATGTTTTTCATGTGTATGTATGTATGTATGAGGTTTCTATGGCACGCCCTACAGCCCAAACAGCTTCATGGATTTTGGCATGTGAGGAGTCATTTCAATCGTCTTGATAGTGGACGTGTGACATATATATATGTGACATAGGGTACATTTTGCAGCCGGGTTTTTGTTTTCCTTTTATAATGTTACTTGTTAATTTATGAGCCTTTACTGGGCGTTATTGCTTTCTCACTCGCACAATTCAGCGTTTCTAATAATAAAAAATACTGGGCGTGCAATTAAAAATCGCTCTAAAATAACTATTTAGCAAAAAATATAATAAAACGGTTTTTAAACTCATTTTAGTTTTCACAACTAGACAGAGAGGTCTTTATAAAGGAAAATGTAAAAAATAATATACTTCTAATATACTTCTATTTAGCATACCACCATCTTTAGCGTACCATTCTTTTTTCTTTTTTTTATGTAGTCGTCGTTTGACCACCAACTCGCCTGATGTTAAGCGACGTTGTGGTCTAAGATGGAGCACGACGACCTATAAGGTACTTATTCACTCTAGCCTTGAAGTTTAGTAGAGTGAAGAAGTACGCTTTAGTAGTTTGCTACCCGGTTAGCACTACCCGGGGACCACGTGTAGGGAATCAGAATAGAGTACACTCCTACGGACGTGGCGTAGCTCAGCCCCATTCAAAATAAATATTACGAAAGTAGTAAAAATATACTAACTTAATAATCTTTTTCTCCGTCGGCGCCGACTCCACTGCGCGCGGTCTAGCAGCGCTTAGTTTCGAGTTCTGATTTCTGCGTTCACCGCGTTCAGTGGGTTCATCGCCTAAGAAAAACGGAAAGGTATGAAAACTAAAATTCGTTTTTTTATTAGCTACCTACATAGTTATTACTCTTTAACGATTTTCAATTGCACACCCGGTCATTTATTTTTAAAAACTGAATTGTGCGAGTGAGAAAGCATGTGAAAGAGTACTGGCCAGTACCCTCGCAGTGTACTACTACAGGTAGTAGGTACTATGCCAGTTCGAGAATTATAGTTCGAGTATGATTTACATTATTATCTCTATGCTTCTTTTCGATTTTTAACGTACCGTAAGTACTTATTACCTACGTAAGTATTTATTTTATTTTAAAATTCCTTACCTACCTACTCACTTACAATGATCAAAGAAAAACAGAACAGAAGTTCAACTAATTACACGGCAAAAACTGAGTAAAATTAGGGTCAAATATAATTTTGCAAGAAATAATAACCAGGCGTAAAAGTGGGTTTTACCTTAAACTGCCTTTGCCTCTAAGAGGGTAAAGCCAAGAATTAAAACAACAATAACAGATGAAGAAATGAGCCGAATTTCAATGTAAATTGATCGGGGAATTAAAAGGCGGGAAATAATTTGTTATTTTAGTATTTGGTAGTGAAAATGCCGCCTGAAAATGTTTTTAGGGTTCCGTCTAAAAGTTTTATTTATGGCAATAAACGATGTACCTTCTTCGGGGTAGCTAGACAGTGTTTTGTCTTTTTCTTTCTTTTAAATTTTAGAACTCGATCGAAAAAGACAAAACACTGCAAAAGTAAAACTATTCCGAGGCAATACAACGTTTATTTTTAAGCGGGATTGAGTCTCTACACCAGAGTCGCCAACCCGCCGATACACCCGCGCGGCTCGATGCCGGCGACCTTATTTCTTGATGTATATTTGGCGTGTAAGTGTATTATGGCATGTATATTTGGGTTTTATTACTAACTGAATAAAATAAAAACTTACATGTACCAATATGTAAACAATAATGTCCATACAAACAAATTACTAACTACTAATACTTATGTACACCCTAGCTATTTCATACAAATGTATGTCGCATGAAAACTATTTTTTTTTTTCTATGAAAAAAGAACCGCGAACATTTTTTCGCAAATTCTTGTAGAACAAAAGTTGTTTATTTTGATTTACAGGACATGCATGACGCAAGTTACATTATAATGCCGGTTGTAGCGCCACACCGTATGAAGGGCTAAAGATAAACCTGAATTTTTTTGTTTGTTATCTAACTGCATAACAATTTGCAACCTACTGAGGTAGGTAGGTGAATAATGTATAGAAATCTACTGAACCCAATATAGTTGAGTCGAGCTCACGTTTAATTGGTTCCCCAGTTGCAGTGTTTGAAATGTCCCAGTTGTCGATCCAGCGGAGTCATTACTGTTCTACTGTAGGTAGGTATTAAGTACTTAAACCATTTTTTAACTGTGTAAAGGTGGAATACAAGCAAACGGTCCGCCTGATGGTAAATGGAAAGCAACTGCTAAACACCTGAAACATTAAACAACACAGTGAGTGGAGTCGATGCTTCACCGATTTGGATTAGTAAAATGAGTGTCAATTAGTAAAACAAGTGTACAAATGAGATTTTATCTTGGTCACTCTCACACCTATGACGTTTTAAACGAGAGCAAAGGACGAAAAAAGGTGTGATGAAAATTTCAAATCTCTGAATAGGGCCACAGGCTCATCGGTGCGGGAGTACCGTAAGGGAGCTGCGCATCACCAGCACTTTAAGCCGCATACACGGACAACATACTGATCCTGGAGGACCTCCTACCAGGCGAAAGGGGAGTCGTCCTATCCCTCTTTGCGGACGACAGCGCATACATCGCCTCGTCACGCAGCGCTACCATCGCCGCAGGCAGGCAGGCAGGCAGGGCAGGCAGGCAGGGTGCAGAGAGTCCTCAATATCCTGTCCAAATAGCTGAACAAGTGACGGATGGCCGTCGACGGTGGCAAGACGGCCGCGCTGCTGACCGGCCCGCAGCGAGGCATCCACCCACTACCAATACAGCTTAGAGGAGAGGACGTCACATGGGAAAGGACCATGAAGTACCTGGCATGGTATGCGCTATGATCGCCAGTCAGAAGAAAAGGTGATCCAGGTGATACAAAACCTCACACTAAGGATCACCTCGGGACTCGGGAGCCGGCCGGTACGTACGCAACGACGTCATCGCCCGGGGCGTGAAGACCAAAACGGTGGTGGAGTTCATGGTTCGATTGTGTCTCGCAACATGTTAGCTCGAGCCGACAACGGACCACATCCCCACCTACACAACATTGCTCCGCTACACTCACGCCCCTCTGACGTACGTACATGGCGTACTCTCCCTCGAGATCTCGTAGTGACTGGTCAGGAGGATGAAGAGCGATCTAGCGATAAAGATGAAGATGAGGCCCGAAGAGAAGGAGGAAGGAAGAAGAAAGAGAAGAAGAACGCTCCACAAAGCCAAGATGTGGCCACCGCCACCATATCTTTTATATTCCGCGACCAGAAGAGGGCGCTTGAGATGCCACCCGGCTCGCGCTGGGACGGTACTCGCGTTCTATAAATCCCCTGGAGGCTGTGTCCCTCAGAACTCAGCCTCGGCAAAGGGGTATACCTCGAGGCTGAATCCTGACTCCCCCAACAAGGAAGGGAGAAGAATCACGTGATGATGAACCTAAGCAGCTGGTTGAGGATAGTAGGAAACTAGGTTAGTACTTAACTGATGCAAACGAAGCATAGTCTTGTACTTACTTCGTCTTAGCGAGAAACACGGGGGATTCCCGAAGTGGGCGTTTATTCAGAACGCAAACAATGTAAAAATAGAATAATTATTACGAGTAGGTGCCAAATTGAGGAACATTTTAATGCTATTTTTAAGATCTCGTGGAGTAGATAAGTAACTGGGGTTTTCCATGGTATAATAATATACTCCGCCAGGTATAGCATTCGGGTCACGTGGGCAACACCTAGTGACGTCAATCTATGCATAAGCAAGACCGAAATAAGTCATTTACAAATAGTTCGAAAGAGACGGATGACGATGACGAGTGACGTCATTACGTGTTTGCTCCCGGACTGCTAGACCTTGTTTTTTGGATCATGGGTTTTCCTACCTACCCACTATTATTTCGGTGCCCACCCACATTGTTTTAATTGTATCGTCACGTCTTTCCCCGAGGGGGCTGGTAGAGGTGTAATACAACACCGACATTTTGCCGGACGATATTCAGTCCCAAATGTGACAAGGGGCGAGCCTGTCGCCATACACCGGGCTCCAGTCATGTAGCAGATGACATACAATACGCACATACTATGTTCACACAATGAACAAATTGGTGCGTGCCATCGGCTGGGTTCGAACCCGCTCCCTCTGGCTTGAGAGGCGGACCTTCTCCCAACTAGGCTGCCATCGCTTTTTTAATTTCGCTAATTGTTAAAAGTGCAATTAAATACCGGAAGAAGATTATTTTTGTATGAGTTCAGTAATGATAATATTATATTTGCCACAGAATACGCTCTATATTAATAATAGTACCTGGATGGCCGAGCTTTGCTCGGTATTTCTTTTTTTTTTTAATTGTGTTTTTTGGAAAATAAACAATTGATTTTAGTCTAACCTCAAAGCAAACACTCATTGACTTCCTGTTACTTTACAACGCCATCTGCTGTTGTGTCGTTAAAGCAATTAGTTGCTCACAAAAAATAGTATTATTATTCGCCAATAGATGTCAGGAAGAGTCATATTTTTCAGTTGAGACTACTCAAACGCCTCCTTTTTGTTATTTTTCTTCTAGTTGATTATTGATAAAACACGAATAAAATGACATTTTCTAAAAATGATTCCTAGCTAGATCGATTTATCGCCCCCGAAACCCCCTATATACTAAATTGTATGAAAATCGTTGGAGCCGATTCCGAGATTCCAATCATATATATATATATATATACACAAGAATTGCTCATTTAAAGATATATGATTTGTATTGATCGCTTTGAACGGCACGTCACTCTCAAAATGGCCGTCGCCAGTGCTGCCCCATTAGCTGCAAGTAAGTACGGTAGTAGCGCGAACTAAAATTCGCTGCTCATTGTGAAAACAACCCTAAGAATTTGCCTACGCAAAATGTGAAACTAAAAACCTACCAACTTAGCTAAAAATATCGACTGCTCAATAAACATGCTCGTTATTCAACTAAAAGGCAAACAAGTAGGTAATTCGATCGGCTCTATCTATTGCGATCAAACGTAATCGTCTTGACATCGATATTGTTGTGATATAAAGGATTAGGTACGATTCCATAGTTTTGTTTGTTACTTTTTGGTGACTGCCTACGCGGGTCACGCAGAACAAATACTTAATAAAATACTCGTAGTTGGGAAAGGGCAAGGTTAATTCTTTTTTTTTTTGTGCAGACTGCTAGAACACGCTAAAGTGTGGTGGCTCTACCTGAGTGGATTTTCATCTACCTGAGTGGCTTCAAGTCTCAAGTGAATCGATTTCCCCTAGGAAAGTGTGCTTCCGCCGCATAATTGCGCCAAGTGGTAATCCCAAAAAATATTGTACCTACCATACACAATACGGCTCTCCGAGAGAGTAATTCGGTTCACTTTTTTTCGTCCTTGTTGCTCTCGTATGAATAGTCATAGGTGTGAGAGTGACCAAGATAAAATCTCATCTCATCTCACGCGCAGGAATAGCCCCCCTGAAGCATGGTACAGTATTAAACTCCGCCAGGTATAGCACTCAGAAATACGTAGTGTCAGTCATAGTATCAATCATAGTGTCAATCGTAGTCAATCGATGCTTGCTAAGTCATTTACGATAAGTTCGAAAGAGACGGATGACGTCATTATGTGTTTTTTTTTTTTTGGATCATGACCTGAAGATAGTTTATTAAAGGTGTACAGTAACAAGTGAGGTTCACTTTTGTAGATGGTGAGCCGGTCGGATAAAGACAAGTCGGTTGCCACATCTAGTCGGACCGAATTCTGGGGCCCGGCGGATCAAACTTGGCGTCCGATCGGACCGACCTATAAAATCGACCGAAGTATGTTTTTTTACCTCTGACTTAAGCAAGAGGTACCTACCTCCTCAAAGCTTGTGGAGCCAGAACGCTTTATAAAACACTTATCAATACATGACAAAAACGAACAGTTAAAATAGCAGATTGTTAAACAAGGGGATAAAATGGCACATTAAATACGAGGTAAGTCGTTATGTACTTAGTCTTACTCCCGAACGCGGGAGTACTCACTTCGATTCGATCCCTTTTTTTCACTTCGATTGCGAGAAAATAAAAAATCGAATCCAATATTAAAAATAAGTTACGGTCAACAATTCTATTTGTAATTTGTAAAAAAAAAAAAACTAAAGATTTCGCGCCAATGTCTTTTTCTTCTATAGTCGCAACGTAATAGTTATACGCATTCTACCAATTTCAGAAAAAAAAACTTTTTCCCTCATAAGAAAATATACCTACCTACCTCCTATTTCTTCGCTCTGTTAAGCTACAGACGAACGGATAGACGCGCTGACGGACTTTTTGAGCAAGAGAAGTGAAAAAGTTATTTGACTTATTTAAGGAGCTGAACCTTTCTTTTCTTGGTTGATTGACAAATCAAAGCTTACAAAGCTTTTAAAAATATCTAAAAGCTTACAGAGATAACAGCCTGGTGATTTACCGCCATCTGTCGAACTATTTGGAAACTTTATTAATTCCTATTTCACGTTGGACTCTCAGGTTAGACTAGATTTGACTAGATGTCGCTAAAAATCAGTACAGCTAACGAGAGTAGCAGTATTTTTATATAGTCTATAACAATACTGAATGAATAATGTTGTGATCATTTTCTGTTCATTCGTTAATGTTGCCCAAAAACTGACTTTACAGCTTTTCAGGCAAAATTGTAAGCAACACAGCAATTTAAATTTACAACATTTATGAATAACAGGAAGACAGTGCGTGTCACGTAACACGCTGATGGTAGATTTTAGATGGATTTAATAAATTTTCATCGTAAGTTTGTACTGACTTTGAATTTTGATCTTTGACATAAACGTACATCCTACTAATATTATAAACGCGAAAGTTTGTAAGAATGGATGGATGGATGGATGCATGGATGGATGTTTGTTACTCTTTCGCGTTAGAGCAGCTAAATAGATCTGGGTGAAATTTGGCAAGGAGATAGATTATAGTCTAGAATAGCACATAGGCTACTTTTTAACCGCGGGTGAAACCGTAGGGCGCAGCTAGTAATTCCATACATTCGAGAAACATTGCGTAGATTTAGTTTTCAAATGTGGCAGCATTTTGAGGCAGAAGTCGGTCACTTTCATTCATTCATTTTACTTCATTCATTCATTGTGAAACGCGGATCCAGAAATCATGTCTGCCGTTTGTGATTTTTGACGTAAATATTGTGAAAAAATATATTTTTGTTTGTTTCTGCATTGTGATTTGGTGCTATTTTGTTGTTTTATAATGTGTATGTTGGTGCAGTGATCTGTTCACATGAGGCTATTATATAAAACTGGTCCAATGGAGTCTCTCAGAAAATGGTTTTACAAACCAAAGGTAAGTACGTCAACATTGTATTCCTCGTGTATTTATCCTCTAGCGATTCAGACCAGCGATTTCTTTGTTTCAAATCGAAGTTGGAACATAGTTTGTTCGTTTGGACAGCTATTATTAGGCGTAGCTTTAATTTCCAAAGTAATTTAGTCATTCTTTTTGAAATTGCAGACGATTCAATATTCTACAGCAGGCATTGTTACGGATGCATTACAATTGCGTTAAAACTGGTTGTACTCTAGAGAGCGTATTCGCGAAGGTATCTACGATTATTGCGTTACGTCACGGTTGTTTGTATAAATTCGAGGCCTTGTGGTTTAAATGCAAATCAATGAGCACCTGTTTCAACATTGTTATGATGTCGCCCTGTTATTGTAGGAGTGGTTAGGACTTGTGCTAGTTTTAAGGAAGGAGTGGATGAATAAGTGTAAATATTATTAGCAAGATTATATTTGAGAGTAATTGCCTACAACACCATAAAGCTCTACTTAAAATAGTTTGAACTGTTTATAGCATGACTGCGGAGGACGAGGTTTTGACAGTCATAGAGGCCTTGGTCGTAATTCGATTTACCATTAACATAACAATTTTTACTGGGCAGGTATACTTAGTGCTGTTATTAACTGGTATTGTTGTCATTGTCAAAAATACTCCCTTGAACTTATTGTTGACCTGTCAGACGGGTTTGTATTTTCCTCTTAGGAGTCACCTTCCTGTTGTATAGGATTTTTGCTGTCAAAACAAAGCTAGCGCTCCTATTTCTGGCGCTTGCAATAGTATCTGTCATTGTCTGCCTCATAAGAATAGTCATGAGTGTTTAAATTTAATTACCATGAACTAGAAAAGCTACTGCTAACATAAAATTGTCATGCAACTTGTTGGTAGCATGGCCTACCCGCAGTGAACTAACTGCAGGTTTGCTGCAGTGCTAAAATATTTGTGATGTTGTCTTAACTATTAAAACATGCAGCACCATAATGCACTAAAGAAGCTACTCCAATCATAAAATTGTCATGCAATTTGTTGGCAGCCATGGCCTGCCCACAGTGAACTGACTGCAGGTTTGCTGCAGTGCTAAAACATGTGATGTTGTCTAACCAAACTATTCAAACATGCAGCGCCATAATATTTAATTACTTGGCTAAGTATTGCTTATTCAGAAATCAGAATTTATTGATGACTCCAATAGTTGCAGTTCAAAATTTGTCATTGTCAAAATATTAAGTGGCCAATACACCAGTATGCCAACTTAGTGTGGCTAAGCCCGTGCAATATAAAAAAAGAATGAATCAATAACTGTCTAATGGCAACATTCATTACACTACCCAATTTTAGCATGCTAGCTCACCTAGCATACTGCAAATTGGAATATGTAAGGACCACTTTATCTGTTTCTTTGGAATCATACAATTTCAATCTTTACCCATGTAATAGGCAGTGGAGACATCTTGTGCGAATACATGCTCCTAGACCCACAAGTTTAGGCAATGTATTGGTTGTCACATTATAATTTTAAAATAAGTAAGTACATTTTAACCTCAGAGAGGCAATTCAGCCTAACATCGCCAAAAGTAAACTTGACGGTTAACATTGAACTAGCCTCAAAGAAATGGAAGGGGAACAGCTCAGTATAAGTAATATTTTACAATCGTCTCACCAGTAGTCCAGCACACATTTGGGAGAAATTAGTGATACTGAGCCACCTATACTTTTTTATAGTAAATTGAGGTCAATGGTTCAGTTAGCTTTGGCTATGGCTAGATGAAGTACCCTCCTATTCGCAGACATATTCACAAAAGTTGTTCTTCTATGGTTATACTAAGAAGGAAGTTTTGGTTTGTGATTCATATCTGAAAAAGAATTGCTAGGTTTTGTTTAAATTACTTTGTTTATTTGAGGAAAACATTAAGTGAAATAATGATTCAGTATGTCATTTTTAAACTAAGTTTGTTTTTCCCAATTTGTAAACAGAAAATTAAAATTTGGACCAAATATCTTGGTTTGGAGTGTAGGTGTGTTGACCATATAGAATATAGAGGACAATCTATATTGATCAAAACATAGATTATACCTGTTGCACCGAGGCTTCATCCACTATCTTTAATTATGAATTTTAAACCTCCGCAAAACAAAGGTGATTGATTGATTCTTGGTTAATGGCTTCTGTGTCTAGTTGTCACAATTCTGCCAATGTCCGTTTCATGCTAGTTTCATAGACTTATTGGAGTTTGGGTAATTTTTTTTTTTTAATTTGTACGGTGTCTCTGAGGGAGAATCCCAAGGAGTTTGAGCGGTCAAAAGATGATTCCACTAAAACAGAAAGGACAACACAATTTGTTAGTATTATCTATACAGAAACTATGTATAATTGAGTTAGTACTTACATAAACATATAATATTTACAGCTTAATATTATTAACACGGATAAATTTACAAAGAATATTATACAGCTTAGGGTGGGAGGAACAAGATAGTAGACATTTAAAGGAAGTAGGACAGGTAAGTATAAAAACAAAGGTGAGTTTAATGTGTAAGTCCAAATCTGTGGCATGAAAACTTCCAAATGGAAAACCATATTTGATTTAGTTTTTTATCTGAAAGATAGGTAGACTGCATAGATATTGTTTATATATAATTGTCTAGAGTATTTTAACTTTGTTAATTATACTTACTTGTTCCAGGATAAAAGTTTGTTTGTAAGTAAATACTTTTACTTTACTTAAGTATAAAAGTATTTTTTTTTTTGTTAAATTAGTTTCTCTAGATTCCTTTTTAAAAAATTCTTTGAGAACATGACTAAAATTGTCTACTCTTGTCTTAACTGCTTGCAGCTCCAACTTTTGCTGTTGGAAAAGACTTTCATAAGGGTGTTAATGCATTTATGCTACCCCCACATTATTATGCTTGATCCTTCTGTTTTAAATAAAAAAATTTTTTCTGTTTAAAAATAAACAATTTTAATAATTTTTAACCAACTGTGCAAGTAGGAGGGTTGTTTTTCTAGTATTTGTATGGATGTAAGGTTCATTTATTTCTCATTACATCTACTCTTACAGAATTAACCTAATACAAATATCATATGTATGTAAGTATGTGTGTATGGACATATAATATACATATATGTATTATATATGAGGTTTCTTTGGCACACCCTACAACCTAAACAGCTAAATGGATTTCGACACGTGAAGTGTCATATGAATCGTCTTGATAGTGGGAGTGACATAGGGTACAACATTTTAATTGTAATCGGAGAGTCAGATTACATTTTGCAGTCAAATTACATTTTGCAGTCAAATTTTTAGCTTATCTTTTAATAATGTTACTTGTTTATTCATAATGTATTAAACATCTGTAATAAAATATTATAAAATCGAAGTAACCTTCCAGACCAGAAAGTTACATTCTCATAATGGTGAGTTCGCAAAAATTTGAATTTGCAGCATGTTGAATCCCAAATGCTAGTTACTCTGTCTGTCTGTTTGTTGGCTTTTCACGGTTAAACGGGTCTCGATGAAATTTGATAATTAGTTACAGTAGGCATATCACGTGGAAGTTTTTTGGATACTGTTTTCTGAATAAACACGAACGAAGCCACAGGTAATATTATAAATGTGGAAGAGTTTCGCAAAAAGGGCTTAATGGATTTGGATACAATTTGGTATGGAAATAGCTTAAATCCTGAATTAACACAATAGGCTATTGACAATTAACAGTGCCTGTGCAACAACGGATAAAACCGCGAGGCAAAGTTAGTATTATTTACACTAATATGGGTAGTTATCGTAGTTAGTAGATGGACGGACAGCGGATTATTCATATTAAGTAGGTCCTGTTTTACCCTTTGGGTACGGAACCCTAAAAAGGATAATTCAAAATCAATTCATTATAAAATATACGGAGTGATCATGTAACAAACAAAAAAACATGGTCAAATTGAAAATATTTCCTCCTTTTCTTTGAAGTCTGTTAAAAATGTCCTGCTCCATACAACATATCGCTCTTGGTCCCTCCTGAGATTTAATCGACTGCAA
Source organism: Peribatodes rhomboidaria (assembly GCA_911728515.1). Taxonomy (NCBI): domain Eukaryota; kingdom Metazoa; phylum Arthropoda; class Insecta; order Lepidoptera; family Geometridae; genus Peribatodes; species Peribatodes rhomboidaria. The sequence goes on from OU452190.1 coordinate 7,549,202, forward strand.
TAAAAACCAATCCATCTCAAACTAATTTGTATTTTACTCGATTATCTTTATTACAAGGTACTTAGAGGTGATACATAATTAAACTGTCAGAGTAGAACATAATTATTACATTACGTGTTTTTATAAACACATGCTTAAGGCTCAGTTTCAATGGTCGCATTGAAAATTGAGGCCCGCATTGCCCGCATGCGTGATGTTTTCGGGTAAGGGCACTTCCTGTCATGCGGGTCGCTGCCGCGCACAGATCTGGACGCTCCTGGTCACACGCAGGACAAAGATTTCGTTTGCTACTGCAGTGTCGTGCGTGTTGCCAGTGACTAGTGCCTCGGCGTACTATGACCATGCGTGCGACCCGCGTCACAGTAAAAACAACACTGAAGGTAGAAGAATGCCACCCGCATCCGGTTAGCACGCCTGCGGGCTCCGCGCCCGCAGCCTATCTGCGTTCCGCGCGCGTGCTGCCCGCATGAGAATATGAGAGAGTATGTATGAAATGATAGGCTGCGGGCAGCCCGCAGGCGGACCAGTAAGCTTAGCATGCGCAACGCGACAACGGTATGTCGACTCTCTTTGTTAAGACAGACGTATGCATACACAAAGCCTTGTCACGTTCTCACTTGACAAAAAGTGACGAGAAGAATTTCGTCGCGCGTGCATGCTAGGTCTGCAGATTCGCGTGCGGGCGTAAATTGGCATGATAGGAAAAGGGCCTGAAATGATGCCGGCAGCCCCCATCCAGACCAGATCCGTGCGCAGGCGGAAACCCGCACGACAGGAAAAGGGCCCTTAGTCGATGGTACCCGCAATCCGCATGCGGCTTGAGAGGTATTTTGTATTTTCGCATGCCATTGCTCAAGGCCGCCTTTGGGCAACTGCATGCTGTACCTATGCTATTCAACCGAAGTATAGAAGACGAACTTTCATTAGGCGTTGCCGCGCATGCTAGGAGTTCCCTGAACGCAGGGTAATTATCGACTAATGAAATTGAGCCTACGTATACATACCCTGCAATCATCTTGTCATTCATTACATATGCGTTATCACTTCCAACCGAGCATGAGTGTCGACCTTTTCTTATCACATCGCTAACGTTATTAATGTGAAAGTGCTGTCCTTAAGTTTGTCACCGTTTTGACGTTTAAACGGCTGAATCAATCGTGGTAAATTTAGGCAAGGATATAGTTTACATATTATACATATCATCAATTCATGACTTAATTGTCCATTGCATTGATGTTCCAGACATGCAAAGGTTGTCTGGAAGAGATCGCTCTTAAGCGATAAGACCGCCCATTGCGCCTTTATTTTTAGTGTTTAGTTTAGATTTATTTGTATTTGGTGTCAATAAAGAGTTTTTGTATTGTATTGTAATAAGGCAGGATTCTGCAGGACGCAATATTGCTTGTAATTTCTGAAGATTGTAGGAAAAATCGAAAGTCACGTTAAAAGCCACACTGCGCAGGATTATTGAATGACTCAATCCTTGATAAGTGATATTCAGCTGTTAATCTACCAATGAATGCATGACGTCACATCTTCCGCCTCTTTCTATCTGCAACAGTGTCCGCCATCTGTCCCGCTCGTTCACTTTCACTTTTTTTCGACGCTTTCTCAAGAGCGGGCGAAACTCGACCGTGTTTGCCAAATGTTCGCAAATCTCGTTGGCGGCAGCATTCAATAAAGTCGAACTTGTTTTACACGTAACAGATTTCTCCTAGCATTGTTTTATTGTTCGATTTGAAGATTATGTTTGGTAACTGGTAATACCTATTAAGTGTAGGGATATACAGTAAAGGTAGACCATGGTATAGTAATATACTCCGATATTATAGCATTCCGGTCACGTGGGCAACACGTAGTGACGTCAATCGATGCTTAAGCAGGACCGAAATAAGTCATTTCAAAATAGTTGGAAAGAGACGGATGATGATGACGAGTGACGTCATTACGTATTTGCTCGCGGAATGCCAGACCTTGTTCATTTTTGATCATGGGGTAGGCTATACACCTACTTACGGGTAAAGACTTTTAAGATAGTGCCGCTAAATGTATCTAACAGCCGCACCGCACTCGTTAATAACCACTTGAAGTCAAATTCTTAAACTCTCACTAACTAAAGATTTTCTATGGAAATCTAGTACTTAGTGCTCAAGTTCAAGTACTCATTAACGCTTCTGAGTGAGGCGGTTAGACGGGTCAACTTCAAAAGCGCGTAATAATGGACTTGCTGGCCGTTAGGGCCCGCTCACACGATGGGTTGCAATGACAGCGTGGCGAGCCACCGCCATACATAGCTTTGCCACTAAAACATTATATTTATATTAAGAAATTTACCAACTAGACCGTTTACATGCTACATTAGCCAAAAAAACAAGGGCATTCAGCAAACACGTAATGACGTCATTGTCATTCGTCTCTTTGGAACTTGTTATATGTTTTATTGTTATATGTTAAGTATATGACTTACTAGCTGCGCTCCGCGGTTTCACCCGCGGTTAAAAATATTATAGACTATAATCTATCTCTGTGCCAAATTTCATCCAGATCTGTTTAGCCGTTCTGGCGTGAAAGAGTAACAAACATCCATCCATCCATTCTTACAAACTTTCGCGTTTATAATATTAGTAGAATAGTAGAATAGGATTTCGGTCTTGCGATTCGATTGACGTCACTACGTGTTGCTGAATGCTATACCTGGCGGAGTAAAATATTATACCATGGCATGCTATATGTACAGGCCTTGCGGGTCATTCAAACGACGATATTGGAGGAAAACATGCACGCCGGATTAACACCGCATTTTGTTTGAGAAGTAATTGCATCCTCACCCATTCGCCGCCACGGCGTTCCAAAATTGCCGCTGTCTCGTGTGACTTGACCTTAACCATCAACTCAACTATTAGCCAAACAATTATTTATCAATTTGAAGTTTCTTTGTCCAAATAACTTGCTTATCACCTTATCAGACTCCAACACGGTTGACCACGGTTGCGCTTGCTGCGGTTTTGAAATTTTAACTTTGAACGTACGATATAGAGCTATGTGATAATATTGTCATTAGCATTAATTAGCATCCTTATCGTGCATTACTCTATGGTGCATTGCAGATAACTCGCTCAACATTCAAATGGTTTTATGTCATGAAAGTATCCATCTCTTTCTATCTCTTTTTTTTTGTCTAAGTCAAGAGATAACCATGGGACAGATTTTATTATCATTTGAAGTTTTTTTTCCTGACCACACATCTCTACGAGTTATGTCGGCTTGATGACTTGAAAAAGCTAGCTTTGTGATAGCTAGCTTCTAATTTCTTCAGTTATCCACTCTGTCTTTGTAAGAGCATGCTAGTTTTAGGTATAAAAGCAAATTCGGGTGTGCCACGAATCTCTAGCCGAATAACCGTTGCGGGATGCCGCTGGATACGAGCATGGTATAATAATATACTTCGCCAGGTATATTCGCATTCCGAGTCAATAGCGGTCACGTGGGCAACACGTAGTGACGTCAATCGATGCTTAAGCGAGACAAAGTCATTTATTTACAACAAGTTCGAAAGTGACGGATGACAAGTGACGTCATCACGTGTTGGCTACTAGAATGCTAGAGCTTGTTTTTTTGGATCATGGATACGAGCAGCGCAAGTCCGGTCGTTGTGGTGATCATTGGGGAAGGCCTTTAGTTTGTCCAGTAGTGGACCTCTTCCTGCAGAGGTGATAATGATGAGAATGTTAAAAGTCATTACTCATCAACCATCATACATACATCATCAAAATTGTTTAAAATTGTTAGCTATCAAATTCTCATAGTCATAAAGTCACATGACAAAAATTCACTGAAATAAGTAGACGTATTATATTATTCTGTGGCCAGACAAAGCCTGGAAGCCGAAAATCTGCAAAGCCTATTTGCTGGTAGAGCAACGTCAAATATTGCGATTGGAATAAAATAAACATAGATAGTGCCCAATTAGAGACTTGGCGACCCGTTGTCTGTGTAAAGAAAGTTATCTTTCCATTCAGTTTCCGTGTAATCTCTTAGAATAATAACGTGTACTGTTATCATCATTAAATGATTGTGTCAGATCTTATCGAGTCACTGTTTTTAGCCTTCCTCCTCCAACTGTGTATCTCTGAAATTAATTTACTTAAGTATCAGAGACCGCGAGTCACTGTTGGACCAATAATAGACCCTATTCCTACAAATCGAGATATTTTCTAGTCTTTGTCTCTCTCGTTTCAAAAGTCATAGGAGTGAACGTGACCAGGTGGGCAGTGCAGCTAAGCTCAGCCGATGCGTAATTTAACCGTTGATGTTGCGTTTGTCATAAAAAATCGGACGGGAAACGACTCTTTATCATTAAGAGTCCGGCGACCTAACTAATTTAGACCTAGGCGAACTAGACTAACTTCGCATTGGCTTAAGGTATTCTATAGCCATTTCGTCTAGGAGAAGAAGACGAGTGAAGAGAGCGAGTAATGATACTGACGAACCTCTAAACTTACCTACAGAGTGACAAGGTGCAATTTTTTTTTTATGACTTTTGCACTACTGTAATCATTCTTAAGTAACTAAGAATTTCCCTTGTATTATTGATTCATTTATTAGCTAATGATGTAGACAACCTCCCTATGTAATGGAATTTTTGATTTGCTTTGTCTACCTATTGAATAAATCAGTCAAAAGTGACCCCTTAAAATGCGGATATTTTTCATAGCTCTATTTTCGCTTGAGAACGTTTTTAAAAAAAACCAAGAACATAGGGGCGAAGATATTGTTAATTTGATTGTACATGCTAAATTTCATCATAATCTGACAAACGGTTTTCAAGAAATTTGAGTAGTGCGTTTGTATGGAAATTTCAGAACGTCGCGGCCCTCTTAATGTCTCACAAACGTACCAGCTAGACTACCGGTGACACGTTTGTAAAACGTTAGTGATTGTTCGCCGATCTCACCCATGTCTTAGCATAGACCCGTCATCGTCAGCTTCCCTGTCTGGCAAGTGGGGCAAACAGATATAATGAGACCAACAAAAAGTTAGGAACAGTTTTTCTGAAGTGGATGCGCGTTGCTCCCGGACAGATCCCCATCGTCCCGACACGATGGCGCGACGACCTCTGGAGGGTTGAAAAAGATTGAACGTTACTGTCTCATGACAGACAGAAAATAATTAAGTCTCATGCCCAGCAGTGCAACAAGCGTGGTTAAAAATAAGATTTCAAAATTGTAACATTAGACATGTAATAAGAGAGTATTCTGTGCACTATATACCTAGACGAAGTTATATTGCCCAGGAGTAGATTACAGTATGGCGCCGGCGCGCGCAACCTTATTCTTATTCTATTGAAGTATCCATGCACGTTCATTGAAGAATGTAAGATACGTTTATTAGAGAAATTCTTGAAATATTTTATGTACGTGTCGGGATATCTTTTTTTTATTTCTCGTCTGTGTTATGATTTACGATTTTTATTTTATATTTTCTCGTCTTAACCCGTAGCAAAATATTTTTTTTAAATTAATTGATTAATTAATTTTTTTGTTAATTTATATAATAGCGCGGATTCAATCCCTCTCTGCTGCTTCTTGCCTTTCCATGGCCTAAAAAATCTTAAAATAACAACTAGTACCTACGTAGATTATCGTCAAGCTAGTCAATAAGTAAAGTAGGTACCTTCCAAATCTTCGTGGTCCATCTTAGGCCACACACATCGCTACATTAGGCAAGTTGGTAGTCAAACTGCGACCCATGTATATTCTAAAATACGTAGGTATTGTAAAAAAAAAAACTTGATTGCCTTATAACAATCGCGCAATAAAAAGAAAAATCTAGCGACAAATCATTCATCACAAGCGCTTCACAGCCGTTTGGGAGTTACGAGGAAAGGTGAAGGAAAAAACACACGAAAGAAAAAAAAACCCGGCTGCAAAATGTACCGTATGTCACTTCCGCCATCAAGACGATTCAAATAACACCTCACATGTCGAAGCTGTGTAGGCTGTAGGCCGTGCCAATCCTCACACATACCTACACACACACACACACATACACACACCCACATACACTCGAAAAACATAACCCTCCTTGCCTGAACCGCAGTTGGATATAACAGTTTATTTTTCGACATTTATTGGGTATCAAAAAGTAAACGATCGATGTTCTGTAATGACTCGAACCACGTGATAACGCGACCCTGCTGATAAACAAATGATGTCAATACTCCATATCGCAGCGCATCATTCATACAATGTCGCTTGCAATTTTCAAGGCTCATTAGATACTGGCACATAATTAAATTGGGTACTTTTATTCAATGAGTAATTTTTAGCTGGAAAGTAACGCGTGCAGTGAATTTCGACTTTCGACGTTACACTTTAGGAAGTAGACGAAATAGGATTTGATGGGTGAGGCAATTAGGAAAAGGGCATTGTAGGAGTGGAAAAATTAGGAATTGGATAACTTTGGAAATGGACAATGTTAGGAAGTGGACCATACTGACCGGATGACACTACGACGCGACTGATGGAAGTACTTATGCCATTGCGCCATTACTTAAAAATTAAAGTAGGGCTTGAACTGTGTCCCTATGTTTAAATTTTGTCTAGTTAAATTTGTTTTCTGGGTGTTTGAATTCAGCGGAAAAACCGGCCATTTTTTTAAAGTTTTTGAACGCTTGTAGGTATCTTTTTTAATAATTAATTTATGAAAAAAAGCAAGTTATAGGAACATGCTTATAGTAACCATAGATACTCAGAAAAATACATGACTCTACCGGTATTATCTAGTGAGAAAACAGGGGACTATGTTTGTATGGAAAAACGGCCCTTGTGTTTCCTCTGAAGAATAACTACCAACTGTGAACCTATTATAATATTATCCGTGCATGACATTTATTCATAAATAATACTTTTTAAGGTTCCGTACCTCCAAAGGAAAAAACGGAACCCTTATAGGATCACTTTGTTGTCCGTATGTCTGTTTGTCAGGACCCTTTTTCTCAGCAACGCGTTGAGGTATCAAGCTGAAATTCATATCAAATACTTAGGTCTACTGTCCCATGGAGCTGTGAAAAAAATCAAACTTCTAAGCCAACGCAATCAAAAGATACTTACAGCCGTTTATGCTGCAAATTTTCTACACTCGCAAGGGAATCGAAACCTACAGGGTACTTCGTGAACAACGCGAGCAACGACTTATAGCACAGATAAAGAAAAAAATTCGAAAAGCATAAATTGTTTGTTACATCATATACTTACTTAATAAAAATATGTTTTAATAATTTTAAACTTCCTACTACTCACAGGTTTGTAATACGGAACCCTCAGTGCGCGACTCTGACTCGCACTTGGCCGACTTTTTGCACTTAGTACCGGTATATCGCTTACACTGTAATATAATAATGGGTATGTTTAGCAAATTCCCACCATTTTGTTTTAGGCATACCTATTCGCGAATTGGAAACTGTTTCTTGGAAGCAACAGTGTAATGACCGGACGGTTCCATTCTCAGTTCTTGGCCAATGAGTGCAGCATCGGGGGTTCGAGGTCTCGGTCATTTATTTGTTCTTTGTTTGCAATTTGTTATCAAAATTTAGGTCTTGAAAGTTTGAAAGCATTTTGCCATTCAGGTTCACGTCTTACTTTCACTTTTGTTTGTCTGCATTCCAACGCTTCATTGCCTAGGCGATTGACGTTTCTTTTTTACGATAACCTTGAATTACGTAGCTTAGGCACTTAAACGAGTAGCCCCATAAATAAAGAAACTTTGGGCGGTTTCCGCTGACCACTCTATCGATAGTATTTTATACCTAGCTCAGTCCTCGTAGAATTAGGACGGCGGACATGTGGACATTGTATGGAAGGCAACAATATATGCAACTGCGTCTCAAATAGCGTAGAAACTGCTGATAAACAAATGACTGCTAAAACTTAGTCCATTCTAAAGATTCTTTAGCAGCTGTTCAGCACAACTGCAGAAAAAAAACCACTGTTAACGAAATCGGCATGAAAGATAACACTATATTTGGATTTAAAACCGTGTTCTAACAATTCTAGCATTATTCAACGGCCAGCCATTTCGATTCAGTTTTGACTTCAATCCGCGGTGACCGAAACGTGAAAAACTTCTATTGTATGAATGACGGTACTAGGTGACAGCCACTAGACCATGACTGTTGGGTTGTTACAAAAACATTATGTAGGCATAATAGGTTTACTTGCGCTCGCTATAAGTCGCCATAGATAGACGTCTTATATAAAAATACTTGTGTAGCACACTGCTGTAGTTGACAGTTAATTTTCAAACTTAAAGTAGGCTAAACCCGTCAAAGAAAACATTGTGAAAAAACAAAGCGTAAAGTAGATGTTAGTAGGGTCCTTTTTAGGACTTACTACCATCCTCAAGTTAAAAATCTGTCGTCAAACTCATCAAGGATTCAACGTAGTGCTCCGGTTCAGGTTGCCTCACTTGAGATTAATGTCAATTCCACTCCAGGCCAAGTGTTTTACCATCTTAGACTAAACTCTTTGTCAATCTTCTTTTGTCTTCTCCAAAAGTTTAAAATTTAGATCAACTAATATTTGAATCATCCAACGCTGAGCACCACTGGAAATCAGTAATAAACTTAACTACCTACTAAAGCTACGAGTATAAGGCGTCGCATTGCATTTAATATTATATTACATTCCAAATGTATATTTGTGAAGAGAGTGAAGGCGCTAACGCTAAATTATTGAGCTGGAGGATAACTGTTATTGTTTTTCATAAACATTGTCGTGCATGGCCTTAAAAAGTTGAAACATCTACGACAAAATAACACTTCTTCCAGGTAAAAGTTAGATCGACCGTATCCTCAAAAACGAACCCCCGTATTTACAATAAATACTATGGGGTCTGCCAGTGCGCTCGATCGCACAGGGTATAGAAAATTTATAGCAGCTGTCATGTCAATGTACTGAGAAAGGTCGCACTTAGTACTGTATTATTTCAAGTAATGCTTGTGAATTACGGGAGTAAATTATCACAAGCTGCTTGGTTTTATTTTATCTCACTACATTGGCTTCTAATAGAAGCACCTATAGTAACACTACCTTGTACCACGTTATCATTTCCACACGGAAAATGTCGGAAGGGCGTGCAACCTTGAAAAACGTATAGGTAGACATACTTTACTAACAAATGATATACGAATTCCATTGTTCACATTTCACGGGCAGTTACGTATGAACCGATAAAAGATAAAAGAACTAAGGCCAAATAAAGCCAAAAACAGACCAGGAAAATTGGACATGTCGTTTGCATGTTACCAAACAACCGTTGTTTATGATAGCGATGCTTGCATGCAGTCGCGGCGGGTCAATTGATTCAATTTGTTACATTTCGCATGACTCATAAGTTTGATCGAGTTGAATGCTGAGAATGTTTATGATTGAAGCGTTTTGTTTCTGTAGAGAAGATACCAGTGGCAAAGGATTTTGGTAGGTGCTTTTCGGAAATCCACTAACGTGTCCAACCTTTTCTTGTGGTGGGTGGCTTCAGTGTGTAGAGAAATAAAGAAATCTAACCAACTGACCATTTGCGCCTTGGGCCGAACTGCCGGGCTCCAGTGTGGTACATTGACTTTCCAATCTGTAGCTTTATTCTTGACTCGCGTTATGTTTCTTGGACACTCATTCCTATGACTTTTGAAACGAGAAAGGCAATGCCAAAAAATATCTCGACTTGTAAGAATAGCCCTCCAGTAGTGGCATGTTCTCTTTAGTGTACAATGTTCTGCTGGAGATAAGTTTCTCCTTGACGATCCTCTCTATTGAAGGTCAGCTTGTCGGCTTAGCTCAGCTGGATGTGCTCAGTTCTCCGGCTTCAAGAGCTCGCAGACGCCGACGTAGGCTTCCAGAAACGTCCTCGGTAGTCCAAGTGTAAAACAAGACACGCACCCTGATGTCTATTTTTTTCATCATTAGTGGGCTTTCTTATAGAAATGCATAGGTCGCCCTTGTACATGTTAACAATAATAAAATTATACCGACCAGCTTCTAACTTATGTCCTATCAATTAAATTAAATGTGACAGATGGTCAACCAGAATGCTATTACATACACCTACTCCTCTCCATCCTAAGGTTGCCTGGAAGAGATCGCTTTTAGTGATAAGGCCGCCAGTTGTTACACTATTTAATAAGTTTTATCATAATTTTTCTCTTGTTATTTTTGTTATCTGTGGTGTGAACAATAAAGAGTTTATCTATCTATCTATCTACTTCATAATCCGTGGATGAGACAGATCTGCGGATATTTTCGATCCGGATACACTCGAAAATAATATGGTACACAACTATAGAATCTATAGATGATACATACTTCATTAACTTCGTTACCTACCGTGCAGTTAGGGGAAATGTACTTTTCCATTAAGAACACCCTAGTTTCTTAAATGTAAACACTGTTAGTGTGTTAATTAGCAATTCAGCATTCATTCTGGGCAAATGATTTGATGAGATTTGGGGGCAAGACCTCGTCTATTTTGGGCCCCGGCTAAGTGTCATTACTGCATTAGGATTTCCCGACGACGTTTCCTCTCAATTCGAGGTCAAGAAGTTTAATCACTCAATCAGATACAAATTGATGTCAAAGTACATGATTGACTTAGTTCGAGGCATTCCGTTGTCGATAATTTTTGTATGTTTATTACCAATCTTAAATCAGTTACGTTAATCACAGGATTATTTACATTGACATAATTAGATATAGTGTTTCAATTCAGCGATTAAATCCCGTGAAAGATTGCTATTGAAACAATTTAAACCCATTATCCAGTATCCAGAACGGCATGAGATCCAGATTCGACTGCTGGATTGGAACTTTGTACTTGTATCAATGTCAAATAGCCTTTATGTAGTTGCAAACTAATTTCCTTAATGTAGAAATTGCATATTAAATAAGAATATCCAGATCAAAGTTTATTTTATTGTTAACTACTCTACATTAACTCGTATCTACCGTTAAGCACTCTAATTTCAATAACGAGTTATTCCTAATAATGCTACTACATGAATTGCTTTTTCGTTTTTCCAATAGTGGCAGGTGTGTCAATAACAGATTTTATATACTGTAAATACAACAATAATGCGAAGTCGAAGAACCAAAGTCGAAAGAAATAAAAATTGCTATTGAATATCTACTAAATGTTGTGTCTAAAAACTAGGTAAGTCTACTAGTAGTGAACAGCCATAAAACCTTACAAGTTTTCAGACCAAAAAATACCTGTCTAGCCTAAACGAAGTTTACAGACCTATTACTCTTTATCACGAAATGCCTCTCCACCTCAATAAGGTAACTATTTTGTATAAATACGCCAAGTGACACTAATATGAAAAGAATAGGCACGGCGAAGCTAAAAATTATGATAACTGTAGGCCTCAACACGCTGTGCGCCAATTTCACGGAAAATTCTCTGGCGTTTATAGAGTTTTTACATGCAAATGAAGTAAGCATTTGAATTAATTTTGCAAATACACATAGCAGTAAATTAATTAGTATACAGCCCAGTCTATACCTCCAGACTAATATTAATTTATGCTAAAATTATATACACTTCATTGGAGTTTTGCAAAGCCTAAGTCGTAAAGTTTATTACTAATTCTGATTGTATGGCATGGCACTGACGCGACGGTATTTAGAATTTGCCTGTTTATTCTGTTGTAAGGGGAACTCATGGCAGTTTTCCTCAATATGGATGCAAAGTTGAACCAAGAGAATTTGAACCCTTACTCATCTTACTCATCAGTTAGAGAAACATCCAGAAGTTCATTCATTGTTTGACGTGACTATTTCTTTTTAATTACGTCTCAAGATTAATCAACTTATGCCAACTGCAGCCTCATAGTTTTACTATCCTGTCTTAGCAGGTAAGTGATGTTGAGCAACGAATAATCTGGTAAATTTATTGAATGGGTGACCAATGAGGTTCCCATTGAGTGCTACCGCGGGTCTAATGGCGATTTGAATACTTGGTCCTAGTTGTTTACTCTAGAACAACAATCGTTAAACAATGTCGAAAGCCTTCGAGCGACCCATAAAATCAAGTTCACTAACTACTTTATTATATGTTTTGCCACTTATATTATATTATACAAACTTGTATTTTACGGTCAATCTGTCTGAATCTCTTATGGAAAAACTACGACATGCTAAAGTTCTTTGATAAAGTTTGGCAGCGGGCCAATAATCTTGACTCTTGAGCTCTTGACCTAGAACGGTCCCCTGTGGTACGCCGTAATCTGATAAAATATGATATTCAACGCGATAATACGCTTGTAAAATATTTTGTTTACAGCTATCCTAACATTTTGTCTGCTATTCTGCTGTACTTATTTATAAAGAATCTAAATAACCATCTTAAGATATCAAAAACATTCAATAAAATGGAGACGATGAGCAAGCCTTGTGGTATGTTATCAATGCATTGATAAAAGATAAACTTACCTTAGGTAGCTGATGAGGATAAATCTGTAAACAATATTGATCGTGCAAGATAGAAATACGACATTTTTACAGAATGAATGGTTTAAAATTTAAGTTCTGTTATTGTCTTCGATCAAATATAAGGGAGATACGATACGAAAACCTAAAAATGGACCGCATAAATTAGGTGCTGCGCACACAATTCGTAGTCACCCTAGACACAAACAAACGCAACCAGTAGCAACAGTCATAATTATTGTTGTCTCGTCCTCGCTATAGTCTCCTGTACGTGTCCCACGTGTTATTGATTCACGTACAAAATTCTTGACTCTTCGCATTTATAATATTGTATAGTAGGAAGTAGGATAGTAGGATGTATAATATGCTACTTTATAAATCCACAAAATAAATTTAAGATGAGTGCTGTGTGTATATTATTAAGTGTTTGAAGTATTCAATAAAGTATGCATTGATTGACATCATAGTCATAATATTTCAACAGGCTGGCGGGGAATTCCGAGCCTTTGCTAGGTAAATGAATGATGGATTAAAGTCATGTGTGAATCAAGTGAATCTATTGCGCTGTTAAATTAAAACGCAGACCAGCGATTAATCGACTATGCGGTCGTGCGACTAAACGTAGTCGTTTGCAGATTTTTTTGAAAAAACACAAAAAAAAAAATACATTTTTGAACACACGGTCATCTGACCCCAACTAAGCAAAGCTTGTACTATGGCTGCCGGAGACTAATATCCATACATATGTCGTTGACTAGATATGTAACCATTTAAGTATCTAAAAGATATCTAGCTTTTGTTTCTATTCAAAATTAGTTTTTAAAATTTATAATGGGACATTTACTCCGTTCTGTGTTTTTAGGTAAAAATAATATTCCTTCTGCGCACTTAGTAGTCTTTGTCGGGCAAGACCAGTCATCAACCGAACAGCTGTTTGTGAGCTTATTAGGGTTGCTCCAAGTCAAATTTACGTAAAAGTTTAAGTTGTGATAATTTAAAATCTATCGTGTTTAGGATAAGGAGACCTTGCAGAGTTAATTCTAAATCAGTCAGCCGGCATGTGCCGTTTCAGTATTACCCAAAACCGTTGTATTTTTTTTAAAACATACATAACTAGATTGAAATTAAACACTATAAAGTTTCTGGTTTAGAAATTATTATTTTTTGTTTTTACACCTTGTTAACTTTCTTTATTGCGCACATTTAGTAGTTTTGATGTTAAAATTAATGTACTTACATGTAATGCCTAGGTAGTTTTCTTTGTGTTTCTTATCAGTGGTTCAATAAGAATTTATCAAGACCATATTACTGACTGATAAGGTTTATTATTATAAAATGCTCGTTGATAACTGTTTCATTTAAAACGCATAACATTATGAATGTGTCTTGTGAAAAAGTTAATTTGAAGTTTCAAAACTGTTTTTTACGTGCATTTGATTTCATTCCGTATCTGGTTGTCTTTTTTTAAAAATCATAAATAAATAAATTCGGGACACTTCCACACACGGTCGCCTGACCCCAAACTAAGCAAAGCTTGTATCATGGCTGCCAGAGACTGATGTACATACTTAGATATTTTTTAAATACATAAATAGGTATTAACACCCAGACATAGAACAAACACAAATGTTCATCACATGAATGTTTGCCCTAGGTGGGAATCGAACCCACGCCCCCAAGCTCAGAAGGCAGGTTCACTACCAACTGAGCCACCGAGGCAGTCGAATATTATAAACGCGAAAGTTTGTATATTTGTATGGATGGATGGATGGATGTTTGTTACTCTTTCACGCCAGAACGGTTGAACAGATCTGGATGAAATTTGGCACAGAGATAGATTATAGTCTAGAATAGCACGTAAGATACTCGCCAGAAACATAAGATTTCACGCGAAACAGTAACAAACATCCATCCATACAAACTTTCGCGTTTATATATTAGTAGGATAATCGAAAGAGACGGATGACGATGACGAGTGACGTCACTATGTGTTTGCTCCCGGAATGCTGGACCTTGTTTTTTTGGATCACGAGGTGTTCGCCTGACGACCGATGACGACACGATCAGCCTGCGGATGGGTGATTGCGGATGACATTTACAACTGAGGCCCTAGACAAATACTAACGCTCTTTCAAACGCTAGCTGCTGATTGGAGGAGTTGACAATATGATCACGTGATATTTTTAGGACTCGTATTTCGTCCAATCAGTACTGTAGCTAACGTTTTTTTTTTTTTTATGTACAAAAGGTCGGCGTTTGACCACTAACTCACCTAATGTTAAGCGACGTTGTGATCTAAGATGGAGCACGACGACCTATAAGGTACTTATTCACTCTAGCCTTGGAGTTTTCTAAAGTGAAAAAGTACAAAGACAGCAGTTGAGTGGGGCGCTACAAGTGCGCTACTGCTCAGACCCGTCTTCGGAACGGTTACACCGGACCACATCCCGAAACACGACTAGGTCATTTCACGGCATGGCTTGGTCCGGTGGGTGGTAACTAGCCACGGCCGAAGCCTCCCACCAGAGTTTGCTACCCGGTTAGCACTACCCGGGGACCACGTGTAGGGAATCAGAATAGAGTACACTCCTACGGACGTGGGTAGCTCAGCCCCCAAAACGTTCCAGCTGTTATTTTATATATTCATTTTTTTTACATCGAACTAGGCATGTTTTGACCACAGACTCACCTGATGGGAAGCGACGACGTGATCGAAGTAGCAGAGTCGTTTGGAAGCGATTGCCACACGTTTAAAAACTCGTATTTCGTCCAATCAGCAGGTGAGCTGACGTTCGAGCGTTAGCGATTCTAGACTCGGAACATTCTAGATGCTTGGAAGCGATTCCAACTTGTCTAGGGCTCTTGAGCGCTACCGCTACAGAGTGTCGGATAACACGATAAATTCCAAAGTTCGGTTGCTTGTTCTCAACAATCGCCAAGCTATGTCAGACATCTTCGAGCGATCTAAAAGACTGACTCCAGGGACTTGACTAGGCACTTGGCATATGCGAATTCAAGCCGAATTCAAGCTAACAGAACTGGCGAGCAGCACCGTGTGTAATATTAAACGAACTATTTGGAGCTACTATTCGTATTTATGAGCCAAGTCAGAACTTATCGTAGGCTTCATAAGTGTATCTTTGATACCTAAATTGAATAAAAACATTTTGACTTTGACTTTGACTTCAATATGTGATCCTAAGTTATAAGAAGCAAATATATTTGATGTTGTTAAAACATATTTTATGTTGTCATAAATAAATTTCAGGCTTGACCATGAAACTTGGCACCCATTTAGATCTTGCTTCTTTTGGCGTTGAAGTCAACGACCAAGGCATAATAGGTATCATAATCTTGAACTTGGCCCTCATTTCACATTTATGTTTTTAATGGTATTTAGTATTGAAGAATACGTTTGATTTAAAAAGCGATGGCAGCCTAGTTGGAAGAAGGCCCGCTTCTCAAGCCAGAGGGAGCGGGTTCGAAACCAGCCGACGACGAATTTGTTCATTGTGTGAACATATGTGTGTATTATGTAGCACATGACTGGAGCCCGGTGTATGGCGACAGGCTTGCCCCCTGCCACTTTAGGGACAGAATATCGGCCGACGAAGTGCGGGTGTTGTATCACGTCTCTGCCAGCCCCCTCGGGAGAAAGGCGTGACGTTATGTTAAGAATACGTTTCAGGCAGGTAGTTCAGTCTCAGCATTATTTTGAACTAGCTTTGCCCCGCGGTTTCATAGGAACCGTTAAAATTTTCAGGATGAAAAATACTCCTATTATGTCCCCTGACAAATGACAACATGTATGCAAAATTTCATGATGATCAGTTGATGAGTGTAGGCGTGAAAGCGTAATAAACAAACGAACGAACTCACTTTACTATGTATAATATTAGCTTGGATTAGGATTGTTTTAGTTAAATTGGTCCCCGAGATGGTGGATGATGACGATGTGTCTGGTGTTCGGCACATCGTCATCGAGAGGGAGAGAGCGCAAGCTCGAGGAGGTGCTCGAAGGGGCTGGCGCTGTCGGGGCTGCGGAAAGTACGATAGCGGCCCCGTAGCCCTACATTTTGCGCGAGGTGGAACACCCTTGGGTTTTTAGTGGGTAGGCCGTCAGTGGCGGGATTCCCACATAACCACTCTGTGCCCGCACCCGGGCTGTTGGTGGTATCCATAAAGGATTTTTCCCAAGGAAAAAAAAAAAAAAGGATTGTTTTAGTAAGAATATTGTGTTTGGTGCGTTATATTACGTTATTAGGCCTTGAATATGGAAGTAAATTTGCTTAAACTTAAAGGTTAAACTTCAAGTATTTTACACAACACTTCTTAGCATAAATGCAAGTATGGTAATTTATTTCCAAAGATGTCACACGGCTCTGAAAGGTCTTACAATCGATAGCCTGTTTGGATTGTAATGCTTCTCATTTCTTAGTCGTGGATGAAAATGGACATTGAGAAATTTTATTAATTGACAAGCTGCGCCCCGCGGTTTCACCCGCGGTTAAAAAGCTATTCTAGATGTCATATGTGCTATTCTAGATCATAATCTATCTCTGTGCCAAATTTCATCCAGATCTGTTGAGCCGTTCTGGCGTGAAAGAGTAACAAACGTCCATCCATCTATCCATCCATCCATCCATCCATCCATTCTTACAAAATTTCGCGTTTATAATATTAGTAGGACTTTATTAATTGACAAGCTGCGCCCCGCGGTTTCACCCGCGGTTAAAAAGTATCCTATGTGCTATTCTAGACCATAATCTATCTCTGTGCCAAATTTCGTCCAGATCTGTTGAGCCGTTTTGGCGTGAAAGAGTAAGTATTAGTAGGATTTTGTTTTAACATCGATTTGAGACAATGAAGCGGTTTCCGTATTCTCCCTCTCTTGATTTGTTTTATCTCACACGCAGCCGCTTATGGTTTATTCCTAACGATCACCACCAAAACTGCCATCAGTAGTGGTCGTTAGGACAAAGTTTTAATTTTTGTCGCAACTGCCGCCAGTGGGTCTCGTTGGATCATAAATATTAATTATTATTTATAGCGTTTTGTCATTATAAAGTAATTAAATATAGTTAATCTGTGTTACACTGTAAAAATATTTGAGAAATTGGATTTCCACGTTAGAGTTCCATCGGTGTGACTATAGTTTTCACTAGTGGTGCCAGTTTGGTGGTGATCGTTAGCACAAAAAATAATTTTATGATCTCACGAGGCCTGATGGCGACAATTGTGACAAAAATTAAAATATTGTTCTAATTACCCCCACTGATGGCCGTTTTGGTGGTGGCTGTTGGGAGTAAGCCTATCTGAATCTGCCTGCTGCTTCGCTCCCTTAGGCCCACATAGGCTGGACGTAAAGCTGGGATGCGGCGCGTCGTGGACACGGTTCAGGAGTAAAAACTAAAGCGAAGTGCCTGCCACGCGTCGCTTGTGTAAAATTAAAAAAAAAAAACACGTCACCTCAATTCATACATTTTATACGAACAAGTTTTAATGCAGCACCGCTCCTGAACCTTATCCACACCGGATTCTCGCCTTACTACCGGCCTGTGTAATTTGCACCTTAGTTAAAGCAAGGGCCAAGGCAGAATAAAAAAATTAATTATTTTTTAATTCACGACTGAATGTCCTTAGAGAGCGCTATATCTAATTTACGGTGACGTCACATAGCCTATAACAGCAAACGATCAAGACTCTTCCAACGACACCTCACTTGTCAAATTATGATCAGAAGTTTACAAGTTATTAGGGAACAGATGAACACACATACATACAGATATAGATACATATCGGTCAAATACAAAACTCCTTTTTTGTTTCTCCGTAGTCGGGTAATAAAAACTAGTACCTACTTAGTGTAAATCCTAATAGTATGAAGTTGTAGTTGTAAGTTGTTGTCAAACAATTTTATACCCTTACACGGTTATAATGATGAAAGAACATTTATAAATAAGTAAGTACGGTTCTTTTTTGCCATTTATAAATAATTAAATACTATATATATTATATACCGAGTCGTAACAAATGCCATTACCATTACCATGAATCGAGACGGACGTCAATATTATGAAGGCGACGAGAAATTAAATATATCCTCGGACTCTTGAACCATTTTCCTACCTTGCGAAATAAATTACTAGAGCTGATTGAAAATAAATGTCACAAGACGCTATGACGAACTGCACCATTCAACTGCGGATATTGCCGTCAATTCTATAATATTTCTATTGTAACTATGAAGAGACGGTACGAGCACCCAATCTTGGACCGCATAAATTAGGTTCATGCACACAATTCGCCGGTCACTTCCCTGCTCACAACCAAACGCAACAAGTCGCAACTGTGACAATTATTGTTGTTTCGTTCTCACTACAGACTCTTGTACGTCTCTCTGTCTTTGTTATTAAACGTAACATAATACTGTCAACGGAGCTGTGTAGGTGTGAGTTTGATTGTAGTTGTATTTGGTGCGCGATGTGTACTAGAAATTAGAATCGTGCTGGTTCATTCTTGTAAAATGATTTCGACGATTTTACCATTTTTGAGACTGATTTTTCCGACTAACTTTTGCGCTGTCTAGAATGAACCCTCTCTGCGATTTATGTCACGTTTATTTCATTTCTCTCGCACAATGTCACTCGCAAAATACAATATCTTCGTCACACGACGACGGGGGTTTTGCTCACGTTTCATAGGACTCAATTAATAGCTTTTTTGCAGTATTTTTTTTTTATTCCGACCTATATAGCACTGAATAAATTAAAGTACGAATAGTTCCGGAGTTTATACCGGTACAAACTCACAATCTGTACCACTTTATAACTATTATCATAGATTAATGATAAAGTATCATTTTATTGATTAGTGCACCGTAGACGTAAAATATGCGAATCTATCCCACCTGAAAATTAGATAGGTATCATCTGCGTCCAACTATAACTACAAAAATTAAATTAATTACTTATTTGCTACGGTTTGTCATTTTGCTTTTTTAACCTTGTGCACCTATACCGTTCGTTTGTTACGCTTTTTCGCAACCGATCCTCATGTTAGGCACACGCATTTTATTTTGGTATTTTTGCATGAATACTAATAAGCGTGTGTGTGTACATATTCTTCAATTATACAGCAGGTTTTTTGTAACATGCTGTATAATACACTTCATCCTAAAAAAAAATTGGTTCCTGTATGACCGCGGGTGAAAACGCGGAGTGCAGCTAGTATTGTAAATCGAAAGTGAGTTAAACTTGTTTGTTACGATCTGACACTGTTACTAACCTACCGATGATCGTAAAATTTCGGATTTACGTTATCAGGGGTACAGAAAAGGATACATGATACCTTTCACCCCGAAAAAAGTTACCACTCTGGTGGAACCGAGGGTGCAACCGTGGGGCGCAACCAGTACATTATATTATAGCGGAATGGAACGTGCGAATGTGAACAGTCCGTGAACTTGTATCTGCACTGCGCCAAGTACGCTCTACGTGTCCTGCTCAAGGTCTAACCGCCTTAATGAACTTTGAAAGTGCCGTTTTAATGTTATACGAAGAAATAGAATGGCAATTTAAAAGTACAGCGTAATTCTTAAATAACTTTGTTGGACGTAGTTTGTAGCGTATTGAAATTTTGCCGCGAAACGGGTGAAATGAAATACTGGAAATGGTGGTGGAGACCGCGTTCTGTTATAACAAACTTACAGTGCTACAAGGATCTTTTGACACTTAAGTGAGGGCGCCGGTGTCATTTTATAGGATAAACTTCTTTTAATGTATAAGAACGTACCTGTCAGAGACCTACCATGAGAGAGTACCTATCATGACGAGGGAGAGACACTTTTTTGGTAGCCATCTTCTTTAGTAGGTGCCAGGTTAAATAGAAGGGGGCTCGCCCCCCGTTTGATTTTGGGAGGGGAGGAGGACCTCCTCTGCTCCCTACTTCCGCGGTGGGCCTAAGTGAAATTTACTATTTTGGCGTTTTCAAAAATGTGTGTAGACTAAATTATATCTCTTTTGTTCTAGAGAGACGACCGTTCCCTTCTTGCTCAATTCTTCTTCGCGGACGATGCTCTCAACATGGTCGCTGCCGAGCTGGACTCCTTCGATGGCCGCAAGGACCCCGACAGGTGTTCCACGCTCGTCAACCAGCTCAGGCAGGCCCAGGTTAGTACAATTTAGTTATAATTAGCTGGTATAATAACAGGTTGGACTACCCTGGCCTATGACTAGCCTAGTGATGACCCTACTAGCCTAGTCGCAGTTCGACTACTTAACAAGCAAGTGGTCCCTGGTTCGATTCCCGGTCAGGCAGATGTTTTTTTTTTAATGATACATTTAAATATCTGTTGTTGTTATGAGTGTTAGGTCTAAAGATGATCAGAGGTCAGAAAATGTTTAAACGTGGTGATGAACATATATGGTGACAACTGATGTTGGGCTGGTGGATATGGCAATGTTATCAGCCAAAGAATTGCGCTGAATCCAGTACGTAATGTACCTAGAGATCTTCCAGAATGAAATCGTGCGCTTCTCCATAGAGCATCTACGCATTTCTAAGGAGTTCCAACACTCCAAAACGAATCACCTAATTCGTAACCACAGGAGTTCTTGTCAATTTCAATCTATATTATCTCTATAAATATTTATATCTCTTGTCAAAATATTACCATGATCATGATTTCTACGAAAAACACTATCATGATTTCAAATCATTGATATGTATACTTACTTGTGTATAAGATGCCCCGTTGATAAGATATCGTTTCCTTCGATTACAAAATTGAAATTATTCATCAATATTAGTTTTGACTCTAGATCTTGTTTCTAGATATTGTTGGTAATACTAATTCACCCGAATTTTACCAACTTTCTACAAGTTAAAGGCTCGTACCTTGAGTATTACAACTTTCAAGTTTTTACTGAAATATCAACTTTTTAGCCTCTCAAGAACTGCTTCCAAAATTCTGCAGCTAATCCTTATCCTAACTAATATTATACATACGAAAGTGAGTTTATTTGTCTTGGCTTGGGAAGTTTAAGCGTGAAAGCGTATTTCATGCTTTAACCTACCCATCCGATCATCGTGAAGTTTTGCTTACTCGTTGTCAGGAGTTCCTTTCATCGAAAAACATGAATATTCGCTTCCGTGCGACCTCAGGTGGAGCCGCGGCGCGGAGCTGGTTTTAGTATCCTTAAACGGTCATTCATTACACTACACAATTTGCAGTATGCTATCTTAGCGTAGCAATGCCCGTGCAATTGAAATAAATGGGATTGCTAAATCCAACACACTATCCAACTATCCAATTTTAGCACGCTAACTCACCTAGCGCACTGCAAATTAGATAATGCAATGACCGTTTCAATATAATATGTAGACATGCTTAAAGTAGTCAAGCAAAAAAACTACCTTTATAACCTTTTATGTCCTTCATTTGGCTACAGACGGTTTTTTATTAAGCCAATTTATGATTTATGGCGCTGTCTGAGTGGTTCATAAAGTCGCAGCCATGGCGAATTTATTGCAGGTCCTCATAAAGATCGATTATCATATTACTGAAGGAATATTGTTTCAGAAAACTTTTCGCAACATAGTGCTTGGCCAAATTTTTGGGAACTTTTTATTAGACATAAACATAAATATATATGCCTGTCCCCCGAGAGGGCCGGCAGAGGTGTAATACAACACCCTAACTTCGCCAGACGACATTTATTAGCTTGTGATGAAATTTGGCATGTATAATTTAAAAAAAAAAACGCTCTTAAAACAAGAGCTATGAAAAATATCAGCATTTGTAAGGGGTCACTTTAGACTGATTTAATTAATAGATAGTCAAAGTTAATCGAAAACTCTTTCCAGTAGGGAAGATGTTTACGTTATTAACTCCTAAATTAATCCATCGAATACAAGGGAAATTCCTAATTATTTAAGAATAATTAGACGAGTTAAAAAGTCATAAAAATGTTTGAAATTGCAGTCTGTCACTGTGTGAACAACTAATGAGGCTCATCAGTATCATGTCTTGCTCTTTTCGCTCGTCGTCTCCTTCTAGATGAAATGGCAATACCTTCCAATGCAAAGTAAGTTGTAAGTGTTCGTAGGACCCTAAATATGCCTCTGACTTTTTTTTCATAATCCTGTCGATGATTGCTCAAGTGGCTTTCCTGGCCCCTTATTCTGAGGCGTGAAATATTATTTGGTCATTGTCTCTCTCGTTTGAAAAGTCATAAGAGTGAGAGTCAAAGTCAAAATGTTTGACTTTAATGTATTCATCTTCAATTGGGTGTTGAAGATGACTTATAAGACTTATGAAGAGACTTATGAACGTTAAAGTTTCATTAGAGTCAACCGCCTTGTTTGGAAAGAGCCACTAAGATGAGTGACGGAGATAATATCTGACCATTCAGACTATAGTCCCTGAAATAAGATTTCATCTTCCGGTTGCTAACAGATTTTGTTTTGAGTTGGCGTGAGGTCATTCGCCATGACAACGAAACGCTTATTTAAAGGCAGATATATATAGATTCCAAATTTGTTTCGCGGAAATCCATGTAATTATGTAGATAAAGATATTTATAGTATCTTTAATTTAAATTGTCGCTCTAACATATACGAGTATAAAAGGAAGCTACGCTTGAGTTTTGTTGCGTATGACATTATACATGTAATGAGAAACATTTTCCCTGACCTTTTATGCATATCTGGTTCAAGCTTCTTTAATTAATTTGTCTGACATTCGCTTCTATTGAAGGTCTCTTCAGACTATGATATAATATAGGTACTATTATTTTATCTTGTGTATGTAAGTAACTATGTATTTACTTGTTACAACATGTACGTATAACAAAATGTAGTATATTATTTCTCATCGATGTGTAGCATCAAAGATTTACCTACACCTGCCTTTCTTGCGTATGATATTCTGATTTATGTATAATAACACTGCATATGTTATGACACTTATGACTAAAATTCTGGTTTATCGTCTCTACATAGTAGGTATTAAACAAAGCTTTTCGTCTCTCTCTGTCTGTATATCCCTTAACTCCTAGACGACGCAAGTTGACGCAACGGATTTTGATGCGGTTTTCAGGTAGTTTGTAGGTACCGTGCCAAGCCGAGGCGTGTCCGCTAGAATAGCATAAATCCTAAGCATGAACATTCCCAAGTAAAATGTATGCGCATTCATTAGCAGCGTAGCTAGCTGGAGCAATATTGTCATAATACGCATAATGAAACTGAATAGCGCGAGCCAGACGCTGTTCGCAATAATGATCGATATATTTTATAAGTATGTCTGTATTTAAAAATGTTAAGTATGTAAATCAGTCTGTCAGCCATAGTAGCTTTGCTTAGTTTGAGGTCAGGTGAAAGTGTGTGCAAAAATGTTCCGAATGTGCCGAATATGTACTACGTGCTAGATTTCATCATCCGAACACAAACTTTTGTCCAATCCAGTGCACTGAAATCCTTGCACCTTGCATTAGTGTCGTCTCGACACGCGTGCAGTGTGGTTGTGTACAGAGCGGCGCTAATATACTGGAATCAAAGTGTGAATCTGGACGGACGTAAATTAGCAATTCAGTAGTCAACGCTGCAGCAAACCTGCGGTCAGCCCTCGGTGGGCAGGCTTCTCGCTTCATCAAGTTGCGTAATGTTTTTGGTTTGCATCAACTGCTTTAGTACGTAGTACATTAATCTCGTTGGTTATAATGCGATGCAATAAACAAACGTCGTCTCAAAAAACCGACCACGTGAGAATCGGACTCGCGCACGAAGGGTTCTGTTATCCGTACCTTTATCGATATAAACGGCAAAAAATCATGTCTGTTGAATGGGAGCCACCTTAAATATTTATTTTATTCTATTTTTTAGTATTTAACGGCAACAGAAATACATCTTCTGTAAAAATTTCAACTGTCTTACTATCACGGTTCATGAAATACAGCCTGCTGACGGACGGACAGCGGAGTCTTAGTAATAGTATCGTTTTATCCTCTGGGTACGGAACCCTAAAAACCATCCCATTGTTAACTGCAAAAAATAAACCTGCAATACAACAGCTAAATTAATGAGGTAATGATAGTAGGTGCCACCTTTTTGTTAGGAAATAAATCCTGCTAAACCAGCTTGCCAAAATGCAGCTCTGTGAATTAAGTATGCCGTTGCGTGGAAATTCTTATTTCTCTACTTTTTAGCGTTAGCGAGCTAATTAAGCAACGTTCTAGAAACCTAGACTTGTATGTAAATAGATTCGAATCCAGTACTAGCCGTGAAGTACTAGTAAAGCCGGGTAGTTATTGTGTATTCTGTGGCAGTGTTTTTATTAGGTTTTCGAGTGTTGAACATCTGGTCGAAAATATTGATACTTATCGAAAATGTTATCAAAGAATTTGTTGGGATTACCTACATAT
This sequence comes from Peribatodes rhomboidaria, assembly GCA_911728515.1. Classification (NCBI taxonomy): domain Eukaryota; kingdom Metazoa; phylum Arthropoda; class Insecta; order Lepidoptera; family Geometridae; genus Peribatodes; species Peribatodes rhomboidaria. Next base: position 7,574,103 of record OU452190.1, read on the forward strand.
ATGATTCATGTTAATGAACGAATGCTAATCCACCTCGCGGTAATACTAGATTTTGCGCATATGTCACATTGACAAGTAACATTATTAGAGTCCGGCGACCACTTTAGACTAACTTCGCATTGGCTTAAGGTTTTCCATAACCATTTCGTCTAGAAGAAGATGACGAGCGAAGAGAGCAAGTAAAGATACTGACGAACCTCTTAAGTTACCTACAGAGTGACAAAGTGTAATTTATTTATTTTTTATGACTTTTGCACTTCTCTAATCATTCTAAGAATGTCCCTTGTATTATGGATTCATTTAAAAGCTAATGATGACATAAACAACCTCCGTATGTAAAGGGATTTTTGATTTGCTTTGTCTATCTATTGAATAAATCAGTCAAAAATGACACCTTACAAATGCGGAATTTTTTCATAGCTCTATTTTCGCTTGAAAACGTTTTTTTTTAAAAAAAAACAAGAACATTTGACGTAACAACGTCTAATAAATTAAGAATTTGATTTGACGCAAGTTGTTATTTGACGATACATAACACATTGTCACACCTTTCCACCGAAAAAGCTGGCAGACGTGTACAACACCCACACTTCGCCGGTCGATAATCAGTCCCAAATGTGACAGTGGGCGAGCCTATCGCCATACACTGGACTCCAGTTAGCAGATGACATAAATATTAGGTCCTTACGTATGAAATCAGCGTTTTGTCGTACTGATCAATTTGATTTGAAATATCTCTTCTTTGGTTAAGAATTCGAAATTCAAATTAATAAATTCATTTAGCTGGTTTTTTTTTCTTTGGAATACAGTCATTCATTTGTTATTTTCCTCATTATTTTTTCTTTGGCGTCGCTTATTACCGCGCAATGGAAAACATGAAATATCGGTATATTTACGAGTACGAGTTCTACCGTGGCACCAGTGCTGCAGAAACAGCTCGAAGAATTAATGATGTGTACGGCGCTGGTGTCGCTAAAGACAGCACGGTACGTTTTTGGTTTCAACGTTTTCGTTCTGGAAATTTCGACCTTAAGAACCAACCCCGTGGACGGCCGGAGATCAAAGTGAAAAACGAAGAATTAAAGGCTATTGTGGAAGCGGATCCATCACAAAGCACTTCAGAGATAGCAGCAGGCTTCGGGGTAAGTGACAAAACTGTATTAATCCACTTGAAGCAAATCGGGAAAGTAAGAAAACTCGGACGATGGGTACCTCATGAATTGAGTGAATCGAACTTGCAAACACGGGTCGCCTGCTGTGTTACTTTGCTCAACCGACACAATAATGAAGGGATTTTAAATTGAATCATTACTTGTGATGAAAAGTGGATATTGTACGATAATCGAAAGCGCTCATCGCAATGGCTGAACCCTGGAGACCCAGCCAAATCCTGCCCTAAACGAAAATTGACTCAGAAAAAGTTACTTGTAAGTGTTTGGTGGACTAGCGCCGGTGTCGTTCACTACAGCTTTCTTAAATCTGGCCAAACGATTATGGCAGATATCTATTGTCAGCAACTGCAAACCATGAAGGAAGAACTAGCTGTTAAACAACCGAGATTGGTCAATCGCTCTAGGCCACTGCTGCTTCACGACAACGCAAGACCACACACTGCACAACAAACAACCACTAAGTAAGCTGAGCTACAATTGGAATGTCTGCGACATCCACCGTACTCCCCGGACCTTGCTCCAACAGATTACCATTTCTTCCGGAATTTGGACAACTTCTTACAAGGAAAAAAATTCCACTCCGATGCAGTAGTCCAAACCGCCTTCAAAGAGTTTATTGATTCTCGCCCCCATGGTTTTTATAGTAAAGGGATTAATGAACTACCCATAAGATGGCAAAAGTGCATAGATAACAACGGTGCATACTTTGATTAATTAAATATATTTTACAAAAAAAAATCGACTTTTTATTCCTCCCGTACAAAACGCCAATTTCATACGTAAGGACCTAATAATATAATCTCTTGACATAATAAAGTTAATAAAAAATATGTTTTCCTTAAAATATCGCTATTTGACCCTGTGACTGATTGTAAAGGTATGTCTACACCAGCTATGCGTACTATTACGTAATTTACGTACTAATTCGAGCATTTCTGCGTAAGTGCTACTCCGTCTATATTCGGTTAGATCTAGTACTTATAGAGTTTTTTACTTTTTGTTTACTTTTCGGAGTTGAATGGCTTCATTGTCTGTCTGTGTAGGGTTAGTAATCTAGGCCCAAGGTAGATTTTTAAATCTTTGTATGGTATGGATACGGGAGCGTTCCGTATGGAGATCCTGGAACCTCTTGACATGTTTCGAGGCTGGCCAACACTGGTTGTTTAGTAGGTCGTCAATTGCCCACACTCCCCAGCTGCGACTGCGAAGCAGATTTTCCACATGAAAAAAAAGGTATGACATACCCAGAGCAGGTTAGGAAAGTCAATATAAAGGGGCGGTGTGGCTCGCGTCGTTGTGGGAAAAGTAAAAGAAGACAAAGGAAAAAAAGAAAGACGACTACTCACAACGACGCGATCAATGTCGTATTAGCCACCTAGCAGGAGGCAGCGAATGCTCCGGTCCGCGCCTTGGGGGGAAGGCAAAAACAAAAAATGGCCTACACCCATAACCGCTATTCTCAAAGTAGAGATACGGTGGAGATGCATATTACCCTCAATGTGGAAAAAGAGCGCTTACCATACTTGGAAGCTCCATAACGTTTCAGGGGAAATGGGTAGTTTTGCAGCGAATCAATCCCTGTTCACGGTTTGCTACTGACCTCGCGGGTCAGGGAACTTGCTTAATCTAACTCTAGCAATTACTCCTTGATACGTATCCTCTTCATCCTAAGGTTGCATGAAAGTGATCGCTCTTAGTTATAAGGCCGCAAGTTGTTACACTACAGTTTTAGTTTTTTCTCTTCTTATGTTTTGTTATTTCTGGTGTGAACAATAAAGTGTTTACCTATCTATCTATCTATCACTGGGAGGGGATCCATAATAATATGCTCCCCGCGATGCAAACTCATAATAATTGTCCGTAGCAATTGAAAGGTTCACGCCCCGGCCGTTACACCAGCTTCATTGTCTTTAGCATTGATCGAAACGTATTTCTCGATAAAAGATGCTAGCTAGACTTATATTCTGAAGCCAATAGCAGTGCTACATGGGCCGTGGACAAATGGTCTTTCCACAGTATTTTTCCCGCTAGAAAGAGCAAAGGCCCGCCTCTCAAGCCAGAGGGAGCGGGTTCGAACCCAGCCGACGGCCCGCGCACCAATTTGTTCATTGTGTGAAAATATATGCGTATTGTATGTCATCTGGTGACATGACTAGAGCCCGGTGTAAGGCGACAGGCTCGCCCCCTGTTACATTTGGGACTGAAAATCGCCCGTAGAAGTGTGGGTGTTGTATTACACCTCTGCCAGCCCCCTCGGTGGAAAGGTGTGACGATATGGTAGAAAGAGACAAACATATCCGCATTTTAGCTTTCATATCTATTTATATTTTAGCTTTCACATCTAAGCGTGGATAAAAACGGTGCATGGATAGAAAATTTGTCTCCAGCCCGTGCTAGCTCTGCTGGTTAGTTTTACGAGCGCCGTTGATGCAGAAGAATATCGTTCACTAGTATCTAAAAATTATTAAGTAGATCCTATAAAAATTATAATTATCATTATCGTCATCCACACTCTTGTTAGCTTGCTGAGCCTTTCTTTTACTGTGCCTTCAGCCTCGTCCTCTCTCTGTCTTGCGCAAAACTAAGATACATCAAACACGTGTATTTAAATCAAATCAAATGTCTTATTTAAATAGGGTATCGCAGATATACTTATGAACGTCAAAGTTATAAAAATGACTACTACCACCTTGCTCGAAAAAAGAGTTACTACCCAGAAAAAAAGTCATAGAAACTGAGAGGTATATTTTTGGAGCAGCACCAACAGTATCCTGCGCATTGTTGGAGGGCGAGCTGACTGTCCTTTCATACATCACGCGTTTAGGTTACATGTTAATCACAATTAATTAGATTTTGACAATTTACAATACATCTACAATACAATACATTTTTATTGCACACCAAAAATACATAGTTATACAAACAAAGAAAATATTAAAATTAAATATCATTCGGCAGTACAAGGGCGGCTTTATCGCCTAAAGCGATTTCTTCCAGGCAACCTTTGGATGGACAGGACAGAACGAAATATGACAAACGGTCGGTGGCATACATAAATACAATAGTAAACAAATAAAAATATGTATAGCAAAAATACATTTTCACATTAATTTTAAGTAATTTTGACATTTTAATTTAATTTAATTTTTATTTTTTTACTTTATATTCTTGACATTTGTTTATTATTTGATATGAATTTAATCTAAGATTGACATGTACCAAATCCAAATAACCTTTTTAACATTAATTTTTCATTTTAATAATATTTATACTATTATATATTAGTATGTATTTATACTATTATTATTATATTATATTCTTATTATATTATTTTATATGGACATGGTCTGAAATAAATAATTATTATTATTTTCAAAAAATTGTTTTAATTTTTTTGGCTTGGAGCTAGTAGGGTGACATGGCCAGCTTACCGACCACCACTAGTTCCCGACCGTTTCTCAGTAATTTAAGTAAAACAGTGAAATCGGAACGCGGCAAGAGTTTGTTTAATTTTTAAATGAAAGTTTAATTTGTGCCCTCCTCCGATCTAACCTGTCGTTGGTCTACGCCAGTTAGATGACCTGCAGGAAATTTAGACGCTGAGACAGAACTGAGTCTGTGCGCACATGCCGTGTAATGAACAGAAAAAATAGTGTGGATGGATTTTTTCAATCATATGTAGCACTTAGTTTTATTTAGATTTACACTTGGAAATTATGCTTGGGTTATCAGATATCTTTTGTTTTTGGTTCTAAGATCATTTTTTGTCCATATTTGTTTGTATTTTATTGAAATAATAGGTGGTCGCGAAACTAAATGACCAAAATGCCGCTTTCTCTGGTTGACGACCACCTGGTCGAGAACTAGCTGTTTACATTGTTACCTTTTTTGGCATTTTTGACCCATTTTATGGTGAAGCGTGAATTACTTTTGTCCCTTTCGTTTCAATAATGTATAGTGCATTTGAGCGTCAGATTGCGACCAGCAAATTATGAGTAGGAATTTCAAAATAAAACATATTTCAATGGCGATAAAACGATGGTCGTAAACTGACCAGTTGACGACCATTGAATAAAGTTCATACAAAAAGCAGTCGGATTTAGTGGTCGAAAACTGACTAGTTTACGACCGTATGGCCAAACTCATAGAAATAGTACTAAATTTGTAGTGGTCGACAACTAACTGGTTCTCGTCCACAAATTATCAAGCACAAAAGTAGCATTCAAAAGCACCTCAAAGAAGATGCTGTATAGCTCTGTGCACCATAAAGCTATATAATGTAACCAATGTTCCGATTATTTGATCGGCGACGTAGAAGATGACGCTGAAAAAAAATTGGTTGCGACCATCGCATCAGATGCTTTCATTTAAATTGTACAGTTTTAAAACAATCCCCGTAGTTTGAAGCAGCCAATTTTGAAAATACTGTCCGTTTTGTAAACACAAGTAAACGTTAAGCATAACATATTGCAGTAATTTTTATTTTCCACCTTAATCCTACTTCCATAAGCTCTTTTTTCTGTAACAATTCTATGGTCGAGAACTGACCGAAAAGGCGGTCGAGAACTGGCTGTAGGTGGTCGGGAACTGAGATTTCAGCACTTTTCGATAAATCTTAAGATTTTTCAATGAAAACGCGATAAATTAAAATAAGAAAAATATAAATTCTATAACTTGATGTTTATTCTATAACTATCAAGTATCAATGTTTAAAAACAACACTTCTTAGTGATAAAGTTTTTGATTTAAAGATCACAAGTCCACTAACTGGTCGTGAACTGGCATATTCACCCTACTTAGCATCATAATATTTCCTTTACGACTTGTCTTAGTGTTATATAAAACTCAGACTTGAATCTTTTTTCCACAACGGCCTTCAACTTTCAATACATTCGTGTCTCAAATATAAAGCCATTACTTAAGGCGGCTCGGATACCTATATGACATCAGCCGTCGTTTTAACGTGGCCCCGGCTCGAGTCAGTTGACACTTATATTTGCGAAGTTATAGTTTAAAAATAAGGAAAAGCCATAAACAATCTTAAAATAGCGCATTTTGGAAATAAAATACGGCTTCCAAGAAATATGTAGTAGGTTGTTGACATGTTGTTTTTATCATCAAAAACGCATCGCAACGTCTTCATCTTCAAAGATTTTTGGTTACGCTTTTTAGTGCTTGGCTGGTCAGTAGTACCCTCAAATCGAAAATCTGTCCTAAATACCTACTAATGGGATGTATAGTCAGTGTCACGTGAAACCGTAATCATTTTCGATCATGTTGTTTCCTAGTTGAAAGCAAAAATTTGTGAGACTGTTTTTTTTTTTTTTTTAATAAGCCGATCAGTTTCTGTCCTGTTCTTCTGAGTAGTGGCTCTTTTTCCGAACAAGGCGGTCGAGTCTAGTATAAAACTTTGACGTTCACAAGTGTATCTCTAATACCCAAATTGAATAAAAACATTTCAACTTTGACTTTGAAAACATCAGCCCCCTGGCAATAAACGTTATATAGCCACAGAATAGTTACACAATCTTTTGTCTTCATTGATCGAGTTCAAAAATTTGAAAGAAAGAAAAGTCAAAATACTGTATAGCTAACTATTCAGAGGCCATTATACAACGTCTATTGCTAAGGGGGCAGGTGCATATCAGCGTTGGTTGAACACCTTAGTAGATTAATTGGCAGCCTCATATAAACAGCTTTTTAATTCGCTTATCTATTCAAAGTCAAAGTCAAAATCAAAATGTTTTGAAAAAAAAAAAACATTTTGATTTAGGTTTAGGTATCAAAGATACACTTATGAACGTCAAAGTTATTCTCTAGCTACATAGTATAAAACTATAACACAAAGTCGCTTACCGCGTCTTTTTTAATTTATTTATCTAAATTAATAACATACATATACATTATTATACTACTCTTGCCAAACTGCGTAGCAGTTTGTAGGCAGAAACATACTCTAATTTCATATTTACATTATTATTGTCTGTGCCTCTTGTCTATAATTATATCCGCTAACTCCTAAACCATGCAACAGATTTTGATGCGGTCTTCACCATTTGTTAGATAAATTTTAATGGAAGGCTTAAAGGTACCGTGCGAAGCCGGGGCGGGTCGCTAGTAAAGTAATAAAACCGTAAAGACCAACCAACCTCAAACCAAACCACGTACTCCCTAATCCACCTACTTACGCTAAACGTAACATTTTTCCAAAACCATCTACTTATCAAGCTAAATGCAACTGTAAAACAATTGTTTTACGTATAATTATACGTAATGTTTCTTTCAGGTCGGTACTTAGTTCACTTTAAAATGTTACAAAGAGTAATAATACAATGCCCGGTGATGTTACCTCACTCATTATGTCCCAAGTACTCCGGCTTAACAATGAAATAGAAATCATAGTATTCACTTGATAAAACATTCTTGTATACATTCTATGTTTTAGCCTAGAGCTAATTCTATGTATTGTTTTGATTTTTAAGAATAGAATAGAAAAGTTTATTGTTATAAAGTCACACTCATAATAATTTATTACAATGTATTAGGAATGCTCCTGTCATGTACTCGTCATTTTACATACATTGGTATTTATTTCTAAATTTTAACAAAGTTTCAATTATTAGGCCATGCTTATTCTACTTACTTTATTTAATAAAATATAAAATTAATCTTATAAAATGGTAAGTTCAAAAATAGAAGCTGTATAAGGGCTTCTAACAGTCATAAAAAATAAATATAAGTAACTTTGTAAATAAAATTAATGTCATAATAAATTAATTAGATTTCATTGTATAATTGTGGTAGTCATTCATTAAATATTCGTTTACGCTGTAAACAGTTTTAGACAACAAAAGATATACCTAAAGTTATACAGAACAGCTACGTGGGCTTAGCCATTAGTAGCTTGCTAGTTTTATTAAGAGGTTAAGATGCGCCAATGACATTTGGCATTCGACGCTCAGTTGGTTTTAGCGCCTCTAGTGATCAACGCTCGAAGCTTTTGAACATTGAGCTAGCATTTCTCAAAGACTAAACAAATTCAGACGAAACACCGTGAAAAAAATATTTTTGCCTAAAAATGAATGCCCTCTGTGATGTTATGCTTTATTGTAATGTTTTGTTACTAAATTATTTGAAGCCAACGGCGTTTTAAAGACTTGAGCCTTTTAAGCAGCATGAGTGCGGTAGTTTGTTTATAAGTATAGGTAGATTAAGTATGTACTCACAAATATCCTGCATCTAAAGGTTTTGATTCCCTTTGGTCGTGCGTGTAAAATCTAAAAAAACAATCGTAGACCACGGACTCTCTGAAGTGTGAGATATTATCTTGGTCCTTCTCACTTTCATGATTTTTCGAACGAGAGAGACATTGACCAAAAAATATCTCGTGCGTAGGAATACGGGGAATAATATAATATCGTAAGAATAGCCCTATTCTGGACGCGTGAGATGTTTCTTCTCTCGTTTTAAAAGTCATAGTGAGAGTGACCCTTTCACTATGACTTTTAAAACGAGAGAGACATTGATCAGAAAATATCTTTCGTAAGAATAGGGCTCCTGATGGGCATCCTAAGAACTCCGGTACCAGGGATAAATCACTCAACCTATCCTAAACCAATGCTTACAACATTTCAAAAATCTTATAACAAAAAACATATTTACTAGGACTAGCAGAGCTGTTCAATCGACGGCCCGCTTTAAAAATGTATTCTACGAGTTGGTAGTACTAATCTGTTTTAGATAATCAGTAGGTAGTATAAAAATGACTAAAATTGTTGAAAATATAGTGGACCTAGAACTTACAACCTCATTATTATCTCGATAGTTTCTTGCCTGATTTTGCTGAAATGTTCCTACTTGAAGTTAAAAACGCGTTTGTGTTTAATATCTTTTTCATCACTCTCGCTCGTAAAAAGGACTTTATTACATCAGTTTTAGCTCATTATACGAGCTATTAAGCACGTGTGCTGTTACTTTACCATTATCGCACTAGTAACTAAACTAGACTTTTTTTAAAATAAATCAACAGAAGTTTTTTTTTACTTTTCTTAAATTCTTGACTTCAAGTATCATAACTACTACTATAATATTTTGATAAAAAAATAATGTTTATTTACTGTTATTAGTAAATAAACATTATTTTTTTATCAAAATATTGACAATTAATTAGGTATGATAATTTAAACAAAGTATTCGCTATTATTTTGCCTAGGAAAATTTTGATAAGTGATAAGAAAAAGGAAAAGCAGCAAAATGCGCATGCATTTTCAGAAAAATGTATTGACTAATGCTAATGACTAATTTAATAATAAGTCTGTGTTTTTTCCCCTCGCATGTGTGATGAAAAACGTCACATAAAACGCGTGTGCGTTAATAATTACACTATTGGCTCCATTAGTGGGCTCGCATACGGCTCGCGCTATAATACCTCCTCGAGTGAATGACAAATACAAGAAACTAACGGAACGAGCTTTTTTTTATCTACGCGTACGAAATCGTGAGCAACAGCTAGTAGTTAATATAGAAAAAAAATCCTCTATAGCTGGACTAAAGGGGTCTTAGATTGGATATTGAAAAACCTTTTGTAGCTGAAATACATGTATAGTGCTTAGATTTTAACAAACACCAAAAAAATAATCAAAATAAACCGAGATTCAAAAAATATCAATAAATCAAATGCTTTGAAGGCAGTAATCGCTCAGATTAACACATCCTTAATCTAACACATGAAACTCAAATGTTGGTTTTATAGATGAAACATAAATTCGAGCGAAACTTGTAGTTGGGAGTTTCCAAGCAAAGAGGTTAACATTGAATAAAAACTCAGAATAAGCACTGTAAGAAGAGTTTATTTGAAAATTGAACTAGCTACCAAGAAAAAAATACGAGCACGTGCTCCACGAGCTGCACGAAATTTAAAATAAAAGACTGTACCTTACTAGTACCTTTTTATTAGTTATGAGAGAGTATAATATTAGACAGTATTTTTAGTAGAGAATTCGCTTCTAGGATAAAGCAGTGTTTTTGTCTTGGGCGGCTTGAACCCCTCGCTGCCCTCAGGACTCATCTTCCCTTGCTGCATTCGGGAGTTAACTCTAGATTCCCTCGTTACGCTCAGGGTACAATAAGCCGCCCGCGACGTAAGGCACTGCTTTGTGCCCTCGGTACATAATCTACTATTGTTACTCTTTATTCACAAAAAGGTGAATTTAGAAGCAAGACCTGTTTGCTTTTCTCCAATCAAGTCTATCGATTGTTTGTCGCAACCAAATCCATTGTGTCTTGATATTTCCTTCAATTTTACGAAGAAGAAGCTAATGTAATAATACGCCAATAACTTTTGTCTTTCTGTTCTTGTTCTGCTTTTTCTTCGACGATGAGATTCGGCAATGAAGACTGATATTGTTGTTCCTAAAAACAATATTAAATGATAATTAATTTGCAACCATACTAAGTCCCAACGCTCGTATCAATAATTTATTTATGTACATTGTGTACACAAAAAAATAAAAAAAGATTACCAGTTTATTCGAAGGTGAAAAAGTCCCTGTTCCTCGGATGCTCTGATACCCTTCGGCTGATTTTGAACTAGGCATCTGTAGATAAAAATATAGGATAAGTTTTTAGTATTTTTATTAACTGAAACGGAAGTTCACTCGCGCTTCGCGCTCGCTGAGTGAATGGTTGTACTGGCGTCACGCATGCCCATAGCAGTTCAGCGCCACTCTGATTACAAGTAGTGGCTCTATGAGCAACGTCTCACAAATTACATATATCCGCTATTTTAAATAAAACCTAAATTTACAAAATTTCACAAATATCGGTTGAGAAATGCGATCTGTAGAGGAAAACAATCGGACATCCGTGCAATCAGACGCTGGACGCCGGACATACGACAACTTCAGCAATAACATTTTCATTTGGCATAGCTCTGACTATGCACTATGCTTGTCACCCTAATAATATAAGATGTTAAATGCCTTTTAACTCACCTTAGTTCAGTACTCGCATTTGTTGTTGGCTGAACGCTTGTGTTTAAATTTTGATAATTTCGTTGATCTCTGTTTCTGAAAAAATGAAATAGAGCAATTTAAAGATATTAATTACACAATATTCATATTACTCAAAGCGTCTCGTTTGTCTCTTTCCATGATACCATAAAATATAAAACAATTACCAATCTATAATCCCAGTTTAAAATATATTATTAATCTAGTCTTCATGCAATAGAGACTAGATTAAAATAACTATTAAGACTAGATGCAGGTTGGTATCAGTTACCAAAGAAATTGTTGTATATAATAAATATAAATAAATAACAATACATACAATAGTGACTCTGTGAGCTGGTGATCTCGTCAATAAGGTTTATTGAAAATTTTCCAATTATGCGGAGTTATATCTTTTTTTAAATCACATCTCTGCCATATTGAAAAATTTCCAATAACCGCCTAGACATGAAAATTCTTTATAAATATCGGACTTACTCACAAAGTTTCAAGAGAATAGGTTAAGAAATGCGACCTGTAGATTAAGACAGGTCTGGACAGAGATCCGGACAGAAATCCAGACGGAATTCGGACATACGAAAGCATTTTCGTCGAATCTGAAGCATAGACGCTTCGCTCGCTAACGATCTCTCGCTCGGTTATTGTTGTAAGAAAATGTAATAACTTTTCTATCGAATTCAATGGCCATGACTCGGAACACTACTTTCTGAATGCAAATGCTTGACTTTTTGTATTAAATACTATTTTTTACTAAAAAATACTTTATTTTGATCAAAGTGACTGATCAGAGTGTTAGTAAGCATATTCTTTTAAATAAAAAATAAATGAGTAAATAACGAAGTTATGCTGCAACAAACATTTAGTAAAATTTATACAATGTAATTGAGTGCGTCCTAATTTTTGAAGTCGGTTAACAAACCAGGATAAGTTAGAAAAATATGCTCAATACACTGCTAAAAATAATAATGTATTGCGGACCGTGGTTGGTCAGCTATAACATAAAAATATGATTGTTTCTAGTTTAGGTAGGTTAGTTTAGGAAATGTGCTATACCAAAAACAAAAATTAGTATTAGTCATTTACACCGTTCGCACGCAACGACCGCTTTCCGATATTGACATCGTAAGTACACATAATAATTATCATTATTTTATTTTTACCCGATTGTTCAAGAAGGATTATTTATTATTATTAACTATAGAATACTCCCCATTTCTATGTTATTAACTAGGTGTTGGGGCATCAGCAAGTATGCCACAGCTGCAATTTGAAATGGCTTAGGTATATTGACCTTAGTATAATTTTTGTGAATAATTGAATCAAATGAAATCACGAGAAAAAAAACAGCTGTTTCATACAAAAAGCTTATCGATCGTCGACAAAATGTAAGCAGATGCTTTTTTCCCCGATTTAATTTACAAATAAAAAAGTTTAAAAAGTAATCGTTGTTTATAATGAAGAGTACAATGACCCCCGATTGGCTTAGTACACCCTATACCGATAACCCTGTGCAATGAACAAATATGACACATAAAGGTACATTTGTACATAACAAAACAAAAACACAGTTCTGACAAGTCTTGCACTTGGATAATTATCATGAGCAACATGTACAATGGGGCCCGTGCCGTGGCGTGATGATTGTAGTACAGCACGACGCTGCGCGACCGCGGCTCGTATCACAGCAAAATAAGGTTCATGGTCGCACAGCGTCGGCGGGTAAATCCAACAATCATCGCAATAAGGTGTAATGGACGGTGAAGCCCTGAGAGTTAACATAGGTCGGAGGACACGTCTGTCGTTTTCTATTATTTTTATCAGGAAAACAAACGTCAGACCGAATCATATGCCACTAAAAACTCAGACACTAGGGTTAGTCACTTCAGTCTACACAATAAGAACAAACGGGTAAAAATATTTATGTGGTAATTAAATATTAATAGGTAGGTAGGTACTTACCACTTAGCTAGTTGGAGTCCAATTTTTTTCTTACGTCTAGCTGCCTTGGTGACATCTCCCATTTTCATCGGATCAACGTTCTGTACCCTCTACTCACAACGCGATCAATTATTGTCCAAATAATTTCACTAGTAGTAAAGTCACTAAAAACTTATCAAATGTCTTGAAAAACTACTATTTTTGATTGTCTCTGGATAATTAAGCACTGTTTAATTGATGATTTACGTACAAATAGAAAAAAAATGCGAAAATATTTTTCGGCAAGGCGAGTACGTCCCTCCTTCGTGAGGCGCTAGCGCCGACTGGCCCGTCCCCCGCAAAGGAGCTCGCGGGTGTCAGTGGTCACGTGATCTGACGAAATACTTCAAAATAACACAAAATATTACTAAACTAACTCAATTTTAGCTCTAAAAATATGGTAAAAGGACGATCAATCATATTTTTAATTTCCTATCCGAAGGTGTAAAAATATATAGTAACGTAATCTCCGTAAGCACGGTATTGCACGCCATGAGAACGAAAACAACGTTCATTTAATATTTTTTTACTCGCAATCTAGTAAGTAATATAATATTTTAATCAGACTAATTAATAGGTAACAGAATGATCTTATTGGTGATATTTTTTTCATATCGGTAGGGTCCGTAGCTTCTTCACTATTACGAGTTGAATAGACGCATTTGGCGAATATTCAAGGCTTAATGTGCGTAGGTATGCGTCTATCATCCTGTCTGTCTTTCTATAACGACAGAACGGTTGAAGCAGTCTTGATTTAGTACGTATTTCAATAAATCTTGGACTTGTTGCGATAAAAAATACATACATACTTTTAACCTCGGCGAAAGATTGGGAAAACTGTAAAATCGCCGATAAGGCCGTCTGGCGCTGCTAGGCTCTATTTTTAAACCCGATAAAAAAGCTTCGTTCAAATCAGTTCAATTCATTCTCTTGACCCTAATCAAGGAATGCGCCATCCTTCCCCTTTGCATCCAAACGCACCTTGGACGCACTCAACTCTCAAGTGGGATTTGCACATCATCAGTACAGCGCGACCAACTTATCTTTGCAGATGCTCAAAAGATATGAACGAAGGATTTCTACGTGTTGCTCTCAGTTTCGCGTAGAAATTGCGACGGTGGCTTCCCCACTCAGATCTGCCATAAGTTGGTTTTAGCGTTGTATAAGGGTCATTATAAGTTAAGAGGTACTTTCCATGGCCAGGACAAAAAAATACTTTGTTTTTATACTAACTTCCTTATTAAGCTATTTATCACTTAAAACTAAATGTATTCTTCTTGCTCACTTAAATTTATTACAGAAATGTACGTAGTTTAGTCACAAAAAGTTCTAATGTAAGAAAAAAGTCTCTTCCCTGGTCTGTCCCCAAACCGACTTAATTTGTAAACCAGTTATTATGAATGTATTAAAATTCAATAATTACTTTATCATCGTTAATTTTACACACAACAATAACTTGGTCACAGTGTCTTATAAGTAAAATTAATTTTATTCCAATTTTTCATAAAAAATATCAACGACGAAATTTGTCCTCCGGATTTCGTGTCTCGTCCCCTGGATTTTTGTTTTCGATTAAAAATCAGTTTTGTTTTTCTAATTTGTGGAAGTTGTGATCTTGAGTGCATAGGATGTAACGTGAAGCTAGCAGCAAGCGGCGCATAAGCCGTCTGCGCAGCCATTTTAACGACCATTTCAGTCACGCCGCTCGCTTGGTGTAGAAATGTTGAGTGAATGCTGTCTTTCTTCTGGTAAGTTTAATTTAGCAATCATTTGTTAAAACACTAATATAGACTTAAATATTCACTATGAATAGTGCATACATTGTTACGTTTGATTGTGAATTGCGTACGAGAAACACTTTTACGGATATTTTAGATATTCATCGAAAATGTATCGCCCCTGGCGTATTTCCCCTGGCTCTTTTGATTTCAGGGGAGATACTTAATGTCCAGGGGAGATACATTTGTATGCGTTTTCATGAATACTTCCACATTTTTCTCTGAAGCTTTACTTGGCATTATGTATATCTTAGCTTTACAATTAAATAAGACTTTTTTACAGAAAAAATGGAACCTAGAAAAAAAAGACGCGCGAAGAACGGTACGAAAAAAAAAAGCATAGCAGAACGATTTATTGCATTCACCTCCTGCAATTTGGGCGCATTTCCAGCCCCTACTTGACTGTCTGCCGGCTACTGTTACGACTTTACATTTCTTGAGCGATGGACCAGTCACCCAATATCGTAATAAAATGATGTTCAAGGTTTTGGCCACAATGCAAGAAGTTTCTTTTTTTTTTTTAATTTATTTAGATACCCTTCAAAATTCCACATGGAATTTTCATGAAGCAGGTCACAGTAAAGGATGGAATGGGTGCTACTTGCAAGAGAACTGCAGATAGAGGAGTTGCGAGTGGCACCGATATTTCATCAATAGATGACTTATCTATAGCCCTTGAGGAAACCTGCTCGAATATTAAAATTTTCACCGGAGATGACGCAAACGTGTCTGAAAAAGCACCAAAATTAGGTTCTACTGAAGGTATAAAGATTTTTTCAGCCACACTAAAGGTTCACCAAGTTATCGGTAGCGTTTTTATACCTAATTGCCTGACATTGAAAAGTTTGAGCTGCTTCTGTGGCTCAGAGCTATGTCGTCATTTTCAATTGGGTACTTTGGATTATCCACAAACACATCGTAAATGTAATCTACGTATAGCGATTCTGAAAATGAACTGCTAATCAATTTCACATCTCAAGAACACAGGAAGAAGCCTCAAGAAACACTACTGCATTCTGTACCTACCAGTATTAAACCAAACCAAAACCGCACAAAGATAATTCAAAGCCCTCAACAACTGGAAAAAAAATCATTTTGCAATGGGAACTTTGTTCTGGTTAAACATCAAGAGACAAAAACAGAATATTGTTATTGTTGCAATGTGCACAGGCGTGTTGAAGAAGATAATGAACTTCAAGTTTTATTTTGTAAAATGTGTGATGAAACTGGAAAACTGGAAACTGGAAAAGTTCAGAATTAATGATGACGACATTTCTTTCATCACCTCGGATGAGGTTTTAAAAAAACTACCCTCCCCTAACTTAAAAATGAGAGGGCAGTGTATTTTTTATGCATTTAACGAATCTATTGATCTTTATTATTGATCTTTGAACGCAGGTTTTAGGAGAATAATTGTTTTTAGCTACCTTTTAATTAAAATGTTTTTAGAGTTTATGTAAAAGAAAAATGTATTACTCTTACTCAGAAAAGTTTTTGTTTTTTTTATTTCATTATTGACTATTGATAGTAAAGTTATTGATATTTTTGTTTTGATGGAAAGGGAAAGCAAGAACCTCTTAATGTTTTGTACCTAGCGCTTAAGAAACATTTAATAAACAAAAACTGCTAAAAATGACAAGGCTGATTTTAAATAATTCATAATTAAAATTAAAATAAATAAATAAAGTTGAATCTTAAAAATAACCCTGTTTTTAATATGTCTATCTCTCTTCCCTGTCCTTAAAGTATCCTCCCCTGTGCATTTTGTCTCTACCCTGTACTGAGTATTTACCCTGATCACTTATAAAACGAGATAAAACCAACAAATTGACTGGCCACTTTGTAAGCGTTTTCAACTTAAAAGTTTCCATTAAAAAAATGTATACTTAAGTAAAAATTAAAAAAAAAATGCCATGCCGTCACTTCATACAACATATTACCTCTTAACTTAGAATGACCCATAAATGACTCACGCGCACGCCACATGCAGGGCACTGTTGCGTACGCTGTGGCGAAGGCCCCGGCAATTGTGACGTCACAATGCCATGTGGTGTGCAAGATGGTTATGTTTTTGTCGCTATGGTTTCAGGAAGTATGCGCCGGCGATCTTGAATAAAGGATGTTGAAGAGGCATCACGCGACGCTTGTACATTTTTAGTGCTAATTACTGACCTGAATCTATTCAAATTAGAATACAAAAAAGAATTGTTGGCGATCGGAAAAGTTGGTTAAATAATTACTGTCAAGCTAGGCGTTTGACTACAACTCCTTTGATGTTAAGTAACGGTGTGGACAGGGTAGGAATTGCCTGGTCTGAATTTGGGACTGACTGATCAGTATTCTTGTAGGCTTACCACACGCGCAAGCTTCATCACACTTCAACTACGCAGGCCAGGGTTGAACATGGAACACCGCGCCAACCCCACGGCATGGCTTGCGCGAGTTTCGTCTTGCATACACAAGTCGAAACGATCGTGTCGTTACCACTCGGCTCTGTCAAGTATGCGATAGCCTTAATAAAGTACGCACAGTTAAAGTGTGGTGAAGCTTGTGCCTGCCCGCCTGAGCCTAAAGCCTGCATTGCTCAATCAAAGTTTCAATCCCGTATTAGACCAGTACAAGTTCCAATGGCACAGTGTTGGACAGCCGTTCCCGGGCATTAAATATGTATCAGCATTGCGAACGTGACACCCAGCCCAGCCCAGTCGTCAGGTGTCCGGGGTGTGGAGAGTGACATGCAATTGTCCACAATTGTCTCGGAACCCTACCTTATTCTCTACGGTCGGAACACGTTGACACTATGTATCGATGCGTTGATATGATATTTTATACGCGCTTGACGACACTGTCGCCAAGCCAGCTGACCGCTAGAAAGCGCCTTCATTACCCACAGGCTTTACCACAACACGCTATGGTTTCATCAGAATTTCTTCCACCGGAAGCTCAAGCTGAAGATAATTATTAACTAGTTGCTCTGTGAGGTCGTCGTCGTCTGTCCTTTACCGGTTGCGTCTCTGAACTGATTCTCGTGAAATTTTATGAGCATGTTCGTTTTATACAGATTGTTTTTGCCGAGTCACAAGTTCAAGAGAATGCGAGCTGTAGGGGAAGACAGACATCCGAAAAGAAATCCAGACAGAATTCGGACATACGAAAGCATTTTTGTCGAAGCTGCAGCATACACGCTTCACTCCTTAACACTAGAGTACCTACCTAATCAAAAGTTTTTTGAGACCCGTTTGAGCATAATTTTTAACCGACTTCCAAAGAGTAGGAGGTTCTATGTTCGTCTATCTATATATTTTTGTGTATGTTCTTATAATTTTGCCTAGGTAGGTACCATATAATATTTTGATGCCTTATAATGAAGATGACTGATGGCATATGAAGATATGAAAAAGTGTATCGTTTATCCCTCCATTCGCACCCAATCAAACAATTGATAACACTGATTGCTGCTCGTTTACTAGGCGGCTGGCTTGATTTACTGCAACCGCTACGTACTGGTTTTGATACTTGTTAGAGAATATAATACATCGTTGCACTGCAGTTGCACTATACATTTGTTTAGACTTGGATCCTTCGCTAGTAATTATACGCACTTGCGTTCAACTAACGCCTATTACACTGGCCTACAAAAAAAACTTTTTGTTTTGGTGCAGCTCTGTTCCCATCTGTAGTCGGTAAAGTAGGTAGTATGAACTACATTGCTGCTACTAGATGTCAGCTGACAGCTCTGGTTTACCTACAATTCTTTTTTTTTTTTTTACGGTTTTGTTCAAAATCAGTCCATGTTATAACTACTTTTATGACATTAATCGTATAAATTTATGATGGCAAGTAATTCATGAAATTGCATTAACGATCCTGATATGTTTTGTCACATATGCGGTGAGTATATAATGAAAAATCAACGGAAACCGATTAATGACACGGTAATTCGCTTGTATTCTGTATACTTTCCTCCTCATGAACAAGAGCTGCTATGAAAAATGTGACTAGTTTTCTAGTATCTGCTCACAAAATATACCCAAAATCAGGTCTAATATCTTAGGCACCAAAATGAGTGTAGGCCAGTGTTATTTGTCTGGGTGTTTTTTTTTTTTGGAAATTTGGTAGTTTTTCGATATAACAACGTTTTTGTCCGTAAATTAGGTGGTATTTAGGTTACTCAAGCCGTCAAGAAGTAGCGTATGTATCCAGGGCATACGCT
This sequence comes from Peribatodes rhomboidaria, assembly GCA_911728515.1. Taxonomy (NCBI): domain Eukaryota; kingdom Metazoa; phylum Arthropoda; class Insecta; order Lepidoptera; family Geometridae; genus Peribatodes; species Peribatodes rhomboidaria. The sequence continues at coordinate 7,593,253 of OU452190.1, forward strand.
ATCTTCGTTCCGAATCTCATCCAAATCCGTCGATCCGTTTCAGCGTAAAGTAGTAAAGCGGCTATTACACTATACAATTTGCAGTATGCTAACTTAGCGTGGTTATGCACGTGTAATAGAAATGAACTGGATAGCTAACTGTCTACCAGCCATTACACCATCTAATTTTAGCACGCTACCTCACCTAGTATTACCTCAAATTGGATAATGCAATGATCGTTTCAATAAACATAATATGTACACATTTATAATAAAATTAGCTCTTTTGCCCGCGGCTTTGCTAGCGTTTCGGGCCTATGTCACTCAGGGATAATGTAGCTTTCTAATGGTGAAAGAATTATTGGAACCAGTAGTTTTTGAGTTTATTCGTTACAAAAATACAAATGTTTTTTCCTCTTTATAATATTAGTGTAGATGTAGATAATATTAGTGTAGACTAGAGATTCGCCCCGAGACCCGGTTTATGCCGAGATGTCCAGTAGAATTAGACACATCGTTTCGCTATGCGGCATATATAACTGAGCGCTACCGTGACTCGGATGACACGTTAAATTGTAGGCCTCGGTTGTTTGTTCTATTAAAACAATCGTCAATCCATAGTCCAGAGGCCTTCGGGCGGCCTAAACACTCTGACATCAGGGTTAGCCACTCAGCCTGTACGAACTTGCTTGCTTGCTAGGTCTATAACAGGTAGAAATAGAGAAGAAAAAGATAAATACGTAGGATGAAACAAAAAAGAAAATTAAACACCCGAAAACCCACGCTAACTCAACGCACGAAAGTTTGGATTTTGGATTATGATTACTAAACATTAAATCTCTCACAATCGGTCACATCTCAGTAGTCAACCTAATTAACCCATTACAAATGCTCGTTACGAAAACTGATTCGCATTTTAATACATACTTCGTGACTGTAGCGAAATCGCGTGGAGGCATAACATGGCTTGTGTAGTTAAAAGGGGTCGTCTATTAATTGCATTTCTATTCATAGACATTTCTATTAAGGCCGGGTATAATCGCGATTCGAATTTCATTTTCTACCTGCGCATACGCGGATAGAACTGGCGAAACGCACGGACGACGGGGCGCGTACGTAGTGCAACAGCTATCTGGAGACCTACCACGATATCTTATGCTTACGTTTTGTTGTCGACGCTGCGCGACCGCTAATCGTATCGCCGCGCAATAAGGTCCACACTTATACTCACATTTATTCACAAGGAACGTTGCATACAGTATATGTGAAACATGCAGATAAATCTTTTGATTAATATCATAATCAATAACCGTTCTTGCAGGATAGAGGATAAAATGGGCCATTCCCGAATTCCTCACTACTTACTCCAATGGGGATTTCGGGAATTATCGTCACTAATATTGTTCATTATTTTACTTCAACCTAATATAGAATATGAAACAGATTTAGACACAGTTATAAATGTAGCAGAATAGGAATTAAATTACCAATAATCAATGTATACGCTGATGAGAGTTGGAAGAACTTGACTTTATATCATCATAATTATAAATAAATAAATAAATGTATGTAGGAGATACAGATAGGAGTATAGGTATGTATTATATAAAGCAAACTCGCTCACTGCAGATAAGATTTATAGGACCATCTGGGATTGTCGAATTAACTATTTCAGGTGGGAGCTCGATGCTTACGCTACAAAAGTATAAAACATTGAGTTATTATTATTATTAAGCCAAACTATCCAACTACGCAAAGGTGTGCTTCATAAGTATTTACGCCTAGCATCCCTTAGCAAAAAAAAGCATCCCTTAGCAGGTACTTGTACTGAGTATTTCTTATTCTGTGCAAGTACAAGGAAGTTTTCTATAATCTGTTGTTTTGCATTTCCGCCAAATTTACAAAAGTAGGTGTACTTTACCAACAGAGCGCGATTCATTATAAAAATCATCACCAAAAAAATAAAGTTTTAGAAAATATATTTCTAAGTAGGAAAACCACATGTTGTACGAAGTCGCGAACGTACACAAGCAAAGTACAGCTGCAGCGGGCCGCGGCGGCTTCTTTGACTTCACAACGACGTAGTAGCTTCTTTGACGGGGCCGGCGCGCGTTTGATACATAGAGATGTGTACTGTCTTTTTGCAATTTCTAGTACTCTAATATAAATTAGTTAAATGGGAACTTTTAATTCAATATGTAAAACGTAAACTTACTTAGTATTATTATAAGCAACAATTGGTTCCACTGACGTCATTTAACTTAAGTCTTGATTGCTTGACCTAAAATTATATAAAAAGTTATTTTTTTGTTAAATGCGTGAAGTCTTAAGTCGTTGTAAATTTGAATCATTATAATTTAGTCTCAACAAAAAAAGGTAACTAAAGACGACCGAAAGAAATTCGCAATAAAGATACAAATTTTACGTTGCAGTGTGTCTCTATCTAGTTTATTTTACACAACTTTGAACATAAATATGAATAATCAACAAATTATTCGATCATGCTTTAATACTTTTTTGGCTTTATTTGAAAAATAACGATCGCACGATAAAAATGGTTAATAAAACTAAAGCTGTAGAAAGAATCAAATTTATAACAACTTAGTCCTGTTTTTTGTTGAAAACGATCCGATAAAAAAATATTTCTCATTAAATTCAAGATGGCGGCTACCGCACCGGCAGTCTTTGGTTGCCACTTTGAATGTAGACTACCAAGGATCCCCCCTGAAGGTTAGATAAGCAAGCAATCAGAGCAATTAACATTGCTGACAGGGATTATTTTCAAGGCTCATAAATGCTAGCTCGTCTGGGCTCGTAGGTCTATACATTAGTCTATACATTACATTGGTCTATACATTTGTTCTTCTGAGGTACTTGGTTGGTTAATATCAGTATTTGGTACCGTCATTTCATCGCTTCTCCGAACTAAAAAAAACATAGCTTGGGTAATAACAACGAGGTACATGACGTCATCATAATGTATCTGAAAGTGTAGCATATACTGTCGTACCGTATACTGTCGGCGGCGGCGCTCGACCTGCTCAACGCGACGGCTCATGCTTTTGAAACAATCAATGTGGACTCTATTTATAGCGTGTTAAAGTGCAAAGTCATTTTACCAGTATGAATATTTATGAATATTTAAAATATTCATACTGGTAAAATGTATAATAAAGTCACTATATACAACGTCCTACAATCTGCTATATTCAAGTTATTTATAATTTTCTATTATAATTAATATACGATGTATAATTATGTGATCAAATTATACGCCGGATCGTGGCACAGAGCGGCCGGGAACGACCTTTCACGTCGAGCGCTGCTCGACGACTAAATCGGATGTCGTAGTCAATTTTTTACCTAAGCTGCTTCACTTAATGTTGAAAATCGTATATCATATTTATGGTAAAACGAAATCGGCGCCTAGAATTACATTTTCTTGCTGTTTCTATTGGTATTTAATCGTAAAAAGAACACAAATACGAAAAAGTTGCTCGGTTACATTTTAAAGGACTAATCTGGCTATTTAATTATCGAAAAAAAATGTGTTGTAATCGCTGAAAATTTAGAGAACTACGCTCAAACAGTTTTTTTTAGGAAGATACTTTTTGTGATTTTTTTTTTCTAAAATGAGAATGATTTTCAAAATTGTTCTTCGGTTAAAATTTAGTTGGTTGTTTCTTCTACCAGCTGTATTTTTTTGTACCTGATCATCATAGTTCTTCATATCAAACTAGGTGCAAACATAATACTTGTTTTCCTTGATTTCGTGATCATACGGCGCCTTAATAGTGTGTGTTCCCTTACGTGTGTGACACTTATAATCTGGGTGTCTTCAAGTCTCGAGTGAATCGGTTATCTAGGCAAGCGTGCTCCATCGTAGGCCGCATCACTGCTTATCATCAGGCGGGTTGGCGGCCAAACGCAAGCCTAAAAAGTATTAATAAAAAAAAAACATGCGTGATTTTGGTGATTTTTCGACCACCCTTCCCTTCTTGCCTTGATGAGATGTCGTGATTGGTTCGACATTTAAAAAAAAATAGTGAGATTAGAGGGGTCATATTTTTCAAAATACATATTTCAATGTAAATACTTTAATCTGTATTAGATTGCGCTGCAATTGTAGTTTTATGTAAATTTAGTGCAATTTTATTTTCTTAAAAACATAAAAATAGGTACGAGATATTGGCTCCCTCTCCCCCGTGAGATTGGGTTAGATTCGCCTTGACCCTCTTCCCCCTAAACGTCTCACGTAAAGTGCCTAGTACGTTACGCGATTTCTCGGCCCCTGCCTTTTTTTTCAGTCGTGTCCCTGCCTGAAAGGGTCGTAGTCTCTCGGTCGTCCAATTTAGATATCCTGAAGGCTCAATTCTGGCGTCACACTTAAATTTCCCAAGCCACTTAAATCTGCTAAAAATCCTAAAAAACGTAAATTAGCTAAATGCTATTCTGCGGGCAACATTTTAACTAATTTAGAAATGTCAAATTCAAATTTTTAAATAGAATGAACAAAATCTCGTAAAATTACTCAATTTAGTAGTCATGGGTAACTCAACAGATTTGCTTGAGCCATGACTCCGGTTCAGGTCAGCCACTTGAACCGGAACCGTGAACCGGCTCACAGGTCAGCTCAAAAACCACTCCATTCTACGTAATATGCGTACTGACTCGAGAGAGTCATCTAGTGAATAACGAAGTAAACTTCGAGCTCAGCTGTTTGGCTCACGCAGATGCTATGTATGGTGACAGTTCAAATAATGTTTTCCCGCGATGCGAGTCAGTGAGATGTATATCTCTTTCTCTCTTTTCCCCGATATAGATTTGTCTCGTTCTCGTATACGTTGGTCAAAAATCGACTGTTCCTGCGTACAAGGGGGCTATTCCTGCGCGTGAGATGAGATGAGATTTTGTCTTGGTCACTCTCACACCTATGACGTTTCAAACGTGAGCAACAAGGACGAAAAAAGGTGAGATGAAAATCTCAAATCTCCGAATAGGGCCACAGCATGGAAACTAAAAATTGCATATTTACAGGAGAGCAATTTAATTTCAAAAGACTTAATCTTAAGTTAAAAAATGAGGTAAGTATCAATTTTATTACATTTAAACCATGAGAAAAATTTGTTTTTTTTTTTAGAACTACTATATTTGTTTTCCTAAAATTATATTTAATATTCGTATAATTGGTACAATGAAAAAGTCGTGATTTTGAATTTCGATGCCGTACGTAGCAGCAGTCGAAATATACCTACCAACTTAGTGGTCATAAAATTCAAAATAATTAGAGTAATACGAGAATTCTTTAGACAAATCAGTACTTAAATGCCGATTAACAAGTAATAATGTCCAGTAATAAGCGGAGTGATGCTTGGAACCATTTCTCAGAAACCGACGGTAACAAAAAAGCAAAATGCATTTATTGCAATCAATTGGTATCAGTGTCTGGAAATTCTACAGGAAATTTATTACGCCATTTAAAAAAACACCCAATCTCCACCAAAAGATCACATACCGAAGATTCAACAGATGGACCACCGAATAAGCGTGAAAAGCAAGAGTTAGAACAGCAGGGTATGCCGAATGCCACTCCGGTTTTGTCCAATATCTATAACACTAACCAAGCAGCGCCACCATCAGGACAATCATCAGAGGTGAGAGGAACTCTTGCATCCTACCTCATCAAGCCTCTTTCAATCAAAAAAAGTAAAGACATAGATACACAACTCGTAGCAATGATCACAAAAGAATGCCATCCATTTACCATAGTTGAAGACCCAGAATTTAAAAAGTTAGTACATCTGCTATGTCCCTCATACCGATTACCAACTCGTAAAACTCTAACCCAAAGTTTAATAACTGGGCATTACAATTTAGTCCATGAAGTAGTGATGGGACGCTTGAGCCGTGCTTTTGCAGTGTGTATAACAATAGATGGTTGGACAAGCCGTAACAACGATACGTTCTATGCTATGACTGCCCACTACATAGTAGAAGAACCAAACATCGTAAAATTATCGTCCGATTTATTAGGATGCGTGCCAAGTACGGAGCGTTCTACAGCTGATAATGTGTGTAAGAAAGTACAAAATATGTTATCCGAATGGCAAATTGAAAATAAAACAACAGTAATTGTATCTGATAACGCAGCGAACATGATAGCATCAATAAGGTTGGGTGGTTGGCGTCATTGGGGGTGTTTTGCTCATTGTCTAAATTTAGTGGTGCAAAGTGGGCTGAACGAAATAAATTCTGTCACAAAAAAAATTAAATCTATAGTGAGCTTTTTTAGAAGAAGTTCTTATGCTAATGGGCAGTTGAAAGCCACACAAGAAAAGATGGGTATGCCCGTCTTAAAACTGAAAAATGACGTTCCTACGCGGTGGAATTCTACATTTCTAATGATGCAACGCATTTTGGCAACAAAAGTTGCCGTTGTGGCTACATTAGCCATAATAGGGGACAGATTCCACGCGCCAAGTGATAGTGACGAGATAATTCCAATGACCAACCATGACTGGCAAATTGCCGAAGAAAGCCTAAACGTGTTAGAAATATTCGACATCATTACCAACGTCATAAGCGCGGAAAAAAAAGTGACGGCGTCTACAGTTATCATATTCTACAAGCAGATTAGTAGACATCTTGGAGCAATAGTAGATAGCAGTATTATATTACCGGAGACAAGAAAGTTAGCAGAAACTCTGTTACACTTAAGTCGGAAGCGTTTCGAAGGAGTTGAAGACAACGAGCTCATCGCACAATGCACCATCCTTGATCCACGTTTTAAAAAATATGGATTTTTATCCGAGTCTAAATACCAAAAGCAACTGCAGGCTATATACCATAAAATATCAAGCATTAAAATATCCAATGAAAATGCTGAAAACCAGATAACAACTATAGCCGCACAAGCTGAACCTCAACAAGCGCATTGCTCAAGTTCGCAGCGACGTGAAACGTTGCTATGGAAGGAATTTGATGAGGAGGTAAAAAAACACCAAAACCCAGTAAACGCACTGGCGTCAGCAATTGTGGAGGTAGATAAATACATCGATGAGCCTCTTCAACCACGGCAGCAAGATCCTCTCATGTGGTGGCATCAAAGGAAGCAAGTTTATCCAAGACTTTTCCAACTTGCAAAAACTAGACTTTGCATAATGGCGACGTCAGTGCCTTGCGAGAGAATTTTCTCGAAAGCAGGCCAAATAGTTTCAGAAAGACGGACCCGTCTAGATACGAAGAAAATAGAAGAATTGGTTTTTTTAGCATACAATTTAAATAACTGTGATTAAATATCTACTACCTATGTACCTAGTTGTTGGTTTAATTTAATTTCTTAGTTTTGATTTGTAACTTAAACTTACGTACATGCTCTAGTAGGTATTTATTAATAGATAGAAGCTTGTATTTCCAACTTTAAATATATAAAAACATTAAATTAATATATTAAATAAACTAGCTGCGCCCCGCGGTTTCACCCGCGGTTAAAAAGTATCCTATGTGCTATTCTAGACTACAATCTATCTCTGTGCCAAATTTCATCCAGATCTGTTCAGCCGTTCTGGCGTGAAAGAGTAACAAACATCCATACATCCATTCTTACAAACTTTCGCGTTTATAATATTAGTAGGAAGTAGGACTACACATTACATTTTAATAATTAGTAAGTACATCACTATTTTATTTTAGCATTCCGCTATCACTGCGCGTGTAGGCAAAGCTTTTCTTAAGAATTTGTCTCCTTCTCTTTCTATGGTATCGCTTTGTCTCGTCCATGCTCACACTACAAAACATTTTCGTATTCGGACTTGGAACACATCGCGTCAAATCGGCTCTCTTCGTTCTCACGTTCGTTTTGATGAATGACAAAATCGTTTGAGTCGTTCGTTCGACTTGAGCTGCCTGTTTCAGAGTTGAACCGCGGCTCAAGCGAGCCAAACCAAGTGATCTGAATTTTTGAACCGGTTCCGGTTCGAGTTACCCACGGCTACAATTTAGAAAATTTAGCTGAAATTGCTATTCTTGCGCCCACATTTTAGATGATTTTAACTTGTTTAGATCGAATTTGAGGTTAATTTTAGAGGGCACCATTTTGGAATCCTGTTAAAAAAACTAAAATTTCAAAGTGAAAAAAATCTCTATATTTTGTTGATTTTACTTAAACTAAATAAACCTTTGCAAAGTTAACGATTCAGAAAAATGTATAAAATGCATAATTTGCCTCATAATCATTTCAGTTCGGCACGATATGTGATCAAAGTACGCACTGTTACAGGATTAAAAAGTCAAAATCTGGAAGTGTACTTAGCTCTCATCTCATTAATAATCTCAGCAAGAACCTATATTATAGAACATGCATGCAACAATAGCGATGGATGTGCATCAAAACCCACCCCAAGAGAAATTAACACAAAATCGATCATAATTTCATAACAAAATCAAAAGAGAGAGCGCTTAATTTCCAAGGTACATCATATGGGTACTAATATTATTAAGTAATTATTCCATTGTTATTTCGTATGTCTTACATGTATGGAGGCTTTCTATCCTCCATAATTACAGGATAATCAATTGAGGTGACTTGAGTTGTTAAGATCTCTGGGTGCATCGCAGCTGGCCTGTTTTAGCATAACGCAATGTACAGAAAGTTTATACTGTGACAGACTCGCCAAGCCTCACACTATACTTAATTACTTACCCCTCTCATAACAGTTTACCAGTCATTGAACCCTGAAGCGTTAGTTGGTGTCTTCATAAAGTATAATTATGTAGCGAACTGAAGCAGCAGTGCCATGTAGACACTACTGGTTTCTAAATAGGTAAATCTATGAAACAGCTTGGAAGCAGTTCCTGGTGAGGATGCTATTTTAAATGATGGATTTAAAAAAATCTAGATCTAGGGCTAGGTGTTGTTATCCATGGCTTTATGTATTCCATGGCATCCCTGACATGGAAACTTAGTAGCGGGTGTAATTATAAATTTACTTTCAGATGCGAGGTCATTTGTTTAAGTACTGGCAAGAGGTTTCATGGAAGAACCTGTGTGCTAGCCCAAGTACTCTCTGATACTCACATTATACCAACAAGCTCAAAAGACAACACAAATAATACAAATTACAGCTTATAAATTCAATTTGAAATAATAAAAATGTATTGTAAATTAAATGTTTGCTATCAATAACCTTCATCTTTTTCTGTACATACTTGAAATACCTACCATTGTTGAATTTTTATTACTTTATAATTTCCATATTTTACAACTTGGGCATGGACAAAAGCAGATACCAGATAGAGTAAATAGAAAAACAATCAGTAGGATTTCATTATTTACAGATCTCTCTGGTTATTTAAAAAAATGTAATTTATTGCGGGCACTATTTATTATGACATATATAATACAGGCCCATATTTAAAAAACCTTGCAAAGCAACATACACTTTTTATATAAAACAATGGTCTCTGGGACTTTTCTGGCTGTGTTACTTCCTAGTATGTCACTTGTGTGCCAGTGTGTCACTTCCCTTTCTAGCCCAAATGGCTGGTGTACCAGTGCTACTGGGAAGTAACTCTTGTTATTTGCAGAAAACCCACAGCAAATAGGGCTTTAATCTTCAGCACATTGAGTCCAGGAGCTGCAGTTGCATCATCAGCAATTTATCTCATAGCCTTTTCTGCACAAACATAGCTTTTTCAGTTACTACTGTACTTGGACCACTCATGATAGATACAACAGACTGGAAAGTCGTCTCCACAGTTTTCAAGTCTGTTTATTTTACGCTTTTAGACTGGTTGTGTTTCTGGTAGCATTCCTCATGGCACTGAAAATTAAAACCAAATTTATTTAGTGTCTAGGCAAGATACAATTAAATTATCATTACCAAGTATTACAAGTTGACTTTCTGTAATTACAATAGATAGATATAATAGAAGTTGTGGGCAGATAGACTAGCTATCTGCCCACAACTTCTCTCACGTTGCATAGCCTGTAGCACTCAGTGAATGTGTAGCTTTTTATTATAGACAGAACTTCTAAAATCGAATGAGTAGTTCGGATTTTAGGTTAGTTTATTATTTACCTTTACAGCATTTCCGTAGTTTTTGTAGAAAATTAGGCGCACTGACACGCACGTAAAATAATTCAGAATTTCATCAGCACATCATCATTTATCTTAATTTTTGGGCACAATAATTTAACTCTTGATACCGAAATTGTAAACAAACAAAGACTTGTAAAACTCCATAGTGAATTGCCAGTATTAAAACACCAAAAGTACTTGAGATTTTTGAAATATTACGATTTATTTGCAAATAATTAGTGCTCTGTAATTATTCATTAATTACAGAGCACTAATTATTTTTTATTGTTTTATTACAGAGAATTTAATGTGTTTCTTAAAAATTAGCATATTAAATAAGCGTAGGTTTTTCAGTAATACATGACACACCCGTCAAATAATTCCACGAATTTATGTTAGTGGCGTAAAACTTGCAACACTAACAACTTGATGTATGGACGAAGCTACAGATACAAAATTTTTTTGAATGAATCGATGAAAATATCGTTCTAATACGCCTGTGTACGGTGACCCTTTTACATTCTTTTTTGAAGGTTTATTTTATCTGTGAATTCAACTTAAGTGAACAAGAAAAAGGATAATTCCGTTCAATATTTAAGCCTTACGTTGCCCTCTGAATTGCGATTTTAAGTTCTGTCACTTAAATTTAGAATGTTTATAAAATTTACGAATTTTAAGATGTGACGCCAGAATTGAGCCTTGAGGCCTTATACGGAGATTTGAGATTGTCATCTCACCATTTATCGTCCTTGTTGCCCTCGTTTGAATAGTCATAGGTTTGAGAGTGACCAAGGTAAAATCTCATCTAATCTCACGCGTGGGTATAGCCCTCCTGTGTCCCAGTGTCTATGACGTTACCCTAGTTGATTGAATCAGGTGTTACTTTGCGGAAGTTTCACTAAACCCTATCCCTGCGGGCATGATCCCAGGTCCAAAAAATCGCAAGGCTTTAATTAATGTACGACCCCTAAGTTATTCTTGGAACATACCTAGGAGTTTTTGGTTAGTTTTGAACTTGCGTGCCGAAACTTCATGTGGTGCGCTAATAAGGTCACTCTTGTACACACAAATCGGGTTTGGCTTTTGCTTTCTACATGCTTGTAGTATGGATTTATGCGCATAAAAGAAAGATTTACTCGTGTACTTGATTTGCATGTCCTTTTTGGGTCTTTTCACGTCGTCGTTCGAAGCGATGATAGCCTAGTTGAAGAAGGCCCGTCTCTAGAGGGAGCGCGTTCTAACCCAACCGACGGCACGCACCAATTTGTTCATTGTGTGAACATATATGCGGATTGTACCTATGTCATCTGCTACATGACTGGAGCCCGGTGTATGGCGACAGGCTCGCCCCCTGTCACATTTGGGAATTAATATCGTCCGGCGAAGTGTGGGTGTTGCCACCTCTGCCAGCCCCCTCGGGGGAAAGGCGTGTGACGATATGAAAGTTTTCACGTCGTCTGGTTACATTTCTTTTGGGTTTCTGTAACCTAGATCTATGTTTTTCATCAGTATTATCAGTATTATTAAGTCTTCTCTCGTGTCTCATCGTCACGTCAGGTCTTATGCCAGTATATCTAAGTGACATACAGTTATGCTACATTCCAGCCAGTTCCAACTGACTGCCTTACACATATCAACACTTCTTTATCAATTACGTCCGAGCTGAGTAAGGGTGTCCGTTCATCTGGAAGGTCAGCCCGCGGCCGTCTTTAAGGCCCAGTATTACACGAAATCACCAAAAACAATTTTTTTTTTTTTTTGCACCTTTTAAGTTTAAAATGAAGAATTATTTTGATCAGGTAGAAGAAACAACCAACTAAAGTTTAACCGAAGAATAATTTTGAAAAATAATCTCTATCTTCTTAAAAAAGTATTGGAACTCTAAATTTTCAGCTATTACACTTTTTTTTTTCGATTAGTAAATTCCAGATTAGTTCTCTAAAGTTTAACCGAGCAACTTATTCTTATTTGTGTCCTTGTTACGATTAATACCATTAAAAACGGCAAAAAAATAATTTTACGCGCCGATCTCATTTTACCATCAATTATGAAATACGATTTTCAACTCTAAATGAAGCCGCTTAAGTAAGCGTGTTGTGAGTGAAAAATCGTGCTATGACGACGCCTTAATGAAAAATCAACCTAATACTTTGTGACTTAAAGACTTATTTTAGATCGTCTTTTCTAGATCAGAGTGCTTAGTGTGAGTTTTTCTTACTTTTCGATCGCGTAAAAGTAACTCCAATTTGTATGAAAATTAAAAAGCGCCACCTAGTGGGAGTAATGAGAAACCGCAATCGTGAGTGCGAGTTTTTTGTTTACTGGCAACATTGACATGAAAAATTTACTTTTTCACGGTGAATTTACGCGAATCGAGTGACAAGCTCGATTGGCACTCACACTCGCTCGTTTTCGATTGTCGATCCGTGTGACGTAAACTCGTTTACGCTGTAGTAAAGTTATTCGATTTACTTTGAGCAACTCACACTAAGCACTCTGATTACACGCAGGCCAACAGCGGTCACCGCTCGCCGGCAGATCGGCGGTCGATCTAAAAAATGTATTTGTCATTCAAGTTCGCTTCATTATCATCAATACAAAGTCAAGTACATTTTTACCTGACTACCTCATATCAATCAATGTTCTTGTGAGGCGTCGGGCGCTGAGGTTGAAAGTGGACGGACACCCTATTCCGCCGAACTCTGAATGTTTTAAAGACATTTACTAATCGCTATTTCTATTTACCACAAAACGAGTGCATTACAGATAAGCGATAATAGTCAGAGAAGACTCTCCTCTCAAGCCACAGGGAGCGGGTTCGGACCACAGACTTCCAATACAGTAGTACTTCCAATACAGCACTTCTACTGTATTGGAAGTCTGTGGTTCGGACCCAGCCGAAGGCACGCACCAATTTGTTGATTGTGTGAACATAATTATTATGTGCGTATTAATTGTTATCTGCTACATAATAATTAATACGCACATAATATGGCAACAGGCTCGCCCCCTGTCACATTTGGGACTGAATATCGTCCGGCGAAGTTTGGGTGTAGTACACCTCTGTCAGCCCGTTCGGGGGATAGGCGTGACGATATGTATGTACAATATGTACATGTATGTACAATACAGATAATCATATCGTTGACAAACATCTGTCTGACGAGTCTAATTATGCATTCAATATATTTATACAGGCAAACAAAAAATGAGGGTACTAAGAATACTACGAGCTCATTAGGGAAAATACATTTTCAAAAGAATTGGCACGCAAAAATAAATCTGGGTATATTGCTCGGCTACGAACAAATCAGAGCGATGTTTCGCTACAGTTCGATTGACTTTACCTGCAGTTGAGTGAGGGAGCCACTGGCATGTTTTACGTACAAAATGACAACAACCAGTAGAATCTGTTTAGTTCTCTCATTTAGCCACCGCCATAGAAAAGTTTGTCGTATAGTAATTACGAATACGGGTGAATAATTCTCGAATACGAATGTAAAATGTAAACAAACTAAACTCGGTGACTCACCTTGAATGAATGGTTCAGCCAATCAGTTTTGAACTCGATCTTATCGTACGATAATAGAGTTCTTATTCGATTGATTGCACTAACAAAGGACTTTATACACATCTAATAATTAAATACTTGTTTTGTGTTAGTTTTCGATATGAAAACAAAATAATTCCACGCAACCATCTGTTGCTGTTTTGATATTTGTAACACGTGCTCTATTTCTAATCACTATGATGACATGTGTGTGTGAGTCCGTCATTCTCATTGATATCCATTCTATTGCAACGATCTCTAAACTAAAATAACGAATTAAAAGTTCTCAATGTTCTCGTATGCCTCTCATTTCAATCTTTGAGAAAAAGATGACATTTTTAGAAGAATTTGAATTTAAGAACTCTCAAATTAGTTTAGGAATTTGTCAACAGAATCGATAATCATTATTGCAACATTTTTAACCGACATTCAAATAGGAGGAGGTTCTAAATTCGACTGCATGTTTTTTTTTTTACGTAACGCGATTGATCACTCCGCCAATTGTGAATTGATTTTAAAAATTCCTTTTTTGTTTGTACTTTAGAAATGATCCCATATAAATTTTATTGAAATCGGTCAAGCCGTTTTTAAAATATCAAAAAATTGTTTACAAGGATGATGGGAAGTCGGTTTTTTTAACTTAGCTTTTTACACGCTGCGCAAGAAAGGTATTGTTTTTCGAGTGTATGTATGTATGTAGGTATATGTACGAGTATATATCGAGGGGTGAGTGATAAAACCCGATAAATTCATAAAAGTGAGTTGCGAGATATTCCATGTTAAAGTTTCTTGCCAATAAAAAAATGATTTCCTGTGAAAACCATGTGTAAATTCTTAACTATTTATGAAGATTACATATTGTATTTTATTATTATTCATGATTACCCAAAGTAGTAATGTAGCTTTTATAAAAAAACAGATTTAAGTAAATTAAAGGATGAGCTTATTGGATTACATCACAAAATAAAATAGACAATTTTACAATTACACGGTTTATTAGTATGAAAATCAAACTTAAAATCTACTTTATTGCTTAAAAATAACCGACCAAGTGCAAGTCAGACTCGTGCACTGAGGGTTCCGTACGTACTAAGAATATTTAGGTGAATATGAATGATTAAAATTGGTAAAAGTTAGTTAGTTTGGAAAACAATTTCAATTTTTCAGCCGAAAAGTAGTGGCCGTCTATAGATTCCAACTGCATCTTTGTATTCGTTTTTTTCGTCAAATATTTAGAAATTCTCAATTTTCGGAATTTTCCTTTTGATTCAAAGTCAAAGTCAAAGTCAAAGTGTTTTTATTCAATTTAGGAATCAAAGATACACTTATGAACGTCAAAGTTATTTAAATAGACTCGACCGCCTTGTTCGGATAAAGAGCCTGTACTCAGAAGAACAGGCAAGAAACTGAGGGGCATTATTTTTTCAAATAATAAATAAATTACAGTCTCACAAATTTTGGCTTACAACTAGGTAATATCTATAAATACTAGTGGCTACTTGGCGGAAGTGGAAGGCTCCAGACATCTTTATCTTCTAAATAATTCTTAACCTTATAATACCCTCTTTTCATTAATGCAGTTTTTACATGTGATTTGAATTTTCCCTCAGTGAGCCCTGTTATATTTTTCGGGGTTTTATTGTAAAAACGAACGCAGTCTAAATCTAAATCTCGGTACAGCTATCCTATCCTTATTTCTAGTGTTATTATTGTGATAGTCACAGTTCATGTCGGGGACCCATTGCGTAGATAGCGCGGACCGCTCGCTTTTGCAAAATAAAAATGGCCTCTACTTCAGCAGCTGATCCCCACAGCAAAATGCCATAGGACATAATGCTGTGGAAGTAAGCAAAGTAAACCATCCGAGCTGTAGCTATATCCGTCAGTTGCCTAATCTTACGAACCGCATAAGCAGCAGAACTAAGTCTCCCAGACAGAGCATTAATATGTGGACCCCATTGCAGTTTGGAATCAATGCTTATACCCAGGAACACCGTCGCCTTGTCTATATGATTGAGTAATAACACCTTGCATCATGCCAAATTTCATGATACTAGGTCAACGGGAAGTACCCCTTGTGTTTTGAGTTGCGAGTTTTCCTTTGAAAATGCTGAAATTTGCGACATAAACGGCTTTTTCATTCTATTGCGTAGACTTAGAAGTTTGATTTTTCACAGCTTCACTTCAAAGCTTCACCGTGAACTTGAGTATTTGATATCAATTTCAACTTGACACCTCCAAGCGTTCTCAAGAAAAAGGGTCGTGATAGGCGGACAGACAGACAGACGGACAACTGAGTGATCCTATAAGGGTTTCGTTTTTTTCCTTTTGAGGTACGGAACCCTAAAAATAATACTTTAAACTATTCTTCGTCGCTTTCAGTTTCAACATCATCACTAAAAGTTTTCATTCCACGAATCCACCCGTGAAATTCTTCCGGTATGATCTCTTTGTTGCACAGTGTCATCAAGTCTTTTTTTTAGCTACGCTGATTGGTACCTGGGTCTGGTGCAGCGGCTCTAGCTCTTCTGGCAACACTGTGTCACCGGATAGTGAATTGAATGTCTTTTTGCTCTTGTTTTAATGCTTTTTGGCATATTACAAACGTCGATATATCGTAATACGTCTGTCATGTCATAGTTGTAGTGAATCTTTAAATCTCCTTTTACATAACGAATTCTTTTGATTTTAAGCCAGTTTACGGTTTCGTTTTTATTGTTCTTGTTTTAATTCTTAATCAGGAGAGCACTTAACTTCTTCAGGCCCATCATCTCACTGTATTTAAATTCGTTCACGTCGAATAAACGAACGCTATTTACTTCGATTTATTTCTATGTACTTTCTTTTAAATTTCAACTCTGACTGGCACATGCGTCATACTCGTGATCGGGTGCTGCTTGCGGGTCGCTGGTCTGCTCGTGGTGTAATCACAATGCAATAAGTAAATCTGATAACGTTTAACCTAACCTTATATTAAGACTTAATAACTAACCTCCCTCTACCTGTATTCCCCTTAAATAATAATTAAAGATTTATGTTAACAAAAGTCCCGGTCCCCGGAGTCCGTGGAGGTAAATTTTAAATAAAAAAAATCAACTCCTTGCTTAAAATACTAGCAGAGAAAACCACGGGGCGCGTAATCATGGCGCGTGTTATCATGCAACTGCGGCAGCCGACCGCCCCGCACGCGAAATCTAGCGCATTATCGCGCGCGACGCTCGGCTGCGATTGGCGGGAGACACTCCACTTCGCATGACGTCACGGGCGCAAAGCTCAAAGACACCTTACTGGGTTTTGTATCGCAAGAGTTTGAGTAAAGCGCTTGATTCCGGATAGTGCGAATACCCACTAAGTAAATATAATATGATTGTTTACGATATTTTTCAGTTATTTAACACATTAAATATACTTAGTGGATTTAGATTTTTAAAACGCGTTGCATTTAAAAAAAATCACATAGAGCTATATCCCGAAAATTATATTTGATGGGTTTTAACTTTAGCTTAATTTCGATTTTTTGGAAATTTACCTCAGTGTTAAACTCCGATAAACAAAATTAGCCAGTTTGACCATAAGCGTTACCTTCATATATGGTGATTATAAGTAGGGTTTTGTGGTTGTTTCACAAAACAAAACTTTTTTTTCTTCGTATAACTTGTTTTACAGTATTGTAACCTAAAATAAAATAAAAAAATAGCACTTATTGGATTATTTGGAATGAATATTTTTGTATTGAGCCTTAAAATGACCTATTGGATTTTATAGCTAAAAAGAGCGTAGGATTTTGGGTACAGCAGACTTTTAAACTAAAATTAGTTTTTTTTCGATTTATCGGGTTCTATCACTCACCCCTCGATATATGTATCAGGTTTCTTCGGCACGCCCTACAGCCTAAACAGCTTGATGGATTTCGACTTGTGAGGTGTCATTTGAATCGTCTTGATAGTGGAAGTGGCGTAGGGTACAACATTTTGCAGCCGGGTTTTTTTTGCTTTTCTATCAATCATGTGAATTGTTATATTATGTCTTAATCTTACCTATATAATTTTTGTATCTTTATAACATTTTAAGGTATTTCTTATATCTAACAGCAAACATTCTTATAAACAACTGCGCCCCGCGGTTTCAGCCGCGGTTAAAAAGTGTCCTATGTGCTATTCTAGACTATAATCTATCTCTGTGCCAAATTTGATCCAGATCTATTCAGCCGTTCTGGCGTGAAAGAGTAACAAATATCCATCCATCCATCCATCCATCCATCCATCCATCCATCCATCCATCCATCCATCCATCCATCCATCCATCCATCCATCCATCCATCCATCCATCCATCCATCCATCCATCCATCCATCCATCCATCCATCCATCCATCCATCCATCCATCCATCCATCCATCCATCCATTCTTACAAACTTTCGCTTGTATAATATTAGTAGGATAGGATACACACACAATGAAACGTGCTTTTCGTCATTTGAGTCATTGTCTAAAAAATCCCACCTGAGATAATGACTAAAGTGTGCAGACATGAATATGATGTATTGAGTACTTACCTAACTAGTAAATATCATAGTCATCAAGGGAAAATTGAGAATAAACAAAACATAACTACACTTTAAACTTGATGTCCATTCCTAATCGTCAACTTTCGTGACCACGAAATAAGGACAGAGACGGCAAAAGTGACTTTTCAAACGTTTCTAATTTTTAACGCTTCTAAGTTTGTTGTATGCAAGTAGGTAATGTGGTTACATTTTTTGTTGAGTTTTAAACACTTGTGTAACTTGTCGACTAATAAAAGGCTGACGTCCATTTTAAAAGTAGGTATTCTTTATTCTTTCTATCATTCCTACTTATCCTATTATTCTATTACTTATCTCTTTCACACTATTCCGGTTTTATCTCTTTCATACTTGACTAAATTCACATGCAGGCGTCTCTTTCACTCCAAGATCACTTATTTTAAGCATAGACATTATGCTTACACTTGTTAAGAGCGGGCTATTACACCATCCAATTTGCAGTATGCTAACTTAGCGTGGCTATGCCCGTGCAATAGAGTTTTTGCTTTTCCTCCAAACTAAGCAAAGCTTGTCAGAGACTGATCAATGGGATACCCCTTTTTTTTTAATGCATTAATAAATATAAACACCCAGACATAGAACAAACACAAAATAAATGTTCATCACATAAATGTTTGCCCTAGGTGGGAATCCAACCCACACCCCCAAGCTCAGCGGACAGGTTCACTACCAACTGAGCCACCAGGGCAGTCATGTTATGGCATGTTATGGCATGTCTGGCTGCCCTACTCTCGTGACTCCAATTTGGTCTAGTATGTGATGAATCACATTTATCGAGAAGATGCTATATATATTCATCAAGATACTTACGAGGTTATCTAGTTTCGTCAAAATAGGTCGTGTAAACAATACACTGATCTACACGAAACCGTATAACAAGTACTGACATATTTTGTATTGAATATCCAATCCTACTAATATTATAAACGCGAAAGTTTGTAAGAATGGATGTATGGATGTTTGTTACTCTTTCACGCCAGAACGACGGAACAGATCTGGATGAAATTTGGCACATAGATAGAATTTAGTCTAGAATAACACATAGGATACATTTTAACCGCGGGTGAAACCGCGGGGCGCAGCTAGTTACCCATATATAGGCATTGTGAAAATATTTGTATTTTGTATTGTATAGTGTGCACTAGAAATTAAATCTATGATTTAGCAACAAGTTCAAACGCGCTTCTAAGTTACTGAGCATAAGTGCTCTTGCTAGGTAGTAGGTACTTACTAGGTGCCCTAGGTAGGACACACGATTTCGACCAGTACCGTAGCCACACCATTTTAAACCTTATTTACTTATGCGCGCATCAATTTGTTCATTTGTGTATTTAATGTCATCTGCTACTTAAATGGAGCCCGGTACATCCCGATCCCGACAGACTCGCCGCCTGTCACATTTGGGACTGATATTCAGTCCCAAATGTGACAGTGACAGTTCAGACGAAGTGTGGATGTTGTAAAACACTTCTGGCCAGCCCCATCGGGGGAAAGGCGTGACGATATGTTATTTTATTTCCCTGCGACCTTAGTTCATACTGCTATTTTAGTTTGACTGAAGTCCACCAAGTCAAATCTAATCATGAAATTTGTCCACAGGACCGAGTGCTCAATATCACCAGTCAGATAATGGACCAGCTGCTGGGCGACGAGCGGGTGGCGCGTGGCTTCCGCGTCAAGTTTCCTGAAGACGTGCTTCAGGACAACTTGGCTGGCCAGCTGTGGTTCGGCGCCGAGGTACTATTCCTTCTACGTTTTCTTATAATTAGTGCTCCGGTCAGATAGAGCAACGTTTCGACAGTTGGGGTAAACCGGTTCTGTAGAGTTCATTTGTCGAACTGCGTCGTGACAGAATCTCCTCGTCAGTTCTTGTCGTGTGAGAACGTGACAAGGCTACGTGTAAACGTCTGTCTCGATAAAATAGAGTGGGCAACATTTTGTCGCGGCGTGCATGCTAGGCTTGCAGATCTTCACTGTAGGATCTTTTAACCTCTTTTGCTGGGTTTTTGAAAGAAAGTTTGTCCACGGCATGAGCCGTGGACAAACTGTCTTTCCACAGTTTCACACACACAGGAGAAAGAGACAAACATATCCGTTGTCTAGCTTTGTCACATCTAAGCGCAGATAAAAATGGTGGAAAGATAATATCTCTCTTTGCCCTTGCTCTTGGCCCTTGCTAGCTCTGCAGCTGCAGGTTATTCTACTGAAATAGCCAACTTAGCTAAGAGTCACTTGAATACTTGTTTATGTTACGTGATAGTTGGAGTGGAGCATAATTTCTTGTCTTGTCTTCCATTCCAGTGCCTAGCAGCTGGGTCGTCCATTATGAACCGCGAAGAAGAATCAGCAGCCATGCGTCCTCTAGCGAAGGCTCTTACTCGCAGCTTAGAAACAGTACGGTTCTTGCTCAGGGAACGCTGCCTCAGGCCTCGCGGCTTGGCGCTGTCGCAGCAGATCACCGCTGACGACATGCTGCATGAGAGTTTGAAGATATTTGACAGGTAATGCTTTATGCTTTTATAGTCTATTTGCACTGCACTTTGCTCCCGTTATAGCTCTTACCTGCTGTCTTCTGTTGTTGAATTGTAACCGTAATGAAATTAGAACAGCTCGTCAGCTGCCAAAAATGTTAATCTCGCTCTGGCTGTTTGAACTGACTTTCGAGTGGGGCTACGGTAACTCTCAACTAAATGCTTAATGGCAGTTTCGATCAGATCCCAGCTAGGCTAGCTATATGATAAGTAGAACCATCACCAGGCTACCACCCTGTTATAGTTTCTTTGACAAGTTAATTAGTTTCACACCATGAGTCTTGAGCTTCGGATTTAAACAAACCCTACGTCATGGCATCGAATCAGTCTAAAAACTGAGCTGCCATCCTTACGATTGCGCAGTTAAAATAGTTCCTCTCTTTGTTAATTTGCAGGTTGTTCGCCGAATTCGAGCTGTGCTACGTGAGCGCGATGGTGAACGTGAAGTCGCCGCACGAATTCGAGGCTCAGGAGCTGATCTGCGTTCTCTTTTCAGAGGGCCTTCGGCGAGCGCTAAAACAGAACTTGCTCACGCAGGAACAGGTAAGGTTATAAGACCAGAACCATCAAATAAACACAAGCATGAACCAGAATCATAACCAAAACCACCAGATAACCAGACCAACAACCAGAGGATCAAACCAACAAATCAGAAGCGATGCATGCGTCGTGTTTTTGCACGCGCGACTTGTGGTGAATTCAGGTGCGACTTAGCGGTCGCATTGACATGTGTTTCGTACCAGCAGTGCTAGCACCACTCTTTGATCGTCGATCGATAAGCTGACGTTTGTATTCGACAAAATCGTTGATTCTGTCTATGGTCCAAAAAAAATTGTCGATTTGGTACATCATCTTACCGATCGACTAAAACCAGTGCAAGCGCTGCTGTTCCTGTAACACAATTAACAGAATTCGAGCTATGCTCAAGCATGATTTGATACTATTGCAGACAAAGCAGAAAATTTCCAAGGAACACAGATCGGGGCTATAGCTCTATTGGAAACCCCAAGAGAAGCCCGAGATCTGTCACGGGTGTCGTCAGTCGGGACTTTGTTGGGCTTCGGACCTAAGTACGAGTATAGTCAAAGATTAAAATCACCGATTCCTTAGACAAAACTTATTGAAACCCCACAAGATGAATAAAACAGCTGATTTCTTTCAATTTTACGATCAATCCGGTAATTTCATAAAATTAACCCTTTTCCTCTAATCTCTAACGTTATTTTAAAGTTCGTATTTGAACATATCTCGACCAAGTTGGAGATGTTATAAAGAAAGGCTAGGTCAAGAGTACCCGTAACCGACGAACGAGTATGAAAAGGCTCATGGAAGTGGAAGAAGCGAAAGATGTATGCCAGAAAGTGGAGAGAAGTGGTGTCTACCTACCCCTATGAGAAAAAAGGCGTGATTATATGTATGTATTTGTTGTCATTTCCAGGTAGACGCATACGACCCAGCGTTAATGTTCGCTGTGCCTCGTCTGGCCATCGTTAGCGGCCTTCTAATCTACTCGAGCGGACCTCTCAGCATAGACAAACCTCCGGGTAAGTTATAATACTGAACAAGTACTTAACATTATTAAAAGAAAAGCGAAAAACCCAGTTGCAAAATGTTGGTACCCTTTGTCACTTCCGCTATCATGACAATTCAAATGACACCACATATGTTGAAATCTATGAAGCTGTTTAGGCTGTAGGGCGTGCCAAAGAAACCTCATACATACATACCCACATACAATACTTACACTCACAAAACATAACCATCCTTCTTGCGCAGTAGTTCGGGTAAAAAGATAGATAGGGAAACTTATCGGCCAATATGATTGCATGAAATTGTCGTTATGTTAGGATGAAAATGTCAAAATAAATAGTATATTATATGGGTCAATCAACTTTTTTTTGGTCAAAGGCTGTCCCCAGTAGGTATGCGAGTGTTGACTCAAGAATTGTAATCTGTTTACCATTTTTATTCATTAATTCATTAGTGAGATTAACTGGTATTAACACTGACATGTCAGTCAAGGCATATTAATAACATATTTTAGAAAAAAAGTGGTTACCCAGGGGACGAAAACTAGCTTCCCATACAAATCAGTAATGTCCCTTTCGTACAACGCTAAATTGTTTTCACACTGGGCCACAAAAAAAGCTATGAAAAGTGCTAAATAAATACATGTAAATGGATAAGAATATCACTCAGTAACTACTACGTACTTTTGTTTACTAATTATTTGTTTATAAATTGTCCAATTTACAAAATATTGTTCCGTTCCAGTGTGTCCCCAGAAATTTCAATGATTGGGAGTCCGCTGGCTAACCATCTAAAGTGTAGGCAAGTGTAAATAAGATAGCGATAGAAGTAGGCTCAACCGATCAGAAAACAGTCTAGGTATCATACGACCGACTCCACGGTTGCCGTACCATTCATTTCGCTCGACCATTTCGTCCGCGGCCGGATTGATGTTCAGGTGTGTTTATTGTGTGTCTGCTGGGAGACCATCCAAAAACACGTGAGTTTTGTATACTTTTTAGTAATTTACTCTTTAATGCAAGGGTATAAAGTCTGAAATTATAGCACGTTGTTTATTTTTGTTATTTTTATTTTATTTCTTTGTTTTTAGCCTATTTTAGTATCAAATGTCTCCTGGGTAACCCGTCCACTGAGTAACTCGAGCGGTGACCCAAGAGACTTTTTTGGTTACCCAAGATACTTTTGATTACTTTTTCTTCTTTTAATGCATTTATCATTTGTTTTTTTACTAATAAATAATGGCAAGATATTTTTTTTTGTGGGTGTTAAGTTAAACAATGCTTATTTTAGAAAAAGTCGTGTCATACATAAATAAATCTCACACAGTGCATGTAGGTACTCATAAATCATTTTGTTTTAGCGATAATGCCTCTAAGCAACAAATAATTTATTAAAAAAAGTTAAAAAAAGATCCTGCTAAATATGAAGAATATAAAAGAAAGAAAAGGGAAAATTACCATGCAAAAAAAAGACTTGTCAAAGATCTGACACCTAAGGAAAAACCAAACGCGAGAGTGGTTTGGAAGCTAAGAAAACAAAATCAAAGATCAAGGAATAGAAACCTAAATAGAATTTTAAATGTCCCTCCCTAGCTCACCAACATTAGAACAGGAAAATATTGCACATGTGGAGACGAAAATCCGTAGCAGACAACAATGATGCAGTGCCTCAGCGACTACTTCAATGCGATTCTCCTGCATCATTGAGAGGAAGAAAGAAAATAAGAAGAGATCGGTCAAAATTATACAAAGAAAACCAGCAGTTGAAATCAGAAAACGAAAAACTAAGGCAAAAATATGAGAAGTATAAAAAGAAACAGCACAGATACGCTAAAAAGTTAGCAGAGGCCAAAAAATAAGACACAGTAGAAGGTAATAATAAACGAAAAGTACAAAACGTTGAGTAATGCAATAAAAGAAAGATATAAGTCACTAAAACAAAGAAAAGAAAAAAGGATAATCAAGAGTGTTTTTGATAAAATGGACCAATTTGCTCAAAAAGAGATAGCCAAAGATGCTTTAGTATTAAAAAAAAATCGAATAATGACCAATTTGAGAGCAAGTGGAACGGCATAAAAGAAAAAAATCCAGGACGAGAAAAAAGAGACGATATATCAAGGGCTACGGCAGGAAGAAAAGAAATAGTCACAAAGAATAAGACAAAAAAAAAACAAAAGAGATTTCTCTTAGAGACCATGCTAAATCTTTATCGTATGTTCCTATTTCTATTATTATGCCCAAAACAGACCGTTCTATGTGGTTAAACCGTCTGTAGATGGTCGCGAAATGTGCTTGTGCAAGCTACATGTTAATTAATACGGTATACAAGGCCCTTGAACTTAGGAAAAAGCGAATCATACATACAGCTGACATAAATAGTCTTATGCTCTCTACAGTCTGTGATCCAGAAAGGCAGGCATGTATGTATGGATTTTGCGAAGATTGTTATAAGAAGAAAATAATGCATGACACAAAAAGAAATACAGAGGAAATTTCATGGGCTGAATGGGGAAGAAGAGAAGAGATTTATGAAAAAGATGAAAAATCTATGAAAGCTGTGAAGAATGTCAATGAAATTAAGATAGGGACTGTAGAACAATTGATGGAAGCATTTAACAAAGAAATCAAAGTGTTGAAAAAGCATGTTTTCAATATGAAAATGCAATACCGGTGCTTATCCTTAGAAGTTATGGCTGTTTTGTCTCTTGAGTCACTCTGTTTGTCTCTTGGGTCACCAAGTGTCCCTAATTTTCAGACCACTAAATTTTAAATTTCGTTGATATTTAAAGAAAATATATTTTTCTTTTAATAAATAGCAATTATTTATATAAAAGCGTTTAAGATAAAAAAAAAAAAATTAATGTACAGCAACAGACTAGAAAATAATTGAAAAAAAATAACTCATTCTTTGTTCTGAGTTACCCAAGAGACAGTGCAATAACTATTTTTAAAAAAGAAAATAGTTTTTTTACTATATTGTTTCTTTATAAGTTATTTTAGGGTACAGTTAATATATTAAATGCAAATTGTCAAACATACGCGCATAAATACATAAGAATATTGCTGTTCTAAAGTGGTTAGCCAATGGACATAATTTGAGCACATGTTTAGTTCATACCTAAAAAAACAATATTTCTTCAGTTTTTACTTCGCTGCAAGGCATAGCATCGAAAAATTTGATATATTTTTGAATTTATTTTAGCAAAAAAATAAAAGATTTAAATAAAAATAATTTTAATTCATTTTGATCGTTTTGTCCAAAGAAAAGTTGATTGACCCATATAATATGTTTTTTTTTAATTTGTCGCGCTTGGCCACCAACTCGGATGTTGGTAAGCCACGATGTGGTCGAAGATGTAGCACGCAGATTTAGAAAATACTTATTCATTCACCCATTCACACAAGGACGCCGGCAGGTTGTTTTGTCTGGCTTGATGGATAGCAAGCCTGATGATGCAGATGTTGCATGTTTTATGATGATAGCCATTTGTTTTACACTTTACATGTCATACGAAATTCTACATTACGCTAGAAGGCTATAGGCTGCGTTTCCACCAGAGTTATGTGGGGATGCGTAGCAAGGGATGTGATTGTTAGGAACCAATGGAATCGCTTCATTTACCATGGCTAGGTAAATGACGCGATTCCATTGGTTCTTAACAAACGCATCCGCTCATATATCTGATGTTAACGTAGCCATATGGTTCACATTACAATGCATCTTCGTTATGTGCTTTCTTTTTTTAGTACATTCTGACCTGCGCAGTTTATCAACCCTCTCTTTCTCTCTAATTCCAGAGGAAATGTCCGACATGTTCCGTCCTTTTCGCACTCTGCTCCACAAGATCCGCTCTCTCCTCTGGGCTCTCGACAGAAGGGAACTGATGGCGCTGGAGAGACTGTTGGCGACTAACGGGGACGTCGCCAACTTCGCTTCCGTGGAGCTGGTACCGAGTAAGTGACGTCATTGACTTTGTTTCGTGCATGATCCAAAATAGCAAGGTCTGGCAATCAGGGAGCAAATACCTAATGACGTTCAATCTTCATCCATCTCTTTCGAACTATGTATTTGTAAATGACTTATTTCGGTCTCGCTTAAGCATCGATTGACGTCACTATGTGTTGCCCACGTGACCGGAGTGCTATACCAGGCGGAGTATATTATTCTACCATGGTTTCGTGGAACTGTCAAGATTGAAGATAAAACATTTATTTGCATTAAACATCTATTACTTATTTAAAAATAAGTCGGGTTTTCCTTCCTGACGCTATAACTCCAGAACGCACGAACCGATTTCCACGGTTTTGCATTCGTTGGAAAGGTCTCGGGCTCCGTGAGGTTTATAGCAAAGAAAATTATTAAAAAAAAAAATACGGTTCCTATGGGACCGCGGGTGAAACCGCGGGGCGCAGCTAGTTATGTATAATATTGATGTTATACCAAGAAAATAATATAATAAGCAAAGTTTAAAAAATCTGCCTTCCCGTCATCCATGTTAACATTTTTTAGACTTTTGTTCATATTTTACAAACTGCTTGACCGATTTCGATAAAATTAAATGGGATCACCTCTAAAGTATGGATACCAAACAAAAAATTAATCATTAAAATTAATTCACAATTGGCGGAGTAATCCCGTAACATACATACAAAAACACATAATTGAGAACCTCCTCATATTTGGAAGTCGGTTAAAAATACGAGCTTCATGTTATGCTTGAAGAGACGTGCAAAGTTTTGAGAAGATGGCAGCTAATTACAAAAGTTAAAAAATTAATGAAATTATCAAAGCCATATTGAATTTAAATAAATGTGTGGAACATACATTTACAATACAAATTAAAATGTTAGCGACTTATCGTTAGTTAATTAATTATTGAGATAAATTGGGGTGGCCACACTTGGACGGTCTTCGTCAATGTCCATTAACGTCAAACGGCAATGTTAATCCCGTTGTTAAATTAACGCGACAAGTCGTGGCCACACTAACGTTCAATGTCTATCATCGCTGTAAATTTGATGATTTCCGTTAGCGGCAACTGTAGCCATACGTTAGATGTTTTCACCGCTTAATTTAGTCTCCTTTTTTGGTAATATGTATTCTGTATGTTTTTGCCATAAATAAAAATTATCCTGTCTTGTTCTATTTTTAAAAGAACTATTGTTTTCCAGCGACTGAAGTGTTAGAGGACCCGTCCTGTCCCTACCCGGACATCGGCGAGTTTGTCTCTCGTTTCTACGCGGATCACGCACACTGCCGCGACCTCTACACACAGAACAGGTAAACATACATACACATACATCTAAAGTAACTCTGTCTGTCTGTTTGTAGGCTTTTCACGGCTGAACGGATTTTGATGTAATTTGATAATTAGTCACAGTATCACGAGGAATACTTTCTGAGGATTATTTTCTGTAACAGCTAGTATTTACAAATAACCACGTCTCTTTGCCATACCCGCAAATTCGTTTGCGTTTATTCGGAAAGAAGTATTCCAAAAACCCTTTTAAAAAAAATATTTACAGTCAAAAAAATTTTAGTCAGTCACAATACAGACTGTTACTAATTGTCGAATTTTCTCAAGTTCCGTTCAACCGTTTAGCCGTCAAAAGCCTACAAACAGACAGACAGAATCATTTTCGATTTTATAATATTAGAATAGATTAGTATGGATTGACACCAAAAAACACATAATTAAGTACAAATTACAAACTTACTGAAAATAATTAAAATATTAAAGGCACTTTAGGTCTTATTACGCAAAGCAAACACTTCCAGACATTGTAGGCTTTATCGCGTAACTGGTGCATATAATCTCTACATAGTATAAAATAAAGTCACTTTCCGCGTCTGTCTGTCCTTCTTTCTGTCTGTATACAGGGTTATAGGTAACTCACCAAAAACCTCTTAAGGATTCATTGTACTCATCAATATGAACAACTTTTACTATGAAGCCAATCCTGTAATCGCGAAAAAAAAACAGCTGTTCCATACAAAAAGTTCAATCACCTGAGACAAAATGTATGGAACAGCTGATTTTTTTTTCGCGATTTCGGAGTTCGCCCCATAGTGAAAGTTGTTTATATTGATGAATACAATGAACCCTTCAGAGATTTTTGGTGAGGTACCTATAACGCTGTATATCCGCTCCTCCATAGCCACGCAATGAATTTTGATGCGGTTTTCACCAACAGTTAGATAATTTTTACGAAAGGTTTGTACTTAAGTATATATTTAAATAAAATAAAAAAGAAGCGATGATAGCCTAGTTGGCTAAGTAAGGCCCGCCTCTCAAGCCAGAGGGAGCGGGTTCAAACCCAGCCGACGGCACGCATCAATTTGTTCATTGTATGAACATATGTGCGTATTGTATGTCATCTGCTACATGACTGGAGCCCGGTGTATAGCGACTGGAGACAGGCTCGCCCCCTGTCACATTTGGAACTGAATCACGTCTGGCGAAGTGTGAGTGTTGTATTACACCTCTGCCAGCCCCTCGGAGGAACGGCGTCACGATATATTATGTTATCTAATTTTTATTACCTTTTATTTTCCAGTTCTTGCGAACAAGCAATAACGGATGGCGACTACTTACCAGACAACTTCGAAGTCATGACTCCTATCATAGACGGTTTCCGACGACTCACTGAAGTGGCAGAGGAATCTGACCGCGACGACGATATGCTAACAGAGAAACCGGATAAAACCACCGAGAAAACAGAGAAAAGCACCGAAAAACCGGACTTATCCGACAAATCGGACAAATTCTCCGATAACAGCACTGACACGTTTCAAGACAGAAGTAGGAAGACGTCCAAAACGGAAGGCAGCGAACTATCTTCTCTTAGAAACCTCTCAACCAACGGACTAATGATGTTTGACCCGCTAGTCATAAACGCTGTAGCGGCGACATCAAACGACGCGAACCGACAAATGCCGGACCAGGACTTAGTGACGTCACTGAACGAGCAAGTCACCGAGATCGCTGATAGGCTGTCCTCGATCGCCAGCGACGTGGTCATCGATCAGACGCATTCTTACTCCACGAACGATATGCCGACTTTGATTGCGGCCGACGATTCGGATGCCTATCCTTTTAACAACGAACAGTTGCCTTGTATGCCTTCAACTAGCCACGGGTACCTCATACCCAACGCTATCAGCCACGAGCCAGTCGTTCTTTCCTCTCTCTCACACAATAACTCCGCAGTTTTCAACCAAGACGACGAATCGGAGAACAACACCATCCTAAATTCGGAACTCCCAATGATCATACCGGAGAATATCGACTCTGAAATGGCGAACACAAACATCAACCTTTCCATAGCTAACGCTAACCTCAGCTCTTTGCTTCTGACCAACGAAGAGTACAGAGAGAGGTTCGAACAAAACGACGATGACAACGCAAGCTTTCATTCCGCCAAGAATTTCGATGACACTCTAGAAAGAGACGAGGAGAAAGTAAAGTTCATGCTTGGTTACGAGAGCGATCACGAATCGCCGGCGGACTCGGGCGTCAGCACAGAAAACACGAGCTTGGACCGATCCCCCGATACAGACCACAAGGAACTGAAAGACACTCACTTCATGCAACAAAACAGAGTACTGAAAAGCCCCGAAACTGACAGAGAAGAAGACAAGTCGAAGCCGACAATAGAAACAACTTTCGACACAGTGAACATAAACTACGCAGAGGACACTACTCAGAAGAACGAAGCGGGATCGTCTAGCATAATAAACAGGTTGAATACAGAGGAAGAAGGTCCTAGTGAAGCGACTAACGTCCGCACCAACGACAACAGTGAAGCAAGACGCGTGTTAGCCGATTGGGGAATGACGATGCCAGAGAATGAAGAGTTTAAAACCATAGACGATGTGATATCAGAGCTGAGGAGGCACAGACAAGAGAAATTGGCTTTAGAGAACGAGCCGAACAGCTCGCAGAGCAGTTCGAAGAAGAAAGATGTGAGGAGGAAACAAGGGCCTAAGATTAAAAGGAAAAAGACCAAGATGTGGTCTCCTGGTCTTGTGATATTGGATAGCAGGTCGTCCAGCCAGAGCAATCCGTTGAGACTCAATTTGGACCATTTTGTTGATGAAGGGTGAGTTTTTTCAACAAACATAGCTGCTTTACATAAACATAGGCTCACTTGCAGAAGATGCGGAGTTTATTCCTTAAATGCAAGGTTAATTAAGTCAGAGTTAAAATGTTGGAAATGTCATTCTAATATTGATTTAACTCAAGGTTAGTTTTTTTTCAAGACGGTTTATTTCTGACTCTGATGAGCAGTTAAAAGTTAAACTCCGAGTTAAAAAGATAACCCGACGTTTTATAAGTTTAGTGGGCCTTACAGAGTAAATTTCACATTCTTTGGAATCGGTATTTAAATTAATTTTAGTTGAAACAGAAAAATTCTTACCATTTTATTTTGATAAATAGAATTTATCCTGTTTAATCGGGCTCCATCCGGCTGGATGGAGGCTGATGGAGGCCTCTTCTCTTGGAGTGGTTGTCGCTGACTATTGGTCGGAGCACATACATGTTACAAAAACTCTGTTGTATTATTGAAGGGCATGTAGACACACTTATCAATATTCATGCAAAATTACCAAAAAATGCACGTTAAAAAAGCAAGCATTAAACCGGTTTAAGAAAGCAAGAAAATAAAAGGTATTTTTACATAAAGTAAACAAATCTGTACCATAAGTTGGCGGCTTTTATTCTACGAAAGTAGCGCCACGACGCCAATAGTTACAAATAAAACCGACGCGGTTCATTCACGCTTTTAGGAGGGCGGAGCGCGATGTTTATTAAAAATATTTAGAGTCAATATTTAATTTAAACTAGTATAATTGCATCCTCCAGTCGATACTGGATGCGCACCTCGCGGATACAACAGAGTTTTTGTAACAACCTGTATAAACAATAAAAATAAAAACCATCCACACGAAGAAGATCGAGCCGAATGATAAAAAGAAAGCAAAAAGCATGAGAATTGAGAACCTCCTCCTTTTCCAGCAGTACGTCAGAATGCGCAGACGACGAGCAGATCGCTCTCGCGCTTCAAGCTCAAGAGTTAGCCGCCAGACAACAAGCGAGGGGGAAGTTCAAGTTAGTAACAAATCTCAAATTTATTGTAACAAGCGATATTCTATTCTATTCCTATCTTACTTAAAACCTATTTAAACCTTTGATCAGATAAACATAGATGTCATGTCTCAATACGAAAAATAGCACCTTGAAAACTAGGCTTAGTGTAAGCCTTGTTTCGCTGTTAGTCGCTCTGGTCGCGTCGATGTCGCTACGCCTTAATGTGCTAAAAACGCTTTAGCAGATGTCATCAAAGCTATTATAATAAGACGGAACAATAAGATTTAAATTCAAATGAAGTTATGTGTGTTTGAATATTTTGGATAGAACGTAGCGTCGATGTGGTGCCACAATAGCGGCCTGATTTTTTATGACATCTATGTATCTATGACATCTCTATTTATCTGGAGGGCTATTCAAATGGAGTCAGATTCAATCTGACAGTTTTTCCTCCTTGTTGCTATCGTTTGAATAGTCCTTGTGAGCCCCCCTTACAGAAGATATAGACAGCTACATTTCCATTTGGAAATCATCACCGGGCGGTTAAAGTAAACTTTCTAAAACGTTTTTGCTAATGTTTCCAGGTCCAGCGAAGACCTAATCCACCGCCTGTTCGTGTGCATCGCGGGCGTCGCCGACCAGCTGCAGACGAACTTCGCCGCCGACCTGCGCAACATACTGAAGGCCGTGTTCCTCATGAACCAGAGCCCGGAGGAGCCCGGGGACAGGCCCGCTATAGAATATGAAGCGACCGAGGATCAAGTTATACAGAATGGTACGTCTTACTTACCCCGGCTACACGCAGCGACTTGCATGCGAAAAGTTGCCCCAAATAACGTAGCGCACTGTGCGGTTTCCACACGGCTTGTATGAGCAAGCAGTTGCAAAACAATGTAGCGAGCATCATTGCCCGGATATACGCAGTGGTTTGCATGCGCAAACAATGTTTGTGCAAATTAGCGTTTTGTGCAATTTGCACGGTTCACCGTTTTATGTTTAAAAGCACATGCTTGTTTGTGCAAAATGGAATTTGTGCAAGTAAGATGGAGCGTGTGGCTGGAGACCTTTCTTATGTCTTCTTCATTGTAAATTTCGCGGCCGATCTCCGCAATATACTGAAGGCTCTGTACCTGCCCACGTGTTCCTTAATGGAGTGAATGTATGGAATGATATGGGTTACTGTTTACTGATACGTCGTCTTTATTGTATCTACTGTGCGCCCAATTCTGATAGCTTATCTAAACTGGCAAAAATTATCGACGTTATTGTCTAATAAGCAGCAGTAACAAAGACAACCATACCTACTTAAGAAATGATTTTTCATAGTTGGGCCTTAAAAAGTGCTAAACAAAACGCAACAAACAGAATTATGAAAGCGCCATCTAGTTTCGTTTGCTTAGAACTTGTTAATTTCACACTAAAAAGCTTTTTTAAAAGTTTTTAATTAAGACCTTAATTCTTTATTTCACAGGCAGTTCATTCGACAGCGTATACTCCGCCGAAGAAGTGTACGCGGACAGTAACTCGGACACGACACCCTCCGAGAACGGCGCGCGACTCGCCAGAAGGAACACGGTCAACTCGGCCACTTTGAGCGAACAGGGGGCTTCCAGCGCACCGAGGAACGGAGTCAGGAGGAAGTCGGTCGATACTGGGAATCTGCAGGCGTCGGTGTCGACTGGGGACTTGACTATTGACAGGTTGGTGGGAAAATAAGTCTCATTATAGCGTCTTCAAGGTTGAAAGTCGTTCGAACAAAGTGAGAAGAAAATAGCTATGCTAGTGGGTCGCGTCTAGCCAGGAGAAAGACGGTCAACTCTGCTACTTTAAGCGAACAGGCGGCTTCCAGCGAGCCGCGGAACGGAGTTAGGTGGAGTTCGGTTGGTACTGGGAATCTGCAGGCTTCGGTGTTGACTGGGGACTTGACTATTGACATGTTGGTCAGAAAATTAGTCTTATTTTAGTGTAGTTAAGAATCAGAGTCGTAGAAATAAAGTTGGGGGAAGTCTGTCGATACTGGGAATCTGCAGGCTTCGGTGTCGACTGGGTACTTGATTATTGACAGGTTGGTGGGAAAATGATTGGTATACGAGATTGACTCTAAGAGTCAATGCTGTAGGAACGAAATTCGAAAAAGTTTGTCGATTTAGTTAAATGTGTGATGACGTGTCTGCTGCAAAGTTCGATCTCTAATAAAGATATGACCATAAGCTGCTAAGATGTCGTGGTTAACATGTAACATGTGGGTCTCCATAGTAACTGTAGTATAAGTCGCGTCATGTAAAAAGAGCGCTGGCAGTCAAGCTGCGCATTACACGATTTATCGGCCTATTTGGTGGTATGAGGTACCTACCAATAACCAATACACGAAGCCCGCGAGCGAACGGCTGGTTCTGGCTGGGCAGAAGTCTGAGTGTCATGAAAAGACATAATTGATCGAATAAATAAGGACCAGGTGACGAAAACCTCGTCAAATTCAACTTTAACATAACCGATTTTTTCTCAAAACAAATGTCCGTGTACGCTATCTACCCTGTTTCGGAATGTTCCTGTACATTTGACAGACCACCTGGAATTCGTGGGTCTACCCCTTACACCAACTCTCAACTACGACACCTACCTAGAGTCAAAGTCTTAATTAGCTGACAAAAAGCTGGACGTCCTGAGTAAGGTTAGGGAACGTACCCATACTACGTGACCATTTCGTACAATTTTTAACCCTCTTCCCTCCCCCCTCGGTGAACATCTGTACTCTATCCTACTCTATTCTAAGACCCCCTCCCTCCTACTCTAGTTTTACGTAGTAATTCATAGTTTCATTCATTTTTTGCAAACAAGACATTAAAAAATCGTATCCCCCCCCCCTAAATGAGTCACGTAGTATGGGTACGTTCCCTTAGGTGATATTGCACTGGGGCAGATGCTGACTTTCAAGTCCGATCGTGTATGGAATACTGCTGTCATCTTTGGGAAGGGTCAAACAAATACGAGCTCGAAGCTATTGAATCGGTAGACTGGCGCGCTTCTTGTCTTACAAGTGATGAGGAGTTAGTGGCTAAGAATATCATCTAAGAATATCTCAGTCTGGAACACCGTAAAGTAGGGAGTCTGTCTAAAAATTTTCTACACGATTAATTTCGGAGATGGTGCATCGGAGCTACATAACCTTATCCTTTTATACTACTGGACAGGTAGGAAATTGGCCCACTAGCATCCACACATTCAAATTCGTACCAAACGTTTGGTTCTACGTTTCTAATCCGTATGGCCAAAGATTGAAACAATCTGCCTGTCTGTCTGGTTTCCTTGTTTTCTGGCTGTTATAATCTGAGCCTTTTTCAAAGCTGGAGTGAACAGGTTTCTTCTCAATATGCATGCTTCATCTTTGACCACATCCTCGCTTACCAACAGGCGAGTTATGGTCAAATGCGGTCTTTCTCGCAATAAAAAAATATGTAAGAGTGTTTCCTTGTGTGCTAGCGATGTTGATTTCAGCCTTGACCTTTACCGGTCTCAAACGTATATTCGTTTATAGACTTTATATGTATCTATATGGCACAATATCAAACACACACTATGAGTATAATTATGACATGAATCCACTGATTTCAAACTAGTTTACACTGTGTTTCGATAGCCAGTGGCTTCCCCCGTATATAAATCAAAGTTTATTATGCCTAGTAAATCAGAATATACCATATTTCTAGGGAAGGGAGCGCGGCCCCGGAGCGCGCCCCGGAGTGGGTCCCGGACATGGCGGCGCCGGCCTGCATGCGCTGCGCCGCGCACTTCACCGCCTTCCGCCGCCGGCACCACTGCAGGAACTGCGGTCAGTATGTACACTACTGTAGAGAGAGTACAGGAGTGGGTCCCGGACATGGCGGCGCCGGCCTGCATGCGCTGCGCCGCGCACTTCACCGCCTTCCGCCGCCGGCACCACTGCAGGAACTGCGGTCAGTATGTACACTACTGTAGAGAGAGTACAGGAGTGGGTCCCGGACATGGCGGCGCCGGCCTGCATGCGCTGCGCCGCGCACTTCACCGCCTTCCGCCGCCGGCACCACTGCAGGAACTGCGGTCAGTATGTACACTACTGTAGAGAGAGTACAGGAGTGGGTCCCGGACATGGCGGCGCCGGCCTGCATGCGCTGCGCCGCGCACTTCACCGCCTTCCGCCGCCGGCACCACTGCAGGAACTGCGGTCAGTATGTACACTACTGTAGAGAGAGTACAGGAGTGGGTCCCGGACATGGCGGCGCCGGCCTGCATGCGCTGCGCCGCGCACTTCACCGCCTTCCGCCGCCGGCACCACTGCAGGAACTGCGGTCAGTATGTACACTACTGTAGAGAGAGTACAGGAGTGGGTCCCGGACATGGCGGCGCCGGCCTGCATGCGCTGCGCCGCGCACTTCACCGCCTTCCGCCGCCGGCACCACTGCAGGAACTGCGGTCAGTATGTACACTACTGTAGAGAGAGTACAGGAGTGGGTCAATATCTATTTAAATGTGCATTTAAAAAATTGTATGTATCTATTGTAGTTAGTATGTCAGTGTAGTATGTGTATAGTTTGCAAAAATGTCTATCCATTCATTCATCATGTATTTTATCACCAATCTTCAATTTTCATTTCCAGGTAAAGTATTCTGCGCGTCGTGCAGCTCTAACTCCATCCCGCTCCCTCGCTACGGACAGCTGAAGCCCGTGCGCGTGTGCGAGGAGTGCTTCCGAGGTATTGCCGACACCTGCCGCCGTGGAGTTCGGTGATCCGAGAACTTGGACCTTATTCCCGAGGAAGAAGGAGAAGAAAGGTTGTTAGTTGATTGGAGCATTCATTGGGGAGATAACCAAGATAGCGAACTGTAGATGAATCAACGAGCAACCACGGTGAGATGGGAATAAAGTCTTTATTACTAGGGGTATGGGGTTGAAAGTCGAATCAGCAGATCAGGAAACAAAACACTGTAAACGAAAGCTGAACCAACAACTGGCGAGATTGTTGTATTCAGATTAACTTTATTGCTACGGCAGTAAGGTTCAATGTCTAATGTATCAATCGAGTTTGTCATTTTACTAAAATTTCCATCGACTTCAGTATCGGCTAAAACGTAGTAATATAAACCCAATGGCAGGTGTTTAAAGTCTGATTCACATTACGATGGACCTCACATTCAAAAGTTAGTTCTATATCGTGCTGCCTAAAAAGGAATTTCTAATAGCAAAGTTCCTTTCTTTCCTACAGACGTTGCGGTTTAAGAAAATTGAAAGTCTGTTGTATGTCACACGATATAAAGCTTAAAGTTGACTGACAAAAACAGAGCTCGGTGTGATGTGAATCATACTTTATCGGTCATTTCGTCCGTTACCTAAAAATTTCCATTATAATATTAAGCGTGATATTTGAAATGTTATTCCAAAACGAGTTTTATTTTTATTAACTTTGTCTATATAGACTAAAAAAAGCGAACGAAAGCGAACGATTTTTGTATTAAGCCAGAGCGAGACAGATAGCGTTCTCTCGCGTTCGTTTGCTTAGTCTGTATGCGGGATTAAATGTTATTGTTGACTATGATGTAGATTTAAAGAATGTAGAAAATAAAAATATGTATATTTTTCCATACTGACTGATATATGAAAACGTGTTTAGTTTTAAGGTGATTATAGTTGGTTAAGTAGCTCTCTATGGCACTTGCTGTATCATGTCTCGTTTACACCGATCTTGACACGAGGCGTCTCTTGGTCACTCTCACTCTTACAACGTTTGAAACGAGAGCGACAAGGAGAAAAAATATCTCGACTTGTAAAATTAGCCAGTCAGGGCTAGCCAATCGGCCTAAACAAACATACATTTTTCACCGATCCAGTTATTAGCAAGAAGGCATTATATTTATGTGTAAGTCTCAATTTTATTCTTCTACTTGGTATCGCGTTTTCGCCTTTTCTCTCTG
This sequence comes from Peribatodes rhomboidaria, assembly GCA_911728515.1. Taxonomy (NCBI): domain Eukaryota; kingdom Metazoa; phylum Arthropoda; class Insecta; order Lepidoptera; family Geometridae; genus Peribatodes; species Peribatodes rhomboidaria. The sequence continues at coordinate 7,630,543 of OU452190.1, forward strand.
TCTTTCTCTTTGTATACTCTTCTTACATTTTATATTATAATCTAGTGCTATATAATAACTGATCCGTTCCATCATTCAGAAACTTACAATAGGGGCGCAGAAATCCATAGTTTGAAAAGATCACTGCAGCCAAAACCACAGATTCAACGTCAACTTGTAATTTTCTTACGCAAGTAGTGAGAAATAACGATGAGCGGCTTACAGAGTATTTACATCTCAGATCAACCTAGAGAATAAGATGGCGCACGGCGTATGATTTAGGTGAAGCCAAAACCATCCAAAAACTACGCTACTGTCGTATATGTACACAACACGCACACATTGACGCAAAAAAACTACGCTACTCGCTTGGTAATTCTGACCTCGACATTATGAGCATTGGTTTATGGTATAATTTCGTGTCCATAAATATACATAGTACATTATAAAAGTGTGGCCAGGACTACATTTTAAGGTTCTTTTTAAAAACTGTGCAGTTTTTTTACAAGTAAATTTTGAAAATGCCGTAACATTAATCTCTTACAAATATGTGCAGTTTTAGAATAATAAATCTACTAAGGTTGTATGTTGGAACGGAAATGGCTAACGTAAAATCTGGGAGTTAATATTAGTTTTCGTGCAATTGTAAATGTTTTTCATGGCAACATTACCACGCACACAAGTTTAATAAAGAAGTGGCTTCAGCGGGATATAACGCAGTGTTCCATCTTTTCCTCTAGGTTGATCGGAGGTTTACAAGTAAAGTTTACAAGTGTAAGGCCGACTAACGATTATTCCCCTCCCGTCGACTTGCGCCAAAGTGCACGAGTTATGAAGTGGACAACTTTGGAAAATGGACAAAATGGGAAGTGGCTTATTAGTCGAACGGAGGAGATTGTTTTGCCTCAGTCCAATAAAGTTTGGTGTAAATGGGACATGAAGACATCGATTCTGTTGTACCGACAGTTCCAAAAATTATTGCCATCCCTCTCACACATATCGAAATGAAAAGAGATGCAGATAATGCTGTCATACGTTTAGCGGTGCAACAGAATTGATATCGAATTATTTTAAATCTCGAAACTCACTATATGTTATTATGTAATTGTGACAGACAAACAGACAATAATCAAGTCTATTGATGTAACGTGTGTTTCGGGGTTTAGCTAGAAATAGTGTTGTTTTTCTCTGTATGATTATAACAGGGATTCGAAAATCGAATTAATCGAGTTTTTTATATATTTTGATTAATTTCACTCTATTGTTTTTCATTGAAAGTCATTTTTGCATTCCGTACCGCAGGTCTCTAGATTGGATAGCCAATAATGTGCGACCATAATGTGAGGGCCAGTTTTGTACGACTTTGGTTGCGTATCCAGGGGAGATGTTGAAGGAAAATGAGAGGAAAAACCCCACCAATAGGATAACTTTGATATGTAAATGCTGTGACACTATTGGTGGGTTTTTTTCTACGCGCACCTTCAATTTCCATCGCACTTGTCAAATAGAAAACGGTCTCCCAATAATCAGAGGCAGTAGGTTCTTGACTGTACAATATATTTTTTAATTTTTTTTACCACGGACTAGGCATACATGACCACAGACTCGCCTGATGGGAAGCGACGTGATCGAAGGTGTAACACGTTTGCCTAGCAGATATCTATTCACTTTTCTCTTGAACATCCCAGGATTGTAATTGGGTGGGAAAATAGACGCCGGCAAGGAGTTCCACACCTCTGCAGGCTCATAATAAAAGTGGATTTGAAACGCTTAGACGTAATATCCACCATGAGAGTGTCGCTGATTGGTGCGCCTGGTGCAGTTCACATTACTGTACGTTAAGGTGGTTGTTTATCATTACCTATCCAACTAGCTGCCCATTAATTTTCATATCTTCACTATTATTTTCACATAATTATAACATCACTATTTCTAGACTGTAGGTAAATTTATAATCTCTATGTAAGCGAAGACGTTTTCCCTTATTGATTGACTAAGATTTTTACACTTAAAAAAACGTAGAATATATCGATCGGGCTTTCTTCAACGCCTCATAACGAAATGTATTCATTCTTATGATATGGTACTTGCTTACGTTTTTTTGCGTAAAGTTCTCTTTCGGCTATAGTACAGGGTTATATTGGAAACGTGTTTTAAGTCGATAGGAGCTCATTGTCAGATCATCAGAGGCATGGATTAATAATATACTCCGCCAGGTATAGCGTTCTGAGACGAAAAGGTTCACGTGGGCAACACGAAGTGACGTCAATCGATGCATGAGCAAGACCCGAAAAAGTAATTTACAGCAAGTGCGAGAGAGACGATTACGATGACAGGCGTAGTTGAGTGTCAACTTCCGGAACGATTAATAAAAACATGGTTTAGCGTTCCGTGACTTGACACCTGACTACGTCACTCGCCATCGTCAGCGTCTCTTTCTAACTTACTTACTTTCGTCTTCTTTCTCTCGTATTTACTTATTCCGGTCGTGCTTATGTAATGTCGCCGCTATACGGCGCCGTTCAACTAGCTTCCTGAATGATATTTAGTCGTATCGTCTAATATTAGAAATATTTAAAAATCTGGCTGGTCGATGTACAGACCATTCATACTATAGGTTTGACAAAAATACTAACTTTTGATCGAGGAAATGTGTTTTCAATTAATTACGAGAAAAATAAAATCCAAAAATACATGAAACTAAACGCAGTTTTCATAGACATGCTATTATAATAAACCCAAAACCTGCTCGACTCGTATCAGAGCAAAACTGAATTGAATCGGCTAGGTTAGAAGGCTAAAAAATATAACCAAAAAGGCCAATGCTCCGCTTTGCTTTGCCCCCCTTAGCCTCTTTGGTTATTTTGTTAAAACAACGTGAAACCTCTTCTACTATGAGTTGGCTATGCAAGTTTTTTTTTTTTTTTATGTAGAATAGGTCGACGTTTGACCACCAACTCGCCTGATGGCGACGTTGTGGTCTAAGATGGAGCACGACGACCTATGAGGTACTTATTCACTATAGCCTTGAAGTTTTGTTGAGTGAAGAAGTACAAAGACGGCGGTTGAGTGAGGCGCTACAAGTGCGCTACTGCTCATCATTCATTGGAAGTCATTTTGTCTAGCTATTTGATTGAATGGCTGAATATCATCAGGCCGCTAATTGAATGGCGCCGTTTAGTAAAAATGCTAGGCTGTTAATTGGACGGCTAATTAAGCTAGTTGGCTGCGACATTACATTTATTGACGTCACTGCGTATCACCCATGTGACATTTTTTATCTCTGAACGCTTTTACTGGCAGTTATGATAATGAGCTTTTTTCGTCTTTATGTGTCGTAAGCAAGTACCTGATCTCGCCCCAAAATTAATATTTTTAATAAATAGATTTAGTTAGAAATTACAAGATAATATTTTTAGGGATAAAATATTAACAGTTGTGTATATTTTTTTCACATACTTTACTAGTTTTTAATGTTTGATTTCCATTTTAAGATACAAATACATTTAACTTTTTTAAAACTATAAAAAAATATATTACTTATTGTAAAATGTAAATGTGAAAGTTTTGTGTGTTCGTTTGTGTGTTTGATCCCACTCATCTCGATAGAGTTGGCGAATTTTGATGGTGTAAAAAATAACCTAGATTTGCAAACTACTATTTCTATTCCAAAATATATACTGTTCCTGCAAAATAGAGAGTCAAACCGCGGGACGCTGCTATTCCATATTGTTTTGAAATAATCGTTTAGAGTAATTTAAAAATTGGTATATTTTATGTAAATTTTGTAAAGGAGTTGATATTATCGGTAAATGAATATTCATAGGTGTTGATCCATAGCTTTTTGAGTAATAAAAAGTTAACATAACCCGATAAATAGCTATTTTAAGTTTATATAGTTACATATTTTAAATGTAAATAAATGTCTTATAATTGATACTTGGCATTTTTTATTATAATTTATAATGTTATGAGTGCCGAAATCCAACATGGTTAGATCTTTTCTTCAACCCCTTCAGACCCGAATTAAGAGTAGGTATGTGTTAAAAAAAATATTTCTGTCAATTAACTAAATTAACTGTTTGTGGTATAATTGAAGTATTTCTGGTAAGAACAAAACGATTTACATACTTTTAGATTATCTTATGTCCACTGAAATGGACATGAGGATTTGAACGGTTGCTTTTAAATTTACTAAATAAAAAAAAAATTAAGTCAGCTTACCCATACTGCATTTAATCTATTTTTTTTTATTGATATTTGTCAAATTCTACAGAGTTTTATAGCAGCTAAATTTCATTAAATTAATTCTAAAATAGAATAAAAAAATAATTGACGCACTTATTGCGACGTTAGAGCGGAAATACAATAGATTGGTTCAAGTTTTGAATATTATACGTATTATTTTGATCTACCCACATCATATTTCTTAAAGTTTGATGAATTTTATACAATTCTGAACTTAATAAGTAACGAGCACCGCGGATTGCTTATATTACCTTTAAACAACACTCGGTCATATTAAAAATTAAAGAATATGGACGACGGGTCTGAACAATGAATTATTCATGAAGATGAATTCTTTCCGCATTTTTGTTTCATCTTGTCTAAGTCAAAATGTTATTATACAATTGGGTATCGAAGAACGTCAAAGTTTTTAATAGACTCGACCGCCTTGTTCGGAGAAAGAGCCACTAAGAAGAACAGGCAAGAAACTAAGGGGCATTATTTTTTTTAAATAATATAGGTACACTTGCACTTGATATACACACACGGTTGTCTTACCCCAAACTAAGAAAACCTTTGTACTATGGCGAAACGTTCGTAATTTCGAAACGTTTCACCTCAATCCCTTTGATAAATGATATGTCCAGATGGACTGAAAAAACATTGCATGGACCGAAAAAAAATCTAAATGAATCTAAAATTTCTAAATGAACAAAATGTATGATGCAACCCTAGTAAAAGACGTGTGTCACGCACACTAGTGTAAAAAGTTGGCCTGTCACTTTTCGTTCATACATAGTGTATATTATTATACCATGATAAATAGTACCGAACTCTCTAGACATTTAAGTACTCATAGGTACCTATACCCACAGATCTAGGATGTAAAAGATCGACAGTGACAATTCGATAGTGATACAAAAAAACATTTGCGCATGCGTGAGTAAATTAGTGTTGTGAAAAGTACTCATTAATTTATCGATTGACCAAAAATGGTCGTCCGGGTGCTTGTCGATAAATATAATCTTTCGCATACCAATTGAGTTGTTTTTTGTTCCAAGTATAACACCGCTGCTGAGCTAAAATGAATATTAATCACTAAACGAGTGTTAAGCTAGGCGGAAGAGTTAGATATCAGTGTCACCATGTATCTAAATTAACATAAGAAAAGTAAATAATAAGATCAACATAATACTATCCTAGTAATTCGCTTCGAATTGTGACCCTTGACCAAATTTACTCGTATACGGATTAGGATAAGTAATAATACTTATCTCATTGGTTTTGTACATTTATTTATAATTTACATATATATTATTTAATTTAATTAAATATAATTAAATTAGACTTGGATGTCAGACACCCAAAATGTGTAAATTGAATTAAAAATGATGATCAGAAATTGAATTAATAATACAAAAATGTTTTACGCCTCATCATTCAGTACAAACTCGGAAGAATGTCAATTTACTTTTGATGGCATTGATTCAAAAATGTATGCTTTGTTTATGTATTGCACCCATCGCCTACCTAATGAACTTTGATAAAAACTATCGATAATAATGACGTCATCTTTTTATCCATCTCTAGTGAAAATCGAGCGTAAACTAACTAATATTTTAATGCTGAATTTCATCACCAATTCTGCTTTCATCTAGGAAATATAGATGTTACGAAGAAACGACAACAACATACCGCTGGTAAATCGGTTTTTGGAACCAATTTATGTTATGTTTTAGACAAAATTTAGACAAAAACATCACAATGGAATTTTCATATTTACTCATGAAACGACAAATTTTGTGGGTTACATCTTGGATTCACATCACAATTGCTAAACTTACAAGATGACATAACTGCATTTAGTTACAATTGCTCTCTTTTGAGTCTATTTATAATTATTTTAGTAAAAATATAAATCATAGGAATTTTCGCGTGTTCCCAGGTGGCGCGCTGTCATTAATGACAAAAGAAAAATTGACTCACATTTTATTTGTAGGCGACCTCTTTCTCTCTTGTGGAGTTTACTTTTCCATGGAGACTTCTCTGTCCCACGCTTTGTTGGTCTTTTGCGAAGCAAAAAAAAAATCTTAGGTCTGTGCCTATACCAGACAACCTGACAAGCAGCGCTAGCAGGTTCTATATTATATATTATACTAGCTGTCACCCCGCGACTTCGTTCGCGTTTATTATCTTAATATATATAAATCTCGTGTCACAATGTTTGTCCTCAATGAACTCCTAAACCACTTAACCGATTATAATAAAATTCGCACACCATGTGCAGTTCGATCCAACTTGAGAGATAGGATAGTTTAAATATATATATTAAATAAATATTAAACGCGAACGAAGTCGCGGGGTGACAGCTAGTTTATATATATATCTAAGTGACCTATCCTATCTGTTAAGTTAATAGAATGCACACGGTGTGCAAATTTGATTGAAATCGGTTACTTAAGTAGTTTAGAAGTCTATAGCGGAAAAACAACGTGACACGTAATTTATATATATTAAGATATTATTATATTATAATATATATTGTATATTACTAACGACGGCGTTCATAGTTCACCTATAATTACCCCTACTAGTTAAATATTATAAAATCATTTAACTAAAAATAAAATATTATTATGATGCTGGCTTAGCATAAGTAGCTACAGGACACGGAAATTAGTTTTTCATGTTTAGCACTCAAAACTTAAAAGTTATTAATTCGAATGAACGTGTCATAATTAGGTATTATCATGACTCAAAAGTTTCAAGTTTTTTTTCTGGTTTGTAGAGTCTGACTATATCTATCCAATTTATGCTGGCAGGGGCTTGTGACGGTGCAATGTTGACACAGCGAGCAAATTAAAAATGCCAGAGATAACCTCCGGGTTTGTTTTGCCGGCTATATTACAATGTGAATAGTAGGTACAGTTTTATAAGCTATAGTTTGTGTAGATACACAAAGTAGCTTATGAAAACGATTTCTTGAATCTGGGCTTGGGTGTAACGGTAGAGGATTTATTTCATTTATGCTCTAAAAGTTATCATCAACAATTGAAGAAGTAGAGTTTGATTCTTTCTACATGTTGTTTATTTAGAACCTAACAGTTGGATGTATTTTTTTTGGCCCGTGCAGTGTTTGTTTTAGTCCGTCTAGACATATCATTCATCAAAGGTAAATTATGTAGGCCGCAGCCGAAGGATCCAAGAAAACCAAATTTAAAACTATAATTATTTAATTAAGTAAAAATTAAATTACAACTAGGTAGGTACATAGGCGATTGCAACCGATGTTAGGAATACAATGTCCGATGGAGTCATCGGTTAAACACCAGGAAGAAGGTGAGAACAAAAGGTTGTGAAACTCGCGAGATTTGGAGAATCGAAGCGCTGACTTGAAGAATGTGGTGGCCGGCGGTCTGAGAAGCAGTGATGAATCTCGATGGCGTAACAGGTACTTAGGTAATTTATTTTGAAACACAGTCAAACACCCGCAAAAAATACAAAAAGATTTATTGAAGACATTTTTTTATCTCAGCAAATGTAGGTGTACCTAAGTATGTAGATAAGTATATCTCCATAAAAAAAATTAAAAGTAGGTAAGTACCTAAAACGCGCGCGCACCGACAATCGTATGATCACCAAAATTAAATCGCAATGCTTCCATTTTTACCCTCAAACCTAGGTCTTTTTTTGTTGACTATTCATTGTTCTATTTACGGCATGAAACTCGAACCTTTTTCCAAAAGGTCGATATAGTCTAAACTGAATCTCTCCCAAGCACCTCTCCATCTCATCAGGGCGCGATATTTCAATTTAGATCATCTAACCTTCCATCTGACGCTTCGAATTTATATATTCTGTATTCTTTTATTTGCTTTTTTCATCATTAGTTTTATTTTCAGGAATAGGTAAAGCTCAAGGCTAAGGGTGTGTTTTCACTGAAGGCGAGACGAACGGAGCGGAGCTAATTAACGTGGCGCGTAACATGATTTGACCAATCACAGTGAGCGGAGCGGAGATCACGAGCGATGTTAAGCATTGTGATTGGTCAATTTATGGACTGCAAAGTTCCGCTCCGCTTTTCTCCGCTTTAGTGTTAACGAACACCTTATTTAATCCTATATTTCGGAAGTAAGTACCTATGTATATTCTATGTTAAATTAATGTCATTGACAATACAACACAACTTTATTGCACACCAAAAAACTACATGAAAATCTTAAAAACTAAACTACATTTTTCGGCAGTACAAGGGCGACTTTATAGCCTAAAGCGATTTCTTCCAGGCAATCTTTGGATGGACAGGAACTTTAAGAAATACGAAAAGGGTAGGTGGTGTACATAAAACTAAATTAAAATAAACAATTAAATAAGTACTTACTTAAATAAATAAGCAAAAAATATAGGTAAAATATATATGAATAATTTTATATAAATATAATAACATTTCAATAGAAATATTATAAATTGACTTGTTGTGATATTCACTTATTGTAAATTAATTAAATAATGTAATTGGCATGTTGCCGTTTTAGTTACTAAACAATATTATTATTATTATTAAAATTCACTTCACTTCGCTATCCCAGTACCAAGAACTACGAGTACTTACCTACATTAATTTTAATTCGGTATCTTTAATAAACAGACTTAAGTGGCTTTACAGGCTTTTTCATGTTTTACAGGCAATTAAACTTTCACTCAAGAGTATCTCAGGGAGGGAGTCAGGCTTTGATAAATTCCCAAAGCGTTCAAACTTGGGCTGTCATATCATTTCCCGTTTGTCAATAACCTCCTGCCATCAAGTGCTTTATTAACTTCGAAGGCATAGTATAAATGAGGCGGTGGTTGAACTTATCAGGCCATCCGGCTTAATGATTTAATAAGTATAAATTTAAAATTTAATAAACTCCGACATCCATTTTTATCAATACCGGTTTTTATCAAACATAGCTACTCGTAAGACCACTCCCGACTAATTCACATTTTCAAACAAGAAATCGGTTCAACCGTACGAGAGTTACGATGCTATATACATGCACACACACACACACACACACACACACACACACAGAGAGAGAGAGAGACACGTCAAACTAAGAATAGAACAAATGAAGTCTTGAAGTAACAGCACCAATTATACACAAAGTTGGGAGATTTGCACATTTTCCGTGTCTTCTAAAATACCACGTTGGGATTTTTAGTATTAAAAATAATGTATTAGGTATCATGCGAGACCTACTTCGACAGTATCCAAAATATATTATATCAAGGTATCGTTTGTTTAACGACTGGCAAGATGCTTACGAAAATATTATAATCTATTCCAAAAATATAGAAAAACAAAGGAAAAATCTATAGAAAAGAATAAAAATAGTACGTGGAGTCCGCGCGGAAGAAGTGAAACTTCTGTGTTTCTTTCTTACTACGCGCATGCGGTCGAGTGCCTCGCACTCATTATCGCTTTGTCTCTCTTTCTATTCCCCCTCCCCAGGAGCGTTAAACGTTTAACGCAACCTTGTTGGAAGTCGCATGTACACGTTTCACTTTAAAAAAAAGAGCTGCGGAAAGAGCTGGTTTCGTAAATTAAATCAATTGTTAGAGTTAGATTACTGTTTGTATCTCGAACGCTGTGGTCAAGTGTTGTGATAACTTAGTCGGTGCTGTAAAGGATTTGACCCCTTTTGTTCGGATGTTTATTAAATCTGTTTTGTTCCGTCACCCCGTCCCCCTCCGTCTTGAAGAATATGGTTTTGTCAACGCTACCGAGGATACTAGCGCTATTTCGGAAACCTTAATTTAAATTCAATTAATTAAGACTTGATTATTAGATTTACGCAGAGCCAATTCCACTATTCTCTCGATTCCTTCTCGTTTGTTTATGTTGTTGTTCGCGAATATTCCGAAACACGATCCCCAAAATCCAGTAGCGTGCTTACGGAGCCTTTTAAAAATCACCATTAATTACCTAACCAAATTGACGTTGGCAAAATTGACAAGTCATCAATTTGTGTTTTCGTCGGGCCAAGTGTTCGGCGGTGTGGAACGCTCTGCTAACGAGTTTGTGCTCTGTTGCCTCGGCAAGCAGGCCCTGAAAGAAAATGTTAATTAGATTAATTCAGTTGAATTTGGGGAGCTGAAAAAACATTTCTTGGCTCTATATTTTATGAGATTAAAGACGTACTACTAGGCATTGTTTTGTTTCTAGAATAGGTAGGTACCTATTAGTATACCTAATTGCTTTGCGGCGAGATGGGTCAACGATATGATAGTAAAAATCACAAGTATAGAATCGAATAATGTCTCTATTCAGTTGGGTATCGAAGACACACTAGTAAACGTTAAAGTAATAAAAAATTACTACTACCTTGAGTTCTAGAGTACTTAGTCCTAGCACCATTATCAGTAAACAGCCATGGCTAACTGGCTAACACTGACCTTTGTCGGTAAACTGACATTTCAAATCGACAAAATCATGGATTTGTTCAAGTTCCGAACAAGTTTGTCAATTTAGTCGATTTGAAACCTCAGTTTAGCAGATTTTAAGCAGGTTATAAGCGATGATAGCCTAGTCGGAGAAGGCCCGCCTCTCAAGCCAGAGGGAGCGGGTTCGGACCCAGCCGACGGCACGCACCAATTTGTTAATCGTGTGAACATACGTGCGTATTGTATGTCACCTGCTACGTAACTGGAGCCTGGTGTGTGGCGACAGGCTCGCCACCTGTCACATTTGGGACTGAATATGGTCCGGCAAAGTGTGGGTGTTGTATACCTCTGCCAGCCCTTTCGGGAGAAAGGCGTGACGATATGTTACCTTTATGTTACCTCAGTTTGCCGATCGACTAAGATCAATCCTCGCACTGCTTGTTCGGAAAAAGCGCCACGATTCAAAAGAACAGGCAAGAAACTGAAGGGTATTTAATATTAAAAAAAACTTAACATAATTGACAAAGGCCAATAGCCAATTTTATTGACAAAGGCACATGGCACTGTCAGAAAGAGGTAAGATAAAGAAAACCTTGGTAGACAATGATGAAACATATCGTCACGCCTTTCCCCCGAGGGGGCTGGCAGAGGTGTAATACAACACCCACAATTCGCCGGACGATATTCATTCCCAAATGTGACAGGGGGCGAGCCTGTCGCCATACACCGGGCTCCAGTCATGTAGCAGATGACGTACAATACGCACCTAAGTTCACACAATAAACAAATTGGTGCGTGCCGTCGGCTAGGTTCGAACCCGCTCCCTCTGGCTTGAGAGGCAGGCCTTCTCCTACTAGGCTATCATCGTAGACAATGATGATGATGATGATGATAATATTAACTTTGACCACTGAACTCGCCTAATGTGAAGCGACGTAATGTCCGAAGATGGAGCGCTTAGACCAAAGTTACATGTACCTAGTAGGTTAATCACTCTAGCCTCGAAGATAGCCAGGCTAAAGTTTACGGAAACAATGACGGTGGTGAGTCATGCCAGTCTCTGGCGGCTCGCTTAACCCTACATCCTAATTAGTTGGCGCAATATGACGTAAATGTTTGACAGACTAAAACTTTCAAACAGCACTTTACATTGAGCTGTCCTAAGTCTAACTGGCTAGTAACACTATTGTTAGCAACACTGAATAAGAAACCGCAGAAGTCCAAAAATCCAAAATCCACCAACAAGATTTACTTTATTTATTAAATGAAGTGATATTATTGGTGGATTTTCTTCGCGCACGCACCGCCATCTTCGTATCAAATCATAGGTAGATCTCAGATCAACCTAGAGAATAAGATGGCGTACGGCGTATGATATAAGTGAAGCCAACAACCATCCAAAAACTACGCTACTGTCGTATAGATACACAACACTCACACATTGACGCAAAAAAACTACGCTACTCGCTTGGTCATTCTCGACTCGACATTATGTACATTGGTTTATGGTAATGGTAATGTTGCCATGAAAAACATTTACAATAGCATGAAAACTAATATTAATTCCCAAACTCTACGTTAGCCATTTCCGTTCCAATATACAACCTTAGTAGATTTATTATTCTAAAACTGCACATATTTGTAAGAGTTTAAGGCTTTTTCAAAATTGACTTGTAAAAAAACGGCACAGTATATCTAATGAACCTCGAAATGGAGTCCTGGCCACACTTTTATAATACACTATGTACCTATATTACACGAAATTATACCTTAGACCAATGCTCATAATGTCGAGGTAAGAATGACCAAGCGAGTAGCGTACTTCCTTTGCGTCAATGTGTGCGTATTGTGTACATATACGACAGTAGCGTAGTTATTGGATGGTTTTTGGCTCCACCTAAATCAGCGGTCGGCAACCTTTTGGCAGGCACGGGCAGCACAGTGCCAAAATAACCAAGTTACGGGCCGCACTTGTTAAAAAAATTTACTATAGGTAAAAAAAATTAAAGGTTATAAATATACCTACCTATATTTTACCATAGGTATCTATTTATGGAGGTATTATCTGATCTCTAAAAATCAATGTTCTCTGGCAGCTATAGTAAAAGCCTTGCTTAGTTTGGGGCCAGACGACCGTGTGAGCGAAATGTCCCGATTATTTTATTTTTTTACAAAACACTCACAGGCCGCAAGGAGGGGGCCGAGGGCCGCATGTGGCCCGCGGGCCGCGGCTTTGCCTCTGACCTAAATCATACGCCGTGCGCTTTCTTATTCTCTAGGTTGATCTGAGACTAGGCATTGTGACTTACTAACCGCTTTTCCTTTCTTTGAAACCGTCCAAGTCGATTGATTACTCATCCAACAAAATAATTTAGTTAAGTATAAATATTGATATAAGTATGATTGATCAATCGAGCCAGCGTTAGCGAGCGAAGCGTCTAAGATTCAGCTTGGAAAAAAAATGCTATCATTATCTGAATTCTGTCTGGATCTCTGTCTTCCTCTACAGGTCGCATTTCTCAAACAATTCTCAGGAAATTCTCTCACACTTTTACACATCCACACACACACACACTCTCTCTCTCTCTCTCTCTCTCTCACACACACACACACACACACACGACTGTGCATATTATTTAATTCATTAATATAATATACATTCTATATTGGCTGTAAGTTTAGTTTGTTACTGTTGTATTATGTTTTTTAAGGGCTGTGAATGTTGTTTAATAAATAAAATAAAATAAAAAAATAAAATTTGTGATGTGTGCAATAATTATACAGATTTTTTGTCCAGCCGGTAGAGAATTAGACGGACCGGACAGACATCGGTGCGAGGTCTCCAGCTCACAGAGTCACGTATAATCTTGGTATAATAAACATCTGTGTATTGTGTTAACGTGTACTCATATATTCAAAGGTTTCTTTTAATTGGGAAACTTTTGATAGGCTGTTGTTGACGAGCAAAGTTGTTTTATTTAGGAATTTGAAACAACTATATTTTAAATAATGATGTACCTTTACATAACCCCTTTTATAAATAAACGTTTTATAGTTTGTTGTGTCTATTCTTTTCTTTTTTACTAACCGACTTCAAAAATCAAGAGGTTATCAATTCAGTTGTTTTGTTTTGAATTTTGTTTCCGCATAACTCCGTTATATAAATAACGGCGCTTTTACCCGCGGTTAAAAAGCATCTTATGAGCTATTCTAGACTATATTCTACTCTACTTTTCTTGTAAGAACTGCAGAGGTGTGGAACTCGTTGCCTGCGTCTGTCTTTCCATCTAAATACAATCCGGGGGTTTTTAAGAGTGAAGTGAATAGATACCTATCTCTTAGGCAAGCGTGTTACACCTTCGATCACGTCGACGCTTCCCATCAAGCGAGTCAGTGGTCAAACGCATGCCCAGTTTGTTGTAAAAAAAAAACTCTAATCTATGCCTGTGCCAAATTTCATCCAGATCTGTTCAGCAGTGAAAAAGTAACAAACATCCATCCATCCATTCTTACAAACTTTCGCGTTTATAATATTAGTAGGAAGTAACATAGGAAGTAGGATTTGACAGGATATAAATATCCTTACACAGATTGGTCCCATTTTTTGCAAAAACAATTTGAATGACGGCAACTCGGTTTTTTTTTTTTTTTTTAAACGGACGTAGAACAAACACAAATATTCATGACATGAGTATTTGCCCCAGGTGGGAATCGAACACACGCCCCCAAGCTCAGAAGACAGGTTGAGCCAACTGAGCTACCGAGGCAGTAACATTTTTATCGTGCACATTTTATCTAGTAGGTACGAGTACATTGTGTTCAGTTATGGGGGCCTACCATGAAATCTTATTTCAATATTTAATGTATTTAAATAAGTATTTATTAAAAAATATCTAAGTATGTATATGTCAGTCTCTGGCAGCCATAGTTCACGCTTTGCTTAGTTTGGGGTCAGGCGACCGTGTGTGGAAGTGTCCCGAATTTATTTATTATTATTATTATTTAAATGATGGTTTCCTTTTGCTAGCGACGCGTCGCGAACATGAATCGTATCGCCGCGCAATAAGGCTCATGGTCGCGCAAAGTCGCAAACAAAACGGCATCATGGCAAAAAGTCATCATGGTAGGCCCCCAGAATAGTGATTCAATCGATACAAATACTCTCAGATCAACCTAGAGAATAAGATGGCGTACCGCGTATGATTTAAGTGAAGCCAGAAACCATCGAAAAACTATGCTACTGTCGTCTATGCACAAAACACTCACACATTGACGCAAAAAACTACGCTACTTGCTTGGTAATTCTTACCTCGACATTATATGTATTGGTTTAAAGTATAATTTCGTGTACATTGTGCATTGTAAAAGTGTGGCCAGGACTACATTTTGAGGTTCTTTTTAAAAACTGTGCAGTTTTTTTACAAGTCAATTTTGAAAAAGCCGTAACACTAAACTCTAACAAAAATGTGCAGTTTTAGAATATTAAATCTACTAAGGTTGCATATTGGAACGAAAATGGCTAACGTAGAGTTTCGGAATGAAAATATTCATTTTATTTGAAAACATATTTAAAATTGCACGAAAAGTTATTACTTTTCGTGCAATGTTTTTCAAGGCAACATTATCACGCACACAAGGTTAAAAAGAAGTGGCTTCAGCGAGATATAACGCAGTGTTCCATCTTTTCCTCTAGGTTGATCTGAGACAAATACTCTA
The DNA here is from genome assembly GCA_911728515.1 of Peribatodes rhomboidaria. NCBI lineage: Eukaryota > Metazoa > Arthropoda > Insecta > Lepidoptera > Geometridae > Peribatodes > Peribatodes rhomboidaria. The sequence goes on from OU452190.1 coordinate 7,645,891, forward strand.
CATCCTATTCGGATGCATCGAGCGTACCTACTCTTATCGCTGTTTCGAATGGTTTCGATTGTCTGAATGCTCTCATTCGATATGCAAATCTTTAGTTACGATTCGATGGTGTCGAGCGTCGATTACGATTGAAGCGCGAAAAATCGCTATGAATAAAACAGTTTTCAGTTATAGAAGACAATATACTCTTGTGTTTGAGGCTACCTATTTCTTTTGGTTCATAGTTATTCTTTAGTAATTTTTAGGGTTCCATACCCAAAAGGTTAAAAACGGGACCCCATTCCTAAGACTCCGCTATCCATCCATCTGTCCGTCGGTCACCAGGGACCCTATTCGGAGATTTGAGATTTTCATCTCACTCTTTGTCGTCCTTGTTGCTCTCGTTTGAAACGTCATTGGTGTAAGAGTGACCAAGATAAAACCTCATCTCATCTCACGCGCAGGAATAGCCCCCCAGGCTGTATCTTATGAACCGTGATATTTAGGTTTTTTTTAAACTGATGTATTTCTTTTGGCGCTTTAACAACAAATACTAAAAAACAGAATCACAGCTCCCTTAGTACAAATCAATTTTGAAAAAGGCGTAACATTAAACTCTTACAAATATGTTCAGTTTTAGAATATTAAATCTCCTATTGTTGCATATTGGAACGGAAATGGCCAACGAGAGTTTGAAAATTAATATTAGTTTTCGTGAAATTGTGAATGTTTTTCATGGCAACATTACGACGCACACACATTGAAAAAGAAGTGGCTTCAGCGAGATATAACGCAGTGTTCCATCTTTTCCTCTAGATTGATGTGAGCCTCAAAAAGCGAATTTTCCCCACGTTTTCGAAGTTTTCTTTATATTTATTTATCTTTTAATCCAATTTGGTAAACGCCGCCATCACACTCGAGCAGGTGACGCATTGTTAAACGTTATTGAATTTCTTTTCGATCGCTCCTCGGATATACTTTTTCACTTTTCGTACGACGAAAGCCATGAAAGCGATATTTTCATCCAACATCATTATCGAATTTTGGCGGGAAATTGCAAAGGAGGTATTTTTCCTGCTTGAGGGTTTGAGAAAGAGCCGTGTAATGAAATGAATGTGTGGAAGGGAAAATGGGGGTACCACATCCCCCTCAGTTCCCCTAACACGCACCGCGATATAATTTTCTGACTACCTACTTTCTTTTCAAAAATGTTAGATTCGTATTTGTGTCGATATGTCGATTCTTATCCTAACTTACTTACTAATATTATAAATGTCAAAGTCAGTTTGTTTGTTTGCTTGTAACGCTTTCACGTCTCAACTACTCAACCAATCGTCTTGAAATTTTGTATATATGTACTATGTTGTCGGGGGTACAAAAAAGGACATAGGGTACTTTTTATCTCGAAAAAATAAACGGTTCCTGCGGGTGAAAACCGCTGAGCGAAGCGAGTTGTAGATAATTATGGTGACTTAGATTGTTCTGTAAAAGAAGTAACAAAAAAAAAAACAAATATTCTGAACATTGTCGCACACACGGTCATCAAACCATAAAAAATAATAAGGAACGCTTATACCTACTGTGGCTTTTGTGGCTACCAAAGATTGATATACTTACACCTAAATATAATACCTACTTACCTTAGGGTTTCTTAGAACTACGAAACCTTAAAAAACCTGAAGGTGAAGTAGCCAGCGAGACGTTGTTACTCTACGACATTAATTAAAGTTAGACGTTTTCCTTTATAACGTTTTAGTACTAGTGGCTGTGAATTGGAGAATTTTAAGAGAAATTTCGAAAAAAAAAAATCATTACCTTCGCCTTGTTCAAATATTTCCAAAATGAAAAACTGCCTCGACAAAAATATTCTGTATAATTATCGAACCTATCACAAAGTTTCAAGAGAATTGACTAAAGAATGCAACCGAGTGTAGACGAAGACGAAGTAGAGATAGAAGAGATCCGGACATAAATACGAAAGCATTTTTGTCGAAGCTAAAGCGTCGTAAGTATAGGTACTAATATGAAAACTAAGAGGACACAAGTACCTACTCAATGCAGTATCCGATTTAAACGAAATCTACGAGTATCATTTGTTTGTTACCGCCAATAAATTCATTTCATTTAAAATTAAAAAGAACGTGGTCAACTTTCGTGCAAGCACCTTTATTTCGAAGCAAGCACGATGTCTTTGCACAGAAAAAACAGCCTCTTTTGTTCCAAACTGAAAGACGCCGAGTTTACGCAATTCCGTCCGTCCTGACCCGACCTGTGTCATCTGTACGCTGTATGGATACAGTATCCATTGATTCCCGGGTCAACATTTAATTTGGAAGGTTCGACAAACAATCCTGGAACTAGTTAACGGAGGCTTTGAGGGATGAAGCGGGAACGGGTGATCGCAATCTGTCCAAATAATATTGCTTTTGGAGGGTAGATAGAAGATTCTCATCTGGTTTGAACTGATTTCAAGCGGGCGAGGTTCTTAATTCAAGCCTAACCTAATTAATCGGTAAATGACTATGCCTACGTTAGTAAGTCGACTGTTCTAAATTAATTTTAAAATGTGATTTTATCGTCCGGTGTATGGCGACAGGCTTGCCCCTTGTCACATTTGGGACTGATTATCGTCCGGCGAAGTATGGGTGCTGTACGATACCTCTGCCAGCCCCCTCGGGAGATAGGCGTGACGATATGTTATGGATTTTGTTAATATAATTATAGACTACTAGCTGTGCCCCGCGGTTTTACCCGCGGTTTAAAAGTATCCTATGTGCTATTCTAGACTATAATCTATCTACTTTAAGCGAACAGGCGGCTTCCAGCGAGCCGCGGAACGGAGTTAGGTGGAGTTCGGTTGGTACTGGGAATCTGCAGGCTTCGGTGTTGACTGGGGACTTGACTATTGACATGTTGGTCAGAAAATTAGTCTTATTTTAGTGTAGTTAAGAATCAGAGTCGTAGAAATAAAGTTGGGGGAAGTCTGTCGATACTGGGAATCTGCAGGCTTCGGTGTCGACTGGGTACTTGATTATTGACAGGTTGGTGGGAAAATGATTGGTATACGAGATTGACTCTAAGAGTCAATGCTGTAGGAACGAAATTCGAAAAAGTTTGTCGATTTAGTTAAATGTGTGATGACGTGTCTGCTGCAAAGTTCGATCTCTAATAAAGATATGACCATAAGCTGCTAAGATGTCGTGGTTAACATGTAACATGTGGGTCTCCATAGTAACTGTAGTATAAGTCGCGTCATGTAAAAAGAGCGCTGGCAGTCAAGCTGCGCATTACACGATTTATCGGCCTATTTGGTGGTATGAGGTACCTACCAATAACCAATACACGAAGCCCGCGAGCGAACGGCTGGTTCTGGCTGGGCAGAAGTCTGAGTGTCATGAAAAGACATAATTGATCGAATAAATAAGGACCAGGTGACGAAAACCTCGTCAAATTCAACTTTAACATAACCGATTTTTTCTCAAAACAAATGTCCGTGTACGCTATCTACCCTGTTTCGGAATGTTCCTGTACATTTGACAGACCACCTGGAATTCGTGGGTCTACCCCTTACACCAACTCTCAACTACGACACCTACCTAGAGTCAAAGTCTTAATTAGCTGACAAAAAGCTGGACGTCCTGAGTAAGGTTAGGGAACGTACCCATACTACGTGACCATTTCGTACAATTTTTAACCCTCTTCCCTCCCCCCTCGGTGAACATCTGTACTCTATCCTACTCTATTCTAAGACCCCCTCCCTCCTACTCTAGTTTTACGTAGTAATTCATAGTTTCATTCATTTTTTGCAAACAAGACATTAAAAAATCGTATCCCCCCCCCCCTAAATGAGTCACGTAGTATGGGTACGTTCCCTTAGGTGATATTGCACTGGGGCAGATGCTGACTTTCAAGTCCGATCGTGTATGGAATACTGCTGTCATCTTTGGGAAGGGTCAAACAAATACGAGCTCGAAGCTATTGAATCGGTAGACTGGCGCGCTTCTTGTCTTACAAGTGATGAGGAGTTAGTGGCTAAGAATATCATCTAAGAATATCTCAGTCTGGAACACCGTAAAGTAGGGAGTCTGTCTAAAAATTTTCTACACGATTAATTTCGGAGATGGTGCATCGGAGCTACATAACCTTATCCTTTTATACTACTGGACAGGTAGGAAATTGGCCCACTAGCATCCACACATTCAAATTCGTACCAAACGTTTGGTTCTACGTTTCTAATCCGTATGGCCAAAGATTGAAACAATCTGCCTGTCTGTCTGGTTTCCTTGTTTTCTGGCTGTTATAATCTGAGCCTTTTTCAAAGCTGGAGTGAACAGGTTTCTTCTCAATATGCATGCTTCATCTTTGACCACATCCTCGCTTACCAACAGGCGAGTTATGGTCAAATGCGGTCTTTCTCGCAATAAAAAAATATGTAAGAGTGTTTCCTTGTGTGCTAGCGATGTTGATTTCAGCCTTGACCTTTACCGGTCTCAAACGTATATTCGTTTATAGACTTTATATGTATCTATATGGCACAATATCAAACACACACTATGAGTATAATTATGACATGAATCCACTGATTTCAAACTAGTTTACACTGTGTTTCGATAGCCAGTGGCTTCCCCCGTATATAAATCAAAGTTTATTATGCCTAGTAAATCAGAATATACCATATTTCTAGGGAAGGGAGCGCGGCCCCGGAGCGCGCCCCGGAGTGGGTCCCGGACATGGCGGCGCCGGCCTGCATGCGCTGCGCCGCGCACTTCACCGCCTTCCGCCGCCGGCACCACTGCAGGAACTGCGGTCAGTATGTACACTACTGTAGAGAGAGTACAGGAGTGGGTCAATATCTATTTAAATGTGCATTTAAAAAATTGTATGTATCTATTGTAGTTAGTATGTCAGTGTAGTATGTGTATAGTTTGCAAAAATGTCTATCCATTCATTCATCATGTATTTTATCACCAATCTTCAATTTTCATTTCCAGGTAAAGTATTCTGCGCGTCGTGCAGCTCTAACTCCATCCCGCTCCCTCGCTACGGACAGCTGAAGCCCGTGCGCGTGTGCGAGGAGTGCTTCCGAGGTATTGCCGACACCTGCCGCCGTGGAGTTCGGTGATCCGAGAACTTGGACCTTATTCCCGAGGAAGAAGGAGAAGAAAGGTTGTTAGTTGATTGGAGCATTGATTGGGGAGATAACCAAGATAGCGAACTGTAGATGAATCAACGAGCAACCACGGTGAGATGGGAATAAAGTCTTTATTACTAGGGGTATGGGGTTGAAAGTCGAATCAGCAGATCAGGAAACAAAACACTGTAAACGAAAGCTGAACCAACAACTGGCGAGATTGTTGTATTCAGATTAACTTTATTGCTACGGCAGTAAGGTTCAATGTCTAATGTATCAATCGAGTTTGTCATTTTACTAAAATTTCCATCGACTTCAGTATCGGCTAAAACGTAGTAATATAAACCCAATGGCAGGTGTTTAAAGTCTGATTCACATTACGATGGACCTCACATTCAAAAGTTAGTTCTATATCGTGCTGCCTAAAAAGGAATTTCTAATAGCAAAGTTCCTTTCTTTCCTACAGACGTTGCGGTTTAAGAAAATTGAAAGTCTGTTGTATGTCACACGATATAAAGCTTAAAGTTGACTGACAAAAACAGAGCTCGGTGTGATGTGAATCATACTTTATCGGTCATTTCGTCCGTTACCTAAAAATTTCCATTATAATATTAAGCGTGATATTTGAAATGTTATTCCAAAACGAGTTTTATTTTTATTAACTTTGTCTATATAGACTAAAAAAAGCGAACGAAAGCGAACGATTTTTGTATTAAGCCAGAGCGAGACAGATAGCGTTCTCTCGCGTTCGTTTGCTTAGTCTGTATGCGGGATTAAATGTTATTGTTGACTATGATGTAGATTTAAAGAATGTAGAAAATAAAAATATGTATATTTTTCCATACTGACTGATATATGAAAACGTGTTTAGTTTTAAGGTGATTATAGTTGGTTAAGTAGCTCTCTATGGCACTTGCTGTATCATGTCTCGTTTACACCGATCTTGACACGAGGCGTCTCTTGGTCACTCTCACTCTTACAACGTTTGAAACGAGAGCGACAAGGAGAAAAAATATCTCGACTTGTAAAATTAGCCAGTCAGGGCTAGCCAATCGGCCTAAACAAACATACATTTTTCACCGATCCAGTTATTAGCAAGAAGGCATTATATTTATGTGTAAGTCTCAATTTTATTCTTCTACTTGGTATCGCGTTTTCGCCTTTTCTCTCTGTCTTTCTCTTTGTATACTCTTCTTACATTTTATATTATAATCTAGTGCTATATAATAACTGATCCGTTCCATCATTCAGAAACTTACAATAGGGGCGCAGAAATCCATAGTTTGAAAAGATCACTGCAGCCAAAACCACAGATTCAACGTCAACTTGTAATTTTCTTACGCAAGTAGTGAGAAATAACGATGAGCGGCTTACAGAGTATTTACATCTCAGATCAACCTAGAGAATAAGATGGCGCACGGCGTATGATTTAGGTGAAGCCAAAACCATCCAAAAACTACGCTACTGTCGTATATGTACACAACACGCACACATTGACGCAAAAAAACTACGCTACTCGCTTGGTAATTCTGACCTCGACATTATGAGCATTGGTTTATGGTATAATTTCGTGTCCATAAATATACATAGTACATTATAAAAGTGTGGCCAGGACTACATTTTAAGGTTCTTTTTAAAAACTGTGCAGTTTTTTTACAAGTAAATTTTGAAAATGCCGTAACATTAATCTCTTACAAATATGTGCAGTTTTAGAATAATAAATCTACTAAGGTTGTATGTTGGAACGGAAATGGCTAACGTAAAATCTGGGAGTTAATATTAGTTTTCGTGCAATTGTAAATGTTTTTCATGGCAACATTACCACGCACACAAGTTTAATAAAGAAGTGGCTTCAGCGGGATATAACGCAGTGTTCCATCTTTTCCTCTAGGTTGATCGGAGGTTTACAAGTAAAGTTTACAAGTGTAAGGCCGACTAACGATTATTCCCCTCCCGTCGACTTGCGCCAAAGTGCACGAGTTATGAAGTGGACAACTTTGGAAAATGGACAAAATGGGAAGTGGCTTATTAGTCGAACGGAGGAGATTGTTTTGCCTCAGTCCAATAAAGTTTGGTGTAAATGGGACATGAAGACATCGATTCTGTTGTACCGACAGTTCCAAAAATTATTGCCATCCCTCTCACACATATCGAAATGAAAAGAGATGCAGATAATGCTGTCATACGTTTAGCGGTGCAACAGAATTGATATCGAATTATTTTAAATCTCGAAACTCACTATATGTTATTATGTAATTGTGACAGACAAACAGACAATAATCAAGTCTATTGATGTAACGTGTGTTTCGGGGTTTAGCTAGAAATAGTGTTGTTTTTCTCTGTATGATTATAACAGGGATTCGAAAATCGAATTAATCGAGTTTTTTATATATTTTGATTAATTTCACTCTATTGTTTTTCATTGAAAGTCATTTTTGCATTCCGTACCGCAGGTCTCTAGATTGGATAGCCAATAATGTGCGACCATAATGTGAGGGCCAGTTTTGTACGACTTTGGTTGCGTATCCAGGGGAGATGTTGAAGGAAAATGAGAGGAAAAACCCCACCAATAGGATAACTTTGATATGTAAATGCTGTGACACTATTGGTGGGTTTTTTTCTACGCGCACCTTCAATTTCCATCGCACTTGTCAAATAGAAAACGGTCTCCCAATAATCAGAGGCAGTAGGTTCTTGACTGTACAATATATTTTTTAATTTTTTTTACCACGGACTAGGCATACATGACCACAGACTCGCCTGATGGGAAGCGACGTGATCGAAGGTGTAACACGTTTGCCTAGCAGATATCTATTCACTTTTCTCTTGAACATCCCAGGATTGTAATTGGGTGGGAAAATAGACGCCGGCAAGGAGTTCCACACCTCTGCAGGCTCATAATAAAAGTGGATTTGAAACGCTTAGACGTAATATCCACCATGAGAGTGTCGCTGATTGGTGCGCCTGGTGCAGTTCACATTACTGTACGTTAAGGTGGTTGTTTATCATTACCTATCCAACTAGCTGCCCATTAATTTTCATATCTTCACTATTATTTTCACATAATTATAACATCACTATTTCTAGACTGTAGGTAAATTTATAATCTCTATGTAAGCGAAGACGTTTTCCCTTATTGATTGACTAAGATTTTTACACTTAAAAAAACGTAGAATATATCGATCGGGCTTTCTTCAACGCCTCATAACGAAATGTATTCATTCTTATGATATGGTACTTGCTTACGTTTTTTTGCGTAAAGTTCTCTTTCGGCTATAGTACAGGGTTATATTGGAAACGTGTTTTAAGTCGATAGGAGCTCATTGTCAGATCATCAGAGGCATGGATTAATAATATACTCCGCCAGGTATAGCGTTCTGAGACGAAAAGGTTCACGTGGGCAACACGAAGTGACGTCAATCGATGCATGAGCAAGACCCGAAAAAGTAATTTACAGCAAGTGCGAGAGAGACGATTACGATGACAGGCGTAGTTGAGTGTCAACTTCCGGAACGATTAATAAAAACATGGTTTAGCGTTCCGTGACTTGACACCTGACTACGTCACTCGCCATCGTCAGCGTCTCTTTCTAACTTACTTACTTTCGTCTTCTTTCTCTCGTATTTACTTATTCCGGTCGTGCTTATGTAATGTCGCCGCTATACGGCGCCGTTCAACTAGCTTCCTGAATGATATTTAGTCGTATCGTCTAATATTAGAAATATTTAAAAATCTGGCTGGTCGATGTACAGACCATTCATACTATAGGTTTGACAAAAATACTAACTTTTGATCGAGGAAATGTGTTTTCAATTAATTACGAGAAAAATAAAATCCAAAAATACATGAAACTAAACGCAGTTTTCATAGACATGCTATTATAATAAACCCAAAACCTGCTCGACTCGTATCAGAGCAAAACTGAATTGAATCGGCTAGGTTAGAAGGCTAAAAAATATAACCAAAAAGGCCAATGCTCCGCTTTGCTTTGCCCCCCTTAGCCTCTTTGGTTATTTTGTTAAAACAACGTGAAACCTCTTCTACTATGAGTTGGCTATGCAAGTTTTTTTTTTTTTTTATGTAGAATAGGTCGACGTTTGACCACCAACTCGCCTGATGGCGACGTTGTGGTCTAAGATGGAGCACGACGACCTATGAGGTACTTATTCACTATAGCCTTGAAGTTTTGTTGAGTGAAGAAGTACAAAGACGGCGGTTGAGTGAGGCGCTACAAGTGCGCTACTGCTCATCATTCATTGGAAGTCATTTTGTCTAGCTATTTGATTGAATGGCTGAATATCATCAGGCCGCTAATTGAATGGCGCCGTTTAGTAAAAATGCTAGGCTGTTAATTGGACGGCTAATTAAGCTAGTTGGCTGCGACATTACATTTATTGACGTCACTGCGTATCACCCATGTGACATTTTTTATCTCTGAACGCTTTTACTGGCAGTTATGATAATGAGCTTTTTTCGTCTTTATGTGTCGTAAGCAAGTACCTGATCTCGCCCCAAAATTAATATTTTTAATAAATAGATTTAGTTAGAAATTACAAGATAATATTTTTAGGGATAAAATATTAACAGTTGTGTATATTTTTTTCACATACTTTACTAGTTTTTAATGTTTGATTTCCATTTTAAGATACAAATACATTTAACTTTTTTAAAACTATAAAAAAATATATTACTTATTGTAAAATGTAAATGTGAAAGTTTTGTGTGTTCGTTTGTGTGTTTGATCCCACTCATCTCGATAGAGTTGGCGAATTTTGATGGTGTAAAAAATAACCTAGATTTGCAAACTACTATTTCTATTCCAAAATATATACTGTTCCTGCAAAATAGAGAGTCAAACCGCGGGACGCTGCTATTCCATATTGTTTTGAAATAATCGTTTAGAGTAATTTAAAAATTGGTATATTTTATGTAAATTTTGTAAAGGAGTTGATATTATCGGTAAATGAATATTCATAGGTGTTGATCCATAGCTTTTTGAGTAATAAAAAGTTAACATAACCCGATAAATAGCTATTTTAAGTTTATATAGTTACATATTTTAAATGTAAATAAATGTCTTATAATTGATACTTGGCATTTTTTATTATAATTTATAATGTTATGAGTGCCGAAATCCAACATGGTTAGATCTTTTCTTCAACCCCTTCAGACCCGAATTAAGAGTAGGTATGTGTTAAAAAAAATATTTCTGTCAATTAACTAAATTAACTGTTTGTGGTATAATTGAAGTATTTCTGGTAAGAACAAAACGATTTACATACTTTTAGATTATCTTATGTCCACTGAAATGGACATGAGGATTTGAACGGTTGCTTTTAAATTTACTAAATAAAAAAAAAATTAAGTCAGCTTACCCATACTGCATTTAATCTATTTTTTTTTATTGATATTTGTCAAATTCTACAGAGTTTTATAGCAGCTAAATTTCATTAAATTAATTCTAAAATAGAATAAAAAAATAATTGACGCACTTATTGCGACGTTAGAGCGGAAATACAATAGATTGGTTCAAGTTTTGAATATTATACGTATTATTTTGATCTACCCACATCATATTTCTTAAAGTTTGATGAATTTTATACAATTCTGAACTTAATAAGTAACGAGCACCGCGGATTGCTTATATTACCTTTAAACAACACTCGGTCATATTAAAAATTAAAGAATATGGACGACGGGTCTGAACAATGAATTATTCATGAAGATGAATTCTTTCCGCATTTTTGTTTCATCTTGTCTAAGTCAAAATGTTATTATACAATTGGGTATCGAAGAACGTCAAAGTTTTTAATAGACTCGACCGCCTTGTTCGGAGAAAGAGCCACTAAGAAGAACAGGCAAGAAACTAAGGGGCATTATTTTTTTTAAATAATATAGGTACACTTGCACTTGATATACACACACGGTTGTCTTACCCCAAACTAAGAAAACCTTTGTACTATGGCGAAACGTTCGTAATTTCGAAACGTTTCACCTCAATCCCTTTGATAAATGATATGTCCAGATGGACTGAAAAAACATTGCATGGACCGAAAAAAAATCTAAATGAATCTAAAATTTCTAAATGAACAAAATGTATGATGCAACCCTAGTAAAAGACGTGTGTCACGCACACTAGTGTAAAAAGTTGGCCTGTCACTTTTCGTTCATACATAGTGTATATTATTATACCATGATAAATAGTACCGAACTCTCTAGACATTTAAGTACTCATAGGTACCTATACCCACAGATCTAGGATGTAAAAGATCGACAGTGACAATTCGATAGTGATACAAAAAAACATTTGCGCATGCGTGAGTAAATTAGTGTTGTGAAAAGTACTCATTAATTTATCGATTGACCAAAAATGGTCGTCCGGGTGCTTGTCGATAAATATAATCTTTCGCATACCAATTGAGTTGTTTTTTGTTCCAAGTATAACACCGCTGCTGAGCTAAAATGAATATTAATCACTAAACGAGTGTTAAGCTAGGCGGAAGAGTTAGATATCAGTGTCACCATGTATCTAAATTAACATAAGAAAAGTAAATAATAAGATCAACATAATACTATCCTAGTAATTCGCTTCGAATTGTGACCCTTGACCAAATTTACTCGTATACGGATTAGGATAAGTAATAATACTTATCTCATTGGTTTTGTACATTTATTTATAATTTACATATATATTATTTAATTTAATTAAATATAATTAAATTAGACTTGGATGTCAGACACCCAAAATGTGTAAATTGAATTAAAAATGATGATCAGAAATTGAATTAATAATACAAAAATGTTTTACGCCTCATCATTCAGTACAAACTCGGAAGAATGTCAATTTACTTTTGATGGCATTGATTCAAAAATGTATGCTTTGTTTATGTATTGCACCCATCGCCTACCTAATGAACTTTGATAAAAACTATCGATAATAATGACGTCATCTTTTTATCCATCTCTAGTGAAAATCGAGCGTAAACTAACTAATATTTTAATGCTGAATTTCATCACCAATTCTGCTTTCATCTAGGAAATATAGATGTTACGAAGAAACGACAACAACATACCGCTGGTAAATCGGTTTTTGGAACCAATTTATGTTATGTTTTAGACAAAATTTAGACAAAAACATCACAATGGAATTTTCATATTTACTCATGAAACGACAAATTTTGTGGGTTACATCTTGGATTCACATCACAATTGCTAAACTTACAAGATGACATAACTGCATTTAGTTACAATTGCTCTCTTTTGAGTCTATTTATAATTATTTTAGTAAAAATATAAATCATAGGAATTTTCGCGTGTTCCCAGGTGGCGCGCTGTCATTAATGACAAAAGAAAAATTGACTCACATTTTATTTGTAGGCGACCTCTTTCTCTCTTGTGGAGTTTACTTTTCCATGGAGACTTCTCTGTCCCACGCTTTGTTGGTCTTTTGCGAAGCAAAAAAAAAATCTTAGGTCTGTGCCTATACCAGACAACCTGACAAGCAGCGCTAGCAGGTTCTATATTATATATTATACTAGCTGTCACCCCGCGACTTCGTTCGCGTTTATTATCTTAATATATATAAATCTCGTGTCACAATGTTTGTCCTCAATGAACTCCTAAACCACTTAACCGATTATAATAAAATTCGCACACCATGTGCAGTTCGATCCAACTTGAGAGATAGGATAGTTTAAATATATATATTAAATAAATATTAAACGCGAACGAAGTCGCGGGGTGACAGCTAGTTTATATATATATCTAAGTGACCTATCCTATCTGTTAAGTTAATAGAATGCACACGGTGTGCAAATTTGATTGAAATCGGTTACTTAAGTAGTTTAGAAGTCTATAGCGGAAAAACAACGTGACACGTAATTTATATATATTAAGATATTATTATATTATAATATATATTGTATATTACTAACGACGGCGTTCATAGTTCACCTATAATTACCCCTACTAGTTAAATATTATAAAATCATTTAACTAAAAATAAAATATTATTATGATGCTGGCTTAGCATAAGTAGCTACAGGACACGGAAATTAGTTTTTCATGTTTAGCACTCAAAACTTAAAAGTTATTAATTCGAATGAACGTGTCATAATTAGGTATTATCATGACTCAAAAGTTTCAAGTTTTTTTTCTGGTTTGTAGAGTCTGACTATATCTATCCAATTTATGCTGGCAGGGGCTTGTGACGGTGCAATGTTGACACAGCGAGCAAATTAAAAATGCCAGAGATAACCTCCGGGTTTGTTTTGCCGGCTATATTACAATGTGAATAGTAGGTACAGTTTTATAAGCTATAGTTTGTGTAGATACACAAAGTAGCTTATGAAAACGATTTCTTGAATCTGGGCTTGGGTGTAACGGTAGAGGATTTATTTCATTTATGCTCTAAAAGTTATCATCAACAATTGAAGAAGTAGAGTTTGATTCTTTCTACATGTTGTTTATTTAGAACCTAACAGTTGGATGTATTTTTTTTGGCCCGTGCAGTGTTTGTTTTAGTCCGTCTAGACATATCATTCATCAAAGGTAAATTATGTAGGCCGCAGCCGAAGGATCCAAGAAAACCAAATTTAAAACTATAATTATTTAATTAAGTAAAAATTAAATTACAACTAGGTAGGTACATAGGCGATTGCAACCGATGTTAGGAATACAATGTCCGATGGAGTCATCGGTTAAACACCAGGAAGAAGGTGAGAACAAAAGGTTGTGAAACTCGCGAGATTTGGAGAATCGAAGCGCTGACTTGAAGAATGTGGTGGCCGGCGGTCTGAGAAGCAGTGATGAATCTCGATGGCGTAACAGGTACTTAGGTAATTTATTTTGAAACACAGTCAAACACCCGCAAAAAATACAAAAAGATTTATTGAAGACATTTTTTTATCTCAGCAAATGTAGGTGTACCTAAGTATGTAGATAAGTATATCTCCATAAAAAAAATTAAAAGTAGGTAAGTACCTAAAACGCGCGCGCACCGACAATCGTATGATCACCAAAATTAAATCGCAATGCTTCCATTTTTACCCTCAAACCTAGGTCTTTTTTTGTTGACTATTCATTGTTCTATTTACGGCATGAAACTCGAACCTTTTTCCAAAAGGTCGATATAGTCTAAACTGAATCTCTCCCAAGCACCTCTCCATCTCATCAGGGCGCGATATTTCAATTTAGATCATCTAACCTTCCATCTGACGCTTCGAATTTATATATTCTGTATTCTTTTATTTGCTTTTTTCATCATTAGTTTTATTTTCAGGAATAGGTAAAGCTCAAGGCTAAGGGTGTGTTTTCACTGAAGGCGAGACGAACGGAGCGGAGCTAATTAACGTGGCGCGTAACATGATTTGACCAATCACAGTGAGCGGAGCGGAGATCACGAGCGATGTTAAGCATTGTGATTGGTCAATTTATGGACTGCAAAGTTCCGCTCCGCTTTTCTCCGCTTTAGTGTTAACGAACACCTTATTTAATCCTATATTTCGGAAGTAAGTACCTATGTATATTCTATGTTAAATTAATGTCATTGACAATACAACACAACTTTATTGCACACCAAAAAACTACATGAAAATCTTAAAAACTAAACTACATTTTTCGGCAGTACAAGGGCGACTTTATAGCCTAAAGCGATTTCTTCCAGGCAATCTTTGGATGGACAGGAACTTTAAGAAATACGAAAAGGGTAGGTGGTGTACATAAAACTAAATTAAAATAAACAATTAAATAAGTACTTACTTAAATAAATAAGCAAAAAATATAGGTAAAATATATATGAATAATTTTATATAAATATAATAACATTTCAATAGAAATATTATAAATTGACTTGTTGTGATATTCACTTATTGTAAATTAATTAAATAATGTAATTGGCATGTTGCCGTTTTAGTTACTAAACAATATTATTATTATTATTAAAATTCACTTCACTTCGCTATCCCAGTACCAAGAACTACGAGTACTTACCTACATTAATTTTAATTCGGTATCTTTAATAAACAGACTTAAGTGGCTTTACAGGCTTTTTCATGTTTTACAGGCAATTAAACTTTCACTCAAGAGTATCTCAGGGAGGGAGTCAGGCTTTGATAAATTCCCAAAGCGTTCAAACTTGGGCTGTCATATCATTTCCCGTTTGTCAATAACCTCCTGCCATCAAGTGCTTTATTAACTTCGAAGGCATAGTATAAATGAGGCGGTGGTTGAACTTATCAGGCCATCCGGCTTAATGATTTAATAAGTATAAATTTAAAATTTAATAAACTCCGACATCCATTTTTATCAATACCGGTTTTTATCAAACATAGCTACTCGTAAGACCACTCCCGACTAATTCACATTTTCAAACAAGAAATCGGTTCAACCGTACGAGAGTTACGATGCTATATACATGCACACACACACACACACACACACACACACACACAGAGAGAGAGAGAGACACGTCAAACTAAGAATAGAACAAATGAAGTCTTGAAGTAACAGCACCAATTATACACAAAGTTGGGAGATTTGCACATTTTCCGTGTCTTCTAAAATACCACGTTGGGATTTTTAGTATTAAAAATAATGTATTAGGTATCATGCGAGACCTACTTCGACAGTATCCAAAATATATTATATCAAGGTATCGTTTGTTTAACGACTGGCAAGATGCTTACGAAAATATTATAATCTATTCCAAAAATATAGAAAAACAAAGGAAAAATCTATAGAAAAGAATAAAAATAGTACGTGGAGTCCGCGCGGAAGAAGTGAAACTTCTGTGTTTCTTTCTTACTACGCGCATGCGGTCGAGTGCCTCGCACTCATTATCGCTTTGTCTCTCTTTCTATTCCCCCTCCCCAGGAGCGTTAAACGTTTAACGCAACCTTGTTGGAAGTCGCATGTACACGTTTCACTTTAAAAAAAAGAGCTGCGGAAAGAGCTGGTTTCGTAAATTAAATCAATTGTTAGAGTTAGATTACTGTTTGTATCTCGAACGCTGTGGTCAAGTGTTGTGATAACTTAGTCGGTGCTGTAAAGGATTTGACCCCTTTTGTTCGGATGTTTATTAAATCTGTTTTGTTCCGTCACCCCGTCCCCCTCCGTCTTGAAGAATATGGTTTTGTCAACGCTACCGAGGATACTAGCGCTATTTCGGAAACCTTAATTTAAATTCAATTAATTAAGACTTGATTATTAGATTTACGCAGAGCCAATTCCACTATTCTCTCGATTCCTTCTCGTTTGTTTATGTTGTTGTTCGCGAATATTCCGAAACACGATCCCCAAAATCCAGTAGCGTGCTTACGGAGCCTTTTAAAAATCACCATTAATTACCTAACCAAATTGACGTTGGCAAAATTGACAAGTCATCAATTTGTGTTTTCGTCGGGCCAAGTGTTCGGCGGTGTGGAACGCTCTGCTAACGAGTTTGTGCTCTGTTGCCTCGGCAAGCAGGCCCTGAAAGAAAATGTTAATTAGATTAATTCAGTTGAATTTGGGGAGCTGAAAAAACATTTCTTGGCTCTATATTTTATGAGATTAAAGACGTACTACTAGGCATTGTTTTGTTTCTAGAATAGGTAGGTACCTATTAGTATACCTAATTGCTTTGCGGCGAGATGGGTCAACGATATGATAGTAAAAATCACAAGTATAGAATCGAATAATGTCTCTATTCAGTTGGGTATCGAAGACACACTAGTAAACGTTAAAGTAATAAAAAATTACTACTACCTTGAGTTCTAGAGTACTTAGTCCTAGCACCATTATCAGTAAACAGCCATGGCTAACTGGCTAACACTGACCTTTGTCGGTAAACTGACATTTCAAATCGACAAAATCATGGATTTGTTCAAGTTCCGAACAAGTTTGTCAATTTAGTCGATTTGAAACCTCAGTTTAGCAGATTTTAAGCAGGTTATAAGCGATGATAGCCTAGTCGGAGAAGGCCCGCCTCTCAAGCCAGAGGGAGCGGGTTCGGACCCAGCCGACGGCACGCACCAATTTGTTAATCGTGTGAACATACGTGCGTATTGTATGTCACCTGCTACGTAACTGGAGCCTGGTGTGTGGCGACAGGCTCGCCACCTGTCACATTTGGGACTGAATATGGTCCGGCAAAGTGTGGGTGTTGTATACCTCTGCCAGCCCTTTCGGGAGAAAGGCGTGACGATATGTTACCTTTATGTTACCTCAGTTTGCCGATCGACTAAGATCAATCCTCGCACTGCTTGTTCGGAAAAAGCGCCACGATTCAAAAGAACAGGCAAGAAACTGAAGGGTATTTAATATTAAAAAAAACTTAACATAATTGACAAAGGCCAATAGCCAATTTTATTGACAAAGGCACATGGCACTGTCAGAAAGAGGTAAGATAAAGAAAACCTTGGTAGACAATGATGAAACATATCGTCACGCCTTTCCCCCGAGGGGGCTGGCAGAGGTGTAATACAACACCCACAATTCGCCGGACGATATTCATTCCCAAATGTGACAGGGGGCGAGCCTGTCGCCATACACCGGGCTCCAGTCATGTAGCAGATGACGTACAATACGCACCTAAGTTCACACAATAAACAAATTGGTGCGTGCCGTCGGCTAGGTTCGAACCCGCTCCCTCTGGCTTGAGAGGCAGGCCTTCTCCTACTAGGCTATCATCGTAGACAATGATGATGATGATGATGATAATATTAACTTTGACCACTGAACTCGCCTAATGTGAAGCGACGTAATGTCCGAAGATGGAGCGCTTAGACCAAAGTTACATGTACCTAGTAGGTTAATCACTCTAGCCTCGAAGATAGCCAGGCTAAAGTTTACGGAAACAATGACGGTGGTGAGTCATGCCAGTCTCTGGCGGCTCGCTTAACCCTACATCCTAATTAGTTGGCGCAATATGACGTAAATGTTTGACAGACTAAAACTTTCAAACAGCACTTTACATTGAGCTGTCCTAAGTCTAACTGGCTAGTAACACTATTGTTAGCAACACTGAATAAGAAACCGCAGAAGTCCAAAAATCCAAAATCCACCAACAAGATTTACTTTATTTATTAAATGAAGTGATATTATTGGTGGATTTTCTTCGCGCACGCACCGCCATCTTCGTATCAAATCATAGGTAGATCTCAGATCAACCTAGAGAATAAGATGGCGTACGGCGTATGATATAAGTGAAGCCAACAACCATCCAAAAACTACGCTACTGTCGTATAGATACACAACACTCACACATTGACGCAAAAAAACTACGCTACTCGCTTGGTCATTCTCGACTCGACATTATGTACATTGGTTTATGGTAATGGTAATGTTGCCATGAAAAACATTTACAATAGCATGAAAACTAATATTAATTCCCAAACTCTACGTTAGCCATTTCCGTTCCAATATACAACCTTAGTAGATTTATTATTCTAAAACTGCACATATTTGTAAGAGTTTAAGGCTTTTTCAAAATTGACTTGTAAAAAAACGGCACAGTATATCTAATGAACCTCGAAATGGAGTCCTGGCCACACTTTTATAATACACTATGTACCTATATTACACGAAATTATACCTTAGACCAATGCTCATAATGTCGAGGTAAGAATGACCAAGCGAGTAGCGTACTTCCTTTGCGTCAATGTGTGCGTATTGTGTACATATACGACAGTAGCGTAGTTATTGGATGGTTTTTGGCTCCACCTAAATCAGCGGTCGGCAACCTTTTGGCAGGCACGGGCAGCACAGTGCCAAAATAACCAAGTTACGGGCCGCACTTGTTAAAAAAATTTACTATAGGTAAAAAAAATTAAAGGTTATAAATATACCTACCTATATTTTACCATAGGTATCTATTTATGGAGGTATTATCTGATCTCTAAAAATCAATGTTCTCTGGCAGCTATAGTAAAAGCCTTGCTTAGTTTGGGGCCAGACGACCGTGTGAGCGAAATGTCCCGATTATTTTATTTTTTTACAAAACACTCACAGGCCGCAAGGAGGGGGCCGAGGGCCGCATGTGGCCCGCGGGCCGCGGCTTTGCCTCTGACCTAAATCATACGCCGTGCGCTTTCTTATTCTCTAGGTTGATCTGAGACTAGGCATTGTGACTTACTAACCGCTTTTCCTTTCTTTGAAACCGTCCAAGTCGATTGATTACTCATCCAACAAAATAATTTAGTTAAGTATAAATATTGATATAAGTATGATTGATCAATCGAGCCAGCGTTAGCGAGCGAAGCGTCTAAGATTCAGCTTGGAAAAAAAATGCTATCATTATCTGAATTCTGTCTGGATCTCTGTCTTCCTCTACAGGTCGCATTTCTCAAACAATTCTCAGGAAATTCTCTCACACTTTTACACATCCACACACACACACACTCTCTCTCTCTCTCTCTCTCTCTCACACACACACACACACACACACGACTGTGCATATTATTTAATTCATTAATATAATATACATTCTATATTGGCTGTAAGTTTAGTTTGTTACTGTTGTATTATGTTTTTTAAGGGCTGTGAATGTTGTTTAATAAATAAAATAAAATAAAAAAATAAAATTTGTGATGTGTGCAATAATTATACAGATTTTTTGTCCAGCCGGTAGAGAATTAGACGGACCGGACAGACATCGGTGCGAGGTCTCCAGCTCACAGAGTCACGTATAATCTTGGTATAATAAACATCTGTGTATTGTGTTAACGTGTACTCATATATTCAAAGGTTTCTTTTAATTGGGAAACTTTTGATAGGCTGTTGTTGACGAGCAAAGTTGTTTTATTTAGGAATTTGAAACAACTATATTTTAAATAATGATGTACCTTTACATAACCCCTTTTATAAATAAACGTTTTATAGTTTGTTGTGTCTATTCTTTTCTTTTTTACTAACCGACTTCAAAAATCAAGAGGTTATCAATTCAGTTGTTTTGTTTTGAATTTTGTTTCCGCATAACTCCGTTATATAAATAACGGCGCTTTTACCCGCGGTTAAAAAGCATCTTATGAGCTATTCTAGACTATATTCTACTCTACTTTTCTTGTAAGAACTGCAGAGGTGTGGAACTCGTTGCCTGCGTCTGTCTTTCCATCTAAATACAATCCGGGGGTTTTTAAGAGTGAAGTGAATAGATACCTATCTCTTAGGCAAGCGTGTTACACCTTCGATCACGTCGACGCTTCCCATCAAGCGAGTCAGTGGTCAAACGCATGCCCAGTTTGTTGTAAAAAAAAAACTCTAATCTATGCCTGTGCCAAATTTCATCCAGATCTGTTCAGCAGTGAAAAAGTAACAAACATCCATCCATCCATTCTTACAAACTTTCGCGTTTATAATATTAGTAGGAAGTAACATAGGAAGTAGGATTTGACAGGATATAAATATCCTTACACAGATTGGTCCCATTTTTTGCAAAAACAATTTGAATGACGGCAACTCGGTTTTTTTTTTTTTTTTTAAACGGACGTAGAACAAACACAAATATTCATGACATGAGTATTTGCCCCAGGTGGGAATCGAACACACGCCCCCAAGCTCAGAAGACAGGTTGAGCCAACTGAGCTACCGAGGCAGTAACATTTTTATCGTGCACATTTTATCTAGTAGGTACGAGTACATTGTGTTCAGTTATGGGGGCCTACCATGAAATCTTATTTCAATATTTAATGTATTTAAATAAGTATTTATTAAAAAATATCTAAGTATGTATATGTCAGTCTCTGGCAGCCATAGTTCACGCTTTGCTTAGTTTGGGGTCAGGCGACCGTGTGTGGAAGTGTCCCGAATTTATTTATTATTATTATTATTTAAATGATGGTTTCCTTTTGCTAGCGACGCGTCGCGAACATGAATCGTATCGCCGCGCAATAAGGCTCATGGTCGCGCAAAGTCGCAAACAAAACGGCATCATGGCAAAAAGTCATCATGGTAGGCCCCCAGAATAGTGATTCAATCGATACAAATACTCTCAGATCAACCTAGAGAATAAGATGGCGTACCGCGTATGATTTAAGTGAAGCCAGAAACCATCGAAAAACTATGCTACTGTCGTCTATGCACAAAACACTCACACATTGACGCAAAAAACTACGCTACTTGCTTGGTAATTCTTACCTCGACATTATATGTATTGGTTTAAAGTATAATTTCGTGTACATTGTGCATTGTAAAAGTGTGGCCAGGACTACATTTTGAGGTTCTTTTTAAAAACTGTGCAGTTTTTTTACAAGTCAATTTTGAAAAAGCCGTAACACTAAACTCTAACAAAAATGTGCAGTTTTAGAATATTAAATCTACTAAGGTTGCATATTGGAACGAAAATGGCTAACGTAGAGTTTCGGAATGAAAATATTCATTTTATTTGAAAACATATTTAAAATTGCACGAAAAGTTATTACTTTTCGTGCAATGTTTTTCAAGGCAACATTATCACGCACACAAGGTTAAAAAGAAGTGGCTTCAGCGAGATATAACGCAGTGTTCCATCTTTTCCTCTAGGTTGATCTGAGACAAATACTCTACATCCTATTCGGATGCATCGAGCGTACCTACTCTTATCGCTGTTTCGAATGGTTTCGATTGTCTGAATGCTCTCATTCGATATGCAAATCTTTAGTTACGATTCGATGGTGTCGAGCGTCGATTACGATTGAAGCGCGAAAAATCGCTATGAATAAAACAGTTTTCAGTTATAGAAGACAATATACTCTTGTGTTTGAGGCTACCTATTTCTTTTGGTTCATAGTTATTCTTTAGTAATTTTTAGGGTTCCATACCCAAAAGGTTAAAAACGGGACCCCATTCCTAAGACTCCGCTATCCATCCATCTGTCCGTCGGTCACCAGGGACCCTATTCGGAGATTTGAGATTTTCATCTCACTCTTTGTCGTCCTTGTTGCTCTCGTTTGAAACGTCATTGGTGTAAGAGTGACCAAGATAAAACCTCATCTCATCTCACGCGCAGGAATAGCCCCCCAGGCTGTATCTTATGAACCGTGATATTTAGGTTTTTTTTAAACTGATGTATTTCTTTTGGCGCTTTAACAACAAATACTAAAAAACAGAATCACAGCTCCCTTAGTACAAATCAATTTTGAAAAAGGCGTAACATTAAACTCTTACAAATATGTTCAGTTTTAGAATATTAAATCTCCTATTGTTGCATATTGGAACGGAAATGGCCAACGAGAGTTTGAAAATTAATATTAGTTTTCGTGAAATTGTGAATGTTTTTCATGGCAACATTACGACGCACACACATTGAAAAAGAAGTGGCTTCAGCGAGATATAACGCAGTGTTCCATCTTTTCCTCTAGATTGATGTGAGCCTCAAAAAGCGAATTTTCCCCACGTTTTCGAAGTTTTCTTTATATTTATTTATCTTTTAATCCAATTTGGTAAACGCCGCCATCACACTCGAGCAGGTGACGCATTGTTAAACGTTATTGAATTTCTTTTCGATCGCTCCTCGGATATACTTTTTCACTTTTCGTACGACGAAAGCCATGAAAGCGATATTTTCATCCAACATCATTATCGAATTTTGGCGGGAAATTGCAAAGGAGGTATTTTTCCTGCTTGAGGGTTTGAGAAAGAGCCGTGTAATGAAATGAATGTGTGGAAGGGAAAATGGGGGTACCACATCCCCCTCAGTTCCCCTAACACGCACCGCGATATAATTTTCTGACTACCTACTTTCTTTTCAAAAATGTTAGATTCGTATTTGTGTCGATATGTCGATTCTTATCCTAACTTACTTACTAATATTATAAATGTCAAAGTCAGTTTGTTTGTTTGCTTGTAACGCTTTCACGTCTCAACTACTCAACCAATCGTCTTGAAATTTTGTATATATGTACTATGTTGTCGGGGGTACAAAAAAGGACATAGGGTACTTTTTATCTCGAAAAAATAAACGGTTCCTGCGGGTGAAAACCGCTGAGCGAAGCGAGTTGTAGATAATTATGGTGACTTAGATTGTTCTGTAAAAGAAGTAACAAAAAAAAAAACAAATATTCTGAACATTGTCGCACACACGGTCATCAAACCATAAAAAATAATAAGGAACGCTTATACCTACTGTGGCTTTTGTGGCTACCAAAGATTGATATACTTACACCTAAATATAATACCTACTTACCTTAGGGTTTCTTAGAACTACGAAACCTTAAAAAACCTGAAGGTGAAGTAGCCAGCGAGACGTTGTTACTCTACGACATTAATTAAAGTTAGACGTTTTCCTTTATAACGTTTTAGTACTAGTGGCTGTGAATTGGAGAATTTTAAGAGAAATTTCGAAAAAAAAAAATCATTACCTTCGCCTTGTTCAAATATTTCCAAAATGAAAAACTGCCTCGACAAAAATATTCTGTATAATTATCGAACCTATCACAAAGTTTCAAGAGAATTGACTAAAGAATGCAACCGAGTGTAGACGAAGACGAAGTAGAGATAGAAGAGATCCGGACATAAATACGAAAGCATTTTTGTCGAAGCTAAAGCGTCGTAAGTATAGGTACTAATATGAAAACTAAGAGGACACAAGTACCTACTCAATGCAGTATCCGATTTAAACGAAATCTACGAGTATCATTTGTTTGTTACCGCCAATAAATTCATTTCATTTAAAATTAAAAAGAACGTGGTCAACTTTCGTGCAAGCACCTTTATTTCGAAGCAAGCACGATGTCTTTGCACAGAAAAAACAGCCTCTTTTGTTCCAAACTGAAAGACGCCGAGTTTACGCAATTCCGTCCGTCCTGACCCGACCTGTGTCATCTGTACGCTGTATGGATACAGTATCCATTGATTCCCGGGTCAACATTTAATTTGGAAGGTTCGACAAACAATCCTGGAACTAGTTAACGGAGGCTTTGAGGGATGAAGCGGGAACGGGTGATCGCAATCTGTCCAAATAATATTGCTTTTGGAGGGTAGATAGAAGATTCTCATCTGGTTTGAACTGATTTCAAGCGGGCGAGGTTCTTAATTCAAGCCTAACCTAATTAATCGGTAAATGACTATGCCTACGTTAGTAAGTCGACTGTTCTAAATTAATTTTAAAATGTGATTTTATCGTCCGGTGTATGGCGACAGGCTTGCCCCTTGTCACATTTGGGACTGATTATCGTCCGGCGAAGTATGGGTGCTGTACGATACCTCTGCCAGCCCCCTCGGGAGATAGGCGTGACGATATGTTATGGATTTTGTTAATATAATTATAGACTACTAGCTGTGCCCCGCGGTTTTACCCGCGGTTTAAAAGTATCCTATGTGCTATTCTAGACTATAATCTATCTCTGTGCCAAATGTCATCCAGATCTGTTCAGCCGTTCTGGTGTGAAAGAGTAACAAACATCCATCCATCCATTCTTACAAACTTTCGCGTTTATAATATTAGTAGGATATACTTTCTGACCGTGAGTAACACTGCGAAGCCAAGCTAATAGTTTTACAATTATTTTGGAATAGCGGATAAAATGACCGTGGGTTCGATTCGCACCCAGGGCAAACATTCTAGTTATGAACATTTGTGTTTGTTGTATGTCTGAGTGTTTATATCTATACAAGTATCTAGCTATTTAAAAATATAAATGCATGTGTTTCAGTCTCTGGCTCTCTCAGTATAGTACAAGCTTTCTTTATTTTGGGGTCGGGCGACCGAGTGTGAAATTGTCCTAAATTTATTCAATTATTTAAATCACACAAAGCAACTAACATAGTAACTAAATTTACCTATGAGCAAATGTAGTTACAATATCCTGAAGCCAAATTAACCATGTTCCGGTTAGTTCGCGGTTTGTGTTTATGCTAATTAGTTGTATGCGGCATGTCTAACAGACAATGCGTGTTTGATCAGACACATCTAATGAGATACTGGAACAAGCCTGTTGACGTCGCTGCCGGTTGTATAAGGCGGATATCACACAGCCTCTCGACGACATTAACGTACTCTAACGTACTAAATTAAATTATATTAAAATTAATTTGTTTATCTGCAGCCATGTAGCAGATGACATTACAATACGCACATAATGTTCACACGATGAAGAAATTGGTGCGTGCCGTCGGTTGGGTTTGAACCCGCTCCCTTTGGCTTGAGAGGCGGGCATTCTCCAACTAGGCTATCATCGTTGTCTGTCGCTGTATTAAATTCAGGGCATACGCTATTCCAAACTTTCGGTCCTTACATTTTAGTGCGAAGAGTAACAGACAAAGAAAGCTTTTCTCAAAAATGTATGTGTGAAAAAGTAAATAGGAAGTAGGATTGTAGTACGTAAATGGACAATGTACATAACAGACAACAGTGACAAAGAACATTATAAATAAAATAAAATTTAAGATATTATTAACCAAATCACATTCGAAAATATGCATGTGTAATCAACTTACTATGATTAGTCTAACTGTAACTTTTAACCGACTTTAAAAAAGGAAATTCTCAATTCGACTGCATGTTTTTTTATGTTTATTACCTCATAACTCTTTTGACTGGGTGAATCGATTTTGATGTTTTTTTTTTGTTTGAGAGATCATACTTTAGAGGTGGACCCATACGAAATTTATGGAAATCGGTCAAGCAATTTTTAAAATACCAACAAGAGTCTAAAAATTGTTTACATGGTTGACGAATTACAGGATGGGAAGTCGGTTTTTGAAACATTGCTTTTTATTTGCAGGTAGGAATATACCTATCGTGTTCCTATCAGATGTGTCAAATAAAACACCAAATACCTAACAGTATTGTCGCAATAAAGAAAAGTTTCCGGGTAAAACCGCTGGACAAAGCTAGCTTCAATAAGTTACAGAATCAATTTGAAAAGGCTCTTACCTGGAACGGAGTATCTGCCTAGGAAATAAGCTATCCTAACAAACTTGCTCGACGCGACTCTTCGATAAAGTACCATGGAGTTAAATATTAAAAGAAGGTGAGTGGAACAATTTGGTCTGAGATGAATAAATGATTTCTGAAAGGTACTTAGTTGTGTTAGCTTTATTATTTCTTAATTAATTGTACATTGTGTTACCATTATGTGCATATTTCATATCATCTGCTATGTAACTGAAGCCCGGTGTATGGCGACAACCTCGCCCCTGTAATATTTGGAACTGAATATCGTCTGGCGCAGTGTGGGTTTTGTAATACATTCCTTCAGACCTTACAGGGGAAAGGCATGACGATATGTTTTGTATGTTATGTTATTTCATAATTTATTGATAGTTAGATAGAAACATTAAAAAAATACGTTTCATCACACTCATATAATATAGCTCTCTAGAAATTCCTGCGTTGGAGGGTGATAGATAGTTAAATAAATGTTTTTTGTGCACATCAAAACTAATGACCAGAAGGTTGACCAGAAGGTTGATGTTTGTTTGTTTAGCGGGGCATTTTCCGCACTGGACTGGACTATGACTTTTCTTTCCTTCCTTTTACTCCAACCAGCCCAAGTCCTGCCAGAAGGTTAGCAGCCTTTTCAGACTGCCGCAAGCCTCTAGGAGCGACGATGAGGGTTGGAGGATCAGAGCCCGATGTAGATGTGTATGTGCGAGTGGCTCTCATGAGGGGTACGGTCCTTTCTTATGAGTTTTTTTCTCACTTTTCTTCTATCTGCTGTTGCAGATGCTGTTGCTGTTGTTGTTGTTATTTACTGCAACTTAGTTCACATCGGTGGTACTTTGTATGCATGTGCACACTGCATAGTCGGTACCATTTTAAATGCTCATTTGCCCTATCCTTACAAAGTGGTATTTATGTCAATGCAAAAGTTCAATAAATTATCGGGATTTAATACATGACTGGAAATTGGATGAGTTTCTGACGTCACAGCGCTTCCGGCACGTACCTAGTAGGAAATGAAAACTCCGGTTCGTTTTCTATTTACTTTAGTTTATAGATTTTGTGCGTGCCTAAATGGGTTTAGGTAGATTTGCAGAGCTGCGGTATACTATGTGATATTGGTGGCTCTGTTTATTAAAGCTCGAAATTCGGATATCAATTTTTTTCTAGAAAAAAAATATCTACTCATGTACTTTCCTAAGAGTTTAAAAAAAGTAAACAGCTATTTTCTTTGGCATTATAATATTAAGTTAAGCCCAATTCTAAAGTATCTTGTGGACAGATCTATATTTACTAAGATATAGCTGTCTTTGTCATTTCTACCTATAAGATAACGACATCAATACTTTGAAAGGGCCGCGATGCTCTGAAATTTCCATACAAACGCGTTACTCAAATTTCTTGAAAACCATTTGTCAGATTATGATGAAATTTAGCATGTACAATTAAATTAACAATATCTCCGCCCCTATGTTGTTGTATTTTTTTAAAAACGTTCTTAAGTGAAAATAGAGCTATGAAAAATATCCGCATTTTTAAGGGGTCACTTTTGACTGATTTATTCAATAGGTAGACAAATCAAATCAAAAATTCCATTACATAGGGAGGTTATCTACATCATTAGCTGTTAAATGAATCCATAACACAAGGGAAATTCTTAGTTATTTAAGAATGATTACAGAAGTGCAAAAGTCATAAAAAAAATTGAAATTGCACTTTGTCACTCTGTAGGTAAGTTTAGAGGCTCGTCAGTATTATTACTCACTCTCTTCGCTCGTCTTCTTCTTCTAGACGAAATGGCTATGGAATACCTTAAGCCAATGCGAAGTTAGTGTAAAGTGGTCGCCGGACTCTTAATAAGCTTAGATAAGTCAATTTCCTCCAGAATTGCGGGTAATGAAGAATTTAAACTGTAACACCTAGTTGAGCTACGGCGTAGTTGAGCTACGGCGTAGTCGAGCTACGGCGTAGCTCCACTAGGTGTTACTTGCTGGTGGCACAGAATAAATAATAGTACTACGTACAGAAGGTTCACTCTAGAACAAAAGTCAATTTTAGGTATAAAAATTCACCTACTACGAAATTGAAACTAATCGTGTGACACGAGCGTTCATAATCCGCTTGGCACTACTGACTCGAAACTCGATTTGACGGCAAGAGCACAGGGTTCTTACTTGTCATTTTAAGGTAAATATGAAAATATTAGTCACGAAAGATAACCCTGTTTATTTTATTCAATAAACTACGAGTATCTTTACTAAATAAGTAAGCGTAGTAAGCATAAACACACATTTAACACACATGATAAATTACTTGTCTACCTTTTAGCGATTTTTAAATAGGCAAAACATAATCAATTCATAATAATATATACTTAGTTAGTCTATTCCTAATATTAATGTTTCTGACCTACAAATTAAAATAACTTTATCGCTTGCTCTAGCGTCCTTAACGCAACGCGACTATCGCCCTGCCGAGCGCCGAGCGGCAACCTCCTGCCATGCTCCTACCCGGTAGGTGCGCCGGCGAAACGGACCTTAACTGCGGAGGGACACCCCCTGCTGGTAGTACCCATATCGTAGTTGCTTGCTACGGACAAACATACTACAAATAACATACTTAAGGGTCCGGCGACTAGTTTAGAGTAACTTCGCATTGGCTAAAGGTTTTCTATTGCCATTTAATAGTAAAGAGCAAGTAAAGATACTAACGAGCCTCTAAAGTTATCTACAGCGTGACAAAGTGCAATTTTTTTTTTTTTTTAATATATTTTTGCATGTCTAATGATTCTTGAATAACTTAAAATTTCCCTTGTATTATGGATTAATTTAAAAGATAATAAATAATGTAAACAATCTCCGTATGTAAAGGGAGTTTTGATTTGCTTTGTTTATTTATTGAATAAATCAGTCAAAAGTGACCCCTTACAAAAGTGGATATTTTACATAGTTCTATTTTCTCTTGAGAACGTTTTTAAATAACACAAGAACATAGGGCCGGAGATATAGTTTATGTAATCGTACGTGCCAAATTCCATCACAATCTGACATATGGTTTCCAAGAAATTTGACAAGCGCGTTCGTATGGAAAATTCAGAGCGTTGCGGAGCTCATAAGTAAATGCTAGGTCCGACTTTTTTGAATATATTAAAATGACAGCTGTTAGACATTTTCTGTAACCCTGTGCGTTCGAACGCTTATAGTAATGTTTGTAGGTTAACTGGCAAGCATGTTAGAAGTTAAGTCATATAGTCGTATATCACAGCGACATTGTAAGTTCATAGCAATTTTCATGTGCTGTGACAGATACTTTGTAAGATCAGTAAATTTCTAACTATCTACGTCAAAACGTTGAAATGGACGGATTGTGGGAGAACTTTCCTAATCTGCAGTTCAAAGTTGCCGGCTTAATCCAGTTTACCTGAATAATGTGTAGACGGTAACTTTGAGTAGTTGCAGATAAATATATTAAGGATTCGCGGCTTCTCTTAAAGTAGTGTACTTAATACTTATACTGGGTTATCAGGAAAGGATGTACTAAGCCGAAAGGGGGTCATTGTACTCGACATTGTGAACAACTTTTACTGTGAAACCGACTCAGAAATCGAGAGAAAACAAGTAACATTATTAAAAGAATAACAAAAACCCGGCTGCAAAATATTGCACCCTACGTGACTTCCACTATCAAGACGATTCAAATGACACCTCACATGTCAAAATCCATCAAGCTGTTTAGACTGTCGGGCGTGCCAAAGAATACAAACACACTCACTTACATCTCACACGCACACACTCTCTCGAAAAACTTTCACTTCCTTCTTGCGCAGTCGGGTAAAAAAGCTGTTCCATACATTTTGAGGATGTTCAAATAACTTTTTAAATAGATCAGCAGATTATTTTGCGATTATGAATTGGCTCCTTAGTAGAAGCTGTTAAAAATGATGAGTACACACAGTTTTCTTAGAATATGTCAGTCGCTCAAAGATACCCCCTACATACCTCACTAGCAACCTTCCTCGGTTTGCACGATACTTACAAACCTTCCATAACAAAATATTTAACTGACTGTGAAAACTGCATTAAAATCCGTTGTGTGGTTTAAGAGGAGTTAGCGGATTTACCTACAGATAAAGACAAAGTGACTTTAATTCATACTATGTAGATAAATAAAATAAGTAACGGTTGATTAAGTTATTAAGTTTTAAACTTACTAATAAACAAGTATAATTATATTAAAATGTAAAAAAAACTGGACATCAATATTCATCAAACATAGCCTAAGAAGAACACTCTCGACTAATGTACCTTTCAAACGAAATCAAAATCGGTTTATCCTCCGTTCGGGAGCTAAGATGCCACACACACACACACACATAAACCCCCCCCCCCGTCGTTTTTGATTCGGGGTTAAAATAAGAAGATACATAAGCGAAAAGACACATCTACAT
Source organism: Peribatodes rhomboidaria (assembly GCA_911728515.1). Classification (NCBI taxonomy): domain Eukaryota; kingdom Metazoa; phylum Arthropoda; class Insecta; order Lepidoptera; family Geometridae; genus Peribatodes; species Peribatodes rhomboidaria. The sequence continues at coordinate 7,676,287 of OU452190.1, forward strand.
ATACCTTCATCAGGCGAGTTGATGGTCAAACGAGAACCTATTAAAAAACCTATTTATCAATACATTTAATTACGCCCTACTCTCCCATATTCCACGCCATTAGTAGGCCAAACAGCAGCGCTGGAGGCCAATCCGGTTACCGCTCCATTTCCGTTTGGGAATGACCGTTGCAAACGTTTTCCATGGGGGCTTTATTGGACGCGTGTAGATTGTTTACTAACTAGATTCGTTAGTTTTGTTTTCCGACCAGCACTTTGCATCACGTGGGATCAATTGCGGATTAAAGCTTACGGGATTTAAGCGTGATATATCTATAGGTATTGGTAATTGTTCAGGGGCAGTGGGATTTAGATCATCAATAAGGAATGTAAGCCAATTTTTTTTTATTTCGATAGCTGATCTTTCAGATAAGATATCTTTCTTGCAACCTTTGATCTCAGATTTCGTTATCTCAAAGATAATAAAAGTAGTTGAGCGCACATGCAGACAAAAAATATTTCTAATATGTACCAACAACTAACCCTATCGAGCTCATGACACTGATTATGCTTTTGAACGATCCAGCGTTATTTCAGGCAATTCGGACTATTACCAGACCAAGCACGGATTTGGTCAATCGGCTCATCAGAGGATACAACTGACGTTCTTTTAAGCTTATCATTGTCGTGAGATGATACTAGAAGAATTGGGTGCGACCTTTGTCAACAGTGCATCAAGGATTGTTAAACAAAAAAAGTTACGGTCCATCAACTGGTTACATAGTCTGCGAGCTACCTATTCCCTATGCATAAGTGAGAATCCTGTCACGTCATGACAAATAAGCGTGAAGAAACACCATTTCTCCGAAGGGCCTGCTGACCCTCGTCAAACGAACATCTGAAGACAGGTGTTGTACAATTTTCTGCGCGATTTGTCTGAATCTTGGCCTAACGTTTTCAGAGGTTTTTTTATCGCTGACAGACTAGGAATTTAACCTCAGCTGAAGTGTTAAGTGAGGTGTGGTAGGTCGCTAGGTCGCTACGCATCCTTACACCACTCAGCTACTCAGCGCATCTTTGGTTGAAAGTCAGCCTAAGTCGAGTGTCAAGCTAATCACCTAACACTGCTTAGTCTTTCAGAGATGGTTTAGTTTCTAGACTAGTCCTTAGTAAACTAGTAGACTTCTAGATCTACTTAAGTTCCGAAACAGCATTGTGCCTTGCAGTATCGAGTGTCAATCGAGCCGTCCACTTCTATTCCCCAGCCTAGACTACGGGCGCACAATATCTTCAGCGTCCAGCTTTTTAGCTATGCATGGAATATGCTTGGCTTTTGTCTAGGACTTGAACGGAATTGAGTTTTGTTTGGTGTTTTCGAATTTAGTTTTTGTTTGCAGTGTGGAAATGGAAATTAATGGCATTGAACATTTGTTAGTATCTAACTTTAGTAATAACGATGTTATGTTTAACTTTAACTATATTTTACTTTTTTTTTTAACTTAATAGGCTTGCGTGTGGCCACCAACATGCCTGATGATAAGCAATGATGCGGCCTACGATGGAGCACGCTTGCCTATAAGAAACCGATTCACTCGAGACTTGAAGACACCCAGATTATAAGTGTCAGAGAACACACACTCTGGAAGAGTATTTCTTTAAGTATATTTACTTTTAAATATGCATGTATTTCAGTCTCTGGCTGCCATAGTACAAGCGTTGCTTAGTTTGGGATCAAGCGACCGTGTGTGCAAGTGTCCCAAATATTATTTATTTATTTTTTACTAGCTGCGCCCTGCGGTTTCACCCGCGGTTAAAAAGTATCCTATGTGCTATTCTAGCCTATAGTCTATCTCTGTGTCGATTTCATTCAGATCTGTTCAGTCGTTCTTGCGTGAAAGAGTAACAAGCATCCATCCAACAAACAATCGAAACCACAACAACACCACCACAACACACACAACACCTAGTCGTGTTTCGGGATGTAGTCCGGTGTAACCGTTCCGAAGACGGGTCTGAGCAGTAGCGCACTTGTAGCGCCTCACTCAACTGCCGTCTTTGTACTTGTTCACTCTACAAAACTTCAAGGCCAGAGTGAATAAGTACCTTATAGGTCGTCGTGCTCCATCTTAGACCACAACGTCGCTTAACATCAGGCGAGTTGGTGGTCAAACGCCGACCTATTCTACATAAAAAAAAAACAACAACGGCCTTATTTGATGAGCGTGTAATGATATTACAGCATCATTGAGGTTTGATCCCAATGAGCGTCATTTTCTAGCAATTGCAAACGTTGACAGGCTTCCTGGTGTTGATTGTTTGCCAAACCTCAATGATGCTGTAATATCATCACACGCTCATCTTAGGCCACAACGTCGCTTAACATCAGGCGAGTTGGTGGTCAAAAGCCGACCTAAACTGCATAAAAAAAACGGTAAGTTTTTTATACATAGTTAGGATTAGATTTAGGAAATTAGTTAAGATAAGCATAGGATTATGCATTGCATTTATTACAGTCTGGAGTGGCATGGAAGTTAGACAATGTACGTAAGTAGGTATATGTACATATTATGACAGATATTTTTTAACACTTACTTGAAGCTGCTAAAATTTACAAAAAAGAAAAAAAAACATTTTTAAAAGAAAAACAAAAAACCGGCTGCAAAATGCTGTACCTTATGTCACTTCCACTATTCAAAAGACGGTTCAAATGACACCTCGCATGTCGAAATCCATCAAGCCGTTCAGGTTGTAGGACGTGCCGGAAACCTCATACATACATACACTCGAAAAACATAACCCTTCTTCTTGCGCAATCGGGTAAAAACACTTGCTCTTTCTTCCTATTTTTTTTGTTCCGTTATTACTTTCATTTTTTGTATTACTGCTGTACTTTTAAAAAATTAAACGAAAAGTTGGAAGTACTTGATTTACTGGATTAATATAATGTACATAATATTTTTATTTAGGAAAACTGCAAATCAGCTCTAAACGAATTGAAGCATATTTTTCCTTTACTAATAAACACTGTATAGCGATTTAAATTGATTGATTTCAAAAGACAAAACACTGTATAAATATAACTATTCCGATGCTATACAACATTTGAAAGCGAGGGGTTTATTTTTATCATGACAAAGTACTCCAATCATATTGGGCTCTGCCGCACCGCACGCCGCCGGTAGAAGATTTGCACCCTTGTCAAATTGTCAGGATTTCGACACCTGTCGAATTAGTTGCGAACTTATACATCACAAGCATCGCAAGTATTCATACGGGAAATGACCAGGGACCCTATTCGGAGATTTGAGATTCTCATCTCTTTTTTTCGTCCTTGTTGCTCTCGTTTGAAACGTCATAGGTGTGAGAGTGACCAAGATAAAATCTCATCTCATCTCACGCGCAGGAATAGCCTCTCTGTGTCACTGTTTGGGAGGTTCCAGGCTGCATGCCCAACTAGGTACCCACCGAGATGTGGCGAGGAAGATGAGGGGTGCACTCTCAGATCAACCTAGAGGAAAAGATGGAACACTGCGTTATATGTCGCTGAAGCCACTTCGTTCTAAACGTGTGCACTTGGTAATGTTGCCATGAAAAACATTTACAATTGCACGAAAACGAATATTAATTCCCAAACTCTACGTTAGCCATTTCCATTACATTATACAACCTTAGTAGATTTAATATTCTAAAACTGCACATATTTAAAAGAGTTTTATGTTACGGCTTTTTCAAAATTGACTTGTAAAAAAACTGCACAGTTTTTAAAAAGAACCTCAAAATGTAGTCCTGGCCACACTTTTATAATGCACTATACTTATATACACGAAATTATACCTTAAACCAATTGATGATGAACTTCCGCATAGTAACGCCTGATTCAATCAACTGCTAGACCTTGTTTTGTTGGATCATTTCTGCGAAGTTATCAATAAACAACAATAGCATCCATCTGGAATGTTATTTGAAAATATAATTCGATATCCATTCGAAATGAGAACTCAAATAGGTATATACAAAAAGTATTTTCTAATATTTATTTCCGTTATTTATCTAGAATTGAAATCCTAACTGAAGGCTGGGAGCAACGGACCGCTCTCAGACCAATATGTACGATATAATTGCATTTTGAAAAGAGTCGATGTTAGAATTTTTATTGCGGTTTTTTTTTTCTAAAATCCATCGACCTATTACCATTGACAAGGCAATACAACATACTTACATACATGAAATCGCATCTTAATAATTGCTTGTTTATTTGCTACGTTTTCACTCTTTACGTAGTTACGCGATGATAGCCTAGCCGGAGAAGGCCCGCCTCTCAAGCCAGAGGGAGTGGGTTCGAACCCAGCCGACGGCACGCACCAATTTGTTCATTGTGTGAACATAAGTGCGTATTGTATGTCATCTGCTACATGACTGGAGCCCGGTGTGTGGCGACCGGCTCGCCCCCTGTCACATTTAGGACTGAATATCGTCCGGCGACGTGTGGGTGCTGTACACCTCTGCCAGCCCCTTCAGGGGAAATGCGCGACGATATGTATGTATGTATGATATTGGGAAACCTAAAATTTTCTTTAGGTCTGTGGAGTGGTTTACCTCTTAACCACATTTCTTCAAAATCTGTCCATGGGTTTGAGCGTAAAGAAGTAAGAAACAAACACACACACACGAACTTTAGCCATATAATATACTAGTTGCGCCCCACGGTTTAACACGCGGTCACGCACACACACACACAGTTACCGTTTTTTTAGGGGATCAAGGTATACCCTATTTCCTTTTCGGTACCAGACAACGTGTATGCCAATTTCATGACCATTGGTTGAGTAGTTAAGGCGTGAAAGTGTAACAAACAAGCGAACAAACCCCCTTTCGCATGTATAATATTACTAGCTACGCCCCGCGACTTCACCCGCGGTCCCGGAATAAAAAGTACCCTGTGTCCTTTTCTGTAGGTACATCCGACAACTTATGTGCAAAATTTTATGATGATCGGCTCAGAAAGACGTAAAAGTGTTACAAACAAACAAACGAACAAACTCTCTTTCGCATTTATAATCATAATAATATAACAATAACATTCGGGACACTTGCACACATGGTCGTCTGACCCCAAACTAAGCAAAGCTTGTACAATGGCAGCCAGAGACTGATATACATTTCCGATTTACCGTTCCGAAGACGGGTCTGAGCAGTAGCGCACTTGTAGCGCCACACTCAACTGCCGTCTTTGTACTTCTTCACTCTAGTAAACTTCAAGGCTAGAGTGAATAAGTACCTTATAGGTCGTCGTGCTCCATCTTAGACCACAACGTCGCTTGACATCAGGCGAGTTGGTGGTCAAACGCCGACCTATTATACATAAAAAAAAAATACATTATACATTAGATACATATTATATTTTTAAATATATACTTAAATAGATAATTAATACCCATAATATTAGTTATGATTATGAAGTAGGAAGTAGAATGAAAATAATTCACGGAAAGCCCGAAGATTTACACAGCGTCCTCAATTTTCCTCGTAATAATTAGATCAGTCAGCTCCAGTAATTTTGTAACAATTACAATTTTGGTAATATTACTGGGTCTAATCATTGTGATTACAGTATAATTATGTAGTAACAGGCTCGGCCGCATTGAGTGGTTCACTGGGGCTATTTTGGCGAGTGCGACTGTCTTTATGTCTCTGTCTGTATCATTAGAAAAGTGATAGGAATAAGAGTCAGAGAGATAACATCGTACAGGCCAGAATAAGGCTACTGGACTGGAAGATAATAAAGATGACCTTTTACTGAATAGGAAAATTTTGAGTAAGTTTTTTTTGGGATTTCAGGGATGGTTGTTTGATAAATAGTGTTTACCATGAAAGCTCCTATCGTTAGTATACCCGTTGCATGTAACCTGCCTGTCTGCCGTTTGACTGCCTCGGTGGCTCAGTATGTAGAGAAGCTGCCTACTAAGCTTAGGGGTGTGGGTTCGAAACCCATCTAGGGCAAACATTCATGTGATTAACATTTGTGTTTGTTCTATGCCTGGGTGTTAATAACTATTTATGTACTTATATATTTAAAAATATGTATTACAAGCTTTGCCCGCGGTTCCACTCGTGGTCGAAAAGTATCTTATGTGCTATTCTATATCTGCGTCTAATTTCGTCCAGATCCGTTTAGCTTTTCTGGCGTGATTCAGTACCAAACATATATACATCTACCCAAATTTTCAGAAATCCTACTTAATAATATTATAAACGCGAAAGTTTGTAAGAATGGATGGTTGGATGGATGGATGTTTGTTACTCTCTCACGCCAGAACAGCTGAACAGATCGGGATGAAATTTGGCACAGAGATAGATTATAGTCTAGAATAGCACATAGGATACTTTTTAACTGCGGGTGAAACCGCGGGGCGCAGCTAGTTTATAATATTGGTGTGATGAGATTGTGGTCTTTACTTAAAGTCATAGACATAGAGTATAATAGAGCATATTCTGTGCTTAAAGTATAGGTAAATAAAAAAAAACCTCAACACCGATTTTCATGAAACATTGCTAAGAACACTCCTGACTAATTCACCGTTTATTAAAAAAAAACATTGGTCCATCCGTTTGGGAGCTACGATGTCACAGACACACAAACAAATCATGTTTTATCGGATACATTTCGGGTAGTGTGCATCTGGTTTGCATGACCTTATTCTCCCTAGCCCGTTCTTATATAAAGGAACCAAGAGTACAAAAAAGCGGCATCGTTTTATGGTCGACATACCAACAACACGCACGAAACGCTTTGGTTCCTCATTTCAACCTATTGGACCAACTTATTGGACTTTTTATTTTTATTTTTATTTTTATTTTAAATGTGATGATGTAAATGTATTATGGACTATGTCTGAAAATAAAATTATATTTGATTTGATTATATTTGATTTCTCATAAGGACCGCTAGAGTGTGGAATACTCTGCCAGAGTGTGTGTTCCCTGACACTTATAATCTGGGTGTCTTCAAGTCTCGAGTGTATCAGTTTCTTCTAGGCAAGCGTGCTCCATCGTAGGCCGCATCACTGCTCATCATCAGGCATGTTGGCGGCCAAACGCAACGTAACAAAAAAAAAACACGAGTAAAGACAATGGGCGAAATTAAATGAACGTTGGTCCAAACGCCTGCAGGATTGACCCTATAGTCAATTTGTAGGTAAGGTTTATAGATTTTCGTCTAATCAATCTCGCTGATATCGAAGCCATAGTTTTGGACATATTTTGTACTGTATTTTAAATCCCACAATGTACGATACGCTCAACCACACATCAAAAGAAGATGGCGTGCTCCTCTCGGCGCTTGTCTGGCAAAGAGTTTCCCATCATGCAGGGCACGTCATCGTGATTCGTGACGTCACCATGAAGGTTTTGCTTAACATATCTGATAAAAAATAATATTTTACTATTTCTGTAGGTTGAATTTTACCGGTGTCCTACTTTTTTTTATGCATAAAAATAATCTACTGAATGCGTCATTTTTTTTTTTTTGTTTTCACCTTGGGAAAATCTTTAATGGATACCACCAACAGCCCCGGGTGCGGGCACAGAGTGGTTATGTGGGAATCCCGCCACTGGCGGCCTACCCACTAAAAACCCAAGGGTGTTCCACCTCGCGCAAAATGTCGGGACTACCGAATGCGCCATGTGCCAACCCTGTGGGCAAAATTTTTTTTTTAACTCTTTTGGACCAATTTGCCATTGTCTCATAACACTCCTTCGTTTTTGCGTCAGGGGTTAAAAATATATCAACTGGAACTCACAGAATCAATCGTCGGGATACTAAGGGTTGTTATTCTTTCCGAAAACCGCTTCTGAGAAGTGTGTCCAATTTATAGTATTGGACAATGTAAAAGAGCTAATACCGATAGCAAAAAAACTAAAAGAAAAAATCACCATAACATTACAAGATCATTAAAATATTAAACAATTATGTACCTTTTTTTAATAAACATTGTTTAGTATAGCCAATTACGTAAGCTGCAAACTAATTTATTAATTAAAATTAATGCTAAAATTACAATTACATAACATATCGTCACGCCTTTCCCCCGAAGGGGCTGGCAGAGGTGTACAACACCCACACTTCGCCAGAAGATATTCAGTCCCAAATATGACAGGGGCGATCCTGTCGTCATACACCGGGCTCCAGTCATGTAGCAGATAACATTAAATACGCACATATGCTCACACTATGAACAAATTGGTGCGTGCCGTCGGCTGGCTTCGAACCCGCTCCCTCTGGCTTGAGAGGGAATTATATAATAATAAATATATAAGGAGTACTTACTTGGTGTTTTTCTTTATCTGCTAACGTTACCAATTCAGTCTTCAAGACAAGGTCGCTCAAGTAGGTACCTACTTTTATCAGCTTCCAATTCTCTATACAGCGTTATTGGTACCTAATCAAAAACCTCTTAAGGGTTCATTGTACTCATCAATATGAACAACTTTTACTATGGGGCGAACTCCGAAATCGCGAAAAAAAAAATCAGCTGTTCCATACATTTTGTCTCACGTGATTGAACTTTTTGTATGGAACAGCTGTTTTTTTTTTCGCGATTATAAGATTGGCTTCATAGTAAAAGTTGTTCGTATTGATGAGTACAATGAACCCTTAAGAGGTTTTTGATTAGGTACCAATAACCCTGTATATGGCAAAATTGCCCCAAAACCCTAAGGGGCAGAGGCCACTATAAAAAAAAAAAACCCTGTATAGTCTCTGGGTACCAACTGGGTAACCGCGGAGTTGGAGGCTGAGCTTTCTAGACAATAGTTGGTCAGATTTCCCAATTGTTCCTAGCAATTGTTGTTGAATAAAATATAAACCGATTCTTTTGAAACTTTGTTAGAACGTTCGATAATTCAATAGATTTGTTTTTGTCGAGGCAGTTTTAAGCAATTTTTCAAAAGATTATGGTATTTTTTTGTGTTTTTTTTCACAAATAAATAAATAATAAATAAATTCGGGACACTTGCATACACGGTCGCCTGACCCCAAACTAAGCAAAGCTTGTACTTTGGCTGCCAGGGACTGATATACATACTTAGATATTTTTAAATACATACTTAAATAGATATTAACACCCAGACATAGAACAAACACAAATGTTCATCACATGAATGTTTGCCCTAGGTGGGAATCGAACCCACGCCCCCAAGCTCAGAAGGCAGGTTCACTACCAACTGAGCTACCGAGGCAGTCAAAAAATTCTATCTTAAAATGTTTATTAACAACTAGCTTCGCTCCGCGGTGTCACCCGTGGTTAAAAAGTAGCCCATACATAGGCAAAGTTTTAACCGCACGAATAATCATATCACTAGTTGATTGAATCAGGCGTTACTTTGCGGAAGTTCATCTTTAAAATTGTTACTTGAACTAATATCTAGTGTAATTTCGCTTTAACGTCGCATTAAGTACATCAAGGAAAATAAATTTTCTATTCTATTCTTAATTTAGATTTTTTTTAAAATTAATTTAATGACATTTAAAAACTTTATACAAATTGAAATTTGAATCTAATTTAAACGTTATACAATTTGATGTTTCAACTAACTAATTTAACAGACCTAATTTAATGAAATCTACTAAAAAACTTAGTACAATTATTTTATATATAAAGCTAATTCAATAAGGAATTTAACAGAAATAATGTTATGAAATTTACAGAAAAAAAAATATCGAAAAATTAATACAATTAAAAAATGATACAATAAAAAGCAATAAAAAAAAATCCCTATTCTTCGAGCACTTTGTCGACACGTGTTTCGCCTCTCCACGAGGCATCTTAAGGACCTGTTGACTCTCCGAGCGCGTGGCGCGTGGAGCCGAGGTGCTCGGATATTCCTTGATGTACTTAATGCGACGTTAAAGCGGAATTACGCTAAATATTAGTTCAAGTAACAATTTGGAATCATATAACTATTAATAACGAATAATTATTAATAACGACCGCGAGTCGTATCGCCGCGCAATAAGGTCGCGCAACGTCGAAAACCTCTTATCACCTTACCTTTGACCTCTTATTTTTAGAACTAATATTTTAAGTGAACACTCACATCACTACCCCCTCGACAAACATCTTACTTCGAGTCGAGGGGTAAGCTGAAAATCAGCACTTATCTAGCTTACGCAGCTCAGTGCTGAGCTTGTCCATTTTACCATCGTAATTTTATAATCCGAGTCAGTGATATTAATTATTATCTATCTACATATTTGTACCTACTGACTTCTATTGTGTTTTTACTTGGCAATTTATATTTTTTCATTTAAAAATAATAATAATAATAATAGTGCTTTATTTTCTTAAAATTTTCAAAAAGTTACAAACACTTTAGCATCCCAAACTTTATAGAAAGTTTGTTGGCAAGGCTCTCATTATTCTTACTTAATTAATCTCACATAATAACCCTATGAGTTAGACAATAAGTTAGGTATTTAAGTATTTATCATTGCAGATGAAGGTATTTAAATGATTGATACATTACTGACTTGTGTTATAATACTTGTTAATCAGAGTTTCATTTCATTTTAAAAAAATACGTAACCATCATGGCAGTAAGATGTCTTGGTAGGCCCATAAAAAATCGGACGGGCAACGGCTTAGGGCCGATTTCAGCAGTGAATATAAACGCGATTATCTCATTTTAAACTTGGTTTACGTGAAAAACTGAGGTTAAACAGTCATTTTGACTGCCTCGGTGGCTCAGTTTGTAGTGAACCTACCTTCTGAGCTTGGGGGCGTGGGTTCGATTCCCACCTAGGGCAAACATTTATGTGATTAACATTTGTGTTTGTTCTATGTCTGGGTGTTAATTATCTATTTAAGTATGTATTTAAAAATATCTAAGTATGTATATCAGTCTCTGGCAGCCATAGTACAAGCTTTGCTTAGTTTGGGGTCAGGCGACCGTGTGTGGAAGTGTCCCGAATTTGTTATTTTTATTTTGCAATTCACTAAACTTAGTATAATAAATCTCGATTAGTAGCATAAATGGTGAATTCGGCCCATAGTATCACTAACGTTTCACAAACGGGTCACCGGTAGTCTAGCTGATACGTTTGTGAGACATTAGTGATACTGAACCGTTCTCCGTCCGATTTTTTTTATGCCAAACGCAACATCAACGGTTAGTTAAGCCTCAGCTGAGCTTAGCTGCTTTACCTCCCTGGTCTGGTCTTAAGAGGCCGGCGACCAGTTTAGACTACTTCGCATTGGCTTAAGGCATTCTATAGCCATTTCGTTTAGAAGAAAATTACGAGCGAAGAGAGCGAGTAATGATACTGACGAGCCTCTAAAGTTACCTACAGAGTGACAAAGTACAATTTCTTTTTTTTTATGACTTTTGCACTTCTGTAATAATTCTTAAAAAGCTAAGAGTTTCCCTTGTATTATGGATTTATTTAAAAGCTAATGATGTAGACAATCTCCCTATGTAAAGGGATTTTTGATTTGCTTTGTCTATCTATTGAATAAATCAGTCCACCCCTTACAAATGCGGATATTTTTCATAGCTCTATTTTCTCTTGAGGGCATTTAAAAAATAAAACAAGAAATAACATAGGGGTGGAGATATAGTTCATTTAATAATTGTACATGCTAAATTTCATCATAATCTGAAAAATGGTTACCAAGAAATTTGACAAGCGCGGTTTGTATGAAAAATTCAGAAATGGAAATTTCAGAGCATCGCGAGAACCCTAACTTGGGTATACCAAACCCAGTTTCTCCCATAAAAGACAGTGACTCCTGCTTCAACTCGTTCTTCGTGTAAAGAATCATTGCTATGCCATTTGCCATGCAGTGAAATAACGCTTACATGACAGTCAGTACTGTCACCACATTGAGCAAATCGACTGCAACTTGAAATTAGTTACTTACAAAATATTTTCTAAATAATTATTTGAAAGTTATTTTGTAAGTAACTAATTTCAAGTTGTTTTTTTTTCATCATAATGCATGATACACGTAATTTGGATTTCGAATTTATAAATCAATCGTTTGTTGTTGTATTATTTGTTACCTTGTTTTTTTTTAAATCTGATTTACCTGTTGTTTTTTTTTTTTTTTTTATGATTGAATGGGCCCACGTTTGACCGCAACACACCTGATGGAAAGTGAGGATGCGGTCTAAGATGGAGCACGCTTGCCCATGAGGTGCCTATTCACTCTTGTCTTGAAGAGACCCAGGTTGTATCCATTGCTGAGGAACACCGAGGCAGGAAGCGCGTTCCACTCCTTGGCAGTTCTGATTAGGAAGGAGTTTTGAAAGCGCTTCGTGCGGGCTTTATTAAAGCCGACGACATATCGATGGTATGTCTGCCTCGATGACCTATGGCGGAAGTCAGATGACGGAATCAGCTCGTATAGTTCCTGTGCACATTGTCCAAAATGGAGGCGGTAAAAAATTGACAAACTAGCCACACGCCTCCTGTGTTGGAGACTGTGCGCCATCTTCCTCTTTAAAAGCGACTGCTCATTAATTAATTTAATGGCGCGTCGCTCAATTGAGCCCTGTTTAAACCTGATTCTAATTGCTCATCAGAGACTTAATTAAATAAGTGTTGTGTACCTAATAAATGTTGTAAAGTTTTCGTCAAGACAATCAATTGTATATCTAATATCAATATAAAGCCTAAGTTACACAAGAAGAATTTCTCGAACGCAAGCGGTGATTCTCGTATGCGTGAGCGAGAACTCTCTATGATGCGATTCCCCCTGTGGCTGTTTACATTGTAATTAAAACTTGCGGCAATATAATCTACAGCATTTAAAGTGTTTGTATAAATAGCTGCAATAGTTCCATATAAATATAAATATAAACATAAACATAAACATAAACATAAACATGAACATAAACATAAACATAAACATAAACATAAACATGAACATGAACATGAACATGAACATGAACATGAACATGAACATGAACATGAACATGAACATGAACATGAACATGAACATGAACATAAACATAAACATAAACATAAACATAAACATAAACATAAACATAAACATAAACATAAACATAAACATAAACATAAACATAAACATAAACATAAACATAAACATAAACATAAACATAAACATAAACATAAACATAAACATAAACATAAACATAAACATAAACATAAACATAAACATAAACATAAACATAAACATAAACATAAACATAAACATAAACATAAACATAAACATAAACATAAACATAAACATAAACATAAACATAAACATAAACATAAACATAAACATAAACATAAACATAAACATAAACATAAACATAAACATAAACATAAACATAAACATAAACATAAACATAAACATAAACATAAACATAAACATAAACATAAACATAAACATAAACATAAACATAAACATAAACATAAACATAAACATAAACATAAACATAAACATAAACATAAACATAAACATAAACATAAACATAAACATAAACATAAACATAAACATAAACATAAACATAAACATAAACATAAACATAAACATAAACATAAAAATATAAATATAAATAAATATTCAGGACAATTGAACACACGGTCGTCTGACCCCAAACTAAGCAAAGCTTGTACTATGGCGGCCAGAGACTGATATACATACATGTATACTTTTAACTACAAACTTCAATAAATATTAACACCCAGACATAGAATAAACACAAATGTTCATCACATGAATGTTTGCCCTAGGTGGGAATCGAACCCATGCCCCCTAGCTCCGAAGGCAGGTTCACTACCAACTGAGCCACCGAGGCAGTCGGTATATTCGGACTCGGAATGCTTTGAATAAGCGAAACTAGTACCATCTGTTTACAATAAGCGATAGATTATTGCATAGTAAGAACAGGCGTTTGCGTCCGATAACCTGCCCTTTACCAATAAACGTTGTATAGTCTCAGAACAGTTATTGTACCGTTCTCATTAAACAGAACGCTCTTTTGTTCTTCTTAACACCAACATCAGAGATCAGAGCTCATTGGGCGATAGCAAAACGCAGTTGACAAGCAACTGTCATGTACACGTACTCGTCCAATGGGAGCGAAGGCAGGCCGAGTGGTGAAAACCCCGGAATCGTGTGCCGCGCCCGCGCTCAACTCACATCGATCAAGAACATTAAAAAATCGCTAAAAATATTAAAAACGTGTGGTTTTGTGGTGAAGGAGTCATCGGAGGCTGGAGCAGACCCAGGTACGTCAGTGCATGTGTATTTGCTTCGCCTCAACCTTCTGATCTCTCTCAAAGTTAAAAAATCGTAAATTGTCCCAGATATGTACCGAACGCTGTTTCGGTGACTTGCGACAGTACATATTTCTTCTTGGTGCCGAAACCCGGGACTTCTTTGCCCAAAAACCATTCCAAACATCGGATGCGTTGGTATTTTTATGGTCATAAATCGTGCTAACTTAAGATTAACTCCCTACCATCGTCCTAATATTCTGCATTTTAAGTTATCTCATTCGTACATCCGCCATTATACCTGCGTGTCACAATTTACTATCACACAATAATTAATCACCATCGAACATATTCTATTCACCCGGTAATCGGGAATGATTGCAAGACCTAATAAAATTGAAGCAATCACATTCCTATCGGTGCTCAATTTTACGGCTTGCAATTATTCCATTTCAACAAGATCGCAAAATCCCAAGTTATTGTAAGTTTAGGTTACATTTTGTTATTCTGCAAACATAAACTCTTTCGGTGCATAATACATTTAACCGGCTCACAACAACTTAACCATCGTTATCATATCAAATCACATCGTAAAACAAATTTATCGAAAATTATTGTAAGATCAATCTACCTACTTATTTCCGTGCAATCACTTCAAACTATTCGGTGCACAATCATATTTCATCGGCTTACAATAATAAAATTGCATTTAGTTCTTTTACGTAATCGCTTGTTACCTACTTGCTACACACCCTTGCTTGCATACACACTTCTTCAAACACATCTTAAACATTCCATCATCAATTCTTAAAGTCTCATACAAGTTGAAGAAAAGTTGAGGGTAGGTAGGTACATACTTCTTTTACAACTGAGCCCAAGCCACTCGCCAGTTGCTAGGCCAGATAACCGCCATAACGTCACCCATCGCAACGTTTACTTCTGAATGTTTCGTTTCACTTAGAGGTCATACTTTACAATATTGTTTGAATTCTGCGAACAGAGCTAATCGCCCGTATCGAAACGTCGTAAGTGCGGAGTGACAATTGTTCTTTGCTACTGTGAGCTTTATTTCTGTAGCAATAGGGACGAAATTAAACTTATAATTTCGAGGAACGTCTAGGAATCGGAACTTATCAGTGGTCATAACATCGAATGTTTCTTCGGACTGTCTTAACTTTTAATTTTATTCGTTCACCTTCTTAGACAATAATTCAATATGTCGTTTTTAGCTAAAGGGCCGTCTACTCGCAGAGGGGTTTTAACGAAATCCAAATCCAAAGATGAATTTACCGCCAAAGACTTGCCGGCATTACGTCGGAAGCGAACTATCGCTTACAAACGGCTCGCGAAGGCTTTAGAGATAGGTAATTTATCAGTGGGTGACGCATCACAACATGACTTGTTTTTGTCTTATCACCAAGAATTGAAGCTGACTAGCGAGAACTTTGAAAGTGCATATTTCGCGATTATTCAGCTCACGAGTAACGAATCCGAAACTTCTGAAACTGAAGAACACGAAGATGATAAAATACAACAACAGTTTGATGAAATGTATTTTAAAGTTTTATCGATCCACCGTGCCCTAACGAAAAGTGAACCATCTCAACCTCGCAGTGGGTCATCATCATCAAACATTAAGTTGCCAAAAATTGACTTGCCTAAATTTTCTGGTAACGTTAAAGACTGGCCTAAGTATTTGGATATCTATAATGCGTTGATTCATTCTTCTCCAACACTTACGGATACGGAAAAATTCCATTATATGGTTTCTTCTCTAAGTGATGATCCGTTATTAGTCGTAAAAGCGTATCCTATGACTCATGAACATTATCAAAATGCATATAAATCGCTCGTTGCGCGATATCAAAGTAAGCGCACTTTAGCTTTCACGTGTTGGCGCGACATTTTAAATATCGACTTTAACAGTAAGAATCCGCGGGACTTTCAAAAGTCATTAGATCTTTTCGAAGAAAACCTAAGTATTCTAAAAACCGTTCCCTTACCGATTTCCTCGTGGGACTTCGTTTTAGTTTATCACATTTTATCGAAACTTGACAAAGACCTACGTCGCGACTTTGAAGAAAAATACGCAGATGTAGAACTTCCAACCTACGAAATATTAAAAGGTTTTCTACGATCCAAATGTGAAGCATTATTGCGCGATACTCACTTTTCCGAATCGGTTAAATTGAACAAGCCTACACCTCCAGCCACCACCAACAACGCGCATCAACAGCTGAGGCGTAGTACCTTGTCACACTCACTTGTAGCGGCGAGCGATAAACCAGAAAGTAGCAGTGATCATAAAACAAGCACTTATGCGGGAAAATGCTCATATTGTAATGAAACACATTCAATATTATCATGCTCAGCGTTTCTTAAAAAAACGATCGACGAACGTATGGCCATTGCGGCTGAGAAGAATTGGTGTTTCAATTGTCTGAAGTCATCTCATCAATTAAAAGACTGTAAGTCGATATTTTCGTGTAGAACCTGTAAACGTAAACATCACAGCCTACTATGCCGGCCACCTACCGATTCTAATCCCGTTACGTCGTCTTTAGTGTCAAGGTCAGGGTCGAATGTTACCGTGCTATTGGCTACAGCTATCGTGCAAGTCCGAGATGTTTCAGGCAACATGCAATCTTTTCGTGCTTTATTCGACACAGGATCACAGAGTAATTTTATTACCGAATCAGCAGTGAAACAATTAAACTTAAATGTAACAAATACGAAGGCTAACGTTTGCGGACTTGGAGAAGCGGCCGCTCCGATTATTGGGGACGTCACGTGTTCCGTCGGTACACATGATCAGGTTTTATTTAATCTTGACATGCACGTAATACCTAAAATATGTGGCGATCAACCTATAGCACATCTAAACACATCAGATTGGTCACATATTAAATCATTACCTCTAAGCGATCCCGGTTTTGACATTCCGGGCCCGATCCATTTATTGTTAGCTGCAGATGTCTTCGCCGACTCCGTACTCGGTCAACACGTCAAAGGAGGTGTCAACCAACCTACCGCGTTCAACTCTCTTTTCGGTTGGCTCCTTTTAGGCAAAACATGTTTGTCCTCAAGCACTCTTTTACATACTGTGCCGGATATCGATAATGAGTTAAACTCGTTAGTACAACGGTTATGGGAATTAGACTCTATACCTAACTCATCGCCGTTCACTCCAGACGAGTCGCTGTGCGAACAAAAATATAAAACCGATCACTATCGCGACTCGTCCGGACGATACGTAGTTCGTATTCCTTTTAAAAATGACTCGGAACCAACATTCGAAGGCTCCCGTGACATAGCATTGCGTAGGTTTCACGCTGTCGAACGAAGGCTGTCACGTGACCCCAGCTTACGCTCGCAATACGTAGACTTTATGTCAGACTACATTGAAAGCGGTCATATGTCGTTAGTTCCAGTAGATGAGATGAATACAGGAAAATACTACATTCCCCATCACTGCGTTGTGCGTCCCGACTCAGCTACAACGAAACTCCGCGTTGTGTTTGATGGCTCTGCTAAGGACTCACACTCCGTATCGCTCAACGATGTTCAGCTTATCGGTCCAAAATTACAACCCAATATTTTGGAAATTCTCTTGCGATTTCGAGAACACAACGTCGTTATCATGGCAGACGTTCGCCAGATGTACCGACAATTATTAATTTCGCCTGAGCACCGTGACTACCAGCGCATCTTTTGGCGCGCCTCGCTCAGCGAGCCCCTAAAAGAATACCGTCTGAATACAGTCACATATGGACTAGCTTCGTCCCCATACCTCGCTTGCCGTACTATGCGACAGCTTGCTGAGGACGAGGGAGACTATTATCCGCTCGCGAAACAAGTCGTTCTGTCTGATATGTACATCGACGATGTCACCTGCGGATTTTCGTCACTAGAGGTCGCTCAGGAAGCAAAATCGCAAATTATCGCTCTTTTCACTCGCGGCTGTCTAGAACTCAGAAAATGGGCGAGTAACGATCCTCGCTTATTATCTGATCTTCCCAACGATCATTGTCTCACGGGTTCTGTCTCTTTAGACAATACTGAAACGCGAACTCTAAAAGTTCTGGGTCTGAAATGGGATCCTACATCGGACACGTTTCTCTTCGAAATCAAACCCTCCGATCAGCCATGTTCTAAACGTTCAATACTCAGTGAAATTGCTCGCATTTTCGATCCTTTAGGATTCCTGTCCCCTATCACGATCCAAGCAAAGTGCTTAATCCAAACTCTCTGGACCCTTGGCTGTTCTTGGGATCAGACTCCTCCGGACGAGATTATCCGTACGTGGAACACTTATCGTGATCAGCTGTCGTCACTGACTAACCTCCAAATCCCGCGTCAACTGACAAGCTCAGACACCGTCTCTTGTGAACTTATAGGCTTCTGTGATAGTTCAGAAATCGCTTACGGAGCTGTTCTCTATCTCCGCGTCACTGACACGCAAGACAAGGTACACATCTTCTTCGTATGCTCCAAAGCTCGCGTTGTGCCTCTAAAACGCATATCAATACCTCGACTTGAACTCTGCGCCGCTGTGCTACTTGCAGATCTCTACCAACTCGTACGTGACACTTACCTCTCCCGTATAAACCTCGACGCTGTCTATCTCTGGTCAGACTCTACTGTTGTCCTTTCGTGGTTACGCTCTCATTCATCTCGTTGGGCCACCTTTGTTGCCAATCGTGTCAGCCACATACAAGACATCACCCCTATCGAATGGTGGCATCATTGCGTTTCAGGTGACAACGCTGCAGATATTTGCTCTCGTGGTCAAATGCCCAACGAACTCCTAAACAACAAGCTATGGTGGGCGGGGCCAGAATGGCTGTCGGAGAAACACGAACTTTGGCCTATCGCTTCGAATCATATATCGGACGAGGACAAAGAGATAGTAGATACTGAAGTGCGTAAGTCGGTGGTTCTGACCACAACGGAAAGCGATGAAATCGAGCCTGCCCTTTTTGATCGCTTGCTAGCTAAATTCTCATCACTGCAGAAACTTGTAAACGTAGTGACTTATATCAAACGCTTCATCAACAATTGTCGTAACCCAGCCCAAGCTAATCGTGAAAAATTTCTCAATAACGTTGAACGTCACAACGCGCTGCTTCAACTAGTCAAACATGTTCAGTCCACTGCGTTTTCTACAGAAATCGCTAACCTGAAATCTCAAAAACCATTATCGAAACCGTTTCGTAAACTCAACCCTTTTCTAGACAACCAGAATATTCTCAGGGTGGGCGGCAGACTTTCGCGATCAGGTCTACAATTTGAGCAAAAACATCCCGCATTTCTGCCATCTGACCACCCTCTCACCTACTTAATTATCGACTTCATTCATCGTAACTACCTGCACCCAGGCGTGAACACAACGCATTTTCTACTCTTACAGCAGTTCTGGATAATTGCTGCTAAACGCACTATTCGTCGTCATCTCGCTAAATGTATCAAATGCTATCGAACAAACCCTCAACCTTTGCAGCCGTTTATGAGCGACCTTCCGTCGTTCCGCGTCAACCAAGTCAAACCGTTTTCGGTAGTCGGTGTCGACTTTGCAGGATACTTCCGTATTAAGCTCGGGCAACACCGGGGTGCAAAAATTGACAAAGCCTACCTATGCCTTTTTCTTTGCCTTGTGACTAAATGCTGCCACTTAGAGGTGGTTTCGACGTTATCGACTGAAGGTTTTATCGCTGCGCTGCGGCGCTTCGTGGCTCGACGCGGACGTTGTAACGTTATACACTCAGATTGCGGAACAAATTTTGTCGGTGCTCGAAACCAGCTGTGGTCCCTGATGCAAGAGGCATCGAACGCGGAAAAAATAGCTTTCAAATTCAATGTTCCCTCGGGACCACATCTAGGTGGGGTGTGGGAGATACAGGTTCGCGCCGCAAAATCTCTTCTACTCCGCGTCGTCGGTGACCAAGTTCTCACCTTCGAAGAATTGACGACCCTTTTTACGCAAATCGAAGCAGTTTTAAACTCTCGACCTCTGTGCCCGATCAGTTCCGACCCTAACGACCTCTCAGTTCTTACACCAGGTCACTTCCTCACCTTAGAGCCTTTAACAGCTGTCCCCGATGAAGATCTCTCTACCGTAAACCTCCGTCGGCTGAATCGGTGGCAGCTGATACAAGCGTTTCATCAAAATTTTTGGTCCAGGTGGAAACATGAATATCTCAACTCTTTAACGCAACGCGCCAAATGGACCAAAAATTCAAAACCATTACATGTAGGTTCGATGGTGATTATCAAAGACGACAACCGCGCGCCACTACATTGGTGTCTAGCCAGAGTAACACAACTGCTGGTAGGGCCGGATGGGATAGCTCGGAGTGCAGTAGTTAAACTTGCAAACAATCAAACAGTTAAACGACCGTTGGTTAAACTGTGCCCTCTGCCAACAGAGGATTAACTTAAATCGTATTTACTCTTAGCTTATAAGTACCTAGTTAGTATCGTTAGTCGTATCAAACTTTCTTATCATATTTTTATCTTAACACTTTCACTTATTCAATCTGTCCCCCAATTTGTTTCATCTTTATTCTGACCAGAAAATACCATCGGCATTTTGGTGGGCGGTATGTACCGTTCTCATTAAACAGAACGCTCTTTTGTTCTTCTTAACACCAACATCAGAGATCAGAGCTCATTGGGCGATAGCAAAACGCAGTTGACAAGCAACTGTCATGTACACGTACTCGTCCAATGGGAGCGAAGGCAGGCCGAGTGGTGAAAACCCCGGAATCGTGTGCCGCGCCCGCGCTCAACTCACATCGATCAAGAACATTAAAAAATCGCTAAAAATATTAAAAACGTGTGGTTTTGTGGTGAAGGAGTCATCGGAGGCTGGAGCAGACCCAGGTACGTCAGTGCATGTGTATTTGCTTCGCCTCAACCTTCTGATCTCTCTCAAAGTTAAAAAATCGTAAATTGTCCCAGATATGTACCGAACGCTGTTTCGGTGACTTGCGACAGTACAGTTATACTGTGTTTTGTCTTTCTCGATCGTGTTAAAAATAGAAAATAAAAGAAAGAGACAAGCACTTTTAACTATTCCGAGGCAGAAAGATACAGCATGAAGCATAAAAGTATACGAGAAAGTATATGAAAGCGAATGCGAGAACTCAAAACAGATAGCATAGAGCCCTGACACGTGTTGGGGTGTAATATTATAAACGCGAAAGTTTGTAAGAATGGATGGATGGATGGATGGATGTTTGTTACTCTTTCACGCCAGAACGGCTGAACAGATCTGGATGAAATTTGGCACAGAGATAAATTATAGTCTAGAATAGCACATAGGATTTAGGCACTTTTTAACCGCGGGTGAAACCGCGGGGCGCAGCTAGTTATAAATATAAAATAAAAACTATTCATAACATATCGTCACGCCTTTCCCCCAAGGGTGCTGGCAGAGTTGAAATACAACACCTACATTTCGCCGGACGATATTCAGTCCCAAATGTGACAGGGGGCGAGCCTGTCGCCATACACCGGGCTCCAGTCATGTAGCAGATGACATACAATACGCTCATATGCTTACACAATGAACAAATTGGTGCGTGCCGTCGGCTGGGTTCGAACCCGCTCCCTCTGGCTTGAGAGGCGGACCTTCTCCGAACTAGGCTGCCATCGCTATTCCGGTAAAAACCATTCCGAGGCTCTAAAAAGTTTATTGTTAACAAGCTGCGCACCGCGGTTTCACCCGCGGTTAAAAAGTATCCTATGTGCTATTCTAGTATTTTCTATCTCTGTGCCAATTTTCATCCAGATCTGCTCAGCCGTTCTGGCGTGAAAGAGTAACAAACATCCATCCATACATACAAACTTTCGCGTTTATAATATTAGTAGGATGTTGGTACCGTGTAACTTTAGCTTAAGAGTCGAGAATTCATTGTTATCTGGATCTATTCAGTTCCAGAAATTCTCATCAAGGTAGTCAAGAAAAGTTTCTTGTTTGACACGTAAAAATATACCCTGGACGAATTCAATTTAAACAGAAATTGAACCGAATTATTTATACTAAAGCTTTGATGAAATAAGATGCTAAGGTAATTGTTAAGAAATTCACTTGATTTCCGGAAAAGTTGTTGATTTAGTGTTAGCTTTTGTAATTAATTAAAAAAAAGCTTTACTGATTTGTCTTGTCTCTGAAACATACCATTTTTGAAAACGGTTACTTTAACAAACTTCTAGAACTTCTTCAAAGTAACGCCTAATTCAATCAACTATACCTATATTTAACTACATTTATTTGAATTATTTTGAGTTTACTTACCTTTTTTGTCGTATCGCATTTCAATTTAACGCAACATAACAACATCACGCCTTTCTCCCGAAAGGAATGGCAGAGGTGTTATACAACACCCACACATCGCTGGACGATATTCAATCCTAAATGTGACAGGGGGCGAGCCTGTCGCCATACACCGGGCTCCAATCATGTAGTAGATGACATACAATACACATATATGCTCACACAATGAACAAATTGGTGCGTGCCGTCGGCTAGGTTCGAACCCGCTCCCTCTGGCTTGAGAGGCGGGCCTTCTACCAATTAGGCTGCCATCGCATTCAATTCAATTTATAATTTCAATTTATCAAATACTTCATTTTACCAACTCGATATGTTGCGATTACGACGTTCGGCTCCAGTCCTAAATTAATATGCTGCTGCTTTAACCGACTGCTAAGGGAGCATAATATTAATGTCAGTTTCCATGTTTTTTTTTAATATCTTCTATTTAGCCGATTGTCTAAACTTTTAAAGGAGCATGATATTTGTTAATGCTTTTTCCAGTGTATTTAAAAGGGTGTCTGTTTCTATAAGACTGTCTAAACAACTGATTTTGGAATGCGATTCCGACGTACTCGTATTATTAGGTTCCTTTTCAAATCCGCATATCCGGAGTGTTAAATTTTGCTGCCGTTTTTTTTCTAAGCGATTATAGCCTAGTTGGAAAAGGGCCGCCTCTCAAGCCAGAGGGAGCGGGTTCAAACTCAGCTAAAAGCATGCACTAATCTGTTCATTGTGTGAACATATGTGCGTATTGTATGTCATCTACTACATGACTGGAGCCCGGAGTATGGCAACAGGCTCGCACCCTTTCACATTTGCGGCTGAATATCGTTCGGCGAAGTGTGGGTGTTGTAGTCGTGTTACACCTCTGCCAGCTCCCTCGAGGAAAGGCTTCATGATATGTTTAGTTATGTTTTTTTTTCTTAATTAAGATTCTCATTAATGTATGTAGTACTATCATGTATACAAGTGTCTTCAAATTGTATATTTATCATGCTGCGACTATGAGCGGCGCAATCAAAAGCCCAATCAGTTTGTATCCGTCGAAATTGACGGTAGGTTCTGCTTCCATCGGCGTTTAAAACGCCGAAACAGTCGAATTTTCTAGAACATTCTAGTGACTTCAATACAGAATATATCGTCACGCCTTTCCCCCGAGGGGGCTGGCAGAGGTGTAACACAACACTATGTGGGTATGTGGGTCGCTGGACGATATTCAGTCCCAAATGTGACAGGGGGCGAGCCTGTCGCTATGCACCGGGCTCCAGTCATGTAGCAGATGACATACAATACGCACATATGTTCACACAATGAACAAATTGGTGCGTTCCGTCGGCTGGGTTAGAACCTGCTCCCTCTGGCTTGAGAGGCGGGCCTTCTCCAACTAGGCTATCATCGCTTTCTAATCAATAATGTTTCCGGTAACATAATAAGTTCAAAGTCTAAATATTTTTATTCAATTGGGTATCAAAGGTACACTTATGAACGTCAAAGATTTATAATAAACTCAACCGCCTCGTTGAGAAAAAGAGCCACCAAAATACTCAAAAGAACAGGCAAGAAACTGAGGGGAAGTTTTTTAGACATATTGATTTTAAATCTTGTATTTTACATAATACTTTTTGATAATTAATACTTATTGATTAGGCGCTACAAAAGAGTCTATCCACTTTACTCTACTAAATGTACTTCTTTTGTTACTAAATGTACTAGTTTTTGTTCGTAAAATTGTTTGTTTAGGAAAGCATGCGGGGCTATTGGGATACACCCGACTGTTTCCTAACTAAGCGTATTTAATGTAAACGCCACTGGTGGGGTTTATTGGAAAGTTGAAAATTCTAAAGGCGACTTTGCCTAACTAATTCAATTAGGCGGGCCGAATTACGCTCGTCGTCTCGCAAAGTCGTGTGATCCTGTATCCTGTCCCACTAGGACTAAACATTTGTAGATCAAGGAAAAGGTATTTTTAAATTATCTTCATTCTCTACTCATTTTTTTGTTATGTTACGCATTCACGCCTTAACTAGAAAAGGAATACTTTTTAACCGCTAACCTAACCTAGCTAATTCAATTAGGCGGGCCAAATTACGCTCGTATAAAATCGTGTGATCCTGCATCCTGTCCCACTAGGACTTGTAGATTGAGAAAAAATATTTTTAAATTATTTTAATCATCTACAACTTCGATAGTTTGTTACGCTTTCACGCCTTAACTTTAACCGATCGACCTGAAATTTGGCATACGCGTTGTCATATGTACAGGAAAGGACATATAACACTTTTTAACCGCGGGGAGCACCGTGCAGCGCAGTTAGTAGTACCTAATATCTTTAAAGAAAACGTAATTTCAAAATCAATTAGTAGGGCAAATAGACATACAAACTGTTAAAGCCTTGCGTTTAATTGACATTATATGTAGTCAGAAACTAGCGATAGTGTTGTGTAAGTATTTCTTCAAAAATATGTTTTCTTCATTACTTTTGGCTGTTGGCAAATGAGGGTAGATCACAAACGACCTCTCGACATTGCTATGCTTCGTCAGTCTCAGCCATACCGGGCATCAACCACCTCAAATATTAACATTATCGCGTTGCAGACACAAATTATAATAATAATAAATAATTTCGGGACATTTTCACACACGGTCGCCTGACCCCAAACTAAGCAAAGCTTGTGCTATGGCTGCCAGAGACTGATATATACATACTCAGATATTTTTAAATACATACTTATATAGAAATTAACACCCAGACATAGAACAAACACAAATATTCATCACATGAATGTTTGCCCTAGGTAGGAATCGAACCCACGCCCCCTAGCTCAGAAGGCAGGGTCACTACCAACTGAGCCACCGAAGCAGACAACATATAACATCCTTAGGTGAAATTAAATACGTTTATTGTGAAACTTCAAAAAGGTGGACAGCGCATTTGGCTCTTGGTATGCACTTCTACCACCCGAGCTCTCGGCCATTATTGAAATCTCGAACTGTTTAAACAAACACAAACTTTTTACCTTTCCAACATGCCCCACCATACACTAGTCAGGCAAAGTAGAACTACCCGTCTCTTTCAATTTTCTTCCCCGAAGATGTTACCTACAAAATTGGAAGTAACAATCGTTAGTGAAAACAATCCCGATGTCTGTTTATCAACTATCGACAATTTAAGCTGTTAAGTCGGAAAATTGGATTGATAGGTGTCGAGGGCGATTACTGGGGCTTTGTCGCTCGAATCGAGGAAATTATTAAAGCTTACCGGAACTTTACAATACCTACTAGGGCAGAAAAAAAGTTCATAATAAGGCAACTCAGATCAACCTAGAGAATAATAAGGTATACCTAATATGATCTAGGTGAAGCCAAAAACCATCAAAAAACTACGCTACTGTCGTATATGTACACAACACGCACACATTGACGTAAAAAACTACGCTACTCGCTTGATCATTCTTACCTTGACATTATGTTCATTGATTTATGGTATAATTTCGTATACATAAATATACATAGTGCATTGTAAAAGTGTGGTCAGGACTTCTTCTTTTAAAAAACTGTGCAGTTTTTTTACAAGTCAATTGTGAATATGCCGTAACATTAAACCCTTACAAATGTTCAGTTTTAGAATATTAAATCTACCTACTAAGTGTTTTAAAATTGACGTTCTTAAGTGTATCAAAGAAACACTTAAGAACATCAATTGTGTGTGCTCCTCACTAGGTTTTGGAGCACACACAAAGACACAGACAACTAACACCCAAACCCAGAACAGGTTTTTAAATTCTTAATTTATACATCTGCCCCTGCCGGAAATCGAACCTAGGACCTTCTTATTCTGACTAAAGGAATATGGATGGTCGTCAAATACATCTAAAATATGGATTTTTAGAAAGTGTGTACAAATGTAGAGGAATCTCCGTAATTTCTGGTCTGATTTTGTAAATTATTTCACTAATAGAAAGCTACACAATCACTGAATCCCATGAATGAATTGCTATGAAACATGACCAAAGCCGCGGGCAACCACTACTATTTATTATTACTGTCGATAGACGCAAATTGAATTGAAATTGAATTATTATTGAACATGACCCATGTGAAACCAAAAGTTTATTTTGAAAAGCATTTTACTGTAAATCGCTTTAACAGGTTGATTGTTAATTACGTATCTACCTAGGTATGTACCGTCATTGCGCATACAAGCCGACTTATTAATAATCGTTGTATAGTATTAAAATAGTTAAACAGTGCCTTTCTTTTTCCTTTGGTTTAAAGAAAGAAAAAGATAAAACATCGTTTCACTATTCCGAAGCTATATGTACAACGTTAGAAAGAGAAAAATGTTTTACTCAATGACAATATTCTTGACTTATTAAACTCACTCTTTATCCTCAATACACTCCCTCTCGATAGGTACCCCAAGTTTCCAATAAGCAATTCCACCGAAAGCTCTCTTATCTCTAACGACTCAAATTAAGTTCACTTGACAACGAAATCTTCGGTACGGAGCGAGGTTTGAAGGATTTATTGTGCAAAAGGTCAGGTTTGTATAAGTTTCCAATCTATTGCATTCGTAGTACCCAACCTTGGAGCTAGACGATGAAACGGCGCCGGCCGATGACTCTAGACTCTAGGTATGATCAGGGACAACAATTAGGGAGTCTTTTATCAAAGTCGCCGGCAGTGGCCGATATGATGACATAGGAAAATATGTGCCAACATAAGGAAAGATACCCTATTTGGGTATATAGCCATATTGGCCTTATTTCAAAATAAATCTTGAATTAATCAAATTAAATAATCTCGCGTCATGTCGGCGGGTTGTTCTTGGGTTAGTGACTGTAGTGAGTAGACTCCTTTAGATGAAAATATGTATCTACTGAACTTCCACTTATAAGTAAAATCTTAAATAATAAGTAAAATTATATTTAAAAAAAAAAAATTTTGCTAAGGTAAGTGCAGCTATCAGCGATCCATTGAAAATCTGCAGGTTTTACCGATCCATGAAGTTGATTCGCAGTTTTGACGGCTCTGGGATAATTTAGCTACTTAGTATTGGAGTAGATACGCATATGTGTTCATTGAGTATCGTACTCACTTATGTTTGTGTGTGTAGCTGACTAGGAAAGTGATAAAAAACAGCAGTATCTTTGCCGACTGCGAGGAAACTGGCCGTGTCGTACTGGCGCTTGTTCCGTCAGGTAAGGACATAACAATATTTGCATAAGACTTTTTATCGATTTTAATTGTATGTTCTGTTATTTTTAGTGATAGTAAATACTATCACTAAAAATAACAGAAAAATAAATAAATAATAAATAATAATAAATATTCATTTTAGCATTAATCGTTGATTTCGCATCGCATTTCTTCAAATTTCAGTAAATTTTACGGGTAAAACATGAAATTTAGATAGAGCGGTATTAGGTTCACTGATTTTTCTAGTGGCAGCTTTCACCGACCCATGGGTCGGTAATGGCCGAAATGCTATAATTAGTTATTTTATATTTCTTGTTGATCCATATCATTAAAAACAAATTTTTCATATACCATTTTAATCTGCAACAATTAACCTTTTCAGAAATCTATTAGCGATATATTCTATTTCGGCTGGTTTACTTCTTAATTGGTTGTATCTTTCATTTTATTATTAAATGATTCAGAGATCGTTGTTGAAAATGAAACATTATTAAATTACCTTTTTTTGTGTAATGATGTACATTGATCTGATAATAGTTTTTGTTAAATCAACCAATTGCAGTATCTGTTATGGTATGGGAAGATAATTGAACAAATATCGCCTACTTTTTGAGAGTCGGTAAAACATCTTTAAACTTTGCAAGCAATACTTTATTACCGACCCATATAAGTCGGCAATAGCAACAATGTGAACCTATCACCGACTCTACTAAAATTGTGTAAATAAATTATTTATTTTTAGGGTTCCATAGACACTTAAGAAATTTTTAGGTTTGTTTATGAGAACAATCGGATCTGGGTTCGTGAAGTTATAGGCGGGTAGTATGTATATATATAGGAGGCTTATAGGACGTCTCAGTATGGGACAGATGATTACTTAGTAAATAATAGTTTTTTGTCAATGGTTCTATTGTTTCTTACCGCCGCCGCCGATTAATAAACTCACAAACCATTGAATGAAACAATTTAATTCTCATTCAAAAACCCTAAAATTCTATGAACCGTTATATTAGTACTAGCAGCGCTCCGCGGTTTCAACCGCTGTGTCCTACAGGAACCATTTCTTCTTTCGGGATTAAAAGTAACCCTATGTGTTAATCCAGCTACCTCCATACCAAATCTTATCCAATAGGCCAGTAAAAATAGAAATTATTCTTGCACTAAATTTCCGAACCAATTTTTGTTTTTTATAAGATTTAGGGTCACGTACTGAGCATAAAATCACAAAATGCTCACAGATCCAGGTAGAGCTTCATGCGCCGTCTTGAAAAAAAATTTTTGACTGATATCTCGGAACCATGGACTTTAGGGCAAAAGTTGTTGAGACTATTATTGTAGAAAATGAAATTTCGCATCTTTTATTTCTCGTGAATTTTTTTGTTAAACTTATCGGCTACGATTTATCTCCCATTAAATTAACCGGCTTTTCTCTATTAATAAGAGTTATTGGCCGAGATAGAAAAAACAGTTCATTAAATGGATCATAAATAGTAAACAGTAATTTAAAAAAAAGTTTGAAGAAAAAAAATGCAAAATTGTATTTTCTACACTAACGATCTCAATAACTTTTGCCCTAAAAAGCATAGTTTTCGGGATATCGGCCAACATTTTTTTTTCAAGATGGCGCTTGGTGCTCCTCCTGGATCTGTCAGCATTTTGTGATTTTACGCTCAGTACGTAACTGCAAATTGTGGTGGATAGGATAAAGACTACGGAATGAGATGTAAACTTTTACTTTAGGGTAAATAAATTAAATACTTACTCGACAATCAATTTAAAATATTGTTGTTTTCAGGTTAAATTAACACTTTTTTTATTGAGGTTGAATCAATTTTCAATTACAAATTATTTTTTTGTAAAATTTCACAGTAAAGTCTAAACGGAACCTTTAACAAAAATAATTGATTTCTTTATTCTTAATTTTTTATTTGTCGCCGGAACGGGTACAAAAATAGTTTAAGATTAATCATTTAAAATCAACTTAATTAAAAAAAAACTAAATTAAGAGTTATTTCTATATTAGATTAATTAAAATATTCCATACGTAACCTGGATTAAAATTACCTAGGTAAGGTACAGTCGGTAATGGCTTCCTAAAAATCGGTATTAGCATCATAGCCTTCGCAATGGGTCGGTAATAGAAACAATTGACTTTGTTACTTTGTTACTTGTTTTTTATAAGATACTCTTCTATTTGGAAGCATACACGACAGTAAAAATAAAGAATGAATACTATTCATTGATTTTGAATGAAAAAAATAAGTATATTAACAACCACTAGGTTAAATAATAGCCATCGGTTCAAAAACTCTCTCAACAGGGTCGGTGATAGCTGCACTTACCTTAATCAAAACTTTTCCACAAAATTCGTTGCTTAGTTTGAAAAATGGACCGAAATAGGACAAAAAGAAGGTACTTCATGCTATCTTGTGTTTCCATACTGGTTCCTTCTACTATTGCTTATTCTATATCTCTTGAGTAGGTACCTACATTTCTCGACATTTTTACTTATAAAACCACTAATAACTACTAAAAATGTCAAGTACCTGAGTAACCAGGTATGGAAACACTTGACATAGCATTAAGTACCTACTTTTCGTCCTATTTCTGTCCATGACGCATGGCGTCCCCAAATATGGACCTCTAAATATACTGGAGGCTCGAGGGTCACAGTTGGGCGCCATCCACGCCGCTCGGATTGAGATGCGACCTTAGGACCGTGTAGAATGGAGACGGTGACTAAGGTAAAGATATAATTTGGAAATCCAATACGTATAAAATAACTAGTACTGCTTTAGGCGAACTGTTGTACTGCCGTATGATCTGTGATAAGTTTTTTTTTTTTGGTTTACGTAACACAAATACACATTTATTTTTTAATCTTATTTATGCTTCAGCTTCGGTGGCTGCGTTCAGGATTTTAGGAGGGCGCGCCCGGGCGGAGCGAGATTTGTGTTAAAAATGTTTAGAGTTAATATTTAATTTAAATAATTGCATTGTAATGCATCTCGCGGTTACAACAGGGTTTTTGTAACACTCTGTATATTTTTTTATATTTTTTATTTTGTTCGGGAAATGTAACAGTGCGAACAGACTTAATAAATTTAACAGTTGTCTATCTATGCACCAATTACACATTTCCGCTTACAGAATATATTATAATAATATTATAATAAAAATACATCATATATTACTCGTTGTTTCCGTCAATGTCAATGCCAATTCAAATGTTAATTCTCTGTATGTCTATCTATCTGTCTATCAATGTATAAATACACATTGACACACACACACGCACACCGCATTGACATTATTTTGCATTTATGTCACCAATTTATTTAGGTAACATTATTATATATTGGGTGTTGATATATATTTAAGTATGTATTTAAAAATATCTAAGTAAGTATGTATTTCAGTCTCTGGCAGCCATAGTACAAACTTTGCTTAGTTTGGGGTCAGGCGACCGTGTGTGGAAGTGTCCCGAATTTATTTATTTATTTATTTTATAAATTTTAATGATGTTACACAATATTTGGACTCAATTCACTGCTTGTAATTATGTTACTCTCTTAGTCTAAATTCTAAATTTATCTAGAAATTCGTGTTCTGAGACATTAGGGATTTATCTTCTTAAGCTGTCAGAATAATATTTGTGCGTTTATTAATGTTTGCTAGTGACAGCCTGAAAAGCTTGGTTTGGAAGATTTTGGTCTTAGTTACTGGCAATCATGTAAATAGGTATGATATTTATTCATTTTATTTTATATGGCAATTAAACAGCTGCTAATTAAAACAGTCAATAAGATAAAATCAGTTTTACAAAAGCTAAAACAACAAAGGTAAGTACAAGTGGTTACTTAATACAAGTGGTAGTAAAGTGAATAGGTATCTCCTAGGCAAGCGTGTTACACCTTCGATCACGTCGACGCTTCCTATCAGGCGAGTCAGTGGTCAAACGCATGCCTAGTCAATTGTAAAAAAACTCACGCTGGCGGCAGTTCTTAATGATGAAAGTTTAAATCACTGCAACTCGGCTACGAAAAAAAATATAGAAACCCCACTTTTTTTTAGATTTTTTTTTGTTCGTATAAAATGTGAGCTTGTCACCCGAACGAACATGACGAATCGATTGACACCTCATCGATCAAATGAAAATCGGATGAGTAGTTTAGGCGCTACCGTGGAACATACTCGTACCTACATATAAAACTACTAAAACTACTACGTACACAAGCAGATCCAGGGGATGAGGCTAAGAGGCTCAAATCTCCTCTCATCAAAGTATGAAATAAGACACCTCATAATCGTAATGGTAGGTAAACAAAAAAGCACTAAGAAATTTTAAACTATTATATTTGACTATAATAGTGGCAGCCTGGTTGGGAGAAGGCCTGCCTCTCAAGCCAGAGGGAGCGGGTTCGAACCCAGCCGACGGCACGCACCAATTTGTTCATTGTGTGTACATATGTGCGAATTGTATGTCATCTGCTATATGATTGGAGCCCGGTGTATGGCGACAGGCTCGGTCCCTGTCACAGTTGGCACTGAATATCGTCCGGTGAAGTCTGCCTGCAGCCCCCTCGGGGGGAAGGCGTGACCTGTCACCTGTCATTCAGATTGTTCAGGCGTGATTGTTTAACAAACATCCAACCATCCATTAAAATTTTCGCATTAATCCTACTAATATAATAAACGCGAAAGTTTGTAAGAATGGATGGATGGATGGATGGCTGGATGTTTGTTACTCTTTCACGCCAGAACGGCTGAACAGATCTGGATGAAATTTGGCACAGAGATAGAATATAGTCTAGAATAGCATATAGGATACTTCTTAACCGCGGGTAAAACCGCGGGGCGCAGCTAGTATTGTATAAATCTAGTCTGTAACACGCTTTATAGAGTAGTCTGAAGGCACCTTAACAGATATCCGAACCCGAGATAAAAATAAACAAACCACCTGAATAAGTAGGTATCGATAAAATTATAATTTAAGATGCGATCTCGGGAAAAGCTTCAGGAAAATAAATTAGATATAGGAGCGAAAACGTTGGTACAAAACATGCACGTCAAAGATAATAAAACAACAGTAGAATAACTTGAGGCAAATTATAAAGATTAAATACTTATAGATCTTTAAACATCTCAGATCAACCTAGAGTAAAAGATGGAACACTGCGTTATATTTCGCTGAAGCCACTTCTTTTTAAACTTGTGTGCGTGGTAATGTTGCCATAAAAACATTTACAATTGCACGAAAACTATTATTATTAATTCCCAAACTCTACGTTAGCCATTTCCGTTCCAATATCCAATCTTACTAGATTTCATATTCTAAAACTGCACATATTTGTTAGAGTTTAATGTTACGGCTTTTTCACAATTGACTAGTAAAAAAATGCACAGCTTTTCAAAAGAACCTCAAAATGTAGTCCTGGTCACACGTTTATAATGCACTATGAATATTTATGGACACGAAATTATACCATAACCCAATGCAGATAATGTCGAGGTGAGAATGACCAAGCGAGTAGCGTAGTTTTTTGCGTCAACCTGTGCGTGTTGTGTACATAAACGACAGTGGCGTAGTTTTTGAATAGTTTTGGGCTTCACCTAAATCATACGCCGTGCACCATCTTATTCTCTAGGTTGATCTGAGTTAATGTTCTTGTTAGGGCCTGGAGGGCTATTCCTACGCGTGAGATGAGATGACATTTTAACTTGGTCACTCTCACACCTATGACGTTTCAAACAAGAGCAACGATTACGAAAAAAGGTGAGATGAAAATCTCAATTCTCCGAATATGGGCCCTGATATTGCTTGCTTGAATTTTAGGTAAGGTCAACTGGGGCAAATGCGTCTGTGGCCCCTTCACAAATTATTAAGCAACTAACGCCATCTTGTACAGGTTATTGGAACTAAACATAGAAAAAAGATGTAGGTGGCGCCTAATTTGTGAAGGGTTTGTCAGTAATTCTCGAAAGACGCAATTGCCCCACAGACGCATTTCCCCAGTTGACCCTAGATAATACTCTACCTATTTTAAATCATGATCATCATACAAGTTGCGTTTCTGAAGTTACTCTGTAAGTTCGGACTCTAGTTTCAATTTGGTTGTTCCTTTCTCCCTCGTCCACTTATTTTTAAGTGAAAATAAATAAAGGACCTAAGCCGATTATTGTAATTTGACGACGTTTTTCGGTATCTTGATAAATTTTAACTTGTTCGGGGAATGTTTTCCGATTTTTTAAATGCTTGGTACTTTTACTTGTAATGTTATTTTTATTATGTACCTCCTATAAATGATATTGTTTTTGTAAGTCCCTAAATTTGTATCAATAAAAGAATTTATTATTTATTTATTTATTTATTTAAATTGCTGTTGTCATATTTTTGGAAAAAGCTAGCAATGTTTGAAAATGAATGGGTACTTAAGTATTATGTTTTGCGAACACAATGTCTTGGCAGTTTTATTTTAAATTTATTTTTGCCAGCCCCGTCGGGGGAAAGGCGTGACGATAATAATTATGTTATGTTATGTTTATTTTTATTTGAGAAATTATACTCCACGGACTCCGACGACCGTGTCTTTTGTTTACTGTTATCTTAGTATTACTATTTAAAGGGAATACAGGTAGAGGAGGATTAATTTCTGTCTCAGAAAGAAATTAGATTATGATAATTGGATGCACCACAAATCAGATAGTCGGATAAATTAATCAGTCTTAAAAGCACTACAACAATGGACAGACTTATCGCTAAGACCGATCTCCAGTCTCACAATTATTTGAGTAACAAAACTGAAATCTCCTTCACAAAACTCAAAAGGATTCCTCGTAACAAACGGATCAAAAAAGCAGAAGCATTAAGAGCTTGTTTATGTGAGAGGCGTGACTTTAAGCGGAGCGTGCAGCGTGTAGCGTCGACTCGAGCTGTCACTGCGACGCTTAAACCTCCTTCTTTTTGAAGTCAGTTAACAATTGGTTACAACAAGAGGTTTTGAATCAATGCTTATAATCAGGAAATTATAGCATTATATTATATTGGATTGCTTGGTTGTGGCATTGGAAAAATATGTTTCCATATGGTACACCTAGTTGTGGTAAGGGAAGGTCGAGTTGGTGGTCACACGCGGACTTATAAGCAATAAACAAGCAACATTATTAAAATAAAAACAAAAACCCGACTGCAAAATGTAGTCTAATTTAGTTAATCCGGATATAATTAAAATGTTGTACGCTAAGTAATTTCCACTGTCATGACGATTTAAATGACACCTGACATGTCGAAACCCATCAAGCTGTTTAGGCTGTAGAGCATGCAAAAGATACAACAATACAACCCCATACATACATACATTCATACCCACATACATACATAGTATACACTCGAAAAACATTACCCTCCTTCTTGCGCAGTCGGGTACAAAAGGGGAATATAATTCCTCAACACTACTAGTTGTACCAAGCAGTTGTGTCAACGTGCTACGGTTTGTTTGTCCCGCGCGACGCCGCGATGCACGCTCCGCGCTACGCCCGCGTCCCTGAACGAGCCCTAAGAAGTAAGTAAGGGCAGGAAGTAGTAGTGAAAACATCACAATGAGATAAAGATAGCGATTGGTTCTGATTGAGCTCTCTCTGATGGCTGGATTTAAGCTCAAAGAAACTCACTCACAAAGACATTACTATAAATAAGTAAATATACATGGTTATTTGTAACTTACCAGAAACCTCTTAAAGGTTCATTGTACTCATCAATATGAACAACTTTTGCTATGGGGCGAACTCCGAAATCGCGAAAAAAAAATCAGCTGTTCCATACATTTTGTCAAAGGTGATTGAACTTTTTCTTTGGAACAGCTATTTTTTTCAGAAATCAGAAATCAGAATTTACTGATAACTCCTATAGTTACTTATCTTTCGTTATAGTTTCGTTTCTCGCGATTACAGGATTGGCTTCATGGTAAAAGTAGTTCGTACTGATGAGTACAATGAACCCTTAAGAGGTTTTTGATTAGGTACAAATAACCCTGTATATTCGAGACTATTGCACACACTGTCGCCTGACCCCAAACTAAGCAAAGCTTGTACTATGGCGGCCAGAGACTGATAAACATACAAATATATTTTTAAATACACACTCAAAGATAAATTAACACCCAGACATAGAACCACATAAATGTTTGCCTTAGGTGGGAATCGAACTCACTCCCTCAGGCTCAGAAGGCAGGTGCTATGTTGAGTTTGTTGAGATATTATTACGTGAGTAATCTCGATATTCAAAATCTAAATTGTCCAATAATTAGATTACTGATTTTTCAAAATGCAATGCGCAACAATTTTACTGAATCACAAGTACTTACCGCAAAACTACAAATCCAACACAGGTAACGTGAATTTTCAGTGTAAATGATGTTTTCTATGATTATGCTTGAATTGCGTTGGTATTATAGTTTTGTGGTTAGTAAGTAATTGTAGTCCAGTCCATTTTTTTTCTCTATGAAATTTTTTAAGGAACAAAATACGTGATATTTGCCCCCGTCTCCCCTTTCTCTCTTCCACGTGAGATTTGGTGAGATTCAACTAGCCCTCTCTCCCCCCTCTCCTCTCTTCTTAATGCCTCACGTAATTAATGGCCGAACTCTAATCTCATCTGCAAATCGCAAAAGAATTCTTCATAACATCTTATTGTTGTTCAGTTACTTATGTTTTTTTATTTTTTTTGGCAATAAATACTTATTTATTTAAAACAAACTGAACTCAAAAGCAGGAAGTAATATAAAAATAAAAATAATAGTAAAACATCACATTAAGATAGAGGTTCTAATTGATAGGGCGTCTCTGTCAGCTGCCCTGCTATTATCAGAGAGCTCACTAATGGCTGAACGGGAACTCAAAGGAAACTGACTCTACAAAGACATTATGTGTTGAGATATTATTGTGAAGAAAGCTTTGTGTAAAGTTCTTCGCAAAAATATCGTTTAATTTTCAATTTTAATAATTATATATCTAAATATCTACTCTGACAAGCTCCCACAAGGTGGACTGACGTACTGGTGAGGGCTTTGATAAATGAATTGGCCAGATGGACTAAAAAAGCATTGCGCGGGCCAAAAATAAATAACAGCCAACTGTTAGGTTCTAAATGAACAAAATGTATGACGCAACCCTAGTAAAAGACGCACCTGTCACGCGCACTAGTATAAAAAAGTTGGCCTGTCACTTTTCGTTCGTAAAACAGTACGGAACTCTCTCTAGACATATAGGTATTCATAGGGTCGCGGGAAGTCGCTGGATTTGAGCAGCGCAAGACCAATCGTTATGGAGATCATTGGAGGAGGCTTTTGCCCAGCAGTGGACGTCTTCCAGCTCAAATGATGATGATGAAGTAGCTACTAGTTGCGCCACGTGGTTTTACTTTATATTATTTTTACGGAAAATAGTACTTTTAACAAGATTAAAGTCTAAAATGTGATTGTCTTTGTATTGAAACAGAGTATTAAGCTATCTTTGTTACAAATTTCTCTCCAATCCATTCAGCAGCTACAGCTTTTTAAAAAAATATAGAACAGAACAAAATTTAAAGGCATGTATAAACGTGTAAGTACATACAGAACATAATGTAGAGGCATGTACAATTATATAAACGTATAAGACAATCACTTCACAACTTCACACGCGCTTGTCTTCCTTCCCTTGTTTGCTCGCTTCAAAATAAGTACGTGTTCTGAATGTCAATGAGCCTCTCTATCGTAGGCTCGATTGTAAGTCACTGTCGCCGACAGCCGACGCCTCTCTTGCTGGCTAAAGCCCACCATTCACTATGCGAGCCAATCTGTTAGATTTGTCAGTGGCGACAAATCCTCGCACAAATCTGAGTGTGAATGTTAGGCTATGAGGTTCGTTCGTTAAATTCTTAGTTACTTAAGAATGATTACAGAAGTGCAAAAGTCATAAAATAAAATTGAAATTGCACTTTGTCACTCTGTAGGTAACTTTAGAGGCTCGTCAGTATCATTACTCACTCTCTTCGCTCGTCTTCTTCTACTAGACGAAACGGCTATAGAATACCTTAAGCCAATGCGAAGTTAGTCTAGGTCGCCTAGATCTAAGTTAGTTAGGTCGCCGGACCCTTAACATTCACACGAATCGGATTAGTCGCCAACGACAAATCCGGCGGATTAGCTCGCATGTGAATGGTAGGTATTAGGCTTTGTAAGCAACCTGCAAGAAAACTTCTTTTTTTATGGAGAATTGGTCGGCGTTTGACCACCAACTCGCCTGATGTTAAGCGACGTTGTGGTCTAAGATGGAGCACGACGACCTTTATGGTACTTATTTACTCTAGCCTTGAAGTTTTGTAGAGTGAAGAAGTACAAAGACGGCAGTTGAGTGAGGCGCTACAAGTGCACTACTGCTCAGACTCGTCTTCGGAACGGTTACACCGGTTTACATCACGAAACACGACTAGGTCATTTCACGGCATGGCTAGGTCCGGTGGGTGGTAACTAGCCACGGCTGAAGCCTCCCACCAGAGTTTGCTACCCGGTTAGCACTACCCGGGGACCACGTGAAAGGAATCAGACTAGAGTACACTCCTACGGAAGTGAGTAGCTCAGCCCCCAAAACACTTCCGCAAGAAATGTCCGACAGTCTATCCGACAGC
The DNA here is from genome assembly GCA_911728515.1 of Peribatodes rhomboidaria. NCBI lineage: Eukaryota > Metazoa > Arthropoda > Insecta > Lepidoptera > Geometridae > Peribatodes > Peribatodes rhomboidaria. Next base: position 7,714,677 of record OU452190.1, read on the forward strand.
ATCTTGCAAGTGTAAACTCCGTGGCAAGTGTTGTCGCGACATCACTTGCTGTTATCGGAAATATCAGACACCTGCAAGAAATATCTCGTATGAGTTTTGTTGCATGTGTAAATGCGATCTTAGCCGTATTTCCAATGCTAGTTATCTTTAAAAGCCTTCAATGTTACTAGTCATATCAGACTAAGGAAAATAGTGGATACAGTCTGGCAAGACCTTCACAGCAACGCTGTGTACAGCTTGAATAAAATTTTTAACGCTTTTTTTTTTTATTGTATTTTTCGACCGAGTTATGTTTATTTTGAATTTCCTGACAAGCAAGCTTTATCTACCCACTCTATCTCCTCAAAGCTCCGATAGATTCTTACCTTGGAAGTGGCTCAGGAACTAAATTTATGGGTATAGAAAAGAGTATTTAGAAGCAGATGCACCTGCGGCTAAATCCATACTAATCTATACTAATGTTATAAAATCGAAAGTGACTCTGCCTGTCTGTCTGTTTGTAGGCTTTTCACGACTAAACGGCTGAACAGATCTTGATGAAATTTGATAAATAGTTGCTAGTTTAATATACAGAATACAGAATACAGAATACTTTATTGTGACAATGTACATAGACAGACAGAAGAGGAAGACACATATTAGACACATAAAATACACAAGCACATTGTCACAGAACCGGCCCCAACTCAGCGTGTTGCTGGTTGTACACAACCAGCGCTGGTTTTCTGTTGGGCCCGGCAAGTGACGTCACGCACGAAAAGTGTGCGCATGTTTATATAATATATATATATATTGCATATAAAAACTACACATTAAAAATCAAAACAAAATAACAAACAAATATTCAAAATAGATAAAAAAACATGACACAAAAATAATATTAATAAAGACCAATAAACAACAACTAAAAAAACATTATTAACTATTAAAACATTATTAACTATTACTACAAAGAAAAATAAATATGATGCCATAAACTTTAAATTTATTTAAATTGCACTGGTGTCGTTTCTTTGACATTCCTCACGCTTTTGGTGCAAATAAATGAATTTTCTAAGTTTTGATCTGAAACCACAAATACTTTGCAGGTTCCTAATAATAATAATATAATATCAACATGAAAATAACTTAAAATAAAAACAGAAAATTAAAGAAAACCTAAACTATTAACTAAAAACTAGAACTAATCTAAACGCCCGTTGGCAGAGGGAACGGTGCCCAGAATGCTAGCAGCATTGCCCCGCTGGATGGCAATGCTCAATTTCTGGCCGAAATAAATGCCAGCATTCTGAACACCTGACGCCTCCACCAACCGTTTAGCCAGGTCCCTGTAGAGAGATAGGGCCGCTGGGTCCCACGGACCTAAAGTTTCCACCGCAAACGGCACAAATATGTAGACACGGTCTAACCGCGAATATTTATAATACTGCGAATATTTCTGGTGGGAGGCTTCGGCCGTGGCTAGTTACCACCCACCGGACCAAGCCATGCCGTGGAATGACCTAGTCGTGTTTCGGGATGTAGTCCGGTGTAACCGTTCCGAAGACGGGTCTGAGAAGTAGCGCACTTGCAGCGCCTCACTCAACTGCCGTCTTTGTACTTCTTCACTCTACAAAACTTTAAGGCTAGAGTGAATAAGTACCTTATAGGTCGTCGCGCTCCATCTTAGACCACAACGTCGCTTAACATCAGGCGAGTTGGTGGCCAAACGCCGACCTATTCTACATAAAAAAAAAAACATAAAAAATTATTTTAAATACTTTGTTTTTAATTAATTGATAGAGGCAAATTTAACAAAAAAAATATTCTATGCTTAAATGTATACCTAATATAATAGTGTTACGAGCGAGCGAAACAGCTGCCGTGCCTTACCATACACCTTAAGAGCCCGGTGACCACTTTAGACTAACTTCGCATTTGCTTAAAGCATGCTATAGGTATTTCGTCTAGAAGAAGACTACGAGCGAAGCGAGCAAGTAATGGTACTGACGAGCCTTTAAAGTTACCTACAGATTGACAATGTACAATTTTTTTTTTTTTTTGACTTTTTCACTTCTGTAATCATTCATAAATAACTAAGAATTTCCCTTGTATTATGGATTCATTTAAAAGCTATTGATGTAAACAACCTTCCTATGTAAAATGATTTTTGATTTGCTTTGTCTATCTATTGAATAAATCAGTCAAAAGTGACCCCTTAAAAATGCGGATATTCTTTATAGCTCTATTTTCTCTTGAGGAAGTTTAAAAAAAAACCAAGAACATAGGGGCGGAGATAGAGTTCATTTAATTGTACATGCTAAATTTCATCATAATCTGACAAATGGTTTCCAAGAATTTTGACAAGCGCGTTTGTATGGAAATTTCAGAGCGTCGCGTGACCCATAAGTCATCGACAGAGAAATACATCAACACACATGCTTACCACAGAATATGCTCTATTACGATGCTTACATTATTTAAAAATTGTGCCCAGTAGATTCTGAGGCATTCGATTCGGTCAATTTTCCAAACGCTCACTCCCTTTATAATTAACCATCGACAGTAATTACGACAGTCTAATACTTAATCACTCTCAATCTCTATTGAAATCCAACAGACTATTCAACAAGGCTTAATGCATTGAGCTACTATGTAAAACGTGCAAGAGTTGACGTTACACGGCCCCATTATGCAGCTCTGTATTTTGGCAAATAATAAAATAAATAAATAAATAAATAATTATGACCCTGAATGGGTCAGCGATAGGTCAGGATCAGGGTTAGGATAGCGGATAATTAACAAACTTCGACGGCACCCGCTGTCCGATAAAAGCTCAGTAAAATATGTGTTGATTAGTTTTATAATTCTCATAATAAAATATCTTATCGGGTCCCGGTTACTACGAGCTACCGGGAAAATATTTTTTTTAATCAAATTAGATTTATACAAGTGTGGCTCTGTGAACTGTAGACCTCGCGGCCAATGTTTGTCTTCATCTACAGGTCGCATCCCTCAACCGATTCTTTAGAAATTTTGTGAGCAGGTTTTTTTTTTACGTAGAATAGGTCGGCGTTTGACCACCAACTCGCTTGATGTTAAGCGACGTTGTGGTCTAAGATGGAGCACGACAACCTATAAGGTACTTATTCACTCTAGCCTTGAAGTTTTGTACAGTGAAGAAGTACAAAGACGGCAGCTGAGTGAGACGCTACATGAGTGCTACTGCTCAGACCCGTCTTCGGAACGGTTTGATAAATATACAGATTTTGTTTTGCAGAGCCAGTTTTCTGGATATTTTTAAAATTTTAAGAGAATCAGTTAAAAAATGCAACGTGTAGACGAAGATAAAGATCCGGACAGAGATCCAGACAGAATTCGGACATACGAAAGCAATTTTATCGAAGCTAAAGCATAAACGCTTCGCTCGCTAGCGCTTGGTCAGTCGATTAGGTTTATTTCGAGCGAGTGACTGAGTAAACGTAGGCATGTAATCACGTAGGTCTGTTCTGCACTTATCAAATGGGATTTCGCGATTATATCAAGAAAGAAATTCCAAACGAAAGAAAAACCGCTGCAAACTAGTGCAATATCTGACGGCCTCGTCGCTAAGAGCTATCTTTCGAATACAAAATTAGTGTCAATACTAGTACCGAACTATTGTCATCTATAGTGCATAGCATATTGTAGCTCAACCTCTTAAATAAGCACATGTGGCAACATTTACACACACATAAACGAGACAGCGGTGAATATATCGTCATGCCTTTCCCCCGAGGAGACTGGCCGAGGTGTAATAAAACACCTACACTACACCGGACGATACTCAGTCCCAAATGTGACACCGGGCTCCAGTCACCTAGCAGAGGACCAGTAATACATGACAACGGGGAAGTGTGATGTTAGCTTTAAAGGCAGAGACTGACTAAAGCCGAACTTTGTAACGAATCGAGTACGACTACCGTTGTGCCGTAACAGTTCACCGTATCAATTCAATGAGCCGAACCGCTCGCCGCGAGCACGTTAACCTTTCTGGTTTTTCGCGAACCCTTTCTGTGAACCTTGAGTCATGGTGGTTGCGGTTAGCCGCTCGTCGCGGGCGTCGCATCTTTTTGCGTATGAAGGCGCGATTGCCGAACTGTACAGCATACACGAAACGCGAACATGCTACGAGTATGTTGCCACCAAACGTTATCAGACTGCCTCGACCGTACTACGCATTTTTTTAAATTTATATATTATTAACATTAATGTAATTACAGTTTAAACTAAACATGCCCTTAAAACCAATGCGGTTTGTCTAGGACAAACAGTTCTCACCCTTAATTAGCTTAAGTATGCCATATTATGCCTAAATATAAATACTTAAAGAAATAATGATTTATCGCACATCGCGAGCGTGCTCACCAAAAACAGCTGTTGTAGGTATCGGCTAGCGCCGCTTGTCATGTCTCACCAAGTTCAAGTGTAAGTACCTACTTGTGCAGCCTTACCTTATCTTTATTACAGCCTTACCTTTATTACATAGCATCTCCACAGTATAACGATAGGTAGCTCAATGGTTTAATAGTGAAGTTGTGCGAACAATATCTACGGCTGAAATATTAACTTGTCAGGTTCCGCTCAGGCTTGGAAGTTATTATTCTGCTAGAGTTTGGTAATGGTAATCAGTTGGTAATGGAATTTACATTCCAATAACATTGACAGAGGTTCAAAGTAACTGTTAGTTGGATAGTTGAAGAGCCCTTCAAGCCACGCTGTAACTACCTACCCATAGGATCTTAAACATACATACATATCGTCACGCTTGTCCCCCGAGGTGGCTGGTGGAGGTGTAATGCAACACCCACACTTCGCCGGACGATATTCAGTCCCAAATGTGACAGGGGGCGAGCCTGTCGCCATACACCGGGCTCCAGTCATGTAGCAGATGACATACAATACGCACATATGTTCACACAATGAGCAAATTGGTGCGTGCGTCGGCTGGGAAGCCTATAAGATGTTCCTACATAATTATTATGTAGGTAGGTAGTTATAGGTACTACAATTGTGTATTGTATACGTAACCGACGTGCGTGTGTCATAAAACTGGAAGAAGCAAAAGATGTATACCAGGATCGTAGCAAGTGGAGAGAAGTGGTCTCTGCCTACCCCTATGAGGTAGAGGCGTGATTATATGTAGGTAAGTATGTATGTATGTATGTATATATGTATAATATATGTATGTATGTATACGCACTAGTGGTTCTGTGAGCTGTAGGTCTCGCGGCTGACATCTGTCCTCTACAGGTCGCATTCCTCAAATGATTGTCACGAATTTTTGTTTAAATAGATTTTTGTCAAGTCTGTGTTTGGAAAATTTTCAAAATGATTGAGATATGGTTTTTTTTGGAAAAAAAATAAATTAAGATGTACATAGATGCCTCACTCAGCTGAACTTCAAAGCTAGAGTGAATGAGAGAGCTAGAGTGCTAGAGGTCGGCGTTTGACCACCAACTCGCCTGGTGTTAAGCGACGTTGTGGTCTAAGATGGACCTATAAGGTACTTATTCACTCTAGCCTTGAAGTTTTGTAGAGTGAAGAAGTACAAAGACGGCAGTTGAGTGAGGCGCTACAAGTGCGCTACTCCTCAGACCCGTCTTCGGAACGGTTACATCGGACTACATCCCGAAACACGACTAGGTCATTTCACGGCATGGCTTGGTCCGGTTTGGCTTTTACAACAGACTAGGCATGCGTTTGACCACTGTCTCGCCTGATGGGAAGCGTCGACGTGATCGAAGATGTAACACGCTTGCCTAGGAGATACCTATTCACTTTACTCCTAAACAAACAAACTTTACTCTTAAACTATATCACATTATCCTATCCTAATTCTACTCCCGTACCAACTAACCCCCGTCCCGTACTAACTGCCGTCTTTGTACTTCTTCACTCTACAAAACTTCAATGCTAGAGCGAATAAGTACCCTATAGGTCGTCGTGCTCCATCTTAGACCACAACGTCGCTTAACATCAGGCGAGTTGGTGGTCAAACGCCGACCTATTTTACATAAAAAAAAAAAAAAAAAAAACCAATCTTAAAAAATGCGAAAGTGAGTTGTCAAAGCAAAAGACAAACAGTTTGTTTGTCTGTTTGCTTGTTACGCTTTCATGCCTCAACTACTCTACCGATTATTATGAAATTTCGCATACACGTTGTCGGGGATACAGAAAAGGACTAGAGTACTTTTTATTCCGAAAAATTAACGGTTGCTGTGAGACCGCGGATCAAACCGCGGGGCGCAGCTAGTAATATTACAAATGCGAAAGTTGGGATGGATGTATGGATGTTTGTAACTCAATCATGAAGAAACGGCTGAACGGATCTGGATGAAATTTGCCACAGAGATTAGCGCATTCTCTACTTTATAACTCTGAGAGTAACACCGCTGAGCGCAGCTAGCTTATGATAAGTATAGCTAGTAAGTATAAGTAAAAAAAACAGTTTAAAATTAGCGAACAGAAATAAAAAATAAAAACAGAATTTGTAGGAAAAGGATGTAGGTACTTAATAATACTAGCAATTATAGCGATAAGCTTTTATTTACGATGTAATAATGTATAATATGTATATAATAGCGATAAAGCTTTTATGTACGACTACATACATTCCCAACCCAGATTTGTTAGAATTAAACAGCCTATTCCAAATGTACATCGGAGTTATATCTACTCGTACCTAGTTCAGAGATGGCACCTAAAACAACAAACAACTCTCTCACAACATACTACTCTAAACGGTAACGAATCAAGAAGGGGCCAAGGGGCTTAAGCCCCTACCCCTCACATCACCCCACCAAGGATCCACTCTTTACAAATCTTAACTAACTAATAATTGTGTAGTATAAAAACCAAAAAAACAAGCTTTCCGCCTCCTGGCTCCATCATCAGATTAGCTCTGCAATACCAAACTATAGTTCTGTCATCCGAACTAAATATAACATTTCGTCACGCCTTTTCCCCGATGGGGCTGGCAGAGATGTAATACAATACCCACACTTCGCCGGACGATATTCAGTCCCAAATGTGACAGGGGGCGAGCCTGTCGCCATACACCGGGCTCCAGTCATGTAGCAGATGACATACAATACGCACATATGTTCACACAATGAACAAATTGGTGCGTGCGTCGGCTGGGTTCGATCTACATACATATAATGTATAGTAACTACATACGTAGTTTCATTTCAATATGACAATTAGAGTTACGTTAAAATTGACTTTTCTTCTAGATCGTGGTATGCTTTGCAACCGCCTTTATTTCCTCCTAACTACAACCTGGGAATATTTAAGGCCAGAGTGAATAAGCCTTCTAAGTCTTCAAACTTCATCTTAAGCCACAATCCCACTTTACATCAGGCGAGTTGGTGACGTCAACATTGACCTATAGTACTTTCTGTTTAAATCCCCTCTCAAATAAACTCCTGGATCCGTCTCTGACTCTTATAAGTTATTAGCCAACCCAAAGTTACATTTACTTAGTGTACTAAGTATCTCTCAAGTTCTCGTGTTGGTAGTAGTTCTTTACTTAGAAGTAACTTACTTTATATGGTTCCAATATACTAGTAGGTAAGGACAGACACACTATATACGTCTTCTTCTTAATCTTAATATATATAAATTACGTGTCACGTTGTTTGTCCGCTATAGACTCCTAAACTACTTCACCGATTTCAATCAAATTTGCACACCGTGAGCAGTTCGATCTAACTTAACAAATAGGATAGCTCACATATATGTTTATATAAATAATAAACACGAACGAAGTCGCAGGTGACGACTACATTCGCACTTTGGTAATTGTATAGTTCTCCGTATTTATGTTCAATAAAGACTTCATATAACTAAACGAAGTCCGTTTTACGCTACTTGCTATTTCATATCCTACTAATATTATAAACGCGAAAGTTTGTAAGAACGGATGGATTGATGTTAATGATTGGATGTTTGTTACTCTTTCACGCCAGAACGGCTGAACAGATCTGGATGGAATTTGACACAGAGATAGATCTTAGTCTAGAATAGCACATAGGATACTTTTTAACCGCGGGTGAAACCGCGGGGCACAGCTTGTCATCAAAAAATTAACTGTCTGTTCGTTAAATTGTTTTTTTTGAAGTTCATTTTATTGAAGTGTGAATTAGATGTTAATATCTACTAAAAAAAAATCTAAGAGAGCTAATTGTATGCATTAGGCAAGAAATTTGCACCGTGTAAATGGGCCTTTAGTTAGGATTACGATGGTACGGAACCCTTCGTGCGCGAGTCCGACTCGCACTTGACCGGTTTTATTTTGTGTGCATCTACAAGTACCAACATAATTAGTGTGACCCAAAGTCCGGGTCACCATCTCTAAAGGGTTACCCGCAAATTTTACCAAACTACCCACTTATCCATCATTTTGTGGCGAACATTCTCGAAGTAGGTAATTGACGTCACGCATTAACCTACCTACCGTATCCTATCATTCAAAGTCGCTCATACGTCATACCTGCGGTAATGTGATCCCTTAAACCGTTCTCACAGCTTTGTATGGTTTACCTCGTCGGGGCTAAATTAAGAAATTGCTTTGGTGAAAGATAAGCTTCGAAATTAGAGAACTTTTTAGTTTGGAGAAGTCGCAGATCGAAAACAAACATTAGATTAGGTAAATTTTAAAAGTTAGTTACACATATGGGGTCAACTGGGGCTAATGCGTCTGTAGGGCAATTGCGTCTTTCGAAAATTACTGACAAACTCTTCACAAACTAGGCGCCACCTACATCTTTTTTTATCTTTAGTTGCAATAATCTGTACAAGATGGCGTTAGTTGCTTAATTTGAAGGGTTTGTCAGTAAGTCTCGAAAGAGGCAATTGCCCGAGAGACGCATTTTACCCAGTTGAACCTACCTTGCGGGTCTCGAATAAGTGAAAGAGAGTAAGTAAAAGAATATAACGCAGAAGGCGTTATATTCTTTTGTAAAAACTCCCAGAAGGTGGACCGACGATCTGTTGAGAATCGCGGAAGCCAGTGGATGTTTAGTTTTTGAGCCATGTTGTAGAAATAATCGTGTAAGTGAGCCTGTCAAAGAACAAAGAAATGACAATGAAATGACAATGAAATGACAATGAAATGACAATGAAATGATAATGTAATGTGATGATGATAATGTAATGATCACTTTGGATTCCCTAGACTAGACTTAGGTTACGGACACCGAGTAAGTATCTAACATTCACCTTTTTTTCTAATAAAGATCAAGTTACGAGTCTCTTTCCTCCTCGATTACTTTACGCGACCGTCGAGACTGAGACACACCGAGAGGACCTATCAACTCGTATCTACACTGTACTAAACTAATTCTATCACCTCCCTCAATAAAACTAAGGTGGACGCCCTTGAGACTCGTAAAGACTTCTCTCAAATTCTTAGCCGAGAAATTTATTTATTTTATTTTATTTTTACATTTCAGGTCAACCAACGACCTTACAATAACAGAATAGTAAATTTAATTTAATTACTAAAAAAGTCATTTAGAGGGAGACACTTCTAAGAAATATAGTAGAAAAAAAGGAATTGACGCACAAATAGAATGATTAAATAAATAAAATTGAAGTAACAAAAAAATGAAATAATAAACAACGCAAAATAGTAATTTTTGAAAAAAGAATGAACTAAAAATAAAATCACCTTTATATAAAGTTAAAACTACCACTGACTCACTCACTCACTGACATAGAGAAACCTAAAGGGTATACGCAGGGGTGGTGGGGGAAAAGTGAGTATGGGGTCGTGTAGGGGTTGGTTCAGAGGGCCCGGGAAAAATCCGAAATTGGAACTTCTCCCTACCCTGATGGTAGTATGCCCTCGTATCTCGGAAACCAAAAAAAAATTTACTAAAGCACTTGAAATAAAAATGAAGGCAATCTTGGGAATTTTCAGAAGCAAAAAAAAAAGATGGCCGCCATACAAAAAAAAAAATCCATACAAAATTGAAACGTGAATAACTCGGAAACGGTTAAAGTTGTAGATAGTCTGCTTGAACAAATGTCATAGGGGATCGAGGGGGCTACCAGGTGGGGGTCATAAAAATCCAAGATGGCGGATTCAAAATGGCGGCCAAATTTCATAATGGTCCGAGAGGTCTGATTTTTTGCATCCGGGGGTTTTTGGGGTATCTAATTCCATTTCTGAAATAAAATTTTGAAAAAGTGTTTTTTTAATATGGCTGCCATACATTCAAATTTTTCCATACACGGCGAAACCTAATGGGTACAAGGGGGGGGAAGTGGTCGTATAAGGGGTGTTTCACAGTCTCCGAAGAAAATCCGAAATTGGAACAATTACCTACTTTGATGGTGGTATGCCCTGGTATCCCAGAAACGGTGCTTATTTTTGGTAGAGCGCTTGAACTAATATTTTAGCAACTCTTGGGACCTTTCAGGAGAAATAAGAAAAAACATGACTCCCATACAAAAAAAAATTCTCCATACAAAATTGATACGTGAATAACTCGGAAACGTTAAGTTTTATAGGGAGTGCGTTTGAACAAATGTCATAGGGAATTAGAAGGGCTACCAGGTGGGGATAAAAAAAAACCATATGGCGGCCAAATTTCAAAATGGTCGGAGAGGTCTGATTTTTTGTATCTAGGGGTTTTTGGGGACCCCGATTCCAGTTATAAAAATAAATTAAAAAAAAAAAAAATTAACATAGCTGCCATATTGTTCGATTTTTTTCATACATTTTAGGGGTCGCCGCAGAATGACTTTTCGCAGATACTTGCGAGGCCGGAGGCCGAGCCCCAGCTGCGAGGCCGAAGGCCGAGCAGCAGCACTCGAACGGTGCAAGGCGAGGCCGAAGGCCGAGCCTTGCAGCGTTCGAGTACAACTATATTTGAAGTCGAATAGGTCACATTAGCGAGGCCGAAGGCCGAGCCCCCAATCGCGAGGTCGCAGGCCGCGCCCACCGATGCGAGGCCGTAGGCCGAGCCCCAGCTGCGAGGCCGAAGGACGAGCAGCAGTACTCGAACGGTGCAAGGCGAGGCCGGAGGCCGAGCCTTGCAGCGTTCGAGTACAACTATATTCGAAGCCGGATAGGTCACACTTGCGAGGCCGAAGGCCGAGCCCACAGATGCGAGGCCGAAGGCCGAGCCATAGCTGCGAGGCCGAAGGCCGAGCCCCAGCTGCGAGGCCGAAGGCCGAGCAGCAGTATTCGAACGGTGCAAGGCGAGGCCGAAGGCCGAGCCTTGCAGCGGTCGAGTACAACCACACACAGTCAACTTCAGGGCACCCCAACTTCAGGGCACCCCGACTTCAGGGCACCCACAAACGCGGGCCGCTTGCGGCCCGCGCACCGCCCAAAATACTAGTTTTTATATAAAGATAAATAAAAGACATTGTGAAAGTTTTTGAAGAAAATCCGAACATCATAAAACACAATAAGTTTATGAGAATGTGTACCTATTTGTTTGAATGAATAAATACATAAAATATCGTCACGCTTTTCCCCGTGGGGGCTGGCAGAGGTGTAATACAACACCCACACTTCGCCAGACGATATTCAGTCCCAAATGTGACAGGGGGCGAGCCTGGTGCCATACACCGGGGTCCAGTCATGTAGCAGATGACATACAATACGCACATATGTTCACACAATGAACAAATTGGTGCGTGTCGTCGACTGAAAGGAAAGCCAACTACGCTATCACTAGACGTTGAGAGTCCAATAATCCCAACTTTAATACAACAACTCCAAGAATATGCTCATACCGAAATTCTTAAATTTATGATACACGACCGAAAATCAAATCGCGAAAAAATATTACAATACATTTATTTTTTAAACAATGGCTGTTCGCATTTCGTATTATACTATCAAAGCCAAATTCTGAATCCCAGGTCGAAAAATCCTTTTCCCCAAGGCAGTAATGTACGCATTCTGTTCAGATTTCCAATAAGTACTTACTTTTCATTTTCACGGTTGACCTGACTAGTGACGAATTTCGTGAGAAGTAATGAATTTAGCCGAGGGATCTAAGTTCAATTTATTTCTGAGTATCGAGGCTGAAATATTACTGCTTTCCATTCATGCAGAAACCAGGAATCAGAGTTTATTGATAACTCGTTACACGTGACAGTTCAATGGAGTTAATTCAATGGAGCTGTCATAATTATCAGCATCATATTGTCATTTCATGCTCGTACGTTCTTTCCTCTTCTTCTTATACGGTTGTTCCACTTTGACGATGTTTGAAATGTATTCTTCACTTTCGCTTACACTCGAAATGTTTGCTTCGCCTTACTTAAAGATAAAATGTTGTTTAGGGGCTCAGCTACCCATGTCCGTATGAGTGTATCCTATTCTGATTCCCTACACGTGGTCCCCGGGTAGTGCTAACCGGGTAGCAAACTCTGCGGTGGGAGGCTTCGGCCGTGGCTAGTTACCACCCACCGGACCAAGCCATGCCGTGAAATGACCTAGTCGTGTTTCGGGATGTAGTCCGGTGTAATCGTTCCGAAGACGGGTCTGAGCAGTAGCGCACTTGGAATGTTCGTTGCGAACATTCCAAGTAGTTCTGACATTCTTCAACAACATTCAGTCGTTCGTAACGCACTTGCTGAACTGAACCGTTGATGTTGCGTTTGTCATTGAAAAAACAGGCGAAAAATGACTCAGCTCTAACGTTTCACAAACGTATCACCGGTAGTCCAGCTGGCACGTTTGTAAGACATTAGTGTTACTGAGCCGTAGCCCGTCAGATTTTTCATGACAAACGTAGCAACAACGGTTTAGCTAAGCATCGGCTATAAGGTTAGCTGAATTATCCCCTAGTTGTTCAGTGTTTTGACTTTTTATTTCTTTCAAATAAGCTTGCTTGAAAATCACAGAACACTGATTAATTATTGCGAGGCTATATGCAACGTTTAATAGTAACGGGGTTAACATTTATTTGAGTTTTTGTAATTGCGCTTTAATAGTCTCGGTAATATTTTTTACGTATTTTTAATAAATGGCTTGAAAGAATTGTTAAGTTGTGCTCACATCCACATAGCGTGCAGGCGTGCGGCATTCGTGAGACGCATATTTGCCGCGCGACTATTTTTTACCAATTTGTCTTTTTTTCGTACGACATTGATTAAAACTTAGTGGCGACACATATTCAGAAACTACGAGTAAATATTCCTATAATTCCCATCTTAATATATATAAATTACGTGTCACGTTGTTTGTCCGCTATAGACTCCTAAACTACTTAACCGATTTCAATCAAATTTGCACACCGTGTGCAGTTCGATCTAACTTTACAGAAAGGATAGCTCACATATATATATAAATAACAAACGCGAACGAAGTCGCGGGGTGACAGCTAGTTAGTTAATATAAACAGCTACATGACGCCGTGCCAGTAAAATGGCTTCATAAGTTCATACAATCCAAATGCGTGTTTTGTCGCCATACGGCAGTAAGCGATAGCAGTAATAGTGTATGGCTCTGTGATAAAATACGCATTAAGGGTCTAGTGACCACTTTAGACTAACTTCGTATTGGCTAAAGGTTTTCTATAGCCATTTCATCTAGACGAAGATGACGAACGAAGACAGCAAGTAAAGATATTGACGAGCCTCTAAAGTCATCTCCAGAGTGACAAAGTGCAATTGCAATTTTTTTTATGACTTTTGCATTGCTCTTATCATTCTTTATTATTAAAAAAAATCCTTTGTATCGTGGATTAATTTAAAGTTTATGATATATACAACCGTCCTATGCAAAGAGAATTTTGATTTGTTTTGTCTATCTATTTAATAAATCTATCAAAAGTGATCCCTTACAAATGCGGATATTTTTCTCAGCTCTATTTTATCTTGAAGACATTTTTTTAAGCCAAGAACATAGGGGCGGAGATGTGAATAATTTAATTTTACATGCCAAATTTCACTATATCATGACAAATGGTTTCTAAGAAATTTAGCAAGCGCGTTTGTATGGAAAATTCAGAGCGTCGCGGAACCCTTAATGCATGGACCCGTTGTCGACGACAGTGGGTCGAGGCTACTTGAACGACGCCAATATGACGCCAGACAACTCATTAAAAACACGTAACTACAACTCACATCCCATGTTACTAAAACAGGGAACACAAAACAAACGTTATTTACGAGTTTGTGTATATATTTGTTCTTTTTGATTTTTTCACATACTTACCGCCGAATCATAACATAACATAATGTCCCGCCTTTCCCCCGAGGAGGCTGGCAGAGGTGTAATCCAACACCCACACTTCTCCGGACGATATTCAGTCCCAAATGTGACAGGGGGCGAGCCTGTCGCCATACACCGGGCTCCAGTCATGTAGCAAATGACATACAATACGCACATATGTTCACAATGAACAAATTGGTGCTTACCGTCGGCTGGGTTTGAACCCGCTCCCTCTGGCTTGAGAGGCAGGCCTTCCGAAATCCGAATCAAACAAGCATTAGTTATGCAGTTTTTGGCATTCCTTTTTTACACTTTACCTAAAACCTGTTGTGAGCAGCTTCCCTAGAACAAATCTAACAACGTATAATGCTATTAATTTAGTTTTTTTTTTCTAAAACAAAATTATTTAAATTAGTGTCCTAAATTACATAATTATAAAGTTGCTCGGTTTCATATTAAATGGAACACTAACCTTAGAAGTTGGCTCTTGTGCCTACCTTTAAAACACAAAGTTAAGCTTTTTCATTTATGTTTTTTTTAGTAATACCTATTTACCTATGTATTTTGCAACAAATTACGAGTAGGTATAGGTATTGTGTGTAATCACTAAAAACAAGTATTTTATTTGAGCCTAGTTTGATATGAAGAATTATGATGATCAGGTGCAAAAAAATACAGCTGGTAGAAAAAACAACCTATTAAAGTATGGCCAAAGTACAATTTTGAAAATCATCCTCGTTTTAGAAAAAAAACCACAAAATCTATCTTCTTAAAAAAACATTTTAATGTAGTTCTCTAAATTTTCAGCGATTACACCATATTTTTTATTATTATCAAATAACCAGATTAGTTAACTAAAGTTTAACCGAGCAACTTATTCTTATTTCCAATATACTAAAAACGGCAAGGAAATGTAATTCTAGGCGCCGATCTCATGTTACCATCAAAAATGATTTACGATTTTCAACTCTAAATAAAACGGGTTACGTAAACGTATGTGTGGGTAGATCGTTGAATGACCGAGCCTTAGCCATGATGCAGAGAGGCTGTCTTCAAAAGGTTTTAAGCCAAATAACAACAGCCCTGAAGGGCTATTCCTAAACGTGAGACGAGATTTTATCTTGGTCACTCTCACACCCATGACGTTTCAAACGAGAGCAACAAGGACGAAAAAAAGTAAGATGTAAATCTCAAATCTCCCCTGTACGTACATGCCTCTTTCTTTGTTACCGTTCCCCGCCCGGAATCAAAAACAAGTGCCTAAAAACGTAAACGAAATCTCCCGGGAAATGTTACTTACAACATTAACAATAAAACTCGTTTCGCAGCTCAGCTTTGGGGCCGCTGTCGAAACTTGGAAGCTATTACCCGCTCTCATTGAATCAGGGAAGGTCGCCGGTGTCGACGGGGTGGTCTGGCGGGGTAACCTGTGATAGCTGCTTTATTATGTTACAGGGGTATCTACGGAATCGATTTAGGAACACCTACCTAGTTTACGAAATGTAGGACATGCGGTGGACCATTTTGAGCGAATGCAGTGAAGGCAAACGGCAAACGGCTGGCGGTTAATATGGCTCGCTACACAAATACTCAGATGCATATTACATCTAAGCGTCTTTTTGTCTTTTTTTTCTTGTTAATCTGATGTAAACTAATCAAATGTTAAATAAATTTTTTCTTTAGTTTACTTTAATTTAGTTAGAAAGTACTTCACAATGGTCACTTGCTCTAAAGATTTATATAGATAATGATGAGATTATGAGATAATTGCCTAAATCCTTAATCTGCTCGTAGTTATTTCCTACTAAATTTTATTTTACACAAACCCTAAGCCATTCCATAGAAGAATCTTAAGAGGGCCGCGACGCTCTGAAATTTTCATAGGCGCTTCTCAATTTTCTTGAAAACCATTTGTCAGATTATCATTAAAAAAAAAAAAACACTTTGTCACTCTGTATAGGTAACTTTAAAGGCTCGTCAGTATCTTTACTTGCTCTCTTCGCTCGTCATCTTCTTCTCGACAAAATGGTTATGGAAAACCTTAAGCCAATGCGAAGTTAGTCTAAAGTGGTCGCCGGACTCTTAACTTAATAAGCCCGATAAGCGAATATTTCGCTAAAAGTAGTTTAAACCCAGATAAAGAAGAACTTAGGCAAATCTTACATTTAGTACAAGTGGCCATTAAACTACTACCTGTACCCACTTAAAAGTAGGCACACGTCTAGACGATTAAACTTTGTATTCGGAAATATAACTTTCATTTATATTCTGACGTAACATTTACGTAACTAGACCTTCGAAAGTCTACTTAACTTTATAAGGTCTGCTATACTTACGTAAATACCTACATAAACTTTACTTACGTAAAAGCCTTCAAGACCTTTTGTTTAGCAATCCATCCATTTCGTCTATTGAAAGCCGTATAACAATACAAAATAATATGTTCTTGAAACGCTTGTTCTGTTATTGGAGGCACGTAACACACAAGTTGTTTGTTAAACTTTTCCTTGAGACTTGAAAATATTCAATAGATACTACGAAAAACGGTTCGTTGGAAGTAATCATCAATTCAACTTTGCTTCAAATTTTGTCAAGATTAAGGACCGCATGCTAAAACCACGCTCAGTCTTGAATCTAGATTTTAAACTGGTTTTAACATACATAAAAACAGTTTTAAATCGAGATTCATGAGAGCGATGATCCAAGCGCTGTTTCTGAATTCTGAATACGTTACCTATCGTAGCAAAGTATTATTACCTCCTTTATATTATAATACATAGAAATAGTATTTATGTTTTTTATACTGGACTTGAAATTTCGAACTGGCATAGTAGTAAGTACGTACACCGTGAGGATGCTCGCTAGCACACTCTCACTCCCACGTAGTTAGAGTAAGCACTGAAAAAGACATTTTTTTTTTCGAATACTCTATACTGTTGGCCACTCAGGCCTCGACAGCGTATCGGGCATTAAGCCAGCACAGATGGCAGAGGTCCATAAATAATGTCCCTCAGTTTCTTGCCTGTTCTTCTGAGTAGAGGCTCTTTATCCGAACAAGGCGGTCGAGTCTATTTAAATAATTTTGACGTTCATAAGAGTATCTTTGATACCTAAATGGAATAAAAACATTTTTGACTTTGACTTTGACTTTGAATGCTTACGACTGTGGGCGACGAGCGCAAAGCACCTTTAAGGTACGACCTCGGCTTGGGCTGTCGCCGAGGGAGGGGCGTCGAATTGCCCTTAAAAAGACAACACGCGCTTTGTGTTAAATATACGTCGTCAAAAAAAGGAAAGGATTAGGTTTAAACATTTTTCTATGTAGCCGGGCTACACTCAATTTTTTGCCGTAGATTGCTTATCTGGCCGTCATTGCCAGCAATTTTGCCGGTAATAGTATTGCAGCTAGATATTACAGCAAAAATATGGCACGTCTAATAGTACTTTTAGTGGTTCAAGTTCATCTGAGTCCACAATAATCTGAGGGCCGTATTCAGAAACGACGCTCATCATGAATCTCGATTTAAAGCTGTTTTTATGTGTGGTAAAACCAGTTTCAAATCGAGATTCAAGACTGAGCGTCATTTTAGCATACGGGCCTAAAACTCTTCTTATTAATGCTATCAGTGTTTACCTTGATAAATCCTACCCTCAGCTGTGTGAAACTTTCCAAAGCAAAATCCTAAATTCGCCACTAAACCTAGAATTAGACTTGCTTTCTGATAGTTTAAATCCCGCGGAATTCAGTGGAAATTACGATTTTAATCTCTTTCCTTCGTCTGAGTTTAATCCGTATTTTGTCCAATTGACATAAAGCTCATTTTACAATGTACAAATTTTTTAAATCCCTCGTCAATTCTGCGGAAATGTTAATTAAGTATCTTCTTATTTCCTATTCCGACGGCACGCACCAATTTGTTCATTGTGTGAACATTTGTGCGTATTGCATGTCATCTGCTACATGACTGGAGCCCGGTGTATGGCGACAGGCTCGCCCTCTGTCACATTTGGGACTGAATAACGTCCGGCGAAATGTGGGTGTTGAATTACACCTCTGCCAGCCCCCTCGGGGGAAAGGCGTGACGATATGTTTTAGGCTTATTTCCAATTAGCTAGGCCCGTGGTGTTATCCGCAGTTAAAAAATAACCCAGCTATACCAGACTATAATCTATCTCTGTGCCAAATTTCATCCAGCTCCGTTCAGCCGTGAGAGCCGTGAGTTCCATCCATCTAAGCTTTCGCATTTAGAATCGACCGAGCGAGCTAACGTTTTTCGCTAACGTTTTCTTGGTCGGTGAAGACGCTTCGAACGCCGAGGTCTATGCTTTAGCTTTTCGCATTTGTCAAGAGATCAAATTTTGTGAATAGGTTCGATGATTTTACAGTTTTTTTTTTAAATGGCGGAAATACGATTTTTGTAAGTTAAAATTTCTTAGCTTTTAATTTTTAAGGGACAGCTGGACAGAAGCCGGCCGCGAGATCTTCAGCTCCCAGAGCCTCTGACGAAGTAGCATGCTTAATCGTAATGTTTTTATTCCACCCAAAGGTTGTCTGAAAGAGATCGCTCTTAAGCGATATGACCGCCCATTGCGCCTATATGTTTGAGGGTTTAGTTTAGATTTATTTGTAATAGCTGCGCCCCGCGTTTTCACCCGCGGTTAAAAAGTATCCTATGTGCTATTCTAGACTATAATCTATCTCTGTGCTAAATTTCATCCAGATCTGTTCAGTTGTTCTGCATACATACATGAAAGGGTAACAAACATCTATCCATCCATCCATCCATTCTTATAAACTTTCGCGTTCATAATATTATTAATTAATTAATATTAATATAAATGTATTGTATTTTATTTTTTTATTATTATAATATTATTTAGTAGGACAGGATAGGATAGAATTTGGTGTCAATAAAGGGTTTATGTATTGTATTGTATTGTATTGAAGTAGGAAGTATAGTATTTGTATTTTCTATATCACAACACAAAAATGTTAGTAGTCGATAAATATTTGATTCATAGCACACTCACAAAGAGACATCCTAAGTTAAAAACTTTCATATTATTGGATTTCCATGTCAAACTCCGCCGGGAAAAGGCTTGTGAGAGTGCGTTCCATTGAATGTGTTCGGAAGTGGATTTCTCTGAAACTCTGACACTTTATAAGTTATTAACGATGTTCCCTGGCTTTGCTCAGATAAATTCATAATGAATGTATCTAGTAAATTATAGAAAGACGTGGTTTGCACACATTATGCTTTTATGATACGGGAATTACTCACGTACAGTTAAGAGGGCCGCGACTCTCTGAAATTTCCATATAAACGCGCTACTCAAATTTCTTGAAAACCATTTGTCAGATTATGATGAAATTTAGCATGTACAATTTAATTAACTCCGCCCCTATGTTCTTGTTTTTTCTAAAACGTTCTCAAGCGAAAATAGAACTATGAAAAATATCAGCATTTTTAAGGGGTCTCTTTCGACTGATTTATTCAATAGGTAGACAAAGCAAATCAAAAATTCCATTACATTACATTGTTTACATCATTAGCTGTTAAATGAATCCATAATACGAGGGAAATTCTTAGTTATTTAAGGATGATTACAGAAGTGCAAAAGTCATAAAAAAACTGAAATTGTACTTTGTCACTCTGTAGGTAAGTTTAGAGGCGGTAAGTTCGTCAGTATCATTACTCGCTCTCTTCGCTCGTCTTCTTCTTCTTCTAGACGAAATGGCTATAGAATACCTTAAGCCAATGCGAAGTTAGTCTAAAGTGGTCGCCGGACTCTTAAGTCTGTTATTCCGGCTGTTGTTTCAACCGCATTCGGTGGTGTATATCAAGGCGAGTGCGCGCGCGCGACTGCGTCTCACTTAGCACTAAAAACTATAGTAAGAATAAATGACGTATGTCGTATTTGAGTAATTCCTATATTTTAAAATCATAATGTATGTAGTACTTTCAAAAGATGTTACTTACTTTCTCTCCCGCACCCATCAAATAGCTATAACTCTAAAAGTTTTTAACTTGGCAATAATTTTTTTTTGCAGGCAAGTCTATATAATTGGTTTTGTAATTATAATAATTTACCTTTGATATCAATTTCGATTTGTTAGCAGATCGGCGTAATTACCTATGTTGACTTACCTGCTCACATCTGCTTGCCAGCTATACACAGAAATGAGTAGGCGAGCCTACCTAGGCATATTCTGTGTGTTAAAAACTTTCAGTTGAGAAAAAATTCATTCGGTTATCAAAAGAGTGAAGATGATGAAAGAAAATTAATTAAAATTAACTTGACCACGTACCGGCAAGCGCAGCGTAGGACGTCCATATACAAGGTGGATAGATGACCTTGTCAAGACCGCAGGATCGCGCTGGATGCAGGCCGCTACCAACCGGTCTAATTGGAGATCTATGGGGGAGGCCTATGTCCAGCAGTGGACGTCCTATGGCTGATGGATGGATGTTTATGTGTATGGAAATTGGAAAAAGAGAGATAAGGTCAGCCGTAACAGTCTTAGAAAACCGTAGCCAGTGCTACGACCCATGGCTACAGCTACGAGCTCGCAGCCGTAGCTTGCGTGTATAGTCCGTTCACTATAACTTGTCCCTTGACAAAATATAATTGCCTCTGTCTATGTTTGTCAGTGGTCATCACTTGCTGCTAGAGCGAGTAAAAATACGGTGTCCCAGAGACTTTTTATAGCGAACAGCTGTAGACTATGTAATTTTAGGCTTGAGAGCCGTAATACACGGCTGTTGCGTGGTATTGGCAAAACTAAAACCACCTTTTTTATCTTCAATGATTAGGCTGCTTATGTTTAATCGTCATTTTGTCTGATGTTTAGCAATGAAATCTCATCTATCATCACCCTCTCCTCTATGTTCATCACCTTAGATTTAGCAAACTCATGTGAGAAAAACTGATACGGATGACAAGGCGGCATGGCCATGTTGGCTTTAGCCTGCCCTACAGGCTGAAAAAAATAGCAATAATACGGCCTACGATGGAGCACGCTTACACATAGAAGAAACCCTAACAAAGAAGTTTACATGGCCTGTAAAAAAAATTGAATCACTCAAGACTTTCTTTTGGTCAAACCATTTTTGTTAACTTCACTAATAAATTTCACTAGAGGTAATGTTAATATTGACATAGCTTGGAATTTGGGATCCTCCGACAGACCAACTTGGTAAAAACGTTCGAAGTTTAATTTTCCAAAGACACTCTTCTAAAATACCTACGCATCCAAAATTGAAAAAATTCCGTCAAGTACCGATGGATTCCTTCACAAGCGACTCTCACTCATTCGGAAGACTTAACTAAGGCGGATATCCTTCAAACCTTCTACTAACTTCAACGTTACTCTTTAGAACTCTGTCACTGCATGTTAAATCCCCACATTCTTGCTCACAGCCTCAAGTCGATTTGAAATTAATTGACTGCGACAAGGTTGTACGATGTGAAGCTGAAAAATTACTGTCTTCTCTCCATAGCACTTACGAATTCTAATGTAAAACGTATACATGTAAATTAACATAACGCTTCGCTTCATTGATAAGGCTTTATGACGTCGTAATAGAAGCTATTTTCGAATGATTAAAGGCGTAGATTGTAGCATGTATGGTAAACATTTGCTGGATTTTGATTTATGTTTTACGCCATGCGGCGATCTGATATCTTATGAAAATATACTATAAATGGTTGCTATTACGTGGTTAGACTAGAATGAAAATATAGCTACATATTAAACGGAGAGTATATATATAGATTAACATTTTATTGATAACCACAAATTTTGTTACTGTTTTATTTTGTATTTTGTTGTTTGAGTGTTTTGTGCGACAAAATATTTTTTTTCTTTCTTTCTTTCAAATAAAAAAATAGGTACTAGAGTGCCCACCATGACATTTTATTGCCCATTTCGACGTTGCGCGGTGATACGACTAGCGTTCGCGCAGCGTCGACAAAACGTAACCATCATGAAAAAGAATATTGCCCAGAACATTAGAATTTAGTTCTAAACGTTATTCTTGTCACTTAAGAGCGATTTCTGCCAGACAAAAAAACTTTGAACTTCTCACGTTTTCGTTGTATCCTGCCTGCCTTTTAAGTATTTAGAGATACTTAACGAATAGTAAAAAGAACCCCGCAATGATAAAACTTCGATGTATGTCTGTCTGTACCTATGTTTCTAATAGAATCACATACTTTTTCATATCACGTGTGTAGTGTAAACGTAAAGCATTGCCTTCCAAGGGAGATGAAGTTGTATGAAACTTTTTTATAAAACCCAAGGGATTTTTCGAACAAGGAGGTTAAAATTGAATAAAAACTCAGCAAAGGGACGAGTTAATCGAAAATCGAACTGGCCACCACAAAAAAAAAAAAAACTACGCAAATGCATGACATTTGAAAACAAAAAAAAGCGCTGGTATTTTTTCTCCTCATTTTTGGCGCCGCACGTCGAATACATTTACCAGTGTCTAGTAAATTACGTATTTTTTCGTTGTAATGATAAATAAGTGATTGTAACGATAAAACACTCTCCTTTAAAATGGAGTTTTGTAGAGAACACGTAAAGTACACGCGTTTCGCAATGATTGTACCATTTGCCCACACTCGTGTCCGTTAACGAACCGATAAAAAATCCAACATTTATTCTCGAAGAATCACAACTTTTAGAAAATAATAGGTACCTATAAAGTCAGAAGCCTTGATAGCCTAGTTGGGGAAGGCCCGAGGGGAAGAGAGCGTAAGCTCGGGGCGTGGAAGAGTACGAAAGCGTCCCCTTAGACCCGACATTTTGCGCCGAGTTGGAACACCCTTGGGTTTTTAGTGGGTGGGCCGTCAGTGGTGGGATTCCCACATAACCCGGGCTGTTGGTGGTATTCATAAAGGATTTTCCCAAGGTAAAAAAAAAGGCCCGCCTCTCAAACCAGAGGGAGCGGGTTCAAACCCAGCCGACGGCACGCACCAATTTGTTCGTTTCGTGAACAAATGTGGGTATTGTAACATCTGCTACATGACTGTGTATGGCGACAGGCTCACCCCTGTCGCATCTGGGACTGAATATCGTCCGGCGAAGTGTGGGTGATGTATCACACCTCTGCCGGCCCCCTCGGGGGAAAGGCATGACGATATGTTATAAAGATACGACGCGTCTTTTTTGGTTTCCAGACGAAATTTTAAAAAACGGTGTTTGATGTATAACATATTTTCTCAGTTCCTTTTTATTGCTTCGCTGAAGGTGTGAAAAGTATTAGCCTCTGGGATAAAGCAGTGTCTTCCGTCTTGGGCGGCTTGAACCCCTTGCTTCACTTAGGACTCTACATAACTCCCTCGCTTCACTCAGGACTCTACATAATTCCCTAGCTTCGTTTGGGCATTATGTTATAATTACCTCGCTGCGCTCGGGAGTTAACTCTAGGGGCCTTCGTTACTAAGCCGCCCGTGACCTAAAACACTGCTTAACTCCCTCGGTGTAGATAGTAGATTATGCTACTATTATTATATTACAAATAATTTTTTAGTAATTTTGTTTATTTTTTTCTAGTATTACATTCACGAAATTAACTAACAATAAAGCTATTACTTTTTTTTAAATTCTAACTCCTCAACTGCGTTTAAAAAGAAAGTTCGTTCCTTTGTTTGTTTGTTATGCTTCCACTCCATAATGACTCAATCGATTATGATGTTATTTTGCATAATATATTCGTCGTCAGGGATACTTATAACGACATAGAGTACCTTTCATTCCGAAAAAAATTAGAGTTTTTGTGGGACCGCGGGTGAAGCCGCGAGGCGCAGCTAGATTTACATAAAGGTTTTTTAATAATCATAATTTTAAAGAAGAAACCGTTCCGAAGACGGGTCTGAGCAGTAGCGCACTTGTAGCGCCTCACTCAACTGCCGTCTTTGTACTTCTTCACTCTACAAAACTTCAAGGCTAGAGTGAATAAGTACCTTATAGGTCGTCGTGCTCCATCTTAGACCACAACGTCGCTTAACATCGGGCGAGTTGGTGGTCAAACGCCGACCTATTCTATTAAAAAAAAAAAAAAAATCCAGAATTAGACATCAGACTCTAGAAGGGGCACTGTTTTCTAGGTTCACAAAAAGGTTTTACGATTTGAAAGAGTATTATAATGATAAAAAAAAGATTGCGCGGTTCTGAGATCGCATCACATTGCACACCCGACTTGGGTCTACTGTTAAGACTATATTTAAATTAAGACCTTTATACACAGTTTTGCAATAAATTATTCTTATTCTTATTCAGAAATATCTCTAAAAATACGACACGTCTCCAACACAAACGGACATCCAATTCGCCGGTCAAAGGTCGAGCGAATAGAATAAACTGTGGATTCAAAAGCGTGGTCGGATCGAATAAGCCCGTTAGTGGCTGCCGCTCTGAAGCGACGGTTTTTAAATTAAATTTGTCTCGAAAACGTCGGCTTTAAATCCGGTTAGCCGTCCGTCCACTTACAAGCTCAGCGCTGGATCACCTCGCAGTGGTTTAAATTTATCAAAACGCTATAAGATATAATAATAATAATAATCCATTTATTTTAGGCAATTTAACTTGCATACAATGCAAACTACAGAGGCCCATAGAAAATAAATACCTTACAGACTACGAGTAACATACATATAAATAACATCAATAGAATTAACTAAATCTTCTGTGCTTTTGCTCCCTGTGCGGCCTCCCAGTAGCGCCGGAACACTAGCCCTTTTGGCCAGAAGTCAGGCGAGCGTAGTGCTGCCTTGTTTTTCGCTGGAACCCGTAGTAAGTAAGACTTGAAATAAGTATTACGGACAGTCGACTCCAGGCGCTGCATCGCTATCATGTTACTACCATACCGCTAATGTTATTATAGTCTAGCTAGACGAATTTCTAACCAATAAATCATTCATAGAATAAATCCAGTCTGCTAATAATGTTGCCATACCCCATCACGGTCATTATTTGTTACCGTTTATGTGTTTTACTTATAAGAACTACATTATGTTAGCAAAAAGTTATTGACGATTGAGTATTAAATGAAAAAAGGAATAATACACTGTGGCTTTGAATCATCTGCTGGCGGGCTGACCGCGAATATCCGCCCTAAAAGTACGATCTAAGCACATTGAGTTCTATTACTATGTAGTTAAAAGACGCCACACATCACTACTAAGTTACGTTCAAGTGCAGCCATACGGCTACACTTCACTCAGATGCTTGCTAGGTCTCGAGCGCCCAAGTCGCTTTCGATCTTTTGGTCACGAGAAAATTACGCATTAAAAGCTATCTAGCGCTGCGTGTTTGTTCTGTGTGGTTTGGATAAAACAGATTAATTATTGTTTCAGCGCTAAAGCAAAACTTTAGTTAAAGTTATTTATTTTATATGGGGTTCTGTAATATGCATTGTAAGTAAGTTATATTACCTGAAATAAATGGATTTCTATTATATTATTTATATTATTGCAATAAAGAGTATATTATGCCACAAGCTTCGTTTTTTCTTTAGCCTAGGTACCTATTGCAAGGCGGTCTGTTTGGCGCTAAAGTTGTAAGTGGATGAAAGGCTTCTACCTTTTCCATTTTACTTTCCGGCCAGTTGTTATTAGAGACAAGTGAGGTGCAATTTTGGAGTAACATTTGCTTTATAAATTGGGTGATGTTAACAAGAGTTTTACCAACTTTAGTACCTCCGACGCGAAATAGAAGGGTCTTATAAGTTTATCGTGTGTATTATGTCTTTATGAGAACACCTATGTGTTTTTTGCTTTGGCATCGTAACTCTCAAACGGATTAACCGATTTTGATGTTTTTATTGTCTGAAAAGTGATTTGATGTGACTGTTCCTAGATGATAGGCGAGATTTAAAAGTTACAATTCATACTTGTTTTTATTCTATACAATACACTTAAGTAACAGACGTTTTATTTATAACTTAAGGCCCCGTATTAAATGAAATAACGAAAACAAGTTTTTTTTTTGCGCCTAGTTTGAACAATTGTGATGATCAGGTGCAAAAAAATACAGCCGGTAGAAGAAACAACCAACTAAAGTTTAACCGAAAAATAATTTTGCAAATCATTCTCATTTTGGAAAAAAATATCAAAAAATGCATCTTCTTAAAAAAACTATCGGAACGTAGTTCTCTAAAATTTCAGCGATTACACCACATTTTTTTCGACTATACTATTAAATAGCCAGATTAGTTCTCTAAAGTTTAACCGAATAACTTATTCTTATTTGTGTTCTTATTAAGATCTATAAAAACGGCAAAAATATGTGTTTCTAGGCGCCGATCTCATTTTATCATCAAATATGATTTACGATTTTCAACTCTAAACGAAGCGTTTTAAGGAAACTTGTGTGTGGGTGAGAAATCGTGCTATGACGGGCCCTTAACGGTAGGTATCTTTTCGGAAAACCCAGCAGAGGTACGGTTCGATATAATATTTGTAGAATTACATTTATTTTATTTTCTATTAGAAAATACAAATCATTTATAATCTACATACTATTTTGTATTACTTTACCTTTGATAAAACATTTTGATTCTTTATTTACTTACTTCCTGCCTCGGTGTTCTCCAGCAATAGATAACCCACCGGACCAAGCCATGCCGTGAAATGACCTAGTCGTGTTTCGGGATGTAGTCCGGTGTAACCGTTCCGAAGACGGGTCTGAGCTGTGGCGCACTTGTAGCGCCTCACTCAACTGCCGTCTTTGTACTTCTTCACTCTACAAAACTTCAAGGCTAGAGTGAATAAGTACCTTATAGGTCGTCGTGCTCCATCTTAGACCACAACGTCGCTTAACATCAGGCGAGTTGGTGGTCAAACGCCGACTTATTGTCCATAAAAAAAAAAATAAAAAAAAATACAAGCTGGGTATCTTCAAAACAAGAGTGAAAAGGCACCTCATGGGCAAGCGTGCTCCATCTTAGACCGCATCGTCACTTTCCATCAGGTGTGGTGTGGTCAAACGTGGGCCTATTCAATCATATTTTTTTTTTATATGATTTTAACAAATATGGTTCTGGTTTTTGCAGAAAAATATACCTAAGGAGTATTTAAGTAATATTTGAATATGGGTTCTTAAAAAAAATGGGAGCAAATTCGGACTGAAATGAAGTACTTATTACTAACAGGATTTTTCAAATCGATTTATATTGAAAAAGTTATGTGGTTACCAATAATATCTTTATAAAAACGTACAGTCGTATTGAGAACGTCCTCCTCTCTTGAAGTCGGCTAAACATTTTTATATAATCGATAGGTATTGTTATTCTTACACGTAAGTTATACAAGGTACTAATTATCATACATAATAATTAATAATAATATCATAAATAATAATTGCGTCTAATTAACCACCCGATTCTTATCGACTGTTACAAAAATTTAGTAGTTACCATGTAAATTAGATTGAATAAATTACCTTCCTTGATAAGAATGATATTTCCTACCATATATAAAAACATAGCAAAATATGTAAGTAAACCAGAAATTTTACTCTGCACATTCTCGTCAAAATAAAAACAATTATAAATCGTATAGCATACAATCAATTTCAACTAGATCCATTGAAGAAACGAACCTAAACAAGCAGACTTTTTCATACCATCTCGCACACAAACACACAATATTACTAATACGATTGAGAAGGCATTATTGAACGCTGTTTCGTTTCTATTAGTTTATTTATTGGCGCATCTTATATAATTATTATGAGTATTAACGAAAGCTGTTCTTCGAATATTGACACTTCAAATACGTAATAAGCTTACCACACGCACAAACTTCACCAGGATTTTAACTGCGCAGGCCAGACTTGAACACGGAACATCGCGCGTGTGGTTGGTAACACTGTACATAGCGCCAACCCAAGGCAAGGCTTACGCGATTTTAGACGTGCCTACGCAAGCCCGGCCTATACGCGCATTACAACAGTACGCGCAGGCCTCAGTTAAGTATGCGCAGTTAAAAATGTGGTGAAGATTGTGCGTGTTGTAAGCCTTTAAAATGGAGTAGATTTCAAGCGGTTTCACAATATTTCCCTCAATTCACAGCAATAGCGAATTTTAGTTTTGCGGTAAGACCTTTGGGGAAAGGACATTCCACACGTGTGACACTAATCTGTCTCATTCAGACTATATCCATGTAGCTTAATATATACCTATCAGATCAGTAATATTTCGCATAAGGTATTAATTCGCAATATGGAACGAGTCTACACGTTATGAATATTCAGCAAGTAATAAGACGATCCTCACACTGTTCCGGGACTCGATGGTGCGTGACAGCGCTGTTTTTAAGAGGGCCGCGACGCTCTGAAATTTCCATACAAACGTGCTACTCAAATTTCTTGAAAACCATTTGTCAGATTATGATGAAATTTAGCATGTACAATTAAATTAACAATATCTCCGCTCCTATGTTCTTGGTTTTTTTTTTCTCAAACGGAAATAGAGCTATGAAAAATATCCGCATTTTTTCAATAGGTAGACAAAGAAAATCAAAAATTCAACTACATAGGGAGGTTGTCTACATCATTAGCTGTTAAATAAATCCATAATATAAGGGAAATTCTTAGTTATTTATGCATGATTACAGAAGAGCAAAAGTAAAAAAAAATTGAAATTGCACTTTGTCACTCTGTAGGTAACTTTAGAGGCTCGTCAGCATCATTACTCACTCTCTTCGTTCGTCTTCTTCTTCTAGACAAAATGGCTATAGAATACCTTAAGCCAATGCGAAGTTAGTCTAAAGTGGTCACCGGACTCTTAATGTTTTGCTGGGGGCCTACCATGACATCGTATTACGCCTAAGTAAGTTGGTAACGGTTGGCTTCAAATTAAAAAAAAATTGGTGGATTACGGATTACGGTTGGCTAAGAACGACCATGGTTGCATTTTGTTGTCGACGCTGAGTGACTACGAATCGCATCGCTGCACAATAAGGTTCATGGTCGCGCAGCGTCAAAAACAGAACGTAACCATCATGGCGATATCTTATCTTGGTAGGCCACCTGCACATACCTGTGCAGGTTCACAATCATTTGGAAACGTTTCTGTTCGTATGCCAAAAGCGTTATTCATTCTTTCGATCGGATTTATACTCTCCATTCCAAAGTTTATTAAAGTAGACTGAGATTCGAACAATTGAGTTTGTGGGATCCGATTGGAAACGTTTCCGAATTGTTGTCCGAATGATTGTGAATAGCACCGCAGAAGTAAAGTAGTTTGTAAAGAAAACGCGTGCAGAAGATACAACATAGTTGTAACGACTCATGTGAGAGGTTTGGCTCGTCGTTTCGTACAAAATGGCCGAGACAAGTGGCAATCGCTTCCTAGCGCTTCTGTTTCAAAACTGCTAAGGCTCGAACGCTAGCTGCTGATTGGACGACTTGACTACACGATCACGTGACATTTTTAAAGCTCGTATTTCACCAGTCTGCAGGTCGCCAGGAACTAATAGGAAGCAATTCCAACTTGTGTGGTGCAGAGTAGTGTCAGACTTCCGACTCGGCTGTAGGGATCCAAAAGTATAGTAGGTGCTACTTTTACTTCATAAAATGTTTTTGAAGTGAAACTTCTAATGTGACTTAACACTCAATACTCAATAATTTATTTCTTCCATTATGGTACATGCAGTTCGATTAAATTGTATCACAAAATGACCGTGATGGGGTATGGCGACATTGTTTGTATTGTACTCGTATTTATTCTATTAAATATTTGTCGGTTAAGAATTCGTCTGTAGAGTATAAAATGCTTTATATCCGGATTTCTGCTCGAATTCTGTCTGGTGGGAGGCTTCGGCCGTGGCTAGTTACCACCCACCGGACCAAGCCATGCCGTGAAATGACCTAGTCGTGTTTCGGGATGTAGTCCGGTGTAACCGTTCCGAAGACGGGTCTGAGCAGTAGCGCACTTGTAGCGCCTCAATCAACTGCCGTTAACACTTCTTCACTCTAGTAAACTTCAAGGCTAGAGTGAATAAGTACTTTATAGGTCGTCGTGCTTCATCTTAAACCACAACGTCGCTTAACATCAGGCGAGTTGGTGGTCAAACGCCGACCTATTCTACATTAAAAAAAAAAGATATCTGTCTTCGTCTAGATAGTCTTTTTAACCGAATCTGTTGAAACTTTGTAAGTAGGTTTGATATATAAGTAAATGTTTGATCGAGAATGTTCTAAAATGTTGTATATTTATCGAGCCTGTTCACGTCCAGGAATTTGACCTGTAGAGAAGGACAAATGCGCCGTTCTCACTGAGCCACTAATTATAAATCTGTTATATTACGAAACACTCCTATAGCGAACAATAAAACGTACTCGTACATGTTCACGTACGTAACGTACGTGTCAGACGTATTATTAATACATCGTGTTTAAAAATAAAATATAAAAACGGTATTACCTCCCACTTCGCTTTAACCCTCTCACCATGATATGTTATCGGATTCTGATCTGCGACCGGTGACCCGTATTCCACGATAGACATTTTTGACGTGCTCTGATTGTATTTAAAAATAGCTGGTTATTATAATAACCATTATAAAAAACCATTGCTTGGTTATACTGGTAAATTTTCATAATATTTTACAAGTAATGTTGAAATGTTTTAGTTCTATGTAAATGTACTCCTAAAATGGACATGGTCATTGTTACTATTATAGTTTGCTAGGAGTGTTAAAAATAGACAATTCATTAACAATTTAGAAACAATTACTTAGTAGAATTTAAGAGGCCAGCCCCCCACTTTTTGTATGCTAGAAATGTCAAAACAAGACAATAAATTAACAATTTAAAAACAATTGCTTAGTAGAATCGGGCCCAACCGTTTAGGCGTGATTGAGTAATGTTTGGCACAAAGATACGTTAAACCCTGCAATAGTATATGCTATTGCAGGGTTTGCAGCTACCTTTTTTCGCGGCGCGGGTAATAGTCTAGTTTACAATCCCACTTAGCAATAAACGTTGTATTGTCTCGAAAAAATTACAGCCCTTTGTCTTTTTCGAACAAGTTCTAAAATATATAAGAAAGAAGAAAAGAAAAAGACAAAAGACTGCGTAACTATTCCGAAGCTATACAACGTTTATTGCTAAAGGGGCTAGTGTGGTTTGACAAATAGTACAATAAAATACTCCGCCATGTATAGCACGTCATAATATGCCGGTCACGTGGGCAACACGCAGTGACGTCAATCGATGCTAAAGCAAGACCGAAATAAGTCGTTTACGAATAGTACGAAAGAGACGAATGACAATGACGAGTGACGTCGTTACGTGTTTCAAAGTCAAAGGCAAAGTCAAAATAGTTTTATTAAATTTAGGTATCAAAGATACACGTAAGAACGTCAAAGTTATTTAAACAGACTCGACCGCCTTGTTCGGATAAAGAGCCTCTACTCAGAAGAACAGGCAAGAAACTGAGGGGCATTATTTTTTCAAATAATAAATAAATTACAGTCTCACAAATTTTGGCTTACAACTAGGTAATATCTATAAATACTAGTGGCTACTTGGCGTGTGGAAGTGGAAGGCTCCAGACATCTTTATCTTCTAAATAATTCT
The DNA here is from genome assembly GCA_911728515.1 of Peribatodes rhomboidaria. Classification (NCBI taxonomy): domain Eukaryota; kingdom Metazoa; phylum Arthropoda; class Insecta; order Lepidoptera; family Geometridae; genus Peribatodes; species Peribatodes rhomboidaria. Next base: position 7,746,476 of record OU452190.1, read on the forward strand.
TAACCTTATAATTATACCCTCTTTTCATTAATGTTTGCTCCTGGAATGCTAGACCTTGTTTTGGCTCATGGTTCGACTCAATATTTAACTTTACTCAAGCGACTAACCTCCTATATCTTATATCTTTAAATGAGCAATTCTTGTATATATATATATATATATAGGTATATATAATTGGAATCTCGGAATCGGCTCCAACGGTTTTCATACAATTTAGTATATAGGGGGTTTCGGGGGCGATAAATCGATCTAGCTAGGAATCATTTTTAGAAAATGTCATTTTATTCGTGTTTTATCGATAATCAACTTAAACATAAACTTGGAAGAAAAATAACAAAAAGGAGGCGTTGACTCTTCCTGACATCTATTGGCGAATAATAATACTATTTTTTGTGAGCAATTAATTGCTTTAACGACACAACAGCAGATGGCGTTGTTAAGTAACACGAAGTCAATGAGTGTTTGCTTTGAGGTTAGACTAAAATCAAAGGTACTACATATAATTTGAAAAAGTGAGTCTTTGTTCATTTTCTTTATTTCTTTGTAACGCTTTCACGTCTGAACTACTCAACCGATCGTCTTAAAATTTTGCATACATGTTGTTTAGGGTACAGAAAAGAACATAGGGTACTTTTTATCCCGGAAAAATCAACGGTTCCTGTGGGACCGTGGGTGAACCCACGGGTCGCAGCTAGTGCTAATTAAATCGCGAAGGGACCTAAGTGACTGTAACGGTTTATAAATATTATTTTTATTATACCGAACATTCCTTTACTTTTATGCTAATGTGTCGTGGGTTGAAACACAAAATGATATTAGACTAAAAAAATAATATGATATTCATATTACGAGTGCCTATTGTAATGTAGAATGAAACAGAACTGGGGTTCTATTTTACGAGAGATTGGTTTTATTTTATTTGAGATATTTTCTGGTCATTGTCTCTCTCGTTTGTAAAGTCATAGGAGTGAGAGTAACCAAGATAACACTTTACGAGAAAAAAAAGGGTTCCCGTAGTACCAAAATTTATATTTGAAACAAAATATAGGGTCAACTGGGGCAAATGCGTCTGTGGGGCAATTGCGTCTTTCGAGAATTACTGACAAACCCTTTACAAATTCCGCGCCACCTACATCTTTTTTCTATCTTTAGTTGCAATAATCTGTACAAGATGGCGTTAGTTGTCTCATTTGTGAAGGGTTAGTAATTCTCGAAAGACGCGATTGCCCCACAGACCCATTTGTCCTAGTTGACCCTACAAATGTTTTAGACAGGAAAAATGTATTAAAAATTGGACAACACACCAACTACACAGGGTGTTACAAAAATCCTGTTAAATCCGTGAGGTGCGCATTCAGTATCGACTGGAGGATGCAATTATGCTAGTTTAAATTAAATATTGACTATAACAAATTTTTGCACACATCGCGTTTCGCCCTTCAAAAACCGTGAACGCAGCCACTAATTGCGTCGGTTTTATTTGTAAACTGTTCGCGTCGTGCCGCTACTTTGTTAGAATAAAAGCCGCCAACATATGATACAGATTTGTTAACATTTTTGTAAAATTTCCTTTTTTTCTTGCGTTCTTAAACCTTGCTATTTTAAGAGTTTTTTTTTTGGTATTTTTGCATGAATACACTAACAATGTGTGTACATGCCCTTCAATTATATAACAGGGTTTTTTGTAATTTGCTGTATAGTACTAGCTGCGCTCCACAGTTTCACCCGCGGTTCTCTGACTTCTTTTATATACAGGCCGCAACTCGCTGTCAACAACAAAACTGACTCGGAAAAAAAAAAGTATAATTATCGAACCTGCTCACAAAATTTCACAAGAACCAGTTGAGGAATGTGACCTGTACAGGAGGACAAACGTCGGCCGCGAGGTCTCTACAGCTCGCAGAGCTACTAGTGAAATTAGTTAAGAGTAGGTTACTTACCGAAAACCTTAGGATACTTACCGTCGAAAGGTTCTCGAGTGGAGACCACGTACAGGCACGCGCTGCGTAGGACGTCCACCCACAAGGTGGACGGATGACCTTGTCAAGACAGCAGGATCGCGCTGGATGCAGGCCGCTACCAACCGGTCTTATTGGAGGCCTATGTCCAGCAGTGGACGTCCTATGGCTTATGGATGAATGGATGAGGTTTCTTACATAGATAATCAACAAAAACCTAGATAAATGTAGATAATTATATCACCGACACAGCAGTTCCGTGTCTTACACAGTCACTATCGTTTTGTTGTCCCATGTACTTGTACATTGTACTTTTTGTATTTAAGTTACTGTGTAAGTGTCTTTCGTTAATTAAATTATCTTAATCTTATCTTTATCTTTGTCTTTATATGAATAGCGAATGCGTAAATGTGTGCACAAACAAACAAACAAACACGGAAATTGTATTTGGCAAACAGTATCACTGGGTGCCCAAAATACAGGCTTCGCCTAGTTTGGGAACCACTGTTTTTCATTTTGAGTACTCGAACTGAGTGTTAAGTGTCATGTATTTGAATATTGTGATTTTGTATGTATACTTTCATTATTGTCAATAAAAATATATTTATTAAAAAAAATCGTTTAATTAGTTTGGGAGCTACAATACCACAGACTCGCAGGACAACTCGTCCGTTTGCGTCGGAAGTACCTACGAGTAAAATTGCCATCACAAATTCACATCAAAGCAAATTTATCCGGTCAATCATTTCATTACTACGAAAATCCATTATTTCCTCTTCTATAAATGATAAAATTCAAAGATGCCGAGGGGAAATAAAAAATAAGTAAAGCCCAGCATCTATCCCCTATAGACCTGATTCAGGGAACCGTTCGTAATTTCCTCCAAGCCTAATGAATGGATTAAAAGATAAAAATAATAGAGACAATTTTGCGAAGAAAAGATTAAAATATTTTCTTAAAGTCCCCGGCTTATGTTCCTTAATGAATTTCTATCTTGAATCTCGTTGGAGCATGATTATATTGGTGTCGATTCTTTTGTATCTCGTCTATAAAGGGAGACGCAAGAGTCATGCGGCGCGTACAGCGTCGCGTTACGCTGCTCCAATAAATAAAAAGAAAGAAATTAAAACGAGCATGAACACTGAATACGGAGGTATTTGGCGGGAACCGAAAATGTGTTTGTCGTAATTCTGTATAGTTTTCTAAATCTTGTGATTCTTCGAGTGTTAAAGTGTTATAACGGTGAATTATTAACCTTTTCGGTTCGTTAACGTGCACGAGTGTGGGCAAATGTCACAAACAATACAAGTAACAGGTAATATAGATTTTTTTGTCGAATTAGTTTTTGAAATTATACAAAATGAAGCAGATATGATTTCGCAACTTTGAAATAAATAAATAAATAATAAAATAAATTCGGGACACTTCCACGCACGGTCGCCTGACTCCAAACTAAGCAAAGCTTGTACTATGGTTGCCAGAGACTGATATACATACTTAGATATTTTTAAATACATACTTAAATAGATAATTAACACCCAGACATAGAGCAAACACAAATGTTCATCACATAAATGTTTGCCTTAGGTGGGAATCGAACCCACGCCCCCAAGCTCAGAAGGCAGGTTCACTACCAACTGAGCCACCGAGGCAGTCAATTTTCAAAATCTTGTGATTCTTCGAGTGGTAAAGTGTAATAATGGTGAATTTTATAACCTTTTCGGTTCGTTAACGTGCACGAGTGTGGGCAAATGATACAAACAATCCAAGTAACAAGTAATATAGATTTTTTTGTCGAGTTTTTGAAATTATACAAAATGAAGCAGATACGATTTCGCAAATTTGAATACTTCCAAAAACTGACTTGACAAAAAAATCTGCAAAAAAATTATTGAACCTACTCACAAAATTTTACGGACAGCCGGTTGACGAAAATGACCAGTAGAGGAAGCCAAACATCGCTCGCGAGGTCTACAGCTACTAGTTATAAAGTCCCTCAAGCAATAAACTCAACTTTTGTTTAAAAGCACCTATCTATACAGTTTTATGAAAGATCTGTAGCTCAAACCCCAGCCGCGCTGACAGCTCGACTTGTCACCTCCACAGCCGCTGACGGCGAGGAACACTGCGCCGAGCACACAATAGGGTTTGTTATCCACAATGGCACACTATTGTCTGAGATCTAGTGGCTGAGAAACGTCAGGAGACGTATGCTTAGGTTTGTGTGTTTAGTACGTTAAGATTTGTATAGTACGAGTAGGTCACAGAGTCTTATGTGTTTGTTTATTGTTTTGTGTAAGTATTTGAGACATTCATGCACACACGATTTAAGGCCCTGCGCCATCTACGCTTGCCTAATACCCGATACGCTGTCGAGGCCTTAGTGGCCAACAGTTTATTTTTTTATTGACTATAAAAAAAAAAAAAAAATTACACACGATTGCCTGCCCCCAAAGTAAGCAAGGCTTGTACTATGGCTGCTAGAAGGATACCTGCAATTCTTAAATAAGTACATATTTCATTGAATTCCAACACCCAGACATAGGACAATTATCTAAATTGTAGTGCCACACTACATTAGATAATTAATTTTATCAATAACGCTTGAGGCTCACTTCTTATATTCCCTGTGACGGGCATGCCAGGGAATAGACAAAAATACATGGACAACCAGACATTAGACCAGCATTTAGCCCAGAATGGATAATTATTAAAATTCATAATTCAAATCATCAAAAGGGGGTCACTCGACTTAATGGGATTGTCATCAAACTTTTTAAAAAAAACCCAGCTAAGTGCGAGTTGGACTCAGGCACGAAGGGTTCCGTACCATTGTCTATAGAAACGGCAAAAGAATAACGAGTGCTGGACAGGAGGTATAACTTCAATAGATGTCTTTGCTAGTTAAACAAAGGCATTTTGCCCTCAGATTATCTATCAACAATGTTTGATTATTCTACGTACATATATCCAGAACACATCCCTATATATCAGAAATCAGAAATATTTATTGACCTTATGTAACATTCAATGTCACTTTTACAAAAATATCTTAAAATTAGGTAAACAGTTAAAAATAAAAAGTAACATACTCGTAATTGTTTGCTAATAAAGAAAGTTAATAAATTATTATGTCAAAACTTGCTCTGTTTGATTTCGGTACAAAAATGAGGATTCCGAGAACTCAAATGACATACGAGTATTATATTCACTTTAATTTTAAAACGGGTTGCTTTCATTCACCAACTTCTTTTACCTTTCAAATTACCAACGCCTCATAAAATGTCACCCTGTATACTTATTTCAAAGGTAAATTTAACAAAAAATTCTTCATAATTTACAACCGTCAATATGTCCTGAACAAAAACTCGCCAGCGGAACAATAAAATTAAAATTAAGAATTGTCAGAATTTAATATCTGCGGAATAAGTACGAGGATATTTCTGAAGGTATTTTAGCCATTACCAGGGAGTCTACACACCAAACTCGCCGACAGCTGCCGAAGTTTTTATTTATTTATTTATTAAGGAATACCAACAGTAAACATATTAAACAATTTAAGTTTTCTTACAGCTAATAGGAACAGTTCAGATATGTATACCCATAATAGGTATTCACAACATTCGCAATGAGGAAGGTGGTGAGTATTTTTATTTCTATCTTAACATCATAATTATCTTGAAAATAAACAAATTTTTTTATCACAGACATGTCAGCAAGAGAAAAAAAATGAAATAAAATATAAATACATTATACATAAATAAATATATATTTATAAACTAGCAAGAATAGATGAGATGGTTTAAAATGATAACTATATCATTTTAACTATTGATTGTTTGTATTAATTGTTTTTTTTTTTTGATACTTTGCTCCTAAATAATCTTAAGGAGTCGTGAAATATATCAATGTCGTTCGTGAAGGCATTAATTTCGTTGTACGTACGACATACCCTGTATAACGGAGAGTTGTGTGCCAAGTTGGTTTTGGATTGTGGGATATTAAAGATTTTCGACATTCTATGACGCGGATATCGATGTGGGACTTTTAGGGAAAACTTAGTAAGGATAGAAAGACTGTCAATATGGTTATGAATTGCCTTGTACAGAAATTTGAGGTCTCGTAATTTTCGACGGTCACGTAAATTATCCATTTTAAAATAGGACAAACGATTCGAATATGGACTTCTATGTGAAATTCCTTCGCAAGAAAAGGCCAAAGATCTGGTGAAGGCTCGCTGGATACTTTCAATGCGTTGAGAATGCACTTCATAGAAGGGGCTCCACGCCACACTAAAAAACTTCAAACAGCTGCGAACCATAGAATTATACAGTATAATTTTAGTTCAGTAGAAGTTTAGCTATTGCTATGATACTTTGATGTCGGCGAGTTTATTTCGAAGGAACTCGAGAACTATTCCTACGCGTGAGATGAGATGAGATTTTATCTTGGTCACTCTCACACCTATGACTTTTCAAACGAGAGCAACAAGGACGAAAAAAGCTGAAATGAAAATCTCAAATTTCTGAATAGGGCTTCGCACGCGTCATTTCATGTATGGGGTTAGATTTCTTTGGAAATAAAGTCATAGACATCAAGGCATCATACAACTAACAAAATGTCGGCGGCTGTCGGCGACTTATGTATGTCGACACCCTTAGGCTTCTTACAAAAAAGAAATTGATTTTTTTATGAAGCTGGTCACCTTCAAAGTTTTAAGAAGTCGGTTACAGCTATTTAAATTTTTAATTACTATTCGAACAAGTGAACGTGGTGTTACGTATTTTAAATTGCTCATTTAAAATTCTTTTGATAATTTTGGCAAATTTTTGTTTTTTGTTTCTTGTTATTTTTAATGGAATTTGGAATGGAAATAGTTGATACCAAACTAGTGGCTCTGTAAGCTATAGATCTCGCGGCCGATGTCTGTTCTCTTCTACAGGTTGCATTCCTCAACCGATTCTCGAATCGAATCGGTTAAGAAATGCGACCTGTTGAGTAAGGCAGAGATCCGGACCGAATTCGGACATACGAAGAATTTTTGTCGAAGCTGAACCAATAGAAAACTGTCGACAATAAACTTCTTAAACAATAGATGTTTACAACTTACAGAAACGACTTTAGAAAAAGATTTTTTTTTTTTTCAAATAATTGGTTACTGAAAACTCGATTATTTTGGACACCAGGTTAGAAAATTATTTTTTATTTGAAAGGATAGGAATTTTATTTCAGAATAGTCCTATTATTATTAAAATCCAGTACTGATGATGTAAATGCAATGTGTAATGTAAAAAGTGAATGCCTGGCGGAGTATATTATTATGCCCTTCTTTTTAACCATATCCGTCGTGTAGGCACCTTAACAAACCTGGAGCCTCGTCGTGTCAACGGAGATAGCTAATGTTACGACAATTTTTTGGACAGCGTTCTAAGAATCGAACTGGAATTCTTAAAGATTCTTCTTTTAGATTAAAATCTTACAGTTGTACCTATTTTGCTTACATTGAATTGGTTTAATATTGAAACCTTCTAGAAAATAAGCTAGTACGCATATACATATACCTAAGTAGACCAGGTATCCTACTACGAGTATCTTTTATATATTATTATTTATAATACCTATTATAAACGCGAAAGTTTGTAAGAATGGATGGATGGATGGATGTTTGTTACTCTTTCACGCCAGGACGGTTGAACAGATCTGGATGAAATTTGGCACAGAGATAGATTATAGTCTAGAATAGCACATAGGATTATTTGTTACCGCGGGTGAAACCGCGGGGCGCATCTAGTTCACAATAATTCGAAAATATTTTCCGTTCGGATTTCAAAGTTTTAAACTTAAATAAAATTATTCGAATCTCAATCAGGTTAAGTGAGTTTTTAAACGTGATTCACTCTTCCGTGATTCATTCAGGCATCCTAAGGTTAGTACACTACAATTTAAGTTTTTTCTGTTCTTTTGTTATGTTATTTCTGGTGTGAACAATAAAATGTGTTAGTATCTATCTATGTATCTGTTCATTTGGTCCTAGCAGCATCTGACACAGCAGTTTCGGCAATTATCGCGATCCGGCTCGAAGAATGTAGAAAACGGCACAGGGTTGTTGCAAGGGCACCACCGGGCTTTTCAAAATAAAAAACACTGTTCACACAACGTCGGATCGGGATGCCGATATCTATCTCGCTCTCTTTTACTGTGCGTGGTGCGACAACAAATACATCCCACCGAACTTCGCCCGACCCTGCATGAAGCAGATCAAAGCAGATGACGCAGGGTTCAAACCCGCTCCCTTTGGCTTGAGAGGCGGAAGTAGGCTTGTATGGTAAAGCCAGTTTTAAATCGAGGTTCAAGGCTATGCGTCGCTTTGGCATGCGGGTCTAAGATTCGAACGATTGAACATTACAATCCGATCAGAAACGTTGAAATGTACATCTGGGTGCAGAAAGATATAAGTTTATTTTTTTTTATTTGCGGGTTTTGATAAGATCATTCATTGGAACTCAATCATACGTTTTTTAATGTTTACTGCATCTTTAAATCAGACAGTGGTTCTTGGCGTCAGACGGACAAAGCCAAAAGTCTCAACTGCGAAATCCTTATCCTTGCCAATTATAAAATCAAAAGTAACTCTGTCTGTCTGTCTGTTTGTAGGCTTTTTACGGCTAAACGGCTGAACGTATCTTGATGAAATTTGATAAATAGTTACAGTATATCACGAGGAAGGTTTTTGGATCCTTTTTTCTGAATAAATCAATCTTTTTGTCATGAAACTCCTTTAATTAATAAAAAATAACGCGCCGCTTACCAAATGCGTTAGAGGACATCACAGAATAGTACGTAGTTGGTACTGAAATAACAACTGACAACTAAAGTTAAAACTGCTCAAAACCAGTCAGCATTTTTCTTTTTGTTGTATTTTGACCACTTTGGTAACGGATTATTATTCATAATTTGATAATTCGTTGCAGTTTATCACGAGGAGGGTTTATGGATACTATTTATCACGAGGAGGGTTTATGGATACTATTTATCACGAGGAGGGTTTATGGATACTATTTTCTAAATAAACGCGAACGAAGTTGTGGCTAGTGTGTTTTTAAATAATTCTTAATTTGAAAGGTATACTTTCAAATTAAGAATTATTAAGAATTCTTAATTTGAAAGGTATACTTTCAAATTAAGAATTATTTAAAAATACTTCGCTAAACAAATCGTCAAACTGTTGGTGTTACGATCAAATTCAAAATGTATATTAACCCAAAAAGGGTGACAAAACACGGTTCTTGTAAATAGAAACATAGTCATATACGCAAAAATAGTCCAACCCTCATTTTTCATTGGAGTAAAAGAAACAACTCAAAGTAGCTACACATATATTCAACATAACATAACCGGACGATATTCAGTCCCAAATGTAACATGGGGCGAGCCTGTCCTCACACACCGGGTTTCAGTTACCTATCAGATGACATTAAATATGCAGATATGTTCACACAGTGAACAAATTAGTGCGTGCCTTCGGCTGGGTCCGACCCGCTCTCCCCCGCGGGTTCCCGCCTTGTCGTAGCGGGGGGGCTCAGTAGCCGTGGCTTCGGCAACCACGGTGAAGCCAAGAGGAATCCGAGGTGGGGCCGCTTCCTGGGGCGTTTAGCTCAAAGCCCACATGGAAGCGGCCTAAGTAGGGTATGGGTCTGTGTGGGCAGACCCACAACTGAGGCGGGGTGCAGTGTTGCGTGTGCGACACTGCAACCGAAGGCTGGGGGCCGCGGCGGGAGAGGACTGTTAGTGTGTCGTTGCCACTTTCCCTACCTTCCGCGGCCCAAACGGGGTTGCCACCGTTTTGATGGCGGACGCGGTGGGGCCGCAGAGGAAAAGGCGTGTCGGTGTGTCGTTGCCGCTCTCCCTATCCTCTGCGGCCGAAGTGGCAGGCGGCGGGGCCACTCATCTGACCCGTCGCATGGGGACCATGGGCGCCTAGGCACGGGTGCTGGTTGGTGCCCACGGGCAAAATTGGTCCCCGAGGAGGTGGATGATGACGATGTGTCTGGTGTTCGACACATCGTCATCGAGAGGGAGAGAGCGCAAGCTCGAGGTGGTGCCCGAAGGGGCTGGCGCTGTCGGGGCTGCGGAGGAGTCCGGAAGCGTACCCGTTGCCCCGACATTTTGCGCCGAGGTGGAACACCCTTGGGTTTTTAGTGGGTAGGCCGTCAGTGGCGGGATTCCCACATAACCACTCTGTGCCCGCACCCGGGGCTGTTGGTGGTATATCCATAAAGGATTTTCCCAAGGTGAAAAAAAAAAAAAGGGTCCGACCCGCTCCATCTGGCTTGCGAGGAGAGCCTTCTTCGACTAGGCTATCATATAAAAACATAAAATAATTTTGTAATCGTTAAAAGAATTCGTCTGTAAGTACCATACCACCATAATCTATATCAACATCTCATATTTATTCATCTAGTAACTCTACTAGGTAATATAACACCAATAAAAGGCTCGCAGACTACCCAGCTTGTTTGTACAGACGGACGAACACTGTATCACGTACTAAGTAGGTTTACAGAGCCTAACGATGTATAACTTCCACTGAATAGGGTTGCCATCTGTTATTTTTTGTGGGAAAATATTTTTAAAGATAAACTAGCAAAGTGAGATCTCAATGAGTGAGCAATTTGACTTATATTCGAATTTAAAAATTGTATTGATATGAACTGCATCCTTACTTGCTAAAATAAGTATTTAGATTTTTTTTACTTGCCGAGAATTCCATGAAGATTAGATCATCGGAATGTATTAAACTTATCAATAGATAAAAATATAAACTTAAATATGATATGAACAGGCTCGCCCTCTTCACATTTGGGACTGAATATCGTCCGACGAAGTGTGGGTGTTGTATTACACCTCTGCCAGCCCCCTCGGGGGAAAGGCGTGACGATATGTATTTATCGCCAACATACAGTGCTGCTTAGTGCTTAGACTAATGACAAGTACAAAAACCCAGTAAGGGCGCTGCAAAATAGGTTTAAGTAAGTATCTTAAGTAAGTAAGATATCTTATTTTGTCTACGTACCTCATGGTCAACGTACAAACGCTCGACAGTAGTTGGCGGAGCCCGCGTCAGCCAAGTTGTCGCGAGTTGTTAATGTTTCTTTCAACATGCGCTTCAACTTTCGACATATAGAGAGGTAAGTTGTGAGAAAATATTAAGGTGTATAGTAAGGCGCGGCAGCTGTCTCGCTCGCTCGCGACACTAATTTATAAGATATAAAATGATAGAATGTATTTTTGAAAAAATTGCATCTATCAATGCATTGAAAACAGTATTATAAAGTATTCAGATTTTTTTTCATGTTGATATGAATAATTTTGATGTTGATATTTGTAATGAGTGTCCAGAGAAACGTAAACACGCAAAACACACACACAAAAGCAAAAACCAAAATTATCAACATGCAAATTATTCTGAATACTATGTAATGTAAAACTGTTTTCAATGATCGATAGAGGCAAAATTATCAGAAATACATTGTTTATTTTTATATCTAGTATAAAAAGGTCCTGTTGTAACTTGAATTTAAATTTTGAGTCACTTTTTTTTTATATTCTTAATAGGCTTGCGTTTGGCCGTCAACATGCCTGATGATAAGCAGTGATGCGGCCTACGATGGAGCACGCTTGCCTAGAAGAAACCGATTCACTCGAGACTTGAAAACACACAGATTATAAGTGTCAGGGAACACAAACTCTGGCAGAGTATTCCACACTCTAGCGGTCCGTATATCTTATATCTTTAAATGAGCAATTCTTGTATATATATTTAGATATATTATTGGAATCTCGGAATCGGCTCCAACGATTTTCATACAATTTAGTATATAGGGGGTTTCGGGGGCGATAAATCGATCTAACTAGGAATCATTTTTAGAAAATGTCATTTTATTCGTGTTTTATCGATAATAAACTTAAACATAAACTTGGAAGAAAAATAACAAAAAGGAGGTGTTTCCTGACATCTATTGGCGAATTATAATACTATTTTTTGTGAGCAACTAATTGCTTTAACGACACAACAGCAGATGGCGTTGTTAAGTAACACGAAGTCAATGAGTGTTTGCTTTGAGGTTAGATTAAAATCAATTGTTTATTTTCCAAAAAAAAACAATAAAAAAATCGTCATCCGTCGTCGGTCGGTCATCCAGGTCCTATACTATAATATGCGACAAAACGTTTTGACTTTGAGTTTTGCCTACTCAATGTAGATACTTATGTACCTAGTCTAGCCATAAGTTCTGTTACAAAATTAAATGAAAATGCATTTAATTTTTTATACAGTAATGTAATGTTAATAAAAGTTATATGTACACATGTATTGAAGTCTTGCAAAAATATATCTATTATTTTATTTAAAATGACCACCTTTGGCCTTGATACTTGATTGTCACTAGCTGCGCCCAGCGGTTTCACCCGCAGTGCCACACGACACGCGTAGTATGTGAACTGTTTCTCATAGGAAGTGTAATTTTGTTTGGTAAAATTTGCTATAAACGTGTTTCTATGCAAAATTTCGTGATGATCGATTGAGTAGCTAAGACAAGAGAGCATAGAAAACAAAAAAACAAACGGATAAACTCACTTTCGTTTTTTTTTTTTTTAATACTCGGTCCGTACCAGCATTTTATAGGAGCTATATTTTAATTTCAAGTTACAGACGGGAGTCGGTGCAATGTGAATCGAGCTTGACTCGAAAGATTATCACGTAGATTGTTCTAGACTCTGTCAAAGAAACTGGCAGCATTGCCTAAAGTCTAACAAACTTGAAGATAAAATTAAATAGCTGAACTTATCTACTTGCTTAGGTACCTACTTATTTTACTTAACTAGACGTATGGCTTAATTACACCTCTAGTTGTAATACCTTCTGTGTTGATAAGTAGGTACCCAAAAAATAAGATTTAATGTGGACTGAAACCATTTTTTGTTTTTGTTTTGATTTCATTGCCTTATCTACTTTTTATCCCAGCGGAGGGCACGCACCAATTCGTTCATTGTGTGAACATTTGTGCGAATTGTATGTCATCTGCTACATGACTGGAGCCCGGTGTATGGCGAAAGGCTCGCCCCCTGTCACATTTGGGACTGAATATTGTCAAGCGAAGTGTTGGTGTATTATTACACCTCTGCCAGCCCCCTAGGGAGAAAGGTGTGACGATATGTTAAATTATCAACTTGTTAGATAAAATCAATTGAAGTTATTTAGTAAATGCTATAACTATTTTTGCTTAGCACATCCTTAGCGTATAACCTGACAAATGGTTTCTAAGAAATTTGACAAGCGCGTCGCGGATCCCTTTAAAATGACACTTACTTGATGACATGATACTTTTGCCTTTAAAAACACAAGTATTAATAAAAAAAAAAACCCTGACACCGATTTTCATCAACACTCATTTTCATCAAATATAGCTAAGAACACTCACAAAAAAAACGGTTCATCCGTTCGGGAGCTACGATGCCACAGACAGACAGACCACACACACACACACACACACAGACACGTCAAAATTATAACACCCCGCCGTGTTTACATCGGGAGTTAAAAAAGTAGGAAATAAAATTAGACCTCCGTGCGACTCTTAACCAGTTAACAAGAAAAAAGATTGTTGTGTTTCTCTCAGGACTCGTTCTTTTAACAAATTCTGCAAACATTTCCCTGTAAAAACCCAATTTCCAATGCCACAGGATGAAATCTGATTTAAAAGGGGCACTATACGACGTGGGACTGCGTACAGTCTACATACAAGGCTGTTTTTAATTCACTTAAAATTTCTCGTAGGTAGCTTTCGCAAACCATACCTACTAAACTTAACAACGTTTTTCACAAAACTGCCCCAAAAAAATTTACACAATTTTAAAGATTGTGATTATTGGTGTTTGTAAGTTTGTTCTTGGTATCAATTTCTTAGCTTAATGAAGCTGCGTAAAATTATTGTCATTTAAAAGATTAACACTTTCAGAATATCATAGTAGACATATTTAGAATATCATAATATAACAACAAAATTAAGAATATTATCATACACACTATTTAAACACTGATTTAATTAATTTTGTTTTAGTTTTAGTAGAAAAAAAATTAGAACACTACATACAAATAAATAAATAAATTCGGGACACTTGCACGCACGTTCGCCTGACCCCAAACTAAGCAAAACTTGTACTATGGCTGCCAGAGACTGATATACATACTTAGATATTTTTAAATACATACTTAATTAGATATTAACACCCAGACATACTCGTAGAACAAACACATATGAAATACTAATTACCTTCATTTTTTTAATTATTAAAGTAAAGTTGCTAAACAATACTATGATGTAGTGAACATGCCTACGATCGGTCCTAACTAAATTGAAAATAACCTTGTATACGTGGGACTGCGTATAGTCTAAATATAGCTATGTACACCAGCCTTTATAGGCTTAGGCAGTCGAATGAGCAAGGAGGTCAGCTAGTCGATAGGATCCTAGCGTCAGGCGACCGACGTGTCACTCGTACGTTAGATTTCCCTGTACTGCACGGCTAGCATGAGCCGGGGACAAATTGCCTTTTCATTTCTCATACTCGGAAACTAGTTATTTTGATCTGATTAATGGGTGGAAAATGATACTTCCCTCCATAGAGAGGGAAAAACTCATACAAATTACTTCCCACCTAAGGGCCGGAATGAACTTTAAAAATAGAACGACTGTCAGCTATGAAGAGTTTATATACAAAAAATAAAACTAATAAAAAAAAAAATTGCGGCCATGTGACTTTCTAAACAGCCAGTGTGAACTTAGCGCAAACTTCTTTGAGCGGAATAAGCCGCAACAATAATTAGGCAGTGAGTTCCATATTTAAAATTAAAAAAGTCGACATAAATTGGCGGGATACTAATGTTTTTGCCTTTCCACAGTTTTCCATTATTCTATTAGAAAGAGACAAACATAGTTCATTGAAACAGGCATTACTTTGCGTAAGTTCATCTTCAAAACAATACATTAAGGCCCGTATGCTAAAACATCGCTCAGTCATGAATCTCGATTTAAAGCTGTTTTTATGGATGGTTTAACCAGTTTTTAATCGAGATTCGTATCTGAGCGTTGTTTTATCATGCAGGCCTGAGTGCGTTAGCGCGAAAATACACTAGAGATTTGTGTAACAGTTTTGAGATAAACAAACACTTAGGCATAAGTTTTGTGATACAACTATCACACACTTCGACGGACGATATTCAGTCCCAAATGTGACAGTAAAGGAGTTCGTCGCTATACACCGGGCTCCAGTTAAGTAGCAGATGAAAATACGCACATAATTATGTTCAGTCAATGAACAAATTGATGCGTGCCTTCGGCTAGCATCAAACCCGCTTCCTCTGGTTTGAGAGGCGAGCCTTCTCCAACTAGGCTTTGAATGCTATTTATAGTAGGTATTTATATTTTCTTTTTGTGATGTTGATGTAGCGTAATAGCTGTATTTTAGATAATAGATAACAATCAAGTAGGTGCGATAATAAAAAAAAAAAACTTGAAAAACCGATTTCTCTTCATCCACGTAAACATTTCTTTTACTTTTCTTTATATTTTAAAAACCCTCTGAAGTATGGTCTATACCAAACAAAAAAAGAATCAATGAAATCGATTCATAATTTTATTGGCGGAGTAATCGCGTAACATCCATACAAAAAAAGCACATAGTCGAATTGAGAACCTCCTCCTTTTTTGAAGTCGGTTAAAAACATACACTCAAATTGAGAACCTCCTCCTTTTTTGAAGTCATTAATAGTCAATTAACCGATAAACTGATGATTGGAGTGTTTATTGACATTTTTGAGTAATCAGGTGCGTTTTTGTCAAATACTAAATATGGATGTCTGTAAAATAACGGTAATAGTCTAAGATTACCGCAAATTATTTTATCAATCTTCTTAGAGGACAAATATGTCTGGAGCCTTCCACTTCCGCCTAGTAGCCACTAGTATTT
This sequence comes from Peribatodes rhomboidaria, assembly GCA_911728515.1. Lineage (NCBI taxonomy): Eukaryota > Metazoa > Arthropoda > Insecta > Lepidoptera > Geometridae > Peribatodes > Peribatodes rhomboidaria. The sequence goes on from OU452190.1 coordinate 7,762,462, forward strand.
ATAGATATTACCTAGTTGTAAGCCAAAATTTGTGAGACTGATATATATTTATTACCTATTTGAAAAAATAATGTCCCTCAGTTTCTTGCCTGTTCTTCTGAGTAGATGCTCTTTATCCGAACAAGGCGGTCGATTCTGTTTAAATAACTTTGACGTTCATAAGTGTATCTTTGATACCTAAATTGAATAATAACATTTTGACATTGACTTTGGCTTATCACAGATACAATAGTTACCCGATCTAGCTATAAAAACGAAAAACTGTTTAAATTTTGAATTTCGCGCCAAAAGTGAAAAGTTTAATTTGGTTTTAAAGTTTAGTTTGTAGATTCAAGGGCCAACCCTTAAAAAAAGAAATTAACAAACTAAACTCATAGATTATCTCCAAATTCCTCTCAAAACAAGGTTGAGATGATCTTAAATCCAGTTCAGCTTCTTGTTCCTTTCACCGTACATCTGATCCATTAGACGGCCGGCTTTGTTCCCATCGACAAAACAAATGGCGTTCCTTACAAACAATTAATTGTTCAGGAAAGATAGACAGAAGTAATGAGTAGGATTTCGTGTTAGGTGTGTTTTGTAGAGGAAAGGCGAGCGGGGGATGTGGCGTGGATATGACATAGACATAGTACGGACGTGGCGTAGATGTGGCGTAGCCATGGTGCTGACGCGGCACGGATGTGGCGGGAACGAGGCGTTTATATACTGACAGCGTTGGTCTCACCCGCGGTTAAAAAGTATCCTATGTGCTATTCTAGACTATAGTCTATCTCTGCGCCAAATTTCATCCAGATCTGTTCAGCCGTTTTGGCGTGAAAGAGTAACAAACATCCACCCATCCAAGCTTTTTTTTTCATGTAGAATAGGTCGGCGTTTGACCACCAACTCGCCTGATGTTAAGCGACGTTGTGGTCTAAGATGGAGCACAACAACCTATAATTCACTCTAGCCTTGAAGTTGTGTAGAGTGAAGAAGTACAAAGACGACAGTTGAATGAGGCGCTACAAGTGCGCTACTGCTCAGACCCACCCGTCTTCGGAACGGTTACACCGGACTACATCCCGAAACACGAATAGGTCATTTCACGGCATGGCTTGGTCCGGTCGGTGGTAACTAGCCACGGCCGAAGCCTCCCACCAGAGAAATTATAATATTATATAATTATAAGCTTTCGAATTTATAATATTGGTGTGATCATTATTCTAGCTTATGTAATACCAATACCAACATTTCTTCCAAATTAGCTGAGCAAATTCAGCGTGAAATGTAACAAACAAACGCGCTCACTTACCCAAACTTAAGCATGTACTTAGTTTATTAGCGTAATGTGATTTCCGTCGTAATAAACGTAAGAAGGAGGTATTATGTCCACACCACCTTCCTTAATGTCTTTATCTGTTTTTGTCATACATATGAAAGAAAAAGCGATAATAGCCTAGTTGGAGAAGGCCCGCCTTTCAAGCCAGAGGGAGGGGGTTCAAACACAGCCGACGGCACGCACCAATTTGTTCATTGCGTGTGTGAACATATAATATGCGTATTGTATGTCATTTGCTACATGACTGGAGCCCGGTGTATGGCGACAGGCTCGCCCCCGGTCACGTTTGGGACTGAAGATCGCCCGGCGAAGTGTGGGTGTTGTATTACACCTCTGCCAGCCCCTTCGGGGGAAAGACCTGACGATGTGTTTTTTAAGTTATGTTCATACAAATAAAGATTTCTTTATTTCCTTATTTCCACTTCTACGTCGCTTGCCTCTTCTGGGTGTACCAGATCTCACAAAGGGAAGTATTTTTCCCACTATATTAATTTTTTGCAATTTTTCTCCAGGTTTCGAGTTTATCCATATCCTTGATTAAGTGAGACTAGTAAGAAATAAAATAATAACTTATCAAGTTTTAGCGAGTCAAATCAAAATCCTACTTACGAGTAATTTATAAAGACGAAAGTGTGTGTGCTTATGTGTGTGTGCTTGTTTGTTACTTCTTCACGCTAAAAGGGATTTAAAGATTTTTTTTGGTGAGGTAGATTATTCCTTTGATTAACAGTACCTGGATGACCGAGCTTTGCTCGGTATTTTTTTTTTTTTTATTGTGTTTTTTGGAAAATAAACAATTGATTTTAGTCTAACCTCAAAGCAAACACTCATTGACTTCGTGTTACTTAACAACGCCATCTGCTGTTGTGTCGTTAAAGCAATTAATTGCTCACAAAAAATAGTATTATTATTCGCCAATAGATGTCAGGAAGAGTCATATTTTTCAGTTGAGACTACTCAAACGCCTCCTCTTTGTTATTTTTCTTCCAAGTTTATGTTTAAGTTGATTATCGATAAAACACGAATAAAATGACATTTTCTAAAAATGATTCCTAGCTAGATCGATTTATCGCCCCCGAAACCCCCAACATACTAAATTGTATGAAAATCGTTGGAGCCGATTCCGAGATTCCAATTATATATATATATACAAGAATTGCTCATTTAAAGATATAGGATATTGGCTAATTTTTAACCTGACAGATAACACTGCAAGGCGCAGTAAGTTATAGGTGTTTTTTTAAATAGGTACGTCAGTTTTCATATTGAAATGAATTTAACATTAATCTCTCTCATTGGTGTGTATTAAAGGTATTAATTTTGCCAATCCCTTTGATATGCCAGGGGCGATAATTATTTTTATGATCAAAGCGATTGGTTTCTCTTAATTGTAGATTTTGTATCAAAAGACATAAAAAATTATAACAATTAATACATAGCACAAAACACGAAAACGCGCCCTACCTATTTTCTCCTCTTAAGTATAAGTAAAAGTGTGCAATGCAAGCTGGAGAAGAAATAACTCAAATCGTTTTTTCTTTTGTATAAAAGAACAAACGTGAAATTAGCTAACGTTTCCATTTAAAACAAATATATGATTAAAAGAAAAACAACAAATTCGGCTGCAAAATGTTGTACCCTATGTCACTTCAGCTATTAAAACGATTCAAATGACACCTCACATGTCGAAATTCATCAAGCTGTTTAGGCTGTAGGCCGTGCCAAAGAAAACTCATCCACACATACATACATCGAAAAACATAATCCTCCTACTTGTGCAGTCGGGTAAAAAAGCTAATTAAAGTAAAGAAATTAGCTAACATTTACATTTAAAAAATCTGCTTTTCAATTGAATCTCATTTTATAATTTTTTTATTGCAAGTTTCTGTTTTGCTACGAGTAGAGCGCTACAACTGCTATACGCTACGTACCGTAGCTCGTAGCACGTGCTCGTAGCACGTATGCTACGAGAAAAATGTATGCTCACATCACGTAATATATTGAAGTCAAAGTTGGAACGATTAATTTTGAATTGTAAGTAGTTTGAAAATAGGATGGAAAATACCATTATACAAGGTTTTATTACCTCGTTTTCTTGTTCTAGATAAATTTTGCAATCGTATTTAAACTAATATCCCAACTCTCAATAATACACTGAAAAAATAACAAAAAAATAATTATGGGATAACTCCAAAAAAAAACTAGAAATTCTACGACACTGGACGTCAACCTGAACGAACTGAAATATTAAAATGTTATTTTTGATGTGTCCTATTGTTTAAATTCATTCACTTGTACTGGTACGTCTGCTCTCAACATTTATTTTGGTTGTGTTTTTTATTTGTTTTAAATTTACTTAGATCTTCTAAAGATCCTTTTCAAACTAATTTAAACACACTGTTCTCTCTAAAATCAATTTCAATGCAAGTTCTTCCGTAACAATCGTTCGTCCAGAATCAAATCAAAATCGCAAAGCAATTCACAGCAGCAAAACAATCTCGAACCAATTACCAATCCTATTTTCTAAGCCATAAAACTGAAATTTCTCCACCATTCTAAAGTTGTAGCAAACGTGCTTGTTTCAATATCAACGGTTCAAATATCTGCTAATCGTATTCTATTGAATTTTAAGGCTTAAAGGCTACAGATTAGGGGCTAATTTTCGTTTTTTATCAAAGAATTTCTTTTAACATTTTTCATCAATTCGACCTCAGACGATGCGAAACAAATTAGTTGACAAAGTACACAATGAATGATCAAAGAAATATTATGAAGCGTACTCCAGTCAATTTAGAGTTTAAATTAGAGTGCGGTGCGTTCAGAAGAAACGTTAATATTTTTAAAATAAGTTCGTCAAGTTTTTTTTAATATCTCTGAAAATATTGGTGGAGACAGGCTTGTTTCTTTTTGATATCTCGTTTAAATTCAATAAGTTAGCAGATCTGTTTGTAAAGGGGCAAATATAATTAGTTGAGACGTAGGTATTTAAGTAGATAAGTAATTAAAAAACTAGTTTAGGTTTTCCTACAAAAAATATGTTTGTGATGTTGCAAAAAGGTTCAAGGTTTTTTTTTTGTTTTTTTACCGCCAATGTTAAAACTCAAATCACATGTAAAAACTACATTAATGAAAAGAGGTTAAAGTAAGGTTAACAATTATTTAGAAGACAATGATGTCTAGAGTCTTTCACTTCCGCCAAGTAGCCACTGGTACATAAATATAATATGATATTACCTAGTTGTAAGCCAAAATTTTTGAGAAAAGTTTTTTTTTTTTTTTGATAACAAAATGCCGCTCAATTTCTTGCCTGTTCTTCTGAGAAGTGGCTCTTTCCGAACAAGGCGATCGAGTATAATACAAACTTTGACGTTCATAAGTGTATCTTTGATACCCAAATTGAGTAAACACCTTTTGACTTTGACTTAAAGCCTTGATGCGGCCTACGATGGATCACGCTTGCCTATTAAACCAATTCACTCGAGACTTGAAGACACCCAGACTTTACCTATCGGTGGAATACCCACTCAGACACAAGTGACATAATAATAAGAAAAACAAGAACGCGGCTGCAAGATGATTCAAATGACACCTCATAATATGTCGAAATCCATCAAGCTGCATATCACATACATACATATATACACTCGAAAAACATAACCCTCCTTGTGCAGTCAGGTAAAAAGACAAAGAAAGAAAACTTTATTAGGTACATAATTTTTGTTTATGACAAGAAAATAACTCACGTCCGATTTAGGCCGGTTACTCCGACTATAGTTTTCCAATCGGAATTGGCGGTCTTTGAGAATGTATGATAACCAGTACAGTTTCCAAAATAGGTATAGCGCGCTAGCTAACTTGAACTAAATGATGTATTGGACATATTAATTATTTGTAAGTGTCAGTTTTAACAATACCTTCTTCAGTAAATTTACTTGAAACGTACTACGTAGAGATACTTATTGCTAAAACTGATACTTATGATTGCCTCGGTGACTTAGTTGGAAGTAAACCTGCCTTCTGAGCGTTGTGGCGTGGGTTCGATTACCACCTAGTGAGTGTGCTAAACGTAGTTATTTTTTTTTTGTAATTGAGTGTGAAATTGTGCAAGTATGAAATATATTGGGCTACATTTAGAGCTGTATTGGGCCGCCTGGTCGAGGCTGATAGGGCACAATGACCCATTGTCGAACTTGGAGGCTATTGTCACGCGAATATCGACCTTATTGTAGAAAGCTATCTGCTTCGGGCCGACTGTTTTTACTCGTTAGGTTGTATTTTTCTAATGATTGCGTATTCAGTTTTGGTAAAAACGAGTTTCTTACCGATAATGTGAAAGTATCATGTAGCGAAAAATTCTGCTGTTCCATAAAAATATGGCCAAAATTTGTGAAACAGTGTCATTTTTATCCCACCTCCAAAAAGGAGGTTCTCAATTCGACTGTTTTTTTTTTAATTGTTTAATTGTCTAATAACTAAAACGGCAACATGCCAATTACATTAGTTAATTTAAAATAAGTGAATATCAGAACAAGTCAACAATAATACGAGTAAGTCATTAACAATAATTCAACATTGAATTGTAAAATAACAAATGTCAATAATATAATTTTAAATCTTTGTCCTGCGTGTGGCCAGGGGCCCTATTCGGAGATTTGAGATTTTCATGTCACTTTTCTTCGTCCTTGTTGCTCTCGTTTGAAAAGTCATAGGTGTGAGAGTGACCAAGATAAAATCTTATCTCATCTCACGCTCAGGAATAGCCCCCCAGGAGCGTGCTATCGCTCGCATGCAGACCAAATCCGCGCGCGGCCGGAAATCTGTTTGACAGGAAAACGGTCCTTACGGGTATTCTTGACCTGGCCTTTCTTAAAAACTTCTTCGATTTGGATGAGATACGTTCGCTTAGGTTGACTCTTACCGACTCGACCGTTCATACACCCCTTTTAAATCTCCTGTCATCCATTCTCTTAATGAGTCCAAACCATCTAAGCATACCTAAGCATACCTTACAAAGAGGAACATTATACTCACCTGTTAAATTAGTAGATTTTTGTATAAGTTTAATTCCTATTGTTAAGTTTAAAAAAAAAATGTAAAACTGAATAGGCTAATAATGGTGACCACAATTCCTGTGGGGAGGGCACTGTACGCCGAAACACAGGCATAAAGCCTAATTCGGCAACAGTAGACTTTAACCAAAACTCATTAAGCTAGCCTTAATAATATTATATAAGATTAATTGTACCTACACTTTTTAGGAAATAAATATTATTATTATTATTATTATTATTATTTATTACCTTTCTAAATCTTTATCATTACATCCTCTACCACACCACATCCTACTAATATTATAAACGCGAAAGTTTGTATGTATGGATAGATGAATGTCTGTTACTCTTTCACGCCAGAACGGCTGAACAGATCTGGATGAAATTTTTCACAGAGATAGATTATAGTCTAGAATAGCACATAGGATAGCACTTTATAACCGCGGGTGAAACCGCGGGGCGCAGCTAGTATAACATAAATAAATAAATTCGGGACACTTTCACACACGGTCGCCTGACCCCAAACTAAGCAAAGCTTGTACTATGGCTGCCAGTATATTATAACAAGCGATGATAGCCTAGTTGGAGAAGGCCCGCCTCTCAAGCCAGAGGGAGCGAGTTCGATCCCAGCCGACGGCACGCACCAATTTATTCATTGTGTGAGCTTATGTGCGTTTTATATGTCATCTGCTACACGACCGGAGCCCGTTTTATAGCAAGCGGCTCGCACCCTGCCACATTTGAGACTGAATATCATCCGGCGAAGCGTGGGTGTTGTATTACACCTCTGCCAGCCCCTTTGCGGGAAAGTCGTGACGATATGTTATGTTTCCTATTTAGTAATATATTATAGATATACTAACAGATATTTCTCTTAGAGTATAAAGTGATTTATGCAACTCTTTAAGGCGTGAGGTTTCTCAAATTGTTTGCCCATTCCGCCCTAACTCGGCCAAACTAAGTTAGCCACAAAAAGTTAAATTGAAGAGTTGATGGTGATTCCCCGAACGACCCCCTGTGTTCTGCTCGCAAGTTTTACTCACAAATCAGGGGGTTACCATAATTTTAACGACGACGACGACTTAATTAACTTGACTTAAAGTCAAGTCGTCGTCGTCGAGTCTTGGGACGACGACTTAATTAACTTGACTTAAAGTCAAGTTAAATAAAGCGTTGTCCCAAGACTAAGACTCAATTTTGGCGGTTTTTATGACAACGTACTTATTAGGTAGGTATAGAATTTTTAGAAACTTAACCTACTCAGTTATGTGTAGTATTTAGTCAAAACAGTAGTTATAATGGTTTCTTTATCTACTTGAGGATGTTAATTCACTTATTTTGGTGGGATATTTGATTTTATGTTTAGACGAACTGTTTCGCTAGCTTTATCTCATGCTCGAATTACCCATAGAAGATTGTTATTTAAACCAAGCAAGATAAAAAAATGGTAGGTCCCTCCTCGGGTTTTTTACCCAACAACCTTTTTATCCCAACTAATGAAACTTGAAGGGTGACTGTGGATAGCGTTTACTTAATCAAAGTTGAGACTTTATCCAGAGCCGTCTAGATAAATAGACGTCTATGCAGAGATTTTTTGAAAATCTTAACGTGAAAAGTGACCTTGGAAGGGAGTTTTCATACTTGGTTTAAACTATCTCCTCCTTGTAGCTTCACTCTTCTTCTTCTTCGTCGGCATCTTCATTGCTGAAGGTCGTGCCTAGTTTGATTGAGTGTTCATCACACGATTCACTCTTCCGCGTGTTTCTGTCTTCGGCGGTTTTAATCGCTTCAGGTATTAGGCCAAGAGCTGGGGGTTTTTTTTGCAACGTACGGGACCGGGTAGTTTTCCTACTTTTAAGGGGAATATCTTTTAACTAACCACATTATATTTGCGTCTGTGTGCGTGATAAGGCAAGTGAGCCACAGCATACATAGCGAGTTCGTTGCTTGCGTTTTGAGAAGACGTTGCTTGGAAACCTACTATCTATAGGTAGTTATTCTAAGATTAAGACATTATTATTTAGATAAGTTAAAGATGGCATTATAAATAATGTACGAAGTAATGATAACAATCCCTGTAAGTGTAATTTCAAGGCTTCAATTAACTGAATAACTTCTGTTCCTAATTAATATGGGCGAAGCGTCGAAGTTTCATCCCAAAATGTGATTAACATTATACCAAGTAAGTACTGAGTTTCGAACTCTGTGGCTGAAGGAAACTTCCTGGAAATGAGGAAATGGAATAATATGAGTACTTCTACCCTCTCATACAAAATGTACTTACTTGCAAGTAAATAATCATTATGTGGGGAAATTGTACAATGTTCACAAGTTTTGTCAGAATGGTTTTTAACATTTATGATATGGGGTCCCTCAAATGCGTCTGTAAGGCATTTGCCTCTAGTAATTGGACAACTAACGCCCTCTTGTACAGATTACTGCAACTAAAGATAAAAAAAGATGTAGGTGGAGCCTGATTTTTAAAGGGTTAGTCAGTAATTTTCGAAAAACGGAATTGTCCCACAGACGCATTTGCCCCAGTTGACCTAACATTTTTAACAGACAAAATAGAGACGATTTATGTTCGTCTGTAATTAATTATATGTTTACTATAAGTATGTTTGTCGATATTTTTGACAATTGTCGACTGATATATATTTTTTAGTTAAGTATACTATTTGCATTGAGCAGTAAATGTATTTTGAAAGCTATGTACCCGAGTCAATGTTTGTAAGCAAATTCTATACTAAAAAACCTAAAATATATGTAGATACCTATCTAATAATCACACTTAGCGTCAGGCCCTTACCTTTTTCGATATTCGGCTGGAAACTACTAACAAAAGCCTTTTCACGTAGACTTGGTAAAGATACGAGGAAAATTTTAAAAGAGGGTAGTTCTGTTGTGAGGTTTCCGTCGTCTCGTTCGCAAAGGGATCAGAGCACTCGATGTGCTTCGGTTAGACAACGGCACTGAGTCTAAACTTTCAAGTCAGTGGTTAGGTTGCTACCTCCTCGTATTATTAAGTTCTGGAGCAATGGCTTTGTAATATTTTTTCTTATGGTTTCTTCAAAAAATAAAATCTTCATAAAAATGTTGCGTAGAAAGAAGTTGGTTAATTAAGTGGCAATGAGAGAAATTTTCAAAGATATTTATATACATACTTGGATATTTTACTGTATTCGTAATTCGGATTTGTAATTTTATAAGACTGTACATTGGTTACCTAGGCTTTTACCTACCTAAGTGAAAATTATTTTAAAATTTCGTAACTTTGTAGAACATAACCATTTCGAAAGGATGCATGTAATGGTTAATGTATATTTTAGAAGAAAGTACGGAAATGGTTCGTGAGTGTGGTTTTTTTTTAGTATGTTTCGCTTCTGCTCCTTTGACAGAGGTAGGAAACATTGTTCACCAAAGCACAGTTATTTTATGATTTTACACACCATTGCTCTAATCACCTTAGCTATCACCATTAGAGCCAATAGTGTGGTTAAAATGTAAATATTTTTCTTTTACAAAAAGTTATGAAATTTTCCGAAGTATATTTGCTGTAGTAAACACCACACACAGTAAACACCAAAATAAAATCGCATAAAAACTCAAATAATAAATTATTTTCATTTTCAGTAAGTTCGTTTATTTTTGTATACGAAGTATTTGAGTTTTTAAATAAACTAAAAGGTCCCATGGGCGCTATTTATCACAGCCTTAAAATTTAGATGCGAGTAATGAGGACTAAATAATACCCAAACTTTTTAAAGCTTGTTTATTGTAAGCCTTTATTTATTTTACACTTACTCCACCGGTATACTCGTAGTTTGTGAGCCCACATTTTTTTTGAAGTGAAACTTCTAATGCGACTTCCAACAAGGTTGCATTAAACGTTTAACGCTCCTGGGGAGGGGGAATAGAAAGAGACAGAGCGAGAGTGAATGCGTGGCACTCAAACGCATGCGTGTAATAAGAAAGATACACAGAAGTTTCACTTCTTCCGCGCGGAGGGACTCCACGCACTATTTTTTCATGTCGGCGATACGCAATACGACGATTCATACAATACGCACATTTGGTCATTGTGAACATAATAATATGTGCGTATTGTATGTTATCTGCTATATGACTGGAGCCGGGTGTACGGCGACAGGCTGCCCCCTGTCACATTTGGGACTGAATATCGGCCGGCAAAGTGTGGGTGTTGTATTACACCTCTGCCAGCCCCCTCGGGGGAAAGGCGTGACGATATTGTTATGTTTCTTGTAAGTTTTTGAGCTCAATTTGTAAGTTTATTGCTAAGGGGTTACGTACTCGTATATAATTAACTATTCCGAGGCTACACAACGTTTATCATAATAAAAGTATTATATAAAAGTGTAATTAAACTTTCGAACTTATACCTAACCTGGGTCAGACTGAGCTGAATGGGCCCGGGTGGCTCCCCACAAGCCAGGGGTCAGAGACGGCCGTAGCCAAGTAAAGCCCGTAGGAAGCCCCACAAGCCAAGTCCTAGGGGACCCGTGCTGGCTGGGGCCCGGCTGGCAAATGCCACCCTGACTGTATGGCCACTCCGACCCTGTTCCTAACTATAACTATACTTGACTGCCTCGGTGGCTCAGTTGGTGAACCTGCCTTCTGAGTGTGGGGGCGTGGGTTCGATTCCCACCTAGGGCAAACATTCATGTGATGAACATCAGTGTTTGTTTTATGCCTGGGTGTTAATATCTTTTTAAGTATGTATTTAAAATTATCTAAGTATGTATATCAGTCTCTGGCAGCCATAGTACAAGCTTTGCGTAGTTTGGGGTCAGGCGACCGTGTGTGGAAGTGTCCCGAATTTATTTATTTATTTATACCTAGGTCTTTGTTAGCCACAAAATTATAAAGCAAACATTCTAATGAGAGCTAGAAGAAAGTTTAAATGAACTAATGTGGTTAGCGCCCGTTTTATGAACCAACATCACAAACATGCAAGTCTGCAATCTGCATCGCAAACTTCGCTTTGCAAATACTGAGAGCGGAGACTGAAAGTGGTTTGTGGTATTTACTTTACAACAGTCTCGACTTGCATCAGATTCATCACAGTTACATACATTAATCTTAATATATATATAAATCTCGTGTCACAATGTTCGTCCTCAATGAACTCCTAAACCACTTAACCGATTATAATAAAATTCGCACACCATGTGCAGTTCGATCCAACTTGAGAGATAGGATAGCTCAAAACGCGAACGAAGTCGCGGGGTGACAGCTAGTGTCATATAAATTACTAGCTACGCCCATTTTCCAAATAAACAAGCTCTAGCATTCAGCAAACGTATAATGACGTCAACGTCATCTGTCTCTTTCGAACTGGTTGTAAATGACTTATTCCGGTCTTGCTTAAGTATCGGTTGACGTCACTACGTGTTTTTAAATGCTAAAATGCAAATTTCGTATGCAAAAATGCTTTCGTATGTCCGAATTCTGTCTGGATCTCTTTTTTTTAATAACTTAATAGTATTCTACATCTCAGTCCAGATCTGCTCAATTGTGGAAATATTATATTTTTGAAACGAAATAAAATCTTCTAGATTTTGAAAAAAATCCAAAAACTGACTCGACAAAAATAACTGTTTTATTTTCGAACCTGCTCACAAATTTCACGAGAATCGGTTGAGAAATGTGACCTGAAGAGGAGAACAAACGTTGGCCGCGAGGTCTACATCTCACTTTTTTTTTTTGATGACTCTATGCTGTTGGCCACTGAGGCCTCGACAGCTTACCGGGTCTACATCTCACAGGGCCATTACCAATACTAGTTAGGCTAAAGTAAAATGCAGTTGTTTGTTAGTGACGAGTGATTGAGGGTGTGTATGTCTGTGAAGGTTATTCTCTGGACTAATAACACATTAATAAATAAATTCGGGACATTTTCACACACGGTCGCCTGACCCCAAACTAAGCAAAGCTTGTACTATGGCTGCCAGAGACTGATATACGTACACATTTATTTTTAACATATCGTCACGTCTTTCCCCCGAGGGCGCTGGCAGAGGTGTAATACAACGCCCACATTTCGCCGGACGATATTCAGTCCTAAATGTGATAGGGGGCGAGCCTGTCGCCATACACCGGGCTCCAGTCATGTAGCAGATGACATACAATACGCACATATGCTCACACAATGAACAAATTTGTGCGTGCCGTCGGCTGGGTTCGAACTCGCTCCCTCTGGCTTGAGAGGCGGACCTTCTCCCAACTAGGCTGCCATCGCAAAATTAATAACACCTAAAACTAACTGATAAAAACTGGTAGCATTATCGCTAAAAATGATATCTTCCAGGCTCTCTTCCAGCAGATCTCTTTCATGGGTATCTCAATAAACGATACAGTTATCGGAACTCATTTCCACCGGTTGAATTTCAAAGCGAACCTTCGCGGATATTTTTTTACAATATTCCTTTTTGCAATCTGTTCTTTTCCTGCTATTTCATATTCACTAGGAAGGAATGGAAGCGTTAGATCTTATAATTGGAACGAGATAGTGAGGATGTGATACCTTTTTTCAAACGGGTTTGGGGGGCAATTCTGCGTCACCGGTACGTTCCTATGGAGATCCCAGTGCCCTCTGCTATGCAAAGAGGATGGCCACTGAGGAGGTTTTATGGGTCAATTCTCACATAACCCGGATGCACCCAATACATCCGAGCATCTTTTTGAAGATTTCTTCCTCGTCACCAAAAAAGGGAGGGGGGAGGGGGGGGGGGGTCAATTCAGCTAACCATTAAACGATACGCAACTGAAACGTTGACATTACGTGAAAAACGGTCGGCGAATGGCTCAGTATCTTTAATATTTCACAAACGTATCACCGATAGTCCAGCTGGTATGTTTGTAAAACAATAATGAAACTAAGCCGTTGCGGGGGTTATTCCTGCGCGTGAGATGAGATGAGATTTTATTTTGGTCACTATCACACCTAAGACGTTTCAAACGAGAGCAACAAGGAAAAAAAAAGGTGAGATGAAAATCTCAAATCTCCGAATAGGGCCACTGGTCCTTAAGTATGTCTAACGCAACATTAACGGTTTCGTTTCTGTTTCGGCTATGGTTAGATAAATTGCCCCCCAGAAAACCATTTGCAGTGCAACTCGGACTATACAAATACCTCAATGGCGACGAGTGCCGTTTTCTGAATGCTGCTTGAATTAAAAATTGATATAGTTGTAGCTGGAAATTGTGGCAAGATAATTTTTAATCAATGAAGATTAAATAAAAAGACATTCTTAGTTCATCGTTTATTTTTTAGCTCCCGTTATATTTCACTGTTAAGTGGAATAATGAGCGAACTTTCATGAAAACGTTAAAAAAAAATTAAAAGCAAAACTTGAGGCTTGAGGTATTCTATAGCCATTTCGTCTAGAAGAAGATGACGAGCGAAGAGAGCAAGTAATGATAATGACGAGCCTCTAAAGTTACCTACAGAGTGACAAAGTACAATTTCAGTTTTTTTTTAAATGACTTTTGCACTTCTGTAATAAGTCTTAATAACTAAGAATTTTCCCTGTATTATGGATTCATTTAAAAGCTAATGATGTAGACGAGCTCCCTTATGTAAAGAAATTTTTGATTTGCTTTGTGTATCTATTGAATAAATCAGTCAAAAGTGACCCCTTACAAATGCGGATATTTTTCATAGCTCTATAATCCCTTGAGGGCGTTTTTCAAAAAAAAAAAAAACATGAACATAGGGGTGGAGATATAGTTCATTTAATTGTACATGCTAAATTTCATCATAATCTGACAAATGGTTTCCAAGAAATTTGACAAGCGCGTTTGTTTGGAAATTTCAGAGCGTCGCGGGACCCTTCCCGTCATCCATGTAAACAGCTTTTAGACTTTAGTTGATATTTTAAAAACTGCTCGACCGATTTCTATGAAATTTGTATAGGAATAAACCTCGGGAATATACCATTTCGAACTGATAAGGATGTTTTTAAATCGGTTCACAATTGGCTAACAAATCGATGATCATACATAAAAAAATACAAACAGACGAACATAGGAATCTCCTCTTTCTTGTCAGTCGGATATCAACATTTATAATAAATAGTCATTTATATATTTATTTATTTTATTTAAAGAACTATTAATAACCGACTGTTATTTATAGAAAATCGCAGCAATTCATCAAGTGTACATTTTTTAAACTTTCAGATAAAAATAAATGGGTTTTTCATTGGAACCTTTTTTTACAAAAGGGTTGCAAATATGAATTTTCATATCCTTTCCTGGGCTCTCAAACACATCAATGCTCAAAGGAGATCAGAGAGGTAATAAAATATTTTTAAAAGCCATTAGGCTGCTAAAAGATTTTTAAGGCCCGCATGACAAAACGAATCTCATTTAAAACTGACTTTACCATACATAAAAACAGCTTCAAATGGAGATTCATGACTCAGCGTCGTTTTAGCATACGGGCCTTAGTCTTCGCTGTGACTATTAATGAAAAAGTGATTAAATTCGAGTAGGTACCTACTGAATACCATCAATTAAAATTTTAAGTATTCAACCTAACACCCGGTATACTTAATAATGTTAATCATTCCACGATTAACTACCCACATATACGTTTATCTTAAGATAGAGTAATACGAAATAGTATGTATTTCAAAAATGTTTTGTATTTTCTAATAGGAAATAAAATAAATGTAATTCTAAAAATATTATATCGAAACGTACCTCTGCTGGGTTTTCCGAAAAGATACCTACCGTTAAGGCCCCGGCATAGCACGATTTCTCACCCACGCACACGTTTACTTGATAAGCTTCATTTAGAGTTGAAAATCGTAAATCATATTTGATGGTAAAATGAGATGGGCGCCTATAAATATTTTTTTTGCCGTTTTTATTGGTATTAATCGTAAGTACCTGGATGGCCGAGCTTTGCTCGGTATTTTTTTTTATTTTTTAATTGTGTTTTTTGGATAATAAACAATTGATTTTAGTCTAACCTCAAAGCAAACACTCATTGACTTCGTGTTACTTAACAACGCCATCTGCTGTTGTGTAGTTAAAGCAATTAGTTGCTCACAAAAAATAGTAGTATTATTATTCGCCAATAGATGTCAGGAAGAGTCATATTTTTCAGTTGAGATTGATTATCGATAAAACACGAATAAAATGATATTTTCTAAAAATGATTCCTAGCTAGATCGATTTATCGCCCCCGAAACCCCCTATATACTAATTTGTATGAAAATCGTTGGAGCCGATTCCGAGATTCCAATTATATATATATATATATATACAAGAATTGCTCATTTAAAGGTATAAGATAAGAACACAAATTAGAATAAGTTGCTAGGTTAAACTTTAGAGAACTAATCCGGCTATTTAGTAATCAAAAAAAATGTGGTGTAATCGCTGAAAATTTAGAGAATTACATTCCGATAGTTTTTTTTAAGAATATACTTTTTGCGATTATTTTCTTTCCAAAATGAGAATGATTTTCAAAATCGTTCTTCGGTTAAACTTAAGTTATTTCCTCTACCAGCTGTATTTTTTTGTACCTGATCATCATAATAATTCATATCAAACTAGGCGCAAAAAGAACTTGTTGTTGGTGATTTCGTGTAATACGGGGCCTTAAATATTTATAACTATGTAGTCATCTATCTCTATTTACTTCGGTCGGGTTTTAATGGGTTTTAACTTTACGACCGATACCGTAAAATAATGCATTGTCGGGATTTTCGGAGCTTTTAATAAATCTCAATGATAAATTTTCAGATCCCAAAATTCGTTGTAACGATACTCTGTCGTTGCAAGAAATACAGACCGTAAAACAGGTAAGCCTAAGGACCTGCCTTAACATGTAGGTAGGTATCAATAAAGAATTGTTTTTTTTTTCTTCGAATAACAAAATTCATCAGTTCGAAGCAAAATTACCTATTTTAATTAATTAATTATTACTTATAATTAGTAAAAAATTAATTATTTTGCCAAAAATGTCAAATGTCATTGACATTTTACAATTACAATACAACGTGTTACTTTGCAATCCCGCCAAATTTGAAGAGGTAGTCATAATCCACTAGAAGAGCACGAATAAACAATTGAGCAACCTTGAAACCAAAAATCAGCTGTTCCATAAATTTTATCGACGTACAGCTTTTTTTTTCGACACTTCCACACACAGCCGCTTGACCCCAAACTAAGCAAAGCTTGTACTATGGCTGCCAGAGACTGATATGCATACATACTTAGATATTTTTAAATAGATACTTAAATAAATATTAACACCCAGACATAGAACAAACACAAATGTTCATCACATAAATGTTTGCCCTAGGTGGGAATCGAACCCACGCCCCCAAGTTCAGAAGGCAGGATGGAACACCTGTTTTTTCGAGTCTGTTTTGTCATGTCAAGGAAGCTCATAGCTTATTCATGGTCTGCTTGTGGAGTATACCTACAAGTACCACTACAAATTCAGCGGGAATGCAAAGTAAATAATAAAACGTTTGTTATATATGACGGGGAAAGTCGGATAGGAGCCGAGCCGTCACATCCCACTTCTGATGTCGGGGAAAGTCGGGAAGGCCGAGGTGTCGTGTCTGATATCTGATCCGTGAACTCGTCATCACGGGTATCTATGGTGGGCGTTAGACTTCAGAAACGTTGAAATAAGTAGACTGCAGTGTAGACTTTACATTAATTTAACAATATAGACATTTAGATTACTTAATTAGTAAAGGATTAAAGCGATAATTGGCGATTTAGAGTAATGGGGTTTGCGAATGATCATTGCGTGCGACCGCTTTCAACGAAGTCAAGTGAATGAATCACTGACACATGACGTTCGCCCACCATCCCAAACGCAACTCTATTCGGTGTAAATTGCTCTAAATTACCTTAAGAGGGCCGCGACGCTCTGAAATTTCCATACAAACGCGCTACACAAAATTTTTGAAAACCATTTGTCAGATTATGATGAAATTTAGCATGTACAATTAAATTAACAATATCTCCATCCTATGTTCTTGGTTTTTTTTTAAAACGTTCTCAAGCGTAAATAGAGGTATGAAAAAATCCGCATTTTTAAGGCGTCACTTTTGACTGATTTATTTAATAGATAGACAAAACAAATCATAAATTCCATTACATAGGGAGGTTGTCTACATCATTAGCTGTTAAATGAATCCATAATACAAGGGAAAATCTTAGTAACTTAAGAATTATTACAGAAGTACAAAAATCATAAAAAAAATTGAAATTGCACTTTGTCACTCTGTAGGTAACTTTAGAGGCTCGTCAGTATCATTACTCGCTCTCTTCGCTCGTTCTTCGTTCTTCTACTAGGCGAAATGGCTATAGAATACCTTAAGCCAATGCGAAGTTAGTCTAGGTCGAAGTTAGTTAGGTCGCCGGACTCTTAAACAAATAGATTAATCATCAAAAATAACAGAACATTAATACCATCGATTAACAACTCTCAAAGTAAACCGATTTTTACAATGTAATGATGTCACGCGCCGTCATATCCTCGTATTTACAAAATCATACAATCTTTTTAAATTTGTCAACTTAACAATTTTTTCCAAAATTTTACAAATTGTACAAAGAGGTAATTATGGAAACCCCAGAAACGCGACACACCTTTTAGCATTAACACGACATTTTCCATTTCCGCAGAAGCAGATTAATGAAGGCCGCCCTGAACCTACATTTAAATAACAAAGAAAAACTACTTTCAAAAAGAACAAGCCCAAACGGACAATGTAAAGGAAAATGACAAATGATATCGCTGTTTCCTGCCAGGAATCAATTTTCCTTCGCGTCAGCTGTCATAATGACGAGTTCAGCACGCCTTCAGGGCAAGGGCGCTGGGTTTGTTCTGTTTCTTTGAAGTATTGCGATAAAAAAAAATACCTAAATGCTATTATTGCAAACCATTTTTTACACACACATTTTTTGAACATCGGCAGGACGTGCCCTTAGTTTAGTCAGATAAGTTGTACTGTAGTGTAGGCAGGGCTGGGCAAAATACACGCTTTGCTTTAATTGAAATACAAATTAAAAAATACTGTTTCGCAAGTACTTAAAATTCGAAATACAAAATGATCTTTAAGTAACAATTTTTTGTTGATAAACGATATACAAATTACACACTACATTTTATGTTTCAAATTACAAGTAATCAATTAATTAAGTAATTTAGTAAGTAATTTATTTACAAGTAATTCAAATACTGCCCGACCCTGCGTGTATTAGATGTTATTAGTTCTTGCCCAACTGCGGCCTTCCCAAGTATTTATTTATATCATCCGATTTTGCTCATATTTAAACTTAAAAACTTTGTTAAAATAGACTACTTGCCTGCAGAATTTAATGAAAATCGGATCAAAGTAACACCTAAAGTCAAAGTCAAAGTTATTGATAAATAAGTATTAATTCACTAGTCGAATGAAATCGGACAGGAAGAAGCGGCACGAGTCAATTTTTTTGTACACAGCTCGTGGCGTGGTCCCAATATACAAGCAAACGGGCAAATCAAAGCTCCGTCGACAGTATTATGTTACGTGTATTAATAACAAAGATAGAGAGACGCACAAGAGACTGTAGCGAGAACGAGACAACAATAATTATCACTGTTGCGACTGGTTGCCCTGGCGACGGTGAATTGTGTGCAGCACCTAATTTATGCGGTCCATACCCTTAGGTTCTCATACCCTTACTCTCTGTAGTATACAATAGTAAATGAATATATTTTTTTTAACTTTTATTTGTGTTTTTATACATAATTATGTTAGTTTAGTATAGTGTGTACTTATTAAAATTTCAAAATAGTTTAGTATTAGCTTAGTTTGGTACCTTTTTAAAGTTATTTTGGTTAAGTATAGTTTAGCTTTTAATTTATTGTTAAAAAGATTTAAGTTAATAATCTGAAAAAAGTTAGGAAAAATATTTTGCACATATGTTTTTTTTTAATATGCAAACAAGCCAACAGGCTGCCTGATGGTAAGCGATCACCGTTGCCGATACCTTTAATACCAGGGGCATCACAAATATTTCCGACCTTTAAGAACTCTATTGACAGCCCTTTTGAACCCCGTGTTGTAGTTACTCAGAAATACTTTACGGACGGAGCTCATATATGCCAGTTACAAGATATAAGATATTCAATTACATAGGATAGGTATACAATTGAGTATGCCGAGTTGTCCGTTATACCAGCTCACTCGGTCAACTAGCTTTTGCGCGCGGACTCCCTAGCGTAGTGAATAAAGCATTTCACTCACGGAGAGGAGCTTTGTACCTGCAAAAGAATTTAGAGAATCGCTTCAGTAGTTCCAGAGATTACCTCGCACAAACGTACACATATCTCTAATATTTTCTGATATGAGTTTTCGATGTCAAACTATAATCAACAATTCAGTATAAAACTCATATCAGAAAATATTAGTATTAACTATGAATGTGAAATATTGAGAGAGAGAGAGGACCTAAAAGAAAATGGAAAATCTGTACTAAAATTATAAAATCGAAAGTATGTCTGTCTGTTTGTAGGCTTTTCACGGCTAAATGGATCTTGATGAAATTTGATAATTAGTTACAGAATATCACGAGGAAGGTTTTTGAATACATTTTTTTTAAATAAGTGCAAACCAAGCCGCGGGAAACAGTGAAACATAACGCAATAAATATTTCAATACAAGCATTTCCTCAACTCAATTTCCGGAACCCTATTGTCGTCTCCAAAATCAGAAATAAGGCCACATGGGACAATAATCATAATCTAATTCCTTCAAATTGGGACGTTTAAATGTAAATTTATTCACATGTGGAATTTCTCCGTGAAGTGCGTCTTAACAACTTCTAAAAACGGTCGAAACCACTCATCCCAACGCACAGATTACTCCTTATAGATTCCGCTCCTTAGACGATCGTAGCGCACGCAAGAAAAATGGTGTATTTTGATTCATGCGTACTTAAGATTACTTTCATTGGTTCATTGCCTGGCGTGGCTTAAGTATGGAATTGCAAACCTAAGCCACGCCAGCCGTGTATTTTGTTATTACAAAATACATACCTATATTTTGTTATTGTATTTGTTTGTTATTGTATTTTTGTACATGTATTTTGTTATTACAAAATACACAGTATTATGACCAAAATTAACTTTCATTGGTTCATTAACAGGCGTAACTAAGCTTTTACTTGACTGATGATTTATCCAATAGGAAAGTTTTGTCACAGCTCGTAAAAGCGCTTTCCTCCCTTAATGCGTTTTTACCACAAAAAAAAATAACCAAATCTTGTACTAACCTGATACGTTTCCTAACATATCGTCACGCCTTATCTACCCACAAAGGGGCTGGCAGAGGTGTAATACAACACCCACACTTTGCCACACGATATTCAATCCCAAATGTGACAGGGGGCGAGTCTGTAGCCACACACCGGGCTCCAGTCATGTAGCAGATGACATACAATACGCACATAATTATGTTCGCAATGCGTTTCCTATGTAGAATAATCTGTTCCCCCTTCTCTACGCGAACAGGTAGGCAAGTACCTTCAATTACCAAATTTAAATTCACACGCTCTGGTATTGTGCCGTCATAATATTCCAGGGATAATTTAATTTTACCCCGAACGAGGGAACGCGGAGTTAGGAAATATGCGGCTGGTTGAAATAATTGAGAGAATTTTGGCACGGAGTCGGCGTGACCACAACATGTAGGGCAGGCGACAGTTCGGGATGGATTTAATATGCTTAAGAGAAATACTCGCCAAATACTCGTAACATATAAACATCTTATATCGGTTTCTTCTAGGCAAGCGTGCTCCATCGTAGGCCGCATCACTGCTTATCATCAGGCATGTTGGCGGCCAAACGCAAGCCTATTACGTAATAAAAAATAAATAAAAAAAAACAATTATTAACTTGAATGTTATTTAACAATCCTTTTCTCAAACCCCTTTTTTTAAGCTTTTTTTCTCTGTTCAAAAATTACTCGAATTCTGAATATAACATCTAGGGTCAACTGAGGCAAATGCGTCTGTGGGGCAATTGCGTCTTTCGAGAATTACTGAAAAACCCTTCACAAATTAGACAACTAACGCCATCTTGTACAGATTATTGCAACTAAAGTTAGAAAAAAGATGTAGGTGACGCCTAATTTGTGAAGGGTTTGTCAGTAATTCTCAAAAGATGCAATTGCCCCCTTCGACGCATTTTCCCCAGTTGACTCTATCTAATAATATCTATACACTTCCACACCAATGTTATAAAGAGGAAAAATCTGTAGTTTTGTATGGCTGTAACGATGAACCTCAAAAACTACTGGTCCGATTTCAAAAGTTATTTTACCATTAGAAAGCTACATTATACCTGAGTGACATAGGCTTTAGAACGCGAGCGAAGCCGCGGGAAAAATATAAGAAAGTAAAAGGTAAAAAAAGTAAATGCTAAAAAAGACATGGCATAATAATATACTCCGCCAGATATAGCATTCCGGTCACGTGGGCAACACATAGTGACGACAAACAAGCTAACGGGCCGCCTAATGGTAAGCGATCACCTTCAGCTATGGACAGCTAGGTCCACCTGGTCTATGGATACCTATAATACCAGGGCCATCACAGATACGTTGCTCACTTTGTTACTTCTTCACGTTCAAATGGATGGATGGATTTTGAAATTTGGTATGAGGGTAGTTTATACCCTTTATTTTTTTTTCACCTTGGGATAATCCTTTATGGATACCACCAACAGCCCCGGGTCACAGAGTGGTTATGTGGGAATCCCCACTGGCGGCCTACCCACTAAAACCCCAAGGGTGTTCCACCTCGGCGCAAATTGTCGGGGCTACGGGGACGCTTTCGGACTCTTCCGTAGCCCCAGCGCTAGCCCCTTCGGGCACCTCCTCGAGCTTGCGCTCTCAGGTAGTTTATATCTTGGATTAACACACAGGCTACTCAATGACCCTGGGTACCACCGCGAACGCAATTTTTTTTTTTTTAAACACGGTAGCCTGACCCCAAACTAAGCAAAGCTTGTACTGTGGCTGCCAGAGACTGATATACATAAATATACATATATTTTAAAATACATACATACACAGATAATTAACACCCAGACATAGAACAAACACAAATGTTCACCACATAAATGTTTGCCCTAGGTGGAAATCGAACCCATGCCCCCAAGCTCAAAAGGCAGGTTTACCACCACTGAGCCACCGAGGCAGTCAATATTCTGACTTACAAATTAACTACGACCTGGTGGAAGAAAGAATACGATTTTTTTATTAAAACCTTCCAAAATCTTGTCATCGCTAATACAGATAAATTGCCGTATCCAAACTCAGTTATAATTATCACATTTTTCACATTTCTCGTCACGCGCAGAGAAAATTCGTCAAATCAATATTAATAGGGTTTCTCTTAAAATATTACTGAGGTAAATGTGTTAGCGACATTTTGAAAGCGGCTTTTATGGCTTTTTAGCGTCGTAACGAGTAGGTTGCACACCTCTGCCGCGTAATCTTGGCAGCGAAACCGCTACTTCGTGTAGGTTGCATACAGCTGGCGCGAATTCTTGGCAGAGAAACCGCTTAATATTAATGTGAACCTTATGTTACGCGCCGTAGAGCATTTTTCAAATGGCCAATTTTGGAAAGTAAACGTTCATTGCGAATGTCATTGAGAATTTGATTCTGTGACGTGATTTTAAGGTTCAGATTTATTTACATACTAGCTGCGCCCCGCGGTTAAAAAGTATCCTATGTGCTATTCTAGACTATAATCTATCTCTGTACCAAATTTCATCAAGATCTGTTCTGCCGTTCTGGCGTGAAAGAGTAACAAACATCCTTCCATCCATCCATCCATCCATCCTTACAAACTTTCACGTTTATAATATTAAGTAGGATGCATCCATCCTATGGATGCGTACCTAATTTAAACTAAAACTTATTTCGTTTTTTTTTGTGTATGTGTGTAGGTGAAGCGATGGCAGCCTAGTTGGAAGAAATTACCTACACACATAACATATCGTCACGCCTTTCCCCCGAGGGGGCTGGCAGAGGTGTCATACTACACCCACACTTCGCCGGACGATATTCAGTACCAAATGTGGGCGAGCCTGTCGTCACACACCGGGCTCCAGTCATGTAGCAGATGACATACAATACGCGCTTATGCACACAATGAACAAATTGGTGCGTGCCGTCGGCTAGGTTGGAGCCCGCTCCCTCTGGCTTGAGAGGCGTGCCTTCTGCAACTACGCTATCATAGGCTATCTAGATAGGTAGATTAAACCTTCTTTCGCGCAAATCCTATAACTTTTACACTTCAAAATAAATTTGAACTCAAATATTCTAAATTAATTTGTAACGATATTATTACGCAGTCTGGTTTCCCACTCGCCAAACAAAAATTAATTATGACTTACCTCATGTGTAAATCCAAATTTCAAGCCAGACGTGTATCTCACTTGTCTACTCTACCGATGCTTAAATTGTTCAAGCCAACTTTTCTTTGCAACTAAGTCTTATTGCGACACGGTTGCCAAATCGGTAAGCAATTACGTGTGAGTGTAATTTATTCCGTCGTTTTATCCAATTTATAAAAGAGTTATGTTTTAATTTTCCATATGAAAGCTTAAGCTTGATTAAGCGCATTTGAAATACAAAAATATTTTTAGTAGATTTAATGTTTTTTAATGAAATAGAAAGATTAGCTAAGTAATTACTAAATTCTCTACTAAATAGTAAAAAATATTTAGCCACAGGAAGTAGCGAATTAAATATAATGTAGACCTATATAACCTACATTTTATACTCAACTACCAATGCCTAATTTGATTATGGAAACTGACGTGGTTTATCATTAATTATGACACGGGAATTACTCACGTACGATTTAGTTGATTATTCCGACTATAGTTTCAACCGCATTTAGTGCTATGCGAGACGTAGCCGCGCCCGCGCACTCGCCTTGATAAAGATCGCCGAATGCGGTTGAAACCATAATCGGTATAACCGACTAAATCGTACGTGAGTAATTCCCGTGTCATAAATCACAAATAGTACTTATCGATTACATTTTGACGTTCTTTAATGTTTCGGGACTCTGCTAAATCATTCTGACAACGGTAAAGGACCCTACACACAACATTGAACATTCAATTACGTCACCAACTCAGTACCCGTGTACCAACCTCCCGGCAAACATTTACGGAGACTTCCGGTTCGATGGACGACGTGTATCATTTCCGGTCTGCCAAGCATTCGACGGATCGACTATTATTCCTTTTAAATGAACAAGTAAGTAGGTGCTGTGACTACAGATTACAGCTCCACACTCTCATTTACACAAACTCACTCACCCTCACTCTCACTCACTCCCTCACTCACATACACACTTTCACTCAAATTGACTTATTGTAGCGCTGTAGCGTATCTCGGCTACAGTTTACTTCCATAGCTACCTTAGCTTCCCTTAGCAATAAACGTTGTGTAGCCTCGAAAAAGACAGTGTTTGGTCTTTCTTTGACATACATTTTAGAACTCGACTGAAAAAGACAAAACGCTGTAAAGCGATTACGAAGCTATTGCAAAGCCCGGTGTATGCGGTGCATGCCGTCGGCTGGGCACCAATTCACTGGGCTTATATACGTAGTAATAAATTTCAAATAAATGTTCCTTTATTTAGTGTCAACAAAGTACCTGTCACACAGGCAGTCAAATTGAAGATTAATCTCGTGTAATCACGGCCGTTAATCTACACCCTGTATCCCGCGAGTTATGACAGCGCCATTAAGAGCATGTGGTGATAATTGAAATCGTGACTTGGTTTGTTCTACGAGACCACAGTTTATTTGCCATTACTGTGTTGATGAACAAAGCTTCTGCCGCAGCTAGGAAACTAGGAATAATAAGCTCTAATATTATAGAATTAAGCTCCTCATAAATTATTAAAATTATAGGTATAAATCGCTGTCCCCGGAGAACAAAATGACAATTGCAAAAAGTCTCCTTTTCAGGAAAAATAAAAAACTGAATTTTGTTATTTGCTGCTGAATCACTGGACATTATTAGCAGTGAGATAGTTCAGATTAAAGTTATTTTTTTAAGTATTCTTTTCATTTTAGTAGATGATTAATGAGATTAGAAATTAAATAGATACTAACAAAATAAGATAATACACAAAAATTAATCAGCGTCAATAGTTTTATTGTCCCTTATCCTTTTATTCTCGGTTTCTTTGAGGCGCGGATAAATATTGTACATTACCTTATAACTTTCTTCTATGATAATTAAGGTCTCAACTAATGAAAATTATGGTAACTTATCATTATGTTCTGGTAAATTTTATAATATTGTTTGTGTGATAATAAAACTTTAGACTGCTATTCTTGCTTTCAAATCAAAACTTCTTGTTTAATAAACTAAATATAATAATTTAAGATGTGTATCAACCAAACATAGTCGAATAGAACGAAGACATATTTTTCGCGAATAAAATTACAATATACATTACGCTGTTTTACAAACTCCTTTGCACGGGAATATTATGGCAAATGATTTTACCATTTTGATAATTACTGAGAAATGTTGACCACATAGTCTGGTAATTTTGTTCGTGTAATTTTACGTGTTATAAAAAACTTCGAATATTATTACATTGTTTTATAACTTCACAAGTAACCGCAAGAAAAATATGAAAAAAATTGCATAGATGTATTAAGCTTCACGAAAGTCAAATATGGCATAACATTAAAAACAAGACAATAGAGATTGTTATTTTGTTCTCCGGGGACAGCGAAATGTTCGTCTGTCTTCGGCTTTGCTCCCGCTTTATAGTCTACTGGCTGTGCCCCGTTGTTTCACCCAAGGAACCTCTAATTTTTCAGGGGGAAAGATATGATATCCTTTCCTGTACCCTTGACAAGTTTCATGATGATGGGTAGAGTTGTAAGAGCGTGAAGGCGCAACAAATAAATATACTAACTCATTTTCTTAGAATAACTAATTCCAAACGACGCCTTCTCAAAACGCAAGCCACAAATTCGCTCAGTGTGCTGTGTTTACTTGTCTTGTCACGCACACAGACGCAAACCTAATGTGCTTTATTAAAATGTTTTCCCCTTAAACTTGGATAATTTATAAATTAGTAAAATTTGTTCCTTAAATTGATTTAAAATGCTATACTTATACGAGTACGTAGCGTCGTACGGGTACCGTTTCTGGCATTAATTTAACAGCTGACTTTTCGCGAGTGTATTTGTTTTCTATACCTAGGTAGTTATTCATATGTAACTTTCGCTTTTATAATATTCGTTAGGATAGTTTTTTATTTATTTATACCATATGTGGCAAGCAAGCTAAAGGGCCGCCTGATGGTAAGCGATCACCGTTACCTATGGAAACCTGTAAAACTAAGGGGCATCACAGATACGTTGCCTAAGGACTCTATTGATGAGTTATGATGACACTAAGAGATTTCGTAGTTTTCTATTAGGTACTAAAATATTTTTGTAATTCAGACCAAAGCTGTAGTAGATTATGCCCCTGCGCTTGACTGACCCCTGCACCCCTGACTTTTATAATTTAATGTTCCGAAGCACTTACAAAGTACAAACTTCAATAAGGTAAAAAAAAGAAATAATTGACGTTCTTTTATGTCTCCCTAAGTCAGACAATGCACTACAGTCTGTAGATACTTACGTTAGAAATACATCTAAGCTTTCTAAGCCAATTACTTAGGTAGGTATACCCTAAACTAAGACCAGACGAAACAATAACACGAGCGTGTCCCAGCTCCAAAATCACCGAAACATGCATAAAACACCTCCATTCACCTCCTATCTAAGCAACAAAGCAACCAGGTATACATGTATACATACACCCACCAACTTATCTATACACTTGGCCAAATTATAGAACTAAAAACCTTACACACAGCTGCTAGCATTGTTTGGAAAATTCGATTGTCGCGCCCCAAATCAACAGCACAGATAACTCGGTTGTGGTGTACGAGGATTTTATTCTGGTCATAAAGGGCACATCACTCTGCACTCTTGGAAATTCATTGTGGCAAGTGTGGAAGATTTATTTATATCTACTTAGTCTGGGTTTTATAGTCAGTGCTGTACTATTCTGTGGTCTTGAAATGGAGTTGAAGGTAGGTACTCGTTTCGTGTATCCATGCACATTTTCTACGTGAAACTTTCACGGCAAATTTTATGATTAGATCTACCTATCGTCTACCATAGTAATCTATGTTGTGTAGTTCTATAAACAATACATATATCTATTTTTAGCGCTCTACCAGACTAGCGATTTGCGAGCGATTTCAAAGAGCGATTACGCGGCGTTATCGAAAAGAGCTCGCTACGAGCGCGTGGCGAAGTCTATGCGTATGTGGCGATGCTGCAACGGAATAGCTATTTAGTAATCTGTGGCTTTGCGACCACAACCGAAATTGCCTCGCTTTGAAATTGCTGGTAAATCGCTAGGGTCATAGAGGTTTCAAAGATGACTTACTAAATTATGATAGGTACTTTCGGTGAGTACCTACAGAAAAAACATACAAAACTTCATAAGTCGAATTTTCTAAGTGGTTTTAAGACTTCGAAAAAAGTAGAGTTAGTAGTTCTGCTCAGTTCTAAGAGGTACAAGTGCCTAGAACTTTCTTGCTCTTTCCCTTGGATTGAAGATACCCAAACTTTAGGTAAAGTTATTTATCTTGGAAACTTTTGCTTTATTCTAACCGACTTCAAAACAGGAAGATGTTCTTCATTAGAATGTACGTTTTTAACATAAGTTTTGCATAACATATCGCGCCTTTCCCCCGAGGGGGCTGGCAGAGATACAATACCCACACTTCGCCGGGCGATATTCAGTCCCAAAAATGACAGGGGGCGAGCCTCTCGCCATACACCGGGCTCCAGTCATGTAGCAGATAACATACATACTATACGCACATATGATCACACAATGAACAAATTAGGTACGCGCCGTCGGCTGGGTTCGAGCCCGCTCCCTCTGGCTTGAGAGGCGGACCTTCTCCCAACTAGGCTGCTCAAACAACAAATTTAAATTTTAGAATCAACAGTTCTAGAATTAAAACTGATGTTTTAATTCTAGAACTGTTAATTCTAAAATTTAAATTTTTGAATGTTTAAATAAGCATGTAATTTACCCATAGCAAACACAACACAATTTTACAATTTTAGAATAAGCCCCATAATGAGAGTTGTTAATGATGGCAAATAAAATGAGTTCCTTTCGGCGAAGCATCACCTTTCTGAACAACCCCGTACTTACTTACCTATGTTAAATTAGCAGCTCCTTTGTATGGTGGAAGGAAACGAGGCTTAATGAGCTGGGTACTTACTTCATCAAAGTGAGAGTAATAATTAATATTCTTGCTTAATAGACGATGATATAGGTACTTATTCTACCTCTACATACATATAGTGACGCCTTTCTCCCGAGGGGGCTGGTAGAGGTGTAATACAACAATCACACTTCGCTGGACGATATTAAGTCCTAAATGTGACAGGGGACGAGCCTGTCGCCATATACCGGGCTCCAGTCATGTAGCAGATGACAATAAAATACGCACATATGCTAACACATTGAAAAAATTGGTTCGTGCCGTCGGCGTCGGCTGGGTTAGAAGCCGCTCCCTCTGGTTTGAGAGGCGGGCCTTCTCCAGCTAGGCTATCTTCGCTTCACCAGTACCTCTACCTATCTACTTATTAAGCTTGAAAGTATATTCGCTAGCAAATAATTTTAATTTACGCTACGGTCTCGCCGAAGTATTACTACTGGCGCGAGGTCGGTGTATGATAGTGTATCTTTATGGTAACCGGCGACTATACCAAAAACTAAATACTTCCTGTTCCTGTTGCAAGTAGCCACTAGTATTTATAGATATTACCTAGTTGTAAGCCAAAATTTGTGAGACTGTAATTTATTTATTATTTGAAAAAATAATGCCCCTCAGTTTCTTGCCTGTTCTTCTGAGTAGAGGCTTTTTGTCCAAACTAGGCGGTCGAGTCTATTTAAATAACTTTGACGTTCATAAGTGTATCTTTGATACCTAAATTGAATAAAAACATTTTGACTTGACTTGACAAGGAGCTGCCGGGTCGGACGACCCCAGCGCCGCCGAAGTGACGACGGCGATGGGGTCATCCGGGTCGCCTAGAATGTTTCTAGGGCGTCTGCTACATAGGGTACAACATTTTATTAATTAGATAATTATATCCGAAGTGTCAGACTATTTTGTATTTTGCAGTCGGGTTTTGCTTTTTATTAAAATAATGTTGCTTGTCGTTTTCCAATTTCTGGGTTGATCCCATGATCCCATCCCATAGTAAAAGTTGTTTTTATAATGTAGACAATCAGTCTATAGGATGTTATTAGTAGGTATAACTTCGATTCTAAATTTCAAATTTTTCGATCAAGAGTTGCCGTTCGTTTGGTGTTGAATCGATTGAGAGAAAGAATCGTAGGTATACTCCCAATTGTGGGTACTATCGACAACGATACTATTGACTACTGTAAAATGGTTTTCCAAACGTCGATACATCTGTCTTACGCAGTTATCCGACCGCCGGCGAGTAAGCTACGAACTATCAACTACTTCCTTGCTCAAGAAATTTACAATAGAAATAAATCCCGTATCTATAAAAGAGACATATATTTATAGGTGATCGCCGACTGTCACACCGCCGGCGAGAACTCGCTGGGCTAGCTTGTTGGAGATCTGTAGCACGAAGTCACGTAGACGTCTACGGCGTAGCATGCCTCATTAAGTTACGAATCAATTTTTTTTATGATAAAAAATCTCGCTTAATACTTCATTGAAACAGACGTTTCTTCTCGAAAGTTTATCTTCAAACTGTTTCTTTGACAATGTTTTTGCATAATTCCGCTTAAGGCGCCGTCATAGCACTATTTTTCACCCACACACATGTTTACTTAAGCCGCTTCATTAAGAGTTAAAAATCGTATATCATATTTGATAGTAATTTTTTTTTGCCTTTTAATGGTACTCGTATTAATCTCAACAAGGACACAAATACGAATAAGTTATTCGGTTAAACTTTAGAGAAATAATCTGGTTATTTAATAATCGAAATAAAATGTGTAGTAAGCGCTGAAAATTTTGAGAAATACGTTCCGTTAGTTTTTTTAAGACGATGCTATTTGATTTTTTTTTTTCAAAATGAGAATGATTTTCATAATTGTTCTTCAGTCAAACTTTAGTTGGTTGCTTCTTCTACCAGCTGTATTTTCCTGTACCTGATCATCAGTATTTTTCATATCAAACTAGGCGCAAATAAAATTCTACGGCCTTAGAAATAAAAAAATCCATAAACATCTGCTAAACCAATGCTCAGTTAGACATTGAGTAGCAAGTGAATAGCGCTACACAAACGTGTAACTATTGTTTGAGCAATAAAGTGTGAATCGGCATTGGGTATTTACACACATGCCTAACACTTTTTTCTTTTTCGCCTGGCAACTTTTGGTAAATTCGTTCAGAAAATTTTTTGTCCGAATAGTTTTTAATAATATTTTTTTAAGAAAGCTCACTAATTATTGATATTGCACATACAATTTACGTTTTAGTAGAGGAAGATTAATCAAACTTTGTTGTTTTTTGAATCTCATGTCCAAAATTCGTTGATAAAAACTATTTTAGAGGAAAATATTTTCTTCTGGTTAGAGTAGGAGACTAACAACAAATTTCTGAACGGAACAGTCAAATGTCAATCTACCAACACTACAATGTGTTTAATGTCACAGTAGCATTATGACGTTTTTATTTTGACATTAAAGAAACAAATGACACAGATTCCATGATAGTTACTGAGTCTAGATCAGCTGTTAGAGTAAAATGGAAAAGCCGTGGAACGAGTGTTTATTTTCCTTTGATTTTGTTACATCTGTACACGAACTGTACACAACGTTTAAGTCAAAAATATTTTTATTTTTCAGCTTTTGTGTTACACAATGTGTATACACATGTTTTAAAACTTTATTTC
The DNA here is from genome assembly GCA_911728515.1 of Peribatodes rhomboidaria. Lineage (NCBI taxonomy): Eukaryota > Metazoa > Arthropoda > Insecta > Lepidoptera > Geometridae > Peribatodes > Peribatodes rhomboidaria. The sequence goes on from OU452190.1 coordinate 7,793,894, forward strand.
TAAGGCTGCTAGTTTTTAGTAATTTCGTGTAATACGTGGCCTTAAATAAGAAAAAGCGGAAATTCCTCAAAGAAACAGTTTTTATCACGCCAGATCAATGGGATCTGGAAGAAGATCAGAAGCAATGGGTCTGAATACGATGAAACACGCTTGTCTAGGAGATTCCGATTCACTCACACTTGAAGAACTTAACATACTGACTTGCTATACTGGGAACCTTTAGTACATATTACTAAAACATTATTAGAGCTCTAAATAATAAAAACAACAGACAGTTTTAATCCAATTTATTTTGACTAGAAACTCCAATACTCTGACTTACAGTTCATAGAAACGAAGCTGCTTAAATATTAGACATTGAATTTATAGAAAACTATTTACAAGATATAACGTGTAATGACCAAGATGTTACATATAGCGTACGTTTTTTTTACGTAATTGCTTTAATAGGTAAGAATCCTAATCTTAGAGAACTAGGGTAAAAACATAGGCAAATAATATTTTTAACTTAAACATTATAAAAAAATAATTTTGATGTCAATACTTTTTTTTATCGGATTTTACATGCATTGTGCCAGAGTGATCCTGAAAAGAAACCATGTGTTTAAAAATACTTTTTTTAGATACAGGGTGAAAGTATGGCTAAATTATACAGGCCGGACGTAAGGCGAGGATGTGATGATCCTTTAGCGAGGAGGATTTGGGCCTAAAGGTACAGTAAAGGTTAGCACTCATTACAGCCACCTGACATCGATCCGCACCGCCTCATTTCGTGCAGTTAGTTTTTCTTTATATAAATTTCTATGGATATGCGCTCACTACATCAACTCCGGATCGCTTCGGCGTAAGCTGTCAACGCCCGGGCGGCAAGTGGCCTACTCTGTAACCATCCGCCATCCGCGAGTGATTCACGTGACAATCGCTGACAGACTACTCGGAAATTCATGGGCGACGTTCACTCGTTGACCACGCGAGGTTCACTGGTTGATCACGCGGCGTCCACCCGTGGACCACCCGTTGACAACGAGTCGAGGCGGTCCCGAGTGGCTCTAATGAGTGCCAACCTTAAAGCGCTACGCATACGAAGTCACTTTTTGTTACGTACACGGCAGACCATTACGGGAAACCGTAGTTGCTGTGTCCGGTAGTGGCAATCGGACACAGTTACCGGTTGCCTGTAACCGACACGGCACACAGGAACCGTAGTTGCGCTTTACAATGGTTTAGTTTAAAAGTTTTTAACTGACAACTTTTAGTTTCTGATCACCTACGATAAACACTTTTTTGATAATGGTGTCAAATGGCACTAACTGAATACCAATACTCTCTTACTATAAACGTTGTATTGCCTTCTTCAGATCGAGCTAAACATTTAAAAGAGAGAAAAAGACAGAACACTCTATAACTATTACCAGGCTATACGACGTTTATTGGTGAAGAGGATAGTTGGTACATTTGCGTAGGGAGTGCCTGATTTTGTTTTTTTTTTAATGAAAAAATTACTCGTCTCTTGTATCCGACACAGGGCAGAAAAGTTGCTTTGCGCAGCGCTTAGATTAAATTGACATAAACCATTGTAAAATATAATTCATTTTTTATACTCATTTTAATTTTTTTATTTCAATACTTTAAATAAAACACTTGAGTCGTTTTTAATTGTGTAAAAAAAATGAAGAAGACAGAGGCGGATTTAGAGCTGTCTATTATTTAGTTTAGAAAATCGATATTTTTCTATCAAGATATAGAAATTACAAGAATAGGTTTCTATAATAAGTAGAGATATTCTAAGTCTGCGTGTCCTTTCGTAACATATTTTGCTCTATATGTGATTTTAGAAGATATTTTCGATTTTACACACGAATGAAAAATTTAAATGTACACATACTGCCTTTTTACTTAAAGACTACAACATTCAAATTCATAAAATTCTATTTTAAGTATGACTATGTAATATTAATCATGTTATAATATCTCTACAATATTTACTACTAAATAATTATGTTAATCTACAACTAATGTTAATTTTATTGTAAACTAAGTATGTATAACATTATTGTTAAAACAAATACAATAAAATATGTACAATAATTTTAAATTACGATTTATTAAATTCCTTTGGAATGGTGAATGATATGTTCTAAGATTACTAATACTGTCCTAACAATTATGAATAAAGTATTTTGTATATAATATTATATTATTTTATATGTTTAATAATTATTTACTTTACAATTACTTTAATAAATCTAAATCTTCATTAGCGCTTTTCCCCATCAATTGAAATTATTTATAAAATATGCAATTTATTTTATTATTAACATTATAACATTTAAGAAAAATCTACTATATTTGACTTCATATTATTTGGAATACTTTTAAGGAAGGCTAATAGAAAATGAAATATTTAAACACTAATAATTTTACAGTTTTCGTCGAGAAAAAAAAATGGTTTACCTATATTTAAGTAGTAATCAGTTTAAGGATTTTTATTGTAATTTTGGTGTACAATTAAGATTATATTAAATTGTACAACAAAATACACAACACAAGAATACAATAGAATGTCAAAACACTATGTTGTCTATTGACTTGAATTAAAACTTTGTTTTTGAATTCTAGGTAAATAGCATGAAAAAAGTATTGATAGGTTTGATTTTATTATTAGAATCGAAACATTTAATTAACTATAATAACTATGCCTACATTTATAGATATTAAATTGTTTTACAATTAACTTTATTACCCACAATAGACTAACTAGTTACTATAATTTACAGTAAAACAGATTATATAATTTTATCTTATTGCTTTTGATGTTTCCCTTAATTAGACTAATTATGTTGAAATTATTACTATACACCATTTAGTCCTAAACTAGCCATAACAACTTATATTGTTTAGAGAGAGAAAAACAGTCGTCAAGTATCTTTTCGCGTATTTTTCATTTCATAAACATCCACTGAGAGAAAATTATAAAAAACGACAGTGTAAAACACTTACATTACATTTTTTTTTTATAAAACAAAACAAATTTTGATATCATATGTGTCGGAAAAATTTGAAAAAGCAGTTTATTTATTCTTTTTTTATTATCTCCGCCTCAATCCGTTACCCTGTTGTTACTTGCCTTGAAATCTCAAAATTCCAGATACCAGTATTTGACATGACCAATTTTTGTAACAGGCTAATTTCCATATTTTACAAAGCATCACAAGATTTGTAAGTAATTTAATTTGAAGCTAATGTGACGTGACTAATTCTTTCGGCGTCTTGAACATTATTTTACAAAAAAGAACAAAGGTTCTTGAATAAATAACTTTGACAGAGGTCAGAACTTTTCTTAGCTTTGGATAAGTGGATCATTATTTTTATAGGGTTTCATCGTAGTACAATGATCACTTGATCTCTTTTCAACTAGAATAATAGAACTTTGAATAATAGTACAATTTTAGCTTTCCAACTACTTTTTTTTACATTAGGCATTGAACCTTACTCAGGACGCCAAATTGGTGAATCTAAATTAGCTAAAAATATAACTATCTTCGTTATTTCTGTGTTAGACAAGGGCATCACCAACTAACTTCAGCTGGTTTTGATTTTTCAATAAATCGTTTTAAATAGTGTCTCATGTAAGCCTAAATTATATATTCAATTGTAAGCCCTGGTTGTGTGTCGTATATTAACGATCAGTAAGTCATGTTTCATCGGAGGCGTTCTAGTTGCCTAAACTTAAACACCAGGGCCAGCCACTCGGCCTACACCAACTTACTTTTGTTTATTGTGATATTGACGTGCCTAATGTAATAAAAGTAGTTGAAAGGCTAGTCAAATTATTCTTTTCAATTTAACAAAGCAAATATTTTTTTCTAACAAAAATAAAACTTATAATCTTGTTGTTGTGTTGTTGTTTTTTTCTCAGTAAATAGTTTCTTTGTCATGTCGATGCTGCTGCTGTACATTCATTATTGAAAGCACCATCAATTTAGATTAAAACATAAAAAAACATATTAAAGTCATCATTCCATTATATTATTTGTGGATTTTACTCGTAGTTGGTAAGATTAGTTTCAGTAACAGATAAAAGATAAAAGTAGATAAAGAAAGAGATAAACAGCACTATGCTTTACAGTAATTTATAATTATACGGTTAATTTATTTTTCTGTTGCATTACTTAAATTACCCGATCGTTCTAATCAATTATTATTGCAAAGAATCCTATTCTTGAAACATCGAGATACATCATAATATATTTTCTAAACAATAGATTTAATTTCAATTTTTACATTTCGTATATTTCACAGTCTAATTTATTTTATCGTCTACTTATTTGACAACAGAAAGACATTAGAAGAGTAAAAATTATTCAGTATACGACCTATTCCAAAAATTATATATAGCCTTGACAAGATTAAGCTAAAACACATTTATTATGTACCTACTGTGGTGACGAAACACATTTCTATCAATCTGTAAAAATGTTTAGATACCTTTGAATTGCACATCAAAAAACTTAAGAACGAAGCATTTCTGATTTGCAATTTACAAATAGTCTCTAAACATTTTTGATCATATAGTATGAATAGTTTCGGCGCCAAGACACCTCCCTGGGAACACTTTACAAAATCAAACCACATCACTTTTGTCAAGCAGCTCGTTATTGCTGCCACCATCGTCTTGTCAAATGTGATAGTCCCTGAGTGGTCTGACTGACTCTGCAGAAGAGCGCGGAGTCGGATCTACTCCAGATAGGCCTAACGACCCACTCCTACGCACGACTAAAGTCTTAGTACCGTAGTCGGTGACAAAGTTCTCGTTCCTTGTAGGAGTGTTTGCCCGCACGCTTTGATATCCGCAACACAGTGGGTACCTTGACGTGAGGATTTTCTTGAACGCCTCGCGGAACTCGGTGTTGAAGATGGAGTAGATGATCGGGTTGAAGGCTGAGTTGGAGTAGCCGAGCCATGTCAGGATTTTGAAGGCGAGATCTGGATAGAAAATTTCAATAAATAAACGATGAATGATTTAGTGCAGTGTGCACTTAACATCCTAAGTGCAAGCTTTAGTGCACATAAACTTGGTAACCGAAGTAGTTGATCGTTGAGCAGTCATCTAGCTGCAATATGGGTTCACATGATTGTTACTATCATAGGTGGAACCCAGACCTAAAACAAATGAAAAAGCTTAAAAAATGCCCTATATTTGAAAAAAAATATTTAAATACTTGAAAAAAAAAGGCAAATGAATCTTCATAAAGATCTGCTATATGATAATGCCCGTTTAATGATACACACTAGATGATGGCGATGGAAATACTCGCGCTAATTATTATTAGAAATGAAACATCTCAGAAGGTAAAAATGTAATTTAAAAACATTTTTATCCGTCGTACTGATCGCACCCATTTAAAACTAAAGGTTTCTTATCAAAGCAATAAATAATAAGTACTTTAAAACTATTGTTCACTTTAGCTCTTAAAGGGTCTGTGAAAGGTCACCTTCTTCGTAATGTGTCAACTTTAAAATTACTTTAATACCGAAGGCCCAACGCAAACCGGGCAAAGCGCTGCAAAGATACTGAGAATACAACACTGTAAACTAAACTTTAAAGGATATTTCATACAGTTGTAAATAGCATGCCAAAGATCAAACGTGGTGTGGCGAGCTGTCAAGCTGCTATGAGAGCCAGCGTTATCATAAAGTTTTTAGCTTTATATTCTCAGTCTTTGCCTCGCCTCGCCCAGTTTGCGCTGGTCCTTATTGTAATGTCAAAACAATTTGAACTAAAACAGAACCCAATAATTATTGTCGACATTAGTCTTATGGCACGTTAAATTTTAGTTAACAGCTAATAACTCTGTTTTAAAATGGCGCAAGATGGCGTTCAAAAATTAATTGGTTTGTACTGAAACTGTACTTATCGTAAGGTTTTAGTGTTGAAATTCTTAGGTAACTATCGTTTACAAACTTTTGTATAATCTAATTTTCTTGTAAATTAGAGGGTATTCCAAGTTAAATTGTTATTTTATTGCATAATTATTTTTGTTTAGTATGTACGAGTATGTACAATATTATGGTCATAGTTCGCTTTGTGGATGAAGATACTTTTTAGTATTTGTTTCTTGTTGTTTCTTTGTACATAAAGTTGAAAATGAAATGTAGCAAAGCACTAAACGGTGTGCTCCAATAGCCTAATTGAGAGGCTGTTCCCATATTTCAGGGATATATTTTTGATGGATTTCATGGAAACTTAGAAACTAGTGTAGTTCCATTTCTTTTTGTAAGACGTGTATACGTCTTGTAAAACGCAGCCACGATGTTAACGCTGAAGAAGAGGACCCAGCACAAGAGAAAAATGCCCCTAATGATGCCGACCGCGATGGTTCCCTTGTGATAGGACACGTAATAAAGATACGACGCAGATCCGAACCGAATTGATGCGGTTTTTTGACTGGTAATCAGAATCAGCTTTATTCAACACTTAGGGTAGTTTTTCAAAATAAAGTAGAATAGAGTTTCAAAATAAAGTTGATTCCATTTACCATTCAGACAGTTAAGTATGCAGGTCTAAAACATAGAAACTCAAACGTAACCTTACCTGGTATACACGTCTTGCAAAACGCAGCCACGATGTTAACGCAGAAGAAAGGCACCCAGCACAGCAGGAATACGCCCATAATGATGCCGACCGTGATAGCTGCCTTGTGATCGGACACGTGGTAGGGAGACGAGTGCACGTGCGTGTGCACGCGGGTGCGGACCGACTTGGTGCGGTTGTCTGGGAGCTGGACTGTTCGGGTCACGGCGCGGATGGACTTGACGTGCTTCTGGGCGTAGCAGTACAACCTGGTGACAAAGGAGTTTTTGGATTATATTTTATGTAACTAATTTCGGCGGTAAAGGGAGGATATATCAATGGGTAAGTATGTTATCTTATTAAATCAAAAATAGGTATTTTAATACTGAATAACCGATTTAGGAGCGGCACGGTGGATTTTTTGATACCCGAAGGTTGAGCATTAAAAAGTTACCTTAACTTGGTTGAATAATATAAAATATTAATATTGAAACATTTAAAACCTCGTCTCCTACCATCCGCCGATTCGTGCTTACACTAAAATAGAGGATATACCTATCAAGGAGTAGTATAAAGAAGGCTGTGGGTGTATGTGATTCTCAATATTCTCCTTCTATTTCTCTATGTCTGTGCGCAATTTTTATTGTTTGAAAAGCACACAGGCGCAGATAAAGCAGTAATTGAGATAGTGTGAGGCATAATAAAATGTAAATCCGCACGCAAAACCATGTTGATATGATGAACGACATACTCGTAGATACCAATTAATTTATTGTCAAGTGAACCGAAATGTAGCTCTACCAAAGTGAACCAAAATGTAGTCCACTACTATAAATAGCGTAAATACAATCGAAGGGCACGCATACACTGTATTGCTAATAAATCCTAAGAAGACTTAATCGTTACTAAAGAGCTAAGTTCTACGTACCAAGTAATCTAAATTAGTTAGGTAGATACCTAAGTATAAGTAAGTACCTTCATGAACTTCTGAGTAATCGTACGTCACTCTAAAAGCACTTTTAGCAGCATACTTATCTTACTTAAGCCTAAGTTACACAAGAAAGTTTATCGGATGCGAGCAGCTGTTTACTGCTATGTATCTAATAATTTATTGGCTAGTGTAAACAAATGCTGCGACTTTCTTGAAAGGAAGGAGTTTTTGCAGCAATTTAGACGGAAACCTTCACAGTTGATTTGTTTCTTGTGTGGTATTATTATTATGTAAACAACCACAGGAGAGAATCGCATCGAGAGTTCTCGTTTATTTATAAAATTCATTTATTCAGGAAATTAAACCCGCAAGTAGATACATAATTAACAGTTATAAAATTAAGTTAAATTATAGAATTAGTAATTCAATTAGTCATGTAATCAGTCAAGTCACAATAATCAATCAACATTTTAAACGTTTAACATCCTTTTAGGGTTCCGTACCCAAAGGGTAAAACGAACGAAACGAAACGAGAAAACAGAATTTAGTAAATATTTAAGGGATCTCCCACACGCAAAACATTTTTTGCCGTTTTTATAGATAATAATGGTACGAAACCTTTCGTGCGAGTCCAACTAGCACTTGGCTGGGTTTTTTTTACTTTTGCCGCTCGCGTTCGAGAAACTCTTCTTGTATAACTTCAGCTTTAGAGACTTTCATGTTAAATCAACATGATTAAAAGGATTTAGTCAAGTTACAAGATTCGAGATAGAATTTGGGCAAATAAAATTATTTTTAACAAACTTGACGTAAATTCGAGTAAGCCTTAAGTGTTTCTATTCAGACATCAGTTTGAATACAAAACGTCTAAAATATCAAAATATTTATCTAACATTTAATTCAATTAAGTGTGAACCCTTTCAAAGTTTACGAAAAGGCAAAGTACTGGCGAGAAATAAAATCGTGTTCCTATTTTCATTAATTAAGTGAGGGAAGGAAAATTTCATCATAACGAGATCACACCTTTGTAATCAGGCAGGATAGGGATATTCAAAATTAAATTTAAATTCAAATTTATTTTGCCGCTAAGGCACAGTATAAGGTGACTTAATTATACATTACGCAGAACGGTAGTACCTACTTTACCACCCTACCTCTTTACTATAAGCCGATGATCGTTATTTATGAGCCTCGGAATAATTACAGTGTATTATCTTTTTCTGGCTTTTAGTTTTTTTAATCAAAAAAGACAAAACACTGTAGGTATCAACTATTTCGAAGCTATACGACGTTAAGTAGCACGATGATAAGTCTTTAGGACTTCCTGTACTTAACAATGGGAACAACTTTTACTGCGAAATCAAATCTCTAATCGCTAACAATAAACAGCTGTTGTTCCATATAAAAATGCTATTCACTCTCAACGAAATGTATAGAACAACAGTAGGATTGTAATTCCTTAGGAACTAGTTATAAAAGATCATCCGCTAAGCGCGGCTTACGATCGGTGAACGTTATATAGAATAGTACATTAATTTCATAGGTACATTTTTTGGAAAAAGCGCTGGGGTAGCGCGTCAGAATCGCGTCTATCACGCGTCTCAAACTCTCCCTTATTTCATACTTTATCTAGCGATTTTTGGGAAAGAGCGCTGGGGTAGCGCGTCAGAATCGCGTCTATCACGCGTCTCGAACTCTCCCTTATTTCTTACTTTATCTTGCGATTTATGGCAAAGAGCGCTGGGGTAGCGCGTCAGAATCGCGTCTATCGCGCGCCCCAAACTGTTCCTTATTTCATACTTTATCTTGCGATTTTTGGGAAAGAGCGCTGGGGTAGCGCGTCTGAATCGCGTCTATCACGCGTCCCGAACTCTCCCTTACCTTATACTTCCTATTGCGATTTTTGGGATAGCGCTCGAAGCGCTTCATTCACTCTTCGGTTGCGCGCCGCGCCTTAAATCTTATTACAGCTAGTCCCTTTATTTCTTTTTTCGTAATCTAATAAACAACTTGTATCTAAGATACAACTCTTTAGTTAATTCATCGCAGTGATAGATTATCTAGAGCACGGCGGGCATCGTCCGCAGAGAACACAATAGACGTTGATTGATGGCTCACGAATACTTTACTAAACTGGAGTACTCAGATACGTACTATTTTTGTGTTCTAAAACCTTAGTTAAAAGTTTAACTTCATCACACTAATATTATAAACTAGCTGTCACCCGCGTTTCTCGTTCGCATTTATTCAGAAAATAGTATCCGAAAACCTTTTTCGTGATATACTGTAACTGTTACTAATGGATAATGGATATCTTATACCTTTAAATGAGCAATTCTTGTATATATGTATATATATATATATAATTGGAATCCCGGAATCGGCTCCAACGATTTTCATACAAATTAGTATATAGGGGGTTTCGGGGGCGATAAATCGATCTAGCTAGGAATCATTTTTAGAAAATATCATTTTATTCGTGTTTTATCGATAATCAATCTCAACTGAAAAATATGACTCTTCCTGACATCTATTGGCGAATAATAATACTACTATTTTTTGTGAGCAACTAATTGCTTTAACGACACAACAGCAGATGGCGTTGTTAAGTAACACGAAGTCAATGAGTGTTTGCTTTGAGGTTAGACTAAAATCAATTGTTTATTATCCAAAAAACACAATTAAAAAATAAAAAAAAATACCGAGCAAAGCTCGGCCATCCAGGTACTTTGTTATTAATCACGCCAGCACGGCTGCACGTATCTGGATGAAATTTGGCACAGAGATATATATAAGTCCTTTGCAGAAGTTCGTCAAAAGTGTTATAAATAATACAAAATAAAGTAATAAATAAACAGCACTAAGTAATAAACTTTAACCTAACCTTAGATTAAGACTTAACAACTAACCCCCCTCTACCTGTATTCCCCTTAAGAATAATAATAAAATTAAGATACCAGCTAACAAAATTCACGGTTTTCTCACGGAGTTTCTTGAGAGTAATTAAAAAAAAACCTCTACTGTATTTCATACATACACAAATAAATACACCAGAAAAATCGGAAATACACTAGAGATTGAGTAGATTAATACAACATATCTGGCAGAGGTGTAATACATCACCCACACTTCGCCGGACGACATTCAGTCCCAAATATGACAGGGGGTGAGCCTGTCGACACAACGGGCTCCAGTCACGTAGCAGATGACATACAATACGCACATATGTTCACACAATGAACAAATTGGTGCATGCCGTAGGCTGGTTTTGAACCCGCTCCCTTCTGGCTTGAGATGCGGGCGTTCTCCAAATAGACAATCATCCCTTCAAGGTTAATACACTGGAGAGAAATAAACCGAATCAAAATAACAATCTCGTTTTAAATTTGAATCTGTAGCATGGAAATCGATCACGGCTTTGTGAAACTAATCTGCAAGTCTGCTCTCTGAGCACAGCTTCATTTTGCATTTTATTTTAGAGTAAAGTGTTCCGGTGCTGGCCGGCCTTCAGTTCAGTCACGTTTAGGGCAACCCATGATATAATAATAGTTTAGTTAGTTTTTAAAAGTCTTTATTAATCAATAAAACATACAGCGGCACAACATCTAGTGTACATTAATTCCTAGATATGACTCAATATAAATAAAATATTTCCGTTTATAAAGCTTTAATAGTACTCGTAACTTGTGTAAAAACTTATTGCAGATACATATTTCACATAATTACACATGGATTTAACATTAGAGTTTAACATAATCTGAAGTAAGGTATTTAGCAAGCTTTAGTTATAGCATCAAAGTTAAGTTATAGAACCAATCTGTCGATTCTAAAAGAACTCGGAATAACCGTAAGGCTCAAATATTTCGGACACATCGCTCGTCGGAATCCTGACAGCTTGGAAAAGCTGATGGTAGTTGGTCAGGTCGATGGGAAAAGACCACGCGGGCGCTCACCTACCCGTTGGTCAGACCTAATATGGACGCTCACGGGCCTGGCAATACCTGAAGCGATTAAAACCGCCGAAGACAGAAACTCGTGGAAGAGCATAGTGCATCGTGTGCACTCAATCAAACTGGGCACGACCTTCAGCAATGAAGATGCCGACTAAGAAGAAGAAGTTATAGCATTGCAAGATAACATAAAAGGGCTGATATAATAATAATAATAATACATTACGCCAGGTATAAGCGTCAAACATGGTCACGTGGGCAACACGTAGTGACGTCAAGTAAGACTGAAATATGTCATTTACAATTAGTTAGTGAGAGGGAGATGATGATGAGATATACGAGTACATATCGTCACGCCTTTCCCCCAAGGGGGCTGGCAGAGGTGTAATACAACACCCACACTTCGCCGGACGATATTCAGTTCCAAATGTGATAGGAGGCGCGGCACGCACCAATTTGTTCACACAATGAACAAATTGGTGCGTGCCGTCGGCTGGGTTCGAATCCGCTCCCTCTGGCTTGAGAGGCGGGCCTTCTCCCAACTGGGCTGCCATCGCGTTATTACATGTTGGCTAACGGAATGCCACACCGTGTTTTTTGAGAACATGGGGCAACCGAAGCTCGGTCATCGACCAAAAGTTTCGATTACAATAATTCACATCATTGAGTGTGAATTATTGAAATTGTTGGCAGAGGTGTCCTAATACACTTCTGCCTACCCCTTTGAGAGAAAAGGCGTGACCGTATGCATTTTTGTTTAGGAGCAAATTACAGTAAAATCATTTTTTATACATTAGCTAGTTTACTTGTCCAATTAAAAAAAAACACTATTAGAAAGCTACACAATAACAGAGTGCTATGGAAAAAATTGCGAATGCCACGCTACGGGATAAGCAAAACCAAAAACATAACCTATAGTCACATTTTCCCCTTAAGGGGCTAGCCTGGATGACATTCAGTCCCAAATGTTACAGAGGAAAAGTCTGTAGCAATAAATCGGGCTCCATAAATGCACACTAGCTGCGCTCCGCGGTTTCACCCGTGGTCCCAGAGGCATACAATACAATGCAATACAATACATCTTTATTGCACACCAAAAATACAAAGTAAAACAAACATAAAGAAAACAACACAATTAAACAACAAAATATCATTCGGCAGTACAAGGGATGTGGAGTTTATTGGAATAAAAAGTAACCCTATTATCCTTTCCTGCACATCTAACCCCAGTATCATCATGAAATTTTGTGTACACGTTTGTATGCAAAATTTTGTGTACACGTTTGTGTGCAAAATTTCATGATGATCGATTTAGTAGTTAAAGCGTAACAAACAAACGAACAAAATCACGTACCCATTTATCGAACGAGTGCGCGTTAGCGAGCAAAGCCTCTACTAACTACTGATTTAGCTTCGAAAAAACTGTTTTCGTATGTCCGAATTCTGGATCTCTTCGTACACAGGTCGCATTTAAAAAAAGCGATAATGACAGATTAATAAAAAAACACGCAATTACAAAAAAAAAACAAAAACTGACTCTGCCAATAATCCTATCCTACTAATATTATAAACGCGAAAGTTTGTAACAATGAATGGATGGATGGATGGATGTTTGTTACTCTTTCACGCCAGAACGGTTAAACAGATCTGGATGAAATTTGGCACCGAGATAGATTATAGTCTAGAATAGCACATAGGATACTTTTTAACCGCGGGTGAAATCGCGGGGCGCAGCTAGTTTTGTATATATTTATCAAACATGCTCTTAAAATTTCACGAGAATCAGTTGAGGGATGCGACTTAAGAGGAAACAGACGTTGATCGCGAGGTCTACAGCTCACAAGCCACTTTTAATATTAGTTAGGATTAGTTACGACCTTTTTTTTTATTTACAACAGACTAGGCATGCGTTTGACCACTGACTCGCCTGATGGGAAGCGCCAACGTGATCGAAGGTGTAACACGCTTGCCTAGGAGATACCTATTCACTTTACTCTTAAACAACCCCGGATTGTATTTAGGTGGAAAGACAGACACAGGCAACGAGTTCCACACCTCTGCAGTTCTTACAAGAAAAGTTGACTTGAAACGCTTAGTGCGTTTTAGCGGAATTTCCATCATAAGAGGGTGTCTTTTACTGGTGCGCCTGGTACAATTATAAAAGAACGGCGATGGCTGGATCAGGTCGTGCAGTTCTTGTGCACACTCGCCGTAGTGTATTCTGTAGAATACCGACAGACTGACCTTAGGACAAACCTATTATCTACGAGACAGACATTATCTGTTAATTCTGTTTGCATAACCACAAACAGATCAAACGTTACATGTATGTAACAAAATATATTTGGCTTTGTTCATAACACAAAGTCAATTCCATCTCCCACTTAACTGCTAGCATAAAAGCTGTTCATAGCAATCATTCCATTACGTACTGATTGCTAGCAACAGGAATACAAAGCCGGTGCGTTTATTTTAATTTGCTAAATGGCGTGCAATTTAACTCGATGTAACGTAAACAGATGCTATTATACAAACTATGGTTGAAGGATTATTTTCACGGCTTCATCAGTAAAATTATGTCAAGCTTGTTAATGGTATTGGCCATATTAATTTATCATTCGTTCTCAATTGACAGACAATCAGACTAATATTATAAATTCAAAAGTTTGAATGGATGTTGATTACTCAATAATGACTGAACGGTTGAACTGATCTGTATGAAATTTAGCACAGGGACAGATTATAGTCTGGAATAGCACATAAGATGCAGACAAATAGCAGCCAGTATTCCTATGAACCAGAGTGGCAGCGGAAACTACACAGTGCGTATTGCTCGTAGAACCGACGACTGCTGAGGCAGAAAAGTTCTCGAGTGGCGACCATGAACCGGAAGACACAGCGTAGGACCTCCCACAAGGTGGACCAAAGAAGTAGTGAGGGTCGCGAGAAGACGATGAATGAGGGAAGCGTAAGTCCGCTGTGGAGATCATTGGGGGAGGCAGCCGTCCAGCAGTGGACGTCCGGCTGAGATTATGATGAGATTGGTGTTTCTGACAAATTAATCGTAATACCTAGTAATCTTAGTCACATGTGGTCAGTACAGTATATGCGTTTTATCCATTCATCTCTGTCACTCACTACTCTCCTTCTCATTCATGTCGTCTTTCACGAAGCTTTTCCGTACTCTCTTCGGTCGACTACCGCTTTAATCTCCCTCTCTCTCCCTCTCACACAGACACACACAAACACACCCACACATTCATACTTACATCTACAGTCTTGTTTATCGTCTTCTTTGTATGTGGTCTTCTCTATTTGCATAATATAAGAGAAGAAATTCTTGCACAAAATGAGAGCGCAAATTCCAAGAAATTTTACATTGCAAAACATATAACACTTTTAAGCATGATGGCACAGATATAATACGTACAATACAAATGTGAGGAACTTCTGTAATCTGTGTATTATAAAGTTCGCGGCTTCTACGCCCTGTTGGAAGAAGATGTGCCTAACCAAATTTCCAAGTTAGAAATTACCCCGGATCACTTTGCCACAAATAGCATCATAAGCGACGACTTCCCATCTCACGCAGTGATCCCCAAAAAGCGAGCATTTTCAGTAAAGACATTGGTACATAAGACCTTTAAAATGGTCCATTTACTAAAGCCGCCAGCCAGTATCAGTGTCGTGACTTCAAGAAGACCAATTAGCGTTCAGTGTCCCATTCTCGTGCACTTCAGCGAGTTGTTTAAAATGCGAATTAAATTTGTAATATCTATAATGTATCAAGTCGTTGTTTGTAGTTTAAATTCTAATGATGAGTGTACTTGCGTATGTAAAGGACATAATTAGATATAGCCAGTGCATTACGACAATTCTACAATTTCCGAATCTTAAAACCAAAATTGGTGTTAAATGTTTTAAAAAATAGTTTTTATTTGATTGGCTTACATAAATTATAGATTAGCCTAGTTGATTTCTAAGACAGATTTTACATCGTAATGCCGTACATTTATTTGTTTACTCACTAAACTTAATTAAATAGTTTACCAACCTAAGTTACCACAACGTTTATAGTACCAAATAGGTAGAAACTTTTACCACTTAATACTACTTTAGGTTTTTTTTTTTTTTATGTAGAATAGGTCGGCGTTTGACCACCAACTCGCCTGATGTTAAGCGACGTTGTGGTCTAAGATGGAGCACGACGACCTAAAAGGTACTTTTTCACTCTAGCCTTGGAGTTTTGTAGAGTGAAGAAGTACAAAGACGGCAGTTGCGTTAGGCGCTACAAGTGCGCTACTGCTCAGACCCGTCTTCGGAACGGTTACACCGGACTACATCCCGGAACACGACTAGGTCATTTCACGGCATGGCTTGGTCCGGTGGGTGGTAACTAGCCACGGCCGAAGCCTCCCACCAGAGTTTGCTACCCGGTTAGCACTACCCGGGGACCACGTGTAGGGAATCAGAATAGAGTACACTCCTACGGACGTGGGTAGCTCAGCCCCAAAAGTGTTTACTAAGTATTACACGGAAAAAAATGGTTTAGTTGTGGCAACTAAATCTGTTTTGCTGCCTATGTCTTAGCTGCTGCACCGAATATATTCGAAACACTGGCAAAGTTTTGTTGACTACGACAAAGACTGCTTAGCTACTATTCAAAATAAAATTTTGCTAGGAGAATCACACTCAAGTTGCAGTTACTACAAATTACTTAACTGAGTTTACTAAATTTGTTATCTATATTAACAAAACAAATTCGAATGATTCAATTTGATATCAGAGCAAAATATTTTAACTACTTTAGGATAAATTATTTACCTGCTATTGCTAATTGACATTATCTACATTAACCAGTCTTTTCTATTACAGTTATTTACATGTCGTATGTGAAATTTTAGACGGCAAGCGGGATATTTTGTGCTGTTCCTAATGTTGTGATCTAATAGCATTGTGTGAGACATATCATTATGTAAAGATGATGAAGATATGTTTTAGTAGGTATGTTGTCGTAGCAAAGTATGATAGCTGTCTTAGTGAATTAATATTTAGCTGCACCTTACAAGAGTTTTAACTGTGGTTATAAATTTGGTTTAATACTGTAACAAAACTACTTAGTTGCGTGATTAATTTCCTTTTTGTAAGGCAGCAATTTAATTAGTGGCATAGAAGTTAGTAGTAGCAACTAAGTTAAATAGCTATCCCACGTTTATATGTAACCGAAGGCATCAATTGTTTTACTTTAAAAATAAGTAAGTAGTAATTGAATTTGTAACTGCTACTTAGACTTTAATTATGCGACCAAAATAAATTTTATGAGATACTAGCTGCGCCCCGCGGTTTCACCCGCAGTGCCACAGTAACTGTTAATTTTTTCGGGAAGTACTCGTACCCTATGTCCTGAGTATGTTTGAGCTCCTCAGCCTTGAAAAAGTAGCCTATGTCCAGGACGTAAGCTATATCTGTGCCAAATTTTATCCAGATATTGAATATTAATTATATTGATAAGAATCAGTAAGTGCGCTGGCGAAACGTACCTAAACTTCGGAGTGATACCTCCCTGGTAGTGTTTACTTACTTATAAACATTTTAAGCCTGTTTCCCACATTATATTTAAATACTCGTACTCCTTAAACACGTAGGTAACCATTGGAAGAAATGAAATTGTAGCTCAGAATGTACCTAGGTTATCTTAAATAGTAAATACACATCGCCACGCCTTTCCTCCGAAAGGGCTGGCAGAGGTGTATTACAACACTTACACTTCGCCGAACGATATTCATTTGCAAATATGACAGGGGTCTGTCGCCATACACCGGGCTCTAGTTATACAATATATAGCAGATGACATTAAATACCTACGCACATACTTTCACACAATGAACAAATCGGTGCGCTCTTTTGGCTGAAATCGAACCGGCTCCTTCTGAGTTTAGAAACAAGCCTTCTCCAACTCGGCTAAAATTCAACTAGCGAAAATGCGTAAGAAAAACAGATACCTAGCAGAGAAAAATAAGCTCTCGCTCGCTCTACTACGACTCATGTTAGCCTGTCTGGGCTAGTGTATGAGTAGTGTGCTAGTAGTGAGAGAAGTGTGAGAAATTAGTTACATCTTCATAAGTCTTCGCGATGTGAGCTTTTCGTAGGTAGGTACTTATTTCTTCCGCGTTGCAAGGGCACAAACGACGGGAGGGCAGTCCGCGTCACCGCGTCATCTCACTGCGCTCATTATTATTGTTAGGTAGGTAGGTACAATAACCTAACTTAGGTAGGTACTAACCATAAAGCATTATTTTATTGATGAAGACAAGAATATTTCATACCTACGTAGATGCATTTATGCGTACGTAAGTTGATTGTTTTCTTTGAGCTTGTACTTATTACTTTTGTTCCTTACTTAATCGACCAAGCGAGTATTTGACAAAGCGTCTATGCTTCAGCTTAAAAAAAAATGCCTTCCTCCACAGGCTGATACAAACGGAATTTCCTAAAATTTTGTAAATAGACTCACTATTTAGATAGATTTTTTTTAAATATGTCTAATCATCGAACCTGCTCACAAAATTTCACGTGAATCGGTTCAGGAATGCAATCTGTAGAGGAAAACAGATGTTGGCCGCGAGGTCTACAGCTCACAGAGCCACTAGTTGTTATTAGTGTCTTACCATAGTATTTAATAATAGTTTAGGTACTTAAAAAGTACATAAAAACTCTTAAAAACCTAGGTAGGTACTTATTAAATAAATAAATAAATTTGGGACACTTCCACACACGGTCGTCTGATCCCAAACTAAGCAATGCTTGTATAGCCATAGTATGGCTGCCAGAGACTGATATACCTACATACCTACTTAGATATTTTTCAATACATACTTAAATATATAATATTTTAACACCCAGACATAGGACAGACACAAATGCTCATCACATAAATGTTTGCCCTAGGTGGGAATCGAACCCACGCCAACAAGCTCAAAAGGCAGGTTCACTACCAACTGAGCCACCAAGGCAGTCGGTTGCTTTTGGTTTTATTGGTTTTCTTACAAAAATATCTATGCATGGGTAAGTAAGTAGGTATACAGGTAGGTATAGGTAATTAGACTACTTAGGCGTTAAACTTCGAGCCTTAGAATTTATAAATTCTGAAATGTTATTCTGTTAGCATTACTGGCCTCATGTCTGCCATGCATGGTGTAAACTTCGGAGCATTATTAGTGCCTACCTGACAAGTGGCTCATGTAGTTATCTAATGCGGGACCTACATAATAAGTACCTATATCCATCATCGCTATAGTTGTGCGACTACACAAAATTTAGGTAGCTACCTACCTACCTGTGAAGTTAGTAATACCTACTAAGTAATTCATAATTGTTAGGTGCCGGAACTGTACCATACATATACTCGTACCTACCTACGTAGGCACAAGTACGTATAGACGCACACAATTTGTTTACCTACCTAACTAGAACAGAATACGTTTTTCTGTACCTACCGCGGTTTCGATAGATAGGTAGATAGGTACCTACTTCTAATTCATGTCTAAGATTTTGCTAAACACGCTTATTAGGTACTTTACCTAGGTAGGTATATTGTATACTTGTAAAAAAAATGTTAAGCTATGATAACCTAGTTTGAGAAAGCCCACCTCACACCAATGTGCGGATTGTATGTCATCTGCTACATACATGACATGACTGGAGCCCGGTTTATGGCGAAAGGATCGCCCCCTGTCACTCTTGGTCGTCCAGCGAAGTGTGGATGTTGTATTACACCTCTGCCAGCCCCTTCAAGGGAAAGGCGTGACGATATGTTATGTTTTGTTATGATAAAAACATAAATAGGTTGATAAATATTTTTAGATTCATTTGTCGAGCCAGTTTTAATTTTTTTTCAAAATGGTGGAGATAAGTTTTTTAGCGATTTTGAAATACTAAAAATACATGAATATATACATATTCACTTACAAAAAGTTTCACTTCATTTCGTAATTCGTATCGTATCGTAACGTGTGTGTTCACGTGAATTTGGTTGCGTTACGGCGTTAAACTTGGAAGAAAAAGTGATTATAGTGTTAAAAAAAGGATTTTTCATTTGTGGAGTTAGGGCTACAATGCCGCCCAAAGATAAATTCAAAAGTAAGTAAGTACCTACATACTTTGCATCGCATCATCTTATTATGAGATACCTAATATCTTGCGTGTCCAGATACAGTAATCTATCTACTGATAAGATTTTCCGTTAGAAAAGTGGCATGCTGCAAAAACCTAGCCGGCTGTACAGGTTTGCATCGAACTGACATCTCGCAATTGATGTATGGAGTTGTACCGATTTTGCCCATATTCACACTTTAGAACCGAGATCTTGCTATTGCCAAGCTTGTAAATTAGCCAAAAGTTTGATGCCTTTATATTGCAAGTTGTTTACGCCAGATATCTGTAGACATTATAGATAGAAAACGATACCTACGAAAGCCGGCGGCATCCACAAAGCCGCGAGATACCTGTGAGGGGAGAGGGAGACGTAAACTCCCTGCCTTTCGGCGTGCGAGCATCGCACGCGCTAAATCAGTCAGTCAGTTGTCGATGAATGATTGTCCCGCGCTCTTGCGTTCGCTCGCACGTAAAATTTCGGACTTGACATTAAAAAAGTTTAAATTGTTTATATTGAACTAATAGTGCTATTATCAGTGCATGGTGTACACCAAGTCCAGTGGCGTGGAGTGTCCAAGGTGAGTAGTAGGCTTTCGTTATCGTCTGTAGAGCCGAAAGAGAACCTGGCGTGAACTTAGCACCCCTGGCCGAAACACAAGTACTTACCTATAGAACACATGTGTTGCAAAAAAATAACGTAAGCTTTATTTTTACAGATGAAAATATAGAAGCTCATCACCTACCTCTATTGACCGAGTATTTTTGGAAAAACTGTTGCCGAAAACATGACAGCGAACTATATCTGTCACTTTAAAAACATGCAGAAAGTAACTATAACTTATTGCAATAAGTACTTCTAATTTTATTGATGTTTAGCATTTTAAATCACTAATAATTGTCGAGTCCTAACATAATGCTGTTTACAGGTAATTCCTAGAAAGAAAGAAAAATGTTGGGCGCAACAAGTGTGAAGTGTGTACAGTGTAGTACAACACCCATACTTCACCGGTCGATATTCAGTTCCAATTTTGACAGGGGGCAATCCTGTTACTATATATCGGCTCCAGTCATTGGTGCGTACCATCGGCTGGTATCACTCTATTTTGCATCAAACAAGACTACAATACAGTAAGTATAGGTATTTGTGATTTACACGATTCTGTATGTGTTAATTGATTCTGTTTTGGTCATTATAAATATGCAAGGTTATTATAGGTAACTAGCTGCGCCCCGCGGTTTCACCCGCGGTTAAAAAGTATCCTATGTGCTATTCTAGGCTATAATCTATCTCTGTGCCAAATTTTATCCAGATCTGTTCAGCCGTTCTGGCGTGAAAGAGTAACAAACATCCATACATCCATTCTTATAAACTTTCGCGTTTATAATCTTAGTAGGATAGGATAGGATGTAGGGTGCGAAGTGGCGGCAGCGGCGGCGGAGTGAACTAGCAACTCCGATTCGAGGCGACTGGAAAAATGTACCTAGATATTGCCGTCTCTGTTGCGTATGTGGATACGCATTATACGCAGCCTAGTGTGAAGCGGTGCCGTGGTGTGCGTGCGCCCCTATACATACAGTATAGTCATTCATAGCGAAATATAACTACCTATTAAATATAAGACACTAAAGTCTATCTCTGTGTCCCCTTGTAGCGTTTTCACGGCTAACGGGTGAATGGATCTTTACAATACATATTTTATAAGGAGAGGACATAGGTCCTAAGTATACTATACTTTAAAACATAAGTTTATGACTTTAGTCAGTAGCAACTACTAGATACAGAAAGTGGCAAAATGCTCGATCAACTTTTGACGTCATTGAAAATGAACCATATTCTAAAATCCAATATCGTATAATATCGAGGCGCCGCCGACTTCTCTGTTGAAAATATACCTACTACCTATTTTGTACTCGTATTTTATGCTATAGTTGCTTGTTCATTTGTCAATGAAGTAATAAAATTCTCGAGCATTTTTCCGTTCGGTACTAATTTAGTTCTAAAGTAGGTAGGTACTAAACCAACTAACTGACCAAGCGAAGCGGTCTCTCAATAAACTTAGATGAATCGGCTTTTTTATACCTAAACCTACTTAGCTAGTGGCTCTGTGAGCTAAGACTTTGCGGCCGGCGTCTGTCCTTCTACTGGTTACATTTCTCAACCGAATCTCATGAAATTTTGTGAACAGGTTCTATAATTATTCAGAATTTTTTAGCTGTCAGGTTTCGGTTTTTTTCAAAATGGCGGAGATCTAGGTAGGTATATTATTTTATTTTTCAAAAAAATGCGAGCTGTATAAAAGACAGATCCGGACATAAGAAGCACAGACGCTTCGCTCGCTAACGCTCGCTCGGTCGACTATGTTTGCTGTCTGACGGTAACGCAACACGTATAAATAACGTATACGCGCCGCTATACAGACAGTCATCAAAAGCGAAATACCTATACCTCCTTAACTACGTATGAGCGTAGAGGATATCTCTAATTGTATGCAAGGTATGCAATGGCAAGGGTACCTAAACCTAAAAAGTATTAAAAACAATAGTAGATACCTAACTTCTATCTCTCTATTCTATTTGTAGCGTTTCCAAGGCCAAAACGGTTGAACGAAAACCGACGAAACGGAGGAGGTTTACAAGTCCAAGCGTATGTAAATAGGTATATACCTATTACTTATATGTTTTTGATAATGAGCTAAGTGCCGTGTTATACCTACTCCCTGTTTTTTTTTGGTACTCGCGATCAGAGTTTTACTGATGAACATCGTTTATTTTAAAACATAATTTTTTTATGTCAGTACGCCGAGTAGTACCTACCACGGATTGCTTACTAAGTTTCTACGTAAGAGATAAATCACTTCGTCAGAAATTGTCAATACCTATTGTTGTAATAGCCTATTCTTTTTAATCACTAGACGCTGTGAACCAAAAAGACCTACGACCGTAAAGCATAGAACAAGTAATAATAGCGTAAAGTGAGTTTCGCACCGTGCCGCCCGCCGCGTGTACTAACTATTTGGTAATCTGTTATACGGCTTTCGGTAATCAGCTGAGACCGGACACCCGCGATGGACGGGCGGCTTTTTTTTAATATCTAGAATATATGTATATTATAGCTGGTATGTAATCAGCGCGCAAAGTACAGGGGGTCTACCATGATGGTCTTGGTTACGTTTTGTTGCCGACGCTGAGCGCCTGTGAGTCATATCGCTGCCCAATAAGGTTCACGGTCGAGTAGCATACGCGCTAAGATCAAATTGAATTGCAATAATGTACCGCACGGAACGGCAACGCCGCTTTTAAGCAAAAATTTGAATTTTTGGGCGCGAAAACTATTTTTTGATTATTACGTGGAAACTACGAGGTCTAGGAATCTGAAAATGTTGCTGCCTATGGCAGCAATCATGCTTTAATTTTTGTACTTTAAATGAAAACTCTACGTTTGATAGTTTCGTCGATTCAACATGTGTCAGCTGAAGTGACGTAACTTCAGCTTACACATAGGTATTAGCTTATAACTCGAAAAGTATATAACCCAGAGACTTGAAAATTTTGCTGCCAGTGGCAGCAATTATGCTTTAAAATTTGAGCTAAAATTCATAGTCATACCTTCTTTCGTTTGGAAGATATGAGATGAGTAGCAGTCTATAAATGGGCAAACCTTGTGTGGTTAGCACACAACCACATCTCGTTTAGGTTTTATGTTAAATTTAAATTTAAAGCCAACAATGTTTTATGGTTTTGATGATTTATTTATTAAGTACCCACCTATGTTTTTTTTATTTACAGGTGGAAAAAAAGTGAAAATGTTTAGAGCAATGACAACACTATTTCCTATAAAAGCTATAGTCATGAAGAAGAAACGGCAATGGAGACCGTCCCGGCTTGGACACAAAGGATGATGCAATTTTTAAAAGTAAGTATATTATAGCTACAATTCTATAAATATTTGAACCTGTGTTGATTATCATTTCAGGAATAATGAAAAATTTTAACGTTAGCTTTATTGTTTGTTACCTTAGCTGTCAAAACCAAACTACTTGGGTACATGTATTTAATGTGTTTTTTTTTTCAGTCTGCCGCCGAAATCCAGTCGCATTACCTAAAAAAGAAAAGTTCCGAGGACTGAATGTTGGGCCCCAGCTGTTTGCCGTTTCTCCGGATGAAGACAAAATCTCTGAGTGCTTTCTGATATTTAATAACATTACAGCCTTTGACATTTTTTATAAATCATTTCATGCCTTGCAGGCTTAAGTAAAAATTTAAGTATATAATGGAAGTAGTGTTTTTATTATTAGTTAAAATCAATTAGAGGAGGGATATTAATATTTGTACTGAATGCAGTCAACTAACTTGTTTAACAACAACAGACTTAACAACAGACTTGTTTGTCAATTATTTTTGAGAAGCATTTATTAAACCTCATAAACAATTGTTTTTTTTTTTTTGTTAGAGCTTATATTCACCGAATATGCGATGTGTAAAGGTACATATAAATACTTGAAGCATGATTGTTAAGTATTAGTAGTAAGTAGTAACAGCTCTGTTAATTAGCTATTCTATTACACCACAAATTGCAATTGTCAAGTAGTTTGTATAGCTGTCGCTGTGAATGGTTTGTTACTTGTGCTAAGTGATTTAGTTGCGTGATCTAAAAGCTGCAATTCTGCACATCGAACGTTGATGCGACGCGGCGATAGATTGAGTGCGTAATTTAAGGAAATGTATAAATAATGTGCCATGCGTATGCTTTATACATTTCCTTGTACATATTAAAACTTGCACAGTCTCACGCCTTATCTGCTGCAACTTCGCGACACATTCGTTATGTAGACAGAAGCCTTAATAACACGCCACTAAAATCTTTAGCATGAGCCGCAAACTACTCACAGCCATAGCTAAACTACTTATCAGCTGCAGCTACGGTGGTGTAATGGAATAGCAAATAAACTAAGCTGCTACTACTAATACTAATAGTTCATGCTTCAAAGTATATTAGCTGCCCCAGATAAAATATTAGGTCTCGCAACTAAAATCCTTAGCACAGGTAACAAACACGATTCACAGTCACAACTAAACTACTTGTCAGCTGCAGCTACAATGGTGTGATGGAATAGCAAATTAACTTAGCTGCTACTACTAATATTAATAGTTCATGCTTCAAAGTTTATTAGCTGCCTCAGATAAAAATATTAGGTCTCGCAACTAAAACCCTTAGCACAGGTAACAAACACAATTCACAGTCACAACTAAACTACTTGTCAGCTGTAGCTACGGTGGTGTGATGGAATAGCAAATTAACTTAGCTGCTACTACTAATACTAATAATTCATGCTTCTAAGTTTATTAGCTGCCCCAGATAAAAATATTAGGTCTCGCAACTAAAACCCTTAGCACATGTAACAAACACAATTCACAGTCACAGCTAAACTTCTTGTCAGCTGCAGCAAAGTCTTGTTAGTAGTTATCACTAATATTGTTAGCGACCACAGCTAAAAATAGATAAAACCGTTAGCTGCTATAGCAAATTTTAGCAAATAATATTTGCAACTACTGCTAAGTATTGTTAAGATTGTTAGCTGCAACAGCTAAATTCGTTCAGCTAAAAACAATTTGCTACGCTAACAAAAAACTTAGCTGTCCCTATAGTTTGAAAGGATTTTTGCTACTACAACTAAAATTTAGTAACAGCAGCTAATTTTTTTTTTCCGTGTACTCTTATAATGACAACCTAGCTAGTCAGAGGCTATCAGACGGCCTTAAAACTCTAATACTAGCTAGCCACTCGGCCTATATAAATGTAACTTACTCTCATTACATAATTAACCCAACATAGGTTACATTCGCGTGTTTACCTCACAACCAACTTCAAAGCAATAATGTAGGAAACAATCCCAAATATATGTATGCCCTGAGAAGTCCTCCCACGCACTTTCGACAGTTGCCATTTTATGTCCTGTAGTTCATATGAATCTTCGCACGAGGTCTCTGAAATCCCTCAGCGGTTATATCAATCCTTCAATGAAAAAAATGACAACCCTTCAGGCTTAGTTGGTAGCTTGACTGCCTTGATAGAAGCACAATGTACCCCGTTCAGTTCCCAGCTGGGCAAGATGTACATAATGATGAATTTAAATTTCTGTTCTAAATTTGGGTGTTAGTTGTTCTTGCCGTTTTGTGTGTTTTCTGGCATCCCTGTCAAGGAAAACCTAGTGGGGAGCTATGGATGTGAAGCGCTATTTGTTCATTACTAGCGACCAGCCCCGGATCTGAACGGTACCTTTAAACCATCCAGAAAAAGTTATCAGAACGATAGACAAAACCGCATCAAAATCCGTTGCTTGGTTTAGAAGATCTATGCTTACATCGGGACAGACAGCGGGAAGCAACTTTTATTTTTGTCTGCCTCGGTGGCTCAGTCGGTAGTGAACCTGCCTTCTGAGCTAGGGGGCGTGGGTTCGATTCCCACCTAGGGCAAACATTCATGTGATGAACATTTGTGTTTGTTCTATGTCTGGGTGTTAATTTTCTGTTTAAGTATGTATTTAAATTTTTTTATGTATTTATATGAATAATTTATATGTATTTCAGTCTCTGGCTGCCATAGTACAAGCTTTGCTTAGTTTGGGGTCAGATGACCGTGTGTGCAAGTGTCCCGAACATTATTATTTATTTATTTCTTACTTTTGTACTATTAGTATCAAAACTCAGACATACCTGCAATATATGCTGATCATCACAATACATGGCAAGTAGAACGATATACAGCTTGAGACCACAGCATACGTCGGAGTGAGTACGAGCGCACACGTGGGATATCGCGGAGGCCTCTGCGTGGCTAGGGCCTCCTCGTCCGGCCTGTGGAGGCCTAGGGAGATGGGCAGGAAGCTGACCAGCCCGGCCAGCAGCCAGATCATGGCGATCGTGATGATGGCCACGCGACGGGTCACCCAGCGACCGTATCTGGAATTAAAAAACTGTTTAAGTATTTTACTAACTTTGTATTTTATTAATTTTAACCAAAACTTCTTACTTCTAAATAATAATAAAAATAATAATAATAAATTCGGGACACTTCCACACACGGTCGTCTGACCCCAAACTAAGCAAAGCTTCTACTATCGCGGCCAGGAACTGATATACATACATATATATTTTTAAAAACATACTTTAATAGATATTTAACTCCCAGACATAGAACAAACACAAATGTTCAGCACATAAATGTTTGCCCTAGGTGGGAATTGAACCCACGCCCTCAAGCTCAGAAGGCAGGTTCACTACCAACTGAGCCACCGAGGCAGTCGATAAGTATGTATTGTGAGTTTACTTTAATTAGATGTACATAAATTAGTGCGCACTAACCGCAATGCGTTAAGAGGGCCGCGACGTTCTGAAATTTCCATTCAAACGCGCTACTCAAATTTCTTGAAAACCGTTTGTCAGATTATGATGAAATTTAGCATGTACAATTAAATTAACAATATCTTCGCCCCTATGTTCTTGGTTTTTTTTTAAAACGTTCTCAAGCGAAAATAGAGCTATGAAAAATATCCGCATTTTAAGGGGTCACTTTTGACTGATTTATTCAATAGGTAGACAAAGCAAATCAAAAATTCCATTACATAGGGAGGTTGTCTTCATCATTAGCTGTTAAATGGTTGTTGTGGTTGTTGTTGTTCTCCCAACTAGGCTATCGGTTTGGTTTTTTAAATGTATGGCTTGCAATATTGTGAAATACGGTCTAAGATACAATACAAATTAGAGCATCTTCATCACACAGTATGTGGCGGCCTTAAAACAAAGGTACCTACGCTTCATAAACCTCCAAATCATCAATAAGTAAGCCAAAAACATTATACGCCATTAAACGTGTCAAGGCTCATAAGATGCCATAAATAAATGCAATAAAACAATAAACCGAACAGTATGTTACCGTCGTATAATTTTACTAGGCCCCGGACAGACCGAAACGTTACATTTTTATGTAGACTTATTGTTATGACTATGTCAGATTGATATTCTCTGAAGGCTGCTGACGAAGCATTATTGACTGTATGAAATACGGGTGCTTTTCGACAGTGAACTGGGGCGGTTTGAATTTTTTCAACATTTCTGTAGATAACTCTGATTTCATTGCAAGCAAGCAAGTTTGTATAAGCCGAGTGGCTAGCCTTGATGTCAGAGTTTCTAGGCCACCCGAAGGCCTCGGACATGGCTTGACGATTGTTGTTATGGAACAAACAACCAGAGCCTACAATTTAGCGTGTCATCCGAGTCACGGTAGCGTTCACTTATAAATGCTACCCGCGGTCACTCATCCTAGGACTGGCCGTGTCGTCCGTTGTTTAATATCGGTGATCGGTTACAACCAAGTTACGCTGTGAGCGCTACGATCTTGTTGCCAAAAAAAGATATTTTCGCATAAAAAATAAGTAATTAAAGTTAATCTGGTGAATATATTCAAAATGTCTGATAAAAATACGTTATTTAGGTGTTTGCGCGTGCTTCAACACCGAGCTTGGGGATAATTTGTTTTAAAATAAAGGTATTAATACATTTTATCACTACATAGTACATAGGTATAATGTTATGATGATTTTGTTGACATAATATTTTAAAGCGATGATAGCTTAGCCGGAGAAGGCCCGACTCTCAAGCCAGAAGGAGCGGGTTCAAACCCTGCCGACGGCATGCACCAATTTGTTCATTGTGTGAACATAATTATGTGCGTGCGTATTTAATGTCATCTGCTACATGACTGGAGTCCGGTGTATGGCGACAGGCTCACCCCCTGTCACATTAGGGACTGAATATCGTCCGGCGAAGTGTGGATGTTGTACACCTCTGCCATCCTCCTCGGGGGAAAGGCGTGACGATATGTTATGTGATATTAATATTTTTTTAATAAATGAGCTTTTTTAAAAACAAACATATTATTACATTTCGCGGTGTGAGAGTCAGATGAACGTTTCTACAAAAAAACCGAAAAACGTTT
This sequence comes from Peribatodes rhomboidaria, assembly GCA_911728515.1. Classification (NCBI taxonomy): domain Eukaryota; kingdom Metazoa; phylum Arthropoda; class Insecta; order Lepidoptera; family Geometridae; genus Peribatodes; species Peribatodes rhomboidaria. The sequence goes on from OU452190.1 coordinate 7,822,498, forward strand.
TTTTTTTCATAAAATGGTTCACAATATAGACCTTTATGAAAAAATGCCAAAACGTCGACGTAACGGTATAGTCAATATTTAACAAATTCTAAAAAAACGAAAATGCTTAAGAATCACTTTCAATGGAACCAGAAAAACGTATTATGAGTACCGTTTAATTAGTTCCAATTATCTTCCTACCTCGTTAGAGTTATAGGAACGTATTTGTAAAAACAATATTTGTATTCGTAGAATATAATTATGTACTTAGTTTGTTTGGCAATATTATGCGAACCATTTGCGAATGCGAATTTTTTTTCTTTACATATATTTTATCGGTATTAAAAAGGTGGTAAAGTTTAAAGTGCCGAATTTTTATTTTTGCTCTCCTGTAAAATTTAGAAAATCTAGATACGTTCGACTCTTACACCGCGATTTTATCACTGATGTTATGAAATAATTTGTTGATTTTTTTTTGTAATCATAAACATCATATATTTGGACAAAAATTGTTTTGAATTAAATTTTGACTGTAACTGTTAGTTTTATCAATATATTAATTAAGATTTATTTGTATGGAACATAATTTTCGTCTAAACCACGAATGAAACGGCACATCCAGCTTCAGATTCAATTTGTAACACAAAGCATTCACGGTCTCACCTCAAAGGGTCTTTGATGTGTATGTACCGGTCCAGGGATATAGCGCACAGGTTGAGGATGGAGGCAGTGGAACACATCACGTCGCAGGCCACCCACGTGTCGCAGAACTGTTCGCCGAACACCCAGTATCTAGGAAATAAAAAAACTTAGCAATAACAAATCAAATCATTATCTTTACTAAGTCTTATTTCAATTGTGTCTCGAAGGGATAATTATTAACGTCAAAGTTACAAAAATTACTCCACAAACCCTTTGAAAAATTAACCTCTATCAGAAGAACAAGCAAGAGCTTGCGGGGCCAAACTGACAAAATAAATACTAACGATCTGTACTCATAGCTTCCTACTAGTTTCCTTGTGTTGAGGATGCAACAAGGACACACACAAGGACTTGGGCAACTAATATCTAATGTCAGATCAGACATTTCAAACATTCAGCTCAGCTGAGAATCGAGCCCAGGAAATTTCTACTGTATCATCCAATTATATCAGCCAATTTCTTATAGTTACCAGCTAATCCAGAAAGGTGGTCAAATCCAACCAATTTTAATCACATCCAAGCTAAAGGTCTCCCCATTTCTTTTCAGTACCACATGAAAAAAAATTGCTTACATCCTTGATGACTTACCCTAATAAATCATTAACCCCTGCGAAGGTCATGACAGCAGCTGCAACTAGCATGTCAGCGATGGCCAACGAAGCCAGGAACAGGTTGCCAATCCTCCGCAGTCCGCGGTCGGTGTAGATGGCGATGCAGACGAGGATGTTACCAGCCACGCTCAGGAATATTAGGAGGGATAGGAATATGCCTGTGAAAAAAATCAGAAGAGATTACAAAATATTATTAGCGTTACAAATAAAGTAGCCTAGTTGGATAAAGGCTCCCTACTCAAGCCAGAGAATGCGGGCTCAATCCTAGCTAAAGGATCGAACCAATTTGTTCATTTGCGGAAATAATTTTATAATGTGCGTATTTAATGTCATATGCTACATAACTGAGCATGAAGATAGGCTCGCCCCTTGTCATATGTAGGACTGAATATTGAACCGAAACACACTCTTTCCTTTAAAACATGCAACGGTATTGATGTTATAATCAGCAGTAAACAATTCAGGTTATTTCATAAATCCTAAGGGAGATGTTAGTGCAAGAAAAATATTATATCGCCACGCCTTTCCTCGTGAGGGGCTGGCAGAGGGGTATTACAACACCCACATTTCGCTCGACGACATTCAGCCCAAAAGTGACAAAAGGCGGGCCTGTCGCTATCCACCGGGCTCCAGTTATATAGCAGTTGTCATTAAATTCTTATATACAAATGTCACACAATGAACAAATTGGTGCGTGCCTTCGGCTGGTATCGAACTCGCTTCGTCCGGCTTAAGAGGCGAGCGAGCCTTCTCCACCTAGGCTATCATTGCATGCAAGAGAAAATATGTAGAGGGAAATGAGGTATTCGAGTTCTGGCGCGTATGTAATTTTTTTGATCGCCTATACTCTTATAACTTTTCTTACGAAAATGAGATACCAACCGAAATTTTGGCATGTGCCAAAATAAAGCCCCAGGTCTTTTCAACTTAACTTCTAAGAGGTCAACATAGAATTTTAATTACCAGAATGGTTGAATTTAATAATGGATGGCGCGTTAAATTTTTTATCCTAAGGCATTACACAATAGTCACGTCACATCACGTCATTAGACTTGTCATTTATTTACTCAAATACGTTTGCTGAAATAATGTGAATTGTCGTGACATGAATAAATGAAAAAGAAGAATAAGAGTATTATGATACATGATATACTATAAATGTACTACGTACATTGCTACATACATTAGTACATTGCGTACGTACTAGATTGCATCATCCGGACATTTACTTTACTGCACTATACTCCTACTGTACTGCAATCCTATACTTAGTGTGGTTTCAGTAAGCATGCCGTGCGTTGTGTGCGGAACGAGAAAACTCTAATTTAACGCTGCATGTTTTAAAAGTTTGGCAAACTTGCACCCGCGTGCGACAAAATTCTCCTCGTCACTTTTTGTCGTGCGAGAACGTGACAAGGCTATGCATTTACATACGTATGTCTCGATAAAAATAGTCGATGTACATTTGTTGCCTTGCGCATACTAGGCCTGCTGCAGTCATGTCGAAGCGGGTAGGCCTCGCTGTCATCAAGGTATATATGTATGTATACATCGTAGTTGGTACATATATGTCAATGGCATGTATACTTACCAACAAGCAGTATGGACAGTAGTGTGACGGCGTCCGGATCATCGGAGTCATCGTACGTGTCGCTCAACCCGCCGGTGTCGTTTGGTTGTGGCGCCACCTGGGGTTATCAAATCAAATCAAATCATTTATTTCGATTTTTAAAATCACCCTACTAATATTAAATACGCGAAAGTTTGTAAGAATGGATGGATGGATGGATGTTTGTTACTCTTTCACGCCAGAAGGGCTGAACAAATCTGGATGAAATTTGGCACAGAGATAGATTATAGTCTAGAATAGCACATTGGATACTTTTTTTACCGCGGGTGAAACCGCGGGGCGGATATTAGTTGGATTATATTCATATGTGAAACACATTGTCTGAAACCCTATACAGCTGACTTAGAATTAGATTAATTTTTTAAAGTTTAAACATACTCGTAGTATGTGTCTGTGTACCTAGTCTGGATACCCGCGCAATATTGTAGTTGCGTCGTTTTTTGAGGGAGACACAAGACTTTAATAATTTTACCAAATGCTTTTGTAATTTTTTGTATTTACCTTTTGACGAGTCCATTATAGGAGCATCCTTAATTCATTTTTTAGCTAAAATTGTTAAGGAACTGTTACTTAATGACAATAAAAAATATTCTATTCTAATATTCTATTCATTGTTTATTCAACGGTTTTAGCTTGATACGTATATTTGTTTTTAATCTTGTAGCAGTTTTTTTAAATAAAACTAATTCTACTGGTCCGATTCTAATAAAATTTGACACACACATTTTGTTCCCGCGACATTTGAACGTTAAGCCCCCAATAAACGATGTACAGCCTCGGAATAGTTACGCAGTCTTTTGTCTTTTTCAATCAAGTTAAAAAAGAGAAAGAAAGAAAGAGACAAAACACAGTTTATCTATTCCGACGCGCTATCCAACGATTATTGCCAAGGAGGTTAAGACATTAAAACCGTTTTAAATTAAAAGTTTTTTAGAGCGATACTTATTTTTTTCAGTTCTATCTAATCTTTAGGGAAAAAGGTTCTAGGAATCGAGGGCCAACAGACGGAATAAACCTTTTTTTACATCATCTACTTGCAGAAAAAAATATTGGCGTTAAACAAATCCGCCTCCAATATTAAACGTAGAGATGAAAGTTTTAAGAAGTAAAATGAAAAACATATGAAGTACTTCGATTTTATATTATGGATAAATGATGTGCTAATTTTTCTAAATTTTTTGTGACATCAATAAAGATAGACTCAGATTAAAATATTCAGATAGCTACGAAATCTGAATCACAAGAACGTTTCAGTTAAATAATGTATTTAACGTAGAAAACCTATTAATCCTGCGTAGTTTATATTATAAGCTGTACAATGGAACATAGAGTTCCTTAGAGGTACAAGTACTTGTTCATTTGATATAGGTTTCAACGTTACAGCTTGTCTACTCGACATTACACGAGTCTCTAAATTAGGTAATAGGTATGTATAAAATAAACAGGCAGACTACTATCCGTTGTCATAATGGATGAAATAATGTTGAAACATTTATATGAATATGTGGAATACTCTGCCAGAGTGTGTGTTCCCTGACATTTATAATCTGGGTGTCTTCAAGTCTCGAGTGAATCGGTTTCTTCTAGGCAAGCGTGCTCCATCGTAGGCCGCATCACTGCTTATCATCAGGCATGTTGGCGGCCAAACGCAAGCCTTAATAGGCTATTACTTAATAGTAATTAAAAAAAAAAGAAACAGATTTATGAGGCGAGTGTGAATGGTCAAGTCGTTAAGAGGGCCGCGACGTACTGAAATTTCCATACAAACGCACTACTCAAATTTCTTGAAAACCGTTTGTCAGATTATGATGAAATTTAGCATGTACAATTAAATTAACAATATCTTCGCCCCTATGTTCTTGGTTTTTTTAAAAAACGTTCTCAAGCTAAAATAGAGCTATGAAAAATATCCGCATTTTAAGGGGTCACTTTTGACTGATTTATTCAATAGGTAGACAAAACAAATCAAAAATTCCATTACATAGGGAGGTTGTCTACATCATTAGCTGTTAAATGAATCAATAATACAAGGGAAATTCTTAGTTACTTAAGAATGATTACAGTAGTGCAAAGTCATAATTAAAATTAAAATTGCACTTTGTCACTCTGTAGGTACGTTTAGAGGCTCGTCAGTATCATTACTCGCTCTCTTCACTCGTCTTCTTCTTCTAGACGAAATGGCGATAGAATACTTTAAGCCAATGCGAAGTTAGTTTAGGTCGCCTAGGTCGAAATTAGTTAGGTCGTCGGACTCTTAAGGGTGGGCCAAAGAGAACGTACAAGGATCAAAACCAAGATGTTTTGAAGAAAGGCCAAGTAAAGAGTACCCGTAATAGACGAGCATAATTATATGAAAATACTCATGGTAGCAAATTCGTAATGACGTCATCGTCATCCGTCTCTTTCGAACGTGTTGTAAATGACTTATTTCGGTCTTGCTTAAACATCGATTGACGTCACTACGTGTGGGTAAATGCTATACCTGGCTGAGTATATTATTATACCATGGATCGTAGCAAGTGAAGAAAAGTTGTCTCTGCCGACCTCTACGCTACCGGGAAAAGTCATAACTATGGGACTATAGCAACAGGATAGACCCTAAATAGCATTACAATAAGTACGTGCATGCCCAAAAAGAGATTTTGTGTTATGCCAACGTTTATGTTTGAAAATTTATTGGAACTAAATTATATTTTTGCTGAACCGTGTAGTGTTTATGATAGTTAGTTACATAACCGATTGCGACTCTTCTTAACAATTTTTAGTTATTGTATAGTAGGTATAACTATCACTCATATTGTAATCATACTCTGCTCTTTATCGTTCCATGAAGGTATACAGAAACTTGCAACACAAGCTCTGCTTAGTACAGGTTCTGTGGACCAACCTATTTGTTTGCAAAATCTTCGATCTTTCGAAGGCTGTACTTGTACATAGGCACTGTAAACCTAATTATACTTATAATGTAACTAGTAGCTTTATGAGCTGTAAGTCTCGCGGCTGACGTCTGTCCTCCCCTGTAGGTCACATTCGTCCAGAAATGAGACCTGTAGAGGAAAACAGAGATACGGACAGAGATCCAAACAGAGATCCGGAAAGAAATCCAGACAGAGATCCGGACAGAAATCCAGACAGAATTCGGACATACGAAAGCATTTTTATCGAAGCTGAAGCATAGACGCTTTACTTGCTAACGCTCACTCGGTCGATTATCTTAAGTAAACATGATTTCTAGGCAGTAAATAAAAAACTACAAAACTAAATCAAGTACTAAATGTAAAAATGCGCGACGGAGACAGCGAGAAATATACCTAATTGATTAACAATTAGTCCAGTCAAATTATGCCTAAAAACGGGTTAAATAAACTTGAGCGAAAACAGTTTGGGGATTTTGAGGATCGATAGGGGGATACAGAAAAAAGTTTAAGAACAAAATTGTTCTTAATATAAAGATCTATACTTTGATGATCGGTAAAATTTAATAAAATTGAATGGTTGGGGAGAAAACGACGAAAAATAGAAAAAAAAGTAAATTTTTTGCCTTGTTGAAAAATATTAATGTTATAAAAAAAGTTTTAGATGAAAAGTTAGTAAATTTTGTGTGGAAGAGAAAAGGTCTCCACAATTTTTCGCCTAACACTAACCATTCTCGAGATATCGAATTAAACGCGTTTCCATCGAAATGACCTTGAGCTGACCTCAGTACAACCCCTCAAATTGGAATTTATGCTCAGAATACACCCCCCTATCGATCAAACTGTGTTCGCTGTTCGCTCATGTTTATTTATTTCGTAATTTGACTGGACTAAATACCTAACTGAAAACCTAAATAAAAAACAAACATGACTAAATACATGTAAATGTATGACAACAAATACTTGGCTAGACAAACTAAGCCACCAAATTACAATCTCAACCCGTAAACTATATTACAGAGGCAAATTATGAAAATTAATATAAACCCCTGCTGGGTTTTGTTTGCGTCTCAACATATTAATTCACTCAGATCAGTAGAGGCGTTTGTTCCACGCGAGTAAACAACGAAGGAAACCTTGCGTGGAGCGCTCTGAGTTAACTCGAAGTGGCAGAGCCTACGACTACTTTCGATAAGGTGTAAATGATGTCAAACTGAGGACTGAGCGGTAAGAGTCAAAACTTTTAGACCGCCTAAAGACTTATGACCACTGGCACTAAATATAAAAATTGCCTAAGCCCGTGCTTAACCAATTTCAGAGTCCGGCGATCACTTTAGACTAACTTCGCATTGGCTTAAGGTATTCTATAGCCATTTAGTCTAGAAGAAGAAGACGAGCGAAGAGAGCAAGTAATGATACTGACGAGCCTCTAAAGTTACCTACAGAGTGACAAAGTGCAATTTCAATTTTTCATATGACTTTTGCACTTCTGTCATCATTTCTAAATAACTAAGAATTTCCCTTGTATTATGGATTCATTTAACGGCTAATGATGTAGACAACCTCCCTATGTAATGGAATTTTTGATTTGCTTTGTCTACCTATTGAATAAATCAATCAAAAGTGACCCCTTAAAAATGCGAATATTTTTCAAAGCTCTATTTTCGCTTGAGGACGTTTTTAAAAAAAAAATCAAGAACATAGGGGCAGAGATATTGTTAATTTAATTGTACGTGCTAAATTTTATCATAATCTGACCAACAGTTTTCAAGAAATTTGAGTAGCGCGTTGGTATGGAAATTTCAGAGCGTCGCGGCCCTCTTAATCTACTTCTAGCTAGCTTCGTCCTAATTGTTACCTAACACTATCCTTGTCCTAACACTGGCAATTAGTTGGCCCATATGTACCCATCCTACTGAAGAACTAACTGTCTCCCATAGCAAAGGATCACCATAGTTTGGGAGACAGGAAATCTCATGTAATTGTAAAACTATATTTTAAAGTAAATAAATTATTATTAATAATAATCTAATTTTAATGTATTCAAATTTTAGTAATTATGAATTTTAAATGTTTTAAATTTAATTAATTGTTTTGTGTTTATTTTGTTTTTAAATGTGAGTTTGTGTTTATATTTAATATTGATATATTATGTGATGTGTGACTGAATTTCCTTTTGTAATTATGGACATGCTTTCCGAATTAAAACTATTATTATTTAAACGAACCTTAAGCCATTCCTCAGCAGAATCTTAGTACAGAAAACTTTATTGTAATAATGCGTTTATTTGAAATATTTACAGAGGGTGTTGGTAACTGGGTTAGAGGTGTTATGTGACCGATAAGCGAATATTTCGCTAGGAATAGTTAAAAACTAGTTAGGCAAGGACTTAGGCAGTTCTTATATTTAGTCCAAGTGGTCATTAGGGGTATAAGTATCAAGTATTTGTCATCGACAAACTGTAGTACTAGTCTCTGGTGACTATTTTTTACATTTATAAAATATTTAACTATTTCATCTAATGATTAAAGTCCATTTTTGTTTGTAAAAGTCGTTCGAAATAAAATTTATTAGCACTGCTCGTTAGTTTGATGATCCGTGATCGTGGCCATTGATAGCTTGTTACGGGTCACTTGACAGAATTGTCGGATTTCAATGTAAATACGGAACTTCTGAATTTCGACATTTACGACAAATTTTTAAATTGAAAAGGAAATTTAACCTTTTTGGTTTAATAGGGCTTAGATTTATTTAATGTCTCAATTTCCGTCATACCGTTTAATCTTAGTCAATTGTGCTGATTGGCTCTCGTCCTATAACCCCAATTCGAATTTTCCATTAATTGGACATTGATCCACAGATAACTTCTAATTGAATGTCTATGTTGTTTGTAAGATTTTTAGGTACAATACCACAAACTTATTAGCTTCCTTCGAACTGGGGGAGCCACTATAGTTATTTCTTAACGAAACTAAGACCAGTTCCAAAAAAATGTTAAGTTATCTCATTTGGCCGCCTCTACAGATTATTTGGTTATGTTGAGAATCTTTTGGTCTAGACAATTGGTTAATTAAAATATCTGGGATTGTATTTGGTTAGTTCGGCTTTTGAAGTTAAAAACTTCTCGAATTGAACTCAGCTAATGACTTACAAATTTGAGGTTGTTGAAAATATTTGGCTGGTTTATATTTCTCCAGTTTCATTTCTAGTAATAGTATAAATTTGAGAGTAGGTATATCCGCTCTAACGTACACCAAGGAATACGGGTTTAATTTTTTTTATTTATTCATTTTTTTTATTATTTTATAATTTGGATTTTACGAAGTTTAAATTTTTCATTAGATTTTTAGTAAATATGTGTAAACTTTTATTGTGGACAAGCTGCGCCCAGCGGTTTCAGCCGCGGTAACAAAGTATCCTATGTGCTATTCTAGACTATAATCTATCTCTGTGCCAAATTTCATCCAGATCTGTTCAGCCGTTCTGGCGTGAAAGAGTAACAAACAAACATCCATCCATCCATCCATCCATTCTTACAAACTTTCGCGTTTAAAATATTAGTAGGATTTCATTACATCAGTTTAGAATTTTCCTAAAAAAAAGTTGACCGAACCCATATTCCTTGTTGTACTTAATGTCACGTTGGAGCGGAAATACACTAAAGATTAACTAAAGTAACAGTTATGAATGCAAAAATTTATGATGATCGGTTAACTACTTAAGGCGTGAAAGTAACAAACAAACAAACAAACAACCTAACTCACTTTCGCATTTATAATACCTATTAGTTAGGATTACGATTAATCATAAGCGTCAGTTTGATAACTGGTGCTAGTTGAATAAATGATTAGTAGAGAAATACATTGTACTCACATTGGTAGGTAATACAGAGACGAACTCCATCTTAAGCCAGTGCCCGTGGGCTCATGTTCAGGTGTTTGTGTCGGCCTTCAGTAGGAAGTTCTTCAGGTGCCGGCGCGATCGCCACGCTATGTGTAGCGCCCCCATATTCACTTGCTACATATCTGTAACAAAAGACACGGGGAACGTTAGCTCATGTCAAAAAAAAAAAAAGCAATAATGCTACGGGTAGGGTCAACTGGGGCAAATGCGTCTAAAAGGCTTGATTACTTATTTATTTATTTACTTATCTAAGTCAACATACATACAAATTACTACACTACTACGCCAAACTGCGTAGCAGTTTGTAGGCAGAAATATAAATTTATAATTTACATAATATTAATGTGGGAACGACGCATCATGAGAAGTTTCATACGAATGAGTAATTTAAAAAAAAGAAACTTAATTCGTATAACTTTAACATTTTACGAATAATGTCTTTAATTTCGTCTTCCAGGAATTACTGACAAACTCTTCATAAATTAAGGCAACTAACGCCATCTTGTACAGAATCTTGCGAAGGGTTTGTCAGAATCTTGTGAAGGGTTTGTCAGTAATTCTCGAAAGACGCAATTTCCCCACAGACGCATTTGTCCCAGTTGATGTTACATGTAGCGATCTTCGGCGATATTTCTGGCTATCCCGACAAGTGCAGCCGGTTAGTTCTTCACTCGGCGATGTATCAGGCGAATTACCCTTTTTTTTGGTTGCCCAGGGAAAACCTTATAGAGGGACTACCCCACCTCGGGGGTACCTACTAAAAACCCTGGGGATGCTCCACCTTTTCGCCATTGGTCGAGACTACGGGTGCGCTGCTGCACTCCTCCGCGGCCCCGACAGCACTGGTCTCCCAAGACCTCATCGCGGGAGCTATCAGGAGAATTACCCACGCCAACTCCGCAGAGAGGACGAGTTGACCGCTAATACAGACAAAAACATAGCCGATGTATTTACAATGATTTTAGCGCGACAACGCGATACGAATTATCGCGCGCTAATATAGCCCCAGTATAAGCATAAAGGATTTTATGAAACACTAGCTGTGCCCCGCGGTTTCGCACGCGGTCCCACAGAAACCGTTAATTTTTTCGAAACTAAAAGTACCTCATGTCCTTTTCCGTACCCCCGACGACTTGACTCCATACATAATTTCAAGATGATCATTTGAGTAGTTGAGACATGAAAACGTAACAAACAAACTCACTTCCGTATTTATAGTACTTAGGCTAAGATTTGAAAAATAAAATACAGTTGAATTTGTAAAAAAAAATGTGTTCGAAAGAAGGTAATAAAATATGTCTTTTCATTGTTTTTTTTAGTGTCATCACATCATGTCATGTGTAAAAAGTACATAACTGGAAGCCGCTGTATGGCGACAGGCCGCTGTCACATTTGGGACTAAATATTGTCCGGCGAAGTGTGGGTGTTGTAATACACCTCTGCCAGCCCCTTCGGGGGAAAGGCATGACGATACAAAGCCTTACCACACTGATGAGACATAGTGTAATAAGTATGGCTCCAAAATTATTTAATAATTTACCGAAGAATATTATTAGCATAGAACGGACTTGTACTTTTAAACATAAACTTAAACGCCTCTTAATAGAAAAAGCGTACTATACGGTTAACGAATTTCTTATCGACAAATTGTAATTTTTTTATTTTTTGACATTTCTATTTTGACATGGATCATCTTGACACAATTATTATTGTTTACAAAAGTTATATAATTATGACCATGAACAGTGAGCTTTATATTGTCTGTAATGTAATGTAACTTGCGTGACTACAATGTATTTGTTTAATGAATGTCGATGTGGTAGGTGAGTGACATCCATTTAGTTGGACTATGTTTTTGAAAAGCAGACATTTTTTTTTTTTTTTAATTTGATGGAAATTGTGTTTCAAATTCCAATTAGCCATTTGTAGTATTTTGTAGTATTAGTATAGCCGTTTGTAATTTAGTACGTAGTTGCATGCCGAAAGGCGGATTATGGCGTTCAATGTATTATTTTTAACATCTGTATTTTACCCGTGAACGCAATGAATAAATGAATTGAATTGAATTGATATTATGTTATGTTAAAATGTTTTTTGAAATATCTCGCTCTACACTCAGAAATGTATCATTGTATTTTTGAGCTGGATTGGTATTTGGAAAAAAATCCGTTCTTTTTTACCTTTAAGGAAAGGTATTAAGAGGCTTAGGGGATGGATAGACGGAATTTACCAATATTGGGTACTTATTTCTATTTCTCAAGCCAGCTGAAACGGGTTCAGTCCTAGACGAAAGCACGCACCACTTTGTTTACTGTGTGAACGTACCTACGTATTTTGCTCTGCAACATAACTGCCAAACATATAGCTGGAGCCCGGTGTATGGCGATACACCGGTGTATCGCCTACTGTCACATTTGAGACTGAATATCATCTGGCGTGGTCAGTGGGTGTGTACACCTCTGCCAAACTTTTGGGGTAAGGCGTATCATAACATAGATGTTATTTCAATATTTGATATTTTTTGGATACAATTTCCTGAATAAATGCAAACGAAGTCACGGGTAACAGCTAGTATATTTAACACATAGAAATAATGAACAACGCATTATATTCTAGTAGCTGCTACCCGCGACTTCGTTCGCGTGTATTCAGAAACTAGAAACCAAAAACCTTCCTCTTTTACAGGGGTACTGATAATCAATAAGCATCCTTTTAATGGCACATTCTGTACATCAAAACAAACATCTTTTTTCTACGACTTTTAAAAAGTCGTATTTTTTTCTTCTATACAAGAAAATAATTTCTCGTAGTATACTGTAACTATTGAAAAATTAATCATGATCCGTTCAGCCGTTTAGCCGTGAAAAGCCTACAAACAGACAGACAGAGTTACGTTCGATTTTATATTAAGCAAGGATTACATTATGCTAATTTAAAAGGCTTCGCATAATGCCCTACTAATTTTAACAATTCGTTTTCGTTTTAGGACAAAAGTTGAAGATCTAAAAAATATCATTAAAAAAACACATTTTCTTTATAAACTTTTCATAAGAATCCATTTAGTAAGATTTAGCAAAGGACCCAATTTAATTGAAACGATTACGGCCTCCATAGTCTTTCATTGTTCGTAAATTTTATTAGTCATAAAAAATTTACATTCGGAAATAACGATTCGGATTTCGGGGACAGACTTTCGTTCAATAATCGAAAAGGGTCTTAGATATTCATTGGACGTCTAAAAGATATATACTTGATTGTGGCAGAGAATTTTTCAGAGTGTTATTTTTAAAATTATAGTAATAACTAACAGGGACACTTGCACACGCGGTCGTCTAACATCAAGCTAAGCAAAGCTTGTACTATGGCTGCCAAAGACTGACATTACTGACATGACTGTTATTAATAAATATTATCATCATTATCACATTTTTTTACACACGGTAGTCTGACCTCAAACTAAGCATGGCTTCTGCTATGGCTGCCAGACACTGATACACTAACATTATAATATTTATTTTTCAACATTGTAAAATCACAGTTCGTACCCTCTCACCCTATTTTGTAAACGTAGTGGCAATGGTCATAATGTGCCCTCACGCTTGGTCGTATGACATGAGTCGTTGGCAAGAGCAGGATGGCACGCGATGATAGTTAGTATTACGCATTAAAAAATAAGGGCCCTGGACGAGACTGGTACAGGAACGGGATGAATGACTTACAAGAGAGGCCTACCTACCTAGAGGCCTAACTGCCGTCTTTGTACTTCTTCACTCTACAAAACTTCAAGGCTAGAGTGAATAAGTACCTAATAGGTCGTCGTGCTCCATCTTAGACCACAACGTCGCTTAACATCAGGCGAGTTGGTGGTCAAACGCCGACCTATTCTACATTAAAAAAATGCTTATCTCTGGGCGACTACGGACTGATGGTGATGATGGTAATGATATTATTTTAATGACTCTAAGCTGTTGGCCACTGAGGCCTCGACAGCGTACCGGGCATTAGGTGAGCGCAGATGGCGCAGGGCCTCAAATAATGTTTATAACTATGGGCAACGAGCGCAAGGGCACCTCTAAGGTACGGTCTCGGCTTGGCTGTTGCCGAGGGAGGGGCGTCGAATTTTGCCCTGGCAACTCAAAAAGGATTTGCTCTCGGGCCCTAATTGGGATGGTTAAAGGTAAAGTTAAAAAATAAAATGATTTTAAACAATGGCTCCACCGCCTTGTTATGCGTGGGAGCCTCACCTCAGAAGAAATGATAAGGTTCCTCTCATTGCTTCATTTATAATAATTATTGTTACATGAAAAGAAACCCAGTTCAGCATAGCTTCCAGTCAAACGTGTAATTCAAAAAAACATTGAAGTATCAAAAAACGCTTTAAGCTTGTAGCTAATGATTATAAGAAATCTTCTTTAAAAATTGTTACCCAGAATTTTTTAGCTAAGGAAATATTTTCCTCAGTAATTATAATTTATGTCGGAAGTCTTTATATATTTTACAGCTAAGGCTTCGTCCTAACTAAGCTTATTGTGTGCGGCTGAATTTTTTCCTCTAGTTTTTTTTTTAATTTAAAAATTTCACTTCACGGTCTCCGTGGACCGTGACCTTTGTTAACATAAATCTTAATTATTATTTAAGGGGAATACAGGTAAACGGGGGTAAGTTACTAAGTCTTAATCTAAGGTTAAGTTAAAGGACATTGTGTAAGTTGAAGGAGTACATTGTGAGTACGCCACGAGAAGACCAGCGACCCGCAAGCAGCACCCGATCACGAGTATGACGCATGTGCCAGCCATCGCTATCCTCAACCATATTTGAGGGGAAAGAACGATCCGACACACGACGCCGCCGCAAGAAGATGCCTTCGATAGTGAGCATTAATGCTAGAGATGTACCCACAATCTCTATAAAAACGCGAAATTATTACAATTACTATAATCGTCACATCACAGCCATCTCACGTCTCAGAGCCTTCATCACCGCCGCGTTCGATGGTCATCTGCAGGATGTACTCCTTGATGGTCTTCGGTGACGCAGCCGATGCTCGCCGTACAAACCGGCTGATGGCATCGTCTTCGATGTCATTTTCCTCTAATTAGCCCCTTTTATTTAGAGCCATATTATAAATGGAGAGGACACTACAGCACGCTGTAGGTATGCAGTTTGCGACGTATCGTTTTCTGACTGCAGTGAGCAGCCGATTCTAATTTTATTTCCTACATTTTGTCGGTTATTCAATATTGAGTTTGCTTAAGCGAGTCACTCAGCTCAGCTCAGCTCATAGTTTTTTGAGTCAGGACGAAGCCTAAACATGCCTTTAGGTCACAGACAGTTTCGAAATTATTTTCAAAATGATTTAAAGCCGTTTGTGTAATAATTAATTCAAACTTCTAACCACAAATCATTCTTTTGTGAACTGCAAACGAGATAAACCTTAATTAAAGAAGCAGTAAAGTCTTATTTGTTTTATATGAAAACTTTACTCATTATTTGATACTTACCTTTCCCGTGGCGTTCCCTTTTTTAGGGTTCCGTAATGAAAAAGTGCCAACGGATCTCTCATACTAAGTCTACACAGCTGTCTGCCTAACCTAAATATTGAGAGCTATATAATAAAGCCCTCAAAATTAAAATAAGATATTATACAGTGTACGAGTACATTGCATGTTTTTCTATGGAAATTGATGTGAATTTGAAAAAAAAACTCATTATTTTTTATTGTGTGAGTTCCGTGTAGATAAACAAAATAAAATTTATTTTTGTATACTCGGTGTAAAGTCCGACCAAATTAAACTTATGGAACAAATCAAATTAAAAGATCTGGTAAAAAAAGGGCACAAAAATAACATTGTGTTATTGTACAGAATTTTTGAATTAAGAAAAAGTAAAGAACAAAGTCAACTTGGTAATTACTAAACTGACACATAAAAGTTCTTGAATCTGATGACGATAATGTACAGAACCCAAATCACGACTTCAATTTGCACTTGACCAGTTTTTAATACCTTCTTTGATTGTGTTCTTAATTGCCAATTCATGTTTCAAATAGGAAGAGTTTGTGTTTATTTCACTGTTCTCAAACAAACAGTGAAATGAACCTTCTTGACAAACAAAGTACAAGCAGGAAAGGCTAGTTAACGTAACTTTTTAAATAAGTCCTCGGAAGTCGGACTGTCTATTTTGTGTTGTGCTACAAAGACTTTTTTAACAAATCGGGTCAGTGCTGCAAAATAGGAGAACAAAAGAAGGATGGAAACTATAGTAACTATTAAAGGCCACTTGCGGAAGCTCGGATTATTTTGTAAATCGAATTGAACTGCTTATCAGAGGTTAAGCCCTGGAGCGATGATAGCCTAGTTGAAGAAGGACCGCTTCTCAAACCAAAGAGAGCGGGTTCTAACCCAGCCAACGGCATGCACCAATTTGTTCATTGTGTGAACTTTTATTATGTGCGTATTGTATGTCATCTGCTACATGACTGGAGCCCGATGTATGGGGACAGGCTCGCCTCTGTCACATTTGGTACTGAATATAATCCGGCGAAGTGTGCGTGTTGTGTTACACCTCTGCTAACCCCCTCGAGGGAAAGGCGTGGTGATATGTTATCAGAGGTTAAACTGAGTAGTCGTCTTGCGCCATCAAGAGTCAGAAGCTTTTTTTTTTACCTCGGGAAAATCCTTTATGGATACCACCAAAAGCCCGGGTGCGGGCACAGAGTGGTTATGTGGGAATCCCGCCACTGACGGCCTACCCACTAAAAACTCAAGGGTGTTCCACCTCGGCGCAAAATGTCGGGGCTTCGGAGACGCTTTCGGACTCTTCCGCGGCCCCGACAGCGCCAGCCCCTTCAGGCGCCTCCTCGAGCTTGCGCTCTCTCCCTCTCGACGACGATGTGCCAAACACCAGACACATCGTCATCATCCACCTCCTCGGGGACCAATTTGCCCGTGGGCGCCAGCCAGCACCCGTGCCTTCGCACCCAAGAGTTAGAAGCTTGCCTAGAGTTGACACAATAGGTAATAGAGTGACTCTTACGACAATTTTCCAGAAATCAGAAATCAGAAAATATTGATAACTCCAATAGTTACACGTAACAGTTGAATATTTATAACTAAAAAACGAATGTCAGTACAATAATAATTGATAATTATGTCAAATATAAAAATAATTCATTAATGTCATTATACAGTTAAGTATAGTAAAAATAGTTAAATATTATGTGTAGCCATTATTATACAAAATAATAATAGATCAAAAATCTCTTATTTTAAAATAAGCTTCAATGTCATAAAACATATTATCTAGCAACCAAGCTCTCAGCTTGGTTTTGAAGCACTTACTCTGAGTTATTAACCTGTTTCAGAATTTAACTCAGTATTTTCTGCAGTTAAACTTTAGTCATTTGTGCATTTAGCCTGCAATCTGTAACCAAAATTGGGTATTGCAGTGACATCATGGAGTTTTAAATTAATTTGTTGGTAGTTCGTATTCGTAATTTTGTACTCTTCTCAACTATTTTTATTCTTTCTCGAAAAGCAAACGAAACAAAACTAAAAAACAGACCTTTCTAGTCCCAATATCGCTATAAGTTAATGTCCGGTAAAACAAGCAACTTTAGGTAGCGTCTCCACAAGCGATTGAAAGGCGACAATGTTTTAGATGATGCACTAATAAAAAATTTGCTTAGAATAACCGGTCGTCAAGTTGGATAATGTAAAACCCAGAGGCAAGATATCAAATATTATAACAGAGGCTCATCAGGACGGTAATTCAGCTAACTCCATCCGATGCTTAACTGAGGCCTTAAAAATAGACGGTTCGGGAATGTCAGAACTACATTGGTGACTAGAATATCGATATCTGGAGACAATTCAGTTTATTATAACCAGCTGGACAACCGGTGGCACGTTTGTGAAACATTAGTGATACTGAGCCGTTAGACGTCTCCCAGACAAAAGCGGCTTGCGTTGTCGTCCAATGGTCGGCCAGTGGCCGACTATGAAATAAGTCCACTGGCCGCCACCGCAAGCCACGTCTTTCTGGGAGACGCCTAACAGCTCAGTATTACTAATGTTTCACAAACGCGTCACCGGTAGTCCAGCTGGTTATGATAAGCCTAATTCCCCCAGATATCAATATTCTAGTAACCAATGCATTAAAGTTCTGATATTCTAGTGCAAAAATAGTAGGTATGCATGTCCTACATATTATTAGAACATAAAAACTTCACAATAAAACACTTTTGCAAAAAAATACACAACATTGTTATGCAATGTAGGTTGCCATAAGTATGTCCGTGTAGACATTGCCTAAAGCACGAAAAGATCGTGATTGATTCCGGATCTTGTAAAATGATCCTTGTTTGTAGTTGAAGAGCCTTACACTTAAATTAATTTCTGCTTGAAGGCTGACTACGCTTAAAGTAATGTACTACTCATAGCATTTAATGTCATCTGCTACATGACTGAAGCCTGAAGGCTTCAGTGAAGGCTTCAGTCATGTAGCAGATTCAGGCTTCAGTCATGTAGCAGATGACATGGCGACAGGCTTACTCCCTGTCACATATGGCACTAAAGTGTGGGTGTTGTACACTCCTGCCACCTTGCCAGCGATATGTGATGTTTGTTATGAAGGCTAACGAGACTTGAATACGCATGAGACGAGCGAGCCTCATCGTTAATGGTGAGCATTGAGCGTGCTGTGCAGTCAAGAATATTGAGCTTTGACAATTTGATACCGTGCACTACACTACACTGCGTACCCTGATAAGTTGGATCTTATCACATGGTTTGAAATTGCAATATGATAGAATTGACACTCTATTAAAGTTAGTTAATTAACACGTCGTCTAGTGTACGTGTTATTTAAGTTTTTTATTTTATTTAGATATAATTTTAGTATATATTATAATTATATCAAATTATAATATAATTATATCCAAATAAAATAAAAAACTTAAATAAAAATCCAAATAAATTACATAACACGTACACTAGACGACGTGTTAATTAACTAACTTTAATAGAGTGTCAATTCTATCATATTGCAATTTCAAACCATGTGATAAGATCTTTTAATAAAATAGAATAAGAAATTTTACAAATAGGACGAGATTTTTTTTTTTTAAATTAAATAATAGGCTTGCTTTTGGCAGCCAACATGCCTGATGATAAGCAGTGATGCGGCCTAGGATGGAGCATGCTTGCCTAGAAGAAACTCGAGACTTGAAGACACCCAGATTATTAGTGTCAGGGAACACACAGTCTGGCAGAGTATTCCACACTCTAGCGGTCCGTATGAGAAATAAGGAACCAAAGCGTTTTTTTTTTAGATTTTCTTTTGTACAGTCAGTTTTTGGATTTTTTTCAAAATGGCGGAGATTTGTTTTTTTTTTTGTTAACAATAATAAGGAAGACGAAGATCTGAACAGAAATCCGGACAGAATTCGCACATACGAAAGCATTTTAGTCGAAGCTGAAGCAGAGACGCTTCGCTCGGTAACGCTCGCTCGGTCGATTATTACAAACTAGCTGTTTTGCTCGCGACTTTGCTCACTTTTATAGCCTACAAGCTGCGCCCCGCGGTTTCACCCGCGGTTGAAAAGTATCCTATGTGCTATTCTAGACTATAATCTACCTTTGTGCCAAATTTCATCCAGATCTGTTCAGCCGTTTTGGCGTGAAAGAGTAACAAACATCCATCCATCCATCCATCCATTCTTACAAACTTTGCGTTTATAATATTAGTAGGATGTCAATTAGGAATAATGTAGCTTTCTAATGGTGAAAGAATTTTTGAAATCAGACCAGTATTTTTTGAATTCCTTACAAACATACTTACTTACAAAATCTTTCCTCTTTATAATATTAGTATAGATGACTTACTTAGCTACATCTAATGTTTAATTTCGCACAGTAAACTTCATCCTAACGAATTAACTACTACAGAACTATTCACTCGGAAACTAAAACACTTCTATCAGTGGAGTCGTCACTAAAACAAGCAGCGGGTCCTCGACTAGCTGAACCGTACTTATCCCCTGCCCTGTATATATTTACCGTCCGAAAGAGGTCGGAGATATATCTGCAAGTTAAATGGAACGAAGTCGCTGCTCATTGCTTTGTTTGTTTTGGAAGAAGGTTCGCAACAGATGTTGGTTATACACTGTTATTTATACAGTTTATACACTGTTATATAAACAGTTTATACACTTATTACTATATATATTAACTAACTTTCAAGGCCTCTATTATATAAATGTTTCTGTCCATTCAAGGTTGCCTGGAAGAGATCGCTTTGAGCGATACGGCCGCGCATTGAAAACTTAGTTAAGCCTTATTTAAGTACTATTGTAATTGTTTTATGTTTTTAAAAAACAGTTGTTGTTATTGTTGTTGTTATATTACGAAACATATATTACTATATTCGCTAGGATAAAGTTGTGTATATTTAATGTAATCAACTTTCGACCTTTTGGTTTTCACGTTACGGGCCTTGAGCCTAGTGTGGAACTGCAGGTATATCTGGGAATTATCTTTTTATTATTCAGGGATTTTTTAATTTTTGTACATACTGCTAAAATGTAAAAAAATCGTATTTTTGGAAATAAATTATTTTATCTTATCTTTTCTTTCTTATAAGAAGTTTTTAAAGCTTGTTGGTTAGTTAGCAGATTTATTTGTATAGTTTTCTGGTTCCTTAAATAATTATAATACAAAAGTTATGGACACACTCTAAAGCTTAAATGGCGGTGAGCTGGACATTTAGCAAGGTACACAGACAAGAGATGGACATTAGAGACAACGGCATGGGAAGGATCGTCAGGCAAAAAAAAAGAGGAAGTCCCAGTAAAAAGTGGACTCAAGACATAAAAGATGTAGCAGGAAATGAATGGAGGTCAAAAGCAAAAGACAGGAAGATCTGGAACAAGCTGGAGGAAGCTTATACCCGAGAAGGGGTTCCAATCAAAGAAAATGAAGACGATAGTGATAAAAATTTAACTCGTGGGAACAGAATTAATAAAGTTATAAAATACTGTCATGATATTTTAAGGAAAAAATGCGTGCGAATTTTTCATTGATATTTTTTATTTTAATGTATGTAACAATTAGATGGGAAATAAAATGGGCTTTTTCATTATTATGATTATTGATTAACTTAACCTTACTTCCAAACTAATTTTATAAAAGCGAAAGTGAATTTGTTCATTTTTTTTTTATGTAGAATAGGTCGGCGTTTGACCACCAACTCGCCTGATGTTAAGCGACGTTGTGGTCTAAGATGGAGCACGACGACCTATAAGGTACTTATTCACTCTAGCCTTGAAGTTTTGTAGAGTGAAGAAGTACAAAGACGGCAGTTGAGTGAGGCGCTACAAGTGCGCCACTGCTCGGACCCGTCTTCGGAACGGTTACACTGGACTACATTCCGAAACACGACTAGGTCATTTCACGGCATGGCTTGGTCCAGTGGGTGGTAACTAGCCACGGCCAAAGCCTCCCACCAGAGTTTGCTACCCAGTTAGCACTACCCGGGGACCACGTGTAGGGAATCAGAATAGAGTACACTCCTACGGACGTGGGTAGCTCAGCCCCCACTTGCACACACGGTTGTGTGACCCCAAACTAAGCAAAGCTTGTATTATGGCTGCCAGAGACAGACAAACATACATAATATATTTTTTAATACATACTTGAATAGATTTTAACACCCAGATAGATTTGCTTATTTGTTACGCTTTCACGCCTTACTTTTCAACCGATCATCATGAAATTTCTCACAGTTGTTGTCAAGGCCAGAGAAAATGTCATATAGTCCTTTTAATCCTGAGTAAATGAGCGGTTCCAGTAGAACCGGAAGTGAAACCGCGTAGTGCAACTATTAATATTTATGTAGTCTATTGATTACTTAACTAATTGATAGTATAATTTATTGATTTCTTTCTTTATCAGATGTTTATTGAGTTTAATGTTTCCCAAACTGATGTTTGTTTTAGACAATTTTGTATGAAAGCACAAAGCTAAATATAAGGCGTTGCGATGACCAGAGCATTGTGTTTCAATATGTTTAGTACTTGTAAAGTATTAGTGCCGTTCGTAGAGGTCTCTACGTCGCTTCGTAGCATGTCTACGTAGCACGTCTTCGTAGCATGTTTTCTATGAACCTATAGAAATAAAATTACACATGTCATCTCACTTTTATTCTAATATTAAATAAAAAAATTATGTAAAATTTATTTGATACGAAAAAAATTGTACAGTGCTTGCTAGTCCCTAGCTACTAATATTATAAATCCTAAAGTTTGGATGGACGTCTGGATGGATAGATGGAAAGGTGTTTGTTACTCAATCTCTCCAAAACGGCAGAACGGATCTGGGTGAAATTTCACATAGAGATAGATTATAGTCTGGAATAGCACATAGGTTACTTTGTAACCGCGAGTAACACCACAGAGCACAGCTAGTCTAATCTCATTCATATTATAAATGCAAAAGTTTGGATGGACGTCTGAATGGATAAATGTTTGTTACTCAATCACGCCAAAACGGCTAAACAAATCGGGATGAAATTCGACACTGAGATGAATTATAGTCTGGAAAAGCACATAATATGTTACTTTTTAACCACAGGTAACACCACAGGGCGCAGCTAGCATGTCGATATTATCATTAATAGCCAGTGAATATGAAAATACATGTTTACCTATTAAAGTTATGGTCCCAACTAACATATTGTTCTGGGACAAAGTTAGTTATCCCGAGAGTCAGTTAGTGCATTTATTTGTTACCAGCAAAACAAATGTTGACTTTTTGACAATAGAGTGCATTTTTCATTGAATAAAATGTTAACGACCAACCTGTTCACTTTACAAAGTTTTTCGTTATGTTGAGATAATTAAGCTGCCTCTCGTTTTTTCAGGACTACCTCTCACAGTGTAGCTCGACTAGGTCATGATCCAAAAAACAACGTCTAGCATTCAAACACGTAATGACGTCACTCATCATCGTCTTCCGTCTCTTTCGAACTATTTGTAAATGACTTATTTCTGTCATACTTATGCCTCGATTGACGTCACTACGTGTTGTCCAAGTGACCGGAATGCTATAATAATAATAATAATAATAATAAGTTTTTATTTCGTGATCACAATCGTGTTGGTACCTAACATTTAAAAAAAATAATATATTACTTGTTAAAGTTATTGTGAGTACCTTTAAGATCACTGTACCCTGTACTAGGTCTCGTCAGAGCCTGTATTACAAGGTACAGTTTTATATACAAGTTTTATGTACAAAATATGTGACTATGTTTGTATTAATGTAGGTTTGTTTATTTATATATATTTAAACATTTCTAATTCTTAGCCTAATAATTAAACATTTTTATATGCCTAGGTTTAATATTTATGTTTGATAGTAACATTAATCTATGTATGTTGTTGTGAGTGAATCAGTGTTTTTGTGGTTGTGTGTGGGGGTGTGTTAGTGTGTGTGCGTTCATGTGTATATGTGAGACAGCTCCACATACTATACCTGGCAGAATGTATTATTATACAATGAACTAGGTGTTCGTAGCCGATCACCGATGTTGAGCAACGGACGACACGGTCAGTTCTAGGATGGGTGACCGCGGGTGGCATTTATAACTGAGCGCTACCGTGGCTCCGATGACACGTTATATTGTAGGGTCCGGTTGTTTGTTCTATAACAACAATCGTCTAGCCATGTCAGAGGCCTTCAGGCGGCCTAGTAACTCTGACATTAGGGTTAGCCACTCGGCCTATACGAACTTGCTTGCTTCAGGAACTAGCTCTCTTTCTATCTCACTTTCGCTTTTATGGCTTATATCACTAAGTTATTCTGTAGATTTTTATTAGTGTTTTTTTTTTTTAAATCTGTGTGTGTGTGTGTGTGTGTGTAATGAGTTCTGGAGTAAACCCCTACGTAAAAACTTCACAAAATAATGTACTAAAACTTTTTTCAGAAAAAATTGTTAATTTAATTTAATTTAATTTTTAATAACTATGTATGTCAGTCTGTAAGGTATTTATAATATGGTCCCGTGCTGTCATTTTATAACAACCTGTGCTTGGATTAAATGATTATTATTTAATAACTGTTACCTGCAACTTCGTTCGCGTTTATTCAGCAAAAAGTATCCAAAAATCTTCCTCTTGATATACTGTAAGTAATTGTGAAATTTTATCAAAATCTGTTCAGTAGCATATCACGAGAAAGGTTTTTAGAAACTATTTTCTGAATAAACGCGGACAAATTCGCGGGTAACAGCTACTAGATAATATATCTTTATTAGTACAAACAGCTGTCATGTTTACACTGTTTTTCCTCACAGTTATCAATTTAATAAACTTGCACGAACCCGGCAAACTAAACGAAAAAAGTTACCGAAAAGAAACACGATCTTCGCAACAAAGTCTCAACAAATCGGCCTATTTCTGCGGGCGTTTCTCATAACTTTCCCTCATAAAATATTCCATCTCACCTCATTCAACACTTTACCGAACTAACCGCGGCTAAACTCCGTTATCACAGGCCCCTGCTCCTTTGGGCATTATTATTTTCGCATTTGCCTACCCTTGAAAGGTAATAGGAAGTTCGAGGAAATATTCATTCTCATATTTGGGTCTAACGTTGACGAGGATGGTGCAGGCGGGTTTGATTTGGACGAGATTGGGACTGGACTGAAAGAAAGAATGGAAAAATATTTTGAAACACTTACAATTAATGATATAGGGTCAATGAGGCATATGCGTCTGTGGGCAGTTGCGTCTTTCGAGAATTACTGACAAACCCTTCACAAATTAGGCAACTAACGCCAAGATGGCGTACAGATTATTGCAACGAAATATAGAAAAAAGATGTAAGTAGCGCCTAATTTGTAAAGTAATAAACGAAGATATACAATTAATAAAATAAATGATAAAAGTAGTATATAAAGTACTTAGAAAAATAATAATTATGTTTTTTCTAAAAAGGCTCCACCTCAGCATAATATGCTGTTTAACTGCTGACTGCACCAAGACTACAGGCAATGCAGCTCTCTTCTTGAATTGGCGTACAAGAAGAGAGGTGCATTGCCTAGCAGTGGTTGGTACGGGATTTACGGGCTAATGATAGTGAGGAGCAGTGTTGGCTGAGTGGGGTGGACCGCGCCTTCCGATCCAGAGATCGTAGATTCTAAACTGGCTGGGTACCAATGAACTTTTCTCTTGTGAAAAATTGTTTTTTGTTTATATAACTTTGACACGTGCTCGTAACATAACATGTCGTCACGCCTGTTCTGTGGAGCTTAACTGTTTTTGCTTATTTTTGCTACCAGCTGTTTGTTTTTTGCAAATGTGCGTATTGTATGTCATTGTACGTATGGCGACAGGCTCGCCCCCTGTCACATTTGGGACTGAATATCGTCTGGCGAAGTGTGGGTGCTGTATTACACCTCTGTCAGCCCCTTCGGGGGAAAGGCATGACAATATGTTTAAATTATGTATTTTTTTGCACCTGATCATCACAATTCTTCATAACAAACCAGGCGCAAGCAAAATACTTGTTTTCGTTGATTTCGTGATATTACCGGGCCTTAATTCTAACCTAACCTAATTCAAATAAGTGTCTATCAGATCGGAATATTGTTTCTCATGTAATATTCATCGGACGTCGATGTTGATTTGCGATTGATCGACATAATTGCTCATTCGCTTTATTTGAGGCCCAGTAGAATAGTTTAGTAGGCAATGTCCTGTGTTTTAGAAAGACCCGTAGCGTTAACCGTCGAGTTAACCCGTAAATGATGGCAGATTTATACAAGTTGAGTATCCTCCACTTGGAATATGCATGTAATTTCTCAAGATGGACGTTCATAAAAATGCTTTAAAATCGTATATTTCCCTTACGTACTAGTTGCCTACTGTATATTTATACAATTATACATACAATTTGTGTGTATGTATAGTATAGAAAAAAAAGCTCAAATTAGGGATTACCACTACCAGTGTGACATTTTTGTTTCTTTCTTTCTTTCTTTCTTTCTGATTTTCAGTATTTCTAGTAAACATTTAAAAATTAAAAACAAATTTAAAGAAAAAAAAACTGCTGCTAAATAATAGAACAGTTGGCTTTCTCCTAACTAAGCTAACTTTAAGCGATTGACTGTTAGCCTTCGGTCAACATCTGGTTGACATGACAGTTATGTTTTGCTTTCGACACTGCGCGACCATGAACCTTATTACGCAGAGATACGATTCGCGGTTGCTCAGCGTCGACAACGATACTTAATTATCATAGCAACATGATGTCACGATGGGCCCCCAGTTCGTCAACGAGTCAAACAGTTGAGTCTGAATTGAGAGAGCCGTTGAGTTTGAGACAGCACGAAGTCTTCGTGCTTGATGTTTTTTTTTTTTTTTTTTTAATTCGGGACACTTCCACACACGGTTGCCTGACACCAAACTAAGCAAAGCTTGTACTATGGCTGCCAGAGACTGATATACATACTTAGATATTTTTAAATACATATTAACACCCAGACATAGAACAAACACCAATGTTCATCACATAAATGTTTGCCCTAGGTGGGAATCGAACCCACGCCCCCAAGCTTAGAAAGCAGGTTCACTACCAACTGAGCCACCGAGGCAGTCAACTACAACTACAACTAGATATTTACTCACTCACTCACTCCCTTTACACACTAGCTATTAATATTATAAAATGGCTTCGTTCGGTTAAATCTGCTTTCCTACAAAGTTGATTATTAATATTAGGCTAAAAAAACAAAAATCTGTTACAATATTGCAAAGTACACCAACAAATTTAGTTCAGTACTAGTTCATTTAGTTAATCCTATTTAAGGTCAACCTGTCTGTATGTACTTTTCTTTTTAATAAATAAATTTAATTTCATTTGATTTGAAATTAGATTTGTTACATCCATGTTTTAATAAAATTAATAATAAATTTGGGTAATTTTTACACGGTCGTCTGACTCCAAACTAAGCAAAGCTTCTTTTTTTTATGTATAATAGGTGGGCGTTTGACCACCAACTCGCCTGACGTTAAGCGACGTTGTGGTCTAAGATGGAGCACGACGACCTATACGGTACTTATTCACTCTAGCCTTGAAGTTTACCAGCGTGAAGAAGTACAAAGACGGCAGTTGAGTGAGGCGCTACAAGTACGCTACTGCTCAGACCCGTCTTCGGAACGGTTACACCGGACTACATCCCGAAACACGACTAGGTCATTTCACGGCATGGCTTGGTCCGGTGGGTGGTAACTAGCCACGGACGAAGCCTCCCACCAGAGTTTGCTACCCGGTTAGCACTACCCGGGGACCACGTGTAGGGAATCAGAATAGAGTACACTCCTACGGACGTTGGTAGCTCAGCCCCCAAGATACTTTACTATGGCTTCCAGAGACTGTTATACATACCTTCATATAATAACTACCTACTACCTAAAATACATACTTTAAAAGATATTAATACCCAGACACAGAGCAAACATTCATCACATGAATGTTTGCTCTAGATGGGAATCGAACCCACGCCCCCAAGCTTAGAAGGCAGGTTCAATACCAACTGCCATCGAAGCAGTCAATAACATATTTCGCTGTGGCCCACAGCAACAATCTAAATACGTACTAAAATTGATTAACCAGTGGTCAGTACTCACTGGGCATTACAGTAATTGCCACTATCAGTAATCCATCGCTCAGTGTTGACACTAATCAGAAAGGGACAGGTTGCTCGTACTCATAATTCGTGTAAATCTACTTATATGTAGGTAATTTACAAGTCTTGTGAATAAGTTGTCTTATGTGCTTGTGTGTGAAGCGATGACAGCATAGTTGAGAAGGCCCACCTCTCAAGCCAGTGGGAGCGGGTTCGATTCCAGCCGACAGCACGCACCAATTTGTTTACTGTGTGAACATATGTGCGTATTGTATGTCATCTGCTATATGACTGGAGTCCGGTGTATGACAGGCTCGCTCCCTGTCACATTTGGGACTGAATATCTTCCGGTGAAGTGTGGGTGTTTTATTGCACCTCTGTCAACCCGTTCAGGGGAAAGGTGTGACGATGTCACATTATTACATTATGTTGTATTGTTATGAAATTATGTGTTTAAAAGAGAAACCTAATTCAGCGGCCCTCTTCAGAATTCTTTCAGATTCAGATAATCTATTGAGGAGGATAGCAGGGGACAGACATACGAAAGCATTTTGCTGAAGATGGAGCAGAGACCATATTTTGCTCGCTGGCGGTCACTCAGTCGATTAGTCAAGTTCACCTCTACTACGTTAGGACCAGGGTTACCCAATGCACAACTACTTGTAACTTTGGTGAAACCGGCCCGTCTGAGGATCAAGCAATCAATTAATAAGTAATAACGGTAGTAAGTACTTAATAACAATTTGTTTCTCACTAACTAGAGTTAGTTCTCAGAAACGCTAACGATTATTCAGAAGAGTGATTACAGTTTCTGTTAGACATTAACCATTTATTTATGCTCATTCAAAATAATTATGAACAGATAGATAGAGATTTCTTCATTAAAATTAAGAAATTGTTTTGCCTTCAGGTTGTATGTTTATGTATTCTGTGCCTCAGGCACTAAATACTTACGTTAGGATTACATCATAGATTTATAAACACGTTGATTTCGGTGGTACTATAAATATGTATTCTGTGCCTCAGGCACTAAATATTTACGCTAGGATATAATTATTATCGATTTATATACACTAACACACAGATTTTGGGTCAACCTTTAAAAATGTCTGAAGCAAAGATTTTAAATTTAAGTAAGGACGAGAAGCTGGGAAGCGGGAGGGTGTAGCATACTGTTGATGTGGAGTACTATAAAAGGGCTGTACTATACTGCTATGCTATACGGCTATGCTATACTTAACTATTAAGTAAGGAATGTGTGGTAAAACGACTCAGCTTAACAAATAATTACGGTAGGGTGAACGCTCCAGTAGTTGACCAATTAAGGCAGATTTCGATACAAAAAAAATGTTTACTAAATATCTACTAGAAATTTTGACTTGATTATTTTTGTGTACATTAAATATTAGTTATTTATCAATATTAACTCATGAAATTTTAATTTAGTTTTACCATTATTTTATTAGTAATTAATGAATTAAAATTTCAGCTAATGCGCCTGTAGTTGTCCAGAGGGATTTAATGATTGACCAGTTTTTAACTAGTAGTTGACCAGTTCAGTAAAAACTACAGTTTCATTGCAACAGTATGTTTTATTTAATCAAAATAAGCAACATCTGAATATAAACGACTTTAAATAAATTATTAAATTGAAACAGTCTCCATTGTTTTTTCTCTTATTTTACTATTAAAATTTACCAGAAAATAGATCTTCAGTTCAAAAGACTTACAAAATTTTGGTTCTATAACCACTCTTATAATATTTCCATAACAAGAAACAAATAAAATAAAAAGTACTTAAATAGCAGTTTTGTTATGGTTTTTGGTAACTACACAAACCACGTAGGTAATTTTTAATAGCTTAATAGCAATTAAGCGTTTTCTGATTTTAAATAATCATATAGATTAGAGTGCCATGTTCTTATGTCTGCTTCTGTTACTCTGCTTCGAGCTAAGTCAATATTCTCGGAGTGTCATTGGCTAATATTGGGATGTCTTTTAAGGAAACTCTCGAACCATGTTCGTCCTGGCAAATTGTCTTTAAATACTGTAGGTCTGTTATCTTTCGAAACAATATCGTGAACTGTATGCATCAGGTTTTGTTTATTTATTGGGAAACCTTTTATGGCCATAGCATTTATCCAACGACAAAGTAGTTCTTCTTAATGTGGTGTAAGAATAGATGGAGGCCCCATTTTTCTTACAATTGGACTTTTTAATTTAATTTTATTTATTAGCGTGGAATGCGGAATTCCATATTTTCTGGCAGTTTCCCTGATTTTGGCGCCCTCATTTATTTCCTGCACCGCATGCAGTAGACTTTCTTCGCTGTACTTAAAAAACTCTTTTTTTGGGGGCATTTTGCATATTTATCTGAAATAATATTCGAACTGGTCAAACACTAAAGCAAGCAAAAAACGTTTAAATGTTCAGTAGTTGACCACTGGTCAATTACTGATTACGGAACATTATACAAAGTTTTAAGTGAATACCTAGATATTACTTCAGGAATACACACTGTTTTGATAATAAATACAACTTTTGTTAAAATTTCAGTTGTTGACCAAATTGGTCAATTACTAAAATTTTTTATATTTCTTGTATTTATAATTGACCACTACATTTTTTCTAATAAAGAAGGGAAATATTTTAAATATTATTACGTCACAACAATCTATATTAATATCAAAGTAAGAAAAACACAAATTTTGAATAGAAAGTGCACAATAAACCAGGATTTAGTTGGATTTTAAAAACTTACCTCTAGCAGCCTTGCTTACTTCGCGAGCACAAAATGGCGACTAATTTTAAACCAATCTGAAAAATACGCAATAAAAGTCAAACTACACTAGCGACCTCTCTAAATTCTGATTAGTTGCTAGGCTGATTAGTTTTGACACATCAATTTGTAACCAATCAGAACATCTGCTCGTTTGAAAGCTTAATATCGGCGCTTAAATTTGAAAATGGTCAACTACTAATGCATGGTCAACTACTAGAGCACTGACCCTACATGAATAAGTGTACTCGTAACTTAGGCTGAGATTCACCAACTAACTTTAACTCCAACCAGAGCTTAACAGGCCTTAAAATCTCTGGTTAACGCGAGACTTTACAGCATATTATGTTATTTGCACAATTTGATTTTTGTAAATTAAATTAAATTAATTTTTTTTTTTTTTTTTAAAGCAACACTACCAAAATGTACCAAAGCGTAACTAGCCGTAAAGTCTCTGGTAAACCAAACTTTGAAACTACTAGTAGTTTCAAGGCTTTGTAGGCCGTTTCAAATTATATTCTTTAATAATTTATTTGTATTAATATGTTTGGATTATAATGACCTGTCATTATAATCCAAACAAATTTGCTCTTAAAAAACGTATATATATTGCTCAGAATGCTAAACAACACAAACCATGGAATGTCCGAAACACGCCAAGGACGCGTGACGTCCACGACATCCATTGGAGCAGGCAGCGTGATGGATGACGCCCTCATTACGACTATAATCTTTCGTTTCGGACCAGAAATAGCCACGACTTTGTAATAGAAAAGGACAGTCTCGAGTGAATCGGTTTCTTTTAAGGGTCCGGCGACCACTTTAGAATAACTTTGCATTGGCTAAAGGGTTTTTATTGCCATTTCGTCTAGAAGTAGACGACGAGCAAAGAGAGCTATCTACAGAGTGAAGTGCAATTTTAATATATTTTTAGGTCTTATGCACTTCCGTAATCATTCTTAAATAACTAAAAATGTTCTTTGTATTATAGATTAATTTAAAAGCTAATGATGTAAACAATCATCCTATGTAAAGGGACTTTTGATTTGCTTTGTCTATCTACTTAATAAATCAGTCAAAAGTGACCCCTTACAATTGCGGATATTTTTCATAGCTCTATTTTCTCTTGAGGGTGTTTTTTTTTAAAACATCCTCAAGGTTTTTTTTAACATCCTCAAGAACATAGGGGTGAAGATTTACTATAATTTAACTGTACATGCCAAATTTCATAATAGCAGACAAATAGTTTTCAAGAAATTTGCAAGCGCGTTTGTATGGAAAATTCAGAGCGTCGCGGAACCCTTGAGCAAGCGTGCTCCATCGTCAGCTACACAGAAGGCACAATGCAAGCATTTTATCGAATTAAAAATAAATAAAAAGGCAAGCTATTCAAGCCGTCACACTCCTAATTAATTTTAGAACTAGCGTAGCCAAAGATCAATAAGCTAAAAGGTATGCTCCCTTTTACACTAACCAAATTCCTGTAACCGTCTCTTAAACTCCTAATACTCTACGAGTACCTTAATAACCTCCAAGAAAAACCCCGCGAGCCGCAAAACTGCGAAATGAAGATTGAATGAATAAACGACAGCCACTGCAGTAGTAACGACCCATTCACCTGACGATAGACACCTTGCCAATAATTACGTAAAACATTCCGGCGGCCCGACTATGAAGCAGCAATTTGGATTGTGAAATCACTTCTTTAGAACGTACTCACTGCGTCCGATATTCTCTATTTTGCGTTAAGATAAAGTGACTATTGTAAAAAACGGTGATGAAATGATGAAAAGGGCGATGAATGCGTGTGTGTGTGTGTGTGTGTGAGAGAGAGAGAGAGAGAGAGAGAGAGAGAGAGAGATAGGGTATGTGTGTGTGTGCGCGTGTGAGTGTCTGACGAAGTATTGAATGTGATATAGGTATTATAAGGGATAGAGATATGAAAATATATGTGATGAGAGAGCATCCTAACCATTATCTTTAAGGACCTTATTGCACTTGTCGAAATACCAATAAGAGCGGTAAGACATTTTTGAAGATGATGTTGAACATAAAGAAAATTCAAAATGTTGTAATGCAGAGACAAGGGTTGGTGTAGATTATGATTTAACAATGTTTGGTATCACCGTGCTCTAGCACCAGGGCATGCATTTTTTTATAAATTGATTATCATCAAGTATTTGACATTTTATTTTTACATTAATTCAATATCATAGTAAAAAAAAAATAATTATAAAACTAAAAATTAAATATCTAGTAAAGTAAAGGAAAATAAAAAAAAGTCTGAACCTACTATATCGTGTGTATTAAATAGTCGGGAAAAGAGATAGAGAGATTAGACTTGTCAAAATCCTTGTCTATAATTGTACTGCTGATGAGCGAGTCCGCTCATTTGCCAGTCTTGTCAATTCTTTAGCCTCAACAATGATAACCAAGGAAACGAAGATAGGTTATTCCTTGAATAGACACATAATTAGGCTAGTTTTAAACCGCAAGTAATGCCGTGGGCACAATAACACACAAATTTTCGCTTAAAATAACATACATATCTTCACGCATTTCCCCCGAAAGGGCTGGCAGAGGTATTTTTCAATTCAATTTATTTATTCGAACCATAGGATATTTCAAACACTTGGTAACGTCACTGTTTACAATGGTTAATACAATACAATTTGAATTCATAGCGGCTATATGCCTTGATACAACCCACACTTTGCCAGACGATATTCAGTACCAAATATAACAGGTGCGAGCCTGTCGCTATACACCGGGCTCCAGTCATGTAGCAGATGACATACAATACGCACATATGTTCACACAACGAACAAATTGATACGTGCTTTTGGCTGGGCTCGATCTCACCTCCTCTGGCTTGAGAGGCGGGCCTACTCCAACTAGGCTATAAAATTATAGTGTAAATTAGTGTGTTGGATTTTGAACATATCGGTCTATTCATTGACGCAACCTGTGCGTTTAACAGGTCTCGGATAATTGCCTGCGTACCCTTAATCCCCATCTGCGTAAAGGTAATCAAATTTTAAGAGGCTGGGAGCTTATTGTAATGATTTTCATATTTATTCAGCTGGTCGAGAAATGCTAAAGGTATTTTTGGATGAAATTCGATTAAGTTATGGGCCTAATTTATTAAATGTTCTAGTTTAATGTTTTTTTTTTAAAGTAATTTGATGGTATGTTACTTTGGCGTATGAGAAATTGCAATTGGTTAAGTTCCTGAGAACATTACAAAGCTAATGTATATAGGAGTCAGCGCAATGTCACTGTTTATCTAGTATAAAAACTTAATGATAAACAGTTTTGATGTAATGTAAACTCGATGAGGGTATTATAAGGTTAAGAAACTTGACTTAACCAATTTGACATACAGACACGAGGTGAATATACGCAAAACCGTCTGACAAAATGGACAAAACATAGAATTCCACTTTTACAATGTCAAATTCGATTCGAGCTCTGTAATCAAAGCGTTCAAGGTTCCGCTTAAGTAGGGATTAGTGACGTCACACAGCTGCCGCTTAAAGGCTTAAGCTCTTAGTAAACAGAATCTTAAGCGTGTTGATGGCTCTTAGCCTTCAGTAGGTTAAGTGACAGGTGTTAGAGGATATTGTTCTAATTATTACTGCGAGGGCAGTGTAACCGCCGTTATGTATCCAAAAGGTACATAACGTTGTCACAGTACTATTCGATTGACGATAAGAATTTCTGTTTCATTTAGATATAGCGAAAGTCACATTTGCTATCCTTGTTCCGTTTTAATGGGTTTTTAAACAAATATTACCCTGACTTGTTGACAAGGCATCGTGAGAGATATATTACTATAGATGACTAATTGCAGTTTACTATTTCATGTTAGAATCTTAATAATATAATAATAGTAGCCTTTAATCAGACATCACAATATAATAGAACATAGTTATTTAATTTTATTTTTCTTGACATCCATGTCTGTATGCCATTTCTTGGCAAAGGCCTCCTCCAACTGTCTCCATTTGACTCTTTCGTTGGCTGTTGTTGTCCAACTGCTGCCTGCTACCGCCTTTATCTCATCTAATCGAATCTTAATTACAGTTAAATAAGGATTAAAATGCTGTAGACTTATTAAGCTAGAGAGAAACAAGGCATATCTTGTTGGTTTTAAGAAAGGGGCCATAATTCAAATGCTTGAATAGGTAATTTTGACTAAACATTTTACACGTACAATTTTAATGTGTCCAGTGTTGATGAACGATCTCAAGTGGATTTAGAAGTGAATTTACTAAGGCTGTCAATAATTCTACAATCATTTTATGGGTTGTATAAATATGTATGAATTTGCTGATATAAATCAAGTTTCATAAAAGTAAAGATTACATTTTAAAGTTAATAAATAATTTGAATATTATTTGATTAAATGTTAAGTACATAAATTTAACTATCAGTTGGTCTTATCATATATTTTCAATTATAATTTTATGATTTAAAGTCGTGTATATTATAATTATTATAGTTTGATTGCTCATTACAATATCCTACTAATATTATCCTACTAATATTATAAACGCGAAAGTTTGTAAGAATGGATGTTTGTTACTCTTTCACGTAAAAACTACTGAATGGATTTTAATGAAACTTTACAATAATATAGCTTATACATCAGAATAACACATAGGCTACAATTTATAAAGATATTGTGTGAATTGACCAAAATATAACGAAAAGTTTCAAGTAAAGGGCGGTCCGACGCACGGCAGGTGAGGAGGGGGAAGAAGTCACTCATCGCTGCGCGCGACCCGAACGCGGGCAGACGCGTGGGGGCAGACGTTGTTGACGGTTGTGTCTGTTTTACGAATTTTCAAGGCACTAGCAATTTGTTAAAAACCCATTGTATATAAAGTAAAATAGACCCAAAGTTAAATATTGGCAGGATATTTTTTTGTGAGGAGTTTGGGGTGGAGCACGTACAAAAATATACATAAGTAATTTTATGTTTATTATCATAGATAGGTTACTTACCTGTTAGTTACGAGTATGAAGAATTTCTTCGTTTTTACTTAAATAACATTAGATAGGTTTTAGGTAGGTAAGTAATTGGTCCTTTTTTGGTTGTTTTGGTTCATTTTTAATAATGTAAATAAACATATCATCACGCCTTTCTCCCGAGGGGGCTGGCAGAGGTGTACAACACCCACACTTCGCCGGACGATATTCAGTCCCAAATGTGACAGGGGGCGAGCCTGTCGCCATACACCGGGCTCCAGTCATGTAGCAGATGACATAATAACACAGCAGCAATAATAATCCTATACTAATATTATAAACGCGAATGTTTGTATGTTTGGATTGATGTTTGTTACTCTTTCACGTAAAACTACTGAATGGATTATTTTTTTTTAAACTTAATAGGCTTGCGTTTGGCCTTCAACATGCCTGATGATAAGCAGTAATGCGGTCTACGATGGAGCACGCTTGCCTAGAAGAAACCGATTCACTCGAGACTTGAAGACACCCATATTATAAGTGTCAGGGAACACACACTCTGGCAGAGTATTCCACACTCTAGCGGTCCGTATAAGAAAAGACGAACCAAAGCGTTTTTTGCGTGTTGTTGGTATGTCGACCATAAAACGATGCCGCTTTTTCATACTCTTGGTTGTTTTATAAAAGAATGGGCTAGGAAGAATAAGGTCATGCAAACCAGATGCACACTCACCGAAATGTATCCGATAAAAAACCGATAGACCAGCAACCTTGCGCCGATGATCTAGACTTTGAAGTTTGGTCTGGACAAGGGAGTCGTTGCCAATGAGCTTCTACCCACGTTTCTCGATGGACTCCAACGCCTCGAGCTGGTACTTGGCCGATCCATCCCAAAGGTGCGAACAGTACTCCATGCACGACCGAACCTGTGCCTTATATAATGACAGCAACTGTTCCGGCGTGAAGTACCGTCGCACCTTCGAGAGGATACCCAGCTTTTTAGCAGCTAATTGAGCCTTAGACTCAATATAGGAGCCGAAGTTGAGGGTCGAAGTCAAAGAAACGCCTAAAAGCTCCAGGCTGTTATTACTTTTCGAGGTGTATCCAACACCTCGAAAAGTAGGACCCAGTTCGAATGGCCTCCTTTTTGCGGAAAACGGACACGCCTGGGTTTTAGCCGCGTTGAACTTGACCAGGTTGGCATCACCCCAACTGGAGACTGCCTGGAGAGACAAGTTCAAGCGCTCGACCATGTCAGCCCTTAGAGACCGGATTTGAGACCCACTAGACTGTGCGCTAGACTTATTGCTTTCCACAACAGTGCTGTCATCTGCATACCCAAAGATACCGGGCTTAAGCAGATCATTAATGTGCACCAGGAAGAGTGTCGCAGAGAGCACGGATCCCTGAGGAACCCCGGCATTTATATTCATTCGATCAGACGAGCAACCGTCAACGACAACTCGAATGGATCGGCCCCTCAGAAAATCCGAAATCCACGCAACAAACCTAGCGGTCAAGCCAAACGAAGTGAGCTTGCTGATAAGACTGTCATGCCAAACCCTGTCAAAAGCTTTGGAGATGATTTTAATTAAACTTTACAATAATATAGCTAATAGCATCAGAATAACACATAGGCTACAATTTATAAAGATATTGTGTGAATTGTCCAAAATATGACGATTAGAGTCAAGTAAGTAGGAAAAAATCTACCATCAGCGAGCTATTCTGGCGTGCGCTGGAAAAACCGCTAGAGTTACGAGTACACATGTGTAATGTATGATGGAAATATTCATCTTAAATAGGCCTACAAAAAAGTCCGCCGCGGTATAAATCTATATCTTATGCGTAAGCCATTATAGTGATCACACTAATATTAAAAAGGAGAAAGTTTGTGATCGTTCATCTTCGCGCTCAAACTGCTGGACCAATTTTGACAAAATTTAGTATAGAAGTAGCTGACACCCTTGATTAGAACATAGGCTACTTTTTATCCGGGAAAATTTAACTGTTCGCGTGGGCTAAAAAATGCGTCTAAAACGTATAAACCACTATAGATTTACACGTTTTGGACGCATTTTTGTTTTTATACACATTTTTTGATCCCTTAAAAATATAGTGTTCCCGTGGGATGAGCAAGGAATTTAAAAAAAGTGTTACTCATATACGCTTTTTTAAAGTAGATTTAATTTGACGTTTTGAACGCACTTTTTCATAAATAGGTACCTACAATTTCTTATGATTTCCTAAAAATATAGTGTTCCCGCGGGATTTGCAAGGAAACACGTATATTAATTAATTACTATAAAGTACAATAGTATTAATTACTATAAAGGCGAAAGTTTGTGAGTGTGTGTGTTTGTTACTTCTTCACGCTCAAACGGCTGGATCAATTTTAATGAAACTTAGTGTGGAAATAGCTGACATCCTGGATTAGTACATAGGCTACTTTTTATCCCGTAAAAATATAGTGTTCCCGTGGCATCCCACGGGATCATCAGCTCTTCAGCAAGAAATCTAAATATATTAATTTGTTACTCTTTTAAACCCGAAATAATATTATAAATGCGAAAGTTTGGATGGATATTTGTTACTCAATCACGCCAGAATGGCTGAACGGATCTGGATAAAATTTGGCACAGATATAGCTTACGTCCTGGACATAGGCTATAATTCACACTCAACAATAGTCAAAATTTCCGTTTTAAATGGTAATGTTTTTGTTTACCTAGCCTGATACCTTCTATTACCTTCAGCTTCGTCTAGCCCGGCAAACCAAAAGCATCCGTGAAGTAAATGCAAGCTGCGGTGTCGTTTGAGCTGTGTAAAACCGCACGCGAATTGAACGTGGTGATCTGTCACGCAAGTTTTTCTAGGGAATACCTTTTACCTACCGACCCCGGGGGCAGGCTGGGTAGATATGTGGGAAGCTCGCCAGAGGCAGCATACCCGCTAAAACCCCTAAAAACCTTAAAAACCCTAGCTAGGGTATTCCACCTCGGCGCAAAATATCGGAGCTACGGGAACGCTCTCATAGACGACCACGGCCCCCGCGGCGCTAGCCCCTTTGGGCACCTCCCCGAGCTCTTCCTCGCCTGTGTCGAACACCAGACACATCGTCATCATCATCTACCTTGCTCGACCGGTGAGCGCCTCACATCCTAACTAATATTTTAACGCGAAAGTGAGTTTATTCGTTTGTTTGTATGTTTGTAACGCTTTCACGTCTCAACTACTCAATCGTGAAATTTTGCATTCATGTTGTCTGGGGTACAGAAAAGGACATAGGGACATACTTTTATTCCCGAAAAAATAAACAGTTCCTGTGGGACCGCGGGTGAAACCGCGGGGCGCAGCTAGTTCATAAATAAACAATGTACGCTAGTTTCATTGGATTTGCCTAACGGTTTGACACAGCCCTAAGGGTTGGCGACAAGCAGGCGCCAGCGCACACTACACGTACAAATACGTTACAGTATATCAACTTCGGCTAATTTGAAATTAGAACATTTTAAACATTTAATTGATAGTTTTATGCGAACTATAATTTTAATAGTACTTTTATTAATTTTAAAATGATAATAATAATATCTTATAGTAAAATATTGATTTTTAAGTTCAAACTGGTGTTGAGAACCAAAGAAAATAAAACTCTCGTTCAAAGTTTTTAACAAATTAAGGCAACAATTGTAATTAAACATGTCATCAGATTACGTTATAAATCTTCATCTTAATTTAATCATATTAATAGTACTTTTAGATCACTTTCAAAATAACCTGAGACTTTGCTTACTGATATTCGGTTGCCCAGAAATTTTAACAAAAAATAAGTGCTTTTCAAGTGCGAAACTTTTTACTTGTTCAAAACTAAATATAATAAATATAATTTTAATGTGTTCTCTTAAAAAAATGACAGGTCCACGTAAGTGAGCTTCAAGGGGATTTTTTGTGGTGAAACACATTAAGATGTTAATTTTCTTTAAACAAAAATCACGTAAGAAAGGGAACGAGGTCGGGCAGTCCGGGTTGTGCCATGGTCGAGTAAAGATCAAAATTTCGAAAATAGAAAGAAATCGTCGCTATGTAAGACTCTATGTTTAGGGACGCGGTTCCTGTGGACCTGAACCTGGGAATGGGGCGCCATGCATTTTATTTTTGTTTGGTTACAATGCAAAACTTCCAATAAAATAAAGATAAGAGCTTCTCAAACAAATGGTATTTTAATTTCAGTCTAATAGGTAGTTCCTTAACAAAATGGCTTACAATGCAAAACTTCCAATAAAAGAAAGATAAGAGCTTCTCAAACGAATGGTACTTATTTTAATTTCAATTTAATAGGTAGTTACTTAACAAAATGGCTTACAATGCAAAACTTCCAATAAAAGAAAGATAAGGGCTTCTCAAACAAATGGTACTTATTTTAATTTCAATTTAATAGGTAGTTACTTAACAAAATGGCTTGATGTGAGAAGCGTACCTTGCTTAACTAAAAGATTATTGCTCTTCTTATGGTTTAAATTAAAGTTTATAATTAAATGCTAATTAAAATTAGTGTTGCCTGTCTCCAGTTTTTGGCAAAAAAAAGAAACTTACATCTAAATATTTAAGTTAACTGAGCCGCAAGATGTACTAGATTATTTCTCCCATGGAAATCAAATTTATGAATATTTCAGTTTATCACCGCTTTGACAAATTTTGAATTTAGTAAAAAAAATACCTGAAGTGCCTATGCAAGTTAGGTACTTATCCTAGCTGGACTGCTTGGTGTGTCAAATAGCCCTGCTGTACGCTGTGAGTCTGGAGCCGTTTCGCTCCCCCCCCGAAGAACCGAACTCTGTCTACAAGAAAACAAAACTTTCAGATACTAGGAAAGAACCACTAGGCCTGTTTGATCATGAAGATTTTCAAAATGAAAGAAGAAAAAAAAATCACTCGGTTGGTGTGCAATACTCAAAAAATTCTTTATTTGGAACTATAATAAAGGTACATTAATAAAAGTGTATCGATGCTACCCGCAGTAGTTAAAAAAAACTGTGTCGCGGGTAACAACGCCCACCTCCGGATTAAAGAAAGTGTAATTTTCTTACAAAAATAAACAAACTAGTTTAAATGAATGTACGAGTATGTGTACGTGTGTGTGTGT
Source organism: Peribatodes rhomboidaria (assembly GCA_911728515.1). Classification (NCBI taxonomy): domain Eukaryota; kingdom Metazoa; phylum Arthropoda; class Insecta; order Lepidoptera; family Geometridae; genus Peribatodes; species Peribatodes rhomboidaria. The sequence continues at coordinate 7,862,823 of OU452190.1, forward strand.
GTGTATGTGTGTGTGTGTGTGTGTGTGTGTGTGTGTGTGTCAGTTTAAGAAATATAATACAATAAATCATGCATGTCTAAGTACGGACTTTAATTAAATTTTCCGTATCCTGATAGGGTAGGGATTTAAGCCAAATTGAACATTTTAACTTACATTTATATATGGGAAGAGGATAAATGCGTAAGTCTTTATTTAATCTGTTATACAATAAGGAGCTGACAAAGTCATAATGCCGACGCGCAATAGCCGTGCGGCAACGGTCAGTGCTACACACTTTGTCAGTTCTACGTTTATTGCCAATCAGGTCAGGATCAAAAACTAACTCCGAGTGTTTTTTTAGGACGGTTTGTAGAACAAAAAGCTGTCTTACAGTCAGGACGTCACAAAGTAAATACAGTTCATTGGTAGGAAAGCGGATAGGTTTCTTAGCGAGAACTTTAAGGACAGCTCTCTGCGCTCTTTCTAGTATTATTATATGTGTCCTGGCTGCGCCACCCCATGATGTAATACAATATGATAAGACCGATTGAGCTAAAGCATAGTAAACACACTTTAGGTACCGGAAGTCAACTACAGGTCTAAGTGTCTTAAAAACGTAAATAAGCTTCCGAACACGGGACGCCAAAGAAACTAAGTGCCGTTTCCAGGACATGACATTGTCGACAATTACACCCAAGTATTTTATGTGGGTTACACGCTCTAATAACAAACAGTCGCAGTCTGTATTGGTCACATTTATTGGGCATGTATGCGCGCGAATATAGAAGGAAGGATCAGGTTGCAGGGATATGTTAGGAGCGAAAGTAACAAAGTTAGTCTTAGTTAAGTTAAGCGTCAGTAAGTTGTCGTTCAACCATGTCATTACCATACGTAAGGCATTTTCGCAGTAGTCGGAAACCTCCTGCCAGTACTCACTCGGTAATTAAAAAAACGTGCTCCCGTAGGTCTGTGTTGATCTCCTCGCACGCAGGCGCAGATGGACTTGCTCCTATGGGCTGGAAAGAACAAACCATTTGTAGAAAAAATGTGCTTCTCGCCCATGCACGCCCGCATGGCACAAACGGATCATTTCTGCAAAATACTCACCAACTCGACGTGAAATGGACCTGCTACAATCAGCAACACAACGAGAGCTTCAAAATGAAGTGTTTCGACCACTTCCCGGTCGCAAAAATTGGAAAAATATCCTTGGCAAAACTAGCCGCGAGCCAACAAGGAATCAAAATGTCCACTTTCACTAAAAGCAAGGCTTCCAAACCTCCTCAATTTTAGTGATGTCTGTTGCAGCATGTCGACATCGATCTCCACTGTTTCATCGTGTGATCAAAACATTTGAGCATAATTCGACATCCCCAAAAGAAAACTTTTGAAGAAAACACAAACCAAAATGTTTTCTGTAGTCGAAATATCGCTTTTTACACGCAGAATAACTATGTCACGATCCCTATACCCAACAACGAAAATAAAGTTTTGATCGATAATCAATGAAAACATCGATGTTCACACAAGTCACGGCGTCGGAACACCGTCCCTTTAAACGTCAGTCTGAAACTGTCAAGCTGCGTAATATTGTCAACCTAAGATCAGGAACTTGAATCAAACTAAGTTACCAAAAATTATTTAAGTAAATTCTCTATATGTTCTTATTTAATTATATACTTATTTAAGAAAGTAAAATATAATTTTACTTTTATCGATTTTTTGATCGATCAACGTAGTAGCGCCCTCTGGCTCAAAACGAGCGCAACCTCTTGACGTCGAAGACGGTGTGACAGCTAGTTCCTCATCTGCACACAGATGGCGCTGTTTTAAATTAACCTGTTGCGATGAAATTAAATTGAAACGTAACAATACCCATTTGCTTAAAAAAAAAAAAACAAACAAAAAAAACTCTTTTTGGTATATTTGTAAACTAAACCATGCAAAAAAAAAAAAAAAACAAGCATTAACCACCTATAACCTATATATGTTCACCTAATGTGAAAACTTAAAAAAACAAAACATAAAAGAAAAGTCAACCAAAATAAGTTGCACAACATGTTGCCAATTAAAAATATTGGAACAACATCAAAAAATATACAAAATCATTCCATGATTAATCTGTCCAAAGAGAAAACAGATTAAACAATACCAGCCATAGCAAACAAAACTTATGCAATCTTTTCCTGACAAAATTGTCAACCAGCGCTCAGGACAAAACTTAAGTGGCCTCACCCACTGTCCGGAGATTAAAAGATGTCCTGATGAAAATGTTCCTGCATGTGCAGGGAACCCTACCTCAAACAAATTAAAACTAACCAAAACCCAGACAAGCTTGCATTAACCCACCAACGGTTCAGCCTTCAACAAGTCCTTGACATGCCATCTTCCTAAAGGTTTCTTCGTAAAAAAATCCCCTAACTCATAGGTTACGGCAGAGATCTTCTTCGTTACTCTACACTTTTTGAACTTGGGTGCCAGTTTCTTTGAAAAGAATTTAGATGCATCCGAGAGCGGATACTCCTTTTTCCACACTACCTGTCCTTCCTCATATTGCACTTCTCTTCTGCTCTTATTATAATAAACCCTGCTCTTGTGATATGCCTTCTTCAGAGACACATTTACCCTTTCAAAAATGTCCTGAAGATGTTTCAATTCCGTAGCATACTTCTCCCTATCGACGAACTGTAGATCCTCAACTTCAATGTCCACCGATGGATACCAACCTCCAGATAATATTGCTTCTCTACCGAACGTTAAGAAAAATGGTGTGTATCCTGTGACCTCATGGACTGCTGTATTAATCGCAAACTCAATTTTATTAATGTGGTCAGCCCAGTTGCGTTGATCCTGACCCACCAAAGAAGCCAAAGCTGTCACCACTACCCTATTTATCCTTTCAGATGGGTTATTCTGGGGAGTGAACCTGCAGTTATAGAAGAGGTTCGGTATTTTGTACTTCTCTCCCAAATCTTTCATGTGTTTGGATATGTATTGAGGTCCATTGTCCATAATTATAACTGACGGAACACCATACTTCAAAATGAAATTATTCTCCATTATAGTGACCACCGTTTTAGCCACTGAACTTCTCATGGGAAACAATTGAGTGTATTTGGTAAAATAGTCTGCTACTACCAACACGAACTTGTGACCAGAGTAGCTTCTCGGCAAAGGCCCCAAAATATCCGTCGAAATCACTTGAAAAGGTCTCTGAACCCTTTTTGGATTTTCCATCAGACCTGGTGTTGAGATGTTTGTGCTCTTGTACGCCAAACACACTTGACATTTTCGGACATGCTTCTTCACATCGGCCATCATTTTGGGCCAAAAATAACTTTGCGCCACCCTACGGAAAGTTTTAAACACCCCTAAATGCGCTGCATCTGGCCTATCATGACACTGATGAAGCACCTCATCTCTGAAATTCTCAGGGATAACCAACTTCCATTCGCAGTCTATAGACAAAGGATTCTTGCCTCTAATTCTCCTATACAACCTATCATCAATCAAACGCCAGTCTGGAAAAGAGGCTGGAGAGGAGGAAATCTTCTCAACCATGCTAGTGTACCAAACATCACCAGAACTGGTACCGCCAGATTGCTTAGACAGAAGATCAATCACCGGTGCTCTGGATAAAGCATCCGCTGCTGCATTCTCTTCACCCTTCCTATACTCCACCACAAAATTATACTGCGAGAGTCTAATCGCCCAACGAGCCAGCCTTCCTGTGGGAGATTTCAAGTTCACCAGCCATTTCAGACTGCTGTGATCAGTATAAACTTTAGTCTCAAACGGAGACCCGTCAATATAGCCCTTAAATTTTTCCAAGGCAAACAGAAGTGCAAACAACTCTTTCTCTGTGGTCGAATAATTTCTTTCACATCGACTGAGTGTCCTACTAGCATAAGCGACAGGATGCTCGCCACCCTCATCGTCCAGCTGTGACAGAATACAACCCAAACCCACATCAGACGCGTCTGTGCTAATCATGAACGGTCTATCGAATTTAGGTATACTCAAGACTGGTGCAGATATCAAAAGATTCTTTATTCGATTGAAAGAACCAGTGGCCACTTCGTCAAACTGAAACTCCTCTCCTTTTCGAAGCGTTCTTGTCAATTTCGTTAGAGGTTCCACGGCTGTAGAGAAATTCTCAATAAAACGCCTATACCACGAGATCATGCCTAGAAACCGTCTTACTTCCTTTTGCGTTTTGGGTATTGGAAACTCCACAATCGAACGCACTTTGTCCGGATCCGTCCTTAAGCCCTCTCTGTCTACGACATAACCTAAAAATTTTAGGGAGGGACGACAGAAAACAGACTTCTCGATATTAATTGTCAACCCTGCCGACTTCAATCTATCATAAACCTTCCTCAGCAGCTCTAAATGATTTTGAAACGAATCAGAGATAACGATAATATCATCAACGTAATAGAAGACACTGTTCTGAAATTCTGGGCCAAACACTTTATCCATCAATCTCATCATTCTTGCAGTACTGTTCACTAAACCAAAAGCCATCCGACAAAACTGGTACGACCCCAGGCCTGCCACTGAAAAGCAAGTCTTCTCACGTGAGGATTTCGCTAGATTAATCTGGAAGAAAGCACTCTTCAAATCTAATGACGTCATGAACTTCGAGTTACTTAGTGAATCCAGAATTTCCTGCACCCTCGGCATCGGATATGAGTCAACTTTTGTGACACTGTTGAGTTTACGACTGTCCAGACAAAATCTAAGTTCACCATTTGCCTTCGGCACAAGAAGAACCGGACTGTTCCAAGGGGAGGTAGCTTTCTCTATAATCCCGAGTTGCAACATCTCATAAATTTCCTGCTTCACATATTCCCTATGATGATGCGGAATAGGATAACACCTCTGCTTAATGGGTTCGCTATCACCAGTGTCTATCTCGTGTTCTTCCAATGAGGTGCAGCCTAATTTCCCCTCAGTTGCTGCTAACTCCTTAAATTCAGCGACAACAGAATCAAGTTTCCTTTTCTGATCAGGCGACAAATCGTCCAAAGTGTGCAGATGCACTTCAGTCCTGTTCAGAAGATTGACCGTTTGTGAATCAAATGATTCACAGTGCACTTCAAAAATATCCCTGCAAAGACCAAACTTGTTCAAAAAATCTACTCCTAAAATTAGCGACTGAACAATGTCTTTGCAAACATAAAACTCAATAGTCTTAACCTTGCCGTTATATAGTACAGGCATAGAAATCAAGCCCAAAATCGAAAGCTTGTTACTATTTCCCACCGTTAATGCGTCAGCAGTGGACTTCAACTCAAAATCCAAATTCAAACTTTGAAAAGTTTTATAAGCCCTCTCACTGGCAACAGATACCGTCGCACCACTATCCGCCAGTGCATTACACTTCAAGCCTCCAATATCAACGACAATGTAGGGACGTGGATCATCAACACGATGATGAAACAAAGGCGCAACGATGTTCTTATTAAAGAAAGAACGCACAAAATCCAACCACGATCTCCATTCAAGGTCAGAAGTAGGAGATTTCTTAAATAATTCAGTTACCTCTGACCTGCCTGACCGTTTTTTGTACAATCACACTCAGTGGAGACCACACCTGGTTTCTTACAAATAAAACAATGTTTGCCCACAAACTTCTTACACCGAAAGTAAGGATGATCGTCACCACATTTCTGACACATGCCAGCACTCACAACATTGACAGACCCCCTACTCACTGCCGCCTTGCCCTTTGCCCTACAAATGTCTGGAATGACGGAACCATTTCCCGGGTTGTTGAAGCCTCTGTTTTCACACTTATGGCGCGCCAGTTCCAATTTAGAGCAAACCTCCTTTAATTCTTTAATAGAATTTACTTCTACCAGAGCTAATCGAGCTATGAAGAAAGGATTCATATTCGTTGTGATAATGTCCAACTGCTCCGACTCAGAAATTTTCTGTGAGAGCCTAGAAAACAGGTTCTGCATAATGTTGATGTAAGTATTTATCTTCTCCTCAGCTCCTTGCAGCCGTCCCTGTATTTGGTTCAACAATGAACGTTCAAAATCGACTGGCAAAAATTCACCCTTTAGTAGTTCAACCAATATGGAGTACGAGGAAATGTCAAACGCATTGTTCCTATACCACAACAGAGCTTCACCTTTCAATAAATGAGCAAAGTTCTTAAGCAACTCCCCATCTGAAATACCTGTTGAAATCCTGTAGTCCTCCAGCTCAAAAAGAAAGTCATGTAGTGGCGAGCTACCATCAAAAGAAATTTTCCATTTAAATATTTGTAAATTTGACTTTTGTACTACAGCAACTGGTGACAACGTATCATGTTGAGCCTCATGTGTTGACCCCGCAGACACACCTTCTGATGAGATGTTACATGATATGGCCTTAAAAGCCCCTTGTGTTTTTAAAATGAGTTGGGTTTTTCTGAACTGCAATTCCGCACTAAAAACTATTAATTTGTCCAACCTCCAAGCAACATGGTGGAGTCTGGCCAAACATTTCCGCTTGCAAGTTGAAGAGGTGTGAGAAGTAGCCAAAACCGAACTTAATTTCTCTTCACACGAGATCAACTCAGCATGCATATCCAAAGTTAGCAAATACTTAACGGCCTCATCATCTTGGAAAACGGTTTTGTTCGCTCTTAGGAGCTTTCGGAGCTCCTCAACCGTAGCATCATCTTTACTTAAATTTAAACCCCTACTTTTGATCTCAAAAATCAACTCTTCTCGTAATAGGTAGTCTACGTCCATAGTGGGATTCATTTTTGCCAAAAACTGTTACACTCGATACAAAGGAAAGCTTAAATTACTTACTTAAACAATCAGTATCATTTTTATAAACAAAAACCTTGAAGGTTCAAATTAAATATATAAATAGCAACTTAAATTGTAGTCTTTTCAATTCAACGAGTACAACAAATCTTATATGCAAACAACAAAACTGCATGAGACCACAACTACAAGTTCAAACTATTAGATAGCTTATCTTAGTTATGTGCTAAAATTTTGACAACATTACTAGCCAAAAAAAATTAATTAAAACTGGAGAAAGGCAATAGAAGATTTTCCCAGGTTTCTGGCCCTGCCCGTTGAAGCGCCAATTGTAAGACTCTATGTTTAGGGACGCGGTTCCTGTGGACCTGAACCTGGGAATGGGGCGCCATGCATTTTATTTTTGTTTGGTTACAATGCAAAACTTCCAATAAAATAAAGATAAGAGCTTCTCAAACAAATGGTATTTTAATTTCAGTCTAATAGGTAGTTCCTTAACAAAATGGCTTACAATGCAAAACTTCCAATAAAAGAAAGATAAGAGCTTCTCAAACGAATGGTACTTATTTTAATTTCAATTTAATAGGTAGTTACTTAACAAAATGGCTTACAATGCAAAACTTCCAATAAAAGAAAGATAAGGGCTTCTCAAACAAATGGTACTTATTTTAATTTCAATTTAATAGGTAGTTACTTAACAAAATGGCTTGATGTGAGAAGCGTACCTTGCTTAACTAAAAGATTATTGCTCTTCTTATGGTTTAAATTAAAGTTTATAATTAAATGCTAATTAAAATTAGTGTTGCCTGTCTCCAGTTTTTGGCAAAAAAAAGAAACTTACATCTAAATATTTAAGTTAACTGAGCCGCAAGATGTACTAGATTATTTCTCCCATGGAAATCAAATTTATGAATATTTCAGTTTATCACCGCTTTGACAAATTTTGAATTTAGTAAAAAAAAATACCTGAAGTGCCTATGCAAGTTAGGTACTTATCCTAGCTGGACTGCTTGGTGTGTCAAATAGCCCTGCTGTACGCTGTGAGTCTGGAGCCGTTTCGCTCCCCCCCCGAAGAACCGAACTCTGTCTACAAGAAAACAAAACTTTCAGATACTAGGAAAGAACCACTAGGCCTGTTTGATCATGAAGATTTTCAAAATGAAAGAAGAAAAAAAAATCACTCGGTTGGTGTGCAATACTCACTCGGTAATTAAAAAAAACGTGCTCCCGTAGGTCTGTGTTGATCTCCTCGCACGCAGGCGCAGATGGACTTGCTCCTATGGGCTGGAAAGAACAAACCATTTGTAGAAAAAATGTGCTTCTCGCCCATGCACGCCCGCATGGCACAAACGGATCATTTCTGCAAAATACTCACCAACTCGACGTGAAATGGACCTGCTACAATCAGCAACACAACGAGAGCTTCAAAATGAAGTGTTTCGACCACTTCCCGGTCGCAAAAATTGGAAAAATATCCTTGGCAAAACTAGCCGCGAGCCAACAAGGAATCAAAATGTCCACTTTCACTAAAAGCAAGGCTTCCAAACCTCCTCAATTTTAGTGATGTCTGTTGCAGCATGTCGACATCGATCTCCACTGTTTCATCGTGTGATCAAAACATTTGAGCATAATTCGACATCCCCAAAAGAAAACTTTTGAAGAAAACACAAACCAAAATGTTTTCTGTAGTCGAAATATCGCTTTTTACACGCAGAATAACTATGTCACGATCCCTATACCCAACAACGAAAATAAAGTTTTGATCGATAATCAATGAAAACATCGATGTTCACACAAGTCACGGCGTCGGAACACTGTCCCTTTAAACGTCAGTCTGAAACTGTCAAGCTGCGTAATATTGTCAACCTAAGATCAGGAACTTGAATCAAACTAAGTTACCAAAAATTATTTAAGTAAATTCTCTATATGTTCTTATTTAATTATATACTTATTTAAGAAAGTAAAATATAATTTTACTTTTATCGATTTTTTGATCGATCAACGTAGTAGCGCCCTCTGGCTCAAAACGAGCGCAACCTCTTGACGTCGAAGACGGTGTGACAGCTAGTTCCTCATCTGCACACAGATGGCGCTGTTTTAAATTAACCTGTTGCGATGAAATTAAATTGAAACGTAACAGCTACTTTCTTTCATAAAACGCGAGTGAAATTTGTATGAGTTGTAGTGAGATATGTTTCATAGAGTCCGCGTTACGCTATGATCAAGTAAAGATCAAAGTGTCGAAATTAGAAAGAAATCGTCGCACTTTCTTTCATAAAACGCGAGTGAAATTTGTACAAGTGTTGTATTGTAATATATCAGTGAAAGCGAGCTATATTTCTGAGATACTGGAGGATATCTCTATAGTGTTAGTGAAGTGTGTTTAAAGACTCTGATACCAGAGTTAAAGCCAGTGTTAATATCTGCATTTATTTTATAAAGTTAATTTATTATATTTACCAAGTTTTCAGGTAAGCGGTACTACGTTTTCGACATCGTTGTTTTCTTTCATAAATTGTGCTAGGGAAATAGGGGGTAGTGTTAATCATTATTTTTCAGAAGCTGCCGGGAGTAACGACGTTGTTCTACACGGGCTAATTGTGGGGTAGATTTCTTTGTTATTATTATTGTAGGACATTCGTAGGAGGAGTGAGTGTTGTATGTGTTGCATATGTGGAATTTTGAATGGATATACCCTACTTTGTATAGCTAGGACATATATTTATTATTAGAAACTCATAGTTTGGGTGCAATTTAGAACATTACTTGCGAACATAATGAAGTCAACTTCTTTACCTTAATAATACATCATCTTTATGCATAATTTATGCCTGCAACGATATTTACAACCAAAGTTATTACAAGTTCAACTATGTGGAGATAAAGTGACAAGTTTCACTTATCAACTACATTTACTGGAGCAGTTTGATATGTTTTGGAGAGGTATGGCTTCTGCAGTTTACAATAATCGTCATCATCGAAGTATGCTGACTCATTGAACGAGATTCTAAGGATTTATACGCACACACATTTTACGCTCTCATTATCATTACAACTGCTGTTATTATTTTATTCTTGATGTCAAGCATCAAGTGTGAAAAAATCATCCTCGAAACTTGAATCCTATTGGAAACTCTGATATCTTATAAGTTTACTTCATTAAGTTGCAACCCATACTCAAAAAAATATTTTAGCTTTCGAATTTTGATTTGAATTGAGGTTTTATTAGAATTGTTTGCAGTTATAATAAAACCTATACACACGTGCACACTATTTAACTCACTAGCGTTTGCCTAGGGAATGCTGGCGGAGATTACTCGGGCTCCTAGAAGTCTCTCGCTTATCAGCAGGGAAACCGCGCGTACCGGATCGGGAGGGATAACACAGAATATTAGGTCGGAATTGGGTCTAGCTGGCGAGATCTATATTTCGGCTGAGTATTCGATCATGCACTAGGTACACACACCACACGCATCAGACCATTTAATGCCAGTAGGGAAATAGGAAAGTAGAGTCATATTGGATTACTTGGTCGTAAATTAGAATAGTTAAAATCAAACAAAATAAAATCCAAATTACCTGTATGATTGTGATGAATGATTCTGATAATTAGGTGATGTAAGAATGAGATCGGTATGAGATATGAAGGTTTGTAAGTTAGTTTTATTTGAGGCGTGTTAGCTTGAACCCTAAGGATCTGTTTGGAAAGGAATAAGGTGCTAGGTTGGAAGGGAGCCTTATTATTAATCCATTCGCTTAGGATTCCCATTCATGGACCTAAAGGTCAAATTCCCATTCCCCATTTTCTTCTAGATATTGCTGTCAGCGACGAGTTATTTGGAGCGTGGAGATGAGCGTATACTTTTGTAATATTAATCCTTTGAATGTGTTTACCTTATGTATTTAAATTATGTATTTTTAAAATTATATCTTATTATAATGAAGTATATATGTATTTGTATGGGTTTATGGCCATGAAGAAAGAAGAGGAGGATCGTCTCATTCGAGTAGCTGGTTGCTGTTCAGTTAAGTTGCATGTTTTAAGCCATTACATTACATTTGCGAAATCCGTTGTTTTATTGAAATTAATTTATTGGTTTTGTGTTATTGTTTATAATATTGTTTTGCGTGTTTTGTGTTCTGCTCTGTTTTTTTATTGATTTATTTTATTTCAAATACTTACGGCTATATTTTATTCGTGTCTGTGTATTTCAATGTTTTATTTTATGTGTGCATGATTCTTTAATTTTGACTATTTGTGTTCGATTACGTTTGCGGTTTTTTTTATTTCGAATACGGTTACGGTTACGTTTATTTATTTATTTTGATAATTTGATTTATTCATTTGTTCTCGTCTTTAAAACACAACGTAAATGACACAACGTAAAGGGTCCATTAAATCAAATTCTAGACGGTTATAAAATAAACTAGACGATCACATTTATTGGCCAAAGTTTTAAGATAAAATAAGGTAGATTAGATAAGTACAAAGTTAGGTAGATTTAGGTCATAACCGATTAAGCCTTTTATTTTTAATATTTTAAATTTAAATAGCTAATCGTGTTACAGCAGCCTAGTTGGGAGTAGGTCCGCCTCTCAAGCCAGAGGGAGCGGGTTCGAACTCAGCCGACGGCACGCACCAATTTGTTCATTATGTGATCATAATATGTGCGTATTGTATGTCATCTGCTACATGACTGGAGCCCGGTGTATAGCGATAGGCTCGGCCCTTGTCACATTTTTTTTTATGTACAATAGGTCGGCGTTTGACCACCAACTCGCCTCATGTTAAGCGACGTTGTGGTCTAAGATGGACCTATAAGGTACTTATTCATTCTAGCCTTGAAGTTTTGTAGAGTGAAGAAGTACAAAGACGGCAGTTGAGTGAGGCGCTACAAGTGCGCTACTGCTCAGACCCGTCTTCGGAACGGTTACACCGGACTACATCCCGAAACACGACTAGGTCATTTCACGGCGTGGCTTGGTCCGGTGGGTGGTAACTAGCCACGGCCGAAACCTTCCACCAGAGTTTGCTACCCGGTTAGCACTACCCGGGGACCACGTGTAGGGAATCAGAATAGAGTACACTCCTACGGACGTGGGCACCTCAGCCCCCAAAACTGAATATCTTGCGGTGAAGTGTGGGTGTTGTATTATACCTCTGCCAGCCCCCTCGGGGGAAAGGCGTGATGATATGTATATATTACTGCGAACTGCGAACTGTGGACCTCGCGGTCGACGTCTGTTCACCACTAAGGGTCGCATTACTCAACCGATTCTCGTGAAATGTTATGAGCACGTTTGATAGTTGTACGGAATATTTGTGTCGATTTTTTTTTCAACAAAAATACATATCTGCGCCATTTTAAGTAAAGTACAAAACCGGCTCGACAAAAAATCGGTAAAAAAAAATACAATACAATACAAAAACTCTTTAGTGACACCAAATACAAATAAATCTAAACTAAACACTCAAAAAAAAGGCGCAATGGGCGGTCTTATCGCTTAAGAGTCTTATCGCTTAAATACAACCTATAGAGGAAGACAGAGATCCAGATAAACTTCGAACACACGAAAGCATTTTTGTCGAAACTGAAGCATAGACGCTTCGTTCGCTAACGCTCGCTCGGTCAATTATGATTGGAATGAAAAATGGTTTTTAACTGAGTCTTTTCTGTCTACATACATGACATAACATTTCGCCAAGCCTTACCCCCGAAGAGGCTGGCAGAGGTATATCACAACACCTACACTTCGCCGGACGATATTCAGTACCAAATGTGACAGGGGGCGAGCCTGTCGCTATACACCGGGCTTCAGTCGTGTAGCAGATGACATACAATACGCACAATGAACAATCTGGTTCATGAACCGCTCCCTCTGGCTTGTGAGGCGAGCCTTCTCCTAAAAGGTCATCATCGCTATTAATTAAATAATAATCAAATAAATAACATACATAACATATCGTCACGCCTTTTTCCATAGGGGGCTGGCAGAGGTGTAATGCAACACCAACACTTCAACGGACGATATTCAGTACCAAATGTGACAGGGGGCGAGCATGTCGCCATACACCGGGCTCCAGTCATGTAGCAGATGACATACAATACGCACATACTCGTATATTCACACAATGAACAATCTGGTTCGTGCCTTCGGCTAGACCAAACTTGCTCCCGCTGGCTTGAGAGGCGAGCCTTCTCCTTGTAGGCTATGATCGCTATTAAATAATAAACCAACAAATAATAAATAAATTACAGAGATAAATAATCTAACCTTCACAATATTATTGTACTTTAATTTCCAAGCGACCTTTCAGATTACGTTCATGGCCCAAACCACCTTGATGTTGGAATCTTCAGTGATTCATCCGATATAATGACACCACATTACATTAGTTCAAGACATTAGACGAAATGGCAGTCATAAGGCATACCGTAATTTAGCTCTAGAATAATAAATTTGTTTTGAAAGATCATAAACATTTCTTGGTAACTCCCATCAGTTTTATAGATGACCTCAAACAGCTGTTAAATATAAAATTGAAATCACATTTTATAAACAGAGAACAGAGAAGTTTCTAAAAAAGAGATGGCAGCCTAGTTGGGAGAAGTGCCTCTCAAGCCAGAGAGAGCGGGTTTTAACCCAGCTGACGGCATGCACCAATTTGTTCATTATGTAAACATATTGTTATGTGCGAATTGTATGCCATCTGCTATATGACTGGAGCCTGGTGTATGGCGACAGGCTTGCCGTGTCTCATTTGGGACTGAATATCGTCCGTCGAAGTGTGGGTTTTACATCTCTGCCAGTCCCCTCGAGGGAAAGGCGTGACGATATGTTTTGTTATGTTAATCATAGTGAAATGACTAGGCTGTTAATTGAACGGCTGATTAAGCAAGTTGGCTGCGACATGCACATAACACTGATCAACAGTGATTTTGTTGGTCTTGATGTAAGAGTGGTTTCGAATACTTCTACGTCAACCATTTAAGAAAATATAGGTAGATTTGGAATATTTTCTCTAGTATTTTTTTAACTTCATTTCTAGTTCCAAAGCAGAGGGAGAAAGAGAGCAGTAGTATGAATTTTATTGAGCCAAAATTCATGAAATTCATTTCATGAATGCAAAACATTTATGCGATGAACATTTGTGTTTGTTCTATGTCTGGGTGTTAATATGTATTTAAAAATATCTAAGTATGTATATCAGTCTCTGGCAGCCATAGTACAAGCTCTGCTTAGTTTGGGGTCAGGCGACCGTGTGTGGAAGTGTCCCGAATTTATTTATTATTTATATTTGTTGTAATAATATAACAAAATACTAGTAGCGCCATCTATTGGGAACTTAAATAACTATGTTCTGGATGTACAAATGTTTGTCTATGAAATAAAGTCTTTAGTCTATGCCGTGATTCTGCTGGTTTTACTAATAGGTTATGTGCCGCGCACGATTTTATTCGAGAAAAAGTGAAATAACAGTGAAAAATGTCTTCCAATTTAATTACAAGCATCGCGAAGCTAAAAGGAAGAGAGAATTATGAAGATTGGGCGTTCGCCGTGGAAAATTTCCTGATTTTGGAGGGAATGCACCAATGCATCAAAGTCGGTAAAGAAGATGATCCAAATGACGCAAAAGCAAAGGCTAAAATAATATTAACTATTGATCCTACATTATATGTCCACATAAGAAGTGAAGTGACTGCAAGTGGATTGTGGACAAAGTTAAAAAAGCTATTTGACGACAATGGATTCACCCGGCGTATTGGATTGCTTCGTAACCTCATATCGATTCGTCGAGAAAATTGTGAAAGTATGTCTCATTATGTGACTTCATTATTGGAAACGAGTCAGAGATTGAACAATACAGGTTTCAAGATCAGTGACGAGTGGATCGGTTCCTTGTTGTTGGCGGGATTACCTGAAAAATACGAACCAATGATAATGGCGGTGGAGCATTCAGGCATTGAATTAACCGCCGACGCCATTAAATCGAAGTTACTAGATATTGACGACGGAAGTGAAGGGGGCGCCACTCATAATGCATTCGCCGCGAAAGGTTGGCAACAGAGAAAACAGAACCAGACGTCATCGCCAAATGTCAAATCATATGCCAATGTCAGATGCTATAAATGTAAACAACTGGGACATTTTAAGAACAAATGTGAAAATACTCAAAAAAAGAAAGAATCTAATGCGTTTAGTGCTGTATTTCTTAGTGGACAGTTTAGTCAAACCGACTGGTATGTGGATAGTGGAGCCAGTTGTCATTTGACGTCTAGAAATGACTGGTTGTCGAACAAAACAAATCGACCCGTGAACGAGATAGTTATCGCTGATAAATCAACAGTTCCAGTCGAAGATTGTGGTGATGTGCGAATAAATACAGTTGTTGGAAATACTGAGTACGAAATTCCCGTTAAAGGAGTGTTGTATGTTCCGAAATTGGCAACAAATTTATTGTCTGTCAGCCAGTTGATGAGAAACGGAAACAAAGTTGCATTTGAAAACAAACACTGTTATATTTTTAATCAGAAAGGTGAACTCGTGGCCACTGCAGATTTAACAGGAGGTGTGTACAAACTAAAAATCAAACATGTTGATTGTTTGTTGACAACATCCGGAGAGTTGTGGCATCGAAGATTTGGCCACATAAACAGTAGAGACCTCAACATCATGAGAGATGGTGCTGTACAAGGAATTGTGTACAAGGATAAAGCACAGGTCGGCAAAGAAAACTGCACAGTATGCTGTGAAGGCAAGCAGGCCAGGTTACCGTTCAGTCATGTGGGTAACAGAGGTCAGGAGCTGCTAGATATTGTTCATGCAGATGTATGTGGGCCGATGGAGGACTTGTCTATTGGAAAAAAGAAGTATTTTTTGCTGTTTGTAGATGACTACAGTCGAATGGCATTTGTTTATTTCCTGAAGGTGAAAAGTGAGGTGTTTTCTTGCTTTAAAGCATTCAAAGCTTTAGTTGAAAACCAGACAGGCAGAAAGTTGAAAGTGCTAAGGACGGACAATGGTTTAGAGTTCTGCAGTGGGGAATTTGATAAGTACCTGCAGGAGGCAGGCATTACTCACCAAAAAACTTGTCCTTACACACCAGAACAAAATGGTCTATGTGAACGGCTTAACCGAACAGTGGTTGAGAAAGCCAGATGCATGTTGTATGATGCAGGTTTAAAAAAACGTTTCTGGGCAGAAGCAGTGAACACTGCAGTTTATCTGCGAAACAGATCAATAGCATCAGGTTTAGACAACAGAACACCATATGAAGTTTGGACTGGAAACAAGCCTGATGTCAGCAACCTACGTGTATTTGGAAGCAAAACAATGATACACATCCCAAAAGAAAAAAGATTAAAATGGGACAAGAAAGCAAGTCAAGGCATTCTTGTTGGATTTGAAGATAATGTAAAAGGCTATCGTGTTTACAATCCCAACAATAACAGTATAACAATTACAAGAGACATTGTTGTGATTGAGGAGGGGATTGAACACAGCAAGGTACATATCAATATCAGTGAAAGTTCTAATGAAATTTACCCAATGAAGGGAGTAAAAGAAGAAGAGAATACCCAAGAAGTGGGGGGCATCATCGATACAAGAAGACCAAATAGTCAGGGACTAAAGCCAGAAGCTCCAAGCACAGAAGAAGAAAGTACAAGTTCTGAGGAAGAAGACTTTCAGGACTCTACAGAGGTGCCTGGGGTTGAACCTGTGGCAAAGGTTGAGCCTGTGGCAGCAGCTGAGCCTGCAACTGTGGCTGAGCCTGCAACGGTGGCTGGGCCTTCGACGTCGTCCGAGCCTGGGAGTGGCTCCAACACAGGGAGGAGTGCTGCGCCAGCAGCTCGCCCAATGGTACCTATGGGGTTGACTCCAAAGCGTGTTCGTAAGATGCCGGATCGGTTTGGTATCGGTAATGCGTGCATAACAAGTGAAGTGAGTGCAAGTGACATATCTCTTGAAGAAGCGTTGAATGGACTTTCAGGTCCATTCAACGCTTCTTCAAGAAGTGGGGGGCATCATCGATACAAGAAGACCAAATAGTCAGGGACTAAAGCCAGAAGCTCCAAGCACAGAAGAAGAAAGTACAAGTTCTGAGGAAGAAGACTTTCAGGACTCTACAGAGGTGCCTGGGGTTGAACCTGTGGCAAAGGTTGAGCCTGTGGCAGCAGCTGAGCCTGCAACTGTGGCTGAGCCTGCAACGGTGGCTGGGCCTTCGACGTCGTCCGAGCCTGGGAGTGGCTCCAACACAGGGAGGAGTGCTGCGCCAGCAGCTCGCCCAATGGTACCTATGGGGTTGACTCCAAAGCGTGTTCGTAAGATGCCGGATCGGTTTGGTATCGGTAATGCGTGCATAACAAGTGAAGTGAGTGCAAGTGACATATCTCTTGAAGAAGCGTTGAATGGACCTGAAAGTGAACAGTGGAAACTAGCCATGCAAAGTGAACTTGAATCATTTAAAGACAATGATGCATGGGAGTTAGTTGACACTCCACCTAGTGGCACGGTCGTGCAATGTAAATGGGTTTTTAAAAAAAAGATTGATAGTCAAAATAAAGTCAGATATAGAGCCAGATTGGTAGCCAAGGGCTTCACCCAAAGACCAGGCATTGATTTTGATGAAACTTTTTCACCTGTTTTAAGACATTCAACATTGAGATTGTTATTTGCTTTAGCAGTACAACTTAACTTAGATGTAAGTCATTTAGATGTGAATACTGCATTTTTAAATGGTATTTTGAATGAGACTGTGTATATGATGAAACCACCTGGTTTTGAAGGTAATAATGATAATGTAAACAAAGTGTTGAGATTGAAGCGTGCTATTTATGGCTTGAAA
Organism: Peribatodes rhomboidaria; assembly: GCA_911728515.1. Lineage (NCBI taxonomy): Eukaryota > Metazoa > Arthropoda > Insecta > Lepidoptera > Geometridae > Peribatodes > Peribatodes rhomboidaria. Next base: position 7,880,421 of record OU452190.1, read on the forward strand.
CAGTCATCAAGAGCATGGTACCAAAGAGTGGATGAATTATTACAATCTTTAGGTTTTAAAAAGTCAAAACTAGAACCTTGTTTGTTTCTGAAGATTACTGAAGGTGTCAAAATCATTATTGCTTTGTATGTTGACGATTTCTTTATTTTCTCAAATAGCGAAGATGAAACTGATAAATTAAAGAAAAGTTTGTCATTAAAATTTAAAATTAAAGATTTAGGTAGCATTAAAAATTGCTTAGGAATGAGAGTAATTGTTAACAAGAAAGAAAATACAATAACTATTGATCAGGAAAGTTATATTGAAGAATTGTTGCTAAAATTCAATGTTCCAAATTGTAAAATGGCAGATACACCAATTGAACCTAAAATCAATTTAACAAAGAGTGAAATTTGTGATAAAAAATTGCCTTATCAGACATTGATTGGCTGTCTCATGTATATTGCTGTACTTACTAGACCTGATATTGTATTCTCAGTGAATTTCTTGAGCCAGTTTAATAACTGCTACAATGATGAGCACTGGGCCTATGCAAAAAGAGTCCTAAAGTATTTAAAAAAGACTAAATCATATTGTCTTTTATTCTCAGCAAATGGGAATAATAAGTTGGAAGCATATGTTGATGCTGACTGGGCCAGTAATGTCATTGACCGCAGGTCTTATACTGGATATTTCTTTAGGCTATCAAATTGTGCGATCTCTTGGGAAACCAAAAAGCAGACTACTGTGGCTCTTTCAAGCACAGAAGCTGAGTATATGGGCATATCTGAATGTTGCAAGGAGGCAGTATATTTGCGTAATCTTGTGTTTGAAATCACTGATGTAATGTATACTATATCAATTTTCAATGATAATCAATCTGCTCATAAATTGTCAGCAAACCCTGTATACCATAAGAGGTCCAAGCATATAGATGTGCGATACCATTTTTGCCGAGAAAAAGTTGCTAATGATATTGTTAAAATTAAATATTTGTCTACTGCAGAAATGCCCGCAGATATATTAACAAAAGGATTGTGCAAAAGAAAACATTATAATTTCTTATCAATGTTTGGTTTATTTAGCAAAAATTAAAAGATATTTTTTTTTTTATTTTGTTAAGTGGGGGTGTTGTAATAATATAACAAAATACTAGTAGCGCCATCTATTGGGAACTTAAATAACTATGTTCTGGATGTACAAATGTTTGTCTATGAAATAAAGTCTTTAGTCTATGCCGTGATTCTGCTGGTTTTACTAATAATATTCGAAAATTGGCCACTTGAAAACATAGAAATCCGCAGAAATAACCAGGGGTGCTAATTACAATCATTCGGAAACGTTTCCGATCGGACCTCCAAATTTCAAACTCAAATTATTCAAATCTTTGTCCACTTTTATAAATTTTGGAATAGGGAATCAAGTATAAATCCGATCGGAAGAATTAATCACATATAAAAACTTATGAATACTGACTGAGGTTCAAATAATTTAAGTTCAAAATTCTTGAAATCTGAACGGACACGTTCCCAAATGATTATGAATACGGCATGTACGGCAACAAAAAAAGAAGTTGTTTTGTTGAGCTGTGTAATGTACCCCAAGGGTCGCTCTTAGGTCCTCTGCTTTTTATTATCTTCATTAACGATATAAAATCTTGTTTTTTACATTCTAAGTTTTATCTTTTTGCTGATGACATGAAAATTCTGAAGTCTGTTAGTGGTCCCGCTGATTTTGCCAATCTTCAGGAGGATCTTGCCAGATTTAGTGAATACTGCCACTCCAATAAGTTAGATCTTAATGTCGACAAATGCTATGTGCTCTCATTCTCAAGAAAAGTTAACACTCTAGAATATAACTATTACCTAAAAGACAAGAAACTCAATCGCGTACAGGAAATCAGAGACTTAGGCATTTTACAAGATTCTAAACTCACTTACAATCAGCACATTGACAATATAGTAAAGAAAGCTACTCAAGCTCTTGGCTTCATTATGCGTGTATCCACCCCGTTTAATAATATTAAAACTCTAAAAATCTTGTATTGTGCTTACGTTCGCAGTATTCTTGAATACTGTTCGCAAGTATGGAATCCATTTTACAAATATAATATCTCACGTATCGAAAAGATTCAGAAAAAATTCTTAAGGTTTATTCAATTCCGCTCCAGAACCTATGATGATAGTTACGAACAACGGTGTAAACGCCATCACCTGCTTCCGCTTGAACTTAGACGAACTGTAGCTGATGTCTCATATTTTGTTAATATCCTGAACGCTAAAGTAGAGAATGCTGAACTCCTTTGTAAAATCGCAATATCTACACCTTCTTACCGATCTAAACGAACCCCTCTATTTCATATACCCATTGTTAAAACTAACTATAAGAAAAGTACCTTTCTTCACAGAACTTCTTCATTCATAAATAAATTCATAACAAAAAATGATATCGATGTATTCTCGGACAGTGTGCAAGTAATTCGCGCACGTTTAGCCTCAAAATTTTTTGATTCTCAACCTTAACTTTCTTGTATTTTGTATCCTGCTATTTGTATGTCTTGCTATATGCTTGTATTACCTACATTACTTATTATACCCAGCACATTGCTGCTGCTATGCTCCATTCTAAGTTCCTAACTATTGGCGGGAATTTTTAATTGGCCTTGGAAATTAGATACAATATTAATTCTTTTACTATAAATTGGCTGTAAATTCTCCAGTAAATGTAAAATAAAAATAAAATAAAATAAAAATAAAATCTGGGGGGCTATTCCTGCGCGTGAGGTTAGATGAGATTTTATCTTGGTCACTCTCACACCTATGACTTTTCAAACGAGAGCAACAAAGATGAAAAAAGTGAGATGAACATCTCAAATCTCCGAATAGGGCCACTGATCGAAGATTGTATAAGACTAAATATGTACCTAAAGATTATAACGTTGGTCATTGTACCTTAAGTTTGCAAGAGGACTAATCGAGGGTTCTTTTTAAAGGCAATCAATCAATAACTACGCACAAATATGAATGGGAGAGTACCTCTCCAAGCTGCTCTCGTGGAAACCCATTCCATCTCAGTGAGTTTTCTCACCCAAGCATACACGGGCTTTGAACATTATTTTCCACTCTGGAAAATTATTTTCTTTATTTGCCGAGTCTTTGGGTTAACGCATTTTAATGATGAAAAATTAGCTAAGATTTTGTTTTACGATGGTTCTATTCAGTTTTATAAGATTTTTGGAGTTTGTAATTCGAATTGGGATCATCAAACCGGCAGAGATAAAAAAAAAACAATGTTTTGTCTCTGAATTAAAGTTATAATGTGACATACAGACGGACAGACAGACATATGGACAAAGAGAAACTATAAGAGTTCCTCAAATCACTACGAAACCCTTAAAATATACTTATTTATAAATGGTCAAAGCAAAACAATCCTAATGAGAACGATATATATATATTTTTTCTATTCTTCTTTTTTACTCGACTACGCAAGAGTGTACGGTTATGTTTTTCGAGTGTATGTAGGTATATATGAGGTTCTTTGGAACGCCCTACAGCCTAAACAGCTTGATGTATTTCGACATGTGAGGGATCATTTGAATCGTCTTGATAGTGGAAGTGACATAGTGTACAACATTTGTCAGCCGGGTTTTTTGTTAAATACGTATCGATTTAGTTATTACAGTAAATGTCACGCCATTTAACGCCATGCATCTGTCGTGGCCACACATTGGTCATATGTGCACCAATCTAGGTCTTATTCTTGCCAAGACACCAATCTGTATTTTAGTTTTGGACACATAGTTGATATTTAAGCCAATATGTCACGCAGTAATATAGCAGGTACAATATCTTCTAAATCTTCTTAATCGAACGCTCTTGGCATAGTGGTCGTGTTCAATAAGATGGGTGTATATGGTGGGTCTTCATTGTCTTCAGTGTTCCCGGCGGCGGTAGCTACTGCTCTCGCGATGATTCTTCATTTTAGCTGGTTCGTCGTATTATGAGAGCACTCCATCTTAGAAGTCTTAGTGGCTGTCTTGATGAAATCCATCCAGCGTGTAGGAGATCTGCCTCTACCTCTCTTTCCTGCTACCTAACCTTGCACTACCAGTCTTTCCATTGAGTCTTCGTTTCTGGAAATGTGTCCGAAGAACTTTACTATTCGTAGTTGTACAGTCGTGAAGATCTGGTACGTAAAGTACAATATAGGCCTTTACAAATTGAAGCCAAGCTTGAATCCAATGTTGAACCAATGTGAGGCCAAGGCGATGAACAACGTAACAAAAAGACGAAATTGTGATCAATATCGTTCATAGTTTCCTACTTAACGTTTTTTCTACTAAAATATGAAAACCAGCTTTTCTCGGAATCAAAACAAGAACAGTTATTTTAACAAAGTGATTTTCGCGTGAAAATGTAAAAACATTGGTACGTTTTACGAAATATGCTAATAAGCCTGAAATATTTACCTGGAGCCTTCATAATATTTAATGTTAAAAACATCTGAAAAATTATTCGGGTAAATACTTTGGCACTAAAAAGAAAAAATATTGCTCCAAGTGTAAAGCTTAGCAGTTTTAAGCTAATTAAGATTTACAAATGGGGGGGTTACCACGATTTCAAAATCATTTTTATTACAATCGTTGATTGAATCGAGTATGCACTGATATTTATTCGAAGTACGAGATTGTGATGTTGAAATCGTACGTAAATCAAAGCAATGGTGGATTTTTTTTGTCTACAAAATTGTTGGTAGGTATTTAATGGAGATTCTTTTTTCCAAGACCTATTATAGCCGTACATATACTTACTTAAAAAGAAAAAAAAACTTATCTTTGACTTAAGGAGGTAATGCAAGTAGGTAAGTACATTATACTTAATGTAATATACGAATAACATTTTTTTTTTTGCATAATTAGATTCCTTAATTTTGTTTTATTACCCGACTGCGTAAGAAAGAGGGTAAAGTTTTTCAAGTATATGTATGTAAGTATGTATGTTTAGCGAATGAGGTTTCTTTGGCACGCCGTACAGCCTAAACAGCTTGATGGATTTCGACGTGTGAGGTGTATCGTCTTGATAGTGGAAGTTGTAGCCGGGTTTTCGTTTTTTTTAAATAATGTTAATTGTTTTGGTTTGCTTTTGCTTTTACACACATTGTGGAATGCTGGAAAAAAAAAAATCCATGGTAGGCCTCCGCCCTGGCTTCGCTTTCCGGGATATATCTTCAATTAATTTTAATGGGGGAACCGCTTGCGTTAGCACTTAATCTAATTTGGGTGAGAATTCAAAAGGTCCGACCGTTCTTGGGTCTTTTAATTTGATAATCTTTTGATGTTAAACGACTGTTTGTATGTGACCCTGTTTTTTTTAACCGACGAAACGGAGACAGACGCGTATTTTTTTATTTTTGTATAAGTACGTATCACGCATATGTGTGAACGTATGTGCGTCATATACGTCATCTGTTACAAGACTGGAGCCCGGTGTATGGCGACAGGCTTGCCCCATGTCACATTTGGGACTGAATATCGTCCGGAGAAGTGTGGGTGTTGTATTAAACCTCTGCCAGCCCCCTCGGGGGAAAGGCGTGACGATATGTATGTATGTACCATGCATATTATTATTTATTTTTTTGGTAACAGACTAAAACTGTGTGGGAGACTTCCCACTAGTTGGGCCAACGATCAGTAGACCAAGCGTGCGCAACGCGACAAAGGTATGTCGAGTCTTTATTAACCCCCCACGCAAAAACGATGGGGTGTTATAAGTTCGTGGCTGTGTGTGTGAGTGTGTATGTCTGTTGCATCGTCGCTCCTGAACGGATGATCCAATTTTGATTTTGCATTTTTTTTTTACGAAACAGACATACGCATGACGTATGACATACATAGCCTTTTTTTACAACAAACTAGGCATTCGTTTGACCACTGACTCGCCTGACGGGAAGCGTCGACGTGATCGAAGATGTAACACGCTTGCCTAGGAGAAGCCTATTCACTTTACTCTTAAACACCCCCAGATTGTATTTAGGTGGAAAGACAGACGCAGGCAACGAGTTCCACACCTCTGCAGTTCTTACAAGAAAAGTTGACTTGAAACGCTTAGTGCGTTTTGGCGGAATTTCTACCATAAGAGGGTGTCTCTTACTGGTGCGCCTGGAACAATTATAAAAAAACGGCGATGGCTGGATCAGGTCGTGCAGTTCTTGTGCATACTCGCCGTAGTGTTTTCTGTAGAATACCGATAGAGTGGCCACTTCACGCCGGTGTGACAAGCTCTGAAGCTTAGATTCAACCAACGAGTCATTGTTAATGAGCCGTTTGGCGCGCTTTTCGATGGAGTCCAGCGTGTCTAGCTGATACTTGGCGGAACTATGCCATAGGTGGCAGCAATACTCCAAACATGATCGAACCTGTCACGTTCTCACATGATATTTATCAATTTTGCCAATAAACTCATAAATAGTATTCTTAGGTCTCCATCTCCAAAAAAGCTGCCGCAAGAAATGTCCGACAGTCTGTCTGACAGCAGCTTGCAAGTATTAACTCCGTAATAGAGATAACGAGATTTTACACTAAGTATTAGGTAAATGACCTCAACCTAACATCATTATAATAAGGAATATAACCTGCAGATGGCCATCAGAGATCGGAACGCGGTAGTGATGGAGGCTCTGAGTCGGGAGGAGGCCATGATGTTACATTAATTGTTATAAAAGTTGTAATAATTTCTATAAATTGTTCTCGTTATCGTTTCATATTTTGTTATCGTTTTATATAAATTGTGGGTCCATCTCGAGCATTCATGCTCACTATCGAAGGCACCCCTTGCGGCGGTGTCGTGTGTCGGGTCGTTCTCTTCCCTCAAATATGGTTGAGGAGAGCGATGGCTGGCACATGCGTCATACTCGTGATCGGGTGCTGCTTGCGGGTCGCTGGTCTGCTCGTGGTGTACTCACAATGCAATAAGTGAAAACCTTTAACCTAACCTTAGATTAAGACTTAATAACTAACCCCCCTCTACCTGTATTCCCCTTAAATAATAATTTAAGATTTATGTTAACAAAAGTCACGGTCCCCGGAGTCCGTGGAGTGTAATTTTTAAATAAAAAAAAAAATACATCATAATAATTTTTGATTAGAATTATAATTGTTGATGTTGATTAGAATTAATAATCAATAATCATCCTAATGCTGATTATAAATAAGGTTATAAATGCGAATGTAAGTTAAACTAAACATCATGAACTTTGCAAACACGTTGTCAGGGGTACAAAAACTTTTTATCTCATTAACAAGTAAATTATTAAAAGAAAAACAAAAACCCGGCTGCAAAATACAATAGTCTGACAGTCCGGATAATAATATACTTATACGTAAATAATAAAATATTGTACCCTATGTCACTTCATCATGTCGTCGATCAAGTTAGCTGTAGGCCATGCCAAAGAAATCTCATACATACACACCTACATACATACGAGTACACTCGAAAAACCTTCTTGCACAGTCGGGAAAAAAATAACGGTATCAGCGAGTGAAACCTACGACGACGTTTATTAGAGCTACTTGAACTACGTAGGAAATTACGACATACTCGTAGCTTCCAAAACAAATAAGTTCTTCTTTACTTACATTCCAGCATAAGTTAGTGTAAGTAATTATAAAGTACGTGTACATTTTCCAAGTAATTTTCCTAACATCGAAATTACCATCTTGAGTAAGAATTCAAAAAGGATTCTGAGCAATATTATTTCTCATACCACGTTGAAACAATTAAAATGTATTTAACGAAAACTTGTAATTATCTTAACAATTAGGTAAGAATCTTTATTATTTTACTTGAGTTTATGTTATTAAAAGTCTTCTCCTTCTGCTCTACGAGAACTTTTTATTTTCAAGCCCTTAGCTTAGACCACGAGTTTTTGGTAGTTAACGTAACTTTTTTCGTTTTCGTTTAGCTCCATACATTTAACTTAGTTTCCGCCATGGGCGCTTCACTGAAATTTATGGAGTTAAGCTATAACGAAAAAGTTTACTTAGCTATCAAAACTAATAAATAGTTCCGACGCAAAACAGAAAAACTTGTGTATCGTGTTTAACTATGGCATTCTAGTATCGTAACTTCCATACAGGCCTCCCCTGTCTGTTAGACGCACACAAAGAACGAACGCAAAGAACATTTCTTGCCTAAAATGTGACTTGATCGAGAGCGTTCTTCTGTCTTAGCTATGATTGCATTTTGGGGGTATTTTAGATTTTTTACTGAGATTATATTTGTCATGTGACCACCAATTTCTCGCGTTTCCTCGCTAAAAAACTACTAAAAAAAGATTCTGTATTGAGGCGTTTCTTAACCACTATCCACATAATAATAATAATAAAATAATAATAATAAATAGGTATTTAATGCCGAAACTAAAAAAAAATAAAAATTTAACCAAAAATAGGTATTTATTGCCGAAACTAAAAAAAATAAAAAATAAACAAATTACCTACTAAAGAAAAATAAATAACAAGCAACAATTTTAGTTTGGCAATTGGAATACTCTCAGCAATGTATTGCGGAGGCTGGCTAGCCTACGCAGAGCTAGTTTTAAAGTATCCCAATGCTCGAACTAAGATGTTAATCGAGTATAACTAGTGAGTACCGGATTTAACAAACAAGGAAAAAGATTAAAAATAATAGTAGGCAACATTAGATATCTTACTTTGATAATATTTTAAATAAATTGTACACCTACGAGTGCAGAACGCTAAATATCTAATAATTTATTAACATATTTACAGTAAGTATAAACCGCAATGAGGTGTGGTATAACTGCAAATGTACACATTGTGCGCTTGCAGGCAAAATAAATAAAGTGACAAGAATTTAAACAGGTGTGTGTGTATGTATAAATAAATTATAGTGCACGAGGGTGTGTCGACATGTTAGACCTTGTATCAGAGTAGATCGTTTTGAAGGTTGCTTCAAAAAGGTTGATAGCGTTGATTTAATAATGCTTTGTATTTGATTTTAAATAGATCCGCACTCAATTTATTTCTCATTGGCGGTGGGATGTTGTTCCCACATATGGATGTGTTATAATGAAGCCACAAGCAGATGATGTAGTTAATGATTTTTTATTATTAGTGACTCTAACTAGCCGCGCCCCGCGGTTTCCCCGCGGTCCCACAGGAACCGTTAATATGTTTGGGATTAAAGATGCTCTATACATTTGATTTCGTACCTCGACTAGCGTGGTGCAATCCCTTTTCTGTACCTCTGACAACGTGTGTGCAAAATTTCGTGATTGATTGAGTAGGTACTTATGGCATGAAAAGGTAACAAACAAACTCACTTTCGCATTTATAAAATTAGTTAGAATACTGTTATTTATCTAGATACTCCTTGACTGACAAAACATCTTAAATGTTTCTTATGTCATTTGGAATGTTTTAGACTTTTGTTTTTATAAACTTTTGAAAATGATGTCGTTTTGTAAAGTTGAAAATACAACAAGATTAACCTTTTAACTTATTTTGTTGTAGCACAGTGATATATTATACCATTTATGAGCTATTTAACAAACACTATAAGGACGAGGAGGGGAGCGGGTTTGAACCCAGCCGACGGCACGCAATTTGTTCATTGTGAGAACATAATTATGTGTGTATTGTATGTCATCTGCTACATGACTGGAGCCCGGTGTATGGCGACAGGCTCGCCCGCTGTCACATTAGGGACTGAATATCGTCCGGCAAAGTGTGGGTGTTGTATTACACCTCTGCCAGCCCCCTCGGGGGAAAGGCGTGACGATATATGTCTTTTATAAAATTTTGAAAATCATGTCGTTCTGAAAAGTTGATAATATTATAAATTTATCTTTTTAACTTATTTTATTGTAGCATAGTGATATATTATACGATTTATTAGGAATATTTTGGTAATTATTCTTTTTAACCAAATAATTAAAAAAAGTCAAAAAAAGCATTCCGTTTTTATTAAGAAAACACTTTAACGTCAAAAACTGTATTTGAAAGCTTTTACGTTAATAATTAATTATCCTGAGATTAATTAAGATTTTAATTAACGCCTAATGATGTTCCGAGATAACCCGGGAAATGGCCCCGGAATACCCCAAGAGACCGTCCCTTAAGAATAATTTTGTACAGAGGTAAAATAATTAACAAGTAATTCTTAGATAAATCTCGAATACGACAAAATGTTTTCTGTTGTAAATGAAATTGGGCAGTGGAGTTTTAGACCAGATTCATCAAATTTCAAAATTTTCTACTTATATTTTTATATTTTTGGTCAAGTATTGTATGCTAAGTATGTACCCGTTATCTATGTAAATGTAAACAAGGTGTTTTTTTTTAAATATTCATAACTCAAAATTTAAATTCTTTAAGCTAAAATAGAAAATATTGCCTAACGTACTCATGGTAGTTTGGAACATGTATGTTATGTTTTGAGATAATGTTAAAAGAAAACTTATCATTTTAACAATATATTTACTCGCAAACGTTGTCTGCTCGCTCCTTCTTATTTTGATGGTTGTCAAGTTACAAGATATGAATCATGGTACGAATAACATTTTAAATCTTTAATACGACGTTATCATGTTTTATGTAAAGGAGTATCAAAACTTTCTACGCTGACAGTTTCTTGAAACGTTTTTGCAAATTAAATAAAAAAAAATATTTTAGTAAAGGCTTACGTGTTCAATTGCTACATGGTACATCCAACTAATATTATAAATGCGAAAGTTTGTAAGATTGGATGGATGGATGGATGTTTGTCACTCTTTCACGCCGGAGTGGCTGAACAGATCTGGATGAAATTTGGCACAGAGATAGATTATTAGTCTAGAATATGACATACGATAATTTTTAACTGCAAGTGAAACCGCGGGGCGCAGCTAATACATCGTAATAGCGTCATGCTATTACGATGTCATTCCCCTTAAGGGGTTGGCAGAGGTGTATTACAACACCCACACATCGTCGAACGATTTTAAGTCTTAGATGTGACAGGGGTAGGCCTGTCGCTAAGTACCGGGCACAAGTTATGATGTGCAGATGACGTTAAATTACTGCTAATTGTTGTCTTAATAATACTCTAAGGTTGCCAATATTGAAACTCATCACTGCGATACACATTGGCTTTATTACTGATTTAAAATTGATTGATAATTGTATGTCATCTGCTACATGATTGGAGCCCGGTGTATGGCGACAGACTCGCCCCCTGTAACATTTGGGACTGAATATCGTCCGGAAAAGTGTGGGTGTTGTATTACACCTCTGCCAGCCCCTTCGGGGGAAAGGCGTGAAGATATGTTATATTATGATAATTTGATGCAAAAAGACTGATACACACATTGGTGCCTTGGCCCCAAGACCTACTTTGATGCAAATAAAACAAATACTTGGCCGCGGCAACTTTGTTGATCGACGACCCAAATTGTCACTTAACCTCCAAATACGATAAGAAGCACTTTTCTTCTCCAGCTTAAGCTAGTTCATGCTAGGCATCAAACTTTATGTTTCGTGAGGCCTTTATCTGCTGTATCCTTCCGTCGGATATATTTTCCACTATTCCCTTAGTCTCCTCTACTCCACTACCGTTAGTCCTCTCTGTGGCATAGTAGCAACACGTTGAAAATTTTGTAGGTGACTTCGCCTGACTGGAAGGCACTAAGGCTCAGTTGCACCAACTGACTTTAACTAAAGGTAACAAAAGCCTGAACCAGTTAAAAAAAGAGTGTGTGTACTTATGTACACGCGTTAGAAGTTATACTTCTTAACCTCAAATCTATAAATGCACTCAAAACAGTTTATTCAAATCAGTTTTATCACTAATATTCAATATAAATAGATATACTAATAAATAATAAATTATTAGTAAATACTATCACCGTCGTATATGAAATTGATTTAATAAAAACACCAAAATAATATTTATTTATTCACTGATTAATTGTACTTTTACGAAATACGTGTTCTAAATATAAAAATACTAGCTGTCACCCCGCGACTTCGTTCGCGTTTATTATTTATATATATATATATATATATATATATATATATTTTAATATATAAGAGATAGGATAGTGTAAATATATATATATATATATATTTTAAATAAATATATATATTTAAACTATCCTATCTCTCAAGTTGGATCGAACTGCACATGGTGTGCGAATTTTATTATAATCGGTTAAGTGGTTTAGGAGTTCATTGAGGACAAACATTGTGACACGAGATTTATATATATTTAGACTAGAATATACAACTTGAACATAGTTATCAATTTTCATGCCACCTAGAACTAGCTTCACGATGTAGAGTTTAAGTGTCGGTGTGCGCGCGCATCGTAAAAATTCACTCTCATCATTTTTCTCTATCGCGCCAAAAGAAGTATAACTTCAAAAATCTGGTTAAACAGAAATATAACGCCTTGTTACATTACACAAAAAAAGAGAAGGCAGCCAGAGAGAGCGGGCTCGGACTCAGCCGAAGGCACGCATTAATTTGTTAATTGTGTAAACATTATGTATGTGCGTATTAAACGTTTTCTGCTATACAACTGGAGTGTAGTGTGGAGCCTAGAGCCTCGCTCCCTGTCATATTTGGAACTAAATATTGTACGGCGAAGTGTGGCTGGCGGCTGTACATCTCTGCCAGCCCCTTCGAGGGAATAATTGGAAACTTTAGTTATCGTAAAAAACACTACCAAATAATATCGAACCGTAAAATCTCTGGAAAAGCAGAGATTTTTGGGCTGGTTATAATTTGTTTACAGTTAAATTAGTTATCTGGTGCAACTCAGCCTAAGTAGGTCACAGTGGAAATTTCTCTTCCATCCATACAAGGACCATGGAGGAGCCATCAGTTCTCTGACAAAAATGTAAACAAACCAGATTTATTTACTGTTCTTCTAGGCGTGACGATACTTCTCATATCGTCACGCCTTTCCCCCCGAGGAGGCTGGCAAAGATGTACAACACCCACACTTCACCGGACGATATTCAGTCCCTAATGTGACAGGGGGCGAGCCTGTCGCCAAACACCGGGCTCCAGTCATGTAGCAAATGACATACAATACGCACATATTATGTTCACACAACGAACAAATTGGTGCGTGCCTTCGGCTGGGTCCGAACCCGCTCCCTCCGGCTTGAGAGGCGGGCCTTCTCCGGCTAGGTTATCATCGCTTACTACTAAATTATACTTCTATGCTTTAGTTATCGTAAAAACACAACCAAATAATATCGAACCGTAAAATCTCTGGAAAAGCAGAGATTTTTGGACTGGTTATACTTTGTTTACAGTCAAACTAGTTTTCTGGTGAAACTCAGCTTTAGTAGCTAAAAGTGGAAATATCCCTTCCATCCATACTGAGAGCATGAAGGAGCCATCAGTCCTCTGACAAAAATGTAAACAAACCAGATTTATTCAGTGTCCTACAAGGCATAAAACCAAACCATACAAACACAAATCTTGAGTTGCCAGTAAGTACCAGCGTCATGCAATCCAGCAATTCTCCACCACTATGCTAAGTAAAACCATGAAGTATGTATCCAAAGTGGCCATTAGAATGTACTGACGAGCTATAAAGTGTGCGTGATGGCCGCCATAACTACTTTATAGCTTCTTTAGTGGCGCACCCGCTTTATAGTGTGTGTTGGTTTTAAAATGTACTAACCTGTGAAGTGTTGTAGGTCAATGTAGGTTTTAAAGTTATTAGGATAACATATCGTCACGCCGTTCCTCGAAGGAGCTGGCAGAGGTGTAATACAACACCCATATATTCATTCCATACATTCCATTCCATACCCATATATTCAACGCCTGACGATATTCAGTCCCAAATGTGACAGGGGACGAGCCTGTCGCCATACACCGGGCTCCAGTCATGTAGCAAATGACATACAATACGTTCATAATTATGTTCATACAATGAAAAATTTGGTGCGTGCCGTCGGCTGGGTTCGAACTAGCTCCCTCTGGCTTGAGAGGCGGGCATTCTCCAACTACGCTATTATCGCTATTATTAGCAGCCTGGTATGTCCCATCGTTGGGCAAAGGTCTCTCTTCTCTCCTTCTAGTTGTCCCTGTTTTTGGCTTTGGTGGGCTAATCCTTTTCGTGGACGTCAAGCTCGTCTTTTCATCTCTTTCTGAGTCGGCCTAACGCCTGTTTAACTTTTGGGACCCAGTCGAAGGTGGTTTGAGCCCATAGCTATTAGCATAATGGATTAAAAATTAGAAAATTTTGTAAATGTTGAGGTAGAGGTAGTAGGTGTTATTGTTTAAGATAGGTAGGTCAAAACTTCAAGATAATCGGTTAAGGAATGCCACCTGTAGAGGTAGATCCGGACAGAAATCCAGGCAGAAAGCATTTTTGTCGAAGCATAGAAAAAATATCTTATGAATATCGTCCGGCGAAGTGTGGGTGTTGTATGACACCTCTGCCAGCCTCCTCGGGGGAAAGGCGTGACGATGTGTGTGAATGAAGCATAGACGCTTCGCTTGCTAGAGCTCGCTCAGTCGATTCCGATTAAAAAAAGCCTTTACTAAAAAAATAAGCTGCAAAATTACAGAGTTCCATTGGCTATGAAACGCAAGCAAAGCCGAGGGCTGATAGCTATAAGGTAGAAAATAAGTCAGAACTACAATAATACCGCGACTGCAAAAGTATCATATCCTTTGTCGCCTTATCTAAGTAGTACTCAACAGATCATATCAGATAAATAGATCAAAAGTATTATATCCTTTGTCGCCTTATCTAAGTAGTACCTACTCAACAGATCATATCAGATAAATAGATCAAAAGTATTATATCCTTTGTCGCCTTATCTAAGTAGTACTCAACAGATCATATCAGATAAATAGATCAAAAGTATTATATCCTTTGTCGCCATATCTAAGTAGTACCTACTCAACAGATCATATCAGATAAATAGATCAAAAGTATTATATCCTTTGTCGCCTTATCTAAGTAGTACCTACTCAACAGATCATATCAGATAAATAGATAAAAAGTATCATATTATCCTTTGTCACCTTATCTAAGTAGTACTCAACAGATCATATCAGATAAATAGATCAATAAAAGTATCAAAAACTTTTCAGTAACGGTTTATCGTAGTCTCTTCATCATGTCTTTTCTGTACCCCTGACAACGTGTACGCAAAATTTCATGACGATATGTTGAGTACTACTTAGATAAGGCGAGAAAGTAAAATCAAAAAACGAACAAACAAACTCATTCTCGCATTTTGTAATCAAGCAAGCAAGTTCGTATAGGCTGAGTGGCTAACCCTGATGTCAGAGTTTCTATGCCGCCCGATCTTTGACAAGGCTTGACGATTGGCGTTATAGAACAAGCAAACGAGCCTACAATTCAACGTGTCATCCGAGCCTTGGTAGCGCTCAGTTATAAATGCCACCCGCGGTCACCCATCCAAGGACTTACCGTGTCGTCCGTTGCTTAACATTGGTGATCTGTTACGAACACCTAGTAGAGCTACTAGGCACTTCTACGGTGGCACTTCAATTAAAATCAAATATTTTTATTTTGGCACAAACAATACTCGTAAGTACAACATAATGATATGAATCCACTGACTCCGAACTAGTGAAAACTGTGTTTTGGTAGCCAGTGGCTACTCCCATCAATAAACCTAGGTTTGTTATGTGTCTATTAAATCAGATGGTCTGTCTGTGTGTGTGTGCCACGCTGGCGAGAGATCGTTATTTGTATGTCGATGTCGATGTATATATGATCTTTAATAAATTGAATAAATAAAATATTGCAAATATGCAAACATAAATATATTTGCAAATTTCTAAATATTCTACTTATTGGAAATTTTGCAAATTTGTAATTTATTATTTTTGGGTTATGAAACCCGAAAATCCCAAGAACACTAAAATATCATCGAACGAAAATCAGAAAAAAGTAGGACAACGAGGCAGTTACACAAATACGTGTCCACTTCAGAGTATAGTGGGGTAAGTCTGCCCTTATCCTCCGTAATCCTTGTTTAAGGTCCGGCGTCCACCGTCGGATGGACCGTATTGCAAACATGGCCCGTGGGTCAAATCTGTTGATCCAAGAGCTTCTGAACTGACTAATACTACATTGTTTCTATGGTATTTTTAGAATGAGATAAATATATTTTCGAAAGAACATTTAATCCTATCCTACTTCCTACTAATATTATAAACGCGAAAGTTTGTAAGAATGGATGTATGGATGTTTGTTACTCTTTCACGCTAGAACGGCTGAACAGATCTGGATAAAATTTGGCACAGACATAGATTATAGTCTAGAATAGCACATAGGATACTTTTTAACCGCGGGTGAAACCGCGGGGCGCAGCTAGTAAATAAATAAAAGACAAAAATAGATTAAGTTAAGGATAACTTTACCTTTAGAATAGAATAATCTTTATTCACATGAAGTATAGTAGAGGTGTAGTAATAGTAGAAATGCTGCATATTGGACTAGTCACAAATCAATTAATAACAAAAAAATTGCAATTATTTATCTTCAAACATTAAAATAAATTCAAACAAATGTAAATCCGTCTACTGTACAGGAACTTCGTCAAATATATAATAATAAATAATATATTCTCTTTGGTCGTCAGAAAACAGACTGCTTATGAATCCGGTCCATAGTACTGGCTTTTACGCATCGTCCTTCACTACTGAAGCCGTGCGACTATGGAATTCACTCCCAGTTAACATTAGATGTGCTCAATCACTTCATAGTTTTAAAACGCAGCTCAAAGCAGTGTTCTTTCTATCTTTCCAAACTAGGTCATTATAAGTAGACTCGATTCCTTTTTACTATCTGTCATATTTCAATGTATAAATTAGTATGTCTATTTATTAATGTAGGTACTTGTGTATGTTTATGACTGGGTAGTTTATTTGTATGTATATTTAGTAATTATTTATGTAGGTAAGTTTATTATAATTCTCAAATTTGTAAGTACATTACTTAATTATTTTTTCTTTAGCACACACCATCGTCCATGCTTAATAGTAATGTTTTTATGCCATTCAAAGGTTGTCTGGAAGAGATCGCTGTTAAGCGATAAGACCGCCCATTGCGCATATATTTTTGAGTGTTTAGTTTAGATTTATTTTGTATTTGGTGTCAATAAAGAGTTTTTGTAGTGTATTGTATTGTATGTATTTATTGTATTGTATGTTGTATTTATATGTAAAAAATGGAAACTTATTTCACGCTTTTAAAAAATCTTTGGGTGATCACATCGTTGCAGATCAATCATTAGTTTAATTAATCTAAGGCGTGAAACAAGGTTAAAAAAAATGTTATTTTTGTTTGTACTCAGTCGGTAAGACGACGACTCAATAGGATTTAAGGTAGTAATGTTATTGCGTAGGTGACATAATGTCTTTATGATATTAAATTCTTTAAAATTGAAAAAATTAAATTGATTGTATATTTAAGAAATAAGTACATTTTAATAAAATTGTATACTTTGAATTTCAGTAAGTAATTTATAATTTTGCTACCTGAATAATGAAAAGCAGTTATTACTTCTATTTAAAGTTATTAATGACCGCAGAATTATCAATTATGTTCAAAGTTACGGATGGAACTCTTGACTTAGATTTGAGAGGAGAGATGAGGCGCTGGCACATCGCCTTCGCGTCAGCATCGAACCGAACTCAGCTTAATATCAGTTTATGGTCTTCCGATTGATTGCGCAACCATTAAAAAAAATACTAAAGGGAACAAAATGCTGTATAAGCGACAATGGCAAGGAATAGTAATAAAAGTATGTTTTTCCTATATTCTGACTCTTATTAGGGTGTTAAAGATTAAGAAAGGGATGCTTAGATGGTTTGGACACATTGAGAGAATGAATGAAAGGAGATTGACGAAACAGGTTTACATGGCGAGTGTGGATGGGCAAGTCGGTCAGGGTCGACTTAGGCGCACGTATCTCGACCAAATTGAAGACATCTTAGAGAAAGGCCAGGTCAAGAGTAGGTCCTACCCGTAACCGACGAGCGTGTGTGAAAAGACTCATGAAAGTGGAAGAAGCGAAAGATGTATGGCAGGATCGTAGCAAGTGGAGAGAAGTGGTCTCTGCCTTCCCCTATGGGAAAGAGGCGTGAATATATGTAATGTATGTATGTATGTGAAAAGCGATGGCAACTTAGTTGGGAGAAGGTCCGCCTCTCAAACCAGAGGGAGCGGGTTCGAACCCAGCCTACGGCACGCACCAATTTGTTCATTGTGTGAACATTTGTGCGTATTGTATGTCATCTGCTACATGACTGGAGCCCGATGTATGGCGACAGGCTCGCCCCCTGTCACATTTGGGACTGAATATCGTCCGGCGAAATGTTATGTTATGTATGTGTGTATTAGGGTGTTAAGAATTGAAATCCCCAAAATTACAAACCGGTCGGTAACGTCTTGTAAAAAATATATGAATAAGACCACTTATGCAAATGTGCAAGAAGGGGAAATTTAAAATACGTGTACCTAACGTGTGCATCGGTGGCAATATTTCCGAGCAGCTAAAATTGAAACTGACTCGCATAGAGGTGTAAAATATTTTCATGTGCCATTGATATTAAGACCTAGATGAGACAATAGAAATCAGGATTTATTCATAACTTCATTGCATACTTTATAAAAAATACACAACAATAACTTTGTTTTATGTAAATCTTCACTTTAGTATTTGTAACCCACGACACAAAATCGACGTGGTGTTATAAGTTTGACGTGTCTACGTGTGTGTTTATGTGTCTTTCTGTGGCATCGTAGCTCCCGAACGGATGAACTGATTTCATTATTGATTGATTGTTGACTACTCTATTTATATTAGGTTAATCCTGTAAGAATAGGTGTAATGAGATTTTTTTTTTTTTTTTAGTTTCATAGGTGAATTAGCCAGGAGTGTTCTTAGCTATTTATGTTTAATAAAAATCGGTGTTGATGAAAATAGTATTTTTTTATTTAAACGAAAAAGTTGTGTTTGTTTGTTACTTTTTCACGCTCAAACGGATCGACAATTTGGAATGAAATTTGGTGCGCATTTAGCTTATATTCTGGATTAATAACGTTCAATATCAGAAAGCATCACATGGGCTACTTTTTAACTACGGGTAGTATTTATTCCAGCTAGTATTTATACATTACCGCATTTTTTTTTACATAATAGGCTTGCGTTTTGCCGCCAATATGCCTGATGATATGGAGCACGCTTGCCTAGAAGAAACCGATTCACTCGAGACTTGAAGACACCCAGATTATAAATGTCAGGGAACACACAGTCTGGCAGAGTATTCCATACTCTAGCGATCCGTATGAGAAACGAATCCGCATGACACTATTATTTTACCATGCGCTTTACATTACGTTGAATCCCATCCCGTTGATATCACTTAGCCATTTTTACCCGACTGCGCAAGAAGGAGGGTTATGTTTTTCGAGTGTATGTGTGTAAGTATGTATGCATGTATGTATAAAGTTTCTTTGGCACAACCTACATCCTAAACAGCTTAATGACGTCGACATGTGAGGTGTCATTTGGATCGTCTTGATAGTGGAAGTGACATAGGGTACAAATTTTTGCGCCCGGTTTTTTTTTTGTTTTTCATTTAATAATGTTATTTGTTCGCTTCTTTCGTCACTGGCTAGATCAATATGAGTGTGATTGAAACGCTCGCTGTTAAAAAAAAACATAAAGTTAACTGATCACGTCCTGTTGTGTTGTGTCGTTCGCATAAATATCAGGCAATTTATTATTTTGTGCCAACCACGATTTTAATTAATTATTAAGCTAATGACTAACACAAGTCTTGGTGTGGCTCAGTAGCCAGTTGTGGCTAGAATGGAGCTTTGCAATGTTACTGGGGAGGCCAAAAACGTCGCGAAATGGCAAAGAAAGGGGTGAAATGTAAATATTTATGACTCAATGTTTTATGACTTAATAGTCATTAACCGTAAACCATTTTTCAAAACGCTAAATTGCTTATTTTTTAATTTTTTCTTCAATCTGAAAGCGATGGCAGCCTAGTTGGGAAAAGGCCCGCCTCTCAAGCCAGAGAGAGCGGGTTCGAACCCAGCCGACGCCGACGTTCATTTTGTGACGCCAATGCTCATTGTGTGAGCATATGTGCGTATTGTATCTCATCTGCTACATGACTGGAGCCCGGTGTATGGCGACAGGCTCGCCCCCTGTCACATTTGGGACTGAATTTCGTCCGGCGAAGTGTGGGTGTTGTATTACATCTCTGCCAGCCCCCTTGGGGAAAAGGCGTGACGATGTTTTAAATTGCTAAATCTAAACAAGCAAATAATATACCTGTCTTTGTTATGCCGCGTATTAGACAAAGACAAAAATACTTTTAGCTAGTTCAGATCTAGCAATTTAGCGTTAAGCCCCCCAGTTCTACTAACCCATGGTATAATCATATACTCCGCAAGGTAAAGCATTCCGATCACGTAGGCAACACGTAGTGACGTCAATCGATGTTTAAGCAGGACCGAAATAAGTCATTTACAAACAGTGCGAAAGAGACGGATGACGATGACGAGTGACGTCATACGTGTTTTTTCCCGGAATGCTCTACCTTGTTTTCTTGGATTATGGACTAACCTATTGTTTCCAAATATTGTCACTTTTTGTATGCCAGAAGTGTCAAAAATAGACAATTCATTAACAATTGAAAAACAATTGCTTAGTACAATCGATACGCTAGACTGTCTCTTCTAGTAAGTACATAGTACGCACATCAATGTAACATGCATTGAATTTGTTCAAAAATATTTGCAAACTGCATTTGCAGACATTTTCGCAGCGCTCTTGTTTGTGCTTCGGCACGCTACGGCGAACAACGCTGTTCGTAGTTAGATTTACATCCTTTTCCTTTTAAAATTGTTTGATAAAGTGTGCTGGGGAATGCAAACGAAAATCACGTCGAAAAGGCGAAACGAGTTTAAAGGGCAACATTTTTTCAAAAAGACGTTGCTTTCTTCTGAAAAATTAATGAAGGAAAATGCTAGTGTGTAACTAATGGTAATTTGTTCTGAAAATAAGAATCACCTAAGGCATTGCTTAACTAATTTAAACTACGTTAAGAATCTCCTAAGGAATGGCTTATTTAAGACTAGCTTCGCCCCACGGTTTCACCCGCGGTTAAAAAGTATCCTATGTGCTATTCTAGACTATAATCTATCTCTGTTCCAAATTTCATCCAGATCTGTTTAGCCGTTCTGGCGTGAAAGAGTAACAAACATCCATCCATCCATCCATCCATCCTTACAAACTTTGGCGTTTATAATATTAGTAGGAAGGATTGTCATTATTTTCAAATATAATATATTAACCACTGCCACCAAGTACTAAATCTTTCACAAAATACTAAATCCGTTTAGTTCCTTCAATCCTCACAAAACCTATTTCTTGAATTTTATGACGTCACATATCCATTTATATGAAATTTCGCTACGATCGAGAATAATGTAATAAGGATCATCGCTTTTCGAGTTTGCAAAGACAGTTCCGTTAGAATGATATTACGAGTTAGAACACTTCAATACACACTCATAATGTAACATATCATACTAATTTTCTATAGTTCCTGTTATATAGATGGAAAGATCTCTACGTTTCTATGAAAGGTCTTTTTTTAGGGTTCCGTACTCAAAGGGTAAAACGGGACTCTATTACTAAGACTCCGCTATCCGTCTGTCATCAGGCTGTATCTTATGAACCGTGATAGTCAGACAGTTGAAATTTTCACAACGCTAAAAAACAGAATAAAATAAATATACAAGGCTCCCTTAGATCAAACGTGTTTTTTTACAGTTTTAAAGATTATGTTGTGCGCGAGTCCGACTCGCACTTGGCCGGTTTTTTTTAATTGACCGAGCGAGCGTTATAGAGCGAAGCGTTTCTGCTTCAGCTTCAGCGAAAAATATTTCTTATGTTCTCAATTGTACCTTTATTTATTTGTATGTATTTTACCCGATTACTCTCCACCAATAAAATTGTAAATCGATTTTAAGGTTTTTTTTTGTTTGAAAGATCACATTTTAGAAGTGGTCCTTAGACTCGAAATCGGTCAAGCAGTTTTTATAATAACAATAAAAGTCTAAAAACTGTTTACATGGATGACGAATTACAGGATGGAAATTCGGTTTTTAGGCTTTGCCTTTTACATTATTCGCAATAACTATTTTACTAACATACCTAAAAGCTTTACAAATTTTACCACTCGTATATATGTTACGAGAAGCATGCTAGGAGTTAAACTGAAAGACAAAATACCAAATTCAGATTTAAGAAAAAGAACAAAAGTTGCCGACATTCTTACTCGTATTGATCACCAAAAATGGGGATGGGCAGGCCACATGCTGCGCTGCAAGCTAAATAAATGGAGCAAGCTAGTCACTCTATGGTACCCAAGAGACAGTACAAGAAGACAGGGACGTCCAACATGCAGATGGGATGACGACATTCGGCTGACTCTGGGGCCATACTGGACGAGAGTGGCAGATGACAGAACACAATGGAGACAATTGGAGGAGGCCTATGCCAAAAGGCACACTGAATTGAGGGACATTATCTAGAATTTAAAACTAAAATAGTACAAATATGTTAAAACCCAAATATTCGGAATAAATGGCTATTGTATTGTATATATGTTACGAGTCGGCAAAACAAAACAAACCATAAAGCCAATATCGAAAAACTCTAAAAAACAGCAGCTTTCCAGCCCGACTGTACTTCGTAAACCACTCATTAACGGTAAGCACCGCTCCGTAAACGCACGATAAATTACCAGCCTGGGGTAAACGGCTACTGGACGGTAACCACCTAGCTACTAACAATACAGAATAACCACTATTGGATTTTTGTTAATAACTAGCTGACTTGGCAAACTTCGTAATGTCAAATAGTTTTTTTTTCTTAAATACCTTCTCCTGGGTTCTTGGCGGGAACCGAAAAGGTGTAACTGTTGTCGTAATTTTGTATTATTTTTTAAATCTTGCGATTCTTCGAGTGTTAAAGAGTAATAATGGTGGATTATTAACCTTTACGGTTCGTTAACGTGTACGAGTTTGGGCAAATGATAAAAACAGTGCGAAACGTGACTTTTCGTGTTCTCTACATAGCTCTACCTAAAGTTTTAGTAAAGTATCCATCGCTTTACTGAAATGGGGAAAGGGGAGAGTTTCATCATATCGTCATCATCTTGTCATCATCATCATCATGTTTTCATCATCTGTAAAAATCTGTATTACTTGACATTGGCAAATGCACAAGACGTGCGACGGCAAACCCCTGGATGTGGAAGCAAAAAAAACCTTCTCCTGACAATAATAAACACAATAACAAAAGAATTTGCGAAACTGTTCCATCCGTTCACGCGTGATGCGCTGACCAAGGGAAATGCGAAATAGAGATTCATTTTGAAAGGAACAACTTAAAGCAAGCATGTTCGTACTCGTATATGGCTAGCCCTAACGTCAGAGTCTCTAGGCAATCTGAAGTCTTAGAAGTTCTGACAGAGGCTGTTTGTGCTAAATAGATTGAAACAAAAATTTCAATTTTTAAAATTAATATTTTTTTTAAATTGTGTGATAAATGCTTTTAAGTTTACAACCTCTGAGTAAGTGGTCGAAGGTTCAATGAACTTTTGTCTCAATCCCAAATAAGGCCTATAATTGACCCCAATAAGACAGAAGGGACAAAGTTCAATAAACTTTCCCTTAACCCTTTTGAAGTAAACAATAATCGTAACGCTATTTAATCGTATGGCGATCTCGTCCAATGGCAGTTTGGTCCTAACACGTTGTATATGTCATGGACCAAGTGATTAATGAGAGCATTATTTATAATGTCCGGGCATTATGAATAATGGCTAGCTATATCGGACCAACTGATTATTTGTTATCTAAACTACATTATTTATCACATTGTCTGGTCATTATGAATATTGCTACGTGACCATTGGGCAATTAGATAAATAAGCTACATTAGTCGATGTGCGGGGAGGGAAACAAACGCGTGACACGCGTTGACCAATCAGAGACCGGAATTGTGTTACGGGCAACTTGATTAACCGGGCAGTATAAATATGGACCAAGAACGTCTTTCCTGTCCGACTCCTTAATCAGAGCAAATCTTACTTGGATTGGTTAGGTTAGAAAGCCAAGGTGGGAGCGAAGTGAAGCGGAATTCCCGCTTTAGACTTTGTAGTTATTATTGTATGACAAGCAGAAACTTCTTCTATTTAAATGACTTTTGCCCAATAGGCGATGGACATTATGTATAATGCCCAGACAATTATTTGAATTTGAATTATTATAAAATGTCCTCTATATTGGTAATTTCTAAGTTATTGTACATAATGCCCGGGCATTATATATGCTATTAATATGTATAAAACACATATAGTCATCAAGATTCCGAGATTCCAACATACCCGTTATCTAGGCCCATCGAAATGTGGCTAAATGGGCTCAATAAAATAATGCATAACTTATCATAGCAAAATAAATTGTCATGCATTTTCCTGGAAGCAGCAGGCATAGGTGTATTACAACACCTACACTTCGCCAGACGATATTCAGACCCATACGAAATAGAGAGCAAACCTGTCGCCATGTTGACATTAAATACGTACATAATATGCTCACACAATGAACAAATTGGCGTGTGCATTCGACTGGGATCGAAACCGCACTGAGGCCCTATTCGGAGATTTGAGATTTTCATCTCACCTTTTCTCGTCTTTGTTGCTCTCGTTTAAACCTCATAAGTGTGAGAGTGACCAAGATAAAATCTCATCTCATCTCACGCCTTAGCCCCTGGCTTGAGAGGGGAACCTTCTCCAACTAGTCTGTCGTCGCTTAAAGCGATGACAAGCTTTAAAAGCTTTTTTAAAGCCACCATCCTCCATGAAATTGGAGGCCCAGCTCTTTGCCAAAACATCTCAGAGGCCACCAACCCAAAAACTCTAACACCAGCATCAGCGCTACACACTCGACCTACACAAACTCACTTATTAAAAAGCATGTTCAAATAGTTTCACAAGCTCAAGTGAGACTCCAATTCAACTTGAAATGCGTTCACAAACTGGCACAAACCAAACGAACCACGAGAACTGCACGGTCCGACCTACATACGTCATACTTGTGGTCAGGCATTCAAATGCATGCATAGAATGCTTATGCAACGCATAGTATAGTACAATGAACAGTGTAGTAGTATTGACCGAGTATACTCATAGTAACAGGGGTTAATAACACGTTCATATTGTAGTGACCAGCGTTGCCAGAATGTTACTTTTGTAACATTTTACGTTACTTTTGACGCTTTCATGTTACTTCCATGTTCCACGACTTTAAATGTAAAAAATAATGATACTTTTAGGAATTGCCAAAAAAAATTCTGTAAGAGTTGTCTGTAAAGTTACCTATTTAGTAATTACAAGCTGCGAGTGAAACCGCGGTTTCACTCGCAGTTAAAAAGTATCCTATGTGCTATTCTAGACTATAATCTATCTCTGTGCCAAATTTCATCTAGATCTGTTCAGCCGTTCTGGCGTTAAAGAGTAACAAACATCCATCCATCCATTCTTACAAACTTTCGCGTTTATAATATGTATTGTATTAGGTAGTAGGATTTATGTAGGTATTTGTATGTAATTTTATTATAATTCTCAAACTAGTAAGTATATTTTATATTTATTTAACGTTAACTATTATTATTTTTCTTTAGCACACACCACCGTCCATGCTTAATCATAATGTTTTTCCATCTAAAGGTTGTCTGCAAGAGAGGTTGTCTTAAGAGATAAGACCACCCATTGCGCCTTTATTTTTGAGTGTTTTGTTTAGATTTATTTGTATGTGGTGTCAATAAAGAGTTTTTGAATTGTATTGTATTGTAAATTCGGTTTACTGATGACAGTTTATCGTAACAACGTCATAACAAACCATTGATGAAATCTTCACCTCGGACTCATAGGTCAATCGAGTGGAAGAGAGATAGATGCGGCGCAAACCGAACGCTCAAGCCGATCGTGTCTTTCGTTCGCTCGTGTAGCGCTCTCGCTCCGATCGACTGAGCGTAACGGGACAATGAGTCATCCTTTTTCGTGCATGCAGCCGTCGTTCATCGATTTATTAGACGTTGTCACGTCAAATTTATATTTATATTAAAAAAATATCTTATAACAGGTCTGTTCAGTCTGTCCTTATTTTGTAATGTAGTTATATGTTTTGATTACTTTGTATTTGCATTTAGTTTCCTTTTTAACATAAAATGACTGTCAACCACTGGCAGCACTGTATTGTACTGTACAGTACTACTTCTTAAGAAAATCCGTTTGAAATCCCCGATGCAAACATAGGAGTTATTGAAGTTGAACGCGTGTTTCTGTATTCTGGCCTATTCTTACTAATAAACGTTGTGTGGCCTCGGAATAGTTATAAGTTAGACAGAGTTTTGTCTTTTTCGAACGAGTTTAAATTTAAAATCGAGTTAAAGCGATGATAGCCTAGTTGGAGAAGGCCCGCCTCACCAGCCAGAGGAAGCAGGTTCATATCCAGCCGACGGCACGCACCATCTGTTACATAACTGGAGCCCGGTGTACGACGACAAGCTCGCCCCCTGTCACATTTGGGACTGAATATCTTCCGGCAAAGTGTGGGTGTTGTATTACACCTCTGCCAGCCCCTCGGGGGAAAGCAGTAAAATAGGTAATGCTAAAATTAAAAAAAAAGACAAAACTTACTAACTTACTAAGTAGTTACGCAGTAAAGAAGGGTGTTATTATACATTTCTCTGTTTTGCGTCGGGAAAAAGAAAAACCGGCCAAGTGCGACTTGGACTCGCACACGAGGGGTTCCGTATCTATAAAAACAGCAAAAAAAAAAGTCATGTCTGTTGTATGGGAGCCCCCCCTGTGAAAATTCCAACCATCTAACTATCACGGTTCATGACATTTAGCCTGGTGACAGATAGACAGACAGACGAACGGACAGCGGAGTCTTAGTAATAGGGTCCCGTTTTACCTTTTGAGTACAGAGCGCTAAAAAAGTACTTTATTTAAACCAACCTCCAGAACAATATTTTCTGCCGTCACATTCTTATTTTTCCGTACATCGAGCAGAAACTTAGGAACTACTCTCCCTAATACAAAAACCTGTCACTCGATCATGAACCTTACTCCATAATAATAAGATAGAAATGAAACAGCATGTTTTAGTTGATTGTGTTTTCATAATATAGTTAGGGTGTCAATCTCCTGCCACGTTACACGGAAAACGTGTTACGTTTTTGTAAAATTCTACTATAAAATGTTCGTGTTTGGAATTAAAGGAAAATACAAACATAGCTTTTGTCGGTATTAATATATTGCTATGCTTTTATTCAATAGGTTAGTTTAGTTTTAATAGCTTGAACATAACATAAAATATATCATCACGCCTTTCCCCCGAAGCAGCTGGCATAGGTGTATTACAACACCCACACTTCACCGGACGATATTCCGTCACAAATGAGATCAAGAGAGAGAGAGAGAAGGAAAGAGAGAGACAGAGAGAGACGTAAATTTTAGCATTCTATTTTAATTAAGTACCTGGCTGCGATTCGCGGTGTTCCCGGCACATAAAAAGTAGCCTATGTGTTAATCTAAGGTATAATAGCTACCTCCATACTATTATTCAAAATCTGTTCAGGCGTTTGAACTTAAAGGGCTAACAAACAAACAAACATACTCTCAAACTTGAAGAGGAATTAACAAATGAGACATATGGGACTACTGAGTTCGGCTACTCTGACTGTGAAGTTCGATCACATCCGGTGAAGAATATAATTACACAAAATTATTCAGAAGAAAACGAAATTTGGAGTTCAGCTTGATTAAGAATTAACAGTGTTCTGACTTAAACTCATTATATCAATACATTTTTAAGACCTCTATCACACAGGCAATTTTCGAGCGATTTCAAAGCTAGGCAATAAATACCGCGGTGAAGAACGCCGCCCGCCGGTGAGAAGCCAAAGATTACTTAATCGTTACTACGTCGCAGCATCTTATAAAATCGCAGAGTAATCGCTGTGCGCTCGTTGTGAGCTCTATAGCAGCGATCATGCAGCGAAATCGCTTCGTTTTGAAATCGCTCGCAAATCGCTAGTGTGATAGAGTTCTTAATCTTTTTAGTCAACATAATTGCCGGCTTTCGAAGTGAACATCTCAAATATTTAAAGTGGAAATTTCGTAACGAACGTTAAGTTTATCAAATCAGACTGTTTGTTTTAACCAGCTGATATCGGAGCCTGATCTAGGGACCTTATTACTCTATTTGCATGGTGCGGGCGACACCCGCATTTATTAATTTTACCCGCATTTGTTGCTTATCCAGCTTCGCCACACGGTTTCACCCGCGGTCCCACAAGAACGGTTATTTTTTTCAGGATGAAAGAAATATAGGGTCAATAGGGCAAATGTTCCAAGGCATCCTGGCTGCACCCATGTGTGAAGCGGCGAGGTCCTTGTATGCCATGGTCTCGGGAGTATTGGCTTTAAGAGGGCCGCGACGTACTGAAATTTTCATACAAACGCACTACTAAAATTTCTTGAAAACCGTTTGTCAGATTATGATGAAATTTAGCATGTACAATTAAATTAACAATATCTTCGCCCCTATGTTCTTGGTTTTTTTTTAAAAAACGCTCTCAAGCGAAAATAGAGCTATGAAAAATGTCCGCATTTTAAGGGGTCACTTTTGACTGATTTATTCAATAGGTAGACAAAGCAAATCAAAAATTCCATTACATAGGGAGGTTGTCTACATCATTAGCTGTTAAATGAATCAATTATACAAGGGAAATTCTTAGTTACTTAAGAATGATTATGGTAGTGCAAAAGTCATAAAAAAAAATGAAATTGCACTTTGTCACTCTGTAGGTAAGTTAAAAGGCTCGTCAGGTATCATTACTCGCTCTCTTCACTCGTCTACTTTTTCTAGACGAAATGGCGATAGAATACCTTAAGCCAATGCGAAGTTAGTCTAGGTCGCCTAGGTCGAAATTAGTTAGGTCGCCGGACTCTTAAGAAAGGACTCCAGTCCGTTCTAAAAATAAACACTTGTAATTTTATATTATAGTAGTAGGTAAGTATTTATATTACGATGTAAAACGAGGCTGGCATAATCGCACAGCGACTAAAGCCTCGAAAAAAAGAGTCACATTAAAAAAAAATGGGGCAATTGCGTCTGTGACAAACCCTTCACAAATTAAGCAACTAACGCCATCTTGTACAGATTATTGCAACTAAAGATAAAGTAAGGCACCTAATTTGTGAAGGGGTTTTCAGTACTTCACGAAAGACGCAATTGCCCTACAGACGCATTTGCCCCAGTTGATCCTATACCCTTTTCTGTACCCCTGAAAACGTGTATGCAACATTTTTTTTATTTATTTTTTTTATGCAACATTTCGTGATGATCGGTTAAGTAGTTAGTTAAGGCGTGAAAGCGAACAAAGGAAGAAACTCACTTTCGCTTCTATAGTATTAGTAAGGAAGTAATTATTGACTGCAGTGTTAAGTGTTATAAATTTAATGGGTGACAGCCGCACTTAAGCATTCTTTTTTTTGCTCTCCCAGCCATAGGAATTTGGCTTCGCACGTCTTGTGGATTTACCAGTGTCAAGTTAAATTAGGTTTTTACAGAATATGAAGTGATGATGATAATGGTGATGATAATAATATATAAATAATAATAAATTCGCGACTTTTCCACACACGGTCGCCTGACCCCAAACTAAGCAAAGCTTGTACTATGGCGGCCTGAGACTGACATACGTACATATATATTTTTAAATACATACTTAAATAGATATTTAACACCCAGACATAGAAGAAACACAAATGTTCACCACGTAAATGTTTGCCCTAGGTGGGAATCGAACCCACGCCCCCAAGCTCAGAAAGCAGGTTCACTACCAACTGAGCCACCGAGGCAGTCATGATGACGAATGATTGAATCCCTCCCCTCTCCCCATTTTAGTAAAGTGATGGATATATTACTGAAACTTTAAGTGGATTTTTGTAGAGAACATGAAGAATCACGTTTCGCAATGTTGTGTCATTTACCCACACTCGTGCACGTTTAACGAAATTACGACAATATCTTTTCGACAAAATATGTCATCCATACAGTGCGATTGCCGAGTCATTCAATGTATATTATATTATTCAATGTATATATGTGTAGAATCATTTTATAGATGCTTCCATAGACAGGGGGGCTATTCCTGCGCGTGAGATGAGATGAGATTTTATCTTAGTCACTCTCATACCTGTGACGTTTCAAACGAGAGCAACAAGGACGAAAAAAAGTGAGATGAAAATCTCAAATCTCCGAATAGGGCTACAGTAGTGAACAAATTAACTAACTTGACATTAGATCTCACAGTTTTTTTTACGAAAAAACCGTTGCGAGATTTTGGTTTTTTACACATTTTAATGTTTTTGATAGGATTACCATTACTGTAGTGTCGATTGTAGACCCAACATACCCAACTCTCTCAGAAACCAAGAACTATACTTATCTATCTGATTTATACAAATTACGTGTCACGTTGTTTGTCCGCTATAGACTCCTAAACTACTTAACCGATTTCAATCAAATTTGCACACCGTGTGCAGTTCGATCTAACTTAACAGATATGATAGCTCACATATTTATATATATAAATAATAAACGCGAACGAAGTCGCGGGGTGACAGCTAGTAATAATATAAAAAGAAAATCAAAAAAACCGACTTCCCATCATGTAATTCGTCATCCATGTAAACAAGTTTTAAACTTTTGTTGATATTTTAAAAACTGCTTGACCGATTTCGAAAACATTTGTATGGGACCATCTTTATAGTCTGATCTACCAAACAAAAAAAAAATCATCAAAATTTGTTGATGAAGTTATCCGCGAACAAACATAAAAAAATACGGTTGAATTCAGAACCTCTTCCTTTTTGAAGTCGGTTAAAAACCAAGTACTCGCGAAATGAGAGCCGTTGTGTCAGTAGGCCTGACAACGGCGACGCTTTGAATAGTCATATCCTCACTTACTTGTAAAGCAATGTAACACGTTTTACTAACCAACTAATCATCCAACTTTTAGTGAGAAAATTTTAAGGGACCGGCGACCACTTTAGACTAACTTCGGATTGGCTAAAGATTTTCTATTGCGATTTCGTCTAAAAGAAGACGACGAGCGAAGAGAGCTAGTAAAGATACTGATGAGCCTCTAAAGTTATGTATAGAGTGACAAAGTGCAATTTCAAAAATGTTTATGACACTTGCACTTCTCTAATCATTCTTAAACAACTAAAATTTCCCTTGTATTATGAGTTAATTTTAAAGCTAATGATGCAGACAACCTCTCTATGTAAAGAGATTTTTAATTTGCTTTGTCTATCTATTGAATAAATTAGTCAAAAGTGACCCCTAAAAATGGGGATATTTTATATAGCTCTAATTTCTTTTGAGGACATTTAAAAATAAAAAAACAAGAACATAGAGGCGGAGATATGATTCATATAGTTGTACATGCTAAATTTCGTTATAATCAAATCAAATCATGATTTCCAAAAAATTTAACAAGCGCGTTTGCATGGAAAATTCAGATCGTCGCGGAACTCTTAACTAACCACTTTAGGTTTGCATCTGTGTGCGTGACAAGGCAAGTAAACACAGCACACGTAGCGGATTTGTGCCTTGCGTTTTGAGAAGGCGTTTTTGGAAACCTACTTTCTATAAGTAGTTAGTACCTGGATGACCGAGCTGTGCTCGGTATTTTTTTTTTTTTTAATTGTGTTTTTTGGAAATTATTTTTAAGTACGAATTACTAATAAAATGATGAAATATGAATAATATTTTTCGATCTTACCGATAGAATAATTGCTCATTTAAGGATATAAGATAAACAACTGATTTTAGTCTAACCTCAAAGCAAACACTCATTGACTTCGTGTTACTTAACAACGCCATCTGCTGTTGTGTCGTTAAAGCAATTAGTTCCTCACAAAAAATAGTATTATATTATTATTCGCCAATAGATGTCAGGAAGAGTCATATTTTTCAGTAGAGACTACTCAAACGCCTCCTTTTTGTTATTTTCTTCCAAGTTTATGTTTAAGTTGATTATCGATAAAACACGAATAAAATGACATTTTCTAAAAATGATTTCTAGCTAGATCTATTTATCGCCCCCGAAACCCCCTATATACTAAATTGTATGAAAATCGTTGAAACCGATTCCGAGATTCCAATTATATATATATATACAAGAATTGCTCATTTAAAGATATAAGATTCTAAGTACCTACCTAAAAAAATCGTAAATTCATTGATCCAACATTTGGTAACACGAGTGGCTTTATCACCTAAAGCGATTTCTACCAGACGTTTGAAATATTATATCCCTGTGAATTTCTAAATCACGCTTTAAGCAATAAATTAGCAGCTCATCTTACATCTCTTTGCGAATTCTAAGAACGTTAACTTAATCTAGTCAGGATTAAAATTATTCATTTAAGATTTAAGGCACTAAATAATTTCAATTAATTAAACTCTTAGTCTTAATAGGAAGTAAACATGCCATCTTAGACAATGTTTTTGAAATAAATTAAACCTTTTCTAATTTAATTCCTTTTTAGCCGACTTCCAAAAAGGAGTAGGTCTATATTCGTCTGTATGCTTTTTTTTAAATCTATCAAAAATGAGTCAAAAGGAGAAGACGGATTACACAGTTTCAGGGTTGTTCCTACTCAACTGTGTCGGCTGGCACACTTGTACGTCATTCACACTTCAGAACATTGTATTGTATTGTATTGTATTGTATTGTATTGTATTGTATTGTATTGTATTGTATTGTATTGTATTGTATTGTATTGTATTGTATTGTATTGTATTGTATTGTATTGTATTGTATTGTATTGTATTGTATTGTATTGTATTGTATTGTATTGTATTGTATTGTATTGTATTGTATTGTATTGTATTGTATTGTATTGTATTGTTTGACAATGACATTGTCATTGTTATTGTGACCTAGCGTGAACGTTTTAGACTCTAGAGCTTCACTCTATCCATGATCCGAAAAAACAATGTTTAGCGTTCCGGGAGCCAACACCTGATGACGTCACTCGTCACCGTCTCTCTCCAACTGTTTGTAAGTGATAACAAATGACTTATGACTTATGACTTATTTCGGTCTTGCTTAGGCATCGATTGACGTCACTGCGTGTTGCCCTAGCTCGGAACTTTACCTGGCGGAGTAAATTATTATACCACGTTCTTCACTCTATCCTTGTCATCCGTGTGCCTTGTCGCTACAGTTGGGGAGTTTCAGAACCATGTATTTGTGTGACGCCGAGCCAGCCCGAGTCGACCGGATTCAAATACAGTGAATGCTCACTCATCTATCTACTTTTAAAACCGTCTTTGTATTTTTTTTTTTTTTTTAATGTAAAATAGGTCGTCGATTGACCATCAACTCTCCTGATGTTGAGCTACGTTGTGGTCTAAGATGGAGCACGACGACCTATAAGGTACTTATTCACTCGTACACATAGCCTTGAAGTTTTGTAGAGTGAACAAGTACAAAGACGGCAGTTGAGTAAGGCGCTACAAGTGCGCTACTGCTCAGACCCGTCTTCGGAACGGTTACACCGGACTACATCCCGAAACACGACTAGGTCATTTCACGGCATGGCTTGGTCCGGTGGGTGGTAACTAGCCACGGCGAAGCCTCCCACCAGAGTTTGCTACCCGGTTAGCACTACCCGTATTCTACACTAATAATTATAAAAACCTAATATTAATTATCTTGAATGTAGGGTGTCATCAAATCTTAATCTCCGGGACTACTGGTTCCAACTTTGAAAATATTTTTTGAATTGAAAGGTAAATAATCTATGAGTCGCCATAGACTATTAAACGCAAATTATAGCTGTTTTTAAATAAAGAAACTCGAGCTGGTTTAATTCGAAAAACGCCAAGTTAACTAAAAAGAAACAGACTGTACGTGTACGTAGATACCTCAAATAAATCTGTTAAGCTTTTTTGTCTTAAAAGCCTGTTTACCCGTAATTAATAATGGCATAAAGAAAACACACTCTACTCTACCCTTGTCTCGTACACACACACCAACGCAAGCCATAACACACCCATTACACTTGTTGAGTGGATCGTATAAACTTGGCCGCACATAAAAAATTAGGCGAAGAGCCACTGCCTTTGTAAGTTACTGATGTTTTTTTTTCCAATTGAGTTAGGACAACTTACTTCCTAGCAACGAAAAAAATATATTTTTTTTTAATGGTAAACGGTTTTATTACAATAAAAATGATCTAGGTTATGTACTAAAAGCTAAAAAAATATTCGGTAAGTCCTAGCTACCAGATCGCGCCAATCTTCTCATCAATCTAGGATATTGATCTGACAAGTATTAATTATGTAAATAACAAATCTTTATTGTGCACACTATACAAACATGGATACAACCAAAACATATCGTCACGCCTTTCCCCCGAGAGGGCTGGTAGAGGTGTCAATACAACACCCACACTTCGACGGACGATATTCAGTCTCAAATGTGACAGGGGGTGAGCCTGTTGCCATACACCGGGCTCCAGTCACGTAGCAAATGACATACAATACGCACATTTATGTACACAAAATAAACAAATTGATGCCTGCCGTCAGCTGCGGGACAAACAATAAAAATCCATTGATTTCCAAAAAAAGAAGTAAAGGAAGGTAACCAATTTATGTTCGCAATACGTGTATTTAAAAAAAATTAAAATATATAATTGTAAATATAAATTTACAAAGAAAACATTTATTTTGTATCATATATTTTACGAGTAACAAAAAGAAGCATTGTCTCCTAACCTCATGTATGTTCAAGTGAAAATCTGAAATTTTTATTGCGCAGCGACGTGGTACAAGGAAAAATACTGACGTTTGCTTTGAGAATATATTCATGACCGCTTTTCCACTGACTTTGACAAATAGCATTATTGTGAGTGAAATTAAGAGGGTTTGCGTGTCGCGCGAAGATTTTAAGAAAAAAGAAAGTGTCATTTACTCGTTTTTTCGAATACCAAGAGAAAACACTGATTAAATTAAGGATGAAAAGGATTTTTGAGGTGTGAGTTGTTCTTTTTTTCGTTGTATAATTTACGTACGTTGCATTTGTTTCGAGTATTTTTTGACGTTGAATCACTTTGACGCGTGTTAAATAGACAGAGAAACAGGTTTCCGGCTTCTTTTCTTCAATAATAGAGCACTATTAGGCAAAAAAGAGCACTAGTTCTTATGCAAAAGCTACACGCATACCAAGTTCGCGTTAACGGGCCAGACTAAGGTAAATATTTATGAGTGTTATTTATTAAGTAAGTACTTAACATGTATATGTACTAAATAAACATTAATATAAATTTCGGTGAAAAATATTCTTTTTTAGCCTACTCTGAATGTGTGTCCTAAACAAATAAAAAAAAGGGTATGTAACTTACCTAACCTAAATTAATGGGGCAAAACGCAAACGAACTCAACAAAAAAAAACTGTTTACAAGCCTAAATAATTACGTGAATCTAATAATTAACGTTTTATACCACAAACTTATTGACCGATCGACGCGAGCTCTCAGAGTCTACTAGGATTTCTTGCCTTTTGTTTGTTCGACGATAGCTTGTGTATCATTGATTCGGTCTCCAGGAAAGTTTAGCAGCTGCTTAGTTTATTTCAAAAAAAAATTGAAGCTAAATCAAACTGTGGAGATAATACTCCACGGCCCCGCTTCGATTTACGCCTCGAACGAAAACTTTGGGAGGCCGAAGCGAACTATTAGTAGTTTGCTTCGGACTCCCATAGTCTATTTTAGAACAGAGACTCGAAAGGAAGCTGCTTGTTCTTCCAGAAAAAATGGTCCATAAAATGTTGCGGTCACTCTATCGGGAAATGCCGACAATTATGGCAATAATGAACTTTGAATATTAGTGCGGCCACGATTTTTCGCGTTTATTTTACAACGGCATTAACATTGCCGTTTGACTTTAAGGGTCCGACGACCACATTAGACTAATTTCAGATTGTCTAAAGGTTTTTCTGTTGCCATTTCGTCTAGAAGAAGATGACGAGTGAAGAGAGCAAGTAAAGATACTGACGAGCCTCTAAAGTTATGTACAGAGTGACAAAGTGCAATTTCAATATTTTTTATGACTTTTGTACTTCTCTCACTCCAATTATTCTTAAGTAACTAATAATTTCCCTTGTATTATGAATTAATTTTAAAGCTATGGATGTAGAAAACCTCCCTATGTTCATAAAAAATAATTTGCTTTGTTTATCTAATAAATAAATTAGTCAGAAGTAAAAATGTGGATAATTTACATAGCTCTAATTTCTCTTAAGGACATTTAAAAGAAAAACCAAGAAAATAGATATCGTTCATATAGTTTTACATGCCTAATTTCGTCATAATCCGACAAATGGTTTCCAAAAAATTTTACAAGCGCGTTTGTATAGAAAATTCAGAGCGTCGCGGAACTCTTAATGGGGCATTGGCGTAGAGGTAGACAGTTCAAGTGTGGTTATCTAATTTATGGCGTTAATTGTAACGGAACAATAATTATCGCGATAACGGGCATTGACGTTTCTCGTTAGTGTGGCCGTAGTATTAAACAGAGACATGTTTTAATTTGAGAGAAAACTGGTCCTTGTAACATGCTAAAACCGCATGACGCTGCTAGTTTAGGAGTAACACAACTTGTTAATCGATTTCCAATCTCAGCAGTTACCTCACCCGAGTAGTTAATCACTTAGCTTATGTATCAACATGCTCAAGCAAGCTCGCATGTAGGGTAGACTATTAATACGGGACCGATCGATGGGTGGCTGATTGAAAACACCTATACATGAGGGCCATCTTACCAACTCGTGTGATGAATATGTCGCACCATATTTCATTACTTATAGGTATTTTAAGTATTAGAATCTATTATATTAGTATGACATGTATGTTTATGTAAGTTTTATTTAAATAGTTTATGTAGGTGTATAGGTAAAACACTCGATGTTTTTTTTTTAATCAATCATATGTTTATTTTTGTCCATTCTCATTTTCTCTTTTATTTTTATCCCATTCTCATTTGTCGTTTCCTCTCCATCCGAAGGTTGCCTGGAAGAGATCGCTTTTAGTGATAAGGCCGCCAGTTGTTACACTACATAATAAGTTTTATTATTATTTTTATCTTGTTGTCTTGTTATCTGTGGTGTGAACAATAAAGAGTTTTTCTATTTATCAAAATTGAGATTAATGTACTACGTGCAAGAGGAACTGATCCAAACAAAAAACGTTACGCAACTTAATGAAGTGGGTGTCCCTCCCACCGTATGCTGCATCGTTGACTGTTGAATTGCTAATTTACGTGCGTCCAGGATCACACTTTGATTCTGGTATAATCCTGCTATTTTTAGAGCCGCGCGCCGCTCCGTATCCGTCCACAACCACACTGCGCGCGTGTCGAGACTGCACTAATGCAAGGTGCAAGGATTTCAGTGCACTAGAGAGGACGAAAGTTTGTTTTCGGATGATGAAATCTAGTACATAAATATCGATGTCGAACCCAAATTGTAGGATCGACTTATTATATATCAACTAAACATTTTAAACAAGTAGGTCTGTTAAAAAAAAAATTTAACCCGACTGCAATTATTTTTAAGTAATTTTATTTTGTAATCCCCTCTTAACTTCCTCTATTTTGGCACCCCTTTGGTATTTTGGTATTTAATATCGACTGCCTCGATGGCTCAGTTGGTAGTGAACCTGCCTCCTAAGCTTTGGGGGCGTGGGTTCGATTCCCACTCTGGGCAAACATTTTTGTGGTGAACATATTTTGTTTGTTCTATGCCTAGACATGGAACAAACAAAATATGTTGTTATTTTCTATTTAAGTATGTATTTAAAAATATTTATGTATGTATATCAGTCTCTGGCAGCAATAGTACAAGTTTTGCTTAGTTTGGGGTCAGGCGACCGTGTGTGGAAATGTTCCGAATTTATTAACGTATAACTATTTTATGCAAACATTCTACCATTTTCCTGGCAGTCGGGTATAAGCCGAAAACGTTTTGTTTTGGTTTTTCTTTGTTTTGTATTGTGGTGGTATTTAGCTTGATTTTAAAACGGCTTTACAAAACTTTTTTTCAATGACTGTTAACCGTTATGTACCGGAAAATTCTTCAAGGACTACGACAAATATAGAAAGTTAAATAAGCGATGATTTCCAAAACAATGCACACCCCACACACCCTTTGTTATAAAGCAAAACAATTAGAAGGCAAAAGTGTGTTTTTTTTCTGATAGTGATTTTTCAATTATGTAATTTTCTGATTGTGATAAGACCATTGTGTTGTCTATCCAACTAAAGTTGTCTCACATCACAGACAACTACATTTATATGGTTGTCTGTGATGTGAGCCAACTATAGTTGGCTAATCATGAAAGAAAATTACACAATTGTCTAATCATAATCAGAAAATTACATAATAAAACTAGCTGCGCCCCGCGGTTTCACCCGCAGTTAGAAAGTATCCTATGTGCTATTCTAGACTATAATCTATTTCTATGCCAAATTTCATCCAGATCTGTTCAGCCGTTCTGGCGTGAAAGAGTAACAAACATCCATCCATCCATCCATTCTTACAAACTTTCGCGTTTATAATATTAGTAGGATCATGGTAGGTAGGATATGTTTAATTTCAACAAATACTTCAGCGTTTGAATCAAACAATAGAATGATGTAATTATCTTAATATATATATAACTAGCTGTCACCTCGCGACTTCGTTCGCGTTTATTATTTATATATATATATATATATATATTTAAACTATCCTATCTCTCAAGTTGGATCGAACTGCACATGGTGTGCGAATTTTATTATAATCGGTTAAGTGGTTTAGGAGTTCATTGAGGACAAACATTGTGACACGAGATTTATATATATTAAGATAATTAAAATTTTAGCAAAATTTTAGAAATAGAACTTTTATTAGATAAGTATAATTTTGATATTTTATGTTTCACTGAAACTTGGTTAAAATCAAATAAAATGCAATTTAATGTTACAAATTTTCAGGTGGCCAGTGCGTTTAACAGAGTATCCGCTGAAGGAGGAGGCTGTATTATTCTTTTTAAAAATAACATGAAATATAAGGAACGCTCTGACATAAGGGGCTATTCTGTTGAACGTGTCTGTGAAATTGCTTTTGCGGAAATGGACAGGCACATAATATTATGTGTTTATCGACCACCAGCATCTAACTTCAATCATTTTATGTCAACAATGGAGTGCGTACTAAAGAAACTTTCTAAATCAAATAGATCTATTTTGGTTTGCGGAGACTTCAATATAGATATTTTAGTCAATTCTACGGATAAAATTAATCTAATTTCTTTATTTAAAGCATTTAATTTAAACTATCTTTTCTGCGAGCCAACTAGAGTAACGGAGACCTCATCTACTTGCATAGACAATATTTTCTCAAGTT
Organism: Peribatodes rhomboidaria; assembly: GCA_911728515.1. Classification (NCBI taxonomy): domain Eukaryota; kingdom Metazoa; phylum Arthropoda; class Insecta; order Lepidoptera; family Geometridae; genus Peribatodes; species Peribatodes rhomboidaria. Next base: position 7,920,048 of record OU452190.1, read on the forward strand.
GTAAAACAAAAGATTTATCACTTTTTAACGGAGTCAGGTCAGATCACAAGGGCCTTGCAATTAAATTTGAAATTGATAAAATAAAGAAACCATCTTTAGTTGAGTGTAGACCATTAACGAAAGGTAGGTTAAAACGACTAAATAATTGCATAGAGTCGAAACTTATTTTAACTGATTTTTCTGTCAATAACCCTAATGACAGTTATGAAAAATTATTTAAAATAGTTAGCAATGAATTTAATGAAATTTGTCCAAAGAAGAAGATTCAATTCAACCAAAAAATACAGTTTAGTGACTGGGCGACCAGAGGTATACGAAAAAGTAGAGATGTTATGTATGATTTATATAACAAGAAATCTCTGACATCTAGTAAGGATTTTCATGACTATGTTAGAAAATACTCGAAAACTTTTAAGTCGGTTTGCTTTCGCGCTAAAGCTTTGTTTATAAAAGATAAAATTCAAAAATCCGATAATAAAATAAAAGCTGTCTGGAAGACCATCAACACAGAGACGGGAAAAAGTAAGTCGAGGGATTCAGAATTTACGCTGGTAGTTGAGAATCAGCCGGTTTCTGATGCAAAATCGGTAGCCAACTCTTTTGAACATTTCTTCTCTAGCATACCCTTTGATGCCACCAAAACGCTTAACTCGTCTCCAGATGATGCAGGCGCTTTTCTAAAAGAACACTTCTCGCGGGATATACCAGACTTTCGGTTCAGATACACTTCCATCTCTGAAATTATCAAAACTTTCAAAAGCTTAAGAGTTAAATCTAGTGAAGATTTATGGGGATTATCAGTAAAAGTGTTAGAGTCTTTAATAGAAACTATTGCACCACACCTCATGGTCATATTAATTTAACATGTGTATTGACAGAGGCACATTTCCCGATTTAATGAAAAACAGCAAAATTACCCCTATCTTCAAATCGGGTAGTAAGTCAGATCCCTCGAATTACAGACCCATCTCTGTGCTTCCGGCTTTGAGTAAAATATTTGAAAAGATTATACTTAATCAACTGTTGTGTCACTTTAACATACACAGTATATTAAACGAAAATCAGTTCGGTTTCACGAAAAGTAGATCAACAACAGATGCGGGAGTTCGATTAGTTACGCATGTGATGGAAGCTTGGGAGAGTTCACAGGATGCCATCGGTGTCTTTTGTGATCTTTCCAAAGCGTTTGATTGTGTAGAACACCGCACCTTGATCCGAAAATTACACCACTACGGAATTCGTGGAATCGCTCTAGATCTTGTCGAGTCATATTTAACTGATAGACAACAAAAAGTGGGAATTAATGGCGTCACATCTTCCGGATCTTTAGTTACAATGGGAGTACCACAAGGTTCTATCTTAGGCCCGTTCTTATTTTTGGCGTATATAAATGATTTGCCGTATATGGTTAAGGACCTTACAGACATAGTTCTATTTGCTGATGATACATCTCTTATTTTTAGAACAGATAGGAAAGATAGTGAACTTGTGCATGTGAACAACGTACTGACTATTATTTCGAGATGGTTCGCTGCGAACAATTTGTTACTAAATGCAAAAAAAACTAAGTGTTTAAAGTTTTCCATGCCTAATGTTAGATATATAGAACCAAACGTAATGCTTGAGGGCGATAAACTTAACATAGACAAGGCGACGGTGTTCCTGGGTATAAGCATTGATTCCAAACTGCAATGGGGTCCACATATTAGTGCTCTGTCTGGGAGACTTAGTTCTGCTGCTTATGCGGTTCGCAAGATTAGGCAACTGACGGATATAGCTACAGCTCGGATGGTTTACTTTGCTTACTTCCACAGCATAATGTCATATGGCATTTTGCTGTGGGGATCAGCTGCTGAAGTGGAGGCCATTTTTATTTTGCAAAAGCGAGCGGTCCGCGCTATCTACGGAATGGGTCCCCGTGAATCATTGAGAGATTTATTTAAAGAAATAAATATTTTAACTTTACCTTCTTTATATATCTTTGAAAATATTATGCACGTTCGCAAAAATCTACATAAATTTAAATTGAACAGTGACTATCACAATTATAACACTAGAAATAAGGATAGGATAGCTGTACAGAGATTTAGACTGACTAAGTCAAAAAAGTCATTTTTAGGCAACTGCGTTAGTTTTTACAATAAAATCCCGAAAAATATAACAGGGCTCACCGAGGGAAAATTCAAATCACATGTAAAAACTACATTAATGAAAAGAGGATATTATAAGGTTAAGAATTATTTAGAAGATAAAGATGTCTGGAGCCTTCCACTTCCGCCAAGTAGCCACTAATATTTATAGATATTACCTAGTTGTAAGCCAAAATTTGTGAGACTAATTTATTTATTATTTGAAAAAATAATGCCCCTCAGTTTCTTGCCTGTTCTTCTGAGTAGAGGCTTTTTATCCGAACAAGGCGGTCGAGTCTATTTAAATAACTTTGACGTTCATAAGTGTATCTTTGATACCTAAATTGAATAAAAACATTTTGACTTTGACTTTGACTTTGATAAATTACGTGTCACGTTGTTTGTCCGCTAAAGACTCCTAAACTACTTAACCGATTTCAATCAAATTTGCACACCGTGTGTAGTTCAATCTAACTTAACAGATAGAATAGCTCACATATTTATATATAAATAATAAACGCGAATGAGGTCGCGGGGTGACAGCTAGTGTTAATTATAAGAATCTATCTACAATCATTCTAATGAGTTTTTAGCGGGAACCGAAAAGGTGTTGTAGTTAGTTTGTATTATTTCCAAAATCTTGTGATTCTTCGAGTGTTAAAGTATTATATTTGTGGATTATTAACCTGTATCGGTTCGTTAACGTGCACGAGCGCGGGCTAATGATACAATCATTGCAAAACGTGAATATTAGTATTATTTACATTATTCTACCAAAAGTTTTAGTAAAGTATCCATCACTTTACTGAAATGGGAAAGGGGAGGGATTCATCATCACTTTATAATCATCACTTCATCATCTGTAAAAAATGAAATCAATTTGACACTGGCAAATGCACAAGACGTGCAACGCCAAAAACGCTTGGATGGGGGAGCAAAAAAGAAAAAAAAACATGCCAAATCCTACTTAATATTATAAACGCGAAAGTTTGTAAGAATGGATGGATGGATGGATAGATGGATGGATGTTACTCTTTCACGCCAGAACGGCTGAACAGATCTGGATGAAATTTGGCACAGAGATAGATTATAGTTTAAAATAGCACATAGGATACTTTTTAACCGCGGGTGAAACCGCGAGGCACAGCTAGTACGAAAATAAAATAAATCATCAACCGCAAAGTTTCAAAAAATTAACAGTAAATATAAAAATCACTTCTCAAAACCATTTCAAAATATCGTAAGTCAAAGTTTTCCCCAAATCTGATGAATGGCTTAATTTATAACAACTTAACCCTTTCAGCATCTGTCGTTAATTTTGAGTTTATATCGGGACTCGCTTAATTATGAAGCGTTTCAATTACAATTTACTAACAAAGCTTTTAATTGAGCATCAAAAGTTGTTATTTGGTTAAATTGTGTAATCGAGAAAAACAAAACAAGTCTTTGGAAGCTAAAGAAAATTCTGTTAAAACTTTGTTGTAGCGATATTTTATTTTAGAAGGTACAAAATGTTACATCCCTCTGAGTGCCGCTTAGCAGTAATTACCAGATTTACTACGAAAATAACTACAGCGCTACGCCGTAGCGCTACGCAACACCTACGCCGTAGTCCTGGCTACAAAATCCCTACGCCGTAGTCCGTAACTATAGAAGCGAAATCGAATAAAATATCATTTATCCTTGTAATAAAAAGCCCTTGTTAGAAGTTTGGAGGGGCGATAAGCACAAAGGCCGCCATTTACGGCAGCCGTGATATATAGGGACAATGAACGTGACTTCTGATCGGTACTAATTGACTGGACTGAATGTGGCCTTGTTTTCGAACAGTGGAAATGTCACTGGCAAAGAAATACAATGCAGCACAGCTTCTAATGGACCGTGAACAAGAATTTAGGTTCATATGTACTTAATAGAAATATTTATGTATTATTTTTTCTTTCAATGGAAAATTATTGTAGGAGGCATATTTGTAGTTAAATTATTAAATATTTGTTTGTTTTTAAGAATACATACCTATATGCAAAAAAATGCCTGGCTTGAACCGTGATTGGATTTTTTGAAAACATAATGCTATGATTTGTTTTGTGTTACTAACAATGTTTGGTGGACATTTGACATGCAATTATTTTCGGTTGCGGAAGTATAAGTTTCACATTCATTTCATACATTTATATAAAAATATCCAGCATTAAACTGAATCTTATTTTCATAATAATTATATTTGTGAAAGTACATTTGGGTAAAATATTCATAGTAATAGTAAAAGTAGTGTATTTACAATAGACTTTCGTTTGTTCGACATACAATTTTGAGTTTAGCTTTAGCTCCTGAAACCTAAATTCCTGTAACCAAACCAATTTAAAAGAAAAAATTTGCCTTTCTCATATTAGTTTAGTTTTTTAATGAAATTCTAATTATTTTATTACTTTGGGTAGAATCAACGAAGCTTGTGGTTTACGCTCGAGTAATTTTATTTGTTTTAGCTAAGGCTGTTCGTTCATGAGGTGACGCAAGCGTTGAATAATCAGAGAACGGCGAAACGCGACTCGTGCAGTATGTTTGGGTGGAGCTTCCTACGTAAATCAATAAAATGGCGCCATGGCGCTAGCATTTTATTGATAAATAATACTGAATATATTGATTTTTGAATAATATTTTACTGTACATGTACTAGCGATAATAATGTATCAATTAACTTCATATGATTGCATAAAATCTTTCCAAAAACATTGTGCACCAGAAAGTGCTGCATTTTTTTAACTACACATCTTGACATTACTGCAATGTAATAAAGCGAAAGTTTAAATAAAAGATATCCATGGATGTATAGTTTCGAGCTTAATATCGAATAATAATAATAAATTAGTCGTCTGTAAAGTCGGTTTACGGACGATAGTTTAACGTGACAACGTCATAACAAAACATTGATGAAATCTTCTCCTCGGACGCATAGGTCCATCGAGTGCAAGAGAGATAGATGCGGCGCAAGCCGAACGCTCAAGCCGATTGTGCCTTTCGCTCGCTTGTGTAGCGCGTACAATGAGCGTAACAGGACAATGAGTCATCCTTTTTCATGCGTGCAGCCGGCGTTCATCGATTTATTAGACGTTGTCACATCAAAAAACATTGTTACTTCAACGTACAAGAGTCGCGACATCTACGTTGCAATCGGAATCGTCAACTTGTAGCCTCATGTACGAACATCTTAATGTACTGTGTGAGCTCGCAAATGAAGATTTATGCTACATACACTATTCTTGTCTTAAATAAACTACTTACTAACTTTATGGTGAAGTAAAGTCACTGTTTGAGAGCATAAAAGGTTAGTAATATAACTTTGGGATAGAAAAATTCAACTTTCTAACATTGTCAACTTTGGAACCAGAATATGTAACAAATATTAAGTAAGTGAAATTAGTAGTAGTAAAATATATCGTCACGCCTTTCCCCCGAGGGGGCTGGCAGATGTGTAATACAACACCCACACTTCTTCGGACGATATTCATTCCCAAATGTGACAAGGGGCAAGCCAGTCGCCATACACCGGGCTCCAGTCATGTAGCACATGACACACAATACGTACTCGTATATGTTCACACAATGAACAAATTTGTGCGTGCCGTCGGCTGGTTTCGAATTAGTAGTAGTGACATAGTATAAATAGTTTTTAGCGGGAAACGAAAAGGTGTATCTTGTGATTCTTCGAGTGTTAAAGTGTAATAATGGTGGTTTATTAACCTTTATCGGTTCGTTAAGGTGCACGAGAGTGGGCAAATGGTACAAACATTGCGAAACGCGACTTTTCGTGTTCCCTACAAATTACCGTTTAAAGTTTCAGTAAAATATCCATCATTTTACTGAAATGGGATAAAGGGAGGGATTCATTATCGTCAATATCACCTTCTCATCATCACTTACATTATAGTCTAGAATAGCATGTAGGATACTTTTTAACCGCGGGTGAAACCGCGAGGCGCAGCTGCTAGTAATATGTATTTTAGTATAATATCTATTTTTTTTTTGACATAGTTTAATTAGTAAAAAAATACTTTTTTTTTATATATATAAATATTCGGGACTCTTCCACACACGGTCACCTGACCCCAAACTAAGCCAAGCTTGTACTATGGCTGCCAGAGACTGATATACATACTTAAATATTTTTAAATACATACTTAAATAGAAATTAACACCCAGACATAGAACAAACACAAATGTTCATCACATAAAATGATTGCCCTAGGTGGGAATCGAACCCACGCCCCCCAGCTCAGCAGGCAGGTACACTACCAACTGAGCCACCGAGGCAGTCAAACCGTATACTATGACACTTTACCGTATACTATGGTTTTGGCAATAAACGTATGTGTATAAATGTAAAAAAAGTAAAAGTTTAAACATTGCTCAACTATTCCTACAACGTTTATCAGTAAGGGGCTACTAATGTGCAGTAGTTATTCTAAGATCATTGTAATCCATGAATAAGCAAATAATCATCTTTGAATTGAGTTGCTCATACTGCCCACTGTACCCTGCTCGCTCATTAACATTGCATAATTATCTGTATTAAAATCCCGTTAACTTTCACAGACCATCAAAAGTTCTGCCAAAAACTGCCGAACCACAAACTCAAGCTGCTTGCAAAATCATTAAAGAAACTCAAGAAATAACAAGAAAAGTTCAAGAAGGAAAAACAACAAATGACGTAACTTGACGTAAGCTGAAAACCGTGCAGCTGGAAAAAACGAGATAAAGCTCGTCGTTCAGACCGGACCGCTGTAAAACCAATACGCCTTCCAAGTTGTAAACGAAGCAGCCGAGAATTCCAAAATATCTCATCTCTAAATCTCTCTCTACAAACGGTGTTAAGGAAAAAGCCGATTTTTGTTGTCTTTGCTTACACATTTAATAGTATTTAAAAATGGAACTAAGAAATACTACAACACAAATACTGTTCCAGTTTGTTTCATTGTTTTACCTACGTTTATCTAAAATAGTTAAATTATTTAAGTATTTTATATTTTTAAATAAATCATAGATTAGTTTGCATGCTTATAAATGTTATTATATAAAGTGGCCAGAGGGCCAAAAGGAACTGTACCCTGCAATACAGGCTCTGACGAGACCTAGTGCAGGGTACAGCGACTCATATGGTACCCATATTAACACACTTTTAAGAAAAGAAAACAATGTTACGAACACCTCTGTACAGATATCAAATAAACTTATTATTATTTAGAATTTATTTTTTCAGCTAGCTACGGCTCGTGGCTTTACTCGCGATCAAACAGGAACTGTTATTTTTAATTTGTAATTAAAAATAACTATTAATTTAATTAGCTGCGATTCGCGATTTCTCGCACGATCTCATAGGAACTATTATTTTTTTCGGAATGAAAACTACCCTAGATCATTTTCTGTATCCCTGAAAACATGTAAGCAAAATATCATGATGATCGGTGGACTAGTTAGAGCGTGGAAGCGTAATAAATAAACAAACGAACTAATTTTCGCATTTAAAATAATTAGTCAGGTAGGACAAGCTAGGGTTAGTATAATTAGGATTAAGATTGGTAGGAATATTATTTAATTCACAAATTTAATGCGTATACCTTGCATTAAATTCCTACTAATCATTTACCTAATTGCCAACTCAGACTAGGGAAAAAAATTCAATGCGTGCCAATAAAACACTGGCTAAATTCGACTGCCTCGGTGGCTCAGTTGGTAGTGAACCTGCCTTCTGAACTTGGGGGCGTGGCTTCGATTCCCACCTAGGGCTCACATTTATGTGGTGAACATTTAAGTTTGTTCTATGTCTGGGTGTTATCATCTATTTAAAATGATATATGTATGTAGCCTCTGGTAGCCATTTTACAAGCTTCGCTTAGTTTGGGGTCAGGCCGTGTGTGACAATGTCAAAAAAAAAAGACGTCGTGGCTAGTTCTGTGTTAATTATGCATCTGTCCATCTAGCATACAAATTTATTTTATTTATTTAAGACTATTTCATCGACATACACATATCGATCTCTCGCCCGCGTGCACACACACACACACACACACACTCACACACACACACACACACACATACTCACACCTTCACACCAGGCACATAACAAACTTAGGTTTATTAATGGGAGTAGCCACTGGCTACCGAAACACAGTTTTCACTAGTTCGGAGTCAGTGGATTCATATCTTATGTTGTACTTATTGTTCGTGCCTAAATAAAAATATTTGATTTGAAATATTTGATTTGATTTGATTTGAGTGGTGTCACTGTACAGACAGAGAGACAGACGCCGGACATACGAAAGCATTTTTAGCCGAAGCTAAAGCATAAGAAGCTAACGCTCGCTGGTCTAGCGAGCGAGTCTAGTACGAGTATAATAGTAGTCATCGCACTAAGACCTTGTGACTTGGTACTCCCATATCTTTTTTTTTATGGATGTTTTGTTGTTTTTATTAGTATGTAAGTTTAATAAAGTACATTACTTAATTATTATTTACTTTTTCTTTAGCACACACCACTTATCATAATGCTTAGTCCATGCTTAATTATAATGTTTTTATTCCATCCAAAGGTTGTCTGGAAGAGATCGCTCTTATGCGATAAGACCGCCCATTGCACCTACATATATTTTTGAGTGTTTAGTTTAGATTTATTTTGTATTTGGTGCCAATAAAGAGTTTTTGTATTGTATTGTATTGACTCTATGCTGTTTTGGCCACTGAGGCCTCGACAACATACCGGGCACTAGGCAAGCGCAGATGGCGCACGGCCTCAGAGTACTCCCATATCTCTATAACCCTTCGTTAGGCTGATTTACACTCACTTACGTTCAAACCTTAATAAAAGTATGAATTGAAACTGGATTCGAATCTAAGCATATTCAATTCAAGCAACTTTATGAAAATTACATGTAGACGAATTTCATGTAGCTTTCGCCACATGCCTTACACACAATTTACTTCGGACTTACACAGGAACACAGATACAATGCCAAATTTGTTATTGTGGAATGAGACGAACAATCACTGAAGACATAAATAATCTAAAATAACAAACAGGTGCTTACTAGCCAAACTTGTTAAACAGCGTAGTTATAAGGAATTAGTCCTATATAACCCTTTTATTTTATTTTCATTTTCTTTTAGTTGAGGCGAGTGGTGGATGTAAGCACCAAGACAAACTATTTGGTTTTTTGGTGCAACACCTAAATATTATTTTGTATAAAAAAATTAAGGGACAATAAACAAAAAAAATCAAGTGTCTGTTCAAGCAGACGCCTAGACAAAGGCTAAACGTAAAGTAATTACCATTATCTATACCACAATCTGGACTGAGGTCTGATGAGGACTGAGGTGAGATCCGTCAATCAAGTCAATCCGTCAATCAAGTCTGCATGCTTAGTAAATATCACGATATGGAATAGCTAGCCGCAGATCACAATATTCATATAACACCTATATAGCCTTCGATTGAGATTTTTATCTGGTCAACGAGTTAAGCTACGTACCTACTTATACAGCTAGGTCGTTGCACGCAAAATCCTAACTAATATTATAAATGCCAAAGTGAGTTTGTTCGCTTGTTTGTTTGTTTGTAACGCTTTCACGTCTCAACTAATCAACCAATCGTCTTGAAATTTTGCATACATGTTGTCTGGGGTACAGAAAAGGACAAAGGGTACTTTTATCCCGAAAAAATAAACGGTTCCTGTGGGACCGTGGGTGACACCGCGGCGCGCAGCTAGTATTCTAATAAAGCTTAACATAAACTAAGTCTAAAATCTACATCCTAACTAATGTTAGAAATGCGAAAGGGAGTTTGTTTGTAACGCTTTCACGTCCTAATTTCTCCATCGACCATCATGAAATTTTGCATACACGTTGTCTGGGATACGGAAAAGGACATAGGGTACTTTTTATCCCGAAAAAACGTACGTACGGTTCCGGTGGGACCGCAGGTGAAACCGCGGGGCACAGCTAGTTTTTAATGTTGTAATTTAGCAAAATTCTCCTAAGTTTTATTTTCATTAAAAAAAAAACATTTATTACATTCTTCAAAACTTTTCTGGTTTCAAACCAAAATACAAAACTGCACAATCAATTGCTCAATCCCAACTAGTTTTTAAGTCCAATACACGAAAGAAATAGAAATAGAAAACATTAGTAAAACTTTAAAACGATTTCCGCCAGGAAGTCGTGCAAGTTTCTAGAAATTTCCGCGGAACTGTACGATTTTACAAAGTGAAAGCGTGACCGGCATTTTCCGCTAGCTTAATTTGCTAGAGATGTTTGCGACCTGCAATACACTTTAGCTTATCTAAAAGTAACGAGAAAACTGTGCATTTTCACTAAAAGTCAGAATCTTTGTGCGACAACGAACTGATAAATTACCTAATTTACTTATTTCCATGTATTCTTATGTATCGTGGTCACCAAAGAGGCTGGCAGAGGTATACAACACTCACATTTTGCCAGACGATATTCAGTCCCAAATGTGACAGGGATCGAGCCTATCGCCATACACCGGGCTCCAGGTAGATGACATACAATACGCACCTATGTTCACACAATGAACAAATTGGTGCGTGCCGTCGGCTGGGATCGAACCCGCTCCCTCTGGCTTGAGAGGCGGGTCTTCTACAACTAGGCTATCATCGCTTATGTACCGACATGATTTATTCATCCTTTTTAATAATAAATGTTTGTAACCTAAACCGTAATTAATCTAACCATAATTAGAATGTACAGTTTCGGATAAAAATGTGTGATGGTGTTGTTGGCCTGAGAAGTAAGACTAATTGCAGCACAGATTAAAATATTCTGAAGCCATCGAGGTCAATATTATGTAGCGAAGATGAATCGAGCACTGCAAACTCTACTTGTTACTTATTGACTGGTGCTATCCGATTGATATGAGAACTAACTGCATCACGAAGCGTAAATAACATACACATAAATAAATAAAAATAAAATTCATAAATATTTGGGACACTTGAACACACGGTCGTTTGACCCCAAACTAAGCAAAGCTTGATTTATGGCGGCCAGAGATTGATATTCATACATATATACTTTTAAATACATACTTTAATAGATTTTGACACCCAGACATAGAATAAACACAAATGAGATAGATGTGTATTACTCGTATGCTTGAATGAGTTGTTCTCAGGGTATATGCTAACGTTAGTCAACCGCGACGGTACACAATGCATCCAATCCTGTACGAATTGATTGTCAGCTCCGTACTTACTAAAATATTATAAATGTATTTATTATCGCTACCTAGATTTTATTGATATAATTATTGATGTAATTGTCTACGCTAGTAGACAAGTACATCAATAGTTTTATCAAATTTAAAATAGTCAATCGCAAGCCTTCAGAACTTATTGTAGTATCTGGTATATGTAATATCCGTACTGGCAAACCAAATGGTTGATACTATTTGATATGTTAATTTGCTCAGTCCTAACAAATAATTACATACTTCAATGGTACAGCGTTCTTCAACTAACATTTTGTTCAGACAAGCAGCTTAATACGATGCAAGTGCCATTCCTCCGCAATACGGACGTACTCGTAGATCTCAATTACTGTAACTAATACGGGATACTGTCTGTGTCTGTCTCGTTACTGTCCATGCAATTAGTGTTCAGTGTGAGTGGCAAATCCTGGTTCAGACTCGACTTAGTATCTCAAAGCCGGTGTTACTGGTCTGTATAGTTTTGTGTGCTACCTACTTATTGTCTCTTTGTCAAAGTCAAAGTCAAAATGTTTTTATTCAATTTAGGTATCAAAGATACACTTATGAACGTCAAAGTTATTTAAATAGACTCGACCGCCTTGTTCGTATAAAGAGCCTCTACTCAGAAGAACAGGCAAGAAACTGAGGGGCATTATTTTTTCAAATCTATATAATTCTATATAATAAAAGTGAAAAACCAGAACGAGATAAAAACGCAAGACGGAGCGAGATGGCGATATTTAAAATAATTTCCGGGAAATGTCATAGATATTTAGAGTTTTTATTTAGTTTAGTTACCATGACTACCGTGTTGTTGATATGTTGACATGTAGCGTCAAGAGAATAAAAGAAAATGTAATTTCGTAAAATAATTGTTTAATTAATAAACCTGATGTGCACACTGCAGCTAACTCTACTAGGTACTCTACATACTACATCACAGGTTATGTGAATCTACTGGATTATGTTGTGCTGGAGGCAAAGTAAAATTGCCACAATTGGTCCCACCACCAGATCCTTTTGGCGAGGATCAGATCGCGAAATGACGTTGCTCTAGCGTTGGATTCATCTGGAATAGCTGCGACTCTGCTAGAAGGCAGACGAACTGCGCATTCTGCCTTGAAATTACCATAAAACATGCAAATCACCGAAACACCAATTTGTAACATCGCCAAAAATAGCGCAATGGCCAAGATCCTACAGGTATGCAAATTAATTGTTTGGGATGAATGCACAATGGCCCATAAGAGGTCACTGGAGGCGCTGGAAAGAACATTGAAAGATCTTTGTGACAACCAAAATATTTTTGGTGGGCCATGATTCTGTTGTCAGGTGATTTTCGTCAGACTCTTCCAGTTATTCCCCGATCAACTGTTGCTGATGAACTAAATGCATGCCTAAAATCATCGAATTTGTGGCAGTACGTAAAGACACTCCAATTAACAACTAACATGCGAGTATTTTTGCAACATGATGAAACTGCAAATGTGTTTGCGAAGCAGTTGTTAGATATTGGAAATAATAAAGTTGCAATAGACACCTCGACCGGATTCATCATATTACCCACAGATTTCTGCCACATCACAGATTCAAAAGAGGAGCTTATTCAGCGTGTTTTCCCATATATAGCACAAAAGTTCAATAACCATAATTGGCTGGCTGAACGAGCAATATTGGCAGCGAAAAATAAAGATGTCGAGGATCTCAATGCGACCATTCAGAATTTTCTTCCAGGACAGTCGGTTTCCTTCAAATCAGTGGACACCGTTATGAAACAGGATGACGTAGTCAATTATCCCACGGAGCCGCTAAATTCACTGGAATTGCCTGGATTACCACCTCACAATTTGCAGTTAAAAGTAGGATCAATTGTCATCATGCTGCGTAACATTAATCAACCGCGACTATGCAATGGAACAAGACTGGCTGTGAAAAAGCTGATGAATAACGTCATTGAGGCAACAATCATAAAAGGAAAATACAAAGGAGAGGATGTCTTGATCCCGCGAATACCGATGATTCCAACGGATTTAACATTCGATTTTAAACGCTTACAATTTCCAGTACGTCTGGCCTTTGCGATGACAATAAATAAATCGCAAGGACAGTCTTTAGAAGTTTGCGGAATTAACTTGGAGTTTCCCTGTTTCGCGCATGGACAATTATAAGTCGCGTGTTCGCGCGTCGGAAAACCGTCTTCTTTGTTTATTTACGCACCACAAAACTAAACAAAAAATATAGTTTATGAGAAAGCTTTAAATTGATTAACAAACTGTATCATAACAGTGTGTGTCTGTTAATAATAATTTAATAAATAGCCAGTATATCAGGAAAACTCTGTTTTTTTAAGTAAGCAACATGTGTCGAAAATAATAATAAAACTTCATGCTTCATTAAAAAAAATATTTTTTATTCAATACGTTATATAAACAAAAGTTTAGGTCTTTTATTTATCGATTGAGGCAGTACGAAGTCTGCCGGGTCAGCTAGTAATAAATAAATTACAATCTCACAAATTTTGGCTTACAACTAGGTAATATCTATAAATACTAGTGGCTACTTGATGGAAGTGGAAGGCTCCAGACATCTTTATCTTCTAAATAATTCTTAACCTTATAATATCCTCTTTTCATTAATGTAGTTTTTAAATGTGATTTGAATTTTCCCTCGGTGAGCCCTGTTATATTTTTCGGGATTTTATTGTAAAAACTAACGCAGTTGCCTAAAAATGACTTTTTTGACTTAGTCAGTCTAAATCTCGGTACAGCTATCCTATCCTTATTTCTAGTGTTATAATTGTGATAGTCACAGTTCAATTTGAATTTGTAATGTAGATTTTTGCGAACGTGCATAATATTTTCAAAGATATACAAAGAAGGTAAAGTTGATATATTTATTTCTTTAAATAAATCTCTCAATGATTCACGGGGACCCATTTGGTCGTCTGTAAAGCCCTGTCTAGGTAACCGGTGTACGAATACACCAAGACCGTGGTAAATATAGCTAGCAGCACTTTAAAGCTAGATGCTCAAGACTTACTTAGACAGATAGGTACTATAGGGTACTATAGGTGTAGGGGCCTATTTTTTTGTGTATATATTTCAGCGCTGCCCAACATCCATTGTTATCTTTAAAAATCGCTTAAAGCGCTGGCTTGTCGCTCAGACGTTCTACAGTTTCAAAGAGTTCCTTGAACAGGGATAGTGTACAAATGTACAATTACTCACTATATTATAATATTATTATTACCATACTATTTAATGTTTACCTAATAGTACTAATCACTATTATAAAACAAAATCGCTTTCTCTGTCCCTATGTCCCTTTGTATGCTTAAATCTTTAAAACTACGCAACGGATATATAACGGAAAAATACTGTTATTTTTGAGGTTTCTAATGTGATGTCGTTAATTATAATTTTTTTCCCGCTTACATTGCAAACGCAGACTGAACCCTACGAGACTTATCAAAATAATGTACTAATTATTTGTACACATTGAAAAGGTCTACAGAAAACTCCGCGATGGTAGATGTCTATCTCTTATGGATATCCCACAATATATATATTTTTTTTCATTTACTTTTTACGACAAATAATGGCTAATTTTCGAAGCGATTTTAACCAATGCAGCATTAATCCTTATCCAATTAAATAGCCTAAACACATTGTTCATTTAATATGCATCTATAAGTTCCTGTACAGCACAAGATTTAAATGAATATTTTCGAAGATATTACAGATTTAAAATTGCGGGACGTAGCGCTTGTGGCGGTACTGACCGGAAAATGTAAAAAGTAAATAAGTAATGTAAAATAAATTACTCCAAATTTAACGCGGGCGGACCACGGGCAGTAATGATTATTCATTACTTATTAAATTTGGAGTAAAACAATTCCCCTTTCCCTATACCATGAAGATTTCCTGCTATCTTTGGAATATAAAAATAAATAAATAAATATCTAAATTCATCATCAAAACTACTGGATAGATTTTAATCATTTTTTCAGTGAGTGACATAGGCTATATACGAGTATGTATATAGCCTATGTCACTCACTGAAAAAATCGCGCCTATGCTCTGGCTTCGCACGGGTATTCTACCCGTGCGAAGCCAGAGCGGGCCGCTATGTTTTTATATACAACGTTCACAGTTTTTCTGTAGTGTATTTAGTATCAGCATTGCACCCGTGCGAAGCCGGGGCGGGTCGCTAGTATTACTATACATTATTTTAATACCTTGACATGTAAATAATACTTAAGAAATAAATGAATATGAATATATCTAAAGCTCGCTATTTTTTAACAAATACGAGTATATTTGAATGTGCCGTAAACACGTTCAAATTTATTTACGTTTTCCTTATTTTTATAAAAGAAAATATTACGCAGGGCATCAGCTGGAATGTTTTAAGTTTTAATAACAGTTCTTCATTTGAATATGAAGATTCTATTAAATAAATATGGGTGCTTTTCACAGCGCGTCTGACGCTAAAATTTATTACATCCATTCGTCGGTTTGAATACGTCATGAGCTTAGCGGGATTGTGGTTTAACCTGTGTGTGTGTAAATAGTAGGAAGGTTTCGGTTTTCATGTGTTGTGTTTTTACATCTTAAGTTTTGGTAAAAAAGCGATGATAGCCTAGCCTGAGAAGGCCTGCCTTTCAAGCCAAAGGAAGCGGGTTTAGACCCAGCCGACGGCACGCACCAATTTGTTCCTTGTGCTGAACATATGTGCGTACTATATGTCATCTGCTACATGACTGGCGCCCTGTGTATAGCGACAGGCTCGCCCCCTGTCACATTTGGGACTGAATATTGTCCGGCGAAGTGTATGAATAAACAAATTATTTTTTGTAAGTGAACAACTATTATACCTATTGTTATATATAAATTGTTACCTAAAGAAATGTTATGTTTAATTTGTAATGTTAAGATAAGGAAGAGCGGCACAGGTATTATTTCTATACCTAAAAGGTAGTCCCTACCTCAAAAATTTGTAATATACGTTCATAAACGAAATGATTTATGATTATTATTATTATGATTAAATTGGTGCGTGCCTTCAGCAGGATCGAACCCGCTCCCTCTGGCCTAAGAGGCAAGTCTTCTCCGACTAGACTATCATCGCTAATACGTTCCAATTTTATTGCATTGATAATATTTGTTTGAATGGTATTGAGAGTAAAATTATTAGTACCAATAAAGCTAGTAGGAAGTTAACTAACAAAACGCCAAAAAAGCCGGACTACATAGTTTATTTTGTACAAAGTTGGGTTTGTTTTCCGGACTATTTGATTTGTATTTAAACCAACCGAAGTTTTGTTTTAAATTACTCACCATTTTTGTTAGAAACCCACAGCTATTTTGATAACCAATAACGGTTATGTATTTTCCATTGATAGATAATAATGTATTTGTATTTTTTGTATGCTACAATAATTTAACTGAAATTTGGTGAAAGTTGTTTTTTTTTTTGATGGGATAGCGAGGATAGCTTAGTTGGAGAAGGCCTGCCTCTCAAGCCAGAGGGAGCGGGTTCGAACCCAGCCGACGGCACGCACCAATTTCTTTATTGCGTGAACATTTGTGCGTATTGTATCTCATCTGCTACATGACTGGAGCCCGGTGTATGACGACAGGCTCGCCAGACGACAGGCTCGACAGTGTGAGTGTTGTATTACACCTCTCCCAGCCTCCTCGGGGGAAAGTCGTTTGTTGAAACTATGTGTTTTGTTTGTTTTTTGACCACCAACTCGCCTGATGTTAAGCGACGTTGTGGTCTAAGATGGAGCACGACGACCTATAAGGTACTTATTCACTCTAGCCTTGAATTTTTGTAGAGTGAACAAATACAATGACGGCAGTTGAGTGAGGCGCTACAAGTGCGCTATTGCTCAGACCCGTCTTCGGAACGGTTACACCGGACTACATCCCGAGACACGACTAGATCATTTCACGGCATGGCTTGGTCCATTTTTGTGTCCATTGGTTTAATCTAATCTAAGCTTAGAGCCAAAAGAATAACTTAAAAAATTAAATATTACGGCTTAATTTAGCTTCACTCGTATGTTTATTTGAGTCTTGTAAAATTCGAGAAAATAAACATCGAGTATCCATTCAAAACTGATCACAATATTTTGTATGAAGTCTCGATTATTTGTCTTTACAATTTTGCAAACTGATGTTCTAAAAGATGTTCACTGACGAGTATTACAACACCCGAATTTACTACTCCGAAAACCAGCACCTTGTATAAGCACCTACCTTTATTTTTCACATGACCTGAGATTCGAGAGTATGACGTAGACACACCTGCCTCTGACCTTTTACGCCGTACAGTAAAGTTGAGACATACACTTATGTAGGTCTCCAAAATAATCGTCGTAATAAATCGTTCTAAGAAACATTATTAAAATATACGCCTGACACCTTCCCAACTAACGTAGATCAAACACTGTTCTATTCAATTAAATAATTCCATTCAGCTGTCCTTTATCAAAACTGTTCCTTAAATAACCTTATCTAAATTAATTAGATAATGGACGGAAACAAGCAGTCCCGAACATAAGTGTTCATTAAAATTTTGTTTACGCAGATGGGACTTTCCACTATTCCTTGATTTCCCGGGGGCTCGTCTCGATGATCCCTACAAAGTTACATACACATTAGCACAGTAATTTAAGTTTGTCTAAACTGCTCAAGTTTTGACATAATCCTGATTGGGAGAAACAATTAGTGGTAATTAACGAGGCAATTTAAAGAAAGAAAGAAAGAAATTTATTTTGAAACCATACACGCAATTAACAATATAAACGACAAAAAAGGCAATAAAACAAAGTAGATACTAATATAAATAACAAACAACAATAATAAATTACAATTATGTATGTGTTTCAAAAAAGGATCCACCTCAGCATAAGCTGTTTAATCAACAGCGCAGATCTTTCGGTGGAGCCTTCAGTTAAAATCACGGACGCACCTACTAATGGCATCGATACGCAACCTATTAAAATAATACTTTTTTTTTTACAGGTATTATTACAGGTATTGTAAAACAATGTAAATGGGTAAAAAAGTATGGATGTTTTGGTTGAGTGGTTCAGTTTTGACGTCACAGTTTTATGTAACAACTTTAAATTTAACATTTAAAAAACCACCGACACCGATTTCCTTCAAACATAGCTAAGAACACTCGACTAATTCACCTTTAATTTAATTTATTGTTTGCATCTGGTGGATCTCTTAGAAGGCTTCGTAACTTTTTACCCACTGCCACTAAAGTCACGCTTGCACAGTCTCTTCTTCTTCCCATTCTAGATTATGCTGATGCCTGTTATCTAGATCTGACAGAGTTACAGCTTGATAAACTAGAACGTCTTCAAAATTACTGCATCCGATTCATTTTTGGCTTACGTAAATATGATCACGTTTCTGTTTTCCGGACTAAACTTAAGTGGCTCCCCATTCGACTTCGACGGAATGCTCACATCCTTTCCCTTCTCTATAGTACTCTTTTTAATCCTGCCACCCCACGCTATTTAAAAGATCTCTTTACTTATCTGCAATCCTCTTATTTCCATTCTCTTAGATCTAAATATACACTTTCGCTAAAAACTCCCACTGCTCATTGTAAAATGTTCTATGGTAAGTCGCATTTCAGGCAGTCCCAACTGTGGAACAAGCTGCCCGTCGCTACTAGACATGCTCCCTCACTTGCTATTTTTAAGGACGCCGTAAAAAAGCTGTATTTATCAAAATTGCCTTGATTGTTTTATTTATCAGTGTTGTATGTATGTAATAATTAGTATATTTTAATAACTACATGTATTTTAAGTACTAGAATGTATTATAATAGTATGATGTAATTTTATGTAAGTTTTATTTAAATAGTTTATGTAGGTGTATAGGTATAATACTCGATGTTTTGTTGTTTCTTTGTATCAATCTTATGTTTATTTTTGTTATTTTTGCACACCCTGTCCCATACTCATTTGTCGTATCCTCTCCATCCTAAGGTTGCCTGAGAGATCACTTTTAGTGATAAGGCCGCCAGTTGTTACACTATTTACTAAGTTTTATCATAATTTTTCTCTTGTTATTTTTGTTATCTGTGATGTGAACAATAAAGAGTTTACCTATATATCTATCTATCTTTAAAAAAAAACGGGTTTTCCGTTTGGGAGCTACGATGCTTAAGCAAAACCGAAATAAGTATTTTGATAATAGTTCTAAAGAGATGGATGATGATGACGAGTGACGTAATTATGTACGTGTTTTCTCCCAGAATGCTAATCCCTGTTTATTTGGATCACGGATGTGCCTAGCACGTTTTATTGACAATTCATTTTGACATTATTTTCGTAACTTTCATGTTCATTTCACAATCCTGTCACGTGTGAAAGTCCACAAATCTAATAAAGTAAATCTTGTTTTTTCCTTGTGTTTCTAAAACTCCACAGTAGTTTTCCATTGAAGCATCCACCGCTTGGGTCTTGCATGACTTGGAATGGACAGTGATTTATTTATCGAGAAGAATTACATTAACCGCCTGCAGCCAGTTGCAGAAACTTGGACTTTGAAAGCCGTGTTTGTTGTAGAAACCAATTTTAGACTCGATTTTGATGGTCCTCAAGTTTTAAGTGCCCAATGGAATTAATAATAATTTAGTACGAAGCATTCTGTGACATTTTTTATCTTAATTCGAGTCTAGGGGTAAGCTGAAAATCAGCCTTGCATTAACTGATCTAGTTTTACGCAGCTCAGTGCTGAGCTTACACCCTTTGCCATCGTATTTATCTAACTATTGTACCTAATTATTTCTATTGTGTTTTTTTACTTTGGCAATAAACATATTTTCGTTTTCATATTTTCATTTATGACCTTAAATAGAAAAATATCTTACTCTAAATTTTCTTATCCTAATTATCTAAAATTGTGCAAAACTAATGTTCAATTAATGTTCAGTAACATTGTCAATCCTAACGAATCCTAATCCTAATTAATATTATAAATGCGAAAATGAGTTTGTTCGTTTCTTTGTTTATTTATTTGTTCGTTTGTTTGCAACGCTTGCACGCCCTCGCTACTCAATCAATTATCATGAAATTTTGCATACACGTCTGGGGTACAGGAACGGACATCGGGTACCTTTCATCCCCAATAACATATCGGATCCCACAAGACCACGGGTGAAACTGCAGCTAGTCATCTACATTTTTCAATTTATTGTATCTTTGAGCCGCTTCAAAGTTATTCTGTGCAACATCTTTAAAATAACCAATTTTATCCGACAACGTTTTTCGCCGCTTAGGACAAACAATATTAAGTATCATCGCTGTCCCTGGCGGAAGCGGCTTAAAAATATCTGTCGGAGAAAGTCGACTCAGGCGATTAAAAGATTAACTAAACTTGACATTGGCTAAATGTACAGAGTGAAGAGCCAAAAAAAACTCTACATCAGCTATTACACCGTCTCTAAGGTTGCATTTCCACTAACGTGGAACTGAGCGGAGTGGATCTGAGCACTGCATAAATTAAATTGACCAATCACAATCAAATCGACTACGATGAGCAGATGGTTGTTCGTGAAGATCATGGTCCAAAAAAACCAGGTCTAGTATTCAGCAAACACTGACGTCATCGCAACCGTCCTTTTCGAACTTGTTGTAAATGACTTATTTCGGTCTTGCTTTAGCATCGATTGACGTCACTACATGTCGCTGAATGATATTTATTTATTTATTTTATTTATTTGAATTGGTTCGGTAACAGACTATAGGCTATGACATATGTAGGTACCAACTTAAATTAAATATATAAAATTTGAACCTATAGTCCAATTATGACCGTACACAGCTTATAAAATGTACAATGAAACTAAAAACTATAATTAACTTACTAATGCATTACCTACTTAATTAAGTTATTTAAAAAATATTTGAAACTTACTAAACTACACGAAAATATGTCTCTGGTCTCGCTTAGTTGGTTATAAGTGCGGCACATTCTGACTACAGGACTGTTCCGCGAGACATTATTGTATGCTGGTGGTATGCTAAATAGCTGAAAATTGCGAATAGAGCGCGAGGGTACTTTAAAAGTAACATTCTTAAGCAGCTCACTGCTAAACGCACCATTGACAATTTTGAATAAGGTACACAAATCTATGACAGTTCTTCGGCTTTTGAGACTCTTTATTTTAAATTTATTTAACCTGTCATGATATTCCTTTAACTTTCGCCTTATACCAAGTCTACTACACAGTGATCGCAAGAATCTACGCTGAATGGCCTCAATTCTGTCTACGTGAGTATCATATATTGGATACCATACCGAAGAGCAATATTCAAGAATTGATTTTACCAAGCCATTGTATAAAATAATCCAAGAGGCACTATTTTTAAATGGCTTTGCTGTACGCAATACGAATCCCAACATTTTACTTGCCCTATTTGTAATATAATCATAGTGAGGTCTAAAGGACAGAGAGGAATCGAACATGACACCCAAATCCCGAATGACCCCAACTTTGCTTAAGACAGATCCATCGAGGTGGTAATAGAAGCAGACCGGTGATTTGTTTTTGGTGAAACTAATTGTTTGACATTTGCTAGCATTAAGTGACATATGATTTAATATACACCAATCACTAATAAAATCCAGATCCTCCTGAAGACGCACACAGTCAAGCCTCGAGTAAATTCTGCGAAATATCTTAATGTCGTCTGCGTAAGCCAAGAAGTTGCCATCTAAATTATCTAAAAGATCGTTGATAAATATTAAAAATAGTAAGGGGCCCAGATTTGAGCCCTGTGGGACACCTGACGAAGCCAGAAAAGGTACAGAATCATATCCATATAACGACACCAGTTGAGATCGATTTAGCAGATATGAGCTTAACCATCTATGCAAATTACCATGAATGCCATAACAATCCAATTTTTTTAATAATATGTGGTGATCGACCCGGTCAAAAGCTTTAGAAAAATCAGTATAGATTGCATCCATTTGAATTCCTTGTTCAAAAGACTCGCTAATATAAGTAGTATATTCCAATAGATTGGTTGCAGTAGATTTACCTATAATGAAACCATGCTGATTGGGATTTAATCGATGCTTAAAATGATTATAAATGTGATCAAACGCAATGCCTTCAAATATTTTAGCAAAACAACTAAGTATACTTATCGGTCTATAATTAGTAGCATCACATTTGTCTCCGGACTTGAAAACAGGAGTTATTTTAGCTAATTTCCACAAGGATGGAAAAATACCCTCGGTTAGCGATTTAGAAAAAATAAGAGAAAGTGGTTTAACTAGAGCTGGTGCACAGAGCCGGGCAAATACTGGAGGAATACCATCTGGCCCCGCCGACTTAGTAGTGTTGAGGCTTTTTAGTCGAGCGAGTACATCTTTGTCAGAAACAACCATGGAGTACGTCGAAAAACTCGTTGGTGCAAAGTGAGGATAATAGTGGCCGTTGGACGGGCTGGCGTAAACCGATGAAAAATAGTCAGCAAATAAATTAGCCACACCACTTCCAGTATCAGCTACTCGATCCTGTAGTTTGACTCGACTTGGAATAGTATTAGTGACTCTCTTACTTTTGGTATAGCGCCAAAAAGATTTTAAATTATTGGACAAATCATCTTCAATGCGTTGGATATATATATTGTAACATTTATCCATGTTCGTCTTTACAGTACTCCGGAGGAAAGAGTATGTATCATAGTCGCGAGGGTTGCCAAACCGTTTGAACTTATTGTGAAAATTTTCTTTTCGTTTTAATAATCGAATAAGATCCTTGGAGAACCAAACAGGAAATTTACTGTTCCTAGATTTACGTTTCGGAGTGTAGATTTCAATAACTGAATAAAGTTTATTGTAAAAGAATTGCACAAAATCGTCGCAGTTCAATTTTGCTGAATGTAAATCCCATTCTATTAAGTTTAATTCATCTATACATTTTTTGTAATCAGTTTTGTAAAAGCATAATGACTCTACCTCTTTGTTATCTTGAAGAATAGGGAGAAAACACCGATATATTAGCTCAAACGGAGGATGATGATTGTCTAGACGACTAACTATCGGAGCGCTAGTTAAAGCGCAATCTTCCGGCTTGTCAACAAGAACTAAGTCTAATAATCTATTATTGTAGTTATAAATGTGGTTAAGTTGATGAAGCGCAGTTTCCTGCAGTAGTTCATACAGAGCCCTTGACTTCTCACATAGATAAGTGACCGGGCAGCCCAGCTCCCTAGACCACGTCAAGTCTCCCAGGTTGAAATCACCAATAATACAAGTAGGGCAAGTGGCATAACTAAGTAAATCTTTACATCTGTTTGAAAAGTCAGTATATATAGAAGCAGGTAAATAGTCTGGTAATTATAAAGTGCTCAAATTCATTACTAGCCGATTGTCAATTTTTATTTGTACCCATAAATTTTCAATTAAATCGAGTTTCCAATCTGACCTCTGTTGTACATCATATTTTTTTAAAACTGCTATTAGCACACCACCACCATGTTGTTTGTCAAATCTGTTTTTAAAATCCTCAGAACGATCACATCGCAAAACTTGATATCTACTGTCAATGAGTTCAGCAGAATTAATTAAATCATCCAACCAAGTTTCACAGAGACATATTACATCGTAATTTTGACATAATATCGAGTTATAAATTTCATTAACCTTTGTTCTAGAACCACGCAAATTTTGGTAAAATATGGATAAAGCCATTAAGTGACAATACCCAGGACACATACATAGATTTATATTAAAAACTAAACAAAAACAACAACTTTTAATACGTACGCTGTGATATAAAAAATCGAAATAGACAGTTGAATTAACACTAAAAACTCACATAAAAGAAAACATAAGCTTATAATATATATTACCTAATGCACTGTTCACTTGATTAGGTCCAAGCTATTACAGTTCTTTATCATAATATACTGAGATGTGTCATCCTTTCTGGCGTATATGCGCCCATTGCGCACCCAGACGAATTTGTACGACGCCTCTCGTGCTCTCTTCCTGACCTCGGCATGCAGAGCCTTGTTGACTGGTGACAAATGCTCAGATACGAAGACAGGTACTCTATCGCCCGCGTATCCCAGTAACTTGGTATTAAGCTTCTCTTTAGGGTGAGTCTTATTGTACCTATGTACTGCGGAGTAAAATTCGTCACGACAGCCCACACTTCTAAATTTTACTATGATGGTACGCGGTAGCTTGCTGTCTTTATTCAGTTTAGCAACTCTGGTGCAGGTGACAACATCCTCCGAGCGAAGCTGATGGCTGACGACGTTCGCACATTGTTGCAGGACAGTGCCGAGGTTTTCGGAGCGGTGCTCGGGTATGCTATGTATTTCCAGATTTTTCACCCGCAAATGTTGCTCTACGTTGTTTAGCCTATCGGACAGATCGGTAACAGCACAGCGTAGAGCATGGTTTTCAGTTTTGAGTTGATTGTTTGCATTACCAAGTTTGTCAATGGATTTTATTAACTCTTCTTGTTGATGATTGAGGGCCAATACCGACTGTTGGAGTTCATTTAGTCCCTGTATGTCACTCCTAATATATACCTGGCGGAGTATATTATTATACCATGATAATTATAGATTTATTCGTAAGTACTAATTTGTTGTTTAGAAGTTAGGAAACTAAGTTGTTTGGAAGTACCTAGTTTAATTTTGTAAGAAAAATTGCTTAAATAAGTTTTATAAGTTTGCGCAAGGAAATGTGTCGATGCGTGTAGCGATAAAAGTATTGACACAACTAAAAAGTTTATCAAGAAGTACTTATTTTTTGCGAACCTGTATATTTTTTACGACATACATACATAATTTAATAAAAAAACATAACATAACATATATAACATAACATATCATCGCGCATAACATAACAACATAAACATAACATATCATCGCGCCTTTACCCCGAGGGGGCTGGCAAAAGTGTGATTCAACACCCACACTTCGCCGGACGATATTCAGTTCCATATGTGACAGGGGGCGGGCCTGTCGCCATACACCGGGTTCGAGTCATGTAGCAGATGACATACAATCCGCACATATGTTCACACAATGAACAAACTGTCACGAACCGTCGGCTGAATTTCAACCAGCTCTCTCTGGCTTGAGAGGCGGACCTTCTCCAACTAGGCTATCATCACCTTTTTTTCATAAAAAAACACAAATCAGAAACTATCAATTCGAGTATTGTGATCGATGAATTCGTGCTCCACTGAGCTCCGCTCCGCTCAACTCAAAACGCAACCTTGTGTCATAAGTTAATCAACCATTTGGTGTATTTGTATCAACATTACACAAGACCAACATAATTGGAATTTACATTCAAATTACAAGCGTTTTGTGTTATAGAATGTAAACTCTTAGCGTAATTGAATTCGAGAAGATATAATTAGCATAGCTTATTATAAAAATCAAGGTAAGCAAAATATGCTTTTTGTATTCGCTTCTAATGAAAGTAAACAACGGTAAGCATTTTTAATTTCAAATTATGTAACTTAGAGCGACTTGGATTCTATTAGATTACTGAAGTTTATGAGAAATAGTATAACTATTATTAGTTTATAACTTATTATCATTAGTTACTAGCTGCGCCCCGCGGTTACACCCGCGGTTAAAAAGTCCTATGTGCTATTCTAGACCATAATCTATCTCTGTGCCAAATTTCATCCAAACCTGTTCAGCCGTTCTGGCGTGAAAGGGTAACAAACATCCATCCATCCATACATCTCTCCATTCTTAAAAACTTTCGCGTTTATAATATTATCGTCATATATTATAAAGTAGGATAAATCCAGGAGCGGACTTAATATTTTTAAAGGCCGAGTTAAATAATTTTTAATCAGTGTAACACTACCGAAAATAATATAGAAAATATCATTATGACCTACCAGGTGTCTTACTAATATTAGAAACGCGAAAGTTTGCAAGAATGAAATTTGGCACAGAGATTAGGACTCTTTTTAAACGCAGGTGAAACCGCGGGGCGCAGCTAGCTTATCATATATCTAGGTTGGATTTTCCACTTTTTTATTTACTATTATTTCCTACAAGTATTGTTATTATATTATTTAACTTTGACTTCTTATACAAGCATTGCCATCATTTATTTGCTATTCGTATTCACCTCTAAGTACTTTTTATTTAATTATTTTCATGAATAAAATTCACACAGAAAAAAGCTTGTCACAGAAAAATGCCACAGAATGAATTATGATAATGTCATAACGTCATAGAAGACGACGTCCAGGATATAGCAAAATTTAAAAGAAAAGCTAATCCCTTTAACATATTGCGAACGATGGATAGTTAAAAGTAGTTAGACTTGCATATGTGCAACTATGAAAATACGCAAAGCAAAACAAGCTTGCCGTTAAAGCCCGACGCCGTTCATTTTAACAACGAAAGCCTTGCTAAATGAAAACTCGCCTCGTTATAATAACTTGTATAAGCTAGCAGAAATAAACAAAGCTTAAGGCTATCGCTACCAACCTGTTAGTTCATGTCAACAGAGAAAAGCAGCTTTTCTCGGCCTCTTTCTGTACCTCTAAAACCCAAGTAGCTATTTCGAAAAACAGAAGGAAAACTGTTTTGCAGCGGTTTTTCTATTTTCAACTTTATGGCGGTCGTTATAAAGAATGTTTACGGTAGCGCGGTGTGAAATGAAACTTTTTTAATCCTCTTGTTGTTTCGTCGCTGGAGAATTGTAAGGGTGATGATGCACTGGGATGTTCGGTAGCAATAAGACAGAGACACGTTGAAATATTTAATTAACGATGTTAGCCAAAGATGGGACGAGTCAGATAGATGTGACGGGTGTGTGATAAGTGTGACATGGGGCTGTGCATTGCTAAATTCGTATAAACGCTCGAAGGAAAATCCTTCTCTTCAAAAAATCGGACACGATTACACTATGGAGGATTTAATAAAAACATATCTTAAACCTCTTTTGTATTAAGTAGGTATATAAAAAAGTAGGTATATATTAAAACTCATTCTTTCATTTAAAAATGACTTACCAAATTTCATTAAAATTGCACGAGTAGTTTTCTTCATCATAAATTCACAATTCATTTAAATTCAACTTTATTTCTTCGTCTATAGGGTTATAATTGTCTTAAATTTAAGTTTGAACTGCTAATAACAACCTCACATCAGGTGAGCTTTAAAATTATCAAAATTTGTTTCTTTTACATAGAATTAAATGACAAAAAAAGTATTAAATTAAGAAAAAAATATGGAATAGTTAACATGGTTAATAGTTATATAATGTTATGTAATGGCATGGTAATAGTTAAATAAATAGAATAGCACAATGTAAATAATTGTAATATATTAACTAGATATCCGTGCCAAACTTAGGTTGTATTAAAACACGTAGGCGTCGCGTCGGTCGTGTCGTGTCGCAAGGCTTAGTACGTCTTAGTGAGTTTGATCCCTTAGGAATATTTGCTCTCGGGGCAAAAGTTAATTTTAAATTTCTACGATTGCGACTGATTAGCTTAGTCTGCAGTGGCTGGTTTATTTGTGTTCCGTTTAGTCTATTTACTGGATTATGCTAAACTACTGAACTGGAGCAAATGATGAAGCAAGAAGACGAAATTTAACTAAGGACAACCAGGCATCTCAGTCGTTTTAGTTTGATGAAAAACGCTCTTTGAAGACCAATAAATCATAACCATCACTAAATATAGTTTTATTTTTATTTATTTTATTAATAGTACCTGGATGACCGAGCTTTGCTCGGTATATATATTTATTTTAATTGTGTTTTTTGGAAAATAAACAATTGATTTTAGTCTAACCTCAAAGCAAACACTCATTGACTTCGTGTTACTTAACAACGCCATCTGCTGTTGTGTCGTTAAAGCAATTAGTTCCTCACAAAAAATAGTATTATTTATCGCCAATAGATGTCAGGAAGAGTCATATTTTTCAGTTGAGACTACTCAAACGCCTCCTTTATGTTATTTTTCTTCCAAGTTTATGTTTAAGTTGATTATCGATAAAACACGAATAAAATGACATTTTCTAAAAATGATTCCTATAGCTAGATCGATTTATCGCCCCCGAAACCCCCTATATACTAAATTGTATGAAAATCGTTGGAGCCGATTCCGAGATTCCAATTATATATTTACAAGAATTGCTCATTTAAAGATATAAGATTATTGTAGTTTGTTCGACGAACTCCTTTTACAGCTGACAGATTTACATTTTTAAATTTATTTTAAAGTTTTTAGTAAAAATAATAATTAGAATAGTCTGGATACCCTCGCAACCCTCGTTTTTACGACTAATTGATTTTTGATGAGTCCACTATTAGACACATTTTTCTTGATATATTTTTAATTAAAGTTTTGAAAGATAAAGATTATTCTATTCGATTCTAAAGCATAAGACTCCCCGTAGACTGCAGATCGTTTATTGGTCGATAGTTTGGTCGGGTTCTGTGGTTAAGACTTATTTAGAAGACAAAGATGTCTGGAGCCTTAAGCGTCAAACACACAGAGGCGGCCTGGCGCGGCGGCTGACAGAGCGGCCAGTTGTATTTCATTGAAATGTATGGGAGTCTTCACACACGCGCGGCCACCACGCGGCTTGCAGGCGGCTGGCCGCGCGTCGGAAACATTTTTGGGGTTCCGTACCCTAACGTTGTAAACGGAACCATATTATTAAGCTTACGCCCTCTGTCCGTCCCTTCGTCTGATTGCCTGTCCTTCAAAGACAGACGGATGAGTGAGAGACATGAGGTGATGGTCAGTTATCTTTGTTTGAAATAAAAAAACGAGACATTTTTGCACACACAGTCATCTGACCCCAAACTAAGCATAGCTCGTAATTTGGCTGCCAGAGACTGAAATACGTACACAATATTATTTTTTTTTAAAGTACTATAATATATATCAAGTTACGTTTGTGGAAAGATAACTGTAAAAGTTTAGGTAATTACTAATTGCGCAAGACTCTAGTATTGTCTAATTTTCGATACCAACCTTGTACTTTTGTATTTTATTTGGTATGCTGGAACGGAACCCTTAGTGCGCGAGCCCGGATTGCACTTGACCACTTATTACAACAAGCTACGTCAGCCGCGGATACCGCGTAGAAATGGGATTAAACGTTAAAAAAAATAAACTGATAACTGTTAAAAAACATTTTGAATAAAATGTTTAAAATAATTATCATGTTGTTTAAAATAACTTGGTCGATAAATCAACGTTTCTTTAAATATTTATATTTAGGCATAATATGGCATACTTAAGTTAATTAGGGGTGAGAACTGTTTGTCCTAGACAAACCGCATTGATTTTAAGGGCATATTTAGTTTAAATTGTAGTTAAATTTATGTTAATAATAAAATAAAACAAATAATAATAATAACTATAACAACAATTCGAAGACTTTTGTGGCCCAATCAATGAATGATGTACCAATATTCTCATAGATGACGTTAAATTCTAAGAAACAAACAAACCGGAAATTGGATTTATCGATTAACGTTTTGAAGAATATTTTTTACGATGTTAATGTTATATTTTTTCAACGCGTTAATTTAACTGAATAAAATTATTCATTGCTCATCTCTAGTACCGCGTTGACAAATGGTGAATGACGTTTAATGTTGCCACTTTAGCACTTTTCGGGCTAGATCTAGCATTTTTAATGTTGTGTTTTTGTAATAATTTAAAAGTTGTCAAAAAAAGCAGATGTCAATCAGCCATCAACTTGCTCTACTTCAGCCAGTAGATATTATTTTAAGAAGATTTTGATGAAGATTCCGACTTTTCACAATTTAATAATAACTTAGTTTTTCGACCGAGCGAGCGTTAGTAAGCGAAGCGTCTATGCTTCGACAAAAGTACTTTCGTATGTCCAAATTCCGCACCTTAGTCTTTGTCTACAGGTCGCATTTCTTAACCGATTCTTTTGAAACTTTGTGAGTAGGTTCGATGATTTTTTCGAATCATATCTTCGTTATTTTAAAAATTCCAAGAACTGTCTCGACGCAAATAAAATCGGCATAATTATCAAACCTGCTCACAAAATTTTATGAGAATCGGTTGAAAAATGCAACTTGCAGCCGAGACAGACTTAGCCTCGAGCTCTACAGCTTACAGAGCCACTAGCATTAGTTTGTTACATTTTCTGAAACTACTTATTTTAATAAATAAATAAATACTTGGAAAAAGTACTGGTCCTTAAAATAAATATTCAAAACATGCCAACAAACATCAAAACTGAAGTCATAATATCATGCCTCCTACCTTGTTTAACCTATGCATGTCAAACTTGGAAATTTACGTCCAACTTAACCTGCCAAGGCGGAATAGATAGCGTATGCTCAATATTAAAAAGATGCAAAAAATTCGTCACACAAAAATTAGAGAAACCACCAAAGTGACGAACTAAAATGGAAGCGGGCTGGGCACGTAGCGAGGCTAAAGGACGAGAGATGGACCAACAGGCTAACAACGTGGATGGGTCCAATCGGCAAACGTCTCAAAGGCAGACCCACATGAGATGGGCAGACGAGTACGAGACTAAACTGATAATAATAGCTGGTACCTGCTGGCCGCAAATAGCTCAAGACAGAGACACATGTTATTCTTTAGAGGAGGCCTTCACCTTCACTGTTTGTTCAGGCAAACAAACTTCTATTATTATTATCTAGAATTAATTGTTTTTTTTTTTCAAAAATAAGTGATATACGTGTAAATAAAATTTTTTTTTCTTATCTTTTTTTTTCTCTTTCTTTAAGCTTTGTGTGCATCTTAGTTTTTGCATGGATTAAAAGGCTTTTTATTATATACCTAGTAAAAAAAAGGTAAATTTTCAGAGATCAGACCCGACTCACCAGACATACTGGAAGTTGGTGAGATTTCTGTAATCCGGCAAGACGAACACCATGCCCAACCTCGTCCGACCGAAATATAACGTGTTCGATTGGGGGATGGTAGTTACGTATCGGTTTGTGGTTTGTCTTCTTGATTTCGTCATTTGTTGTCAACGACAATACATCTTAACTTTGGCAACTTTAGTAACTTAGCCACAGAAATATTGTATAATTTTTTTTTACTGAAAATTTATGTAAGTACTTACCTACATAGACTAACAAAACAACTATATTTATTAGATATGATTAATTTGCGCCGGGGCTGGGTTAATTTTGTATGGATCGTGATCATTCTTCGAAAATCAATTTGTAAGTAATGTTTTTGTAATTGCCCGAAATATACCTATGTAAATGCGAACACAAAATGCAGATTTTCCCCCGTTAAAAGTGTTTATTTTTTAGTCTCTTTTTTCTAGCACCACTTTTGATGCTAAAATTTGGTATATCTAGCCCGTTCTACCTTGTCCAACTAGGCCTTTTCAAAACCCAATGTGGCAACACTGCTGACGCTTCCGGCCGCCTCTGTCAATGGCCGCGGCAGTGTGTTGTCGCCGCGGCTGGAGCTGCGGCTGACAGTCAGTGACAGTAGGCCGCCTTGTCAGGCCGCCTCTGTCTGTTTGACGCTTAACACTTCCGCCAAGTAGCCACTAGTATGTATAGATATTACCTAGTTAGAAGCCAAAATTTTTGAGACTGTAATTTATTTATTCTTTAAAAAAATAATGCCCCTCAGTTTATTGCCTGTTCTTCTGAGTAGATGCTCTTTATCCGAACAAGGCGGTCGAGTCTAGTAAAAAAAAACTTTGACGTTCATATCTTTGATACCCAAATTGAATAAAAACATTTTGACTTTGACTTTGTGGCTACTGCCAGTTTGAAAGCAATTGCGATCGATACTGAATCGCTGTAATGCCACAGAAGAAATACTAGTCATGTAATGTGCGTATTTGCTTATCTCTTCACACTGATTAAGAAGCCGACCAAAAAAACAAA
Source organism: Peribatodes rhomboidaria (assembly GCA_911728515.1). Lineage (NCBI taxonomy): Eukaryota > Metazoa > Arthropoda > Insecta > Lepidoptera > Geometridae > Peribatodes > Peribatodes rhomboidaria. The sequence continues at coordinate 7,952,366 of OU452190.1, forward strand.
TATGACGATATTCATTCCCAAATGTGACAGGGGTCACATTTGGTAATGAATATCGTCCGGCGAAGTTTGGGTGTTGTGTTACACCTCTGCCAGCCCCCTGGGGGGGAATGGCTTGACGATAATTTATGTACAACGTTTATTGCTAAGGGGGATAACGTTTTAAGAAAGCTCTTTATCTCAGAAAAAATAACAGCTTCCGTAAAATAACGAGTGAAGCCGAGGAACGTAACTAGTTTCCCAATAAGAATTCAAGCAAGCTACATAATAGTTATATTTATCCTAAACCAATATTGAAACAGCTTAACAATGAACTAAAAACAAACCTCCGATCCCGTAGAGGAAGGATCGTGTGTGGGATTAACTATTCAAATCGAATTACGTTGGCTCGATACTGGACTGAGCTGGATTGAACCGAACACCAGTATGGTAGGAATCTGAAACTAAATTGAAAATTCGTTCAAGAAAATTTAAAAATAGGCTGAATAATTTCACTATGTAAACGGCTGGTATTTATATAGGTTATGTGACTAGGATTATCCTGTGATGAAAACTGAAGTGGTTTTGATATGTTTTGTATTTAACCTCCGACGCAAAAAAAAAAAAAAAAAAAACGACAGGTTGGTATAAGTTTGACGTGTGTGTGTGTGAGTGTGTGTGTTTGTGTGTGTGTGTGTGTGTGTGTGACATCGTAGCTCCCGAACGGAAGAACCGAGTCTGCTTTTGTTTTTTTTTGTGTGAATGGTAAATTAAATTTAAATCATATTAAATTTTGAATGGTTTCTTTATAATATATAGTTTTGTCTATAGTTTTAGTGCAAAACAAAACGTCGCAGAGGTCACCTAGGATGTTATCGAAATTAAAGTCGGAATATTCGACTTTCACTTACGTTTACGTTAGTAATACTTACCTTGTAATAAAAACAATTAAAACAAATGACATTGTATAAGTACCTATCATGCAAATTTCTATCACAGCCATTACCCTAAAGTAATCAATTAAGAAATACTTAGTTTTTAAATTTACATTTTATAAACCGTTTACGGCCGTGACTCGGTCGTCCTCGTCATCATCTAGGGCACGTGTCAGCTCGCATCTAGGACTCATTTGAATTACAAAAAAACTTTTAGCAGCGTAGTTAGTTTAAGAGTCCGGCGACCACTTTAGACTAACTTCGCATTGGCTTAAGGTTTTCCATAGCTATTTCGTCTAGAAGAAGATGACGAGCGAAGAGAGGATTTTTTTTTTTTTATGTAGGATATGTCGGCGTTTGTCTATGTAAAGGGATTTTTGATTTGCTTTGTCTATCTATTGAATAAATCAGTCAAAAGTGACCCCTTACAAATGCGTATATTTTTCATAGTTCTATTTTAGCTTGAGAACGTTTTTTAAAAAGCCAAGAACATGGGGCGGAGATACTGTTAATTTAATTGTACACGCAAAATTTGATCGTAATCTGACAAATGGTTTTCAAGAAATTTGAGAAGCACGTTTGCATGGAAATTTCAGAGCGTCGCGGGACTCTTAAAAACGGTTTTTAGCTTATCTAGCAAAGAAAGAGCTAAATAGTCTCTCATCTCTTTGCTTATTTCTTTTTACTCTGAAACATTCTTTAGGCTTAGTTTAGATTATTTTCTGTTTGTTTATAAAACGTCTGCTCATTTGAAATTTAATAAGCGGGTCGTGTTTGTTCTTCACGAGGTTACACACGGCTACTTTTAGCAGCGATGCAAACGTGCGACATAGTAACATTTTAATCGATACCCAGGCGCGATTCTAAAGATACATTTGTGTGCAAATATGAATCGACACATACACGCAACTATCCTTTTAGACGTGCGCGTTTGTTCTGGCTAAAAATTTTGGATTTACAGATTATTTGACAGTAATCTATAAACTAATCTATAGAAATATTTAATTTGTTTCCAATAATCTAAGACACCTTGTTTTTAATTCAGTATTGTTTATTTTTTGATTTAAAAATTGACAAGATGAAAACAAATCTGAATGAAAATATTTCGTGTCACTCTGTATGCAATGTAATGCAATACATGCAAACGCATCGCGATTGTATCGCATTAGCATCGCGGATTCATTGCGTTTGTATAAGGATTTGGTCTCGTTTGCATAGTGACTATATCGCATTTGAATCGCAACTTCATTGCGCTTGCATAAGAATTTCATCGCGTTTGTGTCGCTTTTGTATCGCAACTACACCAACACGTTGATAGCAGTCCCCGTGTGTAACCGCTCGCATAAACGAGTTTCAGAAGCAAAGTTAATGGTGCGATATGGAACTAATTTTGTGAAACGTTTGTGAAACTGTGTGTAGTTTGTATAAATAACAGTTTACTTGACGATGGCGCAACTATATACTTAGTAGCACGATTAATAAGAAAGCCTTTTTGTTTACTTGTCCTATGTCTAAAATGGAATAGAGACAATTTAAATTTTGAGGCATTTAAAATTTTGGCTTTGTTTTTAACATCAAACAAACACAATTTAGCGGAACACATAATAAACGTATTTTATATTTTGGATTTATTTTTTAATATAAAACAAAGACACTTTAGCAGAAAGATTTAGGTCACACTTTAAACGTAACAATCTTTTGGTCACGAATTAAATATCTGGAAATAAGTGAAAATCACATGAAAGTTGTACCAAAAAAGATCAAAACATTTATTGGTAATGTTCCTGTAATGAAAATATATGTTACGAAAATGCATAACTAATTATGAGTTATGTATTTTCGTAACATTTATTTTCAGTGATTTATAATTTTTTGGTAAAATGTAATATCATACGAGTATTTTACATCTTCATAAGTCGTAACTCATAAATTTTACACTCTAGGTACCTCACGATTCTATAAACCCCATTTATCTGCATTTTGAAAAATTTCAAAACCTGTTTCGACAAGAAAATTGCTGAAAAGAACCTGCTCGCAAAATTTCACAAAAATCGGACCTGTAGAGAAGGACAGCCGGATATACGCCCACAGTATAGGCACACCGGACATACGAAAGTATTTTGCCGAATCTGAAACAGACCAGCTTCGTTCACTAACGCTAACTCAGACAAAAACTCGCTTCTAGCCACTTACATTATTTTTGAAGTGTGCACAAACTTAACTAGTGAAAAACACCCTAAGGTACACTTAAGCACTAAAGTCCCCTAAACACTCTTACCCCCTCCACTCAAGTCACCGAGAATCCTCGATTTTGTCCTCTGTCCGAGGAAAACATAGCGAATGGCAATCTCACTTGAGAGTAAGTAAACAAACTGGACCGCGAGAGATGGACGTACACTATTTATTCAGGACTTCGCGGCAAGAATAGCTTACGAAACTGTTGTCTGTAATAAAATATAGTGAGAGCACAGTATACCAGAAAAAAGAAGAGTAGTAAGAAAATATTCTAGAAGGATTTAATATTACAGCTCTGAAAAAAATAGCTGTTTCTTTTTTACAAGAACGTTTTCTTTGCCAAATCTTGTTTTTCGGCTCAAAGGTATTTTTTTTTTGACGTAGTGGTTTCTTTTTATAAAAATGTTTTTTTCGCTTTCGGTTTTGCTAAAACCTTTTTTATCTAAAAGGCCCGTATACTAAAACCACGCTCAGTCTTGAACCTCGATTAAAAACTAGTTTTACCATCCATAAAACAGTTTTAAATTGAGTGTCATTAGCAAGCGCCGTTTTTGAATACGGTCTTTAATGAATTAAAGTATAAGTTATCATTAATGTCATCACACTTCACACTAATATTATAAATGCAAAAGTTTTTATGGATGTATGGATTTTTCAATCTCGCCAAAACGGCTGAACGGATCTAAATGAAATTTGGGTCACAGATACATTTTAGTTCACTTTTTATTTTATTTATTTGAACAAAATCCACAGCTCTCAATAAAACATAAATTTAACTTACATAGATTATAGTCATTATTAAATTAGATTAGTGTGAGAAACGCTCAACATAGACGTGATTTTCGTGCCTGCCGCTAGATGGCGTACAAACCGGAGGAATTTGAAAATGGCGCACTTCACTCTTAATTCAAACTTATTTAACCGGAAGGCGCTGCTTGTCTACAAAACCAACTTTAATTCACTTCCTTGAGTAATGGTCGCCAAATCTATTCGGACGAGGGAGGCAACATCCGTTTCGGTCGACCAATCGTGGCAAGGCACCGGGGTGTGCTTGGAAAAAACGTGGTCGCGCCATGGCGCGCCACTTTTTGGGCGCGCTCCTCACTTTGCTTCGTGACATCGCATCGGCAGCATCGGGATAAAAGTATAAAGTGGAATAATAAGCCAGATAGGCATAGAAGTTATAAAGTGAATCTATCTGAACCAGTGAATCTAAAAGCTAAGTACTAATATCTAATAAGTTAAGTAATTGTGCGTATGTTTATTAACGTGAATTGCTCATAGCGATTGCTACGATAGTGTTAACAGTTGATTCCTTGTGAGTTTACACGATTTTGGTTACAATATGTTTAAAGTTTTGCTAGTATAAAATGCGTTATTAACTTAGTGCCCGTTGGTGATAACTTTAAGTTTGTGATAGTATCTACTATCACAAACTTAACGACTTTAAATTTCACCATTTGAGTTTTAGTAACAGCATTCTTATAATTTCTCATTTATACCTTTTGTGTTTTATATCACATTATATTATACCTGGGGCCTATTAATTATTACTACTATTGACTTAGGTCACATCTTACTATACTATGATTTATGGTTGTGATTATTAGTTTTATGATTATTAATTGCTTATGATTAGTAATTGCTGATAAATAATAAGTGTAATTATGTGGCAGGAATTAATATAAAAGTAAATGATGTTCATTACTACTGGGTGGTTTTATTTCTAGTCCTAATGTCTTAACAATTTTCAGAAGTGGGATAACTCTCGGTCACGCAGTTCTGTGTGGTGGGACTCGAAGAGAGAACGAGGTCGAGTTAGAGGAGCTTCATGCAGTCGATCTCCTAGCGACAGTGCATCACGCCGCGAGTCAAGCAGATGGCGGCCGCGACATCCAGAAGTTCCCGAGCCGCGGGCCTCCTCGACGCCTAACTTCAGGGATTATCCGGATCAATCTGGTAGGATCCATCCATATCTGTCTAATATAGTAGTGAAAGCTGACATAGTGCCAGAATTTGATCGTGGAAAAACACTACCCGCTTTATAATGGTTAAAAAAAAAAAAAAAATTAACAATGGTTAACAATGGAACGTAAAAAGCTATAATATGCAAGCTCGATTATCTGGCAAAATTGTGACATAATGCGTTAAATTCTTACGAGTTTTCTTGGCATGAATGGAATTTTTTTTTTTTTTTTTTTTTTTTTTTGTTTTTGAAGCCTTTCCGCAGAATACAGACTTTGCAGCATTCAGAAAAATGTTAGGAAGAAGAAAATAGCCCAATGAGACTATGACTCATTAAGTCATTAAGGGTTATTCGAAAACAAAATTTTGCTTTGCTTTTGCTTATCAAATGTGAGGTAGTAGGAGAAAAGCCGTGTCCTGCATTATCGAAGTCTTACCTTTTCACCTCAAAACTTTAGCTAGAGTAGGAAATCGTCGGACTCCAGGAGAGTTGTTCTCTAAGGATCTCTGCATGAATGATGACAAGCAGTGGTTGCTAACTTATCCACAAAGGATTTTTCATCGATTTCCTGATTCAGCTAGATATAGCAGCAGCTGCACCGTTCAAGGACCCAACCGTGTCATACACTCGTTTGAGCTCAATTGTAAATTGTAATGCTATTTATAATGATAGGAAACCTGTGTCCTGCTATCTTTGCAACGAATCTGGTCACATTGTTCAATTCTGTTCAAAAATCCTCTGCTAAGCCTGCAACTAGGTGTGGTAACTGCGGGAAAGGCAATCACAAAACTGTTTCTTTAAGAAGGTGAACGTCGTCGAAATTTCGCGGGTAAAGGAGTGCTATTTTAAGGATGTAACTCTTAATGGTCCGAAGGTCACTACTTATATGGGCACTGGGCGCAGATATGAATGTGCTGTAATATTAGGCGTACCATTGGCCACGTGAGATTTTTTTTAGTAAGAGGTTTTAACGGTCTCCCCATAAAAGGTTCGTGGACAAGCGGCGGTCTCCGTTGTAATTGATCTAAAATTCGTTGCAGACGTTGTCGTTACTGATGCGCCCCTCAATTTTGCCGACGTTTCTATTGGTCAACCAAATTTAATAATGAGCAAAACAGGTTCAGTGTTTGGGACTCGAGTTACACTTGAAAGCGTTAAAAGCATCGATTCCGAAATTAGCATGATTGATACTTTCAAAGAACTCGATAAAGTTTAGCTCTTTTCTTTCAGGGATAACGCTATTCTGCCAAAGTCTTTAATGTACGTGGAGGTTTACAGTGACACTCATCTCGAAAGTCCAGCCGTTATATTTGTCAATTCTCGATATGTTCTTACAAAAATACTAGATATTCCTGCGTCGGTATTTTGCTCTCCAGTTAAAACTGTGCCAACCACTAACTACTGTGATAGGCCCTTTGCCGATTAAAAAGGGTTCCTTGTTAGTATTTATTTCAGCTGAAGCTGATGACCGTGGCATGACAGGGACTGAGGGACTGAGGAAAAGACTCTTGATGAGATGCAATCTGTCATCGGTATTGATATCGATAAGGTTAACTGCGGCTCTACTGATTCTAAGGTCACACAAGAGTTGACCAAATATTTTCAGGAACCTACAGATTGGTTTTTCGGCAGATACGTTGGAGCTAAGTGCAACAAACAATCTTTAGAACTCAATTCAGACAGACCTTTTTGTTACAGACCTTAGCGATTGTCGTTTGCAGAAAAAGTTAATAAATGGCATAATTAGAGAATCATCATCAAATAATGCTAGTTCTATAGTTCTAGTTAAAAAGAAATTTTACCGAATTCCAGTTGCTGAAGAATCTATGTATAAAAACTGGTCTTGTCACTCCAGAGGGCCATTTTGAGTTTCAGTGAATTCCTCTTGGTTTGACTAACTCACCGGCAGGTTTTCAGCGACTCATTGACAAAATTTTCGCTTCCCGGCGCTATGACAAGTTACTTCTATAAATTATCATATTGACGAAGTATTATTACCTACTAAGTATTACGGCCTGGATCTTTTAAGATTAACTTTAGAGATCATTAGAGACGCCGGGTTAACTTTAAATTTAGAAAAGTGTTTCTTCCTGCAGGATAAAATCGACTATTTAGGTTACGAGATCAATGCAGACGGAATTAGACCTGGAAGCAAGAAGATTGAAGCTGTAGCAAATTACAAAGAGCCAGGTAATCAACATGAGTTGAGAATGTTTCTTGGTCTGACAAGCTACTTCAGGAAATTCGTTCAGAACTACGCGAACATTAGTTTTGACTTGTACAAATTACTGAAAAAATACGGTGTGAGGGTGGGGTCTGGAACAACAGGCAGCATTTGACAAGCTGAAGGAGGTACTAACATCAAGGCCAATACTGTCTCTTTTTCGTAGCGAAGGTGACATCGAAGTTCATTCTAGCAGTAAAGGTTTGGCCGGCATTCTTCTGCAAAAACAAGATGGTCATTTTAAACCTATAGTTTATTTCAGTCGTAAAACTAGTAATGAGGAAGCTATGTACCATTCATATGAACTTGAAGCATTGGCGGTCGTTGAATCCATTAGGAGATTTAGAATATATTTGTTTGGTAAGAAATTTAAAGTCGTTACAGATTGTGCAGCTGTAAGATACTCGTATACCTTCTTAAAAAAGGATCTAATGCCACATAGACGCTCTTAGTCGGTTTCCAGTAGATGCAGCTCCAGTGGTTGACGTAAACGTTCTAGATATCTTTGATGGGATTGTATGCCTTCAAAATCAAGATGATAAAATTCGAATAATCAAAGCTAAGCTTGAGTCCGGTAGCGATGAAGTGTTGAGTAAAGATTACCTGATAAACGATGGCAGACTTTACAAAATTATAAAAGATGGCGTGGAGCGATTGGTAGTACCTAAATATGCAAGGTAGAATGTATTGAGAAAGTATCACGATTGTATAGGGCATCCAGGACTAAAACGCTGCGAGCAGATCATCAGGGAAACATTTTGGTTCGCGGGCATGACAAGGTTCATACGTAAGTACGTTAATGCATGTTTAGATTACCTTTACAAAAGGAGTCAGTACGGGCGTCCCGAAGGAGAACTTCACCCAATACAGAAAGTCCCAGAGCCAATGCACACTGTGCACGTGGACCATTTAGGCCCATTCTGCAAGAGTCGAACAGGTAATAGCTATTTATTGATGATGGTTGATTCATTTACGAAATTTGTATGGTCTGTCCCAGTTAAATCCACAAAAAGTCTCGAAGTAACTGCATCGTTGGAAAATGTATTTTGTTCGTTTGGTTACCCAGAAAGAATATTTCAGACAGCGGGTCTTGCTTCAAAAGTTATCGTTTCAAGCAATTCTGCTTGGATAACCAAATCGAGCACATCCTCAATGCAGTGGCTTGTCCACGTGCTAATGGTCAGGTTGAAAGATATAATCGGACTTTACTTGATTCGTTAAATACTAGTGTAGAAAACGAAAGGGAATGGGATATTCGAATTCCAAACATCACTTCGGGGATGAATAACTTACAACACTCATCTACGGGGTTTTCACCCTACAGGTTAATGTTTAGCGCATCCCGGAGCAGATATCAAGGTATGGGTAGTAATTATTTTGATAGCGAGAGTTCGGCTGAAAAGGTGAAAGAGGCAGCTTCTGCAAATTTGAACAAAACTTCAGAAAACATACGTAAGTATTTCAACGATAAACGCAAGCCGCCAACCAAATTTACTGCCTTAGTATCGTATGACTCGATAAAGAGATTCGAAGGCATTCGTTCAGACTCTACCACAGGTGATAGTGAAGTAGACAGTACTGAAGAGTTAATAGATTTATTAGAAAGATAAACCTGATCATAAAGATGATTACGATGAAAATAAAACCAAAATAGTTGATTTATTGAAAGACTTGTTTTACAAGATTGGACTGTAAAGTTAACATGGTGAAGTTAACATGGTGAAGTTAACATGGTGAAGTTAACATGGAGAAGTTAACATGGTGAAGTTAACATGGTGAAGTTAACATGGTGGAGTTAACATGGTGAAGTTAACATGGTGAAGTTAACATGGTGAAGTTAACATGGTGAAGTTAACATGGTGAAGTTAACATGGTGAAGTTAACATGGTGAAGTTAACATGGTGAAGTTAACATGGTGAAGTTAACATGGTGAAGTTAACATGGTGAAGTTAACATGGTGAAGTTAACATGGTGAAGTTAACATGGTGAAGTTAACATGGTGAAGTTAACATGGTGAAGTTAACATGGTGAAGTTAACATGGTGAAGTTAACATGGTGAAGTTAACATGGTGAAGTTAACATGGTGAAGTTAACATGGTGAAGTTAACATGGTGAAGTTAACATGGTGAAGTTAACATGGTGAAGTTAACATGGTGAAGTTAACATGGTGAAGTTAACATGGCGAAGTTAACATGGCGAAGTTAACATGGCGAAGTTAACATGGCGAAGTTAACATTGTGAAGTTAACATTGTGAAGTTAACATGGCGAAGTTAACGTGGCGAAGTTAACGTGGCGAAGTTAACGTGGCGAAGTTAACGTGGCGAAGTTAACGTGGCGAAGTTAACGTGGCGAAGTTAACGTGGCGAAGTTAACGTGGCGAAGTTAACGTAGTAAAATTAACATGGTCAAATTCTAGAGCTCAAAATACTGTAGTTGTTGTTAAGTTAATGGGCAGAAAAAAAAACTTGTTGCAAGTTTGATTAACAATGAGACTACGTTAAAAAAAAGATGACTGGTGTACTTATATTACTTCCTTTGCATATTTACCTATTAACAGCATTTCAGTGAGCTTATCAAAATGAATAGGGTATAGATTTTTTTTTAATGTATGATATGTACCCCATGTTTTCTTTCTTTGCAGAGACGCAAAGATGTCAGGATGGACGAGTGTGAGAAACGCTCAACATAGACGTGATTTTCGTGCCTGCCGCTAGATGGCGTACAAACCGGAGGAATTTGAAAATGGCGCACTTCACTCTTAATTCAAACTTATTTAACCGGAAGGCGCTGCTTGTCTACAAAACCAACTTTAATTCACTTCCTTGAGTAATGGTCGCCAAATCTATTCGGACGAGGGAGGCAACATCCGTTTCGGTCGACCAATCGTGGCAAGGCACCGGGGTGTGCTTGGAAAAAACGTGGTCGCGCCATGGCGCGCCACTTTTTGGGCGCGCTCCTCACTTTGCTTCGTGACATCGCATCGGCAGCATCGGGATAAAAGTATAAAGTGGAATAATAAGCCAGATAGGCATAGAAGTTATAAAGTGAATCTATCTGAACCAGTGAATCTAAAAGCTAAGTACTAATATCTAATAAGTTAAGTAATTGTGCGTATGTTTATTAACGTGAATTGCTCATAGCGATTGCTACGATAGTGTTAACAGTTGATTCCTTGTGAGTTTACACGATTTTGGTTACAATATGTTTAAAGTTTTGCTAGTATAAAATGCGTTATTAACTTAGTGCCCGTTGGTGATAACTTTAAGTTTGTGATAGTATCTACTATCACAAACTTAACGACTTTAAATTTCACCATTTGAGTTTTAGTAACAGCATTCTTATAATTTCTCATTTATACCTTTTGTGTTTTATATCACATTATATTATACCTGGGGCCTATTAATTATTACTACTATTGACTTAGGTCACATCTTACTATACTATGATTTATGGTTGTGATTATTAGTTTTATGATTATTAATTGCTTATGATTAGTAATTGCTGATAAATAATAAGTGTAATTATGTGGCAGGAATTAATATAAAAGTAAATGATGTTCATTACTACTGGGTGGTTTTATTTCTAGTCCTAATGTCTTAACATTAGATTGAAGTCGCAAGAACTAAAGCGCTTTAATCTCTTCTCTTTTCTCACAAGTAAGAAAGTTATTCGTACAATCATTTATAATAAAAGAAATGCAGAAAATAAAAATACGATTGCGCTGTTGTAAATGTATAGATATTACCTAGTTGTAAGTCAAAATTTGTGAGAGACTAATTTATTTATTCTTTGAAAAAATAATGCCCCTCAGTTTCTTGCCTGTTCTTCTGAGTAGAGGCTCTTTTTCTAAACAAGGCGGTTGAGTCTATTAAAAAACTGACGTTCATAAGTGTATCTTCGATACCCAAATTGAATAAAAACGTTTTTACTTTGACTTTGACTTTGTGATGTTTAATATTTAGAAAGTTTAAAACTAATGTGAATAGTAAACGTGTCTCAATGCCTCTCTGTATCCACTGTGCGCTAGTAAATGCGCTAGTTTATCTCTGCTCGCCTGTACCAGTAACACTCACAAATTGTATTTTTGTACTTAAGGGACTTGTTACCTTCGAAGGGGTTATTAAGATAAGATTATACACTAGTTTATATAAGAAAGTTGCAATAATTGTTTAAAAGAGATTCAGTGGTGAGTTAAAAAAGTTCAAGTTCTAGTAGACATGAAGAGTTGTTTATTTATTCTAAACTTTTATAATTAATCTTAATCAGTTAATCATTATTTTTCAGTAATGTCAAAAGGGTCATTTAGGGTTTATTTATATATTATTTATGAACAATAAAATCAATGAGTAAAAAAAAGATACTATGTAATAATGAATTTAAAAAAAAAACTTCAATTGAATGCTACGTCGTAGACATATGCTACGTGGTAGATGTTAGCTCCAACGTAGTCGTGAGACACGACTTCAGCGTTCTTTTGTGCTACGAAGTTTAGCGCAGAACTTCGAACAACACTGTTATAATGAGAATTTAATAATAATTTTCAATTAAGTGTGTCTTGGAATACGTCATTAGGAGTAGCATTTAGACTAACTACCGTGTCTACCGTGTCTATGTCTCAGGTTCACATCAGAAATTAATTGTAAAAAGTTGCGTTATGCATGTTAAACAGGCCTCTAAATGAATCATATATCATTTGGCATATTCCCGTGTAATATTGCGATGGTTTTCAGGTTCAGCCGCCGACGCTGCGTGACCGCGAATACTATTGCCATGCAATAAGGTTCATGGTCGCTTAGCGTCGGCAGATGCAGCTAAAAATCATCGTAATAAGAGGTCACATAATGGGCCGAGGCCTATAAAGTTATTTTAATAATATCTCTTTTACGTAACTTACGTAACTTTCACTAGCTAAGTATTTAACTGTATTTATTTTCGAGAATTATAGAACTTTAAAATAATAAAAAAATACAATCTCTTGGAGGGCAAGAACTCTAGGGAGTAATTTACTCAAATACCTATGTACTTAGATAAATCTTAAAAACAATTGAAAAACCAAGTAATTACATTACGGCTCCTTTATTATAAAAACAGATAAATCATAACCTGCTTTTCTATTAAAATTCTTAAGCTCCTAAATAAGTGAATTAGACCATAAAACTGTATAAATACTTAAAAGGACTAAAACAATTTGCATGAACGAAGTAGAATATTATGCGAAATGTTATTATGCGCTATTCTCCTACCGAATATACCATTTTCAACGTGTTGTACGAAGTAAGTGCTGTGTGCTAATGCAAGCTAATCTTGTAAGGATTTAAATGTATTCAAATGCTCTTCTCTAGTGCTGGGAACTCACTAGGGCGGTGTATCCCTGTAACTCAGCTTTGCACTCTCTTTAGCGGCAAGCCAGACAGAAAGAACGTAAGACGAACAAGACACTGAAGGGATGCAGGCGCGGTGTCCTTTTAATGTACTTTCATAAAAATGTATGGAAGAGACGCGACGCTACACATATAGAGAAGACGGAACGCTGACACGACGCTTCTCGTTTTGTATGAAGGTGATATGTCTATGCTGCCTTCGTGTTTCGTCCTCGTCTTATGTGTTCTGTCTGGCCAGCGCCTTAGACACATAGCCATTTAGCTCTTTAGACAGTGTGCCACTAATCCCCTTCTCAATACCCTCTTGTACCACTTACGACAATCATGTCTTTGAGTTGAGGACTAAATTCGATGCAAGCGAATAACAAGGATCGTCTTCCAAGAAGATCGTCTAGCTAGCTCATTCAAAGTTATGTTAAGTAAGTGACGCTTGTTAAGTAATCCCAATGCGTCAAATTGACATAGGCTATAGAAATGTGACGTCTATTGTCAACTTGTACAATCATCATAGTATTAGAGCGATGTTAGTTAGCTAAAGAAACTATTTTGTGGATATCAGAAAATAAAAAAACATTTTATTAAAATGAAAGCATGTCTAAGTTGAAGCAGAGACCCTTCGCTCACCAACGCCCGCTCGGTCGATCTAGCGCCCCTGGCGGAAACGTTAGGATAAATTTATAAAGCCAAACGAAAACTAAAAAAGTTTACGTTCATTATCAAAACTCATGGTAAGGAAATCTTTTGATAAATCAGTTATACATACCATGTTTTGTTTTAATTAAATATCAAAATACACTTTAGTTATATATCCCATAATATTTGTTGACCATAAGTCAATAAAATCCATCGTGGGTCGTAATATGCTCACGTCGTTAATCTTTCGGTTCCCAACAAAAACTAACTAACGGTAGTTCGCAGTATGAGTCTTCCCAGATTATTGCCATTCACCATTATTTGCTACCAGACACCCTAACATGCATTGTGCCATACTACTGTGATAATCACGGTAGAAGAACAAGAAGATATATGAATTATATCTTTATCAGTTATCCTGATCGTAGACGGTTACGTTCAGGCTGAAAACGCCTAGAAAACGTCTAGTTTGCTAAAACGTCCATGTCGCATTACGTATAGTAAAACAATGTACAGTGTCCATATAGTCCAGTGTGTATAGTAAAAAAACGTCTAGTATCAAAAAGCCTACATCCGAAAACGTCTAGTTTGCTAAAACGTCCATGTCTAGTTACGTCTAGTCCAACAATGTCCAGTGTCTTATAACGTCTAGTATCGAAGTCTACTTCCGGAAACGTCGTGTCTCAAAATGTCTATTCCGAAATTGTCTAGTCTCTAGTCCTATATTGTTTAGTCCTCACAATGCGTTGCCAACCCGTAGAGGAGTTAGCAGACAACTTTTTTTTTTTTAATTAAAATTATTTTAATTTTAAAACCGACTTTCAAATAAGAGGAGGTTCTCAATTCAACTGTATGTTTTTTTTTGTCTGTTATGTTACGCGATTATTCCGCTAATTGTAAATAGATTTTAATGATTATTTTTTTATGATTTTTTTATGATTGGTTGGTAGACCATATTTTAGAGGTGGTCAATATAAATGACTAGCTATGCCCCGCGGTTTCACCCGCGTCCCACAGGAACCGTTATTATTTTTCGGGATAACATCTTAATTTCTTCTTTCTAGAGAAGATATAAATGTTATCGAAATCAGTCAAGCAGTTTTGTAAATATCAACAAGAGTTTAATAATTGTTTACATGGATGACGAATTACAGGGTGATAAGTCGCTTTTTTAAGGTTTGCTTTTTTTTTTTTTATACACAACTAAAAAATAAAAAAATAATAACTAAGAGCTGCAACTATTTAGTATTATCTATCAATAATAATTTGTAAACTACGTACTTATAGGTCGTTTTTTTATTTTTAAATACGCCAATTTCATATTATTCTGAACCTCTATCTTCGCTATAGATTCTTATTTTTATTCTAAGCGTTTCAAGTCAACTTTTCCTGTAAGAACTGCAGAGGTGTGGAACTCGTTGCCTGCGTCTGTCTTTTCACCTAAATACATTGCGGGGGTGTTTAAGAGTAAAGTGAATAGGTATCTCCTAGGCAAGCGTGTTACACCTTCGATCACGTCGACGCTTCCCATCAGGCGAGTCAGTGGTCAAACGCATGCCTAGTTTGTTGTAAAAAAAAATTAGGATTTTACTGTATACTTGCGCCCTATGGTTTACTCGCTTCCTTGCGTACAGAGGGCCTACCATGACGGTATATAAGTTTTGCCATGATAGTTACGTTTTGTTTTCGACGAGAGGGATCTTATGAAAGAAAAAATTAAGACATTATCCCGAAAAATATGACGGTTCCTTTGGGACGCAGGTGAATCCGCTTGTCTGATTACCTGATTTATGCATAGGTTTGATAGACACATGCGCGTTTATGGTACAGCAGTATGCTTTTTGGGGACACTTGTGACGTGTAACATTAGACTTTTTCACTAACAATTGTTACACATTACAACTTATAAGTGTACCTAACGTGTAACAATTGTTAGCGAACAGCTGGCTCATGGTAGCCTAGTTTTCCTCCACAATGGCTCGCATGCGGATGGGATTTAACGTTGAAACGGAGCTAGGTATTTCAATAAGTTGCTTTTTGCTTAATTTTATATTGGTAGTTACGCCCTGCAGTTTTACCCGCTCCAACTTACAGGGACTGCTTTTTCTGTTTCTGGCATAATACTACAGTACCTGGATGACCGAGCTTTGCTCGGTCGGTATAATTGATTTTAGTCTAACCTCAAAGCAAACACTCATTGACTTCGTGTTACTTAGCAACGCCATCTGCTGTTGTGTCGTTAAAGCAATTAGTTGCTCACAAAAAATAAAGTCAAAGTCAAAGTCAAAGTCAAAATGTTTTTATTCAATTTAGGTATCAAAGATACACTTATGAACGTCAAAGTTATTTAAATAGACTCGACCGCCTTGTTCGGATAAAAAGCCTCTACTCAGAAGAACAGGCAAGAAACTGAGGGGCATTATTTTTTCAAATAATAAATAAATTAGTCTCACAAATTTTGGCTTACAACTAGGTAATATCTATAAATATTAGTGGCTACTTGGCGGAAGTGGAAGGCTCCAGACATCTTTATCTTCTAAATAATTCTTAACCTTATAATATCCTCTTTTCATTAATGTAGTTTTTACATGTGATTTGAATTTTCCCTCGGTGAGCCCTGTTATATTTTTCGGGATTTTATTGTAAAAACTAACGCAGTTGCCTAAAAATGACTTTCTTGACTTAGTCAGTCTAAATCTCTGTACAGCTATCCTATCCTTATTTCTAGTGTTATAATTGTGATAGTCACTGTTCAATTTAAATTTATGTAGATTTTTGCGAACGTGCATAATATTTTCAAAGATATATAAAGAAGGTAAAGTTAAAATATTTATTTCTTTAAATAAATCTCTCAATGATTCACGGGGACCCATTCCGTAGATAGCGCGGACCGCTCGCTTTTGCAAAATAAAAATGGCCTCCACTTCAGCAGCTGATCCCCACAGCAAAATGCCATATGACATTATGCTGTGGAAGTAAGCAAAGTAAACCATCCGAGCTGTAGCTATATCCGTCAGTTGCCTAATCTTGCGAACCGCATAAGCAGCAGAACTAAGTCTCCCAGACAGAGCACTAATATGTGGACCCCATTGCAGTTTGGAATCAATGCTTATACCCAGGAACACCGTCGCCTTGTCTATGTTAAGTTTATCGCCCTCAAGCATTACGTTTGGTTCTATATATCTAACATTAGGCATGGAAAACTTTAAACACTTAGTTTTTTTTGCATTTAGTAACAAATTGTTCGCAGCGAACCATCTCGAAATAATAGTCAGTACGTTGTTCACATGCACAAGTTCACTATCTTTCCTATCTGTTCTAAAAATAAGAGATGTATCATCAGCAAATAGAACTATGTCTGTAAGGTCCTTAACCATATACGGCAAATCATTTATATACGCCAAAAATAAGAACGGGCCTAAGATAGAACCTTGTGGTACTCCCATTGTAACTAAAGATCCGGAAGATGTGACGCCATTAATTCCCACTTTTTGTTGTCTATCAGTTAAATATGACTCGACAAGATCTAGAGCGATTCCACGAATTCCGTAGTGGTGTAATTTACGGATCAAGGTGCGGTGTTCTACACAATCAAACGCTTTGGAAAGATCACAAAAGACACCGATGGCATCCTGTGAACTCTCCCAAGCTTCCATCACATGCGTAACTAATCGAACTCCCGCATCTGTTGTTGATCTACTTTTCGTGAAACCGAACTGATTTTCGTTTAATATACTGTGTATGTTAAAGTGACACAACAGTTGATTAAGTATAATCTTTTCAAATATTTTACTCAAAGCCGGAAGCACAGAGATGGGTCTGTAATTCGAGGGATCTGACTTACTACCCGATTTGAAGATAGGGGTAATTTTGCTGTTTTTCATTAAATCGGGAAATGTGCCTCTGTCAATACACATGTTAAATATGACCATGAGGTGTGGTGCAATAGTTTCTATTAAAGACTCTAACACTTTTACTGATAATCCCCATAAATCTTCACTAGATTTAACTCTTAAGCTTTTGAAAGTTTTGATAATTTCAGAGATGGAAGTGTATCTGAACCGAAAGTCTGGTATATCCCGCGAGAAGTGTTCTTTTAGAAAAGCACCTGCATCATCTGGAGACGAGTTAAGCGTTTTGGTGGCATCAAAGGGTATGCTAGAGAAGAAATGTTCAAAAGAGTTGGCTACCGATTTTGCATCAGAAACCGGCTGATTCTCAACTACCAGCGTAAATTCTGAATCCCTCGACTTACTTTTTCCCGTCTCTGTGTTGATGGTCTTCCAGACAGCTTTTATTTTATTATCGGATTTTTGAATTTTATCTTTTATAAACAAAGCTTTAGCGCGAATGCAAACCGACTTAAAAGTTTTCGAGTATTTTCTAACATAGTCATGAAAATCCTTACTAGATGTCAGAGATTTCTTGTTATATAAATCATACATAACATCTCTACTTTTTCGTATACCTCTGGTCGCCCAGTCACTAAACTGTATTTTTTGGTTGAATTGAATCTTCTTCTTTGGACAAATTTCATTAAATTCATTGCTAACTATTTTAAATAATTTTTCATAACTGTCATTAGGGTTATTGACAGAAAAATCAGTTAAAATAAGTTTCGACTCTATGCAATTATTTAGTCGTTTTAACCTACCTTTCGTTAATGGTCTACACTCAACTAAAGATGGTTTCTTTATTTTATCAATTTCAAATTTAATTGCAAGGCCCTTGTGATCTGACCTGACTCCGTTAAAAAGTGATAAATCTTTTGTTTTACAACTTGAGAAAATATTGTCTATGCAAGTAGATGAGGTCTCAGTTACTCTAGTTGGCTCGCAGAAAAGATAGTTTAAATTAAATGCTTTAAATAAAGAAATTAGATTAATTTTATCCGTAGAATTGACTAAAATATCTATATTGAAGTCTCCGCAAACCAAAATAGATCTATTTGATTTAGAAAGTTTCTTTAGTACGCACTCCGCATTGTTGACATAAAATGATTGAAGTTAGATGCTGGTGGTCGATAAACACATAATATTATGTGCCTGTCCATTTCCGCACAAGCAATTTCACAGACACGTTCAACAGAATAGCCCCTTATGTCAGAGCGTTCCTTATATTTCATGTTATTTTTAAAAAGAATAATACAGCCTCCTCCTTCAGCGGATACTCTGTTAAACGCACTGGCCACCTGAAAATTTGTAACATTAAATAGCATTTTATTTGATTTTAACCAAGTTTCAGTGAAACATAAAATATCAAAATTATACTTATCTAATAAAAGTTCTATTTCTAAAATTTTGCCAGAGAAGCGGTTTATGTTTTGATAAAAAAGTGAAATGTCCACACACTTCTCTGTTGTCTCACTTAAAAGTTTAAACTATTGGTCACAGTTATGTTATTAGTACATTTACTAAAAACTGTGACCTTATCTTTGTAAATAATAATAGTAGTAATAATAGTTTTGTAATAATAATAGTTTTATTATTCGCCAATAGATGTCAAGAAGAGTCTTATTTTTCAGTTGAGACTACTCAAACGCCTCCTTTTTGTTATTTTTCTTCCAAGTTTATGTTTAAGTTAATTATCGATAAAACACGAATAAAATGACATTTTCTAAAAATGATTCCTAGCTAGATCGATTTATCGCCCCCGAAACCCCTTATATACTAAATTGCATGAAAATCGTTGGAGCCGATTCCGAGATTCCAATTATATACGAGTATATAATACAAGAATATATATATATATAATAAATATATAATATATATATATATATATATACAAGAATTGCTCATTGAAAGATATAAGATAATTGTAATAAAGCCCCCGACATCCATTTTCGTCAACACCGATGGTCATCACACAGCTAAGAACTCCCTACGAATTCACCATTCTAACAAAAAAAAAAACAAAATTGATTCATTTGTTCCGGAGCAAAAATTCCACACACACACACACACCCACATGTCAAACTTATGAAACCCCGTCGTTTTTGCGTCGGGGTTCAAAACTAGCCTATTACTTTTTTTACTTTTACTAAAACAAAATCCGACAATAAATTACGTCAAGGTGTTCTCTAGTGCAGTCTAAACTACGAATTAACAAGCAACAATATGCTTGTTCATTCGTATTTATATTCGTATAACGTTCTTACATAATATGTACGTGCATATTGCAACTAAGTTACCTACATAATAGATAAATAGATAGAAATAGATGAATCCAAAAATGAAAAAAACAAATCTTTGGAAACTACTTACCATCAAATCAGTTATTGCCAACATTTTTTTTACAAAACTTTAACCAATTTTTATTTATATTCTAGCGTATTTCCGCTTTAACGTCGCATTAATCATTCGTCGCATTATTTTCACATTAATTGGCAATTTTGACATTTAATTTACCTACTTAATTTTTTTTTTATTTTAATTTTTACTTTATTTATTTGACATCTATTTTATCTAAGATTGACATGTACCAAATGCAAATAACTTTTTTAACTTTAATTTTGATATTTTTTTTAATTTGTGATGTATTGTGTGTAAATGAATTCTTAATATAGACATGGTCTGAAATAAATGATTATTATTAAGTACGCCAAAGAATATGCGTTCCCATTAACACTAAAAATATACACTAATACACTAGAGATTGGTTAAGAGTAAAAGTTTTGAAGATGAACTTTCGCAACGAAACGCCTGATTCAATCAACTATTTTTTCGACAACATCTCCTATTTTCTGCAAAAATCACCTTCACTTTGAGCTGTCAAAACTTGTTGGAACCATCCGCAAAACCGCAATAGAAAAATGTTCCCTTGTGTCGCATCGCACTGAATAGCATTATTGAGAAAGTTTGCGTCGGATGTGGGCCACGTGTGTCCATATAGTCCACACGCTAGTATCTAACTGAACGACATGTTGGCTGCAAGTTGTGAGGCTGGCGTGGGGTCACAATGTCAATTGCAGTCGTGGAAAATAACATGAATAGAGGTGAACAAAAACTGTTGAGTAACTCTGATAATGAGAAGAGTGTGGGCGGGGTGAGTAACAACGAGTTTGTATTATTTTAGTTCGAGTTATTTCTATAGTTTGTTAGACACATAACATACTACTTAAAACAATAATATACTCTACCAGGTATATCATTCTGAGGCAAAAAAGGTCACGTGAGCAACACTTAGAGACGTCAATCGACGCAAATAATAAGCAAGGACGAAATAATATATGTCATTCAAATGAGTATATTCAATACAAAAAGTTCGAAAGAGACGATGCCAAGGACGAGTGAAGGACGAGTGTTGGTTCCCAGAATGCAAAACCTAGTTTTTTTCAGATCATGGTTAGACATAGCTTGATTCCCGGGACAGCTATCAAGATAACATTTTTGTAGTTGTGGAAATGTCATCAAATCAACTTCAAGTTCCAAAAAGTTTCAAGTCAACTTTTCTTGTAAGAACTGCAGAGGTGTGGAACTCATTGCCTGCATCTGTCTTTCCATCTAAATACAATTCAGGAGTGTTCAAGAATAAAGTGAATAGGTATCTCCTAGGCAAGCGTGTTACACCTTCGATCACGTCGACGCTTCCCATCAGGCGAATCAATGGTCAAACGCATGACTAGTCTGTTATAAAAAAAAAAACAAGATAACATATTTACAACTATAAAATGTCCTCTCGATTGCTGTCTCGTGAATCAAGCTATGCATGATCAAAAAAAAAACAAGGTGTAGCATTTCGGTACCACACACATAATGACGTGACTCGTCATTGCCATCGGTCTCTTTCGAACTATTTGTTAATGACCTAATTCGGTCTCGCTTAAGCATCGATTGACATCACTACATATGTATTGCCCATGTGACTGAATGCTACACCTGGCGGAGTATATTACTTTTTTTGACTGCCTCGGTGGCTCAGTTGGTAGTGATCCTACCTTCTGAGCTTGGGGGCGTGGGTTCGATTCTTACCTAGGGCAAACATTTATGCGATGAACATTTGTGTTAGTTTTATGTCTGGGTGGTAATATGTATTTAAAAGTATCTAAGTATGTGTATCAGTCTCTGGCAGCCATAGTACAAGCTTTGCTTAGTTTGGGGTCAGGCGACTGTGTGTGGAAGTGCCCCGAATTATTATACCATGAAGCTATATTTAATGAACTATGGTGTAGATATACATAAGGTACATCCAAACATTCTAGCTCATTTTGTTAATGCGAAAGTAAGTTTGTTCGTTTGTTACGCTTTCACGCCTCCACATATCATAATGAAATACACACACGTTGTCGGGTGTATAAAGAAGAGGACATAAGATACCTTTCACCTCTAAAAAAACAGTTCTTTCGATGAAACGCGGGGTGCAACTATAGTATTTCTATAATTGCACCCTAATTTCATTACGTAGGTACCAAACTAAGTAATAAGTACTGTGTTATTCGGGTGACCGAGCTCCCTTTCAGGATGATAATGTATATCTATAGAGAAAATACCTTATACCTACATCCTACGAATCAATACATACTCGAAACTCCTCTACCTTTTTGTTAACGTGGGTAAATTTTACGCAATATGAAAATTACCCTCCGATTTGAAATTTAAATTTATGGCTTGTTCTACTTATCCCCCGGCTACGTTAGGGTGCAACCGGCTTATTAGGGATTTTTAGGGCTGGTTAGGCGATTTAATACATCTCACTTGATATAGAATAATAGTGTGATTTAAAAAGGATAACCACACCTTCGAAATCAAAAGAGTGTCGAGTTACAGTTATTAGGGACAGCCTGTTTTAGAAATGCAGTGATCATAATTCATTTGGTTAAGGGCTAGAGTTATTAGGTAAAGTGTTTTTCAGTGCGTTATTCGGGATTTCATGTTTAGGCGCTGCGTATTGGAGTCTAGCGTAAACAAGTTCCATTGGACCTCTCTCTTTCTCTCTTCTCTTTTACCATTTACTAAACTAGTCTGACGGAACAAAGTTATCTGCATCTCTTTCATTTCAGTATATGAAAACGGGATAGCGACTATATTTTAAGGTTTCCTTTAGTTTGCTTAGAAATGCTATAACGTATTGACCAGCGAAGACCAACTTCGGAGTATTCAAAATCCACCATGATCCTACGAGGTCGGTATTCGAACATTAAACAAATAACATTATTAAAAGAAAAACAAAAAACCCGGCTGCAAAAATTTTGTACCCTACGTCACTTCCACTATCAAGACGACTCAAATGACACCTCACATGTCGAAATCCATCAAGCGGTTGACAAACGTAAATCATATTTAATGGTAAAATGAGATCGGAGCCTAAAATTAAATTTCATTTGCCGTTTCTATTGTTCTTGTTAGTCGTAACAAGGGCACAATTAAAAATAAGTTAAAGTTTAACACTTTAGATAACTATTAATCTGGCTATTTAATTTTCAAAATTGTACTTCGGTTTTACTTTATAGTTGGTTGTTTCTTCTACCAGCTGTATTTTTTTGTACCTGATCATCATAATTCTTCATATCAAACTAGGCGCAAAAAATAGTTGTTTTTGTTGATTTCGTGTAGTACGGGGCCTTAATTGATTAATTTAAAATCCCATCCTCTGTTATGCGCTGACTCTTAACTATACAGATATGAAGATAATTTTCGTATACATGCTTGCGTAACGTCACCACAACGCAACGATTGCGGTCAAGTCGACAATACGTGTTGTGTGTGACGTGTGGTCGCAGCACGTGTGGTCACATGGCGTGTGGTCACGAGATTAGGGAGAAATGTTTGTTGATTCAACATTTTGTAAGCTTGGCAAACGAACTATACAGAGTGTTACGAATTACGAATTAATTGGCGTCCTTTTTACCTACTATGAAATTGATCACTAGAACAAAATCAAAATGATTGAAGTATTTATAAAAACACCAGCATAGGTATTTACAATCATTCGGAAACGTTTCCGTTCGGATTCCGAAAATTCTAAACTCAAATGATTGAAATCTCAGTCTGTTTTCATAAATTTATAAACGTGATTCATTCTTCCGATCGGATTTACACTCGATCTCCTATTCCAAAAATTATAAAAGTAGACTGAGAATTTGTGGTATCCTATCAGAAACGTTTCCGAATGATTGTGAATAGCTCCGCAGAAAATGTTAAGTCCACCTAATCGATTGTTAGAATACATAATATTACATTTGTAAAGTTAATTACATTTTTTTTTTATTATTTCACATAACTTAGCGCTATCTTTTCAAAGGATCAAAGTCAAATGGCCCTTACCCGCACGATATCCTTTACTACGCCGCTTTTAAGAACTTATGTGCGTTTGCATTTAAAACTTAAACTTAAAACTGACTTAAAGCAGATAGCTTAAAGGGAAGTATGATTCCGAACTCCGCTGCCTTTCCGCTGCACGCAGCAGTTGTGCTGTTACTTTGATGCTGCGCAACAGTGCTGCCTGCCTTGCTAATTCTGAGTAGGGTGGCAGTGTTGCGCTGTTCGTGGTGATGTGCTGTTGTGAATTCAATCATTTACTTTGAGTTGACAAGATGTTGATTGATGACCAACTTTTATTTATATTGCGCCGGCAGACGAAACACTACTGGTCTGTCGCGGTGGTGAAGCGACACTGCCGCGCAGCAGTGCTGCCGCTGCATTGCTTCCGCGACATTACTGCGTAGCTCGGAATGTAATCCTAAGTTTCTCCACTCTGACACAACTACGGGCGCTGGTGTGTAGAGCGACGGGCTTGCCGCCATTATACTTACTACGGTGGTCAGGTCCAGCCGATAATCCAACTGATTTGCGGAAGCTCCTTATGTGTTCGGCGGAGTGTCTTTATTTAAGTGTGATTAAGACTATCTCTTGTGTATCCACCATCATATTTGTACGGATTACTGTGAAGGCCATGTTCAAAGTGCTAGTTTATTCCAGCTTGCCTGAAACTCACGCCTACCACCTTTGAAGAAAATGAACCTAGCAAATCTGGGCAACTTATTCTGATGTAGGCCTGCCTCCCCCGTTTGCTATACCTACAAATACAATAGCACCCTGTACAAGCTGTACCATCATCACAGACGTTTTCCTTCATCGTAAGAGCATACGTGTTGAAATTTAAATGCACGTAAAAAAAAAAAAATAATGCCCCTCAGTTTCCTGCCTGTTCTTCTGAGTAGAAGTTCTTTATCCGAACAAGGCGGTCGAGTCTATTTAAATAACTTTAACGTTCATAAGTGTATCTTTGATACCTAAATTGGATAAAAACATCTTGACTTTGACTTTGAAACATTTTGACTTTGATTGAAAATATGTCAAAAATTCATTTCAACCCATGGCCCTCTATAATTCTATCAATGTTCTATCAATACGTTGTATCGTACTCACGTTTCACTCGCCGGAGAAATCAGTCGTAGTATCAAAAACATAATATGAACTAAAGAGTTGTTGTAACCACCTATGTATATAGGCACTTTCCTATCTTGTGTCCAAGCACTTGCAAGACTATTCAGACTCAGACTCAGACTCAGAATTCAGACGGAGTCTTATTGAGTTAGTGTGATGGCGCTCGCACCAACTTAGCGAGAGAAAGATTCAAGAGCTAACAAGTGGACATCCGTGTTAAAATTAAGTTAATAATTTGTGACATGTACTATACTATACTTAGTATTTTAAGATCAATGCGCCGAGCTGCCGCACAGTGCGCTGAGGACAGTGGGTGCCGCGCGCGCGGACCGCTCTAAAAGGATCTTTAAGTCTTATAGTATTAAGTTATTTTTTTCATTATGGAAACTGACGTGGTTTTCACACATCATGATTTATGAAACGGGAATTACTCACGTACGATTTAGTCAATTATTCCGACTATGGTTTCAACCGCATTGCTGAGGTTGAAACTATAGTTTTTGCTGCGTCTCGCGTAGCACATAATGCTAGTGCATAGGAGAGCTATTCGGCGATCTTTATAAAGGCGAGTGCGCACGCGCGGCTGCGTCTCGCATAGCACTCCTTTGCACTAGCATTATGTGCTACGCGTAACGCAGCATAGTAACTATGCTGCGTATTGTATATAAGTAGAGAGCAAAAGCCCAGAAGACATAGTTAATTTTATTAATTTTATTTATATGTATGTTAGTCTGTAAGGTATTTATTTTCTATGGGCCTCTGTAACTTGCATTGTATGCAAGTTATATTGCCTAAAATAAATGGATTATTATTATTATTATAGTTCCAACCACAGCAATGTGGTTGAAACCATAGTCGGAATAATCGACTAAATCGTACGTGAGTAATTCCCGTTTCATAAAACTTTAAGTTAATTCTTCAACTTCAACTAGAGCTCTCAAATCGTTTTGCTTGCTTGGAGAACTTGGCGTCGGTGGACGAGATCAACAACGGGCTCGTAGAAACAGTCCAGACGGTGGGTGCTAAGTTCTTTAGACCCTGCCGTTCAAATAGACCACAAAAATTCTCCGATCACACTCTAAATCTCATGGCCGAACGACGCTCGCTAAGACTGCAGTCTTCCGATGATGCAGAGTCATATAGGCGACTCAATAGACAAATTTCGAAATCTCTGCGGCACGACATCCGTCTCTTTAATGCTAAACATATTAAAGAGACAATAGAGCAGAATAAAGGCTCCAAAGTCTTCGCGAGAAATTTGTCTATTGGGCAAAGCCAGTTGACAAAGCTGAAGAGAGAAGACGGCAGTATAGCGTCGACCAAGGCAGAGGTATTAGAGGAGATCGAAGGGTTCTATGGACAGCTATACGCCTCGGTCGCTAAGCCTGTTAGCAGCACGGCTAAAGACCCAAGAGCCAAGCTGACCCGACACTTCACTGAAGATATCCCGGAAATCAGCCTGTACGAGATTAGAATGGCCCTGAATCAGCTTAAGAACAACAAGGCGCCGGGTGATGACGGTATCACAACAGAGCTTCTGAAAGCGGGTGGAACACCGATACTAAAAGTCCTTCAGAAGCTTTTCAATACCGTCGTCCTCGAGGGCGTAACGCCAGAAGCATGGAACAGAGGCGTGGTGGTGTTGTTCTTCAAGAAAGGTGACAACACCTTATTGAAGAACTACAGACCCATCTCGCTCCTGAGCCATGTTTATAAGCTGTTTTCAAGGGTCCTTACGAACCGTCTCGAACGCAGGCTTGATGAGTTCCAGCCTTCCGAACAAGCCGGTTTCCGAAAAGGCTACAGCACCGTAGACCACATCCATACGCTGCGGCAAGTTATACAGAAGACAGAAGAGTATAACTTGCCATTTTGCTTAGCGTTTGTGGACTATGAGAAAGCCTTTGATTCAGTCGAGACATGGGCTGTGCTGGAGTCTCTCCAACGATGCCGTATTGACTATCGGTACATCGAAGTGTTGAAGTGCTTGTATAATAACGCCACTATGTCGGTCCGAGTACAGGAAGAGAGCTCCAAGGCGATCCCTTTAAAAAGAGGCGTAAGACAGGGAGACGTAATATCTCCGAAACTGTTTACTGCCACCTTGGAGAACGCCTTCAAGCTCTTGGAATGGAAAGGATTCGGCATCAACATCAATGGCGAATACATCACTCACCTTCGGTTTGCTGACGATATCGTAGTCATGGCAAAATCGATGGAAGAGCTCAGCACGATGCTCGGAGACCTAAATCGAGTTTCTCAACAAGTGGGTCTGAGGATGAACATGGACAAGACGAAGGTCATGTGTAATTCCCTTGTTATACCCACTCCAATTTCTGTTGAGAGCTCGGTTCTTGAAGTTGTTGACTCGTACGTCTACCTAGGACAAGTAGTCCAGTTAGGTAGGTCCAACTTCAAGAAAGAGGTCAATCGCCGAATCCAACTCGGCTGGGCAGCGTTCGGAAAATTGCGTAGCATCTTCTCGTCCGACATACCTCAGTGCCTCAAGTCGAAAGTGTTCGACCAGTGTGTGTTACCAGTGATGACTTATGGCACTGAAACGTGGTCTCTCACTATGGGCCTTTTAAATAAGCTTCTAGTAGCCCAACGAGCTATGGAGAGGGCTATGCTCGGAGTCTCTCTGCGAGATCGAATCAGGAATGAGGAGATCCGTAGACGAACCAAAGTTACCGACATAGCCCAGAGGATTGGCAAGTTGAAATGGCAGTGGGCAGAGCACATAGCACGAAGGACTGATGACCGATGGGGTCGAAAGGTCCTCGAATGGAGACCACGTTCCGGCAAGCGCAGCGTAGGACGTCCACCCACAAGGTGGACAGATGAACTTGTGAAGACCGCAGGATCGCGCTGGATGCAGGCCGCTACCAACCGGTCTTATTGGAGGTCTATGGGGGAGGCCTATGTCCAGCAGTGGACGTCCTATGGCTGATGGATGGATGGATGGATGGAATACCATCGGAGCGGTCGTTCGCTGAGGTTGTAGCTCAGATCAACCTAGAGAATAAGATGGCGCACGGCGTATGATTTAAGTGAAGCCAAAAACCATCCAAAAACTACGCTACTGTCGTACATGTACACAACACGCACACATTGACGCAAAAAATCTACGCTACTCGCTTGGTCATTCTTACCTTGATAATACGAGTATGTGCATTGGTTTATGGTATAATTTAGTAGGTATACGTAAATATACCTAGTGCATTATAAAAGTGTGACCAGGACTACATTTTGAGATTGTTTTCAAAAACTGTGCAGTTTATTTACAATTTTGAAAAAGCCGTAACATTAAACTATTACAAATATGTGCAGTTTTAGAATAGTAAATCTACTTAGGTTGCATATTGGAACGTAAATGGCTATCGTAGAGTTTGGGAATCAATATTAGTGTTCGTGCAATTGTAAATGTGTTTCATGGCAACATTACCATGCACACAAGTTTAATGAGTTTTTGGCGGGAACCGAAAAGATGGTGTCGTGATTTTGTATTATTTTCTAAAACTTGTGATTCTTCGAGTGTTCAAGTGTAATTATTGTGGATTATTAACCTTTGCTGATTCGTTAACGTGCACGAGTGTGGGCAAATGATACAAACATTAGGAAATGCTACTTTTCGTGTTCTCTACAAAACTCGACTTAAAGTTTCAGTAAAGTATCTACGGCTTTACTGAAATTGGAAAAGGGGAGGGATTCATCTCAACTTTCACCACCCTCTCCTTTATCATCTCATCATCATCATTATCAAGACATGACAATTACTAACTTAGGCATTAAGGACTTTGTATCCAGTTGCCAATAAAATTTAAAAAAAAAATCCTTTACTTCAGTTCACAAGTTTAATAAAGAAGTGGCTTCAGCGAGATATAACGCAGTGTTCCATCTTTTCCTCTAGGTTGATCTGAGGGTTGTAGGTGGACGGACAGCCTCTGGCTCCAGTACGGATATTGCTTGGTTAAAAATAAGTAAACGAGTTCGTCACGGCTCGTTGCGCTAAAAGCTTGCCAAGTCGTGCACCGAATTTGTGAACTGTTTTTAACCAATAAAGTTCAATTTAATTTGATACTGCTGCGACATTGTCTTTGACCCGACTGCGCGAAAGGAGGGTGATGTTTTTCAGGTGATTAAGTTTATGTTTGTCGGCTCTGGAGTGACATATGTAAATCGTCAAGCCTTTCCGCCAAGGGGGCTGGCAGAGGTGTAATACAACACCCACACTTCGCCGGACGATACTCAGTCCCAAATGTGACAGGGTGTGAGCCTGTCGCCATACACCGGGCTTCAGTCATGTAGCAGATGACATAAAATACGCACATATGATCACACAATGAACAAATTGGTGCGTGCCGTCGGCTGGGCTCGAACCCGCTCCCTCTGACGTGAGAGGCGGGCCTTCTCCCAACTAGGCTGCCATCGCTATCCTGGAATGATATTCTAGTAAAATGGCTTGAGCGATTTATGAATTTCAGGTGTATCTCGTCAGATTAGTTTTAATGTCCGTTGGATACTTTTCGCATACTTTTTGGTTATAATTTACCAAGCGAGGTTTATAGATCACAAAGCTGCTTTAGTTTTGGCAAAAATGCTTTTATAAGTCCGTCCGGCGGGCCTCTGTCTGGCTCCTCTACAGGTCGTATTTCTCAACAGATTCTTGTAACATTTTTTTAAAGTGTCTATAATTTTAGATTTAGAATATATTTTTTTTCTCATACGGACCGCTAGAGTGTGGACTACTCTGCCAGAGTGTGTGTTCCCTGACACTTATAATCTGGGTGTCTTCAAGTCTCGAGTGAATCGGTTTCTTCTAGGCAAGCGTGCTCCATCGTAGGCCGCGTCACTGCTTATCATCAGGCATGTTGGCGGCCAAACGCAAGCCTATTATGTAATAAAAAAAAAAACTTTTTGTTGATTTAGTTTATAAGTTTACTAGCTGCGCCCGCGGTTTCACCCGCAGTTAAAAAGTATCCTATGTGCTATGTGTAGACTATAATATATTTCGGTGCCAAATTTCATCCAGATCTGTTCAGCCGTTCTGGCATGAAAGAGTAACAAACATCCATCCATCCATTCTTACAAACTTTCGCGTATATAATATTAGTAGGAAGTAGGATAGGATAGAAGGAAGTAGGAAGTAGGATTACAAAATTATAGATTTAAGATTTTTTCACCTTTTCGATAGGTTAATCCTACTAATATTATAAACGCGAAAGTTTGTAAGAATGGATGAATGGATGGATGTTTGTTACTCTATCACGCCAGAAGGGCTGAACAAATCTGGATCAAATTTGGCACGGAGATAGATTATAGTCTAGAATAGCACATAGGATACTTTTAACTATGGGTGAAACTGCGGGGCGCAACTAGTAGCACATAAAGTCACTAGTTAGTGAGGGGTTCAGACGTCAGTGTCTCAACTACTTCTAAAGCAATAAAAAAAAATCTTTTCAAACACGAAATCCTGAATTTCACCCACACCTCATAAAAATAGGTTACCTTTTCAGTAATTCCTTTACAAGATACCAACATCAATCATCCCTTTACAGAAATTAATCAATCTTCACGTGTCGATACTCACTGACACAAAAAGGAGGTACACACAAACTCATAGGGATATTGCTTGTCGATAAAAAAATTGTATCGATAATTATAGGAAATTACTTCGAAGTAATGATGTTTATACTAAGGTAAAGCATGTGTGTCTTAAAAAGGTAAGGATAGCTTATCTACTACATTTTGCCGGTTTTCATTTCTGAATTTACGTTAAAAAAATCATTAATATCTCATTTTTACTTTAAGCTTTAATAGGTACAGACTACCCTCTTTCGCAATAAACGTTGTACAGCCTTGAAATAGCTATACAGTCTTTTGTATTTTTCGATTGAGTTCAAAAATTTAAAAGAAAGACACAGAAAAACACTGTAAAACTAATACAAGGCTATACATCGTTTTATGCTAAGACGGTATAGGTATAGAGGCTTAACAAAAATTACTTAAGCTCTTTATCTCATAAAAGTTAAGGATTCTGTAAGAGCACGGGTTTTGCCAAAAACTTGTACTGCATGAAGGAATAATGTTAGTAAATTCAATCAATTTGACACAAAAGTTTTATGAGTCGATAATTCTCAAACTATTTACTACAAAACAGTACATCCCTATTTTCCTAACTATAAAACTGTTGATTATTGGACGTGAAGAAGCTGACACGTTGCTGATAAGTGTCTAATTGGACACGGGAATACCTACTTTTTCGGGATAATAATTTGAGATATACGAGAGAGAGTTTAGAGAGTATAGAGTTTTTGTATATAATTATACTAGATTTAACATAGCACGGATGAGGATTCAAAAATTTTCGAACCAATATATTTTATATTTAAATTCCAAACATAAAAATAGTCACGCCTTTTTTCCGTAGGGGTAGGCAGAAACCACTTCTCTGAACTCCACTCCCCTCTCTCTTTTTTAAATTAGTTGTCATAATTTCTTTTTTTTTTATCTTCTTGTTTTGTGACCAGTGGTAGCATGAATTAATTATTTATTTCTTAACTAGATGCGATAAATAAGCTAGGTCTACTTCCAGTAGGAAAAACATTTAGTTTATAAATTAAGGTAATTAATTTAAGTTATTTGTTCTTTTTAAGGTAGTTATAATGTTTTTCCAGTTTTGTGATCTAAGACTTAACAAAAAAAAAACGTAATAAAAAACCCTACATAAAAAAGTAATTGACGACATGTCTAAAAGGAATCGGTACTTCCCAAGGTTCAACTTAATTTCTTGATTAATAAGAGTAGCTTTTTTTTCTCTTTTGCGTGCGATGAATTTATAAATCATAGCTATAAAATATATCCTATGACATTCCGGAAATTAAAAAGTATATCTAACAACCCATCGCTATCTAAAATCAAGCCCTTTCTACGGTACTCGTATCATATAGAAACATCCTATCTTCTTTTGTAATAAGGCCAAAAGTTTCTGTGTGTGCGTGTTTTTGTTTATTAAGGGGTTAAGATGCGCCAATGACATTTGGCATTCGGCGCTCAGCTGGTTTTAGCGCCTCTAGTGATCAACGCTCGAAGCTTTTGAACATTGAGCTAGCATTTCTCAAAGACAAACAAATTCAGACGAAACACCGTGAAAAAAATAATTTTGCCTAAAAATGAAAGCCCTCTGTGATGTTATGCTTTATTGTAATGTTTTTTTACTAAATTATTTGAAGCCAACGGCGTTTTTAAGTTGAGCCTTATAAGCAGCATGAGCGCGGTAGTTTGTTTATAAGTATAGGTAGATTAAGTATGTACTCACAAATATCCCGCATCTAAAGGTTTTGATTCCCTTTGGTCGTGCGTGTAAAATCTAAAAAAAACAATCGTAGACCACGGACTCTCTGAAGTGTGAGATATTATCTTGGTCCCTCTCACTTTTATGATTTTTCAAACGAGAGAGACATTGACCAAAAAATATCTCGTGCGTAGGAATAGGGGAAATAATATAATATCGTAAGAATGGCCCTGGAGGGCTATTCTTGACGCGTGAGATGTTTCTTGGTCACTCTCACTATGATTTTTAAAACGAGAGAGACATTGATCAGAAAATATATTTCGTAAGAATAGGGCTCCTGATGGGCATCCTAAGAACTCCGGTACCAGGGATAAATTACTCAACCTATCCTAAACCAATGCTTACAACATTTCAAAAATCTCATAACAAAAAACATATTTACTAGGACTAGCAGAGCTGTTCAATCGACGGCCCGCTTAAAAAATGTATTCTACGAGTTGGTAGTACTAATCTGTTTTACATAATCAGCAGGTAGTATAAAAATGACTAAAATGATTCAAAACATAGTGGACCTAGAACTTACAACCTCATTATTATCTCGATAGTTTCTTGCCTGATTTTGCTGATAATTATGTTCCTACTCGAAGTTAAAAACGCGTTTGTGTTTAATATCTTTTTCATCACTCTCACTCGTAAAAAGGACTTTATTACATCAGTTTTAGCTCATAATCTGAGCTATTAAGCACGTGTGCTGTTACTTTACCATTATCGCACTAGTAACTAAACTAGACTTTTTTTAAAATAAATCAACAAGAGTTTTTTTTTTTACTTTTCTTAAATTCTTGATTTAAAGTATCATAACTACGTAATAACAGTAAATAAACATTATTTTTTTTATCAAAATATTGACAATTAATTAGGTATGATAATTTAAACAAAGTACTCGCTTTATTATTATGCCTAGTAAAATTTTGATAAGTGGAAAAGCAGCAAAATGCGCATACATTTTCAGAAAAATGTATTGACTAATGCAAGTCTGTGTTTTTTCCCCTCGCATGTGTGATGAAAAACGTCACATGAAACGCGTGTGCGTTAATAATTTACACTATTGGCTCCATTAGTGTGCTCGCATACGGCTCGCGCTATAATACCGCCTCGAGTGTAATGATCTTAGCACAAAAGTGTCATAATTTACGATATAAAAAACTACACTTTGACTTAATTTTCTTTACTTAATTTTTTTAGTAAACTGATTTTCAATAAAAGTCAAGTTAGAAGATGTTTTAAGTGATCATTGTAACAAAATTAAAGCGACTTCCAAAGCACAAATAAGCACTAATATTAATTAATATAATTATTATAAGCGCTACCCATCTATTTGAAGTCGGTGCCAGCCAAGTCTTATAGGTAGAAGAAGAAGGATACTACTTACAAGTATCTACCTAATTACTACATATACATAGTATCTATATACTACCTACTTGGCTTGGCTGGTTCCGAGTAGTAGGTAATTCCTACTAAACATTCAGACTGAAATATTTGGCATAGTACGAGTAACTCCTAGTACTTCTACCTATTACCAACAAGTATATAACCTACTTACTACACAAATTGTAACTATCTACTCCATATTAGACTTGGCTACCTATTAGATTTAGCTTGGAGGCCGAGTTAACGGCTTACCTACCCGCTACCCTTGCCATAGACACCTGTCTGAGCGTGACGTTTTAATCGGACAGTGCCAGCCAAACCCAGTATAAAGACAATTGCCAATGCCAACTAGATAACTGTTGCCCGTACCATGGTCTGGCAATATGATGATGGTAGAGAGAAGGGTGCAGGTTCGAAGTGGGACCTGTGAATGACAAATACAAGAAACTAACGGAACGAGCTTTTTTTTATCTACGCGTACGAAATCGTGAGCAACAGCTAGTAGTTAATATAGTAAAAAAATCCTCTCTAGCTGGACTAAAGGGGTCTTAGATTGGATATTGAAAAATCTTTTGTAGCTGAAATACATGTATAGTGCTTAGATTTTAGCAAACACCAAAAAAATAATCAAAATAAACCGAGAATCAAAAAATATCAATAAATCAAATGCTTTGAAGGCAGTAATCGCTCAGATTAACACATCCTTAATCTAACACATGAAAATCAAATGTTGGTTTTATAGATGAAACATAAATTCGAGCGAAGCTTGCAGTTGGGAGTTTCCAAGCAAAGAGATTAACATTGAATGAAAACTCAGAATAAGCACTGTAAGAAGAGTTTATTTGAAAATTGAACTAGCTACCAAGAAAAAAATACGAGCACGTGCTCCTCGAGCTGCACGAAATTTAAAATAAAAGACTGTACCTTACTAGTACCTTTTTATTAGTTATGAGAGAGTATAATATTAGACAGTATTTTTAGAAGAGGATTCGCTTCTAGGATAAAGCAGTGTTTTTGTCTTGGGCGGCTTGAACCCCTCGCTGCCCTCAGGACTCATCTTCCCTTGCTGCGCTCGGGAGTTAACTCTAGAATCCCTCGTTACGCTCAAGGTACAATAAGCCGCCCGCGACGTAAGGCACTGCTTTGTGCCCTCGGTACATAATTTACTATTGTTACTCTTTATTCACAAAAAGGTGAATTTAGAAGCAAGACCTGTTTGCTTTTCTCCAATCAAGTCTATCGATTGTTTGGCGCAACCAAATCCATTGTGTCTTGATATTTCCTTAAATTTTACGAAGAAGAAGCTAATGTTATAATACGCCAATAACTTTTGTCTTTCTGTTCTTGTTCTGCTTCTTCTTCGACGATGAGATTCGGCAATGAAGACTGATATTGTTGTTCCTAAAAACAATATTAAATAATAATTAATTTGCAACCATACTAAGTCCCAACGCTCGTATCAATAATTTATTTATGTACATTGTGTACACAAAAAAAAAATGATTACCAGTTTATTCGAAGGTGAAAAAGTCCCTGTTCCTCGGATGCTCTGATAACCTTCGGATGATTTTGAACTAGGCATCTGTAGATAAAAATATAGGATAAGTTTTTAGTACTGAAACGGAAGTTTTTCACTCGCGCTTCGCGCTCGCTAAGTGAATGGTTGTACTGGCGTCACGCATGCCCATAGCAGTTCAGCGCCACTCTGATTATAAGTAGTGGCTCTATGAGCAACGTCTCACAAATTACATATCTCCGCTATTTTAAATAAAACCTAAATTTACAAAATTTCACAAATATCGGTTGAGAAATGCGATCTGTAGTGGAAAACAATCGGACATCCGTGCAATCAGACGCTGGACGCCGGACATACGATAACTTTAGCAATAGCATTTCCACTTGGCATAGCTCTGACTATGCACTATGCTTGTCACCCTAATAATATAAGATGTTAAATGTCTTTTAACTCACCTTAGTTCAGTACTCGCATTTTTTGTTGGCTGAACGCTTGTGTTTAAACTTTGATAATTTCGTTGATCTCTGTTTCTGAAAAAATGAAATAGAGCAATTTAAAGATATTAATTACACAATATTCATATTACTCAAAGCGTCTCGTTTGTCTCTTTCCATGATACCATAAAATATAAAACAATTACCAATTTATAATCCCAGTTTAAAATATATTACTATTCTAGTCTTCATGCAATAGAGACTAGATTAAAATAACTATTAAGACTAGATGCAGGTTGGTATCAGTTACCAAAGAAATTGTTGTATTTAATAAATATAAATAAATAACAATACATACAATAGTGACTCTGTGAGCTGGAGATCTCGTGACCGATGTCTGTCCGATTTGAAATTGTCACATGTATTTTATACCCAAATAAATTATTTGTATTTGTATTTGTCCTCCTCTACAGGTCACACTCCTCAACCGATTCTCGTGAAATTTTGTGAGCAGGTTTGACAATTATATAAATTTTTGTTTTGACTCGGATCAAAAAGTTTTTTGGAAATTTTCCAATTATGCAGATATATCCTTTTTTAAATCACATCTCTGCCATATTGAAAAATTTCCAATAACCGCCTAGACAAGAAAATTCTTTTTAAATATCGGACTTACTCACAAAGTTTCAAGAGAATAGGTTAAGAAATGCGACCTGTAGATTAAGACAGGTCTGGGCAAAGATCCGGACAGAAATCCAGACGGAATTCGGAAATACGAAAGCATTTTCGTCGAATCTGAAGCATAGACGCTTCGCTCGCTAACGATCTCTCGCTCGGTTATTGTTGTAAGAAAATGTAATAACTTTTCTTTCGAATTCAATGGCCATAACTCGGAACACTACTTTCTGTATGCAAATGCTTGAATTTTTGTATTAAATACTATTTTTTACAAAAAAATACTTTATTCAAAGTGACTGATCAGAGTGTTAGTAAGCATATTCTTTCAAATAAAAAATAAATAACGAAGTTATGCTGCAACAAACATTTAGTAAAATTTATACAATGTAATAATTGAGAGCGTCCTAATTTTTGAAGTCGGTTAACAAACCAGGATAAGTTAGAAAAATATGCTCACTACACTGCTAAAAATAATAATGTATTGCGGACCGTGGTTGGTCAGCTATAACATAAAAATGTGATTGTTTCTAGTTTAGGTAGGTTAGTTTAGGAAATGTGCTATACCAAAAACAAAAAATAGTATTAGTCATTTACACCGTTCGCACGCAACGACCGCTTTCTGATATTGACATCGTAAGTACACATAATAATTATCATTATTTTATTTTTACCCGATTGTTCAAGAAGGATTATTTATTATTATTAACTATAGAATACTCCCCATTTCTATGTTATTAACTAGGTGTTGGGGCATCAGCAAGTATGCCACAGCTTCAATTTGAAATGGCATAGGTATATTGACCTTAGTATAATTTTTGTGAATAATTGAATCAAATGAAATCACGAGAAAAAAAACAGCTGTTTCATACAAAAAGCTCATCGATCGTCGACAAAATGTAAGCAGATGCTTTTTTCCCCGATTTAATTTACAAATAAAAAAGTTTAAAAAGTAATCGTTGTTTATAATGAAGAGTACAATGACCCCCGTTTGGCTTAGTACACCCTATACCGATAACCCTGTGCAATGTACTAATATGACACATATAGGTACATTTGTACATAACAAGAAAAAAAACACAGTTCTGACAAGTCTTGCACTTGGATAATTATCATGAGCAACATGTACAATGGGGCCCGTGCCGTGGCGTGATGATTGTAGTACAGCACGACGCTGCGCGACCGCGGCTCGTATCACAGCAAAATAAGGTTCATGGTCGCACAGCGTCGGCGGGTAAATCCAACAATCATCGCAATAAGGTGTAATGGACGGTGAAGCCCTGAGAGTTAACATAGGTCGGAGGACACGTCTGTAGTTTTCTATTAAGTATTTTTATCAGGAAAACAAACGTCAGACCGAATCATATGCCACTAAAAACTCAGACACTAGGGTTAGTCACTTCAGTCTACACAATAAGAACAAACGGGTAAAAATATTTATGTGGTAATTAAATATTAATAGGTAGGTAGGTACTTACCACTTAGCTACCTAGTTGGAGTCCAATTTTTTTGTTACGCCTAGCTGCCTTGGTGACATCTCCCATTTTCATCGGATCAACCTTCTGTACCCTCTACTCACAACGCGATCAATTATTGTCCAAATATTTTCACTAGTAGTAAAGTCACTAAAAACTTATCAAATGTCTTGAAAAACTACTTTTTTTGATTGTCTCTGGATAATTAAGCACTGTTTAATTGATGATTTACGTACAAATAGAAAAAAAATGCGAAAATATTTTTCGGCAAGGCGAGTACGTCCCTCCTTCGTGAGGCGCTGGCGCCGACTGGCCCGTCCCCCGCAAAGGAGCTCGCGGGTGTCAGTGGTCACGTGATCTGACGAAATACTTCAAAATAACACAAAATATTACTAAACTAACTCAATTTTAGCTCTAAAAATATGGTAAAAGAACGATCAATCATATTTTTAAATTTCCTATCCGAAGGTGTAAAAATATATAGTAACGTAATCTCCGTAAGCACGGTATTGCACGCCATGAGAACGAAAACAACGTTCATTTAATATTTTTTTACTCGCAATCTAGTAAGTAATATAATATTTTAATTAGACTAATTAATAGGTAACAGAATGATCTTATTGGTGATATTTTTTTCATATCGGTAGGGTCCGTAGCTTCTTCACTATTACGAGTTGAATAGACGCATTTGGCGAATATTCAAGGCTTAAGTAAAACAAAAACACACACACAACTTCACGCTCAAACGGATGGTCGGGTTTTAATGAGGTATGGAAGAAGTCTATACCTTGGATTATATATATTTTAATGCTAATAGATTATATTTATTAGCATATCGTCACGCCCTTCCCCTGAGGAGCCTGGCAGAGGTATAATACAACACCCACACTTCGCCGGATGATATTCAGTCCCAAATGTGACAAGGGGCGAGCCTGTCGCCATACACCGATCTCCAGTCTTATAGCAGATGACATACAATACGCACATATGTTCACATAATTAACAAATTGGTGCGTACCGTCTGCTGGGTGTGAACCCGCTCCCTCTGGTTTGAGAGGCGGGCCTTCTCCTTCACTAAGCTATCATCGCCTAGATGTAGATTTACTCATATTATGCTACTTTTTCACCCCAGGGTTCAGCTAGTATCGTTCGTAATAATAATTTAAACGTATCCTCCCGAATGATGTTTTGATGAATTTAAGCATACCTAAGTATTTTCTTGTATTTTTACTTGACTGAGCAAGAAGGACAACATAACCCGTTTTTCGAGGGAATGTATGTATGCATGAAGTTTCTTTGGTACAGAACAGCCTACACACACACAGCCAAACACCGCCCCGCAGCCTAACCAGCTTGATGGATTTCGAAATGTGAGGTCTCATTTAAATCGTGTTTATAGTGGAAGTGACATGTGGTACAACATTTTGCAGCCGGGTTTTAATAATATTACTTGTTAGTGTATTATTTAAGATTTTAAAGAGCAGCGTGGAGTCGAAATATAATGTGCATTTATATATAACTTAAAATTTTCTATCACGATGGCGCCTCATGTTGCTATTGCAATGTATACATACTGACACGTACACCAAAATAACATTATCCTTGTGCAGTCCAGTAAAAATAAGGCCTTGATTAATGAGGCCGCGATGGGCCTCGGAGGAGTCGGCATGTCAGTAATGAGTCGGATTGGAGCCCGGAGGACATTTTTCGAGTAAATTGGACCACTTGTTACTTCAATACAGTTCACTCTGCGATCCCTTTGAGAGAACGAAGACAGATACTTGCTCAACTTAGATTAGTTTATGTACTTTTAACCGACTTACGAAATAAAGAGCTTCTTTTGTATTAGTTATGTACTTAAAAGGTTGTGAAAATAATTATAGGCTTGAGTGGAAACAGAGTCTTCATTTTGATTCTTTCATTTGTTAGCAATGCATCTATTTTTTTTTTCATTGTTTATTACATTAAGGCCCGGTATGATCACACAATCAACGAAAACAAGTATTTTGTTTGCGCCTAGTTTGATATGAATAGTTGTGTTGATCCGGTGCAAAAAATACAGCTGGTAGCAAAAACAATCAGGAACAGTTAAATCGGAGTAGAATATTGAAAATCATTCTGATTTTGTAAAAAAAAAAACAGAAAAAGTATCTGCTCAAAAAAATGTTTGAGCGTGATCCTTTAAATTTTCAGCGATTACAACAAAGTTTTTTTTATCGATTATTCAATAGCCAGATTAGTTCTGTACAGTTTAACCGAGTAAAATATTCTTATTTGTGTTTAAACAATTAACACCAATACAAACGGCAAGAAAATGTAATTCTAGGCGCCGATCTCATATTACCATCAAATTTGATTTACGATTTTCAACTCTAAATGAAGCAACTTAAGTAAACGTGTGTGCGAGTGGAAAATCGTGGTATTGGTATGAATGCACCTTAAATTTTTTTATCATCATCATCTCCATAACGACTGGTCTTACACTGCCCACATCCAGCGGCTTCCTGAGAACCTTACCAGATCGTCAGTCCACCTTCTCATGCTGCGTCTTCCGGTTCGTAGTAAAAAAATGACTTAAGTGTGTATAAAATAAAATTATATTCATTATTTAAAATTTTCGCATTACTTTACAACGTGCTGGTTATGGATGTAGCAATACTTCAAAGTATTGTTCTACCTGCAAAAGTGAACCTCTTTTAGAAAATAAGTTTTTGAAATTCGAAAGAAAAATAATCGATTCTCTATACAAAATTACCAGTCACGTGACCAATTTTGTATGAAGACTTTAATTTTTTTTTCTCGAATTTTGCAAACTGATGTTCTGAAAGTTGTTCACTTTGACGGGTGGAACAACACCTTTGACTATTACTACACCCAAAACCAACACCCTGTATATGTATATCCAGTGATTTTAGACCTTCAAAAATATTAATATGTTTGAGCGAGCTAGCGGCCACA
Organism: Peribatodes rhomboidaria; assembly: GCA_911728515.1. Classification (NCBI taxonomy): domain Eukaryota; kingdom Metazoa; phylum Arthropoda; class Insecta; order Lepidoptera; family Geometridae; genus Peribatodes; species Peribatodes rhomboidaria. The sequence goes on from OU452190.1 coordinate 7,992,884, forward strand.
GCGCAGCGGTGCTATTTACAATCGTTCGGAAACGTTTCCGATCGGATTCCAAATATTTCAAACTCAAATTGTTCGAATCTCAGTTTACTTTTAAACATTTTGGAATAGGAAATCGAGTATAAATCCGATCGGAAGAATAAACCACGTTTCAAAACTTATGAACATACGGACTAAGATACGAATAATTAAAGTCTTAATTTTTTGTAATCCGAACGGGAACATTGCCAAATGATTGTGAATGCAGGCCCCTTGAGTTCCGCGACGCTCTAAATTCTCCATACAAACGCGCTTGTCAAATTTTTTGGACACCATTTGTCAGATTATGACGAAATTTGGCGTGTACAACTATATGAACTATATCTCCACCCCTACGAGTACTTATGTTCTTGTTTTTTTTTTAAATGTCCTCAAGAGAAATTAGAGCTATGTAAAATATCCGCATTTTTAAAGGGTTACTTATGACTAATTTATTTATTAGGCAGACAAAGCAAACAAAAAATCTCTTCACATAGGGAGGTTGTCTACATCATTAGCTTTAAAATTAATTCATAATACAAGGTACATTAATAGTTATTTAGTTAGTCTAAAGTCGTCGCCGGATCCTTAATAAAATCATCTTCTTAACAAAAATATTCTTTCCGAAACTTCAGAAGTAGCAATTACTCTGACATTGTTCTAAATCTTGATGGATGTAGTGTTTTCAAAATGAACAGTTATTTTTTGCTGCCAAAAATAATTATCCTTATACGTACAGCCAGTTTGTTTAGGACGTTCATACCTGAGCGACTACGAACACGTACTTTCTACTTTAGTCAATTTAGTCGGTGTCTCTACGGCGGAGTTAGAGGAAAAAGATAAGTGATAAGTTATTTAGTAAGTTAGTCAGAATAGTCATTACAACACTTAAACAGTGTGTGAGAAGATAGGACAGACTGGGCGTTTGACCATAGCTCACCGTTCTTACTTACTTTCAAAAATCTTGACCGAAAAGTGAGGTTATTTGTTTGTTCGTTTGTATGTTTGTCTTTCACGCCTTAACTACACAACCGATCGTCATGAAATTTAACAAACACAGTGTTAAGAACAGAAAAGGACACGCGGTAACTTTGTTCCGGGAAAAATTTACGGTTCCCGTGAGAACGCGAGTGAAACTGGGAACTGGGCGCAGTAAAAAATAGCCTTAACTACCGTTACTTAACTTGTGGACCTACCACGGGAAATATTTTTTTCCCATGGCTCTAATAACTGTAATTACTTAAACAGGTTATCTAGATTATTGATAACATAACATATCGTCACGCCTTTCCCCCGAGGGTGCTGGCAGAGGTGTAATACAACACTCACACTTCGCCGGACGATATTCAGTCCCAAAAGTGACAGGCCTGTCGCCATACACCGGGCTCCAGTCATGTAGCAGATGACATACAATAAGCACAATTATGCTCACACAATGAACAAATTGCTGCGTGCCGTCGGCTGGGTTCGAACCCGCTCCCTCTGGCTTGAGAGGCGGGCTTTCTCCCAACTAGGCCGCCATCGTTATTGATAGTACGTACTTAATATGTTATAGCAATAATAATTAATAATGCCACCGAAAATTATACTACCTCATCTAGACCACGGCCAAAATTGCTCTATTAAAGACCTATTCTTGTTTTGTAGGTCGCGCAGTTCGCGCAGTCAGAAATGTCACCAATTCGGCAACTTGACCTCGATCTCAACTAAACTGCTTTTAGCTTTGACAAAAGCCTAATTTTTCGGAACTGCCCCAGATCTAAAACGGAAGTGATGTTTTCGGATGCATGCATGTATAAATTAAATAAATAAATTAACATTCGGGACACTAGCACACTCGGTCGTCTGGTCCCGAACTAAGCAAAGCTTGTACTATGGCTGCCAGAGACTGATACACAGTCATACATATAATACTGTATATCACTACATACTCGTAGTATGTATAAAACAAAGTCGCTTTCTCTGTCCTTATGTCCCTTTGTATGCTTAAATCATTAAAACTACGCAACGGACTTTGATGCGGTTTTTTTTAATAGGTAGAGCGATTCAAGAGGAAGGTTTATATGTATAATAACATCCATTAAATAGTGGAGAAAAACTGTTATTTTTGAGGTTTCTAATGTGATGTCGTTAATTATCAATTTTTTCCGCTTACATCGCAAACGCAGGCTGAATCCTACGAGATTTATCAAAATAATGTACTAATTATTTGTACACATTGAAAAGGTCTACAGAAAACTCCGCGATGGTATATGTCTATCTCTTATGGATATCCCACAATAAAAAAAATTGTCATTTACTTTTTACGACAAATAAGTTTTTCTGTAGTGTATTTAGTATCAGCATTGCACCCGTGAGAAGCAGGGGCGGGTCGCTAGTTTTAAATAAATTTAAATAGGTATACGGTGTTTGCCGATCATACACGACGTGCAGGGCAACTTAAGCAGGTTCCTAGAAACCTGGCAAAGTTGAATAAGCTCACACATGTAATGGGACCGACGGTGTACAACAAGCTACCAAGTTTAGTGACGTCGTTGCCGCTCCCAACCAGCAGCTGTTTAAAAATCGCTTAAAGCGCTGGCTTGTCAATCAGACGTTCTACAGTTTCAAAGAGTTTCTTGAATTGTAAATAACAGGGATAGTTTACAAATGTACTATTTAATGTTTACCTAATATTACTATACATTATTATAATACCTTGACATGTAAATAATACTTACGAATTAAATGAATATGAATATGAATATGAATATGAATACATACTTAAATAGATTTAAACACCCAGACATTGGACAAACACAAATTTTCATCACATGAAAGTTTGCCCTAGGTGGGAATCTAACCCACGCCCCCTAGCTCAGAAGGCAAGGTCATTACCAACTGAGCCACTCAGGCAGTCAGGTACAATGTAATTTGTATGTTAGTCTGTAAGGTATAAATGATAAGATGAAATAAACGTTAATTATTATTATTATAAACCGAAAAAAAATGTGAAAAATCTGTTACATGTATTTAAAGTTTTTTACAACGGACTTAGAAGATAGATAGATAAACTCTTAATATTTATTTACGTAATTTAGCAACACTATAGAATAAACTCTACTTGTTCTATAGTATAACAACTGGCGGCGTTATCACTAAAAGCGATCTCTTCCAGGCAACCTTAGGATGGAGAGGATACGACAAAAGAGTATAAAAATAAACATAAGATTGATTGTAGTTCCGTTCATCGCGCAGGCTTATATCTACGAACCTTTAAGAAAAGGTTCCACTCTCATTACGTAAAGCGGAGTCTCGTAAGGGTTCTTGACATGAGCCCATTTTTCCCCGCAGGTTACCTGTTAATACTTAAAGAGCTCTTTTCTGACGAATCTGTGGCATTTACAATACAATACAATACATCTTTATTGCACACCAAAAATACAAAGTAAAACAAACATAAAGAAAAAAAATTAAACAATAAAATATCATTCGGCAGTACAAGGGCGGCCTTATCGCCTAAAGCGATTTCTTCCAGGCAACATTTCTGGTTTATTTATTTTTATTTATTTATTGATAGGAAAACAAACAGCTGTTAACAACAAACTAAGTACACAACGGAATAAAACAAATAAGCCTACATTTTCAAATTCAAATTCAAAATTCATTTATTCCTTAGACATAATTATATGCACTTAGAATCGTCAGTTTGTACAATATATTTATAATCAAATTCCAAATCTATGCTTATTTTTATACATTACTTAATTATTATCATTAAATAAAATAAATTATGAGAATTATAAAAATAGGGATCTGCAATAGCATCGTCAAATTAAATTAAATGGGTTAAATATTTAGATATTCATAAATATTTTTTTGTCAGCAATAGCATCTGCTAATTTTATAGTAACTCTTGTCCATTAATTGTATTTTTATAAACTTCAGTATGTCAATTTTAGTACAATTTTTAATAGTGTCAGGGATTCTATTATAAAATTCAATTCCCAAACAGTAGAAACTATTAGAGGTTTTCGCAAGTCTTCGTCGCGGTTGCAGTACCCGATTTTTATTTCTCGAACTAGATTTATAACAATCAATAGCCCTTTTCATGATACTCATATTCTCAAGAACATATAATACAGCTTGAAATACAAATTCACCCGTCATTGTCATAATGCCTAGTTTTCTAAATACATTTCTACAAGAGTCTAATTTTTTAAGTCCTAATATATACCGTACAGCTCGTTTCTGTAGAATGAATACTCTTCTGGTGTGACATTCTGCAGCAGATCCCCAAACATAGTTTTCACTAATAAGTAAGATAAATAGATTGAAAGAAAGTGTTACATAAATATCGAAATAACAAGAATGGAAATAAACTAGATACAATCATAAATAGTAGAAAAACCTACACAAAACCCTAAGTAAAGGACTGTAACATAAAGCTGTACCATATCAATTTATAAAAAAAAATTGAAACAATTTTAATACGACGATTTAAAAAAAACGGTTGTCTAGTCAAGTAAAGTTGGTTTGCGGACGATAGTTTACCGTGACAACGTGATAATACAGGAAGAGTGGAGGAGAGGTAGAATCGATGCCAAACGAAAGGCATGATCAAGCCGATCGTGCCTTTCGCTTGCTCGTGTAGCGCTCTCGCTCCGGTCGTAACGTTACAATGAGCGTAACGGGACAATGAGTCGTCCTTTTTCGTGCGTGCAGCCGGCGTTCATCGATTTATTAGACGTTGTAACGTCAAAAACTTTGAATAGTATTTGCTTTAATTACAAGTGGTTATCATAGTGTTGCTTTGTCACGAGAATTCGATGTGTGTGCAAAGTTTCATATGAATCGGTTCAGTAAAAGTAGTCGAGGGGTTTTTGGCCGGAACCCGCCAAAAACGTGGCTAGTTACCACCCACCGGACCAAGCCATGCCGTAAAATGACCTAGTCGTGTTTCGGGATGTAGTCCGGTGTAACCGTTCCGAAGACGGGTCTGAGCAGTAGCGCACTTGTAGCGCCTCACTCAACTGCCGTCTTTGTACTTCTGCACTCTACAAAACTTCAAGGCTAGAGTGAATAAGTACCTTATAGTTCGTCGTGCTCCATCTTAGACCACAACGTCGCTTAACATCAGGCGAGTTGGTGGTCAAACGTCGGCCAATTCTACTAAAAAAAAAAAGGGTGTTGTCTTGATTTTGTATTATTTTCTAAATCTTGTGATTCTTCAAGTGTTAATGTGTAATAATAATGGTGGAATATTAATCTTTATCGGTTTCTTGACGTGCACTTAACTTGACCTTTCGTCTTCTCTACAAAACTCTACTTAAAGTTTCAGTAAAGTTTCCGTCACTTTACTGAATTTGGGATTCATCATCGTCATCATCACCTTATCATCATCACTCCATCATCTGTGAGAGATTGTATTGGCTTGACACAGGCAAATGGACAAGACGTGCGACGTCAAGTTACCCTGGATGGGGGAGGAAAAAAAAACAAAAAAATATCGAAAACGATTTGATACAAAGATTGTAAACAAATGCACCTGGTTTATTTATAAAAACCGTTTATCATAATAAAATAAAACAGCCATGGTTATAACTCATATTTTTAATTACCTTTGTACTATAGCCTGTAATACTAAGGCCACATTAGCGGGAACCCCCAATGCCCATCATCGCGTTAATAATTCCGTTAATTATGGCATTAGGTTTAACGCTATAAATTGGATGGCAACACTTGAACGGTCTACGACTCTACGTCAATGCCTATCAAACGGCAATGTTGTCGTCGTGGTGAAATTGACGAAGTCGCGGCTACACTAACGGACAATGTCCATCATCGCCATAATTTTATCGGCGCTTTCGGAGTGTCATAAGTTAAATTGGGCATTGTTTGACGACAACCCCAGCGCAAACCAGGCGAAGCGTGCTGAAAAGACTAAGAATTATAGGTAAATCATTTTAAATTAAACTTTAAATGTATGTCATACGGTTGAAAGCGCCGACTCTCAAGATAACTTGACAGCTCGCCGCACAGCGCTCGCTAAAATTTGTCTTTGATATGTCATCAACCGTTTAAAACACATTTTAAAAAGTTTTATTTAATTTCTTTGTAATATAGTTTAAAATGTTTCACTCCCAGTCTTTTCGCCGAGCCTCGATCAATTTGCGCTCGGCGAGGCTGTCGCCATACACCGGGCTCCAGTCATGTAGCAGATGACATAATAATATGTACAATACGCATATATGATCACACAATGAACAAATTGCTGCGTGCAGTCGGCTGGGTTCGAACCCGCTCCCTCTGGCTATAGAGGCGGACCTTCTTTCAACTAGGCTGCCATCGCTTTTGCCCACTAGCGCTGATAAGACAGTGTTAGAACTTTTCGTACCTACACACACACACACACATGTTCATGTACCTATCGATCGCCTATAATATGGGCGAATTCAGAACACGGTCTTTTAGCGATGCTGTCATCAAAAAAGCATTAGGTGTGGAATTTACCTACATTTGCTTAGACACCGTGACACGCTGTCAGTTAATAGAGACAGATATAATATAGACAGTAGATAAATATTACTAAGGGTCTAGTTTGCCCCAAATATCACGAACGCTAAGCCAGCCACACACCTTAGGCGCAAGAATACAGTAACTGTAAAAGTTACTGTAAACTTGCGCAAGTTTAACCTTGCAGCAGTACTTACAACGTATTGTTTTGCATTCCCGCGGAATTTGTAGAGGTAGCTAAACTCCACTAGCAGAGCACGAATTAGTTTTGGGACAACCTTGAAATAAATAAAAAAAGCAGCTATTTCACACATTTTGTCGACGATCAGCGTATTTTTTTATCGTCGATCCACCTTGTGGGAGGCCTTTCCACGCTTCGTCTTCCGCGTAGTTTAAACTTGCGCAAGTCTCAACTTGCGCCAGTATGATATCGTAAGGTGTGTGGCCGGCTTTAAGTATATCTTCGCAATTTCTCGACTGATATTGCTTCTACTCGACTAAAATGCGAAACTAGGTTCAAATTGTTTTTGCACAAACTGCTTGGCTCCGCGATATCAAGCTTAGTTCCACAATTAAAACAATTTATATTTCTATCATAATCCTCACTAACCATAACCCTTAACTAATAATTGTAAAAGCGACAGTGAATTTGTTAGTTCGTTGTTTGGTTTGTTTGTCACACCTTAACTATTCAGAAGATCATCGTGAAATGAAATTTTGCATACACAATGTCAGGGGAACAGAAAAAGGCAAAGGGTATTTTTTATCACGAAAAAACTAACGGTTCCTTTTGGGACCGCGGGTGTAATCGCGGGGCGCAGCTAGTAAGAAATGTAGTAGACTTTTTTCGGCTTGGTAACACCGTTTCATGTAGCCCTATTCTTCACAGCTTTAATCTTTAGTTGCAATAATTTGGACAAGATGGCGTGCGTTGCCTAATTTGTGAAAGTCTGTCAGTAATTCTCGAAAGACGCAATTGGCCCACAGACGCATTTGCCCCAGTTGACCATATAAGTTGTTAAACATTTACCGCACTCACCTCTAAATTATCAGTTCCCAGATTATTTTTACTATCCAACAACTTTGTAGCGCAGTTTTTAAAGATTTGAAAATCTAAAATCTGCCGCCCCTACAATTTGCCACTCTAGGCTCAAGCCTATTCAGCCTACTGGCAAATCCACCTCTGTACTGTATCACCAAACGCTATTTAGGCAATAGGCACTAGATCAGAATTTCTCAAACTGTGGACCGTGTCCCAGTGGTGGAGAGCGAGCGCAAATTGTATGGACCTTAAAAAAAAATTCTTGCATCATTCATGAATGTATCCTATCCTTCTCATTGAAAAATCACACTCCTTGTAGTTCTGGAGTTCAAGTATTTTAAATCCCATCTCATCTCACTAAAATTTTAAATGCGTAAGTTTAGATGGTTGGATGGATGTTTGTTACTCAATCACGCCAGATCGGCTCAACGTATCTGGATGAAATTTGGCACAGCGATAGATTTGATAGGTTTGAAATAACATAAAGGATACTTTTTAACCAGTGAAACCAAGGGGCGTAGCTAGTGAGTATTTAAAACTTATTTGTTCAGCGGGCGTGAATTCAATTCAATTCAATTCGATTTATTTATTGGGATCATAGGTAAAGCTACTAAACACTCGACAACGTCATTTACAGATTACATAATATTGTTAATTTAAAATTTAATTAAGCAAAACAATATCGGATAACGGCTGTACAAAGGCCTTGTCAATTATGCAGCTGTAAATAGTTTGCTTTGTCAGATTAATAATAAAAAAAAATACTATACTAATTAATAAATTAAACGAAGTCTGTAATGATTTTGAGACCGACTTTTAGACCGAATAGTGGTCCAGTCAACTTTGGGAACCACTGCACTAGAGATACAATGCAATCGCCCATGCTGTATACGTAGGCCTGTATAAGCCAGAATGGATTCACGTTGATGACTGAATGGACATCTAGCGGCCATGATAATACATGGTTATAGTTGTTACTCAATCAAAGCGAAGCAATTTAGCTTTGTTCGACTTGATTCAGATTATTCGGAGAGTTCATCTAAGACTGGTGGGGAATTAATTTATAAGCGAGCGAATTGTCTATGCTTTGTTTGACAAAAATGCTTTCGTGTATCCGAATTCTGTCTGGATTTTTGTCCGGATCTCTTTCCAGTGGCCCTATTCGGAGATTTGAGATTTTCATCTCACTTTTCTTTGTCTTTGTTGCTCTCGTTTAAGACGTCATAGGTGTGAGAGTGACCAAGATAAAATCTCATCTCATCTCACGCGCAGGAATAGCCCCCCAGATCTTTGAGTCTTTTTTGAGAAAAAAAATGATATCGTAGCAATTTTGAAAAATTTCACATAAACTGCCTTAACAAATGTATTCTTTAAAATAATCGAACTTACTCACAAAGTTCTGTCGCCATACACCGGGCTCCAGTCATGTAGCAGATGACACACAATACGCACATATGCTCACACAATGAACAAATTGGTGCGTGCCGTCGGCTAGTTTCGAACCCACTCCCTCTGGCTTGAGAGGCAGAAATTCTATTATTACGTGCTATATTATATATAATACTAGCTGTCACCCCGCGACTTCGTTCGCGTTTATTATTTATATATATATATATATGTGAGCTATCCTATCTGTTAAGTTAGATCGAACTGCACACGGTGTGCAAATTTGATTGAAATCGGTTAAGTAGTTTAGGAGTCTATAGCGGACAAACAACGTGACACGTAATTTATACATATTAAGAAGATAATACCCGGTCCAGCTTCAAAACCAAAAAAATGTTTGAAATTTATATTTCGCGCCATGAGCGAGACGTACCACCCTAAAGCTTTTCCCGCATTATTTAGAGTAAATGTACATGTATAGGTACGTAAATGTATATGTAACCTATAGGTACGTCTTTTGCACACTTAGAGCGAGTTGTTTCACCTCCACTTAACTCACGCGTAAACGCTAAAATGGCGCTATCGTCAAACCCGAAATAGCGTTGTTACACCCTTAACGTAGGTTTTTTTATGTATTGAAACAACGATTTGTATTTAACGGACGTTAAACATCCTACATAATCGTTATTATTTGACGTACGTTTTGTTACGTTAACCAACCGTTTGAAATCGTTAAACATCTACTTGCGTTAAAATCCAGTTCAACCCAAGATGGCTGCCATTTTTAAGCACAACTTCACGTCGTATATAAATTTGACGCTAATACCTGTCAGTCTGTCTGTAGCTTTGTACCTTCTATAATGGTACGGCTACATTAGCGCGCGATAATTCGTGTCGGGTTAAAACATTGTTAACGGTTATCGGCGATGTTCTTGTCTACATTGGCGGCCTCTCTGCGGAGTTGACATGGCAAATAAATCGCCTGATACATTGCCGAGTGACGAACAAACCGGGGAGCAAGCTGTCTACACTTGTCGTGATAGCCCGAATTATCGCTGAAGGTCGCTAATGTAGCCGTACAATTAAATCAATAGACAAACTTCAACGCGTTTACTGTAAGCTATTTCGAAATAATGAATTTTCAAAACAATAAGGTGTACAAAGTTTTTGATGAAAAACCATCCAGCTAGAGCTGTTTAAAAGAAATCCTTTTCATAAATTGGTCAGAGTTTTATCGGCCAGGCGAGCGTTTTCGAGCGAAGCGTCTCTGCTGCAGCTTCGACAAAAATGCTTTCGTATGTCCGAATTCTGTCCGGATTTGTGTTTTCCACTACAAGTCGCATTCCTCAACTTATACTCGTGTTTTGTTTATATTTATTTTTTTATAATCAAACCTACTCATAAAATTATATTTTATTTAAATTATGACTTAAATTATATTTACTAAAGTAAGTGCGCTTAGCACCATGGGCCCCAATTCTTACAACTCGAAATATTTTCACGTCATTGGCTCTCCCATTTGAAAAGTTATGTGAGTAGAGTGGCCAAGAGAATATGTGTCAGAATAGGCATGGTCTTAAGTTCACAGTCGAAAACTATAGTTGGAGATGTCAGAAGAACAGGCAAGAAACTGAGGGGCATTATATAGTGACTCTACGTCTGTCTCTCTGCCACAACAAAATTAATGTTTCCACTAGGGTCAACTGGGGTAAATGCGTCTGTGGGGCAATTCCGTCTTTCGAGAATGACTGACAAACCCTTCACAAATTAGGCAACTAACGCCATCTTGTACAGATTTTTGCAACTGAAGAATAAAAAAGATGTAGGTGGCGCCTAATTTGTGAACAGTCAGTCAGTAAATCTCGAAAGACGCAATAGCCCCACAGACGCATTTGCCCCAGTTGACCCTAGTGGAAACATTAATTTTGTTGTGGCAGAGAGACAAACGTAGAGTCACTATATAATACCTCTCAGTTTCTTGCCTGTTCTTCTGAGTAGAGGCTCTTTATCCGAACAAGGCGGTCGAGTATTTAAATAACTTTGACGTTCATAAGTGTACTCGTATCTTTGATACCTAAATTGAATAAAAACTTTTTGACTTTGACTTTGGCTATGATGCCTGTTTTGCACTTATAAACGCAGAACTGACTTAAACTGAACTTCGTAACGTATCGAGTACGCGTATCGTATTGCCGTATCTATTCAGCAAGTCGTTCAGTGAGCTCGCGAGCCAGTGGGTGTAATAATCGTAGCAAAAGTTATGATAATTACGTACTACCAGCGCCATCTAGCCTTAGGAATGTCTACCTTAAGTTTTGTCATTAGATAGATAGATAGAAGTAGGTACATTATATTTTATCCACAAATTAAATGCCAGCTGATTTGTTGACTAAAGGTCTCGGTAGTATTAAACACTACAAGTTTATGGAAACTTGGGTATTGTTTATAACTTACAAAATTGTAATATAACTTAGCAAGTATATGCTTTTTTAAATGTTACTATAAGTGTTTATGTAAGTGTATTTTGATAAGTGGGGGTATAATAATCGTATCAAAAGTTATGATAATTACGTACTACTAGCGCCATCTAGCTTTACGAATATGTACATTAAGAGGGCCGCGACGCTCTGAAATTTCCATACAAACGCGCTTCTCAAATTTCTTGAAAACCATTTGTCAGATTATGATGAAATTTAGCATGTACAATTAAATTAACAATATTTCCGCCCCAATATTCTTGTTTTTTTTTTAAAAAACGTCCTCAAGCGAAAATAGAGCTGTGATAAATATCCGCATTTTTTAGGGGTCACTTTTGACTGATTTATTCAATAGGTAGATAAAGCAAATCAAAAATTCCTTTACATAGGGATGTTGTCTACATTATTAGCTGTTAAATGAAACCATAATACAAGAGAAACTCTTAGTTATTTAAGAATGATTAAAGAAGTGCCAAAGTCATTAAAAAAATTGTAATTGCACTTTATCACTCTGTAGGTAACTTTAGAGGCTCGTCAGTATCATTACACGCTCCCTTCGCTCGTCTTCTTCTTCTAGACGAAATGGCTATAGAATACCTTAAGCCAATGCGAAGTTAGTCTAAAGTGGTCGCCGGACTCTTACGTTAGGTCATTCTAGTAAAATAAAGTCAGTTTGCACTGAACAACCGACGCGTTTATTTTAGAGTTCGTACCTTGAAATGACCCGGCTAGCAGGGAGCGCCCTACAAATGGTTCACGTAAAGACAATAGACCAACGTGCTCGTGGCGATCTGCTCGGCTCGTAGAATGGATACGCCGATATGATACGCGAACAGGTTGCGTTACAACGAATGGTTATCTATCAGTCTCAGCCTTAACATGCTAGAACTTATGAATCCATCAATTAGTTTCAACTTTAGAGTCTGTGATGCTTCACCACCAATTTAAAGTGGAAACTCTAATTTTATTTGCAAATAGTTTGGTGAAGTTGGCAACTTCGGTTTTTAGTCGAGTTGAGCTTATTTGCTGGTTTATCGGTTTTTAACTAAAGTCGATGCTGGGATTCGCTTAGATTCAATTTGTGCATGCAAATATTTTTTTATGGTATCATGACAGTTTTTGATAAGTCGTGTTCTTTGATGAATGATAATCCAGATGGATTTAAAAATATTGCAAGCGTCTAAAAATATAACAGCTAACTGTTTGGTTCTAAATGAACAAAAATATTACGCAACCCTAGTAACAGACGCACCTGTTACGCACACTAATATATAAAAGTTGGGCTGCCAGTTTTCGTTCATAAACAGCACGGAACTCTCTCATATTATAATATTATAACATATAATGATAATCATATTCAGGACATTTGCACACACGGTCGTCTGACCCTAAACTAAGCAAAGCTTGTACCATGGCAGCTAGAGACTGATAAAAATATTTTTATTTTTTAATACATACTCAAATAGATAATTAACATCCAGACATAGAACAAACACCAATGTTCATCACATTAATGTTTGCCCTAGGTGGGAATCGAACCCACGCCCCCTAGCTCAGACGGCAGGTACACTACCGATTGAGCCACCGAGGCAGTCATGAGTACTCATAGTAATTCGTGTTTTTCTGTTACCGTAAGTTGTATTTTTCTAATAGATTTTAATTACATTGAAATTTACCTAACCATCACTAACCGTTGTACCATTTTTGTACCAGGTACACTTTTTACAGAATAATAATAAAAAGGAATTTTAAAGTTTTTTTTTCTAATTTTTATAAAAATATAATACATATTTATTAGGCTTGCGTTTGGCCGCCAACATGCCTGATAAGCAGTGATGCGGCCTACGATGGAGCACGCTTGCCTAGAAAAAACCGATTCACTCGAGACTTGAAGACACCCAGATTATAAGTGTCAGGGAACACACACTCTGGCGGAGTATTCCACACTCTAGCGGGCCATGTATAAGAAAAAAGTATGTAGTGTGAAGTTAAATTTACTAAAAAATATTATTTAATATTATTTTACTAAAATTATTCACTGCCCTGTTGCCATTTCTTTCAATTTCAAGTCGATCGAAAAAGACATAAATTACAAATAGGAAAAATCCCCGACATCGATTTTCGTCAAACATAAATAAACACTCCCGACAAATCATATTTCAATCATCAATAAAAAAAAACCAAATCAAAATCGGTTCATTCATTCGGGAGCTACGATGCCACAAACACACGCAAACTTCAAACTTATAACACCCTGTCGTTTTTGCGTCGGGGGTTAAAACTATTCCGAGGCTATACTTCCAACGTTTATTTGTAAGGGGTTTGTGTGTCACCATAATATTATTACAATTTCATAGATTTGTTACGAAATATTTAGGTAGTCAAGGTTCAAAGCGTATAACTTATAATAACTATGCTCTAAAGTAATTAACAAGTTGTACTTACAATTAATTACTTAGCTATACCTAAATACAATTAATCACAAATTAATTAATCGTTGATAAATTAAATGTCAATCTCTTCTCTATGACATATTGAAATTAATCATTCAGTTTAGGTACACTAGTTTTACACTAGTTTTTTTAGTGCTAAGCGAGACGCAGCCGCGAATACGCTCTCGCCTTGAAAATGATCACCGAATGCGATTGAAACTATCGTCGGAATAACCGACTTAATCTTACGTGAATAGTTCCGGTATCATAAAATCATAATTACACTACTTATATTATATTATTTGAATAAGCCATGATAGCCTAGTTGGAGAAGGTCCCGCCTCTCAAGCCAGAGGAAGCGGGGTTCAAACCCAGCCGACGGCACGCACTTATGTCTTTACTGTGTGAACATACATAAGTGCGTATTTCATCTGCTACATGACTACGAGCCTACACTGGGCTGGAGCCCAGTGTATGGCGACAGGCTCGCCCCCTGTCACGTTTTGGACTGAATATCGTCCGGCGAAGTGTGGGTGTTGTAAATACACCTCTGCCAGCCCTCTCGGGGGAAAGGCGAGACGATATGTGAATATTAAGGAAGCAAAAGATTGTCTGTGTGCGTGTTTGTTTGTTACCTACATCTTCTCTTTCAAACGGGTGGACGGATTTGGATAAAGTTCGGAACAAAGACAGCTAATGAAAGCACCTGTTTTGAAACACATACATAATTGTAATTATTGTTTATTATTTATAAAAGTATCGACTTTGTTTTATTGCTTTTATTTATCGTTTATTTTAAATGTATGTATGTTTTCAAAAAAAAATTCTTTCTTCCTTTCTAATATCCTGGATTGACAAATAGGCTTTTAATAACTTTTTGAATAAGAATAAGAATATATTTATTGAATAACTGTGTACAAAAGATGTTCCAAGTTGTAAATAAGTATCAACAGCCTGCCCATTTCGAGCGTCCAATTTTCGTTTTTCGAAATATACAGTAGTTTCTACTTAGTAATAAACTTACTTAAAGATCTAATAATTATGTTAAATAAGATTAATTCCGAATTTGATTGCGAGTAACACTGCGTGGCGCAACTAGTACAAGATATATTCGAAATGCGACCAATAGCACCGAATAGAATATCTTTTACGCCGTTTCTTACAAAAGGTCGTGTCCAAAAATACCAATATGGCTGAATAGGCCTCCGATTTAAATTCAAATAGAAAACACTTTTGCGTTTTTTATTAAAAAAGAAAACATTATTCGGCTACAGTACCTATCTGGAATTGAATTGATCGTGTCTTCTTGATCTCGAGGGATTTTCGAAATCTTTTTACATGAATGGTGAATGAATAGGTGATAGGTATTTTACAAGTTTGTTTTATTGCCTGATGAAAATCAGTGTACCTAATATGTTCAAAAAATGCAAAGCTACCAAATCTATTTACTGAATACCACTAGCAGTGGGTCTATTTTATCCGACGAAAATAGCTATGTTAAGAGAAGGGCATATTTAACGTGTTATCATATTACAATATGTACATATTCATTTGTTTATGTGTAACGTTTTCATGTCTTAACTACTCAACCGATCGTCTTGAGATTTTGCATACATGTTGGTTGTCTGGGGTACAGAAAAGAACATAGGGTACTTTTTATCCCGAAAAAAAGTAACGGTTTCTGTGGGACCGCGGGTGAAACCACGGGGCGCAGCTAGTTTATATTATAAATGCGAAAGTGAGTTTGTTCGTTTGTTTGTTTGTTTGTAACGTTCTCACGCCTTAACTATTGAAACAATCACCCTAAAATTTTGTATTCAGATTGTCAGAGGTACAGAAAAGGACATAGGGTATTTTTATCTCGGAAACGCGGGTATAACCGCAAGTCACAGCTATAGATTTTTTTTACTTTTTATAGTCGACCGAGCGAGCGTTAGACAATTAAAACATAGCATATCACAACGATCTTTTTCCCCCGAAAGGGGTGGCAAAAATGTATTACAACAATCATACTTCATCCGACAATATTAAGTCCCACATGTGACAGGGAGCGAACCTGTCGCCATACACCGGGCTCAAGTTACATAGCAGAACATAAAATACGCATGTGCATCCTACTAATATTAGGTCCTTACGTATGAAATTGGCGTTTTGTACGGGAGGAATAAAAAGTCGTTTTTTTTTTGTAAAATATATTTAATTAATTAAAGTATGCACCGTTTTTATCTATGCACTTTTGCCATCTTATGGGTAGTTCATTGATCCCTTTACTATAAAAACCATGGGGGCGAGAATCAATAAACTCTTTGAAGGCGGTTTGGACTGCTGCATCGGAGTGGAATTTTTTTCCTTGTAAGAAGTTGTCCAAATTCCGGAAGAAATGGTAATCTGTTGGAGCAAGGTCCGGGGAGTACGGTGGATGTCGCAGACATTCCAATTGTAGCTCAGCTAACTTAGTGGTTGTTTGTTATGCAGTGTGTGGTCTTGCGTTGTCGTGAAGCAGCAGTGGCCTAGAGCGATTGACCAATCTCGGTTGTTTAACAGCTAGTTCTTCCTTCATGGTTTGCAGTTGCTGACAATAGATATCTGCCGTAATCGTTTGGCCAGATTTAAGAAAGCTGTAGTGAACGACACCGGCGCTAGTCCACCAAACACTTACAAGTAACTTTTTCTGAGTCAATTTTCGTTTAGGGCAGGATTTGGCTGGGTCTCCAGGGTTCAGCCATTGCGATGAGCGCTTTCGATTATCGTACAATATCCACTTATCATCACAAGTAATGATTCGATTTAAAATCCCTTCATTATTGTGTCGGTTGAGCAAAGTAACACAACAGGCGACCCGTGTTTGCAAGTTCGATTCACTCAATTCATGAGGTACCCATCGTTCGAGTTTTTTTACTTTCCCGATTTGCTTCAAGTGGATTAATACAGTTTTGTCACTTACCCCGAAGCCTGCTGCTATCTCTGAAGTGCTTTGTGATGGATCCGCTTCCACAATAGCCTTTAATTCTTCGTTTTTCACTTTGATCTCCGGCCGTCCACGGGGTTGGTTCTTAAGGTCGAAATTTCCAGAACGAAAACGTTGAAACCAAAAACGTACCATGCTATCTTTAGCGACACCAGCGCCGTACACATAATTAATTCTTCGAGCTGTTTCTGCAGCACTGGTGCCACGGTAGAACTCGTACTCGTAAATATACCGATATTTCATGTTTTCCATTGCGCGGTAATAAGCGACGCCAAAGAAAAAATAATGAGGAAAATAACAAATGAATGACTGTATTCCAAAGAAAAAAAAACCAGCTAAATGAATTTATTAATTTGAATTTCGAATTCTTAACCAAAGAGGAGATATTTCAGATCCAATTGATCAGTACGACAAAACGCCAATTTCATACGTAAGGACCTAATATTATAAACGCGAAAGTTTGTATGTATGGATGGATGGATGGATGTTTGTTACTCTTTCACGCCAGAACGGCTAAACAGATCTCGATGAAATTTGGCACAGAGATAGATTATGGTCTAGAATAGCACATATGATACTTTTTGAACGCGGGTGAAACCGCAGGGCGCAGCTAGTAATTTATTATTATTAAGGTCACAAATAAATAAATTGGGGAGTGCCTTTGGATGGGATCGAATCTGCACCTTCTGGCTTCAGGCGAGACATCTTCCAACTAGACTTTCATTGTTCGTATCATAATTTATGTACCTACTTATCGTAGTTTATGTACTTGATATACATGCAAGATACAGCAAAGTTCGTAAATAACTTCTATTGCTTAATAAATCTGCATCGCGACTCAGGTAATCGAGATAAATTTGACATTTAAATTCGACAAAACTGATTTTGTCGACGAAAAACTCCCAATATGATGTTAAGGCTCGACAAAATTCGTTTTTCGATAGTAAATATCAAATGATCAGTGAACCGTACTTAAACTATTTACAACTTATACTACAACTATTTCATATTTAGATCAAGAGATGGTTTCTGGGAAACGGAAATCTCTATAACCCAAGATGGCGACTAGCTCCTAGGATAAGGTAAGATAGGATTTTTGATTAATAAAATAAAAAAACGAAAGTTTAAAAAAAGTACTTAAGGAAGATAGAAAACAAAACAACTTTTCCAAATAATTATTTTTTTATCATCGGCGGAAACCCACAAGAGGCGGAAATATGAATCCCTCGGTGATGGATACATATTTCTGCCTTTTGGGTAGAAACTTTGGGCCCTTGGGGTCCAAGCGCATGGTTGCTCTTCAATGAGCTGTCAAAGCGTCTGATAGAGAGAGCAAACGACCAAAGGGCTGGTGCTTACCTCGGTCAGCGAATTAGCATTGCTATTCAGCGAGGTAACGGTGCCAGCCTTTTGGGTACTTTACCCGCGGATACTGACTTGAGCTCTGTTTATTATTTGTAATTTGTTATTTTTGTTTGGTTTATTTTTTGCTGCTTAACTATATAAAGATATTTAAAAAAGACCATAAAACCCTTGTGTTTATTAAATGTTTCTGACGAATCAAAACCTTTTTTTAGCTGTTATAAATTGTTATCATACCAAAATTAAGGCTTCATCTTGGCCTCAATTTCATTGTCAACTTACTAAATGAAACTTAATACTATTATTGCTATCTTTTACCAACAGAAACACAAGAAAGAGACAGCATAAATTATACTGCTGTCAAATTAGTTGAAAGCGACACTTCTAGCTTTTTATAGTCGGCAACTGCTTACTGCCCGACTAAAATTGTATGGAAAACTACATAAGTTCCTACAGATTTGACAGCACCGAAATTTATGTTGTCTCTTTCTTGTGTTCCTATTAGTAAAAGACAATGATAGCACTAACTTAACTCAGTGTTCCCCAGCAATAGGTACAATCTGGGTCTCTTCAGACAAGAGTGAGATGGTAGGTACCTCATGGGCAAGCGTGCTCCATCACAGACCGCGGGGGCTATTCCTGCGCGTGAGATGAGATGAGATTTTATCTTGGTCACTTTCACTCCTATGACGTTTCAAACGAGAGCAACAAGGACGAAAAAAAGTGAGATGAAAATATCAAATCTCCGAATAGGGTCCCGCATCGTCACTTTCCATAAGGTGTGTTGTGGTCGAACGTGGGCCAATTCAATCATTAAAAAAACTTATGTTCAGTGAGTTGATAACTGAATCGAAGCCATATTTGTATGTCAGTTTGGTAATTATGTACGCTCTACATCTACAGTATTAATCTGGACATCGTGCTTAGCCAAGTGCTATAATATTGTAAGCTTTAGTAGATACAAGATTTTAATTATTAACCGAGCGTCTATGCTTCAGTTTCGACAAAAATGCTAAACCGATTCTCTTGAAGTTTTTTGATAAATTCTTTCTATTTATTGAACCTACAATAAATAGATATATTTATTGTTGTCAATATTGTTACAATAAATAGATATATTTATTGTTGTCAGTTTTTTTTTTTTTTAAATGGCGGAGAAAATAAAACATGGACTTATGTCCGTCTTTTGGAAAATTTCAAAAAACTGAATCCGCAAAAAAAAAAATATTGAACCTGCTCACAAAATTTCACGAGAGTCGGTTGAGGAGCGACCCGTAGAGGAGGACAGACGCCAGCCGCAAAGTCTCTATCTCACAGCCAATATTAATATTTCACCTTTAATTTTTTTTTCAATTCATGCAACTGACCTTTCCTGAAATATTTAAAATAGATCGAACAAAAACGAATTTAAAATGAAATATCGGACGCCTTCTATAAAAACGGCGAAAAAAAAAAACTATGATATAACAATAGCGTTGAATTAATAATACCTTTTCCATCCATAAAAAAGCTGCAAAACCTTTTTGTTGACATATCAATATATTTCGAACATCGTTCATTGCTCAAACGAAAAAAGAAGCATTTTGCTGTTTTAATAAGCATTTTTTTCGTTAATATTTTTCTTTGCCTGTATTTTATTTCATGAAACGATTGGCTTTATTCCGCTTTATTTATTTTTCGCTTGTTGCCTTTGGAACTTTTAATTGGCTTGTGGGCTTAAGAGAGGTTTCGTTTTAAGACTCAGTGTGCCCGTGGTTTCACTCGCTATTACATTTACCTACATTCAAATTAAAAACAAAAAAATTGTTGATTGCTTAATTTTTTTACACCTATCTACCTTTAACAATAGACGTTGTATAGCTTCGTAATAGTTTTACAGTGTTTTATATTTTTCGTTTGAGCTCTAACATGTAAAAGAAAGAAAAAACAAAACACTGTGTAACTATTACGATTTTTAATTGTTGTTAATTTAAAGATTTTTGCTCACAAGTTGTGTTTTTAGTTCTACTGCGTATCTGGGATGTCATTTAAGGATGAATGTCAGAATTAAATAGTTTTTGGGTTTTTTAGTTCTCTACTGCGTACTAGGATGTAATTTATGGTTAATGTCAGTTATGTCATTTAAGAATGAATGTCAAAATTAAATAGGTTTTGTGTTTTTTAGTTCTACTGCGTACTAGGATGTCATTTATGGATGAATGTCAGAATTAAATAGTTTTTGGGTTTTTTAGTTCTCTACTGCGTACTAGGATGTAATTTATGGTTAATGTCAGTTATGTAATTTAAGAATGAATGTCAAAATTAAATAAGTTTTGTGTCTTTTAGTTCTACTGCGTACTAGGATGTAATTTAGGGGTCAATGTCAGTATCAATTATATTTTCTTTTTAATCTTTCAGATCATAGAAATATAAATAATGATGGTTATTTTTTTGTACAGCACATATTCCACAGAATTTTTCAACATTATTTTGCAATTAAACAGCTTACTTAAGTAAAAAAACACAATTAAGGATCAACTAAATTAAGACGTAGGTAACGTATAAAGTTATACATACATCCATTCATACACTTCGTTTAACTATAATTTACCTGTAACACGCTATCCCAGCTTTAAAAAAGTTCTGCACAACTGCAAAAGTAACTTTGCACTCATACACTTCACAGAAAAAAAAAACAAAACTGTACGATTATAAAACAAAAAAACCTTTAAAAAAGTTTTTACTCTTTTCCTTTCTCTTTCTGCCCGAATGAGATTGCGTAAAATTAGAATGTTTGAATTCCGAACTTGAACTTGGGCGGCAACTGGTGGGCAATCGCCACGGCGCCCTACAGTCTACTGACGGGCGGGCGGAATTCTCGGCCCCATTCGCGCTAGCGCGGGGACCAAGTTTTAGATGCAATATTGGCTGGCAGATGATTTATTTAACGTAGGTTTGGTTTTATTAGTCTTACTGTGAATTTGCGAATTGTCTCTGCGAATTCGGATTATTACTGTGAGAACTGGCGTGATTTGTACATACGAGACTTTTCACGTTTTATTGAATCAGATACTCCCAATAGTTTCATGCAGACAAAAAATTAAAAAACCAAATATTGAAAAATTAATTGTTGAGAAAAATTTCACTATTTTACATTTCTGGAACATTCGAAATCGGATGTAAAAATTTAATAGGGTCAGCTGGGGCAAATGCGTCAAAATGGGGCAAATGCAGGGCGATTGCGTCTTTCGAGAATTACTGACAAACCTTTCAATAATAAACCAACTAACGCCATTGTGTACAGATTTTTGCAACTAAAGATTGAAAAAAGATGTAGGTGGCGCTTATTGGTGAAGGGTTTGTCATTAATTCTCGAAAGACGCAATTGCCCCACAGACACATTTGCCCCAGTTGACCATAAATGTTTTGACTAGTTGCGTCACTAACTCAACCCACTCACACACTCACACAATCAAACTTTAGCTGCTGATTGGACGAAATAGGAGCAATAGAAATGTCACATAATTTTATTGCCAACTCGCCCAACCAGCAGCTACTATTAGTAGAAGGAGAATCGTTTGGAAGCGATTGGAATTTGTCTAGAGTTCCAGGAAGGATAGCTACTTTGAGAGACAAAGTGGGACTTCTCTGAATGCAAAATGTGATAGGCACATTCATGTTAGGCATAATGTATGAAGATACATTTAGCCTAGTTCCTTAACGTCTTCGCCAGGTGCGCTTAATTGAAATGTATGGAGGTAAACGCAAAAGAAAAAAGTTTTCGTTAACTATCAAAACTCGTAGTAAGCCCCCTGGAGGCAAACAGTAGGACTAATCATAGTTAGGACGACGCCTTACTTAGCATTCGGGCCCTAGACATGTAGCAGTCGCTTCCAAAGGATTTTGTTTCTGAAATCGCTAACACTCGAACTCGCTGCTGATTGAACGGAATACGAGCTTTAAAATATCACGTGATCTTGTCAACTGTACTCAATAGAGTGACAGACTAAGTAGAGTTAGAAGACTGAGTAGAGAATGAGAGTAGAGAATAGAGTGAAAAGTTGCTGATTAGACAATAGTCTAAACAGCAGCGTTTGAGCATTAGTTATTAGTTATATTAGTTATATTATGTAATGATTTAATTTATTTATTAAAATTGACATTATTAAATTGTAGTAAATGAAATACCTACCTTCTTAATTTAATTCAAACCTTAACTTTACTTAATTTTTTTTAATCTATTTTTACCCGACTGCGCAAGAAGGAGGGTTATGTTTTCCGAGTGTATGTATGTATAAGGTTTTTTTGGCACGCCCTACAGCCTAAACTTGATGGATTTCGACATGTGAGGTGTCATTTGAATTGTCTTTATAGTGGAAGTGACATAGGGTACAACATTTTGCAGCCGGGTTTTTGTTTTTCTTTTAATAATGTTGCTTGTTTTATTGATAGGTTAGTAATTTAATTTAAGCTTGACTTCGCTATTTATATTAGAATAGCTGCGCCCCGCGGTTTTACCCGCGGTTGAAAAGTAGCCTATGTATCAATCCAGGGTATAAGCTACCTCCATACCAAATTTCATCAAAATCTGTTCATCCCTTTGAGCGTGAAGAAGTAACAAACATACACACTTACACGCTCACAAACTTTCGCCTTTACAATACAATACAATATATCTTTATTGCACACCAAAAACTACATGAAAATCTTAAAAACTAAAACACTTTTTTCGGCAGTACAAGGGCGACCTTATTGCCTAAAGCGATTTCTTCCAGGTAACCTTTGGATGGACAGGAACTTACAGAAATACGAAAAGGGTAGGTGGTGTACATAAAACTAAATTAAAATTTAAAAGATAATAATAAGTAATATTAATACTAAGTACCTACTTAAATAAATAACCAAACCAACTTTAGTGTGATTAATCCTGTGAAAATGGAAGTAATGTAAAATAAAAAAATATAAACTTGCGTATCTTAAATCAGAATCACTTGAAAGTGATTGCCACTTGTCCAGGGCTCCAGTACTCAACCCGCCCCACTCGCCCCTCTCATATCGAAATATGTAGTTCAATAGATTTATCCACTCCATCTATATTCATATTTTCTTCAAGAAATTCATAGTATTTACACAAGAAGATATAATTTTAATAATTTTGATTATTGATGTAGTAGGTACTTGTGTATGTTTATGACTGGGTAGTTTATTTGTATACTTATTTAGTAATTATTTATGTAGGTATTAGTATGTAGTTTATTATAATTCTCAAATTAGTAAGTTTATTTAATATTTATTTAACCTTAATTTTTTTTTCTTTAGCACTCACCACCGTCCATGCTAAATCATAATGTTTTTATTCCATCCAAAGGTTGTCTGGAAGATATCGCTCTTAAGCGATAAGACCGCCCATTGCGCCTTTATTTTTGAGTGTTTAGTTTAGATTTATTTGTATTTGGTGTCAATAAAGAGTTTTTGTATTGTATTGTATTGTAAAGAAGAATAAACGCGTCTTGTTAAAAATCGCTTGTAACTTAAACTCGCGCGTGCGTTTGAAAGCATTAGACGATGATTTGTGAAAACGGCCTTATTTGTGGATATTTATTTTACGTCACCCCCATAAATAACGCGGCGAGCTCACTTTGATATATTTCCACCCTCGATGACAGCTTGGATGAAAATGTGATATGAAATTCGAATTGATGTTATTTTAGTAACTTCTGTTAAATGTGTAGAAGATTGTAAGCTTGGTAGGTAGGCACGAGTAACTTGGATGTGGAAACTTTTCGGTAATATTTTTGATTTACTAGCTCCGCCTTGCGGTTACACCTGTTATTCTTAAGGATAGGTGGCTCAGTTGGTGGTGAACCTGCCTTCTGAGCGTAGGGGCGTGGGTTCGATTCCCGCCTAGGGTAAACATTCATGTGATGAAAATTTGTGATTGTTCTATGTCTGGGTGTTAATATCTATTTAAGTAAAACATTTGGTACAAATGTGTGTGTGGGGCAATTGCGTCTTTCGAGAATTACTGACAAGCCCTTCACAAATTAGGCAACTAACGCCATCTAGTACAGATTATTGTAACTAAAGATGTAGGTGGCACTTAATTTGTGAAGGGTTTGTCAGTAATTGTTGAAAGACAGACGCATTCGTACGAGTAGACAGTTGTATCTAAAAACTAGCTGCGCCCAGCGGTTTCACCCGCAGTTAAAAAGTATCCTATATGCTATTCTAGACTATAATCTATCTTTGTGCCAAATTTCATCCAGATCTGTTCAACCGTTCTGGCGTGAAAGAGTAACAAACATCCATCCATCCATTCTTACAAACTTTCGCGTTTATAATATTAGTAGGATAATGTGCATGTACTTATCAGTCTCTGGCAGCGGTAGTACAAGCTTTGCTTAGTGTGGGGTCAGTCGACCATGACTGTGTGCAAAAATGTCCCGCATGTTTATTGTAGCTTATTATTTATTCATGTGTTATTCTAGAGTTAGGTTACATAGACTACCTTTATCACTGATACTATATCTATTCAGTGCTTCTTTCTCATTTCCCAATATTTTAAAAAGCGAGCTCAAATAATAACGCACTCTGGACGCTGTTATGGGTATCGCACTTTTGCAGCGCATCAGGTGCATTTACAGAGGCACACGCAGATGTTTTCTTAGCTTTTCAACCTTCATTTGCAAACAAATAGCCTAGTCTCCTATGACGCAGCGAGTGCACGGAAGCGATAACAGCTGCTTAGGGCCTTCATACAATACGACATTCAGACGACTAGTATCCTACGCGAGTCGAAGATGAGTCGAGAAGTATTGTCACGAGCAGACTCGAGTGTGCTACTACTGCCTAAACTGTAACACCGATATATAGTAGTCGAAAATATCTCCATTGCTTAGTGTATAGTTTTTTCTCTGTATCTTACATCCATTTTACTTTACTACGAGTAATAATTTGAAAATTGAAAGTAGTTATATCTGTGTATTTGTCGGCTTTGTCGGCTCAACGGCTGAACGGATCTTGATTAAATTTGATAATTTGTAGTTACAGTATATGACGAGGAAGGGTTTTGGATACTATTTTCTTAATAAACGCGATCGAAGTCGCTGGTAACAGCTAGAACATTAATTTGTATGGTGATCGCACACTTCACTACCAGTATCCTACTCGTCTGCAACTAGTCGCCCGATCGCGTCTCCTACGAACTAACGGCGAAACAGAAATTCAGTTAATTTAAGAAAAAAAAAGACATCCATTTTCTTTGTTTTTAGTAGCATAATGTAGGTACAAACCTCGTGTTATTTTGGCCTAGAATCGAATGGCTCCTTATCTTCCCAGGGGAGATGTACGAATCGCCGAAGGGACAGTCACAGGCGCACACCATCTCACGCCTCATATCCGAATAGTAACTGATATCTTACCAACAAACGCAATTCCAAAGAAGGTTGGTGTCAGGTACGGCCGGCCTTAAAACCTAAGCCGATTTTTTTACAATAAATATGATGACAGTGAGTGAACTAAATTTTAAAAAAATTAAGACGCTGGTAACGTACGGACTGTACTGACACCACCTGAGTGGGATAGGGATAAGAAGAAGAAGTTGTTACGAACCTTGAGTACCGAACATGGTCCCCTTTTTACAGCACAACAAGTCGGAAAACGCATACGTACTCGTACCATCCCTACTTAGTTGACATTCTAGCAACTCGTACTAAACGGTTTGCCTCTACCTTTCTGATACGAACCACTAGGGAAGGGAACACCTTGCCATCATCTGTATTCCCGACTAACTACAACCTGGGTATCTTCAAGGCTAGAGTGAATAAGTATCTTCTAGGTGCTCTACCTAAGTGCTCCATCTTAAACCACAACGTCACTTAACATCAGACGAGTTGGTGGTCAAACATAGACCTAATCCTATCCTACCAATATTATAAACGCGAAAGTTTGTAAGAATGGATAGATGGATGAATGGATGGATGTTTGTTACTCTTTCACGTCAGAACGGCTGAACAGATCTGAATGAAATTTGGCACAGAGATAGATTATAGTCTAGAATAGCACATATTTAATTTTAACCGTGGGACTCAGCTACTAGTTCTACTTTTAAAAAAAACTACTTGCATGTGACCGAAGTATCGTTTCTTGGTATTATCGTAATGTATAAAGGGCCTTACTTCAGTGTAGTAGCAAATACAAACGTGGTCAAACTGTATACGTAGAGCGCTACGGTACGACGACTAATAGTGCTTCCTCACGCAATATGACTTACGTTGTAAAAAACATGAAAATTACTTACAAACAAAAAAAACATGAAAATTACTCACAAAATTCAAATAAAGACAAGTTAATTACTCACAAAATTCAAATAAAGACAAGTTTTAACTTGTTTTAACAAAATTCAAATAAAGACAAGTTTTAACTTCTCTTTATAACTTAAACTTGTTTTTAAAGACAAGTTAAAACTTGTCTTTATTTGAATTTTGTGGTTTCACGGTTTTTTAAATTTTGTGTTTGAAATTTTTTTTACCGACAAAACGAAGGTGGTTTATTATATCGTCACGCCTTTTCCCCGAAAAATATTATGAAAGTAAATTCATAAATCATGCATTAAGTTTTCTATGTCAAGGCTTACGAGCCTAAACGGGCCCGGTTTAACGCAAAAAGCTCTGTTAAAGTTGCAGCCAACTTTTAATCGAGCCATAAATTATTAACCACTACAAAGTAACGACAAAAACCTCAAACGCCTAACGACATAATCAAAGGGTAACTACCCCAATTATCGCTACATCAAAATGCCCGGATCATAGCATGTCCCCGAGTTGTAAATGGGAAATATTTAGTCGCGCAGCAGAGTTAATTATTGCGCTTCGAAATGTGACCGCGTCTTTCTTTAAAGTCCTTCATAGTACAGTAGGTGCGTAAATGTATGAATGGCACAGTCACTACCTCCTCTGAGAGTGAAAGAGTGTATGTCCGAGACATCGTTAATTTCAAACGCCAACGGATGAATTGATTTAAATGCATTTCAGTTTTTTTAGTTTATTATAGTTAAAGCTTATAGTTTCATAGTTTTATAGTTATAGTTTCAGCATGTACTTCAGTGAAGCTGTTCGATCGTTTATGTGTAACGTTCTTTTTTACTAGAAAGCAACTAGACAGAAAAACAGATCTACTTTTATTAAATATCAAAATTTTCTCGAGCAGTTTCAATAATATGACTTTCCTTTAATATTTTTGAAGGTTTTTTGAAAGGATTTTGTTATTTGCTTCGATCAGATATTACATGGATTCAATAGTAAAAATGGCACCTTTAAAACCAGGCTTAGATCTAGTAAGCCTTGTTTTGCTGTCAGCCTCACTGTGACAACGTTAGTGTCACGACGCTAAAATCACTTTAGCAAATGTCATCAACTTTATTGCGGAATAGTAAGGCTTAGATTCGAATGAAGTTGTATGTATTTGATCATTTTGAATAGAACGTGAACTGTCGATGCGATACCACTTTATAGGCATAATTTTTAATGCGACATGACATCATAGTTTTTTTTTTATGATTGAATGGGCCCACGTTTGACCACAACACACCTGATGGAAAGTGACGATGCGGTCTAAGATGGAACACGCTTGCCCACGAGGTGCCCATTCACTCTTATCTTGAAGAAACCCAGGTTGTATCCATTGCTGGGAAACACCGAGTATATCTGATCAAAGGTTATAGCATATTTAGGGAATTGAACAATGAATTTTGGTGTTCAATTAAATAGCATCTTTTGTAAATGGCCAATTTAGGAGTGTGAGGAATAATGTCCGGGTGCCCCCGGGACGGGACGTGGACCGCTTTTAGATGAACTAGTTACATGTGTGGTCACCCTGAGTTGCGGTTTTAGTTGGGTTCCGTATTTTTTTTTTTACCAAAAATTACCAAAATGGTTCTCTGTACAAAGCTGTGATGTACCAACTTAATTATGAATCATTAAGATACATATATGTACTTACGTGAAAGTAGTTGTTCGTTTATATTTCACAAGCTGCGCCCCGCGGTTTCACCCGCGGTTAAAAAGTTAAATCCTATGTGCTATTCTAGACTATAATCTATCTTTGTGCCAAATTTCATCCAGATCTGTTCAGCCGTTCTGGTCTGAAAGAGTAACAAACATCCATCCATCCATCCATTCCTACAAACTTTCGCGTTTATAATATTAGTAGGATTGATTTGGAACATTTTCTGTAATAGATTGCTGAAGTGATTTTGATGAGATTTAGTAAGGTAATATGTGTCACAGGGACGAGTGCTACATACTTTTATTATTTTTGGTTTTTGCGAAAGTAAATAACAGTTTATGCGATTTACATTTTTGTGTACAAATTATTATCTTTCATTTTAATTCTTGATATTTTATTTCCAACTTGCAATTTTAAGTAAGCTGAATTTTTCTTAGAATATCGTTCAACGAAGTGTTGGATAACACCTCTACCAGCCCGTTCTTAGAAAAGGTATGACGAATGTTATGCTATGTTTTCTTTGTGTTTTTTTTTCTCATGTAATTTTTTTGTTTACTTACCACCTTTTCATTCAGAAAACAGAGAAATAATATCATCCGTCATAAGTAGGCGTAACGAGAATTGTGTGAAGTTATGTTTTCTGTGTATTACTTGATGGTGTGTT
This sequence comes from Peribatodes rhomboidaria, assembly GCA_911728515.1. Classification (NCBI taxonomy): domain Eukaryota; kingdom Metazoa; phylum Arthropoda; class Insecta; order Lepidoptera; family Geometridae; genus Peribatodes; species Peribatodes rhomboidaria. The sequence goes on from OU452190.1 coordinate 8,021,709, forward strand.
TCTGTTTGCCACCTTCTAAATAAAACAGAGAAAATTTTATCCGCCAAAAGTTTCCCAATGTGGACACGGCATTACAAATGACTTTTTGTCATCGCACGGTTGGTTAGATGGCAGTGTCAGCAACAGTTGCGAATTTGGGTCAAGGTACGTGTGATGTAGAACAGAGACGGCCCTAGTGAGAGGCAATAACGGGAACACCCGGGGCCTCGCTCTTGCAAGGACCTATCGGGCTTTCTATGTGCCTATGTTTAACGTTATTAAAAAAAAATGGGACATTGAAGCACTCACGCTTTTTTGACTTCAAACTAAGCAAAGCTTGTACTATAACTACCGGAAAATACATAAATATAATTATAAATAGGGTCAACTGGGGTAAATACGTCTGTGGGGCAATAGCGTCTTTCCAAACCCTTCACAAATTAAGCAACTAGCGCCATCTTGTACAGACTATTGCAAGTAAAGATAGAAAAAAGATGTAGGTGGCGCCTAATTTGTTAAGAGTTTGTCAGTAATTCTCGAAAGAGAAATTGCCCCACAGACGCGTTTGCCCCAGTTGACCCTACATGTTTAAGAGAAACATGGATTTATTCTAAACGGCTGTCAATGTCCTTAGAGGTTGGTAACGTATCTGTTATGTCCTTGGTATTACAGGTATAGGCGACGGTGATTGCTTACATCAAGAGGCCCGTTAGCTTGTTTTCTACTGGTGGCATAAAAAAATATTAATAATAAAAGACTAGTTGCTTTGTGAGCTGAAGACTTGGACAAACGCTGGACATACGAAAGCATTTTTGTCGAAGCTGCAGCAGAGATGCTTCACTCGATCAGACGGTCGATAAATGCTAAAGTTTGGATGGTTGGATAGATACAAAGATGGATGGATGTTTATTACTCAATCACGCTAGAGCAGCTGACAGATCTGGATGAAACTTAGCTAAGGGATAGATTGAAGTCAATAGCACATAAGCTATTATATTTTTTTTACCGCATGTAACACCGCGGGGCAGAGTTAGTAACAATATACGAGTAAATATTTGTAGTCTTTATTAAAAACCTATCAATGTAAGTAACATTTTATCTTTTTGCTAGAGTTATTATTATTGTCTGTTTTTTTAATATTAAAAAAAAACACGTATAACTATTCCGATTTTCTAAAACGTTGCTTACATAACTTTTTTTGCATATAAACGTACACGAACGCAGAAGGAAGTACGAGTATATTTACGTTGACTGATAAGAATATCAATCATCATAAAAATACTTCCTTTCAATTTACATAAATAATATGTAGAAGGGGCCTCACAAATATTCGCCGCCCCAAGCCGAGCAACCGCTAGAACCACCCCTGGTTCCAGACTACACACTAGCTGTATTTACACATGTATTTTGAACAAATCAGTGATCTTCGTCACTTTACATCCGGCTTCAGGGGGTAGTGAATATTTTCGGACGTGTAAAAATTCACATTCACAGCAAAATTTCGTGTTTAGAAGGTTTTGGAAATTAACATAAATACTTACATTATACAATAATATTGATTTTACGGAAATTTCTGGAAATTAACATAATTATGGATTACATAAATTATTATAATTATACATTAATAAGGAAATAACGTATAAAAACAATCGTATAGATTTTCACTGTTTCGTATGTTTATAATTGTTTTTTTAGTGAAGCTATTAGCAATACAGACCTATTTTTTTAACTGTGATTCAATCCATGACCCAATCCAATCATAAAAAGAATCACCACATCGTAAATAAAAAGAATAATACCTGGTCCAAAACACAAGAAACAAATGAACATGTCAAGAAAAAAATTAACTGCATCACAACTTCCGCAAGACAAGAGTTCTCCCAACAACTTCAAGACATATCATGTGTCAAGAATCTCGCCTTAGCAACGGAAATGGGACACGAGCGCCCATTATCTCTAATATTTCCGCTCCTGTCCCATTACTAGTAATTGGGCAAAACGATTGATCGATTCCCGATCGCTACTCGAGTAAGTACCACTCACTCGGCGAGACCGATTGTTAGTTTAGGTTGTCTGAGTATAGTATTACCTTCGTTTGAGAGCTGACTTATCCCTAATCTATACTTAGTGAGTAATGGGTGCTTAATTCGTTGGATAATTCTTTGGGATAATGAATAGATTGAGCTGAAACACATGGAAAATTCTTAACTAGCTTATCTGCTTGCAGTGTGTGTCTTTTTCGTTTAGCATATGAATGTCAGTGGTTGTGTACTTTTGTAACAATGATATAACTTTTAAAATTGTTACAGGTACGTTGCAAGATTTTATTTGGGTTGAGGTTTTTTTGAAACCTTTTGAATGAAAAGGCGGGATTCTTATTCTAGAGTCCGGTAAAAAGCGGTGCATAATGAGAATAAATATAAATTCTGATGTTTTTTTTAAGTGGAAACGAGTCTGTCCCGCGCGGGGGCATTTAATTTCGGGCTAAAAATCGGGACAGTCCAGCTAAAATCGGGACGTCTGGCAAAGCTGCTCCCTACATACAAACTTCCCAGACTTTTAGTCTGTGGGACAACTCAGCATCTGTTTTTCCGACGATGACTTGAGTATCCATTATCATTAAATTTTTCAGGCAAGTAGATTTACCTCAGTAAAAATTTTAAGTTTGTACATGAGCTAAGCCGGACGAGAAGCTCTGGCGACATGCGAGGTTCCCGTTTGTGGCTAACTACTAGTTTTCCTAGAATCACATGAATTACTATGATAATCTACCTAATGATAAAGATCTACTACCTAATGATAACATCTGAATGTATATTTATTTTCATTATGTCCCGCTTTTTACTCGACTCTAGAGTGTGAGTCCCACATTTTAAATCAAAATGTTTTAAAAGAACCCTCAACCCAAAGAAAATCTTGCAACCTACCTGTAGCGATTTTTGACTGCCTCGGTTGCTCATTTGGTAGTGAACCTGCCTTCTGAGCTTGGGGGCGTGGGTTCGATTCCCACCTAGGGCAAACATTTATGTCATGAACATTAGTGTTTGTTCTGTCTGGGTGTTAATATCTATTTAAGTATGTATTTAAAAATGATCAAGTATGTATATCAGTCCCTGGCAGCCATAGTACAAGCTTTGCTTAGTTTGGGGTCAGGCGACCGTGTGTGGAAGTGTCCCCAATTTATTAAAAAAAAAAACTACCTAATGATTATGATAATCTACCCAATCCCGAGCGCCATCAAAACTAATAGCAAAGCAAACCGCGTGCATTTCTTTGTAAAAAAAAAAAAGTATTCCGAGTTGTAAATATTTGTCCAATTTACATTCCATTACGCTGGCGAGTCGCAGTTTAAATAATTTCTCTCGTGCTTGCCACAAGATGTCTTTATAGTACAAGAGCTGGCTGGCTAAGTTTTATACTTGTTTTCAGTTAAATGGCTACTTGATTCGGCAATTAAGGGTCCCGCGAAGATCTAAAATTTCCATACAAACGCGTTTGTCAAATTTCTTGGAAACTATATGTCAGATTATGATGAAATTTAGCATGTATAATTAAATGAACTAAACCTCCGCCCCTATGTTTTAGGTTTTTTTTTAAAACGTCCTCAAGAGAGAGCTATGAAAAATATCAGTATTACAAATGCAGGGTCACATTTATTCAATAGATAGACAAAGCAAATCAAAAATCCCTTTACATAGGGAGGTTGTCTACATCATTAGCTTTTAAATGAATCCAAAATACAAGGGAAATTCTTAGTTTTTTAAGATGATTAGATGATTGACTTTGACTTTGACACGTAAATTAGAATAAACCGTCAAATAGGAAAATAGCAGAATGCTGTACACTTGCACTGTAAAGAAGTTTAAAAATAGTTTGGAAATAACAACAAAAGAAAAAAACAAAGCACACTGTTATAGCAGCACTTTGGATTCTTTGAACATTAAAACCCTTACTTATAATAATAAACGTATAGCTTTGGAATAGTTTTTCAGTGTTTTGTCTTTTTCGATTTAGTTAAAATTGTAAAAGAAAGAAAGAGAGAAAACTCTGTCTAACTATTCCTATACGCGCGTTGCGGGATTACTTACGCCACGCGTAAGTCACAGAATGAGTATACTCGAGAAAGGTATAAATCTTGGCCTACTACTCTCTTGCTATAAAGACTGCCGTCAGTCTGAGAGCTGGATAGATGTTTTTTCACTCTGCTCACGACGTAAAGCTTAATCGTGTATGAGTGTAGATTTAGTTGTCGCGTGTTGATGGGGATATTTAAATTATTTATTTAAACTATGTTGAAGCTCGATAATTTTTTATGATAGACTTATTATGTCATAATGTATAGATTTTCATCAAACATAGCTGAGAACACTCCCGGCTAATTCACCTTAAATAATCAAAATCAAAATCGGTTCGTTCGTTCAAAAGCTACTATGCCACAGACAGACACACACACAAACACACACACACAGACACGTCGAACTTATAACACCCCGTCGTTAAAAACCCATTAAAAATTTAGTTAAGCCTTATTTAAGTAATATTGTAATTATTTTATGTTTTTAATAAAGAGTTGTTGTTGTTGTTGTTGTTGTTATTACGTCGGGAGTTAAAAATGTAAGAAAGCTAGTTATGCACGTCGGTCCTCATACCGGCACCGTACGCATACAGGCGTAGGCGGACATTCCGCTGACCATGCGTCTGGCTTCACGGTGGCCGTCCGGCGTACCGTAGAGATAAGAAGGCTTCTTGCCATAGTTAAGTTAGCTTTAGAGTTAGTTCTAATTCAACTCCTGTGTATCGAACACGAATAGTTATTAATTCAAAATTGTCTTTTATTTTTAAAAAAGCTAAACAGTGCTCCCCAATCTTGACTGGCGCAGCCGGTAGGATTGCCGTGTAACGTCCGCCAAAGTATACGTGCTGTTCGGACGAACAAAGTAAACCGTTGTACTAGAATCAGTGAACGCGTTTTCTGAGGCAATCCTCGAACCAAAGAAATACGTCTCGTTGGTGAAACTTTTTAGAAAAAAAGACAACAAATAACCTAACTCCAGCAGAAGAATGCGGACGAGAGTATTGTGAGTAGACCTTTTCGCATTCCCCCTCTCCCATTTATTTTTGCTAGTTAGAACAGTTATTTGATTTTCCTTTAAAAAACGAACTTATATCGTCGTTAATTTATTGTGTGTTTTGTATTACTGTATCTAAACGAACCTCTATCGTCGTTTATTTTATTGTGTTTTATTGTGTGTTTTATTTTACCGTGTGTGTTATAATTAAGAATTAATTGCCATGGAGCAAACAATTAGAATAGTGCCAAAAGACCTTCTCTGTCTTATACCTAAGTTCGAAGGGGAAGAAAATCTTCTAAATTTGTTTATTAAAAAAAGTCAATACATTTATAACGGGTACGCAACCCCTAATAATGTAGCACAACAGGCGTACGTCTTTCACGCCATCACAAGCAGGCTACACGGTAGAGCAGCCGCTCTACTTAGTGAGCGAGAAGATATCAACTCATGGATCACCCTTAAGGAGGTCCTTGTACAACATTTTGGTGACCCCCGTTCCGAAGACTGCATAGCTATAGAACTAGAACAAATGAAAATTAATTCAAACGAATCATATATAGAGTTTTGCCATAGGATACAACACATGCGTAGTACGCTATTCGCGAAAGTAAACCTACTCGCCGACGAGGGTGTAAAAGCGGCAAAAATGATTGTATATAACAACATGGCTCTGAATGTGTTTTTATATAACCTGACTGAAGATCTGATCCGCATTGTGCGCCTGAAAGGGTGCCCTAATCTAGAAATAGCCCTCAGCATAGTAACCGAAGAGGTAAACTTCATGAGTCAATTCAATGCAAAGCAGAAACAACGACAGGCTATAACACCTAGTAGAACGCAGCCCACGCTTAACACTACACCTAACAATAACTTTAAATTTGGAAATTCTCAAGTGAACCCACCGACAATGAATAGCCAAAACGCTAGATTTGGCTTACCCCAACAGCAACCCCAAGGTTTCCGGTTTGGAAATCAACCCCAAGGTTTCAGATTTGGAAATCAACCCCAAGATTTCAGGTTTGGCAACCAACCCCAACACTTTAAATTTGGTATTCCACGCCAACAAGGACTTACTCCGGGCACACCCCAACAGGGTCAACCCTTTAGACCCCCGTTCAACCCTAATTTCGCTAGACCGCCACCAGCGTTAACGTTTGGACAAGCGCAACCAAAATTTAAATTCGGCATTCCGAACCAAAACTTTCAACGACCGAAACCGCTGGAAAACTCCGACATCTCAATGCGTACGGCACGTCCGTTAAGACAAAATATGTTAAGTGCTTCAGCTGAAAATGAAAATCTATTTTATAATAATGAACTTGTCGAGGCTTCACCGGAACAAGAATGTGACTATGATGAAAATTATTCTTATAATTTGGAAACATTTGACCCCCAAAATTATGACGCAGTTAATGACGCTTGTCACTACCAATACCAAGAGTCGAACGATATTGAAAATTTTCATGCACAGGCCTCCAGTTTGCCCCCGACTTAATAGAAATTTCACCCGAAGTAATAGAGTTAAACTGTGACTCTCTTTTGAAACTACCCCACGTAGAAATTCCTGAAATTAAGTCACGTTTTATGATCGACACCGGAAGTACACGGTCATTCATTAGCCCCGCAAAGGCAAATGAATACTTTTCAGCTTTCAAACTCTATGAGCCTTTTGAGGTAATCAGCACCCACGCTTGTAGTCAACACACCGAAGCCATATGCATACCAATGTTAAAAACTTTTGGATGTTCAGGTAAACACAAGTTTTACGTTTATGACGTAGACAGTCGTTACGACGGTTTGATAGGTAGCGACCTCTTAACACTATTAGAAGCTAGAATTGATATGAAAAACCAAATTCTACAGACACCCTATGCAAACATACCGATTTTATACAACCCACCTCACGAAATAACTTTAGAACCAAGAACAGACACGCGAGTTAAGATCCCAACTGATCTAAAAAATGGAGAAGCTATAGTAGAGTTTACAGATTTTGGAAAAGGCGTAAGAATGCCAGGTGCACTTGTTACATGCATAGACTCATTTGCATATACTATAATTCAAAATGCTTCTGAAGACGTAATTTCAATGTCATTCGCAAAACCATTGAAGGTTACAAAGTATGAAAGAAAAGAATGTAGAGTAAATACGACTATGAATGAATGTGAGATTGATGAACTCCTGAAAGAAAATTTAACAAGGCTCCGTTTAGACCACACCAATAAAGAAGAGCGTGACGCTATTGAAAAATTATGCTACGAATTTAGGGACATTTTTCATTGTGACGGAATTCCACTTTCCTTTACAAATAACGTAAAACATGAAATTAGGACAAAAAACGAAGATCCTATATTCATCCGACCGTATAGACATCCCCCGGTTTATAACGAAGAAATCCAAAAACAAGTCACTCAGCTTCTTCAAAATGACGTAATTAGAGAATCACACTCCCCGTGGAGTGCACCGGTACACCTAGTGCCTAAAAAGGCCGATGCTTCAGGCGAAAGAAAATTCCGAATGGTAATAGACTATAGACGTCTCAACGAAATTACAACTGACGACAAATATCCCTTGCCCAACATAGCTGACCTTTTTGACAAATTAGGTAAATCTGTGTATTTTAGTACCATCGATTTAGCTAGCGGATACCATCAGGTAGAAGTAAAAGAGGAGGATAGACTTAAAACAGCATTTTCCACACAAGCGGGACATTACGAGTTCACCCGTATGCCGTTCGGGCTGAAAACAGCCCCAGCCACTTTTCAACGTGCGATGGACAATGTGCTTAGAGGTCTACAAGGTCTGCATTGTCTAGTATACCTAGATGATATAATAGTATACTCATCTAGTCTCCAAGAACACATAGAAAAACTACGTTTAGTCTTTGAACGACTTAGAGCAACTAACCTAAAAGTGACACTAGATAAGTGTGAGTTTTTCCGGAAGGAAGTACTCTATCTTGGTCATATGATAACGAAAGAGGGTCTTAAACCCAATAACGATAAAATTCAGGCTGTCATAGATTTCCCAATTCCGACAACTACTACACAGATTAAGAGTTTCCTAGGATTAGTAGGATACTACCGAAAATTTATTAGAGATTTTGCCAAAATAACTAGACCCCTTACTAATTGTTTAAAGAAACGTAATAAGATTGAGTTAACGGACGAATTTAGAGGAGCTTTCGAGAGATGTAAGGAATTGTTGGTTAACGCCCCAATTTTACAATACCCGGATTTCACAAAGCCTTTTGTGCTTACCACAGATGCCTCTGACTATGCCATTGGCGCGGTGTTGTCCCAAGGTCCTATAGGTTCCGATAAGCCTATAGCATACGCTAGTCGGACCCTAAACGACGCGGAAACTAGGTACAGTACAATTGAAAAGGAGTTACTAGCAATAGTATGGGCCGTAAAACACTTCAGACCCTACCTCTATGGTAGACGATTCATTATATATACAGATCATAGACCCCTTGCTTGGTTGAACAATATAAAAGACCAAAGCAGTAAACTCACGAGATGGAAATTGCGTCTCGCAGAATTCGATTACGATATTATTTATAAAAATGGTAAACAAAACTGCGTAGCAGATGCACTTTCCCGGATTAAAGTAAATGCCATAGAAAATGACGATGTATCAATGCAAGTCAACGTAGACGATAGTATAATACTATCATCAGACTCTGAAAAAACTTTATCCATTCCATTGCGTGATCCTAGATCGCCCTATTCTATTCCATCCCCATCTAGCGGTACTATTACAGCCTCTGAAACTTCAGGGACGGAACACTCAGTTTACGAAACAGATTCATCAGGCATTCCAATTTTGAACGAAGCAATTGACACTAAACCAAATCAAATCTTAGTACACACTTGGTTTAGGGAAGAACTATCCGTAAAAGATTTGTCTAGACCTAGACAAAAAATATTAGAAGTACATTTACCTTTAGACAAACCGGAATTAGTAAAGACATTTTTAAAAGAGTATATAAAACCAAAAATTAAATACTTTATTTATTTTGAACACGAAACTCTCAGAAAACAATTTGCGGAAGCAGTAATTTTCCTTTTTAAGAAAAATACCGTAAAAATTTTAGAATGCACAGAAAGAGTAATTTACGTAGAAGATGAAAACGAACAAAGGGAAATAGTAACAAAATACCATATTGGAAAAACCACCCATAGAGGAATTAAAGAAACACTCATGCGTTTAAAGCGAACATATTACTGGAATAATATGGACTTAACTGTAGCCACTACCATAAATACATGTGCAGGTTGTAAAACTATGAAATATGACCGAAAACCATTAAAACCCGAATTACAACTCACACAATCGCAAACAAAACCATTCCAAGAGATTTTTATGGATGTTTTTAGTATAGAAGGCAAATCATACTTAACAATAGTAGACGCATTTAGCAAACTTGGTCAAGCCATAGAAATAAGTAATAAAACAACACCGGAAATAATTAGAGCCCTTTTAAAGTACTTTTCTATGTACGGAGTTCCGAATAGAATTAGCGCTGACTCTGGTTCAGAATTTAATAACGTTTTGTTAAAGGAAACCTTAAGTTTCTACAAAATAGACCTACATATAGGCACCCCTCATAACCCAAATTCAATGGGGCTTGTTGAACGATTTCACTCGACTCTGATTGAAATCTACCGACTGGCTAAATACGAACAAAAGATGACAGACGCGGCATCCATAATTACTTACGCACTTATGTCTTATAACGAAACTATCCATTCCAGTACTGGCCTTACCCCGTTAGAAGTAGTGTTTGGTCACACTGACTCCAAAAACTCTTTTAATGTAGAATTCAACAAACAATATACCCAAAAACTAGTTCAAGATCATCAAAAACGCATAAAATTCCTATATGAATATTTAACAAATAAATCTCTTGCAAATAAGGTCAAAATTAAGGAAAAACATAGCGGTGAAAAAGAATTTAATGTACAACAAGGTGATACAGTGTTTATTAAAGGCGTGAACGTAAGAAGAGGGAAGGATAAACCTCGATACGAAAAAGCAGAAGTGGTAGGAGAGACAGTCCGAAACATAGTGCCGGTTAAGGTAAAGGGCCGTGAGACCAAAACGCCAATAAAAGATATAAAACGTCCTTCGCAGGTACGTCCTGATCCTGATGCAGGTGGCAGCTACCCAGGCCCTTCTACTTCAGCGGATTAGGAACAATCCGGGAATATTTCCAATTAAAGAGGGCCAAGCCCTTATAAGTAGTGATAAGTGGGCCATAATTAAGACCTTAGATTTAAGTTTAGTTAGAGATGACTTAGATTTTAACACTAATAGATACGCAAACCTTAATAGGCATATAATTAGGTATTTTGATAAAAAACCAATAGACGCGGAAATTAACGATATAAAAACTCAGACAGATTTTATTAAAAACATTACAGAGCAAAAATTGAATCAACTGCTGCCGACTAGGCGTAGCAAACGTGGCCTTTTAAACCCTCTAGGCTCTATAATTAAAATCATTTCTGGAAACTTAGATAATGACGACGCCATAAAATACGATACACTTTTGAAGGATATAAAAACGAAACAAAATGCAGAAAACCAAAAGGTAACAATTGTCGTCGAAACAATTAAGGCCTTAACGAATATTACCAATAGCACTAAGTATAATTTCATTCAGTTAGATAAAGCAATTTGGGAGATTCGGAAACAATTAAACAGTACAAATAATACTCGAAACATTTTTAAAATCACCAACACTTACCACTTATTTTTGCATAACTTCCAAACGCTTTATACAATACTGGACGAAATAGAAAATACTCTAGCATTTAGTAAGCTAGGAATTTTACATCAATCACTTACAAACCCTAAAGAACTGTTGTCTATGTTTAGAGAAATAGAATTAAGAAATAAACTGATGTTCCCTGTAAATCCAGATAATTTACTTAAGTTAGAACAATGTATTGAGGTAAAAGCTTATGCAAAGGAAAATCAAATAATTTTCATTTTGGATGTACCCCTTGTGGAAAACGATGTGTACACCTATTATAAAATCATCCCTTTACCTATTACTAATACCCGTAACCAAACTCACCTCATTTTACCTAAATTCCCTTACCTATTAGCGAAAAGGTCGAAAACAGCGTCATTCTCACACCCATGTAAGGAAGTAGAAGAGTCCTTATTTCTATGCGAAGAAGACTACTCATCCATGCGAGCTAAAGATGTCTGCGTCACCAACCTTATCAACTTTGCCGCAGATACAACCCAGTGTCACCCAATTTTAGTAGAGTTGGAGGACTTGAAAGTAGAGAAAATACAAGAAAATCGATGGATGCTTTTCACTAAATCCATTCTCATTCTCACCCAAAATTGCAAAGATGACGTCAGTTACCACCACGTTCAAGGTACTTACATGGTGACTATTGATGATGATTGTGAAGCGGAAATAAACGGAACCGTCATGAAAAGACACATAAGGAAAACGGGAAAAATTAATATTGCAGCAATACCGATTGTCAATCTTCCTACTGTAATTCCAGCTGAAAAGGCGTCTTCTGAACCTGTAAACCTGAAAGGATTGGACCTCACAGATCTTCAACACCTGTCTAACGTGTTAATGAAAAGTGAAAGTGTTATGGGCCAAAACAGTGAAAATAAAAGTGTCGTGATTACGAAAAACATCAGTGTTGGAACAATAATTTTATATGTAATCTTACTATTAATTTTTGTGTATTTCTTTTATAATTGGTTAGGCCGAAATTACCGGGCTCAGGAAAATTCCTCCGTTAATTTCGAGCTTAATGAGGGAGGAGTTATGCACGTCGGTCCTCATACCGGCACCGTACGCATACAGGCGTAGGCGGACATTCCGCTGACCATGCGTCTGGCTTCACGGTGGCCGTCCGGCGTACCGTAGAGATAAGAAGGCTTCTTGCCATAGTTAAGTTAGCTTTAGAGTTAGTTCTAATTCAACTCCTGTGTATCGAACACGAATAGTTATTAATTCAAAATTGTCTTTTATTTTTAAAAAAGCTAAACAGTGCTCCCCAATCTTGACTAGCTACATGTTTTTAATCATACACAAGCGACACAGCGCAGTTTTCACGCCTGACCTGTGTCCGCGCTGTCCTTGCCTTACGTCCAGCCTGTATAATTCAGGCCTCAGGCTGCCAGTCTTCGTTCTTTGCGGTTTGTTCGTAATTTCTAGGTTAAACAATAACGAGTTTATCTATTTTTCAAGATGTTGATGAAGGTAATGTCAATGAATGCATAATTATGCTTCTGCTTATCTCACTAAAAGCTGTATAATAATGTCAGTAGCTCTGAAGTATGATGCAGGCGCGAGTATTCCCATCTGGCCCCAATCCAGTTCCCGCTAGCACCCGCGGTGTCAGAATTACTTAAAACTTTGACGACAGACTGTTTCACTGTTTCACTGTAGGTACATTGCAAGTGTTTCACTGCAGGCGTTTCTTATATTTTAGACGAACTTTGGGATATTTGAACGTTAATTAAACAGTTAATTGCCTTGCTTAATATTTTGCTAGACTTTTTCTTAGTTCAGATTAAAATAACTTTTTGCACTGATATTTTCTCTTTTTTAGAATTTATATTCTTTTTAAGTCACATTAAGTACATTCTTTATTGTTCTTTACAGCAATTGTTAAGGATTATGCTTAAATAAAAAAAAAAAACTCTACTGCCTCGGTGGCTCAGCTGGTAGTGAACCTGCATTCTGAGCTTGGGGGCGTGGGTTCGATTTCCACCTAGAGCACACATTTATGTTTTGAACATTTGTGTTTGTTCTATGTCTGGGTGTTAATATGTATTTAAGTATGTTTTAAAAAATATCTAAGTATGTATATTATATACTTTGGCCGCCATAGTCCAAGCTATGCTTACAATACAATACAATACAATACAATACAATACAATACAAAAACTCTTTATTGACACCAAATACAAATAAATCTAAACTAAACACTCAAAAATAAAGGCGCAATGGGCGGTCTTATCGCTTAAGAGCGATCTCTTCCAGACAACCTTTGGATGGAACTTGACCTTAGTTTGGGGTCAGGCGACCGTGTGTGGAAGTGTCCCGAATTTATTATTATTGTAGATCATTCTTAAAATTGTATCGTAGTATAATGTTAAGTAGGTACACAGTAGAAAGTCTTTTGCGTAACTAGTCATCTGGTTTATTCATCTAGAAAATGGTGAAGCTTGTTTAAAAGATTTTAAAAAGCTTATAAGATTAAAAGCTTCTTATTTATGAGGTGACATTTAGACCGTCTAATTTTATCAGTATTTTGGCAGCCATGAAGGCTGAATTTTATTAGTCTAACTCGCATTCGGAGGACTCCTTGCATGCAGGGTAACGACTAATAAAAACTCGTCATCTATACCTCGGTCGATATTTACTGTATTGTAAGTCTGTGGTATATACAGCATACAAGGTATTGCCTGCAAATGGGCTAAACCAATGACATGCGAGAATGAATGAAATAAAAAAATGCAAGCAAGTTCATATAGGCCGCCCGATTGCCTCTGACATGACTTGACGATTGTTGTCGTAGAGCAAACAACCGGGGCCTACAATTTTACGTGTCATTTGGGCCACGGTAGCACTCAGTTGTAAATGCCATTCGCGGTCACCTAAGACTGACCGCGTGACGTCCGTTGCTTAGCATCAGTGATCGGCTACGAACACCTAGTCAAGCTACGCTGTGAGTGCTACAGAAATGAATTATATGATACTTTTGAACGCCGGTTGCGGGCCCAATTAAGTACCGAAAGCGGCTCACGCAGGCGGGCTCCATGTCACGTAAAAGCCCGCACCAACGCAAATTCTAATCCCTACTAATGTTATAATATTGAAAGTACATCAGAATCTGTCGGTCTACTTGTAGGCTTATCACGGCTAAACGGCTGAACAAATGTTGATGAAATTTGATAATTAGTTACAGTTTATGACGAGGATGGTTTTTGAATACTATTTTCTAAATAATCGCTAACAAAGTAACAGCTAGATACCAATAAATACGAGCCTTTAAAGACGAACGTCACCAAATTATTAATTGATTGATACAAATAAGCATAATAAAATTATCGTCACGCCTTTCCTTGAATTAGCTAGCAGAGGTGTATTGCACACCCACACTTCGCCGGACGACAGGTAAGGATGAAAAAAAACCTTTATTTCGATAGTTGATTGAATCAGGCGTTACTTTGCGGAAGTTCATCTTCAAACTTGTTACTTGGCCAATATTTAGTGTAATTCCGCTATAACGTCGCATTAAGTACATCAAGGAATATGAATCCTTTATTCTATTTTTAACTTTGAAATTTTTAAAAAAACTATATTAATGAAATTTACTAAAAAAATTATACAAATTGATAATTTAATCTAATTTTAAACGTTATACAATTTGATATTTCAACTAATGAATTTAACAGACCTACAAAATTAAAGAATTAAACAAACCTGAAAAATAATAAACTGGCAACAAAAAACGAAAAACTTACTTAAAGTACACAGATAATAGGTACACAGTACTTACTTTTGAAGGAGCACAACTTTACAATAAGATACCACGCATAAAAAATGTGAATTCTTTCAACGTATTCAAAAAACAACTTGCTCAATACCTGATAGCCGATCACAGTCTTCTAAGCAAATGAATACGTTGAGAGGGTTGGTAGCCTTGCTAGATACGACGACATTGTAATTTTGTTGATGTTTAGTATTGTTCTCAAGTGAGTGATATGTAATGTCTTTATTGAGAATAAATGTCTTTAAACCTTAAACCTTCAGTAACTACCAGCAATCCAGGGTGCTTCGCCCTCGGGCGGCAATTAAAAAGGGCGCCAGATCAATGTCTATTTTTGTCTCAATTAATTTTAGATACTTTCCCAATTATTATTGTAAGAGTGGGATGGAGATAATTTCTTTAATAAAAACAATCAAAGCGCGTTTCAAAATCTACTAACTTTATATTGGTCGGTTAATCCTTTAAATTTGCAGATTGTTATGTTAGCAAATGGTCTAGACTATGGCATAATAATATACTCCCTTAAGTGTAGCGTTCCGTATCAAAAAAGGTCACGTGGGTAAATCGCAGTGACGTCAATCGATGCATAAGCAAGACCGAAATACGTCATTTATAACAAGTTCGAGAGAGACAATGACTAAGACGAGTGACGTAATCAGGAGTCACCTCCTGAAATCCCAATCCTTGTTTTTTTACTATGGTCTAGTTTTTAGCTAGACTAAAGTCAAAGTCAAAACGCTTTTATTCAATTGGGTATCAAAGATACACTTATGAACGTCAAAATGAACTCTAGAACAACTCTAGAACTCATCAAATCTCGGCAATCAGAGGCCTTAATTTCTAACCGTCATCGTCATGGTCTAGTGACATCCCGCTCTCGCCAATTACTCGCGTCACGAGCGAGCGTGAGGCCATACGATGACCACTGCCATTACGCTTACAAAATAAGGAGGCTGCCCCAAACCTGCGAGGACAAAGACCTAGCATCAGTGCACTGGGTGCGAAGTTACAAAGTTGTCAGTTGCAAAATCCAAAGAGGATCTCAACAAAAAACTTAATTAAATCTTAGCATAGAATTCTTCATTCAATCTTAGCATAAAGTCCAACTAACTTTATGAAATAGTTGAAATCCGCCGCGCTTTCCTGTTACTTTACTATAGGTTGAGATAAGTTAAGTAATTAAATGAGTACTAACACTGACCCCGAGTAAGAAGAAGGGAGGTTGAGGCAAGTTTCCTGTGATAAGATCTACCTAAGACACGTCGCCGTGTAATGGTACGGCTACATTAGCGCGCGATAACTCGTATTGCGTTGTCGCGCTAAAATCATTAATATCGGTTATTTATCGGCGATGTATCTACATTAGTACATACGAGTACAAAAATAGTTTACTATATAACATTAGCCATATATTAGTCAGACTAGTTGTTTTTTGTTTGGTTTTCAATATTTTCATTATATTATCTTATCTTATCTTATATCTTTAAATGAGCAATTCTTGTATATATATTTATATATAATTGGAATCTCGGAATCGGCTCCAACGATTTTCATACAATTTAGTATATAGGGGCTTTGGGGGGCGATAAATCGATCTAGCTAGGAATCATTTTTAGAAAATGTCATTTTATTCGTGTTTTATCGATAATCAATCTCAACTGAAAAATATGACTCTTCCTGACATCTATTGGCGAATAATAATACTATTTTTGTGAGCAACTAATTGCTTTAACGACACAACAGCAGATGGCGTTGTTAAGTAACACGAAGTCAATGAGTGTTTGCTTTGAGGTTAGACTAAAATCAATTGTTTATTATCCAAAAAACACAATTAAAAAAATACCGAGCAAAGCTCGGCCATCCAGGTACTGATTAATAACACGGGAATTACTCACGTACGATTCAGTCGATTATTAGTTGATTATTTGAGTGCTATGCGAGAGGCAGCCGCGCGCGCACTCGCCTTGATAAAGACCGCCGAATGCGGTTGAAACTATAGTCGGAATATTCGACTAAATCGTACGTGAGTAATCCCCGTGTTATTAATCATAATGTGTGAAAACCACGTCAGTTTCCATAATAAAATTTTCATTATATTTTAAGTCCAGGGGACCTATCGTGACATATTATTGCCATGATGGTTCCTTACGTATTGTTTTCGATGCTGCGCGACCATGAACGCGCGGCGATAGGATTTGCGTTCGCGTAGCGTCGAGAACAAAACGGAACCATCATAACAATAGGGATCCAGCCCAAATAGAAGTTTTGAAGAATCTCGCGTGAGATTAGGGGAGGGGGAAGGGAGTTGAGGAAAATCTTACGATATCTCACCAAGGGGTGAGAGGGGGGAGGTGAAATTCTCAAAAATGCCTCACGTAATTAATGGGCGCCCCTAAAGTGTCATGGTATTTAGATTAAGTACATAAGTACATAACATAGATTATATTCCATGAGATAAATAAAAGTAGGTAAAACAAGGGCGTCTTTAGGTTTAGTAGATTTAGCTCGATCGCTATTTATACATATTAATAGCTTAGTAATAGCTTAAATTTAATAAAACTGTGAGCAGCTAACTGTCCACTGATTGACGCTAAGTCGCGTATTGGACAAACGCAAGCGGCAAACTGTAGCAAACAAAATGTGACTCAGCCTCTCTTCAAGTCTCGAGTGAATCAGTTTCTTCTGCTTATCATATGCTTATCATTAAAAAAAAGCGATATGACGCAAACTGAGTATGCGCGTACTTAGTGCACTCCATTTAAATACATAGGGTGACGAACTAAAAGTAAATAGTCAACGGCTCACAGTTCGGTCAGTGAGGACGAAGCCTAAAAAATACTTTTTGTTTCATAACCCTACTTCCTAACTAATATTATGAATGCGAAACTGAGTTTGTTCGTTTGTTTGTTTGTAAAGCTTTCACGCCCTAACCAATCAAACGATCATCAGAAAACTTTGCATACACGTTGTCTGAGATACTTAAAAGGACATAGGGTACTTTTTATCCCGAAAAAATAGACGGTTCCTGTGGGACCGCGGGTGAAACCGCGGGCCGTAGTTAGTATATTATAAATGCGAAAGTTTGAGCGTGTGTTTTGTGTGTGTGTGTGTGCGTGTTTGTTAGTTACCTCTTTTTGGAGTTTGTCGAAAATTTGGTTTAGGGGTAGCTTAAACCCAGGATTAACAAACAGGCTACTTTTAAACCGCAGGTAACACCGTGGACCGCAGCTAATATTCAGCTAACGTTCTAAAACCGACAACTCAAATCATAGCGTCCTTCTACATAAAGTTGTCAAATATTGGCGTTAAACATAGTTACCTACTTATGTACGTGTCTATAAACCTATGTAATGTTCCATCACACCTTCCATTAAACATTCTACAGCTGCCTCCTGCGGGTTAACTGAAGTTTACATAGTGAGAGCTTTACTTAGTAGTACCGAAAGTTACCCGGAAGTATCTCTGGAACCGTTTTCATGAGCAAGTGAGTATTGTATAACTATAACTATGCTCTATTTACTGTAGCAAGATGCGGGAGACAGTTGCATTTATTTATTTTGCTTGCGTTTATTTTTTAGTTCAATTTCTTAGCTCACAGTTGTTCATGATTCCGTATTTTTTACACCCCGACGCAAGAACGACGGGGTGGTTTTTATAAGTTTGACGTCTCTCTCTCCCTCTCTCTCTCTCTCTCTGTGTATGTGTGTGTGTGCGTGTGTGAGTCTGTGGCATCGTAACTCCCGAACGGATTTTAATTTTTTTTTTTTTTTGGTTTAAAAGGTAAATTAGTGGGGAGTGTTCTTGTCGGTTTTTAAATATATTTTTTTAGCTAAGGTGCTGCTGAAGTTTCATATCATGATTTGTATATCATGTTAACCTCCAAGGGTAAAAAGAATGGTTTATTTAATGTCACCCGCACCATCCTACAATGGAAATAAAGCAAGCAAGTTCGTATAGACCGAGTGGCTATTACTCTATACTCTTCTCTACTACTCTACTCTACTATACTCTTAGTGTCAGAGTTTTAGGTGGCTTGAGCAATAGATCATCATCATCATTATCTTCATGACACTTTTTACCAGTGAAAGCTTTTAAAAGTTTTTATAATTGGACTTTTATATTTTTATAATGATTGGCATTGGAAATTACATCTAAACTGACAAACACAAATTGACGTCACCCTCTTAGTAATAAAGGCTAAAGAGGTCTGTATTTCGAATGTTTTGTCTTTTTCCCGGGGCCAGAGATTGGAAGAAGGGGTGACCAACGACGTTTGCAAGAACAATAACGATTTTGTAGGTAAAAATACGCTAATCACCTCATAGTTCCATCATCAGATCACCTCAGAAATACTATACATATACTAAGTATAACATAACTACAAAGTTTCATTTCGATACGACAACAAAAAAAGTCTGTTGTCATCACAAAATTTCAAAAGAATCGGTTAAGAAATGCGATTTGTAGAGGAAGTCAGAGATCCACACAGAATTCGGATTTACGAGAGCATTTTTGTCGACGCTGCAGCATAGGGCCTCTTTTGAAAAAAAAAATTTCTGTGCAATTTTGAAAAAAAACTGTATAAGTAAGTAAGTACTTAGATGGTGAACCTACTCACAAAATTTCGAAGGGAGTGTAAAACGTTATTTTATTTTGGTTTGCTGGAAAATATTTTAGTATTAATTTTTATACCAAGTCTTAAAAGTAACGTAAAAGCACAGAATATGCTCTATTACATCGTAAAAGTAACATTTTGAGTTTTGTAACGCGAGAGAGTCAAAAATAACGTAAAATGTTACAATGTAACATTCTGGCACGCTGATCAGGACAGAAATTCAGACATACGAAAGCATTTTTGTCGAAGCTGAAGCATAGACGCTTCGCTAACTATTGCTCGCTCGGTCGATAAGGTAGGAAACGTGAATCACCCTGGAGCCGGGGTTTTAGAATACGGCTTCGGTATCCCCTGCTCGTCGTAAGAGCCGACTAAAGGGGGACCTTTGGGCCCGTAGGTGGGCAGATTTGGGGATCTGACCACCCTACCAAACGAGCGAGCCCGGGGAAGACAACGGTGTGGCGTGGCCTGCATCGTTGTGGTGAGAGACAGGAGACCAATCTCTGGAAAGGTGCTGTTGCAGGCAACGTGCTAGGGGGGCACCGGTGCGGTCCTATGGAGATCCCGGTGCCCTCTTGCCATGCACAGAGGATGGCCGCCGAGGGGGTTTTAGTGGGTCAATCCCCACATAACCCGGATGCACCCTAATACATCCGGGCATCTAAAGGAAACGTGGTGCCATGTCACCCGTACGGGTGAGGCCGCGTGACCGGCTTCCGAGAATCGATTCTGGCGTATGGTCCAAGCGCTAGAACGTTTGGTGTGTGATACATAGCTCACCCTCAGCTGCCATAGCTGTGGTACCCTCAGCTAAGTCAAAATAACCAGAAACGTACCTACCTTGATAAAATTACTTTCTCTTAAGTCAAGCCCCCTTCAAGCCCAAAGTTTTTATAATTGGACTTTTATATTTTTATAATGATTGGCATTGGAAATTACATCTAAACTGACAAACACAAATTGACGTCACCCTCTTAGTAATAAAGGCTAAAGAGGTCTGTATTTCGAATGTTTTGTCTTTTTCGATCAAGTTCAATAAGTTAAAAGAAAGAAAAAGACAAAACACTGTTTAACTTCCTCACTACTACCGTTTTGTGTTCCAAACCATATTCTTTGCTGTACTTAATGCGACCTTAGAGTGAAAATACACTTTACATACATACATTTAAGAAATAGTTGAATAAACTTCCGTAAAGTAACGCCCGATTCAATCAACGTTTTACTATTTCAAAGCCAAACAGCGTTAATGTAAACAGGTGTTTCTTTAAAGCATTACTGTAGAAAACAGCTCTAAACAATGTTGATGCTCTTAACGAAGCCAAATGAAGTTAATTATGCATCTCTGTCCCACCTCCAGTTTGTTGACCACATCACGTGAGAGGTCGTTTAAAAATACCCTCAATCAATAGAGCTCAGTGGAGCGTAACGCGGTGGCTCTCTGCTTAATGTCGACCGAAATAATACTGCAGGCCCTTATCTAAGCCAGTGTTGCCAATGTGTGAGAAAAAAAAGTATCCAAAGCCTGCATAATAAAAAGTGAGGATAACATTGGGAAAAAAAATGTATGAGAAATTCCCCAAACTGCTAAAAAAAACTGCTGGAAATTTTCAACTCAATTGGGAAATTCGTTTGTGTGGCTGATGCTGGGGACACACCGAGCCAACGAAGGCCAAGGAATGCGCTGCGTCCCATTTCGTTTCAATAAAATAAAACGAGACGCAGCATATCGTTGGCCTTCGTTGGCTTTGGTCTGTACGCAGCATAAGATAACTAAGCCAGTGTGGCCAATGTGTAAGGAATTCCTGAAACTTTTGGGATTTCCGCGTCGATTGGGAAATTTGTGGAAGGTTTCCAGCACAATATAATTCAAATTCTTTTGCTTTTTTTATGCTTGTTGGTGCGCTTATCTAAGCGATGATAGCCTAGTTGGAGAAGGCCCTGTCCTTAAGCCAGAGGGAGCGGGCTCCAACCCAGCCGACGGCACGCACCAATTTGTACTTTGTGTAACATATGTGCGTATTGTATGTCATCTGCTACATGACTGGAGCCCTGTGTATGGCAACAGGCTCGCCCCCTGTCACATTTGGGACTGCATATCGTCTTGCGAAGTGTGGGTGTTGTATACACCACTGGTAGCCCCCTCGGAGCAAGGGCATAACAATATGTTTGTGCACTTAACCGGCTACTAAGTTTAGTTTAAAAGCAAAATATAAGCTGGAATAATACTTGAATTTTACCCATTTTTCTACATACCTTTCCGAAGACGGGTCTGAGCAGTAGCGCATTTGTAGCGCCTCACTCAACTGCCGTCTTTGTACTTCTTCACTCTACAAAACTTCAAGGCTACATTGAATAAGTACCTAATAGGTCGTCGTGCTCCATCTTAGACTACAACGTCGCTTGACATCAGGTGAGTTGGTGGTTAACCGCCGACTATTCCACATAAAAAAATATATATATTTATTCAGCATATTTTAAAAATGGGGTATTCAGCATATTTTAAAAACTTTTAGGGCTCTTCTTGTAGATGTACCAATATATTTATTATTTCTCGAAAATGGTTGAAAACTCCTCAGATATAAAATAAATAGAGATAATCTTAATTCTGTCAGATTACTCCAGCCATGCGAGAATCAAATAATATTATTTTCACACCACCTGCTCGACATGACCAATTTCATATTACATAGTCTCAACGGCAAGGCATTGCCTCCCTAGGGAAAGAAAGTTATATGAAAATCCATAAGCGAGCATAAGGTTTCCGAGTTAAGAGATTAAAATTAAATGAAAACTCAGCATACGGGCATTGTGAAAAGAGTTTATTTAAAAATCGAGCTGTCCACCACAAAACAAACCAGCTGCCAGCTGCATGAAATTTAAAACAAAAGACGGTGACTGGTGTAACATTTATTTTCACAGTTCCTCTTTAATCGAATTGAATACGGTATAAATACGAATTATATAGAGGAATCATCACTAGGATGAAGCAGTGTCTTCGTCTTCAGTGGCTTGAACCCCTCGCTTCACTCAGGACTCTACATAACTCCCTTCGATCGGGGTTCGAAAAACCAGCCCGTGACGTAAGACAGCACTTTCTCCCCTAGATGCGAAATCTACTATTGTCAGTTTTTATTAAACCTTAACTAAAAGATAAACTATATAATTATCTCTGTCTCAACTTTCCCTTACCTTGATAAATCAGCGCGAGCGATTCATTAACTTATATTGATATATCGTTCCCTTGCGAGTTATCCAACTTCGTAAAATGTATCGCAATTTCTGAGACGGACTATAATAATGCTTAGGTACCAAAAGTACTATTGGGACGACATGATCAAAGTAAGTACTTACGATAAATTGTATCGTTGGAATACGTAGTCCCTGCGGTAATTTGCAGGACATTTTATTTTTTTTGACTGACTTTAATAAAGGAGGAGGTTCTTAATTCGCCTGTAGTTTTCAAATTTTCAACCGTCGAGTGGGATTTTATTAGCGATGGCAGCCTAGTTGGGAGAAGGTCCGCCTCTCAAGCCAGAGGGAGCGGATTCAAACCCAGCCGACGGCACGCACCAATTTGTTCATTGTGTGAGCATATGTGCGTATTGTATGTCATCTGCTACATGACTAGAGCCCGGTGTATGGCGACTCGCTCGCCCCCTGTCACTTTTAGGACTGAATATCGTCCGGCGAATTGTGGGTGTTGTATTAAACCTCTGCCAGTGACGATAAGAAAGGCGTGACGATATGTATGGTTGCCTGACCTCAAACTAAGCAAAGCTTGTACTATGAGTGCCAGAGACTGATAAACTATATTTAGTATAAATACTTACTCACACATACGAGTAAATATTTATTAACACCCAGACATAGAACGAACACAAATGTTCATAACATGAATTTTGACGTGACAACGTCGTTGCCGGGTGACACTTCAAGAAACTGCGTTACGCTCCGCTCACGTTATGCGCTCACAATGAGAGCGAGTGAGAGGCACGCGAGTGGAAGGGTCCACTCGGGCATGGTTAGCCCGCCTAAGAGCGAGAGAGACAGACATAAAAAGTGAAAGGCACGCGTCCCTTCCACTCGAGCACAGTTAGTCGTTGTCACGTAAAACTTTCGCCCGTATACCGACTTTACAGGCAACCAATTTTTTTACCCTAGGTGGAATCTATTTTTATCTGTAATACCTATTTATATTTTATTTTATAAATGAAGGTTTATTTTGCTGTAACATAAATTTGTTTTACAATATTTAAACTGAGTAAACTTAGATATTGTTTGTGGGACGAAGCCAGAAAAAGTATTGTTTCGTAATTCTACTTGTATCTAGTTACTGTACTTAGTCTAGAATATAGCTCGACAAAAAAGGCTAGGCGTTATGGCCATGATGGCTCTAGCCTGCCCAAAAAGCCAAAAAAAAAATTGGACTTAGTTTGAAAATATTGAATGGGGTTTTTTGGCGGGAACCGAAAATATGGCGTCGTAATTTTATATTACTTTCTAAATCTTAAGGTTCTTTGAGTGTTCAAGTGTAATAATGGTGGATTATTAACCTTTGTCGGTTCGTTAACGTGCATGAGTGAGCAAATGATACAAACATTGCGAAACGCGAATTTCGTGTTCTCTACAAAACTATTTTTTTTTAATGAGTATTTTATTTTTTTAACTATGATTAGTTTAAGTAAAGTATCCATAACTTTACTGGTATAGGGAAAAGGAAAAGGTTCATCACCGTTATCATCATCTCATCATCGTTATCACATCATCAGTAAAAATTAAATGCACATGACGTGCAACGCCAAATTCCCCTGGATGTAAGAGGGAAAAAAATGTATATTATATTGTACTAGTTATGCTCCGCGGTTTTGCCTGCGGTTAAAAAGTAGCCTCTATGTGTTAATCCAGGGTTTCAGCTACTTCCACACAAAATTTAATTAAAATTGATCTAGCCGTTTGAGCATGAAGAAGTAACAGACACATACACTCACACACACTCACAAACTTTCGCCTTTATAAAATTAGTTAACTTTTATTAACTAAGTACATAGTTAGTTAATTAATAGTTCATGGCATACCGAATTTATGAAACAAAAACGTACTAGTATTTATTCTGCGCCAAAACTTAGACGACTTCAGGTTTCAATAAAAAACTTGAATAAGTGAGGTGATTGCCAGTTCGAAACATATCTCTACTAAACTCTACCTTCAGTACGATAAACTTTAAAAGAGAGTTCTCAAGAGTTTTTAATATTATATAAGGTAGTTAAACTTAAAGTTTAGAGCTGACCGCGTTTTCCTCCTCAAGAGTTTATAGGTTCCTGCGATTGAGGTAAGTTCTTCGAAAGTGTGGGACACTTTGTAATGAAAATAAAAAGTTTAAGTAGGTATTTTGTTTTATTTTAACTTGTTGACTGCTAACTTTCAAATGAGTAGATTATCAATTATTATGTTATACTGAAACGATGTTAGGTATTTAAGTATCAAAGTTTTTAAATTAGTGTTTTAGTGGCTTTGGTTTCATTGTTGACTTTACGTAGCGCAAAACTTAAAACAAACATTAGGCCTACTTGCCTAATGTATTATTTATTTAATGTATTAATGTAGTAATATTTGATACAGAGTTTCAATCTTAAACGCAGACTTAATTAACTTAGAGCTAAATTGCTGTAGTGTCACTCTTATATTGTGTAAACTCAAGGTTAGCTTTTAACTCTTAGTGGCACAAGACGGTTTATCATTATAACTAAATGTGATGAGCAGTTAACTCTAAGTTAAAAAGATAACCCAACTTACTGCAAGTGTCTCTTATCTTTGCAATTTATTTCGACAAAAAATGAGTTTACAATCAAGTTAGTACCAAAATCAATAATAACTATGTAATAACTATTTTCATGAAGGCAGTTGCATTTCTTAATATGGAAATTGAAAAAAAAAATGCAAAATTAAGAAAAAATCAAAGTTGCTAATTACATTTTAATTACAAAAACGAGCTAGAGCAACAGTTTAATATGTCCGTCGCTTAATTAAATACATGACAACAACATTTTGATAAATGAGGTCGCGTGACAACCTAGCTTACCCGTCCTCTAATGTCCTTAAATCGGGGAATTTAGGGATATTACATACCCGGATACCTTCATTGTTGGGGAACAATGCAGGTATCCCTGACCAAGGTCACACGATCATGGACACAATAACACGAGTTTGCACGAACAGTTTCGTAAACACGATTTTCTTCTGGTACTTCTAATTTGTCCCACCAACTGTCCTTGCCTACTGGAATTTTGACTACAAGCACTTATTTTACTTGGTGGTGTAGTGGAATGTTAAAATTTTTGTTGTTGATTTTGTCCTACTAATCAAATTCGGAGGCGCAAATTTAACTTATGTAAGTCTGTCTCGTTCAAGTCTTGATTGATTCTGGCACACTAGGGCTGCTATCTTCTTAAATATAGTAGGAAGTGTTTTCAACCCTGTAAGCGCTTGAGTAGATATTATAGACAAAGATATTCGAACGGAACGGATTCTGTCTAGGATGATGATATTGCTCATTCTAGACGGCAAAAATCTTTGTCGGAAAATTCGTCTCAGGCAGTGAAACGGTTAAATAGTTGGCCTCAAGAGTTAGTAAGACAAAGTCACTATCAAAGTTTTCAAAATTCTACTAAGCCCCACTAAAGTAACGTTTGGTGGGGTAAGGTAGAAGCACACTTTTCTACGCAATTTTTTCAAAGTCACCATAGCGAAAATGTGAGCTTGTGAAATCAATTCTAATCAGCGGATCTAAAAATAGATGCCCTTTAAGTCTACGACGAACCCTCTCTGTTATATTGACCATGATGACGGAGTCACTTTGGCATAAATTAATACAGACTTGAAGCCTTATTCTGGCGCGTATGATATATCAGAACTAGATCTTATCATCTTCCTAGAGACGGAGTAGATACGTAAACATAATTTTTGATAAATAATTTTGCAGTTAATTCTATTTATCCTATTGCTAACTAATATTTTAAATCCAAAAATGAGTTTGTTTGTTGATTTGTTTGGTTTTTTAACGGTTTTCTTCATTCATTTCGTAACTTGGCTAATTTAGTCATCTGATTCAGTCAGTCTTGTTAAATGCGATTATACTAGACTAAATTCAGTAACGACTGAATTAAGATGACTGAATTCCGCCAAATGTAATAAGTGCTTAAATCATATTAATATCTTTCACGCCGTATTCTCCGTCACTGTCTCCCTGAGAGAAGAGAGATAGATAGTAACCGAGATAATATCGAACACACTAGAATAGGGCCCCAGCGTGACGAAGGTAAACGTTATGTTAAACTTTCCTGGCCTACTTTACCTTGAAAAGCATTCTTTTGTGGGATAGGAAGACATTTTAGTGGCAGCGAAATATAGGCAATAACAAACATCGCATGTTCAAGTTTTGAAAACTAGTATTTGGCGTGGGGCGCAGACCGCATGCGATCCGCGGCAGCAGCTTTTTTTTCTATTTTTTTATTTTTGTTTTCTCGGTTCTTTGGACCTGACGTCTCTGACTGTCATCTAAGGTGAGACGGTTCGGAAAAACCTCGTTGCGCGACACTCTGTGAGAAAATGCCTTGGTACCTTTCTTATTTCTGACTAACAACGACTTGGGTATCTTTAAGGTCAGACTGAACAAGTACCTTCTAGGTCTTCGTGCTCCATCTTAGGACACAATGTCGCTTAACATTTGGCGAGTTGGTGGCCATCGCTGGTGTTGCAAGTGTCTATTGGCGGCGGTTAACGTTTACCATTAAGCGCGCCGTCTGCTTGTTGACTCTACTTATAAAAAATTGCCGACCGTCAAACCAACCGTTATTTTTTCGGGATTAAAAGTTTCCTATACTTTAATACTGTCTTTACTAACTTACTATAATACTTGTATACTAAAGTAGCTGCGCCCCGCGGTTTCACCCGCGGTCGCACAGGAACCGTTTATTTTTTCGGGATAAAAATAACTCTATGTCCTTTTATGTACTCCAGACAACGTGTATGTAAAATTTCATGATGATAGGTTTATTAGTTAGGGCGTAAAAGCGTACAAACAAACAAACGAACAAACTCACTTTCACATTAATAATATTAGTTAGGATTTCATCTGCTACGTAACTGGAGCCAACAACGAGCTCCAGTGACGGGCTTCTGTCACATTTATCATCCGGTGAGGTGTGGGTGCTATTTACCTCTGCCAGCCTCTTCGGAGGAAAGGTGTGACGGTATGTTATGTAACGTATATTTTAATACAGACCTCTACTACCTAGCTACCTCCATACCAAATTTCATCTAAATTCGTTCAGCCGTTTGAGTGTGAAGACGGAACAAATACGCACACACACGAAAAAAGGCAAGCCAAGGTGAAAAAAAAAATCTAATAAGTACAATACAATACAATATATTTATTTCGTGAAAAGTCTTTGCCTTAACATTAATTGCCGGCGATCCCCAAACTAGGCGTACAAGCCTCTCCACCTTGTCGTGGCGGGGGGGCTCAGTAGCCGTGGCCTCGGAAACCACGGTGAAGCCAAGAGGAATCCGAGGTGGGGCCGCTTCTTGGGGCTTTTAGCCCAAAGCCCATATGGAAGCGGCCTAAGTAGGGTGTGGGTCTGTACCCGTCGCAGCTAACGGGCGGCATCTCCACCGAAGGATAGACTCTCGCCGTCTCGCTCGACGTCTCGCTCGGGGTCTCCGGCGCGTAAGGCCGGGCGGGCCCTAGCGGACGGAGCGGTGATTACGGACGGCGAGAAGGGCGCGGGCACGCTTAGCCGGCGTGAGCCAGCTGTCACGGCTCTAGCAGCCCTTTAGAATGCGATGCGGTCGCCTTGCGGCGGCAATGGACGGCCGGCCAGGCGCCGCTGGTGCGGCGCCGGCCTGGCCATAGTCCGCGCCTCCGACGGCTGTCGGAGGGGACCGCCCGCTGTGTGGAGACCGCCTAGGGAGCCTCGCTCGACCTTAGGCGGCTGTTTCACCTCGCACCGAGGCGCGGAGGTGTGGCACGCCTTCGGAGCATCGCTCACGAAGGCGGGGTCGTCATATCACGGCCCGCGCGCAGGGGGCGACGGGCGGTGTGTTTGTGACGTCACTGTCACTATGCCGGCGAACCGGCGGCGGTTTGGTTGAGGCGGACCGACGCACCCTCTAGGCCGGCGGCCGAGGGGTCGTGTCCGCAGGGTGGTGCGGCCGGGGAGCGTACTCACCCGGCCGCGGTGTAGAGGCTTGCAGTGTTGTGGAGGGCCGGCCTGCAGTCCCATTCTACAGGGGCCCTCCGTCGGTGGGGCGCCCCGCATGACGTAGCGCTACGGGGCAGTGGGCGGTGTCCAAGTGCTGCTTGGACAGCGGGATTCGGTGATGCTGGCGGGCCGTGCCTCGAGCCGGGTGGCGAGGGGCCCGCCAGATGGCAGCGTGTCTTGTCTTTGGCCGAGCGCGAAGCATCGGCGTTGTGTCGCTGGGCGCCCTTAGGCGCTCCGAGTGACGGTGGCTGGGCGCTGAGTCGGCTCACACCCAAACCGGCTCAGGATTCTCGTCCAATGACGTCCGGCGCATCCCGCTCTCGAACCGGTGGTCCGCGGCGGCTCGACGTTCCCCCAAGAACGGAACCGCGGCAGACCCAAACGAGAGGGAGACCCGGTGAGATGCGGGTGCCGCGCCGTCGTCGGGTGCGCGCGCGCTTGCAGCGCGCGCGGGAATCAGTTGGGGTAAATCAGGATGTGAGGGCAGTTCACGCTGCCCTCGGTGTCTGGTCCGGTGTGGTGAGGCAGGGGGAGGCAAGCTCACCCCCGCTGTCTGGATATGGGGCTAGCGCCGGGTGCGCCTGGGCCGGGTGCGGGAGGCGGGGGGAATATCAACCCCCGCTCCGCGTAGAATCAATGGGGCTAGCGCCGTGTGCGCCTGGGCCGGGCCGGCGCCGGGGAGAATTCTCGATCCCCGGCCTCCGGGTCTTGATGTAGGCTTGACCGCTGTACGGGTCGGGGCCTGGTGCGGACGGGACGAGCGAGCTCGGCCGCCGTCCTTCGGGGGTGGTCAGTCAGATGGGCGGAGGGAGCTGAGAGCTCGACCTCCGCGGTGGTGGCAAGTCCGGCCGGCGCAAGGGGCGCCGGGGCCGGGCGTGTGTGGCTCGGTGCGAGTTGGCGGAGCGCCGCGTGTGCGGCCGCGCCTGTTCTCAGCACCGAGGGTTGCACGGCGTCGCGCTTGCCGTCGCGGTCCGTCCGCCGGGCGGCACCGGAGGGATTCGCGACCGTGTTGAGCTCAGCTCAACCGTCGGCGAACCTTGCGGGGCGTCGGCGGGCTTGACCGGCGATGGCGGTGCGCGATGCGGCCGAGCGAGCGAAGTGCGCTGCGAGCTCGGCAGGTTAGCGGTGTGAGCGGTGTGTGCGGAGGGGCGGTCGATGACCGTCGCCGCTCCGCTTGGAGTTGGTTTGCGGTTGGAAGGACGACGCTTTCCAGGTTCAGTCGCGCTTCCGGCGATACAGGGCTAGTGCGGGTGAGACCCCCGGCGTACCGGGTGAGGCCCACCTAACCCGATCGGCGACAGGAAAGCGCGCTGCGAACCCGGTCCAAGCGTCGTCAACTTCGTGGTGAGGCCTGCGGTGGTCGGCGGCTAGGCGGGCGTTCCCGCGGGAAACGCCCTGGTAGCAGGCGGACAAGCGCAGGTGCGCGTTCTCTTCGAGAACGCGCATTGATGTGTGACTCGGCGGGCGGTCCGCCACTTCGCCGCTTGATGGCGCAGCTGGCGGACGCGCATTCGGCTGAGTCACCGTGGCAATCATTTTCGCCGTGCGCCGCTGTAGTACGGGGGTGGGGGTGCTCGACGCTCGCGGGCGGAGCAGCAACCCCACCCCTAACGACGGGGTGCGAAAACTGTAGACTCGCGCAGTGGCCGGAGGCAAACGGTCGCGCTCGACGGCTCACGGTCGGGTCCGCATGGGCGAGACTGCAACCGAAGGCTGGGACTCTGGGAAACAGATGTACCTGCTAGAGATACCAGTTTCCATATTGATCAGTTACAATACTTACTTACCTTGTGTTAACTCTTAAAGAAAGAATATGAATAAAATGTGGTATTTAAATTTGACAAAAGCTAAAGTTTTAACACAAAGTACTAATAAAGTAAGTAATTTGACAAATTGTGTTTTTTAAACACCGCTATTTTTTAATATATGTACTAGCAAAGTTTGAAAGGTTGTTTCTCTCCAACAAACAAAAACTTTTACCAACCCTTTTCACAGCACCAACTCTGAACAGCTATTCCATACATTTTGTCGCCGCTTAATTAAGTTTTTGGTATGAAACAGCTGATTTTTGTTTTGCGCTTTCAGGGTTTTTCTTATAGCAAAATCTGTTTATGAAGTAGTTGTAGAAAATCAGCCTTCAAATTTTTTCTAGTATATAGGTCACTGCATACGTGACGGGATTTTATTCGGCCAGGACGGAACGGGGTAGTTTTGAAACATCGTTACATCCAAAGGTACAAATATACGAGACAGGATCTTAGACGGGACGAGGCTCGTGAGGGACGGGGCCTGAAAACATCATCGTGGACGATGTTCACCACGTCCCGCCCGGCGCGGCCCTCGTCCCTTACGTGATTTTGCTGCGTATTTGCACATTCGCCCCATTCGCTCCAGAGAGTGGTGTAAATGCAGTAAGCTCCGTGCCTACGTTAGCTTTGCGGAATTCACATGGTGCGTATGCGTTACATTCCCGTCCGGGCATTCACTATGTCAGGTTCCGTCCCCGTCCCGTGCGAAATATTATCCCGTCACTTATAGAGCGACCTTAAAAGTAGCGACGCATACAGGGTGCTGGTTTAGGGTGTAGTAATACTTAAGGGTGTTGTTCTGTCCGTCAAAGTAAACAAGTTTCAAAACATAAGTTTGCAAAATTCGAAAAAATAGAGCTTCCATACAAAACAACTAAAACTAAATCTGAAATTATTATAATAATAATATAATAATTTAATAATAATTTATTCATAAATTACTACACAATAGCATTAATTGTTCAAATCTTCTAGCCAAGTTTAAGTTTAGAGTTCCATTTAAGTACCCACGCAAGCCTATAGCTCCATTCGCTCCTGTTTATCGCAGAACCGTGCTAGGTGCAAACTCACCTGTTCCTAGAATAAGTAGGCTCATAAACGAATACCAATCCTATATAAATATAGATGTTTTCGGTGACTCATTAGCTAAATTTAAAATTAATCTAAACTCAATTTTAGCCAACAACAACAGGTCATAGGATAAAGTGTTTAAAATTTATTTTATTTGATTATTTTAAGTCCAACCTAATATTATGTTTATGTAATATGTGTGTTTTTTTAAGTTAGTAATATTCTTTAACATAATGAATGATGTAATCATAAAACGCACGCTGTGCTTCCTTTAAAAGATGGCACATTAAGTTAAAATAGTTCGTAAGTTTAAATTATAAAAGTATTGATGTAGTTATCATTGCGAAACCTTAATAAATAAATAAACTAGTCACGTGATGAACTTTTAATGAGACTTGTTATTTTTTTAGAATTTTGCAAACTTGTGTTCACTTTGACTGTTAGAATAATATTACTACACGTAAAACCAGCACCCTCTATAGAACCGAATGAATTGAACTTACTCACCAAATAGATTAATTCTCTCCATCTTAAATTGGGTTGTAATTTTTGTTTGGTAAGAAGAAAATAATACACATTTTTGAAAGTAATTCATATTAAAAGAAAGAAGAAAATAATACTGCCTCGGTGGCTCAGTTGGTAGTGAACCTGCCTTCTGAGCTTGGGGGCGTGGGTTCGATTCCCACCTAGGGCAAACATTAATGTGATGAACATTTGTGATTGTTCTATGTCTGGGTGTTAATATGTATTTAAGTATGTATTTAAAAAAATATCTAAGTATGTATATCAGTGTCTGGCAAGCTTTGCTTAGTTTGGGGTCAGGCGACCGTGTGTGGAAGTGTCCCGAATTTATTTATTTATTTATACAAGAAACACTATTAAAAGAAATAGAGAAACTCGGCTGCAAAATGTTGTACCCTATGTCACTTCCACTATGAAGACGATTCAAATGACAGCTCGCATGTCAAAATCTATCAAGCTGTTTATGCTGTAGGGCGGGCGTGCCAAACAAACCTCATACATACATAATACATACATGAATACATACATATATACAGGATGTTACAAAAACCCTGTTGTATCCGCAAGGTGCGAATCCAGTATCGACTGAAGAATGCAATTATTCTAATTTAAATTGAATATTGACTTTAAAATTTTTTCAACACACATCGCGCTCTCCTCTCCTAAAAGCGTGAACGCAGCTACTAACCGCGTCGGTTTTATTTGTAAACTATTCGCATCGTACCACTACTTTCCTAGAATAAAAGCCGACAACATTATAATACAGATTTGTTTACATTTTTGTAAAATTTCCTTTTATTCTTGCGTTCCTAAACCGGACATAAAACTTGCTATTTT
This sequence comes from Peribatodes rhomboidaria, assembly GCA_911728515.1. Taxonomy (NCBI): domain Eukaryota; kingdom Metazoa; phylum Arthropoda; class Insecta; order Lepidoptera; family Geometridae; genus Peribatodes; species Peribatodes rhomboidaria. The sequence continues at coordinate 8,054,421 of OU452190.1, forward strand.
GAACTTGTATTTTTGCATGAATACTACTTATAAGTGTGTATACATGCCATTCAATTATAAAACAGGGTTTTTGTAACATGCTGTATACACACATACACTCAAAAAACAAACCCTCCTTCTTGCGCAGTCGGACAATTATGTTTTAGCAAAAACCATACAATATAATTATTAAATAATGGCCCATTCGCGTCATAGAAACCATTTAGCAAGCTCAGCCTGGTAATATTTCGCCCGAAGCCGTGTAAGCAGTATATTTCGTCCGAGCGAGCTATAAATTCATTACGTGACGTTTCCTGAGAGCCCGATTTCCAGGTGCTACACCTTTGTTTCGGCCGCCTTATTTTGTGGCGTTATTTTTTTTTATACTTTTTTTTTATATATATAGAATAGGTCAGCGTTTGACCACCAACTCGCCTGATGTTAAGCGACGTTGTGGTCTAAGATGGAGCACGACGACCTATAAGGTACTTATTCACTCTAGCCTTGAAGTTTTCTAGTGTGAAGAAGTACAAAGACGGCAGTTGAGTGAGGCGCTACAAGTGCGCTACTGCTCAGACCCGTCTTCGGAACGGTTACGCCGGACTACATCCCGAAACACGACTAGGTCATTTCACGGCATGGCTTGGTCTGGTGGGTGGTAACTAGCCACGGCCGAAGCCTCCCACCAGAGTTTGCTACCCGGTTAGCACTACCCGGGGACCACGTGTAGGGAATCAGAATAGAGTACACTCCTACGGACGTGGGTAGCTCAGCCCCCAAAAATTTATATTTACTACTAGCAGACCCGGCCACGCGTTGCTGTGGCTAAGGTTTTTATTATATTACATAGCAGTAATAAAATAATATTACGGTTTTAAATTGAGATGTGAGCTATCCTATCTGTTAAGTTAGATCGAACTGCACACGGTGTGCAAATTTGATTGAAATCGGTTAAGTAGTTTAGGAGTCTATAGCGGACCAACAACGTGACACGTAATTTATATATATTTAGATCGTAGAAGGTTCGTAGCTTAGATTAACTCTAGAAACCGGCATAGGTATTCATAAGCATTTGGAAACGCGTCCGTTCGGATTCCAAGAATTTTGAACTTAAATTATACGAATCTTTGACGTGATTAATTCTTTCAATCGGATTTATTCGCGATTCCCTTATTCCAAAATTTGAAAAAGTAGTCGGAGATTCGAACAATTTGAGCTTGAAAATCTCGGGATCCGATCGGAAACGTTTCCGGATGGTTGTGAATAGCACTGCAGGGGGCCTACCATCTACCTATCTAATTGCCATGATGGCTGCGTTTTGTTGTAGCTTCAGCTACGAGAGCGCGAATCGCTGCGCTTCAATCAATCAATTGTTCATGGTCGCACTGCGTCGAAAACCTAACATAAGCACCATGGGAATATAGTAAGATGTCATGGTAGGCCCCATGAAAAGACAATGGGCAAATTGGTCCAAAAAATATATAAGTTTGCCCGCAGGGTTGCCACATAGCGCATTCGGTAGATTATTTTTATGCATTAAAAAAAAAGTACGACACCAGTAAAATTCAACCTACTGAAATCGAAATATTTTATTTTTAAGAATAGTAAAATATGAAGATATTATCAGAAATGTAAAGCAAAACCTCCATGGTGACGTCGCGAATCACAATGACGTGACCTGCATGGTGGGTGAAGTGGGTTAGTGGGTGAATATTTTGTAAATGGCTTAAATTTTTCTTTTAATTTGCCTTTCACAAGGTTTATTAAATCGCAACTACAATACAATATATCTCCAAAATCGAAATCAGCGAGATTTATTATACGAAAACCTATAAACCTTACCTACAAATTGGTTATAGTGTCAACCCTGCGAGCCTTTGGACCAACGTCCCTTTATTTTTGCCCATTGTCTTTTACTGGAAAGATGAATCATTCCAAATTTAAAATACTAACTAATACTCAATACTAAATCATTTAATGCTGATATTATGGTGCATGCAGGTCTTATATTACACACAAGATTAAGTAACACGTAATGACCCTGATACTTAGATCGTCTACGTCTACTAAACAAAGGTCTAAGACTTCATGGAGTATAGTAACATTGTGCAGACTGAATTTATTCCATTATTGCTTTATCTGTTATTAGGAATTTAACGTTTTAAATAACAACAATGAACGTATCTACAAAACCTACATACAAAAGAATGTGAAGCTCGTAATAAAACTTGTTATTTATGATCTACGTGCTGACATAATTTACGTATTTGACATAATTTTTAAAATGGAATTCATAATTAAACAAGATTTTTTTTCGCCGAATTTTGTGAGAAAAATAAAACTATTTTTGTTGCAGAATTTGGCCCAATTTCTACGAAATGCTGGCTGCAGACAACCGATGCTGACCTTTTGGACAGACAAGTGACGTCACGCACAAATAGATTGAACGATACACTGATGGACATTTCAATTAAAATCAGAATCTGTATTATTAACAAATGTAACTAATAGTTTACCTAGAACAGAGACCTCGCGATCTCCACAATTCAAATTCAAAATTAGATTAAAAGCCTGCAAAATTTCATGGAGTTCAGATCAACGATGCTCAAACTATAGACGAACAAACAAAAGCCGAAATGTCCTAATAGACTCGGAGACCTTCCATCGGTCGATCAATTAGGCCAAAGTGCTAACAAATTTTTGCTGATGATTTACTCATATCGTCACGCCTTTCCTCAAAGAGCTTGGCAGAGGTGTATTGCAACATCAACAATTCGCCGGACGATACTCATACACCGGGCTCCAGTTACGTAGCATAAGATATTAAAGTTACTTATTATAGATTGCTTACTTATTGATTTACTCACTCGTATTTGATTTCAGTAGTTTTGCTCTACGTCACAGACTTAGCAGCGGTCTACGAATCGTAGCATGCTACGGCTCATGCTACGAGATTGTCTCAAATTGACACTTTTTTCACCGTAGTCACAAACAAACGCAGCCCTATCAGTGATCATTATTGTTGTCTCGTTCTCGCTATAGTCTCTTATACGTTTCTCTATCTTTGTTATAACATAATTCTGTCAACGGAGCTGTGTAGTGTCCGTTTGCTTATAGTTATATTGGGTCCACGCGCTGTGTACTAGAAATTAGACTAGTGTCGCTTCTTCCTAACATTATTTTGATGCTAACTTGTTTCGAATACCAAAACATATTTTAGTAATAGTTGTCACTACAACTTTCAAGCAATATCCTATTCAAAGCGCACTTTCATAAATAACTTTCTACCTGGAACGTAAAGAGAAGTTTAAGCTTTTACTAGTGTTTGAAACTTATGAAATGTAGAAGGGTGAAAGTTCTGAGACCTAAAGGCATGAGAGCTGACAATGGAGCTGAGTTACAAAGACAAGATAAAACTTTATACCTGTTTTACAGCTGCTATCGAGATTTTACAACCTTCAGTAAACTATGTCGTAGTTTATGATAATGGCGGATGAGATTAAGGGGTTAATGTCATTAGTGGGAGGTAATTAATCCATCACTTGTATTACATTAGTTGTAGGTTAAATCTAATTAGCAAACAGCAAGGGTGTTTACTAAGTACTCGTACACAAATATTTTTTTAAAATCTCCAGTCATTTTATCCCACTTCTGAGTTTTCTCTTACTATGCTATCTAACCACACTATCACACCAAAGTTGTATGTGCAAAAGTTGTTAGTTGACAAGGTAAGTGTATGTGTATGTTAGTAACTACTTCATATTGAAACGGCTCAAGGAATTAGAATGAAATTTTGTGTGACAGCAGCTGATACCATAAACAAACTTGAAACAAAAATCAGTTCTGGTAAAATGTCGTGTGAAACTGCAAGCCACAACTAGATTATAAATATTCGAGCAATTAAAATCAAAGTCAAAATGTTTTTACTAAACTTGGGTATCAAATGCACTTCAACGTCAAAGTTTTTTTTTAAATAGACTCGACCGCCTTGTTCGGATAAAGAGCCTCTACTCAGAAGAACATGCAAGAATGAGAAGCATTATTTTTTAAAGAATAAATAAATTACTGCAAAATAAATTTGGCTTACAACTAGGTACATGTACAGGTATACTAGTGGCTACGTGGCGATACATGGCAATCAGGCGGTAACGGATGCCCAATTACCATTCACTACGTCACCGTCCCAAAAACAGTGATTGGCCATCTCAGATAGCACCAGTTTGACGGAGAAACGCGCAGTTCAACTTTGAACTAACTATCTACTGTTAAAATTAGCATTGTCCCGTTGTTCCCATTTAGCTCCACAATATTACTAATTCTCAAGCTTGGCGCCAAAATAGCTCGTCAAATTGTGTGGATGTTTGCAACAAAATCATGGTTTGCTAAAGTAAACCAAGCGTTTTAGTTAGGAATAAATTAATTAGAGGCTGTATCGGCTCACGAGGCTTAATCAAGCGAACTAGGTTAGGAACTAGCAGTAGGCATGCTACACAGGAATAGTGAGCCTCAGGCACAAATTATATCTACCTACAGTCCGGGCATAAGGGAAGGATTCAGGGCGGACAAGGGTCAGGTGCGGCGGTGCCGCTATAAAACTTGTTCTTAAAAAGCGACGACAGCATAGTTGAAGAAGGCCCGCCTTTCTAGCCAGAGGCAGTGGGTTCAAACCCAGCTGAAGGCACGCACTAGTTTGTTTATTTTGTGAACACATGTACGTATTGTATGTCATCTGCTACATGACTGGAGCCTGGTGTATGGCGACAGGCTCGCCCCCTGTCACATTTGGGACTGAATATCGTCCGGCGAAGTGTGGGTGTTGTATCTCACCTCTGCTAGCCCCCTCGGGGAAAGGCGTGACGTTATATATGTTATTATATTTTATAAAGTGTATGAAAGCAACGTCTTTTAAACAAGCGACGCGGCGCAGGCACGTCGGTTTACAGTTTCAGCGCCTGAATCTTAACCGCGCCGCATCCTCGCTTTACGTCCGGCCTGTCGGTACAATTTGCGACTTAGAGACATAGCCTACGTCTTTTTGCAGCGATGCAGATGCGATAAAATTGCAAAACAAACGAAAAAGAGGCGCTTAACAAACGTGAAATAGTCACAGGTCATTTACCATCGGTCACGTTTTTACGATTTTCGTTCGCGACTGTAGCGATGCGTACGCGTCTTAGGGCTGTCATCCGTCATCCGGATGCCGCCCGCCTGCGGATCTGGTCCGCATCCTATCATTTATACACGTTTATCTCGCACGCACACTTGCACAACCACGCTATCAAGCGTACGGGCGGCAATCCATGTGAACGAACAAGTTTAGTAACATTATTAAAAGAAACACAAAAAACCAGACTGCAAAATGCAGTACCCTATGTCACTTCCACTATCAAGACGATTCAAACGACACCTCGCATGTCGAAATCTATCAAGCTGTTTAGGCTTTAGGGCAAGCCAAGGAAACCATTTACATAGATACATACTCGAACGTACATACTTACATACATACATATATAACATAACATAATTATATCATATCGTCACGCCTTTCCCCGTGGGGGTTGGCAGAGGTGTAATACCACATTTCGCCGGACGATATTCAGTTCCAAATGTGACAGGGGGCGATCCTGTCGCCGCATACACAGGGCTCCAGTCATGTAGCAGATAACATACAATACGCACATATGTTCACACAATGAACAAATTTGTGCATGCCGTCGGCTGGGTTCGAATCCGCTCCCTCTGGCTTCATTGAGGACAAACATTGTGACACGAGATTTATATATAGTACCTGGATGACCGAGCTTTGCTCGGTATTTTTTTTTTTTAATTGTGTTTTTTGGAAATTATATTTAAGTACGAATTACTAATAAAATGATGAAATATGAATAATATTTTTCGATCTTACCGATAGAATAATAAAAAAATATGAACTGGTTATTTAAAGAAAAAAAACATGAGTTATAAGCGTTTTTTTCCAAGATCGTTTAGGCATTTTTAAGTGAACACGTGCATTAAGAAGACGTGTGCGTAACTTCAGCTTCCTCATAGGTGATAGAATAGTTTTACCTATGCCAATATTTAAAGCATAATAGCTGCAATCAAATATCCCAGTCTTAGTTTAGCTGCCACAAGAACTTCGTTAATATGAGCCATTTACTATGTGTCAGCTGGAGCGACACAACCTCAGCTCGCACATCCAGTACAGGCAAACCAGTGAGGTTAGGGTTTTGGACAATAGCTAGAAAATTAAAGCATAATAGCTGCACAAGGTAGGAAAAATCTGAACGATGCTACTCAAAACATGTAGAAGCTATGATCAAAAAACTGTGTGTAAGCTGGTGTTGTGTCACTTCAGCTACTCATCTCATATCTTCCAAACGAAAGAAGGTATGACTATGCATTTTAGCTCAAATTTTAAAGCATAATTGCTGCCATTGGCAGCAAAATTTTCAAGTCTCTGGGTTATATACTTTCCGAGTTATAAGCTAATACCTATGTGTAAGCTGAAGTTGCGTCACTTCAGCTGACACATGTTGAATCGACGAAACTATCAAACGTAGAGTTTTCATTTAAAAGGCAAAAATTAAAGCGTAATTGCTGCACTAGGCAGCAAAATTTTCAGATTCCTAGACCTCGTAGTTTCCACGTAATAATCAAAAAACAGTTTTCGCGCCAAAAAATTCAAATTTTTGCTTAAAAGCGGCGTTGCCGTTCCGTGCGGTACATTATTGCAATTCAATTTGATCTTAGCGCGCATAGTGTTAAAAGTCATTTTAACTTGTGTTCAAAATTCTTTTAGTTTTGTTTAGACTGAGAGCCCCTGAACCATATGGAACTAAGAATGCACCTGTAAAATTTGAAGGCAGATTCTTATGACCTTAAACAACGACGAAGGTTATTGGTTTTGGCGTGGCTTGTTCTCTGTAATTTGGCTAACAAAAAACGACTGAGAGCCGCTGAACTATATGAAACTAGGTATGTATGTTATTTTAAAGATAGATTCTTATGAACTTAGAAGACGAGATAACTAGACTAGGAGCTCCCTGGTCTTCTGATTCTTCATGGAACAACTGAAATAACACTGAAGTAGTTATCGAATACAGATACTTACCTACTTACAGGCTATGGAAACTGACGTGGTTTTCACACATTATGATTTTATGTAACGGGAATCACTTACTTATGCGGTTGAAACAATAGTCGGAATACGAGTAATTCTCGTATCATGAAATCAAAGTACTTACAGACTATTAAAATACATTTTACTATCTCTTACCCACACATTAAACATTTATCTTCTTGATTGAATCAGGCGTTACTTTGCGGAAGTTCATCTTCAAACTTGTTAAACACCTACACTACTTACTTACACTAGATATTGTCCAAGTAACAAATTTATCTTCTTTACTATACAGTGGTTTGTCTTTCTTCTTTATTTTAATTTTTAAATTAGTAAATGTACTAGATGGCACGCGAAGGGTGTAGCGGGGTGGTGGGGCAAAAAAACTGGTTCGCCATGCCACTGTCTACCTCGCGCCTGTGACGTCAAGCAGCCATTATCTGTCGCGCGACGTCTTTTGTTAGTCAAATTACAGAGAACAAGCCACGCCAAAACCAATAACCTTCGTCGTTGTTTAAGTTCATAAGAATCTGCCTTCAAATTTTACAGGTGCATTCTTAGTTCCATATGGTTCAGGGGCTCTCAGTCTAAACAAAACTAAAAGAATTTTGAACACAAGTTAAAATGACTTTTAACACTATGCGCGCTAAGATCAAATTGAATTGCAATAATGTACCGCACGGAACGGCAACGCCGCTTTTAAGCAAAAATTTGAATTTTTTGGCGCGAAAACTGTTTTTTGATTATTACGTGGAAACTACGAAGTCTAGGAATCTGAAAATTTTGCTGCCTAGTGCAGCAATTATGCTTTAATTTTTGCCTTTTAAATGAAAACTCTACGTTTGATAGTTTCGTCGATTCAACATGTGTCAGCTGAAGTGACGCAACTTCAGCTTACACATAGGTATTAGCTTATAACTCGGAAAGTATATAACCCAGAGACTTGAAAATTTTGCTGCCAATGGCAGCAATTATGCTTTAAAATTTGAGCTAAAATGCATAGTCATACCTTCTTTCGTTTGGAAGATATGAGATGAGTAGCTGAAGTGACACAACACCAGCTTACACACAGTTTTTTGATCATAGCTTCTACATGTTTTGAGTAGCATCGTTCAGATTTTTCCTACCTTGTGCAGCTATTATGCTTTAATTTTCTAGCTATTGTCCAAAACCCTAACCTCACTGGTTTGCCTGTACTGGATGTGCGAGCTGAGGTTGTGTCACTCCAGCTGACACATAGTAAATGGCTCATATTAACGAAGTTCTTGTGGCAGCTAAACTAAGACTGGGATATTTGATTGCAGCTATTATGCTTTAAATATTGGCATAGGTAAAATTATTCTATCACCTATGAGGAAGCTGAAGTTACGGACACTAAGAAGACACAAATAACATAAAAATAAACAATTGATTTTAGTCTAACCTCAAAGCAAACACTCATTGACTTCGTGTTACTTAACAACGCCATCTGCTGTTGTGTCGTTAAAGCAATTAGTTGCTCACGAAAAAATAGTATTATTATTCGCCAATAGATGTCAGGAAGAGTCATATTTTTCAGTTGAGACTACTCAAACGCCTCCTTTTTGTTATTTTTCTTCCAAGTTGATTATCGATAAAACACGAATAAAATGACATTTTCTAAAAATGATTCCTAGCTAGATCGATTTATCGCATTGTATGAAAATCGTTGGAGCCGATTCCGAGATTCCAATTATATATATTATATTATATAATACAAGAATTGCTCATTTAAAGATATAAGAATACAAGAATTGCTCATTTAAAGATATAAGATTAAGATATACACTCATGCATATATAAACTCGAAAAACATAACCCTCCTATTTGCGCAGCCGGGTAAAAAGAGCCCTTACTGCTATTTTCTGTGCTGTGTGCTACCTATATCTAGAATAAGCCGTGCAGCTGATGTTTAGTACGAGTAAATGAGCCACTGTAACACCGCTAAAATTTGAAAGCTATTTCGCGCATAATTAACCGAGCGAGCGTAGGCCAGCAAAGCGTTTATGTTTTAGCTTCGACAAAAATGCTTTCGTGTGTCCGGATCTGTCTTCGTCTGCAGGTCGCATTGCTTAACCGATCCCCTTGAAACTTTGTGAGCAGATTCGATTATTTTGCAAGTTTTTTTGCCGAGGCAGTTTTTGTTTTTTTTTTTTTTTTAAATACAACAAACTAGGCATGCGTTTGACCACTGACTCGCCTGATGGGAAGCGTCGACGTGATCGAAGGAGTACCACGCTTGCCTAGGAGATACCTATTCACGCACCCCCGGATTGTATTTAGGTGGAATGACAGACGCAGGCAACGAGTTCCACACTCCTGCAGTTCTTACAAGAAAAGTTGACTTAAAACGTTTAGTGCGTTTTGGCGGAATTTCCACCGTAAGAGGGTGTCTCTAGAGGGTGATAACAGAGATATGATTTATTTATTTTTGAAAAAAAAAACTTTTGCTAATTAACTATTGCTAAGGCAATAAATAAATGTTGTATAGCCTTAGAATAGTTATCCAGTGTATTGTCTTTTTTGATCGATTTTAAAAATGTGAAAGAAAGAAATAGACAAAACATTGTAACTAGTCTAAGGCATCGAGTTCAAAAATTTTAAAGAAAGTTAATGAAAAACTTTTCTAAAACCTTTTTATCTTTTTCTTTCTTTTACATTTTTAAACTAAATCGAAAAAGACAACGCTGCATAACTATTCCAAGGCTATTCAACGTTTATTGCTAACGGGATCAAAGTGCGGCGGTTACCACCTAAATCTAGCTATTCTAAAGCTAAAGGTGAAATCGCAGAACGCAGAATAAATCCATACTAACTTATAACACGATTCCAGCTCCCTTGTGTTATCAAAGAAATTCTATAAAATACCCGCAGCTGCTCAGTATAAACAATGTTTTGTTTCACGTTTGCTTTGTTCAAAACTTCGCCGAATTGCTTTGCTTTGTGGAAATTCGCGATGCAAACTCAGTACTGCGATCGTATTGTCGTTCATTTTCGTAACTCTCTTTTAGCTTGAAAAGTACCTACGTGCTGACGAAGTAGTCTTTAGTAATGATTTGCATGTTGGGAAAGTTTACCTTTCTAACAATTTAGGTAATAGTATTTTTCGTAGGGGCGTTATATGAGTAATAAATTACAGCATTCTTATTATTAATACTTATTGTTCATTGTGTGAACATATTATATGCTTATTGTACGGCATCTGCTACATGAATGGAGCCCAGTGTATGGCGACAGGCTCGCCCCCTGTCACATTTGGGACTGAATATCGTCCGGCGAAGTGTGGGTGTTGTATTACACCTTTGCCAGCCCCCTTGGGGGAAATGTAATTGTTTATATTATCAGTCTCAGGCAGTCATAGTTAAAGCTTTGCTTGGTTTAGTCCAAGTATAATATTTAGCCAGCTTAGAGCGATGTACAATTAAAAAAAAGGATACAAAATAAACAGAACGAAACACAAAAACGAACGCACACAACAATCCTCGTTGTTGTTTGTTGAAACGTTCCTAGTTTTTTCATTCTTGATGTTGTTGTCCTACGTAACCCTAAAAGTGTGAACATAAACAATTTAGTTCAAGGAAATATAATTTCCTTTACTCACAGTGAGTCCACAAACAGCACTCATTAGACTGACGCTGAAATTGCATAAATCTCTTCAGTCTGCAACGAAGACATTTCTCGGGAAATTTAATAAACACCCAGACGTCGACAATGAGACAGTACCGGTTAGTTCAACTAATAAACTTACTCTATACAATTTCATGTATATTAAATTGAAACACAAGCACATACACCCCATACACGCATACACATACAACGCAAATCTTGAAATGTGTATGTATAATTGTTAGCAACACATACAATAAAATGCAGTCTATGCTCTGCTGTGTGACGTTTTCCGAGCGAACTCTCAAAGGAATGTCGGTGGTGTAGCGCCTGAGTCGCCCGCCCCGCCAAGCGGTACTTTGCGCTGGACCACGGAAGAGGATAACAGAGTCTAGTGGTCATTTGTTTGAAGACAGGTATTTTTTTTTTTGAATTTTGCAAATTCGTGTTTACTTGCTCAATTTAACTAGTTCGTTCGGCGAATTGTTACGGCAAAATGATACGCGTACTCGATACGTTACGAGGTTAGGCTTCAGTCAGTCTCCGCCTTAATGCGAACACGTTATAAATAAATAAATTCGGGCCATTTTGCACACACGGTCATCTGACCCCGAACTAAGCATAGCTTGTACTATGGCTACCAGAGACTGATATACATACGTAATTTTTTTTTAAACATACTTAAAATGATAATTAACACATTAATAAATGTTAATCACATAAATGTTTGCTCTAGGTGGGAATCGAACCCACGCCCTCAAGCTTCGAAATCAGGGTCACTGACCAACAGGGTTACCAACTGAGCCACCGAGGCGGTCAACTAATCGTTAACTAATCTCTTCGTTTTTTTTTCTTTTCTTCTGATAATGCTTGTATTGTGTTTTGTGCCAGATACAAAAAATTGTCTATTGTCTACTTTTAAAAATAACTTATGCGTTTTGTGTAAAGTAGATGTCTATAACTCTGTCACTGCTTTCCATTGTGGAGCCGCGATGCAAATCCAAAGGAATTCTTTTAATAGTTCATCAGAACTTCGTTTGAGAGCCGGGATTCCGAGCAAGTATATCAAGCTGCATTTTCTTAATAATTCTGCTACATTTTGTAAGCGTTTAGTGCAAGTGATAAGATTTTAGATTTTAAGATGGAAACTGACAAGGTTTTCCCACATTATGATTTTAGGTTGTTTTATTAACATAAAAATATGAAAATAATAATATTTAGCCATGATAGCCTAGTTGGAGAAGGCCCGCCTCTCAAGCCAGAGGGAGCGGGTTCAAACCCAGCCGACGCGACGGCACGTACCAATTTGTTCATTGTGTGAACATTTGTGCGTATTGTATGTCATCTGCTACATGACTGGAGCCCGGTGTATGGTGACAAGCTCGCTTCTTGTCACATTGGGGACTGAATATCGTCCGGCGAATTGTGGGTGTTGTATAACATCTCTGCCAGCCCCTTCGGGGGAAAGGCGTTTTTTATTCTATTATAGATTGTCATTAACATAAAAATAAATTGAGTTTCTTGACAGCAAGTGGAAGAAAAGACGACCAATACGCTCAGTGAAGAGGGTACAATAAAGGAATAACAAATAGATCGCTTTATAGACTTTAAACCAAGAGTGATTAGAATATTGCATGATACCTATTTTTGACCCTCGACGCGAAAACGACGGGGTGTTATAAGTTTGACGTGTCTCTCTGTGTGTGTGGCATCGTAGCTCCCGAACGGATGAACCTATTTTGATTATGTTTTTTTTTTTGTTGTTTGAAAGGTGAATTAGTCGGAAGTATTATTAGCTTCTTAGCTATGTTTAATGAAAATCGGTGTGTTAGTAAGTATCTAATGCTTGACAAGACACATTGATAGTTGATTGCATCAGGCGCCACCTTGCGGAAGTTCATCTAAGTACAAAAGTAGGTAGAGTACAAAATTAATTTCTAGTGTATTTTCTGTCTTTTTTAATTTTTGTTTTTGTTAATGCTGAAATACACTAGATTCAAAAAAGGAACAGTTTTCTACTTAGATGAACTTCTGCAAAGTGGCTCCTGATTCAATCAACTATCCATGTATCTTGCCTCACATTAGACATTTGCCAACATCGCCAACATTGACATGTACAAAATCGAATGCACAATTATTTTATAAAATCTGTCAACGAACAGGATAACTCTACCGCTGTTTCTCGCCACGATCGCTTTGTATTCTCTTTATCACACGTTTTAACCGACTTCAAAAAAGGAGGTTTTCAATTCGTCTGTATGTTTTTTTGTATGTTTGTTACGTGATTACTCCGCCTAGTATGAATCGATTTTAATGATTTTTTTTTGTTTGGTAGTTCAAACTTTAAGGTACTTCTATACACATTTTATCAAAATCGGTCAAGCAGTTTTTAAAATATCAATAAAAATCGAAAAATTTGTTTACGAAATCTCCAACTCGGAAGGTCGGTTTTTTAAGCTCTGGTTTTTTATATTATTTCTTACTTTGCTGTGCAGCACCTATTCCTAACTCCTTTAAATCCCACTTGCAAAAGATACGAAGTTAATTCGCAGTATTAATTAACTCAGAGTTAGATTATTAAAGCGATGTTAGCCTAGTTAGAGAACTCGCCTCTCAAGCCAGAGTAAGCGGGTTCGACCCCTGCGCGCAGCGAAGGCACGCACCAATTAGTTCATTGTATGAAAGAAAGAAAGAAAGAAAGAAACCATTTATTTTACCGCACAAAACACTACAACAACAACAAACAAAATACACAATAAAACATTAACAGACAAAAAATAATAATTTCTACATAATACTTACATTAAGACATAAACAAATATTTAGATGATTAAGTTTCAGTTGTTGCTGTAGTGTCCAATGCGACAAAAAAGGTTAGTGCTCAGCAATGGTGCTGCTAATTTCTTAGCAGCGCTGGTTTTCAGCACTAACCTTCTGAGACGCACGGGACTGTTGAAAAAGATAGATAAAGAAAGTAGTAAGAAAATAAATAAAATATAAAATACATAAACTATTATGTTAAATATATAGAAATAAAAAACGAAACTAATGTATCGGGAATATCGGGAACAGACTAGGAATGATACTTATGATAAATATAAAAAGGATAAATTTATTAAGAATAGGACTGAGCATCCATGTGATAAAAATGATACTACTGCTGGAGAAATAAAAATAAAATAAAAAGAACAAAAAGAAACTTACAAAAAGTAGTATTTGGAGCCCAAGAAGCACTTAGTAAGGCTGGTTGTTACCTACTAGTTTTTTGCAACTCCAGCAAATGCTTCTTAAGCTTCAGCCTAAAACTATATTTTGTTTGAAGCTCCCGTATGGGCGGTGGCAGTGAGTTCCAGCATTTGGTCGCATTAAACCTGAAACTACCGCGGAACGCGGCAGAGCCATGTCTCGGCGTTCTCAACAGTAGCTTACAGGTGGTTCTAACCGGTTTGTAGTCAGAAGCCCAATTAAGCTTTGAGAAGAGATAAGGAGGCAGCCTAAATTTAACTACACCAAACATTAAAGTGGCTAGATGGAGTGTACGCCTGTGCTCCATTTTCAGAACATTATGGGTATTGAGAAAAGGAGTAACGTGACTACGAGGAGGCACTTTAAAGCAAAATCGAGCACAAGCGTTTTGTACTCTTTGGATGCGACGTGAGGTTTTTTGGAAGAGACACGGCCCGTATACTGTATCAACATAATTGAACTTGGACAACACAAGCGAGTCTACAAGCATTACGCGAAGATCAGTGCTAATGTAGTCCCTTATCTTATATAAAATTTTAAGGCGATAAAAGCAGTTACTGACTATCTCACTGATATGACGTTCAAATTTTAGCTGCTCGTCAAAAATGAGTCCTAAGTTTCGTACCTCATGGACCCGCTCAATCACCTCACCATCAATCTTTAATATAGGTTTTGATAGAGCAGTATTTAGGGTTTGGTGTTTAGAACCTAGAATCATAAACTTAGTTTTTTTAGCATTCAAGAGTAAAGAGTTGGTCGAAGCCCAAGCCTGAATTCTTTCAAGATCTTGATTTATTAGAAGTTCAGCTGCACGAATATCACTGGGTTTAAACGAAAAATATATTTGTATGATATTATTTGCGTTATTTAATTTCATCTGTTAAAATAACTGTGAGTCCTAGGTAAGGCGACAGGCTCGTCCCCTGTCACATTTGGGTCTGAATATCAAAGTCAAAGTCAAAATGTTTTTATTCAATTTAGGTTTTAAAGATACGCTTATGAACGTCAAAGTTTTGTAAATAGACTCGACCGCCTTGTTCGGATAAAGAGCCTCTACTCAGAAAAACAGGCAAGGAACTGAGGGGCATTTTTTTTTTAAGGATTTTAAATTACCGTCTCACAAATTTTGGCTTACAACTAGGTAATATTTATAAATACTAGTGGCTACTTGGCGGAAGTGGAAGGCTCCAGACATCTTTGTCTTCTAAATAATTCTTAACCTTATCGTCGTACTTCACGTTATCGTCCGGCGAAGTGTGGGTGTTGTAATATATCTCTGCCAGGCCCTTCGGGGGTATAAGGTATGCCGATATGTATGTATGTTTTAAATGATTTAAATGTAAATGCAAATATAACCCGAGCTTCTGCAGGTTGTCCCTGATAGAGGTGAAAACTGACGTAACAATTTACGTTTCACACCTGTTCAATTTTCAATCGCCTTTATTGAACTTGAAAGTATACCTTCTGCTAACGAATGAACGAAGTTCGAAAGCTTTTATTAAGTAGTTTAATCCTAGAATTCACAATCCCAGGCTATAACTTAAGCCCGAACCTCGTCCGAGCTCAGAATAGGTACTCTGTTTCATAACCAGATTATTAAATACAGAGGCAGGTGTTGAAATTCGACAAACAACTTCGGAAAATCCCTTTAAAAGTTTATTTTCGTGTTGTAGAATTAATTCGGGGCTTATCAATACGAACTTGGGGGTTGGGACTTGTGGTCGGTGCTTTCAACGCTTTACCTTGTGTTGGTCTGTTTATTTTTTCGGAGTAATTCAAAACACGTGGCGAAATTGTCTGTGGAAGTAATTTAACTTTGGAAGGTGTTGTTTTTAGAGGTACGCTAAGTAGGAAAGTGATAAGATAACATTTCGTTATTGACTTTAGTGTCGCCGGCGACCACGCAATTTGAACGAAAATGTACATAAACATAATCACACTAATATTATAAAAATGTGAAAGATGTATGGATAAGTGGATTTTTGTTGCTCAATCACGCTAGAACGGCTGAACGGATCTGGATGAAATTTGGTACAGAGATAGGTATTTACACGAAACTAACGAAAACAAGTATTTTGTTTGCGCCTAGTGTGAAATGAAAAATTGGTGAAGTGATGATCAGGTGCAAAAAAATACAGCTGGTAGAAAAAACAACTGAAGTTTAACCGGTATAGAATTTTAAAAATCATTCCGATTCCGGAAAAAAAACACTAAAAGTATCTTCTTTATAAATACCTACTGTTTGCAGTTACGTGGTTCTCTAAATTTCCAGCGATTACAACACATTATTTATTTTTTGATTATTAACTAGTCAGATTCGTTCTCTAAAGTTTAACCGAGTAACTTATTTTTGATTGTGTTCTTATTACGATTAATACCAATAAAAACGCCAAGAAAACGTAAATCTAGACGCCGAACTCATTTTACCATCAAAAACTTGTGTGAAATACGATTTTCAACTCTAAACGAAGCGGGTTAAGTAAACGTGTGTGTGGGTGGAAAATTTTGTTATGACCGGGCTTTAATGTCTAGAATAGGCTAGTTTTTGACCGCGGGAAGGACCGTGGGCGTAGATAGGGTGTAAGCCTTTTTTTTTATTTGGCCCGGTGGCACTGTCGCCAGCAACAGTGAAGCAAGCTAATCACGGAATTGACCCGCCTTTGCCTTCTAGCTAAGATAAGATAAAGATAAAATGTTTTATTACCAATACTGAAATCAAAAAATACAATAAGTGAAAAAAAATTGGTTGTCTGTAAAGTCGGTTTACTGACGATAGTTGAACGTGACAACGTGCTCACTCAAGTAGGAGAGAGACGGATGTCGAACGCTGCCGAACGCAAAGGCCGATTGTGCTTCTTTGTCGCTCGTTCCGCGCTCTCGCTTGCACTTCAAGCCTTACATGGAACGCCTCAGAGCGAGGTAACGCCGCATGAGTCATGTTTTTTCGTGCGTGCAGCCGGCTCTATCGAATTATAAGACGGTGTCACGTCAATAACTTAGGAATTATGTTAAGAAAAGAAAAGTAGATATAGTTTTTTGTCCAATTCCTGAGGCCCGCATTAGGCACAAGGCCCGTATCGCGGAGACTAAGAAAACATTAAGTACAATAACCTTGAGATATGTATTTCGGAGGCATCCTAGCTCTGGCTAGACTTGTGTTCTGTTTCTGTAAGTTCCTGTCCATCCAAATGTTACCTGGAAGAAATCGCTTTAGGCGATAAGGTCGCCCTTGTACTGCCGAAAAATGTATTTTAGTTTTTAAGAGTTTCGTGTAGTTTTTGGTGTGCAATAAAGATATATTGTATTGTATTGTGTTAGTGTGGACTGAGGCAAGGCAAGTAAAGCTTTGAATCATTTATTTAAAACTTACTACGCTCAGCGATTTCACTTGCGTTGAAAAAATATTCTGTATGCTATTCCAGACTATAATCCATCAGTATGTCAAATTTTATTTATATCCGATCCTCCGTTCTGGCGTGATTGAGTAACAAACATCCATCTATCCGAACTTTTGAATTTATTAATATTAGTAATAATAAAAATATAAAATACTTCACATTTTATATTTTCTATTTTTAATTCTACTAGCTGCATCCCGCGGTTTCATCCGCTGTACCACTAGAACCGTTATTTTTTGTCCTTTAAAACAGATAGAGGTGGAAAAATAAGCCCTTTGTCCTTACAAATTTGAGGTCCTGTGGTCTTTAAAAAGGAAATTTTTAAAGAATTTTCTCCCCTTTCGTGAAATCACATTGTCAGTACAGAAAAGGTTCTGTACCCCTGATAACGTGTGTGCAAAATTTCATTATGATCGATTGAGGTAATAAGATAAGTTTGACGTGTCTGCGTGTGTGTGTGTGTGTGTGTGTGTGTGTGTGTGAACCGATTTTGATTTTGTTTTTTTGTTTGAAAGGTAAATTAATCGAGAGTGTTCAAAGCTATGTTTGATGAAAGCGTCACAAACAAACAAACTCACATGAGATTCGCATTTGTGATCGACTGCGCGAGCATTATCGAGCGAAGCGTCTCTGCTGGCTTCAGCTTCGGCAAAATTGCTTTCGTATATGTCCGATTTTTGTCCGGATCTTTATATTCCTCTAAAGCTCGTATTAATTAACTGAGTCTCTTGAAATTTTGAGATTAGGTTCGATAATTATTTGGAAATCATTGGTAGAACCAATTTTTTGAAATAAAAACATATTTATACATTATGATCGATTGAGTAAGTTAGGCGTGAAAGCGTCACAAAACAAACAAACATTGCATTTGATAAGATGAATGATAATAATTAAGATAAAGGTAAATGGCATCGCCAAGCGTTTTATACGCAGGGATACTTGAAGACCAAAACAAATGAATTAAATGAATCCTTACTAATATTATAAATGTGAAAGCGTGGATGTTTGTTACGCTTTCACGCAAAAACTACTTGACGAATCATCATGAAACTTTGTACACATATTCTGGGAGGTACGAGAAGTAACATAGAATACTTTTTAACCGCGGGGTGCAGCTAGTGATTAATAAATTTAAAGACATTCCTGAAATAAGTATTAACATCTATAAGTACAATTAGTATAAAAATTGGTACACATCGCACACACACACCTATGCACTTCACATATTTTTTTTATCAAAGAATGTACATTTAAATGCATATCAAAGCTCGTGCAGCATTCACTTTGTGATTCAGAAAACAAAGGGAGCACTTCTCAGTACGACTAAAAACCTGGAAAGGATTTAACTGAAAAAGTTAAAGGATTTTTAAGTGCTATTGACGGTCTTTTTTAATCTTCCATATCTTTTGAAATAGTGAGTCGAACAAAAAGTAGGCGTAGATAGAGCATTTGTGGGCTTTTTGACTGAGAATGCGAAGGGCGAGCGAAGCGTCTCCGTATCAGCTTGGGCAAAAATGCTTTCGGATTTCCTGTAGATTTCCGTTAGTTCTCCTCTATTAGGTCGCATTTCTCAATGCGATCAGGTTTTTAGATTTTTTTTTTAAATGACGTTGATACGGGAGTTAAAAACTCATATTATAACCGGTTTGTTTTAGCTCATATGTTTGTATGTTTCAAATCTGCGGACAGATTTTTCTACAGCTGCACTCTGCGGTTTCACCCACGGTTTAGTTTGTATGGACCTACTGACTGGCTGGTTAAGTTTGTATAGCTAAGACGTTTTTAATGCACGAAGCCTTTCGACATAGCTTGGCAGTTGTGGTATTCGATAAACAAACCCGGCCTACAATTAACGTGTCATCAACCTACAACAGGGCTCAACTGTTAAAGACACTGGCTTGTTATCGGCAAATGACTGTTTTTCCACTTGCCGCCACGGCAAAGCACAGCACAGCAAGTTACGGCAAGGCAGTCGATGACGCAAAAACCGTATTAAAATGCATGGCAAAATTTTCTACTTACCAGCAACGGTATAAATAAAAATTAAATTAAATTAAAAGAAAAACAAAATACCCGACTATAACCCTACGTCACTTCCACTATCAAGACGATTCAAACAAATGACACCTCA
The DNA here is from genome assembly GCA_911728515.1 of Peribatodes rhomboidaria. Classification (NCBI taxonomy): domain Eukaryota; kingdom Metazoa; phylum Arthropoda; class Insecta; order Lepidoptera; family Geometridae; genus Peribatodes; species Peribatodes rhomboidaria. The sequence goes on from OU452190.1 coordinate 8,073,919, forward strand.
TATCTCGAAATACATTAAGCTGTTCAGGCTGTAGGCTATGTCAAAGAAGCCTCATACGTACATGCATACTCACATACAAACATACTTACATACATACACACGAAAAACATAACCCTCCTTCTTGTCGGGTAAATAAACTCCAATTGCTTGCAAACATAGCGTCAAATCAATTGCAAAAAATAATCAAATGCAAAAAAATAATCAAATGCAAAAAATAGCGTCAAATCAATCAAGTTGAATGAGTAACAAAATGATTCATTACCTCCCCGCCTAAATTCTTACCAAGCAATTAGTTCTTTTGTGTTGCGACAGTAATTATCACACAATAAAAAGTCGAGTCATCTTCGGCGGCCATTTTGCTTTTAACGGGCGACTAAAATCTATTGTTTTGTATTTTCTTTGTTGTGATTTGTGACACAGTAGCCAGTGGGGAGGAAATTAATGTGTTGCTGTTTAGATAGATAGATAGATGGAAAGATGATAATTATAATCAAACATTATCAACACTAAATATTTCGATGAAAATTATATTCAAACATTATCAACATTAGATAGATAGATGATAATTTTAATCAAACATTACCATCATTAGAAAGATAGATGATAATTATAATCAAACTTTATCAACATAAGATGGATAGATGATTATTATTATCAAACATTACCAACACTAGAAAGATAGATGATAATTATAATCAAACATTATCAACATTAGATAGATAAATAATAACTATAATGAAACATTATCAACATTAGATGGATAGATTATAATTATAATCAAACATTATCAACATTAGATGGAAAGATGATTATTATTATCAAACATTACCAACACTAGAAAGATAGATGAAAATTATAATCAAACTATATCAACATAAGATAGATAGATAATAATTATAATCAAACATTATCAACATTGTATATAGACCGCATCACTGCTTAAGCATTGATTGACATACCTCAATACTCAATACTCAATCATTTATTGCTTCCATGATGGTACATGCAGTTCTTAAAGGTAAATTACATAAAATTGTATCACATAATGACCCTGATAGGGTATGGCAACATTGTTCGGACTGGATTTATTCTATTATATATTTTTGTCAGTTACACCTACATGTTTCTGTGTGCTTTACCTGGCGGAGTATATTATTATAATAATAATAATAATTTCAAGCAATATAACTTGCATACAATGCAAGTTACAGAGGCTCTGTAACTTGCATTGTATGCAAGTTATATTGCCTGAAATAAATGGATTACAGAGGCCCATAGAAAATAAATACCTTACAGACTAACATACATATAAATAACATCAACAGGTAAAATTAACTAAATCTTCTAGACTTTTGCTCCCTGTGCGGCCTCCCAGTAGCGCCCCGTATTTAGTATACCATGAATTTTATTTAAAAGTAGTTTGTAGTAGTCTACGTATATTTTAAAGACAAGTTTGTGTGTGTATTTTTTTGTTACTTCTTCACGCTCTAATGGATATGCAGATTTTGATGAAATTTCGTATGTAGGTATAGCTTAGATGCTGGAATAACACATAGGCTACTTTTTAACTGCTAGAAGTAGCTAGTAATTAAATAACGTTTCAAACTCATAACAGGGAGCTACACATTACAAACGTTGTGTTCTATGGCGTCATGATACAGGGCATCCTAGAGGGGACTAACTCATATTATCCCCGTATTGTGATGTCATAGAACACACAGAGATAAGGATAACAAGCACCCAGACCCAGTACAGGTATTCATTAATCAATTATCCTTTAAACATCTGCTTGGCCGGGAATCGAACCTGCTTATAAAGGAGTTTAACTCCGTTTAGGCTAAGAAGGTCGTCCATAATGTTTTTCGGTCTAGTTTAGGTACCTACTAGCATGTAACGGAATACAAAAGCAGTTCTATAATTATATTCTAGCAGTTCTATAATTATAGAGTTGCTTGTAAAGTGACATACGTACGTTCTTGAAAAGTATGCGAGCCTGGTGCTTGGTTTGTTGTCTTTGGTTTTACCTCCCGCTAAATTGGTTGAGATAAAAATTAATTGATCTTTGTCCCGTTTCTTCTCAGTCAGTCAGGGATTTAAATTTAATATTTATAGTGATACAAAAGTTTATTGATCCTTCGGACGTCTGATCAGGGGTTGTAATAATATTACTCACTATTTTTTTTTTACTATTCTTGGAATAATAAAATTTATTCTAATAATTATCATTTTGGTCTCAAATAGTCTGAATCCACTTGAACCTTGATAAAATTCGTTAATCAGCAGACGATCAGCATTGCGTAGCTGCTACTCTAATGCGTAGCAATGCCACTGTAGTATGTGCTACGCCGTAACACGTGCTACAGCGACATTGCTACGTATACACTCGACAATATTATAGATAACTTGCGCATGAGTCGCAGTTAGAATTACAAGGTTGGTGTTACAACAATTTCTAGTCCATCCCTTTGTAAGTTTGTATTGAAGATTTGTGTTTAAATACGAGATTTATCTCTTATTTTCATCATTATTAGAGATCATTATCGCCCACCGATAAGCTCAGGCCTCTGTTCTTCTACGATCATTCTGATCTTATTTTTTGGAGGAAAATAACAGTAGAGTTTCCCATACTTTTTTAAATTTAATTTCACTACATTGGTGTATTAAGAAAAGCCTCTCAAGCCAGAGGGAGCGGGTTCAAACCAAGCCGACGGTACGCACCAATTTGTTTATTGTTTGAACATATGTGCGTATTGCATGTGATTGTATGTGACTTTAGCCCGGTTTATGGCGGCAGGCTCGCCCCCTGTCACATTTAGGACTGAATATCGTCCAGCGAAGTGGGATGTTGTATTACACCTCTGCCAGCCATAAAAGGATATGCCATAAAAGGAATGAAAGATTGATGTATTCGAAGATTCACTTTATTTACTAATTACACACACATACAAACACTGTTACACCACAATAGACACTTGCACTATAACGCTTTGAACACTACTCGTACAATCTAGAACATTCGGACAGTACAAAAGATTGAATTAAACACCCTATTATTCAATAGATAAACCATCATAAAAACGGTGCACAACAATTGCTTTCCAGTAACATCTCTTTTGTTCCGGATTTTAACAATGAGAAGCGCGACTCGAGCGGCTACTATTGCCTAATCTGCGTTACCTATCGGTAGTCGTAAACACCGCCACAGATTAGCGTATAGTTCCGCATCAGCTGCGACTGGCGTAACAATACGTTAGACCTGGATACAAATACAAATAACTTTATTGTTCAAAAGTTAGAGCTAAAAATTAAAATAATATCACCTACTCACATATATCTGGTTTTATCTTAGAACTGCAAATACTAGCAATACTACACAGTAATACTATTAAACCTGCCCTCGGAACTACACAGCTACCTTGGAGGAATTAACACAATGAGCTTAAGAGTCCGGCGACCTAACTAATTTCGACCTAGGCGACCTAGACTAACTTCGCATTGGCTTAAGGTATTCTATCGCCATTTCGTCTAGAAGAAGAAGACGAGTGAAGAGAGCGAGTAATGATACCTGACGAGCCTCTAAACTTACCTACAGAGTGACAAAGTGCAATTAATTTTTTTTATGACTTTTGTACTACCATAATCATTCTTAAGTAACTAAGAATTTCCCTTGTATTCATTTAACAGCTAATGATGTAGACAACCTCCCTATGTAATGGAATTTTTGATTTGCTTTGTCTACCTATTGAATAAATCAGTCAAAAGTGACCCCTTAAAATGCGGATATTTTTCATAGCTCTATTTTCGCTTGAGAACGTTTTTAAAAACATAGGGGCAAAGATATTGTTAATTTAATTGTACATGCTAAATTTCATCATAATCTGACAAACGGTTTTCAAGAAATTTTAGTAGTGCGTTTGTGTGGAAATTTCAGTACGTCGCGGCCCTCTTAAGGCCCTTTTCTTGTTATGCGGATTTCCGCTCGTGCGCGGATCTGGTCCGCATGCGGGCTGCCGGATCCTATAATTTATTATACATAATATTTTTCCTATCATTCGGGCAGCACGCGCGCGAACCGCGGTTTGGCTGCGGGCACGCAGCCCGCGTGCGTGCTAACTGGATGAGGGCGGCGTTCTTCTGCCCGCAGTGTTGTCTTTACTGTGACATGGGCCGCACGCATGGTCGATGTGGGTAGCGTTCTTCTGCCTTCAGAATTGTTTTTACTGTGACGTGGGTTGCACGCATGGTCATAGTACGCCGACACACTAGTCACTGACGCCACGCACGACACTGCAGTGGCAAACGAAATCTTTGTCCTGCGTGTGGCCAGGAGCGTGCTATCACCCGCATACGAACCAGGGGGGCTATTCCTGTGCGTGTGACGAGATGGGATTTTATCTTGGTCACTCTCACACTCTCACATTGAAAGTCTGCCAAAATGCAATAGAAAGGAGTGTTTTAGGTATAAAAAGAAGGGATAGAGTGAAATTACAGGAAATTAAAAAGAAAACAAAATTTAAAAATGCACACACAGCCTACAGACAGCTTAAATGGCGTTGGACGGGACATATGTTAAGAGAAAGTAAAGAGAAATGGACGAAGTTAGTAACAGAATGGTATCCAAAAGATAGCAAAAGAAATAGAGGCAGACAAATCAAAATATGGGAAGATGACCTCAAGAAAATAGCTGGTCCGGTATGGACCCGTTTAGCAAGAGACAGGAATGCGTGGAAATCTTTGGAGGAGGCCTTTGTCGACAGACAAGCTGTTCCACACAAAAACCCAGTTGCCGATCATTCGAATAAAAGTTTAGAATTAGATTTAATTAATTTAGTTTAAGTAGGCACTTAATTGTAATAATACTAGGAGTGAAACAGCAATAAAGGCTATTTTATTTATTTATTATTTATTACTCTCACACCTATGACGTTTCAAACGAGAGCAATAAGGACGAAAAAAAGTGAGATGAAAATCTCAAATCTCCGAATAAGGTCCCTGATCTGTGGGCTGGCGGAAATTCGGATGACAGCAAAAGGACTCTTATACTTTTTAGGCGCGGGTACCACCGCGGGACACAGCTAGTGGCCAGATAAGCTAGCTAGCTTACTAGTCCGTGTGTCAGTGTCAACGTGAGTATCATAAGTAGATTCGAGCGGTGTCACGTATGTACTCGAGCGGTTCCAGTCGGCGTGCGTAAAATTGAACGGTTATTCAGAGATCGTGACTTATTTGGTGTGGTCTAAGCGGCGAAATGGGAAAAAGTTCCTGAACTCAATTAGACAAAAGATAGCTAAAAACTGGTTTTGTGTGTCTCCCTGACTGTGGTATATTTTTAGTGTAATAGTAATAAAGTTTCTCTACTCTCATGAGCATAGCAAAAAAAAATGTTTCAATATGCGAAAACAGATAAATGGTGTCTAACTATTTAATTTATTAGTAATCTTGGTACATAACACTGTATGTTTTCCGAATAAAATATATAAAGGTCTAAGAAAATATAGGCTTTATGGCTGATTTTGGTAAATTTAGGATGGATGTAGTAGACACAAGTGGAAGGAGAATGGAGGGATATGAGGAATAGGCCGAAACAGCAAAACGATCTTCAGCCTATTGACATGGTAAAATAATATACTCCGCCAGGTATAGCATTTCAGTCACGTGGGCAAAACGTAGTGATGTTAGTCGATACAGCAAGACCGAAATACGAGTATGTCATTTACAAATAGTGCGAAAGAGACAGATGACGATGACGAGTGACGTCATACGTGTTTTCTTCTGGAATTCTAGACCTTGTTTTTTTAAAATTATGTATTTAGTATAGTGTATATGTGTAGTAGTGTGTATGTGTAGTAGTGATTGTGTGTTCAGTATTCGAAGAATTTGACCTATTTGTCATTGCGACGATTTATTTTATTAGGCGTTTCGAGAAAATTCAATCATATCATTATCATAATTATCATTCATCCGCGCTATCCGCATATCTCTAGCTATGTCCACACTGTGCATTTTCATCTTCATCTTTCTATTCATCTTTCGTTTGGCGCTTTCAATAATTGAATGCGTAAACGAACGCAACGTCAATATGGTCATTTAGTTCAGTCGTAGTTTCTGTCAGCTTTAGGAAACATGTGTGATGAGAATATTTTACTTGGTGGAATAAGTGCGGCTTACTTGGTCATAAGAAATTCCAGAAAAAAGAGAAAGTTTTGGATACGAGGTTATTATAGTAATCGAAGTAACGTGATTTATTATTAGGATCCCAAAGTTGTGGGAAAATTCTATAGTCTTCAATAAACTTCAATGTTTTATCTTTTTCTTCGTCCGCCATCTTGCTGTTGAACGCTTTGTGGCATAGAAATCCACTCAACGCGGGAAAACGTGTATCACAGCGCGCGTTTCGCTTTCAACTGTCATCGCGCATGCGTTAGGGGCATGCCTCACGTGCGCTGTTGACTGCGCTATGACGCATGCCTTTAATGAACAAAAAAAGGCACAGTGTGGACATAGCTAATAACTTTTTTACCTCGCTATCCGCTAGTCGATACTTTTCCCTCGTCATCTCATAGCTTGTCCCGTGACGTCATCATCTTCGCATTGTCGTCGAGTCCGAGGTGTGGGTGTAAACCACTTGCGTAAAACCTCGTTCTAAGGTATTTATACGTATGTTTATTTTCCTATAAGCATTTCATTTTTCTTTGGTAAGTGAATAAGCATGTTATTTGTAGGTAGGTCGTTAACAGTGAATGACGTGTTTTATTTGGGATATATTTTTGAACTATAAGTTTATTTTGATATTATTTTCATATTATAGTGTTAATTTAGTATTATTATCGTTTTTCCTAAATAATGTAGATAATTATATAAATAGTCGAATGCGTAAATGTGTCACTAACAAGCACGGAAATTGTATTTGGCAAACAGTATCACTGGGTGCCCAAAATACAGGCGTCGCCTAGTTTGGGACCCACTGTTATTCATTTTGAGTACTCGAACTGAGTGTTAAGTGTCATGTATTTGAATATTGTGATTTTGTATGTATACTTTCATTATTGTCAATAAATATAAAGCTGATGAGTTAGTATTTCGCCAGCAGATGTTAAGAACGAATATTTTGCTTGTTAATTTACTGATAAGTTTCCACTGTTACGAGTACATCAAACACTGCTACTTCTTGGAACATGCTGTTACTTTTTGGAACATCAAGCGTTATCTATGCTACCCTTTCATTTTAACGGTATAACTTTGTGGAAAGTTACAAGGAAACCTAGTTGTACAGACATAAGGTGTTCAAAGGTTTCCTGGAAGTGATCACTCTTAGCGATAAGGCTAGTAGTTGTTTCCTCGTTTTTTAGTGTTATGGTTGTTTTGATTGTAATTTCTGATGTAAGCAATAAAGAGTCTAAAGTAAATAAAGAAATCTTAATTTGTTTTTAATTCGTTTTTGGGTAAGGCCGCCATCTTTCCTGATGGTTATTATGACATCAATTTTATTTACAGTTATTTACATTTATTTCTGATGACTTTTAGAAGTCCTTAAGCAAGAAAGAGACGGATGACGATGACGTCATTATAAGTTTGGTGAATACTAGACCTTGTTTTTTTTTGTTCATGATTTAAGATAATAGTTTTACTATCTGTAAGTAATCAATGCCGCACAACAAAAAAAAGTAGAAAAAGTAGTATTTATTAAAAAGTTACCAAAAATACATCACCAAAAATATAGTTGTCAACAACGTAATTTACTAGTTGAATACCATAATCCAGCCCCGCTTAGGTCCAAGAGCCATTTCTTACGATATTTGCATTGCTAACCCGAACTAAACCGCTCCCAAATGTAAATGTTGCTTGTAAATTCAAATTGTGTCTCAAACTGTCGTAGAAATGTATTGTAAATTGTAGGATTATTTATTTAGCATTACTTTAATACGAAAGATTACTGAGACATTCTGTAACAGTTTCGGTTGTAGAGATGTTTTGAGAAAGAAGTGAGTACTGGTCATGCATGTTACATTTTTTGACACCTCTGTCTGTCTTATGACAAATGCATGCGTAAACAGTAGGTACTTTTTTTTTTTTTTTTTTTTTTAAGTGGCTTCTGCCCCTTTGGGTTTTGGGGCAATTTTGCCATCAACCAGTAGGTACTTGACCCGTTGACTGAGAATGATGTTTTTTTTTGTTTTGCCCGTAAAGCAGGCTAAAGCCAACATGGTCATACCGCCTTGTCATCCGTATCAGTTTAACATGAGTTGCTAAATCTAAGATGATGATGATGATAGAGGGTGATGAAAGATGAGATGAATCCCTCCCCTTTTCCCATTTCAGTAAAGCCGTGGATACTTTACTGAAACCTTAAGTCGAGTTTTGTAGAGAACACGAAAAGTAGCATTTAATAATGTTTGTATCATTTGCCCACACTCGTGCACGTTAACGAACCGGTAGAGGTTAATAATCTACATTTATTACACTTTAACATTCGAAGAATCACAATTTTTAGAAAATAATACAAAATCACGACACCACCTTTTCGGTTCCCGCCAAAAACTCGTCTGAGAATGATGAAGATTTTTTTTCTTTTCGTTTCAAAGGTGAATTAGTCGGGAGTGTTCTTAGTTATCTATATTTCGCGAATATCGTCAGGGGTATTTTTAATTTTTAATTTATACTTGTTCTATGAATCATGGACCTACCAGTAAGTTTTCTACCCTTATCTATAGAAGCTCGCTTAGGTATTTTCCAGACCAATGTGACATCACTAAGTTCGTTTTATCAGTTTGCCCGCCCTTGACCAACAGATCTTTAGCTGTGACTAAATCAGGGAACTAAAACCTCGCAGTTGGATATATTAAGAAAATGCTACAGTGGCTCCTCCATTCGTCTCTACAGATAGGATAGTCGCTTCGCAGCTAAATTTTAATCTTGAATGGAAACGAGTCAGTAATTAATTCCAACTAGCTAGCGACGTGGGTGGTAGTGATGGGTGATTATCGATAAAAATTATAGGTGTCTATACTTTCAACTCTACTTTTTAGTGTTACTAAAAAACGTTGAGGAAAAATACATCGATGCATCTCAAACAAAGTAGGAATTGTTCCAGGACGAAATCTTGTACGTAAAGCACTGAAATCAAGCCAATGTTTTGAGTACAGCACACTAGCCAAAGTGGGTTGCCAATCCTGGATCTTCATGTTTTTTTTAATTCAGGCATTTCCACTACTTTTATTCGTTGAATATCTGCAACAAAGGTTATTTGTGAATCAGTAAATATCTTTTTATTAAAGATTTAATAATAATATAATAAATAAATAGTTTTTTTAATTATTCTTATAATTTATAAAATAATATATCTGAAAGTTGGGAAAAGTTATTTTATTACCACAATTATTTAAATGACTTTAGTAGTAACGAGGCGAAAACGTTTTGTGATACATTTTAGAAAGTGTTTCAGAATTTATTTTGAGAATCTTACTAAGTGATGTAGCTAATTAAGCCGTATCAGAATTTATCGATACATCGCCGATATATCGATATTTTTATATTAAGTTAAAATTTATTTTCTGCACATCCCTATCCTGCCTAGATTAAACGTCGTGAAGCCAAGTTGAAGTACGCAACTCAGAGCACAGGCCAAGTGATTGCAAATGACAACCTACAGACAACACTTTACCCCACATTCTAAGCCACTTAGGCCATTCTCACACTGCTTCGCACCACATGCCGCGCGGGACGAGCCAAAACTCCTACAAAAAATGCTTTTTAACCGACTCCGCAAGGAGGAGGAGGAGGAGGTTATGTATTTCAAGTGTATGTATGCATGTATGTATGATGCTTTTAAAAAATCTTTGGGTGATCACATCATTGCAGATCAATCATTAGTTTAATTAATTTAAGGCGTGAAACAAGGTTAAAAAAAAATGTTATTTTTATTTGTACTGAGTCGGTACGAAGACGACTCAATTGTATTTTAAGTACTAATCTTATCGCGTAAGTGACTAATGTCTTTGTGATAGTAAATTCTTTGAAATTGAATTGTATGAGGTTTCCTTGGCACCCCCTAGAGGCCTAAACAGCTTCACGAATTCCGACATGTGAGGTGTCATTTGAATCGTTTTGATAGTGGAAGTAATATAGAGTACAACATTTTGCAGACGGTTTTTATATTTCTTTTAATAATGTTACTTGTTTACTGCTATTCAGTAATTCTATTCTATTATAAAATAGACAAGTGGTGCTGTAAGCTGGAGATTTCACGACCGGTGTTTGTCCTCCGCTACAGGTCGCATTCCTCAACCGATTCTCAACGTGGTGTCTGCCCTCGTCTTATTTGGTTAAACTGTTTGATTATTTGGATAGAAACTAAGCGATCTTCAAACAGGAGGGACTGGAAGGACTTAACTCTTCGGAGGAGTATTCGTCCTCGCCGGCGAGGTTAGTGTATGGTAGTGGGCGCACATGTACCGCACGTTTAATACTGTACCGACTGCCTCGGTGGCAGTGAACTTGCCTTCTGAGCTGGGGGGCGTGGGTTCGATTCCCACCTAGGGCAAACATTTTATGTAATAATCATTTGTGTTTGTTCTGTGTCTGGGTGTTAATATCTAGTTAAGTATGTATTTAAAGATATTTAAGTGTGTATATCAGTCTCTGGCAGCCATAGTACAAGCTTTGCTTAGTTTGGAGTCAGGCGACCGTGTGTGGAAGTGTCCCGATTTTTTTTTTTTTTTTTGTATTAATACACTAGCATAGAGTAACTTTGGTACAACGTAATACAATGCGGTACCACGCATCGTCATATAGCCCGGGGTGGTGTGGGAACTGCCTATGTACACTCTAAAGTCGAAACTCGGTGTCGAAGACAGGAGTCGATCAAAAGTTTACTTCGCTTGATTGAAATGGGCCAATTTACGTCCTACCAAGACTATGTAACTAATTTAACAAGCCACAGTGGATCACGATATTAGCTAGCTATATTATGTTGCTATATTATATGACGCTATGTAGATAACGAATGAGTATCAAGGTTTGTGGTCAATCTCCACAACGACCGGACTTGCGGGCTTACTTATGTCCACACTGTGCCTTTTTTTGTTCATTAAGGGCATGCGTCATAGCGCAGTCAACAGAGCACGTGAGGCATGCCCCTAACGCATGCGCGATGACCGTTGAAAGAGAAGCGTGCGCTGTGATACACGTTTTCCCGCGTTGAGTGGATTTCTATGCCACAAAGCGTTCAACAACAAGATGGCAGACGAATAAAAAGATAATACATTGAAGTTATTGAAGACTATAGAAGTTTCCCACAACTTTGGGATCCTAATAATAAATCACGTTACTTCGATTACTATAATAACGTCGTATCCAAAACTTTCTCTTGGTTCTCTTTTTTCTGGAATTTCTTATGGCCAAGTAAGCCGCACTTATTCCACCAAGTAAAATATTCTCATCACACATGTTTCCTAAAGCTGACAGAAACTACGACTGAACTAAATGACCATATTGACGTTGCGTTCGTTTACGCATTCAACTATAGAAAGCGCCAAACGGAAGATGAATAGAAAGATGAAGACGAAAATTGAAGATGAAAATGCATAGTGTGGACATAGCTATAGAACATATTTTAATTTTTGTCCTAACTGTCGCCAGTGGGGCTTGTTGGGACAAACTGCCACCACTGGCACTGGTGAAAACAACAGTCAAATCTACATATATAATTAAACATGGAAAAAAACAGTTTTTGATAATTTTTACGCTGTAACTGTTTTTTTTTTATAACAGACTAGGCATGAATTTTACCACTTACTCGCCTGATGGGAAGCGTCGACGCAATTTTTAGATTAATTGGTTCGCAATCAGTCATATTTTTATTTTTGTTACTGATTTGACTCACAGGGCGATGTGGTCGCTAAGCGACAAAGCCCTTTAATGAGGTTAATTCAGACATTCTCGCTTTACGTCCGGCTTATATAATTCATGCCTATACTTGTACACTGCTGCACAAATATCGACGTCCTAGTTGACCACCGCAGTAATCGTAGCAATGCTCTCAGATATCCATCCAAGTCAATGTTTAACCCACAAGTTCGATCCGCGCGACCATTACGAAAAACATTTTAAAATTACTTACGAGTATATTTCGCTTTTGTCCGAGAAATGTCCAAAAATATCAGATCGGACCAAAGCTCCGATTAGTAGGAAACGCAAAGAATTTTCTCCTCATTTATCCGACTTTTTTTGTTCGTATAGAAAAAATACACTGAGGAATATTCTGATTAAAGGCGTTTAGACCCAGCAGCTTACAAACGTATTGAAATTCCGCTGACTTGCACATCAGTTGTGACTCAACATAGGCCACAGACTACCTCAACAGATAGCACATGATAAGGATGGTCTTAGTTCGGATCAATACTTTTATAAGTTTGAAAGAAGCGTTGGTTGCAGGAATTAAGACAAAACATTCCCATATAATTATGATGACTTCACTAAATGACTTAGAATTTCGAATATTGTAATAATGACAACTTTGGCAGTTAACAATCATTTTGACAGTAAAAAATCAACTCTTGATCTTACCAATTTTAAAAGATTTAGCCAACTTATATTTGATGTACCTAGTCACATTTGGGACTGAATTCCGTAATATTAAATGTGGGTATTGTACACCTCTGCCAGCCACGTCGGAGGAAAGTCATGACGATAATTATGTTCTATTATGTATAATACAATTAAGCATTGTTAAAATGGCGGAAACCTACATAAAGTGAGTCTGAATCATGACGTTAGCTTAAGTTTGCTTCTATCCATGCATGACTAATTCTTTATAATTATTTTTTACAGATGTGTGCTGCGCTTTGATTATTTCGAATGCGGAATCTACCGCTGATAATCTGTGTCATAGGCCTCCAGCGCCTTCGTAACACGGCCTCTAATTTCGCCATTGATTGTGTTCATTCCGCAGCGTCGCGGGTTCCGAAACGTTTTGTGAATAATTCCCGGTACAATAGCCCAGGAATTTAGCGCATGACTGGCGATATTCCCTTTGGCATTGGAGTTGCTTCGTTCGATAACGTGCTAGGGCTGGCTTCGTACGTACGCCACGTGTATTCCTATCGAATTCCTGGCATTTACGTAGGTATTTAGATTTAGGTATATCTGTGTAGAGAGCGTCTTGGCGACGTTCTTCGCAGCTAACTATTAATACAATTCCCAGAAGCAGGGAGACACTAGATTATTCTTTTCATATTTACTTAGGTTTAATGATATGTATGTACCTAACCCTGTACCTGTATAAGTGTGTATCTGTTGTTAATGTTGTTGCAATGTATTTCGATGTTCACAAGGATCGGTTTACTTCATAAGTAAAAAAAGTAGAAAGAAAGAGAGGACGAAAATGACCATGAGTTTTCTAAATTTTCTAAAAAGGAAGACAAATTTCATGTCGTACAAGTCAAAGAATCTAGCAAAATACCTCCTTATAGCTGGACATTACCACGATAACAAGAGCAACGCTCTCAAAACATGATGATGGTAGGATAGGATAGGATAGGATATGGATAGGTCCGATAAGCCTTTCTGTAAATAGTACCGATGACTATGCGGTGTCCACAGTGTATACAGTCCACAGCATACAAGTGTACAGCACACCTTTGATGAAAATTAAATAAATGAACGGGCCTAAGCCGTAGATCGTGTTCAGTCAAATTAAGTCAAAACCAGACCATACTTACTTCAATTACAAGCACGCAATAGTACATCTGTTACATGCAGAAACAGAGATAGAATATTATAAATGCGAAAGTGCGTCTGTTTGTTACGCTTTCTGAGCTACCCATGTCCGTAGGAGTGTATCTCTATTCTGATTTCCTACACGTGGTCCCCGGGTAGTGCTAACCAGGTAGCAAACTCTGGTGGCTTCGGCCGTGGCTAGTTACCACCCACCGGACCAAGCCATGCCGTGAAATGACCTAGTCGTGTTTCGGGATGTAGTCCGGTGTAACCGTTCCGAAGACGGGTCTGAGCAGTAGCGCACTTGTAGCGCCTCACTCAACTGCCGTCTTTGTACTTGTTCACTCTACAAAACATCAAGGCTAGAGTGAACAAGTACCTTATAGTTCGTCGTGCTCCATCTTAGACCACAATTACGTTGCTTAACAGCAAGTTTGTGGTCAAACGCCGACTTATTGTACATTAAAAAAAAAACTCCTCAACTACTCAACCGCTTACCATTAAATTTCGCCAAGAGTACAGAAAATTACATAGGGTTTTAGTACGGAAAAGAACACTTTTTAGCGTCCGGTAACACCGCGGAGCAGTACTAGTACAGGTAGTTACTTCCCAAATTAAAAAAGAAACCACTCTAGACGCGTACCACTGCTTAGGTCCTGAAACGCAGTGAGACGTATTGCGAGCCAGTAGCTTATTTGACCGACTTCAAAAATGCGCTTGTTTCGAGCCTGCCCTTTATTTTTAACACCCGACGCAAAAACGACAGGGTGTTATAAGTTTGACGTGTCTGTGTTTGTGTGAGTGTGACCTGTCTGTGGCATCGTAGCTCCCGAATGGATGAACCGATTTTGTTTTTGTTGTTTGAAAGGTGAGTTAGTCAAAATCGTTCCTAGCTATCTCTAATGAAAATCGGTATCGAGGTATTTTAATATTTTTTTTTTTTTTGGTAATTTGTTTACACCGTCGTAAACTCTCTCAGCTGTTGTAACGTTCACAACAACGTATGTGTGCATTTGTAAATGTGTGTGTGTATGTGTATGTTGTTGTATGGCATTTCTGCATCTACAGTTTCTACAAGTATTTTGTACCCGCTACTCACTCGTAGTTTCTCAGAATACCATTTGCCTGCTTTAAGTATTCCAGGAAAGTATCAACGTTTTTCCTTTGATACTGCCTGCTATTTGGTTGCAGCCCTATAACGACCCATTTGGTAATAGAATTTCTTGGAAAAATGAGTTTTCGTTCGATTCATTTTACTTCAGTTCTATACCTGTAGGAGTATGTATACTTATGAATTACTTACCTAATGCATGAAATTCTAGTGACCTATAAACCAAGTCAATATTTAGAACTTTAGAACGTACCCAGGTTAGTACTTAACCTCCTTACTAATAAACGTTGTATAACATAACGGAATACGGATAACGGAATAGTTTTTCAGTGTTTTGTCAATTTTCTTTCTTATTTTTAACTCGTTAAATAATAAAAAATAAAGTTATTCTGAAGGCTTTACTGCGTTACGTAAAGATATTATAATTTGTTCAATTTTCCTTAGAAAAACTTAGACAGAACATTTTGTTTTCGTACGTAATACATTTTTCTATTAACTTACTATTTATAGGTAGACTTTGTATAACTAAATATGAGAAACAAACAAGAGAAACCAAAACAAACAAATTCGTCCACAATCAATAAATAATTGAAAAGGTTTTTTCAAGTATTTCAATGACAAATAGATGAACCCAGTTTTTTTTGGATGAATCTATGCTGTTGGCCACTGAGGCCTCGACAGCGTACCGGGCATTAGGCAAGCGCAGATGGCGCAGGGCCTCAAAAATGCTTACAAACTATGGGCGACGAGCACAAGGGCACCTCTGAGGTACGGCCTCGGCTTGGGCTGTCGCCGAGGGACGGGCGTCGAATTGCCCTGGCAGCCCAGAAGGGACTTGCTCTAGGGCCCTAACGGGGACGGTTGAAATTAAGGTTAAAAACAAAATTAATTATTATTAACAGTGACTCGACCGCCTTGTTCGGAAAGGGAACCTCACCTCAGAAGAACAGGCAAGAAACTGAGGGGCGTAAAATGAATGAACACAACGAGCTAACTAACCGATCTTCTAACAGACCTTGTAGGCAGTCTTCGACCTCGCCGGCGAGGTCTGACTGCCGAGTCGTCGGTCGTCCGTATATTTATACAATTGTAAGATATCCAGAACATTCGATTAAACAATTAGCGCAAGGACACAAAAAGTTGTTTATCACGCGGAGCCACGCGTTTAATCTAGAACATTCGGACATTACAAAATATTCAAGTAAACACCCTATTATAAAAACGGTGCACAACAATTGCTTTCCAGAAAGATCTCTTTTGTTCCGGATTTTAACAATGGAACGCGCGACTCGAGCGGCTACTATTGTCTAATCTGCGCTACCTATCGGTAGTTGTAAACAAACATCGCCACAGATTAGCGTATAGTTTCTTCATCGGCCGCGACTGGCGTAACTGTATCATTCACCATCCTGCCTTGCGGTACTGTTTGTAGGACTGCGAAGTAGGATGTAACTCACACACCACGTCACACGTCCTGCCTAGCATCCTGCACATATGTAGGTACGTGCAGGATACGACAACATTCAGCATCATGCTGTAACAGCATAGACGTGGAGGGTGCTAGGCAGGACGGTGAATGGTTACCATTACAAAGGCGAAAGTTTGTGTATGACGTACCATCATCCATCAAAGTCCGTCGAATCGTTTGAGGGTGAAGAAGTAACAAATACATTGTTTGTTTGTTAATTCGTTATTGAGGTAGCGTATACCCAGGATTTAACACATACCTAGGTATGATACTTTTTAACAGCTTTTTAATCCAGTTATACCACGAGGCACATCTAGTATTATTAAACATAATTTTACACCCATTTAACAATGTAGTAAAATTGTACAGCTCCGGAAAAATTGAATATTACTAGAGAATAAACATTTTAATCTCGCGTAGGTAAATTTGATTGTTATTCTTTTGAAATTATTAATGAGTTTTATGATTTAGTTTTAAAATGCGATTCTCTTACAGGGTAAATGTATCTAGTTATAGTTGCATATAAGGCATTTACAATTAAATAAACGAATAATATAGTTGAAAGTGTTTTGTCTACTTTTTTCAAATTTTGGAACTCGATCGAAAAAGACGTTTATTGCTAACACGGAAACTTAACGTTTTTGGCTCACACGGGTTTTTTTTCTGTGCGGCTAGTCGCTTCACAAATCCCTGGCGATCTCTCGCTTGGCTTTAGTCACTTGCGACCGAGCCGAAATGCCATTTAGACGGTCGATTTTCGCCGCGCGTCAAGTATCGTGCGACTTTAGTCACCCGTGTAAGCACCCCTCACAACGAGGGGTTTAAACGGGTCGATTTTCGTCGTGCGGCTAGTCATTTTACATATCACTAGCAATCTACTATACTTGGTTTTAGTCACTTGCGACCCAGACGAATTGCCATTAAGCCAGTCGATTTTCGCCGCGCGGCAAGTATCGCGCGACTTTAGTTTCCCGTGTAAACCGCTCATTTTGGGGATAACGTTTACCTATTCAAAATACCAAGCTTAGTGTAGAACTAGAAATACATTTTAAAAGTATCTAGGTAAGTTTAACGTAACTATATTCAAAAGTGTCACGCTTACGTGGTCTCTGAAACTGAAAACGTAACTTCAAAGAAAGTTAGGAAAGTCACAACGTTTCTCCGCTGGAAGTTTAAAATTGAAACTGGCGAAGAAATAAGAACACAATTGAAAACTGTCGCTAAACATCGAAGTCTGTGGGGAAATCAATCTTGCTATTACAAACAATGCAGGCAATGGGAAAATACCTAGGCGTATTTTTCGCTAAAATAAGTGGGTAAAATAACGTTCTGGATTGTAATTTTAAAACTAGGTAGGAACATGGTTTGATGCTCTCTCTCTCTCTGGTCGATCTTTCATGGCTGAAGATCGCGACCACCCTTTTGCTTCACACAGCAATTTGTCAGTATCCTCCATTTATTCCGGTCTGTAGCCATTCGCACCACTTCCTCAAACCTGGATTGATGGTGGAAACCTGGTGGTTTGAGGCACCTTTTTATTATATCATAATTCTCTTGAGTTCAATCAAAATAATCTATTATTCTCGATGTACCGCATGCATTTTAAATTATTTAGCTATTATAATTTTATTATAGTCATAGATTAAAGTTTATATATGGGTAGCTTGTGTGTGTATAGCTTGGAAACGAAGTATTATTTTATTTCTTGACACCCCTAGACTTGATTACACTAGAAGTGTCCAATATATATGAAATATAGATATTTTAAATAAACTTTTTTTATTTGAAATATAAAGATTTAGTACTAAACTGTGCTTGACCGCCATCTCTTCTGTTGTTAAGCAATGTTGGGGCTACTTGCAAAAGCGCGGGTTATCTTTTTAACACAGAGTTAACTGCTCATGAAAAGTTAAATCTTCTTGCGTGAGTTAGAAGCTTCAGTTAACATTAAATATTTAGCAGTAGCGTTTTAAAACCAAAAGAAAAAGTATTCCAAATAGGTAATGAATTATCATCCGGCTGCAGGCGCAAAGCTTCAAAAACGAATACAAATACTGGATGCTTAATTTTAACTCCAATTTAAATTTAAAACAGCATTTGCATATTTACGAATGAAATGAAAGTGGTGCCAGCAAGAGCTCGCCGTTCATTAACAAGCTGTCTATAGGACTGGACTGAAACTTCATAGAGCTTCATTAGTTAGCTGTCTATAGGACTGGACTGGGACTTCATAGAGTTTCATTATATGTCAATTGGACTGGACTGGACTTTCATAGTTGTCGTATTTTTGCTCTCATATACCTAAGTACCTAAGTAATTAGCCGCTCGCATTTAGCTTTCATTTTAGGCTTCGTCCTAACTAGGTAAACAAACTGTTGGCCACTAGCGTTTATATTTAAATATGAGTTGCCTAAGGGCCGATTTTTCAATCCTTTCTTTATTCGCCTAATAACTATCGAGCCAATAACTTTATTAATCTGTTTATTCGACTCATAAACGGTGTTCGGTTTTTCAATACAATTTTAAATTGGGAATAACTATCTGACTATTTATTCAGTGTGTACAAAAGCTAACTTCAGACAGTTGAAACAAAACTTTAAAATATCCACGCGTTAGAAAAGGACTTCGAATTTTCACTTTTCGCTTATGTCACTGTCTTGTCAGTTTCAGTCTAAACGTCACTGTACTCCTAATCTGTGCAAAAGTCGTCGGCTGGTTTGGCTATGGTAAATAGCTCATTTAGTTTGTTCATGGTAGTTTTTTTTTTTATTAAAATTAATTTAGTTCCTGCGTGTCGGAAATATAAATATTTTTTTACAGTGACAACCCATAAGACCATCATTTAGACAGTGTCAACAATTTATTCCATAGAATAAACTGCTATCTGGCCGTTCCACCGACAAATAAAGTTATACCTCAGATAGATGAGTTTTTCGTCTAGTAAATGATACCTGACCATTGAAAAACAGAATAATTAGCTATCAGTTCAATAAACACTATTTGTTTGTTTATCTGACCATTGAAAAATCGGCCCTAAGTCTATTAAAAATTAAATATTCGCTTATCGAGCACATACAGTTATGATTATCCTAAGGAACGGTTTAAGGTTCGTGTAAAAAAATATAGGTACTAGCTAGCTAGGAGTAGATTAAACTAGTTAAGCAAGGATTTAGGCAATTCTTATATTTAGTGCAAGTGCATGGCCATGACTGTTTCTCGGCAGCCTCTAATATGAAATGGTTCGTACTCAGAGTACGCGTGCACTCAGTATGCGCCTGTACGTATGCAGAATGTATGTCGTACTCAATACATGCAGGGCCCGTACCGTGACATCTTATTGCGATGGTATTTAGGTTCAGACGCCGACACTGCGGAACCACAAATCATATCGCCGCACAATAAGGTTCACGGTCGCGCAGCATCGGTGACTGTTTTTTTTTTATGAGCAATAGGTTGGCGTTTGACCACCAACTCGCCTGATGTTAAGCGACGTTGTGGTCTAAGATGGAGCACAACGACCTATAAGGTACTTATTCACTCTAGCCTTGAAGTTTTGTAGAGTGAAGAAGTACAAAGACGGCAGTTGAGTGAGGCGCTACAAGTGCGCTACTGCTCAGACCCGTCTTCGGAACGGTTACACCGGACTACATCCCGAAACACGACTAGGTCATTTCACGGCATAGCTTGGTCCGGTTTTTATTTAATTTAGGTATCAAAGATACACTTATGAACGTCAAAGTTATTTAAATAGACTCGACCGCCTTGTTCGGATAAAGAGCCTCTACTCAGAAGAACAGGCAAGAAACTGAGGGGCATTATTTTTTCAAATCTTAATATATATAAATCTCGTGTCACAATGTTTGTCCTCAATGAACTCCTAAACCACTTAACCGATTATAATAAAATTCGCACACCATGTGCAGTTCGATCCAACTTGAGAGATAGGATAGTTTAAATCTCAAATTATAGTCGCAATTTTAATTTATTGCCAATTAAACGCGAACGAAGTCGCGGGGTGACAGCTAGTATTAAATAAATTACAGTCTCACAAATTTTGGCTTACAACTAGGTAATATCTATAAATACTAGTGGCTACTTGACGGAAGTGGAAGGCTCCAGACATCTTTATCTTCTAAATAATTCTGACACACAGACAGACGGATGGACAGCGGAGTCTTAGAGTAATAGGGTCCCGTTTTACTCTTTGTATAATACGGAACTCTTAAAAAGAGCGCTAAAACTAAGTTATCTCCACTCTAATGTTTCCAATATTTTTTCTAAGTAACTCATATTTAAGCACTGAGAGTCTTTCAAAGATCACTGAATATCAAATGGGTATTCTATGAAGCGTGAAACGATACATTAGCTTATCGAGTCAATTTATTTTATCGCAAAAGCCTAAAGATTCAAGGCATTTATTATGAGAACGATGAAAGAAATATGAAAATAGAGATTTTCTTCAATAAAATATAAGAGTCGGTGCACGCTCGAAACTTTTAAATCAGCAATTAATAAAAATAATTTTCAATTGCTTCGTACTAAATTCGTATAAAGTTCTAAGTGAGGGATTAAAAGAAATACAGAAAAAGTGCATTTTGTAATTAATTCGAATATTTATTTGTACTAATCATAAAATTACTTCAGTCGTGTGATAAATGCGAAAGTGAGTTTGTTCATTCGTTTGCTTGTCAGTTACGCTTTCACGTCTTAACTACTCAACCTATCATCGTGAAAATTTGCAGTTGCCAAGGGTACAGAAAATGGTATCACAAAAAAAAACGGTTGCTATGAGACCACAAGGGAAACCGCGAGACGCAGCCAGTTAAGTATGTGTTTAAAAGTTTTTGAAGCTATGATAGCCTAGTTGAAGAAGGCCCGCCACGCAAGCCAGAGGGAGCGGGTTCAAACCCAGCCGACGCCACGCACTAATTTGTTTATTGTGTGAACATTATATGTGCGTATTGTATGTCATCTGCTACATGACTGGAGCCCGGTGTATGGCGACAGGCTCGCCCCCTGTCACATTTGGGACTGAATATCGTCCGGCGAAGTATGGGAGCTGTATTACACCTCTGCCAGGGAAAAGGCGTGACGATATTTTAAATAGTGTTTTGTAGTCGTAAAAAAAAATGTATTTTTTAACCTTTTTTTTAAAATTGTTTTGAAAAAAGTTAAGTGCCAGTTAAGTACCTATGTTTTTTAAGGTTTATGTTGTGAAAAAATATTTGGTGTATAACTTAATTTTTACAGATTTTTTGTTAAAGCTTAAAATTATATTTAAAATAGAAATATTTCGCGGTCTTTTGTGATTTTGTAAGGATCGGATACAAGAGTTTATAACATCAAACAATGAGTCTATACAAATTACATAACCTCTCAGAATAGTGGAGTATATGATGGCAACTGATAAACAGCATATTCGGCACTGCATTTTATACGAATTCCAACAAGGAAAAAATGCATCTCAAGCACGGGAATCAATTTGTAGTGTTTTTCGTGATGACATTATATCTTATGAAGCATGTAATTATTGGTACAAACGTTTTAGAAGTGGTAATTTTGATCTTAATGACCAGCCGCGCCCTGGGCAACCTCAAAAGTTTGAAGATGCGGAATTGCAAGCTTTATTAGATGAGGACTCAACGCAAACACAAAAAGAGCTTGCAGCTCAATTAGGAGTCACCCAAGCGGCTATTTCCAAGCGTTTGCACCAAATGGGAAAAATTCATAAACTTGGAAGATGGGTATCACGTGTGTTGACCGAACAAAACCTTAGTCAACGTATGAATATATGCCTTTCACTGCTTGCCCGGCAAGAAAAAAAGGATTTCTTGTGGAAAATTGTGACGGGGGACGAGAAATACATTTTTTACGAGAATCCCAAACGTAAAAAGTCGTGGGTAGATCCCGGGCAACCCTCTACATCGACGCCGAAACCGAACATCCACTTAAAGAAAGTTCTTCTATGCATCTGGTGGGATATGAAGGGAGTGCTTTATTATGAACTTCTGGAAACTGGTCAGACGGTGACAGCAGAGCGCTACAGTAGACAGTTAAACAAATTGAGTGAAGAGCTGGATCAGAAAAGGCCATTTACTGGGCAAGGAAGCCGGCAAATCATACTACTGCATGACAACGCTCGACCTCACGTTGCTCGCGTGACTCAAAAGACCCTCTTGAATTTGGGATGGGAAGTTCTCCCGCACGCGGCATATTCGCCAGACTTGGCCCCATCTGACTTTCATTTGTTTCGGTCAATGCAGCACAGTTTAGAGGATAAAAAATTTAAAACGCTAGATGATGTGCGTAAATTCGTCGATGATTTTATCGCCTCAAAGCCTGCAAGTTTCTTTCGCGACGGCATCCGTATGCTACCTGATAGATGGCGCAAGGTCATAGAGCACGATGGACAATATTTCCAAGATTAAGATTTTTGTTCATTATTTTTTTATAATTAAACAAACTACTTGAAAATCTGTAATAATTAAGTTATACACCAATATTTGTGTAATTTTTATTACATTTTTTTTGGAATAAGTTGTAAGTGCGCGCGAGCCAAAATATTTGGCAGCTTATCGTTTTCAATATTGAGAGGTCCGATGATTATGTAAATACGGAACAGAATATTGAAGATATATCCTCAAAGGACAGCCTTGTTTGGCTTCTATTGGATATTGAAACGCCGATACAGATTTATCTGTTTTATATTAAGTACATCTGGCATATTAAGTAGTTCTTGTAAAAAAATAGCTTAACTTACAAAACTTAAATATGGAATCTGACGTGGTTTTTCACACATTATAATTTACTAGCTGCGCCCCGCGGTTTCACCCGCCGTTAAAAAGTATCCTATGTGCTATTCTAGACTAAAATCTATCTTTGTGCCAAATTTCATCCAGATCTGTTCAGTCGTTCTGGCGTGAAAGAGTAACAAACATCCATCCATTCTACAAACTTTCGCGTTTATAAAATTAGTTCCTACTAATATTATAAACGCGAAAGTTTGTAATGAAACGGGAATCACTCACGTACGATTTAGTCGACGATTTTTCAGTGCTATGCGAGACGCAGCCGCGCGCGCGCACTCGCCTTGATAAAGAACGCCGAATGCGGTTGAAACTATAGTCGGAATAATCGACTAAATTGTACGTGGGGTATTCCCGTTTCATAAATCATAATTAACTTACAAAACTTTATGCGTCTTCGAGGGACATATAAATAAAAACCAGCGATTTGAGAACCTCTTCCTTATTTCGGTCGGAGTCGGTTAAAACTGAAAGCTAGTTTATTTGTTCGCTTGTTACGTTTTCACGCTTTCACAGTTTTAACTACTCAACCGATCATCATGTATATTTGCATACACGCTGTGAGGGGTACAGAAAATGACTTTTCATCCTGTACATTATTTCTGAAGGGAGGGTTTTCAAAACAACCTTAATGTAAATGTAAACAACTAATACTTCTAATAATCCAAACCATGTCCAATATGTGGGTAATTTCAGTATGAATCAAATGGACACCCAGATCAATACGACAGAAAGACGCCAAACAAAAACAATACGAGATCCGTCCTCTTCCGTGCTCCAGCGCATAGTGCCGGTTGGCGGGGCGGGCGACTCAGGCGCTAGTCGCTACCCCACTGACAATCCTTTGACAGTTCGATCGGAAAACGTCACACAGCAGAGCGTAGACTGCATTTTTGTGTATGTGTTGCTAAAAAATCCCGAAAAAATAACAGTTCTTGTGGGACCGCGGGTGCAACCACGGGGCGTAGCTAGTATATACCTATAAAAGTATCTTTAAGCAAGCAAGCTCGTATAAGGTAATTTTAATAAGATAAGATAATTTATTTCTGGCTACATTATATACACATTACAATCATTTAAAAAAGAATTACTTACAAATAAAAAGGAAATTTTAATTAGGGTCACTAGCCACCGCGGTAGGATACCCTGAGTGGCGGTAGCTAGTAAACTTCCTGGGAACATTTTTGTTATCAATTACATTAATTTACATGTTCAATTTTAATAATTTTAGAGTAATTAATTCAATTTGCTGATGGTGAATTAGTAAATTAATAAATAAGCATATTTCAATCATTTTCCATAATACTACATTCACAAAAACCAACCAATAAATAGTATAGCCCGAGTGGCTAGCCCATGCAGGGGCCCAAAATGACATCATAATTTCATGGCTGTTACGTTTCAATTTTGTCGCTGCGCGCCTGTAAATCGTATCGCCGCGCAATAAGGTCCAATAAAGTCCAATAAGGCTTCGAAAACAAAACGTAACCATCATGGCATTATGATGCCATGGTAGGCCTCCAGTGGGCCTATTCCTACGCGTGAGATGAGATGAAATTTTATCTTGGTCACTCCCACACCTACGACGTTTCAAACGAGAGCAACAAGGACGAAAAATGGTGAGATGAAAATCTCATATCTCCGAATTGGGGCCAGGCCCCTTTACTTGACGCGCGTGATGTTTTTTTATCACTCTCACTCCTATGGCGTTTGAAACGAGAGAGTCTATGACAAAAAAAAATATCTCGACTTGTTACAATAGCCCTCCTGATGTCAGAGTTTCTAGGCCACCCGAAGACCTCTGTATCTGAAAGTTTTTAACCATACATGGTATAATAATATACTCCGCCACGTATAGCATTCCAGTCACGTGGGCAACAAGTAGTGACGTCAATCGATTCTTAAGGCCCGGTATTACACGAAATCAACGAAATACGTTTGCGCCTCGTTTGATATGAAGAATTGTGATGATGGTGTGATGATGAGATGCAAAAAAATACAGCTTAGGTAGAGAAACAACCAACTACAGTTTAACCAAAGTAGAATTTATAAAATCAATTTCATTTTGGAAAAAAAATATCACAAAACGTATCTTCCTAAAAATACTATCGGAACGTAGTTCTCTAAATTTTCAGCGATTACACCACTTTTTTTTCGATTATTAAATAGACAGATTAGTTCTTTATTACCCGCTTGCTTGCCCGTGTCAACTAGTAGTTAACAAATCGAGAATTTAGAAATGTCCATGTCAAGTAGTAGTTAACATAACCTTGAAGTCAGCTTTGCCCGTGTCAACTGGTAGTTGACATTGCATTTCACTCAGCTATGCCCATGTCAACCTGTGGTTAACATCGCTCCCGCCGTCAAAAAATCGGTTTCTACCCGTCTTTATCGCTCCAGGGCCTAATTTGTATTATTTGTCCCGTTTCTTCGTGAAATTTACCGTCCACACAACCAGTCGAGCATCCAATGAGAGAGCAAAGGTCAAGACAAAAAATAAAAACATTCCGCTTCACTTCAGTCCGAATCATACTCGATTCGGTGAGGACTGTGCAGATAAGAAATTGAAGATTCGGAGATAATCCGGTGTTAGATCTTATGACATTGTACAAGTGTTATACCTTTTTGGAATGGGGATAAAGAGTTCTTTTTGTATTTTGATTTAATTTTTCTATATCCATAAGTGTACTTATATAACAAACAAAACTGATAATCTGAGTGATTTTACTGAGTGTATGAGAACTGTTTTAGAAATATGCATATTTCTCAAATGTGGTAAATGCTATCCGCATGATTTTTATTTGTTTTCGAAGAATATAAGACTACTTATTTAGTGTTAGTTATTTTTTTTCCTAAAAGTGATATTTGTGCATTTAATAGCCTTGTTAAGTTAAGATAAATTACGCCGCGCGGCGCCAGATATTGGTATGGAAACAAAGGCCATTTAAAAAATAAATATCTATGAACAAGTGATCATTTTTTTTTCTTATTCTATTATTTATTATATTGACAACATAATCAAAGAATAAAAACCATATGTCATCGCTTTTATTTTTGAGGTATGAACTTTTGAATTCAAGACGAGCTTCAAAACGCCCTACTTCTAAGTTCAGCACAGCATAACTCTGCACCAAAGTCGTAATTTGATAAACAAAAGATGACATTGTTTAGGTCGTTTCATAGTGAACATAAATATATAAAACACTTGACACTTTTTTAAACAAATTGAGTCACAAGAAACGATTTTGTGAAACCCGACCCGCGCGCTGACTGCGCAAAAAATGGCGGGGCAAAGTGGGGTCGTCACGTTTTTTTCGTGGGACATTTGAGATAGGCACGCGCTGAGGGCCCGGGCAAAGGCGCGTTGCGCGCGGACCCCCCATGGGCAAGCAAGCGGTTACCTGAACAACTTATTCTTGTTTGTGGTCTTATTACGATTAAAACCAATAAACACGGTACCAATAATAAATAAATGTAGGTAATTCTAGACGCCGATCTCATTTTACCATCAAATATGATAAACGATTTTCAACTCTAATTAAAGCGTTATAAGTAAACGTATGTGGAGGTAGATAATCGTGGAATGACTGAGCCTTAAGCAAGACCGAAATAAGTCATATACATATAACGGAAGACCAGCGCTGGCTGCTATAGCCGGCATTACGCTGAGTTGGATGGAACCGGTTTGTGGCAAAAAACATTGTTTGAATAGTTTTTAATTTTTATTGTTATTTTTCGTTTAATATTTGTTTTTTTTTTTGTATACTTACTTGTTTTTTGCTCACAAATAAAAATTGTCTATTGTCTATCTATACAAATAGTTCGAAAGAGACGTATGATAATGAGAAGTGACGTCACTACGTGTTGCTCCCGGAATGCTAGTAGAACCTTGTTTTTTTGGATTAATTAACCACCTAATTTTCCCAAAAGAACATTTCTAAACAATTACTTCGTGTTGAAATATGAAGTTTTCAGTTTGTTAGTAAAGGGCGTAAAATGGGCTGTGTGAACTTGGCACCCGACTTTGAAAAAAAATTTTTTTTTATAATTTAATTAATAGATTTCGGTAAGTAGAAGATAGTAGTGATGTTAACTTTTTAAGTAGTAGTGCCAAAAAAATAAAAATTAAAAATTAAAAAACGTCAGCCCCCGACATTGAAAAAAAAAATTTTTTTTTACGGTTTCGTATACTAAAACGTTAGTAGTTGATTGTAGTAAATTTTTTTTGTTTGTAGTACAAAAGGAAAAAAAACATTTTTTTTCCTAGTATATTTCCATAGAAAAAAATACTCATTTATTAGACTTATTTGATAGATTTTAATAAGTACTTGATGGTAAAGAAGCTATTTCAAAAATTAAATGTGCCCATAACATAAAAAAAAATATAAACAAAAAATATCTTCCCCATAATTGCAATAACTGAAAAAAATCTTTCACTACAAACTTTTACAAACATCTTTCAGGCAATTTTAGTGTTTTTGGACGTTTGAAGTTATCGTATGGCACTTCGATCGGAACCAATTTAAGAAAACTTAGTGAAAACCTAGATTTTTTCACATATATCGATTTTGAACAATTTCTGTACAACTACAAACGATTTTTTTTCCACTACAAACCTCTACGAAGGTCCTTCAGTCGTTTTCAACGTTTGTAGTAATTGCATGTTACTTCAATCAGAATCGATAAACGAAAACTCCGTTAAAACCTACATTTGGTCACTTAAATCGCCTTTGAGCAATTTCTGTACAACTACATTCGATTTTTTTTCCACTACAAACCTCTACGAAGCTCTCTCAGTCGTTTTCAACGTTTGTAGTAATTGTATTATCCTTTAATCAGAATCAATTAACGAAAACTCCGTAAAAACCTACATTTTGTCACATTTGTCACTTTTGAACAATTTCTGTACAACTACAAACGATTTTTTTTCCACTACGAACCTCTACGAAGCTCTCTCGGTCGTTTTCAACGTTTGTAGTAATTCTATGTTACTTCAATCAGAATCAATTAACGAAAACTCCGTTAAAACCTAGATTTTCTCACATTTATCGCTTTTGATCAATTTCTGTACAACTACAAACGAATTTTTTTCCACTACAAACCTCTACGAAGCTCTCTCAGTCGTTTTCAACGTTTGTAGTAATTGCATGTTACTTCAATCAGAATCAATTAACGAAAACTCCATTAAAACCTACATTTGGTCACTTAAATCGCCTTTGAGTAATTTCTGTACAACTACATTCGATTTTTTTTCCACTACGAACCTCTACGAAGCTCTCTCGGTCGTTTTCAACGTTTGTAGTAATTCTATGTTACTTCAATCAGAATCAATTAACGAAAACTCCGTTAAAACCTAGATTTTCTCACATTTATCGCTTTTGATCAATTTCTGTACAACTACAAACGAATTTTTTTCCACTACAAACCTCTACGAAGCTCTCTCAGTCGTTTTCAACGTTTGTAGTAATTGTATTATCCTTTAATCAGAATCAGTTAACGAAAACTTAGTTAAAACCTAGATTTTCTCACATTTATCGCTTTTGATTAATTTCTGTACAACTACAAACGATTTTTTTTTCACTACAAACCTCTACAAAGCTCTCTCAGTCGTTTTCAACGTTTGTAGTAATTGTATGTTCCTTCAATCAGAATCAATTAACGAAAACTCCGTAAAACCTACATTTTGTCACATTTGTCACTTTTGAACAATTTCTGTACAACGACAAACGATTTTTTTTCCACTACAAACCTCTACGAAGCTCTCTCGGTCGTTTTCAACGTTTGTAGTAATTCTATGTTACTTCAATCAGAATCAGTTAACGAAAACTCCGTTAAAACCTAGATTTTCTCACATTTATCGCTTTTGATCAATTTCTGTACACGGAGTTTTCGTTAACTGATTCTGATTGAAGTAACATGCAATTACTACAAACGTTGGTAAATGATGGAAAAATTTTTTTTTTTTTTCCTTTTGTACTACAAACAAAAAAAAATTACTACAATCAACTACTAACGTTTTAGTATACGAAACCGTAAAAAAAATTTTTTTTTTTCAATGTCGGGGGCTGACGTTTTTTAATTATTTTTTGTTTATTTTTTTGGCACTACTACTTAAAAAGTTAACATCACTACTATCTTCTACTTACCAAAATCTATTAATTAAATTATAAAAAAAAAATTTTTTTCAAAGTCGGGTGTCAAGTTCACACAGCCAAATTTTTTGGCACTACTACTTAAAAAGTTAACATCACTACTATCTTCTACTTACCAAAATCTATTAATTAAATTATAAAAAAAAAATTTTTTTCAAAGTCGGGTGTCAAGTTCACACAGCCCGTAAAATGGAGAACAAATTACCGACCAGAGTAAGTAAATATTTTGATCAAGTAAATACGAATGGCGTTAATGAACAAATCTAAATATCCAACAGGTTTCCGACTTCTCAATAGAAGTCCGGTTTGAAAACGGAAGTTTATGTTAACTTCTGTTTCTTAGTTAATTAAATTGATATTATTTTGAATGCTCAGTTGGTTGGTAGTGAACCTGCGTTCTGGGCTTGGAGGCGTGGGCTCGATTTCCACCCAAGGCATTCATCATATTTGTGCTGTTTGTTTTATGTCTGGGTGTTAAGTATATATTTTTTAAATATACTCATACTATATCCTACTAAAATTGTTGACGCGAAAGTTTGTGAGAATGGATGGATGTTTGTTACTCTTTCACGCCAGAACGGCTGATCAGATCTGGATGCAATTTGGCACACAGATAGATTATAGTCTAGAATAGCACATATGATACTTTTTAACCGTAAACAAGTTCGTGTAGGCCGAGTAGCTAGCCCTGATGTCAGAGTTTCTAGGCCACCCAATGGCCACTGACATGGCTTGACGATTTTTGTCATGGAAGAAACAACCGGGGCCTACAATTTAACGTTTCATCCGAGCCACGGTAGCGCTCAGTTGTAAATGCCACCCGCATTCACCCATCCTAGGACTGACCGTGTCGTCCGTTGCTTAGCATCAGTGATCGGCTACGAACACCTAGTCAAGCTACGCTGTGAGCTCTACTAACTCATAGGTTTATTTATAAAAACATTAAATAGTTTTTTTTAAACTTTTTTTATGTCTTCACTTTCCTGTATTTATCATCATCTTCATCATCATCTACAAGAGTCGTTTTCCAGCCACTACTGAGTATAGGACTCCTCTATAAAATGAAGAACCATTATATTCCAGCTTAACATTTTTATCTTTAGAAAAATTAGTATTTAATGAAAGCTAAACATTAAAGTTCGTTTCTTCAACTGGCTATTAGCTAGGTGAGACTAATGAATACTAAAGATAGAAATCAGGCTCAGAACGGTGATGAAGAAGTTTTATTAAAAGGAATTCATTCACTATGGGAAGTACAGAAATCCTATGTTAATTAAAACTGCTCGTTTAAAGTTAAGCCGAGTGCCTTCAAACGGCTATAACCTGCGACGAGCAAATTGATTTCTTTTAATAACTATAGTAGAAAGACGGATTAAGGGAAGGTTGCCTACATCATTAGCTTTCAAATTAATTATCTATTCCTTTTTAGGTAACATTATTAAAAGAAAAACAAAAAACCCGGCTGCAAAATGTTGTACCCTATGTCACTTTAACTATCAAGACGATTCAAATGACATATCATACATATCGTCAAGCTTATCCCCCGCGAGGGCTTCCAGTGGTGTAATACAACACCCTTACTTAGCCGGACGAAATTAAGTCTCAAATGTGACAGGGGGAGAGCCTGTCATACACCACTAAATACACTAATAAATGTCAAAAATAGACAAGAAATCTTTGAACAAAGATACCTACTCAGTTTTTGTATATGGTTTTTGTATGTACATAATATATCTTTCCAATAAACAAATTTAAATTAAAAAATTAGTGCGTGGAGTCCCTCCGCGCGGAAGAAGTGAAACTTTTGTGTATCTTTCTAACTACGCGCATGCGTTCGAGTGATACGCATTCACGCTCGCTCTGTCTCTCTCTATTCCCCCTCCCCAGGTGCGTTAAACGTTTAACGCAACCTTTTTGGAAGTTGCATTAGAAGTTTCACTTCAAAAAATACCAGTATGCATATATTTACACTGTCTAAGGAAATACCTAACGAAAATTGATAAGGTCCTTTTAAAATAATTAACAAATATAAAAGTAATGTGCCTAGTAAGTACCTAACCTAAATAATAGTTCGTTAGACATAGCTTGATTCGCGGGACAGCCATCAAGATGACAAATCAGTCATACAACAAATGTCACTTTGACGTTTTTATAGTTGTAAAAATGTCATCTTGATAGTTATCCCGCGAATCAAGCTATGTTTAACGAACTATAGTAATAAACCTAGTACCTAAGTATAATTCTAATTTTGTGAACCTATCGCGCTGTTTTCTTCTTATTTCTAATATTTTTCAATTCCTTTATTGAACATTTTCTTTATTTTCGAAAGATGTTATCTTTTGATTAATTACGGAACTATTCTTTTAAAAAATCTACGTACGAAGCCGTTGACATCTGTGATTTAGTTTTAAACTTCTGCAGGTGTCATCGATTCTCATGTTTTGTGTTACCTTGTGTTATTGTTCCAATTAAACTTATTATTCTAACTAATATTATAAATGCGAACATGAGTTTGTATGTATGTCTGTTTGTTTGTTTGTTTGTATCGCTTTCACGTCTCAACTACTCAACCAATCGTCTTGAAATTTTGCATACATATTGTCTGGGGTACAGAAAAGGACATAGAGTACTTTTTATCCCGGAAAAATAAACGGTTCCTGTGGGACCGTGGGTGAAGCCGCGGCGCAGCTAGTTAATATTATATTTTTTAATCATTATTGCTGCCCCACAATAGATCCTGCCTACGTCCCTGCATGAAACGGGGTGTAATTAAAACTAACTGCCGTCGCTGATAATTTCCTGCCGTTCAAATTACACTGCGATCGAGCCGGGAAATTAAGCTTTCATTTTCGGAAAAACATCTTGGAAAACGGAAAAACTCAAAAAAAGCTCGTTAAACGCTTCGTGCATGCAATGATGGTGGTTCGTGATAGGAATTAGTGGGTTCGGGTTTTACGCATTTTTTTTTTATAATTTTCGCGACCTAATCAGCTTAAATAATATTCTAGGTCTGTCTCTAAGATACATGCTACTTCTTTGGCGAAGCTCATCAAGATCCATTTAGCCGTTCAATCGTGAATTGTGATCCGTAATCACCGGAACTAAGTAGGTATTGGTTAATTAATTTTTTTTGTTCTCACCACTCGACAACATAATATCACGCTGTCTCAACGTAAAACATAGCATTGCGTCCCTAAGGAAAGAAATTTGAATGAAACTCTCAAAGAGAGTTTCCGATGCTAAATTGAATTAATTAAAACGCAGCATACTGCCACTGTAAGAAGAGTTTTTTTCGAAAATTGAACTGGCCACCAAGAAGCACCACGAGCACGAGCTGCATCACGAGCTGCACAAAATTTAAAACAAAAGACGGTGTTTGTTGTAACATGTTTTCACCTGCTCGACATCGACATATCACGTAGTCTCAACGTAAAGCAATTTTGAGCAAAGAGGTTGAAATTGAATAAAACTCAGCAAAGGAACGAGTTATTCGAAAATCGAACTGGCCACCACAAAAAAAAGGAACGCGAATGCATGAAAAGAAAACGTTTTTTTTTGGCGCCGTACGTCGTTTGCATTTGCCAGTGTCTAGTAATCTCCGTATTTCTTGTTGTAATGATAAATGGCAAAAACACTAAACAGATAAGTGTCTGAGCTAATAAATTAAATGCAATAGGTACAACATTCACGCTAGCGTATTACAAGAAATAGGGTCAACTGGGGCAAATACGTCTATCGAAATTGCTCCACAATGATAAACTCCACATAAAATGTAGGTAGGAAGGTAGAGTTAACTGGTACAAATGCGTCTGTGTGGCAATTGCGTCTTTCGAGAATTACTGACAAACCCTTACAAATTAGGCTTCACCTTTATCTTTTTTCAATCTTTAGTTGCAATAATCTGTACAAGATGGCGTTAGTTGCCTAATTTGTGAAGGGTTTGTCAATAATTCTCGAAAGACGCAATTGCCCCACAGACGCATTCGCCCCAGTTGACCCTACCTACCTACACTACAGCCGCGACTATAATATACGAAACGATAGTAAGTAATGGAAATACTCGTACAAACTACATTTTTCTGGTAAATGTCACTGAATTCGATATTACTTACCTATTGCAATAACATCCTAGCCTAAATAACTATATAGATGATGGCCTAGTCGGAGAAGGCCCGCCTCTGAAGCTAAAGGGAGCGGGTTCAAACCCAGCCGACGGCACGCACCAATTTGTTCATTGTGTGAATATATGTGCGTATTGTATGTCATCTGTTAAACGACTGGAGCCCGGTGTATGGCGACAGGCTCGCCTCCTGTCACATTTGGGACTTAACTTGGTCCGGCGAAGTGTGGGTGTTGTATTGCACCTCTGCCAGCCCCTCTCGGGAGAAAGGCGTGACGATATAAATATGTAAATCGGTAATCAATAAAATCGGTCTTAGGATTTTATCTAAGCGTAGTCTCCTCAATGATCTCTGACCAATATACCCGCTATTATTACTTTTTGCCAATCGATGTCTAATTCAAACCACATCAAGTAGAGTACAGAGCCCGCCAGTCAGAAAATTCAATTGATCAAAGACAGATCGGCGACCGCACGCAAATTGAATTCCATACGAGGAAAATACTACAACTCTGTTCCCCAACAACGTGAGGAATCAATACGTTTGACGGAGGTTATGTCTTTTGTACTTTAGCGATGAAAACATAAAGTTTTTGCCTTGACTAAATACATCAGATATACCTAAATGCATAACCTATACCTAGACAAATAGTTTTTTTAATCCCCCCACGCAAAAACGACGAAGTGTTTTAAGTTTGACGTGTCTGTGTGTGTGTGTGTGTGAGTGTGTGTGTGTGAGTGTGTGTCTGTGTGTGTGTGTGTGTGTGTGTGTGTGTGTGTGTGTGTGTGTGTGTGTGTGTGTGTGTGTGTGTGTGTGTGAGATAGAGAGAGATAGAGCTATGTTTGATGAAAATCGGTGTTGGAGCTAAATTTTTAATGTACCTATGTATAGTTGTGTATCTATACTATAGCGATGAAAACATAAAGTTTTTGCCTTGACTAAATACATCAGATATACCTAAATGCATAACCTATACCTAGACAAATAGTTTTTTTAATCCCCCCACGCAAAAACGACGGGTGTTATAAGTTTGACGTGTAAGTGTGTGTGTGTGTTTTTTTTTTTTTTATGTAGAATAGGTCGGCGTTTGACCTCCAACTCGCCTGATGTTAAGCGACGTTGTGGTCTAAGATGGAGCACGACGACCTATAAGGTACTTATTCACTCTAGCCTTGAAGTTTTGTAGAGTGAAGAAGTACAAAGACGGCAGTTGAGTGAGGCGCTACAAGTGCGCTACTGCTCAGACCCGTCTTCGGAACGGTTACACCGGACTACATCCCGAAACACGACTAGGTCATTTCACGGCATGGCTTGGTCCGGTGGGTGGTAACTAGCCACGGCCGAAGCCTCCCACCAGAGTTTGCTACCCGGTTAGCACTACCCGGCGACCACGTGTAGGGAATCAGAATAGAGTACACTCCTACGGACGTGGGTAGCTAAGCCCCCAAAAAAGTGTGTGTGTGTGAATGTGTATGTCTGCTGTGGCAACTGGCAGCGTAGCTCCCGAACGTATGAACCAATTTTGTTCTTTATTTTGTTTGAAAGGAGTCGGGAGTGTTCTTAGCTATGGATGGAATTCAGTGTTGATGGAAATCGATATCGGTTTTAATTTTTAATTTATACTTGTCTGTCGTGTACCTATACACGTGCCTCTTACCTTTTGTCAAAACTAAAGAATAATGTCGCACTAGCGTTATTTTCACTTCCATTTCTTATCATTTATTATCTATTTAAGTATGTATTTAAAAATATCTAAGTATGTTATCAGTCTCTGGCAGCCATAGTACAAGCTTTGCTTAGTTTGATGTCAGGCGACCGTGTGTGGAAGTGTCCCGAATTTATTTATTATTATTTATTATTTGTCTGGCTCACGTAGTGGTCTCAGAATATGTATTCCCAGAGGCCCCATTACCCTCTCCAACTATGGAGCAGATGAGAGAATTGAAATTCTGAACGGCTCCATCGCCTTTTTTAGTCTACGGTTACGTGGTTACGATTCAGTTTTTTTTAGTGACAGACTATTTTAACTTCCTATTCTATCCTAAAATTAACTTCCTTCTTCTTCTTCTAAAAATATGAATAATGCGGAAGGGGCGTTGTTCGTTGGTTTGTTTGTTACCCGTTGACGCCCTCACTGCTGAACCAGTGAACATAAAATTTTGCATACACTTAGGCTCACGTGCTAAATGCAATGCAATGCGTCTGCCTCTACAGGTTGCATTTCATTCGATTCTCGTGAAATTTTGTGAGCCGGTTCCATATCCTTTAATTCAAAAGTGAAATTTCCATACAAACGCGCTACTCAAATTTCTTGAAAACCATTTGTCAGATTATGATAAAATTTAGCATGTACAATTAAATTAACAATATCTCCGCCCCTATGTTCTTGGTTTTTTTTTAAAACGTTCTCAAGCTAATATAGAGCTAAAACAAATCCACATTTTTAAGGGGTCACTTTTGACTAATTTATTCAATAGATAGACAAAGCAAATCATAAATTCCATTACATAGGGAGGTTGTCTACATCATTAGCTGTGAAATGAATCCATAATACAAGGGTAATTCTTAGTTACTTAAGAATGATTACAGTAGTGCAAAAGTCATAAAAAAAATTAAAATTGCACTTTGTCACTCTGTAGGTAACTTTAGAGGCTCGTCAGTATCATTACTCGCTCTCTTCGCTCGTCTTCTTCTTCTAGACGAAATGGCTATAGAATACCTTAAGCCAATGCGAAGTTAGTCTAGATCGCCTAAGTCGAAGTTAGTTAGGTCGCCGGACTCTTAAGTAGTCAGGTATAGATCTTTTTGTTGTGTCAGTTATTGAAAATTTTGTCGAACTGGTTTTTTTAGGTTTTCGCGAGGTATTTAGCTCACAGAGCTAGTAGTTTTAAACGTCTCTTAGATCTGGCACTTAGGCCCGCATGCTAAAACGACGCTCAATCATGAATCTCAATTAAAAACTAGTTTTACCATACAACCATACATCCAACCAATTTTTAATCAAAATTCATGACTAGTGTCGTTGTAGCATAGGGCCCTTATCCACTCGGCCTGTAACTACCTAGTTGTTAATATTGCATCATAGCGAGTAATAGATAAAGGATCTATCAATAATTAGTAGTTTCATCTCTCATTAATTAAGCATATCAGAGCATCCCATCGGTCCTGTGCTTAGTGAAAATCTTGAACATATCCGAAAACATCGAGATACTTATCTGCAAAAAACCGTGACGCTCTCTAGATGTGTTAACTAAACAGCGATTGACAATGTTTGGCCCGCTAAGATTTTTGCTGCAGGCCAGAATTGTTAATGAAATAATTTGCTAAAATTTACAAGAGATCTTAAAACTAGACAAAACAAAATAAAAAGTGTAATAAAATTTAGTAAGAATATAGCTAGAACAAACAAAAAAATACTTCAAAAGGACACCAAAACCGGCAAAGTGCGAGTCGTATTCGCACTCGAGGGGTTCCGTGCCATTATCTATAAAAACACGTGTGTTCTATGGGAGCTTCTTTAAATATATATTTTATTCTGTTTTTTAGTATTTTTTGTTATAGCGGCATCAGACACCGACATACATAATTTGTACAATTTTCAACTGTCTAACTATCACGGTTCTTGAAATACAGTCTAGTGGCAGACGGGCAGATGGACGGACAGCGGAGTCATAGTAATAGAATCCTGTTTTACCCCTTGGCTACGGAACCCTAAAATGTAACTTTTAAAATTCCTCTCGTATGTATTTAATTTTGCACATGTCATACCATCGATCTGTTCTTTAACAACACAACTTTCAACGAACCCGCAAAGCAATAAAATTGGGCACCATTGCCATAAAAGATTTAGTTGGGAGCTTTAAGGGCTATCAATAAGATTACCTAATTGAAGGCCTACAAAGGTCGATGGAGACTTTAGCCCCACTGACCCTACCAAGGGTTCCGTCCTTAATGTTTTCTTTACAAGCTTACGAAATAGCATTTGGAGGTTAAAGGTATTTTCTCAATGATGCCACAGATACAGAAGTAAGGTAATATGTGTTGTAATGATGGCATGACGTTTCTAAATGACATAAAAAAATAAGGGAGTTCTCAACTCGGTTGTATAATCGTATGTTTAAATGTTTACGATTGCTCTGTCAATTATGAATAGACTTTGATGATTGTTTTTTGCTTGATGTCATTAGTTTAATCTCTTTCTACGTTTTAGTATTATTTGCGGTTATATAATTATATGTACCTACTCAGATCAATCTAGAGGAAAAGATGGAACGCTGCGTTATATCTCGCTGAAGCGATTTCTTTTTCAATGTGTGTGCGTGGTAATGTTGCCATGAAAAACATTTACAATTGCACGAAAACTAATATTAATTCCCAAACTCTACGTTAGCCATTTCCGTTCCAATATACAACCTTAGGACTTCTTTTTTTTTTTGGACTGCCTCGGTGGCTCAGTTGGTAGTGAACCTGCCTTCTGAGCTTGGGGGCGTGGGTTCGATTCCCACCTAGGGCAAACATTTATGCGATGAACATTTGTGTTTGTTCTATGTCTGGGTGTTAATATGTATTTAAGTATGTATTTAAAAATATCTAAGTATGTATATCAGCCTCTGGCAGCCATAGTACAAGCTTTGCTTAGTTTGGGGTCCAGTCCGGTCCAGTCCAGAAGTGTCCCGAATTTATTTATTTATTTATTTATTTAGGAGATTTAATATTATTAAACTGCACATATTTGTAAGAGTTTAATGTTAGGGCTTTTTCAAAATTGTCTTGTAAAAAAACTGCACAGTTTTTAAAAATGACCTCAAAATGTTGTCCTGGCTACACTTTTATAGTGCACTATGTATGGGAGTTTTGGCGGGAACCGAAAAGATGGTGTCGTGTTTTTGTATTATTTTCTAAAACTTGTGATTCTTCGAGTGTTAAAGTGTAATAATGGTGGATTATTAACGTTTACCGGTTCGTCAACGTGCACGAGTGTGGGCAAATGATACAAACATCGCGAAACGCGATTTTTCGTGTTCCCTACAAAACTTCACTTAAAGTTTCAGTAAAGTATCCATAACTTTACTGGAATGGGGAAAGGGGAGGGATTCATCGTCTTCATCATCACCTCATCATCATCATCCCATCATCTGTTACTGAAGGAAAAATTATTACTAAGAATCCGACTGAAGGACGAGTATCCATGGTCATGAATAATTTAATAAAAAAAAAAAAAAGCACTATGTATGGAAGTTTTGGCGGGAACCGAAAAGATGGTGTCGTGTTTTTGTATTATTTTCTAAAACTTGTGATTCTTCGAGTGTTAAAGTGTAATAATGGTGGATTATTAACGTTTACCGGTTCGTCAACGTGCACGAGTGTGGGCAAATGATACAAACATCGCAAAACGCGATTTTTCGTGTTCTCTACAAAACTTCACTT
This sequence comes from Peribatodes rhomboidaria, assembly GCA_911728515.1. Taxonomy (NCBI): domain Eukaryota; kingdom Metazoa; phylum Arthropoda; class Insecta; order Lepidoptera; family Geometridae; genus Peribatodes; species Peribatodes rhomboidaria. The sequence continues at coordinate 8,112,720 of OU452190.1, forward strand.
AAAGTTTCAGTAAAGTATCCATAACTTTACTGGAATGGGGAAAGGGGAGGGATTCATCGTCTTCATCATCACCTCATTATCATCATCCCATCATCTGTTACTGAAGGAAAAATTATTACTAAGTTAGGCATGAAGGACTTTGTATGCAGTTGCCAATAAATTAAAAAAAAAAAGCACTATGTATATTTAAACGAAATTATACCAAAAACCAATGAACATAATGTAGAGTTAAGAATGACCAAGCGAGTAGCGTAGTTTTTTTGCGTCAATGTGTGAGTGTTGTGTACATATACGATGCGTAGTTTTTGGATGGTTGTTGGCTTCACTTATATCATACGCCGTGCGCCATCTTATTCTCTAAGTTGATTTGAGTGTACCTATAGGTACCTATTATTACTAGTGACTCAGTGAACTGAATATTTCGCGGTCGGCGTCTGTCTGGCTGCGCTCCTCTACAGGTTGCATTTCTAGCAATTTTACTTAAAAATAGCTTAAGAAATTCCAATAACTAATTAAAAAAAATATATAAGCATCATGGACGTAGAAAAAAACTTTTTTTTTACATTCATGATAAGCATATTATAATTATCGAAACTACTTAAAAGATTTCAAGAGAATCGGTTGAGAAATGCGACCTTCAGAAGAAGACAGCCAAACAGACAGACGCGGCGGACAGACGTCGGACATCCGCAAGCATTTTTGCCGGAGTTGAAGCATGGACAGTAAATAGTCGTACTTTTAACTGATAATACCGTTTTTTGTCAGTTTTACCTACAATCCCACTTACATGTTTGGACTCTAATTACATATACGAGTAGTTACGCCTTTGCTCCGAGGGGGCTGGCAGAGGTGTAACACAACACCCATACTTATGACACGCCGGAAGATATTTAGTCCCAAATGTGACTTATGTGAAGCCTTTCGCCATTTAGTAATTTTAATTTTTTATTTATTTAATAAGGCTTCATATTTACAGCTACGTTCATAAATACTCTATTTTCTTACAAACTAATTAAGCTAAATTCGCTGTCTGTTAAAGTATGTACGAGTAGATGTAGCAGACCATGTAGCAGATGACATACAATGCGCATTTATGTTCACACAATGAACATATTGGTGCGTGCCGTCGCTGGGTCTGAGCCCGCTCCCTCTGGCTTGAGAAGCGGGCCTTCTCCAACGAGGCTATCATCGCTTTTTTCGATGGACTGTAATTATAGTAGGGAAATACACATTTTAGGACTTGTAAACCTACTAACCTAGCATTCCTTTACTGTGTCATTTCAGAGCCGTAATGTTAGTTGTTACAGAAGAACTAATCCGATTTCTGAACTAACAAGTTATCTATATTAGATAGTTTAGTAAAAAAAAAATATCTGGCTAAATCCTTATGCTTATTATTATTAATCGAAAGTAACTCTGTCTGTTTGTCTGTTTGTAGGATTTTCACGGCTAAACGATTTTTTTTTATATGTAAATAAGTGATGAGACAAGCTGTACATTCACCTGATGGTAAGCGTCATGCCAGCCCATTACAGTTGAACGGATCTTGAAGGATTTTGATAATTAGTTACAGTATTCACTAGGAAAGTTTTTGGATAATATTTTCTGAACAAACGCGAAAGAAGTCGCGGGTACAGCTAATACTTAGATAGAGATTAATTACTTAGGCCTTCTTTAGGGAGACGTGGGACGTGGATTGAAAAAAAAAACAACCAAGAACGCGCGTGAACACGCTCCCACCTGGCCCCTATTCTGAGGCGTGAAATACTATTTGGTCCTGTCTCTCTCGTTTGAACAGTCATAAGAGTGATATACTCGTAATATAATACCAAGATAATAATCTCACGCGTCAGAATTTATGTACACAGTTTGTACACCTTTATATGTACACAGTTTTGAGCAATAAAATTTTACTTTACTTTACTTTACTTTACTATACTAATAGAGTCCCTGAACTGTCTTATATATTGGCATAAACTCATTAGAGCGCCTCGGGATAGCCGTGATGGTGGTCAACTAGTGGTCCACGGTTGGACGCTGCGTGTTCAACCAGTGAATATTGCGTGCTCAACGAATTACCAAGTAGGTAGTCTGTCAGTGATTGTCACTTGTCCTTCAATCTGAACCAATCGCGGGCGGCAGGTGGTCGCACCGATAGGGCCACTCGCCATCCGCGCGTTGATAGCTTATGAACGGTTTATGGCTAGTCGCTTCACAAATCACTAGTGACCTATCACTTAGCTTTAGTCACTTGTGACCTAGGCGAATTGCCATATCACTTGGCTTTAGTCACTAGCGACCCAGACGAATTGCCATTGAGACAGTCGATTTTCGCGGCGCACCAATAATCGTTGCGTCTTTAGTTACCCGTGTAAACCTCTCATTGCGCTGCACCACGGCGACCCGGAGTTGGTAGTGAGCGCATATCCATAGAAGTTCATATAACATCATCACGTAACCTTACGAGGCGAGGTGTTCCATGTCGGGTCCCGGGTGGCTCTAACGAGTGATAACCTTAATTGTGCTTGGTTTTCCCGCACGATGCGACGCTACACGCTCCGCCCTACGCCCTCTCCCTAACCGGGGCCTTATTCTTGTTCACGTTGCTAACTTTAGTAATGTATTGTTTTACTGTCCAAGTTCCTAGCTAAGTAACTAACTAATAGGCAAAGGTCGGTAATAAAAACTCTGTAAATGAGTTACGGGAGAAAAGTCACCCGATCGGTCGAAACATTCCTCGCAGGCTGAAATGAAACACGCCGCGTCTTCTACTTACATCTCTATTTCTCTCGACTCTCTGCTTCTACTACACTATGTCAATGTTAGGTACTTACCTAAGTAATGTTGTATAAATGCATACATACCGTCACGCCTTTCCCCCGAAGGAGCTGGTAGAAGTGTAATAAAACAACACTACACTTCGCCGGACGATATTCAGTCGCAAATGTGACAGGGGCGTGCCTGTACATACACTGGGCTCCAGTTGTGTAGGAAATGACATTTAATATACACATATTATGTTTACACAATGAACCAACTGATGCATGTCGTCGGCTGGGATCGAACCCGCTTCTTCTGGCTTTACGATACGTGGTGATAACTTAGTTGGAGAAGGCTCGCCTCTCAAGCCTTCTCTAACTAGGCTATCATTGCTTATCACAGCTTGTTGTAAATGCCCTACATACATAATTTAGTAGATTCTACTTAAAGACCGTTTACAGAGTTCGTTTCACTGCATTTTGCGAGGCTTCACAAAAAACTTCCTACAAAGGACTTGCGCGGAAACTGCGGGACGCCCGAACCCTCCTGGAGTGATTCGTCAGTTCCTCACAACCGATCGCCAATCGGCCCGACGAATCGCCTCATGATTTTTCGCAAGCGGCGAGGCAGCCTTTCGTAGCTGGCTATAGGCTACTAATTGGGCCTCCTACAACCTACGGTCGGCCAGCAGAGATCACCGTGCTTCGGGTCCCGCTACCCTCCGAAACAAGCCCTCCGACGCATAAGCACCAAAAACCCCCAATGTCGATTTCCAAGCACAGCTGACCAACACTCTTACCAATAGAACTTCTACAGGCATCATGGTGAAACACGACGAATCGCTCGACACCATGTCTTTGTGCGAAGGGTGGTGGCTAAGCTGGCGGCTGAAGCCTACCACCAGTTATTCGGTTGCTTCTTTAGCGCTACCCAGAGGTTACGTGTATCAAGAGTTAAGCCTACGGACGCGAGCAGATATGGACCCCCAAACGTCTTACGTCTTTTATGTCTGGCTTGCGGCTTAATCAATACCAAAAAGCAGAAATGCAGATTAAAATTTAAGCTTGCGTAGCATTATTCAGAATACACATCAAGTTCGTTTGTTCCCATTACGTAGCAATTTACTTAGTTGGAGTTAAGTATATAATAGTCTACGCTAATTAATGCCTAAGAAGATATTGCAAATGCGATAGTAATTAGCGAATGGGGTGGATATTGTTCTCTTGAGGCGCTTGTGGAAACACTTAGACTAATTAAAGTTAAATCGATATGAACTTCTCATAACATAAAATACTGGTCCCTAATTGTATTGTAGAAGACTACCTGCACCCCGCGGGTTCACCCGCGGTTAAAAAGTATCCTATGTGCTATTCTAGACTATAATCTATCTCTGTGCCAAATTTCATCCAGATCTGTTCAGCCGTTCTGGCGTGAATGAGTAACAAACATCCAACTTTCGTGTTTATAATATTAGTAGGATAAAATAATTACGAGTATACTTATTAGTAGATACTTATCTTATCTACTCTAATTAGCTTCTAAGAATTATTGATCTTAAAATAATTTATAATTAAAATTAAGGCATTTTGAGATTATTTAACATAATAATCAAAAATAAGCTATTTTAATAAATTAAGCAGTAGTACTGTCTGTTCGTAAAATTGTGTTGTTTGATGTTTTTTTGTTGAAGTATGAATTAGATGTAAATATCTAGTAATAATGTTAGTAAATACTCGTATTACCTAGTTTGGTATTATTATTATTTAGTATTACTTCGTATTCCTAGTTAAGCGATGGCAGCCTAGTTGGGAGAAGGTCCGCCTCTCAAGCCAGAGGGAGCGGGTTCGAACCCAGCCGACGGCACGTACCAATTTGCTCATTGTGTGAACATATGTGCGTATTGTATGTCATCTGCTACATAACTGGAGCCCGATGCTCCACAAAATGCTCAGTCCCAAATGTGACAGGCTTGCCCCCTGTCACATTTGGGACTGAATATCGTCCGGCGAAATGTGGGTGTTGTATTAAACCTCTGCCAGCCCCCTAGGGGGAAAGGCGTGACGATATGCTAATTTTAAATATTGCTTGTCCGCTAGGACAAACTGTTGAGACTAGTTTAACCTATGTACCTATTTACTTACTTCACCTTTAAGAATATTTTTTTTTGAGTTTTAAGCAATAAAATTTTACTTTATTTTACTTTACTCGTATAACATTTATTTATATACGTACGTATTGGTATGTAAGTGTAGTATAATTGTCAAATTGGAAGTACATTTAATATTTTTTACCATTATTTTTTTCTTTAGCACACACCACCGTCCATGCTTAATCGTCATGCTTAATCGTAATGTTTTTATTTCATCCAACGGTCTGGAAGAGATCGCTCTTAAGCAATAAGACCGCCCATTGCGCCTATATATTTGAGTGTTTAGTTTAAATTTCTTTTGTATTTGGTGTCAATAAAGAGTTTTTATATTGTATTGTACAGCAATGTCTCTTTAACAAATTCATTCATTAATTTAAAATTTAAGAGCGTTGCTCTTATCGGTGGCCAGTCCTGGCGGTCAACTGTACTCTTTACTCTTTTTACTAATTTTGTTTATGGAATAATTATAGTGCAGTGGTTTCCCCATTTACCTTCCGCACCGCAGTTCAATGTCTGGTAGCCATCCATTGACGTCCAGTCAAAATCCCTCTAACAAATAAGACTCGTTTATTAAAAAGTAGGTAGACCTAACCTGTGCTACAGAATTAAACGTACCTAATTAAAAAGCTTAGAAAACAGACTTCCCGTCATCCGAATTGGATTTTGGAAATAATTGACTTTTTTAAATATTTTAAGAACAACAACAACAACAACTCTTTATTAAAAACATAAAAAATAATGACAATAGTACTTCAATAAGGCTTAACTAAGTTTTTAATGGGCCGCGTGACCAACTTATATAATAACTAGAGTTTGCCCGCGGCTCTGCCCGCGTGGAATCTATTGCATAGCAATTAATTACCTATTATGTAAATCCATTCAGTAGTTTTAGTGGTTAAGTAACAGTTACCTACTAAATTATAAGTACAGTGATGTAAATAATAAAATGTTCAGAAAAAACATAAGTATTCTTGTTTATTGTTTTTAAAATGATACAAATACATCTAAGAAACGAATACGTACACAATATATAGGTAAATTTTAAAATATAATTAAGAAATTAAAATATATTGATTGCCTAGTTGGAGAAGGACCGCCTCTCAAGCCAGAGGCAGCGGATTCAAACCCAGCCGATGACACGCACCAATGTGTTCATTGTGTGAACGTTTGTGTGTATTGTAACTATGTCATCTGTTACATAAATTGAGCCCGGTGTATGGCGACAGGCTCGCCCCCTTGTACATTTGAGGCTGAATGTCGTCCGGCGAAGTGTGGATGTTGTATTACACCTCTTCTAGCCCCTTCGAGGGAAAGGCGTGACGCTATGTTATGTCATGTTTATTTCACAATTATCGGTAGCTTACAATAACTACATCGAGAAGGTAGGTTTCCAAATGACACCTCAATATGCAAGCCACAAATTCGCTAAGTGTGCTGTATTTATTTGCCTTATCACGCACAAAGACGCAGACATAATGTGGTTAGGTGGTTAAAATATAATCTACCTGTAAGATGATTAATTGGTTGATTTCTTCCATTTCAATTGCGAAAAGCCTGGTACCGTTACTTAGTCCTTCTTTTATTACCAAAAATTTTCAGTAACATAATAATTGCACCAACTTTCAAATAAAGGCATACCAGATGAATTAAAATTCAAAACAAACATCGAAATTGTTTTTTGTTTCTCTAAGCAGTGTTGCCACGTCATATTTTCGAAAACGCAGTGCTGTCTTCATTAATATTTACGGTTAAGCGAGAAAAGTACACTGTTTGATAAAACAAACAAATGAAAAAAAGAAAATATTGTTTTACATATGTAATTTAATATTCTCAAACTAATATTTCAACATCTTAAAACGATTATTCTATTAAAAATCTTACCTCTTTGCTAGACCATGACTTCGACTTGACTCTGAATACAATACTTTCTCAATTTTGATTGTGACCATCAAAATACTTGACATGCCACTGGCTTAAATAAATCCACTAAGATACGACTTTTTTTGTAAATTTGCATAACATTTGCCCATTTTGAGGCAGATAGAGCAATTACGTGCAACACTGACATAGACGTTCTAGACGGGTGCGTTCTATGCAAAGGATAGAAACCTGTTTCTCCGTTGTTTTCTAACGGCTCCGTTGTTTCACTCGCCTTACGAAACGACTAAGTTGTTCTATAACTTTGCTTGAAAATATGTTTTTATTCAGTTGTAATACAGTTGAAATTTATTCAATGTAATTTAATAATTTTTACACTTATGTTTTGAACGGCAGAGTTGCACACGGGGTGCGCTGAGAGCCTATCCTCTGAACGCGACCCCGACCCCGACCTCTAGCAAGCCGGCGATTCTATTGGCTCTCTAATATAATCTCTATTGGCTCGAATTTTGAACTTGCGATTTTATCTTGCTTATTATACAAAAATTACACATCCAAAACCATAAATATTAAGTTTGTCGCTATTCCCGAGGTCAAGGAATCGAATTACATGCGAATTACCGAGAAACAGGTAGCCGTTTAGGAGAAACGCGCTATGGAAGTTTTGTAGAGCGCCATCTCGCTCCGTCTTGCGTTTTTATCTCGTTCTGGTTTTTCACTTTTATTATATAGATATTATCATACTTCAGACTATACTTCACCAGACCACGTCTGAAGTATGATCTACAAAACAAAAAAATCATTAAAATCGATACATAATTAGCGGAATGATCGCGTGACATACGTAGAAAAAAAACATACTGTCAAATTACGAACCTCCTCCTTTTTCGAAATCTGTTAAAAATGACAATTTTACGAGCTAAAAGACATCATAAGCCTGTCTCATATATTTTAAAGTGATTTTTCGGACTCTCCCACATGACAGGGACAACAAGGTGGGAAGAGTAATAAGACTCGGAGAGTCGGGTCCCTAAATCAGACTGCCGAACGATAACGACCTCTGCTTCAGGCAGGGTCCACGATTGACAGAGCCCGAGGAATCTTATATATGCAGTTTAAGAAATGGATGGACTAATTATATAGGAACTGGCCCAAGTGAACTGGAGGCAGAACCAGCCCGTATGACGAAAGTTATGTTTTCCTGGATCCCATATAGGGGGAAAGGGGGTCGAACTGAATTTCACCTAATCTTACCAAAGTGGAAGGGGGGAGGGGGGCTTTTAATCGCCAAAATCACCTCACGTAATTAATGGAAGACCCCCAAAACATTGTACCTCAGAATAGTTACACAACGTTATTTTTTTCGATCGACAAAACAATGTATAACTATTCCAAGGATTATACAACGTTTATCATTTGTCTTCTATAGACGCTTTCTAGAAGACATCTAGGTATCGTTTTTGTATTTCTCTCTTATCCGCGACTTCATTTTGTAGAGAATTTGTAGATTTTTTTTGTAGAGACAAAACTTCAAGGCTACAGTGAATAATCACCTTATACTCGTAGGTCGTCGTGCTCCACCTTAGACCACAACGTCGCTTAACAATAGCCGTTTAGTCGTGAAAAGCCTACAAACAGACAGACAATCATAGTTTCTTTCGATTTTTTAGTTTCTATAGTGGACGAGTCGATTTTTGGTAGGTAATTGTACAGGCCCTGATGTAGCATTTTTTTCAACCGGGGCAGAAACTTGAGATTGGTTTAGAATACGTTTTAGTTTATGTAAATGTTACGTTATGATTTTGGCTCCCCCTGAATCTGTCGCCCAGGGCAAGCGCCCCGGTTAGCCCCCGCCCTAGCTCCGGGCCTGTTATTGTATACCTACCAAAAATCGATTCGCCCACAGTATTGTATACTTACCCATAACATTTACAGCAGTTAAACACAATATGAGAAAGAGATCGCATCTCACATAAAACAGACAATAAAGGTTAACCGAACATAATATAATAAACACAAACTTTAAGAGGGCCGCGACGCTCTGAAATTTCCATACAAACGCGCTACTCAAATTTCTTGAACACCATTTGTCAGATTATGATGAAATTTAGCGTGTACAATTAAATTAACAATATCTCTGCCCCTGTGTTCTTGGGTTTTTTTTAAAAAACGTTCTCAAGCGAAAATAGAGGTATGAAAAATATCCGCATTTTAAGGGGTCACTTTTGACTGATTTATTCAGTAGATAGACAAAGCAAATAAAAAAATCCATTACATAGGGAGGTTGTCTACATCATTAGCTGTTAAATGAATCCATAATACAAGGAAATTCTTAGTTACTTAAGAATGATCACAGAAATGCAAAAGTCATAAAAAAATTGAAATTGCACTTTGTCACTGTGTATGTGAGTTTAGAGGCTCGTCAGTATCATTACTCGCTCTCTTCGCTCGTCTTCTTCTTCTAGACGAAATGGCTATAGAATACCTTAAGCCAATGCGAAGTTAGTCTAGGTCGCCTACGTCAAAGTTAGTTAGGTCGCCGGACTCTTAATAGGTACAGCCGGACGCAATATGAGAAATAAAAAGAACGATGGCGTTAAACTTCTGTAATACCTTGTAATATGTTATGAGGAAGGAATATCGACAAATATTGCAATACTACTTATAGTGACTCTGTGAACTGTAGACCTTTAATCAAAAATAACTAAATCAAAATTGCTTCACTTGTTTGGGAGATACGATGTCACAGAAAGATATCGTTTTAAAGAAAGGCCAGGTCAGCAGTACCCGTAACCGACGAGCGTGTATGAAAAGGCTCATGGAAGCAGAAGAAGCGAAAGATGTATGCCAGAATCGTAGCAAGTGGAGAGAAGTGGTCTCTGCCTATCCCTATGGGAAATCAGAAATCAGAATTTATTGATAACTCCTATAGTTACACGTCACAGTTGAATATTTATAATTAAAAACGAATGTCAGAACAATAATAATTGATAATTATGTCATATAAAAATAATTCATTAATGTCATTATACAGTTATACACTTAAGTATAGTAAAGTTAAATATAGTAAAAATAGTTCAATACTGGGAAACAGGCGTGACTATATGTGTGTTTGTAGAAAGATATATACATACGTTACACTTATACTACTGTATGTACACTTTTTTCTGAAAACCCTCATAACACTATAGTTAAAATAAGTTTTAACTATAGTGGCTCTGTGACCTGTAAACCTAGTGGCCAACGTCTAGCCTCTTTCACAGGTCGCATTCCTCAATCGATTCTCTTGAAACTTTGTGAGTAGGTTCGATAATTGTACAGAGATTTTTAGTCAGTTTTTGGAATTTTTTCAAAATTGCGAAGATATGTTTTTTTTTTGGTAGACAAAGATCCGGACAGATATCCAGACAGAATTCGGACATACAAAAGTATTTGTTTCGAAGCTGAAGCCTAGATGCCGATAGGACCTGCCCACAAAATTTCTGGAGAATAAATTGAGGAATGCGATCTGTTAAGACTAAGGCTGTCTGTAGAGGACGTCGGACGCGAGATCTACATGTTTTTTTATTACTTAATAGGCTAGCGATTGGCCGCCAACACGCCTGATGATAAGCAGTGATGCGGCCTACGATGGATCACGCTTTCCTAGAAGTAACCGATGCACTCGAGACTTGAAGACACCCAGATTATAAGTCTCACGGAACACACTCTGGCAGAGTATTCCACACTCTGGCGGTCCTTATAAGAAATGAGGAACCAAAGCGTTTCGTACGTGTTGTACTACATCACACAAGCCAGTAGTTAAATATTTTCATATAGCCATCATTGCGAACATTGACCTGAATATCTACTTGTACCTTTCCACTGCATCTGGCAACATTACCTAGCGAACCGCGTCTGTCAGGCGCATGACGGCACGCGGCCGCGGGCGAAAACTTTAATGAAATAACTGTCAAAAGTTACCCGCAGATAGCCCGTTTGATTGGCACGTGGAAACAGTATGGAACGAGCCGAGACGGTAGGTAGCAAGTGGGTAGATAAAATTTGATACCTCTAACTCTACCTCAGAAAAATGCTTGATCCATTGCGATAATCTTGGCCACTGCTGATATACTCGTAATTATCATCATCTCCTTTTCCTTTTCCCTTTCTCCTTTTTGATGGTTTTTGAAAAACAGAATCGAATGGTTGGGTTTCATGTTTTTATGGTAGGATTTGGTGTCAATAAAGAGTTTGTATTGTATTGTAAATCGGCACATCGAAAGAGCAGACGACCAAAATCAGTAGGTAAGTATTCTATTTTATAAAATTGATATTTTTTTCCTGGATACAAAGTAGCGTTTTTAAGGTGTAAGGTAGCTTCTTACTAAATTTAATGCAAATCCGTTAAGCCGTATTGTGTGAAGAAATAAAACTATTAACATATGAATAGCGGATTAGAATAGGGTTTGGGGGGCTTTTGCTCCCCCCAAAAGCATCTTGGTCCAAAAAAATCCAAAATAATGTCCCTTTTTCAAGGTTTACCTTTAAAAGCCTACCCATAGTTCATCAATTTCTTCCCAAGCCAAATTTCTAGATCTCACTGTCACCAACCAACTTAAATAATAAAACAAATACTTTTTATAAGCGTCTATTTCAATTCACATAAATAACTTAATTTAACAAAAGGCAATGTTATCTTTAGACTCCGTCTATCTATGATATATGATAGGCCCACCCTAAAATCGCGAATAAATTCAGCTGTTCCATACATAAAGTTCATTGATCTATTGAATGTATGGAACAACTGGTTTTTTTTTTCTCGATTTCAGGGTTGTCCCCATAGTACAAGTTGGTCATAACGATGAGTACTCAAGAATCAGAATAAGAATACACTTGTTGTAAAACTGTGTACAAAATATGTTCCAAGTTGTAAATTAGTATCAACAGCCTGCCCATTTCGAGCGTACGTTTTCGTCGTTTTTCGAAATATAGTTTGTACTTATATTAATAAGTACTTAGATATCTTGAATATTAAATGAGATTAATTTCCGGTCCTTAAAATATTCTTTAGTAGTGTAAAAGACTTTGTGAATAAGCCAGGATTTAAATTTATTTTTGAATCTATTTCCTTCCAATCATTTTATGTCAAGGGGTAAGGTATTATACATTTTAAGAGCTATTACATATAGGTACACTATTAGAAAAAATGCTATTATTAAGTTGGGGAATACAGATATTATGCTTATGTCTAGAACTTCTAAAATAATGCGGTTGGATTGTATATTACAAAAGAAATATAAATTATTTTTGACAAACGAACAAGTTTCGTAAATGTATATTCCAGCAAGAGTCAATAAACCATTAGACCTAAACCCTAGACTATCCGTACTATTTAATCTAAAAATAATTTTGAGACATCTTTTTTGTAAAATGAAAGTAGAGTTAACCTCTACTGAGTTTCCCCAAAATATCACTCCATATTTTAACTCAGGATAAACGTATCCATAGTTAGCATTTATAGTGTTTTTTTTTAGACGAGATATTTGACAGTATGAATAAAACCTAACAAAATAGTAAAAGTTTCCTATTTATTTATTTGGGATTTCCAATTAAGTCATCTTAACGTGTCAATATTCACGCCTAGAAAGTTGGTACCTTGTACTATATCAACTTGTCTATCTTTGTAATAATGTTAAGTTGCAAAGGAAGTTGTTTGTATTATCTGAATTGCAGGAGTTTAGTTTTGTCTATATTTAATTTTATATTTTCTAGCCAAGCACCAGCAGATTTTAAAGTATTACTTATTTCAGTTCCATATTCCAGATTGTTTAATTTATGTTTGGGTGTGTAAATGGTAGCGTCGTCTGCGAACATTACGCATAGGTGTTCAGTTGCTTGAGGTATTTCATTTACATAAATTAAAAATAATAATGACCCAATAATGCTACCTTGGGGGACTCCTGTTGCTACGACTTTAGGTTTTGTGACTACTTGTGCAACTGTCTTGGGGATTTGTTAAACACGTCTAATACTATTGATTGTGTTCTGTTTTCTAAATAAGACTTGATGAGTTTTGAAGCAAGACCTCTTATAACTACTTGTTCTAGTGTGTTTAGTAATGTACTGTAATCTATGCAATCGAATGCTTAAGACAAATCTAAGAACAAAGCAAGACCAGGCTCTTTTTTATTAATATTTTCGCCTACTTGTACCTCCTTGTACACTAACTTGCGTTAACATTTTAAATATGGCTAAGGTGATATTTTTCCTTCTTGAAAGCAAAATTGATTTTTATTTATCACGCTATTCTGAGCAAAAATATTATAGAACCTTTTATAATATTTTTTTCAAACATTTTTGAAAAGCAGGGTAGGAGGGCGATAGGTCTGTAGTTATTGGTGTCATCTTTAGACCCTTTCTTGTGTATTGGTTTGATAAGAGCTCTTTTAAGGTTTTGTGGGAAGCACTCTGATGACAATGATAAATTAGTAATGTGAACAAGTGGTTCTTGAATAAAAAAGAGACAGTACATACAAAGTACAATGATATCCTAGAATATGTCCGTCGTTTATAAATACACCCTATATAAGCTTAAACAAATCATGATCCCGGAGGCCGGGTCTTCGTTCCAGTCCGCCAGTGCAGCGCTATCTGGTGTCCGTCCACAGGTTTGAGTAGTGGGTCCATCTTTAAAGACAACTGGGTCTCGTCGCTCGAAACGCGGTACTTACGCAACACGTGTGCGGCTATCACCTTCATTGACATCATTGCGAACGTTTTACCTGCAACGGATACAGACTATTATTGATAGCAAGACCTTCGAAACCTCACATGACTGTGTTATTAAGAAAGTTTATATTTTTAACTCTTTATTCAGACCCCGTTTATATTAAGAGACATCCTATTTTTTAAATACTTTTTTCTACACTCTGTAGTCACTAACGTAATCTAGAGCTGTGCCTTATTTCAAGTTGCTAGCTTTTATGGTTTTTGAGATAATTGGCACTGACATACAGACAAACAGAGGTCGGAGTTTATAAGGGTTTCTTTTTACCATTTCCTAAGGTTGCCTGGAAGAGATTACTCTTAGTGATAAGGCCGCCAGTTGTTACACTACAGTTTAAGTTTTCTCTCTTCTTTTGTTTTTTCTGGTGTGAACAATAAAGTGTTTTTCTATATGTCATTTTTAGGAACCCTAAAAATGGTGATAATGACGATATATGTGATGATGGTAATAGCAATAGTAATCATGGCATCGATAAGATGTTAAGCAGATGACAACCTAGAAGCACAATAGTAATCCAAGCTTACCAAGACACAGTCGTTTGCCGACCCCAAAAGCTGCGAATGCCTTTGCCTGCGTGTCAGGTAACAGAGAGTCGTCAAGCCACCGCTCAGGGCGGAAGGAAGCTGCGTCGGCGCCCCAACACGGCGCCCGGTGGAGGCCGCACACGAACAAGAGGCAGTGACTACCCGCTGGCATTGTGTAGTTCTCTAAAAATTACAATTTAATCTTTTAAAGCTAAAAAACTGACATCCAGTCATACTAATTTGATTTTGTCAAAAATGGGACCAATCGGTAAACATAATACTATAGGTTAGTAATATTGTTTTAAATAAACAAGTATAAATTAAAAATTAAAAAAAAGACACCGATTTTCATCAACACCGACTTTCATCAAACAGCTAAGAACACTCCCGACTAACTCATCTTTCAAACAAAATCAAAATCGGTTCATCCGTTCGGAAGCTATGATGCCACAGACAGCAAACACACACACACAGACACGTCAAACTTATAACACCTGTCGTTTTTGCATCGGTGGTTTAAAAAATATAAACTTACTCAATTTAACATCGGTTTCGACTGCTCTGAACATAGATGGAGTTATAGTGTATACTCGCATGCTTTCTTTCAGTACCGCGTCTAAATACACCAGCTTAGAGAGGTCCCGCTTTTCTACATCTCTTGAAGAATCACCAAACACGGACAGCAACCTGATCAGAGAAGAAGATAAATGGAAAACAAAACCCAATAGATTTAAATCTACTTATCGAAGCAGTGATGAACACACAGACAAACTAGGCACGACCTTCAGCAATGAAGATGTCGACTAAGAAGAAGATCGAAGAATTTAATAACACAGCACATAACCCAAGCAATTCGGAGAAATTTCGAAGAATAAACCAGAGGGGGAGCCCTAGACAAGTTGCAATCGCTTCCATTGATTCTGTTCCTAGAATGCTCGCTAATGCTTGAACTGCTGATAGGACGAGTTGACAATATTGATCACATGATATTTTTAAAGCTCGTATTTCATCCAATCAGCAGCTTACATTTGAGCATCGGAGATTCTAGAAACTAAATTGCTTGGGAAGCTTGCAACTTGCCTAGAGCCCCTGGAAACCAAACGCAGAAGGCAAACAATCCTTAAAAGATCATCCAAGCTTGAAATTGCTAACACATCCATAGGATCTAAGCACTATTTTGTTTTCAGATGGATATTAATATTGTACAGAAATACTCAGTTTTAGGCTTTAAAGATTTTAACCTAGGTTAAGAATTTTTACATGTTCTCCATTGAAATATTAAGGAAGTAACGTGCTGTGTACTTCACGTAGTACACAGCACGTAGACCCAATAAAGCTACACAGTCAAGCCAAAGGACACTACACAGCTCTGTTGACAGTATTAAGTTACGTGTATCAATAACAAAGATAGATAAACGTACAAGAGACTATAACGAGAACTAGACAACAATTCTCCCTTATCAAAGATGTTTTCGTATTTATTATTAAAAATAAGTAAAATAACTTTACAAATCCTCAAAAAATTGGGACGGAAATTATATTAGTTTGCAAATTTATTTTTACTTACTCCTCATAAACCTTGTTTTGCACATCAATGTGAGTTCCCAACAACATGAGTGTGTACATCAGGGCATTGCCAGATGTCTCATAACCGGCAGCAATGATGGTGTTCATTTCTTGATACACTTCCTGATCTGTCAGTTCTCCTTTATCAGCTAACTCTAGCGCTAAATCCATGAAAACTTTGAACTTGGCTTCTGAAAATTGAATTATGAAATTAAAAAATAATATAAAACATAACGTTACATAACATATCGTCACGCCTTTCCCCCGAGGGGCTGGCAGAGGTGTTATACAACACCCACATTTCGCCGGACTTTATTAAGTCCCAACGGTGACAGGGGACGAGCCTGTCGCCGTACACCGGGCTCCAGTCATGTAGCAGATGACGTATACAATACGCACATATGTTCACACAATAAGCAAATTGTTGCATGCCATCGGCCGGATTTGAACCTGCTCCCTCTATAATAATATTATAAAAATATATAAAAAATAATAAAACAAAAAAGCTTAAAAAACTGATTTCACGTCATCCATGTAAACAATTGTTAGACTTTTGGTGATGTTTCAAAAACTGCTTGATCGATTTCGATAAAATTTATATGGGAAGCACAACACAAGCAAACGCCTCTAAAGTATGATCTAGCAAACAAAAAATAATCATTAAAATCGATTCATAACTGGCGGAGTAATAGCGTAACATAAAGTCAAGTCAAAGTCGAAATGATTTATTCAATTTGGGTATCAAAGATACACTTATGAACGTAAAAGTTTTATATTAGACTCGGAAGAACAGCCTCTACTCAGAAGAACAGGCAAGAAACTGAGAAGCATTATTTTTTTCAAAAAAATAAATAAATTAGTCTCACAAATTTTTCTTCCAACTAGATAATTTATCTATTGTACTAGTGGCTACTCGGCGGAAGTGGAAGGCTCCGGACATCTTTGTCTTCTAAATATTTGTTAAACCTTTGATATCCCCTTTTCATTAATGTAGTTTTTTACATGTGATTTGAATTTTCCTTCAGTGAGCCCTGTTATATTTTTCGGGATTTTATTTTATTGTAAAAACGAACGTAGTTGCCTAAAAATGACTTGTTTGACTTAGTCAGTCTAAATCTAGTGTGTTATTGTCACAGTTCAATTTAAATTTATGTAGTTTTTTACGAACGTACGTAATATTTTCAAAGATATACAAAGAAGGAAGAGTTAATTTATTTATTTCTTTAAAAAATCTTTTAGTGATTCGCGGGGACCCATCTCGGACCACTCGATTTTGAAAAATAAAAATGGCCTCTACATCAGCAGCTGAACCCCACAGCAAAATGCCATTTGACATTATACATACAAAAAACATGAATATAAAAAAACATACAGTCGAATTGAAAACCTCCTCCTTTTTGGAAGTCGGTTAATAAAATACATAACCCCAATCATAGTTTGTCGAACGATGTGAGCAGTTGTCATGTGTTAATAGTTTGATCGAGTTGATGTTGACGAAATTAAATATTTACTATAAAGTCTTGTATACTACTGATACTGACTATACTACTATATACTACTGACCATTACAACCATTCCCTGTTGATAAGTTCTTTCTTTTTAATTCTAGTACCTAAAACAAAAGAAAAATAAAGAATTATAAATTTGCTTATTTTATCATCTGGCGCATTACTGTTGAATAACTCCACAAAATATCGTAAGGTAAATATTGGTATTCATATCAAAATAACAAATTAAAAGGTAAATGAAATAATAGAACCTACTCACAAAATTTCAAGAGAATCGATTTAGAAATGCAACCTGTAGAAGAAGACAAACATCCGGACGGAGATCCGGACATAAATTGGACATACGAAAGCATTTTTTTCGAAACTGAAGCAAAGACGCTTCGCTGGCTATCGCTCGCTCGGTCGATGAGGTAGGTACTTTTTTAAGTTACCCGATCTAACTAAAAAAACTGGTTGAAATTTAAAGGACAATGGGCAATTAGGTCCAAAAAAATATACAAGTTTGCCCGCAGGGTTGGCATGTGGCGGATTCGGTAGATTATTTTATCCATTAAAACATAATTACGACACCGGTAAAATTCTACAGAAATCGATATTTTTATTTTTAATAAATAAAATAATAATATTTATTATACGATCGATTATACGAGATTTATTATGCGATAACCTATAAACCTTACCTACAAATTGGCTACAGTGTCAACCCTGCGGGCGTTTGGACCTACGTCCATCTATTTTTGTCCATTGTCCTTTCGCGCCATAAGCGTAACGAAACATCTTAAATGTAAGCAGTAAAAACTCACTGATTTGCTAATGCCATTCAAATAATCGGCAACGACGTCCATCTCACTCTTTTGCTTGCTGAAACTGTAGATCAAGTCACTGTGAAGCCACCACTGCTGTATCCTCTTTGTGACCAAATGGAAGCACGTTTTCACTGCTTCCAGATACGTCTCTGGATCGAAGTTTTCTACATCATCTGCTGTGACGCCGAAGGAAGTCTCTGTCGATCGCAAAAAAACTTTCTAAAGGTATGATTCCGAACCCCGCTGCACTCAGCAGTGCTGCCTGTCTTTATAAGTTTGTATAAGACTATGTTAGTTTATATTTATGAATTCAAAATGTTTAAACCATAAAATACTTACTGCAAACAGCTTCCAAAAGGCATCGGTCTAAATAGCTGGAATGGTCGAACGGACCCCTCCCAACCTCCACGGCCATCTCGTCGGCGATCTTCCTCGATGATGAGTTGAATATTCCCAGGAATCCGTCTAACACATGCTGCCCAAACGCAGGACTCAGCAGCTTGCGGTGCCGACGCCATATCCCGACGTCTGAGAGGAACATCTTTTGATATAAAAAAATCGACTTTTTTTTTAATGTAGAATAATTCGACGTTTAACCACCAACTCGCCTGATGTTATGCGACGTTGTGGTCTAAGATGGAGCACGACGACCTGTAAGGTACTTATTCACTCTAGCCTCGAAGTTCTGTAGAGTGAAGAAGTACAAAGACGGCAGTTGAGTGAGGCGCTACAAGTGCGCTACTGCTCAGACCCGTCTTCGGAACGGTTACACCGGACTACATCCCGAAACACGACTCATTACACGGCATGGCTTGGTCCGGTGGGTGGTAACTAGCCACGGCCGAAGCCTCCCACCAGAGTTTGCTACCCGGTTAGCACTACCCGGGGACCACGTGTAGGGAATCAGAATAGAGTACACTCCTACGGACGTGGGTAGCTCAGCCCCCAAATCTTCTCGTCATCCAAATCGGGTTTTGTAAAGACCAATCTATAAGTACATCCTTTCAAAGAACAAGTATACGTAGATCAAAAACTGAAAAAAACCCCAACATCGATTTTCATCAACACCGATTATCGGGTGTGTTACACACCCGACTAATTCCCATTCCAAACAAAAAAAAAACAAAATCGGTTCATTAGTTCGGGAGCTACGATGCCACAGGCAGACATACACACACACAGACACGCCAACTTATAACACCTTGTCGTTTTTGCACCGAAATTTAAAAAAATACCGGCTCATGAGAACACACCTGTGCCGGATACAAGTCCCTCCCCGAGAAAAGGTTTCAAAAACGCGTACGTAAAATGCGCTTTGAGACACTGATTGGCTGCCGTCGTGAAATCATCTGGGTCCGTTAGAACTGAAAACAAAAAAATGTGTGAACAAGTGTTTTGGAAATGACCAATAAGAAAGTATAAGAGCTAGAAAAAACACAAATAAATAAATACGAAAGTACATTTTCTATAGGAAAATATATGACACAAGCTATGACACGCTATGACACCTGCACGCTACTAGGTTTCACCCGCGGTTAAAAAGTGGCCTTTATGCTATTCCAGACTGTAATTTAAGTGTCTCTGTGCCAAATTTTATCCAAATCTCTTCAGCCGTTCTGGCGTGATTGAATTAAATAAATTAAAAGTACATTGCTTGAAAGCTATGCTAATGCTATGGCACCTAATACGAGTAGGTAGGTAAGTACCTGCTTATTTTTTTGCTTTAACCTAAATTGATTAGTGGGGTAAAGTCGCCAAGCTAGAAAATCAATATTCCAGTATACGCTATCAGATCAAATCAAATGTATTTTGGATTCAATTGGATATCGAAGAAACACTTGAGAATATCAAAGTTAAAAAAAGATGTACCTACCACCTTGTTCGGAAAAACAGTAAGTAAGATTCCCCTACAGTTACAGGTATACAGTTTTACTGGGTAGTGACCCAGAAGAACAAACAAGTTTCCTATAACTTGTTCCCAGAACAGCACAGAAACCAGCGGGCGACCATAATATCTTATTGCCATGAAACCATCCTATCATGTCATGGTAGACCTCCAGAACAGAAGATAGCTCCTACTCAGAACTGTAGTCCTTACTCACCGTAATAATTCGCTGTCCCTATCTTCAACACAATCACTACCTGCTTATTTTTTTGCTTTAACCTAAATTGATTAGTGGGGTAAAGTCGCCAAGCTAGAAAATCAATATTCCAGTATACGCTATCAGATCAAATCAAATGTATTTTGGATTCAATTGGATATCGAAGAAACACTTGAGAATGTCAAAGTTAAAAAAAGATGTACCTACCACCTTGTTCGGAAAAACAGTAAGTAAGATTCCCCTACAGTTACAGGTATACAGTTTTACTGGGTAGTGACCCAGAAGAACAAACAAGTTTCCCATAACTTGTTCCCAGAACAGCACAGAAACCAGGGGGCGACCATAATATCTTATTGCCATGAAGCCATCCTATCATGTCATGGTAGACCTCCAGAACAGAAGATAGCTCCTACTCAGAACTGTAGTCCTTACTCACCGTAATAATTCGCTGTCCCTATCTTCAACACAATCACACCACCTTTCTGGTTGCATTCGTCAGCAATTGACATCACTCGGTGGTATAACACTGAAATACAAGGTATAATTATTATACTGTTCCAGATGGCGTTCTAAAACAAAGGAGGTCACGGTGGGAGACACTCACTTACGTCAATCGATGTACAATAAACCTTCCACAAGCAGAAGCTTCACCACACTTTTAGTTTATTGCCCCTCAGACGCATTTGCCCTAGTTGACCCTATGCAATTTAGTCAGGACGAAGCCTTATGGTACTCACACTTGCTGTCTCCCACCATCCTGTGCGCGTGCCCAATTATAGGCAGCGCTCCGGAGTACAGAGGCGGACTCTCGTATACTCTCTTCTTTTTCCGCGTCCAAATCGCACACACACATATTAACACGAACAACACTAGTATCAAGTACATTTCCGACACCGAACTTATAAAAAAAACATTAAGAAGATAACGATTTTGTATAGCTTTTTTTTTACTCTCTATCGTTGAAATCAATGGGTATTTAGTATTTGGGTATTAAATTTAATTTAGTTTGGAAACTAATACGTTTGCTTTAGGGCTTCCCGAGTATTTTATCAAGATTCATATTTATAAGGGCTGCTTAAATTTAAAAATATTTTAGTAACGCTTTTAAGTACTCACTGCATAATATCAGAAACATAGAAATAGTAAAATGAAAAAGTTGAAAAAAAAGAGTGGCCGCCCGAAGGCTTCTGGTATAGACAATAAGTTACATATAATTAATTTAACTAATTAATTAAATTATATTTAAATAAATTTAATTTTTAACCGTCTGTACTATAGCATCAAATTCTTTTACTTTTTATTTATAGTATATGATGCCAGGCCACTTCAGACCAGGGGCCTCAATTCTTTAGAAATTGTAAATGAAATGTTTATTTTTGACACTTCTGACATACAAAATATGTCAATTTGAGTAGATTGGGGGGCAGGATCTAAATTTTAAAAAATAAGACACGTACTACTATACCGACTCTACCCCTCGTCTTATATTAGACGATGATGCGATCTAATAACACAATATTTTCACACAAATACCGAATAATTGCCCTTAAATACATCCCACGTCAAAAAATTAAATAATATTTTTAAATAACATTTTTAAGAAAATTAACTAAAAGCTCTAACAAACCCATGCAACGTTTGGGGACACAATGTGCCAAATAACATTTGCTAAACAATTTTAAGCAAATTTAGTTATTCAAACTAGCTCCTGATTAAATCCGGACGTTCCGTATAAAAACAGCTATATTTAGCATACTCGATGGCAAAAATAGGAAGTATAAACAGGAAACCGCGCGACGTGGTTTTTCGCTACTCGCAATTTACTGAATGTTCCTGCTTGGTCTTACTGGTAGTAGCATATGTAGTTTTCCAGTGGTAGGTACTATTATTAAATAAATCCTACTAATCCTACTAATATTATAAAGGCGAAAGTTTGTAAGAATGGATGCATGGATGGATAGATGTTTGTTACTCTTTCACGCCAGAATGGCTGAACAGATCTGGATGAAATTTGGCACAGAGATAGATTATAGTCTAGAATAGCACATAGGGTACTTTTTAACCGCGGGTGAAACCGCGGGGCGCATCTAGTAATAAATAAATTCGGGACATTTTCACACACGGTCGCCCGATCCCAAACTAAGCAAAGCTTGTACTATGGCTGCCAGAGACTGATATACATAACATAACGTCACGCCTTTCCCCCGAGGGGGCTGGCAGAGGTGTAATACAACACCCACATTTCGCCGTACGATATTCAGTCCCAAATGTGACAGGGGGCGAGCCTGTCGTCATACACCGGGCGCCAGTCATGTTGCAGATGACATACAATGCGCACATTTGCTCACACAATGATCAAATTGGTGCGTGCTGTCGGCTGGGTTCGAACCCGCTCCCTCTGGCTTGTGAGGCGGACCTTCTCCCAACTAGGCTGCCATCGCTTCAATCGTTCGCTGATATAAATACATACATATATATTTTTAAATACATACATATATATTTTTAAATACATACATAGATATTAACACCCAGACATAGAACAAACACAAATGTTCATCACATAAATGTTTGCCCTAGGTGGGAATTGAACCCACGCCCCCAAGCTCAGAAGGCAGGTTCACTACCAACTGAGCCACCGAGGCTGTCATTTTTAAAATTATTATTATTAAAAAAGGATTATAGCTTAGTTGGAGAAGCCCCGCCATTCAAGCCAGAGGTAGCAGGTTCGATTCCAAAGGCACGCACCAAT
Source organism: Peribatodes rhomboidaria (assembly GCA_911728515.1). Taxonomy (NCBI): domain Eukaryota; kingdom Metazoa; phylum Arthropoda; class Insecta; order Lepidoptera; family Geometridae; genus Peribatodes; species Peribatodes rhomboidaria. Next base: position 8,135,531 of record OU452190.1, read on the forward strand.
TTGTTCATTGTGCGTGAACATAATATTATGTGCGTAAGTATTTAATGTCATCTGCTAACATTGTTCTATTGGTAGGTACATATAATAGAACATATAGTAACGACCCAATTGGAGCCCAGTGTAAGGCGGCAGCCTCGCACCCTGTCATATATATATATATTTTTTTTATGTAGAATAGGTCGGCGTTTGACCACCAACTCGCCTGATGTTAAGCGACGTTGTGGTCTAAGATGGAGCATGACTACCTATAAGGTACTTATTCACTCTAGCCTTGAAGTTTTGTAGAGTGAAGAAGTACAAAGACGGCAGTTGAGTGAGACGCTACAAGTGCGCCACTGCTCAGACCCTTTGGGATATTTGGGACTGACTATCGTCCGACGAAGTGTGGGTCTTGTGATACACCTCTGGCAGCCCCGGAGAAAAGGCGTAACAATGTTATGTTACGATACGAGCTGTTATAATACGAGCTGTTGATTAGATCTGCTTGAAAAATGCGCTTCTTGTGGACCCGTCCTTTCAGTTTAATAGAAGCAAGTAACAAATACCTACATTTTACTGGACTCATTAATTACTATTCTGTGTAAGGCTGTAAGGTAATTTAATAAATAATATGGTTGCAAATAAATTTTTGAATAAAATATACTTTTATTTGATTCTAATATCAATATGCTATCGACAAATTTTACACACAACACTCAATTATTATATACTCTCTACTCATAACATTTATAAACTATACATTTTTCTATTTTTTTATAAAACAAACGATTCATAATATACCATACGATAAATAATTATAAATTTATGTAACATCCCGGATGTCGGTTCTTTTCATCCATCCATACTATCGTCTGTGGGTTTTGAATACTATTTCCTGAATAAACGCCAACGAAATCGCTGGTAATAGCACTATATTAAATAATACCATACTATCAAACCGAAAGTAATTGTCTGTCTGTTTGTTTGTAGCGATTATTTTGACCAACTTTTACAATAGAGCCAATCCTGAAATGGAGAAGAAAATAGTTGGTCCATACATTTTTTCGAAGAACAATGAAATTTTGTATGGAACAGCTGTTTTTCGCGATATCAGCGTTGGCACCATAGTAAAACTTGGTCGTAATATTCACCGATCGATCTAAACTAAATCTAAGTAAATAAACAAAAACGCCAAACTAATTATATCATCTTGTTTGACTAGGTACTAATTAGAACAATTTATAATATTGTTACAAACAACATTTTATGATAGTACCACAAGGTCAATTTTAAACAAGGTCAAATAATGTAACAAACAAACACAATTATCATTTTGATACATAAATTATTCAAATCAGTCATGTTTAATGAATCAAGCATAATTAAAACCATGTATTGCTATAACAAGACCGAAAGGTAACGTTCCTAACGTTCTATAAGAATTATTATTGGAAATGCAAATGAAATTTAAATTAAGTTAAATAATGTTAGAGTACCTGACGTGTACTATATAACGTGTAACTACATTAGTTATGAATAAAGAGTTACGAGTTTTAAATCTCCAAATACTCAAAAACGTATACAAAATCCGGACAGTTCTAATACTAAATAATCAAAAACAACACCTTTAGTCTATGGATGGATGACCCCGGATGAAATTTACAACTGATACATTTATTATGATAACCAGAGACCGGAGTGGGTAGAATAATTTAAGCCGGATTTGTCGCTGGCGACAAATACTATCGGCTCGCGGATCAACGTAGTTATCTTCAAGGCCAGAGTGAATAAGCACCTACTAGGTCTTCGTGCTTCATCTTAGGCCACAATGTCGCTTCTCATCAAGCGAGTTGGTGGTCAAATGTTGACCTATTCTTTATAAAAAAAATAAAAAAAACTGCCGCTGATCCCTCGCCCTTTGAGCACTCGTGTAGTGTTAGGGCGATGACGGATTTGTCCACTAATTCGTACAGTGCGGCGTACAGCTCGTGGCTCATCTAAAGAATGGCCAGAACGGAATAATCCTCGGGCTCTTTTTGACGGCATTGACAAATGAACCATATCAACCATGGCCTAAGATACTAAATCGTATTTTAACAGAAAGCCGGCGTCTCGCCTTGCGCATGCGCCGCGCGCGCCTGCCCGAGAATTCTGAGTATACGTCGGTATCGGAATGCCAGTCTACTCGAGCAAGGCGTACCGTGCCTTCTGATTTCCATTATGGTTCCATTTTGTTTCAGACGTTGCGCGACCGCAAATCGTATCGCCGCGCAATAAAGTTCATGGTCGCACAGCGTCGGAACCGAATTTGAACTTTGCGGACTGCTGGCAAAAGACAACCCAAGTGGAATTGCTCGCTCATCGCAGCAAGCAGTGGTAGACGCGAGCATCTTCAAGCCGTCTCAACGGATTCTCCCGACACCGCGGCGTCTCGAAGCGTAGCTGACCTCGCTGTAAATCGCGACAAGAGCTCGACACCAGGATTTTCCCTCTTAGCCGAGCCTTAATCATACCATTTTCACGCGTACCGATCCGCCGATTTGCCGTTGGGGCAAATACGCGGACAAATCTGCGTGTGAATGCTTGCGGCTCGCGGACAAATCTGTCGCTCGCCATCGAAAGCACGAGCGACGCGCCGAGCCTCTGCTCCTAGCGAGCCTGAGCGCTGGTGTGTGGGCAATGACGGATTCGTCCACCAAAACGGCACGTGGCTCGTCTAATGAATCGCGGGCTTTAAGTTTAATGTTCTTAAATGTATACAGGGATACTGGTAATCAATTAGCATCCTTTTAAGAGAATTTTCTGCACATCAAAACAAACATCTTTTGTTCTATGACTTTTAAAAATTAGCATTTATTTTCTTCCATACAAAATTTTAAAAATTATTTGACCGCTCTAAACTTAATTTACTTTATGTAAAAAGCGCGCGCACACTTTGAGGCGCGTGCCGACAAGCCAACAAGAGGATGCTAAAGTATTAGACAGAACCACAAAAACTTTTAAAAATGTTTGGGAAATGACAAATTTTGGGAAAAGTTGTTTGCTTTGATAAACATTAAATGCTCTTAAAGGATGTTAATTGATTACCATTAACCCTGTATATTATGCTAACTAATAATAGACATGCCTCTAGGCTTATATCAAAAATCATTCTGCCTACTCCGATCTCTGCCTGACAAACCGCTTGTGAAAAAAACCGTTTAAGAATAAGAATTCAAATGTAATCAGATATTATATTTTCGTAGTTTATAAATCGTTTGTTTTACATAGCACAATAATAAAATACATTCAACAACTAATTTACTCAATAAAAACATATTCAGTCGATGATATTTAACACTAGGTACATAGGTAATTTTCTAGATGTATTCTAAAAAGATCTATCACTTATACAGGGTGTCTGTTAAACGAGGGACATTTTTGGAAAATCATTGCTCTTGTGCTGGTTCTATTGTCGTGGGATCGTGTTACTATGGGATCAAGCCTAAAATCGCGAATTTCAGTCAGCAGTAGGTAATTCATCTTCAACGAAATGTATGCAGCTTTTTTCGAAATATCAGAGTTGTTCCCAAAAAAGTTGAGGATAATGAGTACAATAATATTTTGAAGCAAATCAGTCGTTTAACCAAACACCCTGTATGATAAGGTACATAATTCTGTATCATATAAAATATACTATCAACTATAGAGAATGATTTTAGAGGTATGAAAAATATATGGCAAGTAATTCAATTAAATTGAACACACTTACATACTAAAATCGTTTTAACTTGATTAATTTTTAATTATATAATTATTTTCATTATTCAACACAACATCATATTTATTAAAAAACAAAGTATTTATTTTCAAAAAAATTTCATTCAATTTCAGATTGAAAGCGCTAAAAAGCGCTTCTACAAAATTTGTATTCAGCTGCACTACAAAATTTACGTCGCTCGCTTCCGAGGTTGTCGTACTAAAATCGCTTTTATCTCCAAACAAATAAAGCTCAGTTTTGTTTACGCATATAACTAGAAGCGCCCGATTTCGCAAGGTGTCTAAATCGTCACTTGGAATGATAAAAAATCATACATTCGAATATCCACCTTATTCCATGTCAAAAGTAAAGTTCCATGTAAAGTAGATGGTTGAATGACAGCACAGAGTATATGTAGTGTATGTAAATGATATTGAGAATGCTAATCAAAAGTTTATTTAACAGCGCTTTAAAGACACAAAATCAAGCACCCATTTTGTACAATTTAAGAGCGTTTAACCGGCGATATTGCTATCTGGCTCGCACAATTCAACGTTTTTGAAAATAAATAATGGTTGAGTTGGCAATTGAAAAATGTTGCCTGATAACTATTTAGTTTATAATACAACGGTTATTTTAAACCAATTTTAGTTCATACCTTTTTATTACTGAGAAAAATATCATAATTTTTTTATTGTTTTTAATGTTCGATCTCTCCGTTCAATTGATAGGTATAGAAACTAAAATTAGTTTAAAATAACCGTTGTATTATAAACTAAATAGTTATCAGACAACATTTTTCAATTGCCAACTCATTCATTATTAATTTCAAAAACGTTGAATTGTGCGAGCGAGATAGCAATAACGCCGGTTAAACGCTCAAGCGCATTTTTTATACGGCATTCGCACGTTTGCGATTCTGTTGCTAAAGAGAGATAGTGTTATATATGTAAATGGTGGTAGTTGTGGCTGCGACCACTTATAAGCAAGGTCAATACGAAGAATAGATCAGGGTGCATTCAACTACCGACTTGTCATTTGCTCCCGCATACACAACAATTGGCGACGAGGTCTACCTACATATGTAAAAAAAATGTTCGGTGTTACATCTACATTGGGTGCAATCACCAACTTTGATCACCAAAATCAAGATTGGAAGATCTATAAAAGTCGATTGTGCCAATGGTTCATCGCGAACAACATCGACGAGGCCACAGACAAATCGGGTGTGAGGAAAAAGGCGGTGCTGTTGAGCGCACTCAACGAGAACACGTACCAGTTAGCTTGCAATCTCGCCCTGCCGGACGATTTGGATACGAAGAATTTTGAAAGTATAATACAAATTTTGGACAATCACTTCACACCTAAGCGCTGCGGGTTCGCAGAGAGACACAAGTTCTACGCAGCAGTACAGCAATCCGGCGAAACTCATTATCAGTGGGCCGCACGATTGCGCGGGCTCGCCGCTCATTGCGGGTTCAAGAATTTGGAAGATTCGCTGCTAGATAAGTTTGTGATGGGAATGTTAGCCGGCCACGAACGAGATAAGCTATTTGCTCAAGACATCAAGGACTTGACATTGGGGAAAGCCGTGGAGCTGGCGGAGAGCGTGCGGTGTGCGCGCGAGGGGGCCGCGGCGGCCAGGCCGTCGCCGGGGTGCTCCGCCGACGTGGCCGCCGCCGCGGGCCGCGACGCCGTGTTCAAGATCAACCAGCGTGGGGATTCTACTGCAAAAGGATCACAGGATCGCAGTGTACCTTGTGCTGTGTGCGGTTTTAAAGGCCATCGGACGGCCGAGTGTCGGTTTGCCAATTATACTTGTAGAGGTTGTTCTCGGAAAGGTCACCTTAAAAGGGTGTGCCCGAAGAAAAAAGTGAATTACGTCGAGCAAGGTAATTCCGATGATGAGGGAGATGATGGTGAGTTTCTCTTAAATATTAATTGTCATGGCGAGGTTCCAATGACTGACACAGTGAGCTTGGGAGGTCGTAAGATTGTGTGTGAAATCGATAGCGGCTCCCCTGTATCGGTAATTTCGGAAAGTATGTATAGATCAACATTTTCGGATGTACCGTTATCACTACCTTCAAAAAAATTATTTACATATACAAGTTCAAAAATGGAAGTAGTTGGGTTCATGACGGTTAGAGTGATTTATTTAGAGCATTGTGAAGAACTACCGGTGTATGTGATCCGGGGGGGCGCGGGCCCCGCCCTTCTGGGGAGAGATTTTATGAGAGCTTTTAATATGCGTCTCGTGTCGACGCTTGGCCAGAAGGAGTCGCATATTTATAACATTCACGACGACCTCACTAGATTGTTTCCGAAAGCGTTTTCTGATGATCTAGGGTGTTTTAACAAGTTTGAAATTAAACTGCCACTTAAGCCAGACGCTAAACCAGTCTTTTATAAGTCGCGGTCGGTGCCATTTGCTTTAAGCGATGCGGTGAATGACGAATTAAGCAGATTAGTAGCATTAGGTATTTTAAAGCCCGTGCCCTACTCCGAGTATGCGTCACCGATAGTACCCGTATTAAAGAACGATGGAAGCGTACGTATATGTGCTGATTATTCTGTTTCAATTAATCAGCAGCTGCTCATTGAAAAGTATCCGTTACCTACAGCGCAAGAACTATTTGCCAAACTGCATGGTGGGGTTGTGTTCAGTAAAATAGACTTATCTATGGCCTATAATCAAGTGTGTATACATGAAGACTCCCAAAAAGTCACTTGTATTAACACCCCGCGCGGACTTTTCAATTATACGCGCCTCGTATTTGGCTTAGCGAGCGCGCCGGCTATTTTTCAGCGCGTTATCGAGTCGATAGTAGGGGATATTCCAGGGGTACTGAGTTTTCTCGACGACATTTTAATAACTGGGGACTGGGCAGATCATAATAATAGGCTAAAAGAAGTGCTACGTCGTTTAGAAGAGGCCGGGTTAACATTGCGTAAAGACAAGTGTTCGTTCTATCAAAGCGAGGTGTCCTACCTAGGGTATATCATTGATAAAAATGGTATAAGGAAAAATCCGGTAAAGGTTGAGGCAATTTTGTATGCTCCGGCACCAAAGAACGTTAGTGAGTTACAATCATTTTTGGGCCTGTTAAATTATTACAGAGCGTTCGTCCCAAACGCAGCGACCATTCTTAGCCCATTGCATGCGTTGTTGAAAAAGGGGGCTAAATGGCAGTGGTCCACAGAACACGAAGAGGCGTTTAAGGCCATTAAAGCGAGTTTAGCGTCAGATAACACACTGGCGCATTTCGATAATACTGCCAAGCTGATTTTAACTGTAGATGCGTCACAATACGGACTTGGCGCGATTCTTTCTCAAATAGGTACTGATGGAATCGAGCGACCGGTGTCTTATGCGTCGCGTTCGTTAAATCCGGCAGAGAAAAAATATTCACAAATACAAAAAGAAGCGACAGCAATTATATACGGAGTAAGGAAATTCCATCAATACCTATATGGTAGGTCAGAACCTTTTGTGTTACGCACGGATCATAAACCGTTGACTACAATATTCGGAAAGAATCGCGGCATTCCTGAAGTATCGGCAAACCGATTACAGCGCTACGCAATTTTTCTGAGCGCGTACAATTATACAATTGAATTCATAAGAAGTGGCGCCAACTCAGCTGATTTCTTGTCGCGCGCGATAGCGGTGGTTGCGAGTGCGAGCGGGCGCGGTGTGGTCGCGGCGGAGAAGGGGGCGCGACCCGAGCTAGCTGCGTACGTTAACTTTGCTATAGAAGGGTGTTTGCCTCTCACGATGCAACAATTGCAGAATGAAACAGCTAAGGACTCGGTTTTAAGCAACGTGTCCAAGTATGTTATAGAAGGTTGGCCGGGGAAAGTTACCGACGCGGTAATTAAGCCGTATTATTTATGTCGCAACGAGATAGCCATAGAAAACGGTGTTTTAATGAGAGGGCATAAAGTAATCATTCCCGAGAAATGCCGAGGAATGATATTAAATGAGTTGCATAGTTCGCATTTTGGAATAGTAAAAATGAAAGCGGAGGCCCGTGCTAGGGTCTGGTTTCCGGGTATAGATGCCGCATTAGAAAGGTTAGCTGCAGAGTGTATGATTTGTGCTAAATTGCGTCCGTCCCCGCCGCGCGCGCAGCTTGCACCGTGGCCCCACCCACCTGCAGCATTCAATAGAATAAATATTGATTTTTTGGGCCCGATTCATAACAAAATGTTCCTGGTCATAGTGGATGCGTTTTCTAAGTGGGTCGAGTGTTATGTTATGAACAATGATATTACGACAAAGGCCGTTATTACGAAGTTATGTGATTTTATGTCTCGATTTGGTATTCCGAATACCATTGTAAGTGATAACGGTACATCGCTGACGTCACAGAGTTTTCGGGACTTCTGTGAATTGAACCACATAAGACACTTAGTTTCACCCGTTTTCCATCCCATGAGTAATGGCCAGGCGGAATCATTCGTCAAAATAATTAAGAAAGGCATTAAAACTTTTCTTTTATCGGGTAGTAAGGTGAATGATATTCAATGTCACCTATCAAAGTTTTTATTCGATTACCGTAATTCTAATAACACGACGACAGAAACCTCTCCAGCTCAACTAGTGTTCGGCCATAAACTTCGTTCAAGGTTAGATTTGTTTACACCTACCGATGCGCCCTTGTCAACGGAGTTATCTCAACTTGTCGAACGTAAACAGTGCTCACAGGTTAGAAACTACGGCGGCAAACAATACGTTGAATTTAAAGAAGGAGATAAGGTTTATGTGAAACAGTTTTCAAACAAAAACAAATTTACTTGGTTGGAAGGAGTGGTCCGGGAAAAGAAAGGAAGGGTTCTGTACAAAATTAAACTGTTGGACAGTAACAGGCAAGTTGTGCGGCATAAAAACCAGATTATTAAAAGCAAAGGAGATTTTCCGAACACTGGGAATCATGACACTACGGCCAGCACTTGGGACGTGACATTGCCAATGGAAGAAACTAGTAGTCAGAGCCCTGTGGAGTCTACAGGCCACCAGACACCACCTCGGACACCAGAGCCGCCTGCACAAGTGCCTGGCCCGACCAGCCCCGAGTTCCGAACTCCTCTACAGACTCCTGCGCCGCTGGTGACTAATATAGAAACAGAGAGCGAACCGCAAGCGCCGCCGTTAGTTAGCCGAAATCGCCGGAACAGGCCAGTGTTAGATTATAAGAAACTTTTCTAGGATTTTTTAAGGGGGGAAAGATGTTATATATGTAAATGGTGGTAGTTGTGGCTGCGACCACTTATAAGCAAGGTCAATACGAAGAATAGATCAGGGTGCATTCAACTACCGACTTGTCATTTGCTCCCGCATACACAACAGATAGATATATGTCTCACGTTCCTATTTCCATAAACCCGGAACCATTTTGCCGCTAACCCCCTCGAAATCGCCGATACGCCGTTCCCATTGGTTCTTTTTGGTCAAGTTTTTATCCAATAGGAACACTTTCGCGGGCGTTTGCGGCAATAGTCCAGGCTATTACCGCGAACGGCCGCGAAATTAAGGGCTTAACGTGCAACGCGTATGTATAGTGATTGCTTTACATGGAAAATTCGGCAAAAACATGTATCCAGTTGTTGCGTTAGGAAATAAATTAAAAAAAAGTATCTGTAACCAACCAGTTGATTTGATTTAGTTACAAAGGCTGCATCGAATTTCATTCTGTACGAGTCCATTTTTAATTGCACGGATTAATCGTAATGCGTGTATAGGCTTACCACACACACAAGCTTCACCACACTTTTAACTGTGCGTACTTAACCGAGGCCTGAGCGTACTTAACTGAACCGTGTGGTAGCGATCTTTTGACTTGCGCAGTCAAGTCGAAAATCGCCACCACTGTGCCGTGTGGTTGGCGCGGTGTAATTTTACCAACCACACGCGCGGTGTTCCGTGTTCAAGCCAAGTTCAAGTGCGTGTGGTAAGCCTATAAAGCAATTATTGCCGCACTTGACAAAGGTGAACTAAAGATCCTATTTTATACACCGTTCGAAAAAAAATAGCATTCAAATTTTAATAGTAAACAAGCAATTAATACATATATTTTTGCACTGGGATATTCAACTTTACGTAACAATAAATAAAGTTCACGCGCCACGCCACTGCCCGTACAGCACACACCAAACAGCTTTGACCCTTAGCAGAGATAACTCTCTATAGATTCCGTAGACGAGATGATCGAAACTCACAATGAATATAGCTTAAAAGAAATCTTTAAGGCCGCGGCCGCACTGCTAAGGCGACTGCGACGCGACGGCGACTATATGAACAAACTTTTACTTAATACATTCCACTACGGCGACTGATATACATTTGTTTGTTTTTACATCACCGTTAGCATCGCATTTTCCTTAGCAGTGTGGCTACATCTTTTAAATCAAGAAATATCATTGGCTTAAAGATCATTGACTCATTTCCAGGCCCGGCTAAGAGATAATAATGAAAGTCCAATGAGAACGCATTCAATTCTCTTTCGTTCTGTCTCAATCCCTCAATCCGCGATTTTCTCAAAGTTTCAATCAGAACAAACTCACAACGCGCTATCTACAGAGAGTCATCTCCGACCCTAAACAATACTCACTCAAACATGCAATTTAATTAAAATAATTTAATCTCAAACAAAACATCCAAATTTTCATTTAAAAACGATCACTGGATTTAAAACAAAATTCAATATATTCTTCGTAGAAACGACGCAATCGTTGACTACCGTCTTGAACAACTCCAAGAACTTGCTGGATGGCACTTTAGAAGTTAACGTTCCTCGGGCCTCTTTGCACTCTAAGCAGTGTATTTCATAAGCTTTTATGCTTAGAGCCTTAGTACCGATGCTGTAAGGTCCGTTTTCGTTTGACAACGTCCCTCTGAAGCGTATTTTGTCGTCCGCTCTTAGAAGGCGCGTGTAGTTGGTGAAGAAATGGTCGAAGAGTACTGAGATCTCGGCGTGACGTTTGAGTAAGCCGCCGCTAGCTTCCATTATTAATTTCACTTCATAGGTATATCTGTAAGGAAGGAAATTCGTTTTAAAATTTAATGAGCTGACTTCTTCTTTGATAGGTTGTCGTTCCGTTTACAATAGCTTTTATTTACTTTCACCATTTCAGACATGCAGGTCTAGCTTAAGCAACGCGACAACGGTATGTCAACTCTTTTTATCGAGACAGACGTATGTTCACACATAGCCTTGTCACGTTCTCGCACGACAAAAAGTGAATCATGTCGCACACACATGCTAGGGGCTTACTCCCAAGGACCACCACCAAAAGCAACAATATTTAAATACCAACAACCAGTAACAATATTTAAATGTTTATCACAACTGTCGCTAGTGGGGCTCGTTGGCACATAAAATTATTTTTTGTGCCACCAGCATACTGCCACCACTGGTGAAAATTACAGTCAAACTAATATAATTGTAACATAGAAAACTAATTTTTGAAAATACATAAACTGAGACGGAGCTTAACTACTTATATATCATTAATACTTATTTTCAAAATTATATATATTTTTTTATTATATTTACATTTAAATTCTGTAATAAGTTTAAGTTAAATTAAGCATGTTTACTGTAATATGTTGATTTTAATCAATAAACAATAATAATAATATATAATTACATTATAATGACAAATCGCTAAAAATAATAATTAATATTTTTGACCCTGTGTTTTGGGCACATTACATTGGTCTCAACAAGTAGTTTCGCGATTATTTTGTCATATTGACATTTTGAAATCATTTTTTTTTAAATTAACTTGTAGGTTCAACTGGGGCAAATGCGTCTGTAAGGCAATTGCGTCTTTCGGGAATTGCTGACAAACCCTTTATAAATTAGGCGCCACCTACATCTTTTTTATCGTTAGTTGCAATAATCTGTACTAGATGGCGTTAACTGCCTATTTCGTGAAGGTTTGTCAGTAATTCTCGAAAGTCGCAATTGCCCCACAGACGCATCTACCCCAGTTGACTTATAGAAAAAAAAATGAAATTATTAAAAAAATATACAAAAAAAGATGTGGGAATAAAGAGATTATACGAAAAACTGAGTAGAAATAAAAAAGTCAAACTTACTTATTCAAATTATTCAAATGGCAACTCTTCCCGCTCTGCCTCGCGACGCTGGTCACGAACCCACACTCCTTCCCCGACTGCCCTCCCTCCCGACACACGCTCGCAAACTCCTCCCCATAGTAACACTTCAAATACTCCTGCACTATACTCGGGAGCCAGCCAATCATATCGCTCCACGTGTTCTTCACATTGACTAGGCTCACTTCTTTGATATACCCGTCCCAATTGACACTAGCGCCATCTAGTACCGAGCACTTGATTTGCGTCGCCGCCATGTTGTAATCGCTCCATGACGGACTATTGCAATGGTAGTAGTAATCATCCCAGCTTATTTGGTATGCGTTTTCGTCGAAGTCTGTCATGAAATCATTTTTGAGAATGTTCTTTATGCATTGCTTCTCGTCGCCGACTAGTTCGATAAGGCTGGACGGGAGGCCGTCGTCTTGAACCGATATTAGGAATTGGTTGCAGAAATATACGAGCGTTATAAAGCCGATTGATAGCTGAAAAGTGAAATTGAAAAATAAATACCGTTTTGCTTCGTTTGCTCCATTTATACTAGGGTTCCTTGTGTCGGGGATAAAACGAGTTATTTTGCTAGTATTGGATTTTTCACAATTTGAATACGAAAGGGTGCAATTTGAGCTTTAAATATCTCTTATTTCTGCTTTTTTTTATGTAGAATAGGTCGGCGTTTGACCACCAACTCGCCTGATGTTAAGCGACGTTGCGGTCTAAGACGGAGCACGACGACCTATAAGGTACTTATTCACTCTAGCCTTGAAGTTTAGTAGAGTGAAGAAGTACAAAGACGGCAGTTGAGTGAGGCGCTACAAGTGCGCTACTGCTCAGATCCGTCTTCGGAACGGTTACACCAGACTACATCCCGAAACACGACTATCCATAACATGACTAATGAATAGAATTACCTATCTTGCCAACAATCTCCGGAAAAAAACTGGGTAATGTACACAAATATGGCGGACTGTCAAACAATGCAATTTTATACTTCAGAGCCAGTTCTCATTCTCATATTAGTACATTTTTTCATCAGACTAGGGAAAGGTAGTAAAAAGCGCCAGCGGTTTTACCCACCCCCACATGAGTTATTTCCGCACCGAACTTCATCCAATTCTGTCAATCTATTTAAGCCTGAAGTAAAAAATAAACATTCCAACTTTCACATTTATCTTCTCTACATAGTACAAAACAAATTCACTTTCCGCGTCAGTCCCTCTTTTTGTATACCCGCTAATTTCTCCTAAACCACACAACGGATTTTGATGTGGTTTTCACTAACAGCTAGTTTTTTTTACGGAAGTTTTACAGGTACCGCAAAAAACCGAGGCAGGTCACAAGATAATATATTTAGAAAAATTTGATAAAAACTCACCTGAAACGGCGTAACATATTTCCTAGTAACCTCAGTCTTGGCCAACAGACACGTCACCCCCAGACTCACACACAGACAAACAACAACCGACACAGCATACACTATCCTAGACAGCGTCATGTACTGAAGGAACGCTATAACAGGCAGCGTGACCGTTACAACACCGATCAAAGGAAGGAACAGGAACGAGCAAACCAACGCCAACGTCCCTCTTATAAGCCCATACGTCGTACAACCGTGCGAGCACATTATGAACATCTGCAACCAGCTCAGAGTCACGCAATGAGGCAGCGTGTACTTGAAAAACCCTTCCCAGTTACCCCTCTTAGCCATCAGGCACAGAATCGTTGGAATGAGCAGAGAGAAAAACATGCGCGCGTTCAAACAAAACTCGATGCTATTCCCTAGTATGTAAGACGGGTAATTCGATATGTGTAAATCTAAAAACCGCCAGCCCTGATGCACAACCGTGTCTTTCTCGTACGGATATTTAGCTAGTACATTTATACCGAAAGAAAGGAGCGCTAAAATGTCCGGGTAAGGACTCCTAGTCGTCCCGAACGAAAACAATGTAAGGAACATTAGAAAAAACGATAGCACGCAAAACTCAGAAAAAGGCACCCATTGAGTAGCTATAAAAGGATATAAAAATAGATTAATAAATAGCGCTAAGAAAAACTGAAGAAACGGCCCCAAATTGTTTCTAACGAACAAATTTTCAGACACATCCGGCTGCAGATTTCCATCGCTGTACCTCAGGAACAAACCTGACCATTTTCGAAAGTCCACAAACTGTCTTTTCGCATGCAGCATTTTAAACGTACACACGACCATAGCCACAAAACTGACATAATACAACACTAGAGGCACGAGATGATACAAATTTTCACTGTTAACCGATAGATAGGCGATCAAAATCATAGACAACTCAACATTGGACAACCTAAACGTGAAAGAACCAAAGTAGTACAAAAGTTTCAAGTATAAAACTTGTATGAAGACGATGGGGTGGAGAAAAGCTTTTTGTAATAGGGGTACGTGATCTAAAGCCTTGAGACTGGGGTCTGTGAGGGTGAGGTCCCGGGAGACGAGGGGCAGTTCCCCCTGGCAGTAGTCCACGGCGGCTGACACTAGGTTGTCAACTGTCAGGTTGCGGATGTCGTCGGATGACGTGCACGGGTCTGTGCATTCTGGAATTAGAAAAACGTATTAGTTTGGCTTATGTGTGCCTATAGGGGACGATTCATAATTATATTATGTCATACAACATATTTCATAACAACAATTTAGTTAGTTAATGTTTAAGAGTAAAGTGAACAGCAGGCTTATTATCTAAGTTAGCGATGAAACCAATGAAACCAAGATTGGTTATTTTTGACGGTTGAAGCGGATCGCGAGAGCGTTTCGTATTCCGTAGCGGCCATCATGGAGGATCGCGATCGCGAGCGCTGTGAAACAAATTGAATGAACAAATCCCCTTAATTTGACTTAAAATTGGTATTACGTAACTCCGTTGACAGCTCCAAGCAAATTAGGAAATGTCAAATGAAGACGGAAGCTAATCCGCCTCCGTTATCAAACCAAGAGTCGTATTAACGGAGAATTTGGAGTCTAAAACGCTGTAGATTCTAATCCTTATCAATGAATGTTGCATAGCCTCGGAATAGCTGCAGTCTTTTGTCTTTTTCGATTAGTTAAAATTTAAAAAAAAAAGACAACACTGTAAATAGGTATTGCTTGTGTTCCTGTGTATGTAAACTTGTGGAGATTGGAAGAGTAAGCTTTCGCCTATGTAATAGGAGTATTCTGTGTCTTTCCCGCCGAGCTGCAGAACGGGAGGAGAGTATTAGACGTCCAATGTAATTACAGCGAGATTTTGTTCTAAATATTTTCGCAGAAACCTAACCCTAAATTTAATAAGTTGGTGGACATCATTTATTTCTTTGGCAGTGTTAAGTACTGTATGGATTGCTATTATATGCAATTATGGGGGTTAGGTGATGTTCTATTGGTTCTCCTTCTCCAAAGAAGCTACAGCAGGCAACAAGCCTAAATCTAAATTAAAGAAAGTTTAATACTATGCTAAACCCTACGAAAACTTAGACCGCATAAATTACGTGCATGCATACAATTCACCAGTCACAAACGCAACAGTGATAATTATTGTTGTCTCGTCTGTTTGCTTGTTGTTGTATTTGGCCTATGTGCTGTGTACTAGAAATTAGAGTCATACTGCTTCTTCCTCATATAATTTCTAAACCAGAGAACAATTTTATGCTTGATTAATGAAGAAACTGTAATCTACATATGAACTGATACTTTTAATTAATATTTTAGCTTCTACAATTCACGTGAGGTCCCCCCGAGTAGTTGAATGTGTGTGATGGCTGCCACTACTGCATCTTCATTCCAAAACAGGCTAAGAAGAAGCACAACTCATTCTGTAGAAAGGATCTTTGAATGGTAAATATTACTTACCTAGTTTACAAAACATAATTATTACAAGCTTTTACTTACTTCACTTCCATAATATTATGTATCTTATTAAAAAATCTTGTAAGCAAGATTGACAAATGTGTTCATTGTGTGAACATAATACTTATGTGCATTATTTAATGTCATTTGCTACATAACTGGAGTCTTGTGTATGGCGACAGGCTTCTTCCTGTAACATTTGGTTCTAAATATTGTCAAGCGAATTGTGGTAATACATCTGAAAACTCTTTCAGGGACAGTGTGGTGATGTTATGTTATTTAGTTTCACCTCTTAGTTTCACATCAATAACTAAATCTTGCAAGCTAAAGACCCACTTCCCAGTGTGGGACTGAGCTGAAATTAAGGTTTAATATCCAAAAGGCAGTTATTGATGAATCATCATGCTTAAATTATTTACTTAACTGAAAATTATTTTTATTACAGAATCAGGGTTTTGACGGCATGTAATGCTTCACCACCTGGACTTCTGGCGAGTCTGGCAAGTAGGCAGTACAGAGCTGAGTCAAGTCCTTGGAGCTTGGAGGCTACCAAATCGCCGCCTGGATCATCGCGCTGACGCCTTCTGGAGTAGTCACTGGTGGAGGCTGAGTTTGTTTATAGAGGCTGACGGTGTACCCACTACCCTTGCCATAGACCCGTCCACAAGTGATGTTTTAACAAGACAGTGTAAATGTGACAGTGTTTTTTATCCACCTGTACATAGTCGAGAGTAACAGCTAGTTCATAATATTACTTAGTATGGGTTAAGATATCTTTATAAATTGTACTGTATTGTGTAAATTGTTGTTCATAATCTTTAGTTGTTTTATTGTTCTTGATAGCTATCAGTAGATATCATTTTACAACTTTGTATAATAGATTTCAATTGTAAGAAAACTATTTCCTAAAATTGAATTAATGTAATTTTACCAGGCATTTTGGTATAAAAATCAAATAGGAATTTGTTAATTATTACTATTTACCTACTGTTGTATTTTAAGCTTGGATTAATCAAGAAATAAAGACTCCATTGAGTTTGTGGCCAGTTCTTCTCTGTCACAATTATTTGAATCAGCAGAATAAAATATTGCATTCACATAAATTCTTGTTTGTATTTCAACAAACTCCTTATATTATTATGGGTATAGGGCAGAAAAACAATGACTATATAGAATATAATAAAATCAACATAGATAAGTACTTATTTATTTGTATGTACTCACACAAAACATTCATAATATTTGAAATAAACTAATACAATTCTATACATTCAACAATGTAGGTATAATAGTAGTATAATAGAACAGCAGTTTATTCTCAAACTGATTTGATAGTGAAGGTTTCTCGCATTAGTGTTGGTTAAGACTCACAATAGAATGTAATTGTGACTATGCATGCTAGCTTTGGGTTAATTCTTCCAGTCGCACCATCTGCATTACTGCTCTGGCCTGCAGGGTTGCTGCTCCTATGCAACTAGTTGCCTCTTCTCAATATCCATAGCCCAATATGGCCCACCGGCTGTGGACAGACATCAAAATTAATTACAAAACATGAAGGAACCTCTTTTCAAATTTCTTAAATCCACCTGTTTGAGTGTGAAGAAGTAACAAAGAAACACAAATATTCGCCTTTTTAATTTGGTAGGATTGCTGGTCATGTAATATTTAGCTGTAGTTTCTTAAAGAAAGCAGAATTGGTGCCAAGAAATTACATACAATTATAGTTATTGATGCTTTTTAAAAAACTTACTTACATCTCTCCATTTAATGCGTCTCCATTTAAAGCGTCTCCGAGTCTTCGCTACACCCGCACTTTACGCATTTAGGCGGTAAGTCAGTTCATCCCAAAGCTGGTGGGCCTGTAATTTCTCCAATGGGCCATTGTTACACAGCTGGGCAGTCGCTCTGAATCTCCGTCTGTTCTCCTCGAGGTAATCAAGGAAAACCTCTGTAACCTCTGAAAGTCCCACTGGCTGTCCACTACCTGCGTTGGTGCTGGTGATAATCATATCAAAATCTTGGTTTCAACACACATTACACTTTGATGTTTTCTTCAACTTCAACTGTTGGTCTAAGGCTCCTAAGAAGACACTGTCTTAACTCCGCCAATGTCACGTAGCCGTAGAATAGGCCATCAAACGCAGAGAACTTGTACGGTTTTTAAACTTAGATCTTGTTTATTTAGTTTTAATTGTTGATCACTGGTAATATTTTGTTTACAAATTTTCGAGTTCAGAAAACGCGCTAAAATCGAAATTATGTCCAAATGTCAGTTGTCAACGCTTTGAAGTTTACATTTTTTTCTAAATGTTTGCGTTTTGGTAATCCTTTGGCAATGCTTTTTGGAACTATTTAATTTTTTTATTATTAGCGTCTATATGTTAATAAATATTCGACATACATAGAGATATCAGAAGCAAAACGTTTATATTTGTAAAGAGACATCATTTTGTTCCATTTATTCAATTGTGGGCAAGCTTAAAAGCAAGCGCAGGAAATAAATTGTACGACCCCCCTTTTCAAACAACGAAACGTATGAAACCGTTCCATTTGCTTCATCTTTTGTCATTCGTTCGTAAGCGATCGCGATAGAAAAAGTTGCTTAATACCGAATTGCCGATCGTGATTAGGGAGGTCTTGCCTTCGCTATCATCACAATCCGCTTCATCGCTTTCACTACATAATAAGCCTGCAGGTACGAGTATCTCCTAGGCAAGCGTGTTACACCTTCGATCACGTCGACGCTTCCCATCAGGCGAGACAGTGGTCAAACGAATGCCTAGTTTGTTGTAAAAAAAGTTTTACATATTTCTTAACAACAATTTAGTAAGTTAGCAACATGAAATACATACAACAATAAACACAATTATTTCATCTCCTAGGAAATGCATACATGCCCGTTGCATGGTTTACCAATCAACGGACTTTGACGTGGTTTTCACCATCAGTTAGATTAATTTACTACATATTTTTTCACGGAAGGCCGTGAAAAATGATGTAGTAATTAATATGCCGTGCAAAGCTGGGGCGGGTCGCTAGTAATCACACTAACATTTGAAACATGCAAAAGTTTGGATAGATGTTTGTTACTCAATCACGCCAGAGCGGCTGAACGGGTCAGTCTGAAATTTGGCCCAGAGAAAGATTATAGTCTGGAATTGCACATAGAATATTTACAACTGCTGGGCACAGCTAATAAAGTAAAGTAAGTTAAAGTAAGTAAAGTTAAATAACTCCCTTAGCAAACTTTGTACAATTTCGGAATAGTTAGACAGTGTTTTGTCTTTTTCTTTCTTAAAAGGTTTTGAGCTCGATTGAAAAAGACAAAACACTGTCGAACTATTCCGACGCTATTCAACGTATTAACAACTTTCTTAACATTTGTAATTATTAAGCACTAGCTGCGCCCCGCGGTTTTACCCGCGGTTAAAAAGTATCCTATGTGCTATTCTAGATTATAGTCTATCTATGCCAAATTTCATTCAGATCTGTTCAAGTTAAACAGATCTGGATGAAATTTGGCAGAGATAGATAGATTAGTCTAGAATAGCACATAGGATACTTTTTAACCGCGGGTGAAACCGCAAGGCGCAGCTAGTATGTAACAAAGTAACAAATAAAAAAGCATCAGTATTATAAGTATAAAGATATACCTACAATATCGGATGACCTTATCAAGACTACAGGATCGCGCTGGATGCAGGCCACCAACCGGTCTTATTGGAGATCTATGGGGAGGCCTATGTCCAGCAGTGGACGTGGTATGGATGGATGGATGGATGGATGGATGGATGGATGGATGGATGGATGGATGGATGGATGGATGGATGGATGGATGGATGGATGGATGGATGGATGGATGGATGGATGGATGGATGGATGGATGGATGGATGGATGGATGGATGGATGGAGTATTAATTAATATTAAAAGAGCGGTACGTACTGTCCCCGGGCGCGTGCGGGCGCAGCGTGCCGTTCCCGCGCGCATCCCCGCCCTGCAGCCCCTCGAGCCGCGCCGGCGCGCCGTCCAGCGCGAGCTCCTCTGCGGACCATTACATTATCCTCACACCTGTCCCCAAGGGGCCGGCAGAGGTGTGTTACGTACAACACACTCCGCCGGACGGGGGCTGGCACAGGTGTATTACGACACACACACTTGTTCAGGCCCAAATGTGACAGGGGACGAGCCTGTCGCCATACACCGGGCTCCTTTCGATTTATTAAACAGACTTCTTGCATTTTTGACAATCTCACAGTTGACATTATGCTACATAGATGTAAAGCTGATTTTGGCATGCAGACTGATTTAAACTTCATGACGGCTGTGAAGTGCGCCGCAAGCGAGACTTTGCAGCGTCTTGCTTCTCTGACGCTCGCGTAAACCTTAGTTTTCGCTCCTGTGCTCCTGGCTGCATCGGTGACTCGGTTGGTAGTGAACCTGCCTTCTGAGTGTGGGGGCGTGGGTTCGATTCCCACCTAGGGCAAACATTCATGTGATGAACATTTGTGTTTGTTCTATGTCTGGGTGTTAATATCTATTTAAGTATGTGTTTAAAAATGATCTAAGTATGGATATCAGTCTCTGGCAGCCATAGTACAAGTTTTGCTAAGTTTGGGGTCAGGCGACCGTGTGTGGAAGTGTCCCAAATTTATTACTATTATTTATTATGAAATTTTTTTTTGTGCAGCGTTTCGCGCCTAGTCTGATTCTTAGCACCCCCTCACTAACCTGTCTCGTCATCCTCCGGCTCGTCGCTGTCCTCGCTCTCCTTCCTCAGAGTCGTGTTGCAGATCTCTCGTATCCGACGCTCCAGCTGGGCTGTCGTTATGTACTGCTCGCCGTTTGAAAGGCTGCAATAATATAGACAATAGACAATAATTTATTTCTAGCTAAAAAACACACAGAATACAGATAAAACTTAACAAAAAAAAGGGTGGAAACTTGGCTTTTTGCCAAAAACCGGCCGGTGCTGGCAGCTCAGCATATTGTATACATCGTTATTGTTATTCGGTCGATCTAGCTTGAAAGACGCTTCATGCCGCTGCATATAGTGCCTATCTATCAAAATAATAATATAAAAACCAAGCTTAAAAACCGACTCAACTTCATGCATGTAAACATTATTTAGACTTTTATTGACATGTCACGGTCAAGCATTTTCTAAAATGTCAACAAAAGCCTTCAAATTGTTTACATGGCATAAGGGGAAGTTGGTTTTTTTTTGGACTTTGCTTCTTATTCAGTTTATTTATCTGTTAGAAAAACATTGCGCCGACTACTAAAGCGACTTTAGCGCGTTTTGTACTGCGTAAACATGTACTGCAGGTGCCTAAACGTAATAAAGCTTTATTTAGTAAAAATATTTTTGTTAGGTGAGTAGAAATATATAATAAACTTCCTCAAACGATTAAAGAGACAGGAAATAATGACATTTTTAAATTTAGATTGAATAAGTTCCTAATTGATATGGCCTACTACTCTATAGGAGAGTTTTTTAAGAACGAAATTTTGTAATGGATAAGTATTAAATATTTTTGTTGTTTGACCTTTGCGATTGTCTCAAACTGTTAGCGTTTGAGTGTACATACCTCTATTGCATACCTAGGGTTTTGATGTAGTGATACTAGTATTAAATTTTATTATCAACTGTAATTATTTGACCTTTTTGACGTTGGGGGCCTCAGCCCACGTCCGTAGGAGTGTTCTCTGGTTCCCTACACGTGGTCCCCGAGTAGTGCTAACCGGGTAGCAAACTCTGGTGGGGGAGGCTTCGGCCGTGGCTAGTTACCACCCACCAGACCAAGCCATGCCGTGAAATGACCTAGTCGTGTTTCGGGATGTAGTCCGGTGTAACCGTTCCGAAGACGGGGCTGTAGCGCCTCACTCAACTGCCGTCTTTGTACTTCTTCACTCTAGTATACTTCAAGGCTAGAGTGAATAACGTGAATAAGTACCTTATAGGTCATCGTGCTCCATCTTAGACCACAACGTCGCTTAACATCAGGCGAGTTGGTGGTCAAACGCCGACCTATTCTACATTAAAAAAAAAACCTACATTATGGCAATAAAATTATTTAACTTTGACTTTGAAAGCGTCGGTGGCATGGTGTAAGGGACTCCCAACATCGGAGGCTCACCAAAGTACACCACAGACAATAGACTGCAGCTGAGCGCTCATGTAGTGTGTGGCTTATGACGGATTCGTCCACCGATTTGTACGGCTCGGCATGCAGCTCGTGGCTCGTCAAATAAATGACGAGCCTAACTCACCTGGCAAAGAGATCCCTCGCGGCCTTCCTCGCGACCGTCTCCTGTCGACTGGCGGCGAGGCACGACTTGGCGCGCACTATCGCCGCGCTGTCCTCATCGATGACCCCACTACGGATGCACCTGTAAAACCAAACAATATTTTTACAACTAAAAACTGTTTGACAAACTGATCAAGCCACCCTTCAAAAACAAACTGTATGGTCAATTAACTAGCCAGCGAGGAGCCATGCAGCAATAGCAAGCAAGTTCGTATAGGCCGTGGCTGACCCTGATGTCAGTTTCTATAGGCCGTCCGAAGGCCTCTCTTATAAATTTCACCTGCGGTCACTCATGCTAGGACTGACCGTGTTGTCCGTTACTTAACAACAACTTCGTTGTGAGCGCTTCGTTACTGAGACTATACGCGATTTCATTCTTATAATTTAAAAGCGATGATAGCCTTGAAGGCCCGCCTCTCAAGCCAGAGGGAGCGGGTTCAAACCCAGGTACATACAGGTTAACAGTTTACGGGCTTACGGGTTAATGAGTACGTATTTAACTATCGTCAGTGTAGAGCTAATGTCACTCCGTCCATAGGTTCTACCAGGGTAAGCGAATTAATAAAAGTCCTAACTAAATTTTACTCGTACTATTGTCCAATAAAAGAAACCTTAAAATACTTATTCTAACACGGGAGGCAGGAAAAAGGAGGAACCGATCTCACACACAAGTGTCCGGAGTGGCGAGCGCGGGGTAACTAACGGTGCAACCTAAAACTGCGGCGTAAACGCCCGCAGTTAGGTACCCCTACATACCGTATAGCCCGAAAGCGGCCTGTCCTTGACAATGGCATGGAATGCTAGAAATGAAAATCTCTCGCACGCAACTTGCGGGCCCAATCAACGAATGAAAACGGCTCTCGCATGCGGGCGCTAAGCATGAGGGTTTGAGGGTGCCCGCACCTCGAATGCGTCCCAACGACCATTGAAATTGAGCCGTTACTTACATAGTCTGTCCCAACTCCTCGCAAACCCTTTCCCATTTGATCTTCCAAGCCGCGAAATCCTCCACATTTCTACTCATTTATGAACATTTACAGATAAACTAAAAAACCGAAAATCCCTTTTAGGAGTAAGTATATAAAAAAGCGCGACCCAAACGCGTGAAAGCCAACCTGTAGCGCGTTAGAGAGTGCATGTTTTGTTTACCTCTTAAGTATAATAGAATTCGAAAACAATAATATGTTACCTCATTTCATTATGCCAGGAATTTCCTATATTTTCTTTCGTAGAATCGCTCTTGTGTAAATTGTTTTGATTGGAGTGCCATTATGACGTGACTCTGTCAACATTTGTTTTTTGTT
Source organism: Peribatodes rhomboidaria (assembly GCA_911728515.1). Lineage (NCBI taxonomy): Eukaryota > Metazoa > Arthropoda > Insecta > Lepidoptera > Geometridae > Peribatodes > Peribatodes rhomboidaria. The sequence goes on from OU452190.1 coordinate 8,158,838, forward strand.
GATGGCGAAGAATAGTTTGAATGGATAAAGCAAGAGGTTTCTCTCATTACATAATCATATACATTGGCCCGGTGATATCTACAAGAGCTAATTAATAGATGTTGATTGCATCTGCGCTCGAGGGTAAACAAGGCATACGGGAGCCAAAGATACGGCCACACTTGTGGCAGATAAATTGGGTTTACGACGAAGGTGTCAGCTGGTTGGTCTCCCGTTGGTGCCTAATGTTTCCAACCAGGCATCGTCGTACAACACACACCATCTCCTGTCGCTTTTCTCTATTGAACGCGGTCTTCTGCGATAAGCTGCCAATCGAATACTCCCTATATTACAGCAGGACATATCTCGCTTTATGTTGTCTCATTTCATAAATAAATGATAAAGCCTACTTTAAACCTTTCAAGCGCTAATGTCGCGAATAAGTGAGAAGCGTTAGCGTGCTGTGTACGCCATCTATAGTTGACGAACAATGCACCCCAGTCAAATCTATATCTACTATAGTAGCCCCGAACGGAGACTTCGTATATCTCTAAAACTTCTCGTCCGATTTAGCTCATACAATACAATACAATACAATAAGCCTTTTATCCTGAACCTTAAATTTCTGAAGAAACCGCTAAGCTTTACAAAATGTCTCTCAGTTCAGTGTGCCTCTTGGCATAGGCCTCCTCTAACATCTTCCACTGATTTCTGCCTCTAGCCACTCTTCTCCAGTTGGGACCTGCAGTTAATTTTATTTCATCTTCCCATCTCTTCCCTTGTCTTCCTCTATTCCTTTTACCATCTCTAGGGTGCCATTCTGTCTGGGTCATCTTGCTCCATATATTTATAGATTATAGATTTAGCTCATATTTAAACTTAAAAATTGCATTGAAATTAGCTACTTGCCAGTCATGTAGCAGATGATATACAATATGCACATATATTTAAAAAAAATGGTGTGAATATGCCTTATAGAAGTAGGTTTAGTGTTACAAGTATTTACCTTCGCAACATTCTCCTAGCTTCTGGGTGGGCTTGCTCTGTGGCACAAATCAGCCATTCCAATGCCTGCTTGAAGTTCGAAATTTTGTCCGCCTCTAATTCTGTAAAAGGCAAAATCAAATAATTTCACTACAGTCCCTAGAAATATCTCATAACATTAGTAATACCAAGCAATAACTAGCTAAGAACGTTATTGTTGTAGACTTTGTTCTGACAACAGAGCTAAAGATCTCAACAGCGCAAATGAGAACCAACATGACGAAACAAAAATCTTAGAGCTTTTAGATTTAATTAGAATCATTGATTTTACAAATTTGTGTGGTAATATGTAGTTCATCATTTCCACACTTTGAAGAAAGATCAGGACAAAACTATCCGAAACCATCGACTTATAGTAGAAGAGAAAGATGTGTACCAGGATCACAGCAAGTGGAAAGAAGAGGTCTATGCCTACGGAAAAGAGGCCTAAAGAGGTGTGTCAATATACATTATGTGTATGTATCATTTCTAACAGTGGCTTCTGTGAATGAACTTACCACATTTTTCATCTAGCAACTGCTTTGCAAGTACAACTTGAGACTCAGCACAGCCGTCTTCGGCGAGCTGGTTGCGCAGCCTCCTCAGCGAACCTTGTGGTCCATCTGGAGCAAGAGATGCTTTAGAAAGTATACTCATACTACTCCAGACAATACATAAGCTATAATTTAACCAGTTTTCTTATGCTCTATTTATGCTGCGAAAGGTCACCAATGAAAAAAAAACTCTTTATTAAGCACATATCATGCAGATATGGATCTACGCTAAGATATGGAGTCCTATTTTGGGCAAATAGTATGGGAAAGCACTCAGTATTTAAAGCGCAGAAGAGATGTGTTCGAGCAATTTGTGGACTTATAAGCAACGGGACACATGTAACCATTCTGAAAAAAACTAATATTGCTAACTCTTCTTTTGAAATATATCTAAGAATCAGCCATCCTTGTAAGAAATAATTTCAATGACTACGACAACCTATACGAAAGCACACTATGTGCGCCAAAACGTAGGCTAGCACTGTATAGGAAAAGAACTTTTGTAATGAGGGTTGACATCTTTAAAAAGTTACCACAGACTTTGAAAGATTTTCAAAGTAATAATGTTTTTTAAATGTAAGAATTTACTAATTGATAAAGAATATGTTTACACATACAATTGACAAATTTCCAAAGGATAAAATGGATATAATATAATTCTTTGACATGTTATTTAATTATTTGCTAAAATAATATTATTTTTGGAATATTTTACAGTATTAATGTGTGTGTGACATTTAAACTTAGTAGCAGTACAGTAAAACATAGTAGTAGTAGCGCATACATACATTTCGGCGATTCATTTTTATTTCTATAGATAATTTTCACATTTAAAAAACACTTAAGTTTATATTTATTTGTTTAATTTATTTATTTAATTATAGGCGAGCAGCTTAGGGCTGATGTGCCTACATCACACTGTGTTGAATTAAAATTGTCCAAATTCACTAAAAGTTCACACAAAAATAGTTTTTATCATTAGATTTAAATGTTTGTCAGAGACATTTGCTTGAGTAATAGAGTGCTTTATTGGTCTTATAACAAAATGTTACACTGGGCAAGTCAATTACAGATTTTTGAATGTGCAATATATATGGGGCGTGGGTTCGATTCCCACCTAGGGCAAACATTTATGTGATGAACATTTGTGTTTGTTCTATGTCTGGGTGTTAATATCTATTTAAGTATGTATTTAAAACTATCTAAGTATGTATATCAGTCTCTGGCAGCCATAGCACAAGCTTTGCTTAGTTTGGGTTCAGGCGACCGTGTGTGGAAGTGTCCTGAATTTATTATATTATTATTATATAATATTTTTAAAATGTCTAATATAATTTATTCTAATTTAATCAATTTTTAAGAATGAAGATTCTGTTAGTCGCATATTCATAAATTCATTCAGTGAATAGCTTTCGGCTATTTTCTATTATTTATTTATATTTTTATAATTCAGCTTTCAATAATTCAATAATTCAGCTTTCGGTGCAACAAGCCATCAAGCCGGTTCTTAAATGAGAATGTGGCGAGCAGTATTTGTGTTGGCTGATACACGCTTGATCTTCATGCTATGGCTTCTGACATTCATCTTATTAAAAACAAAGTTTTTATTTTTAGTACATGAGTACAAGGTGAGGTCAGTGTGGCTAAGTTTCGCATATATTTCGCAAAGTTAAATTGTATTTCATTCATTTTCTATCTTCTAAAAGCCTTGGTAAATCCAAATATATTGAATTATGTGGAATTTTATGAATTTTCGGATTTTATTTTTATCATAATCAAAACACATTTCTTCAGTCAAAAACAGTAATTTTAACAAACAATCCTCCTATTGTTTGAATGGGCTGAGCATCTGCCAGTTTTTTAAATGTTGTACGCTACGGCTTAATAAAATTTAGGACGCTAGTTGAACGGCGCCATTTAGTAAAATGGCTAGGCTGTTAATTGATTGGCTGATTAAGCATGTTGGCTGTGACATTATTAACCACATATTTAGAATTATAATTGAATAAAGTTTTCAAAGTCAAAAGTCAAAGTCAAAATGTTTTTATTCAATTTAGGTATCAAAGATACACTTATGAACGTCAAAGTTATTTAAATAGACTCGACCGCCTTGTTCGGATAAAAAGCCTCTACTCAGAAGAACAGGCAAGAAACTGAGGGGCATTATTTTTTCAAATAATAAATAAATTAGTCTCACAAATTTTGGCTTACAACTAGGTAATATCTATAAATATTAGTGGCTACTTGGCGGAAGTGGAAGGCTCCAGACATCTTTATCTTCTAAATAATTCTTAACCTTATAATATCCTCTTTTCATTAATGTAGTTTTTACATGTGATTTGAATTTTCCCTCGGTGAGCCCTGTTATATTTTTCGGGATTTTATTGTAAAAACTAACGCAGTTGCCTAAAAATGACTTTCTTGACTTAGTCAGTCTAAATCTCTGTACAGCTATCCTATCCTTATTTCTAGTGTTATAATTGTGATAGTCACTGTTCAATTTAAATTTATGTAGATTATTTTCCCGGTAGATATGTGGAAGACCTGAGACAAAGGGTAGTTGCCTTAATTGGTGTGTTTGGTCTTGCTCTCTATATGGTCTTCCCCACTCTGATCTTATGTACCTAGACTAGATCCTAATAAATTCTTCAAAAAATTGAAATGTGGAAATATGTAGGTAAAGCAGGGAGGTGCCTACTTACTTATATGAATTTTACAATGTTTTTAATTCATTAAAAAAATTGTGACCCACCCAGTTAGGTAGGGTAAGTCTTCTTACGTAGCAAATAAAATAATTATGATAAATGGGTAAGAAACTCATATACGAGCAAGAACCAGTTTAATGAAAGCAACGTTGTACAGATTTAAGCTAGGTTTTGTTAAATATCACCAGGTGCAGGACAGGTTCTAAAAACAGGCAAAAGTTGAAGCGAAAAACCGCAAGGACATCAAGTTTTCGTAATTTCGTGCAATATTTTACTTACCATGAATGTTCCAACGTTTGCGACCTATTGGCATTTCCTTTATCATATAAAACTCTCGATAATAACTAAAGCAGTTGTGGAAATAATGGTGATATTTTAGTCAAACTCTTTGCAAAATTTTGTTTGGAAATTCGCGATTTTGTTATTTTTGTGCCGAATTTGTCAATTTACGTCAAAGTCACTTTTTTTTTCGCGAATATAATGCAAAACGAAACGCTCTATCAGCCGCGCACTGCTAGAACAAACCAAGTTTGTAGACAAAATTATTTTTCATCCGAGATAATGTTGTGGTTTTTAATTTAATTCCAATATCCCGTAATCAAATTGAATATTTATTTAGAAATCAATTAAGTACTTAATCCAGTTTGCTGCGTTGTCTTCTACACCTACGCCGAACTCCCACGCAAAGAAATATCAAAATACCCACGCATCGCTCCACATTTAATAACTCTGTTTCATCATAAAGGGATCTTACTAAAATAGATTTTCAGGAGAAAAAACGTTTCCTGCTGCCTTCCTATTCAATAGTCCAAAAATAAAACTTAAGTAGCTTTAAAAATCGTAAAAATAAAATTATTCCTTTGGTGAAGTTTGGGTAAAAGAACTAAACGGAACGGATCTAAAGGTAACCATTCACCATCTTGATAGCATCCTTCATGTCGTCGCATGTCATTGTCGCTTCATGCATAAGTAAATGTTGTCGCATCCTGCATCACGTCTGGAAATGACGTGAAGGATATAATTGTTATCATACGTGCAGGATGCTAGGCAGGATGGTGTGTGAGTGTACTGCAAGCCATGAAGTTTTAGGTACGAGCCACGAAGTTACCTTTAACGTCGTGCTGCAAGCAGTACTGGAAGACAGGATGGTGAATGGTAGCTTTACTAAACGTATTTTTTTTAACTTCACCCATAGGGCTTGACTAGAGCCAACATGGTTATACCACCTACTAAATTCATAATGTTTGTCGTTAGTCGTTAATTCTATGATGAAGATCAATGATCTTAATATTTAATGAATCGTCCCATTTTCCTGTTTTGGCAATACCAACGTGGAACCCAAAAAAAAACGTCATGTATTTGTATTAATTTCTAAAACTTATGATCCTTCGAGTGTTAGTGTATTATTATTGGATCCTCTACCTTCTTCTTACCGGTTCTTAACGTGCACGTTAAGAATATACAAACACTCTACGCATAAAGTTCATGGCTTCATTCAAATACGGGAGGTATTCATCCCTAAACCGTCTAACTAATTTTCATCTCATGCATCATCACCTCTACCTCATCATCGTTATCGTCATCGTCTTAACTACGATATTTAGAATCTTAAAGTTTCTGACTGAAGGATATAGTATCCGTGGTCACGATTCCGGAAAATCATTATTAATTAAAAAAACTCGCCCGGACAAAGAGTGAAAAATCAAAAATAACGAAAATTAAATTATCTAACTCAAAATCGTGGGGCATTACCACAAGCTTATATCAGAATTTCGGTTTAATGTACGTACTATCGAAAACAAAATGCTCACGCCAAGATTCAAGCTAATTCAAGACGACAGCCATGTTTATATTGACGTGCATGCGCCGTACACAAACATTGGTGATACAGAGATAGACGTCGACGGAGAAAACTTTCTTTTCGTCTCCACCCCTTATTTTCTTCGTCTTCGACTGCCAGGGAGGATCTTAGACAATGAACAGTCCAAAGGTTCGTATGTATGCGACTCTGGAGAATTTAACCTAACCTTCGTCAAAGAGACGCCTGGCGAGCACTTCGAGAATCTAGACATGATTACAAGCTTGCTTGCTCCTAGAGATATCCCAGACATAAATCCGAACCTCGTCGAAATGCTCGAAGAAGGTGGCATCACGTTGGAAAATGATGAACCACCAAGTGAGAACAAGTACACCTATGGATTTGCTAATAAAATAACTACTGAGTTTAGTAACATAGGCAGTGAATTCCCGCAGATATTTGAATTGAAAACACCCGAGTGTGTTACTATTGAAGAACGTAATGTCATGAGAATTAAGCATGAAGACAACAAATTCTCTGCTGACCATTACATGGCTGACTACTTTGATCATGAATTGCTGGAGCCATATCAATCAGTGAAAATGACTTGGAACAATCCCGACTTCAACAAAGATGTACAATTCACAGATGAAGAAGTTAGCATCTTGAAAGAATTGCCAAACAAAAACTACTTGCTCACTAAGTTTGAATACATTCAAGTGATGCTTGGACTAGTTGACATTTTGTTTGCTTATTGCTATGACAAGCGAACAACTTTAAACGAAAGTACTGTTGAGTCAAGTTGGACGATAAACAAGCTCTCATCAACCCTGAGTTGGTTCAGTACTTTCAAAGACATAGATGAAGTCTTAAGAGCATGTTACCGCAGAGCGCTGATCTTTCCTATATTTCGGAACTTTGAACTCTGTGACAAAGTAAAGAATGATCTTGTAACATTATTAAAACGAGGAAAGAAATTCTCCATAAAATGCATGATCCAGATCCATCAAATGTTCAATACCAGCAATGATGCTCGGTATATTCTCAACCAACTGTACATCAAGGACTATTTAATATTCCTACAAAAATGTAGAAATGAGGAGATAGATGAGCTTTGTAACAACATTTTCAACATTGAAATTAAGAAAGAAGACCTTGATTTAGATTTAGCAGAATTAGAAGAAGCGGCAAACTTCGTTCAACAAGAAGAGGCTAATATAGTGGAAAATGAAATGGCTGTTCGAATGGCTTCTATGGCGCTTATACCAGATTTGGTTAAAAACAACATGTCCGACATTGATGAGAGTGATGAAAGTTCGTCGGACAGCAGCGATGAATCATCTTCAGATGATGATCTGGATAGTGATGATGACCCCTCCTGACTAACAAAGGGGAGGAAGGCTCCCAATTCTCACTGCCTATAGGCCGGATATAACTCTTGTGGACTCTTTACTCAATATGGTCAAAACATACATCAGTGAAATTGTACCAAGAAAAAATCACATTTATTGGTCTAAGTGCTAGCAATTTCTGAGATAGCCAATATGAAAGCTTTGTCTTAGATTTCTTTCTCAAACTTTGGTGTGTTTTTGTTTTTGTCTGTAACAGGAAACTGCGATGATGGATGTTGAACATTAGGCTACGACTTGCCACACAAGTTTTACAATGGCATTAACTTTGCCGTTTGACGGTAATGGGCATTGGACTGGACCATTCAAATGTGGCCACCAAATTTATGTCATTAATTTTAAAGCATTAATTATCGGAAATATTCATGTGATGATAGGCTTTAACATTTCCTATTAGTGTAGCTGTGTTTCTTATTATGAACACATGCTGTCCCGCTTACCTGCATAGCACAAGGTGGTTGGTGTGAGCTGGATAGCATGTCAAAAACATGATGGAAAATCCATAACAAAACTGCTGTTATGCTGTTACGCTAATGTTATGCTAAGCCAAATTGTACTCATCTTGATGTAAGCATTGCGAAATACCAAAAAAACAAATTGATTCTAATTTTTTGTCCTTTATCAATTTTCTGTAGAATATGTAACTGGTTAATTTCTAGGGATTTCACAGTGGTTAAATTTGTACATAGTGTTGGTTAAAAACAATGACTCTCTAACTACTTAGCTCAGCAGTTACGTCAAGCCCAGTATTATGGGCCCACTGTCGTCGTTTGTCTCACTGCTTTAGTATATGTTACAATAGTAAACTGTTTTAAATGTCTATAATTAGGGTTAATTCATAGGCAGTAGTATTTTAACCAAACTTTTATGAATTGGCCCTAAGCATTAAGTATGTATAGAAATAGATTCTACATGATGAATGCAAGTTATATAAGTATTAATTATGCATTTAATAAAACAATCTCAAACTGGTGTATAAATTTAAGTGAGATTGTCTTCAATGCTTTCGTAAACCACTCATCAAATTGGAATCTCCCTTGTGAAGTACGCCCCTTGGGGTATTATTCCATCCATCAAAGTGAACAACTTTTAGAACATATGAAGTCTAATTTTTATAGATTATATGATTACTATTCACATGATCAATTTTGTAAATGCGAAGCCATTGGGACCTCTGCTTTGAGCCCTAAACTTGCGAGACTGAAGGCCAAACATTACCACACCGGATATAGAGACTCCGGTAGTTAATAATAATAAAAATTGTCTAATGCTGCCAGTTGGTCGTATTTGGACCAATCCTAAGTCTTAGGGATCAAGACACCAATGTGTGTAGTGTATCAATCTTTGGACATAAAGTTGTTATTAAATCCAATGTCACGCTGACACAGTAGTAAGGTAATTTGAGCCATTTTAAATTGTAGTTAAGCTTGGATCACGGATTATACTGTCAATGGCTTGGACCCAATGCTAAAACAATGTGAGGCCTAGGCATAAGTTAGTGTTTAATTTTTGATGTTACGTACCAAAACATACTTAAGAAAAAAATCTTTAACAATTATATGGATCCTCTGATACTGGAGCAAATAAGTACCTAGGTAATTCATTTCTTATATCTAGATGTCTATTTTATGATTACCTACCTACCTACCTACCGCTTTTTTATTCGTATGCAAAATCATGCTAATCAAATGTAAATGTATAAGTTTAAAAATATAAGTAACTATGTAATTGTATTATGTAAATCTGAAGCTTTTAATATAAGTACCACTAAATATCCACGAATTCGATGTAATAAACCAGCTTAGCATAAGGGGGTGTTCAGATGACCTGCGCCGATCATGCACAGGGGGCCTCATGACATCTTATTGCCATGATTGTTGTTTTGTTTTCGACACTGCGCGACCGCGAATCGTATCGCTGCGCATTAAAGTTCATACTTAATGCGCAACGATACGATTCGCGGTCACTTAGCGTCGAAAACAGAACGTACGCCACGAGCAAAATTCGCGCCCGCGCGGAGCGTGAAGGTGGCGCGGCAGACCGTGGCGTGTGCGGTTGAACTTTGATAAATGCAATTTGAGATATATCAATGTGTCTTATGACTCAGATTATTTGCAACAAACTTCAAATCGCGATGCGCTTTGAAATTTTCAGGACGCGCGTGGTGTGCGCGTAGGGGGCGTTGTCATCTGAACGCGGCCTGAGTCAATTTAGCCAAGTACAGTAACATTAATTATTGTGTGATATAGGTAAGGTTTTTTCTTCGCTCCTTTTCGGTTTTCCCAAATTTTTCGGGACGAAATGAAATAGATATTCTATGTTCAGTTGCCGCACCTAATACCTTTTGTGTGTAATTATATTATATTATACTCATGTAATTGTAAACTTATGTATGTATTACTTACTCTATTGTTAGCGTGAATAATAAAGAGTATAATTATCCATCAATATCCGTTTCAGTACTGAATACGTCCAAGTCCAACCTAATGAATTGAGTAAATAATTATAGCCAAAAAGGAGCTGTCTCTCGTCAAACGACTGCACTTATGGACTGGCATATTTGTGCAAATAGGTACGTGCACAAAATGTCAAATGCAAATCAACGCCTCAGAAAACATAGTTTAGAGCAGGCATGAGAAATGCTTCCATTTCCTCCCCGAGGAAAAAGTACTTATCAGGCAAAAAATGTGTTACAGGTGCAAACGTTTCTCAACTTTCTGTTTAGAGCGCCAGAACGCGATGGCGCGGGATACCATTTGTAACCAGCCTTGAATTGTTGATTTCCAGTCAAAACTCCCCATTTCTTCTGAAAGGATTGTGGTGTTGCTAAGTTTGGTCAGCGCTTTTTTTTGCCCTATTTTAGGGAATTTGGCGCCGCATGTCTGTTTTGAGATTAGCTATTTGTAGGTGCAGGGCTTTTTTGTTATTTGGTTTTTATTTTTGCGTAGTAAAGCCCGGGCTCCATAGCAATTTCTGCCTCCTGTCACGTGTGGCTAATCCGGCACTGGATGCCACAGGATTGTTTGGCATGCTGCGAGATGCCACAAAGGATCCTTCGGCACTCCGCGAGTTGCCACAGAATCCATCGTTCGGGGGCATGCCGAAGTGCCGAAGCGTGCCTTGCCGCGCCTTAAGTTACGTAGGAAATATAGACGAAATTTATAATTTACCAAAAAATACTTGGTAAATCCTGTGTCAAAAATTCCGGTTCATCACCGCGGTGGTAAAAACAGCGTGACCAGCGGAAATTATATTCCTGTGAGCGCCGGCACTCAGTGAGAAGTAGGTACAATTCCATGAAGACGCAGCGCTACCCGCGAATTCACGACCTTGGCAAGCCATCTGTACCTACTTTATCTGATAAAATATGCTACAATACTTTATAACATTATACTCACCTAGGTAGGTATAAATGGTCTGGTATAAACTGCACATTTTTGAAGAAACCTACAGTTTACTGAAGATAATTGGGCGAATAAGTTTATCAACATACAATCTTGATTTGAGATCATACAATTATTTTTAGGAAAACATGATCGTGCTAATATTAATGGTGTTAGTGGTATTATGTGTTAACGCGTTAAAGCCGAAAAAAGTGAAGCCTCCGCTAGTTGACGGTGCCCTGCCCATCGTGGGGCATACATTTACTTTCATAAAAGATCCTACAGGTTTGTATCACCGACTGAGGGAGCAAAAACCACAGCATGCCAAGCAAGTGAAAAAATCTTCTCATCATTTCAGAACGTGACAAAGTTACCTACGTGTAAATTTATGTATTATTAAATTATAGCAAAATATTGATTTGTCAAAAACTGCTTGACCGATTTCCATAAAATTTATATGGGACTACCTCGGGAGTCGGTATGTAAACCCTTTCGAATTAAAATGATTATTTTGAGCCAAAAAAACACATGGACACGAACATAGAAACTCTACCTATTATTTGCAAGTCGATAAAAAAAATGTATATTAAGGAGATTGTGGCGTATTCGAGCGCATGTCCCTAATATTTGGTTTTATTTCAAGTGCTTTTAGAGTTCAAAGCTTTTCCAATGGATAAGTACATAACATAATTATGTATAATTTAACACGTATAGGTAAATATTTACTCTAGGAATAAAATGTTTTTTTTTTCAACAAAATCGGAGTTTAACATTTTGAGTTTCGGTTGTTTCAGTTGGGGCAATTGCGTCTGCTACCACGGGGAAATTGCGTTTATATTACGCATTTACCTAAGATTTACTTACCTTCAGATATCCTAAGCATTTTATTTTTAACCTACTTCAAAAAAAGGAGGCTATTAATCCGATCCGTAGGTATCCGTCGGTAGCTATGTAATACTATTATTTTTGCAAAATGTTCGTGAATGTACCCGTATGTCCATTAGTAGCCGTCTTTTTAATTTTTTGTTATACATATATTTACCTACTGGTTATATACTAATACAAAAAATATGTTACTTGTCTCAATTAAATTAGAAATTATTAATGTTACTACGGACGATATATTTACTCTAATTCGAAAGTCGAGTAAAAACTCAAATGTTACTCGTGGTCTTACGTCACAAGCGTCTTATTGAACCCTGAGCGTACGAGGGACTCTGGAATCATGTAGAGTCCTGAGTAAAGCGAGGATTCAACCCGCCCACGACGAAGACACTGCTTTAACCCAGAGGCGAATACTCTACTTTTCACACCTTTTCACACCACTTTTTATTGCCTCGCAGGCAATAAAAAGGAACTGAGATAACATCGGTTTTTAGAGTTTTTGCTAGAAACCAAAAAGGAGACGTCGTGACTTTGTAGGTTAAATTATTTTCTGAAACTTGTGATTCTTCGAGTGTTAAAGGGCAACATGTTGCATTATTAACTTTTATCCGTTAGTTAACGTACCTACACGAGTGTAGGCTAATGGCACAAACATTGCGAAACGCGACTTTTCGTGTTCCCTGCAAAATTCCATTTTTAAGGGGAATGATTTATCGTTGCAACCTCTTGGTTATCATTACAACTAAGAAATACGTAATTTACTAGCAAAAATGAGAAGAAATAAAACAACATTATTTTTTTATGCACTTGCGTTTGTTTTTTTTTTTCAGTAGTGGCCAGTTCGATTTTCGAATAACTCGTCCCTTTGCTAAGTTTTTACTTAATTTAAACCTCTTTGCTCGGAAACTCCTTTGGGAGTTTCATACAATATTATCTCCCTTGGAAGACAATGCCTTGCTTGACGTTGAGTCTACGTGATTTGTCGTTGTCGAGCAGGTGGTATGAAAAATTTTTTGCACCCCTGATAATATTCATTGGGCAAATTATGCGTCTAAAAAAAGGGGAAAAGTTGACGCATTAGACTCATTAATGAATCATCTTCATCTGCATCATCTTGATATATTTGAAACAGTCTACATTTTTCTACAATGGTTGTTGAAAAAATATGGACCAAACTTTTAAAATCGAATTTACTTACTCATACAACGAAAAATGGTCATCATTTAAAAACAAGGTAGGGCAAATGCGTCGAAAAATACACCTATTGAAAAAAAAACATGTCTTCAACAGTTGAACAATTGTAAAATAAAGGCCAAAAATGGTTTTTATTGATGATGTTTTATTATGATGGACTTTTGATGGACACAATCATCATAATTATAAGTATGTTGCCTAGACACAATAGCTTATCGACACAACTGAGTGTAAAAAAAATATAACGCAATTACCCGGGTTGACCTTATCTACAAAATTTACTAGCAAGGCAGGTCAAATGAAAGCTTGGTAAAAGCTAGCAGGATGCGGAGGAAAAGATTGACAGTTGATGCATTTAAATTGACGATAGAAGCTTCTGCCTTACCATCTTCATCCGCATCCGCATCTTCAGGGCATCGCTGACAGTCTATCGACCGCGATACAGCCAGCTGACTTTTTTATTACTTCAAGATATTGGGTAAGCTTTTTATAATACTATTTTCAAACGTGAGGATATGTCTGAAAAAAAAAACGTTTTTGGGAGGCTACTGCTGCTCAACCCACCAATGGATTCAGGGTCGGACTGGCCATTTAGTCAGGGTGGCATTTGCCAGCCGGGCTCCAGCCGGCGCGGGCCCCCATCGGACTTGGCTTGTGGGGCTTGCCGCAAGCCAGACGGTAGGTAGATTGGGGGCTACACCCCGTCTCGGCCCCTGGCTTGTGGGGAGCCACCCGGGCCTTTACAGCTCAGTCCGACCCTGAACGGATAAACAGCTGACGACCACTACGCTTCATGATAAATCTACGAGTATCTTAACTTTAACATTGTAGGTACAAGTCGTCCGTGAGGAAATGATTGACCAAATTTGTTCCTGGCTCGGGGGCTAGTAGATACCTTCTCGTCGTAAGAAAACAAATGGTTTTATCTAAGTTTAATAAAATCAACTAAGTAGGTACCTAAGTACCTAGGTAGGTATGCGACGGTTAAAAATTAAATTGTTTGTTCCTACAAGCTCTAAAGTTGTATTCCTGTTATTTTTCGTTAATTTGTCGAAGAGTTTTAGGAGGTCATATTTGCCTAGTGGAATCACCATCGTCGGCTTTATATCTGAGTCTTCAATTTGTCTAATAATTGTCGTTGGGATTAATTTTCTCCTTAACAATCGGGGAGTTGAGGAGCTCAAATCATCGCTTTCTCTTCGTCTCCGTTTGAGATTACTGGGGGCTGATGTAGTAGACGTCGTCGTAGTACTCGTAGTACTAGGCGTGCTCTCGTAATCTGAAATGCAACATTTTTTCAAACATAAATAGAGGTAATTGCTCGCTCGGTCGATAAGGTAGGAAACATGGATCACCCTGGAGCCGGGGTTTTAGAATACGGCTTCGGTATCCCCTGCCCGTCGTAAGAGCCGACTAAAGGGGGACCTTTGGGCTCGTAGGTGGGCAGATTTGGGGATCTGACCACCCTACCAAACGAGCGAGCCCGGGGAAGACAACGGTGTGGCGTGGCCTGCATCGTTGTGGTGAGAGACAGGAGACCAATCTCTGGGAAAGGTACTGTTGCAGGCAACGTGCTAGGGGGGCACCGGTGCGGTCCTATGGAGATCCCGGTGCCCTCTTGCCATGCACAGAGGATGGCCGCCGAGGGGGTTTTAGTGGGTCAATCCCCACATAACCCGGATGCACCCTAATACATCCGGGCATCTTTTTGAAGATTTCCCCCCCGCCAACAAAAAAAAGGAAACGTGGTGCCATGTCACCTGTACGGGTGAGTGAGCGCGTCGCTCTAGTCGCGCTGCAGTCACGCGGACGGGCCGCGTGACCGGCTTCCGAGAATCGATTCTGGCGTATGGTCCAAGCGCTAGAACGTTTGGTGTGTGATACATAGCTCACCCTCAGTTGCCATAGCTGTGGTACCCTCAGCTAAGTCAAAATAACCAAAAACGTACCTACCTTGATAAAATTACTTTCTCTTAAGTCAAGCCCCCTTCAAGCCAAAATCCGCCACTGCTTGTCTAAATGCTTACCTGAGGGATGCAGCGGCATCCGCGCTACGTTGAGCCTCGTGTCGACGACGCAGTAGTTGTAACCCAGCCCCACGCCCATCCCCAGCATCAGGATCAGCGTCAGCACCAGACACACCACGACGGCCACGGCGGCGCAGCACGATGCAAGTCTGAGACACAAGGGCCCATAACATGAGCACAAGTACGAGCTTCGTATGAGACGTAGTACTATCATTTACTCTGTGGTATGAGCTTGTATATTTTTTTTATATTTCAGTATGTATGACCGAGCGAGCGTTAGCGAGCGAAGCGTCTCTGCTTTAGCTTCGACAAAAATGCTTTCGTATGTCCGAATTCAGTCCGGATCTCTGTCCGGATCTCTCTCTTCCTCTACAGTTCGCATTTTTTAACCTGAGATGAATGAAAAACTTATGAATGCAGACTGAGATTCAAGTAATTTGAATTTAAATATTTTGGAATCCGAACGGAAACGTTTCCGAATGATTGTAAATACTTATGCTGAATATGGGAACAAGTCCACAGACTTAAACTCCAATACAGTGCCTAAGCTTTGAATCTATGTGTGTTTTCACACCACGCTGATAAATACCTAATGTTTGGCCTGCTGCTGTATTGGAAGTCTGTGAACTGGCTCCATATTTGCCATCATTATAATACTACTAGCTGAGCCCCGCGGTTTCACTTGCGGTTAAAAAGTTATCCTATGTGCTATTCTAGACTATAATCTATCTCTGTGTCAAATTTCATCCAGATCTGTTCAGCCGTTCTGACGTGAAAGAGTTTCAAACATCCATCCATCCATCCATTCATTCTTACAAACTTTCGCGTTTATAATATTAGTAGGATTCCGATCAGGGACCCTATTCGGAGATTTGAGATTCTCATCTCACCATTTTGCGTCCTTGTTGCTCTAGTTTAAAATGTCATAGGTGTGAGAGTGACCAAGATAAAATCTCATCTCATCTCACGCGCAGGAATAGCCCCCCTGTTCTGAAAAATTTCAAACCCAAATTCTTCGAATCTCAGTTCACTTTCTAATGCAGGAGATCCCGGGCTCCATTCCCGGTTCCCGGACGGTGTATACAAATATCTGTCCTGGGTCTGGGTGATAATTGCCCAAGTCTATGTGCGTGTTCCATGGCTTCTCCGACACGGGGAAACCTAGTATGAAATCATAGATTCCTCCCTATTAATGACTCCTTGCGAAAGAAACGTTATTTTAATTTGTTTATTTTATTTGTATTTGGTATGATTCTCCAAAAACTAACCTTTCAGAAATATATAATATATTGGCCACGCAATATCCACAGCTGTCGTCTCCACTGCCCCAGCACATCTCGGTCAATTACGTTTCTTTCTTAATTATAAATTTCTTAGAAAAATGCATGGAAAATGTAAGAAAATCTAAGAAACTACTAGAGAAAAAACATTGAAAGGAAGAACCATGGACATAGTACGTAGAAAAAAAGTTTAAACTTTTTTTATACGTTCATGGGACATAGCATTGTCATTTAAATTCTCTTTGGCATAATCTGAAAAACATTTAATGCCCTGTTTATACACTCGGCGAAAAACTTGTGTATATTTATTTTAATTAACTGAAATATTACGTAAACGGCTCGCACGAGTACTGGGGGGCTATTCGGAGATTTGAAATTTTCATCTCACCTTTTTTTCTCCTTGTCGCTCTCGTTTGAAACGTCATAAGTGTGAGAGTGACCAAGATAAAATCTCATCTCATCTCACGCGCAGGAATAGCCCCACAGGAGGCTTACCGCGAGTTTTTTTTTCGTTTTTGGCTCCATACATTTAACCTAGTTCCTTAACGTTTCCGCCAGGGGCGCTTTGTTGAAATGTATGGAGCCAAACGAAATTGAAAAAAGTTTTCGTAACGATAAAAACTCATGGTAAGGGCCATTGAGTAATACTATTTAAGGCTCAGAATAATAACTAAAGCAATAGAAGGAGGGTTAAAAAAAGAGCTCAGTAACTACCTTTGTTCCTATTCTATCTTATGGCACGAAAACTGTTGAGGAAAAGAGATAAATGATTTACCCTTTGTTTTACTTTTTTGGAATTTCACAAGATGAACTGTCATTTGGTTATATTGGTTCTAATTCAACCCGCCCAAATTTGATAGTACTTTGCTCTAATGTCTGACAGTTTGTTCATTAGACTACTTAACTTATTCGCGTGCTCATTGTTTACGCGTTTGTCGTAATCTTCAATGGTTTTGCAATTATTTAATATTATTTTTACTGTTAGACTGCATGAAATATTTGTATAATTCCAAATAGTGAGTGTGCGGACGCAGTGGAGCAATGTCTTGTGTGGTTGTAGGCTGCACGTCCCGTCTAACACGATCATAAAATAGTCAAGAAATATTGACCTTAAATCGTTTAGTTTTTGGACAATTTATTGTTGAATGTGAGCCGATAAACAAACATAAATAGGTAACAAATGTTGCTGAATCACTTTGTAGCAGAAACCAGGCGTTATATCTATTCCAATAGAAGTTTTTAGCGAATATTCGGAAACAGTTTTAGGTTACCTTGATCATACATAGTGACGTAAATATTATTGTCGATACATGGTCGAAACTTTGATTTTACAGATTTCTTGAAGACGATGTGAAAAAAAAAATAGATAAATTGAATTCGTGACGAAATTTGACTCCAAAAATGCAGAGCCAAGCATTTTACTTTGAATTCATTTGTATGTAATGAAGCTATGAAATGGAGAAGACATAGAGAAAATTCTGTTCCTACATTTTTATTATGAATGGAACAGATGAAATGGTTGGAATAGGATTTTCATTTGCAATAAATGGTATCCCGTTCAAATTAAAACTTGATTTATTACATTACAGGAAGTATTTAAGGAAGTCGAATAAGAACATAGTCAAGTACCTAGCATTAGTGTTATTTAATTGTATGGTTTGCAATCAATAAAGTGTCTATCTATTTATCTGTCTTTCTTTAAAGATTATCGATTTCCCGAATCGATCGAGCGATTCACTCGACGTCGTTCAGTGAACCACGCATTTTTCCCCTGAACGTCCGAAACTTCTCGAGGCCATCACCGGTATTCTAATTCATTCGGAAACATTTCCAGGGGCAGTTGCTACACCACGAACGCGAACGATAATGTATGCTCTTTTCTGAACCGTCTCGTCGGCGGGCAGGCATTGCGTCGAGTTGATCAAGCGACTCGTAGAGTATTTTCTTGCCACTACTGGCAACATCCTCCTGGATAAAGTTCGACTTGCAGATCTGCCGTATGCTGACTTTATCCATGGTGTTGATGGCGTATTGTATTTACGCCAGCAGCTCATTGACTCGCTGGGAGTCCATAGCGACCGAAACAGGGCAGCGGTTAAAACTGCGTGAATCGCGAAAGTTATATTCAACCAGCCGTCTCCGAGCACGCGCACGCGCACACCGATTTATGGATTAGTTTTAGCGGTACAAGATATGACAATGCATATCATTGTAAATTTATCGACGTTGAAATGTAGGGGGTCACATCACTAGTCAAAATAAAATTAGTGACCACCTACGAAATTTCGAAACGTTTTTTGTATATTTGTCCTTTTCCAACATCATAGCGGTGTCATAAGACAAAACAGGCCAAATATATTGAGTTTAGTTGTTTTATAACCCTCCTTCTATTGCTTTAGTTATTATTCTGTGATATAAGGAAAGTAAGGGCCCAGAGAAATAATCCTTTTGATACGGGTAAAAAAACCGACACTGAGGCGAGAACGGGCAAATATTGGGACATTGGGACATTTTTACACACGGTCGGCTGGGCTGACCCCAAACTAAGCAAAGCTTGTACTATGGCTGTCAAAGACTGATATATATAGGTACATATATATTTTAAATACATACTTTAATAGATATGAACACCCAGACATAGAACAAACACAAATGTTCATCACATGAATGTTTGCCCTAGGTGGGAATCGAACCCACGCCCCCGCGCTCAGAAGGCAGGTTCACTACCTACTAAACCACCGAGGCAGTCAGAGCATATTCGAGGCGAGTATCGAATATTAGATAGAGGCCGAAGCCTACTCGGGTGAGTAGGTTTCGGCCTCTATCTCGGCCTATACTCGGCCGATATCTGAACGGGGCACTTCTTTCAGTTTCAGTCACTGATTTTCACCAAAGAGTCATTTTATAAATAGACTTTTTACCATTGATCTCTACGCTCCTTTATTTAGCTGTCAAAATGAACAATTAGTTTGCAAAATTAGAGATTTTTATTTTGTACCTAAGCTTTAAACAAAATTGATCACGTCAGTGGATTGACGTGACACAAAGCCTTACCCAGATCCATTCATGACACTATTCTACAAACTAATACCTATTATAGATTGTATGTAAACCTTAACTAAAATCAGAGTAGGTAAAAGGCATAGACATAGAGGAAAGACCCCTAATCGGTCAAAAATAATGATTCCAAAAAAAGTAAACCAAACCATCGAAAGTCAACCAATTCACTAGTCAGTCTTCGATGTCATCCAGTAGCGGTTACGTCTCCCCACTAACCAATAAATATGTTGAACTGTGTAGTCCACTCATGCCGAAATTTCAGAATATCCAAAACAGTAAAAAAAGGCAACGTCACATATCATGCGTAAGACTTAAATATATTTTTTTGTGCTTTAAAAAGCTAATAATTGTAATTAATTCTTAATGTCAACAGAGCGAAAAGTTGCTGAATAAAGTGTTGCCACAAGGAATTTTTATATTTTCCTAATAAATTATCTTTAGGTTTCTTAAGGATCCAGTTTAGCCGATCAGTGGACAAAAATAATTCGCCAAAGTAAAAATGAAAATTAGTGGAAACTTCGTCGCCTTTCAACAATTTGCTCTGTGCACCTTCGCAAGAAAGAAAGATACGTAACAGTGAAATATCGTGACAAGCAGGCGTCAGTTTTATTTTTATGTAAATGTACTTAATGTTATTTTATTGCCGAAAAAATAACTTAAATGTATGATGTAAATCATGATAATGTGTAAATTTATGTTTAAATTAGATTAAAGGGATTACTATTGATTTTAATTCAAATTCGTACTTTTGATTTTTACTTAAATTCTTACCTTTTACCTACTCTGATTTTAGTTAAGGTTTACATACAATCTATAATATTAGTTTGTAGTATAGTGTCATGAATGGATCTGGGTGATACTTTGTGTGTAGTTTAGCTCTGGCCTAAGCTGGCCTAAATATACTTTGTTTCCGGTCTTGTGAATTCTTTAAACTCTGATCGTTATATAATTTACCCAACTAAATCGGGTAACCTCTTTTAATGGCAAGTTCATCACGTATAGAAAAAAAGGTTTTACTACGGTCAAAAAATAAATTTGACATGTTTCGAAATCGTGTTTTGTATGAAGACTATCCTTCTGGACCTATGTAATAGGGCATATTCTGTGGTAAAAGGTAAGAATTTAAGTAAAAATCAAGAGTACGAATTTGAGTTAAAATCAATAGTAAAGGGATTACTATTGATTTTAACTATTGATTTTATCTTATTTACACATAAATTTAAACACTATCATTATTTACATCATACATTTAAGTTATTTTTTCGGCAATAAAATAACATTACATTTACATAAAAATAAAACTGACGCCTGCTTGTCAGGATATTTCACTGTTACGTATATTTCTTTCTTGCGAAGGTGCACAGAGCAAATTGTTATAGGGGCGACGAAGTTTTAATTAATTTTCATTTTT
This sequence comes from Peribatodes rhomboidaria, assembly GCA_911728515.1. NCBI lineage: Eukaryota > Metazoa > Arthropoda > Insecta > Lepidoptera > Geometridae > Peribatodes > Peribatodes rhomboidaria. Next base: position 8,179,546 of record OU452190.1, read on the forward strand.
ATTTTGTCGAATTATTTTTGTCCACTGATCGGCTAAACTGGATCCTTAAGAAACCTAAAGTTTATTAAAGGGAAAATATAAAAATACCTTGTGGCAACACTTTTTTCAGCAACTTTTCGCTCTGTTGATATTAAGAATTAATTACAATTATTAGCTTTTTGAAGGACATAAAAATATATTTAAGACTTACGGATGATATGTGACTTTGCCTTTTTTTACTGTTTTGGATATTCTGAAATTTCGGCATGAGTGGACTACACAGTTCACCATATTTTATTGGTTAGTGGGGAGACGTAACCGCTACTGGATGACATCGAAGACTGACTAGTGAATTGGTTGACTTTCAATGGTTTGGTTTACTTTTTTTGGAATCATTATTTTTGACCGATTAGGAGTCTTTACTCTATGTCTATGGGTATAATCATGAACGTAGAAACTTTTTTTCCACGTTCATGGGTATAATCCTCAGAATAATAACTAAAGCAAGTTGTTGAGGTATAATCATAATAATACTATGCCAGGTATATAACTATAGCATTCCCTTAGAATATTAACTAAAGCAATAGAAGGAGGGTTATTTTTTTTTTATGTCTCAGTTATCTTGCGATCGGCTTAGCAAGCCCTTAGCAGATTTGTTGTATGTGTAAATAGCGGGAGAGAACTGTTGCTCCAGTGAGCAAGCTGACTCATAATAGATTCGGATTTGTTAGTTAACAAAATCCCATAAATGTGTTGCCTTTTGAGCCTTCTATCACACAATGGTTTACATAACTCTGTGGCTAGGGTATTTGTATGTGTTTTTATTCGGTTTTTGTATTCAGTTGCTCTGTGTTCCACTTCTTCTTTAACTGTTTTCATTTCTGTGTACTCATGCAATTCACTAGTTTTGATAAATAGAGGTGCATTGGTTATAGTTTTGAGTGCTTTATTTTGGAACCGTTGTAAAATTTCCACGTTAGAGTTTTTTGCTGATCCCCATAACTCAATGCCATACATCCAGATGGGCTTGATTATAGCTTTATAAATGAGTAACTTATTTTCCATGGTTATGTGTGACCTTCTGCCTATTAGCCAGTTCAGGTTTCTTAGCCGTATGTTTAGTTCGTCGCGTTTTTTTTGAATATGTATTTTCCATGTTTGTTTCCTGTCAAGATGCATGCCTAAGTATTTTGCTGAATCTTGATGGGGAAGAACAGCGTTGCCAAGTTTAATTGGGGGGCAGTTGTCTTTTCTTAAAGCAAAAGTGACGTGTACTGATTTGCTGGGGCTAGACTTGATGCGCCACTTTTCCATCCATTTGTTGATTTTGTTAAGATGACTTTGTAGAGTTAATGAGGCAACATCGGGGTTTTCGTGGTTGCTAAGTGCAGCGGTGTCATCAGCGAAAGTGGCAGATAGGACATGATCTGTTGTAGGTATATCTGCAGTGTACATAAGATACAGAGTAGGGCCTAAAATGGAACCTTGGGGCACTCCAGCTTTTATGTCTTGAAAGGCAGAGTAGGCGTCATTAATTTTAACTCGAAATATTCTTTCTTCCAAATATGATTTAAGGAGTAGGTAGAAGTTGTGTGGTAGTTGGTTCTTTATTTTGAAAAGCAAGCCCAAGTGCCAAACCTTGTCGAATGCTTGTTGTACGTCGAGAAAGACAGCAGAGCAGTACTGCTTTTTCTCGAGAGCTTCTCTTATTTTATTAGCAACACGGTGGACTTGTTCTATAGTTGAATGGCCAGTTCTGAAACCAAACTGATGTTGTGGAATGAGATCATTTTCGGTCAGTATTCGTGTAAGCCGTCGTAAGATGACCCTTTCAAACAGTTTCGATAAGGTTGGTAGTAAACTGATTGGTCTGTAAGAAGATACAAGATGCGGAGGTTTGCCAGGCTTTGGAATCATAATTAACTCTGATATTTTCCATATTGATGGGACATGTCCAATCCTAATTATGCCATTAAAGAGGTGTGTTATACCGACTATGGCTTTTTTAGGAAGTTTTCGTAGAATTTCAGCTGTTATCAAGCAGAAACCTTGTTTAACTCCAGACCTTTTATTTCTCTTTGGATTTCTCGGGGTGAGCAACTTTGAATCGGGAGAGATAGTTGTAAGTCAGTTTCTAAGTATTCTCTCATTTCTTTTTCTGTTTCTATGTCACCGCTATTTGGAGTGAAGGCTTCACACAGGAACTCTCCAAACGCATCAGCCCGTTCTTTGTCTGTTCTAGCCCAAGTGTCGTCATTCATTTTGATAGGATGTTGTGCAACCAGAGGGGCCATCCTACTATTTTTTACTGTGTTCCAAAGTGAATACTCGTTTTTAGCTTGCGGATTTAGGTTGGCTAATTTGTTTTGCAGAGTTTCCTCTTCAATGTCTTTAAGGTACTGTTTTAGGTCAGCGGCTGCTTTATTAAACGCTCTTTTGTCTTGGGGATGACGACGATGTGGTGGCATTGCACCACACTCTCCTGAGGCGTCTCTTTTCCAGGATCCTAGTTTTTATGTCCTTGGGTACGTTTTTACTACCTCGATTTAGTGTGGTAACCGGTGTACATTTCCATGAAGCTGTTTGTATTAGGTTTGTTAGACTTGTTGCATATTTTTCGATGTCATCTTTTGTTTTGAGTGTCACCTTCAAGTTTAGATTTTCGTCTATGTAGTCTCTAAATGCATCCCAATCCGTTTTTTTGGTGTACAGTCGCTCCTTGGCTGGTCTTTCAATTAAAGTGGAACTTATTGTGGCAATTACTGGTGTGTGGTCTGAGCTGCTGTCTAAACAAGTCTCCACTTTTAAGTAATGGTTTGACAATCCTTTATACACAAAGAAATCTAGAAGATCTGGTGTCTTATTTGGGTCTGTAGGCCAATACGAGGGTTCACCTGTACTCAGTACATATAATTTATTTTTATCTAGACTTTTTTTCATTTCTCGGCCTCTGGGCAAAGTTAGTCGTGATCCCCAGCAAACGTTTTTGGCGTTCCAATCGCCTCCACATATAAATCTGTGTCCAAGGGTTTTGAAGTAATTTGTGAACTCTTCTTCTTTTATGACGTGCTTTGGGGGACAGTATACTGCCGATAGTGTTATAGACCCTCGTTTGTCTTGCACCCTTATTGTAGTAGCTTGTATTGGGTCGGTTTTATATTCTTGGAGAATCTCGTGCTTGATATGTTTTTTGATAATTACAGCTGTACCTGCATGAGCAGTTCCGTCCGGATGGAATGTCGAATGTATACTGTAATTTTTTAATGTTGTGTTGTGATTTGGTGTTAAGTGTGCCTCCGATACAAGAAGTACATCAATATTCTCATGCTCTAATAGGGTTTGTATATCGTATTTGTGCCTAATCAGCCCATTGGTGTTCCATGTTACTACTTTCAGCGTGGCCATTTCAATTTACTAGTTTACTGATTACTGTTGTGAGAAGGGTCATCATTGTTGACATTTGTTCTAATAATTTATCCAGCTTTAAAGCTTGTTGTGTGAGTAGCATTTCTAAGTTATTATTATTTGTTGTAGGTTGCGTTTTCGTAGCGTCTGCATAGGATTTTGTTTCTGTGGGTTTTTTTGTTATTTTGTCTCGATTTCCCAAACATTTGGTATTGCTGTTGGTGTGGTTCTGTGGTGATATTTGTATGTCCTACATTATTTGGTTTGTTTTGTGTTGCGCTTCGATTTGTTGGTTTTTGTTTCCCCATTTTTCTGGATAATATTTCCTTGGACACCTCACACCCTTTGTAGTTAGCAGGATGTGCTCCTTCACATAATGCACAGGTGGCGGGCGTGTTCCGGTCTTTTTTAGGACATTCGGATGTTCTATGATTTTGCGCACACTTTACACAACGATACGGTCGCATGCAGTAATTTTTAGAATGTCCGTATTGTTGACACCTCTGGCACTGTGGTATTGTGTTGCTTTTTTTAGGCTCTTCAATTAAAACAATTTGGCTGTTGATGGATCTTATGGATTTAGCAGCATTGTTATTTGGGCCAGCCACGAGATTAACAAAGAATGTCGACGTACGAATTTTATCTGGGCCATATTTTACATTGATAATTTCTCCTTGTACTTTATTTCCAGTTTTTTCGAATTCTGCTATGATGGCACTGTGTGGGGTTGAGTGATGAAGCTTTCTTATCACTAGACGGCAGCAACGTTGGTCTTTTCTATTAAATGTGTGGCCTATAAGTCCATTTTCTCTGACTACAGTGATAATTTTTTTATAAGCCTCAATGTTTAGAGAATTTATTCTTAGTTGATTTTTATTTATGATTTTTAGGATGAAATCATCTATACCAGCAACAGTGTTAATTAATTCACTTAGTTTGTTTATGTCTTCGATTCCATATAAGATGATAGGTGGAGGTTTGTTTGGGGGTTTCTCCTTGTATTTGGGCTCATCTTCTGTTAGGTCAATCTGTAAGCCATTGAATCTATTGTTGGTCTTGATTATTTCAGGAGATGGCGACTGCGATAACTTCTTTCGCTTGTTGCCTCTAGCTGTTGGAACTCGTTGCCATTCGGGGGGGCAGGGCGTGTTATCGGTGCTATTTGTTGCAGTCTGACTTTTCTGTCCTTTTGTTGAGGGGGCTGTGTTGGTAGCATCAAGCTGTGTTTTATTCCCAACGGATTGACTTCTTGGTCTACTCATAAACAAGCTAGGGTGGAAAGCTTGTTGAACAAATCGTTTTCCAGTAGCATTCACTGACATAGACGCCTGGTTACCCACATCCACGTAGTCTTCGGTAGCCAATTTCACACTCTCTGGCCCGGGTACCGGAGAGCGCCGGGGGTTAGCCGGATCGCATGACATATCACATTCCTCATTATTAGACTTTTCCATATTTAAAAGGGGTTTGGGAAATATTCCAGCAGCACTTTCCCACGGCACTACCGTCACTATTTTAGGGGTTATTTAGTCCTCCAAGGTCTGCGATGGCCTGATGACAGATTATTTACCACCGCCTGTTGCTCGGTGTTGGGCATAGCTCATTAAGCCCTGTTACTCGTTTGGCACCACCCGGGGGGCACGTGTAGGGTGGGTCTAGGAAAAGATGGTAAGTCCTACGGACGCGAGTAACTTCACCCCCCAAAGAAGGAGGGTTATAAAACAACTAAACTCAATATATTTGGTCGGTTTTGTCTTATGGAACCGCTATGATGTTGGAAAAGGACAAATATACCTACAAAAGACGTTTCGAAATTTCGTAGGTGGTCACTAATTTTATTTTGACTAGTGATGTGACCCACTACATTTCAAAGTCGATAAATTTACAATGACATGCATTGCCATATCTTGTACTGCTTAACTAATATCCATAAATCGGTGTACGTGTGCGCGTGCGCGTGCTCGGAGACGGCCGCGAAGCATGGTGCCCTGCCAGTTGAATATAACTTTCGCGATTCGCGAGACTTTAGCCGCTGCCCTGTTTCGGTCGCTATGGATTCCCAGCGAGTCATAGTCAACGAGCTGCTGGCCTAAATACAATACGCCATCAACACCATGGATGAAGTCAGCATACAGCAGATCTGCAAGTCGAACTTTATCCAGGAGGATATTGCCAGTGGCAAGAATATACTCTACGAGTCGCTTGATAAACTCGACGCAATGCCTGCCCGCCGACGAGAACTGCCCCCGGAAATGTTTCCGAATGAATTTGAATACCGGTGCTGGCCTCGAGAAGTTTCGGACGTTCAGGGGAAAAATGCGTGGTTCACTGAACGACGTCGAGTGTAATTAATGGTTATACGTAATAATGCATTTTTTATCATTATATATTTTGGTTACCTTTAAGGTATTTGTTTGTATGTTATATGGGCCTTGTTACCTTAGTTGTTTGAGATAAATGATTATTATTATAAACTAGCTGACCATGCGAACTTTGTACCTTCTAACAGTCGATTCTTTAAATTTTTTTTCAGGCAATTTCGTAAATTTTGCTCTGCTTAAGAACGATCCTCGTACTTCAAGGATTATTCTAAAAAAGAATTAGCAAAATCGATTCAGCTGTTTTCGAAATTTGCTCTTAGCAACTAATTCAGTGATACATTTTTATATTAGGTACTTATATAAAAGATTACTAAGACTAAGAGACCTAAGAGAGAATGAAAACATAATGATCGATCGATCGATCCGGGAATTCGATACTCTTCAAAGAAAGACAGATAAATAGATAGACACTTTATTGTTTGCACACCATACAATTAAATAACACTAATGCTACTTAATTATGTTCTTCTTCGACTTTTTTAAATACTTCCTGTAATGTATAATATAAATCAAGTTTTAATTTGAACGGGATACCATTTATTGCAAATGAAATTCCTATACCAACTATTTCATCTGTTCCATTCATAATAAAAATGTAGGAACAGCATTTTCTCTAGGTATGTCTTCTCCATTTCATAGCTTCATTACATACAAATGAATTTAAAGTAAAATGCTTGGAGCATATGTGACTCTGCATTTTTGGAGTCAAATTTCGTCACGAATTTATCTATTCTTTTTTTTCATATCGTCTTCAAGAAATCTGTAAAATCAAAGTTTCGACCATGTATCGACAATAATATTTACGTCACTAGGTACGTATGATCAAGGTAACCTAAAACAGTTTCCGAATATTCGCTAAAAACTTCAATTAGAATAGATATAACGCCTGGTTTCTGCTATAAAGTGATTCAGCAACATTTGTTACGTATTTATGTTTGTTTATCGGCTCACATTCAACAATAAATTGTCCAAAAACAACGATTTAAGGTCAATATTTCTTGACTATATTCTTATCGTGTTAGATGGGACGTGCAGCCCCCAACCACACTAGACATTGCTCCACTGCGTCCACACACTCACTATTTGGAATTATACAAATATTTGATGCAATCTAACAGTAAAAATAATATTAAATCTTTGCAAAATCATGTAAGATTACGACAAACGCGTAAACAATGAGCACGCGAATAAGTTAAGTAGTCTAATGAACAAACTGTCAGACATTAGAGCATAGTACTATCAAATTTGGCCGGGTTGAATTAGAACCAATATAACCAAATGACAGTTCATCTTGTGAAATTCCAAAAAAGTAAAACAAAGAGTAAATCATTTATCTCTTTTCCTCAACCGTTTTTGTGCCATAAGATAGAGTAGGAACAAAGCTAGTTACCGAGCTCTTTTTTTAACCCTCCTTCTATTGCTTTAGTTATTATTCTGAGAGCATTCCGGTCCCGTGGGCATCACGTAGTGACGTCCATTCCGGTCACGTGCCCAACGCGTAGTGACGTCAATTGATGCTTGAGCAAGACCGAACTAAGTCATTTACAAATAGTTCGAAAGAGACGGATGACGATGATGAGTGACGTCATTACGTGTTTTCTAAGATCAAATGACTAGGTATTTTGCACAGAATACGCTCTATTACATAGGTCTATGTCTATGGTATTTTGTATGAAACCCATTTTTTTTTCTTTGAATTATTAAAACTTACTTATGTTTGTTAAGACTGTTATAGGCGTACCTACTGTACGCTTAAACTTCCTCACACGTTTAACTGCGCAGGCTAGGCTTGAACACGGAACACCGCGCGTGTGGTTGGTAAAACTGTACACCAATTGGGCGTTTCACAGTGTTCAAGCCGGGCCTGCGCAGTTAAAAGAGTGGGGAAGACGCCAACGACTTCGGCAAGAATGAGGCCTACGCGTACTTAACTGAACCGAGCGTTTCGTTACCACACGGCTTAGTTTAATACGCACAGACGTCAGTTAAGTAAGTACACACAGTTTAAAGGGTGGGAAATTGGAGCGTATATCCTGATTTAGTAGTGATTGGAAGGCCTATTATCCTAATTTAGCACTGTTTGATTTGTCCGACGACACGCCACGCGTCTCCCGAAATGAGACCCTGATAGGTGCTGTGCTATCGCAAGAACTTTGAGCCCCTGGGGCCCTACCATGAGTAAGAAATCTAATGAGTAAGAGATCTTTACGAAAACTTTTTTCATTTTCGTTTGGCACCATACATTTTAATAAAGCGCCCTTGACTGGAACGTTAAGGTACTATAATATGTTAAATGTATGGAGCCAATCGAAAACGAAAAAAGTTTTCGTTAATCATCAAAACGCGCGGTAAGCCTTCTGAATAAAAAAAAAAGTCGGTATTTTATTTTCAGAAACAATGAAGCTTATATTCAAAGCATCGAAGGACGCTGTAAATCTAGGAGGAGTTGTCACGATACGGGTGGCTGGTGCGGACTATTTTGGTACTTATTAATATTCAAATTATTTATTTGCAGCAGTTGAGTTATTCACCTACTTTTTACCTACAGTTTTACCGAAGCGTAACTTTGTCTAATTATTAGTCATACATTTATATAATAAATTTAAAAAATTTAAAACTTCCGACACTGATTTTCATCAACACCTTTTTCATCAAATATAGTTATGAACACTCCCGACTTATTCACCTTTCAAACAAAGTAAAACAAAATCATAATCGGTTCACCCGTTCGGGAGCTACGATGCCACAGCCAGACACACACACACACACACACACACACACACACACACACACACACACACACATACACACAGAGAGAGAGAGAGAGAGAGAGAGAGACACGTCAAACATAAAACACCCCGACGTATTTGCGCAGGGGTTAAAAATAATTACCTAGAAATAAACACAGCAGTATTTATTTTGAAGGAAATAGGGTACTTACTTAATACAAAAGAAATGTAACTGTCCGAACTATGTGCCTGCTAAAGGACAATGGCCAAATAGGTCCAAACAATTTATAAGTTTGCCCGCAGGGTTGCTATAGCGCATTGCATTAAAAAAGTACGACACCAGTAAAATTCAACCTACAGAAATCGATGTATTTTATTTTTGAAATTTGTAAAATATGAATATATTATGTATTATCAGAAATGTTAAGCAAAACCTATATGGTGACGTCGCGAATCACGATGCCTACATGGTGGGTTCAGTGGATGAATATTATGTAAATGGCTTAAATTTTTCTTTTAATTTTCCTTTCACAAGGTTTATTAAATCACAACTACAATACAAAATATCTCCATGCGATGCCAAATTTCCCTGGAATTCCAGCAAACAAAAAAAAGTCTTAGCTAAACTGTTTTTTTTTTCAGGAATAGTAGATCCAGAAGATGCATACACTATGCTTAACTCTTGTCTGCAGAAAGATGCCTTTTACGATTACTTCAAACCATGGATCGGCGAAGGACTTATAACGGCCTCAGGTTCGCAAATCTGTACAATATTTGCTCTGCACGCGGCGTACAATATCGCTGAGGCCACACGAGCGTAATTCGGCGACCGTAAGTTCGGTCGCGTATTTTGCACTCAGCAGAAATTCGGTTGTACCGTCACACGAGCGTACTTCGGTCGTGAGTCTCGTAATTTGCGTCGCGTTTCGCGGTCAACTGAATTTTATGGCGTCATTTCGAGTCACTTATTTTCGTCTGTAGGGTTCCGTACCCAAAAGGTAATACGAGACCCTATTGCTAAGACTCCACTGTCTGTCTGTCTGTCTGTCCCACAGGAACCGTTTATTTTTTCGGGATAAAAAGTACCCTATATCCTTTTCTCTATCTCAGACAAAGTGCATGCAAAATTTCATGATGATCGGTTGATTGCGTTACAAAGCGTTACAAACAAACAAACAAACAAACGAACGAACAAACTCACTTTCGCATTTATAATATTAGTTAGGATGTTTTGGAACCCTTCGTGCGCAAGTCCAACTCGTACTTGACCGTTTATTTTAGAATTTTTGGCCGCCCTAAAATCTGGCCGCCATAGCCTTAGGGGAAATCGCCACTGGTCTGGGAAACGACACGGGTCGCAGCGGCTCTACAACATCATTGTCGCGAATCAAATGCCAGCGAAAGCACCTAACCGTCGCCGCTGCGTGCCGTGCCGCCGTTCCCATTGGCCGAAAACGGCTTTCACGGGCGTTAGCGGCAATAGTGTAAATCGGGCTTTATAAATATTGTAATTAGTACTTATTGATGGATTCGACGAGGTACGGGGCGCGAGCTTTCCATACGTCCACAAAGTCCTGAATACAGTCCTTACAGCAGACCCCAACACCTTAAAACGCGGCAAGTGGTCTATGAGTTAAAGACTTTGGGGACCTGTTTTAAAGACTGCTGTATTTCAGAATCAATATGGAAACGGCACCGTAAGCTGCTCAACCCGACGTTCAACCAGGCGGTTCTAGACGGGTTCCTGTCGGAGTTCAACGCGCAATGCAGGCTGCTGGTGCAAGACTTGGAGAACGAGGTGGGGAGAGGGAAGTTTGATCACGCCCCTTACATGGAACATACGACTTTGCAGATCATTTGCTGTAAGTTGTACCTACTTAAGCTAATTTTGCTGTACTTACAACTAAGTTTTAAGTTAAGTTTAACCGACTTAGAGTACTCAGGTGGGCCATATTTTAACTGCAGTACTGGCCTGGCAATATTGCAGTTAAATACGGTATTGCTTTAAAAATATGGTCTGTCTAGGAGCACCTTTAGAAAGAGCAGCAGGTGTAAAAAAAGATTGCATCGTTTCATTCAAAAGCAGCACTTGTCAACTAACGAAGCCTACATGGTTACCATAAGGCAATTTATTCGTGGCATCCATCCAGGCAAAAGAAAACATCGTGAGGAAACCGCTGAAATATTAATTCGATAGACATGTGACATCCACCATCCCGCATCACTCTCGATGTAAAAGGTAGTTGATAGGTAAAAAAAAGGTGTCCCTGCAGTGGGACTTCGAAGACTTTAATGATCCATCCAGGGGCTTAACAATGCATCTTATTGCCATGATGGTAACGTATTGTTTTTGACGCTGCGCGACCGCGAGTCGCATCGCCGCGCAATAAGGTCCATGGTCGCGCGGCGTTGAAAACAAAACGCAAAAATTATGTCAATAAAATGCCAGGGTAGGCGCCCAGGTTGGTTAACGAATTTGATAGGATTTTCTAAGGCCTAGATCTAGGCCTATATAAGGCGGCTCGTTATTTGAAGACAGAATAGAGCAAGAAGGTACATTGACATGATCAGAAAACTTAGTAAAGCAGAATATGGAATCCGGAAAAGGACATAGGTAATCAGATTAAAATAGTACCTAATTTTCTAAAGATAGCAGACAACCGCTACAACTACACGGCGTAGGTGCTCTACGGCTCTAAGGCTTCGTCCTGACTAAAGAGTTTATTACACAACACTATCTGTCGCATGTGTTGATAGCATGGCTATCTGGTCCCTATTCTTGAAAAATCTAAGGAGTGAGCGTGTCCAAGATAACATCTCACGCGTTTGAATAGGGGGCCGGTAGTAACTATCTATCTCCGCTGTCTGTCTGTCTGTCTTTTCAAATCGACTATATCGGTAATATCCATAAATATCATTCACGCGATGGTGCGCTTGACGTTTCCCTTTAATGTGACAGTAACATGATTCGACTAGTATTAAGCTGCGATTGTGAGAATTTGTATCACATTTTTCTTATTTTGCAGCTACTGCTATGGGTATTACCAATGACGAAACAAGCATAGAACTAAGGAAAGAATATCTGGATGCTAAAAGAAAATTCCAGGATGGTATTGTTGTGAGAGCACAGAACTTCTGGATGCACAGTAACTTTATCTACAAATTAAGTAAACTGAATAAAATTCAGGAAGCCCACGCAAAAAACCTTCATGGACTGACGAACGCTGTGAGATTTTCTACTACTAACATGAACGTAGAAAAAATTGTCTATTTATAAAATATTCTCTTTTTTTCTACGTTCATGACTACAAAATTAAGTAGTGTCTTTTTAAACGATCCACAGAAGCTCTAGCGAAAAAATAGCGGTCGCGATCCGGAACGATTTTTTTTAGTAAAGTTTAAGTTTATGTTCTCATGTAACCTGTCACACAAAACCGCGCCAGATTGAGCCCGCTTTTAGGTGCATTGAAGACATGAAAGTTTACCATTCTTTGACTTTGTTCTAACTAACCTACTAATTAACTAACTGTGTGCGACTGACTGTTTGCCTCCTGGTTATGGCCGTCTTTTGTTTTTTAAATGAAGTGTCCGAACAGCGCGTACTGTATGTCTGCATACTGTCTGCACGTAGTTTGCGGCGTATCGCTTTCCGATGACTCTTACAGTGATTGGCCGAATCGCATTTGTTTGCTACAGTCAACCGCTCACGGTTCACTTAATCACGACAAACCCAGGGTTATTTTTATTGTGTTTTACAGGTCATTGAAAAACGTAAAGCGGAAATAAGCCAAAAAGTAAATAAAAGTAACGATTTCAAACCATTTCTGGATCTCCTACTAGAGATGGAGAAGAAAGGCGCTCTTACAGAAGAGCAAGTCCAGGAAGAAGTGGACACGTTCACGTTTGCCGGTTCGGACAGCCAGGCTACCACGTTAACAATACTTCTAGTGGTTTTGGGGTCGTATACTGAAGCACAGGAGAGGATTGTCCAAGAGTAAGTGGTATGAACTGTCCGTTCTTGCTATTTGTAAGGAGTGTGCTAGTTTCGTTGCAGGTCAAGCGTGTTTTAGTCATAATGATATCCTCTTCGAATAGCTGTCATTTTGCCTATGGCTAAGATAGGTAACATAGGTGTTTACGTGGCGCGACGACGTGCTAGCTAGATTCGTCATGCCTCTGGTGTTACATCCATATGATATTTAGCGGTAGTCTCTCACCATTCTTTACAACATGTTGTCTATGATTTTTTGATAATTGAGTTACCTATACCGGGTGTAAGGAGACCGTTCTCGAAAACGAAAACTGGGAATAGTGGTGGGGATTACTAATACAAAGCGACTAAAAAAAACGCGAAAAAAAGACTTTTTTTTTAAACTTAAAATCTGATATTTTAACATCGACACAAGTTATACAAGCTTTAAAAAGCTAGTTTAAACACCAATTACCAAAAAAAAAAAAATTTACCCTAACGGCAGTCTAATACTAAATGCCTAACAGCTGACGCTAGAGGTGAACGCCCGCACACAGCTGCGCGCGGTCGCGACCTAGGTGCCGCGCCGCCCGCGCCCTCCGCTGTCTCGGCGCGCGCGCGGCCCGCGGCGGCGCGTCGTCGCACTTTCCGTAGGTACTGGCGCCGACCATTGACCCCCGCGATATAAACGCGTTACATTGCTGGTTTGCAAATTTCTAAAAGTTTAAAATAACAGTTATATGGCTAATAGTTAGTGGTTTCGGGTTGTGTATAGATAGTATAATAACGGCGTTTCGGCTTCGAGAACGGTCTCCTTACACCCGGTATACAAACTTATTACATGCCTGTTTCCTCATTTTTGAGTAAAATTAACATTCCGAGATGAGAATATTATGCACTTGCATTCAGGTTAAGAGAAGTGTTCCAAGGATCAGACCGAAACGTGGAAAAACAAGACTTGCTGCAGCTCCCGTATTTGGATGCAGTGTTGAAGGAAACCATGCGTCTGTATCCTGTAATTCCCGTAATCGGAAGGATGTTGGATAGAGATCTAAAACTCAGTAAGATACCTACCAAGTATTTATAATTCATGAAGGCATAGTGGCAGTGAGCGTTGTACATCGCTTGTAGAACCAACGGCCGCTCGGGTAAAATATTCTGGAGTACCGACCACTAACCGAAAAAAGCAGTGTGAGCAAGCTCCTACAACGTGGACCGCTGATCTGGTGAGGGTCGCGGAGGCGCTGGACTCGTTAGCAAGACTTGCCATGGTGAGGTCCTTGGAAAAGACTTATGTCCAGCAGCGAACGTCTTGAAAGATAAAATAACTTGCATACTTTTTCTTCTATATCCTTCCTGTAGCCTTCTGTTCTATACCCGCAGGTAAAAAGTAGCATATGGGGTATTTCAGGCTATAATCTATATCTCTGTCAAATTTCATCCAGATCCGTTTAGTCAGTCGTTGTGGCGTGGTTGAGTGACAAACATCGATCCATTCATCCAAACTTTTGCGTTTCTAATGTTAGTGTGATTGACATATGAGCGTACCCAGATTTTGTGCTGGGGTGGAGCAGAAGTAAATTTATATACCTACTGGATAAGTACATAGTATCAAGTAATTTTATATGAAATATTCTGAGTTCATATTACATAAAAATTGTACATAGTAAAAAGTAAAAGTAAAAAGTACATGGTAGGTATTTAAAAAATGCAGTTAATAACTTACTGATCTTTATATTTCATTAGTAAGCTGTGAATGTTCTGTCTAAATCTAGCTTAAATTTTGTTTTCAATTTATTTTGTGGTTCCAGAACCTTCTTCCTATGCACACTCATAGGAATGCATCTTGCCGAAAAGTCGATTTTCTGTCATTGTTGGCCGTAACATTGCCAATTGTTTTACTTAAAAACCCTACATTTTGAGCTTCGAGTTGGGCAGCAGGGTGGGGCAGATTTCCAACCTTACCTCGCCGTGAGAACGCCCATGGTGATTGAAGAATAGCTGCAAAGCTCTATGAAAATTGTTTTCAGAGGGCTACACGCTGCCGGCCGGCAGCCGGTGCTACGTGTCGCTGTACGGCGTGAACCGGCACCCGGCGGCGTGGGGCGCGGACGCGGAGCAGTTCCGGCCCGAGCGCTGGCTGCAGCCCGCCGCCGCGCCGCCGGCGCACTTCGCCTCCTTCGGCTTCGGGAAGAGACGCTGTATAGGTAACTATGGCTACCTACTCTTAACTTCTCTGTATTGTTATTCAAACTACGAACTTTCTTGCTTCTTATAGTCTGGCTTTTTAACGCTATAAATTTTGGTCGAACGCTGGCAGAAAGGTTGAAACTTAGCATGCATATAACTTTCATGTATGTTCTTCACTTCCGAAGTAGAAACACCTCGAGAACTGATTGTTTCCCCCGGTTTATTTCTTCTTTGTGTTCCAAATAACAGTTTTTTAGATTTTCATGAAAATAATACTAGCTATGAGAAAAGCGTTGAAGGATGTTTATACTAGTGAAGTTTTTTTATTATGCTCGTCACAATACCTTTCTTTGTGGCGCGGACTCTATAAAATCAAATTTCAACTCAAATAACGATTGTAATTTTTTTTCTGCACATTTTAACGTTTTTGTTTCTGATAGGTTTAATTGAGTCATTAATCTTTAAGATAAACTAAAAAAAATATGAATGCAAGTTCCCTATTACCGACTTGGGCTATAAATACCTTAGTTTTTAATTATATGATATGTGGTGGTGATAGGCGTCTATATAGTCTACGTATACCTATACTATACACCAAGGGGGCTATTCCTGCGCGTGAGATGAGATGAGATTTTATCTTGGTCTATCTCACACCTATGACGTTTCAAACTAGAGCAACAAGGACGCAAAATGGTGAGATGAGAATCTCAAATCTCCGAATAGAGTCCCAGCTAGACTCACCGAACGACCGACCAACCGACCGACCGGCTTGACCTTGCGCAGTCTTTCGGAACAAATCGGCGTTTGAATGTTAGTTAGCGTTATGGCTGAAGCCACACGGACATATGTTACGAACCTGATTTCTGTCGCGTATTTTGAGCTGCATTCGGTATCATACAAAAGGCCTGTTGGTGCCACACAGCAGCGCAAAACGAGTTGTCTGTCGACTCAGGACGCGACTCACGGAAAAAATGTGGCCGCCCAACCGAATTTCTGCCAAACGCAAAATACGCGACCGAAATTGCGCTCGCTAAATTACGTCCGTGTGGCTTCAGCCTAAGTGCTATTCAGACTATAATATTCGATGAAAAACGCTTTAGAATTTTATTTTCAGGAGGCAACTTTGCTCTGATGGCTATGAAGACGCTGGTGGTGCACGTGTTGCGTCGGTACCTCGTGTCGGGTGACGTCACGCAGCTGGTCCAGCGGATGGAGGTGGTGGCCAGGCCTGTGTCCCAGGAATACATCAGCATTGAGCGGAGACTTGACTACGGACAGTAGATCAACAGACTATCCGACTTAGAAATCGCGTTGACTTTTCAGCAGCGACGCAAGCAAGCTTTTGCATCGCGACATTATGCGCGTTTGTTTGTATTTGTGTTGGTTTTGGTTGACGGTTGGGCCAGTGCGCCATTACTAAATTCGGGATAAACGGTTTTAAAAACTTCTTAGTATTCTTTATTTTAAGACGAAAAAAATATAAACAAAGTCTCCATTAATCTTGTTTTATCTTTAGAAGCTTAAGGATACATTCCGACACTGGATTGGCTATACTGTCGCGGGGATCCTGACGCTGGTACACTGTCGCTAATCTGTCGCCGACGACACCTTTGACAGAATGTTAGCTATATTGATAAAATTACCGAGACGCCGCGATCCGAGGAGCCGGAGCACGCAGTGGAGCGGACAATATAGAACAGACCTACAGTAAAACAGATAAGAGTTACCTTTTCAACAGGCACCAAATAGTTGATTTTAATAGGTTAGAGGTAGAGCTATTGCAGACAATCCCCTTTACTAATAAACGTTGTATAGTATAGCCTCGGCTCGGATTAAATTTAGGTACAGTCAGCTGGGGCAAATGTTACTTTTAACAATTACTGACAAACCCTACACAAATTAGGCAACTAACGCTCTCTTGTACAGATTATTGCGACTAAAGATAAAAAAAAGATGTAGGTGGCGTCTGATTTGTGAAGGGTTTGTCAGTAATTCTCAAAATTCAATTCAATTTCAAAAGTTCTTTATTACACGATAATAAATGCAGTTATAAATACGTAGCTAGTGTACATAAAATCCTAGCAGTACAAGACGGTACAATAAATATGTTTTGCAAACATTCACTCATACAAAACTGTTTACATCGATTTTACAAAGGAAAAAAGGAATAAATTGAAGTAGGTATAACGTAGAATATTATTATAATAGTATTATACATAAAAAAATATTATAATAATTATGCATGCTTTAGCGATAGCATTGCATTTACGAAATATTAAATCTAAGTATTAAAATAATTAGCTAATCGCGGCTACCAACATAATTATCCTACTTCCTGCTAATATTATAAATGCGAAAGTTTGTAAGAATGGATGGATGGATGGATGTTTGTTACTCTTTCACGCCAGAACGGATGAATAGATCTGGATGAAATTTGGCACAGAGATAGATTATAGTCTAGAATAACACATAGGATACTTTTTAACCGAGGGTGAAACCGCAGGGCGCAGCTAGTAAATTTTATATTTTTTTTAATTAAAGGAGGTAGTAGAAGCTATGGAGAGCGATTCGCGCCTACAGGTGGCAGCGAGAACCAAATGTGAGTAAAAGATGCAATAGAAAAGAAAAGGTTATTCTCGGTTATTCCACGGCGCGGCGGTTATTCTCAAAAGATGCAATTGCCCCACAGACCCATTTGACCCTATCTAAGCTAAATCAAGCGCCGTAAGCGCTGTTCGCTTCGCTGCGGACGCTGGGTACACCTATGATCTGATGCATATCGTTTCGAACGTTCATGCAATTGCTTCTTATATTATTATTTTATTTGGGTGCGCCTTGACAGGCCATATTTTTGCCGAACTGCGCAAGAGAGAGGGTTATGTTTTTCGAGTGTATGTGGGTACGTATATTCGTATGAGGTTTCTTTGGCACGCCCTACAGCTTTGAATATACGTACAGCCTAAACAGCTTGATGGATTTCAATATGAGAGGTGTCATTTGAATCGTCTTGAAAGTGTAAGCACATTTTGCAGCCGGTTTTTTTTTTGTTTTTCTTTTAATAATGTTACTAGCCAGTAGCCAAAAAACAAAAAATAATAGAACCTAAGTAAATTTATTGCATTGCATATTTTTGTTTTCATTCGGTTTTGCATTTTTTATTTTTTTAACACATTGCACCAAGTCTGCTATTTTAATGATAGAGATATATAGAGCACTAACCAAAATGCAGAAAAACAAGTTTTCTTTGTATGCGTGTGTGTTTGGTAACTTGTTCACGGGTAGCCCTATATAGCCATACCTAGTAGTACTGGTACCATTTAAAAAGTCCTCGTTCACCCAGTAAAAAGTCGCGGGAGTAAGTTGTCAAATAGAGAGCCAGAATGAAGGGAGGGCTCGCGGCGTGCCGCGTGCTCCTACCACGATTCCCTTTGACTATTTACCCCCTCCCTTCTATTCCATGCGGGCGGTAACATATGCACATACATACAAACATACACACATACATTACGCCTTTTTCTTGTAGGGGTAGGCAGAGACGACTTCTCTCCACTTGCTATATACGTTCCTGGCACACATTTTTCGCTTCGTCTACTTTCATTAGTCCCTTCAAACATGCTCGTCGGTTACGGGTACTCCTGACCTGTCACTTCATTAAAACGTCTTGGATTTGATCTTGATATGTTTTCCTAGGTCGTCCCTTACCGACTTGACCATTCACAATCGCCTTGTAAATCTGTTTCGTCAACCTTCTTTCATCCATTTTTTATCCTTTATACCATTAAGAATGATAATTAAAAATTAGATAATAAAATATGTTTAAACCATAGTGATATACCTACTGTAACCAATTACCAAACATCAAGATCCGTTCAGCTCGGGTTATAATGACCTGTGGTTC
This sequence comes from Peribatodes rhomboidaria, assembly GCA_911728515.1. Lineage (NCBI taxonomy): Eukaryota > Metazoa > Arthropoda > Insecta > Lepidoptera > Geometridae > Peribatodes > Peribatodes rhomboidaria. Next base: position 8,198,098 of record OU452190.1, read on the forward strand.
AGCTGTTTAGCCGTGAAAAGCCTACAAACAGACAAACAGTTACCTACTTTCTATAATTATTATTATTCTATATTATAATATTAGTAAGTATAGATTATTATTCTTATAGGAGTAGGTATTTAATATAAATTATTTCCAACATCTTTAGGAATCTAGTTTAGTCGTATTCTAAAGCTATTCAGCTAAGGTCTCTTTGGAACTGGTTATTGTTTAGCATATTTTATTTCTATGATAGGAACTCTAGGATTAATATTATTATGATTGTGACGGTTTTAGTCTTATTTGTGTTATTATGTATTTATGTATTGTCGGGAAAAAAAGCAAATCCACCGCCCCTGGCAAGCGGAGCGTGGCCTATCGTTGGACATGCCATCAAGTTGATCACCACTCCTGAAGGTAAGATGCAAAGCTCGTATGTTAATTCAACGAATGCTTAGAGACATTGACAGCTTTTTCTTTCACCCATAAAAGAAGATTTTAAAATCACTGAGCGAGAATTAAAAAAAAAGTATGGACCAAAGGACTTTTGTATATTTTTCAGATATTTTATTTGTTTTTTTGATACTGAGCTTTTATCTCCGGGCTGCCCGTGCATTTGCAGATGTCGTTATTGGACTTCCTCACGTCATGAGAGACAAGGAAACGTACCTATTTGAGACATTAGAGGTTATACTGATTTTTAAGCAATTATGGACCGAGAAACAGAGGGTTTTTTTCCTTTTTTTTTTTAATTTTAATTTTGTGTCATATACTTACTTACCTGTCTATGAGTCCTGTAACTTAAAATAAATTAATTATTATTATTAATAATACGTAACATCATATCGTTACGCCTTTCCCCCGAGGGAGCTGGCAGAGGTGTAATACAACACCCACACTTCGCCGGACGATATTCAGTTCCAAATGTGACAGGGGGCGAGCCTGTCGCAATATACCGGGCTCCAGTCATGTAGCAGATGACATACAATACGCACATACGCTCACGCAATGAACAAATTAGTGCGTTCCGTCGGCTGAGTTCGAACCCGCTCCCTCCGGCTTGAGAGGTGGGCCTCCTTCCAACTAGGATGCCATAGCTATTTATATAAAACAACTTTAATTTTGATCTCAGAGATTATCCTCAGATATTCCTGATCTAGTCAGATTGTGTCTGCCTCTTCTCTGTCGACTTCTTAAACCTGAGATATTATCCTACTAATATTATAAACGCGAAAGTTTGTATGTATGGATGAATGGATGGATGGATGTTTGTTACTCTTTCACGCCAGAACGGCGGAACCGTTCTGGCGTAAAAGAGTAACAAACATCTGAATAGATCTGAATAAAATTTGGCACAGAGATAGATTATGGTCTAGAATAGCACATAGGACACTTTTTAACTGCGGGTGAAACCGCAGGGCGCAGCTCGTTAACAATAAACAAAACTAAAATTTCTATACGTACTTACTTACAAAAATAGCCTAATCGGTTGTTACCAACAAAATGCGACTGGTCTGTCTTTAAATTTTTATAAAACGTGCACCTATTATAATCTTCTCAGTATCCATTTTGTAGGGTTCCGTACCCAAAGGATAAGACGGGACCCTATTACTAAGACTCCGCTTCTGTCCGTCTGTTTATCTGTCTGTCTGTCACCAGGCAGTATCTCATGAACCGCGATAGTTAGACAGTTGAAATTTTCACAGATGATGTATTTTTGTTTCCGCTATAACAACAATTACCTACTAAGAAAAATAATAAAACTAATATTTAAAGAGGCTCCCATACAACCAACGTGATTTTTTTTTATAAAATACCTAATGGTACGGTACCCTTCGCGCGCGAATCCGACTCACACTTGGCTGTTTTTTTTTTAAACATGACTCGAATACCTATTTCTGTAGTTAAGTTGTTACCCGACGAGTAGTATTATTACATGTTCTGTGCCGACGATACAACTCTTTTTGTATGCTTTTATTTATCATTATCGTTTTGTACATTTAAAATATGTATAGTAAAGGAAAAGAAAAGGATGCCTCCGATCTACATTGTACTATACTTACCGTAGGTATTCTTGGTCTCACCAATACGGACCTACTGCCACCAGGCAAGGCCCTATCGCGGACCGTCTTGCGGGGCAACAAAAATCATTTGTATAAACGATGTCTGCTTTTCTTTTGTACTTTTTACTCGACTGCCCAAGAAGGAGGGTTATGTTTTTCGAGGGTATGTATGTGTGTATGTATGAGGTTTCTTCGGCACGCCCTACAGCATAAACAGCTTCATGGAATTTGTCATGTGAGGAATCATTTGAATCGTCCTGATAGTGGGAGTGATATAGGGTACTAAGTACTACATTTTGCAGTCAGGTTTTTTGTTTTTCTTCTAATAATTATTACTTGTTAACTCACTGTTTTGGAAAATAAAATATGTCTTTATCTTTATTGACATAGGTGTGTATAGTCACCAAAAATTTACCTACATAGGAGGTATCTTAAACGTCTGTTGTTAATAAATTATTTTTACAATTGCACTATATACTGCTGCTTTGGTTAATTTTTTTACATATAACTAGCCGTTACCCGCGACTTCGTTTGCAAGTATTCAGAAAATAGTGTCCAAGAATATGTCTCGTGACAAACTGTACCTAATTATCAAGTTTCACCATGATCCGTACAGCCGTGTAGACAGACAGAGCTACTTTTGATTTTATTTATTATGGATTATTTGTTTTCAGATTTATACAAGCTTATAAAGGTCTATTCAATAGAAGGAATTCAACGGAACGCGCCTCTCACAGTACGGATTCTTGCTACAGACATCTATTGTAATATACACCATAATTATAGGGTCAGATGGTACAAATGCGTCCGTGGGGTAATTGCGACAGAATTACTGACAGCAACGCCATCTAGTACAAATTATTGTAACTAAAGATAAAAAAACATGTAGGTGGCGCCTGATTAGAGAAGGGTTTGTCAGTAATTCTCGAAAGACGCGAGGCATTTGTACCAGTTGACTCTACCTTCCTACCTACATTTTAATTTATAAGTTGTTTGATAAATAATTAAAAAATATAAGTAAAAACTTACCTTATTATCTCCAAATATAAAAATAAATTTGGCTAGCGCTATCTAGATTTGTGGTTAAGGTACCAGCTTTTATAGAGTTGATAATTACCATTTTGGTATGGAACCCTAAAGAATATTTTTGTTGAATAAAAATGACGTTTCCTTATTTTTTAAACCTTAAATTTTAAACCAATTTTATTTTTTTACATTTTTTTAAAGACAGGTTCTTATGTTCGTCTGTATGAATTTTTATTCGTTTTAGATATAACGAACCCTAATGACGCGTGCACTGTGCTCAACTCCTGCCTTCATAAGGATATCATTTACGATTATTTCAAACCGTGGCTCGGTGACGGACTTTTCGTAGCCGGTGGTAAATATTTTGATTTCAATCAAATTTGTACACCGTGTGGAGTTTGATCTAACTTAACAGATAGAATAGCTCACATCTCATCTTAATTTATATAAATTACGTGTCACGTTGTTTGTCCGCTATAGACTCCTAAACTACTTAACCGATTTCAATCAAATTTGCACAACACCACAGCAACGCGTGGCCGGGTCTGCTAGTAGAATTATAATCTGTAATTGAGTAAGTACTCACGTTCAGATCGACGTTTCGTCGTGGTCATACTAGTTTGTCATACCTGTATGACCACGAGGACAAGTGATCATACCAGTATTAACATAAGGATTAACATGTCCTTCTGGTCATACTAGTGTGACCTCATGGTCACAAAGAATAATGTATCTGAAGAATGGTCATGAAGATATAATCCTCGTGGATTTTATCTTCCTTCGTTGAAAATTACATTAAAGGAACAAAACAAACTTGTCCATACTGAATGCCAGTACCAGGATAGCAAAAACAATTAAGAGATTTTTCATTCTTGATTCATAAAGAGTGTATTCATCTATGTAAGAAATAATCCTCATGGATTATATTTTTCACAGACCATTCTTTATGTACAATATTCTTTATGACCATGAGATCATGTTTATTTTTGTGGTCATTCCAGTATGTTTGTCCTCGTGTTCATACGTGGTATGACAAACTTGTATGACCACGAGGAAACGCTGCCTGACTGGACTGCATTGAGTGCTCGTTGGATACGTGACCTAAAACATAAAGATTAAAAGCAAAGTCAAAAGTTTAAATTATTGAATGTTTATTCATAACACAATACAATATTAGGTTTATTTTCAACTTTCTCCTATTCAACTAAAAGACACTGTATTGTATTTTAAAATGCGGTCGTTATTGCTATATTTTTATAATGTAATGGGTACTTAAGTTTAAAATTAAAACCATACCTTTTGGAGTTGTTATCATGCCACTATATTATACCAAACTAAAAAAAACTTTCCAGATACAAATAAGCCAAATAGGTAGTAAATCAAAATCAGTCTATCGTTTGGGAGTTATAACATCACAGACTGACACAAGTTACACTCCTCCTACGTATCAGGGGTTAATAGGCGTTTTACCTAGTTAAAGAAGTAGGGTCATTGCCATGGTATAATAATATACTCCGCCAGGTATAGCATTCCAGTCACGTGGGCAACACGTAGGGACGTCAATCGATGCTTAAGCAAGACCGAAATAAGTCATTTCCAAATAGTTCGAAAGAGACGGAAGTCATTACGCTTGACCTTGTTTTTTTGGATCATGGGTAATTGTATAGTTATTGATAATTTAACTTTTGAAACAAACCATACTTTACCATACACATTAAAGTGACACTGAAACTCCTGATAAGATGTTATGTTTTCAGAAACGATATGGAAGAAACACCGTAAGCTATTGAACCCCACCTTCAACCAATTGGTATTGGATAGCTACTTACCGGAGCTCAACAAGCAAGCGAAGGCCTTAGTCATCAAGTTAGATGTTGAAGTGGGAAAAGGGAAATTTAACCATGCTCCCTATTTGGAACACACGACTCTGCAGTCCATTTGCTGTAAGTTTTTTCATTGTGGCTCTTAAAAATCTATGTTAATTATCTAAGAGTAATCCTACTAATATTATAAACGCGAAAGTTTGTATGTATGGATGGATGGATGTTTGTTACTCTTTCACGCCAGAAAGACTGAACAGACCTGGATGAAATTTGGCACAGAGATAGATTATAGTCTAGAATAGCACATAGGATACTTTTTAACCGCGGGTGATACCGCGGAGCGCAGCTAGTTATTTTTATTTTTTTCAATCATATTTTTGAAGGTTTCAATTTTAAAATGATGGAGGGGTAATTGATCTCACTAGCCATCGTTAGTACCCTCGTCGCGCATCGTGGAGTGCTCTTGCATTTAAAGCATGTTTGATTTTTAATAAAAGCATATCACAAGCTTTTGTTAAGCGCTGACAGATTGTTTTAATAACGGTTCAGATCGCATTTTCTTGCGTGGTTAAAAGGTAATGAATTAGATCATACTCGTATAGTCACTTCGAGAATGCGAGATTTATATTAATCTGACCAAAATCTTAAAAAGCCAGATAAAAGATACCCAGATGAAATTCTATTCATTTATTCGTCTTCATAGATGTCTCGTTTACGTCTTCTGACATGAATTATTTTATTTTTAGCCACTGCAATGGGCGTCATTATTGATGACCAAGATGAAGAACTGAGAGAACAGTACTTAAAAGCTAAGAGCAAATATTCTAGTGGTTTGATTCTTCGAGGGCAGACGTTTTGGTTACATAGTGAATTGATCTACAATTTGAGCAGTCTAAAAAAAATGCAAAATAATGTGGCCCATACTTTACATCGATTGACTAATGCAGTAAGAAAACTTTAAATGTCATACAAAAAGTTGTTTGGCTTTTAGCGAAATGAACGCCTGTGGCTATTTTGATTTATGTCTATTTTATTCATTTTCCTTTTATTGTATTCTGTGACTTTAAATTAAATTTACATTTACCTACATGTTATAGGACTTGAAATGATTTTAGTAAATGAGTGTTTAATTTTAGAATTTTAGAACTAACTACTAAGATACGGGATACCGCCTAGTTTGGTGACTAGGGCACTTGATTAATAATAGAAAGTACCATTTATTTAAAAAAATATAATCTTGAAGTGCATTTTTAATGCTTTTCTTGTTTAAGGTGTAACTAAACTTATATTGTTGTGTTGCAATAATCAAAGTGGATACGCTAAAAGATTATGTAACTTTTACCGTACGATAACTTTATTAAATTTTGTTGACGACATGGTTAGACGTATCATTTGGCACTTCTAATATGGCGAATGCTTAGTACGCCTTTTCAAGTAACTGAATACTCGTTAACTCTGATATAAAAATCAGTTTAAACATTTGTTTAAAAATATTTCAGATCATAAAAAAGCGCAAAGATGAATTGGAACAAATCGAGAATAGAATTGAAAAACGATTCAAGCCTTTTATGGAACTTTTGTTGGATATGGAAAAGGATGGAGCCCTCACAGGTACAGAGGTTCAGGAGGAAGTGGACACGTTTGTATTTGCTGCGTCAGATACATCGTCAGTTACTTTAACTACGACGCTGTTGATCGTAGGCACCTACCCTGAAGTTCAGAAGAAAATTCTTGAGGAGTAAGTATCATGTCTTTTTTGGTAAACAATACTATAATTGACACATGACGGGGTCAATGGCGTAGAGAAGTAGAGGCATGCTCAGCAGTATGATGATGATGAAGATTTCATATCATATCATACTCTGGGTAGATAAATGGCGCCTGTAAGGGAAGAAGCCAAATATAGGTAAACTTTCAATCTTTTTTCTTCTTCTAGATTACAAGATGTATTCCAAGGGTCTCTAAGAGATGTAGAAAAGCAAGACTTATTACAGCTTAAATACTTGGAGGCTGTGGTGAAGGAAACCTTAAGATTGTTTCCAACCGTACCTATCATAGGAAGAACTTTGGGCAGGGATATACAAATAAGTAAGTTTTAAATTAACAACTAAGTATGTTCTCAACTAGGTAGGTACTTGCTTTCTTTCTTCTAAGCTTGCGATGTTTCGGCTTAGCACTGCTTGTTTCATTCTATAACTACTACGAGTAAGTTTTATAAATTCAAAGGTGAGCTTATTTGTTCATTTGTCACGCTTGTACTCAACCGATCATCACGCAGTTTTGCATACGCGTTGTCAGGGGTACAGAAAAGAACATAGATTACCTTTCAGTCCGAAACAATAAGGGTTGCCGTGGTAATGCGTGTAAAACCATGGGGTGCATAAAAAATATATAGCGTTGTCGTCATTATCATCACCAAGTTAGCCGGAAGACTCCAATGTCTCTTCCAGCTCCTCCAAGGACCGCCACTTTCAGCCCTAGTGCTGCCTGCATCCAGTAGCTTCTCGCGACCCTCACCAGCCGTCGTCATTGTAGTTCCACATTGTAGAGATCCTGCTCACGCTACGTTTTCCGATTAATGGTCACTACTCGGGAACTTTGCAACTTAAGTAGATAGGTTACTACTTAGGGTACCTACTTAGTGTGATCATTCTCTATGTTGGTTTTCAGAGAGCTACACGCTGCCGGGCGGCAGCCGGTGCTACGTGTCGCTGTACGGCGTGAACCGGCACCCGGCGGCGTGGGGCGCGGACGCGGAGCAATTCCGGCCCGAGCGCTGGCTGCAGCCTCCCGCTGCGACGCCGGTGCCAGCGTATTTGGCCTCTTTTGGCTCCGGGAAGAGACGCTGCATAGGTAACTATGGCTGCGCTTCGTCGATCGTCGTATATACAACTACAAATCATCATTTTCATCTCATGCTACTGCCATTTCTACAGTAGAGCAACCAACAAGTTAATTTAGTTAACAGGTACTTACTTAATTTTTTTACAAGCCATCTTAGGCAACGTGATCCGTTAACGCGTGACCGTTCATTTACGTGGTGTAGCCAGTAGCCACTTTTCACTAAAATATTAGGCGCCTACATGCGACACACTAGCTAGACTCTAGTGTGTGAAATAAACTACTTGTAAACTAGTGGTTCTGGGAGTGAAAACTTCGCGCCTGGCGTCTGTCCGGCTGTCGACTTATGAAAGCATTTTTGCCGAAGCAGAAGCATTTAAGCTTCGCTCGCGAACGCTCGCTCGGTTGCCACAAATCCCGACCCTAACCCTGAATAATAAATAAAATATAATTAAAATAACTTCACTATCATTATTTATTTATTTATTTTTAATTTTTAAAATACTTTAAAATTAATCTGCCTTCTGAGCTAGAGGGCGTGGGGTCGATTCCTATCTAGGGCACACATTCATGTGATGAATATTTGTGTTTGTTCTATGTCTGGGTGTTAATAATCTATTTAAGTATGTATTTAAAAAATATATATCTATGTACATCAGTCTGTGGCCGCCCATAGCACTACTTTGCTTTGTTTGGGGTCAGACGAGCGTGTGTATAAGCGTCCCGACTATTATTATTATCATTATGAATCTACCTCAATTACTATACGTTTCATTTTCTGGCTAATCTCATTTTATTTGTATTTATCTATCTATTCTGAAAAACTACCAACAACTACTAAATCTACTAGGTAAATCACTAAACCACCAAAACTTACTTTATACGATAACTCATTACTCCACTATGATAAACCTATGTATGTCAGTAGATTTCCTACTAAAATTTACTAAGCTCTGTCTACCAAGCACTGCCATCACATGTCAAAGTATCAAGTACGAAACTATTTGCAGGTCTGCAAATCAATCATTTCTACTTTAATTCAAAAGCAATTTTACTTTTAATAATTTTGAGAACCTGCTAGTAATTATTCAGAATGCTACCATTCTCGACCATTATTGAATTTCGTATGTGTATTAATTATTTTCATCGGTCACCTATTCTTAAGTCGCGGATTCTTCAACTAATCTGCAAACTTACAGACCTATCATTTAAAAACTTACATTACACATCAGCGCCATCTTTAGGCCTAAAAGTGATCTTAAGAAAGATTTATTAATTCACAGTTTGACTGCAAATTTATGTTTAATCCTTAAAATAGGTAACCTTATATGCAACTGATAAGATAAAGTCGGCATTTCCTCATGGTCATACTAGTTTTTCATACCAGTATGATCACGAGGACAAGCATGTCCTCGTCGTCATAATAGTATGACCTCATGGTCATTTAGAATATTACCTATAGTTTAGAATGCATGAAATAAAAAATATTTCCACAGACACTCAATGCGATGGAGTGATTTTCCCCCTCGTGACCCGTGATCACACATAAATATATAAATATGACCTTGGATCATGAATTATATCTTCAAGATATAATACCTACATGAGGATTATAATCCACGAGGATTATATCTTCATGACCAATCTTTTTAAATAATATTCTCTAAACCATGAGGTCGTATTGATATGACAAACTAGTATGACCACGAGGAAACACCGGATAAGGTAGTTCTCATACCGATTTGCAAAGTATCATAAAATGCTATCAGTATAGGAAACTTACCGATTTCTAACTTGTATTATGTATGTACGTGTCTGAGAGTGAGAACGTGGGAATGCTTGCGTTAGAAGGAGAAAGTATGCTTTTCACCTAGGTGTTGTTCACCCAGATGTTGCAGAGAATTCTAAATAGATAAAGGAAATCACATTTTAGTATTAGATTGGTATTTTTTGAATGGACCAGAAAAGTGCCTACGCCATAGAGTTTTAGTGTCATTAGTGTCTGCTCCAAGCCTTAATACAGGAAAGAGCTAGACGAGAAAACCCCTATCAGAATCTACCTACTTAAAAGGAAATTGAAAAAAAGTACACTAAAAAGTCAAGTGATCGTTTAAAAATGTTAGGTATCTACGCTGTGCCTGCAGACACAATACCTAACTACAAATACCTACTGTTATTTGAAACGTTCTACCACCTTAATTTCCTAAATCATTTGATAAAGACTATTACCCTGTGTTAAAAAGGGTGAGAATTCCTTGGTCGAAATAAAACGACTGTGCCTGTGTAGAGGAATCTGTATATATTTTTGATCATAAAAAACCTTAGCATTTAACAAAACCAAACGCATGCGCGTTTTAAGACCGAACAGCGCCATCTAGTGAACATTTTTTGCAACACGATCTAAATCAATGAATTGACTCGACACCCTGACTCTGCATGCAATTATCATAATTAATTACAGTTAGGTACCTATTTAAATGGACAAGCTTTGGATTGTTGCATCTAGTTATGTAATTGTATTATGTTTTTATTAATCTTAAATAATAGTGAGTGAACGGTGAAATCGTACTGTTACACGATCATCGACCGATGCATGAGAGTCAACCGAAACAAATCAGCATTTCCGATCATCATCATCATCATCGAACGAAAACTTATACCTAACTATCATCGAACCAAAATACGAATAAACTCTATTTTCAGGTAGCAACTTTGCTCTGATGTCTATAAAGACGTTAATGGTCCACTTGTTGCGTCGGTACCTTGTGTCGGGTGACGTCACGCAGCTGGTCCAGCGGATGGAGGTGGTGGCCAGGCCTGTGTCCCGGAACTACATCAGCATCGAGCGGAGACTCGACTACGGACAGTAGATCAACACACCGTCCGGCTTAAAGCGCATTGACTGTTCAGCAGCGACAAAAGCAAGCTTTTGCATCGTGACTTATCTACCTATGCGCGTTTGTGTTGGACGCATATGCACGACTAAATTTCATATACCTATTTTGTTTGTTTCTGTTATTTGTGTTCGTTTTGGTTGACGGTTGGGCCAGTGCGCCATTACTAAATTCGTGATAAACGATTTTAAGAACTTTGATTCTTTTTAAGACAAAAAAATTTAAAAACTAAGTCTCCATTAATCTTGTTTTATTTAAATCTTCGTAAGCTCAAGTGTTCATTCCGACACTGGGGCAGCTACACTGTTGCTTATCTGTCGCCGACGGCACTGACGCCTATGAGATAATGTTAGCATACATTGAAAAAAATACCGAGACGTCACGATCCGAGGAGCCGGAGGTCGCAGCGGAGCGGACAATTTAGAACAGACCTACAGTAAAACGGATAGAGTTACCTTTTCAACAGGCACCAAATAGTCGATTTTGATAGGAGGTATAGCTTTACAGACAATCCCGATTACTAATAAACGTTGTATAGTGTAGCCTCGGACTGAATTTAGGTATACTTGTAAGCTAAATCAAGCGCTGCAAGCGCTGTTCGCTTCGCTGCGGACGCTGGTTACATCTATGGTCTGTTGCATATCGTTTCGTACGTTCTTGCAATTGCTTCGTATATTTTAATTTGGGTGCTCCTAGACGGGCCATGTTTTACTGGAATACTTGCCCGACAATATCAGCAGCGCGTCAAGTATGCTCGCCAAGGCGTACGTAGATGCATTTTCAGCCATTGTACGTAAACGTGTGCCCGCGAATAAAACCATGTATCATCAAACGTTCCAAACTGTATAATATTATCGTCTTTGGATTACATGACTCTGAACTCGGCTTGGTAGGTAATAATGGTAAATTAGTACACGACAACACGGTATATAATATGATGTATTATCATTCCCATAGACCGTAAAGGAACAAGCGACGATACAGAGCCAATCATACATTTATGTGTCGACATCCTGCCGGACGCGATCGGCTATTGCCGCATCCGTTCATATCCTATCCGATCTTTGTCATGGCAGAAAGGAATGCCGTGGCGACGTTGCCTAAAATAATTAGAGGTTTTTTGTGTTGTTGTTTTTGTATACTGTTCGCCATTGTTTCTAGTTTAATTAAATTTATTTAATCAAGAGTACCTTTATTTTTAATTCTAACATTAATTTTAATTTCAATGAATGATAATATTTTTTTATCAATTTTATATCCATAGTACCTATGGATTTATAATCTGAAATAAATATATGACGGAGAAAGACGCGTAGGTGCGGAGCCGTCACATCCCACTTCTGATGTCGGGGAAAGTCGGGAAGGCCGAGGTGTCGTGTCTGAATTCTAATTCTATTCTAATTCTAATTCTACTCGTCATCACGGGTATCTGTGGTGGGTGTTAGACTTCAGGAACGTTGAAATAAGAGGACAGCAGTGTAGACTTTACACTATTTTAATTATACAGTCACTTAGACTACTTAATTAGTGAATGATCACAAAGATAATTGGCGATTTAGAGTAGGTAATGGGTTTGCGAATGACCATTGCGTGCGACTGCCTTCAGCCCAGTCAAACCAACCACTGAATGACAGACATGACGATCGCCCGAACGCAACTCCATTCGGTGTTAACCGCTCTAAATTAACATAAACAAATCGATTAATCGTCAAAAACAACAGAATAAAACTATCGATTAACAACTCTCAAACTGATTTTCATTATTTAATGATGTCACGCGCCGTTATGTATTTGATTTGAATTGAAAATTGCGAAAATATTTAGAGTGTGACCCGCTCATATGGTCATACATTTCTAGCATGGCCGATTATAGCCGGGCTATTAGCAGCTATCAGCATCAGCAATATTGCCGGGCCAGTGTTGCAGTAAAAGTGTGGCCCGTCTAGAAGCATCCATAGACTCTTCTTCTAGTCTCATTGTATAGTATAGAAAGACAATGGTGCGAAAAATGTGATGCCTCAGATAATCATATTAAAGTGGCGATCCAGTCCTGTATACTGTCTCTTATCTGATTTAGTTATCGTTCTAAATAACAATTTTATGCGTAACTTTAATTATCTTGCTTCCATTGCTTACAATCCGTGACATGACGTACGGGCTGAAATAAATAAGTCCACTAAATAGCGAAAAATTTGTTGAGGGTTCCACACTGACTATATGTATTTATTAAAATATAAATGCTAAATAATTATTATGCCAAACAATTTAAGGCTAAATGATAGTTATGCTAAATCATGTAATGCAAAATAATTTCGGCCGAACAATTTTCGGAACATAAGTTTTGGCGAACCAAGGGGTATCTCTATTTCAGATTGACAAGATATTGTGTTGTACTGCTACCAGCAGTTCACCTTACTGACAATACGTGGGGCATCAAAGACCACACCCTCTTGTGTTTAGCTCTAGACCTGATCAAACGATGAGCACGAGTCTCGACGCTGTAACGCCGTCCATCAATACAAATAGCGGGGTTGTGAGTTCGACGGAACCCTAAAAAAAAAACTAGAACTACTACGGAAGAGCAGAATTTTTTGTACTTAGTTGTAATAATAAAAAATATCATTATAGTAGGAGTAAGCATCTTTTACAAATTATTTCCAACATCTTTATGAATGTAATTTAGTAGTATTCTAAGGCTTTTCTGCTAAGGTCTTTTTTGGAACTCGTTATAGTTCAGCTCATTCTATTTCTATGATAAGAACTCTAGGATTAGCATTATTATGATTATGATTGTGCCGGTTTTAGTCTTATTGGTGTTATTATGTATTTATGTATTTACGTACAAAAAAGGTCGACCACCACTGGCAAGCGGAGCGTGGCCTATCGTTGGACATGCCATCAACTTGATCACTACTCCTGAAGGTAAGATGCAAAGTTCGTTTCTTAGTTATAGTGAAAACAATGCAAAGTAATTTTCCATCTTTTCTTTCGCCCATTAGAGGTGAAATTAAATAACTGAATGAGAAATAAAATAAAAAATGACGTAAGGACCTGCATTCACAATCATTCGGAAACGTTTCCGTTCGGATTCTAAAAATTTTAAGCTCAAATTATTGGAAATTCCAATAATTTGAGCTTAAAATTTTATAAACTGTTTATAAACGTGATTCATTCTTCCGATCGAATTTACTTATACTTGTGAGACTGTAATTTATTTATTCTATGAAAAAAATAATGCCCCTCAGTTTCTTGCCTGTTCTTCTGAGTAGAGGCAGTATCCGAACATTAATCATTCTTAAATAACTAAGAATTTTATGTATTTGTATTATGGATTCATTTAACAGCTAATGATGTATACAACCTCCCTTTGTAAAGGAATTTTTGATTTGCTTTGTCTACCTATTGAATAAATCAGTCAAAAGTGACCCCTTAAAAATGCGGAACATTTTCATACCTCTATTAACTCTTGAGGCCGTTTTTAAAAAAAACCAAGAACATAGGGGCGGAGATATAGTTCATTTAATTGTACAAGCTAAATTTCATCATAATCTGACAAATGGTTTTCAAGAAATTTGAGAGAAATTTTGCGTTTATATGGAAATTTCAGAGCGTCGCGGATAAGTAGGTAACAAGCGTAAACAGATCGCATAATAATTTATATCTACAGTTTTGACCTCGGAGCCTTGGAGACTCCTGGGGGCCTACCATAACATATTCTTGCCATGATAGTTACGTTTTGTTTTCGACGCTGCGTATCGCTGTATCGCTGCGCAATAAGGTCTATGGTAGTGTAGCGTTGAAAAAAAAGTGAAACTATCTTGGCAATAAGATGTCATGGTAGGCCCCGTGATCTAGTCAGCATGTGTCAGGAGACAGTAACTTTTTGATCCTAAGACATCAACAATCATCAGACCTAAAATTTCTTGAATCCTTAAATAGAACCAATAAAATTCGACTGGTGAGTAGATATGTCTGTTATTTACGTAAAACGTGCACCAATTTACATTTAAAACATTAAAAAAAAAATTATACAACTTTTTACTTCCCACGTTTTTTACTTTTTTCTTTTTACGTCTGTTGTTGATATTTTTTTAATTACATTAGATTGTTTTATTCGTTATATAAATCAACCACAATTATTTGTTTACAGAATTATACAAGCTTTTGGTGCTCTTTTCAATAGAAGGAATTCAACGTAACGAGCCTCTCACACTACGGATGCTTGCTACAGACCTCTACTGTAATATACATCATAATTATACATTCATTGTAATTTATAAGTAAAAATACCTGATTAACTCCAATTTTAATGTAAAAATATGTTGGCTACCTTGATCTGTGGGCTTTATATAGTTGTTATAAAAAATATGGGTTTGGTATGGAACCCTAAAGAATATTCTTTGTTGAATGATGTTTCCATTATATTTCAAACGACTAGGTTTTATGTTCATCTGTATGTATTTTTTATTCGTTTTTAGATATAACGAACCCTAATGACGCGAGTACTGTGCTCAACTCCTGCCTTCAGAAGGATGTCATATACGATTATTTCAAACCCTGGCTTGGTGAAGGACTGTTCGTAGCCGGTGGTAAAGATTTTGGTCATATTTTAAACTAGCACTTTTGACCGCGGTTTCGCTCGAGTTTCATAGCCTAAGTCATTTAGGAACAATATAGCGTTCTAATGGTAAAATATTTTTTGAAATCGGACCTGTAGTTTTTGAATTAATTCGTTACAAATTTACAAAAACACAAATCTTTTCTCTACTATAATATAGGGGCAGAAGTGTAGATTTTATCTTTAATTAATTTATTTATTTATAATGGCTTCGCAATGATAAAGGACTACATCAATACTTTTATAATTTAAACTTACGAACTATTTTAACTTAATGTGCTATCTTATAGTATATATAACCACGGTCAGACGGACTCACGGTCCAGTCGGACGGTCACTCACGATCCAGTGAGCACACAGTGCACACTGGATCGTGAGTGATACGTGACACAGAACCGGTAGATTATAAGCAATGTCATTGAACTATATTATTGAATTTTTAATCTTAACACTAAACAATTTAAGGTTTATGTTTACCCCTCTCCGATTCAACTAAAAGACTGTATTGTTTTATATTTAAGATGCGGTCGCTATTGCTATATTTTTATAAAGAAAAGGTATTTAAAATCAAGACTTTTGGAGCTGTTAGTTCGGTGTCATACCACTATGATCCCAAACTAAAAAAACAAAACTGAAAAAAATGACCAATAAGTACAACACGTACAGTATTAATTACCAACAAATGAATAAATGAAGTCCAAATCCGTCCAGATAGAAAAAAACTAGATATAACTATATAGTCAATCAAAATCGGTGTATCGTTTGGGAGTTAGTTATGATGTCACAGACTGACACGCAGATACACATGTTAAACTTATAACACTCCTCTTTTGTGTAGTGGTTAATAAGTGTCTTTTATAGTTGAAGAAACGGGATCATCTAGCGTAGTAATTGATAGTGTCACTTTTGAAAATTACCATTAAACACGAGCTGACCCGGCGGACTTCGTACCGTCATAGTTCCTTTTTTTCAAATTTTTAAATTTTCTTTTATTCAAAAATTGTCCTGATAATAACGAACGCAAGAAAAAAATAGTTATTCAATTGAGTGCAGTCATTCGCAAGTTATGCGCGTAGGTACATATATTATAGCAATTCATTTTGATTTATAGAGATTAAAGTGACACTGACACTCCTGATAAGATGTTATGTTTCCAGGAACAATATGGAAGAAACACCGTAAGCTATTGAACCCCGCCTTCAACCAGTTGGTGTTGGACAGCTACTTACCGGAGCTGAACAAGCAAGCGAAGGCCTTAGTCATCAAGTTAGATGTTGAAGTGGGAAAAGGAAAATTTAACCATGCTCCCTATTTGGAACACACGACTCTGCAGTCAATTTGCTGTAAGTTTTTTCATTATCACTCTCAAAAACATAGGCTAATTATTTCATAAATTTTCATTATTTTTTAAATATAATTAATTACACTAGCTGACCCTGAATAATTCGTACCGCCATATTTTATTTAAATTCTAAAATTTTCTTTTGTACTTACAAACCTTATCCCGGTAGAAACGAACGCAATAAAAAAATAATTACTTAGCGGAAATTTTCTTTTTGTTCATGCATGACGCGATGACTAAGGGAAATAGAGATTCATTTTTATCTAGAAAGAAGAAGATAAACAGTTTAAAAAGGTTTCAATTTTATTATGAAAGGAGGGGTAATTGAGAGAGTCTAGCCATCGTCAGTCCACCCACGTCTGATTTTAACAAAATCATACACAGAAGCTGTCAAGCGCTGACAGATTGTTTTAATAACAGTTCAGATCGCATTTTGTTGCGTGGTTAAAAGGTAACGAATTACTCGTAGATCATAAATAAGGTCACTTTGAGAATGCGAGATTTAAATTGATCCGACAAAAAACGAGAAAAAGACAAAAGGTGACAAAATAAACCCTGATGCAATTCTATTCATTTCGTTCGTCTTCATAGATGTCTCGTTTACGTCTGCTGATTTGAATTATTTTATTTTTAGCCACTGCAATGGGCGTCATTATTGATGAAGAAGATATAGAACTGAGAGAACAGTACTTCAAAGCTAAGAGTACATATTCTAGTGGTTTGGTTCTTCGAGGGCAGACGTTTTGGTTACAAAGTGAATTGATCTACAATTTAAGCAGTCTAAAGAAAATACAAAATAATGTGGCCCATACTTTACATCGATTGACTAATGCAGTAAGAAAACTTTCAATTTCACACAATAAGTTGTTTGAAAAAGATGGCTCTTAGCGAAATAAACGCCTGTGGCTACTTTGATTTATGTCTATTTTATTGAATTTCATTTCATTGTATTCTGTGACTATTAATTAAATCACAGACTTCCAATGCAGTAGGAATTGGAAGTCTGTGAATTGTACTAATTAGTACTGTATTGGAAGTCTGCGAATTAAATGTAGTTAATCTAAGTACAAGTAGTAAGTACTATAAAAAAACTTTGTTAGCGGCTATACTCCTGAACCAAGGATGGTTTGACCTTTATGTAAAAATATTTCAGATCATAAAAAAGCGCAAGGATGAATTGTTACAAATTGAAAATAGAGTCGAAAAACGATTCAAGCCTTTTATGGAACATTTGTTGGATATGGAAAAGGATGGAGCCCTCACAGGTACAGAGGTTCAGGAGGAAGTGGACACATTTGTATTTGCTGCGTCAGATACATCGTCAGTTACTCTAACTACGACGCTGCTGGTCGTGGGCACCTACCCTGAAGTTCAGAAGAAAATTGTTGAAGAGTAAGTATTAAGTCTTTTTTGGTAAATAATTATTACAATTAACACATGACGGGGTGAATGTTGTGATAAGTAGAGGTAGGCTCAGCAGTGGGCAGTTACGGGCTGATGATGGCGAAGCCATCATGTTATAACATAATAAGGGTAAATGGCATCTGTAACGGAAGAAGACAAATTTAGGTACGTTTCCATCTTTTTTCTTCTTCTAGATTACGAAAAGTATTCCAAGGGTCTCTAAGAGATGTAGAAAAGCAAGACTTATTACAGCTCAATTACTTGGAGGCCATGGTGAAGGAAACCTTAAGATTGTTTCCGACCGTTCCTATCATAGGAAGAACTTTGGACAGGGACATACAAATAAGTGAGTTTTAAATAAACGTCTCTTTACATCCTAAACAATACACATGCTTTCTTTAATTTAAGCTTGGGAAGTTTCGGCATATCATTGATTGTTTCATTCTAACTAATAACTAGGTAGGTTATAACTAGGGAATAACTAGGTACCTTACCTATTATTTGAATTCGAAAGTGGGTACATTTGTTCGTTTATTTGATTTTCACGGTTATACTCAACCGATCATCATGCTTTGAGTAAACCTTGTCAGGGGTACAGAAAAGAACATGCAGTGAAAGGGTTTATATCGCAAAAAATTAAGGGTTCCCGTGGAAGCGCGGGTAAAATCACGTGACGCATCTAGTAAAAAAATGTAGTATGCGTAGTCATTATCATCATCAAGTCAGCCGGAAGACGTCCACTTGTTGAGACTGTTAGACCAAGGTCTCTTCCACTTGGAGTCAGGTCTCAGCAACTCCTCCTTGGACGGCCGCTTTCAGCCCGGTCTAGTGCTGCCGGCATCCTGTCTCGTGGCTTCTCGTGACTCTCACCAGCTATCGACCTTCATCTTCAAAGGGTTTACTGTGCAAGCTGTCAAGCTATGGAATGAGCTGCCTGTTGGCATAAGACAGGCCCAATCACTGCCCATTTTTAAAAATCTCGTTTTTAACCATTATTTAGCTCTTTGCTAATTCGGTACGCATAATACTAATTTATATATATGTATTGATATTTTATTATATTTATTTATAATATTTATAATTATTCATATTTATATTATATTTATTTTTGGTTATTTATTTAAGTAGGTACTTATTATTAATATTACTTAATATTATCTTTTAAATTTTAATTTAGTTTTATGTACACCACCTACCCTTTTCGTATTTCTGTAAGTTCTTGTCCATCCAAAGGTTACCTGGAAGAAATCGCTTTAGGCGATAAGGTCGCCCTTGTACTGCCGAAAAATGTATTTTAGTTTTTAAGTTTTTCATGTACTTTTTGGTGTGCAATAAAGATATATTGTATTGTATTGTATTGTATTGTATCTTCCTCCTTGCAGGGAGCCTGCTCACGGTGCGTCTTAAGTCTTTACGGGGACCTTTCAACTAAGTAGGTAGGTACTTAGTGTGATCATTCTCTATGTTGGTTTTCAGAGAGCTACACGCTGCCGGCCGGCAGCCGGTGCTACGTGTCGCTGTACGGCGTGAACCGGCACCCGGCGGCGTGGGGCGCGGACGCGGAGCAGTTCCGGCCCGAGCGCTGGCTGCAGCCCGCCGCCGCGCCGCCGGCGCACTTCGCCTCCTTCGGCTTCGGGAAGAGACGCTGTATCGGTAACTATGGCTATACGCTACGTTGACAGTCGCATATGCAACTACAAATTCTCTTTTTGATCTCGTGCTACTGCTATGTCTACAGTACAGAGCAACTTACAAGTCCAATTAGGAAGTGCATACTTAGTTTATTACGTTATTGCGTGGTCGTTTATTTACAGCGCCTGTAATAACCGCCTTTGGTGTAGTCACTTATCATTAGAATATTAGGCGCCTACTGCATATGCGACACACTAGCTAGACTCTAGTGTGTCGTGTACATACTTACTTATAAGCTAGAGGCTATGTAGGCTGAAGACCTCGCGCCTGGCGTCTACTATCGACATACGAAAACATCGCATTTGTTTTGTTTAACTTTCTTTCACTTGTGTTTCAATGTATGAAGTATTTTTATTATTAATATTTAAATAATTGTTGTTTTTTTACCACTGAATTATGCAAATGCTGTATACGCCTATAATAATAAAGGGTTTTCATATTAGCTACAAATATTTAGCAATTTAATTTTGAAAGTGTAGGTGATATGATCACTGTTGGCGTATCTTTATAAATAAATAAACAAATAAAGCATTTTGGCCAAAGCTAAAGCATTAACGCTTCGCTCGCTAACATTCAGTCGGTTGTCACAACCTCACCCTGAATAATAAATGAAATTTAACCATAACTACTATTATCCATTTTTAAAATACCGTGAAATGAAATAGTTACTACACGTAACACACGTACACTAAATTACTACACGTTTTATTTTCTAGCTAAAGTTTACTAAGCTCTAAGTCTACCAAGTACTGCCATCACCTGTCAAAGTATCAAGCACGAAACTATTTGCAGATCTATCAATCAATTCTACTTTATTTCTAATAAGCAATTCTACTTTTATTAATTTTGAGAACCCTGCTAGTAATTATTCAGAATGCTATTCAGGAATTGCAGGAGATGGTTAATATTGTGCCTGGCGCCTTAGAAGGCAAAGGAATGAAAGTGAATGTAAGTAAGACGAAAGCAACAGTGTTTGAAAGAGATGATAGTATGACAGATTCTAAAGTTCTGATTGAAGAGGGCCGCGACGCTCTGAAATTTCCATACAAACGCGCTACTTAAATTTCTTAAAAACGATTTGTCAGATTATGATGAAATTTAGCATTTACAATTAAATTAACAATATCTCCGCCCCTATGTTCTTGGTTTTTCTTAAAAACGTTCTCAATCGAAAATAGAGCTATAAAAAAATATCCACATTTTAAGGGGTCACTTTTGACTGATTTATTCAATAGGTAGACAAAGCAAATCAAAAATTCCATTACATAGGGAGATTGTCTACATCAATAGCTGTTAAATGAATCCATAATACAAGGAAAATTCTTAGTTATTTAAGAATGATTACAGAAGTGCAAAAGTCATAAAAAAAAATTGCAATTGCACTTTGTCACTCTGTATGTAACTTTAGAGGCTCGTCAGTATCATTACTCGCTCTCTTCGCTCGTCTTCTTCTTCTAGACGAAATGGCTATAGAATACCTTAAGCCAATGCGAAGTTAGTCTAGGTCGCATATAGGTCGAAATTAGTTAGGTCGCCGGACTCTGAAGGACAAAAAGTGGAACAAGTCAAACAACAGTCTATTTCGTCAAAACTGAAGAGTCCTGTAGAGATTCGATAAGGGCCCGACATTCCGGCCCATAAAATAAAGGGGGCTTAGCATATTAGTATCCCCTAAACGTTGGTGATAACCAAATCATTGCTAAGTGTCACCTATATAGGCCTAGGTGCTCCCTAAAATTTAGGAGTGGTTGGTGAAAACGGGCATAAGACAGGTATCTATATACGCTGTGCTCGCAATAACCACAGAATATTATTTAAAACGTTTTAACACCTACGCTTTTCAAGTAACTTCGCTATAGACTATTACCCTGACTCTGTATGCAATTATCATGAATAATTAAAGTTACCTATTTAACTGGACAAGCTTGTGGGTTTTAATAATGCATCTAGTTATGTACCTAATCTTAAATATTTGTGAGTGAACGGTCAAATCGCACCGTGACACAGTCATCGACCAACGTATGGGAGTCAACCGGAAAAATTAGCATTTCCGATCATCATCATCATCAACAGACGAAAACTTATACCCAACGAACTAAAATACGAATAAACTCTATTTCAGGAAACTTTGCTCTGATGTCTTTAAAGACCTTATTTGTTCACTTGTGCGCTTGAACTGCACGACCTAATCTCCGCTTCCCCCTTTTATGGCAGAACAAATCGGAAAACGCCTAGGTATCATCCCTACTTAGTCGATATATCACCTACTCGTACTAAGTGGTTCGCCTCCACCTTCTTAATACGAACGGCTAGGGACTAGAATCGTTTGCCACCATCTGTTTTTCAGACTAACTACAACACCTAGTTAGTAGTAGTTAGTCGGAAAAACAGATGATCTTCAAGGCCTGAGTGAATAAGTACCTACTAGGTCTTCGTACTTCATCTTAGGGCACAATGTCGCTTCACATCAGGCGAGTTGGTGGTCAAACGTTGACTTATTCTACATACAATAAAAAATAAATAAACTCTATTTTCAGGAAGCAACTTTGCTCTGATGTCTATAAAGACGTTAATGGTCCACGTGTTGCGTCGGTACCTTGTGTCGGGTGACGTCACGCAGCTGCTGCAGCGCATGGAGGTGGTGGCCAGGCCTGTGTCCCGGGACTACATCAGCATCGAGCGGAGACTTGACTACGGGCAGTAGATGAACTTACCGTCCGGCTTAGAAAACGCGTTGACTTTCCAGCAGCGACGCAAGCAAGATTTGCATCGCGTCATATGCGCGACGCATATGCACGACTAGGTACCTATTTTGATTGTTAAGGTTTTGGTTGACGGTTGGGCCAGTTTGGGAAAAAAAAATTAACTAAGTCTCCATTAATCTTGTTTTATTTCAATCTATGGAAGCTCAAGGTTACATTCCGACCCTGGCTTGTCTACAATGTCGCCGGCGACACTGTCGCCTATCTGTCGCCGACGGCTCTGACGCCTATGACAATATTAGCATTAATTTCGTAAATTGAAAATATTACCGAGACGCCGCGATCTGAGAAGCCGGAGGGTCGCAGCGGAATGGATAATTTCTAACAGACCTACAGGACGGACGGACTTAAAACGGATAGAGTTCCCTTTTCAACAGGCACCAAATAGTCGACTTTGATAGGTAAGAGGTATTACAGACAATCCCCCATACGAACAAACGGTATATATTTAGCGAGCCTCGGATCGGATTGAATTTAGGTACCTAGGTATGAAGCTAAATAAAGCGCCGCAAGCACTGTTCACTTCGCTGCAAACTGGACTGGGTACACTTTGATCTGTTGCATATCGTTTCGTACGTTCTTGCAGTTGCTTCTTATATTTTTGTTTGGGTGCTCCTATGTGCAGTTATGTATAGTACGAGAGCCCACGACCAAAACCATGTATCAGAGCAATACGCTGTAATACTGTATTGAATCGTTATTAGGTTATATGATTCTGAAACGTGGGTAATAACGGTAATTTTGTACACGACAACACGATTTAAAGGACTACATGAATCGATTTGAATAGGCGCAGAAACGGATACGCAAGCGACGCTACAGAGCCAATCATATGCGTCGACATCCTGCCGGACGCGATCGGCTGTTGCCGCATCCCCTCATATCCTTTCCTATCCGATCCGTCTCGTGACAGATAGATCGTTCCTTAGACATTTTGTAAAGACGCATGCCCTGCCGTGGCGACGCTGCTTCCTTACATAAATAGATGTTTTATGTGTTACTGTTTTTTAATTCTTGTCGCAATTGTTTCAATTTAAATTTAATCTATGTATTTAAGTATGGGTTCCTTTATTTTTAATTTTTAATAATTTTTATACCTAATATTTTTTATCGTTTTTATATTATCGATTAGTGTACGTTAATTAAGTGGACTGTATGTTGATAATGGCGACGCGAAAAAAGCCTCGAAAAGCCAGGTCTTTAGGTGGTCTATGCTTACCTGCCGGAAGCGCTGCGCAAGAGGCGAAGGTTTCTGTGCCCAGTTCTCCACCACCCGGTCACGCTGTAAGCCCACGCCTGACCGGCTTTTGTACGAAGCATATTCACCGCCGTGCACTTAAACCACTAAAAGTCCTTGTTCGACCACGGTTAGACGGGGGACAGTTATTAATATGTTTTAATGATGCGAAAATAGTCTATTTGTCGGTCCGGATTTGTATTTCACGGAAAACGAACGAAAAAACGAGTTGCGCTTGAGCACAGCGAACACGACGACGACAGTTAGTATGATGAGCCCAAAAAAATTGCTAGTTATAATTGGCAGTAGACAATAGAAATCTGTGGACATATAACATATCGTCATGCCTTTCCCCCGAAAGGGCTGGCAGAGGTACAACACCCACACTTCGCCGGACGATATTCAGTCCTAAATGTGACAGGGGGCGAGCCTGTCGCCGTACACCGGGCTCCATTCATGTAGCAGATGACATACAATACTTACGCACATAATTATGTATGTTCACACACTGTACAAATTGGTGCGTGCCGTCGGCTGGGTTCGAACCCGCTCCCTCTGGCTTGAGAGGCGGGCCTTCTCTAACTAGGCTGTCATCGCTAATCCGTGGACATAGCCAAAATTATTATTCTTTAGATTGTGGGTTGTCCAAAAGAAGAAATACCAATTTTATTGTGGTAATACTGAAAATTTAGTTTATTCTTTAGATTTATAATCTGAAATAAATAAATTTGATTTGAATTGAAAATTGCGACGATATGTATAGAGTGTGGCCCGCCCATATTGCCATACATTTCTAGCATGGCTGATGATGCCCGGGCTATAGTCGGCAATATTGCCAGTACTGCAGTACAAATATCGCTCGTCTAGGAGCACCCTTAGACTTTAAGTCTAGTCTCATTGCATAGACAATGGTGCGAAATATGTGATGCCACAGATAATCAACGAGCAATGAAATATTAAAGTGCCGATCCAGTCCTATAATACTGTCTCTTAACATTGTTAATAATTATTTTTATGCGTAACTTTAATTAACCTCAGATCAATCTAGAGGAAAAGATGGAACACTGCGTTATTTCTCGCTGAAGCCACTTCTTTTTCAATGTGTGTGCGTGGTAATGTTGCCATGAAAAATTCCCAAACTCTACGTTAGCCATTTCCTTATGAGATTTAATATTTTAAAACTGCACATGTTTGTAAGAGTTTAGCGTACGGCTTTTCTAAAATTGGCTTGCAAAAAAACTGCACAGTTTTTAAAAAGAATCTCAAAGTGTAGTCCTGGCCACACTTTTATAATGCACTATGTATATATAAGTACACGAAATTATACCATAAACCAATGTACATAATGTCAAGGTAAGAATGACCAAGAGTGTTGTGTACCTATACGACAGTAGCGTAGTTTTTGGCTTCACTTAGATCATACGCCGTGCGCCATCTTATTCTCTAGGTTAATCTGAGTAATTAACGTGCTTCCATTGCTTACAATCCGAGACATGACGCCAGGACTGAAATAAATAAATCCGCGAAATAGCGAAAATTTAGTTGAGGGTTCTTAACGGACCGTATTTCTTAAAAAATAAATGCTAAATAATTATTATGCTAAATAATTTTAAGCTAAATGATAGTTATGCTAAATCATACATTTTGCGAGCAGAATAACGCCAACCAATTTCGGCCGAACAATTTTCGGAACAAAAGTTTTGGCGAATTAAGTAGGTACCTGTGTTTTAGATTGACAAGATGTTGTATTGTACTGCTTCCAGCAGTTCAATTTGCTGGCAATACGTGAGGCATGTAAGACCACCCTCTTGTTTTTAGCTCTAGACCTAATCAAGCGTTGAGCACGAGGTTGATCGCGAGTCTCTTCGCTGTTATGCCATCCACTAAAACAACTACAGAAAACAAACACTGTTAATAGTTGGCTATGACTTGGACGGAACCCTAAAAAAACTAGTAGAACTACTTACTATGTTAGATCAGAATCTTTGTATTAAGTTGTATATAATAATTAGTATTACTATAGTAGGAGTAGACACTTAATAAAAATTATTTCCAACATTTTTGTGAATGTTAGTTTAGTCGTATTCTAAAGCTATTTTGCTAAGGTCTCTTTTGGAACTGCGGTTAAAAGTTAGCGCATTATATTTCTATGATAAGAACTCTTTGACTCTTCTCTGGGACTCTTCTCTTCTCTTTGACTATAATTATGATTATGATTGTGACGGTTTTAGTCTTATTTGTGTTATTATGTATTTATGTATTGACATACAAAAAAGGTCGACCGCCCCTGGCAAGCGGAGCGTGGCCTATCGTTGGACATGCCATCAAGTTGATCACTACTCCTGAAGGTAAGTTCCAAAGATGCAGAGTTTGTTTGTTAGTAAACTAATGTATAGAGAAATGGTGAGCTTTGTCTTTCGCCCATAAAAGAAGATATGAAAATCACTGAGGGAAAAAAAAATGATACAAGGTCCGGTTTGAATTTGATAGGTCCGATTTTATTTGTCTTCAAATGAGTTGGTAAAGAGCGTTAAACAGATCTCGTAGCAAAGTCAGCTTTGACCTTTAGACCTGATCTGATCTACCTTTTCTAATTACCGTTGTCTCCCATGACATCTTGCCATAATGGTTACGTTTTATTTTCGACGCCGCGGCCGCAAATCGTACTCGTATCGCCGTGAAATAAGGTCCATGGTAGCGTAGCGTTGAAAAAAAAGCGAAACCATCTTGGCAATAACATATCATGGTAGGCCCCGTGATCTACCATACCAACCTACCAAACGAGCGAGCCCGGGGAAGACAACGGTGTGGCGTGGCCTGCTTCTTTGTGGTGAGAGACAAGAGATCAATCTCTGGGAAAGGTGCTGTTACAGGGCACCGGTGCGGTCCTATGGAGATCCCGGTGCCCTCTTGCCATGCACAGAGGATGGCCACCGAGGGGGTTTTAGTGGGTCAATTCCCACATAACCTAGATGCACCCCCATACACCCGGGCATCTTTTAGAAGATTTCCCCCCCCCCTATGACGATAAATATGTCTGATGAAATATGTATGATGACTAGAAATATGTCTAAATTTACGTAAAACGTGCACCAACTTACAATAATCATGAAAATTTTTACATCTGAATACTTCCGTCTGTTGTTAATGTTTCTTTAATTGCATTATTTAATTATTTCTTTCTGTAGGTATAATTATTTGCTTACAGATTTATACAAGCTTTTAGTGCTCTTTTCAATGGAAGGAATTCAACGTAACGAGCCACTCACACTACGGATGCTTGCTACCGACCTCTACTGTAATATACATCATAATTATACACACATTGTAATTTATAAGTATTTATAACTCCAATTTTAATGTCAAAATATGTTATTTTGATCTGTGCCCTTTTTTATAGTTGATATTTACTAATTTGGCATGGAACCCTAAATAATATTGTTTGATGAATGAAAAATTATGTTTACATTATGTTTTAAAACCAATTTTTTTTTGCCAAAAAAATTAACGACTTGGTTTTATGTTCATCTGTTTGTATTTTTTATTTGTTTTTAGATATAACGAACCCTAATGACGCGAGTACTGTGCTCAACTCCTGCCTTCAGAAGGATGTCATTTACGATTATTACAAACCCTGGCTCGGTGAAGGACTGTTCGTAGCCAGTGGTAAATATTTTGGTTATATTTTAAACTAACACTTTTTCATAAATGCCTCGTTTTCATCACATACCTAATATGGCTCGTGTTTCATATCATAATACAGCTTCTAAAGGAGAAATACCTTTTTATATCAGACCAGTAGTTTTTGAGTTTATTCGTTCCAAACATATCATATCGTCACGCCTTTCCCCCGAGGGGGCTGGCAGAGGTGTAATACAACACCCATATGTCGCCGGACGATATTCAGTCCCAAATGTGACAGGGGGCGAGCCTGTCGCCATACACCGGGCTCCAGTCATGTAGCAGATGACATACAATACGCACATATGTTCACACAATAAACAAATTGGTGCGTCCCGTCGGCTGGGTTCGAACCCGCTCCCTCTGGCTTGAGAGGCGGACCTTCTCCCAACTAGGCTGCCACCGCTCTACAAAAATACAAATCCAAACATACAAAAATACAAATCTTTCCTCTTTATAATATTAGTGTATGTAGATTATAATCTTAAACTGTGTGCTCACTGGATCGTGAGGGATACGTGATCCAGAACATGTAGATTAAAAGCAATGTCATTACCCTATTTTGTTGAATTTTTATTCATCTGAATCTGCCTATCATCATTTTGTATGTCATCTGCTACATGAATGGAGCCCGGTGTATGGCGACAGGCTCGCCCCCTGTCATATTTGGGACTGAATATCGTCCGGCGAAGTGTGGATGTTGTATTACACCTCTGCAAACCCCCTCGGGGGAAAGGCGTGACGATATGTATGTATGTTAACACTATACAATATAAGGTTTATGTTCACCTCTCTCTGATTCATCTAAAAGACACTGTATAAGCAATTAGGCATGTATAGACACTGTAGACATACTGTATTGTATTTTAAGATGCGGTCGTTATTGCAACATTTTTATAACGAAATAGGTACAACAACAACAACAACAACAACTCTTTATTAAAAACATAAAAAATAATTACAATAGTACTTAAATAAGGCTTAACTAAGTTTTTAATGAGCGGCCTTATCGCTCAAAGCGATCTCTTCCAGGCAACCTGAATGGACAGGAACATTTATATAATAGAGGCCTTGAAAGTTACAAAACATATTTTTACAAGACGTAAAAAATTATATATATATATAATATATTAGGTCCTTACGTATGAAATTGGCGTTTTGTCGTACTGATCAATTTGATCTGAAATATCTCCTCTTTGGTTAAGAATTCGAAATTCAAATTAATAAATTCATTTAGCTGGTTTTTTTTTCTTTGGAATACAGTCATTCATTTGTTATTTTCCTCATTATTTTTTCTTTGGCGTCGCTTATTACCGCGCAATGGAAAACATGAAATATCGGTGTATTTACGAGTACGAGTTCTACCGTGGCACCAGTGCTGCAGAAACAGCTCGAAGAATTAATGATGTGTACGGCGCTGGTGTCGCTAAAGATAGCATGGTACGTTTTTGGTTTCAACGTTTTCGTTCTGGAAATTTCGACCTTAAGAACCAACCCCGTGGACGGCCGGAGATCAAAGTGAAAAACGAAGAATTAAAGGCTATTGTGGAAGCGGATCCATCACAAAGCACTTCAGAGATAGCAGCAGGCTTCGGGGTAAGTGACAAAACTGTATTTATCCTGTAACGTTCCTAGTTGTCCTACCTATTTAGGTGTAGTAGGTAGCAATAAGAACAACTAGGTAGTTATACAAAGTTATATTTAATACAGAAAAATGAGGGTAGTCGTAAATAGAAGAGTAATAAAGAATAGGGTCGGGGTAAGGTTACTGTCTTGAGTCGAATCACGCTACACGACTATGACGACACACTGGCCTCGAGTTCTCAGCGCACGGAGTCCACGGTGTGCCGTAGGTAGTAGGTAGTGCCACAGGTAGCAGGTGCGGCTCTGCACTGGAGACTTCAGCGGCAGGACAGCAGGTCCGAGCAGGTCAGTCCGTAACAGCCGGGAAGTCAGGTGGAGGAACCCTGGAATTCCGCATATCCGGGCGTTTTAGTAAAAGTCCGATTTTTATGTTTGACTGCCACACTCGATGATTTTGCGCGAGGTGAGGAACTAAGCAGTGGTGTCTAAAGCGATGAATAGGATCTAAGATGCGGCAGTCAAACTTATAAGCGATTATATACGAAACATAACAAGTAGTATCGTATACGATACATGACAAACACAAAATACTTTTGTTATTTAAAAGATCAGAAAAACAGATATGGGTGAACAAACAAAATGTAAAATGATAATGCACAGAAATAATGATAGCTACGTGACCAGAGAGTCTGATATATAAGTATATAAGTATTTCTTATATAATTATACAAACAATAAGGTAAGATGAAATAAAAGAACGATTAAACTATTTAGGTACATTCAAATAGAATTCGAGCATTCAACGATTCTGGTGGCAACATAAAAACCGTTAGACTGACTAGGTACTTAGTAGTAATTTAAACTTTACCACCAAGCTTCACCATCACAAGTAGGTACCTAGTTAAAAGGCAGTAGTAAAAATCACGAACAATTGGGGAGATTAAATTTTGTTTCTAAAAAGAGCCGTGTACCTATCTATTAAGATAGTAACCGTTAGATAATGCTAAATTCTATTTAAATGTACTCACGTCATGCTCGCAAGCTACAATGCACTACATGATAGTTTAGTTAAACCACTCACCCAATTCGGGGTAACACAACACTTAGTTAATTAGAAAAATAGTTAAAATAATTATAATGCAAAAAGTAAGGTGCGGATCGCGGCCGAGCGTGACATGCGATTCACCGTATTGCTTTTGTCGCTCTGCCTCAGTCAGAGGTCGACGCGGGTCAGTCAACCCTCCGCCCCGCGTCGTCCTTACGACGCTCGCTCATTGGCTAAGCCGCGCGGCCTTAAGTACCGGTTGCGTTTACGCAGTGAGTGTTTTTAAATAAAAAGAGTAACGAACTGTTACAATCCACTTGAAGCAAATCGGGAAAGTAAAAAAACTCGAACGATGGGTACCTCATGAATTGAGTGAATCGAACTTGCAAACACGGGTCGCCTGCTGTGTTACTTTGCTCAACCGACACAATAATGAAGGGATTTTAAATCGAATCATTACTTGTGATGAAAAGTGGATATTGTACGATAATCGAAAACGCTCATCGCAATGGCTGAACCCTGGAGACCCAGCCAAATCCTGCCCTAAACGAAAATTGACTCAGAAAAAGTTACTTGTAAGTGTTTGGTGGACTAGCGCCGGTGTCGTTCACTACAGCTTTCTTAAATCTGGCCAAACGATTACGGCAGATATCTATTGTCAGCAACTGCAAACCATGAAGGAAGAACTAGCTGTTAAACAACCGAGATTGGTCAATCGCTCTAGGCCACTGCTGCTTCACGACAACGCAAGACCACACACTGCACAACAAACAACCACTAAGTTAGCTGAGCTACAATTGGAATGTCTGCGACATCCACCGTACTCCCCGGACCTTGCTCCAACAGATTACCATTTCTTCCGGAATTTGGACAACTTCTTACAAGGAAAAAAATTCCACTCCGATGCAGCAGTCCAAACCGCCTTCAAAGAGTTTATTGATTCTCGACCCCATGGTTTTTATAGTAAAGGGATCAATGAACTACCCATAAGATGGCAAAAGTGCATAGATAACAACGGTGCATACTTTGATTAATTAAATATATTTTACAAAAAAAAATCGACTTTTTATTCCTCCCGTACAAAACGCCAATTTCATACGTAAGGACCTAATACCGTGAAATATGCCAACTTTGCATCTAAGCGTTTCTTTGCCCAAAATATGATTTACAAGGAAATCCGTTGATGTGGAAAAATATTCTAGTGTTATGGCAACATTGATAATTTTGGTACAAAGAAAGTTTTACGTGTGACATCACGGAGTATCGCGTTTGAAGCCAACTTTGTTCAGTATCGTGTTGTAATTTGTCGAGTGTGGTGCGTATTTTGGCGGGCAAATTTTTGAAGAAATTTTAAGGTCAATTGTGACTCATGGCAAAAACAAAGATTAGTTTGTATTATTATATGTTATAGGAATCGAATTACAGATTATTTTAACCATAGTTTCGGTGATGAAGGCTCCTACAAACAAAAGTTACGATAATGGGCAAAATTACATAATGATGTTTCAACTCCAGAATGACAACTTTGCCAGAGTTTGAAAAAGCGTTAGGGTTGTCACTTTTTTGTTGTGGTTGTTGGTTGATATATTTTAGTTACAAATCCTTACTAGTTACCACTATAATTAATGCGAAAGTGTGTATGTTACTTTGTGCTGAAAGTAACATATTGACGTTACACAATACTAACAGAAGGGTAACTTAAGGTGAATCTGCCAAAGGCCAAAACTGCATGATGGTCAAGAGATGGCGCTAAAGTCAATGATATTGTTACTGCGTCAATAGTGGTCCTGTTTGGGCTGGAAATTGGATTGGCTACCTATATCGGTGCAATGGTTGCGAGTGGCATTTATTTTTTAATAATAAATTGGGTTTAATAAAATTTACACAGTAAAGGAACAAACACGGCTAAAGTATTTGATTTATTATTATTATTGTTTTATTCGTCGATTGGCTTGCGCTTGGCCGCCATCGCTCATCGTCTGGTGTTACGGTGGTTCATCGCGCTCATGGCGCGAAATCTAAATTTCAATCAGTTTTCTCGTTTTATTATGGAAACTGACGTGGTTTTCACACATTATGATTTAAAACACGGGAATTACTCACGTACGATTCAGTCCATTATTTCGACTATAGTTTCAACCGCATTCGGCGGTCTTCATCAGGGCGAAAACGCGCGCGCACTCGTTTATAGTTTAGAGACGAAGAAAACGAGAAAACTTTATGTTTTCTCGTTTTTGGAGTTAGACCGGGTAACTAAACTAAGTAATAATAGAATTGCCGGCAATCGTAAAGCATTCCTTACGATATTTTGTAAAGATATAAAACAGTAACGCACCCGATTGCTTACATTTGTGATTAAACCTTTAAACTGACAATTCAAGTGTTTATGCACAAATGTAAACAATTTGGTGCATTATTGTTTATGACCTCTACAAAATATCTTAGAGGATACGATTGGCGGCAATTCCATTATTACTTACATCAGTAAATGAATGAGATAAAAGCTAAATGAATGAAACTTCCAAATAGTCTCGTTTAAGATTGTACAAGTATATACCACTAGTTCTTCGCTGATCTTTAAAAAATAATTAAAACTTGTTCATCGCTTTACTTCACTATTTTTAAATTTTGATGAATTTATCTCACTTCAAACGTCACTTGACTGATCTAAATTTTGATATTGGTATAACTTACGCGGCTAAATTAGTGCCTTTTTATTATTTTTTTATTTTTGAGAAAAAAATAAACTTAGTAAGTAAAACTTAAAATGCTGTTTTATTTAATACTAGCTGCGCCTCGCGGTCAAAAGTAGCCTATGTCTCTGTACCCCTAAAAATGTGTATCTATGCCAAATTTCATAGGGATTTGAGCAGTTAGAGAGTGAAAGCGAAACAAACATACTTACTCTCGCATTTATAATATTAGTTAAGATTAGGATTTATATTTTCTGTAGTTACCAAAAATTATTAACTCTAATGTGGCAGCCCTATCAAATTGAAATCGCAACTTTCGTCTAGTATGGAAAAGAGAAAAAATACCAGGGTAACATTGCCAACTCAATCCAAAAGGGAAGTTGCATCGAAATCGGTAAAATTTTAAAAGTAAACGCCTTCAGCGCCCTTAATTCATTTACTAGTTCCTTTCTCGTTGTCATAAAGGCTACATTTTCGTCAAAAAAAGACATGGGCAATGTTGGCTAAAAGTCTAGATAACTTTGACCGCCATCAAAATCAATGAAATTTTAGCATAAACGTTGATTTAAAAAAAAACTTACTATACCAAACCATACACATAATCCAAGAGATGAAGGTATTTAAAAAACATACCTAGGCGCTGGTAGAAAAAACATCAGATATTTTAATTTATTCTTTTTAAGCTGGCAAAGTTGGCATATTTCACGGTATATATATATAAATAAATAATAATAATAATAAATAACGGCACGCACCTATTTGTTCACTGTGTGAGCATATATGCGTATTGTACATATGTCATCTGCTACATGACTGGAGCCCGGAGTACGGCGACAGGCTCCCCCTTGTCACATTTGGGACTGAATATCGTGCGGCGAAGCCAGCCCCCTCGGGGGAAAGGCGTGACGATATGTTTTGAAACTTACCATTAGACACTAGCTGACCCGGCGAACTTTGTACCGCCATATCAATATCAAAGTCTTTAATTCAACCTTGTCCTGATAAAAAAGTTTTTCAATTTAGTGCAATCATTCACAAGTTATGCGCGTACATACATAATGGCGATTCATTTTGATCTACAGAGATTAGAGTGACATTTACACTTCAAATAAGATGTTATGTTTCCAGAAACAATCTGGAAGAAGCACCGTAAGCTATTGAACCCCACCTTCAACCAGTTGGTGTTGGACAGCTACTTACCGGAGTTGAACAAGCAAGCGAAGGCCTTAGTCATCAAGTTAGATGCTGAAGTAGGAAAAGGGAAATTTAACCATGCTCCCTATTTGGAACACACGACTCTGCAGTCCTTTTACTGTAAGTTTCTTCATTATCACCCCCAAAAGACTGTGATAATTAACTTGGGTAATTATTTTATAAAATATCATTATTATTATCATTAAGTATTATAAAATATCATTAAATAAACTAGCTGACCTGGCGAAATGCGTACCGCCATTTATTTATTTTTAATTTCTTAAATTTCCTTTTAGATTTACAAACCTTGTCCCAGTAAAAACGAACGCAAGAAAAAAGAATTTGCAAAAATGTTTCATGCGTTCACGCGTGATGCGATCACCAAGGGAAAATAGAGATTCATTTTTATTATAATAACTAGCTGACCCTGCGAACTTCGTACCGCCTAACAGTCGATTCATTAATTATTATATTTAGGATTTTTTTTAATTTTCTCTGCGTAAGAACCATCCTCGTACTTCAAGGAATATTCTTTGGAATATATCTGAAGTATCTTCTTTGAAGAACTTCAAAGAAAAACTTCAAGAAGAAAGTTCTTCTTTTTGAATTCCCAAATTTCCTACACTGAAAAAACAGATCGGTTAATTTTACCAAAATTATTTCGGTTGAATTTTTTTTGTTTAAATTTACAAGGAAATTGTTTATTTAACAAAAGCTTACTAAAACATACGTGTTCAAACTAACAAATCTCATTTTGTTATTCTTACTATTCCCTAGTGGTTACAATGAAAAAAATTACATGTTGAAGTAACAAAACTAAATTGTTTAATTTTCCTTTTGTTAATAAAACTATTTTTCTTAGTAAAGATTATCAAAATTCTTTTTAGTTTAACCAAACAAATAGATTTAGTTAAAATAACTAAAAACATAGTTAGAGTAACTATAGAGTAGAGTCAAAATCAAGAAATAATTTTGATAAAATCAACTATACAACTTTCATAGACCGAAGCGAACATATTTGTTAGTAGTAACAAAACGTTACAGTTTGAAACAACAATGTTTTTGGTTACTAATATCTAGGTTAAATTTACCGGATATAAGCTGAATTCAACATTTTTTCCTTCATTAAAGTAACAAAAACTTTTTTGTTCCATTAAACATGTAACCTTAGTAAAAGAAACCAAAAACACCGTTTAGATCAACCATAGAATATACTCAAAATTAAGAAATATTTGTGGAGAAATCAACTATACAACTTTATTAAACTGAACCTAACATATTTTTTAGCAGGAACAAAACGTCACAGTTTGAAACAACACTAATTTTGTTTGCCAATATCCTTGTTAAATTTGCCAAGTAGAGACTAAATTCAACAGTTATTTGTTATTAAAATAACAAAGAAACTTTGGTTCAATTAAACATACAATGTAAGTATAAGAAACTAAACAAATTGTTTAGATCAACTATAGAGTATAGTCGAAGTTAAGAAATCACTTTTCTGAAATCAACATTACACTAGTAATAAACCGAAGCGAACACATTTGTTAGAAGGAACAAAACGTTACAGTTTAAAACAACAATATTTCTGGTTACTAATATCTAGCTTAAATTTACCGAATACAGGTTACATTCAACATTTTTTTCTTCTTTAAAATAACAAAGACTTATTAGTTCAATCAAACACATAAATTTAGGAAAAGGAACAAAGAACATCGTTTAATTCAACCTTAGAATAAAATCGAAATTCAGAAATCGTTTTGATGAATTCAACTGTACAACTTTATTAAACTGAACCTAACATATTTACTAGAAGGAACAAAACGTTACAGTTTGAAAGAATAATATTTTTGGGTCTAGATCTAGATTGAATTTACCAGATGCCGGCTAAATTCAATTTTTTCTTCTTCTATAAAATAACATTTTAGTCAATTATACAGGTAAACTAAGTTATAAAAAACCAAAAACATCGTTTAGATCAACCATAGAATATAATCAAATCAAGAAATCTTTTTGATGAAACCTACAATGCAACTTTATTAAACTGAAATAGCATATTTGTTATATGGAACGAAACGTTACAGTTTGAAACAACATTTATTTTGGTTGTCAATATCTCGGTTAAATTTGCCGGATTCAGACTAAATTCAACAGTATAAAACTTCTTTTAACTTCTTTAAAATCACAAAGACACTTTAGTTCAAATAATCATTCAAACTTGGTAAGAAAAACCAAACAAATCGATTAGATCAACAATAGAGTATAGTCAACGTTAAGAAATCACTTTGATGAAAACAACAATACAACTTTATTAAACTGAACCTAACATATTTGTTAGAATGATCGAAACGTTACAGTTTAAAGCAACACTTATTTTGGTTGCCAATATCTTGGTTAAATTTGCCGGATGCAGACTAAATTCAACAGTTATTTCTTCTTTAAAATAACAAAGACATTTTAGTTAACATTAACATACAAACTTAGTAAAAGAAACCAAACATATCGTTTTGATCAACTATAGAATATAGTCGAAGTTAAGAAATCAACTGGATAAAATCAACAATGCAACTTTAATAAATTGAAGCAAACATATATGTTAGAAGTGACAAAACGTTACAGTTTGAAACAACAGTAATCTTGGTTTCTAATATCCTTGTAAAATTTGCCAGGTACAGACTAAATTCAACAGTTATTTCTAGTTTTAATGTAATAAAGACACTTTAGTTCAATTAAACATACAAACTTAAAGAAATTAAAAGAAACCAAACACGTCGTTAAGATCAAATATAGAGTATAGTCAAAGTAGTCATATAAGTTAATGTAACGTTACATACTTAGTTAAAATATAACCAGTGGACAATTAAGACGCTCGCAACGATGTCTCATTTGTCAAATTATGATGAGTAGTTTAAAAGTTACGAGGTAATAGATGAACGTTCTTTACATACTTAGACTTTTGGTTAGGGGTCTAAGAAAACATACATATCGATCAAAAATATAACCACATATATTACTTTGCCATATTCGGGTAATAATAAGGCCAACTTTTAACGTGATGGATAGCTAAGTTCATTGGTTACATAATTGTTACATCTAACTCTTATGGTGGTGGTGGTAGTATGGTTCATTTATCGATGGCGTCAGAATTGCGCGAGGAATTTTCCGTTCTGTCTCAGTCGAACCTAATATTATAGGTGCAAAAGTTAAGATGCATAGATGTTTATTACTCAAGCCAAAACGGCTGAACGGATCTGAATGAAATTTGTCACGAAGGTAGATTTTAGTCTGGAATAGCACATTGGCTACTTTTTTGACCACAGGTAGCACCACGGAACGCAGCTAGTGGATACAAAGTTTTTCAGTCGATCACTATAGTTATACGTAAAGGTAAACGTATATCAAAATTTGAAATATTTAAATAAAAATAATAATGTACTTTTCACGAATTACTTTTAATTCAAACATAATAAGAAATAATAACTACTTCCCTACACACAAAAATCTTTTAAATGAGGTTAAAAAATTTAAAGCCATATTGAATTGCCTACAAGTAAAAAAATATCATTAAAATTATGTTCATTACTCAGGTAAGTAGGTAAGAAGTATTTCAAAAATATAGAAGTTAATACGCGTTAACTTGTAATTTTTATTATATTTCGGCTTTCGACTACCTCGGTGGCTCAGTTGGCTTCACTTGCCTTCTGAGCTTAGGGGCATGGGTTCGATTCCCACCTAGGGCAAACATTAATGTGACAAACATTTGTGTTTGTTCCATGTCTGGGTGTTAATATTTATTTAAATATATAAATATATGTATATCAGTCTCTAGAAGCCATAGTACAAGCTTTGCTTAGTTCAGGGTCAGGCGACCGCTCGTAAAAAAAGTTAAATAGGTATACCTATACCTAAGTTTACACAATTTATTAAAAGTATCCGTTGACGTTAGTGCATTTTATCACTAAGTATTTAGAAGGAAATAAAATGTTTGAAGGCTTAGTACTGGTGCAGGTCTGATCATAGTGTATTAACCTACTAAGAAATACCATAATCATATGTAGGTATATTATTATGATATTGCTATGCTATGCTATGTTACTACAAAATATTAATAACATTACAAATTACATTCAGATCCTAAATAAATAGGTACGCATCGTACGCATAATACAATTATGTTGGTTAACTACTAGGGAAATTTTGTTAAAATAACAAAATAATTTTGTACGCTATGGACAGGTTGAAACCTGTTTACGCCGCGGCCGTCACGCGCCGAGAGTTTTGTTTAGTCAGTTGCTCGCTTATGTGCCGGTGTTGCCAATTTCATAGTGTTGCTTAAAACGTCGGGTAAATTTATTAAGGCTTGAAAACTTAATTTCTCGATTGTAAAATTGTTGATAAATCACGATTATTGTAAAATTGTTGATAAATCACGATTAAACAGTGATTTTGTATGTTGCACCCTCAGATCAAATAAAGAGTAAACACAGAGCTCTGCTCTCTCTGGAGTGAGGCCATTAAGCATGGGTGCGTGGGCCAGTGCAGCCATAATAATTGAAATTAAACCAAAATAACAAATATAACGTTACCAATTTAAATAAATTTATAACGTAAGATATCGATCTGTCGATGAAAAGTAGTGGTGCAAGTGGAAAAGAAAGAAAAATGTCGAGCCATGGTATCGTTATAATTATGTGTGTGCTAAATTGTGCACGTTACGCGGAAAGGCAAAGTTTTTAAACGACCTCGACATCGTCTTTCCTTTTTTAAATTTAAATTTCAGGTTTTAACCCGTTGAGCTTTTGATTAGTTAAATAAGTAAGTAGGTTGATAACTTAATTGACCGACTGGCGTGAACTAATTCATGCCGATCTGGTCAACGGTATTCGAACAAACATACAAACACACACACAACGCCGATTTGTCCCAGTGGGCTCGTGGACCGTTGCTTCGCTCGTTCAATGATCGGTGTTGTTGGGTGTGAGCTCTAACTGGTTTAATACCACTAATGTATTAAAATTAATTAGAATACTAACATCAGAATATTGCATATTGGCTAAAAAAATATGAAAATACAAGGTTAACTAGTAAAATTATTGCAATATCAGCTACATTTGTTACAAGATCTAATTTACTAATCAAAACTAGCAGTTAAGCGTTTTAGCGGTTTTTTTTTTATCTAAAAGGTAAATAAAAATAGTTCAAGCTGCAACTTTCCAGTCCAGTTTTCTTTTTTATATCAATTTATAATTTACTATTAATCAACTTAAAAATGATTTATTTGCTCAGGTAATTTCTTGTAATTTCTGATTTAGTTTCGGACTTTATCTTCTTTGACTACTGCTGGTAACACTAGTTCAGCAACTATCGTCGCGTGCGCTGCGGTCGTTTGGTTTACCGATTGCCATCCACATCCGCCCGCTTCCTCATTTCGTGAAAAACCGCACTAAGGCAACAACGTGTCCGCACTTATATTTCGAATATTAAAGTTTGTGTTCAATTGAACTATTTTGTACGTGAAGTAAAGTAAAAAATTGCTATTAGAGGCAACGATCGCGTCCACACTTCGATTTCATATGATTTAATATGTTTTAAGTGAAGTACTATAACAGCCGTTAACAAAGTCAAAAAATTGAAGATCTACAATCTACCTGGGCGTTTACACGCATTAAAAATATTCTGCGGTAAGTAGTTTTGAATTGAGTTTTTTTTAGTAGCAGTTTATTAATAGATTACTTTAAAATAATTCAAAACTTACATAATTGCACCTATCATTTATCAATAGTAGAAAGTTTTTCCAAAGTTGATAGTGGTAAGCTGAGATTGTGACCTAAAGTGAGACTTCGTTGTCCGTTTTGGCTGAGCGTCAGTTGGTTTCTTGTATGATTTTAAATTAATTAATCTTCAAATTTTTCAGAAAAC
Organism: Peribatodes rhomboidaria; assembly: GCA_911728515.1. NCBI lineage: Eukaryota > Metazoa > Arthropoda > Insecta > Lepidoptera > Geometridae > Peribatodes > Peribatodes rhomboidaria. Next base: position 8,237,892 of record OU452190.1, read on the forward strand.
ACTACAAAAACATCGTGGATGGACGGCCTGAGTGATGTAGTACTTAAAATCTGAGGGGCCGAATAAAAATAAAATTAGGACATAAAAAATAACATCGAAAAAATAAAGACGATGCATTCAGTAAGTACCTAATTTGTAATAACCTTTTTTAACAGACTTCATAAGAGGAGGAAGTTCTCAATTCGTCGTTATCTTTTTTTGTAGGTATGTTCCGATTCCTCGAAGACGCTTGAACAGATTTAGAAAATTCTTTTTTTATTTCAAAGTTTCGAGGTGGTCCCAATAAAATTTTATCAAAATCGGTTGAGAAGTTAATAAAAAAATAATAAAAATTAAAATTCGATATTTTTCCATGTCACATATTCGCACTTAAAATTGTATTCGCATAAACTACTTAATTATATTGTAGATTTCATCAAAAATACTTCTTAGGCTGTGCGCTAAACCTCGCAAGGGGCACGACAAGCTTTGTTTTGAAAAATATTATGAGAAGCGCTATACTGCATGGGTGCGTGAGGCAGCGGTACTCATAAAATTTTTCAAAATAGACAAGTGAACGTGAACCCACGCGATGTTTACTTTGACTGTATTCATCTAAACGATATTTTTTGTTTCTTTTATGAAGATAAGGACTAAAGTGTTTTAGTATTTTTAAAGAAGAAATAATGTTAAACTAATCCAATATGTAATTAGTAAATTTTATCAAAAAATTGGAAGCCATTGAGACGTGTTGGCCTGGTGGGATGGACCGCTCCTTCCGATCCGGAGGTCGTGGGTTCAATCCTGGTCGTGCACCAATGAACTTTTCATTCGTGGAAAAGTTTATGTGCATATAAATTTGACACGTGCTCTTACTGTCAAGGATAACATCGTGCGAAAACCGACATGTCCTAGACGAATAATTCGTAAGACATGTGTCATCCACCAACTCGCACTGAGCAAGCGTGGTGGATAGCCCTGCAATGTCCCTGCAGTGGGCGTAAAAGACTATAATGATGATGATTGATAACCAAAACGATTGTTTTTTGAAATTATAACATTTTGTTATTGTAACAAATACTTTAGGTTTAGTTTACTAAAATTGTGTTGTAACTTTAAATAATACGAAACTGTGATGCAAGTAATAGCCTCTTTTAATGTTTTTTTTACTTCCAGATTGAAATTGACTTTTGTAATATAAATGAAGACAAAAATTTGAAGTTGTTTGAAAAGTGAGATACTGGATGATGGGACTACAAATGAAGACAATTTTAAGTTGCAGTTCAAATAACATAGTGAGAGTAAGTACTCATTTGAACTAAGAACATTTTTCGCATAAGGCCAATTGATAATGTGATATGGTCCGAATGTCTGTACCTACTTAACTAACCATGAAATGAAAATATAAAATTCTATTGTTAACTAGTGGGCAATTTATATATTGAAGGTTGACAACCTAACTTCAACCGATACCTCTGCTAATTTCACATTGATTATTTTATTAAACTTAAATAGGTAGAAAAGAATTTTGATGTATTTCTATTGTACCTACTATTTTTAGTGAGCCCTTGCAGTCTATTTGAAGGCGGTACAACAGCAAGAGAAATATAACCAAAAGCGCAATATCGTTTTATAATCACCATCATCATCAGCCCGTAATCGCCTACTGCTGAGCATAGACCTCTTATCTCGTATGCCACTCATCCTGGTCCTGTACCAATTATTTATAATATTGTTTGTAATTTGTTGCAGATATTCGAGACTTTGATGTTTGCAGTACTTTAGCATGCAAAATGAACATCACAAATATTGACTGCTGACGAGAAAAAATACAATAAAGTACCTATTGCCGTCTCGACAAGCTTTTATAACACATGTCGAAGTAAGTTGATATTTGAATATTTGTGTACTTGTTGTATGTAATATAGGCATTCAATTATGTAGTTTATTGGTCTGAAATTCTTGAAATATTGGTTAAAAGTGTAATATTGATGTTGAAGTATGACTGTCTCGATAGCTCAGTTGGTGGTAAACCTGTATTTTGCGCTTAGGCAATTCTAAAAAGGAAAAGATTCCCCCTAGGACAAACATTCATGTAATAAACATTTTTGTTTGTTTTATATCTGGTTGTTAGGTATCTGTTTAAGTATGTTTCCCAAAATATATGAAGAATAATGTATGTAATGTATGTTCATTAGTCTCTAGCAGCCACAATGCAAGCTTTTCTTAATTTGGGGTCGGACGACCGCGACCGTGTGTGTTATAATGTCTCAAATATTTATTTATTGGTATTATTATTTATTAAAGTTTTATTTTGTTTTAGAATTATGCTGACATAGAAGAAGAATAATAATTAAAGAATAGACATACGAGTAAGTCGTACAACAAAAAAGGATTGACTTGCCAGCCTATGAGTTAGTTTGGGGTCAGGCGACCGTGTGTGACAATGTCCAAAAAAAAAAAAAACATGTACACTTACAGAGCTTGAAGCAATCCATATGGTGGTCGACATGAAGTACTTCATCAACAAAAGTAATTGACATTTGCTTTAAATGTTTTATGGTTTTGAATGTTGCGTACCCGAAAGAATGATGGTATCCTAGAATACGTCCGTCGTTCAAAAATACACTCTATGCAGTTGAAATGTATGAAGTTCTGCAAAAGGTGCACGAAAGTGACGTCTTTCTTAGAATTCCATACATTATGATTTAGGCCAGATATAAATAAATGGGGTTCACTAAATATGATTTGTATAATTATGTGATTTTCATTAATACCTATTTAGTTTTTTTTAGAAAATAAAATTACTTATTTGTGAATTCATTCTATCATTTTATACTCATTAATTTTAAAATAGTCAAAATACTACCTAGTTAGTATACTTTGTCTCCTGATACCACAACTATACATGATTAATAATAATAAATTGGTTTTTATTTGTTCGTTTATTGGTAAAATCAGCTTACTGGGTAGTCTTATAACGATATTTGTTGGATTTATTAACTATTATTATTTATTAACGTTACTATTGTCACTTTTAAAACAGAGATCATTGTATTATCAACATAAATAGTTAAATGGAAATATTTAACAATAAGTTCTTTTTTGTTATGTATTCGTACCTACCTAGTTTTTGTAGAAACTATTTTGCCTAACTAATATTGTCTATTGAAGTGACAACGCTTTAGACGTGTTGTGCTGGAGATATGTGTTCGGTTTATGACGGGGTTTCTGTTAAAACCACTTGTAAAACGGTTAAATTACTGCTTAAAATACTAGGGAACTGTTATAATAAACAGTTTCCCTAGTATTTTTAAACCAGTAATTTAACCGTTTCACAAGTGGTTTTAACAGAAATCTCGTTATAAATCCAACAAATATTCCAAGTACACCTTACTTTTAGCGTTGTTACTTCAACATACAATAGTGGTTATAATAAATAGCTTTCCTAGTATTTCTAACCAGTAATATAACCGATTTATGAGTTATTTCAACAGAAACGACATAATAAATCCAACAAATATTATTAGTACACCTTACCTTTAGCGTTGTTACTTCTACATACAATAATAGTAACAACAAACAGTTTTCCTAGTATTCTTAACCAGCAATTTAACCGATTTATGAGTGGTTTTAACAGAAACCCCGTAATAAATCCAACAAATATTATTAGTAGACCTAACGTTTAGCGTTGCTACTTCTACATACAATAATAGTAACAACAAACAGCTTTCCTAGTATTTGTAACCAGAAATTTAACTGATTTATGAGTGGTATTAACAGAAACCCCCTCATAAATACAACAAATATTACAAGTACAACTTACTTTTAGCGTTGTTACTTCAACATACAATAGTGGTTATAATAAATAGCTTTTCTAGTATTTCTAACCAGTAATATAACCGATTGATGGGTTATTTCAACAGAAACGACATAATAAATCCAACAAATATTATTAGTACACCTTACCTTTAGCGTTGCTACTTCTACATACAATAATAGTAACAACAAACAGCTTTCCTAGTATTTCTAACCAGCAATTTAACCGATTTATGAGTGGTTTTAACAGAAACCCCGTAATAAATCCAACAAATATTATTAGTAGACCTAACCTTTAGCGTTGATACTTCAACATACAATAATAGTAATAACAAACAGCTTTCCTGGTACTTCTAACCAGTAATTTAACCGATTTATGAGTGGTTTTAACAGAAACCCCGTCATAAATCCAATAAATATTACTAGTACACATCACCTTTAGCGTTGCTACTTCAACATACAAAAATAGTAATTACAAACAACTTTCCTAGTATTTCTAACGAGTAATTTAACCGATTTATGAGTGGTTTTAACAGAAATCCGTAATAAATCCAACATATATTATTAGTACACCTTAACTTTAGCGTTACTACTTCAACACACAATAATGGTTATAACAAACAGCTATCCCAGTATTTCTAACCAGTAATTTAACCGATTATTCATTGTAAAATAAAACAAATAGGAAACATTTAATATAACAAGAAACGATTTTGTTACAGTAACCAAAGCCATTTCTACAAAATAAGAATAGGTCATCGGAACTAATCTGAATTTGTTGTTCTCCGCAAAAAAAATTGTGATTACAACGATAAAACTGTTTATTTCATCAATTTATTGGTTGCTGTAACAATTTTTAAATGATGCATTAACAAATTGAAGTCTGTCGCTATAACAAAATTCTCAGTTATCCCTATTTCGACATGTAATATTTGTTAGAGTTTTGTTGACCCAACAATTAATTTCTCTCAGTGTAGAATTAGTGAAATCGGTTCAACTGTTCTAGAGATTTGCGCTTAGCAACACATTCAGCGATTCATTTCTTATATTATAGATTTATATTTTCATCATCATTTATTATCATTAAATATTATAAATTAAACTAGCTGATCCGGCGAAATTCGTACCGCCATGCTTTTTTTTCGAATTCTTAAATTTTCTTCTAAACTTACAAACGAACGCTTGATGCGATGACCATGGCAAATTAATAAACATTTTTTGTAGAATATAGAAGATAGATAGATAGATTAGGAAGCGTTCAATTTTAAAATGAAAGGAGGGGTAATTAAGGGGGGATAGCCATCGTCAGTACCCAAACTGCTGCTCAAAAGGTTGCATCGCCGTAAACTCTACCTGGCATGTCTCATGTTTGGCGTCATTAAATACAAATCTCCGACTTATCTCTACGAGAAGTTGTCGTGGGAGTCATGGTATATAATAATATATAATAATACTCCGCCAGGTATAGCATTCCGATCACGTAGGCACCAGGCACCACGTAGTGACGTCAATCGCTGCATAAGCAGGACCGAAATAAGTCAATGGCAAAGTGTGCGAAAGAGTCGGATGACGATGACGAGTGACGTCATACGTGTTTGCTCCCGAAATGAGAGACCTTGTTTTTTGGATCATGGTGGAAGTCTGGTAGGCAGCCCGCCCGCCAATGCTCGACGCATCTCACAACACAGCGGCACAGTTCAGCCGTTTTAGAGGTAGCTTCCGCTGTGCTGCGTCGTAGAGTTCGAACAATATTCCACCACCACTAAGGAACTTGCATTCTTTAAATATTTTTAGATCAAAATTAAGGACATTTCTTTATTTACACTAGAAGGGCGAAAAACATCTTATAAATGACACCAGTGCTATATAATTGCTGTTTTCCGCCGCTATTATACTTACCTCAATACTTAGTTAAAAACTAGTTTTATGAATTTTACTCAAAATCACGGGTTCTCAAGCTGTTTTTGTGGCAATATTTTGTTTAAATTCACACTATTGTTCTTTTATTAATTTATCATTATGCCTTAAGTATTTCTTTTTAATTTAATTAATTAGTAGATTTGCCGCGCACATTGCTTGACATCCGTACGTGACGTCACCTGCCGGTTCCAACGGAAGACCAGCGCCGGTTGTCTACAGCAGCCGGCATTACGCTGAGTTGGGGCCGGTTTGTGGCAAAAAACGTTACTTTATTTTTGGTTATTTCTTCTTTTTGTACTTGCTGCCTTATTTGTGTTTTTGATGTCAAAAACTATTGATCTATACAACACATCGACTATTGATTACTTGTATCATTCCATTGTAACGATTATGCAAACTTGTGCTACTCACTGTTTTTCAGCAAAAAACAAAATAATGCAGAGAAAAAATACTATTCCTGGTTGGAATAAATACGTCGCAGATAAATATGCCGCCTCGCGTCAATCGTTAGCTCTGTGGCACCAAGCCGGTCGCCCTACCACCGGACCCGTTATAGAGGATCGTAAGCGACACCGCGCAGAGTTTAAACGGGCGCTTAAAAATTGTCAACAAAACCGTGAACAGGTTGTTATGGACAAGATTGCATTAGACATGCGTCATAAAAACTTCGGAAAGTTTTGGTACGGTGTTAATAAAATTATTAAGCCTTCCAATAATTATCCGTCACATATCGATGGCATTACGAACGATAAAGATATTGCGGACAATTTTAGTAAAATATTCAGCCAACCAGCACCTGTCCGACAACACACATTTGACCTTCCGCAACCTCTAATTGAGACTGACATAGCAATATCCGAGAAGGATATATTAGAAGTGGTGAAACAAACAACCAGAGGTAAATCTCCAGGATTAGACGGGCTGACTATTGAACATATAAAATACGGAGGGATAAGTACATATCACGTACTGTCTGTCTTATTTACAGCTATTATAAAAACTGGTCACTTACCTACAGCGCTTACAGATACAGTCATAGTTCCTATATGCAAAAATCGCAGGAAGAATATTTCCAGTTCTAGTAACTATCGGCCCATAGCTCTGGCTAACATGATAGCTAGACTGCTGGAAAAGGTTCTGCACAAACGCGTCGCTCCGTTTATAGAATCATCGGATTGTCAGTACGGGTTCAAAAGCCATGCGTCAACTAGCACGGCCATTTATGTGCTTAAGCAAGTTGTAGGTTATTACAAGAACAGGAATACATCGGTGATAGCGTGCTACCTAGACCTCAGCAAAGCATTTGACCGGGTAGACCACAACCTGCTGTGGCAAAAGATGTCTAACTGCAATGCGCCTGGACACATAATTCAAGTCCTAAAAAATTGGTACCATCAACAGAGGAATCGAGTACGTTGGAAAAATGACTACTCTGCGCCCTCCGAGCTTAAATGCGGCGTGAGGCAGGGTGGGAGCATGTCTCCAGCCCATTTTAATTTATATATGGATGGTCTTTCAAAAAAGCTCTTGGCGTCGGGCGTCGGCTGCTCCGTAAACGGGACAATGACAAATCATATCGCCTACGCGGACGATATGGTGCTGTTAGCTCCATCTGTATCGGCAATGCGCAAACTACTTGCCACATGCGAAGCATACGCAGAAGAACACAATATGGTATACAACTCCGATAAATCAGTTTATATGATATTTAAGAGCTTGAGCTGCTGCACGGATTTGCCACCTATTACTCTGCACGGTGCCGCCTTGAAAAAAGTCGAGGAGGTCAAATACCTCGGTCACATCATAACTTCCGACCTATCCGATCGCGCGGACATAGAGAGGCAGAGGCGATCCATTGCTGTGCGCGGCAACATGCTGGCGAGAAGATTTAGCCGCTGCAGCGAAGCAGTGAAGACTCAGCTGTTCATCAGTTACTGCACCAGCGTATACACTGTGGAACTGTGGACTAACTACACTAAGGCTGCCATGAGCGAGATGCGCGTGCAGTACAACGACGCGTGGCGCGCGATGTTCCGGCTGCCGCGGTGGTGCAGCGCGAGCGGCATGTTCGCCGCGGGGCGCGCGCCCTGCTGGCAGGCGCTGCTGCGGAGCCGGTCGGCCGCCGCGCGCGCCGCCCTGCACCGCTCCGACAACGCACTGGTGGAAGCAGTGCGCGACTGGGACTCCAGTCCCCTACACCGGATGTGGAGGACGTACCACAAGCCCATTATCTAATTTTATTATTATTATTTTTCTATTTTATGAATTATTTTAGTTATTTTATTTTATTTTAATTTATTTTATTTATTTTGTATTTAATATGGGTGTAACAATCCGGAATAAAACAATTTCATTTCATTTCATTTCATTTCATTTGCGAAAAATTAATTATTGTCTATTGTCTACATACGTCGCGCGTCGTAGAGCATGCAAGCTCTTGCATTTAAAGCACGATTGATTTTTAACAAAACCTTATCCTCAAGCTTTTGTTGCGCTGACAGATTGTTTTAGTCACGGTTCAGATCCCATTTTGTTGCGTGGTTATAAGGCAACGATTAGATCATAAATAAAGTCACTTTAAGAATGCGAGATTAATTTTGATTAACAAAATACGTGAAAAAGCCAAAAGGTGACAAAATATACCTTGCCTATTCGATTCGTTCGTCTTCAATCGAGACGAGACGTTGAAAGGTGATACATCTACAATGTCTCGTCTACGTCTTCTGATATGAATTCTTTTATTTTTAGCCACTGCAATGGGCATCATTCTTGATGACCGAGATGAAGAACTGAGAGAACAGTACTTAAAAGCTCAGAGTACATATTCTAGTGGTGTGATTCTTCGAGGGCAGACGTTTTGGTTACATAGTGAATTGATCTACAATTTAAGCAGTCTGAAGAAAATACAAAATAATGTGGCCCATACATTACATCGATTGACTAATTCAGTAAGAAAACTTTAAACTTCACACAATAAGTTGTTTAAAAAAGATCGCTCCTAGCGAAGTGGTCGCCTGTGGCTATTTCGGCTTAAGTACATATGTCTATTTTATTCATTTTTAATTTATTGTATTCTTTGACTGCCTATTACGAGTAATTAAACTTAGAGTAAGTACATCAAATATAATTGCTTAAACACGAGTAAAACTTAGCGGCCTGTATTACTAAAGCAAAAAGGTTTTAGCCTTTATGTTAAAATATTTCAGATCATAAAAAAGCGCAAGGATGAATTGTTACAAATCGAAAATAGAATTGAAAAACGATTCAAGCCTTTTATGGAACATTTGTTGGATATGGAAAAGGATGGAGCCCTCACAGGTACAGAGGTTCAGGAGGAAGTGGACACATTTGTTCTTGCTGCTTCAGATACATCGTCAGTTACTTTAACTACGACGCTGCTGGTCGTGGGCACCTACCCTGAAGTTCAGAAGAAAATTGTTGAGGAGTAAGTATTAAGTCTTTTTTGGTAAAGAATTATTAAAATTAACACAGGACGGGGTGAATGTTGTAGAGAAGTAGAGGTAGGCCCAGCAGTGGATAGTTAAGGGCTATGGTGAATGGGTGATGGTGAAGCTATCATTTCATATTATGGGTAAATGGCGTCTGTAATAGAAGGAGCCAAATACAGGTATGCTTTCAATCTGTTTTCTTTTTCTAGATTACGAGAAGTATTCCAAGGGTCTTTAAGAGATGTAGAAAAGCAAGACTTAATACAGCTTAAATACTTGGAAGCCGTGGTGAAGGAAACCTTAAGATTGTTTCCGACCATTCCTGTTGTAGGAAGAACTTTGGACAGGGACATACAAATAAGTAAGTATTAAATAACACGTACATAACTACATACTTGCTTCCTTTATTATAAACTTGGGAAGTTTCAGCGTATCATTGCTTGTTCCATTTTAACTAATAACTACTTATGTAGGTTATATGAATAGTATATATAATACATATAATTTATACCGTACATAAAGTAGTACCTATTATATGAATTCGAAAGTACATTTGTTCATTTGTTTGTTTTTCATCCGTTTTACTCAAACGATCATCATGCTTTGCATACACCTTGTCAGGGGTACAGAAAAGACATAGAGTACCTTAACCAAAAATATAAGAGTTCCCGTGGAAGCCCGGGTAAAACCACGGGGCGCATCTAGTAAAAAAATATAGCGTATGTAGTCATTATCATCATCAAATTAGCCGGAAGGCGTCCACTGTTGGACAGCCAAGAAAGGCCACTTTCAGCCCGGTCTAGAGCTGCCCGCATCCTGTGACTCCTCGTGACTCTCACCAGCAATCGACCTTCCTCGTCGGTCTACCTTAAAGGGAGCTTGCTCACGGTGCGTCTTACTGGAGAACCTTTAAATTTAAGTAGGTAGGTACATTGTGATCATTATCTATATTGGTTTTCAGAGAGCTACACGCTGCCGGCCGGCAGCCGGTGCTACGTGTCGCTGTACGGCGTGAACCGGCACCCGGCGGCGTGGGGCGCGGACGCGGAGCAGTTCCGGCCCGAGCGCTGGCTGCAGCCCGCCGCCGCGCCGCCGGCGCACTTCGCCTCCTTCGGCTTCGGGAAGAGACGTTGTATAGGTAACTGTGGCTACGCTCCTTTGACAGTCGTACATACAACTACAAATTCTCTTTTTGATCACGTGCTACTGCTATCTCTACAGTAGCATTTTGCTGTCTTTAGTGAGATGCTCATTTATGAAGACCCTGTCGGTTTCACCTCCAATTACCATTCCCCCGGCAGTTAAATTACGGCGCTAGCGCGCGACTTCGATTATTTCATCTTTGACCGAACGCTGCTTTAAACGGACGACGACACTAGCCAAGCTCCACCAACTTCCTGTTTTTATTCCGCTCTTTCGCCTCTCCTTAGACACGAGAATAGTTTCAAAGTGCTGGAAGCTTGCAAACGTGCAACCTGTGCCCAAAAAGGGCAGTCGTGCTGACCCCAATAACTATCGTGATAATCTTATATATATAGTGAAACCATCGAGAAACACGGCGAAGCTCTGGCTGGCTGGCTCCTTAGACATATCGCAGGCTTTCGATAGGGCTAGGGATATTCCCAGCAGTCCTATGGTTTGCTTCCGTCTCTTTGCACGTGGATAGCCGACTTTTTGCGGGAACGGTCGGTTCGGGTGGTTATTGACGGCTGCTCATCCGGTCAATTGGTCATAAATGCCGGCATACCTCAAGGGCCTGTCCTCGCTGCTTCTCTATTTCTGCTGCACATCAACGACTTGCTTAAACCCGGTATCTCTGGTACGCTGATGATAGCACAGTTGTGGAGAGGTACACAACTAGTCCACGAGCTCTTAGAGCAAAAATACGAGTCCCAGCGAGAGGCTATGGTCGAGCGCGTTTAACAGGCACTGTTTACGGTTTCCGAATGGGGCGATGCTAATTTAGTTCAGTTAAACGCCAAGAAAACGCAAGCCTAACTGTTCACTGCCAAAAAGTCTCAACTTCGAACCCTACTTTAAAGGCGTGCCTGTAGAGTTGTCGAACCAGCTAAAATTGCTAGGTCTCTCTCTCTCCTACACTCAATTATTGTGCATACCTGAAGTCTGAGCTAAGCTGGCTGGTAAAAAGCTTGGAGTTCTCTGCAAAGTGAAGTAGTAATCCACACCGGGACAGTTTCTAAGCTTATATCAAGCTCAGGTGCGGTCGTGTAAGGAGTTCTGCTGTCACCTTTTCAACGGGTTCTGCTAATTACCAGCTGGAGGCTCTGGAGTCTGTTGAGCGGCGAGCTAGGAGGCTAATAGGCGATGAAAAACTAGTTACCTCGAGACTGCAGAGCCTTGAGCACCGGCGTAAAGTAGCGCGTTTGTAATTTTTTTACTGGCTGCATTTTGGCGAGTGTACGCTTCAACTGCACGACCTAATCCCCTGTTCCCCCTTTTACAGCAAAACAATTCGGAAAACGCATAAATATCATCCCTACTTGACGATATACCACCAGCTACTCGTACTAAGTGGTTCGCCTCCACCTTCTTAACACGAACGGCTAGGGACTGAAATCCTTGGCCACCATCTGTTTTTTCTACTAACTAAAACCTGGGTTTTTTCAAGACCAGAGTGAATAAGTACCTACTAGGTCTTCGTGCTTCATCTTAAGCCACAATGTCGCTTCACATCAGGCGAGTTGGTGGTCAAACGTTGACTCATTCTATTAAAAAAAGGGGGCAAAATATATTTACAAACTATATTTTCAGGAAGCAACTTTGCTCTGATGTCTATAAAGACGTTAATGGTCCACGTGTTGCGTCGGTACCTTGTGTCGGGTGACGTCACGCAGCTGCTGCAGCGCATGGAGGTGGTGGCCAGGCCTGTGTCCCGGGACTACATCAGCATCGAGCGGAGACTTGACTACGGACAGTAGATCAACATGCGACCGGCTAACAAATCGCATTAGCGTCGTTGCTAGAATAACCTGCACATGCACTCCCCTTACATAATATTTACATTGTGTAGCTCTAAATAGTTACAAGTATACCCCCTTAGCAATAAATGTTGTTATTTAGTGTTTTGTCTTTTTCTTTCTTTAAAATTTTTGAACTCGATCGAAAAAGATAAAACACACTATAACTATTCCGAGGACAACGTTTATTGTTAAGGGGGATAGTGTTTTGCCTTTTTTGATCTGATTAAAAATTAAACGATTAAAAAGTATCCTATGTGCTGTTCTAGACTATAATCTATCTCTGTGCCAAATTTCATCCAGATATGTTGAGCCGTTCTTTTTTTTTTATGTAGAATAGGTCGGCATTTGACCACCAACTCGCCTGATGTTAAGCAACGTTGTGGTCTAAGATGGAGCACGACGACCTATAAGGTACTTATTCACTCTAGCCTTGAAGTTTTGTAGAGTGAAGAAGTACAAAGACGGCAGTTGAGTGAGGCGCTACAAGTGCGCTACTGCTCAGACCCGTCTTCGGAACGGTTACACCGGACTACATCCCGAAACACGACTAGGTCATTTCACGGCATGGCTTGGTCCGGTGGGTGGTAACTAGCCACGGCCGAAGCCTGCCACCAGAGAAAAGCGTTCTTGCGTGAAAGAGTAACAAACATCCATCCATTCATGCAAACTTTCGAGTTTATAATATTAGTAGGATATCATTTGTAGTAAGGTATTATTGTATTGTACGGAGCCAACCTTAAATCTTGTTCCATTCATTTTATCGACGACCAATTAACTTTTTGTATGGATCGGCTCATTTCTTCCCGTGGTTTCAGGGTTGGCCCCCATAGTAAAAGTTGGCCATAATAATGAGTACAATGATATCCTGCAATATGTCGGTCGTTTAAAGATACACCTATATAATCCTACTAATATTATAAACGCGAAAGTTTGTATGTATGGATGGATGGATGGATGGATGGATGGATGGATGGATGGATGTTTGTTACTCTTTCACGCCAGAACGGCTGAACAGATCTGGATGAAATTTGGCACAGAGATAGATTATAGTGTAGAATAGCACATAGGATTTTTTACACACTTTTTAACCGCGGGTGAAACCGCGGGGCGCAGCTAGTAGGTTATATAATGAGTTAATATAATAGGTTATAATAGTCATGGCCAAGTCATAAGAATTTTATGGCTCATGATGGTACCTACACGAGGCTTTCGGGCGGCCTAGAAACTCTGACATCTGCATCCCTAGCGTGCGCGCGCGATCAAATTCTTCTCTTAACTTTTTCTCATGCGAGAACGTGACAAAGCTATGTGTAAACATACGTCTGTCTCGATAAAAAGAGTTGACATACATTTGTCGCGTTGCGCGTGCTAAGTCAGCAGGGCAACCACTCCGCCTATATGTACTTGCTTGTTTTTTTTACTAAATAACAAAAAATTTAACCCATTACTTTTTTATTGAAAACAATATTTCGAGGTACAGAGGTAGGTATACGTTTCACAGTGCACTATAAGATAATTGTTACCCTTATAAATAAATGCCCGAATTAAACAGACGAATGAGTCAATGGAAACCCTATCTAATTACCAAACCCTTACTTAGAGTACTAAACATCCACAGAATTCCTTCGTACTTACATTAAGGACAGGTTTTCATTATTTTTAGTCTCGAAAACGGTGGAACATAATCGACGCTACATTTTCATTTTGGTAGGTTACATCAAAAATATGTACAAAAAATATATACGCAGTAAAGAAAGAGATGGAAAGATGAGCTCGAAGCTCACGAAAAGGATTAGCCTACCAAAGCTTACCACAACAGGGACACTAGCCTACCAGAACAGGGACACCTGCAGGCCTAGAATGTGCGCGTAACAAAATTATCCGCGTCACTTTTTGTCATGCGAGAACGTGACAAGGCTATGTGCACACATATGTCTATCTCGCTAAAATGAATCGACATACCTTTGTCGCGTTGCCCATGCTAGGCCTGCAGGAAGGAGGGAAGAGAGGCCTTTGCCAAAGAAAGGGACATAGCGAGCTAATTTAATAATATGCAGGTTATTGGCTCCTCCATCTGTTGACATCAACAACTTGACACCCTATAAATAAATAGTCAAAGCGGAAGTGGGATAATGAACGTAGTGTTCCGCTTGTAACCTTGAGTGCAGCAACCCACGGTAAGACATTAACAATTATATGCTATTGGCGGGCGGATATTTGCATAGGCTTTTTGCGCTAATGTTTTGACTGAAAGTACGGCCATGTACCAGATATCTATGGAGTGGAAAGTCGTTGGTGAATATTTATGATCTTTAGGGCCGATTTTTCAATGGTCAGATAAACAAACAAATAGTGTTTATTGAACTGATAGCTAATTATTCTGTTTTTCAATGGTCAGGTATCATTTACTAGACGAATAACTCATCTATCTGAGGTATAACTTATTTGTCGGTGGAACGGCCAGATAGCAGTTTATTCTATGGAATAAATTGTTGAGACTGTCTAAATGATGGTCTTAAGGGTTGTCACTGTAAAAAAAGATTGATATTTCCGACACACAGAAACTAAATTAATTTTAATAAAAAAAAAACTACCAAGAACAAACTACATGAGCTATACTACCATAGCCAAACCAGCCGACGACTTTTGCACAGATTATTTTACAGTGTCATTTAGACTAAAACTGACAAGACAGTGACATAAGCGAAAATTGAAAACTCGAAGTCCTTTTCTAACGCGTGGATATTTTATAGTTTTGTTTCAACTGTCTGAAGTTAGCTTTTGTACACACTGAATAAATGGTCAGATAGTTATTCCCAATTTAAAATTGTATTGAAAAACCGAACACCGTTTAAGAGTCGAATAAACAGATTAATAAAGTTATTGGCTCGGTAGTTATTAGGCGGATAAAGTAAGGATTGAAAAATCGGCCCTTAGTAAACTTAATAAGCTAGTTTGCCTTCCTGAAGTATTCTTTACTTTCTTTCGGGCTCGGCTTGATTGTGTTCGAGTTTGTCTCGGGGTTCCAGTTGGCGGGACACACTGCAATCAGAGAAATAGATAAATATGTTATTCGTATAACTGACAGTCGGTTTTGTGATAATAATTTAAACAGCAAAGCTTAAAAAACCGGCTTCCTGATTCCGATTTCTAGACTTTGGTTGATATTTTAAGAACTGCTTGACCTATTTCGATAAAATTTATATGGGACCACCTCTAAAGTATGATCTACCAAACAAAAAAAAAATTAAAGTCTATTCACAATTAGAAATTAAAAGAGTAATCGCGTAACATGCATTAAAAAAACATTCGAATTGACTTCCTCCTATTTGGAAGTGGGTTAAAAATTAAGCATTGCATGAGTGGTTTTCCTTTTAAGCAGCTTGTTGCTATGTTAAGTTTCTTTAACAATGTAGGACGCGCAGCAAAATGTATTTTTGGTAACACTAGAATATGGGCCCCAAGAGACCGACCTAGCCAAATTTGGGGCTCGCTACACAAATACTTCCCTCAGGGTGACAAAGACAGCTTCCGGAAACATGTTTATTACATCTAAGTATACATGCATCTATTAATCTATTGTCAGCGAACTGGAAGGCCTTCACGAGTGTGACTTTGACTTAAGGACAAAATAAAGTAGGATTAGTAGTGAACGTACCTTCCCCGTGCTTGTCAGCGAACTGGAAGGCCCTTCACGAGTGTGATTTTGACTTAAGGACAAAATAAAGTAGGATTAGTAGTGAACGTACCTTCCCCGTGCTTTTCAGCGAACTGGAAGGCCTTTACGAGTGTGACTTTGACTTTAGGATAAAATAAAGTAGGATGAGTAGTGAACGTACCTTCCCCGTGCTTGTCAGCGAACTGGAAGGCCCTTCACGAGTGTGACTTTGACTTAAGGACAAAATAAAGTAGGATGAGTAGTGAACGTACCTTCCCCGTGCTTGTCAGCGAACTGGAAGGCCCTTCACGAGTGTGACTTTGACTTAAGGACAAAATAAAGTAGGATGAGTAGTGAACGTACCTTCCCCGTGCTTGTCAACGAACTGGAAGGCCTTCACGAGTGTGACTTTGACTTAAGGACAAAATAAAGTAGGATTAGTAGTGAACGTACCTTCCCCGTGCTTTTCAGCGAACTGGAAGGCCTTCACGAGTGTGACTTTGACTTTAGGATAAAATAAAGTAGGATGAGTAGTGAACGTACCTTCCCCGTGCTTGTCAGCGAACTGGAAGGCCCTTCACGAGTGTGACTTTGACTTAAGGACAAAATAAAGTAGGATGAGTAGTGAACGTACCTTTCCCGTGCTTGTCAGCGAACTGGAAGGCCTTCACGAGTGTGACTTTGACTTAAGGACAAAATAAAGTAGGATTAGTAGTGAACGTACCTTCCCCGTGCTTTTCAGCGAACTGGAAGGCCTTCACGAGTGTGACTTTGACTTTAGGATAAAATAAAGTAGGATGAGTAGTGAACGTACCTTCCCCGTGCTTGTCAGCGAACTGGAAGGCCCTTCACGAGTGTGACTTTGACTTAAGGACAAAATAAAGTAGGATGAGTAGTGAACGTACCTTCCCCGTGCTTGTCAGCGAACTGGAAGGCCTTCACGAGCCGCAGCGTCTCGTGCACGGAGCGGCCCACGGGCAGGTCGTTGACGGACAGGTGCCGCAGCTTGCCCGACCCGTCTATTATAAATATACCTGCAACCACGGTATAATAACATACTCCGCCAGGTATAGCATACCGGTCACGTGGGCGACACGTAGTGACGTCAATCGATGCTTAAGCAAGACCGAAATTTGTTTCGAAATACAGTAGAACTCCAATTATCCGAATTAATGGGGACCGGGACCCATTCGGATAATCAAATATGCGGATAATCGGATTTTTTTAAAAAAAATTGCCATTGGAGAGAATAAAAGCTACGTTTTGATATTGCACTATTTTTTTATTGAATTAAATGAAAGAAACATGAAATTTTCACATGTTTTAAATATAAATAAAATGTACTTATGTACAAGTTTAGAAATAAAAATCATTGTTTTTTAAACATCTCCGTCAATGTAAGCTGTTTTGCGGTCTTCAACCGTTTTCGGGCAGCCAGGTCACGCATTCGGCTGACGGTGAGCAGTTGCAAGTGGTCACACTCGGGCACTTAGACTTTTTTTGGACAATTTTTTGTGATTCGGATAATCGGCGATTCGGATAGTCGGAGTTCGGATAATTGGAGTTCTACTGTAGTTCGAAAGAGACGGATGACGATGACGAGTGACGTCATTACGTGTTTGCTCCCGGGATGCTAGACCTTGGTTCTTGGATCATACCTGCAACGTTATAACAACACACTGTATTTAGTTCATAATTTGGCAAGCTCGATCTATTCAAACATGACGCGCCTGTGGCGTTTAAGCTTCGATCAGGTATACATACATATATTATATGCTAGCTAGTATATCTAGCTATTACTTCAGGTCTGAATGTCTGTCTCAGTGAATGTCGGTTTTGGTCTAATCTTCGAATTGAATCGTCGATTCCAAACCTCTTATCCATTGTTAGTAGCTGATGTCACAACGTAATGATGTTTTAACTTAATAACTTAACATGTTCATTTTCTTGTGTACATGACTGTCCATGTCGTTTTGATATTAGGCCGTTTTGCTAGGTCATGTTGCTAGTAAGTCACGTTGCTAGTAGGACGTTATGCTAATATGCCGTTTTGCTTTTAGAACGATCTGCTAATAGGGCGTTCTGCTAAATGTTCTTTAGATACGAACCCATCACAGATACATTGCCGACCTTTAAGTACTCTATTGACAGCCCTTTTGAAGAACCCCCATGTTGTAGTTACTAGGAAACGCAGGAACAGGAGGAAGGTCATTCCACAGATTGCAGGTGTGCGGGCTTCGGCAATAATGATTTTGTATGTCCGGCGTCTGTCCAGCTGTTTATCTCTACAGGGGACCTTATAGCCATGATGGTTACGTTTTGTTTTCGACGCTGCGCGACCATGGACCTTTTTGCGCGGCGATACGATTCGCGGTCGTACCATCATGCAATAAGATGTCATATTAGGCCCCCAGCCTACCATGACTGGAGCCCAGTGTATGGCGACAGGCTCGCCCTCTGTCATATTTAGGACTGAATATCGTCCGGCGAAGTGTGGGTGTTGTATTACACCTCTGCCTGCCTCTTCGGGGAAAAGGCGTGACGATATGTATAGGCCCCCAGGTCGCATTCCTAAACCGATTCTGTTAAGAATTTGCGACACTTAGTGCCTGCATACGTATACATATTTTGTTTTGATATTGTAAAAACAACTTTAAGAAACTGAATTAAGAAGTAAAATTAGTAACATACCTCTGTAAGCGAAACCCATTTCATGTAAGACATCATAGTCTTCTGTTATTTTCTTTTTGTAGTCCGAGAGCAGGGGGAATTCTAGTTTGCCTAGACCACCATCCTACAATAAAAAAAATACACATTTTCTTTTTTAATACTTTTGGTGTTTTTTTTTTCAGATCTTTTAAACTACTGTTACATCTTTCATTAGGACAACAAATAATTGATTTAGGGTGCTCCTAGGTGTGCCATTTTTTACTGCAAAGCTGGCTCGGAAATACTTTCTTTTTTTTTTATGTAGAATAGGTCGGCGTTTGACCACCAACTCGCCTGATGTTAAGCGACGTTGTGGTCTAAGATGGAGCACGACGACCTATAAGGTACTTATTCACTCTAACCTTAAAGTTATGTTGAGTGAAAAAGTACAAAGACGGCAGTTGAGTGAGGCGCTACAAGTGCGCTACTGCTGAGACCCGTCTTCGGAACGGTTACACCGGACTACATCCCGAAACACGACTAGGTCATTTCACGGCATGGCTTGGTCCGGTGGGTGGTAACTAGCCACGGCCGAAGCCTCCCACCAGAGTTTGCTACCCGGTTAGCACTACCCGGGGACCACGTGTAGGGAATCAAAATTGAGTACACTCCTACGGACGTGGGTAGCTCAGCCCCCAAAACTTGCCCAGCAATATTGCAACAATATTGAGTGTGGCCCGGCCATATATTCATATATTTGCAGCATGGCTGATGATGGCCAAATTAAATTCGGCAATATTGCCAGTATTGCCCCCAAGCCAGTCAATCATATTCTCCCGGACGGAAACTTGTACTATGGTTAATATGGTTAATGGTCAAGATAGATTTAACATGATGCCCTGTGGTCGATATATAAAAGAGGATATTATCAGGTTAAAAATTATTTAGAAGACAAAGATGTATGGAGCCTTCCACTTCCGCCAAATAGCCACTAGTGCCTAGTTTACCTAGTATTATCTAGTTGTAAGGCAAAATTGGTGAGACAATAATTTATTTATTAACAAAGGCGATGATAGCCTAGTTGGAGAAGGCCCGCCTCTCAAGCTAGAGGGAGCGGGTTCAAAGCCAGCCGACGGCACGTACCAATTTGTTCATTGTGTGAACATATGTGTGTATTGTATGTCATCTGCTACATGACTGGAGCCCGGTGTATGGAGACAGACTCGCCCCCTATCACATTTGGGACTGAATATCGTGTGGCGAAATGTGGGTGTTGAGTTACATCTCTGCCAGCCCCCTCAGGGGAAAGGAGTGACGATTTGTTTTTTGATAAAAAAATATTGCCCCTCAGATTCTTGCCTGTTCTTCTGAGTAGTGGCTCGTTTTCCGAACAAGGCGGTCAAGTCTGTTAAAAACTTTGACGTTCATAAGTGTATCTTTGATACCCAATTGAATAAAACATTTTGACTTTGTCGTCAGCTGCGGATCCGTTGGTTCGTCAAGTTTTTGTCTGGGACCAAATTTGTTCCTGGCTCAAGGGCTGTAATGTTAGGGCCAGTGTTGCAGTCCAAAAAAATTTAAAATTTGGCCTTACCCCCTTTTAGGAGCACCCTTATTAATTAACGTAGGTAATTCAGTTATTAAGCCACATACCTTCCTAGGAGTGTTGATCCACGCGAGATGGCTGTATTCAGAATCAGTCGACACTCCGATAATGTTACAGTTGATCCCGGCAAACTCTTTAGCCTTGTCACTGAACGCAATTAACTCCGTTGGGCATACAAATGTGCTGAAATAGAATTGACAAGTGGATAATATGAAAAGCAAAGATTTTAAAACCGACTTCCTGTCATTTGAATTGGATTTTGTAAACAACTTAATAACTTCCCGTCATCCAAATTGGATTATGTAAATAACTTTTAGACTCTTGTTAATATTCTAAAAAAAAGCTTAACCCCTTTTGACAAAATTTATATGCGACCACATCTGAAGTATGATTTAACAAAAAAAGAATCATCAAAACCGATTAACATTGGCAGAATAATCGCGTAACATACATACATAATAAAACAGTCAAATTGAGAACCTCCTCTTTTAAAGTTGGTTAAAATAATAAAAATAGAAAAAATAAATCTCATGGTACTAATACCATATTGGTCAGAAAACTATTAGACTTCGCATTTTAGAGTTAGCTTAGAGTTTCCTTAACCAATTTCCAAAAAGGAGGAGGTTTTATGTTCATCTGTTCGTATTTTTTCTGTGTATGTTCATTGATATTTTTACTATTGCCTAAAGCAATTCTGGTAAGTATATGAAAGAAATCTGGTTTAAATTTTTCAGAAATTATATTTAAAAGTCTGAAAAAAATTTCACAAAATTTTTGTCTAATGAATAGTTAAAGGCGTAAATTAACCGCAGCTGTGTTGAACTCATTTGGGCCTTAGGCTTGTTCTCACCAGAAATGTGTAAGGATGCAAGGTTTGTGTTTGTTTAGAATCAATTGAATCGCTTCATTTTAACTATTCATCATTACTTCAAATTCATTCATAACTTACAAATCTAATGGATAGAACAGTAACACAACATATTGCCCTGCAAACTGTTCCAGCTTTAATGTGGTGAAGTTTCCATCTACGACAGCGGTGCCTTCAAAGTTAGGGGCTAGTTGATTTATCTTCGGAGCAAATGCTGCAGTGGCTGAAATGATAATTGAACACTGTTAACTACTAGTTGTTTCTTAAGTGTTTTTTTAATATAAAATGGTTTGTGACTTTACAATTAAGCGATGATAGCCTAGCCGGAGAAGGCCCTCCTCTCAAGCCAGAGGGAGCTGGTTGGACCCAGCCGAAGGCACGCACCAATTTGATCATTGTGTGAACATGTGCGTATTGTATGTCATCTGCTACATGACTGGAGCCCAGTGTCTGGCGACAGGTTCGACCCCTGTCACATTTGGAACTGAATATAGTACGGCGAAGTGTGGTTGTTGTACACCTCTGCCATCCTCCTCGGGGGGGGGGGAAAGGCGTGACGATATGTGACTTAAGAAAGCTTTATCATTTATGTTAGCAACACATACAAAAGAATGCAGTCTATGGTCTACTGTGTGACGTTTTGCGAACAAACTGTCAAAGGAATGTAGCAAGTGAATGAATGAATGTAGCGTAAGGAATGAAGGAGCAGCGCCTGAGTCGCCCGCCCCGCCCAACCGGCACTTCTCGCTGGAGCACGGAAGAGGACGGACCTAGTAGTGTTTTTCTTGGGTGTCTTTCTGTAGTATTGATCTTGGTGTCCATTAGATTGATACTGGAATTACCTACATATTGTACATGGTTTGGATTATTAGAAGTATTAGTTGTTTACATTTACATTAAGGTGGTTTTGAATACCATCTCTTCAGAAATAGTTTACATTTAATTGCTGCAAGTAACCTGCCTTGGTTTCATATGGTATCTGTATACCATTCGGTAGAAATAGTCTGAATGATAGTGAAAATCACATCTAATCAGTTGCTTAAAAGATCTAAGCGTACATAGGGAGGGCAGACAGCAGGAAGCGAATTTGTGTTAAACTATGTACAGATAAAGTAACTGCCCTAAAGCAGCCCAAATGATGGTGTTCCATAACAAATATTGATACTAAGTCTTGTTTCTGGGAAACTTGTTTACTGTCAGTTCTTTTGAAAAACCTAGCTCAGTTGCCTAAGTACCTAGTTACCATTTCCTTGGTAGTAAGTAATTAAACTATTCATTAGGTACCTAAGTATAGATGTTTTGTATCATAGGCAATGTTTGACACCTCAGAAACAAACCAGAACAAAAATGTTTAGGGTTAGAATTAGAAATTAGGCCATTGTGACAATAGGTGATTGAATAGCCTGTAGTGAATAGGTAGTTACGATAACAATTTAATTTTATTCTTGTAATCAATGCTCCTTACTTACTGACCTTGTTCATTGTTTTGTTATGTAACAATTTATTAGCAAAGTAGTTCGTAAATTTAAGTAAAGACTAAGACAACTTACTAGTACTGAAGTTAGCTTTTTTTGTTGCCGACAAGGCCGGTGTGATGACCTGCTAAAAGAGAATTACGAGTGAATTAGAGTCATAACAATAGGTACAATTCAATGAGTTCATTTCAAAAATAATTTACAGGTCTGATACTTACCCGGCGAGCGACTTGTCTCAGAAAAAACGACATGGTAAAATGTTGTGTTAACTTTTTTCAGAACAATTATCCCAAAATGCCTTGATTAATGAGTTTTTTTTTGAGAAATAAACAAACCGGCAATACCGCAATACAGCATGAAAACTGGGACTGACAGAACAGCTGATTTTTTATCTGACTTTGACATTTTTGACAGTGAGATGTCATCGTGATCTTTTTTTTACTAGCGTCTTTTATTCTTTTTTTTATGAGTAGAGACGCCCAAGGTATGCCTATTCAGCAAACCATACAAAAAAGGTGCTTAAAAAAAATTATAGCATGCTTGGGCAAATAAATACACGTTAACAGGTATTTTTACTTGGTTTTAACTACACTGTTGTAGTGAGCACAGAATATGCTCTAGTAGTGAGTAAATTCCAAGTTAGATTAATACAAGGGTAGGTACAAAAAGTTACAAAAACAACAAAACGTAGTTTTTCCGTCATTTTATTCGTAATAAACTTCGCACAATTTTTCCTATTTTTACCAAATATACAAAATAATAACAAAACTCAGCATCATTATAAGTCCAGTCCAGGTTTTTATGCTTTGTCTGTAAAATAAAAACTTTATTTCATTACATGATACTACATCGGGTATTACTACACTTGAAAAGTGAACGCCTATTCGCTAGTCCTACTCAAAAAGCAAACAGAAACACATCGCCGAGCTGCCTTAAATATTTTGTAAGACAATCTTCTTAATCTTAATATATATAAATCTCGTGTCACGATGTTTGTCCTCAATGAACTCCTAAACCACTTAACCGATTATAATAAAATTCGCACACCATGTGCAGTTCGATCCAACTTGAGAGATAGGATAGTTTAAATCTCAAATTATAGTCGCAATTTTAATTTATTGCTAATTAAACGCGAACGAAGTCGCGGGGTGACAGCTAGTATATAATATAAATCTCGTGTCACAATGTTTGTCCTCAATGAACTCCTACACCACTTAACCGATTATAATAAAATTCGCACACCATGTGCAGTTCGATCCAACTTGAGAGATAGGATAGTTTAAATCTCAAATTATAGTCGCAATTTTAATTTATTGCTAATTAAACGCGAACGAAGTCGCGGGGTGACAGCTAGTATATAATATAAATCTCGTGTCACAATGTTTGTCCTCAATGAACTCCTACACCACTTAACCGATTATAATAAAATTCGCACACCATGTGCAACTCGATCCAACTTGCGAGATAGGATAGTTTAAATATATATATATATAAATAATAAACGCGAACGAAGTCGCGGGGTGACAGCTAGTTATAATATATACTGGAAAGACAATAAACGACTCTTTCTCACAAGTCATTTGTCAATTTGAGTCACTGACGATATTTAATCAAAGTCTTACCACGTCGCTGTCGTCAGCTGAAACTACTGAGACTTCAAAGTACTGAAAGTAACGGATTCAGGTTATCACTCATTACACCCGACACGCACCGCCTCGCCTCGGCGGAGCTAAAAGACGGGTCTCTACTGACCGAGCATGCCTCACGAGGCAAGCTTCTATCTCAGTCTGGAGCGTATGTTTAGCGGTAAGTTTAGCAGCCAGAGCGAGATGGAAGCGTGCCTCGCAAGGCGTGCTCGGTCGGTTGAGACTCGGCTAGCGACGCGCAGACGGCGAGTAGGTGAGGAAAAGTGACTACTCGTAAATTCGTAGGCCACGCGACGTACACTGGTCGATCACGCGGCGTCCATCCACCCGTGGACCTACCCTTCGACAACGAGTCCAGGCGGTCCCGAGGATGGATATAATGAGTGACAACCTTTAATAGAAATCCATGTATGTACTAACCTACCTCGGATATACGCGGTGGCTGCCGCGCGAGATGCGCCGTCTAGCGCTTCACGTACTTCATGACGCAGGCTACATTCATCCATGTATGAAGTAACCTACCTTTTGTTTCGTTTTATTTCTAAATATTTAATTGTTTATGTATTTTTTACTTTCTTTCTCTATCTTTTTCAACAAGTAACCTTCTGAGACGCACGGGACCGTGCGTCTCAGAAGGTTAGTGCTGAAAACCAGCGCTGCTAAGAAATTAGCAGCACCATTACTGACCACTAACCTTTTTTGTCGCATTTGACACTACAGCGACAATTGAAACTTAATCATCTAAATATTTGTTTATGTATTACAATACAATACAATAAAATATTACTTTATTGCACACCAAAAACTACATTAAAAACTAAAATACATTTTCGGCAGTACAAGGGCGACCTTATCGCCTAAAGCGATTTCTTCCAGGTAACCTTTGGATGGACAGGAACTTATGGAAATACGAAAAGGGTAGGTGGTGTATATAAAATTAATTAAAATTTTAGAAAAATAATAAGTAATATTAAAACTAAGTACCTACTTAAATAAATAACCAAAAATAAATATAATATTTATGAATAATTATAAATAAATATAAAAATATATACAAATACAAATACAAAATTCTTTATTTGGAACTATGATAAAGGTACATTAATAAAAGTGTATCGATGCTACCCGCAGTAGTTAATAAAAACTGTGTCGCGGGTAACAACGCCCACCTCCGGATTAAAGAAAATGTAATATCAATACAAATATTATAAATAAATATAATAATATATCAATACAAACATATAGTTATGCGTAATAATGCGTAATGTAAGTATTTATAGAAGTTATTATATTTTTGTCTGTTAATGTTTGTTTTGTGCGTTAAAATAAATTGTTTCTTTATTTTCTTTCTTTCTTAACCTCAGATGTACTGCAAGCCGAGCGCAGCCGCGTGCGCGAGCACAGCTTCAGCCGCCTGCCGCGTCTCGAGGTGCGCGCGCGCAGCCTCGTGCCAGGCGGTGGCCGCCGCGCGGGACGCGCCGTCGAGCGCGTTCACGTACTTCAGGGCGTTGGCTATGTTGCCGCGCTCGACCCAGAATCTGTGCCGGAAATTTGGTTAAAATTAAAAAAAAAGTCAACAAAAAATTAAGAGTAGCCCCTTTACTAATAAACGTTATGTATGGCCTCGGAATAACGAGCGATTGATTACGTTGTGTGGTCTCGGTATAGGTCCACTGTTTGGGCTTTTTCTATTCTTTTTTAATTTTAAGCACGATTGAATAAAAAAATACCAACTATTTCGCTCAGATCAACCTACAGAATTCTCTAGGCTGATCTGAGCTATTTTGAGGCTATTTATTGCTAAGGGAGTGTGTTTTGTCTTTTTCGATCGAGTTAAAAAAGAAAAAGACAACACTGCATATGTGTACATGGCACAAATATTTCATTAGATCTCTTTAACATATCCCACACTCACACTTTTACACATCCATACTCTCTCTCTTTCTCTCTCTCTCACACACACACACACACACACACACACACACACACACACACACACACGACTGCACATATTAAATTTAATTCAATAATATTGTTACGCCAGTCGCAGAAACTATACGCTAATCTGTGGCGATGTTGTTTACAACTACCGATAGGTAACGCAGATTAGACAATAGTAGCCGCTCGAGCCGCGCGTTCCATTGTTAAATCCGGAACAAAAGAAATCTTTCTGGAAAGCAATTATTGTGCACCGTTTTTATGATGTTTTTATCTATTTAATAATGGGTGTTTATTTGAATCCGAATGTTCTAGATTGAACGCGTGGCTCCGCGTGATAAACAACTTTTTGTGTGTTTGCGCTATTGTTAAATCGAATGCTCTGGATATCTTAAAATTGTATAAATACGCGGACGACCGACGACTCGGCAGTCAGTTTTGATTACGCGTTCAAAGTGCTAACATTGAAGTAATTGTGCGAGAAGTGTTCAGAGTGTTATAGTGCAAGTATCTAGTGTAGTGTAACAGTGTTTGTGTGTGTGTAACTGGTGAATAAAGTGAATCTTCGGATACATCGACGTTTCATTCCTTTTATCCTAATCCAGCTCGTAACATTTGGTGTCAGAAGTGGGATAAAAGGAAAATGCCGATAACTCCGCACGACGACGATTCGCTTCGCACCAGGAGCCAACGCCGACAAGAGGAGGCACGCCGATTAGAGGAACAGACACGGCGACAAGAAGACGTTGATCAGAGACGGTTTGGAAACGACTCGTTATTGGTTGATGTGAATGAACCAGTGACCGGCGATCCATCAGAGAATTTGGGAGCGGCTTCAGTAGCAGCTGCGGCACCAACACCATTGGACATGACGGCCTTGATGGCAATGCTTAGAAAGGACATGGAGGAAAATGCTCGTCGTCAAGAGGAATATGCTCGTCGTCAGGAGGAAAATGCCCGTCGCCTGGAAGAAAATGCTCGTCGTCGGGATGAAGAAAATGCTCGTCGTCAAGAGGAAAATGCTAGTCGGCTGGAAGAAAATGCTCGCCAGCTGAAAGAAGAGGTGACTAGTCTGCGGGCATCATTGATTACTGAATTCAAAGAGCTAAAGGACCAAGTTGACCAGCATGAAACCGTTGTGAAGGAGCTTGACGTCACTGTTAAGGACCACGCAACTCGCATCTTTGAGGCTGAGACACAGATCGCTGACGTGAGAAAATCTTTAAATGTATTGAAGTCTGGAGATGGAATAGCAGCTCCTGTGTTTTCTGCACCTGTAACAAATGGATTCAAGGTGACACCTTTCGACGGAAGTTCCTCGTGGTCAGCTTACAAAATCCAATTCGATGCCATCGTCCAAGCCAATGGATGGAATAAGAATCAAGCCATGACTGCTCTCACAGTAAGCCTCCGCGACCAGGCCTTGACTGTACTTGAAGCACTGGGCAAGGACGTCACTTATGAGAAGCTTCTAGAAACTCTGGAAAGTCGTTACGGAGACGAACACCTAGAGCATGTCTTTCGAGCACAAATGAAAAACAGAGTTTAAGGCCGCCGAGAAAATCTACAAGAGTGGGCTCTTGAGATAGAAAAATTATTTAGAAAGGCTCACAAGTCTTCACCTACACCCAACGACGAGCAGCTGGTTGAAGCATTCGCCGATGGAATACGTGACAGTGAAGTGAGGGTAGCAGTACAGCTTCGACATCACAAATCTCTGAAGGACGCTTTAGCGCACGCTTTAGAAGTAGAAGCTGTACGAAATCCAACGGGAGAAACCCAACGCATCAGGGAAGTGAGCGAAACATCCCAAAATCGTTTCCGGTTTAGCCCTAGATGCTACAACTGCGACGAAAGAGGACATTTATCGCGCAACTGTTCGAAGCCACGACAAAGGAGAGACCATCGTCAAATTGAGGAAAAAGTGGATAACAACGCCACCCAGCTGCAGGGAAACGAATAAACGCCAGGACCAAGGGGCGGGTGCTGGCCGGTGATTTAAAAGCCCCGAAGATTTCGATCTCACAAGTTCACGATGGAAATAGCCTGATCATCAAAGGCGAAATTAATGGAACACCCTGCAAGCTGACATTGGATACTGGAGCATCTCGAACAGTGATCAGTTCCCGATTTGCCAAACGTTACCTTCAGGATTTTCGGGGCTGCAACAAAGTTCAACTCTTGACAGCAACCGGTCAGCACATACCAGTCCGAGGCGAAGAATCAGTGGTATTGAAGCTGGGTGAGGAGACTTTCCAACACAAAGTTATTGTGGCTGATATAGTCGATGATTGCATTCTGGGACTCGACTTTATGCGAGAACATCATTGTGAGATCGATGTCAATCAAGGAATCTTAAAGTGTAGATCAGAAGAGATCTTTATGGAAGGTGCTACAGCAGGAAAAGTGTACTGTCTGAGGAGGACTATCCTTCCACCGAAGTCGGAAACCATTGTGATAGTAAGACTACCACCAAAGCTAAGACACCAACGACGATGTGTGCTAATTGAACAATTGGAAAATAATCATCCATGGATAGTGGCACGGACTCTAGTGAAGACAACTAATACTGGCGTAGTGCGTGTATTGAATCCCAGTAATGAGGAGCATCTCATAAAAGGTGGAACTCTAATGGGCACTTGCGAGGAAGTAGATTGGATGCGCAGATGTCAAGAACTACCGAGCAAATGTATACCTCGTGAGAATTTCGACGTGTCCACACTTTTAGAAGATTGTGAGGATCTTACTGGAAAAGAGCGTTCAATAGCAAGGAAGATGTTACTGCATTACGCCGATATTTTCGCTTCATCCGATGCGGACAATGGGAAAACCGGCCTAGTAAAGCACACGATAAATACAGGCGACCAGCAACCGATACGCCAGCGGCCACGAAGAATACCAGTTGCTAAGGAAAAGGAAGTGGAGACCATGATTGAGGATATGGCGAAGAACGAGATCATCGAGCCCTCATCCAGTCCATGGTGTTCTCCTGTGGTGCTAGTAAAGAAGAAAGATGGCAGTATGCGGTTTTGTGTGGACTACCGACGTCTGAACGATGTAACTAAGAAAGACAGTTACCCTCTGCCCAGAATTGATGACACATTGGATACGCTGACGGGAATGAAGTGGTTCACAACTTTGGACTTGAAAAGTGGTTACTGGCAAGTGGAAATTGACCCTAAAGACAAAGAGAAAACCGCATTTTCTACAGGAAAAGGGCTTTGGCAATTCAACGTGATGCCATTCGGATTGTGCAATGCCCCTGCAACTTTTGAAAGATTAATGGAGCTAGTGCTTGCAGGGCTGATTGGAGACGCTTGCCTGGTCTATTTGGATGACATCATAATTGTGGGAAAAACCTTTGAAGACCACCTCAGAAACCTGGAACTAGTGTTGACAAAAATCCGTGCAGCCAACCTTAAGTTGAGCCCGAAGAAATGCTCATTCTTTAAACGACAAGTTAACTTTTTGGGCCATGTAGTTTCTGAAGATGGTGTGCGGACAGATCCGGAGAAAATCAGCGCGGTCAAGGATTGGCCGGTTCCAAAAGACAAAAAGGAAATCAGATCATTTTTGGGTCTATGCTCCTACTACCGACGATTTGTGAAAGGCTTCTCTGATATAGCAAAACCGTTGCATAGACTAACTGAAGAAAAACGAATCTTCCACTGGGATGAAGACTGCGACACCGCTTTCCGAGAACTGAAGAAGCATCTGTGTGAAACACCAATCCTTGGATTCCCAGACACCGAGAATGAATTCATAGTTG
The DNA here is from genome assembly GCA_911728515.1 of Peribatodes rhomboidaria. Taxonomy (NCBI): domain Eukaryota; kingdom Metazoa; phylum Arthropoda; class Insecta; order Lepidoptera; family Geometridae; genus Peribatodes; species Peribatodes rhomboidaria. Next base: position 8,267,649 of record OU452190.1, read on the forward strand.
ACACCGATGCCAGTAATATTGGTATAGGCGGCGTACTATCACAACGAAAAGGAGATCAAGAGGTTGTGATAGCTTTCTACAGCAAATCCTTATCCAAACCAGAAAGGAATTACTGCGTGACAAGGAGAGAACTGCTGGCAGTAGTGAAGACTTTGCGGCATTTTAGCAAATACCTGCTGGGAAGAAAATTCCGTCTGAGGACCGATCACGCTGCATTAACTTGGTTGCTTCAATTCAAGGACCCTGAAGGACAAGTAGCAAGATGGATTGAGCAGCTGCAGGAGTTTGATTTTACAACGGAGCATCGCAGTGGCAGGGCACATGGTAACGCGGACGCATTGTCTAGAAGGCCTTGCCCGGAAGACTGTAAGCATTGTCTAAAGCAAGAGTCTAAGGAAATTGTACCCGTCAGGATGCTCAAAACAGATCTTAGTGATGAATGGAAGCAAACCCTCCAGATAGCACAGCAAGATGACACGGACATAAAGCCAATTTTTGAGTGGATGGAGTCTGGTGCCTCTAAGCCAAATTGGAGTGATGTGGCTGGCATGAGCATAACGACGAAGAGTTATTGGGCACAATGGGACAGTCTTCTTATCCATGAAGGAGTATTGTGCCGCAAATGGGAAAATACACGAGGCAATCGCTGTCATCTACAAATGATTGTGCCTAAATCTAAGGTACCTGACGTATTGCATCTGTACCATGGATATTCAGGAGGACATCTGGGAGTAAAACGGACGCTGCTAAAGATACGAGAACGATTTTACTGGATCAATTGCAGAGACGACGTAGAAGACTGGGTGCGAAAATGTACAAGCTGTGCTGCAGTGAAAGGCCCACACACCCGTAGCAGAGGTGCATTGAAGCTATATAATGTCGGAGCACCATGGGAACGAATAGCATTAGACGTGGCGGGCCCATTTCCTGTCACTGATAATGGCAACAAGTACTTCGTGGTTGTTATGGACTATTTTACCAAGTGGCCAGAAGTCTTTGCAATTCCGAATCAAGAGGCTCCTACAATAGGTGTGTCAAGTGATGGGTGCTCACAAAACAAGGACTACGTCATACCACCCACAGTCCGACGGAATGGTGGAACGGTACAACCGCACTCTTGTGACCCATCTAGCAAAAGTGGTCGAAAACAATCAGCGAGATTGGGACAAGCACATCCAGCCATTTCTACTGTCGTACCGTAGTGCTGTTCACGAGAGCACAAACGTCACTCCTGCCTTCGCAAACTTTGGAAGAGAGTTGCGGTTGCCTGCAGATTTAATAACCGGTATTCCACCAGACTCGCCACAACCAATAAACGAGTACGCCAGGGATCTACGGAATAAGATGAACGACATCTACGAACTTGTTAGAAATTCTGGCCAACAAGCATCGGAAAAGATGAAGACTCGATATGACAGGAAGTTCAATGACCCTGGGTTTGATGAAGGATCGCTAGTATGGCTTCATAATCCTGTACGCAAGAAAGGGAAATCTCCAAAGCTGCAACCCAAATGGGATGGACCATACCGTGTGGTGACCAAAATCAACGACGTCACATATCGCATACAGAAGGGTCAGCGAGGCGCACCTAAGATTGTCCACGTTGATCGACTGGCGCGATATCACGGGACTAACGATGCTCGGGACGAGCATGTCTTAGGAGGGGGTAGTGTTACGCCAGTCGCAGAAACTATACGCTAATCTGTGGCGATGTTGTTTACAACTACCGATAGGTAACGCAGATTAGACAATAGTAGCCGCTCGAGCCGCGCGTTCCATTGTTAAATCCGGAACAAAAGAAATCTTTCTGGAAAGCAATTATTGTGCACCGTTTTTATGATGTTTTTATCTATTTAATAATGGGTGTTTATTTGAATCCGAATGTTCTAGATTGAACGCGTGGCTCCGCGTGATAAACAACTTTTTGTGTGTTTGCGCTATTGTTAAATCGAATGCTCTGGATATCTTAAAATTGTATAAATACGCGGACGACCGACGACTCGGCAGTCAGTTTTGATTACGCGTTCGAAGTGCTAACATTGAAGTAATTGTGCGAGAAGTGTTCAGAGTGTTATAGTGCAAGTATCTAGTGTAGTGTAACAGTGTTTGTGTGTGTGTAACTGGTGAATAAAGTGAATCTTCGGATACATCGACGTTTCATTCCTTTTATCCTAATCCAGCTCGTAACAATATAATATACATTCTCTATTGGCTGTAAGTTTAGTTTGTTACTATTGTATTTTGTTTCGGGATGTGAATGTTGTTTAATTAATTAAAAAAAAAAGTGTATAACCGAGGCTACACAACGGTTATTAGTGAAGGGGTAGTTATACAAGTACATATCTATCCATCCATCAATCAGTGAGCAATAACCTAATTAAATATAATTACCCACTTAAGCATTACCAATCGATAAAAGACACGAGATGACTTTTTTTTACAATTTGGCTACATAAACTTATAGCATTATTTCAAACATCGTAGTTTATTAAATACACACAAAACCTCATAGAATAATGTAATATATTATGTATAATGTAATATATTATGTATAATGTAATACCTCGCTCGCTGCAGTAAGTCATATGTATCTAAATCTTCGGCGGGCTCCTTTGGAGGGTTGTCGTACTCGGCTTGAGGTATTCCTGAAATCTGAACAATTCCTATTTTAAATAATAAAAAAAGAAATAAAATGTTTTTCAACAAAATGCAAGTGGTTCTGATAAAAAAAAGTCCGACTGCACACGGACAATCTAAGGACACTTGGGTTTTTACGATACCTTACCTGTCAAAATCCATCCAGCCGTTTGGAAAATACGCGGTACTAAATAAATAAATTTACAAACATACAAGATACTTGCGAGAAACCTAACCCTTCCTGGCAATCGGATATAAAATGTATATTTATTTTAAAGGCACTAGCATCCATCCACTGCTGATTATAGATATCTTCTATAACGCTTCACTTTTAGGGTTCCGTGCCAAAATAATAAAAAGGAACCTTTATGGTGAGACTCCGATGTCTGTCTGTATGTCAGCGTCGATTATCTCAAAAACTATAAAAGCTAACTTGAAATTTGACACAGTACTAGATAACGTTAGTGGCTACAAAGTGTGGAAAAATGTTTTTCGATCTTGTGCCTGTCTCATAAGCGATGGCAGTCTCGTTGGGAGAAGGCTACTAGTTGGGAGAAGGCTACCTCGTTGGGAGAAGGCCACTACTTTTCTACTACTACTACTACTACTTTTCTTTTTATCCAAGTAACAAATAAAAAAGCGGTTAGTAACACTTTGAACCGAAGCAATCACAGAATGGTGGTCTCGGAACGGAAAGTGAACACCAGACAGACTTCCTCGGTGGTCCGAAGGCGGCAGGAAAGCAGTGGGTGAGACAGGCTCATAACATAACAGATCGTCACGCCTTTACCCCGAGGGGGCTGGCAGAGGTGTTATTATAACATCCACACTTCACCGGACGATATTCAGTCCCAAATGTGACAGGGGACGAGCCTGTCGCCATGTACCGGGCTCCAGTCATGTAGCAGATGACATAGAATACGCACAAATGTTCACACAATTAACAAATTGGTAAGTGCCGTCGGCTGGGTTTGAACCCGCTCCCTCTGGCTCGAGGTGAGGGCCTTCTCCAACTAGGATATCACGCTTGTTGAAATTCGAAAGAAAACTAATCGAGTCTTCATACAAAATAACTAGTCACGCAGTCACATTTGGGACTGAATATCGTCCGGCAAAGTGCGGGTGTTGTAATACACCTCTACCAACCTCTTCGGGGGAATAGGTTTGACGATATGTTAAAAAAGGTAAGATTAAAAGGATAGAAAATAAAAAGTGTACCTTCATGAAGAGGAATAAGGCCTGTATGAAAGAGACGATGTAGACCGGCAGGGGAACTCCCTCTCGCTCCACCAGAGCCACCTTCAGCGCTACGTCTTCCATCTGAGGGTATAAATAAAAATTTTCGGTACAATTCACATCCGATCGTCTGACCTCAAACAAAGCAAAGCTTGTACTATGACTGCCAGAGACAAATACGAGTACGTAAGTAAACATAATTATAATTATATTCTAGGATATCATTGTAGTCATCATTAGGTCTAACTTTTACTTTGCGGCCAACCCTGATATCACAGAGGAAAAAAACACCTGGACCCCTATTCGGAGATTTGAGATTTTCATCTCACTTTTTTTCGTCCTTGTTGCTCTTGTTTGAAACGTCATAGGTGTGAGAGTGACCAAGATAAAATCTCATCTCATCTCACGCGCAGGAATAGCCCCTCTGTTCTTTACAAAAAATTCATTAATCTTCGCAAAAATGTATGGAACAGAAAATAATTCTCGATTTCAGGGTTGGCCCCATAGTAAAAGTTGGAAAATTATAATGATGACTACAATGATACCCTAGAACATATATCTGTCGTTTAGGATACATGATGTATAGCTGAATGTTTTCATGCTAGCAACACATACAAAAGAATGCAGTCTATGGTCTGCTGTGCGACGTTTTGCGAGCGAACTGTCAAAGGAAGGAATGAATGAATGAATGAATGAATGAATGAATGTAGCGTAAGGAATGAAGGAGTAGCGCCTGAGTCGCCCGCCCCGTCCAACCGGCACTTTTAGCTGGACCACGGAAGAGGACGGATAGTACAGGGAATAGAGGAGCGAGTTACTCTTGTCCATAATGCATAATTCTACCCAAGTTATTTTTTTCCACAAATAGGTGCAGTATGACATAATGAACCTAAAAACACAAAATACTTACAAATAAGGCGGGTGCAAGTGCCGCCATTTTGTGAAAAACCGTTTGGGCCTGTATCTCCGTAACCGTGCACTTGAGGCCCATAATTATCAGGACCTTTATTATAGATAATTAAATTTCCTATCTTTTTTGTTTCATAATTTAAAATTAATAAAATTATTTAATTAATTAATTATTTATTTAATTATTTTAATTAATTTTTAATTTTTAAATTTATCGATTTAAAAGTTTAGCTATTAGCAATTTATTGTTTGAACAATTATTAAAAGAGATATCGGTAAAAAAAGTCAATAAACAAAAAGTAATAATCATAAATCGTGAACGGTAAGTGATACGAAAAAAATTATGGAACAAAAAAGATAGGAAATTTAATTATCTATAATAAAGGTCCTTATAATTATGGGCCTCAAGTGCACGGTTACGGAGATACAGGCCCAAACGGTTTTTCACAAAATGGCGGCATATGCACCCGCCTTATTTGTAAGTATTTTGTGTTTTTAGGTTCATTATGTCATACTGCACCTATTTGTGAAAAAAAATAACTTGGGTGGAATTATGCAGGACCAAATCCTCTATTCCCTGTAGTAGGATCTCGTTGTGTTTTTCATTGGTGTCCATTCGATTCATACTGAAATTGCCTACATATTGTACATGGTTTGGAGTATTAGAAGTATTAGTTGTCACATTTACATTAAGGTGGTTTTGAATACCGTCCCTTAAGAAATAGTTTACAGAGGTGAGGTAAACTAGTACCAGGGACCCTATTCGGAGATTTGAGATTTTCATCTCACCTTTTTTCGTCTTCGTCCTTGTTGCTCTCGTTTGAAACGTCATAGGTGTGAGAGTGACCAAGATAAAATCTCATCTCATCTCACGCGTAGGAATAGCCCCCCATATCCGAGGGAGCTCAAAAAGATTAAAAAGCTTAAACCTCCTAAAATGCCTGGCTAGCTAGCTGCGCCCTGCGGTGTTACCCGCAATTAAAAAGTAGTCTGTGTTAGTCCGGAGTATAAGCTACTTCCATACCAATTTTTAAAATTCAATTCAATTTCTTTATTTACTCGTCAATGGGTTACAATGATCTTAATTTAGGTTTGAACAGCCAATAATTACCTCACATTAGGTGTGCAATTAATTATGTCAATAAAATGTTATGAAATTAAATAAAATGTCAAATAGAAACATATTTAAACACTTATAAAAAAAATGAAATAATGAGAATGTTGGCAAAAAAACTTAATATTTATCGTGATAAATATGGCAGCGACACGATAGGTATGGTTTTATGAAAATCATTTAACCCGTTTGAGCGTCATCAGTAACAAACACACATACACAAACTTTCGCGTTTACAACAAAAGAAGGATTGCATTGTATTAAAGGTGCGTCTACACGGGCCATATTACTGCAATACTGGCCCAGCGTGTTGGGACAACATTTTGAGTGTGGCCGAGCCATATTTATCACAGTAAAAAATATGGCCTGTCTAGAAGCAGCCTGATGTTCTCACGATGCGATATCTCTCCCTAATAGCACTCTCGGGCACTACCCCTTCCTTCCGCACCGAGTCAGGTATCGCCTTCAGCACGGACAGCACCAGCTTATCGCCGTCACCTGGTTAATGAAACATATTGCTGTAACATCATTCATCTTCATCCAATATTCCTTGATGAGGGTAGTTTCGTGTGTAAATGCGGCGCATCTATGTTTTGGTTACTAGACTTGAACTTGTACTAATTCTGAATTACATTAACATATCAAAGTCAAAAGTCAAAGTCAAAATGTTTTTATTCAATTAAGGTATCACTTATGAACGTCAAAGTTATTTAAATAAGACTCGACCGCCTTGTTCGGATAAAGAGCCTCGACTCAGAAGAACAGGCAAGAAACTGAGGGGCATTATTTTTTCATATATTAAATAAATTACAGTCTCACAAATTTTGGCTTACAACTAGGTAATATCTAATACTAGTGGCTACTTGGCGGAAATGGAAGGCTCCAGACATCTTTGTCTTATCGTCACACCTTACTCCCGAGGGGGCTGGCCGAGGTGTAATACAATACCTAAAACCTCTAGCAAGGCACAGATCTTTCCCTCCACTTTCAGACGTGCTAATAACTATTATGAATACAACAACAGTATGATATCATTACCCGAAGCCTTCTCAATTGCCCTCAGCTCCTTGTCCACCCTAACGAAAGGCCCTCCCTTCTTCGTGGCAGCCAGTAGGGCGTACCCCGCGACCCAGAGTTCTTGCGAGCGACGGCTCTCCGCCTCCGCTTTAAGACGAGCTAAATAAATAAGGAAAATATATAGTACTAGTTGCGCCCCGCGGTTTCACCCGCGGTTAAAAAGTATCCTATGTGCTATTATAGACTATAATTTATCTCTGTGCCAAATTTCATCCAGATCTGTTCAGCCGTGCTGGCGTGAAAGAGTAACAAACATCCATCCATCCATCCATCCATCCATTCTTACAAACTTTCACGTTTATAATATTAGTAGGAAGGATAATATAGCTATAAGAAATGTACGTTTGTAATGAGGGTTGACATCTTTAACAAGTTACCACGGACTTTGAAAGATATTCAAAGCAATAATGTTTTTAAATGTAAGCTAAATAATTTACTAATTGATCAAGTATACTATTCAATTGACGAATTTCTATAATTTAATTATTCGCTATATTAATATTATTTTTGGAACATTTTACAGTATTAATGTGAGTGTGACATTATTTATTGACATTTTATGACATACTTCTAAAAATAAATTAAATAAAATTAAATGTCCGTTGCCCAAATGACATTATTGTTATACTCGTAATACGCAGTTGCCCTCTCTGTACATTGACAATGTACATACATACATATGTACATATTTTAAAATCCATACCTAAATTGATTATAACACCCAGACATAGAACAAACACAAATGTTCACCACATAAATGTTTGCCTTAGGTGGGAATCGAACCCACGCCCCCAAGCTCAGAATGCAGGTTCACTACCAACTGAGCCACCGAGGCAGTCAATATAAGTGATACCATCCAGCTTGTCCTGCAGGATCTTCAGCTTGATGCTCATCGCGTTCTTCTCTCTGGCCATGGATTTTCTTTCTACGTCGGCCTGAGCGGCCACCATACGTTTCAGTTTCTCCGTAGCCTGACACAGAACAGTTACCATGGTATAATAATATAATGCATAATGTAATTTTGTGCATTTCAATTTTATCGATTATGACAATTTGTGTCCTCTAGTTTCGTAATATTGACAAGTACTGACAAGTGTCTCCCGCAATATCCTCTAATGCACTGGTCGGCAACCTTTTGGCAGGCAAGGGTCGTACATTGCCAAAATAAGCAAGAGACGGGCCGCACTTGTTCAAAAAATTTACAATAGGTTTCTATCTATTCATATTTTACCATATGTATCTATTTATTTATGCAGGTATTATCTGATCTCTTAAAATTAATATTTGTCTGTCTCTGACAGCTATAGTAAAAGCCTCGCTTAGTTTGGGGCCAGACGACGTGTGAGCAAAATGTCCCGATTTATTATTTTACAAAACCCTCGCGGGCCGCAAGGAGGGGTCGAGGGCCGCATGTGGTCCGCGGGCCGCGGGTTGCCGACCGCTGCTCTAATGAATGAAGTGAATCATTGAGTATCTTACAGCTAGGTGATAGACATGTATACGAATATCCGATCTCTGCTTATAAACTTCAACAGATATCTACCTCTTTAGTTTTCTGCTCCAATCTCAACGCCAAAGTTTTCTGAAACTGCTCCTTCTGTTTGGCCAATGTGTCCGCGTGAAACTTGTCGTTTTGCTTTTGTCTCTCATCGCTCTGTAAATTCAATTAAGACTGTTATAAAACGTAGTATCACATTTTCAGGTACTGAGACTTGTTTGATTCAAAATAACTGTTTAGTAGTTCGGGCTCTTTTCCTGTCATACGGATTGCCGCCCACGCGCGGATCTGATCCGCATGCGGGCTGCCCGCGTCTTATGATTTCATACATATATTTCCTACTGTCGTATATATCGTCGACTGTACAACTACGAATAGTAAAGTTCTTCGGACACATCTCAAGAAACGAAAACTCAATGGAAAGATTGGTAGTCCAAGGTCAGGTAGCAGGAAAGAGAGGTAGAGGCAGATCTCCTACACGCTGGACGGACCTCATCAAGACAGCCACAAACGCTTCCATGACGGAGTGCTCTCGTAATGCGACGAACCGGCTAAGATGGAGAAGCATTGCGAGAGCAGTGGTTACCGCCGCCGGGAAGACTGACGACGGTGAAGACCCACCATGTACCAGGGTACCACCATCTTAGTGACCACGACCACTCTGCCAAGAGTGCCCGATTAAGAAAAAGATTTCCTATAATGCGGGCAGAACGAGAATTGGTTGCGGGCGTGCACCCCACGTGCGTGCTAACCGGATGCGGGCGGCGTGCTGCTTGCTACCTTCAGTGTTTGTTTTTACCGTGACTCGGGACGCACGCATAGTAGTAGAGTAGCGTAGTTTTTTTGCGTCAATGTGTGCGTGTTGTGTACATATACGACAGTAGCGTAGTTTTTGGATGGTTTTTGACTTCACCTAAATTCTACGCCGTGCGCCATCTTATTCTCTAGGTTGATCTAAGCATGACGGTTACGTTTTGTTGTCGCTGCGCGTACCTACGCTAATCGTATCTCCGCGTAATAAGTCGTCGCGTAGTAAGCGTGTTGAGAACAAAACGTAACCATCATGGTAATAAAATGCCATGGTATGAACCTTTGTACAACAAGCTATCTTTAGTGACTTTTTATACCTTTAAAAAACGTTTAAATGTGCGAGCAATATAGCGGCACGTGGTTAGAGATGGTATAAGTTGCAATTTAAACTATGAACTACCTCCACACCAAATTTCATCAAAGTCCGTCAATTATTTGCTTTATTTTAAGTTTTAAATTACTTTAAATTAAATTTAAAACATTTTTGTTTTTGTTTTTTTTTTGATACTTAACTTTGAGACTAACATAAAAACTTTTGTTTTTATGTTAGTTTTCAAACATGTTTTTATTACTTGAGCGGCAAATACAGTCTATTTAATATTTTCTTTTTGTCTGCCACTAATAATGTATTTACACATGTTTTGGAGTATGTCCAGCTCTGGCTTTTTCTTCTATTTACTTCTTTGTATTTGACTGTTTTCTGTTTTGTGTTTAAATAAATAAATAAAACATAAAAAATTGTTTGAGCGTGGGGGAGGTAACAAACAAACAAATATACACAGAAACCTACACACAAACAATCTTTCGCCTTTATAATCTACTAGCTGTCACCCGCGACTTCGGCCGCGTTTATCCAGCAAACAGTATCCAGAAACCTTCCTCGTGATATACTGTAACTAATTATCAAATTTCATCAACATCCGTTCAGCCGTTAAAACCTACAAACAGACAGACTGACAGAGATAATTTCGATTTTTTAAAATATTAGCGTGGATGTAGGACAACTAAGGATTGTATGGTGTCGCTTAAATCTAGATAAAGATAAAAACCGAAAGCGATCAACAGACACCAAAAAGTCTTCGCTCTGTTTGACAAGGCGTTAAAGGCGATCTCTTCCAGACAACCTACGAGCTCTACTCACTCGTCGTCTGAACTCAGTTTCTTCTTCCGCCAGTTTTTTCTTGTACAGCGCTTGCACGTTCGCTTCGCGATCCTTCAATCCCTTCTCGTCTACTATTTTACCGTCACAGGACATTTCTATCAGACCTGTGAACCAAAATGTTAAGAAGTCAATTTAAGGTTTAGCGCTTCATGTAACATCTTTTGTGTTGTTTTGATTTTTACTGACTCTTGTGTTATTCTTATTTTTACTGAGGGCCATTATTTTTTCAAATAATAAATAAATGACAGTCTCACAAATTCCGGCTTACAACTAGGTAATATCTATACATACTAGTGGCTACTTGGCGGAAAATCGGTTTTATAATTAAGTACATAATAATAATAACTGTGCTTTGAAATAATAATGAAGTGGTAACAAGCATACATAGTCCTGTTAAAAAGTCTATTGTAAATTCGCTTTCTCTCTCACACATAGACACACACAAACACACACACACACTCACGCATTCACGCCCTGTAAACAAATGATGTACTATAATAAGAAAGAGCGGGGGCTCTTAGCACAAGCTGTATTAGCTTAAAAAGAGTCCCCAGAAGTATGTATCTGTATTTTGTAACTTTGAATGAAATAAACTTTATTATTATTATTTTACTAGCTGCGACCCGTGGTTTCACCCACGGTCCCACAGGAACCGTTGATTTTTCCGGGATAAAAAGTACCCTATGTCCTTTTCTGTACCCTAAACAACATGTATGCAAAATTTTAAGACGATCGGTTGAGTAGTTCAGACGTGAAAGCGTTACAAAGAAACAAAGAAAATGAACAAAGGCTCACTTTTTCATATTATATGTAGTACCTTTGATTTTAGTCTAACCTCAAAGCAAACACTCATTGACTTCGTGTTACTTAACAACGCCATCTGCTGTTGTGTCGTTAAAGCAATTAGTTGCTCACAAAAAATAGTATTATTATTCGCCAATAGATGTCAGGAAGAGTCATATTTTTCAGTTGAGACTACTCAAACGCCTCCTTTTTGTTATTTTTCTTCCAAGTTATGTTTAAGTTGATTATCGATAAAACACGAATAAAATTACATTTTCTAAAAATGATTCCTAGCTAGATCGATTTATCGCCCCCGAAACCCCCTATATACTAAATTGTATGAAAATCGTTGGAGCCGATTCCGAGATTCCAATTATATATATATATACAAGAATTGCTCATTTAAAGATATAAGATTTGAGAGGTGGGCTTTCTCCTACTAGGCTATCATCGCGATTACCACTGAAAACATCAATTACTGCAAAAAATTAAGTAATAAATGAAGGGAATGCGGATGTTACTCGCACCATGCTAAATTAAATAGAGTAAGTAGGTAAGTGTGATATAAGGTCAACTGGGACAAATGCGTCTGTGAGGGCTTCTTCCGAGAATTACTGACAAACCCTTCACAAATTAGGTTGTTGTAGATGTTGTAATGTAGAAAAAAGTTGTGGGTGGCACAACTTTTCTGTCTTTAGTTGCAATAATCTGTACAAGATGGCGTTAGTTGCCTAAGTTTGTCAGTAATTCTCGAAAGACGCAATTGCCCCACAGACGCATTTGCCCCAGTTGACTTTACTTACTCTCTAGGCCTCGGTTGACGCGTTCATTCATCCCAGCCATCGCTGCAGCGAGCTCTGCTCGTTGAGAGTCCACCTGGACACATACATCATAATATTTTTTTCACTTCAATTGTTAGCTAGTTTGAGCTAGTTCTCTAGCACTCTAGTTATCTAGTTAGTTTTGAGCGCTCTTGTACGCTAATTATAGCGTACTAGAGCTTCAATTGCTCAAAAAGTCAGTCATTAAAGTGACTTTAACTATAATTAGCGTACTAGAGCGAAGATAAAATAGCATATTACGCTATAGAGGAAAAAGTTTTTCTTTTCTTCTGAAAATGGCACTAAATAAAGCAAATAAATACGGGACATTTTCACACACGGTCGCCTGACCTCAAACTAAGCAAAGCTTGTACTATGGCCGCCAGAGACTAACGTATCTCTTGGTGTGGTGAAGCAGCAAGTCGGGGTCTCCTTTCAGATGTGGCTTGTCGACGAAATAATCCAGGTTTTTATTCATCAGTATGTTCTCTCCCGCGTATTTGTCTACTATCGCTTCGACCTGAGAACAACAAGTTTACGTCTATACTTACAAATATTACAAAGAGATAACATTCGTGATTTTGTGTTTAAATTTTTTTTTTCACTACAAGAAAACTACACTAGTCACTGAGTGACATAGGTTATAAACGCTAGCAAATGGCCGCGGGCTGAAAAGCTAGTAGAATACATAATTATACAAGACTAGCTGCGCCCCGCGGTTTCACTCCCGGTTAAAAAGTATCCTATGTGCTATTCTAGACTATAATCTATCTATCTCTGTACCAAATTTCATCCAGATCTGTTCAGCCGTTCTGGCGTGAAAGAGTAACAAACATCCATCCATCCATCCATCCATTCTTACAAACTTTCGCCTTTAAAATATTAGTAGGATGGCAAAAGATAAAGTTACTTTTTGGTTTAAGATGCGTGGAAACCTTGTTTAAATCAAATTTTGGTGTACCTATTGCTGAACATTGTAATGTAGCCGAGTGATATTTATTGTATTTAAAAAAAAAACGAGTTTACGGTGCGTCAAAATCTGGTCCTCGAAACATAGTTCACAGTGAAAGCCGGCTGATTAGGAAGGTTGTAGCGGATTCAGAGGAGAGGGCTAAGGGGATCCATTCATCGCTTCCCAGTTCATCTCGGTCCACACTCCACGATGGTCCAAGATATTGTTTAAGTTGATAAAGAACTGCCAGCTAGGTCAGCCTAGCTACCAAAACCCTGGGTCCACAACCAATGTTCCTAAATACTTGGTGTTTGAGGTGTCACTCAGCGCAATCCGTTCCGCCGATCCGTTCTGACGATGCGTGTTCTGTATTGAAATGCGTTGCGATCTACAGTACACAGTGGAGAAGCTGAAAGGGGCGGCTCTTGGTTGCAGAGATCGCTGCGTTCAGATCGCATTGTTAGATCTGATCGCACTCTACCGGTGTAGGCCATTAAGTTAACCATTTCAATTGATGTTTGTTGTTGTAATTTTCCACAACGTTTTGTCAGACATTGTTTGTACAGCACGAGCATGCAATGCAATGCACACGTAAAATTGTACTGTACAAAACGTTGCTGTGCATTATCTTTTTCCCTACCTATACAATTTTTTTCCGGCCCAACTTTGTACAGCCAGAGCATATACAACACGAGCATACGAAGCCATATGTTACGTAAAACGTGCTGTACACGGCTGGGCTGTACAAAACTGTGCCGGATATCATCGATGTCGTACAAAACGTTGTTCCCTGTCTGGCACCCACTAACTGAATTGGTTCTCGAGGTGGATGATGACGATGTGTCTAGTGTCCCCGCAGCCCCGACATTTAGCGCTGAAGTTGGACAGCCTAGGGGTTTTAGTGGGTAAGCCATCATTGGCGGGACTCCCACATACCCACTCTGCTCGCTCCCAGGGCAATGGTGGTATCCATAAAGATTTTTTCCTAGGACAAGAAAGGCGTTTACCCGGCGCCACTGGTCATCCATGACGAGCGACTTGTCGTGCTCCCACTCCCACTGCATGCGGATGGTGCGTATCTTGGCGCAGTACTTCTTCAGCAGATCCTTGGTGTTCTTCACCGCGTCCTTGGGCGCCTCCACGCCGCATTCGAAATATCGGCTCAGCTCGTCTGGAAGAAACATAAAATAAACCAAACTAAGTTTGCGTTTTCACTGAAGCGAAGGGGAGCGGTGCACTATTGACCAATCACAATGCTTCCGCTGAAATGGAGCGGAAATTTCGACAATTGTGATTGGTCAATTATGCACTGCTCCGCTCAGATCCGCTTCAGTGGAAACGCAGCCTAAGGCAAAGTAAGCGGAGTGTTGGTTCCGGGGGCAAGATGGGTCGAAGATATTGTACAAACCTCGGGTCGAACCTTCGGTGCAAGTACGGTACTTTGTCGATCAAAAACTGAATTTAACAAGTAACATTATTAAAAGAAAAACAAAAAAACCAGACTGCAAAATGTTGTACCCTGTCTCTTCCACTATCAAGACGATTCGAATGACACCTCACATGTCGAAATCCATCAAGCTGTTTAGGCTGTGGGGCGTGCCAAGGAAACCTACATGCCCACATACATACACTCAAAAAACTCCTTCTTGGGCAGTCGGGTAAAAAGGACTAACTCGACAATTTTTTTTAGTCAGGCTATAGAAAAAATCTAGTAGTTTTTCTAGTTTAAGTTTCAGTCGATCGATAAAGTTCAGAACTTGCACTGCTGGACCAGCCTAGCACAAGACCGAGGCAGATAGCATAGTGAAAGAAAGGTTATAACCACTATAACCAGCAATGGAATAAAGAAAGTTGTGGATGATGATATAGATAAAACTACACTAGTACCATACCAGTATAAACTAGTAATTTCCTCATCTCCTTGAACGATTTCACCATAATAACATAACATAGGTAACATATCGCCACGCCTTTCCCCCAAAGGGGGCTGGCAGAAGTGTAATACAACACCCACACTTCGCCGGACGATATTCAGTCCTAAATGAGACAGGGGGCGAGCCTGTCGCCATACACCGGGCTCCATTCATGTAGCAGATGACATACAATACGCACATTATTATGTTCACACAATAAACAAATCACATAATAGAGTTAAAAATTGTATGGAAAATCTAGACATACCTACTTAATTTAGAAAAGTATTTAAACTTACTCGATGCTGGTTGCACCCACTATCTTAGAGGGCCCGTTTTTTTATGTTTTTGTACTGACCTAACTTGGCAGTACTGCACACCGCGTTTTCTATATGCTCTTGCACCAGATTCTTTCGCTCCTCGATCGCGTTATGAAGATTCTTCAGCTTCTTCAAAGTGAAGTTCAACATCGTATCACGAACATCCTGGAAATTACGTCATTTGTGTTGATGGTATGTATTGTGGGAGATATGTGTTGTTGTAGCAAAAGCCCTTTACAACAGTTTAGACTGAAACAACAAGTTTGTTATGGCAAATGCTCTTTAAAACAATATAGAGGAGGCTAACCTTGTCGTAGCAAATGAAAACGTATCTTGGAGTCATATACATACAACTATGTAGCGGTGTCAAATAGTCTCATAATGAAGTCTATCTATTAAATAAATCAGTCAAAAGTGACCCCTTACAAATGCGGATATTTTTCATACCCTATGGTACCTTGAGGACGTTTTTAAAAAAAACAAGAACATAGGGGCGGAGATATAGCTCAGTTAATTGTACATGCAAAATTTCTTAACCTTCATCTCACAAGTGGTTTCCAAGAAATTTGACAAGCGCGTTTATATGGAAAATTCAGAGCGTCGCGAAACTTTTATAATAATAGTATAAACTGATGCAACAAGCTTGTTTTGACAAAAGCCTTTTGCAACAATGTTGACTGACGTTGTTGTAGCAAACAAGCTTGTTGTGGCAAAATACCTTTGCAACAATGTTGACCAACCTTGTTGTAGCAAATGCAAGCGTCCCTCGCCGTCATATAGTTGTAAATCGCGGAGTCGCCCATATCTTTGAGGCAGGTTTCGATCTCGCAGATGTCCTTCGTCAGGATCGGAGGGGCTATCTTGTTGCACGCTGGTTCTTCTTTAATTTTATATGGTAGGTACGTTTATGGATAAAAATAATGATACATTTATGCAGGAACTCTATTCTCTACTAACAAATTTGTTTTTTTGATTGTTAATGAATTGCCTCAAATTGACACTTTTTGTATGCCAAAAGTGTCAAAATAGACAATTAATTAACAATTATTGGTTTGTAGAATCGAGAATTAAGTGTATTACGCATTTAACTAACTATTGTATTTTTTGTGAAATCATTCTAAAATTTATTTCCTAAGTATGCCTTTTGTCTACAAAACTTCCTTTATTTCGGTCTTGGGGCTTAAGCGACAATTATACAGGCCGGACGTAAGGCGAGGAAGCGGCGCGGACACGATTAAAACATTAACAAGTTAAGTCAAGTTATAGGTAAACATCCATTTCATTCAGTGTTATCTCAATAGACTCTAAAGCCTCGACTCGCTCGGAACGAAACTCGTGTGGTTAGCTTAGCAGCTTATCATCTGCATCGCTATCCAGCAGGCCTAGCATGCCGCGACAACAAATTGTCAGCTCTTTTTATCGAAACATATATTTACTTTTCCTTGACACAACTGTTTTGCACAACCAGGTGTGCTAAAGGGATTAATATTTACACGGAGCCTTTTCACGCTCTCACACAACAAAAAACGATGAGAAGATTTTTTCGCGGCGCACATGCTAAGCCTGCAGAATCACTAAGCTCGACTACGACATAATCACCTTCAGGCTCTTTGGGCGGGGGACAGGCCGGGTGGTCGTCTACAATAGCTGCGGAAGAAGAATAAAATATCATATTATCACAAAATAATTTTTTTTTATCAAATATTAAAATTATTATAAAATCCTTAAAAAATCCCGTTTGCGAAATGTAGCCAATGACACTCGCGCAAAAAAAGACGAATCTAACGACATTTTTGATTTATCAAATCGGTTTACAGGTTTGGTAGTTACGAGAGTAGTTTGGAGTCCCGAGGGTTCACGCCTTGTCGTGACGGGGGGGGCTTAGTAGCCGTGGCCTGATCAGCCACGGTGAAGATAAGAGGAATCCGAGGTGGGGCCGCTTTTCTCAGGGCTTTCCCCTTAAAGCCTTTGTAGAAAAAGCGGCCAAGGTAGGTTGCGGCACTGCCGAAACTGAGGCGGGCTGCGGTGTGGATTGGGTGGCACTGCAGCCAAGGGGTGGAGATCGCGGGAGGAAGGGCGTTTTTCTCTGCCTGCCGCGGCCTCCACGGGATGGGGCTGCTGAGGAAGAAGAGCACGGTGTGGTGTTACACCACTCTTACTGTCCTCCGTGGCCGGTGTGAGAGGCGGACGAGGTGTGGCCGTTCCTGCATTCGGCGTAGGACTCTGGAGGACCTCGTTGGGGACCACGTTGAAGTGGCCTGCTTGAGGTTGCTAGCTGGGGGAGGCCCCGGTGTGTCGCCCGCTGGAGTGGCCTAGGACCGCTAGATGTGGGAGACATTCTTTGAGTCGGGAAGTCTCTGCTGGAGTGGCCCTTGAACTGCTAGCTGTGGGGTGGCACCTCCCGGTGTCCCCGCTGGAGTGGCTGAGGGCCGCTAGCTGGGTGGGATCCTTCGTAGGTTTTGAAGGAGGCTACATGAATGTGGTGCGGTCGAGGTGGGGCTCGAATGTGGTGCAACGGCGCTCCACTCTCAGTGCCCTCTGCAGAGAAAGACGCAGGCGGCGGGGCCACTTACCTGACCCGTCGCATAGGGACCAAGGGTTGATGAGGTTTGACACGGGTGCTGTTTCGCGCCCATCGGCTGAGTTGGTCCCCAAGGTGGATAATAACGATGTGTTTAGTGTTCGATACATAAGAAGAGCGTAGGCTCGAGGAGGTGCCCGCAGGGGCTTTCGAACTTGTTGCACACGACTAATTTCTGTCTTGCTCATCCATCGATTGACGTCACTGCCACTTGCCCACGCGACCATTTTCGACTCGGAACGTTTGACGTGGCGGAGTATATTTTTATACCATGGTATTATTCTAGTACTTACGTTGTGGAATCAACTTCCCGTCTTTGTCACACAACGGCGGCTCCTCGCAGAAGAAGTCAATGATTCTCTTCTTGGTATCTTTGACAAATTCCTCAGCGAACTCCCCGTACGTCATGTTCTCCTGGTGTATTACTGCTACTAAATCGTCAAGCCATGGCGCATTCAGCGTGAGCCAATCGCGCAATTCTGGATTTGACCTGAAAAAAAATGAAATGTAGGTATTATTTTATAAGAATAGTACCTACACTAGCTGTTACCCGTGACTTCGTTCACATGATCATAGTCATTACCATCATTGTCAATCACTCACTGCTGAGAGCAGGTCTCCTATTTAGAGACAAAATATTGCGTTCAATTATTTATTCCGAAAATAGTATTTTAAGTTATATCCATCAGTCAGTGAGGTATACAATTGCTTAGCACATTTTATCAATAGTCGAACAGCCGTAAAAAAGCGACAAAGAAACAGTCAAGTGTTCTTTTTCTTTACCTATAGGTATCATACTATCGTTCAGTCTCGTCTTCGCACCGGTGCAAAGCCGGGGCGGGACATAAAGAACGAAAAAATATAGGTTTTATGTTTAAATTACACATACATAAATAATCACGCCTTTTTCCCGTAGGGGTAGGCAGAGACCGCTTCTCTCTACTTGCTACGATCCTGGAACACGTCTTTCGCTTCGTCTATAAACTTTCAAAAAAAATCAAACCAAAATCTGTTGCATAGTTTAGGAGGAGACATACATAGACATAGCGGATAAACAGATACGACAGATGCGAAAAACGAGTTTTTAAACGACCTTTTATTCTATGTAGACAAGAATCGATGAGAAAATAGAGAAGAAATGTAGCAAAGATTACCAATTTGCGTTACACTACTTTCGCTTAATTTTTTTCTCCTAAAACATCGGGTAAAGACCACAGTTGCAACATACAAACCCCAACTCACTTAGCATAAACAGAGAATGCTCCAGTCAAGGCCAATATAGCCAGAGTTCCCCACAGCCAGGCGTCCTCCTTGGGCTTGGGGGGCGGAGGGGCGGGTGCGGGGGGACAGGCTTCTCGTTCCTGAGGACCTCCGTACTTCTGTTGTGGAGGGGTGCGGGTAATGGCTGCCACTTGGATGTCCAATCGGACACGACGGTACTAGATAAAGATACATTTCTATGCGATAAACAGGAGTATTAAATATTATAATATTGTTGTACGAAGACAATACATAACTAACAACTAATAGAACGTACATTACTACATACTGTCTGTGTCTAAACCTACGAGCAAGTGCTAGTTTGCATGGAACGGGTGTACTAAACAGCAAGGGGTTCATTGTTCCCGATACTGATTGAAGCCGAACGTCGTAACGTATCGAGTACACGTTAATTATCGGTTTGCCGTAACAGTTCGCCGTAATCATGGTATAATAATATACTCCGCAGATATAGCATTCCGGTCACTGTGGGCAACACGTAGTGACGTCGATGCTTAAGCAGGACCGAAATAAGTCATTTACAAACAGTGCGAAAGAGACGGATGACGAGTGACGTCATACGTGTTTGCTCCCAGAATGCTAGATCTTGTTTTTTTTTTATCATGGCCGTAATCAACTTTCAACAAGCAGAGCCACTCGCCGCTTGCATGCGAGCCTGTCGACACCTTGATTCGGGGCTCGTAGCGAGCGCGCTTCAAAGGGGTCGCGAAACGCCGCCAGGCTCGTGTTCGCGGCAAGCGATTCGGCTCGTTGAATTGATACGCGAACACGATACGTTTCGACGTAACGTTATCAGTCAGTATCCACCATTGTTTAGTACTCTACAAACTAATGAAAAGCCTCTGCCAGGTAGCCTTCCTGCACCATATCTAAGGGTGCTCTAAGACGGGCCATATTGTTGCTACATCACTGGCCCGGCAACATTGCGACAACATTTTGAGTGTGAGCTAGCCATATAAGTAGTCATACATTTCTAGCATGGCTGATGCGTGGGCTACAGTCGACAATATTGCCAGTACTGCAGTAAAAATATAGCCCCTCTAAGACCATCGTAACTTTATTTATTAAGACGATCTCTGGAAACGACAAGACAATGTAATTCCATCATCATCGTCAATTACCAAAAGTTAAGCTATAATGTTCTGCTCTTCAGCGTGATATCTTTTTCGGCTGTGCCAGTGCTGCCTTCTCAATGTCATCCGATCACCGAGCTGGAGCTAAGTCTGTCCATAATCCAAAAAACAAGTTCTAGCATTCAGCAAACACATTATGACGTCATCGTCATCCGTCTCTTTCGAACTTGTTGTAAATGACTTATTTCGGTCATGTTTAAGCATCGATTGACGTCACTCACTACGTGTTTCTGAATGTATAGCATTCAGACCTACCTGGCGGAGTATATTATTATACCATGAGTCTGTCCAGTATTCGCTTGCTTTTCGTTCCACGTCCACTACCTATTCTGTGACTGGGTGACTGGTTAGTTCCATCTCCTTTTGATCAAATAAGTATTCCGTCTCCCTCCACTTAAATCCAGTAATCGATAACTACTTTAATTTACTCACCAACAATCTTCTAGCAGTTAAAACAGACGATGTGATCCTAAACATTATTTTTGTTTGTTTGACTAACGAGAACCGTTCACATCGTGCGCCATTTGCAATCTCCTTTCATCTGTGATTTATATGACATGTTCTGTGTCAGTTCTATTCTATGGTGTCAGAGCATTTAGAAACTTCTCGTGTCTAAGAAGGTTGTATGTGGATGTGGTAAGAGGTTTTATTTCTTCTATCACCTGCTTAGAATATTTACTCTGCATTTTTCTAAGATCACCTGTAAGCTTAAAAAAATGACGTGAATAGTCAGAGAAGCACATTATTACACAAGGAATCTAAAGCCGCTTATCGAAACGCGAGCGTGCATGAGCGCAGTGAGCGGTTCCGCTCTCATGTCGGTCTGCTCAAGTCGAGCGGCTCGTTGTCGGTTTTTTAGCAGTGCTCAAAGGGCGTTCAGTCTGAACCGCTTATATTGTGAAGACGGACGTACGCGCAGCTCGTGAGGAAGCTCTTGATCAGGAATTAACGTATACTCGCGTGAGCGACGGCGGATCGCACGCTCACTTTGCGCCGCTCAATTATTGTCATTCAACACTCATGTCGAGCAGCTCAATCTGAGCCGCTCACCGTGTGCGCGCTCGCATGTCGATATGCAGTTTAAGCTGGAAGTTAGAAGCGTCGCGCCAGGGATAGGATAGGAGACTGGTGATCGAGACCGTTGCTTGACTCTATGGTTTTGTGGCGTGCGAGACAAAACCTAAAGCAAAAGATTTCGGTCTCATGTGTCTCGACGCGAACTCAGCTTTTCATTTTACTCGTGATATAGGTTCATCTTTATATAAATTACTTTTGATAGGTTCCCTTAGGGTTTTTCATTATATTTTAACACGCTTATATTAGCTTCACTCGTCACTAACAATGTTATTAAATCATAAAGAAGTTATTTTATACTTACTTCTATTATGTAGTTCGGATAACTGGACTATATTTTGGTATTTCGGAGCTATCTGGAGGCAGGAGATTAAAAGCTTGTTTTTTGTTTGTTTTTTTAACTATATAATTATTTCTCAACTTTTCCTATTTATTGATTCGCCTTCTCGTTTCTATTTGTCTTGTTTTACCTAAGATCAATAAATATATTATGATTAATCTACCTAAAATTAATAACTAAAATAAAACAATACCATTCGAAATAAAAATCATTCTTTTAATTTATTTAAATTACAATATTTTTATATTTACATAATAAGTAACTAAATTAACAGAACCTCGGATTTATTCGCTGCGCTGGTACATTGCGGATCTTAAATCATATTTTAAATGCCAAGTACCTAAAACTGCTGAGTTGCTAGCTTATATTAGGTGATAAGGTACTAAGTGTTGCCAGCGATACTGCCTAAATACGTGCAAATCCAACTAATTTTACTTTTTTTCGTACACGACTTCAGTACTTTTGCATTTAGCATTTTTACGCGTTCCTTCGACCCGCACATGTTTTTTTAAACATACAATAAATTAGACATTCACAACTGCACTTTTTATTTTTGTAACTAGTACCATCGGCAGATTTTGAACCTTCAAGCTGGTCCGGAAGGTTGAAATCTCAACGGGATTAAATTACAAAAATTTAACAAAATTCATGAATAACAATAAATATATTACAACGAAAAGTCGATTACCGACTGGTAGGTAACAGCCACACTTGTGTAGTCTACAAAAAATATATAACAAAACTTGTGTTTAAGTCCCGAATTTAATTATTACAAAAAAAATATACAACGACAGCGTTTTTGATAAACGCCTAAGTTTGGTCGTTAAAACAACTTTACACGGCAAAGACGGTCCATGATGACAATGCTGATATTTCTAACATAGCTACGGAACCCTGTCACGAACGTGTCATGATACGCATTTCACGGATGCAGTAGCTACAAGTTTTAATTTCCAAATGCCCTTTCTAGAACCGAAAACTTCTAGAACTACCTGTCGAAACTTAATGCCCACGCTCCACAATCGGCGATGATCGTTAATCGTGCGATCGTCTGTAATCGACACGATCACCGTGCGAGCACCCACACGTTCATCTCCTTCCCCTTTAATGCTTTTTTACCCAACTACCGGGAGGGGTAATTTTTTCAATTTTAGTTTTTACACAACTCTCATAGAAGTTATTTTTTTTTTTTTTTACTATGTATGTTGTTTTTAGGACCACATAACACTTAAAATGTATTATTTAGTAACATTTATAGGATTTTACTTTTGTTTACTTTGCGTATGCACCAACAATCTTCATCAATTACAATACTTTGTCATTTTAGTGCATCTTTTAATTTCAGTTCTAGCTATTTTTTTATTGTAATAATAATGCATTATTTTTTTTATAAAAGGGCAAGAAGATGTAGGGCTATATATACACAATACGCAATATATAGTTATAAGCTTAGATTTAGTCGTACCCACTTGTAATTAGTCCTAAGCCAGCATCCAAGTAAAAAAGTCGTTTCGGAAAAAGAAGTTTCATTAAAACACCCCCACATTAGGAGTCATTTAATAAGTGAATAGTGAGAGTGATGCAGATAGGGTAGCTGCTCCACCATACAATTCTTCCATTACATAAATTACCCTATTTAGTCTATACACGATTTTGTATGTTTGTAAATTTCTTTAGTTCCTCGTATCTTCGAAATAGCTGGATGGATTGCAACAGTTGAGGCATTGTCATATTCGTCTTAAAAGCCCAAATGTCTTTAGATAGGTGTGCAGTCTGCCTTTTGTTTTTTTTATCGGATCTACTTATTTCAATTCCCTTTGATGTGTGCCCGAAAAATGACTTAGGGATTGGTGTGACCAAATGGCGAGCATAGACGATGACCGGCGACTACAGAGAAGTAATCTCTACACAAAAATCATCCTCCCGGATAATCTATGATCGCCGATTGTGAAGAGGGCCAATAGAAATGTTATCTTGGATTCTCAAATCATTTTAAAGGGGTTTTAATTTAATTCTTATAGGTTTTCAATTTATTTTCCACTCTGTCCAGTCAAAATTACAAACTTTGAAATTATATAGTTTAATTTAAACTAACATATTTATCACTTTTGATTGAGACGGGCCATGAAATTAGTGTTCAAACCATAGATTTTTCACCCGAAAAATTCAAACTTCTTTAACGTTTCCCGCAAGAAACGTTTTAAACTTTAAATTAAGTATGGGTAAAACAGCAGTACCATTTCATTTCCCCAAAGATTTTTAATGTCAAATCTTGCTAAAAAAAATATAGAATAACGCTACGTCCTAACTATGCAAACTGTAAGCGGCTGACTGTCCGCTCGCTGACTCTGAGTCGCGTATTGGGCAAAACTGTTAGCAAACAATTTGCGAATCAGCCGCTCGTCAGCAAGCGATGCGCCGCAAACTGAGTACGCGTGTACTCAATACGCGTGTACACAGTACGCGCGTACTCAGTACGCGTGTGCTCAGTACGCGTGTGCTCAGTACGCGTGTATTCAATACGCGTGTACTCAGTACGCGTGTATTCAGTACGCGTGTACTCAATACGCGTGTACTCAGTACGCGTGTACACAGTACGCGTGTACACAGTACGCTTGTACACAGTACGCGTGTACTCAGTACGCGTGTACACAGTCAGTACGCGTGTACTCAGTACGCGCTGTTGGACACTCCATTAAAAATATATAGGATGGCAAACCGGTGACAAAGAGCCAGCCGCTCACAGTTAGTTAGTTACGACAAACTTTAGCATGTTACAAAAACCCTGTTGTATAATTGAAGCGCATGTACACACACTTAAAAGTATTCATCCAAAAATACCAGAAAAAAGCACGTTCAAAATAGCAATAGTTTTGGCCGGTTTAAGAACGCAAGAAAAAAAGGAAATTTTACAGAAATGTTAACAAATCTGTATCATGTGTTGGCGGCTTTTATTCTAAGAAAGTAGCGACACGACGCGAATAGTTTACAAATAAAACTGACGCGATAAGTGGCTGCGTTCGCGCTTTTAGTAGAGCGGGCCGCGATATGTCATCAAGATTGTTAGTCAATATTTAATTTAAAGTAGCAAAATTGCATCCTCCAGCCGATACTGGATGCGCACGTTTTGTGACCTTGTAGATTGTAAAATTCCATTCATGTTTTTAATTTTAAAAGGTCACAAATAAACTTTTTTTCTTTCTTCTTTCACTTCGGGGATACAACAGGGGTTTTGTAACACCTTGTAAAGAGCCTGCATCAACCACAACAAACGTTTTTTTAAACAGTTGCGTTTATCATTTATTCACAAAAACAACTGTGAATGACATATAATTTTGTCTCAAAGTGTAATAAACATCTCAAACGGTCTAACGTTTCAAGCTGTATTAGGTAATACAGTTTTTTTCACTAGTTTTTTTTTAGTTCGAAACAAAAGAAACTAGATGGCGCTTTTCACAATTGTCTAGTCAGAACGCCAGGCGGACCGAAATGTTTTAATTACAGACGAATGAAACTATGGCTCATGTCATGTGAATTGGGGGAAGAGTTCATTGACCCTTAATCACGGATAGTAAGCATTTCTTACACATATATTTGTTGTGCATTAGTATTCAAAAATGATAATTTTAGTTTCAATTCATTTAGTACCAACCATAGGTTGCGCTTTTCGTCCTTCCTTAGAGATCTCTCCGCTGCGCCAAAATCAGCTAAGTTAAGTTAATAAGGCCAAAGTTCACCAATTAATTTTAACCGACTGTTTTTGACAGCTCTTCAACAAGTTAAATGTCAACAACAGACAGTTTAATAAAAAAAAATCGTTCCATTAAAGTTCGGTGAACATGGGCCTAAAAGAGGCCAGCGGAGCGCGATGATTTAGTTTTGCAGTTGTTTTCAGTGAATGAAACTAGATGGCGCTCTCCGCAATTACCTACAAATCGGCCCGCCGAGCTTTAACAAGCTAGTTTTTTTTTACAAGTAAAGGAGGCCCGAGGCGGAGGCGTGCGCCATGACCGCCTCGGCGGCCTGCCTGACCTCCAGGTGCCGGACGGCGGCCTCTAGCCAGGGCCGCGCGGCTGCGCGAGCGCCGCCCTGGAGCAGGTTGATGTAGCGCAGGGCTGACTGTAAGTCGCCGTGTTCCATGTAGTATCTGCAACATTATTTAACAATAACTTTAATTTAATTTACCAATTCATACAACTTTGAATAAAATAAGTGAGTAAGTGGGTTTTTGTGCTCGTTTTCATTTCAATAAAATAATTTGAATGTAAATACAGTCATGTCATTGTCACTGTTTTTTTCTTAAAGGTATACGTAGCATGTCGGAAAATGAGTATCAATTCGTGTTCTAACAGTTGTTCACTTTGACAGGTAGAAAAATACCCTTAATCCGTGAGGCGATTGGTCAGCGAATATCAAAATTCCAAAAATCGACTTTCGCTTATGCTATGCAGCGTTGCTAATAGCGTGTCCCAAAAATTTGCCTTGAAGTTCAAAAATCAAAAAGTCGACCTTATGTACGCAGCATAGTGTTGATTTCCGCATGACATTCCGAAGTAGACCTGCGGGGCATAAGGCACCAGGCGGGACTAGTACTACGTAAAATAACGAGTTTACATAATAGCAAAATTAATCTATACGTATATTATTGTATAATTCATTTTTTAATTTTTTTACTACCTTTTTATTTAATCAGTATATAATAATAAATACATATAATATTTATGATAGATGCAAATCTGATAAATAATTTAATTTCGTTATTAATGTATGTATATTAGTATTACAGTAAAATTAATAACGTACTTTGCTCTCTGGATAATATCGAATGTGTCCAATTTGGAGAAGTCCGTGGGTAAGTTGTCAAGCTCATCCTGTGGGATCTCGGACAGCTGGAAAAAAAATGAATTTTTAAACATTATAAGTACTGGGTGTTAAAAAGTTTATTGAATATGTTGATGGAGGGTGCTCCATACTTTTTAGTGACTGAGTGGCTTTGTGAGCTGAAGACCTCGCGAGTTTTAAAATACAAATTATTTAAATTTCTAATTGACAAATGTTATTATACTGTAGATGACTTTTTAAAAGACAAAATTTATGTACCCATGACCTTTAATGATTAATTTTAATTACTGAAACATTTGGACACCTTATTAGGTAGAATATTTGATACTATTACTACTGTACTAGACCTTATGACAATATTTTTCCAAATAAAATTTTTTTGATTTGATTTTGATTTTGTCATGGCGAAAGAAATAACGGTTCCGGGTGAATCCGCGGAGCGTAGCTAGTTCCACACGATACCAAACAGAACCTGCTCATAAAAATCACGAGAATCTGTTGAGAAATGAGGAGGACATTCAGACAACGGACGCCGGATATTCGAAAGCATTTTTTCCGAAGCTGAAACGGAGACGCTTCGCGCTCGCTCGGTCAATAATTGTATTAATAAGTGATAGTTTCTCACGTGTTGGAAGAGCAGTTTGGACTGCAGCCAGGACAGGAAGTATATCGGCAGGCTGGCGCCCTCGCGACCCACCAACGCTACTTTAGCCGCCGACTGCTCCAGCTGGAACCAACCACGGTATAATAACATACTCCGCCAGGTATAGCAATCCGGTCACGTGGGCAACACGTAGCGACGTCTTTCGATGCTTAAGCGAGACCGAAATAAGTCGTTTACAAATAGTTCGAAAGAGACGGATGACGATGTTATTACGTGTTTGCTCTCAGAATGCTAGACCTTGTGTTTTATTGGATCATGGAATCAACGAAAACTGACATTTAGGTTTGACATTTCACTCACTGGAATTTGGTGAATTTGGTCTTGTGCATCAGTCAGTTCAGTAAAAGTTGTGAAAGACTCATCAAGTAATCAACCAATTTAGTAATTTCCTAATTTTAAGTTATGCTGTTTATATAATAAATTGATTAAACTATTTTATTTTAATCTCATTTTAATTTTATTGTTATTTGACTTTTGTGTAATTGTGTTGTTAGCTGTTATTGATTTTATTTTATTTTATGTTAAAAAAAGCCTCAAAAAAATATATTTTGAATTTGAATACGACTATGCATTGCACTTTCCCCCGAAGTGGTTGGCAGAAGTGCATTACGACACCAACACTTCAAGTGTGTATTTTTAATATGTGCGTTATTGGCTTACCACAATGAATAAAATAAAACAATGTACTGACCACTTCAAACCTGTCCCGCAGCGCTTTTTCAGTTGTGACTCCATTTTCACGGACTTCGCTGTTGATGCATTTTATAACAGTCTCGACCATCTTGTCGCCAACACCTGTAACACATATATGTACTTATTATAAACAAGTAAACATTAATAAAAGAAAAACCCGGCTGCAAAAATGTTGTACCCTATGTCACTTCCACTATCAAGACGATTAAAATGACACCTCACATGTCGACATACATCAAGCTGTTTAGGCTGTAGGCCGTGCCAAAGAAACCTCATACATACATACGTACACTCGAAAAACATAACCCTCCTTCCTGCGCAGTTGGGGAAAATATATCACCAGTAAAAATACATCTTCAAAGTTTACTATTTTGGTACATATTGATTTAAAAACTGTATTCGTTATCAGAAATAGAATGACTTACAACAATGAATGTTTTTTTGCTTAGTGGTAAAAATGAGATATGTTTTTTTAAGTGTTCTTAATAAAGCTAGTACCTGGATGACCGGGCTTTGCTCGGTATTTTTTTTTTTTAATTGTGTTTTTTGGAAAATAAACAATTGATTTTAGTCTAACCTCAAAGCAAACACTTATTGACTTCGTGTTACTTAACAACGCCATCTGCTGTTGTGTCGTTAAAGCAATTAGTTGCTCACAAAAAATAGTATTATTATTCGCCAATAGATGTCAGGAAGAGTCATATTTTTCAGTTGTTCTCAAACGCCTCCTTTTTGTTATTTTTCTTCCAAGTTTATGTTTAAGTTGATTATCGATAAAACACGAATAAAATGACATTTTCTAAAAATGATTCCTAGCTAGATCGATTTATCGCCCCCGAAACCCCCCATATACTAAATTGTATGAAAATCGTTGGAGCCGATTCCGAGATTTCAATTATATATATATATATATACAAGAATTGCTCATTTAAAGGTATAAGATATTGCATGGGTCATTCCTCTTGACGGGGGGTCAATTGGGGGTTTACCAAGAGTTTTTAGACAACTGCGTTCGTTTTTACAATAAAATCCCGAAAAATATAACAGGGCTCACTGAGGGAAAATTTAAATCACATGTAAAAACTACATTAATGAAAAGAGGGTATTATAAGGTTGAGAATTATTTAGAAGATAAAGATGTCTGGAGCCTTCCACTTCCGCCAAGTAGCCACTAGTATTTTTAGATATTACCTAGGTGTAAGCCAAAATTTGTAGGACTGTAATTTATTTATTATTTGAAAAAATAATGCCCCTCAGTTTCTTGCCTGTTCTTCTGAGTAGAGGCTCTTTATCCGAACAAGGCGGTCGAGTCTATTTAATAACTATGACGTTCATAAGTGTATCTTCGAAACCAAATTGAATAAAGACATTTTGGTCTAACTTAGAACTGTATTTAGTGACTTACCAGCCTTCTCGAGCGCCTTGATCTCGTTAGTGACGCTGACTTGAGGCGCTGCACGGCGCGTGGCCGCGAGTAGCGCTTCGGCCGCCGCCCAGATCGACTGCGAGCGACGCGCTTCCGCTTCCGCTTTCGCTCGCTCTGATTTTACAAAAAAAAAAGTAAAAAATCCTAATCTACATATCGTCACGGCTTTCCCCCGAGGAGGCTGGCAGAGGTGTAATACAACACCCACACTTCGCAAGCGATATTCAGTCCCAAATGTGACAGGGGGCGAGCCTGTCGCCATACACCGGGCTCCAGTCATGTAGCAGATGACATACGTTACGCACATATGTTCACACAATGAACAAATTGATGCGTGCCGTCGGCTGGGTTCGAACCCGCTCCCTCTGGCTTGAGAGGCGGACCTTGTCCCAACTAGACTGCCATGCTAATCTAAGTAATTATAAATGCGAAAGTGAGTTTGTTCGTTCGTTTGTTACGCTTTCACACCTCAACTTCTCAACTGATCATCACGAAATTTTGCATACATATTGACAGAGGTACAGAACAGGACAAAGGGTGCTTTTTATCCCGAAAAAGTTAATGGTTTCTGTTGGGCCGCGGGTGAAATCGCGGGGCGTAGCTAGTAATTAATAAATTAAATGATGGTACACGCTGAAAATAATGTTTTTAATTGACAACAGGTCGAAGACGACCTATACTATGACAGTAAACGCAACTAATTGGTTTATCTGCACTATTCATAGTGCAAACAGTACAACGCAGTGCCATCTACACTATTCATGATGAACGTCAATTGTACATACGGTAGATGAAAATGGAAAATATGTATTGAAAACAAATGAAAATTATTCAATTCTATTTTAAAGTAAAACTTTAGCTAACGTGGGATCTAGCAGATCCGTACCTATTTCCATTACTCATTGTTATAACAAATTGATTTCGCAATTTTTTACGAATTTTTTTAGCAGTTTTATAAATGAACTAACAAGGATTAAATATATAATTAGTTTACTTTTAAGCGTAGCCTCGATGGCCATCATCTTGCCAGCCATCGCAGCTAATTCTTTCTTGAACTGCACGCGGTCGCGCTCCAGCTCTTCAGAGAGGCAGCGGTCGAACTTGCCAAGGATCTGGAATTAGATGAGTTGAGTAAACGGTTGAGTTGTGTGAACAGTTGATAAACAGTGGGGTTAAGTAAAACTGGACTAATGTAAAGAAGACAGGTTGGCTTAAGCAAAGACTTTTGTTGGGTTGTTGAGAAAAAGTTGAGTTTAGTTAGGTAACGACTTCGGAGTTGGGTAAGTTGAGTAAAGAGTCAAGTTACTTTGAGTAAAGATTAGGGGTTGATTGCTTCAGTGAAGAGATGAGCTGGCTGGTTGAGTAAAGAGTTGAGTTGACTGAGGTGAAGTCATGGATGAGTTGAGTAAAGAGTTGAATTGGTCCTTGAGTGTTGGAGTAGGTTGAGTAAAAGGTTGAGTTGAGTTCTCATAGCTCAAATACCTCCTTCTCTTTCCTCGCGAGTGCGTCTGCTTGTACTTGTTGTTGGATCTCCATTTGTTTCAACAATGCCTCCTTCAGTTTTTTGTTTGCTTCGACTTGCATGAAGAATAACTGAAACAAATTTCCTTCTTTTAAAAATAGGAATAAATGCTACAAGAACCCTAGAACAAACTTAGAAGAAAGATTACAGCATTGCATAGTGTATTATGTTTTGTCTAATTTCAGTGGTTTTACTATAGTTCGGTTCAGATGGATTGAGGGAAGAGTTTATTGTCATTTATCCCTTTCCGCTTTATCGGGGCCTAATTATGGAGTGAGATAAAATTTCATTGACACTTCGACCGTCTAATCAGGGTTTGTAAACATTACACACACAACTTACATTTGTTTTCCAATAATATTCAATTCAAAAATAGTAATTTTTCTTTCAATCCAGTTTAATCGAACAATAGTGTATACATTTATTTGGAAAGTCAAAGTTGACTCACGCAAGAAGGTGAGTCGGCGACTTAGGCCCATAGAAACCTTTGCATCTGTTATACAAACGTATAACTGTTATATATACGTACTTACCTTCTTTTCAAATTCTATTTCTTTTTTCAATATCTCGGATTTGACCATATCTTCGGCCTTGGCTTCGATAATCGCCTTGTCGTCGTGACCTGAAAATTATATGTATAGCTAATAAAGATATTGAAAACTGGAATTTGGGTCAGCGTTGAAAGTTGTGAGGTCAAATTTTGTGTCAAAAAGGGCGTGAATATTGTGAATTTCCTAACACAATTATCTCTCTAAAAATTTTTTTTTGCCTTTAGCATTGAGCATAGCTTTGAGCATTGCCATTCAACGTGGCAATGCCGCCAGGATTCTAGGGACCTTTCCCGCCACTAATGGTTTTTTAGTTTGATTTTTTAGGTTTTATTTAGTAAATTGAGTTTTGGTTTTCAGTAAACATTTTTGGGGTTTTTTTTTAATTGAGCAAATATAAATATAGGGTCAACTGAGGCACATGCGTCTGTGGGGCAATTGCGTCTTCCGAAAGTTACTGACAAACCCTTCATAACTTAGGCGAAACTTACATCTTTTTCAATCTTGAGTTGCATAATCTGTACAAGATGGCGTTAGTTGTCTAATTTATGAAGGGATTGTCAGTCATTCTCGAAAGATGCAAATGCCCTAAATACGCATTTGCCCCAGTTGGCCCTATTTTCTCTAAGTTCAAAAACGAAATGCTACTCCAACTGATTTTGGTAACGCTTTTCGCAATATGAGCGCAACTTTCCTCGGATGGCTCTCTTACCATAATGTAGGTAGATTATCAAATTCTCGGAAAGAAATATGGCGGAGTTTCACAAACATTACTGAAGCAACACTGTACTAAGTGTGACCTCTCTCAGTACATTGACATAACAGCTGCCATACATTTTCAGTACCCTGTGCGTTCGAGCGCTCATAGTAATGTTTGTGAATATCGGGGCTAGACAGGAACAAGTAATATTATTAAAAGAAAAACAAAAAAGAACCCAGCTGGAAAATGTTGTACCCTACGCGCATGTCACTTCCACTATCAAGACGATTCAAACGACACCTCACATGTCGAAATCCATGAAGCTATTTCGGCTGTAAGGCGTGCCAAAGAAACCTCATACATACATACACACATACCCACATACATACATGACGGTGCGTGATATAATTGGATAAAGAAAATCAGTTTATTTTGAGAGTTGTTAATCGATAGTTTTAATCTGTGGTTTTTGACGATTAATCGATTTGTTTATGGTCATTTAGAGCGGTTAACACCGAATGGAGTTGCGTTTGGGATTTCGGGCGAACGTCATGTCTGTCAGTGAGTGGTTGACAGGACTAGGCTGAAAGCGGTCGCACGCAATGGTCATTCGTAAACCCATTACTCTAAATCGCTAATTATCTTTGTGATAAATCACTAAATAAGTAGTCTGTAAGTAACTGTAAGTGACTGTATAATTAAAATAGTGAAAAGCCTACACTGCTGTCCCCTTATTTCAACGTTCCTGAAGTTTGACGCCCACCATAAATGCCCGTGATAGCGAGTTCACGGATCAGAAATCAGATACAACACCTCGGCCTACTAGATTTTCCCCGTCATCAAAAGTGGGAGGTCACAGCGCGGCGGCCTTCCCTACTTTCTCCGACATCAGAAGTGGGATCAGATGCGACGGCGTGGCTCCTTCCCTATGTTTCTCCGATAGACATATATACACTCGACAAACATAACCCTCTTTCTTGCGCAGTCGGGTAAAAATGTATTATATATGTTAATGTTTAATTTAGGGCATATTATAAGCATCATAAAAAAAGGCTGTAGAGCATGCCAAAGAAACTTTATACATACTTACATAAACACAAACTCGAAAAACATAACCTTCCTTCTTGCGTAGTCGGGAAAAAAGTGACTTATCAGAAGAAAAACTTACATTCGATGGCTCTATTGATTTTCAACTCTCGAACAGTTTCCAGCTCAGCCAGTTTGTTTTGTAGGAATTGTACCTGAGAGACGCAAAACATGTTTAATTAGCTTCTAACGAAATTTCATACAAACCAACTATAGGTACACTTTTAATATTAGGACCTTCTGCAGAGTTGTGACATGGAACGCTTTAAAAGGGGTTTCAACAAATATCTTTTCGGGTTGGCTGGTGTTCCAAGTGTCCATAAGCGGCGGTTACCATTTACCATCAAGGTGGTCGTCTGCTTGTTTGCCAGTATTATTAAAAACAAATGCGTGAGAGTGCGAATTGCATGAGGCCCGTGGGCCGTTCTGATGGTAGAAAATTTTGTAAAGCGCCATCTAGTTCAATTTCCCTTAAAACTTGACTGTAAGACTCGTTTTTAAGCCCCGACGCGAAAACGACGGGGTGTTTTAAGTTTCGTGGCATCGTAGTTCCCGAACGGGTGAACCGATATTGATTTACTTTTTTTTGTTTTGTGAATTAATGTTTATTAATCGGGATTTAAAGTGAATTAATCGGGAGTGTTCTTAGCATGTTTGATAAAAACGGTGTTCACGAAAATCGCTGTAGAAGGTTTTTTAAATTTTAAATTTAAATTTTTGCCATGCTGTATGTGTATGTATGTAAGGTGTAATGTAACCTGTCTCATGGTGTAGAGCAGCAGCAAGTCTGTGTCTCCCTTGATGTTGAGCTTGCGCGCGCACAGATCGATGCCGGGGTACAGCGCCTGCAGCTCCTCTCTGTACATCTTGCGGGCTGCGTCCACCTTGAAAAATGAATATTTTCAAACAAACATCCTAGTAATATTATAAACGCGAACGTAAGAATAGATGGATGGATGTTTGTTACTCTTTCACGGCAGAACGGATGAACAGATCTGGATGAAATTTGGCACAGAGATGAGATTATAGTCTAGAATAGCACATAGGATACTTTTTAACAGCGGGTGAAACCGCGGGGCGCAGTTAGTGATTTTATAAAGAACTATCTGCGCCTCGCGGTTTCACCCGCGGTCCCACAGATACAGTCAATTTTTTCGAGATAAAAAGTGCCCTATTATTTTCGGACCCCCGACAACGAGCATGCAAAATTTCAAGATGATCGGTTGCATAGTTGACTCGTGAAAGCTTTACAAACGGGAAGCCGTTAGAAGCGAGCTTCTTCTTAGTCGTTAACACTCTTGTAAGAGTGGTCGTGGTTCACAATTCGTCGCCATTCGTCATGTATTCAGTCTTTCTTGTGCACATGTTGACGGAGCCCACATGTTGTAGAAGCGAGCAGGGAGGCGTTTTTCCAGCAGTGAACGTCTTTAGAATAGTTATTCATTCATTCATCCAAATTCTCCGATCGGAGCCTCACCTTATTCCAGTATCTGTCAGCGAGCACAGACTTCTCCGACTCGGTTTTATAAGCGTCCTCGGCCGCCTCTATGTCCAGTCGGAACTGCTTGATGTAGCGAAGAGTCTGCGCGATGGAGTCGGGCGGAGCCGCCACGCCAGCCTTTATCATGCGGTCCAGGGTATCTGGAATAGGGGGTTGTTTTTAACCGACTTGAACAAGTGGATCTGATAAAAAAGTTTGTTTGTCTGTAAAGTCGGTTCACGGACGATAGTTTAACGTGACAACGTTATAACAAAACATTAATGAAATCTTCTCCTCGGACGCATAGACCAATCGAGTGATAGAGATAGATAGAGCGATAGAGAGAGATAGAGCGATAGAGAGAGATAGATGCGGCGCAAGCCGAACGCTCAAGCCGATCGTGGATTTCGCTCGCGCGTGTAACGCTCTGGCGAGCGTAACGGGACGATGAGTCATCCTTTTTCGTGCGTGCAGCCAGCGTACATCGATTTATATAGACGTTGTTACATCAAAAAATCACAACCCGACTGCACAAAAATGCGCCAGCCCTAAATGTTGACAGTGCTAGGACTGACGTCATACCATAGAAATTATGCTCACCACGTGACCCTGCTTGGTGGCGCGGACTTTAAAAATCAAATTTTAAAGCACGATAGTAAAATTGTGTCTTTTCCCACCTAGGGCAAATATTTATGTGATGAACATTTGTGTTTGTTCTATGTCTGGGTGTTAATATGTTTTTAAGTATCTATTTAAAAATATCTAAGTATGTATATCAGTCTCTGACAGCCATAGTACAAGCTTTGCTTAGTTTGGGGTCAGGCGACCGTGTGTGGTAATGTCCCGAATTTATTTATTTATTTTATTTATATATTAACGTTTTTGATTGTGATAGGATTATTTAAGACATTAATCTTTACGATAAACAAAAAAAATCATGCAAGTTCCCTATTGGAGAGATTTATCTTCAAAAAGTTTATGCAATTGTACTACATGACAGACTAATGAAGACCATTATAGAGTGAAAGGCAGAAGGAAAGGGAGGACGGGGAAGACCAAGAAGAACGTTTATAGACCAAGTATAGGAGAAGGCAGACGTCATAACGTACAAGGTGAAAATACGATCAGAGGACCGTCATGCAGCGTGGCTCCACCGACAAGAGCAATACTTTTAAATTTTAAATGAATGAATCAATTAAAAACTTGTGGCACTTACCGATGGCACATTTAGCTTTAGACGAAGCCTCTCTAGCCTTAAGGACGGCGGTTTCCTTGCTGTTCGCTGCACCTTGAAGCGACGACAAGTTTTTAGGCTCCAGATCGTCTATGGAAGCTTCGACTACCTAAAAAAATTTTTATGAAAATGTTATGTTTTTTTTTTAATTTGCTTTTCACATAACATAACATATCGTCACGCCTTTCGCTCGAAGGGGCTGGCAGAGGTGTATTACAGCACCCACACTTCGAACGATATATTTAGTCCCAAATGTGACAGGGGGCGAGCCTGTCACCATTCACCGGGCTCCAGTTGTGTAGCAGCCGACATTAACGTGAACGTAATACGCACATTACGTTTACACAATTCACGCTTCCGCTGGGATCGAACCCGCTACCTATATATACATACAAACAAACTTTCACATTTATAGTAAAAAATTGTAGGATGTGTGGATAATATACTCATATTCAGCCAATGCCAGTTTTGACGTCCTCATGTATACCTTTTTTTGAGCTAATGCGTTGACTGAAAGTATCTAAGTGTCCTTGTAAGGTTTCCATAGAATAAGAGGTCGATGTTCCTTTATTTTTACGTACCATACTAAGATAGTAAGAAGATACCCTTAAGGTGAAACTGTAATGTTTACATTCTGTTCTGTCTGTCTGTCTTAGTCTTAGCGATGATAGCCTAGTCGGAGAAGGCTCGCCTCTCAAGCCAGAGGGAGCGGGTTCGGAATCAAGCAGAAGGCCAATTTACCATGGACCAATTTATTCTTTGAGCGAACATAACATGTTGATATGCTACTTAATATTATAAACGCGAAAGTTTGTAAGAATGGATGAATGGATGTTTGTTACTCTTTCACGACAGAACGGCTGAACAGATCTGGATGAAATTTGGCGCAGAGATAGATTATAGTCTAGAATAGCACATAGGATTTAGATTTTATTCGCAGGTGAAACCGCGGGGCGCAGCTAGTGAATAATAATAATATAAACTTACGAGTATGTGTGTACGGTGTATGGCGACAGGCTCGCACACATTTTTGACTGAATATCGTCCGGCGAAGTTTGAGTGTTGTACAACTCTGCATATGCTTTCGATATGTACAGGGTTATAGGTAACTTACCAAAAACCTCTTGAGGGTTGTTTGTACTCATAAATATGAGCAACTTTTACTTTGGATCGAACGCTGAAATCGTGAAAAAGATCAGCTGTTCCATACATTTTGTCTCAGGCTAACTAATTTTTTGTATGGTGCAGTGGTTTTTTTTTGCTGTTTTTGGTTAGTTACCTATAATCTTGTATATGTAATACTAGCTGCGCCCCGCGGTTTCACCCGCGGTTAAAAAGTATCCTATGTGCTATTCTAGACTATAATCTAACTCTGTGCCGAATTTCATCCAGATCCGTTCTGGCGTGAAAGAGTAACAAACATCCATCCATCCATCCATTCTTACAAACTTTCGCGTTTATAATATTAGTAGGATGTATCTATTTACTGTCTGCCGATTATTTTACCTGGTATAGTGCCTTATTGTATTCAGCGCAATGCTTCGTGGCCTCCTTGTACTTGTCGACAGCAGTTTTGGTGTTCTCGTGCATCTCGTGTTCAATGTCGACCATGGGTTTGGTGATTTTGACTGGTGGTGAGACGGCGGGGTCGCATTTCTCAGACTGGATCATTACGGCTGCAAAAAGACTAAGTTATAACTTTAAAAGTTCTTAAATTACACTCCTTTTGTGATGGACACTAGAATCAACGATATGGAAAGGACCAGTTGGTAAAAGAGGCAGAGGACGTCCAAAGAACAGATGGTGTAACGAAATAATAGCCACAGCAGGAAAAGAATGGAAAATAAAACCAAGGGACAGAGAGAGTTGGAGTAAACTGGAGGAGACCTATACCCAGTCTGGGGTTCCAGCATCAAATAATACAGATATTCATATTTAAAGAAGCTGTCATATTAATGTAACTATATCTTTATTCAGTCAAAGTAAAATTGTTATTCAAGGTTGTTGGAAATAAATGGGTTTAATAATAATAATAATAAATTACACTTCAGTTTCAGTTAGGTGGCGTGGGTTCGATTCCCTCTTAGGGCAAACATTCATGTGATGGAAAATTTGTGTTTATTCTATGTCTGGTTGTTAATTATCTATTTAAGTATGTATTTATAAATATATGTGTGTGTTTATCAGTCTCTGGCCTCCATAGTGCAAGCTTTGCTTAGTTTGGGGTCAGACGACCGTGCGTGCAAGTGTCCCGAATATTATATTATTATTGTTATTTTGGTTTATTGTATCAAATGGGTATAGCTACAATAATTGGTAATATACACTTATGAATGTAAAAAAATACTATTAAATTATCAACACAAATTGCCACAAATATGACATAAGAAACTACCAAAAATTATAAATGTTACAATGTCCCATAGCAATTATTTATTGTATTGTCTTATTTTGTTTTGGAAACTGACGTGATTCTTACTCATTGTGATTTTATAAAACGCAAATTACTCTATTCCGATTTCGGTTACTCCGACTATAGTTTCAACCGCATTCGTCGATCTTTATCAAGGAGAGTGCGCGCGCGGCTGCGTCTCGCTTTGCGCTGGATTGCAAAGCGAGACGCAGCCTCGTCTTGTATGCCTAGCATGTGCAACGCGATTATGGTATGTTATACATATCTCGTAAAACGTTAACGGTACGTAACCGAATCGAGAACGTAAACAAAAACTAGTTAATTCTCAAACCTGCTCACGAAACTTCACGAGAATCGGTTGAAAAATGCGACCTATATGAGGACAGCCGGACAGACGCCGGCCGGATGCACAAACATACAAAAGCATTTCTGAGGCAGAGACGCTTCGCTCACCAATGCTTGCCCGGTCAATTTTTGTGAGCCAAAATTTATGAGGCAGTAATTTATTTATTCCTTGAAAAAATTATGCCCCCCAGTTTCTTCTGAGTAGAGGCTCTTTATCCGAACAAGGTGGTCGAGTCTATTTAAAATAACTTTGACATTCTTAAGTGTATCTTTGATACCAAAATTGAATAAAAACATTTTGACTTTGACTTTGAATTTTTATGATGGGAGATAATGTACAGATGACTTACCGACCGTATTGGGCTCTTCGGGTGTGATAACGATTTCTTCAACATAAAGCGGTTCGAATTTCGTTGGCGGCACTGTTAGCAAATATTAGTATGAAATTTTAGTAACATTGGTTATATAGAGTGTGTGTACACAACAAAAAACTATGCATACAAGCTGGGCCTTGATTCTACTAAAACAATTATTTTTTAATTGTTCATGAATTGCCGCAAATTGGCACTTTTTGTATGCCAGAAGTACCAAAAATAGACAATTTATTAACAATTTTAAAACAATTGGTTTGGTAAGGTAAAGGTAGTCAAAATTGGGGACCTGAAGGTATGGCAGTGCAAGGAAACACAGACACAGCCGTAACATTCTTTCCTCAAAGCCATTCAGGTCATTTTCCTATCATTAATTTTTTCCCCCTATAATTTTTATGTGGATAAAGCTAGAAGTTTGAAATTCTAGTAATGGTTAGTTCACACTGACAGTTTTAGTAGCATAATTTAGGTTACATGTAGTTGATAGGATCTTTGATTTTTTTTATACACCCTTAAAAAAAGAACGGATTAGAACCCAAAATTTGAATTAATATTCTAATCAATAGATTTAAACATTAAGTACTTGGTATGTATTCAACTCACAATCGTAATCCTTCTTAGCATACTGTTTAGCTGCATCAGCATCAATGTCTTGTTCAGCCCTTTGCTGAAAATCCATGGGGGACACTCCTTCCTGTAAAATAGATACAGTGAATTGGTTGCTGATTCATTACTTTTGCGGTTGCCTATTACCCTTACGTACAAATTTTTCACTTTGATAATGGGTATTTCATTAACTTATAACTCACCTTCTTGATATTGTCAATAGTAAGACATGAAAAGAGTTTAAAGTACAAATATTTTAAATACTTTAAAATACTTTAGTGGACACCCTAGAGCTGCGTTTTCATTGAGGTGATTGCTCATACTGAGTGTAGTGGTGCTTAATTGACCTATCACAACACTAACACTGAAGTGAGGCGTAGATCTCTAGCATTATGATTGGTCAATTAGATACAATATAATTAATTAATACAATATTACTTTATTGCACACCAAACCAAACCAAACCGCCTCAGTGGAAACCCAACCTAAAAGCACCAACAACATTTGTTTACATTCATTTCACAGTCTGTTGCTCAAAATTGTCAGTAGAGGTTTTATAGACATAAGATTTACCAGTTTATTCAAATCCTTTGCTTACCTTTCCAAATATGAATTGGCTTAATGTAGTGGAAACTTTACTGAGCTGGTTTGCGCCAAACTTCCAATATGTGGTATTTTCCTGTGTGACGACTGCAATGAAGTTATTAGCCCAAGGGGCGTTGGATTCTAGCCAGTTGCGGGCATATGGACTCCTCCTGGAATAAGAATAAGTGGTTACCACTACAAGCTTATAGGTAGATAGGTAGAAGAACTAACTCTTAACTTTATATTGTTTACACCAGAAATCAAAACACATTTTAAAAAAATTATGTTGTTTCAATCTTATCTTATAATTACATAGGTAAAGTACTAATATTTAAATAATACTTAATGTTGAAGTAGGTTCTTGAAATTGTATTGTGACAATAAGTCAAATTTTAACAATGCTGTGTACAATGTTTGGATAAGTAAATTTATGTTTTGTCCATAATATTTTCTATTTAACTTTGTAAACAGTGTGTTAATTATTTTTGTACATAATAAAATTTAAAAAATTGTGTACTGTATTTTTTTACTATCTCGACAATATTCTGGTGTTGTGTGATTAGAACAGAAGCCATACAGTGGGGTTTGTCTGGTTTTGAAATCATTTTATTTTGATACTCACTTTGCATAAACAACTCCAGCTCCGGTCAATATGATACCCCCTAGCACTCCATAGTACAGAGCTCGCGATTTACGAGGGGGTGGTGGAGTTGGACAGTCGGGGATGGTCGCGGTCTGGTGTTTTGGTGGTATACTTTGGTGGCGGATCTGGCTCCTTAGCGGCGGCTGAGCCCGCATTACTATTAGGGTCGAACATGATCCGTCTCCTAAGTGCCTACGAACCTGAAAGATAAAATCTTTAGTCAACTTGGTCATCAGCTGAGTAGAGATTGATATTGTGTACACATCTGCATTTCTAGGTTATTAACGAAAATGACGTTTACCGATTACATAAGGACAACGAAATTCAAGGTCTACGTTATCTTTAGAATTATAAACACTATTTAATACTAAGCCTAGAT
The DNA here is from genome assembly GCA_911728515.1 of Peribatodes rhomboidaria. Lineage (NCBI taxonomy): Eukaryota > Metazoa > Arthropoda > Insecta > Lepidoptera > Geometridae > Peribatodes > Peribatodes rhomboidaria. The sequence goes on from OU452190.1 coordinate 8,308,827, forward strand.
ATAATTAGCAACTAAAAAAAGTAACTAATACGTCTAAACATACGGTAAAATGATCAAAACATTGAGGAAACGAAACACCTCTAGAAGCAAAATTGTCAAGTCTTTTAGCAAGATTACGAAGCCAAGATTGAATTCATTAAGCAGAAAAGTTTGCAAGCAAAGTTTACATACCAATACCAGTTTAGTATTGGAGAAATTGTTCGTAATTTTTAACATTTTCGGCACAAATCCCTTTCCACTTGGGCTGTCTCAGAAACCAGAGACCACAGACAGACTATAAATACTAGAGCTGGGACCATAGGCTGCAGAATGTTATCTACTGTTGAAAACCGTAAGTTGGATCCGATAGTCTGATCCGGCTATGGCTTTCGGAAGGAGTTTGAGTCGTGTCTTAAATTCAACCTTCATAGATAGCCAGTATCGACTATCGGATGGAATAAAACTGACGTGATAATCCCGGCCCGTTTTTCCACTTGCCTCCACCCATAGCCCGGCCAGCATGGCATGGCACGTAAGCTGGGGACTGGGCGTTTAAATAAATGTAAGAAAATGCTGGCACGCACTAGCACAGCGACATTGATCTCACTGGCATCGTGGACGGGCCGGGAAAAATATTTCGCATCCTGATATTCAGTGTAATGGACATGTTTTACATTTTTGATGCCGTACATTATCGGCATCAAAAATACGTCATTGTCATGTCGTAAAAAAATGGGAAATTGAAAAACAGAAACACCGAATAATACGTGAAAATGCTTCGTTGTGTCCTTACTGGTAAACTGAAATTAATCTTTTTTCCAAGTACGAATAAACCACAATAACAAAAAAAAATGGTTTGTTTGTAATGTTAATATTATTGGCATTTCCAAAATTGAGGTTATTTTTTCTTTTTCAGCTGCTCGAATCATTCGGCCTCTTGCGATTCCTCATTGCAATGCTGCCAGAATCATTTGTGGTGATATAAAAACTTTTTCTACCAGAAATAACAGTTTCCAGCTTTCTTCTGCAATAGGTCTTCCGCAGAGATCTTTATTGGAAAACAAACAAGTTTTGGACATCTCAAGTAAAATAGCCTCTACTCAAGTTAGAACGGTCACTAAATTCAGCTTAAAAAAAGGCAAGAGAAAGACTGTGAAGGCAGCTCTTAAGAGGTTCTACCGCTTGGACTGGGGTGGCTGGATACGACCTAAAATTGGTAGGCACAAGAAGCTATGGAAGAAAAGTCTAGCACAAAAGAGGCGATTAAGACAACATGTATTTTGCACATCAACTCAAAGCACAATGCTTGATAAAATGGTCACCAAGTTCTGGAAAAGACCTAAGTATTATGTCGAAGATCCTTACCGACCTTATCATTCAAGAGAAGAGTTTGCTATTACTAGAACAAAACCGATGGTGAGGAGTTAAGATTATTTTACTTTTAGTAGCTTACAAAATCTGTTTAAAACTTGAATTAGTTAAAATAAATGGCTTAAACAACTCCCGGTCCATTTTAATTTTAAGTAGATGTAAAGATGAGATGATTACAAGCTGATTTATTGGAGTAAATCCCCCTTGCTGTGCAAGTATGGTTGCTTAGCATACTTTATTAATTATGTTTGTAACTAGTTAAAAAGTACCATGTCATTCAGTAAAAGTAATGTGTAATCCAACCTACCTCTGTTCCGAATTTCATCAAAATTATTTGATCCATTTATGTGTAGTGTATACTGTAATAGAGAGAAAAAGCAACAAACAAACAGACTATTATCTTTTAAAAATAGGTGGGCATAAACAAATGGCATTCAAGGTTATTATTTGATTTTTTAAACTCAGAAGGTAGAATCTGTATAGGTTATCATTACACAAAAATCTTAGACCTTCTATCTTCACAGAATACTTAATACTTGTATTTTGACTTCAATAACTTCTACAAAAGTGAAACCTATTTGATTGTTGATTAAATCAGATGTTAATTTGCAGAAGTTCAAAACTGGAATCTTCTAAACTGTTACTTGAACCAATCTCTAGTGCATTTCCGCTCTAACATCACATTGAGTACATTATGGAATATGATATGATTATTTATTCTATTTTTAACTACATCATTAGATTAGATCTGTTCAAATCATTAATTCCATTAAACTTAAAAAAAATAAAGTAAAAAATATTCAGATTCCTTGACACGAGAGATTGTTTCAAGTAACAGTATTTTAATTGATGTTGCAGCGTTGTTGAGAAACTAAGCCAGCAAATACCGAAGACGTGTGACGCCGAAAATCAATTTAAAAAAACTAAATTGCTAAAATCAAATGTCACAACAAAATCCGACAGCTGGCAGTTCCAAAGCTGTCAAGTCATACTTGTCAAAGTTTGTTTACAAAAAAAGTTGGTTCGTTTCGTTTCGATTTGTAGGTGCTTCGTTGCGATATCATAACATAAAATAACCTTGATAAAAGTTCGTTCGCTATCGCACGATAGTACAAACTCCAGCGCACGTTACGTAACCATCATTTTATAGGATTGTTTACGCATTTATTCAAAATAGTGACGAAGCAGTTGTGAGTATGAGTGGTCGACTTTTACGCCGGACTACGTTATCTAACCTCAGAAACCGGTGGTTAAGTCCTAAAGTCCTAAACCTCTCAGTGACAGGCTAAATTTCAATTCGACTAGGCATTTTTCAGTTTCAAGCAGTAAAAACATGAAGTTATTACAATTTACAAGTGGATTTTCCCCATGTGATGTTCGGGTAGGATATTTGGATGGAAACAATGTTGTGGACATCAATAAAGCAGATCCCAGCTTGTCTCCTACCCTGTTGAAAATCCTGGAGAACAATCAGCTACAGAAAGTAATACAGTAAGTACATCTCATCTATTACATCTAAACTACAAGTATATTCTATGCGCATATTTATGAACTAGCTGGATCTTCTCGGTTTCCTCACAATTTTCAGGTGTAAACCTCGAGGCTCTGTCTTAACTGAGGATGAATGTCATGCAAATAAATAGAAGGTGAACAGACGAGAATTACTTGATGGACTAATACTTTATTTCCTTTTTATTCTATGCTTGTTTTATTTGTATTTATTAGGGATGCACTAAAATCAAGCCGATATAGTGTATTGTTATGCTATTTCATATTTTCCAGGCTAAGCAAAGATGGAAAAAAACACCCAACGGTCCCACTTTCAGAAGTACAGCTCCTGGCGCCGATAACTGGTATGGACAAGGTCCTCTGCGTCGGCTTGAACTACAAGGACCACTGTGAAGAGCAAAACCTGACTCCGCCACCTGTTCCAATGATATTTGGCAAGTTTCCTAGCTGTGTAGTCGGCCCAAGCCAGCCTGTGAGGCTCAGGACCAGCATCACTAAGGTAAGGGTCTCATTATTTGTTAGGGGACAATTCATCAAGCATGAATATAATTTTGAATATATATTTATGAAAATGTGTAGAGCTAGAACAAGAGGTTTTAGGTATGAAGATACCCTAGATCTCCTAACAACATGTAAGCAAATTTTCTTGATCAAGAAGTTAAGATGTGAAAGCATAGCACAGGCACACATTTACACATTTATTAGTTAGGAAAGATCAGTATAGTATGATTAGTATATTTTATAATTTTCAAAGTTATGACCCAACAGCAGTGGAACAATGTTAGGTATCATTTGAAATACTGCAACCCATTCATTAGGCCTGCACAGTCATTGCATCTTATTAAATAGTTATTGTGCCTAGCCAAATGCCATACACACCCCACGACGTATACCCGCCGAGTGCCGTACGCACAGAATATGTGCTTAAGGAACGACATGCGAAAAGTTATTATATGCTGCGTACATAGGGTCGATCTTTTCTTCTTCAAGTTCAAAACAAAGTGTTAAAAGCCGAAAAAACAAGGTCGACAGAAGCGAAGTAATTACTCTTGAGAAAGTGAGAAAAGGCAAATATTACTTGGCGAACAGTACGCGCAAATTCTTAGGGCTCGTTGAGGGCGACGCAGAGCCTTGCACTGCGCGCGCAGATGAGAGCGTTTAGGTAGAATTTTGGTCACGCGCGTTGTGTCTTGTTTTTCGACGCGCACAACGCTCTGCTTCTCTGTGAACGAAGCCTTACGCTGATTCCACACCGACGCGACGAACCGCTGTAACTTATATAATACTATGTTGCATCTGGCTACTTATCTGTCTGAGTTTTCCCTATAGCGTCATCTATCATCACCTATAGCATCTCTGCATAGTATCGCTACGTTACCACGTACCGCCGCGTCGGTCTGGAGTTAGCGTTACCATCAGACGAGCGGTTAACCTTTTTTTTTACCTTGGGAAATTCCTTTATGGATACCACCACAGAGTGGTTATGTGGGAATCCCGCCACTGACGGCCTACCCACTAAAAACCCAAGGGTGTTCCACCTCGGCGCATAATGTCGGGGCTAAGGGGACTATCGTACTCTTCCGCGGCCCCGACAGCGCTAGCCCTTTCGGGTACCTCCTTGAGCTTACGCTCTCTTCCCCTCGATGACGATGTATCGAACACCAGACACATCGTCATCATCCACCTCCTTGGGGACCAATTTGCCCGTGGGCGCCAGACAGCACCCGTGTCTAGGCGCCCATGGTCCCCATGCGACGGGTCAGATGAGTGGCCCCGCCGCCTGCCACTTCGGCCGCAGAGGATAGGGAGAGCGGCAACGATACACCAACACGCCTCTTCCTCTGCGGCCCCACCGCGTCCGCCATCAAACGGTAGCGACCCCGTTTGGGCCGCGGAAGGTAGGGAAAGTGGCAACGACAAACCAACAGTCCTCTCCCGCCGCGGCCCCCAGTCGGCCACCCCGCCTCAGTTGTGGGTCTGCCCATACAGACCCACACCCTACTTAGGCCGCTTCCATGTGGGCTTTGGAGCTAAAAGCCCCAAGAAGCGGCTCCACCTCGGATTCCTCTTGGCTTCACCGTGGTTGACGAAGCCACGGCTACTGAGCCCCCCGCCACGACAAGGCGGGAACCCTCGGGGGAGACGAGCGATTAACCTGTCTCAACATAAAAAAAAAATAAAAAAAAATGGACACACATGCAGCCAAAGAAAGCATGCAACCTTATTTGTAAAACTACAGCTTGTGTAACTTAATAAAAATGACACTGATATTCCAAGGCTTGTATCATTCATGACGTTCATTTGGCATTATCTGTCAGAACTCAAACTCTACGCTATTTTTAGTCGATAAAAATCTGTTTATTCTACATGTAAAAGATAAAACTATGAAGTGGTTTGTAATTTCACGAGTAGTGCGCCCGCCGTCGCACGTATTTTGAACGATAGAACAAATTGTAACACATCAATTCACCAATCTTTGGATTGTTTACGCCTTATAAGAACGAAAACACTCTTTACTTAGGACGATAGAAATAATATAAGGAAGAAGCGGCATGAGTCTTATTTTTAGTACTCGGCACGTGAACCCAATATAACTACAAGCAAACGGACACTACACAGCTTTGTTGACAGTATTAAGTTAGGTGTATCAATAACAAAGATAGAGAGACGTACAAGAGACTATAGCGAGAACGGGACAGTAATAATTATATAGTGAATTGTATGCAGCACCTAATTCATGAGTTACATTTTTAGGATCTCGTACCCCATCTCCCTTATATCTTTGATCAAAGCAGGAATCGCCCCTATTATTGCTATGTATTAGCATATATCGCTATTTTAGCAATACTAGAGCAATATGATGAAGTCCCAATTGCTTTTGGTCTTTAGACAGAATCATGAAAAGAAAACTTAGTTTCTTAAGAACTTTGGCTGAGTTAGTTGAGATATTTGGTGCATGTCATGGTCTAGTATTCTGTGATTATAGTGATGAAACTTCTGGCGTAGCCTTGTTGCTTGGACAAGTTCACATTCGAGCATGAGTGGTGGTCTTTTACGCCGGACATCATCCAATCTCCGAAGCCTGTGGATAAATCCCAGTCCTCACCCTAACCGTCTACATTTGAACTCTAGAAAGTGTTTTTCAGTTTCAAGAATTGAAAATCTAAAGCTAGTACAATTCGCTAGATCGCTCCCCCCGTGCGATGTCCGGGCAGGATATTTGGATGGAAACAGTGTTGTGGACATCAATGCGACAGATTCGTCATTGTCTTCGACTTTGATGGAAATTCTCCAGAAGAATCAGCTAAAGAGTGTGTTAAAGTGAGTTTGTTTAAGCATTGAGCTGCTACTATACGTAGTTACATACTAGTAATATACTGTACATATTACATATCGTCACGCCTTTTTCCCGAGGGGGCTGGAAGAGGTGTAATACAACACCTACACTTCTCCGGACGATATTCAGTACCAAATGTAACAGATCCTGTTGCCATACACCGGGCTCCAGTCATGTAGCAGATGACATACAATACGCACACATGTTCACACAATGAACAAATTGGTGCGTGCTGTACTGCAGATAGATTGACTTCAGATTACAGAAATCAGTAGTTGGTTTACCAGTAGTAGAGGTGGCACAGGGGCCCTATTCGGAGATTTGAGATTTTCATCTTACCTTTTTTTGTCCTTGTTGCTCTCGTTTGAAACGTGAGTCATTAGATGTATGTAGTGTAGGGCAAACACCCGCAAATGATCCTGTTTTATAGGTAGTTAAATAAATAAAATTTTACAATCCTGTCACAGTAGTACATTTTACTATATTCTTAAGTGAATCATTAACCTAATTTGTGATTAAAATTTTGATGCAAGTTCCCTATTGCATCGTGCATTTTATCAGTGTCTACTGCGCGGTTTATTTAAAAGTTAGAGCATAACTCGTTTACAATTTAATTAGTAATTAGGGGAGTTCATACATGTTCTGCGAGATTTTCAAGGGGGGGCAGCTGCCCTCCCCTGCCCCCCCCCTGGGTACGCCCATGTTCCGGGAGCAAACACATCATGGTGTGAGAGTGATCAAATCAAATCAAATCAAATAATTTATTTTGCAAAACATGGGTTACAGATAGTTCTTATAAATAAAATTAGTTCGCCATGGTTTAACCGCTTGGTATGCAAAAGTTTACAGAATACAGAAAAAAGTGACTAAGATAAAATCTCATCTCATCTCACGCGTAGGAATAGCCCTCCAGAGGCCCTATTCGGAGATTTGAGATTTTCATCTCACCTTTTGTCGTCCTTATTGCTCTTGTTTGAAACGTCATAAGTGTGAGAGTGACCAAGATAAAATCTCATCTCATCTCACGCATAGGAATAGCCTGGTCGTAGACAAATTATTGTCTTTCTTCATGTGACAAAGCTAGAATACGGATGTGTTTGTCTCTTTCTACCGGGATAAAAACTGGAAAGAATTAGTCCACGGCTCAAGCTAGCCCTGCAGTCTGACTTGGCCTAAGGGTTCCGCGACGCTCTTAATTTTCCATACAAACGCGATTCTCAAATTTCTTGGAAACCATTTGTCAGATTATGATGAAATTGGACATGTACAATTGAATAAGCTATATCTTCGCCCTGTTCTTGCTTTTTTTTAAAACACCCTCAAGAGAAAATTGCTATGAAAATTATCTGCAAAGGGGTCACTTTTAACTGGTTTTTTTTACTAGATAGATAAAGCAAATCAAAAATCCCTTTACATAGGAAAGTTGTTTACACAATAGCTTTTAAATTAATCCATAATACAAGGGACATTGTTAGTCATATAGGCAGGATTAAGAAGTGCAAAAGTCTTAAAAAAAGCTTCACTTTGTAGATAACTTTAGTGGTTCGTTAGTAGCTTTAATTACTCTCTTCGCTCGTCTTCTTCTTCTATACAAAATGACAATAGAAAACTCTTAGCCAATGCGAAGTTAGTCTAACGTAGTCGCTGGACCATTAAGTCTAGGGCGGCAGATTTTGGAAATGGCAAATTTAGGAACCGTCTTTTTAGCCATCTTACTTACTCGTACATCACACTTAATTATCTTAAAACTGCGCTACGAAATTCTTCGATTGTAAAACTAACCTAGGAACTGACAATTGTAGAGCCAAGGCCGTCATACTCCCGCAGTTTCGTGCCTGTTCTTCTGAGTAGCGGCTCTTTTTCTGAACAAGCCAGTTTTTATAACTTTTACGTTCATAGGTGTATTTTCGAAACTCAATTGAATAAAGACGTTTCTGTTGATTTTGATTTGCAAATATTTACCAGCCTACTTAGCACAACTTAGTGAATCCGCCACTGTAGTAGATAGATACTCACCCCCTTAGCAATAATCGTTGTATAGCCCCGAAATAGTCGGTACAGTGTTTTGTCTTTTTCTTACTTTTAAGATTTTACACGACTGCGCAAGAAGGAGGGTTATGTTTTTCGAGTGTATGTATGTATGTACCTACAATTGTACTTACTTACCCACATACATACGTATAGTTCGCGTCACGTAAAAAGAACGCTGGACGCTCCATGGAAAAAGTGGACGGGATGTGTTTGCGCATGAGTACAATGACGCACGAAAGTATTTAGTTAGTAGTAGGTAGGTGGGTTGGATTTTAAAGTATTTGGCTTCATATATTGGTTATTGGTAGGTACCTCATACCACCAAATAAACCGATAAATTACCTAATGCATAGCTCGACCACTAGCGTTCTTTTTACGTGACGCGATCTATATGTATTGAGGTTTCTTTGGCATGCCCTAAACAGCTTGATGAATTTCGACATGTGAGGTGTCATTTGAATCGTCTTGATAGTGGAAGTGACATAGGGTACAACATTTTGCGGCCGGGTTTTTTTGTTCACTTTTTAATAATGTTACTCGTTAAATTTGATAAGACAAAACACTGAAACTATTACAACGTTTATTGCTAATTCGTTTGTTTACTTGTCTCTTTTAGGATGAGTTGTAGATGCGAAAACATCCATACTATCCCACTATCAGAAGTAATACTCCTAGCGCCTATTACTGGTATGGATAAAGTGCTGTGCGTCGGTCTGAACTACAAGGATCACTGTACGGAACATAAGCTAACTCCGCCGCCCGTTCCGATGATATTTAGCAAATTCGCAAGCACGGTCGTCGGTCCGTGCGAGCCGGTGAGGGTCAGGACTAAACTTGTGCAGGTACAGTCGTAGTAAAATACTAGTAAATATTGGCAAAAAGAGTAGGTGTCTAGGGCAGCGGTTCTCCGACTTTTTGGTGACGGAACCCTACAATAAAACAAACATGTTTTAATGTGTATTCTTTATTAATAAGCATACGAGCAATATAAGTACAATGTAACAGTTAATTATTAAGCGTCTCGTGATAAACCGCGTCAACAGTCGCCCGAATGCACGTATCGTGCACCACACCAGAGAGAGAGAGAGAGAGAGGTGTTTTAAATTCTTACTGAGCCCCTACAGGGGTTTCGTGGAACCCTAGGGTTCCGCTATTGAGAAACACCTCAGGTAGGGCATTCTACACTCTGCTCTAAAAGTTACCACCGTGCCGCTGTTCGTTCGAGAAGTCGAACATATTTTTAAACTATTCTGCTATTATTACCTGTCATGTGGTAATCGTTAAGAGTAGGCACCCCTGTCTCGTTTATACAGAAATTAGCTGCGCCCGCAGTTTTACCAGCGGTTAAAAAGTTAATCCAGTTTATAAGCTACCTTCATATGAAATTTTATCAAAATCCGTCCATCCGTTTGAGCGTGAAAAACTAACAAACATACACACTTACAACACTCACAAAACTTTCGCCTTTTTAATATTAGTGTGATTATATCCGTAATGCGACGAACCGGCTAAAATGGAGAAGCATTGCGAGAGCAGTGGTTACCGCCGCCGGGAAGACTGACGACGGTGAAGACCCACCATGTACCAGGGTACCACCATCTTAGTGACCACGACCACTCTGCCAAGAGTGCCCGATTAAGAAGAAGATTATGTCAGTGCAACCAACTTTCCTGTGGAGATTTTAGAGATGTTAAATAACTACATTTTTTAAAGGATGCTGTCACTAAAACCGAAAATGTTGGGAAAACTAACCAAATGATGGGGGCGAAATAAAACAAGTAGTTTTTACTATTTAGGTATTTCGTAATAGGGTTAATGGGAGAACGAAATTGTGGTCTGGCGCGCGCAAGCCAGGCAGAAAAGACGTAAGACAAGGACGGGTACTTCCTATCTTAATTCCTTTCTACCCTTCGTGTACTTACTACAAAATGTATAGAAGAGACGAAACGCAACACATACAGAGAAGACGGGGCGTAGACGGGACGCTTCTCGTTTTGCATGAAGATGACATGTCTCCGCTCCTCCGTGTCTCGTCCTAGCTCTACGTATTTTCTGTGTGACCAGCGCCTAAGATCTAGTGGAATTGTTAAGCTTCTAAATTTAGTCTTTAGTAGCTTTAGTCTTTAGTCTCAGTAAATAAATAAAATAAATAATATTCGGGACACTTGCACACACGGTCGTCTGACCCCAAACTAAACAAAGCTTGTACTATGACGTCCAGGTTCTGATATACGAGTACATACACATATATTTTTAAATAAATACTTTAATTGATAATTAACACCCAGGCATAGAACAAACACAAATGTTCATCACATGAATGTTTGTCCTATAGGTGGGAATCGAACCCACGTCCCCTAGGTCAGAAGGCAAGTTTACTACCGACTGAGCCACCGAGGCAGTCACTACACTAATTACACTAGATCAGCGCTGATCCTCACACTGCCGCAGTTTTTTCTAAAAACAAAACACACTGACGTAGCCTCTCCGCGAAGGATTAGGCTCGTCCCGTGAACCGACGTCGTCAGCGTCGCGCAGCGGCTAGTGAATCGTCCAAAGCTGAACTGTCCACCGTCACATTACATCATAATGAAAGGTCCACCTACGCGCTGTGCATTACGAACTCAATCTACTTCAATAATTGACCCCAATTTGGGCCGAGGCTCGCGCCAGGTCAGATTCGTCTCATGATTCATTGCACACATTTTTGACCCCGTCTGCTTGTAAGCTGTAAACTGCCTAATGTGAGTATGACGTATGTTAAAGAGTATTTTGGTGTGTAGGATGAAGATTTGTACATTTTCGTTTGGCGCAGATTGACCGCAGGCCCTATTCTGGTGCGTGTGTTATTATTTCTGTCTCTCTCACTCTCATGACTTTTCTAACGAAGGACACTGACTTTGCTGTTGTTGTAGGGGCTGGATGGATAAAGCATTGTGGTCATCGGCTATTCTAAGGCGGCGTTTTCACTGAGGCAGAGCTGTGCGGAGTGAAACTGCGGTGCATGAATTGACGGACGTTTCCTCGTGGCCTAACTAGTTAGGTCACACACACTTACACACACTCAAAATCACCCTGTTTATAAATAAATAAATAGTCATTCAAACAGTCTGTCCATTTACATACATTATTATACATTATTTCTCATAAAATTCATTTAGTCTGCCATTAATTTAATATGTCGTTCAAGTGGACGCTCGCGATACTGGGTTTTACAAGTGTGGCGTCCACAGTGTTTGTATATTGTGCAAATGGTTGGTTAATAAAGATATTTGTATTGTATTTTTTTAACTGATTGGGCTACGATAAAACGTCGAACTGACCAATCACAAATCATAATGCCCGAAGTCTTCGCTCCGCGTCAGGAGAAACATTTGATCTGTCAGTTCATGCACCACTATTTTTCTGACAGTTTGCATCTCGCATGGTGACGAGGTCACCCTTACTATTCTTCTCCCTTTCGCTCCATCTTAATCAACTACGAAAGTGGAGCATTTTTAACCCCGGTGCAAAAAAGTCGGGGAGTTATAAGTTTGACGTGTCTGTGTGTGTGTCTGTCTGTCTGTAGCATCGTAGCTCTCGAACGGATAAACCTATTTTGTTTTTTTTTTTGTTTGAAAAGAGAATTAGTCGAGGATCTATGTTTGATGAAAATCGGTGTCGGGTTCTTTTTATTGTTTGTTTAAACTAGTTTCATTTATTTATTTATTTTTAATTTATTTTGTTAATTAATTTATTTATTTTTAATATTAATTATAATTTAAATTTTTAAAATTTATTTTATTGGATGTTTGTTCATCCAAATAAAATAAATTCCTTCCTTCCATGAACATAAAGCACAGAAAAACAAACGCCTAGACCATAAATAGGTCATCGCTAATGGAACAGAGTGCTAGCGTGCATTGGCCTTAAGTCATATTTTTAAGAATTATTGTATTTAACTAACGGCTGTGGATTTTGTTTAACAAAAAAAGAAAATAAAAAGAAAATAAAATAAAATAAACATTAAAAAAAAGAACATAGAATACATGAGTAGTTGAGAGAAAAATAAATCCTACTATCCTCCTAGGTATTATAAACGCGAATGTTTGTAAGAATGGATGGATGCATGTTTGTTACTCTTTCACGCCAGAACGGCTGAACAGATCCGGATGAAATTTAGCACAGAGATAGATTATAGTCTAGAATAGCACATAGGATACTTTTTAACCGCAGGTGAAACCGCGGGGCACAGCTAGTAAACTTATAAATATACTTACCCTCTTTTCAGAAAGTGGACTGGGAAGTCGAGCTGGTCGTAGTGATCGGCAAGAAGGCCAGCTCCATCAAAGCGGCGCAGGCCTACGACTACGTAGCTGGCTACACCATCGCTCAGGACATTAGCGCCAGAGACTGGCAGAAGGAGAAGAATGCTGGACAATTCTTACTTGGGAAGGTACAATACAATCCTACTTATATTATTAACTAGCTTATTATGTCATTCGTAGATAATGTAGCTTTCTAGTAAAGAAATAACTTTTGGAATCGGTTCAGTAGTTTTGGACATTACCCCTGGAAGGGGTAATGTTACGTCAAATGTTACGTCTAATTAAAATAATACTAAGTATAGATGGGACAGTTTGTTTGCGTGTGTGTGTGTGTGTGTGTGTGTGTCTGTCTGTGTGTGGGTTTGTGGGTTAGTTACTTCTTGTCACTCAAATGGGTAGACAGATATTGATGAAATTTGGTATGGAGGTAACTTTTATATTGGACTAGCTGCACCCTACGGTTTCACCCGCGGTTAAAAAGTGTCCTATGTGCTATTCTGGACTATAATCTATCTCTGAGCCAAATTTCATCCAGATCTGTTCAGCCGTTCCGGCGTGAAAGAGTAACAAACATCCATACATACAAACTTTCACGTTTATAATACTGGAAGGGGTAATGTTACGTCAAATGTTACGTCTAATTAAAATAATACTAAGTATAGATGGGACAGTTTGTTTGCGTGTGTGTGTGTGTGTGTGTGTGTGTCTGTCTGTGTGTGGGTTTGTGGGTTAGTTACTTCTTGTCACTCAAATGGGTAGACAGATATTGATGAAATTTGGTATGGAGGTAACTTTTATATTGGACTAGCTGCACCCTACGTTTTCACCCGCGGTTAAAAAGTGTCCTATGTGCTATTCTGGACTATAATCTATCTCTGAGCCAAATTTCATCCAGATCTGTTCAGCCGTTCCGGCGTGAAAGAGTAACAAACATCCATACATACAAACTTTCACGTTTATAATACTGGAAGGGGTAATGTTACGTCAAATGTTACGTCTAATTAAAATAATACTAAGTATAGATGGGACAGTTTGTTTGCGTGTGTGTGTGTGTGTGTGTGTGTGTGTCTGTCTGTGTGTGGGTTTGTGGGTTAGTTACTTCTTGTCACTCAAATGGGTAGACAGATATTGATGAAATTTGGTATGGAGGTAACTTTTATATTGGACTAGCTGCACCCTACGGTTTCACCCGCGGTTAAAAAGTATCCTATGTGCTATTCTGGACTATAATCTATCTCTGAGCCAAATTTCATCCAGATCTGTTCAGCCGTTCCGGCGTGAAAGAGTAACAAACATCCATACATACAAACTTTCACGTTTATAATATTAGTAGGAAGTAGGATAAAGCGGTCAATACATTATCCAACTTGCGGTACGCTAGATGAGCTAGCGTGCTCAAATTGCATAGTGTGATGGATTTTAGACAGTTAGCACACAGTTACACTTGAGAAACATAGCTCCTATGTATGTAAGTCTATTTAAGTATGTGGGTATGTATGAGGTTTCTCTGGCACGCCCTACAGCCTAAACAGCTTGATGTATTTCGACATGTGAGGTGTCAATTAAGTAGTCTTGATAGTGGAAGTGACATAGGGTACAACATTTTGCCGGGTCTTTTGTTTTTCTTTTAATAATGTTACTTGTTACAACCTATTATTCAACTTACAATGTATGTAACTATGTTTGTTCGGCCGCCGTGACATGTTAGGGTGGAAAAAGATTATTTCCACTACAAGACTATTTCTCCACGCCCCGTGCTAAGTCTGCTGCAGTTTGAATAGACATTGTTTTAAAAACTACCCTTCTCTATCTCACCAACGATCCCTCACATATTTCCATCTCTCTTCAAGTCAATGGACACATTCTGCCCCATTGGCCCCTGGATAACCACAACCGACGAGATCCCAGACCCGGAAACTTTGGCCATCTCCTGCAGTTTGAACGGCGTCCTGAAACAGAAGAGCAGAACAGACCAGCTGGTGCACAAGATACCTGATATTCTTGAGAGACTTACCAGGTTAGTAATTTTGTTTAAAACTGTTACTTTCAACCAATCGAGTGTATTTCCGCGCTAAGAAAAGAGCGGAAATACACTAGAGATTGGTTAAATTAACAGTTTAAAAGATGAACTTCCGCAAAATAACAAAATTCAATAATTTTTCTTTAAGGTGCAGGGTAAGGCTACACTATTTTATCCATACTAATATTATAAATGCGATGTTAGCCTAGTCGAAGAAGACGCCTCTCAAGCCAAAGTTTTGATCCAGTCGAAGGCACGCATCAATTAGTTCATTGTGTGAACATATGTGCGTATTGTATGTCATCTACTACATAACTGGAGCCCGGCGTATGGCGACAGGCTCGCCCCCTGTCACTTTTGGGACTGAATATCATCCGGCGAAGTGTGGGCGTTGTATTGCTCCTCTGCCAGCCCCCTCGGGGGAAAGGCGTGACGATATGTTAATTTTTTTTTTTTAATTTGCAGTGTAATGACCCTGCTGCCTGGCGACATTATTCTGACGGGCACACCCGGCGGCGTCGGCATGTATCGCAACCCACCAGAGTATCTTAAACCAGGAGACGTGATCACGAACGAAATTGAAAAAATCGGCGTCCTCGAAGTTAAGGTCGTTGAATTCGACCAGTAACAGTGAGCGGAGTTCAAGGTACCAAAGGGCGCCGAAAGTTGACCAGCGGTGCTATTCAGTCATTCGGAAACGTTTCCGATCGGATCCCTCGAATTTTAAACTCAAACTGTTCGAATCACAGACTACTACTTGTACATTTTCGAATAGGAAATCGAGTGAACGTCCGATCGGAAGAATTAATCGTTTAAAAACGTTTAAAAACTTATGAACACAGACTGAGATTCGAATAATTTGAGTTTAAAATTTTTGTTATCTGAACGGAAACGTTTCCAAACGATTGTGAATACCTATGGAGGTGATCAAATTGTTAACCATCCGTTTTTGACTGCTGTTCAATAGTTACATGTCAGCAATGGACGGCTAAACAAATGATCGTCTTGTTAAACTTTGGTGAGTAGATATACCTAGACCTGAGACCAAACTTCACCAAGATTTGTCCAGCCGATTGAATTTATAACCAACTGTTTCGACAGCTATTTAATGAGTTAAATGTCAAAATAAGCGGTTAAATAAATAATAAACAGGTAAAATTATGGTGGATACAGGCCTAAGACCAAACTTCATCAAGACTTGATCAGCCGATTAAATTTTAACCAACTGTTTTTGACAGCTATTTAATGGGTTAAATGTCAGAAAAAGACGGCTAAAATCACCTTGTTAAACTTTGGTGAACAACGTCCTAAGGCCATTCACACACGATGTAATGCATTTACAACTGGTTTTCGAATTTAAATGAACGTGCAAAAGTAGTTTTTTAAAATGTAGATATTAAGACGGTGTATAGTTAACATAACTGTTGCATTTATATGATATTTTTTTGTTATTTCTCAGCAATAAATGTGTAATCGACATAATTTGTATCTGAATTATTTTTAATTATTAATATCCATCATAGCTTACGAAGGACAATCATCTACGTATTAATTTAGTGTGTAGTTGTATTAATATCTAAACTACTCGTATCTATTGAATAGCCTGAAATCATTAACCGACTTTAAAATAAATAAATATTCGGGGAACATTATTGCACACACGGTCGCCTGACCCCAAACTAAGCAAAGCTTGTACTATGGCTGCCAGAGACTGATATACATACTTAGATATTTTTAAATACATACTTAAATAGATATTAACACCCAGAGGAAAATTCAAGTAATTTATTTTGGCATGTTAGTATATATATGAATCGTTATTTTTACTAAAATTCTAGCTCTAGGTAATGTCTTGCCTATTCAACAAAGAGATGTGGAAGATGATTCACATTATGTGAACATGGCTCAATGCTAAAATGATTCTAGGATTTGTAAACGCGAGACTATTTCCAAATAACAGAAAGAGGCATTGTATCGTCCGCTATTTAGTGTTCAATCCTTTAGCTTTGTACAGTTTCGTTCGCTGACCCGTAATCCATGCTTTTATAAATCGATAAGGATAAAGCACAAAAGTGTGTCACCCAAGATTTGAGTCTGAATTGGCCCCAGCCCGTCGCTGATTGGTGAATGAGCCCACAATTGGACCAATCGCCGTCTTCCGCCCTAACAGGAAGACGTACTTGCGATAGTTGACGCTCCTTTTCATTCACCATTAAAATCCAAGGGGACTTTATTGAGTTAACCGGCATACGGGCCGACCAGTTAACGTGACCCCACGGACCTTTGATACCTCGACGTGTAATGGGTCTCACTAAATTGGCGAGAGTCACACCCGCAGATTTAAAACGCAGCGGATGAGATTCATTGAGGGTATTTGAAAGCAATTTTGTAATTGAGATTGCAATTTTCTATTTTATTATGCAATTGCTTGCGTGTGATATTTGGTTGGGTGATGGTTGCACGCGAGTTGCTGTGCATAGGATATTGGATGATAAAGACGGACTTGTCAAGGATTTTTCATTTAGACGTACCAGGCACGGATAAAAGGGAAGAGGTGCAATTGTGTGCAAATTTGTAGTTTCCTCTGCATACAATTTGTCACTTAATAAAATAACCATCGGCACTAAATTGAATAAGATCACATCAATTGTGTTTTATTGCATACTAGGTAGCTGACCCTGCGAACTTCGTACCGCTATAACATACAAATACATACTTTTTCAGTCTACAAGGTTAGAATTTTATTCTCATAGAGATGAAAATTGGTACGAATTTTAGGATCACCATTACAAATAAAATGTGAAAAGTCCTCATCGATCCCACATCTGCAAAGAAAGTCAACGTCAACATTGGAAACTATGGGTCTTTTGCATTAATCAGCTAAACGGTAAGTTTCATCATAAAAATATTAAAATAGTAGATCATGCCATTATCCACAAAAATTGTTCTCGTACTCTTTCCCCTAAGAATCCCTATTTCCGAGATATAGATATATATGGTCCAATTATGCAATTGCTTGCGAGTGGTATTTTGTTGTGTGATAGTTGCAGGCGTGTTGTTATGCATAGGATATTGGATGATGAAGACGGACTTGTCAAGGATTTTTCATTTAGACGTACCAGGCACGGATAAAAGGGAAGATGTGCAATTGTGTGCAAATCTGTAGTTTCCTCTGCATACAATTTGTCACTTAATAAAATAACCATCGGCACTAAACTGGATAAGATCACATCAATTGTGTTTTATTGCATACTAGGTAGCTGACCCCGTGAACTTCGTACCACCATATACATATATATTTTTTCAGTCTACAAGGTAAAAATTATTCGCATAGAGCTGAAAATTGGCACGAATTTTAGGATCACCATCACCATTATAAATAAAATGTGAAAAGTCCCCAACGATCCCACATCTACTCTTACTAAAAAAAATTCAACGTCAAAGTTCAAAACTATGGGTCTTTTGCATTAAGCAGCTAAACGGTAAGTTTCATCATGAAAGTATGTTACACAAAATAGTAGATCATGCCATTATCCACAAAAATTGTTCTCGTACTCTTTCCCCTAAGAATCCCTATTTCTGAGATGTAGCGGTCCAATTATGCAATTGCTTGTGTGTGATATTTTGTTGGGTGATGGTTGCAGGCGCGTTACTATGCATAGGATATTGGATGATAAAGAGGGACTTGTCAAGGATTTTTCATTTACACGTACCAGGCACGGATACAAGGGGAGAGGTGCAATTATGAGCAAATTTGTAGTTTCCTTTGCCTACAATTTGTCACTTAATAAAATAACCATCGGCACTAAATTGAATAAGATCACATCAATTGTGTTTTATTGCATACTAGGTCACCCTGCGATCTTCGTACAGCCAATTTTTTTTTCGTGATTTTTCCGATCAAAATAAACATACAAGGTTACAGCAATTCGCATAGAGCTGAAAATTGGTAGAAATTTTAGGACCGCCAAATTAAATAAAATGTGAAAAGTCCCCATCGATCCCGTCTGTAAAAAAACTGTTATTCAACGTCAACATTGGAAACTATGGGTATTTTGCATTAATTAGCTAAACGGTCAGTTTTATCATCAAAATAGTTAGACAAAAAAATAGACCATGCCGTTATCTACAAAAATTGTTCTCGTACTCTTTCCCCTATAAATCCCCATTTCTGACATATAGCGGTCCAATTATGCAATTGCTTGCGTGTAATATTTTGTTGGGTGATGGTTGCACACGACTTGCTATGCATAGGATATTAGACGATAAAGACGGACTTGTCAAGGATTTTTCATTTACACGTAGCAGGCACGGATACATCATACAAGGGGAGAGGTGCAATTGTATGGAAATTTGTAGTTTCCTCTGCATACAATTTGCCACTTAATAAAACAACCATCGGCACTAAATTGAATAAGATCATATCAATTGTATTATATTGCATACTAGCTGACCCGTCAAACTTCGTGCCGCCATACTTTTTTTCTTTTTCAACTTTTTATAATTTCTTTCCGTTACTAGTCCGGTCAAGATAGACATACACGGTTACAATAATTCGCATAGACCTGAAAATTGGTACCAACGTTAGGACCATCATTGTAAATGAAATGTGAAAAGTCCCCATCGATCCCACCACTATAAAAAGACGATTCAACGTCGAAGTTCGAAAACATGGGCTAGTTGCATTAATTAGCTAAACAGTAAGTTTTGTGGTAAAAACATGTTAGACAAGATCGTGCCATTTTCTACAAAAATGATTCTCACAGTTAGCCCGATCAAGTTACCCCAAAAAATAGGGTCATGTTTACAATAATTCGCATAGAGCTAAATTGGTAAGAATGTTGGCACAACCATTAAACATAAAGTTTTAACGTGAGAAGTCCACATCGATCCCACATCTGCAAAATAAATTATTCAACGTCAAAGTTCGAAAAGTTCGACTTTTGCATTAATCAGCTAAATGGTATGTTTCATTATGAAATTATGTTGCACGAAATGGTAGATCATGTCAGTATCTACAAACATTGTTCGCACACTCTTTGCCCTCAGAATCCCCATTTCTGAGAAATAGTCACACCCGTAGATTTGAAACGCAGCGGATGAGATTCATTGAAGGTATTTGAAAGCAATTTTGTAATTGAGATTGCAATTTCCTATTTTATTATGTAATCGCTTGCATGTGATATTTTGTTGGGTGATGGTTGCACGCGAGTTGCTGTGCATAGGATATTGGATGATGAAGACGGATTTGTCAAGGATTTTTCATTTAGACTTACCAGGCACGGATAGAAGGGAAGAGGTGCAATTGTGTGCAAATGTGTTGTTTCCTCTGCATACAATGCGTCACTTAATAAAATAACGATCAGCACCAAATTAAATATGTTCACATCAATTGTGTTTCATTGCATACTAGCTAACTAGGCGAACTTCGTCCTGCCAGATCCTACTTAATATTATAAACGCGAAAGTTTGTAAGAATGGATGGATGGATGGATGGATGGATGTTTGTTACTCTTTCACGCCAGAACGGCTGA
Organism: Peribatodes rhomboidaria; assembly: GCA_911728515.1. Classification (NCBI taxonomy): domain Eukaryota; kingdom Metazoa; phylum Arthropoda; class Insecta; order Lepidoptera; family Geometridae; genus Peribatodes; species Peribatodes rhomboidaria. The sequence goes on from OU452190.1 coordinate 8,328,915, forward strand.
ACAGATCTGGATGAAATTTGGCACAGAGATAGAATATAGTCTAGAATAGCACATAGGATACTTTTTAACCGCGGGGCGCAGCTTGTATACAAATATTTCAATTCTTTATATTTTCTTTTCGTTATTAGTCCGGTCAAAATAGACATAAAAACGTTACAATAATTCGCAAAGAGGTGAAAATTTGTACGAATGTTAGGACCACCATGATTAATAAAATATGAAAAGTCCCCATGGATCCCGCATGTGCAAAAAAAATTCAACGTCAAAGTTCGAAACCACGGGTCTTTAGCATTAATCAGCTTAACGGTAAGTTTTATCATAAAAAATAATTAGTCAAATTAGAAGATCATGCCAATATCTACAAAAATTGTTCTCAAACTTAGCCCGGTCAGTTTAAGAATAAAAGAGGCTAAGAAATAAGGTCAAGGTTACAAATTCGCATAGAGCTGAAAATTGGCACGAATGTTGGGACCACCATTGGTAATAAAATAAAAGCCCCATCGATACCACATGTGCAAAACAAATTATTCAACGTCAAAGTTCGGAAATAAGGTTACTTGCATTAATTAGCTAAACGGTAAGTTTCAACATGAAAGTATGTTACACAAAATAGTAGATCATGCCATTATCTACAAAATATAATCCCCATTTCGGAGATATAGCGGTCCAATTATGCAATTGCTTGCGCGTGATGTTTTGCTGGGTGATGGTTGCAGGCGAATTGCTATGCATAGGATATTGGATGATATGACAAAGGCAAAAGTTTGTGAGTGTGTATGTTTGTTACTTCTTCACGCTCAAACGGATAGACGTATTTTGATGAAATTTAGTATGGAGGTAGCTTATACCCAGGATTGATACATAGGCTACTTTTTAACCGCGGGTAAAACCGCAGGGCGCTGCTAGTTGGATGATAAAGAGGGACTTGTCAAGGATATTTCATTTAGACGTACCAGGCGCGGGTAAAAGGGGAGAGGAGCAATTGTGGGCAAATGTGTATAACACTTGTACTAAATTGAATAACATCAATTGTGTTTTATTGCGTTAGCTGACCCGGCGCACTTCGTACCTCCATTTTTTTTTACCTGACAATAACGAACGCATGAAGAAAATAATTATCCAATTTAGCGCAGTCGTTCGCAAGTTATGCACGTAGGTACGTACATTGGATGATTTATTTTTATTTATATAGAATATTATACTATTTTTATTATTATTGTAGGAGGGTGCTGGGTACATTTGAGAAATCGTTTCTTTTCGCCCTCAAAAGTTGCCGCGATTTACAACTCATGACTTATCACAGCACTAAAAGTTCAGCAGCATCCTAAATTTCACTACACTAAAATACGAAATCAGGGTTCGTAGACAAGTTCTAATGGCTTCTATGCGATTCTAGAGAATCGCTAACACTCGAACTTCAGCTGCCGATACGAGCTTTAAAAATGTCACGTGATCATATTGTCAACTCGTCCAATCAGCTGCTAGTCCGGTCAAAATACACATTCATAACGCAATATATCGTCCTCCGAAGGGGCTGGCAGAAGTGTTATACAACACTCACACTTCGCCGGATGATATTCAGTCCCAAATGTGGCGGGAGCGAGGGGCTGTCGCCATACACCGGGCTCCAGACATGTAGCAGATGACATACAATGCGCACAAATGTTCACACAATTAACAAATTGGTGCGTGTTGTCGGCTGGGTCCGAACCAACTCCCTCTGGCTTGAGAGGCGGGCCTTCTTCAACTAGGCTATCATCGATTCATACAACAATAAATATACATACAAGGTTACAATAATGGCATGGAGCTGAAAATTAGTACAAATATTGGGACCACCATTATAAATGAAATGTTAAAAGTCCCAGTCGATCCCACATCTGCAAAAAAAAATTGAATGTCAAAGGTCAAAAACATGGGTCTTTGGCATTAATCAGCTAAAATGTAAGCTAAATAAATTAGACCAAATTATAGATCATGCCATTGTTTACAAAAATTGTTCTCGCACTTTTTTCCCTAAGAGTCCCCATACCTGAGATATATTCCTGTGTATTCCAGGACACCTGTGAGGCAGTGGACGTGGCGCATTCAAAAAAAAAACTTTTCAGTAGCTTTCAACATCACTGCATTCGGTAAGCTTTAGAGGCGCTTTAAAATATGACTCCTTGTGGGTCAGTCGGAAAAATAATGACAACAGTGTGATGACAAAATGAATCTCAGCGATCTCGAAAACAGTCAGAGATAGAGGGGCATTCTACCCTCGGTGGCTCAGTTGGTAGTGAATCTGCCTTCTGAGCTTGGGGGCGTGGGTTCGATTCCCACCTAGGGCAAACATTTATGCGATGAACATTTGTGTTTGTTCTATGTCTGGGTGTTAAGAAGAAACATCAAGGCGTAGAGAAATTAAAAATTGGTATTTCTAAAAACTATTGCTGTCGCGCAGTGCCCGAACAAGTGCGATAGAGCCAACTGCAGCTTGGACTGAAAATACCTATTAAAATTACAAAAAATCATTGATTCGTAGTCCCCTGATTCCTGCTCCAAAACTTAACCGATTAAAATACTTTTTTTTTATTAAAAATTAAAATAGGGCTTGAATTGTTTCCCTATGTTTTAATTTTTTGATTTAGTCTAGTCAAATTTGTTTTCTGGGTGTTTGAATTCAGCGGAAAAATTGGCCATTTTTTAAAGTTTTTGAACGTTTGTATCTTTTTTAATAATTAATTTATGAAAAAAAGTAAATCATAGGAACATGCTTATAGTAACCATAGATTGGTACTCAGAAAGAAATACATGACTCTACCGGTGTTATCCAGTGAGAAAACAGGGGACTATGTTTGTATGGAAAAACGGCCCTTGTGTTTCCTCTTTAAATGTATTTAAGTAAGTATGTATTTAAAAATATCTAAGTATGTATATCAGTCTCTGGCAGCCATAGTACAAGCTTTGCTTAGTTTGGGGTCAGGCGACCGTGTGTGGAAGTGTTCCGAATTTATTTATTTATTTATTACCAAAACTACGGACCTTTTGATTAAATTTTAAACAAAGATGGCCGCCATACAAAAAAACTGTAGGTACTATACATAAGTATTTGATTAGATTGTTCTTTTAACCCGACTGCGCAAGAAGGAGGGTTATGTTTTTCTAGTATGTATGTAAGGTTTCTTTGGCACGGCTTACAACCTAAACTGCTTGATGGATTTCGGCATGTAAGGTATCACTTGAATTGTATTGATCGTTTATGGAAGTGACTTAGGGTACAACATTTTGCGGCCGATTTTTTTGTTGTTTTTCTTTGAATAATATTACTTGTTTTGCTAATATTTTTATAGCCTGAACCGTTTTTATTCTAAAGTTAACTAACTACATTTGGAAACGTAAAAGAGGGGGGGGGGGAAACAATCATACTTTAACGTATTTGATGCGGTGTGATGTTTGAATTACAAAATATTTGTTAAAACGCACCGCACTTATTTTTAACGGTTCTAGAACTTTGAGCGTTTATTAGATAGATAGATAGATAAACTCTTTATTGTTCACACCACAGATAACAAAACAACAACAGAAAAATAATGATAAAACTTATTAAATAGTGTAACAGCTGGCGGCCTTATCACTAAAAGCGATATCTTCCAGGCAACCTTAGGATGGAGAGGATACGACAAATGAGGATTAGTATTATTCAATTTGTGTGGCTGCTATTTTTTTCTACGAGTATAGTGGCCATCGTTTTTTTATATCTTCAAAAAGGTCTGAAAAAAATCAGCGATGTTGAAAGCTCCTAAAAAATCTTTTGAACGCCTTACAGGTAGAATGGTAAAGTGAATTACAAGAGAAATCAACTTTTTCAACTTTTTGAACTTATATCACAGAAATGGGGATTCTTATGGGTAAGAGTGTGGGAACATTTTTTGTAGAATATGATCTATCATTTTGTATAACATATTTTAATGATAAAACTTACCGTTTAGCAAATGACCTATGTGATTAATGTTAATGACCTATGTTTTTTACATTGACATTCTTTTTTTTTTGCAGATTTGGGATCAATGGGGACTTTTCACATTTCATTTAGAATGGTGTTACCGAGAGTTTTTGGCGGGACCGAAAAAGGTGTTGTCATATTTTGTATTATTTTCTAAATCTTGTGATTCTTTGAATGTAATAATGATGTAGGTTAGTGAGTGAGTGTAGGCAAATGATACAAACATCGCGAAACGTGACTTTTCGTGTTCTCTACAAAACTCGACTTTAAGTTTCAGTAAAGGATCCATCACTTTACTGAAATGGAGAAAGAGGAGGGATTCATCATCGTCATTATCACCTTTTCACCATCACTTCATCATCAGTAAAATACCATATAAACTTGGCACTGGCAAATGCATAAGACGTGCGACGTCATATTCCCTAGATGAGGGAGAAAAAAAAAAGGTGTTCTCAACATTCGTACCAATTTTCAGCTCAATGCTAATTGTAACCTTGACCCTACCTTTGGGCTAACTTGACCGGGCTACGCTAGTGTTCTAGCGTTAGCGATTCTTCAAACAGAATAAGTAATTACAACTGGAGGGCTATTCCTGCGCGTGAGATGAGATGAGATTTTATCTTGGTCACTCTCACACCTATGACGTTTCGAACGAGAGCAACAAGGACGAAAAAAATGATCTCCGAATAGGGCCACTGGTCTAGGGCACCAGATATTTCTGCCAAAATCTGTTTAAAGTTGAGCTAGAGATTTTTACTGTTTTTCCTTAGGCTCTACTCTCTCAGTTACTACTCTCCTGCTTACTAAAAAATACTAAACATACATCAGAGCTTGGTGCGTGAAAGCACTTTTTATTCGTTTATCCTACTTCCTATCCTACTTCCTACTTATATTATAAACGCGAAAGTTTGTAAGAATGGATGGATGGATGGATGTTTGTTACTCTTTCACGCCAGAACGGCTGAACAGATCTCGATGAAATTTGGCATAGAGATAGATTAAAGTCTAGATTAACACATAGGATACTTTTCAACCGCGTGTGAAACCGTGGGGCGCAGCTAGTTTTTCATAAATCGACCAAAATAGGTTCAAAATGTTCGGGTTCATTGTGGTCGCGCATTACCTGCTAACTTCTTCGTATTATATTAGGAGTTTTTAAAGGACGGACATAATTCCAAGATATCATTGTATTTATCATTATGACTAACTTTTACTATGAAGCCCTGAATTCGCAAAAAAAACCGGCTGTTCCATACAAAAAGTTAATTGATCGTCGACAAAATGTATAGAACAGCTGTTTTTTTGCAAGATTTTATGTAACTTGCAAAGTATGTGTGTAACTGTGTTTGTTCGGGTGGAATCTTGCAACTCTATTCTAAAGCAAATATCTTCTACCTCTTGAGCTTTTTTTTTTCAATTTAAGTTTTGGCCCATAGTAAAGTCATAATGATAAGTACAATAATATCCTATTATTATAATCCTAATTCACGGTGTATAATAGGAGTACACACACTTATAAGACACTATGCATGCAACAATTCCAAAAAAGTGCCAGTTAAAAACAGCAGACTTAAAAACGGTTTAACACAACTCAAAAAAGGAGATTTCAGATTATATTGGTCTTTGACAGTTTTCTCGTAGCTAATACTCGTAGTACTACTGAAAAAATGGCAATGGTTCAAAAAAGTCTAAGAAAAACATATTTTGTGACATATTTTTGAGAGGAGAGAAAGAAAGGAAACAGCAATATCTCATCATCTTTCTACTACAGGATTGAAGCACACCTACGAAAACTACATATATGACAAATTTTATTTCATACAATTGATTTTTGGTAATTTTTAAAAACATGGTAGCCATCTTAAAAAATGGCGGGATCAAAATAATAAATAAAATTCTTATAATAAAAAATGGATTTATGACCCTAAAGCAGTCATTACATTATCCAATTTGCTACGCTTTTAATAATTAATTTATAACACTGATAATTTTAGCACGGTGGAGCTAGCGTGCTAAAATGATTATTTATTTTATTTATTAATCATTTTCTCACGTAAATACAAACAAAAGATACAAAATTTCAACTTAACTACTTTAACTAGCGTGGTAAATGATAATTAAGTTAACAAATATGAGAGCCAAAAACAGTAAGCCTTGCGAAGTAGTCCTCACTAGGATGACCCGTGTCGAGAACTACTGCAGTCCGCCTCTCACTACATAGCCGAGCAAACGTCGCACTAACAAAAACAATTTATTAGAATAAGTTTACATAAAAATGTAATTACTAAAAACAAATAATTACAATATTTTTAAAATAACACTAATCTGACATTTTTTATTTATTTAATAAGGCTTCACATTTACAGCTACATTTATAAATATTCTATTTACTTACAAACTAATTAAGTGCTAAATGTGCTGTCTGTTAAAGGAAGCACAGCATGCATTATTGGCATTATAACACATAACACACAAATTGGCAATAAAAATACCATAACTTTTACTTTTATACCTTTAGGTTTGTACGGAACCCTCGATGCGCGAGTCCGACTCACTCTTGGCCGGTTTTTTTTAAATTAAATGACTGGTTTAGACACGTCTGCCGAATGCCTGACGATCTATGGGCTAAAACCACCTCCGACTGGGTCCCAAAAGTTAAACGGTCGTTAGACCGACCCAGAAAGAGATGGAAAGACGAGCTTGACGCCCACGAAAAGCACTAGCCCACCAAAGCCAAAAACAGGGACAACTGGAAGTAGGAAAAGAGGTCTTTGCCCAACAATGGGACATACCGGGCTGATATGATGATGATATAACTGGCTATTCTCATTGAAACAGGCTAACTAGCTTTGCGAGGGTCGTAGTACAATGAGCGAGGTCTTTTTTTAGCAGGCTAACATAGCATACTGCAAATTAAATAATGCAATTCCCGCTTTAATGACCCTAGAGCTAAAAAACAATCCAGGGATCATTTTGAAATTCGGTTGAACCGATTGGAATTTATAGCCCGCCATTTTGAATTTTTGTTACTCATACTAGTCGTAGACAGCCCGTGTGAACACGTATCATATGTGTTCAAACACATCCCACCTATCTGTAACGGTTCCAAAGTTAGGAGTGTTTATACAATAACAACAACAACTCTTTATTAAAAACATATAATATTTACAATAATAAGGCTTAACTAAGTTTTATAGTATTTGTATGACTGTCAATTTTTTTTGTATCATGGCAATGCCTTTTATAAGGGTCCGGCGACCACTTCAGGCTAACTTGGCATTGGCTAAAGGTTTTCTATTGCCATTTCGTCTAGAAGAAGACGACAAGCGAAGAGATCACGTAAAGATTACGACTTTACGGAAAGATTACGAGCCATTATAAAGTTATTTACAGAGTGACAAATTGCAATTTAAATCATTTTTCATGACTTTTGCACTTCTCTAATCATTCTTTAATAACTAAATATTTCCCTTGTATTATTTATTAATTTAAAAGCTAATGATGTAGACAACCTCCTTATGTAGAGGGATTTTTGATTTGCTTTGTCGATCTATTAAATAAACCAGTCAAAAGTGACCCCTTACAAATGCGGATATTTTTCATAGCTCTGTTTTCTGTTGAGGACGTTTTTAAAAAAAAACAAGAACATAGGGGAGAAGATATACATAGTTCGTTTAATTGTACATGCAAATTTCATCATAATTTGACAAATGGTTTCCAGGAAATTTGACAAGTGCGTTTGTGTGGAGAATTCAGAGCGTCGCGGAGAACCCTTAATTTTATTAAAAATATCCTTATTTTCTCTTAATTTTAAAAGTAAACGATGCCCCTCTATCTTATATCGTTTCCGAAATACCTAAGGTTTCTTTCGTCATCATTTCTCCGATTTGACCCATAAGGAGTCATATTTTAGGGAGTTAATGTCAAGAGAAAATCAAGCTATAAAATTTAAAAAAATATACGCATTTGTAAGAGGTCAATTTTGACAGATTTGTGTAAAATTCCCTTTACATGGGGAGGTTGTCTAAATCATTAGCTTTTAAATGAATCCATAATACAGAGGAAATTTCTAGTAATTTATGAATGATTAGAGAAGTGTAAAAGTCATAAAAAATTATTGAAATCGCACTTTGTCAACGTAGATAACTTTAGGGGCTCATCGGTATCTTTACTTGCTATCTCCGCCGTCGTCTTCTTCTAGACGAAATGGTAATAGAAAACCTTTAGCCAATGCGAAGTTAGTCTAAAATGGTCGCCGGACCCTTAAAGTGTTATAAATCTTATCGAATTTATTCGAAAAAACAGCGATGTTGAACTTTAAAAAACTTGAATCATGATGTACAGCTGAACAGGAACACTAAACGGACATTGCCATTTTTGTTCCCTGGTCTGCAATTGCTGTAAGCATATCTTGAAAACCATAAGCCATATCAAGTTGCACATAAAGAAATATTTGTAGATAATTTTATTACGATGAACAAAATTTCTCACAGCTAGTACTATTTTCACGAAAAACGAAAAAAAACTGTATTTTGGGACAGAAAGGAGGGAAACAATTAGTTCTCGAGGTATTTCTACTTTGGAAGTGAAGCATCTATTTAGGGGACAGACATGCTAAGTTTCAGCCCATCTGCTAGCGTTCGACCTACTTAAATCTCAATTTTCTCTGGTAAAAATCCGTGCTTATGTGGTTTTTTTTTGGTAATGCCAGTTTTTTCGAAAATTTTAAAATTGCGTAGATTTATAGATTACGTTTTCGCGCGGTATTCAGCTCACAGAGCCACTATGTTTAATTCAATATTTCACATAACATTAATACTTCTAGCTTGGTTCTCTTCTCTCTCTTCTCTTCTTTCTTCTTCTTTTCTTTAAGTCTTCTTTTAGTCGAAATAACTAAATCCTCATTGATAAGCACTTAAGCAGCAGGAGAAATGGTAAACACTCCTGCGGCACTAGTACTTAGGAACAAGATTTAGGTTGCATCATCTTCGGTCTTCTTTTTTCTTCTGCGTAGTTCTTCACCACAGACCATATAACTAAAAGACAGAATGTACCTAGTCCTGTATCACGAAAATAATATGTTCAAAATAGTCTAGTCTCTTTAGGCGCATATTGCATTAATAAATGTTAAATTTTGCGGTTTGTCTATTTTTATATATTAAAACTGGTTTGGATCAAAATAATCGTTTTGCTGAACATTTTTAATATTATTCTCAGTAACTTAACGGATTTCGATTTTATCTAATGGCTTTTTTTAGTTTTTTTCCTTAAACATTTTTGAAATGCACAAGCGAGGTAGCGCAAGATACTGGCTCTTTGGCTTACTGCTTTAAACTAAGAACTAAATTAAGAACTGAAGAACTATTTTAAGGACCTAATTTTTCAATTTTTTTTTTTTTCTTAAACATTAAAAGCATTAAGTATCACAATAATTTTAAAAATACGAAAAAGTTTGTGAGTACCTATGTTATTATTATGTATGAAATTTAGCATGGAGGTGGCTTATATCCTGGATTAACACATTGGTACACACACACATTTTACACACACATTGCACACATTTTTATCCTGAAATATTGACGGTTCGTTTAGGAGATACCGGGTGAAACCGCGGGACACAGCTAGCCTAAAATAATAAGATTAGAAACGAACCTGCGCCTGCGCCAGTCCGCAGTTAGCACGTATTACTCATAATTATAAGCCCAGACGGCTTAATTGATGTACGCACGCGGTGGCGCTAACCGCCTCTATTCCTACTTATTTTAACATTTAAACTTGCTGGCTGGGATGATGGCGAAAACGTACTTCAGTATTATTTTATTGATCATGGGTACAGAGTCATTCAGTCGTAAACGAAATAGAAATAAGGCTAAGAATTGATGAAATTAAATAGCTCAGTTTACCATAAACATCATTGACTTGCACCATCAATGGTGCAGATGAAACCAATTAATTTCATTCACATGATTGATAGGAAAAACAAAAAACAGACAAACAGACCGTATGAAACATTATTAGCTGTGTATTTAATGGAAGAACTAAGTCTTCATTTTGACATTTAAAGTATTATGCATATATTGAAAGTGTATATTTCTAAAGCCCCCTACAGACTGTCGGAGAGACCGCCGAGAACACCTGAAAAGCGTTTTGTGAGATTTCTCTAAGTTTCCAAGGACCCTATTCGGAGATTTGAGATTCTCATCTCACGTTTGTTCGTCCTTGTTGCTCTCATTTAAAACGTCATAGGTGTGAGAGTGACCAAGATAAAATCTCATCTCATCTCACGCGCAGGAATAGCCCCCCAAGTCTCGACGAGACTTCTCGCTGCGAGTCTCTAGTGGTAAACGAGTCAAAATGAAGCCATTTCCGACCATCAGTCAGTTAGCCAATAAGGCCGCAGGATGGCCAAGGCCCGTACCGTACCGTATCTTATTGCGATGGTTTTTAGGTTCAGCCGCTGACACTGCGCGACCATGAACCTTATTGGGCGGTGATACGATTCACGATCGCGCAGCGTCAGTGGAAAAGTCATCGCATGAAGATTTCTCGGTACGGCTCGGTACTGCTAGTCCGCCTCTGACAAAAGCCATAGACTTAGGAACTAAAGTAGCTCCCGCTCCATGCAGACAAACCGTGAAAGCAAACTTACTCAGAGTTTAATTGCTCAATTGGTCGCATCCGCACGCCATAGACTTAAAAAACTGGGAGACATGGCAGGTGGAGTGTCTGGTTTTGTTTTGTTTTTGGCTCAACAAAACCTTTTTTTTAGTTCAACAATATTTTTTTTTCTAAGTATTAAACTTTCGCGATTTTAATACATTCTTATGGGAAAATGGTATAAAATTATTATTTAGCCGCAACAGCCCTATTTATTGTATCTTGCTTGCTTAGCAAAAAATATTTCTCAAGTTTGAAAATCTATCACCTATATCTAACGTTGTCTAACATTTGAGAGCTAATTCTCATTCCATATCAGTAGGGCTATTCTTACGGAGTGAGATTCAACCTCACCATTTATCGTCCTTGTTGCTCTCGTTTGAATAGTCATAGGTGTGAGAGTGACCAGGATAAAATCTCATTTCATCTCACGCGTTAGAATAGCCCTACAGGTGTATAAACCATGGACCATGGACCATCTAAATAACAAGTAATAATTTAATATAATTTAACAATAAGCTGAGTTATAGTCAATCGCCTAGCATTTCAACAATAAATTCAAAAGTAAATAGTGCCAGCCCTAGCACAACCAATCTCTTGCAACAATTAAAGCTAATTCTATAATAGCAGAGCTAAGGTGAGATCCGATTGGTCGGCTTATTGGACAATGGGGGCACTTAAATCTGGCCCTTTGACATCTACAAATTGACTTAAGGCCAGAACTACACAACCACCATGGTGGTACCGTTTAAATAAGTCCTCGCTCGCACGGTACACGTGCGTGGGGGAAAGGCGTCAAAGGCGAGCGAGGTAGAAGCAGGCGACAATCAAAAAGGGGAAGGGAGTAGGAGCTCCTGAAGAAGCAGGCCTTGCCGCTACACTTATTGACTCGCTTTAGCGGTACTACTATAGTTTAATTAATTTGACCATAGAAATATTGGCACAGGTATATTTTGGAAAATAATAGCTACAGGTATGGGTTATTTTAACAATTTTACTGACCATTGTCAATCTGTAACTCACTAAAGGAAATACATAGGTACAATGTAAAATGTGCTGTACCTTCCTGTCAGTCACATTGTTGTTACATAGAGTTGAAATTATTTATTTATTTATTTATTTATTTAGTTAATTGGTAGTTCTTGAATGAATTTAAATTTGGTATAGGTAAGCTAACGGCGCGAAAATTAGAATTCCAAGAAGTCTTTTGACGTTTATTAACTTTGTAAATATAAATACTGCAGTCATGCATTTGCCTAATTATTCAAATAACCACGTGTCAATTCTATCTCATGCCCGTTGTAAGAGCTACGTGTTCGCCCATATGGTAGCGGGATGAATGACCAGCGACACTCGTTTTCGGTAGCCAACACATGTCATAACTCTTATTTAGAAGATTTTAAAGTTCAAAATTGAACATTTTACTGAAAAGCCGTTTCAGTAGCCGACTTAAATGTTCCTTATTTGAACGTTTTTGAAGTTCATTTTTTAAAACGTTTTTGTTTTTATTGGTTTGTTAACTGCCAATTAAATTCTTGTTGCCACAGAAAGTTGGGATGGGCAATATCACACTAATATCATAAATGCAAAAGTTTGTGAGTGAATGTGTATGGTTTTAACGCTGACACATTTTAAACGATAATAAAAAATCTTTTGACACTATTTAACCAAAAAAATTACAGTTCCTGTAGGAAAAGAAAATAAGTAATTCTAAGATTCGTAGCTAGGTACAAAATATATTATAAATGGCGTAGCGACCCGCCCCGGCTTCGCACGGTAACTATCGTGAAAAATGATCTAACTGATGATGAAAACTGTATCAAAATCTGTTGCGCGGTTTAGGAGGAGATAGCAAATATACAGACAGACACGGAAAGCGACCTTTTGTTTTATACTATGTAGAGAAGAGATAGAGATGAAACACAGTTTTAATTTATTAAATACGTACTTACTCACATAAGATTAATGTACCACGTCACAAACGAATAAACTATCACCACAGATAAAATATTTAACACTGAACTGACTGACACACAATTCGTGCAAGGTTTTTATCCAACTGACAATAATATCTAAGCAAAACCACAAAACAAATACTAAATTCTTAACCAATCGTCAAATTTTATTGACCGTTAAAAATACTGCAAAAATGACTTAGGCGAAGTCTAAACATCGATCGACTGCTATAAATAAATACGAACGGGTGTTTACTTCGATAAGTTCATCACACTAGCTTACTTATCAATTTATAATGCTCATCTTTAACTTTTGCCCTTTCGTATCAAGTTGCCACCCTGCCGTTATCGTCTCGCCGCCCTGTAAACAGTGCCATGTCTATTACTTATTTGTTCATTGACAATTTTAACAAAGATGCAGTTTTGAAAATTGAACATTAGAGTCGTTGATAAGTTTTTAATTTGGAGATAAATGGCAATGAAAGTGTTTATATGCGGCGTTAAGTGTTTCTTTGTTTTTTTTTGTAATAGTTTTAATAATATCTAACTTTTTTTCTGTCGGGAACAGCTTGCGTAAAAAGCGGTGTAGGTTGGGCTGGCAAATGTATTAATATAGAGCCAATTTATAGTATAGAACCTTTCTGAATTACCTCTGGGGAACGACCACCGAATAATATACCTACTGTAGTTTAAAGAAATACGAACACATGGAAATGGAATCTAGATACATAATTCACGAAAAACAATCTAAAGTTGACCTATACCAATTTTGATACCTACATTTTCGAAATGTCAACATACTAATGTATACCCTATTTAGTCCCATCAATGCCTACTTTAGCGTGCAGCACTGCCTGATTTCTAATTTTTGGCTTTTCTTTTGTTCGGTTATTTTTCAGCACTGACCTGATATAAGTAAGTACATACATCTTTAAAAATCTTTGAAATCTTCGCATAACATTTTGTAAAAAACCTAACGCAGTGTTAAATTTAAAAAAATCGTCAGAACAATTTTTTGACAGTTTCAATTCGTCACACTTAACAGTTTTGTAATTTTTTACTTTGTTTAAAACCCAAAAACCGTTATTTTCTGACATTTAACGGTCTCACCGAAAAACGTGAATAGGAAACACTTGTGCTCGGTTTTTGATCAAAACTACCATTCCTCATAATTTAGAAACCCGCTAACTAGCATGCTGTACACTAATCAAGCCTAATTTAACGACACCTAGAGATGTGTGAGTCATACTAGCACGCTCTATATACGTCGACACGTCATCCTGTACGTAAGGCAGTTAGAAATGTGTGAATAAACCATTATCCTTGTTATTTTTCCTCTTAGGATATGCGAAATTTGCAGTTTTGGTCATGCTACAAATGTACATTTTCTTGATACGTACAAATCCCTAATTTATTTTAACACTCTAAACTTATGAGAAAACTGCAGCTATAGCCAGCTTTTTTTTCTTAAAAACAAAATGAAAACATTTAAAATGTTTAAGTAAAAACGAAAAGCTTATACTAAGTGCATGTAAACAAAATATGTAGTAAACAACGATTAAAATAGCATAATTTGCATAAAATGTTTGGAAACCGTCCGAAACTGCAATACTTTACAATAAGGCATCTATAGCCAACTTACCGCCAAAAAAACTGTCACTGTCCATCCACAATGTCACTGGTCAAAAACACACGAGCGCGCGTTACGAATAAAAAAGTTGACTGAATTCAAGATGGCGATGGCGGGTTACGTCTCCCCGCTGCTGCGTTCGTCGCGAGACTACTCCATAACGAAGTTTGATTGACTTTAAATAGCAGTGGTCATATTATCTAGTTATTTCATTGGGAACGAAGGGAGGTGTGGGATCACTGGCTTCTGTGTTGAGCTATTGAGCTGATATTTGACGGCTGTATAATATCCGTACAGTGCCACCAACATTTTTAAAATGACTGCCAAATGAAAACTCAAGTCAAAACTTTATTCTAATAAAATGAGAAAATTGCATACAGGCAATGATTAACTTAAAATAGTATTTCCACCTACTACCTATATCAACTAGAATTAAACTATGCAGACTGGCAGTGAGCCCCAAACTAAGCTTCTAGGCCCGTGTTATGGGGCTCGGCTGCGAAATTACCATAGCCAGTAGCCAGAAGGTAGACAGTAGGTTACTAACTTGCTAAGGAATCTATTACATATTCGTTTAGTTTAGGAAAAACGAGCAAGGGTCTACCATAAAACTCTACTTAAATATTACAGTAAGTAAATTGAACGCTGTATGTAAACAGCATTTTGACGTTTTTGACCGGATAGCTACTGTAAATTAGCCTACGTATTTTTCGCTTTTTAAAATTTTCTAACAAGAGAGCCAGTGGCGGAAACATATTTTATGTAAGTAATATCGTTTGCTATAGAATGGGGCACTAGACGTAGAGCTACAATAAGCCAAAAAAGCTATATCTTTTCAAAAAAATCTAAAATATCTAAAATTGTGGGATTGCTTTGAACAAAGTCTACATTACATTTAGGTTTGTATGCGTTGCTGTGTCTAAGCACTTAGCATACTAGTTCTACTTTATTCCAAGACCCTTCCGCGCCAAACTTCTCACGACCTTCAACTGAAGCCTCCAGACTTCGCCAAACCGAAAGCTCACAAAACAAAACAAAGTTAATGCAATTAAAATCAATCCAGACTGAGCGGTCACGCTTCCGCCGGAAATGTTATTGTAAATAGGAAGTTCCTTGTTACGATCTGCTACTAGTCGCTCTTTAAAAATAAAGCTTATTACGGCAGGTGGTTGGCTGAATTACAGTAGGTCTGCAATCTTCTATAACATTTTCATAGCACAACCGAATCGTGCCCCTCAGTTTCTTGCCTGTTCTTCTGCGGGTAGTAGCTCTTTTTCCGAATAAGGTAGAGTCATTTTTATAACTTTAGCGTTCATAAGTGTAGCTTCGTACCCATTAAAAAAAAAACAAAAGCCCGGCTGCTAAATATTGTACCCATACATATTGTACGTCTCTTCCACTATCAAGATGATTCAAATGACACCTTACATGATGTCGAAATCCATCAACCTGTTAAGGCTGTAGGGCGCGGCGTGCCAAAGGTGAGCCAAGGAAGTACGATGGGTCCGACACAGTTCATGATAATGATAGACGATTTGCCGAATGTTGTCAGAACGGCTAGGTGCCTCATGTTCGCGGACGATCTGAAGTT
Source organism: Peribatodes rhomboidaria (assembly GCA_911728515.1). Classification (NCBI taxonomy): domain Eukaryota; kingdom Metazoa; phylum Arthropoda; class Insecta; order Lepidoptera; family Geometridae; genus Peribatodes; species Peribatodes rhomboidaria. The sequence continues at coordinate 8,344,733 of OU452190.1, forward strand.
ATTCTTAGGTATAGACGGGCCGGCTGACTGTGAGGCGCTGCAGCGCGACATTGATAGGGTTGTCGAGTGGAGTGAGCGAAACAAGTTGGATTTTAACATTTCCAAATGTAAAACAATAACTTTTACAAGATCCTGCTCACCTCACGAGTACTATTATAACATATCCAATGTTCCGCTGGAGCGCGTCACCAATATTAGGGACCTGGGTCTCACACTGGATACGCGACTCACATTTAACACTCATATCACTGAACTGTGCAAAAGAGCTTATAAATCGTTAGGTTTCGTGATGAGGCAAGCAGTTAGGTTTAGTGATATGAGTGCTATACTGGCTCTGTATAACGCCTTAGTTCGTAGCAAGCTAGAATTTAACGCGCTGGTCTGGGACCCTCACGAGAAAAAATATACTTTGACGCTTGAGAGAATCCAAAGAAAGTTTGCAAGATTCTTATATAGGAAAATCTATGGGTACTACCCTACTTGGTCTTATCCTTCACTGTTCGTTAGTGGTATGGTGGGAATGAACACGCTTGAACTGAGACGTAAGTGTGCTCTCGTTGTTCATTACCACCTGCTACTAAATAACGGTATAGACAACCCTACCGCGTTATCTAGGTGTGGGTTGTATATTTCTACGGTGGAGGAGCGCGAGCGCGCGGCGGCGAGGAGCTGCCGGCGGCGGCGCGTGCCGCTGCTCGCGCCGCTCGTCGCCCCGCGCACGGACACCGCGCGACACGCGCCTACTAACCACGCACTCACACTACTCAATGGCCTGCTTGCCCGTCAGCCTGATCTCGATTTGTTCTTCTCGGGAAACCGTATTATGTTGCTCAATTGCGTTAGACACTTACCAGATGTGTGTTTTTATTCATAAGACACTTTTTTACACATTTTTATTTGACACAAAAACGATTTGGTGCAAACTGTTAGTTTTTGTAAGGTAATGTAATAATAAATAAATAAATAAATAATAAATAAATAAATAAAGAAACCTCATACACACATACATACTTACATAATTATTATATGCACTCAAAAACATAGCCCTTCTGCTTGCGCAGTCGGGTAAAAAAGTTCGATTTGATTTGAAAAAACTATAGCCAGCGGGTTTGGTAAAACGGTATTCGCTTCAAAGAGATTCTATATCTTTAGTTTCTCTAAAGTTGACTGCTCATTGGACAAGTTGACAATAAGACCTTAATAGGTATGGATTTTCGATTGTTTATGCTAATTTGATACATATAGTATTTTTCTACCAGTGTCTTCGCTAATAGAATATTTATTTGTCCATAGGCAAGTAAGGGCCTCTCGCCAAGTAGCGTTCGGATCCAAGCAATTTCTTCCAGGTAACCTTTGGATGGACAGAATTAAAGACTATAGACCCCGCGGCCGACGTTTGTCTTCCTTTACAGATTGCATTCCTCAACCGTGTCTCGTGAAATTTTGTGAGCAGATTTGATAATTATACAGTTTTTTTTGCCAAATCCAAAAAATACCTTGACAAAAAAAATACTGAACCTACTCACAAAATTTCAAGAGAATGATAACAATGCGACCAGAGAGAAAGATTCAGACAAAATTCGGACATACGAAAGCAATTTTGTGGAAGCTGAAGCATAGGCAGCCTAGTTGGGAGAAGGCCCGCCTCTAAAGCCAGAGGGAGCGGTTTCGAACCCAGCCGACGGCACGCACCAATTTGTTCGTTGTGTGAGCATATGTGCGTATTGTATGTCATCTGCTACATGACTAGAGCCCGGCGACCGGCTCGCCCCCTGTCACATTTGGGGCTAAAAATCGTCCGGCGAAGTGTGGGTGTTGTATTACACCTCTGCCAGCCCCCTCGGGGGAAAGGCGTGACGATATATGAAGCATAGGCGCTTCGCTCGCTAACGTACGCTTGGTCGATTACAATTATGTACTTACTAATTACAATTATGTATTCATATATTATTGGTTGAGCGAAAAGGAAGTCACGAATTCATCGGTATGAAAAGTATGGCCTGGAAGAGATCGGTTTTAGTGATAAGGCCGCCAGTTGTTACACTATTTAATAAGTTTTATTATAATTTTTCTCTTGTTGTTTTGTTATTTCTGGTGTGAACAATAAAGAGTTTATCTATCTATCTATTTATGGCATAATTTAATAGAGCAGCTAGCTTTATTTACAATTTCCAAAATAAAAAATGAAAACTTTTTCACAATAAATTAAGCCGCCGGAAAACTGAAAAGCAAAAAATAATTAATAACTAAGTTCTTGGAGTTAAGGTATACCTAAGTAATTTTGAGTCGGTGCCTAACCTACCTATACTTATTTACGTCGCCGACGCGCATCACACTTCACCTAGGTAATTAATTAATTACCTGATTTGCTTATTAGGCGCCGACGCAAAATTACTTAGGTATACCTATATTAGTTTAAGAACTTAGTTATTTGTTGCTTTTCTGTTTTTCGGCGGTTTAGTTTTTAGTCAGAAAGTTTTTATTGTATGATTTTTTGTGGGTAAGTATTTAAAATAGACTAACCGGTCTAAACTTACCATGTAAATCTCCCTATTTTCCCACCCTTAAAGTTTTTTTTTTAAATTGATATGAGACCAACTTCGAGGTATGCCCTACAAGCTGCGCCCCGCGGTTTCACCCGTGGTTAAAAAGTATTCTATGTGCTATTCTACAATATAATCTATCTCTGTGCCAAATTTCAGATTTGGCACAGAGATAGATGATATCCAGATCTGCTCATCCGTTCTGGCCTTCTGGCGTGAAAAAGTAACAAACATCCATCCGTTCATCCATCCATTCTTACAAACTTTCGCGTTTATAACATTAGTAGGATCCAATAAAATAGGATTATCACAATCAGACTAGTCTGTAAAAAGTAATGCGTGGTCAAACATTACAATCAGTGAGTGAACAATCAATCATTCCCTGTTTTCCTACCCTTAGGGTTGGATTTTTTTTTTTTGGTTTCGTAAACGGGAGTTAATCTTTTAATCACGTCAAGGTGTGTCGCTAGGTCGCTATCAAAACAAATAATACTAATTATGACTCAGCATTTTCGTAAACAGACTATTATAATAATACCCGTAATATCTAATCATCTACGTAAATAAAACTTGATACGTAATCTGATGCAAGCACTCAGTAATCCTTAAAAAATACACCACAATACTATTTTGTGTTGACTCGCACGAACGTTCATTCTTCACAACTGTTTTATTTAAAGTTAAATGTGATGTGCTAAATACTTAATATAAAACGAAAATGTTCAATACAAAAAATACTATTCTATTCACATTATTGGCTGCTAATTTAATAGATCAGCCTGCCCCAGTGGTGAAGATAGAGCAAGGTTTATTAAGCGGCAAAATCAATTCTGATGGAACTATTTATGAGTATACAGGAATACCGTACGCGAGCACTAGAGGCCGATTTCAGGTGAGTGCTACAATGTTCCAAGTCTTGACCTCGGCAAGGACTATCATACCCTCTCTTAAATAGCAATAAGTACCTACTTTGCTTAGACCTACTTGAAAAAGATAAATTAAATTGAATCATTGCCTATTTTCAAAAATCTTATTTTTAAACACTTTCTCTCTCTTTGTTAATTGGTACGTACATAAGTATATGTATGTTTATATTATTTATATACATATATTTACAAATTTATATATTAATATATGTATTATATGTAGGTATCTAAATGTATATGTGTAGATATGTTTTATTATATTTTATTTGTTTACTATTGTACTTATGTATGTATTTATGTATGCCACCGACCGTTTGTCATATTTCGTTCTGTCCTATCCATCCAAAGGTTGCCTGGAAGAAATCGCTTTAGGCGATAAGGCCGCCCTTGTACTGCCGAATGATATTTCATTGTTTATTTTTTCTTTATGTTTGTTTTACTTTGTATTTTTGGTGTGCAATAAAGATGTATTGTATTGTATTGTAAATTAAAATTCTTAAAGGTCCATAACGGTTAAAGAACAGTCCATAAAAGTCGGCAACGTATCTGTGATGCCCTGGTATTACAGGTATCCATAGGCAAAGGTGATCGCTTACCATCGGGCGGACCCACCTATGGCATAATTATTACATTACAGTTTTTTATTGTTGTTGATTTCATAAACGTAGGGCTATTTAACTCAGAGTTAAATAGCTTAGAGCTTAGAGTTTAATAGCTCAGAGTTTAACGCCCGCGATACTGGGTTTTCCAAGTGCGGGGTCCACAGTGCATGTAAAAAAAAAAAAAAAATTAAATTTTTTTTTATTTAAAAATATATACTTAAGTAATTTTTTTTCTAAAAAAAAATTTTTTTTATTTCATCATTTAATTTAAAAAAAAAAGAGTTAATTATTATTAAAATATTATAAACGTCACTCTAATATTGTGCTAACCCAAGGCTAGCTTCTAACTCTTGGTGACGCAACCGATTTATCAGCTCTGATAAGCAACTAACTACGAATTAAAATGATACCCCAAGCTTCTGCAAGTGGCCCTCAGTCGTTTTTACAAAGCAAATGTGAAACCTATTCATAATTCGCCTTGCCTGCCTCGGTGGGGCAGTTGGTAGTGGACCTGCCCTCTGAGCTTGGGGGCGTGGGTTCGATTCCCACCTAGGGCAAACATTTATGTGGTGAACATTTGTGTTTGTTCTATGTCTGGGTGTTAATATCTATTTAAGTATGTATTTAAATATGTATATCAGTCTCTGGCCGCCATAGTACAAGCTTTGCTTAGTTTGGGGTCATGCGACCGTGTGTGGAAGTGTCCCGAATTTATTTATAATTTTATTTATAATTCGCTGGCTCGGTCGATTACTTTCTACAACTTGTCTATTTTTATTATCTTCTAGGCGCCACTTCCAGGACCATCATGGAATGGAGTGTTTAAAGCGGTGTTGGATCATTACCAGTGTCCACAATTCATGGACCTCGGCTTCATGGGCACAGAGGACTGTCTGAGAATCAACGTCTACGTACCATCACGAGCACAAAACCCCTTACCAGTCATGGTGTACATTCACGGAGGAGCCTTCATGCTTGGATCTGGTGGCAAAATGACGGCGGGACCAGAATTCCTAGTCAAACATGATGTAATACTTGTCACGTTTAACTACAGACTTGGAGCTCTCGGTTTCCTGTGCTTGGGCATCGAAGAAGCACCTGGAAATACCGGGTTGAAAGATCAAATTGCAGCTCTGAGGTGGATTAAGAAGAACATTGCAGCATTTGGAGGTGACCCTGATAATGTCACTATATTTGGGCACAGTGCTGGGTCAGTCTCAACTTCCTTGCTCGTCGCAAGTGACGCGACAAACGGACTGTTCAACAGAGCCATAGCACAGAGCGGAGCTGCACTAGCTTTCATGTCGAGCATAGATGGCATTAAAGTCGCCTCTTCTATAGCTAAACGTCTCGGCTATAACAGCAATGACCCTAAAGAATTGCACGACTTCCTGTCCAAAGTTCCGCTCAAAGATTTAATTATGTACGCATCACCATCAAACGAGCCTGTCCTGCAGTTAGTAAGATCCGATTTGATGCCTGGTCCGTGCGTGGAGAAGAGTTTCCCAGGCATTGAAGCTGTTTACACTGAACTGCCGTATGATAAAATAGCAAGGAATCCTAAAAATATTTCTGTCATGTATGGATATACTGACAGGGAAGGCTTTTACTTAGTAGCTATGGAAACTGAAGAAACATTAAAAGAATATAACAAAGAGCTGTACAATTTTCCCGATTTGGAATTTGCATCTGAAAGTGAAGCAAAGACCGTACAAAAGAAAGTGAAAGAATTTTACTTCAAAGACCAAGATGTTAGCAATGAAACTTTGAAATCACTAGAAAAATTATATGGTGACATATTTTTTGACATTGGAACTATTTTGGAATCTGAAATGATGGTTGGCAAAGTAGATGCTCCTATTTATAATTACTACTTTAAATATGACGGAGGGAGGAATTTGGTGAAATCGGTATTTGGCAAAAATAAAAATGAACCTGGAGCCAGTCATGGCGATGACATTTTATATACTTTCAGTTCATTTATATGGCCGTTCAGAATAAATAAACGGGACCAAAAAATTATTGATTGGATGACTAAGATGTGGACTAACTTCGCAAAATACGGGTATGATTTTATTTTAGAGTATCCTACTCCTACTTACTAAATTATAAACGCGAAAGTTTGTAAGAATGGAAGTATGATGGGTGGATGGATGTTTATTACTCTTTCACGCCAGAACGTCTGAACAGATCTGGATGAAATTTGGCACAGAGGTAGATTATAGTCTAGAATACCACATAGGATATTTTTTAACCGCGAGTTGAAACCGCGAGGCGCATCTAGTTACGTAAACATATTTTTTTATTAGTTAAAAAAAATCAATGAACTAAATAAAATTTAATTCTAAACTCATCATGACGACAACCTAAGTAGATAATGAATATATTCAAGCAAACATGACAATTACTGTAATTTCAATAATTTAAAAAGCATAGCTTACAAAACCGACTTCCCGTCATCCATGTGAACAATTTTTTCACTTTTTTTGATATTTTAAAACTTGACCGATTTCAATAAAATTTAAATGGAACTACCTCTATATCTTTTTAAAAAACAAAACAGAATCATTAAATTGGCAACTCCCAATTTCACAATTGGCGGAATATCGCGCATAACACATCCTACTAATATTATAAACGCAAAGGTTTTATAAGAATGGATGGATGGATGGATGGATGGATGTTTATTACTCTTTCACGCCGGAACGGCTGAACAGATCTGGATGAAATTTGGCACAGAGGTAGATTATAGTCTAGAATAGCACATAGGATACTTTTTAACCGCGGGTGAAACCGCTGGGCGCAGCTAGTATCATAATAAAAAAACAAACAATCGAATTGAGAACCTGCTCCTTTTCGGAAGTGGGTTAAATAGTGGTACGTTCTAGAATATGTACCTACCCTATTCTAAATACTCAGTGGTACTTATTATAGTCCTGTCTATTTAGTTGAAGTCGCTAAACTAGAACTAAAGCAGTTTTTTCATCATTTTTGATATTTGACAAGAGCAGTAACATTTTGGTCACAGTACATTTTTGTACGTTGCTAGCGCCCTTAAATTTTGAATACCTAGGTATTCTACAATTATGTTATTCAACTATGTTATTTATTTATTTATTGACTGCCTCGGTGGCTCAGTTGGTAGTGAACCTGCCTTATGAGCTTGGGGGCGTGGGTTCGATTCCCACCTAGGGCAAACATTTATGTGATGAACATTTGTGTTTGTTCTATGTCTGGGTGTTAATATCTATTTAAGTATGTATTTAAAAATATCTAAGTATATATATCAGTCTCTGGCAGCCATAGTACAAGCTTTGCTTAGTTTGGGGTCAGGCGACCGTGTGTGGAAGTGGCACAAATTTATTTATTTATTTATGTCTAAGTTTAAGTTAACTAGGTAGGTGCTAATATTTGATCCAATTTTCAGAGACCCCACTCCACCATCGGACAAAGATTTACCAATCAAATGGAAGCCTAGCACAAAACAAGAGCTAAGCTTCCTAAACATTGACGATAACCTTACACTGGGACCTACACCTAATCCTGAGAGATACAAGCTATGGAAAGACCTGTATCGTAGATATAGAAAAAAATTACACATTGATTAAAGATGTTTTTATTTTTAAAAGAAAATACAGTGATATTTAAATACTAATTTAATACATTTTGTGAGAAATCGTCGTATCCTTTTGTTAATTAACAGAATAAGTTACCATGATAAAAAAAACAAGGTCTAGCATTCAGCAAACACGTAATGACGTCATTGTAATCCGTCTCTTTCGAACTTGTTGTAAATTACTTAATTCGGTCTTGCTTAAGCATCGATTGACGTCACAAAGTGTTGCTAAATGCTATACTTGGCGGAGTATATTATTATACCATGGTAGATACTATATTTTGGAGAGAAGACTATACTTAACTAGATGTTCTGCTGCTAGATCTGTCAAAAATATAAGAAGACCTCAGACGCCTTTGAGTGTAGACAAAGCCGTCCGAAATCTACTTACACCTTCGACAGAATTACTGAACATCACTGCATAGCACTAAAATACTGTAACAACGAATTTTTATAGTTTTGTTTTAGCAAAAACCGTTATGTCAAACTATGAAATAAATCCACTAAGTACCTCCAAAACAGTTCGTTTTTTTTTCGTCGCGTACCTACATTTTCTTCGATGACTCATTGTAATAAAACTTCAGTAGAATCTCTCTGGCTTTTGATTGACAAAGCCAGAAAAGGTCTACTTAAATCTACTACAATTTTCAGAAAGACTGTTCCAGAGCGCCTGAAAAAGTCGTGGAATTCATTGACTTCAATCAAAGTAGAATTTCCCCGACTGAAATGAGTAAACAGTCGAATAAAACCTACTTAAATAGACGTCAAATTATTGTTAAATTGGTCTTCGTCGAATTTCTGCGAGTGTCCTCGATGAAAAGGCAGTTCTTTACCGTAAATCAAAGTAGATTAAGCCTGGCTTTGATAGAAAAAAGCCGGACAAATATCTACTTAAAATCACAGCAAAAAAGTCTTAAACTGAACACTGGTATTTAGCACTAAAATTGTAACCACTAAACTGTTACTGCATTTAAACTTTACCAAACAAAGTAAACTTTGCTACTGATGCATTGTCATGGATGTTTTGTGTTTTATGTCCACGAAAGTCATTATAGCAATGGTCTATCCCTAATTAAGGAAAAAGTAGGGATGTATGTATACCAATTACCAATGTCATTGTTTTTAATATTGTTTACTTTGGAGAAATTACTCACTTTCCTAATGATCTTGTTTTGATTGTTAATTAGCTTATAGTTTCTAGCTAACGTTTTTCTATGGAAATGTTTTTGTTTCCGAGTTCTTAAATTACTGTTTTTAGGTGTATATTATTATTTTTAGAACTTTAATTACTTATGTTGCTTCGTACTCAGAGCAGAAACCAAAAGAATGGCGTGTATCTACTTTATCAGGTGGTCCTAAAACATGATAAGTACTTGATCTCCGTCTGGACTTATAGAGGTATAACCTAGGTATGGATTCATAGAAATGGGCTCCTTATCCATAGATCCCTATTTAGTGGCAGATACGTCAAGAAAAAACGGGAAGACGCAGCGTTGTGAGGCCTCCCCCAAGGTGGACCGATGCTCTGGTGAGGGTCGCAGGAAGCCGCTGGATGAAGGCAGCGCAAGACCGGTCGTTGTGGAGATCATTGGGGGAAGCCTTTGCCCAGCAGTAGACGCCTTCCGGGCTGCGTGATAATGATGATGATAACGTCAAGAAAGACGATATAGGGCTCTAGGTTAGGTTAGAATTTACTTATCATGTCATGACATACCTACCTACTTACTTACTATCCCACATTACAATATTTATTACTAGCTGCGCCCTGCGGTTTCACCCGCGGTTAAAAAGTATCCTTTGTGCTATTCTAGACTATAAATCTATCTCTGTGCCAAATTTCATCCAGATCTGTTGAGCCGTTCTGGCGTGAATGAGTAACAAACATCCATCCATTCTTACAAACTTTCGCGTTTATAATATTATATTACTTACTTAGTATCCCACATCTTACATTGTATTTGTAACTAATTGCTGTGGGTTTTGTTAAACAAATAACATTTTTTTTAAATCTTTCTCTCCCTGTCTATGCATCCCACATTGTGAAGGGTTCAACCTTCCTCACTTTTTTCCTCCGCTTTGCTCTACCTTCGACCTCACTCTCATAACGTCATTTAGCGCTACATTCTCTCGCCTTACCTTGGATCTGCATCTAGATCTTTGGCTAGGATTTTATTTGTACCTACTCAACTAAACTAGTAGCTCTGTGAGGTAAGGACCTCACGAGTAAATACCTTCATATCTGCGCTATTTAGAAAAGTTTCCAGAATCTGAATCGACAAAAGAAATCTACTTTTAATTATCGAATCAGCCGGACAGACATATGAAATATTTTTTGACGAAGTCGAAGCAGAGACGCTTCTCTCTCTAATGCTCGATTGGTCAATTTATTTGACCAAGTGATTATTGAGTGCTTATTTGAATATTTTGAACCCGCCAAAATATAGTACAGAGTCGTAAAGCTTTCCGATATTGTTTTGGTAGTTAAAGGTACTTAGTAGATTTATTTGGTATTATAAGGCTTAAAAATAGAAAACAAAATACATAAATTCATTTAATTTCTTAATTAGGAAACATCAAGCATTAAGTACTTAAGAAAATACAATAGGTACAAGAAATACAAACAGTAACTACTGTTTCTTATTAAGTCAAATTTTTAAACAACACTGTAACCTATACCTACTGTTAACTTGTACTAACTAACTGTAAAATAGAGTAGCTAGAAATTGATATTTTTGCATTGAAAAAGTTAAAACTATAGTTTCTTAGAATAAAGAGTTACTTATTAGGTAATCTAGAATAGGTACAGATCTCCGAATAGGGCCACTGAGGCCCTATTCGGAGATTTGAGATTTTCGTCTCACCTTTTTCGTCCTATTGCTTTCGTTTGAAACGTCATAAGTATGAGAGTGACCAAGATAAAATCTCATCTCATCTCATCTCACGCCTAGGAATAGCCCTACAGTACAAACATAACAAATCCACAGTAATACTTCAAAATCGAATAAGTAAGTATCTGTCTGTCTGTTGGTAGGTTTTTACGGCTAAACATAAAAATTTGATAATTCAAAGTTACAGTATTTCACGAGGAAGGTTTTTGGTTAAGTACTATTTTCTAAACAAAGTCGCGGGTAACAGCTACATAGTAATTAAATAAGCTATATTATGTTGCATTAGCTTATGCTTTATATGTATTAGGATTCAGCGGTGCTATTTCATAATCATTCGGAAACGTTTCCGATCTTCCCAGAAATTAAAAAAAACTCAATTTTTTCGAATCTCAGTCTACTTTTATACATTTTGGAATAGGGAATCAAGTAATTAATCCGATCGGAAGAATTAATGTTGTTTAAAAACTTATGAAAATAGACTGCGGCCAGCATTTTGGGTACATTACTTAAAGCTGGCAGCGATTTATTAGACTAAGATTTTTACATTAAGATTTTTAAAGTAATTAGTATAATTTGTATTGTTATTAAATTGATATTATTAATGTTTTCGCCATAAAAAATAAATTATCAATATGTGTGTCACTAAACAATTATAGTAATAACCAAAGTCGTACTATTTTAATATAGACTAAGATTCGAATAATTTAGGTTTAAAATTTTTAAAATCCGAACGTAAACGTTTCCGAATGGTTGTGAATAGCCCTACAGGGACCCTATTCGGAGATTTGAAATTCTCATCTCACTTTCTTTCGTCCTTGTTGCTCTCATTTAAAACGTCATAGGCGTGAGAGTGACCAAGATAAAATCTCATCTCATCTCACGCGCAGGAATAGCCCCCCAGGTCTGGGGCGGGGGGAAGAAGTCTTGGCTTAGGTGAAAGTAAGCTTTATCAAGGAACGCAAGATTTTGGATTGGGACGCTTGACTTTGCTGAGGGAAACCTCTATCAAGGTGGGCAAAAACAAAGACCCTGAAAAAACAGACATTTGCGAATTGCAGTGTATTATTGTATTAATGATAGCTTAGTTGGAGAAGGTCCGCCTCTCAAGCCAAAGGGAGCGGGTTCGAACCCAGCCGACGGCACGCACCAATTTGTTCATTGTATGGACATATGTGCGTATTGTATGTCGTCTGCTACATGACTGGAGCTAGGTGTATAGCGACAGGCTCACCCCCTGTCACATTTGGGACTGAATATCGTCCGGCGAAGTGTGGGTGTTGTATTATACCTCTGCCAGCTCCTTCGGGGGAAAGGCGTGACGATATATAAATTATGTATTAGGTATTGCGAGTAGGTATCAATGAGATTAATGTATCCCGTACTAGAGGAGCTGGTTCAAGCGAAAAGCGTAACGTTTTTAATGAAGTAAGGGGCTTGCCCACCGTGGGCTGAGCGTAGGTTTGCTGCAGCATTGACTACTGAATTGCGGAATAACCTGTCTCTAGAAAAATATCAATAAGGATTCCTAAATACTGACTTAATTTTAAGCCAAAAAAACGCTGCTTTCGTCTCTTGTTTGTGTTCCATGCACAGTAAATTCTTCAGGTACTCCTCCAGCGATCTCGTGTGTTCTTCTGTCTTCTAGCCGTAGAATATAGTCAAGTGAGTTCATTTTGCGATCGTAAAAACGGGCAAATTTTACTATCACTGCCCGTTAGTGACGGTCACAAACCAACTTCGCTTAACAGAATGGTGACGATTTCCTTCTTCTTTTTTGGAATGCTTCTGGGAACTTCTGGATTCTTCGCTTCAGTCTAGTTTCGTTATTTCTTTGGCGAATCTGAAAAAGATTAGTGTTTAAGCTTTTTGTAGCAGATTGTAAAGTGCGTTTAGTCAACAACACATTATTTTAATGTTTTAGTTTAGGAATAGTATTTCATTGTCATGGGAGTAGAGTTACAAACATTCAGTTTTTAAGTGGTTTTTACCTCGTAGTATGTAACAGTGGTATTCGCACTTTACAATAATACTATACATAAATGCGAAAGTTTGAATGGATGGATTAATGGATGTTTGTCACTCAATCACGCCAGAACGGCTAAACGGATCTGGATGAAATTTAGCATAAGGATAGATTATAGCCTGGTATAGCACCTAAATGGGATACTTTTTAAAATTGTAACCGCAGGGTGATTTAACTAGGTCTTCACTGACCGGCCATGTTTTACGTTTCTATATCGCTGTGGCTGTTAAGCTTACCACGCTCCAGACTTAAAGCCTTATTACATTATGTGATTTCTCGGAGCCTGCTCGCAGTGACAGGGTAGTGAAATAAGACACAGGGAGTAGGGTCCCTATCGGACGAGCGATTGATTAGGGCCTTGCCTCAGGGCACACGATAGACAAGGGCCCGAAACTTTTGATAGAGCCTTGCCATGCAAGATTGGTGACTGAGAAGCCAGGGCCTCAATTCTAGGGATGTAGTCCGGTGTAACCGTTCCGAAGACGGGACTGAGCAGAAGCGCACTTGTTGCGCCTCACTCAACTGCCGTCTTTGTACTTCTTCACTCTACAAAACTTCAAGACTAGAGTGAATAAGTATCTTATAGGTCGTCGTGCTCCACCTTAGACCACAACGTTGCTTAACATCAGGCGAGTTGGTGGTCAAAAGTCGACCTATTGTGCATAAAAAAAAAAAAAAACTAAGCAATCGCTTTTAAGTTGTTAATAAACACATACAATACAATACAATACAATACATCTTTATTGCACACCAAAAATACAAAGTAAAACAAACATAAAGAGAATATTAAAAATAAAATATCATTCGGCAGTACAAGGGCGGCCTTATCGCCTAAAGCGATTTCTTCCAGGCAACCTTTGGATGGACAGGACAGAACGAAATATGACAAACGGTCGGTGGCATACATAAATACTAAATAATATATAAGTATCTAAAATAGCATAAATAAGCATAAATAATAGTAAACAAATAAAACATATCATATCTACACAAATACCTTTAGACACATAATATATAAATTAATATATAAATTGTACACAAATATAAATAATAAATATATACATATGTATGTACCAATTAACAAAGAGAAAGATAATGTTTAAAAATAAGATTTTTGAAAATGGGCAAAGATTCAGCCTGTCTGATGGCAACAGGCAACTCATTCCACAGCCGGACAGCTTGCACAGTGAAACCCTTACTGTATGCTAAATTGATGTGAGAGCAGGTATGGAGTTGTAACTTACGGGCACGCGAGGTTCTGAGTGAACCGGAGTGACCTTGAGCAAATTCAAAACGCTCCTTAAGATAGTGTGGAGTAGAGGGAACAAACAAAATTTTAAAAAGAAAGGAAAGGATGTGAGTTTTACGGCGAAGTCGGATAGGTAACCATTTGAGCTTTTGGCGGAATTCAGAAACATGATCATATTTCCTAAAACCGAAAATGAAACGAATGCAGTAATTTTGAAGACGTTCAAGTTTGACATCTGATCACACACACATCTGATGTACAAAACTCTAATTTTGATGTAATTCCTTAACAGTTTAAAAACAATTGCTTAGTAATATTGAGGTGCAGTCATCTACGTAACTTTTAGTAGCTGCAGCTGATCTGAACTTAACTTTAATTTCGGATGACACGTTAAGTAGTAGACTTCTGTTATTTGTCCTGTAACAACCATCGAGTCATGTTAAAAACCTTCGGCCGCAGTAAAAGCTCTGGCACTAGCCCCTCTAGCCAACTTACATTCGTTTTACAAGCAACCAGCTAAATCGAATGACCCATGGTCAAAAAAAACAAGGTCCAACATTCCGGAAGCCAATACGTAATGACGTCTAGTCATTGTTATCGTCTCTTTCAAACTATTTGTAAATGACATACTTCGGTCTTGCTTAAGCATCGATTGACGTCACTACGTGTTGCCCACGTGGACATTTTTGACATGGAACGCTTTCTGGCGGCGTATATTAATATACCATGGTTCAAGGCTGTAGAAATAAGTAGAATCCCTTCAAAGCGAATGCAAGTTGGCTAGAAGGGCAAGAATAGCCTTCACCAACTTCTTAGTACGAAACTATTTTCTCAAGAGTTTTCCACTGCATTGGATAACCTTCCTTATTAAACAGACGCCCAACGATGTGGCAAGGCGGCCACACCTGAACAAATAGTGGGTAAACCGCTTGAGTCACTCGACGAAATGTAACTATACTCTTAATACTCTGAAACATAATGAAAATCAATTTTAAAAGAATTTGTAAAGCTAAAATGTTAATTTAAATACAGCAGCACCTGAACATCCTGTGTATTTTAGCATCGATCGACCTGCTGCCGCTCATTCCCGAAAATCTAAATGGCTTTGCGTTTAGATTGTAAATTCTTTAAAGAGGTAAGAAAACCAATGCCTCAATTAATTTAGGTTGCGTTTGACCGCTGCTTGTCCCTGAATACTCTGGAATAAGATAAGATAAGAGATAGATAAGGTAATTTATTTCCAAAAACACGAATTATTTACATTTTCACAGTTTATACATAAAATAAAAAATTCCTGAAAATAACAAGACAATTCCCAGATATACCTGCGGTCCCACACTAGGCTCAAGGCCCGTAACGTGGAAACCAAGAGGTCGAAAATTGACTAAATTAAAGAGGTGTCCTAGCGAATTTCTACAGTTATCAAAGTTTGAATTTAAGTTCTAGTAATTTAAGTTTAAAAGTACAATTTTCTTAGTAAGTGTGTTGAGTGTGTGTGTGTGTGTGTGTGTGTGTGTGTGTGTGTGTGTGTGTGTGTGCGTGACTGAGTTTGAAATTGTGTAAAGGAATGTTGAAAATCAGGTATGCTCACTGCTCCGTACGAACACGGGTAATTAAGTTTTCGGTGTCTTCGTAGGACAAAGTTAATAACCATTCAATACCCTGAATACTTTGGAATACGTGGTACTCCTCGTGGGAATCATACCTTTTCTCTCTACTTGTCTATGTTCCTCTTGTAGGTATATACATATCTTGCTTGCAGGCCACGCGGTTTCACCCATTAACTTTCAAATACTCTATATCTTTTCAAAAACAATCCGAAAACGCGGTAAGCGCCGGAAATCTGACAAGTCTCGTCTAGAGGAAACACACTTAAATTTTTTACACCATTATTTTGGCTGTTCCTGTCCCTGAGAACTCGTTAATTTGAGTATTCGTGCAGGTTTAAATAGGTATTTCCTCTATTTCTTCCTTCGGGCCCATTCTTATTGATTTAAACCTGAAAGATGAAAATACAAGCTGTAGTCACAACAGATTTTTTGACAGAGCGAAAGCATGGCTTAAAAGGTTCTTGCCTAATTCCACGTCGGTCCGGCAGGGTATTATGGAACATACTCGTACGTTTAAACATCTAGTGAAGTGCAAATCATTACCTTGGTGGCATAAGCAAAACATAGAAGAGAAACACGAATTCAGTAACTACTATAATATTACGACAAAAATTCTTCCAAAAAACAACAGGTTATAAAATTCCATGATTTCGCTTATATTATTTTGCTTTGACCGTCCATCCTAGGCAAGCGTGTTACACCTTCGATCACGGCAACGCGAGTCAGTGGTCAAACGCACGCCTAGTTTGTTATAAAAAAAAAAACCTTGCCACCACCACTTGGGCTCTCCTTATCACGTCGTAATAAAATCATATTAACTATTTTTGGAATGTGCTTATGTTAATAAATTAAAGTTATTGTTAGGTAGGTAAATTAAAGTGCTAATAAAATATTTCCGTGTTTCTCTATTCTCTAGAATTAGATTTAAGGCCCCTTGCACTAAATATAAGTCCTCGCTTAACTAGTTCGAAGCTACTCCTAGGCCTAGCGAAATATTCTCATATCGGGCGCATACAGTTAAGATTCTCCTAAAGGAACGACTAATGGTTCATGAAAAATAAATAAAGTAGGAGCTACCTAGGGGTAGATTAAACTAGTTACGCAAGGACTTAGGTAATTCTTATATTTAGTGCAACTGTCTATTAGACTAGCCTTCGTCCTATCTGAACAAACTAAGCGGCTGAATATTGAACGGCTTCAGTTCGGCAGTCACGCTATTCAGGTTTTGAACAGTCCTAAATAGGAGGGCTGTTCTAACAGGTCGATTTTTTTTTGTCTCTCTCGTTTCAAAAATTATAAGAGTGATAGTGACCAAGAAACTAGAGCGTCAAGAATATAGGTGGCCAGCGCCTAGGTACCTTTTTTATTTTTATTTTTTTAGGTCGGCGTTTGACCACCAACTCGGACGTTGTGGTCTAAGATGGACCACGACGACCCATAAGGTACTCATTCACTATAACCTTGAAGTTTTGTAGAGTGAAGAAGTACAAAGACAGCAGTTGAGTGAGGTGCTACAAGTGCGCTACTGCTCAGACCCGTCTTCGGAACGGTTACACCGGACTACATCCCGAAACACGACTAGGTCATTTCACGGCATGGCTTGGTCCGGTGGGTGGTACCTAACTAGCCACGGCCGAAGCCTCCCAGAGTTGCTACCCGGTTAGCACTACCCGGGGACCACGTGTAGGGAATCAGAATAGAGTACACTCCTACGGTTGTGAGTAGTCAGTTTGCGACGTATCTCTTGCTGACAAGTGGCTGGTTCGCATCCTGTTTGTTACAGTTCGCCGTTTGCTTAACAAAGAGCTTGCAACAATGCGACTCAGATTCAGTCAGAGGACAGTGACCCACCCAAAGTTTGCTTAGTTTTAAGACGAACCCTAAAAAATCGTTGGAATTAAACGTGTTCTTCTTACCTGTACGCAGATTTTCAACCACCTTCCAGTGCTTCTACCTTCGACGCCTCTTAAACGCATAGAAGCACATGTTCTATTTCTTGCCAACAAATATCTGCAAAAGAACTGTTTCTGAAGCTGGTCTGAGCTGGACTGGAGTGGATACAGGCTGCGGTGTGGCTCTGTAGACGGTGCTGTATAGCCTTCGGTTTTCAGGGGTGTACTTAGGTGCATGAAATTAATAATGATCGAATTCGTTGGAAGGTATACCTACCTAGATTTATTAAAGTTATATTTTATAATTTTACTAGCTTTCACCGGTATTTTTTTCGGGATGAAAGGGTTCAAACCCAGCCGACGGCACGCACCAATTTGTTCTTTGTGTGAACATAATTATGTGCGTATTGTTTGTCATCTGCTACATGACTGGAGCCCGGTGTATGGCGACAGGCTCGCCCCCTGTCACATTTGGGACTGAATATCGTCCGGCGAAGTGTGGGTGTTGTATTACACCTCTGCCAGCCCCCTCGGGGGAAAGGTGTGATGTTCAGTAGTCAAGTTGTGAAAGCGGATCAAATAAAAATTATACTAGTCTTAATATTAGTTATGATGGTTGTGGTAAAAAAAAACAGCTGGAGCTTTCGGGATACATCCAGTTTCTTATTGATATGAGCGCTTACCTGCACTTGTGTCTAACATAACTACTGTAGTAAGTATCTATGTATAGTCGTTAGAAAACTGTATGATAAATGGGACAGCGCTTTTATCGGGAGTAAATGGAACTTTAATTTTTCATACATTTTCTATGGAATGTAGGTACGAGTACATGCTATACTTACCACGTATTTTTCGACAGAGGTTAAACTACTTCTATTGGTGGTAAATGGTGTAGAGTTAGCTCTCACTGCGCTCAGTAGGTAGGGGTAGCTGTCGAGGCCGAGGAAGTGTATGAAAGCGTCCCCGTTGCCCCGTAGTCCCGACATTTAGCGGCTAGGTAGGACATCCTAGGGTTTTATTGAGTAGGCCGCCGGTGTCAGGACTGCCATACAACCACCCTGCCCGCCCCCCGGGGCGGTGATGGTATCCATCATAAAAGATTTTCCCTAGCTGAAAAAAAAAAAGAAAAAAGTAGTAGAAAAAGCTGCTAGAATTCTACTTCGCTACAGATTTTCAAGTTGTTAGATTATTGCAGTATTTTTTTACTACCGGGTGGTAGTACCGGGTGAACGAGCTGAACGCGCTATAAATCTAACTTTAAATTAAAATTAAAATTTTAAAATTGGTGTTAAGTACTTATAAATATTGATTACCCGAGAGTACAGCCCTGTACTCTTGTGGTTTCATGTGTATTCAAGTGTCTGATATATTTGTTCTAATTCCCGCGTAAGAGCAACTCGCTGAACGTCGCTTAATTTTTTTTATTCATTGTTGTAATTAAGTACTTAGCGATTTGCGATTATGTAGAAAATCTTTGAATAGGTATAGCTTTTTAAAATAGAGTATTTTCCATACGTTTGTGTGTTAACAGGCTACAGGCTGACCTCTACATCACACTAATATTAATAAATGCGAAAGCTTAGATGGATGTTTCTTACTTAATCACGACTGATCGGATCTGGATGAAATTTGGCTTAGAGATGACTTAGAGATGATACTTTCTAACCGCAGGTAACACCGCGGGGCACAGCTAGTTTACTTGCAAATGTTGACCATACCATACCATCCATCCTCAAAGGGCCTTACTCATGATATATCATGACATGATTATGATGATTACAACCTTTGACCATACCATCCTCAAAGGGCCTTACTCATGATATATCATGAGTAAGGCCATCCCTAAGGATGGTATGGTCAAAGGTTGTAATCATCATAATCATGTCTATCTAGGAATTAGCTCTCAACATCTATTCTATGCAGTATTAATTACAGCATATTATTAAAAGCTTTTCGGTATGTAAAAGAGGATTAAATCTTCACAAATTCCTGGCTGCTATGTGGTGCTATCGAGGGTTTACGTGATAATGCCTTACAACCTACCCCAATCGAAATACTGAAGACCGTGCTAAGCTTTTTTTTCAAACCTGGCTACTGCCCCTTTGGGATTTGGAGCAATTTTCCCATCAACAGTAAGGAAGGAGATAGTAGGTATACGTTGTGGTAGAATTACTAAATACTTTTGAATTTTCCCTCTGCGTCTTTAAAATATAGTAAGTTCTTACCTGCCTATTACTTGCTCAGGTTTCCAATTAGTTTACTTTAACTAGAATACAATTAAACATCTAAGTATCAAACCAAAGGGTTCTGTGCAATAAAAAGTTTAACAAAAAATTAAACCGCCGAAAAAACTGAAAAGTAATTCAAACATTTGGGGTATACCCCTTCCAGTAAAATAATAGGTAATTATCAAAGTCGGACTACACTGTAAAAAGTTATGCGTGATAATAAAATAAAAAAATACGTGCAAATACGTGTCGACTTGTAAACCTCCTCCGTTTCATCGGATAAATAAAAAACAATTTTAGGGCAATTAACGTTGTCGAGCCTCAGGATAGTCATACCATGGTAAAATAATATTTGAGTAAAATAATGTTTTGTCTTCTTCGTACCAGTTCAAAATTTAAAAGAAAGAAAAAGACAAAACTTTGTAAAAAAAATATTCTGAGGGTACCTATACTTATACAACGTCTATTCAAATTCAAATTCAAACAAAAAATGTTTTACCCATAAACGTTGTAATTTTTAATATCTTAATTAAATTAAATAAATTAAAATGAGATGTTAACTATTAAATTGAAATGAAACATGAAATTAAAAATGTTAAAACGTAAATGAAAATAAAATAATAAAAATGTCACAACACATAACATTACAATCGACACATTAGTAGCCTCTCTCCGGCACGGGCACGGAGACATGTCTCTCACAACAATGCCGGAGAAAAGGACAGTCAAGCCTGGGGACCCTATTCGGAGATTTGAAATTCTCATCTCACCTTATTTTGTCCTTGTTGCTCTCGTTTGAAACGTCATAGGTGTGAGAGTGACCAAGATAAAATCTCATCTCATCTCACGCACAGGAATAGCCCCCCTGGACGCGATCGTCTTTAGGATGATGTTGGAGCTGGGGGGTTATTCTTGGGCGTGAGATGAGATGAGATTTTATCTTGGTCACTCTCACACCTATGACGTTTCAAATGAGAGCAACAAGGATGATAAAATGTGAGATGAGAATCTCAAATCTTCGAATAGGGTCCCTGGCCCGCACTCTGCGCACCAAGGACTATTAGTTAGGGGGTTTGGCTCTGGATTCAACCGACTCTACACTCTCCCCCTTAGCAGCGTTAGTTGCCTAATTTGTGAAGGGTTTATCAGTAATTCTCGAAAGACGCAATTGCCCCACAGACGCATTTGCCCCAGTTATTTATTTATTTATTTTATTTACACACGTAATTATAAACAAAAGATACAAAAAATTAGAATTATACATCAGTAAAACTATAACTAGCGTGGTAAATAATTATTACGTTTTTTTTTTTAATGGATTATAAGTCGGCGTTTGACCACCAACTCGCCTGATGTTAAGCGACGTTGTGGTCTAAGATGGAGCACGACGACCTATAAAGTACTTATTCACTCTAGCCTTGAAGTTTTAGAGTGAAGAAGTACAAAGACGGTAGTTGAGTGAGGCGCTACAACTGCACCACTGCTCAGACCCGTCTTCGGAACGGTTACACCGGACTACATCCCTACGTTAACCAATATGAGAGCAAAAAACAGTAAGCCTTGCGAAGTAGTCCTCACTAGGTTGACCCGTGTAAAGTTGACTCTATAACGTTTATTGCTAAGGGAGTCTGAGTCTAGTACCTGCATATCCTATTATTATAATATAATCGTAGGTAAAGTATACCTACTACCTATATTTACAATCAGTTTATTTAATACTTGTTAATAACACCAGGAGGTACAGTCGCCATCTTCTTGAAATCCGTCAATATTGAAACGCCATTGCAATGACAAATTCGGAGAGTCGTTTGGAACAATTGTGTACACACATTATTTACATTGGTGTTGCCCCCAATGGTACGAGGATCTTTGTTTTAATTAATTTTACTTCTTTTCAAACTCGGCCACGAATAATAGTGTGGTAAAATGTGTTGAACAAAGTCTGTAATTTGACTGATTTAGGTCATCATTACATCTACCTTTACAGTTTTGTCGTTAATATAACAAATGAAGACATAAAAATGGCAATGAGTTTTTTTACCCGACCGTGCAAGAAGGAGGGTTATGCTTTTCGAGTGTAACGGAGTACGTACGAGCACCCCTCCGCTCACAGTGGAAGCCTAGCATTAAATTTGTGTAAAGCGGCCATTACACCATCCAATTTGCTGAATGATAACTTAGCCTAAGGCGGCTAAGCCCGTGCAATAGAAAAAAAATGGTTGCCTTTAAAGTTGGTTTACGGACGAAAGTTTATCTTAACGATTAACGATCGTGTCTTTTGCTCGCTCGTATAGCACTCTCGCTCCTATCGTAACGTAACAATGAGCGAAACGGGACAATTAGCGTAACGGGACAACGAGACATCCTATTTCGTGCGTGCGGCCGGCATTCATAGATCTAGACGTTGTTACGTCAAAAAAATGGATTGCTAACTGTCTAACAGCCATTACACTATCCATTTCCAGCACGCTAGCTCACCTAGCGTACTGCACATTGTAAAATGTAAGTACCGCCTAAACGATAGTCAAGTTTGGTCTCTAGGTTATGGAGTAACAAAAAGTCTTGTTGGAAAAACTCCGCTGCAATTACAAAAAGCTTAATACCTGTAAATACCCACCAAATAACATAAAGTGTATTCAAGTTTACCTTTTACCTGCTAGTACTTATATTTTTTTAGTTAAGTACATCAGTGTCACAATGTAGTAGGTAATTAGCGCAAGCTTCTAGCGTTACGCGGTTTGAAAACCACATGGTACGATACAGTGAATCAATGTCTGTAATCTATTTGTGACTACAGCATTAACCACAGAATTCTTCCTATTACATACGTAATATAATTAGCTAGTACTTTTAAGTGTTTATAAGTAAGTAAGTTCTTACTACTTACATTTATTTATCTTAATAAGTACCAGTTTCATTTTTTAGACTAGGTTAATATCGTTGGCACTAAGTAGTTAGCCGAGAGCTGTCTGGCGGCCACTGGCTGAATATGAATTGGTCTTCGAGGAAGTGGATAAATAAAATATTAATAATTGTACATAATTATATTCGGGACATTTTCACACACGATCGGCTGACCCCAAATTACGCAAAGCTTGTACTAAGACTGCCAGAGACTGATACATAAAAGTACAAATATTTTATATTATTGTTATTGGACATATTCATTAGAATATGACGATCTTAATGTAAATTAATGACGATTCGCGAGGTATAACTCATAGGATTGTAACTACCTAACTGAAAACTAATGTATATATTTATTAAAATAAAATAGTATATTATTTAAAAGAGTATTTTATTTTATGAAAATAAAATTATTCTATTCTATGTTTTAAATACATTCTTAAATAAATATTATCACCCAGACATAGAACAATCACAAATGTTCATCACATTAATGCCCTAGGTGGGAATCGAACCCACGCTCCCAAGCTCTGAAGACAGGTTCACTACCAACTGAGCCACCGAGGCAGCCAACGACGAGGACGAGGATGATGACGATGTGTCTGGTGTTCGACACATCGTCATCGAGCGGGAGAGAGCGCAAGCTCGAGGAGATGCCCGAAGGGGCTGGCGCTGTCGGGGCCCCGGTCATGTGTTAATGCGTTCCCGTAGCGCATTTTGAGCTAAGAACACGCCAATTATTTTTTGTGAGTAGGCGCCAGTGGCGGGATTCCTACAAATCCAACCTGTCTGCCCCCGAAGTCGGTGGTGGAACTATGGAAAGTTTCCCCTAGCCAAAAAAACTATAAAGCGTTTATTCTAACAAACAATAAGTTTTCTGCAGAAATACGAGTAGTTTTAATTCAACGACGTTCCAGAAATGGTGAAACTTCACCTATACTAACGGACTGCGCAAGAAGGAGGGTTGTTTTTTAAAAAAACTTTAATGGTTTTTATATGAAAGACACACAATTGCAACTACTCACCCAATTTTACTTGTAATAGTAAAAAATAATTTACTTAGGATCTTTATTTCTGTCATGTCAAGATAAGTTGTATGAAAATAATACAAACGCAAGCATTGGCATTGTTGTATATTTGGCGGGCAAGGCATGGTACCGGTAGTTTTTTTTTTTGCTCCCTCATCCAGAGGAGTTTGGCGTCGCACGTCTCTTGCATTTGCCAGGGTCAAGTTAATAATTATAGTTTTTTACAAATAATGAAGTGGTAATGATAAGGCGATGAATCCCTTCCCTTTCCCTATTTCAGTAAAATGATAGATACTTTGCTGAATTTAAGTAGAGTTTTGTAGAAAACACGAAAAGTCACGTTTTTCAATGTTTGTATCATTTGCCTACACTCGTGCACGTTAACGAACCTATTATACTATGTTAAAAATATTATAGGTTAAAAATCCACTTTAACACTCGAAGAATCACAAGATTTAGAAAACAATACAAAATTACGACAACACCTTTTCGGTTCCCGCCAAATAACCGCAGCGGAAGTTCATACCAACAAGATGAAAATTATTTCCGTTTTCTAAATTGAATTGTCACTGTCAAGTGTCATTGTAACCGAAAGTCAAGTAAATTGACAGACCATGCTACCTTTTTTTTTTTTTTTTTATTAATTTATTCATGACCATGGATACTCGTCCTTCAGTCGGATTCTTAGTAATATTTTTTCCTTCAGTAACAGATGATGGGATGATGATGATGAGGTGATGATGAAGACGATGAACCCCTCCCCTTTCCCATTCCAGTAAAGTTATGGATACTTTACTGAAACTTTAAGTGAAGTTTTGTAGAGAACACGAAAAATCGCGTTTCGCGATGTTTGTATCATTTGCCCACACTCGTGCACGTTGACGAACCGGTAAACGTTAATAATCCACCATTATTACAATTTAACACTCGAAGGACCATGCTACCCCTGGTTATGTGCTGCCATGTTTGATGGGTAATTTTCCACAATTTCATGTATGTTTTTGTCTGAGAATTCAATCAAATGTTCAATCAAATCAAATTAATTTCTACTTTTTTATGTTATTGAGGCGAAAGTTTGTGCATGTGTGTTTGTTTATTCCGTCTTCGTGGTCAAACGAAGGAATGAATTTTGGTGAATTAAGATACGAAGTTACCTAGCGTATACCATAAATAAACATAATTATAGGCTACTTTTAATCCGGGGTAGCACCTCGGGAAGCAGCTAGCTTATAATGTTTGCTCCTGTCATAGAAGTACCTACCTACATCTATCTAATGGTTTATTCTTCAGTTATTGATTTCTTTAATTAATTACAATTAAATAGTGTCAGGCAATGGACTCGTTTTTATTATTATTAATTATTTACTTCTTTCTCTCTCGTTTTTAGGCAGCAGCGTCGTCAGTCAGTTCTCTGTCCATGACTTTCAAGTTTACCATTAATTTTAACACTTTTATCAAATACTAGCTGCGGTTAAATGGATTAATCCAGGGTTTAAGCTACCTTCATAGCAAAGTTCATTAAAACCCTTCCAGGTGTTTAAGCATGAAGAAATAAAAAACATACATACTAACATACTCACTTTCGCCTATATAATATTAGATAGATTAGAGTAAATTTTTAAATTTAAGTGAGTTTGGAAATCACTCTAGCAGCCCTGTCAAATAATCAATGTCACTGGATATCAGTCTCAGTCACAGTGTGGTCAACGTAAGCGATATGTCGCCATTTAGGCTACTCAGAACGAGAATCAGGACAAGCCATTCAAGTCAGCCCAATCCCAAATAAGCATAATATGTTTTTAATTAAAGTCATAACCACACGGATGTCTGTGTTAAGAAAGATAATGATAGCCTTAGTAGTTCAAGGTTGATCAGTGTCGGGGAGTACCCAGCATTTGTGTTAGTGATTAAGTAACCAAATTTAGGGTTCAATGAAGTGATATGATTGTATTCATTAGGTTGTTCTAAATAAAAAATTAGGTGAAAATCCGATTGCTTTTGGTCAATAAAAACAAATGTTGTACAAGTGCAAGTTCCAAAGGTATTTTGTTTCTAAGAACATGGAAAACAAGGAAAATATAGGTCTAAATAAAAAATTAATAATTTGATCTACACTACGTTTTTTTGTCGCGATATTTTAGCGTTTGGGCTACTTCACGCTACAGAAACTTAAATTCGGCTACTTTATGCTATTGCCATGAAATTTGGCGACTACAGGCCCTGGGTCATTGGCAACACTGCTCAGTCAGTCAGGGACCCTATTCGGAGATTTGAGATTTTCATCTCACTTTTTTTCGTCCTTGTTGCTCTCGTTTGAAACGTCATAGGTGTGAAAGTGACCAAGATAAAATCTCATCTCATCTCACGCGTAGGAATAGCCCCACAGATCAGGGGTTTTGGCGGGAACCGAAAAGATGGTGTCGTGTTTTTGTATTATTTTCTAAAACTTGTGATTCTTCGAGTGTTAAATTGTAATAATGGTGGATTATTAACGTTTACCGGTTCGTCAACGTGCACGAGTGTGGGCAAATGATACAAACATCGCGAAACGCGATTTTTCGTGTTCTCTACAAAACTTCACTTAAAGTTTCAGTAAAGTATCCATAACTTTACTGGAATGGGAAAAGGGGAGGGATTCATCGTCTTCATCATCACCTCATCATCATCATCCCATCATCTGTTACTGAAGGAAAAAATATTACTAAGAATCCGACTGAAGGACGAGTATCCATGGTCATGAATAAATTATTTAAAAAAAAAAAAAAAAGTCAGATCAGTGGGAGTTTTGGCGGGAACCGAAAAGATGGTGTCGTGTTTTTGTATTATTTTCTAAAACTTGTGATTCTTCGAGTGTTAAAGTGTAATAATGGTGGATTATTATCGTTTACCGGTTCGTCAACGTGCACGAGTGTGGGCAAATGATACAAACATCGCGAAACGCGATTTTTCGTGTTCTCTACAAAACTTCACTTAAAGTTTCAGTAAAGTATCCATAACTTTACTGGAATGGGGAAAGGGGAGGGATTCATCGTCTTCATCATCACCTCATCATCATCATCCCATCATCTGTTACTGAAGGAAAAATTATTATTAAGAATCCGACTGAAGGACGAGTATCCATGGTCATGAATAATTTAAAAAAAAAAAAAAGTCAGATCAGTCAGTCAGTTGAGTCAGTAAGTGCGCGACTTCCTTGAATGTGCGTATGTTGAAATGGGAAGTTTGTGAAAAACAATTAAATTAATTGACCCAAAATGTATATTTACGAGTTACCTTTCGAAATAAATAAGGAATTATGTCGTCTACTCGACATAGACGACTATTGGAAAGAGCTAGCTGGTGAACAAATGAAATATTCGCCGTTTGATATAAACGTAAGTAGGTAATTTGGGGTTTTCCCTGGTGCGTACGTCTTCACTTTTTATTTTTAGGTGTTTCCGTATTTCCCCAACACCTGTGATGCAATATTATCTAAATGTTCTGTTACTGCAAGATACAATAGTCATTACTTTCACAGAAACGGTTACACAAGAATTAATTATGCAAAATAGCAGTGGTCTTAAATCAAAACACCCATAACATTACATCTTGTCTACAAACTATTCCTGCAGAATTCTTTACGTAGAATATGTAACTGAACAATGTAACTAAAAACAAATACATAACTTCTACGAGATTATTGTCCGAGGGCAAGTGAGGTCTGTCTACTAGCTACATCTCGGTATTTGTTTGTCTAACGATATCTTAAGCATGGATAATCCGAGCTTCATGAAATTTTGCAGGCAAGTAGTTTATCTCAATAGGACTTTTAAGTTCATAAATGAGCTAAATTTAAAGCAGGGTTGTGGAGAAATGCGAGATCTCCCTTCAAACTACGAGTGTAAAAGCACCTGTGAAAACTGAAAAAATAATCAAGTCATTGATCCATTATGTTACGTAAATGGCATTATAATAACCAAGCCATTTTATTAAAAACGTCCTACCAATTCCAAAGTTACCATTCTTACATAATAACCAGTTTAAATTCAGGCTAGCATGTCATCAATTTCTCTAAACCGGTATGTGTTACATTTTCCTTGTAGGAGATACAACAATCCGCCCGTCAGTACAACAACTCGCCAACGCACCAGCTGTTCATAAGATGGGGCCAACTGAACCACAGGGTAGAAGAGCTATTCATACTGCTGTATCACATGAAATATGTACCAGCGTTGAGATGCCTCACCCCATTGGTTGATAGCCGGTTCCACAGACTTCTACATAAGTTGGACAGCAAGAATGGGTTTAAGAAGAAGGACATTGCAAATGATGGTAATTTTTCTTGTAAATACTTTACCTGGAGGCTACACAGGCTGGAGACAATTTCTCTTTCCACTGTTTTTTATCCACACTTTGATGTGAAAAAGCTAGAAGGTGGATATGTTTGTCTCTTTCTCGCAATATAAAAGCATACCTTTGGTGGTGTGGTGTTCGTTTTAAGGTGTGTACCTTTTAAAGTTTGAAAAGTACACACCTTAAAGTAAAAAAGAAATAATGTTTTGTTGCCTTTGTTGATAGTAAAAGATTGTTTTCCTAAAGTTATTTACAACTTCAACCACAACTACTAGTTATATTTACCTAGAAACCTAATGATCTCATCA
This sequence comes from Peribatodes rhomboidaria, assembly GCA_911728515.1. NCBI lineage: Eukaryota > Metazoa > Arthropoda > Insecta > Lepidoptera > Geometridae > Peribatodes > Peribatodes rhomboidaria. The sequence continues at coordinate 8,372,885 of OU452190.1, forward strand.
TTTGATTCTAAAGTTCTATAATTACCATAATTTATTTAATGACTTGTTTTGTTTCCTTCTCTCATTAACAAATGGATGTAAAAATATGGTAAGTTTTGTTTGTATTCTTTTAGCAATATACCCTGTGAGTTTGAGCTCTCATACTAATGTTTGTGTAGTATGAAACTCCCTAGAAAAACATCTGGGGGCCATTATTCTTATTCAAGATGGGGGCGATAAGTCCGTCACGGACATCCCGCTTGAGGTGTATTGTGCATTTCCCCCTAGCAGCACCTACCCCAGTCAATCCAACTCCTTGAAATACCGGAGTGAGGCACTGGGGCGCTGGCATAGTTGCTCCAGCAGTGGAGATGGTAATGTGCATAGTAACGATGAAAAGCAATCTAACTGTCGTGATGAACCATGACATTACGTTGACATTATGATGGTTATGTTTTGTAGTCAGTGCTGCTCGAACACGAATCGTATCGCCGCGCTGTAAGGTCCATAGTCGCGCAGCGTCGAAAACAAAACATAACCATTATGGCAATATGATGTCATAGTAGACCCCTGAAGTACCTATGCCTTTAGATTAAGTTATCAGCAAACTAGATTAAACTCTGTTTACTAACAACAATGCTCAATTTAGCTTGCAGCACTTGTGGGCTGCATGCCACAGATTACTAAAATACATGATAAAAAAAACAAGGTCTGGCATTTCAGGGAGTTGACACCCAATATGTCCTACAACCTACGTCACTCTATAGCGGAGTACTTTATTATACTATGCTAAAATACCTATTTAAAAATGCTTAAAATTTTATTTAGCATCTATTTTGTTCAAATAACTTTAAGCGCTGACCCTATACCCAAAGTTAAACATTGAGTTGTTCCTGATCCGGATTGTAATAGTGATAGTGCTATCCCGTTCGCACCAGCCTTCATTCCCCATTTCTGTTCCCGCTCGCACTGGATTACTATCACAAATGCCTATAACAAAAATACTGAAAAATAATGTTTTGCTTTTTTTTTCCAGAAAATGGCAACCTAAAGTCCACACAGAAAGCAGAAGGCAGCCTGAGCTCAATACCACTGCCAGTAATGCTCATTCAACAGGTAAAGTACAGTAGCTGGCAACTAATATGGCACTTTTATGTTAGCACTTTAATTTACAGAACCTAAGATTTTGGGACCATGGTTATGGTATCCCTTTGCATTAAAATATCCACCTTAACCGCTTAACAATAAGATAGCATTTCAATTTACGCACCAGCCAGCGGCTGTACGCATGCGACCATATATTATGATAGATAGAAAAATATGTAAACAAACCCCTTTACTGGTTAATAAGAAATTAGAAGAATTTAAAAGAAACTGTCCAGACTGACAACTTTATTCTGAGACGTGAGGCTCATTACTGGCCACTCTCCTCTTATGACTTTTCAAACGAGAGAGACAAGGACCAAATAATAACTCACGACTCGGAATAGAAGGCCTGAGGCTCTACTTTTATAAGAGCAAAAAGGTTATAGCTGTCTTATCAATGAGATTTTTTCGCTGCATTTACTACACTGATGTTAAATTAACTTATACACGCCGTGATCAAGCTTAGTTTACCATTTTTGTTTTGTTAGAGTGTGACAAGGCTATGAGTAGTTATATCTGTCTCGTTTCCGCGCGAAATTTGGTCGTTTCTCCGGCTTCATTTTAAGTTCTTCTGCAGCACATAAGGATGCCATATTTTTTGCTAGCTACTGTACGTATTGTGCACGTCCTGTTTTATGGAATGACATTCCTGTTGTTTGTGCTTTTCATGTGAGTACGTACATTGTTTACATCATGCATTTTTATGTATATTATGTTGGGTGAACTACACAGTATAAAACTCTTCATCTAGCCATTGAACATAATTTTAGAGTAGAGTAGAGTTGAGTAAAAGCAATGCCTAATATTTAGGTAAAGTAATAAATAAATAAAAATGTGCTCTTAAAATTATACTTTAATTTACTGCTCTAAACTTGTTTCCATCCTTATCTCACTCACTAAAATGAAAACAAAACGCAGATAATTTTAGTGAGTACTTAGTATAACATACACATATACATATCCATGCATAATTTTGTCTGAAAAACGAATGGCGGCGACGGCGGTTTTTGACGACGAAGTGTGGGTGTTGTATACCTCTGCCAGTCCGTTCGGAGGAAAGGCGTGACGGTTTTTTTTTGTTTGACTGAATAAGTTAGCTTTTTTTGTTGTTAAACAATTATGAGGAAAATCATTGTCTAAAATGTTATATGTTGTCTATTATCATTATTCAACGTAATCGTCAATGACTCGTTCATCATATTGAAATAGTGAGAAGCCTGCGTAACATAATAATACTAACTGCGCCCCGCGGTATCATTCGCGGTTAACTGCCTCGGTGGCTCAGTTGGTAGTGAACCTGCCTTCTGAGCTTGGGGGCGTGGGTTCGATTCCCACCTAGGGCAAACATTTATGTGATGAACATTTGTGTTTGTTCTGTCTGGGTATTAACATCTATTTAAGTATGTATTTAAAAATATCTAAGTATGTATATTAGTCTCTGGCAGCCATAGTACAAGCTTTGCTTAGTTTGGGGTCAGGCGACCGTGTGTAGAAGTGTCCCGAATTTATTTATTTATAATTCCCCCTATTCTTGACGCATGAGATGAGATCTGTTCTCTTTCACTCCTATGACTTTACAAGCGAGAGAGACAAAGACCAGAAAATATCTCTAATTCTAGAAATATAACCCCTGGTTATAACCATCAAGGAGCACTCATGCAGAACATTATTTTTGGTTAGCACGACCATGAACGCAGGCACGAGAAATGAGGCTTCAAAATGTAGGTACTTTATGTCCAAAGTCAAGTCAAAGTCAAAATATTTAAAAAAAAAATTAAGGTATCAAAGATACACTTATGAACGTCAAAGTTTTTTTTTAAATAGACGCGACCGCCTTGTTCGGATAAAGAGCCTCTACTCAGAAGAACAGGCAAGAAACTGAGGGGCATTATTTTTTTAAAGAATAAATAAATTACAGTCTTACAAATTTTGGCTCACAACTAGGTATCTATAATTACTAGTGGCCACTTGGCGGAAGTGGAAGGCTCCATCTTTGTCTTCTAAATAATTCTTAACCTTATAATACCCTCTTTTCATTAATGTAGTTTTTACATGTGATTTGAATTTTCCCTCAATGAGCCCTTTGTGTCCTTAAAACAAAGTTTATATTTGGTTACAGGAACTGCCCAAACCTTTGACCAATGGGAACTCGCCTACGGTTGAATCCAGCAATGACTATTCAAGTAGTAGGGTATGTAACTTTATGCTATCCTTTTTTACTCATGTACTACCCATAGGGTAATATATCCCAAGCAAGTTATTTCGAATAAAGTGTATTGTATTCAATAGCGCAATTCTTAGCCTTACGAGACGCCCAAAAGTACGGTGCGGTTTTCGACAACACCCACAGCTGCTGCGGGCCCTCTTCTTCCCAAAAACGCCGAAATGAAGGCTCAACTGGGGCAAATGTGTCTGTGGGGCAATTGCGTCTTTCGAGAATTACTGACAAACCCTTTTTTTTCGCCTGATGGGAAGAGTTGCCGTGATCAATAGATACCTATTCACTTTACTCTTAAACACCCCCGGATTGTATTACAAATTAGGCAACTAGCGCCATCTTGTACAGATTATTGCAACTAAAGATAGAAAAAAAGATGTAGATGGCGCCTAGTTTGTGAAGGGCTTGTCAGTAATTCTCGAAAGACGCAATTGCCCCACAGACGAATTTGCTTCCGTTGACCCTATGCATAAAGTTGAATCACAGCTCACGATGCGATTTTGCATTGCGATTAATCGCGTGCTTCGCGACAGTCACCCGCGAGCTTTGCGGTCGCGTCGTGAGAGCTGCAAAACTCTGCGGTGTTTTGAAATAAATCGGTTTTGAAATAAAACAACGGTCTGGCTGTCTTGGCGGGCGCTGGCGAAAACTGCACCATGACTTCTTATAGGCTTACCACATGCTCAAGCTCCACCACACATTTAACTGTGCGTACGTACCCACTTAACTGGGTCGTGTGGTAACGATACAGTCTTTTCGACTTGCCGCTAGTCGAAAACCGCACAAGCCCTGCGCTAGAGTTGGCGCGGTGACGCGGATTCCGTGTTCAAGCTTGGCCTGCGCAGTTAAAAGTGTGGTGTAGCTTGTGTGAGTGGTAGGCCTAATAGCCTGGAACTTGCATCCGCAGCCTTTTATTTAATCATATTTATTTTTTACTGAGCTTGGGTTTAGAGTTCGCTCTTAGTGATAAGACCGCCAGTTGTAGCAATACAGTTCAAGTTTTTTCTCTTCTTATGTTTTGTTAATTCTGAACAATAAAGTGTTTATCTATTTATCTGACTCACCCTTCAGAATTCCACGTCGACCCAAGACGGCAAACAGAAGAACATGGCTGACGAGATCTTCAAGAAGGTGTCCTCGATCCCCGTCATCAAGTACGAGGAGCTCCGAGCCGCCACCGACAACTGGAGCGAGGCCAATCTGCTGGGGAAAGGTGGCTTCGGACAAGTCTTTAAAGGTAACCAACAGTAACAATAACCTTTAACCTAACCTTAGATTAAGACTTAACAACGAACTCCCCCTCTTCCTGTATTCCCCTTAAATAATAAAATTAAGATACCAGTTAACATAAGTCACGGTCCCTGAAGTCCGCGGACATTTAAAAAAAAAGTAAACCAACCGACTTCCAACCTAATGGGCGTCCTATAGTGGACAACTCCTGCTCCCTAGCTCGAAGCTTAAAATGTAGGGTTTTCAAGTAAAATAAGTAAAATTATTAAAAGGTAAACAAAATATCCGGACTGCAAAATGTAATCCGACACTCCTGTTAATAAAATTATAATCACAATGTTGTACCATAATATGCCACTTTCACTATCAAGACGATTCAAATGACACATCACACGTCGAAATCCACAAAGCTGTTTAGGCTGTAGGGCGTGCCAAAGAAACCTCAAACATACATACATACACTCGAAAAACATAACCCTCCTCTCGTATCATCTCCATCCTAAGGTTGTCTGGAAGAGATCGCTTTTAGTGATAAGGCCGCCAGTTGTTACACTATATAATAAGTTTTATTATAATTTTTCTCTTGTTGTTTTGTTATTTGTGGTGTGAACAATAAAGAGTTTATCTATATATCCTCCTTCTTGCAAAAAATTTGGGTAAAAATAATGGTTGCGATGTAAACGAATCTTTAGCTAGATTTAGACAGAACCCTTGCAATTTATTATTGAAATTTAAAGATCAGTAAGTAAATAAAAAGTTAATTTTAAATATTTTAAATAGTTAAAAAGTCATTTTTAAATTATATTTCTACTACTATGTACTTACCCGGTACGTTTACATCTGCCCACCCCCAAAAGAACTACAATTATTCTACCCACCCATAAAAAATCTGGGCACGCCGCCGTTGCACCACCAATTTACTAAGAAACAATTAATCATCTCATCTCTCGTGCTTGTAGCGTACCGTAGCTCGACTATGTGTTCGTGAGCGATCAACGATGTTAAGCAACGGACGACACGGTCAGTTTACGGATGGGTGACCGCGGGGGCAGTTCCCGACTGAAGAACATAGTATCCATGGTCATGAAATCATTATTGAAAAACCATAATAAACCTAACTTTTCCCCAGGCGAATGGAAACACCTCCCGGTGGCTGTGAAGCGGCTTCGTGACGATGAAGGCAGGAACAAGGAGCTTATAAGGGAGATGTGCCTCAACCAGTACAGGCACGACAACATACTGCCTTTGTACGCGTACAGCTTTGGAGGTAGGTTTCCCCACCTAGAGCCTTACAGACACTAAAAAAATTACCTCTTAGCACTATTTCTCTGTACTATTTTACTAGAGAGAAAAAGGTCATCAAACATTTTAAAAACTTGATGATCTTTTTCTCCGTCTAAGAGTAAGTATGAAAACAAAGAATACTTTATCGTCACGCCTTTCCTCCGAAGGGACTGGCAGAGGTGTACAACACCCACACTTCGCCGGACAATATTCAGTCCCAAATGTAATAGTCGCCATACACCGGGCTCCAGTTGTGTAAAGCAGATGACATAAAATACGTACATATGTTCACATAATGAACAAATTGGTGCGTGCCTTCGGCTGGATTCGAACTTGCTCCCTATGGCTTGGGAGGCGGACCTTCTCCGACTAGGCTATCATTACTTTAATAATTATAACCGTTATATTATTAGCTTAAGTAAAACGGGGTGAATAGGAACGGCGGGGTGAATAGAGATAAAGCTAAGACTATTTTTATCATTAAATATCCGGACAATATGAAAATAGAAAATGTACAAAGTTGTAGTTATTTTAATAATCGATATTTTGATAATTTAGAAAAAGCGATGATAGACTAGTTGGAGAAGGCCCGCCTCTCAAGCCAGAGGGAGCGGGTTCAAACCCACTTGACGGCACCCACGTTTTGTTCAATGTGTGTAGCAGATGCCATACAATACGCACACATTATTGAATGGCATCTGCTACATGACTGGAGCCCGGTGTATGGCGACAGGCTCGCCCCCTGTCAGATTTGGGACTGAGTATCGTCCGAGGAAGTGTGGGTGTTGTATTACACTTCTGCTGTCCCCTTTGACGGAAAGGCGTGACGATGACGATATGTAATGTTGTTACGATATTAAAAAAAAAAAAAGTATATCAAAGTCTAAATATTTTACGAAAAATTTACGTTTTTAGTTTCGTCTCTTTTCACCGCGCCGTTCCCATTCACCCCGCCGTTCCCATTCACCCCCTGTCATAGTAGTTATCCTATAACGATTTTCTATTGCTCACCCAATCATTTTTTTATTAATAAAAACGCTGAATTATTTTAGCGAAAAAGCCAAAACGCTCGTTCAACGCTCTTAATTAAAAACATAATATTTCTTAAAATATGACCTTCGGGCAATATTTTTTTTAGAATTATTAGATTACTGGCTATGTCCCCCCGGTATTACCCGCGGTTACAAAGTAGCCTATGTGTTAATCCAGTGTATAAGCTACCTTCATACCAAGTTTCATTAAAATCCGTCCAGCCGTTTGAACGTGAAGAAGTAACAAACATACACACTACACACTCACAAACTTTCGCCTTTATAATATTAAGTGTGATAGTCTTTTGGGTCGCTACGCTCTTCCTGTATAAACAGTGCAGACTAACGGTGAAGCGCTCAAAAACACATGCTACATTTTAACCCTTATCCAATTTTGTGCACAAAACGTTTGCGTGTTTTAAAGGTGTACAGTACGCCATCTAGTTAGAAACTTTGAACTAATACAGAACCAACTAATTTAAGCTTTATGTCGTCACTACATGGCCCAATTTAACAATAGTTAACTGGAGCTAATGCGATGCGGCTGTGGGGGCATTGCGTCTTTCGAGAATTCTGATAAACCCTCCACAAATTAGGCAACTAACGCCATCTTGTACAGATTATTGCAACTAAAGATAGAAAAAAGATGTAGGTGGCGGCTAATTTGTGAAAGGTTTGTCAGTAATTCTCGAAAGACGCAGTCGCCCCACAGGCGCGATTGCCCCAGTTCCTGTTTTATATTACTTAGTACTTGTTGTTTTATATTTAATATGTGATTCCAGGTCCAGAAGCGTGTCTGGTGTACCAACTAATGTTAGGTGGTTCCTTAGAGCAAAGACTGAGGGGAAAGACGCACCACCCTCCCTTGTCGTGGCCTCAGCGGTATAGGGTCGCCCATGGGGTTGCCAGGTACGTTAACCTTGCCTTACCAAAAGGTATAGCAAGTTCGTATAGGCCGAGTGACTAGCCCTGATGTCAAAGTTTTTAGGCCGCCCGATGGCCTCTGACATAGCTTGACGATAGTTGTTATAGAACAAATAGCATGTTACAAAAACCCTGTTGTATAATTGAAGGGCATGTACACACACTTATAAGTATTCGTGCAAAAATACCAACAAAAAAAAATTACGTTAAAAATAGCAAGTCATGACCGGTTTAAGAACTCAAGAAAAAAAGAAAACTTTAGGATCGACCTTATGCATGCAGCATAGAATTGCTTTTCGCACGCAGACCTGCGGTGCGTAAGGCACTAGTCGGGTCAAACTTGTTCGACTCCTCAAAGTGAACATCTTTTAGAACTAAAATCAAGCCTTCACAGAAAAATTGATCACGTGACTAGTTATTTTGTATGAGAACGCGATTATTTTTATCTCGAATTTTGAAAATTTATTTTTAAAAGTTATTCATTTTGACGAGTAGGGCAACACCCTTAAGTATTACTACACCCTAAACTAGCACCTTGTATTATAAATGCGAAATTTTGTGTGTGGTTGTTTGTTACTTCTTCACGCTCAAACGGGTAAACGGATTTTCATAAAATTTGGAATAGAGGTAGCTTATGTTCTGGAGTAGCACACAGGCTACTTTTTAACCGCGGGGCGCTTTCAAAAATGTAGCCTATGCACTGGATACAAAGTCAAATCTCGCTCAAAGACCGACCTTGAAAATTCGCCGGGATGCCCCGAGGACGATCTTTGATCATCTAAAATGTAACTTATTTTGATTGTATAAGACACAATGTGCACTGATAAGTTGAAAATTCCGTCCACTGCTGTCTATCGAGCTGATTTGCGTCGACTTTCTTATCAACTGCCTTGTCCACATTGTTGATCTTTAATTACTACTGTTGTTAACCTTCGACGCAAAAATGACCAAACTTTAGCCCCTTAGCAATAAACGTTGTAAAACTTCGAAATAGTTATAATAGAATACAACTTTATTGCAAGCCAAAAAAGAACATGAAATTCTTAAAAACTAAAATACATTTTTCGGCAATACAATGGCGACCTTAGCACGACCTTAATAGTTGTATGGTGTTTCGTCTTTTCTTTCTTGGAAGTTTTTGAACTCGATCGTTAAAGACAAAATATTGTGTATATTCCGCGGCTCTACAACGTTTATTGCTAACGCATTTAGTATTTACACTCGCTGGAAATTACACTAGTACGTACGTAAGTAATTCCCGTTTTTATCCTCTGACGCAAGAACGACGGGGTGTTATAAGTTTGAGTGTGTGTCTGTACGTATGCGTGTCTGTGGCATCGTAGTTTCCTAAGGGATGCACCAATTTTGATTTTGATTTTTTTGTTTAAAAGGTGAATTAGTCAGGATTTTTCTTAGTTATGTTTGATGAAAATTGGTATAAGGGGTTTTTACATTTTTAATTTATACTTGTTCCTAAATATACTTAATATTACTTGCGCCCATGGTATCACCCGCATAGGGTAAGCTCAGGTATATGTAATTTATCTCCGCGCCAAACTTCATCCAGTTCCGTTCTGCCGTTCAGGCGTGATTGAATAACAAACATCCATCCGTCCATCTTTCGCGTTTAAAATATTAGTGTGAAGTGTGAGGAGAAGTGCGCTTAAAAAAATATTCAAATTTATTCCAGAGGCCTCCAATTCCTTCACAATATGTGCGGAACCCCTTTAATCCACGGTGACATAAAGCCTGGCAACATTCTACTAGATCAGTGTCTCATGCCTAAGATAGGAGACTTCGGCCTCGCTAGGAAGGGACCTCCAGAAGATCGCACGCACGTCAAAGTCTCTAAGTAAGTATACTCAAAACATAACATATCATATACGCCTTTGGCAGAGGTGAACAAAACACCCACACTTCGCCGGACGATATTCAGTATTAAATGTGAGAGGAAGCGAGCTTGTCGCCATACACCGGGCTCCAGTCATATAGATTGGTATATATAGTACACAACAAATTGGTGCGTGCCGTTGGCTGGGCTTGGACCCGTTCTCTCTGGCTTGAGGAGTGGGCCTTTTTTTACCTTTGGAAAATCCTTTATGGATACCACCAACAGCCCGAGTGCGGGCACAGAGTGGTTATGTGGGAATCCCGCCACTGACGGCCTACCCACTAAAAACCCAAGGGCGTTTCACCTCGGCGCAAAATGTCGGGGCAACGGGTACGCTTTCGTACTCTTCCGCGGCCCCGACAGCGCTAGCCCTTTTGGGCATCTCCCCGAGCTTACGCTCTCTCCCTCTCGATGACGATGTGTCGAATACCAGACACATCATCATCATCCACCACCTCGGGGACCAATTTGCTCGTGGGCGCCAGCCAGCACCCGTGTCTAGGCGCCCATGGTCCCCATGCGACGGGTCAGATGAGTGGCCCCGCCGCCTGCCACTTCAGCCGCAGAGGATAGGGAGAGCGGCAACTATACACCAACACGCCTCTTCCTCTGCGGCCCCACCGCGTCCGTCATCAAACGGTAGCGACCCCGTTTGGGCCGCGGAAGGTAGGGAAAGTGGCAACGACACACCAACAGTCCTCTCCCGCCGCGGGCCCCAGCCTTCGGTTGCAGTCTCGCACAGGGACACTGCACCCCGCCTCAGTTGTGGGTCTGTATGAGCAATACAGACCCACACCCTCCTTAGGCCGCTTCCATATGGGCTTTGGGTTAAAAGCCCCAAGAAGCGGCCCCACCTTGGATTCTTCTTGGCTTCAACCGTGGTTGCCGAGGCCACGGCTACTGAGCCCCCCCGCCACACAAGACGGGAACCCTCGGGGGAGTTGCGGAGTGGGCCTTCTCCAACAAAAGTGAACCAAATCGTTTTTTTTTTCAGAGTAATTGGCACCCGACCATACTTACCCGACGAGTATCTCCGCTCGAACGTTCTGTCCCCTGCGGTGGATGTGTTCAGTTTCGGTGTAGTACTACTAGAAATGGCCACGGCTTTACCTCCCATGGACAAGACGAGATCTTCGATAATGCTCAGCACTTATGTGTCCACTTTAACACGGACTCAGATGGATTTTGGTAAGTTTTACATATCTACACAGATACACTGATATTATTATCTATTGAAATGTCATATTTATCTGGATAGGTCTGATGTCTCTGGTTAGACACACTACACATACATATCTTGGGTCTAGATAGATTATATTGTACACAGATGTGATATGACACTGATCTCTTTAGAGAGATACACTAATAACTCAGATTAGAAAACCTAGAATGTTAGACACACTACACATACATCTCTTGAGTCTGGATAGATCAGATTGTACACAGATGTGATATGACACTGATCTCTTTGGAGAGATACACTAATAACTCAGATTAGAAAACCTAGAAAGATCAGAAACCTGGGAATCAGGTTAGGTATACTGATATATCTGGGCAGATACACTGATAGCTCTGGATAGGAAGTCTAAGATATTTGAACATATAAAAAACTAAAACATCTGAAAAGATAAAATGTCATATCTACATAGATTTATCGATCTCTCTGGACAAATAATTGATCATCATTGGTAATTTGCATGAAAGAATATAGTTGATTCTTTCATGCAAATGACGTGTTCAAGTTCGAATATGAGACAAAACGGACGAGAGGCTATGTAGATGTGCGAGCTCTCCGTCCGTGGCAAACTAGGTCGTGTAGTTTTAATTTATACAAGTATAAATTAAAAAAAAAACCCCGAGGCCGATTTTCATTGAATTCCTGACATTCACCTTTACAAAAAGAAAACTAAATCAAAATCACTCACTCACACATACACAAACACACACACACTCACTCACTAACACACACACATTCACACACAAACACACACGTCAAACCTATAAAAACGGGAATTACTCACGTACGTTGATCGGTACGTACTAGTACCGATCAACGTACTAGTGTAATTTCTAGCGAGTGTATACATTGTAGAGCCGCGGAATAGTTACACAATCTTCTCTCTTTAACGATTAAGTTCAAAAACTCCCAAGAAAGAAAAGACGAAACAACCCACAACTAGTAACGTACTGAGGTCGCCCTTGTACTGCCGAAAAATGTATTTTAGTTTTTAAGATTTTCATGTAGTTTTTTGGCTTGCAAAAAAGTTGTATTGTAATTATTCCGAAGTTTTACAACGTTTATTGCTAAGGGGATAATTTATTTTATTTATTTATTCAAGTAGTACCAGTTGCCCGACTTACGCTAATGATAATAATTAATTACAATAAATTCAATAAATAACAAACTAAATTATTCTCATAAAATCAAATTAAATGTAATATTATGTATTTTATTATTATTATTATTATTTGTTGACACTGCAGCTTAAAGCTAATGCGTGACTTATTTCAGTGCACTTCACTACATTTGTGTGTTTTTTTAAAGTAATTGTCAAGTCTTTTTGTCATTGTTTTTGAAGCAATTAACTGAGGGAGCATTTATCACAGTCACTGGCAACTTATTCCAGTCCATCACAATACGGTTTGGCAAAGTGTGTTTTTTGGGTTTGCTCGAGTGTGGCTGTGTGTATTATATAAATAAATAAAATAAATAAATAACTTCGGGACACTTCCACACACGGTCGCCTGACCCCAAACTAAGCAAAGCTTGTACTATGGCTGCCAGAGACTGATATACATACTTAGATATTTTTAAATACATACTTAAATAGATATTAACACCCAGACATAGAACAAACACAAATGTTCATCACATAAATGTTTGCCCTAGGTGGGAATCGAACCCACGCCCCCAAGCTCAGAAGGCAGGCTCACTACCAACTGAGCCACCGAGTTTCCATAATGTATTTTAGTTTTTAAGATTTTCATGTAGTTTTCTGGCTTGCAATAAAGTTGTATTGTATTGTAACTATTCCGAAGTTTTACAACGTTTATTGGTAAGGGGCTAAAGTTCGGTGTAACGTGCAGCGACGCTGGAAGACCCCGTGCTCCGCGGCACGGCGCACTCGGACCCGGCGCTGTGCTGGCAGTTCGTCGAGCTCGGCCTGCGCTGCACGCGCGAGCGCCGGCTCGAGCGGCCCGCCATGCTGGCCGCCTACAAGGCGCTCGACGCGCTCGAGCTGCCCGGGAAGCACTTCTTTTAGACGCTCTTCCACTACTGGGGACACTTCGTTCAGACGCTGTTCGACTACTGGAGACACACTTTGTTTAGATGTTCAACTACCGGAGAAATACTTCGTTCAGACGTTCAACTACCGGAGACACTTCGTTTAGACGTTCAACTACCGGAGACACTTCGTTAAGACGTTCAACTACCGGAGACACTTCGTTTAGACGTTCAACTAACGGAGACACTTCGTTTAGACGTTCAACTAACGGAGACACTTCGTTTAGACGTTCAACTACCGGAGACACACTTCGTTTAGACGTTGTGCAACTACCGGAGATACACTTTGTTTAGACGTTCAACTACCGGAGAAACACTTCGTTTAGGCGTTAGACGTGGGGAGATAGTCGAAGTCAAAATGTCTTTATTAAATTGGGTATCGAAGACTTACTTATGAACGTCAAACTTATAAAACAGACTCAACCGCCTTGTTCGGAAAAAGAGCCACTACTCAAAAAAACAGGCAAGAAACTAAAGGATTTTTTTCCAAGACAAACAATACTTCGTTTAATACTTGACGTGGAGAAATACTTTGTTTAGACGCTAGACGTTGGGAAACATTTCGTTTAGATGCTCTTGAACCATCGAAGAAACACTTCGTTTAAACACTAGACGTGGAGCAATAAATTCGTTTAGACGCTAGACGTGGGGAAGTACTTCGTTTAGACGCTAGACGTTGGGAAACCCTTCGTTTAGATGCTGTTAATCTACCGAATATTTAGTTAAAACACTAGACGTGGAGCAATACTTCGTTTAGACGCGCGGAAACACTACATTGCTTATCAAATTTAAATCTTTCCCTGTGATATGAATTCATAAAGCTGGATCAACCTACTTATCCGAATGTTGTCTGAAAGTGATCGCTCTTAGCGACAAGACCGCCTTTTGTGCATTTATTTAATAATTTCCTGTATATATACGAGTAATACATTGTTATTTTTTTTTGTATTTCGATCAATTATGTTGTTATGACGAATATGTCAAAGAAGACGACATCGGATATTGACTATTTATGCGTTTATAATACCTACCTCCTTAGCAATAAACTTTAGATAGCCTCGGAATAGTTGATAGTGTTTTGTCTGTTTTGGTCGAGTTAAAAATTTAAAAGGAAGAAAAAGGCAAAAAATGTATTACAAAATTTACTATTACTATTCCGGAGCTATACAACGTTTATTGCTGGGGTGATTAATATGTTAAGTTCCCTTAATACTTAATAGTCCGAATAATTTATAAATTGAGTTTCAACGAATGCTCAATATAAATTACAACATGTCACAAAGCCAATCGGACATGAACGAGACTGGAAAATAGGCAATAACAAAAAAAAATGGATTAGGTTTATTAAAAATGCGAAAGTTTGAATAGAAGCATGTTTGTTACTCAATCACGTCAGAACGGCTGAAAGGATCTAGATGAAATTTGGCACAGAGATAGATTATAGTCTGGAATAGCGCATAAGCTACTTTTTATCGGCGGGTAAAACCGTGGGGTGCAGCTATTTAGAAAATAACCATCATAGACCATCATTATCATCATTACAGTCTTTTAAGTCTCACTGCACTATGATGAACCATAGATATCTAAGTGAAAATTCCAATGAAAAAAAAAACTATTGTCTATTGAATTAAACAATCGAATAATAAGTTTAAGAAAATTAAAATGTATTTATATTGTTCGAAATTCGAAAAATGTGTAATTTGTGTAAGGGTCAGTGGTTTTAGGATAATCAGCTAAGGTGGGCATTCACGATCGCGCCATTTGGTGTGCTCCAAATCACTTAAGTCAAATAGATTGACGTTGTACGGGTAAGCACCCTATATTTACGATCACTATTTTCTATCAATGTTCAGTTAATTTCTATGATTTATTTCAAAATTGATGTCAGTTTTTTATCTGTATTCACGGGAAGTCTGGCGTGATGGCTTGGTGCTATCTGGAAAACCAAAGTTTTACCTCATGTCATTCCACACTCACGATCAAATTTTGGCTTGACGTCATGCCGTTTGACGTAATGGCATGATCGTGAATGGCCACCTTTAAGGTTTACATAAGTAAAAATGTATGTTAATTAGTTACTCATAAGGTTCATTTCTGTTTATTTACAATTATTTTCATATGTATTATAAAGCTACGGTTTAAGTTTATACACAAACAAGAGCCAATTTTAATAAACTGAAGACATTCAACAAGTAAGATTATTAAAAGAAAAACAAAACCCGACTGCAAAATATTGTATCCTATGACACTTCACATGTTGAAACCCATCAAGCTGTTTAAGCCGTAGGGCGTGCCAAATAAACCTCAGATATACACACATACAATTGAAAAACAGATCCCTCCTTCTTGTGCAGTCGGGTAAAAAATATGCTAAGTAGCAGATTGTTTTGTTAATTTAATGAAAAACTACATGCGTAATGCCCTGGACCAATGCGATCACTTCCAAGCTATTATATTTTTAAAATCGCACACGCTCATATGACAGCTGCTGATTGGACGAGTTGATAATATTACGAGTATCACGTGACATTTTTAAAGCTCGTATTTCGCCCAATCAGCAGCTTACATTTGACCGTTTGCGATTTTAGAAACAGAATCGCTTGGAAGTGAGTGCAAATTCTCTAGGGCCTCTGGTTCGCACTCTTTTTGGTCCTTTTCTATTTTGTTAATAACGTATTACAATTTTATTTTAATACTAAACCTTAAAATTAAAGATTTTATATACATAGATTCTATTCGCAAATAAATAGGTGTTAATCGCTAATTGACTGATAACATTAACTCCAGCCATTTATTTTAGTGCAGTAAATAAATTATTTTTTATACAAATTCATGGTTTTTTTATTTCCCTGGTTTATAAACAAAACTTAGAGAGTATTAAGCTGTAGTCTTTTGCGGTGGAAAGTTCTAAAGGATTGTTAAAATGAGACGTTCTCCAGTACCGGCGTGTAGTCAGGATCCAATGTTCTTGTCTGCATGAGGTGACGGTACCACAAGGCAGAAGAGCGAGCGGTGCGCTTTCTGTCCTCGTCTTCGTAGTCCACTTCGAAAAGACCGAATTTTATGCTGAAATAAAGATAGGTAAGGATTTATAAAATAATTAACTTTATCCACAGACTTAGGTATATTTGATCAAAGACAGACCTAAATATTTTTTAGCTGTAGGTATCACATCACATCGCGCTGCAGGTCCGTACTGTGTGCAATAGATGGCGCTCTATGGCGGCAACAACTAATATTATAAATACGATGCGAAAGTCTAAGTTTTGATGTACTTAGGGGATAATTATCGAAACGACTGGTCCCATTTAAAAATATTTCAGTTAACGACACTAGGCGATTCTAGCCCAGCCAAATTCAACTGGTTTAAAAGCAGGAGTTCCCGGGATCGATTCTCGGCCGGCAGATGTTTGAATGATGAATTTGAATATCTGTTCTGGGTCAGGACTCAGGGCGCTAGTTGTCCATGTCATGTGTGATCCATGGCATCCCTGATATAGGGTGCCCTAATGGGGAGCTATGGGTGTGAAAGTTTGGTACCTATTCATTATTATTATTATAGGTAGGTAGGTAGTAAAATAAACTGCACAATAAAATTACTGAGTCTTATCTATGTATCTGTATCTATGTAGTCTGATCTATCAAGGACGAATCTGCCGGCAGCCAGACGCATATAACAACCATGTAACCAAGTATCCATACATCATTAGGTACATGATTCTTTATCTTTACCTCAGTCCCGAAGCCCACTCAAAGTTGTCCATCAAACTCCAAGCCGTATACGTGATCACATTGCACCCATCCACCTCCTTGGCATCCAGAACATTCTTCAGGTATTGTTTGAAGTATTCCACTCGGACCTGGTCATCCATGCTGCCGAAGTCTCCGTACCCGTTCTCAGTGATCATTATGGGAGGGTTGTTGCAGTTATCTTTTACCCAGTTTAGAGCCTTGCGGATTCCGGGGGGTATGGACTGGAATTTGACAGTGAGAGTAAAAATGTAAGTTACGCGACACTATCCAATTTGCAGAGCACTTAGCGTGGCAATGCCCGTGCTTTAGAAAAAAATAGATTGCCAACTGTCAACCATAACACTAAGTACCTATCCAATTTTAGCACGCTAGCTCAGTTAGCGTACTGCAAATTGGATCATGTTACGACTGGTTTGGGGTTCGTGCTGTAAGTGGCTGATTGGAATTTGTATGGCATATCGGCGCTTTTGCGGGCGTTCGCGGCAATTGTTTGGAGCTGGCTTTACACTTGCCTCTAAATAGAACATCTCTCGCTGTTTGCATCGGTGGTTAAAAAATTAGACAAAACTCACAGTGCTGTGGATGATAGGTGCAAGAGGGTAGTCCAGGTAAGTTCCAGTGCCACCCATGTCGTCTTCATAAGACGGTATTTCAAACTCCCCTTTAGCATATGGGGTGTAGAATTTAGTAGAGTAGTGGTTAAAGCCGTAGAAGTCGCTGGTACCTGGAACCAATTACATTTCTTAGTCCTCTAAGCTAAGGCTCTAACCTAAATCCTGTAATCTAGTACCATAGATTGGAAGAGATCTTTGTACACAATAAGGTCGTCGCACGCAATACTTTACGTTACTACCTAATCACTTTACATAGATAAAATGTTATTTCACACCAGCTACTCCACAATAACCAATTACATATCACGTAGTCTCAACTCGCCAATTGCCTTCCAAGGGAGATAAAGTTGTATGAAATTCCAAAGGGAGTTTTCAAGCAGAGGTTAGAATTTAATGAAAACTAAACAAAGGTACGCGTTATCCAGAAATCAAACTGGCCACCACAAAAAAACAAAACGCAAAGGCATGAAATTTTAAAACAAAAAACGCACTTCGTGTGTATTTGCCTGTGTCTCGTAAATTACGTATTTCTTAGTTGTAATCTCAGGATGTAATGATAATCAAGTGATTGCAAAGATAAATCACTCCCCTATTAAATGGAGTTTTGTAGGGAACACTAAAAGACGCGTTTTACGATGTTTGTACTATTTGACCACACTCGTGTACGTTAACGACCTGATATAAGTTAAAAATCCAACATTATTGCACTTTATCATTCGAAGAATCGCAACTTTTAGAAAATAATAGGAACCTACCTACCTACAAAGTCACTACGCCTCCTTTTTTGTTTCCAGACAAAACTCTAAAAAACGTTTGATGTTTGATGTAGGTAGGTATAACATATTTTCTCAGTTTCTTTTGATTGCCTCGCAGAAGGTGTGAAAAATAAAGTATTTACATCTGGGATAAAGCAGTGTATTCGTCTTGAGAGGCTTGAACCCCTCGCTTTACTCAGGACTTTATATAACTACATTCGGTCGTTATATTATAACTCCCTCGCTGCGCTTGGGAGTTAACTCTAGAGTCCCTCGTTACGCTCAGGGTTTAATAAGCCGCCCGTGACATAAGACACTGTTTAACTCCCTCGGTGCATAATCTACTATTACAATCCACAATGAATTATAAAATTTCATGCACAGTTTAAATGAGAAAGGCTTCAGTTCAGGTGTTATTAGGACTGAATATCGGCCTCTGCCAGCCAGTACGGAGGAAAGGCGTGATATTAGAAGCTATAATAATATGATACGTTAAATCAAAGAACGGCTTCATTATTGCTCTACCTACTTTAAAATCCATCAATCATCATCATCCATCAATGTTTAGTCTGAATAAGTAGATAGGTTTTTGATTTTTATTTATAAATCTCTATTTTCACAAACAAACCTTTAATGAACTCAATTTCTTCTTCCGTAAACTCTGGCAATCTACTTCTCACGAACCCTTGCTCCTTGCTTCTCTCCGCGACTCTTTTCACGACTCTTTCTGGGAATCCTCCTTTGCTCGAAAAGATCGGATGGGCGTATAAGCCGACCTCAAAGTCCAAAGCAACCAGACCTGCTTCAATATCTTCAGGAGCTTCCGATGCACCTTCTCGAAAGTCAGTGGCTATTGTGATTCCACATATTCCTGAAAAAGTTAAAAGAACTTTTTATTTACCATCCCATTTCTTGCAAAGTAAACTGAAGTGAAAATAAACGTGATTTCCCCTTAGGCACAAAAAAGTTGTTCCTTTGGAGAAATACTATTCTCCTAAGATCTACACTTGATTGTCCTGACATACTGAACGAAGCGAGTCGCCTTAACGTGCCGGAGCAGCGCAATAGATTCCGTAGCGGTACCCACGTCGTGCTAGGAGTACGTACCCCTTTTTGCGCCGGCACCAGCCCTCACGGTGGTACGCCAGGAATCCCCCCATCTACCGCGCACAACAACACCTAAACGCTCTCAGTGCCTCTCACCCACAGGTAGACAAATTCGCCGACGAATTAACATCTTTCGTAAAAAAGTCGTTAACATAGTGTGAATCTATTAATTATAGCCAAAATAGTCTAATTTGTAAATCTGTGTTTTTAGTTTTTAGTGTTTTTGTTTTATGTAAATAAAAATAAATAGATAAATATTAAATAAATAAACTACGTAGATAACTCAAACAAGCGCTCAAGCGCTGACCAGTTATGCCAAAGGGAAATATATCCTCCCAAAGAATGCCAGTAGCACCTTGGAGAAACAACCCCATCCAAATTAAATTTTAACCTATTTTCAATTCTTAGCACCATCATCATCCAAATTTAGTTTCCACATCGATCTGAACCTTACTCACCTTTCTGTACCTCTTTGAATTCCTTGACATAAACATGCCAAGCCCTCGCATGCGCTAACAAAATATGTTTCACGGCCAAATAGTCTCCAATTCCCATAGAATTTAATGCTGGAGCGAATCTTCTTTGGCCATAGCCGTAGATGGCAATCTGTTTTGGCTCGTTGATAGTGATCCAAGTCTTCACTCTATCCCCAAAGAGTGTGTACAGCCCTCTAGCATAGTCTTCAAACCAGTCGGCTATTAAAGGGTTAGCCCAGCCTCCTAAATCTTGAAAGGATTGCGGCAAATCCCAGTGGTACATCGTCACCACTGGTTCTATACCATTTTCGAGCAGTTCGTCTATCAATGTGTTGTAGTATCTCTTCCCGTCTTCGCTGATTTTGTTAGTAAACCCGTTGGGGAAGAGTCTGGGCCAAGATATGGAGAACCTGTAGAAGTCGACGCCTAGATATTTGATCATCTCTATGTCTCGTTTGTAAAATTGGTAGGACTTGCAGGCGTCGTTGCCGGTCGTGCCGTCTTGAACGGCGTTTGGCTGCTGGCAGAAGACGTCCCATAGGCTGAGAGATTTATCTGTAAATATATTTTTTGGTTGAGAATGTTGTAACACAACAAAATACACCGTCACTCTTTTCCCCTGAAGGGGCTGGCAGAGGTATATTACAAAACGCAAACTGCGCCAGGCGATATTCAGTCTCAAATGTGACAGGACGCGAGCCGGTCGCCCGGGCACATCACGAACAACGCGTGTTCCAGTTATGTAGCAGATGACACTAATTATTGTGTTGGCTCGTGCCGTCGTCTGGAATAGATCCAAATTATTTTAAATTAGGTATTATTATACTTAAACTTATTTATTTACCTGCCACGTTCCATCCTCCTTCTATCTGGTAGGCAGCTGTGGCTACGCCGAATTTAATACTGTCTGGGAGACTTCTCATTGTGCTGAAGGAAGAAATAAAACCGTTTAAAAAAATCTACTTTCACCATCTCTGGTTAGTTAACCGATAAATTTAATATAGGCCTGTGTTTGTCAACGGATTACCGTTTTGGCGTCTAATACATCGCATTATTGTAATTTTTAAACTTTTACTAATTGTAGGTACCTACACGTTTAATTTTTTTAAATTATCTAACGGAACTTAACCAAACATAGAGCTATTTACCCCAAGAGTTAAAATCTGCGATTGATTTCATTGAATAATTACAGAAATACATGGTATGTGGTTTCGATCACTTTTTAATTCGTTACGGTTGACTGCGGTCATAAAGTCATAATACTAAATTAATTTTATGTGTCTGTTTAGAAAAATACGACAGTTTTACCTGTTATTGGAAGAATTAGCAGCGGCAGTAGACAAAGTTTGGACGATCACCAACAACCAGCAAAATTTCTTTTTTCTGAAATTATTAATTTCTTACTTAAGTAATTGTTGTACTTCCGAATGTGTGCTTATTGATTATGCACAGGGTATTAAGTAATGAAAACTTATCTAACATACACTTATCACTACCCTCTACCTTTATTCCCCTTAAATAATAATTCAAGATATATGTTAACAAAAGTCACGGTCCCCGGAGTCCGTGGAGTGTAATTTTTAAATTGAAAAAAACATACACTTATCTAATCTTTATCTGAATCCGATGTTTTGTGCTATCTTATAGATAGGTAGGTATTAAGGGATATTGATTAAGAAACAAGTGTAAATTATAAATTAAAAAAAACCCTCGACACCGAATTTCATCAACACCGATTTTCATCAAACATAGCTAAGAAAACTCCCGACTACTTCACCTTTCAAACAAAATCAAAATCAGTTCATCCGTTCGGGAGCTACGATGCCACAGACAGACAGACAGACACACACACAGTCCACCGGCAGATCAGCGCTGAGCGATGGTGAAACCTTTATTAAAATAGGTACTTAGTCCAGTCTAGCAGTCCAGCAGTGGACGTCCTATGGCTGATGGATGGATGGATGATGGATAGGTGCTTAATAAAATACACATAATCATTTTTTTTAAATTAGTTTACTTTATTACATTTATCAATTATATTATTAATTAATTGTATGTGTTTCAAAATATTTTTTTCTATCTTTCTTTCTTTCTTTCTTTCTTTCTTTCAGACACGTCAAACTTATAACAACCCGTTTTTACGTTTTTACGTCGGGGATTAAAATCATATTAAAAGTAGATATTAGGAAAAATATAACTACCTATCCCGCTATATTTATTAAATAACTTGTATATAATTAACTCATGAAAAGTTAAAATGTAAATAAAACCCCTACAAGTTAAGACCACTCCCCACTATTTCATCTTTCAAACAAAATAAAAATCGGTTTTTCCGTTCGGGAGCTACAATGCCACAGACACGTCCAACATAAAACATCCCGTCGTCTTTGCATCAGGGTTTAAATATCAAATTTTGTTATAGTTTCCAACGAGCGAGTTAACGGCTCATTTTGTCAAGTTTTTCAAATGCTAACAAACTTAAGTAGTGTTTTAATAACAAAAACATAAATAATAAAATGTCTTTTTACTTACGCACCCATTAAATTCCATTTTTATGTTCACTTTCCCGCAAAAACTAACTATACGTATTAAGTACCACTGCTACTAAAGAAATAAAAGAATAAATTCTAAATGCTAACATAAATATGTGCGATATCGTTTTTATTTACAAGGAACACTTGGCTTGATAACGATTATGTCACTCAATTCACTATAGGTGGCAAATATCTGTCAAATGTCCAAATTTTAGGTCCAACTGCAAAATAACACTCAACTAAATAACACACCGTTAACGGCTGGTTATTCAGTTCTCAAACAAGGAAACACCCAATAATTATTAGCTTTATTTAGCCTACATTACAAACAAAAACATAGAAAAATATAATAAGTTGAATTTTTGATTCAGAAGGTGATATGGTACTCTACGATTATAATGCTACATTAAAAAGTGGACTGCAAACGTTCATGTGTTGTTCAAATTAATGTTTACCTATTGAAGTGCTTACTAAATCCTTTAGGTAACATTATTCATGGCACTAGTTTTGTTTCAAACTGATAAACAGAACCTTATCATTTTTGCTTTATTATACAGTTTTATATGTATTAGGTACAAAGATAATTGTTTTATTGAGTACGGCGTAAGACCTGGTTAATCTAATTTAGTTCACTACGTTTATAAAAATTACGTTTTCCTGACTGACTGAATGACAACATAATTGATTAAAGTTCAGAGGCATTACGCACTTATCCTTTAGAATTGTAAGGCTGGTCCTAAACCAATGATTAGTTAAGTAACGAATGGTTATACCGATACTAAAGATATCTGACCAATGGTGGATCGGACATAATTAAGATATTGTTTGACAATCTAAGATATTAAAAAATCGATAAAAAAGACTTCAGATAATTATAATCTATCATTATAACCTATTGTATGTTTTCCATTATGAGGCTAGCTATGTCTCGCGCCTTCGCTAAAGTCTATTACAGACATTGAGTTCAGTGGGGCTATTCCTACGCGTGAGATGAGATGAGATTCTGTCTTGGTCACTTTCACACCTATGACGTTTCAAACGAAAGCAACAAGGACGAAAAAAGGTGAGATTAAAATCTTAAAAATCTTAAGGGCACGTATACAAAGTGCTGGTTTTGGGTGTAGGATATTGTTCTACCGTCATGGTGAAAAATTTTTAGAACGCAAGTTTACAAAATTCGAGAACAAAATATTTGAAGTGTTCATACAAAATTTGCCACGTGACTAGTTATTTGTATTGAGACTCAATTGTTTTTCGATTCGATCGAATTTCGCAAACATGTGTTCTAAAAGTTGTTCACTTTGACGGGCAGAATAACACCCTTAATTATTACTACACCCAAAAACAGCACCTTGTAGAGAAGACGCTGCACATCACAACTATATTTCGTTCAAGTGCTGCCATCCGGCCACACTTCACTTAGTTGCTTGCTAGCGCTCGAGCGCCCAAGTTGCTTTCAATCTTTTGGTCACAGTTGAATGTTTAGCGCTGCATGTTTGTACTATATGATAAGACGACTTATTAATGTTTCAGTGCTGCAGCAAACGAAATTAAGCACCTTTCGTTTTGATAGCTTCTACCTGTATAGAACTCAATGACTTTAAGATCATTTAGTTTTGAATGACCTAGTTCTTGTCTAATTTATGCATAGAACATAGTTGATAAAGCTAAATAAATACTTCTACAATAACTATCTATCCGCGTTGTCTTATTATTTACAGATTAGATTAGAGAGAGAGAGAGATTAGAGCCCTCGGCACAGAAGAAATATTGGTTCTACGGATAAGAAGTGAAGTAACAAAAGAAATACTAGTCATATAGGGTCAACTGGTACAAATGCATCTGTACGCAATTGCGTGTTTTAAGAATTACTGGCAAACCCTTCACAAATTAGGCAACAAACGCCAGTACAGATTATTGTAACATATCGTCATGTCGTCACGCCTTTCCCCCGAGGAGGCCGGCAGAGGTGTAATACAACACCCACACTTCGCCGGACGATATTCAGTCCCAAATGTGACAGGGGGCGAGCCTGTCGCCATACTGCTCTGCTACATGACTGGAGCCCGGTCTCCAGTCATGTAGCAGATGACATATAATTTCGCACAAAATTATGTTCACACAATGAACAAATTGGTGCGTGCCGTCGGCTGGGTTCGAACCCGCTCCCTCTGTTTTGAGAGGCGTGCCTTCTCCAACTATCGCTTTTATTATATTATTGTAACTAAAGATAGAAAAAAGGTGTACTCGGTGCCTAATTTGTGAAGGGTTTGTCAGTAATTCTCGAAAGACGCAATTGCGTCTTTCGCCAATTGAGGCAAAAACTGAGGCAATTGCCTCACAGACGCATTTGTACCAGTTGACATTAATAGGGTTAAGAGATTAATTGACACTCAGTGATAATTTTGATACCTACGTCAATGCAACATGTATTTGTAAAGTACAACTGACTATAACATTGTAGTAGATATCAACAGGTTGAAGTAGTTACAAGCATTTAGATCAGCGGTCGGCAACCCGCGGCCCGCGGGTCACATGCAGCCCTCGGCCCTCCTCCTTGCGGCCCGCGAATGTTTTGTAAATAAATAAAAAAATCGAGACATTTTGCTCACACGTCGTCTGGCCCCAAACTAAGCAAGGCTTTTACTATAGCTGCCAGAGACAGATAAACATTGATTTTTAGAGATCAGATAATCCTACTAATATTATAAACGCAAAAGTTTGAATGTATGGATGGATGGATAGATGTTTGTTACTCTTTCACGCCAGAACGGCTGAACAGATCTGGATGAAATTTGGCACAGAGTTAGATTATAGTCTAGAATAGCACATAGGATACTTTTTAACCGCGGGTGAAACCGCGGGGTGCAGCTAGTACCTACATAAATAAATAGATACCTATGGTAAAATATGTATGTATAGAAACCTATAGTAAATTTTTTGAACAAGTGCGGCCCGTCACTTGCTTATTTTGGCACTGTGCGGCCCTTGCCGCACAAAAGGTTGCCGACCGCTGGGGGGCTATTCCTGCGCATGAGATGAGATGAGATTTTATGTTGGTCACTCACACCTATGATGTTTCAAACGAGAGCAACAAAGATGAAGAAAGATGAGATGAAAATCTCAAATCTCCGAATAGGGTCCCTGATCTAGGTAGATAATTCTAATTATTTCTACTCTACCTCCTCTATACTCTATTCTTCTTTAGTCTACTACATTACGTGCTACGTTTAGGAAATTTCGGACACAAATACGACAATTCATGTGTCAGTGTCAATCATTCTGTGAGCTGTAGACCTCGCGGCCGATGTCTGTCCTTCTCTACAGATCGCATCCCTCAACCGATTCTCTTGAAATTTTGTAAGCAGATTTGATAACTACAGATACAGATTTTTAAAAATGGCGGAGTTATGTTATTTTGGAAAAAAATATAAATCTCCGCCATTTTTAATCTAACTAAATATTTATTGAACCTACTCATCAAATTTCAAGAGAATCGGTTAAGAAATGCGACCCGTAGAAGTCAAAGTCAAAATGTTTTTATTTAATTTAAGTATCAAAGATACACTTAAGAACGTCAAAGTTATTCAAATAGACTCGACCGCCTTGTTCGGATAAAGAGCCTCTACTCAGAAGAACAGGCAAGAAACTAGAGGAAGAGAGAATTCGAACATAATAAGTTCAAAATAAGCTTCGACCAAAATGCGAAAGCATTTTGGTCGAAGCTTATTTTGAACTAAAGCACAGACGCTTCGCTCGGTAACACTCTTCTATGCGATAAAGACCTCGGATTTTAAATATGACATAAATATAAAATCGGCCACGCCGTTTCCCAGATAGGTACGAGGTAACAGCAACACAGAGACTACGAATACTAAGTACGTCCAAAGACCGTTAAGTCACTTCCTTTCTTTCGCAGTCTTGTGAAATTGCACACAATTTTCAAATCTTGCTACTAAAATGAAAACCAGAATCTAAATTGTTTTTATAATATGGCAGCAACTACTTTGCCTGCCTTAGAACCAATGTCAGCTACGGTATCGCCAGCCATCGCACCCGCAGCCCCGGCTCCTTCGCCAACGATGGCACCCACTGTCCCAGCTCCTTCGCCAGCTGTTGCTGCCAACGTCCCAAGGCCTCCAACCAGCACGCTCGCCATTTCAGCTCCTACTTCGCGAGCCATCACGGCCGGTACCCCTTCGTCAGCCAGTGCGGTTGCCATTTCAGCTTCTACTTCGTCAGCCAACGCTCCTACTGCCCCAGTTCCAAGGCCAGCCAAGGCGCCAGTGCCCGCGTCTCCCACACCTGCCAAGCCACCACCAGTAGCACCAGCTATGCCCAGCTTCGCGAGTAACGCTGTAGCTTCAGCTCCTCTGCCGGTACCTAATATTTTATAGGCTTCAATTAGTAACACTTACCACTTTTTTGGGACTTACCCACACCTATACAGGGGTACTGGTAATCAATTAGCAGCCTTTTAAGGGCATATTCAAATACTGAAATCAAAACAAACATCTTTTGTTTTACGATTTTTAATCATTCGTATTTTTTTTTTCGATACAAATTTAAAAAAAAAGTAATTTGACCGGTCTAAACATAATTAAATTTTTGAAAAAAGCACGCGCGCTCGTAGAGGCGCGTGCCGACAAGGTGACAAGCGGGCGATGGCTCTGATGGTACAAGACGTTTTGAAGTGTTAGAGAAAACCACAATAATTTTAAAAAGAAATTGGGAAATTTGTTATGTTTTGGGAAAACCTGTAGAACAAAAGTTGTTTGTTTTGATGAACAATGGTTTTATGAACAATGGTTTTAAAAGGATGCTAATTGATTACCAGTAACCCTGTACAATAGGTATAGATATAACTAAGTCAGTACCTACAATAATTAGTATTGAGTTGAAATTTACCTCTCAAGACGGCTACAGCTATCAGAAGTCCCTGGAAAAACATCAATTTAAAATTAAATATGTACTAAGACCCTAAAAAAACCAGCAAGGGACGACTTATTTTGGACTGAATTTATAGCCCGGTCAAGTTAGCTCAAAATATTGGGGCACGGTTACAATAATTAGCATAGAGCTGAAAACTGGTACGAATGTTGGGAACACCATTCTAATTTAAAAGTGAAAAGTCCCCATCAATAGAACATCCGCAAAAAAAGTCAAAGTTCACAAACATGGGTAACGGTAAGTTTTATCACAAAAGGATGTTGGAAAAAATTGTAGGTCACGCCATTATCTACAATAATTATTTTGACACTCTTTCCCTTAAGAATCTTCATTTCTGAAATATCGCAATTCAAAAAGTTAAAAAGTTAAATTTTCATAAAAAGTTTACTAAAAGTGCACCTAATGCACCCAGGTGGTTAAAACTCAGGTGTATTAAGTATAATACGCGAATTAGTGTGATATTTACTTGTGAGGTAGTGTGTTTGGCGGATTTTAAAAGAACTGAACATACATAGCTTTCAACATCGCTGGATCCGATAAGCTCCATGAAACATTAAAATATGACGCCTTGTGTGTCAAATCGGAGCTATTGTAACCTTGTGTCTATTTTGACCGGACTATTCCCCTGTTTAGGTTTTTATTAAATTATTTTTTCACAATGATTTAAAAGCGATGGCAGCCTAGTTGGAGAAGGCCCGCCTCTCAAGCCAGAGGAAGCGGGTTCGAACCCAGCCGACAGCATGCACGAATTTGTTCATTGTAATAAAATTGACCTAATGAACGTATTGTATGTGGGCGTTTTTCAAAAAAGATGTACATTCGCGAATATATGGCGTCCGAAACTTTGGTTCTGTTTTTATAATTTATATATGTACGTACTTGAGTAAACGGCGTATTTGTTTAATGAATACATATTTAAGTTACCAAATTTACTATTATGTGCAACCTAACACTCGTTAGTATTAATTTATTATAAAAACAAACGGCAAAAAAGTGTAAAATCTTCATGTCCCACCTGCATGATTAGAACTTTCAAGTCTCAGAAAAAATTACATGAATTAAATAGCGCCACTATTTTATATTCTGTAGACAAATGTTAAACTTGTAAATACGATTTAGAGCTCTATAATGTCGTAATTGAGCTTAAACTAGCTCAAAATACTGTTTATGTGTTGTCCCAGGAATATGGCCGAACCGGAATTCCGGCAATAGTCACGATACATTTTTTAATACTTAGACAAAATATTACCCTAAACTATGGTTATTTTTAGTTTTTGGGAATATTAATCTTTACTGTAGTATAACCGGTATTTTGAAACATATCTCAGTGTAGTCAGGATCTGTGACGAAAGCGGGCGCGACACGTTGGTTGCGAATTGAAGTTCCAGATAGCAACGGGATTTTATGAGCTATGTAGCAGTTTATCAAGTTATTTGCCGTAATACAATCACAAATGTGGTATTAAACTATTGTATAACAAATCGCAAGGAGCCGTTAAATGAATACAACAGCTTAAAAATATTGTTTAAAGTTCAGTTGGTATCAATTCGTCACGTCAGGTTCGTCACGTATTGTATAGACGGAATCATTTTGTGACGCACCGGAACTATTAGGCTGGGGCTATATTTGACGAACAGTACAAAAAAAATCCTTTAATTATTCTATTATAAAATTTGGTACATGTATGTTTGTCATCACTATCTTTGAAATAGTTATCACTATCTTTAAATTTGAAATATAGAAAGCTATCGACAGGTTTTTTGTTCTAATCTAACTAAATTATTTTATTTGATTCAATTTTAGTTTTGATTGATTTGTCACGAGGGTAAGTTGTTATTTGGAATGGCATTATAGGTAATTATTCAAATTAGTAAAATAGTAAAAAGTTGTGATCAGAAAACGTAAACAAAGACTGTTATAAATAAAATTATGTAGGCCACATACTATGCTAGTACTTAACTAAATAACTATATAATTAAAATAAGAGTTAATATTCTCTCAGTTCTCTAAGTGTAAACAATGTAAACATAGCTTATTTTTTTCCAGTTAGTCTCGTAGAATTCCAGATAGTCACTGTCCCAAATTTTTATGTAGACAATAACAAATACAATTCAATAAATGTTTAGTTCTTTGTTAATATATGTGGTTGTTTAGGACACTGATGTTGTATATTTATAATATTTGTTAGCCTTAAAGTTGACTGTCATTAAGAAAGTATGTAAATGTAAACTTTTTAAGGTCAAAAGTTCCTACTGTGACGATCTCGAAAGAAAAATTATTGCGTAGCAATAATTATTGTGTTTTATCTATGTTTTGACTTGGTGTTTCAAAGATTTTAAAGTTATTTAATGATTAATAAAGATAAATTAATATAACAACTCTTATATTTCATTTTATTAACTTTTTGCTATTGTGACTAACCGGAGCAAATGCCTGTGAACTCTTACGTAAAAATTAAGATTATCGCGATGTGTTTCATAATACTGTTATTTATTTTTGAATTTTACTTAATTTAAAGTACTTTTTATCAAATAAGATAAAAAAATACATAAAAATTTCAAAAAATCAAAATCAACTCCGGTTCGTCACGTGTACATCTTTTTTGAAAAACGCCCATGTCATCTGCTACATCAGCCCGGTGTATGGCGACAGGCTCGCCACCTGTCACATAGGACTGAATATCGTCTGGCGAAGTGTGGGTGTTGTATTACACCTCTGCCAGCCCCCTCGGGGGAAAGGCGTGACGATATGTTGGTTTTTTCATTGTCATCAATATGATATTTGTCTGAAGACGCCCACTGTTGAATGAAGTCCTTCCCAACGGTCCCAGTGATTTCCACAATGACAGTCTTGCGCTGATCGCATCCAGCGTTTCCTTTTGCCTACCGAATCCACTGCAGAAGGATCGCTAAGTAGATTGAGTTAGGGACTTACCGCAATTCCTAGGATACCTGTTGTTACAAGCCCCATTTTGAACTTCAACTAGGATACCTTGTAGATTCTGGAAATTTTGTTTGGAGCTAGGTCCTTTATACCTTAGCTATTTATATTTTAGCTAATTTATCGAATATCTAAGTATGTTAATTACTCGCTTACACTTCGTTAGTTGCAACCATCCGGTGTAAAAGTGGTCGTTTCACAATTTGACTAGATAAAACTTTGCATAATCACCCTAATATTATATAGGCGTAAGTTTGTGAGTGTGTGTTAGTGTGTATGTTTGTTGCTTCTTCACGCTCAAACGGATGGACAGATTTTGATGAATTTTGGCATGGTAAAAATTCGT
This sequence comes from Peribatodes rhomboidaria, assembly GCA_911728515.1. NCBI lineage: Eukaryota > Metazoa > Arthropoda > Insecta > Lepidoptera > Geometridae > Peribatodes > Peribatodes rhomboidaria. The sequence goes on from OU452190.1 coordinate 8,403,349, forward strand.
TAGACACAATCACACACATCGGCGTGAATTGTAACTGTACTTTACTTTCCTTTTATCAGCATATTTCATTTCATTTTTGCAGTTTGTTTAGTGTTTTTCACTATAATATTGTATTATTGTCTTATTAAAAACATTCAATTCAACAACTCAATGTGCCTGTGTGGGATATGTGGGACGTAAAGGACTAATAGTGATTCATTAGTCTTCTACATCCCACAAATAATGTAGTATATAATAATGTCATCATCATCACCTGATGATGATGATGAAATTATATACCTACTACCTATGTAATAGGGAGTTTTCTGTGCTATCTACCTTCTTCGTCTGTAAGAAGTTTGACTTTGGTAGGATCCATGGTCGGTGTCGCGTCGGTCCAATGCTACTAATAATTTAACTGATCCTCTATATTTTTTTTTTCTAGGCCGGCGCTCTACGTTGAATCCAATATTGGCCCCAACGTTGGCGATCCACCGTCACGTTGGCGGTTTGCTCAGTCGTCGCCCCACACATTGAGTTTGTACCTCGAACGGGAATATGATCCTCATCCATAAAATATGTAAAAAAATATTTTATCAATCAATTTTAATATGTTTTTAGTACCTAACATAAATTTATTTAGTTTTAGAGTGTATTCGGTTCCTGTATCGCCCCCCCCGTCTTCACGCTGGCTCTGACGGGACAGAACAAAGAGTACATTTTGTTTACGGGGAACAGAACTAGTATAATTATACGTAGTTTTATTAAATGTTCTGTGAAAATAGCCAACGTTGGGGCAATATTGGAACAAACGTGTAGCACCGGCTCTAGAAATGTCACAAAATAAACAAACCAAACGAAAAAAAAAAACAAATCTGACATTAACAATCATAAACCTGTTAATGTCTTTGTCATCACTGTGTGACGTTGACTTTCGCTTTGAAGTTTTTTTTACCTAATGTGTGACCAAATTTTGCAAGATTCTGCTTTTTTAGTTAAAGCAATCAATTAATTAGCTCGTCAAATAAAGTAAGTAAATGTGAAGTAGAAAGAAGGAGAAAACAATCAGTGGTAATCATTTGGGTTTATTGAGCGTGGCTTTAAATACATAGAGACTTGAACGTGCTTAATTTTATAGGCTGTGAGTGAGTGACGAGTGAATTTTGTTGTAAAATAAATAAAACCAACATCATAATCGTACATACCAATATAATTTTGATTCAGATTTTCTTATTGGCTAATATTATTCTAAGTATTATCATCTGTGTTAGCAGTGATTTAGCATTTTCTGTAAATAGTTTGTTTTACCAGTTTTTCTCCTGCAAACTAGCACAATCCTACATTTATATCTGGTCACACTGACTCTTAGCCCAGTGAAGTTTGACTGGTTTCTATTTCCATGAAAATCTGAATTTCTCAAAAAAACTCGAGAAAACATCGAAAGCCACTCCCTTCTTGACTATTATCTCTTTCCAAATATGTTATTCTGACCAATTCCTCCTTTTCAGACTTTGTTTTTAGGTGTGTAGATAGTGAAAAAGTGGAACATGGCGAATAACAGAATTCCTTCTGGGCCGAACACGCCTGGGAGCCAACAGACTCCTACACAGCAAGGAATCAAAATTTTCATACAAAGAGACTATTCTGAAGGCACAGCAGTTAAATTCCAGACGAGGTTTCCACCCGAACTCGAAAACAGGGTGAGTGAAAGTGGTGTAAATCGATGTGTCTATCAGTCTCTATCGTGTTTATCTAGTGTCAAGTGGTGACCTCAGTAGATAAATTGATGCCTACGGTAGACAGAGTGATCGTATCGTAGCCTTGTATTCTGTGCAACTAGACTATTGGACTGTTTAAATGCTACGTAGGTATCCAGGTAAATACCAGAATAGTTGCCCAATGATCACACTAATAACATAAATATTAAATACCTACCAAAATATGTCTCTTCTTAATTATTTCGCAACTTTTTATTGCCTAGTCAGTAGAACCTACTGATAAAATTTGACTAGAAAATAGTATGCATCACAGGAATGGCTAAGGGGCATTTGTTTATTTAGAAATTGAACAATAATAGTAAATGCACAACTAGCATTTGTAACAAGCTTTTGTGGTAGAAAATATCCACTTCTTATACTATGAAGTCTTTCATTTGATGTTTATGAGTGCTATTAACTGATGGACAAAAACCATCCTCAAATATCTATATCAAACAAGCTGACCTGGCGAACTTCATACCATCATATTTTTTTTCTTCAAATTCTTATATTTTCTTATAAAGAAACCTAGTCCTGACAGTAACAAACACAAGAAAAATAGAATTTCCTGTGCACTAAACTTAGTGCAGTTGTTTGCAAATTAGCGAACATACATTTCAGTGATTAAGTTTTGTTTACACAGACTAGTCATAAGTACTTGCATAGTTCTTTTAAATAAATTGTTAAGTGGATTATGAGCAAAATAAGTAAATGGCTTCTGAAGATATAAAGTCTGCAAGATCACAGTTCATGGGTTCAAGATAAAATAAGTTCAAGTTCATAAAGTAACATTTTTTAAAATCTACCATTACAGATAGACAGACAAACATTTGAATACACAATGGAAAGGTTAAATGAACACTTTGAAATGGCTGAGACGGCAGACTGCAGTACGTATTGTGAGGGCTGCCTCGCTTGTTTGACTGCATATTTCATTTACATATGCACAGAGACGCATTATGAAAAGGTAAATCCTACGTCCATTTACATTATAATACTTATTAAATAAAGATGAAGTGATGATAGCCTAATTGGAGAAGGCTCACCTCTCAACCGTTAAGGAGAGGGTTCGATCACAGCCGAAGATATGCACCAATTTGTTCATTTGTGAACATAATTATGTGCATATCCAATGTCATCTGCCACATAACTGGAGCCTGGTGAATGGCGACAGGCTCGCCACCTGTCACATGGGACTGAATATTGTCTGGCGAAGTGTAGGTGTTATACACCTCTGCCAGCCCCTTCGAGGGAAAAGTGTGACAATATGCATTAAATAAAGAGGCGAAAGTTTGTTTGTGTGTGTATGTTTGTGTTTGTTTGTTATTTTTGCAGACTCAAACAGATTGATAAATTTGCTATGGAAGTAGGTCAAGTTAAAAGTAGACTGTGCACTGTGTTATTCCAGACCAGGGTATATACCCTGGTTTAATTAATGTATTGGCTACTTTTTAACATGCAGATAAAACCGCTGGGCACAGCTAGTACTCTATAAATCTAATAACTCTTAATATCTTAAGGATACTCACTTTAAAATCAATTTTTTATTAACAGGGATGGGGAAACTTTATGGATCAACAAGTCGTTTTCTTTTCTAAATAAATGTTTAATGAGGCTATAAACATGCTGTCCTGCCAACTGTTGCAACTATGCAAACCGTTTTGGTCGGTGTCATGCCCAAAATATTTTATCACATGCCACCAATGGCAAACGTGCCATTGGTTCACCATCCCTGCTATTGAATAAAAGTATTTAAGTATCATTATTAAAGGTATTGTTCCATCAGGAAATAACATAATTTTTTGCTGTAGTAGGCGCTACTAATAAAAGAGCCCATCAATCTATTTGCCAAACAATAATGCTGGATGTCTTCTCTTCCACAGCACCTAAGAAAAGTATCAAAATTTATAGCGACACAAAACGAACGAGTCTACAATCCCCGTGGAATCCACATCACGGATCCCATACTCCGAGGTCTCCGTGTCATAGAAGTCACAGTAATAGATATTCCCAACTGTCAGAGCCCAACAGGAAACATGAATTCTAGGCATACATGACCACCACATGAAAATAGGGAGTTCTTTATGTAACATAGGACTTATTGGTTCTAATGCGTTTTGGGATTGCGGTGCTACTATCATCTTGGTGACCACTCATCGTCATTAACTTCTTCTTCTACATTTCTAACGTACGCGCGCGACAGAATTCTTCTCGTCATTTTTTGTCATGCGAGAACGTGACAAGGCGAGGATACATATGTCTATCTCAATAAAAAGAGTCGACATATCTTTGTCGCGTTGTATGCTAGGCCTGCGCATCTTAGTTGTTACAATCAATCTAAAGTATCTACGAAATATTTCAGCATTCAATGACAGCTCTGAATTGGTTTGTAATTTATTTGCTAAAAGTTAAGGAGCGCTTAGTAAGAGTGCTCTATAAATCCATAGCTCTAAACAATCTTGTAACAAAAATTAAATATGTTTTAAAGTTATAATTAACTCTGATTATTAATCAAGAGTGAATTACCAACATAGATATGAGAATTCAAAAAAGTTTTTCAAAAATTTGTCAATACAATTTTCATTAATATCCTAAATTCAAAATCAAACTCTCACGTACATTGTTTCATTGTAGAAACTTCATATTTTAATGTTAGGAATCGGTCACCAACCTAAGCACCACAATTTAAAAACCATTGAACCAATATCCGTTTTGAAATTGACATGTAGTTTAATGTCGTTTTTATTTGAGTCACTTGTGAAGAAGGCATTGTTAGCAAACCCCTTGTATTATATTTGAAATTGGAATTCGGTTCCATAATTTGTTTTAGAGTCTGGGAATTTTGAATTGAAGTTGCATGCAATAATTACACCTTCACTGTCTCTCTCGTTAAAAAAGTTATTAGAGTGACAGAGAGATAATTTTGCATGTATTAGAATAGGACCCCTTCACTGGTAAGGAAAATATTTTAAAAAAATGTCTATTGATAGACATTTTTTTTAAATATTTGTTACAAAGTAGTATAAAATGAAAGTCCCGAAAAAACACGCTCATTCAAAAAACAATAGATTTTTAATCAGTTTAAAAAAAACTATTCTAACTATTATTATTATGAGCATGTGCTGCCCAATGTTGGGCAAAGCCCTCCCTACTTTCCATTTGGCTTCTTGAGCTACAATTGGCCAGTTCCAAACTAAAAAATTGTAAACCACAGCAACATTTTTGTAATCCATTCGCATTTAGCTTGTAAGTTCTGCTAGCTAAATTGGGCATTGTTAAGACAAGATAGAGTGTGAAATAGTTGGTCGGTATTTCTTAAATGTACCTAAATTGTTGGGTTGGTAGGTACACTCCGGATACTTTTTTCGTGAATGTTGTACAAGACTCAATTTCCATGTATTATTTCTTTGCGAATACATAATTTAAAGAAAAACAAGCAAGTAATAAAATTATTCTATTTCTTCTTACATTGTTAATGCGAAGGTCTGTTTGTGTATTTTACTTCTTAACACTCAAACGGATCGACGGGTTTTGATGCAATTCGGAATGTAGATAGCTTATGGATTAACACATCTCTAAGCTACTTTTAAAAACGTGGGGTGCTGTTAGTAACAAATAAAATAATTAATTTCAATGTTTGCCCAATGCCTTGACAAATGACTCAAAATTATATTTCTGACTGATTTATCTTGCGTAAAAGGACTCCCTGCCAAATGTATCTTCCAAAAAGCTTATTATGTTGTAACAGCTCTCGGTTGTATATAGGTGGAATAAATATAAAGCTGTATTCACATCACACCAGCATCCGGGTCAGAAATGATTGAACCAGCCCTATTCTTACGCTGAGATATTATCTTGGCCATTGTCTGTCTCGTTTGCAAAGTCATAAGAGTGAGAGGGATAAAGATAAATCTCACGCGTCAAAATAGGGCCAGCATGGCGCTATAAGTAAGTCATAGCTCAATAGCATTGCGTTTCATAAAATCTCGCTCAAGTAGTTTTTTCAGGTGATTATTTGATGTAAAATTTTAATTAATCACATTGAAATTGTAAATCGTAAACGGAATGCTAAATTGAAATATGACACATGCAGCACAGTTTACCTGTTTCTCTTGGACAAGCGTGCTCCATCGTAGGACCCATAATTACTTAACATCAGGCGAGATGGCGTCCAAAAGCAAGCTTATTATTATCAAGAATAATGTCACGTATAATGCGACGTGCATTCGAAGTTGTCATTAAAAAATTTGCTTTATCACGTCATGATATACGACTTATATTACAATGTTAATATAAGCCGTAACACGTCTGGGCCGGTCAAGCCGGGTTCGTCTGGGCTCGGAAGGGGATCGGTGGAATGTGAATAGAGCTTTATTATGTCTGACTTTCTAACTTGTTCGAAAATGTCAAAAGCTACTTAAATGGCAGGATATGTTTTTTCTAAATTAATATTTAGTATGTGAATAGTGTTTTAATGTGTTTGTTTTCATTCAAACGGATTTGAGTGTTATTCGATGTAAAGGTAGCTTAATGTATGGACTGTATGAAAGCGGGCATAACCGTAGGACGCAGCTGGCATGTGTTATTGATATTGATTCTGTTGAACCACTCTTTAAACGAAACTATATTGGAAATCACTAAAACTGTTGCCATCTCTTTCTCACGCATTAAAAAAAAGGGATGCAGATAATTTTTACACATAATTAGAGAGTGGTACAACTGAATTGACGTCATCAATTCTCATTGGTTGTCAATCCGCCATTTTTGTTTACATATTTGGACAAGTTAGAAAGAGACGTCAGTAGTTTGTTGTAGCTACTCTAGCTAGATTACAAATTGTATGGTGGCTGTTTGAAAAGAGAGTTGTACATATTCTAGTTCTATAGTTCTACATTATCTGTAGCATGATACTACTAGCGCCATCTCTTGGGTGAAATGGTAGACTTAAGTTAAGCTAATGTGGTTATTGTGATTTTAAATTTAAATCTAAAATTTGTCTCAAGAAATTGATAGCAGTGACATTTTGTAGCTTGTCACTGCTAGCGCCATCTCTTGGGTGAAATGTTAGATTTAGTTAATTTTAATGTGATTACTGTGATTGGTTTTGCAGAATGATTACGGTAGCAGTCAATTATGGGCGAGATTCCACTAGATCTGCTTAATGTTTAAGCTGGGCTGAAATGTCTTATTTTAACGAAAATCACACTAATATTAAATGTTATGTAGTATTACATGGGAAAGTTTGGATCGATGGCTGGATGTTTGTTACTCAATCACGCTAGAACGGCTGAATGGATTTGGATGAAGTTTGGCACGGGTATAGATAATAATAATAATGTGAATGTAGATAATAATATATGTGGATATAGTCTGGAATAGCACATATGCTACTTTCTTTTTAACAGCGGGCAACACCGCAGCGCGCAGTCAGTTAAGTATTAAAAAAAAACTAGGCTCGATCCAAGACTTGATAAAAAAAAAACTGGCAAAATAAGAATGACATGAATTTAGAATGGATTTGAAAATCACATTTAAGATATTTGTCCCAGGTTAGATCTACTCAGATGCTATGGTTTCTCGCTCTGATCGTCCAATTGACATTGCCCAATTGATCGTCAGTGACAGCAACCGTAATAAAACTGCTTTCCCCAAACTTCACTAGATGGCGCTGTTTCACAATTACACGTTTTATTTTTTTAATAATTTATCTTTGCATTTAAAGACGTGGAAGTAATTTAGCGCGCTTTTTAATATAATTTAATTAATATGTGAAATAATTTTAGCTTATGTTTTAAAATGATTATTTAAAGAGAGACAATCTATCAAAAATATTGTCCCAAAAAGTACTTACTTTGGTTTTGATTTTTTAATATAAATGATTTTTTTAGAACGTACTTATCATCAATGCAGGGTTATCGAGATAGGTTGTATTAAGCCATACTCATCATTATTAACAATTTTTACTACGGATCCTACCCAAAATTGCGAAAAAAAAATCTGATGTTCATAAAGCTAGTTGATCGTCGACAAAATATATTGAACTGTTTTTTTTTTTTCGATTTCAGTTATCCCCCCCATTCGGCTAAATACACACTTTCGTGATAACCCTATATTTATGTATAATAACGACATGGTATGTATCATTGTAACGACTATGACAAATGATTTGTATAGCTGTCTCGCTCGCTCATTTGCACATGTGGGGATGTGCAAGCGAGACAGATCTGCATAGGACAAGTCCTGATGGGATTTCGATTTTTGATTTTCTGAATTTTCACCCTACTAGCCTTGTCTCTGTCTACGGCATAAGCCATCAATAATTTCGCGAACGAATATTGAAATGCCAGAATGAGACAGCACGTTCGTGAGAGCAGGATGCAAGCACGTGCGTCCCGCTCACGCACTAATGTCATCAGCCACAAACAATCTTTAAATATCTGATTTTTTTGCCTTAGAAGATAGATAATAAAACTATGTAGATATCTTAATTTTTTTAATTTCTTGGTTATGGTACATTAAGTTTTTTAATTCCAAATTTTATTTGCACGAATGCTTTGTAAGAGAGAACCTTAAGTTGTATTTGATAAGACTCATAATAGTAAAGCTACGTTGAATGAATGATTTTTGTACATAAAAGTGATAATTTCAAAATTGAAATTAACGAGAATGTCTTACCGTATTTTATATATTTAGGTATCATTATTGTAAAAATTAATATCAATTGTTAAAAAAATCGCGTAAGTAACTTACATAATTTTTAATAAATTATTGAGAAAGCACAGATAGGGTATACTATAAAATGATATTAGTTGTAAACGATTTTAAACTTTAAACTGTGTAAGTATAGATTTATTGTGAAATGTATTATTGACATTAAATAGTTATTTGTAATTATTGAATGGCTGTGTTTTGGTTTATGTCATTATCATCATCATTTAAGCTACTGACGTCCACTGCTGGATAAAGATCTCCCATGATGATCTCGAAAACGACCGGTATTGCGCTGCTAGCATTCATTGTGTTAATCCTTCCTACTGATAATATTATAAACGCGAAAGTTTGTAAGAATGGATGGATGGATGTTTGTTACTCTTTCACGCCAGAACGGCTGAACAGATCTGGATGAAATTTGGCACAAACATATGTAGGTTATAGTCTAGAATAGCACTTAGGATACTTTTTAACCGCGGGTGAAACCGCGGGGCGCAGCTTGTAAGTACATACATACGTATAGTCACACTTTTTTCCCGTAGGGGTAGGCAGATAACACTTCTCTCCACTTGCTACGATCCTTGTTCGGTTCTACTTCCATGAGTCCCTTCATACATCGTCGATACGGGTACTCCTGGCCTGGCTTTTTCAAAGCGTCAGTTGATTGAACCTGTTACGTTTTCCTAGGTCGCCTGATACCGACTTGACCAGGCACATCATGACTATAATTTTCTTATTTGACCTATAACTTTAATACAATTTAATATTCAAATTTAGATGCACAATAACAAGTTTCTATTTGAATTTGGAGCTCATTTTTAGGTCCGCCTGACTGTCTGTCTGTCTGTTGTGACTGTCTGTCACTAGGCTGTATCTCGTGAACCGCGGGACAGTTGAAATTTTCACAGATGTATTTCTGTTGCGGTTATAACATCAAATTTTAAAAAACAATGATTAAATATTTGAGGAGGCTCCCATACAACAAACGTGATTTTTTCCGTTTCTAAAGACAATGATACGGAGCCCTCCCAACCCATGGTACACCTCATTGGTTCACCTGGGTGGACCACGACCAAGGAGTCCTTGTTACGCAAGTTCGACTTACACTTGGCCGGTTTTTTAATACATAACTTTTATTACAGTTGGTGTTGAATTCATCTTATGTGAAATATTAACAGCAATAACGAGGTTAAGAAACGAAAACTTGTTTTTTCCAACTTGTAAGTAAGTACTTGATACTTTTATGGTAAAACGTTCTTCGAATTTCCCTGTGGGGTTGTATAATATAACTACTGTTGGAAAGTTGTGTGCATCGCGACCACTTCGTCGTGACCCGACACCCAATCCACACTTGATAGCAAAAGTTTTTTAACTTTCCGTTGATTTGAAAGGAAAGGGAGGAGAGGGGAGTAGTTGAAGTTTTTAGTTCCTATTTACAAGGTAATGGGGGAACGTTTCCGATCAGATACCAAAACTTTCGAACTTAAATTGTTCGCATCTCAGTCTATAATATATATAAATCGAGTAAAAATCCGATCGGAAGAATGAATCAGGCATAAAAAATATGAATCGGGACTGAGATTCGAAAATAATTTGAGTTTAAATTTTTTGTTCAACGTAATCCGGAAATGTTTTCGAATTATTGTGAATACGGGTGCTGGTGAGGATTTTGGGAAGCCGCTGGATGCGGGCAGCATAAGACCGGTTTTGTGGAGATCATTGGAGAAGACTTGTGCAGCAGTGTACGTCTTCCGGCTGAGATACTGAAGCTATGAAGCTTACTGCTACTGAAGGGTAAAAGTCCAATTATAAATGTAGTCGGACCAGCGTTTTATAGAAAACTGACCTTTAACGAGGCACTTATATTTTATTGGCCATCGGCATATGTGTTCATATCACAATCATTCGGAAACGTTTCCAATCGGATTTCAAAAATTTTCAACTGTAATTATTATTACGAATCTCAATCCGAATAACATAAATAAGTTTATAAACGTGATTCATTCTTCCGATCGGATTTAACTCGATTCCCTATTCTAAACTGTATTTAAAAGTAGATTGAGATTTGTTTGAGAGATTGTTGACAGAACTACTGGGTTTTTTCCCCATTAGTTCTGTCCACAAAACAAATGGGAATACAATTCTCACTTATTCTGTTGAGTAGTTCTGTTGTGATCCAAACTATTTACTTCTCCATGCAATTTATCTACTATTAAGTACTGGACTGTTCGTCGACAGGCTTTTAAAGCTACAGAGAGTTTTCTAATGCTGCTGTCACACTAGAGAAATGCCATTGATTACCGCATTCACCGTAGGTGTAGCCACGTCCGTTTCCTTTCTTAGGCACACTACTAGTAGAGTAAAGGGAAATTTTAATTCCCGGTGCCACTACTATTCTGATTGTATTTAAATGCATATTAAAAAAAATTCCGATGATTACCTAATTATCAATTGCACTACTAATACTAAGTAGCAAGATTAACAAAATATTTATTTTGATTATCTCATCTGGAATTTTTATTCCCCAAATCACAGAACTTAAGCGGAGAAATTACCAGTAGTTCTGTCAACAGAATTACTCAACAGAACAAGTGGGAATAGTATGGATAAGTCGGGTGTAAAGCATAGTTTTTTAAGTCACAGAACGAATGGGAAAAATAATCCTAGTAGTTCTGTAGGGCTATTCTTAAGGAGTGAGATTCAATCTCACCATTTGTCGTCCTTGTTGCTGTCCTTTGAATGGTCATAGGTGTGAGAGTAACCAAGATAAAATCTCATCTCATCTCACGGATAAGAATAGACCCCCTGGACTTTTGTGGGATTCGATCGGAAACGTTTCTGAATCATTGTGAATAGCACAGCTACTACTGCTACTACCCTACGACGAAAACCGAACCGGAATACACACGGACTGCATCTGCATTTGTTGAGTTCCAGCCTTCAATGTAGGTACTTTCATAAGAAATGGTTTCAAAGGGCATATAAAAAAGTATGACTCAAAACAAGGGGCAATACATACACTACAATAGATGGACATACATTTTTTTAAAAAGAAAAGAGCCGCGAATATACAAGTCATAAAATATAGGACCCCAATTCTGTCTATAACTTCAACGGAATTATGTCAGAGCCAAGTGCCAATATCGCGCTGCCTGTTCATTTCGGACCACCAGCCCGCCGGAGCCTACAAGCTATAACCTCACGCACTAGCGGATCCAGGGGGGTTGGGCTGGATCCGGGGGATGGTTGCTAATGGGTTCAAGCCCCACCAAAAAGGATCTTAATGGCACTCTACAATAGTTGAAAATGTCTGCTTGCCTAAAAGTTATTCATTTATTTATACCTTGATAGGCTTGCGTTTGGCTACCATCACAAATAATAAGCAGTAATACGGCCTACGTTGGAACTAGAAATCTTGAATACGTACGAAAAGTTATTTACGAGTATTTAAGTATAACTTCTCAAGCTTGTGTTTCGCTGCCATCACGTCAGATGATAAGCAGTAATACGGTCTACGATGGAGCACGCTTGCCTAGAAGAAATAGATTCACATGACATTTTTGAAGGCATTCAGATACGGCATAAGATAGACGTAACCTTTATATCTAAGACGTAACCTTAATTACCCTTACTTACCTAAGTAAGGGTAACTAAGGTCAAGCCTAAACCAAGTCTCAGCTACCTTGATAAAACTTACTTTCACTTAACTCAAGCCCCCCAATCCAAAATCCTGGATCCGCCACTGACCTCATGTACTTAATTAGAGTATGAGAACCAATAAAATGTTTTTACGACATTTAGAATTACACCCCTGGATCAAATAGGGATTCGCGAAGAAGTGATTGTTTTTGTTTTATATGCTTTTGTAATTACTTACTGGCGTTACGCAGCGAATAATTACATACTCGTACTTATACTTACCTAAATGTCGATGTGTTCAGGTATGGACTCCAAAATGACTCAAACAATTTTGATGACATTTTTAGATAATCTTCAGGTAAGGCTAGCGGACGATCCTGTGAAGTTTGGTAGCGATCAGAGCAAAAAAAAGATGAATTTATACAGGTAGGTACAGAGGATGGGAAACGCTGGTGAAACCGCTGTAGGTAACTAAGTAATTTTTCCCTTCTCTTGCTCAAAAAGTCGACGTATTTCGTAGACGTATAGTACAATGACGATTGTAGCGTACCAGAGCGAAGATAAAATAGGATATTTTGCTCTAAGGGTTTTTTTTTATCTGAAAATGGAACTAAAAACGGGTCCTCTTCGGTAGAATGCGCGTATTGCGTTGCGGCTACAGAAAATTTAAAAAAAAAAACATATTGGCGTTGGCGCCAAATCTTTAGATTTTTTTCCAATTACAAATTGAATTGGTGACCGTATTTATTAATTTTTAATATTGGATTACTTACATTTTTTTTCTCGCAATCGAGATAAAAAGTTTAGTGTAACACAGTCATGGGGCTAAAACCCATTATAACACGGTCTCTATTTACTCCTTCGCTAAAGCTCGGAAGTATAATTACCTGGTATACAATGGGTCATTTAAACTCCTCGTACAACAATCACTTTACTTTTTACACATTACAATTTACACTCATGGCTCCTTACTAGGTTTCTCTGAGTCATATCATGGTATAACAATATTCTCCGCCAGGTATAGCATTCGGTCACGTGGGCAACACGTAGTGACGTCAATCGATGCTTGAGCAAGACCGAAATAAGTCATTTACAAATAGTTCGAAAGAGACGGATGATGATGACGAGTGATGTCATTACGTGTTTGCTCCCGGAATGCTAGATCTTGTTTTTTGGATCCTGATTCAGAGATGCCATGGAACATACACGAAGAGAAGGACACCTAGCACCCAGGCCCAGAGCAAATGAGTAGGAAGGTATTTAAAACTTATCATATAAACTACCCGGCCGGAAAATGGGAATCGAACCAGGGATCTATAGCTTTCAAGATAGACGCGCCAGGAGAGTCGTGAAATTCAATTGCCAGTACCTACTCTTAAGTTCCTTTGAAAAATAAGTAGGCAAGTATGCTTAGTCCTTATACCATAGAAAAATGTATGAAAAATGCAGTTTCCATTTGGATACGCTCGCCAAGGCCTATGAAGGCCTATAAACCATGTTATCATTGTTGTTTGTTATCATTATTTGCTGTCATAGTAAAAACAATTGTTTTTGTGTTTTTACCCGACTGCACAAGAAGGAGGGTTATGTTGTTTGAGTGTATGTAGGTATGTAAGGTTGTAAGAGGTTTCTTTGCCACGCCCTACTGCCTAAGCTTGATGGATTTCGACATTTGAGGTGTCAATTGAATGTTCTTTACAGTGGAAGTGACACAGGGTACAACATTTTACAGCCGGGTTTTTGTTTTCCTTTTGTAATGTAACTTAACACACCTACATTTTTTTATCGAATGCGTCTATATATTATGTATTTTTCTGTAGGGAACAAAAATAATAGCCAAACCAGCAGGTAGGTAAGTAGGTATTATTATGTAAAGTAACTTTTTTACACGTGTACCTAAGTAGTCAATAACACAACTATTGAGTAGGTAAGTATAACGACAATACCTAAGAGCCCAATCTAAAATGTTTGCATACTAAAAGGTTCTGAATTGACTTCTGAAGACAAACAGTGTTAAACTATAATAATTAAATACAAGCGCTCAAGTCGAAGTCGACAATTGATTAATAAACTTCGCAGCGACGACGTACAGAGCGCGCAGCTTGCAACGTAGTTAGGAATAAGGCGCAAGACAGACAGAAAGGACGTAAGACGCGGATGAGACACGGACGGGACGCAGACGCGGCGGCGTAACTTTAGAGCTAAAACACACTTAAGGTGTGAGCGTCAGAAGAAGAAATCAGAATTTATTGATAACTCCTATAGTTACACGTCACATGGACATATCAATTAACGTTTCAAATCCACTAAATGGCTAATTTTCATACAAATTTGCCGGTTTGGTTCATACAAATCATGCAGCTATTGTAACGGACTGGAAACGAGCTGCTTTCGGTATGACGCCTTTTGTAGAATTTCATAACACAGAAACCAGACTTGAGCACACACGGACCCCATCTGTCTATCTGCATTTGGTGTGCTCCAGCCGTCAATGTACTTTCATTCAAAATACACAAAACACATACAGAGAAGACGGGGCGCGAAAACGACCCTTCTCGTTTTGTCATCGTCACGCCTTTCCTCCGAAGGAGTTAGCAGAGGTGTAATACAACACCTACACTCCCAGTATGCAGTTGCAAATGTGACAGGGAGCGAGAATGTCGCTGTACACCGGGCTCTAGTCATGTAGCAGATGACATACAATACGCACATATTATGTTCACAAAATGAACAAATTGGTGCATGCCGTCGGCTGGGATCGAATCCACTCCTTCTGGCTTGAGAGTTGGGCCTTCTCCAGCTACGCTATCATCGCTTCTTCTTTTGTGTGTAGATGAAATGTCTCCGCTCCGTTCGTGTCTCATCCGCGTCCTTCGTCTTTTCTGTCTGACCAGCGCCTTACTCGTAGCGCGACGATCGCGCGATTAACCGCACGTAAGCCGACGTTCACGACTTAGGTTTAATTTATATGGCCGGCGAGTCAAGAAGAATTTAGTAAAACCATAAAATAAATAGTAAACTGAGCTTTACATGTCACAAAATCGAAAGTTCCCTAGATTTTAAGCCGTATTTTGCACATTAGGTAATTTTACCTTGGACCTTTTTGACTTTTTGACGTTTATAAGTGTATCTTTGATACCTAAATTGAATAAAAACATTCTGACTTTGACCTCACTGTGAAATTCTCCTCGAATCACCTGTAATTTAATTAATCCTTAGCCCTTAACTCTAGTAGGTACACTGTACCTACATAGTGTGAAAAGCTTTGCCTGTTGCAGCGCGGAAACAGCCAAACGTCAAAAACATCTACCACTTATAATACTTACTAGAATTTTTTGAATGACTTCTAGTTTACATTGTTTAATATTTAGTATTGTTACTGTTTTATTTTATTATAATATCAATATATGTAATTTGAAATAAATGATTTTAAATTTAAACTAAACCTTATTGTTGTTTTTTTTTTTCGTATTGTTTTGACGTGACAACGTCTTATAATTCGATAGAGCCGGCTGCACGCACGAATAAATGCGGCGTTACCTCGCTCTGAGGCGTTCCATGTAAGGCTTGAAGTGCAAGCGAGAGCGCGGAACGAGCGACAAAGAAGCACAATCGGCCTTTGCGTTCGGCAGCGTTCGACATCCGTCTCTCTCCTACTTGAGTGAGCACGTTGTCACGTTCAACTATCGTCAGTAAACCGACTTTACAGACAACCATTTTTTTTTTAAATGTAACCGCGTAAAAAAATACATGGTTACGTTTCTCTGAGCACTCATTATAAATTGAACTCATTTTCAACATGAAAATTATTATAATTATAAATGATTACATTGTAATATTGTTTTCAATGCATTGATAGAATCAAATTGATCAAAAATACATTCTATAATTTTTTATTCAATATAATAGTGTCGCGAGCGAGCGACATACCGCCTAACCAAATTAAGTAGGTACTTACATGATAACTACTATTTTCTACTAGTTGCGCCTCGCGGTCACACAGGGATCGTAAATTTTTTCGGGATGAAACCTACCCTACTTTTTTCTACACCCTTGACAATCGTGTATGCAATATTTCAAAATGATCAGATAAACTCGACTTTCACTTTTATAATAATTATTAGTTAGGATTATACTAATAGGATTATGATGATTTAAAATTGATAAAAAAAAAGTGAAAACCTCCTCCTTTTTGGAAGACGGTTAAAAATGTAAATGATAACACGAAAACTTAAAAACATTTCCGATGCTATTTGAAAGAAATACTTTCCTAATTCTCTTTCTACGATTTCAAGGAACAAAATTAAAATGCGCAAACAAGACAACCTATCGGCCAGGCTGCTTTGCATGCAAAGTACAACTGGTTTAAATATTAAAGAAATCTTTCTGATGAAAGTATTTTACAAGAAAAGAAAAATATTCTAGACCTGAGATGGAATAAAAACTTGAGTGTTCTCAGAAATGCGAGTGAAAGAATAAAGTTTTTAAAATAAACTCCAACTGAATAAATAGTTAAAAATGGTACGCGAGAATTGTTGAGTTATACAGGCTGATTGGAATCTAGACCGTATTCTTTCAAGTAGGGTTTCTATCAACCTCGGTTAGGTTTGAAGCGTTACGTTCATTCAGCATTTTTTATAGGCAAGCTAAATTCGGGACAGGCTTTTATCGGCAACCAAATATCAACGTGTTCGCAAAGATTCTAACTAATATTTTGAAAATTGTTACTTGAACTAATATCTAGTGTATTTTAGCTGTAACCTTGCAATAAGTAGATCAAGGAATAATATTTTTTTATTAAATTTTTAATATTTTGAATTAGATTTTGAAATCTTCCAAAAAAAACTTTAAGCAATTCGATAAATGAAGCTAATTTAATAAGAATAATAAAATATTAAAATTAGATTAAAAATATATCATATTCCTTGAAGTACTTTATGCGACGTTAAAACGGAAATACAATAGATAAGTATCTACTAGTTCAAGTAAAACAATTTTGAAGATAAACTTCCGCAAAGTAACGCCTGATTCAATCAACTAATATTATGAATGTGAAAGTGAGTTTGTTCGTTTATTTGTTTGTCACCCTTTTACGCCTTTGCTACTCAACTACTCAACTAATCGTCATGGAATTTGCATACACGTTGCCAGAAAGGAAGAAAAGGACATATGGTACTTTTCATCCCTTAAAAAACGGTTTCCGTGAGACCGCGGGTAAAACTGCAGGTCACAGCTAGATTGATATAACATTTATTAAAACACGTGGGTTCAATTTGCTCTAACCGACTGGACTCTTTATGCCTGGCAACCTGAAGATGAGACAGGAAATGGATAGGCAATCAAACATTTTCACAATCATTTTCACTATCTACTCGTATCTATTATCATTATATAGCTTCATACTTTCGATTGGTATATCATTGTAGAAGTACTGAAGTGGGTGCAGTTTGCAAAAAACAAAAAACAGTTCTCGATCCATCCTAATTCTAATTAATATTACAAATGCAAAATTGAGTTTGTTCGCTTGTATGTTTGTTTGTTACACTTTCAGGCCTCAACTACTCAAACTATCATCGTGAAGCTTTGCGTACACGTTCTCCAGAAAAGAATAACCTATACATAGTAATTAACTAATCTAAGAATAAGTAACGTTTTAGTATAAGCTGTTTAGTAACTTAATTACGTAGGTAAATAATTAAATCACTTCGGCTTGATTTAATCCCCCCTTCTTCCCCCTTGATTCGAAGATTGTATCCGCCCTCCAGTCCATGCCAAGGGTGCTACAAAACAATGCCTGTATATAAGTACGTCTTTAGCCAAAGATAGAACAGATCCATTGTTTATTCCACTCGTATTCCTTTCATTAATATAATTTGGGCGCAACAATTTATAGAGCCATTTACTTGATTGTCCCTGCTATTGTAAATTCGAATTAGTATTCCGTGAAGCTTCCGTCTTTTCTGGGCTGCCAGATTAACGAATAAAATGGCGCTAAACTTAGATAATGCGCTTTTTATAAGCAGACTCTTCGAGCTGTGAAAAGTCTCCGCTGTCGTGAAGTACCGCGGAGAACAGTAAGGCTGCGTTTCCACCAGAGATGTACGAGGAGGCGTAGCGAGGGATGTGTTTGTTAAGAATCGCTTAATTTACCTAGTCTCAGCACTGCTCCTGTTTAAGGGCCCGGCCAACATTTTAGACTAACTTCGCAATGGGTTTCTATTGCCATTTTAGCCTAAAAGGAAGAGAGAAGAGAGCAAGTAAAGATCCTGATCTACAGAGTGATAAATTGAAATTTTAATCAATATTTTTTATGATTTTCGTACTTCAATCATTCTTAAATAACTAAGAATCTCCCTTGTCTTATGATTAATTTTAAATCTAATGATGTAGACAACATCTCCATGTAAAGGGATTTATGGTTAGCTTTGTCTATCTTTAAATAAATCAATCAAAAGTGACCCCTAACAAATGCGGATATTTTTCATAGCTTTATTTTACGTAGAGGTTTTTTTTTAAAAAAAAAAACAAGAACAGCTATAGATCATTATGATATTCATCATATTATGGTCATATTTTGACCAATAATTTCCAAGAAATTTGATAAGCGCGTTTATATGGAAAATTCAGAGCATCGCTTCGCTAAGCTGTTTAAGGGTTCCCTTAAACGGCTTAGCAAAGCGAGGTTATTGTACGTACGAAACAAGCAAACGATGTATGCGACAGTTGGACGCGAGCGAGAAACTGCTAGCAGTCACTAGACGGAGTTTGTTAGAGATGTGGAAAAGAGCTCGCTAAATACCCTCGCCTCGTTTTACAGCGTCGCTAATTATTCTCGCACAGCTCAGCGGCTTAGAACATCTTTGGTGGAAACGCACACATTGATTCACAGCTTGGTTACGCACCTTGCACTGCTTAGCTAACTTTCTAGCATATCTTTATTACAAACGCAGCCTAAGAGTAGGAGGCGGGTGGAAACTGGTAGTTCAAGTTCTGTGTTTGTATTTGGACTGACATGAAGACGTTCAAGCCACTGAGACACTACACTAGTCGCTCTGTAAGCTGGGGGGCTATTCCTGCGCTTGAGATGAGATGAGATTTTATCTTGGTACTTCTCACACCTATGACGTTTCAAACGAGAGCAACAAGGACGGGAAAAGGTGAGATGAAGAAGACCCCGCCGCTGTCTGTCTTACTCTACAGGTTTCAAATTTCACCAGAATCGGTTGGGAAATGCATCTCAACCGTTCTCTCAAAATCTCAAATTCTCGTGAAATTTTGTGAGCTGGTTCGATAATTACACAGATTTTTTTTTTAATTCAAGAGAATAAGTAGAAGAAAGTTTTTCTTCTTGTACAGGTTTCTTACTTTCTAGGTAAGAAAGGCGACCTGTGGAAGAAGACAGCCGGACAGAAATCTAGACAAATGATAGCATTTTTATCGAAGCTGAAGCATTGACAATTCGCTCACTCGGTCAGTTACTAAAAGTTGCGTAAATACTGTACGTAAAAAGATAAGTAGGTTTTTTTATTCTAAAGGTAACCTATGGATATTTTAACATATGGCTATGGTTAGTTGAATTATCTCGCTGCAACGCTAGCGGTGCTGTTGACATTTCCAACTCGGTTATTAGATTCGTGTGCTATAATTTACTGGGTTATAGGTAAAATCACCAATAACCTCTTAAGGGTTCATTAATAATAGTAATGACAATATTCGGGACACTTGCACACAAGGTCGTCTGACCTCAAACTGTGCAAAGCTATGGCGACCAGAGACTGATATAATACATTTATATTTTCAAATACATTCTTAAATAGATAATTAACACCCAGAATAAGAACAAACACAAATGTGCATCACATGTTTGTTTGCCCTAGGTGGGAATCGAACCCACGCCCCCTAGCTCTTCAGACTGAGCCACCAAGACAATCATGTACTCATCAACATGAACAACTTTTACTACGAAGTCAATCCTGTAATTGCGAAAAAAAAAACAGCTGTTCCATACAAAAAATACAAAATGACAAAATGTATGGAACAGCTGATTTTTTTCCGCGATTTCAGAGTTCGCCCCATAATAGTAGTAGTTCATATTGATGAGTACAATGAACTCGTTAAGAGGTTTTTGATAAGTTACCTATAACCCTGTATAAAATAAGTTAGGTAGCTACTTAGGCTACATTAAGTTTACCGAAAATTCGAATCTTCAATTTTTCGAGTTCCTGAATCAATTTTTTGTAAAATAAAAAAGCAAAGGTATGTACAAAATGTAGGTCGAAATAAAACCACAGAGAAAAGCCATAAAGCAAGCACTGGCAGCCCATAAAAAGTAGATAGCGATATTTTATTGAATCAAGTAACCAGCCGGTACTTTTATGCCTAAAGGTAACTAAGCGTTCTCAGCGATCCTGCTCGCCTGAAACAATATTTTTCCTTAGGCTTTTCTTCAAATGGGTATGTAGCGTAGAGAAAATTATACATACTTATACGCCGATTAATGAATAGGGATAGGATGGTATGGCGACAGGCTCACCCCTTGTCACATTTGGGACTAAAAATCGTCCAGCGAAGTGTGGGTGTTGTATTACACCTCTGCCAGCCCCCTCGGGGGAAAGGCGTGACGATATATGTATTGGAGCCGTAATAAACACCATACTCTTTGCAAGTTTTATTAGCTGCGTAATTTTTATTTAGGTTTTCTTTTGACGTGATAACGACAAATAAATCGATGAACGTCGGCTGCACGCAAGAAAAAGGTTGACTCATTGTCCCGTTACACGAGAGCGAGAACGCTACACGAGCGAGCGAAAGGCACGAGCGGCTTGTGCGTTCGGCTTGTGCCGCATCTATCTCTCTTCAGTGTGGATAAATATCACTGTAAAGGTTACTCCTAGACGGGCCATATTTTTGCTGTAATACTATATTAGTAGGCAATATAGCGACAATATTTTGAGTGTGATCCAGCCATTATGCATTGCAAGCATGGCTTAGGATGACCAGTTATCGAGACACCCTCTTAGCGTAGAAATTCCGCCAAAACGTACTAACCGTTTCAAGTCAACTTTTTTTGTAAGAACTGTAGAGGTGTGGAACTCGTTGCCTGCGTCTGTCTTTCCACCTAAATAAAGTCCGGGAGTGTAGTGAATAGGTATCTCCTAGGCAAGCGTGTTACACCTGCGATCACGTCGACGCTTCCCATCAGGCGAGTCAGGGGTCAAACGCATGCCTAGTCTGTGTAAAAAAAAAGACAGATGTATGTTAAAACATAGCCTTGTCACGTTCTCACACGACAAAAAGTGACGAAAAGAATTTTGTCGCGCGCGCATGCTAGGCTGGCAGGCTACTGTCAGCATTTTTTATTTTTTATATTATTGGCAACTGGATACAAAGTCCTTAATGCCTAACTTAGTAATTGTCATGTCTGATAATGATGATGATGACATGATTTCAGTAAAGCCGTAGATACTTTACTGAAACTGTAAGTCGAGTTTTGTAGAGAACACGAAAAGTAGCATTTCCTAATGTTTGTATCATTTGCCCACACTCGTGCACGTTAACGAATCAGCAAAGGTTAATAATCCACAATAATTACACTTTAACACTCGAAGAATCACAAGTTTTAGAAAATAATACAAAATCACGACACCATCTTTTCGCCTAAAACTCCGCTACTGTCAGCAATATTGTTAGTATTGCCAGGCTAGTATTGTAGTAAAATATGGTTCGTCTAGAATCACCCGCAAATACTGCTAGGCGCTGCCATCTCAATGTACTGACTACATCTATTCCCCATATCTATTCTGTACATTCAGCCGACTGACTCTCAACAAAATCCCTCCCTATCTAAAAATGAAACTGTTCAAAATTCATCCAGCATCGTACCGAAACCTGACCATTAAGTTGCTGGCAGCTTTCCAAACGTTTCCTTTGTTTCATGTGATTCGGGCTAAATCGCTGGCTCGATCCCACATGGAGACTCCTCAGAGTACGCTAGAGGTGCTATGCTAAAACTTTGAGGATCTAACCCGTTCTATTACTAGGTAGGTTCAACTGGGGCGAATGCATCTGTGGGGATATTGTGTCTTTCGCGATTTACTGACAAACCCTTCACAAATTAGGCGCCATTTACATCTTTTTTCTATCTTTAGTTGCAATAATCTGTACAAGATGGCGTTAGTTGCCTAATTTGGGTTTGTCAGTAATTCTCGAAAGACGCAATTACCCCCACAGACGCATTTAGCCCAGTTGACCATAGGGTCAACTGTGCCATTTCTGTATAGACATAAAGAAGCTATCATAAGGACAGGTCATGATACAATACAATACGATACATCTTTATTGCACACCAAAAACAAAGGAAAACAAATAAAGAAAATATTAAAATTAAATATCATTCGGCACTACAAGGGCGGCCTTATCGCATAAAGCGATTTCTTCCAGGCAACCTTTGGATGGACAGGACAGAACGAAATATGACAAACATGATCCATTTTGTTAAGAGTTTAAAGTAAACTTTGCTGCAGTGCTGAAACAATAATTACTTTAAAACTGTTTCTTTGACCAATCTCTAGTGTATTTCCGCTCAAAAGTAAAAAAAAAACTCAGGTTGGCCTAATAGTAATTGGAACCCGTATTCATAGGTGTACTTAATGCGACATTAGAGCGGAAATAGTTTGAGATTGGCTTAAGAAATGGTTTTGAAGATGAACTTCCGTAAAGTAACGCCTGATTCAATCAACAATAATTACTTCCTTGTACAAGTAGTGTGATATCGCAGCACATACGATAGGACATTTTTGGATAGCTATTTTCATTGTTATTGTTATCGTCAACGTTGTTGTTGTTAAGGTTATTAAAATGAAACGTTGCAGGACAGACATGCCAGAAGCTGCATGATACAAAATATTCAAATTTTATTATCTAAACTCTGAATTCCAAAGTCTCAAATTCACAATGCAAATTCAAATTAAAGTGAACTCGTTGGCTATAAAATATGTCAAAGTCAAAATTGTTGTATTCAATTGGGTATCAAAGGTACACTTATGAACGTCAAAGTTTTATTTAAGCCTCGACCGCCTTGTTCGGAAAAAGGTAGAGGTCCTTTTCAGTCTGGTCTCCTCTTCTGAATAAAAAAATAATGCGCTTCAGTTTCTTGTCTGTTCAGAAGAACAGACAAGAAACTGAAGCGCATTATTTTCATTATGCAGTCACAAAATAAGCTACTAATACCGTTTGATAGATTAATATAGCGTAGTCTGAAAAGCCTGCAGAGACTAGGAATTTTAAGCACCATTTCACTGATTTGTTTTCAACGGGCTCCGTATTATGAGCCGTTTGTTGAGGAGCTAATGCTATCATACTTACCTGGCTAATAAATTTGGGAACAGGTGAGGATTAGGGAAATGTAGATAATGGCTAGTAAGCATTTTCTCTAAATTATGATCTTATGCCTTGGCGCGTGAAGTCATCAGTTTATAATCATACTAAGCTAGTGTTTAGTGTGTTAACGAGTGTTTAGTGTGTTGTTGTAACTTCTCTATATCTTATATTCTCTATCTCTTCCCTGTTTCTTCCCTATCTCTTCTCTATCTATTAGACTATCTCTTATATAGATATAACGGGTGGTTAAACTTCAAGGGCCGATGTTGATTTTGAATAAAACACAAACTATTTAGGAAATTATTGTAATTTTATTTTATTATGATATATTGGTATTACTCAATTATGTATGGAATAAAATATCGGCCAAATGGGCGCCGCGACCACGGCGGCACACCTCCATCCGATGGTCCAAATTTTCGATGACCCTGAGGCATAATGGAGGTTCTATGCCGTTAATGTGCCGAATTATCTCATCCTTTAGCTCTTGAATTGTTGCTGGCTTATCGACGTACACCTTTTCTTTCAAATAACCCCAAAGAAAAAAGTTCAACGGTGTCAAATCACATGATCTTGGCGGCCAATTGACATCGCCATTACGTGAGATAACACGGCCATTGAATTTGTTGCGCAAAAGAGCCATTGTTTCGTTAGCTGTGTGGCAAGTGGCACCGTCCTGCTGAAACCACATATCGTCCACATCCATATCTTCCAATTCGGGCCATAAAAAGTTCGTTATCATCTCACGATAGCGAACACCATTCACAGTAACTGCCTGACCTGCCTCATTTTGGAAAAAATACGGCCCGATGATGCCGCCAGCCCATAAACCGCACCAAACAGTCACTCTTTGTGGGTGCATTGGTTTTTCGACAATCACTCTTGGATTCTCATTCGCCCAAATGCGGCAATTCTGTTTATTGACGAATCCACTGAGGTGAAAATGTGCCTCATCACTGAAGATGATTTTCTTCGAAAATTGATCATCCACTGTTGCCATTTCTTGCCACCATTCTGCCCATTCACGACGTTTGGAATGGTCAAGAGGCTTTAGTTCTTGAGCCAATTGCACCTTGTAAGCGTGTAAATGCAAGTCTTTATTTATGCATAATGTTCATCAACGACGAGCGTGAGAGGTGCAATTGTTGGGCATACTGAGAAAAAAATGATACGTATACGTAGCTCTCCGTAAGCCCATTACCACGTAGCTTGCAATTTTACACGTACTACGTGAACTGCATAGGTTATTTAGTTGTTGCATATTTACTAAAGAAGATACATACTGATGCGCAAGTAAGAGTCATACATCTCGAGAACGGTCACTCAGTGAAGCTCGTACAAGGATGCCGCATCATTCTTAATGGTGTTCCTACAGGAATTTACGTATCCGGCTTGATAACCTCGTACACAAGTACGCGGCTACATTTTAAACATAATAAGCGTTAATCGCTTAGGTATTATGTTTAAAATGTAAATTCACTATGTGCTTACAAGATAGCGTCTCCTGTTACTCATGACTGGATTATACATATTGGTCGGACGTAACTAGATAAAATAATCCGTAATCAATAACGTTTGGATTTTGCATAGAATACGCCTAGTTCATAATTATATAAAAGCTATGATAGCCTAGCCGGAGAAGGCCCGCCTCTCAAGCCAGAGGGAGCGGGTTCGGACCCAGCCAAAGGCACGCGCCAATTTGTTCATTGTGTGAACATATGTGCGTACTATATGCGTATATGTCATCTGCTACACGACTGGAGCCCGGTGTATGGCGACAGGCTCGCCCCCAGTCACATTTTGGACTGAATATCGTCCGGCGAAGTGTGGGTGTTGTACACCTCTGCCAGCCTCCTCGAGAGAAAGGCGTGAAGATATGTCATAATTCTATACACCACACACACACACACACACACACACACATTTTAACACCTATATCATTATATTTTGTATGGGACAACATACTGGACGTAAGCTGCTACATTAGACGTATTTGGCGTACTGCCCTTGTGTGGGACTACTTATAGGGCGTAAACAGCTACACCGTAAGTGTAAGTGTAAGTGTAAGTGTAAGTGTATCGTTTTTGCATAAGATTACAAAATGTACGGACGCGGCCGCATTTATACATAACCACGATACTGTTCCTGTACTGCAATACATAGTACATAAGCGGCGACATTATAAGTATTCGGTATACTGCCCTTGTGTGGTATTACTTATTGTAAGTATGCGGTAGCAAACATACTACGCAGTCCCGATATTGTTAAAGTCGATGTTCGATTTACAATGGCGACGACACATTTAACATTAAAAAAAGTATTTTAGGGGATTCTAATGGGTTCTGGGTTCCATTAAAGAATTGATATTTTTGAGTCGTCGATGAAGCTGATGGCAACCAAATGTCTTGTTCTGGTCCACTCCATTGGATAGAATTTGGGTTTGTACCTACACAGCTATCATTACAATATTTTATCTTTAGTTTCAGTAAAGTATCTTTTCGAAAAAGTTACAGTCATTATTATAAGCATTGACAGTTTAAAGGTTCCTTAAGATGATTTTGACCAGCTTGTAATGGCCATGGGGAATAAGAATTGTAAGACCTGCGGGAAATCTTTCATAACTCCTAAAAATTGCCTCAACAGAAACACTAAATACTCGTAATTATCGAACGTACTCCCACTATGTCAAGAGAATCGCTTAAAAAATGTGACCGGTACTACTGGAAGACAAAGATCCGGACATAAATCGGACATACGAAAGTATTTTTGTCGAAGCTGAAGCAGAGACGCTTTGCTCGCTTACGCTCGCTCGGCACATTAACAAAAGAAATAGGTAGGTCATATGAAAATATTGTTAAGTACCTATGCCTCAACTTTTTCTGTTGGGATGGTTGTGTTTGTGGTGCTATAACAGTAGGTAGGTATAGGTATCTATGTCGGAGTCTAAATTTATATTTTTGTGTTCTCCCATCTACATCATTACAGATGATCTTCTGTCCGAGGCTTTGTCCTCGTGGCCTACACGAAACAAATGACATATTTACCTACCTATTTTTCTTTAGAAAGAAACATTGTAAGTGCTCTCACTACCTCTCAATTGAATATGCAAACTGACAATAGGTAGGTAGGTACCTACCTATTCCAAGCAAAGCAATAAGTAAGTACTCGGTAAAACTCGAGTTCTCGGTAAAACTAAAATAGCCTCTGTTAATAATTGCAAACATTAGTTCATAATTATTATCAGATAAGAACATAAATCACAGATGCACCACAACCTCAGACAAATCCCTAATAGGTAAACAGTTCCGTGCCTCATTCCCGCGCTCCACCGCACGCTCTGCCGTGTAGGATTTTCGGAGCCCAAATTATACTCTGTTTGGTGTATTTATTTACACGTTAACGGGGACTTTCAATAAAATCTGCATACTCTGATTGATAAATACTCAGGTCTAAGCATTTAAAAGTGCGGCAACCTCGCAACTCGTGGCCATGTCAGCAGAAACGGGACCTTTTTGCGTCGTGGTAGGTATTGATTTTGTTTGTGAGTTATCCTTGTTTGCGACTACGTACATAAATATGCGCTTGCATTTTGTACGTAGGAGGAGTAAGTCTTGTTTGGCGGGAGCCTGTTTTATCACGTTTGCGGTGTTGCCAATTTGGCTTTTTTTTGGCAGTTTTTGGCAATTTTTTAGATTATTTAGCTATCAGCTAGATATCTCAATGATTCTGAATGCATAAAATTTGTTTGCCATTACTGAAAAATAAAAAAATGAAGGGAAATTAAAAAAAATGGTGACACGGTAATGTATTGCACGACGTGAAATTCTCAAGCTCATCGTTGGGAGTCGAAGTTTGAACCCACGTCATACTGATCATAAACCAGCTGAACGCTTCATCCATTGAGATATCATCGCTGCGTGGGAAAATAATTAAAATAAATTTTATTGGCAAATGAATAAGGCGTGCAACGACAAAATCTTTTCAGAGGAAAAACACATTTTACGTACTTATTAGGTACTAGTAAGACAGCCGGTAGTAACATGGCCTATAAACGGTCTCAGTAGATTCTGAGATCTCGCTTTGCTTGGTCAATAATTCGTCTTTAGTCATGCAATATCATGAAAAAAAAATTGCGACATTAGCTAAATTTGCATATTTTTGGCGACTTCTTTTTGTCTGAGCGGCAAAACTGATCTGTTCCTTCTCGACTCCAGGGTATGTGTGATCTAGCCCTTTTCAAGCGATACGAAATTTTACCTTATTCTTACAATTTTTTTTTTTACAAAATTTGAAAAAAATAAATAAAACTAAGTATAAATAAACTATGTTTAACCCCATGATTTGTGATTATATTTTTAACCCTTTCTAGCACCCCTTTATATGGTAAAATTAGCTAAATCTAGCTCTTTCTAGCTTGTCCGACTGCCTCTTTTCAAAAACCAAGGTGGCAACACTAGTCTTGTGTAGTGAACGAGTCGTGAACGGTCAAACAAATAACTACGAGTGAGAGTTTAGAGTGTTTTCCTGTGGTAAATTAATGACATGATATGTTTAGATAATGTTGTGAGTGTTGTCAATTTGTGTCGGATTAAATTAATTTACGAATTAACTTTGAAACGAATTAGAAAAGCAGCTACCTACTCGTATCGTTCCTGCATTGTGTCTTTACAACTTCATGTTTTAAAAAACTGCCAGACGCAGGCGCAGACACGGACAGTAGCAGGAGTTTTAAAACGCGTGGGATGCGACAATCTTGTAACAGTATTTAAAGGTAAGTTTATTTATTAAATCAAGCGTGTACGTACCTACGTAAAAATCTTTGTAGTACTATGAAAACGACGTTAGTGTGCGATCTACGATCACAGCCTACAGCCTAGCTAGCCTATTGTCTTGGTACCTACCTATCACATATGTGTTGAATTGATAACCACTTTTTTAGAGTCTCTTAAATTGTCAGTTTTAGAATACAAAAAAGAACCACATACAGTACCATATGAACTCTTAATAATTATGTTAAAGTGGTGTTTGATAAAGAGTGTAGCTTAAAAACATTAGTAGTGTACAATTTTACTGTGCACGTTACACACGGTTGACTAGTTTTATTACATTTCAGGCAAACTACGATGGTCTTCTGGAGAGCAATTTTACGTGAAAACTGACGAGGACACAAAAGCTACTGACGGAAGTGTTACAGAAGAAACTTAGTCGGCTAATAACCTAACAATCATATGGAAAAATCCGGGAAATCCGAGGAATTCTATCGCCTGGCTTCACACATCTGCTTCTTGTAGCTTTTCCCACCTTGTAAGCATATTTCTGTTATTCATATTTATGTTACTCAGGAATAGTGTAGCTTTGTATTGGTGAAAGAATATTTTAAGTTTTGAATCGGACCAGTAGTTCTGGATATTAATCCACAACAAACAAAGTCAAAATCTTTACTTCTTTGTGATATATGACTGAAGATGTATTTATTTTTTACTTCTTTTTAACCGACTGCCAAAAAGGCTGTATGATTTTGTGTGTATGTTACGTGATTACTCTGCCAATTAGGAATCGATTTAGGTGATTCTTTTTTTTTTGTTAATTTTACTACAGAGGTGGCCCCATATATATTTTATCGGAATTGGGTTGCGGTTTTTATAAAATCAATAAATTCCTATCTAAAAATTGTTTACAAAATGCAATTGGGATGACGGGAAGTCGGTTTTTTAATTTAAGACATTAAAGGTAATTAATGTAAAATAAACCACCATAACAGACCAACATGTTCTTTATTTACAGCTGTTGCAAGAGTTTCGTCGTATGCACCCGAACAGTGACGACAGCCTATTTTCGACTATAACCCTGAAAAAACAAGATGTCTTGACTACCAGAGATTCGCGGTCGCAGATGGTACGTTAATACATGATTTATAATTAAACATAATTATGTACTGTAATTTGCAGTCAGACCAAATAAAGCTTTAATTATATTACTATTTAAAAATGTATAATGGTATATCTGACAGTAAAAAGTGATGATAGTCTAGTTGGAGAACGCTTGCCTCTCAATGCAGCGGGACCGTATTCGACTTAATGTCAACTGCTATATAAATTGAGCCCGATGTATGTTACTGGCTCGCCCCCTGTCAATTTTGGAACTGAATATTGTCCAGCAAAGTGTAGATGTTGTAATACACCTCTACGAGTCCCTTCGGGAAAAGGTGAGACGACAATATTTAAATATTAGGTACTATTGATCGATTATGTAAATACATGGGCTAAATTGATGTTATTCAAATTTTACAGATTGATGCTGCTGCCATTTGTCATCAATATACCACCAGCACGCAACCTCAAGGACCAGCCAGCTTAGAAACCCTCGGGTGCTGAGATCTGTGATGGCTTTCTATGAATAAATCCTTTAATAATATAATTTTATTTTTATTTCTATTATAGCCAGATATTTAGGCTTACAAGTGCTTAATAATTCCAGTAAGTGTGATGTTAATTGGTTTGGCTGTGTATAAAAGTACTACTTGTTCGTACCTATCTAACTGTTTATAAACGAGTTTATTTTAATGTTACAGACTAAATCACGATGCTATTTAAATGAAATCTTCTTTTGTGTTTCAGATACTTATCATTATGTCACAGATACATGACAGCTTGGATCCTCACACGTTTGATACTGGTGTTTCGTACGTACACCTTGGTGTTTGAAACGTAACGTAATGCTTTATTACAGTTTGACACCCCATGCTAATATACTGGTTTCTCATACGCAACCAAATACCTAGGATTGCAACATTACAACTAGGCACGGCGCACGTATACCGTGTGTTCATGTTGATGACATATATATTCTGGGATATTATTGTACTCATCATTTACAACATTTACTATGGGGCCCACCCTGAAATCTCGAAAAAAATCTGCTGTTCCTTAGAAAAATTCATTGACTTTGGACAAAATGTATGAAACAGTATTTTTTTTTCTTTGGAATGTTAGGGTTGGTTCTTTAGTAAAACTTTTTCAAATGATAAGTACTATGATATCCTAGAATATGTATGTCGTCTAGATGAACAACCGGTATATGTATGGCGTGCCAAGTTGTAATGTAGCAATCGTATTAGGTTGCGTAAGAGACACCAGTACATTCGTATGGAGTATCAAACTGTAATAAAGCAGTACCATTACGTTATGTATCAAACACCAAGGTGTACGTACGAAACACTAATATCAAACGCATGAAGTTCCAAGCTGTCATGTACCCGCGTCATTTCAATAAGTATCTGACATCAACCCGCATATACGAGACACCAGTAAAGTACGTATGAGGTTCTTAGCTCTAATGTAACCGAGTATTTATGATAAGTATCAAACACCAATCCAAACGTACACGACACCAGTAGAATACTTATGTAGTTCCAAAATGTATAGTACCCGCGTCATTACGTTACGTATCAAACACCGATTCATACGTACAAGACGCCAGTATAATACGTATGTGGTTCCAAGCTCTAATGTAGCCACTCCATTACGATAAATATCAAAAACAAGTTCATACGTACGAGGAACCATTATAACACCTATGCGGTTCCAAGCTCTAATGTAACCGCGTCATTACAATAAGTATGAAACATAATGCCGTGTGTATTAGACACCCGTATCATACGTATGCGGTTCCAAGCTGTATTGTACCCACATCGTTACAATAACTACCAAACATAAATCTATATGTACTAGACACCCGTATCATACGTATGCGGTTCCAAGCTATAATGTACCCCCGTCAATACGATAAGTATGGAACATCAATCGATACGTACTAGACACCCGTACCATACGTATGCGGTTCCAAGCTGTAATGTACCCCCGTCAATACGATAAGTATGGAACATCAATCCATACGTATGCGGTTCCAAGCTGTAATGTACCTG
Organism: Peribatodes rhomboidaria; assembly: GCA_911728515.1. Taxonomy (NCBI): domain Eukaryota; kingdom Metazoa; phylum Arthropoda; class Insecta; order Lepidoptera; family Geometridae; genus Peribatodes; species Peribatodes rhomboidaria. Next base: position 8,434,738 of record OU452190.1, read on the forward strand.
CGTCAATACGATAAGTATGGAACACCAATTCGCATCATGACAGTTGTCATGAAGCGGGCTACGTAATGCTTGTTACGTACGCAACATGAAGGCGCTTACAAGCTTACGAGTGGTATGTTTTTGTCCAGACGTACGCAGCGCGTCTCATGATTTACGTAGCATTTTTTTCTCAGTGCACGACGACGAGTTGAGGTGGACGGCTCTTCAGCCACACTATCGCGAACAGCAGCAATATTTTCTGCAGTACGAGCTGTACGAGCATGCACTGGTGTTCTCACATCTTCTACAGACCCGGTTTGCTCGAATTTTTCCACGATTTTTGCGATTGTACGCACATTTGGACGACCAAATTGACCAAAAAAATCACGAAGTGCACGATATGCATTTTGATTTGAACGCCCATTTTCATAATAAGTCTGGATAACTTTAACACGTTGTTGGATTGTGTATCTCTCCATGGTTCAAATTGAGTAAGTCTGAAATAGAGAAATCTCAAATAAAATTCGGAAAAAAACTTGGCGTTTAGGTGTGGTTCACATTCAACATCGGCCCTTACAATTTAACCACCCGATATATATATATAGAAATCTAATATAGATATATCTATATATGATATAAATCTTAGACTATAATATCTTAAACACTGTTAAAAACAACACTGATGGCAGCAGCACGTCGCCCGCATGCGGTTAGCACGCACGCGGGCTGCACGCCCGCAACCAATCCGCGTTCCACGCGCGTGCTGCCCGCGTGATAGGAAAATATGTATGGAATCATAAGATGCGGGCAGCCCCCTTGTCAGGAAAAGGGAATATACGACTGCCTCGGTGGCTCAATTGGTAGTGAACCTGCCTTCTGAGCTTGAGGGCGTGGGTTCGATTCCCACCTAGGGCAAACATTTATGTGATGAACATTTGTGTTTGTTCTATGTCTGGGTGTTGATATGTATTTAAGTATATATTTAAAAATATCTAAGTATGTATATCAGTCTCTGGCAGCCATAGTACAAGCTTAGCTTAGTTTGGGGTCAAGAGACCGTATAAACAAGTTGAAGTTGAAGCGTCACCGCGCCTGAACTTTATCCACGTCGAATTATCCATTCGAGCCACTTGCACTGACTAAATGAATTGCCTAAATCCTTGCATTAACTAGTAACACTACTATAATCTGCTCCTAGCAGGAGTTTTGGCGGGAACCGAAAAGATGGTGTCGTGTTTTTGTATTATTTTCTAAAACTTGTGATTCTTCGAGTGTTAAATTGTAATAATGGTGGATTATTAACGTTTACCGGTTCGTCAACGTGCACGAGTGTGGGCAAATGATACAAACATCACGAAACGCGATTTTTCGTGTTCTCTACAAAACTTCACTTAAAGTTTCAGTAAAGTATCCATAACTTTACTGGAATGGGAAAAGGGGAGGGATTCATCGTCTTCATCATCACCTCATCATCATCATCCCATCATCTGTTACTGAAGGAAAAATTATTACTAAGAATCCGACTGAAGGACGAGTATCCATGGTCATGAATAAATTAATAAAAAAAAAAACTGCTCCTTGCAAAATATTCGCTTAACGGGCAGCTAATTGTGAGCTAAGGAATCGCTTAAGATTCGTGTAAGAAAATGTGGGTAGGAGCTAGCTAGAAGTAGTTTAAACTAGCTAAGTAAGGACTTAGGCAATTCTTATGTTCAGTGCAAGTGTAACTGTATATTTCAGGCCTAAAGAGTATGTACTTACATGTATAAATGTATATTCCAAGCGAATTCCAAGTTAACCTTATAGCGGTCGTTTTACGCGTAAATGCGGCTGTAGCGAATAAGGAACGAATTTAGAGTAAGAAAGGTTGTGAATAATAAATGGTTATAGAACATTTATTGCTCGTAGAGAGCCAGCCGGTAGAGACTGTTGCCGCGAACGCCCGCAAAAGTGTTCCTTTGGTTAATAAAAGCTTTTTGACCAATAGGAACGGCGTATCGGAGCTTCGCGGGCGTTCGCGGTAAGTCTGGTTCTGGTTAGAGAACTTGTACCGTAGATTGAATAGGTGTTCGTATCCGATTACCGATGTCAAGCAACGGACGGCACGGTCAATCTTCGGTAGGATGGCCGCGGGTGGCTTTTATGACTGCACTACCGTGGTTCGGATGTCCCGATAGATTGTAGGACCCGAGTGTTAGGTGTATGCTGCCGATTAGAAACTAGGTGTCTTTAAGTCTTGAGTGAGTCGGTTTATTTTTCTTTCTTTTCCTAATTTGGAAGGAAAGAGACATTGTACCTAGTAGCGTTCGTACACTTTGTACGAACGGAACTTATTTGTTACTGATCGGGAAGTACCTGCCAGGGTAAGTACCCTTGAAAATAAAAAACTACAATCAAACCGTTTTTAAGGCAAATTAGGTATTAAGTTTAGGTATTTCCTTGACCACTACTAGTGACGATAGCACTGCTGACGTCATAACCTTGCAGATAAGGCGTTGCTACTGAAGCCACAAATTTGCAACAAGTCTGATAACTGTACTCCATAGTATCCAGTGAAAAAACGTATTACACATTCGATGGAAGAATGGTTAAAAACCTAGTTGTGCCGTGTTTAACCGCGGTTAAAAGGTCCATTCATTCCTACATACTAAAAAACAATATAAGCCTAAAATAAACCAAACAAAAATAACAAATTACAAATAATAAACAGAGCTCAAGTCAGTATCCGCGGGTAAAGTACCCAAAAGGCTGGCAACGTTACCTCGCTGAATAGCAATGATAATTCGCTGACCGAGGTAAGCACCAGCCCTTTGGTCGTTTGTTCTCTCTATCAGACGCTTTGACAGCTCATTGAAGAGCAAACACTTACATACTTCCGCACTTTCACATTTATAATATCAGTGCGATAGTATAATTCACAGCGCCCTGTGGACAGCTCTATATCGAGCGTAAAATTAAATGAAAAAGGAATTATTAAAAAAAAATTGACCGAGCAACCGCGAAGCACGAGTGGATTGTCTCCGCTTCAGCTTGGCCCAAAATGCCCTCGCTGTCCAGCCGATGTCCAGCTGTTCTCCTCTACATTTCGCATTGCTCAACCGATTCTCGTGAAACTTTGTGACAATTCATTCGCGATTCAGTTTTTAGAAAAAATCTTTAAATTTAAACAAAAAAACATATCTCCACTAATTTGAATAAATTTCAAATTGGCGGAGATATTGTACGGGGGTCGAAATTGCAAAAAAAAAACATTTTAGCCATTTTGAAAACGCTTGTGAAAGACAGATTCGCGAGGTCTTCAGCTCATAGAGCACTCTCTACCACGTAATTTTAATCGATATAATATTAGGTATGTGCTACGTACTTACTAGATTTCACTATCCGAACACAAACTTTCGACAACTCTGGTGCACTGAAATCCTTGAACCTTGCCTTAGTCTGGTCCCGACACGCGTGCATTGTGGTTGTGTACGGAGCGGCGCTAATTTACTGGAATCAAAGCGTGAACCTGGACGGACGTAAATTAGCGATTCAGTAGTTATTATTTCAGTATATACTCGTACCTACAGTAGTATTCAGTAGTCAACACTGCAGCAAACTGCGGTCAGCCCACAGTGGGCAGCCCCACAATTCATTAAGTTGGGTAACGTTTTTTGTTTGGTTCAGCTCCTCTAGTACGTTGTACATTAATATATAATTCTAAACAGTAAAAAACAGTCTACAAAAAAAAACATTATTTTGTTTTAAGACCTTATAAATGTTATTTTGTTTAACCTGTCTACAATAATTTTAAAATATTTTTTTTATTTTATTTTTTTTATTAGGTTTATAAGTAAGAACAAAACCAATAAATAATTAGACCCACAGATTATTTTCTGCTAGGCACAGAATACTCTATAATACAGATGCTAGGTTATAGAACCAAAAGTTATTTGAAATTTGTAATTAATTACCTGCTTGCTTTTCTTCTTAAATTAATTTGCAATTTTTTTGATAATATTTATTTGGTAGTTATTTAAGCTCATTTTCCCATAAGTTTAGTCAAAAAAATGATATAAATGGAATGATATTCATATCATTCCATTTATATCATTTTTTTGACTTCATTGATGATATTCATATCATTCCATCAAATTAACAATAAACTGTCCTTAGATAGGCCTATGATCTACATAAAGCTAATTGTTTCATGAATGAAACATTCTTTCCCCTCTGATCAAAAACAAAACGTGTCCCTAGATTTCATAGAAAAGTAAGGTTGCAGAAGGGCTAACAAGCTTAAGCAGGTTTTTTTATAGCTTTAAGGCGAAAAAAAAATTGTAACTAATGTAAGTACATATATAAGTAGCTGCAACACGTGGCTTTACTCGCTATCCTACAAAGACTGAATTTTTTTGTCAGACTGAAAAGGCAGTCTATTCGTAGAACCAGGATTTAAGCTATCTCCATTTTTATAATAGTTATATATATATATATTTATTATAAATGCGAAGTAAAAAGGAAGTACTAGTGTGTGTGTGTGTGTATGTGTGTGCGCGCGTGCTTGTGTGTGTGTATGGTAGGGGGTTTTTCTTTTTTTCCTGGTGGCTCTTATTTTTCTGTTTTAACGATGCTTTATTGGGGAAAAGCGCAATTTTCGTAGCAGCTGTGCTTCGTAGTACGCTACGTATACCTACGTAGGTAGTAGCTACCTGCTATACTGCCAGAGGGTAAGCAAAATTCAGCTTCAAAAGCTATGAGGAAGCGTGGGGTGAGATTTTTTTGTAAGTCAAAATTGATTTTGAACCTTACTTAATTAGATAGAAATCAGTCCTACCAAAAACTATTATTAGTATGAAATGATCGTCAGTTAAAATGCTCTATCTAGATACTCCGTTTGTGAAGGTCTTCTTTCTTACAAAAGTATAAAACTGATTGGTGGAAAAACATCAGCCATCATCAGACCAGTTGAACCAAACCAAACCTTTGAACTTTACAAAACAATAGAACGCAAATATATTACAATACAATCCCACTGTAAATCCCAACAACAACTCCACTTTTCCAATTCCAATAGTTTAACGCAATGTAACGTGAGTCAGGATTGACACTATCGCTTAACATACTACAAATATAAACAGTGTAACCCGGCCTTGACCAATGCTTTAGTAACTCGCGTATTTATGTTTTGAGCTCCGTCAAACAGACTCACAAACAAGCGACCATCTCGCGTGTTCATTATCAAGTTATCAATAAACAAAGCGCGCGTTATCACATCTGCGAGCTCTAATCTTTGGTTGGTGGCGGTAGACGCGTGCGAGGACGCGCGGGCGCGAGGGAGCAGGGGGATATCGGCCCGGCCGGTCTCGAACGAGCCTTCAGTCCGCGCCTGACCTCCGCCCCGGACGCACGTCGCTTCCAACCGCGAAATCAGTCCAAGCGTGCGCCGCCAAAATAACAATTCCTAAATTAAATTGCTTGTGGAAACCCGTTTCGCGACAGTGTTTTGCTTTCCACGTGCCTGTGACGTCACCGCCGCACCTGTCAGCCTGTTTTCGCGGGCGCGTCAATAAGGCACCCCACGTAAGGCGATCTATTTGAGGGCAAAACAGAATTTTCACTGGTGTGGTAAGTACACACGGTCCAATATACATTAGTGGTCGGCCAATTCTGTTAAATTACGAGTGCTGGTGGATAGTGGTGCTTTATGTACAGTTGCTGGCTTATTGTAGTTGGTTGGCTTCATCCCTGTTAGCTATCGGGTCCAGTCGAAAAATGATCATTTGTTTGTGAGATGGAAGATTATTGTTTCGCCGTTTCACCTTTCTAGGTACTGCTAATCGATTTTGCACCGAAATAACCGGACAAACAACGCAAAATGCTAATAAACAACGTAAACTAAGAATGGAATATTTTCCCTAAGCAGATAAATGTAAGTAGCGTTTTCCTATCATTGTCATAAATAAGATGTAATCTTTGCATCAGCTTCTCGACAATAAATAAGATAAAATTCGAAGTTCTGTTTTCATGCCTAGTTTTTAAGTACGATTCAATGTACAGAACGTATCAACGATTGATAACTAGGTGCCAGTATAGTTACCTATTTCTGTAGATAGGTATTATGTGTTATGAAACCAACGACCGCATGCGTTCGCGACTGTAGGTAAGTAAATACCTACCTACCTAAGTTATTCACGCATTGAAAAACAACAGCGTAAAAAAGTCATAGTTGCTATCTTTTCTCACGTATTGAAATGGAAAGAGATGCAGATAATGTTAATCCTGTCAGGGCTTAGGTATAGAGATGTACAATTCGACATCAATGTCAATGTCGTAAAGTGACAGTAAAAATGTCCAAAGTATCATCATAGCTGATTCTACTTTGATAAGGGCGTTCTAGAATCTCGCGGTTATTAGATGAACTATAAAAAGTTTAGGAAATTGTCAATTTCCGGATTAGGTACGATACCTACGTTTCTATGAATGAAAGAATTAGAAAACACTAAGGCCCACTTCCAGAAGATACGGAGATAAATTCTTGAAGGCAGGGTTAATTAACTGAGAGTAAAAAAGTTAAGCCAGAGGGAGCGGGTTCAAACTCAGCCGACGGCACGCACCAATTTGTTTATTGTGTGAACAAATGTGCATATTGTATGTCACCTACATGACTGGAGCCTGTTGTAAGGCGACATGCTCGCCCCCTGTCACATTTGGGACTGAATATCGTCCGGCGAATTGTGGGTGTTGTATTACTCCTCTGCAAGCCCCTTCGGGGGAAAGGCGTGAGTAAGTATACCTATGTTATAAATGACACTCTAAAGGAGTGTTAACTCAAGGCTAGCTTTTAACTCTTCGTCGCGCAAGACGATTTATCAGTTTAACGTCTGATTAGCAGTTAACTCTGAGTTAAAACGATAAACTCGAGCTTCTGTAAGTGACCCTAAGATCCCTTCTTAGTTTTTTCACTGTCAAATTACAAAATCAGCGAGCCAGTTAGCGAAGAAATTAGAAAATTGGTATAAAAATTTTACAGACTCGGATATTCATCTCAAAGCAGCATAAATTTATGACAATGAAAATTATGAAAATATGAAAATACCTACCATTTCCCAAAATAAAAAAAAATAGGTAAGTAAGTAAACGTATTTATACAATTGGGTATCGGAGAGACACTTATGAACGCCAAAGATTTAAAAATGACTCGGAAAAAGAGCCACTACCTACCCAGAGGAACAGGCAAGAAACTGAGGGACATATTTCAAAAACTTGTTTCACATTCTGGCAACTTAGCTAAGCATGTGTTTCATTGTTTAATACCTTGGAAAGTTCTTCCACCCAAGCAATGTCTTAAAAACGTCTAAATAAGTCAGTCAAACTCCCACGCCAAGAAGTCGATACCTATAAGCGTTGACTGTAACGAAGATACAGACTCCTTTGATGTTCGAAATATGCAGAGGCGGATTTTCCTTATGACTTTCTGTGTACCGGATCGAAGGGCAATGTTTCCAGAGAAATTGCTGGGCACTGACCCCCTTAGCAATAAACGTTGTACAATGCCACAGAATAAATAACATGGTATTGCCTTAGAATAGCTAGACAGTGTTTTGTTTTCCTTTTTCTTTCCTCTAAATTTTTGAATTCTATCGAAAAAGACAAAACACTTTATAGCTATTATTGCCAAAGGGGAAAGACATTAACAATAAATATTTAACATCTCAGGGCGAAAACAATGCATTGTCGCTCAGGATTTTTATATTCGATGGCAAACGTGACGCTTACCATCAGGTAGCGACTTGCTCGTCTCGTCTCTAAGTGTTTTAAAAACTGACTAGGTCAAGGGAGCTCGATATTAGGGCCGGCCAATAGAGGAAACATACATGGATGTGATGTGACCAACAAACTTGGTAAGAGAGAAACATCAAGAGAGATAGTCCGAAAAACATAGATCATCCTGATTCCCGACGTATGCAATTTTGGAGAGAAATTTTCAAATTAAGCTTAGTCAATCAAATTAAATGTCTTTATTCAATTGGGTTTCGAAGAAACACTTAAGTATGAACGTTAAAGTTATAAAAATGACTCTACCACCTACGACAAGAGTCGTTACCCAGAAGAACAGGCAAGAAACTAAGGGGCATATAACTTTCAAAAAAATGTTTTACAGTATTTGGCTTAAAACTAGTAACATCAAATATTTCCCTCTTGGCTACTTGACGGAAGTGGAAAGCTCCAAGCGCATTTCTCTTCTAAATGATTACATTTATTAAATCCTCTTAAAGTAGTTTTTAATTAAGTAGAAAGGGCAGCTGGGTACCATACGCCCCAGGGCGGCCGAGGCAGCCGAGACAGTCCGCCCCTGGAAATACGCCCACATTTCATTTCTGCGTGGTTTCCTTATGAAGGGTTTTAAGTTCGTTTTCGTCCGGAGTGTTTAGATGTGATATTTACAGGGTAAAGGCAGAAAGGGTATTATTAGCCATCCCATCCTTATGATCTTTATCATTTTCTATCACATTTTATAACATCGTCACGCCTTTCCCCCGAGGGGGCTGGCAGAGGTGTAAAACAACACCTACACTTCGCCGGACGATATTCAGTCCCGAACTTATGCATGCTGTGCTTCCTTAAACAGACAGCACATTTAGCTTAATTAGTTTGTAAGAAAATAGAGTATTTATGAATGTAGCTGTAAAGGCCTTATTAAATAAATAAACAAATAAAAATAAAAACGTAACGGGGGCGAGCCTGTCGTCATACACCGGGCTCCAGTTATGTAGCAGATGACATGCAATATGCACATATGTTCACACAATGAACAAATTGGTGCGTGCCGTCGGCTGGTTTTGAATACGCTCCCTCTGGCTTGAGAGGCGGGCCTTCACCAACTAGGCTATCATAGCTTCTGCCACATTTTATAAAGCTCCTAAAAGCGGAGGCTGACTGAAGTTGGACCTTGTAAGTCTTGTAACGTGTCAAGCACGCGTATCTTTTTGCCGTAACAGTTCAATTCAATGAGCCGAGCCGTTCGCCGCGAAAAAAAACAAGAAAACCTCTCGGGTTTTTCGCAGTCTGTTTGCAGTATGCTCGCTGCGAGCTCCGAGTCAGGTCAGGATGCTCATGGCGAACCGTTCGCAGCGAGCGCCATATCATCGTCATTACGTATCAAGGCTCGCCGCGACTGCGGAACTGTTACGCATACATGATACGAGTACGTTACCACGAAATCTTAGTATAGGAGGACAGATCACGGTTGCCCAATAAAGTTAGATTCATTGGGTTATATTCTATTACTACGTATTGAAAAGACGCCACACATCACTACTGTGCTCCGTTGCAGTGCAGCCATCCAGCCACACTTCACTTAGCTGCTTGCTAGCTCTCGAGCGCCCAAGTCGTGTTTGTTTTAAACAAAAAATTCTTCAAACGCATTAGAGACACCCTCGTATGCGCTACGATATTGCACTAAAAACTAAAGTAAAACGCAAAAAAATACTGCAGCAAACTTCAGTTTAAACTCAAAAAATAGAATGTAACCTTTCCTTATGATAGCTTCTCTATACGTAGGCGTATTTTTATTTTAAACAACAGTAAAGAAAATAAAACTATCTTTAACTGAATTATTTTCGAAATATGGATTCCCAAATGTTATATTTCGGTATGCGGACGGACTGATATTTGGAGTCATTACGGACGATTTCTGAAGCGCCATTTTATTATCCTGTCAAACAAAGTGAGGGTAGTAATAAAACACATATTGATGTACCAGCTGCGCCCTGCGGTTTAACCCGCGGTTAAAAAGTATCCTATGTGCTATTCTAGACTATAATCTATCTCTGTGCCAAATTTCATCCAGATGTGTTCAGCCGTTCTGGCGTGAAAGAGTAACAAACATCCATCCATCCATCCATCCACTCTTACAAACTTTCGCATTTATAATATTAGTAGGATTACATAGCGGTCTAATAATAAAATAAATTAAATTAAATCACACGAAAAGTGCTGAAGACATAGAGATGCTCTATTTTCATGGAATCACCTAGTAATAGAGTTCATTGCAAGGTAAAATTGAATCAATCAAAGCAAGCTGAATTAAATTAGTACTATCTACCCTAAACCTTGTCGAAAGCCAGGTTAATATCACCGGGTTTCACAAACAAGGATGTGGACGGCTATCAGCTCAGCTGTCCATAATATCATCATGTCAATCATATTCGTAATGAAAAGGACGAGCAAGTTCGTGACCGGAGAAGCGATCTAGGGTTCTGTTTAATTTACCGTTTTGTACTTTACTTACTTTATTATGTGTAAAGTGAAGTTAGCATGACATATCGTCATGCCTTTCCCGGGAACGGGCTGGCAGAGGTCACTTCCACCACACCCACCCTTCCCCGGACGATATTCAGTACCAAATGTGACAGGGGTACTGAATATCGTCCGGGGAAGTGTGGGTGTGGTGGAAGTGACCTCTGCCAGCTCGTTCCCGGGAAAGGACAGGGAACGAGCCTGTCTCTATACAACAGTGAATGCAGTAGGTTTATTTGTAGTGATCTTAAAATTAATTTTCGGAACTGCTGGCCTTTTTTCACATATTTTTTTTACAAACAACTAGAAAGTTATATAGTCACTGAGTGTCATATGTCATGTGACAGGAGCAAAGCAGCAGGCATACGAGCTAGTATGAAACGTTTTTAAAACAGAACGAATCTATGGTATTGTACTTAAGCCTAGTTTGTGCTTTGATGTCACTGTTGGTTACATGAAATTGAGTAATAGAATTTTATAGCTGTCAAAAGGTGGGAAAAACGACCCACAAAGTTGTTTCAAGCTCGGTATAGGAGTTATAGTGAAATAAAGATGATTCTAACGACATGCTATTTATATTCATCAAAATCGGTTCAGCTGCTTAGCTGCTACGAGACATACATGCATACATAGCTTACATAGGGACGGACATATGTACTCGTACATACGCAGCTCAAACACATCCTCATTTTTTTGGGTTTCACCGCAGTCCGGTAAATATAAATTAAAATAAAAAAAAACCCCCGACACAAATTTTCATCAACACCGATTTTTATCAAGCATACCTAAGAATACTCCAGACATCACCTCACTTCACCTTTCAAACAAAAAAGAACACTCCCGACTAATTCACTTTTCAAACAAAAAAAAAAAGAAAATTAAAATCGGTTCATCCGATCGGCAGCTACGATGCCTCAGATAGACACATACACACAGACACGTCAAACTTATAAAACCGCATCGTTTTTGCGTCGGGGCTTAAAAACATAATAGGCTACAAACCAAGATATTATAGCTAAAGCGCTGGCCAGACAGGAAAGACGTAGAACAAGGATGCGAGACGGACGTAGCGGAGACATCTACACAAGAAGCATCGCGTCCGCGCCCCGTCTTACGCAACACATACAAATATATATTAAAGAGACACTACGTCTGCGTCCCATTTGCGCCTCGACCTGGGGGCTATTCCTACGCGTGAGATGAGATGAGAATTTATCTTGGTCACTCTCACACCTGACGTTTCAAACGAGAGCAACAAGGACGATAAAATGTGAGATGAAAATCTCAAATCTCCGAATAGGGCCACTGGAGGGCTATTCCTACGCGTGAGATGAGATGAGATTTTATCTCGGTCACCCTCACACCTATGACGTTTCAAACGAGAGCACAAGGACGATAAAATGTGAGATGAAAATCTCAAATCCTAATAGGGCCTACATCCTTTCTGTCTGTCTTGTCGCTAAGCGCTCACCGGACGTAAACGCTCCGTATTTTCACTTAACAAAGCACGGAACCCTAAAAATCTCGTATCTTATCTCCCTCTCAAAGTAAGCCTCTTTCGACGAAACATTTATCAGAAACACTTGTAGATATCACTCGAGCGAGTTATTTCTATGAGTGAAAATTTCCGTAATAAATGATTATTGTTTTGATCTGATCAAATGTGAGGGAACTGGAATGTGCTTAATTGGAACTAGTGGCTCTGGGAGAGCTGAAGACCTGGCAAGTCTGTAAGCCCCAAAATCCTCCATTTTGAAAAAAAAATCCAAAAACTGAATTGACAAAAAACATAACACAACATATGGTTACGCCTTTGCCTGCCTGTCTCCTGCCTGCCTTGTTGTACACCTCTGCCAGCCCCTTCGGGGATTGGGCAGAGGTGTACAACACCCACACTTTGCCAAACGATACTCAGTCTCAAATGTGACAGGAGGCGAGCCTGTCGCCTTACACCGGGCTCCAGTTACGTAGCAGATGACATTAAGCAAGAAACAAAAACAACAAAAAACAATTTAATTATTGAACTTGCTCAGAAAATTTCTCGAGAATCTGTAGAGAAATATAGCGTATAGGTATAAATTTGTATAGAAAGACAGCTGGACAGACGGCAGACAGACGTACGAAACTTCGGACGGACTTGGGGGCGTAGGTTCGAATCCCACCTAGGGCAAACATTTATGCGATGAACATTTGTGTTTGTTCTATGTCTGGGTGTAAATATGTATTTAAGTACATATCTATTTAAAAATATCTAAGTATGTATATCAGTCTATATACATACTTAGATATATACTCGTACATACTTAGATATTATATAGTTTGCTTAGTTTGGGGTCAGGCGACCGTGTGTGGAAGTGTCCCGAATTTATTTATTTATTTATAGAAAATTTTAGTTTAATAAAATGTTACTCTATGTTATTAGCGGTGATGGCCTTGGAGAAGGCCCGGCTCTCAAGCCAGAGGGAGGCGGTTCGAACACTTCGAACTCAGCCGACGGCACGCACCAATTTGTTAATTGTGTGAACATATGTGCGTATTGTATGTCATCTGCCACATGACTGCAGCCCGGTGTATGGCGATAGGCTCGCCCCCTGTCGCATTTGGGACTGAATATTGCCGGCGAAGTGTGGGTGTTGTATTACACCTCTGCCAGCCCCCTTGCGGGAAAGGCCAGGTGGTTTACCAGGTGGTAGGCCTTTTATGCAAGGTACGACTAGGTACCACCGCAGTGCCAGATATTCTGCCCCCAAATAGTTATGCGTAAGCGTTACTTTGTTCCGGTCTGAAGGGCACTGTAGCTAGTGAAATTGTTGGGCACATGAGACTTAAGAACTGAGGTCTCACAGTGATGAGCGCAGTGCAGTGCAACCAATGACTTTGTAAATCAAAGCGATGGGTAGAACTGCAACTGTTATGGGCTGGCATCACGCTTACCATCAGGTGAATGTCTAGCTCGTCTCATCACTTGTTTTAGTAAAAAAAAGGCGTGACGATATGTTACAATGTTACTTTACCTTGTGTGACGCCAGCATACTTTCTACCTAGTCAACTATTTCACCTAAGGTTTTTTGGCAATCTCTTTGGGACCATAAGACTTACTCATCCAATTTCCAAGTCTTATTTTCCACATCAGCTGCGTCCATTTTGAAGCGGGATGGGACTCGTTCGCAGTTTAGGGTGCGTTTTTACTGGACGGACGTAAGAGATCAAAGTGCGAAAACATGCGGGTAGGAGAGACGAAAAGTAAGTGGAGGATAGCGGAGAATGCGGCTACTAATTCCGTTTCTTTACCCGACTGCGTAAGAAGGAGGGTTATGTTTTTCGAGTGTATGCATGTATGTATCTATGTGGGTATATATGTACTCGTATGTATAAGGTTTGTTTGGCACGCACTACAGCCTAAACAGCTTGATAGATTTCGACATGTGAGGTGTCATTTGAATCGTCTTGATAGTGGAAGTGACATTTGGTAGGTACAATATTTTGCAGTCGGTTTTTCTGTTTTTCTTTTAATAATGTTACTTGTTTCGTCTTGATGTATTTCCTCCTCCTGACTTCACTACCCACTACACGTAAGTACAAGTACAGGAGTCAGCACGCCTGTAATGTTAAAATAATATTTTTTCTATTCTTTGCTACGAGTATTACTTCGAACTAGCGTAATACAGTCTTATTGTTCGACTGTATATCTCTCTTTCTGTATCATCTAACTCCGTCTTGAGCCAATCGAGTCCAGCAGGTCTAGCAAACGCACCCGGACAACAGTTTGTGGACTCTTTTAATCGAGACAGACGTATGTTTACTCATAGCCTTGTCACGTTCTCGCATGACAAAAAGTGACGAGAAGAATTTTGTCGCGCGCATGCTGTTAGGCTAGGTCATACCCGCGATTTTCACGACTTTTTTTTTCCACACACGGTTGCCTGACCCCAAACTAAGCAAAGCTTGTATTATGGCTGCCAGAGACTGATAATTAGATATTTTTTAAATACATACTTAAATAGATAATAACACCCAGACATAGAACAAACACAAATGTTCATCACATAAATGTTTGCCCTAGGTGGGAATCGAACTAACACCCCCAAGCTCAGAAGGCAGGTTCACTACCAACTGAGCCACCGAGGCAGTCAAAACTTTGGCGACACATTTGGCACGATGACCAATTTACCAACAATCCGCTTACCTTATTTTGAATATTTTGCTTTGTAATGTTTCCTCCTCTTGTATCCATCTCACTGCAAACGCAGCCTAATAGTACAAGACACGGTCTATTCAACCGGCCAACTAATCTACAGTCGAGTGGGGCAGCACCGTCGTATTTTTTTTAACAAAACTGAAAAGCTTCCGTTGAAAATTTTTTGTTCCATCATTTGGCCAGCTCTACTTTTTAAATTGGTAGAGAAGGTATTTTCAGGTTATGCTCCATTGCTTTTAGCTTGAACGAGTAAAATGAGCTTGCGTTTGGTTTAAGAGACGATTTCTCATTTATGCAAATAGTAAGTATGTTATTTCAAAGCACTTGGCTCTTCCTAAAGCTTTATATGTAGCGCTGATAGCGTAGCTCGATTATGGGTGTTCGTAGCCGACCACCCTTGATAAGCAACGGATGACACGGTCAGTCTTCAGATGGGTGACCGCGGGTGGCGTTTACAACTGGGAGCTACCGTAGGTCGGATGACGCGTTCAATTGTAGGCCCCGGTTGTTCAATTTTCAATAAATGAATTTACAAATTTCAAGTTCTTGCTTGCTTTATTTTAAAAACAGTTTCATCTTGCTAAAGCTCATAGCGTATTTATATTATGGGTGTTCGTAAATGATCACCGATGTTAAGCAAGTGTAGACACGGTCAGTCCTCGGATGGGTGACCGCGGATGGCATCTGCAACTGAGCGCTACCGTAGGTCGGATGACGCGTTTAATTGTAGGCTCCGTTCGTCCTATAACAACAACCTCCAAGCCATGTCAGAACAAAACATTTAAAAAAAATGCCCCCCAGCTTCTTGCCTGTTCTTCTGGGTAGGGGTTCTTTTTTTTTACTTTGACGTTCATAATCACGATCTTCGATACCCAATTTAATAAAAATACATTCGGTTTGATTTCAGGCGGACTAAACACTGATCAGGGCAAGTCACTTCACCTATACACAATCTTAATACATATATATAAATCTCGTGTCACAATGTTTGTCCTCAATGAACTCCTAAACCACTTAACCGATTATAATAAAATTCGCACACCATGTGCAGTTCGATCCAACTTGAGAGATAGGATAGCTCAAAACGCGAACGAAGTCGCGGGGTGACAGCTAGTCCTACTATACATTATTTCTAGCTGTCACCCCACGACTTCGTTCGCGTTTGTTATTTATATATATATGTGAGCTATCCTATCTGTTAAGTTAGATCGAACTGCACACGGTGTGCAAATTTGATTGAAATCGGTAAGTAGTTTAGGAGTCTATAGCGGACAAACAACGTGACACGTAATTTATAAATATTAAGAACTAGATAAACGCGAAAGTTTGTAAGAATGGATGGATGTTTGTTTCTCTTTCACGACAGAACGGCTGAACAGATCTGGATGAAATTTGGCACAGAGACAGATTTTAGAAGATACTTTTTAACTGCTTGAAACCGCGGGTACGCATCTAGTTACAAATATTTTTTTATACCTAACGTCGCGACGTCGCGAGTCGCGACGTTACCTACGCCGCCTACGTTGTCACGACGCGATGATTATCATCATCATAAAATGCCTACGTTTGTCATAGACGTCAAATATTCGCACTGAAATGTAGGTATAATAGAATCTCTAACTCGTGTAGGAAGTACCAGGAATTTATTAGTATAAAAGTTATATAACATTTAGGTATTTACCTAATATATAAAAGTTATGTTGCCCACAATTATGGGTTTTTCTACGCAATATGGCCGAGAAAAGGTCGCTAGTGTTTACTGAAAACACACTCCACGTGGGAGGGAACTGGGGCCTACCACGATATCTGATGAAATCATGATATGCCTACCATGACGACGCTGCGCCATTGTGGACCTTATTGAGCGGCGATTCGCGGTCGCGCAACTTCGAAGACAAAACGTAACCATCATGGCTTAAGATGTCATGGTAGGCATCTGTAGGATAAATACTGATGCCCACTTGCACTAAACATAAGAACTGCCTAAGTCCTTGCTCAACTAGTTTAATCTACTCCTAGCTCCTACCTACATTTTCTTGCATGAACCTTAAGCCATTCCTTAGGTACTCTTAAGTTTATGTGCCCGATAAGCAAATATTTTGCTTGGAGTAGTTTACAATTAAAAATTAAAAAAACCCACGACATCGATTTTTTTCGCCACCAATTTTCATCGAAGATAGCTAAGAACACTCCCGACTAATTCACCTTTTAAAACAAAAAATAAACGGTTCAACTGTTCGGGAGCTACGATGTCACACACACACACACACACACACACACACGCACGCACGCACGCACACACACACACGCACGCACACACTCACAGACACGTCAAACTTATAAAGCAGCCCGTCGTTTTGGCGTCGGGCGTGAAAAATACTTAAGCAAGGACTTTTTTTTTACTTTCTGTTAATGTAAGAAATTCTAAAATCGGTTTAGTAGTGTTTGAGATTAATCCATAAAGACTTTGAAACTTTATTTGTCCTACTTAATTCTCTTCTCTGCACAGTATTAAACAATTTCATTTTCACGCCTGTCTCTGTCTGTATAACTGCTCCTAAACCACGCACCAGATTTTAATGCGGTTTCCACCATCTGTTAGATAATTTTCCACGAAAGTTTTATAGGTACCGGGGCGAGTCGCTTGTATAATTATAATGTGAATAATATCGTAGAACTTATTACTCATGGTTTCATGCCATAGTCTCCTTCACAATATAGCGTAGCGTATTGCTAAATAGACGTGTCCAAATGTCGATACAAAATACCTACGTTATTAAAAACCAGAGTTAACCAACCTAAACCTGAATGTGGCGACATGTTCCGAGCGTTAAGAGAAAAAAAACCGGCCAAGTGCGAGTCGGGCTCGCGCACGAAGGGTTCCGACTTCCGTACCATTATCTACAAAAGCGACAAAAAAAAAATCATGTCCGTTTTCTAGGAGCCCCCTTAAATATTTGATTTTATTGTTTTTTAGTATTTAAGTATTATTGTTATAGCGGCAACAGAAATACATCATCTGTGAAAATTTCGGCTGTCTAACTATCAGACAGACGGACGGACAGCGGAGTCTTAGTACTAGGGTCCCGGTATACCCTTTGGGTAAGGAACCCTAAAAAAATAGTTTTTGTGAGTAATTTTTTTGAAATTACTACAAGACAACTATGGGTTAGTTGTCTTGTAGTAATTTTAACCGTAACCGACGGGCGTGTATAAAAATTTAAACACGAAGGTTGACTGATAACGTTTTATCGTAAGTCGTAACGTATCGTGTACGCGTAACAGTTCGACATATTTATTCAACGAGCCAAACCCCTTGCCGCGAGCACTCGAACCTGTCGACTTTTCCGTGAATCCTTTTCAAACGGCGCAACGATACGCGTAATCGATACGTTACGATGCACGGTCTTTAGTCAGTCTCCGCCTTAAGAGTCCGGCGACCTAACTAACTACGACCTAGGCGACCTAGACTAACTTCGCATTGGCTTAAGGTATTCTATAGCCATTTCGTCTAGAAGAAGAAGACGAGCGAAGAGAGCGAGTAATGATACTGACGAGCCTCTAAACTAACTTACAGAGTGACAAAGTGCAATTTCAATTTTTTTTATGACTTTTGTACTTCTGTAATCATTAGTAACTAAGAATTTCCATTGTATTATGGATTCATTAAACAGCTAATGATGTAGACAACCTCCCTATGTAATGGAATTTATAATTTGCTTTGTTTATCTATTGAATAAATCAGTCAAAATGACCCCTTAAAAATGCGGATATTTTTCATGGCTCTATTTTCGCTTGAGAACGTTTTTTTTAAAAAAAAACCAAGAACATAGGGGCGGAGATCTTGTTAATTTAATTGTACATGCTAAATTTCATCATAATCTGACAAATGGTTTACAAGAAATTTGAGTAGCGCGTTTGTATAGTTTCATCATAATCTGACAAATGGTTTTCAGATGGTATGGAAATTTCAGATCGTCGCGGCCCTCTTAAGACTCATGGAAGCAGAAGTAGCAAAAGATGTGTACCAGCCGTCACTTTTTGTCATGCGAGAACGTGACAAGGCTATGTACACACATACGTCTGTCTCGATGAAAAGAGTCGACATATCTTTGTCGCGTTGATCCTGCAGCCTATGTGCACATAGGCTGCAGGATCATAGCAAGTGGAGAGAAGTGGTCATAGCAAGTGGTCTCTATCTACTCCTGCAGAACAAAGGCGTGTCTGAATGAATGTATAAGTGTGTATGTACCGTAGAGCTGACTCCGCATATGATAGCACCCAATAGGGACTGATAGTACCTACCACGCGATCCTCAAAAGTGACGGAACGAAGAAGAAGAGAAAAAACGTAACCAATTCAAGATATAACCTTATCTACTCTTCTCTTTTATTTTTAACCTAACCTTTTTTGAAGGTTAAGACCCTTTTGGGGTCACTAGTTAACTCAGTAAGACCCACTTGCAGAAGATATTGAAAATATCTGTATAATATTGCTAAATTCTTAACCGCAGGGTTAATTAGCTTAAATTTAAAATTATATAAATGTCACTTTCATATTGTGTATACTGAAATATAATATTAACTATACAGCGTTATAGGTACCTAACCAAAAACCTCTTAAGGGTTCATTGTACTCATCAATATGAACAACTTTTACTATGGGGCGAACTCCGAAATCGCGAAACAAAATCAGCTGTTTCATACATTTTGTCTCAGGTGATTGAACTTTTTGTATGGAACAGCTATTTTTCTTTTCGCGCTTACAGGATTTGCTTCATAGTAAAAGTTGTTCGTATTGATGAACCCTTAAGAGGTTTTTGGTTAGTTACCTATCACCCTGTATATTGGTTAGCGTCAAACTCTGTTATTTATTTATTTGTCCATTAACATCGTGTACACCAAAACATTACCAAATTCAATTAAATATTACTTTAAAAAAAAACTAAATTTCACAATAATTATAAATGGAGACGGCATGCATAGGACTTAAGAGCGAAAAAAAATATTATTAATTAAAAATATACAAAAAATAAAATTGAATTTAAATAAAATAATGAAAAATTACAAAATAGGCGTCAAACAAAAACAACAAAAAAGAATGCACAAAGACTCTGATGAGCAGTTATTTGCTAGTTAAAAACCTAACCTTACTCCTGTAAGTGACCCTAATAGCCTAATTGCACTAAATATATGAATTGCCTAAGTCCTTAACGAATTTGAAACCACTAACGAGTTATTCGCTTATGGGGCACATAAAGGTGCATAAAGTTAAGATCCTTCTAAGGAGTAGCTTCTCTCTCTCTCTGGTCGATCCTTCATGGCTGAAGATCGCGACCACCACTTTGCTTCACCCAGCGATTTGTCAGTATCCTCCACTTCTCCACTTATTCCGGTCTGTAGCCATTCGCACCACTTCCTCAAACCTGGACGAGCTATTTTGTTTGAGCTGATCTGACCACCTCATCGGGGATCTACCGCGTGATCTCTTGCCCTCTACGTTTGCGCAGATGATCAGCTTCTCCGAATTCTCGTCCGGGCGTCTTATAATGGGGCCGAAATAGCTGAGGATACGTCGTTGGCATATCGTGGAAAGACGGTCTTTAATGCCGAGTTCTTTGAGAATAGACACATTAGTGCGGAACGCGGTCCATGGGATCCGAAGCATGCGTCGCCAGCACCACATCTCGAATGCGTCTATCTTCTTTCTTTCAGCTTCACGAACTGTCCACGTTTCTGCAATAGCTTAGGGGTCGTGTAAAAGATATTAAGTACGAGCTATAAGGTAAGCAAAGCCATTCCAAAGAGACTGCCTTGGTGGCTCAGTTGGCAGTGAACCTGCCTTCTGAGCTTGGGGGCGTGGGTTCGATTCACACCTATGGCAAACATTTATGTGATGAACATTTGTGTTTGTTCTATGTTTGGGTGTTAATATGTATTTAAGTATGTATTAAAAATATCTAAGTATGTTTAACAGTCTCTGGCCGCCATAGTACAAGCTTTGCTTAGTTTGGGGTCAGACAACCGTGTGTGGAAGTGTCCCGAACTTATTACTTATTCTTATATTTAGTGTATGTAGCTATAAGATCCATTTTGGGGTGACTAGTTAACTCAGTAAGTACCAATATCCTGTTTAATTATTAAGTTTGAAATACGTGCTTACTAAATACAATCCAATGTGAACCCGACTGTAATGTCCCGACCGTCCATACCCGAACCCTGAAATAATTTCGGACTATAAATTGTAAATGTTACGACCCTGCAGAACCCGAGGTTTGGTTCCATTGACTTTGTAAAGCTGTGCACACATTTGCAGTTAGATTTCTTGTCTACCCTTAGATCAACCTAAAGGAAAAGATGGAACACTGCGTTATATCTCGCTGAAGCCACTTCTTTTTGTATTTGTGTGCGTGGTAATGTTGCCATGAAAAGCATTTATAATTGCACAAAACTAATATTAATTCCCAAACTCTTTCAGTTCCAATAGACAACCTTAGTAGATTTAATATTCAAAAACTGCACATATTTGTAAGAGTTTAATGTTACAGATTTTTCAAAATTGACTTGTATCAAAACTGCACAGTTTTTAAAAAAACACTTCATTTGTGATGTAGTCCTGGCCACACTTTTGTAATGCACTATATATTTATGTACCACGAAATTATACAGTAAACCAATGCTCATAATATCAAGGTAAGAATGACCAAGCGAGTAGCGTA
Organism: Peribatodes rhomboidaria; assembly: GCA_911728515.1. Lineage (NCBI taxonomy): Eukaryota > Metazoa > Arthropoda > Insecta > Lepidoptera > Geometridae > Peribatodes > Peribatodes rhomboidaria. The sequence goes on from OU452190.1 coordinate 8,455,914, forward strand.
GTTTTTTGCGTCAATGTGTGCGTGTTGTGTACATATACGACAGTAGCGTGGTTTTTTATAATCTATCTCTGTGCCAAATTTCATCCAGATCTGTTCAGCTGTTCTGGCGTGAAAGAGTAACAAACATCCATCCATCCATCCATCCATCCATCCATTCTTACAAACTTTCGCGTTAATAATATTACAAACCTTTATAATATAAAGTAGGTAGTCTTACGTCGGATTACCTAAACTATCTACCTTCTACGTGCTAGACAAGCCTCCCAGTGCGTGCACACCCTAACGGAAACACGAGATGGACCAAAGTAGGCCGCTCGTAATCAATATCTTGTCAATCATTGTTACCCCTGTTTATTGCTCATGAAACCAAATATAATAATATGAAACTTTGTCGTCTTTCAAGTACATAATATATCTAGACAGTTATTATTAATTATTATTTACATATCGCTAATCTAGCTATCCTGCTATCTGTATCTAATTAATAGGCTTAATTTTTACTTGTTTTGCGTTCTAATTTAAGGTGTATGGGACGGCGCGACAGTTGTCTCTCTCGCTCGCGACACATATTAGATGTACAATTATCGAAAGTATTTTTGATAAATTTGCCTCTATCAATGCACTATAACAGTATTGCAAAGTATTCAGAATAATTTTCTTGTTGATATTTATAGTTTTTCCTTAGAAAAACGTAACAGTGTTTAAGTTTCTCTGAGCACTCATTATAAGCATACATATAAATAATAATAAACAAATTAATAATTTCGGGACACTTCCACACACGGTCGCCTGACACCAAACTAAGCGAAGCTGGTACTATGGCTGCCAGAGACTGATATACATACTAAGATATTTTTAAATACATTCTTAAATAGATATTAACACCCAGACATAGAACAAACACTAATGTTCATCACATGAAAGTTTGCCCTAGGTGGGAATCGAACCCACGCCCCCACGCAATAATAATAATATCATATATTTATTAAATACAATTATCGAAAGTATTTATGATAAATTTGCCATCAATGCATTGAATACAAAGTATTCAGAATAATTCCCATGTTGATATTTATAGTTTTAACTTAGGAAAACGTAACCGTAAGTTTTTCTGAGCTCTCATTATAAATATCAACATTAAAATTGTTTTAAATACTTTGTAATAACTGTTTTCAATGCATTGATAGAGGCAAATCAAAAATACATTCTATAATTTACATTAAATGAAATGTTGTCGCGAGCGTTGCTGCCGTGCCTTGCCATACATCTTAATGTAAGTTGATAATCATTAATATCACGAAAAGTAATGTTTATTTGGCTATCTTACAACAACATAAGGCTTAAGTTTGGCTGATTATCTTAATTTGTCATAATTATATTTGTTAAGAAGCGATGATAGCCTAGTTAGAGAAGGCCCGCCTCTCAAGCCAGAGGGAGCGGGTTCAAACCCAGCCGACGGCACGCACCAAGTTGTTAATTGCGTGAACACATGTGCGTATTGTGTGTCATGTGCTACATGACTGGAGCCCGGTGTATGGCGACAGGCTCGCCCCCTGTCACATTTGGGACTGAATATTGTCCGGCGAAGTGTGGGTGTTGTACACCTCTGCCAGCCCCCTCGAGGGAAAGGCGTGAAGATATGTATAAACAAAACTAAAATCAACTGTTTGGAACTGCTCTACTCGCTATGAAGCTACGATGCTCATGACAGCTTATTAAAACTTCTCGCATGCAGCTTCCTTGCATTCATACTTTAAGGTCCTGTATTACCCAAACTTAACGAAAACAAGTATTTTGTTTGCGCCTAGTTTGATATGAAGAATTGTGGTGATAAGCTGCAAAAAAAATACAGCTGGTAGAAAAAACAACCAAAATCAGTTTAAGGCGAGCCTGGCCAGAAAACGTCTAGCAAGAATCAACTTTCCTCTAAGATAAACCATGGTTTTAACTGTGTAAAAAAAAATATGTTATTCTTAAGCATGTTTTTAAGTGGAATCATAAATCTGATACATGTAATGAATAACTTCACTCGATAGAAAAAAAATCCAAAGTCACCTCTATTTGGTATTTTAAACACGATTTACGACTTAATTTTTACAAATCATATTGCTTTTTTATTTTTTTTACGAATTACAATGCAATAAAAAAATGGAATCATAAATAAAAATGTTAAAAAGTTAACATGGTAATTTTATATGATTTTTTATCACGAATTCATGGTAAAAAGGCACGTTTGCGTGACCGCCAGTCCGCCCGCAGACCCCGTCGACGCCGGACGTGTGCCAAATTTTTGTGATCTCCGCAGTGCCGCACACACCAACACCAACCAAGCATTTAGTTTTGCCATAATGGGTAACAAACATAATAAACGAAAAAAATGCTCAAGTCTGACTTTTAGAAAATCGTACGAGTCAACGAGCAAACGTCGGTAAGTAGATAAACTTCTACTAGATTAAATTGGTAATCATTGTTTTTATTTACTAGAATCGACATTTCTTGCATTGCTTTTTGTAGTCAGATGATGTATCAACAAATCTATTAGTACCTACTTATATTTGTTTTAGTGTTTTCAAATATCATACTCATCATCATAGATACTTTTTTGTCTCGTTACGTGTATTCACGATGTAAATACCCGGCCTAGTGGTATACCTACTAGTGATATTTATGTAGTTATACCTACCTACAGTTACAGTTTCTTTTGCAGAAGACTACTACGTAACAAACTCCAATGACTTTGGAATTGATGAAACGTAAGTACCTACCTACCTTTTGTACCACGCAGGGAGGCGGGTGTTCTGCGAAGTTTTGACTATGTCGGTCACCATTTATTATTTCACCCAGACAACTTGTGAGATACGGATACGGAGCGACGTTCATACTTTCATTTTTCCTGAGCATTCTAAACTGCACAACGAGTAAATACCCGCCCTAGTGGCATACCAGTGATATTTATATTTATATAGTTATATACCTACTTACACGAATACCTATCTTACAGTTTTGTTTTTTTTTTTTCAGAAGAGTACTACAACCAAATTTAATAAACTCCGATGACATTGGAATTGACGAAACGTAAGTACCTACCTACCTTTTGTAACATGCAGGGCTGCGGATCTTCGCTAAGTTTTGACTATATAGGTATGTAGGATGTTAGGTGAGATACGGGACGACGTTCATACTTTCATTTTTACTGAGCAATCTGAACTGCACAACGAGTAAATACCCGACCTAGTGGCATACCAGTGATATTTATATTTATATAGTTATACCTACTTACACGAATACCTATCTTACAGTTTTGTTTTTTTTTTTCAGAAGAGTACTACAACTAAATTTAATAAACTCCGATGACATTGGAATTGACGAAACGTAAGTACCTACCTACCTTTTGTAACATGCAGGGCGGCGGATCTTCGCTAAGTTTTAACTATACAGGATGTTAGGTAAGATACGGGACGACGTTCATACTTTCATTTTTACTGAGCAATCTGAACTGCACAACGAGTAGGTAAATACCTGGCCTAGTGGTATATCTAGTAGTGATATTTACGTAGTTATACTTACCTACATGAATACTTATCTTCGTTTTTTTTTTTGCAGAAGAGTACTTCAAGAGAATGTAATAAACTCTGATGACATTGCAATTGACGAAACGTAAGTACCTACCTTCTTTTTGTAACATGAAAGGTGGCGGATCTTCGCTAAGTTTTGACTGTACTGTATGTATGTAAATTATATAGGGTGTTAGGTGAGATAGGGGACGTCGTTCATACTTTCATTTTTGACTGAACAATCTGTACTACACGAGTGTTTGGTAGCGTTTGAGTTATAGCCGTATGATTTGAACACATCTAGGCCTGATTAGTACTGCAACGTGATTTTGGCTGTTTTGAAGAAAACTCGTAAAGTTGTATATTCGTTTTTAACGATTAGCGAAAATCGAGCATTTCGGTAAATCTTGTAAGTACGGCTTTTATAAACCTACGACTGGTATGGATGTGTTCGTCGTTGCCTTTGAAATTCGAAACTGCCGGTTGTAAGAAGCGATAGCGGGGACAGGCGAAGCTATGTATATACGTCACAAATATGGCCGCCGACCGTTGTAGATTATTGCTTATATCTCGAGTTCTATCTCATCAAATCAGTTGTTTGAGGTGTCATTTGAAAGCTCATTTATTTATAATGTAGTTGTTATATAATTATGTACATACATATCAACAAGCTTGAACGACAGCTTCCGTGCGCGAGTCCGACTCGAACTTGGTCGGTTTTTTAGAATTTTTATATTTTGAACTTTTGGACATCATACTTATAAATATTTATTTTTATTTTGTTTTAGGCACGTGGATGACATTGACCCTGTTTCACTCAGCGTGGTCATCATCCTGCGTCGGTCATGGTTTGGTGGGGGGTATCCTATCACGGCGTCACAAAGCTTAGTTTTTGTGAAAAGGGGGTTAAAACTTCTGCCAAAGTGTATCAAGAGACCGTCTTATATGGTGTTGTACAACCCCTTAGCAATACACTTTTTAAAAATCTACCGTGGAGTTTCCAACTAGACTCTGCACATGGTCACAAGGCGCGAACTACCCAAGCCTGGCTGGAAGCCAATGTTCCGGACTTTATAAGGGCTGAAGACTGGCCCTCCTCTAGCCCAGATCAAAACCCCCTGGACTACAAATTATGGTCAGGTTTAGAGGGCATGGCCTGCTCTAAACGACACGCCGACATAGAGTCACATAAGAAATCTTTGAAGCAAGCAGTGGCTAAATTTCCCATGGAAACAGTCCGTAAATCCATAGATTCTTGGCCAGACCGACTAAAGGCCTCTATCAAGGCCAAATGTGGTAATTTTGAATAAAATAATAGTTATATTTTTGTTAAGACTTCAATACATATGTAAATATAACTTTTATTAACATTACATTACTGTATAAAAAAATAAATGCATTTTCATTTGTAACAGAACTTATGGCTAGACATGCATACATATCGTCACGCTTTTCCCTGAGGGGGCTGGCAGAGGTGTAATACAACACCCACATTTCGCCGGACGATATTCAGTCCCAAATGTGACAGGGGGCGAGCCTGTCGCCATACACCGGGCTCCAGTTATGTAGCAGATGACACACAATACGCACATATGTTCACACAATGAACAAATTGGTGCGTGCCGTCGGCTGGGTTCGAACCCAGCAGAGCAAAATTGCCACTCCCAACTAGGCTGCCATCGATTCTACAACTATATCACAGAACAAATAATAATACTACGTACCAATAGCTCAATTGTATATATAAATGTAAATATTGTGAATGTATATTTTTGTATTGGATGTTTTGTTAGTACTAGCAGAATGTCCGCCACTTCGTACCCAGGGTATGTATACCTATATATCCGGTATAAGTTTACTCGATTCTTTCATAATTATTGTTCAAAATTATATCTGAATCGTGTAGTTTTTTAACTTTGTAACATTTAACAAACCATACAATATTATTAGTACGCACCTAATGGTAAAGTAAGGTAATTAAAATTGTTATTACCATTGTTATACAATATACCCAAAAATAATGAAATTTACTATGTTGTATTATTTAATGAATACCGGTAGTTACACAATCATTCCAACACCCTGTATAAATATTTGTCCTAATAAGGATAACAAGTTGCCTATGTGTCAATCCAGGGCATAAGCTAACTCCGTTCCAAATATGATCCTCATCCGTCTAGCCGTTTAGGTGTGAATAAGTGAAATACGAGTAAGTACCTAACTTCCACACACAATCGCAATCTTTTGTATTTATGAGTGTGAAGTGTGATAAAATGGAAATATGACACTACCGGTAAAATGAAACTAATGCCACGACTGCTCACACATCAAAAATACAACAACTCGTGGACATGAGATTGGTTGTACCTATATTGGCTTGAACGGCATTTTTTAGATTTTTTTTTGTTTGGCATCAAATAAAAAATGTTCATAAAATGGATGAGTACAATGACGGACGGATTATTTTATCGATTTCCTAAAACTGGGTGTTTAGGTACTCGATACCATAACGTGACTGACGGGTGAAAGACGTGCGCGCGGCGCATCGCACACAACTTTTGTGTCGCGTGAATGAATACGTCGCGCTCCCAAAAAGTGCGGCCTGAGGTAGAGTAAAATACCTAAAGTTCTGGGAAAGCCTCGCCTTAACCGTAGAATTTTGAAAATCATTCTCATTTCTGAAAAAAAAAAAACAAATAGTATCTTCTTAAAACACTGTTTTATAGTTTATAGTTATAGTTATGTTATAGTTCTTTAAAGTTTAACCGAGCAACTTATTCTTATTTGTGTTCTTATTACGATTAATACCAACAAATTCTAGGCACCGATCTCATTTCACCATCAAATATTATACCCGATTTTCAACTCTAAATTAAACGAGTTAAGTGTAAGGGAAAATATGATATATATTAAGGGTAGATAATCGTGGTATGACCGAGCCTTAAACTTAATTTCGATTAAACTTTTGTTGGCGAATGTCACTTCTCAAATGAAGTCACGTAGGTATTATACCATCCTAACCTCCTACTATCCTACTTCCTACTAATATTGTAAACGCGAAAGTTTGTAAGAATGGATGGATGGATGTTTGTTACTCTTTCAGGCCAGAACGGCTGACCAGATCTGGATAAAATTTGGCACAAAGATAGATTATAGTCTAGAATAGCACATAGGATACTTTTTAACCGCGGGTGAAACCGCTGGGCGCAGCCAGTATATTATAAATGCGAAAGTGAGTTTGTTAATTTGTTTGTTTGTAACGCTTTCACATCTCTACTACTCAACCGATCATCTTACAATTTTGCAAATATGTAGTCTGGGATACAGAAAAGGACATAGAGTACTTTTTATACTGAAAAAATTAACGGTACCTGTGGGACTGCGGGTGAAACCGCGGGGCGCAGCTAGTTAAAGAAATAAAAAAAATCTTTAAGCACTGAACTATAACGGTTATCAGATTACGGTCAGTACGACCACTGCAATGCGAAGGCTAAATATTACATACCTACTTACTTTCAAAAAAATCTTAGGTCAGCTGTTAAGCACTCATATTAAAAAATCATTCGGAAACGTTTCCGATCAGATTACAAAAAATTTAAACTCAAATTGTTCGAATCTTAGGGCCGTATTAAAAAACGCTTAGTCATGAATCTCAAGACTGAGCGTCGTTTTAGTATGCGGGCCTGTCTACCACATTTTTGAACAGGAAATAGAGCATAAATTCAATCGGAAGAAATGAATTACTTACTTATAAAAAATTCTGAGTGCGGACAGAGTTTTGAATAATTTGAGTTATTTTTTTTGGAATCTGAACGGAAACGTTTCCGAATAATTGCGAATATAAGTGCTGGTATTTGAAAGTCGTCAGTTACTTTTTGGTACTGAGGCCGAAGGTCACCAAAACATTAATAAACGAATTAATTTTGAAGCGACTGTTTTTGACAGCTCTTCAATAAGTTTAATGTCGACAGTGGACGGTAATAAATAAATAAGTATTTAATCAAATAATCGCGCAGTTTGGTGAACATGGGCTCAAGTATTATCATATTATTGAATGCTATTGCAATTCATTTATTTTATTTTATTTATTTGTGTAATCGACAGCGTTACATAGTAATATTTGATGCAATGATAACAATATTTAGAATAAGGCCAAAACTGATTACAATTATTTTATAAAAATAAATATATAAATTCAATTTTACGACGTTACGACAATAAACATTAAATTAAACTAACAATCAAGGATTCCAAAATTTATACAGGCATAGTGTGTGTGTATGTGTGTGTGTGTGTGTGTGTGTGTGTGTGTGTGTGTGCGCGCGCGTTTGAGAGTGTGTATGAGAGAGAAAGAGAGAGAGAGAAAGACAGAATGAAAGGGAGTATGGTGATGCATTAGGGTGCAGACCTCCTTTCAGACCTGTCAGCCTTCCTTATCCTTCTCGCTTCTTGATAGGTGGAATATATCCACGTCGGAATAGAACTTGTTGTAAGTTTGAGCAGCGCGACAAAGAATAGAATTTCGAACATAGTTCGAGTTCATAGTTCATTCATATTCCTGTCTGTTTGTATATTTTGCAGTTTTATCAACAAAAACCAATCCCAACGTTCCGTCACGCCTTTCCCCCGTAGGGACTGGCAGGAGTGTAAAAAAACACCCTCACTTCGCCGAACGATATTCAGTCCCAAATGTGACAGGGGGCGAGCCTGTCCCCATACACCGGGCTCCAGTTATGAAGCAGATGATATACAATAGGCACATATGTTCACACAATGAACAAATTGGTGCGTGCCGTCGGCTGGGTTCGAACCCGGTTCTTCTGGCTTGAGAGGCGGACCTTCTCCAACTAAGCTACCATCGCTACACTACAAAAACAATTCAATACCTTTTAATTACCTAATTAATTGAATGGCATGATGTATCGAGTTCAATGACTTTTTTTGCAAAAATAAACAGAATCGGTAATAGTCTGCCAGGAATTCATTCAATGAATTGCTGTCAGAGAAATTTTCAAAAGCATCTATTAGGCTCGCTGTTCTCTGTTCTTTTGTGATCTAAGATTCTAAATCTAACCTTTAACCTAACCTTTTTTTTTTTTTTCACCTTGGGAAAATCCTTTATGGATACCACCAACAGCCCGGGTGCGGGCACAGAGTGGTTATGTGGGAATCCCGCCACTGACGGCCTACCCACTAAAGCCCAAGGGTGTTCACCCTTGCGCAAAATGTCGGGGCTACGGGGCCGCTGTCGTACTCTTCCACAGCCCCGACAGCGCCAGCCCCTTCGAGCACCTCCTCGAGCTTGCGCTCTCTCCCTCTCGATGACAATGAGCCGAACACCAGACACATCGTCATCATACACCTCCTCGGGGACCAATTTGCCCGTAGGCGCCAGACAGCACTCGTGTCTAGGCACCCATGGTCACCATGCGACGGGTTAGATGAGTGGCCCCGCCGCCTGCCACTTCGGCCGCAGAGGATAGGGAGAGCGTCAACGATACACCGACACGCCTCTTCCTCTGCGGCCCCACCGCGTCCGCCATCAAACGGTAGCGACCCCGTTTGGGCCGCGGAAGATAGGGAAAGTGGCAACGACACACCAACAGTCCTCTCCCGCCGCGGCCCCCAGCCTTCGGTTGCAGTCTCGCCAATGCGACACTGCACCCCGCCTTAGTTGTGGGTCTGTATGAGCAATACAGACCCACACCCTACTTAGGCCCCTTCCATGTGGGCTTTGGGCTAAAAGCCCCAAGAAGCGGCCCCACCTCGGATTCCTCTTGGCTTCACCGTGGTTGCCGAAGCCACGGTTACTGAGCCCCCCCGCCACGACAAGGCGGGAACCCTCGGGGGAGAACCTTTAACCTAACCTTTTTTTTTTTTTTTTTTTTTTCGTGGGGGAATGCGCTTACACATCCCCGCTACGCCCCGGGGGAGGCGCAGCGGGGTATGTCGGACTCGATGCCAGAAGGGCACCCCTACCGACTAAACCCCCACGGTGTCCATCCTCGTCGGCCATGGCGGGGTCACGGGGCCTCTCTCAGAATCTCCGTAACAAATAATATTCTCTCTCAAGGTTTGAATCCACGTATCACGCTCAGTGATCCACTTTTGTTACCGCTCGTCTATCGACATAACCTTAGATTAAGACTTAACAACTAACCCCCGTCTACCTGTGTTCCCCTTAAATAATAATACTAAGAAAACAGTTAACAAAAGTCACTTTTTTTTTATATATTTATTTATTTGCTTAAAATGTAATTTACGGACTAATATACCCATTCATTACATTATTTACAACTTATGTCTAACAATAAATTAAAAAATATAAATAAACAAGATTAACAATATGAGTACTAACACAGAAATTAAAAAAAAATATCCTTGCACAAAAAAAAAACGAACAATATAATTAAAGAAAAAAATTAACTGAAACTATTACATGTATGTACAATATAAAAACCGTACTCTATGTGTACGTACTCGCAATATGGCAATGACTTTTTTGCAAATGGTTTTAGTGCCGTAGAGTCCGTAGAGTGAACTAAAGTGTGATTAAAAAAAAAAAAACTAAGGTCTCACAACTTGGTCTATTTGGTCGCGGCAACACGTCAAGCCAAATTCAAGGGAAACGAGTGACGCACCACACAGTGTTTTCGATCTACTTTCAATATATTATTATACTAGAAGATGTTTTCGAGTCCACCGTACTTATACTTTTATTATACTTTTGCTTCCATACGAACTTACCTGATTCAAACTCATTGCAAAATTATGAAGAGGTTTGTTTAAGAACCTAAGAGTACAAACATTTTTTGTTTGGTTTTTGTTACGTTTTCAGTATGTAGCTCAGATTAACCTAAAGGAAAAGATGGATTATACCCTCTGAAGCCACTTCTTTTTAAACTTGTGTGCGTGTAATGTTGCATGAAAACTAAAATTACCTTTTACCAAACTCTACGTTAGCCATTTCCGTTCCAACATACAACCTTAGTAGATTTAATATTCTAAAACTGCACATACTTGTAAGAGTTTTATGTTACGGCTCTTTCAAAAGTGATTTGTAAAAAAACTGCACAGTTTTTAAAAATAATCTCAAAATGTAGTCCTGGCCACTAGTTTTATAATGCACTATGTATATTTATGTACACGAAATTGTACCATAAACCAATGCACATAATGTCGAGGTAAGAATGACCAAGCGAGTAGCGTAGTTTTTTGCGTCAATGTGTGCGTGTTGTGTACATTTACGACAGTAGCGTAGTTTTTGGATAGTTTTAGGCTTCACTTAGATCATACGCCGTGCGCCATCTTATTCTCTAGGTTGATCTGAGGTAAGTAGGTATTCGATAGAAAAATATTTAAAAGTACTTACATAAATACGTATTTCTCGATAGAGGTTATGAAAAACCAACAAATAATTAGCAGGAATTCCGATCGATAATTCCTACTACTACTACGATTAATAAAAACGTATTTTTCGACAGAGGTTCTTCAAAAAAGCAGGAAATAATTGCGATAGGGAATCCCACTTAACTGCAACCCGTCTGTAAAACTTAAGGTGAAACGTTTCGAAATTGCGAATTTTTTTTAATTTCAAACATGTTTTACTAGACCGGGTAGCTAAATTAAGTAATGATGGAATTTGCGCCAATCCTAAATCATTCCTTGTGATATTTTGCAGAATTAGTAAACTTGCAAACTGTAAATGCACCAGATTTCTCTAATAAGTCATAGAACCGATAGTGACGGTAAAAAAAATTATTGACCTTTTTGAGTAATCAGGTGCATATTTGTCAAATATGTCTAAAATAACGAGAGAATTCGTCGAAGATAACCGGAAAATTCTATTATCATGAACAATAGTTACCCGGTCTAGCTACAAAAATTAAAAAGCTGTTAAAATTTATGTTTTGCGCCTTAGGTGAAACGTTGGCCCTCAAGTCAGTATTTGCATAAGTATTCACAATCGTTCGGAAAAGTTACCGTTCGGATTAAAAAAAATTAAACTCAAATTATTCGAATCTCAGTCCGTATTCTTAAATTTTAAACGTGATTCATTGTTCCGATCGGATTTACACTCGATTCCCTATTCCAAAATCTTATAAAAGCAGACTGAGATTCGAACAATTTTTCTGGGATCCGATCGGAAACGTTTCCGAATAATTGTGAATAGCATCGCAGAAGATGGTAGGTACATAACGCTGTCGAGTTTCGTCTCTTCTTCACAAAGCCTAATTTAATTCTAGAACGCCAACGTGCAAAAGTCTAGAATTTTCTTTGAGGAAAAATCGTTTCTGTGTAATGGCTAGCTATCGAGGTTGGCAAAGAGATGGGACAAAGTATAAGCAATAGGTAAAGGAAAATGGCGTTTTAATTAAAATCATAGGTCTGACCTTAATTGGTAGGGCAAGGGCGGTTTCATCATTCATTTTTTCTACGATTTTCTGCGATGCAGTTTTTGGATGGACATAACTTAAAATTCTAGAATGTAAACCAACTGTTCATAATTATATCGTCACGCTTTTCCCCCCGAAAGAGCTGCCAGTTGTGTATTACAACCCACACACTTTGACGGACGATGCTCAGTCCCAAATATGACAGGGGGCGAGCCTGTCGCCATACACCGGGCTCTAACTATAGCTATGTAGCAGATGACATACGCACATAATTATGTTCACACAATGAACAAATTGCATTCCGCTGGGATTGAACCCGCGTCCACTGGCTTGAAAGGCGAGCCTTCTCCAACTAGGCTTTCATCGCTTTAATTCATTACATAAGCGATGATAGCCTAGTTGGAGAAGGGCCGCCTCTCATGCCAGAGGGAGCGGGTTCGACCTCAGCCACAAGCAGTTTGTTCATTGTGTGGACATAAGTGCGTATTGTATGTCATCTGCTACATGACTGGAGCCCGGTGTATAGCAACAGGCTCGCCCCCTGTCACATTTTGGACTGAATATCGTCCAGCGAAGTGAGTGTATCGATGTTTAAATTGTCGTTACCTAAGTATTTCTTGCTTATCTTCAAAAACAGTGTCATCACACAATGAACAAATTGGTGCGTGCCGCCGGCTGGGTTCGAACCCGCTCCCTTCGGCTTGAGAGGCGGACCTTCTCCCAACTAGGCTGCCATCGCTCTTGAGAAAATTACACACAAACAAAAAACAAAACAAAGTCATACAGATCGACACACATATGTTACGATACTATACAAAATAATACAACAATTTCTAAGACATACGGAGAAAGAATACTAATATGAAGGAGGAAGGGGCGACGAACTACCCCCTTTTTACTCCTTACCCCCTTTTCACCCCGGAGACGTTCGTAGCTGCACAAAAGATGTGAGCATCGGGAGATTTTAAAAGACCTAACTTAGCTACACGTACTTCGTTTCTATATCAATTTTCAAGATATTAAATTGAAATTATTTTATTAATCATGGCGTTTTGAAATTTTAATCTGTAGGCGTTTCCTGTGACAAAACTTGTGAAATCCTTCATTTTCTACATCATATTTATGTACTAAAACAACAGCTATGATAGCCTCAAGCCAGAGGGTTCGAACCCAGCCGACGGCACGCACCAATTTGTTCATTGTGTGAACATAATATGTGCGTATTGTTTGTCATCTGCTACATGACTGGAGCCCGGTGTATGGAGATAGGCTCGCCCCCTGTCACATTTGGGACTAAATATCGTCCGGCGAAGTGTGGGTGTTGTATTACACCTCTGCCAGCCCCCTTGCCAGTGTGACCATATTGATGTATGTATTGTTTATGTTTAGTTATTATGATACAGAAGGTACCTTGATAAAAAGCATCGATAATGTAAGTAAGGGAGAAGAAACGGTAAGAGAACCTAAAAATGGACCGCATTAATTAGGTGCATGCACATAATTTACCGTGGTCACAAACAAACGCAATCAGTCGCAAGAGCGAAAATTATTTTTTTAAAAGATATTTTTGGTATGAATAAACCTGTACCTGTATAAAATAGGTAGGTACAGAGAAATCAAAGCAAACCGCCATATTATTGCAAGTGCAATAACGTGAACATCAAAGCGGCTTATTTACATTTTAGCCACGCGCTTTTAGGTCAAGAAATACTTCGAGGTAGGATTATCGCTAAGGAAAACTGATCTTATTTTCAACTAGCGACCCGCACCGGCTTTGCACGGTTCTATAAATTTTCCGTAAAAAATATGTAAGAAATAAATAAATAAACAATGTCGGGCATTTTCACACACGGTTGCCTGACCCCAAAATAAGCAAAGCTTGTACTATGGCTGCTAGAAACTGATATACATACATATAGAAACTGACGTGGTTTAAGAGGATTCAGCGGATATACAGACAGAGACTTTGTTTTACACTGTGTAGAGAAGAGATAGAGTCTGTTACTCGCAAACATGATCCAAAAGAACAAGGTCTAGCATTCAGCAAACACATAATGACGTCATCGTCATCCGTCTCTTTCGAACTTGTTGTAAATTACTTATTTCGGTCTTGCTTAAGCATCGATTGACGTCACTACGTGTTTCTGAATGCTATACCTGGAGCGGTATATTCACAGATCTAGGATGTAAAAGATCGACAGTGACAATTCGATAGTGATACAAAAAAACATTTGCGCATGCGTGAGTAAATTAGTGTTGTGAAAAGTACTTATTAATTTATCGATTGACCAAAAATGGTCCTCCGGGTGCTTGTCGATAAATATAATATTTCGCATACCAATTGAGTTGTTTTTTGTTCCAAGTATAACACCGCTGCTGAGCTAAAATGAATATTAATCACTAAACGGGTGTTAAGCTAGGCGGAAGAGTTAGATATCAGTGTCACCATGTATCTAAATTAACATAAGAAAAGTAAATAATAAGATCAACATAATACTATCCTAGTAATTCACTTCGATATGTGACCCTTGACCAAATTTACTCGTATATATGGATTAGGATAAGTAATAATACTTATCTCATTGGTTTTGTACATTTATTTATAATTTACATATATATTATTTAATTTAATTAAATATAATTAAATTAGACTTGGATGTAAGACACCCAAAATGTGTAAATTGAATTAAAAATGACGATCAGAAATTGAAGGTACATACTTATATATAATACAAAAATGTTTTACGCCTCATCATTCAGTACAAACTCATAAGAATATCAATTTACTTTTGATGGCATTGATTCAAAAATGTATGCTTTATTTATGTATTGCACCCATCGCCTACCTAATGAACTTTGATAAAAACTATCGATAATAATGACGTCATCTTTTTATCCATCTCTAGTGAAAATCGAGCGTAAACTAACTAATATTTTAATGCTGAATTTCATCACCAATTCTGCTTTCATCTAGGAAATATAGATGTTACGAAGAAACGACAACAACATACCGCTGGTAAATCGGTTTTTGGAACCAATTTATGTTATGTTTTAGACAAAATTTAGACAAAAACATCACAATGGAATTTTCATATTTACCCATGAAACGACAAATTTTGTGGGTTGAATCTTGAATTCACATCACAATCGCTAAACGCACAAGATGGCATAACTTCATACAATTTTAATTGCTCTCTTTTCATTCAATTTATAATGATACTAGTAAAAAATAATAATCATAGGAATTTTCGCGTGCTCAAAGGTGGCGCGCTGTCATTAATGACAAAAGAAAAATTGACTAAGATTTTATTTGTAGGCGACCTCTTTCTCTCTTGTGGAGTTTACATTTCGATGGAGACTTCTCTGTCCCACGCTTCGTTGGTCTTTTGCGAAGCAAAAAAAATCTTAGGTCTGTGGGTATATTAGTACACTTATATACCGTTATGCCCGCAATTTTGTTTGCGTATTTATTCCGAAAAGTAATACATACCCATCAGGTAACACATCTTCTTCCGCAGGAACTCTTTATCTTTTTAACGCCCGACGCAAAATCGACAGAGTGTTATAAGTTTGACGTCTCTCTCTCTCTCTCTCTCTCTCTCTCTCTCTGTGTGTGTGTGTGTGTTTGTGTGTCTGTGGCATCGTAGCTCCTGAACGGATGAACGGATTTTGTTTTTTTTTTGTTTGAAATGTGAATTAGTGGGAGTGTTCTTAGCTATATTTGATGAAAATCGGTGTCAGGTATTTAATAATTTTACTTAATTTTTACTTAATTAAATAATTAAATATTTAAGTACTTGTTTTTTTTTTTTTAATTTTAGTGTTTTAATTTACACTTGTGACAAGATTCGTTAATCCCATTCACCGTCAAAACGCTACAAACAGACAAATAGAGAGGCAGAGAGAGAGAGAGAGAGAGAGACTAAATATATTTATTTATATATATTTAGGATTGGCGTGGATTTTATTCTTATTTAATTACCCTACCTGCGTTTCGCGGTACACCCGCGCCGAGGTATCACAGGAACAGTGAAGACAGATACCTTACATCTTTTTCTGTGCTCCTGGCAAAATGTATGCAAACGTCATGATGAAACGTAATCGGTTGGGCGTGAAAACGCGTAACAAACAAATAAACAAACGAACCAACTTACTTACGCATTTATAATGATGACCTAGTTTACGATAGTCCGGATTTCTGGGATAAAAACAAGTGTACAAGGTAGTCGAAAGCGAAACGCTGTGTTCGTTCTTTGGTCTCTCGTGTACGAACGGCGGTGATTATGGTTGTGTTGTGTGTTGTGGCGATGTTTAGTAATTATTTCATTGAGGAGATGAAGACGGGTCGGACGATCGGCTTAATTAACTCGGTATGCGGTGAGCGAGAGGATCTTATTGATCTGTTGTGTATTAAGTATGTGTATATGTGTGTATGTAGAAGACCTATGAGTACCTATATGTAGGTCTAGAGAGAGTTTCGTACTGTTTATGAACGAAAATTTACAGGTCAACTTTTTATACTAGTGTGCGTGACAAGTACGTCTTTTTATTTAACCGACGAAACGGACGAGGTTTAAAAATCAACGCGTATATTTTTTTATTTATTTTTTATTAATTCTTTTTTAAATGGAAGGGGTATAGCCCGAAGGAAGGTGGACCCGTATAAAATTGGAAAAAAAAATCCAACCTTAAGGATGAGAAAATAGGCGTGATTTACACTTCCGGTCAGGTCAGCCTCTTTTGTAGTATAGTACACCTACAAAAAAAAAAAACAAATAAACTTAGCCAATCATTATTTTTTATTTTCAGTTTTTTCGGTGGTTTAATTTTTTGTTAAAAAGTTTTTATGATGTTGCGTTGAGCCATACATTTTGTTCATTTAGAACATTCATGTTCATGTTTTTTTCAGTCCATCTGGACATATCATTTATCAAAAGTAGAGACATGTAAACGATGTTTAATGAAGGCTTTCCGAAAGTCTTTAAACTAGGTGGCAGCGCTGAAATCGGGCCCATGAACTGTCAAAAGATTACTAATAAAATTATTAAAAAAAGAAAACCACAGATTATATTATAAATACATAGTACGTTATATTATTATGTTATGTTATGAAAACATATCGGCTTACGGGGTTCCATGCGCACTTCAGTATTTCACTCCATTTCAGTATTTCAGTTGTTGATAGTTTTTCCTCCACATGTCCAGTGATTAATTAACCAGCTATGCTAAAATTTTAATACAATAATTCGATCAGCCGTTAGTAATATTTACTCACAAACCATTAGTATAAAGGAAACTGGTAAATGAATCACAATACGGAGTTCCCGTAAAATTGCTATCGCGGACGCACAGTCAGTGACGCACTGACCGCGGTGGGTTGAGGAAAAGGATAGACAACTTTTAGTAGGAATACTGGTGTTTAATATTAGGTCCTTACGTATGAAATTAGCGTTTTGTCGTACTGATCAATTTGATCTTCAATTTGATGATCAATATTGTTCACCAATTTGTATAACTTAATTTGTAAACTTTTGGAATAAATGATATTTGATTTATTTATTTGATTTGATCTGAAATATCTCCTCTTTGGTTAAGAATTCGAAATTCAAATTAATAAATTCATTTAGCTGGTTTTTTTTTCTTTGGAATACAGTCATTCATTTGTTATTTTTTTTTTTTTTTTTTTTTTTTTTATAAATTCGGGACACTTCCACACACGGTCGCCTGACCCCAAACTAAGCAAAGCTTGTACTATGGCTGCCAGGGACTGATATACATACTTAGATATTTTTAAATACATACTTAAATACATATTAACACCCAGACATAGAGCAAACACAAATGTTATTTTCCTCATTATTTTTTCTCTGGCGTCGCTTATTACCGCGCAATGGAAAACATAAAATATCGGTATATTTACGAGTACGAGTTCTACCGTGGCACCAGTGCTGCAGAAACAGCTCGAAGAATTAATTATGTGTACGGCGCTGGTGTCGCTAAAGACAGCACGGTACGTTTTTGGTTTCAACGTTTTCGTTTTGGAAATTTCGACCTTAAGAACCAACCCCGTGGACGGCCGGAGATCAAAGTGAAAAACGAAGAATTAAAGGCTATTGTGGAAGCGGATCCATCACAAAGCACTTCAGAGATAGCAGCAGGCTTCGGGGTAAGTGACAAAACTGTATTAATCCACTTGAAGCAAATCGGGAAAGAAAAAAAACTCGAACTATGGGTACCTCATGAATTGAGTGAATCGAACTTGCAAACACGGGTCGCCAGCTGTGTTACTTTGCTCAACCGACACAATAATGAAGGGATTTTAAATCGAATCATTACTTGTGATGAAAAGTGGATATTGTACGATAATCGAAAGCGCTCATCGGAATGGCTGAACCCTGGAGACCCAGCCAAAACCTGCCCTAAACGAAAATTGACTCAGAAAAAGTTACTTGTAAGTGTTTGGTGGACTAGCACCGGTGTCGTTCACTACAGCTTTCTTAAATCTGGCCAAACGATTACGGCAGATATCTATTGTCAGCAACTGCAAACCATGAAGGAAGAACTAGCTGTTAAACAACCGAGATTGGTCAATCGCTCTAGGCCACTGCTGCTTCACGACAACGCAAGACCACACACTGCACAACAAACAACCACTAAGTTAGCTGAGCTACAATTGTAATGTCTGCAACATTCACCGTACTCCCCGGACCTTGCTCAGATTACCATTTCTTCCGGAATTTGGACAACTTCTTACAAGGAAAAAAATTCCACTCCGATGCAGCAGTCCAAACCGCCTTCAAAGAGTTTATTGATTCTCGCCCCCATGGTTTTTATAGTAAAGGGATCAATGAACTACCCATAAGATGGCAAAAGTGCATAGATAACAACAGTGCATACTTTGATTAATTAAATATCTTTTACAAAAAAAAATCGACTTTTTATTCCTCCCGTACAAAACGCCAATTTCATACGTAAGGACCTAATACATTGTGTTATATTACCACGCATAGAGCAGCCACCTGACTTCTGTGTTCCGTTCAGTGCAGCGATCCGACCACACTTAACTTGGTTACAGGCTAGCTCTCGTTACCTTAAACGCGTTTAGTCTGATGTGCCACGATATTGCACTAATAAATAAATAAAATACATAAATTCGGAACACTTCCACACACGGTCGCCTGACAATATACTAAGCAAAGCTTGTACTATGGCTGCCAGAGACTGATATACATACTTAGATATTTAAATACATACTTGAATAGATATTAACACCCAGACATAGGACAAACACGAATGTTCATCACAATATGAATGTTTGCCCTAGGTGGGAATCGAACCCACTACCAACTGAGCCACCGAGGCAGTCCATAAGTCAGGTTCTGTTCTCTTCATTAATTTCTAATAGTTGTTACTGCAGCAAACTTTAGTTGAGATTCTTAACAAAATGGAGCATAACCTTTTCTTCTGATAGCTTCTCTATACGTAGTAATAAAAGTCAATGTTGTTATACCTACAATTTCTTAACAACGGACTATTTGTCAGCTGACTCGCCTGATGGGAAGTATTAGCGTGATTAAAGTCGTAACACTTGCTTGCTTATGAGATACCCATTTACTTTTCTCTTAAACACCTCCGGATTATATTTGGGTGAAAAGACAGTCGCAATACCTGCGACTGTCTTTTCACCCAAATAGGTACGACCTTATTGTATTGTAAATAAAACGGCTATGATCAGTTTTCAGTTAGTTTCGTAAGTTATTCCAATGTTTACATTTACATCATGTCCGAGAAATCAATTTATTCGACAACTATGAGTTTATTGCTTTACTAGATAGGTTTTTAATGCATTACTGTGCCTCAAATTTGTGTCTCCAATGCTCACACGCGTAATCAGTTTCTTTTCCCAACGTTTTCCAATGACTCCCATCCGCCGAATGGCTGCTAGCCGACCACCACGCAAGTGGCGCTGCTCGTAAGGGTGAGCTGATTAGTCAGCCTGGTGTGCATTGAAATGAAACTAAAGTTAACGGAGATTACCTGTGTGAGTAACCTGTGTGTTGCTAACACAGGTAACTAGTTCCACACTTCTGCAGTTACAAGAAAAGTTAACTGGAAACGCTTAGAGCGTCATGACTGAATTTCTACCATGAGATCTCATAATAGTGTTGACGTCGGTCGGTTGTCATAATTTAAGCTTTTAGCCGACTGCGCAAGATAGAAGGTATTGTTTTAGGTTTTAGTTATGTATAAGGTTTCTGTGGTACGCCCTGTAGACTAAACAGCTTGATGGATTTCGACATGTGAGGTGTCATTTGGATCGTCTAGAAAGTGGAAGTGACATAGGGTACAATATTTGGCGGCTGGGTTTTTGTTTTTCTTATAATAATGTTATTGTGGGTGTTTTTGGCTTTACGCGGTATCATTGAGGATAAACCTGGACTAATTGGTTAGGTTATATTTTCATGTAATTGTTACCTAATAAATTAAAATTATTATTAAAATAAAACAAAAAACCCGATGGCAAAACCTATCGCCTGTTGGGATTCCTTATCTTTAAAAATTTCATTAATTAGCGATTCAAGGAATTTAATCATGAAATAGGTAAGTATGTCCAAATCGGTTCAGCTTTTGTATAGTAGCCACTGACTCGCCTGATGGGAAGTGTCAACGTGATCGAAGGTGTAACACGCTTGCCTAGGAGATACCTATTCAGTTTCTCTTAAACATAGTTTTGGGGAGTTGTAAGAAAAGACCAACTAAAGTTTTCACATACCGTCACGCAGAGGTGTAAAACAACGCCCACAGTTCGCTTGACGATATTCAGTCCCAAACGTGACAGGAGGGCAGCATGTCGTCATACACCGGGATCCAGTCATGTATCAGATGACGCACAATATGCACATATGTTCACACAATGGACAAATTGGCGTGCCGTCGGCTGGGATTGAACCCGCTTCTCTGGCTTGAGTGGCGGGCCTTCTCCAACTAGGCTATCTTACGCTAAAGTTTTATGAAAACCAACACAGAGGCAGGCCTTCGAGGAGTTGTTAGTTTGACCAATCCAACATAACCCGACCGTAAGTAACCCTATTGAATCGTGTATCTTAAGATGTACCAAAAAAGAACCCGTTACGTTGCCCCCGTACCAATAAGTATGTAATCAATACGTTCAAATGATCGATGTAAAAAGAAGGCTTATGTACAAAGTACTTAAACCATTTTTTTCGTACGCACTCGTACTGATTGTTAAAATGGTACGACAAAATTGAGTAGATAAAATCAAATTACAGTAATTTGTATCCTCGTTTCCTTTATTGTCCCGTCGTTTATTGCTCAATCACCGGTAACAAGTGGCATTCAGAAAAAATACAATTGGGTCAAGTTTTCCCTAGAATTGGAAATTATAATAGGATTTGAATTTATATGAAGGCTCGTTGAGTTTAGAAACTTTAGGCTCGGCTCAGACAGAGCGGGAAAATTCTAGCGCACTTTTTAAGGGCGTGAATGATGGTTCATTTGTCAACGGCGTGGAAAGTGTGTGAGGATCTATGTCATTGACAAATGAACCATATCACCATAGCCTAAAATACAAACTCGTTATCTAATTTTAAATGCAATTTAACATTTTAATTTGGCATTATATAATTTTGTGTTTGAATAAAAACGTAGAAATCGCGCACGTTTTGACGTCGTAGACAAAGTAAAGGTTCATTTGTCAACGTCGTAAAAAGCGCGCGAGGCTTTACGTCATTGACAAACGAAGCATATCACCATGGCTTAAAATACAAAATCGTTATTATCTACAGAGATGAACAGAACCAGCTAGCGTTAAACAATTTTGTATTTTAGGCTATGGTGATATTAAGGTTCATATCCCAATAACGTCAAAAAGTGCGCGAAGATTTTCCCGTTCTGTCTGAGCTGGGCCCTAGAAGCTCGTAGCTCTGAAATTGCCCCTCGCCTTGCTATTTGCGTTTGACCCGGTGATAATCTAATACAGGTCCGGATTAGGGAGGGACCTTTATAAAATTAATTTGAATGCTCGTAAATATTAAATAAATAAGTTATGAATGTTTCAGAGTTGTTTACGTAAAGAAAATAGAATGAGGAGATCAAGAGACGTTTATGAATTGTCGTTTTATGATGTTTTTTTAAAAATGGATGCGTATTTATCATTTATTTTTTAGTAGTGGGTTCTGTACCCGTAGCATAACTTCTGTCACAAAATACTACGCGTCGATTAAAAAAAACATCAGAAATAGGGTAGCGTATCCCCTCTAGCGGATATGCAACTGTTTTTTCATACATTTTTCGATGGTATACGTAGTACAAATTTTTGGAAAGAAGTTCTGCTAAAGGTATAGATCTTAATTTATAATGGACTAGACTAGATGCGCCCCGCAGTTTCACCCGTGGTTAAAAAGTATTCTATGTGACATTCTAGACTATAATCTATCTCTGTTCCAAATTTCATCCAGATGTGTTCAGCCGTTCTGGCGTGAAAGAGTGACAAACATCCATCCATCCATCCATACTTACAAACTTTCGCGTTTATAATATTAGTAGGATGCTTAAGAAAGTTTAATGAAATGAGCTTGTACAAAGGAGAGATGACGAATAAATGGGGTACTTACCTACTCTTAACACGTACAATCTACTTCCATAGTACGTGCAATTAAACTTTACACGTTTTCAGGCGAGGCTTTCCCAGAACTTTAGGTATTTTACTCTACCTCAGGCCGCATTTTTTGGGAGCGCGACGTATTCATTCACGCGACACAAAAGTTGTGTGCGATGCGCCGCGCGCACGTCTTTCACCCGTCAGTCACGTTATGGTATCGAGTACCTAAACACCCATTTTTAGGAAATCGATAAAATAATTCGTCCGTCATTGTACTCATCCATTTTATGAACATTTTTTATTTGATGCCAAACAAAAAAAAAATCTAAAAAATGCCGTTCAAGCCAATATAGGTACAACCAATCTCATGTCCACGAGTTGTTGTATTTTTGATGTGTGAGCAGTAGTGGCATTAGTTTCATTTTACCGGTAGTGTCATATTTCCATTTTATCACACTTCACACTCATAAATACAAAAGATTGCGATTGTGTGTGGAAGTTAGGTACTTACTCGTATTTCACTTATTCACACCTAAACGGCTAGACGGATGAGGATCATATTTGGAACGGAGTTAGCTTATGCCCTGGATTGACCCATAGGCAACTTGTTATCCTTATTAGGACAAATATTTATACAGGGTGTTGGAATGATTGTGTAACTACCGGTATTCATTAAATAATACAACATAGTAAATTTCATTATTTTTGGGTATATTGTATAACAATGGTAATAACAATTTTAATTACCTTACTTTACCATTAGGTGCGTAATAATATTGTATGGTTTGTTAAATGTTACAAAGTTAAAAAACTACACGATTCAGATATAATTTTGAACAATAATTATGAAAGAATCGAGTAAACTTATACCGGATATATAGGTATACATACCCTGGGTACGAAGTGGCGGACATTCTGCTAGTACTAACAAAACATCCAATACAAAAATATACATTCACAATATTTACATTTATATATACAATTGAGCTATAGGTACGTAGTATTATTATTTGTTCTGTGATATAGTTGTAGAATCGATGGCAGCCTAGTTGGGAGTGGCAATTTTACTCTGCTGGGTTCGAACCCAGCCGACGGCACGCACCAATTTGTTCATTGTGTGAACATATGTGCGTATTGTGTGTCATCTGCTACATAACTGGAGCCCGGTGTATGGCGACAGGCTCGCCCCCTGTCACATTTGGGACTGAATATCGTCCGGCGAAATGTGGGTGTTGTATTACACATCTGACAGCCCCCTCCTGGAAAAGCGTGACGATATGTATGCATGTCTAGCCATAAGTTCTGTTACAAATGAAAATGCATTAATTTTTTATACAGTAATGTAATGTTAATAAAAGTTATATTTACATATGTATTGAAGTCTTAACAAAAATATAACTATTATTTTATTCAAAATTACCACATTTGGCCTCGATAGAGACCTTTAGTCGGTCTGGCCAAGAATCTATGGATTTACGGACTGTTTCCATGGGAAATTTAGCCACTGCTTGCTTCAAAGATTTCTTAAGTGACTCTATGTCGGCGTGTCGTTTAGAGCAGGCCATGCCCTCTAAACCTGACCATAATTTGTAGTCCAGGGGGTTTTGATCTGGGCTAGAGGAGGGCCAGCCTTCAGCCCTTATAAAGTCCGGAACATTGGCTTCCAGCCAGGCTTGGGTAGTTCGCGCCTTGTGACCATGTGCAGAGTCTAGTTGGAAACTCCACGGTAGATTTTTAAAAAGTGTATTGCTAAGGGGTTGTACAACACCATATAAGACGGTCTCTTGATACACTTTGGCAGAAGTTTTAACTCCCTTTTCAGGTGTGGGATACCCCCCACCAAACCATGACTGACGCAGGATTATGACCACGCTGAGTGAAACAGGGTCAATGTCATCCACGTGCCTAAAACAAAATAAAAATAAATATTTTTAGGTATGATGTCCAAAAGTTCAAAATATAAAAATTCTAAAAAACCGACCAAGTTCGAGTCGGACTCGCGCACGGAAGCTGTCGTTCAAGCTTGTTGATATGTATGTACATAATTTTATAACAACTACATTATAAATAAATGAGCTTTCAAATGACACCTCAAACAACTGATTTGATGAGATAGAACTCGAGATATAAGCAATAATCTACAACGGTCGGCGGCCATCTTTGTGACGTATATACATAGCTTCGCCTGTCCCCGCTATCGCTTCTTACAACCGGCAGTTTCGAATTTCAAAGGCAACGACGAACACATCCATACCAGTCGTAGGTTTATAAAAGCCGTACTTACAAGATTTACCGAAATGGTCGATTTTCGCTAATCGTTAAAAACGAATATACAACTTTACGAGTTTTCTTCAAAACAGCCAAAATCACGTTGCAGTACTAATCAGGCCTAGATGTGTTCAAATCATACGGCTATAACGCTACCAAACACTCGTGTAGTACAGATTGTTCAGTCAAAAATGAAAGTATGAACGACGTCCCCTATCTCACCTAACACCCTATATAATTTACATACATACAGTACAGTCAAAACTTAGCGAAGATCCGCCACCTTGCATGTTACAAAAAGAAGGTAGGTACTTACGTTTCGTCAATTGCAATGTCATCAGAGTTTATTACATTCTCTTGAAGTACTCTTCTGCAAAAAAAAAAACGAAGATAAGTATTCATGTAGGTAAGTATAACTACGTAAATATCACTACTAGATATACCACTAGGCCGGGTATTTACTCGTTGTGCAGTTCAGATTGCTCAGTAAAAATGAAAGTATGAACGTCGTCCCGTATCTTACCTAACATCCTGTATAGTTAAAACTTAGCGAAGATCCGCCGCCCTGCATGTTACAAAAGGTAGGTAGGTACTTACGTTTCGTCAATTCCAATGTCATCGGAGTTTATTACATTTAGTTGTAGTACTCTTCTGAAAAAAAAAAACAAAACTGTAAGATAGATATTCGTGTAAGTAGGTATAACTATATAAATATCAATATCACTGGTATGCCACTAGGTCGGGTATTTACTCGTTGTGCAGTTCAGATTGCTCAGTAAAAATGAAAGTATGAACGTCGTCCCGTATCTCACCTAACATCCTACATACCTATATAGTCAAAACTTAGCGAAGATCCGCAGCCCTGCATGTTACAAAAGGTAGGTAGGTACTTACGTTTCGTCAATTCCAATGTCATCGGAGTTTATTAAAGTTGGTTGTAGTACTCTAATAAAAAAGCAATATGATTTGTAAAAATTAAGTCGCAAATCGTGTTTAAAATACCAAATAGAGGTGACTTTGGATTTATTTTCTATCGAGTGAAGTTATTCATTACATGTATCAGATTTATGATTCCACTTAAAAACATGCTTATGAATAACATATTTTTTTTTACACAGTAAAAACCATGGTTTATCTTAGAGGAAAGTTGATTCTTGCTAGACGTTTTCTGGCCAGGCTCGCCTTAATAATAACCACTTTTAACATAAGTACTATTAAGAAAATTAATCAAATTGTAGGCTGTTGTTTGTCAAATAAATAACAACTACCTACCGTCAAGCTATGTCAGAGGCTATAGGGCGGCCTAAACACTCTGACACGACATCTTATTGCCATGATAGTTACGTTTTGCTTCCAATTTGAGTAAACTACTTGACGTCAGTCAGACTGAAATCTACGAACCTACATAACATTACACCATCATTATTTTCAGCCCGTAATCGGCCACTGCTGAGCATAAGCCTCTCTTCTCGTACGTCACTCATCCTGGTCCTGCGCCAATCTTGTCCAGGCTCGACCCGCGACATTTACCAAGTCGTCGACCCAACGTGCTGGAGGCCGATCAACGCTTCGTTTGCCGATACGCGAACGACGAACATATTTCAACGGTTATTTTATTACCCTTGAAGGGATTGACTTACTCCGGCCCTGTGCCAAGTCTAGGGGACAGTTCTAATTGAATTCTGCGAGATTGTGCCCGATGCATCACCGCTAACTGCATCAGGATATATTTAGATTTTAGATGCACTAGTTTCCCATCGCCGCTGGGCTGGCATTATAAGATATACCTACCAGCATGCTAGGTCTGTTTGTAAATAGGAATATTAACTTAATGTATATTTGGATTTATATTTGGGTGTTCAATCCCAGTCGAAGGCACGCACCAATTTTTTCATTCTGTGAACATAATGTGCGTTTTTAATGTCATCTGCTACATGACAAGAGCCCGGTGTATGGAGACATGCTCGCCACTTGTCACATTTGGGACTGAATATCGTCCAGCGAAGTGAGGGTGTTGTAACACACCTCTGCCAGTTCCTTTGGCGGAAAGGCGTGATGATAGTGTTGTGATTTGGTAAATAGGTCGTTCTGAAGACGGGTCTGAGCAGTAGCGCACTTGTAGCGCCTCACTCAACTGCCGTCTTTGTACTTCTTCACTCTAGTAAACTACAAGGCTAGAGTGAATAAGTACCTTATAGGTCGTCGTGCTCCATCTTAGACCACAACGTCGCTTAACATCAGGCGAGTTGGTGGTCAAACGCCGACCTATTCTACATAAAAAAAAAAAAAAAATAGGTACTTAAGTAGGATTTGTATAATCCTTTCTTCTTCTTTATACTATTCATGAAATATTGTTTAGGTGTTTGTTTTTACTTCTTCACGCTCAGACAAATGGATGAATTGAAATTTGGTATAGAGGTAGCTTATACCCCGGACTAACACGTAGGCTTTTTAACCACGGGTAACACCGTTGAGCGCAGCTAGTATAAAAAAATACATATATGTCGGGGTAATGTAGGGAAGGAGGAGCCACGCCGTCGCATCTGATGTCGGAGAAACATAGGAAAGGCCGCTGCGCTGTGACCTTCCACTTTTGATGACGGGAAAAATCTAGTAGGCCGAGGTGTTGTAACTGATTTCTGATCCGTGAACTCGCTATCACGGGAATCTATGGTCGACGTCAAACTTCAGGAACGTTGAACTATGGGGACAGCAGTGTAGACTTTTCACTATTTTAATTATACAGTCACTAAGACTACTTATTTAGTGAATGATCACATTTGGCGATTTAGAGTAACGGGTTTACGAATGACCATTGCGTGCGACCGCTTTCAACCCAGTCCTGTCAACCACTCACTGACAGACATGACGTTCGCCCGAAATCCCAAACGCAACTCCATTCGGTGTTAACCGCTCTAAATGACCATAAACAAATCGATTAATCGTCAAAAACCACAGATTAAAACTATCGATTAACAACTCTCAAACTGATTTTCTTTATCCAATGACATCTCGCGTCGTCATATATTTGTATTAAGGTACATTTGTAGACGTAGGTCTAGGTCGTATCAGACTTTATATAGCCGTGAAAATAGCTTGGTAGTTAGCGTGTTCGGTTGCAGGCAGCAGGTTGTGGGTTCATAACCCAAAAATAAGCTTGAGCTGCCGGTGCAGGAAAACATCATTAGGAAACTGTTACACACACTTTTACATCACCACCCTCAAGTTGAAAATCTGAGCTGAGACATTGCGGAAGGAGAAAGCGTATTTTTGATTCCAATCAATATCAAGTCTTTATTCAATTGGGTATCGAAGATACTCATAAGAACTTCAAAGTTTTAAAAATTATTACTTCCACCTTATTCGGCAAAAGAGCCACTACCCAGAAAAAGAGGCGAGGAGGCTGGAGGGCATGTTTTTTTGCAGCACTTCATAGCCAAATTTCAACAAAGTCTAATAAATATTTTCCAAGAAACTCGACAAGCGCGTTTTTATGGAAATTTCTGAATTTCTGACACACGATCCATTACTGAAAACAATTACTTATTTTCAATCAGTTTGATATTTTGATATAATTAGGTACGCCAATACAATGTTGATATTCAATTTCGTGTACCAATACACTTCCCTTAATGTTATTACTTGGGTTAAGTATGATGGCAGTGACGATGTTGTTGGTAGGCTGTTTTAATCAAATTAATGTTGTTTTTAACAGAAATGAAATTTAGGTGATGACGTGTAAGCACTAGATATAAAGGCCTATTCCTTCTATATAGGCATTTGTTCTAGAGATGAACATAGGAAATTCTTTCTTTGGAAGGAAGAGGCAGGGGTCTGTGGATATCTGGATCTCTGGGTCTGTTTTTTTAACTGTCTCTCTGGTAGTCCAGATGATAGTGACCCTGCCTTCTAAGCTTGGGGGCGTGGGTATGACAAACATTTATGTGATGATAATTTTTGTTTTTTTCATGTCTGTTCTATTTCATTTTATGTCTGGGTGTTAAATATCTATTTAAGATGTATTTAAAAATATCTAAGTATGTAAATCAGTCTATGGCAGCCATGGTACAAGCTTCGCTTAGTTTGGGGTCAGGCGATTGTATGTCCACATACAGTATATTATTACATTATTAATTTACTAAAAATATTTTCTCCTATCGAAAGTTTTAAACAACTAAAAATATGAGATTGCATTTAAAAGTTTTAAACACTTTCAACGATATAACAGCAGCTACATTGCTCAGATTAACTGATAATCAGAATCAGATTCATTTTGACAGTTGCAGTAAGCTCCACGTGTCAATTGAAATCTATTCCGATTTATCATTCAAGCATAGTAAGTCCAGGACCTAAAGCCATAGGCTTTTGTACCCCCGCCGACGGGAAAGCGACTGGCTATCGTATCGACTGTTTTCTTTTGAAATGTACAATATATGTACATTTTTTCTCCACTAGTTTTTCTCAGCGACTTCAAAACCATTAAACATGCATTAAAACCACAAACATAAACGCGATCGCTTGTCAGAATACTCGCTGAGAGACTGTCGCTTGGTAGATTCGCATATCAAGTGTCGCTTCGAGTGAATAATGAGATTAATCGCACGCGCACACCCGCCTATAGCCCAGCGAGAAAACTATTAGAACTACACAGCTACGTATTTGCTTCTCGCCGTCTCGTTTCTAGCTCTACTTGTCTCTCGCTCATCATTGGCGATAGGACAAAGTGCCTTCCTGTGTCAGTACGATGGTAATCCCGTGTCCTCTCGTTTGTTCGTATGATTCGGGTGAGTTGGCTTGAACTTGATAGCACAGAGATGTTTCCTGAGAGTTACCTACATATTGTCACGCCTTTCCCCCGAGGGGGCTGGCAGAGGTGTAATGCAACACCCACACTTCGCCGGACGATATTCAGTCCCAAATGTGACAGGGGGCGAGCCTGTCGCCATACACCGGGCTCCAGTCATGTAGCAGATGACAAACAATACGCATAAATGTTCACACAATGAACAAATTGGTGCGTGCTGTCGGCTGGGTTTGGATCCAATCCCTCTGGCTTGAGAGGCGGGCCTTTTCCGACTAGGCTATCATTGTTTTCTGAGAGTTACGATCCGGTCCTTGTCAAGGCCAGAGTGAACTGGCATCTTCTAAGTTTGCGTGCTTTGTCTTCGACCTCATCATTGCTTACCATCAGGCGAGCTGGTGGTCGAGCGCGGACTTATTCGCGATAAAAAAAACAGAATGACCAATGCTATTACGCTTACAGAATAAAGCTTCAGTTCCATTTATCTGTTCTAGTGAAAATGTGTTACAGCTATCCCAGAGTATCCCACTACATAGTCTGTTCTCATGCATATTTATACAGAACATTATTTACATTACACTCTGAGGCTGTTTGTACATGAGCGCACAAAAGTAAGTAGTGTAGTAGTAGTAAGTAGTAGTTGACTGCCTCGGTGGCTCAGTTGGTAGTGAACCTGCCTTCTGAGCCTGTGGGCGTGGGTTCGATTCCTACATAGAGCAAATATTCATGTGATGAACATTTGTGTTTGTTCTATGTCTGGGTGTTAATATCTACCTATATTTATGTATAACAAGCTGCGCCCCGCGGTTAAAAAGTATTCTACGTGCTATTCCAGACTATAATCTATCTCTGTGCCGAATTTCATCCAGATCTGTTCAGCCGTTCTGGCGTGAAAGAGTCAACATTCATCCATCCATCCATCCATTCTTACAAACTTTCGAGTTAAAATATTAGTAGGATGTATTTAAGAATATTTATAAATATACGTATATATCAGTCTCTAGTCCATAGCATAAGCTTTGCTTAGTTTGGGGTCAGGCGACCGTGTGTGCAAGTGTCCCTAATTTATTAATTCCTTATTTAGTGCTTGACATTATAGTGACGCGATAATTATGGTGGTTAGGATGGTTTACTAAGTTACTCGTAGCATCTTTTTTTAACCATGCTTGTGTTACTGCTGGCCCAAAGGTATCGTTAGAAAAATCTTAGATTTTTCATAGTTAAAGATCAAATGGATTTGATCTTGTGTTTGTGCTATGTCTGGGTGTTAATTATCTATTTAAGTATATATTTAAAATTTTATTAAAATTTAATTTATGCTGAGTTGGGGCCGTTTTGTGACCTTGTATATTGTAAAATTCCCTTAATGACTTTAATTTCAATAGGTCACAAATAAACTTATTTCTTTCTTTCTTTCTTTTCTTTTTCTAAAAATATATACTAAGTACGTATGTCAGTCTCTGGCAGCCATAGTAAAAGCTTTGCTTAGTTTGGAGTCAGGCGACTGTGTGTGAAAAATGTCCCGAATTTATTTATATATTTGTATGAGTGGAGTTTCAAATGGGTAGCTTATACTCATGATCTCACGTAGGTATTGTTAGCAACACATACAAAAAAATGCAGTCTATGCTCTGCTGTGTGACGTTTTCCGAGCGAACTGTGAAAGGAATGTCAGTGGAGTAGCGCCTGAGTCGCCCGCCCCGCCCAACCGGCACTCTTTGTCGTATTGATCTTAGTGTTCATTCGATTCATACTGACATATTGTACATTGTTTGGATTATTAGAAGTATAAGCTGTTTATATTTATATTAAGGTTGTTTTGAATACCCTCCCTTCAGAAATAGTTTTTTTTTTACAGTATATTATTGTACATACACATTTTTGTTTCATTGTCAGCAGGTTTATAATTATTATTTAGTATAGCTGGTGCAACTAAAAAGTATCGACAGTAAGCTAATAAGAAACATAATAATATTTATTGTAACATGATATTGGTTGTTTCAAAGCATAGAATTCCTATTACATTTGGTGGGAAACGTCAACAAAAAACGTCAACATCAAAACGCAAAGTATCGGTCGCCATGTTGTGTAGCCTCATGGACGAACGACTTTATGTACACGGTCGCCGAGCAGAGTTTATATTAGAAAAGTTGCCGAATTCCTTATATCACGGCCGCCTCTCTTCATAAATAATTTAAAAAGTTACGGGTGTTTTAATTCTGAAGTACATAAATATACAGCGTGTATTTTGTTTCGCGGCAGCTGAGTGATACAATACATTACCTACCTACCTCTGAAATGGCGGAAAATATTAGGCTTGATGTAAAATGTTGTAGGCTCTGTTTTTATTTTGGGAGACATGTCTGAATAAAAAAAAATGGAAAATGTAGCGTCATTTTGCATTTTGTTTTTTCTTATTCTAAGGAACACGAAAGTAAGAGCCACTCCAAGAAATTTTTTTTTCTTTGTATGAAGCTGGAAGAGATTGCTCTTAGCTATAAGACTGCTAGTTTTTGAACTAGGTTTAATGTCACACATTGATTATATTTGCATTAATCTAGGACTTAGGGAAAAGAGTACGCAGTACCAATAAGGTTCGATTCAACATTCGTTTATTCCAACTTGTTCACCTGGGTGATGATATCCCCTGGGTGCATTAAGTAGAATTTTCAGTAGATTCATTTCACCTTGAAATTTGTACACCTGGTCATTTCAAATTGAAGACAAGCATGGACCCAAAGTTACGAAGTGAGACCGCAGCATATAAAAAATATTTTTATACTAAACTAGCTGATGTTCGCGGTTTCTGTGACTGCTTCGGTGGCGCAGTTAGTAGTGTGCCTTCTGACCTTGGGGGCGTGGGTTCGATTCCCATCTAGGGCATACATTCATGTGATGAACATTTGTGTTTGTTCTATTGATGTATGGATATCAATCTCTAGTCGTCGTAGTACAAGCTTTGCTTAGTTTGGGGTCAGACGACCGTGTGTTCAAGTATAACTAATATTTTTTTCTTTTATTTAACCGGCTTAAAAGTATTTTACTCGGTCAGTTTATGAGTCATGTCATGACCTAACAAGCGCCACAAGTTTCACGGCAATCCACTTTTTAAGCCTTTAATACATGTTAACAGACAGAAGAAATAAGTTGAAAAGTCTTGCAGAAATAGTTGAGTCATTAGCGACAAGGCAGCCAATTGTAAGACTAGTATGAAGCGTAATTAAGATAATTAAGTTGGTATATAGTCTCTTGTATTGCATTGTTTTGCATCCATACCTACTCTTAATCATTTGGAAACGTTTCCGTTCGGATTCCAATGTTATAAAACTCAAGTTAAACAAATCTTAGTCAGTCATTTATAAGTTTTAAACGTGATTCATTCTTCCGATCGAATTTATACCCAATTCCATTTTTCCTAAATGTATGAAAGTAGACTGAGTTTGGAACAATTTGAGTTTAACATTAGTACTTTTTACGTCGCCGTGCTCTATCTTAGACCACAACGTCGCTTAACATCAGGCGAGTTGGTGGTCAAACGTCGACCTATTCTACATAAAAAAAAACATTTTTGGAATCCGATCGGAAACGTTTCCTAATCATTGAGAATATGGGTGCTGGTCCTCGATCACAATTTAACATAGTAAGTTCGTATACGCCGAGTGATTAGTACTAACTAGTGTCAAATATTTTAAGTTCTAGTTTAAAGTCTAGATAAAGAGCTCTACAATATTTCTTGCGCAAACAATAAATAGTTTATCTATAAGCAGGGTTCTGTACGTACGGCACAAAATTGAGTTTAAACAGTCCGTCTGCTGTCGTCGCCTTCGACGGGCTCCGGGGAATCCAATAAGGGAAGAAGCGGCATTACAGTGTAGGTAGAGTATAGACAAGATTGTCTTTTTAGCTCGCCGCAAAATAGAAGGGTGTTATAAGTTTAACGCGTGTGTGTGTGTGTGTGTGTGTGTGTGTGTGTGTGTGTGTGTGTGTGTGTGAATGTGTGTGTGAATGTGTGTGTCTGGGGCTAAGCACATTGTAACGACTTCACATATTATTTAATTCATCAATATAATTTGCATTCTTTATTGGCTGCAAGTATAGTTTATTATTGTTAAAACGACGAGGTGGTATAAGTTTGACGTGACTGTGTTTGTGTGTGTGTGTGTGTGTGTGTGTGTGTGTGTGTGTGTGTGTGTGTGTGTGTGTCTGTCTGTGGCATTGTAGCTCCGGAACGGAGAAACCGATTTTGATTTTGATTTTATAGTTTGAAAGGTGAATTAGTCGGGAGAGTTCCAAAGAATTAATAACTAATATTAACTAATATTCATAACTAATTATGTTTGATGAAAATCTATGTCGGGGGTTTTTTAAATTTTAATTTATTTTCCACGCTTATCTAAGCGTAGATAAAAATGGCGACAAAGCTAGAATACAGATACGTTTTTCACCTTCTCGCGGGATAAAAGCGGTGAAAAGACAATTTGTCTTCAACCTGTGCTAGCCCTGCTGTAGGACCAAGTAAAACCGTGTAACAAAACTAGTATTTACCTAATTAGTGGCGGGTAACTCCGTCAATGAGGTAAGTTGACGCAATCAGCACCTCATTAGTAGACAATACAAGGCAACACGCGATGCTCAGCTCCGAGATCTAATTCTTGACTGAATCAAGTAACCTGAGTCTTTCCTTAACAAATCCTTGTGGAGCTCAATGGTATACTATTGCAAGATATTTTCCTAATTTAAAACAAATTGCTTATTTACAAATTTTAGATTTTGTATGTTGTAACGAATAAACTCAATAACTGCTGGTCCGATTTCAAATATTCTTTCACCACTAATGGTGGTGGTTTCTTTTTCTGTTGGGTTTTAAAAAACTGAATTATCCCTGAGTGACAATATCCATGAAACCCGAGCGAAGCCGCGGGCAAACGAGCTAGTTATTAATCCGTTCAAAACCAATTACAAAAGGAAGAAGTATGTATTTTATGTAAATTTTAATTGGCCATACAGTAAAAAATTAAACCCTCTCGACTAGAGATTGCAACCCGGTATGTTTCTCAACCCGGCCGGGCCCGGTTGCATTCATCGCTAACCTGGCCGGGTCCGTCGGGCCCGGCCTTGTTGTGTATTAGCGATGATACCTTTCAAGTATATTAAAAACATTTTCTATACATTAATGGAAAATGACAATGATTTAAGGTTACTATTTATTTCAAACTGGCTTGTGAACAATTATCACAATAATCAGTCGCACTCAAGTCTAAAAATCACACTTCATACAGAGTCGATTACTTTTACATATGGACGCAAAAGTAACATTAGTATTCAAAAATTCAAAATTTATTTATTTCTTAAACTGGTTCATTACAGGGGTTGGTCTCTCCTGTTAAGTTTGGAAAAGCTGTGTTAGGAGAGACCGAGTATTAGTAATTATCATTCATTTTTATAAGTTTAAGCAAGGAGAGAGCGAGTATTAGTAATTATCATTCATTTTTATAAGTTTAAAAACAAGCAGGTCGGTCGATAACTATACAGGATCATACTCTCATAATCAGTAGATAATGATTGACAAGTTCAGATTGACTTGCTCTCTTCGCTCGTCGTCTCCTTCTAGACGAAACGGTAATGGCCTAAAGTAGTAGTAGGAGCCATTAGGTATCAAAATTAAACCGATTCCGATTACCAGTCACGCAATAAGTCCGCTTATATTCAAATTGTACCTAGTAATTCCACCCTATTCGCCGATATGCGACAGTTCTATTGATTCATACATTATAGTAGGTATAAGTATCTATGAAATCATCTGCCGACTGTCTACATAATGTCCCTTTGTATTCCATGCATTCCAAGCTATAATTCGTTCGTCGATACTAAATTGGACAATGCCATTGAATAGAGACTAGGGACGCTCTTTCATGATTCATCTTCTTTGAAGACATTGTAGAGAAATCTAGAAGGATCCACTGGATTACTGAACAGATCTATATTTACTAAAATATAACTATTTTGCTGATAAACGTTGCGTAATCCTCGGAATAGGTATTAAATCTTTTGTCTTCTATTTCTTTTATTTTTTTCAATTTGATCAAAACCGAGGAAACACTGACTGACTATTCTGACGTTAAGAGGGCCGCGACGTTCTGAAATTTCAATACAAACGCGCTACTCAAATTTCTTGAAAACCGTTTGTCAGAACTTAAGAATGATTACAGAAGTGCAAAAGTCATAAAAAAAATTGAAATTACACTTTCTCACTCTGTAGGTAAGTTTAGAGGCTCGTCAGTATCATTACTCGCTCTCTTCGCTCGTCTTCTTCTTCTAGACGAAATGGCTATAGAATACCTTATGCCAATGCGAAGTTAGTCTAGGTCGCCTGGGTCGAAGTTTATTTATTTTATTTATTTATTTATTTGAACTGGTTCGGTAACAGACTATAGGCTATGACATATGTAGGTACCAACTTAAATTAAATATATAAAATTTGAACATATAGTCCAATTATGACCGTACACAGCTTATAAAATGTACAATGAAACTAAAAACTATAATTAACTTACTAATGCATTACCTACCTAATTAAGTTATTTAATAATATTTGAAACTTACTAAACTACACGAAAATATGTCTCTGGTCTCGCTTAGTTGGTTATAAGTGCGGCACATTCTGACTACAGGACTGTTCC
This sequence comes from Peribatodes rhomboidaria, assembly GCA_911728515.1. Lineage (NCBI taxonomy): Eukaryota > Metazoa > Arthropoda > Insecta > Lepidoptera > Geometridae > Peribatodes > Peribatodes rhomboidaria. The sequence continues at coordinate 8,492,234 of OU452190.1, forward strand.
GCGAGACATTATTGTATTTTGGTGGTATGCTAAATAGCTGAAAATTGCGAATAGAGCGCGAGGGTACTTTAAAAGTAACATTCTTAAGCAGCTCACTGCTAAACGCACCATTGACAATTGTGAATAAGGTACACAAATCTATGACAGTTCTTCGGCTTTTGAGACTCTTTATTTTAAATTTATTTAACCTGTCAGGATATTCCTTTAACTTTTTTCGCCTTATACCAAGTCTACTACACAGTGATCGCTAGAATCTACGCTGAATGGCCTCAATTCTGTCTACGTGAGTATCATATATTGGATACCATACCGAAGAGCAATATAAGTTAGTTAGGTCGCCGGACTCTGAAACAACGTTTTTTAGTGAGGGGGTTACTGTTTTTGTTGTAGCTGCCTATTATAATTGTATGAGGCTATCCAATAATTTTGCAAGTCTCGAATTGGACCTACTATCGTAATTTAAATTCGCTACATCATTGTTCTATCTCAGGATCATTTTAAGGTGTAGGATTAACTGGTGCAATAGTGTCTGTGGGGCAATTGCGTCTTTCGAAAATTACTGACAAACTTCACAAATTTGGCACCACCTACGCCTTTTTTCTATCTTTAGTTGCAATAATCTGTACAAGATGGCGTTAGTTGCCTATTTTATGAAGGGTTTGTCAGTAATTCTCGAAGACGCATTTGCCCCAGTTGACCCTAATGGTTACATTAGCTATATCCGTCGTATTTATGTTTTCTGTAACACGGAGGCAACACGAATAGCTTGCCAATGGTTGTGACTGTTTGACTCTATGAACAGGGACTCTAATCTGACGCGTGAGATATCATGGTCATTATCATCGGAAGTCTGTGTCATTATCACTTTTCAAACGAGAGAGAAACCAACCTCACGGCTCAGAATAGAGGGCCTGACTATTGTTAAGAATTTCGAAATATCGTACTCTGAAACACAGTACCAAACTATAGAAACCCTCGACTTAATAGAGAATATTCTGTATAAATGAAACTCTATTCTTAACTGCATATATTAACTTTTTTTTTCTCTTTGATTTTACCCACAGATACCGATACCAATCCCTTTCAAAGAATTTGGAAATATCCTCTCGTAAATACAGTACTATGAAACACTAGTAGGTAATATATTCAAAGATGGTGTCGTGTACCGCGGGTCGTCGTTAAAACGCTCACGTCTGCCATCGATCGCGTATTGTCCAGCGGTTGTATACGGGATGTTATTGCTGCGAGCAGCAATGCATTTTTTTTTTGTGAATGGTGTATACATAGGTACTAAATGGTACCAGAAGGCACCGCACGTGCCTTTTACTAGCTTGGGTTAGATGACCGTGTGCGCAAAAAAGGACCCGAATTTTTGTCTATTAAAACATTTAGACACGATAAATAAATATAGGGTCAACTGGGGCAAATGCGTCTGTAGGGCAAATGCGTATTTCGAGAATTAAATAGATAGATAGATAGATAAACTCTTTATTGTTCACAATTACAAAACAACAAGAGAAAAATTACTGACAAACCCTTCACAAATTAGGCGCCACCTACGCCTTTTTTATATCTTGTTGCAGTAATCTGTACAAGATGGCGTTAGTTGCCTAATTTGTGAAGGGTTTGTCAGTAATTCTCGAAAGACGCAATTGCCCCATAGACGCATTTGCCCCAGTTGACCCTAATTCAGATATGACTTATGATAGAGACGAACGAAAGAAACGTAGGTACATACGATGACCACATAGTTTCTGTCCTAATCACCTAAAGTAGGTTCTAGCGTCCATTTAAATCAAATTCATGTGTTAAAAAATGAGAACTGCTGATTTTTTAAATCTAACTAACTATAATATTGAATTCTGAAAGGCTAGTAATAGAGCCTTAAAACGTCAGCAACTTATCCGTGATGCCTCTGGTCTGACAGATATCCGTTGGCGACGATAATCGCTTACCAGGCGGCTTATCTGGTTGTTTGGAACCATGGCACACCCATAAAACATCAAATCAAATTAAATCAAATAATTTATTTTGCAAAACATGGGTTACAGATAGTTCTTATAAATAAAATTAGTTCGCCATGGTTTAACCGCTTGGTATGCAAAAGTTTACAGAATACAGTAAAAAATATTATATTGGATTAATGTCAAAGTAAAAATATTATACAAAATCAATAAATGTCAGTGTCTTTTTTGTCAATAGAATAGTATGCCTTGTCAATAAGATATTTTTTAAGTTTCAATTTAAAAATATTGTAAGTTTGCGTGTCTTTTAAAAGTTGTGGTAAGTTATTGTAAATTTCAACCCTCATCACAAATATGCTTCTCCTAAAGGCAGCATAACATAAAGGTATTAGTATGTACAGAATAATATTTACGAAGATTTTTGTCAACCTTTTGCCTCAGAAGTCAGACCTGACAGAGTATTTCCCGGTAGTTATAATCTGGATGTCTTCAAAATGTTAAGTTCAATTTCTTCTTGCCAAGCTTGCTCCATCTTACGCCGCATCACTGCTTAACATCAGGAGAGGTGGCGGTCTAACGCATGTAAAAACAAGTAAAATTATTTAAAAAAAAAAACTAAAACCCGTCTGCTAAATGTATGTCTCTTCCCTATGTCACTTCCACTATCAAGACGATTCAAACGACACCTCACATGTCGAAATCCACTAAACTGTTTAGGCTGTAAGACGTGCCAAAGAAACCTCATACATACCTATATACATACACCCGAAAAACAACCCTCCTTGCGCAGTCGAGTAATAATACAAATCCGCCAACAAGCTAGCTCAATTCTCTCCCGTGTGTCACCAAAGCGCGTAGGCAATAAAGCAATTGCGGGCGACCACCGACATTGCGTAACCACTGGACTAATAGGGAAAGTGGAGATACGATGATGCTCTAGACCAGCGTCTGGCCCTTATTTTATCGGTCTGAGAGGAAATAAACGCTCTCCAGCTGTGTCTTTCACGCCGAAGATAATAACATGAAATCGTTCAAATGGGAATAAAAGAAATTCAGACTCTCCTTGAAGATCTCGACTATGTATCTCACATGGTGGTTGTTCAGTCTTCACTTTTCTCCTAAACTTCACTCTATTCGAAAAAAAACATATAAATCTAATAATTAGGTCGGCGACCTACCTACATATATAACGACCTTTTTAACCGACTGCACAAGAAGGTGGGCTATGTTTTTCGAGTGTATATTTGTATGTATGTGTGTATATATGTATGGACATAATTCTGTATGTATGTAATTGTACATTGGGTATGTATGAGGTTTCTTTGGCGCGCCAAACGGTTTGTGGATTTCAACATGTGAGGTGTCATTTGAATCGTCTTAATAGTGGAAATGACATAGGCTCGGCGTGAATCTTGATTTAAAGCTTGATTTTTTATGTATGGTAAAACCAGTTTTAAATCGAGATTCAAGACTGAGCGTTGTTTTAGCATGCGGGCCAAGGTCTAGTAAAGGTACAGCTTAGGCACTTGTCTGATCGCCGTGCGCCAGCGATGAGCGAGTAGCGAATTACAATTTACAATTTTAACAATAAAAAAATTGATTTATTGTAAAACACTCGCGATAGCCTAGCGACTATAGCTTAGTTGGAGTAGGCTCGCTTCTCAAGCCAGAGGGAGTAAGTTCGATCCCAGCCGAGGGCACGCACCAATTTCTTTATTGTGGAAACATTATCGTCGTCTGCTACATGACTAGAGCCCGGTGTATGGACGAGCTCGCCTCTTGTCTCATTTGGGAATGAATATCGTCCGGCAAAGTATGGGTATAGGTAATACACTTCTGCCAGCCGGCTCGGGTGGAAAAGCGTGACAATAAGCATTGTTATGTTAAAAGTGTGACGATATGTTATGTTATTAATAAATTAATATGATATGATATGATATGATATGTTATGTTATGTTATGTTATGTTATGTTATGTTATGTTATGTTATGTTATGTTATGTTATGTTATGTTATGTTATGTTATGTTATGTTATGTTATGTTATGTTATGTTATATTATGTTATGTTATGATCTAATTAATTAATAATTATTATTCATAATTTTTAATTAATTATCATATTATCGCTCGCTGCTCGCTATCTAAAGACCCTGGCCCTCTGCTCTCGCCTTACGTCCGGTACGCTGTAGAGGCCTCAGTGGCCAAAAGCATTAGTTATTAAAAAAAAGCTGCTAGCTAACTCTAACTGAACGAGTATTTTGCAGACATTTATTTACTCGCTACTTACTCATCGCCGGCGGTCGGACAAGTACCTAATAAACGAATATTTTCTCCTCACTATTTTTCGCGTAATAATCGCCTAATGGCTGACAGACTGACAGTTTCCTCAAGGAAACTTACCTTCGAGTTCCGGTAACTTTTCACACGGTTTTTGCTTACAAGGTGAGCTTTTTGTGCGAGATGAAGTTTTTCCTGTTTGTGAGGGAGAATTATTTGTGGTGGAAGGAATCTGGTTTCTTCGTTATTTGGGAACGGAAAATAACACTTGTTTATGTGACCTTAATATGGGGTTTGAGAGGAAATGGCCATAGATGTCTTAACATTCGATGATTTATTTTGCTTACGGGATTTGATGGTTCTGTTGCACATGTTGGTTAGTTCATTGCGCTATTGCAGTTGTTATTCTAGAGTATATGATCAACTGGGGCAAATGCGTCTATGGGGCAATTGCGTCTTTCGAGTAACGTTACGTGGTCCCCGGGTAGTGCTAACCGGGTAGCAAACTCTGGTGGCTTCGGCCGTGGCTAGTTACCACCCACCGGACCAAGCCATGCCGTGAAATGACCTAGTCGTGTTTCGGGATGTAGTCCGGTGTAACCGTTCCGAAGACGGGTCTGAGCAGTGGCGCACTTTAACGCCTCACTCAACTGCCGTCTTTGTACTTCTTCACTCTACAAAACTTCAAGGCCAGGGTAAATAAGTACCTTATTCACTCGTCGTCGTGCTCCATCTTAGACCACAACGTCGCTTAACATCAGGCGAGTTGGTGGTCAAACGCCGACCTATTCTACATAAAAAAAAAAGTAACTGACAAACCCTTCACAAATTAATCTTGCACAGATTATTGCAACTAAAGATAGAAAAAAGAAGTAGGTAGGTGGCGCCTAATTTGTGAAGGGTTTGTCAGTAATTCTCGAAAGACGCAATTGCCTCACAGACGCTATTGCCCCAGTTGACCCTATAGCATTATGTGAAGTTATATGATGTCAGACGATGTTCCTCCTAGCCTAGTCGGAGTTCGACTTCTTTATAGGGTTCTATTTCCGGCCGGGCGGATGTTCAAATGATACATTTTAATATCTGTTCTGGGTCTCGGTGTTAGTTCATGTCTCTGTGTGTGTTCTATGGCATTCCCGACACAGGGAAACCTAGTGAGGAGCTATGAGTGTGAAACGTATTTTTTTTTTTACCCGTAGGCCCAAGAAGGAGGGTTATGTTTTTCGAGTGTATGTATGTATGATGTTTCTTTGGCATGCTCTGCAGCCTAAACAGCTCGATGGATTTTATGGAGGACATGGACATGTGAGGTGTCATTTGAGTCGCCTTGATAGTGGAAGTGACATAGAGTACAATATTTTGCAGCAGTGATTTTTGTTTTTCTTTAATGTTACTTGTTTTACATATACATGGTTATTTGTAACTCACCAAAAAACTCTTAAGGGTTCATTGTACTCATCAATATGAACAACTTTTACTATGGGACGAACTCTGAAATCGCGAAAAACAAAATAGCTTTTCCATACATTTTGTCCCAGGCCAATGAACTGTTTGTATGGAACAGCTGTTTTTTTTTTTTTTCGTGATTTCAGTATTGGCTTCTATGTACATATCGTCACGCCTTTCCCCCGAGGGAGCTGGCAGAGGTGTAATTCTACACCCACACTTCGCCGGACGATATTCAGTCCCATGTGACAGGGGGCGAGCCTGTCGCCATACACCGGGCTCCAGTCATGCAGCATACGCACATGTGTTCACAAAATGAACAAATTAGTGCGTGCGCTCGGCTGGGTTTGAACTCGCTCACTCTGGCTTGAGAGGCGGGCCTTCTCCAACTAGGCTGTCATTCCATGCCATTCAAAAAATCTATAGAAAAATACCTACAGACAAATAATAGTAATACCTACAGACGAACATAGTATTTACCTCCTCCTTTTTGGAAGTTGGTGAAAAACGTTACAACGCCGTTAGCGTGTGCGAGCGGGTGTATGATTTTTGATGGTGATTTTGACGGGTTGGGCGCTCGACTAACAAATTAACGATTAACGGTTAACGACCAATCTGCTCCGTTTTCATTAGCCAAACGGAAAATTCGGAAGGCTGTAACATTAACGGCGTTAAATAATGAGTTAATTTGTCAACGTTTGCAAGCCAGTAACTGTAACTATTTTTTAAATTTAGCTGAAGTCACAATTTAATCAACAAGCTTGTTTATGAATTTTAACAATGAACGTATAGAAGTACCCTGTTAAAGTTTGAAAAAAAAATACTTACTAGATGTTAACCGCGACTTAGTTAGCGTTTATTAAAAAAAATGTATCCAAAAACCTTTCTCGTGATATACTGTAACTAACTATCAAATTTCATTAAGATCCGTTCAGCCGTTTAGTGAAAAGTCCACAAACAGACAGAGTTACTTTAGATTTCAAAATTAGTAAGGATTATGGAAAGAGTTTGAAAACCGGACCTGGGCCCGTACCATGTCTTATTGTCATGATGGTAATTTTTTGTTACCAACGCTGCACGACCATGAACCTTATTGCACGGCGATACGATTCGCGGTCGAAACAAAACTGGAACAAAACTTATTATGGAAATAAGAGGTTATGGTACGGACCCTGTAACTATTTCTGGAGATTAGTTACCCTACATTATTTACACACATATATAGTGAATACGTTTTTTAAAGCGTCCTCGAAAGTATGCATAGCATTGTACGCCTTCTCTTCAATCCTCTTTGCTGTCTGCCTTTTTCTTTGACAGGACAACCGATCTATAGACTCGTCAAATAGACACGACCCCTGACCCTTGGCTTGCGTGGTCAAGGCTCAGTTTAACATGTTCAACGCCAACAGGATTTCCATGATAGTTTGGTTCAACGATATTGTTAACAACGATCAAACCTTGACGAGATTGGTACAGGATTGAAGCGTGTAGTGTTTAATAACAAGTAACATTATTAAAATAAAATCTAAAAACTCGGCTGCAAAATGTTGCACCTTACACTATCAAGACGATTCAAATGACACCCCATATGTCGAAATCCATCAAGCTGTTTAGGCTGTAGGGCGTGCCAAAGAAACCTCATATATACATACACACATCCTACTAATATTATAAACGCGAAAGCGGAGAATGAATGGATGGATGGATGGATGTTTGTTACTCTTTCACGTCAGAACGGCTGAACAGATCTGGATGAAATTTGGCACAGAGATTGATTATAGTCTAGAATAGCACATAGGATACTTTTTAACTGCGGGTGAAACCGCGGGGCGCAGCTAGTGCATACATAGCCCTCCTTCTTGCGCAGTCAGGTAAAAAGAGCATGTTCAACAAGTAGCCGATCTAAGCTTGATGGTGATTTACGGTTGCTGTCGCCTATAAAATGTATTAGACAGGCTAAAGATTGAACATAGTAAGTGTTGCCGGCATTACAATAAAGTTTACTAGAGCATGCAGGACGTGCGAGTGGCATTGAACGTGTTAAAGGTCAGTAGACCAAAGGTCTTGACACTTGTAAAACTACTCCAACCCTCTCAATTTGGTACTTAGTTCACTATCAGGGTCTGACCTTTGATAGTTTAGATTTAAGTTTAGTTACAGATACTACAAGTTTTGAGATGGTAGGACCTACTGACATCGATTAAGGGCCAAATTCACCATTTATGCTACTAATCGAGATTTATTAAACTAAGTTAAGTGAAATGCAAAAAATGACTGCTTAACCTCAGTTTTTCACGTAAACCAAGTTTAAAATGAGCTAATCACGTTTATATTCACTGGTGAAATCGGCCCTAAGTGATAATCGTTTGAACTAATTTTGACAGCTCCAATAATTGTTGCCCCCATGATTCAAAAAAACAAGGTCTAGCGTTTAACAAAAACATAATGACGTCATCATCATCCGTCTCTTTCGAACTTGTTGTAAATGATTTATTTCGGTCCTGCTTAAGCATCGATTGACGTCACTACGTGTTTCTGAATGCTATACCTGGCGGAGTATATTACTATATCATGGTTGCTCCTAGTGCTGTCGTATTAGATATGATATAGAGCTGTGACCCGCGGCTTCACCCGCTTTTCCATGTTAATTTTATTGATATAGATTAAATATATAGATTAAAAGCTCGTATATTAATCTAGGGCTTAAGCTAGCTTTGTACTAAATTTCTTTTAAACCGACTCAGATATTATAGCTATTTGTATTTTTTTATTACAATATAACACATGACTCTTATTGACACCAAACGAAATATAAAACTAAACGAAATTTGCAAGTATAGGTGCAAAGGGCGGTCTTATCGCTCACAAGCGATCTCTTCCAGACAACTTTTAGATAGAAAAATAATATTATGATCATGCATGGACGATGGTGTATTCTAAAGAAAGTTTACTTAATAATAATTTTATACTCAGAAAATTAGACAGCAAATTAGTTTAATCAGCTGTTTCAGCGTGAAGAAGTAACAAATATTAGGTGTTTCTTTGGTGTGAGCCGAATTTTCCCCGACTAGGATATTTTCGCTTTTAAACCAACATTTTCAAATTCAGTACATAACGAGATTTTTACCGACTAATTAGAAACACAATCAATTGAAATGAATTTAATTAAAGGTAATAGTACTTCTGAGAACAGGACATGTACCAGATGTACTAAATAAACACAATAAACCGCAATTAATTAAACTACCGAGACATAAGTCTCACGAGTACAGTCAATGGTACATACAGTCAATGGTACAAAGATTGAACTAATTGGAACAGAGGATACAAATGTCTAATAAGTAAATACGCAGCCATAAATCCATGGTACCATTACGAATAAACCGGTTTATCCTCAAAGCAAAAATTGGCATACAACTATGTATATACAACATGTTGATAATCGGCACGTAACAGGAAAAAAGAAAAAGGTACCGACTATAACAGTTACGTCTTTATCCTGTACAAATACCTAATAATTACAATCATATCACATTATCTCGGAATAGGAATAACTATGTTTAATTTAATCATATTCCTTAATCTCCAATACAATACAATACAAAAACTCTTTATTGACACCAAATACAAATAAATCTAAACTAAACACTCAAAAATAATAATAACTTAATCTCCTTCCATTCTTCACGATTTTGGGCGTTTTCGGATCATTTATTGCCAAAATAGTTTAGTTCATCCCGCCATATTGTCTGGGCCTGCTAGATCTATTGCAAATAACCTTTTATTCCAGTATATTTTTAGTTCTATGTATTAAATAAAGTTGTAGAAATTCCATAATGAACCTAACTATGCTTTTCTTAATTACAGGTACTCAAAAATCTGCAACACCGAAGAAATGCCGAAAACAAGAGAAGCTACCATTCATTGCAACCCCTCCCAGAGCTAAACCCCCGCTGCCATGACTTCGGAGGAACCTGTCGATGTCGTCAAGAAATCAGACGCGAAAAAAACAGACGCTTGCAAACTTACAGAAGAAGCGGAGCGCAAAGACAAGTCCTCCGACGAAAAACAAAGAAGAGCACGCGAGCTAATGAGGCTAGTCTACGAGGTACCTGAAGAAATAAAAAAACCTGAGCTTATAAACAACAACATGCTTAAAGATAACCCACCGATTACTATAGTCGAGATTACGGAACACAACGGTTGTGAAACAGAACTGGGAAACGCTAGTGATAATGGTGTCTACATCAAAGTCGGAAGTCCAGAGAATTTAGGCAATAAGGTCGTATACGACGTCTTAGATACTAATGAGTTGATAATGCACTGCGGGGATGAATATAAGGAAGTGATAGATAGAGCGTCTCCAGATGATAGTACTGATGAAGACTTGATAGAATTGAAGAGGATATTGGAAGCGAAGCCGAGGGTTTTGGATCGGTATTTGCGGGAGTGCGCGTCGGTGGATGAAGTAAATAGGATACACAGTGTGACGTCATCGGGGCCGCTGTCTCCGAGGCCGCATCATGAGGCGAGGAGCACGTCGGTGACGTCCGACCTGTTCCAGCTTTGGCTGACTTCGTCGCCGATCAAAGTAAGTTAAAAAATAGCATACTTTATCCCACTTCTGAGTAAACTCATCTCATTGCAGACCTTTTTTAATTGCCTGATGTTAAGCAACGATGTAGCCTGCGATGGAGAACGCTTGTCTAGGAGAAACTTATTCACTCGAGATTTGAAGACACTCAGACTAAAAAAACTGTTAAATAAATAAATAAATAAATATGATGAAGATAAAAGTTTTGAAGATGAACTTCCGCGCCGTGACGCCGTGAAAGTGACGCCTGATTCAATCAACTAACTCAGACTATAACAATCGTTGTACTGTGTGATTGCCCAAGAACCTAAAAGAAAGGCTTCTTAATAGTGACTTGAAAATTACTGTCTAAATTTCTATTTGTCAAAATTAATGCTCTAAAACCACTAACCAATACCAAAAGACCACTTGACTATAGTGCCATTAATCAAGATACACCTAAGCCCAGTTATAATAAACTAATAGAATTTTCAGTTCGACCAACTTATTTGCAAAGTTGGCCAAATAAAGTGAATGATACTTTTAGACGAATTACTATCGGTATTGTTCAGGAAACCCGATGGTAGCTCCGCCATTCAGCTTCACAGATAAGTTGGTAGCTCCTCCTATCTATTTAATGCGGGAGAAATCCTTTACGTCCTTATCAGAGCGAGTGACATTATTTATTCACGCCTCACACCATCTCGTAACCAAGCTTTGTGGGGTAAATGAATAAATGATACCCTATCAGCTGTGACGATCTATTCGGGATTTGGACTGACGCAGGGTTGAGTTAGCTATCTCACACGATCGGGGTCATATTATTTATGATATACAAGTTTTTAAATCATATAAATTGTGTAACGGCATTAAAAGTTTTAAAGGATATTAGTAACATTAAAAGAAAAACAAAAAACCCGGCTGCAAAATATTGTTACCTTATCTTATATCTTTAAATGAGCAATTCTTTATATATACGAGTATATATATACGAGTATAATTGGAATCTCAGAATCGGCTCCAACGATTTTCATACAATTTAGTATACCTATAGGGGGTTTCGGGGGGCGATAAATCAATCTAGCTAGGAATCATTTTTAGAAAATGTCATTTTATTCGTGTTTTATCGATAATTAACTTAAACATAAACTTGGAAGAAAAATAACAAAAAGGAGGCGTTTGAGTAGTCTCAACTGAAAAATATGACTCTTCCTGACATCTATTGGCGAATAATAATACAATTTTTTGTGAGCAACTAATTGCTTTAACGACACAACAGCAGATGGCGTTGTTAAGTAACACGAAGTCAATGAGTGTTTGCTTTGAGGTTAGACTAAAATCAATTGTTTATTTTCCAAAAAACACAATTAAAAAAAAAAAAAACCGAGAAAAGCTCGGTCATCCAGGTACTAACTATTTAAATGACACGTGTCGAAATCCATTAAACTGTATAGGCTGTAGGGCGAGCCAAAGACTCCCCCGCGGGTTCCCGCCTTGTCGTGGCGGGGGGGCTCAGTAGCCGTGGCCTCGGCAACCACGGTGAAGCCAAGAGGAATCCGAGGTGGGGCCGCTTCTTGGGGCTTTTAGCCCAAAGCCCATTTGGAAGCGGCCCAAAGTAGGGTGTGGGTCTGTATGACTTGTCTGCAGACCCACAACTGAGGCGGGGTGCAGTGCCGCATAGGCGAGGCTGCAGCCGAAGGCTGGGGGCCGCGGCGGGAGAGGACTGTTGGTGTGTCGTTGCCACTTTCCCTACCTTCCGCGGCCCAAACGGGGTCGCTACCGTTTGATGGCGGACGCGGTGGGGCCGCAGAGGAAGAGGCGTGTCGGTGTATCGTTGCCGCTCTCCCTATCCTCTGCGGCCGAAGTGGCAGGCGGCGGGGCCACTCATCTGACCCGTCGCATGGGGATCATGGGCACCTAGACATGGGTGCTGTCTAGCGCCCACGGGCAAATTGGTCCCCGAGGTGGTGGATGATGACGATGTGTCTGGTGTTCGGCACATCGTCATCGAGAGGGAGAGAGCGCAAGCTCGAGGAGGTGCTCGAAGGAGCTGGCGCTGTCGGGGCTGCGGAGGAGTCCGAAAGCGTACCCGTTGCCCCGACATTTTGCGCCGAGGTGGAACACCCTTGGGTTTTTAGTGGGTAGGCCGTCAGTGGCGGGATTCCCACATAACCACTCTGTGCCCGCACCCGGGGCTGTTGGTGGTATCCATAAAGGATTTTCCCAAGGTGAAAAAAAAAAAAAAAAAAAAAATAGGGCGAGCCAAAGAAACCTCAGTCATTCATACATACATACATAAATACAAACTTACATACATAAACTCGACAAACATAACCCTCCTTCTTGCGCAGTCGGGTAAAAAGTGTGTGTTATTCTTATTATTTTTGGCCAATATTATTAATAATTATTAATATTATTATTATTAGTTATTTGTAATTTGTTATTTTTGTTTGGTTTATTCTAGGCTTATATTGTTTCAATAAATTATTTTCTTATTTTTTGGCCAATACAAGCTTGGTTTTAAAAAGTTTTTTTTTAACTTTTTTTTATTGATGACTAGCTGAGCCGACACAACTTGTCCTGTCTTAACTTTAAAAATTTTCTTATATTCTACCAATTTTCTTATTTTTTCTTTTCTATGAACCATCTCCTAACACGCTTACACACACAGAGAGAAACGTCAAACTTATTTTTAGTCAGGTTTTAACATCTGTCGTTTTTGCGTCGGGCGTTAAATACTGACCTAACTTAACGCTCGATTCCGTCAGCGCTGTTTAGTTAGGAAAATGTTAAGCCAAGCGCATGGACACGAAAAAATATGGCAATTGTAGAATAGCGATTTTATTTAACTGTCCATTGTTGACACTTAACTTTTAAAGAGATGCGAAAACAGTTGGTTACATTAATCACGTTCGTATTCCTATTAGAGGTTCGCTTATTAGAGGTGAGGACGATAAGTCCTGCACTGACGTCCTGCTTCGGGTGTATTGTGCATTTCCTCCTACCAGCACCTACCCGAGCCAACCCAACTCCTTGAAATACCGGAGTGAGGCTCTGGGGCGCTGGTATGGTCGCTCCAGTGGCGTATTAATAATGTTGTCTCGTAAAACTTCTATAAAGGGGGTTATCAACAAGGACGGGCCGATATTGACAGTTTGTGGCGGCCATGTTGTTTTTGTCACATCTGTCAAATCTGTTGTCAATAAACTGCAATCGACTGATGCCCTGAAATCCTACTAATATTATACACGCGAAAGTTTGTATGTATGGATGGATGGATGGATGGATGGATGGATGGATGGATGGATGGATGTTTGTTACTCTTTCACGCCAGAACGGCTGAACAGATCTGGATGAAATTTGGCACAGAGATAGATTATAGTCTAGAATAGCACATAGGATACTTTTTACCGGCGGGTGAAACCGCGGGGCGCAGCTAGTTCAACATAATACAGGCCATCGCTCAGATTCAGCCGGACTTATGCAGCAGAGTCATAGAAAATTGGACCTCGCCGATCTGTGTCACTGTTTGAAGCCGCGGTGGACATTTAAACGATGCCATATTCCATAAATAATAGCATAAATAGGCCTTACGAAAAAAAAAGTTTATATCTCACACACAGCTTGTTTTATTCAATTTTCAACATCGCTCCGTCCTAGTTAAAATACCCATTATTGTAAAAGCTTCGCTTCCCAGGCAACCAGACAGGCGTATTCAGTTTATGTATCAAACACTGACAACCGCTCCGCGCCAAAAAAGATGATTAAAAATGGCCTAGTAAAATAAAAATCCTGCTTTTAAATATTAAAATGCGGAACTTTGTTACTTCTTCACGCTCAAATGTATCGACGGACTTAGATAGAATTAGGAACAAAGATAGCTTATGTCCCTGAAAAAGTAACACAGATGACTTTTTGACTAGGGACAATACCGCCGGGCGCAGCTAGTACCTTCTAAAAACATACAGTCTAGTAGTCCACTTTTCCCCACTGTTCCTAAAAATCCATCGCTACGTTTATGAACCTTTTACCTTTGGAATTCAGTTATTAATGCACTACAGCGCCGGTATTAAAGATAACACAGCCAACGGAGCGGTAGATACCGTATCAATCATGCTTAGTGCACACTCCACTTTGATAAAGTTAAAAGCCTCTCAGTATGGATCAGACTGGAGCTTTATCGTGCAAACACCATCGCGTGCCATCCCGCTCGTGCCAGTTTATACGTCAAGCGTGTGAGCGGGACAGCACATAATTACCATAGCCAGCACGCTTATAAAATAAAGCTTCTAGATACATTAATAGGCTTGTTCAACCATAGCTTATGATCGATCAAAACCAGCCCACGTAAGACCATTTTTGACATAACCGACCGTTTTTAATGACCGTTCCGAAGACGGGTCTGAGCAGTAGCGCACTTGTAGCGCCTCACTCAACTACCGTCTTTGTACTTCTTCACTTTACAAAACTTCAAGGCTAGAGTGAATAAGTACCTTATAGGTCGTCGTGCTCCATCTTAGACCGCACCGTCGCTTAACATCAGGCGAGTTGGTGGTCAAATGCCGATCTATTCTACATAAAAAAAAAAAAAAAAAGCCGATATTTTGAGACGTCACTTAGACCGATATTCGGACTGCTAACTGCCTTACATACATAATAATCACTATATCGTAGTAGACAAGTAACTGTCTAATAAATTAAATTAATTACTTATCGACCGCTAGCTGTTTAATCTAGAGCGCTAGCAACGTTCTTGGTCGATTGGCAAACTGACGTTTCAAATCGGCTTAAGGCAACCAACCATCCTACCTTGCAAGTACTGCTTGCAGGGCTGCCGCTTCATGCTGGTGAATTTTATCGCAGCCTGCATCGCGTCCGGCAACGACGTGCAGGATGCTAGGCAGGATGGTGTATCAGCTACATCCTGTTTCGCAGTCCTTCACGGCGGACTACAAGGCAGGATTGTGAATGGAGTGTTTAAGGACCACTTGTAGAAGCTCGGGTTAACTTTTTAACTCAGATTTCTCATCAGAGGTTCAACTGATAGACCGCCTTTCGCCATCAAGAGTTAGAAGCTAACCTTAAGTTCACACAATATTAGAGTGAATTTATAACATTTTAACTTTGAGTTAATTAGCCCTGCGATTAAGATTTTAATTCCGTATCAACTTTGTTGACAAAAAAACGACATAATCTACCATTTTGTCGATTTGAAATGTCAGTTCACCGATGGACAAAGAACGGTGCTAGCACTTCTAATCGCTTCTTTTTTTCTTATTTTTTTTTATCCTTGTACATAATTGGTTTCGATGGAGGCTTTTTAAATACTTATTCGTTACTGGTTTCAATAGAGACTTTTGATGTGACAACGTCTAATAAATCGACGAACGCTAGTTGCACGCACGAAAAAGGATGACTCATTGTCCCGTTACGCTCGGTCGATCGGAGCGAGACTAGCGAGCGAAAAGCACGATCGGCTTGAGCGTTCGGCTTGCGCCGCATCTATCTCTCTTCCACTCGATTGGCCTATGTGTCCGAGGAGAAGATTTCACCAATGTTTTGTTATGACGTTGTCACGTTTAACAATCGTCCGTAAACCGACTTTACAGACAACCAATTCTTTTAATACTTTACGTAACCGTTACGAAAACGTGGGTTGACGAGTAACAATAGTATCACTCGGCTATCAACACGACAGTCGATATCCTACAGTATCGTTGAAGTAAATCTAAAGGTGCCTTTTACAGGGAACTCCTGAAAAGGTATAAATTGAAAAGGCCGGGGCAAAAATAGAGATCTTTCAAAGGTTTTGAAGGCGCCAATGGGTTTCAAAGGTGAAGATAGACGTATTGACACCCTTTGAAGTCTTTCTGAAAGGATAGTTAGCGGATCTTTGCGCGGGTCGAACTGATATATCAATTTGTCAGTTCGACATGTCGTCTTTAATTTGATGATGAAAAAATCTGTACTATTTTTTAGTACTTTAAGAATTGCTTTGTTAAATGAAAACATTTAAACTCTCCATTTTGAGACCTTCAGCTTGGTATAGTCGAATGTGACTGGCATAGGTCTAGACAAGATGGTGCGCTCAAGAAGCTGCAGACCTGCTGCTGCTGCTGATGATGATAATGATAATGATAGAAGAGACTTACTCGTATACCTACACAGCGGGTGGAAAATTGTTGATAAATAAATGGATTGGGGACACTTTTACACACATGATTGTCTGACCTGAAAGTAAGCAAAGCTTATACTAAGGCTGCCAGAGACTGATCTACTTATTCGTATCAGATCAGGTAATGATACGTTTTTAGAGACGTATTTATAATAATATATGTACTTGAAAAGATGATAATGATAATTTGCCAATGTTAAATTCTTTCTAACTGCTCCGCTAAATGGACATTGGGGTTTCCAAGTCTAAACTTTAATTGCTTGTTCCATTTTTTGTCACTTTTGGCGCTCCTCCAACTTTGGCACTGAGATCTCGTGCCCCAGATTGCTTTCCCTTAGATCCAGCCCTGTACTAGACAGCTAAAAGCTCGTGGGTGGAGATGTTTTAACTAACTAAATTATAATTACGAAACAAAAGGAAAAAGCTGCCATTTTAAAAGCAATTCTAGTAAACCTTTCAAAGAAAATATGGTAAAAGCATTAGTAATTTTTATTTTGTTAAATTACGTAGCTTGACGGGTTAAAACGTGTTTAACCTCCATTTAATTTCCCTCGGGCATGATGTGATTTCGCGAAGCGCTCCGCGGGGAAGTACGTTTGTGTAATATTTCCTGATTCCTACCTTAGGTAATGGGAACGTTTTTGAAAAAAGGTTTTATAAGTTTGTCCGATTTCTGAACGTTTTTGAAAGAGGCTTTATAAGTTTTCTCGAATCCTGGCCTTAGTAATAGCTGCTACCACTGACAGCGTGTATGTAAAATGTATGTATTGTTACGCCAGTCGCAGCCGATGAAGAAACTATACGCTAATCTGCGGAGATGTTTACAACTACCAATAGGTTTTACCGATTTTCGGATTACATTTCTTCGGTCAAAAAAAGTATAATTCTAGCAAATAATTATACTATTTTATGAATGAGTTGGGCATCAGCCAGCCAATTTATTAAATGTTGTTTTAGACGCTACGGCTGTATATCATCCAGGAAGCTAGTTGAACGGCGCCGTTCAGTAAAATGACTAGGCTGTTAATTGAACGGCTGATTATAATTTGGTGTTTTCAGAGCTGATCTGACAATGGAGCCAGTAGGTAGAGAGCGGATTTTAAATATTTTTTTACCATTGCTAGAAATCCCGTGATTTATTTTCCGTATCTGGTTTTAACGAGAAAATGTTGCAAGGTATTTGGCACGGAACCAAAAGAGCACCATTCGCTAACAAGCAAGAGTTGGTGATTGCTAGGGTTGCCAGTTAGAACAACGTTAATTACAAAACTGCCAGTTCTTTTAGTTTTTTTTTTTCAATTTTATTCCGCATATTTTTTCTGATAAAAAAAAAAAAACTAAAGATCTGTGGAAATTAACTTATGCATATAAAGGTCTTATGCATTTTATAATTTTCAAAAAAAAAATAATAAAGATAAGTACTTAGACAAGATCTTTTTCTGTCTGGTGCAAACTACTTCTTAGTAAAGTTCTATCACAACCAGCTTAAGGGTTTCGCGACGCTCTGAAATTTCCATACAAACGCGCTACTCAAATTTCTTGAAAACCATTTGTGAGCTGATTATGATGAAATTTAGCATGTACAATTAAATTAACAATATCTCCGCCCCTATGTTCTTGTTTTTTTTTTAAAAACGTTCTCAAGCGAAAATAGAGCTATGAAAAATATCCGCATTTTTAAGGGGTCACTATTGACTGATTTAATAAATAAATAATAATAAATAAATTCGGGACACTTCCACACACGGTCGCCTGACACCAAACTAAGCAAAGCTTGTACAATGGCTGCCAGAGACTGATATACATACTTAGATATTTTTTTAAATACATACTTAAATAGATAGACAGATTTATACAATAGATAGACAAAGGAAATCAAAAATTCCATTACATAGGGAGGTTGTCTACATCATTAGCTGTTAAATGAATCCATAATACAAGGGAAATTCTTAGTTATTTAAGAATGATTACAGAAGTGCAAAAGTCATAAAAAATTGAAATTGCACTTAGTCACTTTATAGGTAACTTTAGAGGCTCATCAGTATCTTTACATGCTCTCTTCGCTCGCGTCGTCTCCTTTTAGGCGAAATGCCAAACCTTTAGCCAATGGGAAGTTAGCCTAAAGTGGTCGCCAGAAACTCGTTGCGCACAAACACAAAACTTTACTTTAATATTTGTAACATTAGTATGATTAAAAAATAAAGAATCAAAAGTTCAAAACCCTTGCTTTGCATAAAGACACAATAATCTCAAGTAAGAACAAAGCTTTTCTTACCAACTTACGTAAACAGTCACTGAGACACCCTCCACACACCCACACAGCCACACACCCACCGCACTCCCAAGCTAAGACCACCCATGTGTTTAATTTAAACGCTACAATTTGTACCCAGTTTTTCTTTGCGATAAAAAGAATAGCAACCCTACAGCGCAGACTAATTGCCTGCATTTACTTTCCTCTGTTTACTTTGCTCGGAGTCCTGTGGTTTATCAAACAAGCCCTGCTACAACTGAGTAGGTACATAAATACAAAGTAGGTTTCAATTTCTAACTATAAAGAGTCTCTTTATTTTGTGTGGCTTTTGCGGCAGACGCCTACGGGAACCGCTCTCTGTTTGTCGCGTCTACGTCGCTAAAGAAGTCTGTCTACACACCAAAGTCTCGCATAGTCTCCGACATAGTGTCGCCGGCAGTGTTTTTTTAGTGTCGGCGGCTATACTAGCTGCGCCCCGCGGTTTCACCCGCCGGTAAAAAGTATCCTATGTGCTATTCTAGACTATAGTCTATCTCTGTGCCAAATTTCATCCAGATCATCATGTTCAGCCGTTCTGGCGTGAAAGAGTAACAAACATCCATCCATCCATCCATCCATCCATCCATCCATCCATTCTTACAAACATTCGCATTTATAATATTAGTAGGATTTATCTGTTTTCATCGTGAAACTTTTATAAAAAAACTGATAAGCTAGTGGACGGTGTATTTGCCAGTTTCCATAGCGAAATGTTCAAACCCATTTACTGTATTAAAATGAAAAGAGACTGAAAGTAATAAATGTCTATTTTCAAACATTCCGTTTGTTTTCAAACGAAAATGTGAAAATAATTTTCGCGGAATTGTTTTGACATTCAGCATGAAACCTCGGATGTCAACCTCACCCACTTAAAACCGGGGAAACGTAGACAAATAAGCAGCTGGATGTGAAATAGGCAGTGAAAAAAAAAGATTTAGTAGAAACTAGCGACCCGCCCCAGCTTCGCACGGGTGCAATGCTGATACTAAATACACTACAGAAAAACTGTGAACGTTGTATATAAAAACATAGCGGCCCGCTCTGGCTTCGCACGGCTATAAACAAAAAAATGTTATTGTGGGATATCCATAAGAGATAGACATATATACCATCGTAGAGTTTTCTGTAGACCTTTTCAATGTGTACAAATAATTAGTACATTATTTTGATAAATCTCATAGGGTTCAGCCTGCGTTTGCAATATAGGCGGAAAAGAATTGATAATTAACGACATCACATTAGAAACCTCAAAAATAACAGTATTTCTCCACTATTTAATTGATGTTATTATGCATATAAACCTTCCTCTTGAATCACTCTATCTATTAAAAAAAACCGCATCAAAATCCGTTGCGTAGTTTTAAAGATTTAAGCATACAAAGGGACATAGGGACAGAGAAAGCTACTTTGTTTTATACTATGTAGTGATTTGGAGTACAGTTCTTAAAATTATAATTATAGCTTTTGTAAACTGATTTTATTCTTTTTGTAGTTGTTGCTTAGGGTTTACTTAATTAGGTTTTGGACAATCTTTAACATTACAGCATGGATGTCTTTGACGGACACTTTAATCCTCTGTCAAATATGGGTTTGAACGCTCAAATTGTATGTCTTGCATCTTATTAGTACTAGCGCATTTAAGCTTGAACTTAAAGTATTAATGATTGACATTTGACCGAGCATAGCGAAGTGACAGTCTACTGGGACCTCTCGGCATTTGCTTGTTCGACGATATCTTGAATAACTTTGATCCAAACAGAATAAATTGCAGACTAGTAGTTTATCCTAATATAGAATTCTTAATTTAGTATATTATGAGCTAGGCTCGTTTCTTCTAGACAAGCGTGGTCCATCGTAGGCCGCATCACTGCTTATCATTAGGTGTGTTGGCGGCCAAACGCAAGACTGTTAAACAATAAAAAAAAAATCGTACGAGGGGTAGTGGAGGTATGTGAGGATTCCACATTTTCGTTCGAGGTTAAATACTTCATTAACAGTGACTTAGCGAGTGTTTCGTGTCTCTTCATCTGCCTTTGTATTTGACCGAGGTCAATTCTCGGCTAGGTTAAAACGGCCGAGTTGCACGTCCCTCTCTTTATAAGTGCAAGCGCATGTTAACGCGAACCGAAACCATCGAAACACGATATTTGTTTGAGTCTACTTCATCGGCTGATCCGCTGGTTTTGTTTGCGAACGCAAGTGGTTTACTCTTCAATGTTTGAATACGATGAAAGGGTTTCAGGATGTTTTTTTTTTATTTATTTGTTAAGTAGCTGATGTCTATGTCTTCTTATCTATCATCGATAAAAAGGATGATGCCAGAGTTTCTATGAGACCTGGTCCCACCTTCCAATAGCTATGTGCTTTACATCGTTGGATAGGTATTTCGAGCTGAATAAAAGTTACTATGGCGCCAAGTTCAAATCTTAGTCCGTTCAGAGTTATTGTAACACACATAGCTATTGGAAGGTGGGACCAGGATTTGCATCCTCCTTTGAATTGATTGCACTGTATTTTTTTCGGTTTCGGTACAGACAAAAAAGTTAATTTACATTTTACAGGCATCATAAATACACATCAAAAAGAATCCTTTAAGTCCACTTACGTCTATACACAACTTACAATTTTAAAACTTGACTTAATACATAAATAATGCGTTAAATTGGTTTAATTCACAAAAAGAAAATTTCAAAAGAAATTAAATTAAAAATATTGAACTTAAACTAATTTTCAACTTTACCTATTACTTTGGTTGTAGATTTAAAAGATCAATATGAACGCGAAAAAATTTATTTATCTTTGCAAACACCTTGAGGAGATTCTTTAGGGAAACTGACGCTATAAGTGTTGCACATCCTGTTTAAATGACTTTACTTTTACTGTACATATTCTACACACACTTGGTGTATAGCAAATCACAAAACTTAAGGCTTTGTCCTGACTGAGCAAGCTGTGAGTGGCTGCTTGCCTCCAGGGGGCGCAACTCAGCTAACCTTAGCCGATGCCTAACTGAACCGTTGATGTTGTTGAGAAAAAAAAAACAGACGAGCAAGGGCTCAGTAGCACTAATATCTCATAAATGTGCCAGCTGGACTACCGGTGATACGTTTGTGGAACAATACTGGTACTGAGCCGTTCCCTGTCCATTTTTTAAGGCTATCAATTCAGCTAGCTCGGCTAGCTGAATTGCCCCCCAGTTCGTCACCCTACATATTATTTTTAATGGAGTGTCCGAACAGCGCGTACTGAGTACGTGCTTACTCAGTCTGCGGCGCATCGCTTGCTGACGAACGGCTGATTTGCGTTTTGTTTGCTACAGTTTACCGCTTCTTCATTGAATTTGCCCAATACGCGATTTAGAGTCAGCCAGAGGACAGTCAGGACGAAGCTTAAGGTAGAAATGGTCGCCAACCTAAGAATTTATGTGGTTGTCAGTTGTCAGTATTTAAGTTGTGCTTATTACATAGGTTCCTTAGCTATTTCTTCGAACATCAAAGATTAACGTTTATTTTTTAAGAACAACAAATCCTCCGTTTAATTAAATGATGTCAGAGGCCTTCGGGCAGCCTAGTAACTCTGACATCAGGGCTAGCGACTCAGCCTATACGAACTTGCTTGATATTAAAACGGTTATTTCTTAAAAATATTTGTTAAGTCATTTTATCTATTGACTTTTGTCATCCACTTAGTGATTTTATGTAAATTTTCAATGTAAGCTATTGTGATTATCGATTCGTGAAGCCATATCATCGAAGGTACACAGCCCTAAATTAGAATTCCTTGTGAAAAAACAAATTGTTACAAACACATCATCGAGTCATAGTGACTAGCCTAAACATTCTAAAGATAAAATACGGCAGTAGATGCTAAAATGATTACAGAAACAGCACATTGTAACGAATAAAATCGATACATAAACACGATAGAAGCCGTAAAATTTATCACTCTCCATTGCACAGACTTACAATAGAGTAGACGACGTTATCTTGCTAATCTCGAGTTGTGTTTTCTATTTGTTAGTAAGTGATGAGTGATTGATTAGGTAGCAAACATGTTTAACTTAATAACATAAAAATTAAGCTTATCTAAAATTTACTATTTTCGGTTGTAATAATATTTTTATGTATGTTAAATCAGATTCAGTTTTACAAATTATTTTAAAAAATGAGTATGTTATGTTTTGTTTGTCTGTTGTTTCATACTAGTTGCATCCCACGCTTTTGTCCACTATCCCACAGGACAGGACCTATTCATATTTCCGGGAAAGAAGCCATCATTTAACCGTATCTCCATGCTAAATTTCATCCAAATTTGATGAGCCGTTTAAGCGTGAAGAAGTAACAAACATTTATTTATTTATTTATTTATTTGTTTCACAACTTACAGCTATCATTACAGGTATACCTAATGCGATAGTGTAGTAATAAGTACTAACTAACTATATCCTATAACAAACTTACGGTAACACAATATATGTAGTGCTATCTTTGTGAATTCACCCAGAGTACAAAAGAACAAATCTGTATCAGCCGCGACAACGTTGAGAGTACGCAATGCGCGCGTCAGCGGCGCCTGGCCGAGGAGGTTGGTGCGAGCGCGCGGCGCCGCCACGAGCTGCGGCCGCCGCCGCCGCCACACATATCTATCCGGGACGTTGAAACATATTTGGGCTAATATATCGCCGTTGTGTACCTTACCCCTGAGCACCTTAAAAACATACGAAATAAGAGCAAGTTCCCTCCTGACCCTCAGTTCGTTATATCCAACCATGCCTAATACAAACAAAGTCACACACATACACACATAGACCCTCTCACTCACACACAAACTTTCGTAGGTATTTATTATTATATTTTTTTTATTTTTACACATGCCTTATTTATAAAACTCGCTATAAATTTGAAAAAAAAAGCATTAGTTACAATTTCCGTTTGAGTTACAGCTGCCCCATGTAATAGGGGGAGTATTTCGTGGTTGCAGCATCTATAATCTGGTCTACATCAGCGGCGCAGGCCAGACACCCCGGCGCGATGGAGGCGGGAACAATGTTTCACAAATTGCTTATGTATAGGGCGCATTATCGCTTATCAATAAGTTTAGAAAACTACAACGCTTGCCGCGATCTTCAAGCTCCGTTTTAATTGGGGGATATTTGTCCAGCGACCTCGTCGCGTGGGACATCGCCCGACATCCACGTGTCGCGGGACATGTCGGGTGTTGAGTTACCTTGCGCGACTTCGTAGCTGCCATACATTTTGATATTGCGAGTATTATCGCTTCGACGGCGAAGCACGGAAGTGGCTCGACTTGGGCTGTCACCGAGGGAGGGGAGTCGAATTGCCCTGGCAACCCCTGCTGGGTTTGCTCTAGGACCCTAATTGGGACGGTTGAAGTTAAAGTTAGATTTTAACAATGACTCTACAGCCTCACTTCAGACGAACAGACAAGAAACTGAGGGGCGGGTGTTACTCGTTGGGAACACACCCTTTTTGTTTAAAAAAAATAACGTTCTCTGTAGGTCTCTGTAGGGTTTCACAAGAACACCAAGGATGAAAAAAAAAAAAATGAGTCCATGGGGACTAATTTTTTTTTTTTAAATTGATCACGTATTTAGTATGGATAAAATACGTGATCAATTTTATATTTATATTAATGAGACTCGGTTTTTTTTTTCGTATTTAGCAAACTTATTTTCTAAAAGTTGTTCACTTTGACGGGTTCAGTAACACTTATACGTTCGGGATGCACCTTCTACCGCGTGCTTCAAAACCAAGCTCAGAGCTTGGTTATTAGATAATCTGTTTTATGACATTGAATCTCATTTTAAAATAAGAGACTTAAATTATTGTTATTTTATACACAGATCTGGGATGTAAAAGATCGACTATGACAATTCGATAGTGATAAATCATTTACGCATGCGTGAGTACATTAGTGTAGTGAAAAGTACTCCCTATTTTATCCATTGACCAAAAATGGTCCTCCGGGTGCTTGTCGATAAATGTAATCTTTCGCATACAAATTGAGTTGTTTTTTGTTCCAAGTAACACTGCTACTGAGCTAGAAAAAATATCATATCAGTGTCACCATGTATCGAAATTAACATAAGAAAAGTAAGTAATAAGATCAATATAAAAATAGTAATTCGCTTCGAATTGTGACCCTTGACCAATTTTACTCGTATTTGGATTAGATTAAGTAATGATACTTATTTCATTGCTTTTGTACATTTATTTACAATTTATTTATTTTTGCCTTATAGTTTACATATAAATTTATTTAAATTATTAACACTTGGATGTAAGACACCCAAAACTTGTAAATTGAATTAAAAATTGAATTGATTGAATAAATGACCAGTAATTGAAGGGACTTAAATTTTTTTTTGTTTTACGCCTCATTGCCAAGTACAGACTCGGAAAAATGTTAATTTACTGTTGATGGCAATCAAAAATGTTAAACCGAAAGGGGCTTGTGTAGGGCTAATTTGAAAGGGTATGTTAAACCGAAAGGGGCTTGTGTAGGGCTAATTTGAAAGGGTATGTTAAACCGAAAGGGGCTTGTTTAGGGCTAATTTGAAAGGGTATGTTGAACCGAAAGGGGTTTGTGTAGGGATAATTTGAAAGGGTATGTTAAACCGAAAGGGGCTTGTGTAGGGCTAATATGAAAGGGTATGTTAGCCCGAAAGGGGCTTGTTTAGGGCTAATTTGAAAGGGTATGTTGAACCGAAAGGGGCTTGTGTAGGGCTAATTTGAAAGGGTATGCTAAACCGAAAGGGGCTTGTGTAGGGCTAATTTGAAAGGGTATGTTAAACCGAAAGGGGCTTGTGTAGGGCTAATATGAAAGGGTATATTGAACCGAAAGGGGCTTGTGTAGGGCTAATTTGAAAGGGTATGTTAAACCGAAAGGGGCTTGTGTAGGGATAATTTGAAAGGGTATGTTAAACCGAAAGGGGCTTGTGTAGGGATAATTTGAATGGGTATGTTGAACCGAAAGGGGCTTGTGTAGGGCTAATTTGAAAGGGTATGTTGAACCGAAAGGGGCTTGTGTAGGGCTAATTTGAAAGGGTATGTTAAACCGAAAGGGGCTTGGGTAGGGCTAATATGAAAGGGTATGTTAGCCCGAAAGGGGCTTGTGTAGGGCTAATTTGAAAGGGTATGTTAAACCGAAAGGGGCTTGTGTAGGGATAATTTGAAAGGGTATGTTAAACCGAAAGGGGCTTGTTTAGGGCTAATTTGAAAGGGTATGTTGAACCGAAATGGGCTTGTGTAGGGCTAATTTGAAAGGGTATGTTGAACCGAAAGGGGCTTGTGTAGGGCTAATTTGAAAGGGTATGTTAAACCGAAAGGGGCTTGTGTAGGGCTAATTTGAAAGGGTATGTTAAACCGAAAGGGGCTTGTTTAGGGCTAATTTGAAAGGGTATGTTGAACCGAAAGGGGCTTGTATAGGGCTAATTTCAAAGTCAAAGTCAAAGTCAAAATGTTTTTATTCAATTTAGGTATCAAAGATACACTTATGAACGTCAAAGTTATTTAAATAGACTCGACCGCCTTGTTCGGATAAAAAGCCTCTACTCAGAAGAACAGGCAAGAAACTGAGGGGCATTATTTTTTCAAATAATAAATAAATTAGTCTCACAAATTTTGGCTTACAACTAGGTAATATCTATAAATATTAGTGGCTACTTGGCGGAAGTGGAAGGCTCCAGACATCTTTATCTTCTAAATAATTCTTAACCTTATAATATCCTCTTTTCATTAATGTAGTTTTTACATGTGATTTGAATTTTCCCTCGGTGAGCCCTGTTATATTTTTCGGGATTTTATTGTAAAAACTAACGCAGTTGCCTAAAAATGACTTTCTTGACTTAGTCAGTCTAAATCTCTGTACAGCTATCCTATCCTTATTTCTAGTGTTATAATTGTGATAGTCACTGTTCAATTTAAATTTATGTAGATTTTTGCGAACGTGCATAATATTTTCAAAGATATATAAAGAAGGTAAAGTTAAAATATTTATTTCTTTAAATAAATCTCTCAATGATTCACGGGGACCCATTCCGTAGATAGCGCGGACCGCTCGCTTTTGCAAAATAAAAATGGCCTCCACTTCAGCAGCTGATCCCCACAGCAAAATGCCATATGACATTATGCTGTGGAAGTAAGCAAAGTAAACCATCCGAGCTGTAGCTATATCCGTCAGTTGCCTAATCTTGCGAACCGCATAAGCAGCAGAACTAAGTCTCCCAGACAGAGCACTAATATGTGGACCCCATTGCAGTTTGGAATCAATGCTTATACCCAGGAACACCGTCGCCTTGTCTATGTTAAGTTTATCGCCCTCAAGCATTACGTTTGGTTCTATATATCTAACATTAGGCATGGAAAACTTTAAACACTTAGTTTTTTTTGCATTTAGTAACAAATTGTTCGCAGCGAACCATCTCGAAATAATAGTCAGTACGTTGTTCACATGCACAAGTTCACTATCTTTCCTATCTGTTCTAAAAATAAGAGATGTATCATCAGCAAATAGAACTATGTCTGTAAGGTCCTTAACCATATACGGCAAATCATTTATATACGCCAAAAATAAGAACGGGCCTAAGATAGAACCTTGTGGTACTCCCATTGTAACTAAAGATCCGGAAGATGTGACGCCATTAATTCCCACTTTTTGTTGTCTATCAGTTAAATATGACTCGACAAGATCTAGAGCGATTCCACGAATTCCGTAGTGGTGTAATTTACGGATCAAGGTGCGGTGTTCTACACAATCAAACGCTTTGGAAAGATCACAAAAGACACCGATGGCATCCTGTGAACTCTCCCAAGCTTCCATCACATGCGTAACTAATCGAACTCCCGCATCTGTTGTTGATCTACTTTTCGTGAAACCGAACTGATTTTCGTTTAATATACTGTGTATGTTAAAGTGACACAACAGTTGATTAAGTATAATCTTTTCAAATATTTTACTCAAAGCCGGAAGCACAGAGATGGGTCTGTAATTCGAGGGATCTGACTTACTACCCGATTTGAAGATAGGGGTAATTTTGCTGTTTTTCATTAAATCGGGAAATGTGCCTCTGTCAATACACATGTTAAATATGACCATGAGGTGTGGTGCAATAGTTTCTATTAAAGACTCTAACACTTTTACTGATAATCCCCATAAATCTTCACTAGATTTAACTCTTAAGCTTTTGAAAGTTTTGATAATTTCAGAGATGGAAGTGTATCTGAACCGAAAGTCTGGTATATCCCGCGAGAAGTGTTCTTTTAGAAAAGCACCTGCATCATCTGGAGACGAGTTAAGCGTTTTGGTGGCATCAAAGGGTATGCTAGAGAAGAAATGTTCAAAAGAGTTGGCTACCGATTTTGCATCAGAAACCGGCTGATTCTCAACTACCAGCGTAAATTCTGAATCCCTCGACTTACTTTTTCCCGTCTCTGTGTTGATGGTCTTCCAGACAGCTTTTATTTTATTATCGGATTTTTGAATTTTATCTTTTATAAACAAAGCTTTAGCGCGAATGCAAACCGACTTAAAAGTTTTCGAGTATTTTCTAACATAGTCATGAAAATCCTTACTAGATGTCAGAGATTTCTTGTTATATAAATCATACATAACATCTCTACTTTTTCGTATACCTCTGGTCGCCCAGTCACTAAACTGTATTTTTTGGTTGAATTGAATCTTCTTCTTTGGACAAATTTCATTAAATTCATTGCTAACTATTTTAAATAATTTTTCATAACTGTCATTAGGGTTATTGACAGAAAAATCAGTTAAAATAAGTTTCGACTCTATGCAATTATTTAGTCGTTTTAACCTACCTTTCGTTAATGGTCTACACTCAACTAAAGATGGTTTCTTTATTTTATCAATTTCAAATTTAATTGCAAGGCCCTTGTGATCTGACCTGACTCCGTTAAAAAGTGATAAATCTTTTGTTTTACAACTTGAGAAAATATTGTCTATGCAAGTAGATGAGGTCTCCGTTACTCTAGTTGGCTCGCAGAAAAGATAGTTTAAATTAAATGCTTTAAATAAAGAAATTAGATTAATTTTATCCGTAGAATTGACTAAAATATCTATATTGAAGTCTCCGCAAACCAAAATAGATCTATTTGATTTAGAAAGTTTCTTTAGTACGCACTCCATTGTTGACATAAAATGATTGAAGTTAGATGCTGGTGGTCGATAAACACATAATATTATGTGCCTGTCCATTTCCGCACAAGCAATTTCACAGACACGTTCAACAGAATAGCCCCTTATGTCAGAGCGTTCCTTATATTTCATGTTATTTTTAAAAAGAATAATACAGCCTCCTCCTTCAGCGGATACTCTGTTAAACGCACTGGCCACCTGAAAATTTGTAACATTAAATAGCATTTTATTTGATTTTAACCAAGTTTCAGTGAAACATAAAATATCAAAATTATACTTATCTAATAAAAGTTCTATTTCTAAAATTTTGCCAGAGAAGCGGTTTATGTTTTGATAAAAAAGTGAAATGTCCACACACTTCTCTGTTGTCTCACTTAAAAGTTTAAACTATTGGTCACAGTTATGTTATTAGTACATTTACTAAAAACTGTGACCTTATCTTTGTACTTCGTTATATTTCCTATAACTGAATCAATATTGTAGGCTAACAATGTAGCAATCAAGTGTCTGCATTTCTTAGGACAATACATGCTGTCCTGTGTTAACTTAAAATTATAAATAAATTGATTACTATCAAAAAATAGCAGCTTATCACTATGACGGGAAACTATGTTAAACATTAATGCATTCAAAGAATGGATGTGGTTATTTTGACTTCTAGTCAAAGAGTCTGAGTATGGAAATGCACATAACATTACTTTGAATGCATTTAAATTATTTGAAAGGGTATGTTAAACCGAAAGGGGCTTGTGTAGGGCTAATATGAAAGGGTATGTTAGCCCGAAAGGGGCTTGTTTAGGGCTAATTTGAAAGGGTATGTTGAACCGAAAGGGGCTTGTGTAGGGCTAATTTGAAAGGGTATGTTAAACCGAAAGGGGCTTGTGTAGGGCTAATTTGAAAGGGTATGTTTAACCGAAAGGGGCTTGTGTAGGGATAATTTGAAAGGGTATGTTAAACCGAAAGGGGCTTGTTTAGGGCTAATTTGAAAGGGTATGTTAAACCGAAAGGGGCTTGTATAGGGATAATTTGAAAGGGTACGTTAAACCGAAAGGGGCTTGTGTAGGGCTAATTTGAAAGGGTATGTTAAACCGAAAGAGGCTTGTGTAGGGATAATTTGAATAGGTATGTTAAACCGAAAGGGGCTTGTGTAGGGATAATTTGAAAGGGTATGTTAAACCGAAAGGGGCTTGTGTAGGGCTAATTTGAAAGGGTATGTTAAACCGAAAGGGGCTTGTGTAGGGATAATTTGAATAGGTATGTTAAACCGAAAGGGGCTTGTGTAGGGATAATTTGAAAGGGTATGTTAAACCGAAAGGGGCTTGTGTAGGGCTAATTTGAAAGGGTATGTTAAACCGAAAGGGGCTTGTGTAGGGCTTCGCTTTGCGGCAGCGCGTAACACGCAACACTTAAAAAAATCTTCACAAACGTGTTAGCACTATCGGCCGAAAATGAACAAGAAAAAAACCCAAGAAATTACTAAGATATATTTTAGACCGTGTCTGCGTCTAGTTTGTTCTTCTTCTCGTCTCGCCGCCAGCTCAGAAAATCTTCCAGTAAGGCTTCTAGTTGAGGGTTGCCGCCGAGACGAGCCACCTGTAACACAACAGACAGTTAAATCCATGATCCAAAAAAACAAGGTCTAGCGTTCAACAAACACATAATGACGTAATTGTCATCTGTCTCTTTCGAACCTGC
The DNA here is from genome assembly GCA_911728515.1 of Peribatodes rhomboidaria. Taxonomy (NCBI): domain Eukaryota; kingdom Metazoa; phylum Arthropoda; class Insecta; order Lepidoptera; family Geometridae; genus Peribatodes; species Peribatodes rhomboidaria. The sequence goes on from OU452190.1 coordinate 8,522,833, forward strand.
TGTAAATGACTTATTTATGGCACGTTCGAAAGAGAAGTTAACAGAACGGACGACGGAACGGACGACGGAAGTTCGTTCAAGAGAAATTCACGTTGTTACGTGATTGAACGGCACATTGTGACATTTACATCACAACGTGTTTCTGAATGCTATACCTGTGGAGTGTATTATTATACCATAGTTATAATCACAGGTCTGGGATGTAAAAGATCGACTATGACAATTCGATAGTGATACAAAAAATCATTTACGCATGCGTGAGTAAATTAGTGTAGTGAAAAGTACTCATTATTTTATCGATTGACCAAAATTGGTCCTCCGGGTGCTTGTCGATAAATGTAATCTTTCGCATACAAATTGAGTTGTTTTTTGTTCCTAGTAACACTGCTACTGAGCTAGAAAAAATATCATATCAGTGTCACCATGTATCGAAATTAACATAAGAAAAGTAAGTAATAAGATCAATATAAAACTAGTAATTCGCTTCGATCGTAAACTAAGTAACATTTTTGTATGCTGAATTTCATCATCAATTCTACTTTCATCTAGGAAATATAGTTAATACGAAGAAACGACAACAATATACCGCTGGTAAATCGGTTTTTGGAAACAATTTATGTTATGTTTTAGACAAAATTTAGACTAAAACATCACAATGGAAATATCATATTTACCCATGAAACGACAAATTTTGTGGGTTACATCTTTGATTCACATCACAATCGCTAAACTCACAAGATGACATAACTGCATTTAATTAAAATTGCTCTCTTTTGAGTCTATTTATTATTTTAATAGTTAAAATATAAATCATAGGAATTTCCGCGTGTTCCAAGGTGCTCGCTGTCAAAAATGACTAAAGAAAAATTGACTAACATTTTATTTGTAGGCGACCTCTTTCTCTCTTGTGTAGTTTACATTTCGATGGAGACTTCTCTGTCCCACGCTTCGTTGGTCTTTTGAAGCAAAAAAATATCTTAGGTCTGTGATTTTATATAATGATAGTTATATTATTAAGAATAATAGGTATGCAATTTATTTTGTTGACATTAATTATTTATTTCATTTGACATATGTAATTACTGTTTTGACAAATATAAACTTTTGACATTTATCGAACTGTGACGTGTAACTATTGGAGTTATTATTGGAGTTGATTTCTGATTATAAGCATGATTATAGTTTTCTGTAACACCTGTATAATCGAAAAGAGAGAGAGAGAGCTAGAGTAAAAAGTAGGTATAGGTTACTTTGGTGTTTTTCCGTAAAAATAAAAGCAGACAGGCGGTTAGGTACTTTGTCCGTTTCAGTATTGTACATTTTGTTTCCACGTCCCTGAAACGCCCACAAGTACAATGATTATCCAAAATGTATGTAAATCCAGCTTTTGGAATACAAATTATGTATCAGGCGAGCGTTGTATATATTATCCTCAAAATGGCAAGGTATTGAAGCCGGGAGGGACACATTACGGGCTCTGTGAGCTGTAGGCCCGCGGCGTCTGTACTCCTTCTAGGTCCTCAACCGATTCTCGTGAAAGTTTGTGAGCAGGTTCGATAATTAAACAGATTTTTTGTTGAGTCAGTTTTTAGAAATTTTTCAAAATTGCGATTATATTACTTAATTCCAAAAAAAAATTTCACCGCAAGAAAAGAAAAATTCTAAAAACTGACTCGAAAAAAATGCCATGTGATTATTGAACCTACTCACATAATTTCACATCAAATCAAATCATTTATTACGCAAAACATGGTTGAATTTTACAATTTACAAAAAATAAATATTAAAAGTAGCTGAGCCATGTCTTAACATATCGATATGCGAAAATAACATTGTCAATGTATAGGGCAACTGTAAGAGTATAACAATAATGTCATGACATTTGGGCAACGGACATGTAATTTTATTTAATTTATTTTTAGAAGTATGTCATAAAATGTCAATAATTAATGTCAAAGAGAAGAGAGAAAGAGTTATAAATAAATAAATTCGGGACACTTCCACACACGGTCGCCTGACCCCAAACTAAGCAAAGCTTGTACTATGGCTGCCAGAGACTGATATACATACTTAGATATTTTTAAATACATACTTAAATACATATTAACACCCAGACATAGAACAAACACAAATGTTCATCGCATAAATGTTTGCCCTAGGTGGGAATCGAACCCACGCCCCCAAGCTCAGAAGGCAGGTTCACTACCAACTGAGCCACCGAGGCAGTCGAGAGTATCGGTTAAGAAATGCGACCTGTAGAGGAAGACAAAGATCCGGACAGAATTCGGACATACGAAAGTACTTGTACAAGCTGAAGCATAGACGCTTCGCTTGCTAACGCTCGCCCGGTCGATAATAAGTAAAACTGCGTAGCGAACGGGAGGAAATCACTGATGTCGGATTTTGTAATAGTATTCTATCCTGCCCAGAGTCCGATAAAGCAAAAATGTTGTACAAACTTGTAGATTTAGGTTTAAAAAAGTAAGATTTTTAGGTTAATTGGTTCGCAATCCTACTAATATTATAAACGCGAAAGTTTGTAAGAATGGATGGATAAATGTTTGTTACTCTTTCACGCCAGAACGGCTGAACAGATCTGGATGAAATTTGGCACAGAGATAGATTATAGTCTAGAATAGCACATAGGAGACTTCTTATCCCCGGGTGAAACCGCGGGGCGCAGCTAGTTAGTCATATTTTCATTTCTGTTACTGTTTTGACTCACAGGGCGATGTGATCGCTAAGCGACAAAGCCATTTAATTTAAAAAAAAAAGTAAAACTGCCCTTAATGTATGTATGGCTTCAACTAGATTTTTAACACTGACGCCTCAGATCAACCTAGAGAATAAGATGGCGCACGGTGTATGATCTAAGTGAAGCCAAAAACCATCCAAAAACTACGCTAATGTCGTACAGGTACTCAAAACTCACACATTAACGCAAAAAAACTACGCTACTCGCTAGGTCATACTTACCCCGACATTTTGTACATTGGTTTGTGGTATAATTTCGTGTACTTCAATATACATAGTGCATTATAAAAGTGTGGCCAGGACTACATTTTGAGGTTATTTTTAAAAACTGTGCAGTTTTTTTACAAGTCAATTTTGAAAAAGCCGTAACATTAATCTGTTCAAAATATGTATGTGCATTTTTTTAAATATTACTTAAATCTCCGGAAATGGCTAACGTAGAGTTTGGAAATTAATATTAGTTGTACGAAACAATTGTAAATGTTTTTCATGGCAACATTACCACGCACACACATTGAAAAAGAAGTGGCTTCAGCGAGATATAACGCAGTGTTCCATCTTTTTCTCTAGATTGATCTGAGACTGACGCAAGCAGAGGTGTTAAAAGTTTATCGTGTGTATCGGTGGCATCGTAACTCCCAAACGGATAAAAGAATTTTGATTTAGATTTTCCTGTTTTAAAAGTGACTTGGCAGAGGGATCTATAATTATTGGGTTTTTGACTAAAACAAAAATGGTTGTCTGGCGGCAAGATAGAGATCATAGTCATTTATTAATAACAAAATGTTACATGTCAAAATGTCAATAATTTACAATTCGTAATAATTCATTTAAATTAATGCAGTTAAACAAATAAAAAAAATATTCAAATACAATAAAAATAATAAACTAGTAGGTACGAGTACATACGTAATAATAAATTAGGACAACACAACATTAAATAACCTTGATTTTGGTCATATCACTGAACTTAAAGAATGCCTGCTCGATCAACCAAATCTTAACCTTGTGCTTAAAAGAACCCCTAGAAGGTGCATCCCTAAGTTCTCGCGGCAGTCAGTTAAACACTTCCGTAGCGGAGGTGTGCACCAGCTTAGCCGTCTTGTTGAGCCGGAGTTGGCTTGGAGATCGACCGATATTGTACAAAATCATGGGTCAATTTGGACACGGTCGTCGCAGATCCGAGCCAAATGATATAGTTGGGGATTTATACTCAGCTGTTCCTAATGCAAAGTGAAAAGCGATGACAGCCTAGTTGGAGAAGACCCGGCTCTCAAGCCAGAGGTAGCGGGTTCTGATGGCACGCACCAATTTGTTCATTGTGTGAACATATGTGCGTATTGTATGTCATCTGCTACATGACTGGAGCCCGGTGTATGGCGACAGGCTCGCTCCCTGTCACGTTTGGGACCGAATATCGTCCGGTCAAGTGTGGATGTTGTATTACAGCTCTGCCAGCCCCCTCGAGGGAAAGGCGTGACTGCATGTCATGTATGTAACCCGCACTCTCTGGCTTGAGAGGCGGGCCTTCTCCCAACTAGGCTGGCATCGCTTTTCGCATTTCAAACAACAAAAAAAAAAACGAAATCGGTTCATCAGTTTGGGAGCTACGATGCCATAGACACACACACACACACACGCACACACACACACACACACACACACGTACACACACACACACACGCACACACACACACACACACCAGACACGTCAAAACCGAAAATACCCAGTCGTTTTCGCGCCAGGGGTTAAAAAGTAGGCTCCTAAAAATAGGTAAATGTCAAGTCAAACAAGAGACCTTTTCATACCGTATGAGGGCCCAAAAACGAGGCCTAATTGAAAAACTGAATGACGGCTCGATGTTCGTACGTGCTCGAAACGTGGGGAAAAACGTGGGTGAAGCGTGGGTATTAAACTTGTACATTTTTTTACCTGCTTTATACAATACGTGAGCGGAAAATAAAATCAAAACTAATCACAGATTCTTTATATAAAATTAGGTAGGTTATTGTTGGTATGTTTGGTTTGTTTATTTATTTTTTAACTTGGTATCTACATAATATGTTATTTTTACTTGTTTTGTAATAGGCAGTTGATGTACCTACCTGTATTATGGCCCATTCACACAAATACATTTACTTAGGTATTTAATTATGGAAACTGACGTGATTCTCCCACATTATTTCTGATTTTATAAAACGGGAATTACTCACGTCCGATTTGAGTCCATTACTCTGGCTACACTTTAGCCAGAGTAATGGACTCAAACAGTATTTTGTTTTTTTTTATGTTTATCAAGGAGAGTGCGAGTGTGTGGCTGCGTCGCGCTTTACATTGTTTTGCGCTTTGAGACAGTTAAAACGCATACACAGAAGTAATCAAAGTCAAAAGTCAAAGTCAAAATGTTTTTATTCAATTTAGGTATCAAAGATACACTTATGAACGTCAAAGTTATTTAAATAGACTCGACCGCCTTGTTCGGATAAAGAGCCTCTACTCAGAAGAACAGGCAAGAAACTGAGGGGCATTATTTTTTCAAATAAAAAATTAATTACAGTCTCACAAATTTTGGCTTACAACTAGGTAATATCTATAAATACTAGTGGCCACTTGGCGGAAGTGGAAGGCTCCAGACATCTTTATATTCTAAACTAGTATTTTGGGCGGTGCGCGGGCCGCAAGCGGCCCGCGTTTGTGGGTGCCCTGAAGTCGGGGTGCCCTGAAGTTGATTGTGTGTGGATGTACTCGACCGCTGCAAGGCTCGGCCTTCGGCCTCCCCTTGCACCGTTCGAGTACTGCTGCTCGGCCTTCGGCCTCGCAGCTGGGGCTCGGCCTTCGGCCTCGTATCTGTGGGCTCGGCCTACGGCCTCGCGATTGGGGGCTCGGCCTTCGGCCTTGCTAATGTGACCTATTCGACTTCAAATTTAGTTGTACTCGAACGCTGCAAGGCTCGGCCTTCGGCCTCGCCTTGCACCGTTCGAGTACAGCTGCTCGGCCTTCGGCCTCGCAGCTGGGGCTCGGCCTACGGCCTCGCATCGGTGGGCTCGGCCTGCGGCCTCGCGATTGGGGGCTCGGCCTTCGGCTTCGCTAATGTGACCTATTCGACTTCAAATTTAGTTGTACTCGAACGCTGCAAGGCTCGGCCTTCGGCCTCGCCTTGCACCGTTCGAGTACAGCTGCTCGGCCTTCGGCCTCGCAGCTGGGGCTCGGCCTACGGCCTCGCATCGGTGGGCTCGGCCTGCGGCCTCGCGATTGGGGGCTCGGCCTTCGGCCTCGCTAATGTGACCTTTTCGACTTCAAATTTAGTTGTACTCGAACGCTGCAAGGCTCGGCCTTCGGCCTCGCACCTGGGGCTCGGCCTTCGGCCTCGCGGGTGTGATGCGAGGCCTGCGGCCTCGCCCAATTCGCTCGGAAGCGACCCCCAAAATGTATGAAAAAAATCGAATATTTTGAAATTAGGCCGCCATTTTGAATCCGCCATCTTGGATTTTTATGACCCACACCTGGTAGCCCCCCTGATTTCCTATAACATTTGTTCAAGCAGACTATCTAAAACTTTAACCGTTTCCGAGATATAGGTGTTTCAATTTTGTATGGAATTTTTTTTTTGTATGGCGGCCATTTTTTTTTTGATTTATCGTGAAAGTTCCCAAGGTTTGCTAAAATATTAGTTCAAGTGCTTCAGTAAAAATATGCACCGTTTCCGAGATACAAGGGCATACCACCATCAGGGTTTGACTTTTCGCCCATTTCGGATTTTTCATAACTGGAATCGGGGTCCCCAAAAACCCCAGATACAAAAAATCAGACCTCTCCGACCATTTTGAAATTTGGCCGCCATCTTGGTTTTTTTTTATCCCCACCTGGTAGCCCTTCTAATTCCCTATGACATTTGTTCAAACGCACTCCCTATAAAACTTAACGTTTCCGAGTTATTCACGTATCAATTTTGTATGGAGAAGTTTTTTTTGTATGGGAGTCATGTTTTTTTTTATTTCTCCTGAAAGGTCCCAAGAGTTGCTAAAATATTAGTTCAAGGGCTCTACCAAAAACATGCACCGTTTCTGAGATACCAGGGCATACCACCATCAGAGTAGGTATTTGTTCCAATTTCGGATTTTCTTCGGAGACTGTGAAACACCCCTTATACGACCCTATATTCACTCTTCCCCCCCTACCCCCCCTTGTACCCTTTAGGTTTCGCCGTGTATGGAAAAATTTGAATGTATGGCAGCCATATTAAAAAAAACACTTTTTCAAAATTTTATTTCAGAAATAGAATCAGATACCCCAAAAACCCCCGGATGCAAAAAATCAGACCTCTCGGACCATTATGAAATTTGGCCGCCATTTTGAATCCGCCATCTTGGATTTTTATGACCCCCACCTGGTAGCCCCCCCGATTCCCTATAACATTTGTTCAGACAAATCCCCTAAAACACCTACCGTTTCCGAGTTATTCACGTTTCAATTTTGTATGGAATTTTTTTTTTTGTATGGCGGCAATGTTTTTTTTTATTTCTTCTGAAAATTCCCAAGGTTTATTCAAAAATTAGTTCAAGCGCTTCAGTAAAAATATGCACCGTTTCCGAGATACGAGGGCATACCATGACCAGGGTTTGACTTTTCGCCAATGTCAGATTTTTTCCGGGCCCTCTGAACCAACCCCTACACGACCCCATACTCACTTTTCCCCCACCACCCTCGCGTATACCCTTTAGGTTTCTCTATGTCAGTCAGTGAGTGAGTGGTAGTTTAACTTTATATAGTGTAACTAGTATTTTGGGCGGTGCGCGGGCCGCAAGCGGCCCGCGGTCAGGCGCCAATGGACCCTTGTGGCCCTACGTTTCGATTCCGCAGTTTGTTCGATCATGCAGTCTGTTTAATTCGCATTTATTTGTACTCTACCGGTGCAAGGCTCGGCCTTTGGCCTCGCCTCGCATCGGTCGAGTAGTCCTATACGCACCGTGGCTCGGCCTTACGGCCTCACCCCGGTGCGGCTCGGCCTTCGGCCTCGCGGTCGTAGGCTCGGCCTTCGGCCTCGCTAGTATGACCTATCCGACTTTGATTGTGTGTCATTGTACTCGGCCGCTGCAAGGCTCGGCCTTCGGCCTCACCTTGCACCGGCCGAGTAGGGCTGCTCGGCCTTCGGCCTCGCAGCTGGGGCTCGGCCTTCGGCCTCGCTAGTGTGATGCGAGGCCTCCGGCCTCGCCCTATTCGCTCGGAAGCGACCCCCAAAATGTATGAAAAAAATCGAATGTATGGCAGCCATATTAAAAAAAAAACTTTTCCAAAATATTTTTTCATAATTAGAATCGGGGACCCCAAAAACCCCCGGATGCAAAAAATCAGACCTCCAGAGCCATTTTGAAATTTGGCCGCCATCTTGAATCCGCCATCTTGAATTTTCGTCATCCCCACCAGGTAGCCCTCCCGATTCCCTATGACATTTGGTCAAACACTCCCCATCCAAGTCGTACCGTTTCCGAGTAACTGACGTTTCAATTTTGTATGGCGGCCATGTTTTTTCTTCGGGAGCCATGTTTTTTTTAACTTCCCCTGAAACGTCCCAGGGTTCCCTACAACTTTAGTTCCACTGCTTTAGGAAATTTTTTTTTAGTTTCCGAGATACCAGGGCATACGACCATCAGGGTAGGGAGATGTTCCAATTTCGGATTTTTCCCGGAGGTTGTGGACCCGACCCTCCACGACCCCGTAACCACTTTATCCCCCCCACCCCTGCGTATACCCTTTAGGTTTCTCTATGTCAGTCAGTCAGTGAGTCAGTGGTAATTCAACTTTATATAGTATAACTAGTATTTTGGGCGGTGCGCGGGCCGCAAGCGGCCCGCGGTCAGGCGCCAATGGACCCTTGTGGCCCTACGTTTCGATTCCGCAGTTTATTCGAGTTCTGCAGTCTGTTTATATCGCAGTAATCGTACTCTACCGGTGCGAGGCTCGCCCTTCGGCCTCGCCTCGCATCGGTCGAGTAGTCCTATACGCACCGTGGCTCGGCCTGACGGCCTCGCCCCGGTGCTGCTCGGCCTTCGGCCTCGCGGTCGTAAGCTCGGCCTTCGGCCTCGCTAGTATGACCTATCCGATTTTGATTGTGTGTCATTGTACTCGGCCGCTGCAAGGCTCGGCCTTCGGCCTCACCTTGCACCGGCCGAGTGGGGCTGCTCGGCCTTCGGCCTCGCAGCTGGGGCTCGGCCTTCGGCCTCGCTAGTGTGATGCGAGGCCTCCGGCCTCGCCCTATTCGCTCGGAAGCGACCCCCAAAATGTATGAAAAAAATCGAATGTATGGCAGCCATATTAAAAAAAAAACTTTTCCAAAATATTTTTTCAAAAATGGAATCGGGGACCCAAAAAACCCCCGGATGCAAAAAATCAGACCTCTCGGAGCATTTTAAAATTTGGCCGCCATCTTGAATCCGCCATCTTGAATTTTCGTCACCCCCACCAGGTAGCTCTCCCGATTCCCTATGACATTTGGTCGAACACTCCCCATCCAAGTCGTACCGTTTTCGAGTTATTTTATTTTCAATTTTGTATGGCGGCCATGTTTTTTTCTTCGGGAGCCATGTTTTTTTCAACTTCCCCTGAAACGTCCCAAGGTTCTCTACGACTTTAGTTCGAGTGCTTTAGAAAAAATGTTTTTCGTTTTCGAGATCTCAGGGCATCCGACCATCAGGGTAAGGAGATGTTCCAATTTCGGATTTTTCCCGGAGGTTGTGGACCCAACCCTCCACGACCCCGTATCCACTTTATCCCCCCCACCCCGGCGTATACCCTTTAGGTTTCTCTATGTCAGTCAGTCAGTGAGTCAGTGAGTGAGTGGTAATTCAACTTTATATAGTATAACTAGTATTTTGGGCGGTGCGCGGGCCGCAAGCGGCCCGCGGTCAGGCGCCAATGGACCCTTGTGGCCCTACGTTTCGATTCCGCAGTTTATTCGAGTTCTGCAGTCTGTTTATATCGCAGTAATCGTACTCTACCGGTGCGAGGCTCGCCCTTCGGCCTCGCCTCGCATCGGTCGAGTAGTCCTATACGCACCGTGGCTCGGCCTGACGGCCTCGCCCCGGTGCGGCTCGGCCTTCGGCCTCGCGGTCGTAGGCTCGGCCTTCGGCCTCGCTAGTATGACCTATCCGACTTTGATTGTGTGTCATTGTACTCGGCCGCTGCAAGGCTCGGCCTTCGGCCTCACCTTGCACCGGCCGAGTGTGGCTGCTCGGCCTTCGGCCTCGCAGCTGGGGCTCGGCCTTCGGCCTCGTTAGTGTGATGCGAGGCCTCCGGCCTCGCCCTATTCGCTCGGAAGCGACCCCCAAAATGTATGAAAAAAAATCGAATGTATGGCAGCCATATTAAAAAAAAAACTTTTCCAAAATATTTTTTCAAAAATGGAATCGGGGACCCCAAAAACCCCCGGATGCAAAAAATCAGACCTCTCGGACCATTTTGAAATTTGGCCGCCATCTTGAATCCGCCATCTTGAATTTTCGTCACCCCCACCAGGTAGCCCTCCCGATTCCCTATGACATTTGGTCAAACACTCCCCATCCAAGTCGTACCGTTTTCGAGTTATTTTATTTTCAATTTTGTATGGCGGCCATGTTTTTTTCTTCGGGAGCCATGTTTTTTTCAACTTCCCCTGAAACGTCCCAGGGTTCTCTGCAACTTTAGTTCAACTGCTTTAAAAAATTTTTTTTTAGTTTCCGAGATACCAGGGCATCCGACCATCAGGGTAGGGAGATGTTCCAATTTCGGATTTTTCCCGGAGGTTGTGGACCCACCCCTCCACGACCCCCTATCCACTTTATCCCCCCCACCCCGGCGTATACCCTTTAGGTTTCTCTATGTCAGTCAGTCAGTGAGTCAGTGAGTGAGTGGTAATTCAACTTTATATAGTATAACTAGTATTTTGGGCGGTGCGCGGGCCGCAAGCGGCCCGCGTTTGTGGGTGCCCTGAAGTCGGGGTGCCCTGAAGTCGGGGTGCCCTGATGTTGGGGTGCCCTGAAGTTGATTGTGTGTGGTTGTACTCGACCGCTGCAAGGCTCGGCCTTCGGCCTCGCCTTGCACCGTTCGAGTACTGCTGCTCGGCCTTCGGCCTCGCGGTTGGTGCTCGGCCTTCGGCCTCGCGGTTGGGGGCTCGGCCTTCGGCCTCGCAAGTGTGACCTATCCGGCTTCAAATATAGTTGTACTCGAACGCTGCAAGGCTCGGCCTCCGGCCTCGCCTTGCACCGTTCGGGTACTGCTGCTCGGCCTTCGGCCTCGCAGCTGGGGCTCGGCCTTCGGCCTCGCATCGGTGGGCTCGGCCTTCGGCCTCGCTGATGTGACCTATTCGAGTTCAAATATAGTTGTACTCGAACGCTGCAAGGCTCGGCCTTCGGCCTCGCCTTGCACCGTTCGAGTACTGCTGCTCGGCCTTCGGCCTCGCAGCTGGGGCTCGGCCTACGGCCTCGCCCAATTCGCTCGGAAGCGACCCCCAAAATGTATGAAAAAAATCGAATATTTTGAAATTTGGCCGCCATTTTGAATCCGCCATCTTGGATTTTTATGACCCCCGCCAGGTAGCCCCCCCGATCTCCTATGACATTTGTTCAAGCAGACTATCTAAAACTTTAACCGTTTCCGAGTTATTCACGTTTCAATTTTGTATGGAATTTTTTTTTTTGTATGGCGGCCATGTTTTTTTTGATTTCTCGTGAAAGTTCCCAAGGTTTGCTGAAATATTAGTTCAAGTGCTTTAGAAAAAATTTTTTTGGTTTCCGAGATACGAGGGCATACCACCATCAGGGTTCGACTTTTCGCCAATTTCGGATTTTTCCCGGGCCCTCTGAGCCAACCCCTACACGACCCCATATTCACTTTTCCCCCCCTACCCCTCCTTATACCCTTTAGGTTTCTCTATGTCAGTCAGTCAGTCAGTCAGTGGTAGTTTAACTTTATATAGTATGACTAGTATTTTGGGCGGTGCGCGGGCCGCAAGCGGCCCGCGTTTGTGGGTGCCCTGAAGTCGGGGTGCCCTGAAGTCGGGGTGCCCTGATGTTGGGGTGCCCTGAAGTTGATTGTGTGTGGTTGTACTCGACCGCTGCAAGGCTCGGCCTTCGGCCTCGCCTTGCACCGTTCGAGTACTGCTGCTCGGCCTTCGGCCTCGCGGTTGGTGCTCGGCCTTCGGCCTCGCGGTTGGGGGCTCGGCCTTCGGCCTCGCAAGTGTGACCTATCCGGCTTCAAATATAGTTGTACTCGAACGCTGCAAGGCTCGGCCTCCGGCCTCGCCTTGCACCGTTCGGGTACTGCTGCTCGGCCTTCGGCCTCGCAGCTGGGGCTCGGCCTTCGGCCTCGCATCGGTGGGCTCGGCCTTCGGCCTCGCTGATGTGACCTATTCGAGTTCAAATATAGTTGTACTCGAACGCTGCAAGGCTCGGCCTTCGGCCTCGCCTTGCACCGTTCGAGTACTGCTGCTCGGCCTTCGGCCTCGCAGCTGGGGCTCGGCCTACGGCCTCGCCCAATTCGCTCGGAAGCGACCCCCAAAATGTATGAAAAAAATCGAATATTTTGAAATTTGGCCGCCATTTTGAATCCGCCATCTTGGATTTTTATGACCCCCGCCAGGTAGCCCCCCCGATCTCCTATGACATTTGTTCAAGCAGACTATCTAAAACTTTAACCGTTTCCGAGTTATTCACGTTTCAATTTTGTATGGAATTTTTTTTTTTGTATGGCGGCCATGTTTTTTTTGATTTCTCGTGAAAGTTCCCAAGGTTTGCTGAAATATTAGTTCAAGTGCTTTAGAAAAAATTTTTTTGGTTTCCGAGATACGAGGGCATACCACCATCAGGGTTCGACTTTTCGCCAATTTCGGATTTTTCCCGGGCCCTCTGAGCCAACCCCTACACGACCCCATATTCACTTTTCCCCCCCTACCCCTCCTTATACCCTTTAGGTTTCTCTATGTCAGTCAGTCAGTCAGTCAGTGGTAGTTTAACTTTATATAGTATGACTAGTATTTTGGGCGGTGCGCGGGCCGCAAGCGGCCCGCGGTCAGGCGCCAATGGACCCTTGTGGCCCTACGTTTTGATTCCGCAGTTTATTCGAGTTCTGCAGTCTGTTTATATCGCAGTAATCGTACTCGACCGCTGCAAGATTCGGCCTTCGGCCTCACCTTGCATCGATCGAGTAGTCCTATACGCACCGTGACTCGGCCTGACGGCCTCGCCCCGGTGCGGCTCGGCCTTCGGCCTCGCGGTCGTAGGCTCGGCCTACGGCCTCGCTAGTATGACCTGTCCGACTTTGATTGTGTGTCATTGTACTCGGCCGCTGCAAGGCTCGGCCTTCGGCCTCACCTTGCACCGGCCGAGTGAGGCTGCTCGGCCTTCGGCCTCGCAGCTGGGGCTCGGCCTTCGGCCTCGCTAGGGTGTTGCGAGGCCTCCGGCCTCGCCCTATTCGATCGGAAGCGACCCCCAAAATGTATCAAAAAAAATCGAATGTATGGCAGCCATATTAAAAAAAAAACTTTTCCAAAATATTTTTTCAAATATGGAATCGTGGACCCCAAAAACCCCCGGATGCAAAAAATCAGACCTCCAGAGCCATTTTGAAATTTGGCCGCCATCTTGAATCCGCCATCTTGAATTTTCGTCACCCCCACCAGGTAGCTCTTCCGATTCCCTATGACATTTGGTCAAACACTCCCCATCCAAGTCGCACCGTTTCCGAGTAACTGACGTTTCAATTTTGTATGGCGGCCATGTTTTTTTCTTCGGGAGCCATGTTTTTTTCAACTTCCCCTGAAACGTCCCAGGGTTCTCTACAACTTTAGTTCAACTGCTTTAGAAAATTTTTTTTTAGTTTCCGAGATACGAGGGCATACCACCATCAGGGTTCGACTTTTCGCCAATTTCGGATTTTTCCCGGAGGTTGTGGACCCAACCCTCCACGACCCCGTGTCCACTTTATCCCCCCCACCCCGGCGTATACCCTTTAGGTTTCTCTATGTCAGTCAGTGAGTCAGTCAGTGAGTCAGTGGTAGTTTAACTTTATATAGTATAATAATAATATAATAATAACTAGTATTTTGGGCGGTGCGCGGGCCGCAAGCGGCCCGCGTTTGTGGGTGCCCTGAAGTCGGGGTGCCCTGAAGTCGGGGTGCCCTGATGTTGGGGTGCCCTGAAGTTGATTGTGTGTGGTTGTACTCGACCGCTGCAAGGCTCGGCCTTCGGCCTCGCCTTGCACCGTTCGAGTACTGCTGCTCGGCCTTCGGCCTCGCGGTTGGTGCTCGGCCTTCGGCCTCGCGGTTGGGGGCTCGGCCTTCGGCCTCGCAAGTGTGACCTATCCGGCTTCAAATATAGTTGTACTCGAACGCTGCAAGGCTCGGCCTCCGGCCTCGCCTTGCACCGTTCGGGTACTGCTGCTCGGCCTTCGGCCTCGCAGCTGGGGCTCGGCCTTCGGCCTCGCATCGGTGGGCTCGGCCTTCGGCCTCGCTGATGTGACCTATTCGAGTTCAAATATAGTTGTACTCGAACGCTGCAAGGCTCGGCCTTCGGCCTCGCCTTGCACCGTTCGAGTACTGCTGCTCGGCCTTCGGCCTCGCAGCTGGGGCTCGGCCTACGGCCTCGCCCAATTCGCTCGGAAGCGACCCCCAAAATGTATGAAAAAAATCGAATATTTTGAAATTTGGCCGCCATTTTGAATCCGCCATCTTGGATTTTTATGACCCCCGCCAGGTAGCCCCCCCGATCTCCTATGACATTTGTTCAAGCAGACTATCTAAAACTTTAACCGTTTCCGAGTTATTCACGTTTCAATTTTGTATGGAATTTTTTTTTTTGTATGGCGGCCATGTTTTTTTTGATTTCTCGTGAAAGTTCCCAAGGTTTGCTGAAATATTAGTTCAAGTGCTTTAGAAAAAATTTTTTTGGTTTCCGAGATACGAGGGCATACCACCATCAGGGTTCGACTTTTCGCCAATTTCGGATTTTTCCCGGGCCCTCTGAGCCAACCCCTACACGACCCCATATTCACTTTTCCCCCCCTACCCCTCCTTATACCCTTTAGGTTTCTCTATGTCAGTCAGTCAGTCAGTCAGTGGTAGTTTAACTTTATATAGTATGACTAGTATTTTGGGCGGTGCGCGGGCCGCAAGCGGCCCGCGTTTGTGGGTGCCCTGAAGTCGGGGTGCCCTGAAGTCGGGGTGCCCTGATGTTGGGGTGCCCTGAAGTTGATTGTGTGTGGTTGTACTCGACCGCTGCAAGGCTCGGCCTTCGGCCTCGCCTTGCACCGTTCGAGTACTGCTGCTCGGCCTTCGGCCTCGCGGTTGGTGCTCGGCCTTCGGCCTCGCGGTTGGGGGCTCGGCCTTCGGCCTCGCAAGTGTGACCTATCCGGCTTCAAATATAGTTGTACTCGAACGCTGCAAGGCTCGGCCTCCGGCCTCGCCTTGCACCGTTCGGGTACTGCTGCTCGGCCTTCGGCCTCGCAGCTGGGGCTCGGCCTTCGGCCTCGCATCGGTGGGCTCGGCCTTCGGCCTCGCTGATGTGACCTATTCGAGTTCAAATATAGTTGTACTCGAACGCTGCAAGGCTCGGCCTTCGGCCTCGCCTTGCACCGTTCGAGTACTGCTGCTCGGCCTTCGGCCTCGCAGCTGGGGCTCGGCCTACGGCCTCGCCCAATTCGCTCGGAAGCGACCCCCAAAATGTATGAAAAAAATCGAATATTTTGAAATTTGGCCGCCATTTTGAATCCGCCATCTTGGATTTTTATGACCCCCGCCAGGTAGCCCCCCCGATCTCCTATGACATTTGTTCAAGCAGACTATCTAAAACTTTAACCGTTTCCGAGTTATTCACGTTTCAATTTTGTATGGAATTTTTTTTTTTGTATGGCGGCCATGTTTTTTTTGATTTCTCGTGAAAGTTCCCAAGGTTTGCTGAAATATTAGTTCAAGTGCTTTAGAAAAAATTTTTTTGGTTTCCGAGATACGAGGGCATACCACCATCAGGGTTCGACTTTTCGCCAATTTCGGATTTTTCCCGGGCCCTCTGAGCCAACCCCTACACGACCCCATATTCACTTTTCCCCCCCTACCCCTCCTTATACCCTTTAGGTTTCTCTATGTCAGTCAGTCAGTCAGTCAGTGGTAGTTTAACTTTATATAGTATGACTAGTATTTTGGGCGGTGCGCGGGCCGCAAGCGGCCCGCGTTTGTGGGTGCCCTGAAGTCGGGGTGCCCTGAAGTCGGGGTGCCCTGATGTTGGGGTGCCCTGAAGTTGATTGTGTGTGGTTGTACTCGACCGCTGCAAGGCTCGGCCTTCGGCCTCGCCTTGCACCGTTCGAGTACTGCTGCTCGGCCTTCGGCCTCGCGGTTGGTGCTCGGCCTTCGGCCTCGCGGTTGGGGGCTCGGCCTTCGGCCTCGCAAGTGTGACCTATCCGGCTTCAAATATAGTTGTACTCGAACGCTGCAAGGCTCGGCCTCCGGCCTCGCCTTGCACCGTTCGGGTACTGCTGCTCGGCCTTCGGCCTCGCAGCTGGGGCTCGGCCTTCGGCCTCGCATCGGTGGGCTCGGCCTTCGGCCTCGCTGATGTGACCTATTCGAGTTCAAATATAGTTGTACTCGAACGCTGCAAGGCTCGGCCTTCGGCCTCGCCTTGCACCGTTCGAGTACTGCTGCTCGGCCTTCGGCCTCGCAGCTGGGGCTCGGCCTACGGCCTCGCCCAATTCGCTCGGAAGCGACCCCCAAAATGTATGAAAAAAATCGAATATTTTGAAATTTGGCCGCCATTTTGAATCCGCCATCTTGGATTTTTATGACCCCCGCCAGGTAGCCCCCCCGATCTCCTATGACATTTGTTCAAGCAGACTATCTAAAACTTTAACCGTTTCCGAGTTATTCACGTTTCAATTTTGTATGGAATTTTTTTTTTTGTATGGCGGCCATGTTTTTTTTGATTTCTCGTGAAAGTTCCCAAGGTTTGCTGAAATATTAGTTCAAGTGCTTTAGAAAAAATTTTTTTGGTTTCCGAGATACGAGGGCATACCACCATCAGGGTTCGACTTTTCGCCAATTTCGGATTTTTCCCGGGCCCTCTGAGCCAACCCCTACACGACCCCATATTCACTTTTCCCCCCCTACCCCTCCTTATACCCTTTAGGTTTCTCTATGTCAGTCAGTCAGTCAGTCAGTGGTAGTTTAACTTTATATAGTATGATAATAATAATAATAATAATAATAATTCTTAAGCTTATAGTACCCTTTTTTCATTAATGTAGTTTTTACATGTGATTTGAATTTTTCCTCAGTGAGCCCTGTTATATTTTTCGGGATTTTATTGTAAAAACGAACGCAGTTGCCTAAAAATGACTTTTTTGACTTAGTCAGTCTAAATCTCGGTACAGCTATCCTATCCTTATTTCTAGTGTTATAATTGTGATAATCACTGTTCAATTTAAATTTATGTAGATTTTTGCGAACGTGCATAATATTTTCAAAGATATACAAAGAAGGTAAAGTTAATATATTTATTTCTTTAAATAAATCTCTTAATGATTCGCGGGGACCCATTCCGTAGATAGCGCGGACCGCTCGCTTTTGCAAAATAAAAATGGCCTCTACTTCAGCAGCTGATCCCCACAGCAAAATGCCATAATGACATTATGCTGTGGAAGTAAGCAAAGTAAACCATCCTAGCTGTAGCTATATCCGTCAGTTGCCTAATCTTACGAACCGCATAAGCAGCCGAACTAAGTTTCCCAGACAGAGCATTAATATGTGGACCCCATTGCAGTTTGGAATCAATGCTTATACCCAGGAACACCGTCGCCTTGTCTATGTTAAGTTTATCGCCCTCAAGCATTACGTTTGGTTCTACATGTCTCACATTAGGCATGGAAAATTTTAAACACTTAGTTTTTTTGCATTTAGTAACAAATTCCAAACCATCATCGAAATAATAGTCAGTACGTTGTTCACATGCACAGGCTCACTATCTTTCCTATCTGTTCTAAAAATAAGAGATGTATCATCAGCAAATAGAACTATGCTGTAAGGTCCTTAACCATATACCTACGGCAAATCATTTATATACGCTAATTTAATTAACATTGTAATGTTATTGAGTTATGGAATCTTTCAGTTTATTTTCATTTACTTTTTTAAGTACTGAAATAAGATAATTTTCGTATACGGAAGAAATATAGTATATTTTGGGTTTTGCATGTAAAAATATTTAGTATCACCAATAGGTATTAAAACTTGCTTTGCTATGGTGTCTTTCTCCCTTTTTTTTAACCCTCGACTCTAAAACGTTATGACAGGTGTTATAAGTTTGACATGTGTGTGTGTGTGTGTGTGTGCGTGTGCGCGTGTTGTGGCATCGTAGATCCCGAATGAGCCGTTTTTTTTAAACGGTGACTTAGTTGGGTGTGTTCTATGTTTGATGAAAACCGGTGTTGATGAAAATCAGTGTCGGGAATTTTTAATTTTTTTAACGTATACTTGTCTAAAAGTAGAGTGGCAAAGAAGCAGACAGCCCGCCTGATAGTAAACCGTAACAACCTATAGTTGTGTATGTTAGTGTTGGTATATATAACCTATACTAGCTGCGCCCTGCGGTTTTACCCGCGGTTAAAAAGTATCCTATGTGCTATTCTAGACTATAATCTATCTCTGTTCCAAATTTCATCCAGATCTGTTCAGCCGTGAAAGAGGAACAAACATCCATCCATCTATCCATCCATCCATCCATCCATACATACAAACTTTCGCGTTTATAATATTAGTAGGATATACCAACACTATCCATCTATATCATTGCGAGGTGGTCGTACGCTGATATTGTAAGTAGACGAAGTCCTATAGACACCGAAATATTAGTTGATTGAATCAGGCGTTACTTTGCGGAAGTTCATCTTCAAAATTGTTACTTGAACTAATATCTAGTGTAGTTCCGCTTTAACGTCGCATTAAGTACAGCAAGGAATATGAATTTTCTATTCTATTCTTAATTTAGAATTTAAAAAAATAGTTTAATGACATTTACTAGGAAACTTCATACAAATTGATATTTGAATCTAATTTAAACGTTATACAATTTGATATTTCAACTAACGAATTTAACAGACCTAATTTAATGAAATCTACTAGAAAACTTTATACAATTTTATATATTATCTTATTTTATTGAATTAGCTTCATATATAAAATTGTATAAAGTTTTCTATTGGTTTCATTAAATTAGGTCTGTTAAATTCGTTAGTTGAAATATCAAATTGTATAACGTTTAAATTAGATTCAAATATCAATTTGTATGAAGTTTTCTAGTAAATGTCATTAAATTATTTTTTTTAATTCTAAATTAAGAATAGAATAGAAAATTCATATTCCTTGATGTACTTAATGCGACGTTAAAGCGGAATTACACTAGATATTAGTTCAAGTAACAATTTTGACCGAAATATTATTTATGCTTCCTTCTGATATGGAACAAGATTGAACATGACGGAATGTTCCCGGCCCAAGAATCCCGAATCATGACTATGATGCCAATTGGCATTCCTTTGTCTTTTATTGGTATTTCGTGCAGAGCTGTCGAATGGCATTCAATTGACTTGGGGGGTTTTGTCCGACTGCTAAAAGAGCACACACTCGGAATGGGATCGTCACCGTATTGCCTCACCTGACCCAGGCAAGGCGCTTACGTTACAATTCAGATTAGTGTGCGTTGCAGTAGGTAGTTCTATTTGTGTATTTTTTCATGGGAAACGAACAGCGTCAAAAAATAAAACATAATAAAAATGTCTAAAAACAAATCAGCCTTAAGGGTTATGACTGATAGATATACATACATACATACATATATAGTCACGCCGGTTTCCCATAGGGGTATAGTCAGCGACCACTTTTATCCACTTGCTACGATTCTGGCATACATCTTTCGCTTCTTCTACTTTCATAAGTCTTTTCATACACGCTCGTCGGTTACGGGTACTCTTGACCTGTGGCCCTATTCGATTTGAGATTTTCATCTCACCTTTTTTCGTCCTTGTTGCTCTCGTTTCAAACGTCATAGGTGTGAGAGCGACCAAGATAAAATCTCATCTCATCTCACGCGCAGGAATAGCCCCCCTGGCCTTTCTATAAAACGTCTTTGACTTGGTCAAGAGACGTTCGCCTAGGTCGACCCTTACCAACTTCGCGGTTCATACACGCCTTTAGATCTGTTTCGTCAATCTCTGATATAAACATAAAATACGAGTAAGCGCCCAAAAATAATAAAAAGGGCCAATGGTGCAAATTTTAACATACACATTTATTAAATAGTTAAAGCCAGACAAAAATAACTAACCGTTACTTATCGGTACTTTAACTTGTTTTACTTCATTTTTTTGGGGTTTTTGTAATAATTGATTCAAATTCAGTATTAAACAGAAAGAGCTAGAGAGTTAGGCTAGAGTTGATACGGTGACGATACTTTTCCGAGCTAATATGTGTGCTATGACGGCCTGCGTTTCCACTAGGGTTTCCGGAACTGTGACCCTATTCGGAGATTTGAGATTTTCATCTCACTTTTTTCGTCTTTGTTGCTCTCGTTTGAAACGTCATAGATGTGAGAGTGACCAAGATAAAATCTCATTTCATCTCACGCGCAGGAATAGCCCCACAGTACCTATAGCAGGTACTGTGGGGCTATTCCTACGCGTGAGATGAGATGAGATTTTATCTTGGTCACTCTCACACCTATGACGTTTCAAAAGAGAGCAACAAGGAAGAAAAAAAAGTGAGATGAAAATCTTAAATCTCCCAATAGGGCCACAGATTTGGAGAACCGGGTTTTCGAAACTTTCAGTACTGGCTATTTTGTTAAACACTCAGAAATTGCCACTTTAGAATAAACTAAACCAGTAAGTAACAAAAACTACAGTGAAAGTTAAAAATAAATATCATTTTGTGGTATTTGTGATTGATGAAAATAACAGAAACTGCAAACTTTTTATTGCAAAAATTTGCAGTTTCTGTTATTTTGTTAGCGTTAGCGATCAAGTTGTAAGACTAAAAAAGTGGAATAAGCTGAACTTTTTACCTTCTTCTTGTAGAATTTTGTCGTTATAGAGCAGCAAATTTTAAAACTCTTGTGCATTTTAAAATGCACCTATTCATACTTGCATTACAAACAAATAAGGATAGTATTTGAGGCTGGTATTCACATCATCTCGTGCCTAGTGGCACGACATACATACAATGGTTGCTGAGTGTCACTACAAAAACAATGTAAACACATATATATATACATACATATATATATATATATATATGTATATGTATATATATATGTACATATATATATATATATATATATATATATATATATATATATATATATGTAGAATAGGTCGGCGTTTGACCACCAACTCGCCTGATGTTAAGTGACGTTGTGGTCTAAGATAGAGCACGACGACCTAAAAGATACTTATTCACTCTAGCCTTGAAGTTTAGTAGAGTGAAGAAGTACAAAGACGGCAGTTGAGTGAGGCGCTACTGCTTAGACCCGTCTTCGGAACGGTTACACCGGACTACATCCCGAAACACGACTAGGTCATTTCACGGCATGGCTTGGTCCGGTGGGTGGTAACTAGCCACGGCCGAAGCCTCCCACCAGAGTTTGCTACCCGGTTAGAACTACCCGGGGACCACGTGTAGGGAATCAGAAGTGAGTACACTCCTACGGACGTGGGTAGCTCAGCCCCCAAATTTTCATGCGTTTTATCGAATTGCCCATCGTAAATTCGTTCCGTACAACAATTTTAGAGAGCAATTGCATAACTGGGTTTCAGTAATGTCTGGGTATTTTAAAAATGACACGTGCAGTTTTACTAAGAGATGGAACAGTAACAATGCCAGAGGCGCCACAGGTAGAGCGATCATCATACATCATTGGTTCTATATGCTAGGATAACTCAGTCAGAAATGAAAATAACTAATTCTATAAAACCATTGTATGAGTCAGTTCATCTAGGCAGTTTTACAGTATGGAATATCAGGGTAAGGCATTCTCTTAATGTTTGTCTGTCGGGTTTTCTAACATCGGCACATGGGGTTGCACTTGTCACAATTATTCTCCCTTCCAATGGTACATGGGACAAACACATGCGCCTGAAGCTGTGTCGGCCTAGCTTGCTTTAAGCTTAGGTGTACCCAGTTTCTTCGTAGGCACGGCGGGCATTTGACCCTATGTCAAATGCTAAAAGAGATGAGAATGCTATGAGGATCTTCAAGCAGATGATAGGCAGTGGTACGTAGTGGTATGGATGGTACGCAGTCAATTTGGCGAGACTCAGGGCTGTGTCACAGTCTGGATCTTAAGAATCGTACACGAGCTTCCCTCGTCTAACTTGAGTACGGTTTTGTAGCTAAAATAATTTTAGTCAGACAAGTTTTTTTCGTTTTTTCGGAAGAAATCCACCCAAAAATAACGAAAATTCAAAATCATCTGACGCGGCGCTGGCGTCGCCGTTATTATTTAAAACTGGCCAGTGACGTGACTGACAGTTGATGTTTCTCCACTTTGTCACAGCTACAGGCGCTAGTGTGCGGAGCTCAGGTGCGGAGTGACGGATGGAAGACCGACTTGACGCATTATACTTACGACTTTGGTCAATCCAACCGCGTCGCGGAAGCGCATTACGCGTTCGGCGGAGTGTCTTTCTTTATCTGTGATTTAGACTACCTCTCGTGTATCGTATTTTGTATCGCGTATTGTGGGTCACATTTGGACGGATTGCAGTGATGTCGATGATTATAGCCGACGATAGTTTATTTCACAAGTTTTCGTAGTTCAAATTATCACAAAAGCCTGCCTCCCCCTGTGGTTGAGCCTAATGTACAAACATGTTTAGTGCTACTGGACTACCGTGGACTAACGATTTTTTAGAAGTGCGTGCTTTTATTGTGAGTATAGTCAATCTGTCAAAGTTATTTTACTTGCCTATTGATTTTCTGGTAAGGTGTGAGTTTTGTACAACAAATTTCTTCCAGGCCATGTATACGCGCCTTTTTAATTCGTCTTGGTGTTTAGATTTCGACATGTGAGGTGTCATTTGAATCGTCTTGATAGTGGAAGTGACATACGTGTAGGGTACAACATTTTGCAGCCGGGTTTTTTGTTTTTCTTTTAATAATGAACTAATTCTTGAATTCTTTTAATTACTTATTTCTTTTCATCAGCGGCTTGACATAACAGTTTTAAAATAACATAAACATATCGTCACGCCTTTCCCCCGCGGGGGCTGGCAGAGGTGTAATACAACACCCACATTTCGCCGGACGATATTCAGTCCCAAATGTGACAGGGGCCGAGCCTGTTGCCATACACCGGGCTCCAGTCATGTAGCAGATGACATACAATACGCACATATGTCCACACAATGAACAAATTGGTGCGTGCCGTCGGCTGGGTTCGAACCCGGTCCCTCTGGCTTGAGAGGTGGACCTTCTCCCAACTAGGCTGGCATCGCTTTTAAATAAGTGTCGTTAAATTCAATTTTTATTTTAGGAGTGGCATTGTCTATATTTTATGGTAGGTAATAATACACTGCGCATAAAATGGAAAAAATAAACATTCATTAGAACAATAGATCCTATTATTATCTGCTAGGTACCTACTTATATTTTTTTAGGTACACCCAAATTTTAGCTGATCTCTGCTAAGAAAATATTTAAGTAAGAGCGCATATTTTGTTGAAGCTTTTCCTTAACTGGTCGCAAGATAATTTCACTTGGTAGTCAATTTAGTTTTCTAGGAAGACGGGTGAAATTTTTGGTCATGGTTTGTTTTTTATAATTTCAAGGGTGTTACAAGTTTGACGTCTCTATCTCTCTCTCTCTCACTCTCTCTTTGTGTGTGTGTGTGTTTGTGAGTGGTATCGTGGCTACCGAAAGGGGGGAACCGATTTTGATTTTGTTATTTTGTTTTTGTTTAAAAGGTAAATTAGTCGGGAGTTTTGTTACCTATGTGTTTGATGAAAATCAATGTCGGAGGTTTTTACGTTTATTAAGTGTTTGAACGAATGTTTATTGAGTGTTTTTGAACATAAGCTATAGTAGTGTAGGTATCTAGTTTGTACCAGTAACGCTTCGTCATGTTGACCGTTACATGCTAATATAATAACGAATTACGTTATTCCGCTTCATAACGATTATTGGATCAAAAACACGTTTCAGGGATTATCCTTTGTTGATACAGTAGTTTTATATCGAAAACCTATGAGTAAATAAAACAAGAACGACATAATAAATATGAAGGACAATCGTATTCAGAAACTATTCGATTTGAAATCTAATTCGAAAACCTACAATATGTTTGACTGCCCCGGTAGCTCAGTTTGTAGTGAACTTGCCTTCCGAGCGGGAGGGCGTGGGTTCGATTCCCACCTAGGGCTGTTTGCCCTTTGTTTCATGTGATGAACATTTGTGTTTTCCTCTACAGTCTTCCTCTACAGTTCGCATTTTTAAACCGATTCTCTTGAAATTTTGTGAGTTGGTTAAATAATTATTTATATTTTTTTTCCAAAAAATTGACTCGGCAAAAAAAAACTGTATAACTATCGAACCTACTCACAAAATTTTACGACACTCGATGACGACGAACTTTGTTCATTGTGTGAACATATGTGCGTTTTGTATGTCATCTGCTACATGACTGGAGCCTTGTGTATGGCGACAAGCTCGCCCCCTGTCACATTTGGGACTGAATATCTTTCGGCGAAGTGTGGGTGTTATTTCACCTCTGTCAACCCCTTTTGGGGAAAGGCGTGACGATATGTATGTGTTCAGGTCTCGAGTGAATCAATTTCTTCTAGGCCTCTCCATCATAGGCCTCATTGCTCATCGTCAGGCCAGATAGCGGTCAAACTACTTAAATTACCTACTTGCTAGAATATTTTAGAACGTGTTTCTTCTGTGAGAACAAAAAAATTTCTGAAAATACTCATATCTTATTTCTCAGATATGTTGAACATTGGCCAAGACAAATATTAAGATTTTGTCTAATCCACAATAAACTAGTCGGTGCATAATACAGGTGGTTTACACCTCAGAAGTGTAAATTTATTTAATTTAATTTATTTATTAGTGTGAAAAGGCGATGATAGCGTAGTTGGAGAAGGGCCGCCTCTCAAGTCAGAGGGAGCGGGTTCGACCCCAGCCGAAGGCACGCACCAATTTGTCCATTGTGTGAACATATTATGTGCGTTTTGAATGTCATCTGCTACATAACTGGAGCCCGGTGTATGGCGACAGGCTCGCCCCCTACCACACTTGGGGCTGAATACCGCCCGACGAAGTGTGGGTGTTGCATTAATTGTGTGAAAGACGTGACGATAGGTACGAGTATGTATGTACAAATATATGACGGAGAAAGTAGAGTAGGAGCCGAGCCGTCAAATCTCACTTCTGATGACGGGAAAAGGCGGGTAGGCCGAGGTGTCGTGTCTGATTTCTGATCCATGAACTCGCTATCACGGGCATCTATGGTCGGCGTCAAACTTCAGGAACGTTGAAATAAGGGGACAGCAGTGTAGGCTTTTCACTATTTTAATTATACAGTCACTTAGATTACTTAGTTAGTGAATGATCACATTTATTGATGTCACGCGCCGTCATATGTGTATTAGTGTTAATAATAATATTTCTGTTGCAGAGGTCTCGATCGCCCAGCAGCTCGACGCAACGACAGCTTGACGAGGCGGACTTATTTATGGACTTAATCAAAGATGTGGCCAACGAGTTGGATATTGACGTTTTATGTCATAAGGTAAGAAGTTCGAGATAATGTCGTTTAGTAAGAATGAAGAATAGAAATGTAGTTTATTCGACAAACCATTCCCGATCAAATTGAAGAGGTTTTAAAGAATGGCCAGGACAATGCGATTCTACTAAGCAATTGTTTTTAAATTGTTAATGAATTGTTACTTTTGACACTTGTGGTATTGAAAAAGTGGCAAATTAACATATATACATATAATCACGCCTCTTTCCCATAGGGCTAGGCAGAGACCATTTCCCTCCACTTGCTACGATTCTGGCATACATCTATCGCTTCTTCCACTTTCGAGAGTCTTTTCAAACACGCTCGTCGGTTACGGGTCAATTTAAAGCGATCAATTAACAATATAGAAACAATTAAATAAATAAATAAATAATAAATAAATTCGGGACACTTCCACACACGGTCGCCTGACCCCAAACTAAGCAAAGCTTGTACTATGGCTGCCAGGGACTGATATACATACTTAGATATTTTTAAATACATACTTAAATACATATTTACACCCAGACATAGAACAAACACAAATGTTCATCACATTAATGTTTGCCCTAGGTGGGAATCGAACCCACGCCCCCAAGCTCAGAAGGCAGGTTCACTACCAACTGAGCCACCGAGGCAGTCAATCAATTGGTTAGTAGAATCGATCCAGATCACAGCTATCGACGTAACCGACGAGAATGTACTTAAAAAAGTAGAAGAAGCGAAATGATGTGTGATCGTAGCACGTGCTACGATCCCGTCACACATGTATCGACGCTTGTGGAGAAGTGGTCTCTGTCTACGAGAAAAAGGCGTGATTAAGTAAATGTATGTCGATTCTATAGAACACATAGGCAAAAACATAAAACACTAGCTGCGCCCCGCGGTTTCATCCGCGGTCCCATAGGAACCGTAAAATTTTTTTTTTAATAATTTGCTTTGCTATAAACCTCACGGAGCCCGAGACCTTCCAACGAGTGCAAAACCGTGGAAATCAGGAAGGAAAACCCGACTTATTTTTATATAATAGATTACATTATGAAAATAACCGCTATTAAAAACAGAGATAAAGTGTCATGTCAAAAGTTAAGAATATTGACGTATTATGTCATAAAGTAAGAGCAAGAATATGGTAATTAAGTAAGCATACAAGATATTACAAATATTAAGTAAACAAAAAAGTAAGGAAGTATTGATTACATTTTTGTAACCAGCACTTTTTAAGATGGCTGCCAAAAGACCTAACAAATCCTCTCTTAATTATTTCCAAGCCTTTACCCACTCGTTTTTACTAAAAAAGATACCTCTGCAAAAATAAACTTGTCCGCATACCAAAAATATAAAAGCCAAAAATTTTTTTTTTTATAATTAACAGTAAAAACAAGTAAATACCGAGGGCTTTAGACTCTCAAGGCTTTAATAAAAAAATGCATAACAAAAGTATTTCTGTTGGTAAACTAATTAAAATTAAATTTTTATTAGGACAGTTAAGGTTCTGTTGTACGGAACACTTGACACGGGCCCTCGTAAAAGTTTAAACGACTGGAGTTCCATCCTAAGTCTAACTCACAACAAACGACTACGATACGACTGTTTCATCGTAATCATTGGCCTAGTAACTTCTAAAAGAGATTATTATTATTATGTAGCGTTCGATTGATTGCATCTGCACTCGTGGCTAAGCAAGTCTATACGGGAGCCACATATACGGCGACACTTTTTAAAGGTAAATTGGGTTTGAGGCAAGGGTGGCAGCTGGTTGGTCTCCCGTTGGTGCTTAATCGCACGCGGACGAGCTAACTCTTCCAGCCAGGTTTCGTCATGTAACTACGATATTTAACTGTGCCTTAAAGATCAAGAGAAATAGTTTATTTTTGTCAAAACGTGATAAGTGATGCTGCCATCAAGTGGCAGCCAATTCGCTTCACAGCGTTGCTGTCATATAGCCCCATTTCATCTTCAGGGTATAATTTTTACATGAGATTACTTATTCTACAAGCTTGCACGGTGGTTTTACAAAAGTCCAAATAATTCTATTAACGACATCCAATTTACTAACGTATTTTATTAAGGTTTTTTTTAAACATAAAACATAGTTTCGTTTCTAAACACCTGAAAATAAGTAATTGTTTCTTAATACCTTTCAATTTGAAATAATTTAATCTGTACTCTTCAAAATTATAGAGCCAAATATGCGTGACAAACCATTTTCATGATAAATAAAATATATATAAATTTGAAAGAGCTTTTTGTCGTATCGCTGCCATCCATTCTTATCGTCCGTTATAAATGAGACTACCGACTCCTTTATAAGGAAGATCGTGGAAATGTTAAGGGTTGCTGTTTATATAAACGCCCACTGGCTCCGCGGAGAAATAAACTGAGGAATTAAAACATGAACGGTAGAATATTTAGCCACAAGACTTTACTTGTTTCTCTTAAGAGATAAGGAAGTAGATTTAATATGACGTACTAGCTGCTCCCTTTGGTTTTATCTGCGGTTAAAAAGCATTATAATTATGTGCTATTCCAGACTATAATCTATCTCTGTGCCAAATTGTATTCAGATCCTTTCAACCGTTATGGCGTGATTGAATAACAAACATTCATCCATCCATCCAAACTAATACATTTATTAGTGTGATTGTATTGTAATGAGATTTATGGGAAGTCTCAAGCATTATCATGACTTCTTGTAAATAATAAAAATTGTTTACTAGTTGTTCTTTGAGCTGAAGATCGAGTCTGTCCTTGTATATTTCAAAATGGCTGTAAAATGATTGTTTTTGCGTTTTGAAACCCTATATTCTCCGCTACTTTGATTATTCATTTGATAATTTTTTCGGAAATTATTTAACATGCCGGAAATATAGGTTTTTCAGTGAAAAAAAAATCAAATCGAATCTGCTTACAAAATGTCACAAGAATCGATTTATGAGTCGGACAAGCTAAAACGGAGACGATTTGCGCTCGCTCGGTCAAAATAATCGGAAATGCCTACATGTGGGATCTCTAAAATGAAGTTCTGATACAACTTGTTTTAGCATTGCAATGGAAAAAGAACAGAAGTCAATCCTTAACCTACAAAAATGAATAAATTTTTTTTTGTGTAATTTGCAAATCTTGAAATCAAAATAATGAAGTATGACAAAAGAAGGCTGCTTTTAGATGTTGTTAGATATAATTTGTCAATAACCCTGTATAAACATTTCGAGATTTGAGTGTGTTAATCAAAACACGAAACAGTCATAAGAGAAAGTAAATAACATAATTGTTAACTCAGCAAATGTTGAGTTTAGCGATTCGTTGGCAACATACCGTGAAATTACTTCAAACAAAGCAGCTTCAAACAATAGAAGCGTAAATTACACCTTATCAAATTTATTAGAATTCCCTGTATGTGATTAGGGCGCTTTCGTATTGGGCGGGTTAGGTCGTGCGGCGCGTTTTCATATTACGCAACTTATAGCTGCCAAGTAGCGCGGACTGGAAGACAATTCAGCGAAGCTCAGTCGATGCTAAACTGAAACTTTGATTTTGCGTTTTTCACAAAAATCGGACAGGGAACGGCTCAGTATCACTAACGTTTCACAAACGTGTCACCAGTAGTCGAGCTGGTTCGTTTGTGAGACATTATTGAAACTCAGCCGTTCGCCGTCCGATTTTTTAATGACAAACGGAACATCAACGGTTCAGTTAAGCATCGGTTGAGCTTAGCTGTATTGTCCCCCTGCTTAGTGTGACGGGTTCTAAAATTCTCGCTTGACAGCTCTGTATAGATACTTTTGCTGAAACAAATCAAAGACCGTAAGCCCAGATAATTCATACAGCGAAGCCTCACCAATATCACACTTTAGCATGTAAGGTCTTCTTGAATTGTGCCGGCTTTACGAGTTCTGTATGCTATTTTGTCAAAATTTACATACAACCAAGTTAACAAGAAGGTTGTAGCGTAGTCGCACTACAGTTGATACAGTTCATACAGTTCATACGAGTAGCTAGCCTTAATGTGAAGACGAATCCGTTGCTCATCCAACGCTGTTGCCGCGCGACTACGTCGCCAAATGTGATGGCGCCCTAATGCTTTTTCTAAAATAAAGCCCTTTTGCGTTCACCGAAGATTTGTTTTCCACCTTTACAATATGGTTTCAATTCATTAATTCCTGCATTTATCAAGTTTGATTTCGATTACCGTGAAAATTGTAATGATTTACAGTTGTTCATGATCTTAGAAGTTCCTTCCAAAGTGATCGAAATTTCTATACATATTAAGAGGGTTAGTAACATTTTTATGAGGTTGGCAACGTAGTTCTGATGCCTTCAGTGTTAAAGGCATCTATATCCGTTTGGCACATATGGCATTAAAAAAAGGTCTCGCTTTAATATATTTGTAAATATTGTCCGTTATATATTATACGAGTACATTATTTATACTTAAATCTGGATAATTATCCATGTCTTCGCGTGTTCCATGGCATTCCTGACATAGGGAAGCTTAGTGGGGAGTCTGGAGAGTTATGAATGTGAAACGATAATATCCTACTAATATTATAAACGCGAAAGTTTGTAAGAATAGATGGATGGATGGATGAATGTTTTTTACTCTTTCACGCTAGAACGGCTGAATAGATCTGGATGAAATTTAGCACAGTGATAGATAATAGTCTAGAATAGCACATAGGATACTTTTTAACCCTGGGTGAAACCGCGGGGCGCAGCTAGTATTATTATTAATAAAGTATTTTGTTACAGATTTTAGTGAACGTGTGTTTGCTCACATCTGCCGATAGAGGGAGCTTGTTCCTAGCCAAAGGGATGCCGCCCAACCGATACTTGCAAGCGAAGCTGTTCGATGTTACTAGAGACACTGGTAAGTTTTAAAATGAAAAGTAAACGTCTTGAAAAAAGTTTTCATTCTAAAGTCTTTTAAAAAAAAAATCTTGAAAAAAAGTTTTCATTCTAAAGTTTTTTCTAAAAGCGAGAAAAGAATAAATAAATACGTTTCGAGCGTTGATAAATAGAGAGGGAGTCACTTGCGGTAGCTTAAACTAATACGAGTTTTCACAAGCATGCATTAAACGACACACACACACACACACACACACACAGACACGTCAAACTTATAACACCCCGTCGTTTTTGCGTCGGGAGTTAAAATATGACATTGTGTAATCTTCTCTCAGTTTAGAAGTGTTTATAAGCGACAGCCTAGTTGGAGAAGGCCCGCCTCTCAAGCCAGAGGGAGCGGGTTCGAACCCAGCTGACGGCACGTGACCAATTTGTTCATTGTGTGAACATATGTGCGTATTGTATGTCATCTGCTACATGACTAGAGCTTGGTGTATGGCGACAGGCTGTGGTGATTACACCTCTGCCAGCCCCCTCGGGGTAAAGGAGTGACGATATGATATGTTATGAACAGTTTATGTACATTTAAATTTGATACGTTCTCCTACGACGAAGAAGAAACATCGTGAGGAAACAAATGTCTTAAAGGAATAATTCGAAGGACATGTGATATCCACCAACCCGCTCTGAGCCAGCGTGGTGGATAACAAGCTCAATCACCCTCGACGCTGCAGTGCAGTGGGACGTAAAAGACTGTCGTAATAATAATATTGTGGCAAGTAGCTTAGACGTGATTTTTTTTCACATTTTACAAATTGTGAGTTATTTAAATGAAAATCGTACTTTTATCTCTCTATTCTGTATCAAAAAAAAAGAGAAACAAAAAAGACTCAAAATTGTTTTTTACAAAAAATAATTTTCTTTCTATTCTAATTCTCATACTTATCTAAAAATTCTTCTCTACAATATTTGCCATCTAATTTCTTGAGCCAAATTGTCATTTAAAATTTAAATTTCGCAAGATGCTAGTCGATAATTACAAACACAAATTAAAGAGGGGACGCTTGCCAAATTATGATTTGCGAATGGTGCTGATGTGCCTTCAAGCGAGAAATTGGAGGAAATGGGACTCTTTCATACTTAGGGTCAGGGCACACCGACGGGCGACGGAGGACAGAATTCTGTCAATAAGAACAAGAAATTCGAGATTATTAGATTATTCGAGATGAGGACAATAAGTCCTGTGGCCCTATTCGGAGATTTGAGATTTTCGTCTCACTTTTTTTCGTCCTTGTTGCTCTCGTTTGAAACGTCATAGGTGTGAGAGTGACCAAGATAAAATCTCATCTCATCTCACACGCAGGAATAGCCCCCCTGCACTGACGTCACACTTGGGGTGTATTTTTTAAATTACATAATAGGCTTGCGTTTGGCCGCCAACATGCCTGAAGATAAGCAGTGATGCGGCCTACGATGGAGCACGCTTGCCTAGAAGAAACCGATTCACTCGAGACTTGAAGACACCCAGATGTGCATTTGTGCATTTCCCCCTACCAGGAGCTAACCCAACTCCTTGAAATACCGGAGAGTGGCTCTGGGGCGCTGGTATAGTTGCTCCAGTGATGTAACGTGCATAATGCCGATGAAAAGCAGTCTAGCTGTTGTGGTGTCGTGAAAGAAATAAGCGTGCAAAGGCCATTCCTCATGCAAACCGGTAGCAATTCTACTTCTTCTTCTTCTATTTCTTCTGTGGCTTTACAATGCCACGGCATGCTGTGACATGTCTCCGAGTTTAATACATACCTTATTTCGATTGAATAAGGCAAAAGTTTGATTGACTTAAAATGCTGTTCACTGCCGTCTGCTTGTGCGCGCTGAGCCTAACTCTTTATCAAATTATGTCAAGTTCCTTTCAGCTGTTCAGCCGTAAACCAATAGAGAGAGCGAGAGAGGAAGAATGAGAGAGGGAGAGAGGAATAATGAGAGAGGGAGAGAGAGAAAGAGGGAGAGAGAGAAAGAGGGAGAGAGAGAGAGAGAGAGAGAGAGAGAGAGAGTTACTTTTATGTATATTATAATACTAGTTGCGCCCCGTGGCAGTACCAGCTGCTAGAAAGTACACCTGACAACGTATATGCAAAATTTCAAAATGATCGGTCGAGTGGTTGAGCCGTAAAATCGTAAAACAAACAAACGAACAAACTCACTTCTGCTTTTTTGTAGGTGTAGATAGAGTTATACTCGTATATATTCAAAGAAATATTTTTGTCTGAATCTCTAAGAATTCAGTCGCGTGTGGTCCTCCCATAATCGAGTTAGGTCCAACACCCACAAAGGCACATAGTATTTTTTGATGATCTATTGTGAATGCGCATTCAAAAGCAATAAAGTTTCCTTACAATGGAATCATAAATGATTATTGTTTATTGATTACACAATATTTATTTTCAGTATCGCGAATTGAGATTATTATGGTATGGTTAATGAGTTGCGTAAATTTAACATTAAAATTCACTAATTTAAATTCACATTATTCTTCCTCATTGGTTACAATACCTAGAAATTATTTGTCACAGTTCTGACCATGACATTAATTGTAGAGCCTTTAAATTATAAAGTACAAGTTGCGCCCTGCGGTTTCACCCGCGGTTAAAAAATATCTTATGTACTATTCTAGACTATAATCTATCTCTGTGCCAAATTTCATCCAGATCTGTTCAGCCGTTCTACCGAAGAGTAACAAACATCCATCCATCCATTCTTACAAACTTTCGCGTTTATAATATTAGTAGGACTATCTCATCTGCCTGCGGTTTTGCTCGCTTATCATAGCCTTTTTTTATTATTTTTTACATAATATAACATATCGTCACGCCTCCCCCGAGGAGGCTGGCAGAGGTGTAATACAACACCCACATTTCGCCGGACGATATTAAGTCCCAAATGTGACAGGGGGCGAGCCTGTCGCCATACACCGGGCTCCAGTCATGTAGAAGATGACATACAATACGCACATAAGTTCACACAATGAACAAATTGGTGCGTGCCGTCGGCTGGGTTCGAACCTGCTCCCTCAGGCTTGAGAGGCGGACCTTCTCCCAATTAGGCTGCCATCGCTTCAATCGCTTATTCTTTTTTACCTTGGGAAAATCCTTTATGGACACCACCAAAAGTCCGGGCACAGTGTGGTTATGTGGGACTCCCGCCACTGACGGCCTACCCACTAAAAACCCAAGGGTGTTCCACCTCGGCGCAAAATGTCGGGGCTACAGTGCCGCTGTCGTACTCTTCCGCAGCCCCGACAGCGCCAGCCCCTTCGGGCACCACCCCGAGCTTGCGCTCTCTCCCTCTCAACGACGATGTGTCGAACACCAGACACATCGTTATCATCCAACTTCTCGGGAACCAATTTTGCTCGTGGGCGCCAGCCAGTACCCTTGTCTGCGTTTCATAGCTTATGCCAGCGGTCGCCAACCCGCTGCCCGAGACCTTTTTTCCTGCGGCTTATTGATAGGGTCTTTCGAGAGTTTTTTTTTTCGGGACACTTGAACACACGGTCGTCTGACCCCAAACTAAGCAAAGCTTGTACTATGGCGGCCAGAGACTGATATAAATACTTATATACTTTTAAATACATACTTAAATAGATATTAACACCCAGACATAGAACAAACACAAATGTTCATCACATGAATGTTTGCCCTAGGTGGGAATCGAACCCACGCCCCCTAGCTCAGAAGGCAGGTTAACTACCGACTGAGCCACCGAGGCAGTCAACCGAGCAGTTACTTAACAAAACAATCGATTTTGTAAATTAAAGTCTAGATTACTAGCAACCTGCCCCGGCTTCGCACGGTACCTCGAAACCTGCCATGAAAAAATATCTGACTAATGGTGAAAACCAAAATCCACACCAAAATCCGTTGCATGGTTTTTAAGGAGTTTTCGACCGAGCGAGCGTTAGCAAGCGAAGCGTCTCTGCTTCAGCTTCGACAAAAATGCTTTCGTATATCCGAATTCTGTCTGGATCTTTGTCTGCCAAGTCAGTTCTCAGATTGTTTTCAAAAAGGCGGAGATTTTTTTTTTTTTAAAAAAGAAAAACATATCTGCGCTATTTAAAATAAAATTCAAAAGTTGACATAGCAAATAAAATGTCTGTGGCACCAACTTACAAAATTTTAATAGAATCGGTTAAGAAATGCAACCCGGAGAGAAGGACCAAACGCCGGCCGCGAGGTCTCCAGCTCTTAGAGTCACAAGTTTAAGAAGCGGATACAAAAAACTGAGTCAGCAAAAAAATCTGTATAATTATCGAACCTCACAAAGTTTCACGAGAATCGGTTGAGGACTGCTACCTGTAGAGGAGACAAACGTCGGGCGCGAGGTCTACAGCTCACTTGTATTAAATGGACACTCTCAAAGCAGCTCTACAAATTCTCGGCAGCTGCAGTAAAATCGATGCAGGAAACTTAGTTTGAAACTCGCAAGGTGAGAGCTAAAGCTTTTAGTCCTTGTTCCAGGCGTGAAAAACTTGAAAGGGAGAATTTTCTGGAAGGACGTTATCTGCATCTCTTTCTATGCAACATTGCAGAAGAAGATGGCAATAGTATTAGGGCAGTGTAGTAATTTAGGCGAATGATACAGCAGAATTTACGTAACAGTCAAAGTTTGAACCATTAAGAGGGTCTTTCTCGGCTTGAGACCAAATATTCCATAACATACTAACCCTTATGATCCCAAAAACAAGGTCTAGCAATCCAGGAGAAATCACGTAATGACGTCACTCGTCATCGTCATCCGCCTCTTTCATAATTCGACTAAGAGTCCGGCGACCACTTTAGACTAACTTCGCATTGGCTTAAGGTTTTCTATAGCCATTTCATCTAGAAAAATACTACGAGCGAAGAGAGCAAGTAATGATACTGACGAGCCTCTAAAGTTACCTACAGAGTGACAAAGTCCAATACCAATTTTTTTATGACCTTTGCACTTCTGTAATTATTCTTGAATAACTAAGAATTTCCCTTGTATTATAAACTCATTTAAAAGCTAATGATGTAAACAACCTCCCTACAAGTATGTAAAGGGATTTTTGATTTGCTTTGTCTATCTATTGAATAAATCAGTCAAAAGTGAGCCCTTACAAACGCGGATATTTTTCATAGCTCTATTTTCTCTTGAGGACATTTTTAAAAAAAACCAAGAACATAGGGGCAGAGATATAGTTCATAATCTGACAAATGATTTCCAAGAAATTTGACAAGCGCGTTTGTATGGAAATTTCAGAGCGTCGCGGGACTCTGACATTACTATGTGTTGCTGACGTGACTGGAATGCTATACCTGCTTAGCTATAAACGCTGTATACCCTCGTAATAGTTATAAAATCTTTTGTCTTTTTCGATCAAGCTCAAAACTTTAAAAGAAAGAAAATACAAAACACTGTATAAAAATTCCGAGGCTATACAGCGTTTATTGCTAATTCTACGGCTACATTAACGGCCTTCGGCGATAATTCGGGCTATCGCTAATCACGACAAGTGTAGCGGGTTAGCTCGTCACTCGGCGATGTATCGGGCAAATTATCGCTCACAGAAAGGTGACAAGTTGACCGCCAATGTAGACAAGAACATCGCCGATAACCGATAACGAGGCCGAGGCTTGAAGTTTCACAGGGGTGTTATACACGCACATTCATCTACACATTCACTCCCCTCCACCCTTGTAATAGTTTCCTAATTCCCTTTACTTTCCATTATTGATAAAATTTGTAAGTACCTAAGTACTACTAAATTACCAATTCTTCTATAAAACAACCAAGAGAACAAAAAAGCGGCATCGTTTTATGGTCGACATATCCACAACACGCACGAAACGCTTTGGTTCCTCGTTTCTCATAAGGACCGCTAGAGTGTGGAATACTCTGCCAGAGTGTGTGTTCCCTGACACTTATAATCTGGGTGTCTTCAAGTCTCGAGTGAATCGGTTTCTTCTAGGCAAGCGTGCTCCATTGTAGGCCGCATCACTGCTTATCATCAGGCATGTTGGCGGCCAAACGCAAGCCTATTAAGTAGGTAATAAAAAAAAACAAATAGTTTGATAGATAGATTAGCAAAATTGTAACCTACTTTTTGTACAACAACTTTATGATTTGTTTACTTTCGTCCGGCGGAGGGTATTATATAGGAGAGGGTCCAAAACACAGGTTAATTCCTAGTTTGGATAGCGCATAGCATTCTCAGCACTGACTTAAACATTTGAGGAGAAGATTTAATTTGTTAATTTATTGATATGTGACGTTTGTTGCTATCAATAAACATTCATTTCATTTCAACATTTCAACGATGATTTTAGCGCGACAACGCGACACGAATTATTGCGCGCTAATGTAGCCGTACCATAAGAGGGTTACAGTATTGTATTCTTCACACACTGACACACATTGACAATGATTTATTGTTCTTTGATTTAGTTCATTCTTTGGGAAACAACAGATAACTCAACAATACAGGGTTGTTAGGAAAGGGTGTATACTAAGCGGAAAGGGTGTCATTGTACTTATAATACCAGTGTTACAATTGAGGGTGTTACTCGTTGGGAACAAAACAATGAACATGGAGTAGAACATTGAAGAAGGCCCGCCTCTCAAGCCAGAGGGAGCGGGTTCGAACCCAGGCGACGGCACGCACCAATTTGTTCATTGTGGGAACATAATATTTGAGCAATGTATGAGTATGTCTTCTGCTACATGACTGGAGTCCGGTGTATGGCGACAGGCTCGCCCCCTGTCACATTTGGGGCTGAATATCGTCCGGCGAAGTGTGGGTGTTGTATTACACCTCTGCCAGCCCCCTCGGGGGAAATGCGTGGCGATACGGGACCAGCCCTGAAATGGAGAATAAATATGGAACAGCAAATTTTTCTCCTTAAATTTTAGGGTTGGTTCACAATCAAAGTTGTTCGTAATGATGAGTACATCAGCCCCTTTAGGCTTACCCTGATAACACAACTAAACGATAGAAATTAAAAACAAACTTATCTCTCCTCTTTGCTTCGCCGTAGTCAGGTAAATAAAAACGACATTAGGTTGACCTAATTAACTTACATTGCCTATTGTCATCAACTACATTAAAAATGCCCCATTTTTAACCGACTGCGCAAGAAGGAGGATTATGTTTTTCGATGTATGAATGAGGTTTCTTTGGCGCGCCCTACATCCTAAATAGCTTGATTTATTTCGACATGTGAGGTGTCATTTGAAACGTCTTGGTAGTGAAAATGACATAGGGTAACAACATTTTGTAGCCGGGTTTTTTATTTTTCTTTTAATAATACAATACAATACAAATACTCTTCATTGACAACAAATACAACATAAATACTCAAAAATATAGGCGCAATGGGCGGTCTTATCGCTTAAATGCGATCTCTTCCAGACCACCTTTGGATGGAATAAAAACATTACAAATAAGCATGGACGGTGGTGTGTGCTAAATATGTTTTTTTTTTTTTTATGTAGAATAGGTCGGCGTTTAACCACCAACTCGCCTGATGTTAAAGGACGATGTGCTAAATATGTGTGTGGAATAATGTTACTTGTCTACTTAAAGATTTACAATGTAATTGAAATGTTCTAGATTGTTTTCCCTTCTGCAGAATGGCGATATTTTTCACGAATCCTGGACAAAGTAGCACATAAGTAGGTCGCCGTCCGCGTATAAATCTTGTCCAAGATCGCTCGAACTTCCCTGCTTATTTATTAGCTGCGCTAGTAAACTATTATTTATTTTGTAGTACTTATTAACTTACAGAATATTTATAGTGAAAGAACAAACCACTTGAAGGAACAAGTATTAAAAGAAAAACGAAAAACCCGGCTGCAAAATGTTGTCTAAATAGTTTTAGATCAAAACTCAAGACACTACTTTATGAACACCAGAAGGGCGAGGAACACCTCAAACATGACACCAGTTGTTTGTGAATTTTTGTGGTTAATGTGTTTTTATTTTTTGTGTGTAAAATATGTGATGTGATTATGATGTGTTAGTTATGTTAGTTTTGTATTATTTAAATTTTCAAGTTTGTTTGCGTCTTTTAGTGTTTAAGTAAGTCCTATTTTAATGTAATTAATGTAATTGATCTGTTTTTTATTATTTTTGCTTTGTTATTTTTATTGATTTTATTATTATATTACGCGTCGTCCGTGCGTGACGTCACCTGCCGGTTCCAACGGAAGACCAGCGCCGGTTGTCTACAGCAGCCGGCATTATGCTGAGTTAGGACCGGTTTGTGGCAAAAACTTTGTTCTTTTTTTTTATAATTGTGTAATTTTTATTTTGTTTGTGTATGTTTTTGCTACAAATTAATATATGTCTATGTCTATGTCTATGCAATATGTTAGCTCACTAAAATGACACGTCACATGTCGAAATCCATCAAGCTGTTTAGGATGTAGGCCGT
The DNA here is from genome assembly GCA_911728515.1 of Peribatodes rhomboidaria. Taxonomy (NCBI): domain Eukaryota; kingdom Metazoa; phylum Arthropoda; class Insecta; order Lepidoptera; family Geometridae; genus Peribatodes; species Peribatodes rhomboidaria. The sequence goes on from OU452190.1 coordinate 8,561,685, forward strand.
GCCAAAGAAACCTCATACATACATACATACCCACATACAAACATACAAATACTCAAAAAACATAATCCTCCTTCTTGCGTAGTCAGGGAACAAACGACTTGACTGAAATATGTAGTTTTTAGGGTTCCGTACCCAATGGGTAAAAGTGAGTTCCCTCAGTTTCTTGCCTGTTCTTCTGAGTAGAGGCTTTTTATCCGAACAAGGCGGTCGAGTCTATTTAAATAACTTTGACGTTCATAAGTGTATCTTTGATACCTAAATTGAATAAAAACATTTTGACTTTGACTTTGAGTCCTATTATAAATTATATTATAGTCCTAGTATATGAGTAGGTACCTACTTGATAAATACATAGAACTGAGTTTTCACACTTCTCCCAACTCAACCACTCAGCCTGTACGAACTTGCTAACTAACTTTACCCGGGCCAGTCTGTCTTCGGTCTTAAGACCGTATTTAACTTCCAAACTGCTAATTACCTACGTAAGTGCAAACGAAAATTGGACCGTTTACATTGTTGTACGATTACTACCTTCTGTCTTTAAGGATTCCGCGACACTCTGAATTTTCCATACCAACGCGCTTGTCAAATTCCTCTAAAATTATTTGTCAGATTATGATGAAATTTAGCATGTACAATTAACTAAACCATTTCTCCGTATCTATGTTATTAGATTTTTTTTAAAAAAAAACGTCCTCAAGATAAAATAGAGCTATGAAAAATATCCGCATTTATAAGGGGTCACTTTTGACTAATTCATTTAATAGAAACACAAAGCAAATCAAAAATGCCTGTACATAGGGAGGTTGTCTACATCATTAGCTTTAAATTAGTTAATAATACAAGTGATTTTTTTATTTTATGATTAGAGAAGTGCAAAATTCATAAAAAAATATTGAAATTGCACTTTGTCACTCTGTAGATAACTTTAGAAGCTCGTCAGTATCTTAACTTGCTCTCTTTGCTCGTCGTCTTCTTCTAGACGTAATGGTAATAGATAACCTTTAGACAATACGACGTTGGTCTGAAGTGGTCGCCGGGCCCTTAAATAATTATAATAAATAATAATAATAAATTCGGGACACTTCCACACACGGTCGCCTGACCCCAAACTAAGCAAAGCTTGTACTATGGCTGCCAGAGACTGATATACATACTAAGATATTTTTAAATACATACTTAAATACATATTAACACCCAGACAAGGTGTTAATATGTATTTAAATAAGTACAAGGTTTTTATTAAATGGCAAAGGTTAGAGCGTTTCCGCTCTTTTCCAATTCGAATCCGAGAATATGTTGATTCGAAGTAGCCAAAGTACTACATAATTGTTTGAGGTTTTACTCACTAGAATTTTAATTTTTTTTAATTTTTATTTTTAAGATTTTTGTCCGTCATCCGTATATCTTCAATCAAAGCAATATTGACGGACCGAAGTACATATAGTGTTATTTATAAGAACACTTGCACACTGAGTCCGATAAAAACCCGAGAAATAAAAAAAAAATACGAATAATAATCGGATAACAGAGTTTGGATCAGTGCGCAACAGCTTATATAAATACTCGTAGTATGCTACGGCTGCGTCAGACCGACTTTTCTCGGGCTCGGATCGGACTCAATTTGGAACCGAATTCAGTCCGAGTTTTTTTAGATCCGTATTTACACGGATTGGATTATTGCGTAAACGCCCTTATGGAAATAATGAAATTAGAAAGAACAGCTATCTCCAATGACGTTAAGAGCTCCAAGAGACAGCGTTTACAAGATTTTGCTCCAGTGCTCGCTATAAACACTGTCGTTATAACTATTCCGAAGAAAAGGACAAAACTGTCTTTTTCTTCTTCTTCAACTTTTTAAGTTGTTTAAAAAGACAAAACACTGTATGACTATTCCCGAGGCTAGACAATGTTTAGTAAGGGAGTTAGTGTCGAAGGACAGGATACGGTTTAGGGCGCTGCGCCAAAAAAGTGTGTATGACGAAAAATATAACGACGAAAAATAAGAACGGGAAAAGCTGAGGACGTTGGAGCCAAGTATTTATTTGAGAATTTTTAGGGATGGCAATAGTAATTATGCATCATTATCATACTCGAGTTTTTTTAATTACTAAAAGTAAGTACTTGCTTAGTGTGTTTTTTTATACATAGGCCAAAAACGTTTTTGTTTTATTTTAATTGCGAATAAATTTACGAAAATATTTATGGTTTATCACTTACTCAGCTGAACTCCCTAGTGGAAATATACAATCTGTCTTTGTTGAAATTAATTCATTACTAAAGTACACTAGATTGGGAGAAATGACATGAAACTTTTGGGAAATACTAGGTCAATAAAATGAGGACAAACGTATAGCCTTGTTTGGACTTCGCGTTAATTTCAGTCGATTGGTACGTAAGTGGAGAGTTAGTAGCTATATGCAGGGAGTTACAAAAACCCTGTTGGATTATTAATGGGCAGGTACACACACTTATAAGTATTAATGCAAAAATACAAAAAAAATTGCACGATAGAAATAGCGAGAGTTGTGGCCGGTTTAAGAACGCAAGAAAAAAAAAATCACAGAAATGTTAATGAATCTGTATCATATGTTGGCGGCACGACACGAATAGTTTACAAATAAAACCGATGACCGACCGAAATGTAACTCAGAGTAAAAAATGGCATAAATGTCACTTAAATTGTGTGTTAACACAAATCAAATGATTTTATTTGCATGTCAATGGGTTAAATAAGGATAATAGTATTAAAATTAATATTTAGCCATTAGTTCCTGTCCATCCAAAGGTTACCTGGAAGAAATCGCTTTAGGCGATAAGGTCGCCCTTGTACTGCCGAAAAATGTATTTTAGTTTTAAGTTTTTCATGTAGTTTTTGGTGTGCAATGAAGATATATTGTATTGTATTGTATTGTAACGATATTACTCGTTCAGTCATTAACGGCGTTAGTCGTTATTAGGTGAAGGTTAGCTTCTAACCCTTGGTGGCGCAAGACGATCTATCAGTTTAACTTCTGATGAGCGCTTAACTCCGTGTTTAAAAAGAAAACCTAAGCTTCTACAAGTGGCCCTAAGTAGTTTCGTATTCGATACTTTAGTGACGTAATATGAGGTTTTTTTTTGCATCAGCCGATTTTCCAGCAACTTTTCTTTATTTTTCAGAGCTTCAAGACGCGCTTCGGATAGCAAAGACGCAAGAGATCAAGATACCATTCGGAGTGGGCGTGGCGGGTCTCGCCGCGCAGACCAAGCACCATATCAACATCAGGAATGCTTATGCTGACCCTAGGTAGCCTTTCAATGCTTTTGTAGACCTCAAGATGTCCCATAATGCTCGTGTAGACCTTAGGGCTAGCACAGCCCAGAGACAAATTGTCTTTTGACTATTTTTATCCGCGTTTAGATGTGACAAAGCTAGAATGCGGGTATGTTTGTCTCTTTCTCGCGAGAGAAGAACGGTGGGAAGACAATTTGTCTCTGGGCCGTGGTAGCCCTGCTGGTAGTTTTGTAATTCTTATGCAGAACTTAGGTAGGTTAGCAATGTAGCAATGTAGGTTAATGTAGACTTCAGGTAGCCTTAAAATATAATGCTTGCGGAGACTCCTGGAGGCCCACCATGATATCTTATTGGTACCATGATGGTTATGTTTTGTTTTCGATGATCGCGAATCGTATAATAGCAATAAGGTTCATGGTCGCGCAGCGTCAAACCCAAAACGTATCGGGGCTATAAAATATCACGTTAGGCCCCTGGTAGCCATACGATGCTTATGTAGACCCTTTTTACTGGTAGCTTTTTGATGGTAACTGTACAATGCTTACGGAGATTCCAGGTGGCTTCACAATGCTTATGCAGATTCCAGGTAGCCATTTAGTATTAGTTATATTAGTTCAAAAGTGTTACTTAAACCAATCTCTAGCGTATTTCCGCTCTAGAGTCGCGTTAAGTACGCCAAGGAACATGAGTTCCAATTATTATCAAGCTAACCTGAGTAATTTGTAATTTTTAAATTCGGAAAATTCTGAAATAAATTTAATGAAATTTACTGGAAAACTTTTTGCAATTTAATTAAAAATAATACAATGAATAAATTGTATAATTAAAAAAGCACTAAAACCGATATTTTTCGAGCACTTCGTCTTTAGTTAGTTTTGTTTCAGTATCTGGTAGACTGAACTCAATCATATAAACCATATTTATACTACCAGTTCCTGTTTTCATTATTTGTGTAGTATTTTATTTGTATCGTTTCAGGTTTAACAGCGAAATCGACGCACGGACCGGCTACAAAACGGAGCTGATCCTGTGTATGCCGATCTGCAACTACGAAGGGGAAGTCGTTGGAGTCGCGCAGATTATTAACAAAACTGATGGTAAGGTACAGACGAAGACATAGACATATAACAGTATTAGAGAGATAGGTATGTCTCTCAACTTTGAAAGATGACAGCGCGCGGCGCGGTGTGGCCCGTATATTGTTGTAGAAATAAATTTTAAATGAAGAAAAACCCCGACACCGATTTTAATCAACACCGATTTTCATCTAACTAATTTAATTTAAAGAAAAGGACATAGGGTACTTTTATCCTGAAAAAAATAATGGTTCCTGTGCGACCGCGGGTGAAACCGCGGGGCGCAACTAGTAAAGTAAAAATTATTTGTACAGCTACTCTCGTGTTTCCATTATACTCCCGGACTGTCATCATCAACGTCATGGTATCTTATATCTTTAAATGAGCAATTCTTGTATATATATATATATATATATATAATTGGAATCTCGGAATCGGCTCCAACGATTTTCATACAATTTAGTATATAGGGGGTTTCGGGGGCGATAAATCGATCTAGCTAGGAATCATTTTTAGAAAAATCATTTTATTCGTGTTTTATCGATAATCAACTTAAACATAAACTTGGAAGAAAAATAACAAAAATATGACTCGTCCTGACATCTATTGGCGAATAATAATACTATTTTTTGTGAGCAACTAATTGCTTTAACGACGCAACAGCAGATAGCGTTGTTAAGTAACACGAAGTCAATGAGTGTTTGCTTTGAGGTTAGACTAAAATCAACTGTTTATTTTCCAAACAACACAATAAAAAAAAAAAATACCGAGCAAAGCTCGGACATCCAGGTACTTTTATTTTATAAACTAATATTCTTGACTTAATATCTATCTCCGTTATAGTCATTACACTACATATTATGATCATAATATTATAGTGATACCTTACCAACAAACGTTGAATAGCCTCGAATTAGTTAGTGTTTTGTCTTTCTCTTTCTTTTAAAATTTTAACTAGATTGAAAAAGACAAAACAGTGCATAACTATTTCGAGGCTATACAACGTTGATTAGTATAAAAGGGTTAATATTTCTACCAAACTCTCGTCTTTTCCAGGGTCCAAAGAGTTTTCCCCACGAGACGTAGAAGTCTTCCGACGGTACCTCACCTTCTGCGGTATCGGGATCCAAAACGCGCAGCTCTTTGAATCGTCAGTTCTCGAATACAAACGAAACCAGATACTTCTGGCCCTTGCGAGGAGTATTTTCGAAGAGCAGAGCAATCTAGAATGTCTGGTCACGAAGATCATGACCGAGGCGAGGGAGCTGTTGAAATGCGAACGATGTGCTGTTTTCATTTTGGACACGGATCACTGTGAGTCGGTAAGTTTGAGTGGCTTTCTTCTGGAGTTGACCACAAACTACAGCTAATCTTATAAGCAGGCGTTAGCGAGCGTTTATGCTTCGGCAAAAATGCTTTCGTATATTCGACGTCTGTCCGGCTGACTCCGCCATTTTCCAAACACTGATTCGACAAAGAAATAATAATATTACGATTTATAATTATCGAACCTACTCACAAATTTACCAATCGGTTCTGCAATGCGACCTACAGGTCAGGAAATACGAATTTGTGTCATCTACAGAAGAGGACAGTAAGTTCTTCAGCTCACAGAGTCACTAGAATTAGCTAAGTAAATGGTTAAAATCACGTCTGTGACAGGAACTGGTTCTTAGTGGGACTCCCAAAGTATTTGAGCTTAAGGAATCAAATTTTTTACTACTATCAAGTCAAAAACATGTCTAGCTCGACGGGCAAAATACAGTGCTCTTTTACTCCATATTACTAAGCTATAGTTTCCTCACAATATTTTGCTTTGCCGTAACGTGAGAGTTGCTCTCTGCTAGGACTTAGTCTCACTCCATGCTGCAGCGTGATATCTGTCAAAATCAACCGCTAAACTGAGCTTAAAGCCATCGAGATAAAACTTCAAAGCTTTTTTTACTGATGAGAATGAAGAAGATTTGTGCAGCTTAAAGCATGTAACCGATGGTAAGTAAGCTCGTCGTCCACAGAGTCACTTGGAGCGCATCCTGCAGCGGCCCGGCGCCCGGCCGTCCGACATCCCGGCGCTGCCCGCGTGTGCTCCGACCCGGTTCCACACGCTGTTCGAGCTCGGCGCGCAGCAGTCCCGCACCACGCTCACTCCCAGACACGACAACAAGTCTACATTAGCGTGTATCGCTTTAGCTGTGAGTCTCGCTGGTGATATCAAAATAGCTTTATAAAATGAATACCTCACAAAACACGAATTCAAAATTACTTTGCATATTTCAGTGTAGGTTTATACATTTTTTTTAATGATTGAATGGGCCCACGTTTGACCACAACACACCTGATGGAAAGTGACGATGCGGTCTAAGATGGAGCACGCTTGCCCATGAGGTGCCGTCTCACTCTTGTCTTGAAGAGACCCAGGTTGTATCCATTGCTGGGGAACACCGAGGCAGGAAGTGCGTTCCACTCTTTGGCAGTTCTTATTAGGAAGGAGTTTTGAAAGCGCTTCGTGCGGGCTTTATTAAGCTGACGACATATCGATGCAATGTCTGCCTCGATGACCTGTGACGGAAGTCAGATGATGGAATCAGCTCGCATAGTTCCTGTGCACATTCTCTAAAATGGGGTAAAAATTGACAAACTAGCTACACGCCATCGATGCATTGGACAGGAGTAAAAGGCAGACGTTGCGCCTCTATAATAAATTCATTGGATTTGTTTTAATACCAAACAAAATGTATTGCGACAGACATAAAGTAGAACAAATTAATACTGATGAATATATAACCTAATATACATAACGTCCTTCTATCTTGTCTCTTCAGGTAGCTCAAAAGAACAAATTTCTGAACATATCCGACGTTCAGGAATGGCGACGAGATAACAACATGGTTGTTGTGGACGTGGATGACGCGGCCAACGTTCGGACGATGCTCTGCATGCCTATTGTTAATGCGAACAAGGACGTTATTGGCGTGGCTCAGCTAATTAATAAGGTAAAGATTTACGGACTTAAGTAGGTATAGTAAGTTTAATTGTGGATTTAACTTAGTAGTTCACAGCGAGAACTACTCAAACTGACATCTCGCACTCCACAACTCTTAATCTAATTTTTGCTCATATTAGAGGCTAACGAACTTGAAAAGTGTTTTGCTATTTGCCTGCAAAATTTCATAAAAATTGGGTTTCCGCGTACTCCAGGTATCGCTTAACTAATATTATAGAGGTACAATAACCATAACTAGGTACATACGCCGATTTTTTTTGTCAACTCTGAGATTTACAATATCATCGCTCGATCAATAAAACATTCTGATTAACCACTGGATTTTAAAGACACTGGAACACTGAAACACTGGACTAAAATGACACTGGATTTTGAATCTTTGGCACGGCCACGCGGTGCATTTTAGCTAAAATGCAAATTGTTCGCAGCTGCGAACAAGTCAAACAAAGCCATCCATTGTTAGACAACGTGGGTCTAACGTTTCCACTGCAGCACACGCTATGAACCCACGACTATGTAAAACTGTAGCGTGGTGGCACTGAACTGACGTCACGTGGCTTGCGGAAATATGTTCCCTACGTAGCTCAACGCATAGCCGTGTACCGCGTGCACAGCGTGCATGGCGTTGAGATGCGTGGGCTTATTCGGGCAAGCCACGCGTGTAGCAAGACGTCACTACTCTCATATTCGTGCGTAGCGTGTCCGTGGGTTACGGTGGATACTATGACGCTATGACTATACTTTTGACGTTCATATAAGTGTATCTTTGATACCTAAATTGCATAAAAACATATTGACTTTGACTTTATGACATACATTTCCTTGCAAAGCGAAGCTAGACACACGTGCATAGCCTCTCCGTGAGCCGCGGTGGGCCAGCGCCATAATTAAATGGTACTTAGTAAAAATGTTGTTACTCTTTTTTTCCAGGAAAACGGCAGCCAGTTCACTGATGGCGATATTTCGATATTCGAAGCGTTCGCCATATTTTGCGGTCTTGGCATCCACAACACGCAGATGTATGAGAACGCTTGCAAGCTGATGGCGAAACAAAAGGTCAGATACTCCGTGCTATAGTTTGACGGAACTAAAATTTCGCAACTTCTACGTTATCTTTAAAATACTTTTCACCTCGCTCAGAAAAATTCTGTTGATCGTTCGAAATCTGAGTGCCAAGTGCATTTTTTTTTAAATTTTGCTGTAGTGAGGTGAAAAGTTGTGTTTGAAAAAGCTCAGACGGGTTTCAGTAAGTTTTTACAATTTTAGCTAGCAATACTTGACAAGCGCTGTCAGGGTACTTGAGGGTTCGGGAATAACATGCACTTTGTCTCAATCGAATCAAGATGCAACTCTCTGAGAAAGCTAATACCCTATGACAAGCGCTTTTGGGCCCTGTGTATTAACTAAGTATATCATATAAGATGCTGGATTTGTGTGTAGCAATGCCTACATAATGTTGTTCTACCGATCAAATTGAAACCTTTTAGAAGTTGTTCAATAGTTCTCTTAAGTATTACTACATCTAAAACCAGCACCTTGTATGTTAATTATCTTGTATTAATATCTAAGTATGTATATCAGTCTCTGGCAGCCATAGTACAAGCTTAGCTTAGTTTGGGGTCAGGCGACCGTGTGTGGAAGTGTCCCGAATTTATTTATTTATTATTTATTTATACATACTAGTGACTACTTGGCGGAAGTGGAAGGCTCCAGACATCTTTACCTTCTAAATAATTCTTAACCTTATAATACCCTCTTTTCATGAATGTAGTGTTTACATGTGATTTGAATTTTCCCTCGGTGAGCTCTGTTAATGTATCAACTTGTGAATAATTGCAGGTGGCGCTAGAGTGCCTGTCGTATCACGCAACGGCGTCCTCCGACGACACGAGCCGGCTGTGCCAGGACTTCATACCCTCCGCAGAGACCTACAACCTGTACAGCTTCCAGTTCCACGGTGAGATACTGGCTGCAATTATATTGTAGTGTCAACTGAGGCAATTTCGTCTGTGGGGCAATTGCGTCTTTCGAGAATCACTGACAAACCCTTCACAAATTAAGCAACTAACGCCATCTAGTACAGATTATTGCAACTAAATTAAAAAAATATGTAGGTGGCGCCTAATTTGTGAAGGGTTTGTCAGTGTTTCTCGAAAGACGCAATTGCCCCACAGATGCGTTTGCCCCAGTTAACCTTATCTACCTCCTACACTTAACTAAATAAAATAAAAAAGCCTAATATTTCCAGTTTTAACAGTACACACTTACAAATGTTAATGCCTACCTACACTTAATTAGCAAAAGAATAAAATTGAAACTGATATCGATAATATGAAATTGATAACATAAAATTATTTTAAAAACATATTGAATTTTTACTACTTAATATATAAAAGAATTTATATTTTAAGTACGTAGGCACCATTTTACTGTACTGGAACCCCCCTCAGGTAAAGGCCTCCTCCAAAGCTTTCCATTTCTCTCGGTCTTGAGATGGGACGACGATATTAAAAAAAAGATTGCTGGTCCAGAATGGCAACAAATAGCCTACACTTAACTTATCTGACAAAAATAAAACTAATGGTTCTGTGAGCTGGTGTGAATACCTCGCGGCTGGCGTGTGTCCTCTTATGTAGGTTGCATTTCTCAACCAATTCTCGTGAAACTTTGTGAGCAGGTTCCATAATTATACCGTTTTCTTAACACTTAGTTTTGAATTTGTTCTAAATTGTGGAGAAAATCATGTTTTTTTTCCAATAAAAGAAAAGTTAAGAATCGGTTAAGAAATGCGACCGGTCGGTCGATTAACTTCATCTCATTTGATTTCAAAATGTGGGTCGAACCTGGGGGCCTAGCATGACATCTTTTTGCCGTGATTGTTAAATAGTTGAACCAACCTACAGAACCCTTTATTGTTGTCTAAAAGAAACCCTTTGCTAGGTATTTATTGCGTACTTAAACTTGCTTCACACATTTTTTTTTAATTTCAGACTTTGATCTATCAGATGAAGATACGTGCAGAGCGACTCTCCGCATGTTCCTACAGTGCAACCTCGTTGAAAAGTTTCACATACCCTATGACGTAAGTACATAATGTATTGCTATTTTATTTTTGTAATTTGCTTATGATGAAGAAGCCTTAAGAGTAACGCTTATAAACGAACAGCATTCTGAGATTGATTGTCATCGAGCGATATTTACTCGACTGCTAGAGAAGGGCAATGTTCGGATTAAAGAAATTTATTTCTCGACAAGAAATTAACATAAATTTCACTTATGCGAGAACTTAACTAACGGACATTAATTCGACATTTGTTTTACAGTATATAAGTGTAAACTAATTATATTACTTTATGTATCTAAACTATGTACCTTCTAATATTTAACTGTGCTTAATATTATTGTTTACATTTACGCGCAGCAATGTTTTCTAACTTATGTATTGTATGCACCTATTTTGACGGGCTCTAGTCTAAGCGGTATGCTATCGGTTTTTGTTTTTAATTTTAATTTTGACAATGATACGCGTTTATTTGGAAACATCTTTAAAATTATTTTAAACGAATAGCTTTGATCGTCTCTAATGCCCACTTGCACTGAATATAGGAATTGCTTAAGCCGTTGCTTAAGTATTTTAAACAACTGCTATTGAAATATTCGCTTATAGGGCACATAAAAAAAGAGTTTCCTAAGGAATGACTAAGGGTTCGTGCAAAAAAATTTAGGTTAGGAAAAAAAAGGTTAGGTTACTTAGGAGTAGTTTTATCTAGTTATGCAAGGATTTAGGCAATTCTTATATTCCGAGCAAGCGGGCATGAATTCCATTTTCAATTATTCCCAGGTCCTCTGCAGATGGATACTCAGCGTGAAAAAGAACTACCGTCCTGTCAAATACCACAACTGGCGACACGCTCACAACGTCGCTCAGACCATGTTCGCGATGCTGAAGACTGGCAAGATGGAGCGATTCATGTCCGACCTAGAAATTCTCGGTCTTCTAGTCGCTTGTCTCTGCCATGATTTAGACCATAGAGGAACGAATAACGCCTTCCAAACGAAGACGGAGAGTCCGCTGGCGATCTTGTACTCGACGTCTACAATGGAGCACCACCATTTCGATCAGTGTGTCATGATTTTGAACAGCGAGAGTAATAATATATTTCAGGTTAGTGTCCTTAGTCAACACTAATCGGACATTCGCAAGCATTTTTGTGCAAGCTGAAACTGAGACGCTTCGCTTGCTAACGATTGCTTCGGTCGATTTCGTTCCGAAGACGGGTCTGAGCGCACTTGTAGCGCCTCACTCAACTGCCGTCTTTGTACTTCTTCACTCTACAAAACTTCAAGACTAGAGTGAATAAGTACCTTATAGGTCGTCGTGCTCCATCTTAGACCGCAACGTCGCTTAACATCAGGCGAGTTGGTGGTCAAACGCCGACCTATTCTACATAAAAAAAGAAAATTATCCAAGCAATGCTTGGCAAGCAAGCGTAGCGTCTGTGTTACAGGTTGGACAAAAAAGCTTTCGTAGGTCCGATTTCTGTCCGGATCTCTGTCCGAATCTTTATCTTCCTCTACAGGTCTTTCTTAATCGATTCTCTTGAAATTTTGTTTATAGCTTCGATTTTAATTTAGAACTTTTTTGTCAAGGCAGCTTTTGGAATAAAATTGCAGAAATATGTGTTTTTTTTTAAGATTTCCAAAAACTGACTCGGCAAAACAAAACTCTATACAATTATCGAACCTGCTCACAAGATTTTACGGGAGTTGGTTGAGGAATGAGACCTGTAGAGGAGAACAAACGTTGGCCGCGAGGTCTACAGCCTACAGAGCCACTAGTTAGATACTAGCAGTAAGGTGGTACTTTTTGCACACCCATGTCTCATACTCTTTCATAAGTATCCTCTCCATCCTAAGGTTGCCTGGAAGAGATCGCTCTTAGTAATAAGGCCGCAAGTTGTTACACTACAGTTTAAGATTTTTCTGTTCTTTTGTTTTTGTTATTTCTGGTGTGAACAATAAGTGTTTATCTATCTATCTAACTATTATTTCAGGCTTTGTCGCCGTGTGATTTTAAGAACGTTATGCGGGTAGTCGAGACAGCTATCCTCTCGACGGATCTAGCGATGTATTTCAAGAAGAAATCAAAGTTCTTAGACCTCGTCGACAATGGGGAGTTTGACTGGCAGAGCCCGGAGAAGAAGGAGTGTAAGTATCTATAATAGGTTTCCTTTCAATTTACAATCAATTTTGAGGCAACATAAATCAAAAATGTAGATAACTTTTGACAATCATAGCTAAGACTTACGATATCACTACATTTACGATCACATCACCTTTCAAACAATAAATAAACTTAATCAAAGCCAGTTCATCCGTCTGGGAGCTACGATGCCAATGACAGACACACAGATAGTAAATACTTTATGAGAGCCTAACCCGGCATATTTTTCATACAATGCTCTTACGTAATTATGGCGTGTAACACATCTTCCTCGATTTTTGCACAAATAGCGCGTGCAATGTTTAAATATTACCTGGGCTTATAACGAAGCAAATCATTAAAACTAGCAGAATCAAATTTAGCATAAGCCTTTAAAATCTGCACAAATTTTACCCATAATGTACTTGCAGATTCTTATAATAAAGAAAACATCTGAATATAATCCTCACACATTTAATGGAGATTCCCTAAGTATCAAACATTTATTTCGCAAACTTGTAAATCTTACACGTATTTGCTGAACCAAATTTTATGCGATTTCTGCCCACAACATTTTTTTAAATGTTATTGCGTTCTCACTTGCTTGATAAAAATTAACGAAGTGAGCAAATGAGGTAAAAGTTACCGCATGCCTACCGAGCGTTCAAGAGCTCTCTCTCTCTCTCTCCCCCCCCCCCCTCTCTCCTCTCTCTCTCCCCCCCCCCCCTCTCCCTCTCGTCTCTTTGACTTTTTGAAACATTGCGTTAGATGAAACAACAAGCTTTTCGACCACGCTCGCCTTGACGATATCTATTTGAATATCGCGTTGAGTTGGCCATGATGGGCCACATTAAGCTTATCATATCTCTGTTGGCGTCAGCAGGGGGTTAACGAGAAATGAAATGAGAAGTAATCTGATGAATTTTGAATTTTCAATACGTTAGCATTACGACAGACTATTATAAAATATACTTTTACCCTCTTACTAAAAACCTTGTATTGCCTCAGAATAGTAATAGTGTTTTGTCGTTTCCTCTCTTTAAAATTTTTGCACTCTTTCAAAGAAGACAAAACAGTGTACAACTGTTCTGTGGCCATACAACATTTATTAGTAAGGGGTACTCCCCTATGAAATACTCATTGAATGTCGTATATTCCCAGTGCTATGCGGCATGATGATGACGGCTTGCGACGTATCAGCCATCGCCAAGCCTTGGGAGGTGCAGCACAAAATAGCCAAGCTGGTGGCTGACGAGTTCTTCGACCAGGGAGACTTGGAGAAACTGCAGCTGAACGAGCAGCCCGTCGCTATGATGGACAGGTATGGACGTGTTTGGTTATGTTAGGTTAGTCATGATCCCTGAGGTGACGCGTGTGATTATCACCACGCGCCCCTAAAAGAAAGGCGTGGAGACCCTGTGCTCCACACAAAGTGTAGGGTCCTAGGGGGCCAGTGCCGCCGGGGCCGAGGTCGAGTGCGAGAGCGTTCCTACAGCCCCGGCACAAGAGCGCCGGGAAGATACCCACCCAGGGTTTTTAATGGGTATGCTGTGTAACGCGGAACTCCAACATAACCACCCCGCCCCTCCCCCTGAGGCAAGGGTAGTACCCATAAAAGGTTTTCCTTATGGAAAAAAAGGTTAGTCATAATCCAAAATAACAAGGTCTAGCATTCCGGGAGCAAACACTTAATGACGTCACTCGTCATCATCGTAAAGGAAAACATCGTGAGGAAACCGACATGTCGTAGAACCAATAATTCGAAAGACTTATGACTTCCACCAAACTGCACTGAGCTAGCGTCGCGGATAACGACTCAATCACCAACAGTCCCATCAATGTAGATTAGATCAATGCCCCTGCAGTGGAATGTAAAAGACTGTTTTTTTTTTCAAGATGAGACAGACAAATCTTTCTTCTATTTTCCACTTTCCCTTTTATTTGTTTTTTATAATGTTGTGCGATATCAACTTTCAGAGAGAAAAAAGACGAGCTACCCCAAATGCAAGTGGGCTTCATCGACATGATTTGCCTTCCGCTATACAGGGTGCTCTCAGACACCTTCCCCTGGATCCAGCCCCTGTATACAGGGACGGCGGAGAACAGGAAGCGGTGGCAGGACCTGGCGGAGAAGGTGGAGATGGGGCTAACGTGGATAGACCATGATACTATTGATAAACCTATTGAAGAGTTTACTGGTAAGATGCTATGATACAAACTAGATTTGGTGTCTTTTCGGACAACTAAAAGTACTTAAAACACTAAGATCAGTTTCCAATTTTTTTTTTCTTGCATCCTCTGGTACCGGGATCATTATTTAATTTAATTTTTTTCTTAGTTAGAAACTGTTCCCGGGGTCGGAGGATTCAACGCGCCGGGATCCGTGGCTAATTCAATCTGATCCCGGGATCGGTGGATACAAACCCAGATTTAGGACTTAGAAACTGTCATTTTGGACACGTTAAATACCGTTAATAATAGTTACCGAAATAAATGCTACGTCAATAAAGAAACGATTCGAAACGAAATAGCGTTAATCGTGTCTTTTCACTCGTATTCGCGGCATAGTGTGGTAGTGCGAGCGAGACAACTTGGAGAGATCTGCTTCTTTAGATTCGTTTATTTAATGGATCTAGTTATAAAAAAGAAAACTTATCTAGCACGTCTTGTTCATACGTGCCAAATGCCAATGTGCTACGAGCCGTCATAAAACTTTATTTTTGATAATTATTTATGTAGGTATTATGTTTTTTTTTCGCAGCATCGAACGAGCCAATCAAAGACGTAGAGTTTACTGTGACCACGCTGAACTGCGCGAAGACAGCAGAAACCAGTAACATGGCACTAGTCAAGCCCATTAAGACATCTTTCAGTTCACTTAGGAGAGGAAAGAGTGGAAATTTCACTTCTAGACCGGCAAGAAATAAGTTGACGAGGTAAGGGAGTCGTTAAGTTTTTTTTTGAAGCAACCGCTTACATTTTTATTTTTAACCGACAAAACGGAGCAGCATGTACATGTCGACGCGGATATAGGATTTAGGGTCGACTGGGGCAAATGCGTCTTTCGAGATTTACTGACAAATCCTTCACAAATTAGGCGCCACCTACATCTTTTTTTAATCTTCAGTTGCAATAACCTGTACGGATGTCAGGTAGCAGATGACATACAGTACGAACATAATTATGTTCACACAAACAAATAGGTGCATGCCGTCGGCTAGGATGAACCCGCTCCCTCTGGCTTGAGGCGTTCTTTCTCCAACTAGGCTATCATCACTTTTCATTTCCATTAACAGATTTTCCACACAATAAACAAATTGATGTGTGCCGTCAGCTGGGTTTGAACCTGCTCCCTCTGGCTTAAGGCGGGCCTTCTCCAACTAGGCTGCCATCACTTTTCATTTCCATTTAGCGTGTTACTCGTGGTTCGGATGACACGCTAAATTGTAGGCCCCGGTTGTTTGTTCTATGACAACCATCGTCATGCCATGTCAGAGGCCATCAGGCGGCCTAGAATATCTGACATCAGGGCTTGCCACTCGGCCTGTGCGAACTTCCTTCCTTTATTCTCATTAACAGATTTTCCACACAATAAATAAATTGTTGCGTGCTGTCGGCTTGGTTTGAGCCCGCTCCCTCTGGCTTGAGAATCAGGCCTTCTCCAACTAGGCTATCATCACTTTTCATTTACAGTAACATATTTTCCACACAATAAACAAAGTGGTGCGTGCCGTGGGCTGGGATTGAACCAGCTCCCTCTGCTTGAGGCGGGCCTTCTCCAACTAGGCTATCATCACTTTTTATTTTCATTGACAGTTTTTTCCACGCAATAAACAAAATGGTGCGTGCCGTCGGCTGGGTTTAAACCCGCTCCCTCTGGCTTGAGGCGGGCCTTCTCCAACTAGGCTATCATCACTTTTCATGCCCATTAACAGCTTTTCATTTATCACCATTTTCTTTTCCATTCACATAATCGAAGTACAACGGAAGCCTGTTGCAGATCAATGTACGCGGCTCCAAGCGGCCACCGGGACAGTGTGAAAGAGAAGCCGCTGCTGAAAGAGACGGTCGTGACGGACTCGCGCACGACGGTGGTGGAGGAGCCGGTCGGCACTAAGGCGAAGCACAAAGGCAGGCTGTGTCACATGTTGTGACGTTTGAGTTTCAATTGGTGAGTGTGATCGTCACCACCATCATCAATATCATCACCATCACCATCATCACCAGCGTCAACTTCATCATCACCACCACCAATACATCTATTTCAGCACATACATTTACATATGTTACACATGTTTTTTTGACAGGAGTAGGCAAGAAAGCAATGATATCATCACCGCTATAATTATAATTACCACCATCATCACAACTGTCACCACCACCACCATCGCCATCATCATCATCATCACCATTGCCATCATCATTTTCATCAACATCGACAGCATTATCACTACCAACATCAACTTCATCATCACCACCACACTACCAACACTATTACCACTAATGCTACTGACGTACTCTAGCAAGAAAGCACTGATATCATCACCACTATCATCATCATTCCCACCACCACCACCACCATCATCATCATCACCATCGCCTCCATCATCATTATCATCACAATCAACATCATTTTCAACACCACCGCCATCATCATTACCAATCACCACCACTACCAATACTATTACCACTAATGTTACCGATGTACTTGCCGACAGGAGTCGGCAAGAAAGCACTGATATCAACACTCGTGTAACATCTTAAAGTAGGTGACAGGAGAATGTACACAATGGAGCTGACATAGTCGCACAGCGATTTAAGCACCAATAATCTAAATTAAAAAAAAAAACCTTTATGATTACCTACCGCCATTACTATCATCATCGTCATCATCACTTTCATCACCATCATCACTAATTTTTCCGATGTTTTTTTTTTTCTCAGGAGCAGGCAAGAAAGCAGCGATACAGCTGACAAGCCTGACAGAGTGAAGCCGTCCAAATCAATTGACTAGTTCACTCGAGCTGCTATTCGGCACTTCCTACACTATTTGAGGTGTCTAATTAAAATGGTTCATCGAAGGACCAGTTCATTCCGACCTTTCTCAAGGTACTTCCTCTATGGTGAAATGTGTCTAATTATGATGGTTGATGTTGTACATTTTCTAATTAGTGAATTTGTATTTTATAAGGTAGACTATTACTTCCGTTTCTTGGCCAAAAATGAAAAAATCCCAGACAATTAATTTGTAAATATGTAATTAAAGTTTTTTAATTGCGAAAAATTCGTACCCTTTGTCAGTTCATTCAAATTAATTGCGTTATTTTACTTATCTGCGTTCAGCGCAATACCGAAAAAAAAACAATCCGACATCACTTTTTGTGACTTTGTGAAAAAGCGCGCAATGAGTCAAAGCATACTTAAACTTACTTGTCTTACAGCGGCCTCACATTGGTTTAACTTTGCGTCCAAGCTTGGATTCAATTTGAATTGGCCAATATTGAACTGTATTACTGCGTGACTGGCTTCAATATCAACTTTGTGCATAGACTGAAACAAACATTGGTGTCTTGGCCTCAAGACCTTGGTGCAAATTAAGACCAATGTGCGGCCGCGTTGTCAGTTCTCGCAAAAGAAGGTACAAGAGTATTTATCAAGAGTGTAGAAGGAGTTAATCATTTTGGTCAAGAACACTTACTTAAGGTACGTATTTAAAGTTTTGTAGTAAATCTTTGCGTCATTTTGACGTTAACGTGTTTCCAGTGAAGCAAATAGGGATAGTTAAATGTTTTATCTAATGAATGTATTATTTACATAGACTGTGATCTAGTATTACTTCACGATATTCTATTTTAAAACTTTTTAATATGTGTCTTATGGTTTGGCAAAAAAGGCTGGAATATCATACGGCAATTTTTTGAGTGGCACTATTCGCCATTTTCTTTTAATATATTTTTTTGCCAAGCTGTAAGTGAATTATTTACTTCGAAAATTAAATAGTTAATTATATGCAATGTTTCCTATTCTGTGTATTATTAAGAAGGTAATTCTGACTAAAATTTTGAGATGATTATATATTTTTCAGTATTAGAAATATTTAATGAAATTTTAATGTCAAATACTTTTAAAATAGAATATTCGTCTCTTGGCCTGTTAGTGAGTTGAATGGTAATTGTAAAAATGTGTAAGTTTAAGAGGAGGAAACCGCTTTTTGTTCTCTTCCGCTAACAGTTTAATGAATAGTATGATATACAATTATTGTGAGTAAAATTGGAATGTTTGCAATGTATTCTTTGCTTAACAACATTTAAAATGTTCTTTAAAGATGTGTTGGAATATATTTTTAGAACATTCTTAATAATTGCATATCATTTAAATCATTGAATGTGCAAGCGAGAGAGCCCGTAAAGAGGTAAAACGTTCTTACGACATTTTTCTTAAGTTTTCAATACGTGCTGTTTCAATTAAAATTATTTATGTAATTTAAAACAGAAAAAAGTATTATGATGCTAGTCGAGAGTTAATTTGTTATTTGTTTAAACAATAAATTAATTATTGCTGTGTGATCAAATCATCGATTTACTTCGCTTATTTATAATTAAGATAATTATGATTAATTAGGTATGTTTAGTCTGATGACTATTAAGAGAGTTTTTACTAATACTTAATGAAATTAATAAATAAATTATTTATTAAAAAAAAAAAAAAAAAACCAAGCCCAAGCTCGTAACAGGAACCGGAAATCGGAACTCGGAAATATTTTTTGGCTATGAACGACATCTACAAAAATATTATGCATTCTGGAAAGATGATTAAATATTTTAACCTTAAAGTAACAAGTAAGTTTTAACAAACCGCACTTCGACTTTACTTTCATGCCAAGTTCAAGAATCTCCTCCGGAAAGTTGAACTTTCCATCAAAGTTTAGTAGAAGTGCGATCTGTGAATATCGCCCTAGGACTTGTTGCGCATAGCAGTTGACCCACGAGGAACGCCTAAAGCAATCTTCTCTACATAGTAAATAAAAAATAAAATTCAAAAATTTGAAAAATCCTGACATTTTTACACCGATTTTTATCAAAAATAGTAATAACACTCCCGACTAATTCACCTGTCAAAAAAAAAGAACAAAATCGGTTCATACCTTCGGGAGCTACGATGCCATAGACAGACACACACACACACACACACACACACACACACACACACACACACACACACACACACACACACACACACACACACACACACACACACACACACACACACAGACACGTCAAACTTATAACACCCCGTCGTTTTTGCGTCGGACGGGGGTTGAAAACAAAGTCGCTTTACGTGTCTGTCTGTCTCTCTGTCTGTATATCCGCTAACTCCTAAACCACGCAACGGACTTTGATGCGGTTGATAATAAATGATCATATCAAATTTCACGGAAAGGTTATAGGTACCGTGTGAAACCGGGGCGTGTTGCTAGTTTTGATCTATAATATAAAAATGAATCGCTGAATGTGTTGCTAAGCGCAAATATCGAGAACAGATGAAACGATTTGCTAATTTTTTTTTTAGAATATTCCTATGAGGATGGTACTTAAGCAAAGAATTTAAAAAAAAATTGCTTGAAAAAAGTTTATTAAAGAATTGACTGTTAGGCGGTACTAAGTTCGCGGGGTCAGCTGGTTAAAATATAAATAATCTCTAGCTGACCGAAATACACTGCATTTCTATTATAAATCCCAACAAACAAACAGACAAAAAAGTTTTGGTAAATTGGTATGCCACGCACATATAAAAAGTTATAAAATTATGAGAATTGTAGGTATACTAATTTTAAACCAATTAGCTATAAGAAAAATAATTGGTATGCACATAGTTAAAAACTCTAAGACACTGTGAATGTATTTTTTTCAAATAAATACATAATTAAAATGTCATTGTAATCAAGTTATGACGTACGAATATATACAGAGTTATAGGTAACTCACCAATAACCTCTTAAGGGTTCATTGTCCTCGTCAATATGATCCACTTTTACTATGGGGCAAACTCTAAAATGGCGAAAAAAAAAACACCTGTTCCATACATTTTGTTTTAGACCAATGAACTTTTTGAATGGAACAGCTGTTTTTTTTTGCGATTTCAGGATTGGTTCCATCGTAAAATTTGTTCATATAAATGTGTACAATGAACCCTTAAGAGGTTTCTGGTGAGTTACCTATAACCTACATATATACGTTTCTATTTATCGAAGCATCGTATCATCGGTCAAACAGAGGGCATAGTATAACTTTTAAGCTCAGGAAATGCAGAACACGTAAGAGGTTTTCTTTAATTAGTGCTTAATATATCAAACATGTAGCCTTAAAATAGTTAATTATCTAAAATCTATAGTTATACATACCTACTTCGTATTCTATCTTTATCCAAAACATGCAACTTTATTGTATTAAAAGATACAAACTTATGCGTGGAATACTCACCTTAAAAATGCAGTTAACAAGTAACTTTATTAAAAGAAAAAAAAAAACAATCTGCAAAATATTGTATCCTAAGTCACTTCCACTATCAAGACGATTCTAATGACACCTCACATGTCGAAATCGTTTGACTTTAATGGGTATTGACGTAGACCGTTCGAGTTCGGCCGTCCAATTTATCGCGTTAAAATTAGCGCCACAATTAACGGGATATTTGTCGCTATGATGGGCATTGGCGTTTCCCTTTAGTGTGGCCGTAGCATCACAATCCTTTGCGACATTGGGTTGCGACAAACATTATGTAAATAAATACGGATACCTGTGCGAGCGAGACAGCCTGTAATATGATAAGTACTAGTAAAGGCTCTCTAATTTAATAAAAATAACAGAAAATTATTTTTATTAATTTTTTTTAAAGTTTTATTGTTTGTTAAGTAATTAATAACGTCCACATTGCTTATGAAGCTAAAGTATGTGCAATACATTAAACTAAGATTATCAATTAATTGAGTACTAATTAATTTTATTTATTTTGAAATCGAAGCGTTTTATTTATAAATGCACTAAGGCCCTTGTTCACCGAACTTCAAATGGGCGATTATTTATTTAGCTGTCCATTGATGCCATTTAATTTGCTGTCAAAAATAGTCTGCTTAAAATTTAATCGTTTATTTAAGTTTTTGTGAGCTTTGGCCTAATACGTTTGTATTGGTGGGGCTACATTAGCGCGCGATAATTCGTGTTGCATTGTTGCGCTAAAATTATCGTTATCGGCTATCGGCGATATTCTTGTCTACATTGGCGGTCAACTTGTCGTCTTTCTGCGGAGTTGACGTAGGTGATAATTCGCCCGATACATCGCCGAGTGACGAACTAACCGGCTGCATTTGTCGCGATAGTCCGAATTATCGCCGAAGGCCGCTAATGTAACCGTAGCATGTGAAATAGTAGACGGCAGCGGCCTTATTTCTATCTGACTCATAAAATCAACTTATATTTGACACTTGGAGTTTCGTATTCGATTTCGTGTTTCGGATAATTTTATCGGTCAGTTAAAAGATAGCTGCTAGTAGATAGATTTACTAAAATATTCAATAATTATTTAATAATTATTTATTATTATTAGGAAGGTACCCGCATTGTGTTAAGGGCCTCCTACACAATCGACAACTACGTCCATAGGTGACCTTGGTCGGTGACAGGTACAGCTGTTTCCAAATTGGCTGTAAACCACCTTCCACGCGGCAGTAAACCATCTCTCGCCAAAGTCATCTCACGCCAAAGTCACCTCTGTCGGGATGCCGTTCTCGATCACGTAGCAGTCCCATTACTAACTCATCTGTCAACGTCAAAATTTTGATCCGCCCTCGCCCTGCCGCCTTTCATTTTACCGCTAAAATCTCCGCGGATGTGTCGTGGGAGTAAGTTTTTGACAGATGAAGTGACACATTTAAAACGGGTGACTTACTGAGATTAAGTTAAAGCAATGTGTGCTAGCATCGTAGTTCATAATTTTCATGAACTTAAGGGGTTAACTCAGCTCCTAATTTTCCCTGTTTTTTTTATCTCCGCCAAAACCATAGGTAAAGGTAGAGGTCGGTAAAGTCATAGTTTTATTTTAATACCTATCTTAAAAGTTTTGGTTAGACATATTTAGACTGAATACACCTAAAATTGAACTATAAATTGCTAAGAAAAATAATTTATTTTCTGCATTTTTGGCTTGTTTTTAAACTAGTAGGATGTCTCAAAGTAGGTATCTAACTACTATCTAAGAATACTGTGACAAACAAACATACCAACAAATGGACATGGCAAAGTTTTAAGTGTTTCTTATGAGGCTTATTATGGAACCTAAAAAGTGATTTTTAGCTCTGATGGTACAATGCTATGTGAAAATTACGCGCTGGGTTAACTCCTTAAGTCATTCTCAATATAATTTATCTTAATAAGGTTTTGTTACAACGGAATGGTGTAAGAAATACGAATGGACATTTATAATATTAGAGTATTCATGTCAAACTATGAACATTTTTCTGGTTCTTCATAGACCTGTTCTAAAATTTTGGTCTTAGCAAAGCGAAACTAGACGAACTTGTTTTTTTGAGATTTTTTTTCAAGGCCATGAGTTCAAGATGTACTTACTCGTATGTACCCTGTACAAAACTTAAAAAATAACGTCAAAACTTTCTATAAATCTTTGCAACTCTCTGCGTTAATATGCTAGCATGCGTGTGCGACAAAATTCTTCTCGTCACTTTTTGTCGTGTGAGAACGTGACAAGGCTATGTGTAAACATACGTCTGTCTCGATAAAAAGTGTCGACATACCGTTGTCCCGTTGCGCATGCTAGGCCTGCTGGTCTGATTTTAATTACTAATAGAAAGTTACACAATCGCCGACGTAGCGTCGTACGGTGCCGTTTCTGGCACCAATTTTACGGCTTTCATTTAGTGAGTCTATTTGGTTTCTATAAGTAGTTATTCTAAGACGTAGTGAGATAGCAAAGATCTGCGAAACCGTTTATAAAGTATCGCTTTGCTAAAACCTAAATAAAAATAGTTACTTACCTAAATAGACACATTTGAAAATAGCAAAAAAATATAAAATAGCTAAGCTTCTATAGAAGTTGTGACTCTTTACTATGAATTTGACATAAAAATGTTTAAATATTTTATAACCTTTTTTATTTACAAACCCAACTGCTAATACCCATGGTACAATATTGTACTCCACCAGGGAGGCAATTCAGCGAAGCTCAGCCGATGCTTAAGAGGGCCGCGACGCTCTGAAATTTCCATACAAACGCACTACTCAAATTTCTTGAAAACCGTTTGTCAGATTATGATGAAATTTAGCATGTACAATTAAATTAGCAATATCTCCGCCCCTATGTTCTTGGTTTTTTTTAAAACGTTCTCAAGCGAAAATAGAATAATGAAAAAATCCGCATTTTTAAGGGGTCACTTTTGACTGATTTAATCAATAGATAGACAAAACAAATCATAAATTCCATTACATAGGGAGGTTGTCTACATCATTAGCTGTTAAATGAATCCATAATACAAGGGAAATTCTTAGTTACTTAAGAATGATTACAGCAGTGCAAAAATCATAAAAGAAATCAAATTGTACCTACTTTGTCACTCTGTAGGCAACTTTAGAGGCTCGTCAGTATCATCACTCGCTCTCTTCGCTCGTTTTCTTCTTCTAGACGAAATGGCTATAGAATACCTTAAGCCAATGCGAAGTTAGTCTAGGTCGCCTAGGACGAAATTAGTTAGGTCGCCGGACTCTTAACTGAAACGTTGATGTGGCGTTTGTCATAAGAAATCGGACGGGGAACGGCTCAGTATGACTAACGTTTCACAAACGTGTCACCGGTAGTCTAGCTGGTACGTTTGAGAGACATAAGTTATACTGAGCCGTTCTCAGTCCGATTTTTTAATGACAAACGCAACATCAACGGTTCATTTAAGCATCGGCTGAGCTTACCTGCATTGCCCCCCAGGTAACGGCCAGGCAGCGTTCCGTGAGAAAAATGGTCACGTGGTTTGATAACTGCGTGATCGCAGTGACGTCAATCAATGCTCAAGCAAGACCGAAATAAGTCATTTAAAAAGTCATCTAAACTTCGTGTTGCCCACGTGACCGGAATGCCTGGCGGAGTATATTATTATACCGTGTTAGAGGTATCCCCCTGTACAAACCGCGCATTTAATGAGGCTATTAACAAGATAAGCCATGATAAGAAGACCATATTGACTGAATTCGATGAAATTGAAAAGTGATTGACTGATTGCAATGCTTGTGATTATTTTTACAAAAGGCATTGCAATCACTTGAATATTGGATCGCATTGCATCCATATTATTAAAAAAAATAGCGTAGTAGAACAATAATCGACCGAGGAAGCGTTAGCGAGCGAAGCGTCTAAGCTTCTGTTTTGACCACAATACTTTCGGATGTCCGAATTCTGTCTGGATCTCTGTCTTCTTCTACAGATCACATTTATTAATCGAGTCTCTCGAGTTTTTGTAAGTAGGTTCCACAACTATAATACATAATATACTCGTATATTACAATAGGCACTAAGCGTTTCAAATCCACTTTTCCGATGTCCGATGTCCGATGTAAAAAATCTATTGGAAATAAAAATATCTCTACAATTTAGAAAATTTCCAGTAACTAAGTCAGCAAAAAATCTATATGATTACCGAACCTGCTCACAAAATTTCTCGAGAATCGGTAGAGAAATGCGACCTGAAGAGGTGGACAGACTACGGCCGCGAGGTCTCCAGCTTACAGAGCCACTAGAAATTAAGCGTTAGTAGATTTTGAAATAAACAACAGCCCCTGTTAAAATAACCGGTAGTAGAAACTTACCCGCTTACTACTTGTATTAGCCTTAGTAGCCAAAAATAGTCAAATTATTTTATTTGTTTTTAGTAGGTTCTACAAAGGTAGGTAGGTTCTCAAATCTCCGAATAGGGCCCCAGGAGGTCTTCTCACGCTTTGTCTTCCGGTTCGTGGTCTCCACTCAAGAAACTTTCTGCCCCATCGGCCGCCGGTAGAGCAAGTCACAAAAATAATAAATTATGGTTTAAAAAAAGAAAACTAAATATATAGGTAGGAAGACTTCCGTGGTGAAGTGTCTCGTGCAGAACGTACACTAAGGCCATTCTCACACTATGCGATGGTGCGCGGAACGACGAACCAAACCTGCCGCGCGGAGAGGGCGTTGTTGTGTTGTTCCGCGCGTGTTCTGCGCGGAACAACACAACAACCCTAGTTATCCCTAGTATAAATTTCAATTTTATATTTCAAAAATTTCTAACTGCTAATTATTAGCAAAATTTGCTATTGGACTTGCCTGCTATAACGAAACATAGTAGTTTTTATTTTAGGTCATTAAAGAATCTAAATCTGGTTTGTAGGTACAACATTGACGTTGAGTTTCCCGTGAGGCGGAGCTGAGTGGAGCGGTGCATATTTAAAAAATATATATTAAATGGGTCACAACACACCTGATGGAAAGTGGCGATGCTGTCTAAAATGAAGCACCCTTGCCCCTGATGAGGTGCCTATTCACTCGAGGTGCCTACTCACTTGAAGAGACCAATCACAGTACTCAAAAGTATCGCTACAGTTCAGCATTCAGAAGCATTGTGATTGGTCAATTATACACCGCTCAGCTCAGGTCTGCCTCAGCGGAAACGCAGTCTTTTGCCCACTTGCACTGCATATAAGAAATGTCTAAGTCCTTGCTCGTATTTGGCTAGGAGTAGTTTAAACTAGTTAGGCAAGGACTTAGGCAATTCTTATATTTAGTGCAAGTGGACATTTAACACGCGGTCCCGTGCAGCTTGTCATGGTCAGTGGAAGTGTGAAGATCACCTTAGTTTGGCTAACAACGCATTTACGAGTACGAAGAAAGTTTGCACTTTGCTCCGCAACACTCCAGGGCCGGATGAGTACGTGTTTGTAATAAATAAAACTATTAGACACTATTAAACTAATAGACAGACAGACAAAAGCGAAAAACGACTTTGCTTTCCGCATTTGTCTGTCCTGTCTAATCTGCCATCAACATGAAACAAAATTTTGAAAGAAAGAAACATAAAAAGAAATATAGTTTATTTGTGACTAAACGTCTCAAAAATTACTACAAAAGAAATAGGTTTTACTGGCCACACACGGATGAAGCGTAGCTTTAAGGGTTTGGAATGAAGGCCGAATCCATCCGGTCAAATTTCACATGTGTAGCATAAAATGCCGAACTGAATCCGCAGCCTTGAAATTTGCTGCACACTTGAAATTTGGTCGGACAGATTTGGCCTCCAGTCCGAACTTTCAAGGGGTCTATCATGACAACTTATTGCCATGATGGTTACGTTTTGTTGTCGACGCTGGGTGCCTACGAATCGTACTGCCGCCGCGCAATAAGGCCCATGGTTGCGCAACGTAGATAACAAAACGTAACAATCATATATGGCAATAAGTATAAGTAGGTATAATAAGTAAAAGTATCTAAGTAAAATGTCATGGTAGGGTTCCTGGCGGCCCTCTCCGTGTGCGGCCCGTATTATTATGTCACAAAATGGTCACAAATAGGCCCCCACTCAGCATAGTGCCAGCTGTTAATTTGCGCTGGTCTTCCTTTGAGCCCGTTTGAATTAATAGGTACCGGTGGTATCCGCTAACTCCTCTCAAATCTCGCAACGGACTTTGATGCGGTTATTTTTACCATCGGTTAAAAAATGTTTCATGAAAGGTTTATAGGTAGCGTGCGCAGCCGGGGCGGAACGCTAGTTGTACATAAATACAGTTAGTAAATTATCACGGTAAGTACACGAGATTATAAATTCAAGTGAACAGTAGCATTTATGAGCATTCATTGTTAATTCCGCGATACAATATCAGCTTACAAAAATAATTCGAATTGCCTACAACAAATACATTTATATACTTAAGGGGTTATTTCGTTCAAACAAAAAGGCACTATATTGCTTCTTCCGACCGGGGAAAAGGAAATTGTCGTTCCTTTTCTTTATATGAAACAGTATTTTGTACTTCAAATTTACCTTTTTCGATTCACTTTAACACTTAACCATGCTCTTAAATGTGCTAATGATTGTGTTTATGTGTCTATTTTTTTATTATTATAAGCATTTGTGTATGAAACGTGTAAAAGGTGTTGCAGTTTTACAAAATAATGTTCCTATTTTTGGACACATTTTACAATTCACCAAAAGAGGTAAGTACTTATATCTATTAGAAGAGACAAATTAAAGCCGAATCTCGTAACGTGTCTAGTATGCGTGTCGTTTTTCCGTAACAGTTAGCCATATCAGCGAGCCGAACTGCGAACACGCGAGTCTGTCGGCACCTTAACAGTCAGCGCGCTTCAAAGGGTAGCGTAAAAGCCGATAGGCTCGCATTGTCGCGGCGATTCGAGCGGCCCGACTCGTTGAATTGATTTGCGAACATGTTACCTAATTATACACGATGAATGTATAAGTCAGTCTCTGTCTTATTGCTTATATTTTTTTTTTCGATAATAGACTCGCGTTTGACGCGCCGTAACGCTAACAGCGTAGCTCGAATAGGTGTTCGTAACCGATCACCGATGTTAAGCAACGGCCGGCACGGCCAGTCCTAGGATGGGTGACCGGATGGGTGGGTCGGATACCATGATAAATTGTAGGACCCAGTTGTTTTTTCTATAACAACAATCGTCAAACCGTGTCAGAGGCTTTCGTGCGACCTAGACTTCTGACATCGGGGCTAGACACGTCTGACATCAGGGCTATACACTTGGTCTATACCTACGAACTTGTTTGCTTACCGCTGTCTTACCTGATTAAGTTGTTAGAGTGCCTTTCCACGTTTCCACCAATGTATGAGCGGTGAAGATGTGGAGCGACGACAAAATTATCAATAAGATCACTGAAGTAAATATTATCATATCGTCACGCCTTTCCCTCAAAGGGGGCTGGCAGAAGTGTTTTACAACACCCACACTTTGCCGGAATATATTCAGTTCCAAATGTGACCGGGCTCCAATCATGTAGCAGATGACATACAATACGCACATATTTTCACACAATAAACAAATTGGTGCGTGCCGTCGGCAGGGTTCGAACCCGCTCTCTCTGGCTTGAGAGGCGGGTCTTCTCTCAACTAAGCTGCCATCGCATTAAAAAAGTAAATAAAATAAATAAATGAAGATGATGAACGAAATGATCCCATTGGTGGGTTTTTTTCCTCTTTTCATATCCACGCATCGCTCATGGGCTCATTTAGCAAGATGAGGCCTACGACGGAGCACTCTTGGCTGGTAGAAACCGATATTTAATATTTAACCAAATTTAATCAATATCCGGTTTCAATTATCAATCGACCTTCACTTATACCCTTAGGTTGCCCTTAGGTATTAAAAAAGCGTCTTTAATTTCGAATTTGAAAAAAGTAGGCTATATTCCTCGGACCAAATAAAAGTATAAGAAGACGATCATTTTTGGAAACGTTCTGTAAGCGGAAAGCCAGACAGAAAAGACGTAAGACGAGCACTAGCCAAGGACAGGAGGCAGTCACGGCGTACCTTCATACAAAACGTATAGAAGAGACTCGACGCAACACACACACAGAACGCGTGGAGTAGACGGGTCGCGGAAGCGACGACTCTCCTCATTTTGCATGAAGGTGCCGTCTTCGCTTTGTCCATGGCTCGTGTACTTGTCTTACGTCTTTTCAATCTGGCCAACGCCTAATGTTATTTTGGATGATTTTACCTGTTGAAGTATTTTTATATATAATAAATAAAATGATTGAAACTAAAAAATAATCCCTTTTTCCATTTCAGATTTGTTTTCCTTTGTAAAAAATGTTGGAGACAACGCAGTGAAAAATGATGGAATAACTACATTGTTCTTGGGCCCAATTCCAATCTACGGTAATAATTATTAATGCCTACTTCTTTTTATACGAACGATTACCTTTTTTATCAGCTAGGTACAGTTACTAAATCGATTCTTATCAAAAACTTTGAGCTTTTGAGCACACACTTTGAGCTCTCGTGACAATACAACCATAAGCACAAAAAAACTGTTTTAACAACAACCATAAAAACTGTTTTTACATTCCTCGACTGCCTCGATGGCTCAGTTGGTAGTGAACCTGCCTTCTGAACTTGGGGGCGTGGGTTCGATTCCCACCTAGGGCAAACATTTATGCGATGAACATTTGTGTTTGTTCTATGTCTGGGTGTTAATATGTATTTAAAAATATCTAAGTATGTATATCAGTCTCTGGCAGCCATAGGACAAGCTTTGCTTAGTTTGGGGTCAGGCGACCGTGTGTGGAAGTGTCCCGAATTTATTTTTTATTGTAAAACCGCGGGTGAAACCGCGGGGCGCAGCTAGTTTATTATAAATGGACGAGTGTAGTCCGAACAGTGCGTAGGTAATGAGTACGCGCGTATTTAGTTTGCGGCGTACCTACTGCTTGCTGCCGAGCAGCTGATTCGCATTTTCTTTGCTACAGTTCGCCGCTCGCTCAACATTGAGTTTGCCTAATACGCGACTCGGAGTCAGCCAGCGGACAGTCAGCCGCTTACAGTTTGCATAATCGGTATTACCAAGATTTTCCACCCACACGTACGTTTGTATAAGCTTCTTCATTTAGGGTTGAAAATCATAAATTGTATTTGATGATAAAATGAGATCGGCGCCTAGAATTGCCATTTCTTACCGTTTTTATTGGTATTACAATTACAATTATTCTTATTACAATTATTATTGTAATAAGAATAAGTTACTCGGTTGAACTTTAAAAAACGAATCTGGCTTTAATTTGTTGTAATCGCTGAAATTTGATAACAGTTTTTTTAAGGCAGATACTTTCTGTGTTCTTTTTTTTCAAAATCAGAATGATTTTTAAAATTCTACTCCAATTAAACTGTTTTTGGTTTTTTTTCTACTAGCTGTATTTGTTTGCATCTGTTCATATCAAACTAGGCGTGAACAAAATCCTTGTTTTCGTTATAATTTCGGGCCTGAGTTAGAACGAACCTTGTCTTTTGTTTTGCAGTCATTGCCGATCCTGTCAAGGCAACAGTAGTTTTAAGCACATGCTTAGAGAAGTCTTTCGTGTACAAGCTCGTTGATCCACTGTTCGGAGATATGCTTGTATCGGCAACAGGTAAGCGATTTATCAACCTACTTAACTAAAAATTAAGAAAAAAACTAAAATGAGTCTATTTAATTATTATTTTCATAAACTCTGCATTCGCAGACATGCTGGCTATGTGACAAGTGTCTAAATCTAAAAAAAACGGACAAGTGCGAGTCAGACTCGCATTCGAAGGGTTCCGTACCTATAAAAACGGCAAAAAATCATGTCTGTTGTAATGGAGCCCCCTTAAATATTTATTTTATTCCGTTTTTAAGTATTCGTTGTTATAGCAGCAACAGAAATACATCATCTGTTAAAATTTCATCTATCTAACTACCACGGTTCATCAGATACAGCCTGGTGACAGACGGACAGAAAGACAGGCGAACAGACAGTGGAGTCTTAGTAATAGGGTCCCGTTTTACCCTTCCTTTTTTGGAACCCTAAAAAACTGTTTTTAACAAATCTCTTGTGTACCTATCCGATTTAACGTCGCATTAAGAACAGAATATGTGTACCCCACGTCTACGTGGTCCCCGGGTAGTGCTAACCGGGTAGCAAAATCTGGTGGGAGGCTTCGGCCGTGGCTAGTTACCACCCACCGGACCAAGCCATGCCTTGAAATGACCTAGTCGTGTTTCGGGATGTAGTCCGGTGTAACCGTTCCGAAGACGGGTCTGAGCAGTAGCGCACTCGTAGCGCCTCACTCAACTGCCGTCTTTGTACTTCTTCACTCTACAAAACTTCAAGGCTATAGAGTGAATAAGTACCTGATAGGTCGTCGTGCTCCATCTTAGACCACAACGTCGCTTAACATCAGGCGAGTTGGTGGTCAAACGCCGACCTATTCTACATAAAAAAAAAAAAAACCTACTTGGAATTAATGGTGTCCCTTGGTTAAAGAAACAATTTTGAATTTTTTGTTAAGCTATCGTTGGCAAACAAGCTAACGGGCTGCCTGATGGTAAGCGATCACCGTTGCTTATACCTGTAACACCAGGGGCATCAAAGATACGTTCCCGATCTTTAAGGACTCTACTGCCAGCCCTTTTGCCCTTTTGAAGAACCCCGTGTTGTAGTTACTGGGAAATACTGCAAGAGAGAGCTAATTCCACAGATTGCAGGTGTGCGGCAAAAAAGATCGCTTTAAACTTTGACTTTAAATTTTGACTGCCTTGGTGGCTCAGTTGGTAGTGAAACTGTCTTCTGAGCGTGGGGGCGTGGGTTCGATTTCCACTTAGGGCAAACATTGATGTGATGAACATTTGTGTTTGTTCTATGTATGTCTGGGTGTTAATAGCTATTTTAGTAAGCATTTAAAAATATACATATGTATGTATATCAATCTCTGGCAGCCGTAGTACAAGCGTTGCTTAGTTTGGGGTAAGGCGAACGTGACACTGTCCCAAATTAAAAAAACAAAAAAAAAACGCATAGTGTGCGATTTCTAGTGATTGGCAATATGTAGATGAGATGTGATGGTGAACTTCCGCAAAGTAACGCCTGATTCAGTCAACTATCACTACATTTATATTTCAGGCGCAGTATGGAAACGTAACAGAAAGATTCTAGACTTAGCCTTCAAGCCTCAAGTTCTAGAAACATACATGGAAGTATTCAACACTCAAGCTGCTAGACTGGTTGAGTTGCTCGACCAAAAAACTAACCAAGGTTTCGTAGACGTCACCAGCGATATTACTTTAAATGTTGTTGGGACTACTTTTCGTGAGTAAAACGATCATTTTAACTCTGATGTTTAGCCGATTGCACGAAAAGAGGGTAATGTTTTGCGTGATGTATGCATGTCTGGTCCACTCTTAATGCATTCTGAGGGTCCACAATGACCGTTGATATTTTTTTTAAACCTTTGCAGCGCTCTATAGAAAAAAAGTGACAAAAAAGTCGTAAGGATTTTTCTTACGTACTATAATTAATTACTTCATCCCTATAATAATTATGGTGATTATTTCTGACCTTATAATCTGTTTTCGAACATAATTAGGCATTATAGTAAGTGCTACGGGCAATTTGAGAAGTCTGGTCACTTTGAATATGACCGATCTATATGGGCAAAAGGAGTTGGATCGACCACTTGCCTAGCCTAGTGATTTAAGTAGGTTGTTAGAGTTATAAAAAAATAACCACGAAGGCTAAGGCGGGAGCGGAGTGAAGTGGACTTCCCGCCGGAGTTGACGTAGTAGCCTTTTAACCTAACCAATCCAAGTCGGATTTTCTCTGATAGAGAAGTCGGGCAGGAGCGACGCTCTTGGTCATTAGTCATCATAATGACCGATCCATATTAATACTGTCTGGTTAATCAAGTTACCCGTGACTAAGCATGGTGGCGATGGTTATCGCGTGCACTCTCGTTTGTGCGTGTGACGCAAGGACTTTGGCGCGAGCGGGATGGCACTCGAAGATCATTGCCATTACACTTACCTAAATCAATTAATTAAATAACTATTGCATTAAGGCTCCTGATTTTTATTTAAATAAAACATTTCAGGAACAACACTGGGTCCGATGCCTGACAGCAAAAACTTTGTCGAGAGATATGTTAAAGCCTATCACACAATTTTCGAAATAATTACACTGAGAATCCTGAAGCCATGGATGTTTCTAGATTTTATATTTAATTTGTGTGAACCTAAAAAAGCTTTTGATGAAGCACTGAAACTAATTTCTGAACAATCTAAAAAGGTAAACTTAACTAAGGTCTGCGTGCCATTTTTATGATAGTACAATACATTGTTTTGTACTACTAGCTGCTAAAAAGCTTGGTGTCCTCTCGATGGTGCGACGGTACTTCACGCCGGAACAGTTGGTGTCATTATATAAAGCACAGGTTCGGTCGTGCATTATGATGGATCGGCGATGATGTCCATCGTGAGTCAAGAAGCTCATTGGCAACGACTCCCTTGTCCAAAGTTCCATGCCAAACTTCAAAGCCTGGATCATCGGTGCAAGGCTGCTAGTCTGTCGGTTTTTTATCGGATACATTTCGGGGAGTGTGTATGCGGTTTACATGGCCTTATTCTCTCTAGCCCGTTCTTCTATAAACCAACCAAGGGTACCAATAGGGTTTAAATACCAACAACACGCACGAAACGCTTTGGTTCCTCATTCCTTATACGGGCTGCTAGAGTGTGAAATACTTTGCCAGAGTGTTATACTTGTGTTGTGACTTATAATCTGGGTGTCTTCAAATCTTTAGTGAATCGGTATCTTCTAGGCAAGCGTGCTCCATCGTAGGCCGCATCACTGTTTACCATCGGCGTGTTGGTGGCCAAAGGCAAGCAAAGACTGTCAAGCAACAAAAAAATAATTATAAAATTAAGAAAATTGTACATTCTCTTGTAACAAAGGCGCAAACAAAGTATGTAGGTACAATAATTAAACAAATACCTTTCAGATGGTTGTGTTGGGAAAATCGAAACATTTGGAGCGAATGCGAGCTAAAAAAGAAAAGAAAAATGCAAATGAAAACGGTCAGTTTAATTAGATAATCCCACACAACAAAAACGAATAACGTTATCAAAGATCGCAAGCTATAGCAATGTAAATTATGCCTTATAAGGTGGACCAATGATCTGGTGAAGGTCACAGGAAGACTGTCAAAAGTTGAATGCAGACAGCGTAAGACCGGCCATTGTGGAGATTATTGGGGCAGGCCTTTTTCAGCCGTAGATGTCTTACAATAAAATATTTATTTGCCTACCAAACATACATATTTGTTATTTAGTGGCGCGAATACTGATTTTTGGTTGTATAGAAACCTGAGCGTGGCGAGGAAAAGTTCGAGATGCCGAATAACTTTGTAGCCGAGCGAAACAGACAACTTTTTACCTCACTCCAGCTAGGAAAGTTATGCTTTTTTTTCATGCAGTCGTGAAAGCCGATGCGATTATGCTAAGGTTCGAATTTTTTAAAACTCTTTCCACGCTAGCGGATAAAATACACTTTTGCACTCAGATTTCGAATATAAGCATAATCTTTCAGAGCTCGTGAGGTGAAATAAATCTTTAAAAAGGCTTCGGCCGTCTTCCAGCTGAGTTGATGAGTTGGTGATCTAAAGCTATGGTTTCAGGACTCAGTTACCTGGACATCCTGATAGAGAACAGTACGACGGACGAAGGGAGTCTGTTCACGGACACTCAGCTCAGTAACTTGTGTGATAACGTATTACTGGCTGCGTTCGACACCACCACGTATGAGCTGCTGTTTGCGCTGGTCTGCATTGGGTCGGATGAGGTTGTGCAGGGGAAGATTTATCAGGAGTAAGCTTAGTTAGATTTTCTCTTTTTCTACTGCTACAAACTAGTGGGTCTACGAAGTAGAGGGATAAGGAGGGATAAGACTGAGAATGATCTTGCCTTGCAGATCGCCAGGCTAGCACGAGCCGGATTCAAATCGTCTTTCTACTATTTTTATGACACGAGAAAGAGACAAATGTCCAAGTATTCCGGAGTATATTATTATACCATGAAGTATTCTAGCTTTGTCGCATCAAAGCGGGGAAAAGAACGGTGGAAAGACAATTTGTATACTGCCCGTGCTCTGCTGATGTTCATGTTACGATGTATAATACTTAGGGTATCCTATACGTTACACAGGGTTACGGGCACTGAAAACCGGTGTTTTACCTTAACATAAAAAGTTCATTAAGTGTTTTCGGTACCAACTCTGAAGAGTTGGTACCGAAAACACCGGTTTAACTTAATCCTAAAATTCTCGACTTCAGTCGAGAAAATAAAAAGCTCCGTAAATGTTAATGACGATTAATGAACTTTTTATAGAAACAGCTGATTTTAATTTTACGATTTCAGGGTTTCTTGGGTTTGGTTACTTACTCGTACTTACTACAAAGTAGTCGGAGTTTATTTTTTAAAACTAACTAAGAATTACTTTAATAAAAGAATCTTCATCTTCTTCATCAAACTGGAAGAGAAATTAAAAATAATATTGAAAAATCCCATTCGGCCGCGAACGAAACGGGAGACTCATAACCAGATACGAAAGAAGAAAAATATATTTTTAAATTATACTGGTTCTACAACTTCTAACAATTTTTTTTTTTCAGAATACAAGAGGTTCTAGGTGAAGAAGAAATCGTGAAAAAGGAACATTTACATGAATTGGTTTACCTAGATGCGGCTATAAAAGAAGCTATTAGGCTATATCCTATTGGTCCTGTGGTCAGCCGTCAAGCTACAGAGCAAGTTAGGTTAGGTACGTAAAAAAGTTATCTTTTTTATTACGGATGATTCCGCGTTTGACCACCAACTCGACTGTTGGTACGACGGTACCAACGTTGTTGGTAGTTGTATTGGTAGCGACGTTGTGGTCGAAGATGTAGCACGTAGACTTAGAAGATCCACCGAAGGGCCTTGAACAGGCCCAGATTATAGCTCTCAAGAAACAAAGAGGCCGGCAGGTTGTTCCAATCCTTGGCCGTGGCTTAGGAACGTAGAACGGAAGTGTTTGGTACGTATACGGGGAAAATCCACAATGTATGGATGGATGACCGATTTCCTACTAGTCCTGTAGTAGAAAGGGGATGGAAGGATAAAGTCGTGCAGCACCGATGCACATTAAATTAATATCTAATATTAATATATCCACATTAATATCTTACGGCTAAACGGATCTTGATGAAGGATAATTCGTTACAGTATTTCACAAGGAAGATTTCTAGAGACTGTTTTTTGAATAAACGCGAATAAATTCAAGTTGCTATCAGTGCACCGGAGGAAGTAACTTCGCCGGCGTAGCGAGCTTACTTCGCCACCGACTAGATTAAAATGGTATTAATATCAAGCGATGACAGCCTATTTGGAGGAAGCCTGCTTCTCAAGCCAGAGGGAGCGGGATCGAACCCAGCCGACGCGACGGCACGCACCAATTTGTTCATTGTGTGAACATATGCGCGTATTGTATGTCATCTGCTATACATGACTGGAGCCCGGTGTATGGTGACAGGCTCGCTCCCTGTCACATTTGGACTAGAATATCGACCGGCGAAGTGTGGGTGTTGTATTGCACCTCTGCCAGCCCCCTCGGGGGAAAGGCGTGACGATATGTTATGTTATGTTAATATCAAAATAGGCAAACAAGCGACAAGTCGCTTGATGGTAAGCGATCACGGTGTAATAATTGTGTGGATCTTTGTGTCTTAAATAAAACTATTTTGATTTGTTTTGATAGAACAAACCGCTAATAATAGCATTGATACATATGCAATTAGGCAATCTTTTGAAGTATTTGCGAATTCGCAGGTGAATTTACTCTGCCAGCAGGCAGCTTGTTCGTAGTGCATTTATGGGCTATAAACCGGAGCCAGAGGCACTGGGGACCAGATGCAGCCGAGTTCCACCCCGACAGGTGGCTTACTCGCTCAACACTCCCTGAACACCCGAACGCGTTCGGCAGCTTTTCATTTGGAAGAAGAAGCTGCATTGGTAAGTTTTTACTATAGGACATTAAGAAATACACCCCACTACTAACCTTGACTGCTGACTTCTCTTGGAAACAAACAATGAACTTTATTTATTTGTTTGAGCAAAATAATATGTTACAAAGAGCCTAAATGTGAACCTTGAGGTAAGAGGTATATGACTAACAGAAGGAGGACCTGGGGGTCTACCATGGTGTCTTATTGCCACGATGGCTACGTTTCGTTTTCGACGTTGCGCGACAATGGACCTTGTTGCGCGGCGATACGATTCGCGGTCGCGCAACGTCGACATCATAACGTAGCCATCATGGCAATAATAATAGTATTGGTACAAACTGTTTGGTTTTTCAATACTTTCTGTTTTAAAATGTATAGTTATTACAAATCAATAAAAAAATAAAAATAAAGACGGTCTAAAGATGTCCTGGTAGGCCCCCAGGACTTTCTACTGTTAGTCCTATACCTGTCATGATAGTACGCCTACGCCTTGTCATGGCCCCCTGTGCTGTGAAACAGCGCTACATGTTTTTATTCATCCACGACATTGCAGTAGCTGTTACTTTTATAGGTATAAAAAAGGTACAAAAAAGTTTTCACTCAACGATTTATCAGCATGGCTAAGATCCGTTTTTTCGTGTTGATAGGTAGAGTAATGGCAGGTGGACTAAAACATTGTCGGATTGAGGGTCACGTACTCAAGCTTAGTAAACGAGGCGTTGGTCAACCTCCAGCTCATTGGGTCCACATATTACCCAACAATAAAAATTAGCATGCTGTAACTTTAATTATCGACAGAGCTATGCTATGTCTCTAGAGTCTATGATTCAGCTTCGACAAAAATGCTTCTGTATTGTACTGCTATTCGTATGGTTTTCTGTCCGGATGGCTGTCTTCCCCTACAGGTCGCATTTCTTACCCGATTATCTTGAAATTTTGTGGGTAGGTTCGAGGTTGTGTAGATTAAGACAGACGCAGGCCGTGAGCCTTTGTGAGCCACAGACACTATTTTCATAATTTATTTAACTTTGTTTTTTACCCTTCTAGTCATGTTCTTGTTTCGCAATCCATTGCTTAAGTATGCTATTTTTGCTTTGTAATAAAAAAGAAAATGACATTTTGCCGATCAGGAACCTAAACTAAGCAAAGCTTGTACTATGGCTGCCAGAGACTAGAGACTGATATACCTACACA
Organism: Peribatodes rhomboidaria; assembly: GCA_911728515.1. Taxonomy (NCBI): domain Eukaryota; kingdom Metazoa; phylum Arthropoda; class Insecta; order Lepidoptera; family Geometridae; genus Peribatodes; species Peribatodes rhomboidaria. Next base: position 8,600,042 of record OU452190.1, read on the forward strand.
CAAAGAAAGAGGCATTTACCAACTCAAGGTTTATCTATATTTTATAGGAAAGCTGTACGCCATGATGCATATGAAGACGACCCTGGTCTCCGTGCTTAGGAGGTACCACATCACTGCTGACCATAAGAAGATGGAGTTCGACTGTCACATCATGCTGAAGCCAAGGGCTGGACATCTAATCAAATTTGAAGTACGATAAATTAATAAATGATTTAATGTCCAATGAGTTTGATTCTTGGAATTCCTAAGCCTATTAATGAAATTTCAAGTGATTCAAGTCTAGAATAGGTCTCGAATAGGTAGGTACCTATTCGAGAAACTTACCTAACCATTTTTCTTGCTCAGGGGGCCTACCATGAAATGTTATTGCCATGATGGTAATATTTTCTTGCGCGACCATGAATCTTATTACGCGGCGATACGATTCACCCCCAGTAGGGTAAAAAGTTTTATTAAAAAGTTGTTTTATCTTTTTCTTTCTTATCTAAATTTTTTATTTGAGTGAAAAAGACAAAACACTGTATAACTATTCCGAGACAATCCAACGTTTATTAGTAAGGGGAAAATAGTCTACTAACCTAGAACACCCACTTAACCAGACCATCAGGCATATTGAGTTTGGTGTTTGTCTCTCTGTTACGTAACAATATGAATCTGCAGCTAAGGATCGAGCGTTAGCGATATCCTACTAATCTTATAAACGCGAAAGTTTGTATGTATGGATGGATGGATGGATGTTTGTTACTTTTTCACGTCAGAACGGCTGAACAGATCTGGATGAAATATGGCACAGAGATAGATTTTAGTCTAGAATAGCACATATGATACTTTTTAATCGCGGGTGAAACCGCGGGGCGCAGCTAGTAAGAAATATATGATTGAAAACGATCGCGACTAGTCTAGGGTCGATAAGATCTTAATGGAATTTCCCTTTCCATGAAAAAGTAATTAGAAATATTCAAAGTGGTAATGTTCGGTGCCTTTATCAGAGAATTGATGAGTTTCTAATGAATGGTTGATGACAATTGCTAAGTTATCTACAGCCAGTGGTGGATTCCCCCAAGGCCCGGTAGACCCGAGTCTAGGGCGGCCATATTTTAAGGGCGGCCAAATATAACAAAACAAACGGTCAAGTGCGAGCCGGACTCCCACTCTACACTACTCTCCCAACTATGTTTTCCACTTAAGATGAGACCGGGCCAGCGATATCGAGCGAAGCGTCTATGCTTTAGCTGCGACAAAAATGCTGTCCGAATTCTGTTCGGATAAAATAAAATCAATAAATCTCTGTCTTCCTGTATAGGTTGCATTTCTTTTTTGCTCTTAATTTTTTTTTTTATGTAGGTTAGGTCGGCGTTTGCCCACCAACTCGCCTAATGTTAAGCGACGTTGTGGTCTAAGATGGAGCACGACGACCTATAAGGTACTTATTCACTCTAGCCTTGAAGTTTTGTAGAGTGAAGAAGTACAAAGACGGCAGTTGAGTGAGGCGCTACAAGTGCGCTACTGCTCAGATCCGTCTTCGGAACATTTCTTAGTAGGTTTGATAATTATTAGTATAGTTTTTTTTGTCAGGTCAGTATTTGGGAATTTTTCAAAATGCCAAAAAAAAAAACATATCACCGCCAATTTGAAAAAATCCAGTCAAAATCATTACTATTATTGTAAATCCTGCAAATTAAATATTTAAAAATATGATTCCCCATTACTGCAAATCCGGCACTGTCTACAGCCACGACATAAAGTCTCCACTAGAACTGACACTCAAGCCAGACAGTGCGGGTTCGATCCTGGCCCGCACAGTTGATTAAAAATATTCTTTTTTGTTAGTTTAAGCCATCGATTTTGGAATTTAGAATTTTGTATTATAAATCATGAAAGGGTTAACGATAATTAGTTGTTTGTTATATTCATATTTTTCTCTGTACAAGTGTCAACCGCCGGGGCCACCAAACTTTGAAACACTTCAACCGGGACCCGAAGCTGAACCTAGTAAGTTATCATGGCTTTTAATATTAAATTTTTACCTGCTTGTGCAAGAAGAAGGGTTATGTTTTTCGAGCGTATGTACATACCCACATACATATGTATGTAAGTATGTATGTGTGTGGGTATGTATGTATATTATATGTTTGTGCGTTTGAGGTTTCTTCGGCACTCCCTACAGCCTAAACAGCTTGATGTATTTCGACATGTGAGGTGTCATTTGAATCGTCTTGATAGTGGAAGTGACATAGGGTACAACATTTTAATTGTGCATAATATGTAGTCTGCTATAATTAATCCGGATATTGCAGTCTGGTTTTTTGTTTTTCTTTTATTATTGCTACTTGTTTTATATAAAAAATAAATTTGCACTAAAAACAACTACTATCTACTACTGCTCCACTATCCTACTTCCCATTAAAGACCACGGGTGAAGCCACGGGGCGCAGCTAGTAATAAATAAATATTCAAAAAGTGTATTCCAGCCCCAGATCCTGAGGAAGAAGATTCCACCGACATCCCTAATGAAGAGGCTGAAGAGGCTCTGAACGTGTTCAAATATAAATATCAAAATACTGATTTCCACTACCAAAACAATCAAGACCTTTCACTCCGGATAACGCCTGTACCCGAGGCCCTCGATTTCAAAAATACTTGCTTAAGGCAATATTTTAAGTGCTTAATTAGTCAGTACGTATTTCATTCATAGATATATTTCTAAAAAGGTTTTCGTACCATAATGGTAGTAATACATATAATAGCCGTTCCGAAGACGGGTCTGAGCAGTAGCGCACTTGTAGCGCCTCACTCAACTGCCGTCTTTGTACTTCTTCACTCAACAAAACTTCAAGGCTAGAGTGAATAAGTACCTTACAGGTCGTCGTGCTCCATCTTAGACCACAACGTCGCTTAACATCAGGCGAGTTGGTGGTCAAACGTCGACCTATTCTACATAAAGAAAAAAAAAAAAAAAAATAAGCAAAGCTTAAAAAACAGACTTCACGTCCGGCCGTAATCCAAGTAACAGTTTTTAGATTTTTGTTTATAATTTAAAAACTGCTGGACCGATTTCGATACTATTTATATGACATCACCACTAAAATATGATCTCTCAATTATCTATCAATCATTAAAATCGATTCACAATTGGCGGAGTAATTTGCATTTGACGTAACATATGTACATTATCTAAAAAACAGTCGAATTGAGAACCTCCTCTTTTTTGGAAGTCGGTTAAAAAGGAACCTGCTTAGAAACTTGTCTGATAGCCGGAAGCGAATAACTATTGACTATTTTCTAGCTCAAAAAAAATACCTTTAATAGATAGGCTATTTTACACAAAACCTACTTTATAACCGCGGGTGACACCGCGGGGCGGAGCTAGTTTATCCACCGAGCGAGCGTTAGTCGGCCGAAAGAGCGTTAGCGAGCGAAGCGTCTCTGCTTCAGCTTTGACAAAAATTCTTTCGTATGTCCGGATTTCTGCCCGAATTCCGTCCGGATCTCTGTCTTCGTTTATAGGTGGCATTTCTTAAGCGATTCCTTTGAAACTTTGAGTAGCTTCGATAATGATTATAAAATTTTTTGTCGAGGCAGTTATTGAAAAATTTGCAAAAAAATACTTGGCAAAAGAAATCTGTATAATTATCGAACCTGCTTACAAAATTCACTTCAATTTCACGATTCTCGTGCAATGTTGTGAGCAGGTTTAGGAATACGACCTGTGGCCCTATTCGGAGATTTGAGATTTTCATCTCACCTTTTTTCGTCCTTGTTGCTCTCGTTTGAAACGTCATAGGTGTGAGAGTGACCAAGATAAAATCTTATCTCATCTCACGCGCAGGAATAGCCCCCCTGTAGATGAGGAAAGACGTCGGCCGCGAGGTCTACAGCCCACAGAGCCACTACTTACACAGAGACTTCGTGTTGCAGGTCCGCGCCTGAACCTGTTTGCGCATACAATAATCCGTTTGAAAATGAAGAGCTCAAATATGTTGGCTACATGAGTGTCAACAGCAGTTGCGATGTGTTTATGGAAAATTGCAGGAGAGGTTACAGTGAGTACCATTTAAAAATCACTTCTCTGTTCTTCTTCTCTATATAGTGTAAAACAAAGTCGCTTTTCGAGTCTGTCTGTTTATCTAACTATGTATTTTCTAACTATGTTTATCTAACTCTGTTTATCTAACTATGTTTTTCTTACTATGTTTATCTAACTCTGTTTATCTAACTATGTTTTTTCTAACTATGTTTATCTAACTGTGTTTATCTAACTATGTTTTTCCTAACTATGTTTATCTAACTCTGTTTATCTAACTATGTTTATCTAACTCTGTTTATCTAACTATGTTTTTACTTACTATGTTTATCTAACTCTGTTTATCTAACTATGTTTTTCCTAACTCTGTTTATCTAACTATGTTTTTTCTTACTATGTTTATCTAACCCTGTTTATCTAACTATGTTTTTTCTAACTCTATTAACCCCTCTTAAACCACGCAACAGATTTTGATGCGGTTAGGTATTTTTTCATGAAATATTTATAGGCGCTGTACAAAGCCGGAGTTATTTTAGTTAGTTATTAGTTATATTATGAAGGCGAAATTTTGTTTGTTTGTGTGTGCATGTATGTGTGTATTACTTTATTACTCCTTCACACTCAAACGGATCTACGGGTTTTATTTTAATAAAATTTAGGACGAAACTTGAAGCGGGGTTTCTGGATTAGAACTAGGCTACTTTTTAACCACAGGGAGCTCCGCGGGGCTTAACTAGTATGTTACGTAAAAACTAAACAAGATTGGTAAATGGGCCAAGACAGCTACAATGTGTGAGGGTTGTTACTTGCAGTTAACCGACACATTGTTTACGTTGATTTCGCGTATTACCTAATTAAGGAACAAGTAATCCTTGTCCTACGTTTTACATAAATACGTTTACAAATAATGACTAGAAACTCAGCAAAAAAGCAAAAAGCACTCCAAATCTTTTTAACTTGTGTGTGAACGGTTTGATCGAGGATTTGAGGAGCTCCAGAATCGTGTGTCACCTAGAAAATATGTGTGTAAATAATTTGAGCTATGCTGATTATATGATATGCTCCTCAGTCCCTCGATCAAGGGGTTGAGGAAGCTGCTTTCAATCTGTCAGCATTATGCTGATGCTCATGGGTTGAAATACAATTTTTCTAAGACTAAGTTGTTGGTGTTTGCGTCTGGTGGGGGTCCGGGTAGAGTGTCAGAAGTGTTGAATGGAACAACAGTCAGAATGGTGAAGCAGTTTAAATATTTATGACGTGTTGTCGGATTAGCTCCAGGACGTTGCTGATATTGAGCAAAAGCGGAGGGCCCTCGCCGTCAGGAGCAACATGCTTTCTCACCGGCCCGATAAGTGTAGTAAGGACGTAAAGACGCTCTTTGAGGCATATTGCATATGCATGTATACATGCCAGTTGAAGATAATATTCACGTGGAAAGCAGTAAACATGATAGGAGTCAAGTACAACGATGCATACCGTTCTTATGGGGCTACCGAGGTTCTGCAGTTCGTCAAATATGTTCCTTGACTTCTTTGCTATTAAAAGATTTAAGCTGGCTTCCTTTTGGCATTCATTACACGTTAGGCGGGGTGGTCAATGATTGATGCATACGATTTATTCAAAGTGTTATGTTATTCTTCTTACCTGCCTCATTAACTTTCGAAGAAAATAAACCTAGCAAATATCGGCAAAGTGTTCTGATGGTGGCCTGACGGTGGCTGTGTCGGTGTCGGTGGTGTCGGTGAGATTTATTTATTGAATTGAATTTATTTACATATGTGGGATATGTAAATATATTCAAATAAAGAAATAAATCTTACCCAGTAACCATTGAAGAACTCCACTGTCCTCCCCCACGATGCACCATAAGGCCAACGTTTCCAAGTGTAATCCTAACTTCCTTGTTCGTTTTATTTGTTTGTTAGGCTTTCATGCCTTAACTACTCACGTATACATGTTGTCAGGGGTACATAACAAAGTGTACATGAAACCTTCTATAGGGTATTCTTATCCCGAAACACTAACGGTTCCTGTGGGACCACGGGTGGAACAGCGGAGCGCTGCTAGTACTCAATAAACCCAAACTAGAGGGGTTTACGAATTTAGTTTAGCCGTTCAAAAAACTTTTACTATCCACCTCCTGGTTCCAACATCAGGTCAGCTCGATGACACCAAATTACGAGTATGATGAAAAAGTTTAAAATATAACGACATTTAAAGATGAAAGTTTGATTTAAAATAATATGGCGCCGCCGCCAAGAAGCCTTATGTCATAGATATGCACCCGCGTGCATACCTATGCCATAAATCTTCTTTACTCTAAAATGGTGATTATTCGTTTAACCGTTGAAATGGATCAAGTGTTTTTTTTCCAAACCGCTTGGTTGATTTCGATTTTTTTAAATAAATAGTATATACCATTTGAAAAACTTTCCAAATCAATTCAGCTATCTTCGAGAACTTGGGGAACATCAGATTTGGGGAAAAACAGATTCCGACGAATTGAGAACTTCCTGTTGTTGAAACTCTAACCACTAAATTAAGAACACCCTATGTAAACAGTTTAAACAATAAAAATATTCTATTCTATTCCTCCTTGTCTGAAATAAAAAACAGACGGTTATAAATTTAATCAGCTTACCAAGTTTCAGTGTATTTAAATCTAGGTCTTTCGAGATTCTCCGTCAAAATGTTTTTGTGTATTTTTAGGGGTCTGGCGAATATTAGACACTGGGGTATGCGAATTGCTGTTCCTAGATGATGAAAGCAAAGATTCCATTTCAAAGGACAAAGGATACTTCTCATGGTACCCAAATAGCTATGTGGTGCCTGGGTAAAATAGAATATTTAAAAATGATAAGCACAATCAATACAGGGACCTGGCTATACGGTTGGTTGCTGTTCCTAGATGATGAAAGCAAAGATTCCATTTCAAAGGACAAAAGATGTTTCTCATGGTACCCAAATAGCTATGTAGTGCCTAGGTAAAATAGAATATTTAAAAATTTGCACAATCAATACAGGGACCTGGCTATACTGCCATCCAGCGTGGCAATGCTGCTAGCATTCTGGGCATTTCTCCCTCTGCCAACGGCCTTTTAGATTAAAATATAGTTGTATGTTTATGTTAAAAGAATAAGCACATTATCTTATTACAACTAAGTATCATTTTTGATATTTTTTAACCTCTGACGTAAAACGACAGGGTGTTATAAGTTTGACGTGTGTGTGTGTTTGTCTGTCTGTGGCATCGTTGCTCCCGAACGGATGAACCCGTTTTGATTGTTGTTTTTTTTTGTTTGAAAGGTGAATTCGTGGTAAGTGTTATTAGCTGTGTTTGATACAAATTGGTGTTAATAAAAGTTGGTTCTTAATTTTTATTCGTTTTATTATTTATTAATTGCTCCTTACAATAATTTTACATATAATTATGACACAACATTTTTTGCACCAAAAAACCAAATGGAACAAGGTCTAGCATTCCGGGAGCTAACACGTAATGACGTCACTCGTCATCATCATCCGTCTCTTTCGAACTATTTGTAAATTACTTATTTCGGTCTTGCTTAAGCATCGATTGACGTCACTACATGTTGCCCACGTGACCATTTTTGACCCGGAATGTTATACCTGGCGGAGTGTATCGTTATTTAATGCCAAGTGGGTTATTTTGGTGCTTTTTTTATTATTATTTCGATTTGAGAAATCTTATGAAAAGATTTGATTTAACATTCAGTAGTAATTTGAGATATTAGTATCAGTCATGCAGTGTTTTGAAGTCGTCGAATCGTAAACCGCCTTATTAACGGCTAGCTACGAGTATTTTATAAAATATAGATGAACATAAACCAAAAAAAAAATACACTTAGATAAACATAAAACCTCCTTCTTTTTGGAAGTCGGTCAAAAATGAAGGAATTTAGTGCCACGGTGGTTCAACGTTTGACATTTTAGTAAGTATAGGTTATAGGTATGTCTATGTACATGTATGCACGTAAGTACGTACGTACACGTACATGGATTTTTGGCACATGAGTGAAGCACTAGTGTCTTTTTGGTAGGATAATCTCCTCAATTAATGGGGGAAAGGAACCTAGTTTATCAGAAAAATAATATAAAAATAATATAGGGCTAATAGGTAAATTGGGGCAAATGCGACTGTTGGGCAATTCTTTCGAGAATTACTGACAAACCCTTCTCAACTTAGGCTATTAACGCCATCTTGTACAGAATGTTGCAATTATGGATAGAAAAAAGATGTAGGTGGCGCTTAAGAAATTTAATTAATTCTTGAAAGACGCAATTGCCCCAATTGCGTCTTTCAAGAATTACTGACGCATTTGCCTCAAATGGTAAATTTTTAGATAAATGTCAATATCCTAGGATAAAAAAAAATCAAATTCTTAATAATTCCAATCGTTGATCCGATTTTGGCTACGTTTCCAAGAGATTCTTGTAGGTCTGTATGCTGTTTATTTTTTAAATAAAATTGATCAACCCAGAGTTTTTTCGGGCTTCATTAGTTGACAGTTACTCTCTTTTTTCTATACTTATAAAGTATCCGGAAGCAGGTTTCAACATGACGTCCAGTTTAAGCACTAGTTGCGAGTCGTCGCCGTGGACGCGGTATCTACGGAGCAGATGCGCAAGAGTCGTTTTCATGGACATGAATGCGTAGCTTTTACCTGGAATCGAAGTTAATATTACATTATAATCTACAGGTATTTACGTATGTGGTATTTATGAGGTTTCTTTGGCACGCCCTAAACAGCTGGATGGATTTCGACACGTGAGGTGTCATTTGATTCATATTAATAGTGGAAGTGACACAGGGTACAACATTTTGCAGACGGCTTTTTTATATATTTTTTATTTGAGTAATCGACAGTCAATGATAATAATATTTAAAGTAAGGCCAAAACTGATTACAATGATTTTGTAAAAATAAATATATAAATTTAATTTTACGGCGTTACGACAAGAAACATTAAATTAAAAAAACAATCAAGTATTCTAAAATGTTTACAGGAATAGCGTGTGTGTGAGTGTGTGTGTGCGTGTGTGCTTGTGAGAGTGTGTATGAGAGAGAGAGATAGAGACAGACAGAATGAAAGGGACTATATGGTGATGCATTAAGATGCAGACCTCTTTCCAGACCTGTCAGTTTTAATTATCCTCTCCTTTAAAAATTTACTTTACCTTCCTTTAATAATGTTACTTATTGTCGAACAAACCTTTGACAACTTTACCCGCGGTTGTATTGTTTGGTCGATTTCACATTTTGTCAAAAGAACATTTGAAACTTTTACTGATCGAATGAACGTTTGTGAGAAAGTACCTACTGTCCGCCAGCTTTTTGCTTGTCGAATAGGCCGAAGACCTAGATGCAAGTGCGTTTGATCGCAATTTTTTATTGTTGTCTTGCTATATACTAGGTAGCTTAGTGTAATAAGAGATAGACTGATATTCATTACCTGCCCCTAATCTATCGCTGAGATGTTATGTTGGTAACCCTCTCTCCTATGACTTTTCGAACGAGAATAAGGGCCAGATAGCCAGACTGTCAATTGCATGCGATAGATAGAGTGGTCTAATAACCCTAATAGCCGACTTATACAACAACGCTCCCACACGGCAAAGTAATGTTAATTGAAATGTGAGCTTCATGGTGTCCTGTGAAGACATATTTTACATTGATAACACACATTAGCAGACAGCTCGCTGATGACCTTACGCCTTCGTACTGCTTGGTAGCTACGTTTCGCTAACCTTTTGCTGGTGCAGGAGCGGTGTTGGAGCGGGGTCCAGTAAGTGAGCTACGACTTTTAGGCTTCGTCCTGACTATCGGCGAACTGTAGCAAGCAAAATGCGTATCGACTAGTTACTGAATGAGTCAGCAAATACATCGCAAACTGCGTTTAACACGCTCTGTTTGAACACTTCATGTAAGGAATATAATAGGGTTACCAGGAAGTGAACAGTAAGTCGCTCACAGATTGCTTAGTTAGGACGAAGTTCTATAGAATCAATTTGAAATTGAGGATACTTACCAATGCACATGCGCCGCCCCGTCATGAAAGCCGCAAAAGCGTTGGGAGAGTCAGGCAAGGTGGAGGGGTCAAGCCACCGTTCTGGCTTGAACTCGTCGGCATCAGGACCCCACACGGGGTGTCGGTGGATACCAAACACAAAGATGAAACAGGTCCGTCCTGCTGAGAGTGTGCAGTTTTCTGGCAAATAAATTGCAAGGTTATATCGACTGCTTAGAGTGCAATTTGACGGAAACATTTTATGAAGAAATTGCAACGTTTAGTGGGCTGATTCGGTATTTTTTTATTAAGCTGAAGGTAAGCTTTATTAAGGTAGCTAAGTAAACACAGAAGTACTAAAATCCACACATTTTGAACTATTTTGTCGAGTATCGAATTACATAGTTTTGGCTTGAGCCTCTTATCCCACCCTGAATCCGCTAATGGATAGGAATATGATGATACATACTTAGCTTCACATCCTTATCCAGCCACCTGGCTGTGACTGGAACTATGCTGTGTATCCTCATGCTTTCCTTCAGAACTGCTTCTAAGTACACCAGCTTTGGTAGATCCGCCTTTTCGACGTCTCGGTCAGAGCCTTCGAAGACATCTTGTAGCCTGTTACGATGGCATTTGAAATTCAGTCATGGGTGAAGTTTGTAAATCATTTATTCTTCTATATCTCTTTATTCACCACCCATTACAGCCTAAGTAAGATTATTGGCCGTGGTGTGCCGGCAGAGTAGAATAGTACCCCCCTCTAGTACCAGGTGTCGTAAGAGCCGACTGAGGTACAGCGGAACCGACAAATGGCGGTATAACCATTCGAAATAAAACGTAGCTAAAATGGCACAGGGCAGGGATGGGCAGCAGCATCCCTGTCGCGAAGCTACGTTTCTGCGATCGCCACCACGTCTGCCCAGCGTGGCGATTACGGGCAAACTCCCCCCTTAATGACGAGCACAAATACGACCAGCAGCAACGCTATTCCGGGCTACGACAGCGGCCCCGGTAACGGCGGAGCAGGGGGTGCTAAGAATCGCTGGCAGATGCACGGCTGTCATACCAAACGACGACTGGCCCTGGTAACGCACAACGTGCGCACAATGAGGACTGACGAGAAGATTGCTGAGCTGGAGGAAGAGTTGAGTAGGTTGCGCTGGGATATTATGGGGTTATCTGAAGTCCGTAGAGAGGGTGAGGACACGATTACCTTAAAATCCGGCAACCTGCTTTACTATCGGGAAGGTGACCAACGGTCCCAAGGTGGTGTCGGCTTTCTCGTTCACAAGTCCCTCACTAACAACATTGTTACCATCGAAAGTGTGTCAAGCAGGGTTGTATATCTAATACTCAGAATATCCAAGAGGTATTTGCTGAAGGTTATTCAGGTATACGCACCGACTTCGTCGCACCCAGATGATGAAGTGGAGACTATGTATGAGGACATAAGTCGGGCCATACATATTTCTAAGACTCACTTTACTGTTGTTATGGGGGACTTTAACGCAAAGTTGGGTAAAAAAAGCGTTGATGAGCTGAGGGTGGGGCAATTTGGATATGGGCAACGGAACCCTAGGGGCCAGAGGCTGGCTGACTTTCTGGAGAAAGAGGAACTCTTTATGATGAACTCTTTCTTCCAGAAGCCGCCTCACAGGAAATGGACCTGGATGAGCCCCGATGGTTTCACGAAAAATGAGATAGACTTCATCATGACCACCGAGAAACGAATATTCAATGATGTCTCCGTGATCCACAGGGTGAAAACCGGTAGTGATCACAGAATCGTAAGAGGCACATTAGATATTAACGTTAAACTCGAAAGGTCCCGCCTGATGAAGTCTACACTCCGACCTACTCGTGCCAATATCCAAAACCCCGAGAACTTTCAACTAGAGCTCTCAAATCGTTTTGCTTGCCTGGAGAACTTGGCGTTGGTGGACGAGATCAACAACGGGCTCGTAGAAACTGTCCAGACGGTGGGTGCTAAGTTCTTTAGACCCTGCCGTTCAAATAGACCACAAAAATTCTCCGATCACACTCTAAATCTCATGGCCGAACGACGCTCGCTAAGACTGCAGTCTTCCGATGATGCAGAGTCATATAGGCGACTCAATAGACAAATTTCGAAATCTCTGTGGCACGACATCCGTCTCTTTAATACTAAACATATTAAAGAGACAATAGAGCAGAATAAAGGCTCCAAAGTCTTCGCGAGAAATTTGTCTATTGGGCAAAGCCAGTTGACAAAGCTGAAGAGAGAAGACGGCAGTATAGCGTCGACCAAGGCAGAGGTATTAGAGGAGATCGAAGGGTTCTATGGACAGCTATACGCCTCGGTCGCTAAGCCTGTTAGCAGCGCGGCTAAAGACCCAAGAGCCAAGCTGACCCGACACTTCACTGAAGATATCCCGGACATCAGCCTGTACGAGATTAGAATGGCCCTGAATCAGCTTAAGAACAACAAGGCGCCGGGTGATGACGGTATCACAACAGAGCTTCTGAAAGCGGGTGGAACACCGGTACTAAAAGTCCTTCAGAAGCTTTTCAATACCGTCGTCCTCGAGGGCGTAACGCCAGAAGCATGGAACAGAGGCGTGGTGGTGTTGTTCTTCAAGAAAGGTGACAACACCTTATTGAAGAACTACAGACCCATCTCGCTCCTGAGCCATGTTTATAAGCTGTTTTCAAGGGTCATTACGAACCGTCTCGAACGCAGGCTTGATGAGTTCCAGCCTTCCGAACAAGCCGGTTTCCGAAAAGGCTACAGCACCGTAGACCACATCCATACGCTGCGGCAAGTTATACAGAAGACAGAAGAGTATAACTTGCCATTTTGCTTAGCGTTTGTGGACTATGAGAAAGCCTTTGATTCAGTCGAGACATGGGCTGTGCTGGAGTCTCTCCAACGATGCCGTATTGACTATCGGTACATCGAAGTGTTGAAGTGCTTGTATAATAACGCCACTATGTCGGTCCGAGTACAGGAAGAGAGCTCCAAGGCGATCCCTTTAAAAAGAGGCGTAAGACAGGGAGACGTAATATCTCCGAAACTGTTTACTGCCACCTTGGAGAACGCCTTCAAGCTCTTGGAATGGAAAGGATTCGGCATCAACATCAATGGCGAATACATCACTCACCTTCGGTTTGCTGACGATATCGTAGTCATGGCAAAATCGATGGAAGAGCTCAGCACGATGCTCGCAGACCTAAATCGAGTTTCTCAACAAGTGGGTCTGAGGATGAACATGGACAAGACGAAGGTCATGTGTAATTCCCTTGTTATACCCACTCCAATTTCTGTTGAGAGCTCGGTTCTTGAAGTTGTTGACTCGTACGTCTACCTAGGACAAGTAGTCCAGTTAGGTAGGTCCAACTTCAAGAAAGAGGTCAATCGCCGAATCCAACTCGGCTGGGCAGCGTTCGGAAAATTGCGTAGCATCTTCTCGTCCGACATACCTCAGTGCCTCAAGTCGAAAGTGTTCGACCAATGTGTGTTACCAGTGATGACTTATGGCACTGAAACGTGGTCTCTCACTATGGGCCTTATAAATAAACTTCTAGTAGCCCAACGAGCTATGGAGAGGGCTATGCTCGGAGTCTCTCTGCGAGATCGAATCAGGAATGAGGAGATCCGTAGACGAACCAAAGTTACCGACATAGCCCAGAGGATTGGCAAGTTGAAATGGCAGTGGGCAGGGCACATAGCACGAAGGACTGATGACCGATGGGGTCGAAAGGTCCTCGAATGGAGACCACGTTCCGGCAAGCGCAGCGTAGGACGTCCACCCACAAGGTGGACAGATGACCTTGTCAAGACCGCAGGATCGCGCTGGATGCAGGCCGCTACCAACCGGTCTTATTGGAGGTCTATGGGGGAGGCCTATGTCCAGCAGTGGACGTCCTATGGCTGATGGATGATGATGAAGATTACAGCAGATACTGTGGTGGAGTTGTGACACAATCCGTATCTACAGAGAAAATAGGACCATGTCTTTTTTGGGAGTTGGTTGAGGAAAAACTTAGGCACGTCAAGGTTCCTTTGATCTAAAGCAGGAACTATATTATGCTAACTAGCAGTTCGTGTCGAACTGAGATCTCGGGTCGATATTAGGTTCACATTTGAACTACTTAGTAGCGATTTCGCTGACACGGTGTTCTATGTGTCTGAGATCTCATCTCACTTCTTTCAGGCGATTGGATGAACCTTCGATTAGATACAATATACATACGAGTAAATGTCTAGTTTCGCAATACGAAAAATGACACCTTGAAAACTAGGGTTAGATCAAGTGTAAGCCTGGTTCGCTGTCAGTCGCTCCGTGATCGCGTCGGTGTCACGACGTCTAAATGTGATAAAACACTTTAGCAAATGTCATCAACGTTATTGCGGAATGATAAGGCAAATTCAAATTTATTTGTATCCCTGATTTTTAACGAGACACGACATTTATGTATAACTGGTCGAAGTCTGTCACAGAAATTTATCATCATCATCATCATCAGCCCGTAGTCGCCCACTGCTGATCATAGGCCTCTCTTCTCGTACGCCACTCATCCCGGTCCTGTGCCAATCTTGTCCAGGTTAGACCCGCGACATAAACTTAACAGAACTTACTCAGCAAAAACTTTCTCTTGCGCTTCAGGGTGCGATCCCAGCAGCAGTAGCGTAAACATCAAAACGTTAGCTGAAGTGTCATGCCCACCAACTATCATGGTGTCGACGTGGTCTCTGATCTCTCTGTCGGTGAACACTCCATGCTCCATCGAAAGTTCAAGAAGGAGGTCGAGGAACGGCTTGAACTTGATTTTGCTTCCTGAAAAAAAAGAGCAGTTCTGTCTATGAGTCTTTTTTTATTTATAGGGTTCAGTAACAGTTCCAATTTTCTTTAGATTAGAAATTAACTTTTCTTACCCTAAGTTTATAAAATCCTTTCTAAGTACATAAAGTCATTAATATAAAGTCAATAATGTTCTTAGTAAGTGTTCTTTAGCGGTTTTAATGAATCCAAAAGTAGGTAATTGAAGTTATGTTTCGAGTACTTTTTAAATAATACTCAAGACATTATAACGAAATGAGGAACGTAATAAACCATTATAACCTGTTATTTTTTCATTGTTGTTCACATCAATGGGGGGTTTGCACTTCATTTCAGATTTTCTTCTCTGCAAAACCTGAAAGATAATACCACACATTGTTTCATACAAAAATCTTAAAACTACTACCGTATCATATAGAATTACAGACATCAGATACCAAAGTTACACCATAATAAGGATTTATTTTAAAAGATTTTGGTTGGGACCTTGAAACTGAGCAAAGTAGACCAAGAGGTTGCATAGAGGCATAACACAAGGTTCAGCGGTAACAAAGAAACAATTATTTTAAGTTTAAATCTTTTAAATGTTATTACAATCATTATTACCGGTGGTCCTACTACTTAGTCCTACTGATAGTAGCAGTAGGTAATTTAGTACTACTGATAAAATTCGTTATCTGAGAGACCACTTTTTTAAAGTAATAAAACCAGAACAGAACTATGAAACAGAAAAAGCCTATAGAGAGAGCAGCAGAAGCAGTGGAAGAGCATTGTGAAGGAAAATCTGAGGAGCTTGGCAAGCTCACATCTTAGCGAAAGGAGGCTAGTGATAGATCGAAATGAAAGAAAATTGTTGAAGAGGCCAAGGCTTACAGAGTTGTAGCTCACGAAGAAAAATAATGCACAATCAGTAAAATTGTGGTGAGACAACAAATCATCATAATTTTACTTACTGTCTCCGACATGTTATGCAAAATCTTTAAGCAATCGTCTTGTGTTTTCTTCACGGAGCTGTATCTAAATGTATAAGGGCTATGGAGCCAGAACTTCTGGAAGCGGTCCACCATTGTATAGAAGATCACTTCTGCAGCTTCCACGTAGCGACTGTTGAGGTTTTGGTCACTGAAGTCGACTCCTAGTGCAGTTACTGATAAAAAAGATTGGGTTAATATCGGACCACTGTGGTTACTGAGCGTTTTTTATTTAAGCTATTTTGCCTGTTTATGCTTTTTAAAAGCTTAGAAGAAATTAGAAGCAAACAGCTTAACATTAGGCTAAAGGACGTGACTTGTGTTCTTCTAAAGCCGCATGTTTACTGACCGGGCATACCTCACCAGGTAAACTTCTGTCTTAGTCTGGGGCGTGGTAATCTTAGCAGCTAAAGCGAATGGAAGCGTTCCTGGCGAGGCATACTCGATTAGATTGGCTTAAGGCATGTCATCTGTGTCTAGCAGTCACCATCAGCCGATTAGCAGTTCAATGGAATTAAATAAAAACATAGTGTAAAGCTTACGGCAAATAGTCTCGAGCGCGTTATGCCTTGTATAGGTCCAGTGGTCGAAAGGCCCTTTTCCGACTTCAACTTCCAAATCATTGACAAGTTTCCTGGACTGGCTGTTGAAGACTTCCAAGAAACCGTCCAAGACCACTTGGCTGAACGCTGGTTGGAGCAACTTGCGATGGACTCTCCAAATTGACACTGACAAAGAGAAACCGACATCAAAAGCTTTTTTATTTCACACATGGCAGCCTGACAAACAAGTAAACTGGCCACCTGATGGTAAACAATTACCGTCGCCTATGTGTAACCACTCGGAAGTAACACTTGTGGGACTTCATTCTACACTTTGCAGGAGAGTGTGAATGTTTTGATCATATTTGAAAATGTACAAAAGAGATGGCAAAAATGAAAACAACTTACGGTCTCCAGTAACCAATCCTTCACCAAGCCATGGCTTTGCAAAATCATAGAATTTGTCTTTCTGCATGCACGTATTTGCCACTGTAAGGGCGTGGTCAGGATCTGTTACAACTGAAATAATCAAACGGGAAAAATTAGAGAAATATTAAAAAGATGTTAAACAGAGTTATTATCGAATATAAAAACACAATTTATTGCATTCCTATTCAGTTCGCGCTATGCGTGAAGTTTAGATAAGCTACTTACTTTGTAGGACCGGGGATGTTGATAAAACACCCCGGTGTCCTTCTTATTTTATTCCTCGAGGTAGACAGCGAAGGATCGGAGTAAAACACGCCCGTTCGGAATAAACATGTATTTTCTAACGTTAATTTACAATCATCCGTCTGTCGTTATTGTTAGCCAGATTGTACTAGTTTCTACATTAGGGATGGGGCGCGCGCGCCAGTCTATAACGGTCGACTATTTGCTAGTGAGGTGCGCGCGACCCATAGATAATTAATCCTAACTAAATGAGATAAAATAGGTGCGTTCACAGAACGCCACAACTTCATTGAGAGCTACAGTCTATTACAAATTGTCAGTAATTTAAGTCTGTCTCTAAAACTGTGTTCAGGCGTGAGACAGTCAATTTTAATTATGTACTGTGCCTATTTTCAATTTGTAACTATCGATTTTATCGATATTAGGTACTTACTTAACGTACATGTAGTATTTACGTAATACACTTATTACGTGTAATGTACCTGTCATAGCTAATTGAAAAAGACTATAGTTTAAAATCAATTGCGTTTTTTATCTAATAGACAAACAAGTAATTAAATAAACTGGCAGACAGCAAACGCCAAATTAATAAAATTCCGTTTCTTCTATCGTGAATTGAATTATTATTTAAAATCAAACGCAAGCCTATTTATAACAAATTGCACTAAATCAAGATTGAGGGTAGATGCAAAAAAATACTGAAATGGCAAATATTCGTACCGTAAGCAGTTCGGGGTCCTATAGACACAGACACGACACCACCGATGTTGTAGCTCTTACTTGCCAGGTCGTTTATAGATCGCCATAGATCTAGAAAGGAGAATTATATTTCTATAGTAAAACCAGGTCAAACATATTAAATAGAGTTGAATTTGTCCATAGAGAAGTATTACTTATTTTTTCCGATACTGTGCCAGGATCGGCCACTACCTTCACAATGTGATCCGATCACCGAGCTGAAGGCCCGGTGTTGACCTTCCGTGGCCACCTTTCTGTGACAGCTTTGGACCGTCGTCTATCATCTCTTTTGGCTAAGAATATCGATGTTACTAGTTTTTTTGCGCTAGGCGCGGACAGCACGCATCCTGTAGGGAGTTCTAGATAACACAATTGTGAAAAGCGCCATCTAGTTTTATACAACTAAAACAATTAGGAGATTATCAATTTATTACCAACGTGGTTTAGGTAATCATCACACATAATATTAATATTTCATCATCATCATCATCTCAGTCAGGAAGAAACCCACTACTGGACAAAAGCCTCATCCAATGATCTTCACAACGACCGGTCTTGCGCTGTTCGCATCCATATTTGGCCATTTCATATCATATCATATTTATCCATATCAGTTTGGGCCAGATAATATCTTTTCATGCCATAGGAAAGAGGGAGAAAAGAGCTATGTCCAGCTGTAGCCTGACGTAACGTAATGACTTAACTCACAGCAGCTATCTCCAATAAGCAAAGGCGCATGTCCAAGTATAGGCCAGCCGCCCGGCATTGAAGGTGGTTGTAAAGATCTGTCCTGTTTCTGGAGCCACAGCCAAAAGGCTGCCAACGCGATGCATAGAAGTACCAACACGATCATCCTCACTCATTTATACAGTAACTGGAATAAAAGTATTTGTTTATTATTAATCTTATGTGAAGAGTTTTCTAGATAGTGTAAATTCGCGGGGCGCCTGCTCGCGTGTCTTTATTTAAAGTACCTGGATGGCCGAGCTTTGCTCGGTATTTTTTTTTTTTTTTAATTGTGTTTTTTGGATAATAAACAATTGATTTTAGTCTAACCTCAAAGCAAACACTCATTGACTTCGTGTTACTTAACAACGCCATCTGCTGTTGTGTCGTAGCAATTAGTTGCTCACAAAAAATAGTAGGTAGTATTATTATTCGCCAATAGATGTCAGGAAGAGTCATATTTTTCAGTTGAGATTGATTATCGATAAAACACGAATAAAATGATATTTTCTAAAAATGATTCCTAGCTAGATCGAATTATCGCCCCCGAAACCCCCTATATACTAATTTGTATGAAAATCGTTGGAGCCGATTCCGAGATTCCAATTATATATATATATATATATACAAGAATTGCTCATTTAAAGGTATAAGATATGAAAAATATTATGAGCGGCGGTAAATGGCGCAGGCATGTGCAATGTGCACGGTGCGTGCTTTTCACCGTGATCCACAAAAACAAGGTCTAGCATTCCGGGAGCTGACACGTAATGACGTCACTCGTCACCGTCTCTGTCAAACTCCCACGTGACCGGAATGCTCTGGCGGAGTATAATTATATTCCATGGTTTTTACAAGTTCGACGGGAGGCGGACGCACGAAACAGACGATTAGTTGTAACGCACACCCGAAAAGTTAATCTTTTTATTTTAGAACTATGTGTAGGTATTCTCTAGTCTACTTTCTATTTTCTCCCTTATGGCTTCAGGCAGTTTCGATTAACTTTGAAAGTATTGTAATATCTCAACAGATTAAAAAGATCGACTTACTATTGGGAGAATTACTACAAAAGTTATAGACCGCGTCGTTATAAAAGCGAAACAAACTGTAAAGGACGTACGAGCACTTCTTTTATACCTTCTTGAAAACATTGCCCTTCAAGTATTAATGTGCTATTTATGAACAACGAATACGCAATTTACAGAATTGCCTAAGCTGGCCGAGTTGCTAGCTGGGCTGGTTTGGTTTAGTTGGCAGAAGGGGAAATGCTAAAAGATCCCAAGCAGGTCAATTGAGAACGTACATGACAATGTGTTCTCAATTGACCCGCTTGTTCCCGGGTTGTTCTAATTTGCCCTACCAAGTCTCCCTGGTGGGGGAAATAGTATAGTAGGTATAAAAAAACTTTGTAGACGCCTATTCTCCAATAATCCTTTATGGCGCGACAAAGTACACTTATTTAAAATTTGATTATTATCTTGAAACACTTCCTACTTAATTTAGGGCGAGTAGCTCATTATGGAGTCAAGGCGACGTCGAAGTGGCGTCTAAGCGACGTGGATGCTTGCACTCACTGAAAATAAGGCGCGAGCGTCTATGGCTCATTCTTACATTTTAATTCATGCAATATCCCAGCTTAGGTCCAATTCCAACTAACCCGGCTGTAACACTGTATCTTAAGAAAATTGCCCTCAATACCATAAATAACAAGGAACTTCATTAAAAGAAAAACAAAAAACCCGACTGCAAAATGTTGTACCCTATGTCACTTCCACTGTCAAGACAATTCAAATGACACCTAACATGTTACACTACTCAATGACCTGCTTGCCCGCCAGCCTGATCTCGATTTGTTCTTCTCGGGAAACCGTATTATGTTGCTAAATTGCATTAGACACTTACCAGATGTGTGTTTTTATTCTTAAGTTTGACACAAAAACGATTTGGTGCCAACTGTTAGTTAGTTAGTATCAGTTAGTTAGTAGTGTAAGTTTATGCAATAAATAAATGAATATCGAAATCCATGAAACTGTTTAGGCTGTGAGGCGTACCAAAGAAACCTCATACATACAAAACACTTAAAAAACTTATCGCTCCTTCTGCGCAGTCAGGTAAAAAGCCAGATCTTTTCAACCTAAATACCTTATCAATGCCAAATTTAAAATATTCAGTTGCAACAGCATGCATTTATCAATCAATTGTTCCATTTATCAGTTTCCTTCGTCGATGATCACACTTCCATGTTTTGCAATGCTTTTTTTCATAACTGAGTGGTTTTCAGTGCGTGCGGGCCGTGCTGGCGGATTATAATATTAGTCACGGAAATTTTTGAACGGGGGAAAGCGAGGTCTATGAGTGTACTCGGACAAATCAGCATTTGTTTGTCCGACGGTAATTGTACTAGTGATACGATCTTCATGCAATTTTGCAGGCAAGTAGGTCATGCAGATGTGATTTATGAGCTCGAATAATAAGAATAATACGAAAAGATAAAGTATTGGTATATCTTGGATAGATTAAACTCTGCTCTTGCTCATCGACATCAGTGTTTCCTTGGTCCATATTTGTACAACAAAGCTGGTAGAATCATAAATAATCTAAAACATCTAAATAGTAGACATGCTAAATTAGCTGTCAATATTTAGCTAGAGAACTTAAATTATGATGATACAGAAAAAATACTTCTTGTTTTAAAATAAAACTAATTTTTAAAAATTTCACTGCATATATTTCATTCACAAAAATGAAGGAATATAGTCACCTGCAGCACAAGAGTATTTATGTTCTTAGTGTAGGTGCTACAAGACAAATTTACAAATGTTACCCCTATATTTTTAAGGTTTATCTGTAAGTAAAATTTGTAAGCTTTTTATTAATAAATTTGATTTGATTTGAATGTAAACCTCGAATGTAAGTGAAGATAAGGTCGCGAGGTCACTGTTCGACGCGAACTACTAGTTATTTACAGTTTTTTTCAAAGCCGAGAAATGTTTTTATTTCACACGTCGCCGCCATTCGGCAAGAAAAACAATACTTTCACAGGTATAAAATTACCTAATATAATTATGATATGAAGATTTGCAATCAGCGGTAAGTTGCTGTACTAAAAATACAAAGGCTCAGCAAAAATATTATTTTGATCCTTAAAATACATACATATATGTTTCAGTACCAAACATAAGAATAAACGGAAATAGTTGCAAAACGTCCCCTTGCCATAATGTCCCTATCCTAGAATGAATCCTTCCCAAAATTTAATGCCAATTATTACGAAATATTACGGTTCCAACGGAAGACCAGCGCCGGTTTTCTACAGCAGCCAGCATTATGCTGAGCTGGGACCGGTTTGTGGAAAAAACTATGCTTTTTTTAAATTGCGTAACTTTTATTTTATTTTATTAAGTTTCTTTTGGTATTTGCTACAATTAAATATTTGCCTATTTGCCTATAAATATCTGCCAAGTTTTACACATTTACCAGGGTTCCGCATCAAAACTAAAAACCCATAAGTATTGTTTTGTCATATCCGTCTGTAATACTTATGCTATAACTTATTTATTTTATATAGCTATCGACTAGGGCAGACTATTCGGGCCGATTTCGCTTAACTCGCATTTGGAATATTAAACAGTCGTGTACTTCTAGGGCCTTACTTATAAAACGCTGCTTAAAGTTAAGTAACATTAGTTGTGTGCACTTAGGATTGTAGAAATAATATAATAAATAGAAACAACGACTATATTTGGAACCCACATAATCTACAATGAGTGTGGAACCCTAAAAGCAGGAGTGTTAGATAATATTGTCAACGATATTGTCAGATATGATGATATCCTCTTATGGTGGAAATTCCGCCAAAACGCACTAAGCGTTTCAAATCAACTTTCTTGTAAGAACTGCAGAGGTGTGGAACTCGTTGCTTGCGTCCATCTTTCCACCTAAATACAATCCGGGGAATATTCAAGAGTAAAGTGAATAGGTTTCTCTTATGCAAGCGTGATACACCTTCGATCACGTCGACGCTTCCCATCAGGCGAGTCAGTGGTCAAACGCATGCCTAGTCTGTTGAAAAAAAAATGATCAAAAAATAGAACCTATAACTTTTTGAACCTCAAAAATTATAAATACTAAAATGAATAAACGGTTATGCCCTACTATGACAGTTAGCTATATTTAGAAGTAAAAGCCCTAATGCTTTCTGCGATTTCTCGACGATTTCTCGAAGACGAAGGGTGTCAGGCTCCCTAAATCAAAAGAACGAGTGGTTATGACTCTGCTTCAGACAGGATAACACGATAGACGGAACCCGAATCGTGTAATGTAGGTAATAGGCACTATAAATATCACTAGGCGCTATAGGAATCATTTTGGAGCAATTTTTTCAGACTTTTCCCATTTCAAATATTCATCATCATCCTAACAGTCTTTTACTGCAGAAACACCGAACTACGTCGAGGAAGATCGAGCACTTATCCACCACGATATGTCAGACAATGATTTCAAATTAATTTAATTTCTAACTTGATAATAATAATATTAAGAAAAAGTAGGAAATTAAGAAGAAAAATATCATAAATATTACTTTTATATTTTTATATTAAGAGGGCCGCGACGCTCTGAAATTTCCATACAAACGCGCTACTTAAATTTCTTGAAAACCATTTGTCAGATTATGATGAAATTTAGCATGTGCAATTAAATTAACAAAATCTCCACCCCTATTTTCTACACCCCTTCTTCACCCCTATTCTTGGTTTTTTTTAAAACGTTCTTAAGCTAAAATAGAGCTATGAAAAATATCCACATTTTTAAGGGGTCACTTTTGACTGATTTCAATAGGTAGACAAAACAAATCAAAAATTCCATTACATAGGGAGGTTGTCTACATCATTAGCTGTTAAATGAATCCATAATATTATACAAGGGAAATTCTTAGTTATTTAAGAATGATTACAGAACTGCAAAAGTTATTTAAAAAATTGAAATTGCACTTTGTCATTCTGTAGGTAAGTTTAGAGGCTCGTCAGTATCATTACTCGCCCTCTTCGCTCGTCTTCTTCTTCTAAACGAAATGGCTATAGAATACCTTAAGCTAATGAGAAGTTAGTCTAGGTCGCCTAGGTCGAAGTTAGTTAGGTCGCGGGCTCTTAATTAATAAAATTATAAAGTTTTTTTTTTAAATAATGCCTACAAAAAAACAAACCTGTCTACGTATTCTATTCTGGACCTGGATTTGTACATGATAAGGTATGTTTTCCATGGCAACCCCCACACACGAAAATCTAGTATAGACTGTGCGTGTCGTTGTGAGTTATTCTCTTTACACGTGTTCAAGTACCTACTCTCCATGTTTAAACCAGCCTATAGGCATTGCATGTTCGTGTCTAGAAATCTAGTACGCATACATATTACACATTAATACTGATTTATTAACCACTGACGCTGCATTTAAAACTTGCTAGAAACATTTCAAGTACTTTCAAGTTCAGGGCTAATACACTGTTTTACTCTATTATTTCAGCCCGTTCGACAACAAACAATTTAAATACATACACTGGTCTATAATCCTAACTAATATTATAAATACGAAAGTGAGTTTGTTCATTTGTAACGCTACTACTCTACCGATCGTCATAAAAATTTTGCATACACGTTTTCTGGGTTACAGAAAAGGACATAATTATGGTACTTTTTATCAAAAAAAAAAAAAAAAAAAAAACAGTTTCTGTGGGACCGCGGGGCGCCGCTAGTTACTGTATATTACTTACGTTTCTTCTTTTGAAGGAACACGGAATCCTAAAATTAAAATAAGACAAATTGTTTTTTTTTCCTAATCTTTTGGCTTAGTTTAGTAAATGGCACATCCAAAAGAAACTAAACAGAGTCTTTACACATTATACACATTATACATTACAAGGTTTACAGTAACCGTTTGTCTAAGAAGTTTGAGAATTCAATGAAGTCAAAGAGCTCGAGTGGTTGAAAAATATATTTGCTTATTACTATTAAAACGGCACAAGGAAACTTCATTGATTAATCACTTAGAAACACATTGTTACACATTACAAAATTACAAAAAAAAATAATTATAAAATTGGAAATAACATTTAGTCATCATAAACACAAGTCAAAAACAAAAAAAAACAGGCTAACTCACCTTGATTCCTGTTCGCTTTCCACTATGACACTGCCGCGCCAGCGCCGTCCACCTTGTAAGGGTCTGGTGACCACTTTTAGCCAACTTCGCATTGACTAAATGATTTACTTTGCCATCTTGTCTAGAAAAAGACGACGAGCGAAGAAAACAAGTAAAGATAATGACAAGTCTCTAAAGTTATCTACAGAGTGACAAAGTGCAATCTCAATAATTTTTTAATGAGTTTTGCACTTCTCTAATCATTCTTAAATTCCTAAAAATTTCACTTGTACTATAGAATAATTTTATTTTTAAACTTATAATATTGAAAACCTCATTATGTAAAGGGATTTTTGATTTGTTTTGTCTATCTAATAAATAAATCAGTCAGAGTGACCCCTTACTAAAGCGGCTTATTACTTTACTTACCTACTAACTTATTTGCAGCTAAGGATGTCATAACTTTATGTTAAATACATTTTATTGTTTGTTTTCTTTTCTTCCATAGAATTTTTAACTAAATCGAAAAAGACAATACACTGTTTAACTATTCTGGGGCTATTTATGTTATATTCTACAGCATTAGTAGTAAGGAGGTAAGTGTGTCAACAACATTACCATCATCAGATATAGCCCGCAGCTGAGGATCAGAGCGCTATGCTCAGCTGTCACTTGGATGACGAAAACAACGACCTCCTTTCAAGTAGTGTACTAGAAGAAAACTTCTTGTACAGGCAAATTCAAATTTAACAGCTGTGAAGTTAGGCGCGAAACGCAACGCAGCGCGGAGTAGCGAGAACGAAGGCTCGCGCGGGCGTCAAATAGGCAAGATGCCGCAAAAACTCGCTTGCGGCGCACTTCACAGCCGTCATTAAGTTTGAACCAGTCTGTACGCCACGTATTGTTCTTATTATGAACCATTTTTACTCTTTTACTAGTTAACGTTTTGTAGCCTCGGAAACTTCGATCTATCTAATCGAAGCCCGGAATAGTTATATAATGTTTAGTATCTTCCTTTCTTTCAAAGTTTTACTCGATCAAGAAACACACTGTATAACTATAACCATTCGGAATAGTCATACAGTGTGTTTTTCGATGTGTGGCTATAGAATGTTTATTAATAAGATAGTTAGAATGGCTATCCCTGTAACTTTGTTTTTCTCTCTCGCGAAAACACTAATTGAGTGTTTAATAAACCTGTACGAATGAAGTCACCGGTTAGCGGTTGCTGAGTTACCAATGACAGCTTGGCCGGATTGTCCGACTGTCTGGATGAATTTGGTACAACATACACGTACGAGCATCCGTTTTGCGCGTACATCTTTCACTTGGTGTGGGGTGACTGTTATTTTTGTGTTTGAGAGGAATGCATCGGCATCCGTACAAATACTCAATTTCTTTCTATCTTTCTACGATTGAGGATATTTTGCATTTGTTTTGCTTAACAACATGTTATTGGTGAAGCGATGATAGCCTAGTTGGAGAAGGCTCGCCTTTTAAGCCAGAGGGAGCGGGTACGATCCCAGCCGAAGGCACGCGTCAATTTGTTCATATGTGAACATTTGTGCGAACTTCATGTCATTTGCTACGTAACTGGAGCCCGGTGTATGGCGACAGGCTCGCCTCCTGTCACATTTGGGACAGAATATCGTCCGGCATAGTGTAGGTGTTGTATTAAACTTCTGCCAGCCTCATTGAGGGAAAGGCGTGACGATATGTTATGTTATATTATTGGTGACAATTGGATTTGCCTGCAACAAAATAAAAACAAATGTTTTTGTTCTATTCAGTAAACCTAAGGATTGCAATGGTTTTCAGCATTACATAATTACCAAACTAAATTAAAAAGAAGTCCTAAATTTCTTGAATACCTTGTCACATGAGACTTTGGGTATGACCAGAATAATCGATAGAAGAAATGCGTCTTCTTACGTAAGGAAGGGAATGCAACACCCGTTGATCTGATTATTTTGTCGGTCTCACTTTCTTTTATACTTAATATAATTGATTGTAGAACTAGTTAACTAAGTATACAATAATATTATAGTTTTACAATTTAAACACGTGTTTACAATCCTGCAAATATACTGTTTATTGTTATAACTAGCAAATATAATTATATTATCGTAGTACACACGTGTACGCTTACCCCTTACTAATCAACGTTGTATAATAGTTATACAGTGTTTTGTATTATTCTTTCTTTTAAAATTTTCAACTTGATCGTAAAAGACAAAACAATGTATGACTATTCCGAGGGCATATAAACTAGTAATATCTTTTGTTTCAAGATTTTTATATCAATTAGATAATGGTTATTTTAAATCTAGCTGAAGCTATTGCTTGAAGTTCTAAATAAAATTGAAACTAGCGTTTGAAGAAAGTTCAATGTTTCAATTTTATTTGATTGAAACAGTTACTATTAAACTTAATACTTATCTTAAAAAATCGTAACTTAGTAGCAGAATTGTAAGCCAACGTATGCTTGAATGTTTTTACTAGTCGTTTCAAGTTATATTAATCTATTATTATGGTTATTGTATGACTAATAAACTAAGTTAATGTAATGATATCTGACGTAGTAGCAGAGTTGGAAACACACGTACGCTGATTTACTTTACTAGTATCTTTCGTCAATCTAATCACACTAATATTTTGAAGGCGAAAGTTAGTGAGTGTGTAAGTATGTATGTTTGTCTCCTCTTCACGCTCTAACGGAAAAACGGGCTTTGATGAAACTCGGCATGGATGTAGCTAAACCCTGGATTAACACATATGCTATTTTGTAACCGCAGGTAAAACCACGGGGCGCAGCTAGTCCATTATCAATAGGCGCACCTAGTGAGCTAGTAACAAATTTCGCAATTAAGTAGCATGATTGTGAGAACGTATCAGCGCCTGAAATATTTTTATTATTTCGTTGTTGTAAGTTTTATAAATAGCTTTTCAGAAAATTTGAATTCTTGAGGCGTTTCAGAGAGTTTGTTTGAGAGCACGTTTAAGGGAATGATTGTTTAGGAAATCGTAGATTTAGATTTAGTTGGACATAATGGAACCCTGAAGTTTTGTAACGTAAATTTTTGTAAGTGCATGCATGATAATGTTTACCTAATAGTTGGAAGTAAAACAGAAGCTAAAATAATGATGATTTGATGTCAAATCATACTGGCAGCTCAATTTCAAGACGAAAATATTCAAAGACATTATCGCTATGTTTAACATGAACTGGTTTTTACTATTAAACCATTTTATTTCACCAAGAAATAAAAGTAGAATAACATAGAAATAATATCACTGACCTAGACAAAATCTATGGATGCCTTAATTTTTAACGATTTCTAACGTGCAAGCCTAAGTGCAATTAAGTGACAGTTTTCCAACACAATGTCACCTCTTACAAACGCAATAATTAAAATGTACCGCGAGCCAAAGCACATGCATCGACGAAGATGGCCACCACGCATTCTGATAACACCTCACGTATTAATGCTCGTATATAAACCAAGCCCTGGACTACGTTGGCATACATTGTGACCGTTTATCGGACGGCAGTCAGTCGCTTCGGCCGTCAAAAATTTAGTGACAGTGATCATGGCAAAATTAATAGTGCTTCTATCTGTGATAGCATTTGCCAATGCCTACTCCGCATCCAACTTAGCAAAAAACATTTACGATGAATGTTTGAGCCAATATTCAGTAGAATGTGTGAAACCAAGGACCCTGCAGTGGATTTCTCAAGTGGCTAACGATGATGAGATCAAAATTACTGATGATTTATGGATTGTGAGGACAGGAACTTTGGAAGATGCTGAAGTTGACCCGAGGATGGCAAAGGATCCCACTATGGCGCTGTTTGACAAAGTTGATGGTTTCCTTCAAACTCATACGCTAAGAGTGAAAGTGCCTGAAGAAATCTCAAGGAGTGCTGCCTCCGAGTACGTGCCGAGGTCGCTACTGGCTGACCTTCCTTCAGAGCTGGATATGCCTTTGGATGGAGAAGAAGAAGTTTCTACCTTCGAGGGAAGGAAGAAGAAGATCAAGCTTCCCAAGCCTTTGAGAATCAAGAGCAGTTAGTAAAATCTAACCAGATTACGTTCTCTTAGAAATCCAACACCTTAGTTGTTATAATAACGAAATGTTTCTTTTTCAGAGCATGGTTTCATCAAGAAGATTATTCTGCCTTTCCTCCTGGGACTGAAATTCAAGGCTTCAGTGCTGGTACCCCTCGCTCTCGCCCTCATCGCTCTTAAGACCTGGAAGGCTCTGACTCTTGGTCTTATCTCTCTTGTTCTATCTGGTAAGAATCCAGTCCAAAGATAAAATACAAAAAGAACATTTCCCCAGAAAATTGATAACCCTACTTCCTATTTCCATCCGACTTTACTTTGTATTTTTGGGTATTAGGGTGATTTGGGTGATTTTCTAAACCACACAACTCGATTAAATAGATTTGGTTAACATTTACAAAAGAAGTAGCTTAACCCTGCATTATTACATAGATTATGTTTTGTTCCAAAAAATATCCCCAATGTAGCAAACTACGAGTACAAAAAGCAAAGGGACATTTTACAATTTGCAGTGGGTACTCTAGGTGAGTTAGCGTGCTGAATAAGGATGTTGTGATTATAGTTAGACAGCAATCCATTTTATTTCTATCGCGTGGGCACTGCCTCGCCCAAGTTAGCATACAAAAACAAATTGGATAACGTAATGACCGCTAAAAACCAAATAGCAAAGTGCAACCACGGACCGCAGCTAGCGGAAAATAATTAATTTCTTGCATTGTTAACAGGTGCTATGGTCATCTTCAAGTTCACGAAGCCCAAGGTCGTGAACTACGAAGTCATCCACTACCCGCAACACCACGTAGAACACCACGTAGACCACCACGCTCCCGCCTGGGACTCACACGGACCCTACCAGGCTCGCTCCTACGAAGACGCCCACGAAATCGCATACTCTGGCCAAATCTAAACCACCAAACAAATTAGCTTTAAAAACGACGGACCTCTGACTAATTTATTTATTTATTAAATTATTTATTATTACGTTGTAAATAAAAACATGTAAATTAAGTTTCAAATTTAACCGTGAGTTATGATTTATTTGGCCCTAACTAATTGAAAACGAATCTTTGCGAAATTCCACACGCACTTTAACTGTATACATGTTAAAGTGACATCATAAACATTTTAGTGGTAAAAAAACGTTTTTACTATCATTATCGATAGCATTATGACTGTTAAAAAGTTTAGAAAAGGATTCCTTATTATTTTTTCTAAGCCGTTCGAAGGAAATTTCATTAGTATTCAATGTAGGTACAAGTACGGGTGCAGTATTATCAAGCAGCATGTCCGTGTTGTGAATAATATTTAAATGATTACTTTCTAAACTTCCGATTGCAAAACTTTATTATTCAATTTCTCTTTCAAATATATCATTATGAGTGTCAGTAGTAATTTCTTCAGAACTAAATTTGATATTCAGTTCAGTAGAGTCTAGTTCCGTTTTATTATTCTATGTGTTATTAGTTTTGTAATGATTTGTTACTTCTGTAGGCTTTGAAGTATTGATCTGTTTTGCTTTATTCTTATTCCTGATTTCATTTTAATTGAAATTCATCGGAGCACTTGCATTAGCCTTGGCACTACACTCGTTTGGAAAACGTTTTGAATACTTTCAAATTCTTTAAAGGATTTGTTTTGGTCAAGTAACATTTATTACTAAGTGGCTCTGTAAGCTGAAGTCCTGGCGTATTTGCATATTTCGAAATGACTGAAATAGTTTTTTTTTTTTTACACTTTTTAACAAAACGCATTTTGAAAAAACAGAATCAACATTAAAATCAAAAAGATTACTGATCCTACTTATATAATTTGACTAGAATCTGATGACTAATGTGATCTGTAGAGAAGAACACCCGGAAATCCACCGGACATCCGAAGATACGATAACATGTTTGCCCAAGCTGTAACGGAGACACTTCGCGGAGACACTCGCGTTTCGTACTCGCCTGGTAAATAAATTCTGACGTAAGTTCTTTTAAGAATTTTTGTGGTTGTTTATCCAAAGCTTATTGGATAGTGATTTGATTGTTTAGTGATACCTAGTGCTGATAATGATTACCATACGAACGGAACGGAACTCTCTCTCAAATGAGGCATATTAGGCGCTTGGCAAGACGTTTTCAGCTTAAGGGTGGCAGCTAGCCAGCTCAATACGAGAAAGTATAGTTCCATCATACTATGCATGACTTCTTAACCGTTTCCATTTACTGGCAGCTTGATGTCATACTGGAATAAGAACCCACACCCGGTCGCGTGCAATCTGAACACGCTAACAACTGAGCGATCATGGTTGCAAAATAGTTACTTGCTGACCAGTGGCTCTGTGAGCTATAGACCACGCGGCCGACATCTGTCTCCTCTACAGGCCCCATTTCTCAACCGATTCTCGTGAAATTTTGTGAGCAGGCCCGATAATTACAGTTTTTTTGTTGTTGCTTTCGTAAATTTTACAAAATGGCGTAATTATGATTTAAAAAAAAAACAATATCTCAGCCATTCTGTAAAACCAGAAACTGCATCGACAAAAAAAAACATGATAATTATCGAACCTATTTTAAAAGTTTCAAGAGAACCGGTTAAGAACTTCGCCCTGTAGGCGAAGACAGAGAACCGTACAGCATTTGGATATACGAAAGCATTTTTTCGAAACTTAAGTTTTGTCGACTCTTCGCTCGATAAAAATATTGAGAACCAACCAGCTGATCCGGTGGCCGCGTTGCTGTTGAATTGAGGTGACTTACTGTTCCAGAATGCCAAGTAAGAGTCAGTAAGGGCTCGCTCAGTAAGGCACGGAGCGTTGCGCGGCGCCTGCAACATCGCAAGGCAATGTATTCCACCAGGTACAGCATTCTGAGTCAAAATATACACGAGGGCAACACGTAGTGACGTCGACAGATGATTAAACAAGACCGTAATATGTCATTTATAAATAGTTCGGAAGAGACGATGACGATGACTAGTTATGAGTTGGCTCCCAGAATGCTAGACACTTTTTTTTGTAGATCATGCAGCGTCTAAGTCTAGCAGTATCTAACCCGCGAAATGACCGTTTAGGACATTTCTTACAAGCCGAGATTTTTTTGTCATTGTCTCTTTCGTTTCTAAAGTCATATGAGTAAGAGTAACCAATAACATCTTGAGCGTCAATTCAAGTCAATTGTAAATCCTTTGGTTATGCGGCGATAGTTATACAGGCCGGAAGTAAGGCACGGATGTGGCGCTGACACAGTTCAGGCGTAAAATCCGTGAATCGGTGTGCCTGCGCTGCGCCGTCTGTGCACAGTTTTTTTTATTACACTCCACGGACTCCGGGGACCGTGACTTTTTAAACTGGTATCTTAATTTTTATTATTTTGGCGTTTTTTTTTTTTTTATTATTGACGCTTGAGCCAGCCATCAATCTCCTCAACTATATTTGAGGGAAGAGAACGACCGACACACGACGCCGCTGCAAGATGCCTTCGAAAGTGAGCATGAATGCTCGAGATGTATTGTACCCACAATTTTTATAAAAACGCGAAAATTATACAATTATTATTATCTTTTTTTTACAACAGACTAGGCATGCGTTTGACCACTGACTCGCCTGATGGGAAGCGTCGACGTGATCGAAGGTGTAACACGCTTGCTTAGGAGATACCTATTCACTTTACTCTTACACACCCCCGGATTGTATTTAGGTGGAAAGACAGACACAGGCAACGAGTTCCACACCTCTGCAGTTCTTACAAGAAAAGTTGACTTGAAACGCTTAGTGCGTTTTAGCGGAATTTCCACCATAAGAGGGTGTCATTTACTGGTGCGCCTGGTACAATTATAAAAGAACGGTGATGGCTGGATCAGGTCGTGCAGTTCTTGTGCACACTCGCCGTAGTGTATTCTGTAGAATACCAACAGGCTGGCCACTTCACGCCGGTGTGACAAGCTCTGAAGCTTGGATTCAATCAACGAGTCATTGTTAATAAGCCGTTTGGCGCGCTTTTCGCTGGAGTCCAGAGCGTCCAGCTGATACTTGGCGGATCTGAACCTCGTCATAGCCTCCTCCCGTCCCAAAGCCTCCATCACCGCCGCGTTCCAATCTCTGATGGCCATCTGCAGGTTGTACTCCTTGATGGTCTTCAGTGACACAGCCGATGCTCGCTGTACAAACCGGTTGATGGCATCGTCAAAATTGTTCATGAGCGCTTCGTCTACCAGAGACGAAATGAACATTCTCAAGAACAATTTTGACGAGGCAGTTAAAATTCTCTCTTCCAAAGCCACGAAAAAGAGAGAAGAAGCCAAAATTGCGTAGATATATCCAAAAACTTTCTCACAAAATTACAAGAGAATCGGTTAAGAAATGCGAACTCTAGACAAAACGTAGACAAAAATCCGGATAGAGATTCAGACAGAATTCGGACATAATATGAAAGCATTTTTGTCGAAGCTGAAGCATAGAGGCTTCGCTTGCTAACGCTCGCTGTCGTTAAATTAATAGGTAAGTAAATGAAAAGAAAATAGTCATAACTTTATCTAGTCTGTATGCGGCGGGCAAGCGTTAAACCACCTGTAATCGTACTCTTGATTCGTTCGACTGTGTCCTTCCTCTCGAAGTCTCTGTACTCGCTAAATAACACTAAGTTTATACCAACAACATTTGCCACGAATATATTGTGTTTTCACTTTCCGTTTTTCTTAGGAAAAAAACGAAAAATTCCAAACAAAATATTCCTAACGCCAATGTTGGTAATCACCAACTACTTTTTACCAAGAATCAGTTGCCACGACAATGGACATTTTGAAATCGTTAATAAATGTTTACAATCAAGAGATGAGATCAGTGTGACCAGAGTTTTAAAAAATTACCATTATTATATGAAAAACACCCTGACTGCAAAATATAGAATAATATAGACTATAATAACATAAGCTTAGAATGTGGGTCCATTTTGAATACAAATGTGAATAAAATTTAACCATTTAATCCAAAATTAGTCAAGCCGTTTAAGCACTTCTTTCGCCTCGAATTATTTTCTTCTTTCTTCAAATCTCTACTACTTTTTTTTCTCCGTTTAAAGTGCCATCTTGAAAAGATAACTCCCCATTCGGGAACTAACAATAATGGCCTGGTAACACCACCACTTCCGATCTTTAGGTTTTTAATTACGTGGAGACTATTCGCTTGCATCAGTGAGAACTATGGAGATCAAGATGCAAGAGTTATCATGGTGAGTAATTTTTTATTCTTAAAATTATAAGGCCACTCACAAAAGATACGGAGTTAAATTCTTAAACGCAGGGTTAATTATTTTATTACCATTATGATTATAAACATTTTATATGCATAAACATATTACTTTATTTCATAGGATTTTTATATGAAAGGTGCCCAGAATGCTAGCAGCATTGCCACGTTGGATGCGAATGCTCAATTTCTGGCCGAAATAAATGCCAGCATTTTGAACACCTGTCGCCTCCACCAATCGTTTAGCCGGGTCCCTGTAGAGAGATAGGGCCGCTGGGCCCCACGGACCTAAAGTTTCCACCGCAAGCGACACAAACATGTAGACGTGGTCTAACCGCAGGGTTAATTAAGTCAGAATTAAAATGTTTTAAAAGTCGCTCTAGTATTGTGCTAACTCATGATTGGCTTCTAACTCTTGGTGGCGCAAGATGATTTTTCAGTTTAACCTCTGATGAGCAGTTTACTCCGAGTTAAAAAGAGAATCCAAGCTTCTGCAAGTGGCCCAGTGTGTATTTTTTAGTTCGTTGGTTAGAAAATAAGTTTGAAGCAAGTGAAAACATATGACGTGGTGAATCCCCGCCCCTCTAAATACTGGTCTATATTCATGTTAAAATAAATCTTATATCTTTAAATGAGCAATTCTTGTATATATATATTAATGATCTCGGAATCGGCTCCAACGATTTTCATACAATTTAGTATATAGGGGGTTTCGGGGGCGATAAATCGATCTAGCTAGGAATCATTTTTAGAAAATGTCATTTTATTCGTGTTTTATCGATAATCAACTTAAACATAAACTTGGAAGAAAAATAACAAAAAGGAGGCGTTTGAGTAGTCTCAACTGAAAAATATGACTCTTCCTGACATCTATTGGCGAATAATAATACTATTTTTTGTGAGCAACTAATTGCTTTAACGACACAACAGCAGATGGCGTTGTTAAGTAACACGAAGTCAATGAGTGTTTGCTTTGAGGTTAGACTAAAATCAAAGGTACTACATATAATATGAAAAAGTGAGTCTTTGTTCATTTTCTTTGTTTCTTTGTAATGCTTTCACGTCTGAACTACTCAACCGATCGTCTTAAAATTTTGCATAAGTGTCAATTTTATATATTTAAATATACAATAATAACTAGCTTATCTGCCTTCAGCTTAGCTTACAGCCTGTGGCACTCGGCATTGGCATTACCCCTATATACAGAATTAAAAAGACGTTTTTTTCAGGAAATCTCAAATATTATACGTCATGCTTCTCTTTAAAAAAGTGGATGGAGAACTTAGATATACAGAAGCGCCGAAGACAATACTAGAACAAATACATATGCCGACACCGTAAGATTCCTTTATCACTTTTTGTATTTTATATTAATCAATACATAATTATTTATAACTATAATTTATATCTTAATACTATATTTGCATTTTAGTAAATAGGGAGTTAGAGGGTTTGGACACTCTCTTAGCACATCTGCAACCGGAGTGTCCGAAAGAACGACTATATCCAACTACGACGAAAAATTCGTTAAACATAAACTTAACATTGAAAGCTGGCACGGAACCTGTGCCGAAAAGTATGTAAGCGTAATGGTTATTAACCATTACGCTTACGGAACTACTGCTATCATAACCAGCGCGGCTGGTTATGATAGCAGTAGTTCCTTGAAACCACAGCTACGCCCATTGATTGTTCATGATGACATCACATCACAGACCCCCCATTATGACGCGTGACATGTTATCTTAGTCACTTTCACTCTTTTGATTTTCAAACGAGAGAGACAGAGGCCAGAAAATATCTCACGCGTAAGAATAGAATCCAGAATCCTCAATCGCCCTTCAATCTCATTTCCTTCTTAAATGTATTTGATTTTCAGAGTTCCGCAAGACGTATTAGTTAACGGCACAGAGATACCAGATCCATTTCTTGAAGCCCCTGACTATCGCATAGAAGAAGACGCTTGGCTGGGTCACACAACTACTTATTATATAGAAGAGAATAGACCAATTCGCTTTTCCCCTTTCTATAAGCAACTTTTGAGATGGGACGCAAGTAAATGGTATACGCAAAAGGTATGTGTGGAGGAGACATGCGTTGGCCGCGAGGCAGATAGCTCACAGAGTCAATATGATTAAATTTCACTTCACTCGGTGAATGGGATCCGTAACACTTTACGGGTCATAAAATAAACATTGCCTTTAGAAATCTGGAATAATAAATAACATAACATAACATACCGTCACGCCTTTCCCCCGAGGGGGCTGGCAGAGGTGTAATACAACACCTACACTTCGCCGGACGATATTCAGTCCCAAATGTGACGCGAGCCTGTCGCCCCACACATAGATGACATACAATACGCACATAATATGATCACACAATGAACAAATTGGTGCGTGCCGTCGGCTGGGTTCGAACCCGCTCCCTCTGGCTTGAGAGGCGGGCCTTCTCCCAACTAGGCTGCCATCGCTTTTACGATCATTTATCGCTTTTTAGGAATAACAAATACTCACCAAAAAGAATGCTTCTAAGATTAAATGAAATAATGCAGATAATTTTAAATTCGAACAATTTTTAAGTACATTTCATTTGCAGTAAATAGGTTTCTCCTAGGCACGCGTGGATTGCTTTGATTGCGATGATTTGATCCTTCGATGGATTTGTCGCCTCCCATCAAGCGAATCATTACAATGTGTTGATCTATTTTTTTCAGGCAACCGCAACATATGTAGGCTGCTACTGCACCACAGTATACAAGCGACTGACCATGCTGGCTGGCTGCGCCGTCCTCACGATGCGTCATATACTTACAACAGCCACAGCTACAGAGCTGGTACTCAAGCATCACAGAAACAGGGAAACACTTCAGGACATTTTAGGCGCTTGGTATGACCATAACGGGAATACTTTCAACAGCTCATTGTACATGACACCTTCTAGAATTCACTACCATCCTGATGTAAGTTTATTTCGGGGTAATTTTTAGAATTATACATATAGCTATGGCAGCGCCATCTAGTTTCCTTGAGATACGAGTGCCTTTATTGACTTAAGGATTCCGCGACGCTCTGAATTGTCCATACAAACGCGCTTGTCAAAATTCTTGGAAATCATTTGTCAGATTATAATGAAATTTGGCATGTACAGTTAAATGAACTACATACATCTCCGCTCCTGTGTTCTTGGGTTTTTTAAGAAACGTCCTCAAGAGAAAATGGAGCTATGGAAAATATCCGCATTTGTAAGGGGTCACTTTTGACTCATTTAATAAATAGACGAAGCAAGCGAAGAGAGCAACTAAAAATACTTACGGGCCCCTAAAGTTATTTACTACAGAGTAACAAATGTCAATTTAGATCATTTTTTATGATACATTACTTTCGCACTTACCTAATAATTCTTAAATAAATAAGAATTTCCCTTGTATTATGGATTAATTTACAAGCTAATGATGTAGAGAACCTCCCTATGTAAAAGAATTTACGATTTGCTTTATTTATCTATTAAACAAATCAGTCAAAAGTGACCCCTTCTTAAATGTACATATTTTTAATAGCTCTATTTTCTCTTTTTTTCCTAAAAAACAAGGACATAGAGGCGGAGAAATATGTAGTTGATATAATATAATTGTACGTGCTAAACTTCATCACAATCTAACGAACAGTTTCCATGATTTTGAACAAGCTCTTTTGTATGGAAAATTCAGAGCGTCACGGAACGCTTAACTTTCTTTCTTTCATACCTTACACTCAGATCAATCTAGAGGAAAAGATGGAACACTGCGTTATATCTTGCTGAAGCCATTTCTTTTTAAACGTGTTCGCGTGGTAATGTTGCCATGAAAACATTTACAATTGCACGAAAACTAATTATAATTGCCAAACTCTACGATAGCCATTTCCGTTCCAATATACAACCTTAGTAGATTTAATTTTCTAAAACTGAACATATTTGTAAAAGTTTAATGTTACGTCTTCTACAAAATTGACTTGTAAAAAAACTGCACAGTTTTTAAAAAGAACCTCAAAATGTAGTCCAGGCCACACTTTTATAATGCACTATGTATATTTATGTACACGAAATTATACCATATACCAATGCACATACTGTCGAGATAAGAATGACCAAGCGAGTAGCGTAGTTTTTTTGCGTCAATGTGTGCGTGTTGTGTACATATACGACAGTAGCGTAGTTTTTGGATGATTTTAGGCTTCACGTAAATCATCCGCCGTGCGCCATCTTATTCTTTAGGTTGATCTGAGACCTTACATTGAAACGTACATTAAATTCACGTATTGTATATTTTATAATTTTCAGTACCTGCATCCTCATCAAGTGAATATTACTCATCCGCTGCCATTTCGATTTGATTTGGCGGTATTTACGTCCACTAATCGTTTTTATGGGTACCTGCTGGGTTTAACTCAAACTGTGCTGTGCGCTAGAGGAGCTCCGCATTGGTAAGTAGAATGGAGACCATTGTACTTCCCCCGTGCTATTTATCGACCGAGCAAGCGTTAGCGAAGGAAGCGTCTCTGCTTCAGCTTTGACAAAAATGCTTTCGTTTGTCCAAATTCTGTACGGATCTCTGTTTTTCTCTACAGGTTGCATTTCTTAACCGATTCTTTTGAAATGTAGTTAGTAGGTTCAATAATTTTGCATCATATTTTGGGATTTAAAAAAATCAAATTTCAGCAATTGTGAAAATTTTCCAAAAACTGACTCGCCAAAAAAAAAAAAAATTGTACTAGTGTCAACCTGTTATGAAATTTCACGAAAATCAAAACTCGCAGAGCCACTAGTTACGAAGGGTAAGTTCAGTTATTCATAGCCTCAAAATAGTTATGCAGTGTTTCTTTTTCGATCGAGTTAAAAAAATTATAATTAAGAAAAAGACAAAACACTTAAGAGTCCGGCGACCACTTTAGACTAACTTCGCATTGGCTTAAGGTATTCTATAGCCATTTCGTCTAGAAGAAGAAGACGAGCGAAGAGAGCGATTAATGATACTGACGAGCCTCTAAAGTTACCTACAGAGTGAAAAAGTGCAATTTCAATTTTTTTATGACTTTTGCACTTCTGTGATCATTCTTAAATAACTAAGAATTTCCCTTGTATTATGGATTCATTTAACAGCTAATGATGTAAACAACCTCCCTATGTAGTGGTATTCTCGCTTAAGAACGTTTTAAAAAAAAACCAAGAACATAGGGGCGGAGATATTGTTAATTTAATTGTACATGCTAAATTTCATCATTATCTGATATCTGATATCTGCTAAGTTTTCAAGAAATTTGAGTAGCGCGTTTGTATGGAAATTTCAGAGCGTTGCGGCCCTCTCAACTATTCCTAGGCTATACAACGTTTATATTGTAAGGACCTCTTGCAGAAGATACGGAGTTAAATTCTTAATTAGCTCAGAGCTAAAATGTTAATGTTATAAAATGTAGCTTCCGACTACTGGTAGGGCAAGACGATCTATGAGTTTAAGCTCCGATGGGCAGCTATTGCGAGTGGTCCTAAAGGGGCAGAGAGCTGGATTGTTATGTGTTCTGTAGGATAAATAATAATTAGTTATTTATAAATATAGGTATCAGTATCTGTCCTCGACGCCTCGCACTGGAGACTTGGCGCTCGTTGTTGGATTCCAGTACGTGAAAGCTGCCAGGAAGATCCCAGCGCCTTGGTTCAGATACGTCGTGAGAACCAGAGAACACACTGTCCCATGTCCTAAGGTAATGTTGGCGAAGGTACAAGTGCAACGTTTGTCTCGCTCGCTCGCGACACCATTTTCAAAGATGTAAAATGCTTTTTTAACCCCTGAAATCGACGGGGTGTTATAAGTTTGACGTATCTCTCTCTCTCTCACTCACTCTCTCTCTGTGTGTGTGTGTGTGTGTGTGCTTGTCTGACTGTGGCATCGTAACTCCCGAACGAATGAACCGATTTTGATTTTGCTTTTGTTGTTTGAAAGGTA
Source organism: Peribatodes rhomboidaria (assembly GCA_911728515.1). NCBI lineage: Eukaryota > Metazoa > Arthropoda > Insecta > Lepidoptera > Geometridae > Peribatodes > Peribatodes rhomboidaria. Next base: position 8,639,977 of record OU452190.1, read on the forward strand.
AATTAGTGTTTTAGGTAAGTTTGATGAAAATCGGTGTTGATAAAAATCGATGTCGGGGTTTTTTTTTAATTTTTTATTCTATTCTTGTTATGATTATTATTATGGTGCGGCTACATTAGCGGCCTTTGGCAATAATTCGGGCTATTGCGACAAGTGTAGCTGGTTAGTTCGTCACTCGGCGATGTATCGAGTCGATTATCGCCAATGTTAATTCATCGGAAAGGCGACGAGATGACCGCTAATATAGGCAAGAACATCGCCGATAACCCATAACAATGATTTTAGCACGACAACGTGACACGAATTATTGCGCGCCAATGTAGCCGCACCATTATTGATGTGCTGAAATATAAATCGCCATAGTTCGACATTAAAATAAACAAAAATGATCAATTAGGTAAACCCGTAGTCCTACAGGAATTGTTATTCTTTTTTTTGGAATTAAAGTTTTCTGTACCCTTGACAACGTGTGTGGAAAAAAAACTGTTAAAATTATCGGACCTGTGATGCTAGCATCGACCTAAGTCGATCGGTAAACCGACGTTTACAGTAGAAAAAATCGACCATTTTGTTTGAAATACAAACAAAATCTGATTTTTTTCGATTTTAAAACGTCAATATAACAATCGACAAAGAACGGGACTAGCACTCCTGGTAGCCTACCGTGATAGTTACGTTTTGTTTTTGACGCTGCGCGACAATGGACCTTATTGCGCTGCGATACGATTCGCGGTCGCCCAGCGTCGGAAAAAAAACGTAACCATCATGGCTATAAGATGTCATGGTAGGTCCCAGATAACAAAATGTCACGAGGACAAACTCCGGCCGCGAGGTCTAGAGTCCGGCGACCTAACTACCTTCGACCTAGGCGACCTAGACTAACTTCGCATTGGCTTAAGCTATTCTATAGCCATTTCGTCTAGAAGAAGAAGACGAGCGAAGAGAGCGAGTAATGATACTGACGAGCCTCTAAAGTTACCAACAGAGTGACAAAGTGCAATTTCATTTTTTTTATGACTTTTGCACTTCTGTAATCATTCTTAAATAACTAAGAATTTCCCATGTATTATGGATTTATTTAACAGCAAAATTATTATTTTATTATTTATGTAGACATCCTCCCTATGTAATGGAATTTATGATTTGCTATTGAATAAATTAGTCATAAGTGACCCCTTAAAAATGCGGATATTTTTCATAGCTCTATTTTCGCTTGAGAACGTTTTTTTAAAAAAAACGAAGAACATAGGAGCGAAGATATTGTTAATTTAATTGTTCATGCTAAATTTCATCATAATCTGACAAATAGTTTTGAAGAAATTTGAGTAGCGCGTTTGTATGGAAATTTCAGAGCGTCGCGCTGCCCTCTTAAGTAAGTTAGGTTATCTGTGCTTCCAGACTGAGTGGAACTGGTATCACTGTCTGCCGGGACCCCAATGGGGAAGGTACGGCGTCGAATCCGGAGCGGCCTGGCATCGCGCCTTGGAGAACCGCTACTGGCTGTACGATGGCTTGATAGGTAGTATATTTGGGTTTTGTGACCATACTTATAAAACCAGTTCTTTAAATTTTACAATAATTTTTTAAAATCCTCTGAAAAGATGATTTACTCTTAGAATAGCTAGAGAAACCAAGTGGAAATGGTATACCGCCATCGCTGGCTGCTGGACGCGAGTAGCGCAAGATCAGCCATCGTTGAGATCCTTGAAGGACGCCTTAGTCCAGCAGCGCAAGCACGGGCCGGAGACAAATTTTCTTTCAGTTTTTATTCCGAAAGAAAGGGAAAAACATATCCGTATTTTAAGGGTCCGCTAGATAACTTTATTGTTTTGAAAATGCTATAAAAAAACTACTGAATATTTTCTCAAATTTCTTTTTTTATTTGAAAGTACAATCCTTCCGGTTAATAATGAAAAATAATTTCATTCAAACGGCTGCCTCGGCTGGCCATGCAGTAACCTACACGATCAGTCCAATTTTTAAGCACATTATCGATTGTGTGCGGCTGTATTTCACCAATGGCTTCACGAATATTGTCCTTTAAACCTATAAACATATTAACCTATTAACCTTTAACCGATTATTAACCTTATTAACCGGAAGGATTGTACTTTCAAATAAAAAAAGAAAATTGAGAAAATATTTAGTAGTTTTTTTAAAGACCCGAAGACATAGTTAATTTTATTAATTTCATTTATATGTATGTTAGTCTGTAAGGTATTTATTTTCTATGGGCCTCTGTAACTTGCATTGTATGCAAGTTATATTGCCTGAAATAAATGGATTATTATTATTTTTATTAACTTTGTCACACTTATGCGCGAATAAAACCGGTTGAAAGACAATTTGTTTTCGACCCGTGGTAGCCCTGCACCAGTTGAGATGATGATTATAAAAATTTCTTTTTATACAGAGTGCTATCATATTCATTGGCATACATTCAATGCGTAATTGTACGCAAGTTTTTTTTTTATATAGAATAGGTCGGCGTTTGACCACCAACTCGCCTGATGTTAAGTGATGTTGTGGTCTAAGATGGAGCACGACGACCTACAAGGTACTTATTCACTCTAGCCTTGAAGTTTTGTAGAGCGAAGAAGTACAAAGACGGCAGTTGAGTGAGGCGCTACAAGTGCGCTACTGCTCAGACCCGTCTTCGGAACGGTTGCACCGTACTACATCCCGAAACACGACTAGGTCATTTCACGGCATGGCTTGGTCTGGTGGGTGGTAACTAGCCACGGCCGAAGCCTCCCACCAGAGTTTGCTACCCGGTTAGCACTACCCGGGGACCACGTGTAGGGAATCAGAATAGAGTACACTCCTACGGACGTGGGTAGCTCAGCCCCCAAAAGTTATTAGTTAGTTTTGAAGATTAAATAATACAAACGTACTTACATCACAAGTTTAGCGGCTTAGTAAAGAATATCGTGTGGATGCGGGTTCGCTCAATTGATTATTATCATTTTGAAATGACCTTGGTGTTATCATTACCTCAAACCTAAAATGGGAAGAACACATAGGTGTGATGGTTAAGAAAGCTAACTCTTTTATGTATGTGATACGAAGATCTTTCCAGACTCTGTCATTGGAGGTCTTTCTGAACATTTACAAGACTTATATAAGACCAATGTTGGAGTATGGTTTCCAAGTCTGGAGTCCTCACTTACGAGTGAATAAGTACCTTATACTCGTAGGTCGTCATGCTCCATCTTAGACCACAACGTCGCTTAACATCAGGCGAGTTGATGGTCAAACACTGACTTATTCTACATAAAAAAATAAAATAAAATAGGTACCTAAATCAAATAGATGGCAAATAAGTTGACGACAGCCTGTGTATTTTATATTTTGGGGATAATTTTGATTTTTTTTCAGGTATGTGTGCTTTTTCGATGAAATTGAGATCTGAAGACATTACACATTACTTCACTGTACTCAATACGCATCCCGTTCTCGATTTCCTTTACAATGCGTACATGGGGAGGTTGCAGTACGAATTCCTAGACAATAGGTTTTACAATTCACAATGGGAGGCACCAAGAGAAAAAGAATATTTTAATCCACCCGATCCTGTATTTGGTACCGAAACTTACGATGTTTATGGTAAATATTTGCCATGGTATAAAAAAAAATAACTTTTTTGAAATTTTCAAAATATACAGTCGTGTTGAGAAACTTTTAACCGACTTTCAAAATAGAGCGGGTTCTATGTCCGTCTGTATGTAAGTTTTGGTTGTCACGATTTGTTTAAACCTGTTTTCAGTTAAAAAAAAAAAAAGAAAATCTATAATATTTTTTTTTTACTGGAAGTTTATCTATTTCCTGCAAAAATTTACATTCTTTTGTACGGCGTCGAATGCAATTGCATGAGTAGAATGGAATCCTAAGATAGTCTTCAGTTGTTTGTGTTTTGGCGAGATCACGAATGTGCGGTACGACACATCGCAAAACGACGTCGCACCGCAGTTTTGTGCGTTGAGGCGCGCAAAATTTTTATCCCACTTTCATTTTAGCTTGATTTTTTAACCCTGAACAGTAGCATGTCGTCATAATTATGTGCGATATAACGCAGATTTGGTTACGGTGCAACGGCACATCGGATGCGTTGTGCGACGTCGTAGGTTTTTGTTAAATAAATAATACGTTAATAAGTTACGGTGCAACGCCACATCGCATCGCATGCGTTGTGCGACGTCTTAGGTTTTTGTTAAATAAGTAATACGTTAATAAGTTACGGTGCAACGCCACATCGCATCGCATGCGTTGTGCGACGTCTTAGGTTTTTGTTAAATAAGTAATACGTTAATAAGTTACGGTGCAACGCCACATAGCATGCGTTGTGCGACGTCTTAGGTTTTTGTTAAATAAATAATACGTTAATAAGTTACGGTGCAACGCCACATCGCATGCGTTGTGCGACGTCTTAGGTTTTTGTTAAATAAGTAATACGTTAATAAGTTACGGTGCAACGCCACATCGCATGCGTTGTGCGACGTCTTAGGTTTTTGTTAAATAAGTAATACGTTAATAAGTTACGGTGCAACGCCACATCGCATGCGTTGTGCGACGTCTTAGGTTTTTGCGTCGCGCCACAGCGACCTCGCCGTTTTTACGTTCCACAAACTGGGGGGCAATTCAACTAACCACAGCCGATGTTGAAGAACACACTTTACGTAGTTGCGATATTAAGTAAGAAATTACCGAATTACCAATTTCACGAAATCGCCAAAAACAAATATTATTTTTGCGCCTAGTTTGATATGAAGAATTATGACGATCAGGTGAAAAAAAACAGTTGGTAGAAGAAACAACGAACTAAAGTGAAACCGAAGAACAATTTTGAGAATCATTCTCATTTTGGTAAAAAAAAACACAAAATGTCTTCTTAAAAACAACCATTGGAACGTAGTTCTCTAAATCTCTCTAAATTTTCAGCGCTTACACCACATTTTTTTTCGATTACTAAATAGCCAGATTAGTTCTCTAAAGTTTAACCGAGCAACTTATTCTTATTTCTGTATCATTACGGCTAATACCTATAAAAGCGGCAAAAAAAAAAAAGGATTTCTAGGCACTGATCTCATTTTATCATCAAAATATGATATGCGATTTTCAACTCTAAATGAAGCGGCTTAAGTAAACGTGTATGTGAGTGAAGGTCGTGCTATGACGGCGCCATAAGTCATTAGACATTAGTAATACTGAGCCATTCGCCGTCCATTTTTATGACAAACACTACGTCAATGGTCCAGCTAAGCATCGGCTATGGTTAGCTGAAAATTAATATTTATTAATTTATAAAATGTCCACCGGTCACAAAAAACTGGTGGGTGGACCATGGTCTATGAACCATGTGATAGTGGACATTTTGTAAGTTTGACATTTTGTGCCAAAATGGGACCTTGTATGTTTTGGTCATGTCTATACATACAAAATTGCGCATGTAAAAATAACATTCAAAATAATAGCATTTACTATTTCTTATTCATTATAATATATTTCTTATAGTCATATAACAGATAATTTACTATTGTTACTAGTGTTACGTTATATAAGTTTCACTTACACTTATCAATAAAGCACAAATTTACATTTAATATAATATTATTGTTTTATTTGAGCAAATTTCTACTGTCCTAATGACTGAATATTTTTATAAATTAAAAGTAGGCAATATAATTTTACCTCCTTATTCAAAAACGTTCAATAAGTAAGCTATAGTGTTTATTAGGTTTTCGCTCACTCATGAGGGTTTTCAGGTTTTCTTTTAGGTCTGATTTTTTTTTCTTGTATTTATTCTAATTCTTTTTTAAGGAAATGTTAATTTTAACTTGTAGTTACAAAGGAACTTTATGTGCTATTACAGACACTATCTCTATGACAAATGTTATCAAGATGTATTTAGCCGCTCTGTCGTAATTGAGTAACAATCATCTATCTGAACTTTCGCATTTATAGTATTAAAGTGTGATTTTTAAACTACTTTAAAATGATTTCATTGGATCTTTCGTCTTGTGCTGCCATTTAGAAACATTTGTGTGATGTTTTGGAAAACCCTCATTGTCGCACACTTTTTGGACAAATCTGAATAAGACTGTAAATTTATATTACATGATGAAGATTTTGAAGTAGAAGGCTGTAAATACTTAAATTAAAAATAAATAACATAAATAATATTTACAATTAATAACCTCTAATTAAAAAAATATGACCTGACCATATATATGATGATATATATGGTCAGGGTTACGCAGACGGAAGGACAGACACACATTATTAATTGAATAATTGAATTATTGCTGTTGATAAAATATTAAAATATTCAACTAGGCAGGGAAATTATTTGAAACAGGATTTACATATGAATCAGTAAATCAGTCGTTTTAGACACGTTCAAATGCACAAAATAGCCCACTATGTGACATTAAGTCAACGTGTGCCATTGGTCACCGTTTCGCTGGTCTAATACGTATTAAAACTCATTAGTCGCTGTCAAAATAGCGATAAATTGCTTACAGCTACCTTGAACAGGCCCACGACTGTATTTTAAAGATTAGTACAGCTGGTCGCTAGTGGCATTGCTAACACCTGTCATCTTTGCCCCCAGCGCTCCCTTAGGTATTTGACTGCTCGAAGTGAGTCATAAAATCGGGTTATCTTTAGTTATCGTTTGTGATAATTAACATCGCATTCAGGGTAGGATGCTGAACAGTCCTTCTGCTCCTGGCCGTCTCTCGCTGCTTGAACGTAGCGGTAGAAGCGGAGTGCCATTTTACTATCAGCTGCTGGGATCAGCTCGCTCGAGTCTCTGAAATTTAACATATCTGGTTAAAAAATTATCGATCGACTAATTCTTAAAAATCATAATTATATATCATTTTATTATCACAACTGAGGGTACAAAAGTAGCATCGTTTTGCAGTTGATAAACCAATAGATCGTACGAAAGGCTTTTTTTCACTTTTCTTGTGAAAACTGCTAGAGTGGGTGTTCCCCGGTAGTTATAATCTCTGTATTTTCAAGTTTCGATTGAATCGAGTTCCTCTAGGCAATTGTGCTTCATCGTAGGCCGCATTATTTTGCTTAAAATCAAGAGGCGCTCTATTACTACAATTCGAAATACTTTCTGGTCGTTGTCTCGTTTTTTTCAAAATTCACAGGAGTCATCAACATCATTCAACATCTCACGCGTCAAAAATAGGGGCCTGATAAGATGGTCAAGCGCACACCTAAAAACTAAAGCGAAACATGGACCATAATATACCACTCACTTGCTAAGCTCGTTCGAGATTAAGTTGCTGTACGGAGCATGCTTGAATGGGTCTCCGTACATGGAACAAATAGCTCGTTCCTTGCAGCCAGCGTCAGTAGCTCCAATTGGGGCCAGAATTACGTCCACTTTCTCGATTATGGCTCCATAGAACTGTTCAGCTGCTATTGTCTCCTGTAATAAACATCATTATGTTAGGATTATTAGCGAAAATAATTTCGATTATCCTTCTGCAGGATCATACGGAATTCCGGAAAAAATCCTAAATATCCCACGGAAGGGATCGGCCATGGGTCCTTCCGTGGGGGATTTAGGATTTTTTCCGGAATTCCCCTTTATCACACTCGTCATGACTGAGAGTCGTAACTATCCACTTCCAGTTACTCACTCGGAAGATATTTCTCCAATTTTTTTTCATAGACACGCCAAGAAAATTACCCTATTTTCGACCAGGTACGTATTTCGTCTTGCAAAGGGAGACAAGTGAAGAATGATTGGAAAATAAACCAGGGATATAAAAGAATATAAATTAAGTTGGGTGCAGTGAGTTTTGTGTAGAATATATTCTAAACTTTCAAACTAAATTATTGGATGAAATTATTTAAACATGAGTAGATAGAAATAGATGGGTTAAATTTAAGATAAATATAAATTACGAACGTGTGACTTGGATGAGAAAAGAAACAGAAATAAGAATTTATTTATAACTCCTATAGTTACGCGTAACAGTTGAATTCTACAATTCTCAGGTACAATAGTGACACAGTGAAGTAAACTGTATGGTGTGATGCAAAGTATTGAAGTGTAGTGAGTACAGAGTAAAACGAAATGAAAATGAGACGTCACGTAGTACTGGCAGTAAAAAAAACTGTTCCAAATGCTTACAGGATCTTGGGCCGCCAGGATCTGCTGCTGTTGCTTAACCAGCTCCGTTTCGGTCTTGACTCGGTTGTTCTCTTTTAACTTGACAGCAGACACTCGCAGGATCTCATCTCTGACAGGAGACGGCGGCGCGCGCGCAGCTATTGATGCAGCTCGGATCTGAAGTTTATAATTAAACATTATAAAAAAAAAACAAGTTGTTTTCACACGACTGTTTAGAACAAGGCAATGTTTTTTGGATATAACGTGTATGCTTATTAATACATTTAAAATAAATGTTTTAATTTTTAAATATGATATATTTTAACTTTAGCCCGTGCTTACTTTATTTTGAAGTGTATTGTTTAATTTTATGTCAACTTACTAAACTAAACTTAGTGCTATTTTTTTTATGTAGAATGGGTCGGCTTTTAACCACCAACTCGCCTGATGTTAAGCGACGTTGTGGTCTAAGATGGAGCACGACGACCTATAAGGCACTTATTCACTCTAGCCTTGAAGTTTTGTATCCCTATCTTTTACAAATAGAAACACAAGAAAGAAACTAAATGAATTTTAGTGCTATCAAACAAGTTAAAGCGAGGCTAAAAACTTGTTTTGCTATTTGTAATAGATAATAGCCCAACTAAGCTTGTGTGAAAAACTTCCAAATCCATCAAGCTGTTCAGGCTGTAGGCCGTGCCAAAGAAACCTCATACATACATACATACACTCGAAAAACATAACCCTCCTTCTCGAGCAGTCGGGTAAAAATAGTGATAGCCACTAAGTTTCGTTAAGTGAGGTGACAACGAATTTACGTAATGTAGGCCATGTTAACTTGAGTAAGAGAGTATTACCAATGCTTCTTTTTCTGCTTGTAACGGATTCTTTGGCGCGATCTTCTTGTTTCGATAATATGGGTTCGGCGGCCCGACAGGTCTGAAATAGATACAACATTATGTTAATCGGTTGAGCGAAGTCAGATCTCAGAGACTACTACGACAGAACGGTATTTGTTTGTCTGGCCATAGCTTGAGTACCGTTAATGAAATCTTATGAAATTTTGCATATAAGTAGGTCACACAAATACAATTTTTAAGTATAAATATTAGTGAAATTAGTTAAGGTTCGCGTGGTCACAGTTCGAGGCAAACTACTAGTAAAACATCATGATTACATCAGATCTCTGAAGCGAAACACAATCTTCATGAGTGACACCCATAAACTGGATGTCGCACTGCGGGTAGACCAACCTCAACTTTATGCAGACCTACAGCCAGTATAGGTTCCGAGAAGTCGCTGGACGCGAGCAGCGTAAAACAGGCTACCGTAAAGATTCTTGAAGATGTTAATTCCAGCTGTGGACATTATCCGTACGACTACACGCAGGGGCCCTAAACAAGTTACTGATTACCCACCTACCTAGAAAGGAGCTTGTCCAGAGGCTCAGGGCGACAGTTCAGCTAACCATAGATGCTTAACTGAACCGTTGTTGTTGCGTTAGCCTTAAAAAATGGACGGAAAACGGCTCAAAATCACTAAAGTTTTTTTAAAATGTCAACAGTAGTCCAGTTGGTACGTTTGTGAGACATTTGTGATATTAAGTTTTCAAAGGTTTTTTTGAAGGTCAACGCAACATCAGCGGTTCAGTTCCGCATCAGCTATGGTTAGCTGAATGTCTTCTAGATTTCGACGCGAACGAAGCGAACGAAGCTGCATATAGATAGGTTTTTAAATAGTGTAGCATGTACCTCCCAGCACCGACAGCTTGTTTCTGGCCTCCCACTGAAACAGCGTTGAGGTTGCTCGGTGCTGCTACTTCACCTAAGTTCATTGACGGCCCTGTAATCAGTAACATTTTCATAAGATAAGGAAAATATAACTGTAGAGGCTCTTATTAGGCAAGTTCCTAGAGTTTGTTGTTACACTCTCATCATCACCAGGTCGGTGGTTGGTACCATAATATTGAATTGTCAAAGAACTTGCATAAGAAGTAAATTAAATTTCACCTTATTGGGATTTGGATTTGAATCAAACAACAAGAAGGTGATTAGGAAAAAATAGTCTATTAAGTAAGACGATGTGTATCGGTAAGAGCATAAATAGATAGACTAATTCACGAAATTAAAAATGATCTTTATTTTCAGCCTAAAGAGCTGAAGTTTACCTGGAGGATTCGCAAGACCCCAAGCGTTGATATCGTTGGCATCGTTCACGTTAGGCTTGAAGGAGGCGATGGCGTTGCGATGTATATCTGATGCTAGATATCTGAAATGAAAAAAACAAAACTACATAAGTTACAGCCACATACTACATCCTACTAATATTATAAACGCGAAAGTTTGTAAGAATGGATGGATGGGTGGATGGATGTTTGTTACTCTTTCACGCCAGAATGGCTGATTAGATCTGGATGAAATTTGGCACAGAGATAGATTATAGTCTAGAATAACACATAGGAAACCGCGGGGCGCAGCTAGTGTTACATAAATGTCTATGGTCCCATGCTTATAAAATGGGATGAAAATTATGAGGGAAAACAAAATCAGCTGTTTCAATGAAAACGTCATTGACATTTGACTTGCCATGTATGATTATAATTTCATAGCAACAAAGGAAGTTTATTGTACAATGTCTCACGTTGTTGTTCGCTTAGCGTACATAATTAAAAATCTTCATATAGGCCGCACATACTCGTAGTATGAAGCATGTATTGACCAATCGTAGTCCTAAACTATATGATACAGATAAAAAATACAGACAGTAACAGCAATGCAATATGCAAAGCAGCAATATTCTAGCATCTAAGTGTACTTACTCACTGCCAAGCCCAGGCCCAGACAGCTCCCAGTCTTGTGGGTAGTGCTCGAAGGTCGGCGCGGGCGCAGGCGCAGTCCCCGGTCGCACCACTAGAGACGATCCATGAGCGGAGTGACCTCCGTATGGGTGATGTGGAGCCTTTAATAAAATCAGAACCACAGAATAAATAATCGACCAAGCGAGCGTTAGCGAGCGAAGCGTCTCTGCTTCAGCTTCAACCAAAATGCTTTGGTATGTCCGAATTCTGTCTAGATTTGTGTCCGGATCTTTGTCTTCCTTTACAGGTCGCATTTAAACCGATTCTCTTGCAATTTAGGAAATTATTATTTTTATATTATTAATTATTTTGTATTGCACTTACTTTTTTTGATATCTTTTTGTTTTTGTTTGACGCCTATTTTGTAATTTTTAATTATTTTATCTTATTTCAATTTTATTATTTGTATATTTTTAATTAAAAATATTTTTTTCGCTCTTCAGTCCTATGCATGCCGTCTCCATTCATAATTATTGTGACTATTAGTTATTTTAAGTAATATTTTAATGATTTTAATAATGTTTTAGTGTACACAACGAGGACAGACGCCTGCGCTGAGGTTTCCTGCTGACAGAGCCATTTGTAGTGTTATCAGGTACATCAAACTTCAATCGCAATAACGTGCGCAAAGTGATCGGCACTATGCGACTTTGCGAAGGACGATAAGTCAAATCCGTGTGTTGTACCACACACAAAATTCAGATACTTCGGTACTACACTAAATAACGTTGAAGCAGTAACCCCATAAGCCTACACGAGAAGTTTTACCTACAGTTTTGCCTGACCGCGCGACCGGACATAAGCCAGTGCAGTAAATGTGTGACCGTCTCCACCTTGCTATGGATTAAATGACCTTAAGTTATCTTAGGCTTTGTGCACCAATCCATTCAGTCCCAATTTGCCTGAACGATGCAGGTTTCCTTGTGCAGGTTTGGTAGGCTTTACATGGCAAGAATCAGATGCGTAGGCATAACATATTATTGCCATGGTGGTTAAAATATGATGGTTAAGTTGTTTTAGACGCTGCGCGAACGCGAATCGTATCGCTGCGCAATAAGGTTCATGATCGCGTACGCATGTCATGGTGGGCCCACTGAACGTGTTTGCCTCCACTCTTCATAGCATAATCTTAGTAACGTTGCCCGGAGCTTAAAAATAAATAGTAGCTCTTACCTTATGGTGATGAGTGATAAGGTGGTGATGGTGATGATACTTCGTAGTGTGGTAGTTCTGATGGTACCATGAACACAGCTTGAAGATATGGCTTAGTGCAGGGAACAGGAACAACAATAGCTTCAGGAACATTTTCTTAGCTGTTGTCACTCCCAATATGAGTGGGAGTACGAAAATGAGCTTTAATGCTATTAGCTTAACTACTAGTATGATTGCTATGGCCGCTGTTACCAGCTTTTTTCTGATGTATTTTTCTGTAACAGAATAAATTTATTTATTAAGAGGAAAGAAAAGATGCGATTTCAATTTTAAGAACTTGGCTTAGTGAGAATTTTTACTTAATGGCTTTCAGTTCATTTTGTTTTCTGTTCATTTTGTTACAAAATCTGTTCGATAAAAACTATTAGTTCTCACGTTTTTAGTTAAACTTTGTTTTCTTTGATGTAAGTATCTTTAGTTGTTTGTGTTGTAAGCACGTGACCACTCGCTTCTAATCGCTAAATAAAGAAAACAGAATTTGAATTGGTTTTTATATCGATCTGCCTGTTTTTAAACTAACATCTAGATAGGAACCCAATTTTGTGCCAAATCGATTGACTAACAAGTTCAGACAAACTACATTTACTTTGCATTACATATTTTCTGTGATACATTTTTTTATCGTGACCGACATTAAAATCAACTCTCAAAATGTTTTTTTTGTTTTTAATAACTATGTTTGTTTGCGCTAGCATCTGGTGTTTTTAAACTTTAATCCATTTAACTATGACATCAGGGCTAACCACTCGGCCTATACGAACTTGCTTGCTTGCTTTAAATCCATTTGGTACGAAATAAAATAAAAAATGGTTTACTCACTAATTTTATGAAAAAACAGTCTGCTCTGTCCATTCGTCTCTACTCTGGGCTCTAGATCTATATGCACCAACGCGCCAGTCTTGGTCAAAGCTCTCGGCGACACCTTCAGAGTCGCTCCGTCGAAGAAAAACTCAGGCAAAGTAAGTTTCATGTCGTGTGTCGTTAGGAACTTCACTCCTTTATCGTACAGCGCGTCCGTTACTTCTTCTATTGGTGATTCTGTAAGATAAATGATTAGGTTTTCAATACCAAGGTAATATCATAGATCTGTGGCGGATAACCTTTGGATGGACAATAACTTAAAGATTTGCGAAAGGGTAAGTGGTGTACATAAAACCAAATAAAAATAAGAAAATACTCAAATAAATAACCAAAACAAAAAATGTACTTAAATGAATAATCATAAATATTATAAATAAATATAATAACATATCAACACAAATATATAATTTATTATACGTACCAAATTAGCAAAGAGCGAATTAATGCTTAAAAACGAGATTTTTAAAAATGAGCACTGATTGGGCCTGTCTGATGCCAACAGGCAGCTCATTCCACAGCTAGACAGCTTGCACAGTAAAACAACATAGATTGATCAACGTAAGCTTTAGTTAGTTAGGTGAGATTGTGGTTTGTGGGACTTTGCAAGCATAGCTAAGGGTAAGCATTATCAAGGGAGGTAAATACAGAAGCACTAAAACTCCAGGCATTGTAGACTAATTGTGGATTGTAGAATGAGATATACTTTTGGGGGTGGCTTGATTCCCTTGTCCCTCTCCCGCCCCTGGTGTTACAGGTGGGACTTATAGCCATGTAATGAAATTAATATTTTTACTGTTATTAAACTGATACGATTTCTAATTAACGAAAATTCTAGTCTAACAATATTATTTTAAACGAAGATTTAGGACCATGGTTATCTAGACAATTGCAATAACTCTAGGTAACCAAAACTATTTAAATCAAACTGAAACAGTAACGCGTAAGCTTCTAATTGGATTACACATTTTTGTGTTATTGTTTGCGCTTTGTTTCAGTTCAGGTTCGCCCCCTGTCAAAATTGGGACTGAAAATCGTTTGGTGTAGTGTGGGTGTACTACACCTCTGCCATTCCCTTCGGGGGAAAGGCTTGCCTACATGTATGTTATGCTTGTATGAGTTAGCCAGTTTAGATTTTATAATCGATCAGATCGACTGCCTCGGTGGCTCAGTTGGTAGTGAACCTGCCTTCTGAACTTGGGGGCGTGGGTTCGATTCCCACCTAGGGCAAACATTTATGTGATGAACATTTGTGTTAGTTCTATGTCTGGGTGTTGATATGTATTTAAGTATGTATTTACAAATTTCTAAGTATGTATATCAGTCTCTGGCAGCCATAGTACAAGCTTTGCTTAGTTTGGGGTCAGGCGACCGTGTGTGAAAGTGTCCAGATTTTATTTATTATTGTTATTTATATAACTTTCTATGATTCGTCTTTTTTTCTCTAAATAAAAATATATTTAAAAACACATTATACACCGTGTATTTTTAACCACGGACATACGACTATCTAGGATCTCATTGTACTCATCTCTAGGATCAACTTTTGCAATGGGACCAATCCTAAAATCGAGAGAAAAAAAACAGCTGTTCCAAATATTTTGTTGACGATCCATACACTTTTTGTATGGAACAGCTGTTTTTTTCTCTTGCGATGTCAGGGTTTGATTGGATTCTTAGTAAAAGCTAACTGGATGTACTAAATTTAATGATATCCTAGAATTTTGTCCGTCGTTAAAAGATGCCCCCTATATAAGTGCTCTATTTAACTTTTCTAATATAGTTTTTCTTTAGTCGGAAGATTCCAAGAAGCGAGAAGAGTGCTGGGAAGCGATGGCAGCCTAGTTGGGAGAAGGTCCGCCTCTCAAGCCAGAGGGAGCGGGTTCGAACCCAGCCGACGGCACGCACCAATTTGTTCATTGTGTGAACATATGTGCGTATTGTATGTCATCTGCTACATGACTATGGAACCCGGTAAATGGCGACAGGCTCGCCCCCTGTCACATTTGGGACTGAATATCGTCCGGCGAAATGTGGGTGTTGTATTACACCTCTGCCAGCCCCCTCAGGGGAAAGGCGTGACGATATAATTATGACAATATGGAAGATTCCAATCAAAAGACTTGATTTTCTGAAAGTGACAAGAAGCTTGATTTCCCCTACAAATTCTCATTTCACCTGCATTATGATATTTCCTCACGTTCCATATTTTCCTGAGTTAATTTCTATTGTTCCGTACCTATAACCATTGGTCTGTTACGTTTGCTCACGTCAGATTTCTTTTACAAAAAAGTGTGAACAGTGAACATTACCTATTGTTGAGTATTGTTCATTAATTGTTGTTTATCACGTGATTGTTAGAATGCGGAAATAATTGCCACTTTTATTATTCAACTAACATTTCCGTAATCATTTTGTTTTTGTTTAGCACCTGCCATTTTATTTTTATGACGAATGTCTGTCAAGCATATTGATTTGGTTAACCTTCTGGCCTGGATTTAGTTCTACACGGACGGTCCTTGGTAAAAGACATAAAGGAGAATTCGCAGCGAGAACTGAACTAAATTCCGGAAACAGCGTTTAAAAATGTTTTGATGATTGGATTATTCGTTGCCGTAAGTGTATCGTTTCTGAAGGAGCAAACTTTGAAAGTGATAAAATAAATTTGGATGACTAACTGACATTTTGTGTATTATTGATCTTTTCCCGGTACTTTCTTGACAGAGTAGTATGTCATCTGCTACATAACTGGAGCCCGGTGTATGACGACAGACTCACCCCCTGTCTCATTTAGGACTGAATTTCGGCCGGCGAAGTGTGGGTGTTGTATTACACCTCTGCCAGCCTTTGTGCCTTTCGAGAATTACTGACAAACCCTTCACAAATCAGACGCCACCTTTCTTTTCCTTCACCAATCTGTTTGCTATCTATAGTTCCAGTAATCTGTACTAGATGGCGTTAGTTGCATAATTCGTGAAATGTTTGTCAGTAAGTCCCGAAAGACGCATTTGTCCCACAGACGCATTTGTTTTTAACGACCCTAATATTATTATTTATTTATTATAATATTATACGTACATATTTTGTCGATAACATTAAAATAAGTTACAGTCTACATAAAATATTTGTTTGGTTTGCGGTTGTCGCGGTAAAGTCGAAATGACAATTTGAATGTTGTCTTGACAATGTAAGTTTGCGGTTAGAGCTTCTACTGCTGTAACCTGTTAACCTATTTACCGGATAACCTTTGTCAATAAATACAAATTTACTTGTTGCCGTGTTCATTACCTAGCTGTGCCCTGCGGTGCCCTGCGGTGTTACCCGTGGTTTATGTGCTGTTCTAGAGTTTCTAGACTTTAATCTATAGATAGATAGATAGATAAACTCTTTATTGTTCACACCACAGATAACAAAACAACAAGAGAAAAATAATGATAAAACTTATTAAATATTGTAACAACTGGCGGCCTTATCACTAAAAGCGATCTCTTCCAGGCAGAGAGGATACGACAAATGAGTATGGGACAGGGTGTGCAAAAAATAACAAAAATAAACATAAGATTGATACAAAGAAACAACAAAACATCGAGTATTATACCTATACACCTACATAAACTATTTAAATAAAACTTACATAAAAGTACATCATACTAATATATACATAGTACTTAAAATACCTATACTTAATAAAATATACTAATTATTACATACATATATCACTAAATACATATAATTATTACATACATACAACACTGGTAAATAAAACAATCAAGGCAATTTTGATAAATAAAGCTTTTTTACGGCGTCCTTAAAAATAGCAAGTGAAGGAGCATGTCTAATAGCGACGGGCAGCTTGTTCCACAGTTGGACTGCCTGAAATGCAAACGACTTACCATAGAACATTTTACAATGAGCAGTGGGAGTTTTAAGCGAAAGTGTATATTTAGATCTAAGAGGATGGGAACGGAAGGATTGCAGATAAGAAAAGAGATCTTTTAAATAGCGTGGGGTGGCAGGATTAAAAAGAGTACTATAGAGAAGGGAAAGGATGTGAGCATTCCGTCGAAGTCGAATAGGGAATCTATCTGTGTGCTATTCATCCAGAACCGTTTAGCCGTTTTGCGATTGACTAACAAACATCTATCCAAACTTTTGCATTTTTAATTTTAGTAGAATGGTATTTTTATCAGTCCTGTCTGTTCAAGCAAAGGTTTGAAGGAAATCGTTTTAAGTGATAAGCCGGGATCTTGACCCTCACTTTTCGTCCCCACTGGCGCCTTGAAGATTCAATTTGCATTTCAACTTGTATATTTATGGGGTGCAATAAAGTTAGGTACCTACCTAATTAATTGGTATTAGTATATTGTTAACCGTCTTCCAAGAGAGATGAGGTTCAATGTTCTATCTGCACGCATTTTTTCATTTGTTGTTAAAACAAATAAAAAAGCACTCAATTTATTAGTTGAGCAATAATTTTGGTTAATTTTTATTGGTTGGTATTGGCCAGAACTTTTAGAATATATGACGACTTAATTTTATGGAATCTTACAAATAAATCCATTGATTACTCGCAGGTATATACGCCACTCTATCTTGAGTCCCTATCTTGAGTTCGTGGCGAACAAAATACATTACTGTACATTACTGTATATTACTTTACACTTGTTTGTTTAGTGGGGCATTTTCCGCACTTAGCCACTTGATTGAGCCATTGTACGTGTACTACACTACACTTACACTACATAACATATCGTCATCGCCTTTTCTCCCGTAGGGGCTGGCAGAGGTGTATTACAATACCCACACTTCGCCGGACAAGATTAAATCTCAAATGTGACAGGGGGTGAGCCTGTCGCCATACACCGTGCTCATGCGCACAATATGTTCGCACATTCCTAGGCAAGCCTTCTCTAACTAACGCTATCATCACTTATATACTGAGACTAGAGGCAAACAATCAGTCGCTCACAGTTTGATTAGTCAGGACGAAGCTTTAGGAGGATTGCTATCGCTTCCTCATACATAGCTAAATACATTTTGGTATCTCCTCGACATAGAATAAAACAAAGTCGTCTTACGTCAAAGTCAAAATGTTTTAACTCAATTGGGTGGTAAAGGATACACTTATGAACGTCAAAGTTTTATAATAGACTCGAACGCCTTGTTCGGAAGAAGAGCCTGAGATTTGAATTTTCCTTCAGTGAGCCCTGTTATATTTTTGAGATTTATTTATACAAACGTCTGTCGTCTGTACCTCTTTCTGTCTGCATATCCGCTAACTCCTCCTAAACCACAATTCAGTTTCGATGCGGTTTGATGGATGCGCATGAAGATGGGTTATGTTTTTCGTATGTATGTACGTAAGTAAATATAGTAAATATAGTACCCTGGACAGTGGGTACATTTTTGAGCCTTTTGGGGTCGAAACTTTAGGACCGTGGGGACCAGGTGCAAAAACTATCTTTAAAGATCTATCATTGCGTCTGGTCGAAGCAACTCGTGACCAAAATGCTGGCCGGTACTTTGCCCAAAGGATCAGCATCGCAATCCAACGGGGCAATGCGGCCAGCATTTTGGGTACATTGCCTACAGCTGGCAGCGATTTATTAGATTAAGATTTGTAGCTTGTTAAATTCTGTTATGTGCTTAGTTAGATATGTGTACAATAAACTAAAATACTACTCTGTACGTAAGTAAGTACGAGTATGTAAATGTGGGTATATACAATATAATTATGTATATATGCATGTCTGAAGTATCTTGGGCACGCCCTACAGCCTAAACAGCTTCATGGGTACGACATGTGAGGTGTCATTTGAATCGTCTTGATAGTGGAAGTGACATAGGGTACAACATTTTGCAGCCGAGTTTCTTATAATGCTACTTGTTCATGTAAAGTTTATAGGTGCTATGCGAAGTCGGGTGGGTTGCTAGTATCCTAACTAATATTATAAATGCGAAAGTGAGTTTGTTCGTTCGTTTGTTTGTTTGTAACGCTTTGACGTCTCATCTACTCAACCAATCGTCGAGAAATTTATCATACATGTTGTCTGGGGTACAGAAAAGGACATAGGGTACTTTTTATCCCGAGAAATTCAACGGTTCCTGTGGGACCGCGGGTGAAACCGCGGGGCGCAGCTAGTTATAATATAAGGTAAAAGCTCTTGCAGTGGCAGCGTATTCTACTTTTAGTTATTTTACAAAAAAAAACTTATATGTACGTACGAGGTAACCGCCGGAACTACTGGCCCGATTTTAAAAATTCTTTCACATAGAAAGTTATAAATACCATCACCATAAGCTATAAAACGTAAGCAAAGCCGCGGGCTACCTAGATACCTAGTCTAATATGGTTACAGATGACATCATCACAGCTTGACCAAAGCTTAACCAATCACAGCGTAGACTTTTCTCTAAAGTGAAATCTGTTAATTCATTGGAATTGAAATTTTAATATTCGTCATTTCTAATGAGAAATGTAGAATACTGAAATTTCAAGAATTTGAACATACAAGTAACATATTAAGAGAAAATAAAAACGCGACTGCAAAATATTGTACCCTATGTCACTTCTACTATCGAGACATTTCAAATGACACCTCACGTCATGTCGAAATCCAACAAGCTGTGTAGGCTGTAGGGCGTGCCAAAGAAACCTCATACATACGAGATGGAGAAGGGATGATTATGTACTTATAAATAAATAAATAAATAAATTCAGGACACTTCCACACACGGTCGCTTGACCCCAAACTAAGCAAAGCTTGTACTATGGCTGCCAGAGACTGATATACATACTTAGATATTTTTAAATACATACTCAAATAGATATTTACACTATTTCGAGTGTATACTCGAAATACATAACCCTCCTTCTTGCGCAGTCGAGTAAAAAGTTCTTCATTGATCCTAATCCTAACTCCTAACTTAATATTACAAATAAGCGAAATTGTGAGTTTATTCGTTTGTTTATTAAGTTCTCACGCCTCAACTAATCAAGCAATCATAATTAAATTTTGCACACACGTTGTCAGGGGTACAGGAAAGGAGACAGGCACAAAAGTACATAATTATTATTTCTCATTCCGAAAAACGTAAAGGTTCCTGTGAAACCGCGGGTGAAACCGCGGGTACAGCTTGTCCAGATGACGAACTAAATAAAAGTAATTTCAGTTTTCATTTCATTTCCATTTTCTATTTTGCATGATTATTTTCTGAATGTGTTTTTAATGGACCGTCTTAGAGTAATTGTCATTTGCATCTCAATTTCTTCAAGAATTCACGATCAGCTGAATCAAAACAAACTTAAAATGTAGTTGCGTAATGAAATATAATTCTTATTACGTTGCAATACGAAACATATAATTGCACAATAAAGACCAACGGTCAGAACCAACCATCCGTACTATTACTCATCTTAGAAACACAGACGATTTTAAATCTTATCTGTAAGAGAATAGAGTTCTCTGTAACAAGTATTGTTTTATACTATTTTGCTTTCACCAAGGAATGTAACATGAATATGTTTACAAGCATTCGTGAATGTAAAAAAAGGAAAGTGGAGAGTGATAAAAGAACGATAATTTGATTAGAAAAAGTGTTCTAAGTGAATAACAAACATGAAGCATTTTTAATCATCATCAGCTTGATTTGTTGCCAACTGAAGTGTAGGTCAGGGTCCAGTATCTCCTGGGACAACTCAGTATACAAAAATACTGTACAGTATTTTTTGTAAGCGACCCAGAGCGTAGGAGCGGAATTAGGGTAAATTGCACTTGTTTTCTTCTCACCACTTTCTGGGGTGGGGAAAGGAAATCAGGGCTGTGCCCCCTGCTTTTCTACGCCCATAATGATGGACGGGTCATTGTGGTTTTGTAGGGCTGCGTTAGGGATGTCTGCACTCCGTTTTCGCTATACGCCTGCGTGATCAAGCTCTGCCGGGTGAGATCCCCGGTTGCCCGGAAAGGTCCGGCGAGCCGATCAGCGGCTACAGCAGCGGTCGAGAGAGCTGATGTCCCTACTTCACTGGACTTATTCTGCTGGCTGTATGACTATCTCTCTTATGTAAGGGTTTGTTTTTCACCTTCTGCTTTTCTCTGCATCTTTCTCCTCCGGAGGTCTTGCATCGCGGTCGCCAGCTTTATTACAAAGGTAGGGAATTGAGGCAAAAGGTAAGCAAAACACCTTAAATATGCCAACCTACAGGCCCAGCACAGGCCGAACACAAATTGCTTTTCCATCTCGGGAGAAAGAGACAAAAATATCTGTAAAAAAGTGTATTTCCACTTTAATGTGGCATTAAGTACGCCAAGGAGTATGGGCTCCAATTACTGTAAAGCTAACCTGAGGAGCGTTTTTGTTTTGAAAATTCTGAACTAATTTAATGAAATTTACTAGAAAACTTTACACAATATTAGAAGCTAATTTAAACTTTATACAATTTGATAGTTAAAGCTAATTTGATAAAGAATTTAATGAAACTTATGAATTTATCAAAACATAAGTAATTTAATGAAATTTACAAGAAAACTTAGTAAAGTTCGATTAAAAATTATCCAGTAAAAAAGCATATCCGTATTCTGTATTTGTCGCATCGCATATAAGCGAAGATAAAAACGGTGTTAAGACATTTTGTCTCCGACCTGTGCTAGCTCTGCTGCGGAGTCTGCGTATGAGTTCGTCTTATTGTACGTATGTAGAGCTGGGGGCTGCGTTGAGATGGAGGGGTCACGACCCACGGTCCGGTCTTTTCTTTGCCCAGCATTTCCCTGGCAATAGTGGCAAGACAGCACGGGAATGCAACCAGTCTGTGGGGCTATTCCTACGCGTGAGATGAGATTAGATTTTATCTTGGTCACTTTCACACCTATGACGTTTCAAAGGAGAGCAACTAGGATGAAAAAAGGTGAGATGAAAATCTCAAATCTCCGAATAGGGCCACTGATGGGTACGTTCCGACGTGGGGGTATCGTGCGAGAGGGTGTTGTTTATCGTTTTGAATTTTGCCCTTGTGCAACATTGACCATTGTACGTGATGGCTTTAATTTTTTTTAATTTTAATTTTTTAAAATAAAATCAAAGGGGCTAGGTCCCGGCGCTACTGGGAGGCCGCACAGGGAGCAAAATCCCAGAAGATATAGTAAATTTAATAGATTTTATTTATATGTATGTATGTTAGTCTGTAAGGTATTTATATTATTTTCTAGAGGCCTCTGTAACTTGCATTGTATGCTATGCTGTTATATTGCCTGAAATAAATGGATTATTTATTTAATGAGTATTTATACTTTTGTATAATTATCTTATTTATTTTCTAAAGGCGAAAGTTTGTGTGTGTTTGGTTGCTACGTCTTCACGCTCAAACGGGTGGGTGGATTGGAATGAAATTTGGTATGGAGGTAGCTACTACTCTGAATTAACAAGTATGCTTCTTTTGACCGCTGGAAATAAAGCAGAACGCAGCTAGTTTCTGATAACAATGGATGTTGATGATACTCGTAGACAATAAAATTAAATGAGTGAAATCAAAAATATTCAACGATTCTATAACTGTTTTTAAAATCAAACTTATCAAGTCCCTTAAGATCCTTTTTCATAAAGTCGCATTTGTTTTGTTTAACTTTCTTTAACTTTTGTTTCTATGTATTAAGTATTTTTATTTTTAATCTTTAAATCATTGTTGTTGTTTTTTACCACTGTTTAATGCAAATGCTGTATACGCCTATAAAGGGTGTTCATATCAGCTCCATGTGTTTAGCAATTTAATTTTGAAAGTGTAATATGATCACTGTTGGCGTATCTTTATAAATAAATAAATAAATGTAACACAGACAGTGAGTGGCCAAATGTTCGGTAAGTTGATGGAGAAATTCAAAACCATAACAATTGCTGGTGTAACAGCAAACGTTAACACCAGCGTGGGTCAAGGTCAATCTTGAGACCGCATCAATTCATTCAGTATGTTGTAGCAACATAACGCCGTCTATGACATTGACAATTGAATGACATAACACTCTTGATGATTGACAGCAACAGAGACCAGTGGCGTTATTGTTTGACTGGTAATTGGAATAGGCTTCAATTTCATACTTCTGGCTTATTGCTTATTGTAGCTCACTTTAAGGCGAGTTGTTTCACGCACGTGTAAACATTAAAAATGGCGCTAATTATCGTCAAAGTGTTGTTTTACAAAATGTTGGCTTCTCATTACGAAACTATACCCTCGACGAACATCTTAATTCGAGTCAACGGGTAAGTTGAAAATCAGCCTTGCTTAAACTGATTTAGTTTACGTACTCGTAGCTCAGTGCTGAGCTTACTTCCTTTGTCGTCGTAATTATCTGGTACATATTGTACCTAATTAATCTTTTGTGTTTTTTTTACTTTGGAAATAAGTAAATGTATTTTTAATAACATACTTTTTACGTTCCACTGCAGGGACACTGACCTACCCTACATCGAGGGCGATTGAGCCGTTATCCACCACGCTGGCTCTGTATGGGTTGGATTTACCGGTACTTTAGCCACTGATTAGCGTCATTTTTACTGTCAAACAACCTAAACGTTAAATCTTATCTTTGACAACCAATTTCTTATGTAATGAAGCAACACTTTGTATTGTAATTAACGGACGTTAAATATCCTGCGTTATTGTTTGACGTACGTATGTTACATTAACTATCCGTTTGAAACATCCCTCTAAAGAAGGGTTTATAGGAGGGTTTTTAATCCCTGGGGTTTTATTTATGATTACCAGACAGAAATACTCGTACCTATTGTATTTCTTTAGCCGCGGTTAAAAAAAGGGGTCAACTGATGTAAAAAGAGAAGAAGTCTTACTCTCTGAAGAAATTAACTGACGATAATCGACTTATCTTCGCCTTGAACTGATCTGGCAACAAGGGCAGCGGAAGTGGGGGCTGAGGAGGCCAAATACCCCCCTCCCTTAACCAAACAGGGAGTGCCAATTTCACTATCTGGTACCTACTAAGCCGGGACTGAAGGCTGAAGGAAGGGGGTGATCATAGAAGTTTGCCCCCTGTGAAGAAGAACTTCCGCGTTCCCTACCAAGCAATCTCTTGACCAAACTAAAATCTTGACCAATTTAGATATTTTTTTTTTAACTGTATAAAGTTATCGTCGGACAAACAAATGGCAATTTGCCCCAACCACAGACCTAAATTCTTTTACATCCTAGATCTGTGGTCTCAACAGATTCTGTACCCTCGCTTTCGATTGGCCAAAAAGGGAATCTACAGAAGCATATGACCTTGACAAATGACGTTGACCTCACAATTTATGCAAATGAATAAAATCAGTTATAAGCAATTAAAATTCATATCACAGGTGGCTAGAAGAAAGCAGGTTGAAATGCAACGGGTATCGAAGGACCAGTTTAATTTGACTGAGGTGCTGAGCCTTAATTTGGAAACGAGGGTCTTGCGAAACTGGACGTTGTGTCTGCAAAGATTTCTAAGCCACGGATGTGACATGACATGCATATGGATGTCTCTTTGTTCAAACGCAAACTTGTTTTCACATTGCTAAATGCTTTTCTAAAGTTGTCTTGTCTCTTCAAACATTTAAGTACTTGATTATGGAAATGCATGAAAATTATTTATTTATGTATTGGTCCTAATTATATGTGCAAGTAGAACTGCCTCAATGTCCTCAATGATATTGCATGACGACTCGTCTGCAGATTGATTGGCCTACTGGTCTGGATTTTGATTTGGTTTATTGGTCAGAAAGTCAGATGGTATTAATTATTTTTAAAAAATGGGTTTATTACTGTTGATTACAGTGAAGCATTTAAAGAGCATCATTTCAAAATGTATTATACTCGTACATATTATTTGTTTATCAGTCTCTGGCAGCCAGATTACAAGCTTTGCTTATGTTTAGTTTTGTAATTTTAGTCCTGAATATTTATTATCAGCTTAAGCAAAACATGAAAGAACTCTGAAAAAAAGTCAAATTTTATCTAACCTGGTTCATCTTCGTCCCCGACTTCGTTATCTTCGTCCAGATATCTTTCACTTTCCTGGTCTTTGCTGCCAGTGAGGTAGATAATGTTAGCTTCCTTCGTATACTTATTTATATCAACATTGTTCTTTTTAAAGCACATACCACTAGTCACATTAACGTCACCATCAAATTCCAACTTTTCATTCAAGTACGAATACACATTTTTCTGCAAGCAACTTACAGAAGGCTTATCACTGCACTGATTTAATATGTTGTCCCACAAAAGATTACCAGTTCTAAATGTGCCGTTGCTGTAAACGTCATTAAAAAATCTACCAGATGCACTTTCGATTATCTTCATTCTTCGTTCTAAGTCATCTTTTGGAACTTCACTAGAATTTGTCACTTTTGTATTTATAACTAAAATTAGCACTATAACAGCTTTTACTAAATTGGTTATATTCATATTTGGAATTTCACTTTGGGAATTTCTTCTCCGAAATCGATGTTCATTACATGCTGCCATATTTGTTGCTCGCCAATTTCTTTAGCGTCTGTTTCTAGACTTACGTCTTTTCACGTCATTATCTACAGATTTTTAATAAAATGTATTGCATACTACCCAATTTTCTCTATTGTCATCGTATAATAATTTAGTGTGTCTTCTACATCCGTTCTTATATTTCCAGTGTCTGGTTTTCTGATTTCTCGACTCTTGACATGTGGTAACAAATTGGGTTTATATTAGCAGCCCACAACTATCTCCAAATTATCTGAAACAAAAAGAGAAATGGTTTAGTTCATATTGTTTATTAAGTACTTAGTCGTAATTATTTTGTTCAGTGACTTTGAATAGTATCAAATTAAAAACAGAAATTGTTCAAGGAATGTTATGATTTTTTTTAAAGTCTGAATTTATTTCATTTTTAAGGTTCCGTAATAATTTTTAATCTTTCGGTATATACATATATTTATTTTTAATTTAATCTTATTTGAACTAGGTCAAACTTTACATACATTAAAATACCTCTCATTATCTCATTAAAATACTCCTTTTCAAGATCCAAATCTAAAAATTAATAATTTAGCTCACATCTCAGATAAATAATCCAAGTTCGTATTCAATCTTATCCACGTAGCTCTAATAGCAGTTTTCCTTTTCATTATCAAATTACATTTTAAAATTACAGTTTGTATGTGACGCACGTCTTCTTCGAAAGTGATCGGATATAAAATATGAGCGAAAGTTACTGTGGCTCGTGTCAATAAAAATTGGCTTGTGTCTGAATCCCCCCTCTTTGAATCGTATTCCTCATACCTGAGGGTCGTGACCAACTCTTCAAATTAATGTCTCTAATGACCTCTCTTTGCATATTGTCACATCAATTGTCAATAGAAATTTAAGTATTTAGTAAGATTTCTTAAGATATGTCATAGGTAAGTCATTAGAAGCGGTTCAACTTAACGTAGCGGGGCAGTTCCATATATCCCTACTAATTTATCCCTACTGGTAGACAAGAATGTATTTTTTTTCTATCTATTACTACTAGGGGGGAAATGGATATTTTACTTCCACGTAAGTCTACTATGATCAAGTACAAATAGAATAAAAAATTACAAGGAAAAAAATAAAAAAGGAATTAGGTTTATTTTATTGTATAGGTTTTGAATTTAATATTTGGTTTAACTAGTCTAATAAGAAATCAGTAGCAATGAAGGTATATTTCATCTTAACATATCTAAAATATGACCAACAGTGATCTCTCCTGTGATCAGTTGCATTTGTGCATTTTTAATCGCGTAATCACGGGTCATAATACTCTTCCTCTCTCTTTTTGGGTGGATTCAGTTTCAGCACGTTCCTGAATGCGATTCTTTTGAACCACGGACTGGCTGTATAATGTATGGCTGGAGATTCTATTTTTAATAGAATAATAAACAAAACACTTAATGAAGCAGTTATAAATTTTCTTAATGATGATACTTATTTCTGGATTGATTATAACAGTGGATATAAGTGGGAAAGTATCCCTTCTAGTAGTAATAGATAGAAAAAAAAACCATTCTTCTCTACCAGTACGGATAGATCAGTAGGGATATTTGGAACTGCCGGCGTAGCGTACGCTAACTTAGATCGCTATAATAATATTTTTATCTATTCACCAT
Organism: Peribatodes rhomboidaria; assembly: GCA_911728515.1. Taxonomy (NCBI): domain Eukaryota; kingdom Metazoa; phylum Arthropoda; class Insecta; order Lepidoptera; family Geometridae; genus Peribatodes; species Peribatodes rhomboidaria. The sequence goes on from OU452190.1 coordinate 8,667,174, forward strand.
GCTAAATTGCTGAAATATCGGTTCTGTAAAATAGTAGCAGGACCTGATCATGTGTCTCGATATGCTTTCGACAGCTTTTACGTTTTGAAATATTGGGTAACAAAATAATTCGGATAGAGGCATTAAAAGTACACAACTCGTTAAAATCAGATAGAAAAATAATAATTTTAAAACACGTTTTTATTAACTACTTGTTAATTGTACTAACAAATGATGTAAGAAAACTTTGGAAGTCAATTTTAACCTTCCTTATTTGTTGTATTGTGAGTACATATAGTTTGGACAACAAATCTGTAATTTAGTTTTTCAGACCTGATCTCGAAGTCAAAGTCAAAGTCAAAATGTTTTTATTCAATTGGGTATCAAAGATACACTTATGAACGTCAAAGTTTTATAATAGACTCGACCGCCTTGTTCGTATAGAGCCACTACTCAGAAGAACAGGCAAGAAACTGATCTGATGCTGAAGCCAGGTGGTGTCAAGCGTGTGTCATATTTTTAACAATACATACATAACCGTCACGCCTTTCCTCCGAGGGGGCTGGCAGAGGTATAATACAACACCCACACTTGGCCGGACGATATTCAGTCACAAATGTGAGGGGGCGAGCCTGTCGCCATACACCGGGCTCCAGTCATGTAGCAGATGACACACAATACGCACATATGATCACACAATTAACAAATTGGTGCATGCCGTCGGCTGGGTTCGAACCCGCTCCCTCTGGCTTAAGAGGCGGACCTTCTCCCAACTAGGCTACCATCGCTATTTGATCGGCTTTAACAATACGCAGTAATTTATTCTTGTTTACTTGTGACTGTATATAGAAGCATTAGAAGACTAGTCTAATTCAATGCGGACCTTTCACTAGGTCAGCGAAGTTCAGATTCCCTTTTAATTTTATTATAACTGGAAGTGCCACTTGGATCTTGTCCAGCTACAACACGTGAATGAATGCAGACTTGCACGCAGAGCATGTACAAATGGATACGTTAATTTTGTTTCTTTTTCAAGAAGAAAAAACAGTGAAACGTTTTTTCACTTGTCGGCACGGCCCGGCACGACACGGCACCGGTGGGCTCAAGGGCGCTGTGCCGGTGCACTGCACTGCTGGTATATGGAAAAGCATGTCATATTTTTATAGATTTATGTGTCTTCGGCTGCCGTGCCGAGCCGTGCCGGGCCAGACCGTGCTAGCAAGTAGAAAATCGCATATTGTCGAATAACTATGTGAAATATACTCATTTCTTTGGCGAGCTGGCGACCAATTCAATAAATTGTGCAAGGTAAGTGACTTCGACCTATTCGGTACGAGCGTTAATTCGGCCAAGCAGCGGCTGAGCAGATCCTACTTTGCAGGTGATGCTACTATGTAATTAATTATTACTTAGCTTTGTAATTTGTTTTTGTGTTTTTGCGTTTGATAGAACTTTGTGTTATCGTGCGTTCACATCAAAGTTCATAACTATAGTTGCTAAGGCTGTCGCTAATCGTGAAAATCTAAAATTAGCTTTCTGATGCTATAAGTTAGTAGTAAGATGTTTCAGCTGTTGATTTTCCTTAATATAAATAAATAAAATAAATATTATTTTATGAGAGTCCACTTCAAACGAAAACGTCCAGCCCCCAATTCCACTTACAAATTGTTAATGTAAATTAAATTTTAAATTTTTTGAATTTAAAATTAAATTAAATTTTTATATGTTAAATAATTAAATTTTTGTATGTTAGAAGTGTCAAAAATTTAAAATTAATAAAAACAATTCATTATTAAAATATTTATTTAAACATAACAACTAAATAACATTTAATTTAAAAACAATTGCTTAGTAGAAACAAGGGCCTGGTTACTACATTCCCCGAGGCGGGTAGTTTCCATTTATTCTATAGAACATGACGTCATTGGACGAAATAAGTTTTGTTTCATTTCTACCATGGTACATAATTATAATACTTTCATTTTTCAAATTGGAGACGACATTTTGAAAATAATGTCATCTTACGTCGAATAGCTCTTTAAAGATGATTGTCTAAAAAAATGATCTAACAACTAAGGTATATTACAAAACATAATAGAAACGCAGATTAAGATATTTCATTTTGACAGTTAGGATTCATAATTTTTTTTATTGTGAGAGTTTAACATGTGACTGCCTCGGTGGCTTAGTTGGTTTAGAGGGCGTGAGTTCGATTCCCACCTAGAGCAAACATTCACATTTGTGTTTGTTCTATGTCTGGGTTTTAATTATCTATTTATGTATGTATTTAAAAAATAATATGTATATTTATCAGTCTATTGCCGCCATAGTACAAGCTTTGCTTAGTTTGGGGTTAGACGACCGTTTAAGGAAGTGTCCCGAATATAACAATCTCATCTTGGATAGCAAATTTATCCTATCACACTATTATTAAAATAAATTTCTAAGTTTGAATTTTCGTAAGTGGTAAACTTTGAAACTACTGGTCTGATTTTTTAGATTCTTTTAATATTAAAAAGCCACACAATCACTGAGTGCCAGTTTTACTAAATAATAAAGAGGTAACATTTGCGAGTTTGTAAGTTTGTCAGGGGTAATCTCAGAAACTACTAAACCGATTCTAAAACTTTTTTTCCTAAATAAATAAAAATAAATAAATAAATAAAAATAAATAAAATAAATAAAATATAAATAATAATAAATAAAAAATATAATAATAATAAATAAAAAATAAATAAATAAATAAAAATAAATAAATAAATTCGGGACACTTCCACACACGGTCGCCTGACCCCAAACTAAGCAAAGCTTGTACTATGGCTCCCCCGAGGGTTCCCGCCTTGTCGTGGCGGGGGGGCTCAGTAGCCGTGGCTTCGGCAACCACGGTGAAGCCAAGAGGAATCCGAGGTGGGGCCGCTTCTTGGGGCTTTTAGCTCCAAAGCCCACATGGAAGCGGCCTAAGTAGGGTGTGGTTCTGTATGGGCAGACCCACAACTGAGGCGGGGTGCAGTGTCGTATGGGCGACACTGCAACCGAAGGCTGGGGGCCGCGGCGGGAGAGGACTGTTGGTGTGTCGTTGCCACTTTCCCTACCTTCCGCGGCCCAAACGGGGTTGCCACCGTTTTGATGGCGGACGCGGTGGGGCCGCAGAGGAAGAGGCGTGTCGGTGTGTCGTTGCCGCTCTCCCTATCCTCTGCGGCCGAAGTGGCAGGCGGCGGGGCCACTCATCTGACCCGTCGCATGGGGACCATGGGCGCCTAGGCACGGGTGCTGGTTGGTGCCCACGGGCAAAATTGGTCCCCGAGGAGGTGGATGATGACGATGTGTCTGGTGTTCGACACATCGTCATCGAGAGGGAGAGAGCGCAAGCTCGAGGTGGTGCCCAAAGGGGCTGGCGCTGTCGGGGCTGCGGAGGAGTCCGGAAGCGTACCCGTTGCCCCGACATTTTGCGCCGAGGTGGAACACCCTTGGGTTTTTAGTGGGTAGGCCGTCAGTGGCGGGATTCCCACATAACCACTCTGTGCCCGCACCCGGGGCTGTTGGTGGTATCCATAAAGGATTTTCCCAAGGTAAAAAAAAAAAAAAAAAAAAAAAAAAAAAAATGGCTGCCAGAGACTGATACATAGATATAGAATGCTGCTGCTCAGTACGCTGCTGAGCTGATAATATTGCTGAGTGCCATAGGCTATGAAAAGCGAGTAACGCCGCGGGCGAAAAGCTAGTAGGATACAAAGCGCAAGCGTGTAGAATGTAGATGAGCGAGTCAGTCACAAAGTCACTTGATTTTTACTTCCAGGGGCCTACCAAGACATCTTAATGCCATGATATTTACGTATTGTTTTTGACGCCGAGTGAACACACTTCGTATAGCTACGCAATAAGGTTCATGATCGCGCAGCTTTATAAAATTTCGACATTTACACTAACGTTGTTATTTTTTTGTTTAAACAAAAAAAATTTGTTTCACTTTTCCTTTTCCTTTTGCATTTATTTATCTTTTGATTGCTTTATTTGCTCATTGTTGCCTTTTTCGTTGGTTTCCGTAGTCTTTTTTTCAACGGACATGAGTCAAAACAAACAGAATGGAACGTCTTGAGACTGCAAGCTTAAAATAAAACAAAACATAAAGAAACAAAACCTATTTATTTAGTGGCACATTATAATTAAAATTATTAGTAACCTCGTCGTAATTACAAAACTTATTCTGTAGAAGTAACGGCAAAATGCAACGGGTTAAGAAACAAGTAACATTATTAAAACAAAAAAAAAAAAAAGCCGGCTGCAAAATGTTGTAGGTATCCTATGTCACTTCCACTATCGAGACGATTTAAATAACACCTCACATGTTAAAATCCGTCAAGATGTTTAGGCTGTAGGGCGTGCCAAGATACCTCATACATACTCGTACATACACTCGGAAAACATAGGCCTCCTACTTGCGCAGTCGGGTAAAAGTAGACGGATTTACTAGCGAATCAAGGGAGTGGGGGCTAAAGGGCTCAAGACCATTCCCAAAAAGTATCTGATTCACACTCTACAATAATTATTATAGTCAATAAAAAGCAACAAAGCTTAAAAATCCGACTTCCCGTCAGGCGGTCCTCCATGTAAGCCATTTTTAGATTTTTGTTGATATTTTAAAAACTACTTGACCGATTTCAATAACATTTATATGGAACTACCTCTAAAATATGATCTATCAAACTAATTAAGAACCATTAAAATATATTCACAATTGAAGGAGTAATCGCGTAACATACATATAAAAAACATAGAATTAAAAACTTTTGGAATTTTCGGAAGTCATTCAAAAATATCTGTTTTTTAGTATTTTTGTGTTTGCCTACCTCGATGAAGGTTATCTTCAGCTAAGTGAGGCCCCTAAGCCAAAATCCTCGTTCCGCTACTGAACGGATTTTTACATCGTGTTTCTAAATGAGACCGTTGTATTAGCTGTATAAATGAATAAATAATTAAGATATTTCTTAAGCTAGCTCTTTTTTATCTTTTAAAGCAAAGTGCAAAAAGAGGCCAGACATTAGTGCTTGCAAAAGAAAATGCCTTATCAGATCGCATGACTCAGAAGTTCTTGCTCGTTTGTGTTGGCATAGTTTTTTTTTTAAAAGTAAGTACTTATACAATTTTCTGCTTTACCCAATTTAAAATTACATTAAAGAATTTAAGAAAAAAAAAACTATTCTTACTATAGCTTTTCTTATACATAAAAAGGATTCTTAATTTAATATGATGACTGAGATTTTGTTTAATTTATTTTATAAAATCTTTATAATGCTAACCTAATAATATTGCTAATATAATAATAATCATGATGATTTTTTTTTGTGTGTTACCAATCATTATTAATAGGTATTGATTTTAATGAAAATAAATTAGACACTAATAAATTCACCGTCACTTTTTCAGGTTAACGTTAAATGACTTTACGTACTTACTACATACTCATGCTTATATTTTTTTAATGCTATCTTTTTCTTTGAAAAAAAAATTGGTGCTAATTCCCGTGACTAAAACTACCATATCCATAATTTATTTTTCTTACGCCATTGGCCGTAATGACTATGGCAAAGAATTACAAGACTGGTTACCCTTATGACCGACAGACACACTTGACGACAAGCTCACTGGTTTTCCCTTCTAGCATTTTAAACCCTTTTTCACCGACTTTAAAGAAGAAGGAGGTTCTCAGTTCAACTGGTTTTTTTGTATGAATGATACGCGATTACAGACTCCTCCAATTATTAATCGATTTTTAACCGACGAAACGGAAGAGGTTTGCAAAGCGACGCGTATATTAAAAAAATAAAAAAATGTTTTTTTTTGTTTGGTAGATCATACTATAGAGGTGATCCGTATACATTTTATCGAATTCGTTCAAGCAGTTTTTAAAATATCAACAAAAGTCTAAAAAGAATACAAAGTACATGAATGACGGGAAATCGTTTTTTTTTTTAATTTTGCTTTTTATATAATTTAAAATCAATGTATCCAGTCTAGATACTACATATGCGCGCCGCGACAAAATTTTGTCACTATTTGTCATACTGTAATGTGGCAAGACCGTAAACTCAAGTCGTCAACATGTTGTCACATCTGAATCCAAAACAATTGAAAACTGTTACCATTTAAACATTCGCCCACAGATAAACTCTACCCCTCAACCCAGTACTCGACAGTATATTATTATAATACTTCCACGTAAAGTATTATAAGATTCTGTGATTATTTCGTATCAAGTACGACTATGGGCAAAGGAAAATAGCTAGGAAAAGCTGAAGAAGCTAGGCAAGAGAAGGAAGAAGCTTAGAAAGATAGATAAAAGATAGAATGGTCTAATAACGCTACACTTAAGGCTAGTAAGGCCACACTATCCTTTATTAAGACACAGCTTATGACATAAACATTTGTTTTCTCATTTTGTTATCAAACCAAAGCTTACAAAAGAAAGTCATTGTTTATACAAGACAAGTGACCACTCAAGTATTGAGATTCCATGGCAATTCAAGTGGTCATTATGTAGACAAACACTTTTATTGAAAAACACAAAGAAATGAACAAAGCCAATAAATTTAAGTGGTAGATAACAGGTCCAATTCAGAAAGCGTAGTTTGACTTAAACTCACTAGAATTATTTGCCTTTTCCAATTGACGGGAATAACGAAGAAAGCTATAATATTTCAGTTAGTTTATATCTGTCAAATAAATTCTTCAGAATTGGATCTTAACGAGTGGTTATTTGACAGTGACAACTAGATGAGCCATCCATCACTTCCTACCACAGATCAATAGTGTGACATAGCATAGAATCCAAAGATGCGTTCCGTCACGCTTTCCTTGAGTCGCGTGATTGCGGCGACAATGATCTGTCACTTACTAGATTGGCCTGGTCGTAGTGACAGGTGTCATATTATTACTATTATTATTTCTGTCAAGTGTTCGTGACATTTTAATGTAAGCAATATAAATATATTCTAACAATGTTTGTGTAAGTAGAACATAACATATCGTCACGCCTTTCCCCCGAGGGGGCTGGCAGAGATGTAATACAACACCCACACTTCGTCGGACGATATTCAGTCCAAAATGTGACAGGGGGGCGAGCCTGTCGCCATACACCGGGCTCCAGTCATGTTGCAGATGACATACGCACATATGTTCACACAATGAACAAATTGGGGCGTTCCGTCGGCTGGGTTTGAACCCGCTCTCTCTGGTTTGCGAGGCGGGCCTTCTCCAGCTAGGCTATCATTGCTATCGTATTGCATTGTTTGTGTAGAACAGTGAGTAACAAAGTCATCGCTGTTTTAGTAACAATGAAAGTTCAACAGTGAACGCTTTCAACGTAATTGTGTTCAAATTCCTATAATAAGCTTGAGTTGCTTGTGAAGGAAAACATCGAGATGAAATCAAAGCATACTTAGTAGCAGGGCACTTTCTTTATAGTATTATTTCTGTATAGTCTATGAAAGTTACTGTGATAACTTAGATTTCAATTTATTTTTTATTTTTTTATGTAGATTAGGTCGACGTTTGATTACCAACTCGCCTGATGTTAAGCGACGTTGTGGTCTAAGATGGTGCACGATGACCTAGAAGGTACTTATTCACTCTAAGCCTTGAAGATACCCAGGTTGTGTTACGTTGTTTCAAATGTTTTGGATGGAAAGAATACAATCTATTTTATTTCATTCATCTTCGTCGATTTTTTGGCTGGGTGCGTACTCACCAGAGATCTGAGAATAAAATGATCGGTGTGCCAGGAAAAATCCAATAATTTAATCACTTCGCTGTGTAAATGAAGTGGTCTTTGAGCGATAAGGCCGCCTATTAAAAACTTAGTTAAGCCTTATTTAAGTACTATTGTAATTATTGTATGTTTTTAATAAAGAGTTGTTGTTGTTGTTGTTGATTTTGTCCCGGCACATCGCTATTCTTTGTCACTAATCTCCGGTGTAAAGGCAGTCTTTGACACTATCGCATCTAGCGTCTCTACAGCCAAGTAGCGCGGATACGTGATCGACTTTTGATTTCGAGTGCACAGTGGTACGTGGTACGTAGAAGTGAAATTAACGGTAATCGTGGTTCTGGTATGTGATCAAGTACTTTTGTAATGATCGGTGAAGACATAGGGAGATAAGAATGTTATGAATAAATTCGGACTCGTTTTATCTGCAACAACCGAGACTAGCACAGGACTGGGATGAGTGGAAATCAGAATTCAAATTCAAATTCAAAATTATTTATTTATGAAAAGTACATTATGTTATTGTTGGCACTAACAACCAAACTGGGTGTAAGAAACCCGTGTTTTGGGAGTTATTCCTTCCTTAGAGTAAATGCTAAAAGATATGTACATTTTTGTTTGTCTTAGAAGTGCAAAATTGTATGGTTGGTATATTGTTATAAAAAAATTAAAATAATTATAGTATCAGTAATCAGTGGTGTACAAAAAAAGAGGCTGGTGTTCAGTGGTGAAAATTGCGGGCTGAGAATGTACCGTCACACCTTTACGCCGAGGGGGCTGGCAGAGGTGTAATACAGCACCCACACTTCGCTGGTCGATTTTTAGTACCAAATGTGACAGGGGGCGAGCCTGTCGCCATACACCGGGCTCCAGTCATGTAGCAGATGACATACAATACGCACATATGCTCACACAATTAACAAATTGGTGCGTGCCGTCGGCTGGGTTCGAGCCCGCTCCCTCTGGCTTAAGAGGCGGGCCTTCTCCCAACTAGGCTGCCATCGCTTTTAAGATGGTGGTGATAATCAGAAATAGCGATTTTTTCTGTATCTTCGTTGCGGATAAATATTTTTTACAACCCCTCTACCGATTTTGCTCATATGTATATTTGAATCAAAGTTAGTTCGCCTAAGCTAGACACTAAAGTTTTTTTTAAATTTTGAATTATACAGTTGCGTTTGCAAGAACTACTTCATTACAAAACTCAGATCAATGGTACTCAAGTTATAGTCAGACAAACATAAACATCCATACAAACGTCGATTTTGTACAACAAACTCTAAGGTAAAACTTGTTTTAAATCGAGATCCAAGATTGAGCGTCATTTTTGATTGCAGCCCTAAGACTTCTAAAACCTATCTTTGCTCCGTCAATAAAAAACGTTAATAGTGTGATTTCCCTTTTCTTCCTCATAAATTAATTTTTTTACCAGAAAAGGAAAGGAGAAAGACGATACGACGAAACGACGCTAGGTCTAGCATGAGCGCGCGACAAAATTCTACTTGTCACTTTTTGTCGTGTGAGAACGTGACAAGGCTATGTGTAAACATACGTCTATCTCAATAAAAAGAATCGACATACCGTTGTCGCGTTGCGCACACTAAGCTTGCAGGGGTCTCATACAAGTTGCAATCGCTTGCAAGCGATTTATTTTCTAGAATCGCTAACGCCCAAACGCTAGCTGCTAATTGGTGGAGTTGACAATATGATCACGTGACATATTTAAAGCTCGTATTTCATCCAATCAGCAGCTGATGACGTTCGATACAGACGAGACAACAGAAGTTGCTTGGATGCAATTGCAACTTGTCCAGGATCCCTGCGACTTTATTGTGTAAGCGTGATACCAATGGTAATTGTTTGCCCTTTCTCTCACTCGTATGACGCGAGTAAGTCTCTAGAACGAGATAGCACGCGATTACAATTGCCATTATACTTACACAATAAAGTTCCAGGTCTCTTTAAAAAAATGGTATATGTACTTACCTCTACATATTGAATAAAAGAAATCGTGCAACTTAACTAGGCTAACTAGTACTCAAAAAGCTCATTGAGCACAAATTTCCATTGAATGTTTCCACAGAATCGGAAGGTCATAGAAAACAAGTAAACAATTAAGTAGGCACAATATGGAGTGCTAATGACTAAGTACACAAAAATGAGATAAATTCGAACCGGACGGCGGCAGTGAAAGTCTGACGAGTTTCCATTTGGTGAATCGGGTTTTTAAAAATGTCTGTAATTTGAGAGTATACTTTAGTATAGTAAGCGGGCTTCAGGATATGGTAGTCTTATACTCGTAGCTCACCATAGCCTTGCTTCTTCAGTTACAGTCATTTCAATTTTTCACCGACTGCCAGGAAGGGTTTTGTCGTTTGCGCGTGGCTTGTATGCTTATAAATTTCTTAACACCAAATATCTTTCAAACGGCTGGATGGGTCCAAGTGTCCAGATAGATGTGCAGTCGAATTTTTGATTTGTATCTATGACATTTCTATGTATTGAAAGATAAGCCGCACGTTTGACCGCCATATCGCCTAATCGACCAGTGACGCAGTCTTGCCTAGAAGAAACCGATTCACTCGCGACTTGTAGACACCCACATTGTAATTTATATCGAAGTATAGGAGAGATGACGTGATCCCACTGATTTAGGCAGAGCATTCCATGCTTCATTTGTATGTTTTGCCATAATTGTTGTGCTCCGGTGCTTCTCTATCACGTTGCTTAAGGCAGACACTCTTGTAAAACATTTTCCCTTCTTGTCTCTACATCAGCGCAACCCACACTAGGCCTGACTCGTTTGAATGGGAAATAAGACAACTAATCTGATCACCGACAAGCCAAATAGGCTTAATTGGCTCTTGCGATAGCGACTGATAACGACATCATAGGTACAAAGTATACCCTATATCCTTTTCTGTACCCCTGACAACGTGTATGCAAAATTTCATGATTTCGGTTTAGTTGTTAGGGCGTGTAATCGTAACAAACATACAAGCAAACAAATAAACATCACAACCAGCATCATCGTAATCATTCACAGCCTAATAAAACTCAGTAATAATAAACCCGAAGTAGCTGAAAAAGTAAGAGAGAGGCCTAAACTCAATACCCAGCTTTGGGATAAATAATAGTTATCTAACTTTACATCAGCCATTTCCATTACACCGTATAAAAAGTAATTACTAGTATCACGGAATGTTAACCTCTAAAGTAATAGATCAAATCTTAACTGTTATGGCATAGCAGGTCTTAGGAGAAAGTGTTTCTTATTGACGAAAGAAAATAAAAGTATTACGAATACGTCTACGATTTGGCGATCGAGAAAGAAAGTAGTTTAGATATTTTCGTGATTTCAAGTTTAGTGGCGATGTTTTATACTAATCCATACGTCTATACTAAGCACACCAATCTTATAACAAGCATCAATTTAAAATGTTTCACTTATGGCGCGAAATTTGAATTTTAAACAGTTTTTTTTGTAGCTAGACCGGCTGACTATTGCACTTGATAATTAAATAGAATTTAAATCTTACACTAATTCTCTAGTCATTTTACAGACATAATTGACAATTATTATGTACCTGATTAGTAAAACAGGTCAATAAAAACTTCAGTCGCCAGTTTATCGGTTAAATGACTTACTAGAGCAATCTGGTGCATTAGGTACTGTATACTATTTGTGCAACATATCAAGGAGTGATTTACAATTCGAGCCAATTCAATTATCAATTAACTTAGTTACCCGGTCTAAAGACAAAAACTAAAAAACTGTTCGAAATTTAAATTTCAAATTAAAAATTTAAGCTTATCTTTGATTTGGAAATGCAAGGAGAAAGGTGGGGATGTATGTGATGTGACTGACTCACCGTTGATGTATTTTCAATTATTGTAATGATTTCGGGTTGATAGTCATTGGTTGGTCTACCTAACCATTTAGATGATTTGTCGATGGGCTAATGCATAACCCAAAAAAACAAGATCTAGCATTCAGCAAACACCTACTGACGTCATCGTCATCCGTCTCTTTCGAACTTGTTGTAAATGACTTATTTCGGTCTTGCGCAAGCATCGATTGACGTCACTGCGTGTTTCTGAATGCTATACCTGGCGGAGTAACTGATAGCGGAATAGTTGATGTTACGGAAAATCAGCAGACGGGGAAATGATTTGGGGGTTTAGCTACCCACGTCCGTAGGAGTGTACTCTATTCTGATTCCCACACGTGGTCCCCGGGTAGTGCTAACCGGGTAGCAAACTCTGGTGGGAGGCTTCGGCCGTGGCTAGTTACCGCCCACCGGACCAAGCCATGCCGTGAAATTACCTAGTTGTGTTTCGGGATGTAGTCCGGTGTAACCGTTTCAAAGACGGGTCTGAGCAGTAGCGCACTTGTAGCGCCGCACCATCTTAGATCACAACGTCGCTTAACATCAGGCGAGTTGGTGGTCAAACGCCGATCTATTCTATATTAAAAAAAATAATAAAAAAATGAAAAGATGAAACGCGGCGATCGCGGGGGGTTGACCCTCAAGCACGTACGGGCGAGGTGGTTGCGGCAAGCAAACGTTTTAATTTTTGTTCATAGTCCCTGTTTCTTGAACACGGTCTTACGACGAAATATTTAGCCGATAGGGAAGAGGCGATACACTTTGATCGACAAACTGTTCTTGGTGTTTTAGAAACAAATTACGGCAAAATCGCAGAACTACGAGTACGTTGGGCTTCCCGGTAGTCGTGGCAATACGTCAGTTACTATTTATTTGATGCATGGTATAATAATTTATTCCGCCAGGTATATCATTCAGAAACACGTAGTGACGTCAATCGATGCTTAAGCAAGACCGAAATAAGTCATTTACAACAAGTTCGAAAGAGACGGATGACGATGACATCATTATGTGTTTGCTGAATGCTAGACCTTGTTTTCTTGGATCATAATTTGAAGTAAGGAAAAGAATAATGAGGGTAAGACAAGAAAAAAATGATTCGAGTGCGGTCTACCCTCAGTTGTTAAAAAGTTTGAGCATAGGTTGTATTTAATTTTTTAACAGACCTCTACAAGGAGGAGGGTCTGAAGTCGAGCAAATATTTGTTACCGCTTATCTCCGTTATTTACGAACCGTTTTTGAAACTATTTTTTTTATTTAAAATATTAACATAGCAAAACATATCATCACGCCTTTCCCCGAAGGGGCTAGCAGAGGTGTACAACACCCACACTACACCGGATTAGATTAGAAAGAATATGAAATTTACGTTTGAAATTTTTTTTCCACAAAATCCTATTTGGATAGCAAGAAGCCTACTTTTTATATTTTAAGAGATTAGAAATTTACTAAGCTTTGTGATGCTGTATTGTTACTGGAAATAATGCGTGTGCAAACTTTCTCAAGAATTGGTATTTTCGGAAAAAAAAAGTAGAAATTTTCAGCATTATTGCTGAGCCCGACCTTATTTGACGCACTGGACAGTGGACACTACAGTGATAGCAGTTTAATCTGTGTATTGGTCATTATTGTCGCCGACTTAAATAGGGTATTTGGGTATTGTCACCGACTTAAATAGTCTTGTGTGTAAATGTATCTTTCTTTCTTTTTTGTGTTTGTATGAAACTTTGTAATTTAGTAGAAGTAGTTGAAAAACTGTTGCAAGATTTGAAAGCAACAAGAAATAAACAAGCTAACAAACGAGTGGAGCTAAATAACATCGTTTAGTAAATGCGAAAGTTTTGATGGATAGATGTTTGCTACTCAATCACGCCAGAACAGCTGAACGGATAGTCATAATTGAACGGCGCAGTTTAGTAAAAAGGGGGGACTGCTAAATGAAGGTTTTTTTTTTTTTTTTAAAACAGACTAGGCATGCGTTTGACCACTGACTCGCCTGATGGGAAGCGTCGACGTGATCGAAAGTGTAACACGGTTGCCTAGGAGATACCTATTCACTTTACTCTTAAACACCCCCGGATTGTATTTAGGTGGAAAGACAGACACAGGCAACGAGTTCCACACCTCTGCAGTTCTTCCAAGAAAAGTGCGCCCACCAACGCGCATTCTTCTTGTTGTGCATTTCTTTCTTTTTAATTTAAAATATTTAACTCAAACTCGTCTTCTAAATATTATTTTTTCCATGTATACATGTTTTGAATTACAATCTAGATCATAAGTTTTTTTTGTTGGTTTTATGTTTTGTAACAATTGTAATTTGTGTTGTGTACTTAAATAAATAAATAAAATAAATAAAAAGTTGACTTGAAACGCTTAGTGCGTTTTAGCGGAATTTCCACCATAAGAGGGTGTCTTGTCCTGGTACAATTATAAAAGAACGGCGATGGCTGGATCAGGTCGTGCAGTTCTTGTGCACACTCGCCGTAGTGTATTCTGTAGAATACCGACAGACTGGCCACTTCACGCCGGTGTGACAAGGTTAAGTAAGTCTATTCTATTTGCAACTTTCAGCTATTTAGCATAGCACCTGCATATATATATGTCTCGCGGAATAGTCCTGGGCCCTATTGGGAGATTTGAGATTTTCATCTCACCCTTTTTCGTCCTTGTTGCTCTCGTTTGAAACGTCATAGGTGTGAAAGTGACCAAGATAAAATCTCATCTCATCTCACGCGTAGGAATAGCCCCACTGTAGCCAAGATGTGCCGCACTTATAACCATCTAAGCGAGACCAGAGACATATTTTCGTGTAGTTTAGAAAGTTTAAAATATTTTTTCAATTAACTTAATTAGTTAATGTATTAACCTAGCATGAATAAGAATTTAGTAAATATTTAAAAAGTTTTTAGTTTCAATGTACATTTTTATAAGCTTTGTATGGTCATAATTGGACTATAGGTTTCAATTGCTTCGGTGGCTCAGTTGGAAGTAAACCTGCCTTCTGAGCTTGGGGGCGTGGGATCGATTCCCACCAAGGACAAACATTTATGTGATGAACATTTGTGTTGGTTCTATGTCTGGATGTTAATATCTATATAAGTATGTATTTAAAAAATCTAAGTATGTATATCAGTCTCTGGCAGCTATAGTACAAGCTTTGCTTAGTTTGGGGTCAGGCGACCGTGTGCGGAAGTGTCCCAAATATATTTATTTATTTTAATTTTAATTGTATGCAAATAATTTGAGTTAGTTACTTGTTTCATAGCCTATAGTCTGTTGTCGAACCAATTCGAATAAAAAAAGGGCTGGTTATGTTTTTTGGCTACGAAATTTACTGTGGTGTCGTCGTGTATCTTGACTTTTAGGCACTTGTATCACCACCGCAATGAACTAGTAGCCAGTAGATCTAGAAGTTTCTAGAATTGAATAGAAGAGAATTAGCGAGCAATGAAAAGCGAGTGTGTCAGTTTAGTGTATAGTTCCGATAGTTGGGCTATGGTAAGTGAATGATCGTAAGCGAGCAAATAAAGCGAGTTCTCGCCGACGGTGTGAACAATTGGCTTACCGCGAGTTTTGAAAGTTGTGTATACCTATACTATACATATATACTAGAGTGACGGCGCTAAATAAAATGGCGCATACTGAAGGAAACATATTTTGAAAGGAAATCTTAAATATGATTTAATTTTACAAAAAAGAAGCAGACTTTTTTCGCCGTTTTCTTATTTAATTATTTTTCCGTTAAGCATGTTGGTTCCGCTGAAAGTAATTTTAAGATATTTTATGTTGTCAAGAGCGTGTCGAGGTGCATGTAGAAATTTCTTAAATTCTTGAATGAAGAAATGTAGTGTTTTTGTGTTTTGACTAAGTTCGCATCTTAGTCAAAACTGAACTAACCACCACACTCGTTAATGATAATTGCTTAAGCCATCTCTAAGTACTACATTTCCGACATCTTAATTTAGTAAGAGACGTTATCTCTCGTGCAGCTCAAGTACGGTGCAAAGTCAGTATCACTAAAGCTTTTTTCAGTCTTTTTCAATAAGTCAAAAAGTTTCGATCCCAATCAAGAGATTGGGATCGAAACTTTTTCGAAGACGAAATAACAAAAATTGTAAAAAAAAAATCACAATAATCGACGTAAAAATACAAAAATAAAATAAATTCCTAAAAAATAGTACGGAACCCTAAACAGGATAATTTTTAGTGCCTTCTGTTAAAATAACACTTAATTGAAATAAGTAGAGCAAAAATTTATGATGCTAATTTAATTTTCATTTTTGAGTTTTTGTTTTGATAATTTTGCATAGTTTTATACCTATTACTGTTTTGGATTGACGTAACAGTGAGTAACAGTAAATTATGATTATTAAGAAGAAATCATGCATTGCTATTCAACGAGGTAACATTGCCAGCCTTCTGGATACTTTACCTGCGGAAATTGACTTCAATCGTGACCATAGTGGATATTTTTGGTCACTCACTCGTATGGCTTTTCAAACGTGTGTGACTAAGATAATATCTCATCGTAGAATAGGGCCCCTGTACCGTTGTGTTAGCCCTTAAAAATGAATGGGACGCGTCTCAGAATCATTTATTTATTTATTTATTTATTTATTCTCATTACACCTATTCTTACAGGATTAACCTAATACAAATAGAGTAGTCAACATCACATTAGGTACTACCAAAACATTAAAAATTAGTTTACAAAATTAAGATTTACATTAAATTTAGTATAAGTATTCCATTTGTCCAAATAAATAATGTCAATAATGTCAATTTTTAATAATTAAATTACGTCAATAAATAATAATTAAATTAGGTACTTATGTCATATCATAATAATTAAAGTCAATGATTATTCCCATCGTAACATAACAAGAATAATACCGCCTTATTAAATTCTGCAATAGAACAGACAAACAGGTCTATTTCCTCTGCCACTCGATTTAGTGCCTGCAGCATCCGAGTCAATGGAGTCTTAGCGAGCAAGCGAGTCCTAGCGTGCGGGAGCGAGAAGAGCCGCGGCCGGCGCCGGCGCGCCACGTACCCGTCCGGGACGCACAACTTCATCACACACAATATTTCCGGATTCGTCAAAATGCCTCTGAATACCCTTATCATATAATATGCGAGCGCCCAATCCCTTCTTACTTCCAATTTGTTGTATCCGACCATGCCCAGAACAAATAGGGTTGGATACATTAGGGGATAGAATGGGTAAACTCCATATAGTCTTAAGTATAAGAATCTTGTATATTTATTTTGTATCCGTTCTAACATTAACGTGTACTTAGCTTCATGTGGAGCCCACACCGCGGAGTTGTACTCTAGCTGACTTCGTATAAGAGCATTATATAGGGCTGATATGGCTGCTATGTTCTTGAAACTTGCCGCTCGACGTAGTACAATCATACTAACGTTTCACTAAAGTGTCACATACGTATCAGCTGGCTTGTGAAAAAAAGAATAAAATACGTTCTTAAAATGCGAGACATCTTAATTTATTAAATTAAATAATTAACATGTGTCACAAAAAACCCGACTTCAATATTTTGTACCTACCCAATGTCACTTCCACTATCAAGACGATTGAAATGACACCTCATAATTATGTCGAAATCCATCAAGCTATTTAGGTTGTAGAGCGAGCCAAAGAAACCTCATACATGCACACATACATGTATTCATAAATACATACATACATACATACATACACTTGAAAAACATAACCGTTCTCCTTGCGTAGTCGCGTAAAAATACCCCGACAAGCTAAGAACACTCCTTACTGATGCTACAATGCCATAGGCAGATACACACACACACACACACACACACACACACACACACACATACACACACAATACACACAGAAATACGTCAAACTTATAACACCCCGTCGTTTTTGCGTCGGGGGTCAATAAAATGAGAAAAGCCTAAAAATGGACATCCTTTTCAGACAGACATACGCTATGCTTTGTCACAATAAAACAAACTATAAGACTTATTCTCGTGCGTTCGAGATTATCGCAGTCTCACTTACTCTCAAAACATTTCTTACTAGACAGACAGGGACAGAGGTTAACTCACGCGCGAAAAGTTGACCCCAAAGCTCGAGCTCGCGTCTTTACGAGAAAACTCATAAAAAGCTTTCTGAGGTCGTCGCTTAATATACGACTCACCTACAAACCTACAAAATAAACGATCATAAAAACCGGTATTTGTCTGCTTGTAAGTTATTCGAAAACAATAGCAGACTTGATGAATATGATGACTTGATGTATAGCAAGACTGTTCATAATTACTGATGTAGAGAAGAGAGGTCTTGTAGTCAACTGTAACAAATGGACATTTGCATCTGTTTGTATTTTTGTATGACGATTAATTCAATCTTCACGAAATCTTATAGGAAAGTAGTTTATGCAAATACGATTTTTAATGTTCTCTTTTTTTTTTTTTTCACCTTGGGAAAATCCTTTATGGATACCACCAACAGCCCCGGGTGCGGGCACAGAGTGGTTATGTGGGAATCCCGCCACTGACGGCCTACCCACTAAAAACCCAAGGGTGTTCCACCTCGGCGCAAAATGTCGGGGCAACGGGTACGCTTTCGGACTCCTCCGCAGCCCCGACAGCGCCAGCCCCTCTGGGCACCACCTCGAGCTTGCGCTCTCTCCCTCTCGATGACGATGTGTCGAACACCAGACACATCGTCATCATCCACCTCCTCGGGGACCAATTTGCCCGTGGGCGCCAGACAGCACCCGTGTCTAGGCGCCCATGGTCCCCATGCGACGGGTCAGATGAGTGGCCCCGCCGCCTGCCACTTCGGCCGCAGAGGATAGGGATTTTTAATATTCTCTTCATTAACCCACATTAACTTAAAATTGGGTGGGTTAACGTCATCTACAATGGTGTATTTTGTAATTCTTACGCCAAACCTACGAGTATTAGGCGGTGCGTCTTAAGGCGTGTGAAGGGAGTTGCGGCCGGAAGCATATCCGTGCCATGGGATAACAATATTCTGCCAGGTATAGCATTCCGGTCACGTGGGCAACACGTAGTGACGTCAATCGGTGCTTAAGCAAGACCGAACTATGTCATTTACAAATAGTGGGAAAGAGACGGATGACGATGACGAGTGACGTCATTATGTGTTTGCTCCCGGAATGTTAGACCTTGTGTTTTTGGATCATGCTTCGTGCTACAAGCCAGCAGCGACAGCAGAGTCCGGCGACCTAACTAATTTTGACCTAGGTGACCTAGACTAACTTCGCATTGGCTTAAGGTATTCTATCGCCATTTCGTCTAGAAGAAGAAGACGAGTAAAGAGAGCGAGTAATGATACTGACGAGCCTCTAAACTTACCTACAGAGTGACAAAGTGCAATTTCAATTTTTTTTATGAATTTTGTACTACTGTAATCATTCTTAAGTAACTTTTTTTTTTGCAATTTTTTTTTAATGACTTTTGCACTACTGTAATAATTCTTAAGTAACTAAGAATTTCCCTTGTATTATTGATTCATTTAACAGCTAATGATGTAGACAACCTCCCTATGTAATGGAATTTTTGATTTGCTTTGTCTACCTATTGAATAAATCAGTCAAAAGTGACCCCTTAAAAATGCGGATTTTTTCATAGCTCTATTTTCGCTTGAGAACGTTTTAAAAAAAAAACCAAGAACATAGGGGCGAAGATATTGTTAATATAATTGTACATGCTAAATTGCATCATAATCTGACAAACGGTTTTCAAGAAATTTGAGTAGCGCGTTTGTATGGAAATTTCAGAACGTCGCGGCCCTCTTAGTTGTTGTTTATTGGTCTTTTTTAATATTATTTTTGTGTCATGTTTTTTTTATCTATTTTGAATATTTGTTTGTTATTTTGTTTTGATTTTTAATGTGTAGTTTTTATTTGCAATGTTTGTATGTATGCGCACACTTTTCGTGCGTGACGTCACTTGCCGGGCCCAACAGAAAACCAGCGCTGGTTGTGTACAATCAGCAACACGCTGAGTTGGGGCCGGTTCTGTGACAATGTGCTTGTGTATTTTGTGTGTCTAATATGTGTCTTCCTCTTTTGTCTGTCTATGTACATTGTCACAATAAAGTATTCTGTATTCTGTAACTTAAGACTGGCAACATTCTTACTATGTCACTCATGTGTGTGTCTATCCGTGACATCGTAGCTGGCGAACGGATGAACCGATTTTTTTTTTTTTTGTGCAAGGGGAATGTTCTTATGGTGAGTGCTCAGAGCTATGTTTGATGACAATCATTTTGGTGGTTTTTTAATTTTTAATTTATACTTGTGTTCAACACGCTTGCCTCTCCACTCGTCGCGGTCACGGTCGCTCAAGTGCTTCCACGTCGTTTTCCTCTCCGCGAGACGCGCCTGAATAACTTCTTACATTTGTTTTAGTCGCGTTCACCAACGTAAGACGCAGCTAGCACGAGTGGAGAGCTTGTGTGCTTGACGTTATTTACTATGGAAATATTGACCTATTAACTCCATTGTCAGATAATGCATTTTCAACTCAGTGTTTTCAGATTTTTCAGCCGAAAATGCCATCCAAAACAACACTGGGTTACTGGAATCCCAATCGAAAGTAACACGACCTTTCAAACTTTAAAAACGTGTAAACATATTTATCGCTTCCCAAAGACATACTGGTAGTTCCTGTTTTGCATCATCGAGAGATAAACAAGTAGGTATATACCGGTTGGTGGAGAAAGTCCACTACTCTTAACGAAATGTTATGGTTTTGTGGAATGTTGCTTGCTATTTTTCAAGGTGATATTTTAAGGGCCTTCTTAAAGCTCGTGATATCTTTATAACTCGGAGTTAGCTGCTCATCGGAGGTTAAACTGATGTTTCATCATGCACCATCAAGAGTTAGGAAGCTAAGTTTGAAGGAACACAAAATTGATGTCAACCGTGACGTGTATATACTATAGGAGTTATTAATTAATTATTTTCATGAAAGGAACATTTATAACATTTTAACTTTGAGTTAATTAACCCTTCGCTTAAGAATTCAACTCCGTATCTTACCTAAGGGTCGTAGTTTGGTACGAACTGTCCTCCAGTTTGTTGTGTTTGGTGTTGTGAGTCTGGTGTTGTGTTTCTGGTATTGTGTGTGTTTAGTAGTAGGTATTTGTACGGAAATGTTGTACTTCCGACCCC
The DNA here is from genome assembly GCA_911728515.1 of Peribatodes rhomboidaria. NCBI lineage: Eukaryota > Metazoa > Arthropoda > Insecta > Lepidoptera > Geometridae > Peribatodes > Peribatodes rhomboidaria. Next base: position 8,687,999 of record OU452190.1, read on the forward strand.
TTAAATAAATTCAACCCAATTTTGTTTATATTAAAATAAACAAAATGTAATTGCATGAACATGAGCTTGCCTGCTAAATTTAATGTTTAGATCAAATCTACATGAAATTCAACGAAGGAAAGGAAGCTCATTAGATTCCACAAGCCAAACATTACAACCTAATGAGCCAAAATAATCAGTGTCCAAAAAACTTGACTAACGCGTTTGTAAGCTTAAAAAGGTCCACTACAAATTAACTTCGCATTAGCTGAAGGTTTTCTATAGTAATTTTATTTAGAAGCGACGAGCGAAAAGAGCAAGAAAAATATATACCGATGACTGATGAGCCTTTAAAGCAATTATATCCAAAATGGTATATATGAGCCCCAGGGGTCGACGATGACCTACAAGGAGTTCATGAATTTGAAAAAATGCAATTTCAACTAAGCAGAAAGTCTATCCAAAACTTAAAAACTATGAGCCCAAAGCCTTATGTCTCATAGACCACGGTGTCTATGAGACATAAGGCTTTGGGGACCAATACTTTAAAGTTATGTTCAAAATGACAAATTACATTTTAAACCATTTTGTATGACTTTCGCACTTGTTTAATTATTTTTAAACACTTAGGAAATTCACTTGTCATCATTATCATCATCATTATCATCTTACTCTAACTAGTCTTTATATACTAGAACTGTGCTTATTTGTAAAAAATAATAAAGTAATCTACTTCAATGTTAAGTCGAATCGAGTTGATAACCTACGAATTAAACATAAATTTAACATGTGTATTCCACAAGTCAATAATGCTATGTACTACAATAGTACCTATATTTAAGCCATAAAAGTTTATAATCACCTATCTCTCGAATTTAAAATGTTAAATGGCAATAAATTGAAACTTATCTTGAAAGATTGGTTAGTAAATAAAGTTTTCTACAGTATACAAGAATATTTTAACGAATGAATGTTAAGATTTTGTGATAATTGCTTGATTTGTCCTTGCGTTGTTGTTCTTATTAATAATAAGTATTTATAAGCTCATTAAGTTTAGTTAGATTAAAAAAGATCTCACTAGTTAAATTATTGTATGTTCGATATGAGCAAAACTGTTGTTACTAATATTAACACATACCACATTGTACCTACACAGTTTCACAATAAAAAATATTCTATTCTATTCTATTCTATAATCAGCCCGTCACTGCTGAGCATAGGCCTCTCTTCTCGTACGCCACTCACCCCGGTCCTGCGCAACTCTTGTCCAGATTCGACTCGCGACATTTACAACATCGTCAACCCAACGTGCTGGACACCGACCAAATTTCACTTGTAATATGAGTACAATATATATATATCTATATATTTAATCATTTGTAACTTGTCTATGTTAGCTTTTTTCCTTTTTTTGTAACATCTTTATGTCGACAGAGGATCATTATATGTATAAAAACTTTTTGCTAACAGGATTCCTCGACACAGGCTTTGCCTAGTGAGGAAACTGTTGTTCATTTACCTCTTTTTTTTTTAAACTCCTCTGCATGTTATGTTACTACCAAGTTTTATAATTTATGTGTATTTTTCTTATGTGTAGTATGTATATTGCAGCTAATAAACATTTTCATTTTCATTTTCATTTTTCATTTACTTAGGATCTCACGATGTAAGCAACTTATAATAGATATGTAGATATGTATGTTACAAATTGCTAATAATTCAATCAATTCCCATTATTTCCTCGTATAAGCATTGAAATGAAAGTCAACCTGATGTCGACGGAGAAACTGTGTTAGCAAATGTTCAGGAAAATTGAATAACATAGCATTGGATTCCTACACGCGTGGTTAAGCATCACGTGCGGGGAAACGAATACTTACGATCACAATGTATGTTCAAATTGTTCAATATCACTGGTAGTTTGTTGAAGATTAATGAGTTTTAACGGTAAATAGAGCATTGGTTGCCCGACGGTGAGACAGTTGTGTCGTTTGGAAGTATAAATCGAGGGTCGAACATATCGTAAATAGCGCTACTTAAAAACCTAACATATCGTTACGCCTTTCTCCAGAAGGAGCTGGCAAAGGTGCACAACACCCACACTTCGCTGGACGATATTCAGTCCCAAATTTGACAGCGGGCTAGCCTGTCGCTATACACCGGGCTCCAGTTACATAGCAGATGACATTAAATACACACATGCAAATGTTCACACAATGAACAAATTGGTGCGTGACTTCGGCTGTATCCGAATCCACTCCCTCTGCCTTGACAGGCGAGTCTTCTCCGACTAGGCTATCATTTGTTTTATTTATTTCGTGTAATCATCAACCTACTTAATAAGTATGATATATCTTCTTGACTATAATAATACAAAGTCGCTTTCCACGTCTGTCGGTCTCTGTCTCTTTAATATCTACGTACTCCTCCTAAGTCAAGCTAAGGCATTAAACTGTGAAGGGATGATGCGTGCAGCGTGATGTTTACTATAAGGCGCAACTTGTTTGTCTCGTTACTCAGTCTTATTTTTTTTAATCTCAAAATTTTGTACCAAACGCATTAATGATGAGTTTAACCAAACGAACTCTTAAAACTGTTACGAGTATGTACTTTAAAAAAAAAACTTAAAATTTAGGATAGCAAGGTTCAACAAAGGCAAGCTTCCTAAAAGATGGACAAATGATCTTGTGAGGGCCGTAGGAAGCCGCTGGATGCGAGCAGTGGAAGACCAGCCATCATGAACATCCTTGGGAAAGCTTAGGGGGCCACGACACCTTATTGCCATGATGATCACGTTTCGTAACCTACCGGCGGGCGAGACGATTCGCGGTCGCACAGCGTCGGAAACAAAACGTAACCATCACCAGTTCGGTCCAGTAGCTGACTCTTCCGGCTGAGATAAATTTAACAGTGACGTCACAGTCCATGACGCCATTATCTTTAATTTCTCTAATGACGTCGCCGTAACGTAACGAATAGCCACATTACTACACTTGTCACGTAGCCTTGACCAAGTATCTCAACCCCTTTCCTAGTAAGCTATTAACGCCACGTTAAATTATAACAGTTATGCGTAATTAGCCAAGTATAATAATCTATTCTGAACGGTAACTGTAGCGTTAAACTATAGACATAATTACTAGTATTTAGTCGTATTGTTTGTTCTATTTTCTTTGTTCTTATTATGTTTACTTAGTAACATAACGAAATAAAGAACTTCGGTGCATCGAATGACTCGACCTCGAAGAACCTTGACTGCCTCGGTGGCTCAACTGTTATTAAACTAGCCTTCTGTGCTTGGGGGCGTTGATTCGATTCCTACCTAGGCCAGACATTCATGTGGTGAGCATTTGTGTTTGGTCTTTGTTTGGGTGTTTATTATCTATTTAAGTATGTATTTAAAAACATATTTATGTGTGTTTATCAGTCTCTGGCAGCCATAGTGCAAGCTTAGCTTTGTTTGGGGTCTGAGGACCGCGTGTGCAAAAATGTCCCAAACATTGTTATTATTATAGCTTAGTAACTTGTAAACCAAAGGAGCGTATTGAAAAAAGTTAGTATGATGTTTGTCTCACGTCAAGATTTTCATTTTGAGCTTTTAAAAAATCCTGTCTCTGCAATCGGCTGGGCCATGAGCAAAAGTGTATTTTGTGGTGGTAATTTCGAGTTATAACGTAAGTATTTTTGTATGGAAGAAAATAGGCAGAAAAGACCTGAAACAAAACCTATTAAGTGTGATGTAGGAATACTACTTGTGAAAGCTTTTGCGTCAGTTAAAAGTTACCCTGTAACTATGATTATACCTTCATTTTAACTGAAGAAGAGGCAAAAAACTCTAGGTGGTATACTCAGCAGTAGGTAGAAATGGTTGATGTGATGATGGAGAATATGTATATTGCTAAAACTGAAGACTGGTTGAAATTAAACTGTGTAGGTATCATTATCAGGAAAGCACCCGGACACGGATGGAACAGCTGTTAAGAAGTACGTGAACTCTAGAGTCAAAGTTTTAGTCGAAGGTTTCGACCAAAATAAAATAAATGGACGTGCCTAACCCATTGTTCGTGTTAAGGTAAATTAGGTTAAACCCATCAGATTATACTTCAATACCTAGATAAGGTTATGCATGTGTGCACACACTTAGTACATTTTTTGTTACAAAAAAAATATATGATAGCGAATACAAATTTCTATAATGAAAAAAGAACAACTCAAGTCGTGTCGTGCTTCTTTCATCCTTAGAAGGGGAAAGACGTAATGCAAGCCCGTAACCCAATTTATCGGCTTAAAAAATTTGCTTCTTGTGGACCCATCCTTTCGTGTTATTTTGGTCGAAGGTCTGGTCTAGTCTACGTTCTAGTCTGGTTTAGTCTGGAAAGTGAGCTAGCTTTTTAATGGAACTGCCGGTGCCGTGTGACCCAAATCCGACTTGAAGGTGGTGGCTAGTGATACCTTTATTACAAAGAAATATTTTATGAATTTCATCACCACCCAGGTTTTTGTGGGATTCCCAACACTGGCAGCCTACCCACTAAAAACCCTTGGGTGTCCCATTTGTCCAACCTTCGTACTAAATGTCTTGTCGGGGACGCTTTCGCGCTTGCCCTTTCGGACTCCGGCTCGAGCTTTCGCTCCAACTCCCAATGATGATGTGTCAGAACACTAGGCATCATCATCATCCACCTAGGTGACTAAGTCACCCAGCTAGCAGCAGTATCTAGCTAGTGTAGAACTCAATTAGATAGTCAGCCTAGCCAATCGAGTTCTAGAAAGTACCAACATAATACGATTTCGTCACGATGTTTTCGTTCAATAACAGCTCAAACTCGTTGTCAGGATTTGACCTCACATCCTGCAGCGTAGAAGTTGAACGCAACTATCACTAAACTATCATAACTAGATAGATAAAAAGCTCTTTATTGTTCACATCAGAAATATCAAAGCAAAAAGTTAAAAACGCTTAAGTTTAGTGTGACATCTTGCGGTCTTATCATTTAACGCGATGTCTATCAGGCACTACAAATATCACATCATCACGCCTTTTCCCCCGAAAAAGCAGAGCAGGTGTATTGCAACGGGCACACTTCGCCGGATGACATTCGGTCCTAAATGTGACAAGGGGCGAGTCTGTCGCCATTCACCGTACACACAATTAACAAAAAAAAAAACTTTTCTTAAAGAATAGGCCAACGGCGCTTAGCCACCAACTTTATAATGTTGTGGTTTACATTCTGAAGTCTGAAATTTAGAATTATTCTCTTTTATTAATGTACTCACCAAAATCCAGCCATGACTCCAATTAAGTCCCGACCGTCTATTGTTTATGTCGTAAACAGGTCACACTCCGTATCCGCACACCCACTTCGCAGCAAACGAATTGACTCACTAAACTTATCTCGCGTGGAGAGAGGTCTCTTTCGCACATTCGTTGCTAGTGATAGGAAAGGTTTTGTCGGTAGAGCTGTTTGAGAGAGAAAAGGTTTTATTAAAGTAGAGAGTTTTGAAATTGTTTGTTCCCGGTACGCTGTCGAGGCCTCAGTGGCCAACAGCATAGAGTCATCCAAAAAAAACCAAATTGTTTGTTCTTTTAAATTTAGATCAAATGAGTTTTGTTTTGATTGTTATTCCTTTTATTGTGGTAAACCAAACGATTATATTTCTGTTAAATTATAGATATTTTGAATTTCGATCATTTATTATAAATTATATACTTATCCGAATTGTTCAATGCTGTTCGTTGTTAGGTAAAAATCCCTCTTTCTCACTATTTCTTCTCTTACCAAACAGGATGTGATAAATTTGCGTATTCCTATTTTAAACCTAATACTGTTAACTATGACAAATATAGGGGGTCAAGTTTATTTAAGGACATTTTAAAATATATTCTTATTACAAAAAGACTTCAACGAGAAAGGGCGCATTAATGTCTTTTTTATGTGATCGTCTTTGCATTTGACTGTCACTGTGTGTATATGTATTCCAAAACATGCTTACTCTGGCAGATATAGTACAAGCATTGCTTAGTTTTAGAGTTAGACAACTGTGTGCAAAAAGTTAAGTTAAGTTTGATTTTATCGTGAACATTCACGATAAAAATCAGCTGTTTTCGATATCTCTGTCGTCCCAACACTAAGGTTTGTCAAACCACGTTCGCGTCAAGAGCAAGGTGAAGATCTAGGTCTTTGACCGACTGTAGTAGCCGCTGGGAAGGGCCGGCTCTACAATAGTTTTAACGGATAGTTATAACTATTGAAATGAGTTGGTAAACATGTGGACACCATTTTTAGATTTGCCAAATATAGCTATACTTAGAAAATAGTATAATAGGTTCTAGGCATGATCGGCATTGTTTAGTCTAGGCATAGACCATGCGTGATTACCTTATTCTGCATATTCTTAAATACATACTTAAAAAGATAGACATAGCACGATCGAGCTAATGATTTTATTACGCTAGTCCGAAAAAAATTAAGTTACAATGTATCTATACTAAAGACATCAACGCGCCTTCTCTCGTTGAAGTATTTTTGTAGAAAAAATAAAATAAATATGACGTAAGTAAGTTTACTGGTCTAGTATAAATAAGACACTGTCTCTAGCAGTACTATGAACTTATTTATTTATTTATTTATTATTACATTAACTTACAAAAACTAACAGTTGGCACCAAATCGTTTTTGTGTCAAACTTAAGAATAAAAACACACATCTGGCTTACCAGATGTGTGTTTTTATTCTTAAGTTATATAGTTAGACCCTTAGGTCTAACGTAATTTAGCAACATAATACGGTTTCCTGAGAAGAACAAATCGAGATCAGGCTGGCGGGCAAGCAGGTCATTGAGTAGTGTGCGTGGTGAGTAGGCGCGTGTCGTGCAGTGTTCTATTGGTTTAAGTATTTTTTGATAATTCAGCTCGCAATTTCAGCCGCTGTTAATTTTGTTAGGAGAAGAAAGACGTACTGAATATGGATTCTTATTAGAAATCAAAATTTATTAAAAACACCTATAGTTACAAGTTACAGACTAGGCATAATACTACCTATAGATAGAGATTCCGGAGGACAAACATTTTATTAATAATTGCTAACTCTCAATGGAGAGTACTGTAGGTCAGTGCCCCCCGCACTGAGACATAAAAGACTGAAGAAGAAGAATGATAAATGATTATGATGAACCGTTGATAAACCAAACTTTTAACTGCTGTTTATTTTCCCAAAAGACTGAAGAAGAAGAATGATAATGATGATGATGAACCGTTGATAAACCAAACTTTTAACCGCTGTTTATTTTCTCAGTTCAACCGGCCCGTCTCTTTTCGAAAGCGACAGCCAACTGGGCGCGCTGCTCACGTTTTGGCTGCTTGAATACAAATTACCATTCAAGTTCATAATTTCATTGGTATTATTATGACGACAAGGCTTATTATCTACGTCAAACTGTACGTCGAGTGATGGAAATGTATCTATTAACGGTTCTCTAGATTTTTCTATACAGCTTGACGTGGATAAAATGCCTACTTGCGCAGCGCCTCGGATGAGTTCTTACATACGAGTAGTTATATACATAGGTGGAGCCAATGCTATCTTCTAAGCGGCCGGTATGAGCTTTTGTAATTGCATTTACCATCCTTGACCTAAGCCTTGGTCCAGGTAATTTTTGCGCCTGAACTTGCGCCTGCTGCTGATGCCTGCGCATCCAAGGCACCACGCCAAGGGTGGTGCCTTGGTTATTCTGAGGCGTGATCTTGCTCACTCTCACACTTATGACTTTTCAAACTAGAGAGACAAAGGCCAAATAATATCTCACAACTCAGAGTAGGGGGATACCTAGACATCGTTGGAATCGCTCTAATTACGGAGCTTCTGGGTGGAACTAGTTTTTTTTGAAATTTACTCGTTTTGCCTTTTTGTTCCTAATTCAATTAAATTAATAAATTTATCTATTTTCAGATTGAAATGATTCATGAATGGTTGATGTTCAGTTACTAACCTTAGCTCATCACGTTAACTAAAGACTGTTCTTAAGAGAAGAAATAACTAGAGTTACTTGTAAAAACGTGCATGTCTCATTGCTTGTCGAACTTTGTAAGGCTCCATACGAACAATTCAGACTAACTTCGCGTTGACTAAAAAACAATAATAAGTCGCAAAAAATCGTTTAATTCAGGTGCTGTTTGTTACAAAATAACAACTCGGGCTCATATGTTAATAGCATAAAGACTATCTGTTTTATATTGTAATTTTTTACAGAAAAAGACGACTAGTGAAAAGAGCAAGTCAAGATACTAATGAGCCCATAGAGTTATCTACAACGTGCAATTTCAATAACTTTTTATGACATTTGCACTTTTTAACCATTCATAAAGAACTAAGAATTTCACTTGTATTATGGATTAATTAACTTTTTTTTTATGTAGAATAGGTCGAGAAACCAATTGACTTTCTGTTGAACGAACCTTTGACATTTTTGCCAGCGATGATGTTTGGAAATGGACCAATACAAGCTAGGAAGGGGATCAAATGAACCAGAGAGATATTTTTCATAGCGAAATATCGGAGATGCACTTAGAATATATGTTTTTTTTTTTTGGGGATGTATTTTTCAAAACTTTCCTTAATTTTTTTTCTGAAAGCCGTTTCGTCAAAAGATCGCAAGCTCAAACATAATTTCACTTTCCTCTAATTATTTTTGCCTCGAAATCAAATTTCTAGTAAATTAATAAATATGAAAGTGCCTGTTTTATTTAATTATGTCCGGTGTTGATTATGACTAGTGAATAAACTTTCACACATAGACATTATATTCTAGTCTAGGTAAATATAAAATTGAATGATATCTGATTTTATCACAAATTTTAAGTAAAAAAAAAGTTACCTACTTACTTAATTAAATAAGTTTGAAATAATAAGAAAGATCCATATTATTTAGTATAGTGTACAATAAAAGATAATTATTATAACACACTTCTCACTATCACACAAATATTAAAAATTCGAAAGTTTGGATTGGTGTATGGATGTTTGTTTCACAATCACGCCAAAACGCCTAAATGGATCTGGATAAAATTTGGCGTAGAAATAGATTACAGTCAAGAGTAGCACTAAAATACTTAGTTAGTAGCATGATTGAGTAACAAACAACGACCCATCCATCATAAACTTCATAGTTACAATATTAGTGTGACATGCTTAAATATTATGAAAAAGCATATAAGAAAAAGAAAAAAAAAACTGAATTGAAATAAAATTATTTATTTATTAGTCGTACATTAGTAATACGATCACTCATGTAAACACAACAAATTTAATAAACTATCTTTGTTATTTACAATACTTCAAGTCATTTTAAAAAAAGCGCCATCTACTATATCTTACTTTCTCTCCTACTACTTCTCTCTTACTATATCTCTCCATTTCACGGTATAGTAAAGGTTACGCAGTAGTGTTACCAACTGTAGGTATATAACTTGAATCCAACGTAAATTTAACTTTCTTAACAGATGGTTCGTGAAAGTAGTCATAGATGGCACCACGCAGTGCTGTCTTAACATTAGATGGTTTATAACAATGTTACTAGAGGGCGCTTTTATACAAATAAAACTTTAACTTAAAAACTTAACTTACGACATTCATTTTTAAAAGTAAGTAATTAAAATTAATCTTATTTACTCTGTCGCTTTCCAAATTAAATTAAATAAAACTTACATAAATAAATATGATCTAAAGTCCGGAACAACAATGTTATCCAACACATAAAACTTCATCACATAATATAGTCATGCCCACGGATTATCTTCCAACGTATCATTCACTGCATTAACTTCTTCTTTCATTTCTTTAAACCTTTTCCTAAGCGTTCTGGCTTCTACCGCTCCTTCCATAATCTCTCCTTTGTTAAAATCTTCAGCTGCTATGATAGGTCGAACATCATCTGCATATTTAATTTGAGAAGTTAGCTGGACTTCTTTTGGCGTTTTAGCTTTCTGAGCCTTGAATGGATAGTAAACGTAACGCACTCCGTTAATGATTTTGTATTTTTGCAAGTTAGTTCGTCTGTTATTATTTATGCCTAGCAGTTTAGTCATCCAATATGCGTAAGAATTTTGGAGTAAATCCAATATACTGCGCTTTTTTCTTAAGACTTCTTTCATATTTCTTGATTTCTTAATAAAGTTTTCTTTAAATTTCTTTATGTTTTGTAGAGTTTCAGATCTATTTATTTTGTCTTGACTCAATGTTTCATTTTTTAAATCAAGGATACTGCGTTTTGCTCTTAAATTTTCTGTAGTCTTTTCATCGTAATTTTTTATATCAGTACTATCACTATTATCTTCTCCGTAGCTATTGAATATCACATTAGATTTCTTATAAACCAGCACAGGTTTTTTATAAACATCTGTTTCAATTTTATTGTTCAATCTAACGATTGGTTTTATGTAACTTATTTCAGGCATAGCTTTCAATTTTGGACTTTCAAATTCTGTATTGTATTTGAATTTTCTATTATCTTTATCAACATCTTCTTTGCTTGATTTAAGAGGTTGAACGTATTTTTCTTTATTGTTAATATGAGTATAGTATATTGTAGGTTTGTTTAAGATATCTAGACTTTCTGCAATAGATCTGCTTTGCCATTGTCCATTGGCATCGTATCCACCACCATTTCCGAAATCTTGTCCACCTGGATGCAAAGGGTTTATTTAAAGTTTAAGATGCAGTTTAGGGGTATTATGGTCTTAAATAGCAAATATACCTGCTGGCATCCAAGCTCCACCTCCGCCACCTCCGGCAGCAGCCCATCCCTGGAAAAAATAATATCCTCAATACCAATTTTTATAAAGCTTAAGTTTTGGGTCAGATGGCCGTTTCTGCAAATAATAATTATTTTATTTCAAATAAATCCATAAAAGCCTAGGATTTTCATACAAACTTTTGTCCCCATTTAGACCCTCATTCACGAATGTTTCGAACGACAATTCTTGCTTGGCTAAAATACCTATCTAATAAAAATAAATTATCGCATAGACCAAGTTCTGTTTGCGTACCTACTATAAAACGAATGCTTGTGAACACGAGGTACAATGCTCTTTTCTTTTCACAAGGCATTACTAAGAGATGACTACAATTTGTGAAAACAAAAAAATCTAGTCAATTTAAGTATTTCACTTAATTTACATTCACACAAAAACATACAGGTTTGCTATTTAATTACGTAAGTAGTATAAATAAGTAGTGCCCTAACAGAGATTGTTTCAAGATTACCAAAAGACTTCGTTTTGTAGGTGTAAGCTTATCGCTACATTACGCGTCCGCTATCATTAGGATAACTTACTCCATCTCCGCCACCCCCACCTCCTCCAAATCCGCCTGCACCACCTCTCTTTTCCAGAATCTTCATCAAAAGCATCATCTGTAATTGGAAATTGTCATTTAAGTCATTTATGATCTCTTTGTTACTCTCTTTGGCTTTTGTTACTATACACACCATCTGCTTGGGTCCTTGCCAATCATGGGGCCTATCATCATGATATTGTATTGTCATGATGGTTACGTATTGTTTTCGGCGCTGCGCGACCATGAACCTTATTGCACGGCGATACAATTTGCGGTCGTAGGGCATCGACAACAAAATGTAACCGTCATGGCAATAAGATGTCAGGGTAGGCCCCATGATTAATCCTATAATCGATGGTGTGGACTATTGTCAAAGTCAAAAAAAATTTTTTTTGAGATCATCGCATGCGGCATGTTTTGTATAATGAGGTAAGTATATCTAAATAGGTACATACTTTAGATATCATGAATGACATCATGCTGAACATCATTCCTTTAAACGACATCATGCCCATCATTCCCATCATTGCTGGTACCATCTGAAATAAATGATAATTATTAAACTGGTTTATTTATTAATTTTCTTGTCAGTGTCGCTTCAAATTAGAGCATAATATCTACATCATGTTTTTTACTCCATAAGGTTGCTCCCAGACCGGCCATATTTTTATTGCAATATTGGCTTTGCAATACTGGCTATATTTCAGACTAGCCCGGCCATAATCAGCCGTTCTAGAAATGGATGACGATACGGCCGGACCAAACTCAAAATAATGCCGGGGCCTACTCAAAATATTGCCAGTATTGCAGTGAAAATATGGCCTAATAGCGTCCTAACATACCATCATAAGTTTCATTTTCATGCACATCATGGCCATCATCATCATCTTCTTCTTATCATCATGTCCGTGGCCACCCATCATTCCTTCACCGCCGCCGCCACCACCACCTTTACGCTTCTTTCTACCGACGAATTCATCTACTGAAATTAAGGAAAGGACATTAGTAGCCATTATCTACCGGCTTAATTAGGCTAGGCCGGACTATTAGGCTAGGCGTTTGTCTACAGCTCACCTGGTATTTAGTGATGATTATAATCAAAAATAGCAAAAGAAATAGAGGCAGACAAATCAAAAGATGGGAAGATGACCTCAAGAAAATAGCTGGTCCGGTATGGACCCGTTTAGCAAGAGACAGGAATGCGTGGAAATCTTTGGAGGAGGCCTTTGTCGACAGACAAGCTGTTCCACACAAACACCCAGTTGCCGATCATTCGAATAAAAGTTATAATTAGTTAAAATTAGATTTAATTAATTTAGTTTAAGTACGCACTTAATTGTAATAATACTAGGAGTGAAACAGCAATAAAGGCAATTTTATTTTATTTATTTATTTATTTAAATCAAAAATAGTACAGTAGCTAGGATGAGAAATGGCTTTCAAACGAGGCTGCTTCTTACCACAAAGCTCGGACATTTTTACAACTTTATCTTTCCTAACTTATCTTATTTACGTTATTATTACTTTTAATTTAATTGCTATTTTAGAGGCAAAGGTTCTCAATTCAGTTGTATTTTTGCAATGTTTGATACTGCATAACTCCATGATTTGTGAAGCAATTAGAAAAAAAATGAAAAATATACCTACATTCTAAGAGAGAAGTTCAATTTTTTTAATCAAAAAATTAGTAGACGGTCAGTCAGTCAGTTTTCTTTTAAAATTTTAAAATTTGGTTTGTCCAAAGAAAGAAAGAAGCAATGATAGATAGATAATGGAAAAGTTTCGCTTCTCAAGCCAAAATATTAGCGGGTACGTTCCCAGCCGAAGGCACGCACCAATTTGCTCATTGGGTGAGCTTAATTATGTATTATGTGCGTATTTAATGACATTAGCTAGGTAACTGAAGCCCAGTGTACGGTGATAGGCTCGCCTTTTGCCACATTTGGGACTGAATATCGTCCGGCTAAGTGTAGGTGTTGTGTTACACCTCTGCCAGCCCCTTCGGTGGAGAAGCTTGACGATATGTTTACATGGTTTGTAAAATGAATAAGTAGGTACTTACAATTCCGTGGTATCGAAATGTCTCTGCCAAGCGCATTGAATTTCAGAATGTGATTATCAAAGAATGCATCCACTGCTTTATCGATGAGGAACGCCAGTTCATCAGAGTTGCCAGTGTCGGAGTCTTCATCGTCAGAGATAATTGTCGTGTTTACTTTAACTAAAAAAAAAATACGGGTTTTTATTGATTTTTTTTTGTGACTTGGCGTTTTATTCATAAGTAACTGTGTTAGACATTCATTGGGTACCCTTACCCTCTTATTTATAAAATGTTCTATCATCTTATTGTTGATTAATGGCATTATGTGAAAGCAAGAGAAAAAAAAAATGTACAAAAATTTTAAATGTTGTCTTGCCGATAAAACTAATCTTCAAAGAACTATATGGCTCCAATTAAAACTCAAATTGATATGTGTATTCAAACTTTTTAATAATCTATCACACACAATCTTTTCAAACACACCTGCACACATATACCTACTTATGTTCTGTCGAATTGTTGAATTTACTTACCAAATTTCACGTAATCACCAATCACAGAAACCTCACTCAGATTATTCAGCTCTTTCAAATAAAGCAAAGTTTTCTTTTGCAGACAGGAGTAAGACAAATGCAGAAAACACTCCGTATATACTCCATTAAAAACATTATCTGGACTATCTACTTTAATAACTCCATCATCATCTGTATTATTTTGAAATTCATCACTATTTTTGACAACCAAACTATTAGCAAGTTCAAGAAAAGTATTAAGAAGGATAAATTTCAAAAGATCCATTCTCAACGAAAATGGGTGGCAAATGAAAACTCAGACAGAGGTGAGAAGTTATTTATTTATTGTTAATAGGGTTTTAGGTCAAATGTCGCGGTGTGAACATGAAAATGGTTAATTTACAATACTCATTCCTACAAGGTGTTTTGTGGTTTTAGACGAGAAAGGGCCAATTGAAGTTGGCGATGAGGAGATAATGATATAAATCTTAGAGTTGTTTGCTTATAAAATCGTAATCAATTTATTGATAAGACTTAACGTTACAGGTCAACTATTGTAGAATATAAAATTAAAATTGAATTCAACAATTTTCACAACGTGTTAAATATTAAAATTAAAAACCATAATTTTGGACATTTATAGAACTCGCAATATACTCGTATCAGCATTTCAACAGAGACAACTTGTGGACCTGCTATTTCTAAAAGTTAACCTGAATATCCACCATCTTATTATGGGAAGCTGTTCTTGTTGCTGCGAATAGGAATCTTCTTCGGCAGATAATCAAATACAGTGATTGGCAGCATGACCCTCAGACATGAGGAACACAATTCAAGGAGGAGGTCCCAAAAATAACAATGATGACGGCAGATTATTCTTCTCTTTTTAACCCAATTAGTCCTCGTAGCGCCAGAATAAGGGCTCCTTCAACTTTTTTCAGCTCTTTAACCTCAGAGTCAGTAGTCCGTCTATGGTATTTTTTTAAACCTTCTATTAAAAAAGAATATTACGCAGATAATTACTGTATGTACTGTACTGTACTGTGTTTTCCTCAGACAGATGTGATAATGTTTAAGGTATTGTTCTACATTTCAAGATGACAATTTAAGAACACAAATTTGCTGAATTTGAGAAAAAAAATCGAGTCTTCATACAAGATAAGGTAAGGTTCTTACAAAGTAATGGTTTTAAAATTGTGTTCACTTTGACTGGTGAACCAATTCATATAACCATTACTACATCAGTTTACAACGCATTGTATACACAAGTAAGAACACACTGTCATGGCTTTACAGATTAGAAAACAATTTCACATCTGTGTTGATTTTCTACGACAATTTACTTTTCATCTAAAGCCGAGTGAAAGTTGATGAAGATGGGAAAAATAAATGATTCGCTTTCAATAAAACTGCTTGTAATTATATATACATTAAAATAATATAACAAACAATAGCATACTTAAATATAATACCATTAAAATAGTTTTTGGTTTCATAGAAAACAATATTAAGAGGAAATAAGTATATCACAGCTGTATATACTGCGTAGAGATTTTAGGAAAATTAATGTTATAAAGTAAATTAAAAATTAAAATACGTGAAACTATAAATTAAAAATAATAAAAAAAGAATGAAAGCTAGCATAGTGATAGAGAAATACATATAAATAATAAATCATAATATTAATTCATACAAATTAAAAAAGATAATAAAAAAAAATAATTGCATCGAAGAGTGTTTAAAGATAAATAATGAATATGAAAATGCGGTGGGAAGAATACGATTACAACATAATAATAAGTAAAATAAAATACAAAATAAAAATATGATAACCGAATTAAGAAGAAAATTTAAAAAAATTAATACAATTCCTAGTATTAAATAATAAATAACACTTTAAATACACCTTCAGACATCAGCAATAAATATAAAAACTAAACAACAACAATAAATTATTAACCTAATTAAAAACAATATTTGACACTAACAAATAGCATAAATATTAAAAATCATGATTACAAATATCATAATTTTAAACTCTAAGCTATTAAATGCGAGTAAATAATAACAAAACTGCATGCGCAAAAATGCGCTTTTCAAACTGTTATGCTTGAAAAAAAATATTATTATAAATACCTAACACATTCCTATAATATGTTGCTTATTGCATATAAACAATAAATAGTTGCAGAGCATACACAGTCGGTTATTTAAGACGATAACATTTGACATAACATGTTAAAAAACATTTAAAAAAAAATTACACTAGCGTGTCATTTTAGTAATCGTGTATGCTTTGTTACACCCTGTAGGGACATTCAGATACCTATATTTTCCTACAATGCTTAACACGTTCGATGCCACCTAATTTTTAAGATGGTTTTGCAGATGCCACTGCATGTAATATACTACACAATGACTACACAGTGTGTGTCCGGCACTGCAACCACACCCAAGCACTGCACACGACAGCGCGTGTCATTGGCATAAAACGTGCGAACTTAAACGGTATAACAGCATTAGGGGTATTAGCTGCTAGTTGTGTCATAAGGCATATAACTGTTATATGCTGGATCGTACGCTCTCCTATATCCTCCATGATGGCCATGCTCATGCTCGTGGTGTTCTTCATGGCTGTGGGAATGATGATGGGAAACTTCTGGTTTGGCGATGATTTCGTAAGTAGTCTTGCCCCCACCGCCGCCTCCCTTGAGCCCGACGAGAGCAGATAGAAGAAGAGACATCAAAGCAGTCATGAGAGCCTTGCCGGCTAGAAGAGCTAAGGCACCGAGAGCAGCTGCTGCCAGCGTTCCTGGAATTGAAAAAGTAGGCGTTAAATGAGTTTTTTCTACCAATCACCTTCAAATCTTTTACTCTAGAGGTACCTAGGTAACAGAACAGAAACACTTCCATGTTTACTTTTTGGGAGACAGAAGAGTTTTTTGTTATCACAAATGTCCCTCAGACCAAAATTACAACTCTAGTCAAAAGTTTTATTATTTTGACGATGTAAAGATGTCTACATGTAAAATACAACAATATTTTATTTAACCATACTAGAGAACTAACGAATCATAAAAATCATCATAAATTGTAGTATAATTAATTTTATACCTGTCTACATTTTTTATCACGGTAATTTTAAAATCTCGATAACACTAGTCAGGAAAATGCAGCGAAAGCTTTATCATCATTAAACATTATATAAATGTCTCGTATTTCCTCTTGGTTAACAAATATAGTTTATTGATAGTATGAGCATAAAGTACTGTAATTGTTTTTGTGTATGTCATTAGTTTTTTTATACTCATTACTTTATTTAATTCGGTTTGTAATTAAATTGTTATTGTTGCATCTAGAGATACTTATTTTTGTTAATAAATTAAATCCGTTTTAAGTTGAGCAAACTTCTGCACTATTTTCTTTCATTGCTGTGGGAGATCTGAATACCGAAATAAAATGTCATTAAGTTGTAACATGTCATTTTATTTATAATATCTATTAGCACTTACAATTAGTCTCACATTTAAGCTTAATAAAATATTCTTGTTAGCTCTCCAACTTACCTTTCATCATCAAAGCTGCAGCAAGCAGGGCTCCTCCACCACCGCCCTTTCCACCTCCGAGACCACCACCTCCTCCTCCTCCAGACTTCCTGGCAACAGACTCAGTGTCGCCCTTGGCCATGTTCATAGCTTCCTTCGTCGTCTGAGGATCCAGAAGCTTGTACTTCAACGAATGACCATCTAAATAGTCTTGGAGACGATACAGCATGAATCTATTCAGCTTCTCTTCAGGCTTCCCAGGAAACTGACGAGACAGTTCCGCTGCCATTTCTTCGGGACTGGGTGAAGCAGTGATGTTGTCTTTCACAATGCTCAATCCAGGCAGCAGATTAAGCTCATCGCGAGAGCTCAAGTCTTCGATGAAAGAAAGCACGTGAATTTTCAAACATTTTGAGCTGAGGAAGCTGTTGCACTCTTTGTTTAGTGACCGTCCTGATCGGTCAGTATTGTTTGGGGTCTTCGGCGTATCCAATATCTGGTTCGGTTGATCAGGCTCTGGTCCATCAATAGCTCCATTAGATGGTTCGTAACATAAACAAACTATAGCCACTAGCACGACATATTTGTAAATCATTTTGCTGCACTTATACACTTCACTGTCACTTTCAAACGTTGCACATTTCGTGGCGCAACTCCCATAGACTGATATCGTTGATCTGATACCAATTTATTTTATAGTCGTTGACTGCAAAAAGTAAATAAAGACATTGAAGAAAAGGTAAAACGAACAAATTGAACCGGTGTAGATCATTGTTGGCGCGAAAAAGCACTTTCGCGTGGCGCCGCTGCACGGACAACAAAAAAACATAGGGTCTCGATAATGGAAAAGTCGAAAGTGAATTGCTTTCTTGCTGATTTGAGATAATCCGTAGTTGTGATTAGTGTTAAGTAACATTCTGATTGGACATTTTGATTCGTTTAGTCTGGTGCATTAATCGTATCAACATGCCGTTAAATAAACTCCTAGAGTCCATGACAAAGGACATTATTATTACATCTGCCACGGGCAGATGTAATAATATTGTAAAAATGATGCCGGCCCTATTCGGAAATTTGAGATTTTCATTTCACCATTTTTCGTCCTTGTTGCTCTCGTTTGAAACGTCGTAGATGTGAGAGTGACCAAGATAAAATCTCATCTCATCTCACGTGTAGGAATAGCCCCGCAGGATGGCAGCAGGATAAAGAAGGCTGTAGGTAATGATTATGATGATGATAAAGTTCTTGGACTACATGAGCAGAGAAAAATGCCCATTGATTTTTATTGTTATTTGAGCTCAAAATGAAAAGTCACCAATTCTATCACCAACCACCAAATTTATTAATAAATAAAATAAGCTTTAAGTCCACAAAAATACAGTTCCCTAATAGTCTTCTTTTGTCATCTTTATTTATAAAACACGAGCATCGCCCCGCGGTTTCACCCGCGGTTTAAAAGTATCCTATGTGCTATTCTAGACTGTAATCTACTTCTGTGCCAAATTTCATCCAGATCTGTTCAGCCGTTCTGGCGTGAAAGAGTAACAAACATCCATCCATCCATTCTTACAAACTTTCGCGTTTATAATATTAAATAAATAAAATAAGCTTTAAGTCCACAAAAATACAGTTCCTATAAATAAATTATATTATTTCTTTTGTCTTCTTTAGTCATCTTTATTTACAAAACAAAAACGCTTTTCGCGTCTGTCTGTGTCTTTTTCTGTATAATCATACGCTTACTCCTTCCAAACTACGCTACGGATTTTGATGCGTTGTTTCACTATACGTTAGATCATTTTACAGAAGGTTTATAAGTAACATTCAATTCGGGGCTGGTCGGTAGTATCATATAAAAAACCGCTCGACCAATTTCGATAAAATTTAAATGGGAACCTGGGACCCTGGGACCTGGAACCTGGGAAGTGTTTAAGAACAAAAGCAGTTATTACATTATCTAATTTGAAGTACGCTAAATGAGCTAGCGAGCTAAAATTGGATAGTGTAATGGCTTAGCAATCCATTTTTTTTTATTGCACGGGCATTGCCACGCTAAGTAAGCATACTGCAAATTGGATAGTAAAATTAGCCGCTAAAAATTAAATTTTACAAATCCATTCAGGCGTCTTCGAGTAATCGGTATACAGAAACACATTGAAAAACATTTAAAAAAACGATGTCACTCCTCCTTTTTTTAAGTTCGTTAAAAATATCGATAGATTACTAGTCAGAGAGGGTCGAACCTACTGGACTTATAACTTCTGTCGAACTTGACACATACGCAGTCACAATATTTAGTCATCGTTCATTTTTTTAAATCAAACATCGTCACGCCTTTTCCCCGAGGGGGCTAGCAGAGGTGTAATTACAACACTCACACTTAGCCAGACGATATTCAGTCCCAAATGTGACAGGGGGCGAGCCTGTCGCCATAAACCGGCTCCAGTCGGGCGGTTTCTAAAATCAAATATGTACTTAATTCATCAACAGAAGTTGATGGGTTTACTACCTACCAATGCTTGCAACGAATTCATTTCATGTCTAACATTTCTGTTTGATCAAAGCAATCTCATCGTACTCATTTCAGTAGGAAAGCAATTATAACACGTTCGTCATTATGGTACTGTTGTAGATCTGACAAAAGAAAAAAGTAACAAAATGCTTTCTCTTGCCGCTGATTACTGCAAAAGGAACAAAATGGCTCAGATGCTGAATGAAATATGGAATATCTATTTTTTCTTTGTAGTCTTGGCAAATAAAAGTAATAGATATGAGGTCAGTAGTAAAATATCCAAACTAACGAACGAAAGGAATTATGGGAACTTTGGGTTCTTCTTTCTTCTTTCTTTTGGGTTCTTGTTTATGTTGCACCTACAAACCAAATATCATTCAATTTTTATTATCATAAGAATAATAAAAATAATTTATTGACAAACAACAGAATTAAATTAAACACAGTTGATTTCAAAATATATATAAACAACAAATCAATTTTTATCATAAACTTTTATTATCACCAGTGTTCAATTTTTTTGAGTATTTAGTTATTTTCAAGTTTTCTGTAGGTTACTGATAAATAAATCAATGGTAACTCCGTGATAGATCTAAACAATATATAATAACTTACTAATGTAACCATTTAAGACCTTTTAATGTTTTTCTTAAGAACAACAATTTCCTCGCTTCCGTAGCACATTTAATCAACTGCTTTGGAAATTAGCTATCTTACTAGTAAGCGTTGTATAGCCTCGGAATATTTATACGGTGTTTTGTCTTTTTCTTTCGTTTACATTTTTAGCTCGCTCGAATAAGACAAAAAACTGTAAAACTGTTCTAAGGCTAAACAGGGGTTACTACGTTTATTTTACCTATATATGCAAGGGGCTTGCGTCGACGATCTATTTTTTTTTGGTTCTTCTTTATCATGACCCAAAATTTTGTAGAAAAAAATTATGTTAATGGATTTTATTCGTTTCGGCTCTTGTTTTAGATATAATTTTATTTTGTAAACTTGTTAATAAGGAGTATACATTATTTAAATTAAATGGGTATTAAGAACTACCAAATGAAGTTTTTAAATAACTTTATTGCATTTGCCTTTAAGTATAGAATAAATTAATAACTATAACAATATAATTAACTGTCCATAATAATGTAAAAAGTCTCACAAAAATAATAATACTATTTTATATAACAATTATATCAGTTACACAAAAACATTAAAATAAATAAATAATTAACAGCGAATACATAAGAGCATAGATGATTACTTAAATAAAAATTAAATAAATCTTTGCACAAATTTCTTTTTATTTAGTAAAACATAACGTGTTATAATAAGTTGAATATAAATAAGTAATACTAGTACATCACTAGACTTGTAATATCATAAAGATAATTTAAAAAAAAAGTTTAACATAATACACAATAATTATGATTATTAATTGGAATAATAAATAAGAACGTAGTCTTTGGAAAGTAAAATAATACATTATTATGGCAAAGAATACATTTCATAGCTAATAAAAAATAATTAAGTTTAACATAAAATATACGTACTTACATAACATGAAATAAAATTTTATGATTAAAATAAATAAAAAGAGTGAATAAATAAAATAAAATAAATTATAAAGGAAATGACGCTAGTTCAGATATAACACAGAGTGGTACAATTAAATAAATAACATACTACTACATAATTTTTGATATCAAACAGTATGTCATTGTGATCAACACAATCATCATAAAATATATAATTTGTATTAATAGATTAATCATTAAAAAAATATTAATATTTGTTATGAAAATAAATTATACGTACAATACAAAAATAAAATAAAGTTATACATATTTATATAGAAAGACTAGACACAAAAGCAACTACACAAAGCCAGCAATCAACATTAAAAAAATACAATTCACAACAACATGATCCAATAAATAATTACTCTTAATAAATTATTACTCCCAATAAATAATACAATGGTCCCTAATAAATTATTACGATCCCCAATAAATAGTGTTACCTAATAAATCATTTACGTCGTCTAACGTTTAAGTTTCTTCCATAGCCTGAGTGTCCATAGCCCCCAACGTCTTCATGGGCAGTTGAGTGAGAGTGAGAATGGGAATAGACTGGTTTTGAGACGATCTCATAGGTGGTGGACTTTTGCCCCCCTGAGAGGGACTTGATTCCGATGATTGCTGATAAAAGAAGGGACATCATGGCCGTCATGAGGGCCTTGCCAGCTAGAAGGGCCAGAGCACCCAAGCCCACTGACATTAGTGTACCTGAAACAAGACAAGTTGTATGTTATTTTTAGCGCGGTAGTGCGCCAAGTTCACGACACCTACTCCGAAAGTAATTTTTGACTTTTTAAACTTTTTGAAACTTTTATGTGTTGAATTAGTTAAACAGACAGTTAATTATATTTTAACAACTTAAATTATGCCTTAAAATTTTAAAGTAATATAGACATACATCATTGTTTAGCTGATTTTTTGATATATAAATACTACTATCCTATTTTGACGTTCATAAGTCATCTTTGATACCTAAACTGAATAAGAACATTTTGACTTTGACTTTGACTAATGTATGAAAGTTAGTTTAAAAACAAAAATTAAGACTTCTTTCAGACAACATTATGTATTTTCTTCTTTATTGAACGAAATAAAAATAATAACATTATTGGGTGAGATATTCATGTTTTAAAGAGGCGCTTGGATTAAAGCTCAAGTAGGAGTTTGTAAGTCGTAGACGGGTGACCGCAGGTGGCATTTACAGTTGAAAACTACCATGGTCTAAAAAAACAAGGTGCTAGTCCCGGAATGCTAGTTCCGGGAGCCAACACGTAAAGACGTCACTCGTCATCGTCTCTTCCGAACTATTTGTAATTGACATATTTTGGTCTTGCTTATGCATCGATTGACGTCACTGCGTGTTGCCACATGACCATTTTTGACTCGGAATGCCATACTTGGCGAAAATTATTATTATGCCATGAACGCTACCATGGCTCAAACGACACGTCAAATAAGCCTCGGTTGCCTGTCTTAGGCGAAGACCACACGTAAAGTAATTATCATGATTTATAATAATATCACAATCTGGACAAAGGTCTGATCGTCTGGTGAGGACTGAGGTGAGATCCGTCAATACTTCAGTCTACAGCCTCAGTAAATATCACGATATGGAATAAACAGCCGCTGATAACAATATTTATGAAACTAGCCATCGCCTTTAAACAACAGCTGTCAAATCATGTAAGTGTGATCCCGTTTCTATGCCAATCTCGCCAAGTTTCGTCCCATGATGCTTAAACCATCTTCCACCAAACTAGCTTTTATTTTCTTATCTTTTTAGAAAGTTATTTCAATACGAAAAGTACGCTGTGTTGTGTTTGTACAGTAATTCTAATTCTGCGCCCTTAACCATGCGTGACTTGCCACGAACTCGGCCAATTTTTTCCAATCACAAGGTTTGTAAATTGTAGCCACAATGACAGTGACAGTTTGAAGAGAAATGGAATAAAAGTCTTCTCGTACTTGGCTATGATAATTGTTGTAACGCTCCGATTCGTTCATGTTTTTGTACCCATTACTTGGCTCATTATTTATTTGTAAACAAAACCTCTAATGTAGAATACAATACTTTTAAAGTTGCCTTTTGAACTGACTCCAAAAAGGAGGAGGTTCTATCTTCATCTCTATGTTTTTTTTGTGCATGTTGTAATTGTTAACCAATTTAAAAAATCTTTTTAGTTCCGAATACAATACTGTTTATGTTGCCTTTCTAACCGACTTCATAAAAGGAGGAGGTTCTATGTTCATCTGTATCTTTATATTTTTTTGTGTATGTTGTAATTGTTAACCAATTTTAAAAAATCTTTTTAGTTCCAAAGGGTATAAACTATAAACTATAAGGGTATAAGGGTATAAACTAGCTGCGCCCTGCGGTTTCACCCGCGGTTAAAAAGTATCCTATGTGCTATTCTAGACTATAATCTATCTCTGTGCCAAATTTCATCCAGATCTGTTCAGTCGTTCTGGCGTGAAAGAGTAACAAACATACATACATCCATCCATCCATCCATACATACAAACTTTCGCGTTTATAATATTAGTAGGAGTAGGATATACTCCTGAGGTGGCCCTATATGCATTTCGAAAATATGTACATATCGAAATCGATCAAGCAGCTTTTAACATACGAAGAAAAGTTTAAAATTGTTTACATGGATGATGGGAATTCGGTTTATGTTTGTGTTTTAGACATTCAGTACCTGGATGTCCGAGCTTTGCTCGGTATATTTTCTTTATTGTGTTTTTTGGAAAATAAACAATTGATTATAGTCTAACCTCAAAGCAAACACTCATTGACTTCGTGTTACTTAACAACGCCATCTGCTGTTGTGTCGTTAAAGCAATTATTAAGTTTATAGAGAAAAAAATATATAGATCGGACTCGATAGGTCCTCATAATTTTTTTAAAAATGTTTCTTAACATTTATGTGCGTATTTGCAAATTAAGTTATTTTTTCTTTAAAGCAATTTGTTTAGTTTAAAATAACATAAACTTATAAATCTTGTAATATAAAAAAACAGAGCTTAGAAAGCCGACTTCCAGTCATCCACGCAACCAATTTTTAGACTTTTGTTAATGGCAGCCTAGTTGGGAGAAGGCCCGCCTCTCAAGCCAGAGAGAGCGGGTTCGACCCAGCCGACGGCACGCACCAATTTGTTCATTGTGGCGAAGTGTGGGTGTAGTATTACACCTCTGCCAGCCCCTTCGGGGGAAAGGCGTGACGATACGTATGTTGAAATTAAAAAAACTGCAAAACCGATTTCGGTACAATTTAAATGGAACCTTTCAAGTATGATCTACCGAACTCAAAAATAAATATTAAGATCGATTCATATTCGGCGGAGTAATCACGTAACATACATACAAAAAAAACATAGAGACGACTTGAGAACCTCCTCCTGCTTTGAAGTCGATTAAAAAGAAACACAGCTCAAGCTCAGTAACCACTAGAAAAGTACCCAAAAGGCTGGCAACGTTAACGTTAACGTCAACGTTGTCGTTAACGTCAACGTTGTTGTTAACGTCAACGTTGACGTTAACGTGAACCTTGTTGAATATTATATGTGATTAAACGAACTTACAAAGTGACGTTCGATCATTATTATAAAATATGAGTCACTTCATTTGAATATTTTTAGTATAATTTTTTGTCGTGCAATGTCAAATTCAAAATTCAAATTCAAAAATGTTTATTTAGGCTAATAAATTTACAAAAACATTTAGTAAGACCTGTGAACCCCAAACTCGGCACAGCCGGTATGTGGCCTGTAGGTTAAAAAAACTACCTAGTTAAAACAAACAAAAAATACTATATCAGAAAAATGAAGTGACGTAATATAAAAGCCATGCTAATTCTCTGACTGAGGTTTTTACTAGCCCTTTAATCGTTTAAAATTCATATCAGCTGTTTTGACAGCTCATCCTTGACTTAAAGGTTTGAGAAAAGGTAAAGGTACATAACTATTATCTTTTTAATATAATATTTTCATAAATTAGGAATTCCTAATTTGTGCAAAGCATAAATCCACAAAAGGTACAATTTTACGAAAAACAGAAACTATGCAGTATGAAATATGACCCATCAGAATTTTCACAGAATAACTTGCTTGATTGACGTTTGATAAACTTCAACATCATAAAATATTTAAGAACAAGAATTATTAGTAAAAAATTAGTTATTCTCATCTTAAAGGAGTAGTGGTTGTAACATCAAAAAAAAAAAGATTTCTAACCCTATTTTTCTTAAACCGAGACCTAACCTTAATATTGCAAACGTGAGTGTGTTCACTTGTTTGTTACGCTTTCACGCCCTAACTTTACACCCGACCATCATGAAATTATGCATACGCATTGTCAAGGGTACAGAAGAGAACATAAGGCACTTTTCATTCCGAAAAAACTAACGGTTCCTGTGGGACCGCGGGTGAAATCGCAGGAAGCAGCTAGTATGTAATGTGAAAAAGGTGATCTAATTTCTTTACCCTGTAATAACAACTATTATGACTAGAGTCCTATTTAGTATCAAAGAGAATTAATCAAATTCATGAGTTGAAAAAAAAAACAGAATTCCACTTTCGTTATAGTTTCTGAAAAGCTTTCGACATGTCCTAACAAAAGAAAATCAAAATCTAAACAAATTTTAACAGTGCTTCACTTAACTGAAACCGAGTCACTTTACCAACTTTAGGCTCAATTCAGAATTCAAAATTACAAAAGTCTAATACGCAGTAAGAACAAAGATAGGTAAATTTTTTCGCTTGTTAAATTTATAATTTTAGTGTTAAAAATAGGCCAGGACAGCAACTATCTTATAACTCCACTACATACCTTTCATCATCAGAGCAGCAGCGATAATACCACCCATTCCACCCTTCTTCCCACCCCCGAAACCCCCTTTTCCTCTCGCTTCACCAACCAAAGACCTGGCTTCCTCAGCAGTACTCTCGTCTAGAAGACGCAGCCTCACTGTATGCGTATCCAGGTACGATCCAAGCCTGTACAGGAGAAACTTATCCAGTCTTTCATCAGGCTTCGATGGCAAGGACCTTGCAAGTTCTGCAGCAAATTCTTCTGCCTTACTTCCATTTTCTTTCTCTTCTTTCACAACCGTCACACCAGGCAGCAGCCTTAATTCTTCTTTAGAGTTAAGCTTCTCCAAAAGCGATATTGCTTCGATCTTCAAGCAAGTCGGACTGAAGATTCCGCTTGAGCAATCCTTGGCTAAGCTTCGAGAACTTTCCAGAGGTTTCGTTGACGATTCTATTGAGTTTGATTCCCTTGTTTCTGGGTTAGGGAGCGCGTATGCTAATGCAAGTATTGTTATAAAGAAAACGCGATACATGGTGACGCGACTATTTCGAATCGAGTTCTGTTACACTTTGATAAGGCAATGGTATCCACCATCTTTTTATATGTCTCACATAGATAGATGATTAGTACTGAGTGCTGTACGACCATTATATTTTCATACAACGCTGGTTGCAAAAAGTTGCAATCTTATCACGCGATTCCGAACTCTACTGTTTTAGTTTTTGGATGGGTTTTTGAGTGTGTGCAACAGTTTTGGTTTATTATCGCGGGCACTCATTTGGGTAGAGGTGACTGATATAAACGTATGGTTATTTTATGGGTTTTTAATATACTAATGTCTGTATTGCACTTTTCATTCTACTTATTTCCGACTGTTTATTATTCTCGTAAGGTATGAATGCAATCGTCGATACAGCTAATTTAAAGCCTTTTCCAATACTTTAGAAAATTTTACTGTTTCAAAACAAAAGTAGAACGTTTTTGAAATTAGCGAATTAAAAAGTGTAACGATCTAAATGATGGAAAATGAAGTTGCAATAAACTTATAAAGCAATTAAGATACTTAGATCAAATCCCTCTACAGTATCTATAACAAAGTTGCTAATATATTGCGCTCTACTCCAGTCAAGATTAATATTTATATTTAACTATACTCAATAAAAAACTGTAATTTAGACGTAAGTACGTATTTTTACTTAGCATTTTTCTTTTGCAGTTTTTAACTCTTTGGCATTTTCAACCAGACTTAGGTCTAGTTGTTATTGAAGTACGAGTATAATCTCTAACTTCTCCACGTAGTACTCTAAAGTTGCCATCCGCGTCTGTCGGTCTCTATCTGTATGTTCGCCTACTCCTCGTCAATCACGCAACAGGTTTTAGTGCGTTTTTCACGATCAATTCGATAATTTTTCATGAAACTTTTATAGGTGTTGTGAGAAGCCAGGGCGGGTCACTACATGACTACTAGATGATAATAGTATTTCACATTCTTAGCTCCATGGTTGTACTGTACATTTTGTAGAAATAGGCTATTGTACTACAATCGTCTGTCGATGGTATACACCTGTCAATCCCTTCGAGGCAAAAGGCGTGACGATATATTATGTACTATCACCAGAGTGATCATTAAATTTGATTCGGTTTTCTTTTATCATCACTACTTATGCTATAAGACAGCCCATTGCGCCTATATTTTTGTGTGTTTAGATTAATTTTATATTTGGTGTCAATAAAAAGAGTTATAGTAATGTATTGTACTTATAATTACATAAATGTGATCATAGTTGAATTCATTGAAAATATTACTAACACCACTAACATCGGAATTTTGCGGAACTAAGCGGGATTTCTTTTTTGAACTAAACTATTAATTGGTTAAATTAACAACACGTTGCTAAAATTATCAAATATTAACCTCCTAGGTACTATGAGCGCTCGAACGTACAGGGTACCGAAAATATATGGCAGCTAACATACCAATATACTGAAAAACGTCGCATTCAGCAGTTACTTGCTTAAGTAATGTTTGTCTGAATGGGGGCTAATCACCCATAGGATTTG
Source organism: Peribatodes rhomboidaria (assembly GCA_911728515.1). NCBI lineage: Eukaryota > Metazoa > Arthropoda > Insecta > Lepidoptera > Geometridae > Peribatodes > Peribatodes rhomboidaria. Next base: position 8,716,369 of record OU452190.1, read on the forward strand.
ATAAACAAATCTTACCTTTCATCATCATAGCCATTGCGATAAGTCCTCCCATGCCGCCCTTCTTGCCGCCTCCCATTCCGCTCTTCGATCTTCCTTCACCGATAGCATCCTGAGCTTCTTCCACCGCCTCGTCATCCAGGAGCTTAAACTTCAATGAGTGAGAATCCAGAAAGTTCCCTACATGGTACAGAAGAAATTTGTCAAGCTTTTCATCAGGCTTTCCTGTTAACGATCTCGCCAAATCCGCTGCAACCGCTTGGTACTTAGTTTTGTCTTTTGCTTCCTTGACAAGGGAAATACCAGGGAACAAGGACACCTCATCTCTGTTGTTCAGCTTTTCGATCAGAGATATGGTTCCTATTTTCAAGCAGGCAGGGTTTAGTATCCCATGAGCACAATCCTTAACACTTGAAACTTTGTCTTCTGTTGGTAGAGCAACACATGATGTTATGATGACAATGAAAGTAAATATTTGAAACATTTTTGGATTAACACGTCCACTGCGTTTGGTTAGCTATGAAACTATGTTCTACGATTATGTTGTACCCTTTTATATTTCATATTTTGTGGTGAGATGATTACCCCTGGACCGCGTGTTCTGGTCAAAAACTGAAACTATGCTCTTGCGGTTCTAAAAATGTATGATAAGAATCAGTGACTCTATTTGTGAGACGTTAGGTGCTACTTTCTCGCAGCAAATTTGAATGCAAATTTTGCGTTTGTAACGATTAACTGTGTTTGGTCATCTCGGTTTCATAGGACCGTTAATTATTAGAAGCTAAATAAGACTTTGACACTCTCGCTTAGAATTGAAATTGGTTTGAGTGTGTAGTTGACCATGTTAGGAGCTTGGTTTATTTTTACAGATCTTCGTACGTAGTCCGAAATGTGTTCGTACATGATTATTTATTTTGAATTGTTTCACGGCTGTAACACTTTGTTTTTATTATTCTCATATTTAAGAGATATCGTTATTACTGAAACAATAGAATTTCACTCATACTTAAAATCAGGTTCATACATTTTGATATGATTGGTGAATAGTTAAAAAAAAATGTTGTACCCCATTTCACTTCCACTATCAAGACGATTTAAATGACACCTCACATGTCGAAATCTATCAAGCTGTTTAGGCTGTAGTAACAAAGAAACCTCATACATATACACAACAGACCTCTACATACATACATACTTACAAACACACTCGAAAACATAACCATCCTTCTTGCGCAGTCGGTTAAAAAAACCCTAACCTACTGTACAAAAATAGTTGTGATTCCTATACAGAGATCGAAAAGTTAAGAGATACTTCCCGCTAGATATTTCTCATTCAAGCTATTATGCCGCAGCCTTACAGTGGTTTGCTTAACTTTGGGTCCAAGCTTGGCTTCAATTTGAAAAGGCCAATATTAAACCTTATTACTATGTAACACATGGGCTTCAATATCAACTTTGTGTCCAAAGAATAATACATACATTGCTGTCTTAGCCCGACTTAGATTGGTGCAAATAATATGAGCAATGTGTGGCCGCAGTATTTGATTGGCAAGCGTTACCATCAGCCGAGCATCTTGCTTGTTTCACCACTCAGTTGCATTAAAAAATGATCAAGTCCTCTACCAGTTGGCAGTGTATAATGTACATAGCTTGGCCATCCCATCATACACCAGCGAATGCTGGCTTATTTTCATTGGTCGCTAAATTATTAATAATCGACCAAGCGAGCGAAGCATTTATGCTTCAGCTTTAACAAAAATGCTTTCGTTTGGCCGGATGTCTGTCCGGATGGCTGTCTTCCTCTACAGGTCGCATTTTTTATCAGAAATCAGAATTTATTGATAACTCCTATAGTTACGCGTCACAGTTGAATATTTATGATTAAAAATGAATGTCAGAACAATATAAGAATAATATAATAATATTTGATCATATTGTCAAATATTAAAAAAAAATATTAATGTCATTATGCAGTTAGCTATAGTTAAAAAAATATTATGTAAAGCTATTATTACACATTATATATATTGAGCATAATTATCGAGCCTGTTACTATGTTTCACGAGAACTAGTTGAGAAAAGCGACTTGTAAATTAGGACAAACGCCGGCCGCAAGGTCTTCAGCTCACAGAGCCTCTGGCAATAGTATGCTGGCATATTTTTATTAGGTAGATTCCGCGTCCTGAGTCGGGTTGCGGGATCTAGTATGCCATAGGACAAGCATGCAAGACCCGTTTTCATTAGTCGACGGGTCATTCGGGGGGAAAATCTCTCAGATGATGTCTCTCAGAAAATCTAGCGATTTTCTATCGAGATTTTCAGTCATCGCATGCCATTGGACAAGGCCGCTAGCGGGCAATACCCGCATGCTGTATACCGTCCGAGGTATAGGTGACCAACTTTTATTCAAAGTCAGAGTCAAAATGTTTTTATTGAATTAATTATAATAAAGTTTGTTTGATTCAGAATTATAATATACAGATACCAACTTCTGGGTGCTCTTTTTAAGCTAATAAAGCTTAAGCTAAGAGCCCTCGCTCTTTCTTATTATAGTTCATTCATATTTCATCTATATATAGTTCATTTATCATTTTGTTTCCGGGCGTGAATGCGTGAATGTGTGTGTATGTATGTGTGTGTGTTTCAATTGGGTGTCAAAGATACACATAGGAACGTCAAAGTTTTTTAATACAATCGACTGCCGCGTTCGGAAAAAGAGCCACTACTCAGAAGAACTGGCAAGGAACTAGGGGAATTATTATTATTATTTTTTTTAACAAATAAACATATGTCTCAGAAATTTTGGCTTACAACTAGATAAAATCATATTATATCTGTGTCCTAATGGCTATTTGGCGGAAGTGGAAGGCCCCAGACATCTTTGTCTTCTAATTAGTAATTACCATTAGTCGTTACCCCGCTTGCGAGGAGTTCCCGAATGCGAGCTAACAAGCTATCGACTAATGAAATTGAACCTTTAACTCGTTGCAGGCAATACTGAGGCTGAAATAGCCCCATAAAACGCACATAAATACTATTCGTAAGATTAGAATGTAATGAATTGCTGTTTTGTATTAACTTTTTTAGTTATCGGTAAAAAGTTTGTTTGCTATCAGTAACTCGAATGATGCTGCGTTTTATGGTCAAAGATTGATCGCTGAAAACAAAAAAAAAAAGGTTTCGGTGAACGGGTATAGACAAAATAAAATTAGTATCTTCCAGTAAATTAAAACTGAAAGTCCTGCACGGGGATGATAACTCGAGTTATTATCCTAACATATTTTTTAATCAAAAATACATAATACTACTAAGTCAAATGAAAGATAAGCCTAGCCAAAATCACGTAAAAAACAGCTATTCCACACAAAAAGTTCATTGATCGTGGACAAAATGTCTAGAACAACTGTTGTTCTTTTTTAGATTTCAGGATTTCAGGATTTTACTTCACATGAACAAATTTTACAATGGGGTCAATCCCATAGTAAAAATTCATTGATTTTGATAAGTACAATGATCTTCTTTCGGCTTAGGCCCTTTCCTGATAACCCTGTATACTTATAATAATATACAATATGATGAAAAATTTAACAGTGCTGGGGTAGACAAACATGGACACTACGAGTAAGTAACTACATGCTGCATGAGCATCTGAAAAAAAGCTGGCTTCAACATTGTTGACCGAGCGCAGCAAGGTCTCAGAGATGTTCTACTAGAGCATCTCAGCATTTGATTATCAAAATAAATCTTCATTAAAATTTTCCAGGCAAGTAGTTCATGCAAATATATTTTTTATAATCGATTATGAGCAAAATTGGACGAGAAGTTATGATGATGACAGGCGAACACAGTACAGCTAGTAATTAAATTGTTGAAAAATTCTGCCAACTTGAACAGATATAATTTTTTACGCTATTTAGTTTATGTAGGTGAGTAAATAAAAAAAAAATGGCCAAGCGCAAATCGTACTCGCGCACGAAGGGCTCCGTACCATTATCTATAAAAAACGGCAAAAAAATCATGTCTGTTGTACGGGAGCCCCAAAAAATATTTATTTGATTCTGTTCTTATAATATTTTTTGATAGAGCGGCAACAGAAATACATTATCTGTGATATTTTTGACTGTCTAATTATCACAGTTCATGAGATACAGTCTGGTGACAGACGGACAGACAGACAGACGGACGGACAACGGAGTCTTAGTAACAGGGTCCCGTTTAACCATTTGAGTACGGAACCCTAAAAGCTGAACGCTGTTACGTAAATCATAGAAAAGAAAACCGTTGACTGCGCCTGATCAAATGAATCACGTTCACATTTTATAACATGATAATATGTGTGTTGCTGCAAAAATAAGATAAATAAAAGAGTGTATTGTAAGTTCTGTTGATACACATTTGTGATTATTTTTACAACAGTGACTCTGTTTTGGTGTTTGCGATATTATTTCTGTCACTGTCTCTTAAGAGGGTCGCGACGCTCTGAAGTTTCCATACAAACGCGCTACTCAAATTTTTTGAAAACCATTTGTCAGATTATGATGAAATTTAGCATGTACAATTAAATTAACAATATCTCCGCCCCTATGTTTTTGGTTTTTTTAAAAACGTTCTCAAGCGAAAATAGAGCTATGAAAAATATCCGCATTTTTAAGGGGTCACTTTTGACTGATTTATTCAATAGGTAGACAAAGCAAATCAAAAATTCCATTACATAGGGAGGTTGTCTACATCATTCGCTGTTAAATGAATCCATAATACAAGTGAAATTCTTAGTTATTAAAAAATGATTACAGAAGTGCAAAAGTCATAAAAACTTGAAATTGCACTTAGTCACTCTGTAGGTAACTTTAGAGGCTCGTCAGTATCGTTACTCGCTCTCTTCGTTCGTCTTCTTCTTCTTCTAGACGAAATGGCCATAAAATACCGTAAGCCTATGCGAAGTTAGTCTAAAGTGGTCACCGGACTCTTAAATTTAAAATGTCGCGAGAATGAGAAGGGCTAACATGATCGACCGAGCGAGCGTTAGCGACCGAAGCATCTCTGCTTTAGCTTCGACAAAAATGCTTTGGTGTTCCCGACTCCTGCCTCGATTTCCGTCCGGATCTCTATCCGGATCTTTGTCTTCCTCTACAGGTCGTATTTCTGAAGCGATTCTCTTGAAATTTTTTGAGTAGTTTCGAAAAAAAAAGACTAGAATTATTGAACCCTCTCACACAAATTCACGAGAATCGTTTGGGGAATGCAACCTGTAGAGTAGGACAGATGCCAGCCGCGAGGTCTCCAGCTCACTAGTACTAGACTACAGCTCATTAGAGTCTCCAGAGCTCACTAGTACTAGAGCCACTAGTATTAGACATACGAAAATAAGGCCCGAGGTTTCGATAATAATGGACAAACATATTTTTTTATAAGAAGAGTGGCAAAAAAGCAGGCCCATCTGATGGTAAACGGTACCTCCCACCCGCCTATGGACCTGCAAAACTAGCAGTGCTGTTGATGTGCTGCCAACCTGGAAAAACAATTGTAGACACCCTATTTAAAACCTGCAACTTCTTTTTATATGTGTCGCAAACAATTCGCCGTTCAATTAACAGCCTAGTCTTTTTGCTAAACGGTGCCGTTCAACTAGGTTCCTGATGATATTCAGCCATTCAATCAAAAGGCTAGGCAAAATTACTTGGATCAACAACTTTGATTACTTGCCTAGCCCAGTCATTCAAGTTACGGGTCGTTTTAAAAATTAACACGAAGGCTAATACGGGAGCTCCGCTTTTCTTCGCTCTCGCCTTAGCCTTCTAACCAAACCGACCCAAGTCGTATTTACTTTGATCAAAGGAGTCGGACAGGAATTATTTTTGGTTCGTATCATCAATATCATTTCTATCAGTATTGAGATGTATTGAGGTTTATTAGGATTTACGGATTTAATTTTTATCAAAATTAATTCAAAACACATTTTTTAATTTCTCGTCTAAAATTGAATTTTTGTCAAATAATCACCCTATTGTATGAACGGCCTGAGCATCAGCCAGCCAGTTTATTAAGTGTTGTATACTACAGCTGGATACCAATCAGAAAGCTAGTTGAACGGTACTGTTTATTAAAATGGCTAGCCTGTTAACTGAACGGTTGATTAAGCAAGTTGGCTGCGACATATGGATACACTTCAGAATAAAACTTCTCGTTTGTTCCCCTAAATAATACTACTAGCTTTAGTACCAGTAGGAACTTGGGAAGTTCTAGATACTGTACATTACCTAGTAGTACCTAACACGGGCTACTTTCCCGTGTTAGGTAGTATCAACACGTTCAGTAGTACATTGAAAAGTTCTTTTCACCCGTACATAACTCTATTTTTTCTTTACTATCGGTACGAAACGAAACATTACTTAATTTCACATCACATACCCAATTTGTGGTTAAAAGATCTGTTTAATAGAAAATGAAACCACATGGGGATCGGAACCGTAACGTTAACAATTTAGGCGCGCCACAGAATAAGGCCAGGGCTACATCGTAAGTGGTTTACTTATACGTCATTTTTTTTAGCGATGGCAGCCTAGTTGGTAGAAGGTCCGCCTCTCAAGCCAGAAGGAATGGGTTCGAACCCAGCCGACGGCACGCACCAATTTGTTCATTACAAAATACAAAATACAAAAATATTTATTAACCTTATCACACAATATACAACATAAAGTTTAGCAATAGTCCCCGCACTAGGGCCAGCCTGTATCGCGGGAGACTGTAGCCGATTACATAATGAATGAGTGAAGAGGACTAACTACTATTAAGTTTAAACAAAAGAATACGCGTGTGAGTGTGTGTGTGTGTGTGTGTGCGTGTGTGTGTGTGTGTGAGTGTGAGTGTATGTGTCTGTGAGTGAGTTTACATAAAGCAAAAAGTGTGCGAATGGGTATTGATACGTGTTGATTTTATTTATTAAAAGTTGGTAATACAGATACTTCACGTCTGAATGACAAACAGGGCCTCTGTAGCATCGTAGTCTAACGTGAGGAGCCATTTCTTCACCTTCTCTTTAGCGCCATAAATTGAGCTACCGCCAAGATTACAGAGCTTTATTACGCGCCTGTATAGAAATGGAAGAGCAAAATTACTAAAACGTCTGGCAAAAGCGGACTTTACTAAAGGAAGCTTAACTTTCGTTCTGCGGTTTCTGACCAGTAGGTCTTCTTCCGAATTTTGTTGGATTTTATGGTGTGTGAGTATTGCTTTTTGAATAAATAGCTGACGGACTGTTAGAGTTTGCGTTTCTGCGTGCAATGCCTTAGATGAGTATCTATAAGGTTTACGAAACATTACCTTCAGAACTGCTCTCTGTGCTCTTTCAACTTTCATCATAAAGGATTTTGCAGCGCTGCCCCAGACAAGAATACAATAAGTTATGATGGACTGGCAGAGGGCCGCATACACTAACATGAGCAGTTCTTTATCCGCCCCGTCACGAAGCAATTTCATTACGTGGATAACCTTTCTGACGCGACTGGAGAGAGCATTAATATGAGGTTTAAATGTGAGCATTTCATCTAGCGTTACTCCGAGGTATTTAATCTCTGAAACACGATCAATTTTTGGGCAGGAACAGACTTTGGTTTGAAGATGGTTTGAGTCTAAGCACTTGTGAATTTGAATCTCATGAGTCGCTGGAGGTTTCGAGATACTGGTTTTCTGAAAGCACAAGTATTTAGTTTTGCTTGCATTTAGAGTCAGAAGGTTTGAATCAAGCCATGCCGCTACAGAAGACAAACAATCCTCTGCTTGCCTAAATGCCTTGTCCCAGGTCTTTCCTTTGACCAAAATCGCTGTGTCATCGGCATAACATACGACTTGTGTATCTTTATGCAATGTCATCAGGTCTGCTATGTCGTTGATGTACACAGTAAAAAGCGTAGGTCCAAGGATGCTGCCCTGTGGCACACCAAAAGATGTATCCTTGATGTTACTCACATGTCCGCCAAGAGACACAAATTGCTTTCGGCCAGAAAGATAGCTGCGAAACCAATCCAAGGGAATTCCTCGTATTCCTATTTTTTCCAGTTTTTTTATTAGAATTTTTGGAGATACGGTATCGAACGCCTTGGCCAGGTCCAAGAACACACCGATACATTTTTGACCATTGTCAATAGAAAGTGCCAAACTCTCCAGCAATAGAGTTATAGCGTTCTCCGTTGATTTGTTTTGGCGGAAGCCAAATTGAACAGGCGTTAGAATATTACGGCTTTCTAAAAATTTTACCAATCTTTTGTTAGCTATTTTTTCTAGGATTTTAGAAAAGACGGGAAGAAGTGAAATCGGACGGTAGTTACAAGTGTTTAGCTTTGGGCCATCCTTATGTATTGGTATTACGGCGGCGATTTTCCAGCTATCGGGGAAGAGCCCTGTACTTAAACTCAGGTTAATGATGTGTGTTAAAGGTTTTAGTAATAGGGGACACAGTCTTTTAACGAGTGAATTTTTTAGTCCATCTTTTCCTGGTGCTTTATCATTTTTGAGCAAATTTATGACGTTTCGTATCTCTACTGGATCAGTCGGAGTCATAAAAAATGAGTCCGGAAGAGTCGCTGATATGCAAATTTCTGTCGCTAACTCCTCCTCTGTTTTTCCCAAGTTATGAAGTATTTTTCCAGCAAGATTTTGTCCAACGTTAGCGAAATAATTATTGCATACATCTAAAGAGTCAGATGGTGTGGAGTTGATATTTAAAAGTTCAATGTTGTCGTCTTTTTTGTTATTCAGTTCACATACCTTTTTTACCGATTTCCAAAGTTTACTAGGATTGTTTTTGCTCTCCACAAACATCTTTTTATTATGTTCAGTTTTTAAGTTTTTTATAAGATCAAAAAAGATGTTACGATACCTCTTGTATGTCTTCTGGATTTCGAGATTGTTAGGATTTTTCCTTGCCAATACATGTAACGCATCTCTGCGTTTCATACACTTTAGTAGACCAGGCGTTATCCACTCCTTTATGATGCATTTTCTGCGACTAACCCGAACCTGCTTAGTGTGCTTCTTTACCAAATCTTCAAGTGTATTTGTAAAATTTTCAGCTGCTTCGTTGACATTTGTTGAAAGTATAATATCCGACCAGTCTATAGTTTCTAAGTCATTGTATATATTCTCATAATCCGTTTTAGCCGAGTACCTGGTACGACTTGTTTTTTGTCGAGACGTTATTATTCCAGCCATGACAATGTCATGGTCAGTAATGTCTGCTTTACATACCAAACCAACTGCCTGCGTCTTGACGTCCACTAGGATGTGGTCGAGACATGATGCTCCTCTACTGGGCAAGTTGATTAAGTGTTTAAGTCCTAACTCAGCAGATAAGCAAAGATATTCGTTTACTTGGTTGGTTTCTTGCAAAATATTCAGGTTGATATCGCCAGCAATTATGATATTTCTTTTTTCTGAAGTCTGTTTCCTTACTACAGTTTCCAAAGAATTGAGAAAACTTTCAGTGTTTGAATGGGACGGAGACCGGTACACCCCCAAAATGGAGTAACCGTTAGGCAAATCTATTAACAAACTATCAGCGTCCGAGATTTTTGGTTCCCTCACATTAATGCTCCAATCAGTTCGAACATAGGCAACTACTCCACCCGATCTGTTACTTACTAATGAGGTACAGTAATGTGAAAACCCAGGGATAGTTCTCATCAGCGAGCAGGATCCTAGATGACACTCCGTCAGGATTATCACATCAAAATTAATTTCTAATCTCTTAAGAAGAACTAAAAAAACATCAGCATTTTTCTGAAGACTTCTAATGTTAAAGGTTAAAATTTTAAAATTAAATTTATCATTCAGAACACTTTTACATGATTCTGCAACTTTAGAAACGTGGCAATTTACTGAAAATGTTTCGTCAAGCTCATCAGCCAACTTTACACTGGCCATAGTGGCCACGCTTTAAACAAATGTTTTGTAGGGGAAAAGCTCGGAGCGAGATAAGACAAAATTGCCACTCTTTTACTACCCAAAAGGTTAAAGTGTTTCTTGTGTAGTAGTGTTTGTGTGAGAGAGAATTTTATAATTGTGTACTGTGTAAAAATTGTTAGGGGCACGATAATGATTCCTAAATGAGTAATTTTCTTAAAGTTCAAAGCTATGTTTAAATAGTATGTAAACAATAAAAACATTGTGTAAATAATAATTGCAAAGATTATGTTCGTCTCAAATTTATAGTATGGATTGCGTTGGTGTTTGAGTTCAGATTTTTGAGACTGTGCTTGAACCACAGAATATGTGTGTAGATGAGCGTGTGTGAAAGTGTGTTTGTGTGAGTGAATGGTTGACATATCAAGTGAACATCTTGTCAGATTATTTTCATTTATGAAAATTTGTATTGGTGCTACAGATGAAATAATATATGTTTTTCTAGTACACCTATTATCAATAATTAAACTTATACAGGCTTTTAGGTTGTGCACACTAAGATACTCGTAATAATTACTATTTACTTTTACTAGGTTTTTGAAAGGTTGAGATAGAAATAATATCAAGTGAATGACAAAATAACAAATTCTGTATAGTTTAGTTGATTTCCACGGGCTGGCCGGAGTGGTCTTGAGCTGGACCTTGGCTGCTGCTGCTGCGCTCGGGTAGAACGCGCTCCAGTTCCGAGTAGCTATTGATTGGTATTGCAGGTTTCCCTTCGTCTCGGCGCAGGTAGACTCGACCATTACTGACCCAGCAAAAACGTACCCCGGACACTTTTGCCCGCAATCTGGCGTCGCGAAACAACAACCTGTTGGCCTTTGTAAGGTGTTCATTAATGTAGATTTTACGAGGAGGCCCCACCAGGTTCACGTCCGAGGATGTCAGAGCCATAGAATGCCGGCGGGTTTTTGCGGCTCTAAGCAATTCATTCCTTTTACCCTTTCTTACAAGCTTGACAATTATGGGCCTTGGCGAGGATGAGTCTTTGCCGGTGGTTTTATTAATTTTTGGTCCAGCGCGAGTCACTGAGTCTATCTCACACTCGGTAAGGCTAACTCCAATTTTGGTTGCTGTGACCATAACTATGTGTTCCAGGTTTTCGTTGGCGGTCTCATTTACGCCTAATATTTCTAGTTCCTTATTGAGGAATATTTGTGACTGATTATTCAATTGCTCCTTCAACTGATTTACTTCCGCTTTTAATGTCGCTATAGTCGAGTCTCTCTCTTCCAGTGCCTGAATTCTCGCTTCAAAGCTGTCTTGTCTGGAGGTACATTTTGCGATTCCTTCAGTGAGAAGCATAAGGGAGGATTTAATCTCTGCCATATCCAGTCGCAGATATCGGAGCTCCGCGGCAATGTTAGGTTGTGCGTCGTCCTCTCCGTCCCTAGTCTGCACAGGCGAACATAAGGCTAAGCGTTTATTTGCGCGCGAACTCGCAGTATTTGTGCTCGGGCTTTCAAGGCGGTCGCCTGTGCGCGCCGGTATGTTTTGGTTACAGTTTTTAGGTTCGTCGGCGCGGCACTTCGGGCACTTCCAGTCTGTGGTTTTATTAGGCTTCGAAGACGATGCATTTACACATATGGGGTGATACACTCCTTTGCAGACTCCACAAGTAAGAGAGCTGGCCGCAGTATTTGTTTTTTCATTGTTTTCACATTGTTTGATCATATTATGTGCTTATTGTATGTCATCTGCTACATGACCGGAGCCCGGTGTATGGCGACAGGCTCGCCACCTGTCACATTTGGGACTGAATATCGTCCGACGAAGTGTTGGTGTTGTATTACACTTCTGCCAGCCCCCTCGGGGGAAAGGCGGGACGTGTTATGTTATGTAAATTTTTTAGGACATTTTGATCACAAAATTTTAGACGAGTTCAAACTGATGAAAAATATATTTTTCAGGCTTGTTGAAAAACATATTTTTCAACGCGTCTTCAAATCAAAAATTAATTGTTGTTTAAAAAAGAATCATCAAAGACAGAGTAAAATACCTATTGTTCTTTTAATTACATAACATAATACAGTCTGTATTATGTTCTGTAATGTTTAATGTTTTTTAACAATTTGTTTGCATTAAGATAGGTTTAAATTTGAATTCTGATTTCTGAATTGCAGCGAAATGTACTGGATTACTAAAAAGTTACTATATAATATAATATAATACAAACAAATACAAAATCATCATCATCTTTATCAGCCCGTAATCGCTTACTTCTGCGCTTAGGCCTCTCTTCTTACCCGTATTCGACCCGCAATTTCAAAGCATGCATTCCGCTAAGTTTAAAGCATGCGGTGGGGCCTAGGCTTTACTAATACACTAATTGCGGAGTCCACGTCCAAAATTGTCGTGTCGTGTTTTTGGAGACCAGAAAGCGTCAAATAAGTAATGATAGACATGGCCATAGGTAAGTGTACATTAGACTGTGTGCAGTAGCGGATCCATTGGAAGGCCAAGGGCGTCCTAAACTCTCGCGCGGACGTCTGACGAGTGCTTCCGCCCGCCGCGCTGCGCCGGTCGGTCAGCCATGGCACGTGTGAAAATCTGTCACACGTATGTTTAGATACTGTTATCACATCCTACAAACCATTTTACTGTCTTATTATCTTTTAACTAACTGCTCCTCGTGGTTTTACCCGTGGTTAAAAATGTGTATCTTATCTCTTCTTATATTATATCAATCTTATATCTTAATCCAGAGTATAGGCTACCCCCAAATCAAATTTAAAAAAAAAAAAATCATTTAAGAGCGAAGACGTAACAAACACTTACCTGCCCTACCCTTATCAAATGACACCTCACATGTCGAAATCCATCTAGTTGTTTAGGCTGTAGGAAGTCCCAAAGAAGCCTCTTACATACGTACATACACTCGAAAAGCATTAACCCTCCTTCTTGCGCAGTCGGGTAAATATCGGCGGCTGTCGCCGACTTCGGTGTGGCTTCCTATGAGATACGAGTAATTTCTGATTCTAAATAGAAAAATAATACTTACTAAAATTAAAAAAAGTGTCTTTAAACTGGTAATGGTGGTTATTAACATTACCAGTACCACTGGCCGTCTTCAGTGTCTTCTTGTTCGAGTTTTATTTTCTAACATTTAAAAATGTTATGCCTGACTGTGGTTAAGTATTATGGAATGACTGTTCTGAAATAAACATTATTATTATTATTATTATATTATTATTATTATTACTTAATATAATAGGTCAGTAAGTTATTTTATTACTGTCTCTACATAGGTACGAGTATCATTAAAGGTAAGAGTTTTTTAACTGTAAGTAGGTAACTACATATCACAGAATCAGTTACGGTTTGACGATCAATGTCACCCACACACTTTTTCTTACAAATAATGTTAGTAACACTTTTGTTTTCCAAACAAAAAGAAAGAAATTAACCAGCCAGTGTTTTACGTCAAATAAAACAAAACACACTCTAGCGGAGAGCGGAGATTACGTTTTCTTTTTTACCTTTTTGCTAAGCAACTTTCATTTTAGTTTATATCGGAGCCAATAGATGGCGTGATTTAAATTAAGTTAACTTCTGTTGAAGTTCTCACTAGATGGCGTGAGTAGTTCTCAGATTGAGGTAAAAAGAACAAAAAAGTTTGCTTGTCGAATTGTTGGACCTAGAGAAGTTAGGTTTTCTTGTTTTTATTTTGTTAGGTCTTGTTATTACATACCTTTGTAATAGTTATAGTGATAGTATTGTTATGCAGGGTAATAACATTCATTGTGATGTTGATGATAATTAAAGATGAAAGTTTTTGAACTTGAGGTTAGCTACTTAGCATTCCTAAAGTTAACAATGGGATCAACCCCGAAGTAAAAATTAAAAACATTGTTGTTCCATTTCGGTGATTTCTAAAGATTTTTTTTTTAATTGCGAGTCTCTATAAGTACGAGTACATGGAGGCTATTCCTGCGCGTGAGATGAGATGAGATTTTATCTTGGTCACTCTCACACCTATGACGTTTTAAATGAGAGCATCAAGGACGAAAAGTTGAGATGAGAATTTCAAATGTCCGAATAGGGTCCCAGGACCGAAGCACAGCAAAACAGAGGCCTGGAGGGCTATTCTTACAAGTCATGTTATTTTTTTTAATTCATAGGAGTGAGCTGCACCAAGAAACATCTCACGTGTCAAGAATATGGGGCCAGCACAGCAAAGGAATAACAAGTGGGTCTGATGAAAAATCAAAAACCCGACTTCACATCTATTTGCACCCTTGGGTTATTAAGATAAATATAACAATACTTATAAATGCCCAAAAAAGTCTAATGTGTTTCTTGTGTACGATATAATGAATTTATTTATTTTGGTTTTGATTCTTTACCGACTTTAAAATTTAAAAAAAAAACAGTAAACAAAGTAAAACAGTAGTAAAAGTTGTAAACAGATTTAATATAATAATAAATACTATAATACTAATAATTCGATAATTCGAATACTATAATAACATTATAGTGTTGGATTTATTGAGAACTAGTAATTTATTCATATTTTAGAGAGTATTGTTATTCCCACAAAGTATAGTTTTGTGTTCCATACAAAAGACATCAACGCACGGTGGTCGGCGTACTGTGCGCTCCTGTAAAATTTATTTCAAATTCCGAAGGGTTCAAAGTAGATGATTCTTAGGTATACTTATACATACTATGTTATAGATAGAATAGCTCCGTGGTTTCACCTGTAGTCCCACACGAACCGCATTTATTTCCTAAAATCGTGTATGCAAAATTTTGTGATAATCCTAACGTAACATACAAACTTTACAAACAATCAATACAGAATTAGGATTAGGATAGGGTACTCGGCAGGCCAGTTACTACCCTCAAGTAGAAAATTTGTCACAAAGTATGTTTCCGAAGTCTCTTTTGACAGCCTTTAACAATTTACATTATGTCCTTTTTATTATTTTTACATATATTTACTTTAAAATCATTATTAAAACTGCTATTAGAGATTAGGATGTTAGTCAAACTCTATCGATTGAAATTAAAAATTAGCCTAACGTTACCAAGCATTACCAAGGCTTAAAGACAAGTCCAAAGCCTGAAAATTACATAACGTTACCGAACACTCACAATACACCACTCGATACTCAAACAAAAACTCAACTTTCATTTCCAGTGACATCACTGGTCCTACCAGTTAAGTAACAAGATGGCGGCCGTGAAAGTCGAGCGTTGAACCCGGGCTGGCACACTTAGGAGAAATGTTTACGCAGTTTGATTCTTGTGATACTACTCGTAGAAAATTGTATCCGTTTGCTGTAAGCGTGGTTTGATTGTAGGTTTAATAGATAAGTTTAGGGTTTGACAGATAGAAGTTAACCTGAAATTTAGTCCAACTTAACATAACCTCACACGGTTAGAGTAAGAGAGTAGGTATTAAAGCTGTAGGTACATTAGAATACAATTATATACATTAGGTACTCATCTTCGTGTTTTTTTTTTTTAATTTTTACATAACATAAATAGTGTTCCAGTTAAGTTTTTTTAATTTTATTTATGAACAAAACTACATCAGTTATTAATTTGCCTACAATGAAGATCTAGCAGTTCTAAAAGTAGCCGTTCGCCTCGAACGGGGACCTCACACATCTTCGTAGCTTCTCGTTCGATTTTGCTCAAATTTGAATTTAGAAATTGAATTTACATGATCTACTTGTCTGTTCGAAATTTTATGAAGATCGGATCTACGATACTCACGTTATTGTCGAACAAACAAATGCCCAGATGTCCAGTAGTCTGAGACCTCGCTTCTTTCAGTCAATTATTTTGTATTTCTAGATACAATTACATTTTAATAGGTAATCTTTATTAGTTTCTACCTATGATTCTAAGTAGGTGTTCTACCGAAATAAACTAATATTTTAAATCGAATCGTTTCGCGAATGTTTATCTAATAAAGTAGTTTGTAGAGAGTGTTTAATTACTAATATAACTTTATAATCTTTATATTCATATTCTAAAAAACGCTTCCTAGAATTTCATCTTTTTAAATTAGATACAACTAAAGTAGATAAGTATTTTTAAAACACATAAAATGAGAAATAATCATGAAATTATTTGTTGACGAGGTGACCCTCTGAAAAATAGGTTTTAAAATAAATTTATAAATAAAATTTTCTTTTTTTCCTTTTTTTATTATAGCTATTTATTTATATTATTATAGAGACGCTCCGCCGTGTTATTTACTCGGGATGTAAAAGTAGCTTATGTACTATTCCAGAGAATAATATATCTCTGTGCCAACTATTTCTAATTGAGATTAACACGTTCTTTTGCTTACTATAGACCCCTAAAATCATTTCAAAGCAACCTAAATTCATAAAAAATCTCTCTTTTTTCTGTCATATTTTATCATCTTTCACACATATCATCCAAACTTTTTGGTCGTCCCCTTTCATAAAAAAACTACCATTTTTAAAAACGGTCTCCCAATTCGGAACAAAAAGAGAGTTTAAAAATACTACTCAGACGTTGCCACCCACTCCGAAGGTACTATATTAATCAAACTCATCGCCTCAGAAATTACCGAAACACCGCCTCGAACGTTCACTTTCACATGACTTTCGAGACAAGTGTGTGCCACTTTTGCTCACTTTCCCCTTCGGTGGGCTAAAATCTCACATCCGGCTGAGAATCGGTGTTGCAAAATCTACTGATTCAGGCATGATGCAACTTCTCGGCTGAAGGTGAATGAAATTTTTGGCTTTGAAAGTTTGATTTTGACCCACGAAGGAATGGAAGGACGGACAGACGGAACGGTAATTGAGGTACAGGCGGCGTTTGGGCGAGAGGATATTTGTTTGTTTGTGCAAATCCGTGTTGCCGTTTTTCTCCAAAACAACTAGTCCGAGTTTGATGCAGTTTTCTGTTATGGGTTCGGGTTTGATTGGTGCATGTTTTTAAATAGGTGAGACGGTGACAACTCACCAGGGGAAGCTACAGCAAGCATTGTTTGTGCAAATCTATGTTGCCATTTTTTCTCCAAAACTACTAGTCCGATTTTGATGCAGATTTTATTATTTTTCAATTATTTAAATCGGTCGTGAGTTTTTTCAATATTTATAATTTTGTCAGTAGTTGAACGGTTTTATTAAACTTTCCTTCGTTTGTTTGTCTGTTTCAAAACTTGCAACAGTTTTTCAATTTATCCCACGAAACCGATTCTTGTAACACTTTGCACACAAGTTTAATTTTAGTTTCTGTGACAATACAGTATTATAGGATTAAAAATACATGTTTGTAAATTTAAAAATAAAAAGGGCAATCGAATAGTAAGTGTATGTTTTGAGAATACACATACTCAATTAAAATAATAGTGTTACTTTTTAAGTTTTATCTAAGAACAACTTTTTTTCGAATTCATACAAACGGTTAATTAACAAATTTTGCCAGATTTAATGTAGCAAAATTCTCAAAATGATAATGAAAAAACGACAAAACCTTTCATACAAATCAACACAAAAACTAATTTCTCAAAGAAACTTTTTTCTTCAAACATAGAAAATGCACTCGAAACTTGAAAAAAGAAAACTGTCCACCTGTTTTCTTCAATTTTCCATTATCACCTAAATCCGTATGATTTCCAACGCAATCTCAACCCAAACCCAACCCACTAAAGTTTACATTAAACCTTTAACTTGCATCGCATAAGTTTTCTTGAGACACCGTCAACTTTTCCAGTTACGTCTTTCTACACATTTCAAGGTATTTCAGTCCTTTTGCTTTATATAGTTAACGCTAGTTTTCGTTTGATAAGCGGTGGTTGTTAAGGCAATTTAGAGTAGGACAGTCATTGAGGGCATTTGCTTACGGAGCGGAGACGTGAAAGCTGAGAGAAAGGCGAAGCGGACTTCGGAACTGAATTCTTGTGGAGGAGAAACGCATTTTTGTTAGCAGGTGCGGGCGCTGGGTGTGAGCTGCTTACGTATGAATGGGTTAACAAAATTGATATGACAAATACCTACTAAAGTACCAGCTGCGTATTTTCAAGGCCAGAGTGAATGACTACCTTCTAGGTCTTTGTCTTTTTGTGCTCCATCTTAGGACGCAACGTTGCTTTTGATCAAGCGAGTTGGTGGTCAAATGTTTACCTATTCTGTTTTCATAAAGTTAACTAACTGAACCTACATAAAGTTATAACTATGTGAGAATGACATTCTGGCAGAATTAGGTGAAGATTGCGAATGGAACTTAAAGACAGACAAATATGTTTACTAGGCAGACATATGTACATAGGTGGAAAGAGGACAGAGAGGCCTTTGCCTTGTAATATGACACTAAAGGATATACTTTGTGTGTGAGAACGTCATCCTGACGTGATTCCATTTACATACGTCTGTAGATGGAAAGAGTGCATTGGCCTTTGCCTTGCAATAGGAAATGAGAGGTTAAAAAATAATAACAATGCACTTTTCTGCATTTACATCGCGTCAATCTTCCCATAAGTGTGGTCAAAGCACTTTGAATCGACATTTTTTATATTTGAGTGAAAACTTTTCTATTGGAGTCGGTGTTTCCGAAAAATACATTTAAATCTTCAAATCTAGCATTAAGTTTCTACTAGGTAAGCATTCTCTAAACCACTTAATATACTGTTTAATTAACGACAGGATATTAACAAAGTAATTTTAATTAGGTAAATACTGATTTGATCTATTGTTGTATGAGTATTCATAGCCCGTAATAAACAATTGAATGTTTATTTTAAATTATGAAATAGAATCTATTGGGATCAGCCAAAAAGATATAAAATTTTTCCTTGCATTACACGAGATTTTTAATTTCATAGTTGGAAATTCAGACTCAGGCTTCGATTGCATTTGTCAAAATAACTACTTCAGTTTTCAAAATAGGAGTATATTTCAAAACCAAATATTAAAAAATCTGTATCTTTCACAAACCTTTAGTGTATTTCCGTTTTAATATCGCATTAACACGGGTTAAATTACATTGATTCACTCGAAATCTACATACATACATACATCCCAAAATTAAATTATAACTCTAAACTGCTTTTTATTGTCTTTTGATGATCAATTTCTCGTCTTTTACCGATTCTCATGATAAATCAAGAGTTATTAAGTACCTGAGTAGGTATATCAAAAGTTTAAAGTTTTCTTAAATAGAGGAGATCATTCGTTTGGGTTAAAATAATCAAATTAGGCCTTGCACGAAACCTTGCAAGAATCTAGAATTCTTCTTTCTTTCATCCAAAATAACTTGGGAAAAAGTTCTTGTTTGATGAGATTAAAGATGTTGAGTTTGACCATGTCCTTTAAAACTATTTTGATTCTAATTTAACAGCTGGTATTTTATTTCCAAATGTCCTAAGTTAGTTCAGATTTATGGAATTATTGAACTTTTTTAGTTACTGTATTACCAAAACATTTAAGGGGACAAGTAATTATTTTACGTCAGTCTACAAGTAATCTTTTATTACGTTTAATTGATTGTAAATATAATTATTTCTAGTTAGAATGCTACTCGATTTTAAACTTAAAGATTTTACTTAGATAAAACTCTTGTTGAGGCTTTATAATTTCTAAGCAAAGAACTTAACAAAGTTCAAAATTGTAAAGGAATTTTCAATTTAACTATGTATTGTCTTTTCTTCTACTTGACGTAAAAGAAAAGTGCGTAGGAGTCGATAAAATTAAAGAAAACGGTAGAAAAATACGTCAGGAATTTAGACAAGTGAAAGTGGCACCCACACTAGCTTAGCTACACTTGTAGTGGTAGTGAAAGTTGTCTGTTTTCATAATAAGAATACTAAAAGAAATGGAGTTTGTTTGGTACAAAATAATTTTGTATCATCTTCTCTGTTAAATATTAAATGCTGTTTTATGGCAAGCGCGTCACTTGACAATTGCTAAGTCTATTTGGCATACATTTTCTAAATGTTATGTATTCTTATATTTTTATAAACAGTGGCGCTCTATAGTTTTACCCGCTATCCGTGGGAACTTTTATTATTTTTGAGACTTCAAGTTACATTATGTATTACTTACAGTGAATATAATGTAATCAGTATAAATAAACTACTCTTCATGCTAAATTTACTTAAACCCGTTGAGCTATTTCAGCGTAAAAACTTCGAATCAAGATTACAAAATCACATTAGAAAACCAGAAAATTTGTAAAGTAACATTGAAACGTGCAAATAAAGACATTTCCTCTCTACCGACCCTCTCCCTATTATCTAGACAGACTCTAACGATGGCTAAAAATTAGCTTTAGAAATTTAGCTTTTTTTTAAAATGCAGTAGATGGTAAAAGGCAAACAGGCAGTCGAAAACAATCTATGGACACAAACTTTTAGCAACTATTCCATACATTCCTTTGTTCTAGCTCCACGTTACCATGTGTGTGTAAGTGAAAGGTGTGTACGCACACTGTCGTATCTACGCTGCTGTCTCTGTGTGCGTGAAGATAGCATGTAGGTTTTTTTTCACATTCTCCTACGATGGAAACTAGTATAAAAGTGGGTATGTACGTTTGTACTGCTTAGTTTCTAATTTGAGGCGATGATGAGAGGCTGGTGATGATGATGATGATGGTTGAGTTGTTGGGCATAGACCGGATATATCAAATAATTGTTACATCCGGTCAGTGACTCTCAAACTCTCTTTATAGCTATTTCTTTCCTGTACTTGAAATAATTATGTCAGTTGATTTTTATTATCATTTATAGTTCAGATCAGAATACTAATAAATAAATGGAATATAAAACCTATTCTAAACATAATATATACACAATCATCTACATCACTATTAAAATCCTACCAATATTATAAACGCGAAAGTTTCTAAGAATGTATGGATGGATGGATGTTTATTACTCTTTCACGCCAGAACGGCTGAACAGATCTGGATAAAATTTGGCACAGAGATAGATAGTCTAAAATGGCACATAGAACACTTTTTAACCGCGGGTAAAACCTCGGGGCGCTGCTAGTCATAAATAATAATATATGGATTTACGATTCGTCATCGAATCTGTTATCATTATCTTCTTCTCTGTCTGCATAGTATAAAACAAAGTCATTTTGTTCGTCTATCTCTATTATTTGCTGGCTATTTTGATGCAGTTTTTATATGGATAAAATGGATATGGATGGTCATGGGACCATCAGTTATCTAAATTATTTTTACTAAAGGTTTTCATAGGTACCGTGCTAAGTCAAGGTGGATCACTATTAAATAATTGACACTTGCAATACTAGCGGTGCTGTTGATAATAAAACAAGTGATACATATAATTGAAAGAAAAACTAAAAACCCGGCTGCAAAATATTGTACCCTATGTCACTTCCACTCTCAAGACGATTCAAATGACACCTCACATGTCGAAAAACATTAAGCTGTTTAGGCTGTAGGGCGTGCCAAAGACACCTTATACGTACATAGGTGCATAATATATACTTACATACATTCCAAAAACATAATCCTCCTTCTTGCTCAGTCGGCTCATAATTAGTTATTGTCATTTTTATAAATAATTTATTATTTATCACAATCATTTACCCAGATCACTAGAGTTTTGTATTTTAAAATTTGAGACATTATTTTAAGGAAGTAAAAATGTTTACTAACGATAAAATGTTTTTTCGTATTTCAAATCAAAAAAATCAAATATATTATGAGGACAATAATTATATGTTAAAAGATTTTGATAGTCTAGCAAAAATTCATTCAAATCATTACGACCGTTACATGAAGCAAAAACAAGTATCACAAAAAAAAAACTTAAAGATTAATCTCATACCTCTATACTAATGAACGTTTTATTGTCTGGGAATAGTTATAAGTAGTTTTGTCTTTTTCTTTCTTTTACATTTTAAGCTCGATCGAAAAAGACAAAACACTGTATAACTATTCCAAGGCTATAGAACGTTTATTAGTAAGGGGGTCATTGTTGTATTGTCACGGGAATTAAATGTATGTGCAAAATTTCATAAAAATCAGTTCAGTAGAAGTAAGTCAAAAAGTATGTTCTAAGATTTGACCTGAAAAACAAACAGGGCAGGCTAAAATAAGCGTTTAGAACAGACAAGTGGAGCTTACAATTTTATTTTTTATTGTAATAATGGTTTAACAACAAACACTTCTAACAGATATTTTTTGTAACCCATAAGAGTAGCAAAGAAATAACTAATCTGTCGAAAGGTTAAAAAACCCAGAAAATAATATCTTAAGGTGCAAAATGGTTACGTTATTTGGAGTAAGTAGTTTCCTTTATTATTTCATTCATCTGAACGATCTGCTTTGTACGTATTTTCCACGTTTTGCACAGGGCCAATAGATGGCGACACTAGTACTAAAAGCTTAGATTACGAACCTGTTGATAGTACAACTCTCATAGGATAGCCTGACTAGAGGCCCTAGTCAAGTTTAACCTTCTAAGCAATTCTATTTCTACAAACTTTAACGCTTGAACATAACTGCAGATTGGACAATAAAACCACGTGAGATTTATTTAGCTCGTAGCTCGTCCAATCAGCGCTAAGTGATTCAGAGGGCACGTTAGGCTGTAGACTCCAGCCCCCTATGCGTTGTATACCCTCGATCTCAGATCAACCTAGAGAATAAGATGACGCACGGCGTATGATTTAGGTGAAGCCAAAAACCATCCAAAAACTACGCTACTGTCGTATATGTACACAATACGCACGCATTTATGCAAAAAAACTACGCTACTCGCTTGGTCATTCTTACCTCGACTTTATGTGTTGGTATCAAGCTATAATTTCGTATACATAAACTTACATAGTGCATTATAATAGTGTGCCAGGACTACATTTTGAGGTTATTTTAAAAAACTGTGCAGTTTTTTTACAAGTCAATTTTGAAAAAGGCGGTAACATTAAACTCTTACAAATATATGCAGTTTTAAAATATTAAATCTACTAAGGTCGTATGTTGTAACGGAAATGGCTAACGTAGAGTTTAGAAATGCATATTAGTTGTCGTGCAATTGTAATTGTTTTTCATGGCAATATTACCACGTACCAAGTTTATTAAAGTGGCTTCAGCGAGATATAACGCAGTGTTTCATCTTTTCCTCTAGGTTGATCTGAGACCTTCGATATAGGTGTTTTGTCTTTTTTATTTATAACTCGACCGACAAAGACAGTAAGGGGACAGTGGTTTGTCCCGTAACAATAACTGCTAAACTATGTTAGAAACTTTCAGGTTGATTAACAATTTTGACATCAACAATTTTGGCTACGGCTGCTCAGTCACTTACTCATAAATTACCGTACTTATATCATTAGCTGCATCTACCGATTAAAAATTGATGGTAGAAGTTACTTTTGGTAGGTATTACCTTAATTATTTCTTTTTCTGGAAGCCTCTTAAACGAGTAATGATATAAATTATTCAATAATAAAAATAACGTTTATTTATTTTAAAAAGTACACTATTACCATCCTCAAATACGTTGTAACTTCAAACTAAACTAAGATCCGGTCAGCCGTTTAGTTGTAATGCACAGGTACACTTTCAATTAAATTTTAAGGATTGTGATTCTAACACTGAAGTAACGAAAAAATAAAACAATACTCTTAATGTATTTTTATTATTTATTATACCTATTAATTATATAATAATAAAATAGTAATACGAATTTACAGTCTTCATTTTTAAACTATTTTTAAAAGTAAAATAGAATATAATAAAGCCTATGACACAAGCACCCGTATTTTAAAATTAAAATAATTTATTTCTAAACTCTATTTAAATAAAAAAAATATGGATAGCATAGGTTAAAAAGTTATAAAAAGAACATTTAAAAATGTTCTGCTTTTTTTTCAAAATTATTTATACCCTGTACTATCCAAAATGTTCGATAATTTGTACATATCATTTTAAATTAAATAAAAGCTTTAAATAACCCATTTCAAAGCCGTCCATTTTAAATTAAATAAACACAAAATTCACGCACCATTATTCAGCTTTAAATAATTCCAAACTACAACTAAAATAAATAAGTAGTTTTTGTTAATTAAATATTTGAAGATCATTGGAAATCTGTTTTTATCTTCCTTACCTAATTAGTTATGACCTGCACCCCCAGCATGCGCGCTACAAAATTCTTCTCGTCACTTTTTGTCGTGTGAGAACGTGACAAGGCTATGAGTAAACATACGTCTGTCTCGATAAAAAGAATCGACATATCGGTGTCGCGTTGCGCATGCTAGGCATTATTTTTTTCTTTTTTACAGCTTTGTTCACGTTCAGTTCCCATAATTTAAACTAGATGGCGTGCGTAGTGATCCACAAACTACTTAGCTATCAATCTGGTCAAATATTGCAAAAAATTTGCTAACTTTGATATTAAGATTTTGATACCAACAGGAAACGTCGTTAATTATCGCGTTAAACGTTGGTGTGGACACGGTTTCATCCCGATAATTAATGTGTTTTTCCTGTAGTGTGACAGAGAACATGATAGTTATGTTGGCAGATCGTCAGGCCATCTAGGTTACACATAAGCTGTGAAACGTAAAGACGGTTCATTGGGAACAAATTTGACATTTGTCATTAAAAATAAGTCTAAGAATAACGCCATTATTTAAATAATAAGAATATTCAAAAAAAAATTGAAAACAAAACAGTGGGTAGTTTTAAAATTTTTTTTGAAACTCCATTCTTATCATTGAATTTCACTGAATGGAATGACATATCAAAAATAATCGACGACTAAACAAATATATAACGCAAAACATTAATTACTAATCACAAATACTTAATTAGATTTAAAATAAATAGTAACTTAGTTATACAAAAGCACGCTTTCAAAGGACTTATAAAATACATTTTGCAAAAAAAAAATTGCGACGTAAAAATTATTAATAAGTTAAAATGTTGTGACAATATAACTTAAAAGACAGCTTTGATATTGATTTTGATTTTGTCGTTTCAATGAAATAAATAATATTCGATTCCTAAATTTAAATTAACATAAATATTGAAATTGATATTTGATTTCGTTTTAGATAAAAGGTATAATTATCAGTCTGAATATAAATATTTGCTGTCATCGGCTTTCCGCTAATGAAGACGCATGCGTTTCCTCAAATACAAAAAAAAAACTTAGGAAATAAGGTAGCATGCAACGTTGTGGCATGCATGCAAGTTTAAAATGAATATGGCATAAAATTGAATATCACAGTAACATGCAAGTAATCGAAAATATTCAAAGTTCATTAAATATTATCATTCGACAAACTTACTGACTGAATGTCAAAATAGCTTTTGTGTATGTAAAATGACGCACAGTTGCTGTTATTCGTGAAATGAAAGATCACGTACCTACATGCTGTAAAAACCGCTTATGGCACACCGCTGCTTAATATTTTTAGGTAGGTCATACAATTTTTCGACATTGAAAGGGCATGCAGCCCTGTGGCATGCACCCTTGCATGCCACAACACCACAACATGTTACCTGGATATGAATTAAGCTTGGATGATTGACGATATTTGATCTACATTTGAGCATTTCTGCGGTCTGCTATAGCAAACGGCCAAGCGTAGTTTTAAGCAGCTTATGAAGTAAGCTGCGCTTTGTAAGCTAAATCATTTGCATCCTGAGCTATGCTGGAAGACCTGGCATACGGGTATGAGGAACCAGAAGCGGTGGGCGCTGACCATTGCTGCGGAGATGAGTTGAAGCTGGCGATCTGTAATAATAAATTGTGAATTACATCACTGTTTAGTAAAGTTACGGGGTACACAACACATTTGATTGACGAAGTTAATTGCTGCGTAAAGTTTATTGAAAAAGCAAAAAAGATAGTTGAAATAAAAAAAACTGCCATAATATTGTAACTGACTTTCTAAACTCTACTGTCTCGTAAATTTAATTTAAGAATGATTATGAAGAGTTATATTTTTTACTAATACTTTATATACATATTTGTTGTAGGTACGTTACAAATACATTTTTTGAAAGTTCAAAATCATCTTATTACACGACATAAATACAATATTTTGTGCAGCCATAGGCCACCAAACTAGCAGTATTAACACCTGTATTTTGGTGGGTAGCCTTCCCATTGTGTTTTACATGTTTTAATAATTATGTAGTTACATTTCAATTACACATTATTTTAGCTGTCGTGTTGACTTAAAGTTCAAAGTATTAAAGAGAGAAATAAAGTATCGACAATAGATATTGCTTAGTTGTAAGCACAAATTTGTGAGACAGTAATTTTTTTTTTTTAATGCCTTTCAGTTTATTGCCTGTTCTTCTGAGTAGTGGCTCTTTTTCCGAACAAGAGTCTATTATAAAACCTTGACGTTCATAAGTATATCTTTGATACCCAAATTGAATAAACACATTATGACTTTGACTTTGACTTTGACTTTGAAAGAGTTTTTAAGACCTCACCTTTCCACTAATATTGTTAAGTCCACCACCGCTCAGAAGTTTCTGGATGCCAAGCGCGGCGGCCACCAAGAAGGCCAGCTTGGCCACCACGAGGGCCTTGGTGACCAGCAGAGTTAGGCCTCCGAAGAGCAGCCCTACTACAGCTATGACCTTCACGCCAATGCCGGTGAGCAGGGGGGCATATTTCTTGATTTTACCACGTGCTGAAAAAAGAGATAATGTTCATTAGTCGATCTAAAAAGAAAAATATTTGCTCCTTGTGTATAATCGATAGAAAACTTGTAGGTATGTATTTTTTAGAAAATAGACAAGAGTACATATTAATTTTACAATAAACTTAATTACTTTTTACATTTACTACATTCCAAATAAGATTCGTTTATAGCTATTAAAACCACAATTCTAGCAAATATATGAATAATAGCAAATATTTGACTGTGACTTCAAAAAAAAAAAGTAAAATTAAAGAACGTACAGATCTACAAGAAACGTAGCTTGGAAGCCGATCAAATGGGCTACAGGCTCGCATTACTTATTCATTGCTTCTCAGGACATAAGAAGCGCAACACGTCTTTAGTGGTTCTATTTCCATTTCAAATTTAGAAATTATTCGAAATTACTTTTTTATAAAATACGTGCCTCGAAAGATGAGACTTGACGAGCGTGAGTGGTGGGGAAATATTTCAATAATTTATTAAACATTTCAAAATATATTATACAATATTTCAAATATTTCAGGAATATAATATAGATTTGTCAAGTCTCATCTTTCGTGGCACGCACTCTATCAAATATACTAAATGCGTTCTTACTTATTTACTTGATGAAGTAATAGTTTGATAGTTTTGACTAAAATTGAATTAACCCGATCAACGGTGGTGTATTCAGGCTTATTCCTGATATTCTTTTTTGTCTTAATAAAAAAAAAACAAAAGAATTCCCTGTCCATTATTTCATTTTAGTCGAAGCTTGAAAGCAACGTTTTCCGCCCACACCACGTTAACTTACTCCGAGTAGCACATGAAATCGCTGGCAACCTTTCTCTTGCACTGCGTCGGCCTTGACCGAGAATCGATTACATCTTACCACGTAACTGGTCGACGACCTCACTTTCTTTATACCTATTTGTATTCTTATTTCAATGGTTATCTACAAGGAAAGATATAAGTATGATTGTAACGTAGGTTAGTAGTCTTGTTGTGTACGTGAAGATCCTGCGCAAGTGTGCGTATGCGAAAGCAGGATGCAGTTATTTGGGTTAAAATTGTGTTTTTGTTTTACTCGAATGCGCAACAAGGACAAAAATATAACCCCTGTTTTTTGAGTGTATGTGTGATATCTATGTAGGTATATATGTACTCGTATAAGGTTTCTATGGCACGCCCTACAACCTAAACAGCTTGATGGATTTCGACATGTGAGTTGTCATTTGAAACGTCTGGAAGTGACATAGGGTACAATATTTTGCAGCAGGTTTTTTGTTTTTCTTTTAGTAATGTTACTTGTTTACTGAACAATGATTGAAACGTGTGTAAAAGGCATTAGGATTTATTTTGTCTTTTTAAAAGCCTTTGGGTCGGCACGAAATATAAAATGAGCTTTTTTTCTATTGATCTTTAACTATAGTTACGTCCCGTGGTTTCATCTTTAAATTAATAGTTCTGTGAGCTGTAGACCTCGCATCCGACGTCTGTCCTCTTGTACAGGTTGCATCTTAAAAAACCTATATAATTCTTTAACATACTTCAAAAATTTCAAGACGATCGGATAAGAAATTCGACCTGCAGACGAAAATAGAGATCCGGCCAGAATTCGGATATACGAAAGCATTCTTATCAAAGCTAAAACATAGATGCTTCGCTCGCTGATGCTCGATCGATCGATAAAGCAGCCAGTGTATAAAAATAGAGAATAAGCTATCTCCGTGCCAAATTTCATTCGAATTCGCTCATCCGTTTCAGCGTTAAAAGTATTAAACACACAATACACTATAACTAATTCACTAAAAAACTTCGCGTATTTGTGATCAATGACACAAAATAAATAAAAAGCCTTTTAATAGTTATCTATACAAAAACTTTCCTTCCTTACTAAAGGTTGTATAAAGGTTGTATAGCCTTGGAGTACCTAGGGTTAAAAATTTAAATGAAACAGACCTGTAGAGAAAATCAGCTGGACAGACGGCGGACAGACGGACGGACATACGAAGGCATTTTAGCCAAAGCTAAAGCAGAGATGCTTCGCTTGCTCACTCGGTTATAATGTAAGGATAATAATGTTATGTATCTCATATATTTTACCTTCTTGAAACGTCCTCGCCGCTTCTTTTAGTTCACCGGGAGCAAATTTCACGTTTAGCTTTTCTTCACCCGTAGCATCTCTGAAAGCAAGTTTAATAACATTTTAATAAATAGCATAAAAATACATACGTAATATAGTTTCCAGGTTTTCTGTTTGTGTTTCCAAACCCCAAATTACAAGCCTCGAGCTTAGTTTGGCGCTCACCGTCACAGCAATTCCGTGTCATACACAGTGATTATTGTTTGTTATCCCATGTATAGTATTTAAGTTCTTGTGTAAGTTTCTTTCATTAATAAATTATCTTTATCTGTATTTCATGAAAGTTTCCGATCTCATAAAACGGATGTTAAATAGATGAGATTTTAATTTTGACTGGTGGGCCTTAGGGTTAAATTGTAGATTTTGTAAAACTTTTTCTACATATCTAAAGCCCAGTGTGTGGCCAACAGGCTCTCTCCCTGACATATTTGAAACTGAATGTCGTGCGGCAAAGCGTGGGTGTTGTAATACACATTTGTCAGAACCTTCGGGGAAGGCGTTACGATATTATGTTATGTTATTATTCTTGGGCTTAATTGCACTATGTTTTTACCCGACTGCGCAAGAAGAAGGGTTTTGTTTTTTGAGTGTATGTATTTACGTATGTAAGTATGTATAAGGTGTCTTTGGCAAGCCCTACAGCCTAAACAGCTTAATGTATTTCGCCATGTGAGGTGTCATTTGAATCGTCTTGATAGTACCTATAAGCGACAAGGGTACAAAATGTTGCAGCCTGATTTCTTGTTTTTCTTATTATAATGGTACTTGTTTGTTTTCTTTTTATACTTGTTTTACTGCTTGTTTGTTACAATAGCTTTTTATGTTTTAACACAGATTAAGGTTCAGTACGCTGCGTTACAAAACACCTTTTAGAAAATTATCGTGATGACAAATTTTTCGCTTTCTACGTAAACAATGAATATCGGAGCAGCTGAAAATTTCCAAAGAAAAGAAAGGCTGAACTATACTTACTATAGTTAAGTACTACTTAGTAATCTGTGTATTTATAGTGCGAGTGTTAGGTGCTAAATTGAGCTTTATTTCGATTGAGTAGAAGTTAGTTTATTGTGTTTGTTTTCCTGAAAGATATATAATTGGTGTGTATTAAGTTTAGTTTACGGTTTACGATGTATTTAAATGAAACTAACAGAAACAAACAGATCTGTTGATATAAAATACCTAGCTGTTACCCGCGACTTTATTCACGCTTATTCAGAAAATGGTATCCAAAAAGTATCTTCGTGATATAGAGGTACTGTATGTAACTAATTATCAAATTTCATTAATATTCGTTTAGTCGCTTAGTCGCGAAAAAGCTACAAACAGACACACAGACAGACAGAGTCACTATCAATTAGAAGTATAGATACTATGAAAAAACGAAATACCATTTACTGATTGACTGACTTTTGAACTCTAGAATTTTAGAATAAAAGCTATTTAGCCTCGGAATTAGCTATGCAGTTTTTTGTTCTTTTCGATTTAGTTTAAAAATTTAAAAGAAAGAAAAAGACAAAACATTGTATACCAATGACAATGTTTGATAGTAATGGCGTAAGACAATAAAAGTTGTATTAAAAATTTAGCGTCGAGTTGCTATCTTAAATAAGGATGTAATGACCATAATTTATTACACTATTTGATAAAAAGTAGGTCTTAGCGTCTCAAGTGACTAATTTGTTTTCCATAAATACGCACTCGCAAAACAAAACGAATCCATGTCATTGTACATGAATGGAATTAGAATGGAAATTCCAAATAGGATATACTTTCTTTTTTGGCGTGAATCATTAGATTTTACATAGGCATTGCTATTTTGAATTGAAATGCCACTGCTAATACTAAAGATAAACGAGAGACTTGAAACGTTAATTAAAAAGTTAATGCTATAAAATACAGTTGTTTAATGTTATGTGAAGCTCGATAAAATAAGGGTGAGTTGTAGAAGCTCGGGTTATGTTTCTAAGTCAGTTAGAGATCATTAGAGCCTAAACTGAAAAATCGTCTTGCGCCACCAAAAGTTAGAAGCTAACCTTGAGTTAACTTAGCAGTCAGAGTAACATTTATCGTATTTTAACTCTTTAATTAACTACTAATATAAACATTAAACCTAATAACTTATCTTCTGTAAGTGGGCCTAAGCTTGTTCTAGTAGATGTAACCCAAAAATGTTTGATTAACCTAAAATTTATTATTAAAATAAAATACTTATTTTCCTTTTCGTCTAATTTGCTTAAAGTTTTGCATAGCTTATACATAAATTTTAAAAAATTATACTCATTGCTTCATTAATTGTCCAACAAAAACTACCTACCAATTTAATGTGTCAAAATTTCTACCAATTTAATGAGTCAAAATTTCTACCGATTTAATGAGTCAAAATTGTGAAGTAGTAGAAAACTATGGCAAGCAAAGCTAATTGTTATTTTTGCTAACACTTATGAAGAAATACCTGAAACTTAGGCAACAGTTTCTAAATGTTATGTGTCATCTTTCAAAGAATGTAGTACACTTTTTGTTCTCATTTCGTTACTGTAACAGTTACCTACGGTTACATCTTGTCTTAACCAGCCGGAAGTCCAAAATGACAGGGTAAGCGCCGTCTCTGCGAGCGATTTTGAGTCAGAAGTTGTCAGAATAACAGATTGCGAAATAGGAGATCAAGTATTTAGTTTTTTTTTTTTGGAAACACATGTGTATTGAATCGGCGGTATGTGGCATAAGTGCCAGGAAAATTGACATGCTTATGACAAATCTTCACACTTAATATGTAGTTTTTTAGAAAAAAAAAATAACATTTTACTAGAATATTTACACAGTGTTTTTTCGAGTAAATAAATCCTCTATGCCTGACCGACATAACTATGCTTTACACATTCCTAATTTATATTTTGATTGGTAAGAAGCCAGTACCTGAAAGAAAGATAAAAATTCCGAAACAAACAGACTACTGTCACATTGAATACATTAATTAGTATAGTTTCATTTTCAATGTGAATGGATTGAATAAATATCAAAAACCACTAACTCATTCACAAATGGCTCGCAATAAAAGCACGTGGAAACAGCCCTTAAAATTAATACTTCGTTATTAATTACCTCACTAGCTTCCCTCCATGCAATGTTTTAATAATGACTAATGAATAGGACAATACAAAAAGGTTTAGTGAAAGTTGTTAGAAGACAGATGGTTTTACCGACTTTGGGATTTCCTAATTGCTATTTACTATAAGTAATTTAACACATTCACTGCTACCATAATTTTTGAGTAGTTCACAGTTATGCCGCTACATATAATATTAAGGCTTATGCTCTGTTTTCCATACAAAAATATATCCAAATCATTGACTTGGTCATGAAAAACCGAGCGCACGACCAGCCTGCTCGCAGCATAGCGATAAGAATTCGTGAGGACACGCTAAGGGTGTCAGTGCTAATGAATGTGTTAAGCTAATGTTGATCTGAATATCAAAATACAAGACAAACACTATCAGCATCAACTTTCCACCCCTATTAAGGGTCTGGACAGATTTAAGGCAAGGGTGGCAAAGGTCCAGGGGTGTTCAAGAGAAAAGCGAATAGGTATCTCCAATGTCTAATCACCTTCGATTACGTCGTCGCTTCCACTCAGGCAAGTTAGTGGTCAAACGCATGCCTAGTCCGTTGTAAAAAAAGGTTGGAAGATGGAGTGCTAAAAGGACACGGAAAGGACATGAGAGAGTGTCGATGTCGAGAAAAGAGTGAATTGGAGGTGAAAAGTATGGAAGACTGACCTTACAACCACGTGGGATATATGGTCGGGAAGAAAGAAAGAGAAAACCTAAAAATTTCAAAATTGTTTGTAAAAGAAAAATGTTTGTTGAAGTCATGATTAATAAGATCTGTGTTCAACAAATCTTTTTGGCTTTTTCAGGCCCTGGTCAGACAGAAAAGACGTAGAACGAGGACGAGACACGGACGGAGCGCGACATGACTCCTTCATACAAAACGAGGAACGTCGTCGTGTCGGTGTCCCGTCAGCGTCATGTCTTCTCTGTATGTGTTGCGTTGCGTCTTTTCCACACATTTTGTATGAAAATACATTAAAGGGACGTCGCGTCTGTGTCTCGTCCATGTCTTGTCCTGCGCCCTTTCTCCCTAGCCAGCGCCTTACAATACATGTGAGTGCGTATGTGTCAATGATTACCGGTGGTCTTACCACTTAGTGCTACTGATTACAGGGTTGAATTAGTTCTTCGCTGGTAAATTTTATTGCTGTAGGTTCCTGTAGACTGGTAGAGATAATAAAAATATGTAAGTTTAGCTAGTTAGAGCTGTGTAGTAGGTTCACAATTAAATTGGTAGGTAATTAACTAGATTATTCGTAGGTATTTCGTAAGGGATCCGTGTAAAAAATGACTTTTTGGTGAAATAAGTAGAGTTTGAGTTTAAAAGGAATTTATTGTGATTGTTGCAATTATTTCCACACTAGCTGTAGCCCGTCATTTTTGGCTTGTACATGAGTGATGTGATTTGAGTATGTAATGCGTCCGATTACGGACTCTGCCAGATCTCTATTTTAGGTCTGGTATCCTTCGTTGCGTCCTAAAATGGAGCACGAAGACCTAGGAGGTACTCATTCACCCTAACCTTGAAGGTACCCTAGTTGTAGTTCCGTAGTTCCTAAAATCCGTTAACACATTTGAGCGTGAAGAACTAACAAAAAAATACACACACACACACAAACATTCGCCTTCACAGTTTAAGTGAGATTAGTTAGGATGTGTGTGCACTTACTTTTCAATGGCCACTCCTGAAAATAGTTCGATCCGGTCGTCTGAATCAGCCACACCCGGCGCTGCACTGCAACCCACTATTGCTATTACAACAATTAAACACAGCACTTTCATTTTTAAAGTTATTCTTTCTACTTCTAGAAGATTAAGAGTCGTCCTTCTTGGCCGGGCGTTGAGGATGAAATGAGACGTAATCGGGATACGCCGCTCTTTATATTAGGTGACGAAAGAATTAGTTCTGAGCAAGAGTTTGGAGTTTGGGCGGATGGTAAGAACGGTTTTGATACTTGCACTGAAACGTTAGTTATTGTGATGTGTTTGAAGTAGCGTTTAAATACGCTACTCGCTGCGTAATTTGGTTGATTTATACATTACACTCACACAAAATGTACTCATGTAGTAAATATCACAAAAAATGGTGATAGTATAGACAACTAGACAACTATACTATCACCATTTTTTGCAATCAACTCACACACACAAGTGTGTGAGTGTGATTGTATAATAAAATGTACAGTACAAAAGCTAGAATGAAATTCACAAAAGATATCTAAAGTTTACCTATAGATACCAATTTAGAGGTAGAAATACATATCTTCAAATTATTTTAAGCATCTCTTCCATAGACAATGGTAAAAGGTTGCAATAGTTACTTGCAGGCAACGCGCAACAGATTCAAAATTCAAAAAAATCTAAATTGTTTATTTAAAATATTACATTTTTGTTCTTTGATATGTACTTACATAAACTATAGTTTGTTTACTTACAATAACCATAGCTTTCTTTAACTTTTGCTTGGATTTTTTCAGTGCTAACCCAATATCCACTGCAGCTCATCAAAGATCAAACTGCAAGTATCAAGACCAGCCAAGCCTCATACACAAAAGCTCAAACGTTCATTCATACACTTTGTATGCGTACGCAAGTAGGTACAGCTGTTGTTACAACAAAAAGGCATGACGAAAACAAATGTACGTCGACGTACGGATATTTTTCAAACGTAATAGGTGAAAATAACGCCTTTGTGAGTCAGTTCGACGTTTCAACGGAGGTATGTGTTGACGGATAGGTAGGAAGATAAATGGAATTGGTAGTGAGATCGATTATGATTTAATTTTTATTGAACAAAAAAGACGTAAAAAGGAGGGTATTGGAGTTACTATATTGTGTTGTTTCACAAACAGTTTTATTTATTCAGGTCATTAAATTAAATACCATATACTTTCGTCAATAAAATTACAGTTCCCATCCCGAACGCCTCTTGCAAAAGTACCCATTAAGCTGGCGGCATTTCCCCGCTGTATCGCCAGGGAGAAACTGCCCCGAGCGAGGATTTCCCCTACGTTCACGCAGGCGACCCCCTAAGTCGGTCACAAACTTTTTGGCATCAGACCCCCAGGAACCCGTAGTCTCGACGGCAAAAAGGACGAATTCATACGCCGCAATTGTGTTGTTCATGTATGTCATTGTTACATCTAAATGATCAAGAGATGATTTTATAAATTAACTAGCTGCACCCCGCAGTTTTACCCGCGGTTAAAAAGTATCCTATGTGCTATTCTAGACTATAATCTATCTCTGTGCCAAATTTCATCCAGATCTGTTCAGCTGTTCTGGCGTAAAAGAGTCCATCCATCCATTCATCCGTTCTTACAAACTTTCGCGTTTATAATATTAGTAGGATTTGTTGCGTCTGATTGGTTGCAAATAAACAGATGTGGAAGCCATGGATATAGTCTCATTTATAGTAAATGCAATACTATGTATGTATAC
The DNA here is from genome assembly GCA_911728515.1 of Peribatodes rhomboidaria. Lineage (NCBI taxonomy): Eukaryota > Metazoa > Arthropoda > Insecta > Lepidoptera > Geometridae > Peribatodes > Peribatodes rhomboidaria. Next base: position 8,751,633 of record OU452190.1, read on the forward strand.
AAATTGTAGGTAAGTATGTATATCATATCGGTAGGTTACCATCTACAAATTTATAGATTAATAAACTCTATCTATTTATTAATCACACCAGAAATTACACCTCAAAGTACTTAATATTTATAATAAATATAAAAATAAAATAGGGGTATATATGTTGCCATATCGGTGATATATATATAAGGTGACATCTTGTACTCGTATATCTTGATAGCACAATTGATGGTTAAAGGTGACCTAGTCTTAAAGCAAATCAGATTAATTGCAAGGGATATTACCAAAATTTTGAACTCAGATTAAGGTTAAACGCGGTCTAGTTAGAAATGATCATTTGATCAGTAATTATAGAAAACCTAACGGAAAGCAACGTTGAGTATAATAGAAAGGTACTTCATTATTCTGGCCTTGTAACAACGGTTATATTTTAGATCATTTTAAAGACTTTTGTATTGAATTTGACATCAATTTTGTTTGTGTGAAGAAGCTTGGTGGTACTTGGCACGCGGTTGCTTATTCATACATTCCAAGTCAGATATGTCATAAGGCTTATTTACGCTTTCACAAGGACACGTTTGAGAAAAGTATGTCTTTTATAACATCTTCATCATCATCACAGCCGGAAGATGTCCACTTGACTGATACTCAGTTCGACTCGTGGGATATTCTGAAAGACAGCTCTACACTGGCTCTAGCTTAAACATACCATTCACTATCATGCCTAGCATCCTGCACGTACATCCTGCGTCTTTGCCAGATGCGATGCAAGATGCGACAACATTCACCATCCTTCATGAAGCGGCTATGTCGTGCAGGATGCTAGGCAGGATGGCAAAAGGGACCATTCACCATCCTATCTTGCAGTACTGCTTGTAGGACTGCGAAGCCAGATGTAGCTCACACATCATCATGCCTATCATCCTGCACGTATGTACATATAGTACATACGTGCAGGATACAGATTAGCAGGATTAGAATACAGATTAGCAGGATGGACGCGTCTCAGTTCTAGATGTGGGATATTCTGAAGGACAGCTCTACGCTGTCTCTAGCTTAAAGGTACCATTCACTATCCTGCGCTGCATCCTGCACATCTTTACCAAACGCGATGCAGGATGCGAAAACATTCACCATCCTGCTTGAAGTGGCAATGACGTGCTGGATGATGAATGGTTACATTAACATCTTAGTTCGAGTTGTGCAATATTCTGAAAGCAAGCTCTACGCTGGCTCCAGCTTACGCAGTACATCTCTGACAAACCAAAAATATGTTCTTGTTTGTGAATTTGTAGCTTTTCTTGTTTTATTGCTTAGTTTTTGTGGTAATAATAATAAATGTAGCTTTTGAAATGTAGCTTATTCTCTGAAGTACGAATAATTTCCTAAGGAGATCCACAAGGGCTGGTCTTGCGCAAATTTATGTTTTTTTTTACGGTATTTTGATTATTAAGCACGTAAACCTATGGGATACCTATTTAGTGGCCACAAATGCAGACGACACTGCGGTCGACCGCAGCCGCTATGCCGGCGGCAGAGCTGTCTGAGGGTATTCTCCACGGTCGGTCTTGGAATGTACCATCTAAATGTACAGTGTCATCTACTCTACCAGGATTATTTCTTTCCCCTTTTTCATGTCAACACTATCTCATCCCTCACTGTTAGTGGCAAAATTGACCCCAACCCCAAAAGCCAATAAGAAAGTTTTTTTTAAAATTCTTATTAGGCTTTCGTTTAACTTCCTGCTGGGTGTAAAGGCAATGAGGTTCTAGCCGTGCAAATAGTTCTTCTTATTTAGTTGTAACACACGACGATGATAGAGTCAGTTTGTTAGGCGACCGCGGGCGGCGTTTGCAACTGAGCGCTACCGTAGCTCGGATGATACGTCAAACTATAAGCCTCGGTTCTTTGCCATATAACAACAATCAAGCTATGTCAAAGGTCTTTAGGTTAGGTGGTCTAACAACTGTAAACTCTAAATACACTCCTAGTGCAGTGCATGTGCAATGGGCACTGCACTAGCCATACACTCATCCCCATATTAGTGAACGTTGTATGCATGGCCTCGGAATAGTTACTGTGTTTTGTCTTTTTCGATCGAGCTACAACTTAAAACAAAGTAAAAGACAAACCACTGGATATTTATTCAGAGGCTTACAAAGTTTATTAGTAAGTTAGTCAGACTCTAGCCACTTGGCCCATACGAACTTACTTTAGTGCTTTTAAACTTAAACTCCTCGTAGAGAGTCGTTGGTCAACTCAACCGCGAAAATTCGGCCGCGTGGTCGAATTGCCACTTTAAATTTTAATTTTATTTTAAAGTAGTAACTCTGCCTCTCATACAAAGAGAGGAGGGAATTGTAAGCGGTCAAGGTCACTTTCTCCTAGTCCCTGGAGTTCCCTGCACCTATTCCAAGGTTGTAGCATTGAACTTGGGCAGCGGGCACTTTCTATTTGGATTGGATGCAGTATACACGAAAAATACAGACAACACAGCCTTGTTTTCGAATTGTTAGGATGACTTTTTATTTTTAAATTATTTTTATTATTATAAGGTATGGCAAGTTTTGCATTTAATGTTTATTTAAAATTCCTACCACTGTTTACTGTTTTTTTAATACCTACCAGTCTTACAAGTCTATTCATTTTTTTATTATGGTTTCTTAGACTGACATAGAAAATACAGATAGCCTAACAGAAATAGCGCACTCCTAAAAGAAACTTGAAAAGTCTGCTATCTGTAATGTTACAAGCTTACTATACTATTACAAGCTGTACAAGCTTAATTATCCATGTATGCATGTATGTAGGTATTGTGTGTATGTTTCCACTTTTTTACGATTACACTCAAACTTGGTAAACTTGCGTATATTCAGTCAAAATGCAATAATATGGTACTAACCATGGAGCTGGTATGATGATGGAGTCAGAAGGTGGCCATCGGAACTTCTCGACAGTGAATAGAAGACTGGCCGTGTTTGAGCTCATTTTGATCAGCTCACGGTTCTGCTACTAACTTCATCATCATCCCTATTCTCAAATGCACATTTAAAAAAAAAAAACTTTTTGTTAGTTTTTTGTCTGCATTTTTTCCGTGTACTATAACTGCAGTATCGTGTAAGCAAGCAGTGGGTGAGTATTACAAAACAACCGGCTTCGAGAGCGATGGCATACTTTCTTACATCATATTCATAACTTGGACAGCATTGGGTACCTTTTAAACACTGACTTTCAAATAAATCGTATTAATAATCAAATTCATACTTCCTGAAAAATGTATACTTCTCGACTAATTTTTCGGAAACTAGTCGACAGATTTTGTTTAAACTTGGTATCAGGTATCTAATTAGACAAATTTTCAGTAAGTAGGTAAAGGTTTAGTTTTTTTTCTTGCAAAAACTTCGCCAATGTTCAGAAGCCCTCCTCCTGTTCTAATTATTAAGTGTTTTCGCCACTTAAACACAAACAAAAAAATGATTCAACAAATAACATTATTAAAACGAAAAAACAAAAAATCCGTCTGCTAAATGTTGTACCCTCTGTTACTGCCACTATGAAGACGATTCAAATGACACCTTACATGTCGAATACATCCATCTATACTTCTATGAAGCTGTTTAGGTTGCAGGGCGTGCCAAAGAAACCTGACCAAACCATATCCAAATACGTACGTATGTATATGGGTATGGTTTGGTGAGGTGTTTTTGCAAAGCAAGTATGTATGTATGTATGTATGTGGGTATGTATGTAAATACCCACATACATACATACTTACATACATGCACTCGAAAAACATAACTCTTCTTCTTGTTCAGTCGAGTAAAAAAAAGCATTAATGGTTTAAAGAAAATAATACTTAAGATTAAAAAGTTTATACCCAAAACTCAAATCCAATCTCCTTCGTCAACCACATGCCACATCTTTTACAAAACAAAACGCTACTCCAAATCTGTCAATATGGCACAGTCAAAACTACGAAAAAACCAAAATGTGAAAATACATCCCAAGTATTGTGTAAAGTAGCAAAACAGCAAACCAAACCAAGAAAAACCTGTTCAAAATGATTTCTCATCAAAAGAGCTCTAACTTCCGTTCCATCTAGAGGATTTACCATTCCATACCCACCCCTTACCAGAAACTTGCATTTGCACTATTCTGACATGGGAAAGAAGAAAAGAAAGCCAGTCCCAAAGAAGAAGAGGTCGGTTTTCAGCAGACCTCATCCCATGAGAAGAAAGATGATGATCCGACACAGAAGAGTGAAGGCATTTTTCCACAAACATAACCCAAAAATGGCTATAGAAAGAGGAATGAGAAGAATGGTTGGAGGAATTTATACAGTATCGGACAGAGTGAGAGACAAGATAGCTGAGAGCACCATGGCGCTGGATAACCCGTTTAGCGCTCATTTCTACGAAGACCGCTGCAATATACAATAGCCAATGTTCTAATAAACAGTTTTGATAATATAATTAATGTTTTAGTTTAAAGCTTCCTTTACTTAAGCCAAAAAATACTCTCTATGTCTAAGACTTAAGCTAATCCGTTTGTCGCTTGTGAGCCAGTCACATAGTTTGGCTGAGTATCAAGGAACTTTTTTTTCCGTACCCATGGCTCTATAATATTAGTGTAGCTGGAATAAGATATCTTAATGCGATCAAAAGGTTCCTAAGAAAATTAATTTATTAGTAGTACCACCAGAAAGCTAACTTACTCTTGCTATCACCAGTAGAACTAAGCGATATTACCACGGGAAATCAATGGTTACATCTCTTTATAGCCAGACTGTGTATCCCATAGGGTAGTTAGCCGATCACAGTCTTCTAAGCAAATGAATACGTTGAGAGGGTTGGTAGCCTTGCTAGATACGACGACATTGTAATTTTGTTGATGTTTCGTATTGTTCTCAAGTGTATATGTAATGTCTATTAAGAATAAATGTCTTTAAACTTAAACCTTAGTTAAATCATGGTTCTTTAAGCAAACGATTAGTCTACGATTTGTCATCGATGTTAACCAATTTTTTTAAATGATTGAATGGGCCCGCTGGCTTCGCTGGACGATATTCAGTCCCAAATGTGACAGAGAGCGAGCCTGTCGCCATACACCGGGCTCCAGTCATGTAGCGGATGACATACAATACGCACATATGTTCACACAATGAACAAATTGGTGCGTGCCGTCGCCTGGGTTCGAACCCGCTCCCTCTGGCTTGAGAGGCGGACCTTCTCGCAACTAGGCTGCCATCGCTATCATATAAAAAAAATACAAGTACCGTATATATGTTTTCACTCAAACATTAACTTTCTTTCATACACTAATTGCTAATTGTGGCGAAAACTACGTGTCATTAGCAAGTAATGCTTCATAGGCTATGGACTTGATTTTACCATGCGTATAAAAGTCAAGTTCATTGTGTCAACTAAGCCAGTATGTTCTGAATTTTCTTTTACATCTAACGTTCAAAATAAAAAAATTATAAATACACAAAAAAAAACTAAAGAAAAACCAACAACAAAAAAAAAATACTTAGGTAAACAAGTAACTTAATACTTCATTAAGTTATGCAAATAGAGTAAATACTATTTTCAATACATGTAGAAATAAATACTATTTGAGATAAATTCGTTACTAAAACAATTTAGTAAAGCCACAAACAATTAAAAATAGGAAGCTGTTTAATTTCAACTGGAATTTAAAATCTCGCGATGATGATGATAGTTTCAAAAACAAAGTTTTTAAATGCAGGTTTCTGATTAAAGAAAAATAGAAAAAAAAAATAGATTCCTAAAAACTCAAGTGACACAATAATGTTACCATACTCCCGAGGTCTCATCCTTGACAATACAAACAACTACGGGATCGTTAAAACTGAAACCCTCATAGGTTTCGGACCGAACCGAGACAGCTATGTGAGGCAAATGAACTCTACGGAACCCTTGCAGTGGATATTCACACACGAGAACTTTGCTCCAAGATCTTTGAAAGGTAACCAACCTTAACACATGTTTTTAGCCGACTTCCAAAAAGGATGAGGTTCTTAATTCGACTGCATGTTTTTTTTGTATGTATGTTACGCGATTATCCGCCAATTGTTAATAGATTTTAATATTTTTTTTTTTTTGGTAGATCATACTTTAGAGGTGGCCATTTAATTTTATCTTTTGTCCAGTAGTTTTTAAAATATCAATAAATCTAAAAAAAATTGAGAATGTATGACGAATTATTGTGTTTATTCTTCTTAATTGTAATAGGAAGTCGGTTTTTTTCGAACTTTGATTTTTATATTAATTTTATTCATACGCTTGCATTACGATGGAGCACGCTTGCCAAGAAGTAATTGATGTACTCGTAATTCGGAGTTGAGTGTCTTAATTAATTATCACCACATCAAGTTTGACGTGTGTGTGTGTGTGTGTTTGTGTATCTGTCTGTGGCATCATAGCTCCCGAATGGATGAACCGATATCGATGTTGTTGCTTTTTTTTTGTTTTAAAAGTAAATGAATCGGGAGTGTTCTTGGCTATATTTGATGCAAATCGGTCTCGGTTTTTTTTAAAAATTATTAATTTAAACTTATTTTTATGATTGAATGGGTCTACGTTTGACCACAACACATGTGGTGGAAAGTGACGATGTGGTCTCAGATGAAGTACGCTTACCCATGAGGTGCCTATTCACTCTTGTCTCCAAGAGACCGAGGTTGTTACTATTGCTGGGAAACACCAAGGCAGGAAGTGCGAAGTGCCAAGACGCGCGAAGTGCTTTCCACAACTCATCTTGTAGGGAAGATAAGTTTTTTAAATAAGGAAGTATTAGCTACTATTTATTAAAATACTCATTTTAGTTTCAGATGATACCGAAGCTTCACGAAAATATCACGCAACCATTGAAGTGACTACACCGCAGGCCACAGTACATAGCCGAAAAAGCACGAAAAAAAGCCAGAAACGTACTAAAAATAAAAAAAAGCTAAAAAGGAAAGCAAAAGGAGTCAAGAAGTGTATCGTGAAATTCTTAAACAAAGGTAAGCATAATTTTTTTTTAATTCTTATTTTTTAAAGCCTTGCGTTTGATCGCCATCTCGCCTAAAACTGAACCACTGGAGACTTGAAGATTTTTAGTGTTTAACCCCCGACGCAAAAACGACGGGGTGTTATAAGTGTGTGTGTGTGTATGCCTCTGTCTGTAGCATCATAGCTCCCGAACAGATAAACCGATTTTGATTTTCTTTTTTTGTTTTAAATGTGAATTAGTCGGGAGTGTGATCTATGTTTGATTAAAATCGGGTTGATGAAAATCGGTGTCGGGGGTTTTAATATTTTTTTTTTTTTACTATCTCACATTCAACTAAAAATCAACCCGCACTCGTCATGTACCGGATTGGTTTTTTCTTTAAAAATAAAATTTAATCCCTGAAATGTATGTACGCCCATAACTTGCGAACGACTGCACTAAATTGGATCATTATATTTTTCTTGCGTTCCTTAGTGTCGAAAGGGTTGTATCAAAATTTATAACATTTTGAAGAACAAAAAAGTGATAAGTAAGTTCGCCGGGTCAGCGAAGTAGTTTAAAATAAAGCTGCCGACATCAATAAGGCATCATACAAAGTACATCAAAATGTCGGTAATTTTGGTATGTACGAGTAAACTCCCTAACAACAACCGCCACGGCATATAAAGGCATTTTATGACCGCTATAAATTAAAAATGTATTTTTATAATAATTATTCTAAAATGTGAAACTGATGTTACCGAGTGTTTGTAACATATTATTATGGTTTGTTTAATTGAATTGAATTGAATGATTCACTTAAGGTGTACACAAACAACACCTCTTTCTATTACCCGTTGATCAGGATGTGTCGCCAGTATAATTATATTTTAGTGGACCATCATAGCTCAATTGACATATTTAATTTTAAGTTAGCCAAATATAAGCATGATATTTGGACTATGCATAAGATCTATTATAACAGTATTAATTATTCCTTCCCATATATGTAAATCTCGACAATGTATAATGTATGTTAAGAACTGTAGCACTTCTCGTACACTAAACTGATTCGATAATTTGTTCATGCTATGTACACATACTTAGGAATATGGTCTAGAACCAAACTATTATTGTTCTATATTTTTTCTGATTATAATATGATTGTGTTCTGTTTTTGTGTGCTTAAATAAATAAATAAATAAATGTCAAAGCTTTCCGGTAACTTAGCAATACTGAGAGACATTAGGGCTAGCCACTCGACCGTTACAAATTTCCTTACTTTTTTTTAGGTTTGATTTATTAATTACTACCACCGTCCCGTGATTTAACCTTGGTGTTAAAACAGAGTATAAGCTACCTCCACACTAAATTTCATCAAAATCCTTCCGTCCGTTTGAGCGTGGGGAAGTAACAAACATACAATATACCACCTACTTAACATACTTTCACCTTTATAATATTACTGTGATTTTTATAACAACTTTTGAAGGTGATGGAGGTGGTCAATACAACGGTGGTGGAGGAAAGAGACACAAGAGAAAAGGGGTCAAATTTCAGAAATACCAAAGGAAATACATGATGCCTCTGATCCTGGGTCTCCTGGCTGCTAAGAGCTTGCTGATACCAATAGCGTTGAAGGCATTGGCTTTCCTGTCAGCCAAAGGTGAGATTTTTTTCTTTTAAAATGTATATGCACTAGCTGCGCCCCGCGGTTTCACCTGCGGTGAAAAAGTATCCTATGTGCTATTCTAGACTATAATCTATCTCTGTGCCAAATTTCATCCAGATCTGTTCAGCCGTTCTGGCGTGAAAGGGTAACAAACATCCATCCATCCATCTACTCCCTCAAACGTTCGCTTGTAGAATATTAGTAGGATTACTAGCTGCTCCCCGCGGTTTCACCTGCGGTCCCTCGGGAACTGTTAGTTTTTGCGGAAGGAAAGGTACTCTATGTCCTTTTCTGTACTTCTGGCTATGTCTATGCAAAATTTCATGATGATCAATTGAGTAGTTAAGGCGTGAAAGCGTAACAAATAAACAAACGAACATACTCACTTTCGCATAATTATAATATTTGGGAAGTTAGGATTAGGATAACTAGCTACTCGGTTTCACTTGTTATCTCAGAGATTTCTTTTAGAATAAGAAGTACCTAGACATATACGAGTATGTTAGACTAGGGTAAAAGCTACTTTCCCTAAATTTCATCTAAATCATTTCACCCGTTTCAGCACGTAGACGTAACAAACTAACACACACACAGAAACAAATCCAGGAACCTACAATTTATCATATGTGGAAGCTCCATGGAAAAGGTTTCAGATGCAATAACTCTATATAGGGTCAACCCTTCACAATTAAGGCCATCCTGTACAAATAACGTCATCTTGTACAGATTATTGCAACTAAAGATAGAAAAGATATATAGATATAGATAGAACACATAGGTGGCACCTAATTTGTGAAGGGTCTGTCAGTAATTCTAGAAAGCAATTGCCAAACAGACGCATTTGCCCCAGTTAACCCTATATCAGACTTTCCTTCTATATCCAATGTAATAGGCAGTATCTTTATATCTCAGTGCTCGTAATAATTGTGTCATATTAATTCGCAGGCCTGATGATGGGATTCTTCTCCACCGTGATGGCATCAGTCCTCAGCCTTAAAGGTATGTTCGACCACTCTCACGGCTACCAGAACCGCAAAGACGACACGAAGACTCAAGTGGAAATCATCCAGGTGCCTACCAAAAGCGAAGACCATGTATACTACGACGAACATTACAAGAGAAGGGCAGACTATCCTGATATTGCTGGCGTAAACTATGGGGATTTTTTAAAGTTGGATGGAAACAAGATTGTATAATTAACAGCCCACTTTAAAGTTAGTGTTTAAAATGAAGTTCATTATTTACTAGCCGATCCTTGCCATGTTCGCAATGATGACTGTTGCTTGACCAGCGTTGACCAGCGACTTGCGTGTTACTTCAGAGTATAAGCTACCTCCAAACAAACCTTTATCAAAACCCATCCACCTGCTTGAGTAGTTTTTTTTATTTTTATGCAGAATAGGTCGGCATTTGACCACCAACTCGCCTGATGTTAAGCGACGTTGTTTTCTAAGATGGAGCATGACGACCTTAGGTACTATTCACTCTAGCCTTGAAGTTTTGTAGAGTGAAGACGTACAAGACGGCAGTTGAGTGAAGCGCTACAAGTGCGCTACTGCTCAGACCCGTCTTCGGAACGGAAGTTGAACTACTTGCTTGCAAAATGTTTTGACGATCGGCTAAACGATACTCAAGTCCATGTCAGTCAAATATACTACCATACCGTACTCGTAACCACAAACGCTTGGTTGTCCCAGAAGAGTTTGTGACTCTCGCTGCGCTCGGTCAGTTTTTTAATTACAATACAACGCTAGGTTTGGGAGACATACATACATATCGTCACGCCCTTTTCCCGGACGGGCTGGCGGAGGTGTACAACACCCACACTTGACGATATTCAGTCCCATATGTGACAGGGGGTGAGCCTGTTGCCATACACCGGGCTCCAGTAACGCAGATGACATTAAATACGCATATAATATGTTCATAGTAGACTAAATCAGAAAGAGGGCAACAGCAAACAAACTGTTCACAGAATGAACAATGAACAGACTAGATAGTAATTTGGCGATGGAGATCAGTGGTTGGATCTTTGGGCGCTAGAATATTGCTGAGTAAAAAAGATCGCTCACCATCAGGCGGTCCGCCTGCTTACTTCCCATCGATAGCAGAAAAATTACTTTCTTAATATAAATAAATATAACAATTTATTTTAGACTAAGAACACAATGTAAGACCAAAGCCTATGTATTTATTAGCGGAAGATTTATTTGTAAGTAAATTATTTTAATGTAAGTTGCTAAGTATTTATTTAATAGAGTAAGTTTATGTCCAAACTAGACTAACATTTAGGTCAATTATTAAGTATAAACAACTATGTTATGAGAAGGGATCGGAAATTCGGATACATAATTAACCTCATCTTTACTTGTTGCTGCCAAAATCTTAAGAAACTATGAAAGCGGTTTCTAATTTTCCCAGGTTTTTCATTAAAACACTTGCCCCACGGTTTTAACTGCGGTCAAAAACTAGTCATCGTTCGAAACCAGACTATAATCTGTCCCTGTGCCAAGTTTCGTCCCGATCCGTTCAGCCGTTCTGGCTTGATTGAGTAACAAAATCCTTCCATCCAAACTTTCGCATTTATGTTATTAGTGTGGTTTTAGTATTTTGGATTTTCTAAGATAGCAACAAAATCTTAAACTAATACCTACTAAATACTTAATATATCCAATTCCGGAAACGCGGAATAAAGAAATGCTCTCAGCCCTTTAAGTTTAGGTAAATATGTATCGGAATTTCCGATTTCTAGTAACGAGTTCCATCTGTTATACTTTAATGGAGATGAAAATCATTCGTGCTTTACTAATAGTTTGAGAATAATGATCTTATTTGACGGTGCTTGCATTTTATAGCTCAGTGCTTCGATCAGGTATTCAAAGATTTCAAGTCCCATTAAAAATCAGGTCGAGTTAAGTGTCGAGTGCCACTATAGTCACCGCGTCGACACTTAACATTCTATTAAAAATAATCAAATATAATTATGTAACTTTTTGGTCATCTAACCCTTATCATTCCGCAATAACGTTGTAAAGTGCTTTAAGCACATTTAGGCGTCGTGACACCGACGCGATCACAGAGCGACTGACAGCGAAACAAGGCTTACACTTGATCTAAGCCTAGTTTTCAAGGTGCCGTTTTTCGTATTGCGACTTGACATCTACAATGTATATCTGATCGAAGGCTCAGTGTTATTATACTAGCTTCATTTCACACTAATTATGAGCTTATAGTTGGTAGCCCTAATTTATTGAGTAACAAGTCTACATATAGAAAAAAAGGCTCATTCCTAACGACCATCACCAAAACAGCTATCGGTGGTGGTGATTAGGACAAAGTTTTAGTTCTTGTCTCAACTGCCGCTAGTGGGGGTTGAATATTGATTTTTCTTGGTGTTTTGTAATTTAAATCTAATTAAGTAAAAATAGTAAAAGTATTCTATAATTCGCTATAGATGTATTGTTATGAGAGAAAGCTTCTTCTGAATATTTTGCCAAAATAAAACTTTTAAGTTTCCGAGGCAATACCTGTTCAGTACTGTTGGTCTGCCATGACATCTTATTGCAATGACTGTTACGTATTGTTTTTGACGGTACTCGACCACGAGTCGTATAGCCGTGCAATAAGGTCCATGGCAGCGCGGCGTCGAAAACAAAACGTAACTTAATGGAAATAAGATGTCATGGTAGGCCCCTTGTACAGTGAGTCATAAAAAAAATTATGTAAAAATAAATCTCATGGTACTAGCAATAATATTTCATGAAATAAGGTTACCATCGGTGTTTTTTAACCCTTGTATTCATAAGTATTACTATGAGGAGGTGTGCTCAAATGTACAGGGAAGTCAGTTGTCATGTCAATGTACAAAGAAAGGTTGCTCTTACCACAGAGTAACGCCAAGTAATAATTATGAATATGGGGTGAGACGTTTTGTTATTGTGTTACTAGCTGCGCCCCGCGGTTTCACCCGCGGTTAAAAAGTATCCTATGTGCTATTCTAGACTATAATCTATCTCTGTGCCAAATTTCATTTAGATCTGTTCAGCCGTTCTGGCGTGAAAGAGTAACAATATAACATCCATCCATCCATCCATACATACAAACTTTCGCGTTTATAATATTAGTAGGATGTTTAAAATCTAGAAAATGTGAAAATTCCGATTTAATTACTATTTTCGAGCATAGCTAAAACTAACTTTATTATTGATCAACCTAGACTGTGTGGCCGAACTGCCACTCTTACGAGTATCTGTCATGTAAGTTCATAATTCTACATACAAAACCTAAAACATGTCGGCATATTGATTCACCTAGGTATTATGTATATTGTTAAATAAATTAATGTCGCAAATTTAAATCTTGCCAATAAAATACATAAACAAACAAAGACATGTGTATATTTTTTTCAGTTTATATCACGTAATATTTAAAACAAACTGCCTATACTATGGTAACTAACTTTAATTTAATGATTCAATAAATAACCTTAACATTATTTAATAAATAATATAAATTATCTTACAAATAATGGAAATACATATATACAATAGCGCGAACCTTACAGTTAACAATACTAAAGTTGATGAAAAACTTATTTAAGAATTTAATAATTCTATAGTTACAAAAAACTTGTCAGAAATGTCGGTGGATAGCATTAAAATATATAACAGCCATATAAATTTAGATTTAAATAGTCCCATTACAATATCAAAAGTCACAGCAAGCTTTCATATTGATCCATATACAAAAACTTGATTGCATGAAGGTGATATGCAAATTGCAAGAACCGATAAAACCAAATTCAGGATTCCAACAAAATGCTTGTAAATTCGCAATGACGGGAAATGTAGCCTTTAGCACGATGTTGCGTGATTGAAATGATAACTTAGACTGCACTGCAGTGACTGTTAAATTAGACTACTTATACACTGCAATCATCACAATAGACTAGCTAATAGTTTGAGCAGCACAACGAACTCGAAATGAAAATGCTTCTACAGCATGGATGGCAACTGCGATTTCGTCGACTTTATCTCCTCACATTCACTGTCCTATAGTCAATATCCCCCCTTCTGCAACCCCATCACTGCAGCAAATAGCGCGAAGAAGAAACCAGCCAGGCCTGTCGCTCCAACCAGCAACACCAGACCACTGATCATGACTGGTATGAGAGTAAAGAACTTCATCTTGTAGGCCATCAGCAGCGGCAGCATGTACTTCTTTATTTTGTGTGGCTTGTATTTGTTCTTTTTCTTTTTGTTTTTCTTCTTTCCTTCTTCGAGGTCTTCCACTTCAAATTCCTCTTCTAACTCGTCTTCTTCATCTTCGTCGTCGTCGTTCACGCCTAGCATATCTGGAATTTAGAGAAATATATTTGTTAGGCTAAGATGTCAAATAGTAATACATTCTTTGTTAGTCTTTGGTAAAAAACAGAAACGAATGGAATAAATGCCGTTGACTAGTTATAGTGTGCACCGACTATGATATAATAAAATGTTTAGACATCTTTATAATTCATCAAACGATTTCATACATCTCTTTGAAACTACAAACACGTAAATATATTTTGATCTAAAACGAATTTGCTTCTCAACGTTTCAGATATTTGAATCATCATCTGAATCGTAATTGCATAGTCTGTTGCTCGCTTAAAAAGTTAAGGCGGAGTCGTGGTGAATGAAAACATAATACTAGAGAACACTCTACGATCAAAATACTCAGCGGCCAGCGTCTATCTTGCACCCTTATGCAAAATACTTTACTCTATCCACTACACGTAGCATGGTGCGGGTGACAGCAGTATTGTTTATTGCTTAATTTACTTGATGATTATAGTGTAGTGATATTTAGAGTGCTAATGAAATTTTAGTGGTGTTTTAAGGAATGATTTTAACTGCTTCCATTTTTAGGAGGAAATAGAACGATTTGTCTAATGTTACTTGCATTACTCTACGATGAAAATGATCTGTTGATGATGAAATGATGATGATAAGATTAAATTTGATCTCAAGATGTCATTGCGATGTAAAATATGCCTTAGAAGTTGCGTGCGTTTTTCTACGCGTGCGTTGTCATATATCATATCCACATCAAGACGAATCATTATCCACTTAGCAATTTAAATTAGTCATCATATTGTTGTTGCCTTCTTAGTTATGATATATCTTAATCGTGATAACGTTAAATTCTTCAACTGAAAGTTGAACTAAAATAGAAACTTTATTATATCGTAGGCGTATAAGAGTACTTGTAGATAAATTATTTCTATGAATGGGCTAGCTTTGCCTCATGGAAGTTTGTACAAGGTCTAAGGTGGAATATGGTTTCCTAATAGATATTTATTTATTCTTCATTTGGTGGTCCTCAGAGTGCAAAGCGCATCTTTTTATATGCAGCACTTGTTAAGTGAAATGCATTGCGATTAGCGCGCACTATTTTTAGCCAACTTTCAAAAAAGAGGAGGTTCTTAATTCGCCTGCGGGTATGTTTTTTTTTTCTTGTCTTTATCATAGTATAACACAAAGTCGCTTTCCGCGTCTTCGCTCTATCTGTATATCCGCCAATAATAACTCCTCCTAAACCCAGCAATTGATTTTGTTGCGGTTGTCATCAGTTACATAATTTTTCACAGATGGCTTACAGGTACCGTTCGAAGCCAAGGCGATGGCTAGTTCCGTAATATATAAACCAATATCCATGCATTGATTGTTAAGCGTTGCGAAAATTGCAACGTGAGACAATATTATGTCTCATCAATCTATTCTATCATTAGTTTAATCTATCTTTGAAAAGCGACATAGACGCGACAAATGAAGTGCTCTTGCCGTAAGTCAAAGTCAAAGTCAAAGTCAAAATATTTTTATTCAATTTAGGTATCAAAGATACACTTATGAACGTCAAAGTTTTTTTAAATAGACTCGACCGCCTTGTTCGGATAAAGAGCCTCTACTCGGAAGAACAGGCAAGAAACTGAGGGGCATTATTTTTTCAAAGAAAAAATAAATTACAGTCTTACAAATTTTGGCTTACAACTAGGTAATATCTATAAATACTAGTGGCTACTTGGCGGAAGTGGAAGGCTCCAGACATCTTTGTCTTCTAAATAATTCTTAACCTTATAATACCCTCTTTTCATTAATGTAGTTTTTACATGTTGAATTTTCCCTCAGTTAGCCCTGTTAGGTGTCGCATAGAACAAAGGTTGTGCTTAAAACTTCGGAAGTCAGTAAATAAAATAAATAAATAAATTCGGGACATTTCACACACGATCGCCTGAACCCTATACTAAGCAAAGCTTGCACTACGGCTGTCAGAGACTGATATAACATTCATTTTTATTTTTAATTACATACTTAAGTAGAAAATTAACACCCAGACGTAGAACAAACACAAATGTCCATCACATGAATGTTTGCCCTAGGTGGGAATCTAACCCACGCTCAGAAGGCAGAATCACTATCAACTGAGCCAAGGCAGTCATATAGTGGATCTCTACTACTCAGTAGAGATAGTCATAAGTAGTACATAGTAGACACATAGTATATATTATAGTAATACTACATAGTAGTGGTCTATTACTATCTGACCTACAAGCACACATTAGAAACTAAAATGTAAGTTAAACACAAATTAAAACCGCAACACTGATTGCAATCACTGGGTTAGCAAAAAAAATATTCTAACGACGCGGAAGTTACTACCAAACACGATACTTCCTACTTACTTCTCCATTTCCTATTACAGTTTATGGTTTGTTAAGTCAACGAACAAATTAATTGTAAATAGCATTACGATAGATTTACAGGGTGTTTTTTTAAATACGACAGGCATATTCTAGAATTTCATTGTAGGTACTCATCTACAATGAAATCCGTTAGTTAATCAGTTAGTTATAATTTAAATTTTAGTTAAGGACTGGCAATGAAATTGTATGAGAAAAAAAAACATTCAATCTTGAAGAAATGTATTGGAAAGCTGATTTTGCTCTCACGATTTTAGAGTTGGTCCCATAATATAAGTTGATCACAATGATAAGTACAGTGATATTCTACAATATATACGTCCTTAAAAAAAAACATCCTACGTGTATATCTCTCATAACGCCATAATAATGACTACAATGATAATAATATCATAAAAAAAAGCAAGCAAGTTCTTTAGGCTAAAGTTACCCTGATGTTAGAGTACAGGCCGCCCGAAGGCCTCTGACATGGCTTGACGGTTATTTTTACAGAACAAACAACCGGAGCCTACAATTTTACGTGTCATCCGATCCAAGGTAGCGTACAGTTGTAAATGCCATCCGCGGTCGGGTGACCGCGGATGGCATTTACAACTGTACGCTGATGGTCGTATCGGATGGGTATCCGAAGACTGACGTTATCATCCGTTGCTTAACATCGGTGATCGGTTACGAACACCTAGTTATGCTACGTTGTGAACGTTACAATCCTAGAATCTATCCGTCGTTTAAATAAACACTCTGTATATTATTAGTAGTGTATCGTGCGTGTCGTTATGAGTAACGGTAGCTTACAAAAAAAAATAGTTACGATGAGCTGAGTTTCGTAATTTCCTTGCGTTTAGTATTAATGTGATAAATGGCAAGTGTTGACTGTTTAAGTGCTAGAATTATAGGTAAACTAGCGCCTCGTGGTTTACCCGTAGTTCCACAGGAACCGTTTTTATTTTTTCGGGATGAAGGGTATCCTATACTCTTTTCTGTACTCCTGATCGGTTGATCTATGAGAAGATGTTCGATTGAGTAGTTAAAGCGTGAAAGCGCGACAACAAACAAACTCACTTTTGTATTTGTGATAGGTATTAGGAGAGCAGCATCAATACAGTCTTTTATGTCCGCAGGGACACCAGCTTACCCTACATCGAGGGTGATGGAGCCGTTATGCACCACGCTAGCTCAGTGCGGGTTGGTGGATGTCACATGTCTTGCGAATTATTCTTGTAGGAGATATCGGTTTCTTGCCGATGTTTTAGCTTCACCGTTAGAGCACGTGTCAAAAATATTGATAAAAAAAAACTGGATTTGCGATTTCGTAGCATACGTGGCTACGAAAATACGCGTAGCAAATTGCATGTGCTCTTTTCGTAGCCAGCAAATCTTTGCTACAGCGTTCTGGCTGGCCATTGTCTGATTTTAAATGCCAAGATTTTGGACCCAACTATCTTCGTTTGCTATTAATTAAGTTTAAGAAATACCTAGTTACAAAAAATGCAGTTAGTGAAGTTACTGAATGTTTTTGTCTGTTTTTTTAGGACACATTGTAATGTTTACTGAACTTTTGTATAGTTATCTTCAGTTAATTCACCAGAAAAAATTACAGCTTACTTTTTACAAGTAAGTTCAAGTAAGTAAAAACACACAACTGCTTAAAAAAAAAACATCACTTTACTTGCTATGTGGTGAGGTGTGAGCTGAAAAGCTGTACGTTTCGCTTGGCAGCAAATATATTGGATGGCTCGTACTTTTGAATCCCTCGCTACGCTCAAGACTCTATATTTGACCCTAGAATCCTTCGCTTTCGAAGAGTTAAATACAAGTGCTCGCACCAAAAACAACTTTGCAGCCTTGCATAACAAATAACTATTTCCTCAATGTTCGGGGAACTGGAAAAACGGCCATTAGAGTAATATAGGTAGTTGTCAAGTCTAGAATACAACGGACCGCATTAATACTTCATTACACCCAGTCCACCGTGACGGGTTCAGTGGACCAGCTGCAGTGTAAAAGTATAGATATTAGAGTCAAGCGGAAATAATGGGTTATCTTTGATATTCAGGGCTTTGGTGAGAGTGAAGTAGTCGCGTGTAATGATAGGATCGGTACTGATTGGTTTGGTTGGAACAAGGTTTTGCTGTGGCTTTACCTTCGAAATTAAACCGTGAAATTTTTGAAAATCAAATTTCGAACTTTACTTTTTTATTATTTAACTGGTTAGTGACAAATTACCAACAACTTGGTTTAACTTGGGTCAGTCCTCTTTGGGTTTTGGGTCAATTTTGCTATCAACAGTGAGGATTAAGAGAATAGATTTGTTTAAAGTTAAAAGTTTGTTTGTATGATTTAGTTCAAAACTAAGTGAATTGAGTTTGACAGATATCCGTCAAATTTGATATCGCATGTAGATTTTAATTATCAAGGGAAGATGGGTGGGATTTTAATTATCAAGGTAAGGGCGAGGCTACGAGGCTGCGATGCGAAGATGCATTGCAAAATTTTCATTGTACCAGAAAACTGTCCATTGAGGCCTGAAAAAATTAAACCGGATATAAGATGCGGACGCGGCGCAGATAAGGTTCATACGTGATGCCGACGAGTTTAAAAGCGTTCAAACTTTGTGTGATGTATGATGTAATGTATGAGCCGCGCGGCGCAGACACGCCGCTTCAAGTTTTCACGTCTGAAAATTGTGTCCATGCCGCACACCCCCTTAAGTCCGGTACAACGGTCCCAACGGTTACCGTCGGTTACAACGTGTTGTTTTGCATTTCCGCGGAATTTGTAGTGGTAGATAAAATACATTGGCAAAGCACGAACAAACTATAAATAAATAATAAATAAATTCGGGACACTCCCTGACCTGATATTTTTAAATACATACTTGTACATACATAGAACCAGACATAGAACAAACACTATGGGGCCTTCTTGAAGTCCCCATAGAAAAAAAACCGCTGTTCTAAACAAAAAATTCGTTGATCGTCGACAAAATGTTTGGAACAACTGCTTTTTTTTCGATTTCCAAATTGCCCAATAGTTTATTCGTTCTCTGCTAATGAAGTATACGAGTAACTACCTCTACAAGTTCCGCGGGAATGCAAAACAACATGTTGTATAATTCGCGCCTTATACTGGCAGGTAGCCCAGGTTCGTCATATCGCAGATTTTACGGTGCGACATCACATCTGTGTTTTGCGACGTCGCCGTCGATGTCTGTCGTAGATTTTTATGGTATGTCTTCGCACAAGAGTGTTGTAGCCTCGCTCATTAAAATAATTTCAAAATTAATCTGATTGTTTACGCCTTTCAATTCTAATAATGTTTTTATAATCATTTTATAAACTTCTTTAATCAGATGGTTATTTTATTTTATAACCCATTACGGAAGATAAAATTAATCTTTGATCTTTGTACGTCATATTAAATCAACCAAGGTGAAAGTACCTTTATGTGCAATTTCCAATTTTAGTAAACTACTAAAAACATCTAATTTTTTAGTAGTTTACTAAAATTGGAAATTGCACATAAAGGTACTTTCACCTTGGTTGATTTAATATGACGTACAAAGATCAAAGAATCATCAGAATCAGATAGAAGAAAACATCTAATTTTCTTCACCAAATAACATTACGATTTTGCGAGTTTGGAGTCACGCCCTTTTCCCGGACGGGCTGGCGGAGGTGTACAACACCCACACTTGACGATATTCAGTCCCATATGTGACAGGGGGTGAGCCTGTTGCCATACACCGGGCTCCAGTAACGCAGATGACATTAAATACGCATATAATATGTTCATAGTAGACTAAATCAGAAAGAGGGCAACAGCAAACAAACTGTTCACAGAATGAACAATGAACAGACTAGATAGTAATTTGGCGATGGAGATCAGTGGTTGGATCTTTGGGCGCTAGAATATTGCTGAGTAAAAAAGATCGCTCACCATCAGGCGGTCCGCCTGCTTACTTCCCATCGATAGCAGAAAAATTACTTTCTTAATATAAATAAATATAACAATTTATTTTAGACTAAGAACACAATGTAAGACCAAAGCCTATGTATTTATTAGCGGAAGATTTATTTGTAAGTAAATTATTTTAATGTAAGTTGCTAAGTATTTATTTAATAGAGTAAGTTTATGTCCAAACTAGACTAACATTTAGGTCAATTATTAAGTATAAACAACTATGTTATGAGAAGGGATCGGAAATTCGGATACATAATTAACCTCATCTTTACTTGTTGCTGCCAAAATCTTAAGAAACTATGAAAGCGGTTTCTAATTTTCCCAGGTTTTTCATTAAAACACTTGCCCCACGGTTTTAACTGCGGTCAAAAACTAGTCATCGTTCGAAACCAGACTATAATCTGTCCCTGTGCCAAGTTTCGTCCCGATCCGTTCAGCCGTTCTGGCTTGATTGAGTAACAAAATCCTTCCATCCAAACTTTCGCATTTATGTTATTAGTGTGGTTTTAGTATTTTGGATTTTCTAAGATAGCAACAAAATCTTAAACTAATACCTACTAAATACTTAATATATCCAATTCCGGAAACGCGGAATAAAGAAATGCTCTCAGCCCTTTAAGTTTAGGTAAATATGTATCGGAATTTCCGATTTCTAGTAACGAGTTCCATCTGTTATACTTTAATGGAGATGAAAATCATTCGTGCTTTACTAATAGTTTGAGAATAATGATCTTATTTGACGGTGCTTGCATTTTATAGCTCAGTGCTTCGATCAGGTATTCAAAGATTTCAAGTCCCATTAAAAATCAGGTCGAGTTAAGTGTCGAGTGCCACTATAGTCACCGCGTCGACACTTAACATTCTATTAAAAATAATCAAATATAATTATGTAACTTTTTGGTCATCTAACCCTTATCATTCCGCAATAACGTTGTAAAGTGCTTTAAGCACATTTAGGCGTCGTGACACCGACGCGATCACAGAGCGACTGACAGCGAAACAAGGCTTACACTTGATCTAAGCCTAGTTTTCAAGGTGCCGTTTTTCGTATTGCGACTTGACATCTACAATGTATATCTGATCGAAGGCTCAGTGTTATTATACTAGCTTCATTTCACACTAATTATGAGCTTATAGTTGGTAGCCCTAATTTATTGAGTAACAAGTCTACATATAGAAAAAAAGGCTCATTCCTAACGACCATCACCAAAACAGCTATCGGTGGTGGTGATTAGGACAAAGTTTTAGTTCTTGTCTCAACTGCCGCTAGTGGGGGTTGAATATTGATTTTTCTTGGTGTTTTGTAATTTAAATCTAATTAAGTAAAAATAGTAAAAGTATTCTATAATTCGCTATAGATGTATTGTTATGAGAGAAAGCTTCTTCTGAATATTTTGCCAAAATAAAACTTTTAAGTTTCCGAGGCAATACCTGTTCAGTACTGTTGGTCTGCCATGACATCTTATTGCAATGACTGTTACGTATTGTTTTTGACGGTACTCGACCACGAGTCGTATAGCCGTGCAATAAGGTCCATGGCAGCGCGGCGTCGAAAACAAAACGTAACTTAATGGAAATAAGATGTCATGGTAGGCCCCTTGTACAGTGAGTCATAAAAAAAATTATGTAAAAATAAATCTCATGGTACTAGCAATAATATTTCATGAAATAAGGTTACCATCGGTGTTTTTTAACCCTTGTATTCATAAGTATTACTATGAGGAGGTGTGCTCAAATGTACAGGGAAGTCAGTTGTCATGTCAATGTACAAAGAAAGGTTGCTCTTACCACAGAGTAACGCCAAGTAATAATTATGAATATGGGGTGAGACGTTTTGTTATTGTGTTACTAGCTGCGCCCCGCGGTTTCACCCGCGGTTAAAAAGTATCCTATGTGCTATTCTAGACTATAATCTATCTCTGTGCCAAATTTCATTTAGATCTGTTCAGCCGTTCTGGCGTGAAAGAGTAACAATATAACATCCATCCATCCATCCATACATACAAACTTTCGCGTTTATAATATTAGTAGGATGTTTAAAATCTAGAAAATGTGAAAATTCCGATTTAATTACTATTTTCGAGCATAGCTAAAACTAACTTTATTATTGATCAACCTAGACTGTGTGGCCGAACTGCCACTCTTACGAGTATCTGTCATGTAAGTTCATAATTCTACATACAAAACCTAAAACATGTCGGCATATTGATTCACCTAGGTATTATGTATATTGTTAAATAAATTAATGTCGCAAATTTAAATCTTGCCAATAAAATACATAAACAAACAAAGACATGTGTATATTTTTTTCAGTTTATATCACGTAATATTTAAAACAAACTGCCTATACTATGGTAACTAACTTTAATTTAATGATTCAATAAATAACCTTAACATTATTTAATAAATAATATAAATTATCTTACAAATAATGGAAATACATATATACAATAGCGCGAACCTTACAGTTAACAATACTAAAGTTGATGAAAAACTTATTTAAGAATTTAATAATTCTATAGTTACAAAAAACTTGTCAGAAATGTCGGTGGATAGCATTAAAATATATAACAGCCATATAAATTTAGATTTAAATAGTCCCATTACAATATCAAAAGTCACAGCAAGCTTTCATATTGATCCATATACAAAAACTTGATTGCATGAAGGTGATATGCAAATTGCAAGAACCGATAAAACCAAATTCAGGATTCCAACAAAATGCTTGTAAATTCGCAATGACGGGAAATGTAGCCTTTAGCACGATGTTGCGTGATTGAAATGATAACTTAGACTGCACTGCAGTGACTGTTAAATTAGACTACTTATACACTGCAATCATCACAATAGACTAGCTAATAGTTTGAGCAGCACAACGAACTCGAAATGAAAATGCTTCTACAGCATGGATGGCAACTGCGATTTCGTCGACTTTATCTCCTCACATTCACTGTCCTATAGTCAATATCCCCCCTTCTGCAACCCCATCACTGCAGCAAATAGCGCGAAGAAGAAACCAGCCAGGCCTGTCGCTCCAACCAGCAACACCAGACCACTGATCATGACTGGTATGAGAGTAAAGAACTTCATCTTGTAGGCCATCAGCAGCGGCAGCATGTACTTCTTTATTTTGTGTGGCTTGTATTTGTTCTTTTTCTTTTTGTTTTTCTTCTTTCCTTCTTCGAGGTCTTCCACTTCAAATTCCTCTTCTAACTCGTCTTCTTCATCTTCGTCGTCGTCGTTCACGCCTAGCATATCTGGAATTTAGAGAAATATATTTGTTAGGCTAAGATGTCAAATAGTAATACATTCTTTGTTAGTCTTTGGTAAAAAACAGAAACGAATGGAATAAATGCCGTTGACTAGTTATAGTGTGCACCGACTATGATATAATAAAATGTTTAGACATCTTTATAATTCATCAAACGATTTCATACATCTCTTTGAAACTACAAACACGTAAATATATTTTGATCTAAAACGAATTTGCTTCTCAACGTTTCAGATATTTGAATCATCATCTGAATCGTAATTGCATAGTCTGTTGCTCGCTTAAAAAGTTAAGGCGGAGTCGTGGTGAATGAAAACATAATACTAGAGAACACTCTACGATCAAAATACTCAGCGGCCAGCGTCTATCTTGCACCCTTATGCAAAATACTTTACTCTATCCACTACACGTAGCATGGTGCGGGTGACAGCAGTATTGTTTATTGCTTAATTTACTTGATGATTATAGTGTAGTGATATTTAGAGTGCTAATGAAATTTTAGTGGTGTTTTAAGGAATGATTTTAACTGCTTCCATTTTTAGGAGGAAATAGAACGATTTGTCTAATGTTACTTGCATTACTCTACGATGAAAATGATCTGTTGATGATGAAATGATGATGATAAGATTAAATTTGATCTCAAGATGTCATTGCGATGTAAAATATGCCTTAGAAGTTGCGTGCGTTTTTCTACGCGTGCGTTGTCATATATCATATCCACATCAAGACGAATCATTATCCACTTAGCAATTTAAATTAGTCATCATATTGTTGTTGCCTTCTTAGTTATGATATATCTTAATCGTGATAACGTTAAATTCTTCAACTGAAAGTTGAACTAAAATAGAAACTTTATTATATCGTAGGCGTATAAGAGTACTTGTAGATAAATTATTTCTATGAATGGGCTAGCTTTGCCTCATGGAAGTTTGTACAAGGTCTAAGGTGGAATATGGTTTCCTAATAGATATTTATTTATTCTTCATTTGGTGGTCCTCAGAGTGCAAAGCGCATCTTTTTATATGCAGCACTTGTTAAGTGAAATGCATTGCGATTAGCGCGCACTATTTTTAGCCAACTTTCAAAAAAGAGGAGGTTCTTAATTCGCCTGCGGGTATGTTTTTTTTTTCTTGTCTTTATCATAGTATAACACAAAGTCGCTTTCCGCGTCTTCGCTCTATCTGTATATCCGCCAATAATAACTCCTCCTAAACCCAGCAATTGATTTTGTTGCGGTTGTCATCAGTTACATAATTTTTCACAGATGGCTTACAGGTACCGTTCGAAGCCAAGGCGATGGCTAGTTCCGTAATATATAAACCAATATCCATGCATTGATTGTTAAGCGTTGCGAAAATTGCAACGTGAGACAATATTATGTCTCATCAATCTATTCTATCATTAGTTTAATCTATCTTTGAAAAGCGACATAGACGCGACAAATGAAGTGCTCTTGCCGTAAGTCAAAGTCAAAGTCAAAGTCAAAATATTTTTATTCAATTTAGGTATCAAAGATACACTTATGAACGTCAAAGTTTTTTTAAATAGACTCGACCGCCTTGTTCGGATAAAGAGCCTCTACTCGGAAGAACAGGCAAGAAACTGAGGGGCATTATTTTTTCAAAGAAAAAATAAATTACAGTCTTACAAATTTTGGCTTACAACTAGGTAATATCTATAAATACTAGTGGCTACTTGGCGGAAGTGGAAGGCTCCAGACATCTTTGTCTTCTAAATAATTCTTAACCTTATAATACCCTCTTTTCATTAATGTAGTTTTTACATGTTGAATTTTCCCTCAGTTAGCCCTGTTAGGTGTCGCATAGAACAAAGGTTGTGCTTAAAACTTCGGAAGTCAGTAAATAAAATAAATAAATAAATTCGGGACATTTCACACACGATCGCCTGAACCCTATACTAAGCAAAGCTTGCACTACGGCTGTCAGAGACTGATATAACATTCATTTTTATTTTTAATTACATACTTAAGTAGAAAATTAACACCCAGACGTAGAACAAACACAAATGTCCATCACATGAATGTTTGCCCTAGGTGGGAATCTAACCCACGCTCAGAAGGCAGAATCACTATCAACTGAGCCAAGGCAGTCATATAGTGGATCTCTACTACTCAGTAGAGATAGTCATAAGTAGTACATAGTAGACACATAGTATATATTATAGTAATACTACATAGTAGTGGTCTATTACTATCTGACCTACAAGCACACATTAGAAACTAAAATGTAAGTTAAACACAAATTAAAACCGCAACACTGATTGCAATCACTGGGTTAGCAAAAAAAATATTCTAACGACGCGGAAGTTACTACCAAACACGATACTTCCTACTTACTTCTCCATTTCCTATTACAGTTTATGGTTTGTTAAGTCAACGAACAAATTAATTGTAAATAGCATTACGATAGATTTACAGGGTGTTTTTTTAAATACGACAGGCATATTCTAGAATTTCATTGTAGGTACTCATCTACAATGAAATCCGTTAGTTAATCAGTTAGTTATAATTTAAATTTTAGTTAAGGACTGGCAATGAAATTGTATGAGAAAAAAAAACATTCAATCTTGAAGAAATGTATTGGAAAGCTGATTTTGCTCTCACGATTTTAGAGTTGGTCCCATAATATAAGTTGATCACAATGATAAGTACAGTGATATTCTACAATATATACGTCCTTAAAAAAAAACATCCTACGTGTATATCTCTCATAACGCCATAATAATGACTACAATGATAATAATATCATAAAAAAAAGCAAGCAAGTTCTTTAGGCTAAAGTTACCCTGATGTTAGAGTACAGGCCGCCCGAAGGCCTCTGACATGGCTTGACGGTTATTTTTACAGAACAAACAACCGGAGCCTACAATTTTACGTGTCATCCGATCCAAGGTAGCGTACAGTTGTAAATGCCATCCGCGGTCGGGTGACCGCGGATGGCATTTACAACTGTACGCTGATGGTCGTATCGGATGGGTATCCGAAGACTGACGTTATCATCCGTTGCTTAACATCGGTGATCGGTTACGAACACCTAGTTATGCTACGTTGTGAACGTTACAATCCTAGAATCTATCCGTCGTTTAAATAAACACTCTGTATATTATTAGTAGTGTATCGTGCGTGTCGTTATGAGTAACGGTAGCTTACAAAAAAAAATAGTTACGATGAGCTGAGTTTCGTAATTTCCTTGCGTTTAGTATTAATGTGATAAATGGCAAGTGTTGACTGTTTAAGTGCTAGAATTATAGGTAAACTAGCGCCTCGTGGTTTACCCGTAGTTCCACAGGAACCGTTTTTATTTTTTCGGGATGAAGGGTATCCTATACTCTTTTCTGTACTCCTGATCGGTTGATCTATGAGAAGATGTTCGATTGAGTAGTTAAAGCGTGAAAGCGCGACAACAAACAAACTCACTTTTGTATTTGTGATAGGTATTAGGAGAGCAGCATCAATACAGTCTTTTATGTCCGCAGGGACACCAGCTTACCCTACATCGAGGGTGATGGAGCCGTTATGCACCACGCTAGCTCAGTGCGGGTTGGTGGATGTCACATGTCTTGCGAATTATTCTTGTAGGAGATATCGGTTTCTTGCCGATGTTTTAGCTTCACCGTTAGAGCACGTGTCAAAAATATTGATAAAAAAAAACTGGATTTGCGATTTCGTAGCATACGTGGCTACGAAAATACGCGTAGCAAATTGCATGTGCTCTTTTCGTAGCCAGCAAATCTTTGCTACAGCGTTCTGGCTGGCCATTGTCTGATTTTAAATGCCAAGATTTTGGACCCAACTATCTTCGTTTGCTATTAATTAAGTTTAAGAAATACCTAGTTACAAAAAATGCAGTTAGTGAAGTTACTGAATGTTTTTGTCTGTTTTTTTAGGACACATTGTAATGTTTACTGAACTTTTGTATAGTTATCTTCAGTTAATTCACCAGAAAAAATTACAGCTTACTTTTTACAAGTAAGTTCAAGTAAGTAAAAACACACAACTGCTTAAAAAAAAAACATCACTTTACTTGCTATGTGGTGAGGTGTGAGCTGAAAAGCTGTACGTTTCGCTTGGCAGCAAATATATTGGATGGCTCGTACTTTTGAATCCCTCGCTACGCTCAAGACTCTATATTTGACCCTAGAATCCTTCGCTTTCGAAGAGTTAAATACAAGTGCTCGCACCAAAAACAACTTTGCAGCCTTGCATAACAAATAACTATTTCCTCAATGTTCGGGGAACTGGAAAAACGGCCATTAGAGTAATATAGGTAGTTGTCAAGTCTAGAATACAACGGACCGCATTAATACTTCATTACACCCAGTCCACCGTGACGGGTTCAGTGGACCAGCTGCAGTGTAAAAGTATAGATATTAGAGTCAAGCGGAAATAATGGGTTATCTTTGATATTCAGGGCTTTGGTGAGAGTGAAGTAGTCGCGTGTAATGATAGGATCGGTACTGATTGGTTTGGTTGGAACAAGGTTTTGCTGTGGCTTTACCTTCGAAATTAAACCGTGAAATTTTTGAAAATCAAATTTCGAACTTTACTTTTTTATTATTTAACTGGTTAGTGACAAATTACCAACAACTTGGTTTAACTTGGGTCAGTCCTCTTTGGGTTTTGGGTCAATTTTGCTATCAACAGTGAGGATTAAGAGAATAGATTTGTTTAAAGTTAAAAGTTTGTTTGTATGATTTAGTTCAAAACTAAGTGAATTGAGTTTGACAGATATCCGTCAAATTTGATATCGCATGTAGATTTTAATTATCAAGGGAAGATGGGTGGGATTTTAATTATCAAGGTAAGGGCGAGGCTACGAGGCTGCGATGCGAAGATGCATTGCAAAATTTTCATTGTACCAGAAAACTGTCCATTGAGGCCTGAAAAAATTAAACCGGATATAAGATGCGGACGCGGCGCAGATAAGGTTCATACGTGATGCCGACGAGTTTAAAAGCGTTCAAACTTTGTGTGATGTATGATGTAATGTATGAGCCGCGCGGCGCAGACACGCCGCTTCAAGTTTTCACGTCTGAAAATTGTGTCCATGCCGCACACCCCCTTAAGTCCGGTACAACGGTCCCAACGGTTACCGTCGGTTACAACGTGTTGTTTTGCATTTCCGCGGAATTTGTAGTGGTAGATAAAATACATTGGCAAAGCACGAACAAACTATAAATAAATAATAAATAAATTCGGGACACTCCCTGACCTGATATTTTTAAATACATACTTGTACATACATAGAACCAGACATAGAACAAACACTATGGGGCCTTCTTGAAGTCCCCATAGAAAAAAAACCGCTGTTCTAAACAAAAAATTCGTTGATCGTCGACAAAATGTTTGGAACAACTGCTTTTTTTTCGATTTCCAAATTGCCCAATAGTTTATTCGTTCTCTGCTAATGAAGTATACGAGTAACTACCTCTACAAGTTCCGCGGGAATGCAAAACAACATGTTGTATAATTCGCGCCTTATACTGGCAGGTAGCCCAGGTTCGTCATATCGCAGATTTTACGGTGCGACATCACATCTGTGTTTTGCGACGTCGCCGTCGATGTCTGTCGTAGATTTTTATGGTATGTCTTCGCACAAGAGTGTTGTAGCCTCGCTCATTAAAATAATTTCAAAATTAATCTGATTGTTTACGCCTTTCAATTCTAATAATGTTTTTATAATCATTTTATAAACTTCTTTAATCAGATGGTTATTTTATTTTATAACCCATTACGGAAGATAAAATTAATCTTTGATCTTTGTACGTCATATTAAATCAACCAAGGTGAAAGTACCTTTATGTGCAATTTCCAATTTTAGTAAACTACTAAAAACATCTAATTTTTTAGTAGTTTACTAAAATTGGAAATTGCACATAAAGGTACTTTCACCTTGGTTGATTTAATATGACGTACAAAGATCAAAGAATCATCAGAATCAGATAGAAGAAAACATCTAATTTTCTTCACCAAATAACATTACGATTTTGCGAGTTTGGAACAAAAATTGGTTGCCATATTTTTAGTATTTTATTTCCAGATACTTAAAAAGAGTATCAATTAGTAGATTATTGAGCTGAGAACTTATCTAGCAAGTCAGCAATGCACAAGAAGTTTCGTGCGTAATGGGTTTGATGAAATAGAAATTTTAACGACATTACTAGAGAGTCACTTTTTGTGTGTTAATAAACGACTTCATGTCTGCCAATCAGTTAATGGTATTTCGCTTTTATGTTTACATAGATACTAGCTCATTTGTGCGCGGCTTTGCTCGTGTTTTATGATCATTTGATTTGTTGTTTCATCATCATCGTGTATCATCATCATTTGATTGTTTTTTTTTCTATTTCTATTATTAAAAAAGTTTTTCATTAGACCGTAGTTCTGGAGATTACGTAGTAGTAGGTGCGTACGATTATGTGGTATTAGGTAGGTTTCTAGTATTTTTTTTCAAAAAAACGTATACCTGAGGAATGCACCAAAGTCGCCGACACCCGCTGACGTCATGTCAAAGACTATTATGTTTGTTGACAGTCGGCGTTATGTTTGTTGACGTGGGAAGCCATAATAAGAAAAAAAGCCGCACACATCATATTGGCAGGCTGTGTCTAAGGGTCGCCGACTTTGGTGTGTGGACTCCTTAATGTTACATCAAATTATGAATCTGCTAGCTAAAAAGTAACTTTACTAAAAGAAAAACCAAAAACACGACTTCAAAATGTTGTACCCTATGTAACTTCTAGTATCAAGACAATTCAAATGACACCTCACTTGTCGAAATCCATCAAGCTGTTTAGGCTGTAGGGCGTGCCAAAGAAACTTCATACAAACATACCTACATACATACATACATACACTCGAATAACACAACCATCCTTCTTCGCAGTCGCCTAAAAATAAAAACACTCTGGAATGTAACAAGCCTATTATAATCACATGTTTCGGGCCAAACGTAAAATATTAACAACGCATGAAAACATTTGCATGTCTCACGTATGATTTGTATTGCGTGAAGAAACGAAGTGCTAAAGCGTTTGCAATTGTATTTAAAGTCATTGCACTCAACGTCATTATCGTTATTGAGGAATTGTAGTGTAATAATAGGTATCTGTTAAAGTTAAGAATTATTATGACATAATGTCTTTGTATATGAATGAAATGAATGTCTTAAAATGTAAAAGGCGACTGTAATATGCGATGACTTCCAAATTGTTATGCAAATTCCGATATTCGTTGTTATTTACGAGTGAACGATTAATTTTGATGATTTTGGCTTTCATACCAATGAGCATTACATGCTTATCAAATATTAGTATCAGTAGGTTTAATGTTTAAGATCAAACTGTTTACAATCATAATCATCTTTAGCTTCGAATAAACAACTGCTGCGTTTGAATTTTTCCTTTTGTGCTTTTGTATTCCCTTCGCATTCATCTTCGTAAAGGTACTTTCCGGGTACCGAGATGCTTCGTCCTAGATTGACCTCATTGGAAAATGTCAACTTAACATACTATATTGGGTCACCGTCACCATCTGATCTGCATCTGACCTGATCTGCCGTAGGAAAACTTACTTGTACTTTCTGATGGACACTTCAAAAGTATCTTCAACTAGCTGTGACCCGCGGTGTTACCCGCGGCTAAAAAGTGGCCTATGTGCTAATTCAAGGTATAACTGTACAAGCTACCTTTATAACAAATTTCACGAAAATCTGTCAATCCGATTGCGCATGAAGTAGTAACAAATAAACACACACAATTTTTTGAATATTTTTTTTTTTAAGATTATGCTATGCCACTCGGCAATTAACTTGCTTTTTAAACTGTAAAAAGCTGAAAACCCACCTGAAAGTGATCGTCTTGATGCTACTTGCTCCACGAACCCTTCAGGTTTCTCAATGATCGGTTCCTCATCATCACTATTATCCAAAGCCCTCCTCTGGAACTCCTCATTCCGTATCAGCGGTATAGTCACAGGCATGAACCTCGCCTGCCTCTGCTGACCCCCGGTTGAATTACTTTTCTCTTTGGAAATTGAATAAAAATTGCCAGGGAAAAGTATGTGTGGTTTGTATTTCACGTCATCCTGTGTATAGTATGCGTTCTTCTCGACCTGCTGTTCCACCTTCAAAGGTATGGCTCGAGGTTTGAAAGCGTATCTAGCGTAGGGAAGCCTAGAAGAAGCATCGTAGCTTGAAGGCTGGATTACGATAGAGGCACTAGTCACGTTCACCACCGAGGACCCATCACTGTTGGAAGCACTGGACAGCGACCAGAGCTTGGTCAACTTGTTCTCATAGTCCTCATTAGCCGCAGACAAAGTCACCACAGCGAACCACAACACTATTAAAGTCTGACACTTCATGATTCCGTACTAATGTGTTCCAATTCACTTTCTTCAGTAACTTATTACCCCCGCCTCGACATTTTGTTGCAAGCGATCGCGTAAAACTGAATCACTATCGTAACTTGACGTTATATTTATACATGTGTAGTTAAAGTTGCGTTTTTCCCGGCGGGACACGGTTGGACGGGCAAGCTTCCTTGGGTGGCTCACAATTCCGATATGGGTGAAACACAAGTCACAAAAGTAAAACCAGTGGCACGCGCCGCTTCTTCCGTTAATGGTACTAGACTGATTCGGTTTTCTCCGATAGAGGGGTAATTTGACTCGTTAGCGTCATTATGGCCATTTTCATGTTCATATTTCGTCTTTTGAGCGGCTTAATTTGGGATTGAGATTTTGCTGTCATTCATAGGGTTATGCTCTTAACATAATCAGATGAAAAAAGTTATCCCATTTGCAGTTGCTAACTTAGCGTGGTAATGCCCGTGCGATAAAAATAAAATTCACTTGCTAACTATCTAACTGCTGCTACACTATCCAAGTTTAGTATGCTAGCTCACAGCTTACTGCAAATTGGATAATATAATGACAGCTTTATTAGTTCGTACAAGTCTTGTGGCTAGCCTTTTTTACCCAACTGCGTAAGAAGGAGGGTTATGTGTTTCGAATGTATGTATGTATGGTGTGTGTATGTATGTATGTTTGTATGTATGTATGTGTGCATGTATGCATGTATGTATGTATGTATAAGGTTTCTTTGGCACGCCCTACAGTCTAAACAGCTTGATGGATTTCGACATGTGAGGTGTGATTTAAATCGTCTTGATAGTGGAAATGACATAGGGTGCAATATTTTGCAGCCAGGTTTTTTGTTTTTGTTAATTATGATTATTTTACTTTTTTTCCTCATTTTCTGCTGCTTTTTGCCGCTGAACAGTGTGGGGTTGCCCAAATTTCATGACCTACTAAAAATACCTGCGATGGCCAGCCTTGATGCTTGTTAAGGAGTTCCGGGATCTCCACCGCCATACGGATGTGGCCAGCCTTGCTGTCAGAGTTTCAGGTCGCTACCAAACAACAAACAAAAAATATTAAATAGCGCTGCTTTGAACCTGTGTTGTTTTATTGTCAAAGCAGCGCTGGTAAACAATTAACTTCAACAATTATCATGTATCCGTAATGTAGCGTGCATAAACCATTGCTAGCAGCGTTTGTACAGTTGCATTCATAATCAAATTAAAATCAGCTAAATTTTTAAGGATTTAATTTTTGAAATGTCTATACAAACAGATTGTGATGAAAAGTTTGCCATAATATGTGGTTACACACTCAATGCACTAGTGAGCATAAACGCTTACCGATAGCTGAATCAGACTATTAAATCCGACTTTCGGATAGACAAAATCAAACGTATACTCATGCCAGTCCTGAGGGCCTACTATGACTTCTTAAATCTTATTGCCATGATGGTAACGTTTTGATAAGGATTACGTATCGCCGCACAATAAGGTCCATGGTCGCACAGCGTCGAAACAAAACGTTACTATCATGGCAATAATTTGTAATGGTAGGCCCACTGGCCTTGCTGTGCCACCTGCCTCGGTCCTGCGCCAATTTGGTCAAGTGGCCTTATTATTTACCTACCTGTAATATTATAGTAGTAATAATAGTATTCAGACTCGTTACAATTTTGTTCCTTGGTCCAAATTTGTAAGTCAAAGCCCAAACCTAAGTCCAAATCATTTGAATTTGGACTTAGATTTGGACTTGGACTAAGTCCAAAACTCTACCTAAGTCCAAGTCCAAGTCCAAGTTGTTGTTTGTTTCGGTCCAACAAAGAAAACTACATTTAGCAGTCACTTAGACCATAAAACCACTGCTTTGACCTGCGATTATAAAGCTCCGTTTTCACTGAGACAGAGTTGAACGAAGCGCAGCTAAGCGGTACAAAAATTGACCAATTACAATGCTTTAAGTGGAGCGGAGGTTACAAGTAATGTGATTGGTCAATTCGTGCACCGCTGAACTCCGATGACCGATCCACTCTGCTCTGCCTCAATGGAAACGCAGCAATCAAATCAATATCATCACTACGTGAGCGCGACAAATGGAAGCGCGAATGACGCTAGTGTGACATATTTGAACTGCTATACACCGAAGATTAAATGTACGCTAGTGTGACACACAAAGGCAGATAACAAACACTGCCGCCGCATCCCACTGCGGTGTGCGGAGCGACAAAATTCGTATTGCGCTTCTTTGCACGAAGACGCGGTGTCAGTGTGTTTCACCCTGCGGTTTTTGTACACAAATCGGGATTTTACAGCCAAAGTTAAGATCCACATCACCGCACACCGGAGCTGTTTCTAATGCAGTGTGATTTGTTCCTAATGGTCGACATCACTTTATGGAATCACAGATTCAGAACTGCACGATAAACATTAAAGTCTTAGGACGACAAAATATAGATTATTGACCGATGTAGAAAGATGATTTGCAATTGCTATATCTAATTGTTTTTTACGTAGGTAATATATTTTTACTTTTACCAAGGAACCCAAACAAACTGTAAAATTTTCATGGGTTCATCATGAGGTGAACCCATGAAAACCTTTTCTTTTGTAACATCTACATTATTTAGAAGAAGAGAGAGAATTATTTGAGTTTACAATTTTGTTTAACTACTCATTTGTTTAAAAGTACTTACAGGAGGTAACAGGGTATCATAAACTAATAGGCGTCTTTTAGTATCTACTTGCTATTTTGGTAACATAAAGAGATATAAATTCAAGAGTCCCATCTTACCTCTGGACGACCGACGCTCTGTTGTAATGTCATAATTATTGTAGTCATTACGCCACAATATTTTGAAGCTGACAGTACATATAAGTATAATCATTACAGAGTAATTAAACGATAAACTCTACTGCTTGTGACTATCAAGACAAAGGCAATCGACTTTTACCTTAGTTTTTGATCAAGATAGAGCTAGGCTTGGAAAAAAATGGTTCTAATTACTTGGTAAAGTGCGTGTCAGACAATAAGTGGGGCTTAAAAGAAGATTGACAAGGGGGAAAGCATTTTTTTTTAAATGTAGAATAGGCGGCGTTTGACCACCAACTCGCCTGGTGTTAAGTGACGTTGTGGTCTAAGATGGAGCACGACGACCTAAAGTACTTATTCACTCTAGCCTTGAAGTTTTGTAGAGTGAAGAAGTACAAAGACAGCAGTTGAGTAAGGCGCTACAAGTGCGCTACTGCTCAGACCCGTCTTCGGAACGGTTACACCGGACTACATCCCGAAACACGACTAGGTCATTTCACGGCATGACTTGGTCCGGTGGGTGGTAACTAGCCACGGCCGAAGCCTCCCACCAGAGTTTGCTACCCGGTTAGCACTACCCCGGGAACACGTGTAGGGAATCAGAATAGAGTAGAGTTTTTGCGGTCGAAGTGGCAGGCCACTTAGCTGAGCCGTCGTGTGCGGACCATGGGTGTCCAGACACGGGTGCTGTCTGGCGCCCACTGGCTGAATTGGTCCCCGAGGTAGATGATGAGAATGCGACCGATTCATCGTCATTGGAAGGCGGAGCGCAAGCTCAGGCTAAAGCCCGTAAGGGTTAGCGCTGTCGGAGCCACGGAATTATGCAAAAGCGCCCCCGTAACCCCGACATTAATTTAGCGTAGATATGTTTTTTTTTGTGGGTAGACCGCCAGTGGTGCGACTCACTCATAATCAACCCTTGCCATCCCCGGGGCGGTGGTGAAGTCCTTAGAGGATTTTCCCTAGGTTTAAAATAAAAAGAGGGGGAAGGAGGGAGAGAGCAAAATTACTTCACGCTCGAACTAATGAACTGATTTGATAAAACTTGGTATGGATGTAGGTTATATAAATATAGTCTACTTTTTAAGCACAGGTATCACCGCGGGGTGCAACTAGTAGGTATTTCATTATCGTACGTATTCGTTACGCCACTCAGCATATGCACCTACATGTTTTATCCCTGGTTACTGTCGATTTTAATGACATTGCGTAGAAAAACTGAAGCTACTCGAGCATTTCTCTTTCTTCGCCGCGCAAGTCGAGGTTAATCCATACTTACTATTGTATAGCTTTGGAATAGTTAAGACAGTGTTTTGTCTTTTTCGATAAAGCTAAAAAAATTTAAAGAAAGTAAAATAAAAAGTACTGTTTAACTATTCCTTGTTATTTATACACAAAGTTTATTGCTAAATGGGACAGTGTATTGTCTTTACTAGCTTTTGATTTTTAACTAGATAAAAAAAATATGTTTAACAATTCTGAGGCTATACAACGTTGATTAGTGAGGGGCTTAGATTCATTAAAAAAAAATTACGGGACGGTCTCTCGACCCTTAACTAAGCAAAGCTTGTACTATAGCTGCCCGATATTGATATGCATTGGCACTTACGTATATATTTTTAAATACATACTTAAATAGATGATTTAAATTCGATGATAGCCTGGTATGCGATGATAGCCTAGCTAGAGAAGGCCTGCCTCTCAAGCCAGAGGGAATGGGTTCTGTCCCAGCCAACTGCACGCACCAATTTATTCATTGTGTGAACATAGTATGTGCGTATTGAATGTCATCTGCTACTTGACTGGCGCCAGGTTTAGCGACAGGCTCGCCCCCGGTCTTATTTGGGACTGAATATCTTCCGGAGAAGTGTGGGTGCTTGCATTACAACTCTGCCTCCCCTTCGGGGGAAAGGCGTGACGATGTTATGCTATGTTATTTAAACTGGTAAAATTATAAGTAACACTTAGAAAAATAACAAACACAAACATTCTTCTCATGAATTTTTTCTCTACGTGGGAATCGAATCGACGTCTCCAAGCTCAGAAGGCAGGTTCACTACCAACTGAGCCACTGAGTCAGTTCCAACTTGCTGTTCGGTTAAAACTAACAAACACAACGCTCCTAACAATGCTCCTATTTTGTCTATTTACCTATAGTGTTCGTGCTTATCACCCATTTAACACATTTCAAACCTTATAAGTATTGTTTTAATACTTTCATTTACTTGAAGCAAAATAGCAACTGTGTACAGAAAAACCTAATTCCAATCACACATAGCGTTGCGTTGATATAACTGTTAATACTGCAATCAAAACACGCGCGGAAACGCTACACTGCACTTCCATGTGGTCTAGTCAAACGATGCGATGCGGTTTTTGCGCTTGCTCGCTTCGTGGACGAAGTTTTAATTGTTATCCCAACTGCCGCCAGTGGGGCTCGTTGGATCTTTAAAAAATAATCATATTTTTTGGTGTTTTGTCATTATAATGTAATTATATACCTCTAGTTAAGCTGTGTTACATTGTAAAAAATGGTTGTAAGTGGTGGTAAAGTCGGTTTACGGACGATAGTTTAACATGACAACGTCATAACAAAACATTGATGAAATGATTGCATACTTTTACGAATAAATCGCTCTTGTAGCGCTCTCGCTCCGATCGTAACGTAACAATGAACATAACGGGACAATGAGCGTAACGGGACAATTAGTCATCCTTTTTTGTGTTAGCAGCCGGCGTTCATCGATTTATTAGACGTTGTCGCGTCAAAAATATCAAAAATTGGTTTTCCATGTGAGAGTTCTATCGGTTTGACTGTAGTTTGCACCAGTGGTAACAGTTTGGTGGTGGTCGTTGGCCCAAAAAATAAATTTAGGTCCTAACAAAAAAGGGACTAAATATTGTTCTAACAACCACAACTGGTGGCCGTTTTGGTGGTAGTCGTTGGGAGTGAGCCGTCTTTCCGCTACGGTAATCGCCTGAAACGTGCCACTCCGAGCATGGTATAATAAATAATAATATACTCCGCCAGGTATAGCATTCAGCAACACGTAGTGACGTCAATCGGTGCTAAAGGAAGACCGAAATAAGTCATTTACAACATGTTCGAAAGAGACGGATGACGATGACGTCTTTACGTGTTGGCTGAATGCTAGACCTTGTTTATTTGGATTATGACTGCGGGTATTTTATTTTGTTCTGTGACTACGGCATTGTAGGCACATTTTAAAACTTGTATGGCGTACACACTTAAAGTTACTATACGGAAAGATGACATGAAAAATGAATTAACGGAAACACACTAACATCCTTAGCAATTGATTGCCTCTGTGACTCAGTTGGTAGTGAACCTGCCTTCTGACCTTGGGAGCGTGGGTTCGATTGCCACCCAGAGCAAACATTTATGTGATGAACATTTGTGTTTGTATCTGTTCTATTTATGTAAGTATAAAAAAAAAAATATCAGTCTCTGGCAGCCATTGTACAAGCTTTGCTTAGTTTGGGGTCAGACGACCGTGTTTTAGTGTCCCGAATATTTATTTTATTAATATTTAATAAACGTTGCATAACTTCGGAATAGTTATACAGTATTTTGTCTATTTCAATCCAGTAAAAAAATTTGAAGGTACAAAAAAGACAAAACACTGTCTAACTATTCTGAGGCTACACAACGTTTATTGCTAAAAGGTACGATTCAT
Source organism: Peribatodes rhomboidaria (assembly GCA_911728515.1). NCBI lineage: Eukaryota > Metazoa > Arthropoda > Insecta > Lepidoptera > Geometridae > Peribatodes > Peribatodes rhomboidaria. The sequence goes on from OU452190.1 coordinate 8,790,153, forward strand.
CATCCTGCCTTGCAGTTCTGCTTGCAGGATATAGCTCGCACACCATCCTGCACGTATGCACGTGGAGAATGATAGGCAGGATGAAGCCGCACGCGATGCAGCATGCGATGCAGCATGCGACAACATTCACCATCCTGCATGAAGCGACAATGACGTGCAGTATGCTAGGCAGGTTGGTAAATGGTTAGGTTAACCTTGAGCGAGTAGATGGTCATAAAATACTTTTAAATATCTTGTCTTTTATATTTTTGCATTTTAATTTTCTGTAAACATTTCAAATTGCATTGACAAGATTTAGTAAATTGCTTGTTTTACTAAGGTCAACTTAAATGTTTTTTTTATAATTTTGCCTAAATAATTAGGTACCAAGTAGCTACATTTGTTTGGACATTGTTAAGTAGTTTTTTGCTGTTAGTGTACGTAGGACTGGATATAACGACATAAAGAGAAGGCACACGTTTCTAAAGCGGCACTATACTCCGCTTCGCGTCGTCGCAGTTCATTGTGTGGCTAGGTCCTTACTCATTTAGGTAATCAACATCAACATTCAACAATTCCGTAAGCAAATTAGAAAAGCGGAATAAATCGTTAGTCGATTGTCTCTGAATAACAATTATTAAGGTAATCAAATAGATTATGAAAATTGATTAAGGTAGGGTTGATTAGTAAATAAGAATGACTTGACACTTTCAAACACTAAATATTAGAATCCCTTGTCCTTGAAAACTAAGAAGCCATGACAGCCTAGTTGTAGAAGGCCTGCGGGTTCGAACTCAGCCGACGGCACGCACCAATTTGTTCATTATGTGAACGTATGTGCGTATTGTATGTCATCTGCTACATGACTGGAGCCCGGTGTATGGCGACAGACTTGCCCCCTGTCACATTTGGGACTGAATATCGTGCGGTTAAATGTGGGTGTTGTATTACACCTCTGCCAGCCCCTTCGAGGGAAAGGCGTGACGATAATATGTTATATTCTGAAAACTAAGAAGTCAATGTCTAATACAAACTTAAAGCTATTCTTCACTATTAGCTTATTAAAAATAAAAAGAAATATTAGCTTATTAGCTTAGCTTATAAGCGAATATTTCGTTATGAGTAGTTTAAAACTAGTTAAGTCAGGACTTAAGCAATTCTTACATTTAGTGCAAGTGATCATTACAGTTTTTGTTTTAGTATTTTGTGTTTTCTAACACCTTTGGATTTTCTCGCAGCTAGTTTGTTATTGCCTGTCCGTTTCTTCATAATAATGAACATCTAAAGCCGGCTTCAAGCTATTGCCGCGAACGCGTGCGAAAGCGCCGATACGCTGTTCCTATTGTTCAAAAACCTTTTAACAACCAATAGGAACACTTTTGCGAGCGTTCGTGAAGATAGCTTATAACCGACTTAAAAGAAACGGATAATAGGGAAACCTACATGCCTGCACGCCTAGCATGCGCGCGCGACGAAACTGTTCTTGTCACTTTTTGTCGTGTTAGAACGTGACAAGGATATGTGTGAACATACGTTTGTCTCGATAAAAAGAGTAGACAAACCGTTGTCTCGTGGCACATGCTAGGTCTGCTCAAGCCTTAGACAAGTTGCAGTCGCTTCGAAGCGATGCTGTTTCTAGAATAGCTAAAGCTGAAAAGCTAGCTGCTGATTGGACGAGTTGACATTAAGATCACTTAACATTTTCAAAGCTCGTTTATCGTCCAATCAGCAGCTGACGTTCGAGCGTTTGCAATTCTAGAAACAGGATCCCTTGGAGCTATTGCAACTTATCTAGAGCCCCCGGATCAGCTACTCAATAACCTCCTTAGCAATAGAAGTTGTTGATAGCCTCGGAATAGTTAGACAGTTTTTTGTCTTGTTCGTTCCTTTAAATTTGTGAACTGGATCGAAAAAGACAGAACACTGTGTAACTATATCGAGGCATTACAACGCTTATTGCTAAGGGAGTAAATTATATCATCATCATATCAGCCCGGGAGACGTCCACTGCTGGACAAAGTCTTCCCTCAATGATCTCTACAAAGATGGCCCTGCGCTGCCCGCATCCAACGGCTATCCGCGACCTTCACCAGATAGTCAGTCTACCTTGCGGGAGGCCTTCCCACGCTTCGTCTTACTGTTCGAGGACGCCACTCGAGAATCTTTCTACTCTATTGGCCGTTGGTTCTACGAGCGATGTGCCCTGCCCACCGCCACTTCAGTTTGGCAATTCTATGGGCTATGTTGGTTACTTTGGTTCTTCTGCGGATTTTATCATTTCTGATTCGAGCTCGTAGGGTAACTCGGAGCATAGCCCTCTCCATTGCTCTTTGAATGACCTGAAGGCTTGAATTTTGAATTTTGGCTGTGAATGATGAGGCCCATTGGAACCAATCACGTCTCAGTGATAAGACTTTCGACTTGAGACACAGTGATATTTGGGACGAGAAGATGTTCCGCAGCTTCCCGAATGCTGCCCAGCCGAATCGGATTCGACGATTGACCTCCTTCACGAAGTTGGACCTACCTAATTGGAATGATATATGTGATGTGATGGATATGGTGGAAGGGAGCCTAAGTTTGGTGGAAATTAGGCGAGGGAAATTTACAATTATAGCGTCGTGAAGAAAATAAGTACCAAAATCATAATTTTGATTATTTATTTTTACATTCAGGCACAGAGTCATTTGATAATAAATAGTAATAAATTACTTACATTTTAAATCTTAAATCTAAAATAAATAAATTGCCTTTTAATAAAAAGTACCAGAAATTGCCCTTTGAGGGCAATTATTTTTACAATAAACAAACCACCGATACTAAGCTTTATGAATTAAATAATCATAAATTATGTTAATACATTTACAGGCATGATGACCATTTTAAGTAAACAGAAAAATCAATTATTAGAATAAGAATCAAACATTATTAAGACAGATATCTAAGACAAGCCGCCGCACTCAGCGACATTACTAAAACTATTAATAAGTAAAGGTTTCCTTTGGAAATGTCCTGAGGGATAGTTTAAATAATAATTAACAATGATACATACGGCGGTTAGATTAAGATTAAGAAAAAGTCTAGATAGGTTACCATACCTAGTGAAAAAAAAAATAGGAAAGAGATATTTGAGAAAAGTATTTTCAAATAATGTGTAGTAAATTAATTAAATGCAATTAAATCAAGTATAGTGAAAAAAATTTAGGTAATTAACACTTCCCCACTAATATGATAAAATCGAAAGTAGATCTGTCTGTCTGTGTATTTTTGTAGCCTTTTCACGTCTAAACAGCTGGACAAATTTTGATGAATATTGATAATCAGTTGCAATAAATCACGAGGAAAGTATTTGGATACTATTTTCTGAATAAACGCGAACGAATCGTGGGTAACTGCTAGTATCGAATATAATTACAAATTTTCTAAAAGAATCGCAAACCAAAAACTGAGCAGACTGATTTCCATTAGGAAAGTCCGAAGACTTATTTTTAGTCTAATGCTGGAAGTATAATGTTCAGGTTTAGAGAGATGTAGAGATTTAAAGTGGAAAATGAAAAAAATAAGAAGTTAATTAAATAGATAAGAAACAAGATAAAATAGGTAAACCATAAGTTTAAGTATAGACTGTAAAATCTGAAACGGTGGTACAAAACCCTTACAATATTTAAACTATTGTGTTATCTACTGCAAAGATTTTTAACAAGTAAACTAGATTGATCATTTTAAACATTTTTAGAATGATTAATCCAGTAGGTATTGTCCAAGACAATAACACATTATATTCCATTTAGACTCTAAAATAATTTGAATCTGACGAACATCGCATTTGTGCTAAGTTTCTTACAGTCATTTCGAAAAAAAAAAGTATTGTTCCTAGTTCTTACAATAAACGGCGTATGAAAAAAGTCTGGCCTATTTTTTGATTAAGACAAGCTCTTTATACGTACATTTATGTATTAATAGTATATATTAATAACTTTCGAACATAATGTCACTGAAACACATTCGTCTTAACCCTCTTTCGAAAATTTAAAGCCCGATTGCAGGAAATACAAGAGTTCAAGTTTTAAACGTAGGATTATAATTTAATTCTGAGTTATATAACTCAGAATTAAATTATAATAAAAATGTAATTCAATTGTGTCACCTCAAAGTTAGTGTCTTAACTCTTGGTAATGCACAACGATTTATCAGTTTAGCCTGTGATGAGCAGTAACTCGGGCTTTTGCAAGTGGCCCTTAATAAAATAAACTGATTTTAAGCTTTCCTAAAAGCAACAGAAATAAGTTTAGGAAACACAATTTTTTTTTAAATAGCTTACGAACAAGGCATCAATAAATCTCACATAAAATTCAGGTTTTTTTTGTTCAGACATCTGTTTCAAGCTCCCTCATAATTTAAGTAAGCACGTCCTAATTATCTTACAAGTGAGTCAAGTAAGAAACACACGACCTAATTTTCTTACAGGCGACTTTAGTCAGCATCAACCTTCTAATTCAATCACAAGCGACTTAACTCAGAAACAAACGTCCTAACTCACTCACAAGCGATTTAAGTAAGAAGAAACACACGACCTAATTCTCTTGCAAGCGATCTTAGTGAGAAACAAACCTCCTATTTCTCTTACTAGCGACTTAAGTACGTCCTAATTTTCTTACTGGCGACCTAAGAACAAATCAGTCCTGATCTTTCTTATAAGCGTTATAAGCGAGATCAGACGAACGTCGCTCCCAGCCGCCGCTGCTTCCTCCAGAAGACCAGCCACTGCTGCTGCCGCCACCGTAGCCACCTCCATGGCTGTGGCTGTCGTGGCCGCCACCGCCGCCGCCGCCACCACCCTTCATGCCCATCAGCTTCTTCAGGACCATGATTCCGGAGAGGAGGAGGGCAATCTGGAATTTAAAAAAAGAGCGGTGTTACTCATCTTTATCATCATATTAAAGATAGGCCAATTTTAGTCATAATTTGTTATCTTCTCAGCCAGAAGACGCGGGACAATGGTTTTCCCAAATAATCTCCACAACGACCGGTCTTACGCTGCCCGCATCCGGCGATTTCTCGAAATTTTAGTGAAATTATTACAAGAACCTGGATGACCGAGCTTTGCTCGGTATTTTTTTTTTTTAATTGTGTTTTTTGGAAAATAAACAATATATTTTAGTCTAACCTCAAAGCGAACACTCATTGACTTCGTGTTACTTAACAACACCATCTGCTATTGTGTCGTTAAAGCAATTAGTTGCTCACAAAAAATCTTATACCTTTAAATGAGCAATTCTTGTATATATATATATATATAATTGGAATCTCGGAATCGGCTCCAACGATTTTCATACAAATTAGTATATAGGGGGTTTCGGGGGCGATAAATCGATCTAGCTAGGAATCATTTTTAGAAAATATCATTTTATTCGTGTTTTATCGATAATCAATCTCAACTGAAAAATATGACTCTTCCTGACATCTATTGGCGAATAATAATACTACTATTTTTTGTGAGCAACTAATTGCTTTAACGACACAACAGCAGATGGCGTTGTTAAGTAACACGAAGTCAATGAGGGTTTGCTTTGAGGTTAGACAATTTAAAAATAAAAAAAAATACCGAGCAAAGCTCGGCCATCCAGGTACTAGTATTATTATTCGCCAATAGATGTTAGGAAGAGTCATATTTTTTAGTTGAGACTACTCAAACGCCTCCTTTTTGTTATTTTTCTTCCAAGTTTAATCACGAATAAAATGACATTTTCTAAAAATGATTCCTAGCTAGATCGATTTATCAGCCCTCGAAACCCCCTATATACTAAATTGTATGAAAATCGTTGGAGCCGATTTCGAGATTCCAATTATATATATATATATATATATACAAGAATTGCTCATTTAAAGATATAAGATTTAAAAAAAAAACGTTTGAACAGACACAGAAGGTACGCGGCTGACGCATACTAGTTCTAATCGTTGAACTGTAAGCCCCAGTTGTTTGTTCTATTACAGCAATCGTCAAAACCATGTCGGAGGTTCTCGGGCGGCCTAGTAACTCTGCCACTCTAGCCTCTCTGACTAGCCACTCGGCCTAAACGGACTTGCTTACTGTTTACTATAGCTCTCTCTCTCTCTCTCTCTCTCTTTCTCTCTCGCTCTCTCTCTTACGCAACTCTTACAGAACTAAGAGAAAAAAACTAACAAGGACTGGTTGAAAAAATTGCGTAACGAATAATTTTGTTCTAGTTTAATCTCAAAACGTATAAAAGTTAGTGTTTGTTCACTTTTATCTCTGACAGACGTATGTACTTACTTGGAATTACTTATCAAATAGAGCATAGGGGGGCTACCATGAATCTTATCGATATGATGGTCGCGTTTTATTTTCGACGCTGCGCGATCGCGAATCGTATCGCCGCGCAATAAGGTCCATGGTCGCGTTGAATACAAAACGTGACCATCACAGCAATAAGATAATCAAGGTAGGATATCAAAACTAGCTGCGCGCCGCGGTTTCACCCGCCGTTAAAAAGTATCCTATGTGCTATTCTAGACTATAATCTATCTCTGTGCCAAATGTCATCCAGATCTGTTTAGCCGTTCTGGCGTGAAAAAGTAACAAACATCCATCCATCCATTCTTACAAACTTTCGCATTTATAATATTATATAGTAGGACAAGCTGCGCCCCGCGGTTTCACCTGCGGTTAAAAAGTATCCTATGTGCTATTCTAGACTATAATCTATCCCTGTGCCAAATTTCATTCAAATCTGTTCAGCCGTTCTGGCGTGAAAGAGTAACAAACATCCATCCATCCATCCATACATACAAACTTTCGAGTTTATAATATTAGTAGGATGTGTTAAAACGATGTTTTTAGTGTGCCCATTTAGCAGATTTTAATGTTTATGTTAATTTAACGATAAGCGTACATTAACTGTGTTGTTCGCCACATGTTTTAATTAGTACAGCTGATAGTGTAGGTCTACGTAATTATGAGTAATGCGATGGAATTTGGTCTCAATTTTTTTTTTTGTATTTGATTAACAGAATAGAATTTTAAATAAATTTTAGTAGGGATGTAATGTACCTATACAAAAGGAGATTGAGCAAAAGCGATGTCATTATAAGTGTCTGTGTTTATAATAGTGGCAAGTTTTAAACTAGTTTTTTTTAATAAGGCAAAAAATCTGTTTTAATTCTAGATCAAGCAACAATTTTTTTTATAAAGAAAAACCGGCCAAGTGCGAGTCAATCGGACTCGCGCACAAAGGGTTTCTTACCATTATCTATAAAAACGGCAAAAAAATCACGTTTGTTGTATGGAACCTTCTTAAATATTTATTTTATTTGTTTTTTTAATATTTTATTATACTCGTAGTGGCAACAGACATACATCATCTGTGAAAATTAAAACTGTCTATCACGGTTTATGAGATATAGCCTGGTGACAGACGGACAGACAGACAGATGGACGGATAGCGGAGTCTTAATAATAGGGTCCCGTTTTACCCCTTGGGTCCGGAACCCTAAAAAGGATTGCTCAGGATGTTTTATGGTCCGACTACGGTGAAGCAGAGAGGAAGTTTTTTAAGAATCATTTTTCATTTTCCAAAGCGTAAGGCCATTTATAAATAGCCTAGCTATTTCTATTCATAATCCAAAAAATTTGGTCTAGTGTTCCGGGAGTTGACACCCAACTACGTCATTAGTCATCGTCATCATCTCTCTCTCAAGCTTGTAAATGACTTATTCCGGTCCTGCTTAAGCATTGATTGACGTCACTGCGTTTCACATAAGTAACCTTTTTTGTCTGAGCGCTAAACCTGCAGGCTTAGCATACGCAACGAGAATGTATGTTGACTATATCGAGACAGACGTATGTATGCAAATAGCTTTGTCACGTTCTCGCATGACAAAAAGTGACGAGAATAATTTTATCGCGCGCATTTTGTTGCTAGGCCTGCTGGCGGACTATATTACTATGTCTTTACTGTTCCTATTCCACTATTCAATTTCTATAAAATTAAACCAGTTAAAGTAGATATTCTCCACATTATAAATAATGTCAATGTCAACCACAAAATATAGATGCCATTTGTTGACAAAACACGCGATCTACTGATCGACCAACTCATCTGCAAACCAAATGTTTGAACCACGACTAGACTAGTTTTGTGGCTCAACATTATTGAGCCACAGGCTATAAATTTATCATTTGAAATGCTACTGTATGCCCTAGTTATAAGGCTCACTTTTTATCACCCAACAGTCTATATTATGCATTCGATTTTACGAAAACATACGTCTACCTGAATGAATTATTGTGAACGTTTTCTTACCAAAGTATCCAAATGTGTAGCAAATTCTACTATTATTCCAAGAAAATCTCGTAAGGCTCGGTTTAGACACAAGCCGCACGAGATTTACTTACAACAACGGTAGGTTACGTAGCTGTTTCTTTGGTGGAATAAAAACAAAAAGCGAACGAGTTGTTGAAAACCTCTGTAATTGACAACATTCAAAAATAGAATTGAAAAAATGACTATTCTATTTTGGAAAGATCGAAATTTAAATTGTTCGAATTAAAAACAAAAGATTGTTAAAACAAATCGAAGCTGTTCTATTTATGAATCTAAGTGAAAACTTTTTGCTACCGTTACGATCTGTTTAAAGTTTAAAACAATAACTTCCGAAAGTCGACATTACAACTGCGCTCGATAGAAGTCGTAAAGTGACTGGTTGTGGGTTGGCAGTGTTGTCAGTACTTTTTTTTAAAAACCCTATCAAAAAGAGGTATGTTATATTTTTAATTTTACTTTATCTTTATTGCTACAATTGGATGATATATGTGCCTCTGGTAATTTTTTTGCTAAATAAAACTGGACACTGTTTCATACTAAGTTTTTTTAATGATTCCCCTTTGTTTTTTTACGACAGCTGATTTCATACTACGAATTGTAGAGATCTAGGAATAAAATAAATATTTTGGTCCTTGCATAATATGTTTATTAATTTGGAGAATGTGTGTGCCTTTTTTAAAATTAAAATTGTTATTGATCAAAAGCTGGGAATCTTGTAATTTAACAGATGTATCTAAGTAAAATGTATTTTCAGTAATTAGTTCCAAATCAAACATTTTATTACCATTTAACAAAATTCCATGTGTAGTTATGGCGTGAGACCGTAGCAAACAAACAATCAAACGATCAAACTCACTTTCGCAATTATAAAATTAGTTAGGATTTTGTTAGTCATTGTCATATTTACCATAAGCCTTACGTTAACGACCCAACGTCATTTATTGTCAAAAATGCACAACATTTTACCAACACTTTTCGGGAATCCTTTCTAAGTTGGCAACACCGAACTTTACCGAAATGCGCAAGCGAGCAGCCCGTTTCTAAATGGTTCATTGAAGGACGTTTACGTTTCTATTGCAAAACTTAACAAACTCCAAAACAGTCTCCAGTATTATGAACTTTGTGCCGTTGGAATAGAGTTAGTTTTGGGCTAAAAAGCTGTGGTTTGCATGTGAGACAGATATTTAATTATAATACCTGATTGATTCGGCGGTTGAGGTTCTATTGATTTTGTATGATAATATTGTATGCGAGAATATCTTATGAGGAAGCGACGTATTTGAAATAGCTATAATTTTATGTTCCGAAGACGGATCTGAGCAGTAGCGCACTTGTAGCGCCTCACTCAACTGCCGTCTTTGTACTTGTTCACTCTACAAAAATTCAAGGCTAGAGTGAATAAGTACCTTATAGGTCGTCGTGCTCCATCTTAGACCACAACGTCGCTTAACATCAGGCGAGTTGGTGGTCAAACGCCGACCTATTATTCATTAAAAAAAAAAAGTTTCTGCTCGTACATAATGCACTAGGATTTTTTTTTTTTTTTATCATTACTTCTATCTAGGTGTTTAATAAGCATACGTTTATTTGCATATTTTATTGTTCATTTGATAGCATATTTTTGTGGAAATTTTAGGCTATTCAAGACCGAGAAACTTACGCAAGCTCATTTAGTTCCGTTGAGGCATTTTTTTTTTACTAGTTCTTATGGTGATGTAAGTGTTTTTAATCAAATTTATTATATTGATATTTAACTTCCTTAAAAAATATATTTTACATAACATATCGTTACGTCTTTCCCCCGAAGGGCTGTCAGAGGTTTATACCAACACCCACACTTCGTCGGACCATATTCAGTCCCAAATGTGACGGGAGTGAGCATGGTGAGTCTGGCGACCTAACTAACTTCGGCCTAGGCGACCTAGACTAACTTCGCATTGGCTTAAGGTATTCTATAGCCATTTCGTCTAGAAGAAGAAGATGAGCGAAGAGAGCGAGTGATGATACTGACGAGCCTCTAAAGTTACCTACAGAGTGACAAAGTGCAATTTCAATTTTTTTTAAGACTTTTGCACTTCTGTAAGCATTCTTAAGTAACTAAGAATTTCCCTTGTATTATGGATTCATTTAACAGCTAATGATGTAGACAACCTCCCTATGTATTGAAATTTTTGATTTGCTTTGTCTATTTATTGAATAAATCAGTCAAAAGTGACCCTTTAAAAATGCGGATTTTTTCATACCTCTATTTTCGCTTGAGAACGTATTAAAAAAAAACAAGAACGTAGGGGCGGAGATATTGTTAATTTAATTGTACATGCTAAATTTCATCATAATCTGACAAATGGTTTACAAAAAATTTGAGTAGCGCGTTTCTATGGAAATTTCAGAGCGTCGCGGCCCTCTTAATGAAGCTAAAATAATTTAACATTCATTATGATTTTTGACACGGGAATTACTCACGCACGGTTTAGTCAATTATTCCGACTATAGTTTCAACCGCATTCGGCGGTCTTTATCAAGGTGAGTGCGCGCGCGCGGCTGCATCTCGCATAGCACTGAATGCAGTCGAAACCATAGTCGGAATAATCGACTAAATCGAGTAATTGCCGTGTCATAAATCATAATGAATGAAAAAATATTTTAGCTTCATTAATTAAATCCAATGTCTAAATAATTATGTGTGAAAACCACCACAGTTTCCATAATAAAAATTTCATTATTTAGTTATCTTGTTACCTTTATGTCTCACAACTCACAACGTGGTTAGCGACAGCTTACATCGCTTCAATGATAGCTGACGGCTATCAAATGATGATGAAGCCAAACTATGATGATTACAAGAAAGTAACCGATAGTATGGCACGACCAGACCTATAGATCCACTGCCCCAGTTATGACACACAAGAAATGCACAATAATGTAAACTTAATCGCTGGGAAAAATCGTTTTTACATTGATCAGTGTATTCCGCATTCATTGGAGGTCACCCAGTTCTGGTGAATATAGGGAAGTGTGATGGGGCTTGTGAGAGTTTCCGTCAAGATCCCATAATGTTAAGCCAACAATGAGGGTTTTCTAAAACGCGTTACAGTTGAAGCACTGGGGAACAGGTCCAATGAACTGTCAAAACATGTTTAAAAAAGCAAAAGGGGCTATGTACTTTTTTTATGAAGGATTTAATGATGTTGGCTACTGAGGCCTCAGCGTATCAGGCACCAGGCAAGCGCAGATGGCGCAGGGCCTTAAAATGCTTGAAGCTATGGGCGACTAGCTCAAGGGCACCTCTACGGTACGGCCTCGGCTTGGGCTGTCGCCGAGGCAGGAAAGTCGAATTGCGGAGTTCCGTACAATCATGGTAGAGGTATAATAATATATGAGTACAATGAGACACTTTTGACAGTTCGTTTAACAACCCAAATCTTAGATTTTATTAATATACACCCCTACTTTTTAATAGGTACTAGCAAAATTTTAAAAGGTTGATTCTCTACATTGTAACAAACAAATTTTGCTATGGGACCAATACTGAAATCGCAAAACAAAAATCAGCTGTTCGATACATTTTGTCGCCGGCCAATTATATTTTTTGTGTGGAATAGCTGATTTTTTATTTGTGACTTCAGGGTTGGTCCCACAGTAAAAGTTGTTCATTATGATGTAGTGAACCAGCCTTTGAAATTTTGCTAGTACTTATTTTAAAAATAGCGGTATATAATCTAAGACCCTAAAATAACCTAGCGCGCTCTGATGGTAGAAAAAAACACTATCACCAAAACAGCCACCAGTGGTGGTTGTTAGGACGAAGTTTTAACTTTTGGACCAACTGCAGCCAGTGGGGCAACGTAATTATAAAGATAGGCTGTGTGAGTATAAGAATGTTTCAAAATTGGTTTTACATGTTATATTAGTTTGACTGTAGTTTTCACCAGTGCGCAGTGGTGGCAGTTTAGTGGTCGTTGGCACAAAAATAATTTTATGTCCCCACTGGCGGCAGTTGGGACAGAAATTAAAACTTTGTCCTAACGACTTGTAGTCCCTGGTGGCTGTTTAGTGGTGGTCGTTGGGAGCAATCCCATTGAGGGTCAACATTAAGGTTGCCAAATAACGCGACTCAGATTCGCGCAAGAACCGGTCATTGTGGAGATAACTGTAGGAGGCCTGAATCCAGAAGCGAAAATTTAATGGCTTAGAAGATGATGGTGAAGGTTTACATAAAATGATGATGGACCTACATCTAAAAAGATAAAAGATCAGGTAAAATCTAACCTTCAGCCTACTAAGTAGTTGTAAATCATAACGTCTTTACTCTAGATTCTTCCTTCTCACAACAATGGAAAGCTACTTCGTGACTTTGCAGTACCAGATATAAAACAGAACATTGTTCCTTTCTACCTTTAATGGGATAGCGCTGAGAAGTAGGGTTGGAAAATTGAAATTGCTTGACAAAATATCTTTTTAAAACCTGTGGTTTTGGCGGAATATTATTATCGTGATAGCTTGGTAGTGAGGTAGTGACGATGATCTAAATCAAAACTGGTTCGGTTAAAAAAAATCTTAACCAAGCGAAAGAGGTCTTAAAGTCTACTGAGATATCTTGGCATGTGTTTGTTTAACGATAACTTGAGTATCGTTGATCAAATCTTCATGGTATTTGACATGCGTAAAGTTTTCAGTTCGAATGTGATCGAAGTCAGACCAGAAATTATCTAGATACGCGAGGTCTCCTGTAGAGGAAATCTATTAGCTAGGTAATTTGAATTGGCTAAAATTTTCGGTGGGCAGAAAGGTACTCGAATACTAAACAACGAACTGAAAGATACCGACGCTGTGCGACCGCGAATCGTATCGCCGCGCAGTAAGGTCCATGGTCGCGCAGTGTCGAAAACAAAACGTGACCATCATGGCAATAATATGTCATGTTAGGCCTCCAGCCTGGTAGGCCTTTGTTCAGCAGCGGCCATTTTCCGGCTGAGATGACGATGATGATTACATCAAATGCTGATAACAGACGGTTTAATGATTTAGCAAATTTTGGTGAAAATGAATTTGGGTTTTGACAGAGTTTGTAATTAACATAATACCATCATAAATCGATTTAAAAAAATCTAAGTCAGTTTTAGTGCTCGTGATAAATTTGTGGCATTATTTTAGTGCTGGTTATGTATGACATTTGATTACTTTAGTCAAAAATAGAAGAAAAAAATAGGTTTCATCTTTTTTGCGAACTCTACACAAAATACCTTGGCATTAACCACAGTTTATAAGTTTAACTGAGTACTAGGTAAGACTTATTATTTGCAACTGTGTCACAGAACGATGTTTTGCCTAGGGCTCTCTCAGGCTTTTCTTGTTGTTACTCACTACTTACTAGTAAACGTCAGTTAAAATTTCTGCCGTCTTTACATAATAAATTTTAGCCGATTAGCAAAATTAGGAACTTACTAACTCGTGTCAAAAATTGTTATAATGAATTTTGTAAAGAACTTATACTTTGAACTTCGTTGACAAAATTCGTTATTAGCGTCGTTATGAATACTCGTAGTAGGTACAGACCTACAAGGATATTTTGGCCCCCGGTGAAAATCGGGAATAAAGATCGAAATCTACATAATTCGATAAAAAAACGAATATCGTTATTTTAATTAATATCGAAAGTAATTAAATATACTAAGAACAAATAATGAAAATCATTATCAAAATGAGGGATCGTATTACAATACAGTCGCTAATTAGAACATGGAAAATGTTCTCAAGCTCAATGAATTTGCGTTCATTAAAATTACTAGGGTGAATGTGGGTGAATGAAAACAATTTTCATTAAATACATTTTAGAAATAGCTTTTACGGTATGCTCATAGAATTTTACTTCAGCTGAAGTATGCAATTAGAGTAAGTAGTTATTTATGTGATTGGAACGTGCATTTTATGGTTTATGGCCAAGTAGTTATATAAATAATGTTCAAATAACCCAATTATTTAAAAAATATTGCTACAGAGGTATGAAAGTTAGGTAAAAATAATAAAAATATATAAGGAATAGAAGTCAACCAATTGACCAATCTTCAAAATGGCATAAAATAATATCTGTTTAAAAAGACTAGTGTTAAAAATGCTCCATTCTCGCAATGAACAATTCTATAAAATTCTCAAGATAGCAAAATAATTTGAAATCAAGACTGAAAGTTTTTTTCACAAGTACCTACTTCAAATTCCCTAAAAAACACGCAAGCGCGATACAGTTCCATCTCACTTGTTTATAAGTAACTCTGTCACAGTAAAATGACATTGTTCTCACAAATTTCCATACCGCTTTCAACAATAGATAAAGGTTGGGTCACACTTGAACGTCAACTTCAATTAACTACTGCTAATTGCTTGTAATTGAGCGCTTTCCCTATGTAATTGCAGAGGACAAGTGATTTGTGGTGGCCTAAACAGTATAACATTATATTAGCAGTGAATATAGAAAAGTCTAAAAAAGTGTGAGTTTAACCAGGTATCGAAACGTCACGCGTGATCTGTCAACTTGTCAAATCAACAGTTGTCCTTAGAGCGATAGTTAGAGCAACCATGCAATAGGATCGTTTCGATAACACTGCAATTTGTCTAGACCAGTGACGTAGTGTAGTTTATTAACGTTAAACTTAACGTTTTGAACAGTAGAAAATTGAGTAACAAAATCGTTTAAACCTAGTTTTACTAGGGTTCTGTATCAGATAATATTTAGATTCATTCACTCATTAATCGTAGAGGTAACAATAATAAACTTTTATACACTTCGATGTCTGTCTGTCTCTCTCTATATAATAAACTGTGACATATTATGTCACTTCCGATTATGTAAAGCACTTCAATATAGATTCCTATCGAGGACTAAGTAGTCCTTGTTTCTAGATTCCAGCTAATCTAGGAACTCCTCCTCCTGATTAGTCAACTAAAAAAGCTAGCCACTTGAAAATTGGCTCAGATCTATTTTGTAGAAAACTTTTTTCCATTGGTTTGAAAACTTGGTTTTTTGATGCTGATTGAGCATCCACAAAACGTATAATTTTCACTTTTGGTGACTCATACACAAATGGATTTCTGATCGTTTTCTTAGGAAAGTAAAAGCCCTGAACAACTTTCGTGTTTTTTGTCATTTTTGGTTCTTTTTGCGGTAAATTTCAATTGTTATTTATTATGCAGAAGCTAATGGATTTCTATGAATGTATGGGCATTCCCTTTGTGAAATAGTTGAATGTAGGTACTTATGGTATCTTTGCTTTAACCATTGTACATTTTTAGTTAGGTATATATTTTATAAATAGTTTACGAAAGTGACGGTGGAAATATTTAAGTTCGCGCGTTTCGTTTGACTTTTTCGTTCACTTATTAAACCATAAATAAGACAATTGTTTTGTTTCTTTTATTTTTGTTTTGTTTTTCCCCACTTTTTGGTCAACAACAATTGTTTTTTTTTTTATTTACTGTGATGCAATAATAAATTTAAAAGTACTTACACTTTTTTTGCGAATTATGTTGGATTGTCATACATGTGCATTTTGAATGATTTGAATTAGAAATATAGGTACATACAGGGTAGTTGGTTATAAATAAGAGTCTCACTATATTCAACCCCTATGGAGCGTACAAAAGTTAGAAAATAGTAGGTGGGTAATTCAATTTATATGGTCATAAAACATCATGTCATTGTTAGAATGTCAATCTTTGAAAACCATTAAATACAACATTATGTCAGACGGAGGGTCTTATCGTCAATAAATTCCCTAATCGTCTAATAAGCTCTAATTCTCAAGCAGAAGCGGTTTAAATTTTATTTTAAATTGCAGATTTACGTCAAGTTTTTAAAATTTTAAATCTGATTTATGTACCTTGGCAACGATCAGAGCTTTCCCCGCCAGTATGAACAACCCAGCTATGGCCAACGGTGTCATGGCCACCATCTTCATCGCGGCTCCCATCATCATCATCCCCATCATCTTCTTCATCTTGCCTCGACCTGGAATTGACATAAATTTGATGTTAGTCCAAAAAGTTTACTTACTTTTCAGGCTTGACGTTTTTACTAACTTTGAACACTTAGCAAAGTGAGCTGTGTTCAAACGCCTAGCCTGTCAAACATAAAACCTGGACTACACCAAGACAACATTTTGTGGTCTTAAAGCATGCCACAGAAGCATAGTAGATATGCCGTCACTGCAAATTTACACCCTTATTAGTAAACGTTGTATAATATTATAAGTCTTGGAATATAGTCTTTTGTCTTTTTAAATGTAATAAAAAATTGAAAGAAATGAAACAAAGACAAAACATTGGTTATCTATTTCAAGGCTTTAGAAACTGTATTTGTAAGGAGGTTGTAGTGTGTAATTTCTACGTTTTGTTCGGCATTCGATATCCATAATGAAATTGAAAAGTTGTTATGAAAAGTGTTTGTGTAAAGGTAGATTTTCTATTGCTACTGTGGCTTGCTGTAGCACCGGCCAGATGTTGCCACTTCAAGCATGCAATTAGGCGACATGCCATGAGTAGCTTGCCACAACGCCACGTGGCAAGATGCTTTGGTGTGACTGCATCTTAAAACATGCTTCTAAAAAAACTACACCCTAACCACTACTGGATCTAATGCTTGCACAATATAAAAACTAAAATTAAAAACTAATTAAAAAAAAAAAACACTTTTATTAGTGTCGTGTGTTGATTGAAAAATGTAATTTTCAAAGTTCCCAAATGTAAACACCGGAGCGTAAGTAGGTTAAACTGTAAATTTCCTTGGCTCCTTTTTAAAAATGGAAGCATTTTGTTTGAGTATGGCCTTTAAATCGTAATGTAATACATTTTATTCTTTATACTCTTGTATAAAGATTTAGAGATAATCAACATGAAATAACCAAAGAGGTTTTCTTTTTAGAGGTGAGGAAAAGAGATTTTTACCTCACTTTGTGTGGCTAAATGGATCCAAAACTATTATTACTTAGTTATAAATACGCTAATAAGTATAATAAATTTTAATTATAAAGGTTTGCTATAATTTATAAACAGGTAAAATTGAGGTAAAGTTGAGTACAACTTATGGTAAAACATGGTCACGTTTTAGACCTTTTCAGGATTCAATGCCAAAATGGTCAAAAGAAACCTTTTCATGAGAACGCAACATCTGTATATCTGTACTTAGGTCACGGCCAATTATGTATAACTAGCTGCGCTCCGCGGTCCCACAGGAACTGTTAATTTTTTCGGGATAATAAGAAACCTATGTCCTTGTCCGTGCCTCCGACAACATGCATGCAAAATTTCAAAATGGTCGGTTGACTAGTTGAGACGTGAAATCGAAATAAACAAACGAACAAACTCACTTTCGCACTAATAATATTAGTTAGGATGAGCATGAAGTCTAAAGTCAAAGTCAAAGTCAAAATGTCTTTACTCAATTTGGGTATCAAAGATACATTTATGAACGTCAAAGTTTTATAATAGACTCGACCGCCTAGTTCGGAAAAAGAACTCAGAAGAACAGGCAAGAAACACAGAGGCATTATTTTTTCCTAAAAAATAAATAAATTACTGTCTCACACATTTTTGCTTACAACTAGGTTATATCTATTGTACTAGTGGCTACTTGGCGGAAATGGAAGGCTTCAGACATCTCTATTAGTATAGTACTTCATTGGTAATAACCACAATTTTCAAGCCAACTAGGAAATGGCGGTGCGTGTCTCACTTTCATTTGCATCATTTAGAAATAGCTAATTAAATACCTTTATGTTTGTGTTTTTTTCTTTACATAATTTATTGCATTTCCTCGTTATTAGTTATAGCTGACTTGTTACCCGACATGCCAGAAAGACGGTGATGTTTTTCGAGTAAGTATGTGTTTTTTTTACCCGACTGCGCAAGAAGGAAGGCTATGATTTTCGAGTGTATGTATGTATGTATGTAAATATGTATGGATGTGGGAATGTATTTATGTAAATATGAGGTTTCTTTGGCACGCTCTACAGCCTAAACAGCTATATGAATTTCGACATGTAAGGTGTCATTTGAATCGTCCTGATAGTGGAAGTGACATAAGGTACAATATTTTGCAGCCGAGTTTATTGTTTTTCTTTTAATAATGTTTCTTGTAACGCAGCGCTTTCCTTACAGTTTGATTAGTTTTTAAAGTCATCTGCTACATAACTTGTGCTTGGTGTATGGCGACAAGGTCACCCTCTGTAACATTTGAGACTGAATATCGTCCGGCGAAGTGTGGGTGTTGTACACCACTGCCAGATCTTTGGGAGGGGGGGGGCGTGACGATATGATTAGTTTCAGTTAGCGAGTTCGTTAGATTTGTCTCGAAAAATAAAATAAAAAAGTCTTTGCGAAACTCATTCTAAACTCTAAGCGTTTCAAGTCAACTTTTCTTGTAAGAACTGCAGAGGTGTGGAACTCGTTGCCTGCGTCTGTCTTTCCACCTAAATATAATCCAGGGGTGTTCAAGAGTTGAGTAAATAGGTATTTCCTAGGCAAGCGTGTTACACATTCGATCACGTCGACGCTTCCCATCAGACGAATCAGTGGTCAAACGCATGCCTAGTCTGTTGTAAAAAAAATCTAGTGTTTTACTAAATAAATGTCTACAAATATTGCTTTGGCAGTTAAATCAATACAACTTCTCAGTTTTACAATGCCACTTATTTTGTCGATAATTATTTCATCAATGGTTACTACCGTTATTAAAATCTTATAGGTGTTCCTTTCTCCAAATTTTATTAGGCTTTCGTTTGACCACCTAACGATGTTAAGCGATGTTGCGGTCTACGATAGATCACGCTTGCCTAGAAGAAACCAACTCACTCAAGCTAATTTCAGACTACGCTATACTATTGTGCTAAATAGTATAGCAAAGAAGGACCTAATGCTGTACAATATAGCATGGCGTTCACACTACGCGATATTTTCGCAGGCATTTATAGGTATACTAGCGCCCTGAGGCTAAATAATAATAAGTAATTCTTGATCAAAGAGATCAGAGTCAAATATAAAAAAAAAATACTGGCTGGTTTTGAGCGGAGTTTTAATTTTGGTTGTCAGTTATTATTTTAGTACTAACTACGTACTATTCTGTGATGTTGTCTGACGCATTTGGTAGGCGCGTTATTTCCTACTAATTTACAGAATTTCATGACAAAAACATTTATTTATTCAGAAAAAAGTATCCAAAAACATTCCTTGTGATATACTGTAACTATTTATTTTGACTGCCTCGGTGGCTCAGTTGGTAGTGAACCTGCCTTCTGAGCTTGGGGGCATAGTTTCGATTCCCACCTAGGGCAAACATTTATGCGATGAACATTTGTGTTTGTTCTATGTCTGGGTGTTAATATGTATTTAAGTATGTATTTAAAAATATCTAAGTATGTATATCAGTCTCTGGGAGCCATAGTACAAGCTTTGCTTAGTTTGGGGTCAGGCGACCGTGTGTGGAAGTGTCCAGAATTTATTTATTATTATTTATTATTTAATTTCATCAAGACCCGTTCAGCCGTTTAGCCGTGAAAAGCCTACAAACAGACAGACAGAGTTATTTTTGATTTTATAATTGGTAAGGATAGCAAGCTCAGTTGACCGCGATCGCCAGCGCGAATCCGTCTAACGCACATAATCGTGTCCAGGCGTGTTGCCTCGCTCGTTTCGCTTGCGGGACGGCCGGGAGTGAGGGAGGAGGAAGAAGGCGGCGCGTGATATAGCATAGCATGAACTCAGCGCATCGCCCCATTCCGAACAAGGTTACAAATCAACAATTGTTAAAAATCTTTTTATTAACTTGAACTTCAACCGTTCCAGTTCATAGAGCAAACTCCTTCTGGGCTGCCAGGGCAATTCGACTCCTCTTCCGGTGACAGCCCAAGCCAAGGCCGTACCTAAGAGTTACCCTTGTGCTAGTTGCCCATGGTCATAAGCATTATTTAAGGTCCAAGCGCCATCTGCGCTTGCCTAATGCCCGGTACGCTGTCAAAGCCTCAGTAGCCAACAGCATAGAGTCATTAAAAAAAAACAGCGCATCGTACAAATTGTATGGTATGGTATGGTAACCCAAAAATCCTACTAATTTATAAACGTGAAAGTTTATGTGTATGGATGGATGGATGGATGTTTGTTACTCTTTCACGCCAGAACGGCTGAACAGATCTGGATGAAATATGGCACAGAGATAGATTATAGTCTAGAATAGCACATAGGATACTTTTTAAAACCGTAGGGCGTAGCTAGTATATAATACAGTACAGTGTGAACGTGTCCCTATCAATGTATGGTCCGCAAAATTGTTGTGAAGAGCGATATACTATATGCTATAATATTATAGCGTAGTCTGAAAGCCGCTTCAAGACTTGAAGAATTTAGCAATTGAACTAAGAACTTTGACCCAAAGACAAAGATGTCACGATTGTACGTTAGAAATGAATTTCCCAGCACATCTCCGCTTTCACTCGTTTCCACATAATTGGTGCTGTGATTTGACGAGGATTTAGATCTAAATGATTTGTACTAGAGATGAATATTAAATTCGTAGCAGGTTAAAGTTTGCCAGCTATCAATGTCAATAATATTGCGACGAGTGATTTCAGTTTTAACTTTAAAACATTAATAAGTAACCCCTCTTTACCTGTACCTATTTCTAATAATTTAGATTTTTGTTAACTAATTTTTAAGGTGGTCGAGTCTATTTAAATAACTTTGACGTTCATAAGTGTATCTTTGATACCTAAATTGAATAAAAACATTTTGACTTTGACTTTGACTTTACGATCCCTGGAGTCCGTGGAGTGTATTAAAAAAAAAAAAAAAAAAAAGACAGCGTAAATTGAGACACTGGCAGCTAAGTTCAATATTACTTGAAGACTCTCCTAGCCCAGCCGCAGTTCGACTGCTTTATAAACAGCCCCCTGTTTCCCCTGTTTCCCGGGCTTGATTCCCGGCCAAGCAGATGCTTGAATGATGAATTTAAATATCTGCTTTGGGTCTGAGTATTAATTGTCCATTGTGAGTGTTCCATGGTATCCCGATACAGGGAAACCTAGTGAAGAGCTGAGTGGAAAACATTTTATTTATTACCTGACTACGCAAGAAGGAGGGTTATATTTTTCGAGTGTATGTATGTTTGAGGTTTCTTTGGCACGCTTTACAGCCTAAACAGTTTGATGGATTTCGACATGTGAGGTGTCATTTGAATCGTCTTGATAGTGGAAGTGACATAGGGTACAAAGTGTTTATTTTCCCGGAGTGTCAGACTACATTTTGCAGTCAGGTTCTAACAATGTTACTTTTTTTATTTAATAACTTAACATGTTATGAATTGACCAGTTGTTTCACTACATTTAAATGGATTAAGAAAATCATTAGAAAACAGTGATAGTAAAATAGCAGTGGTTAAACAGTTTCTGTAAATGACCGCACATTGAACGGATCGCACTTGCGGTTCGTGGTTTCTCTCGATTTGGTATATTGTTAGTGTGATATTTATTGGAAGCGATGTAAGTAGAAATAATGTTTATGAAAGCTTTTCCAGTACATTAGAATAATGGTCTCAAGTTAGTTAATCATTCTTAGTTATAATAGTTAGACTGAACCAGGTACAGATAAAAAGTGGCAACGGAATTTTGACAAGAACTAAAATTATTTTGCAAACATTTTTTTTCATTATGCTTATAGATTGCCTGGAAAAAATCCACTTTAGACGATAAGGTCGCCCTAATGAACGTTATGTAGATATTGTGTATTGTTTTGTGTCTTTCTTTGGTTATGAAGTTTACCCAACAAATAATTAAATTCGGGACCTTTTTCACACACGGTCGTCTGACCCCAAACTTAGCAAAGCTTGTACTATGCTTGCCAGAGACAAACAAGATAAACAAAGGTTTCCAAAAAAAAAACACTTAGTATGTTTACTTTGAAAACGGACAAATCTCGAGTGGCACTCTATTCTAATTGAGTAATTCGGGCTCTTTTATTTTATAGAATACTAGTTTTTCGCCCTCGGGTCAGCTCGCATTTCATAGCCAATGGCAATCAGGAATAATGTAGCTTTCTAGTAGTAAAATAATTTTCAGAATTGGTTCAGTAGTTTCGGAGATACCCCCAGACATGCAAACTTGCAAACTTACAAAATGTATACCTCCTTATAATATTAGTATAGACTATAGAGTTTACTATTGTCATTTCTAATACTATATTTAGTGAACTACCAACTAACTTTTTCTTCGTGAGAAAAGACTCAATCTCATCCAATGACTCTCATATTTTGCCACAAATTTAAATACAAACCAAAGTAAAAGTTCTTATTATTTTTAAACTAATTGATTTAATGACAATGTACTACTACTTCATCCATATTAAATTTCTCATTTTGCAGATCATAAAGCACAATTTGTATGGAAAACGTGTGTTTTGCGGCCATTGAATTAATTTGACGTTATATTTCGCTTGAGAAGTTTGTTAAGAATTCAGAAAAAACATTTTTTAAGATTTAGCAAGTTTTTTGTTACTCGAAGATAGCTGATAATAAGACTGGTCTTCGCAAAAATGGTCCGTGGTACTACCGTTTAGTTCTTTTGGCAGTAGTAGGAATAAGCTTTTTTTCGGTGGTAAGACTAATGAAATGCGTTACCTAGTCTGAAGCCAGTAAGACTTATAGAGCCATGGTCAAATCATCGCTCGCACGACTAGCTGTCCTAACAAATTACTGCCAAAAGCTCAGGACAATAGTTTTTTTTTAATTGTGTTAATGTTAGATAATAATTATGTCGTCTTTACACATCCAATCATCAATGAGAACCAACGGTGAGTGAAATAAATGCAGAATTGCGCGTAGAATAACACTAGTGGTTCTAATTCAAAATTAGCTGAATAATTACGAAGGACAGCTAGGGCGAGATTTGCAGACCACATTTCGACTTTTCTTTGATGGTAAGTTCAAGAATCTCGCGCGAAAAGATGAACTTTCCATAAAGTCGAAGTGTGGTCTGGGAATCTTGCTCTTAGTCACGCGAGCCACGAAGAAACATCTTATAGCACAATTCTTAGAGCTACGTGGTAGGCCCAAATACGACAAAGAAGTCTACAGATCACGCTTCTCTAAAATAAACCGATCCAGTGAATAGTAGATTTTCATCATTCCAAATGTGGGTTTGGTCATCATTCCAAATGTGGACCATTGAATACAATGATCTCGTGTCACTTGAAAATAAAGCATGGCTAAGACTGTCTTGCCTAAAGCAGAGTTGAAATATAGTTTAATTTTTCATATCGAATGCGGTTTGTTACGGTATTTCTTTGAGGAGTTGAAAGACATGGTTATTTGTGTTTGTTCTATGTTTAGGTGTAAATATTTATTTATGTATTTATTTACAACAAGCTGTGCCGCTCGATTTCGCCCGCGGTTAAAAAGTATCCTATGTGCTATTCTAGACTATAATCTATCTCTGTGCCAAATTTCATCCAGATTATGCCGTTCTGGCGTGAAAGAGGAACAAACATCCATCCGTCTAATCTTACAAACTTTCGCGTTTATAATATTAGTAGGAAGTAGGAAATATCTATGTATATATCTATCTTTCTATATTTCTGTATGTATATGAGTCTCTGGCAGCCACAGGCAGTACAAGCTTTGTTTACCCATGATAATGTTTTCATGTGAAATATGATGAAAATACTACTAAAGTGGTTATACCAAAGCTTATGAATGGACAGAGATGATTCATTCAATGAACTAAAACCAGTTTTAAAATGTAAACACATAGCACGTGGTCGCCAATAAATTACGTTCATAGACGCCACGTGTGGCAGCAACATGGTTTATCAATTATTTTTTTATATTTAAGAGCCAGTTCCAATTCCAACTAGGTTGTGTTTGAAGATGGTAAACCGCTGCAGAGGAAGTTTCAAATTTTCAAAACTTCAATTTCAAAATTTATTTATTACTTAAACTGATAAATTACAGGGGTTGGTCTCTCCTGTTAAGTTTGGAAAACCTGTTTTAGGAAAGACCGCTCTTTCGTTGTTTATAAAAGAATGGTATTTCATTTACCCATAAAAAAAATTCAAAATTTTGTATTACGTACTAATCGAAATATATTCTATTTAATTTTACATTTTCTGTTTCACCCTTTTCGTCATTTACTTTATATTTAAGTTTCCCCGCAGTTTTACTCACGCTTACACAGGAACCGTTCTTTTTTACGACATGAAAAGTACTCTACGTCCTTTTCTGTTTCCCTGATAACGTGTATGGGAAAATCAGGATGATCGGTTAAGTAGTTGAGGCGTGAAAGTGTAACAATCAAATAAACGACACGCACTCAACTTAGTTAGAAAATTATTTTTTAGTTATTGACCAAATCGTCACTTAAAACAACAACTACAACAGATTGACGTAAAGTTTTAATGTCTACTAAGTATACGTTTTTCAAATTTAACAACGTTTGTGGACAATCAGACCTATAATTTAGCAAGTCAACCGAAACACGGCATTTCAAAAAATAGTTTACGAATTCTGACGACCGTTCGAAATTTTAATAATTGTTTCTAATAATCAGGTAAAAGATAATAAGCGATAAGTATTAGCCAATTTAATTACCGCTATATATGTTATTAATTATTTACTAAATACACTACTATGACATAATTATTATAGCCAATTACCGTAAATAAATGATAAATATTAATAACACTTATCTTGTCTACATAAGTGCTTATTCAAATTAATTCATAAATACGTGACTAAATTTGGAAGAAAATTTTGAAAAAAATTACCTGATTTTTTTTTGCGAGATTCTCCGATAAAGTTTTCAACTGCAAAATTAAGACAAGTTGTTTTTTTAGTGTGGCAACTAAGAGCTGTTGTGTTATTTAATGATTGCCATGATAATGTCATTACCTTCTTCTATGCCGCGTCCGATTTCTTGTCCTGTCATCTTTGGTAATGACAGTTGGATCGTCCTCGAATTGGCAAACGCAGCAACCCTGTCCCACAGCATTTGGGTCAATGCTGCATCCTTTTCTGGTAAGCTCCTCGGCAGGGTAGCATCTATCTCGTTCTCACTAATGGGAATTGGATCTTCTCCTGTAGTCTTGACCACATCGATTCCGTCCACCAGCGGTATGCTTTCCATCCTTGCGGCTCGATCGAAAAACAGTATAGCCTTTTTCTTCAAACAGGGCATGGCGTCGGCTTTTGAACAGTCTTCATATACCCTCATGAGGTATTTCACTCCCAAATCATCCCTCCCTTTCACACCTGCCAGCACAAAAGACAAAAGCACAATTTTGGCGAACATGTTTGCTGGATGGTAATCAAAAAAAGACTGTCAGTCTGTCTGCTACTGCAGCGACTATTTATAGGCTAAGCCACGAGTGTAAGAAGACTCGTGGAAGCCTAATCGAGGGAAGTAAAGCGCGTTTACAATGGACGGGAGTGAATGAAGACGCCGCCAACGTTCTATGGACTAATGACTGATGTGAAGGCAGCTTAAGCTCTTTATGTGTGTGTGGTGTAGCCAAATGGAAAATTGACGTTGTTGTGGGGTCGTGCTGAGGGAGGTGATAAGTGGAAACATGTGGATATGGTATTTTGACTACACTAAGACAACTAATCGACTAAAGCTCGTACTTAAACGTTTAAAACTTCCTTGTGTTTTAAAAAGTTCAATAGCAATATTTGTTTTACAAGCTGCAGCTTACCTATAAATGAGCACAGTTAGAAGGTATCATAAAAGATATAGGTAGTTATGACAGTGGATGCACAACGCATTTAAGTTTTTTATGGTCCTCGTTTTTTTAAGCTGTCGTCGTGATTTGAAAACCTGGATAAGTAACTACATTAAAGCAATGCGCGTACCGCCTACTATTAACTGGTGACTCTAACTTATACTTTACTTAGTCTTCATTAATTTGTATGACATCTAGGACTGAACATTCTCCGTAGCCTAGGCAAGGTGTATCATTTATACCGCGTCCAACAGAAACTTTTCCAAGCTCCATGTCCTCAGAAACTTCTTATCGGCACCACGCTCTAACAATAGTTTTTAATGTTTTACGATAAGTATTAAAATTTTACAGTCACTATCACTCTCTTGTTAGTTATTTCAATTTTTATTGACACTTTTACCTAATAGTCTTAACTGTATATTAATGTAGATGGTTATATTGGATAGCAGGTACTCATAGTGGAATGATAAATTCTTTCTTTCGTCAAGGGGTTTTAATAACTTTTTACCCGACTGCGCAAGAAGGAGGGTTATGTTTATCGAGTGTATGTATGTATGTGGGAATGTGTGTATGTGTGTATATATGAGGTTTCTTTGGCACGCCCTACAGCCTAAGCAGCTTGATGGATTTCGAAATGTGAGATGTCATTTGAATCGTCTTGATAGTGGAAGTGACATAGGATACAATATTTTGCAACCGGGTTTTTTTTTCTTTTAATATGTATGTATGCATGTATTGTAAAGAAATCAGAAACAAGTATGTTTTTGATTTCTTTAGAAGGTAATGCGAAGAGGGAAAAAATTGTTAGGATTCCTACTTACTAGTTGCACCTCGCGGTTCCACAGGAACAGTTACTTTTTTAAGATGAACGGTACTCTATGTCCTTTTCTGTTCCCCTGACCACGTGTATGCCAAATTTCATGATGATCGGATGAGTAGTTAAGGCGTGAAAGCGTAACAAACAAACAAAGTCGCTTTCGCTTTACAATATTAGGTAAGACATAAGGATTTGGATTTTTTTTTTCTATAGAGGGCCTTGATGGATTTTCTGTTCTTTTCCTTTATAAAAAATATTAGGTGTAGCAAAACTGAGTTGCGTTAGTACTTTACCATTTATATTGTCTCGAAAGAAATGGCCAATACTGAATCTTATTTCTTGCTTGACACGTTGGCTTCAAAATCAACTTTGAGTCCAAAGATTGATAGACTTATCTTGGCCAATGGCCAAGATATGAATATGCAAGGATAACATCAATCTGAGACCGAGGCTATACAGGGTGTTACAAAAACCCTTTTATATTATCCAGTATGCATCCAGTATCGACTGGAGGATGCAATTATGCTAGTTTAAATTAAGTATTGACTCTAAAAATGTTGCACACATCGCGGTCCGCCCTTCTAAAAGCGCGAACGCAGACACTAATCGCGTCGTTTTCATTTGTAAACTATTCGCGTCGTGCCGCTACTTTCTTAGAATAAAAACTGCCAACATATTGTACAGATTTGTTAAAGTTTTCGTAATTTTTTTTTCTTTCTTAATACGGTCATAATTCTTGCCATTTTTGACGTGCAATTTTTTCGGTATTTTTGCATGAATACTTATGTGTGCTGTGTGTACATGCCCTTCAATTATACAACAGGGTTTTTGCATACTGTATACATACTTACGTACATACGAGTATGCTACACATACATTTCCTTCAGAACAAGAAACTTCAAGAACCTTCTTCAACTAGGCTATCATCGCTTCTGAACTTTTGTTATGTTGTCTATTCCCATCGCAGCAATTTAATCCATTGTAATTTTTCCCATCTCTAATTATTGCCCTTGAAATGTAGAAATCCGCGAACAAGATAGCGGTGCGCCAAATTCTGGGTCTTAATTAAATTAATAAGTAGTGTTTAAATTAGATATAAACATTTAAGATACACGATTAACTTTGCTTCTGAATAATTAACTCAAAAACTTCATGTACCTCATCTGCAATTTGATGCATAAATTTACTTTTTATGGCTGTTTCTTAGTAAATCTTCTATAATGGTAGAAAGTTCACATGACCTCAGGGGCAATTCTGCTAACTATATCCGATACTTAACTAAGTAGCTAACATTATTTAAGCTTTAAAAAATCGGACGGGGAACGGCTCAGTTTCACTAATGTCCAGCTAATGCTCCACAAACGTTTCACCTGTAATCCAGCTGGCGCGTTTGTGAGTCAGTAATTCTGAGCCGCTCCCCGTCCGTTTTTTAAGACTAACGTAACGTCAACGGTTCAGTTATGTGTCAGCTATGGTGAGCAGGATTGCCCCTCAGTTTACAATACTAATTTTTACATCTACTGGAGTACAATGCAGTCCCTTTTAAATGGCCTGACAAAAAGAGTTTCTATTTGATATTTGACTTTCCATTTATTGTTAAAAGTGTCGATGTATAATATAATAGCAATTTGCTTTGAGGCTCTAGTGAGTCTGTGAGCAGAAGACCACGCGAGTGTTTTCCATAGCTTAAAACTAAATATAATAAATGTACACCGCGCACCTTAAACCACTTAAAAGCACAAAATTAGAAAAATAAAACTTATGCAAAAAAAAAATTAGCAAAATAGTTATTGAACCAAGAGTGCGGAGCATGGACATGTAAACCGACGTTTCAAATCGATGAAATCGATAATTTACATACAAAATTCGATTTAGTTTCCTTTGCTCGCAAAATTTCACGAGAATACGGTAAGAAATGCTACCTGTAGAGAAGAACAGCCAGACATACAAAATATTTTTGTGCCCAAACTGAAGCGGAGACACTTCGCTCGCGCTTCGCACTTACACGATCAATAATACAACTTTACCTTATATCTAATATTATAAACGCGAAAGTTTGTATGTATGGATGGATGGATGGATGTTTGTTACTCTTTCACGCCAGAACGGCTGAACAGATCTGGATGAAATTTGGCACAGAGATAGATTATAGTCTAGAATAGCACATAGAATACTCTTTGACCGCGGGTGAAACCGCAGGGCGCAGCTAGTACTTTATAAAAATTACTACTCCAATAAATTGAAAATTGACGAGTTTAGCAAAAGTCGTGAAAGTCCAAAGAGTCTAATAGGACAAAATTCAGCATAAGTCAAATTGTCCAATGGATGAGGTCTCAGTTCGAAGTAAACTACTAGCTTGGTAATTATTTGACACTAACTGGGCCCCGGGATCATGCCCGCGGTATCACAAGAGCGTTATATTTTTCGGGATATATACGAGTAGATAGATAGATAGATAGATAGATACATAGATAGATAGATAGATAGATAGATAGATAGATAGATAGATATATAGATAGATAGATAGATAGATAGATAGATAGATAGATAGATAGATAGATAGATAGATAGATAGATACATAAACACTTTATTGTAAACACCAGAAATAAAAAAAACAAATGTCTTATCACTAAAAGCGTTTTCTTCCAAACAACCTTAGGATGGAGAGGATACGTGTGAAAGAGTATGGGACATGGGTGTGCAAAAATTAACAAAAACAAAATTTGTATCTATAATTAACAAAAAACTTTTTTAAAGAATAAAGGTATTAAAAGTATTCTATATCATTTTCTGTACCCCTACACGAGTGTTCAAAATTTCAGGATTGTTTGTTTATTTGTTTGTTACGCGTTCATGTCTTAACTGCACAAGCGAGTCATAAATAAAATTAGCTCATCAGTAAAATTTTGCATACACTTTGTCAGGGGTAGGTAGGTACAGAAAAAAGGTAAGGTTTTTGTGGGATAGCCAGTGATACTAGCTTATAATATTATATAAGGGAGCGTACCCATACTACGTGACCATTTCGTACAATTTTTTACCCTCTTCCCTCCCCCCTCGGTGAACATCTGTACTCTATACTGCTCTATTCTAAGACCCCCTCCCTCCTACTCTAGTTTTACGTAGTAATTCATAGTTTTAAATCGTTTTTTGCAAACAAAACATTAAATAATCGTATCGACCCCCCCCCCTAAATGAGTCACGTAGTATGGGTACGTTCCCTTTAGAAGTTAGTATTACAAATGTCAAAGTGTACTCGTATGTGCAAGAAAAAACAATAATAAACATACTTAACACAATCATAGTAATGTCTGTTTGAGTTAAGAGCTCCCATCATTATGCTAAGAGACATCACCATTAAGACGGTGTACCTACTCGTATGTACTTGATGTTTATCATTATGCGTTGCTCATATAGGTGACTGGGCTTGCGGATGTGTGTTTAAACATAAGTTCTGACATTCATAACAGCTAGAATCAAGCGGAAATTCTACAAAATTGTATTGTAAATTTAACTTTATTTTACGTTTATTTTTACTCTATTTAATTGTAAATTGTATATTTTTATCGCCTAATTAACGTTAACGTTAGAAGGCTTTGGGCGACTTAAAACCCTAGACAAGCAATACTATTAATAAATTAAATATTAAAAAAAAAACCCCGACAGCAATTTTCATTAACATAGCAAAGAATGCTCCCGACTAATTCAGCTTTCGAACAAAAAAAAAAAAGAAAATCAAAATCGTTTCTACGGATCTACGGTTTTTTTTTTTTGGTTTTTGGGCTGGTTGGCAGGCTACGGTGCTTACAGATAGACATGATGAGTTGACATTGACAAGTTTAGTATGAGTAAGGAATAACCCAAAAATAAATAGTCTGGTATAAAAATATAAACTAATTTTTGATTGGGTCTATAACATTATTGCAAGGTAAAATGTTGTGCTGCTGACAACAACACATCATTTTACCAGGTGTCACTTCCACTATCAAGACGGTTCAAATGACACCTCGCATGTCGAAATCCATCAAGCTGTTTAGGCTGTAGAGCGTGTCAAATAAACTTCCATACATACCCACGTACATACATACATAATATACACTCGAAAACCATTTTTAACCCTCCTTCTTGTGCAGTCGGGTAAATAAATATCAAGGGTTGAACCTAGAAAATATTTGGTTCGGATCAGAATGAGTAAAGCGTTCAAAGAGAGACATTTTTGCTCAGTGGGTCATTACCAGCCATGATGTTGATCAAAATCAAAATTTTATCCCAAAATCTTGACTAAGTAAAACACGATACTTAACCTTGAGTAAAATTCTTATCGCTAAGAGCCACAAGGGAAAGTGCCATAAAAGCCATTGTCTCAAATTATCCCATGACTGAGTTGATGATGATTATGGCACGTGGTGCGTGAAGAATGTGTCAATGATGATGGGTACTTGCCATTGAGGAGAGCTGTCACCTACTGACCCTTGATACTCAAATAGTATGTAGGTATTGTCTCTCGAATGGGTGAAATTGCAATGCGATAGTTTAAAGTTTTAGTCCCTAGTCAGACAGTAAAAACGGAAGACGAACGCGTCGTGGATGCAGCGGAAAAATGTCACCTTTCGTATGTAACGAGAAACGATGCATCCGCACCTCGTCTTCTTTGTATATGTTTCGTCGCACCTTTTCTATAATTAATTAAGCTAGTTGACTGTGACTGTGACATATCCATTTTGTATGAAAATAATAAATTGCAGAAAATAATATGTAGTTACTTTTTTAAATAAAATATTAAGTAGTTAAGAGATTTTGTTTACACGGTTTTCTAACCCCAAACTAATTCAAAATTCAAATTCAAATTAATTTATTTCAGGCATGACACCCATAACAGCACACATTGTAAATTACATTCGATTTAATATAAGTTTAAGTAATGCGTAAAATTAAAAACTGAACTTATTTAATAACAATTGAATAATTATGAATAACAATAAAAACAATCAATAATTATATAAACATGTCAATTACAATAAAAAAATAAAAATAAATAAATTAAATGTCAAATAAAATAGTAAGTACATTAAATTAACTAAGCAAACAGTGTACTATGGCTGCCAGAGTCTGAAATACATACTTCCTACTAATATTATAAACGCGAAAGTTTGTATGTATGGATGGTTGGATGGATGGATGGATGTTTGTTACTCCTTCACGCTAGAACGGCTGAACAGATCTGGATGAAATTTGTCACAGAGATCGATTGTAGTCTAGAATAGCACATAGGATATTTTTAACCGCTGGTGAAACCGCGGGGCGCAGCTAGTAAAAAATATTTTAAAAAAAAGTTTATTAACCACAATTTCCTTATCTACAAAACCAAACAAAACTAAAAAAGAATAACCTAATCTAATAAATCGCTACCAGTGGGCAGCGTTCCCATAATGCTGGCAGCATTGCCACGTTGTATGGCAATGCTTGTATTTGCATGTATAGGCCAGCATTCTGGTCCCGTGTTGCTTCGACCAGACGCCTAAACAAATCTTTAAAAATTTTATGGGCTCCTGGCCCCCACGGCCCCTAGGCGTTTCGACCCCAAAAGGCTCAAACAAGTAACCGCTTTCAAGGGTACTGTATTTGCGCCTTTTGAGGTTCTCGGCTGCGTCAGCCGCCGCACCAGCCAAAAATTCAGTAAATTTTTAAAACATACTTAAATAGATATTATAACACAGACATATAATAAACGAAAATAATTAATCCAACCCACCCAACCAATAAATCGAACCCACGGCAGGTTCACTACCAACTTAGCCACCGAGGCAGTCAATTTAAAATGTATATTAAAATAATACAACACAATTTACAAATGATGGACATAAATAGTTGCTATGCAAGACTAAAGGAGAAAGCAAAATTATGTAAAGAAATGGCAGCAATTACTTTTACTCTTTGCAATTAAACAACGTTCATATTATGCACGCAAATTTAATAGAGATATAACTGACAATTTGTTTTACTCTTCGCCATTATCTTGCCTATGAGATTTGCCAGTTACTTAATTCAATCAAAAATAATACTGGTATATTTAAAAAAAAATAGTCCACGATCACATCCATTTAAAGGACGTAAACTTCTTAGCAAAATTTCACTTAGTTTGAAAGAAAATACAGAGTGTTCTTGAAATGGTATGTTAACTTTGCTCGTCATCTTGATCTACTTACAGCCTTTTTCATCCCCCGACCGGGTTACAAACTTACAAACGGAAAAAAACAGGGGGTGCTTAACGTGTTTGTCTTTCTGTGGCATCGCAAGGGGCCTAGACGGGTCATATTATAACTGCAACATTGGCAATATTGCCAACTGTGGCCATCATCAGCCACGCCAGAAATGTATGAAGAAATGACCGGGCCATACTCAATATATTTTCGCAATATTGCCAGGCCAGTGTTGCCGTAATATTTATTTAACATGATCCGTCGCGACCACTCGTATACCCACAAGCCGATTTTTTCGTCTGAACGGTGACTTGATCAAGAGGATTCTTGTCTATTATTGTCGGTGGTTTTGGTTCATTTATATTTTGCAATTTACACTTTTACTATTAAATATTATAGCTATGTCTATCGTAGACCACTCCAGCATTCGGTGGCATAACGGTAACGTACGCCTGACGTACCAAGATGTAATTTCATTTACCTTTTCTAACATTTTGCGCCGGTCTATTGTATCGCAGTAAGCTAGCAATCGCGCTTCGTTTTGCGGTTATGGAATAAATTCCAAGCGTTTCCAATAGATGGCAATGTAACAAAGATTAAACTATCCATTAAGAAATACCAACTTACTTTAGCTGTAGAAAAAGTAGATTTGTTACTTAGGTATTTGCCACTGGAATATTACCCGCGAAAAAGATAGTTAGAGGTACTTACCAAATCATTTTTCGAAAACTCCTTGCCATTGTCAAAACTGATTGATTTAAGTATGCCGGTGGTTTCAAGGAATTGGTTCGTCGATGTTAGTGACGAGCGATATTTTTACTGACATATTTCAGGGATTAGTTCTACTTAGTGACTAAAAAACGCTGGGGCGCCCCGAGCACCCCATTCAATAACAAAAAACCCTACAAATTGACAATAAAATAATATAGGTAGTTCAAAATAAAATATACGTAGGTATTTTAAAATCGCGATTTTCAATTCTATTCTATTCCATTTTTTCGATTGTCTTTCTATTTTAATTCGGTTACAAAAATATACATATATGTTTTAAAAATTTAAAATACCGACACCGATTTTCATTAATCTTAACTATGAACACTTCCGACTAATTCACCTTTCAAAAAAAAAACTTATACAGATTCATCTGTTCAGGAGCTACGATGCCACACGCACACACACACAATCATACACACACACACACAACGTCGAACTTATAACCCCCCGTCGTTTTTTGCATCGGGGCTTAAAAATACATATAAACTTTATATCAGAGGTCTTCGAAAGGCTAGAGGCCTATGACGTTACGGCTAACTCAGTCTAAACAAACTTACTTTAAACTTGAACTAGTAGCTTTACATAATTACACATATGCATGTAATCAATATTTATAGAAGTGGGTAATCAGAACGGATGTAGATCAGCCGGTAAACGCACTGTGCTCGCGCAGATTACGCATACAAAATGTGTTGCAGTCAATGTTTGAAATTTGATATTGATTTGTTAAAATTATAGGGAAATTTTGAAATTATCTGGATTGAATGGAATTTAAGGTTGCCTGGAAGTGTTCGATTAAAATTTCTTGAAAAAAACCGGCGAAGTATGATTCGGATTTGCGCACGAAGGGTTCCGCAACTTCCGCACCATTATCTACGAGTATAAAAACGGTAAAAATAATCACGTTTGTTGGGAGCCCCCTAAACATTTATTTGATTCTATTTTTCTGTATTTGTTGTCTTAAGGAAACATAAATACATCATCTGTGAAAATTTCAACTGTCTAACTATCACGGTTTATGAGATACAGCCTAGTGATAGCGGAGTCTTAGTAATAAGGTCCCGTTATACCTTTTGGGTATGGAACCCAAAAAAAAAGAACCCAAAATATGGCCACGTTAGGATTTTTTGCATTGCTTTTAAAAGTTAAAATCCCTTTTTTTGTGATTTCTGATGTGAAAAGTGTAGCGTAGTTGGTGAAAAAGGACGTAAAAAAGAATAATTTATCCATATAGGACAGAACAGCTCAAGAGACCTCAGTGCGAGTAATTTTTTTCTAATTAAGTAGTGGAACTAATCCATTTCGTTGAAAGTCGAACTCATGGTTGAAAGAGCAGGGTAGAAAGTATGTTCAGAAAATATCATAGAGGTTGTCTCTGTAAATTTTGTCCCTGTGCTGTTAGATGTCAGGGAACTGAAGATGACACTGTTACTTGTGGAGTATGGTAGTGACAGAGTAGTCAAGATCATTTGAACGGTGATAAAAGTCATCAAGTAGCGAAATCATTTTCCTTTTAGGTTAATTTCTGCCGCATTCAGATAGACGCGGAAAGCAACTATGGTTTACACCTATAGATCTAGAGAGATTTCTCAAGAAGATATATTATGCAGATAAACTATTTTTTTTTAACCTAACTATTAATATTATACTAACTATTTTTAGTCGATGTCTACGATGACGTTAAAATTGTTTGTCTTGATGTATTAGGGTTGTTAGCAAGTTACCAATAGAGAACCAATATAGAACCAATAGAGAACAGTAGAGAACGGTAGAGAAGAGACATTTGTATTTTTTTTTACA
Source organism: Peribatodes rhomboidaria (assembly GCA_911728515.1). Lineage (NCBI taxonomy): Eukaryota > Metazoa > Arthropoda > Insecta > Lepidoptera > Geometridae > Peribatodes > Peribatodes rhomboidaria. The sequence goes on from OU452190.1 coordinate 8,825,823, forward strand.
TCGAGAATCAAGCGCGTTCTTTAGTTGTTTCAAAAGTTTAATAGCTGATGCTAAAGACTTTCGAGAACTTGAAGTTGATGCCATCACCTTTGCCATGATTTTGAAAGTTACGAATACTTTTTTGTTTTCGTTTCGCTCCATACATTTCAATAAAGCGCACCTGGTGAAAAACTTTAGGAACTTTTTTAAACAGAGGAGGGAAACAGTTTTCGTTAACTATTAAAAGTCTTAAACTTATTAACTATTAAAAGGCTTATCACGACTAATGAACGACACTAATGAACTTGCACTTGACAGAAAATACTTTTTCGTTTTTTAGTATCGTATACGGTTGGGATCGCTGCGCCAACTAAGTTGGTAAAGTTTGATAGAATTTTTAACCGACTTAAAAATAGGAGGAGGAGGTTCTCAACTCAACTGTATGTTTTTTTGGATGTATGTTACGCGATAATTCCGCCAATAATTATGAATCGATTTTAATGGGTTTTTTTGTTAAGTTGATTATTCTTCAGAGGTCAAAGGATTTTTAAAATATATTAAAGTCTAAAAATTTATTACAAAATCCAATTCGGATAACGGCTCGTCGGGCTTTGCTTTTCATTTATAACTTTTCTTTTTATTTCAGTAACATGCTTACCAGTGACATAGAAAATATTAGGATTCCACGCTGCTAAGTTGCGACAAGAAGACTACAACTCTCTCAGACTAGCTCCTCACTAACTAGAAACTTTTCGAAACGTCTGATGATAGCCACATATCCTTGGCAATGACCACGCAATACGACACACATGGTCAGCACGAGAGCGACCAATGCCACTCACACATCCCTCAACCCTCACACAAGCCCACATACCAACGTGCATACACACGCCTCAGTGCTCAACCATACGATGCAACGATTGCACGCTCTAAAAGGTTTATAGATAAATGCAGTTCCCGGTGAAAATAGATAAATGCCAGTGCACATGTGCTTTGTGCACATTTCAATAGTCGCAACCGTATTGGCTGGACATTGGTCCACGGATTGCCAGGACAGCCGCCGACAAAAACAAAATGGCGCGGCGCGGGGGCATCGTCCTGTTGTGCCTAAGTGTTCTATCGCTGACCTCGGCTAACACTTTTGGGAACAGCTTAAAGCTTCTAGGCAGGATGTACGACAACTGCGAGAGGTCGCAAGAGATCACCAAGTGTTTCAAGATCCAAGCGGCGAAGTTCATCGACCGAGCAGCACGAGCGGAGTCCCTTCCAATAGTTGAGGGGATTAGCCTCGTCCAGAGAACGGAAACTGGACGGGCTTTCCCTTCGACTTTACCTGAGGGCGATTTGAATTCGTTACCATCGGAGCAGATCGACAAGTTTCTCCAACTGGCCACGTCAAAGCTGATGCAGACGCATAGAATAGTCATTTCACCGACAGCCGTTGGAGATGACATCGGAAGATCGATGGACGAAGCTAGGGGTAAGATGAAGAAGATGATGGGACCGATCATCGCTGGCATCGCTATCAAAGGAGGTTTTCTAGCCATCGCATTCCAAGCCATCGCTCTCATCGCTGGAAAGGCGCTGCTGATTGGTAAGATTGCACTCCTACTGTCAGCTATAATCGGTCTGAAGAAACTGGTGTCTGCTGGAGAATCGCACGAGAAGACCACGTACGAAATCGTGAAGCATCCTCAGGTTTCTCAAAGCCACACCTATTCGTCATCTCATTATGGTAATGACTTTGACACCACAGGCCCTGGAGGCCACTACAGAAGAAGCGTAGAAGAAGAAGCCGCTGCCCAAGACAGGGCCTACAAAGCATACGCCACGAAGCAGTAGATAGTATACATTGAACTTACGACTCCTTACTAAAATTACAACGACTCGGCATTTAAACCAGCATTACGTCCAAAACGCTCAACAGTTTTGGTTTGTTTAGCGGTAGCAATTTTATTATAAGTGAAGACCTATTATTGATTTATCATAGTAAAAATATAATAATATATTATTATAACGATTATAATAATCATGCTTATTCAAACTACGCTGAGGTGTTAATTTGTTTGTTTATTATTATCGGTTATGGAGTATTATTTAACATGGAAATAGGATAGTGTTATTTTAATTAATTAATGGATAAATTATGGAATCTTATGCGTAATCGAATTTGCATGGGTGTTTGTGTGATGATACGAGTATATTATTGAGTTTGATGTAATTAATCGCACCAAAAATTTTGTTTAATAGTATTTAGTTAACAAATCATTTATTATTCGTCACCAGCGGCCTCTTGTATCCCACTGTTGGGATAAACATTCTCTAAGAGAAAAATAGATAATCTCTTTAATAATTATTAATATAGAATGATGGCTTATTATTATTAATTAGGTTAAGTCGACGGGTATTGTGCATTTCTGTTTTCATAACGTTCGTTTGTCCAATTTTGTAAAAATAATTTAAGGTTAGTTAACATTATTTTTAACGGTGCTGTTAAATAATAAGGTAGTATAAGTGTTACAATAATCTCATAATCATTGTGTAATAATAAATATAATCATTTTAATAGTAAGGTGGGGTTACGCGAGTACCTTTTGTTTATGAATGTATTATTTATTATTATGAAAATAATTTTCTTGTAATGAATGTAGCTCTATGTAACATTATATAAATTTATAATAATTGTTAATGTTATTAAAATACCAAAAGAAATAATGAGAGGGCAGTCGATAAAAAATTTGGAAATTTCAATTATCTTGTTTTATTTTATTTGGGACGTCCTATGTTATTCGCGATGTAAACGAAGGATTTGTGCTAATCCAGTGTTTAAAGCTACCTCCATTTTATCAAATTTCATCTTAATCCGTCCATCCGTTTTGAGCGTGAAAAAGTAGCTAAAACACATAAATTAACTCACAAACTAGATTGAACATCAGGGTGATTTTCCATACGCAATTAAAAGTTATCATGTGTAAAGAGATAATCAGCTATGATAACAGGTTGACAAAGAAATCACATTAAGGGTTCTGCGACGCTCTGAATTTTCCATACAAACGCGCTTGTCAAATTTTTTGGCAACCATTTGTCAGGTTGTGATGAAATTTGGCATGTACAATTAATTGAACTTTATATCTGCCCTTTTGTTTTTTTTTTAAACGTCCTCAAGACATTATAGAGCCATAAAAATATTTGCATTTTTGTAAGGGGTCACTTTGACTTATTTATTTATTAGATAGACAAAGCAAATCAAAATATGTCTTTACATAGGTAGGTTGTCTACTTCATTAGCTTTTATTAATCTGAAAGCTAATGAAGTAGACATAATACACGGGAAGTTTTTGGTTTTCTAAGATTGGTTAGAGAAGTGCAAAAGTCATAAAAATGATTGAAATTGCACTATATAAAACTTTAGAGGCTCGTCAGTTTCCTTACTTGTTCTCTTCGCTCGTCGTCTTCTTCCAGACGAAATGTCAATAGAAAACCTTGAGCCAATACGAAGTTAGTCTATAGCCGGACCCTTATATTATAAATGCGAAAGTTTGTTTGGATTTTTTATTCTTGTTCACTTCTATTAACAACTTGTACTGATGTGCTACTTTTGGCAAAATATTTATTACTATTATTGTGTCCGAGGTGCGCCCCGCGGATTCACCCGCGGTAAAAAAGTATCCTAAGTGCTATTCTAGACTACAATCTATCTCTGTGCCAAATTTCATCCAGATCTGTTCAGCCGTGCTGGCGTAAAAGAGTAACAAACATCCATCCATCCATCCATTCTTACAAACTTTCGCGTTTATAATATTAGTAGGAAGTAGGATAGGATGGAATTATGGATATATGTGTGTTACTCAATCAAGCCAGAACGGCGAAACGGATCTATGGAATAAAATTTGCCACCGTGATAGATTATATAGTCTGGAAAAGCACAATACCTACATTTTAACACCGCCAGCGTAGCTAGTGATATCTACGAATTTCTTAAATGCTGTTTTAAAACTCTTCGAAAGTAAATAGAACTAAGTATAAAAACATCCGCATTGGTAAAGGCTTAGACCGATTTATATTAATTTGACAGAGTGGATCAAACCTATTGATGTATTGTAGTGTGTAAGTAGTGTTAGTTTACCTTAGGTTAGCAATATTGGATTTTATATGTATTTATAAGCAGAGAATAAACAGACGTTAACGAGTGCACACGTGTTTCATTCACTTAATCATGTAGTAGGTATCTGACACCAATACATGGCGAACCTGCCAGGATAAACAGTCATAACACGATTAGCTCCTAATTTAATTAATGCTAAGAGAGAAATCCCTTTTTTTATAACTTAATAGGATTGCGTATGGCCGCCAACATGCCTGATGTTAAGCAGTGATGCGGGCTACGATGGAGCACGCTTGCCTAGAAGAAACCGATTCACTCGAGACTTGAAGTGACCACTTAGATCAGATTATAATCCTTATTTACTTTCCTTATCTACCAATTTTTTTTCATGTCGATGGCAACGTATTTTTGATGCTCATGGTATCACAGGTAGCCACAGGCGACGGTGACCGCTTTTCATCAGGCGGTCTGTCAGCTTGTCTGCCACGGCATAAAAAAAGTTCTGGTGGAAAATTTCTAGCTTCTACTTTTCTGCCTGGCCGGCGCCTAAGGCCGTCACTGAAACGATAATTAACTAGTACTCGTATAAAGCCGGCTGCAAGCTATTACTGCGATCACCAACAGCAAAAGTGTTCATAATGGTTGTTAAAAACTTTCTGACCAGTAGGAACGTCGTATCGGCGCTTAAGCGAGCAGTCGCGGGAATAGTTTGGAACCGGCTTAATGTACAACTAGTAAATAGTCCACAGTTCCGTTTGCCTAGTTTTTCTTAACAGCCATTGATTCACCAACCATCTGTGCTAGACTGTTAGTAACGGTTAGATCTGCTCTAGCTATTTCAGAAATGTATAGATTTGCAGGTATGAGAGTAATTTATAATGTTCTTAGCAGTACTTGATCACGCAATAGCGTATCTAGTTGGAAACATTATGAGTAACATTTTTTTTTAACTTAATAGGCTTGCGTTTGGCCACTAACATGCCTGATGATAAGCAATGATGCGGCCTACGATGGAGCACGCTTGCTTAGAAGAAACTGATTCACTCGAGACTTGAAGGCACCCAGATTATAAGTGTCAGGGAACACACACTCTGGCAGAGTATTTCACACTCTAGCGGTCCGTTTAAGAAATGAGGAACCAAAGAGTTTTGTGCGTAATGTTGGTATGTTGAACATAAAACGATGCCGCTTTTTTGTACTCTTGGTTGTTTTATAAAAAAACGGGCTAGGGAAGGAGAATAAGGTCATGCAAACCAGATGCACACTCACCATGAACATTAATTGGCCCATACTTCAACGTAAGCACGAGCAATTATCAACCAATAACATAACATACAATCCCTAATTTTAACAACTGATTTATAAACAAGACAACGGGTAAAATAAATAAATGCGCCTGTCACCTGCACCATGCTACAATAAATCGAGTTACAACAGTAATTAAATAGGTACATAATATCAGAAGCTAATTAATCATATTGTATGCAAACGTACCTAGAACTAATGGATAATGAGAAAGATCTCGCCGCACGCAAAATAGCAGAACGTAGATCCGAGATGCACGCTAGCGACGGCATTCAGTGAAAAAATATGAAAGTGTCCAGATGGGGGGTGGTCGATATAAATTACTGCTGGAGATGGATGCACGTAGATGTTACGCTGAAATGGAAGGAAAATAACAAACTACAACAGGTAGCCCTGGTAGGCACGGGAAGGAGACGATTTTTTTTTCTACCGTTTTATCCGTGCGTAGATGTGAATGCGGATATGTTTGTCTCTTTCTCGTGGGATACTGTGGAAAGACAATTTGGTCTCCAGCTTATGCTAGTCCTGCAGGGCTACTAAGATGTTTTGGCACTTGAGTGCGGCACTGGTGACGTTTTTGTAGGATAATCTCCTAAATTAACGGGAAAAAGAATATACCTATCAGAAATATACGAGGTCTATCTGAAACGTATCCAACCTGCTTTTATATACATACTTGCGTCAAGGTGTTCGAGCGACCTCTGCAAGGTAAGATCGTAAGCAGTAAAGCCTCACGAATTTATCGGTTGTTCCCTGACAATTATAGCGTACCTACAGGATCTGTAGTTTATGCACGGTGTGCATGTTTTTGTTTACAAAGCCTTTTTTGCGACCGTTGGATTTTGTTATTATTGACTAGCTGCGCCCCGCGGTTTCACACGCGGTGAAAAGGTATCCTATGTGCTTATTGTACCAACCCTTTTTTTTGTTAAGGGGGAGGTAAAGCCCTCGCATTTCCGTTCCGCCGCAGGGGGTGACGGAAGGGGGTATGTGGGAATAGAACCCACTAAACTCGGCCCGGATGGGCCTCTGCAACCTTGCTCACCAAGGTCACCCCCCAGACGTGTGAGGCCGTGCAAGTCAGTGGAGAGTATTGTATACAACCCTACTTAAGTGAGATTAAGCTAGAAAGATGAAGATAAACGGATACTGATATACGCTCTGTCTATTATAATAATCCTACTCCTTGCGTTGATTCTCCCGCGACCCATCATGGAGATAACTTTTCTGTTATGATGTTTCTCCATCTGTTCCTACTCTCGGCAGCGTGAATCGCCCCCGGGGATGTTGTAATTAAGAGTTATGCGGATTTCATTTTTCTTCCTCTCGGCGTCTTCCTCTCTACTTTCCCAATGAGAATTTAGAGATTGTCATCGGGCTTACGGATATGGCCATATATTTCAAAAATTACAATAAATAGTGTTATTTATGTTTTGTATGTTTACATTGTTTTAATACAAAAAAAGTAGGTATGTTATAATTATTAGTCAGCAAAACAGATGCAAATGCGGCCGGATTCCTTTGAAGCACAGCAACATGGTCCGGGGCACCCTTCTGTTGCGGTGCATATTCCAGCACACATGCCCATGGTATCCACTAAAATAAATTAAACAAGTGTTAAAATTATTGTAAAGGAACAATATAAGCTTAAAATAAACCTAATAAAAATAACAAACTACAAATAATAAACAGAGCTCAAGTCAGTATCCGCGGGTAAAGTACCCAAAAGGCTGGCAACGTTACCTCGCTGAATAGCAATTCTAATTCACTGACCGAGGTAAGCACCAGCCCTTTGGTCGTTCGTTCTTTCTATCAGACGCTTTGAAAGCTCATTAAAGAGCAAAGTTATCAAGAGCAAGGTATTTTACAAAATTGTAAAATACATTTACCTAAACGTATTTTATAAAACAAGATTTTACGACCTGTTTTTTTGACTAATGATGATGATGCAGTTAGTAAAAAACTGAGCTGACCAAAATGAGCCCAAACACGGCCAGGCTACTATTAACTGTCGAGGAGTTCGTATGGCCACCTTCTGACTGTCTCATCAGATCAGTTCCATGGTACCATATTTTTGCATTACCACCGAAGATACATATAATACATATGTACACACATACACATCGTCACGCCTTTCCGCCAAAGTGCCTGGCAGAAGTGTAATGCTACACCCACACTACGCCGGTCGATATTCAGCCCCAAATGTGACAGGGGGCGAGCCTGTCGCCACACACCGAAATCCAGTCATGTAGCAGATGACATACAATACGCACATATGTTCCAAAATGAACAAATCGGTGCGTGTCGTCGGCTGGATTTGAACCTGCTCCCTCTGGCTTGAGAGGCGGGCCTTCTCCTACTAAACTATCATCGCTTTAACATCCGCCGAAGGTATATAAAGTACTTATACCACCATTTGAGCTCAATCAAACGTCAAAAAGTGCTTCTAACTCAGCTTCCAACATTTGACCTATACTGACTATAGCACGAAAAGATACTCGTAATTATATAAGGTTGTAAAAATACTCACATGCTGGATTCGCTTGGGATAGTACCAAATTATAAGCCAGAATAAAAACAACAACAACCAAATACTTTATATTCAACATGTCTCAGGTTCTTAACGCTAAAGAACCGTAAAGTGTGAGCGTAAAGTGCTAAAATTCGTTTTTTTTTTCTTTTCTTTATATTGTAACGCCAGTCGCATTCAACTAAGTAACTGTTACACTAATCTGTGTAGATGTTTACGAAAATTGCACAATAAGACATCACAGCTTAGATAGCAGTCACTGCGCTCGGAGTCGTGTACCGCGTCCTATTGTTACTGTTATCCAAAACAATTGCATTGTTTCCGGATAGCATTTCTTTGTTTCATGATGTTTTTATCGATGGAACAATAATATTTTGTATTATCTGCTACAAAACACAATAATTTGTTGTTTCGCTTCTGTTCATTTGTGCTTGAAGGACATAGGGAGAAAACGTGCAATGTCACAAAGACAACGACCTGAGAAAATCGCAAATTACAACTTTTCATCCGTGAAACAAATGACAATAAAACTTGAAATAAAGGAGAAATACAAACCTAATAATAAAAGTAATTTATTATTTTATTAAAGAAAATATATTTGTTGCAGTATGTAGCACAAAATGCCCTTTTCTTTCTCAAACTTATTAAATACTAACTGCGCCCCGCGATTTCACCCGTGGTTAAAAAGCATCTTATCTGGTAATAATCTCTCTGATATAATCTATCTATATATATATATATGTATAAATGACTATAATCTATCTCTCTGTCAAATTTCATCCAGATCCGTTCAGCCGTGAAAGTTCTGGCGTGAAAGAGTAAGAAACATCCATCCATCCATCCATTCGTTCTTACAAACTTTCGCGTTTATAATATTAGTAGGATAGTAGGATGTCGGCGCGACGGAAGATTTTATTAATTATTTTTAAAGATTTTTCTAAAAAAATCCTTAAAAATAATTAATAAAATCTTTGATTTTAAATCTAGCAGTGAAATATTACTGTATAGGTTAAAATGACTTTATTTAAAATTTTATTAATAAGCTCGATTGTTGCATGGTATAATAATATACTTCGCGAGGTATAGCAACACGTATCACTACGTGTTGCTGAATGCTATAAATATACGTTAATGGATGATTAAAAATAAAAGTTATGTACGTATGTTATTAATTATTTATTTAATCGCAGATGCAACTGCGGCCGCATCCATTTGAGGCACAGCGACATCCTTCAGGGCACCCTCCGGGGCTGCAGAGCTCAGCACAAACACCTATAGTGCCCGCTGAAACAAACAGTAGACATTTTTTTAAATCAGACCTTGGTATAGTGAAACAATTGTTCGTAAGTTTGCAGGCGAATGTATATTAGCACATCTATTTGAAAAGAGCTCGTAAACAGCTAGCTTTATCCCAAGGAATCAAAAGCACTTTTCTTACGGACAGAGGAAAAATGATTTGAATTTGGAATGTAGATACTGTTAGAAAAAGTTCCAATCACGAACATTGGAATATACAAGTAAGAGTTTTTGGCAGGAGACGCAAAGGTGTTGTCTTAATTTTGTATCATTTACTAAATCTGGTGATTCTTCGAGTTTCAAAGTGTAATGATGGTGGATTATAAACATTTATCGCTTTGCTAACATGCACGAGTGTAGCAAACGATACAGGCATTCCGAAAAGTGACTTTTCGTGTTCTCTACAAAACTCCATTTCAAGTTTTAGTAAAGTATCCATCACTTTACTGAAATGGGGAAAGGTAAAAAAACATCATCACCACTCAACTATCTGTAAAACACTAAATTAACTTGACACTGTCAAAGCACAAGATGAGCGACGCCAAATTCCCTGGATGAGGGAGCAAAAAAAATGGACAAAAACAGGCAATCGAATAAATAGGCTAATCTTAATATATATAAATCTCGTGTCACAATGATTGTCCTCAATGAACTCCTAAACCACTTAACCGATTATAATAAAATTCGCACACCATGTGCAGTTCGATACAACTTGAGAGATAGGATAGTTTAAATATATATATATTTGAAAGAGGAGGGGTTCTGTGTGTAATAAAATCACGTTCGCTCATATTAATTTCTTTTACTTAATTCACTTCACTTTTAAACAATCAATACAATATTACAAATAAAATGAACAAATTATTAAATTACGTAATTAATAAATCTTTCCAATCAACATAATTACTTCAATTCACTTTCAATGAAAATAAATGCTCAAAGTTCGGTCCTCACTGACAGAGCGCTCGCAAGGGAACGAGCTCTGGTGACCGCGCCGGTTGCTTTTATAGGCGGCGCGTGGTGGGGAGCTGTCGACCGGTCGGTGTGAGTCACGCGGCAAGTGGCCAGTTGTTTGCACATTGCAGTTGCGCCGATACGGCCATACTGACGCAGGTGCGTCCCTGCGCCTATTTTGTAGTACTTTCTGTAAACATTAGAAACAGCGGATTAGTTATAAGAGAAAAGTAGAATAGCGAACGCATTGGACCTCATAGCCTCAGCGCTAGTATTGGTCAGATTTTTTTTTTTTCACGGTGTAACCTCATAGCCTCAGCGCTAGTATTGGTCAGATATTTTTTCACGATGTAACCTCATAGCCTCAGCGCTAGTATTGGTCAAGCCTCAGAGCCTCAGCGCTCATTATTGGCATCTCCTTTACAAATACGTCGAGCACGAAGTACTATAACTGTGCCTCACACATCTCATTAAAATAATAATATAAAACAAATTTTACTACCGATCACAATAACATTCTCTCCTTCTTCAATATCTCTACACATCGCCGATACGGACACTTCACGTTGAATCCCAAACTGTTGCGTGCTTCTCAGATGTTCATGGCAAACTTTTCGGCATCTACCTCGACCATTTATTCGTCGAACCTCATATCTATCATGCGGTAACACTTTCTATTTCATAAGGTCCGTCATAATACTACCATTAGGGCAAAGGTAATTAGAGGATGCCCTCAAGAGGGTGTCCTGTCACCACTCCTATGGAACATAGTAGTAGATAGCCTCCTAAAGAGACTAAACGCAAGTGGATACACTACTATTGGATATGCAGACGACCTCGCAATACTGATAAACGGGAACGCGGAAAACGTGCTATGTAAAGTAATGCGTTCAGCACTTCAGATTGTAGAAGAATGGTGTGACGAACATAACTTATCAGTAAATCCGAAAAAGACAGAGCTCATCCTTTTCACCAACAAAAGGAAGCTACCAGAACTACAACTACCAAAATTATTCAACACCAAACTCACCCTATCAACAGAAGTTAAATACCTGGGCGTAATACTTGACAACAAACTGAATTGGGCGAGCCACATAGAAAACAAAAGCAAAAAGGCGTGTATATCGTTCTATCAGTGTAGAAGACTCGTTGGTAAAAGATGGGGTCTAAATTCAAAAATCACACTGTGGCTGTACACGTCAGTAATTAGACCGTCTCTAACCTATGGATCGGTTGTATGGTGGCCCAGGACTCAGCTGACCACTGTAAAATCAAAACTCCAGAGCCTACAACGCCTAGCGAGCATAGCAGCCACTGGATGCATGAGAACCACTCCATCAGCAGCGCTCGAGTACCTCCTAAACCTGAGACCTCTACATCTGGTCATTCAGGAGGAGGCCAGGGCAGCCGCCCTAAGACTAAAAACAAATGGGCTATGGAAACACGAACCAGTAACAACACACACAGTATCCATGAAGGAGATCCTAAAGGAAATACCACTCCTTGGGGCACCCATGGACAGAATCCCATGTCAGCATGTCTTCGACAGAAGATACAATATCCGACTTAATGCAGAAGCAAACGATAGCTCTGGTATCAAAGAAGTCAGGGTATAAACAGACGGCTCCAAAACCGCACAAGGGACCGGAGCGGGTGTCTTCTCAAATGACTTAAACATCAAAATATCAACCACGTTAGATAAACTAAATACAATCTTCCAAGCAGAATGCATTGGCATCACCAGAGCAGCACAGTCAGTTGCAACCAGAGATGTCGGGGACCTTGATATAAGGATTATCTCAGACAGTGCATCCGTACTGCAAGCTCTACAAAACAACACAATTAACTCTGCACTTATTATTGCAAATAAGAATAAAGTAACTTTGCAATGGATAAAAGGGCACAGTAACTCAACAGGCAACGACGCAGCAGATGAGCTGGCCAGAAGGGGATCGGACAAAATAGTGTACGGACCGGAACCACTAATGCCTATACCCCTGGCCCAGGCAAAAACATGGCTGCGCCACAAATCCGAAGTGAACCACTATACAGAATGGACAAACACTGAGGGCTGCAGGCAAACCAAAGATGCCGTTCCGGTGACATCAAAAAGATTTGCACGCAACCTCATCCGACTCAACAGGGACCAAACCCACAAAGTTATAGGCACTATAACGGGTCACTGCTCCCTAAACAAACACCTTTTTAACATTGGTGTGACCGACAGCCCTCTGTGCAGGGGATGCATGGAGGCAGAAGAAACGCCACGGCACGTGCTCATGGAGTGCAGGAGCGTCGCAGAACACCGGGCTCAATTTCTTAAATCCCCATCGTCACTCCCGGAGGCCTGCAGCAGCCTGAAAAGGCTGCTGGACTTCTGGGAGCACCTGTGGTGGTTGGAGTGAGGGGAGGGAAGAGAAGTAAACCACGCACAATGGCCCAATCAAGTGGCTAAGTGCAGAAAACGCCCTGCTAAACAAACAAACAAGGTCCGTCATATTTTTAGCTTAGTTTGGTGCCTAATCGTGGTGCTTCTCTTAGTAAAACGTATTCACCCTTATCAAACCTCTTGACTCTGGCTCTTCCTTTATCATATCGTATTTTATCTTTTTCAGCCTGATCGGTCATCCTCCCCAATACAGCGTTCCTCAATGACTGTGGGTCTACCCTTTCTTTCCCTTCGTCAATAATGTTCAATAGGTCTAAGGGGACACTCCCTCTTTTGCCTGTTAGCAATTGGATTGGCGTTTGACCAGTCGCACTGAAAGTCCTATCACTTATTGTTACTAAAATAGAATGAGGAATAATACCCATATCCTTTTGGCACGGGTTGACGTTCTTTTCAGTATTCATCTTTTGAAACAGGTTTCATACGTATGGCCAGGTATTGAACAAAACGAGCACTCTTTTTTCCTTTTGTCAGCAACTTTTGATAGTTCCTTAGATGTTGAAGGGTTGTTCTGTTCAGACCTCGACTCTGGTTCAAAAGTTTGCAGCATGTCTTCTTTCATCTCGGCCCATGTAGTCGTTCTGAGCAGGCAATCGTCAGCCCAGGTCTGCGCCCTACCTTTGAGGACACCAGCTGCCTTAAGTCGCACCTCATGATCTTTTAACTTATATTCTTCCTGAGTCCGTGTAATAAGTTGCACCCATTCCCTTACATCTGCACCTTTATCTGGATCAAAAGTAGGGAAGTACACATCAGAAATGCGTACTCTACTCTCATTGGCGGGTCGAAGCATTGTCATCATTTTAGTGAGAGCTGCACGATTTTCCTGGGTCATCTGCATCATCATCTCGCACGTGGTGTCTTTCAAGGTATTTGCTAAAAGAGCCATGGTTGCAGAATTTCCAGCGGGGGCCGATGGTGGTTGGCGTTGGCTCGTCCCCTCTTCTGATGAAAGAGGAGGGGTTCTGTGTGTAATAAAATCACGTTCGCTCATATTAATTTCTTTTACTTAATTCACTTCACTTTTAAACAATCAATACAATATTACAAATAAAATGAACAAATTATTAAATTACGTAATTAATAAATCTTTCCAATCAACATAATTACTTCAATTCACTTTCAATGAAAATAAATGCTCAAAGTTCGGTCCTCACTGACAGAGCGCTCGCAAGGGAACGAGCTCTGGTGACCGCGCCGGTTGCTTTTATAGGCGGCGCGTGGTGGGGAGCTGTCGACCGGTCGGTGTGAGTCACGCGGCAAGTGGCCAGTTGTTTGCACATTGCAGTTGCGCCGATATATTTATATATAATTTATATAAGTATATATATTTATTTTATAATATATTAAGTATATATATATATATATTAATAATAAACGCGAACGAAGTCGCGGGGAGACAGCTAGTAGGCTAATATATTTATAGGTTCAATCTTGTTTGAAGTACTGCTGCCACCTATGGCATCCGCCAAGTGTCAGCTAGACGCTCTGAGCTCCATCGAAATGCGCGCCAAACGGCTCATTAACAATGACTCGTCGGTTGAATCCAAGCTTCAGAGCTTGTCACACCGGCGTGAAGTGGCCAGTCTGTCGGTATTCTACAGAATACACTACGGCGAGTGTGCACAAGAACTGCACGACCTGATCCAGCCATCACCGTTCTTGAGATAGTTGATTGAATCAGGCGTTACTTTGCGGAAGTTCATCTTCAAAACTGCTTCTTGAACCAATTTGTAGTGTATTTCCGCTCTAACGTCGCATTAAGTACGTCAAAGAATATTAATTTGTGTAATGTAATTCTTCAAGTACTTCTTCGACACGTGTTTCGCCTCTCCACGAGGGATCCTCAGGACGTGTTGACTCTCCGAGCGTGGCTTGTTCAAGGAACAGTGGTCATTTTCGACTAATTTACTTTGATTGACAAAGATAATCATAAATACGGATAAAAAGAAGTTATTTTTATCAGAAGTTTATAAATTAATCCATAGTACAAGAGAAATTCTTAGTTATCTAAGAATGATTAGATATGTGTCAAACTCATAAAAAATATGATAAAAATTGCAATTTGTCACTCTGTAGATAACTTTAGAGGCTCATAAATACCTTTACATGCTCTCTTCGCTTATCGTTTCCTTCCAGACGAAATGGAGATAGAAAACCTTTAGCCAATACGTAGTAGTCTTAAGTGGTCGCCAGACCCTAAACACCTCTGCTACTAATATTGAGTTAAGGTTGTCAAAATAACTTACCGTTCGAATTCGCTTGCGATAGTACTAAAATACATGCCATTATAAAAGCAATTAAAACAAAATACTTCATTTTCAACATGTCTCAGGCTCTTTACACAAAATGATTTTAAAATACGTTTGACTTGTTCCTTTATATAGACACACCAACTTTAATTGAGTACGAACTTTCTAAATGATTTCCTTGAAACAAACTACAAAGAGATAACTTAATTACCTATAACATTCACATTTAATTTTATCAGTAGGTTTACTCACTTTATTCAAAAAAATAAAACATTTCTAATTCTAGCGTGTATTTTTTCAAAATTCATTCAATTTATTCGCTGGAGCAAAATTAAAATTTCAAACAAGTTTTTTGTTTTGTTTTTGTAACTAGACCGGGTAGGCATAATAAATTTAGAAATAATGGAATTTACGACCACCGTAGATCATCGATGAGCGATGGTAGCCTAGTCGGAGAAGACTTGCCTCTCAAGCCAGAGGGAGCGGGCTCGGACCCAGCCAAACGCACGCACCAATTTGGTCATTGTGTGAACAAATGTGCGTATTTAATGTCATTTTCAACATTAATGGAGCCCGGTGTATGGCGACAGGCTCGTACCCTGTCACATTAGCGACTAAATACACACCTTGTTGTACACCTTTGCCAGCCCCTTCGGGGGAAAATAAATAAATAAAAAAAATCGGGACATTGTCACACACGGTCGCATGACACCAAACTAAGCAAAGCTTGTACTATGACTGCCAGAGACTGATATACATACACATAAATTTTCAAATACATACTTAAATAGATAATAACACCCAGACACAGAACAAACACAAATGTTCATTACATAAATGTTTGCCCTAGGTGCACGCCCCTAAGCTCAGAAGGCAGGTTCACTACCAACTGAGCCACCGAGGCAATCGGTGAAAAGACGTGACGATATGTGATGTAGAGATGGATTTTGAGCAGTAATGCAGCAGATGCTCTAAAAACCAAATTGACCGATGAACTGACGATTGAATCTTATTTGAGAAATCAGGCGCATATTTGCAAAAATAAATACCTTAATGACGCAACTTTTCTTTATTATTTTTGCTGAGTTTTATATTCATAAACAACATCAAGATCAGTGAAATCGTCAAACGTCTAAAAAGGTCATCCAGACCTCTAAATTGAAAATACTTAAAGATCATCATTTATAAGGCTACCTATTTTCCCACATTGTTCCCTAAATTAGAAGTAAGTGGCATTATTATGTAAAAATAACATAATAACACCTCAAGACGCTCTCGTGCGACGGTTGGATCAACGGTCAGATACAGTCGGCAGTGATCACGGCAGAACATCTATAGATCAAATAAAGGAGAAGGCAGATGCCATGTCGTACACGCAGGAGAAAACAGCAGCAGAGGACCGCCAGGCCTGGACATTACTCCACCGACAAGAGCAACGCTCTGAAATACAAAATGAAGTCATTTTAAAATAGATATTTTAGGAACTAGAAATTGTATTTTTTTTTTTATGTGGAATAGGTCGGCGTTTGACCACCAACTCGCCTGATGTTAAGCGACGTTGTGGTAAAAGATGGAGCACGACGACCTATAAGGTACTTATTCACTCTAGCCTTGAAGTTTTGTAGAGTGAAGAAGTACAAAGACGGCAGTTGAGTGAGGCGCTACAAGTGCGCCACTGCTCAGACCCGTCTTCGGAACGGTTACACCGGACTACATCCCGAAACACGACTAGGTCATTTCACGGCGTGGCTTGGTCCGGTGGGTGGTAACTAGCCACGGCCGAAGCCTCCCACCAGAGTTTGCTACCCGGTTAGCACTACCCGGGGACCACGTGTAGATTGAGATTGAGATTTTTAACACGTTACAAAGACTACTACTAATACTATCGTACAAATATTTTGCATTCATTATTCTGATCTGAATATACCTACAATTTATTTATGTATTTAATTATTGCGTGAATAACATATTCTTCACTTAAACTAGTAAGTTAATTTTGTAAAATACCCTGTGCATAGGGCGTTGCAATTGTGTAGCTAGACACAGTCAAGTCACGTTCATAGACGTACAAAAATGTTGTAAAAAATGTATAACAAATGTGTCGGTAAGTACCTTCTATAGATTCTATACATGACACAATACGAGTATTTCTAAAAAAAAACAATAGGTTAAAAAAGGTAAAATTATGTAAAAAATTTAAGACTTTTTTATTATGAAAACTGACGTACTTTTCACACATAATGATACAGGAGCTAATCACGAACGATTAAGTCGATTAATCCGATTATGTCAATTTAGTCTATTAATCCGATTAAGTCAATAACATCGATTAACCCGAATCAATCGTACGTGAGTAATTCCCGTATTATAAAATCATAAATTAAAGACTTGATTATAATTATCAGATCAGTATTAGACAATGGCCAGACTGAACGGAATTCTGTAGCCTACCATTTTCTTGCAAATGAAATCGATTTGCAAAATACTTGCATTTTTTTACATTTACTAATAACAAGCGCACTATGCAAAAGATCGGTTGATCTAAATTCAATTCTTGGAAGAAAATGTATTTGCGTTCGACTGCGCTGCGGATGAGCGCTGATGAAATTCGATTCAGTCTGGCTAGGACCTTAATGCTTTAAAACTGTTGACAGATAGAGATACGTGCCACGAGAGATGAGACTTGAGGTGAGTGGCGGGGACATATTTCAATAATATATAAAATATTTCGTAATCCCACTAAGTAATATTATAAACGCGAAAGTTTGTAAGAATGGATGGATGGATGGATGTTTGTTACTCTTTCACGCCAGAACGGCTGAACAGATCTGCATGAAATTTGGCACAGAGATAGATTATAAATAGCACATAGGATAGGATTTTGTAACCGCGGGTGAAACCGCGTAGTGCAGGTAGTAATTACATAAAAATATTTCAGGATTATTTCAATCCAAACCTAAACCTTAAAATAATCAAACAATAATAATGATCTTCATCAACATCGATTTTCATCAAACACACATCAAACAAGAAAACTTCCGACTAATTCCACTTTCAAACAAAATCAAAATCGGTTCATCCGTTCGGGAGCTACGTTGCCACAGACAGACACGTCAAACTTATAACACCCCGTCGGTTTTACGTCAGAGGTTAAAAATCAAACCGACCAAAGTCAAACCCGTGGTGCGTCAAGTCTCATCTTTTAGTGGCACTTACTCTAAGTTTTACGCTAATACATAGGTATTATGCTGTGGCATTTGGTACATTTGGTCATTTGGTGTGGTACTTGATGACTGACGCTGCTTAAGGCTGAAGGCACATTTAAGTCACGACAGTTTTTAAACAGACTATTGGTTTACTAAAAATATGAAGCCGCGCGAACTTCAAACAAAACGTGTTATAGACAAAACTGTCCAATGCTTACAAGACCGCACCGCGACAAGTAAATAATTATAAAGTCAAAGTCAAAGACAAAATGTTTTTATTCAATTTAGGTATCAAAGATACACTTATGAACGTCAAAGTTATTTAAATAGACTCGACCGCCTTGTTCGGATAAAAAGCCTCTACTCAGAAGAACAGGCAAGAAACTGAGGGGCATTATTTTTTCAAATAATAAATAAATTAGTCTCACAAATTTTGGCTTACAACTAGGTAATATCTATAAATATTAGTGGCTACTTGGCGGAAGTGGAAGGCTCCAGACATCTTTATCTTCTAAATAATTCTTAACCTTATAATATCCTCTTTTCATTAATGTAGTTTTTACATGTGATTTGAATTTTCCCTCGGTGAGCCCTGTTATATTTTTCGGGATTTTATTGTAAAAACTAACGCAGTTGCCTAAAAATGACTTTCTTGACTTAGTCAGTCTAAATCTTTGTACAGCTATCCTATCCTTATTTCTAGTGTTATAATTGTGATAGTCACTGTTCAATTTAAATTTATGTAGATTTTTGCGAACGTGCATAATATTTTCAAAGATATATAAAGAAGGTAAAGTTAAAATATTTATTTCTTTAAATAAATCTCTCAATGATTCACGGGGACCCATTCCGTAGATAGCGCGGACCGCTCGCTTTTGCAAAATAAAAATGGCCTCCACTTCAGCAGCTGATCCCCACAGCAAAATGCCATATGACATTATGCTGTGGAAGTAAGCAAAGTAAACCATCCGAGCTGTAGCTATATCCGTCAGTTGCCTAATCTTGCGAACCGCATAAGCAGCAGAACTAAGTCTCCCAGACAGAGCACTAATATGTGGACCCCATTGCAGTTTGGAATCAATGCTTATACCCAGGAACACCGTCGCCTTGTCTATGTTAAGTTTATCGCCCTCAAGCATTACGTTTGGTTCTATATATCTAACATTAGGCATGGAAAACTTTAAACACTTAGTTTTTTTTGCATTTAGTAACAAATTGTTCGCAGCGAACCATCTCGAAATAATAGTCAGTACGTTGTTCACATGCACAAGTTCACTATCTTTCCTATCTGTTCTAAAAATAAGAGATGTATCATCAGCAAATAGAACTATGTCTGTAAGGTCTTTAACCATATACGGCAAATCATTTATATACGCCAAAAATAAGAACGGGCCTAAGATAGAACCTTGTGGTACTCCCATTGTAACTAAAGATCCGGAAGATGTGACGCCATTAATTCCCACTTTTTGTTGTCTATCAGTTAAATATGACTCGACAAGATCTAGAGCGATTCCACGAATTCCGTAGTGGTGTAATTTACGGATCAAGGTGCGGTGTTCTACACAATCAAACGCTTTGGAAAGATCATAAAAGACACCGATGGCATCCTGTGAACTCTCCCAAGCTTCCATCACATGCGTAACTAATCGAACTCCCGCATCTGTTGTTGATCTACTTTTCGTGAAACCGAATTGATTTTCGTTTAATATACCGTGTATGTTAAAGTGACACAACAGTTGATTAAGTATAATCTTTTCAAATATTTTACTCAAAGCCGGAAGCACAGAGATGGGTCTGTAATTCGAGGGATCTGACTTACTACCCGATTTGAAGATAGGGGTAATTTTGCTGTTTTTCATTAAATCGGGAAATGTGCCTCTGTCAATACACATGTTAAATATGACCATGAGGTGTGGTGCAATAGTTTCTATTAAAGACTCTAACACTTTTACTGATAATCCCCATAAATCTTCACTAGATTTAACTCTTAAGCTTTTGAAAGTTTTGATAATTTCAGAGATGGAAGTGTATCTGAACCGAAAGTCTGGTATATCCCGCGAGAAGTGTTCTTTTAGAAAAGCACCTGCATCATCTGGAGACGAGTTAAGCGTTTTGGTGGCATCAAAGGGTATGCTAGAGAAGAAATGTTCAAAAGAGTTGGCTACCGATTTTGCATCAGAAACCGGCTGATTCTCAACTACCAGCGTAAATTCTGAATCCCTCGACTTACTTTTTCCCGTCTCTGTGTTGATGGTCTTCCAGACAGCTTTTATTTTATTATCGGATTTTTGAGTTTTATCTTTTATAAACAAAGCTTTAGCGCGAATGCAAACCGACTTAAAAGTTTTCGAGTATTTTCTAACATAGTCATGAAAATCCTTACTAGATGTCAGAGATTTCTTGTTATATAAATCATACATAACATCTCTACTTATTCGTATACCTCTGATCGCCCAGTCACTAAACTGTATTTTTTGGTTGAATTGAATCTTCTTTTTTGGACAAATTTCATTAAATTCATTGTTAACTATTTTAAATAATTTTTCATAACTGTCATTAGGGTTATTGACAGAAAAATCAGTTAAAATAAGTTTCGACTCTATGCAATTATTTAGTCGTTTTAACCTACCTTTCGTTAATGGTCTACACTCAACTAAAGATGGTTTCTTTATTTTATCAATTTCAAATTTAATTGCAAGGCCCTTGTGATCTGACCTGACTCCGTTAAAAAGTGATAAATCTTTTGTTTTACAACTTGAGAAAATATTGTCTATGCAAGTAGATGAGGTCTCCGTTACTCTAGTTGGCTCGCAGAAAAGATAGTTTAAATTAAATGCTTTAAATAAAGAAATTAGATTAATTTTATCCGTAGAATTGACTAAAATATCTATATTGAAGTCTCCGCAAACCACAATAGATCTATTTGATTTAGAAAGTTTCTTTAGTACGCACTCCATTGTTGACATAAAATGATTATATAGTTATAGTAATAGTTATAGTAATATAAATAAATAATTATAGTTAGCTGCACCCAGAGGTGAAGGAAGAAACAATAATATAGGGGATTAAACGAGTATCATTATTAGAAGGTAAATAAAAAACCCGGCTGCATAATGTTGTACCCTATGTCACTTGCACTATCATTTTTTTGCCGTTTTGTTTCGCGCGACCATGGACCTTATTCCGCGGCGATACGATTCGCAGTCGCTCAGCGACGACAACAAAACGTAACCATCATGGTAATAAGATCTCATGGTAGGCCACCCGAGGTAAATAAAAATAAGTATTCGCTATCTATACGAGTAGTTATTAGTTGAACATGCAACGCAATAAACAATGTATAGCCTTGGAATAGTTATACAGTGTTTTGTCTTTTGAAAACGATGATAGCCTAGTTGGACAAGGCCCGCCTCTCAAGCCAGAGGGAGCGGTCTCGAACCCAGCCGACGGCACGCACCAATTTGTTCATTGTATGAACATATGTATGTGCGTATTGTATGTCATCTGCTACATGACTGGAGCCCGGTGTATGGCGACAGGCTCGCCCCCTGTCACATTTGGGACTGAATATCGTCCGGCGAAGTGTGGGTGTTGTATTACACCTCTGCCAGCTCCTTCAGGGGAAAGGCGTGATGATATATGTTTTGTCTTTGTCTTTCTCTTACATTTTTAAACTTGATCGAATAAGACAAAAGACTGAATCAATTCTGAGGCTAATACAACGTTTATTGCTAACGGGGGTAATTGTGTATGTGTGTATATCTGAGGACTCTGTGGCATTGTAAGTTCCAAACGAATAAACCGTTTTAAATGGGTTTTTTTTTTCCTAAACGGTGATTTGATCTCTAGCTATGTCAGTCGCTATGCTAGTCGGTTTAGCTAAAATTTATACTTCATTTGATTTGATGTAATCTTTTTTTTTTTTTTTTTTTCGTGGGGGAATGCGCTTACACATCCCCGCTACGCCCCGGGGGAGGCGCAGCGGGGTATGTCGGACTCGGTGCCAGAAGGGCACCCCTACCGACTAAACCCCCACGGTGTCCATCCTCGTCGGCAATGGCGGGGTCACGGGGCCTCTCTCAGATTCTCCGCAACCCCACCACGCCGCTGTCCGCAGCCGGACCCACCTCAGGAGGGGGCTCGTCCCCCTCCCCAGCTCCGAAGCGATGCCCTGGACACCAAGGCATCGACTCCTCAGGAGACCCTCCTTAATTGGGAGCACCAGACACCCCCGTATCCGGCGCCCCTGGGCCTCCTAGCGGAGTCGGAGTGCGAGCCCTGCTGGCTCGTCTCCGTGTCCGCGCCCTCCGGAGCGGGAGAGAAACAGGATCCCTTTCTCTCTCCCGCTCCTCGGTCTCTCTCTGCGACATCACCTCCTCGCAGAAAATTGATTAATCAATTTCATTTGATGTAATCTGATTTAACTGATCGTTACCAAACTACACAGGGTCACCCGCTGGGTTGATCTGAAGAATGACTGATTTTTTTAATTATTTTAATTTATTATTATTATGAGCTTGTGATGTCCCAATGCTGGCTGTGCACTGTGTTTTTTTTTTTTTTTTTTGATGACTCTATACTTTTGGCCACTGAGGCCTCGACAGCGTACCGGGCATTAGGCAAGCGCAGATGGCGCAGGGTCTCAAAAATGGTTACAAACTATGGGCGACGAGCGCAAGGGCACCTCTGAGGTACGGCCTCGGCTGACATTGTAGAAAAGTTTATGTGCATTTATATCCGAGTATTATTTGACACGTGTTTTTACGGTGAAGGGAAACATCGTGAGGAAACCGTCATGTCCTAGAAGCATAATTAAAAAGATATCTGTCTTCCACCAACCCGTACTAAGTCAGCGTGGTGGATAACGGCTCAATCAGCCTGGATGTTGGGTAGGTCGGTGTCCCTGCTGTGGGACGTAGAAAACTGTAACGTTGATGTCCAAATGTTGGGCAAAGGCCTCCCATTTGACAACCTTTAGCTATTGCTACTACTACATTAGTGGCCTTCAGTGGTGATATAAATAATAAGGAGTGAAATAAAATAGTAGGTTTTTTTTTACATTTTTTGTATTTGATATTTTATTTCGGTTTTTATACAAGTTAATAACATAACAAGGAAAACACATCTCGTTTTACTCGTTTTGAGAGATTTTGTTATTTATTAAATTGTTATTAAATAAAATATTACTTTAAAAGTCATAATTCCGATATGAATTTAAACGAGACAATATTTTTACAAAAATTTTTGGTACGCTTGTTTAAAATAAATTAAAATTTGATTACTGCGGACTATTCTTAGGCCCCGGCCACACCGAACAAAAATTCCGTCGCCAATTATCCACTACAGAAAGCCAGTACATTTTCTTACATATACTTCGATTACTAATAACGACCACGCTATGTATCCAAAAGATCGAATGCTCAATTTATATTGAAGAAAATGTATTGACGTTTTTCGTGGATGTTCGCCGACGGAATTCTGTTCAGTCTGACTAGGGCCTTAATGGTATAAAAAGTTTCGACAAATGATGCAGAATTTACACCTAATGACTGACAGATGCTACTTAGATCATCTAAGTATATATAACTAGCTGTTTTGCCCACGGCTTGGCTCGCGTTATACAGTCTATGTCACTAAGAAATGAAGTAGCTTTCTAATGGTGAAATAATTTTTGAAATCGGACCAGTACTTTTTGAGTTAATTCGTCACAAATAAAAAGGTCAAAAAATACAAATATTTTCTCTTTATAATATTAATGTTACACGATTACCTAAATACAACAGGTGGACTTAAAAAGGTTACAACAAACTAAATAATTGTAAACAAATTATGACCCATTTATATAACACATCGGGGAATATAGTTACAAACAGGAAAGACCTTATGAACATAGCTACGCAATATTACCAAGCTCTATACAGAAAACCACAACCTGAAACCATTATTGACACATCAGGCCAAGATCCCAACAAAGACCCAGCCCCACCCTTTTTGGAAAATGAAATAGACTTCTCAATAAAGAACTTAAAAACAGAAAAAGCCCTGGACCTGACGGCATTACAAGTGATATGATAATAAAAGACAAATCTTAACCAAACCACTGACAAAATTATTCAACCTAATAATGCAAGAAAAACACATACCAGAACAATGGAAGGGCTCTGAGATTGTTTTAATTTACAAAAAAGGCGATCCAAAACTTATATCAAACTACAGACCAATCAGTCTCTTACCTTGTCTCTACAAAATCTTTACCTCTACAATACTAAGACGACTAACAAAAATAATAGATGACAGCCAACCAGTGGAACAAGCCGACTTCAGGAAGAACTACTCTACCTGCGATCATATACACTCTTTAAAACAACTAATCGAAAAATACAATGAATACGACAGACCATTGTATGTCGCTTTCATACACTACTCAAAAGCTTTCGATTCCATAACACATGAGTCTATATGGAGAGCGTTAATAGAGCAAGGAGTCAATCATGATTACATAGACATTCTAAGGGCGATCTATAAAGACAGCACGGCAAGGATAAGGCTTGAAGAAGTTGGAGCCCCATTCCCAGTAGAAAAAGGATCAAAACAAGGAGACCCTCTCTCCCCAAAACTATTTATTGCCGTATTAGAAAGCATATTCAGACGGTTAGACTGGACTGGTAGGG
This sequence comes from Peribatodes rhomboidaria, assembly GCA_911728515.1. Classification (NCBI taxonomy): domain Eukaryota; kingdom Metazoa; phylum Arthropoda; class Insecta; order Lepidoptera; family Geometridae; genus Peribatodes; species Peribatodes rhomboidaria. Next base: position 8,850,570 of record OU452190.1, read on the forward strand.
GGATAAAAGTTGATGGGAAACACTTGACACATCTGAGATTTGCTGACGACTTAGTTCTGCTCTCTGAAGATCCGGACCAACTCCAATTTATGCTAGAGACACTAAACTTCCTTTCATTCTGTCTCTTCCTTTCATTCTGTCTTTCTCTCTCTCTCTCTCTCTTTCTCTCTCATACACACTCTCAAACGCACACATACACACACACACACACTATGCCTGTATAAATTTTGGAATCCTTGATTGTTAGTTTAATTTAATGTTTATTGTCGTAACGTCGTAAAATTGAATTTATATATTTATTTTTATAAAATAATTGTAATCAGTTTTGGCCTTATTCTAAATATTGTATCAAATATTACTATGTAACGCTATCGATTATACAAATAAATAAAATAAAAAATAAAAAAAAAGCAAAACTGTCGGACTTGAAATAAACCAAGACAAAACAAAAATGATGACAAACAAAGAAATAAAACCAATTTCACTTAATACTAAACAAATAGAATACGTAGAAGACTATATCTACCTGGGACACCTCATTTCATTCAAACTCTGTAACGAAAAAGAAATCCAAAGAAGAGTCAAATAAACTTGGAACAAATACTGGGCTATGAAGGAAATATTCAAGGGAGCTCTACCAACCAAACTTAAAGCCAAAGCGATGAACCTATGCCTGAATCCATGCCTGACTTATGCCTGCCAAACATGGGCTCTCACTAAAAACACAAAGAACAAAATAGCAACTTGTCAAAGAGGTATCGAAAGAAGCTTTCTGAATTTGAGGCTAAGAGACAGAGTGAAAAACATCACTATCAGAAAACGCACACAGGCAAAAGACGTCATCCAATCAGCATTAAAATTGAAGTGGAAATGGGCAGGACACGTACAAAGAATGAAACCAGACAGATGGGCGCACATACTAACGAACTATACAATACGAGACTCAAAACGCAAAAGAGGCAGACCACAGAAAAGATGGTCTGATGACATAGAAAAGACAGCCGGTAGACTATGGCCAAGACTAGCCAGAGAAAGGAATACCTGGCAATCCTTGGAGGAGGCTTTTACCGCATGAGCGGTCCTTACATAACCAAGCATGCAATACCTATACCTAATCTACAAAAACAAAAAAAACAAAAAACAATAACTACTAACTTAACTAACTAGGTACCACCCCACATAAGCACTAACACTACTAAACAATACTAATAAGCAAAAAACACACATACACATACATAATATTACATACATTATTACCGTTAAAGAGTGTTACCTTTTATATATTTTATTAACCTATAAGTTACTAACCTTAACTACCTAAGCACTTTTTTCTTTTAATTTTAATATAATAAGTACCTACCTACCTAGTATAAGTTTTTCTGTATAACTTTTTACTAAGTTAGTTATCTTAGCTAAAAATTATTTTGTAACATGTTTCTTAACCTAAACGTGTAAGGAAAAATAAAGCTATTTTTATTTTTTATTTTATTTATTTATAATATTAATGTAGATCATAATCCAAAAAAAAAAACAAGGTCTAGCATTCAGCAAGCACACAATGACGTCATCGTCACCCGTCTCTTTCGATCTTGTTGTAAATGACTTATTTCGGTCTTGCATCGATTGACGTCACTACGTGTTTCTGAGTGCTATACCTGGCGGACTATTATTACACCATGGTGTAAATTATGTCGTATGGTCTATGATGTTGATCCAATGCAGTGTTTTATTGTTACGTTTTTTTTACATCTTGATTTCGGTGTAAAGGTATGATATTGTTATACATTGCATAGGCAACTATGGCCGCATCCGTTGAAGCCGCAGTAACACCCTTGGGGACACTGTTCGGCACTTTGACACAGTTCAGCACATACGCCACCTAAAACAAATGAGTCACAATTAATAATATATATGTTGCAGCCAACTAGCTTAATTCGCCGTTCAATTAACAGCCTAGTCTTTTTACTAAACGGCGCTGTTCAACTAGCTTTCTGATGATGTTTAGCCGTTCAATCAAATGGCTACGCAAAATGACTTGAATCTGCAACGTTAACTACTAGCCTAGCTAAGTCATTTAAGTAGGGGAGTTTGCGGGATGTTATAAAAAAATAACCACGAACCACCATAGCCTTAGCGATGGCAGCCTAGTTGGGAGAAGGCCTGCCTCTTGGATTCGAACCCAGCCGACGGCACGCACCAATTTGTTCATTGTGTGAACATGATATGTGTGTATTGTATGTCATCAGCTACATGACTGGAGCCAGGTGTATGGCGACAGGCTCGCCCCCTGTCACATTTGTTAATTGAACGGCTGATTAAGCGAGTTGGTTGCGACATATATAAAGTATTTTTGATAAATATGCCTGTATCGATGCATTGAAAAGAGTATCACAAAGTATTCAGAATAATTTTCATGTTGATATTTTTAGTTTTACAAACGCAACCACGTAAAAAAAAGCGTGCTTACGTTTCTGTGAGCACTCATTATAAATATCAAAATGAAAATGGTTCTGAATATATTGCAAAACGGTTTTAAAATCAGAAATACAGGAAAACTTATCAAAAATACATTCTATAATTTTAAATCTCTCGTGTCACAATGTTAGTTACCATACTCCTCCGAAACGGCTTGACATATTTTTATGAAATTTAATACGCATATTCAGTAAGTTTGAGAATCGGCTACTATCTATTTTTCATACCCCTAAGAAATAATTTATATGGCAAAACAACGTTTGCCGGTCTAATTATAAAATAGTGACACTATTTACAATATCTATATATATAAAATTCAAAGTCCTGACTGACTGACTGATATATCAACGCACAGCCTAAACCGCTGGTCCTAGAAATATGAAATTTGGAGGATATGTTCTTTGTACAGTGTAGGCATCCACTGAGAAAGGGTTTTTCGAAATTCCACCCCTAAAGGGGGGAAATGGGGGGTTCAAATTTGTATGAAACTTTTTATTCTCTGGATCGATCGACTCCTAAATTGGTACAAATACTCTTCAATTAAAATCATGAGACACGTGTATCACAGTTTTTCCAAAACCATCATCATCATCATCATCCACCAACAGAGTCTAATAGCGCTTCTTTTAACTCTGAAAACTTTGCTGAGAAAGTTATTAACCCACTACAAACGACGCTGTTATTATTCTTTGGGTTCCGTACTAAAATGGTGTAAGAAGTATGTCTTTCTGTATGTCTGTGAGCTGAAGATCTTAGAAATTATAATAGCTAGCGACTGGAAATTTGGTACAGATCTAGAGAACGGTAGTGACTACGTATAGTAGGTACAATGTGTATAAAAAGGGTACGTAGGTATTGTAGGTAGTTGGGGTCTGACAGAGGGATTGCAAAAAGAAACCCTTGCAATATAGTATTAATTGTTTTTTTTTTTTTTAATTTAGTCTTCTAAAATGTTTTTGGTCTACATTTTTCACTTCGAGGTTTTTCAAAGTTTCGAGGTCAACATCTAGATTCTCTAGGTATCTGTATTTTTTCAAGTATCGGTGTTTTTAACCATTTTACGGTTCCGTGATGAGAGTGTTACGACCGAGTTCTTGCTACTTTGGCGTGATTATTTTAATTATGTAACACAGAGGATTTTCCCAAAACTATTTTATATTCCGAAGACCTTTCGTGCTTTGGCATGGCAAAAAAAAATAGAAGAAGGGGAAACCGAGTGTTAAGTACCATCTTCTCTCACTTTGGCACAAGATTAGGGACCTACGAGTATCATCCTACGACGATTTGCCTGTCAACGGCGTATTTCATTCAAACTTTCAATTAGCTTTCATGATCGTGGCTTGCTGTTGGACGACAAATATTGCGATTCTATTTTACAGGAAGCAGCCTTATGTAAATAACATAACATATCGTCACACCTTTCCCCCTAAGAGGAGTATTACAACACCCTCACTACGTCGGATGATATTCAGCCCGAAGTGTAATAAATGGCGAGCCTGTCGCCATACACCGGGCTCCAGTCATGTAGCAGATGACATTAAATACGGACATATTATGTTTAATCAATGACTAAATTGGTGTTGCCTGGGATTGAACCCACTTATTTTGCCCTGAGAAGCGAGCGTTCTTCAACTAGGCTATCATTGCTTTTTCCATATGAACCTCCATTTAAAATGTGTGAACTATATTGCTGACATTCTATCAGATTTCAAACTACTTCATCAGTAAGGGAAAAATACAAGAATTAAGTCCAAGCCTTTCAGAATGCCGTTTGTAATCACAAACGGCAAGTGAAGAGATTTTCTGTCAATAGAGATCAAGTAACCAAGAGATGAAATTTATAATTAGTGTCTTCCTGGTCTTAGAAGAAGTATATATTAGTAAAATTAGACGAAGTCAATAAAAAAAGCTGATTTAGTACTAGGAAGACAAAACCTACAATACGGGTTGCCTTTGCTTTAAAGGTCTTAACCACAGGTCTGCCACCATACTGACTGGTGAGGTTTCCAAATGATTCTATGTTTGTGCTGAGGATTCCTCTAATATCATTAAAATCACCTTCTAGTTACTCCTTCGAGTTAAAAAGAGTATTTCCCCTCAAAGTCTGCTTTGCAATGACCATAAATAAATCTCAAGCCAAACTCTTAATTTACTGAAATGTTTTCACACGGTTAGTTAAACGTGGCCTGCTCCAGAGTAAGCTCACGGAGCAGCATAGTGTTTCTAAAAAAAAAATGGGTTACAAAAAAATACTGAAGTAGATTTGAAAGTAGTAGTAAACAATATTGATTATCAATTATCTATCTACATTTGGTTGTCTCCTAATTTTATCTTTTTACACAAGCTTTAAGTTCTGTTGATACCTTACTACTACTACTAATCTCATTCCAGAGATAGTTTAGTAACTAAATAACTTCGTCCTTATTGCTCTGTTTGGGATATTGTCAGTTAGTGTATTTAATTGAGAGCGAGTGTGACCGCTTATAATATTTATTTCTGAAGATAAAAACGTCATTCATTTCCTGTAAGCCACGCGGGCGAAGCCGCGGGCAGAAGCTAGTTATTTATAAAATAGTGACACTGCCGAGCGAGCGCTGCCAAAACTTACTATACACCTTAGAGACAGCTTTAAAGGGTCACTTGCAGAATCTCGGGTTATCTTTTTAACTCGGAGTTAACTTTTCATCACAGACCAAACTGATAAATCGTTTCCAAGAGTTAGATGCTAACCTTGAGCTAACACAATATTAGAGTGACATTTATAACATTTTAACTCTGTGTAAATTGGCCTTGCGTTTAAGAATTTATATAATAAAATAAATATAAAAATTAAAAACAAAAAAAAAAAAACTTACTTTGCGGACCGGCTTCCGTCAGTACCAAAATGCAGGCCAAAATAAAGGCAATTAAAACAAAATATTTCATTTTCAACATGTTGCAGGTTACAGATGCAGAATGACAAAATATGTTGGAATTGTTCCTTTATATATAGAACGAATTATTACGTACTTCGACGTTTTCCTTAAAGCCATAAAATATAGGGTTAAATGGGGCAAATGCGTCTGTAGGGCAATTGTGTTCGAGAATTACTTCACAAACCTACCACCTACATCTTTTTCTATCTTTAATTGCAATAATCTGTACTAGATGGCGTTAGTTGCGTAATTAGGTTTGTCAGTAATTCTCGAAATACCCCATTGCCCTACAGACGCATTTGTACCAGTTGACTCTACCTATCTTTAATTATTATCATATCATAAGATATGATATGATACACCTTGTTGTCAATAATGATGCACTTTTTTTATCTTTAGCCACCGATGCAAAACATAAGTGTTACTTTGACGTGTGTATCTGTGTGTCTGTCACATCGTAACTCCAAAACGAATAAGCCGATTTTGATTTTTTTCTCTCTCAAAGGTGACTTCAAAAAATAATTAAGTAAATATCTAATAATTTGAAAACATTTTGCACACTAGGTCGTCTGACCCCAAAACTGAGCAAAGCTTGTACTATGGCTACCATGGACTGATATGTCTTTTATATACATATACTAGCTGCGCCCCGCGGTTTCACCCGCGGTTAAAAAGTATCCTATGTGCTATTCTAGACTATAATCTATCTCTGTGCCAAATTTCATGCAGATCTGTTCAGCCGTTCAGGCGTGAAAGAGTAACAAACATCCATCCATCCATCCATTCTTACAAACTTTCGCGTTTATAATATTAGTAGGATGTACATCCTTACTTATTATGAAATCAAAAGTAACTCTGTCTGTCTGTTTGTAGATTTTTCACGGCTAAACGGCTAAACGGATCTTGAAGAAATTTGATAATTAGTTGCAGTATATCACGAGGATGGTTTTTGGATACTGTTTTCTGAATAAACGCGAACAAAATCGCGGGTAGCAGGTAGTACATAATTCATTCACGTAATGACGTCACTGGTCATCGTTATCCGTCTCTCTCAATAAATGACTTTTTTCGGTCTTGCTTAATATTGCATAATATAATAAGCATCGATTGACGTTACTGCGTGTTGCCCGCTCGTCGTCCGTCTCTTTCGAACTATTTGTAAATTACATATTTCGGTCTTGCTTAAGCATCGATTGACGTCACTGCGTGTTGCCCACGTGACCGGAATGCTATGCCTGGCGGTGTATATTATTATACCATGGCTCTATCCTCGACATCGTCTGAAATCTCAGTCTCTCTCTCATCTCTTTTAGTCCTCAATTTTCAACTTTGCGTCGCCTCTGCCTCTGCATCTTCGACTGATGATGGCTCATGATGGAAAGATGACAAATCATGAATTTTGCTCTCAAATTTAATCACGATCAGTAAAGCAATGACAGAGTCTTATTGCTACTTGCACAGAATGTAAAAACTGCCTAAGTCCTTGCTTAACTAGTTTAAGCTACTCCTAGCTAGCTCCTACCCACATTTTTTTGCACGAACTTTATGCCATTTCTTAGGAGACTCTTAATTGTATTTGCTCGTTGAGCGAGTATTTGACTGCCTCGGTGGCTCAGTCGGTACTCGGTAGTGAACCTGCCTTCTGAGCTAGGGGGCGTGGGTTCGATTCCCACCTAGGGCAAACATTCATGTGGTGAATTTTGTGTTTGTTCTATGTCTGGGTGTTAATATGCATTTAAGTATGTTTTATTACTTTTCTTTAGCACACACCACCGTCCATGCTAAATCATATTGTTTCTATTCCATCCAAAGGTTGTCTGGAAGAGATCGCTCTTACCCGATAAGACCGCCCATTGCGCCTTTATTTTTGAGTGTTTAGATTTATTTATATTTGGTGTCAATAAAGAGTTTTTGTATTGTATTGTATTGTGTTGTATTAAAAATATCTAAGTATGTATATCAGTCCCTGGCAGCCATAGTACAAGCTTTGCTTAGTTTGGGGTCAGGCGACAGTGTGTGGAAGTGTCCCGAATTTATTTATTTATTATTTATTATTTCGCTAGGAGTAGTTTAAGCTACTATTATTAACAATGACGTAGCCAATTGTTATGTATTAGCCAATCGTAGTGCAAGTGGCCATTTGTGTAAAGTAAACTAAGGGCCTCTTTCATCATCTCCAAGTAAAGTGTTGATTAGTTACTTTCCGATTAGTGCTAATCGGCAAGTAAAACTGCCAAGTAATTATTTCATTTTCACCAACGAAAACAAAGCTCAAAGTAACAACTCGACGGTTAATTGAATGAAAGAATGAAAACGGTCTATGTTCGTTCCATTTTCGCTGTCACTACTGTCACAAATGTCAAACGTCAGAAATATTTTTTGACTTTTGATGTAGAAGAAATGTCAAAGCGTGTGATTTTAGCGCGGTTATTATCTTTACTGTTTAAAAGAATTAAAAGTTTGTTTGGATTCCGGGATTGTGGCGGATTATTATACCATGGATAATAATTTTAGGTTATGTTTTACAATCACAATATAATCAGCTAATCACTTACCTTTGAGTTTTAGTTTTTATTTTGTCTCTTATTATCTCATGTACTCGATTTGCAGCATATTTGGATAATCGAAATCTGGCGAAAAAGTCTTGTTCATAAAGATCGGTAAAGTAATTAACACGAACTTTAAAAACACGGTTTCTCGGAATTCTTCGCGGAGGAGAACGTTCTAATTCTTCTAATTGATCTTCAATTAATTCAAACAAATCCATGTTATATATTTAATTTTAAAAAAGCTTTTGTATATTAATTAGTACGCAAGTAGATGTTCACAACACAAGGGTCACAACGCGTTTGTAAAGCCTTACTCGGCGGTTAACTCCGCTATTGGGCAGATGAAGTAGCAAGTAAGATACTGGTCAGTTTATGTGACGGTTAGAACTACTCGGACATTATGAAACTGATAATTTAGTTACTTTGAACTTTAATCGGCGAGTAGCATACTTGGGACTTTACTTGGAGATGATGAAAGAGACCCTAAAAATGTAAATACTACATCATAATTTAAAAGGATTCTTTATTGTCCCACGATACCCTAAAATACAAGTGGCATTAGCGTGGCATTTAATTAAGTTAACATAAAAAATAGAGGTATATTACCTCATTGAGGAAAACAAAAGACAAGGAAAAAGATGGATATGCATTTAAAAACAAAGCAACATTTAAATGATTCTAATAATTCATAGTGGTATTTCTCTCGTGGGAAAGGCGTGAAGCGATGATAACCTAGTTGGAGAAGGCCTGCCTCTCAAGCCAGAGGGAGCGGGTTCAAACCCAGTAGACGGCATGCACCAATTTGTTCATTGTGTGAACATATTCTGTGCGTATTGTATGTCATCTGCTACATGAATGGAGCCCGTTGTATGGCGACAGGCTCGCCCCCTGTCACATTTGGGACTGAATATCGTCCGGCGAAGTGTGGGTGTTGTATTACACCCCTGCCAGCCCCCTCGGGGGAAAGGCGTGACGATATTTTTATGGAAAGGCGTGGCGATAAGTATATGTTTATTGCTCCTCCATGGTTGTTTTTCTGAGGGTTGGTTTTTTTTTTCAACAATGAGGTACAGTTAGAGTTTAGATCCCAATGTGGTAATCATTCTCATTGTGGTAGTAATTTTTATCCGACTGGGCAAGAAGGAGGGTTATGGTTTTCGAGTGTGTGTATATAAGTATGTATGAGGTTTCTTTGGGACGCCCTACAGCCTAAGCAGCTTGATGGAGTTCAACATGTGAGATGTCATTTGAATTGCCTTGATAGTGGCAGTGACATAGGGTACAACATTTTTCAGTCGGGTTGGTTTTTCTTTTAATAATGTTACTTGTTATAACTTTGGCGTTCATAATTGGATCTTTAACACCTAATTACATAAAGACATTACATTTGATTTGATTCTGCGACGTCTTGTCATCAAATCAAGTTGAAGAAGCGAAGAGCCGCTACCTGCGTGTGGTGGCAATCAGAGCGAGGAATCGTACTAGTACAGGATGTACGCATCACGTGAAAACTGGAGAGAGTGACTAATTAGAACAGTAATGTATGTAGTGGTGCGTTGCTGGAGACAATGACGAGCGACAATTAAGGAAATAAACGTTGGCTGTCTCTTTCATAAATTACGAAAAAAATACAATTTTTCTTTTTTCTAACCGACTTTGAAAAAGGAGCAGGTTCTCTCGAACTTTTTAATGTACTTCACAAAAAAATACAATTTTTCGCTTTTTAATCAGTTTCAAAGAAGGATTGAAGTTTAGCTGCGTTTTTGAACCGACTTCGAAAAATGAGGAGGTTCTCAATTCGACTGCATATTTTTTTAATATTTGTTACCTCATAACTTTTGACTGGATGAATCGATTTCAATGATTCTTTTTTTGTTTGAGAGATTATACTTTAAAGGTGGTCTCATATAGATTTTTATCGAAATCGGTCAAGCAGTTTTTAAATAATTTTGCTCTAAGATTGTTACGTCATTTTATCGAAATTGGTCGAGCACTTTTAAAAATAACTTTGCTTTTTTATATGGGTTTGTTACGTCAGAACTTAATAACAGTCTTGATGGCGAGAAGTAGGTTTTATTAATTTAATGTTATCGGGAGTTTTAAAAACTAAATGACTTTAAAAAGGAACGTTAAATTAACATTACAACTTTTACAAAGAAATTTCGTTTTGATATCTTTTAATTTTGTGAAGCAATTTGATGATAAACAAAAAACAGGTTTTTTTTCAATTATTTAGGTAAACTAAATAACAAAACCTGCTTCAAATTATCATTCCCATATTATGTTTAGTACTGCTATTTACTATGACAAGCAAAGCTTAAGGGTCCGGCGACCACTTTTGACTAACTTTGCATTGGTAAAAGTTTTCTATTGCCATTTTGTCTAGAAGAACACGACGAGTGAAGAGAGCAAATAAAGATACTGATGAGCCTCTAAAGTTATCTACAGAGTGACAAAGTGCAAAATAATCTTTTTTATGACTTTCGCACTTATCTAATCATTCATCTATAACTGAGAATTTCCCTTGTATTTTGGATTAATTTAAAAGATAATCATGTAGACAACATCTCTATGGAAAGGGATTTTTAGTTTGATTTGTCTATCAATTAAATAAATCAGTCAAAAGGTACCCCTTACAAATGCAGATATTAGATAGCTCTATTTTCTCTTGAGGACGTTTTGAAAAAAAAAACCAGAACATAGGAAAAAAGATATAGTCCATTTATTTGTACACGCCAAATTGCATTACAATCTGACGAATAACATTCAAGAAATAAGACAACCGCGTTTGTATGGAAAATTTAGAGCGTCGTGTAACCCTTTAAAAACCGGCTTCACGTCAGGCTGTCATCGTTGTCAACAGTTGTTAGATTTTTGTTGATATCTTAAAAACAACTAACTAGACTCCGGTTTCGATAAAATGTATGTGGGATCACATACAATGGTAAAACTATTAAATAACTTGACCGTAACTGGAAGCTATATATATGAGAGTGCATTTCCGTTTCCGTCGAAAGTACCAGCGTTTTCGTACTTTTAATGCCTTCTAACCGGAAGTCCTAGGTGGCGCCACCTCTGCATTCGCGCTTTGTGAAAATATCGCGCGCCATTTTTTATCATTGGCGTTTTAAGTTTCGTCGAAGTAACATCGCCGCAGCCCTAGCAGCTTGCGTCGTGTTGCATAATTAGTTAATACAAAGTGATAATTTGTTAATAATTATGTGGTAAAATACTGAAATGTAGTTATTTTCCTAAAATAACTCGGTGTTAAGTATACATTTTACGCAGTAAGTACCTACCCACATTATATTTCATTTCTTCATTTCATTTGTTCAAAATGAGTGAGTAGAATTTGTTTTAACGGTTTTACCGTTCGATTAATTTGATATTTAAAATTTTTTGTGTGTCTAAATGTTTTTAACCATATGTGGCTTACAATATGGGGGTCAAACGATGCCTCATACCAGTGTTTTGTCATTATTGAAGTGTTTTTAGGTAATATTTAAGATTATTCATCATATCGTCACGCTTTTCCCCCGAGGGGGCTGGCAGACGTGTTATACAACACCCACATCGCCGGACGATATTCGGTCCCAAATGAGCCTATCACCATACACCCGGCTCCAGTCTTGTAGCAGATGACATACAATACGCACATATGTTCACACAACGAACAAATTGGTGCGTGCCGTCGGCTGGGTTCGACTCCGCTCCCTCTGGCTTGAGAGGCAGGCCTTCTCCAACTAGGCTGTCATCGCCTTTAAGATTATCACCAGTTTGTAACATAGTTTTGCTTCCAGAAACGTATAAATGTTTGCCGCCCAAACGCCCAAGCTACAGAGCACGGGCCGTGGCGGTGGTTCAGTGAAAGGTGCGTAACAGCGTGCTTTTACGATTCTACTAATTCATCGGTATTGGTTGACGTGCTGGCCGATAATTGAAGAAAGTTGGTGAGTGAAAAAATCCTTTTTATAAAAATAATGGTTTTCAAATGTTGCAACAGTGTATCAATTGCTTAACTACGAGTCATACAAACGACTCGACCATATCTAGCGATCTATCAGTTCGTTCACTTTATAGCTTTAGTTACTATACATTTTTGATACATCATGGCAAATTATTTGAATACATGTATTTTAGAGGCTAGGTAATGCCTATTATTTTGGACGTAAGAAATAATCATAATCTAGGTATCACAGACCTAGGAACAAACAATAGTGGGGGAGAAAATATCTTACGTCACCTAGCCGTATGCTGAAAACTTTTCATTAAATAAATGCATATAAAGGCTTTCTTAACCTTTTTTTTTTGAAATTATTTCTAAATTAATTTTCTTTTGTGGATTTATTACTCAAAATGTCACTTGATCTTTTGACATTGCGTTTAAGTTTAGAGGAACAAGTATTTCATTTTGAATTTATTCCTTTTTACCATATTGTTATGCAAACAATCAGTTCAACGTGCATTCGCATGGTTATAATAGGGAGATACAGGAGTACCGTTTTTGTACCTCCTTACATTGAATTATGCAATCAATACAAAATACTCTGAAATGCTTGAAACGATACGCCCTCGCAGGGTGAATCTCTTTACAAATATCATATTACATTGCCTTAAGCAATCAATACATCATACATCATTGTATGCTTGTAATAAACCACCCTCGCAGGGTAGGTAATCTTTTGCAAAAGCCACCCTCGCAGGGAGGCTACCTATTTGCAATTGAATCATTGCTTTAAGCAATCAATACATCATACATCATTGTATGCTTGTAATAAACCACCCTCGCAGGGTAGGTAATCTTTGCAAAAGCCACCCTCGCAGGGAGGCTACCTACTTGCAATTGAATCAAGCGATCCATACATACACTATTCTTTAGTACGCTTGTAACGATACGCCCTCGCAGGGTGAATCTCTTGACAGATATTACATTGCTATAAGCGTTTAACAGAACGTATTTTAATATTTTTTATGGTTATAATAAACCACCATTGCAGGTGAGTACCTTTTTTGCAAATATCATATTTCATAGTATTAAGCAGTTAATACAACAGACAATGTATGCTTGTAATAAATAAAGCAAAACTCTATAGTTGTGCAAATGTATTTGCAAAATATCAATTTCATGATAAACATAGTACAAACTTGTTTGGTTGTAACAAACCATCTTCACCCGAGGAGCATCTCTTTGAAAAATACAATATTTCATTGTATCAAGTAAGTATCGTAGGCTTATTACAAACCATCCTAACAGGGTGATTTTTTGATCTTAATAATGTTGTATGTTCATAACAAAACCTAGTTTTATGCTGGATCAAATATTTCAAACGTATTTTATTGTTGTTATAATGCCTAATCTGTCTTTTATTCTTCATGAAACTATTAACATAGATACTCTAGCTTGCTTGTAATAAACTACCTTTTCAAGGTAAAATAAAAATATACCTTTGCAAAAACTACCCTCGCGGGAATGTCTTATATAAGAATAAAATTGTAATGAAACAGGTTCCAAATCAATAAATTAACAGACCGTGAAAATATTCTATGTTACATCTAGACAGACTTAAACGTAGTTTTTTACTATTACTGCTGAATCCAGATTCAATCTTTTAAGTTTTTAGAAACTGATAAATTAAACGCTCAAAGCGAGGCTTCAGGCCAGTTTGTTGCAGTCTGATCAAGAAGTTTTCGATATGAACTTATTATGTTCCCTGTGTAACGTTAATTTAATTAGAAGTAAGTCACCACCTCGAGGTGGGTTGCATAGTATTGAATCAACTGCAAAGTGAAACATGTTCTTTCAAAATTTCGAAGTGAGTCTTACCCCCTTACTTGATTATTTATTGAACAAAAGTGCTCGATGAGCACAATAACCTTAAGAGTTCGTGCAGTATTTCCTGCGACTCCAATCACAACGGAGATACCTGCTATTTGGTTTAAAACGATGTCTTATCTTGTCGATTCTTGCAATTAGGTCGTTTTTAAAACGACATTATGTTACGGATAATGTGACGAGAACGAATGTTGTACTAATTTTGTTAAAAAATCTCATTTTCTCATTTAACTCGAGGCAAAGTAAGGTCACACGCGTGTTCCCTTTTTCATAATATGAATATAAGTACATAATTATTTACTTATATATTTATTTATTTTTTAATTACTTAAATAATTTTGTTTGGAACAGCCTCGTAATACCTGAATGTGTGGCCTATTGTCTGACATACTCAGTGCGCTATCGCATTGACACTAGCAACCTCTCGTTCAGAATGAACGATTTGAATTACACAATTATAATTTAAAATATGAAATTAGTTAAATATTTTTACGACTCTGAGAGAAAAAATAGTAGGGCGTGGGTGCTTATATCAATTATTTTTCGCACGACTGTGACTTAATCATTAGAAAATTGTATGTTTCAAATTGCCATAAAAGCTACCTACCGCTATAAGATATAATGTGTTTGTAGTAAGTTAAGATAGTAGCTCGCAACTACCATCGCCCATTCCTTTTAATTACCTACCTTCTTCCAAAGGTGTTTCTTATCTTATCTTACAATGTAAAGACTTGCACTGCGAACTGTGACGTGTAACTGTTAGTTATAAATAAATCCTGATTACTGGCTTATCGTAAGTTGCTTAACTAAACTACCAACAATTTTCTTAGGGCAATAGGTATCGGAGCCGAAATCCTTCCTATATTGCATTTGATAACGATAATTATATAATTAACGAAATAGTGTTATTAAAGTGATAGATTATTTATGAAACTACGCTCATGATAAAATTACGTTATCTTTGAAAGTCTAGCGTGATTTTCATGTTTTACATATATTTTACAAAATCATCACAAGCACTGATGATTAATGCATTGACTTGGAAACTCACTATCAAAAATTCAGTACATGCCTATTGAAGTTAAGAGATGTGAAAGTAAACCTAATTTTCGCTATAAACATTAATATTGGCATAAGCTGCCTAAAAACTTGATGTAATTGATTTTTAGTATATTATTTAATATTAGCTGACTCCCACGTGTAACTGATTTGTCAAGTCAGTAAAGTTTTTAGAATTATAAATATTCTTGGTTTTCGTTAAATTTACTGAACTGTTGAAATACATTATATTGAACTGGCTTTACGGATTCATCTTTTTTACTCACATGATTTACGATCGTTGTTGTTGCCATTTTAAAACAATTGCCGATTACCAGAGTCGGTCTGGTTGAAAAATATGTCTATCGATCTGGACATTAACCTGTCACTTAAATTGTCACACCACTTAGTTATGGTTGACTATTTAAACACTATCTACAGAAAAAATGGTATCACTGCTTGTCCAAGAAGTTGTTTGTTGGTCACCTGCGATAGTAGACTACAAAATCTTTTAGATCAACGACCTGTTGTTGATTTTTAAAACAATTTTAACCACCAACATATTATGTATGGTTCTGTATACAAACTTAATGCAAAGGGAAAGTATGACATAAATAATTATTTATACATTGCCTGAACGTGTCAGACATTCTATGGAATGTATTCCCAAAGCATCCTATTACAATACGGCATTATACAGATGCTGGTGACATACATTTTACAGATGGAAAATGTACTATTTAATGGTAATATACGTAATTGTTTCAGACCAATAGAGAGAAAACATAATGCCTTGTTTCCGGTTTCATTATTATTATGTAAACCCTTTTATTTAAGTTGTTTTTCCAACAACATTTTTGAAGATTTGAAATAATTTTTAATATTATTTACAGCTCACATTGGCGTTTCTTCTAACAATAAGTTTTAATAGCCCTACTATAGGTGGCACCACCAGGCAATACCAAACAGGCTCTCATATATATAGCTTCCAGTTACGGTCAAGTTATTTAATAGCAGCGTTTTACCTGAAATAAAACGCATATTAAAATACTTACCTAACTGGAAGCTATCACTTTAATTTCTGCCTGGTGGAAATTCGGAAAATTAAGCCAATGATAAAAAATGGCGCGCGATATTTTCACAAAGCGCGAATGCAGAGGTGGCGCCACCTAGGACTTCCGGTTAGAAGGCATTAAAAGTACGAAAACGCTGGTACTTTCGACGGAAACGGAAATGCACTCTCATATATATAGCTTCCAGTTAGGTAAGTATTTTAATATGCGTTTTATTTCAGGTAAAACGCTGCTATTAAACAAATTGAGAATCATTAAAATCGAAGCAACATTGGCGGACTAATCGCGTATCATACGTACATAAAAAAAAACATACAGTCGAATTGAGAACTGAAATCGAAATGAAATGTATTTATAACTAGCTGCGCCCTGCGGTTTCACCCGCGGTCAAAAAGTATCATATGTGCTATTCTAGACTATAATCTATCTCTGTGCCAAATTTCATCCACATCTGTTCAGCCGTTCTGGCGTGAAAGAGTAACAAACATCCATCCGTCCATACATACAAACTTTCGCGTTTATAATTATTAGTAGGATTCATCTCAACAATTTTAAATTTAATTTTTTTTTTCAAAGTATTTAAGGTTGCCTGGAAGAGATCGCTCTTAGTGATAAGGCCGCCAGTTGTTACACAGTTGTTATAGTTTAAGTTTTCTTTTCTGTTGTCTTGTTATTTCTGGTGTGAACAATAAAGTGTTTATCTATCTTTCTATCTATCTCAAACATTTTTTAGGTAGGTACGGAATAAAATAAAACACAAAATCGTTTTACGGAAGTTGATTTTATTATGTTAGTGTAACTAAGTACTAATCATTCACTTTACTAAGTATACTAAGTATATATATGTATGTGTGTTTGTATGCACATAATATATTAGGCATATAAAGAATCACAGTAAATATGAGAAGCTTAAGCTTATAGTGGCCAAACTGATGTGACAGAATTTGAGTTAAATTCGTCTTTTTAGGGTTCCGTACCCAAAGGCTAAAACGGAACCCTATTACTAAGACTCCGCTAACCGTCCGTTTGTCTGTCTGTCCGTCTGTCACCAGGCTGTATGTTATGAACCGTGATAGTTAGACAGTTGAAACTTTCGCAGATTATGTATTTCTGTAGCTGCTAGAACAAGAAATGCTAAAAAATTGAATAAAATAAATATTTAAAAGGGCTCCCATACAACAAAGTCATTTTTTTGGTCGTCTTTTCTCAATATTGATAACGGCAACCGGTAAACGCTTGAAATAGTCAAAGATAATTTAGTACTAGTAATATATTATCTTTAATAAGTTAAAATATAACATGATTAAATTTAAATAAAACAAATATTTAAGGAGGGCTCCCCTACAACAAACGTTATTTTTATAGATAATGGTACGGAACCCTTTGTGCATGAGTCCGACTCACACTTGGTCGGGTTTTTTTTTTCATTCCAATGTGTAAGGAAAATATAGCAACAATTTTAGGGGTGATAGAAGTTTAGTAACAGAAACATCTATTGGGATGAGATTAATTCCCGCTCTTAATAATGCCTATTTAAAGAAATTGTAAAAATGTGTGTGTTAGATATAAATTTAAGACAAATTCCTACTCATATGTAATAGGTAAGCTGTTTGTGTGTTTGTTTGTTACTTCTTCACAATCGAACGGGATGGACGCATTTGGTAGGTACCTATGAAAGCAGCTCCCAGGGGGTGTCACTCCGTGTTTTACGTACGTCAGGCCGCCGCACCTCCCGGGTAGGAGCATGGCAGGAGGTTGCCGCTCGGCTCTCGGCAGCGCGATAGCCGCGAGCCGCTAACTATTAGCTGCGTAAATGTAAATATATATATGTTTGGAGTTACCTAGCTATAAAAATAATTTGTTTGTTGGTCAGAAACAATATTATAAACTGACAGGCATGTTTTGCGAAAACAACAATCGGTTAAGTTTAGACAATTAGGTTAACATGTAAGTATGATAAAGTGTTTTTACTTACTACACTTACAGGTAGATTATTAAATTAATAAACATTGTTATTTTTATTGATTTATATTTTCAAATTTATCTATAAATATCGGCAAGTGGGAGCCCTGTGCTCTTGTCGTCAAACCGATTTCAAGTCAGCGGTACGAACGGACTATGAACGCTTATGTCACGAGATAAGTTTCAATTTTGCGTGACAGTGAAAAAAGTAGGTGAATTTGTATATCTAAATTGGACTCCTGTACTAGAGTGAACCTTCTGTACGTGGTACTATTATTTATTCTGTGCTTAGACCTTGAATTAACACATATAGGCCTTGTAACTAGGGTTAGCATCGCGGGGTACAGCTTTTGTATAATAATAATATTTATAAAATCATACGTTTACGAATCTTGACTAGAACTACAAAATATTATTTTATTACAATCATCAATGTCTTATCACATTAATTTTTTTCTCTAGTCCGTTTCCAGTTTATTATCCAGTGTTAATAGGAGTCCAAGCGAAGGTCCTAGCGTTTCTGATCTTGGTGTCTTTGTCATCATCCTTCTTGGTGATGAAGAACCGTTCCAGTCGGTCCCGTAGCTCGTCAGGGGTGATGGGAGCGGCGGTGGTTTCTGGTGATGCTGCTGACTTCTCCCGGTAGAAGTAGTCGTGTTGGGGCTGTCTGTAGTAGCCACCTGAACAGAAAGATTTGTTTGTTCACCCTTTTAACTGTCTAAGGCCAGCATGCTAAAACGAAGGTCAGTCATGAGTTTCGATATAACGAATAGGGTCCAACATTTTTCAGTCGGGTTTTTGTTTTTCATTCAAAAATGGTACTTGTTTGTTTACCTTTTAATAGTGATACTTGTTATGTGTGGTAAAACCACTTTAAATTCGAAATTCATGACTGAGCTTGGTTTTAGCACGCGGGCCTAGGTCTAAAGTGGTCTATATTGACCCCCAGGGGTCAACGACGACCTGGCAAGGGGTCAATGATTTTTTCAAAAATGCTATATTGCCTAAGCAAAGGGGGTGGGGGAGGCGTCTACCCATAGCCGAAAAACATGACAAGTGGTCTATGAGACCAGAGTTTGAAGACCGCTGGTCTCTTTTAACCGCTTAAGGCTTTGTATATAGCTACCCGCAATAAACTACCGCGAAAAATGTCCAATAGCAGCTTGCAAGTGTAAACTCTTTAGTATGTGCTGTCACGGTACTTGCTGCTGTCAGACAGACTGTCGGACATTTCTTGTGGGAGTTTTCTTGCAGATGGAAACATGGTGTTAGTCAGATTTATCTGACAAACATTTCCGCTTGGGTTGACAATAATTATTGTTTGTCTAGCCGGCGAAAGTCTTCGTCGGAAAAAATCGTTTCAGGTTGTTTAATATTTTTTGCTACCTACTTGATACGCAATAAAAGTAACAATAAACAAATAATTTCATTTTCTCCTCATTACTAAACTGCTAAACCCATTTTGATAAAACTTGGCAAGATGATAATAATCGTGAAGACGGAAAAAACTACTTTCCAAACCAAAAAACCGAAGAAACAAACAGTTCGAGGACAAATCCACGAGATTTGCTGCCTGAGTAAAACTAATTAATTACTAGGTAATAAGCGAATATACCGTGCAGCTTCGAAATAGTTTAAGGGTGTTTTGTCTTTCTGATAGAGTTTAATATTTAAGAAAAAAGACGAAGACTGTCCCTCTCAGCAATTAACTATAAACAGCATCGGAATAGTTACACAGTCTTCTGTATTTTTTGATCGAGTTCAAAAATTCAAATACGAAACGCTGTAAGTGTAACTACTCGTATTTTGAGTCTATACAGCTTTTATTAGACCTTTCTAATACATTTCATCATGGATACAGTCATCCAGTATTAGAACTTTTAAATATTCCAAATTTAAATCTGACAGATCAAAATAAGTTAACATATTACACAATACATTACATTTAAATAATCGTACTCATAAGAAAGCCTATCAAAAGAGATTAGAAAACAAATTGGAGAAAGTTCCTCCAAAAGAGCCCTTCATTTATAACCATCCCAGTGAAATAGGTCAAGAACTTGATACTTACAACTTGTCCGGGGCATTTTCAACTTTAAACTTAACGCTTTAGAGTCCTTTGTATCTGAACGAGAATACGTCTGGCGACGGTTTCGTAACAGTGCATCGGCATGGGGTCATTGAACTTGCCACTGGAGAAGTTGTAAATGCCTTTGAATTGTTTTTCAAGGACTAAATAAAAATAACTTATATTTAATAAACTCACACAATAATAAAATAAGTAGGTAAGTACTTAAGTACATATAAAATTAGATTATTAGGTAAGAATGTTGTTCCTTGTATGTTGACTTTGACTTTGACTTTGTTCAGAATCATAAAGATTAGGAAGAAATTATAAAAATATAAAATATTATAAAGTGAAAAGTACGTTGGGTGAAAAATGAAACAAGTGGTTACTCTAAAATAATAAATGTACTAATAATAAAAATTTGTACTTAAGTAAGTATATTTTTTAATTGCTGATTTATTTGTCGGATAATCTAAATTAAGGTACTTAAGTTTAAGTTTAAGTTTAGTTATAAGACAAATTTATTATAGACGAGAAACAAGAAAATATTTGAAGTAAAAATTTTAAAACGTTAGTTTGGAAAAATTATAAAAACTTATTATGTTTGTCAGTCACCAACAATTTTTAGGTAACCATCCTAATTTGCTAACTATATTAATTCGCAATGTAATGTATTGTAATGCAAATTATTATAAAAGCGAAAGTGAGTTTATTCGTTAGTTTGTAACTGATCATCATGAAATTTTACATAGGTAAGTAAACGTTGTCAAAGATACAGAGAAGGACATGGAGTCCATTCATCCCGAAAAACAATGCAGTTCTGGTAGTACCTCGGGCGAAGCTGCGGGGTGCAACTAGTAGAATTGAGTATAACGTGACAACACTCCCAACACCTCAAAATAATTATTATAGTTTGAAATACTACTCACCAGAGCTGTGATGGTCGTGATGATGCACTGGATGTTCATACCCTGACGTATACGAAGAGAGTGCTGGTGCACCGTACCCGCCAAAACCTTGTCCAAAGCCTTGGCCAAAACCTTGGCCGAATCCTGACCCAGAAAATACTGTGACGGCCAAAAGAGCCACTTTGGCCAATAAGAAGGCTTTCTTGCTGGCAATCAATAGTAAGCCTAAGAGAATAGGCAGTAAAGTTGATAGTTGGAATTTGAAGCCCAGCAGAAATGGGACAAGAAGATTTCGGGCTAAAAGACGTCCTGAAAGAATCATTAAAATAGTTAGCTTTTTTAATGAAGTAAATAGGTGTATGTGCGTGTTGTCTATGGCATCGTAGTTGTAACGGATGAACCGATTTTGAATTTTATTTTTTGGTTTGAAAGGTGACTTGATTGAGAATGTTTCAAGGTTTAACTTAAATTTTAAATTCACATTTACTGACAGAAAACTTAACTGCGATTTTCTGTGAGACATAGGTACATCTAGAAGAAGAAAAAAAATGGTTCACTAAAAGCTTTTCACTAAAAATATTTATTTTCTACGATCAACACCAATGTGAGTTTCTTAAAAGTTCGAGAGTGATTTCATAGATGGTGTTGTAACGTCAATTGAATGTTAAGTTCAATGCCGAGGAAACCCATTTGCACCTTTCACTTTAGTTCCAAGGTGAACACATAGATGGCGTTAGACAAAACTGAAAGCTATAAATTACACTTTGACCAATTTAGTGGATAAACTAGACGTAATCAATTACGTGTACCTAAGGAAAAACTACATTTCGATAAAACATTTTTGTTTCCATTTAAAAAAAAAAAATTATTAAGTAATTCCTAAATTATATGTTCGTTATTTTGTATGTCTTTTTTTAAATGTTTTTGCTATTGTTTGATTTGATGATAGATTAAAAGCCTTACTGTCATCTAAAGCTTCCTTTTTTTAGTGCTACTAAAGGTTTCACTTTTGCTATGCCACCTATCTTGTTCATATAGCGATATTCAACATTTCTTTTCCTATACCTACCCTAATCGAATTTGTTTCGTTCCTCTAAACTTACCAGTAGACAGTTCGCCTTGAGGCTGATGATTGTAAGTGCGGTCCTTGATTCTAGGATCCATCACGAACTCGAGTATACCATTGGCTAAAGTAGGGCCAATTCTCATCACTAGCCCCGGGTAAAGAGTACTCATATCCCAGTGGAAGGAACGTTTCGATATCAGGCTACTGGCGTCTTCTATTATGGAGCTAGAAGTAAGAAGAAGTTGAAAACGTAAGAAAAACGTTGAAAAGAGGTACTCGTAGGTAAGTAAATATTTGAATCTCATTTAATTGGGAACTATAAAGCCATAGTCCAGTTAAATGCTAAACACGACTTATCAAAGGAACGTAAAAAAAAATGTAAGCTGGTAACTACGCCATTAAGTCAAATTTTCGGTTTTTTATAAGCAAGTTTATGGCAAGTTGGCAGAACTTGCCTAAAAACCTTTTTTGTTAGAAAAATCTTGATTATGATTAAGTACCTATGTGTGAGCAATTTAATTTTGTTTCATTGTTAAATTGATTGTACATTTTATCATTGGCACTGCTGAATTGTGGATGATTACTATGCATAAAGTTATGGGACAATCGTTTTTTTTAAATAATACTTTTATTACCGAAAATCCATAGGATCTTTATCCAAAAAGCTGCCAATGTCTCTCGGAGTTTTCTCATCTCTGACGAACGTGATGCCCGTCGCCAAACTGAAAGACTCCGCCTCGTCATACTTATTCAACTTGTTCAGCAATTCTTTACCAAAACACACTCCGAGTTCCGAACTCCTCTGAACACTAATACACTGGTTCAACTGAGAATCGTTTACTTCATTCTCATTTAACTGTTCACCTTCTTGTAATTGTATTGTTATTACTTCTGCCAGCAAAAAAATAAGCACAGCCAATGATACATTTGAAAACGACATTTCGGAAATACAAGAAATTGGGGCAGATGCTGTTGAAAAAGCTGATGATCTACATAGCAATCTAGATTTAGCTAATCAGTTAATAATTACTAATAGGAAAGAGGTAAAGTAATAAATTTGCACTGATTTAGGTGTAAAGAGAACTGATTTGAATGAAGAAAATGTTACGTATGAAACTGTAACAATTGTCCGTCAGTTATATAGACTTTCCTGGTTATGTCTCGTTGAACTTTGCCATTGTTTTCGTAAGGAACAGAGCGTCACGGTGTGTTCCCACAGATCGACAATAGGGTGAAAATTCGATGGAGATAATTTGGACTTGTGAGAATGGGCTCGGATGTTACGGTGTGTGATGTAAGATGTGTAATTTCGGCTGTGTTATGTCGAGGTAATTTCGGAAATGCAATTAGGTCTATTCTTGTGTACTCTTATGGAACTTGAAAACATTGGGTTTGTTTTGTTTTGTTAATCATATAATTTCTTTACCAAATAGCAAATAGGTATTTAGAAACTGTAATATCCTAGATTTCTGAAAATCAACTAGATTATGAGTTATAAAAATGTCAATACAAATAGCTCCAGATACAGATGAAGTTAATCCATAACATTAACTTCATTCAGAGTAATAAAATCCCAAATTTTTGATAGTAACACACGATTTTGCATCCTGACAATTTTTGGTACAACTTGTTTAAGTTACCTGTGTGAAGACTCGCTTTATTTGGGTCCCTATACCCAACAAGTTTTAAAACCACTTGAAGTAGGTACTTCTGGTACTACGTTATCGTCTCTGTTTATCATAAAACTACCTAAAATACTACTACCCATTAGAACACAGCATACTAAGCCTTTGACCCCTGCATTGTACAACTAAACTTGCATTTTCTACTACCACCCAACGTCTTTAGTGGCAATATATTCTTAAACGATTCCATTCCTTAAAGCAAAAGCTTATGGTCCCATTTAGCCTGAAACGGCTGTGGTCAAAATATCGCTTTTGAAAATAACCTGTACTGGAGGTGAAAGTGTTTTTTTTTCTTGAACGTCCGGTTCTGAGGTAAAAGTTTCGACTGATGTAATAAAGCCTTGCTTTCACAGTAACAGGACTTTGTAAATCCGATAATAAAGTCGATGTAATATTTAATAATTAATACCTTTCATATTATCTGTAATTCATGTTATGTAGGCAGCATTACAAGATACAATATTTAAAAAGTGAGATAAAGCAATTTAAATACCTTCTTAATAATCTTCTTGTGCAGTTGGGTAAAAAAGTTCCTAATTACTTAAAGCTAGAATTAGAAGCTATAATTTTTGTCACTGTCCACGTAATATCATAATCAAAGTGAGATTCAATCATTACATTTTGATAAATATCTCATGTAATAAAAAACATATCTCCGTTGTTTCCTTAATACATTTCTATATGATTCATACAGTAATTTTGGTAATTGAGACTATCATTTTGATCGTCAAATTTTTTTCACATTTAGCCTTTGGTCTACCATACATTTGATCAGTCGTCGTTGCTTTCGCCTCCATTGCCAGAGGGCCATCTGATCTCTGTATCTCACTTGTTTTATGTAACCTCCCCCTCTTAACATTTCCGTTTCATCATTCAGTTTATTCACATCAGTTTTAGCATCTATGTTCTCTAAAATAAGACTCAAAATAGCTCTAAAGCTATGTTTTTCAACTGCTAGTTTAACTTTGTCATATATCACGTCTGCAGTTCATACACCTTCACGTGCTAGCTTGGGCATGTGATTAGTTTCTTCTTTTCATATCCCAATGCGTTAAAGTTCATTTTTGTGCGACAAGTGTCTCCCAAAACCGGTATTATGCCTTGGTCATCGGGTGGTCATGACAAACTTAAGCTATGCTGTCTAGAAAGCTGGTTATCGAATCTAGTTGGACCTTATTGCGCTGAGATAGAGTCGGTGTTAGATTCGTTTAAGTTTTATGGCTGCCATGGTGTGTTTATGGTATTTTAAAGGAAAAGCTCGGATGTGAACCGGACGCAGGAACGCGTGTGAAGAGAAATTTCTTTTTCTTTTTAGGAAAAGGATGTCGTAGGTGCGTTTGACACAAATACTTGGGTGACGCAACGTCTGGAGAAGTTATTTCGTCTGCCATGTCATACATAAGTTATGCAGATTAAGAAACTATGGGTGTCAGTAGTTCTTTAGGTCATATCCTTTAAACTAGGACTCTTGGATTAGCTATTTAGTCTACATACATTTTCTTATTTATTAGCGGTACTTTAAAGTTATTTGTTTTTGATAGAACAAACCGTAGATTTTAGAGACATAGGAAAGAAGCCGTAGTTTCTAAAAATATCGTTTGAAATAAAAGAAGTAAATACTTACTCGTATGATTTAAGGACAAAATGTTTAAATATTTATAATTATAATTTTAAATAGTTATATATTCGTTGATCATATATAAGACAAAATCTATAAAAAACCGAATGTCATCTTGGTACTAATTTCTAAGAATCACTATGTAATAAATAACATAACAATTCAAAAGCCAAGATTACATCCATAAATACATAATGTATGTAATCTTGGCTTTTGAATTGCTAAGTTATTGTTTTGCTTAAATCTGTTGCTTTTGCTTTAAGCTTTTTACTTACCTAGTTCCTTCCCAGCTTTCGTGAGACTTGATATAATTGTGAAAACCGCATCAAAAGCCGTTGCGAGATTTAGGAGAAGTTCGCTTTCCACGTCTTTCAATATATCCGAAAGACGTGGAAAGCGACTTTGTTTTATAATAATAATAGAAAGAAAAGCTTATAATAATAAGAATAATGCAAGCTTGTCATTGAATAAACAAAAAACAGTTAAATATAAAATCGCTCTAATTAGCTATAATTAAGAGAGCTAAATAGAATTACGAGTTAAGCATATTTTAATTAATTTTAAAAAGTTATTACGTATACTAAGGAATAACTCTGTATACTTAATTATGTCCGTTAGTATAAAAACTAATATAATATTCCGAATTAATACTTTTACGGATCCTCCGTTCATCATTACATAAAACGAGAGAGATATTTATTTTTACTCGACAGCGCCAAGCGGAAGGTTAGGTTTTTCGAGTTTATGTATGTATGTATGAGGCTTCTTTGGCACATCCATCCTACATAGCATAAACAGCTTGATGAATTACGACATGTGAGGTGTCATTTGAATCGTCTTGACAGTACGAGTGACATAATTATAGGGTCAGTGATAGAGTGTCAATGATAATATAAATAGTGCTTAGTACGTAAGACTCAGCGTAGGAAGGGTTCTTACAAGGTGGACCGACGATCTGGTGAGGTTCGTGGAAGCCGTTGGATGCGGGCTGCGCAGGACCGGTTGTTGTGGAGATCATTGGGGGAGGCCTTTGTCTAGCTGTGGACATCTTCCAGGCTAACATGATAATGATGATAATAATGACAATAAGAACTTAGACAAGAACTTAAGAAATATGGTGCTACTGGCAGCTGGAGAGGTAGAAGGGATCAATGTCTGGGAAAGGTGCTGCTTTAGGCAACGTGCTAGGGGGGGAGGCATCGGTGCGTTCCTATTGAGATCCCGGTGCCCTCTGCTTTGCACAGAGGATGACTTTTGAAGACATTCCCCCGTTAACAAAAAAAGGCTTCAAGCTGACTAGCAGTATCAGACCTGACTATAGTAGGACTGCAGAGTGAGGAATCTCCTGACGATATGAGTTAAGGACTACTCCTATAATGCCTTCTGTATCTAACTTTAGACCTAACCGTCTGTCGAGAGGTTCGAGAGCCTCTTGCTGAGCGAGGCTAGGTCTCAGTTTACTGGGATATCGAACAAACATTATCCGAGACATTATTTCGTTTGTTTGAAGCTTGAGTATCTTTGATAGGGTCTTCATGAAATTTTGCAGACATGCTTAAAATTATATGAGCTAATAAATCAGATGAGGGGAGAGTTGATATATCTCCGATTAGAGCGAACTACTATTCATTACTATTATATTATCTCGCAAACTCTCCGGTGTAATGAAACATTAGAAGATCTCCTCCAAGAAGAATTATTTTTATCATAAATAACATATTGTTACGCCTTTCCTCTGTACAGGCAGGCAGAAGTGTATTGAAACACCCACACTTCCCCGGACGAGCCGGTCACTATACACTGGGGTCTAGTTATGTAGTAGATGGCATTAAATACGCACATTACGTTCACACAATGAACAAATTGGTGCGTGCCTTCGGCTGGGATCAAACCCGCTTGCTCTGGCTTCAGAAGCGATAGTTATTTTTAACATTTTATTAGGCTGATGCTACTTACATATAGGGTCATAAGGCCGTCATTTACTGGCGAATGACTTATTAATTAGTTATCATAACCATTTGTACTCGTTTTTTTTTTTGTGTGCAATTAAAGCATTTTGTTGTGTTGTTCACCTGTTTCATGGTCTACCAACAAGCAAATTATTTGTCTTCGCTACTCTACAAATGCTACAAGAATCTTTTGGTAACGAAGTGGGCTCCTGTATGGCTGTGGAAGGATGATCTACTCAATTCCTTTTATTAATTTTAGGACGGCCTCGGTGGCTCAGTTGGTAGTGAATCTGCCTTCTGAGTTTGGTGGCTTCGATTCCAGCCTGGGGCAAACATTCATGTGATGAACATTTGTGTTTGTTCTAAGTCTGGGTGTTAATATCTATTTAAGTATGTATTTAAAAATATCTAAGTATGTATATCAGCCTCTGGCAGCCATAGTGCCAGCTTTGCTTATTTTGGGGTCAGGAGACCGTGTGCGCAAATGTACCGAATTTATTTATTTATTTATTGAATGGGTAAACGCACCTTTCAGAAATATTTAACTACTAGCTGCGCGCCGCGGTTTCACCCGCGTTCCCTCAGGAACCGTTATTGTTTTCAGGATAAAAAGTACCATGTCCTTTTCCGAAACCCCGACAACGTGTTTACAAAATTTCAAGATGATCGCTTGAATAGTTCCTAAGATAAATCCTAATAGATCCTAAGGTTGCCTGGAAGAGATCGCTTTTAGTGATAAGGCCGCCAGTTGTTACACTATTTAATAAGTTTTATCATAATTTTTCTCTTGTTATTTTTATTATCTGTGGTGTGAACAATAAAGAGTTTATCTATCTATAGTTGAGACGTGACAAACAAACAAACAAACGAACAAACTCACTTTCGCATTTATAATATTAGTTAGGATGGGTATTAGGTTTCAATTGGTAGATTTGATTTTGACCAAGCGCCAAAAGCTTTTTATTTACAAAATTGTCTTCAGGCCTTGGTAAAGTCATCAGACAGTACAAACGCGGGCGACGGCATTCAGGCCGTATCGCTACGCCGGCCAGTATAAAATGAGAAAGTGACATCGTTATACAGGATGTATGTTTAGCGTTATGCAAGAGTTTCTCACGAGTCGGACGCTAATTTTATAACTGATATTTAGGTTACGATAGGTTATTGCTTTCAATGAATTGGTAGGTTTTTTCTGAATGATGTAAAGAGATACCTGTAGATACAAAATTTAATTTGAATGAAATCGAGTATGCAGAAACATTAACAATATTATAGGT
Organism: Peribatodes rhomboidaria; assembly: GCA_911728515.1. NCBI lineage: Eukaryota > Metazoa > Arthropoda > Insecta > Lepidoptera > Geometridae > Peribatodes > Peribatodes rhomboidaria. The sequence continues at coordinate 8,878,986 of OU452190.1, forward strand.
GTTGTATAGCCTCGGTTTAGTTATACAGTGTTTTTTTTTTTCGGTTGAGTAGTTCAAAAATTTTAAACCGACAGTCGTAGATAAGAAACGGTCCTTCTGTTTACGAGCTACGATGCCGCGTATATAAACATACGAGGGATGAGATACGCGTTATACACCCTCGAAGTATAAAAACTCGTCTAGATTTTTTTTTTATTTTTTATCTAAGCTAATAACATACATATGCATTAAAATACAACTCTGCCAAACTGCGTAGCAGTTTGTAGGCAGAAATATACTCTCATTTCATAATTACATTATATTGTGGTTACAACGAAGCATCATGAGGTTACATACGAATGAGTTTGTCAAAAACCAATAAATTAAAAATAATAATAATAATAACTTTAACATGTTAAGAATGAAGTTGACTGCAAGAGTTTAAAACCTTAATACTATGTATTGTAAAGCAGTTTGTTGACAATTTAATTTTTTATTACGTCATTCTTTCCAACAGAACTTTCTTCAATGCAACCTTAAATCCACTTCTGGTCCTAATCCCATCCTCAAACTCCGCCGGCAGTTAATTGAAAACAAAAGAAATCTTCCACATATGACGACATACACTAAGAAATAATATTGTAGTTTCATGCATTAGTTAAACACATCAGTTATACATTTTTTTAATGGGTCTGTGTGCTGAGGACCTCGTGAAATGTTTTCATATGTCCGTCCAGCTGACGTCTGTCCTTTGACAAATGTAATCTGTAGAGAAAAACAGGCGGACAGACGCTGGACATACGAAAGCATTTTTGCCGAAGCTGAAGTTCGCTGACGCTCGCGTGGTTGAAAAACAACTTGAACTTCAAATTATTCGTTTGTCTCTGACCGACCAAATCGTAGGTTTTAGCTTCTACTGGAACAGATTGTATGTATGTTTGTACGTTTCTATTTTGTTCTATGAAAACTTACGAGACGTTTATTATGTCGTTTCCTTTGCGCATTTAACACAATAAATAGTAGTTACGTTAAGAGTCCGGCGACCTAACTAACTTCGACCTAGGAGACCTAGACTAACTTCGCATTGGCTTAAGGTATTCTATAGCCATTTCGTCTAGAAGAAGAAGACGAGCGAAGAGAGCGAGTGATGATACTGACGAGCCTCTACAGTTACCTACAGAGTGACAAAGTGCAATTTCAATTTTTTTATGACTTTGGCACTTCTGTAATCATTCTTAAGTAACTAAGAATTTTCCTTGTATTATGGATTCATTTAACAGCTAATGATGTAGACATCATAAATTCCATTACATAGGGAGGTTCTATGTAATGGAATTTATGATTTGCTTTGTCTATCTATTGAATAAATCAGTGAAAAGTGACCCCTTAAAAATGCAGATATTTTTCATACCTCTATTTTCGCTTGAGAACGTTTTAAAAAAAACCAAGAACATAGGGGCGGAGATATTGTTAATTTAATTGTACATGCTAAATTTCATCGTAATCTGACAAATGGTTTTCAAGAAATTTGAGCAGCGCGTTTGTATGAAAATTTCAGAGCGTCGCGGCCCTCTTAACTAGTAGATAAGTGCTACATTGAGCTACGCAATGAGCGTTATTCGAAAAAGAAAGAGTTCTTTCATTGCAGCGACAGGTGTAACTTCACGCGATTCATTGATTTTCATTCTACATTGTTGAGGATTACTTAATCAATAATCTTACTAATATTGTGTGAGTATGCGAAAGTTTGGATGGATGGATGGATAGATAGATGGATAGATAGATGGATAGATAGATGGATAGATAGATGGATAGATAGATGGATAGATGTATGGATGTCTGTAACACAATCATGATGTATAGGCTGAAATGGGCGGGATGAAATTAAGCACAGATCTAGATTATAGTCTGGATTAGCACATAGGATTCGTTTTAACCGAGGGTGAAACGCGGGGCGCAGCGAGTCCTAACTAATATTTTAATGCGAAAGTGAGTCTGTTTGTTAGTTTATTTCTAACGCCTTTACGCCCTGACTGTTTAACCGGTCGTCAACGGTTTTGCATTAAGTACACTTTGTCTGGGTTACAGAAAAGGACATTGGATACTTTTTGTCCCGAATAGTTTAACGGTTCTTGTGGGATCGCGGGTGAAACCGCGGGGCGCAGCTAGTAATTATATAATCCTAACTAGTATTTTAATTTGGAAAATGTTTTTTTCGTTTGTTTTGGTTTCACGGCTTAGCTTCTCAATCGATCGTCATGAAATTTTGCGCACACGTTTTCAGGGGTATAAAGGACATCGGGTATTTTTTTGCTGGTAAAAGAGTAAATGACCAAGTACAGTTCAGTTGGTCTGGCATAAGTTTGGTCGAAAACTGCACGATTCGATAAAGTATTTATCGAATCGAAGTATTTATCGAATATCGAATATACATGTGTAGGTAATGAGTTACTGTTATGGCATACGAGTATAATAATCATGAAGACAATAAAATAAGTTTATTGGGAGAGGTATCTGGTTTCCATAGAACAGTTTTTTACTAGTTCGGAGACCAGTGGCTTCATTATACTTTTGTTGTAAAATTTGTTTGTATGTCAAATAAATAAATGATTGATTGATTAATTGATTTACGTCGAATAGGTAGGCGTAGTCCAGTCTTTCATACATGTTTGTAACAAATAAATGCCATATATTTTTCGACAAAAGTTATGCTAGGATTACAGTAAGTATCTATGACATAGTATTATTTCCTTTTTTTCTTTAAACACGATGTAAACTATGTGGTGTTTATTTTACCACAGAACATAAATAAAAAGCCGGTCAAGTGCGAGTCAGACTCGCGCACGAAGTTTTCCGTACCATCTTAATCTTAATATATATAAATCTCGTGTCACAATGTTTGTCCTCAATGAACTCCTAAACCACTTAACCGACTATAATAAAATCTTAATATATATAAATCTCGTGTCACAATGTTTGTCCTCAATGAACTCCTAAACCACTTAACCGACTATAATAAAATTCGCACACCATATGCAGTTCGATCCAACTTGAGAGATAGGATAGCTCAAAACGCGAACGAAGTCGCGGGGTGACAGCTAGTACATATATATATAAATTACGTGTCACTTTGTTTGTCCGCTATAGACTCCTAAACTACTTAACCGATTTCAATCAAATTTGCACACCGTGTGCAGTATGATCTAACTTAATAGATAGGATAGCTCACATATATATATATAAATAATAAACGCGAACGAAGTCGCGGGGTGACAGCTAGTTATCTATAAAAACGGCAAAAAAAATGTATGGTGTATGGAAGCCCCTTAAATATATATTTTATTCTACTTTTTAGTATTTGCTATTATAGCAGCAATAGAAATACATCATCTGTGAAAATTTCAACTGTCTATCTATCACGGTTCCTGAGATTCAGCCTGGTGGCTGGTGGACAGAGAGACGGATGGACAGTGGAGTCTTAGTAATAGGGTCCCGTTTTACCCTATCGGTACCCTATCGGAACCATAAAAATAGAAAGTGCTTCTGTGAGATGACAACGCTGACTGGACACATTTAAAGTGATTCCATAATCATTGTCCAATTTCAAATACCACCATGACCATGATATTAAATAAAATAATAAAGCGAATCACTTTCATCACCATGATAATGTTTTTCTTTGCAACGGAACCGTCGGTAATGACAGACAGTCAATTTTATGAGCTAACTATGCAATTGCGCTCGGCGGTTTTTAACCTCAAACGCAAAAACGACTGGGTGTTATATGTCTGACGTTTTTGTATGTGTGTGTGTGTGTGTGTGTGTGAGTGTGTGTGTGTGTGTGTGTGTGTGTGTTTGTATGTGTGTGGCATCGTAGCTCCCGAACGGATGAACCGAATTGGTTTTTTTTTCTTTGAAAGGTGAATTGGCCGGAAGTTTTCTTAGCTACATATGTATGATAAATACTTGTAAACTTGTAACTGCTATCCTGTAGGAACCACTAATTTAATGAAATTGAGTAACTTATTGGTTAATCCAGGTATAAGCCACCTATTTTATTACCCCGTGGTTTTACCCGCGGTTAAAAGTATCGTATGTGTTATTTCGTTATTTTAGGGTATAAGCTACCTCCGTACCAAATTTCACCAAAATCCGTCCGGCCGTTTGAGCGTGAAGAAGTATAAAGCAAATACACTCACAAATATTCGCCTTTATAATATTAGTGTGATACACACATCCTCATTCACAAACTTTTGCATTTATAATGACAGTGTTTTAATTTGATTTATGTTATTGTTTCTACTTGCTGCACCCCGCGGGAACATTGACTTTTTGGGATTAAAATAACTTACCCTATGTCCGTTTCTGACAACGTGTGTGGGCAAAAATTCATAAAAATCGGTTAAGTGGTAAAGGCGTGAAAGCGTAAGAAACAAACGAACAAACTCACTTTCGCTTTTTTTTTACAACTGACTAGGCATGCGTTTGACCACTGACTCGCCTGATGGGAACGATTTATAACATTAGGCCCGTATGCTAAAAGGCGCTCAGTCCTGAATCTCGATCGAGGGACTCCGGGACGGCTCTCCTTATCCTCTGCGGCCGAAGAAGCAGGGGTCATTAATCTGACCTGCCGCATAGGTACCATGGGCGTTCAGTCACGAGAGCTGCCCGGCCTCTCACCAGAAACTCACCTGATGTTAGCGACGTTGTGGTCTAAGATGGAGCACGACGACCTATAAGGTACTTATTTACTCTAGCCTTGAAGTTTTGCAGAGTGAAGAAGTACAAAGACGGCTAGTTGGTTCCCGAGGTGGATGATGACAATGCGTTTGGTGCCTGACACATCGTCATCGGGAAGTGGAGATCTAGCTCAGGCAAACGTGCAAAAGCGTCCTCATAGCCCTGAGATTTAGCGCCGAGGTTGGACACCCTAAGGTTTTAAGTGGGTAGGCCGCCAGTTGCGGGATTCCCCCATCGTTACCCTGCCTGCCCCCGAAGCAGTAGTGCATTCCATAAAAGTTTTCGATAGATTAAAAAAAAGGTCTTGTTGTGTTTCCCATGTAGTTTTTGGTGTGCAATACGTATATTGTAAAATGTGTTGTTGTATACCCCATAGGGTCACCCATCCGATAACTGACCGGACCATGGATCATGGATATGGATGATAGATCCACATGATTATATATAATCATGGTGTTAATATCTATTTAAGTATGTATTTAAAAATATCTAAGTATGTATATCAGTCTCTGGCAGCCATAGTACAAGCTTTGCTTAGTTTGGGGTCAGGCGACCGTGTGTGGAAGTGTCCTGAATTTATTTATTATTATTAATTTATAATTATCTATGGGAGTACAGTTACGTATAGGAATCACTAGTCCTCAATCAAACTTGTAAATCGAATTTGAACTAGACCCCAGACGTGCGTACGATGATAGTACAGTCGAAAACAAAAGTGTCTGCGATTATATCCATGCAATGTATTTTTTTTAATTTTTTAAGCTGGGTTTTTGTATCTTTATTGTAAAAAAAAGACACAAAGAATGATGTGGTTGTCACATTTTGTTGTTTTTCTAAGGGTGGCAAATAGACTGCATCGGTGGCTTTTATGGTAGTGAACCTACCTTTTGCGCTGGGGGGCGTGGCGCACAGTTAGATTTTTAAGTAGGATAATTCAATTGAGTTTTAGTAATCAATATAGGGATGTATTTAAACATACATGTATTTGACTGCCTCGGTGGCTCAGTTGGTAGTGAACCTGCCATCTGAGCTTGGGGGCGTGGGTTCGATTCCCACCTAGGGCAAACATTTATGTCATGAACATTTGTGTTTGTCCTATGTCTGGGTGTTAATATCTATTTAAGTATGTATTTAAAAATATCTAAGTATGTATATCAGTCTCTGACAGCCATAGTACAAGCTTTGCTTAGTTTGGGGTCAGGCGACCGTGTGTGGAAGAGTCCCGAATTTATAAAAAAAAAAAAAAAAAAGAATTTATAAAATATGTTCATAGGTATCTGGTCGCCATAGCAAAGTCGGTACGCAAATGACGTACGTACGCGTGCGCAATTTGTTACGCCATTAGAGGAGACCGCTTGAACGAATATTTTAGATTTTGTGAACACTAACAGTTTTCATTACACTAATTGCCTTACTCTCAAACACCTGTATGAAATAAGTGATACTAGTGGTGCCAAACAAAAACTCTAAGACTTAAGACAATTTCGGATCCTAAGACTTTCAGCAGGAAATCTCGCGTCAGCATGGACCTACTAAGTGTATGTAACCAAAAAAAAAAAAAAAACAAGGTCTAGCATTGCGGGAGCAAACACGTATGACGTCACTCGTCATCGTCATCCTTCTCTTTCGCACTGTTTGTAAATGACTTATTTCTGTCCTGCTTAAGCATCGATTGACGTCACTACGTGTTGACCACATGACCGGAATGTTATACCTGGTGGAGTAAATTATTATACCATGTACGTAAGTACCTAATTAGTTGTTTAATTAAGATATTTGTGACTACTCCAGTTATAAAGGAAATTTGAAATCAAGCCATAAAATTTAGCATGATCTAACAGTTTTTGGAATAGGTTATTGCGCCTAATTGAATCACTACTTTGATGTGATGATGAAGGCTGATTCCGATTTTTGGAAGAAAAACTTTATCAAATACTAGCAGCGTAACGCGGTTTCACCCGCGATCCCACAGGAACCGTTTATATTTTCGGGATAAAAAATCCTTTGTCCTTTTCTGTACCCCAGACAACGTGCATGCAAAATTTCATGATGATCGGTTGATTATTTAAGGCGTGAAAGATGTACAAACAAATAAACAAACTCACTTTCGCATTTATATTATTAGTTAGGATTCGGCTCCTAACTCAATGTACATTTTTATGGTATTGTTAAGTGTAATGGCATATAATTATATATCTCACTCTATTCATGTGCCATATGTCTCGGTCCTGTGCCTATTGAACTCGAACTGATTCAGTTTGAGTCTGAACCCGATTCAAACACAACACATTTGATTGCCACTGGCAGGAGGCTTCAGACTGAACAAAATTAACTTTTTCTCTCAGATTGAACAAAATGGTCAACCTTTTTTGCCGTGGAGTGTTGAACGTTCCACTGACTGATGACTGCTGCCAGAATTCAAGATTCAATGCTATACCAATGCCGTCTTTTTGACACATAGACATTAGCTGTGGATAGTGGTCGTATTTACATTTTTTTTTTTGATTGAATAAGCCTATGCTTGACTGCATCTCAGATGAGGCACGCCACCTTTGAGGAGCTTGTTAACTCTTGGCTAGACCCAGGTTGTTACTACTACAGCGAGGCATGACATGTCTATATAAATGACCTGTGGCGGAAATAGGACGATCATAATTATCAGATCATGAAATTTCTCTGCATATTCTCTAAAATGAAGGCAGTATATAATAGACAGACAGGCTACACGCCGTCTGAGCGCCATCTTCTTTCTTACCATACATTGCTCTACTGATACCACTATAACTAACGAACAGGACTTGACGTCGAAAAGTCCGACATCGTTTTTAAGTCACTATAGTATTGGGCGTTGAACATTGACATCATCACCCCATATGATGAAAACCTTATAGATTCTCAAAAAACCACGAAGAGCAAGCTCTGTATAGGACGTCAATCAACGTCAACAAACATTTCAAAGCAGTCCCCAAAACGTAGTCATTTTGAATCCACTTCTATTCCCATCTATCCAACAACTGCATAAATGCATCGGTGCATCCCTCTCAGTGGTGTCCACTGTACCGTGACTCTAAGCGCATATAAACGCAATCAGTGATCCAGTTTCGAACACAGTGCCTATATCGCCAACGAAGTGAGAACGACTTCAAAATGGTACCACATTACATTCTCATACTGACCTTGGCGATTTCTGTCAGCGCTCGAACCGCATATACTTCCCAAAACACCGTCGAAGATACCTTCGGCGATCTTAGAACTGCATACGATACTTACAAAGAATGCAGTGGAGATGACATGGCGAATTGTCTCAAGCAGAATCTTGCTAAGGTCCTGACTAGGTTGGCGAGGACTGACGAGTTGTCCTTGATTAATGGAGTCACAATTAAAAAGGATCAAGATGCGAAAGTTAACGAAGTGGAGACAGCGGTGCCGCGAGGTCTGGATGAGAGCTCCCTTGACAACCTTCTATTCGACAAGATCATCGGATTCATGCAGACTCATACCATCCAGGTAATTTCATACTAATTATAAAGCGCAAATTGGGATAGATGTATGGATGTTTGTTTCTCAATCACGCCAGAACGGCAGAACGGATCTGAATGAAATTGGTACAGGGATCATAGTTTAGCATATACGATACTTTACATGAATATTTACTTTAAATAAACCGCACCTGCGGTAAACAGCTGGTGAAACTGCAAGGCGCAGCTAGTATTATAAATGCTAAAGTTAGTAAGTTTGTAGGTGTGTTTGGTTGTTACTACTTCACGCTGATATGGATGGACGGGTTGGGATTATTTTCGAAACGAAAACAGATTGTACCCCAGATTAGCATATAGACTAATATTTCATTGCGGGCAATACCACGGAGCGTTAAAAGTTACAAGTATATGGATACAGAAGTAGATATATCACAAACCTCAATTAATTATGAACGTTTAATCAAATTGAACATACTAATTACTTGAATTATTGATAGAATCAGATTGATTCAAATGACAATTACAGTTGCAATCATTTTGCAGTAACAACTGATTGATTGTACGTATCAGAACCAATGATTCATTCATTCATTGTTATTTGATCAATGGATTATGACATGAATACTAAATGGTTTAGTCACGAAGTGTAGATGGTTTTGAAGTATAGTTTCTATGAAGGATCGACTAATTTAATGACTTAAACATAAATTATTTGGACAGATATTGCAAGCAAAGTGTTGCTTTAAACTAATTCCCTTATTAATAAACGTAAACATTGTATAGCTTTGGAATAGTTATACAGTGGTTTGTCTTTTTCAATTCCAAGTATACACAACGTTTATAAGGAGGTAAATGTTGGTTTATTGATGATTTTGTGTTAACGAAAAGTTTGTTTGATTCCTAATTGCTATTGTAAAGTTTGAATTTGAGATTTTTCTATTTTCAAAATCTTATTCTTTTAGGAATAAAGTTTTGCTATTAAACAAAGTACCTATGCCTTTTTGGCTAAACTCTCACAATAAAATTATAATTATTAACTATTACTACGAGTATTTCTATGTTTTTACGATCTACAAATTTCATGTTCGTGCTCATGAACTTTTAGTGATGTAAAAATACTAACTAGCAAATACCCGTGACTTTGAACCAAGGGCTGTTCTTTTTTTCAAGATTAAAAATGGGCCTAGGTTTTGCGGCAAATTATCTGTGTTGATACGATCTGACGGAGCACTATTGCCCTTGAGGTCATATGAGGTAGATCAACCTTTCAGCCTTATTTTATTGAGTATTTACAAAAATGCCCCCAGAAGGCTAATCAAATTTTTCATCGTTTTGCAAAACTCATAAGCAGAGGATGCTTATTAATGAGTTAGAAACTACAGCTTAAAAGAGTTTAGTTTCAAAAAGTTTCCTAACCTGTGGATTGTGTTCCAGTTAATAGTTAAACTTTTGTTTTGATATTCTGATTAGAAAAAAAACCTATTTGTTCTCTATGTTCAGATAGAAACTGCATTTACACTATATACATCATTTATATAATCATCATTTAAATATTGCATTATCTAATTTGTTTATTTCGCGTGCCGTAGTACACCCAGATAAAAACCAGATTGTCCCACAGACATATTTTTTTACTCGTAGACCGTTGCATATCTGTTTACCACTTACATGTCTGTCTAAATATTTACGTGCCATGTTTACTCTTACAGTACTGCACGCCACATAACAGCATTATATTAGTAGCTAATGATATGAAATGTAATTTGAAAAAAACGCATGCGTTGACCGTTGCAGCGTGACTGCTTTCTACCTGCATCTCGGTAATTGCATGCAATGCAATTAACGCATCTACACTTTTTTTCATCACACTCTATTAAACAGTTTTCTTGAGTCCAACCTACTTGCTTGCGTTTGGTGTTGAAGAGAGTTGACTTTCGACTTGAGTTCCTGTTGCGTTTCTTAGCCGGATGTAGTTTGCTTCATTCATTCATTCATGGTCTTGGCTACTGTTTATTCATAAACTGACTTAACTGAGTCTGTTGTTTAGTTAATGTATTTACAAGGATCTCTGTTTTAGGTGGTATTCAATTATGACAAAAAATTTTTAGGTATACCTGCACCTGTACCTATACTCATTAGGTAGACCTACAATTTTTATTTTTATTTTAATAATTTTTATTATTTTTGCCATAAGTAGATTTCTTTAAAATAGTATGTTTGAAAAGAACTATCTATTTTTATATTATTTAACGATAGTAGCGTCACGTGCTATCTACTTTATCTTAATTAACGATGTACTAAGTACAATAAATTTAAAATTTAAAAATTGGCAACGAATAACTGGTTTGCCCGTATTATTTTAAATGTATGATAATATAATTTTTATATTATTTTAAATTTATGATTGAAATAAAGCATATAATTATGAGAAAATAGAACTCGTCCTTCTTTTAGAGGGTAGGTAAAGTAACGAAATTGCAACAATGAAATAATATAAGATATCTTATATTCAATTTAAATATTATTTTAGAAATATCATTAAACTTAAGCCAAGTTTTAATGATTGCTAAATGTAATACTAATTTTATTTTTGCTGTGAAATAAAGTACTGCAACTTTCATTGGATCGCGTGGCATGTGATAATACGGAAACCAATCAAACAAATACTAAATTATTTCCTAGATTTCTTATGATTAACTGTGCGTCTGCAATTAATTCAACAACGCTTAATTAAACCTCATATCCAGTTAATTGAAAACAATAAAGTTTAGTGAAAAGTTTATTTAATTTTTACAGATATTAACTGAAAGGAAATGTAATAATTTCTTTTATGGTTGGGTTTGTACCTACGTACTTAGATTTCAGTATTTTCTTGCAATTTGGAAAGGTCAAAGTCAAAATGTTTTTATTCAATTTGGGTATGAAAGATACACTTATGAACGTGAAAGTTTTATAATAGACTCGACCGCCTTGTTCGGATAAAGAGAGCCACTACTCAGAAGAACAGGCAAAAAATTGAGGGGCATTTTTTTTTAAATAATTAGATAACGGTCTAACAAATTTTGGCTTACAACTAGGTAATATCACATTACATCTATGCCTTAGTGGCTACTGGGCGGAAGTGGAAGGCTCCAGACATCTTTCGGTCAAGGTATTTTTTATGAATGTCCGTTTCCTCTCTTCTCGTATATCACTGTAAGATATTCAACTCTTTCGAATATTGCGTTCGCTATCTAGAAGATAACTCTAAACCCTAATCATATCTTAAGGTTTATCATACAATACAATACAAAACTCTTTATTGACATCAAATACCAAATAAATCTAAACTAAACTCCCAAAAATATAGGCGCAATGGGCGGTCTTATTGTTTAAGAGCGATTTCTTCCAGACAACCTATGGATGGAATAAAAACGTCACGATTATGCATGGACGGTGGTGTGTGCTAAAGAAAACATAATACGAAAAAAAATATGAAATCTACTTACAAATTTGTTAATTATAATAAAATATTATTATTATCATCATCATCGTCCAATATTTACCCTAGTCATGTGTGGTCAGTACATCATGTGAGTTTTCTCCCAGCTAATTATAACCTATTAGTTTGCCTCAAACGGAGATTTCACATATCTCCTCAACAAAATCCCTGCCGTAATCCTTTAGCTTAGCTCATACACAAACTATTAAAAACACAAAACATTAAAATTAACAAAAAAATTCGACACCAATTTTCATCAAACATAGATATCAGAAATCAGAATTTAGTGATAACTCCTATAGTTACATGTCACAGTTGAATATTTATAACAAAAAACGAATGTCAGAACAATAATAATTGATAATTAAGTATGTCAAATATAAAAATAATTCATTATACAGTTAAGTGTGTATAGTAAAAATAGTTAAATATTATGTATAGCTATTATTGTACAAAATAATAATAGTTCAAAAATCTCTTAACATAAGAATAAGAATACTCCCGACTAATAATTCACCTTTCAAACAAAAAAAAAAAACTAAATCAAAATCAGTTTATTCGTCCGATGCCACAGACGGACACACACACAGCCACGTCCAACTTATAACACCCAGTCGTTTTTGCGTCAGGGATTTCAAATAAGATTGATATAAACTACATTACGTTTGTAAAAAATCACGAAGATCACATCAACGATACTTAAGTTATCATTCGACAAACAAATGCTAAGATGTCCCAGTAGACTCTGATACCTCGATTTTCTCGGTCAGTAATATGGATATCTTCATAAACATAAACATATCGTCACGCCTTTCTCTCGAGGGGCTGGCAGAGGTGTAACACAACACCCACACTTCGCCGGACGATATTCAGTCTCAAATGTGACAGGGGCGAGCCTGTCGCCATACACCGGCTCCAGTCATGTAGCAGATGACATACAATACGCACATATGATCACACAATGAACAAATTGGTGCGTGCCGTCGGCTGGGTTCGAACCCGCTCCTTCTGGCTTGAGAGACGGATATATCATGGAATTTAATTGAATTTCAGACCATTTGGACATCAATTATGATTAACTCTTAGAGTTCAATTTATTATTTGTAATAAACATACCTACTAACAACATTCAGTAATTTAGTTTCTCTAACACACTTATTTTCAAATTCCAGGTCAAATTCCCAACTTCAGATATCCAGAACGACGTGGAAGAAGGCCGCAGCAGGAGAAAGAAGATCGCCCCCCTCCTCGCGATCCCATTACTGATCGGTGGTTTGCTGGTGCCACTGGCATTTGGAGCGTTGGCTCTCCTCGCTGGCAAGGCCTTGATCGTTTCCAAGCTGGCTTTAGTCCTGGCTGGTATCATCGGGCTGAAGAAGTTGCTGTCTTCAAGCGGAGGAGGACATGAGTCGCACGAGGTTGTGGTGTCAGCTGGACACGGTGGCTCTGGGTGGAGCAGGTAACTAAAACAACTATTTATTGCAACTTGCTGCTGTAAAGGTTTTTAGGTTTTGAATGCCAAAGATACTGCTTTGTATCAATTTGTATACAATCATATAAATGATAACAATAAACAAAGTAGATTTTTGTCTTCTTTTCCACTGTGGTCAGTCGCCACTCTATCATGCAAGACTGATTGTTAATGATTGATAATAATGATTGTGAATGTAGTATTGATTGTTTATTGATTTGATTGGTAGTGTAGAACGATATAAATGTAAAATATATCTCTTGAGGACACGTGCTCAACCAACTACAATCAAGCTGTTCGAACGGTTTAGGCAATTTTGGAAAAACTTCAATTTGCGAAGTTGAATGTCGAGATTTGGTTCCGAGCCCCAAACCTACGATGACGAAGGTCAGTCAACGATACGAAGTTCACGAAGAGCACTGATACGAAATTCAGAAGACAGCTAGTCAATATGAAAGACCTTTAATATGTACTAGAAATATATTATTTTTTTTTTACCATTTTCAGGTCGCTGGAGAAAGCTCAAGACTTAGCGTACAGTGCACACGCCCAATAGCCGGAACCCACCATTTAATAAATAACACAAGGAAACAGTAACGAACATTGTGGTTTCTTTCTAAATTAATTTTGAATTATTTATTTAAAACTAAACAAGTTCAAGAAGATTCAACATTTATTTTTTAATTTGAATCTTTGCAAGCTAACGTTATATAGTTTCAAAATTATATAACCAATAAATTTGATTAAAAATTGAAATATTATAAATGGTTAATTAAGTACGTATTTTTGAAATTATGAAACGATAGTGTGGACATTAGGTACCTATATTATAATGGATAGATTTAGGACTATTATTAATTCAAGCGTTGCATAGTTACATTAATAAGCTTAACAGATAATAAAACAATATTTTATTGAAAGTAGTATTACAAAATATGTCAAAATATTTTAGAACAAAACTGATCGTACTAATAAATTAATAATACTATTTGCTAAGCCAATCGCTGTAGACAATAAATAAAGCTTTTGGTAAAATAAATATGCAAAATAAACCAAATAAGTGCAGCGTTTGAATATTATATAGTTTTGCGACCAAAGGCTTGTATCAATGGATTTAATGATAAATATAACCACGACGACAGAATTGCTAAATAAGTAAGAAAAAATCGACGCATATTAATTATTATTTTAATAATTTCTTAGCATTTTGTCGTGTGTACCTCAAAATACTCTAAAAAACTGCCTATACAATACTATAAGTAACATTTAGTTAAAACTGTATATAATTATGTGTATATGTATTAATACGTACTTATATTTTTACTTTAAATACGACAAATAAGTAAGACTTTGGAATTTGCTTTAATTTATTTTTATTTTATGCAAAGTACCGTTATTGATAGTAATGTGTGTATTTTTAATCTTATATAATGTTTTTGTAAAAGTTATAGTCATTTAACACTTTTATTTATTTTATAAACAATATTTATTTAATCTATCTTTGTATTTATATATTATATTTAAACAGGAATTATAATAATACAATATTGTATATCCAAATTAATTATACCAATATGTTATAGTTTTATTACTAAAATATTATACAAGTAATTATGGAATCTATGCCGAATATGTCTTTGTAAATATGTAAATAATTTATTTTACATGTGTATAGTATACTATAATTTATCACAATATCTATTAATCAGAAAGTATTACAATGGCCAAAATATATAGTTTATACAAATATGTATAAAATATCTTAAGTTTATGGATCTCATATTTATTTTGTATGGTGCTCATAATATTTTTATGTAAATATAAACAAAATCTTTATATTATTATAATTTATCATATTTCAGTCAGTTGGTTTAAAATCTTCTAAACTTAATGAAATTATAACCAAATGTTATCAATAAACTGTTGGTACTCAAAAAATATAATTTTGTTTTTTTTTTTTGGTTTTTCAGATGTTTTAAGAAAGAAAATACTTGACCATTCCAATATTAACACTGAATATTTTTAAGAGGGATTATGTTTTTTCGATTACCATTGTTCGACAAATAATACTACAATGTCTCTCACCTTGGATTTTGTTTCCTATGAAGAGTTATTACTACATATTACATTGAAATTATCAATAGCTCTAAAATATTTTTATTATCATCATCGCCTTAGCCAGACAACGTCCTCTGCTGGACAAAGGTCTCCCCCAATGATCCCCACAACGACTGGAGGGCTATTCCTGCGCGTGAGATGAGATGAGATTTTATCTTGATCACTCTCACACCTATGACGTTTCAAACGAGAGCAACAAGGACGAAAACAGATGAGATGAAAATCTCAAATCTCCGAATAGGGCCACTGGTCTTGCGTAGCCCTCATCCTGCGACTTCCCACGACCCTCACCAGATCGTAGGTCCACTTTATTGGCCTTCAACCTTATGTACATCAGTTCTGCTTCTTCTACGGTTATTCTGCTTCTTCTGCTCTGTGTTAAACCTACAACTACAAATTATCACGCCGATTAAACTATTTATCGGTGAGATGTAGACCCAGCGGCTGACGTCTGGTGAAATTTTGTGAGCGGGTTCGAATAATACAATTTTTTTGGCAGACTCCATTTTTTTTAATTGCGTAGATACCATTTTCTTGGAAAAAAAACATATTTCTACTAATTAAAAAAAAGGCAGAGATCTGGAGAACTATTCTTACGGAGTGAGATTAAATCTCACCATTTGTCGTCCTTGTTGCTCTCGTTTGCGATGCGGTTATCGAAAGCGATGATAGCGTAGTTGGAGAAGGCCTGCCTCTCAAGCCGGAGGGAGCGGGTTCAAACCCAGCCGACGGCACGCACCAATTTGTTCATTGTGTGAACATATGTGCGTATTGTATGTCATCTGCTACATGATTGGAGCCCGGTGTATGGCGACAGGCTCGCCCCCTGTCACATTTGGAACTGAATATCGTCCGGCGAAGTGTGGGTGTTGTATTACACCTCTGCCAGCCCCTTCGGGGGAAATGCTTCATTAAGTTTTTAATGGGCGGCTTTATCGCTCAAAGCGATCTCTTCCAGGCAACCTGTAAATAAATAATTTAAAAGAAAGACAAAACACTGTCTAACTATTCAGAGGATATACAACGTTTATTGCTATCGAGACTTATGATTAAAACTACCCAAAAAAACCTTCAGTAAGATAAAAATAAAAGTAAACATATTAAAGCAAGATTTATTATACAATTTCGTGACACTTCCAGACTTTCGCTCAAAAATTTTTGCACGGAGACACCTACATTGAATTCAATACCGCTGTATTCATGCATTATGCAGTACAGTGTTGTGGTGCCAAAATATTTGTTTAGGTAGGCTAAGACAGTAGGAAATTGTGTCAACAAATTTTTAAATAATTATGCGTGAAATATCACACGTGCATTGCAATTCATTATGGGTGATGTAATTTAAGAGTTCGGCGACCACTGAAGACCAACTTCGCATTGGCTTAAGGTATTCTATAGCCATTTCGTCTAGAAGAAGACTACCAGCGAAGAGAGCAAGTAATGATACTGACTAGCCTCTAAAGTTACCTACAGAGTGACAAAGTACAAGTTCAATTTTTTTTTATGACTTTTGCACTTCTGTAATCATTCTTAAATAACTAAGAATGTCCCTTGTACTCGTATTATGGATTCATTTAAAAGTCAATGATGTAAACAACCTCTCTATGTAAAAGGATTTTTGGTTTGCTTTGTCTATCTATTGAATAAATCAGGCAAAAGTGACCCCTTAAAATGCGGATACTTTTCATAGGTCTATTTTCTCTTGAGGGCGTTTTTTTAATAAAACCAAGAATATAGAGGAAATTTAGCACGTATAATTAAATTGACTATATCTCCATATCTCTCTCTCTCTGGTCGATCCTTCGTGGCTGAAGATCGCGACCACCATTTTGCTTCACCCAGCGATTTGTCAGTATCCTCCACTTATTCCGGTCTGTAGTCATTCGCACCACTTCCTCAAACCTGGACGAGCTACTTTGTTTGAGCTGGTCTGACCACCTCATCGGGGATCCACCGCAAGATCTCTTGCCCTCTACGTTTGAGCAGATGGTCAGCTTCTCCAAATTCTCATCCGGGCGTCTTATAATGTGGCCGAAATAGCTGAGGATACGTCGTTGGCATATCGTGGAAAGACGGTCTTTATCTCCATATAGTTAATTTAATTATACATGCTAAATTTCATCATAATCTGACAAATGGTTTCCAAGAAATTTGACAAGCGCGTTTGTATGGAAATTTCAGAGCGTCGCGGCCCTCTTAAATAGTAGTTAAGTGCTACATTGAGCTACGCAATGAGCGTTATTCGAAAAAGAAAGAGTTCTTTCATAATTGCAGCGACAGCTGTAACTTCACGCGATTCATTGATTTCCATTCTACATTGTTGAGGATTACTTAATCAATAATCTTACTAATATTGTATGAGTATGCGAAAGTTTGGATGGATGGATGGATGGATGGATGGATGGATGGATGGATGGATGGATGGATAGAATAGATGTATGGGTGTATGATGTTGATAGACGTTTGGATGGGACCCTTACTAGTTCTGTTTGTAAGACTCACAAGAATACTTACACAAAATCTTTTTTGTTAGTCATTATCGATTGAGCGAGCAAAGCATCTATGCTTCAGCTTCGACAAAAATGCTTTCCTATGTCCCATGATCCAAAAAAAAAAGGTCTAGCATTCAGCAAACACATAATGACGTCATCATCAACCGTCTCTTTCGAACTTGTTGTAAATGACTTGTTTCGGTCTTGCTTAAGCATCGATTGACGTCACTACGTGTTTCCGAATGCTATACCTGGCGGAGTATATTATTATCCTATGGTATGTCCGAATTCTGTTTGGATCTCTGTCCGGTGGTCTTTGTCCACAGATCGTATTTCTTAACGAATTATCTTGAAATTTTGAGTAGGTTAGAAAATATTTTTCTTGCCGAGTCAGTTTAAGGAAATTCTTCATTATGCTACTGCGGAGATACGGAAACAAATCACCGCCAATTTTCAAAATCTGTGTAATTATCGAACCAGGTCACAAAATTTCACGAGAATCGGTTGAGGAATGCGACTTGTAGAGGAGAACAGGGCTATTCCTGCGCGTGAGATGAGATGAGATTTTATCTTGGTCACTCTCACACCTATGACGTTTCAAACGAGAGTAACAAGGACGAAAAATGGTGAGATGAAAATCTCAAATCTCCGGATAGGGCCACAGATCGTCGTAGCGGGATCTCCAGCTCACATACGAGTAGCTACCAGTTTTTTACTAGGTAAGCTTGCGTCACAGTGAATTGATCCTATTGGTGGGTTTTTTTTCTCTATTTTCGCTGCATTTCCGCTCACAGGTGATTTTCTATTAAATGTTCTTAGATATGTTTGATGAAAATCGATGTCGGGGTTTTTTTATTTTTTTTATTTATACTTGTTTATTTTTTGATATCGACAAAAGGAATACATCATCGGTCAAAATTTCAACTATTTAACTATCACAGTTCATGAGATGCAGCCTGGTGAGAGACGGACAGACACCGGAGTCTTAGTAATAGGATCCCGTTTTACCCTTTGGGTACAGAACTCTAAAAATGAGCGGTGCGTGAGGAAAACATCCATCACCATTAATTAATATTTCCACCTATTTTCTCCCTTCATTTCCTTAGCCTTGCTCAGTGCATCTCATTCAGAAGAGGGAACGAAATATTTGTAAGTACCAACAAATAAGCGAGAACTGTGTGTAAAGAATGCGATCGAGAAATGTGTGAGAGATGTGAGCGATATCATAAGGTTTAAGGTTTAAAGACATTTATTCTCATTAAAGACACTTGAGAACACTTGAGAACTTGAGATAATCTCATTATATATAACACATATCATATATATATATGCACCAAAGATGCGATCATCTCATCAGATCGTCAGTTCACGTTTTTATTCATTAATAGGCTTTAGTTAGCAACAAACCACGAACCGAGTAAATACCTATACAATCAAAATCTCTAGTAAAATGGAAAGTACGAAATACCTCCCATAATCAACTCATCGTTATCACATAGGCCTTTGTTTCAAGTTTTCGTGGGAAGGGAAAAGTTTTTAGGTTAACAAGTGAGCTTGTAACAATGTTACCATTTAATAATGTACAATTTTCTGTACTTAGCTTATCGTATATCTATGGAAAGTGCTAATGATCGAAGTGAATAAATGCTTAACTAGTACCCACGGTTGTTCGTTTCTAATTGATCCAGCGCAGCGAAGATATTTGAGTCTACTGAGGCAAATCTTATCTTAAATCTTTAAATGAGCAATTCTTGTATATATATATATAATTGGAATCTCGGAATCGGCTCCAACGATTTTCATACAATTTAGTATGTAGAGGGATTCGGGGGCGATAAATCGATCTAGCTAGGAATCATTTTTAGAAAATGTCATTTTATTCGTGTTTTATCGATAATCAACTTAAACATAAACTTCGAAGAAAAATAACAAAAAGGAGGCGTTTGAGTAGTCTCAACTGAAAAATATGACTCTTCCTGACATCTATTGGCGAACAATAATACTATTTTTTGTGAGCAACTAATTGCTTTAACGACACAACAGCAGATGGCGTTGTTAAGTAACACGATGAAGTAGTAAAACGATAGTCAATGAGTGTTTGCTTTGAGGTTAGACTAAAATCAATTGTTTATTTATGCGTACTTAAATATAATTTCCAAAAAACACAATTTAAAAAAAAAAAAAAAATACCGAGCAAAGCTCGGTCATCCAGGTACTATGCATTTGTATGTACATAAGTAAATTTATAATGTGAAACAATAATTTGAGCACCATTAATGCGTCCTCATAATATATAGTGTTGTAGGCAAGAAATTCATTTTAATAAAAAAAAAAATACATAACATAACATATCGTGACGTCTTTCCCCTGGAGGAGCTGGTAAGAGCGCACAACACTCACACTTGACCGGACAACATTCAGTCCCAAACGAGTCTGTTGAAATTTTGTGAGTAGTTTCATCAATAATTATAATACTTATAGAATTTATTTGTCATGTCATTGGATTTTTTTGCAAATGGCGGAGATACGAGTAGGTATGATTTTTTTTCCAAGATATCACCGCAATTTTGAAGAAATTGCAAAAACTGCCTTAGCAAAAATAATCTGTATAATTGTCAAACCTGCTCAAAAAATTTCACGAGAATCAGTTGAGGAACGCGATCTGTAGAGGAGCACAGACGTCGGCCGCGACATCTACAGCTCATAGAGCTGTAGATACACTAGCACTAACTAGCTGGGCACTAGCTTTCATACTAAACCAGTAATACTTTTTTTTTCTATCATTTACAGCCAGCAAATATAGGCGTTCCTTCCGATCGAGTAATAAGCATCAATTTCAATAAAAACGCGGTAGGAAATTCTGAATCCTAGTAATAATTATATGTAATACAAAGTTGTATTACCACGCAAATGAGTTATTAATCAAACACATAATTATTAATAAACAGTAAGAACTGTAAATTGCAAGAAAAAAAAAATTACAGCTTGAAAGTTGGTTTCAATACATTCACAATCACAGCAATGAGTTGAACCGGAAAGTATGAAAACGCATTTGCACTATTAGTACTCAATGCGCTTACGCACGGTCATCTCATACAAGTGCCGCACCATTGATCCATGACGCACACATTAGCAACGCACGCACACAACCAGACCACCTACACCGTAACCGATCCCCGAAAAACGTGCGTACACGCAACGCTCTGTATTAACATGAAATTGTTTCGTCGGTACAGTTTAATCGTTCGCTTTTGGGCTCACTTTTCTTGACCGCCCGTCCACATCAAGTAGTGGGGTGAGATGCTTAAAACAGGCGCACTTATACACCGGGGCCACACTTGGTGCTAAGCTTTCGGAAGGGGTTGTTTGCAGACATGAGGCGTTACGTATTTGCCCTACTTTTGGTCGCGGTGGCTCGGGCGATGCCCGCACCCGACGATCCCGTTCAGGATGAGAGCGTCATTGATAACGTCAAAAAGTGCCTCGACGTTGAAAACCCGACCTTGTGCGCTAAGGTGAAAATAGAGAATAGAACCAGTGCAGTGTTAATGTGAAGTGACCAGTGACAAATACTATAAGTTTTCCTTTTGGTTGCAGGAGACGTCCTTATCATATTTGTTAGAGAAGTCAAAGAGGGAAATTGCTTTGGCTGATGGGGTGACTCTTCTCAACAATGGGTCTCCCAGGTCTGCGAGGGCTTACGACCCTCTGCCAGAGGAACCTAAGGCGAGGGAAGCTGTTGTTGAGTCCAGGCTCATCGATGCTGCTGCTGACTTTATGGAGAACCATGTCATCCAGTTCAAACTGCCACGATCTGCTGTTGAAGGAATGAAGAGGTCTCTTGACGAAGGTTTGTACCTGTTTGTAATCATGCTGAATAATGCTATTTTTAAATAATTTATAAATTATCCTTCTGATAATTTATAAGGATAGACCAAACTAACTCAATCGTTCAGATAATGATCAATTATAAAACAATTTAAAAAAATAGCAGTGTATATGCTAGATACAAAATACACGCTAAAATTTGCACAAGATGCTAATTTAATTTGGAGTAAGAAAGAGTGTGAAAAGTAAAGCAATAAAAGCATGTGCTAAATGAACGCTAAATACGTAATACTACAGTTTGCTACGGTAATTGCATAGCCGAAAATGAATATAATATGCTAGGAATTAGCATAAAAACAGCATTCCAGCTAAATATTCACGCTCTAAAATCTAAACTGCATGATTTTTGAGATGGTATAGTTCAACGAACGAGTTTTTTTGTTAAGTTGTTAGATCACTTTATATTTGAAAACATTTAAAGCAAGTAGATAGTTCTAAATACCAAACTTCTAATTACTGGTCTTATCACTACCGTTTTATCTTAATGACAAAACAGATACTGTTATTCAAGTAGTCTTATACGCGATCTTGTTTTGATTAAATCACAAAAGCAATCCAAAAACAACATTCTACAAAACTCAGCATTTTCCTAGCATTAAAAACAAGAAAAAACCATTCAAAATCACCAACAAAATTATTGGCACTGAACCCATAACAACGCAAAGCCAATTCACACATATCAAACGCACATCCAAAACGGCTAATATAATAGCTTTCAATTTCAATTGGTCCAAATAAATAACTCGAATGTGTTACGAAATAATACAAAAGGAAACGAAGACGTTAAATAAAGTAAATAAAGAAAACAAGCGTAAAGAGTTGTTAAATAAGAGTTAGGCAAGAGTTTTAGTGTTATTTGGTCTTGTTGCAGTCGTTTCTTCTTTTTGTGTTCGCAACAAAGAATGAACAAGTGATGCTGAAGTTTGACACAGATACAAGTTAAATTATGATGTCAAGCTTATTGTCTATATAGCGATACAAAAAGATATTGTTAATCGTTGATCTATTAATGTAAACCCATCTAACAAAGTATTGCATTCACTTTAGAAAAGTTGCGTATAGTTTAAAAGTTTCACTTAAGTAATGTATTTTGTCATATGACAAATTACTAAACATTGGAACAATCAAGGAGTCATTAAATGATTTATAAGACGTTTTGGGAGGTATTAAATCTAACATTAGGACTGGCACCTCAGTCTATATGAATTTATGTTATTTTTAACTTACTAGTAAAAACTTTTAAATATCATAAAATCATGCTGATTCAAAATATTTATTGATAGGTATAATTTGTTAGTTTATCGTCAAATTAATTTGGAGAGATAATCATCTTAGCACTTGTATTTGATTAGCTAAAGCTCTTTATTCAGAGAGGAAGTTATAATATTCTTAAATGTATGAACAATAATTACAACAAGAATTAATTCGCACAGAATGCAATTCAACCATACTGCAATAAATAACATAAAAGAAACCGGAGGTAAAAGAAAAGAAAAACTTAACTAGCACGTTGATCTTGCCGATGCAAAGTAAAAAAATAAGTAGCGGTTAGAGTAATTCAATGTTAAAGAAATAGAGCAAAACCATGCCGTGGTTAGCCACGGTCGTCTTCATAAACACGTAGAGGCCTTTGTTTTAATACTGCTCTTCATTTTTGCGGCTACAAAGATTTGAGAATTAGATCACTTTTACTTAGCATAACATATCGTCACGCCTTTCCCCCGAGGGGGCTGGCAGAAGTGTACAACACCCACACTTCCGGATGATATTCAGTCCCAATTGTGACAGGGGCGAACCTGTCGTTATACACCGGGCTCCAGTCATGTAGCGGATGACATACAACGTTTACTTAGGGCATGCAAATATTTAGCAGGTTAATACCAAGCTAGAAGGAACGCCAGAATTGTTTCTTTTTTTGTTTCAGAATTATGAATAAACAATTAGCACATAATTATACAGTACAGCAAAATTAAGGATTCCTTAGTTTATAATTATCAAAACCATTAAAGCACAAAAACAAATCGTGATTTATTAAACTCATTTTATAAACAAAAAACAAAACATGGGATGGAACATGGGAGTACATGTACATTTTTTCATTTATCTCTATCACTTGTCATTTTTAAATTTACTACCTTCTCATTCATGTTCTTTCACGCAGTTCATCCATACTTTCGTAACTACACAGATAGAGACGTACCCAAAAATAATATTCACAATACATTTGGCAACATCTTTGCACGGCGAAGTTTGTTAAAAATGGTGATTTGATCAAATAAACAAAGCCATGAGCCCAATAAAAAGTTCTAGGTCAGTAGACATGAAAGAGTGTGGAAAATCATCTGCATAGACTCCTAATGAGGCAAAATCTAGTTCGACAAGTAACGTTATAAAATTCAAATGTGTACTCATCGAAGTTTCTAAATCAGGTCCAGTTCTGCTTTCACTTTTGCTTTTATGTGTGTAATACACAATAGTACCATTTACGCTTGATGTATACACATTGTAGGTGTACCTGTTTATTTTGTTTGAACACGAAACAGTAATTTTTTTGTACAAATGGAAAATTAAATAACGAACACACATTCACATTAATCGATTACTTAATTTTACCCTCCGTTATCACAGGTATTATTGAATTGTGGTAGTAATCATTTATTCAGAAAATAACTTCTTGATAGGCAATCAAACGTTTTTATGGAACTTCCGTTCCGTCTAAGCAAATGCGTAAGTCAGTAGTTACGCTAATCGTTTGAGAATAAATCAGGTTAGAATTCATTATGAAAGCTAACGGTAGGACAAGTCCAACTTAAACTTTGTCAAGGACTTCATCGCGAATCATAATGGATTCTTCCGTTACATACGTGATTCGCATTTTTGACACATATTCTAACAGGTTCTTTGTATAAGTGTTGTATTTCGAGATCTATTTGCATATCAGCTGATGTTAGCAGCATTTTTGATACTATCTGTTACGTTTTCAACGAATGGGTAAAATACCTCTATACACCTCCCAATGTATACCACTTTTGTACTTCATTAAGTTCAAACTTCAAAGTTCATTAGTGTGTTTATTTAGCACCCTTGGACTTCCCGTATTTTCCCTACGTTATCTCTGTCAACACTGTAGTTACATTAATATCAGTCCTTTTAGCAAAGCCTTTATTTCGTGTGACGAGTAAATATTGGAGTTAACAATAAATTCTGGTTTCTGACTTCTAATATCTTTAAAACTGTATTACTGAATCACCTATTAAGCATTTTCTAAGACCAAAATAAAAGCTAAAACTAGAATTTTCTACAACTCAATAATACGTCAAAGAAAACGGCATTACGACTAAACATCGCCCTATTTCCCTGCATTCGCTGCATACCAAATCACAAAGTGCCATCAAGTACTACACTTGTCATGTCAACTTGTCACGTCAACTTGTCACTAGGACAAGAAAGTAGCACTGAGGGAGCAAGTGCCACGTACGGTCATTAGATATAAAGTGATATACCATACAGGTCCTAACCAAACCGGCTTTCCACCTGAGCAGAGACTCAAGAGCAAGTCATTGTGAAATCGAGCTAAAGGTGGCTATAACAAGCTTACAGAGGAGTGGCTGCCTCTGAATCGTCTTTAAAGAAAGTTGCCTTTCCAATGGCAGCTATTATACTCTTGTTTTGGATGCGATTGGTTGTAGGTAATAAGTTGTGTAGTGGATATGAATCACGGCAATTACTGGTTTAGAAGATACACCCACTACAGTTGATGGCTTATTATATTCGAGCGTATGTGGGTGAAAAAAAATATCTGTAACAACTCGGTAACCAAGCTCTTTTATAATTTATATTAGCTTGACGAGACTAAAGTCGGAATGCGGCCAAAGGTCGCATTTCGTTAGAAATTAAAGCTGAATTATTATACTTTCTTCCGTCCACCGCAAATAACAATCTATTTACATAGGAATAAAAACGAATATGAGTTTAAATGCATCATTTACATGATAGATAATTTGATGACTTTGATAAATGCTTGAATATGCATGAAACAAACACAACAGTAACATTACTCTAAGCACAGTTTAGTAATGTTTTTTATTTTTTTATTTATGGCTAAAGCAGAACTCAAATCAGTATCTGCAGGCAAAGTACCCAAAAAGCAAGCAACGTTACCTTGTTGAACACCAATGCTAAAAACATTTTTTATAATATAAAACACGAACGTCGTGAACACGTAACGTGTCATCGTTCTGAAACAAAGCACGACTTCTAATTTTCTAGATAACGCGTATGTAGAGTAAAAGATTGAATACATATTATAAATGTTAACGATTATTATAGCAGGCCTAAGAATTTTAGGTAAGGAAAGTGGAGACAATGCTTGTTTGACTACATATAATTATGTACATCACCAACAAGATAATGTGAAAGTGCGATCAGGGGCAAAACTAGAATCTCTTTAGAGATCAGTACATGCAAATGATAACCATCTTTCGCTTCGCTTATAAATATTTAATTGTATTTACTTTTCACGCTCTTTCGATTAAGTAGGTATTATTCACACAAATTATGTGCTTGTTTGCTATTATTTCTAAGTTGGTTTGCTATTATTTCTGATTGCCTCATTAATATTATGATGTTCAAGCTTTGTTTATAAGTTACTTCGTATACGGAATCGAAGTGTAAATTACAAACCCGATTTATAATATATTTCGTCATTAGTCAATGGTTTGATATTTACATATGTCAATGGTTTTATAATTACATTTTTTTTTTTCTATAGCTCGAGGCAAAAAGAAGAAGATCAAGCAGCTCCTTCCCCTTCTGGCTATCGCTAAACTAAAGATCATGGCTCTGATCCCTCTCTTCTTGGGTATCATTGCCTTCGCCGCTGCCAAGGCCCTTGTCCTTGCCAAGATTTCCCTTCTCGTCGCTGGTATCATTGCGCTGAAGAAGCTCCTTGCAAGCAAACACCAGGAGACCAGCTACGAAGTCGTGGCTCATCCTCATCACGAAGAACACTATGCCGGTAGCAGCGGTGGCCACGGCTGGGGTAGAGCAATTGACGAAGCCCAGAACTTAGCCTACGGAGCTCATGTTAAATCTGACTAAACGGAGTCCCTCAGGGAGATCTCCTAGGACCCTTTTTAAAACTCGAATACCTTAACTTATTGCTAGCTTTAAGACTTATTTATTGATTATTTATTTGAAATCCCTTTGTGAGGGATGTGAATGTTGTTGTTTTCCCAAAAATGTGGTTCTGAGTTTGTATGATCTGTCTTATATTATACTACATTAGTATACCTTTTCACACCCTATACGGTATCCGTATTTGTGTATTTTTATTTAAAAAACTGAGTTTTATTTATTGTAATATTCTAGTCTTTTCTTTTCTAAGTCCTGTATATATTTAGACTAGTAAGCCTTATAGGCTACAAGTGTGTATAGCCATGTTATATTGTTTTTTATTATTAGTATGTATTTTATTTTTGTGATATTTTGTGATTTCTGTTATCTAAGTATCATTTCATTAAATATTTCTTATTCATTGCTTCATAGGTACTACTATCCATCTGCACTTTTTCGTATTCACCATATTGCACTTGCATAAACATTATAACTATTATTATTACATCTGTACACGTAAATTTATGTATTTCAATGCATATTTTTCATTATATTGTATTGTATGTATATTTTTATATTGATAATATTATATTTTTTACTTTGCCATATAACTCACCATAGTCATACATTTCATAATTATTATAGCTTTACCTTTAATTTGTATATAATTATTTAAGGTTAAGTATCTTATATGTTATGTTTTATTTGTTTTATAATGTATTATATGAATAATTTTGATCAAAGATTCGTACAAATAAAGAACTGTAATGTTGTATTTCTTAATTTTATTTTGTCTTCCAATTCACAGCCAAAGAAAGGAGTTAAAATATTATTACAAAAACATTTTCCTGTAAATCATTTTTAGAATACATTTCTGGGCTACCCCGGTTAGTAGGTATTTAAAAACTAATTTACTTTATAAGAATTTTACTTTTCTAGTATTTTTTAATATCATGTTATAATAGTCTAAATTCATCATACTTACTAGAAACAAAAAACAAACAAATTACTCATAAACAAACAAAAAATAATTAAATTAAATTGCATAAAATTTATAATAACTAAACTTTTAACTACGAGCTACTTTACCAGCTACTTTACTACTTTACTCGTACTTTACCAGCTTACATACTCACTAACTTTTGTCCGCAATACCACTTGCTAATTATTATATTAGTTTAGTAGTATTTACTATATTAGTTTCACCTCCACTTAACAACCCTGCAAATGATAAAAAAGACGCCAACAATCGTTAGACCAGAAAAAGCGTTTTTCCCTTAACATACTGTAAAAAATAACGGTTACTGTAACTGGTGCTTTGCTGACTGGTTAGTGTCATTTTACATCAAAAACGTCAAGTTTCAAGTGTCAAGTGTCAAGTCAACGCAGCACTAAATCTTGAAACAAATGACAACAGATTGTTTATGTGACGAAACAACGCTGACGTTAAACTATCCCATATAAGTACGTATTATTATTATTCGACGCACCTAATTACGTCTGTTATGATAACGGAAAGAAATGAGGGAAACCACCAGTTTGTTTTATTTATTTATTTATTTATATCAATTTCAAAAAAAAACTTACAGTTTATAAAAACCAGAACGTTTTGAGTTAAGCTAGTTACATCACAAATAGGTACAACAAAAATCACAAATTCGATCGATAGCTAAAATGGCACATTACATTTTGAATGATATTATTTGCATTAGAATAAAACAAGTCTACGTCAGGCCGTTGAGCGTTTTACTCAATTAAACCATCCTAAATATTACCTTTCCAAATAATTTCATTTAATTTATAACACTTAACGACAAAAAACATTTAGTCGAACTGAAATCTTCCTCCTTTTTGAATTCGGTTAAAAATAAACGGTGGTGGAACTGATAATCGTTTTGTCATCAAAGTGGCAATCAAGCAGACATTATTAATATTTATGTTCTTTCTCAGAGCTTGACAGCAAAATTACTGCCGGTTTAGGCTTAACGGAGAAATCCTTGAAAATGTGGTTGACTTTTCGAACCTAAAAAAAAGTTTTGGACGCATGTTATCTGCATAAAGGTAACCATTTACCATCCTGTCTTGCAGTCCGTCGTGCAGGACTGCGAAGCAGGATGTAGCTCACACACCATCCTGCCTAGTATCCTGCACGTCGTTGCCGGACGCGATGCAGGCTGCGCCAACACTCACCGTCCTGCCTAAAACGGCGGACTGCAAGGTGGACTGCGAGGCAGGATGGTGAATGGTTATCTTTAAGAATTTCACTTTTAACTTTCACGCCATAGGTAAGCTAGGCTTATGCTAGGATTCCTACGTCTGTCTTTTTGTCAATATGTAGCTTTGTCAAAAAGCAATCAAAGCCTGGTCGGAAGAAGGCTCGACTCTCAAGCCAGAGGGTGCGGGTTCGATCCCTGCCAAAGGCACAAATTTGTCCACTAATGAACATATTTTGTTAAGTCACTTGAGCCCGGTTAATGAAGACAGGCTCACCCCCTCTCACATTTGGGACCGAATAGTGTCCGGAGAAGTGTGGGTGTTGTAATAAAACACTCCTCTGCCAGCCCCTTCGGAGAAAATGCGAGACGGTATGCTATGTAGCTTCGTGGCATTTTGAAAATGTTCTACACCCAAAATAAATTAGGGGTAGGTATAGGTAAATATTTAGGTTTAAAAACTGTCAAGAAACGCAAGCTGCTGTACTTTGGACAGATAATGCGTAACAACAAATATGACCTGCTCCAACTTATAATGCAGGGAAAAATTCAGGGAAAAAGACCACCGGGAAGAAGACGTACTTCTTGGCTTAAGAATCTTAGGACATGGTTCAACCTAAGTACTGGATCCCTGTTCCGCGCTGCTGTGTCTAAGATTAGGATAGCCATAATGATAGCCGACCTCCGGTTGAAGATGGCACCACAAGAAGAAGATAGGTAAATATGAGTTGTACAATTTCATTAGTGCTATCTACTGAAAGTATGAGAAAAAGCAGAAGTAAAAGTATATCTATCTAATTATATCTGGAAAGAATCGCTAAAGGGATATTTTTTGTCGCCAGAAAATGAGGGAAATTGAATATCAGAGAAGATTGTAACAAGTACCATTACTAAAAGAAAAACAAAACCCGACTGCAAAATGTAGTCTCAATTGAAATGTTTTGCAGTATGTCACTTCCTCTATAAAGACGATTCAAATGACACCCCACATGTCGAAATCCATCAAGCTATTTAGGTTGTAGGGAGTGCCAAAGAAACCTCATACACACATACATAGGTACATACCCAAATACATACATACACTCGAACAACATAACCCTCCTTCTTACGCAGTCGGGTAAAAATAAATGTTGGTAACTAAATATTTATATTTCTTACCTCGACCTTACCTCAATGTAAACCTCGTTTCGTGTTCTTGAACCAAGTTCACGGTCTGTCTTTGAATAAGTTTCACACTAGCTCCATAGATGGCGCTGTTGCAAAAGCTCAAATTAACTTGGTGCTAGACGGCTTTTTCGTGGCCAGAAGAAGAACTAAAATTAAAATCCACAGTAGTGCAAGACATTGACTTGTTTTGTATCCCCTTGGTAATAAAGGTTGTATAGCCTCGGAATAGTTTTACAGTGTTTTGTCTTTGTCAATCGAGTATAAACTGTAAAAGAAAGTAAAAAACAAAACACTGTATAACTATTCAGAGACTATACAACGCTTATGGTTAAGGAGGTATGTCCGTTAAGTGCAAGATGAAATTGTGACTTAGGTATCGACAAAACTGTTTAACTATTTGTTTGACGGTAAATAATATGAATATCAACATGCGTCGACACACTGGCGGCATCCCATGTAACATCTACCTCCAGGACGGCGGGAGCGGTGGCAGCAAGGGCGGAAGCCCACAAGGCGGAAATATGAATCCCTCAGTGACGAATACATTTTCCTGCCTTTTGGGGTAGAAACTTTAGGCCCTTGGGGTCCAAGCGCATGGTTGCACTTCAATGAGCTATCAAAGCGTCTAATAGAGAGAACAAACGACAAAAGGTCTGGTGCTTACCTCGGTCAGCGAATTATCATTGCTATTCAGCGAGGTAACGGTGCCAGCATTTTGGGTACTTTATCCGCGGATACTGACTTGA
Organism: Peribatodes rhomboidaria; assembly: GCA_911728515.1. Taxonomy (NCBI): domain Eukaryota; kingdom Metazoa; phylum Arthropoda; class Insecta; order Lepidoptera; family Geometridae; genus Peribatodes; species Peribatodes rhomboidaria. Next base: position 8,909,878 of record OU452190.1, read on the forward strand.
GCTCTGTTTATTATTTGTAGTTTGTTATTTTATGCTAGATTTATTATAGGCTTTTATTGTTTTTATTCATAATACTCCCCACACTGCTAAATAAGTAAAGTCGATGCCGTATCTACAACCACACTATTGACACTAATTAATAATTAGTACCTGGATGTCCGAGCTTTGCTCGGTATTTTTTTTTTATTGTGTTTTTTGGAAAATAAACAATTGATTTTAGTCTAACCTCAAAGCGAACACTCATTGACTTCGTGTTACTTAACAACACCATCTGCTGTTGTGTCGTTAAAGCAATTAGTTGCTCACAAAAAATAGTATTATTATTCGCCAATAGATGTCAGGAAGAGTCATATTTTTGTTATTTTTCTTCCAAGTTTATGTTTAATCGATTTATCGCCCCCGAAACCCCCTAAATACTAAATTGTATGAAAATCGTTGGAGCCGATTCCGAGATTCCAATTATATATATATATATATATACAAGAATTGCTCATTTAAAGATATAAGATAAAATCGAAAGTAACTCTGTCTGTCTGTCTGTCTGTTTGTAGGCTTTCCACGGCTAAACGGCTGAACGTATCTTGATGAAGTTTGATAAATAGTAGCAGTATGTCACAAGGAAGGTTTTTGGATACTTTTTTCTGCATAAATAAATCTTTTTGTCATGAAATTCTGTAAATTAGTAAAAAATAACGCGCTGCTTACCAAATGCGTCAGATAAAATCAAAGAATAGTACTTATTTGGTACTAAGATAACAACTGACAACTAAAATTAAAACTCCGCTCAAAACCAGCCAGTAATTTTTTTAATGTTGGACTCTGATCTCTTTGGTAACTGAATATTTTTCATGATTTGATAATCAGTTACAGTATACGAGTATCACGAGGAAGGTTTACGGATACTACGAGTATTTTCTGAAAAAACGCGAACGAAGTTGCGGGCAAAAGCTAGTATCAATTAAAATTACAAAGAAGTCTTATCAACTTTACTGTTTTACTTGTTAGCGATTTTATTTCGTTCGTTGTTTATTTCTTGTTTCTTTTAAAATCTTTCAACAGTTTTTTAACTACTATTACTTAACCGATTCTTAAAACTTCTCATACACGTTTAGGTCCCGTGACAATAGAACATTATCTTGTCTTTTTTCTTTTTCTCTTCTTGAACTCTACATAAGTATATATCAGTATATATAATACTTTATTCTACATAGTATAAAACAAAGTCCCTTTCCACGTCTGTCCCTCTGTCTGTTTGGATGGTCCGGTGAAGTGTGGGCGTTGTATTACACCTCTGCCAGCTCCTTCGGGAGAAAGGCGTGACGATATGTATGTATGTATAAAATAAAAAAAACACGTTTGTTGTATGGGAGCCCTCTTAAATATTTATTTTATTCTGTTTTTTAGTTTATGTTGTTGTAGCGATAACAGAATTACATCATCTGCGAAATTTTTAACTGTTTAACTATCGCTGTTCCTGAGATACAGCCTAGTGACAGACGGACAGACAGACGGACAGCGGAGTCTTAGTAATAGGTTGCCGTTTTAACCTTTGGGTGCAGAATCCTGAAAAGATTGGACGATGCTGGTCCAGGAGACAAAGCTGAAAAAATGGGCAGACCTTTGATTTTCCCACCAAGCAGTGGGACAATCATAGACTAAAAAAATGCTTATTTCTAACCAGTCTGGTATCACAGGCAGCTAATCAAACAAAAGCGCCTAATACACTTGGCTGAATTTAGTCATCTAAATTCAGAAGCTTCTAAATGATTCAGTCAGTCATGACTTCCTGAATGCGATTATGCTAGATTAAATTCAGTAACAGCTGAATTAAGATGACCAATTGAGTCAAGTGTTTCAGCATTATTCTCCCTAGCCCGTTCTTCTATAAAACAACTAAGAGTACAAAAAAGTGGCATCGTTTTATGGTCGACCTACCAACAACACGCACGAAACGCTTTGGTTCCTCATTTCTTATACGGACCTCTAGGAGTGTGGAATACTCTGCCAGAGTGTGTGTTCCCTGACACTTATAATCTGGGTGTCTTCAAGTCTCGAGTGAATCGGTTTCTTCTAGGCAAGCGTGCTCCATCGTAGGCCGTATCACTGCTTATCATTAGGCATGTTGGCAGCCAAAGGCAAGCCAATTAAATTATTTAAAAAAAAGTGTAATAAGCGCCAAAAATGAAGCTGAATGCAAGGTTATACAAACATATCGTCACGCCTTTCTCCCGACGGGGCTGGCAGAGGTGTACTACATCACCCACAATCGCCGGAGGATATTCAGTCCCAAATGTGACAAGGGGCGAGCCTGTCGCCATACACCGGGCTCCAGTCATGTAGCAGATGACGTACAATAGGTACGCACATATGTTCACACACTGAACAAATTGGTGTGTGCCGTCGGCTGGGTTTGAACCCGCTCCCTCTGGCTTGAGAGGCGGGCCTTCTCCAACTTCTAGGCTGTCATCGCCCCTGCAAGGTTATACAATAATGCAAGGTTATACAATATTTAATACAAGTTATACAATACTTGACATGAGTGACTGTACATCACAATAATAGCTATCGGTAGGTATGTAGCAATATCATGAAACAAGTTTGCGGGCTCCAAACTGTCTACAGCTTTAGAAAGCACATTTACTATTGGGACATCGTAATTCGTAATCAATGGAATTCGATCGCGCCGCTTCGTAACGATTTTTTAGGAATCCTACTAATATTATAAACGCGACAGTTTGTATGTTTGGATGGATGGATGGATGGATGTTTGTTACTCTTTCACGCCAAAACGGCTGAACAGATCTGGATGAAATTTGGCACAGAGATAGATTGTAGTCTAGAATAGAAAGAAAGAAAGAAATTTATTTTGAAACCATACATACAATTAACAATATATAACGACAAATAAAACAAATAATACAAATAATAGCACATAGGATACTTTTTAACGGCGGGTGAAACCGCGGGGTGCAGCTAGTTTAAGATAATTTCATAGTTACATGGCGTAGTAGTGTGCAATAAGTTTTAGGATTTTTAGTTTTAGCAAGGTAGAAAATTATTTTTTTATTCATTCGTAGAGTTAAAATAGCTATTTATTTTAATCTGCACATTTTAATGTTATCGTCCGAGCGAGTGTTAGCGAGCGAAGCGTCTTTGCTTCAGTTTCGACAAAAATGCTTTCGTAAGTCCGAATTCTATCCGGATCTCTGTCCGGATTTTTGTCTTCCTCTACAGATCGTGTTTCTTCTTTTGAAATAAAATCATACCTCCGCCATTTTGAAGAATTTCCAAAAACTGGCTGGACAAAATAAATCTGTGTAATTATTGAACCTGCCCACAAAATTTCACCGGTTGAGAAATGTGACCTGGAGAGGAGAACAAACGTCGGCCGCGAGGTACCAACTCACGAAGCCACGAGTCTTAAAAGATTTTATTTACATAATTTATATATATTTTTTAATTAACCGAGGGAGTAAAATAGCGACATAGTTTCGGGGTTGATACACCAAAATACCGCACGAGAAACTCTTTGATACCATTTCGTAACTTAGGAAGTACTGTCAGCAGCTTTTTTTTATTTATTTTTTATGTAGAAAATAGGTCAGCGTTTGACCACCAACTCGCCTGATGTTAAGCGACGTTGTGGTCTAAGATGGAGCACCACGACCTATAAGGTACTTATTCACTCTAGCCTTGAAGTTTTGTAGAGTGAACAAGTACAAAGACAGCAGTTGAGTGAGGCGCTACAAGTGCGCTACTGCTAAGACCCATCTTCGTAACGGTTACCCCGGACTACATCCCGAAACACGACTAGCTCATTTCACGGCATGGCTTGGTCCGGTGGGTGGTAACTAGCCACGGCCGAAGCTTCCACCAGAGTTTGCTACCCGGTTAGCACTACCCGGGGACCACGTGTAGGGAATCAGAATAGAGTAAACTCCTACGGACGTGGGTAGCTCAGCCCCCAGCTGACTGTTTTCTTCCAGTTCGTCACTTTGTGTATTTTAAATAAAGTGTCCGGATAGTTCGTACTAAGAACGCAAAGGCGGCGAGGAGGAAAACAGTCAAAGGCTTACAGTTTACTGCATTATGACGATGTCTTCTTATGCAAGCTGCTAGCTAGAGTAATATGTTAAATGCTCTGCCTGAGTTGTTCTCCGACAGTCGACCGAGCGAGCGTTAGCAAGCGAAGCTTCAGCTTCTGCTAGCATTCTTTCGCATGTCTTCTCAGATCAACTTAGAGAATAAGATGGCGCACGGCATATGATCTAAGTGAAGCCAAAAACTATTGAAAAACTACGCTACTGTCGTATATGTACACAACACGCACACATTGATGCAAAAAAACTACGCTACTCGCTTGGTCATTCTTACCTCGACATTATCTGCATTGGTTTATGGTATAATTTCGTGTGTGTGTAAATGCATAGTGCTTTATAAAAGTGTGGCCAGGACTACATTTTGAGGTTCTTTTTAAATACTGTGCAGTTTATTTACAAGTCAATTTTGAAAAAGCCGTAACATTAAACTCTTACAAATATGTGCAGTTTTAAAATATTAAATCTACTAAGGTCGTATATTGTAACGAAAATGGCTAACGTAGAGTTTAGGAATTAATATTAGTTGTCGTGCAATTGTAAATGTTTTTCATGGCAATATTACCACGCACACACATTGAAAAAGAAGTGGCTTCAGCGAGATATGACGCAGTGTTTCATCTTTTTCTCTAGTTTTATCTGAGTATGTCTTCTAATTCTGTTCAGCTGTCCAAAAGTTGACTTTACAAAAAAACTCTGTAAAAATTATAGAACCTGCTCACAACATTTTTCGCCAATCTGTGGAGTAATGCGACCTGAAGAGTAGAACTGACGCCGTTCGCAAGTTCTTCACCTCACAAATTCACTAGTTATAATCTGGGTGTTTTAAGTCGCATGTGACTTAGTTTCTTCTTAGCAAGCGTGCTCCATCGTAGACCGTATCCTTCTTTGACATCAAGCTTGATGTCGGTCAACGCAAGCCTATCATTAAAAAAAGAAAACGAAAACTCTCAATTATACAACGGACCGGAAGCGGATAAAATTGCTTAGCAACACGGCTGCAGTAAATCATTAAAAATTCGGAAGTTATGTCACGATGATTTAAAATAATATGCAAAATTCTTGAATGAAAGCGTAGGCCGATGTCGTAATACGACAAAAAGGTCATTGGAACGGATCTTGACTCATTTCTAGTCTATGTTTAATAAATTCTTTACTGAAATTCATTAATTAATCAAAAATGAACTGGAGTCTAGTTAGTTAGAGATAAAAAAATTACGCAATACTCCAGATTAATATAAAATACGCGAAAGTTTGTGTTTGTGATTATTACTTTAGTGCGTAGTGTAGTTTGTAGCTCTATAAATTTAGATAAAATTTTGTAGGTAATTTTCATACTGGATTAATACACTCGTTACTCTAACAAAAACAAAACTTCACAAACAAACGCTTCCTGTGTAAAAACGAAAAGAAATCGTTGGTTGCAGCTTATAATTTAATTCTATGTATTCTCCCAAAAAGGGAGCCTATTATTAAAATAAATTAGCGTCATCTATAGCAGGCATAAAAACCCTTATGCAAACATCACAATAAAATCTAAGTAAACTGTTATTAAACATAGTTATAACTTAATAATTATAAATGAATAATTATAACTTTACAATAATATTATAATAACTTAATAATAATAATTATAACTTAATAGTTGTAATTAAAATAGTTCCACTAGTATATTACAGGGAGTATCCAGATCACATTAATACCAGTACTTACCACAATAATATTTTCTTTTCCCTTGTTTCTATTGCGATCTTTTTAAATATTTTAAAAAGAAAATAAAACAGATATCTTTCTCTATTCTTAGGTCCTACAAGAGAAGTTTTGGGCATAGATGAGATAGGCCAAAGTTTTATCATATCATCACGCCATTTTCCGAAAGGGGTGGCAGAGATGTACATACCCACTTTGCCGAACGATATTCGTCCCAAAAGTGACAGCAAGCGAGTCTGTCGCCTTAAACCGGGTTCCAGTTAAGAAGCAACGAAAAAAAAGATGTGGTATTGGAAAAAAAATATATCTCAATTATTATCACTTGATTTCGGCTCAGTCATTTTCGAAGCGTACAAACATCGTAGTCACGACCTAACCTCAAGTAGGCACTAAACATTTTTGTCACGGAACGCTGGAACACGAAATAAATGTCATTGTATCATGTCATACGTTACGAAACCGATGAGAACGCTTTCTTTATTCGGACGGCCGGTTCCGGAACTTCAGATGTAGCTGTTTACTCTGTGATAGGCTGCATTCACATGGTGCTGAAGGCTTACATCAGATAAATTATGTGTATATGAATTTCGTCATACATATCATCACGCCTTTTCCCGAGAGGGCTGGCAGAGGTGTAATACAACACCCATCCTTCTCGAGTCAATGTTCAGTCCCAAATGTGACAGAGAGCGAGCCTGTCATGTAGCAGATGAAATATAATACGCACCTAAGTTCATACAATGAACAAATTCGTGCGTGCCGTCGGCTGGGTTTGAACCCGCTCCCTCTGGCTTGAGCGGCGGGCCTTCTCCCAACTGGGCTGCCATCGCTTATGTATAATATACATAGTATAATATACATATAAGGAAGGTTTTTGGAAACTATTTTAAAAAAAATTATAGCGAACGAAGTCGAGTTAACAGCTAGTATGTTATATAATATACATGTAATAAATATAATACGTATCATATTACAATTATTGGTCAGGTAAGTCGGTCCTCTTACTTGACCTTAGTAATTAAATACATAATAATAGTATACAAATAATTTTAAGACATCGTAATTTTGTATGGAAGAGATGCAAGAGAGACAATAGACAATAGAAAAATATTTATTAGTGCAAAAACAAAAAAAAAATTGCTTCTGCCACAAACCAGCTCCAACTCACCATAAACCTTACCAGCCTACCCAGTATTGGAAAAGCAATACGGGGTCGTATTGGAAAAGCAAAGACTATGGATGATGATGGTAGCATGCCTCATTGTCTGCCCACCGCCTTAGGTAAATCTAACCGACATAGACAATGGGAAGTTTACACATGAAAATGCCTAGAAACTTTATGGGTTTATGATGTGTGAATGAAATGACGAAAACACGTTGCTCCTACCTACTTTGTGTTGCTAAGTAGAAACTACGTAGGTAAGTATGTATTTCTACTCAAGACTGCCGTTTGCACACGCACACACTTTTTATTTGAAAATAATATTCCACGAAATCACAAAACAAGGTTTTTTTTGCACCTAGTTTGATATGAAGAATTATGATGATAAGGTACAAAAAAATACAGCTGGTAGAAGAAACAACCAACTAAAGTTTAACCAAAGAACAATTTTGGAAATCATTCTCATTTTGGATAAAAATAATAACAAAAAGTATCTTCCTAAAAAAAAAATATCGGAACGTAGTTCTCTAAATGTTCAGCAATTACTTACACCACATTTTTTTTTTAATAATTAACCAGATTAGTTCTAAAAAAGTTTAACCAAGCAACTTATTCTTATTTGCGTCCTTGTTACGATTATTACCTTTAAAAACGGAAAAAATGGAATTTTACGCGTCTCATTTTACCATCAATTATGATATACGATTATCAACTCTAAATGTAAACTACTACTACTCTACTCTAAATGCGGCTTAAGTAAACGTGTGTGTGGGTGAAAAATCGTGCTATGACGGCGCCTTAAATAAATATTTATATTCGACGAAATTTTGTAACACTTTTACTCACTTTTTTTTGACGTGACAACGTCTTATAAATTGGTTTGCCGGGTGACACTTCAAGAAACTGCGTTACGCTCCGCTCACGTTATGCGCTCACAATGAGAGCGAGTGAGAGGCACGCGTCCCTTCCACTCGGGCATGGTTAGCCCGCCTAAGAGCGAGAGAGACAGACATAAAAAGTCGTTGTCACGTAAAACTTTCGCCCGTATACCGACTTTACAGGCAACCAATTTTTTTGTTTTACTTTGTTTTTCTTTTTTTTTCACGCCGTGGCTAACGAGCACCTGTATGTAAGCGATCACCGTTGACTATGGACACCTGTAATACCAGGGCATGCCAGATACGTTGTCAACCCTCAAGGAGTCTATCGACAGCCCTAAATTAAATGAAAACATGTTTATTACCAATGTTTATCAATCTCTGACCGCTATAGTACAAGCTTTGCTTAGTTTGGGGTCAGGCGATTGTGTGTGGAAAATTTACCGAAATTATCATTATTATTAAAGTTAGTCTTCATTATTAGTTTTAGTTAGTATATCATCTGCTACATGACTGGAGCCCGGTGTATGGCGACAGGGTCGCTCCCTGTCACATTTGGGACTGAATATCGTCCGGCGAAGTGTGGGTGTTGTATTACATCTCTGCCAGCCCCCTCGGGGGAAAGGCGTGACGATATGTATGTATGATATGCTAAACTTAAAACACAATGGAAGTAAGTAGGTGCAATAGGTAGTAAAATACATAGTATGAAATAAATGCGCTTTCCGCGTCTGTCCATCTTTCCGTCTGTATATTTCCTCTAATTTCTCTGATACGGCTTTGATGTGGTATTTACTATCAGTTGAATAATTTTAACGGAAGGTTTAAAGGTATCGTGCAAAGCCGTGGTGAGGCATTAAAAACCATTGACTGTATGAGCTGTAGACCTCGCAGTCGACGTCTGTCCTCCTCCACAGGTTGCATTCCTCAATCGATTCTCGTGAATTTTTTGAGCAGGTTTGATAATTATGTTTACTGTTTTTTTTGCAGAGTCAAAAACTGACTCACAAAAAAAAATTGTGAAACTACTCGCAAAATTTCAAGAGAACCGTTAAAAATGCGACATGTAGAGACAGGGATCCAGACAGAATTCGGAAATATGAAAGCATTTTTGTAGAAGCTGAAGCATAGACGCTTCGCTTGCTAACGCTCGCTAGGTTAACAGCGGGCGAAAATAAGTCACTTATTACTCACTGATCAAACTGAAAATCTCGAAAACTACTTGATTTCTGGAGCTCTATGGCAGGTATATAGTTTAGATAGTTTTTAGGTAGTAGTGAGTTAGTCACAGCTAAGAACGAATTTTGCGACTTTTTTTTTTTTTATGGATAATAGGTCGGCGTTTGACCACCAACTCACCTGATGTTAAGCGACGTTGTGGTCTAAGATGGAGCACGACGACCTATAAGGTACTTATTCACTCTAGCCTTGAAATTTAGAGTCAAGAAGTACAAAGACGGTAGTTGAGTGAGGCGCTACAACTGCACCACTGCTCAGACCCGTCTTCGGAACGCCTAAGCCGAAATTGAGGGGTCCGCAGATGCAACCGCGGGGCGCACTTAGTTACATAATTTTTGGCTACCCGTGCCTTGCGGTGTTACCTGCGGTTAAAAGTATCCTATGTGTCAAGCAAGGGCTTAACCTACCTCCATACCAAATTTGAACCAAATCTGTTCATCCGTTAGAGCGTGAAGAAGTAACAACTAAGAAACACACACAAATATTCGCCTCTATCGACCGAGCGAGCGAGCGAATCGTCTCCGTTTCGTTGTCCGTTTTTTGTCGTTCTGACGTACGACAAAAAATGCGTTTGTATGTCCGAATTCTGTCCGGATTTCTGTTCGAATCTCTATCCGGATCTTTGTCTCTATATGTCGCATTTCTCGAATCGCAAAATGAATCCGAAACGATTCTCTTGATATTTAAATCTTAGTTTTTTTTTTAATTTTGAAAAAATTCCAAAAACCGACTTAGAAAAAATTAAACTGTATAATTATCGAAGCTGCTCACAAAACTTCACGAAAATCGGTCTAGGAATGCGTCCTGTAGAGACTCCTCTACAAAGGTCGGACGCGAGGCAGCTCACAGAGCCACTGGTAAAATAAAGTATGATAACTCTTTAAACTAAATCTCTTAACTCTTTGAGTACTTTTTGAATATTATAATTTATTCATCATCTTGCACCATTTTTCCACCCACAGCTAAGTATAGGATAGCTGTCACTTTGACAGCTCTACAGACCGCTCAGTATAAATCATCCGAGAAACTTTAGCTCATAACCATTCTAAGCCTTAGCTAAATTATGTGTTTTATTATTTCAAAACCACGAACTAACGAAAAAGTTTAGTGACGAAAGTGTTAATTTTATTAATATTAGGTACTCTGAAAAGAGTAAATTAGAGAGAGTCAAAGTTAATGTCTTAAAAATATGTTTTATGAGTTCTGAGCAAACCTTATAGGCGTCGAGAGAGATACTTTAACAGATAGACAGTTAACCTGTTATTAAACAATTGAATGATTCATAAGAGATAACTAGAGCGGATCCGAGTTAATAATCTTTTTGACGGGCCTTTTGTATGACTCTTATTTGGTTTCGTCTGTTGTTTTGTTCTCTTTTTGTTTCAATTTGCTTTTTAATTATGATAGTCGGCAATAAATAATCCTTGAAACATTATGACGAAATGTAGATAGTGCCCTGGGTCCGTCTATTCCCTTGCTATTTTACCTCACACTAAAAAAAAATCTCCTGAAGTTTAACTACTCAACGGATTTTAATGCCGTTTCACCATCAAATTGATCATTTTAACGAATAATTTATAGGTACCGTGCGTTACCGGGGCGAGTTTAAAATAATATTATATGTATAATACCTATTATAGCAGATATTTTGTGCTTATTCAATGGAATGTAAACTCTCTGCAGTTAAGTTGACTGTCTAAGGCATAGAATCTTTCTTGTAGTGGCATCAAACTGACAAAACTTTCAAACAAGCCATACAAAGTCAAGTCACTCATACAAGGTACAGAAAAGGAGCCCCTGACTGCATCTCATACATCATTGATCGTCACATAATAGTGAAAGCCCTTCGTAAGTACTTTATATTCACTGATTTCCTACATGTCATGATAGATTCATCCTGCGAGCCAAGACTAGAAAATGAGAAACTGCAAGCTAATTTGAACTCAGCCGTTGTCAGCATACAGCTGAAACTTTCTGTTGACAAAATAGGGAATGCTGATGCAATTGTTAAAGTTGACATGACGTCATCAAGAGAAACAGTTAAAGCAAATGATAATTCTAAATATAGCGAGTCGAACCAGAACGAGATTGGCAGATGACCAGTATGAGAGGCTTGACGGAATAGAGGCCTATGCTTGCTAATGATGATGGTGATGATGATGATGACGACGATTAATGATGAACTGACACAATATATTGTAATGAACTAAAAAAACGAAACTTTTTCAATCCTAACAGACAACAGTAACCAACAAATAAAAAGTTATAGCTACAATAAAATAATAAACGTGTGGCTAGCACGACTCTACATTAAGAAACACAAGCAATATAGACAAACTATTAGGTTTACAATATTAATTATTGCAGAATATTATCATGAAGAAGTCTAATTTTATTATAATGAATAGGAAAGTAAAATAGGTGATGTAATTTCTTGAACTAAACATTATGGTGCAAAGGCACGTTTTCAAATTTATGTGCAAGATTATTTTACTATTTAAAATATTTCATAAGAAATTTTGACAGCAGTTGCAAAGCAAAAATGTGAAAGACCGCTCCGAAATGTAAAAAAAAAATTAATGAAGAATTTTGACAACAACTAATTGCAAAGCAAATAATTGAAAGACTAATTTTGACATGTGGATTTTGTCTTAAAATAATTTCTACTATACTTTTTACCTTCATCATCATCAAGTTTTTAGATATGCTTAGAGGTACGAGTAAGCAGCGTCCGTTAAGGGTTTATTAATATTAGTTACAATTATTAAGCAAAATTTATTCCATACTAAAAATTATCACAAGATTCAGACTGGACTCAACATCAGATAAACGTAAAAGACGCAATGATCAATGAAAGTGAAGTCAAGTGCAAAGTTACAACCTACAAAAAGTCGAACACAGAAAGCTTGCGTACGCGAGACACTGCGTAAAGATCAGACGAAATTGCAACAGATAATTATAAACCTGTTCATTCAACTGTTATTAAGGAAAGAGGCACCGACAGTAATCACTCATCAGCTGAAGAAATGAAAGGAAACTCATACGCAAAAAACATTAAAATTTAAATTATGTAATTTAATTTTATTCATGAATCAAAGAAAGCTGAAGTTATATAAGCTGAAGAATTTACGGGTCAGTCAACCGCCATGATGAAATTAAAAGTGATTTTTAAAGCAAGTAAGTACTATGAGGAAAGAGCTTAAATAGTATACTTTATATGCTATTTGTTCGGTTCTATGTTACTTTCGCTCGAACAATATACATTGCGCTTCCAAATGGATTGATCATTTGCTTCGGAATACAAATGGGTCGAAATATAGAAAATCAACAGTAAAAGATGTGATATAAGATAACTGATCGATTTTAGAAAGTGATTTTGCAAAATTTCAACTGGGTGTCGAAGAAATGCAAAACGACCGGAAATTCGGGGTTTGGAATTCGAAAAATGTCAATGTATGAACACGAAACGGCGTAAATAATTTTGCGAAATGGATGGCTTACTTAAACATTTTTTGAATAAATCAAATATACGACATATTAATTTAATATATATATGTATTCAACTAATTTAAACTATAGTTTTAATTTCCTTTTTTTTTTCATTATATTAATTCAAAAGTAGAAAAATAATCAGGTTTTTTTTAAACTACCGGCAATGGCGAAAATTAGTAACCCACTTGTATAATTTGGCATTTGAACGTGCCACCATTACATAAATATACGGAGCTTATTACGCAACGTTGAATCTTTTAATCTTCTAAATAATCTTTGACGTTAGTTCATTATCAACGGAATCAGTTGATAATGAACTAAATAAAATAGTTAAGTCAAATTATCATAATTAGGTTTAAGATAGTTTTGCTAATTTTGTTGAAAAAAAATTCCAATTGTTTTTTTTTTCATAGGTGCACGCAAAAGAGGTGATGTATTAATAAATTAATAATCAAATAGTCGGTTATACAGGATAGGGTTAAGTGTACAAACTACGATATGTTTATGGTTATTATTCTGCGAATATTTTATTTAAAAAAAAAATGGTAAGTATTTTTTCTTTTTGGGTCAAAATAGGTTTATGGTACCAACGAGTGTTGGGTTTTAGAGTTATTTTACAAATGATTTATTTAATATTTTTAAATTATATTATTATCTATGAATTTGCATGACCTAATTAAAAATTCTAGGTTAACTAAAGTGCTTGCTATTTTAATTGTTCTTATATTAAAATAGTTTATTATTTGAAAATTTATCCTTAGTGTAATATTTCTAAATTCATAAACTTCACAACATTCGATTATATTCTCATACAGTACATTGCAGTGAATCAGATGTAATTAGCACTCACTCATAATCGTTATTAATTGAAATAATAATGTGAAAGTTTTTACAATAATACAAAATAATAATAATAATTAATTCAACAATAAGAACTAAAGCTTAAACGAGACCTACTTAGAAAAGCTAAAATTTGTTCATACAAAAACGCGACAAATATTCCAATTTCACTCGTAAAAAAATAGAAAATCCGCCAAACCTAAAAAACCAACAAAACATAGATTGACCCTAGCTTAATAACACACTTTTTTATTTTAATCTCGCAAGTACGTGTAAAGTGCTGTTAATGCTCATGTAGGCTTAGTTGAATTTCTTACCGACCCCCACGCACACAAACGCGCCCGCTTCGTGACATATGGAATTTGCTAAGAGGGGGAACGCAAAATAAAACTGACGGTGTTGCTATCATCCTCAACAATTTGACTTTAGCCGTTACCAACATGAAAGCCTTCGTGGTGCTTTGTCTGGTGGCCGCAGCCGGGGCAATGCCCATGGCGAAAGAAGATGGACTGGACAGGTTCATCACAGCTCTCCGGGATTGTGTGGAAACGGATACCATGCTGTGCTTGAAGGTGTGTGAAGTGAAGTGTCTTGTGAAGTGAACTGTGAACCGTGCCCTTTGGATTTCTATCAGTGGAACCTGGAGATTTTCGCCAGGGTTCGATTCCCAGGAGTTATTATATATGGGATTTGAACCTGGGGAATAATATTGTTGTACAGTGAAATTACCTTTGCGAAAATGTGACAAAAATTGTATTTCTGACAAATTTTACGAAAGTAGGTCAAAGTCAATTTTAACTACTGGGTTGATTTTGTTCTTTTATGAAGTCACATTAAACCAAAATTCATAAACAACTGTTCAATCCAGAATGTTAGTAAAAGTCTACGTATTTAAATCTAACAAAAGACAATAGTCTTGCAACCTTCAAATAGGTTTTTTTAACTTCCTTCTATAGATGTTAAACGGGGCAAAATTAAAAATATTCATGGTAAACTATTTGAAATAAATCCAAAAGCACAAATCTCCATTTGACACGTCTTGTATTCTGACCCAAATAAAAATACTGCTAAATAAAAGCTTAAGATTTAACTTACAATTTGTTCTACAGGAAAAAGCAATGAAGTTAACAGACAACTTGGCCGTGTCCAAGGACCTGACCCTTGCTGATGGCATCAGTTTCTCCAGAACCGGGAGCCCTCGATCAGCCCGAAGCTACGAACCATTAGCCGTCGACCCTAAGGCCAGGGAGCAGCAGGTCGAAGAGAGGATCCTAGATAATGTGGTAGACTTCTTGGATAGCCATGCTCTTCAGCTCAGGATGCCTAAGGCGTTCGAAGAGGACAACTCTGTAGAAGAAGAAGGTACGTTCATAGTTTTTTAAAACGTTTGCTTATTTTGTACTGGCTGCTCTACAGTTTTTAGATTGCTCAAAAACTAGCCACTCATATGTTGAAGTTGTCATTTATACTTACAAATTACATCTTCTCGTTGTTAAAATCAAAACTACTTAAATAAAATATAACTGCGTAACAACTCAGAAATAGTTAAATTATTATAAATAAACAGTTGTAAAAATACAAATATTAAAGTCAGAAAGAAGTAGTATACTAAAATCCTTTAAATTTAACTGATGGTCAAACAATGAAACAAAAATTGAACATAATAGTATAACAATCTACACTTCATTATCGCATATATTTATAATGCAATAAAAACACCAAATAGTAGCCACAGTAAATATAAAACAATAAAGTTATCTCCAAACAAATACACATGGCTCAAACATTTGAACAAACACATTAATTTTATTGCCTTTGAATGGGCAGAACCATTTGATAACAGCAACGAATCACATCGCAAGAACAATAAAAGAAATGCATAAATAAATCAATAGTAGACTCTAACGTAAACGTCGAGTTTAAAATAAGACATTTGAATTAATTAGCATTAAACGAATAAGCAATGTGTTTTACATAAATTATCTGACACGAGTAAATTTTTTGTCTAAAAAATTTGAGACTGACAGGATACATATTTTAACTGCAGATTTTTTGGAAATCGCTGAAAATATGCAATGAGCTCTAGTCTTGGTTTTTGGAATGATAAATTAAAAAATAGCTCAGACGTATGTTAAGTGTAAATTGACTATTGTAAATTCGATAAAAAAAGTTTTAAAAAAATGTATGAAAAAAAATATTTCGTTTCGTCATGTTTTAGCTCCATACATAAAAAAAGTCATTTTTTTGCCAAAATTCAAATACCCAAAACATTAGAACGACTACATTTTAAAAATTCTCTAAAACCCACACTAAGATCAGACAAGTTTCTCATTACCGTTTTGTCAATAGGCTTTTGTGTCAAGTGTGTTTGTTCGCACACTTCCGAGAGATAGTTGAGATTAAAACATTCTCATACTTTCATACTTATCATTGTTGCTTGAAACTTGTGATAAATGAAAGCTAATCGTTGATTTTATCCAGCTGTAAAATCTTTGGGTTAATGTGTCATCTTTTTGCACGTGAGAAACATATTATAAGTGCACTACTAGCTAGATTTATAAAGCTAGCTAGCATTAAACTTCAGCTAACATATCTATCACAGCTGTATAGCTTCCACACCATTGCCTTCAACCAATTTGTAAATTCTCTCTATTTGCGCCATATAAGTAGATCTTCATGTCACGACAATGCAACCAATTCTGGAGGCTTTAACAAATCTGAAAGTACCAAAAGCTCTCTTTATTAGTCGGAGTTTATTAAGCAAGAACATTTTCGGTATGCTTAGATTTGTCAACTTAGAGCTCATCACTAAAGCCTTCAAATTTAACGTCCTAATCTTTAACATTTATTATTTTACATAACACTATCATTATCGTATCAGTGCGTATTATCAATCTTATATTCATGTTTTTAAGATGCTCCTATTTGCGGTTACGAAGCTATTGGTTAAATTATAAAGTATGAAATAAAACAATATATTATTACTAACTGCGCCCTGCGGTTTCACCCGCGGTCACACAGGAACCGGGATAAAAACTAGCCTATGTCCTTTTCCGTACTCCCGACGACGCGAATGCAAAATTTCAAGATTTGTTGAGTATTCGAGACGTGAAAGCGTTACAAACAAGCAAACGAACAAACTCACTATCGCATTTATAATTTTAAGTTAGGATAACTCAGTCTAAAGTGGTCTTAAGTTGTAGGTTTGATGCTCTGATCAGAATGTCATGGTTTTTGATAAATAATGAAGTTCATTGTTACAGAATTTCTATAGAAATTGATTGTGCTTTTCGTGATGAAAGAAATGACCGCTACATCATTCAATTCAACTATGAGACAAGCATTGTGTGTTATATGATAAAGCATTTTTTATGTGACGTGTAGATGTTCCTTTTGACAGAGGAAAAAATCTTCAAAGAAGCTTTCCGTTTTTTTTTTCTTGATCTGGTACTACCTATATTGTCTTACAATGTTATTAAACGGGATACTACTAAGACAAGTGAATTACAAATGTTTTAAAGTATAATCGCCTCTTAGTGAATGTTACATAAATGATATGTATGTAGATAGGTAGCCTACTTCTTTTTGCTTTTAGACGAGTAATTGTCTACAAAACAGCGACAAAGTTAAGTATGTAAATTCTTAGTGTAGCGCGACCTGGTCAGTGTCCTAAAATAGTTATGTTTTCAGGTCAATGAGTACTTACACCATTATTGTTTGCCATACTTCACAACATTCTTCGCAAATTGTATTGTCAAGCAAACAATAGAAAGCCTAAACTGCCAGCCTCAAGGCTTCAGGCGTTCTACTTACAACCTGTTTAAATTCACCACACGTACAAAGTTATATAACTTGGTCTTGAAGCTTTAAAAAGGAAAGTTTGTTTCCTAATTCCGCTAATTCTTATTCATGAGCTGTTACATAACTTTCAAGAGATGAACTCTCTACTTGTTACAAAGTTACTTGTGTGACATCATCAGTTCCAATATTTACTTAGCAATTTGATTTGTCTTCGGCATTTTTATTGGTGAGTAAATTTTATTGCTGAGGCCAAGTGCTTTTATGGTGTTGTTATTTTGGTTATCAACATTGTTGACATTTCAATCTTCAATTTCTCTTCCTCTTTGCCTCGGGCATTTGAGTCATGAAAATGAAGAGAGCTTTCGACTCTTTTTCATTTACCATTTTTGTCTCGATGACCTTTAGCTTGACGTGCAAAAGTTTCACTTTCTCAAAACGACGTATAATGCACTTAATTTCATTTTTGACTGCTATTCACAATGTGTAACTGCAACAAAAGCTGTTGAATGAGGTAGTTAACTAGGCTTAGAAACTCATTCAAAACATTTAGATAAGTTCAAGACTGTAGCATTTGACTTTCAAATGACAATCAAATCTTGAAAATACATAAACCATACCTTTCAATTTAAATTATTAAAACAAGCATATTCATTTCAATTTTTACCTACATTTTTCAAAACGAAAGTTTATAATAACAGCTTTGGTGTTCATATACACATTGAACTAGCAATTCAACTAGAATTTAAGCCCATTGTTTCACTCCATAACTATAACACTTCTTAATAAATGCCTTGAACGTTATAAATCGGATCTTTTCTTCGTTTTGGCCATTGAACTGCCCATTATACAAGCAACTAAGAATGTTATAGCACATCTCATGTTTGATTTGTTTATTTCTAGGCCGTGGCAAGAAAAAGAAGAAGCTGAAGAAACTCCTGCCCATCCTCGCTCTGATCAAGCTCAAGCTCGCTGCTCTCGTTCCCCTGTTCCTTGGTATCATTGCCTTTGCCGTCTTCAAGGCTTACCTCCTGGGTAAGATCGCCTTCATCGCCGCTGCCTTCGGTGCTATCAAGAAGCTTCTCGAATCCAAGTCCAAGTCCAGCGGCTGGTCTGAGCCAGCCCATGAAGAACACCACGGCTGGGAGAGCAACAGTGGTGGAGGCGGCGGCTGGGGCAGATCACAGGATGGCCACGAAATGGCCTACTCAGCTCACGCTAAGCAGTCTTAAGCTATGACTAACTTATACAAATAATTTATTCTAGCTTTAAGTAATTTATTACACGACGAACGATTTCAAACTCTCTATACTTGTGCATACTATAATATTTTGAATCCACCGTTTTATTTATCTAAAACTAAAACTATTTTATCAACTTCCTCTTCTATTTTATCATTGTAAATATGACATTATTGTTATTTATTTAAAAGTAATATATTTACAAGTAGGTACACTCTATTTCCATCTAATGTATATATTCTATATCCATTATCAATGTATAATGGTTTACTATTATTTTGTAGTTATTTTATTATTATGTAAATACAATTTTATTATATTGGTTACCTTGACTGATTTATGTATTGATATTTAGATATTTATCTTTATTTGTGATTTATAATTATTAACGTAATTATATTTTCAGTAAAATTTATACAATTTAATGAACAATCATATTTTATTTTAAAAATATTTTACAGTATTTGTTTTGATATTTATGTAAGTATATAGTTTTTATTATTAGTGATGATTAATAGTTTATGATTTTTGTGACAAAATATTTTTAAGTTTCTGTTCCAAAGATATTATTATTTTTTTGTCTTTTAATTATTTTTCATTTTGTATTTATATTATAAGTCGCTATCAAGGTGTGTATATGAGTGTATATGAGTCATGTAATTTATCCGAGAAATGTATCGAAACGATGTTTGTTAACAACATTATGTTAAGTAATTTATGTTACGACGGATTTTCGTACAAAGTCAGTAAATCAATTCATGTTATACCTGATTTTTATTAATTTACCTACTTATTATTATTAATCTAAATAACCAGCAGTATGTCATTTAGACTGTAACACTTATAACTAAATAGCTGCGCCCCGCGGTTTCACCCGCGATTAAAAAGTCCTATTGCTATTCTATCCTATGTGCTATTCTCGACTATAATCTATCTCTGTGCTAAATTTCATCCAGATCTGTTCAGCCGTTCTGGCGTGAAAGAGTAACAAACATCCATCCATTCATACATACATACAAACTTTCGCATTTATAATATTATAGTAGGATAGGAAGTAGGATACAATTAGCTACCGTACTTTTTTTTAATTTTTTTGTAGTCATAACAGAACTACTCAGTTTAATTACGTACATAAATAGTTTCCTGTGATGTAATTTTTTTTTTATATCCTCTGAAACTATACACATATACAACGTGTTGCTTTGCGTTCCCGCGGTATTTGTAAAGGTAGTTATACTCCACTAGCAGAGCACGAATGAACAATGGGACAACCTTGAAATTGAGAAAAACAGCTGTTACATGCAAAAAGTTCGTTGATCGTGGTAAAATGTATGGAACACCTGTTTTTTTATTTTATTTCAAGGTTGCCCTAGTAGTAGTGGAGTGTAGTTACTAGTAGACTACTACTCCACTAGCAGAGCGTTTCATTCCCGTTTCATTCCCGTGGAATTTTTAAAGGTAGTTAGAAATTCCGCGGGAATGCAAAACAACACGTTGTAAATGTAACCTACTAAACAAGTAAATACTCAGAAAAGGCCGAACACTCAAAAAAAAAATTAATGAGTCTCTAGAAGGTGTCTCACCCTGACACGTGGATAAGGACTATTGCTAAACATTTAATCAAAAATCCAAAGGCCCAGGCCAAACAGTAAGAATAGACGACATGAGAGTGTAAGGTTGTCAGAGACGAAAAAATATAAAGGGGGATTTGGGACGGGACTGATTATCGTCCGGCGAAGGGTGGGTGCTGCACTCCTCTGCTAGTTTTTTTTGCTATATATTATGTTAGGTGGAGCAAAGTGGAAGAGAATAGTTAGGCAAGCTGACTCCTCCAGGTTTTTAGGAAATGAGAGGGAGAGTAAGTTTCTAATTAATAGAAAAATAAGATTTGTTAGTCATTAAAAACATCGTTTTGTAATCATGCTGTTTTAAGCCGGTCGGGATCCGAAGACCTGTCGGGATAAGTTCTTGACTGGCCTGTTTTTGGAGTTATAATTATTAGGTAGCTTTCAAGCCATACGTAATCGCATACGCGAGTTACAAAAGGGTAGAGAATTGTCAGTAATGACCGAGTGAAGTAAACTTAATTTTTACAAATTACGATTGGTCCCAGGACCAATCGTAATTTGTAAAAATTAACTTAATCATCATTATTGTGTGATGACCTTCCTAGCCTATAATATGAATGCTTTATAAGCAGGAGGTCCTTGTTTCGATTGCCGGCTGGACAGAAGGACTGGACTGGACAGGCTGGTTTGAATGGTCAGTTTAAATTTATTATCTGTTCTAGGTCTGGGTGTTATTTGGGTTGGTAGGGTCTGGGTCTGGGTCTGTGTCCATGTCTTTTTATGTGTTTCATAGCATCCTGATACAGGGAATTCTAATGGAGAGCTATAAGTGTAAAACAAAAAAAATAACGTACTAATAATAACGTACATATCGTCACGCCTTTCCCCTGAGGGGGCTGGCAGTGGTTTAATGCAACACCCACACTTCGCCGGACGATAATCAGTTCCAAATGTGACATGGAGTGAGCCTGTCGCCATACACCGGGCTCCAGTCATGTAGTAAATGACATACAGTACAAACTCAATAAAATGTTCATACAATTAACAAATTGGTGCGTGCCGTCAGCTGGGTTTGAACCAGCTCCTTCTGGCTTGAGAGGCAGGCCTTTTTTTATTTATTTTATTACTTAATTAAGGCTTGCTTGTGGCCGCCAACATGCCTGATGATAAGGAGTGATGCGGCCAACGATGGAGCACGCTTGCCTAGAAGAAACCGATTCACTCGAGACTTGAAGACACCCAGATTATAAGTGTCAGGGAACACAGGGTTATTTTCAAAGTACTCCATTCTTTTGTTTAAGGCACTCTGGCAGTGTTTTCCACACTCTAGCTGTCCGTATGAGAAATGAGAAACCAAAGCGTTGCGTGCGTGTTGTAGGTATGTCGACCATAAAACGATGCCGCTTTTTTGTACTCTTGGTTGTTTTATAGAAGAACGGGCTAGGGAGAATAAGGTCATGCAAACCAGATGCACACCCCCCGAAATGTAGGCCTTCTCCAACTAGGCTATTATCGCTTTTTTCTGCAATATAACTATACATGCAAAATATTAGTCAAATCGGTCAATAGGCTGTGAAAATATGCGGTCACGAGCTCTCAGTTTGAGGCAAACTACTGATTATTTAGTTATTTAAGCTTCGTAACGGATATCCTGAGTTACTCAATGTTATACGATCACACAGTGGTAGGTAAATGCAGGTGTACTGCTATATTGTAGGTGCGGCTCGAAAGTTCTCGTGGCGTGCCTTCTGTGTTGCTGTCCAGTCACACGGCGTGAATCTTTTCCTTTAAGAGTCCGGCGACCTAACTAACTTCAACCTAGGCGACCTAGACTAACTTCGCATTGGCTTAAGGTATTCTATAGCCATTTCGTCTAGTAGAAGAAGACGAGCGATACTGACGATGATACTGACGAGCCTCTAAAGTTACCTACAGAGTGACAAAGTGCAATTTCAATTTTTTTATGATTTATGCACTTCTGTAATCATTCTTAAGTAACTAAGAATTTCCCTTGTATTATGGATTCATTTAACAGCTAATGATGTAGACAACCTCTCTATGTAATGGAATTTATGATTTGCTTTGTCTATCTATTGACTAAATCAGTCAAAAGTGACCCCCTTAAAATGCGGATATTTTGCATAGCTCTATTTTAGCTTGAGAACGTTTTTTAAAAAAAAAAAACCAAGAACATAGGGACGGAGATATTGTTAATTTAATTGTACATGCTAAATTTCATCATAATCTGACAAATGGTTTTCAAGAAATTTGAGTAGCGCGTTTGTATGAAAATTTCAGAGCGTCGCGGCCCTCTTAACTGGCTCCAAGCTATTGTACTACAAAGTGTTCTTGTGGTTGTTAAAACTTTTTGGTTAGTAGCAACGGTGTATTGACGCTTTGACTTTTGTTTGGAGCCGGCTTTTATTTTTCACCGACGAAACGGAGGAGGTTTACAAGTCAACGCGTATATTATTATTTTTTTATTTATGATCACGCACAACTTTTTACTGAATAGTCCGATTTTGATGTTTCTTTTTTAAATTACATATGTACGAAATCATTATAAGTTTCCTTCCTTTAACTGGTAAGATAAAGCTTTGGTCAGAACAGCGTAGATAAAAGTAAGTAAACTTACTAATTAGGTATAAAATACGCATAGAATATTTTTTGGCAGTAACTTACGTTAACATTTTAATCCCAACGTCCTAACTAATATTATAAATCCGAAAAAAAAACTTTTCTGGGTTTGTTCGTTCGTTTGTTACGCTTCCATGCCTTAACTGCTCAACCTACCATCATGAAATTTTGCATTTACGTTATCAGAGACACAAAAAAGGACATAGAGTACCTTTTATACCGAAAAAAATATGGGTTCCAAAGGAACAAGTAAAATCAGTCTTACACGTTTTTCTTTGCTCTACCGATATGTAGTCCCAAAACCTAAACGATCTTAGGTTCGACACAGATGAAAGTTGCGTGACAAGCTAAACGCATGACAAAGACTAAGCCATCAAAGCCGGAGACTGCGTGGTCTGGAACGATGGAAAGGAGGCCTTTGCTAAGCAGTTTACGCTACACAACACACTTGACTTGGACACTTCAAGATAAAAATAGCTAATCAATTCTTTTTTACTTATTATATAATCAAAAGTAACTCTGTCTATATGTCCGTTTGTACTGAAATTTGATAATTAGTTACTTATAGTATTTCACAGAGAAAGTTTTTGAATACTATTTTCTGAAAAAAAAAGCAAACTTATTTGCGGGTAACAGCTAGAAATAAATAAATACTGGAATCAGCAGCGCTTGGACAGCCTCGGTGGCTCAGTTGGTAGTGAGCCTGCCTTCTGAGCTTGGGGGCGTGAGTTCGATTCCCACCTAGGGCAAACATTTATTTGATGAACTTTTGATTATGTTCTATGTCTGGGTGTTATTATTTATTTACGAGTAAGTATGTATTTAAAAATGAAAGTGTATGTACTATCAGTCTCTGGCAGCCATGCTTTACTTAGTTCGGGGTCAGGCGACCGTGTGTGAAAATTGTCGTTTTTTTTTGTTTGTACCAATTTCCGATTTCACGCCGTGTGTTTCGACCCGCACCCAAACTACCTTAATTCAAGGTCACTTCTCTGACTCATCGCACTTTCTTCTCGAACGTGGGCTGAGTTCAAGTACGTTACGTACTACGCCCCTTACGTGGAACAAGTGACTCCAAAACGTCTGGACGTTTTTAAAAGCTTTTCAAAGAGCTTTTGGTTTAGATTAACTCACTGACCGAGCGGGAGCTAAGGAGCGAAATGTTCGACAAAATTGCTTTCGTATGTCCAAATTCTGTCTAGATAAAACTAATTTATTAGTGTATTATCCAGTAGTTTCAGTTCTAGTAGTTTATTTTTTTTTTACAAATTTTAAATAAACGAATTAAAACACAACAATAAAGTTTAAATAAGTGAAAATTAACAACTGGTTAACTTTAACTTTAGAAAAGTTAAAGACCTAGCGGCTGACGTTTGTCTTCCTAGTAAGTAGTAAGTAATGACCTCATTGCGTTGGGTACGAGGAATTAAGAGGGCCGCGACGCTCTGAAATTTCCATACAAACGCGCTACTCAAATTTCTTGAAAACCAGTCAGATTATGATGAAATTTAGCATGTACAATTAAATTAACAATTTATACTCCCCTATGTTCTTGGTTTTTTTTTAAAAAAGTTCTCAAGCTAAAATAGAGCTATGAAAAATATCCGCATTTTTAAGGGGTCATTTTGGCTGATTTATTCAATAGGTAGACAAAGCAAATCAAAAATCCCTTTACATAGGGAGGTTGTCTACATCATTAGCTGTTAAATGAAACCATAATACAAGGGAAATTCTTAGTTAATTAAGAATGATTATGGACTTGCAAAAGTCATAAAAAAAATTGAAATTGCACTATGTCCCTCTGTAGGTAACTTAAGAGGCTCGTCAGTATCATTACTTGCTCTCTTCGCTCGTATTCTTCTTCTAGACGAACTGGCTATACAATACCTTAAGCCAATGCGAAGTTAGTCTAAAGTAGTCGCCGGACTCAACTCCTCCCGTAGAGTAGGAGGTATGACGAGCTTGTTTAGGGTAGGAGGAATGACCTCCTTTTGGTTGGAAACTAACTGGCTAGTTAACTAGCTAGTTAGCTAGTCAACTAAACTTAGTTGGAAACTAACTAGCTAACTAGCTAGTTCCCAACTAAGTTTAGTAGAGTAAATAAAATGTGTTTTGTATCCCATAAATTACGCTGGATATTGTTATTTCTAAAAGTGACTATTATTTTGATGGCTAACAGGTGACAAAATAATAGTCTCCACACAATATAACTAGTCATGCCTAATACAACTCATATAAATTCACTGCCTCTGTGGCTCAGTTGGTAGTGCACCTGCCTTCTGAGCTTGGGGGTGTGGGTTCGATTGCCACCTAGGGCAAACATTTATGTTCTGAATATTTGTGTTTGTTCTATTTCTGGGAGTTAATATCTATTTAAGTATGTATTTAAAAATATCTAAGTATGTATATCAGTCTCTGGCAGCCATAGTACAAGCTTTGCTTAGTTTGGGGTCAGGCGACCGTGTGTGGAAGTGTCCCGAATTTATTTATATATTTATTATTAATAAATTTTGAATTTGAGTTAGTCACAAGATCAGTTTTGTATGGGGGCGGAGCTCCCGTATCTTACATTTATCCGTATCATTTACCACATAATTTGTAGGTATTACTAAAAAAATTGGCTTCACATTTTTTTTCTTGAATTTAGCAATTAATTGTGTTCCTAAGTTGTTAACTTTGACTGGTCTACGGGTGGGCGACTGGTCTACTTTTGGATATTGCTACACTCTTCTGTAACACACTTTATAGAAAACTTTATTTGACCGTAAACAGCGTCTCGAAAACTTTTTAAAAGGTATACTAAACGAGTCAGATATCATTGCATGATGACTGAAATCCCAGTAACAACAAATTTAAAAACACTATAGTTACGTAGATATACTTCTAACAACTACAATGACGTCAAAAATAGAGTCAACATGTCTAGGTCACAGTATAAAATGATTAAATCATGGTTCACAATGATGCTGATGTAATGTTGCCACTTCAGGCCCAAAGAGTGAAAGTATGTTTGGTGAATCCGTTGGCAGGATGACGTAGGTACATATTGACTAACTGCAAGCCTGTATGGATATGTAAGTACATACAAGACATCAGACAGCTTCTATCCAAATTGCATTCGCTTCCAAAAGACGATACTTTCATAGTACTCACTGAGTAATCATACAGGGCACTATTCGGAGATTTGAGATTTTCATCTCACCTATTTCCGTCCTTGTTGCTCTCGTTTGAATTGTCATAGGTGTGAGAGTGACCAAGGTAAAATCTTATCTCGTCTCACGCGTAGGATCGAAATTCTCTTTAATAGTAATATTGGGAGAAAAGGGTTTAAGTCAATTAGAGTCATTACGATTAAGGCATTTTGTTAGACATGGAACATAGTGAAGTTCCTACGAACGGTGAACTTATACTCAATTTTCTTTACTATTCTCTATTCTAAATTCTTTATTGATGATTGCTGATACTTACCATATTTTATTTTAGTGTTGTGATATGTAGGCTGCAGCTGAAGTCATGATTTGTGAATCGCGGCAAATTTCAAGGATGAATACTATGAAAATGAAACACAATGAAAATATTTTAGTGTTCGAACATTTTCAACCGACGAAACGAAGGAGGTTTACAAGTTGACGCGTATCCTCAATAATTATAAAATCGAAAATAACTCTGTCTGTCTATTTGTAGGCTTTTCACGGCTAAACGGCTGAACGTATCTTGATGAAATTTGATAAATTATTGCAGTGTGTCATAAAGAAGGTTTTTGGATCCTTTTTTCTGAATAAATAAATCTTTTTGTTATGTAATTCTGTAAATTAATAAAAAATAACGCGCCGCTTACCAAATGCGTCAGAAAACATCACAGAATAGCACGTAGTTATAACCAAAATAACAACTGGCAACTAAAGTTAAAACCCCGCTCAAAACCAGCCAGTATTTTTTTTTAATGTTAGACTCTGATCTCTTTAGTAACGGATTATTATTAATAATTTGAAAATTAGCTACAGTATATCAAGAGGAGGGTTCATGGAAAAAAAAATTCTAAACAAACGGGGTGACAGCTAGTTTATATATATATACTAGCTGTTGCCCGCAACTTCGTTCGCGTTTATTATTTATATATATATATGTGAACTATCCTATCTGTTAAGTTAGATCGAACTGCACACGGTGTGCAAATTTGATTGAAATCGGTTAAGTAGTTTAGGAGTCTATAGCGGACAAGCAACGTGACACGTATTTTATATATATTAAGTTATGTATATGTATATGAGCCTATGTAAGCCATCTGTCTAGCCTGCAATATAGTAATTTGTTAAGAAAATAGAATACAAATTGGAGTCTATGCCATTTTGCCGTTACGACCGTATCTAACGGCGCGGCACCTTGAACTCTAAAATCTGTTTAGGCACGGTCAAGTGTTCATCACAAATCACAATTCTTCATATCAAACTAGGCGCAAATAAAATACTTGTTTTCTTTGATTTCGTGAATATACCGGGCTTGAAGGCTTCTCAACTACGGAAGGTCAGAAGCTGAGAAACACACTTAGGTACATGCCAACGTATGCCAACTAAAAACTTAACCCTCTTTCTAGCACCTTACTTTCTTGCATGTTCTTCTGAGTAGTCTTCGTTTTCCAAACAAGGCGGTTGAGTAATTTTTATAACTTTGACGTTCAAAAGTGTATCGCCGATACCTAATTGAATAAAGACGTAACATAACATATCGTCACGCCTTTCCCCCGAGGGAGCTGGCAGAGGTGTAATACAACACTCACCCTTCGCCAGACGATTTTCAGTCCCTAATGTGACTGGGGGCGAGCCTGTCGCCATACACCGGGCTCCAGTCATGTAGCAGATGACATACAGTAGGTACATTATGTTCACACAATGAACAAATTGGTGCGTCCCGTCGGCTAGGTTCGAACCCACTCCCTCTGGCTTTAGAGGCGGGCCTTCTCTCAACTAGGCTGCCATCTCCTTTTGAATAAAGACATTTTGACTAAAATATTTACGCCCTAGGAATAAACGCTGTGTAGCCACGGAATAGTCCCTCTGTATTTTATCTTTTTCTTTCTTTCAAATTTTTAAACTCGATCGAAAAAGACAAAACACTATAATGATTCTGAGATTTAAAACCACTTAATTATAACCACAAAGGTTATTATTGCCAAGGGCATATAGCTTTATTATGTGTTACAAAAGAGGTCAGTGTACTAAAACTCTACAAGCTGTTTTCTAAGTCGTTGAAAGTTGTTAGGTACTACGACAAAACATCCGGGAGGGACTGTACTCAGAACAAAGTGTTCGTAGGGCCGTTGGCCGTGTCAGTTTGATTTACAATCCGAAGTACTCACCTTCTAGAGCTATTACATACGACGTCGACGTCTCGAAGAGGCAAACGCGCGTTTAGGACGTGACGTCTGAATCTATGCAGACGAGCGTTGATAAAATGATATAATATAATAACATAACATACACATAACATAACATATCGTCACGCCTTTCCCCTGAGGGGGCTGGCAGAGGTGTAATACAACACCCACACTTCGCCGGACGATATTAAGTCCCAAATGTAACAGGGAGCGAGCCTGTCGCCATACACCGGGCTCCAGTCATGTAGCAGATGACATACAATACGCACATTAATTAGTAAGACAATAAAAACATGTTAAAATACCATGTAAGTATGAGCTAAAGAAAACCCGGCCAAGTGCGAGTCGGACTCATTCACCGAGGGTTCCGTACAAACCTGTAGGTATTCATGAGAATAGGTGTAGTTAGTTCAAAATTATTCAAACTATTTTAATTTGAATCGAACTAAAAATGTTTGCGTTTCACAATTTTTCCTTTATCTATAAAAGCTATAAGAAGCTGTTTCGTACCAAATTTCAAGATTCTGAGTTCACAGGAAGTACCCTGTAGGTTTTGATTCCTTTGGAAGTGTCGAAAATTTGCTGTACTAACGGCTGTATCTTTTGATTGCGTTGGCTTAGAAGTTTGATTTTTTTTTTGCTTCAAGTGACAGTAGACTTGAGTATTTGATATGTACTCGTGTTTCAGCTTGAGACCTCGACGCGTTCCTGAGAAAAAGGGTCTTGACAGACGGACAACAAAGTAAGGATTCCGTTTTTTTTTCCTTTTGAGGTACGGAACCCCAATATATATGTCTCCAACGTCTGGCTTATCAATCTTTATTACAAAAGTATCCTAACTAATATTATAAATGCAAACTGAGTTTGTTTCTTTGTTTGTTTGTTTGTAACACTTTCACGTCTCAACCGATCATCTTGACATTTTGCATACACGTTGTCTGGGATACAGAAAAGGACATAGGGGACTTTTATCCCGAAAAAAAAAAACAGTTCCTGTGGGACCGCGGGTGAAACCGCGGGGCGCAGCTAGTATTTTATAGTTGTATAATCTTTATTATAAACAATATATTTGTCTAACAAATGATGAAAAGCGTTTAGCGTCTGAATATGCAACGCCGCAAACACGCTTTAAGTGTTCGTATCTACTTAATTTGCTCTTTCTTGAACGTAACGAGCGTGGTGAGCTTTTTGTGGCGTGACTGGGCCCGAGTGACCGCGTCCGGCAATCATTATTATTTAATTATTAATATGATTATTATATCACATAAAGAGCTCATAATATCTTCTTATATTAGACTAGCTGTCACCCCGCGACTTCGTTCGCGTTTATTATTTATATATATTTATATATTTAAAGTATCCTATCTCTCAAGTTGGATCGAACTGCAAATGGTGTGCGAATTTTATTATAATCGGTTAAGTGGTTTAGGAGTTCATTGAGAACAAACATTGTGACACGATATTTATATATATTAAGACTAGCTGCATTCCGCAGCCCGTGGTTACACAAGAACCGTTTTTTTTTCAAGATGAAAGGTACCCAATGTCCTATTCTGTATCTCTGAGAACTTGCGCATAAAAATGTCATGATGGTCGGTTGAGTAGCTACGACGTGATAGCGTTACAAACAAACGAACAAACTCACTTTTGCAATTAATAAATTACAAACTGCGCTCTGCAGTTTCACCTGCGGTTAAAAAGTATCCTATGCGCTATTCTAGAATCTAATCTTTCTCTGTACCAAATTATTTTAATCCAGATCTGTTCAGCCGTTCTGGTGTGAAAGAGTAACAAACATCCATCCATGCATTCTTAAAAACTTTCGCGTTTATAATATCAGTAGGATATTATATAGTAGGATTTAATATATTCAACTGTGACGTGTAACTATAGCAGTAGTCAATAAATTCTGATCTCTAACATTTTAAAATGTTCATTAAACACTATAACGACGTTCAGTCACAGACTGCTTAAAAATAAACAGGTTCTTGGAGACTTGGCTACGATTCAGTCCGTAATGTGGTATCTTCATCATACTACATCGCTCCTATTCTTGCATCAATGGTTGAATAACTGACCCTTGCAATACTTCGTACCAATACGTACCAATACTGACCCTTGCAGTACTTCGTACCAATACGTACCAATACGTACCAATACTGACCCTTGCAGTACTTCGTACCAATACGTACCAATGCTGACCCTTGCAGTACTTCGTACCAATACGTACCAATACGTACCAATACTGACCCTTGCAGTACTTCGTACCAATACGTACCAATGCTGACCCTTGCAGTACTTCGTACCAATAAGCCTCGTGGGACTCGATAAGTGATATTAACAGTGGGTGCAGAGTACTGAGCTCCTAGACAGACAAGCTGCATTCGCTTTCAAACAATTTTATTTCTACAACCACCAACATGCTCGAGCGACAGCCGCTGATTAGACAAACTACGAACTAAAAATGTCACTTGATTTTACTAACAACTCATACAATCAGCAGCTAACTAACGTTTGAGCGTAAACAACTGTAAAAATATCATTGCTTAAGTGTCCCGCGACCCTCTGAAATTTCCATACAAACGCGCTTGTCAAATTTTTTGGAAACCATTTGTCAGATTATAATGAAATTTAGCATGTACAATTAAGTGAACCATGTCTCCGCCCCTATGTTCTTGATTTTTTTAAAAAAACGTCCTCAAGAGAAAATAGAGCTATGAAAAATATCCACATTTTTAAGGGGTTTCTTTTGACTGATTTATCCAATAGACAGACAAAGCAAATCAAAAATCCCTTTACATAGGGAGCTTTTCTATATCATTAGGTTTTAAATTAATCCATAATATAAGGGAAATTCTTAGTTATTTCAGAATGATTACAGAAGTGCAAAAGTCATTAATAAAACTGAAATTGTACTTTGTCACTCTAAAGTTACTGTAGGTAACTTTAGAGTTACTGCAGTTACTGTAGGTAACTTTAGAGTGACAAAGTACAATTTCAGTAT
Source organism: Peribatodes rhomboidaria (assembly GCA_911728515.1). Lineage (NCBI taxonomy): Eukaryota > Metazoa > Arthropoda > Insecta > Lepidoptera > Geometridae > Peribatodes > Peribatodes rhomboidaria. The sequence goes on from OU452190.1 coordinate 8,940,918, forward strand.
CATTACTTGCTCTCTTCGCTCGTAGTCTTTTTCTAGACGAAATGGCTATAGAATACCTTAAGCCAATGCGAAGTTAGTCTAAAGTGGTCGCCGGACTCTTAAAAGTGATTGAAACTTGTCCAGGGCTTATTGGTCTAGACCCATAATCATTTTTTATAATACTTACACACACACACATACTTTTTTGACAGGACCTCCTGAAAAAATATACTTACTGTTCATGTAGCATCCAAAAAACCATCACAATGAAATACTCGTAGTTGTAGTTTATTTTAAATAGCCATAGTGAACTTCACCTAAAAATGTTGTTGCGGATTTTGGACAAATTTTTTGGGTAGGGTTTTCAACTAATGAAAAATCCCCTTAGTAATAAACGTCGCCTCAACATAGTTTTACAGTGTTTTGTCTTTTTAGATCGAGTTAATTTAAAAGAAGGAAAAAAGTCAAAACACAGTTCAATTATTCTAAAGTTATTAGTTTGTATTTAAATCTGATTCTTTTTTTTATAACGATTAGAGTGAAAGAGAAAAACCATTACAACTTTTAGTTGAAAGCCATTAGGCATTGGCCATTAGGCCATTAGGCACCTTTTACGGCATAACTTTTGCTAAAAAATCTAGACTTTTTGCTATATTGCTGTAAAATTCGTGGTCATAAACCGGTGTTACGAAAAATGCGAAAATTTACATTTGATTCGCAATTTCTGCAATGAAGCCACTTTATCGGTTTTGGCGCAGTAAAGTTATCATTTATCGTAATGTGAAACTTTTTGGAAAAAAGCTATATTTTTACTTACGGTTATTGTCATTTACAATTATACAGATTCCAAACATCACAATCTTGAGAACAAATTTTGTCGATAGATAATAATAACTCAAAATGTCTAAAGCACACTGTACATACCTGTAAAATAATTTAAAAGCTTATTTCTAAGATTTGAAACTGTAGACCCATTCAAATTAACAGTTACAAAGTTTATAACAAACTAAAATTATGTTAAGTTCTTTGGACCCGAAAAACACATATTTTATTGTAAGGAAACTTGCAGAAGCTTAACTAAAATCACCAAAAAATCACTAGTTATTTTGACACAATGCCAAAATATTTTCGTAAAAAAAATGCAAAGAATTTGATAAAACAGTAAGCTAACGTCTATTTCGTGATAACGCGACAGAAAGTTTGAGTTCCGAGCTGGATAGTCTACAGTTCCGGTTTCTACAGCCGACCTCGAATTCAAGAATTAATATAAAATAGCTACATATCAAATTAGGAGAGGTTCATGCGTTAGCGAGCTATGAATTTCGTTTAATCATTTATGATGTAGAAAAAATAAAGTAACTTCTAAGTAATGCAAGAATAGGTAGAGTAGCTATGTATGAAAAGTACGATGTATATATTGGCTGTGTTACGCCACTCATTTTCACTCTTAGTTTGCATAGGTTTACGAAAAATCAAACAATCAACTATCACACTTTTTCTTTCGTTTCATTTACACCTTCACACGCACCGCCGTAAGAGTATACCTATGTCGTAAACGTAAATGCGCTTTCTAACAACCAATATTTATTTTTCTACTTATCCTTACGTTGTCGCTTGATCTGCCTTCAGTTTGTGGGAGACGTCAAAGTGTGCACACATACTTTACGTCACATTGTCAAAATCATGGTGGGGAGTTAAGGATATAATCCATCTGTATTTTGGAAAAATATCATAAGTTGCCAAGCGTTGGCAGTTGAAGTACCAAACAATAGGGAAAGATGTGGAAGAAAATAGCGTTCTTTGCCTTCTTGGCATCAGTTAGCTGTGGTCCGGTGAAGGAAAATGGGATTTCGGAAAATCTTGTCGGTGTTATTTCGGAGTGTGTGGACATGGATACCACTTTGTGCTTAAAGGTGATTCAATCGTGGAATTTTTGAGCAGTGATTGTGAAGTGACGTGATAATGGAAGCGTTTAGTGTCAGTGATTTTAACAGAAAACTGCAAAGCTATAGCCATTGATGATGACTATTGCTAATTGCTTTCATTCAACAACAAAGTACCTTTCATCCAAAAGTCATTGGACTTTGCTCGTTTCTAAACTCTTAATAGAACCATTTTAACTAATTAATAAGCTAATCTGATTGAATAATTATGTTAAAGTTATTCAATTTTAATTACTTACTTACCTACTAAAAGAATTGCAATCAAAATTACTGACATCAAGCCAAAACTGTATCATGACTCTTATTATCAAAAATAGTTTAATGTTCAATTATAAATTCAATTAAACATAATGAGCTTTGAATATTCATATTTCTCATTAATTTCAGGAAAAAGCCCTCAAGTACACGGAAAGGCTTGCAATTTCTAAAAACCTGGACATCTTTGAAGGCATGAGCCTCATCAACACCGGATCAGCTCGCTCTGCCAGGAGCTACGAACCCTTGTCCGAAGAGCCAAAGGCCAGAGAACTCCAGATTGACGAGAGGATAGCCGACAACGTCGCAGATTTTTTGGACAATCACGTACTTCAACTGAGTCTGACGGAGCCTGATAATGAGTCCAGGGGTCTGGATGAGGAAGGTACGTTAAAAGATTTAAAAACTATCATCTTAATAATAATATAATAAATGAACTCTCAAACTACTTTAGCTTCTTTCAGTTTAGGCAAAAAACAACAACAGCTATTACAAAAATCTTTTTGTAAAGCAATTAACGAAATTGGCATTAGTTGGATATATTTAAGTTGCAATCCTCAACTCGATCAGTCTTTCGACGAGTAACAATTAAAATTTACAACTGATCCTAAGAAGGTCTGATAACAGGTCCAATTTTGACCGTAAATTACTTTTTCTAGTGGCCCCTTGTTAATTTCAAAGGCCTTCAAACGTTTTACAATTAAGACACTAAGCTTAGCTCAAACAAGCAAAGCAAGCCACCTTTAAATGGTGTAAGTTTTATTCAGATTTGTCCACAAAGGCCTTTGTTACTTGGGCTCGAGCTGCAAGTTATGTAGGTCCTCAAACAATGCTAGCACCTATGTACCTACTCGTACATCTCGCGACAAACGTCAGCTTTCTCCTCTATACATATTTATATACATAAGTGGTCTCGCAGCCCTTTATGACTATTTAATTACCATGACAAACGTTTGCTTCTAACAAAGGCGTATTTAGGAAGATTAAGAGTGTTGAGCCAATGTCCAAGCTTCGTTCACAAAAACTTGCTTTCAACACAAAAGATGACTGACTCTCGACATGGTGAATCATGATATTGGAACTTGAGAATTGCCAACTAATGAATGAAAATATGGGTTAAATTTTTCAAAGCGTATACAACTCGGTAATCGTGGTGGAATTATATTTCAACTAATACTTGCTCATTACATCACATCTATCAATGGTGACTCAGCACAAATTAAAATTCAATCTTAACCTCTCTCAATGAACAATCTTTATCGGACATGACAACATAATACGTCTCTATTACTTATTGATTGACTGAACCGTTTTGTTTGATTTCAGCGCGTGGCAAGAAGAAGAAGAAGATCAAGCAGCTCCTCCCTCTCCTCCTCCTCTTGAAGCTGAAGTTCGCTGCTCTGATTCCCATCTTCCTTGGCATCATCGCCATCGTGGCCATCAAGGCCATCTTCTTGGGCAAGATTGCATTTGCCATGAGTGCCATTCAACTCATTAGGAAACTCTTCAACAAGAACAGCTCGTCAGGAGGAAGCATTAGCTATGCCGCCCCTCACCACCATGAGGAGCACCCTGGATACTCCTACGAGCCCGCCCAAAGTGGTTGGAGCAGACAGGCCAATGATGCGTCATCGTTAGCGTACGCGAGCCAAATTGCCAAATAATGTGATTGTATGAGTGCTTATTTATTTGTGTGGTGTGTAATTTATAATTATGTTTGTGTGCCGTGTAAGATACCTCAGTTGAATTTGTCTGAATAAATTATTATTTTCAATAGTTTTTGTTTGTCTAAAATACATATGTTTTCCTTTTACACCTAGATAACGATAAGATTTATCATAACGAGCACAAGTGCCAATTCTGTATTTCTCCGTGATCGTCATTATAAATATTCTATACGAACATTTTTTTTCTCGTGACAAATATCTGCTTTGGACAACTTTTGAAAATCTGTATAATGTAATGGTCTGAAAGTTTTTTACTTAACTAATTAAGTAATATTAAATTAATCATCTAAAAGGTAAAAAAAAACACTCAATAGATGGTACCTAATTATTATTATTAGACCACTTTAATTTTTTTAAATGTACAAGTCATATCCATAATAGTTATCTAATTTCAAAAGATTGAAAATAACTATGTTAGTCTGTCTGTTTCTAGGCTTTTCACGGCTGATAATTACTTACAGTACAGTTGAAGATTTTTCTATTCAATTTTCTGAATAAACGCAAACAAAGTTGCGGGTAACAGCTAGTAATTTTTTATACAAAACAAAGCAAAAAAAGTGCTCTAGTACATTATGTACATAAGTTCAAGACAAATCAAACTTTACGGTTCTGAATCAAAGAACATTTTCTTATGCTAAAGTTTCAACGTGATGCATCACAATGCCTTACAACGTCGAACACATCATTTGCTTATTATTGACGTATCAAACGCAGAAGCGAAGCTTGACGTTTGTATGTCTAATTTGACAGTATTTAGACGTTATTACTATTACATTTATGAATGTCAATCACTTAATTCATTTTGTGCACAGTTAAAATTGAATTAAGTTATAGCAAACCATTTATTGTGTAGCGCATATTCATGCAAGAAATAGTTATGCTGATACTTCATGTGATTTTGAGAATGATATAGTTTAAGCGAATAAGGCTAATAAATTAATAATATTGATTGTTTAAAGTTGCATGCGTCTGTTGGTTGAATTCAACATAGATAATAGGCAAGTTAAATTACATGGGAGATTTACATACACCAGGAGATTGAACTTTGGGTGTTGTTTAACCAGTTTAGAGATATCGCGTTCCAAAAGTTTGGGCGCAGAAAATGCTTGGGTTGATTAGAGGCTTTCTAACAATATTCTCCATAACATAATTACCAAACTGCCCATAGAACTGTGGCAATTTTCGAGACAAAGTGGATTTTTCTTAACAATATGTAAAGCTAAGCCAAAAATTAGAATAACTAGTCTATCACCTCAATACCCTGAAAAGAGAAAGTTGACCCTTCAAACTAAATCAAATTAGTGTCACATACGGTATAAACCATCCAAAAGAAAGTAAAACTAAATGTGAACTATCCGAAAAATTAATATTAATGAAAGAATATCTGTGACACGCACTATGGCATAGTGTCGTTACTAAGTTGCTATATGACTTTAAAATGTTAATTTGGCTAAAAATTCGAGTGGGGGATATTTAGATAAAAAACTGTTACCGATCAAGCGATCATCACAGTTCGATCGATCTTGGACGCAGTGACTCAATATGAAGATTTTTGTGTGTGTACTGTGTGCGGTGGCTGTGGTCAGCAGTACCCCAGTTGGATCCAGCGATGATCCAGTCGCCAATGTGTTTGAAGACGTCAAGTCTTGTGTGGATGGTGAAGATGCAGTTTCGTGCCTCAAGGTAGGAAGTGCTCAAGTGAACATTTTAAAAGTGTAATTTGGGAGTGCCTATAAATTCGCAGTGCAATGGATTGCGAATCAAGTTACGCCAGTGCCAAGTGAGGATTTGGGAATGAAACAAAGTGACGACTTTAACCAGCTAGTGCAAAATATCAGCAAAATATTATTGTGCTGCATCTTTTACCTGGAATATGGTGGATTTAATCATTCAGGATTTTTTGTATCCTTCACATTTGCAGTGCAATGGATCTGAATTAACTATTTGTTTATGATTTGTACTAAAAAGCTTGCTGTCGGATACAGTTATATTTTGTATTGACCTGCATTTAATTTTTAAACTTTCAAATCAAAAATCCAAGGGGCTATACCGTTACAACGGTCTAACCATCGCCTCTAAATACATTCTTCATACCACATTCGATTAAACGGCCTAAATATCTTTTAGAAATATTAACCACAGTGTGTTTTCTTTCCAATATTAATCTCTATTTAAATATGAGTCAAACTGCAAACCGTTATTATTAACTACAGTTATTAAAATTTAAATTCCTGCTTACTAAATAATTATGCACAAATGTGCACAAGTGCAAAATAACTACATCAAAAATTCTGGAACACTATAAATTTCACCAAAAACCTTCATATATTATATATTATTTTTTCTTCTAACAGGAACAAGCTTTAGACACAGTCTTAAGGCTTGAAGGAGCTCGTACACTGAAACTGTTCAATGGAGTCACTCTTCTCAACAACGGTCCACGAAAATCCAGAAGCTTGGAACCTCTGTCTGGTGATGCCGATGTCAGGAAGAGGCAAGTCTCTGAGAGGCTGTGGAAGAGCACTGCTGATCTGATGGAATCTGGAGACATTGAACTCACTTTCGGAGGAGAAGATGATGACGTATCCGAGTCCAGAGCTATTAACGAAGGTAAATATTTTTTGTTGGATACGGAGATTGAATAATAAAATGTTTCTACCGTAGTGGCTTAAAATTAAGCGATTCAAAAAATGATGTGCAGAAATAATAGTATCTAAAGTAGCAGTTCAAAATTAGTGTCTCAAAAAGTTATGTGCATAAAAAAACATCCATACGCTTCGGTGATCAAAAACCTAGGAATTTTAGATTTTTAGTAGAATTCAAATAAAACTAATAAAACTCACAGCATTAATCAAAATATTCTTCACACCAGGCAATATTATATTTCCCATTAATAGTATCTGCTTATTAAAACCATCTAGACTAGACTAACATCATGTTTCATTCTCACAGTCGACGAAGGCCGTGGCAAGAAGAAGAAGCTGAAGAAGAAGCTGAAGGTGCTCATCCCCCTCATGATCCTCGCCAAAGCCAAAGCTGTCGCCTTAGTCGTTCTCGCTCTTCTCGTCATCGCTGCTTCCCTCTTCAAGCTGGCCCTCCTCGCCAAGGTCGCTTTCATCATCAAAATCATCGCCATCATCAAGGCCCTGCTCGCTGCGAAGAAGCACCACCAGGAAGAGACTTGGGAGATTGCTGCTCCTTCCCACGGTTGGGAACCTCACTCTGAGCATGTTTCTCATGATCACGGCCACGGCTGGGAAGGAGGCTGGTCGCGCTCCAGGAAAGAGGGTAATAACCTCGCCTACTCAGCGTATGCCAACTGAGCTAGTACCAAATATTGATAGTTCTCCACTAAGATGGGAAACCAATCGAGGTTTTCTAGTCTACGAATTACCCACGGTCAATTAATTTATTCGATTTTCTATTTATTAGCGTGAATGTGAGAAAGTTTTTTCGTTTTTGTTATTTGGTTTTAGATATTATCAATGTTGTATATTTTGTATATATACCTATATATTTAGTTAATATTTGAAAGTATTATACGGGTATTTTATGTAATATGTTTTTTCTCGAACCGGGTCATGAATATGTATCATCTTATTAATATTTATTTATTTTTTTAAACAACTTTCTATTTCTGTTGAATTTGTTTAAGCTTTCTACTATGTACTCGTATCTATAAATTATGTATACGTATATATTTTTGATAATTTGTATGAAAGTATATAAGTATTTTATGATACCTACTTTACATAAGTCTGATCTCTTTAGTTATCTTTATTTTATTTATACTTCAAATACTTTTTCATTGTAATTATCTATTTGTATATTTTTTTCATAGTTTTGTATAGTATTTTTTGAATTTTGTTTCTAATTAGTTCGTTTCGTTTTGTATGACTGAGATTAATGTTAAGGTTCTTAATTTATTTTGTATATTTATTGCTAGCAATAAAATTAAACTGCATTGAAAAATATAAACTGTTTTATTATTCTGACTACTAGTAAATATTTGTATAACTATAGGAACATCTTATGTCTTAACGCTAGCAGCGCTATAATTTTTTTTAATAAACTAACACCTAGTTGTCTATAAAATGTACATAGATCGAAAGGTAGATTAGTAAAAAAATTTAATAATGGTTTATACCTGGCTCAATTTATCCCACAGAGACACTTTTTGCTCTCCCCTAATACTTAGGTCACAATATTGCAAAGACTCAAAAATCTACTTGTGATTTTACCTTTTTCTTCAGCAGTCAGCAATATTATTTAATAACAGTCTTTAATCAATCTTTCTTTTATTATTTTTTTCTCTGGCCGAATGGCAGTGATCCAACTCAACTTACTTTTCTCTTAAACTTCAATCATTCAACTTAATAATAATTAATTCAAAGTAATAATAATCCTATTTTAACTCAATCCTCGCCATCTTCTGAAACCTCTTCTCATTTCCTTTAGTACATCATTTCAAATCTAGTTGTGACTATGAACTATATCAAAATATGCGCATAATAGACAATAAATATTCAACAAATATCCTACTACATAACATATCGACCCGCCTTTCCCCTGAGGGGGCTGGCAGAGGTGTGATACAACACCCACACTTAGCCGGACGATATTCTGTCCCAAATGTGACAGGGGGTGAGCCTGTCACCATACACCGGGCTCTAATCATGTAGTAGATGACATATAATCCGCACAAATTTGTTCACTCAATGAACAAATTTGTTCGTGCCATCGGCTGGCTTTGAACCTAGTCCCTCTGGCTTGAGAGGCGGGCCTTCTCCAACTAGGCTATCATCGCTTTCAACTGAATGACTCTCGTTGACAATGTTCCATCATTCAGTCACCTCTGTAGATTAAGTTTGTCGCTTTACAACTTACAAACACTCAGTGCCAAATACCAAAGCGATGCTGACTAGAATATTTTGCAATCTCTATTTCTATACTGAAAAACCAATCAGCTTTTAATAAATTAATAGATAGTAAGTAGTCTTCTATCATTGTAAATATTACTGAAAAGGAAAAACAAAAATTTAAACTTCGAGGCAAGTGATGCATTTTGGAAATAATAAATTAGATAAGGACACCAAAAATATCTTTACATACAAATCATCATCATCATCATGTCAGCCAGAAGACGTCTACTGCTGGACAAAGGCCCAATGATCTCGACAACGACTGCGCTCCTGCATCCAGCGGCTCCCCGACCCTCACCAGGGGGGCTATTCCTGCTCGTGAGATGAGATGAGATTTTGTCTTGGTCACTCTCACACCCATGACGTTTCAAACGAGAGCAACAAGGACGAAAAAAAGTGAGATGAAAATCTTAAATCTCCTTATAGGGCCACAGATCGTTAGTACACTTTGCGGAAGGCCTTCCCACGTTGCATCTTTCGGTTCGTGGTCGCCACTCGAGAACTTTTCTGCCTCAGCGGACAAATACAGAAATAGAATACAATGAATACACGAAAACATTACATAGAAAGATGTCTTTTGTTTCATTATTTACAATGGGTTAAGGTTAAGGGCTTTACACACGGCAGCTTTAATGTTAAGATGCACATTATAGCACGATACATCTCATTTCCTCCATAGAAATCGTCAGGATACACACGACAGCTATAATGTATATTTTGGCATCTTCGTAGAAATCCGAGATGTAATGTACATTAATGTCACACATTAAAGCTGCCGTGTGTGAAGCTCTTGAGGGAGTGGACCAAACCGAACGAAGGCGAATTTTAAACGCCTTTTGGTTTTGAAATTGCAAGTGCCGCTAGAGTAGGAGAAAGCTTTTCTTAACTTTCTTTTCAACTCGTGCTAGCACACTTGATGCTCTTGCTATGATTTCTCGCAAGGCATTTAATCTCTGAAATAGTGAACAATAAAACAAAAATATCACTACATAATGGGTTGAATACATGAAAAATAAAATAAAAAATATTGTGGTTGAAACTATAGTCGGAATAATCGACTAAATCGTACGTGTAATTCCCGTCTCTTAAAATCATAATGTAAAAAAAAAAACTTGCATTCACCATCATCATCAGCCATATTAATCCACTGCTGAGCATGGTCTCCTTATTATATTTTATTTTTCATTTCTGTACCAGCAAAATGCCTATATTTCGTTTTAAGTATTTATTGACAACTCAAATTAAATCTAAACGAGTCTCAATTAAAAATCCTAAAAATTTCGCGACAGCTTTTCATCAACATCGATTTTCATCAAATATAGCTAAGAACACTCCCGACTTTTTCACTTTTCAAACAAAATCAAAATCGGTACATCAGTTCGGGAGCTACGATGCAACAGACAGACACACACACACACACACACACAGACACGTCAAACCTATAACACCCCGTCGTTTTTACGTCGGGGTTAAAAATTACATTGTATTGTACAAAACCATGTAACCTACCTACTTAAAAATACACTACAAATTTTGCCAAAATTAATTCATTCTAACAAACCATACAATCACCTTCACACTTTGTATCTTTCTAAAGAGCATAATTACACGGCGTACTTTACTGAATTCTAAACACGAAAGGTAATAAAATTCATGTTTTCAACTACAGAATTACAATGATAATTACAGGCTGAGGTAAACGAACTGTTATGGAGATATTGTCGTAACGTACTCTTAGAAAATAGTATGGCACGGTAGTGTGAATGACGTGGATTGGTGTATTTCGAGTAATGTAGGAGGAGTTCAGACAGCACAAGACCGATCGTTGTAGAGATTATTTGTCCAGCAGTGGATGTCTCCCGCGCTGACATAATGATAATGATAAGTAATGTTTTTCTATTGGTTTGATCAATAGAAACAGAATACTTTTTTTGTGATTGGGAGAAAAATAAGGATATAATAAAATGCCATGCACTATGGCAATAGAAGTAAATACGTATATTTTAAATTAGTTTCTATATTTTGGTTAGATTAAAAGAAATATACCTATTATACGTTTTTCAGCGTATTTTTTACCTTTTTGTGGTATTAACACAATTTCATTGTAATAGGGAATAAGTTTATTTAATAGACCAAGTGGCAGTTCATTTTACTGTTTTGAAGTTATTTTTTTTGAGCGAAAAAAAAAACAAAAAAGGTAAACTTGGTACGCCCCGCGGTGCTACTGCGATTAAAATTAGCTAACGTGTCAATTCAAAGAATAAGCTGTTATTTAAGCAAGAAGTAGTAACAAAAACGCACGCACACATAAACAAACTTTCGCCTTAAAATATAAGTAGGATAGACCGATTCTCGTCATCATCACTCTTTACATAGCTACATGCTTCATGGTTACCTCCCAACCGACCATTTCGGTAATTGTTCCACGCCTTGGCGAAGCTCAATACAAAATGAAAGTTACAGTTAAAAAAATAACGACAAAATATAATCGTAAGTTATGTTTTGTATAGTACTATTTATAATCGAATTAGGATGTGATTTCGATGACATTTAAGAAGAAGACAATGCTGACATTATGACCTAGGTCATTATTCCGAAAGTTTAACAGACACTTCTAATAGCTCCACGCTCTATGAGTACTTATAATAAAATTATAACGAGGCAATGTCTGTCCATTGAAGATATTTTCGAAAAATGTATATTTTTATGATAAACCGAAGCGGTAGAACCCACATTTTTTTTTTTTTTTAATTTTTGTCCGTCTATCCAGGATAAGCTTGAAAACTACTGCACAGCTTTTTCATGCGGTTTGTTTGAAATATATTCTTTAAGGTTCTTTAAGGAAATAGGCTAAGTTTCATAAAAATCGGTGGAAATGGAGTCATCACGAAAATTGTGTTGTGTTGTTGTGTTGTAGAGTGGCTGTGTCGGATCTGGCCGACACCTGAAAGGCCTATGGCCGAGTTTTACTACTTAGGCCCGCATGTTAAAACGACGATCAGTCTTGAATTTTGATTGAACCATACAAACAGTTTTAAATCGAGATTCATGACAGAGTGTCATTTTTGAATACGGGGCCGTATTAGACCCATATTATTTATGAGACCCAAACTTATAAAGCCATAAACTTTGATAGGCGAATGTTTGTTAGTGTGTAAGTATGATAATTGTGTATGTTTGTTAGTTATTTTGTGCTGGACCACTTTTGATGATATTTGGTATCGAGGTAGTTGACTCCCTGGATAGCACATAGGCTACTTTTTATCCCGTTAAAATGTAATGTTCCCGTGGGATGAGCAAGAAATATAAGTATTTCAATTGTGTTACTCTTTCAAACTCGAACGACTATACAGATTTTATGAAATTCGATATGGATGTAGCTAACACCCTGGATTAACACAACGTTTTAACCCATAAAAATATAGTGTTCCTGTAGGATGAGCAAGAAATCTAAAAAAATATTGTTTAAAAACATATTTAAATAATATAAATTACAATACAATACAATAACTCTTTATTAAAAATATAAACTAATCACAATAATACGACTAAGGCTATAAGGCTAAACTAAGTTTTTAATGGGCGGCCTTATCGCTTAAAGTGATCTCTTCCAGGCAACCTGTTTAATCAATACATAATATATTTTTATATTATACGCTCTACAATCGTATCGAAAACCTGTCTAATACCTACGCGACTACATAGAGCTACTTATTTCTTTGTCCGCCTGTCTGTCACCGTTACAAAATTATACGACATTAAAGATTTTCTATTTCCACTTTCACTAAATATTATCAGTCCACATTTTTAATGCTCGAATATAGGATAGAGATGGAATGTGATTTGGAAATAGTTTTTCGTTGGATGGAACGGAATATTTTGGGTGTGTAGAATTTAGGTCTGTCTATAAGGTATACACTCAAAAAAATCCATGACATTTTCTACAAGGAATCTAAGATACATAAAATGTTTGAATATTTTTTGATTTTTAAGGTTTGTATGTTAAGAAAAAAAAACATCGCAAACATAATTTGAAATCCGTCCAAAATACTTTAGAAAATTAAAAAATCTGCAAGTTGCAAATTACTAATCACGGCATTTTACTTATAATAATACCTGGGTAATACTTAGGATAATTAAATTAAAAATTATTATGACAAGACTGTCAAAAACTGTCTTGACATAATTTGCGAATAAGAACCCACACTTTAAAGTATCCGTTTCAGAAAAAAGCCAGTCTTTACACTTTAAGTGATCCGTTTTCAAAAAAGACATTAAATACTCAAAATGATTGTCCTATCGGAAAAAAACATCCAGTACAGATATCAGAATTTATTTATAAATAATAGTTACACGTCACAGTTGATTATTTATAATTTAAAATAAATGTCAGAACAATATAAGAACAATAATTATTGATAATTATGTCAAATACTTTTTAAATGAAGTATTTTTGAATAAAATATAAGTAAAGATAAAAAAAATAATGCCATTCACTATATTGTATTGTTGTTATGTTGTACCTACGTAATTAAATGTTCTGTTATTGTCCGAAAACTTAATAATGTCATGAATCACACTTCAAGCGTTAAAAAAAAGTAATATAATTATTAAAATTTTATATGATCTATTTTAGAAAAAAAAAGTGACCACTACACCATCCAAGAAATTGTTCCGAATACACAAGAAAATTAGACGAAATCGCAAGAAACTCGTAGAAAGTGAGCATCAATGAAACCCAACCTGTTTCGTTTCCAGTTTCGCCCGAGCAGAGTGGTATGTGACCAGATTCTACCTTCATGTTATATGTAGAACATATGTAAATATTAATAGTGGAGAGAGTAACTGGTATACTTAATTATTATGTTGGTTTAACAGCTGATCAGGTGTGGCCGGATTGGGGCGAATCGCTGGGAAATCTTTCTTGACCTAGGTGTCGTTAATATACATACCTATCTATCTTAAATCGTGGACTTTACTGATCGGTAGATACTATTACAATAGACGGAGTTAATCGAGAATTGGATGAAATAAATCCTCGTTCTCGCAATAGTCTTTATTGTATGCAAACTCAATGCAATTGTTGTATGAAATCAGAAATAAGAATTTATTGATAACTCCTATAGTTACACGTCACAGTGGCCTCGGTTAATAGTCTTACAATGTTTTGTTTTTTCTTAAAAAATAACAACATGTACACAAATAACACAGTGTACTATTCCGAGGCTATGCATCGTTTATTATTAACAGTATAAGGTACAAAACAAAGTTTACATTATTCTATAGAGCATTCTATAGAAGAATGACTTAATCGCCCAAAGCGATTTCTTCAATTTTATCAGAGTTTTTCCGGTTTATTTTAATGATTTCTTTTTTTAAATACAACACAAGTTATATAGCTATAAAATGATTGTAGGTGCGTAATTTATTCCAGATGGTTATTAAAATTTTATTCTGAATTAAAATATTTATTTAATTCGTTTATTAGCATTTGTTGTTATAGCGACAACAGAAATACATCATCGGTGAAACTTTCAACTGTCTAACTATCAAGGCTCGCGAGATAAATCCTGATGACAGACGGAGAGACAGACAGGCGGACGGATGGACAACGGATTTTTGGCAATAGGGTCCTATTTTACCCTTTGGGTACGGAACCCTAAAAATTAAGGAGATTAACAAGAAATTTTAGTTCGTCTATTACATTTAAATGGAACAAATCAAATACGTATAACATCATCATCACAATAAGTTAGCTGATAAAAATCTTTTTAAGTGATAAAGTCACCTATGTACGGCCGAATAAATATTAATTAGTTTTAAAGGTTTTCAGTATAGTTTTTGGTGTGCAATAAATCGATATTTTGTTGTATTAATGAGTTCGTATACGTTGTTAACGCATATTTGGTAAGGCAAATAAGGGTAATCAAATATAAGGGAGAATCGGTACAAGAACCTAAAAATGAACCGCATAAATTAGGTGTATGCACACAATTCAGCGTAGTCACCAGCAAACGCAACCAGTAGCAACAGTGATAATTATTGTTGTCTCGCTCTCGCTACAATGCTTTGTATCTCTCTCTATCTTTGTGTTATTGATGCACATAACAAAATACTGTCAACTGAGCTGCGTAGTGTACGTATGCTAGTAGTTGTATTGGGTCCACGCGCTATGCACCTTCTAGAAATTAGACTCGTGCCGCTTCTTCCTTATATTATTTCTATGGGTAAGGATATATTTTGAATCTACCTCAGTGTACAGTACTGTATACATACAAATAATGTATACTGCTTATGTCTAAATATACTCTAAGGCACAAGCGTTAGAGTACAGCATTCACTAATTACGGATACTTGTTCATCCAACCTATGGATTGCAATCACTATAAATTGAGACGTATATTAACTTTTTCTATACGCCCATCAAGATATCAAACAACAAGTCATTTTCGATTTCCTTTACTGATCATAGATGATCTGACTTTCTTTTTGTATATTTTGTGGCTCACGCAAACGAGAGACTATAGTTAGACGACAAAAAGTCTTCGGAAGTATTTTGGTCTGTCACTTATGTTTTAAGCAGCAGCGTTTAAAGCTAAACTTTTTCTGGATAAACAAACGACACAATTTAGTCGCGTTAGCGCCACTGTAAGCGTGAAAGGTACTTTATTTACAATAATTTACAACAGCCTAGTTGGGAGAAGGCTCGCCTCTCAAGCCAGAAGGAGCGGGTTCGAACCCAGCCGACGGCACGCACTAATTTGTTCATTGTGTGAGCATATGTGCGTATTGAATGTCATCTGCTACATGATTGGAGCCCAGTGTATGGCGACAGGCTCACCCCCTGTCACATTTGAGACTGAATATCGTCCGGCGAAGTGTGGGTGTTGTATTACACCTCTGCCAGCCACTTCGGGGGAAAGGCTTGACGATATGTTATGTATGTATGTAGTTTATCAATATTTTGTATACGAATTCAATCGTATAGTTTGTTCGTGCGACGTCCAATTACGGCAGCCCTCATAGCTTAATTATTTTTTGACGCGCAGTTTCTGGACTAACACGAAAAAAGTCTATCGTGTGTGCTGGCCATTAAAAAGAGAGAAATGTTTTCACTCGTACCTTTGCCTCCGGCGTAGGTATAAAATTTAAGACCTTTGGCTATAATTGAGGAAATAAAATTTTATGATGCCCATCGGAAGAAGTTCAGAATGTTGAACCCATTGATGATTCTCGAGGTTATTGAAAGTGATTGTTTTTAATAGCCAGCAATGGTTACGAAATTTTTGTCATTATTAAATTTTATTATCGTTACAAGATCGATATTTTTGGATCGAAAGTGGTCGGCGTTTGGATGAAGCTATGGTCAAAAATATCAGAAGTAAAAAAAACATGGCATCTGGCACATATAAATCGAGCATTATTCTCATATATTATTCTCATTTCTCATACGGACCGCTTGAAAGTGGAATACTCTACCAGAATGTGTGTTCCCTGACACTTATAATCTGGGTGTCTCCAAGTCTCGAGTTAATCGGTTTCTTCTAGGCAAGCGTGCTCCATCGTAGGCCGCATCACTGCTTATCATCAGGCATGTTGGCGGCCAGTTGTTTCCAGCAGGTGGTGATGGCAACTTTGGACCGGAATCGATGGAGGAAGATTGTCCGCTTAAAGGGGTCCAGTGACCACGATCCTCGGTAATGAAGGAACGATTAAAGAAGAAGAAGAAGTTGGCGGCCAAACGCAAGCCTATTACGTATTAAAAAAAAATACGAACTTACTTTCTACATAAAGTAGAAAAAGTACAGAAACCAAAATGAATTATATTACTAGTACTAGTACGAGTATCTCCGCCATGTTGAAAAAAAAAACAAAAAGTAGTTTTATAAGTTTGTACCTACTTAATAATTATAGAATCTGTTAATAAAATTTAACAAGAATCGATTGAGAGATGTGATAAAAGAAAAGCCGAATATCCGGACATATCAAAGGATTTTTGCCCAAGCTAAAACGGAGATGTTTTTAGATTTTAGGTGTATTGGCGTAATTTAAACACTCAATACTCAATACTCAATAATTTATTGCTTCCATTATGGTACATGCATGCAGGTAAATTACATAAAATTGTATCACATAATGACCCTGATAGGGTATGGCAACATTGTTCGGACTGGATTTATTCTATTAAGTACATATTGAATTCGTCTAGAGTATAAAAACATTTTTTGATCAATATATCTTTTAGCGTTTTAATAAATTTGACCTCACACTTTGAACACAGGATTTAAATAATTATTATAAGTTAGTTTATTATCCTTATCATTTTGTGATGAACTTAATTAAAAACGGTGACTGTATTTTGTAGAACTATTTATTTTATTACGAGCTTAATTCAAACCGAAAGACATTTTTGATAGAAGAACGGATATAGAGGTGGCTATATTTATGTGAGAGCGAGCAAAAAGACATTACTATTCATAGAGGACAAATTAACTAGATTAGTGAGGTGGCACAATGAATCGTTACGATACAAATAACAATCGACTAAAAGGTTTATTGTGGTTTATGTAGCTTGGAAGCTATGCGACTTATTCCTATCAAAGTTAAAGTAATAATAAATAAATAATAAATAAATAAATAAATAATAAATAAAGAGGCAAAACGAATGACGGAGAACAAAACATCGAAATGGCGGTTGAAAGTTAAAGTAATCTGCAACTACCCACATATCAATTAAAGATTATTTTTTGCAACTACCTACAAATAAATCAACAAATGTTTTGCTCACGCTTGCACTCGTTGGGTCAATGATGAAGTTTACCTTTTTTTCTCGTGGGTCACTCTACGAGAAAAAAAGTAAGCACAGGTTTATCCAGACAACTCAACTAGTGGACCATAAGAAAGCCCCCGTATTTAGATAGTTCATTTAGATTTTGGACGGATATCATAAATTTCATTCACAACTAATAGTAGTCAATTTCAATACGTAGGTAAATAACCACCTACTCATTACGGAACTCGTTTTTCAATAAGAAAGTTGAACATACTTGTCACTTTAGCGAATAATTAGTAGCGTTCTTTCCGTAGCTCGACTGGTATATATCCGATCATCGGTGTTAAGCAACGGACGACACAGTCAGGGTTAGGATGGGTAACCGCAGTTGGCTTTTACAGCAAATCGCTACAATGGGTCAGATGATACGTTAAATTTAAGGTTTACCATACACGATAAAGCCAGACTGAACAAGCAAACCTGCATCAGTTCGGACAGAGCTGATCGGTTCACAATTTAACATGCAAAGCCTACCTAGAGGGCTATTCCTACGCGTGAGATGAGATGAGACTTTATCGTGGTCACTCTCACACCTATGACGTTTCAAACCAGAGCAACAAGGACGAAAAATGGTGAGATAAAACTCTCAAATCTCCGAATAGGGCCCCTAGCCCGATTCAGTCATTTAAGGTACGGATTTACGGATATCCGATCAGGCAAAACTGAAGGTAACACTTCTCGTAAACCTATGGTAGCCCTAATGCCCCGGTTGTTTGTTCTAAAAAAAATAATGTAATAGTTAAGCCATATCAAAAGTTTTTTTAAGGGCCAATAAACAGACAAGCCTTCCGGAACAGACAACACTCTTCTTTCATGCAACATTCATTCTTTTACATTCCGTTTAGTTAGCCAATCGGTCTATCAACACAAATTAAGGACTTAAGTACCTACGAGTACCTACTATAGTTGCATCTTAAGAGGATATTTACAGGTATATGCAGACAGAATAGTATTAGTAGCTTCACTGACTCGTAAACTGTAGATACTATTGCTGGATTAGTCACCGGAGCGAGCATTAGCGAGCGAAGCGTCTATGCTTCCACTTCGACAAAATTCCTTTGTATGTTTGGATTCTGTCTAGATATCTGTCTTCCTTCCTCTACAGGTCCCATTTCTTAACCGATTTGAGATTTCTTTAAGAGTGAAGAATTTCCAAAAACTGGCTAGATTAAATAATCTGATTATTAAACCTGCCCACAAAATTTTACAAGAATCCGTTGAGAAATGCGACCTGTACAGGAGGACAGTGGAGGGTGTACTGTAACCGCAAGGTCTCGACACTTACAGAACCACTAGTATTTATTAGGTAACACCCAGGCTTCGCACGATACCTACCGTGAAAAAATATGTAACTGATGGTGAAAACCGCATCAAAATCCGTTGCCTGGTTATAGAAGAGTTAACGGATATACCAAACAGAAAGAAGGACAGAGAAGGAAAGCCGCTTTGCTTTATACTATGTAGAGATGATTAAGTAGGAGATAGTAAGACAAGGTAGTAACATTCACTTTAACTAGTATTATTGGAAGTCACTTTCACAGCTGAAGTTTATCACAGATCATTATCAACACATTTTCCATAGGCTTGAGAAAGCAATGATGGTATCTTCTAGAAAATTATTGTTCATTTCGCTTGTGATTAAAGCGACAGTTAAGGCTATCATTGCATGCATACTAGAGCGTAAAATGAGACCTCAAAGACGCTGGGACATGTGATGTTTCATTTCTTGTTGAGCACTTAAAGTTTCCGTACACTAACCAGCTCAGTTCTACCAAGTTACAATGGTATAAATGAAAAACGGACTTATTAACGAGCCTACTTTAAAGCACAAAACCCTTTTTAAACCGTTATGGACGCCTTCCATTGCGAGCGGAGAGGTCTTCTGTGCTTATGAATACCTCTCCGTTAATTTTAGGCTGAGTAACGACCCTAAAATTAGTCTTGATTTTAGGGCCAACCACTCAGTGCCTAATCAATGGAATCTGTATCAAGCTTACTCTGCTCGCAGTGAAAAGCGTGCATTTGTTTTTAGAGCGGGCCGCGCGCAGGCCACCCGTGATTAGCTCGTCAGTACACGACGAGTAGACCTAAAAAGGACTTTACGTCACAAAATATAAGTTCGTTTTTTATTTATGTCATTGCGAGGCAGTTGGATGCTAAGCTTGTATGTGGACAAAGTCCTTTTTTGAGTGTAGAATTTGCTTGTTAGACGCTTTGATTGGGTAATTGGGAATTGAAATTGGGGAGATGCAAATTGTGATTGGCTCTAATTTTGATTTTTTATGTTTTCATTATAAAATTTGAAAGTAGAATCCGAGCAATTACTTTTCAATCTCTATCTATCAAATACGTACTACATATTTTGGATTTAGGTCTAGGATGTAAGTTTTAAGGAGTACATACGTTGCTCTCTACACTAGATTAAATTACCGTTGCACTATGAAAAATACCTAACAGCGTTTATAAAGGCACACTTTATAAAGAAAAACAAGACTTTGAAATATTCAATATTTTAATGGCAATAAATTAAGCAATAAATAATAAATTAATAAATTAAGTCTTTGTACAACAGCATTTGAGGTCAGTTTTGGTATTAAGCTATCTACTTCCTATGGGCATAGCCACTGTAGGCTAGACCTTGAGCTTCATCCAGGTTCTTGTTCCAATCTGATCCATAGCTGGAGTAGCCGCCTCCGTGACCATGAGCTTCGTGAGAGACGTGTTCTACGTGAACTGGGTGGTGCGTCTCGTGATGATGGGCGTGAGGGATTACTTCGTACGTGGTCTTGGTATGATCCTGCTTCAGGCACCAGGCTGCGAAGAGAATGGCGGCGAGGATCAAAGCGATCTTGGCGGTCGCT
The DNA here is from genome assembly GCA_911728515.1 of Peribatodes rhomboidaria. Taxonomy (NCBI): domain Eukaryota; kingdom Metazoa; phylum Arthropoda; class Insecta; order Lepidoptera; family Geometridae; genus Peribatodes; species Peribatodes rhomboidaria. The sequence goes on from OU452190.1 coordinate 8,961,438, forward strand.
AAGGCTTTGAGGGCGATGAGTTTCACGATGAAGAGTTTTCCGAATAGAAGCTTAGCGGCGAGGAGAGCGATGATGCCGCCCATGCCGCCGCCGCCTTTCTTCTTACCACGACCTGTAATACACAAAGAAATGATACACTATTACTACTATTTACTAAGTACTATTTTTTTTCCCATAGAACAATTATTTTGTTACTAGCTGCGCTGTTTTAGCCCGCGGTTGAAAAGTAGTTTATGTGTTAATCCTGGGTACAAGCTACCACCATACTAAATTTCGTCGAAATATGTCAACTCGTTTGAGCGTTACGAAGTAACAAACATACACACAAACACACATTGACAAACTTTCGCCTTTAGAATATTAGTGTGATTTGTGTGATGCCATGATGTCAGCATTTTATTTCTTCAAAAGAAATTAAGCTGCTTATTATGACATCATGTCAGTGTGTGGCTTGACATTTTTGAGTGTTTCCTAGGAAGTGTACAAACAAATACGAGTATGTCTGGAAGAGATCGCTCTTAGTAATAAGTCCGCCAGTTGCACTAGTTTTATGCTTTATTACCTATCCTTTTATTTGGTAATTACCTTTTTTGGGTACCTATGGTTTAATAGCTACACTCTACAGTTTTACTTTTTTGGAGTTAAAAGTACCTACCCTATTTCTTTATCTGTACCCCTGACAACGAGTATGCAAAATTTCATGATGATCAGTTGAGAAGATGAGGCGTGAAAGCCTAACAAACAAAAAAACTAACAAAATCACTTTCGCATTTCTAATATTAGTTAGGATTAATGGTTTGAACAATAACAAGTATATTATCTGTCCATCTATCTAACATATAATTTGATCCACTAAAGAAACAAATTAAAAGAAGCAGAGCTTTTCTTGTCATCTCGCTCGCACAATCACACAATATTGCTAATCCAAGTGAGATGACACGATCATCGCTGTTTCGTTTCGATTCCTTTCTTCATTGACGCAGCTAATAACTGCCTTAAAACATTGCTCGGAAGATGAAAAATAGTCATCGACTCGTTAAAATTTTCTCCATCATTTTCACTAGACATCGTTAGATTTAGTGCACTTTTTCTTTTTGAAACCCGTCAACAGCAAATACTCTCAAGTAGTCCACTTAAACAGTATTACATAGAAAGTTTGCTTGCAAATAATTACAGTAATCCATACAGACAAATTATGAATAATCAGTTATTGATAAGCCTGTAATTATAGCCTATAGCCAAGATCGATGTATCGATTGCGGTATTTTATGTGTAATATGACTTTTAGTGTGATTATAAGTAATCGCGGAAGCAACGAGTAAGTCATTTATTACATTTTAGAAGGTGAGAGTTAGTGCGCTATAAACTACTATTTTATTGGTACTAGTTTGCTGTTGTAGTACGACAAAACTGATTGAGAAGTTTGTGAATGATTTAAAGTAGTAATTGAGTATGATCTACATATTTAGTTTTATGAATGAGGTTTAAAATTTGAGATCAGAATTAAATAATGATTTATATATAACATTTAAAACAACTACCATAAATATAATATACTTACTTCAATTTTTTTAATCGTAATGAAAGTTGGATTTTTTTCTTAGTTCTTTTTGGGTCTCAAATTTGAAACTTGGCATCAGGGGATGTATTTTTCTTTTGATATATTTCTATATTGCTATTAATTATTTTATTGATTACTGAATTAATAAATACAGATTTTATAGTTCTTATAATAGCAGTCGACATTTACTTTATATTAGTTTATTTAAATCACAAAATGTATTATTTACTATTTTCGATTAAATGAATACAGCTAATTTATTATGCAACACAACTATTCATTCCATGAATTGGTCGTTGCCTAGATTCATATTTTTTTATTCTATTGATCAACACCGTTCCACTGTAGAGAAATGAAATTTTATTTACGATAACAATACGACCAGAGCTGTTTTTTTAGTTTTTGAATTCGAAAATATGTTTGCATTTCCCTTCCCTTCTTCCATTCTCTATCCTTTCCGTCTTTCTTTCTTTCTTTCTCTAACTTTTTTCATAGCCTTATTACTATTTTTTAATGAACTTTATCAAATGTGATTTTTTCTCTATTTTATTCAAAACTAAAGTTGCATTGCGTCCCTTCCGTCATACATACATACATACATATACCTATAACCACGTCTCTTTACCATAGGGGTAGGCAGAGACTACTTCTATCCACTTGTACGATCCTGGCATACATCTTTCGCTTCTTCCACTTCCACTACTATATTTTTAATTAAAAAAAACTAAATTACCTTCTTCAAGTGACCTCTGCAGGGTCTCTTTATCAGCTGGGTTCATCTTGACTTCAAGAGCGTGAGTTTCGAACAGGCTCACGACTCCATCCATCAGCCTGTAGTTTACTTCAGCATCTCTGGCAGTAGGGTCTACTGGTAGAGCATCCAGCTTCTTCGGAGATCTGAGCTCAGGATCTCCCTTCAGGAAGACTCCGTCGACGACGGTGATGCTTCGCGAGGATCGGAGGTTGTCTACTATCCGGAGAAGTTTTTCCTGTTAAAAAAGAAGATCACTTAAATTTTGTTCGTTTATCCAAATGTGGAGGACATCAATTTGAAAGGTCTTTAGCCTACTTATATACCAAATCTATGAGTATATAACTATAAATTAAAATCTATTCCTATTATCACATTTTATTGTCAGTCAAAATGTTTTATGAGCTCGAAATTTCAAAATATGAATTTTCAATTGTCTTTGCTAAGTAAAATTCAAATTAAATTGTTTGTAAAACACTTAAAGAATCGTTATGTTGTCCAAACTACTTTTTTTGTTCTTGTAACAAACTGATTGTATTTTATTGATCGTATTTGAAGATCATTGATCGTATTTTTAGTAAATGGTGAGTAAAAGTAATTGAAAAAAAATCATCTATATCACCTACTTAGGCTACTTTATTCGACTACTAAACATAAATATTTACTGCAATTCCATGATCTTTGAAAGAACATTTGAATCGATTCCATGATGCGATTGTTCACGCAAAAAATGCGGCATAAGCAAAATAGAAAAAAGTTAACATGTGTGCAATTTTTTTCATAAAGTATTAAAGAACGAATCCAGGATGAAAAAACACTCCTACACTTGTCCGCAACAAGTGAAATACCCCTGAAATCACTTCACAACACTTTCACTTGTTCCATAATCACCTTAACACATAGAATGTAATCTCCTTTACAATCCTTGACGAAGTTAATCGCCGTCTCGAGCGACTTGTCACCATCTTCCGCTGCGTACGCAAATGCGACGAAAAACACAAGGAGGGCGATCTTCATTTTTTTCTAATTTTTACTTTTACGATTTACTACTTAATTTTCGCCCCGTGTCAGGTAATGTTTGGCGTGTGGCCTGCTCCGCTATACAGTTTTATCGTGGCCCCCCTCCTTGACTTTATGGCCACGGAGAACGCCGGCCCTCTCATCTAAGATGAGATGAAATTTGACTCACTTTAAACCCTAGAGCTATTATTGTAAACGACATTCTTGTTAGGGCTATGGCTTACAACGTGTTAAGTGTATCAATAAAAAAATATACAGAGTAATCTTTTTGATGTTTTGTATTTTTTTATTGTGAAGTTTATTGGTTAGCATTGTTAAGCAATGAGATGTAGATTAGAATTGGACTTGTTACGTAAATTTTGTTTGTTATTGATCTTTGAATTTTGGTTTGTTTGTAATTTCTAAATTAAGACATGTAGGCAGGTGGGTTGATGAGTATTTTAATATACAGGGTGTGGATTATAACGGTGGCTGAGTGTTGGAAGATTTCAAGGTGTACCGGTTTACTTATTAAAGTGACCAGGCAAGCGCGAATAAATAGCTTTTAATACACCTAGATAACAGGCTAGGAATTTGTCAGCAACAAAGCTGATGGAATTCGATAGAAAAAAAAATTTTATATAGAAAAAAAATGTATAGTTTGTCTTTATAGTTTTAGATTTGGTTCCGTACAAGGAGTTAAGTAAGTATGTGACGTATTCGCCCTTTTATGATTTTAACTTGTATAAAATCTTAGTTTATTATTGAAAATTAATTTTATATCGCCAAAAAAAAATTGAAATTGCTCTATCAAACTAATTTCAATATTCCTTTTCGATGGTCCCTTTTTTGATGTGTTTGGTTTATTGTTATTCTGTTTATTACATCGATCACATTCAAGACACAAACGTTAATTTGATCTACTCTAAAATAGGTAATAAAGATAGATAATTAATAAAAGCAGGAACACTTACGTCAAACTATAAGTGGTGACGCCGAACGAGTTTTACTGTCAGTAGACCACACTCCAGTGAAAAAAGTTGAAATAGGTATATTTATTATATTTTGAAAACTGTCACAAATCCATCTCTTTAATATCAAATAGCACCCTGTATATAAAAAAACATCAATAACAATATTAATAAATTTACCAATCAATTTAGATGTACATTAGAATATCTTAGCATCAAATTAATCTAGACCCGATCTAGATAAAAATCCACAGCAAAAAATCTAGACTAAGAATTATAAAAACAAACACGACTAATTTGATTATATAACGTTGCATCTGGCTTAAATAATTTACTGAAGAGTTAGACTTACAGAGTGTAGAAAGCAAATTGAAGCAATTACCATGTAGGTGAGCTGAGAGTGAGATGGCGATGTGGGCTATTAATATGAGTAAAGGAGAAGAAACGCCGATTAATAGATCGATATCGAAAGTTAAGATGCAGATGACATGAAGCCGCTATCCGTTTTTATAATGTACGACTTTTTCTAATGGATCAACTCGTCTTGCGAGGTGATGATTAAGATTTTTTTTTTAATTTTTAGTTTTAATAACAACATGCATCATATCAATGTTCTCTTATTATGTATATACTAGCTGCGCCCTGCGGTTTCACCTGCGGTGAAAAATATCCTATGTGCTATTATAGACTAGAATCTATCTCTGTGCCAAATGTCATCGATATCGAAAGTTAAGATGCAGATGACATGAAGCCGCTATCCGTTTTTATAATGTACGACTTTTTCTAATGGATCAACGACACGTCGTTTAAAATCGTCTTGCGAGGTGATGATTAAGATTTTTTTTTTAATTTTTAGTTTTAATAACAACATGCATCATATCAATGTTCTCTTATTATGTATATACTAGCTGCGCCCTGCGGTTTCACCTGCGGTGAAAAATATCCTATGTGCTATTATAGACTAGAATCTATCTCTGTGCCAAATGTCATCGATATCGAAAGTTAAGATGCAGATGACATGAAGCCGCTATCCGTTTTTATAATGTACGACTTTTTCTAATGGATCAACGACACGTCGTTTAAAATCGTCGTGCGAGGTGATGATTAAGAATTTTTTTTAATAACAACATTCGACATGTTAATGTTCTCTTATTATGTACTAACTGCGCCCTGCGGTTTCAACCGCGGTTAAAAAGTCCTATATGCTATTCTAGAGTATAATCTATCTCTGTGCCAAATTTCATCCAGATCTGTTCAACCGTTCTGGCGTGAAAGAGTAACAAACATCCATCCATATATACAAACTTTCGCGTTTATAATATTAGTAGGATATACTAACTGCGCCTTGCGGTTTCACCCGCGGTTAAAAAATGTCCTATGACTATAATCTATCTCTGTGCCAAATTTCATCCAGATCTATAGAACATTGCCTGTTCTTCTGGATAGTTCTAGGTAGGCTCGTGTTCCAAACAAGGCGGTAGAGTTATTTTTATAACTTTGACGTTCTTAAGTGTTTCTTCGATACCCAATTGAATAAAGACATTCTGAGTATGACTTTGACTTTTGTACGTAATGCTTGAAGATGTTAAATTTTTAGGGAATAGAGACACGTAATTTTGGTTTAATTATCTTAACTACAATACGTGATTAGTTCAAAAAAATAGAGTTAGTCAATAGTAGTAATCCTACTAATATTATAAACGCGAAAGTTTGTAAGAATGGATGGATGGATGTTTGTTACTCTTTCACGCCAGAACGGCTGAACAGATCTGGATGAAATTTGGCACAGATATAGATTGTAGTCTAGAATAGCACATAGGATACTTTTTAATCGCGAGTGAAACCGCGGGCCGCAGCTAGTAGTACCATAATTTTCGCTAAAACATCATATCAAAGACTTTTGGAGAAGAGAATATTGTTTTATAATTCTAATTACTATTTGTATGTTCGTTTGCTTATTGGCCTTCACGCCTAAACTACTGATCCGATCGTCATGAAACTTTATGGATACGTTGTCAGGGGTACCTACATAGAGAAAAATGCATAGAATACTTTTCATCTAATTTATTATTTTTATATCTAATTACTTTTCATTCATCTTTTTCGCGGGTGAAACCGCGGTCCCACAGAAACTGTGTATTTCTAAAATTTATTAGTAAGTGTTATTACGAAATAGTTTGACGAATAAAATAACAATATTCTAGGGTTATTTTAAATTAGCTGCTTAACATAATCATTACTATTATAAGTATGCGATTATCATACGATTTCTATCCACTTTTTAATTCTATTTAATTACCAGAGTTATGTTGTCAAATTTTTTAAGATATACTGCTCTGATTAAGGGAAATTTGGCTTTTGTTTTCTTTCTAATGATGATTGTATTTTAAATTTAGATGAAAGTAGAGATATGGAATCAGACGGATGTAATATGTGAAGAGCGTTAACACAATACTTTCGGACACGGTTAGCTACTTACATAAGCATCTGCTTATAATTCTATTTTTGAGGTAGTTTAGATTTAAGTGTTGCTGAAAAGCGAGTAAACTGGAACAAAATTTAATATGTGTTAGGCTGAACTGTTCTTGATGAAGTTTGATAATTATTTATTTACAATATATCAGGAGGAAGTATACTATTTTCTGAATATACGCAAACGAAGTCGCAAGTAGCTGTTTATGCAGTTATTTGAAAGTTATTAATACTTCAGTTTTGAAAAGAATACTAACTTTACTTCCTGTTTAAAAACTTTCAATTTTTTGGTATATTACTTAACGATTGTGTTCGTTTGAACTACCCTCACTTGCCTATAAATTTTCATAAAGTTAGAATAAACGACTTGAAACTCGGACTTAGGAATTTTTAGACCTTCCATGGCTCTTCCAAGATTAGAATGTAGACTATGGAGATTTGAGATACTAAAGACTACTTTCAGGAATTTTGCTCCGGTCTAAATGAGTAATAAATAAACGAGAACTCATTGATTCCAACTATTTTTTTACAAACAGAACTTCGCGGTTAAAAAATAGCCTATGAGTTAATTCAGGGCATAATCTGTCTAAGTTCTAAGCTCCATCCAAATCGGTCATTTCGTTTGAGCGAGTTCTTCACGTAAACAAACACAACCTTTTGCAGTAATGAGTAGTATTTCCCAACGTCCGATCCCAAAAAATCGTGCCTTATAAAATGCTCCGAGGTATATGGTCAAATTCAAAAGACTCATCGTCATCACGAACCATCATACCAGCCTCACTTTCGTTTTCCGTACCTATACTCGGAACATTATTGGCATTCTTCGGATTATTTCACTTTTCAAGGCGTTGGTCGCCCAGTCGACCAACGCCTTTGTTGGGTCGACGATATGGCCCGTTCGACAAACGGTGCTTACATCGTTACTCCAACGGGCCCTAGCCCAGTTCAATTTTGCTTTCAAGGGATTTTCTTGAAGCGCTAACAATATTAGCTGCTGATTGGACAAGCTATAGAAAAGTCAAGTGATCATTGTCTACTTGTCGCCTAACATTCACAAGCGGCAGCGATAGAAGAAATAGCAACGCTTGAAAATGAATGCAGCTTGTCCAAGGCTCGGTCAAGACTAGCAAGGCAAGGCTAGCAGACATATTCTGACGCGTAAGATGTTATCTTGGTCACTCTCACTCCTATGACTTTCAAACGAGAGAAAGAAAGACCAGAAAATATCTCACGATAAGAATAGGGTCGCAGGACCAGGATGAGTGTCAAGAGATGTCTGTACTTGGTAGTAGGTGATTACTGGTTGATGATAATGATGATGTTTTCACTTTCCATAATTTGTAGTGCGTTTCTGTGGCTTTTGGCTTGAAATGTATCAATCTGTGCATAAAATCAGGGGCGTGAGGTCTAAGGCGCAAGTTATACAGACCGGACGTAAGACGAGGGCCCAGACACGACTCAGGCACAAAAACTCTTAGCGCCGTGTCTGCGCTGCATCACATGTGCATCATTCAAAACTTATTTTTTAAATGACTCTATGCTGTTGGTCATGAGGCCTCGACAGCGTACCGGGCATTAGGCAAGCGCAGATGGCTTAGAGCCTCAAAAATGCTTAAAAGTATGGGCGACTAGCACACGAGCACCTATAAGGTACAGCCGCGACTTGGGCTGTCACCGAGGGAGTCGAGTTGCACCAATTCGAAATATGTCGATTTCATACATTTTATACCGTACTAGACTATTCCCGTGAACGCTCGCGAAAGCACTGATACACCATCTGATTTGTCAAATAGCCAGTAACAACTTATAGGAACACTTTTCCGGGCGTTACCGGCAATACCCACAATTGTACCTAATCGGAATGTAATTTAATGGAACAATGTGTGCTGTTATTATGGGTCTTACCTAAAATAAATTAATTTGGATTTTCAATTTTAAAAAGTCTGGTACGGACTTTAGAGCAGCACCGTGCCTGAACCTTGATTGCGCCGTTCCTTACGTCCGCTCTGTATAATTCGAGCCTTAGTTGGCTGCGAACTTCTATACCGACTTGCACTAAATATAAGAATTGCCTAAAGTGTTTGCTTAACTAGTTAAATTTACTCCTACCTAATTTTTTTACACGATCCTTAAGCCATTCCTTAGGAGAATCTTAACTTTATGTGCCTTATATACTTTATTTCGCTAGGAATAGCTTAAAATTAGTTAGGCAAGAACTTCTTTATTTCTAAAGGCAAATCTTATATTTAGTGCAAGGTAGCTATCAAAACTTGCTGAAGAAGGCTGATTATGCGATATGACCGCTGCCATGAAAGTAAATGGCGAACTATTAAGCTATTAACATGGTTCGTAAATGGTAGGCAAATGGTCAACGTTTATTACGGTAAAAAACTACTGGTTTATCGTTTTAACAAAACTGAGAGACGTAGATAGGATTCATTTAGTTTTAGGCTGATACTTCCTACTAATATTATAAACGCGAAAGTTTGTAAGAATGGATGGATAGATGGATGGATGGATGTTTGTTACTCTTTCACGCCAGAACGGCTGAACAGATCTGGATGAAATTTGGCACACAGATAGATTATAGTCTAGAATATAATAGGATACTTTTTAATCGCGGGTGAAATCGCGGGGAGGCAGCTAGTACACAATATTTTTTAAACTTAGCTGGGAGCTTCGTTTTTGCTTGCCAGTTTTTTTTTAAAGTTTTTTTGAGCTTAGTCCTTAAATTATATTTGTTTTCATCTTCACCATCGTCATCATTATCATTATTATCATTATACATCTATATTACATTATAATGATAACGGTAACGCAATTTGAATTTGAAAATTGATGCGAAAGAACAGTGTCCTTTATAAATATGGATGTAAGCTACTGGTCTATATCTAGTGCTAGTATGTGTAGTGTAGTGCACCCGTCCTTTTCCTCACCCGTTTCAAAACCGTGTTAAAGCCTCCTCTAAAAATACCTACAGCTAATCAATTCATAAGTGAAATTCATCCATCGTCGTTAACTAATAACACACCTAAAAGCATTAACGATTCGTATTTGACCTACTCGTTTAAGAGTTGAAACCAGTTTTAGAATAAATATTTAATTCTTTACACACAAAAGTGAAATTAATATTATTTAACTTAGTAGGCGGAACTTGCGGGGAATTAGGGGAGAAGCAAGCAGTTTTAACAAACATAGTAAGTCATTTTAGATGAAAAACTACCCTTAATTTTATTAAAACTAGCTGCGCCCCGCGGTTTCACTCGCGGTTAAAAAGTATCCTATGTGCTATTCTAGACTATATTCTCTAAACCTGTGCCACATTTCATCCAGATCTGTTCAGCCGTTCTGGCGTGAAAGAGTAACAAACATCCATCCATGCATCCATTCTTACAAACTTTCGCGTTTATAATATTAGTAAGATATGTTCTGTGGCTTAATCTAGAATAGATTACATTTAAAATAGATTTAGAAAAAGTACAAAAAAAGCGTCAATTGTTATATTACCATATAATAGTTCTTCAAATTTTTTTATTTATAGAAAAAAAATTTGGTCGTATTGTTCAAATACCTGAGAAAAAGTGTTATTTTTTTCTGAAAATGGAACTGAAAGCCGCGACCTCATTGGTAGAATGCACTACAAAAGAAATAAAAAAGAGATTGACGCGAAATCTTTATATTTTTTTTTTAAATTTCAAATTGAATTGGTGACCGTAATGTATTTTTAATTTTGCATTGAATTTTTTTATTTACTTGCAATAAAGTGAAAAGTAGAGTGTATGTAACACACGGGGCTAAAAACCCATGATAACTCGATTATTATTCCTACTAATTATAAAATAGAAAATAACTCTGTCTGTCTGTTTGTAGGCTTTTCACGGCTAAACGACTGAACGTATCTTTATGAAATTTGATAAATAGTTGCAGTATGTCACAAGGAAGGTTTTTGGATGCTTTTTTTCTGAATAAATAAACCTTTTTGTCATGAAATTCTAAAAATAACGCGCCGCTTACCAAATGCGTCAGACAACATCACAGAATAATACGTAGTTGGTACCAAAATAACAACTGACAACTAAAATTAAAACTCCGCTCAAAACCAGCCAGTATTTTTTTTAATATTGGACTCTGATCTCTTTGGTAACGGATTATTTTTCATAATTTGTTAATCAGTCACAGTATAAAATATCACGAGGAGGGTTCATGGATACTATTTTCTAAATAAACGCGAGCGAAGTTACGGGCAACAGCTAGTTTACTAATAAAACTACCTCTTTCATAATGAGTTATTTTAGTTTAGTTCTGGGTTTATAACAATCTATACTATAACAGCCCTTTTGAAAAAAACCCATTTTTTTATCTGCAACCACGCATAATAATAATGACTACTTCAAAAACCACTCATAATAATACTCGTAATAATGACTACTTCAAAAATAAAGAAAGACTATTCTGTACTTGTGTTGACAGAAATGAAGAATTATTGACAAGTTGTACTTCCAAAATGTTCACACAAACCCATTGTACAAGAGAAAAGAATTAACTACCAAGTAATGGAAGATAAGTTAGCAATTTTTGACGCAATCCAGCTATCTCTATTATTTACTGTCCCGGAAAAAATAGAAAGTCATCAATAAGTAGGTAATTATTACTAGATAATAGACAGATGGAGGTAGATGTATGTTCAACGAGCAATTTCATTTTTTGCTTTTTCTTTCTAGGATTCCGTACCCAAAGGGTAAAACGGGACCCTATTACTAAGAATCCGCTGTCCGGTCGTCTGTCTATCTGTTTGTCCGTCTGTCACCAGGCTGTATCTCATAAACTGTGATTGTTAGACAGTTGAAATTTTTACGGATGATGTATTTCTGTTGCCGCCATAACAACAAATACTATAAAACAGAATTAAATTCATATTTTAGGGGGCTCCCATACTACATAATATATGATTATTTGGCATTTTTATAAGGAATTTTTATTAGATGATTTTTGTACGGAACCCTTCGAGCACGAGTCCGACTCGCACTTGGCCGGTTTTTTTTTACAAATGCAGTAAGTAAATGCATTTACGCTCTTCCTTACACGAGTTCCTTAGGTACAGAGGAAGCTATTGAAGAAAATTGATCCGCTCCTAAAACTTTGTCTTACCCATCGGAGTCCTTAACACCTATTTTAAAACTCATACCAAGCTTACAGATTACAGAAAGAAACAATTTATTTTAACGCACAAAACACTACAACAACAACAAACAAAATACACAATTAAACATTAACAAACAAAAATATAATACTTTCTATACTTACATTAAGACATAAACTTTTTTTGACTGCCTCGGTGACTCAGTCGGTAGTGGACCTGCCCTCTGAGCTTGGGGGCGTGGGTTCGATTCCCACCTAGGGCAAGCATTCATGTGATGAACATTTGTGTTTGTTCTATGTCTGGGTGTTAATATCTATTTTAAGTATGTATTTAAAAATATATATGTACATATATCAGTCTCTGGCAGCCATAATACAAGCTTTGCTTAGTTTGGGGTCAGGCGACCGTGTGTGAAAATGTTCTGAATTTATTGTAATTTATTAACAAATATTTAGATGATTAAAGGTTCAGTTATCCCTATAGTGTCCAATGCGACAAAAACGGTTAGTGCTCAGTAATGGTGCTGCTAATTTCTCAGCAGCGCTGGTTTTCAGCACTGACCTTCTGAGAAGCACGGGACTGTTAAAAAAGATAGAGAAAGTAGTAAAATAAATAAATAAACATATTGGGTACTAGATGTGCCCCGTGGTTTCACCCGCGGTTAAAAAGTATCCTATGTGCTATTCTAGACTATAATCTATCTCTGTGCCAAATTTCATCCAGATCTGTTCAGCCGTTCTGGCGTGAAAGAGTAACCAACATCCATCAATCCATCCATCCATACATACAAACTTTCGCGTTTATAATATTAGTAGGATTACGCTTGCATGAATTTACTCGGTCTCCGGGCCAGCCTTAGCAGTAATTAACATTGACTGAATCTGACCGGACTCGGCACGAGCGCTACATCCGCCTCGGTGTTAAGTAATATCTTATTAATAAAAGATCAATGTCCCCCGCTGCACAGGTTCAAGTATAGACCGAGCGCAGATTTCTGCAACACGGCCTCATAAATATTCAAATGTTTACATTAACATTGTACAGCGTAGCTAGTGCGGTTAGACAATGTGTCGAGCTGATGTTATGAACTAACTGTGACTTCAGTTTCACCCGCGGTTACACAGAAACGGTTTTTTTGGGATAAAAAGTATTTTTAAAAGTAAAAGCGATGATAGCCTAGCCGGAGAAGGCCCGCCTCTCAAGCCAGAGGGAGCGGGTTAAGACCCAGCCGAAGGCACGCACCAATTTGTTCATTATGTGCGTACTATATGTCATCTGCTACATGACTGGAGCACGGTGTATCACGACAGGCTTGCTCCCTGTAACATTTGGGACTGAATATCGTCCGGAGAAGTGTGGGTGTTGTACACCTCTGCCAGCCCCCTCGGGGGAAAGGCGTGACGATATGTTATGTAAAAAATATTTTATGACATTTTTTTATGATGTGTGTTAAACGACTGGCTGAAGGTATTCGTTCGTTGTCTGTCCCAAAAAAGCACTGTTTCACTTGTCTTGTATTATCCTACTAATATTATAAGCGCGAAAGTTTGTAAGAATGGATGGATGGATGAATGGATGTTTGTTGAAATGAAATGAAATGAAAATATATTTATTGCCAAAAACCACAATAGAAATAATTAGGTACAATAGGCAGACAACTACGGTGGCAAAGGGAGTAAGCTCAGCACTGAGCTGCGTAAAACTAGATCTACTATCTAGATCTAGATTGTTACTCTTTCACGCCAGAACGGCTGAACAGGTCTGGATGAAATTTGACACGGAGATAGATAATAGTGTAGAATAGCACATAGGATACTTTTTAACCGTAGGTGAAACCGCGGGGCGCAGCTAGTATTCTATAAAATAATTGCCCATACAGTCCACACGTCCTCAACAATGTACTCGTATGTATTTTAATCAAATCTCATCATCTCATCTAATTGTCATGATGATCGGTTGAGTAATCATGGCGTGAAAGCGTAACATTACAAACAATTAAACGAACGAACAAAAAATCATTCAAAATCGTTTTATTTAAGACACAGAAATCCACACATAAATTACATGGAACTAAAAAATATATTGTGTTAAATTAAATGAAAAAATGTTAGACAAAGCTCACTTTGGAATATACATAGAATGCAAAAGGTTTTGAGAATGTCTCAGATCAATCTAGAGGAAAAGATGGAACACTGCGTGATTTCTCGCTGAAGCCACTTTTTTTTCAATGTGTGTGCGTGGTAATGATGCCATGAAAAACATTTACAATAATTGCACGAAAACTAATATTAATTCCCAAACTCTACGTTAGCCATTTAAGTACACATAAGTGCATTTCGTACATTTAAGTGCACTATGCATATTTAAGTACACGAAATTATACCATAAACTAATGCACATAATGTCGAGGTAAGAATGACCAAGCGAGTAGCGTAGTTTTTTTGCGTCATGGTGTGAGTGTTGTGTACCTATACGACAGTAGCGTAGTTTTTGTATAGTTTTTGGCTTCACTTAGATCATACGCCGTGCGCCATCTTATTCTCTAGGTTGATCTGAGGAGGGTGTGAGGATATGTGAATGTTTGCTAGTTCTGTAGATGCAATTTATGATGATGAATGATAGATGAAATTGATGTAGTTTTTAGTTCCTATTATGCTGAAAGGCCACAAGGATGATGGATTTACTATTTTCAGCGGTGCGGTCACATAACAGTCCTAGTCGTGTTTCGGGATGTAGTCCGGTGTAGCCGTTCCGAAGACGGGTCTGAGCAGTAGCGCACTTGTAGCGCCTCACTCAACTGCCGTCTTTGTACTTCTTCACTCTACAAAACTTCAAGGCTAGAGTGAATAAGTAACTTTTAGGCCGTCGTGTTCCATCTTAGACCGTTGCTTAACATCAGGCGAGTTGGTGGTCAAACGACGACGTATTCAACATTAAAAAAAAAAAAACCAGAAACTGAGGTTAAATGTCCTCTGTCATCTTATAGATCTCTCTTAAGCCACTTGTAAAAGATACGGAGTTCAATTCTTAAACGCAGAGTTAACTCGTAGTGTAAGACGTGTTGTAATTCTTTGCTGCTAACCCTTTCGGGGAAGGACATGAAGATTATGTATTTGAATGTATTTGTGAGGAAAGTCTGGGTGAACTAAAATATGTAAATGTGTCCTACTGCGTAATAAACTATACTGTAACTATAACGATACGTGATCAGGCAATCAATAATATCCAACTAATTATGAAAGCAAAAACTATTCAAAGCAGAATAAACGTGCTATTGTGAATAATAAAAGTATTAATTTTGATTCATTGAGCACTCCCGAGAGATTCGTAATAGGTAGTAAAATTATGTAGTAATTTTACAGGGTTATCCTAAAAGGGCTATAACTGGCTGATAGGGTCTCATTGAACTAAAGTTTGTCTTGACGAACATTACAATTGTAAATCCAGAACTGAGTCTTTATATGTTCTACGAGCATCTTCACAATCGCTTGATCTTTTAAACCATAAAATATAATCGACTGGTGCCCTGAAATTCAACATTTTAATTCAACATAACGCAGGCCATCGCTCAGATTCAGCCGGTCGGTCAGATTCGCCGCTCAGATGTAGCAGAGTCATGGAAAATTGGACCTGTCGGGTTCGTGCCTCGGTTTGAAGCAGCGGTGGACTTTTAAACGATGTCATATTACATAAATAATGGCATTAATAGGCCTTTCGAATAAAAAAAAAGTTAAATCTCACACATGGCTTGTTTTATTCAATGTCAACATCGGCCCGTCCGACCAGAACTAGTCGTCTAAAAACTTTAATGTATTTAATTGAAATATACGCTTAATTGTTATTTTCTGATATTACGAAAAGAAACATCTGCTCTATAGAATATTCATTGGAACTCAAAAACATGTACGGATTTTTTTATATTTTTTTAAAATTTCAGAATAGGTACTAAATGAAAGTGATACATCTGAAGATGAAGCTTTATACTCTTTCGGCTCATCATACCCTTTACAAGTAATCTCGTATAGGCATGTAAGAATGATCAATGGCGGTCACGATTCAAACTCTCACTTTTTATGGGACTTGATATTTAATTTTACAAAATTGTTTCAAATGGACATAGTGTAAGTATTTGCTTGATTTCGTTTCCGATGAATCGTATAAAATATTAATTAATAATTTATGAGACGCAGCATGGGAAGGCTTCCCTCAAGGGGGACCGATGATCTGGTGAGGGTCGCGGGCAGCCGCTGGATACGGGCAGCGCAGGGCCGGTCGTTCTGGAGATCATTGAGGGAGGCCGGCGTCCAGCAGTGGACGTCTTCCAGCTGAAATGATGAAGATAATGATTTAGGAAGTATTTTGGTGAGTCTCATGACTTGCCAAAATACTTCCTACTACGGGCTAAACTACGGGCTATGTTGACTGCCTCGGTGGCTCAGTTGGTAGTGAACCTGCCGTCTGAGCGTGGGGGCGTGGGTTGGATTCCTACCTAGAGGAAACATTTATGTGATAAATGTTTGTTCTATGTCTGGGTGGTAATATCTATTTAAGTACATATGTATTTAATAATACATAAGCATGTGTATATCAGTCTCTGGCAGCCATAGTACAAGATTTGTTTAGCTTGGGGTCAGGCGACCGTGTGTGGAAGTGTCCCGAATTGATTATTTATATTTTAGCCTATTATTATTAGTATCACCTATGTTAAAAAAAAAAACTAAAGCATTTTTTCACTGTTTTAACTTACTTATCTCAAAGATTAAACATCATCAGCGTTTATTTTAATTTGAAAAAAAGTTTAAAAAAAAGAAAAAAAATTTTGCTAGAGTTGCAAAATTTACTTTCGTTTAGAAAACCTCCCGACTGTATCACTTATACACTCAAAATTTGTCATTGGTCACCAAAGCGATTACTTTCATAAAATTTGTAACGGAAGGATCCGTAATAAATAATATGAAAGTTTTAATGTAATGTCCGATAAATAAATGTAAATGAATCTCATTACCCGTTGTGGGTAGATATTCCGTGGAAAGCTTCCAGTTCTGCACCTGACCTACCATTGACCACAATTAGTGATGTGCCTAACAAGACTACACGCACGGCTGCAAGACTTGATGGACTGTTTTCATTTTTAACCCACGACGCAAAAACGATGGACTGTTATAAGTCTGACATGTATTGTGTGTGTGACGAAAAATTAACTAGAATGCTTAAGTAGGTATTTCAAATATGTCATTGATAGATAATTTTTATTGAGCATAATTATTATAACAGACTATATTGACAGAATCTTCAAGCAATATTAGTCTATAAAATTTTGAAAGATATTCTATAAGATTTTTGTATTTGATATTAGACAAAATTGCCCAAAGCCCAGTCTCATACAATACTCTTAATAGTTGTAGATTAATTTATTAGCTTGTGTCTATCATCGAGCCTACACACCTAAGTCACTGCCCCTGGGCGTCGAAGTCGACTAGTCGGGCTTGATGTCCTATAAAGTACGGCCGCTGACTTCAAGAAACAAAGCCACCAACATCATTTAGACCGCTGTTAGCGACTTTAGAATGTAAACACATGACTAGCACAGATCTTAGGGCCACTTGGAGATGCTCGGTCTATCCATTTAACTCGTAGTTAGCTGCTCATTAGAGGTTTGACTGCCTCGGTGGCTCAGTTGGTAGTGAACCTGCCTTCTGAGCTTGGGGGCGTGGGTTCGATTCCCACCTAGGGCAAACATTTATGTGATGAACATTTGTGTTTGTTCTATGTCTGGGTGTTAATATCTATTTAAGTATGTATTCAAAAATATATATGTATTTATATCAGTCTCTGGCAGCCATAGTACAAGCTTTGCTTAGTTTGGGGTCAGGCGACCGTGTGTGGAAGTGTCCCGAATTTATTATTATTATTCAAAGATATTTATTTATTATTATTATTATTAAACTCATAAATCGTCTTGCTCCTCCATAAGTTGGAAGCTCACCTTCAGCTAACTCAATATTAAAATAACATTTGTAACATTTCAACCCTGAGCTAATTAACCATGCGTGAATTTTTTCCATCTTTTTTGTAAGTGAGCCTAACAGGGGGGCTATCCCTGCGCGTGAGATGAGATGAGATTTTATCTTGGTCACTCTCACACCTATGACGTTTCAAACGAGAGCAACAAGGACGAAAACAAGTGAGATGAAATCTCAAATCTCCGAATAGGGCCACAGATCTTGTTTTCTAATTCAAAGACAGGCTTGCGTTTGAGAGCCATCTCACCGCATCACTAGCCATTAATTCATCGAACCACTTAGGTACATAGTTGCATTCCCGCGTGCCTCGAGGTACGAAGGGTAATTAGAAAGTCTAATTAATCTTACTACTATTGAAGAATCTAGGATGCTTCCTTGCATATTCACAAGGAATACTTACACAGGTTATTAATATATAGGTAGATCATACTTTAGATGGTCTCATATACATTTTAACGAAATCTGTCTAGCAGTTTTTAAAATATCCACAAAAGTGAAAAGATTGTTTACATGGATGACGGGAAAACGGTTTTTAAAGCTTTATTCTTTCTTTAAGAGCTAATTAATGTCAGACAGACATACGATGATCGAGATGAACATACGATGTTTGAGGCCCCATTTTGTTAGCTCTGGTATTTTTTTGAATTTTCAATTTTTATTCGCATTTCGAGTTTGTCCTAGTTTTTTAAAAAGCAAAAAAGTAAAATTTAGCACAAGGAGAAATGGAAGCCCACTCGATTGCGCATAGGTATACCAAGTTTTTAAGATTTTCATGTAGTTTTTGGTGTGCAATAAAGTAATATTGTATTGTATTGTAACCAGGTATAGATGATGAATGAATTTTACAAAATTAACCATTTACTTAGACGGATAAAATTATAACGAAAAATTGTTATTGAGTTTAGAAAACTCGGACCCCATAATAATAAACATGTATAGCCTCGGAATAGCAATGCGGTGTTTTGTCTTTTCATTCTTTTAATTTTTTAACTCGAGCGATAAAGACAAGACATGATTTTTTCCGAGGCCAAGCTATTTTTTACCCATACTCTGGCTTTCATCATTGTTATAATTTTGTACCCATTTAATACATAAGTAACAAAAAACATAAATTAACTTCAACTTCTCAAGCTCCTTCTACATTATTTAACATTTTCAAAAAATACATAACCAAAACAGTTCGAGTTCTGTTCGTAACCGGTCCACAAGTATTTCTCTCAGTGAGAGTCGGAACTCCGTAAGTACTTCAAAATGGGCAGTAAGTCGTCATCATTACACGAAGAGTTATATAACTGAACGCGTGCGCTGCTATTCATACCGTCTCATGGGCGGAGAGTTCAAAAACATCGTTGGAAACATACGGGTGAAAATTTGGCGAGCTAGTCGGGCAATGTTGCTGAGCAAAATGCTTGGTGCTAATGAGATTACTTCTAAATGTCGAATTAATTATAGCTGTGAAACTGGAAATGATCTCTAGCTGAAATATCTAAATCTGACTAAATACATCATTACCTCGTTAAACAACAACGATTACTAACTAGTGGTATGAGCTAAAGAAAATTAAAAAAAAAGATTCATACCCGCCGTTTTGAATTTTGGAAATTCAAAACCTGGTCACACATTTCTAGAGAATCGGTTGAGTAATGCGACCTGTAGAGCAAGACAGCCGGACAGATGCTCGCCGGATGGACATACAAATAGCATTTTTTGCCGGAGCAGAAGCAGAGTAGTTTCGCTCGTTAACGTTCGCTTGGTCAATATTACTAACCACACTAATACTACTCCCACTTATATTTAAAAAGGCCAACGTTTGTAAGTATGTGAGGTGTGTTACTTCTTCCGGCTTAAATAAATGGATTGACTGGGATAAACTTCAAAACGAAAATAGCTTATATCATGGATTATGCTACTTTTCAACATCGACTAACACCGCGGGTAGCAGCTGGCAATAAAGATGCAAAAGTTTCTGAGTTTTTGTGTTAAGTAGTTCGTTATTTTTTACGGTCAAATTGATTGTTGGACAGATATGGGTGTAATTCGCAAAGAAAATAGCATTAGTACTGTATATTTAACACATTGGTAACTTATTAACCGCCAGTAACATCGCAGTGCGAAATATAAAATAAATTTAATTAAAAAGAAAAACTTGCTTCACCCATTTCTCAATCATGTTTTTTTATTCCACATTTTAATATTATACTTAATATATCCTTAACTTAGTTTTAAATACTTAATAAAAAAAAATTAGTTGCCCAACAATTTGGCCCACATGCTCAGCAACTGGTTCACCAGAAAATGTGCCCGTGTATCTAACGTACAGGTGCTGCGCAACACCGTCTGCATCGTGATCACTTTCACAGACCACACGCATAAATTACACTCTTTTATTTGAGTTTACTCAGATTTTAGAAAAGTGTAAATAGGTCAGACTATTTTTCTGCTTTAGTTTAGTTAGATGCTAATTTGACCTCTTTTTAGTAAAGAGTTTTGTGTTACGACTCACTCTAGGTGGCAGCACTGAGACGTCAGGTCCAATGACCTGTTAAAACATTTAAGTAAACATAGAATAGTTGCCAAAGAAATATCAAAATAATTTTCAAAAATTTTAAATTTAGCCGACCAATTGTTAAAACAAAATTATCAGACAAATTTGAAACTGCTTATGCGTGACGTGACTATATTATGCTATAAAATATGAATAATTCAGTACAGTTTGACACTACACAGTTAGAGGCTAGATATTTTAATATACTTAAATAATTACAACACATCATCCTTGCCTTCTTCATCTTTGCTTTTCATCCTACTAATATTATAAACGCGAAAGTTTGTAAGAATGGATGGATGGATGTTTGTTACTCTTTCACTCCAGAACGGCTGAACAGATCTGGACGAAATTTGGCACAGAGATAGATTATAGTTATAAATATACTTAGGATAGGATACTTTTTAACCGCGGGTCAAACCGCGGGGCGCATCTAGTATTAAATAAAGTATTCTAAAAACAATATGGGTTAATTGTATTACTAAACAGACGAAGAACTTTAGTGTGAATGGCTTTAGAGGTAAAGGACGACTGAAAAAGGTATTAATGAAATGATGAAATGCCGCGGATGTCGTAGTGTGTGTGTGTGTCTGTCTGTTTCATCGTAGCTCCTGAACGGATGAACTGATTTTGATTTTGTTTGTTAGTCGGGAGTGTTTAAAGAAAATCTTTGTTTCGGGACTATGTTTGAAGAAAATCGGTGTTGGATTAATCAAAAATTAAAATAAAAAGTTTCATACAAACTTCAACCCCCCCTCACCCCTTCCTCGTTTAAGGATGGAAGGAAGGAAGTTCCTTAGTGGAGTTTCTTCGTTTCTACACTACACGCAGACCACACTCTTCAAATTTCATGTCCCTAGTATCAGGTGTTTAGGCTTAGGCTGTGTATCACTCAATCAGACAGGACTTTGAATTTTATAGTTGTAAGAATAGATTTCAGTATTTCCTTAATTCAGTATTATACACATTTTAGGACAGAGCTGCGCAGCTTTTTTTTAGCTGTCCTCCACTATTGTTCCCCCGATCTTTCCGGGGCCCTTTTTTTTAGGTTTTAAATTAAAAAAACTTTTTTTTTTACATATCTTTATCGTATTTAATATATTTATAGTAGTATTTTTGTTCTTTTGTCCATGTATTGATAACAATTTATAACATTTATTTTAATCTGTATATAGTTGTAATTTTTTTAATATTTTTATTTGTAACTTAACTTTGGTTAACTCGAAGTTTTGCATGTCTAATAAAAAAATCTATTCGTGCATGAAATCTATCGGAAAACGGAAGGAAACATGCATGCGTGATGTTAGGCAACCATAATTAGACATTCGTAACTGAACGAAGATTCTAACAGCGCAGAATAATGAAAACAGAAAATTGCTTGAACATGTTCATGTCCATTTACTTAAATAATCTACACTCTTGAAATAGTTTTTTAAGTCAAGTTAGTAAGTACATATAAGTTAAATTTACCTATATATAAAAGAAGTAAGCAAGCATAAGTGAGCCAAGCGTCCACGCTTCAGTTTCGACAATATATATATTTTGTATGTAGAATAGGTCGACGTTTGACCACCAACTCGCCTGATGTTAAGCGACGTTGTTGTCTAAGATGGAGCACGACGACCTATAAGGTACTTATTCACTATAGCCTTGAAGTTTACTAGAGTGAAGAAGTACAAAGACGGCAGTTGAGTGAGGCGCTACAAGTGCGCTACTGCTCAGACCCGTCTTCGGAACGGTTACACCGGACTACATCCCGAAACACGACTAGGTCATTTCACGGCATGGCTTTCAAATGTTGGATTTCCGTTATAATTTCTGTCTGGATCTCTGTTTGCCTCTACAGGTCGCTTTTCTTAATTGCCTTGACATTTTGCGAGCAGGTTCAAAAACTATATAGCATGTTTTTGTCGAGTAAAATCTACTATATGAAAATAAGTCGGGTTTTCTTTCCTGACGCTATAACTCCAGAACGCACGAATCGATTTCCACGGTTTTGCATTTGTTGGAAAGGTCTCGGACTCGGTGAGGTTTATAGCAAAGAAAATTGTTTAAAAAAAAAGTACGGTTCCTATGGGACCGCGGGTGAAACCGCGGGGCGCAGCTAGTTCTGTATAATTATTTAACCAGCTCACAATATTTCACGAGAACTGATTGAGGAAGGCGACCGGCAGAGGAAGACAGACGCCGACAAGCTCACAGAGTCAATAGTAATTACATTAAAGGTGCCCGACTACGATAGACTTAGACTACGATAGACTAGATAGGATTGGTACTTTTGAGTATTATACGTAACATGAATATTAATCTATAACAATTTAGCAATCAATGAAAAATCAAAATGTTAAAATTTCAACTCATTACTTAATTTAATTCTGTTGTTTTATGCTCGCTAGTGATTAATTAACTTGTTATTAAAATGCTCCTAGACATACATAATATTGGAAATTAATATATATAGATCTGTTTTAAGTTCACAAAAATTTTGTACTATTTTATTAATTTCTGTAATGTGTGTTATGAATAAATAAATAAATAAATAAACCATAATAGTCTCAAGATTAAAAATCTACTAGCTTCGCCCCGTGGTTACGCTCGCGTTTAAAAAGTAGCATAACATAATATAGTCACGCATTTCCCCCGAAGGGGCTGGCAGAGGTGTAATACAACACCCACACTTCACCAGACGATATTCAGTCCCAAATGTGACAGGGGCGAGCCTGTCGTCATACACCGGGCTCCAATCATGTAGCACACATACGAGTACAATACGCACATATTATGCTCACACATTGAACAAATTGGTGCGTGCCGTCGGCTGGGTTTGAACCCGCTCCCTCTGGCTTGAGAGTCGGGCCTTCTCCTAACTAGGCTGCCATCGCTTTTTTAATTTAATTATTTATTCGCCAAAAAGTAGCATGTGTGACAATACAGAGTAAAAGCAATTTCCGATCCGAATAACATCCAAATCCTTTGCTTAGTTTGAGCGTAAGGAAGTACACAATCTTAAGCATTCGTAATATTAACGTGATTCGCTATGATCTATGAAGTCAAAAATCTTACAAAAAACCTCCAGAATATAGATAAGATTTATAAAATCAAAATTCCGCTCAAACTGTTTTCAGTTTAACTATGTATACATAAGTATATAAACTCTACTACCTAATGTTGGCAAAATCAATCGATTTAATTGCCACCTAATTTGAACTAGGCCTACCAGCAATCTAGTTATTCTACTTGATAGTCAAACTAAAGCTAACCTTAGCATTAAACACCAATAAAATAATCGGCCACAAACGAAAGTCGATCAAGATCGAATAATCGAATGATATATATTCGATGTGCATCAAATTAAGTCGATTGTTAAAACGTGAGAGAAAATACCTTAAGTTATACACGTACTCGTACGTACCTAGTAGGAACCACAAGTAATTTTGATTGGCTGTACCGGACGTAGGTAATTACTAAATGGAAACTGCAATCGCTAAAAGCTTTTCGCCCTAGGGACGGAAATCCGCTAAAGCTGTATCCTACTTCTTATCCTGTAAATATTATAAACGCAAAAGTTTGTAAGAATTGATGGATGGATGGATGTTTGTTACTCTTTCACGCCAGAACGTCTGAACAGATCTAGATGAAATTTGGCACAGAGATAGATTATAGTCTAAAATAGCACTTAGGATAATTTTAATCGCGTGTGAAACCGCGGGGCGCAGCTAGTAAAGCTATAAATAGATTAGATTAGCTCTAAGCAGACGTTACAATCTAGCTACAGCTAATCGACCGAGCGAGCGTTAGTGAGCGAAGCGTCTTTGCTTCAGCTTCGACAAAAATGCTTTATTATCTCCGAATTCTGTCTGGATCTTTGTCTTCCTCTACAGGTAGCAGTTTTTTACCGATTCTCTTGAAACTTTGCGCGTAGGTTCGTTAATTATTTAGAACTTTTTTGTCGAGGCAGATTTAGAATTAAAAAAAAAAGATTCTGAAAAATTATCGAACCGGCTCACAAAATTTCACGAGAATGGGTTGAGGAATGCGATCTGTATAGGAAGTCAGACGTCGGCCGCGAGGTCTACAGCTCAGAGAGCCACTAGCCAGTCTAGTTGACAAAATTACATCTTGTGTCATTTTACCGTTTTGTCAGTGTTCAGTTACAAATGCAATACAAATACAAATAATTTTATTTTCAAAATGTACATTATCCAACACAAACAACTTATTCTTAAATATTTTCAAATTTCCCCTAAGTTAAATTAGTGTTGCTTGTGGTCCCTGCACTAGGTATGAATACCTAATTGTTTGCATATTTGAGCTTATTTCGTTCAGCTTAAAGTCATTCACATAACGCCGAGGAGGTGATTAGAAGACGCCCAATGACCGCCTTTTTTTATTGTTTCGGACACTTTTATCAGGCGTTTGCTAATCAATACTCAATACTCAATAATTTATTGCTTCCATTATGGTACATGCAGTTCTTAAAGGTAAATCACATAAAATTGTATCACATAATGACCCTGATAGGGTATGGAAACATTTTTCGGACTGGATTTATTCTATTAAATGTTTTTGTCAGTTAAGAATTCGACTAGAGTATAAAAACATTTTTTGATCCAAATAGCTTTTAGCGTTTTAAAAATTTGACTGGCAGAGGTGTACAACAACTCTGCACTTCGCCGGACGATATTCAGTCCCAAATGTGATAAACAATACGCACTTATGTTCATACAATGAACAAATTCGTGCGTGCTTTCGGCTGGGTTGGAACCCGCTTCCTCTGGCTTGAGAGGCGGCCCTTCTCCGACTAGGCTATCATCGCTAATAATAAATAATAGGGACATTTCAATTCGGCCATAATGATAATTTTATGTACGGTAAGTGAATTATAATTCCCAATTGTTTTAAGATTAAAAAGAACCAGTATAATTGAATTCACTTTATTTTGGAACATTTTTAAAAACGTTCAAATTAAAATGATACAACAGCGTGAATAATCGATATTGCCATGTGTAAAGTCGATTAAATCTGAATTGCTCTGATACAATAACTTTCATCTGTGTTTCGGTGATTATTTAATTCTATATCTTTAATCTGTTCTCTATCGTATGATCACTAAAATCTGCTTTAAAAAATAATTAACAAGTTAAATATAAACATTTTGATTTCTTATCCACGAGTAGGTAATTAGGTACCTACTTCAGGAAAATAGGGTGCTTAAATGAAGGCAAGATTAAAATTTATTTTTACTTTTTCTTCATTAATACAAAAGAACCATTGTTATATTACTAAAGTCGAAACATGAATACACAGCAATAGTATAGCGCTGCTGACTAATAAACGCCGTATAGCCTCGCAAAAGTTATTCAGTGCTTTGTCTTTTTCGATTGAGATAAAAATTTAAAATAAAGAAGAAGACAAAATACTGAATAACTTTTCTGTGGCTATACAACGCTTATATCCTTTTTTTTACTCACCCCTGACAACGGGCTCGTGATATTCTGTGGTAATGAAAAGATTTGATGTGGTTGAGTAAACTGATTTACATTGACGAACCATGATCTCCCTCCCTCATATCTTAGATATCCCTTGACTTGGGTTTTGATGAGTAATTAATTAAATTGAATTTTAATGAGGACGCTGCGTCCGAAATTTTATACGAGTCGTGAACAAGAGAGAGAGTGAACATTTTTTTTTTTTTTTTTTTTGGATGACTCTATGCTGTTGGCCACTGAGGCCTCGACAGCGTACCGGGCATTAGGCAAGCGCAGATGGCGCAGGGCCTCAAAAATGCTTACAAACTATGGGCGACGAGCGCAAGGGCACCTCTGAGGTACGGCCTCGGCTTGGGCTGTCGCCGAGGGAGGGGCGTCGAATTGCCCTGGCAGCCCAGAAGGGGCTTGCTCTAGGGCCCTAACGGGGACGGTTGAAGTTAAGGTTAAAAACAAAATAAATTATTATTAACAATGACTCGACCGCCTTGTTCGGAAAGGGAACCTCACCTCAGAAGAACAGGCAAGAAACTGAGGGGCGAGAGTGAAAATTAAGTGTTGCTACTATATAAACCAAAAATATTGACATTCGTATTCGATTAAAACAGATTATAACAACATGTTGATTTTCAATTAACAAAACGTATACTCAAAAATTATGACGATCGCATGAGGTATCTAGAAAACGTTACAAACAAACAAACTCACATACATAATACTAGGTAAGGTTCAAGATTAGGATTTGTAGTATTGTAGACGAATAGTAGACACCATAATTATAAATCACGCGAATCAATTCAGGTTTCCAAACTGGCTCCATGATCGATCATGACGCAACCGTTGCGTCAGACAGACCGGACTTCCGAACATTTGCTTACCTACTTACGTAGGATTCTGTAACCAATGCATGTTTTAACACTATAGAATTTAATTAAATAGTTTTTGCAGAACACGACAAGTGTGGTAATAAATAATTGACGAGCGAAGCGATTTCTTGGAGTCTACTGAGATATTTGGCATTTGTTTGTCCAATGATATAATAATATTTATAACATAATAAATTCGGGACACTTCCACACACGGTCGCCTGACCCCAAACTAAGCAAAGCTTGTATTATGGCTGCCAGAGACTGATTTACATACTTAAATATTTTTAAATACATAGGTACTTAAATAGATATTAACACCCAGACATAGAACGAGCACTTATGTTCATCACATTAATATTTGCGCTAGGTGGGAATCGAACCCACGCCCCCAAGCTCAGAAGACAGGTTCATTACCAACTGAGCCACCGAGGCAGTCTTATACGTTGATCTTATCTTCATGAAGTTTTGCAAGCAAGTATAATTTAATACAACTGTTAATTTCGAGCTGATGAGAGCTAGAATTGAGTTTTGGAGTTACGTGAAATCTCCGTCCGAGGCAAACTACTAGTTAATGATACAACAAAGGATATTTGTTCAATTCATCAAAAAAATTCGCAGAGAGAGAAAAAAAAACAGAGCTGCTAACCCGAATCCAATTTTTCGAATGGCAATCATTATCGGAAGCACGAGGAATTGAAATTTTTCGCGTTGGATGATGAATTTTTAAAAAATCCATCTTGATTGTGAATAAAGTGACCTTTTGACCACAAAGCGCGTGTTTTCTTTTTAAGTGCCTTATTACGTGTGAGTGAGAGTGTGCTGGCTGGCATCCTCGCGGTGTATTACTATGCCAGTTCAAGATGTCAAGTATAAATAGACATTATTTCTATGCTCCCAGGTACCTTACATTTTACTAAACAACTTTTGTTTCAAAATTATTCCATCTCATTTAAGCCGCGTAAAGTAATCTGCATTTAGAACCCTAATTTAAAAAGCACTAAAAACTTGGCTAAAAAAGGAAATACAACGCAGTCAAATAAAAACCTGATCGCGAACTGATGTCAATGACATGGGAAGTGCAAAGATTCTGCAATATCCTAAAACCAATAGCAATTAATGTCTTTGGAATAGGTACAATAAAAATTGTGTATAAGAATCTGGTCATGTCATAGCAATGTGCCACAGAATATAGCCTGTTGACAGACTGTATCCATTCTTATTTAAAAGCTTGGCAGTTAAATTGTCTATGATCGTCCAGTCAGCCATTTCATGGTATACTCCATATACTCCGCCAGTCAGTCAGCCAGCTATTTTGAGTCAAAAATGGTTACGGGGGCAACATATAGTGGCGTTAATCGATGCTTAAGCAAGACCGAAATAAGCCATTTACAAATAGTTCATATAAAATTATTAAATACATCATGAGCCATTCCTTAATACTAGCTAAATTTTGAGACTGCCAAATCAAGTCAAAATGTCAAGGGAGAGTGTAAGTTAGGCCCTTCAATTAATACGAAACTCGTAAGAGACGATACTTCAGTCAGTTAGTAAACCTATTACAATGTTCGCTATTCAAGGTTTTACATTATTTTATTTTATTTTTACATTTCAAATCAACCAATGACCTTACAATAACAGAATAGTAAATTTAATATATTTATTATTCTAAAAAGTAATTTAGAGGGAGACACTTCTTAAGTTATGCTACTTAAATAAAAAAAATTTGTAGCACACACCGCTTAGAATGTAAGAAATTAATGGTCTGCTACACGATCAACAACCACAGCCCCGACAGAGGAGACCTTGATTGAGCTGTATCAAAATTGGTTGTAAACCGCCTTCCACACGGTAGTAAACCAAAGTCACCTCTGTCGGGACGCGGTTGTCGTTCGTGTTGCAGGCCCATTAGGAGATGCGACGAATACGGCACGTATCGCAATACTAGTAGCAGATGCGTAGGATACCAGGAGCGAAGTGTGCGAATCACCATACAAATGTTTTTGAGATACTCCTCGGCGACTCGTCGTTGAGACTCGCGTAGGATACTAGTAATCTGTAAGTATCGTAATGTAAGTAGAGTCTTAGTTGTAAGTAAGATGCTTAACCGCCGCACTCAAAGACGTTTATAATTAGGTATTTACTTAAACTATCACTGAGTAAAGATTTCCTATGGAAATGTAGCCCTTAGTGAAGTCGGTTTATGTAAATAAATTAAAACGTTTCTGAGTGCAGCGCCGACGGTAAGAGAATTAGTAATGTTGCACAGAATTTTAAAACTGTTTTTGAAGTTATACTTCTTTTAGCGCGATAGAGAAAAATGATGAGAGTGAATTTTTACGATGCGCGCGCACACCGACACCTAAATTCTACATCGTCAAGTTAGTTCTAGGTGGCATGAAAGTTGATAACTATGTTCAAGTTGTATATTCTAGTATTTTTATATTTAGAACACGTGTTTCGTAAGAGTACAATTAAACAGTGAATAAATAAATATTATTTAGGTGTTTTTATTAAATCAATTTCAAATACGACGGTAATAGTATTTACTAATAATTTATTAGTATATCTATATAGATTGAATATTAGTGATAAAACTGATTTGAATAAACTGTTTTGAGTGCATTTATAGATTTGAGGTCAAGAAGTATAACTTCCAACGCGTGTACATAAGTACACACATTCTTTTTTTTTAGGTTCAGGTTGTTACAGAAACTGCTAGTTGCCGCCAGATTAATATCGTCTCGTTTCTAGGTATTGACCGAGGAAGCAAGGTCTCGGGCCGTATTCAGGAACGGTGCTTTGTCGTGAATCTCGATTTTAAACTGTCATAAAAACATTTTTAAATCGAGATTCAAGTCTGAGCGTGGTTTAAGCATGCGAGCTTCAGAGTATTCTGGGGCAACTGGGGAACTTGACATTACTGCCTAAAAATGGTGGCAAATTTACATTAACCTGTATTGTTTAAGTATTTTCCAACAAAAAAAACTCTATGTTAAACTATACACTCAAAAACAAAGGCGCAATGGGCGGTCTTATCGCTTATCGCGGTTCCTTTATATGTTTGACGATACTCGAATACCGTTGATCCGATCTCAATGAAGTTTTGTAAGCAAGTAGTTCACGTAAATACAACTTTTCGAGCCAAATCGCCCAAGAGGTTGTGAAGTATGTGAGGTCTCAGTTTGAGACCACCAGCAGACCGAGTTCGAGAACACCAGTAAGTATTAAATTTCAGTCTTAAAAATTTCAATTTTTTTTCGACACTAGCTGTTACCCGCGACTACGTTCCTGTTTATTCAGAAAATAGTATCCAAAAACCTTCCTCGTGAAAGACTG
Organism: Peribatodes rhomboidaria; assembly: GCA_911728515.1. Lineage (NCBI taxonomy): Eukaryota > Metazoa > Arthropoda > Insecta > Lepidoptera > Geometridae > Peribatodes > Peribatodes rhomboidaria. The sequence goes on from OU452190.1 coordinate 8,991,591, forward strand.
TAACGATTTATTAAATTTCACATATAAATAAATTCGGGACACTTCCACACACGGTCGCCTGACCCCAAACTAAGCAAAGCTTGTACTATGGCTGCCAGAGACTGATATACATACTTAAATATTTTTAAATAATAGATATTAACACCCAGACATAGAACAAACACAAATGTTCATCACATAAAATGTTTGCTCTAGGTGGGAATCGAACCCACACCCCCAGCTCAAAAGGCAGGTTCACTACCAACTGAGCCACCGAGGCAGTCATCATAAAGATCCGTATAGCAGTTTAACCGTAAAAAGCTTAGAAACAGACAGACATCCAGAGTTACTTTCAGTTTGATAATATTAGCGTAGATTTAGATTAGAAAATATCATGATCTTCAAACACTAAACTTGTCTGCGCTATAAGATATGTGTAAAAGTTGCTGGTTTCTTGATGGTAAGCATGATTTTATTATTTTGTTATAAGGTACTTACGCACTAGATACTAAATGGAGTTAGCCGCAACGCGGTCAGCCGTCTAGTGGAACGCAATCAAAATTATGTATGAGATAATTATCATTTTAGAAAAATATGTTTTTTTTTAAAATATTTTTTATAAATACAATAGGTTGGCGTTTGACCACCAACTCGCCTGATGTTAAGCGACGTTGTGGTCTAAGATGGAGCACGACGACCTATGAGGTACTTATTCACTCTAGTCTTGAAGTTTTGTAGAGTCAAGAAGTACAAAGACGGCAGTTGAGTGAGGCGCTACAAGTGCGCTACTGCTCAGACCCGTCTTCGGAACGGTTACACCGGACTACATCCCGAAACACGACTAGGTCATTTCACGGCATGGCTTGGTCCGGTGGGTGGTAACTAGCCACGGCCGAAGCCTCCAACCGGACCAAGCCATGCCGTGAAATTACCTAGACAGTCGTGTGTTGGGATGTAGTGAAATATATACACATGAAATATGACACAACCCGACCCGTACTGAACTAACGTAGTGGTGGTATAGCCTATGGTAGACAACGGCTCAATATAGGGTACCTACATTGTGACCTACCCTCGATGTAGGGTAGGTCAGTGCCCCTGCTCTGGGACGTAAAAGACTGTAATGATTATGCGCGACTTGATCCAATAAAGATCTTTTTTATGGTTATATGGGTCTTCGTTTGACCACAACATACCTGATGGAAAGTGATGATGTGGTCTAAGATGAAGGATGCATGCCCATGAGGTGCCTGTCTCAAACTTTAAGGAAAGGGTATGCATTTGTAAGTATATTTTTTCTGTAGTTGTTCAATGATATCTTCCGTCATTGATCTGATGTTCATGAAATTTTGTAGCGTAATTCTTTCGTATTTGTTAGTTACTTTCGGTTTTAAAGATGCAATATCATTGCTTTTTTTTCATACTACAACGGAATTGGCATGCGCTTGGCCACTGACTTGCCTGATTACGTGAAGACGTAACAGGAGCCCTACTCCTACCAGTCGAAATATGTTTTGGTCGTTGTCTCTCTCGTTTGAAGAGTCATAGGAGTAAGAGTGACCAAAAAACATCTCGACCGTGAACAATAGGCTGATCGAAGGTATGACACGCTTGCCTAGGCAATACCTATTCACTTTTTAAGTAGCAATCAAAACTGAAATTCGTACCTTACATTACTCAAATTTGAATGTCATAAGTAAACACTGAATGCGTAGAAATGGTAATGGAGGAGGCACCATTCAGATTCTGAATGAGTAATCAAACAGCTCCAGCGTACTCTATGTGCGAGTGCGCACTTATGTCGTGATTCGAAGGTTTAGACAGGACAGGAGAAAATATTGGTACGGTTTTTTATGTTTTATCATCATCAACAACTCGGCTTAGGCGGCGACTTACCAAAGTCACCAACTCAATATGTCAACTATACTGTAGGCCATCACTCCATTTTGGTAGAGGTCAATCCAGCCAGTGTCTAAGGTTGAGTTGTTTAAATTCTCTTTGAAGTTGGTAGGGGCTGATTCACCCACTTTTTTTTTAACCACTGCTGAGAACAGGTTTCTTTAGCGAGCCATCCTTTTCGGTACCTTTTTTAATTAGTACAAAGGATCTACTCGTACATTACCTACAATAAAAACATGCTTGATACCTATACGTAAACTGTTTTTTTTTTTATCTCGATACGTATACAAGATTCTCCGTTTCCTTACTAAGTATATATTATACATTTATTTATTGATTACTTTAATTTTGTTTTCTAGGCTTAGTAGGTATTCGATGCATAAATAAGTTACTGACGTTAATTTTGATGATTTTTGAAATTGAAGAAGTCTTAAATTATCTCCGTTTTTTGCATGTTTTGTCATGATGATTAGAAAAAGATGGCACTATTTAAAGCTATTATGTTTTATTTAGATTATAACATAACAGTGTATAGAATGCCGCATGATTTTTTTTCAAATGACACATCATGAAGATTTTTTGCTTACATTCTCGATAAGCTAACCTGTTCCACAAAAACTGTCTTATCTTTCAGCTTTTTTTGTTGTCGGAACAACATAGCATTGATTATTTCATAGATTAGCCTAAGAGCAACTGTTTAAACATACTATCACTCCGTTTAATTAGGGCATTAGTTACCAACGAACTATCTGACCAAAAAAAAAGCATAAAATCACTCTCTTATTTAAAGTAATTTGTGACAAAAGTTACTCCAAAATTTAACTGAACTTACTAACAAAATGGCCTACCGCGTATCGCTCAACGAACTCTGCTACAGTTGCCGCCGTGTCTAAAGATTCACAACCCACCAGGAGTACCACATCGCGTGTACGCACATTTTGGCGGGACCCACCTGAAGGGGGGGTACCCTGAATAAAACTACTGTACAGCCAATCCAGCCCGCATTCCAGTCGCATCCACCAAGCTAGCACTGTCCTAGCACTGTCCTACCTGGCTCCACCATGAAGACGTTTTTAATATTAGTCTGTGCGGCCGTCGTAGCCTGCAAACCTACTGGAGACGAAGATCTGGTTGGATCCGTGCTAGGAGTGGTCAAAGGCTGTTCTGAAGAAGACGTCTCTTTGTGCTTAAAGGTGTGTTGTGAAGTGTTTTGGAGATTTGTGCGGTTGTGAGGTTTTTCTTTGATGAAAAATTTCGATTTTCATGTTGCTGGAGTTGAGGTTTTCTGGGTTTGTGTTGTTGGGGGTTTAAGCTAATTTCAAAGAATTACTTAGGCTTCGACCGAAGTGCACCGAAAATTAACATGATAATTAAATTTTTAACGGTCTGTTTTTGATAGCTATTCAATTAGTAACATGTCAACGATGGGCGGTTACACAAATAATTGCCGTGTTAAATTTTTGTGAAAATACGAGAATCATTAAGTCGGTTACTTACTTATGGCTTAAGATTCAATCGTATTTGGGGTCAAACAATGTTAGTTTTCTGAACAAGTGTGTATTTAAACTTAATTAGGAGAGGGCTAAGTAATTCAGTTTTTGAAACTTATTTCCGAGACACAATAATATGATAGCAAATAAAATAAAATGGAAATAAAAAAAAAACATCAAACACTTAATAAATCCATACTAACAAGAAAAAAAAGTGTGTAGTGAAACTTCTATGAGCTTTTAATTTGAATAAAACTTTGCATAAAAAGTTTTCTGCGATAATGATTTGATGTTAATTATTTTTTAAAACAGAGTTTACTTAATTACTTTTTATACAAATATTTGTTTATCCGACTTCAGATATTTTATGTTTTGAATTACTTCAGATTGAAGTTTTTCAGTTATTGAGGCCAACAATGAAGTATTTTATGATAATTATTTATTTGCATTTTTTTTAATGTAGAGGTAAGACATTACATCAGTTTCAGTGCAAAAACTACTAAGAATACGAATTTGCTATTATTTTAGTGATATCTTAATTTTATGAAACACCTCAATTAATTCCTAATAGTTTATTAAAACTAAGCATTAATCTCAAAACCGTCAAACGACAATGATAAATAATTAATTGCATGTCATAATGAATACTAATGTTCATCAAATTAATTATACTAAGCATCAGAATCCGTAATGATTGCCCGTGGCTATCTATCTTAAAGCTGGACATTAATTGTAATATAATTTGAGATGGGTATTTAAAAAATTGATTGGCATGAACTTAACAGTTAAGGTCAAGTATGAACTTTACCGTATAAGAAATATCTGGGCGTTTACCATCAGAGGGAAAAATTTCTAGTCTTGTCATTAAGAACGGAATCATTTTTTTTTGTTTTAATAAACCCAAGGGTAGTTTCTTATAATTTTATTGTCATGCTAGCTATTTGATCATAGCTCACCAGATGATAAATGACGATATGATTTGAGATGGTAGTTATGCCTAACCAGAAATGCAATGTTAACTAGCTCTCAATTGAGTGTAGTGCAAGTTTTTTTTTCTTTATTAACTTGATACTCAGTCATACGAGTATTGAGTAACAATTAATTCACTTCTTTGTTGTCGATTTTTTTTTTTTGATAAAATAATAGGCTTGTATTTGGTCGCCATCTCAGCTAATTTAAAGCAACGACAACGGCCTACGATGGAGTATTCTTGCCTAAAAGACCCAAAATACAGTTTCTAACTTAAATTTTTTTGTTCACAGGAAAGAGCTCTAAAATACGTAGAAAACATCAACACGGCGCGTGAAGTCAGCATCACAGACGGCATCAGTCTTCTAGGCTCTGGATCACCAAGGTCTGCCAGGTCTTACGAGCCTCTGGCTGAGGAACCAAAGGCCAGGGAGAACCAAGTCGAGAACAGACTTATTGATGCTGCTGCAGACTTTCTGGAGAACCATGTGATCCAGCTGAGGATGCCGAAAAGCACCGTGGAAGATGTAAAGAGATCTTTGGAGGAAGGTCAGTATTTCTTGGATATTCTGTCAAGATAATAACAATTTTTCACTGTACGAGCGCGAAGCACGAGCCAAGCGCTTCGATGTATCTGGTCGAAGGTCAAGCGTCTTCGTTTCAGTTTTGGAAAAAACGCTTTTGTATGTCCAGACATCCGGCAGATTTCCGGCTGCTCTACAGGACGCATTCCTCAATAGATTTACATGAAATTTTTTGAGCCAATTCGATAGTTATGTGGAAATTTTGTCGATTCAGATTTTGCTTTTTTTTTTCAAAACGGTGCAGATTTTATGATTAGATTTTATGCTGTAGGAGATAGACTTGCGAGGTGTTCAGCTAGTATAGTAGTGTAGGTTGTAAGTTCTGGAAGAAAATTATCGTCAATACGAAATAGTTTCCAGTTTATTAGTCGGTAGTAAACTTTCCAACCGGTGCGGTGGTAGCCTGAAAGAGACAGCTTTGAACGATAAGGTTGTCCTAATTTGTTCTCTGCTGACTGTGCCCCACAAAGATACACGCGGTCAAAGAATATCCTATGTGCTATTGCAAATTTTGGTCTATTTCTATGCTAAAATTCATTCAGATTCGTTCAGGCGTTTTACCGTTTTGAGTTACAAACATCCATCCATAACTTTTTTAATTCATAAAATATTAATGTGATTTCTTCTGTCTAGCCAAAAAATAAGTTTGTGTAGCTATCCCTAGTGTCAGAGTTTCTAATTCACTCCAAAGTATCTGACATAGCATGCCTCATTTTATAATTCTCATTAATTAATGGTAATATTTGCTTTTACTTTTAATTAAAAAGAAAAGGGCTAGTTGGGTTAATTATTATTTTAATCAGCATTAATACATCTTCACACTTTAGTAACAAGTGTGTAACGGCCTGCAAAAGCGGAAAGGCGTAGTTGTAGAGCAATAATTACAGGTGTGATGGACAAACGCCCAAGCCCCTATTTACGCTTGAGATGGTTCTTGGTCACTCTCAGTCTTACGACTTTTGAAACGAGAGAGACAAGGACAAAACACTTGTCCAGTCAAAAGAAAAGAGAGTCAGCTTATAACCATCACACTAATTGTTAGAACCGTGAAATTTTGGGAGTGTTTGTTTCTTAGCGGCAAGCCAGATAGAAAAGACGTAAAGGGAGGACGAGACATGGATGAGACCCAGACGTGGCTTCCCTTTAATGTACTTATATACAAAATTTATAGAAGAGACATGACGCAGCACATACAGAGAAGACGTGCCGCGGACGTAACACTTCTCGTGTTGAATGATGAAGGGGCCACGTCTCCGCTCCGTCCATTTCTCGTCGCCGCCCTTATTCTTTTCTGTCTGGCCAGCGCCTTACTTCGTTACGCTTAAACGGAAGACACGGTCATGGTCTGCATTAGGATGGGTGACCGCGAGTGGCATTTACAACTGAGCGCTGCCGTAGTTCTGATGACACTTCAAATTTTAGGCTTTAATTTTTGTCATCATCATCAACACCGTCAAGCCATAAGACAGAGGCTTTCGGGAGGCCTTAAAATTAAAACATCAGGGCTGGCCACTCGGCCTATACTAATTTACTTAATAAGTATATTCCCAAACATAAACATCGTGTTTATGACTTTCAGTTTTCTTTTATCTCAATTTTTAAGATTTATTTCCATGTTACCTCTCAAAATTATTCATGAAGCATGATAAATACTATTTTTGCATGCAAATGAAATTCTACACGCAATTTTCTGTCATTAATAAATGGTTTTAACTTTTCTTTTACTTTTACATTGAAAGACTGAGCTCATCTGATAAGTAACTTAGTAACCCCTACTAAACTACCGACTAGCAACCCCTAGTGTCAGATATTACGCCTAGAGGTCTCAAACTGAATGGCTAAAACCACTATTTTGGTAAAAGCATTGGTTACAAAATGAAACATTCGCTTTTCGACTGCCTCGGTAGCTCAGTTGGTAGTAAACTTGCTTTCTGAGCTTGGGGACGTGGGTTCGATTCCCACTTAGGGCAAAGATTTATGTAATGAACATTTGTGTTTATCCCATGTCTGGGTGTTCATTTCTATTTAGTATGTAAATCTATCAGTCTATAGCAGTCATAGAACAATATTTGCTTAGTTTGGGGTCAGACGACCGTGTGTGCAAAAATATTCGGATCTTTTACAAATAACTATCATTTATGCAAGTTGCTTTAGATTTTTCCGTCAAACCTAATTTAAGTACTTAAGCTTAATTTCTACCTCATAATAACGTGCTGTTACAAAAAACACATAATTGCAAACTGGTTTGGACCCGAGCAATAAAAAAAATGCCCAAAACTGAGTGAAAGTTTGGGAAGTCAAATTATAAAACGTAATTATATTAAACAACAGAAACAGTGGTTGTACACTAGGCCACGCATTACGAACAAGTAGCAACGCGAATGTTCAACGCACGCTTGCATGCGTACATTCGCTGACATTACAAGTTGTTCAACTTCCTTCAACTTGAAACTGTTCAATTATCTGTAACAAAAATATTTTGAGGTATAGCAATCCGACGATTTTCTAGAAGATTTTGCTGTTAAATTAATTTCTGGTGTAATTTTTTTTTTTAACACTTTTCTATTTTATTTTGTTTATAATCAACTCTCTATAATTATTGATACTGAACAAAATTAATCTTAATTCAATCAACAGCGATGATCGCCAAATATGCGTAACTTCCATCACCTTGTGTACGAACAGCCAAGATAATATCAATCTCGTTGGGTTAATGGGCACCAATTTTGTACTACTGAAATAAGGCATCTAATTATGTTCAAATTGGTAGCTTTGTGGGAACTGGATGATAATTTTTTGTTTATAGTAAAGTTTAAAAAGAACCTTCTATTTGGTGGAATTAACTGTTATTTAAACATACTTGAATGAACGCAACAACTTAAAAAAACGTAATAAAAAAAAAAAAAAAACTTGAATTAAAATGTTACTTATCGCTACTTCTTAGCTCGATAAAAAGTAAGATACCCAATGTTTAAAAACATACAGTTGGGTTGCAGAGTCGCGTAAAAAGCTAATGGCATAAGTACATAAATTTAGTAACTAATTCGTTAATATACGTAATTATGTAAGATGGGAATAATCTAGCCTCATTTCAATTATGACACATCTACCTAAAAAAAAGTTTTAGTTATTGAAATAACTTCTGTACTCTAAACTACTTTAAAGTGCATAAACAATTAGCTAAATAAAACAAAACGGTAAACCAAACGAAGCGTAAAGAAAAACATAACAAAAGACCTCAAACAAACACTAAAACAAAACGCAAACACTAATAACCGTCATTGAGCAAACAACGTGTTAACTACCGCAAAATGTTCGTCTTTAACTCCATTGTAAAATGAATGGTTTGTTTTTCTACCAATCAGTTGCAGCTAACTAAACATCATGTTACAGCACGGCTCGTTAATAGAATTCTGCCAGATGTTCCGTTAGATACGATGGATAAAGTATCGCTTCAGAAAAATATGCAAGTCACAAAATTTAATGTACACAATCTTGTAATTGAAGTGGCAAGTGAAAATTGGGCAGTTAAACCGCTAAAGATGTCAAGTCTCAATCTGAATGACTTCGCAAGCACTTATGCGAGCGATATGAAAAGTAAAAAGTTGTTATATAAACTGCACTGTCAGAATAATTCTGCTATAGCTCTCGCCAAATTATAAATTAAAGAAGTACTGGACCGGTCCGACCAGTACTTACGTATGAGAATTAAAAATAGAAAGTTTATAACACTTAGTAATAAGAATGATCTGTTCAGGATTATGGGCGCAATTGATGATTACAAAACTTTTGAACGGACATCCGCGAATTAGAAGACAACTTCATGTGCCATAAGAAGACGATTCTAGAAATCAGGCTCGAACGGGTTTAGTGAGTTTCTCTAACCTATTAACGATATTATGGTGGAAAGCGGACGAAGTAATTCTAGTTTTTGCTAGACCATAGTACTGCAAATATGTAGGCTTGCATGAGACTAGTTTGAGGTGGCACGGATCTAACTCGGATATCGAGAACCGAGTAAAAGTCATGCTCCAGGCGGATTTAACTCGAAATATGGATGTAGGTTGTAGGCTTGAAGCTTTCGAATGTTCCGGAATCACTTTCTAGATGAATGAGGTTCTTATGCAAACGGGATGTTACATGGTGAATTACAATGAAAGCGACATTGTTCGAATTTCAGCGGTTCGAGTGAGCGAACAGAATTCGAATAAGATTTCAAATGATTAACATGCGCTTGTGGCTGCCGATTTGAATATTTCGTGATGCAATGTTGTAAATGGGAATATCGGAACTGTCATAGTATTCCGCGTGCCTAACTCAGCCTATTAACCTACAAAAGGCATCCTGCTTAGAATTTGTTATACAGTATAATCACCATTTAAGTACGATAAACTTAAAATATTTGAAAGCGCATTATATTCGAACCATTATAGGCAACTGGCTGCGCTATTCATAATATTTGTGTGATTCCATTATATTGGTAGTATATTTATGTAAGAATTATGAAAAAAAACTTCACAAATAACTTTTAATAAATTGTTTCAAACACAATTGCCACGAATGTCTACTCACAAATTTGTAACATCGAAAGATAAAATAAATAGACTGTTGTTTTTTTTCCAGGCCGTGGCAAGAAGAAGAAGCTGAAGCAGCTCCTGCCCATCCTCGCCCTTCTCCAGCTGAAAATCCAGTCTCTCATCCCCTTGTTCCTGGGTATCATTGCCTTTGCCGCTATCAAGGGTCTTATGCTTGCCAAGGCCGCTCTCCTCGCATCCGCTCTTCTGCTCCTCAAGAAACTTCTGTCCAAGAGTGAGCACCATGAAAGTTACGAAGTCGTTGCTCATCCTCACCATGAAGAACATTACAGCCACGGAGGCGGCCATGGTGGTGGCTGGGGCAGGTCATCCCAAGACGCTCAAAACCTCGCATACAATGCTTACACTAACTAAAAGGTCAATTACCTAATCAGCTGATCGGAGAGTTTAGTACAAAGCTTCGATCAAAGAGGTCATTCACCTAATCAGCTGATCGGAGAGTATAGTATAAAGCTTCGATCAGAGATGTCACTACGAGTCTTAAATCTAAGATAGCGTTGTTATTGTCTATTTATTATCGTTAGTCTATAACGGACCTCAGTTAAACGACATTAATTTATTATTAATTTATTTAAATTATTTAAAAGCGGCGTGCGAGTGAACCTTGTCTTGTATTTCAGCATCATCTTTCTTTACATTGTACCTGTTTCGATATAAGTTGTATTTTATACTTTTATAGTACAAATAGTTTATGTTGTTTTAAAGCTTTAATTATCTTTTTTATTTAGTTACAGTTTTATTATTATGTGTTCATTATTTTACTAGTCGTGTATATTCTTCATTATATTCACCTACTTGCTTAATTTTCATTATTAATTTTCTATTTATCTTTTGTAAATACATTTCGTATCATCTTTATTTATGTAAAATATTATTGATGGCATCTTAATTTTAAATTATTCATAATTATGTATGATATGTAAAACTTATTTTATTTATATTTTTTCTATTTTTGTATGTTTATATTTCATTGGTGATGCTCCATTTTTCATCTTGTTTTTTCTTTCTTTCTTAGTAGTAATAATGACAAATATTATTATGAAACCACCCAAATAAATTAAATTATTATTATCAATTGTTATTTTCTTTTTTATTTAATTTAAACTACCTGCGGCCAACGTGGTTCAAAAATATTCTAAATGCTATTCCAGACTATAATCTATCTCTCTGCCCAATTTTATCGAGATCAGTTCAGCCGTTCTATATTGACTGAGTAACAAACATCTATCCATCGATTCATTAATTCATCCATACTTCTATCAACTTTGGCATTAAAATATTAGTGTGATTATTATTTAAAAGGTAACTTTACAAAGGATAGTATAACTTAAATTTACTTAACGAAAGAAAATTAGATTCAGACTTACCTTACCAACCAGCTATAAAAAACTTAAATTATGATAGAACTATTTCATAGATAGGTAATAAAAAGAATATAGACTGGAACAACCAGTATGTCATTTTGTCATTATGATAAAAACTCTGACATTAGAGCTAGCCACTTAGATTAAATGGCATGGGAAAACGCTCTTAGACCATGACGGATGCTATTCTGTAAGGGAAATAGGTAACCATCTCTCTACCTTTCACTTTCATTGAGATGGATGTGTGAGTAATAAGGACAGAAAAAAGACAAAGAGTGTTTCTGAAATAAAAAATAAAAATCTTTAAAAATTTTCGAAAAAAAAGTCAAGTGTGTACTCTGTTCAATCGTAATGGGAAGTTTGAATATTCACTTCAAAGTTTTTAATTAAAATTTGAGTATACAGGGTTATAGGTAACTCACCAAGAACTCATCAATATGAACAACTTTTACTACGGAGCCAATCCTGAAATCGCGTCAAAAAAAAAAACAGCTGTTCCATACAAAAAAGTTCATTGGCCTGAGACAAAATGTATGGAACAGCTGTTTTTTTTTCGCGATTTAGAGTTCGCCCCATTGTAAAAGTTGTTCGTATTGATGAATACAATGAACCCTCAAAATATTTTTTGTTGGGTTACCTATAATTCTCTAGTGGCTTTTAAGAAGGTTAGCATGACAAGGAAACTGTAATTTTTTTTTCTGAAAAAACCTCAAAAACCTTCAGCATTTTTCTTCCCTGTAGTATGGTGCGGGTGACAGTCGTAAATATTTTCTTTATTGCTTGATTTACCACCGATTTGTTGTGTGGGAAAATTTAGGTGCTGCTAAAATACTAGTGCTGCTTTAAGTCATAGTTTCTGAATCGCTTCAACTTTCAACGGTGAAAAGGACCAATTTGTCAAATTCCTACATTAAAACATACATACATATGTATGTATGTAAACATACATACATACATATCGTCACGCCTTTTCCCCGAGGGGGCTGGTAGAGGTGTACAACACTCACATTTCGCCCGACGATATTCAGTCCCAAATGTGACAGGGGGCGAGCCTGTCGCCTTACACCGGGCTCTAGTCACATAGTACTAGTAGAAGATGACATACAATACGCACATAATTATGTTCACAAAATGAACAAATTGGTGCGTGCCGTCGGCTGGGTTCGAACCCGCTTCCTGTGGCTTGAGAGGCAGACATCCTATCAACTTGGCTGCCATTGCTTAGCGAACATTAAAACAGTATGGTGGAAATTATAGACAAGTTCAGAGAAACGTAGAATGCGGAGGATTCCAATTTTTCCACTGCACATAAAGTCTCCCTGTCATATTTTTTCAGGAAGTCCAAATAGCGACATCTATCAAATTTTAGTGGAAGTAATAGAGTGAAAGGCGAGATGATTTGAGATGTTAAGCCCCTCACTGCAAAGTAAAATATTTTTAGTCGAAAGTGACTGTGCCCACATCTGTTACTCAGAACGAAAGTTTAAAAATTTTAAAATTTAATTTGCTTTACATTAAAAAAATCCTTTTAAACTGCTTACCCTGATAGAAATTACTTCAATCTCACAGCTTGCTTCAATCCACTAAAATCTTCCCAGTCAGTCAGCGCCATCTCTGATTTATTGCTAGTATTAACTTCATGGCCATTTTTGTTTACAAACAGAAGAGAAGTTCAAGGTTTTTCCGCGGGAGGCTGCTGACATTGGCGCTTGCATAGCCATGTCAGTGAACTTTACATTGATGGTTTACCTTGAATTACCACAACTTTGTATTTGCCTATTATTGCTTTCTGTGAATAGATTTTTGATTTTAAACCGAACAAAAATAACATAATTACAAACGAAGAAAAATGTTTGGTTCCAAAAACTGTTTGTTTAGTTATTTCTTTGTTTTAATTCGCACTAGCTGCTGGTAAAAATACTATCAAAATACAACTATATGTGCTATTCCAGACTATACTCGTAAATTCATCTCTGTGAACTTTTTTATCTACATCTATAAACATTCATCCATCCTAACTTTCGCATTCATAATATACTAGCTGTCACCCCGCGACTTCGTTTGCGTTTTATATATATGTGAGCTATCCTATCTGTTAAGTTAGATCGAACTGGACACAGTGTGCAAATTTGATTGAAATCGGTTAAGTAGTTCAGGAGTCTATAGCGGACAAAATTTGTTTGACAAATTTGTTACAAACAATAATATGTTATTGTGTTACTGTGAAAAAAATACTATCATCTATCTCTGTGCGAAATTTTATCCAGATCCGTTCAGCCGTTCTGACACACGGAAGGGGTTTTCTAATATCCATCCATCTACGTAAACTTTCACATTTAGAATTATATGTGATTCTTGTCACACTAATTACGTAATTACTAACTAGCTAGACCTAATTATAGTTAGACTTGTGAACAAGATGCTAGTAGACTTTTAAAGTTCTCGAGAGGCAACCACGAACTGGAACACGCAGCGTAGGAAGGCCTAACAACAGATAGGCTGACGATCAAGAGGCCTACAATACCGTAGTACCGTATAATAACGTTGTTTTCCTTGTTGTCAACGAGCTCTTGTCGTTGACGCTCGTATACACACACTCACACACACACACACACACACACACACCACATACACACACACACACACACACACACGCTGACATTCATGTCGTCCCACTCATACATTATAATTTTATTCTTATCGTTTCTGTTTTAATTTGTTGTTATTTTAAAGGTGTCTTATGTTTAACGGTACATTCTGTCTACCTAAAAGTGTCTCCTGGTAAATTCGCACCGAGCCTCAAGATGGCCTAGAGCTTAGTTTGGGGCTCACTGTCAACCTTTAGTTCAGTACTAGTTGATTTAGTTAATCCTATTTAGGTCAACCTGTCTGTATGTACTTTTCTTTTTAAAAATAAAAAAATTGAATTTGAATTTGAATAACATCTTATTACCATGATGGTAACGCTTGGTTTTCGACGCTACGCGACCATGGACCTTATTGCCCGGCCATACGATTCGCGGTCGCGCAGCGTCGAAAACGAAACGTAACCATTATGGCTTTAAAACGGTAGGCCCACTGGTCAGGTGAGGACTGCGTTTTAACGACTTTAAATGTTTAACTTGATCTAAAAATCTAAACAAATAAACTGAACTATATCTGTTCCGAGGCTATTTAACGTTTATTAGTAAAAACGGTAAAAACTGAATATCGCCCGATGAAGTGTGGGTGTTACCTTTCCGCCAGCCCTTACGGGGGAAAAGCGTGACGATATGCACGTATGTAAAAGTCGTTCCGAAGACGGGTCTGAACAGTAGCGCACTTGTAGCGCCTCACGCAGCTGCCGTCTTTGTACTCCTTCACTCGACAAAACTTCAAGGCTAGAGTGAATGAGCACTTTATAGGTCGTCTTTATAGGTCATCGTGCTCCATCTTAGACCACAACGACGCTTAACATCAGGCGAGTTGGTGGTCAAACGCCGACTTATTCTATAAAAAAAAAATCTGCTACATCACTGGAGCCAGGTATAAGGCGACAGGCTTGCCCCTTGTCACATTTGGGACTGAATATCGCCCGGAAAAGTGTGGATGTTGTATTACATTTCCACCAGTCCTTTTAAGGGAAAAGCGTACATATGTCTGTAAAAGTCGTTGGCTTCGTAACAACAAAACCAAAACAAACGTGAAACGCGTCGTCGACAAATAAAAACAAAACGTCGGTGACGCCATCTAGTTACTCCGTTGGAAAATAAAACGACATCGCAGTCTCGAGCGTAGCGGTTGTAACCTTGGCACTGAAACACTCATTCATGACGGAAACTAGAGAAAATAAAATAAACAGAGGCGCTGGCGTGAACAGAAACTGTTGAACAACTTGGGTATGGGGTGACTGCCTAGCACAGAGTGACGCAGAACCCTTTTCTTCCAAGTCAAGATCATTTCTGGTCATTGTCTCTCTCGTTTGAAAAGTCATAGGAGTGAGAGTGACAGGAATGTAATAGATAGTAAGCTTTTATAATAATGTTTTTGAATGCATAAATAAAATTATTATTACAGAAGAAAACATCCCAAGCCTGAGAGTAGAGGGCCAGCAGCAGCACCCATACCAAGTTTTGATCGTTACAATTTTTTTTGTTTTCATTTGGCTCCATATACTTTAATTAAGCGCACCTGGTGGAAATGTTAAGGAACTAGATAATTGTGTGAAGCCTAACGTAAACGAAAAAAGTTTTCGTTCACTATCGAAATGCGGTAAGCCCTCTAGGGGGCTATTCCTGCGCGTGAGTTGAGATGAGATTTTACCTTGGTCACTCTCATACCTATGACGTTTCAAACGAGAGCAACAAGGACAAATAAAGATGAGATGAAAATCTCAAATCTCCGAATACTGACAATAGACAATAAACAAATATTTATTTGTAGCAAAAACATACAAAATGAAACAAAATAAAAATTACACAATAAAAAAAAAAACGTAGTTTTTGCCAGAAACCGGTAGTATGCTTAGTGGCTTATATTCGAACGCGCTCGTTCGGATATCGTAATGAACAGCATTTTTCCTATCATGCTAATTGCCGCCCTCCGAACGTGCGCTTGATGTAATGAACCTGACCATGTCCAAATGCGCGCTGGCCTCGTGATAAGAAACACATGTATGAAAATGATAGGATGGTGGCTAAGCAAGGACTAGATCCACAAGCATACAGTAGTCCATATGACAGAAAAAGAGCCCAAAACAATTTTTATTACGGGGCGAACCCTGAAATTGCTGAACAAAAATTAGCTGATCCATACAAAAAAATTATGGACCGGCGACAAAATGTACTTTTTTTTATTGTAAGACCTCAAAACTGAAAAAACATTGTAACTAAGTACTATAAAAAGAACAATGAGCTAAATAATTTATAGACTAACAGCCTTAGAAATAAAGTTTTAAAACATTTGTACACACATTGTGTAACACAAAAGCTGAAAAATAAAAATATTTTTGACTTAAACGTTGTGTACAGTTCGTGTACAGATGTAACAAAATCAAAGGAAAATAAACATTCGTTAAACGGCCCGGTACCCTTGTTTAGCGGGTGTGTAAGGGGTCAAGATGGCGGATTTCACTATAACAGCTGATCTACACTCAGTAACTATGATAGAAACTGTGTCATGTTTTTCTATTGTCAAAATACAAACGTTTAATTGATATTGTGACATTAGACACATTGTAGTGTTGACATTGATTGTTCCGTTCAGAAATTTGTTGTTAGTCTCCCACTATAACCAAAAGAAAATGTTTTCCTCGAAAATAGTTTATTACGACGAATTTTGGACAAGAGATTCAAAAAACAACATAGTTTATTAATATTACTTTCCTAAAACGTAAATTGTACGTGCAATATTAAAAATTAGGGAGATTTCTTAAAAAATAATCACTAAAAAACTATTTGGACGAAAAAGTTTCTAAACGAATTTACCAAAAGTTGCCAGACGAAAAAGAAAAAAGTGTTAAGCATGTGTGTAAATACCCAATACCGATTCACACTTTATTGCTCAAACAATAGTTACACGTTTGTGTAGCGCTATTTACTGACTACTCAATGTCTAACTGAACATTGGTTTAGCAGATGTTTATGCATTTTTTTATTTCTAAGGCTGTAAATGTTTTTCCTACTAGATGTGGATGTTGCTTATGCGTAGAGATGATTTTTATTTTGATTGGATCAGGCGTTACTTTGCGGAAGTTTATCTTCAAAATTGTTACTTGAACTAATATCTAGTGTAATTCCGCTTTAACGTCGCATTAAGTACTTCAAGGAACATGAATTTTCTATTCTATACTTAATTTAGAAAATTTTTAAAAAATAATTAAATTACATTTACTAGAAAACTTCATACAAATGAATATTTGAATGTAATTTAAAGTTTATAGAATTTGATATTTCAACTAACGAATTTAACAGACCTAATTCAGACCTAATTTAATGAAACCTACTAAAATACTTTATACAATTTGATATATGAAGTGAATTAGCTTCATAAGGAATTTAACAGAAATAATGTTTTGATATTTACAACAAAAAAATTTATCGAAAAATTAATACAATTAAAAAATTCTACAATAAAAAAGCAATAAAAAATAAAATAAAAATCCCTATCCTTCGAGCACTTCGTCGACACGTGTTTCGCCTCTCCACGAGGCATCTTCAGGACGTGTTGACTCTCCGAACGCGTGGTCGAAATTCTTATTTTGCTAATTCAGTCGCATAGTAAAAGTCGTTTGTTATGATGTAGAGAATGAGTCTTTCAAAATTTGCCTGTATGTTAAAATAGCAGTGTTCAGACCTTTTTTTCAAGTCGATAGTAATTGTAGAAAGAGTCTTACTTAGAGACAAGTAATACTAAGTGCCGGACCTAGCTCGGCGTGAACTTGTTCCAACTGCTTTTCCGTCCTCCTTTACCGGGATGCATTTTCTATTCTACGTTAATCAACTAGTACGTCAACTGGTTTGAAAGTCTGTCTTTATTTTTCTTTGAAATAGGTTTTATTATTTCTGTAATTAATGAAAAGTCGCTTGAGAACGGCTGGAATGATGGAACGCTTTGGTCAAAGCCGAAGGCCGAATCTCAGTACGTAAGCCCAAACCTACGGAGATCAAAAACTTAGCAGCTCAGGGTTCGAAGTTTGGGGCTAGCTAGTTTTATATTTATAATATATTTTAGTTTTATAAATATTTTCAGCCGCCAAGCAAACGACATCAACGCGTTTCTATTGAGCGTGTTGAAGTTTTTTGCTAGTTAAATCAATATTTTGAGTCTTAATAAAATACTAGCTCTTTTGCTCACGACTTTGCACGCGTTTTTAATGGCAGTAAAAAAATAAATTACAGTTTTATTGGAAATATCTGTATAATTCCGTGGCACGTAGGAATAACTGAACAACTCGACTTGCATGATTTTTTTTTTATTGGCTTAAACGCTTCCTTCGTATGCGCTTTACTATGTATAAAAAAATCAGCCCGAAATATACAATAGTTTTAGAGCAATCGCGTTTTGTACATCTCGACACCCTTGCATTTTATGGTGTTTTACTTGATAAAACGACTTATCAAGTGTGTGTTTGCTTACTAATATTGACATCTTGAATTATCAACATCAACACATGTTCAAAAAATTGAAGATCTCGACTTATACACCTAAGCCTTTTCTGCAAAAATTAATTTTAACTTGACAAATTGAGATGTCAAGCATAAGTTTGTGTATGAATAATTGTCATCTTGATTTATCAACTTACACTCACATCCAAAATACTGGATATCTCGACTTATACACATAGCCTGTTTCTGCCTCCATTGACAAATCGAGATGTCAAGTTATGGCAAGCCAAATATTTTTGTTTAAAAAGTGACATTATCACATGTTCACTTTTACCTTTGCCGTGGTGATTTAGTTTTCATCTGCAATAGCAAGATATCAAGTTGTTATCTACCCGAGCTGGATATTTTTTATGTACCTACTGGAGCCTAAACGCCAACAAACATGCCATGCAACAACGTGAAGTAAATATAAAAAATAAATTACAATGCTGTACATTATTGGTGACTATTACTATCATTGGTGTACTATGTACCTACCTACATGCATACTTACACAAAAGATTCAAATCAATACAGGGTTGATTAATAGCGGGGTGCAAAGCCGTAAAGAGACGCTAGCATAGATCATTTAGACCCTTTAGAGCCATGGTTGTCTAAGACGAAGTCTGACAATTTTTTAAATCTGTGTTTTAAGGTTTTTGGGGAAAAACACCAATGATGGCCAATCAGAATAAGAAGTTCCTTTTTTTTTCACTTTATTTAATTAAAATAATAGTCATAGCACCGCGAGAATCCAACTAGAAAAGAAAGGTAAACCATTTAGAGTAGGAAAGGGTGTCAGACATGGAGACCCTCTACCTCCAAAACTATTCTCAGCGGTTGTCGAAACAATCTTTAGGAGACTTAACTGGGAAAACCTCGGAATCACTGTCGACCGAGTCTCCCTAACACAATCGAGGTTCGCAGACGATATATATATATAATGTTATTTGCTGAAACACCTAAAAACATATAGCAAATGATACTTGAACTAGCGGATGAAAGTGAGAAGAAAGGTTTAAAGTTGAACCCAGAGAAAACAAAGGTAAGGACAAATGGGAAGAAAACCACCATACATCTAGGAAATAACCAAATTGATTACACTGATGAATATATCTACCTGAGACAGCTAATAACACAAGAGGAAAGAAATATTTGCAAAGAAGATGACAGAAGAATAACAAATGGCTGAAAGAGATACTGGAGTCTGAGAGAAGCCATGGAAGATAAAACTCTTCACATTAATTTAAAGAAAAAACTTTTCAACACCTGCGTACTACCTGTTTTAATGTAAAATCAGATAAAGACTCAAATGGCAATGGGCAGGGCATATGATAAGAGGCCAAGAGAAATGGAGCAAAATTGTGACACGATGGTGCCCTAGGAAAAGGAAAAGGGGCAGACCACAGAAAAGGTGGGATGATGACATTAGACAGGTAGCAGGAGTAACTTGGAATAGAGTGGCCCAAGATAGACAGGAATGAAAAAGGTTGGAGGAGATCTTTGCCGCTTGGCAAACAGACCTACAAAAATAATTAAGTATTAGAATAGATTAAGATTAGTTTAACTACCAAAATATACTTGTAAATCCACACTCATAGTTTTTAGTTCTTAATACTTTGTAAATAGATACTAAGTTGGTCTGAATAAAGGGTTTTATTATTATTTATTAGTATTATTATTGATCGAAGTAATGTGTAAGCAATCTAACAAAACATGTATTAAGCATGTGTGTCATCAGACATTTTTACAGATTTTTTACAGCCACTTAAGATTACGAAAATTTTCAAAGATTTTTTAAAACGGTTTTTTGAAGTCGTTTAAAATAATAATTAGAAAAGCTTTTTAAATAAGACCTTTTATAAGTAGGTATTTATGTCTTGTAGTGTGTTTGATTAATATTTTCTTATTTGTAGAACTCAACGATTGCCAACTGTTGATTTCTCGGGATAATAAGTCTAGCCTATGTGTTAATTTAGTGTATACTCTAAATAATTCATTTTAATTAGAAACAAATGCGTTTCCATTGTGTTTTTCCCATATGTTTAAAAAATAACTTTAAAAAGTTAGTGAAAATAGTTTTTAGATTATGTAAATGAGCGTATAATTCTAAAAAAAATATATTTAAATACTAAGACTTTTTTTACATTTTGCATTATATGCTGAAAAGTAAGATATATCTTGTAAAGTAGTAATAATTACTTGACAAACTATATCTGTTTGAAGTTGTCATTGGTTTACTAATGAGAAATAATGCTTTTTCCATTGAAATAACTAAGGTAACCGATAAAAATGATCCGTACTCAGATGGTGAATAACTGGATAAATGTCCTTAAAAGCCAAAACTTGGTCTACAAGTCGAGTTATCAACTTATTCAAGGCATTTCAGCTGTTTGACAAGTCTATTATTATGTGAACTATAAGTAGTTTCGTTAAATTTTTGAAACCATACGAAAGAGGGCCTCAAGTAACCCTCAAAATAACTTTGACATCATCGTTTAACTAACTTACCGACTAAACAGAAAATGTCAAACTTTAAAATGGCTGCCCTGAAAAATTGACGTTTTTGCGATGTTCAGTTATTCCTGCGTGCCACGGAATTATTAGTGATTAAAGTTTATTGAAACAAAAAAAATCCTTCCTAACCTAACCAAACCTAACTATTATTATAAATGCGAAACTAATTCCGTTTGGTTGTTGTTTATTAAATTTGTTTGTTACGGTTTCACTGCTCAATTGATCATTATGAAAATTTGCGTCCACGCTGTCAAGGACACAAAAAAGGACACAGGGTACTTTTTATCCCGAAAAAATAACCGTTTCTGTGGAATGGCGGGTGAAGCCGCAGGGCGCAGCTAGTTTCTAATAATTACTATGCACAGTTTAAGTTAAATTAATACAAAAAAAAAAACAATGTGTGCTAGAAATGTATTATCCTGTATAACAAACTCGTACAATGTAGTTAGCAACAA
The DNA here is from genome assembly GCA_911728515.1 of Peribatodes rhomboidaria. Classification (NCBI taxonomy): domain Eukaryota; kingdom Metazoa; phylum Arthropoda; class Insecta; order Lepidoptera; family Geometridae; genus Peribatodes; species Peribatodes rhomboidaria. Next base: position 9,012,567 of record OU452190.1, read on the forward strand.
TTTAAACATATTTATGACATCATAACCATCATGATAACCATAAACAAAAGTGTTATATTATTCGAACAAAAGATCCACAGTAAAACTTCCGAACTAACTCGAACATTCGAAAGTTTCTCGCGAAGACATTACCTTTATGAGTCTCGTTATCCCGAATCACGGTATGAAATCAAGTGATCGTAATCATCAGAGATGGGCAACGTTTTGCAGTGCATCAGAAGAAAAGTAGAAATGGCATTTAGAATTGTCTATTGTCTTCTAACAACTCAAAATTATCATCATCGTCAAAGCCGAAAGATGTTCATTGCCGGAAAAAGGAGTCCACAGGAAACAGGTTGCGCTTACAATCATCATGTCAGCCCAGAAGGCTGTGTTAAAAACTTTCAGTTGAGATAAAATTCATTCCAGGTTATCAAAAGAATGAAGGTGTTCATCTTTTGATAATGAATGAAATGTTTTTTGATAATGAAATTAATGATAATGAAAGAAAAGTGATTATATGAAAAAGTATATGAAATTAAAAATAGCTATGAGCACTTTTTGAGATATATTTGTTTAAAAATTATATTTGATAAAAATTCGTCTCATCTGGTTATCAGATCGGTGAAGGTTGATCTCCACCGGCTCTTAGATTATAATATTATACAAAGATAAAGTTTGCATGTTTGCAAATGTGTGAGTTTGAATGTAGGGAGTAATCTACGAAAAACGGTCAGATAAATCGTCAGCAAAATCACAAGCAAAAGTTTGTTTTTTACAACAGACTAGGCATGCATTTGACCACTGACTCGCCTGATGGGAAGCGTCGACGTGATCGAAGGTGTAACACGCTTGCCTAGGAGATACCTATTCACTTACTGTGTTGTTTAAATTGTCAGGAGGTTCCTAACCACATGTAAACTAACATCATTATTCTAATTGCCTAACTAATATGTCATCTTAACAATATATTATTATCTTAATCCTAACTAATTTTATAAAAGCGAAAGTGAGTTTGTTTGTAACGCTTTCACGCTCTAACTACTCAGCCGATCATCTTGAACTTTTCCATACACGTTGTCAGATGTACAGAAAAAAATATAGAGTATTAAAATCATCCCAAAAAAAATAAACGGTTCCTCGGACCGCTGGTAAAACAGCGATGCGCAGATAATTGAACAAAGCTACCACGAATGAAAAACTATCGACTGCATAATCTTTACTAAAATCTCTATAACATTAAGTTTTCTTCTCCATGGACGTGGGAACGTGACCTAAAGAAGGATTTCACTCGGCGCGCTTTTCTCTAGGGAAGCAAAAAATGCATTGACCGAGTCAGATGCAGTACTTCCAATGTACCCAACAAATTAGATTTGGTGGGTACAGAACTACACCATGTGGGGGGACATTGTCCCCCCCTGGTAGGGCAGAGTGAAATCTTTAAATATTGGAAAAGTCAAAGTCAAAATGTTTTTTCAATTTAGGTTTTAAAGATACACTTATGAATGTCAAAGTTATTTAAATAGACTCGACCGCCTTGTTCGGATAAAGAGCCTCTACTCCGAACAGGCAAGAAACTGAGAGGCATTATTTTTTCAAATAATAAATAAATTACAGTCTCACAAATTTTGGCTTACAACTAGGTAACTATTGTAAATGACTTTACCCAACTACGGGCTTCTTGTTTTAACTTAGAGTTAAAATGATAACACAAGCCTAAAGATATTAATCGTCTTGCGCCACTGAGAGTTAGAAGCTAACCTTGAGTTAAAACAAAATTATGGTGACATTTCCAACATTTTTTAAATGAATCAACCCTGTGTCTAAAAGTTTAGCTCCGTATGTAATGTGTAACTTCCGCACTGGAGAGTATTCTAAAAGACGGATACGTCAAAAATTTGCAACCAAAAACCTGAAAACTTAGTAAAAATCTTATTTTTTTATTACTGCTATTATTTTTAACGCAAGACTCGATTAGCATACGCATCTTGGAAAATACTTACTTCTCTAGTGTAGTGACTTGAGATGGGTTTTGCCAAATATTACTAAGAATGTTTTTGCTGAGATTAGTACGCTTTTCTAGTCCTACTAATATTATAAACGCGAAAGTTTGTAAGAATGAATGTATGGATGTTTGTTACTCTTTCACGCCAGAACGGCTCAACCGATCAGGACGAAATTTGGCACAGAGATAGAATATAGTCTAGAATAACACATAGGATACTTTTTAACCGCGGGTGAAACCGCGGGGCGCAGCTAGTACTTTATATATGGCATGGCTACTAGGACGCAATGACTGAGTGATACGATGGTCTCAGAGCCTACTGTAATAAATTGACATTCATATGCACCTAGATATTTTTCCAATGTTTCTTGAGCACTGTTTATCTGATCTTCATAAAATTTTGCAAGCAAGTAGTAGTTCGATTTTTACGTTTGAATATGAGCAAAATTGGACAAGAGATTGAGGTGATAATTGGTGGGTTTGCGATATATCAGTTCGAGATGGGCTACTAGTAAGTATTGAAGTATAGAAACCCTGAAAGATATCTATCTACCCATCTACTTGAGTGCAATCGGGTACATGCATCGACGTGTAAAAAATTATGTCTCAAATTCTATTTTGCTGAGAATGTTGGCCAACTACCTATTTCCTGTAACTTGTACCATACAGATATGCAATGCAATATTTTGCAGCGATGCTAATTATTCCGACCATTTATTTCTATGTTATATTCTTTTCGCACAGATTGATGGGTTGAAATGTCCGTGGATGATATTAATATAACTTTGTATCATGTGAACAATTACAAATGTATAAATTAGTGCGGTAGCTTTCATGCGTTGTGAAAAAGAAAGGTGAATTAATTTTATATTTTTGCTGTATTTGTGTTTAATTTTCAGTTATTGAAATTTTTTAAGTAAGCTATTGGGCTTATATTGTTTGATACTATTGTTTTTAATAAGAAGATTAAAAGCATATTAAACCTTTAAAAAATAACTCACACTCACAATGTATAACTTTCCGTTATGATGAATGATATAAATGATTTGATTTTATGATCAGGTATCTGTTTTTAATGTAAAGGAAACATGAATAAAACCACTAGCATGTATCAAAATTGTAATAACAATTCAATTATCATCTTATAATTCTGTAACTTAATAATTAAATCTTAAATCTTTAATTAAATTAAATCTTTAATCTTAATAAGTACATAGAATTATACGATATCATCAAAATTATGCAATAAATAAAATACGAAACGATGGAATTAATGAGTTAAATATGATGAGAAACCCATGGGCATATAAAAAATAATAAGAAAATCTAAATACAATATATACACAATTAAATCTTATGAATTATTAAAGCCAGGTACTGGTTACTACCATACATAAAATACGATTACTATAACTAACATACACTAATATATACATAAAATACTCTTACACAGATACAACAGACAAAACTATAACAATAGTTACATTAGCACCCCATAAAGGCATACAAAGTGACTAAAGAAAACAAATGGCTAAGCATCAGTCAGCAGAATAAATACAAACGTTCTGAGCACTCGCACACAAGAAATGGTACCGGAGAAAACATCGCAATGAGGTCGTTGTACTAGGTCGGCTATTGAGGCTTCTGCTTGGAATACGCCAAGCTTTGAGCTTCGAGCGATCTGCCCCAGCCTCCCCCGCTACCGTGGCCACCGCTGCTACCACTACTTGAGTAACTACCACCAGAGTCTCCTCCGTATCCACTGGTACCACCGTAGTCATGGCTTGAAGTATGGCTCGAACTATGCTGGGGATGAGCTACCACTTCGTAAGTCACATGCTTCTGTTGACCTAATAGCTTCTTCAATCCGATGATCGCTGAAAGCACTAACGCCAACTTTCCAATCAAAAGCGCCTTGCCAGCTATCAGCGCTATAGCTCCAATAGCCAGCGGCATTAGAGCCATCATTTTTAACGCAAGCGCCGCCATGAGGGGTCCGATGATTTTGGCTGCTTTCTTCTTTTTTCCTCGTCCTTCTTCGCTGATTTCATTGTCTTCTGTGAACGATGAGACGGTGTCTTCTAAAGCTCTTCCTGCACTAGATACTGCGTCGACCACATCGGAGCCTTTGACCTCGATTCGTAGCGAATGCGTATCGAAGTAGCTCTTCAATCTTGTAACAGGATCCAAAGACCTCGGCGCTCCATTTTCAACAGGCACATCCGAAGCTCTGATGACGGTCACTCCATCCGTGACTGAGAAAGTTTCCTTTTGTCCGATCATCTTGTCAAGGAACGAGAAGAATTTGTACTTGAGGCATGTTGTGGAGTCTTTTCGGAAGCAGTCACTGACGCTCTCGATGTCATTGTCGGTGTGGCCCGTGTCTTGCGCGGGGTGAGCACGACACGCTATCGCAAGCGCGAGCAAAATTCCGGTCCTCCACATGGCGCGCACTTCTGATTTGAACTGTACGGCGCCGCGCATCGCGTCATCTTAAATACCGCCCGCACCCCTCGTTCGCAGCGATGTAAAAACTAACCGAAAACTGGACTTTCTCAGTCTGGGAGTAAAAGTAAAGTCCAGGTTGGGTAACGTTGCGAAAGCCCGCGAATCGACGGTCATTGCTGAGGTTATGCACTTGATGCTTGCACCTTTAGGAATGTGTATTATTTTGGCGGTCGAGCCTCTTATTATTCTGAATACATTGACATACTGAACATACTGACATACTGGGGAATTCCAAGAAGCGACGGTGTTTAGCGTAAGTACGCTCTAGAGAAGGTACATGAATTTGACATAAAACATTCTAGTATCTAGACAACATTAATGGTTATGAAGATGATTCATTTTGGAGCAATTACGAGCATAACTGTTCAGTGTCCATGTCATATTTTTTATGGAAGTTTCTGACACTAAGCTGATTGAGATGTGGTTGACCTATTGACCTTATTAGGAAGGTATTGAGATGAGGGTCTCATTGGGAGACTGTTGGTTGGTTTCAGATTCGTGAGCTTTTTCTGGCGTGTCTAATTATTGGGCATGATTGATTGAGACGGTTTGCAAACTATATTGAATATAGTAATAAAAACGTTCTAATAAAGTAATAATGACGATATGATATATTTATAATTACAACGAAAAATACTATAAAGCTGTTTTTTACAGTTTCTTTGACATACAAATAACAGAGAAGCATTGATTGAATTGTTCGCTAGTAACAGATTTAGTAGTAGATTTAGATTTAGTAGTAATTGTGATTTAAGTGTCAACTAGCTGTACCTCCCGATTTGACCCACAACACTATTAAGTAGCCGTTTTTTTTGTCATTAAGGATAAAACGTAGGTTTTGTAAAAATCCAAGGTAGAAGATTATTTCACTACCAAACTTCATCCAAACCCGTATAGTACCCTTTTACTGATATAGTTGTATGACCTCGGAATAGTTACTCAGTGTTTTTTTTATCTTTTTTAACTTGATCTAAAAGCCAAAACACTTACAACAGTTTTGAGGCCATACAAAGTTTTTGAATAACTTCTGGTTCAAATATTTTAATATGTAACGTTCAAGTAAAATGCACCCATTTCACTCATAAATATGTGAAAAAACCTACATTTACACATTATGAGGTTCATCAAAATCTCAAGATTGAATGCAAGCGATAAACTTAAATGAGGTTTCATAAAGGTAAAATGACCATACAAGAAAATATTATGTACAATAATTTTCCGAGTATTCAACTTTCTAACTTTCCTACAGGCTAACGATAGAAGTTAAGCCTCCTTATTTAGAAACTGCATCTTTAGATTTCACTTGTCTGTTATCCTACAGGAATCGATTCTTTCTAATAAAACTTCCCGGCTTTGCACGGTAACTGTAAACCTTCCGTGAAAATTGTTTAACTGATCGTAAAAACCGCATCAAAATCTGTTTCGTGGTTTAAATAGACAGATAGATGGATAAACTCTTTATTGTTCACGCCACAAATAACAAAACAACAAGAGAAAAAATGTAATAAAACTTATTAAATCGTTTAACAACTGGCGGCCTTATCACTAAAAGCGATCTCTTCCAGGCAACCTTAGGATGAAGAGATACGGCAAATGAGTATGTAACAGGTGTGCAAAAATAACAAAAATAAACAAGATTGATTAAAAAAACAGGTTTAGGAGAAGTCAGCGGATATACAGACCGCGGAAAGCGAGTTTTTTTTTTTTTTTTAATAAATTCTGGACATTTTCACACACGGTCACCTGACTCCAAACTAAGCAAAGCTTGTACTATGGCTGCCAGAGACTGATATACATACTTATATAATTTTAAAAACATACTTAAATAGATATTTAACATCCAGACATAGAACAAACATAAATGTTCACCGCATAAATGTTTGCCCTAGGTGGGAATCGAACCCACGCCCCCAAGCTCAGAAGGTAAGTTCACTACCAACTGAGCCACCGAGGCAGGCAGCAGTAGTTTTATGCAAAGTAGAGTAGCTTAATCATGTTTACTCCCGTTACTCCCGTTACAAAATAAAAAAATTACTAAGGTTTAACGTGTTCATCTGTGTGTGGCATCTTAACTCCCAAATGGATAAACCGATTTTGCTTTTGATTTTCGTATGTAGCGGAACTTGATTGAGAATGTTGTTAGCTGAGATTTTCGGGAATATTTTTTACTAGCTGCGCCTCGCGGTTTCACCCGAGGTTAAAAAATATCCTATGTGCTATTCTAGATTATAATCTATCTCTGTGCCAAATTTCATCCAGATATGTTCAGCCGTTCTGGCGTGAAAGAGTAACAAACATCCATCCATCCATACACACAAACTTTCGCGTTTATAATATTAGTAGGATAGGATACTAGCTTTTGTTGTACTGTTTGTTGTTTTGTTGACTTTGTTCGAGTTTATTCAGCAAATAGTATCCAAATACGTTGCTAGTGATGTATTGTAACTAATTTTCAAATTTAATCAAGATTCGTTCAGCCGTTTAGCTGTGAGAAGCCTACAAACAGACATACAGACAGAGTTAGTTTCGACTTTATAATATTAGTATGGATCATATAATTTACTAGCTGTTACCCGCGACTTCGGTCGCGTTTATTCAGAAAATAGTATGTAAAAACCTACCTCGTAATACACTGTAACTAATTATCAAAATTCGTTCAACCGTTTAGCCGTGAAAAACCTGGTATCACAGTAAAACGTATGATACAAGGTAGAACCCAAGACAAGGTTGGCAAATGTAGTACTAAAAGACTTAAGAGAGTGTGAGGGCTCCGAAGATTTCGAGAATAGAGCGAAGTAGATGAGAAAAGTCAATAAAGCTGACCCCATCACCATATGGGAAAAATAGTCGAATAGAGAGAGAGAGAAAGAGAGAGATCCTTCTCTCTCCCGATGGATGTAAAAAGAGAGAGGGGAAGAATTTAAATGATAAATAGTCGGGAAGAGAGGTATCCCTCTCTCTCCCGCTAAAAATAGAAAGAGAGAGGGGGAGAATTGAAAGTCTGAGAGCAAACCCAGAGGTCCCCGAAGGTCGGAACCAAGGTACAACTAGGAGTGTTTTCAAATAGAGTGTCACTTTCTTTCCGGGTTGAAAGCGTATCAACAGCACCAGCCATAAGCATGTTGCAGGTGTTCATACTCGTAGGTGGTGGTTACCTGGCGTCTGACTGGCTGGCTTCCTCTACAAGTTGCATTTTCAACAGATTCTCGCGCAATTTTGTAAGCAGCTTTGGTAATTTTTCAGATTTATTGTGGTTGGTTTTTTTTTTTAAAAAGGTGGAGATTTTTTTTTAAAGAAAAAAAATCATAGCTCAAAATTTTTGAAAACAATCCGAAGACAGCCGGACATGCGAAAGCATTTTACCGAAGTTGCTTTGCTCGTTAACGCTTGCTAGGTCGATTATGTATGTTTGGGTCAAATCTTGGATTTCCTGAAGCTAAACTAGATCCACTTCCTGACAATCGATTGAACTAAAGTTTGGTATACTTGCTTATCTTTGGTGACAATGCAATACTATGGCATCATGGAGCTGGTCTGATGATGGAGTTGGAAGATGGCCATAGGACCTCTTCGGTAGCTAATTGAAGACTAACCGTGTTTGGGCTCAGTGTGATCAGCTCATGGTTCTGGTACTAACGTCATCATCATTATTGGTCAGATGCATGGTATAATAATATACTCAGCCAGGTATAGCATTCCGTTCACGTGGGCGACACGTAGTGACGTCAATCGATGCTTAAGCGAGACCGAAATATATAATTTACAAATAGTTGGAAAGAGACGTCTGACGATGACGAGTAACGTCCTTAGGTGTTTCCTCCCGGAATGCTGGACCTTGTTTTTTTGGAGCATGGTCAGATGTAGACATCTCAAAAGCTTGTTTTGAAAAATACTTAAATCAGAAATCAGAATTTATTGATAAGTCCTATAGTTACACGTCACAGTTCAATAAATTTCAAACAATACACGAGTTAAAAATGTCAAAACAGTAATTATACAAGTCAAATAAGAAATAAATAATTTATGTCAACAAAATAAATTGCATAATTATTAATACTCGTAATACAACATACTGTCCATACATCAGAAAAAAGACCGCATAATAACTTCTAGAAGACGTTGCTGTTAATATAATAAATAAATTCGGGACATGTTCACACACGGTCGCCTGACCCCAAACTAAGCAAAGCTTGTATTAAGGCTGCCAGAGACTGATTTACATACTTATATATTTTTAAATACATACATAAATAGACATTAACACCTAGACCTAGAACAAACACAAACGTTCATCGCAAGAATGCCCTTTTGAATGAATTTGCCCTAGGTGGGAGTTGTACCCACGCCCTCAGGCTCAGAAGGCAGGTTCACTACCAACTGAGCCACCGAGGCAGTCTCTTAATGAATAGGTGTCTTAATTAATTATCTCTGTCTACTTAATACGATCTACCGCTATAATATTCATTCACGATCATTATTATTACATATTCATTGTGTTGAAATACGAGTATGTAAAATTCCACCAATTTTTTATTTTTGGGTACACAATAACAAAAATTGTATGGTAACGAGACTTGATACGCGATGACTCCGCAAAATAGCTTACGCTCTCGTGTTTTGGGAATTATCTTTTTGGTCCTTTCACTTTTTGTCGAGTTCAGTGCACTGGCTTGAACGTTTGTTTTAGGGTTCCGTGGTTAATGTTTGCAGTTTTTCTGTTGGGAACTAGGTCCTTTACAGATCTGATTTTTTTTGGTTGTATTTAAATGCCAAGTGCAGTAACCGATTTGTAGCTTTTCTAGTGAACACATTTTTAAAATTAGCAGTAGGTTACCAGTAAAATACCCTTACACACATACAAAATAATCTTTATAATCTGGGTGTCTTCAAGTCTCGAGTGAATCGGTTTCTTCTAGGCAAGCGTGCTCCATCGTAGGCCGCATCACTGCTTATCATCAGGCATGTTGGCGGCCAAACGCAAGCCTATTATGTAATAATAAAAAAATAAAAAATTACAAAGTGTAGATAGTATAGATAAGTCCGTTTTAGACCACTAATTCATTTGTTGGCTAGGCTAGAAATTACCTAATATACAATTATCTGCAACTGTCAGTAAATGTTAAGATATATTCCTTTCTAATACCAAAAATAAATACCAATGGTATTTGTTTAATATATTATCCGTATACATTTTCTATTCCAAACTTATACCACTCAGAAACGAATCCCAAAAAAAGTCAGATGGTATGAGATACGGTCAGTAATACAAATGTTTTCAAAAATAAGTAGAATTCGTGATGGAAGTTAAAAAGATTTTATAAATGAGACTAAAACGAATGAGTTTTAGTCTCATTTAAAATTAATCTCACTAATTTATTTTATTTTATTTTATCTCACTTAAATTTTGTCTTATAAAATTTAAGACTTACTTAAGGAAAACCTTACAAAAAAAATCCAATTCTATTTTTCAAAATAATGTCTTAATTTAGTCTGGATTATGATCATGATCAATGAAGCAAACTACCTTAAATCCTTTTAGAAAGACTGCGCTTGAAACATTTCATACAAAGTAACTGTACGGAACCGTCTTCTTCGTAATTTCAACTTGCTTTTTTTCCATTTTTTTCCTAGACATAACGTAAATTGGTAATGATAGTTGACCATAATTAACGTTGTGTATGAATTTCTTCATTCTTGCTTTTACATTTTTTTTTTGCCTATTAAAGTTTGATGTTTTGTTTTTATTGCATGTGTTACGCTTTTGAATTTTTTATTAGGTAATTTTTAATTTTGTTTTTGCCTTCTTAGTCTTTTTTTGAATGCAGTGAGAGTTTCGGACAAGTTTTTAGACTGTGGCGAAGTAAACAATATGTTTAAGTTTAATTAAATTTAAATTTGGTTACTAACTTATTTTAATAATGTTGATAAATTTATTATAAACTTTCTTTAAAAATAATCTGATTGTTTACCTTCTTTTTCTTAAGTAATGACCTGGTTTAAACCACATCCGTAGTTGTACCAGTTGCTGTACACAAGTATGAATATTTATTGTAGAGAAGTTTATATTGTTTATTTAAATAATGATGAGTACTCTTACGCTGAAGGAAATCGTGAGGAAACTGTCATGTCCTAAATTTTGAAATTCGAAAGACATGTGACATCCACCAACCCGCACTAAGCCAGCGTGGCGGATTGGCTCAACCACCGTTGATGTAGGGTAGGATGATATCCCTACAGTTAGACATAAGATATTGAAATGATGGAGATGATGATGATATGTATGATATACTAGTTCTTCCACCCATGACTTCGCCCGCTTTTTCGTAGCCATAAGTATAAGGAGTATCTACCGCATACATACATGTGGATATACATACATAGGATCCTTTGTGATTGTGTACCTTTATTTTTAGTGAAAGAGTTTTTGAAAACCAAAAGTTCCGTAGATTATTCCTTAAACCCGAGAACGTTACCTCATTAAAATATTCACCGTCATCATCAATTATTTACCACCATCTGTTGAATATAGTCTCTTCTTTAGCGTGCTATCCTTTAGTTTGCGCCCAGATCATAATTTGTATTATGTTTACTAGGTACGCCCTACGGTGGTACAAGTGGCTAGCACGTAACATTACAAAACCCTGCAACAAAATGTTGTACCCTATGTCACTTCCACTATCAAGACGATTCAAATGACACCTCACATGTCAAAATCCTTGAAGTTGTTTAGGCTGTAGTGCGTGCCAAAAAAAACATACTTACATACCTACATACGAGTACATACACTCGAAAAACATAACCCTCCTTCTAGTGCAGTCGGGTAAAAAGTACCCTGTTTTTTTCTGTACCCCTGACAACACGTATGCAAAATGAACAAACAAACTCACTTTAAGATTCAAAGCCAAAGTCAAAGTCAAAATGTTTTATTCAATTTGGGTATCAAAGATACACTTATGAACGTCAAAGTTTTTTTAAATAGTCTCGACCGCCTTGGTCGGATAAAGAGCCTCTACTCAGAAGAAAAGGCAAGAAACTGAGGGGCATTCTTTTTTCAAATAATAAATATACTGATAACTGACTAATAAACTGATTTATAATATCAGTTAGGATTAGGGTGGACTGTACCCCGGGTGTTATCCGCGGTTAAAGTATATTTCTATGTTAATCCAAGGTAAAAGCTACCTCCGTTCCGAATTGCACCCAAGTCCGTCGATTCAATTGAGCTTAAGGAACTAAAACGATTACACATACAAACAAACTTTTTCTTTTATAATATACATACTAGCAGCGCCTTGTAACCTATGTAAGTACTATTCCAGACTATAATCTACCTCTGTGCCAAATTTAAAACCGATCCGTTTAGCCCTAATATACTAACAGAGACTAGCAACATATTATGTAATTACCATTCTAGACTATAATCTACTTCTATGCCAAATTTCATCCCGTTCCGTTCAGCCGTTCTGGCGTGATTGAGTAACAAACATATACATGCATCCATCCAATCTTTCGCATCAAAATTATTAGTGTTATGTGGGATTAGGATTAAAAATATTGCTACACAGATAAATAATAATTAATAAATAAATTCGGGACACTTCCACACACGGTCGCCTGACCCCAAACTAAGCAAAGCTTGTACTATCTCTGCCTGAGACTGATATACATACTTAAATATTTTAAAATACATACTTAAATAGATATTAACACCTAGACATAGAACAAACACAAATGTTCATCACATAAATGTTTGCCCTAGGTGGGAATCGAACCCACGCCCCCCAGCTCAAAAGGCAGGTTCACTAACAACTGAGCCACCGAGGCAGTCAAGATATAGATAGTTCAATGATGGGTAGGTAACAAGAATTTTAATCTTTACGTTTGAAACAGGTTTGGCTTCCGTCTAGCTCAAGTCTGGCGATTGTTTGCCGATAGCACGTGAGTTGTTCACACTTGTGTGACGGCTTTTAGCGGAATTTACTCATGACAACTAAACTAATAACTACGATTTTACAAGTTACCGTCATAAAGTTATCACACCTACCCATTACTCATAAACGTTGTTTAGCCTCGGAACAGTGATTTATCTTTTTCGATCGAGTTAAAAAAATTAAAAGAAAAAAAGACAAAACACTCTGTAAAAACTCCGAGGTTAGACAATGTATATTGTTAAGGAGGTGTAAGTATACTATTCCGAGGCGTTACAATGTATATTGCTAAGGAGGTGTATGTATACTTTTCCGAGACTTTACAATGTATATTGCTAAGGAGGTCTAAGTATACTTTTCCGAGGCTATACAATGTATATTGCTAAGGAGGTGTAGGTATACTATTCCGAGGCTTTACAATGTATGTTGCTAAGGAGGTCCTGGTGTAAGTATACCATTCCGAAGCTATACAATGTATATTGCTAAGGAGGTGTAGGTATACTATTCCGAGGCTTTACAATGTATATTGCTAAGGAGGTGTAGGTATACTATTCCGAGGCTTTACAATGTATATTGCTAAGGAGGTGTAAGTATACTATTCTGAGGCTGTACAATGTTTATTGCTAAGGAGGTGTATGACGTATACTTTTCCGAGGCGTTACAATGTATATTGCTAAGGAGGTGTATGTATACTTTTCCGAGGCTTTGCAATGTTTATTGCTAAGGAGGTGTAAGTATACTATTCCGAGGCTACACAATGTTTATTGCTAAGGAGGTGTAAGTATACTATTCCGAGGCTACACAATGTTTATTGCTAAGGAGGTGTAAGTATACTATTCCGAGGCTACACAATGTTTATTGCTAAGGAGGTGTAAGTATACTATTCCGAAACTAGGCTATTACAACGCTTATTGCTAAGAGTTTTTTAAGTTTCGTGTGAATCGATTTCTTCTTACAAGAGTGCTTTCGTAGGTCGTTGTTTAATATCAGACTCGATGGCTGTTAAATGTAATGTAGTGTGTATGGTTAAGCTCAAGCCTAACAATTATTTATATTTCACTAGCTGCACCCTCCGGTTTCACCCGCGGTTAAAAAATATCCCATGTGCTATTCTAGACTATAATCTATCTCGGTGCCAAATTTCATCCAGATCTGTTCAGCCGTTCTGGCGTGAAAGAGTAACAAACATCTATCCATCCATTCATCGATACATACAAACTTTCGCGTTTATAATATTAGTAGGAGTAGGATTAATAATTCAAAATAATAATTTTCAATACATGTGTATCTTATCCGCGTTTTCTCACCCACTACTACCTAGAAGTGTGTTTACGCGTTCGCGTAATGAGTTACATTTTATGACCAGATTGGCTAGATTGGCAATCGAATTACATATATTATATCGTGTGCATAAAAATATGAAATCCAAGGTACGGGACCAACCAATGTCCTAGAAATTGGTCAATCTAATTGACCAATCAAATTGTATCATTATGGAAGTTTCCTGTCCATTTTTAGGGTTACGTACCTCAATAGGACAAAAACGGAACCCTTTTTCGGATCACTTTGTTGTCCGGCTGTCTGTCTGTCAAGACGCCTTTTCTCAGGAACGTGTAAAGGTATCACGCTGAAATTCATACCAAATTCTCAAATCTCCTGTCCCTTAGAGCTGTGAAAAAACAGACTTCTAAGACAACGCAATCAAAAGATATACATCCGTTTATGCTGCAAATTTTAGACACTCGCAAGAGAATTAAAACTTACAAGGTACTTCCCGTGAACTCATAATCTTGAACTTCGGTATAAAGCAACGTCTTATAAGGCATACATTTTTAGTTACATCATTTAAAAAAGCCGATGGCAGCCTAGTTGGGAGAAAGTCCGCCTCTCAAGCCAGAGGGAGCGTTCGAACCCAGCCGACGGCACGCACCAATTTGTTCATTGTGTGAACATATGTGCGTATTGTATGTCATCTGCTACATGACTGGAGCCCAGTGTATGGCGACAGGCTCACCCCCTGTTATATTTGGGACCGAATATCGTCCGGCGAAGTGTAGGTGTTGTATTACACCTCTACCAGCCCCTTCGGGGGAAAGGCGTGACGATATGTGATTAGCAGAATTCCCCTTCTGAATCTACAGCTTACCATCTTACAAAAATACTACCAAAATGAGACCACAAAACACACGTCTCAGTAACCTCTTTACCATGACACTATTTTAACACAAAAACCCGACTGGGGAACCGAAGGCATCACTTAGCGCTTAATGGGAATTCACACGAAAACAATGATGGAGCGAGTAATTATACCAGTGGATCGGGTAACTGGATCAGTGTGAACATGCTTGCAAATTGATGGTCTGCTTAATTAAAAGACTAGCTGCTTATCGCGGCTTTTCCTGCGGTTAAAAGTAGGCTTTGTGTGAATCCAGGGTATATGCTAACTGGGTTGCCAGACTCTGGGGCTCCCAGGTGGGAGGGTCTCCTGAGGAGTTGATACTTTAGTATCCAGGTCATCACTTCGGAGGAGGTGAGGAAGGGGACTAGCCCTCTCCTGAGGTGGGCCCGACTGTGGACAGTGGCGAAACGCGGTCTGTCCCACTGGACCCGTCAAGTTCTCCCATTGAGGAACAACGTAACATTTCGTCACGCCTTTCCTCAGAAGAAGCTAGCAGAAGTATAGGTACAACACCCACACTTCCCCGGACGATATTCAGTCCCAAATGTGACAGGGGGCGAGACTTTCGCCATACACCGGGCTCCAGTCATGTAGCGATGATACAGAGATAGAACAACAGATACTATTTTTAACCGACTTTAAAAAGGTTTCGATTCATTATATTTTACCTATAATGTTTCTTTTCGCGTGTCCGTTATTTATGAACCAATTTTAAGTTTTTTTATTTTATTGAAATGATAATACATAGAGATTGATGTCATTTTGTACAAATTCCAATCCGTACATACATACGAGTACATTATGGTCACGTCTTTTTCAGTAGGGGTGACGGTAATTCATTTTTATTTTAAAAGATTAAATCTCAGTAGTCTTGTGGGACTACGTCCAATATTTTCGTACTACCAGCCCGTCGAATCTAATGCACCAAGTAGTACAAATATCCCTAATCCTTCCTCAGATCAATCTAGAGGAAAAGATGGAACACTGCGTTATATCTTGCTGAAGCCACTTCTTTTTCAATGTGTGCGCGTGGTAATGTCGCCATGAAAAACATTTACAATTGCACGAAAACTAATAGTAATTCCCAAACTCTACGTTAACTATTTCCGTTCCAATATACAACCTTAGGAGATTTACTATTTTGAAACTACACATTTTTGTAATGGTTTAATGTTACGGCTTTGATAAATTGACTTGTAATAAAACTGCACAGTTTTGAAAAATAACCTCAAAATGTAGGCCTGGCCACACTTTTATAATGCACTATGTATATTTCAGAACACGAAATTGTACCATAAACCAATAGAATAGAATAAGTTTAGAATAAGTTTATTTTTGTAACAATAACACAAGGTATTACAAAGGTGAGTATCGAGGACACCTGCAGAAGTTTAAAACTGAGTCGCAGATGTCAAGTCTTTACAAGAGTTAAATTAATTTAATCTAAATGTAAGAATTATTTTCGAACAACAATGTACATTATGTCGAGGTAAGAAAGACCAAGCGATAGCGTAGTTTTTTTGCGTCAATGTGTGAGTGTTGTGTACCTATACGACAGTAGCGTAGTTTTTGGATGGTTTTTGGCTTCATTTAGATCATACGCCGTGCGCCTTCTTATTCTCTATAGGTTGATCTGAGAATCCTTCTCAAGTACATAACTTCTACTTCTTACAGGGTTAGAATTCGAAATTTTTAAGTTAAATCTCGATGTTACAAATAATGCGTGCTTGTCCTAATGCGTGCATCTATTGTCACGTCGTACGCCAATTTAGCCTCATTAAGCTGTGTTTACAATACGCATGGGATGCAACGACCCGCGACATATCTGTGCGGAGAAAGTAAGCGAAAGTTGGGATGAGATGGAGCCTTCTGGAGGCTTGTACATACCTACTTTTAAATCAAATAAGCATAATATACGGTCACGCCTTTCCCCCGAAGGGGCTGGCAGAGGTGTAATACAATTTCCACACTCTGCCGGACGATATTCAGTCCCAAATGCGACAGGGGGCGAGCCTGTCGGGCTCCAGTTATGTAGCAGATGACATACAATACGCACATATGTTCACACAATGAACAAATTAGTGCGTGCCGTCGGCTGGGTTTGAACACGCTTCCTCTGACTTGAGAAGTGGGCCTTCCATAACTAGGCTATCATAGCTTCAAATAAGATACCTATTCATTGAGGAATGAAGCTTCTGTTTAGCATAATGCGTCCAAGTTTTTCTGCAAACGCGCTAGCTAGTGTTTTTTCTTTACGACTTCAAAAGGGGGAGATTTTTTCGTTCGTTTGTATCTGTTTTTTTTTTGGTAACTGTTCGATTGTCTAACAGTAAAATTACAAAGCAATTAGCATTGGTAATGCCTGCCGATGTCAGCAGAGATTAGTTTTTGTTTCAAAAAAAATATTTTATAAGTACTAGGTTTTTTGCAGTTTGCCAAGCAGAAGGTTGTAGACAACCGTAGGTATAAGTTTAATCGTAGCTTCCATTTAATTTGAAACTTAGTTTCGGTATTTCTAAAATGTGTTTAAATCGATGTACGTAAGCTTTCTCTGTGAAATTTGAAGCTGACTTGATTTTCACGTGTAAAAAATCCTTATACTTATTACAAAATCGAAAATAACTCTGTCTGTCTGTCTGTCTGTTTGTAGTCTTTTCACGGCTAAACGGCTGAATGGATCTTGGTGAAACTTGGTAACACGTTACAGTATATCACGAGGCACGTTTTTGGATACTACTTTCTGAATAAACGCAAACGAAGTCACGGGTAAACAGCTAGTATATTAAAATTTATTTGATTATTTTATATTAAAAAACGTACAGACGAACATGGATCCTGTCTCTTTTTTTGGGGAGTCGGGAGTCGGTTAAAAATAGTATTTTGTTTTGTTCTTACTAATACGAGTCTTATGTACCTACTTCAAATGCTCGATCAAAAATGATGATTACATGACATTACGACTCACACGCGCCGGAAGAAAGTTTTTTTAGTAAATTCACACGTTTCAGATAAAATTTTATTGTTAACGTCCAGATGAAATTGTTAGATTTCTGCGTACAAAGAAACTGCGAGAAATGCTAGAGAATTCATAATTTTTATTTCTAACTTTTGTTTTGGGTATAGATAGGTACTTATTTTGTGATTGTGTATTAGATGCCCTTAGATTTTTTGAAAATTTTGGCTTTGCATGTCTTTTGGGCTATTTTGCGATTATCTAGGTGTAGTGTAGTTTTTTTGCGAATCATGTTTGTTCATACTTAGCGTCTGCACCAAATAAATAATAGGAATCAAATAATTATTCTCAAAATCAGAAGAAAAATAAGCCCTGTGAAAACTAAATGGAACCATTTATCATCCTGCTTAGCATCCTGCACGTACATCCATCTGTTCATTGAGGCTTCATGCAGGATGGCGAATGATGTCGCAGCCTGCATCGCGTCCGGCAATGATGTGCAGGATGTACGTGGAGGATGCTAAGCAGGATGGTGTGTAGCTGCATCCTGCTTTGCAGTCCTGCAAGCAGTACCTACTGCAAGGATTGCCTTGCAGTAGGTACTGCTTGCAGGACTTTATTAAAAAAAAAATTAGTTTATTAGAAAGAATTTAGTTTATTATGTTAGAACAATTTCTTTTTCTTTTTTGCAAAAAAATAATACGATTTTGTGTATGAAGATAAAACCCACCATTTACCATTGGTTAAAACACTAACACTTTCTTAGGCTCATTCAATTTCTGAATAATACGATTTTGTGTATGAAAACACACAAAATCGTATTATTTTTTGCAAAAAAGAAAAAGAAATTGTGCCAACATAATAAACTAAATTCTTTCTTAGAATCTTGAGAAGCTTTTTACAAAAACAATAGTACTCAAGGTTAATAACGGTAGACAATAAGTAATAATTGGATTGTTATGTACAAAAAATCGTGTTTGATGTCATTGTTAAAAACTTTGTGTCAATTGTTTAATTCGATCGCAACAATAGTAAAAGTGAGTAAGTTAGTGTTTTTAGGATTTTGCGTGTAGTTATCGTGAATGAAAAGCGACTTTAAGTTTAGATATTTGGGATTTTGGTAGATGAGAAGGAATACTTTAGATCTTCAATTAGCGGTGCTATTCACAATATTTCAGAAACGTTTCCGGTCAGATTCTGCAAATTTCAAAATTGTTCGAATCTCAGTCTACTTTTATAAATTTTGCAATAGGGAATCGAGTATAAATTCGATCTGAAGAATTAATCAAAACTTATGAATTATGGTTGAGATTCGAATTTTGAGTTTAAAATTTTCTTTATCTCTTCCTGGTTTGAACCAAATCTTCAGCCCACGATGCAAAAAAATATGGTTTTGTGTCACACGTTATTATTTCCTTGTCCGTTACTATTTTGTTGTTATTATTACGATATTAGTTTCTTGTTCATACTTGGTCCGAAACCAACTATGATTTCTGCTACGTACAGCTAGCTTGAAAATATGATGAAAAAATAACAGTATTTTAGGTAAAAGTGTAGAGAATTATTGGTCACAATTATTGGTAGGTACCTAATTATTTTTCTGACATTTATTTTTACTTTTAAATAAAATATAAATGCTGTTTTCTGATTTCTGAAAATACGAAATGGTGTTTATAATTTAATGAGAATGTAAAATCTATTGCAATTTGCTCAACTAATTAAGCAAATTCGATTTCGAAATAAAAGTCGATTAAAATGGGAACAAAAGACAACCGATATTGTTCTCAACCATTTTTACCCGACTGCGCAAGAAGGGTTATGTTTTTCGAGTGTATATTAAATTTGTATGTGGCTATTTATGTGTTTTTGAGGTTTCTTTGGCACAGCCTACAGCCTAAACAGCTCAATGGATGTCGATATGTGAGGTGTCATTTGAATCGTCTTGATAGTGGAAATGACATATTATGGTACAAATTTTTACAGTCGGGTTTTTTGTTTTTCTTTTAAAAATGTTACTTGTTTCTAACTTTATAAGCATTTAGTTTTCGTGTTGCTAAAACCTAGGTTTCACGGTAAAATCTCTTTTCCAAACAAAAAACAATTTTTATTGTTCGCAAATCAATAACATCGCTTCTCATTTGCGACAGATGCAAGAGAGAGTGAAACTGAGTTATCGACGTTTGTAAACAAGCTCTAGCCCTTTCTCACGTTATTCTTAGGCTCATTAAATTTCTGAATGTCGGATTGGTATCTAATGGTGTAAGTATACACAATAATACACAATAGCGTGTGTATTATTAACTTTCATGCCATCATTATTTAAAGACTAATGTCGATGACATCAAACCTTTTCTATTCACTATTTAAATAAAGTATTACTATTTAAATTTACCTATTCCTATACCAATAGGTATTATAGGTATGGGTATAGGTCCCTAATTCAGCACGTCCGGTACAGTACCTGTCTCAAAATATTTCATTTAATAAACAACATTCACAGCCCAAAATAACACATAGAAATAATAATAACAAGCTAAAGTTACAGCCTTTAAAGAACATAAATAGGGTCAACTGGGGCAATGTCGTCTGTGAGGCAATTGCGTCTTTCGAGAATGATTTCGAGATTATTCAAATGACACCTGACGAAATCCATCAAGCTGTTTACGCTGTAGGGCGTGCCAGAGAAACCTCATACACACTGAGATACACCTCATACTGATACATACCTCATACTACCGAGAGACTGAGAGCTTCATTATTCCAGTTGGCTAACAGTGATGGCCTGGGCTGACTCCCATCCTGGGGCGGTCCAGGCCATCACTAAACCTGGTTTTACGACTGGCTTACATTCAACATTGTTAATAAAGCCATTCATCCTAAAGCCGTACAGATTGTCTAGCAGCAAGTGGGCTCGTTGTGGCAAAGTATTTGAAGTTGGAACTAGACACTACATAAGCACACTAACACATACATTATCAGTAATAACACATACACACACACACGCACACACACTCATCAATTACATAAAAACGTATAAAAATCAAACAAACATTGGACAAATACTTCAATTCCTTACTAATAATGTTACTTGTTTATGTTTGTGTACCATATGCGTTACATCGTTATTGCGCTACATAATTAAATAATAATGGATATGGAAGAAAGAAACTAGATTTCGCGACACAGGTTCGCCTAGTGCGAAATCTAGGGTACTCTAGTCATATTGTCTCCTTTTACTTGAACCTTTATATTTAGATATACATTATACTTGTGCTATGTATATTAAATAAATAAACAAAATACCACATACACACATTCAGACTTATATACAAACACTCGAAAAATATAACCCTCCTTGCGCAGTCGGGTAAAAAGTAGGTAGTAGTATCCATAGCGTGCTACTCATTATCTATTGGTACGTTAGATCAGCAATCATCAACCCAGGCACGACGTGGAGTGATCGAAATGAATCCATCTGTGCAGCAATTTGTTTGTAAAGCGAGAGCTGGTGATTTACCTGGTGACATAGTGACCAGACGCGTGCCTACTGACGCTGGTGCGGATGCTCTGATTATGCTACCTACGATAAGCCACAGAATAAATAGTACTACAAGTAAGTATGGCTGCCTTTGAATACTAGCAAAAAAATGGTTAAGGGGGCCGAGACGCTCTGAAATTTCCATACAAACGCGCTACTCAAATTTCTTGAAAACCGTTTGTCAGATTATGATGAAATTTAGCATGTGCAATTAAACTAACAATATCTCCGCCCCATGTTCTTGGTTTTTTTTAAAAACGTTCTCAAGCGAAAATAGAGGTATGAAAAATATCCGCATTTTTAAGGGGTCACTTTTGACTGATTTATTCAATAGACAAAGCAAATAAAAAATTCTATTACATATGGAGGTTGTCTACATCATTAGCTGTTAAATGAATCCATAATACAAGAGAAATTCTTAGTTACTTAAGAATGATAACAGAAGTGCAAAAGACATGAAAAAAAAAAAATTGCACTTTGTCACTCTGTAGGTAAGTTTAGAGGCTCGTCAGTATCATCACTCGCTCTCTTCGCTCGTCTTCTTCTTCTAGACGAAATGGATATCGAATACCTTAAGCCAATGCGAAGTTAGTCTAGGTCGCTTAGGTCGAAGTTAGTTAGGTAGCCGGACTCTTAAGGTGTCAGTTGTGATAACAAGAACAGTAATAATATAAAAAGCAAAGCACAACAAGAACAAGCAACATTAAAAAGATAAACGAAATTCCCGGCTGCAAAAATGTATATCCTTTGTCACTTCCACTATCAAGACGATACAAATGCCACCACACATGGCCATCAAGCCAATCACACATTCATCAAGCTGTTTAGGCTTTAGGACGTGACAAAGAAACCTTAAACATACAAACGTACATACATAAATACATACATACCTACATACATACAGACATACATACTAGAGTGTAAATATGTACTTACGCTCGAAAACATAACCCTCCTTCATGCGCAATCGGGTAAAACATAATATAGCACATCTTCACGCCTTTCCTCCGAAATAGCTGGCTAAAATACATGTAGGATGGGTGAAAGAGGTTCAAGAGGAATACATGCGGAAAAGAGCGAGAGGTTTTTTGTGTGAGAGACAAGCAATGACTATTATCTGTGGAGACAAGGGACGATAAAAAGATGGCGATTGGAAGACATTAGTGAGAGCGGTATTAAATGTTTAAAAATATTTAAAACAAGTAGAAAGGTGTTAAAAATAAGTGAAAAGCAATTAAAACTGTTAAAAGTGATCAGAACAAAGTGTTTCCCTTTAAAAGCCCGTCACAGGGATTACATAGATGTACCTCTAGAAACGCCAATAAGTATGTTCTGTTAGAAACTACCCAATAGGAGACCAAATGCGCATTTTGCACGCAAAGTGCCAGTATAGTTTAATAGTAATAGTAGGTAATGTATAGTAGAAGTCGTGTATCCGGTATCAGAACGATTACGGGAGAGAAACTTGGACTTGGTGGAGGAGCTCAGAAAGCTACAAGAATGATTCAAAATTTTATCTAAAAAAAATGTTATGCATGTCATGTGTAAAATTAAGTATTATGTTGCATGTCATGTGTAAAATATTTATAGATACTTTTTTAATTACAACCTATTAAGAGGGCCGCGACGCTTTGAAATTTCCATACAAACGCGCTACTCAAATTTCTTGAAAAACATTTATAAGATTATGATGAAATTTAGCATGAACAATTAAATTAACAATATCTCCGCCCCTATGTTCTTGGTTTTTTTTTAAAACGTTCTCAAGCGAAAATGGAGGTATGAAAAATATCCGCATTTTTAAGTGGTCACTTTGGACTGATTTATTCAATAGATAGACAAAGCAAATCATAAATTTCATTACATAGGGAGGTTGTCTACATCATTAGCTGTTAAATGAATCCATAATACAAGGGAAACTCTTAGTGACTTAAGAATTATTACAGAAGTGCAAAAGTCATAAAAAAATTGAAATTGCACTTTGTCACTCTGTAGATAAGTTTAGAGGCTCGTCAGTATCATCACTCGCTCTCTTCGCTCGTCTTCTTCTTCTAAATGAAATAGCTATAGAAACCTTAAGCCAATGCGAAATTAGTCTAGGTCGCCTCGGTCGAAGTTAGTTAGGTCGTCGGACATAATTAAATATTCACAAAGGTTCAGTCGTTTCGTCGATCGAGCGAGTAGCGTTTCCGTTTTACAAAAACTTCCGGACATACAAAAGCGCTAAAACGCTTTTGTATTTTCGGAATTTCGGATGTCCGGCTGTTCTCCTCAACATTTCGCATTTCTCAACCGATTTTCGTGAAATTTTGTGGAAAAAAAAAATCTCTGCAATATTGAATATATTCCAAAAACTGATTCGGCAAAAAAAACTCTGTATAATTATCGAACCTACTCTCCAAAATTTCACGATTCAAAAGGGAAACAAGTCCTTTTCTAAGACCATTCTAACTTCCTAAGCAATATTATAAATTCGAAACTAAGTTTGATTGTTTGTTTGTTCATTACTTTGTTTGTTTATATGCTTTCACGCTTGAACTACTCAACCGAACATCATGAAATTTCGCATACACGTTTTCAGGGGTGCAGTAACAGACCTAAGTACCTTTCTTCACAAAAAAAAATAGTTCGCGTGGGACCGCCGGCGAAACTGCGGGACGAAGCTAGTCGAAACAATTAACACTGGGGGCCTACCCTGACATCTTACTGGTATTATTGTTACGTTTTGATTTAGACGCTGCGAGACCGCGAGTCGTATCGCCGCGCAATAAGGTCCATGATTGCGCAGCGTCGAAAACAAAACGTAACTATCATATAGAATAGAATATAATATAATAGAATAGAATATTTTTATTGCATAAATTGTGTACAAAAAGTGTTCTTAATTTAAGGATCTTAATCTGAATTCAAGAGAGCTTTCTTAAAATTTTATATTTTTTACATTTCTAACTTTATGATAAATGATGACATGTATCATTAAAATATTATTTTAGGTTATATTACACTTTGAAGCTAACCAGGTTTATATTTCAATTTTAAATTGTGATGTATTTAAAGATTTGAAGACAATATCTAAGTGGTTGTATGTTTTGATGGCAGTATAAAATGAACTGTTATAGAACATGGCATTGTTGTCTTGACGAGAAATATTGTACTTATGTTAAGAGCGTAAGATTTCCATTTTAATAGCAATAAGATGTCATTCTCCCCTGATCTTTCGAAACCGTACTATTGAAGCAATATCAGATTGAAAACAATTTATTACCCAATCAATTCTACGTTCAATCAATAGCCGAGCGCAGTGAAAACTATCATTTCACGTATCATTGCCAATCTGCGTCGAATCACGGTCATTTACGTCGATGACCGTGCACGCCGAAACAATGATGTAACTTTCACTGTTTTCTAGTGCTGCATGATTTAAAAAGATGGGGAAGGTCAGAGCTTTAAAATTTGACTACAAGTTTGTTGGTGGATGAATATACGAGTATCTAATCTTAGATCAACCTAGAGAATAAGATGGCGCAAGGCGGATGATTCAGGTGAAGCCAAAAACCATCCAAAAACTACGCTACTGTCGTATATGTACACAACACGCACACATTGACGCAAAAAAACTGCGCTACTCGCTTGGCCATTCTTATCTCGACATTATTTGTATTGGTTTATGGTATAATTTCGTGTACATAAATATACATATAGTGCATTATAAAAGTGTGGCCAGGACTACATTTTGAGGTTTTTTTTTATACTGTGCAGTTTTTAAACAAGTCAATTTCGAAAAAGTCGCAACATTAAACTCTTGCAAATATATGCAGTTTTAGAATATTAAATCTACTAAGGTTGTATATTCGAACGGAAATGGCTAACGTAGAGTTTGGGAATTAATATTAGTTTTCGTGCAATTGTAAATGTTGTTCATGGCAACATTACCACGCACACAAGTTTAAAAAGAAGTGGCTTCAGCGAGATATAACGCAGTGTTCCATCTTTTCCTCTACATAGATTGATCTGAGGTATAGTCTAATACGTTGGTACCGCTTGAGCTCGGTAGGGGCGTGGAAGGAAGTCGTCCTCGCTCACCTTTGACGCCTTACACTCATATCGTCTCGCCTTTCCCCTAAAGGGGCTGGCAGAGATACAATACCCACACTTCGCCGGATGATATTCAGTTCAACATTTCACTGGGGGCGAGTCTTTGGTGCATGCCGTCGGCCGGGTTTGAATCCGCTCGCTCTGGCTTGAAAGGCGGGCCTTCTCCAACTGGGCTATCATCAGTCGCATCTCTTAATCTTTGAACATTTTAACAGTTTCAGTAGACTAGCGAATGGTACTGTGTGTACAGATTAGGTAATAGTTAGTATACCGTAGGGCGCAATTTGTTCTTGGGTTGACCGCGGGGCGATGCTAATAGCGTGTGTTCAACGTGATCGCTAACGCGAACAAAGTCACGGGCAGAGCTTGTATCTATAAAAATAAATATTAGTAAATTAAATAAATATGAATTTAAAAAACCGGCTAGCTCTTGCGTGACAAGTAACATTATTAAAAGAAAAACAAAAACCCGGCTGCAACTGTTGGACCGTATGTCACTTCCACCATCAAGATGATTCAAATGACATCTCGCAACTCGAAATCCATCAAGCTGTCTAAGCCATAGGGCCCGGGCGTGCCAAAGTAACCTCATACATACATGCACTCGAGAAACATAACCCGAATACAAACACTTGAAAAACATAACCCACCTTCTTGCACAGTCAGGTAAAAATAAATTTCGGTTGGATCTCCGTGGATAGAAGGGTACTTCAGGTCCGGATACTGGTTGAGTGAAGTCGTCATAACACGACATTATTATATTTTTACCTGACTGCGCAAGAAGAAGGGTTATGATTTTCGAGTGTATGTATGTATGAGGTTTCTTTGGCAAGCCCTACAGCCTAAACAGCTAGATCGATTTCGACATGTGAGGTGTCATTTAAATTGTAATAATGTTATTTGTTACGTAGTGCTAGCCGGTTTTTAAAATTCATAACAATCATAGCTTACGGAAATTTTAGTGAATAAATAAAGTAACGCTAACATCTCCCCAACCCGCTTAACCACTACACCATAGAAGCCAGCCAGTCTCAATCACGTTTCTCCATGAGTACCAGCTGAGTTCCGCCGGTGGCCTTGTTGCAAATAGTAGCTGCATTAGAAACGCGGTCTAGTTCAGAACGCTTATAGACATCTAGGTAATCTAGCTTATAAGATTGCTGGCTTGAGGAATGATTAGAATGCGCGCTTTCCGGACGGAAATTCTGTAGCACTGCGTTACAATAGATGAAGCGCCGGTACGGCTCCGGCGAGCATTTTAAACTAACTTCGCATTGGCTAATAACCGCCTTGCATCCTAATTCACCTATGTAACTACTGTTTCCTATCCCTATATCATGTTTGTATACGCTGCATAGTGAATTTACATTTCAAACATATAATTTAGCGTTATAGTAGGTAAAATGTAGCCGCATACTTGTGTACCTAACCTAGAACTACACAAAACTAGCCCGGAATACCGCTGCGCAAAAAATACAATAAATTACCAAACAGTATTAAAAATATCAATACAGACAACTTATTTAAAAACACAATTAAAACAAAGCTTATTGAAAAGGCCTACTATATTATACAAGATTTTATGCTAGGTAAATGGTAATCAATATAACACAAACTATATGTTTGATACATAATTTGAATTAAAATAGTTATAGTGTAGATTTATATAAAAGATTTATATCAACAAGAATGCGTTGTATTTTTCTAAATAATGTTATATAAGTGTTGAGTATGATAGGTATAAAATACTGTTTTAGATATGATGTTAGACTATTTGTAAGATTATAAGTACTTAAACCTATTTTGCAGCGCCCTTACAGGGTCTTTGTACTTGCATGTCTTAGTCTAAGCACTATGCAGCACTGTATTTTGGCAAATTAATAAATAAATAAATCAAGCCGGGTACGTAAATTCCTTTCCTGGAACACCATTAACTTAAAAAACTTCAACTTAACTTCAACTAACTTTAACTTTAACTTCAAGGCTAGAGTGAACAAGTACCTCATAGGTCGTCGTGCTCCATCTTAGACCACAACATCGCTTAACATCAGGTGAGTTGGTGGTCAAACGCCAACCTATTCTACATAAAAAAAAAAAAAATTAAGAATGATGCGGCATCCTTGTACGAGCTTCACTGAGTGGCCGTTCTCGGGATGTATAACTCTTACTTTCGCATCAGTATGTATCTTCTTTATTAAATATGCAACAACTAAACAACCTATGCAGTTCACGTAGTACGTGTAAAATTGCAAGCTACGTTGTAATGGGCTTACGGAGAGCTACATACGAGTATACGTCTCTTTTTTTTTTTCTCAGTGTAGAATCTGCCACAAAACAAAACTTATTTTGTTAAACTAGGACTTAACCTTCACTAGTTTTTTTTATATTTTTTATTACTTAATAGGCTTGCATATGGCCGCCTACATGCCTGATGATAAGTAGTGATGCGGCCTACGATGTTATGCCAAATTATGTTTATGACCTAGTAAGATTTTTCGAAACTTAATTGAAAAGGTTTTCTATTGCCATTTCGTTTAAAAGAAGACGAGCGAAGAGAGCAAGTAAAGATACTGACGAGCCTTTAAAGTTATCTACAGAGTGGCAAAGAGCAATTCTAAAAATGTTTTATGACTTTTGCAATTCTCTCATCATTTGTAAAGAAAAACAAAAAACTCAGCTGCAAAATGTTGTACCCACCATCAAGACAATTCAAATGACACCTCACATATCGGTATCCTTCCAGCTGTTTAGGCTGTAGGTCGTGCCAAAGAAACCTCATTCGTACCTACATACATACATACTCGAAAAACAATTCAATTCAATTCATTTATACATTGCGTTTACGGGTAAAATACAGATGTTAAAAATAATACATTGAACGCCATAATCCGCCTTTCGGCATGTAACTACATACTAAATTACAAATGGCTATACTAATACTACAAATACTACAATTGGCTAATTGGAATTTGAACACAATCCTCAACATAACCCTCTTTCTTGCCCAGACGGGTAAAGAATAGGTAAAATTTTCCCTGCGCACAATGTCACCTAGGTGCCAACTCGCGTGACCAAGCGGGTCCCACACACGCCAGTTGACGAACAATCAGCTGTTAATGACGTCACTTGTCATCGTCATCGTCTCTTTTGAACTATTTGCAAAATGACTTATTTCGGTCTTGATTATGCATCGAATGATTATGTCACACACAAGTTTGTTTTATAGAATATCGGTGTGCAAGGAACGGTGCTAGATTTTTTTTTTTTGATGTGACAACGTCTAATAAATCGTTAAACGCCAGCTGCACGCACGAAATATGATGACTCATTGTCCCGTTACGCTCATTGTAACGTTACGATCGGAGCGAGAGCGCTACACGAGCTATCCTTCCTATTCTACTCCTACTAATATTATAAACGCGAAAGTTTGTAAGAATGGATGGATGGATGGATGTTTGTTACTCTTTCACGCCAGAACGGCTGAACAGATCTGGATGAAATTTGGCCCAGGAATAGATTATAGTCTAGAATAGCACATAGGATACTTTGTAAGCGCGGGTGAAACCGCGGGGTGCAGCTAGTTAATTCATAAAAGTGTGCAATAATATCTTCAATGTTTTGTATGACGTTTTCACGTTAAACTAACTAACTTGTCCGTAAACCGACTTTACAGGCAACCTTTTTTTTTTTTCAAAATGGCAGAGATTGGGGTTACAGACTGACGAACTGCTCAGCACACAGAGCCACCAGACAAGTGCTAGAGATAAGCACGTGTCAATGGGAAGCTTGTATACATCACTCTTATCTTGGTGTGAGAAGCAGGTTACTGATCCCCAGTGTAGGGATGAGTGTCGATGTTTTTATCGATAAATGTGAGTACTACTCTCACGCTAGCGTTTTTTTTTTGTTGTTCGAGAGAATTTTCAAGGGCTAAGGTAGAATGTATCAAAAATTTAGTAAAAGCTTAATTTTTTCTTTTTATTTAAAACACAAAAAGTAAATACAGTTTAAATGTATGTGTAGTGTATTAAATGTATGTTTCTGTCTCTCCACCTAAATACAATCCGGGGGTGTTTAAGAGTAAAATGAATAGGTATCTCCTAGGCAAGCGTGTTACACCTTCGATCACGTCGACGCTTCCCATCAGGCGAGTCAGTGGTCAAACGCATGCCTAGTCTGTTGTAAAAAAAAAAATTTAGCCATGTTTTCCCTATTCCATGAGCTTTTTAAAATATAGGTTTAGACTATTATTTTTATCAATTGATTTCAATTTTATCAATTTTTAGCCCTTTGTATCAATAATGAGAGGTAGGTAGGTATCCTTTATTAGGTTTCTAATAAGAATTACAAAAAAGTTTTTCGTAAATTGATTCTTATGCAATTGTGTTTTATCGATAAATTATTATTTGATAAACTGTCCATTCACAGCAACATTGATATCGGATGTGTGTGGGATGAGCACGTCGTAACAACGTCTAAATAAGGTTAGAAGTATAAGACATCGTGCTCTTTAACCGATTACCAACTCAGTAGATACACCATAACGTCAAACGGAGTGGAGACCATATGCTCCCTGGAGCAAAACCTTGTGGGTGGTTAAGGCTCAAATTTTACAAGCCGGACGTAAGGCGAAGCTGCGACGTGGACATGGTTCAGGTGCAAAAACTGGAAAGCGCGTGCTTGCGCCGCGATTCTTGAATATTATTCAAACAAATATAAATGAAAAAGCGATGATCCCGTCTCTCAAGCCAGAGGGAGCGGGTTCAAACCCAGTCGACGGCAAGCACCAATTTGTCCATTTCGTGAACATATTATGTGCGTATTGTATGCCATCTGCTACATGACTGGAGCCCGATGTATGGCGACAGGGTCGCCCTCTGTCACATTTGGGACTGAATATCGTGCAGCGAAGCGTGGGTGTCGTATGCACCTCTGCCACCCTCCTCGGGCGAAAGCCGTGACAATTTGTTATGTTGTTTTATGAACAAGTTTTAAAGCGCACCGCACCTGAACCTTGTCCGCGTTGCATCTTTGCCTTACGTCCGGCCTGTTGCTTGCTCGGACGTAAGACGAGGATGCAGCTCGGGCAAGGCCACGGCGCGATGACGTCTTCAGAATGATTCGTAATAAAATGTACGGAAGCGACGTGTTTTGAATTATACACAAGCGACACTACGCAGGCGCGCTTCTTCACAGTTTTTACGCGCCCCGCGTCATACGTTCGGTGTCCGTAATTCGTGCCGTAGGATTGTCACATGCCGTGTCTTACCGACTGTCATCGACGGTTCACCTTGATCGAATAGTAAAAACCTCATCGAACATGGCATTTCAATGGGAACCTGAGTAGATTTTTAGGTAAACTTAACACGGATATTGTGCTGTAGAAAGCTAGGTACTTGTTGCATTTAAATGTTAAATCTATAGTTTAAATATTTAAAAATCAGGTTAGAAATCAGAAATCAGAATTTATTGATAACTCCAATAGTTACACGTCACAGTTCAATAAATGTCAAATAATACAAGAGATTATGAATGTCAAAACAGTAATTATATATTTTGTCAAATAAGAAATAAATATTGATGTCACCAAAATAAATTAATTAATAATAGGTATAGCTATCATTATATACCGAAAATAATAACAATTTTAAAAGTCTCTTATTTTAAAATAAGATTCAATGTCATAAAACAGACTAGTAACCAAGCTCTGAGCTTGGTGTTGAACTGTTGAAGCACGCGGTAGAAGGTGCATCCCGAACTATAGCTGGTATACGGTTATAACTATAGATTGCGGGCCCTAAAAAATATACAGACCTTCCCGACTTGACGAGACGGTGTGACGGCGTCATCAGTTGGTCTTTCTTCTTAGTACTACGCAAATTAAACCTGCTATGGACGCCCCTATGTCCACGTACGGTTATCGATGTTACTACTAATAACACTACGAGAAATAACACGGACATGGTTCATTTCCCTTTGCAATATCTAGGATGAGTAAGGAATAATCACTATGAAACTGCACCGACTGCGAGGGCCGCGATGCTCTGAAATTTCCATACAAACGCGCTTCTTAAATTTCTTGTAAAACATTTGTCAGATTATGATGAAATTTAGCATGTACAATTAAATAAACTATATCTCCGCCCTTATGTTTTTCTTTTTTTTAAAAAAACGTTCTCAAGCGAAAATAGAGCTATGAAAAATATCCGCATTTTTAAGGGGTCACTTTTGACTGATTTATTCAATAGATAGACAAAGCAAATCAAAAATCCCTTTACATAGGGAGGTTGTTTACATCATTAGCTTTTAAATTAATCCATAATACAAGGGACATTCTTTGTTATTTAAGAATGATTACAGAAGTGCAAAAGTCATTAAAAAAAAATTGAAATTGTACTTTGTCACTCTGTAGGTAACTTTAGAGGCTCGTCAGTATCATTACTTGCTCTCTTCGCTCGTCGTCTTCTTCGAGACGAAATGCCTATAGAATACCTTAAGCCAATGCGAAGTTTGTCTAAAGTAGTCGCCGGACTCTTAAGTCCTTATTATCCTTATTATCCTTATTATACAAGTGGCTCTCTGAACTGTAGACCTCGCGGCTGACGTCTGTCCTCCTACACAGGTCACATTCCTCAACCGATCCTCGTGAAATTTTGCAAGCAGGCCGAACATGCGCTAAGCGATAACGGTACCCTTTTTTTTATCAAGACAGACGTATGTTTAGACATAGCCTTGTCACGTTCTCGCACGACAAAAAGTGAAAAACTTTTTTGTCAAAGCTGAAACATAGACGCTTCACTCGCTAACGCTCGCTCCGTCGACAAACGTAATTGCTTCGGAATAGTCATACAACGGTCACACAGTCTTTTGTCTTTTACGATAGAGTTCAAAAATTTAAAAGAAAAAAAAGTGAAAACATGGTAAGTACATCGAACTATTCCGAGAAAAAACAACGTTTATTACTAAGGGGCCAAGTCTCTTGGTATCGTCATAATCTTGAAGTTTTTCTGTACAGCGCCATCTATGTAGAACATCCAGATTTATCTGACACGAACTTGCTTCATTTCAAAGTGAAGGGCACTTGTAAGGCTTCTTTTACGCTAATCAGATAGTTCATACGATCTTCCATAGATGGCGTTAGAAAAACGAAAATTTAAAAGGTTGACTCGGTGACTTTTTTTCAACCATGTAAACGAACGAAGTAGTGCTCAAAGGTTCAAAAAGATGGCATGAAAAGTGTAATCTTTTCCGAAAGTAGGCACTTGGCGTTTTTCCTATGCCTAAGGTGTTTATACCTAAATTAAGGTCTTATATAGGTATCTTAAATATAAGGTCCCATATTTAAGGTCTACTTATACCTAAGGTTTTTTATATACCTAACCTATTTATTTTAGAATTTGATCCTGTGTAAGTATAATAAGTAACGATTAAAGAGATTTTCTAATGTTCCTTTATTTTTCATTTAATAATGTTACTCGCTTAGTAACAATGTTGTACCTATGTCAGTTTCACTATCAAGACGATTCAAATGACACCTCACATGTCGAAATACATCAAGCTGAGGTTTCTTTGGCACGCCCTGCAGCCTAAACAAGCTGAAGGGTAGGTATGCCAAAGAAACCTCATAAATGCCCACAAATATTTACCCACATACATACATACATACATTCACCCGAAAAACATTACCCTCTTCCTTGCGCAGTCGGGTAAAGAACAAAGTTTTCTGTAATCCGAAGAATACTAATCAGTCAGTTCGGAAATTCGGTTCTAAAATTTAATTCCTTGGATATGATACACTTCTTTGGTTCTACGTTCTACAATGGTATAATAATATACTCCACCAGGTAGGTATAGCATTCAGAAACACGTAGTGACGTCAATCGATGCTTAAGTAAGACCGAACTAAGTCATTTACAACATGTTCGAAAGAGACGGAGGACCATGAACGAAGGACAATAATGGACGAAGGTGTTCGTGGTGTAGACGTCAAGTTTTTGCTAAACTTCCAAGTTTAGCAAAAACTTGACGTCTACACCACGAACACCTTCGAATACAGACTGAATACAGAATACAGAATTTTCCAGAGACTTCCAATTACTGTAGAAGAACTATATTGGAACTATGTGTGCTAGACCTTGTTTTTTTGGATCATGGGTTCTACTCGCATCATAAAAAATAGGATGGTCTCACACTCCCATCATAAAAAGTAGGTAGTAGTAAACTGGATAAACGATACTCAGCTACCATCAAACAAACAATAAAATACAATAAGTAAAACTTTATTGTATACCAAAAACTACATGGAAAACCTATTTTTACATTTATTTGTATGTCATCTGCTACATGACTGGAGCCCGGTGTATTATGGCGACAGGCTCGCCTGCTGTCACATTTGGGACTGATAATTGTCCGGCGAAGTGTGGGTGCTGTATTGTTTCACCTCTGCCAGCCCCTTCGAGGAAAAGCTTGACGATAATTATGTTATGACGGTATGTTTGTTATTCGGCAGTACATGGGCGATCTTATCGCTTAATTTCTTCCAGGTAACGCTGGATGGGCAGTAAGTAACTGAAATACGAAAAAATTAAAGAAATACCGTAATATCCCAATAGACTCTGAGACCTCACATCGCTGGGTCGTCTGGCTAACTACAGTCATTATTCTTCAAAGAAATTCCCATTTTTTTCCGATAACCAACCTATTATAAGGATTGTTCCCACCCAATCCTAGTTCCTACTAACATTATAAACGCGAAAGTTTTTAAGAATGGATGGATGTTTGTTACTCTTTCACGCCAGAACGGCTTAACAGATTTGAATGAAATTTGGCACAGAGATAGGTTATAGTCTAAAATAGCACGTAGGATACTTTTTAACCGCGGGTGAAATCGCAGGGCGCAGCTAGTCCCTAATAAATCTCAATCTAAGTACTTGCACAAAAAGGTCAGACAAGTTAAAACGATCTTATCAAATTTCGGGAGTAAGTATAAGTAAATATTTAATTTACTTATACTTGCTCCTAAACAAAAGTAATTTAGGTCGGGAACTCGTTATTTGGGCAAAAAGTTTATATCTTTGTGAAGGAAAGATGGTAGCCGGCTCCTATTTAGCTCTTGTCTGTTTAATACACGTGGGGATGATTGTAATCAACCAACTGTCCGAGAAAGGAGGTTAATGTTTTAGGAGTACTTATTATATTTAGTTGGCGAACGAAGTAAAGATCTCAAAGTCTACTGGGACGACCCACATTTGTATGTTATTTGGTTGGTACCAATATGGTAAAAAATAACCTATTTATTAATCTAGGGTATAAACTACCTTTGCACCAAATTTAATCTACAGGGCTATAGGTACCTAACCAAAAACCTTTTAAGAGTTCTTTGTACTCATCAATATGAACAACTTTTACTATGGGGCGAACACCGACATCTCGAAAAAAATAATCTGCTGTTCTATACATTTTGTCTCAGGTGATTGAACTTTTTGTATGGAACAGCTGTTTTTTTTTGCGATTACAGGAATGGCTTTATAGTAAAAGTTGTTCATATTGATAAGTACAATGAAACCTTAAGAGATTTTTGGTGAGGTACCTATAACCTTGTATAACCGTCCATCCGCTTGAGAGGGAAGAAGTAAAAAACATACATACACACAACTTTATAATATAAGTGGAATGTAATTGTGTTGTAGTGTAGTGTAATGTAATGTAATGTTATGTAATGTAACATATCATATCGTCACGCCTTTCCCCCGTGGGGGCTGGCAGAGGTGTGATACAACACCCACATTTCGCCGGACGATATACGTAACGTAATGTAATGTAGTATAATTCAATGTAATGTAGTGTACTGTAATGTAATGTAATGATTTCTTTAAACGGCGGACATTTCTTGGATATTATTGTAGTCATCGATCGTCAGGTGATGGAAACGTGGGCTAAGACGTTAAAGATTCTTCTCCAACAATGAATTAATTTTACTATGGAAACTGACGTGGTTTTCAAACATTATGATTAAGTACTAAGCGAGAGCTCGCTCACTCGCCTTGATAAAGATCGCTGAATACGGTTGAAACCATAGTCGAATAAACGACTACGATACGTGAATAATGCCCGTATCATAGAATCACAATAAGCAAATTAATGCTCTCACTAACACCATATAACTTCAAACATTGGTTGAATATTCGTTTATTATTGTTGCAGTATTTTCGTGAATATCTCAACTATAATATGTAAGAAATAGTCATTGTCATTAGTGTGTCTCTTGGTAGGTAAAAACTGGAGTGCCTATTTAGTAGGTAGGTACAAAGTAAATAAATAAAATACAGAATTATCAGAATAATTTATTATACTTAAGTAATAAATAGGGGAATAAATTATGATTGTTTAACACAAGTCGTTGTTCGATAAGTTAAGGTTACAAAATTATGAACTATTTACAAATAAGTTAGCGAAAATGAAACCAAAGAACCTAAGGCTTCGTCCTTACTAAGCAAACTGCGAACGGCTGACTATTCGCTGGCTGTCTATGAGTCGCGTGGGCAAACTCAATGTTGAATATACGGCGTATTGTAGCAAGCAAAATGCGAATCGGCCGCTCCCTGAATGAGTCAGCAAGCGATACGCTGCAAACTGCGTACATAGTACGCGCTATTCGGATATTCCATTGAAAACGTATGGGGTGGCTAACTGGGAGAAAAATAGTCCGCCGCTCACAGTTTGCTTAATTAGGACGAAGCCTTAAACTTTTAAATCTGCTGATTTATTTTTTGGTCTTGAAATAACGAGCATTAGCCAT
Organism: Peribatodes rhomboidaria; assembly: GCA_911728515.1. Taxonomy (NCBI): domain Eukaryota; kingdom Metazoa; phylum Arthropoda; class Insecta; order Lepidoptera; family Geometridae; genus Peribatodes; species Peribatodes rhomboidaria. The sequence goes on from OU452190.1 coordinate 9,048,550, forward strand.
AATTTCGCTTAATCTTCATTATTAGGGCCTATTAAAATATTTACTCAATTTTCTATAGCTAATAAGCTAGAAAAAATGGCTTTCAAATAATAATATAATAAAAATGCTTATTAATCAGATTAAGTTTGCTCCAACCGCTCGTTTTAATAAAATACAATTGGCTCATAGAAAAGACTGATTTTAATTTTAATATCTGAGCATTATTTTTGCCTAAATTTAAACCTATTTTAGATACCCGTAGTTGTAAAATTTATCTCACTTAAATTTAAAATTTAAGTCGGTGGAAATAATTCAAGTAGGACCGAGTCCTAATTTACACTTTAGCCATTTTTATTTGTCAATCTTGTATCTAATTTAACCGAGAGAGCGCTAGCGAGCAAGGCGTCTATGCTTCAAGAAAAATGCTTTTGTATGCCCAGCAGTGAGGTCTTCAGCTCCAAGAGCTACTAGTTAAGTAGACAGGCAATTGTCACGTTTTTGACATTTTAAGTATGAAAAAATTGTCTTATTATCAAATATCTTGCCTAACAAACAAGCATCCACAAGAATAAAGCACAGCACTAAGACCAATAACTCAGCCATTTAGTCTAAGTTTTATGGTTACATTTTCTAGTATTTCATTTACCTAGCACTTGTATTAAATACTAAATACGACAACTAGTACTCATGTAGAGTATAAGTAGGTATCGTTTAAGTATTACGCAAGAAGTACCAAGTATTTAACAGTCGTATTATTCGTATTGTACTGTAATCCATTGTCCTAGGTAAGCTAAAGGACAGGTTGCGATGCGAAGCGATGCAATACGACATTAAGCTAATGTACGCAACAACTTTAGTTCTACCTCGTGCGTGACGTCGCATATTAGTCCCAATAGAAGACCAGCGCTGGTTTTCTATACTTGACATCATGCTCAGCTATGACCAGTTAGTGACAAAAAAACATTTAATTTTCATTTTTTATAATTCTCTCTTCTTTTCTACCGCAAAATAAAATGTTGTTGACACCAAAACCGCCACAAACCGCCAAGCTTAGGTATTCTCACTCTTACTCTTTCATAATTATGAGCAATGCTCGTCAATTAATCATGAATTATTAATATGTAGATTTATGTACCTATTGATAACAAATTAAGCCACCTACATCTACATACGCCTTGAACATTACCAGTTGTCGCATTTCATCGCGTCACATCGCATCGCGTAGCATTCCTGTTCTCGCTTATGTAAGACAATTACTTAGAGTTCGAAATCTCCTATGAGTTTCTTGCATATTCAGCCCATCCCTGGTAGGGAAGTGGCGTGGTGTCGATGTCTCGTCTCCTTCTGTGATGACCATGGTGGTCAGCGTAGATGACCTGGTGGTCGTCGTGGTCATCGTGAGAGGTCAGTTTCTTGACCCCGACGATCGCTGATAGCATGAGAGCCAGCGCTGATACTGCCAAAGCCTGTGGAAAAAGCAATTCATGTTTTGTGACTTTCAAAAAGGAGAAGGAGGATTTTCAAAATCTACGTTCGTCTTTTATCACAAAGTCTGTGGAAGGAAGTTTTAGCCAATTGGCAGATAGTTATTGCGAACAAGTCACGTTTGACCATCGTCTTACTGGGCCATTACGGGCTGATAATGATGATTTTTTAAAGCCGAAAACCTAAATAACTTTCCTAACTAATATTATAAATGCGAAAATAAGTGTGTTTGGTTATTGATTCGTTTGTATGTTACGCTTTCACGGCTTCACTGATCAACCGATCGTCACATTTCGCATTCACGTCAATCCACGTTGTCAAGGGATCTGTAGTCAAAAATAAATCTTTACTGTTCAAAATGGATCACAAACCAAGCGTACATCTAAATCCTGTAGAGATGCAGAGATGAACATTCGCCGCACAATAATAAAATTGTAGATTTATTAAAATTGTGAAAGTGAGTAATTGCGGACGGTAAGCCTGGTTGGCTACCGTCCGTGGAGAGGTGAAAACCGTATGATGTTCTCGTGTATGATGCATTGATCTCAAAGAAAATGTAGGTTATTAACAACTAGCTGCGCCCCGCGGTTTTACCCGCGGTTAAAAAGTATCCTATGTGCTATTCTAGACTATAATCTATCTCTGTGCCAAATTTCATCCAGATCTGTTCAGCCGTTCTGGCGTGAAAGAGTAACAAACATCCATCCATCCATTCTTACGAACTTTCGCGTTTATAATTATTAGTAGGATAGGATTTTAATAGCCGTTGGGTTTCGGCCGGAACCATGTATTTTTTGGTTGAGCGGGTTCAGACCAAACCGAAGGCACGTTGTTCATTGTGTGAACATATTATGTGGTATTAATATCGTCTGCTATGCAACTGGAGCCCAGTGTATGGCGACAGGATCGCCACCTGTCACATTTGAGACTAAATATCGTCCGGCGAAGTGTGGGTGTTGTATACCTCTGCCAGTCCCTTCGGGGGAAAGGCATATGTTATTTGTTATGTTTTTTGTCCTAGAACAATACTGCCTTCGATACTAAAAAAGTATTCATAACAACTATGTCGAATAAGCTAAAATTTAATTGGCAAGTTCAAATATACGGATAGTCAGATACAGCTAGAATGTTTATTAAAGACTAGATGCGCCCCGCGGTTTCACACGCGGTTAAAAGTATTCTATATGGTATTCTAGACTATAATCTATCTCTGTGCCAAATTTCATTCAGATCTGTTCAGCCGTTCTGGCGTGAAAGAGTAACAAACATCCATCCATTCGGCTTGATGGATTTCGACATGTGAGGTGTCTTTTGAATCGTTTTGATAGTGAATTGACTGCCTCGGTGGCTCAGTTGGTAGTGAACCTGCCTTCTGAGCTTGGGGGTGTGGGTTCGATTCCCACCTAGGGCAAACATTTATGTGATGAACATTCGTGTTTGTTCTATGTCTGGGTGTTATTATCTATTTAAGTATGTATTTAAAAATATCTAAGTATGTATATCAGTCTCTGGCAGCCATAGTACAAGCTTTGCTTAGTTTGGGGTCAGGCGACCGTGTGTGGAAGTGTCCTGAATTTATTTATTATTATTATTATTATTTAGTGGAACTGACATAAGGTACAACATTTTGCAGCCAGATTTTTTTAATAATGTTACTTGTTCTTTTAATAATGTTACTTGTATCAAATAAAAGTTGGAGAGTAATTCTAATTAAAATGCTGTCTTCATTTATTAATCTACGTCTTTTTCAGTCACTCGTCTTTCGTTGCCAATATATTTCACTAATAATGGAGCATCATAATAAAACCTTGTCTTAATGAAAATCTTTTCTCCGTTTATTAGGTCTCTTCTGAGATCGCTCAACTCTCGATATTATTTACATTCACTAATATTAAAAAATTTGTTAGTACGCCTGTTTGTTTAGTTTTCAGATAAAAAATGCTGATCTGATCTTGTTATCATCATCATTGTCATTACAGTCTTCTACGTCCACTACTGGGACACCGACTGACCCTACATCTAGGGGGACTGTGCAATCATTCACCACTCTGGCTCAGTGCGTGTTGGTGGATGTTACGAGTACATGTCTTTGAATTATTAATTCTAGGACATATCGGTTTCCTCTCGATTTTTTTTTTTTTTTTTACGTACATTTGGTCGGCGTTTGACCACCAACTCGCCTGATGTTAAGCGACGTTGTGGTCTAAGATGGAGCACGACAACCTATAAGGTACTTATTCACTCTAGCCTTGAAGTTTTGTAGAGTGAAGAAGTACAAAGACGGCAGTTGAGTGAGGCGCTACAAGTGCGCCACTGCTCAGACCCGTCTTCGGAACGGTTACACCGGACTACATCCCGAAACACGAGTAGGTCGTTTCACGGCATGGCTTGGTCCGGTGGGTGGTAACTAGCCACGGCCGAAGCCTCCCACCAGAGTTAGCTACCCGGTTAGCACTACCCGGGGACCACGTGTAGGGAATCAGAATAGAGTACACTCCTACGGACGTGGGTAGCTCAGCCCCCCAAAAAACTTGTTAGAAACTTGTTGTAATGTTACAAGGAAATTGTTGAATTATGAAAACAGGCACAAAGCTAAGGCATAACTAAGTAGCATTAAAAAACGACTACCTCGGTGGCTCAGTTGTTAGTCAAACTGCCCTCTGAGCATGGGGGCGTGGGTTCGATCCCCACCTAGAAAACCACCATTATGTGATGAACATTAGTGTTTGTTCTATGTCTGGGTGTTAAAGAAGAAGCAAAGAAAGAAACGAAGCTCGTTAGACTTTTTTTTAAATCAAGCTACGATGGGACTACGTGGTCCGATGTGTCCCCATTTAAATTGTATCGAAATATGTCAAACGGTTTTTCAATACTTACAGATTGGTCCCATAGTCAAAATCCAGTTCTGGGGGCCTATGATGACATAATATTATTTCTATGATAGTTACTTTTTGCTTTTGACGCTGTGTGACCGCGAATTCTTCGGGGTTATAGGTATCTAACCAAGAACCTCTTTTGGTTTAAAGTGAACTCATCAACATGAACAACTTTTACGCCCTATAGGGCGAACTCTGAAATCGCGAAAAAAAAATCAGCTGTTCCATACATTTTGTCTCAGGTGATTGAACTTTTTGTATGGAGCAGCTGTTTTTTTTTCGTGATTACAGGATTGGCTTCATAATAAAAGTTGTTCATATTGATGAGTACAATGAACCCTTAAGAGGTTTTTGGTGAGTTACCTATAACCCTGTATAGCCAAGCTATAAATTCATGGTCAAGGTTCATGGTCGCGCAGCGTCGAAAACAAAACGTAAATATCATGGCAAAAAGATTTCAAGGTAGGCCCTCAGTAAGTATTCCCATTTTAAAAACCCGCAAATAAATTACACTACATTCACAAGCAGCCTAGTTGGGAGAAGGCCCGCCTCTCAAGCCAGAGGGAGCGGATTCAAACCCAGCCGACGGCACGCACCAATTTGTTCATTATGTGAACATATGTGCGTACTGTATGTCATTTGCTACATGACTGGAGCCCGGTGTATGGCGACCGGCTCGCCCCCTGTCACATTTGGGACTGAATCGTCCGGGGAAGTGTGGGTATTGTATTACGCCTCTGCCAGCCCCTTCGGTGGAAAGGCTAGACGATTTGTATGTACATTCACAGAGTATATTATAGTATTCACGTAGGAGGGCCTACGCAAAGTAGCCTCTGTTTCCGATAAAAATAATCTCTCTAAAAGTATTTTTTTTTCCTTAATTATTTTTAGAAGGAAGAAAACTGATAAATCGTGGGCAGAACCACGAGGCTGTGCTAGTCAAAATAAAATCTAATTGGGAACTCGTGTAGATGTATAACTTCATAAATATTGTAAATGAAAAACATAATAATTTGAAATTAGGGCGAGAAGCTCGTTATCAATAGAGATGAATTTTGTTTTTCATCCATATGTAGAAATTATGTCTTGTAGAAAAAAAACAAAGCCGTCGTAAATTATTACAAAAGCTTGTATAAAAGACCAAATAAATGTGCAAGTAACATTATTAGAAGAAAAACAAATAACCTAGCTGCAAAATACTGTACCCTATGTCACTTCCATTAACAAGCCGATTCAAATGACAGCTCACATGTCGAAATACATCAAGCTGTTCAGACTGTAGGGCGTGCCAAAGAAATCTCATACATACTTAATCACAAACATACATACACTCGAGAAACAATCCTCCTTCTTGCGCAGTCGGGTAAAAACTTTCAGTAAAAACACAATTTGGGTATTTTAAAATGTTCATTTCACTTTACTTATATTATAAATGCGAAAGTTGGAAGGGACGGATGTTTGTTACTCAATCACCCCAGAATGGCTGAACGGATCTGGATGAAATTTGGCATAGAGATAGATTAAAGTTTGCAATAGAACTTACTTCTTGACCGCGGGCGAGTAGCTTCGTGGAGCGCTTTAGGGAGTTGAAACTTTAGAACCATGGAGTACAGGTACTAAACTTTTTACCCGACTGCACAAGAAGGAGAGTTATGTTTTTCGAGTGTGTGTATGAATGTATGGGGGTAGCTTGATGGATTTCGACAATTTGAATTTGAACGATTGAAATTTGAGGTGTCATTTGAATCGTCTTGACGGTGGAAGTGACCTAGGGTACAATATTTTGCAGCCGAGGTTTTCTTTTATTAATGTTATTTGTTTTAAAGATTTAACGACGCAATAGGATCACACAACTCGTAACCAAAATGCTCGCCGGCACCTTGCCCAAAGAATTCATAATTAACTAGCTGCGCCCCGCGGTTTCATCCGCGGTGAAAAAGTATCATATGTGTTATTCTAGACTATAATCTATCTCTGTGCCAAATTTCATCCAGATCTGTTCAGCCGTTCTGGCGTGAAAGAGTAACAAACATCCATCCATTCTTACAAGCTTTCGCGTTTATAATATTAGTAGGATACGTACAATAGTTCAACACGGCAAAAGATCTTCAATTTTTCACAAAGATTTTCGTAAAAACCGAACCAGTAGTACCAACCTATTTGCACAATAAATTAACCATAGTAGGTATAATCCAACCTGAATTGCGACAATGACACAGCGCCGCCTTAATCCCTTCCCTGTAGGCTTAGGGCTTAGGCCGTAAAACTCTTATCCGACACTCCGGACAAATCACAAGCGCCCCATCTCTAATCAAATTTCCGGCAAGAAATGAAAAATGTTTATGGCCAAGACATCGGCCATAAAAGTTTGTTGGCTGACGTGATAAGAGATGTTGATTTGGATTGGGGAATCATTAACGGTTTGACAGAATTAATTAACGCTCATCAAATCGTCCATCAATTTCATTATGTTTGAACATACAATTTTGTTAGGGAGTTAGAGGTCAGGGCGCTTTTAGACAAGCGGTTGTTTTTATCTGAGCGCATAATTAAACTATAATATTCACTTTAGCATACGTGCTGTTAAGTAAGCTTTATTTCGTGCTTCAAAAAACGCATATACAAGTACATAACCAAGCGTATTTTAAGGTCCGGTATTACACGAAATCAACGAAAACAAGTTTTGTTTGCACCTAGTTCGATATGAAGAATTGTGATGATCAGGTGCAAAAAAATACAGCTGAACAACTACAATCAGTTTAACCGAAGTTTGAAAATCATTCTCACTTTAGAAATAAAAAAGTCACAAAAATTATTTTCTTAAAATACTAATCGAACGTAGTTTTCTTAATTTCAAGTGATTACACCACATTTTTTTTCGATTATTAAATAGCCAAATTAATTATCTAAAGCTTAACCGAGTAACTTATTCTTAGTTGTGTTCTTATTACGATTAATACCAATAAAAACCACTAAAAAAGACTCTAGGCGCCAGTCTCATTTTACCATCAAATATGATATTCGATTTTCAACTCTAAATGAAGCAGCTTAAGTAAACGTATGTGTGGATAGATAATTGTGGAAGGACCGAGCCTTAAGTGAGTGCGCTGGGAGGCGTAGAAAAAAACGCTGGGCTCAGTAGTGTGGGTTTTGATTTCTGGATATGTTTTTTGTTTATTTAAGCCATATAGTTAATTCCTATAGATGTTTTATTATTGACCCTAGCTTTAGTGAACAATTAGTAAATTGTTGTAACATCTAGGTTCTCAAAAAAATATTTTAGATGAGCAAGTAAATAATGTCCATTTAGAAGCTGCGGTTTGTGGCTCGTTTATTGGTTCCAAGATTCAAGTGTGAAAACATTTCTACGTGTTTAGATTTTAAACGAAGTTAAAAGCAAACTTGAGATTCCTTGGGGCCAGAATATGTTGGAGATAGTAAAGTTTTATTGTATAAAAAGTTTTTTTTTCTAAATCTATCTAAAAAAAAATAGGTTATCTACAAAAAGACCATGAGATTTTCAATTACTAGTAAGACTATTAGGGCTCATTTTCATTGGTCGTGGGGCCCCCTTTTAGGCTCAATTTCATTGTTCGTTGGGGCCCGCATTTTGGGCGCGGACACCCGCAGTGACCCGCAAGCCATAGCGCCCCTGCAAGGGACCATGGACCTAATTGCGCAGCGGTACGATTCGCGGTCGCGCAGCGTCGAAAACAAAACATAAAAATCATGGCAATAAGATGGTAGCCCCCAAGAGCTTTTTTATCGATGGGCCCCGCATGCGACGTGCGAGTAATTTTGTGTTCTCGCATGCTATTGGTTAAACTTTAGCTGCTTTTGGGAAATACCCGCAAGCTAAGTAGCTAGCGGGTATTTCCCAAAAGCAGCCTCGTTAAGTAACGACTAAGGTACAGATGATGAACTCTAATTAGTCGTTACCCCGTTATGACGACCTAGGCTAATGACGACCGAGTTATCGACTAATGAAATTGAGCCTATTGCGGCCATTGCAATTTAGATATTTTGCTAGCTATTTTTCTTGAATTCATTGTTTTCTATAAAACGATCCTGAGATTCTGATCATCAAGTGTCAAAAATAAATTTAAAAAAAAAAACTTGTATGAAAATCATTTGGCGAATTTCATCAAATTCGCCTCAGCTATTTATTTGCTTTTACATTTAAAAAAAATTAACGTCATGTAAACGAGTTTGATATTAGTAGGTATTTCCTTTTTGAAATGTTATTAATGACGTCTACTCTTTTGTGCTAAGCACATCATACGAAATTATAAATTAAAAAATAAAAATAATTAAAAATTGTTGGAAAACAGCAGCAAGTTTCGAGCCATCAACTTTAGTTAAAAAATTATACAACTGAATCAACGACATTGTCTGACTGATATTTTCCAAGAATGCTTGCATAAAATGAAAATGTTAATTCAAGTGAGAAATAAGCTATTTAAAGAGCGGGTAGGTATGCCATTTTGTTTCAAGCTGTGGAGTGGAGCTAGATTTTGTTTAAAATTAAATGTTGTTTCCTAAATTGCAAAGTTGCGAACTGCAAATAAGTTTTAAGAGAGCTGGCAACGCTGCTAGCCAGAGACTGCCTTAGAGACTCTCATGGGGCACTTGGTGAAAATTTGAACCCAAAATGGTTGACTTGATCAAATTTTTTTTTTTTTTGTTTTTGTTGAAGTGATAGTTATTTTTGCAAGATGCCTGGCTACAATGTGGTAAAACAGGGATGATTGAGATTTGTTGCACTAAAATCAAAAACACTCCAGCGGCCCGGACGCCTAGTAAATGGCCCAGTTTCTTCTGTCTACGTAAGCGTTCACTAACCTGCATTACAACATCCCAACAAAAAAAAACATATTTATTGAGAAATAAAATTGTCAACTAGAGAGAGACAGCGCGAGACCGGCACCGATAGCATACTCTAGTGTCACAGGACTTGCAGCTAAGAATCACTTTGTAATCCTAACAAATTTTATAAATGCGAAAGTGAGTTTGGTCGTTTGTTTGTTTGTAACGCTTTCACGCCCTATCTAATCAACCGATGTGTATGCAACATTTTATGATGATTCGTGAAATGTTGCATACACATTGTCGGGGTACAGAAAAGAACATAGGGTATTTTTATACAAAAAAATAAATAGTTCCTGTGGGACCGCGGGTCAAACCGCGGGGTGCAGCTAATGTTATATAAACCACAACAAAACAGATACCTACTATGAATTTTTTTCAATAGAATACATTAATGAGACAAAATACCTACTTAGCTTCATACCAAGTTAGGTACTTAGAAAAATAAAATACTTACCTTCATAGTAAGGAGACCCAGACCCCCAATTCCGGCTGCCCCCAGTGCCTTCGCGAACATCAGACCGAGCAGTGCAACGCCACCGCCCCCGCCGCCCTTTCCTCGGCCCGTCACTGGAAAAATAACAATTAAATTCTTAGGAGCATAGGAACATTTTAACTAACGCATTACACTCATAGCTCTAATTTTAGACCTATCCGCGACTTATAATGTTAGTGAGGCAGTTCCGAATTAACCTCGTAGCACGAGCCAGCAAAAGCTGGGGCCCCCGTGCCTTGGAAGTCGTCCCTCGCGCGAAAAACAAAAACTAGAAAAGCCCTACACCTGTATACCACCTACTCACCAACCATAATAGCTGTTCTTAAAATAGTCATCCGGTGCCAAATTCTTCTATAAGGGAAAAAAAGCGCTGATCAAATTTGGCTACACCACAATCGTTTCAGATGGAACTATAATTTCCAATTGTTGGCGAGAAACCAACAATTTTAGGGTTAACAAAAATTTGTTCGCATTTGTTACGAGCCCCGCGGTAGCTTAATCAGGCACAGTCTGGTATTGTGAGTACTGGTATCTGGTAGCGTGAGGATGATAGCTTTCATGTCAGAACTCAGATCAATCTAGAGGAAAAGATGGAACTCTGCATTATATCTCGCTGAAGCCACTTCTTTTTAAACGCGTGCGCGTGGTAATGTTGCCATGAAAAACATTTACAATTGCACGAAAACTAATATTAATTCCCAAACTCTACGTTAGTCATTTCCGTTCCAATATACAACCTTATTAGATTGAATATTCTGACTATATTTGTATGAATAAACTGCACATATTTGTAAAAGTTTAATGTTACGGCTTCTTCAAAATTTACTTGAAAAAAAACTGCACAGTTTTTAAAAGAACCTCAAAATGTAGTCCTGGCTACACTTTTATAATGCACTATGTACCTATATTTATGTACACGAAATTATGCCATAAACCAATGCAAATAATGTCGAGATAAGAATGACCAAGCGAGTAGCTTAGTTTTATGCGTCAATGTGTGCGTGTTGTGTACATATACGACAGTAGCGTAGTTTTTGGATGGTTTTTGGCTTCACCTAAATCATCCGCCGTGCGCCATCTTATTCTCCAAGTTGATCTGAGTGTCAGAAATGTCATTGAACAAACACATATACACCATCGACAAACATTTGTTCATTAATCATGATATAATAATATCGGTTAACGAGACAAGAGAATTAAAAAAATGTTTTTCGGATACACTCCACTCTTTGAAACAAGATTAGTACTTGATTCTAGCTCCACCAAAGTGAACTACTAAAATCCAGACAAAGTCTAAAGCAACTATGATGAATTTTTAATTCATCATTCTAACACATGTCTCTCTGAAAATCGAACCCAAGACCCTACTAATAAGGCAAATGTGCTTACAACTACGCCAGGAGTCTATTGACTCACTTATTACTCATAATTAACGTGAGTCAATTGTTTCAATATTGTTTTTATAAAATTAGTCATAGACATAGAGTAAAGACCCCTAATCGGTCAAAAATAATGATTCCAAAAAAAGTAAACCAAACCATTGAAAGTCAACCAATTCACTAGTCAGTCTTCGATGTCATCCAGTAGCGGTTACGTCTCCCCACTAACCAATAAATATGGTGAACTGTGTAGTCCACTCATGCCGAAATTTCAGAATATCCAAAACAGTAAAAAAAGGCAACGTCACATATCATCCGTAAGTCTTAAATATATTTTTATGTGCTTTAAAAAGCTAATAATTGTAATTAATTCTTAATGTCAACAGAGCGAAAAGTTGCTGAAGAAAGTGTTGCAGTGTTGCCACAAGGTATTTTTATATTTTCCCTTTAATAAACTTTAGGTTTCTTAAGGATCCAGTTTAGCCGATCAGTGGACAAAAATAATTCGACAAAGTAAAAATGAAAATTAGTGAAAACTTCGTCGCCCCTATAACAATTTGCTCTGTGCACCTTCGCAAGAAAGAAATATATGTACGTAACAGTGAAATATCCTGACAAGCAGGCGTCAGTTTTATTTTTATGTAAATGTAATGTAATTTTATTGCCGAAAAAATAACTTAAATGTATGATGTAAATAATGATAGTGTGTAAATTTATGTGTAAATAAGATAAAATCAATAGCAATCCCTTTACTATTGATTTTAACGCAAACTCGTACTCTTGATTTTTACTTAAATTCTTACCTTTTACCTACTCTGATTTTAGTTAAGGTTTACATACAATCTATAATATTAGTTTGTAGAATAGTGTCATGAATGGATCTGGGTAAGGCTTTGTGTGTAGTTTAGCTCTGGCCTAAGCTGGCCTAATACTTTGTTTCCGGTCTTGTGATTTCTTTAAACTCTGATCGTTATATAATTTACCCAACTAAATCGGGTAACCTCTTTTAATGGCAAGTTCATCACGTATAGAAAAAAGGTTTTATTAAGGTACCAAAATAAATTTGACACGTTTCGAAATCGTGTTTTGTATGAAGACTATCCTTCTGGACCTATGTAATAGAGCATCTTCTGTGAATTAAGTAAACAAATTTGTTACAATCATAACAATAACTATGACAGTTTAGGAGACTTTCGTTTAAGTCACTTTTCAGACACTTTTTATAGTTTTTTTTAGTCACTTTTCAGACCAAAAAATAAATAAATAAAAATCAGTTCGACTTATCCGCTTGGGAGTTGCGATGCCTCAGACAGATACACAGATACACATGTTAAACTTATAACATCCCTCTGTCACATTAAGGGTCCCGCAAAGCTCTGAATTTTTCATACAAACGCGCTTGTCGAATTTCTTAAAAGCTATTCGTCAGATTGTGATGAAATTTGTCATTTACAATTAAATGAACTATGCCTCCGTCTCTATGTTCTTGGCTTTTAAAAAAAAGTTTTCAAGAGAAAATGGAGCTATAAAAAAATTCAGCATTTGTAAGGTGTACATTTTGACTGGTTTATTCAAAAGATGGACAAAGCAAATAAAAATCCCTTTTGCATTATGACGATTAATTGGCTTTTTAAATAATCCATAATACAAGACAAATTCTTAGTTATAAAAGAATGATTAGATAAATGCAAAAGTCATAAAAATATTGAAATTGTTGTTAGAAAACCTTTAACCAATGCGAAGTGAGTCTAAAGTGTTCGCCGGACCCTTAAACACAGACCTCCGCTATGCGTCGGTGGTGTCGGGAGTTAAAAATCACGTTAAATTACCATAGTACCAGTAAATAAAGAAATAAAAATCGCAATGTAAGTAAATACACGAATTTTTCCACAATTCCAAAATTTACGCAATCCACTTTTCTTTGAGGTTCCGTAATTTTACCCATAATGTTCAACATACCTAAGAATCTGCCAAATCAAATAAACATGTCAAATACGACGATCGAGATTTTTTCACAGCAAATTTTGAAAGATTTACATTACAATGTTTTTCCCCAAATCTTGTGCTTGTCAACAGACTTCAAAAACGTCTTTGTAAACCCATATTTTTTTGATGTTGGTGTTGCAAGGTTATCAATTCAACTATATTTAAATGCACTTTGATAATATTTCGCGGTATTTCAGTCAGTTGTAAAAGGAATTTCAAGAAGAAAATAAAGAAAAAAAGAAAAAAAAGTTTATTTGTGACCTTTCAAAATTAAAAACATTAAGGGAATTTTACAATCTACAAGGTCACAAAACGGCCCAACTCAGCATAATAAGGATTGATATTGGTTAATGATCTTTTTTTTTTTTTTCTACCTTGCCCAAAGAATAAGTATTGAAATTTAACGTGGCAAGTCTTGGTTACGATGGGAAGTATGATGGGTAAGATGGGTAGTGATTTCTTAGATTAAACTATTTTCTAATTTAGTGTAGTTTATGTCATTTTAATTCAATTTAAGTACTAAGTTTTTTTCGACAAAAAACAGTAATTTTATATTTATTTTCATCTATATATATAAAATTCAAAGTCCTGACTGACTGACTGACTGACTGATATATCAACGCACAGCCTAAACCGCTGGTCCTAGACACATGAAATTTGGAGGGTATGTTCTTTGTACAGTGTAGGCATCCACTAAGAAAGGGTTTTTCGAAATACTACCCCTAAGGGGGGGAAATGGGGGGTTCAAATTTCTATGAAACTTTTTATTCTCTGGGTCGATTGACCTAAAAATTGGAACAAATACTCCTCAATTAAAATTATGAAACACGTGTATCACAGTTTTTCCAAAATCATCATCATCCTCATCCACCGACAGAGTCTAATAGGGCTTCTTTTTACTCCGAAAACTTTGTTGAGAAAGTTGTTAACCCACTACAAACGACGCTGTTATCATTCTTAGGGTTCCGTACTAAAATGGTGAAAGGAACCTTATCATGAAACTCCGATGTCTGTCTGTCTGTATGTCTGTGAGCTGATTATCTTGGAAACTGTAATAGCCAGCAACTTGGAATTTGGCACAGATCTAGATAACGGTAGTAGCGTAGCTACGTATAGTAGGTAGAACGTCACGCCTTTACCCTTTACCCTACAACACCCTCACTTCGCCGGTCGATATTCAGTCCAAAATGTAATAAGTAGCAAGCCTATCGCCATACATCTCCAGTCATGTAGCAGATGGCATTAAATACGAAGCTATCATTGCTTTTTCCATATGAATCTCCGTGTAAAATGTGTGAACTATATTGCTGACATTCTATCAGATTATCAGTAAGGGAAAAATATAAGAATTAAGTCCAAGCCTGTCAGAAGATCACAAGCGGCAAGTGAAGAGATTTTCTGTCAATAAAAATCAGGTAGATGAGCTAGGAGATGAAATTTATAATTATGTCTGTCTGATCTTAGAAGCAGTATTTAGCAAAAATAGACGAAGTCAATAGAAGAAGCTGCTTTAGTATTAAGAAGACAAAACCTACTACGGGTTGTCTTTGCTTCGAAGAAGTCTTAACTAAAGGTCTGCCAGCATACTGACTGGTGTAGTTTCCGAATGAGTCTGTGTTTATGCCCCTTTGAGTTAAAAAGAGTGCAGTTTCCCCTCAAAGTCTGCTTTGCCATGACCATAAATAAATCTCAAGCCAAACTCGTAATTGACTAAAATGCTTTTCACACGGTTAGTCATACGTGGCCTGCTACAGAGTAAGTTCATGCATGGAGCAGCCAAGTTTTTCTAAAAAAGATAAAAATTAAAATTAGGTTTTCATTGTAAACATTATTAATTGTCAGTTATCTACTTTCGGTTGTCTTCTAATTTTATGTTTTCACACACGCTTTAAGTTCTGTTGATACCATACTACTACTAATACTTTTCTCATTCCAGAGATAGTTTAGTTAACTAAAGAACTTCGTCCATATTGCTCTGCTTGGGATATTGTCAGTTTGTGTATTCAATTGAGAGCGAGTGTGACCGCTTATAATATTTATTTCTGAAGATAAAACGTCATACATTTTGTGTAAGCCACGCGGGCGAAGCCGCGGGCAGAAGCTAGTCTACAATAAAACATTATTCAAAAACGAATCAATGAAGATCAATTATTCTTAACGGAGATAACGTGGGGCAGACACACATACACACAGTCAAATTGATAAAGATGGTGAACGAAATATTCGTAAAGTAGAGTTAAATGTCTACGCTTGCACACTAGGTTACTTTTTTTTAAAAGCAATAACTATTCTTTGATCACAATTATTTTAAGTACACCCACATTACTTCCCTTAAGAGTCCGGCGACCACTTTAACTTCGCGTTGGCTTAAGGTTATCTATAGCCATTTCGTCTAGAAGAAGACTACGAGCGAAGAGAGCGAGTAATGATACTGACGAGCCTCTAAAGTTACCTACAGAGTGACAAAGTGCAATTTCAATTTTTTAATGACTTTTGCACTTCTGTATTCATTCTTAAATAACTAAGAATTTTCCTTGTATTATAGATTCATTTAAAAGCTAATGATGTAGACAACCTCCCTATGTAAATCAATTTTTGATTTGCTTTGTCTATCTATTAAATAAATCAGTCAAAAGTGACCCCTTACAAATGCGGATATTTTTCATAGTTCTATTTTCTCTTGAGGGCGTTTTAAAAAAAAAAGAACCAAGAACATAGGGGAGGAGATATAGTTCATTTAATTGTAAATGCTAAATTTCATCATAATCTGACAAATGGTTTCCAAGAAACTTGACAAGCGCGTTTGTATGGAAATTTCAGAGCGTCGCGGGACCTTTAATCAAAAATCACTTCAAACCACCATTAAACCACTCTACTTTCACTCACCGTTGCTTTCTTTGTACGTCTCATCCACAGCCTTCAGCGAATCAGCGAACACCTTAGTCACTTTATCCTTTTCGATCAAATTCGGTAACTTCACATGCAGTTCGTGCCCTTGAAGAAACTTCGCCATCCTATACAAGACAGAATGATCCCCGAACGATCTACCCTCATCTTCTAAATTATTCGACACTGGAGTACTGACTAGCTTCACTCCGTCAACCAAATCTAGGTCCCCATCTAAGAAGGACCCGAAAACAGGTAACCCAAGGGCCAATATAAAAACTAAACGATACATTTTCGATCGATCGTCGACGAGCAATAAGCTAGAAAGGGAGACAGTGAACACTTTTATAGTGATAGCTTTCAAAAAAATGACAACAACAAGAGTAATTTCTTTGAGGCGGCGCGGCGATGGAAAAAAAGACGATCATCTTGCGTAGTGTTACGTTTTCACAGTCTGGTACGGAGAAAATCGGTTGATTGCTTTGATGTTTTGAAGTGAGATATAAATTTTCATATTTTGCTGCTTGTAGACTAATGTAGACCTACGACATAGTTTTATTGATTTTTACTGGTTATGGTTTTTGAGTGTATGTATGTATGTATGTATGAGGTTTCTTTGCCACGCCCTACATCCAAAACAGCTTGACGGATTTCCACATGTGAGGTGTCATTGGAATCGGCTGGATAATGGAAGTGACATAGGGTAGCAGTAGGGTAGGGTAGTAGCATGGTGCAGCCGAGTTTTTTGGATTATGTTACTTGTTACTTTATTTTTTACAAATATTATGCCTTTTAAAAAAATTGTCTTTAACTAAACTATTTTTAGTCAATCTAGTTCCATTTTGTTTGTAGTACAACCTAAAACTAGATTAACTCGAATTTAACTATTAAATTCAGGAAGGCTATAATATTCTTACAAGTCGGGAAACTTTTTTGTCAATGTTTCTCTCGTTTGAAAGTTCATAGGAGTGAGAGTGACCAAGAAACATCTCATGCATCAAAAATAGGGGGCCTAATATTTAACAATAAAACAACCTACGATTGAGCACCTCTGTGTAAAAGAAACACGAAGAAACCAATTCACCCCTAAACTTGAGCACGTCAGACATTCTGATGTTATTAATATCAACTTTATTACATACTTGATGTCATAGACTCATAAATTGGAACATAAAACCATCTTAATTATCTGTAAGTAGGTGTAATTAAAGTTAATTAATAGGCAATCAAATGTTTACGATCTCTGAAATGATTACGTCGTCCATTTTTTCGTAATCACACTAACAATTATTATAGGTACACTCTTATTTGAGCTTGTAAGTATTTTTTGTACCTATTGTGTGTTGGTTTGGTTTGGAGGTATGCTACTTTTTATGTCTGAAAAATTTACGGTTCCCAAACACCAAACACACCAAAGTCAGCGACAGCCACCGATATTTTGCTATATAAATGATGAACTGATGTCAATCTTAATATATATAAATCTCGTGTCACAATGTTTGTCCTCAATGAACTCCTAAACCACTTAACCGATTATAATAAAATTCGCACACCATGTGCAGTTCGATCCAACTTGAGAGATAGGATACTTTTTAACCGCGTGTGAAACCGCGGAGCGCATCTAGTGGCTTATAAAAAAACAGGCCAAGTGCGAGTCGAACACGCGCACGAAGGGTTTCGTAAAAATCATGTTTTTGTATGGGAGTCTCCTTAAATATTTATTTTATTCTAGTATTTATTTTTAGTATTTGTTGTCATATCAGTAGAGAAATACATAATCTGTGAAAATTTCAACTAAATAAATAAAAAAATTAAATAAATAAATTCGGGACATTAACACACACGGTCGCCTGACCCCAAACTAAGCAAAGCTTGTACTATGGCTGCCAGAGACTGATATACATACTTAGATATTTTTAAATACATACTTAAATAGATAATGACACCCAGACATAGAACAAACACAAATGTTCACCACATGAATGTTTGCCCTAGGTGGGAATCGAACCCACGCCCCCAAGCTCAGAAGGCAGGTTCACTACCAACTGAGCCACCGAGGCAGTCAAACTGTTCAACTATCACGGTTCATGAGATACAGCCTGTTGACAGACGGACAGACAGACAGGCGGACAGTGGAGTCTTAGCAATAGGGTCCTGTTTTTCCCTTTGGGCACTGAACTCTAAAAAAACAACTCTCACACTCATAACATAATGAGAGCAGTTGATTTCTTTTGCACTAAAGCTGCCGTCATTATACAAATAATAAAATGTCGGTGGCTATCGGCGGATGGTATGTAGACTCCCTTAGGCTTAGGCACCAAATATGAAGGCAGGACGTAAGGCGAGTTGTGAGGCGGACAAGGTTTGGGCTTCAAAACTTAATCATATAAAATGTATGAAAGTGGCTGGATAGGGGTTATACATACACAAGCCACGCGGCGCAGTCATGCTGCTTTACAGTTTTCACGTTTAAATCGTGTTCCCCGCATCCTCGCCTTCGCCTTTCGCCCGGTCTGTATATTTCAGGCCTTTTATGTATAAGCGGCAGGCTTGCCCCCTGTCACATTTGAGACTGACTATCTTCCGGCGAAGTGTGGGTGTTGTATTATACCTTTGCCAGCCACCTCGGGGGAAAGGCGTGACGATATGTGACATTATGACAAAAAAACCGGCTATTAAATTTAATGTTGTATCATAAATAATTTCCACTATCAAGACGATTCAAATGACACCTCACATGTAGAAATCCATAAAGCTGGTTATCCTGTAGGGCGTGCCAAAAAACCTCATACACACATACCCACATACATACATACAAAATCAAAATCATATATTTGCAGAAATATAGTTACTCGTACATACAGTATAGTTAGTCCTAAATAGGTGTCTCACTATATTCAACCTCTACATCCACTCGAAAAACCATACCCTCCTTCTTGCGCAGTCGAGTAATAAAATGTACTCTACACTTCTTAACTAGAGAAGTGTAAATACTACAGTTTTACCCTCCAATCATTTAGAAGATAAAGATGTCTCGAGCCTTCCACTTCCGCCAAGTAGCCACTAGTATGTCTAGTAATTACCTAGTTGTAAGCCAAAATTTGTGAGGCTGTAATTTATCTATTATTTGAAAAAATAATGCCCCTCAGTTTCTTGCCTGTTCTTCTGAGTAGAGGCTCTTTATCCGAACAAGGCAGTCGAGTCTATTTAAATAACTGACGTTCATAAGTGTATCTTTGATACCTACATTGAATAAAAACATTTTGACTTTGACTATGCAAATTCAAAATATATTTGCAGAAACATATTTAGTATAGTATAGTACATACAGTATAGTTGGTCATAAATAAGAGTCTCACTATATCCAACCTCTACATACACTCGAAAAACCATACCCTCCTTCTTGCGCAGTCGAGTAATAAAATGTACTCTACATTTCTTAACTAGAGAAGTTACAGGATGATGAAATGATTGGAGGGTAAAACTACAGTTTTACCCTCTAATCATTTAGAAGATAAAAATGTCTGGAGCCTTCCACTTCCGCCAAGTAGCCACTAGTATGTATAGATACTCATTACCTAGTTGGAAGTCAAAATTTCTGAGACTGTAATTTATTTATTATATGAAAAAATAACGCCCCTCGGTTTCTTGCCTGTTCTTCTGAGTAGAGGATCTTTATCCGAACAAGGCGGTCGAGTCTATTTAAATAACTTTGACGTCCATAAGTGTATCTTTGATACCTAAATTGAATAAAAACATTTTTACTTTGAAATCCTACAGGAACTGTAAATTTTCTAGAAAGGTGCCTTAAACCTTTGATATAATTTGAGAGTCCTCAAATTATATCAAAGGTTTAAGAAAAATAGTTTAGTTGCTACCCTTTTGCAGGTATCCCGCAGATCCTATTTTGATAGATGAGACCTTTTGTCATAACATCACTGCCGGTCTATCAGAATGACAAATGACTCCATTTTGTACCTTTTACCCCACTAAGGCTGCGTATCCACTGGAGACATACAAAAAAATTAATGCTGCACAAAAAAAAACCGCCTAAGTGCGAGTCGGACTCGCGCTCAAAGGGTTCCGTATCATTATCTATAAAAACGGCAAAAAAATCATGTCTGTTGTACGGAAGCCCCCCTTTTTTTTCTTTTTAGTACTTAATTGTGTTGTTATAGCGGCAATAGAAATACATCATCTATACAAAATTCAAATGTCACGGTTCCTGAGATACAGCCTGGTGACAGACAGACAGACAAACATAGCAGTCTCACCATAGAGGTTCCTTTTACCATTTTGGTACGGAACCCTAAAAATTTACGGGGAATGGTTCCGTTAATATTAAAGAGGATTATTAACCTTTATTGGCTTGTTAACATGCACGATAGTAAATGATACAATACAATACAATACAATACATCTTTATTGCACACCAAAAACACAAAGTAAAACAAACATAAAGAGAATATTAAAAATAAAATATCATTCTGCAGCACAAGGGCGGCCTTATCGCCTAAAGCGATTTTTTCCAGGCAACCTTTGGATGTACAGGACACAACGAAATATGATAAACGGTCGGTGGAAACAAACATTGCGAAACGCGGCTTTTCGTGTTCTCTGAAAAACTGTACTTGAAGTTTCAGTAAAGTATCCACCACTTTACTGAAATGAGAAAGGGGAGGGATTCATTATCATCATCACCTCATCATCATTAGTCATCACTACGACAAAACTATAAAAGAGAGACCCAATATTACTTGACACTGGAAAACGTACAAGAAGAAGCGTGAAGTGGCCTTTCTCTCGATATTCTACCGAATACACTACGGCAAGTGTGCACAAGAACTGCACGACCTGATCCAGCCATCGCACCAGTAAGAGACACCCTCTTATGGTGGAAATTCCGCCAAAACGCACTAAGCGTTTCAAGTCAACTTTTCTTGTAAGAACTGCAGAGGTGTGGAACTCGTTGCCTGCGTCTGTCTTTCCACCTAAATATAATCCAGGGGTGTTTAAGAGTAAAGTGAATGGGTATCTCCTAGGCAAGCGTGTTACACCTTCGATCACGTCGACACTTCCCATCAGGCGAGTCAGTGGTCAAACGCATGCCTAGTCAGTTGTAAAAAAAAAGAAGTTCGACCCCAAATTCCTCTGAACGGGGAAAAAATGTGTAGCAAAGAAAAATACAAAAATACACCAATAGGATCAATTCGCTGTGTAAATGGAGGATTTTTTTCGTCGCACCGCTCATCTTGTGGTAGAAAGGCAGCCTAATCCTACTAAGTAGGGTTGGGTAGGGTCGGCCAATGTTTCCTTTCAAGAACCATGCTGTGAAAGTTTCGCCTTCATTTGATGGCTCGTTGACTGACGAGCAACTTGATTTCCCATAGACGTTACAATTCAAAATTGTCAGAAAATTTGCTGAGATTTAGGTGGATGGGACCAACATAATTGTCAAGTACAAGTTTAAATTACAATTTAAAAAAACCCCTCCGACTTTGACTTTTATCAACACCGATTTTCACCATCAAACACTGCTAAGACTAACACTGTGTTGTCTTGTTGTGTTTGTTTTAATTTTGTTTTCTTTGTAAGGGAAATTGTTACCTTTCAAAGAAAACAAAATTAAAATCGGCTCACCCGTTCGGGAGCTACGATGACTCAGACAGACGCACACACTAACACCCACACACTGACACACACATAGAGACAGAGGGAGACATGTCAAACTTATAACACCCCATCGTTTTTGCGTCGGGGGTTTTATAATAATTGAGAGATATTGTCTTTTCACAGTTTTCACTTTCACTTTTGCGCCAACCTTTGTTTTTTTTTGGCAGGTGGAAAATCTGCTACCAGATGCCCAAACGCGATTGAGGGTCGCGTTTGGGCAGTGTGGAGTTGCCTTGTTGGCGACCTACTAAAAAACCACCTGGACCTGAACCCGAAACCTGGTGACCAGCCTCGATGCATGTCAAGGAGTTCCATACGGAACGCACCGGTACCCCTCTCACATCGCGCTAACCCGGCTTCTCTTCTTTTACGTCATTCGTCATTTTATCGCCAGACAAACAGGACTACCTAGTTCAGGCAAAATTCTTTTATTGTTCCTAAAAAAATGTTTGGATCTGATAGTTTTTATCTTTACCAAGTAGTTTTTGAAATAAAAATGTATTATTATTATAATTATTATTTATTTATTCATCCGTCCTGTGGTTCACAGGACAGGGATCTGTTCCTTTGGTTGTCCTGTGGCTGATCTGATTTTGATCCACATTCAACTCTCATTTTACATCCTTGCGCATGGCTGTACATATTTTTTGGAGGCAGATTTTGTACGATATTATAGTTGATGGCATATAATAAGCGATGAAAGCCTAGTCGAAGAAGGCCCCATCTCAAGCCAGAGGGAGCGGGTTCGGACCCAGCCGAAGGCACGCACTAATTTGTTGATTGTGTGAACATAAGTGCGTAGGTATTTAATGTCATCTGTTACATAACTAGAGCCCGGTGTATAGCGACAGGCTCGGGGGCGAGCCTGTCGCTATAGTTATCACATAGTTATCACATTTGGGACTGAATATCGTCTGGCAAAGTGTGGGTGTTTTACAATTTTGCCAGCTCTTGCTAATGACGATATGTTATGCTATATTTCGTACCGATGTGTCGACCGAAAATGCTCGCCTTGTACCAGGTATCTTCGAATGAGTAAGCCGTTGCTTTCTTCCTTATTTACGATGGATTTTCGTGGATGGATATATTGGATATCCGATACTGGTTAATAAAGTACCTTAATTTGGTCGTAGGTGTAAGTTAGTAACTTGCACGTAAACATAAGCCCTCGTAGGAATAAACGTATAGTATCGGAATAGTTTTAGTCTTTTGTCTTTTTCGATCGAGTTTAAACATGTGACAGAGAGAAAATTACAAAAACTGTGAGGCATCCGATTCTGCGATATTCGTTTTTTATTTTTTCGATTTCCTACTCTTTTTGTTTGTTTGTTTGTTTGTTTAGCGAGGAGTTTTCCACTTGATTGGGCCATTGTGCGTGAAGTGTACTTCTCTTCCCTTCCTCTCACTCCAACCAGCCCAGGTGCTCCCAGAAGTCCAGCAGCCTTTTCAGGCTGCCGCAGGCCTCCGGGAGCGACGATGGGGATTGAAGGATCTGAGCCCTATGTTCTGCTACGCTCCTGCTCCTGCACTCCATGAGCACGTGCCATGGCGTTTCTTCTGCTTCCATGCATCCACTGCACAGAGGGCTGTCGGTCACACCAATGATAAATAGGTGTTTGTTTTGGGAGCAGTGACCAGTTCTGTTATAGTGCCTATAACTTCCTACTCTTATTACTATTTTAACGTACAAGTTTGTATGTTTATTACTCATACGGTACAACGGATTTTGTTGGAATATCGTATTATGAAAGGAACTTTATGCCCTGGATTAACACATGAGCTACTTTTAATGTTAAAAAAACACTTTCTCTAATATTACTGGAAACCTCATGAAGCGAACTAATCCAACTTCTAATTTGTTGCTTTTTTTTTTGCTTATCATATTTGTTTTGTTACGAAAAATCTTGGTGTCTAATATGTCTGTTTTCCTGCGTAAAACAAATACAAAATGTACGAGTGTGCTATCTACCCCATAAAAGAGATTTATTTAGTAAGAGTGTACATTTGGTAACATAGCGCCTACTTCCTGCTTCTTGTGGGTATAAAATATATTAAGAGCTCCTCTGGGGTATATTTGAATGGAGGTGCGTCTTGCCAAATAGGTATTTCTATTATCTTACCAAGAAATATTATAATTGCAAAAGGTTGTTATGGTACGGCTACATTAGCGGCCTTCGGCGATAATTCGGGCTATCGTGATAAGTGTACCGATCAGTTTGGCACTTGGCGACGTATCGGGAGAATTATAGCTTACGTCAACTCCTCAGAATGGCATGATTTTAATATTTATCCATTATTTATTACCGGCTACATTTTATAAATACACAACACAATCATTTTACAATTTTACAAATAAAAATGAAAATTAATGGTCTGTTTCTGTTCTGTCTGTATGATACTCTGAGTGAGGCAATGAGTTGACTGCTAATGTAGAGAAGAACATCGCCGATAACCTATAACGATGATTTTAGAGCGACAACGCGACACGAAATACAGACTGCTGTGAAGTGCGCCGCAAGCGAGACTTTGCAGCGTCTTGCCTCTCTGACGCTTGCGCATACCTTCGTTTTCGTTTTCGCTACTGCGCAGCATTTCGCGCCTAACTTCACACCCGCCAACGGCCTGTACCGCGCGCTAATGTAGCCGTACCTACTAAGTAGAAGTGCAACGGCGTGTTCACACATATGTTTTACAGGTTTGTTTTAATGGAAACGTTTTTTTTTTTCGGTGATGGCGTATGAAGTTGTATGAACGAGTTCATTCAGTCAATCCTTGAGTTCTCAGTCTTGAGTTTTCAGTTCATTTCCAGTAAACATACAACTCGCTCTCTAATTTTACTGTTTTCTGTGTGACGTATCTGTTAAAATATGGTTCCGTAAATTCGATGTGAACACAGTTAGCTTACAGTCAAGATGAGTCCGTTAAAAATGATTATTTAAATATAAATACGGACGTTCTGTTATAGTTTGTTACTTCTTCACGCTTTAATTTCACTTCTCGGACGGATTTAATTATTTAGTATGGAGATCGCATTCTGGATTAACACTTATGCTACTTATTACCCGCGACAAACGCAGTGGGTCGCAGCTAGTTGAACCTATTTTCACATTACACCTTTGAATTACAAAGTTCGTATGGGCCGAGTGGGTAGCCCTGCAGTGGCTCTATTCGGAGATTTAAGATTTTCATCTCACCTTTTTCGTCCTTGTTGCTCTCGTTTGAAACGTTATAGGTGTGACAGTGACCAAGACAAAATCTCATCTCATCTCACGCGCAGGTATAGCCTCCCAGGCCTTGCATGCGCAACGCGATAACGGTATTTTGACTCTTTTTACCGAGACAGACGTATGTTTCCACGTAGCCTTGTCACGTTCTCACACGCCAAAAAGTGACGAGAATGCTAATCGCGCACATGCTAGGCCTGTTGGTGGTAGAGTTTGTAGGCCTTGCGAAGGCCTTTGTCGTGCCTTATAATGATTAACGTTCAAAAAATTTGTACCAACTGAAAAATATCGTGATATTTCGCCGTATTGTCTGATTTCAGTTACTTACTCAACTTACTCTACTTTATTGTATTAATCTCACTTCCGAAATGTGACGCCGCGTTCATTTATTTAGGCGAAAAGTTTCATATTTCTAGCGCTAACATAATAGAAGGTAGCACATGTGTCACTATTTTTTAGACAAATGGGACATCATAATAAATTGTAGTATCATCTCTAGTACGTATCAATACATAATAGCTCAATGAACACTCTAGAAGTAAATTTTCAAAACTTCCTTCTTTTATTCGCTTTCTGTGTAAAAGCACAATGTAATTTTAATATGTGACGTATTAAATTTTGTCTACGAACAAAACGTAAAATATAATTTTCACGGCGCGTCAAAATTACTTCCCCATCGTATTTCGTTTAATAATTTGAAAGCAGGAAGCCAGTTCTCTGATTTAATCGAGCAGCAAAATAATACTTTTCAAACTAAAAGTGACGTGAAAAAAAAAACTTGTGTCATTACGTTGTGTAGATTAAAACCGTTTATCTTAAGTTTTTTTTTTTCACAATTTTGATGGATGTTCAATATTTCTAACGAACAATTAAATACCTTAATATCCGTACCATTTGAAAATACAAATAAATTAGTCGTTAACGCTAAGAATGTTTTCACAATAAATATTAATTGACTTTCAGAGATATCCAATTTCCTTGAAAATGGTAATTAAATTAAGCTTATAAATGCTTGAATTATATAACGCGAATATATTTTGTTTTGACAAAATATCCTAACTAATTTTGAATGAATTTCCCTTATTGTTTGTTTGTTTTGCTTTCACGCCTAAACTCAACCGATCATTATAAAATTGTGTGTACACGTTGTCGGGGGTATAGAGAAGGACTAAGGCCCGTATGCCGAAACAACGCTCAGTTTGAAATCTCGATTTAAAACTGGTTTTAACATAACATATCGTCACGCCTTTTCCCCCGAAGGGGCTGGCAGAGGTGTACAACACCCACACTCCGCCGGACAATATGCAGTCCCAAATGTGACAGGGGGCGAGTCTGTCGCCATACACCGGGCTCCAGTCATGTAGTCGTCGTTTTAGCATACGGGATATAGAGTACTTTTCATCCCAAAAAAGTTAACGGTTTCGTTGAGACCGCGGATTATGTTTAAGAGTCCTGCGACCAAAATACTAAACTTTGCATTGGCTAAGGGTTTCCTATTGCCATTTTGTCTAGATGAAGATGACAAGCGAAGAGAGCAAGTAAAGATACTGACGAGCCTCTAAAGTTAGCTACAGAGTGACAAAGTGACAAAATTTCAATATTTTTTTATGCCTTTTGAACTTATCTGATCATTGCTATAGTTAAAAACTTTCCTTGTATTGTACTATTATTTAAAAGCTGTAGACAACCTCCCTATGTAAAGGGATTTTTGATTTGCTTTGTCTATCTATTAAATAAAATCAGTCAAAAGTGACCCCTTACAAATGCAGATATTTTTCATAGCTCTAATTTCTCTTGAGGTCGTTTTTTTAGAGAAACCAAGAACGGAGATATAGATAATTTAATTGTACATGCCAACACCATAATCTGACAAATGGTTTTCGAAAAATTTGACAAGCGCGTTTGTATGGAAAATTCAGAGCGTCGTGGAACCCCTAAGTGCTGTAATTGGTGTTCGTAATGCTTTATTTGCTCACATAATTGAGCGTAGACTTGTTTGACTTCGAATTTATAACACTTTAAGGGTTATTTGAAATGAGAGATTTTATTGAAGCTTGAAGAAAATTCTATGTACATTATGTAGAGTTAAGAAATGAAATGGAGTCTTGGGAAAAGGATGTCGGCCTTATTCTTTGCATGTTTAACCGTCACACTCAAAGTCGTAAATGATTACTCAAACTATCATTAAGTTAAGATTCAAATGGAAATGTACTACTTAGCAATAGTTTAAGTAATCATTAACGTGTCTGAGTGCGGTTGTAAGCTAGCAAGCTTGTAGCTAAGTATTTTATCTTCGTCTGGATCTAGCTTTACATGTCTTTGTGTGTGTTCCCTGAGTATAAGTATGAGTGCCCTGATATTATAACATAGACAAATTCCACCAACTGAGTTTTGAATGTGGTTTCTAATTGGTCGTTAAACTTCCATAGTAAATTAAGAGCCGTATTCAAAAACGACGCTCAGTCATGCATCTCGAAAATATTTTCGTAACACGACATATCGTCACGCCTTTCAGTCTGTCACGGCTGGCAGAGATGTAATACAACACCCACACTTCGCCGGACGATATTCAGTCCAAAATGTGACAGAGGGCAAGCCTGTCGTCATACACCGGGCTCCAGTCATGTAGCAGATGGCATAAAATACGCACAAATGTTCACACAATGATCAAAGTGGTGTGTGCCGTCGACTGGGTTTGAACCCGCTTCCTCTGGCTTGAGAGGCGGGCCTTCTCCAACTAGGCTATCATCGCTAAATATGTATAAAAGTTTTGATGTATGGGAAAACCAGTTTTAAATCGAGATTCAAGACTGGGCGTCGTTTCAGCATGCAGGCCCATGCCTACAAAATCAACTAATTGATTTTGAAACAAACAATCTACTCGGTCAAAACCACGATAATCAAAACTTAGTTTGTGGACTTTACTAAAATACATCGTGGACACAGTAAAACCAAGATAGGAGCTATTATTTTACCGATATTACCTAGATATACATAGATATTACCTAGTTGTAAGCCAAAATTTGTAAGACTGTAATTTATTTATTATTTGAAAAAATAATGCCCCTCAGTTTCTTGCCTGTTCTTCTGAGTAGAGGCTCTTTATACGAACAAGGCGGTTTAGTCTTTTTTAAATAACTTTGACGTTCATAAGTGTATCTTATGATACCTTTGATATACCTATGATATCTTGTGATACCTAAATTGAATAAAAACATTTTGACTTTGACTTTGACTTTGACCGATTTTTAACCGATTTCAGATAGGAGGAGGTTATCAATGCAGTTTTTTTTAGTATTTGTTACCCTATAACTCCGTTACTATTTACGAATCGATTTAGAAAATCATTTTTTAACTTGAAAGAATATACTTACTAATTGGTCCCATTTTTACAAATTCCAATTTGGATGACGGGAAGTAGTTTTATTTTTATTTTTGAAGATATTCTAATGCGCTCATATGTATTCTAATGCGCTCATTAGCCACTGAAGCTACCATCACATCTTATAGATATGATGGTTAAAATTTGTTTTCGTCGCTGCGCGACCGGTAACCGTATCCCCGCGCAATAAGGTAGGTACATGGTCGCGCAGGGTCGAAAACAATGACTAAGAAACCGGGTTTTAATGATCTGTGGTCGAAAACAAAACGTGACCATATTTTCGTCACGCCTTTCCCCCGAGGGGGCTGGCAGAAGTGTAATACAACTCCCACACTTCGCCGAACGATATTCAGTTCCAAATGTAACAGAGGGCGCGCCTGGCGCCATACACCGGGCTCCAGTTATGTAGCAGATGACATACAATACACACATAATTATGTTCACACAATGAACAAAACATCATGATATTAAGAGGGCCGCGACGTTCTGAAATTTCCATACAAACGCGCTACTCAAATTTCTTGAAAACCGTTTGTCAGATTATGATGAAATTTAGCATGTACAATTAAATTAACAATATCTTCGCCCCTATTCGCCCCTATTAGACCAGGGTAGATTATTTTTGAAACCAAAAAAATTACAGTAGGATGAAACCCATTAGAAAAGGAGGGGAATATGATCAAAATGAAAGGAAAAATAAATTACGGTCGATCCGAGTTCGGGAAGTGGGAGGTTTTTTCAATTTTTTGCATTTTCTAAGAATATTTCCTATGGTGATGTATATTTTTCTTTATACCATCAGAAAGTAGATATTTCAACGAACAAAAAGCCCCCAAACTTTTTGAAAAAAGCTGATATTTTGACGTCAGAATTTTCGATTGAAAATTAGGGTGCTTTTTTGATATTAAATTAAAATGAAGCGAAAAAATAAATATTTTTAACAAAATAAATTACAGTGTATTTGGGACATAATAAGGTAAGTTTTCACCAAATTTCGTAGAAAAAAAATTTTTTTTGAAAAAGATATAAATAAAAAACCAAAAACTTGGTTTTTTGAATTTTTCACCTAAATTTTGAGGTTATGTGAAAAATCTGCAAATACAAAAGTTGTAGATCTTTTTATTGCCTACAACTGTGCCATTTAACTTTTTTCCATAGGACTTGTAGTTTTGCCGGAAATCAAGATAAACCATTTTTTACCCTTAAAAACTCACCCCCTCCCACTTCCCGAACTCGGATCGACCGTAATTTATTTTTCCTCTCATTTTGATCATATTCCCCTGCTTTTGTAATGGGTTTCATCCTACTGTAATTTTTTTCATTTTTTACCATTTTTGTAGGCTTTGACCCTGGTCTATATGTTCTTGTTTTTTTTTTTAAACTTTCTCAAAAACGAAACTTTCACGAAATGGCTATAGAATACCTTAAGCCAATGCGAAGTTAGTCTAGGTCGCCTAGGTCGAAATTAGTTAGGTCGCCGGACTCTTAAGATGTCATGGCGGGCCCCTTGCACTTACTTTGCGATAATTAAGTACCCCCCGGTCGTTTCAGAGTAGTTCAACTGTTTTTGTTAGCGCAAGCGACTCTAATCATAATTATTTTCTTATAAGTATAGTAAGTCATCTTGATAATATCTAGATGTTTACTCTATTATTAGTGGCTCTATGAGCTAGAGACCTCGTGGCTGGCGTCTGTCTCCCTATACCAGGTTGCATTCCTTAAGAGTCCGGCGACCACTTTAGACTAACTTCGCATTGGCTTAAGGTTTTCCAAAACCTTTTCGTCTAGAAGAAGATGACGAGCGAAGAGAGGAAGTAAAGATACTGACGAGCCTTTCAAATTACCTACAGAGTGACAAAGTAGAATTTTATTTTATTTTATGACTTCTGTACTTCTCTAATCATTCTTAAATAACTAAGAGTGTCCCTTGTATTATGGATTCATTTAAAAGCTAATGATGTAGACAATCTCCCTATGTAAAGGGATTTTTGATTTGCTTTGTCTATCTATTGAATAAATCAGTCAAAAATTACCCCTTACATATGTGGAAATTTTTCATAGCTCTAGTTTCGCTTGAGAACCTTTTAAAAAAAATCCAAGAACATATCTCTTAACAATATCTCCACCCCTGGAGATATTGTTAATTTAATTGTAGAAGCTAAATTTCATCATAATCTGACAAATGGTTTTCAAGAAATTTGAGAAGCGCGTTTGTATGGAAATTTCAGAGCGTCGCGGCCCTCTTAACTGATTCTCGTGAAATTCGATGTGAGCAGGTTTGTTTTTTTTTTTTGCCGAGTCAGTTTTTGGATTTTTTTCAAACGGTGGAGATTTAAAAAAAGCAATACTCCGCCATGGTTAAAATCACAAAATTTCAAGAGTATCGGTTCAGAAATGTGACCTGTAGATGAAGACAACGATCCGGACAGGATCCAGACAGAATTCGGACAGACCAGACAGAATTCGGACATTTGTCAAAGTTGAAGCATAGGCGCTTCGCTTGCTCGATCCATAAATAAAACGGAATTAAGAAAAGCACATTAGGTAACAGGATTTTTTCTAAGAGTTAAATTTCTATCTCAATCATATTTGACGTGCAAGATGACCAAGTATGTAAAAAAAATCCTAGTAAATACTAAGCAAGCAAAATTGCTTGCGAACTCTACACGGTTTTTTGGAGCGAATGACGTTTGACAGTTCAAACTGACTTACTTAAAAATTCGGGTTACATTAACCGAAGTTCCGTTTAGATGTTACAAGTACATCGTAACAAAATAACTTTCGATTTCTAGTTGATTGTAAAACCATTATCACAATACTATTGTTGCGCTAAGAAAAAGGAAGAAAACAGAAAAAAAGATAACTTTAAGCTTTCTATTGACGATTGTACTTTCACTGGGTGAGGCGAAGGTGTGATTTGTATAGTCGTCTCTTTCTATCGTATGCTTTTATTTGTTTTTTGTGACAGTTTATAATGGCTTCACTCTAGAGTAATTTCGTAGTCAGAATTGGATGTTTTAGATGGATGTTGCTTTGTTCCCGTTAGAATATTTAATTTATTATTTCAATCGACTCAAGTAATTTAGAGTGCTTTCCTATCTACTTCAATCAATTCGATCAATTTAAAAATGTTATTATGGGCCTACATTTCGACTTTCAGAAATTTCGGTTATTTGAACGTCAGTCTCTATTTTTATGTTAAGTCATTATAAAGTGTGTATTATTAAGTACTCGTTGCGCTAGAAAGTAGCCTATATGCTATTCCAAATCAAAATCAAATCTAATCAAATAATTTATTTTGCAAAACATGGGTTACAGATAGTTCTTATAAATAAAATTAGTTCGCCATGGTTTAACCGCTTGGTATGCAAAAGTTTACAGAATACAGAAAAAATAATTATATTGGATTAATGTCAAAGTAAAAATATTAAAATCAATGTCAGTGTCCTTCAAATATTCGTCAATAGAATAGTATGCCTTGTCAATAAGATATTTTTTAAGTTTCAATTTTTAAAATATTGTAAGTTTGCGTTTCTTTTAAAAGTTGTGGTAGCTTATTGTAAATTTCAATCCTCATCACAAATATGCTTCTCCTGAAGGCAGCTAATCTGCCATTCCGTACACGTAAGACTTGTTTATATCTTTTGGACGTTAAGGTCTCGTAATTATTTAAATGCTTCCGGACAAGAAGGATTGATTCGTAGATGTATATCGAAGGGAGTGTCATTATTTTTAGTTCACGAAAGTGCGGCTTACACGAGTCTCTTTGATTTAGCCCACAAATTGCTCTAATGCATTTCCAGAGTATAATCTATCTGTGTGCAATTTTTTTTTTATTACTTAACTAGCTGTCACCCCGCGACTTCGTTCGCGTTTATTATTTATATATATATATATATTTAAACTATCCTATCTCTCAAGTTGGATCGAACTGCACATGGTGTGCGAATTTTATTATAATCGGTTAAGTGGTTTAGGAGTTCATTGAGGACAAACATTGTGACACGAGATTTATATATATTAAGATAGGCTTGCGTTTGGCCGCCAACATGCCTGATGATAAGCAGTGATGCGGCCTACGATGGAGCACGCTTGTCTAGAAGAAACCGATTCACTCGAGACTTGAAGACACCCAGATTATAAGTGTCAGGGAACACACACTCTGGCAGAGTATTCCACACTCTAGCGGTCCGTATGAGAAATGAGGAACCAAAGCGTTTCGTGCGTGTTGTAGGTATGTCGACCATAAAACGATGCCGCTTTTTTGTACTCTTGGTTGTTTTATAGAAGAACGGGCTGGGGAGAATAAGGTCATGCAAACCAGATGCACACTCCCCGAAATGTATCCGATAAAACACCGATAGACTAGCAACCTTGCGCCTATGATCCAAACTTTGAAGTTTGGTCTGGACAAGGGAGTCGTTGCCAATGAGCTTCTTCGCGCGTTTCTCGATGTTATACCGTTTAGCCGTTCTAGTGTGATTGAGTAACAAACATCCAGACTTTCGCCATAGTACAATAATGAGTACTAGCATACTGCTTTCGCAATTATAGTTATTATAAATTCGAAAGTGTATATATATTAAGTGTGATTTTAAATGTTATACCTACGCTTGGTATTTATTTTCGTGTCGGTATCAAATCGCTTTAGAAAAAACAATTAGACTATCATACAAAGTAAAGCAAGCTCGTAATTATAGGTCGAGTTGCTAGCCCTGATGTTAGAGTTTTTAGGCCGCCCGAAGGCCTCTGACATGGTTTGATGATTGTTGGTATAAAACAAACAACTGAGGCCTGCAATTTAACTCAATATTCAATACTCAATAATTTATTGCTTTCATTATGGTACATGCAGTTCTTAAAGGTAATTACATAAAATTGTATCACAAAATGACCCTGATAGGGTATGGCAACATTGTTCGGACTGGATTTATTCTATTATGTTTATATTTTTGTCAGTTAAGAATTCGTGTAGAGTATAAAAACATTTTTTGATCAATATATCTTTTAACGTTTTAATAAATTTGACCTCATCCTTCTATGTTTTTTAACTGTATAGGTAACTTTTTGGGGGCTGGGCTACCCACGTCCGTAGGAGTGTACTCCATTTTGATTCCCTACACGTGGTCCCCGGGTAGTGCTAACCGGGTAGCAAACTCTGGTGGGAGGCTTCGGCCGTGGCTAGTTACCACCCACCGGACCAAGCCATGCCGTGAAATGACCTAGTCATGTTTCGGGATGTGGTCCGGTGTAACCGTTCCGAAGATGGATCTGAGCAGTGGCGCACTTGTAGCGCCTCACTCAACTGCCGTCTTTGTTCTTCTTCACTTTACAAAACTTCAAGGCTAGAGTGAATAAGTACCTTAAAGGTCGTCGTGCTCCATTTTAGACCACAACGTCGCTTAACATCAGGCGAGTTGGTGGTCAAACGCCGACTTATTGTCCATAAAAAAAAAAAAGGTAAATTATTATAAATTTTAATAGCCGTTGGGTTTGGGCCGGAACCATGTATTTTTAATCTGGAGGTTGGTAGAATTAATTTATGTTTGCAGTTAGACCTTAATTGATATTGTCGCTGACTTAAAGAGTCATCCGAGCCACGATGGCGCTCAGTTATAAACGCTACCCGCGGTCACCCATCTTAGGACTGACCGTGTCATCTGTTGCTTTACTTTGTAAGAACACCTAGTCAAGCAACGCATACGAAGAATATAGGTACATTATGACATTTATTCTTTATATGACTGCCTCGGTGGCTCAGTTGGTAGTGAACCTGCCTTCTGAGCTTGGGGGCGTGGGTTCGATTCCCACCTAGGGCAAACATTTATGTGATGAACATTTGTGTTTGTTCTATGTCTGGATGTTAATATCTATTTAAGTATGTATTTAAAAATATCTAAGTATGTACTTATATCAGTCTCTGGCAGCCATAGTACAAGCTTTGCTTAGTTTGGGGTCAGGCGACCGTGTGTGGAAGTGTCCCGAATTCATTTATTATATTTATTTATTATATTATTACATTATCATTAGGTACAGTCTTTTACGTCCCACTGCAGGGACACCGACCTACCCTACATCGAAGGTTATTGAGCCGTTGACCGCCACTCTGGTTCAGAGAGGGTTGGTAAATGTCACATGTCTTTCAAATAATTAATTTTAGGACATGTCGGTTTCCTCACGATGTTTTTCCTATACCGCGCATGATAAAATAAGTGTGCCAAAATTTAATGTAAGTGCACATAAACGTTTAAACAAAAAAAAGTAATGATAGACTAGTTGGAGAAGCCTCAAGCCAGAGGGAGTAGGTTCAAACCCAGCCGACGGCACGCACCAATTTGTTCATTGTGTGATGAACATTATGTGCGTATTGTATGTCATCTGCTTCATGACTAGAGCCCTGTGTATGGCGACAGACTCGCCCCCTGTCACATTTGAGACTGAATATCGTCCGGCGAAGTGTGGGTGTTGTATTACTCCTCCGCCAGCCCTCTCGAGGGAAAGGCGTGACGATATGTTATGTGTATGTTATGTTGAATCTAGGATATAAGCTAACTCCATACCAAGTTTCATCAAAACCCCTCCATCCGTTTGAGCGTGAAGAAGTAACAAAACAAGTAACAATATTAAAAGAAAAACAAAAAACCCGGCTGCAAAATATTGTACCTTATGTCACTTCCACTATTAAGACGATTCAAATGACACCTCACATGTCGAAATACATCAAGCTGTTCAGGCTGTAGGGCGTGCCAAAGAAACCTCATACATACCCACATACTTACAAATATATTTACTGACATATCCACATACACTCGAAAACCAAAACCCTCCTTCTTGCGCAGTCGGATAAAAATATAGGCATACTTTCGCCTATAAAATATAAGTCATCATCATCATTAGCCCGTCATCGCCCACTGCTGAGCATAGACCTCTCTTCTCGTACGCCACTCATCCCGGACTTTCAAAATATAAGTAGGACGTAAAATGTCTGGAGCCTTTCACTTCCCCCAAGTAGCCACTAGTATGTATAGATACTTATTACCTAGTTGTAAGCGAAAACTTGTGAGACTGTAATTTATTTATTCTGTGAAAAAATAATGCCCCTCAGTTTCTTGCCTGTTCTTCTGAGTAGAGGCTCTTTATCCGAACAAGGCGGTCGAGTCTATTAAAAAAAAAAAAAAACTTCGACGTTCATAAGTGTATCTTTGATACCCAAATATAAAAACATTTTGACTTTGACTTTGAAAAAAAAAGTTGTACGTACGAAAGATATGGAATAGGATAATATAATTTGTCCCTTTGGTTGAATTTTCTGGAAAATTCCAGAACGTCTCACATCAACGGATTTAGAGCACTTCCCTACATTTCCAAATATTTTTGACACGTATTCTGTAAATCAGAACGTATTCGTCTCCGTAGTCCTATCTGACCTTTGAAAATGCCGCTCGTACGTTGGTTATGTTTATGATGGATTCATTATCGAGATTTGCTGGTTTTTGCTCTTAACAAAAAGCTTTCCAATGTTTTTGTCAAATTACTTTTTATTTTATTTAATCTGATTCGCGGTTCGTTTATATAAAAGGAAACAAAGGCCAAAGGTTCAGTTATAGGACAGTAAAAATAGAATTTAGCTTCGCACTAAGTTTCTGATCCGATTTTTTTCATAAACTCACTTACTCAGCATAAAATCTCAAAATGCTGACAGACTGAAATTCGAGCACCTAAAACAACTATCGTCAGAGGCCGAACTATCGCCATGTCAGAGGCATTCGGGTGGCCTAGAATACCTGACATCAGGGCCTCTCGGCCACTCGGCCTATACGAGCTGGCTACGTGAAATTTTGTTTGTAACGACGGATCCACAAAATTGATAAAATCTCTTTAATTAAATAATCTTTAAGTACTAATACGAGTATTATTAAATCGAATGTAACTGTCTGCCTGTTTGTAGGCTTTGTACGGCTAAACGGCTGAACGGATCTTAATTTTTTTTTTATAATTAGTTACAGTACTTCATGAAGAAGGTTTTAGGATACTTTTTTCTGAATAAACGCAAACGAAGTCGTGAGTAACAGCTAGTAATAAGTATTCCAAAAAGAGGTGGACTTAGGAAATGGACTAGTTTAGGAAGTGGACAACTTTGAAAATAGACTAAATTAAGGAGTGGGCACAATGGCCTAATCAAGTGGCTGTGTGCGAAAATTTCGCTAAACAAACAAACATATCAGGGAGTTGTCAAGGTCAACCAAAAGTGGTATTAAAGTCTTTCAAATATTCAGCGATGATAGCCTAGTCAGGGAAGGCCTGCCTCTCAAGCGAGAGGGAGCGGGTTCGGACCCAACCGACGGCACGGACCAATTTGTTCATTGTGTGAACATATGTGTATTGTATATCATCTGCTACATGACTGGAGCCCGGTGTATGGCGATCTCGCCCCCTGACACATTTGGGACTGAATATTGTCCGGTGAAGTGTGGGTGTGGTACACCTCTGCCAGCCCCCTCGGGGGAAAGGCGTGACGATATGTTATTTTTTTTTTCACACCCGGTTGCCTGACCCCAGATTAAGTAATAATGCAAATATTCAGCCAGCCAGAAATCAAACTCAGGACCCCTAATTTAAAAGCAGACGTTCTACCAACTAAACTAAGAGAGTCGTTGCGTCCAAGTAGCTACCCATATAAATCATGATTTCTACAAGGAATTGCAGAAACATTAATGCCACACCCTAACTTATCGGCGATGTCATAAAAACAGACATAAATAAAAACGCAATACGCGACTATATACGGTTAAAAAAAAAAACAAATAATCGTTTGAAACTACCAGCCTACGGTGCTTCCATTTCCCTAAGGCAGAGTTTCTCAAACTATCGAGAACCGCAAACCAAAAACTAGTTAATGCTCGGTTTCGCTCGATTAACGAGTACCTATATAGGTCGAAGTATAATCAAATTTGGACCCCTTCAGTTCAACTTGAGTTGACGAATTCGGAAACGAGCTCATTGTTTTTAAACCACTACACGATTTACTTCGATAATACCTATTTCTAGTGAAATCTACTTGTTGTGGTAGGTTTTAAATTTAAGTTTGTTCATTCAGTGAACATTGTGCGTATTTTATTATGGAAACTGACGTGGTTTTCACACATTATGATTTAAAACACGGGAATTACTCACGTACGATTATATGTAGTGCTATGCGAGACGCAGCCGCGCGCGCGCACTCGCCCTGATGAAGACCGCCGAATGCGGTTGAAACTATAGTCGGAATAATCGACTGAATCGTACGTGAGTAATTCCCGTGTTTTAAATCATATTGTGCGTATTGTATGTCATCATCTGCTACAGGACTGGAACCCAGTGTATGACAACAGGCTCGCTCTCTGTAATATTTGGGACTAAATATCGTCCGGCGAAGTGTGGGTGTTGTATTACACCTCTGCCAGCCCTTCGGGGGAAAGGCGTGATATGTTTCGTCAACTTTTTTTGGCCAAACTATTTACGTACTTACTCGTGCAACTATTGAAACTTCTTTTTCGTTAAAATACTCGTAATTTAGGCAATCTAGGGGTGTCAAGAAGAAGGGGAGGGTAATCTTGGGACATATTTAATTTATCTGTGTGGTGTTTACCATGGGTTTTGATAGTTATGAAAAAAAAATTCGTTGTCGTTTAGCTCCATACGGTGGAAACGTTAAGGAACTAGGTTAAATGTATGGAGCCAAACGAAAACGAAAAACAGTTTTCGTAACTATCAAAATTCGTGGCAAGCCCCTTTTGTTTCACAATACTAAAAACCTATATAAACACAAATAAGTACAAAATCTATTCTGTAAGCTGTACATATTTGCTCATAGCCCGTTCTGTAGCATCCTCATTTCTCATACGGACCGCTAGAGTGTGGAATACTCTGCCAGAGTGTGTGTTCCCTGACACTTATAATCTGGGTGTCTTCAAGTCTCGGTTGAATCGGTTTCTTCTAGGCAAGCGTGCTCCATCGTAGGCCGCATCACTGCTTATCATCAGGTATGTTGGCGGCCAAACGCAAGCCTATTAAGTAATAAAAAAACAAAGCACAGGTTTGAGAGCCACTGCCCTGAGGTAACGGAAATTCATATCAACGCCGGGCAACTATTATTTCGAGTGCGTGTGGCGTTGACGCTTGTCTACCGTTAGCACTGGTCATAACGGTCATAGAATAACTATGCGAGGTACAGATGTGCAAGTCCATTCATCTTCGCTGAAAATATACCTAAGTATGAAGTAAGAAATTAAATGTTCCTGTTTTTAAAATTAGTCATTTAAGTACCACAAAACGGAAAGACAACCAAAAAACCAAACATGTTTCTTTTAATTCATATTGCCTTACAAATACTGAAACAGAAGACAAAAACAAACAAATTAAAAAAATATTATATGTGTAAATATGAGTATAGCCTTTCAAATATACTTAGTTGTTAAGTATTTTATTAAGGAAACTGACGTGACTTTCACACTTTATGAATTTATGTTATGAGAATTACTCACAAACGATTACGCCGATTTTAGTCGGAATAACTGACCTAATCGTACGTGAATAAATCCCGTATCATAAAATCATGACAGTTGTTAAGCCTTGTTAAAGACTGTTGGGTGGCCTAAAACTTTGTCACTAAGGAGAGAGGTCTATGTTCGATAATGGATGAAAATTACGTGAGTAATTCCCGTATCATAAGACCATGACAGTTGTTAAGCCTTGTTAGAGACTGTTGGGTGGCCTAAAACTTTGACACTAAAGAGAGAGGCCTATGTTCGATAATGGATGAAAATTACGTGAGTAATTCCCGAATCATAAGATCATGACAGTTGTTAAGCCTTGTTTGAGACTGTTGGGTGGCCTAAAACTTTGACACTAAAGAGAGAGGCCTATGTTCGATAATGGATGAAAATTACGTGAGTAAGTCCCGAATCATAAGATCATGACAGTTGTCAAGTCTTGTTTGACACTGTTGGGTGGCCTAAAACTTTGACACAAAGAAGAGAGGCCTATGTTCGTTAATGGATGAAAATGATTATGATGACGATCAAAGAAAACGCGTAGTCCATGAAACTTTTAATGGATTTATAGCCTTCAGTTTTACATTGAGCCAATTTCCAGTTTGAGCCAGTTTGAGCCATAAAACCAGTGAGCACAATTCGGCAAACGCACGTTTAAATTGGAAAAAGTTTACGACCACTGAATTGCACACTTGAAACGCTTGTCTTACATTGCTTAAATTGAACATGGTAAAAGTTTAAGGGAGGTAAGCGGTTGTCCGCTATCTCTTTCACACTTTTACTTATTTAAAAAAAACGCTTGACCAATTACGATTAAATTAAATGGGACCTCTTAACTATGATCTCCCAAACAAAAAATAATCATCAAAATCAATTTAAAATTGGCTGAATGATCGCGTAACATACATACTAAAAACATAAATATAGTCGAAATGAGAACACTCTAGACTATATCAATATTATTATAACTATTAGTAGGCCGTTATTTGATTTTGATTCTCGTTTTTTATTGGGACTGACATGTTGTAAACAAAAGTCCCAAACAATTAATTAAATTAAATACATAACTATCAATAAATATCCTATGACCAAGAATTGTAACAAATTGCTTGATTTCCAGATGTTTCCTGAGAGATATAATCTGGCCTTTTCAAGGCCAGAAGGAATTTGGATCTTCCAAGTCTGCGTGCTTAATCTTCGCAATCATTTAATTATAAACAGTTTTTTTTTTTTTTTTTCGTTTGTCAAAAGAATTCAAAACCACTATAGGTACATAACACACACTACAATGCTACATCTTTCCAAAAATCGCTCTCTCTCTCCTAAGGGCCCCATCAAGGACATAAGACTTCAAGTTTGAAGTTTCCGTGGCTCATAAAAGTGCCACTTCTGTCCACCGTACTTGATCTTTGTCACAGGAAATCGATCGTTACACCCAGCTGTTTTTGTCGATGCGTGCACTAATTCGATTCCTATTTTTAAATATTCACTTCCCTCACATTAGATATGTTGCGATATGCAAATTGCAGTGTGTTTAAGCTTAATGATCGTGTTTAAGTATGTTTTATAATTGGGTCGTAACTTTTTTATTTTGTTTCCGACTAAATCATATTTTTATATATTTTTATTAATTGAGACAAAAACGAATACATCAGTTATATTTATCTCACACACATTGAATGAATTATTATCAAAAAAAATATTATAAACTAAAAAATTAAATTACATCATGCTATGTCAAAGTTTGAAAATAAAAAAAAAACGTACATTATTATTACATCTTCGACTACAAATAAAACCATATAAAATGTCAACAAATTAAAAAAATTAAACAAAAAATGTCTTAATTAAATTAATTCATTCCTCATCAACTAAATCATTCATCATCATCATCATCATCAGCCGGTAATCGCCCACTGCTGAGTGTAGGCCTCTTTTCTTGTACGCCACTCTCATCTTGGCCCAGGGCCCGTAAAGTGAGCTCTAATTAAGATCATTTTTAGGTTAGCGCGACACTGCGCTACTATGAACCTTATTACGCGGCGATACGATTCGCGGTCGTGCAGCGTCAGTGGCTGAACCTAAAAATCATCGCAATAAGGTACGGGCCCTGTGCAAACCTTCTATAGGTTTGACCCAAGAAATTCACAACATCGTCAACCCAACTTGCTGGAAGTCGCGCCAATTCCCGACCACAAATCCATCAACATTTGTTAGTCTACACTAGTTGTGACCCGTGACGTTGCACGCGGTTTTTCTTCTAAGTGTGTAACATACATGCTATTGTTACACAACTCTGCCCAACAGCGTAATAGTTTGTGGTCAGAAATTTACTCTTATTTCAAATTTTCATTATCTACGAATACGACTAGTCTAATTAAAAATTTAAAAACTTCTGACATCGAGTTTCATCAATACTGATTTTCATTAAACATAGCTAAGAACACTCCTGATTAATTTACATTTCAAACCAAAATAAAGTAAAATAGGTTCATCCGTACGGGAGCTACGATGTCACAGACAGACACACACACACACAAACATACACGTCAAACTTATAACACCCCGTCGTTTATGCGTCGGGGGTTAAAAATTATATTTTAGACACACGTCTAAAATATAATTTAAATTATTCCCTTCATAAGAATAAATAATAATAATAATTTAAATATAATTTAAATTATTCCGAATAATAACGATATATTGAGAACAGCAGTAATAAACAGCGCCAAGAACTTATATTGTCACTGCCACTGTTAAAAATAAGCCGGTGTATAAGCTACCTAGTCGCCATACACCGGGCTCCAGTTATGTAGCAGATGACATACAATACGCACATGTTCACACAATGAACAAATTGGTACGTGCTGCCTTCGGCTGGGTTCGAACCCGCTCCCTCTGGCTTGAGAGGGCCATCTCCCAACTAGGCTGCAATTGCTTTCACCTTTTTAGTACTAGTGTAATTAGTTTACCTGCTATCACTCTGCTAGACAAATTGTCCTGCCCAACTATATTTGAATTTCGTGATATTCATCCCGACGCGACGTCACGAGCCGACGTTGTCATCTTTTTCGTGTCTCAAATATTACGAAAGGAGATTTTCCCTTCGATTTCACATACTAAGTTTTATCAAACTCTGAAGATTTTTTTTTTCAAAGTCAAAGTCAAAGTCAAAATGTTTTTATTCAATTTAGGTATCAAAGATACACTTATGAACGTCAAAGTTATTTAAATAGACTCGACCGCCTTGTTCGGATAAAAAGCCTCTACTCAGAAGAACAGGCAAGAAACTGAGGGGCATTATTTTTTCAAATAATAAATAAATTAGTCTCACAAATTTTGGCTTACAACTAGGTAATATATATAAATATTAGTGGCTACTTGGCGGAAGTGGAAGGCTCCAGACATCTTTATCTTCTAAATAATTCTTAACCTTATAATATCCTCTTTTCATTAATGTAGTTTTTACATGTGATTTGAATTTTCCCTCGGTGAGCCCTGTTATATTTTTCGGGATTTTATTGTAAAAACTAACGCAGTTGCCTAAAAATGACTTTCTTGACTTAGTCAGTCTAAATCTCTGTACAGCTATCCTATCCTTATTTCTAGTGTTATAATTGTGATAGTCACTGTTCAATTTAAATTTATGTAGATTTTTGCGAACGTGCATAATATTTTCAAAGATATATAAAGAAGGTAAAGTTAAAATATTTATTTCTTTAAATAAATCTCTCAATGATTCACGGGGACCCATTCCGTAGATAGCGCGGACCGCTCGCTTTTGCAAAATAAAAATGGCCTCCACTTCAGCAGCTGATCCCCACAGCAAAATGCCATATGACATTATGCTGTGGAAGTAAGCAAAGTAAACCATCCGAGCTGTAGCTATATCCGTCAGTTGCCTAATCTTGCGAACCGCATAAGCAGCAGAACTAAGTCTCCCAGACAGAGCACTAATATGTGGACCCCATTGCAGTTTGGAATCAATGCTTATACCCAGGAA
Source organism: Peribatodes rhomboidaria (assembly GCA_911728515.1). Taxonomy (NCBI): domain Eukaryota; kingdom Metazoa; phylum Arthropoda; class Insecta; order Lepidoptera; family Geometridae; genus Peribatodes; species Peribatodes rhomboidaria. Next base: position 9,091,317 of record OU452190.1, read on the forward strand.
CACCGTCGCCTTGTCTATGTTAAGTTTATCGCCCTCAAGCATTACGTTTGGTTCTATATATCTAACATTAGGCATGGAAAACTTTAAACACTTAGTTTTTTTTGCATTTAGTAACAAATTGTTCGCAGCGAACCATCTCGAAATAATAGTCAGTACGTTGTTCACATGCACAAGTTCACTATCTTTCCTATCTGTTCTAAAAATAAGAGATGTATCATCAGCAAATAGAACTATGTCTGTAAGGTCCTTAACCATATACGGCAAATCATTTATATACGCCAAAAATAAGAACGGGCCTAAGATAGAACCTTGTGGTACTCCCATTGTAACTAAAGATCCGGAAGATGTGACGCCATTAATTCCCACTTTTTGTTGTCTATCAGTTAAATATGACTCGACAAGATCTAGAGCGATTCCACGAATTCCGTAGTGGTGTAATTTACGGATCAAGGTGCGGTGTTCTACACAATCAAACGCTTTGGAAAGATCACAAAAGACACCGATGGCATCCGATAAATTTTAATAATTTAGTATACAGGGTGTTACGAAAACCCTGTTGTAACCGCGAGATGTGCATCCAGTATCGACTGGAGGATGCAATTATGCTACTTTAAATTAAATGTTGACTATAAAAAAATTAACACACATAAATTAATAATAAAATAAAAAGGTATTTATTGCCAAAACTAAAAAAATAAAAAAGACAAATCATTAAACAAAAATAAATAACAAGCAACAATTTTAGTTTGGCAATTGGGATACTCTCAGCAATGTACTGCGGAGGCTGGCCAGCCTACGCAGAGCTGGTTTTCAGAGTATCCCAATGCTCGAACTAAGATGTTGGTCGATCACATCGCGCTCCGCTCTCCTAAAAGCGCGAACGCAGACACTAATGGCGTCGGTTTTATTTGTAAACTATTCGCGTCGTGCTACTTTCTTATAATATTAGCCGCCTACATATGATACAGATTTGTTGACATTTCATGTATGTAACATGATCCAAAAAACAAGGTCTAGCATTCCGGAGCAAACACGTAATGACGTCACTTGTCACCGTCATCCGTCTCTTTCGAACTATTTGTAAATGACTTATTTCGGTCTTGCTTATGCATCGATTGACGTCACTGCGTGTTGCCCACGTGACCGGAATGCCGTACCTGGCTATTATAGCATGTTTAATTCTAGCTCCCTTGGTGTTTAGGCTCGGAGTAGTTCTACAATTTTTTGTCTTTTTCAATCAAGTTTAAAAATCCTCCTAACTAATTTAGTAAAGTGCGAAAGTGAGTTTGTTCGTTCATTGTTTATTGGTTTGGTTATTCGCTTCTCCACCTTTTGCTACGCTTTCAACTACTCAAGTGATATTTATGAAATTTTGCGTTCGTCGTCAGGGGTACAGAAAATTTAAACTTCTTGTGGAATCGCGGGAGGAGCTAAAAAATAAAGAAAAACACAAATCTCTGTAAAACTACTTTGAGATTACTTAACGTTTACTGTTTAAAGGGACAGTGTTTTGTCTTTTTCTTTCATTTTAAATTTTATACTCGATTGAAAAAGACAAAACACTGTCTAACTTTTCCGAGGCAATACAACTTTTATTAGTAAGGGTGTAGGAAATTAACTTTACGTTTGTATAATATTTACCATACTGTACTTGCGTATCTACATTTGATGCGATCTTTATCACATTCTGAAGGCAAGAAGTGTTAAAAATTAAGTTTAAGTATGAATCAAAATATGTATGACAAAGAGTTGTGGTGATACGAGGAACGCGACGTCTTAATATATTTATTATATAAGTACTAGCTATTGCCCGCCACTTCGTTCACGTTTATCCATAAACCCTCCTCGTGATATACTGTAACTAATTATCAAATTATGAATAACTAGCTGCGCCCCGCGGTTTCACCCGCGGTTAAAAAGTATCCTATGTGCTATTCTAAACTATAATCTATCTCTGTGCCAAATTTCATCCAGATCTGTGCAGCCGTTCTGGCGTGAAAGAGTAACAAACATCCATCCATCCATACATACAAACTTTCGCGTTTATAATATTAATAGGATTCATAACTAGCTGCGCCCCGCGGTTTCATCTGCGATTAAAAAGTATTATAATTATGTGTCATTCTAGACTAATCTATTTCTGTGCCAAATTTCATCCAGATCTGTTCAGCCGTTCTGGCGTGAAAGAGTAACAAACATCCATCCATCCATCCATCAATTCTTACAACCTTTCGCGTTTATAATATTAGTAGGATACTGAAACATTTTTTTTTGTGTTGTGTGTAATTTAATTGTATTGCTATGAATAAAAGTTTTTTTTTAACCCTCGACGCAAAAACGACGAGGTGTTATAAGTTTGACGTATCTCTCTCTCTTTCTCTCTACATCTCTCTTTCTCTCTCTCTCTCTCGCTCTCTCTCTCTCTATGTGTGTGTGTGTGTCTGTCAGTGGCATCATAGCTCCAAAACGGATGAACTGTTTTGATAATGGTTTTTTTGTTTGAAAGGTGAATTAGTCGGGAGTATTCTTGGCTGTTTGTTGAAAATCGGTGTTGATGAAAATCTTTTTTTTTTTTTTTTTTTTTTTATGTAGAATAGGTCGGCGTTTGACCACCAACTCGCCTGATGTTAAGCGACGTTGTGGTCTAAGATGGAGCACGACGACCTATAAGGCACTTATTCACTCTAGCCTTGAAGTTTTGTAGATTGAAGAAGTACAAAGACGGCAGTTGAGTGAGGCGCTCCAAGTGCGCTACTGCTCAGACCCGTCTTCAGAACGGTTACACCGGACTACATCCTGAAACACGACTAGGTCATTTCACGGCATGGCTTGGTCCGGTGGGTGGTAACTAGCCACGGCCGAAGCCTCCCACCAGAGTTTGCTACCATTGTCGGGTTTTTTTTTAATTTTTAAAATAATTAAAAAAATCCCGTCTCGAATTGGAAGTATAAACTTGTTCCAATTCGAGACGTGCTACTAGTAATTATGGTTATATTATGGAGCTACCCTCATTCATAACCGCTGCGTAAGTATAATACGCTCTTCATACACCTTAAAAAAATTACGCGTGGACATCGTCGCGTGCGCAAATCAACCAAACAAATAAGTTTCATTTCATACCACAGAATCACTGGTAGCGTTAGAATATAAGTTAGTAGCATACAGTAACTTAAATTATTATATTAGTTAACAAAATGACATATTTGTTAAATAAAATGTTATTAAGATTTATAAACTTAACTTAACTTAACGTTTTTATTTAATCTATCACATTTCAGCTCACAAAGCCATTAGGACTCTTTGAGCTGAAGACCTCGCGGCTGGACACATGTTCTCCTCTGCAGGTCGCACTTCTCAACCGATTCTCGTGAAGCTTTGTAAGCAGTAGCCCTATTCGGAGATTTGAGATTTTCATCTCACCTTTTTTCGTCCGTGTTGCTCTCGTTTGAAACGGCATAGGTGTGAGAGTGACCAAGATAAAATATCATCTCATCTCACGAGCAGGAATAGCCAAGTTCGGTAGTTGAATAAATTCGTTTCTCCAAAGAGAATCGGTTAAGAAATTCGACCTCAGAAGAAGACAGTCATCCAGAATAAAATCCGGAGATTCGAAAGCATTTTTGTCGAAACTGCAGCATAGACGCTTCGCTCACTAACGCTCGTTCTATCAATAACGACGAAAAATAGAGTCAAGTTATAACACGTGTGGTAAGCCTCGGATTGGGGCCTCGTAAGCCTCATAATCTCCCACTTCCGTAGCAGAGACCCTATTCTGACGCTTGAGACGTTATCTTGGTCACTCTCACTCTTATGACTTTTCAAACGAGATAAACAATGACCAGAAAATAACAGCCTCAGAATAAGGCCCTATTCTGAGGCCGAGATACAAAATACAAGATGTTTTCTGGTCATTGTCTCTCTCGTTTGAAAAGTCATAGAAGTTAGTGACCAAAATAACATCTCTCACGTCAGAATAAGGGGCCTTGAGTGGATTTTCGTCCAGGAGGATGCTCTACCCCTTGACAGATTTGATTCGTACTCGAATTTAAAAGTAGTATTACAACTTGCCTGCAAAAGGCAAAGGCGGAATGATGGGCCTAAGACATGCTTCGGATTGGGTAACAAATAACGATGGCTCTTGGCCTATTGGCTACTTGCACTAAATATAAGAATTGCCTAATCCCTAAAGCCTTTGCTTAACTAGTTTAATCTACCCCTAGCTAGATCCTACCTAATTTGTTTGCCACAAAATTAAGCCATTCCTTAGGAGACACTTAACTCTAGGTGCCCGATTAGCCAATATTTTGCTAGAAGCACTTTAAAACTAGTTAAGCAAGGACTTAGGCAATTCTTACATTTAGTGCAAGCGCCATGAGAGTCCCAAATAAACATTGCAGAAGCAAACAGTGCCGTCAAGCCGATCTTTTTCGCGCCAGCTATGGCTTTGTTCCAAAGTTGGATGACTTTTATGACGGGAAAATACGTGTAGCGCTGATGAGTTCCGGCCAGCATCAGGTTAAATTACGCTACTTTCTGTTAGATGAAAAACCTATACTTTATTGGGCGTGTTTATTGGTTTACTGTTATTGAAAATGTAAGGGTATGATTCCGAACTGCCTCGGTGGCTCAGTTGGTAGTGAACCTGCCTTCTGAGCTTGGGGGCGTGGGTTCGATTCCCACCTAGGGCAAACATTTATGTGATGAACATTTGTGTTTGTTCTATGTCTGGGTGTTGATATGTATTTAAGTATGTATTTAAAAATATCTAAGTATGTATATCAGTCTCTGGCAGCCATAGTACAAGCTTTGCTTAGTTTGGGGCAGGCGACCGTGTGTGGAAGTGTCCCGAATTTATTTATTTATTTATTATTATTAACTCCGCTGCACGCAGCAGCGCTGCCACTGTGATGCTGCGCAGCAGTGCTGCCTGTCGTGCTGATACATTCAGTGCGGCGTCACTGCGTGCAGCAGTGCTGCCTGCCGTGCTGATACATTCAGTGCGGCGACACTGCGTGCAGCAGTGCTGCCTGTCGTGCTGATACATTCAGTGTGGCGACGCTGCGTGCAGCAGAGCTGCCTGCCGTGCTGATACATTCAGTGCGGCGACACTGCGTGCAGCAGTGCTGCCTGCCGTGCTGATACATTCAGTGCGGCGACGCTGCGTGCAGCAGAGCTGCCTGCCGTGCTGATACATTCAGTGCGGCGACGCTGCGTGCAGCAGTGCTGCCTGCCGTGCTGATTTATTCAGTGTGGCGACGCTGCCACGCAGCAGTGCTGCTGCTACATTGCATATAAAACTATACAGACCATGTGGGGACCAGTGGTGTTGCGGCAGCACTGCTGCGTGCAGCGGAGTTCGCAATCATACCTTTACTTGGCTTTTGGCATTATCCAATAAAGCAAGGTCTAGCATTAGAGAGCTACACCCGATGACGTCATTCGCCATCGTCATCCGTCTCTTTCGAACTTGTTGTAAATTACTCATATCGCGGTCTTGCTTAAGCATCGATTGACGTCACTACAAGTTGCCCACGTCACCTTTTTTGACTCGGAATGCTATACCTGGCGGAGTATATTATTATACCATGGTTATAGGCAGCTGGCAGAGTGAAACAACGTGAAGGATAATAATACAAGAGAATTGAGAGCTTCCTCTTTTTTTAAAGTCGGTTAAAAAAGCATGATAAAATAATACATTTCGTCACGCCTTTCTCCCGAAGGGGCTGACAGAGGTATACAATACTTCCACTTCGCCGGACGATATTAATTCCTAAATGTGACAGAGGGCGAGCCTGTCGCCATACACCGGGCTCCAGTTATGTAGCAGATGACATACAATAGGTTCATACGAAACCATCAATTACTGTACATTGTAAATTGAGCAGGAATTAAAAGCGGGTAAAATAAATAAATGTGACTCTCACCCGCATCATGCTACAGTGAATCACATCACACTAATCCTACTTAGATAAACTATGTATGCGAAATTTTATGTGTATTTGTGTGCGTGTGTGTGTGTGAGTGTGTGTGTGTAGATGGGTGTGTGTTTATTTGTTACATCTTCACGACTAAACGGGTGAATAAATTTTGATGAAATTCCGTATGAAAGTAGCACCTTGATCGATACATAGTACTTAGGCTACTTTTTTCCCGCGGGGCGCAACTATTTCATAAACGCGTATTTCAAATGCGAAAGTTTGGATGGATAGATAGATGTTTGTTACTGAATCACGCCTGAACGGCTGACCGGATCTGTGAATTTGACACAGAGATAGATTATAGTCTGGAATAGCAGATAGGCTACTTTTTAACGACGGGAAACATCTTGGGGCGCAACAACAGCGCATAAAATTATAATGAACATGTTTTATTGAAAAAAAGAGGAAAGGAAAATTTGTTACATTTTTTAAATAACGCTTATTAAGGTTGTAAAGATTGTTAAGTGAGCGTGTTTTGATAGAATGTTGCAATTTTAATGAGAAAGAAATGTTTTAGAGTGAACGGAAATAAGATTATGAATTTTTTTTTTTTATGTACAAATGGTTGGCGTTTGACCACTAACTCGCCTGATGTTAAGCGACGTTGTGATCTAAGATGGAGCACGACGACCTATAAGCAACTTATTCATTGTAGCCTTGAAGTTTTGTAGAGTGAACAAGTACGCAAGTAAGTAACGAGGCGCTACAAGTGCGCTACTGCTCAGACCCGTCTTCGGAACGGTTTGCAGAACGAAGATTGAGTAGCCTGCAAATAAAATTGTAAAAAAATACAGGTAAAAGGAAAAATAATATAATTAAGTGTCCATACCGTTACCGTTTTGATTATAGATTCATTTTTTATGTATATTACAAGATCTTTCGGCCATTGATGAATCTATTTTGATTTTGATAATTCTTGTTTTGATAAGTCATGCTTCAGAGGTATCGCATATCAATTTTATCGAAATTGGTTAAGCGGTTTTTAAAATATCAATAAAAGTCTAAACTTTTGTACAACATGCTATTAGGATGACGAAAAATGGTGTTTAACTTTGTTTTTTATAAAATGATCTAAAGATATCGATGATTGTTTGCATAATATTATATCAATGACTATAACTCTACGGTAACAATGCTGTAGACGTTGTGGTGCTTGCTTGGCGCCCAATTTTTTTTTTTTCCTTTTCAAAACTGTCATCAGTCGGTATCGACTATAATCAGTTCGGTGGAACTTCAATAGGGGTTTGGGTTTTATTTTATTTTCTTAGGAAAACTTACGCTAGGTACAAAATTATAAATAGAAGATAGAGACAGAAGGCCAATTACAAGTTTTCACAAATAGAAAGGTAAATAGATAAGTAACACTTAAAAGACAGACACTCGTGATAAATGCACAATAAAGAATAAGCTAAATTTAAATTTAAAAGATACACATATAATAAATACTAATAATAAAATTAAATTTATAAATACTTATGAAAAATAACTAATGTTTTAATGTTTTGGAGGCCATTGCCTCAATCGACCATTATATTAGCAAGATTTGCTTTCGTTTTAGTCGTTTGTCGTCGTCGTCGTCGTCGAGGTGTCAAGCAAGTTAATAGCCAAAGGATTTGGATGTATGGCTCAGCGTTCGGAATAACGTCTTGTGTGCTCTTTTATTTCCTCCTTTATGTCTAAGGTGGAGGTGTCTATCGCGCGCGGCGGTTAATCTCTCACTGAGCTCCCGGTGTTGGAGTGCCAACATAGCGAAAATGCACGGTACGTAGCAGTTCTACCAACACCACATACTCAAAAACCAATGTTTATCTATGCGTGATCACGTGATATACGGAATGCTTGAACGCGCGAATCTCAAATTAAAACAAAATTAAAAAATGTAAAGGAAGTGGTTCTGTACGAACCAGTTGGCATATTTAAGCATTCGTGTATCTCGTTATTGCGAGCAAGCCAAAGTGAATTTACAATGGTCCGCAAAATTGTGTTTTGCGCTCTTTGCAGACACATTATATTGCTATCCTATGTATGCTATAAATGGCGGGAAAGACACTTAATAAATTTAAGTAGCGTTTATTTAGCACCGAAACACAGATTTAAAGCTTAGAACTGGACAAAATAATGTGACAAATGATGGGCGCGGTGCGACGACGCACCCGCTCGGTTCGTGTGCAGATCTTAACTACTCAGAAAATAGGAGGGCTATGCTACAGCGCACCTCATACCCTCGTTTGAATAAAAATATATGACGGCGCGTAACATCATTATATAAAGAAAATCGATGATATTATTGTTCTGTTATTTTTGACGATAAATCGATTTATTTATGGTAATTTAGAGCGGTTAACACCGTGTTGCCTTTGGGATGGCGAGCGAACGTCATGTCTGTCAGTTACAGATTCACTTGACTTGGTTGAAAACGGTCGCACGCAATGGTCATTCACAAACAATTATTAAAATAATGTAAAGTCAACACTGCTTTCTCCTTATTTCAACGTTCCTGAAGTCTAACGCTTACCATTGATACCCTTGATGACGAGTTCACGAATCAGAAATTAAAACGAGATACCTCGGCCTTCCTGAATTTCTCCGTCATATAAATAAAAACTTTAACTAATAGCTGCAAAATCAACAAGTGGCAGTGGTTCAAGCACGTTATCTTTTCACGGAATCAAATTCGAACCAATTTCAACGATGAAAGCAGATTGACGAAGCAGATTTACAAGGCGAGTGTGAAAAGTCAAGCCGGTAAAGGGGGAACTAGGAAGACGTATCACGATCAAATCCAAGAAGTTTTAAAAAATATCCAGGTCAGGTAGAGTACCCGTAACCGACGAGCATGTATGAAGGGACTCATGGAAAAAGAAGAAGCGAAAGATGTGTAGCAGGATCATATCAAGTGGAAAGAAGTAGTCTCTGCCTATCCCTACGGGAATAAGGCGTGAGCAATATGTATGTAATTTCGAACCGAAGTGTCATTGTACCTTTTCAGGATATTAGCTTGGTATTGTCGATCCACCTTGGTGGCTTTAACACGTTTCATCTTTAAATAAATGGATAATATTCTTTACCTAAATTACAATATTATATTATGTACAGATCATTAACCTTCAGCACGTGTTTCTTGTAAGCTACCTTGAAAATAACACGTATTTTCGCGCTGTAAACCACTAATACTCTTTCACGTCAGTATTAGGTATTAAATCTTTGGAACGTGTGGTATTCCTAACGAAGCAACAAAGTTTAGAAGAAAATAAAATTTGGTAGTATTCGTCTTGTTTTTGGTGCTAAAATATGTTATTACCGATACCGTACTGTACTATACTGTACTACCTACATAACATATTCTGACTGTTGCTGACATGATTAGGTACAATCTACAATACAATACAATACAATACAATACAATACAATACAATACAATACAATACAATACAATACAATACAATACAAAAACTCTTTATTGACACCAAATACAAATAAATCTAATTTAAACACTCAAAAATAAAGGCGCGATGGGCGGTCTTATCGCTTAAGAGCGATCTCTTCCAGACAACCTTGTGTCTCAGAAAATCTAGTGGCTCTGTGAGCTGCTAAAAAAATTGTATAATTATCGAACTCACTCACAAAGTTTCAAGAGAATTGGTTAACAAATGTGACCTGTAGACAAAGACCGGATGAGATCCGGACATACATGGACATGCATTTTTGTCGAAGCTGAAGCAGAGACGCTTCGCTTGCTTACGCTCGCTTGGTCAATAAATAGATATAATAATAAGGTCTTCGTGTGGACTTCAAACTAGACGAAAGCCTCTTGTCGATTTTTGCAACTTTACCACTTTGTTTCGACGTCTAAGTTCTTGTACACTGTCATTTACTGCAAGGGTTCTCACGACGCCCACGCGCCACGCAAATGTCGGACCTTTATTTATGTTGATCATTATAACAATAGTTGCGACATCGTCATTATCGGCAATTTCTACTCACTGCTAAGTATCTTTTTCAACTTTATCTGGCTTAGTGTCATCCATTGCTACGCTTCATTAGCCGTTCATATTCTTAAAGAAAATATTAGCCCAGAACTGTTTTGACATGTAGCTGATAAATTTTGCCTTAAAATTAACTTAAAATAAAAATCATTTCTTAGTCTTTTCTGCTACCAGTACCTGCAAACAGTATGAAAGTAAAATACGAATTCACTAGTACTAAACAAACCGCATACGCTATAGAGCAGTTTTTATCCACACCACCAACCCTCAACATTGGACTCTAACTAACCGAATCACGGAAAACAATCGAACGGAACTCCTCACTACTAGAAAGAAAGTACCACACGTGAGCTGGAAAAAAATTATGCACACATAGTAAGTCGGTGCCAGTGCAGCGTGACGATGGATAAAAATCATCAACAACTGCACTCGAGCTCATTAAGTTAGCAGCCACCGATGAAGGTGGTGAAGATATTTGTGACCCAATGGATTGGTAGTGGAGTGTAACAAAAATGACTGCTCTAGTGTTACTCGTTTGTTTGATGCTCGGAGGCGCTAAGGCATTAGTGGACCTTAAATGTAGTGACAATGCAACGTGTATCGAAGAAATGGGGAGAGACTTAGTGAAGAGCTTGCGGGAACAGAAAGCAGTGAGATTATTTGAGTTGTTAACGATAGAGCCTTTGTCGAGGAGGCAGGGGAGATCAAGTAAGGGTCTATGGGGGCTAGTGGAGAAACACGCACTGAGCTTCGACTGGAGTGACTTCACGTTCCGGTTCACGGTGCCCGAGGATGGGAGAGACGATGCCTTGGATTTGGAGATGTACGAAAACAGATCTGTTAAAGGTAAGTTTAAATTTGCTAACCAATTATTTATTGAAATTTTATGCACATTTAAACAAGGTTAACAATGTAACTTAAAATTGATAAGAGCGAAGATGGTGGATGAAATCACTTTAACGTTCACTTTGGCGGGTAGAATAGCACCTAAAACCAACACCTTGTATGAAGATGATTCGTAGAATCAAAAGCAGTATTTCTGCTACTCGTTTAAGGACCGGTAAAAACAATAAATCACATAAGCTTATCAAAGCAAAAAGAAATCTAAAGAAATGTGGAACATTAATGTTGGAGTTTTAATAAAAATTGGCAGAACACTAACGATATAGAAAATGTTAAATTATTGAAACCAAGGAAGTTTTGGGTTGTATTTTATTAAGACGATTAATATTAAATATATTGCACTAATGCTTTCGTATTAGAAACTTTACTCATTAGTGTGGCCACATAAATCATAATAAAACAAGGTATAATTAAATCTGTATAAGATTTTACTAAATTGATTGATAATGTAGTTAAACTAGCGAAAAATATACCTGTCTTGGCTATTGCTACGTGTATGACGTCAATACTTTTAGCTAGTCCAGTTTTAGCTATTTAGCATTCTGAATATGGCTAATTATCTAACCCAGTTTGCCAAACTAAAGCAGCTAAATAATCACTATTTGCGCTAGTTTTAGATGTGATAATTAAAAGTTATCATTATAATTCGATTTGCTATGCCAATTACTCCGTCTTCTCGCTTGGCTTCATATTTTCCTCCTTACAACATAAAGCGTGGTTCAATCTTATGTGATAATATAAGTTGTTTTTTTTACATTTTCTATTTTGCTTGTATGTTTTACAGTTTCAAAGTTCTTCAAAAGGTTTTAATTTGAACGGGCGAACCAAAGTTCTTCAAGTTTACTGGACATCTCGGATTTTTTTTGTTTGACGATATTATGAGTATTGTTGATCTGATCTTTATAAAATTTTGCATACATGATGCTTACTTCGTACTTCGAATAGATTTTTTTTATTCGAATTGACTGAGAAGCTATGGAGATATTATGAGAGGTCTCCATTCGAAGCCTACTAGTTATAATTGACCGAGTGAGCGTTAGCAAGCGAGGCGTGTAAGCTTCAGCTTCGAAAAATATGATTTCGAATGTCCGAATTAAGTATGGATCTCTGTCTGGATCCTTGTCTTCTTCGTCTATGAAGTCAGAAAAGATCTAAATAATTATCGATATTGCTTAGAAAATTTCACAATGACTAAGCGGTTAAAGAAGGCGAACTGTGCCAACGGTCAAGGTGAGATTGTAAAATCACACAAACTAACTCTTCCGAGATCTAGTACACACCGACATGGAAACTACAAGACTAAAAAGATGGCCAATACTACAGTTGGACTAGAGATGCTAGAAGTTTAGAAGCTAGATACCTAACCTGAAGACTGAGGGAGAGTATTAAAAGAAATACCTCTTGAACAATGAAAACCAACACAACATCTGATTATGACTTGGTCGATCGCAGATTTATAAAGAAGAAAAAAAAAAAGAATGCAACCTGTAGAGTAAGACAGACGCCGGCCGCGAAGTCTCCAGCTCACAGAGCCTCTGGTGTTATAGTACTCTATAGTCAGTAGCTATTCGCTCTCTATCATCTGGGGCCCTAGACAAGTTGCAATAGCGTCCAAGTTCTGTTTTTTAAATCACTAACGCTCGAACTCTAAGTGCTGATTGGACGAATTTACGATATGATCACGTGACATTTTTAAATCTCGTATTTTGTCCAATCAGCAGCTGACGTTCGGGCCATTGACAAATTGCAATCGCTTCCAAGCAATTCAAAAAACAGAATCACTTGGAAGAGTTTGCAACTTGTTTAGGGCCGGTGTAGCTGCCCCTGAGTCATCTTTTGGTTATCAAATAAAATCATTTTATTTGCATGTTATTGGGTTAATTAAGGTACATTACATTAGGCAGGTTACATTGGTTTAATTGGTTGGTTATCTTGGTTATAAATACAAAGTGTTGTTTTGTATTCCCGCAGAATTTGTAGAAGTAAGTATGCTCCACTAGCCTAGCACGGAGAAACTGTGGGAAACCTTGAAATTGAGAGACAAAACAGCTGTTCCATTCAAAAAGGTCGTTGATCGTCAACAAAATGTATAGAACAGCTGTTTTTTTCTCTAGATTTTGGTTGCCCCATAGTTTATTCGTGATCTGCCTATATACATATGCCTTCTAGAAATTCAGCGAGAATGCAAAACAACACGTTGTACCTTGTTTTGTTTGGTCACCCTGTATATTGCGTTGTAGTATGAATAGGCCTTTACTAACATTGTGCACGTTCTGTTAATTCTATACCGTTGTCATGTTAGTCCGTAATTAGTCCGTGGTTCCGTGACACCCGACTTTCCTTAACAGGAATTTCGTTTCGGTTAGCGGCTGTAGTTTTTTCGCATTGATCGTGTTAGTTGGTCTTGTTGAATACGTTTTGGTAGAGATGGAGGAATGTTTTGTTGTGGAATTTTCTAGAAGTTTGTTTGGAATGGTTGGAGGAGTTTAGTCTGTTTTTGTGCCGCAGTAATATTCCGGTGCTGTTTTATTCCGTTTCTTGGGGAGAGTTAAAAATTATTCTGGTTTTTTTGAATAAAACTTCTATTGTCCTATTTATTGAGGTACCATTTCTCCACTCCGTTCGTATCTCATCCGTTTTACTACATCTATTCTGTCTGGCCAGAGCGCTTAGTGCATAAAAATTTACTAGACCAACAAAAAATACATAAGCAACGAAAAGAGATAGCTCTTTTCTCTTTTCATTATTTTTAATGTGACGTCCTAAGAGACATTTTGCTACATCTAAGCCTTATCTGCAAAATGTCTATGCAAATTCTGCTATCGAATTCGATTAGAGAGGTTCCACACGGCGCGGTCACGACACTCAAAGTGATAACCACTTAGCAGTCCTGACTGCGAAATGCAGTCTTTGGCACTCGAGCAATAGAGACGAATTTAAGGACGACCAGTTATCAAAATCGTTTTAGCCATTTTGTGGTTACGAGGAAATATAGGGATCGACATATATCACACTAAGTTTGGATGGACATATGAATGGATGTATGTATGTTTATTATTCAATCACGCCAGGACGGCTGAACAAATCTGCATGAAATTTAGCAGACATCATTTGTAATTGTAATACCTAAATGACTCAATAAAATAAACTAAACTGACTTTTTTTTGTGGCTTCACCTCAGTGGACAAAATTAGTCGCTTAGCGACTACGTCGCGACAAATTCGCAGCTAAACCTCGCCGTGTGTAACCTCCCTAATCCTATCACCAGTTTTTGGCTCAGCCATTCACCAATAAATTGATTGGTTTTCCCAAAGTTGGCTCGATCTGATGTGTTTGCTTTGCCATCAAAGAAATTCGTCTTCGTTCCTGAAATATCAAAATCTCCAAAGGTTGTTTGATTGTTAGCTCCTTATTAAGTTAAGGAATTGGATTCTTTTCGTCGAGTTTTCTGGCAATTTGTTGGGTTTAGCCAATAATACCAAAGCTTTTAGTGCTTTCTTGCCATAAATATCGTTTAACGCTTTCCTGAGCATTTCCACTTAAATGCTTTTAGTGCTAATATTTTATTTTCTACCTTCAAGTGGAAAGTAATTAATAAACTATTATCTTTGGACTTTCAAAGGTTTAGGTAAGATGTTTTGGTCTAGCCGAGTTTTTAGGTCTACACTTACGAGACGACGGCGAAGCCAAAAAAGGAGTGTAGGTATTTGTGTTATGTGTTGGACCATTATTTACTAGTAGCTTTGTAAGCTGTAGGCCTCGCGGCCGATGTCTGTTTTTTTCTAAAGGTCGCATTTCTCAACCAATTCTCGTGAAATTTTATGTAATTTTTTTGGAAAAAAATACATCTACCCGCAATTTTGAAATAACTTCAAAATTGACTCAGCAAAAAATCTGTATAGTTATCGAACCTGCTCACAAAATTTTCCGATAACTGACAAAGACCCGAAAAAAAAAAAGAAATCTGGACAGAATTCGGACATACGAAAGCATTTAAGTATATCTAAGTCATAGACGCTTCGCTCACTGATGGCGGTTGCTCCATCGAATATGTATGTCTGTATGTTTCCTCGTAACAACTAAACGAGTTAGCCGATATTAATAAACGATATGAGTCGTATGAGTCGTGTTTACGGCACAAATGTCAAAAGATACATTTCGCAGTCGAGTTATTCTTTTTAATAACAATATATTTACTCTTTTATGTATCATCCTTAATTAAACAACAACAACAACAACAACAACAACTCTTTATTAAAAACATAAAATAATTACAATAGTACTTAAATAAGGCTTAACTAAGTTTTTAATGGGCGGCCTTATCGCTCAAAGCGATCTCTTCCAGGCAACCTGAATGGACAGGAACATTTATAAAAGTTGAGGCCTTGAAAATTCTAATACTAATATATAATTTTACAAGACGTAAAAAATAATAAGATAAAAATAATAAAAATACACAAAATAAATACTAATAAGTAGACGAAATAAATATAATATAAATACTTTAAAAATGTTTAAAAATAAATGTCACTAATATATAAATAAATAGTGCGACTTTTGTGACATACATACGAGTATCTCACTATCTTTCAAAACGGCTATTGTTTTGAAAGATAGTGAGCCTTGACACGACTCTTAAAGACGTCAAGCGAAGGAGCACGCTTAACGTCGATAGGTAGGTCATTCCACAAAATAACTGCTTGAAATGTAAAAGAGGAGGAATAAAACTTGGTTCTGTGTGAAGGAATGGCTAACTTAAGATTCTCTGCCGATCTTAAGGAAAAAGGATACTTGCTGTGGAGGTACTTGAAACGTTCCTGGAGGTAATGGGGGGAGGAAGGGTGAAATAGCACAGTGTAGAGAAGACACACAATATGAACATCACGCCGACGACGAATGGGTAGCCACTTGAGTTTGGCTCGAAACTCGGAAACATGGTCATACTTGCGCAAGCCAAATATGAACCTAATACAGAGGTTTTGAAGGCGTTCAAGTTTGTTGAACTGGTCCTGTGTGAGATCAAGATAGCAGACATCACCGTAATCAAGGATAGGGAGTAAGAGGGATTGTGCTAACGCAATTTTAGTGGTAATCGGAAGAAAATTTCGTAATTTACGCAAAGATCCCGCAGAGGCAAAAATCCTTCGGCTAGTTTCTGTAATCTGGGGACCCCAAGTAAAACATCGATCGAATGTTATGCCCAGATTCTTGACAGTATCACTATAAGGGATGTTAACTCCGTCAAAAACCACTTGCGGAAGGGAGTCCCAATTGATTTGGCATATTTGACGAGAACTTCCTACAATAATTACCTGGGTTTTCAAAGGGTTAACCTTAAGGCCGTTAAGGGTTATGTTATGTTGTCTACCGATAATTAAACCTAATTATCGGTAGACAACATAACATATCGTCACTCCTCTCCCCCAAAGGGACTGTTAGAAATATAATACAACACCCACACTTCGCCGGACGATATTCATTCCCAAATGTGACAGCCTGTACATACATACAATCCATACACCGCGGGCTCCAGTTATGTAGCAGATGACATTATCGGAAGGCGGGTAATTAAATTCATTTAGCTTATCTTCTAAAGTCTTTACAGGTTTATCTATTGGTGCTGATTGAAACCCTTTCAGTAGCAATCAATCCCATAAGACCACAGACATAATAATTACAAGCCAGCTTAGTACTTAATCTACATTGATAATACTGGTCTAATAATTATCTTGTGTTTGAATTACCACACATACTATACCTACTTCTTCTCTATCTTCTTCCTACATTACATCTTACTTACTTCTCTACATTATTACATCAGTTATTTATGATTTTAATTTGATTCAATTTTCGACCATTTGATTGCTACAATTTGACTACTTTGATTTTTATTATTAATTGTTACTCGTATGTATTGTGTAAATTGTTTTTTTTTTTTACATAATTGGCTCGTCACATGCCCTGATGTTGCTGTTAGTGTGATAATTATTAATTTAATAAATGAAATGAAATCAGCCTTGTCCAGTCCCGTTTTTGGGCAAAGGTCTCTCTTCCCTCCTTCCAGTTCTCCCTGTTTTAGCTTTGGTAGGCCAATCCTTTTAATGGTCGTCATCTTCATCTTCCTCTTCCCTCTCTCTACAAATTATTAGAAGTCTCTACAAAGTCACTTTCCTCTCTGTCTGTCTATTTGTCTGCATATTCACTAACTCCTCCTAATTCACGTAACGGATTTTGAAGTAGTTTCCACCATTTCCAACATCATATAATTTCACGAAAGGTTTATAGGTACTGTGCCAAGCCAGTGGCCCTATTCGGAGATTTGAGATTTTCATCTCACCTTTTTTCGTCCTAGTTGCTTTCGTTTGAAACGTCATAGGTGTGAGAGTGACAAAGATAAAATCTCATCTCATCTCACACATAGGAATAGCCCCCCAGGGCGTGTCGCTAGTGTTATCATGGATGTGGAAGTTTGTGTGTATGTGTTTACTTGTTGCTTCGTCACCCTCAAACTGATCGACGTATTTGGATGACATTTGGTTTGGAGTTAGCTTATAGCCTGGATTAATACATAGGCTACTTTTTTTACCGCGGGCAAAACCGCGAGACGCATCTAGTACCCCATCTACGAGTATTTTAGAAACATTCAATTGAAACTAGTACGTAATTATCACAAAAAAATAATAATAATAATAACGCGTTTAATCTTATGCTTAACTAGAAACTCGCTCCGGCTTTGCACGGTACTTAATTAGAAATATTCCGATTTTATTTTCTA
This sequence comes from Peribatodes rhomboidaria, assembly GCA_911728515.1. Classification (NCBI taxonomy): domain Eukaryota; kingdom Metazoa; phylum Arthropoda; class Insecta; order Lepidoptera; family Geometridae; genus Peribatodes; species Peribatodes rhomboidaria. Next base: position 9,108,959 of record OU452190.1, read on the forward strand.
AATGGCGGAGATATGTTTTTTTTTCCCTAAAAATATCATATTGTCCGCAGTTTGAAAGCATACTTAGAGAAAATCGGTTAAGAAATGCGACCTGTAGAGAAATACAGAAATTCGGAGATCTAGCAAGAAATCCGGACGGAGATCCGGACAGAAATCGGACATACGAAACGAATCTGCATTTTTGTCAAAGCTGAAGCATAGACGCTACGCTCGATATCGCTCGCTGGGTCGATTTTGTAGAGAAGAGATGTTTTATTGTCACAGGAACTAATAGTGTGCAAAGTTCAAAAACAACCTGTTTCTAATATTTAGTGGAATAAAACTGTTACAGGATTTGAAACAAACATACGAATATGAATAAACAAAATCGTTTCAAAATGAACTGTACTCTTGTAAGATTATGTAGAGAAGACATGTTTTATTGTCACAGGAACTAATAGTGTGCAAAGTTCAAAAACAACCTGTTTCTAATATTTAGTGGAATAAAACTGTTACAGGATTTGAAACAAACATACGAATATGAATAAACAAAATCGTTTCAAAATGAACTGTACTCTTGTAAGATTATGTAGAGAAGACATGTTTTATTGTCACAGGAACTAAATGGTGTGCAAAGTTTCCAAACAATCTGTTCCTAATATTTAGTTGAATAAAACTTTTACAAGATTTGAAACAAACATACGAATATGAATAAACAAAATCGTTTCAAAATGAACTGTACTCTTGTAAGATTATGTAGAGAAGACATGTTTTATTGTCACAGAAACTAATAATGTGCAAAGTTCAAAAACAACCTGTTCCTAATATTTAGTTGAATAAAACTGTTATAGGATTTGAAACAAACATACGAGTATGAATAAATAAAACCGTTTCAAAATGAACTGTACTCTTGTAAGATTACCTCCCTTCTTATCTTACATGATAAGAGGCTTATGCTCAGCAGAGCGATTACGAGTAGAATGAAAGATGATGATGTAGGATAGCAAGTGAAATCGCGAGGCAAAGCTGGTATTTAATACAAGTGCTCGCATTTTCAATGATCAGTTTATCACGCAAAATGAATAATCAATATAGTTTCTATTCCAGTAGAGTAGGTCATCACGCAACCATCAACGTCGTTAGGGGAAGTAGTTCCGTTAAATTGAATTAATACTAAACATTACAATAGCAATAACTAAAATATTTTGGAGAAATCTACTAGCGTTTAAACTATACTAGGTTTGGCCCGCGGTTTCACCTGCGGTCCCGCAGAAACCAGAAAACAGATGATGAAAGGTATGTCCTTTCTGTACCTTTGAAAATGTGTATGCAAAATTTCATGTCGAACGATTGAGTAGTTAAGACGTGAAAGCATAACTAACAAACAAACGAACAAACTCACTTTCACGTTTATAATACATTAGGATGATGATAGGATACGAAATTTTGTAAGTTTATTTGAGTGTTAGTTTGTAACTTTTTCATGATCAAACTTGATGGACGGATTTCAACCAAATTATGATAGAAAAGTGATAAATTAAGTAAAAAAAATTTTTTTTTTTTATTCAATTGCGTCGAAATATTAGATTGAAATTAGCACTTAGGTTATTTTATAATCGGTCTAGCCGATACTTACCAAGAGTTATGTGATTACCAACAAACCCAATTTTGTAATCACTAGTTTTATAGTTTTATATTTGCAAGTTAAGTAAGCTTAACAGAAGCAACAGTGTTTTCATAAACATAGTATCATAAAAACCTGTATTACAATATTAAATGTAACCGGAAGCTCGATTTCAGGAAGACGAAGCTTGCTTACTAAACAAGATTGCAAGCAATAAGTAGAAGCAATATAAGTACTGTCATATTGCTAAGATTGAACTTTTTTGGCAATATAAGGATAAAAAAACTTGCGGGCTTGCTTTATGAAAGACGTTTGGCACATAACAATAGCTGGGATATTTTGGAGAAATGAATCACTGTTTATATTATACTAGTGGCATTCTTTTTTTATTTTTATGTTGAATAAGGTCGGCGTTTGACCACCAACTCGCCTGATGTTAAGCGACGTTGTGGTCTAAGATGGATCACGACGACCTATAAGGTACTTATTCACTCTAGCCTTGAGGTTTTGTAGAGTGAAGAAGTACAAAGACGGCAGTTGAGAGAGGCGCTACAAGTGCGTCACTGCTCAGACCCGTCTTCGGAACAGTTACACCGGACTACATCCCGAAACACGACTAGGTCATTTCGCGGCATGGCTTGGTCCGGTGGGTGGTAACTAGCCAGGGCCGAAGCCAATAGAGTTTGCTACCCGATTAGCACTACCCGGGGACCACGTGTAGGGAATCAGGATAGAGTACACTCTTACGGACGTGGGTAGCTCAGGCCTACTTTAGCTTTGTGCGCGCACCTATAAATTTTACGTGAATAATTTTCTAACTGATGGTGTAAACCGCATCAAAATCTGTTACGTCGTTAAGGAAGGTTTAGCGGATATTATGTATAGACAAAGAGACAGATAGACGCGGAAAGCGACTTTATTCTATAGAGGTATAGTAAGATAGAGCAGACATGTCTAACTTAGTATTAAATAAATATAGTATAGTATTTTGTATGATATGCATAGATAGCCAAAAATATATAAAGTACTAGTTGCTGCCCGCAACTTCGTTCGCGTTTATTCAGAAAATAGTAACCATAAAGCCTCCTCATGATATGCTGTAACTAATTATCAAATTATGAATAATAATCTGTTACCAAAGAGATCAGAGTCAAACATTAAAAATAAAAATACTGGCTGGTTTTCAGCGGAGGTTTAATTTTAGTTGTCAGTTGTTATTTTAGAACCAGCTACGTACTATTCTGTGATGGTGTCTGACGCATTTGGTAAATGGCGCGTTATTTTATTAATTTTCAGAATTTTATTACAAAAAAAATTATTTATTCAAAAAAAAGTATTCAAAAACCTTCCTTGTGACTTACTGCAACTATTTATCAAATTTCATCAAGATACGTTCAGCCGTTTCGCCGTCAAAAGCCTATAAACAGACAGACGGACATAGTTACATTCGATTTTGTATTTATTTTATTTTATTTATTTATTTGCAAATTAGTAAGGATAAAGATAATAGGTATGTCAAATCTACCAAACGTTTTTCTTTTACAAGATTATATTTTTTTTTGTATTTTTGTAAACTTATTTCACGATGGCTTGCATTATCGTTGATTAGATCATTTTGCTTTGTAAGCAAGTGATTAGTGCAAATACAGTTTTTATTTTTGAAAATGAGCAACAAATTGTTGCTCTTATGCCGATGTTGCTCGTTTGAAAAGTAAAAACTGCATTTACATCAATTAATTTCTGTAAAAATATAAAAGGATCGAGATTAAAATGGCAACAACAAGTTGTATCTCTACTAGTATATTCTATCCTACTAATATTATAAACGCGAAAGTTTGTAAGAATGGATGGATGGATGGATGTTTGTTACTCTTTTACGCCAGAACAGCTGAACAGATCTGGATGAAATTTGGCACAGAGATAGATTATAGTCTAGAATAGCACATAGGGTACTTGGTAACCGCAGGTGAAACCACGGGGGGCAGCTATTAATTTATATTTGTAAAATAAAAACCCATTTCCAAATAATAATGTAGTACAAACAAACAAAAATAAGTTCATTCATACCTTCATAAATACAGTGAATCAAAATTTATATCACTGAGCAAGATCATTATTTATATTTTTCACGGTTGAAAAGTTTAATAAAAGTAAATTATTATTCGAAGTGAAAAGAAAAACAAAATGTCGAATCTAAAGTTAGCCAAAACAATTTTTTTTTTATTTTTTTTTTATGTAAAATAGGTCGGCGTTTGACCACCAACTCGCCTGATGTTAAGCGACGTTGTGGTCTAAGATGGAGCACGACGACCTATAGGGTACTTATTCACTCTAGCATTGAAGTTTTGTAGAGTGAAGAAGTACAAAGACGGCAGTTGAGTGAGGAGCTACAAGCGCGCTACTGCTCAGACCCGTCTTCAGAATATTTTTTTGGTTGGTTATCGTATTTTTACTCGTCACAATTCATTTTGTTAAAGGGTTTTGTGTTTTTTATTTAAAAATTCAACTCCTGTTGGGATGAATCTTTTATTTAACATTGTACCTACCCGTATTGATTAATTATCTATGTACTACTAGCTGCGGCCGTGTTTATGCCCGCGGGGTTCCAGCTATGATAGCCTAGCTGTTGGAGAAGGCCCGCCTCTCAAGCCAGAGGGAGCGGGTTCGAACCCAGCATATGTGCGTACATGTCATCTGCTACGTGACTGGCGATGGTGTATGGCGACAAGCTCGCCCCCTATCACATTTCGGACTGAATATCGTCCGGCGAAGTGTGGGTGTTGTATTACGCCTCTGCCAGCCCCCTCGGGTGGAAAGGCGTGACGATATTTTATGACGAAATGGTCCCAGTTATCTCTATACCGTTTTTTTTTCTCTGATCAAACCAAACTTCACAAGATTACCCGCTGAGCTTATAAATAAATTGCCTGAAATGTTCATAAAAATCTCAAGTCTATTTGGAGTTCATAGGAAAACATTCACACAAAATATATCGATATTATATGTAGATACAGAAGACAGGTATCTATACTTCTACTTTATCTACCATATAGCCTCGGACTACTTACACAGTGTTTTGACTTTTACGACCGAGTTAAAAATACAAAAGAAAGAACAAGACAAAACACTGCGTAAAACAATTCCAAGATTCCAAGGCCGCAATGTAAAAAAAAAAACTTTATTTGCCACTATAAAAAAGGTGTCGGTACATCAACAAAATGTACCTATATCGATTCTACCAGCAAAAAAAAAAACTGTCGCGGGTATTTAACGCCCACCTCCAGACAAAGAAAATAACAATGTTTATGAGTAAAGGGTTAATATTAAAAAAGGGGTAAAGTTTGCAAGTTTGTATTGAGGTAATTCTCGGAAGGATTGTTTCGAAATCTGGTTCAATAAACTAATGCAATTTTTTCGGCATTTTTCAGAAGAAACGGAGCCAAGTCCGAAGAAGTCAAGCAGTAAGGTCGAAGAAGACAAAGAAGAAGACAAAACTCCCAAAATGGGACTACGTAAGTATTTACATGTTATTAAAAAAAAGAAGTTTATTTTTATAAAAATGAGACTTAGAAGAAACTCTCACTCTTATAACTTTTCAAAGAAGAGAGACTAACGAAAAAAATTTCTCACCCATATATTCTCAAACATTCGGAAACATTTCCGATCGGATACCAATATTTTTATAAGCTCAAATTCATTGAATCTCAGTCAGAATTATGTCAACATGATTTAATCTTAAGATCGGACATATACTCGGTTTCCTATTCCAAAAAATAAATTTATTAAGAAACTAAAACAGATTAAGTTTCGAGCAATTTGGGCTTAAAATTTTTGTAATTGGATCGGACACGTTTCCGAATAATTGTGATCTGAGGTGCAGGACCGGAAAGGATGGCGCTCTAATGAGACCTACCCCCGTATTCAGTAGTGGGCGGAAATGATAGATGAAGATGATAAAAAATAAACAAAAACTATGTAAAATTTGGAACTCCAGATGTTGACCATAAATAAGGGTGAGTTCGCACCTCAACCCTTCGCGCGTTTTCGCCGTTGTATTATGATTTTATGAAACGGGAATTACTCACGTACGATTTATTATCCGATTATTCCGACTATAGTTTAATTGAGTGCTGTACAAAACGCAGCCGCGCGCGCACTCGCCTTGATACAGACCGCCGAATGGGGTTGAAACTATAGTCGGAATAATCGATAAAATCGTATGTGAGTAATTCCCATTTCATAAAATCATAATGTGTGAAAACTACGTCATTTTCCTTAATAAAAGCTACGAGTATGTAGCTTACCTTATTCTTGTACTGTATGTTACAAAAATATTATATTTGGCTTTATTTAAGTACAGGGTTATCAGAAAGGGGTGTACTAAGTCGAAAGGGGTTCATTGTACTCATTATTATGCATAGTACAAATTGTTGAAAATAATGAGTACAATGACCTCCTTTTGGCTTAGTACACCCTATACCAATAACCCTGTACGTTATAGCTGTACTCAAAGCTCTAATTAACATATCGTCACGCGTTTCCCCCAAGGGGGCTGGCAGAGGTGTAATACAACACCCACACTTCGCCGGTCGATATTCAGTCCCAAATGTGACAGGGGGCGAGCCTGTCGCCATACACCAGGCTCCAGTCATGTAGCAGATGATATACAATACGCACATAGATCACACAATGAACAAATTAGTGCGTGAGAGGCGGACCTTCTCCCAACTAGGCTGCCAATTACCTAGTCTTAATTACATACATACATAGTTGTCAAAAAAATGCGTGATTCAAGCCATTTTGCCAGTCCCAACAAATGTGTGCGTACAGTCCTAGAAAAAATGTCTTTCAATGAATTTTTGAACTCGGAACAAAAAGACAAATTAACAACCTAATAATTTTGTATTAAGGAATCATAACCTTTCATCTCTTATGCCTTTCATTTCACTGTCAGAAAAATTCTTAATATAATATCTCGGAAATAAATAAAAAGCCCTTAAAGCCGTTTTATAAAGCCCCATCCACATGATTTATCCTTTGCGATGGAGGAAAAAGTAGAAAAAAAAATTGACGTGCTTTTAGGTGAAAATGTAGGTAAAATGGGGATAGGTAGGTAGAAACACCAGTGAATAGGCTCTATGATTTCACTCGAGTAAGTGCTCCTGGTTTCCTGGTCTTGCTACTATTTTTTTCTTTTGTTGGGAAAAATGTTTTATCAAACTTTTTTTAAATATTTTTATATGTATTTTACTAATTGATACTAATTACTAAGTAATGATAGCCTAGTTGGAGAAGGTCAGCCTCTCAAGCCAGGGGTAGCAGGGTTCTAGCCCAGCCGACGGCACGCACCAATTTGTGCATTGTGTGTACATATGTGCGTATTGTATGTCCTCTGCTACATGACTGGAACCCGGTGTATGGCGACAGGCTCGCCCCCTGTCACATTTATGACTGAATATCGTCTGGCGAAATGTGGGTGTTGTATTACACCTCTATCAGTCCCCTCGGGGGAAAGGTGTGAGGATATGTTATGTTATTTTACTAATTCTTGAATAGTACATTAACTAACAGCATTCCTTGATATTCCAAGGTCAGTTTTCAAATGATTATTAAAAATATAACTTATTTTGATTCGATTGACTGAAATAAAAAAAAAAACATAACAATGAAGAATTAAGCCAAGGTCAGTTTATATTTTACTTCTCTAAGGCCCGTATGCTAAAACGACGCCCAGTCAAGAATCTCGAATTAAAAACTGTTTTACTATACACAAAAACAGTTTAAATCGAGAATCAAGGCTGAATCATCATCGTTGGCCGCATCATTGCTTTACATTAAGCAATATGGCGGCCAAACGCAAGTCTATAACAAAAAAAAAACTTAATAGATTACCTGTATTGGATTAATATTTTAATTAGACTTTCTTACTAAGAATCAATTTCAACGCCAGCGTGTCTCCGTGCTGATAATTTGTTAATAACCATTTTACTTTTCTTTAAGTTTTGTACTTATATGGTGTGGCATGTCATATCACATCAGATAATGGGCGTCGCTTCAGTGGTCACCACTTTCATTGGATTCCATTGAGATAAGCAGTTCTAATGGAGCTGTGTTCGGTTTTTACACTTTCACTAAACTTGAGGCTTGCTTTTTTGTAGGGACGTTTTTTGCCGTCAAGCGTGTTGCTATTTTTTTTTTGTTTTGAGTTGTGAATCTTTGAAGCTGACCACAAATTATGTGGATGTAATACATTAAGGTTCTTGAAGTCATTTATTAACGTTACGTCTAGACTGCATCGGTGGCTCATTTGGTAGTGAACCTGCCCTCTGAACCTGAAACCTGCAAACCTGAAACCTGAACGTTGCATTAAGTACATCAAGGAATATGAATTTTCTATTCTATTCTTAATTTTTTTTTTATTTTATTTAGAATAGGAAATTCATATTCTTTGATGTACTTAATGCGACGTTAAAGCGGAATTACACTAGATATTAGTTCAAGTAACAATAATAATTTTGAAGATGAACTTCCGCAAAGTAACGCCTGATTCAATCAACTATTTTGTTGATATTTCTTTAAATTTTCGTTTTTTTTTTCTTGCGTTCTTAAATTGGTCACAACTCTTGTTGTTTTTAACGTGCAATAATTGATATTTTTGCATGAATACTTATAAGCCTGCCCATTGATTATCCAACGGGGATTTTGTAACTCCTTGTATAGAGGAGCATAACAAAAGTCAGTCTTAGCAATAATAAAATCGAGACTTTTGTAATTGTATTCCAGTTTCAAATTTAACCAGACAATAAAATTGTAGTTGGGATCGAAACTTTGGACGCCGCTCCGATTTTATCGCCAAAAATGTCCCAGTAATTCACTCGGCAACAAAATACGTTGAAGTTCGCTAACTAACTAAATTCAGCACATTTTGGTCTGGAAAATGGCTATAATTTCATTTGTGATTTATTTTGAAAGCTTGCTGGTGAAGCCAGACTGGTTTTTGTTGGTTTAATGTTGCAGTCAAGCGTTTACAACGTTTTTGTAGTTTTATTCTATGTTACGTTCGTATTCATAAATAACGACTTTGCAAAAATATATTAAATTGAACCAAAAAATAAAACAGCACGAGCAAAGATTAACACTTAATTGCTCATGTCAGGGTAGCTCAGGCCTCAGCCAAAAAAACAAATAGGTAAGTAATTTTTTAAAATGATTCATTTTGTTCAACATTAAATAATAGCGTAATTGTAGAAACTAGACTGCTAGGAACGACCCCACGACCTAGAAGAAAAAATTAGTCGATTGATAATTGATTTTGTACAAGTCTATTATGATACGTCATCAGCTTGTTTTTTTTTTTTGTTCATTTGTAGAATTTGGCACAGCACGTCTTGTGCATTTGCCAGTGTCATTATTTTTATAGCGTTTTACTAACCTTTTGATCGCTAATGTCAGCAATGTTAGACAAATTAACGGGCTATGTACGCTTACACCGACACTTTGACAATACACTCATAAATATTTAAACTGCTTGCAAACCAAGAGAATCCATACTTTAATATTATAGAATCAAAAGTAGCTCTGTGTGTCTGTTTGTTTGTAGGCTTTTCACAGCTTAAAGGATCCTGATGAAATTTGATTAAAAAATTACAGTATTTTGCGAGAAAGGATTTTATATACCTACATTTTCTTCAAACACGAGTCGAAGGTAGTAGCTAAAAAATAAAAATAAAATTGTTCTGATATAATGACTAGTGTACATAGCACAAAAATACGTTTATGACGCACAAAAGGTTAATCAATGTAGCTATGCTTAGTTAAATTAATGCATGATTTGCTGGTTTATTATGAAAGGATCCCCACTCAACCGAAAGGGGCTTATTATACCCATTGTTATGATATGAACCACTTTTTATAAGGAATCAACTCAACCCTATAATTGAAAAAAATCAAACGCTACTATTTTTTTATGGAAAAGCTGATATTTTTCCTCGCACTTTCAGAGTAGGAAAATAATTGTTTAAAATGATGAGTACCTACTGAAAGCCTCTTTTGGATTAGCATACACTTTTTTTTATATCACGTGATAAGCATAATTAACCCCTTCAGACCTGAATTATGAGATTGTGTTTAAAAAAATATTTCTGACAATAAACTGTATATTTGTGGTCTAGTTAAAGTATTTTTGGTTAAAAAGTAAAGAGTAGTGTAGAGCGGCGTTTTAAAAAATATATTTTTGGGAAGCTCTAGTACAAATAGGTATTTTTTAAAGCTTGGCTAATGGCTATATGAAACCTCATTACTAATAAACGTTGTATTTTATTTTATTTAATTCAACATCCAAAGCTTTAAATAAAACATAAAATAAACTTATAGCTAATAAACGGACTTATATTTTCCAAATAATAAAAACAATCATTAAAGAAACTTGAATAATCATAAATACTTACCAATAAAATTTTAAAAGAAAAAAAAAGTATGATACTTACTCGTATGTACATTTAATTATTTTTGTATTATGTACTTATATTTATCATCATTGTTTTCATATATGTATATGCATATCATCATTGCACTTGTATTATGTTTATCAATTTTGAATGCTTTGAATTATTATAATAAGTAAAATATAAAAAATAAAATAAAAATCCCTATTCTTCGAGCACTTTGTCGACGTGGAAAGGCGAAACACGTGTCGACAAAATATTATATTATGTATTGTGTTGAAGTGTGTAGGTGCGCGTGTGCATAGCCTCAGAATAGTAAGTAATACCATAGTGGAAACTAATATATTGAAAATATATACAACGTTTACAAGTAATAGGCATAGTATTAAACCCAACAAAAGTTTCTATCCACCAAGTTTTTAGTATCTTACAGTAGTACCTCTAAGTATGTCAATAAAGTCATAATTTTCACCATAAACCAAGCCATAAATTTATGTTACCCTGAACTATGACTATTGGATCGAATACCTAAATGATTTATAGTTTGGTAGCTCTCTTTTTGGAAGCATGTTGTAGGTGTGTACGGAAACAGGTAATTCGATAGTTTACTAAATAACTGAGCAAAGAAGTTGTTGTTCAAGTTCTAAATATTCAATTATTTAAAAACAACCCAATCTTCTTCAGTACTAGGTAGTTATCAAGTCTGTTTGAAAATATTCCTTTGACTTTTCAATTTTGGGCCTCAACAAAGACCTTCTAGTTAGTTACAATTTTACACTTGGATTGTTGGTGAAGATCCTTTGTAGTATTTTGCGACTGACAAGATGATATGAAATACAATTTATGCTATTATTTCCGGGTCAAAGTATCAGCTGAATCAAGATTGAACAAGCCAGTGCGCTTAGACAAATGTGGAGCATTTTAACAGGTGACTTACAGGTAATTTACGAGAACCATCTCGTAAATTCCGGTAGCAGATCTCAGAATGCAGTATATATTATGTAGATGCCTAGATGTAGATGTCTTTAAATAACAAATAAAGTATTGAGAGTTGTTCTTCTGCCAGAGCGCGTTAAGTAAAGAAACTTCAAATCTGAAAACTGGCAATAGTACCAAACTATACTGAATTCTGAAAAGCAAGTCAGGGACTTGCTTTTCAGAATAAATACAATTGTGATAAGAAAAGGGTTCTTATCACAATTGTACTTATTACTTACATTTTGACAGTTGACTAAACCTCAGATTTCAATCCTGCCGTAGGCATAATGCGGAAAATGCTTTTTAGATAAAAAACTTTTTCAACACGCTTTAAAACGTGTATGTATCTCCAAAACTTCCAAACAGTAATTGTCAATATAACCAAATAACTGATTCTTTTAAAGTATCTGCGACATATAACACCTATAGACAGACACCATAAATATTGATGGTAAACAAGACACTAGATTTTATGTTTTTAGGATTGTCAATTGGTGTTATAAAAAATTAAGATTAATAAAAACTATTGGCTTAGAACTGAAACTGAGAAATATACCGAATTTAGGGCGAGCTGTTAATTCTAGATCTAGCTAGAATATGTAATAAGAAGTTATTCCATTTATTAATGTTAGGTATGATATTTTATTGTTGATGCTACCTAGCTAAGACCTATCTAGATACCTACTTCTTCATATTTTGACCAATACCTAATATAGATAAAACAAGGCTATAGTATAACAAAGCTATAGAAAGCTGTGGTGATGATGGATGAGTGGTTGTAGCGTTTGACTTCCACGTCGCAGTTGTAGGTTCGAATCCTAAAAATATAACTTCTGCTAACGCAGATGATGACTGAATAATAAATGATGCATATCAGTGAAGTAGATGAGTGGGTCTAATAAAAAAGTTATAAACCTGGCCAGCACCTATTTTTAACCCTTAGTTGAGGCCTTGGTCTAGTCTCTTAAAGAAGTAAGAATGGATGGATGTTTGTTACTCTTTCACGCAAGAACGGTTGAACAGATCTGGATGAAATTTGGCACAGAGATAGATTATAGTCTAGAATAGCACATCTGATACTTTTTAACCGGGGGTGAAACCGCGGAGCTCAGCTAGTTTGATATAAAAATTAAGCTAGTAGTGGGTGGAGATGCCGGTCTCCATTGTCAAGTTACCCGTCCTGGCAGTATGGTAAATGGTCACAAATCGCAATGAAACTATAGTATGGTGATACCTTTGGGTATAGTACTTTTTAATTAGCTCGGCTGGCTAGCTTAACTAACATTCGGTTGCCATGCGCTTAACGATGTGTTTCTGTGGTCACTAATGAGAGCCGGTCCCGATTCCAAACTAGTGGGTCTGCCATTTTCAACCACACCGTTAATTATCAACATGACAAGTCGCAATCGCTTCCAAGTGATTAAGTTTTAAGGCTCGGTCATTCCACGATTATCTACCTACGCATACGTTTACGTAACCTGCTTTATTTAGAGTTGAAAATCGTAAATCATATTTGATGGTAAAATGAGATCGGTGCCTAGAAATACATATTTTTACCGGTTTTATTGGTATTAATATAGACAAAAATAAGAATAAGTCGCTCGGTTAAACTTCAGAGAACTAATCTGGCTATTTAATAATAGAAAAAAAAATGGTGTGATCGTTGAAATTTTAGTTAGAGAACTTCGTTCCGATAGTTTTTTTTTTATTAGAAGATACTTTTTGTGTTTTTTTTTCCAAAATGAGAATAATTTTCAAAACTGTTTGTCGGTTAAACTTAAATTGGTTGTTTCTTCTACCAGCCGTATTATTTTGCACCTGATCATCATAATTCTTCATATGAAACTAGGCGCAAACAAAATACTTGTTTTTGGTGATTTCGTGTAATACAGGGCCTTTTTCTTTTCTTAAATTTTTTGGTTTTTTTTTTTTTTTTTTTTTTATGTAGAATAGGTCGGCATTTGACCACCAACTCGCCTGATGTTAAGCGACGTTGTGGTCTAAGATGGAGCACGACGACCCATGAGGCACTTATTCTCTCTAGCCTTGAAGTTTTGTAGAGTGAAGAAGTACAAAGACGTCAGTTATGTCGCTATGCGACTATGTCAGCTCCATTGTGTACATTCTTTTGTCACCTACTTCCTAATGTTACACATTAATTTAAAAAGTGTTCTAGCCGCTTCACCCAGTGGAGAAGACAGAACACTTTGAATCACACCGACATCGAGAAAATAAAAATCGCTAATGCCTGAACGCTAGCTGGTGATTGGATGATTACGATCACGTAAAATTTTTAAAGCCCGTTTTTTGTCCAATTAGCTGCTGACGTTGGAGTGCAAGCCACGCTTAAAACAAAATCGCTTAGAAGCAATTGCAATTGGTTTAGAGCCCCAGATGACGTCGAGGTGTGTTCAAACGCAAACCTATACGACATAAAAAACACGAATTCAGTTCAAATATACACAACATAACATATCGTCACGCCTTTTCCCCGAGGGGGCTGGCAGAGGTGTAATACGACACCCACACTTCGCCGAATGATATTCAGTCCCAAACGTGGGCGAGCCTGTCGCCATACACCGGGCTCCATTCATGTAGCAGATGACATACAATACGCACATAATTATGTTCAAACAATGATCAAAATGGTGCGTGCCGTCGGCTGGGTTTGAACCCTCTTCCTTTGGCTTGAGAGGCAGGCCTTCTCCAACTGGGCTATAATCACTTCTTTATATATTCAGTTCGAATATTTTAGACAAATATATAGATCAATAGTGATTTCTAGCAAAAATAAAGAGATACTAAAATAAAATAAAAATTACACAAAAAAAGAAATAGTGTTTGCTACACACCAGCTCCAACTCAGCATTTTGCCGGCTGCTGTAGACAACCAGCGCTGGTCTTCCGCTAAGACCGGATGGTGAAGTCTTGCACGGCCATTGAACACGACACAAATATTATACACAACAATACGGGTACCAGATATAATGTTACAAGAGGACAGAATGAAATTGCTGATTAGAGAATTCTCTTCATTTTATTTTTTTTATTAGGTACGTCCACACCTTATCTTATAAAAGTACCTATGACATGGGTCTGAGCGGCCGCTAATCCTGTTTTCCATTACGTCCACTCATATATTTTTTGGCTTGGTTTACATTAAACAAAATATAAAATAATGTATGTAAGGAGACGTGCTTGTGAAGAGATTGTTTACTGCAATTTTTTTGGAAAAAAAATCTGCGCAGCAATTCGAAAACTTGTATGTGACCGTATGCATATGCCATCGTCTTTTATTTTTGGCCCACTTCTAGAAGTTCGAGTTTTATTTTTAAATCTAAGTCAACTGCTCATCAGAAGTTCAATTAATGACCCTACTAATATTATAAACGCGAAAGTTTGTATGGATGGATGGATGGATGGATGTTTGTTACTCTTTCACGCCAGAACGGCTGAACAGGTCTGGATGAAAATTGGCACAGATATAGATTATAGTCTAGAATAGCACATAGGATACTTTTTAACCGCGGGTGAAACCGCGGGGAGCAGCTAGTAAATAATAAAATTCCGAACAGATATTAAAAAACTGTACTACGAAAACCAAAGTCTTTGTAGCGTAACTATTATTTTCTGTCAAAACTCATAAATCTTCTTACACTACCAAGATTTAGAAGCTAACCTTGAACTAACACTCTGAGTTAATTAACCCTGCGCAGAAATAATTTCCATATCGTCTGCCAGTGAACTTAAGCCGTTTAAAATAGAAATTATTTTATACTAGAATCATTTTGCAAAATAATTACAACCTTGAAACATTTCTATCTGAAGTAAACTAAAATAATCATAACAAAGCTTTTTTAAGAAAGCTCTACATGTCTCTACAGCATCATACGCTGTGCTCAAAACGTTAAATCGCTAAACCTTAACTAGCCAAAAGTGTTCTAAAGACGTGTTTATTTTTTAGTTTGTTTTAGATTTAGACATTTATTGTTCTAAATAATGTCTCATACATCCCTAAAACGCTTGCCAAATTGTGGCGCTGAACTGCAATACTAATTTTAAGCAAAGTACCATTTAAGTGGATCAATATTTTAGTCAAAAGAGGCCTTGACTAAAAACCTTCATAGATTTAAAAAGCGCCCAGCGTCCAGTTAATTAATTATTATATATCGACTGCCGATTTCAATATTTCGACTGCCTCGGTGGCTCAGTTGGTAGTGAAACTGCCTTCTGAGCTTGGGGGCGTGGGTTCGATTCCCACCTAGGGCAAACATTTATGCGATGAACATTTGTGTTTGTTCTATGTCTGAGTGTTAATTGTATTTAAGTATGTATTTAAAAATATCTAAGCATGTATATCAGTCTCTGGCAGCCATAGTACAAGCTTTGCTTAGTTTGGGGTCAGGCGACCGTGTGTGGAAGTGTTCCGAATTTATTATTTAGGTACTAATTAGGCCTGTCGCCTAATTTATGTCCATATGTCACGTATATTTGAATGTACTAAAAAAACGAACTAAATATGAATATTGAATATTCCGTATGATAAAAGTATATTTCTATTTCAGACCAAGTGATAAAACGTCGAAGTAAGTACAAAAAAAGAGTAGCATGTTCAAATTTTTGATTTGCATGCTATGCGATTAAATGTATGCTAAACGCATGTTCCTAGAAACGCTTGTATGTAACAGGCCAATTCTGAAGACTTAATTGACTTAAAACTTGCTAACATTACTCAAGTCCTTGTCTAATAGGTAGCAATAACAAAGACAGCTATATTTAAGTAATTATAGGTCGGTCAACTAAATTCTTCAGAATTGGGTCTAGTCTATTGTTTGACATGCAAATTGGCTGAACGAAAATGACTGTGATTCAAAAGTTTCTTCTAATTAGTAATTTCAAGCAGCATTTTTCTAAATCTATGCTAAACGCTTAAAGGCCGTCACAAACGATGAAGACGCTATAATATTTTATCTGCAGATATATATTAATTAGCTTAACATACGAAAATATACAAAATCGGCTATTTTTTCCTTGAAATCTATTATCAGTTTGAATAATATCTATTGATTATAACATAAGCCAGCGTTTACTTCGAAGGCACTTTAAAATATTTAAAATTATCTTGTGTGTTGCTTCATTTGTATAATGTAGTCTAAAGCTGAGTTGCACCAACTAACTGTTACAGTTTGTAACTAACCGTTACTTAAAATCATTAGTCTACCAGAGACTTTACGGCTAGTTTCGCTTCGGTACGCTTTGGTAGCAATTTATTTATCAAATTGTGAAAGTAATATAGTAAGCCGTAAAATCTCACGTAAACCAGATATTGTAGGGCCAGTTAAGCTTTGGTTTTAGTTAAAGTTAGTTGGTGCAACTCAGCCTAAGATACAATACATAATACAGCACCTTCATCGTATATGATGGCCTCATCACGTTGAGCAAAAGCATGACATAATTATAATTCTTACTTACTTCGTAACACGACAATTATTTGTAATGATTCATATAGTTGATTATAATACGATTTTATTTCGAGCTATTTGTTTCGCAAGAGATATTGTAGTGCACGCGCAAAACGAGGGCAGCTATATTTCGAGTGTGAAATTGCTGGTTTCCCAGTTAGACTCTACTTTTCATTTCGAAAAAGTAAATTGTTCCCTGCATTCTTTTATTTTTAGTTCCAAAGATATCTTACTCTATGCACCTTGTTTTTTGCGCGGGATTTTCACCCTCTCTTTAATGAGTAAGTGATACTGTGCTTTATTTCTGACTGCCTCGGTGGCTCAGTTGGTAGTGAACCTGCCTTGAGAGCTAGAGGGTGTGGGTTCGATTCCCATTTAGGGCTAACATTTGAGTAATTCAAATTCAAATTCAAATTCAAATTCATTTATTTCAAATATCATATTCATACTGGTAACAAAATAAGTCCATACAATTAAAATTACAATAAGTCACATTACACATACAATTTATAAATTAAGTCAAATCAAATAATAGTAAAAATGTCAGAATTAAAATATTATAATAATAAAAATCTTAATTAAATAATAATAAAATTTTTACTAACTATTCGGCTTAGTCTCTGTGCACAACATGCATTTCACAACAGTGAGCTATGTAGGGACAGTCCAGCCTATCCGCGAGCACGGCCAGCATGCTGTTCGCGCTCCCCCGCACTCGCCGCACCAGCGAGCCGCATCTTTTGCGCATCGTTGCATAGAAGCAATCAACGCGTGCCTCCGCAAACATTGTAGATGCACTACAGTAGCGGGGGAGCCCCACCAGCATCCTGAACGCGTTATTGAACTGGAC
Source organism: Peribatodes rhomboidaria (assembly GCA_911728515.1). Classification (NCBI taxonomy): domain Eukaryota; kingdom Metazoa; phylum Arthropoda; class Insecta; order Lepidoptera; family Geometridae; genus Peribatodes; species Peribatodes rhomboidaria. The sequence continues at coordinate 9,126,296 of OU452190.1, forward strand.
ACGGAGGGCGCTATACGTTTTTCGAGTATAATTAGCCCACAGGCTGCACGTGTAGAAAGAGGTGCAGTATGATCGAAAAAGAGTTATCTTTACTTCTGTTGAGCACCGTGCAAACCTGCGGATCACCATATTGGCTCTGACCGCTAGCGCCCTCCTCTCCCGCTCAATGTCAGCATCATCTTTCAGGGTGGGTGTAACTAGATGACCCAGATATTTAAATTCCTGTACCTGTTGTAATGGTGAACCATATAGCTTCATGGGTGGGACGTCTGTCACTCTTCTAAGTCCACCCTGGAAGACCATACACTGACTTTTTTTGACATTATACTGAAGTCCGTGATCCACAGCATAGCTTTCACAAATATTCAACAGCTTTCTAACTCCACAAACCGAGGCGCTTAGTAGCACCATATCGTCCGCGTAGCTAATGTTATTAAAACAGACGCCATCAATGTGACAACCGATATGTTGCTCACTAAGCGCCTCGATTAGTCCATTTATGTACAGGTTAAAAATGACAGGAGAGCTTAAGCCCCCCTGCCTCACCCCGCACTCCAACCTGTATGGGTCTGATAACATTCCCGCCCACTTTACATTGTTGAGCTGGTTCCCATACCAATATCTGAAGACGTTGATGAGTTCGTGAGGTACATGTAGTGCCCTCATCTTCTCCCAAAGGATATCATAGGAAACCAGGTCAAATGCTTTTGAAAGGTCGAGAAAGCAAGCATAAACAGGTGTTTTCCTCTCTGTGTAATATTTGACAGCACTCTTCAAACACAATATAGCACTTTCCGTAGACAGTCCCGGCCTGAAACCAAACTGATTGTCGTGCAATTTTATGTATTTATTTAATTGCGAGTTTAGAATGCTATCAAATATTTTTGCAATAATTGTTGCTAATGAAATAGGCCGATAGTTTGAAATATCTGATAAGTCACCTGATTTGTTCTTTACAATTGGTACAACATTCGTCCTCATCAAGTCGGCAGGAAGATAAGAGTGTGCTATGCAGAAATTATACAACATAGCCAATACTCTGCCTATGTGAGGCCCTGCATGCTGTATATGCTCTATGCTTAACCCATCATGACCAGGAGATTTACCCTTTGATATTGATTTTATCGCCTTGACTACATCCCTGGCTGTGACTCTGGTCTTAACATGTTCGCCGCTAGCAGAGCAATGAACATTTGTGTTTGTTCTATGTCTGGGTGTTAATATCTATTTATGTATGTATCTAAAAATATAAATGTATGTATATCAGTCTCTGGATAGTACAAGCTTTGCTAGTTTAGGATCAAGGGACTGTGTGTGAAAAATGTCCCGAAATTATTTATTTATTTACTTGTTCTTTGGTAACCACTTTTCAGTACAAAAATGTTTTGGTCTGTAATTTGGACCTTCCAATCGAGTTTTTCCAACAAGTTCGCAAGCATGAGAAATAAAAACGTAGATAGAAACATGCATTCAAATTTCAATGTCGATATTATTATGCCCAGTGAACTCTAAGCCCTTTATTCAATCAATCATAAAAATCGCTTCGGTAGAAAATATACTTCGGTACTTCGGTATACATAGTAGAAAAACTTGCCAGTAGAATAAAAATTCCAATAGAACAATTTTCATCAACTACCGGTAAAACGCTGTATGCTTTTTTTCTAACACGAAACGGACCATGAAGTCTGTTGGAAACAGTTGCATCCTCACCAAACCGTTTTTCAGTCACGCTAGATCTCAGCTTCAATTCACAGCCTTATTCCTTAGCAATAAAGATGAAAATATAAAGCAGACCGTAGATAAAGTTAACATTTAAACTGGCTAGTTCGTTAGCTACGCTTCAACAGCGATGAGTGTCAAATTGATTTGTGTCCGGAAGAAAGTCGATAGCACTATGATAGAATAAATTGCTCACGAGTATGAAGTAAATATTAAGTAAAATTTCTTAAATGTTATAAGTAAAGTAAATATTTTCTTAAATATTATAAGTAACGTAATTATTTTCTTAAATATTAAAAGTAAAATTAGGAAATTATTTTTAAGATAGATCTTAGATCTATATTAAAAACAAAAAGAGTGCTAATCAACAAGAAATAAGTATGAACAAAAGCGCTTACGGCCACTTGCACCAAATATTAGAATTGCCTAGACTAGTTTTAAACTACTCCTAGCGAAATATTCGCTTTTCGGGCACATACAGTTAGGAACCTAAGGAATGGCTTAACGTTCGTTAAAAACAAATTTATGTAAGACCTATTATCAGCTTATCGAGCACATAAAGTTAAGGATTCTCCTAAAGAATGGCTTAAGGTACGTGTAAAAAAAAGTAGGATCTAGCAGCAAGCAAGTAGGATAGCAGTCGATTAAACTAGTTAAGCAAGGACTTTACAAGGCAATTCTTATATTTTAGTGCAACTGGTCGTTAGTTAGAGTCACTGTTATTTATTGGTATCAACCTTAATTATGTAATGCATATCGAAAGTTTTAGTCAAATCTGTGTAGAAGTTCCAAGTGGATGCTTAGCAACGACAAGCATTTGAATTTTTACTATAGAGCTAAAACAGACCTTCTGAGTTTTAACTAAGGTTTCTTTTCGTTTTTCAATCGTAACCCCTAAAGTGTTTTAACTCTTGAAAAGCACTGCAAATGACTACCATGTCATGTCGGAACCCTTCGAGCGGCCTAGAAACTCTGAAACAAGGGCTAGCCACTCGGCCTATACCAACTTGCTTGCTTTTACAATCTATCTTAATTATAAGAGTATTATCACAATATAGTATTGTGATTGTGACTGTGTACACAATATAGTGACTAAATAACACGATCTACTGATTTTGCTATAGAAATGCCAAACTTTTCTGTTTTCAGTTTGAAATATGCATGGCTAAAAAATAATCACAATGCATGCTCTAAATAAGCGTGCTATATCTTGGCTTGCTTTGCTTACAAATTAGTATAAAATCGATTCTGTAACACGTAGCAAGCTAATGAAAACATTGAACTGTCATAATACACCTAATTTGTTATTAATCTAATATTTTATTAACCTAACTTGTTAATAACCTAATTTGTTATTAACCTAACTAGTTCCTAACTATAAAAGAATCTACAAGTTGCTGACCTAAAAGCAAAGATTTAATCTTCCTTGGCCTACGAAAATGACCGTGAAATCTACTGCACTAGCATGCAACTTTATAGAAGCTAGTTGTACACTCGTATTAATTGCGAATTATTCGTGGAAATGTCTCTATTCTACCGCATGTACGCCGCACCGACGCAGTTATTCCTAAATAACTGCTCATAAATTCTTTGACGTTAATTAGTGAAAAATTCTTTCAGATTCAATCGATCGACGATTCTAAACGACTTTCTGTCCACGTACGAATGAAAAACGACGCAAATACCGATCTTATAACCAATTTAACGAACTGAAACACAGAAACGGTCGCTTTCACGAATATTCGCGCCACGAATGTACAACTCAGTTTTCTATTATTTAGCTCAAAAAATTGCTAAAATCAATTTTCGAATTCCAGGAAGAAGACAAAAGAAGAAGGTTCTCCAAGCTGTGATCCCGCTTCTATTCGGCATGAAGTCCGCTGGAGCAGTCATTTTCGCATTTGCACTAGTCTCAACGCTCACAATGAAGGCTTTCGTAGCCAGCAAATTAGCTCTGGTCGTCACAATAGGAATGGCATTGAAGAAACTATACGAAACATACAGTACTGGGTGGGTACTACTTCTCTGGGTCTTACTTCTTACTTGGCATTACGAGCATGAAAACGAGTATTCAGATTTTTAGATTTTTAGCGCACCAACGAAGTACAGCACTTGTAGACAAATATTAACATTGTAGTGTATATTTTTGTTAAATCATGGCACGTAGCGCAAATTTTACATCATCTAAAAGGTTGCACAGAGCTGTGTGTATTTTAGCATTTTGTTGATGCTAAAATAAGGGTACAGAATAACGTTGTTATTTTGCAGTTTGCTGGTGTAATATTTTATCGTTTATCAAACATTTTAAGGGGTGTAAATATACATTCTGAAAACACAGCGTGTTACCTAGAGTACTGATGTTTTTTTTTTTTAATATATTATTTAGAACTTTTTACACTTATGTTTTATACTTCTTTGGTGCGCAGTACTCTTGGTTTCATGCTACCTCAAATTAAAAAGTGAAAAATGAGTCAATTGAAAAAGTACCTTAAAATTGCCATGATTGAGTGTCATTTTTAATTGCTTAATTGTAATATATGTTTATAATAATAGTATCATCAAGCGTAAGGTTATTATTTCAATTAACTTGAAAAAACAAATGCTCATTGAACTAAAAAGATTGCATGTCACTAACAGTTACATGGTATTTTACTTATTTTCAGATGTTTTCTTTGAAAGTAGAATTGTAAAAAGTGTGTTAATTAAATGCAATTACTGGCATGATTTCTTTGACTGACTATTAATGGACACGCACTAATGAAAGACTACATTATACAAACGACTGAGCTACACGTAAATTTAAACCTTATCACCGACGTTATAGAGCAAATCACTATCACATAATGGTCTGCAAAAATGTAGAGAACACGCATTTCGCCTAACGGATCAATGCATAAGTGTGATGTTAATTATCACACCTACATTAAGAAAAGAAGATTGATGTTTCACCAATTAAACAAGTCAATACCTGGTTTTTAAGTTTAAAAAAAAAACACGAGAACACAAAAGAAGAAAGACACAACTGTATTAAATAATACAGTTGAAAATTACTTAAAACAACACTAAATACCATATTACCATAGAACAATCTTTACTTAGTGATGTGTTAAGTAATGATTAACGACTCTCAGTGTTTAGTGGTAAGTGCCAAATTTTATTAATATAGACAAAATTTCAGAGCAACTGATAAATACTACGAAAAAAAAAAACAAGTGTAAGTAAGTATAACCTTTTCCAGAAACTCCAGAAGACAAATTACTTTTCTAGGAAAAGACAAAAACCATTTCAAGCAAACAATGATGGAAATTAAGTTAAACCTCAGGGACTCGAGACAGACTGTCTAATTTATTAGCAAAAAAAGGTTTTTATTAAATTACATCTTTAAAAAACAGACTTGTTTAGACAAAGCTTTAACATCGTCAACATTTATTGTGATATTTATTTAAAGTAACAAGCAATTAGTCTGCAATATAGTAAAACGTAGTTATTTGTAGACTGCTACTTGGGTCCGCCGAGATTCACTGGCACAGGTCAAAATTCTAAAAATCAAATTTAGTTTAGCTACAAAATACTTTTAAACCTACACATTAGCTCCAAAGGGATTTAAAATAAAAGATTTAAATGTAAAAATATCACGAACACTAAATCAAAGGTAGATCCGAAAATGAAATCAACACCTCCTTCGACTTTTAATAAAATTATTTAAATTTGCTTTCAACGGGTTTTCGGGATTAGATAAAGTTAAATAAAACTTTAGAGTGTTAATGTGGATGGTTTATTTTGAAATAAAATACTTTTTTTTTGTCATAGGATTTAAATTAGAATATAATTGATAATGAGAAGATTGTTACAACTAATGATGAGGCTGTAAAATGATTCTTCGTTTTAAAACTTCAATCTTTAACTTCAAATCTTAACATTACAAGCGTACTCAAAGCGTAAGCGTACTGGCAGGATGCGTTATCGGACGCATTCCAAATTCAAGTCGCGTCACTCATGACACAAGCCAAAAATGAAGATCATTGTCTTAATAGATAGATTGCTTCAGGAAAGGATGTTATATAAAAAAAAAACAAAAAAAAAAACACGCGTACTAACTGACTACAAGCGACTGACTCAGACGGATAAACTGACGACTTCTGGACTAAGAAATCCCAGTTAATTGGACTGAATCCAAAAATTAAATCCCCAAAATTTGTTTACATTACAGCGTCGGTTTCCAAAACCATCCGTACCTTTACTCGCAATACCCGATCGATTTCCCGAGCGCTTCTTCGCACGCATACTCCGTATCCGGAGTGAGTCCACAGTTTGCGTCAAATGAGATGTATAACCCAAACATAATGGGACAACAAACGCAAGACCTCTTCCAACAACAAGACGCAAGCGCTCAGCAGTCGCAACAAGTGCCTCTACTGCTTAACTCAACGGCAGCAGAGAGATGGGATGGTAAGTCGAAACTTCAAAAACTCCTCGAACCGCTCGTTGATGGATTTAAAAATATAATTAATCCTATAGCCAATATCTTTTACGGGGCAATGCCGACATTCCGAGGACTCAACACTGAAGTATCAACTGATAAAACTGTAGAAGCAGAAGCCGTTGATGAAGTGAAAAAGCCAAAAGAGTTTCTAGTGCCGCAACCTAGATTTATAGCGCAGAGGAAAAATTTTGTAAAAATGCAAACTAGACCTAAGAAATATGCCGAATTGAAAGTTGATTTAGATAGACTAAAGCGGAATAAAGATTTTCAGGATTATATTAAGACTAAAAAATATAAACATAACTACCCAAATACGTACTACTATCCTAGAGTAAAGTATGTTCTATATAATCCAAATAATTTCTATTTGAAACCAAATAATAGCAGACTGTTTCCATATCGAAGACCTGCGGTAGTTACAACAACACCAGTTCCTGACTTAACAACAATTTCAAGTAAAGCTAGTGAATGGAAACCTATAGTTGTTTTTAACGAAACTGTTCTTCAGAATAAGACTACTTTCCTCCCAAACAATTTAAATTTTTCAATGAAAAATAATAATAGGTTTAAAAGAAGAAATTTTCGTAAAACCCCAAATTTGAAGCGAAGGAAAAGAATAAAAAGAGACATTCATTTTACCAACACCGAACAATCTATAGCTAGTAAAAAGCGTGGGTTTTTATCTATTTTTGATTTTATAACAGATTTTTTCACTTCAGAACCAATATATAAAATTATTTATGAAACCGATCATATGACAAAAACGGCTATAAAAGACACAATAATTCCTGAGAAAAAACCACCATTCTACTACCGTGCCATGTACGAAGTTTTAGTTATATCTCTTGACGTTATTGAAGGCTTATTTGGGGTCCAAAAAGATTTGAATAGATACTATTTTAGTGCAGATAAGAAAAAGAAAATAACAAGAAAAAAATCTAAACCTAAAGATAGTGTACAGGAACTTCAAACAAATGATTCAAAACCTGATTTAGAGCAAAACACAACTGCTACAGATAACATTACAATACTCTCAAAACCTAAAATTACTAAAAATAGATTGAAACTAAAAAACAAGAAAAAGAAAATTCCTAGCAAAGAAACTCCTAAAATTGAGAAGTCTGCAGAGAACGACACCTCAATCACGAATAACATGGGGCCAGCTACTGAATCAAATTCTACACTTTAGTCTAGATTATCATTAATGTATCTTAGTTTTATGTAAAATGTAAGCGTTAAAAATATAACTTGCATTTATAACAACATTTTACATGTATTGTATCTAGAATCAAGTAGTGTATTGGTGGTGGAAATTTCTGTAATGCTTTGTATTAACAATTATTATTTTTGTCTACTACTGTTTTTGTCGTGTTTTTGTTTTTGTAAATATAAAAAAAAATTTAACATAGCAACCAAGATTCAAGAGAACGCAAAGTAAATTTTGAAATTGTTTTTTTTTTTTATGTAAACAAATTTCAGAACAAACGTGACAAGTTTCCAATTATTTTCTTAAATCTTGGTTCAAATGAGTATACTCTAAGGCTTTAATTGTAAGAACGAGTAGTCCAGTATCTGAACCGAATCCAAATACATTTTTGTACAGCACATTTTCAAGTTTTCACCAATTCTTCAACAAATGCTTCAGAGACTGGACTAGCTCTTAAAGTATGTTAAGCTGGTTATATGATTAGATTCATCATTTCTCTTTCATTTAGTCTGCGTTTTCATCAAGGATATGCTACAAGAACATGTAGACTTGACAGGTTTTTTATTATAATTTCAAATCGCACTTGCACTCGCATATAAGTGTTGTAGCAAAAAAATCTTTGAAATGTACGAGTGAGGCCTTGCCGTCGTGTATGCGCCTTCTAGGAAATTTCTAGAATAAAAGAAAGTTGAATATTTTGTCTTTGCAGTCTCACATAAATTTGTGTAACTTTTTTTATTAATCTCTATATCTCTGTAATATCTGGAAGATTTTATTTCTGGCATCATAATATTATGTGAAAATTTTACACTTTGTTTTGATAATGTTGTTTGAAATACGTAGTCAGTATATAGCCAGCTTAATAGACCTAATATTAATTTACAATCTCATATATAACTTGGCAATAATTATGTGCAGGATTCCGGAGACGTCCAATGTACTATGGACAATCGCGCGCTACTTCAGATTCCTATTCGGGCTCCCAGCGGTACCGCCATTGAATAGCGCCCATGAGACCATGACCATGCCTATGTATGTAATGCCACAGATGATGTATGGTCCGCCAGAAATGATGACCATGCCACCAACGACCCAATAAACATAATTGGACAATGGACGTCAATGTCACGTCAAGGATCAAGTGACATTCTCACGCCAAATGTCAGATTACCACGTCGACTTGATCCGAACCACTTTATACAAATGGGTATGGACAACAAATTTAAACTATTTATACAACTCAATTTGACGTACAAAATTGTAATAAAAATTTAATCTCTACGAGCTGTATCAGTTCTTCTTCTAGCATACACCTTCCATCTACACTGGCTAGATTGGCTAGAGTATGCGTTAATGTTGAAATAAATTTAAAATATTTCGGATGTTAAAATGATGTCAAATAATTTTTAAAATATTTCATCTGTCCATACCTTTTGTATACTGTGTTAAACTAAAGTGGTAATCTGGCATTTGGCGTAACAGTCACACTGTTTTAAGCTTCTGGACTTCCCTAAATTTCAAATTTTCTTAAATTTGCAAACCGGATGTTAAAGCAGTGTGGACTGTTGTAACTTTTAAGACTGATTTATTCTTGACTTCAATAGCGCGAACCCGTCGACTTTATTAGTTCTAAGTAATTTATTTTGTAACTTAAGCGTTGGATTAAGAATTATTTATTCAGCACTTAGAAAATTAAAAATATGTTGACAGTTTGACGTGGTTTTATTGTTAGACTACATTTTTATCTTCTATGGTCATCCATCAAAGTCAAAAGTCGTAAAAGTTAGTCTTATTAGAACACTGGAGTTTTTGAATTGTAAGTTTAGAATGGCCTAACTTATTCTTTTAACTTAAAAATGGAACACTTACAAAGACGGATGGCGGACCAAAATAGACACAAAATGGTGGCCGAGGAACGGTCACCACTCTGTGAACGGAACACCAGGCATATCTTCAGCTCAGTGGTCAGAGGATATCGTGAAAGCGGTAGAAATACAATTAGACTGGCACTGAACCAAACATGGTCTTCTTTTCTGGTTTTGTGACCTAATACTCATTAAGTGAACAAGTAGCATTATTAAAAGAAAATCAAAAAACCGGCTGCAAAACGTTGTGCCGCATGTCACTTCCACTATCAAGACGATTCCAATGACACCTCACATGTCGAAAGCTATGAAGCTGTTTAGGCTATAGGGCGTGCCAAAGAAACCTCATACATACATGCATACATACATGCACTCGAAAAACATAGCCCTCCTTTTTGCGCAGTCGGGTAAAAAATATTTATGATAATACTAGTGGCTTTGTGAGCTAGTAGACCTCGCGGCTGACGTCTGTACTTCCGTAAGGTCGCATTTCTTAACCGATTCTCGTGCAAGTTTGAAGAGAACTGGCTAAAAAAAAACGATCTGTAGAAGAAAGAAGACAGAAATACGGATAGAGATCAACAACTATTTATTAAAAACATAAAATAATTACAATAGTACTTAAATAAGGCTTAACTAAGTTTTTAATGGGCAGCCTTATCGCTCAAAGCGATCTCTTCCTGGCAACCTGAATGGACAGAAACATTTATAGAATAGAGGTCTTGAAAGTCATAAAAGAGATCCAGATAGAAATCCAGATAGAATTCGGACATACGAAAGCATTTTTGTAGTACTGTAGCTGAAGCATAGACGTTTCGCTCACTATCGCTCGCTTGGTCAACAATTGAGACGGAGCAGATTCCGATCTTACGGTAGGCATCACGAAAGCTTCAACCTAATTCTGACCCAATTATGCAGAACTAGCTTCGCTCCGTGGTTTCACCCGCAGTAAAAAGTAACTTATGTGTTAATACAGGATAATAATACATCTAAGCTACCTCCATACCAAATTTAATCAAAATCCGTCTAGTCGTTTTAGCATGGCGAAGTAGCAAACAAACACACACAAATTTTCGTCTTTACGAAATAAATAACATGAAAACTGTTTCTAGAGGTGTCTAGTGTATTTCCGCTCTAACGTCGCATTAAGTACGTCAAAGAATATTAATTTGTGAAATGTAATTCTTCGAGTACTTCTTTGACACGTGATTCGCCTCTCCACGAGGCATCCTCAGGACGTGTTGACTCGCCAAGCGCGTGGCCGAGAATCATCGGAAAATCGAGAATCATCATAGAAATTGGTTCAAGAAACAGTTTTGAAGATGAACTTCATCAAATTAACGCCTGATTCAATCAAATAAGATGACTAATTTTTTTTTTGCACTAATATACCTACAAATTGAAATGTGAGTAGGTACTTAAGCAAAATAACAGATAATATTTCAGCTTACAAAATACGTAAAATTAGGTTAGGTACTTGTAGTTACGTAACAGATAAAACTAAATTAAATTCTATAAATACTTACGGATACAGAGCAGTTAATCCCTAAAGATCTGTATTTATTAGGTTCTTATTTTCTAGCAATAAAGTAAATCAACGTATTGTAAAGCTAACTTAATTCGTATTTCTCAAAACAATTCTCTCTGACTCTGTGTCTATGAATTCCCAATAGCATACCAACGACTGATGTCCAGAAGACGTCACAATAAACCTTATTAGCAACATTAGTCGTAGAGCTCGTGGTAAAGCATTAGGCGTTGGCGATCACCGATGTTATGCAACGGACGACACGGCTAATCTTCGGATGGGTAACCGCAGATGGTTACTAAATTTAGATGCAACTGCAGCTCTATTCTAGCGCGTGTGTTGTCGTGATAACTGTCTCTTACGTTAGACAAGTTTTGAGAGTAAATGATGCCGAGCTATCACATATAGAATAGAGTTCCTAAGCCAATGACCATCTATACATATAATTCTATACATAGAAGGTCAATGTCCTAAGCGCTACTAGGTAGGTATAAGTCGGATGACACATTAATTAAAATTATAGGCCCCTGTTCTTTGTCCTTTAGCAACAGCCGTCAAGCTATGTCAGATTCCTTCAAGAGGCTTAAACATTCTGACTTCAGCAACTCTAGCATGCGCGCGCGAAATTCTTCTCGTCACTTTTTGTCGTGCGAAAACGTGAAAACCCTATGTGTAAACATACGTCTGTCTCGATAAAAAAGAATCGACATACCGTTGTCGAATTGTATATGCTAGGCCTGCTGGGTTTAACTTCTCGGTGTTTATGAACATACTTACTTTTAACAGCAACAAAACAAACAAACGCTGCATGAGTTTACCAAGAGACTGTTTCTTTGTCGAGTGTATATCCGCTTTAAATATCAATGTTTAGGAGATTTTTTGTACCTTGAGATACACAGAAGTGGTATAGTATTTGTAATGTAAAATAATTGGTTCGGTCTCTAGCCAATTTTTTTTTATAACTAGGTATGCGTTTGGCTGCCAACATGCCTGATGAAAAGCAGTGATGCGGCCTACAATGGAGCACGCTTGCCTAGAAGAAACCGATTCACTCGAGACTTGAAGACACCCAGATTATAAGTGTCAGAAAACACACACTCTAGCAGAGTATTCCACACTCTAGCAATCCGTATAAGAAATGAGGAACCAAAGCGTTTCGTGCGTGTTGTTGGTATGTCGACCATAAAACGATGCCGCTTTTTTGTACTCTTGGTTGTTTTATAGAAGAACGGGCTAGGGAGAATAAGGTCATGCAAACCAGATTCACCCTCACCGAAATGTATCCGCAAAAATATATCGATAAAGTAATACTGTGTTAGTGTGCTATTGGTTGATGGAATATTTTAATGCGTACGTTGTACCAATGTGTTGTCTAAAAGAATTTTTATTTTATTTCTATTTATTTATAGATGTCTATGGATTTGAAAGCCCTGGTGGTAATATCTACTCACTCCACAAAGATAACCATCTTTTTTAGCCCTGAGCTAAATAAAATAAAGCCGGTACTCTGTGCTAATTCCCAGGGAAGGAATATTTCTACATTAAAAATCTTTCCAGTAAACCAAATAAAATAAACCAGTTTACGAACACAGTTTGTAATTCAGAATCAAGATTGGATTTGCTGGACAAAATGATATTATCTATTTTGAAAAATAAATATGATTTATGTTATCTATTCTAGCAAATAATATGCCTAATCATGCTAAGAAATTGGAAAAATTGTTGAAATCAATCATTAATTATTTACCTATTTCAACATACACATGCAACGTGTTCCTTTTAGTCATTTGAATCGTCTTGATAGTGGAACTGACAAGTGGTACAACATTTTGCAGCATTTCATTACATTTTGCAACATTTTATTTGCTCAACAGCATAATAATCCTTAGGCCAAGCTATGGCTTTCTGGGCTTCTTCGTGAGTGCTTCCAGTCGTTTCGAAGATGGGGATCCGTGAATACTTCGAAAGTTACGTTAGTTTTCTGAAAAGATGACAACCAAGTTATTTTAAGATTTGAATATTATTTTGTTTTAATTAAACGAGTAGGTTCTTTAAAAAAAGGTTAAACAAAAAATAAATAAACTTTTAGCTCTGTGAGCTGGAGACTTTGCGACCGGCGTCTGTACTCCTTTAATAGTCGCATTCTTCAACTGATTCTCGTGAAATATCGCAAACAGGTTCGATAATATATACAATATATTATTAAAAACATATCGTAAACAGGTTCGATAATATATTATATATCGGAATTTTCAAAACTCCGGTAACATGATATTTTATTTAAAAATAAAACATAAATCTCCGCTATATACTCGTAGAACAATTTCCAAAAACTTCCTCAAAAAAAATTACACAATTATCGTTTTTTTTTTGGTGGAATTATTATTATGTATTTATAAAATACTATTCCTATATAACTATATTATACTCTATACATAATAATATATACTAGACTATAATTATATGTATATTTATTATTTTTCGTAGGGAATAGGGATACGAACGCATGCAGTCCTTTCGCCATCTCTGCAAAACTAAGTATGAGAAGCGCCAGTTTAATTTTTTTTTAAACAGCTGGTTGGTAATTTTCCAGTGACTAGGCATGTACATTTTCATTGTTACATACTAAATGCGTAAGGATGAGGTCATATGTGTCAAAAACGCCTACGTAAATGGGTAAAAGCCTGCAATCTGCCGTAAAGCGATTGGAGGCTCGTTTACCGTAGGTGGCAAATTTATAAATCTACCACTGTTAGTCAGTAGTAGGTTTTGAAATTTGTTTTGATGTTTTCTTAATTTTGACAGTTACGTAAACTCTTTCTTTTTTGTTTGCCTCCATATATTTCACTAAAACGACCATAGCGGAAACGTTAAGTTAACTAAGCTAAATGTCATACCGGCGTGAAGTGGCCAGTCTTTCAGTATTCTACAGAATACACTACGGCGAGTGTGCACAAGAACTGCACGACCTGATCCAGCCATCACCGTTCTTTTATAATTATACCAGGCGCACCAGTAAGGGACACCTTCTTAAGGTGGAAATTCCGCCAAAACTAAGCGTTTCAAGTCAACTTTTCTTGTAAGAACTGCGGAGGTGTGGAACTCGTTGCTTGAGTCTGTCTTTCCACCTAAATACAATCCGGGGGTAAAGTGAATAGGTATCTCCTAGGCAAGCGTGTTACACCTTCGATCACGTCTATGCTTCCCATCAGGTGAGTCAGTCGTCAAACGCATGCCTAGTCTGTTGTAAAAAAAAATTATAGACACAGAACATAATATCATAATACTACGGTGTGAAACCAAACGAAAACGAAAAAAGTTTGCGTTACCTAACTATACCCCATGATAGTGGCGCTAGAAAACGACTTATAGCACTTCTTAGTTCTTCTCGTAGCAGGCCTGAAAAACCCGTACATAAAATAAATCGTAACCTCAGTTATTCATGTGGCAACCAGACGATTCGATCTGCTACAATCCCAATACCTACTTTTGACGAAGCGGCCATGTGGAACCAAGGAATCCATTTTGCAACAATCAGAACATTTGCTCGGTGTTATTGCTGTACAGCATTGAGATATATTGACAGTAAGGAATTAGCCGTTTTTTCACTTGCTGGCACGGCCCGGCACAGCACGGCACGGCCCGGCATAGCCCGGCACGGCCCGGCATGGCACGGCCCGGCACGGCACGGCCTGGCACGGCACGGCGCCGTGACGCCGGATCATGGCCGCCGTGCCGTTACCGTCGCCTGTAAGTAAAAAGACGTGGCATGCATTTTCCCCAGCTGCCATGATGTACCGTGACGTGCCGTGCCGGGTAGTGGAAAACTGGTTTATTTATTTATATAGTTATTTATTTATTTATTTATTTATTTATGTATTTATTTATTTATTTATGTATTTATTTATTTATTTATTTATTTATTTATTTATTTATTTATTTATTTATTTATTTATTTATTTATAAAGATACGCCAACAGTGATCATATTACACTTTCAAAACTAAATTGGTGTGTTTGCTACTTCTCAAGCTCAAACGGTTAGACGGGTTTGGATGAAACTCGGGACGGAGATAGCTTATACTCTGGATTAAGCTTTTTAACTGCGGGTAACAGCTTGTGCTATGATGCTTTATAATACTACTAGTCTATCTGTTATCCGCAACTTTGTTCGTGTTTTTTCTGAATATATTATAGTATTCAAAAAGCTTCCTCGTGAAATACTGTAACTAATTATCAAATTTCATCAAAATCCGTTCAGCCGTTTAGCCGCGAAAAGACTACCTACAAACAGACTTAGAGACATAGTTACTATCGATTTTATAATAATAGTATGGATGAATAAGAAGATGGTGAAAAGGGAAAAAGAAAAAGAAAGAACAAAAAAAAGAAAAAGAACACACTGAAAAGGATGTAAGTATTCAGCTAGCAACCGCCGTTTGTTAAGTAGAAAATCTATAGTAAAGCTATATTGGAGAGCTAGTTCTAATTTCTGTTACTCATGCTCCAATTCAGTTAAGTGCAGTTGGGTAGCGGTGTAATAAACAACACCGACACTTAAAATTTCAGTAAGGTGTAGTGTAGTCAATGTGTGCTGTATGCCAGGACCGTAGCAAGGAGAGAAGTGGTATCGGCCTACCCCTATGGGAAAGAAGCGTGGTTGTATAAATTAGTAGTAGTATTTGTAGTTGTATTTGTAGTTGTATTTGTAGTTGTATTTGTAGTTAGTCAAATAAATTAGTACAAAAGCATAAAAATATAACTATGTCGGAGTACGTAGTATACGTAAAGTTTAACGCTAGGCATTCACCCCGCCCGGCGCCCCGCGTATTCTCCTCATATCGATGGTTGTTTAACAGTTTTGTACGCACTAGCTATTAATAAATAACTTTTGACTGTTATAAATAGCTCAAATTTATAGCTACTAAATATATCACATTTAGGACTGAATATCGTCTGGCGAAGTGTGGGTGTTGTAGTACACCTTTGCCAGTCCCCTCAGGGGAAAGGCGTGACGATATGTATGTTTTTATGTATATAATATCTCTCTACCTAGGGAGGTGTCGACCTTCGAAGTGTGTCGTATTAGCGTGCAGTTTTAAGTTTTCAGTGTGGCCGTCGTCCTACAGCGATGTCAACCTTCAGTTCGTCACACAAGCGTGCAGTCGAACTGCGATGTATCGCAGTTCAGATTATGTCGCACTAGCGTTTTTGCATTTCCATTTGTCGCACTGACGTAGTGGACAAACACTTATTTAATAAAAAGAATGTATGAAATAAGTGTTTAAAAATAAATAAAAATGTGTATAAATGTCAGTCTCTGGCAGTCATAGCACACAAACTTTGCTTAAACTTGCTTTGGGGTCAGACGATCGTTTGCGCAAAAATAATGAATTCGGGACATTATTGCCCACACGGTCGCCTGACTCAAACTAAGCATAGCTTGTACTATGGCTGCCGATAAACACACATAATTATGGTATATTATTAACATACTTAAATAGAAATTAACACCCAGACAAAGAATAAACACAAATGTTCAACACATGAATCTTTGCCCTAGGTGGAAATCGAACCCACGCTCCCAAGCTCAGATGGCAGGCTTACTACAACTGAGCCACCGAGGCAGTCAAATTAATGACCAGAATATTTTTTTGAGTTATTTATCTAAGCATAAAAGTGTGTTCAATCCATACTGTCAGTAACAAAGAATTTTACAAGCCTGGATATCTGCTCTATTGAGAAATGTGCGAGAAATCAACGCTACATATTTATGAGATGAAATCTAGCGAAAACTCTTGACAAAAGTGAGCGTTTTTCGCTGTGAAAAATATGGTAAGTAACATAAATCTAAATTCGTTTTAGATTGTTGTATGTTTTTCTTAGTCGTTATAGACTGATTCAATCTTAATGTCGGCTGTGAAGTGCGCCGCAAGCGAGACTTTGCGGAGTCTTGCCTCTCTGACGCCCGCGCATACCTTCGTTTTCTCTACTGCACAGCGTTTCGCGCCTAACTTCACGACCGCTATTAGGTTTAATTCGGCCTGGGGGCTTACCACGAGTTTTTATCAGAAATCAGAATCATTTATTGTTCAAAGATCTTAAAATATATTTATAGTATCATCAGCTTCGTCCATAGCAGACATACAATATTTTAATTTGTCAAACGTATACAATGTCAGAGCTACTTAAATTATTTGTTAAATATTAAATTTGTCATTAAGAAATTCGTTGATCTTATAATTACTTTTCTCTATCAAAACATTAAATAATTTTACTTGAAATGCAGCAACGCTCTCCGATTCAAGCAAATTTAGGCAAATGACTATATAATTTTCGGGCCCATACCCAACACACTTTTACCAAAGAATGCAGTGACGATATTATTATTATTATACTGATTATTATTCTGATGACGCATGGACGACAGTCATGAGAACATTTGTAATTTTTTTCTTATAAATAATGCCATCTCAAAAACATATGTAAAAACAGGGAAATGTCAATATCTTTAAATCTTTAAAGTATCTTTACGAATACTTTTTACGTTTCCTTTAGGCTCCAAACATTTCAATAAAGCGCACCTGGTGGCAACGTCAAGGAACTAGGCTAAATGTATGGAGCCAAATGAAAACGAAAAAAGTTTTCGTCAATTTTCAAAACTCGCGGTAAGCCCCTGTAGCACTCTTGGCAGAGCTCTTGGTAGAGTGGCCGTGGTCATCAGTTCGGGTGGTGGTTCACTTGGTAATTTGTCACTATGTGTTACGTCACACGTCACACAACGTACGTCACTTATTGCAGCTTTTCTCGTGCACATGTTCACGAGACCGATAAGTGCAGCTATTCTGTCGAATAATTCATTCTAGGAAATGTTGGTTTCCACACGATGTTTTTTTTTTTCATCATAAAAGCGCAAGTCATTATTTAAATGCACATTAACTTTTAACGACAGAAATTTCAGTGGTGTACGGCCAGGACCGAACTCACAATCTCCGGATCGGAAGGCACGGTTCTTCCCACTTGGCCAATACGGCTCATATATTTATCTACTAAGTACAGCGATGATGGAGAAGGCCCGCCTCTCAAGCCACAGGGAGCGGGTTCAAACCCAGCCGAAGGCACGCACCAATTTGTTGTGTGAACATAATTATGTGCGTATTATATGTCATCTGCTATATGACTGGAGCCCGGTGTATGGCGACAGACCCGCTCCCTGCCACATTTGGGACTGAATTTCGTCCGGCGACGTGAGGGTGTTGTATTACACCTCTGCCAGCCCCCTCGGGAGAAAGGCGTAACAATAATGTTTAGTACAAAAATGATCATTAAAAATAGTAAATTTATATAAATGTAATTAATTTATTCTTGTAGAGATTAATGGTACGTACTCGTACGTACGTACGTGACCTCACTTGAGTGAGATAAGGATAGGAAGATAGTGATATTATTCTACCGTACTTTGTTATAATAATTAGCTAAACCGATATAGTAGGGCACATTTATTTCAAAACTAGCTAAGCCCCGCAGTTTCACCCGCGGTTAAAAAGTATCCTATGTGCTATTCTAGACTATAATTTATGTCTGTGCCAAATTTCATCCAGATCTGTTCAGCCGTTCTGGCGTGAATGAGTAACAAACATCCATCCATTTTTACAAACTTTCGCGTTTATAATATTAGTAGGATAAATTCTTGTGAAGATGTATGGTACCTACGTACGTATTGTAACGATCTCACTTGAGTGACATAAGGATAGGAAGATAGTGATAGTATTCTACTGTACTTTGCTATAATGTACTATTTCAGTATAGCTTATTTCAAAAATATAAGTAACACAGCTGTAAGGCTTCGTCCTAACTAAGCAAACCGTGAGTGGCTAACTGTTTGCTTCTAATTAGCCACCTTAAAAAGTATTTTATTTAATTCGCGAGTGCTTGACAGCGTGTACGGTACACAGTTTGCGGTGTATCGTTTGCTGAGACACTAATTTAGCGGCAGTTTGCACTATGTTTCCTACAGTTTGCCACTTACTCGACCAGAGTTAGCCATCACGTCCAGTCAGACTTTCACAGTTTTCTTAATCAGGACGCAGCCTTATAGCAAGCTGATTGTAGCACTTAACATCAGGCTAGTGGCATGCTGGTCTGGTCAGTTCCAAAAAGAAACAGAATTATTATAAGTAGGTATTTAGGTATTCATTTTCTTTCCTAGTTATTAAAGGCTTAACAATAAGATTATCCACCAAAAAATATTATAAAATACTTAAAGTATTATTTTTGTTTTTATAATAAGATTATTAAGCATGATCCTGCCTATTAGGATTAGGAATTAAAATATTAATAAGGAAATAAATTACAACATTAATGATCAACTCATTTATTCCGCAATAAATAACTGTTAGTACATAATTATTATAAATAAATAAATTTATTATTTGTTAGACAAAATGCTCAGTCATTTTTGTATAAATGCGAAATTAGCTTGCCATAATTTACAAAGTTAGTATTAAACTAGTGTTAATAAATAGTGTTATTTACATTATTCATGTGTGGGTTCACTATTATTAATCGAATAAATTATTATAACAAGACACTGAGAATTACACTAAAATTAAATTCACCCTGTTTAATTTAATAATTTTTGGGTCATTTTAATAACATTTTAATTGTGATTCTCAATTTCCTGTTAATATCAGTCCTTTTCATTGTCTAGTACAGTTTTTTTTAATCTTCTGGTTACATAGACAGTGTTATTATTAATCCTGGTCTCATTTGGTTAGTTTCTGGTTTCTCCGTCAAGCCTTAGTCACGATTGTGTTTTAGTCCTTTTTAATGACCTGGAAATCATTCGAAATCTTTATTTCTAATAAAAACAATTCATAAATGTTAATAACAGTTAATGGGAAGGTTAATTTTATATACACTGTCAAAGCTGTTCCCCACATTCAAATCAACAACAGGGAATTGACAATTTAAATGTCGCTGTGTAACCTACCTACTTTCAAGCTGTCAACTATCCAAGCTAGTTGTTTTTTGAAAGTAAGTATGTAAATGAAAATAAAATAACTTTGGTAGTTGTCATTTTGAAAGATGTTACCTTCTTTCAATAGAACAACTACCTCAAGGGAATTGACAGGTTGGTAGTCACTACGTTAATTAAAATAAAACAGCTTTGTAAAGTTTTATTTTGAAAGTTGTTACCTCTTTTCAAGCTGTCAACTCCCCAAGGTATTTGTTATTTTGAAAGTGGGTATTTCTATAGAAGAGCTTGGTAAGTTGATAATTTTGAAAGTTGTTACCTACTTTCAAATTAACAACTATCCCAAAAGAAATTGATAATATGAATGTATGTAAGTATAGTAAAAAAACTCAGCTTGGTTAACTATACAGGAAGGACCTTATTTGCAAATTCCGTATTATTATTTTTTTTATTTGTTGCGTTGCGCATATTCCAGTTTTTCATAAATAATCATTGCAAATTAAAACAAAATTCGTTGTTAAACGTTTACGCTATATCTTGTTACGAAAGTTATGAATAAGATCCCAGATTAATTGAAATATCTGACAAACTTGACAGATCATTCATGTTATTTTGACAAAAAAAAAATTTACTGCCAATTTTGACAGATATTGTTCGTAGCTGCCACACCATCTAGTTTAGATAGATAGAAACTACACATAAAAACATAAGTTACAAGCTATCAAAAATAAAACATGTCATTGTGCTTCAAATCAATAAAACACACACTTTTTTAAAGCGTTACTAGTTGCGACCCCTGGTTTTAGCCGCGGTTAGAAAGTAGCCTATGTATTAAACCAGGGAGTCAGCTACCTTCATACCAAATTCCATAATAATCGACCCTACCGTTAGGGTATGAAGCAATAACAAACATACACACTTATACACCCTATATCCCTGTTCCGCGCTGCTGTGTCCAAGATTAGGATAGCCATATTGATAGCCCCAAAGGATAGGATAGGACCCCATTGGATAGCCATATTGATAGGCCCACCCAGGCCTGGATGTAGGCCGCTACGAACCGGTCTTATTGGAGATCTATGGGGGAGGCCTATGTCCAGCAGTGGACGTCCTATGGCTGATGGATGGATTGATAGCCGACTTCTTTTGAGGAGATGACACCTTAAGAAGAAGACACTTTAACACACACTCAAAAAATTTCGCCTTTATAATATTAGTGTGATTAGTTCGTGCAACGAAATTGTTGTAATACAGAATGTCTGTGCTAGCGATGTCTCGCACTCACCTCCAAAACGTGAGCTGACTCTTACTTCCTTAAAACGTGAGTTTGTAAGCACATAAATTTCCCTCAGAAGGCAGCAAATGGGAAACTTGTTAATATTCCAAAATACGTTTTAATTTTTTAGTCACGTTTCGGGTCTAAGCGTATTTTACTTAGGAAAAATGGGTTGAAAACTCGGGTAAATAAGTTAAGAGGGTAAACGGGAGAAAAGTAGAGCTCTAGAGGGCTTTAAGTTTGGGGTATTATTGGCCTTAAAAAATATTTTAAACACCCATGAGTACTTACTAATAATTCTGAACAGACCTAAAAACTATATGAACAATAAAATCGACATTCCAAATGATTTAAAAATGTTAAATGGACTCGATTTCAAAATTCACTGACTGAGTGGCTTCACCATAACTGTTTTTATAGCATTAAGGAATTTTTAAATTTTAGCGTTAAAATAAAATTATAATGAAAAAAGTTTACAACATTAAATATTTGCACGTCTGCATGCAGACAGAATACATTATATACCTAAGACAATAATTTTAAGACCTTTATACCTATGTGACTGTATTAAGCAAATAAACGATTTGATTTGATTTGATTTGATTTGACGGTTTCGTTTAGTGTCCAACAGAGATAACGCTCTACGAAGGTGAAGTTTCTCTTCAAAGGTCGATGTGCAATATACATAATATATCGCCGAGTACTGTAGTTGACTAATCGTACTCTGATTGAGTTTTTTTTAATTATTCTACATTTTTGCAAATGAGCGATGCATGTGTGTGTGTTTTGTTTGTTTTTATCCAAAACAAGTATGTATATGTCTGTAAAACAATAGACTGATTTTTTTAATCAAATCATAATACATAAATGAAACCATTTTCCTCATTATTACTTATTACGCTAAAATAAACAAGAACAGAAAACTTTAATAAAGTTAATAAAGAACACATTGTAGAAGAAATAGGTAAGTGAAG
The DNA here is from genome assembly GCA_911728515.1 of Peribatodes rhomboidaria. Classification (NCBI taxonomy): domain Eukaryota; kingdom Metazoa; phylum Arthropoda; class Insecta; order Lepidoptera; family Geometridae; genus Peribatodes; species Peribatodes rhomboidaria. Next base: position 9,148,324 of record OU452190.1, read on the forward strand.
ATGCAAAAAACATTAGGAAAATTATGCCCCATTTAGTGAGATAGAAAATATGTTTTACAATTATTATGTACATTTTTTTCAGATTTTTCAGATTACTAAGATTACAAAGTCTCAATTTAATACATGTAAGTATATTAAATTAAGTAATTCTTCACGAAAATATGACTTTAGCAGCCGTATTGGATGGAATTGTATGCTTATGATTTTTTCGTGGAAAATACTGAAGTCGACAATCTAAATGAAAAATTTGTATGCGGGAAAGGATTTTTTTCTACACTGATATTATAAAAAGGTAAAGTTTGTTGGTTTTGTACTTAAGGGGTAATCTCTGGAAATACTGGTCTAGCAAGATATCTGATGGTCATGATGGTCTCGTTTTTTTTTCGACGCTTCAGGACTGCGAATCGTATCGCCGCGGAATAAGGTCCATGGTCACGCTGCGTCAAAAGCAAAACGTTACCATCATGGCAACGAAATGTCCTACCGTATCGTACTACACTATCTTCATACGCAATAAAAAAAAAACTTGTAAAAAGATACAATGAATGTCGACTATTTTGAATGTCCATGTGGTGTGTGACATCTATTATTATTTGGACTATTTTGCAAAGCGGACATCTTTTATTTTTTGTGTGACATTGTTGAATTTGTTGAAAGTTGTATTCAAAATCCAATTAGTGATTTGTTGTATTAAAAGTGTAATTCAGTACGTAGTTGTATGCCGAAAGGTGGATTATGGCGTTCAAATGTTTAATTTTTGACATCTGTATTTATGCCGTAAACGCAATGAATAAATGAATTGAAATTGATATTAAAATTGAAGCTGAACAAGCCTTGCCTTAAGCTATGAAACATAAGCGACGCCGCGGGCAATACCTAGCACGTTTGAAAGATGAAAGGCAATGTTAAGGCACGATTGCAAATATGCGACAGAGTTACGTGAAATAGCGACCCAAATGCTCCGTTTTCTGTTACGTATCTCGTCTCGAGAAATGCCTTTAGAATGATAAACAGTTAAAATTAAAAATTGTAACATAAATATTTGGACGCAAAACAAACAAGGAAATTGAGTTTAAATTGAGTGAAGAGAAAGAAAATATTTGCACGAATTTATGTGAAATTCTTCTACTTCGTCTTACCTCGTTTGTTTATGTGAGGTTTCAGGTTTTTGTGACATTATTGAGATGTTAAGGTCTGTTTCGACTTACGTAACATGATGCTATTTTCTAAGACTTTCTTGTGACGTTAGAATGCTAATATCGAGACGTAAGTTTGACTTAGGACCGCGTGATAAATAGACGCTCTGTCTCTGTCATGAATCTCGCTGAATAGCTTTTTATTTATGGTAAAACCAGTTTTATTTCGATATTCAAGACTGAGCGTCGTTCTAGCATGCGGTTCTTAAAGCCCTATTACACTAGTGACCATGTGGGATCTCACAAAAACGTAAAAAATCTCCGCCATTTCGAAAAAAAAAATCCGAAACCTGATTCAACAAAAAAAAAAAATATTGAACCTGCTTACAAAATTTTACGAGAATCGGTTGGGAAATGCGCCTTGTAGGAAGACAGCCGGACAAACATACAAAGCAAAGCATTTTTTCGGAGCTGAAGCCGACACGCATTGCTTGCTGACGCCTACTCAGTCAATTACGCTATTTCTCAGACCTGGCCGCAGGGTCATGGTAGTGTAATAATACACAGGAAGTAGGGGTCCCTAAATTTGACGACTGAGTGGTCACGACGTCCCTGCTTCAGGCAGGGTACACGATAAACAGTAATAATCACTTTACGCCATACGTGGTAGCAAGCTGGCTGTCTCAGTAGAATAAAATTAATAAACTATCGGATCAAGTGATCACATCATGTCACGTCGCGATTTTTAAGTAGGTATATTGCTTAGATGGGCATCGCAGCTTACAAATTAAATAACGAAGAATGACTTGTAAATTTGAAAGTAACGACTAGGTTACGAATTTTTTTTTTTTTTTGAGTGAATAATAAATGAATAATTATAGAAGTTGTTGTAACAGACAAAAAAATGATAAAATGTGCTGAGTAGTGAAAAATAGTAGTGTAACTCCAAAAGTGTCAAGATGTACTGCTGGCTACCAAGACGTCTTATTACCATGATGGTAACGCTGTTTTCGACGCTGCGCAACCATGAACCTTATTGCGTTGTGATACGATTCGTGCAGCTTTGAAAACAAAACGTGACCATCATGGCTTTTAGACGCCATATAGGCCCCAGGACTAGTGCCTCTTTGAACCCATATGCTGTCACCAAGTGCTGACAAAAGTGCCACAATATACGTACTTGTATTCCTACGATACATGCAGTTAAATAACTATGCTCTGATTAGTTTTTCAGAAGGTAGGGTTGTGATCTGAAATTAAAAAAAAAAAACTAAAAAATGTTTGCACGAAAAAAAAATCTTTTAGAGTAAAAATTATAACTAAGGTGCCTGTGCCAAATTTGAAAACGCTTGCTTGTACAAGAGACAATGTCATTATTGGCTGTGATAGACAGGCAGATAAACCTACAGACAAAAGAGTCTCGGAATGCGTTGAACGGAACGGAACCCTAAAAAATCACTCAGAATCCCGTTGCGTAAATATGCATGCGTTTAAATTCACCCAACATGCAAAATTAGTAAATGTATGGCTACATTTAGAAAATGACGTTAAACTTATTCTAAAAAAAAGATTTCTTTTGACGTGACAACGTTTAAAAAAATCGATGAAACCCGGCTTCACGGACGGATAAGGATGACATTGTCCCGTTACGCTTATTATAACGTTCCGATCGGAGCGAGACTGCTACACGAGCGAGCGAAAGGCACGATCGGCTTGAGCGTTCGGCTTGCGCCGCATCTATCTCTCTTCCACTCGATTGGCCTATGCGTCCGAGGAGAAGATTTAATCAATGTTGTTTTATGACGTTGTCACGTTAAACTATCGTCCGTAAACCGACTTTACAGACAACCAGTTTTTTATTACGTGTTCTTTCGTTTGTATTTTTGAGGGCAAAAATAGAGCCTGAACCTTGAACCAGCGAAACTGGAAGCTAAGCATCACTGAAGGTCGATTCCATCTATCCTCTTCTCCTCCATGGCTTTTTCCCTAGGAGTAAAGAATGGAGAAATAACTTCGTCTTGATCAGCTAGTAAGCTCTAAATTTAATTAAAATAATCTTTCCAGGACAAGCCGCTAGGATCATCCTACTGGCTTAAAGATTAAAGCGCAGCAAAGAATTAGTCTGAATGAACCTCGAATACGGAATGAAAATTAATAATTATAGAGTATTTCTTTAAACGAAGAACATATTTTTGGATACCATTGTACTCAGAAGCGATGATAGCCTAGTTGGACAAGGCTCGCCTCTCAAGCCAGAGGGAGCGGGTTCGATCCCAGCCGACGGCACGCACCAATTTGTTCATTATGTGAACATATGTGCGTATTGTATGCCATCTGCTACATGACTGGAGCCCGGTGTATGGCGACAGGCTCGCCCCCTGTAACATTTGGCACTGAATATCGTCTGGCGAAGTGTGGGTGTTGTACACCTCTGCCAGCCCCCTCGGGGGAAAGGCGTGACGATGTTCAGTTCCAAATGTGACAGGGACGTTAACGTGTCCCAGATGACATTAAATACGCACATAATAAGTTTACGCAATGAACAAATTGGTGCGTGCTTTTGGCTGGGTCCGAACCCGCTCCCTCTGGCTTGAGAGGCGAGTATTCTCCGACTAGGCTATCATCGCTTTAAACAATCATTCAACTTCCACGAAATTGTACATTGAGCAGCTGATTTTGTTTTCACGATGTCAGTGTTGATTCTAATAAGAAATGGCCAAATTATGAGTACAATAATATCCTAAAATAAGTTGTCGTTTAAAAAAAACCCCTAACAGACTAGTACTACCGTCTGCTCAACATTAAAAAAAAACTGAAATGAACCTTTTCTTAGAAACGAGATAAAAAGTAAACGAAAGAAAACTAAAACTCATTAAAAGTTAGTTTTTCTTCCCAAAATACCTGAAGTCCGTTTCAATACAAAGACGAGATCTTAGAACAAAGCCATTACCCGCGGAGTTCTAAGACTGAAACTAAAAATAGCTAGTCTAAAATAAAGTTTTCACATTTAAAGTTTGACAATATTTTCTTTTTGCGAAAATGCGAAACTGTAGTGAAGATTTCGCGTCCAAAAGCTTTAAAACTTATGACATCTCATTTCTACGTGAAACAAATTCTGCGAAGTTAATTTTGCGTTGTCTGGTTTTTTTTTTAATAGTTTGAAAGAGTTTTGGCTACTAACTCTTCTCATGATATAAGGCTCGTTCAACTGGCCCGTCTAAAAAGTACAGACATTAAGAAAGTAAGGACATTTATTTTCACTGGGCAAGACGTCTTACCTTTTAACTGACTACGACGAAGCAAAAAGGAGTTTTATGTTTAATAAAAACTCCTTGTATGGATTGAATTAAAACTCTATTCACTTCAATAACACGTGAGCCATCATACGTATTTTTGTTTTAAAAAAAGGAGGGGCCACCTTAACATTTCAAACTGGCGAATTTCCAATCCAAATGTAGCCATACTACACAGTTAGTCAACGAAAACAACACCTCTCAGTCAAAAACTTTAATCAACCATGCAAAGATTCAGTCTGTCACCTGAGGAGAGAACAGCTTCTTCAGGCCGATGATGGTAGCCAGCAGCAGGGCGATCTTGGAGATGAGGAGAGCCTTCCCCACCATGAGGGCCAGACCCTTGAAGGTCAGGGCGCCGAGGAGGCCCAGCTTCATGGCTGCAGCGGCCAGGAACGGACCGAAGTTCTTGTTGCGCTGTCTGCCGGTTTCAACTGCTTTGTGGGGCTTTAAGGAAACATCTGGAAATAGGAAAATGTAGATTGTTAGAAGGGAAAGCAAATGTTCGACTGCTTTTATGTCGTCTAAAGTCATGCTGAAACGACGCTCAAACATTAATCTTGATTCAAAACTGGTTTAAACAATAAATAAATCGAGATTCATAATTGAGCGCGTTTTAGCATACTAGCCTAAAACAATCTAGACGCTCGTCTCTAATACTCGTTTACTAAATTTTTATTTTAATGCTTGTTTGTAATTTTTTTTCCGTAAAGATGAATTTAACGAGACCTGCTCCATAACAAATAATCAAGCCAAGTTTTGTAAAGCTAGCAAGACAGAAATTTACTCATGAAAAAAATATTGAATGGACGGAAGTGAAAGTTCCAATGTCTAATGGGAGAACTCGGCTTTTGGATAATATTAATGTAGGTATGTATAATATATTATGTACTCGTATAATGTAAGTGTGTTTATATGTATATTTATCCAACGTTGTTGTTTTTCGTCACAATTGTTAGATGCAAATATGAGTCTAAACGGTCACGGGGTTGCGGTATTTTTTTATTTTTTTTTAATTCGGAAAGCATGTCCATAATTACAAAACAAAATCTTAAAAACATTTTTACATGCATAAACCTATAGCTAAATTCTAATCTAAAAGCGGGAAAGGTGCCCAGAATGTTAGCAGCATTGCCACGCTGGATGGCAATGCTCAATTTCTGGCCGAAATAAATGCCAGCATTCTGAACACCTGACGCCTCTACCAACCGTTTAGCCAGGTACAAAATAAATTCACATATCACAAATATCAATATAAAATCACATTTAAAAATAAAACAAACACAAAAGAATTAACTAAATTAAAAAAACTGATTAATATTTAAATTGATAATGACCAAAATTGGAATTCATTAAAATTAAATTTACTAACATAAAAATTTAGATTACAATAAAAAGACAAAATAAAAATGTCAAATAAAATTTCTATAGGCACAGCTTTTTGCCCATCATCACATTGGTATTGAGGTGAAGTCTTAATTCAAGACAAACTAATTAGCATCACCCTATTTCATTCTTATTTCTACAGAACTGAGGGTACATTCTATCACGTACGACATTATCGGAGTCCCTGTCTCTCTCGTTAGACAAGTCATAAGAGTAAAAGTGACGAAGGTAATATAATACGCGCCAAAACAGGGCTCCTGTTATTTATTAGGCTAACAAGGACAAAGCGCCAGTATCGGCGAATCGGATACGCGAATCCATTACTTCAGAGCATATTGACAGTGACGTATTCTCTCGTGTCAAGTACCAATTACATGGGAATGTATGTACATTGGCTTGGCGGGAAGTGAGTTTTATTGACGTGTGAGAAATACGTTTATTAGAATGTAAATAGGTAAGCTCATGATCCAAGCAAACAAGGTCTAGCGCATGGATATAATATGTACTAGATTTCATCATCCGAAAATTGATTTTCTTGCAATGCACTGTATTGCAATCTGTACACTTTACATTCGTGTGCTTCGACACGCACGTAATGTGGTTGTGTACATATCCCAATGGACTGGCGTTCCGGGAGTTGACACCCAACTACATCACTCGTCTCTTTCGAACTTGTTGTAAATTATACTTACATATCGATCGACGTCACTGCGTGTCACCCGCGTGATCTTTTTTTTTTATCTCGGAAAGCTTTACCTGGCGGAGTATATTATTATACCACGGGTAAGTTTACTATCTGGCTTGCAGTGTAAATCGGAATGAATCTGATGAATTTTGCACTTACAATGATTTCTGGGAAATGATTACATTCAGTGCACCCAGGCTTTAATTCACCCAGGTGACAGGGTGATATGTGATATGTGTTACTTTTTTTTAAATTACTCCATATTGTTAGCCACTGAGGCCTCTACAGCGTACCGGGCATCAGGCAAGCGCAGATGACGCAGGGCCTTAATAATGCTTCTAACTATGGGCGTCTAACTCAAAGGCATCTCTACGCTACGGCCTCGGCTTGGGCTGTCACCGAGGGAGGGAAGTCGAATTGTACTGGCAGCCGGCAGTAGAAGGGGTTTACTCTAGGGCTCTAATTGGGGCGGTTGAAGCTATAGAGGTAAAGTTAGATTTAAACAATAACACTACCGCCTTGTTTCCTTGGTCGGAAAGTGAGCCTCACCTCTGAAGAACAGGCCAGAAACTGTGGGGAACTTAAGTTATAAAAACTGGTAAGTATTATATTTAAACAAAGTACCTTTCACTAGCAAATGTCTAAGTTAAATGGTTTTTATCACAAATGGTTATCATAATTCAGTATTGTCACGGGAACTAAGAAAAATAAATCAAATAAATAAATAAATTCGGGACACTTCCACACACGGTCGCCTGACACCAAACTAAGCAAAGCTTGTGCTATGGCTGCCAGAGACTGATATACATACTTAGATATTTTTAAATACATACATAAATAGGTATTAACATCCAGACATAGAACAAACACAAATGTTTGCCCTAGGTGGGAATCGAACCCACGCCCCCAAGCTCAGAAGGCAGGTTCACTACCAACTGAGCCACCGAGGCAGTCAAGAGTGTGTGCAAAGATTCATAACTTTCATAAGCATTGGTTATTATTAAAAGATTATTAAAAAATAATTTTTAGTTAATTATTGAAAGATTTAAAACAAAGATACTAACACACAATACGAGCTAAATACGAGGTCAAAATAAACCAACCCGTATATTTAGGTTAAATTAAAAACCACTTAAGAGGGACTATTATTTCAATACAGAAGCGCTTTACTTGTCAAACTTCTGAAAAACGATCAATCAGATTTCGATAAAACGTGATACGAATTAGCGAGTGAAACCATGGATCGTGCCTAGTTCAGGGAACCTACCATGACATAATAATATAAACAAAATAAATTAAAATGTTTATTAATACAAAAATGCTATTTTAATTAGACTATTAATCTTATACCTTTAAATGAGCAATTCTTGTATATATATATATATATATATAATTGGAATCTCGGAATCGGCTCCAACGATTTTCTTACAAATTAGTATATAGGGGGTTCCGGGGGCGATAAATCGATCTAGCTAGGAATCATTTTTAGAAAATATCATTTTATTCGTGTTTTATCGATAATCAATCTCAACTGAAAAATATGACTCTTCCTGACATCTATTGGCGAATAATAATACTACTATTTTTTGTGAGCAACTAATTGCTTTAACGACACAACAGCAGATGGCGTTGTTAAGTAACACGAAGTCAATGAGTGTTTGCTTTGAGGTTAGACTAAAATCAATTGTTTATTATCCAAAAAACACAATTAAAAAATAAAAAAAAAATACCGAGCAAAGCTCGGCCATCCAGGTACTAAATATATAAATTAGAAGAATATCTCAAAGATAAAAACTTAATTGTTAAAGAATAAGCCGGCCCACTCCACATGAGATTGCAATACCCTTATAGGGCCCATTATGGGATACTTAAATTTTAACTTTTAAGATCTTGTGAACTTATGTAACAATTACCATAATGCGCAATAAATACTTTGACTTTGACTTTGAAAACATCGTTACATTACATCATGGTTACGTTTTGTTTTCGCCGTTGCGTGATCACGAATTCTATCGCCGCGCAATCATTTCCATGGCAGCTCGGCGTCGAAAACGAAACGTAACTATCATGGCAATTAGATGCTATGGTAGGCCCCCTGGAAGGCTATTCCTACAATCCAAGGGGGCTATTCCTGCGCGTGAGATGAGATGAGATTTTATCTTGGTCACTCTCACACCCATGACGTTTCAAATGAGAGCAACAAGGATGAAGAAATGTGAGATGAAAATCTCAAATCTCCGAATAGGGCCCCAAGATATTTTCTGGTCTTCGTCTCTCTCGTTCGGAAAGTCATTGGAGTAAAAGTGACCAGCTCTCATCTTACGCGTCAAGATTAAGGGACCTGCACCTCTAGCGTACGCGCGCGACAAAATTCTTCTTGTCACTTTTTGTCATGCGAGAACGAGACAAGGCTATACGTAAACATACGTCTGTCTCGATAAAAAGAGTCGACATACTTCTATCGCATTGCATAGGTAGGTATACTTGACTAAATAATCTTAGTAACATACTAAGATATTCCCTATACCCGGAGATTACCTATATCGTATGATTAACACAAGTTAATCCTAATGACCTAAAGTTTAATCCGATGTACCAACAAAACTAAAGTTTACGGTCTATAGTTTAATCTTTAAGGTCAAACCCCTCTAAGTATAATGCAATATTGATGGCACGACTAAACTAGGTAAAGTGAACACTTAAGTGTCTTTTAAGTGGTTAGTGACAGTTTTAGATCGGGATCAATACAATACTAATAGTGACTCTGTGACCTCGCAGCCGGCGTCTGTTCTCCTCGTAAAGGTCGCATTCCTCAACTGATTCTCATGAAATGTGAGTGAACATGTGAGCAGGTTCGATAAATTATGCAGATTTTTTTTTTGCCGAGTCTATGTTCAGGATTTTTTCAAAATTGCGGAAACATGTTTTTTTTTTTCAAACGCAACCTGTAGAGAAAGACAGAGATCTGGGGGGCTATTCCTACGCGTGAGATGAGATGAGATTTTATCTTGGTCACTCTCACACCTATGTCATTTCAAACGAGAGCAACGAGGACGAAAAAAGGTGAGATGAAAATCTCAAATCTCCGAATAGGGCCCCTGGACACAGGGGTCCGGACAGAGATTCGGACAGAATTCGGACGTACGAAAGCTTTTTGTCAAAACTGAAGCTTTAGACCGCTCCCTCGGTAGACAAATGTAAACGTGGTTTGTTCATTTTATTATTTGTTTGTTTTACGCCTGTACGATCATTATGAAATGTTATATATGTCACAGCCAACTCTTTTAATCAGCCGTTCAATTAACAGCCTAGCCATTTCACTAAATGGCGCCGTTCAACTAGCTTCCTGAATGATTTTCATTAATCAAGAAAATCATCGCAATAAGATGTCATGGTCAAAGTCAAAGTCAACATGTTTTTATTCAATTTAGGTATCAAAGATATACTTATGAACGTCAAAGGTATTTAAATAGACTCGACCGGCCTTGTTCGGATAAAGAGCCTCTACTCAGAAGACCAGGCAAGAAACTGAGGGGCATTATATTTTCAAATAATAAATAAATTACAGTCTCACAAATTTTGGCTTACAACTAGGTAAGGCTACTTGGCGAAAGTGGAAGTCTCCAGACATCTTTGTCTTCTAAATAATTCTTAACCTTATAATATCCCTTTTCATTAGTGTAGTTTTTACATGTGATTTGAATTTTCCCTCAGTGAGCCCTGTTACTGTACGGGCCCGGCAGGCCTAGCATGCGCGCGTGATAAAATTCTTGTCGTCACTTTTTTGTCGTGTGAGAGCGTGACAAGGCGTAACACTAAATACGGCCTTATTATTAAAAACGCTTAATTGTGTGGGCGAGAATGAAATGGGTTATTCCCAACTTAACGCTTTTTCAACGCTCTCTTTAAATGTAAGGTGTATAAGGTGTCAGCTATTAAAACATTTTATTGCCTATGTAAGCATAATATCAGGATTTACGTATCGTGTCTGGAACCCTACAGTGCGGTGGCACCCTTAATATAATCATCTTCAGGCAGATTATTTACACATGTGTGAGTTAATTTAGTTTAAAATAACATTAACTCAACGCGAGCTGGCTCGGTTATAATTACAGCCGCGAATTGTGGCCCTAATCAAGATTATTAATGATGGGAAGTAAGGATGGATCTGTAAGGTTGATATTCGCTGAGGCGAGTAATGGAGATGAAGATGCGTAGTTTAAAGTTTTCTGGTTTAACATTTTGGTTTTATATTATGGTTTGAGGCTTGTTACAGTTGTGCATGATGTTTGGCTAGCAGGTTTTTTAGGGTTCTGTACGCAAAGAGTAAATCGGGACCCTATTTAATAAGACACCGCTGCCCGTCCGCCTGTCTGTGTTTCTGTCTGTCCGTCTGTCCCCACGTCTGTTTTTTGTCGTTTTTATAGATCATGGTACGGAACCCTTCGAGCGCTAGTCCGACTCGCACTTGGGCGGTTTTTGTTATCTAAATATGTATGTAGATAAAATTTTAATTTCTGAGTGCTTTTCCAAAATAATTAAATAATGTATTAAATTTATTTTAAGTATTATGAATACGTTCCATTTTTTTTTTCTAAATCTTTTGACTTGTTAATTGAGAGTTAATGTAGTGTTAACGACTGTATTTTTTGTTGAAATGTTGTAGAAAGGTTCGAAAAAGATCATTAACAACGACTCCCTTGTTTGGGGTGATTATCAGAGTCGATGGCATTAACGTGTTGAAATTCCAAAACAGCTTAAATTTTTGTAGTAGATAGAATCAGGCGTTACTTCGCGGAAGTTGACTGTTACTTTCTCAAATCTCTAATGTATCCCGCTCAAACGCATTGTCCTAGAACAGACATTCAGTAAAGATTAGTGAAAGTACCACTTTTTAAATTCTTATTACTCACCAACGCCAAAACTGGAGTCTCTGTCTTGCTTGCCAGCGATGACCAGGTCTGCGTTTTCCAGGATCCTGTACCGCAGCGACCTGGTGGTGGCGAAGTTCCAGAGCTTGTCCACGATGAGCTGCTGGGCCTGGTCTTCCAGAGACACTCCAGCCCTGGCCAGGCTTTCTGGTTTCACTGGGACGTCTGCTGCGGCGCCGTGGCTGGAAGATGTGAACCAGTTCCACGTTGAGTGTGTGTTTAATGTCATCTGCTATATACGTGGGTTCGATTCCCACCTAGGGCAAACGTTTATGTGGTGAACATTTGTGTTTGTTCTATGTCTGGATGTGATTATCTATTTAAGTATGTATTTAAAAATATCTAAGTATGTATATCAGTCTCTGGCAGCCATAGTACAAGCTTTGCTTAGTTTGGGGTCAGTCGACCAACAACAATTTGTGAAAAACATTGTGTGACAAAGTCCCGAATTGATTTATTTATTTATTTATGTAACTGGAGCCCGGTGTATGGCGACAGGCTCGGCCTCTGTCACATTTGGGAGCGAATATCGTCTGGCGAAGTGTGGCTGTTGTACACCTCTGCCAGCCACTTCGGGGGAAAGGTGTGACGATATGCTATGTTATGTTTCACTGTCATTTCAGACAATGAATGAAAGTGCGAAAAATACTTGTTTGACACATCAACTGAACCGTGATTTACGGAAGTTCGACTGCAGTATTAAAATTTATGGCTATTAAAATTTATAACAAATTACATAAACAGTTAAAAAACATAAAAGATGGGGTCAAATTTATTAAAACGCTAAAATATATGTTGATCAAAAAATGTTTTTTTACTCTTTAATAGAATCAATCTAGTCCGAACAATATTGCCATACTCCATCAGGGTCATTATGTGATACAATTTTATATGATTTACCTTTAAGAACTGCATGTACCATAATGAAAGCAATAAATTATTGAGTATTGAGAATGGAGTGCATTATAGTGCAAATTACCTTTCATCATAAATCAAGACGTCGTCGCTGAGCTGCACAGAGGCAGTCCGCAGCATCCTGTCGACGTACCCGACCAGCTCGAGAGCGATGCAGGACGAGGTCTCCCGCGACACGCATTTGTTGCTCAAGCCATGCTTGAGGTTGTGTTCTGATGGTAGTGCCTGGAAAAAATACCATATACATTTATATAAGTGATAAAAAAGTTGAAGAAGTAAGTTAAGTAGTATCTTAGTATCATTATTGAAAAACTCGACTGCAAAATGCAGCTTTAGACATTTGAAAAGTAAGGCGCTGGCCAGACAGAAAAGGTATAGGGTGAGGACGAGACACGGATGGAGCGGAGACGTCAAAACGAGAAGCGAGACGTCTCGTCTCTGTATGTGTTGCGTGGCGTCTTTTTATTTCATTTTGTATGAAAGTACATTGCAGACGCGTCTGAGTCCCGTCCATATCTCGCCTTCGTCTTACGCCTTTTCTGTCTGGCTTGCTGCTAACTACATGTCAAAATAAAAATCAGTTCAGCTGTTTAATAGTTGCGAGAGAACAAAGGATATAATAATATTATTATGTTTTCCCTATTTTATGTAACTAAAAAAACTGTTTTTTTACTAAACTGTTGCAAAGCCAACAAGAATGCATATGCATGCATTCTTGTTGGCTTTGATCTGCATGTAAGAATGCATGCGCATTCTTACATGCAGGTCAAACACAGCGCTCCTTTATGGCTTTGCCACAGAGTAATATAACAAAATTTAATTATAGTACGCAGTATTATTACACGTTCTGTGTTATAGTATCGCACATCACATTATACCTAAACGTCAGGCGATATGGCAGCCAAATGCCAGTTTATTACAAAATAGGCAAAGATAAAAAAACTTATAGCAACACACTTTACGAGTAACGCCCTTAAAAGTTCACCAAGTGTGACATATTGGAGTCGTTAAAACAAGTCAAAAGAGCCGAAACTCGACAGTTTACTAAATGGATCCACAATTTTATTTTATTTTATTTTACATTTTTATTATTATACAGTGCTATGTACCAAGAATACTAATAAATTAAAATTTATCAGTTTTCGCATATTGAAACAATTTTTTTTTGTTATGCTCATGAGAGTAGAGAAACGTTATTATTATTACACTAAAAATATACGCCGCTGCTTTAAAATATCTGCTTTAAAATTAAGTTATAAGATTCCGCCCGAACAAACACTGCACACATACACTGCAAGTCAATTAAAAGCTTGTAAATTAAAATGAGTTCTTCAAGTTAAGCCAAGTTAAGTTAAGTTCTTAAAATTTCTTCAAGTTAAATCCTTTTTAATACAGATTTTATTGTCCTTATCAAATTGAGTATTGAGGATTGAGAATTGAGATCCTCATTCATTCTTGAAGCCGGATAAAAAAGTAGAAACACAAAATGCCAAACACAATCACGAAATCACTATAGAACAAAAAAACTAGATAATGAACCTTTGCCTTGAAATAAACTCAAAGAACCAGCCTACATTGGTTCGGGCTCCCTATTCCCAGGCGAGCGACTTTATCTTGGTCACGTTCAATCATAAGACTTCTCAAACGAGAGAGACAAGGACCAAATAATATCTCAGGACTCAGAACAGACCCCAATTCAGACGAATCAATAAAGCGGACAAGTGTCCCCAAAGAATAGCTCCAGAAATAAAAGACAGAGCATTAAAAAGTCAAGATATCGTTCATTCTTTGCTGGAATTTCTTAGAAATTTTATTTGCGACGAACCATAGCGCTCAAGGGTGTTTTTCTAGGCTTCCTAGAATGTGGGTTTCTAGGACTTACTTTCAAGTACTGTGGGCGTAGTACAAAACCTATCACAAAATGTTTGGTACGTTACGATAGAAATTTAGTCGAAACTAACAAAATAACAAATAAGTATTTACTCATCGAAATAATATTGAGAAGAAGTGGCATGAGTCTAATTCCTAGTACACAACGCGTGGACCCAATATAACTTGCTACAAGCATCGGAGACTAAACAGCTCCGTTGACAAAATTATGTTACGTGGACATATAATTAACAGAGATAGAGAGACGTACAAAAGACTATGGCGCGAACGAGACAACAATAATTATCACTGTTGCGACTGGTTGCGTTTGTTGGTGACTACGGTGAATTGTGTGCAGCACCTAATTTATGCGGTCCATTTTTTGGTTTTCGTACTGCATCTCCTTTAGCAAAGTATTTACTCCAAAAAAAAAGTAGGATTGTGAGTGACGCATTATGTTCGCACTAGTTGCGGTCCGCGGTTTCACATGCGGTGTAAGAAAAACTGATTTTTTTTTCGGAATGAGTTACTTTATTTGATTTTTTATAGCCCTGACATAGTATATGCAAATATTGCGAATATGAGTAGATAAGGCGTGAATGCCTATTTTTATAAGATAATTAGAAAGGCACTAGAATCAATTGTAATGTTTAAAAAAAACGAATATTATAGCTAAGAAAGCTCTCGATGAAGTCACTGATCAGACAAAAAAACATCAAAATCGGTTAATCCGATTGATAGTTAATGCCACAGACAGACACAAAGTTACACGCGTTAAACTAATGACAACCCTCTATTTTGCGTGGGAGGTTAAAACAATTTTTGAGAGACGTTTCTATGACCAATGAACTCAGAACTTAATGCGTCTTAAGATTTTTTTTAATTTCTCTAAATAACTCAAAACGTTTCAACTTTTGCTCGAAATAATTGTAAACGAAACTTTTTGCTTTATTTCAACAACTTGGTAAGTTAAGTTTCTGAATTAAATTGTTTAGAAATTGTAAGTCACTTTAAGAAGTCAAGTCTCACAAATAATAGAGATTTGGTACTTTCAGTTTAAAAATCTTATACGAAACCAGTTATAAATAAAACACCCATAATAAAATATGAAGTTCCCTCAAAGCTACATAATTATATCATAACATAACGCCAAGCTTTGCCCCTGAAAGGACTGGCAGAGGTGTATCACAACACCCACACTTCGCCGGACAATATTCAGCCCCAAATGTGACCGAGGGCGAGCCTGACACCATATACTGGGCTCCTGTCATGTAGCAGATCACATACAATAACTAATAGCAAACTGCTAGTAAGTAAGTAATGTTATAAATTACTAGCTACGCCCCGCGGTTTCACCCGCGGTCAAAAAGTATCCTATGTGCTATTCTAGACTATAATCTATCTCTGTGCCAAATTTCATCCAGATCTGTTCAGCCGTTCTGGCGTGAAAGAGTAACAAACATCCATCCAACCATCCATCCATCCATTCTTACAATCTTTCGCGTTTATAATACTAGTAACATTTATTGGACAAATGTGTACTACACCCACTGTCCATTTTGTCAAGACAAAAATTGAAGAAGCTCTTCAGTTTCTAAGTTAAGTAAGAAGCTCTCTAGCGACGTATTTTCGGGTATTTTTTTAGTGAAAAGAGTCTTCATTTTGAAACGAACATCCCTTCATCAAAAACCAAAATTCAGTGGAAATCTGTTCGTAATAGCTCATGAAACCTAATTTCTAAGAATGTTTGAGCACCCTTTAGAAATCTGGAATTCGAGAGACGAGATTTCCTTGTGTTTATGATTGTTTGAGATTGGATTTGATTACCTGGTTAAGAGCATACGCGCATTACGCGTGCTTGTTTGCACGATTAACTTTTTAAGCCCCGACGCGAAACAGAAACGTAGTGTTTGTTTGTTTGTTTGGGGCATCATAACTTGCAAACGGAGAAAGCGAATCTAATGTAGTTTTTTTTTTCTGAAATATAACTCCATTCTGAGTGTTTTAGCTACACTTGTTGTTTTTTAACCTCCGAAGTAAAAACGACGGGATGTTATAAATTTGACGTGTCTTTGAGTGTGTGAGCGTGTGTGTATATCTGTGTGGGTGTGTGTGTGTGTGGCATCGTAGCTCCGTCCCTCCTGTATAAAATCGGTGTCGAGGGTATTTTAAATTTATACTTATTCAATCGGGCTTGTTCAATTCAATGTTATAAAATATAGTAGTAGGTTGGGTAAGACATGCAAATGGAACCGCGGAGCGCAGCTGGTGTGTAGAAGTTATACTTAAGGTACCATTCCGCGCCCGACTGTAGACGGCAGCAGCAGACGACGACACTTCTGGTATGTATGTACTCGTATGTGTATGACATACGGTCCGAAGCGAGCGACATGAATCCAGCGGCAGATGCAGCCAGCTTTATGTCGCTCACTGTGATACGTAACTCATACAAATACATACAAACCAGAAGTGACGTCGTCTTCTGTTGCCGTCTCCAGTCGGGTACGGAACGGTAGCTTTAAGGGTCCTAAAGAATAAATCAGTCAAAAGTGACCCCTTACAAATGCGGATATTTTTCATAGCTCTATTTTAGCTTGAGAACGTATTTAGAAAAAAACCAAGAACATAGGGGCGGAGATATTGTTAATTTAATTGTACATGCTAAATTTCATCATAATCTGACAAATGGTTTTCAAGAAATTTGAGAAGTGCGTTTGTATGGAAGTTTCAGAGCGTCACGGGCCTCTTAAGCAACGGCAATGTTTATTAGAACTTCCTACCAAATCATTTAATTAATATATGTTTAGTCATAATTTGGGACGATAATATTCACACAATTGAGTAATAACACGGTTGCTTCCGTTGCTAAAATCACTCTAGAGTTAGATATTGGTTCCGCCTTCAACTCTATAAATATTGAGGTACTGCCTATATTGAGGTCTTGACGTTATCTATTATAGATCTCATAGCTATATATGATAGTTTAGACTTTGGAAGTATAGGAAATAATAGATAGGTAAATTAATTTATTATAAATCTTAACTTGAACAACTTTCGTAATCAAATTTTTTATTGTTTTGGTAGTACAGTGAAACTTGGTTAAGTGGGACCTGGATAAGTGAGAAACCTCCATAACTGGAACTCATGCTGAGGTCCCAACACTTTGGCACTGAATTACCTCTGTTAGTGGGACGAAGTAAGCCTCTATATCTGGGATTTGTTCTTTCGATTTATCATCATACTCGTAGTTACCTCTATAACTGAGACAGCGAGTAAATTTTATATGCATAAACCTCTGTAACTGAGTTTTTTTTTTTTTATTAAAACTCATTTACATACATAACACGTTATTTTATTTAATGATCGCACCTGTATAACTCGAATAACATGTATTCTCACCTCTATTAATGGAACCCTCTGTAAATGAGACAGATATTTATTTATACCTGTATATCTGAGACACTGGGTAAGTGGAATACCTGTATAAGTGAAACGACATTGCAGGTCCCTTGATGTCACACTTAACCAGGTTTCACTGTACCTAATGTAATGTTGACTACTCAAATTATATGAAGACCGCGGATTCCGCGACGCTTTAAATTTTCCGTCAAACGCGCTTGTCAAATTTCTTGGAAACCATTTATCAGATTTTGATGAAGTTTGGCATGTACAATTAAATGAACTTTAGCTCCGTCCCTATGTTTTTGGTTTTTTTGTCTACGTCATAATTAAAAAAAAAAACATAAAACAAGGGACATTTACAAAATACGACTAAAAAAATGGCTCATTGAGCAAGCTTTTATTTTAATTCTTAATATTTTTATTTTAGTTCTGTGTTCTTGTGTTGTGTAATTTTTGAATTTGACATTTTTGCTGTATTATTTTATTATACATTGATTGTTTTATAAAAAAAAAAAGATGAAGTAGCTAAAGACCTGCGAGAACTGGAAAATGATGCCTGGCATGAACTAGCTCAAAACAGAGAAGAATGGCGCGTCTTAGTATCGGAGGCCAAGACACGGTTTGGGTCGCTGCGCCAGTAAGTAAGTAAGTAAGTGATTGTATTATTATTTAAATTGACATGTAAAATTACATTTTATGAATAAAATGAATATGAATATGAGTACATTTTTAAAAAAGTAAGAATGATTAGAGAAATGCAAAAGTCATAAGAAATTTTTGAAATCGCACTTTTTCACTCTGTAGATAACTTTAGAGACTCGTCAGTATCATTACTTGCTCTCTTCGCTCGTAGTCTTCTTCTAGACAAAATGTCTGTAGAAAACCTTTAGCCAATGCGAAGTTAAACATGGACATAGCAAATATGGTCACACATAATAATAATAATAAGTTTATTATTAGACTGCCTCGGTGGCTCAGTTGGTAGTGAACCTGCCTTCTGATCTTGGGGGCGTGGGTTCGATTCCCACCTAGGGCAAACATTAATGTGATGAACATTTGTGTTTGTTCTATGTCTGGGTGTTAATATGTATTTAAGTATGTATTTAAAAATATCTAAGTATGTATATCAGTCCCTGGCAGCCATAGTACAAGCTTTGCTTAGTTTGGGGTCAGGCGACCGTGTGTGGAAGTGTCCGAATTTATTTATTTAATTTCAAGTTACAAAAAATAGAGATACATACTTCTGCGGACTATTTTTAAGCTAACAAAGCTTGTGCTAAGAACCCCCGCTCTTTCTTATTAAAGTTTTTTTTTTTTTTTATCTAGAATAGGTCGACGTTTGACCACCAACTCGCCTGATGTTAAGCGACATTGTGGTCTAAGATGGAGCACGACGACCTAGAAGGTATTTATTCACTCTAGCCTTGAAGATACCCAGGTTAAGTTAGTCGGGAATACAGACGATGGCAAGGTGTTCCATACCCTAGCGGTATTAGGAAGGTGGAGGCAAACCGTTTAGTACGAGTTGGTGAAATGTCGACTAAGTAGGGATGGTACGTATGCGTTGTCCGACTTGTTCTGTTGTAAAAAGGGGAAGAAGGGATTAGGTCATGCAGTTCCAACGCACACTCGCCGAAATGCAGCCTGTAAAAAATAGCCAAACACGCCAAAAGTACATCATTTGTTTATGTATACACATGTCGTTTCCTTAAACACCGTGTCGTGCTCTTAAGTTCTATTACTGTACATTTTAAAGAAAGGTAAATAAATATTATTCTTTCTTTTCTTTCTTTCTTTCTTTTTTATACTTCCATTATCTTGATAGGCATCATTGCCCATGAAAAAACATTAAATCCATTTCAAACCGACACCTCAAATATATCACAAGAAAACCCCTCATAAAAAACCAAACGAAAACGTATGAAGGAAATAAACAAAACATAAGCATTTATCACTGGAACTGATACAAGGAAAATACGATAAAATACGAGAATAAACGAGAAAGTACGAGAAAATGTATCAACAAGCCCGTAATTTACTAAACAGGACCTCATTAAGGAATAGCGTGCCATTTCCGGTGATTCTTGGAATAATTTTGTTATTATGTTCCTTAATCAGAATCTGCCTAATTATGTTTGTAATGTGGTTTTATTTAGGCTCTAATAATAATATGTTTATCATGATTTTCCTTTCTAGCAAGGTTTCATAGACCCTACTCATTACATCCGTCATGTACGCGGCAAGCAAAATGCTCGAGGCGAGATATATGGACACACAATAAGATAAATAAGTAAAAAATATACATAACATTTCGTCACGCCTTTCCCCCGAGGGGGCTGGCAAAGGTGTAATACAACACCCACACTTCGACGTAAGATATTCAGTCCCAAATGTGACAGGAGGCGAGCCTGTCGCCATACAGCCATGTAGCAGATGACATACAATACTCACATAATGTTCACACAAATATAGATAAAAAACAAGATAGAAAAATACCTATAGAAACCCAGTAAACAGTAACAATCGAAAATGTTTGAAACGCACTAAGCGTTTCAAGTCAACTTTTCTTGTAAGCACTGCAGAGGTGTGGAACTCGTTGCCTGCGTCTGTCTTTCCACCTAAATACAATCCGGGGGTGTTTAAGAGTAAAGTGAATAGGTATCTCCTAGGCAAGCGTGTTACACCTTCGATCACGTCGACGCTTCCCGTCAGGCGAGTCAGTGGTCAAAGGCATGCCTAGTCTGTTGTAAAAAAAAAAAAAAACAAATGCCGTTAAATTGGTGCCAGAAACGGCATCGTACGACGATTCGTATGGACGTAATATCTTTACATTTAAAAACAATTTGTGGAACAGATTTTAACAATCAACCAATCATCCAACTTTTACAGGAAAAACATTTTTAACTAACCACGAAAAGCCTACAGACAGACATAATTACTTTTGATTTTATAATTGGTATGTGCAAGTAAAGGTGCAAATCGCGGTCTTATCGCTTGCAAGCGATCTCTTTCAGACAACTTTTGGATGGAATAAGAACATAACCGAAGAAGTATTAGGGTTTAAGGCTCAAAGTCGCAATGAAATTTTGCACAAATATCATCGTAATGTACCTATTAGTAACTATGAATAATTAGGTCAAAGTAATTTGATTACCCAAAACGAGATAGCACGAATTCGTCTTACCGATAATAAAGCCTTAATCTTAAAAGACAGATTATCTGGATCTAGGCACAAAACAGATTGGCTATTACATTTCTAATTTGGTCCATTCATACCGGCTTAGTAAGACCTAGGTAATCAAGAAACAGCGTCAATCTTCAATCACATCTAGGTACAGTTCTAGCCAAATGGATTGAGACATTTTTTTAAAATATTTTCAAAGAAAACTCTAGATGCTAATACAGACCAACATATCGTCACGCCTTTCCCCCGAAGGAGCTGACAGCGGTGTACAACACCCATACTTCACCGACGATATTCTTATTTTTTGCCGTGATTATTTTTTTCCTCGCGAAACGCATAGCGTCTCCGTTTCTGCTTGAATAAAAATGCTTTCGTGCTCTGTACTTCCGGCGAATGTTTTTTTTGGATGGCAAACAAGCAAACGGCCTGCCTGATGGCAAACGGTAACCGCCTTGATGCCCGGCTGTCCTCTTCAACAGGTTGCATTTCTCTAACGATTCTCGTGAAATTTTGTGAGCAGGTTCAATGATTAAATGGATTGATTGTATGTGTAAAATTTTCAACACCCACTCACATTTCGCCGGACGATATTCAGTCCCAAACGTGACAGGGGCGAGCCACTATACACCGGGCTCCAGTCATCTAGCAGATGACATACAATACGCACATATGTACACGCAATGAACAAATTGGTGCGTGCCGTGTCGGCTGGGTTCGAAACCGCTCCCTCTGGCTTCAAAGGCGGGCCTTCTCCAACTAGGCTATCATCGCTATTCACACACATACATTTGAAACCGAATATCGTCCGGCGAAATGTGGGTGTTGTATTACACCTCTGCCAGCCCACTTCAGGGAAAGGCTTGACGATATGTATGTAAAATGTTTACGCTTCTGTAAAAAAATGCAATTAAAGTAAGATTTACAGCCTTATTCCAATCAGCTTCAACTACGAGTATATTATCGATTACAATCGTATTGGGTCAGTATCGACTCGATCTCGAGACCGCAATAAGGTGAAACCAATCAAGACGGAACAAAGACATCGATTGATCGCACTCTCTCATTTCTCCTAACAATCTCATGGCGAGGTGTTCTCAATAGTAATTAACTTAAGAGGGCCGCGACGCTCTGAAATTTCCATACAAACGCGCTACTCGAATTTCTTGAAAAGCATTTGTCAGATTATGATGAAATTTAGTTTAGACAATTATATTAACAATATCTCCGCCCCTATGTTCTTGGCTTTTTTTAAAAACGTTCTCAAGCTAAAATAGAGCTATGAAAAATATCCGCATTTTGAAGGAGTCACTTTTGACTGATTTATTTAATAGGTAGACAAAGCAAATCCAAAATTGCATTACACAGGGAGGTTTTCTACATCATTAGCTGTTAAATGAATTGCTTGTTAAATGAAACAAGGGAAATTCTTAGTTATTCAAGAATGATTACAGAAGTGCAAAAGTCATAAAAAAATTGAAATTGCACATTGTCACTCTGTAGGTAAGTTTAGAGGCTCGTCAGTATCATTACTCTCTCTCTTCACTCGTCTTCTTCTTCTAGACGAAATGGCGATAGAATACCTTAAGCCAACGCGAAGTTAATCTAGGTCGCCTAGGTCCTGGTGTCCAGGGCATCGCTTCAGAGGTGAGAAGAGGGGCAAAGCCCCTGAGATGGGTCCGGCTGCGGACAGCGGTGGGGTGGGGTTACGGAGAATTTGAGAGCGGTCCCGTGATCCCGCCTCTGCCGACGAGGATGGACACCGTGGGGGTTTAATCGGTATGGGTGCCCTTCTGGCACCGAATCCGACATACCCCGGGGCGTAGCGGGGATGTGTAAACGCATTCCTCCAAGAAAAAAAAAAAAATGTCGCCTAGGTCGAAATTAGTTAGGTCACCGGTTAACCTAATCAACCGATCATCATGAAATTTTGTATACATGTTGTCAGGGATACAGAAAAGGACATAGGGTACTTCTTAACCCGAAAAAATCAACGGTTCCTGTAGGACCGCGGGTGAAACCGCGGGGCGCAGCTAGTTATGTAAACAGTTTACGAGTGCGTAAATTAGAGTTATCTCAAGAAAAATGGTTGGTTAGTTAAATTCATAGAAATGGGATAATTTCCTACCTACTCATTTTTTCGGATTCAATAGATAAAGGAAAATATACCAAAGTTAGCAAAGCGTGGGTTCTCTTTTTATAGTATTTTATAAATAGGTAGGTTGTGTTTATTTTTAAATGACTCTCAAAAGCGACTGACTTCCGTTTTTTTTTTTCTCATAGATAAGGCATTACACTGTCTTTTTTTTTCGAATAAACATACAGACTAACATAGAACCTTCCTATGTTCGTCTGTAGGTACCTATTGTTCTTCTACATTACGCATTAATTTTATTACTAGTTTAAAACGACAAGACGTGTAACGCCTTATAAATATCTACGAGAAAGGACCATCGATGTCATGCTATTAGCCATAAAGTAGGCTACTAGCTGCCAATTTTTACTGACAACATGTAGAAAACTGGCATTATTTAACCGACTTCCAAAGAAGCGAAAGTTCGATGTTTATCTGCGTGTCTTTTTTCAGGGATTCTTCAGCACCAGCTCGGCTTAATGGTTTATAATTTTTAATGGTAAAATGAGATCAGCGCCTACATTTTTTTTTTGCCGTTTGTAACGGTATTCATCGTAAATAAAACACAGATCAGAATAAGTTACTCGATTACACTTTAGAGAACTAATCTGGCTATTTATACTTATTAATCATAAAAAAAATGCGTTGTAATCGCTGAAAATTTAACAGAACTACGCTCAAACCGCTTCTTTTAAAAATATACCTTTTTTTCAAATTGAGAATGATTTTCAAGATTCCGCTGACAAATTTTGGTTGTTTTTTCTACCAGCTGTATTTTTTTACACCTGATCATCACAAATATCACAATTCTTCATATCAAACTAGGCGCGAACAAAATACTTGTTTTCGTTGATTTCGTGTCATACCGGGCCTTAAGTATGGTGTCACCAGCGATATAGTATTTTTTTTGTTAAACCAAAAGCTGAAATACACATTTTATTATGGCGATAAGTAGGTGAAGTGTTGGCATGGGGGCCAATTCACATTATTTCCAACGAAGCCAGAGGCGTAGATTTTTACGATAATTGTACTGCTTATTTATATTAGAATTTCAACTGGGCGGGCCAATTGGGTAATTTTGGCCCGTGTTTGGTATTTTGGGGGTGATTCCTTGTTAATTAGTTTTTTGTCACGTAATTTTACAAAGTTCTTTCTCACTGCAAACATTAATTTAGTTTAAGTATAAACATTTTGGTGTACAGTACGGCTTGTAAACATACATATCGTCACACGTTTCCCCTAAAGAGGCTGGTATAGGTGTATAACCCAAACCAACATACCCACACTTCGTCGGACGATATTCAGTCCCAAATGTGAAGGCGAGCCTGTCGCCCCCAGTTTTAAGGCGATTGATAACAAATATACCAGCGCGGTATATATTGCGCATAGAACGCATATATAACCGCGGGTAGCACGGTTAAAAAGTATTGTTTAGTATTAAATAGTGCTATTCCCGAATATGTCTATTTCTGTGCTCCATTTCATTCAGATTCGTTCAGCTGTTCTGGCATGATTGAGTAACAAATATCCATTCATCCATCCATCCGTCCAAACATTCATGTGATGATGTGATGATGTGATTGGATTAAAGTTTATGATCCTATCTGACAGAAAGCTTAAAGCTTTCGTATGTGTGCGTTTTTCAATTCCAAATTTGAATACCCGTCGAAAAAATAAATTGTTTGACTATATTATCCAGTTTTTTTTGGCGATAGTGGATCCCCTTGTCACACTCCTTTTTTTTTTAAACTAAATTGTAACATTGTGACAGGTATAGTTTTTTTTAAAGCCAAGAAGCACGATTTTGCACGCTATATCGCTAAATATAATATAATAAATTAATTAATAAGAGCTATGTAACATCGGATCATAATTAATACATTTATAACATATTACATAACTTTGGATTATATTAACCGTAAACGTTTCAGTTAGGAAATCTATCAGCAAAATATAATTAATTAAAATAATACTTCCTCGTGATCGTATTCCTTCAAAATAATGACGCATTTCCTTAACATTTTTCCTCAACCATTAAATTTAATAAAGATGTTGATTAATATCAAGTCTATCAATTTTACAGAATCAGTAAGTAATTAATGAATAGCAATAAGAACCGATCAAGACAAATCAATTTGCATTTTTGCTTTTTTCTATTCAGGTGGGTTTCTTAATTTTGTTTAGAATTATTAAAGGTTGTGTATAGGTAAAGAAGGCCCGCCTCTCAAGCCTGAATAAGCAGGTTCGATTCCAGCCAACGGCACGCACCAATTTGTTAATTTATGTGCGTATTGTATGGCATCTGCTACATGAATGGAGCCCGGTGTATGGCGACAGGGTCTTACCGGTTACATTTTGGGACTGAATATCGTCCGGCGAAGTGTAGGTGTCGTAATACACCTCTGCCAGCCCCTTCGGAGGAAAGACGGGACGATATGGGTATAGGTATCTAGGTAGATACATATTTACGGCTAAGTGCATACTTAGCTTACTAGCTTGTCCCCGCGGGACCTAAACTTACTTTTTTAAACCGCGTTTAAAAATTGGGAAATAATTTATTTATGGGTGGCGTACTAACAATAAGAGAGGCCTATGCTCTTAGGGTATAGTCCCCTAAGTCTATAGTCTTGTGGCTCTGTTGGCTGGGTTTTTTTTGTCGAGACAGATTTTATATTTTTTTCAAAATGGCGGAGATATCAAAATTCTGTGTAATTTTCGAATCTACTAACAAAATTTCGAAAGAATTTAAGATGATAATGCGACTTAAAGAGGAAGACAGAGACCTGGACAGAGATCCGAAAATAGATCCGAACATAGATCTAGACAGAATTCGGACATACGAAAGCATTTTTGTCGAAACTGAAGCATAGACGCTTCGCTTGCTAGCGCTCGCTAGGTCAACTAAAGTTGGATAGCCTCAGAACTGATTATCGAGTGAAAAACACAAAACACTGGACCTATTCTAACAACAATTCCTAACACCTAGTGACGTCAATCGATGCTTAAGCAAGACCGAAATATGTCATTTGACAATAGCTTGAAAGAGACGGATGACGATGACGAGTGACGTCATTACGTGTTTGCTCCCGGAATGTTAGACCTTGTTTTTTTTAATCATGTTGAAGTAGGTACTTGTTATCATTGCTTAAGAGGAAACACAAGGGTCGTTTTTCCATACAAACATAGTCCCCTGTTTTCTCACTGGATAATACCGGTAGAGTCATGTATTTTTTCTGAGTATCTATGGTTACTATAAGCATGCTCCTATGATTTCTTTTTTTTCATAAATTAATTATTAAAAAAGATACAAACGTTCAAAAACTTAAAAAAATGGCCGGTTTTTCCGCTGAATTCAAACACCCAGAAACCAAATTTGGCTAGACTAAATCAAAAAATTAAAACATAGGAACACAGTTCAAGCCACAGATCTAGGATGTAAAAGATCGACAGTGACAATTCGATAGTGATACAAAAAAACATTTGCGCATGCGTGAGTAAATTAGTGTTGTGAAAAGTACTTATTAATTTATCGATTGACCAAAAATGGTCCTCCGGGTGCTTGTCGATAAATATAATCTTTCGCATACCAATTGAGTTGTTTTTTGTTCCAAATATAACACCGCTGCTGAGCTAAAATGAATATTAATCACTAAACGGGTGTTAAGCTAGGCGGAAGAGTTAGATATCAGTGTCACCTTGTATCTAAATTAACATAAGAAAAGTAAATAATAAGATCAACATAATACTATCCTAGTAATTCGCTTCCAATTGTGACCCTTGACCAATTTTACTCGTATACGGATTAGGATAAGTAATGATACTTATCTCATTGGTTTTGTACATTTATTTATAATTTACATATATATTATTTAATTAACTTAAATATAATTAAATTAGACTTGGATGTAAGACACCCAAAATGTGTAAATTGAATTAAAAATGATGATCAGAAATTGAAGGTACATACTTATATTTAATACAAAAATGTTTTACGCCTCATCATTCAGTACAAACTCGGAAGAATGTCAATTAACTTTAGATGGCATTGATTCAAAAATGTATGCTTTGTTTATGTATTGCACCAATCGCCTACCTAATGAACTTTGATTAAAACTATCGATAATAATGACTTCATCTTTTTATCCATCTCTAGTGAAAATCGAGCGTAAACTAACTAATATTTTAATGCTGAATTTCATCACCAATTCTGCTTTCATCTAGGAAATATAGATGTTACGAAGAAACGACAACAACATACCGCTGGTAAATCGGTTTTTGGAACCAATTTATGTTATGTTTTAGACAAAATTTAGACAAAAACATCACAATGGAATTTTCATATTTACCCATGAAACGACAAATTTTGTGGGTTACATCTTGGATTCACATCACAATTGCTAAACTCACAAGATGACATAACTGCATTTAGTTACAATTGCTCTCTTTTGAGTCTATTTATAATTATTTTGGTAAAAATATAAATCATAGGAATTTCCGCGTGTTCCCAGGTGGCGCGCTGTCATTAATGACAAAAGAATTATTGACTAACATTTTATTTGTAGGCGACCTCTTTCTCTCTTGTGGAGTTTACATTTCGATGGAGACTTCTCTGTCCCACGCTTCGTTGGTCTTTTGCGAAGCAAAAAAAATCTTAGGTCTGTGGTTCAAGCCTTATTTTAATTTTTAATAAAAAAAGTACTTAAATCAGTTAAGTTTTAGAGAAGGAATCAGGTGACTACGAATCAATGACTTTTTGTGATTTTAATAGGTATTTTCAGTCCAAGCTGCAGTTGGCTCAACGGCACTTGTTCGGGCACTGCGCGACAGCAGTAGATTTAAGAAATACCAATTTTTCATTTCTCTACGCCTTGATGTTTCCTCTTGAACTCACCATTTAAAATGGAAGCAAGTATGTCAATTTGAAGCGTAGAATTTGCTTTAAAACGGGCATCCGGTTACCAAGAAAGTGTTCTCATTACTGCACCCGAGCTCGTCACCCTACACTCGCGTATCAATTATACTTACGTGGAAAGTAGAAAACTGGCTCAGGGGCGTGTGTTGACGCTTACACGCCACAGTAATTAGTCAAAAGTAACCTACGCATTATATCGTGTGAAATTGAAGCTATGGTTTTAAATTTCTGAGAAAAGGAAACATTAGCTTGTCGCCTCGCTGCTGTATACTCGTTCTCCCTTAGCAATAAACGTTGTATAGTCTTGTAATAGTTACACAGTCTTTTGTCTTTTTCGATCAAGTTCAACAATTGTGATGAAAGAAAAAGACAAAACACAGTTAAACTGTTCCTAGGTTATACAAGCGTTTTTGCTATGGAAGGAAGGGTGTATTTTTAAACGACGGATATCATTTTACTAACTACAATCAATATAGCTAACTTTTATCATGGGGCCAACCCTAAAAAACCCCAAAAAATCATTTATTCTAAAAGTTTGAATGATCGTCATCAAAATGTAAGAACAGCTGTTTTTTTTCTCGATTGCAGGGTTGGCCCAATAGTGAAGTTATTAAGTATAGCCCTTATTGATGTGTAGGTTACAATAACTTTCTAGACTATGTCCATCGTTCCAAAATACACGATGTGGAATATACCCGACTGCAACTACATATGATTACAACATGAAGCGCTTTAAGAAGAGTGTCCACTGTCTACCAGTTTCCCAAGGCACAACTGGATTGCTTGGTTGTGTCATTGGGAAAATATTTTTCCCTTTGACACACCTGTGGGACACAATTCAAATAATTTTAGCCGAAACTTAACTGAGCCGTTGATCTTGCGTTTATCATAAAAAATCAGACGAGCATTGGCTCAGCAGCACTATCTTTTCACACACGTATCACCGGCAGCCCAGCTGGCACGTTTGTAAAACATTTAAAATCCGATTTTTATGACAAACGAAACCTCAATAATTCAGTTAAGCATCGGCTAAGGTTAGTTGAATTGTCCTCCTGGTTGTGCCAAGCAGTTGAGCCAAGGGGAAGTTGCTGTCTACAAATTCATGTCTGAATTTCAAAAGCACCGCTGGTGTTACAGGTGTCAATACGGACGCGGCGGTTATTTACTGTTTACCACCAGCCGGGGCATCTGTTTGTTTGCCATTTTCTTTAAAAAAACCGCTTATATTAGGAAAGTTTTTAGTGAGACGGCTAGTGTGTTCGTTTGTTACTTCCTATCACATAATTAAATGATTAAGTTCGTTCAAAAAAATGGTTACCCTTCAAATTAGGTTTTCAAGCAAAAATAAAATTTGATGACCAGTTTTTATCTTCTGGGTTCTGTAAAAATGATGGTCCGTCGGAAAAGACTGCTCTTACTCGACAGCTCGTTAAAAACATTCAAATTAATTTAACTCTGCAGTTAATAATAAAAACAATAAAAACCTTCAAAAGAATCCAACAGTAAAAAGGTTTACACTTACTTTAATAAACTCTTAACAATCTCGTAAAGGGTGAAACATTTTAAAGTCATGAAAATATGCTCGTCAAAGGTTAATTTCTTTTGCTTCAGTAAGTTTAATAGTGTTGTTGCGGTAAATCTATCGATAATTTTATATATGTATGTAAAATCGAAATCTATAAAAGTAGCCACAAAACTTTTAGGTACGCGTACCACTACCTACTGGTCGAAAGTTCAAGCTCGATAAATTCATTGGCCACTATATCTGTGTATTATACAGTTAGACGAGAATTTTCGATCAAACGACTGAAAAATTATTTATACTTACCTAATTTACTGGAAATAGATCCTTAATTCAGGAAAAGCAATATTTAAACTAAATTAAAATTTATGGAATCCACTAATTTACCAATATTTATTACGTAGTCTAAGAGCACAGAAAGCATAGAAATTATTTATGAACTAGCTGCGCCTCTAATATTAATCCAGGTTATTCCTGAACTACCTCCATATCGGAAATTGATATGAACAATCACAATCTGTCCATCCGTTAGAGAGTCAAGAAGTAACAAGCAATATAAATAGGACTAACGAACAAATTTTACGTTTTGCGTAATATTTTATAAGAATACTACTTGTGTAAGAAACTACTATAAATAATTAATTAACTGCTCAATTTTATCGATAGCTAAGAAAAATATCGATAGTTCTACATCACTACATCAGCGTTGAAGTCTAATAAAATGTTAATACTCTTAAAAGCACTTCGGTAACCGTTAACTGCTTCAACTTATAAAGTTTGGAGGAGGAAAAGTTGGAATAAAATTAAATTTCTTCGAAATTCAAGTACGAGAAGCACCTATTTTGTTTTGAAGTCAAGAAGACATTTTGGTTTGAAATTTCATATTCATTTTTAATAGTCTAAATTTTTGGTAGAATAAATATATAATCCTACTATCCTTCCTACTAATATTATAAACGCGAGAGTTTGTAAGAATGGATGGATGGATGGTTGGATGGATATTTGTTACTCTTTCATGCCAGAACGGCTAAACAGATATCGATGAACTTTGGCATAGAGATAGATTATAGTCTAGAATAGCACATAGGATACTTTTTAACCGCGATTGAAACCGAGGGGTGCAGCTACACATGAAGTCATTTAATACTCTTTTTAACGGTTTTCACCTGTATGTGTTTGTGTTTATTTCTTATTCTTATCAAACCTTGCAACATATTTTCATATAACAGTGGTATGCAAATCCAACCCAAGGAACTAACCCCTTAACAATAAACGTTGTACAGCCTCGGAGTGTTTCGAACACAGTGTTTTGTCTTTTTGTTTTTTTTACATTTTTGAACTCGATCGAAACAGACAAAAGACTGTGTAGCTATTCCGAGGCTATACAACGTTTATTGCTAAGGGGGTAAGAGTTTAGAGATGGGTAGAGTAAGGCATTCATACTAAGCCCCCAAAAATGCCCCTTAGTTACTTGCTTGTTCTTCTGAGTAGTGGCTCTAATTCGAACAAGGCGTTTGAGTCCGTTTAATTTCTTTGACGTTCATAAATGATGGTATCTTCTATACCCAATTGCATAAATACATTTTGACTTTAACTTTAACCACTGGCCTCTATCCTTGAAGCGTGAGATGCTTCTCGGTCACTTTCACTCTTATGGCTTTTGAAACGAGAGAGACAGTGACAAAATATCCCAACTTGTAAGAATAGCCTTTCAGATTATCTTCCTACCCTCATTTTACTAATGCAATCGCTACATTATGGATGTTTCCTCCATTCGTATTTATCACTCGTCACATCTAAATTCCCTTTCATTCACGTCGCCTATTTCACGCGGTTCATCCATACTTTCTTTGGTCGTCCTTAATCGTTATCAACATTCACACTTATATTCATCGTAGTTTATAAGGGAATTCAACTTTAATAAAATACTACATACACATAGTCATTGAGAGATTTATTTAAAGAAATAAATATTTTAACTTTACCTTCTTTATATTATATCTTTGAAAATATTATGCACGTTCGCAAAAATCTACATAAATTTAAATTGAACAGTGACTATCACAATTATAACACTAGAAATAAGGATAGGATAGCTGTACAGAGATTTAGACTGACTAAGTCAAGAAAGTCATTTTTAGGCAACTGCGTTAGTTTTTACAATAAAATCCCGAAAAATATAACAGGGCTCACCGAGGGAAAATTCAAATCACATGTAAAAACTACATTAATGAAAAGAGGATATTATAAGGTTAAGAATTATTTAGAAGATAAAGATGTCTGGAGCCTTCCACTTCCGCCAAGTAGCCACTAATATTTATAGATATTACCTAGTTGTAAGCCAAAATTTGTGAGACTAATTTATTTATTATTTGAAAAAATAATGCCCCTCAGTTTCTTGCCTGTTCTTCTGAGTAGAGGCTTTTTATCCGAACAAGGCGGTCGAGTCTATTTAAATAACTTTGACGTTCATAAGTGTATCTTTGATACCTAAATTGAATAAAAACATTTTGACTTTGACTTTGACATTGCATTCAGCGTAAGTTCAGTTACTTGAAATTTTGTAAGCAGGTTTGGTAATTATCTAGATTTTTTTTGCCAAGTATTTTTTTTTTTTTTTTTCAAAATTGTGGAGATCTGATCACGTCGAATCTACTCACAAAATTTCACGAGAACCGGTTGAGGAATGCGATCTATAGAGGAAGACAGAGATCCGGACATACGAAAGAATTTTTGTCAAAGCTGTAGCAGAGACGCTTCGCTAACGCTCGCTGGGTCAATTATATTTATAACGGAAGAGAAGACCAGACGAAGGCCGCGAGGTCTCCAGCTCAGAGACACTAGTAAATCTGTACACTCTTTACGTAAAAGAAACTTAACGAAAAAATTTCCAATGAAATTCATAGGAAATTTCATGCTCTACGATTCAGTTGCCACCATTTTTAATGTATCATTGACCATTAACTTTATATTTAACAAAAACCATGTTGCAGAAAGTTTGGAGCGCTATAATTAAAAACCTATGCGTTACACAAAAAAAATCAATTAAAAAAGATAGGAAATATTATTATCTATAATAATGATTTCTGCAATTTTTGTCGTTCGATGCGCGGTTCGCGAGATATTTGATAAAACGCGTTTTTCAAGATGGCGGCTGACGCAGGAGCGCCACCCCGGCGCCAACTTGGATTTACATTCCGGGGACACCCCTGAACATATTCCAAAAAAAATAAAAATACCTGGTCCCGTACATTGCATTATGAACATACTTTTTTTGCTGCGGCTCTTGGCCTATTATAACAAACAAACCACACACAGACACACACAACACACAAACGTCAAACTTATACCACCCTCTCGTTTTCGCGTCAGGGGTTAAAAACATTTTTCTCAGACAGAATTACAGTTTTTGTTCATACCTAAACTACTACGTACTAAATTAATTTAATCTAGTTATAAATTCCCGATTTTCATTTCCTCTAAGACAATAAAAACCATGATTAATGAACCTAAATCGACTTAGTATTTAGGAAGAAAGATTTAATTTATCATCTAACTAAAAACAAGTTAATTTATCAAATATTACATAGTACTTTGAAAAAGTAAAGACATTCTGATGATTGACTTACGAAGTTAAAATATCTAGTCTTTCGTAGCTTTTATTAAAATATCTTAGTGTAAATTAATTGTGACTAAAATAAGTTTTTCCCATCGAAGTAATATAAAGAAGAAGCGGTACGAGTCTGATTTCTAGTACACAGCGCGTGGACCGAATACAACAAGAAGCAAACAGGCGCTACATAGCTCCGTTGACAGTATTATCGTATCGTGTTTCAATAACAAAAATAGAGAGACGTACAAGAGAGTAGCGAGAACGAGACAACTATAATTGTCACGGTTGCGACTGGTTGCGTTTGTTTGTGACTACGGTGAATTGTGTGCATGCACCTAATTTATGCGGTCCATGATTAAGTTTTCGTACCGGATCTCCTTTATTTTTAATCAAAGGTTTTGCCTAAAATTACGACCAAACCAATTTTAGTTGTTCTCCAAACTTATCGTCTTTGTCATGGATTGAATTCTAATTTGAAGAGACAGATGAGTAAATTATTTATGTTGTTAGTCTGAACTGTGACCTTATAATATAATTTAACTTTATATAGTATGATATCTATTTATAGCTAGTTGCGCCTTGCGGTGTTACTCGCAGCCACACATTAGCCTATGTAATAATCCGGTGTATAAGCTACCTCCTTACTAAATTTCATTAAAATGTCCATACGTTTGTGAATAAAGAAGTAACAAACAAGACACACAAATACACAAACTATCGCATTATAAATAAAAGTAGGATATTTTTTACAGCCTTGACCGCTTTTGCTCAAATTGGAATTTTGGAAAGAGTTAGATTATCCTATCCTAATCCTAATCCTAATCCTAATCCTAATCCTACTAATATTATAAACGCGAAAGTTTGTAAGAATGGATGTTTGTTACTCTTTCACGTAAAAACTACTGAATGGATTTTAATGAAACTTTACAATAATATAGCTTATACATCAGAATAACACATAGGCTACAATTTATAAAGATATTGTGTGAATTGACCAAAATATAACGAAAAGTTTCAAGTAAAGGGCGGTCCGACGCACGGCAGGTGAGGAGGGGGAAGAAGTCACTCATCGCTGCGCGCGACCCGAACGCGGGCAGACGCGTGGGGGCAGACGTTGTTGACGGTTGTGTCTGTTTTACGAATTTTCAAGGCACTAGCAATTTGTTAAAAACGCATTGTATTTAAAGTAATATAGACCCAAAGTTAAATATTGGCAGGATATTTTTTTGTGAGGAGTTTGGGGTGGAGCACGTACAAAAATATACATCATTTTTATTTTTTATTATCATAGATAGGTTACTTACCTGTTAGTTACGAGTATGAAGAATTTCTTCGTTTTTACTTAAATAACATTAGATAGGTTTTAGGTAGGTAAGTAATTGGTCCTTTTTTGGTTGTTTTGGTTCATTTATAATAATGTAAATAAACATATCATCACGCCTTTCTCCCGAGGGGGCTGGCAGAGGTGTACAACACCCACACTTCGCCGGACGATATTCAGTCCCAAATGTGACAGGGGGCGAGCCTGTCGCCATACACCGGGCTCCAGTCATGTAGCAGATGACATAATAACACAGCAGCAATAATAATCCTACTAATATTATAAACGCGAATGTTTGTATGTTTGGATGGATGTTTGTTACTCTTTCACGTAAAACTACTGAATGGAATTTTTTTTTAAACTTAATAGGCTTGCGTTTGGCCAGTACTCCATGCACGACCGAACCTGTGCCTTAATGACAGCAACTGTTCCGGCGTGAAGTACCGTCGCACCTTCGAGAGGATACCCAGCTTTTTAGCAGCTAATTGAGCCTTAGACTCAATATAGGAGCCGAAGTTGAGGGTCGAAGTCAAAGAAACGCCTTAAAGCTCCAGGCTGTTATTAATCGGGATGGATACACCTCGAAAAGTAGGACCCAGTTCGAATGGCCTCCTTTTTGCGGAAAGCAGACACGCCTGGGTTTTAGCCGCGTTGAACTTGACCAGGTTGGCGTCACCTCAACTGGAGACTGCCTGGAGGGACAAGTTCAAGCGCTCGACCATGTCAGCCCTTAGAGACCGGATTTGAGACCCACTAGACTGTGCGCTAGACTTATTGCTTTCCACAACAGGGCTGTCATCTGCATACCCAAAGATACCGGACTTAAGCAGATCATTAATGTGCACCAGGAAGAGTGTCGCAGAGAGCACGGATCCCTGAGGAACCCCGGCATTTATATTCAGTCGATCAGACGAGCAACCGTCAACGACAACTCGAATGGATCGGCCCCTCAGAAAATCCGAAATCCACGCAACAAACCTAGCGGTCAAGCCAAACGAAGTGAGCTTGCTGATAAGACTGTCATGCCAAACCCTGTCAAAAGCTTTGGAGATGATTTTAATTAAACTTTACAATAATATAGCTTATACATCAGAATAACACAAAGGCTACCATTTATAAAGATATTGTGTAAATTGTCCAAAATATGACGATTAGAGTCAAGTAAGTATGATAAAATCTACCATCAGCGAGCTATTCTGGCGTGCGCTGGAAAAACCGCTAGAGTTACGAGTACACATGTGTAATGTATGATGGAAATATTCATCTTAAATAGGCCTACAAAAAAGTCCGCCGCGGTATATATCTATATCTTATGCGTAAGCCATTATAGTGATCACACTAATATTAAAAAGGACAAAGTTTGTGATCGTTCATCTTCGCGCTCAAACTGCTGGACCAATTTTGACAAAATTCAGTATAGAAGTAGCTGACACCCTTGATTAGAACATAGGCTACTTTTTATCCCGGAAAATTTAACTGTTCGCGTGGGCTAAAAAATGCGTCTAAAACGTATAAACCACTATAGATTTACACGTTTTGGACGCATTTTTGTTTTTTATACACATTTTTTGATCCCTTAAAAATATAGTGTTCCCGTGGGATGAGCAAGGAATTTAAAAAAAGTGTTACTCATATACGCTTTTTTAAAGTAGATTTAATTTGACGTTTTGAACGCACTTTTTCATAAATAGGTACCTACAATTTCTTATTATTTCCTAAAAGTATAGTGTTCCCGCGGGATGAGCAAGGAAACACGTATATTAATTAATTACTATAAAGTACAATAGTATTAATTACTATAAAGGCGAAAGTTTGTGAGTGTGTGTGTTTGTTACTTCTTCACGCTCAAACGGCTGGATCAATTTTAATGAAACTTAGTGTGGAAATAGCTGACATCCTGGATTGGTACATAGGCTACTTTTTATCCCGTAAAAATATAGTGTTCCCGTGGCATCCCACGGGATCATCAGCTCTTCAGCAAGAAATCTAAATATATGAATTTGTTACTCTTTTAAACCCGAAATAATATTATAAATGCGAAAGTTTGGATGGATATTTGTTACTCAATCACGCCAGAATGGCTGAACGGATCTGGATAAAATTTGGCACAGATATAGCTCACGTCCTGGACATAGGCTATAATTCACACTCAACAATAGTCAAAATTTCCGTTTTAAATGGTAATGTTTTTGTTTACCTAGCCTGATACCTTCTATTACCTTCAGCTTCGTCTAGCCCGGCAAACCAAAAGCATCCGTGAAGTAAATGCAAGCTGCGGTGTCGTTTGAGCTGTGTAAAACCGCACGCGAATTGAACGTGGTGATCTGTCACGCAAGTTTTTCTAGGGAATACCTTTTACCTATTGACCCCGGGGGCAGGCTGGGTAGATATGTGGGAAGCTCGCCAGAGGCAGCATACCCACTAAAACCCCTAAAAACCTTAAAAACCCTAGGGTATTCCACCTCGGCGCAAAATATCGGAGCTACGGGAACGCTCTCATAGACGACCACGGCCCCCGCAGCGCTAGCCCCTTTGGGCACCTCCCCGAGCTCTTCCTCGCCTGTGTCGAACACCAGACACATCGTCATCATCATCTACCTTGCTCGACCGGTGAGCGCCTGACATCCTAACTAATATTATAATGCGAAAGTGAGTTTATTCGTTTGTTTGTATGTTTGTAACGCTTTCACGTCTCAACTACTCAATCGTCTTGAAATTTTGCATTCATGTTGTCTGGGGTACAGAAAAGGACATAGGGACATACTTTTATTCCCGAAAAAATAAACAGTTCCTGTGGGACCGCGGGTGAAACCGCGGGGCGCAGCTAGTAATATTATAAACGCGAAAGTTTGTATGTTTGGATGAATGGATGGATGTTTGTTACTCTTTCAAGTAAAAACTACTTAATGGATCTTAATGAAACTTTACAATAATATAGCTTATACATCAGAATAACACATAGGCTACAATTTATAAAGATATTGTATGAATTGTCCAAAATATGACGATTAGTGTCAAGTAAGTAAGTAGGAAAAAATCTACCATCTGCGAGCTATTCTGGCGTGCGCTGGCAAAACCGCTAGAGTTACACATAATATGTAATGTATGATGGAAACGTTTATCCTACTTAATATAATAAACGCGAAAGTTTGTAAGAATGGATGGATGGATGTTTGTTACTCTTTCACGCCAGAACGGCTGAACAGATCTGGATGAAATTTGGAATAGAGATAGATTATAGTCTAGAATAGCACATAGGATACTTTTTAACCGCGGGTGAAACCGCAGGGCGCAGCTAGTCTTAAATTCACAAATAATTCACACTCTACAATAATCAAAATTTCCGTTTTAAATGGTGATTTTTTTGTTTACCTTGCCTGATACCTTCTATTACTTTCAGCTTCATCTAGCCCGGCAAAACAAAAGCCTCCGTGGCCCCCGGAGCGCTAGCCCCTTTGGGCACCTCCCCGAGCCTATGCTCTTCCTCGCCTGTGTCGAACACCAGACACATCGTCATCATGATCTATCTTGCTCGACCGGTGAGCGCCAGACATCCTAACTAATAAATATTATAAATGCGAAAGTGAGTTTGTTTGTAACGCTTTTAAGTCTCTACTACTCAACCAATTGTCTTGAAATTTTGCATACATGTTGTCTGGGGTACAGAAAAGGACATAGGGTACTTTTAATCCCGAATTTAAAATAAACAGTTCCTGTGGGACCGCGGGTAACCGCGGGGCGCAGCTAGTTTTTCTATAAATGCTGGCAAATCTATCCACCCGCCGCCTCCTCAATTTTTGACCCAAGTTTTCGCCCACAATGAAAGTAGTAAAATGATCTGAAAGTAGAATACCATAATGACATTCATTAACGTGACACTTGAGGATACGATTAAATTTGTAATTTTTGGTTGTATGAGTGTACCCATAGGTAGGGTCAACTGGGGCAAATGCGTCTGTGGAGCAATTGCGTCTTTCGAGAATTACTGACAAACCCTTCAAAAATAAGGCAATGCATGTACCTATGAAGCGACTTGCAAGTAGAAGAAGCGAAAGATGTGTACCAGGATCGTAGCAAGTGGAGAGAAGTGGTCTAAGCCAACCTCTACGGGAAAAAGCGTGCCTATTATTTATGAATGGATCTACTCTACAGGCTAAAGACTTTGTTAGCATGTTTCTTAAAGATACGATTGTTATTTATTACCTCCGAGCGTTAGACACGGCATCAATAAATCACTAAGTGACAACGCTCATAATTTACTTTCAAATCGCTCGTCAAACTTATCAACCGTGAATCACACCACATTGTGAAGTAATGAAATCTCATTACAGAAAATTGCAGCACGCAACGACAGTACAAGAAAAACGCTTTCTGACTCCTGGCGATAATTGGTGATATACTTATCGTTAACTAGCTTTGCTTTGCGGTTTTAGCCGCTATTTTCTTGCCTTTTACTACTACTGTCTCTGTGAATGACCACGCAAAAACGTAAAAAAGTCAAGAATCGACAAAAAATATTCTCTAACCTGCTCACCATACTTCACGAGGATTGACTGAGAAATGTGACCACCACACACCAAATAAACGCCACCGGACAGACGCTGGACATGCATAAGCATTTTTTGCAAAGCTGAAGCGTCTCTGCGCTTTG
Organism: Peribatodes rhomboidaria; assembly: GCA_911728515.1. NCBI lineage: Eukaryota > Metazoa > Arthropoda > Insecta > Lepidoptera > Geometridae > Peribatodes > Peribatodes rhomboidaria. The sequence goes on from OU452190.1 coordinate 9,187,275, forward strand.
CCTTTAACGTTCAATCGATTTAATTAATAAGCAACAGAATATTTATTTAAAAACCGTTAGGGGACTCACGGCGTCAAATACTAAGCCTCTGACACTGCCTTTGCTCGCATTGCGTCATATTTTTTTATTATTTCCATAAAAAGTGTCGCGGATTATCGTGGACATAAATAAGTATCGTGGATTATCGTTACCATAAAAGCTGTCACGCACGTTGACCATTACACACTTTTGCATTTGGAAAATTAGAATGACGTCAAAATTGAATAATTTGAGGTTATAATAAAAAAACATGGGACAATTTTATGGAGGTTTAATTGAACAATTATAAGGTCCAATGGCGAACGAAAAGTATAATGGGGAGATAAGAAAATAATGGATGAATAAAATTAGGATGAGGAAAAAGGAAATGGAATTAAAAGGAATTAAATAAAGGTTAGGAAAGGTAAATGTATTGCAGGGAACTTAGAAAGGCGACAATTTTCTCCCTAGGTTGGTATGTTGAAGCTTTTATGTAATCACGTGCGAAAAGCAAGGTTGCTCGGTAGGTAAGCCGATTGCAAAACGGAAACCCTTTTACGAATTTGTACGCTTTTCAGGAAATTACTTCAAGCCGTGTTTTGATGTTCACTTATTTTGATGGTCGAATATTTTCCTGTCAGCAAATTGTATAAGCTTTTAACTACTTATTACTTTTTAATCGAGCGAAAGTGAGGTCTGAGTAGTCAGTCTACTAGGAATAATCTAAAAAGTAAAGCTAAAAAACCGACTTCCTTTCCTGTAATTCGTCATCCATGTAATCAATTTTTAGATATTTTAAAAACTGCTTGGCCGATTTCAATAAAATTCATACCTCTAAAATATGATCTCACAAACTGAAAAAGAATATTTAAAATCGATTCACCCAGTCAAAAGTTATGAGGTAAAAAAAAGGTAAAAATAAAAAGAACACACAGTCGAATTGAGACCTTCCTCCTTTTTGAAGTCGGTCGAAAATCGGCATTTGTTTGTCTAACGATAACTTGAGTATCTTTAATCCAATATATTATCTGCTTTTTTTATAGCTTACATTCTTAGTTACACTGTGCTGTGCACTGTTTATTGATTAAAAAAAATATATATGTATATGGTCATCTGGGTTAAATGCGTCTGTGGGGCAATTACGTCTTTCGAGAATTACTGACAAATCCTTTACAAATTAGGCGCTACCTATATTTTTTTTATCTTTAGTTGCAATAATCTGTACAAGATGGCTTTAGTTGCCTAATTTTTGTGAAGAGTTTGTCAGTAATTCTCGAAAGACGCAATTGCCCCACAGACGCATTTGCCCTCGTTGACCCCACGTGAAATTTTGTAGACTTGTTATTTTTGTGAAGCGATGATAGCCTAGTTGGAGAAGGCTGGCGTCTCAAACTAGAGGGAGCGGGTTAGAATCCAAGCGACGGCACGCACCAATTTGTTCATTATGTGAACATATATATGTTTGTATGTACGTATTGTATGTTATCTGCTATATGACTGGAGCCCGGTGTGTGACGACAGGCTCGCATCCTGTCACTTTTGGGAATGAAAATCGTCCGGCGAAGTATGGGTGTTGTATTACACCCCCTTCGGAGGAAAGGCGAAGCAAATCAAAAATCTCTTTACTTAGACAGGTTGTCTAAAACATTAGCTTTTAAATGAGTTCATAATATAAGGGAAATTCTTAGTTATTTAAGAATGATTACAGAAGTGCAAAAGTCATAAAAAAAATTGAAATTGCACTAAGTCACTCTATAGGTAACTCTATAGGTATCATTACTTGCTCTCTTCGCTCGTAGTCTTCTTCTAGATGAAATGGCTGTAGAAAACCTTAAGCCAATGCGAAGTTAGTCTAAAGTGGTCGCCGGACTCTTAAAACGCTGACGTGGTACTATACTGGTTTAAGAGTCCGGCGACCTAACTAATTTCGTCCTAGGCGACCTAGACTAACTTCGCATTGGCTTAAGGTATTCTATAGCCATTTCGTCTAGAAGAAGAAGACGAGCGAAAAGAGCGAGTAATGATACTGACGAGCCTCTAAAGTTGCCTACAGAGTGACAAAGTGCAATTTCAATTTTTTTTATGATTTTTGCACCACCGTAATCATTCTTAAGTAACTAATAATTTCCCTTGTATTATGGATTCATTTATCAGCTAATGATGTAGACAACCTCCCTATGTAATGGAATTTATGATTTGTTTTGTCTATCTATTGAATAAATCAGTCAAAAGTGACCCCTTAAAAATGCGGATTTTTTCATACCTCTATTTTCGCTTGAGAACGTTTTAAAAAAAAAACAAAAACATAGGGGCGGAGATATTGTTAATTTAATTGTACATGCTAAATTTCATCATAATCTGACAAACGGTTTTCAAGAAATTTGAGTAGTGCGTTTGTATGGAAATTTCAGAGCGTCGCGGCCCTCTTAATGTAGTGGTTTATTGACAATGGACAAATTGTACCCTATCTCCCTTACAAGTTGCTGCAATATGCAAATCATGAACTAAATCAACACTAAAACTGCAGCAGCGCCCTAAATCTAGCCACGCGGCAGCGTGTCAAGCCAAGATCAAGCAAAGAAACTGGCTAGCCAGCGCCGAGTGTAATATAATATTACACAAAACACTTGGTGCCACTTTTGACTCTTCTATGACTCAAAACTCTTTATATCACTATACTAAAATAAGCAATAAAAGAAGCGATGGCAGCCTAGTTGGGAGAAGGTCCGCCTCTCAAGCCAGAGGGAGCGGGTTCGAACCCAGCCGACGGCATTATTCTTATATTTTTTTATATTTAGAATAGGTCGGCGTTTGACCCCCAACTCGCCTGATGTTAAGCGACGTTGTGGTCTAAGATGGAGCACGACGACCTAGAAGGTACTTCTTCACTCTAGCCTTGAATTTTTATAGAGTGAAGAAGTACACAGACGGCAGTTGAGTGAGGCGCTAGAAGTGCGCTACTGCTCAGACCCGTCTTCGGAACGATTACACCGGACTACATCCCGAAACACGGCTAGGTCATTTTAGGCATGCACCAATTTGTCCATTTTGTGAACATACTCGTATGTGCGTATTGTGTGTCATCTGCTACATGACTGGAGCCCCGTGTTTGGCGACAGGCTCGCCCCCTGTCACATTTCGGGACTGAAAATCGTCCAGCGAAGTATGGGTGTTGTATTACACCTCTGCCAGCCCCCTCGGGGGAAAGGCGTGACGATATGTATGTACTAAAATAAGAAATCACCACAAACTGTAATAAACTAAGTATAAGGCTGTCACTCGCAACATGCCACACTGAATAGAGATTAGGACCTACCCTTAAGCACAGAATAACTAATAGTCTTAAAGTAAGTACAACTAGTGGCTTTGTGAGCTGTTGACCTCGCGGCCGACATCTGTCTCCTCTACAGGTAAAAAAAAAAAAAAAAAAACGTATCGGCGTCATTTTGATAAATATCCAAAAACTGCCCTGACAAAAAAAACTGTAGAATTATTGAACCTACTCAAAAATTTCAATCGGTTAAGAAAAACGACATGTGGCCCTATTCGGAGATTTGAGATTCTCATCTCAACATTTTGCGTCCTTGTTGCTCTAGTTTAAAATGTCATAGGTGTGAGAGTGACCAAGATAAAATCTCATCTCATCTCACGCGCAGGAATAGCCCCCCTGTAGATGAAGACAGAGATCCGGAATTCGAACAGCTGACAGCATTTTTGTCTAAGCTGGAGCATGGACGATTCACTCGCTCATGCTCACTCGGTCGATTATTTTTTTTACTAAGACTTAATATAGATTGAAATGTTGTAACCTGCGAGTTTGCAATGAACATTGGAGGATATTTTTCTAGTAAAAAATTATCAAGTATCTCTTATTAAAATCTTCAAAGTTTTAAGTCTTCAAGACGCTGAATTTCCAGTAAGTTCTTAAGTTCTTTAAACTTAGCTTTGAGGGATTTTAAGTGGGTATTTGATGGGTGTTGAAAACTATGGATTTTGGGTCAGCATAGTGACAGCAAGCAAACGAAGCGCGGTCAAAAATGACCGTATACTAAAGCGCAGTATAAACAACTAAGTTATCTAAGCAATGAAAATAGATATTACATAAATACTGATTTAAATAAATTAGTTGCCATAAATTAAGGACAATACAAGTAAAATCCAGCCAAAGGCACGCAGAAATTTGTTTATTGTGTAAACATTATTAAGTACGTAAATGCGTGTTTAAATGTCTGCTACATAACTGGAGTCCCGTGAATGGTAAAAAGCTCGCCCCTTGTCACATTTGGGGCTAAATATCGTTCGGCGAAATATAGATGGCGACAGGTATAGCGAGTAAAATTAGATGTGTAATTTTTTTGGGATACTAAGTAGTTTTATTTCTTCATCCAAAATGAGTAAGCATATTCGTGAATATTGTACTAACTCTACATCCATGTGATTGTAAATCTATAGGTTCTCAATTATATTCTGGCATAAAAGAAATCGGAAGGGATGGAAGCTTTCCAAATCCTAACAGAATTTACTTTTGAGTTTTCGAAAGTCCAATCCTAATGGCTACGAAATCTTTTTGACTTTTTATCCAGACTTAAGTTTTGTTGAATAAGAACTCATTTGTACCAACTTATTTGGTTTAGAGAATGTAGGTCTGATAACTGCATTATGAATACTATGATTACTTTATGAAATTATTACTGAGGACTACATTTCCAAAGGAAATCTTTGCTTAGTGATAGCATAGTATAAAATTATGGAATTATAGGCTGTTGTGAAAGTTTAAGTCATAATTAATGTATCTAAGTGCGGTGATTACTTAGACTCTAAAATATTTGTCTCTGATTGATTGTAGAGGGCCATTTTGGTTTAGTTTAAGAGTTTGAATTTGAGCTGGCTCTTTGCTTAAAGAATTTAGGTACTCATTATAGTTTCAATTCTGTTTTGAGTAATTTTTTATTACGGAAGGACGTACGCAAGTCATGTTTTTTACTTACAAAATAAAAAAAAGTGTAAGTAGATATCCAAAATTGATCTTAATCTGAATCTATCGATAAAAATTGTGAATCTACCTACATCTACAGTTATACATTTTAAATAGGTAAAGTTTGTGTGTTTGTACCTTAATGTGTAGACTGATTTTCATCTTTGACTAAAATGAAAGCTACAAAGTCAGTTTACGTAATCAGTAAATGCCTTAGTCCTAAAAAAATAGTGACAAACACAAACGGTAAAACTTATCGATAGTTCTGCGTACTCACTTCATTGTCGATTCCACTGCACCTCACGATACCGATCAGCAAAACCGAAAACAGAACTGCGCTCTTCATTTTTATCTTATTTTTATTCGCTAATCGTCACAACACTGGCACTGATTGTGTTTTAATCGATTATATTATCGATATTGGGTATAATTAATAGTGATGCACCGGTACACTGATGGTTATTATGGCAAATGCAGAAGTGTATAACGGTATACAGTTTTATATGACAATGGTTGAATGCACACGCAGTGGGGCTTGGCAAGATACGTGTGTGACGATGCGGTCGATGTGGTTGTTTGTTTGTACCAAGTATAATTTGCTCTAGATGTAATTTTTTTAAAGCTATGCTAGCTTAGATGGAAGGCCCGCCTCGCAAGCCAGAGGAAGCAGGTTTAATCCCAGCCGACGGCACGCACCAATTTGGTCATTGTGTGAACATATGTGCGTATTGTATGTCATCTGCTACATGTATATAGCCCGGTGTATGGCGACAGGCTCGCCCCTGTTATTTTTGGGACTGAATATCGTCCGGCGAAGTGTGAGTGTTGTATTACACCTCTGCCAGCCTCGGGAAAATCGTGACGATATGTTATGTAACATGTTATTTCCTAAGCTTACTGAATGTCACTGTATTCATTGAAAAACGCGATATTAGGGTCTAAAGTTTACTGAAGAAGAGACAAACTATTTTTACGATCAAAATTCTTCTTAAAAGAGTTAGGTAACATTGAGTTAAAAAGTTCCTATCTGCTATCTATTGAAGATGAAGAGTTAGAATACTTTTTTGCAATGTGTCAAATCAATTAAGCTACCTTACTCAACTTCACTCATTTGCTGGACGCTCATGTGTCGATCGTGTGTTCGGTAGTATTATTCGCGAAATTATAATTATCGAAATGTACATACTTACTACGAAACACAAAGGTTTATGTGATTTTTAACGTGTCACAGTGCGAAACATCGTAGCTGAGAGTGGCACTGTACCACAAAGTGCCATTCTTAAATGTGTCATTACAATGCACTGCAGTGTTTGCTTCGTCATCTCTAGTACATAATTATTATATTATTATAGTACCCCAATGTAAAACGATTGAGTTTTTCATCACGTCTCAACAATCTATTAATGTCCAAATTAAATAAACTTCAGTAATTCAGGCCAGTCCTGATAATAAACTAGTGTAGAATATATTCTGCAGGCGTTCGTCTTCAATCTCGCAGAACGATTAGATTGTTCATTCTATTTATTAAGAAACGTATTAAAATTATTAAAATCGTTCGTGTGTTTAAATATTTCATTTCACTTTCATTTTCAGTGGAGATAATTTTATCAACTAATGGTTTCTAATGCTTAATGTCCCAACGTTAAATCGTGTTAAGAGATTTGAAACAATTATATGTCTGGGTGAGTTGAATTCATGAAAGTGTCAAATCATTTTTGTGGTTTGAAAATATGAAATTACTGTGAAATATTATATTTTGGGAATTCAAATATTTTATTCAAATAATTAATCTGTGTAAGACTTACCGAGTTCGTTATAGCTCTTTTGCCTGCGGCTTTGCTTGCATTTCATAGACCTATGTCATTCAGGGATAATGTAGCTTTTTAATGGTGAAAATATGATTAAAATCTGATGCGTGGTATGTACCGTTTTCAAACCTCGTTTTCGAGTTTATTCGTTACAAACATACAAAGTATAAAACAAAATAAATCTTTCTTTTTTAAAATATTAGTGTAGGTAGATGTAGATAGTGTAGACAGAATACATTAAGTTTCCACTTTTTTCGAGCGAGCGAGCAATAACGAGCGAAGCGGTTCAGCTGCGACAAAAATGTTTTTGTATGTCCGATTTCTGTCCGGATCTCCCTCTGGATCTCTGTCCAGTGGGGCTATTCCTACGCGTGAGATGAGATGAGATTTTATCTTGACCACTCTCACACCTACGACGTATCAAACGAGAGCAACAAAGATGAAAAAAGGTAAGATGAAAATTTCAAAGCTCCGAATAGGGCCACAGATCTCTGTCTAAAAAATATTTTTTATGAAATAAAATCTGTATAATTATCGAACCTGGGACCTGGACCTGGGAATTCGGAGATTTGAAATTCTCATCTCATATTCTTTCGTCCTTGTTGCTCTCATTTAAAATGTCATAGGTGTGAGAGAGACATCTCATCTCATCTCACGCGCAGGAATAGCCCCCCTGCTCACAAAGTTTCAAGAGTATCGGTTCAGGAATGCGACTAGTAGAAGAAGACAAACATCAGCCGCAAGGTCTACAGCTCATAGAGCTACTTGTATTTTATTTTTCAACCCCCAACGCAAAAAGAAGGGCGATCATCAGAGTTTAATCGCAGAATAAGTAATAGTTGATTTAACGTGTGTACCTATCTGTCTGATGAATGTATTTAGCTCCCAAGCAGATACATCGATTCTGATAAAGTTTTTTTTTAGTTTTCAAGGTGGCCTAATAAAAAAAAATAACATGATTATGACGACATGTTTTTTGATCTAGAGATACTTGCTACGATTCTGACATGCATCTTTCGCTTCTTCTACTTCGATGAGTCTTTTCTACAAATAAAAATGTTTGTCGGTCACGGATACTTTTGGCCTGTTCTTTCTTCAAAAGGTCTTCCATTTGATCGTGATACGCTGTCTGGTGTGGAATAAATTGCTTTCATTCTTAGATAAATATTTTACTATTTCAAGCTTCAATCATTATTTAAAGGAGAAACGGTACCAAAACCTATAAATGGTCCGCAAAAATTAGGTGCTGGGGCCCTATTCGGAGATAGGACTTTTTCATCTCGATCTCGATTCCTAGAACTCGAGGGAGAATCTCCTAAAAACAAACCATGTGGTATTCTCAAACAAGCATGAGATGAGATGGGCTTTTCTCACTCAAATTACGTTCCATTTTACTCGACTGTGCTTGCTAAAAACCGGTAAAATCGATAAAACGTATTTCGGGACCATTCTGCTCATTAAATGCATACAATAATTAAATATCGATATGTTTAATCAAATGAACTAATATTATGATAATTATTACAAGTTATAAAAGTGAGAAGAATAAAATATAACATTTTCATTCCATATAGGATTTGTGGGGAACGAAACGCACTTAGCCAAATAAGTCATTGTTTTGTTTACAAATAGAGGTTATTAAAATCTAAAAATCTTTCCGTCATCACGCCCACAAAAACTATCACGATTAACAACATTAAACACTTAATAGGAACTACTAAGGCTTTCGTTTGTCGTTAAACCCAATGGAATGGAAGATCGGTTTGGAAGTTTTTTCCGAATCAATCGCCCCTATGTACTAATAACATAAGACCTTCAAAATAATCTAACAGGGTTAATAAAGTGACGCCAGGATACTTGTGGAGATAATTGTAAGTATTAAGTACTTTCTTATCACTATATATGACCACATAATTTGTAAATAACCAAGGTTAACTTAACCTAAAAGTCACAAACTTTTTCTTGTTTATAAATTGAAAAATGTTACAGGTACCTACTGCGTAATTTATGCCGTTCGAGCCTAACACCTACCAACAAACAAGTCATCCAAGGACTCGTACGTGACTAATGGTTTCCAAGTAGGCTTTAGAAACCTGACTGTGGATGAGCTAAACAGCAATCACAACCACTATCAACAACAAATCTGTGGACTTAGTTACATAATTTGTATGAACAAAAAAATTGAATTTTCTTAGACCCAGTAAGTAAGTATCTGAGAAATCACACTTTACACTAAATTTTAAAAAGGCAAAAGTTTGAATGGAAGTACATATGTATATATTAGATAGATGATGGCTGTTCTGAATTAAATTTGGCACAGAGATAAAGATAGATACTATAGGAATAATCTGGATAAGCACATTTATACATATATATCAAGTAGCTGCGCCCCGCAGTTTCACCTGCGGTCCTGCAGAACCATTATCTCTATCATCCTCTTCATTGTCTTATCATCGTCCTTTTCTGTACCTCTGACATTGTGTATGCAAAATTTCATGATGATAGATTGAGTAGTTGAGGTGTGACAGCAGAACAAACAAACAAATTCATTTTTAAATTATTAGTTAGGATATCTATATTGCCAATCTACCTACCTTACACTCTGCATTAGGTAATATACTTACTAGCTGATCTCTGTACCTATAGCTATACTTCATACCCAGTGCGGTGAAGCTCAGCTCTCAGCTTCTTACATTTAGTGCTTTGCAATGAGGTTCGGCTAACGGACTATACAAACTAATATTACATAGAGAGTTTTAGGCAAGACAATCTAGCCATTCCCTAGTGATGTGCTTGCCAACAAAGGACAAATTGACTTTTATCTAAGTAGTATACCGTTCACTTTGGGAAAAATTATAATCATTTCCTATATTTTCCCATAAATCTGTCCAGTATGTCCTAAACAAGATAATTTAAATCAGTCATGTAATGCAGAGCAAAAGTAAAATATAATGTTTGATACATTAAGTAACATTGTGATTTTTTGTTTGCAGATTGAATTGTGATGGAAACCTGCACTGCTACTTAAATTCAAGATGCTTTACTTAATATTTTGGAAGTAATCTGTTATTGTTTTAAGGACATTCTAATGAGTACAAACAGATTTTGAAAAAGCATGCAGCGAAAAAGATAAATAAATCAGTTTTTTTTATTGTATTATGTCTTGTTATTTAACATACTAGTGATGATAGCCTAGTCGCAGAAGATACGCCTCTCAAGCCAGAGGGAGAGGGTTTTTTTTTTTTTTTTTTTTTTTTATTGTTTGTCGTCTTACCCCCGAATAATGTTCAGGATTATACTACTTAGGGATTTCTTATTCTACTACATACAATTTAATATTACTTTCTTATTCTAGTGACTACTTCTACATTTATTAACCTACTTAATTATTATCTTAAATGCTACTTACGCTATGTGAATTTACAATTTATTACTATTCTAGGTCTTAATTTTGCTAAGGATTATATAATTACACTATATAACTTAACAAATGCTTATTTACCTAATGTCGTATTTCTATTATTTACAATTTTACATATTTGAGTACAGTAGTTCACAAAGTCTAAACTAAAATGTTTGTCTGTTATTGCCTTGCTGAAACTGTCCACATCTATACTTATCCCTAATTTCTGCTCCAAGTTGAATCTACGTACTGTGTGAACCGGGCATTGTGTGAGGATATGTGGTACATCTTCAATCACATCTGGGTCACAAATGCATGATGGGTTCTCCTTGCACTTGAATCGATGTAAGTACTGAGAGAACCCACCATGCCCCGTAAGTATCTGGGTGAGTACACCCGCTGGTCTGGCTTTACGCACGAACCGGTATGCGCACCTCACGTCCGGAAAGAAAAGTTTAGTAATTGACGCGGTGTCTCCAGCCTTATACCTGAGGTCCCATTCTGTCAAGAATGTATCTCGGATTTGCCGCTTAATGTGGGATATTGGACACCGGTCGTAGTCGGGCTTTCGTTTCAACCTTAGTGCGGCCTCCTTGGCCAGATCGTCGGCGCGTTCGTTGCCTGGGAGTCCCGCATGGGCTTTGACCCAAAACAAGGACACATCTTTGTCTTGGATAAGAGCTTTTTGCAGGTTCTCCCTGATCTCCACAGCCAGAGGGTGAAGAGAGCCATGGTTAGCGATCGTCTCCAGTGCGGCCATCGAATCGCTGTACAGACCGTAGCTCCTTTCCTTCCTCTTGAGGATTTCACCTGTAGCCTTGCATATGGCCAGCAACTCCGCCTGGTAGACTGTACAGTACGCGGACAAGCAAAGCTTGAGGTTCCGGATCTCGGCTTCACTGTTCCACAGGGAGAGTGCAGCTCCGACCTTTCCCTCAATCTTGCTGCCGTCGGTGAAGATTCTCACCTCCTGCACGTTATACCTGTCCACAAGGCTTTGGTCTACCAGACGGACAAATTCCAGGTTCATATGCGTAGCGGGATGAGGAGCTTCTGCAAATCTTACCGGTCGCTCGGTTTCTCTATCTTCTAGGTCTGACAGGGATGACCCTCTCTTCGCCTCATACAGAGCGGCTGCTTCCTGTATCCTGAGGTCAAGAGGCAGTATCCCCGCCAGCACCAGCGCCGCGTGTAGTGAGACCGTTCGATAAGATTTGCAAAGCTTCAGGACGAATCCTCTCTGGACCGAGTTGAGCATCTTGCGCACTCCGATCTTCGGCATCCAGCTGCCGATGCCCATATTGGTGCAGCGTACGAGGGAGAGGGTTTGGACCCAGCCAAAGGCATGCACCAACTTATTCATTATGTGAGCATATGTACATATCTAATGTCATCTGCTAAGTAACTGGAGCCCGGTATATGGCGACAAGCTCACCGCCTGTCACATTTAGGACTGAATATCGTCCGCTAAAGTGTGGGTGTTGTACACCTCTGCCAGTCCATTCAGGGGAAAGGCGTGATGATATGATATGTTATGTTCAACATGCAATGCCGAAAAATATTTGTATTGTATACTCCACTTTGGTAAATATACTAACCCCCTTAGCAATAAACAGTGATAATAATAGCCTTGGGATAATTATACAGTGTTTTGTCTTTATCTTTCTTTGTTGTTTTTGAACTCAATCGAAAATGGCAAAAGACTGTAACTATTCTGAGGCTATACAACATTTATTGCTAGCTTCAATAGAGTTCAAGAATTAAAAAAAAGACAAAACTATATAACTATTCCAAAGCTATACAACGTTTATTGCTAAGGGGGATAATATTTACAGCTTAATATTATTTTTACAGACAAATTTACAAACAATATTATATAGCTTGGGGTGGGAGGAACATGATTGTAGATATTTGAAGGAAGTAGGATGGACTATGTCCGGGAGAGGATATCTTATAAGGAGGAAACTTAGATTGGGACAACTGAAGCAGATGTGATCTGTGTTATCTTCATCCAACCCACATTCACAGATTGAGTGCTCCCTGAGCCTGAGTTTGGCTAAATAAACCAGAGTGCATGGGTGACTTAATTGGAGACAACATAAGATCATGCTCATATGTTTCTCGGTTGAGCGGAATTTGAAGAACTAGGGAATTGTAGGGATACCTATTGGGTTGGATATCAGCATATCTACCCTTGATGTTTTGGGACGTCTCCCAGTATTTTGACCATTGATTTAGGAGGAAAAATTTAGGAAGAAAAAGGCCATGCGAGTATAATTGATGTATTCAAGATTCCAAAAGCTGCTTACAATCTATCTTGTCAAACCCTTTTCACTCCTCATTTCGTTTCCCTGTAATTTGTTAAATTAAGGAATCCCTCATAAATTGTTGTAAAATAGGTTGCACTCTTGTGCAAAATTGGCCACCTATAAAGGATCTCTTAGTGTACTCAGTAAAGATGATAGAGTAGTTGAGATTATGCGACTTGACATAGAGGATAGCTTCTAGAAGGGCAATCGCTTCTCCAGTAAATACTGAGAAGTAAGATGGGCATTTATAACTAAGACTTATTCTAGCAGATATTATGCAAACAGCTGCTCCCACGGCACTGACTGTCGATAACTTCGACGCATCAGTGAATATGTTTACGCCAACCAGCGTAATGCGATGCGATCCTTTGGTAAAATAGGATAGTCCTTGTCAGATCGAAATGAAGTGGACTATTGGGTTGAAAAGTGAGAGGCAATAATTTTAAGTTTATATTATCAAACAAGTATAAACATTGACGTATAGAATTTTTTTTGCCCGTAGGGCAGGCTAAAGCCAACATAGCCATACCGTCTTGTCATCCGTTTGATTTTTGTACATAGGTTATTAAATTTAAGATGATAGCGGAGAGGGTGATGAAAAATTAGATGAATCCCTCCCCTTTTCCCATTTTAGTCGTGGATACTTTACTGAAACGTTAAGTCGAGTTCTGTAGAGAACACGAAAAGTTGCATTTCCTAATGTTTGTATCATTTGCTTACACTCGTGCACGTTAACGAACACGGCAAAGGTTACACAATTATTACACTTTAACACTCGAAGCATCACAAGTTTTAGAAAATAATACAAAATCACGACACCATTCTTTCGGTTCCCGCCAAAGACCCTCCTTGACGTATAGAAACGTATGACGTAGGTATTCAAATACTGAGTTGCCAGTTTTGTAGAAAAAATATATTTACGGGACCGAAGTGGCAACAAATGAGTCGCGACCCACTATCTCACTTACGTCTCGACTGCCTCCAAGCACTCGAGACATCTCGGGCCCCAGCCATCGAGATAATCTCGATCTCTAGCGAAGAGAATAAGGCATCTCGATTTTAGGCATTTTTTTCGAGATGAGATGGTATCTCGAGTTGTAGGAATAGCCCTCCTGCACACAATTCACCGTAGTCACAAACAAACGCAACCAGTCGCAACAGTGATAATTATTGTTGTCTCGTTCTCGCTACAGTCTTTTGTACGTCTCTCTATCTTTTTTATTGAAACACGTAAATAATACTGTCAATGGAGCTGTGTAGTGTCCGTTTGCTTGTAGTTATATATTGGGTCCACGCGCTGTGTACTAGAAATGAGACTCGTGCCGCTTCTTCCTTATATTATTTCGATGATTTCAAGCGTGAAATGAAATCAAGGCTTTAACCCTAATCCTAATTAATCCTAACTAATATTATAAGGAGTTTAATGAGTTGAGTTATAGTGGGTTTGTTTCGTTTGTTTGTTTGTTTGTAACGCTTTCACGCCCTAACTAATTGACCGATCATCATGAAATTTTGCATACACGTTGTCTGGGATACAGAAAAGGTACATAGGGTAATTTTTATCCAGAAAAATGAACGGATTCGGTAGGATAGGCAAAACCGCGGAGCGCAGCTAGTCTAACAGAAAAAAAATACTATTTCAGGCTTTCCCTAGTTTAGTAAGCCTTTCTTTGACAGCTGAAAAAGCTGGTTGATTAAGCGTCGCTTTGAAAGAGTTTTATCAGGAAAAATATCAAAGGGACGCCGGTAGCTCGCAGTGGTTGTTTTTATCATGTACTCGTACCATATAGAGCCTGCGCGGGAAATGGAATCGGAATTAATTTCTCTGCGAAAAATTTTGCCCGTTCAATGTCTTCGTTTTATTTTTCAACGTTTTTGAAACTTAAGGGGGCTTACAGCGAGTTTGGATAGTTAACGAAAACTTTTTTCGTTTTCGTCGTCCATACATTTAACTTAGTTCCTTAAGGTTTCCGCCAGGGGAGCTTTATTGAAACGTCTGGAGCCAAACGGAAACAAAAAAGGTTTTCAATCAAAACTCATAGTAAAAGCCTTGAAGTAGCCCCCTCACATACAAAGTTGTATGGCTTCAGAATTGATATTTAATGTTTTGTCTTTGTCTTTCTTTCGAATTTTTAGCTGGATAGAAAAAGACAAACACTGCATAACTATTTTGAGGCATTTTAACGTTTATTAGTAAGAGAGATTGTGTTTATTTCGTTATAACTTCAAATCAGGTATAATACGTTTCCCAATTAAGAGGGCTCCAATTTAATTAGTCTAAGTAGGATTGGCTGAATCGATGTCGGGAATAAAATTTTATTCCAAGGCTCGATGGAAATATCCATAAATAAGGAATGGAATTGTTTTGTTTTGAAAATCAACTGTCCTTGTTCGAGGGCAAATAGGAAATTAGTAGTAACTTTACTTAAGTTCAGATTGATTGAGGGAAAAGTTTGTAGACCTTTGCCCAATGCCACCTTAGCAGGTTTGATTAGGTTCCGAATTGTGGATGGAGACAAAAGTTCATTGATCCTTCGTCTGGTCAGGGTTTGTAAACATTGCTTGGGGCGTGGGTTCGATTCCCACCTAGTCTTTGCTCTATGTCTGGATGTTAATATATATTTAAGAATGTATTTAAAATATCAGTCTCTGGCAGCCACGGTACAAGCTTTGCTTAGTTTGGGGTCAGGCAATAATGTCTCGAATATTTATAATTATTATTGTCAAGATATTTATTTGTCTTCTTAATTTCTAAGTTTTTTACAATAAATGAATATATAATATAATATAATATTATATATAATTATAAATAATAATAATAATAATTATTATTATTATTTATCACCATTATTGTTGTATTAAATAAAATAAGCGATGATAGCCTAGTTGGAGGAGGCCCGCCTGTCAAACCAGAGGGAGCAGGTTCAAACCCAGCCGACGGCACGCACCAATTTGTTAATTATGTGAACATATGTGTGCGTATTGTATGTCATCTGCTACATGACTAGAGCGCGGTGTATGGCGACAGGCTCGTTGTTGTATTACACCTCTGCAAGCCCCCTCGGAGGAAAGACGTGATGATTAGGGAACGTACCCATACTACGTGACCATTTCGTACAATTTTTAACCCCCTTCCCTCCCCCCTCGGTGAACATCTGTACTCCATACTACTCTATTCTAAGACCCCCTCCCTCCTACTCTAGTTTTACGTAGTAATTCATAGTTTTAAATCATTTTTTGCAAACAAAACATTAAAAAATCGTATAAAAAAATGAGTCACGTAGTATGGGTACGTTCCCTAATATTATGTTATGTTATGTAAATAAAACAATTATATCCTAGAATATTTCCATCGTTTAGACACGATGTATACCCCGGACACAAAACCGAATCCCAACCAATAAATAAAACATCTGATTAGCAACGCATCGCGACGACCAAGCCAATGTCCACTATGAATTATTTACAGCATTACAACGGGGAAAATATAGTGAAAAAAAGTACTTTCAAGCCACAATGATCTTATAAATAGCGCAAAGGAAAGTAAGTCACGACATCGGGACACGCGATTGGATGCCGTTCGTACAATTAACAAGTAATTATGTGGACAATGAGCATTATTTTCAAGAGAAAAAATGTTGGCAGCTAACGACTTCAGCGGGTTTACGAAATAGTTATGCAACTTTTGTGACAAATGTTGAAAACAGTTTTGCCGGAAAAACAAAATAGAAAAATCTATGATACATGCATTATAATTAGTACCTGGATGGCCGAGCTTTGCTCGGTATTTTTTTTAATTTTTTAATTGTGTTTTTTGGATAATAAACAATTGATTTTAGTCTAACCTCAAAGCAAACACTCATTGACTTCGTGTTACTTAACAACGCCATCTGCTGTTGTGTCGTTAAAGCAATTAGTTGCTCACAAAAAATAGTAGTATTATTATTCGCCAATAGATGTCAGGAAGAGTCATATTTTTCAGTTGAGATTGATTATCGATAAAACACGAATAAAATGATATTTTCTAAAAATGATTCCTAGCTAGATCGATTTATCGCCCCCGAAACCCCCTATATACTAATTTGTATGAAAATCGTTGGAGCCGATTCCGAGATTGTATATATATATAGTATGATATAGATATATATATACAAGATATATATAGATGTATATATACAAGAATTGCTCATTTAAAGGTATAAGATAACTGACTAGCGCGCGGCTTTTTAACCCGCGGCTTCACTTAAGCTAATTTAAGAAATGGGAGGTCCTACTTAACACAGGGAGGTTGTCTACGTCATTAGCTTTTAAATTAATCCATGATACAAGGGAAATTGATAGTTTTTTAAGAATTTTTAGAGAAGTGCAAAAGTCATAAAAAATTATGAAATTGCACTGTGTCACTCTGTGAGTATCTTTACTAGGCTCTCTTGTGTACTGCTTGTGTATAGCTAAATCTTAACGGCGTGTAAATGTTGTGTATTTCTGTTTAGCATATCGTCACGCCTTTCTCCGAGAGGGCTGGCAGAAGTGTAATACAACACCCACACTTCGCCGGACGATTTTTATTCCCAAATGTGACAGGGGGCGAGCCTGTCGCCATACACCGGGCTCCAGTCAGTGTCCAGTCAGTGTAGCAGATGACATACAATACGCACATATGCTCACACAATGAACAAATTGGTGCGTGCCGTCGGTTGGGTTCGAATCCCTCTGGCTTGAGAGACGGGCCTTCTCCCAACTAGGCTGCCATCGCTTTCCGTTCAGAAAAATAGATTAAGTAGCTGACGTGGGACGTATTAAGATGTTTGTCAGTTAATAAAGATACTTGCCCTTAATTGGAAGCCGGCTGTCAGCTTAGTGACATTTTCCTCTCTCTGTGTCAAGCTAAAAAAATGTTCTACGCTGGCAATACTCTGTTAAAACTAATGAAGAAAATTAATCATTCCTTTTAATAATCAACAGAACATTTCGTTGGATGTTAATCGACCGTTAGCGATGCTTTAGCTTAATTAGGTCTTTCGTAGGTCCGGCGTCTGTCTGCTTCGCTGTCTTCCTCTATTTCGCATCTAATCTCGCATTTCTCAACTGAATCTTTCGAAATTTTGTGAATAGGCTCGATAATCCTACTTCCTACTAATATTATAAACGCGTATATAAATTATGTTACAATGGATAGATGGATGGATGTTTGTTTCTCTTTCACGCCAGAACGGCTGAACAGATCCCCTCGGTTCCCCTCAAATTCGCCTTAAACAACCCCAACCTCGGCTCGAGCTGTATAGAAAAAAACTGTGTTCACATGTCTGCCTTGATTTTTAATTCTCTTCAAGAAGAGCTAATGAACATCCCATATAGACGATTCTGTTCACAGCTGAAGGAGTGTTTCTATGAAACCGATGAATTTTTAAATAAAATTACTTGTCGCTTACTTTTTTATAATTGGGCTTGCAAATGACTTTAAATAAAATGACATTAATATTAGAATGCTTTAATATTGTTTGTAATACTACTCGAATCATAATTATGTAAAAATTTTGCACGACTAGTGTCGTTAATGGCTGAACATTAATTTTAAATCTGTTAACCTTATTTAACCCGTTGACATGCAAATAAAAAGATTTGATTTGAGATCTGAATGAAATTTGGCACAGAGATAGATTATAGTCTAGAATAGATAGGATACTTTTTACCGCGCGGCGCAGCTAGTTATAAATGTATTTTTTTTTGTCGAATCAAGTTAACCGAAAATTGTTTTTTTTTTTTGGAATAAAAAGTATCTTATGTAATTTTTCTGTACCCCTGACAACCTGAACGCATATTTCATGATGATCAGTAGAGCAGATATGGCTTTTTTTAAATATATTTTTTTAATGTACACTAAGTCGGCGTTTGATCACCAACTCGCCTGATGGTAGGCGACGTTGTGGTCTAAGATGGAGCACGACGACCTAAAGTACTTATTCACTCTAGCCTTGAAGTTTTGTAGAGTGAAGAAGTACAAAGACGGCAGTTGAGTGAGGCGCTACAAGAGCGCTACTGCTCAGACCCGTCTTCGGAACGGTTACACCGGACTACACCCCGAAACATACGTTAAAACTTATCAAATAAACAAACTCACTTTCCCGTTTATAATAATTATTAGTGAGGAAATAGCTAGGAAGTATTTTGATAGTTACCTAATTTACCTTAGTAAAAATTCGGTCCCAAAATATCAGCTGACCGTCCAACCATTAGAAGCTTAGCCTAATTCACCTTTAAAACAGATTTAATGATACGGAATGACAAACAGTTAGTACACGTCATTGTGGGGAGTAGATGGATGAATGCAGTCGAACAATAGACCAACAACAAAGGCTGAAAAGCTTTTACGGGCTTTTTCAATACGGACAGCTATCAAGGTAGGACAACAGATTTGCGGTTCGATTTTCGTCCGTAACATGTTTAAAATACGGTGTAAGTAGCCGCAGTAAATAGAATGAAATATGCTAATGATAGGCAAAGTAATGCTTATGCAATTTTAGACCTTGATGTGGATTAGAGGTCTTGCGGACTACTCTTATCCTACTAGGGTCAACTGGTGCAAATGCGTCTGTGGGGCAATTGCGTCTTTCGAGAATTACTGACAAACCCTTCACAATTTTTTTTTTCGATTATTAAACAGCCAGATTAGTTATCTAAAGCAACTTATTTTTATTTGTGTCCTTGTTACGATTAATACCATTAAAAAGGAGAAAAAAAAAAAGAATTTTACGCGCCGATTTCATTTTACCATCAAATATGATATACGATTTTCAAGTCTAAATGAAGCGGCTACGTAAACGTGTGTGTGATTGAAAAATCGTGCTACGACAGCGCCTTAAGAACGTCAAACTTATACAGGAAGAACAGTGGCCCTATTCGGAGATCTGAGATTTTCATCTCACTTTTTTGCGTCCTTGTTGCTCTCGTCTGAAACGTCATAGGTGTGAAAGTGACCAAGATAAAATCTCATCTCATCTCACGCGTAGGAATAGCCCCACAGGATAGAAACTGAGGTCCATATTTTTTTCTATAACTTTCGTTAACCTCTACTATTTTTTAGATTTCTACTTTGTAATTTTTCTAGTTCGTTGATCCATAGTTTTGAGGGCCATTTCGTTTTCTCCACTCATTAGTTTGATATGCATCAAGGAACAATAAAATTGTGCCCTTGGTGGGCAAAAACTTTCCGTTTTACGTAATGTTCTTACTTTCATTATCAAGTAGGTATACACAACTATTGGCCGAACAACGAGAAGGTACACAGGGTAATTTCTAATGTACCTATTGCTTAGAACTTCTAACCAATTATAAGGTAATTAAGTACATTATTATTAGATATATTTTTTATGTATTTTTTCCCCAAACAACAAACTTTTTTGCTCAGAACTTCAAATGCATCGTGCAAATTATATTTCGTGCCTAATTTATATTTCATAAATGTATATAATAATAAGCGTTTAATAAAATTAACAAAATAAGCCTAAAATTGTTACAACTTTTCTTTTTATAGGGTTCCGTATCCAAAGGGTGTAACAGGACCCTATTACTAAGTCTCCGCTGACCGTCCGTCTGTCCGTCTATCACCAAGCTGTATCTCATGAACAGTGATAGACAGTTAAAATTTTCACAGAAGATGACATGTATTTCTGTTGCAGCTATAACAACAAAATAATACTAAAAAACAGAATAAAAAAAATATTCAAGGGGCTCACAAACAACGAACGTGTTTTTTTTTCTTTCGTTTTTATAGATTGGTACGGAACCCGTCGTGCGCGAGTCGGCGGAATCGCACTTGGCCGGGTTTTTTTTACTTGGTAATTTTTTCACATACCAATTTGGTCATTCTGTCAATATAATTATGTGCGTATCAATGTCATCTGCTGCATAATTGGAGCCCGGTGTATGGTGGATGCCGTTGTCGGACGCGATGCAGGGTGCGACAACATTCACCATCCTGCATGAAGCAGAAATTATGTGCAGGATGTACGTGCAGGATGACAGGCAGGATATTAGTAAATGGTTACTGTTAATGTTTACTTTTAATTACTAAGTTTAGAGGTTGACATACTAGTTTGTTTCACCTATAAGTCTACCTAATAGGATAATATTTTCAAACGGTTTTTTTAGGGTTTGGACTAAGTGCAACACGTTTTGTAAAAAGTCATGGAGCAATCGTTAGTAACTACGATGACGTAACGCTACTGCGTGATGTTTTAGATACAGGTATAAATTAGACACGACAAACTTATAACTTATCTATTCAACTGCCGTCTTTGTACTTCTTCACTCTACAAAACTTCAAGGCTAGAGTGAATAAGTAAGTACCTTATAGGTCATAAAGGTAAAAAATAAATAATAATAACACCCTGTCGTTTTTGGGTCGGAGGTTAAAAATAAAAAAAATATCTCTCACATCATAACGTAATTTTTCATAGTTCTTTAATGACTGAAAACTCTCTTGGCCTTATAAATGCTATACAATTTAGATAGACGTACGCCCCTAAAAGCTTGTATTATTTATTGTCATAAAGCAAGTTACGTAAAGGATTTTCCCTCAAGCATAGCGTGTTTGAAATAAATATCTGAGGCCTGTTTTCTATTGTCGAGGCTAGCTCGTCGCGCGATGTTACCACTATTGATTTTAAGCTTAGAATTTTAGCTCGTGCTCGTTTGAATTTAGCGTAGCAAAGATGTAAGTGATGAATAGATCAGTGTGACTTCTAAATTTTTAATACATATGTAAGTAGTCAACAAAATAATCATAATCATAATATTTTTTTCACAAAGCATACTTATTTACATGTCAGGATAAAAAAAAACCATACAAAATGGTAGCAATCAAATTAAGAATTTATACTATTCATAGAAATAGTAAAACATTTGCTCAATAAGCCACCGTCGTAGACTAAATCTAAAGCTTTGTAAGCTATAAGATTCTGTGATGTGTTCTGATAGGCTGTATACGTCGAGACCCATCGTATGAGTTAGTCTGGCCGACTTCCTGAACGTACGCTTGATGCCGGCTAGCTTGTTTTTTTTTTAAATAGGTCAACATTTGACCACCCACTCGCCTGATGTGAAGCGACATTGTAGCCTAAGATGAAGCACGCCGAAGACCTAGTAGGTACTTATTCACTCTGGCCTTGAATATACTCGTACCTAGGTTGTGGCGCGGACGGTATCTCAACAGCTATTATTAAGGCCGCCAGAAGTGTACTTGTACCTATTTTAACTCACGTTTTTAACATCTCTTTTACCACAGGAATTTTTCCACAAGTCTTGAAAAGAGCCATTGTACATCCTATTTACAAGAGTGGTGATAGAGACAGTGTCACAAATTACAGACCCATATCTGTACTAACAGTCATCTCCAAAATTTTCGAAAAACTTATTAACAAGCGCCTAGTATACTTTTTAAATGAAAACAAAATTCTTTCAAACAACCAGTTCGGATTTAGATGCGGAAAGTCTACAGAAGACTCTGTCTTGGAACTCTCGGATACTGTAGTGAAAAATTTTGAAAAAAGACTGAAGACTATAGGTATTTTCTTAGACCTTTCTAAAGCATTTGATACTGTCTCTATCCCTAATCTTCTTACTAAACTTGAGCACATTGGCATTAGAGGCATTGTTTTAGATTTGTTCTGTAGCTATCTAACCAATCGCACACAACAAGTCGCTATTGATGGAATCACGAGTAGCGAGAAAAAGCTCTGCTTCGGTGTTCCACAGGGAAGCGTCCTAGGGCCTACGTTGTTTTTGGTTTATGTGAATGGATTATGTAGCCTGGTGCTCCCAAACTGTAAACTAATAGCATACGCTGACGATACAGTCCTTCTCATTCATGGCCGTACTTGGTCGGAAGCGCGTGAACTCTCTGAGAACGCTTTACAAGTGGTAATGAATTGGTTGAGTTCGAATCTATTAACTTTAAACCTCGCCAAAACAAGTTTTATTGCTTTTGCTCCAAATATTACTGGTCAACCATCACTCCCATTTGTTTTACGTGCTCACTCGTGTGTTAAAGGCGCTGCCGCTGCCAATTGTGATTGCACCTTGATAGAACGTTCCAATTGTGTCAAATATTTGGGTGTCATGATAGACAGTGCTTTGTCTTGGAAGAATCATATTACTTCTTTGGTGTCTAGAGTCCGAAAACTGATTTTTGTTTTTAAAAATTTAAGGTTAATAATTGACTTCCAATACCTTAAAACAATCTATTTCGCTTTAGCCCAATCCGTCATATCATACTGCATAACTTCTTGGGGTGGCTCCGGTAAATCTATAATGTTATGTCTGGAGAGGGCTCAAAGATCTGTCCTAAAAGTTCTGTCCAACAAACCCATTCGTTTTCCTACTAGCGAGCTATACTCACTTTGCCAAGTATTAACTGTTAGACAACTTTTTATCTTGCAAACGGTATTAAGGAAACATGCTCATCTTCCATATGATCCAAGCCTCGTAAAAACAAAACGAAGATCTGACAGAGTTTGTACCATCGAAAAAAGGCGGACGGCTGTCGCAAGCAGGCATTATTACTATATAAGCTCGATGTTGTACAATAAAGTAAACAAACAACTAGATATTTACTCCCTTACATTACATAAATGTAAAAAAAAATGTCTTGCATGGCTCCTATCTTTATCTTACCAGGACACAGAAGACTTCTTGGTTATAGTAAAATAACCCATCTAACGATAAACTCACACACACATACACACACACACACACACACACACACACACACACACAAACACACACACATGCACACAAACACACTATACACTCTAGCTTTTTTATTCCATCCAAAATTATTATTTATAGGTATTTATTTAATGTTACTTGTTTGAACAATTCTTCTTTTGTACATTATTTTTTATATAGTTTATTTTTAACAGATGTTAATTTAGAATAATTACGGAACTATTGTGAAAATCTTCGGACGAGGGCGTTGACATCTGTGACTCAGTTTTAAACTTCTGCAGGTGTCATCGATCGGTAAATTTGTAATACCTTGTGTTGCTTGTTCCATAAATAAATAAATAAACGTATTAAACGTAGTTAGTCGGAAAAACAGATGGTGGCAAACGATTCCAGTCCCTAGCCGTTCGTATTAAGAAGGTGTAAATCGACTAAGTAGGGATGATACTTATGCGTTTTCCGATACTTATGTTGGTGGTTCTCGTGGGACGCTCGTGGTTCTTACCACGCAGGTCATAAGAGTCTAAGTTCATTGTTACATACATTGCCAATTGTAATAAGCAGCAATATACATTTTTGTTGTTGTTGCAAAACGTACAGTATGTTGGCCAGACTATCCGTTATCCCGGACAGTGAAATCAGTCACAGAATTGTGGCTGCGGAATGAATAGCTAACACTGGCCAGGCCTTCAGCTCGTTGCAGTGGTCGGCCAACATTGTGAAGGACAACATAGGAAGGTAGTAAGTCCTTAGTACAATTTTTTTTACATTTCGATGACGGTAGAGCATGAGACTGACACAAGACCGGTAAAGACAACGCGGTGAGATGAAAAAAGAAAGAAAGAAGAAAAAAAAATTAAAACAAAACTCGAGTCTCCATACAAAATTATTCACTTGACTATATTTTGTATGGAGGTTAAATTTATCTCTCGAACTAATTAATTAATAAATTAACTTATGTTTTAAAAGTTGTTCACTTTGGCGGATAGGACAATACCCTAGCTAAAGCTTTAATAACACCCTTTTGCATCACAGTGTACATTACATACTATCGAATAAACATTACTTGACCATTTACCTCTCACTCAAGCCCTTAAACCAATTACTCCTTTATAGCATCTTCAAGTAGCGTTCAAGCAGTTACGAGTTAGTAACTTTGTAACTTAAACCTCAGTTAAGAGTCCCCGCCTCTCGTAAACTGCTTGACGACCTACTAAGCACACTACAAACGTGCTGGCCACAAGAAATGAATATGTTTCAAGCTGCTAAGTGCAAAATGCTTAGATTTGAAGTTAGGTGGAGACTGACAGATAACATTTGGTTGTAACGTATCGTTTTTGCCCGTCGTGTTTGCGTAACAGTTTGATAGTCACAGCGAGCCTTGATACGCTCTTGACTATCTTGACTCGAGGCTCTCAGGGCGCGTTTCCAAAGGTTTACGAAAAAGCCGACAGGCTTACATGCTGAACGGTGGAGTGTTATGGCTAAATGATACGCGTACTCGATACGTTACGAAGTTCGGTTTCAGTCAGTCTCCACCGTAAAAAGTTCTTAGTTTGTTTTGAGTTCTAAGCATTTATTCAAAAGTTTCACTGGAAATAGTCGAGATTAGTTCAAGAACGTTTTCAACTGTTGAAAGGCTAGGTGTTTGATACAACACCTTCGATAAGTAACGAAGATGGCAAGAACTTGTAGTACTAGAATAGGAACTGGCTCTCAAATGCTGTTGCCGATACAACGGTTCGTGTTTGGCGGCAGCTTTTAGCTGAAAGGTAGGTAATTCTGTTAGTAGCAAATGAATAGAAAATGTTTTTCTTTCTTTGCAATAACATTTTCTTCTTGAAAACACAGTACTGTAAAAATAGCTGTGTTTTATTAACTCTAACAATATCCAACTGGCTAGCTTTCAACTTCCGCTTTTTAAGGCTGAGGCCACACTGGTAGGGCGACAGCGACGCGACGGCGACGGCGCAAAAACTAATTGAAACAAAACAAAACCGCTGGCCGCACCCCCGCTGCTACGTGCAAAATTTATTTGACTACTAGCTGCGCCCTGCGATTTCACCCGCGGTTAAAAACTATCCTATGTGCTATTCAAAGTCAAAGTCAAAGTCAAAATGTTTTTATTCAATTTAGGTATCAAAGATACACTTATGAACGTCAAAGTTATTTATATAGACTCGACCGCCTTGTTCGGACAAAAAGCCTCTACTCAGAATAACAGGCAAGAAACTGAGGGGCATTATTTTTTCAAATAATAAATAAATTACAGTCTCACAAATTTTGGCTTACAACTAGGTAATATCTATATATACTAGTGGCTACTTGACGGAAGTGGACGGCTCCAGACATCTTTATCTTCTAAATAATTCTTAACCTTATAATATCCTCTTTTCATTAATGTAGTTTTTACATGTGATTTGAATTTTCCCTCGGTGAGCCCTGTTATATTTTTCGGGATTTTATTGTAAAAACGAACGCAGTTGCCTAAAAATGACTTTTATGACTTAGTCAGTCTAAATCTCTGTATAGCTATCCTATCCTTATTTCTAGTGTTATAATTGTGATAGTCACTGTTCAATTTAAATTTATGTAGATTTTTGCGAACGTGCATAATATTTTCAAAGATATACAAAGAAGGTAAAGTTAATATATTTATTTCTTTAAATAAATCTCTCAATGATTCACGGGGACCCATTCCGTAGATAGCGCGGACCGCTCGCTTTTGCAAAATAAAAATGGCCTCTACTTCAGCAGCTGATCCCCACAGCAAAATGCCATATGACATTATGCTGTGGAAGTAAGCAAAGTAAACCATCCGAGCTGTAGCTATATCCGTCAGTTGCCTAATCTTGCGAACCGCATAAGCAGCAGAACTAAGTCTCCCAGACAGAGCACTAATATGTGGACCCCATTGCAGTTTGGAATCAATGCTTATACCCAGGAACACCGTCGCCTTGTCTATGTTAAGTTTATCGCCCTCAAGCATTACGTTTGGTTCTATATATCTAACATTAGGCATGGAAAACTTTAAGCACTTAGTTTTTTTTGCATTTAGTAACAAATTGTTCGCAGCGAACCATCTCGAAATAATAGTCAGTACGTTGTTCACATGCGCAAGCTCACTATCTTTCCTATCTGTTCTAAAAATAAGAGATGTATCATCAGCAAATAGAACTATGTCTGTAAGGTCCTTAACCATATACGGCAAATCATTTATATACGCTAAAAATAAGAACGGGCCTAAGATAGAACCTTGTGGTACTCCCATTGTAACTAAAGATCCGGAAGATGTGACGCCATTAATTCCCACTTTTTGTTGTCTATCAGTTAAATATGACTCGACAAGATCTAGAGCGATTCCACGAATTCAGTAGTGGTGTAATTTACGGATCAAGGTGCGGTGTTCTACACAATCAAACGCTTTGGAAAGATCACAAAAGACACCGATGGCATCCTGTGAACTCTCCCAATTATTCTAGACTATAATCTATCTCTGTGCCAAATTTCATCCAGATCTGTTCAGCCGTTCTGGCGTGACAAATTAACAAACATCCATCCATTCATATATACAAACTTTCGCGTTTATAATATTAGTAGGAAGTAGGAAGTAGGATATTTTGCGACATTATCAAAAATGTACTACAGCTAACCTGAGTGTCGGCACTGAATAATTTGTTTCGGCGATCAGCGACGACATTTGATTTTCGTGCAATTGACAGCGATGCTACAACTACTCGTCGCAATCTATAGTCAAATAAGATACGCATGTGGTGGCCGCACTGCCCCGCTCAACAGAACAGGCGACATACAGCGGTGTACATCTACTTGATGTGGCGACGAGACGTCGCGCGATGGAAACAAACTAGTTTATTTTGTCGCTCAACCGACTACGTGTCGATAATTATGTCCATCGAATATGTGGAACCATTTCATATCTGCTGTTCAAGCTATACAAGAATGAATAAGATATGGGTTTCTATACTCATTTTTATAATATGACGGCGCGAGATATCATTGGATAAAGAAAATCAGTTTATTTTGAGAGTTGTTAATCGATAGTATTATTGTTCTGTTATTTATGACGATTAATCGATTTGTTTATGGTAATTTAGAGCGGTTAACACCGAATGGAGTTGCGTTTGGGATTTCGGGCGAACGTCATGTCTGTCAGTCAGTGGCTGACAGGACTGGGCTAAAAGCGGTCGCACGCAATGGTCATTCGTAAACCCATTACTCTAAATCGCCAACTATCTTTGTGATCATTCACTAAATAAGTAGTCTAAGTGACTGTATAATTAAAATAGTGAAAAGCCTTCAATGCTGTCCCCTTATTTCAACGTTCCTGAAGTTTGACGCCGACCATAAATGATAGCGAGTTCACGGATGAGAAATCAGACACAACACCTCGGCCTACTAGATTTTCTCCGTCACCAAAAGTGGAAGGTTACAGCGCGGCGGCCTTTCCTATGTTTCTCCGACATCAATGGGATCAGATGCGACGGCGTGGCTCCTCTTTCCTACATTACCCCGATATCAGGAGTGAGATGTGAAGGCTCGGCCTCCTATTTCTCTATGTTTCCCCGACATCAGAATTGGGATAAGACTAATGCCCACAGTTAACAAGATGAGTGCTGAAGATGATGACGAGGACCACCGCTCTCTTTCCCCGATATCAGAATTGGGATAAGAATAACGTCCACAGCAACAAGATATGGCTCCGTCTTTGGCTACAATTCTACAATGATCTGGAAGCGAAGTGGCATAGCAACAGATGGCTGATAGGGTCGCCCCTATACTGAGAAAACTGTGTACGTGCTATTATTGTGGAGTGTGCGGACTGTTTCTTCGTGGTGCATGAAGGGCAGCAGGGCGGCAATGAGAGAGTGAGCATCGAGTAGACGTCTGCATTATCTCGACGGCGTTTGATTACACCTAGTCTATGCTATGTGACGCAACTAACAAACAACGAGAGACGAAGGATAGCAGTGTACCGAACAAAACGTCGACGCCTACGTGTTACTACTGCAACGAGGTTACATCGCCACTCGTTGATCGAAAAAGGGCACCAAAATTAGCAGCAGCAACGTGCGAGATCCGGTCAATGCCTGGAGGGCTATTCTTACAACTCGAGATTCCATCATACCTCGAAAAAAATGGCTGTGTTCGAGATGCCTTATTCTATACGCTCGAGATCGAGATAATCTCGATGGCTGGGGCGCGAGATGTCTCGAGTAGTCGGAGGCAGTGGAGACTTCCAGGAATCGAGATCGAGATGAGATGAAAATCTCCTATCTCCGAATTGGGCCCCTGTACTATGAAGCAGCCATTGATCACCTACGAGTAGCAATTGAATCCGGTGAGAAGTTTTCATTTTGTTTGATATTCGTAAACGTTGTATGTCAGAGAGCTATTTTCTATTGGAGTTGTTTAAAGTTTAGAAATACCCACAAACAGTTTAGTCAAACTGTCGCTTGCGGCACATGTGAGTCATGCAGTTAATAGATAACTTACCAAGTGTCAATGCTTTGGCAAAACTAAGCCTGAGGGGCAGTAGCCGGTAGGACAGTAGCCTGTGTAGTAATAGCCTGTGTGGCAATAGCCTGTGTGGCACTAGCCTGTGTGGCACTAATCTGCAAGGTACTATCCTATGTGGCTCTAGCCTGTGTGGCAAGCCGGTGTAGCAAGCCTGTGTGGCAAGCCTGTGTGGCAAGCGTGTGTGGCAAGCCTGTGTGACAAGCCTGTGTGGCAAGCCTGTGTGGCAATCCTGTGTGGCAAGTCTTTGTTGCAACCCTAGTTTTGTTGAATTATAGTCTGAGTGACGACCTAGCCTGTGTGGTGAGCCTATGTAGTAAATTCCTCCCGGTGTAACATCATAGTACGAGTTACGACCTAGCCTGTGTGGCAAGTCTAAGTGACTACTTTAATGGCATGTTATTCGTTTGAAATTGGACACAGCAGTTTTCATAAGTCCAAACCGCGTATGTGTATTGCCATTGGATTTTCAATGTGGCTTGATTAAATTCTTGGAAAATTGGATGTATGATTAATAATTTAGTTTTAGCCTCGATTATTCCATTGGTCCCAATACAATTTATTTCACTAAAAGTCAAGTTGCTTATTTCAATTATCATGACAATTTATGGGGATAGGTAACGAATATGAAGTTACTGTTGGAAGAGTCGATTATACTCTGGTACGATGTTTATGGTTGGTAGAATTGGGTTTAACTGTGTTTTGTGTTATCCCATAACTGTGTTCGCTTTCTGTGAAATTGTGGAGGTAGATTTGAGACGGTCAGAATGACCGAGCGTTAAGTGGTTACTTGAGCACTTTTATGATTGTCCACAGATGATGAGATGAACTATTCACCCGAGGACGTGTGAAAATGCAGGATGGCCGTGACGGCGCGAGATATCATTGGATAAAGAAAATCAGTTTATTTTGAGAGTTGTTAATCGATAGTATTATTGTTCTGTTATTTATGACGATTAATCGATTTGTTTATGGTAATTTAGAGCGGTTAACACCGAATGGAGTTGCGTTTGGGATTTCGGGCGAACGTCATGTCTGTCAGTCAGTGGTTGACAGGACTGGGCTAAAAGCGGTCGCACGCAATGGTCATTCGTAAACCCATTACTCTAAATCGCCAACTATCTTTGTGATCATTCACTAAATAAGTAGTCTAAGTGACTGTATAATTAAAATAGTGAAAAGCCTTCAATGCTGTCCCCTTATTTCAACGTTCCTGAAGTTTGACGCCGACCATAAATGATAGCGAGTTCACGGATGAGAAATCAGACACAACACCTCGGCCTACTAGATTTTCTCCGTCACCAAAAGTGGAAGGTTACAGCGCGGCGGCCTTTCCTATGTTTCTCCGACATCAATGGGATCAGATGCGACGGCGTGGCTCCTCTTTCCTACATTACCCCGATATCAGGAGTGAGATGTGAAGGCTCGGCCTCCTATTTCTCTATGTTTCCCCGACAAATATATATATTATTTTTTTTCTATCTTTATTGGTTAATTTCATGAACCCACTCTCTTTTTAGTTTATAAGAATAATTCTCAAGGAGAAACATATTACACCACCAATCACGTGTACTCAATCGCCCAATGAATCAATAAACCTAACCAGTGCAGCCAGTTATTACACAATGTCGCCACGATTCGCTGGCTTATCGCCTCTACAGTTCGACCTCCTATTTTTTCGCGTCGCCGTCGCGTTGCTGTCGCCTTACCAGTGTGGCCTCGGCCTGACACTTCAAAAAAAAAAGAAAAGAGGTACTTTTTTTTCATAATTTTCATTTGCTTCGTTTGTAACTGGCCAGTTTAGTAACCAGTAAGTAGTTAACATTATTTTTGCTCCGACCTCATTTCAGATGGAAAAAGTTACGATTTCCGAAACATGTGTTGCCGCGTTTCCAAATACGGTTGAGCAAATATTTGGGTAAATACAATAAATACTTTTCGAACCGGAATTCGGTTCGTAACTGGCAACTAGGGAAACGTAACTGAAATAATTGGGTAAAACAAAATAATTGGATGGAAATTGGGAAGCTGATATCAATTTAGTAACTAGCGTTGATCAATTTGCTTGGTTTCAGATGGGATAAACACAATTTTGTTGTGAAATTATTATATTTTATAAATAATTTATCTTGTTGTGATAATTAACTAACTATACAGGTTAGCAGAAAAGGGTGTGCTAAGCCGAAAAGGGTCATAGAACTTTTGCTATTGAGCCGACCCTATCCGATCCTAATCGCGAAAAAATCAGCTGGTCCATTTAAAAAGTTCATTGACCGTTGACAAAATGTACACAATGAAACAGCTGTTTTTTTTTCTTTTCTTCTTTTAACCCATTACTTATATATTTAAATAGGTAATTAGTTTCAATTAATTGCTTTATCATATTTTACGTAATTTTTGTCTTTGTTTAGTAAGCGATGATAGCCTAGTTAGAGATCTCTCCAACTAGAGCAAGATTACCCTCTCAAGCCAGAGGGAGCGGGTTCGAACCCAGCCGACGCGACGGCACGCACCAATTTGTTAATTGTGTGAACATATGCAAATTGTATGTCATCTGCTACATGACTGGAGCCCGGTGTACGGCGACAGGCTAGCCCCCTATCATATTTGGGACTGAATATTGTCCGGCGAAATGTGGGTGTTGGAAACCTCTGCCAGCCCCTTCGAGGGACAGGCGGGACTATATGTTGTGTTATTTAATCTTTTCATTAGCTTTTTTTCACCACAAAGTACGAAACTATATTTTCGTTCTTTTCGGTTCGTTCGTTAATCACAGTAATCATTTCGTCAGGCTAATAATTTATCACACTATCATACTAATATTTTGAAGGCGAAAATTTTTGAGTGTGTTTGTATACGTTTGTTACTTCTTCACTCTCAATCCTTGGTCTAAATAAGTCAATTTATGTGATTTTAAAAGACATTTTGTAATCTTTTTCTTTTCAAATTTCCTAAAATAACCATACAAATGACACCGTAAGATTTAGTAAGATACAAAATAAAACAGATTTCGTTAAATCATTTATTAAAAAAGTGCAATAAATACTTAAAAAGTAAGTTCTAACTAATTACAGTTGTTAAAAATAACTTAGGTAGGGACTCATAAATTGTTATACTTAGTAGGTACAAGTAAATATATTTTATAGTAGAAATAATTTAATAAACATTCTCTATTACTTTGTACTTTATCATATTAATAGTATTAAGTCTTTATCAATAAAAAGGTGAGTATGTTTGGTTACTATAAAAACATTGTTGTAAGATTATTGCATACGTGACGGGATTTTACTCGGCCAGGCCGGAACGGGGCAATTTTGAAACATCGTTACATCCAAAAGTACAGTAGTAAAATATACGAGACGGGATCTCGGACGGGACGAGGCTCGTGACGGACGGGGCCTAAAAACATCGTCGTGAACGGTGTTCACCTCGTCCCGCCCGGAGCGGCCCTCGTCCCTTACGTGATTTCGCCGCGTATATGCACATTCGCCCCATTCGCTCCAGATAGTGGTGTAAGGCAATGAACTCCGTGCTTAAGTTAGCTTTGCGGAATTCACACGGTGCGTATGCGTTACATTCCCGTCCGGGCATTCAAAATGTCACGTTCCGTCCCCGTCCCGTGCGAGATATTATCCTGTCACGTATACAGCGACCTTAACACTATGTCGAGCTCCACTTCCTAATACAGACAATTTGCGTTACATTTTTTAAACTGCCTTTTAAATTGAGTTACCTATATCGTGTACAATAAATAAATCTACACATAACATGGGCACGCTGTTATTTGTTAGTTCTAAATTTATTTAGGGGTAGTTAGTTAAGCCAATGTGGCTGTCTTGCCGGAGATGAACAAGAGAGATGAGTGGAGAAAAAAATACCAATAGGAACACTTTAATAAAACAGCGAATGGATTCTATTGGTGAATTTTTGCCTCACACAAAGATCATTTTCCTTGCACGTCTTCGGTGGATATGCAAGACTGCCTTAAGGCTGGAGCACACCAAATGCAAGTGCAGTCCGTGTGCTTTCCGGTCCGATTTGCATGAACCAGCAAAGTATGTATGTAATTCTATGAAAGACACACCGAAAGTAGTTCCCTTCCAGTCCGTTACAGCAGCTGCGTGACGCACGACCTGTTCGTTGACAATGAAAAGCTGACAGGGAACGGACGGCAACAGGATTTGGTGTGTTGAAGGTTTCAGCTAATCTGTTAGGCCATTGCGCCCGGTGCAGTGACGTACGCCGGCGCGGGTGTCGGTCTGTGTTTCATGTTGTAGGCGCGGTTCGACGCCCAATCCTTCCCGTAGGCTCCAGCTGAAGAATACCCGTATGTACTTCCGTAGTCGGCGCTGTAGTCGTTGGCGTCGCTGCTGCCGAAGTATGAGTAGTGTGACATTGGGTGGTGATGCTGGAACAAGAGAGGCGTAAGTCAAAATCATTCTTAAGTCAAAGCTTTGGTAGATTAATATAATTAACTTTAATTGGTAATGGGCTTGCGTTTGTCCACCATCTCGCCTGATGTTAAGCACCACGCTTGCTTAGAAGAACCGATCTACTGGACACTTGAAGACCATACAGATGAAAACTACCTGTATTAGCTACAAGTAGTTGGTCTCGAACGGAGAGTTCGCATACCTACATAGCCTCTCATTCGATTCAGCTCATATCCAAGCAAAAAAAATAGGTAAAACTACAACTTTGCCAAATTTCGGAAAGATCGGGTGTCCCAGTAGACTCGGAGACTTTGCTTATGTTCGGTCAAATAGAAAATTTTATCAAGTTTTTGTTGTGTTTTTTATAATAATAAACTTTCTAAAATAAATACAGTATCTAAGTATCAATGATTCAACCATGTTTTATCAGCACTTGAAAACATGCGAATGCTTTTACACGATAGCTTTGTTTCGCTGCCGTTCCATTTAAATAAATCCAGACACTCGTCATATTTGTTTACAAATTGTTTTATTGATTTGTTTTTAGAACATTAGTCATAGAAGATAAGGTACAAATGTTCTAAAGAACTTTTGTTTTAGTATGCTTAATGTTATTATGATGGTGGAGTTTGAGAGAACCCGTTCTTAGCTGTGTTGAAATACGTTTATTATTTGTAAGAAAAACATCGTTTCCTTGTTCTAAAGAAAAACATTGGTTTCTTGAAGTTACAAATAGAAACTCTTAACTTTATCGTATTATCTTTCAATTTCAACAAATTGGAAGATAATACGGAAGGTATTATCTTTGAAACCTATGATGGTATTATACTATGGTATTATACTTGAAACCTACTTAATTACCTACTGTTTACGATTATAGCCTGGTCGGAAAAGACTCGCCACTCAAGCTAGACGGAGTGGGTTCGAATCCCTTCGGCTGGATTCGAACCCACTCGCACGCACGGCACGCACCAATTTGTTCTACATAACGGAGTCTGGTGTATGGCGACAGGCTCGCCCCTTGCTACATTTGAAACTGAATATCGTCCGGCGAAGTGTGGTTGCTGGGGAAAGGCGTGACAATTAGTTATGTATACGGTACAGCATTGTATACTACGGTTTCAAGTGGAAGTGAGTGCGACACTTGGTTAGAAGAAACGACGGATGGTGGACATGAAAATGTTGGTGGAAAGCAGTCACAGAATGATACCCGCGGAACGGAAAGCGGTCACCGGCAGACCTTCAGCTCGGTGGTCGGGCGACTTTGGGAAATCGGTGGGAAACCAGTGGATGTGACTGGCACAGGACTCAAAAAAGAAGAGCACTAAAAAAGAGACATACTCAGCAGTGGATATAAATTGTTGATGATGATGAAGACTGTGCAGGATGTATCTTTAAACGATGGATATATTCTAGGATATTTGATTTAATTTACTTATCATTATGACCAATCCTTACTAGGGAAAGGAGAAGGAAGAAACTTTTACTAGATTACTACTGAAATCGAAAAAAAAAAACAACTATTCTATACAAAAAGTTAATTGACTGGCGATAAAATGTATGGAACAGCTGATTTTTGTATTGCAATTTCAGAGTTGGTCCCAAAGTAATAGTTATTTTGTCATGGTGTAGAGATTCAGCCTTAAACATTTTGTTAGTATATCCCACTAATATTATACATAAATGCGAAAGTTTGGATGGACGTTTGTTAATCAAATCAACGCCAATCGCGCCAGAACCACTGAACGGATCTAAATGAAATATGAAACACAAGCTACGCCCCGCGGTTAAAAAGTATCCTATGTGCTATTCTAGACTATAATCTATCTCTGTGCTAAATTTCATTCAAATCTGTTCAGCCGTTCTGGAGTGAAAGAGTAACAAACATCCATCCATCCATACATACAAACGTTCGCGTTTATAATATTAGTAGGATAGACAGACTACAGTCTGGAATAGCATATATCATACTGTTTTTTTAACCGGAGGATGCAGCTAATTTTAAACAGCGGTTCATAGCTTAACCCCCGGCAACGTTAAACCCAAATGATTTTTTTTTTTTTTTAGAACTTTATTGTTTTTTTAGAGTCAGCGTGATTTAATTAAAGGTTCGATTTAAAACGTTTGGTCACACACAATGTTGTCCAATGTCGTCCGTAATTGCTTTTGGGAATGGTTTGAAAAAACAAACTCTGCCTGCGACAAATTAAAAAGATACAGTCATGTTAATGAATGTCTTTCGTTTGCGATGGCTATTTGTTTAGCAAAAGGTTTGTTTGCCGTTAGAATTACCTTTTAAATTGACCGAGCGGAAGCGAACTCTCAGAGTCTACGAGCAAGCAAGCAAGTTCGTATAGGACGAGTGGCTAGCTCTGATGTCACAGTTTTAAGGCCGCCCGAAGGCCTCTGACATGGCTTGACGATAGTTGTTATGGAACAAACAACCAGGCCCCGTACCGTGACATCTTGCGATGTCACGGTACGGGGCCCGCGTGACTTATTGCGATGATTTTTAGGTATAGCCGCCAACGCTGCATGACTATGAACCTTATTGCGCGGCAATACGATTCGCGGTCGCGGAGCGTCAGCGTTCCGAAAAGGCAGTGCCAAAGCCGAGGTTAGGAAAACCAAGCTTGGAAAACCGAGATCAGGAAAACCGAGCTTAGGAAAACTTAGCTTCACCGCACCGGATACTTAGTTCCGACAGGCATCAGCTAAACTAATTACTTAAGACATGTTTAATAAAGATAGGCATTTAATAGATTTTA
This sequence comes from Peribatodes rhomboidaria, assembly GCA_911728515.1. NCBI lineage: Eukaryota > Metazoa > Arthropoda > Insecta > Lepidoptera > Geometridae > Peribatodes > Peribatodes rhomboidaria. Next base: position 9,223,249 of record OU452190.1, read on the forward strand.
ATGGATTTTTTTAATTTTCATAGTATTTGGAATATTTTAATGTCATATTATGTTGTTATTAGATAAAAAAATAAATTATCTACTACATACACTTTGGAAAATGGTAGTTAGATACGATTTTATGTGAAAAGTTTTTTTAACCGGCTTCCAAAAAGAACTCTTCTTTTCTCAAATATATGTTTTTTTTGTATGTATGTTAAGCGATTACTCAGCCAATTGTGAATCGATTTTAATGAGTCTTTTTTCATACTTTAGAGTTTAATTTTATTGAAATCGGTTAAGCAGTTTTTAAAATATCAACAAAAGCCTTACAATTTTTTACATGGATGACGAATTACAGAATGGGAAGTCGGTTTCTTAGGTCCGATTTTTATGTTATTCTAATTCCTTTACAATTTTTGAAATTATACAATTCAAAACAAAAAAAGGTATTTCGATACAAAACGCAATATAATATTTATTGTATTTTACCTCTGAACGTTTCTCAATAAGTGATAATAGTACTTCTTTCGAAGAGTTAACCCGTCCGTCAAACGTAGAGCTCCACCGTAATATGGTTGGAATTGAAAATAAGGCTTTGTTTACATGGTTCTGTTATTTTCAAAGTTATTCTAACTAATCCTACTGATATCATAAACGCGAAAGTTTGTAAGAATGGATGGATGGATGGATGGATGGATGGATGTTACTCTTTCACGCCAGAACGGCTGAATAGATCTGGATAAAATTTGGCATAGAGATAGATTATACATTATGATTTATAACACGGGAATTACTCACGTACAATTCAGTCGATTATTCCGACTATAGTTTCAACCGCATTCGGCGGTCTTCATCAGGGCGAGTGCGCGCGCGCGGCTGCGTCTCTCATAGCACGTACGTAGCTCGTACGTGAGTAATTCCCGTGTTATAAATCATAATGTGTGAAATCCACGTCAGTTTCCATACTAAAGATAGATTATAGTCTAGAATAGCACATAGGATACTTTTTAACCGCGGGTGAAACCGCGGGGCGCAGCTTGTAAGTATTATAAATGCGAAAGTGAGTTTGTTTGTTTGTTTGTTACGCTTTCACGTCTCAACTACTCAACCGATCGTCTTGAAATTTTGCATATACGAGTATGTTGTCTGGGGTACAGGAAAGGACATAGGGTACTTTTTATCCCGAAAAGTTTAACGGTTCCTGTAGGACCTCGGGGCGAAGCTAGTATTCATTTAAAGCGATGATAGCCTATTTGGAGAAGGCCGGCTCTCAATTTGGATTGATATTTATAATGGATGCTCAGAGAAACGTAAACACCTATTTTTTTACGTGTTTACGTTTTTCTAAGTTAAAAGCTTTAATTATCAACATGACTTTAATTATTCAACGCTTTAATTATTCTGAATACGTTGTAACGCTGTTTTCAAAACATCAATGGACGAAAATTTATAAAAAATACATTGTACAATAAAATTATATGTATAATTCATCGAAAACATCATCATCATCATCATCCACCAACAGAGTCCAATAGGTCATTTAACTCTGAAAACTTTCCTGATAAAGTTATAAGCTTACTACAAAAGACGCTGTTATATACATACGTGTCTCATAATTTTAATTGAAGAGTATTTGTACCAATTTTTAAGCCAATCGAACCAGAGAATAAAAAAACATACAAATTTGAACCCCTCATTTACCCTCTTTATAGGCAAAAATTCGAAAAACCCTTTCTGAGTGGTTTTTTTTTTTAAATAAATTCGGGACACTTCCAGATACTGATATACATACTTAGATATTTTTAAATGCATACTGAAATAGATATTAACACCCAGACATAGAACAAACACAAATGTTCATCACATAAATGTTTGCCCTAGGTGGGAATCGAATCCACGCCCCCAAGCTCAGAAGGCAGGTTCACTACCAACTGAGCCATCGAGGAAGTCGAGGATGCCTACATTTTACAAAGAACACACCTTTCAAATTTCGTGTTAGAAAATAAATAAATTCAATAGAAGCAGCGGTTAAGGCTGTGCGTTGATAATTATGTCAGTCAGCCAGTCAGTCAGTCAGGACTTTGAATTTTATTTATAAATATAGAAGAAGACTAGTTGTTGACCGCAACTTCGTTCGCGTTTATTCAGTAAATAGTATCCATGAACCCTTCTATTGATTTACTGTAACTTATTATGAAATTATGAGTAAAATAATCCTTTACCAAAGAGATAAGAATCCCAACATAAAAAAAATACTGGCTGGGTTTGAGCAGAGTTTTAATTTTAGTTGTCAGTTGTTATTTTAAAACCGACAACGTACTATTCTGTGATGTTGTCTGACGCATTTGGTAAGCGGCGCGTTATTTTTTATTAATTTACAGAATTTCATGACAAATAGATTTACTTATTCAGAAAAAAGTATCCAAAAACCTTCCTTGTGACATACTGCAACTATTTATCTAATTTCATCAAGATACGTTCAGCCGTTTAGGCGTGGAAAGCCTACAAACAGACGACAGGCAGAGTTACTTTCGATTTAATAATTGGTAAGGAAAAGGATATAAAAATGTCGCGAGCGACAGGTGTCAAACCTTACCACACTTAACACTTACTTAAGTATTACTACATATTACTACAAAAGTATTACTACACCCAACTCCAGCATTTTTTACACGAAGCGATGTGACCCAGCCTTTACGCCGTCAGCTATCAATATGATTACTTCGTGTATGCGTGCGATCAAAAGGTACGAGTATATAACAATATTAAATACGTATTTCGTACGCTTTTGATGTAAATGCGAGTATTTTCGGGAGAGTGTTTTATTGTTACTCGTGAGTGTTAAAAAAGGGCGAATTGTGTGCGAATACCTTTTTGTTTTTGGAAAATTGTCTGGTACTCGAATTGAGTTTTGTATTTTTAAGAGGTGATTGACTTAACATAATAGGCTGTATCTTTGCTTAACGTCAGGTGATGTAGCAGCCAAACGCAAGTCTAAAATGGGTTGAGTTTGATTTTTTTAGAGACGATGAGTCTATGAGGGATGAGTAAGGAATAACTCCTAAAAAACATCGCGGCCTTCCATCAGATAAATAAATATCAGAGCACTTGCACACACAGCCGTCTGACCCCAAACTAAGCAAAGCTTGTACTATGTCTGCCAGAGACTGATGTACATCCGTACATATTTTTAAAAACATGCTTAAATAGATATTAACACCCAGAAATAGAACAAACACAAATGTTCATCGCATAAATATTTGTCCTAGGTGGGAATAAAACCCACGTCCCCGAGCTCAGAAGGCAGGTTCACTACCAACTGAGACCGTGGCAGTCGAGGCAAGAAATATATCGAAGAACGCAGCTGACCTATTAGACACTAATAAATAATAATTCCTACTTAATTAACTATAATCCTATTTCTATTATGAAGGTGAAAGTGTGTGTGTTACTTCTTCACGTTCAAACAGGAAAACAGATTTTGAAGAAATATTGGTGTGGAGCTTCCACCTCCATATGCCTTGGACTAACGGTTAGAAGCTAGTAATTATTATAAACTAACTGCGCTCCGCAGTTTTACCCGCGGTTAAAAATTAGGCTATAAATTAATCTAGAGTTTAAGCTACCTCCATACTGAGTTTCATTGAAATCTGTCCATCTGTTTGACCGTGAAGAAGGAACAAACATACACACTTACAAAACGTTCGCCTTTATAATATTAGTGTGATATTATGATTGTTATGCGAAAGTTTGCGAGTGTGTATGTGTGTTTGTTTGTACGTTCTTCACACTGAACCGGCTTAACACATTTAAATGAAATTTGGTACAGACATATCATATACTCTGAATTACAACATAAACTATGATTATCACATGAACATTCATTTTAAAAATCAATTCAAAATAGCTTAATATTTCTTTTATTCAGTAACTTCAACGCTGATTTAAATTCCATTAGTCCCCTTATCAAAGGTCTTTATTTGAAAATTTCATTCTCAAAATCTGGTCACCTCAACAGGTAGGGTAAACTGGTACATATGCGTCTGTGGGGCAACTGCGTCTTTCGAGAATTACTGACAAACCCTTCACAAATTAGGCAACTAACGCCATCTAGTACAGATTTTTATAACTAAAGATAGAAAAAAGATGTAGGTGACGCCTAATTTGTGAAAGGTTTGTCAGTAATTCTTGAAAGACGCAATTGCCTTACAAGAGCATTTGTACCAGTTGACCCTAAGTAAGCAATCATCATGACGGCTCAGTCATCCGAAACAAACCGAAATTATGCGGTAATGATTCATCATTATCGGTCTGGTTCATAAACCTAAAAAATTACGCGGAATTGGATCACTTCTTAATAATCTCACGGAGGCTACTCCTCGTCATCATTAGCCTGTATAGAACCAGCAGGCCTAGCATGCGTGCGACAAAATTCTCCTCGTCGCTTATTGTCATGTGAGAACGTGACAAGGCTATGTGTAGACATACGTCTGTTTCGATAAAAAGAGTCGACACACCGTTGTCGCGAAATGCCAGGCCTGCAGGAAGCCTTCTATGACAACTTATTGGAATGATGGTTACGTTTCCTTTTTGACGATGTGCGACCATGGACCTTATTGCGTGGCGATACGATTCGCGGTCGCGCAGCGTCAAAACAACAACAACGTAACTATCATGGCAATGAGATGGCACGGTAGGCCCTCAATGCTGAGTATAGACCTTGCGCAAATGCCCTGGCACCCTATTGTAAACTATTTCTGAAGGGAAGATATTAAAAACAACCCTAATGTGTGTGTTTTTTTTATGTAGAATAGGTCGGCGTTTGACCACCAACTCGCCTGATGTTAAGCGACGTTGTGGCCTAAGATGGAGCACGACGACCTATAAGGTACTTATTCACTCTAGCCTTGAAGTTTTGTAGAGTGAACAAGTATAAAGACGGCAGTTGAGTGAGGCGCTACAAGTGCGCTACAGCTCAGATCCGTCTTCGGAACGGTGATTGTAAACAACTAATATTTCTAATAATCCAAACCATGTACAATATTTGGGTAATTTCAGTATGAATGAAATGGACACCCAGAAAGACTACAGAAAGATGCCAAAGAAAACAATACGAGAGCCGTCCTCTTCCATGCTCCAGTGCAAAAGTCCCGGTCGGCGGGGCGAGCGACTCAGGCGCTACCCCACTGGCATTCCTTTGACAGTTCGCTCGGAAAACGTCACACGGCAGAGCATATACTACATTTTTCGTATGTGTTGCTAACACTATTCATAAATTTAAAAATGAGTCTTGCACAAGCGGCCCGTAGCAAAGAGTGATTATCACTTATCGCTTTTGACTGCCTCGGTGGCTCAGTTGGCAGTGAACCTGCATTCTGAGCTTGGGGGCGTGGGTTCGATTCCCACCTAGGGAAACATTCATGTGATGAATATTTGTGTTTGTTCTATATCTGGGTATTAATATCTATTTAAGTATGTATTTAAAAACATCTAAGTATGTATATCAGTCTCTGGCAGCCATAGTACCAGCTTTGCTTAGTTTGGGGTCAGGCGACCGTGTGTGGAAGTGTCCCGAATTTATTATTATTTATTTATTATATCATGAACAGTGGGCCTACCATGACATCTTATTGCTATGACGGCTACATTTTGTCTTCCTTGACAGGTCGCATTCCTCAGCCGATTCTCGTGAAATTACTTGAGCAGGTTCGATAACTATTCAGTTTTTGGATTTTTTCAGAAATTGCGGATCATTACACGACCTATACAGAAAGACATAGATCGGGATCCGGACAGAATTCGAACTTTTCGAGCATTTTTTCAGAAACGCTCGTTCGGTCGATTTGTATTACTTTGTCTAACTAGTACCAAACACTGGATTTAATTTCGATAGTTCCTTGTTCCCGACCCCATATCAATGTCTTCGTGAAAGGACACATACATAAATTAATCACATACACAAACGTACATTACGTGTCTGGGACTCGGTATTAGTTTTTTTTTAAATCACATTTTTCTGCCTCTGTGGCTTCATTGGTAGTGAACCTGCCTTCTGAGGGGGTGTAAGTTCGATTCCCACCTAGGGCAAACATTCATGTGATGAACATTTGTGTTTGTTTTATGTTGATACCTATTTGAATGTGTAAAAGTCCATAGTACAAGCTTTGCTTAGTTTGGGATCAGGCAGTCGTGTGTGACAATATCCCGAACTTATTTATTTTCCTTTGATAGGCTGAAAGAAGCTTATTAGACTCCATCTTTTTCGCAAAACATTCCGAAATTGTGTTATAACTTTTATTAAAGATTTATTTGACTTTGCATATACTTTACTTTTGTCAAGACTTTGAAACCTTTGGCTATTGATTAAAAAACTTTTTTTAAGAGCAGATGATTCTACAATAATGAAAATTGTTTAGCCTATTTGGGAGAAAGTTTGAAAGAAAACCCGTACGAGAGGCAAGTCAATAAAAAATAGAAATCAATTATGTTTAGTTTTTTCTTTTAGACGTAAGATTGGTCTCAAAAGATATTGCTATGGCAAACTCTGCAGGCAGAGACTGACTGAAGCCAAACCTCTTAAAGTAGGGTCAACTAGGGCAAATGCGTCTGTGAAGCTATTGCGTCTTTCGAGAATTACTGACAAACCCTTCACAAAGCAACTAACGCCATCTTGTACAGATTATTGTAACTACATTTAGAAAAAAGATGAAGATGGCGCCTAATTTCTGTAGGGTTTGTCAGAAATTCTCTAAAGACGCAATTGCCCTACAGACGCATTTGCCCCAGTTGACCCTATATAAATATCGGGCTTGCTCCTTCTTGACATATTCGTCAATGGCGAACTTTCCTGTGCCGGTTATGAGCACGAATGAGGTTCGCAAAACCAATGTCCATTTGCAGGGTGGACAATACAACTGACCGTCGACAATGTAATATGTGTAGGTATAAGAAGAGGATATTATAAGGTTAATAATTATTGAGATGACAAAGATGTCTGGAGCCTTCCACTTCCGCCAAGTAGCCACTAGTACATAGATAAAATATGATATTACCTAGTTGTAAGCCAAAATTTGTGAGACAGTTTTCTATTTGTTTTTATTTTGGAAAAAGAAAAAAAAATGCCCCTCAGTTTCTAGCCTGTTCTTCTGAGTAGTGGCTCTTTTTCCGAACAAGGCGGTCAAGTCTATTTTAAAACTTTGACGTTCATAAGTGTACATTTAATACCCAATTGAATAAAAACATTTTGACTTTATCTTTGAAGGTTTTGGACGGGTTTTCGTCCAAACTAATGATAAGGCTTTTTGCATCCAGATCTTGTAGACACTTAATCTTGTAACGTATTGAGTACGCGTATCGTATTGCCGTAACAGTTAGCAGTATTGATTCTATTAGCCGAGCCACTCGCTGCTCACTGCAAGCCTCGGTCTTTTGGCGAATTTTGAAGCGCGCCAGCTGAGAGCCTCGAGTGACGGTGAGCGCGTTTGAAAGGGTTCTCGAATCGTCATTGCGCTTCAAGGCTCGCCGTGATTGCCGAACTGTAGTAAATAGGTATGATACGTGAACTCGATACATTCCAAAGAAATGTTATTTAAGAATTGGTTTTTAAACATTCTTTAGAGCAATTCAGCGATGTTAGCGAAAAGACTAACTAAAAGCCATGTTTTTTTTTAATATACCGTCACGCCTTTCGCCCGAGTAGACGAGCAGAGGTGTAATACAACACCCACACTTCACCGGACGATATTCAGTCCCAAATGTGACAGGGGGCGAGCCTGTCACCATACACCGGGCTTCACTTACGTAGCAGATTACAGTTACAATCCGCGCATAATATGTTCACACAATGAACAAATTGGTGCGCGCCGTCGGCTGGGTTTAAACCCACTCCCTCTGGCTTGAGAGGCAGACCTTCTCCAACTAGGCTATCATCGGTCAATTATACTTATAAGCATACCCGCTTACTAATAAACGTAGTTTAGCTTTGGTTATAGTTATACAGTGTTCTGTCTTTACGATCAAGTTACAAATTTAAAAGAATTAGGCAGCATTTATTTTATTTTATGGGATAGATCTATCAGTCTGTTCTTTGTACTTTTATCTCTTATTACTCCATATAAGTATTCTGAAATTAACATATACATTTGCATAAATATATACTTGTACGCTAACAAAGCGGGTTCTAGGGCCTAAACTAAATTTAACCCCGGTTACCGAAGCGAAATAAATTTAATTTGAATTTGATGAGTTCTGAAATTAATATTTTCCTTCATGAGTTTGTGCTCTTTGAGTAGTATTTTGATTTAAGAGAACAAGTTGAGATATTACTCTTTTTTTTTTTGTTGGAAATATATCTTTGCTATGGGTAGTTAAGGGAAGGTTTGTATTTTGGTTCCGTAGTTTTTTTTTTTTGTAGTTTTAATTTTTTGTTTGTTTGTTACCTTTATATACGAGTATTATGGCGAAAGTTAAGTGTACTTATGTATTTGTTACGTTTTCACAACTTTCAAACGGAGCGACGGATTTTTATGAAATTTGTTATGGAGGTAGTTACACTTTTTTATACAGCTATTTTTTAAATTGCAGGTTAGATACCTGCATACGCGGTATCTACGCGGGGTGCATCTAGTTGTTGATATGTTTTTTCGATACTGAGCCGATTCTCAGTATTGCAATGAATAGTTGTGGTTGATGAGGATTATTATTGTAATAAATATTTGTATTTTAACCGACTTCCAAAAAAGAGGAGGTACTCAATAGGACTGAATGTTTTTTTTGTTATGAATGTTACTCGATTACTCCGCCAATAATTAATTGTGAATGGATATTAATGATTATTATTTTATTCGGTAAATCATACTTTAGAGGTGGCGTCATTTACATTTTAACGAAATCGGTCAAGCATTTTTTTTATTTAATTTAATACTTAAGTTATTTAATACAATTTTTAATTATTTAAAATGATGACGGAAAGTCGCTTTTTAAGCTTTGCTTCTTATATATTTGTTTATTTATCCTACTAAAATTACAAACGCGAAAGTTTGTATGTATGGATGGATGTTTGTTACTCTTTCACGTCAGAACGGCTGAACAGATCTAGATTAAATTTGGCACAGAGATATACTATAGTCTAGAATAGCACATAGGATACTTTAACCGCGGGTGAAACCGCGGGGCGCAGCTATTATAATATAATTAATCTATTATATAATTTAATATAAACATATTTTTCTAAGTTAAGTAAAATTGTTTAGAATGATGACGGGAAGTCGGTTTTTTAAGCTTTGCTTTTTATATTATTTTATTAAATATTTATTTAGTAAAAATTTAATTTTGTAAATTTTTTTTTTTTTTTTTGCTCATTGTCTCAGGAAATAGTGAAATTCTTACCTTGCAAGCCTTCAACGTGCTGAGTAAGCTGGGCAGCAGTAATGCACCTATCAGCAACAGTTTTTTTATGAGCATCACGGACAGCAAGATAGGAATCAGAAGAAGTTTCGTTTTGACAGCTGCTAGCAACGTCAGAAGTGGCACAATGATGGCTAACTTCTTCTTCTTGCCACGGGCTGGAAAACAAAAATTAAATCGTTACCATCATCATCATGTCAGCCGGAAGACGTACAGGCCTACACAGAAGCCTCCTCCAATGATCTTCACAAAGACCAGTCTTGAGCTACTTGCATGCAGCGACCTCCAGCGATTCGCGTCATAGGATACGCAACGCAACAAAGGTACTATATCGACTCTTTTTATCAAGACAGAAGTATATTGACACTTAGTAGCGTTTTGGGAGCCTAAACCTGCTGAAGGCACTTGTCATCTTCATTGTCTCTTTCGAACTATTATTTTGTAAATGACTTATTTCGGTCTTGCTTAAGCATCGATCGTCATACTACGAGTTGCCCACGTGACCATTTTTGACTTGGAACGTAAAACGAAACGAACTATATATATTTTTTTATCAATCTTATGTTTTTTTTGCACACCCTGTCCGATACTAATTGTCCTTTCCATCCTAAGGTTGTCTGGAAGAGATCGCTTTTAGTGATAAGCCCGCCAGTTGTTACACTATTTATTTTAATTTTTCTCTTGTTGTTTTGAAATTTCTGGTGTGAACAACAAAGAGTTTATCTATCTAATAATACATCATAAGTTCTATCTATCTATCAATATTACGAGTATACCATGAATCATGATTGTGTACAACCACCGAGTAACTATGAGTAATTATGCAGCATTTTATTAACTCGTTGACAAGCGAGATGTAGAATTCGTCTATGAGCGGTTGTTTACAAATTATTATATTTATCAAACAACAAAACAATGTGGCTAGAATCAAAGAGAAATATAACAAGCATAATAATTGGGTGAGCAACGAACAGTTTTGCTGAAAATCGTCCCGCAATAATAATATTCAAGTAATCGACATTACTTAGACAAAATCAAATTTTAGCAATTAGTAAGGTATGTTAATATGATGTATGGTTTTTCTGGCAGAAGGCATGAAATTTCAGGAGGCATGTCGCTTTCGTATGTGTACCTAAGTTACGAAATAGAAAAACGGCGAGAAATCATTGTGTCCACTTTTGCCCCCCTGGAAGTGGTGGAAACAATGGTTTCTTGTATACCTGTGTTACGAATACAAATTTTTTTAGATGTTCAAAAAAGATACCATTTCATGATATCAATAAAATTCACATCCTAACTAATAATAAAACTACAAAACTGATTATCGTAAAATGTTGCATACGCGTTGCCAAGTGTATAGAATGGACATAGGGTACTTTTTATGCCGAAAAAAACGGTTCCCGTGGGACCGCGGGAAAAACCAGCTAGTGCACAAGCAGCTAGTTTATTCATGAATACAAAAACAATATAAACAATTTCATTTCGACACCCAATTCACATAGAGAGCTATTAAGCACAATGCCCTTCGAGAACGGTTACAAATATTCAAAACAGATTTATTTCATCTACAGCAAAATGGTCCGGAATGCTCAGCCCCCGCTTAAACAAAATACATTACCGAAATGCTTTTCACACCAGAACAAAATCAAATTACACAAACATCAGTTACGGATTCCGTATTTACGGATCAAAGGTCGACCCACGACACGACCTACTTGTTTCTAAGCCAATCTTTACGGAAGATTTTAAATACAAATTTGACATTAATTAAGCCAAATCCGTACTTTCGGTTACGGGCTTTAATTGAGCTCGAGAGAAGACGTGATTTGGTTCCAAATTTGAAATGCTGTCATTCGAAATTTGGGTTTTGGTTGTCACCTGTTTTCATTAATCAAATTGATTGATTTGCATACGCTAATCGGCCGGTTAATTAAGGTGAGATGATTTTATTTCGGCATTTAAGGTTATTCTACCTAAATTCGTCCTATAATAACGAAAAATATTTACGTAGGGACCTGAAATCGCTTAAAACTCATTAGAATTTTCGATTCCAATAATAAACATATCCTATTTCCTACTTAGATTATAAATCCACAAGTTAGTTTGTTTCTGAGTGTGGGTGGGTGTGTGTTTGTTACTTTTTTCCGCTCAAATGGAACGATGTTTTGGATGAAAATCGGAACGAATATAGCTTATGCCCTGGATTAGCACACAGGCTAATTTTTAATTGCTAGTAACACAGCGGGGCGTAGTTAGTATTAAATATGTGAGCCATGTAAGAGTTCATTAGGTGGTCTTAAAAGTCTTCAAAGGCTTGCCAATACTTTTATACACCGTGTATCTAAACAGCAGACATATTTTAGAATATCAATATACTTATCATTAGGACCAACGTTTACCATGGGCCAACCCTGCAATCGAGAAAAAAAAACGCTGTTCCATACATTTGGTCGACGATCAATGAAGCTTTTGAGTTTTTTTTTTTTTTGGAAATTTCAGGGTTGACCCCATTGTAAGAGTTGTTTAAAATGATGAATACAATATTATCTAGAATATGGCAGTCGTTTACAGATCAAATTAAACATTTTAAAAATATTTTTTAACCATTAAAGTCGAGTCTCGAAAGTATCGAAAGTACCAAGAATCGATTTTAAATATCCCGGTCCTTTCGGCCGTCAAAAGAACCAGGATTTCCCGGTACTTTCGATACCGGGTTTCCCGGTTCTAAACTCTACATAGATCTTATCTATGTTTACGAGTATGTTCTAAATAATCAGAGTTCGAGGATACGAGTGTTAGTAGTAAACAACGCAGGCTGTGGTCAGAACCCTGATCTATTTACTCACAGCTGCGGGTCACCGCAACGTTGCTCTGCCCCCATTCTATCAAGCGGCGGTGAAGGGAACCGTTTTGGGATTTGCGGTCAAATCAGTTTTTGATGAGTTATGGGTTCACTGTGTATAACTAACTTTAGGCGCAATAATAGTAAATATTTCGGAAGGTTGTCAATGTTAGAGTTTGTGTTAAGGAGACAATAATTTTGGATGAATGTTGAAAGATTAGACTAATCTTATCTATCTTATCATAATTATTATAAAAGACTGGCACGTTTTAGCTCTTGGTCGCACATTATATTATTTTCAAAGGCCTTGAGTCAGAAGTCACTAGTTAATAAAATTACCTATTACGGTTTTTATAACTGTTATTTTATAATTGAAAATATTTTCACAATTTGCAATCAAAATACCGGCGCGCCAAAGTCTGGGACATGGTTTGGGACAGGGTGTCACTCCTCTTTAAATTGTATTTCTCATCTCTGAGAGTCCTCAATAGTTCAAAACTTACCATTTTCCTCTTCATCTTCCACCGTCCTAGCACCTTCAGGCAAATTCACCCTCAACCCTTTCATCTTGAAGAACTCTTGCACCAGCTTCATCAAATACTTCGCCAGTTCCGTCCACTCAGACAAAATACTCCTCGGTTCTGTCACCAACGTCTCCTGCTCAGATAAAGTCAAGTTTTTTATAACATCTTCGTCTAGTGGTACTAAGCTGATCATGTGGTTAGCTTTGATTGTTGTGTTGGCATGGACGTTACCGAATAGGGTGTTCTTGGCGATTTTTAGTGCTTTATATTTGACGCAGTTTAAGGCTTCTCCTCTGATGAAGCAGCCGTCTTTGACGTAGCGGAGGTAACCGTCTTCTATGGCTGATATGTGGTAGATTGTGATGGTGATGATGATGGTGTGCAGTAGGAGAGACATTGTTGATCTGAAAAGAAGTGAAAAGTGGTGTTAGGTTAGGTTGCTGGATTTTTAAGTCATTATTAAAGTGAAAACACGCCCTACTCAGAGCGTCAAATTGCCAAGTTTAAGCAAAAAATATTGACATTGTCCTTGTCTAATACTTTCTGCGTAACAATGACAGATTAATTGGTAGGTTGTAGCAATTTAGAGTTCTAGATTGTGCCTAATACGGTGTTGTATATATCGGTCTCTAAAATTACAATAGTATTATTTCCAAACGAGTTTTTGTTTCTTATACTATTACGTATTAAGTATACCTAGGTACTTTTTTAAGGTTTAGTTTTATATGAAATCTGCACTGCATATTGAACCATAAACCAAACTATATAATTCGCATTCAATTAACTATCTCAAATTCACTTTATGCATTAATTTGAAGTACCCCAGACATATTAATTTCAGCACTGAAATCTGTTTGAACTCGGTTTTAAACATAAATTGTGCTTTCCGTTCAACGTTCATATTATTCAAATCCAAATCGTACAAATTGCTTGCAAAACAAATGACAAGTCTTAAAGTTTGGCGAACCCTGGAAATCCTAGACTTGGAAAATCCGACCAACAATTTACGATTTGTACCAAGTAGCCATGTATCACCGTCTGGAGTATACTGTATCTGAATTTATGCCAAGTATTTGGAAAACGGAATGGTGGAAGGATATTGTGAAGGAAGATATGAGCAGTATGGGCAATCTTGGCGAAGGAAAGCCAGCGACAAAGCTAAATGAAAGATTGTTGAGGAGGCCATGACTCACAAAGAGTTATAGCGTCGCAAAAAGAAGAAGAATATTTGAATATTTGAGAAAATTGGATGTCCTAATGACAAAGAAACTTGAAAAAATTTCATGCCGTTCTCTGGCAAGTGAGAGGATGCAATAGTGTGTTTGCCGAACCTAATTCTCAGGATGCCAGAGACTTGTACGACATACATTCTGTAGCTCTTAAAGATAAAAATAATTGATCTACACCTACATGTTTGTTTTATTTAAAATGGTGTCATTATATTTAAGGCTTGTATTAAGAAAAAGCTGGCAAATAACGAATGAATTATCAATTTTATTTAATTATATATTTTTTTCTAACACACACGTTATTCTATCTGTTATTACGCTGTGTCCCTAAACTAGGTTTTTAGATATGTATTCTACATATTTCTTGGAACCTTCGATCTTCGATCGAGGTATACACAGATGCCAAGTTTCAAAACTAAATTAGGCACCTTCAAAACTAGGCTTAGATCAAGTGTAAGCCTTTTTTCGCTGTCGCTCTGTGATCGCGTCGGTGTCACGACACCTAAATGGGCTAGTGCTAAGAAACTCTTTAGCAAATGTAACCAACGTTATTGCGAAATTATAAGGCTTACATTCAAATGAAATTACATATTATGTTTTTGACTGTTTTGAATAAAACGATAAGGGTCGATGCTGTGCCAGTATAGAGACCCGATTTTTAATGAGACATGACATCTATGTATAAGTGATCGAAGTTCGGACCTTGTGTTTTAACAAAAACAAAGTGGGATCCTCATTTAAGTTGATTTAAACTTGCACCCACGTTATTAATCTAATTAAACATACCGTAACACCTGCCCTGGCTTGTTTCTAAACTAATATCATTAAACCTGGATTGTGTTGATCAATAATAAAGTTTCTCGGCGTAGGTAGGTACAGCACAGCCTTAACGAAGAGTTTTTGTCAAAGAATAAGTGTTTAAGTAAATATAGAAAAGGTATACATTTGATAAAACTGTCTGATTGGTTACTAGTATTTTAGGTTAGGTACTACTAGATTAGTAGTATTGGTGATAAAAGTTGTAAAATAAACAAGATACAGTCGAATTGAAAATTTTATTTTTGGAAGTCGGTTAAAAACCAGCAACATGTTTAGTTTGAACCCAGTGAAACTAGATGGCGCTATTAGTAATAATGCTGTTTTTTCTTCAACTTTTCAAACACAATTATAAATTTAAAATACACACCCGACACCGATTTTCACCAAACATAGATAAGAATACTCCTGACTAATTTACCTTTCAAACAAAAACAATCACAATCACAATCGGTTCATCCGTTCGAGAGCTACGATGCCACAGACAAACACACAGACACACACACACACACACACACACACACACACACACACACACACACACACACACACACACGTCAAATTAGTCGTTTTTGCGTCGGGGTTAACAACATTATAATGGATCATAATTCGCTGTTAGACGGCAAAATACTTAACTAGTATTCGTACTAAACGGAATCCACTTGTTTACGGTTAGTAAGTATCAATCTATTTTGGGAACTAAGCAATTTCGAAAAGTAGACAAAGCTTACGATGTTGGATCTTTGGTCTCAGATATTAACCGCTAAAGCCATGCCCGAGGCTATAACACACCGGGGGGCCTACCATGATGTCTCATTGCCACGATTGTTACGTTTTGATATCGACGCTGCGCGATCATGAACCTTATTGCACAGCGATACGATTCACATTCGCGTTCGAGTTTTGAAAACAAAACGTAACATGAGTAACGTAACGTGAGCAATGGATCTGTTTATGTAACTGTCCGTTTTGTAAACCAGTAAAAAAATTTATAAAAAAAAATTTAAAAAAAATCAAGACGCTATGATGTCTTGGTAGGCCCCGGAGACAAGTTACTCGACATAATATAACTAGAGAGTTATATAATAGTAAGTACTTGTAACAATACTAGCTTTGCTCCGCGATTTCACCCGTGGTCCGACAATAAATGCATTTTTTTAAATTAAAGCTTCCCTTTGTCTCTTTCTGTATCCGTGACAAAGTTTATCCATACGTATACATAAAATATATCGTCACGCCTTTCCCCCGAAGGAGCTGGAAGAGGCGTAATACAACACCCACACTTCTCCGGACGATATTCAGTCCCAAACATGACAGGGGGCGAGCCTGTAGCCAATGTGACAGGGGGCGAGCCTGTCGCCATGTATAAATGCAAAATTTCATGATTATCGATTCAGTAGTTAAAGCGTGAAAGTGTAACGAAGTAACTAATGAACTGACTCACTTTAGCATTTAACAATACGTATTACGTATTTAAATTAAAAAATAAATAAAATCAAAAGTTACGGTAGGAGTTTAGGAGTTGAGATAGTTAGGATTACGAGTATAAGTAATTAGAATTAGAAAGCTTAATATTTTTAAAATTTATTGATACAACTTCTGTATCTATTTGTAGGCGTGTCTTACCTACCTTACCCACTAATCAACGGGTTTATCTGAAAATGTTTTAAACCAAATTTTTCTATAAATTTAACTGTTTTCTCTTCTGAACCGGTGATATTATATACTTTGCGCCAGAATGCAAGATGGATCAGATGAAACTACACCAGAGCTACGTGAACGAAACCAATGCAATTTATCGAAAGCGGATCAAGCTGGCAGAACTGTTATTATATTTCTACTGAGAAATGGTATGTGATCGATTTACGCCGGGAGCAGAAACTTCTTATACCCAAATACAAGGCTACTAATAAACGTTGTATAACCTCGGAATAGTCAACCGAGCTAGCGTTACACTGAAAATCAGCGTCACAGTAATCTGTGGCAATAGACTGAGTTTTGTCCTTTTTGGCGCACACGCAACTAAATTTAGTACCTATTAGTTAAGTTAGTATAATATTTTATTTTTATAATTATACTAGCTACGCCCCGCGGCTTCGCCCGCAGTCAAAAAGTGTCTGTCCTGTGTGCTATTTTAGACTATAATCTATCTCTGTGCCAAATTTCATCCAGGTCTGTTCAGCCGTTCTGACGTGAAAGAGTAACAAACATCCTTCCATCTATTCTTACAAACTTTCTCGTTTATAATATTATTATTATAGATGGCGCTAAAGTGGCAAAATGTTGATATTTGTTGACAATTTTTTTTTTTGTATTTTTTTTTTAAATAAAAAGTACCCTATGTTACTCCCAGAATATGTGTACAAAGTTTCATGATGATTCGTCAAGTAGTTTTTGCGTGAAAGCGAAACAAACATCCACGCTTTCACATTATAAGTAAGGATATAATTATTGTGTATCTTTATTATTCATGATTTTTATGTCATAATGTTTCTATTGTATAAGAGTGGGTGGTGTAAGTCAAATAAATATTTTTCTTTCTTTCGTTAGCGAGCGATGCGGGTACGCTTCTGATTTGACAAAAATGCTTTCGTATTCCGAATTCTGTCTGGATCTCTGTCCGGATCTGTCTTCCTCTACAGATCACATTTCTTAACCGACTTAATTTTTCTCGTTTCTTTTTGAAGGATTTTTTCAAAATGGCAGAAATATGATTATTAAAAAAAACCTAAAACCTGAATGAGAAAAAAAAAATGTATAATTATCGAACGTGCTCAGAAAATTTCACGAGAATCGGTTGAGGAATGCGACCTGTATAGGAGAACAGACGTGGGCCACGAGATCTCCAGCTCACAGAACCACTATCTAAACAATGTTTAATCTTTTACGAACAAGCTAAAAAATTAAGGGAAAAAAGATAGAGCAAGTTTATTGGAGGATGAAGATACAGTCTTTAAGAGTCTGGCGACCTAACTAACTTCGATCTAGGCGACCTAGACTAACTTCGCATTGGCTTAAGGTATTCTATAGCCATTTCGTCTAGAAGAAAAAGACGAGCGAAGAGAGCGAGTAATGATACTGACGAGCCTCTAAACTTACCTACAGAGTGACAAAGTGCGATTTTTTTTTTTATGACTTTTGCACTTCTGTAATAATTCTTAAGTAACCAAGAATTTCCCTTGTATTATTGATTAATTTAACAGCTAATGATGTAAACAACCTCCCTATGTAATGGAATTTATGATTTGCTTTGTCTATCTATTGAAAAAATCAGTCAAAAGTGACCCCTTAAAAATGTGGATATTTTTCATAGCTCTATTTTAGCTTGAGAACGTTTAAAAAAAAACCAAGAACATAGGAGCGGAGATATTGTTAATTTAATTGTACATGCTAAATTTCACCATTATCTGACAAATGGTTTTCAAGAAATTTGAGTAGCGCGTTTGTATGGAAATTTCAGAGCGTCGCGACCCTCTTAAGACATGGTCTCGCAAATTCTGCGAAATTTTGCAAAGCGATTCAATTTCTAACTATCTGTTTATAGGCAACTATTCATTTAATTGAATGTCAACAATGCCTCCAAAGTTTAACTAATTACTAAACTTGTTCGTATAAATAATATAATCGCTGTTTTAAATTTTGGTGAACATTGGCCGTGGTCGTAGAAAATTTTCTTGACGACTTTGGGGTTGGAATAAATAAATAAAATTAAAAAAATCGGGACATTTTCCACACACGGTCATCTGACCCCAAACTAAGCAAACTTGTACCATGGCTGCTAAAGACTGATATACATACAAATGTATTTATACATGCATACTTAGATAATTAACACCTATACATAGAGTAAACACAAATTTTCATCACATAAATGTTTGCCCTAGGTGGGAATCGAACCCACGCCCCCAAGCTTAGAAAGCAGGGTCACTACCAACTGAGCCAACGAGGCAGTCAAACAAAAAAAAATGGTACCCTATCATACAACATGGACAAAGTAAGTATAATCTTAAGGCGATTTCTTAGTATTTCCATTGAAATTATCCTCTTCCTTTTTCCTAAAGATAAGCAAGTAGAAAGAAACATTTTCAAAGCAAATTGTAAGGATATTCAATTATGAGCCAGGTATAAAATCTGATAATATAGGAGGATAAATTATTTAACCAAGCAGTCTATTAAATTGTTTGTTTTGTAATCCTATTGATGTTATCTCAGCCTTTCTGTAAAACCTTTCTGTAATTTTAAATTATAATAATATTCGGGACACTTCCACACACGGTCGCCTGACCCCAAACTAAGCAAAGCTTGTACTATGGCTGCCAGAGACTGATATATATTTTTGAACAAGCTGCGCCCCGCGGTTAAAAAATCCTTTGTGCTATTCTAGACTATAATCTATCTCTGTGCCAAATTTCATCCAGATCTGTTCAGCCGTTCTGGCGATCCATCCATTCATTCTTACAAACTTTCGCGTTTATAATATTAGTATGATACATATTTATATATATAAATCACACCCAAACATAGAACAAACACAAATGTTCACATGAATGTTTGCCCTAGGTGGGAATCGAACCCACTCCCCCTAGCTCACTACCAACTGAGCGAAGGCAGGTTCACTACCAACTGAGCCACCGAGGCAGTCTAATTATGTATCTAATAATTTAAAATTAACCCAATGAAGCTACCATTCTAGAAATTAACAATTTTGTCTTTGCCCTCGGATACTATAGAAAATGGTAAGAAGGTAGCTGTTGCAAATGAGAATCGACGGGGTTTGGATTAACCCTTCCTTTGGCAATTAAGATTTCGTGACTTTTTTTTTAAATACTTAATAGGCTTGCGTTTGACCGCCAACATGCCTGATGATAAGCAGTGATGCAGCCTACGATGGAGCACGCTTGCTTATAAGAAACCGAATCATTCGAGACTTGGAGACACCCAGATTTAAGTGTCAGGGAACACACACTCTGGCAGAGTATTCCACACTCTAGCGGTCCGTATGAGAAATGAGGAATCAAAGCGTTTTGTGGGTATGTCGACCATAAAACGATGCCGTGTTTTGGTTAAAAAAATTTTTTTTCAAAATAATCATGAAATGTCATGAAAGTTGAGTTCAAAGTAATCATGAAATTTTGCATACACGTTGTCAGGGGTACAGAAAAGAGCATAACACCTATCATCCCGATAAAAAAATTACGGTTTATCTGGGACCGCGGGAGAAACGGGACGGTGCGCGCGGGCATGTAACATTACTTAACAATTCGTCACCCCTTTCCCCCGAAGGGACTGGCAGAGGTGTACAACACCCACACTTCACTTTGCCGGGCGATATTCAGTCCCAAACGTGACAGGGGGCGAGCCTGTCGCCATACACCGGGCTCCAGTCATGTAGCAGATGACATTAAATGCGCACTTATGTTCACACGATGAAAAAATTGGTGCGTGCCTTCGGCTGGTTCGAACCCACTCCCTCTGGCTTGAGAGACGGGCCGACTAGGCTATCATCGCTTAAGTGTAAAATACTAACTAAATACCTTTATTTTATTCGTAAAACTTTTTCCCGAAGGCGGGTGAATAAGTTAAAGTAAAAATCAAGTGAAATATATCCTAATCCTAATCTTACTATATAATATTATAAACGCGAAAGTTTGTAAGAATGGATGGCTGGATGGATGGATGTTTATTACTCTTTCACGCCAGAACGGCTGAACAGATCTGGATGAAATTTGGCACGGAGATAGATTATAGTCCAGACTAGCACATAGGATACTTTTTAACCGCGGGTGAAACCGCGGGGCGCAGCTAGTCATGTAATATATATGAAATGTATCATATATTTCATGTTGCTACAAAAATCAGTATCTTTACTTGCTCTCTTCGCTCGTAATAGAAAACCTTTATTCAATGCGAAGTTAGTCTAAAGTGGTCGCCGGACCTTTAACGTAACATACACTGTCAAGCCATTTCCCCAAAGGGTGTAAGGTATATAAATGTACTACACCACCTACATTGATTTTTTATTTGGTGTTGATTCAAGTTTGCGACAATTGTATTACTATTATAGCCTTTTATCTTAATAATATTGTCCGTAGATTAGTTTAGGAAATTTAACGTTTACGGAGACCTAAGCGACAGAAAAGCGATTAGCTGAATAGCAGTTTTAACTGATAGGTACAACCTTATAGAGTGTATTAAGATTCAATCTTGGAGCTTTTATAAGACCTTTCTTAATTACTTACTGCGCCTCGCGATGTTACCTACAGTTAACAAGTATTATATACAAATTTTAAAAAAAAACCTCATATTCATCAAATATAGCTAAGAATACTTCCAACTAATTGACCTTTCAAACAAAAAATCATAATCGGATCATCCGTTTGAGAGCTACGATGCCACACACACACACACACACACACACACACACGCACACACACACACCCACACAGAGAGAGAGAGAGAGAGAGAGAGAGACACATTAAAAAGTAGTCTATAGATGCTATATAAATAATTATATGCTATAGCTACCTCCATGTCTTTCCTCAAAATCCCTCAATCCGTTTATGCATGAAGAATTAACAAACAAACAAACAAACAAAAACTTCGCCTTTAATGACCGAGCGGGCGTTAGAGAGCGAAGCGTCCGTGCTTCAACTTCGGCAAAAATGCTTTTGTATGTCCGACTGTCTGTCCGGCGGGCATCTGTCCGGCTGTTCTCTACAGAAGGGCTATTCTTACGGAATGAGATTCAATCTCACCATTTTTTGTCCTTGTTGCTCTCGTTTGAAACATCATAGGTTTGAGAGTGACCAAGATAAAATCTCATCTCATCTCACGCGCAGGAATAGCTCCCCAGGTCGCAATTCCTAATCGATTCTCGTAAAAAATTGTGAGCAGGTTCAATAACTAAATCATTTCTTTTTGTCGATTCAGTATTTGGACATTATTCAAAATGCCGGAGATATAATAATACTTAATAATATTTTTATTGACAACAATGAAAGCATACAGACAAAATCATAATATTCAAAAGACATGACACTTTACACTCAGTTTAAGTACTTAAAATGAAAAACAGTGGGTCCCAAACTAGGCGACGCGACGCCTGTATTTTGAGCACCCAGTGATCCTGTTCGCCAAATACAATTTCCGTGCTTGTTAGTAGACGCATTCGGCTATTCATACAATGGTAACACACTCACGAGATCTCACTCACTTTACTAGAATCATCTAAGTTTTTTTTTTTTTTTTAGGTCGGCGTTTGACCACCAACTCGCCTGATGTTAAGCGACGGTGTGGTCTAAGATGAAGCACGACGACCTATAAGGTACTTATTCATTCTAGTCTTGAAGTTTTGTAGAGTGAAGAAGTACAGAGACGGTAGTTGGGTGAGGCGCTACAAGTGCGCTACTGCTCAGACCCGTCTTCGGAACGGTTACACCGGACTACGAGTACATCCCGAAACACGACTAGGTCATTTCACGGCATGGCTTGGTCCGGTGGGTGGTAACTAGCCCAGGGCCGAAGCCTCCCACCAGATTAATATTCAAAAGCAAATTACTGATTGTCCGTTACGCTTTGACGTCTTTCAACCGACTTCTCAAAGGGTGGAGGTTTCAGAGTCACTCGTAATTTTTATTACGATGAATACCGTTGAACATGGCCACAACGTGTTCCAAACAATTAGTTACGGTGTAGCTTTAGTTTTTTTTGTTTGAACAAAATCCACAGTTCTCAATAAATAATAAACTTATAGATAAACTTACAGCTAATTATGGATTTACATTTTATTTACAAAAATATAGTAATAGTATGTTTTAGTTACACGTGTGTACCAACTGTATCTCATCGAAGTAAACAAACGGCTTCCTTTGGAAAATACAAGATACAATACAATGTAATCAAATTTACACAGTGTTTGTTAGTTTACTACGAGTATACCGTTTTGATGACTAACAGACAATCAAACTCGATTTTCTCTGGTTGGGACTGATACATCTATTCTATTCGTCTTAGAACTGATTTTGGAGGTTCGAAAACAAAATCATTTCAATTGTAAGATAATTTTACCTTAAGATTTTATTTTAAGATATATTTATTACTAGCTGCGCCCCGCGGTTTCACCCGAGGTTAAAAAGTGTTGTATCCTATGTGCTATTCTAGATTATAATCTATCTCTGTGCCAAATTTCATCCAGATCTGTTCAGCCGTTCTGGCGTGAAAGAGTAACAAACATACATACATCCATCCATCTATTCTTACAAACTTTCGCGTTTATAATATAAAAAAAGTAGGAAGTAGGATAAACGCGAAAGTTTGTAAGAATGGATGGATGGATGTTTGTTACTCTTTCACGCCAGAACGGCTGAAAAGATCTAGATGAAATTTGGCACAGAGTTAGATTATAGTCTAGAATAGCACATAGGATAATTTTTAACCGCGGGTGAAACCGCGGGGCGCATCTAGTCTGTAATAATATTTTATAAAACTGATTTTGATTCAAAATACAATTTTAATTATTATATGTACTATCCTAACCCTAATCCTAACTATAATAGTTGTAATATTTTTATAAATGCGAAAGTGAGTTTGTTTGTTTGTAACGCTTTCACGTCTCAACCACTTAACCAATCGTCTTGAAATTTTGCATACACGTTGTCTGGGGTACAAAAAAGTACATAGGGTACTTTTTATTCCGAAAAAATTAACAGTTCCTGTGGGACCGTGGGTGAAACCGCGGGGCGCAGCTAGTTTTATAACCAATTATTTAACTGATATTTAAGTTTTTTGACACGCGTCAAAAAATGTTGCTGCAACACTGCCTGAAAATTAAGTTGTGAAATTCCATAAAATTATGTAGGTATGTCAGATTTATTTAATTAAATTTAAGCGAGCGACAAGTACCGCGTCGCCGTAATCTCAACTTCCGCGTGGTTAGACTTTTTTGAAGCGACAGCCGTTTTCGACGCTTTGCAATCAAAACCTTCTAAGCGCAACTTTTAGTTAAAATAGTTTATTTTATCATCACAATAATTAGTTAAATTTTTGGCGAGATGATGGACCTCTGATATTGTTTCGTACTTCAAATTGTGTTTGCATATCACAACATAACGCTACGCCTTACCCTCCAAAGGGCTGGCAGAGGCGTATTTACAATACACACTCATCATCCCACATTGTGTTTACAGCTATGCATCTTTAAATTAATCCTAACTAAAATAATAAATGTGAAAGTGAGTTTGTTCGTTTGTTTGTTTGTAACGCTTTGGTGTCTCAACTACTCAACCAATCGTCTGGAAATTTTGCTTACATGTTGTCTGGGGTACAGAAAAGGACATAAGGTGCTTTTTATCCCGAAAAAATAAACGGTTCCTGTGAGACCGCGGGGGAAACCGCGGGGCGCAGCTAGTTATCAGTAAGTTTCAAAACTAACATGGCAACTAATAAACTACTCGATATTAGACTACAACGCGAGTTCACATTCTAAAACTTACAAGATGTCAGTGGCCCTATTCGGAGATTTGAGATTCTCATCTCACCTTTTTTCATCCTTGTTGCTCTCGTTTGAAACGTCATAGGTGTGAGAGTGACCAAGATAAAATCTCATCTCATCTCATCTCACGCGCAGGAATAGCCCCCCTCGGCTAGTCTAATGTAACTAACAACTAACATAGTAAACGTTGTCCAAACGGTTATGACAAACCATTTATATTGAATTAACTTTTATCTTCTAAAATAAATGATAATGGTTTCACCTGCGGTTAAAAATGTTCTTGTTAAAAATTCTATGTGCTATGCTAGACTATAATCTATCTTTGTGCCAAATTTCATCCCGATCTGTTCAGCCGTTCTGGCGTGAAAGAGTAACAAACATCCATCCATTCTTACAAACTTTTGCGTTTATAATATTAGTAGGATAAGTTAGACTTTCCACCCTCCATTCGTACATTCAAAGTCCAAAATGATAAGATTTTTATTTGTCGCAAAAATGGTCCGATTCAGTTAGTAGGTTTTGCCTCATAGAGGTCGATATTCTAATGTGAGGCAATATCCGCAACCTTACGCGACCAAATTAAATTCCTACATCAACTTGCACATATTCAGTAGGGAAAGGGAGCCTACATTATTTCGTTGGACAATACCGTGATGGACATTTTCGTATTATCACATTTTCTTTTTACCTTTTCCTTGTTGATGTCAAAAAGAGTTTTAATTTCTTTAACCGTATCTAAAAGTTTTTTTTTTTCGATTTAATGTATTGTGTGTTATTAGGTAATTTATCTGTCAATTGCAATAATGGTTTCAGGGTTTCGTACCAAAATGGTCACAAAGAACTCACATGGTAAGCCTTCAAAATCCGTCTGTCTGTCACAGTCCATTATTTCAGGAACTGGAAAAACTAGTGACTTTCATTTTGGCACAACTCTAGATAACGTTATCAAATATAGAAAAAGTTCTTTTTAACTCTGTTAGACTTTAAGCCACAAAGCGAATGAAATATGAAATATACGTTTAAATTTTTGACAATTTTACGATAAATAATGCTGTATTTGCCTAATAATAACTAATTAGTGTCACCATAAACTTTATTTAACTGCAAAATACTCACCTTAAAAAAATTTGTCAATATTTGAAATTCCAAGTAACACAACACAAATCACTTTTATTACAAAACAATGAAAATAGTACAAAAATTATTTACTCCTTTTTTAATATTCGATGGGAAAAAATAAATAATATGCAAATGGCATCCCCGCTGCGCGTGCGCCGGTCGCGGACAGATCAATGTCAAGAACGCGCTCCTGATTCGCTATTTAAATGATCTACTAACTCCAGCGCCGCGGAACTACGTTACAGATCATTTGAAACGGTAGAACTTGACTTTTGACTGAGGTTTGAATAAAATTTTAGATTAAATTGAGAAATGGTCATTACTTTGATGGGTCGACAACATTCAATCAGCACACTTCACACTAATCACACTAATATTATACAGGCGAAAGTTTGTGAGTGTGTAAGTGTGTATGTTTGTTACTTCTTCACGCTGTACACGGGTGGACGGATTTTGATGAAATTTGGTATGGAGATAGCTTATACCCAGGATTAATCCTGGGTATAAGCTATCTCCATACCAAATTTCTGTGTTAACACAGAAGCTGCTTTTAGACTATGGGTGACATTGCAAGACGTAAAGGGCATCGATGCTCTAATTTAACCATACACTTTTTATCCCAATAAAATTTGTCAATTTCTACAAAGTACCAAAATACACTGTTCAAGGCTTTAAGCTTGGGGTGCATCATACCAAAAGCTAGTAAAAGTATTAGGTATTCATATTTTTGAGAAACCGAACAACTTTTACTATCGAACCAACCAGAAATTGTAAAAAAAAAATGTTTTGTAAGCTTCGTGAAACGGCAATGCCATTTACATATATTTAAAATTATTTTCACAATTTCACAATTAGTCTTTTAATACGAGTAAAAGCCTTGAAATTAAAAAAAACACCGTACAAACGTTTTAGTATGTATAAGTGTAATTTTGAACGAAACCTATTTTACCCTACTGTGCAGGAAGGAGGGTTATGTTTTTGGATGTACATATGTACTCGTATGTATGTTTGTATGAATGATGTACGTATGTATGTTTTATGTATGTATGGGGTTACTTTGGCACGCACTACAGCCTAAACAGCTAATGGATTTCGAC
The DNA here is from genome assembly GCA_911728515.1 of Peribatodes rhomboidaria. NCBI lineage: Eukaryota > Metazoa > Arthropoda > Insecta > Lepidoptera > Geometridae > Peribatodes > Peribatodes rhomboidaria. The sequence continues at coordinate 9,249,753 of OU452190.1, forward strand.
ATGTGAGGTTTCATTTGAAGTGACATAGGGTACAAGATTTTGCAGTCGAATTTTTATATTTCTTTTAATTATGTTACTTGTTCCTCTTTGTTTCAAATATATTCCACACCACCACCATTAAAAGAAGAGCCCTATTCAACGTTACAAAAAAATATATTCATACCACATCCACAAGTTCCTAGTTTTAGTTCCAAAGAATTCCTAGTAATACAATATCGGAGGTTTCCCTTAGTATGAGATTTCACTTGCGTTTTCAGTTACACATGACTTGCGATGAAAGGGTCAACGATCAACGCCCTCTAGTTCGAAAACGCAAAAACGGCAATATTCACTGGGATTTGTGATTACATTTAGATCTAATTTTGTAGCTGCATGGCTGACTTCGAAACAGTTGTCTGGCTTTTTTTTACTTTTATGGAAAGCAAGTAGGCTTTATTACATTTTATGATTTTGGGAAATATAATTGCAAATCTTCAAATCTTCATATTGATAGAGTAGCTGTTTGTAGACTTTATTGTATCCATCCAGAGTGTGTTCATTTTTTTTTTTTTGCTTTTAACAATTAAAATTGTTTTAGGCGATCTTGAAGTTTGTAAAAGATAATATACAATTTATAATGATTAAAAAAAAACAGCTTAAAAACCGACTTTCCATCTTGTAATTCGTCATCCATGTTAACATTTTTTTAGACTTATGTTAATATTTTTTAAAAATTCATTACTGACCCCTAAAGTATGATCTTCCAAACATAAAAAGAATCGTTGAAATCGATTCATATTTGGCGGAGTAACAGCATACATAAAAAATAAAAACCTACGAATTGAGAATCTTATCCTTTTTGGAAGTTGGTTAAAAGGTTCATAAACGTGTTTCATATAGGTATTTTAATGGTAAGTAAGCATAAAAAAAAAACAATTAAAATTTCTCTAAGCTATTGACAATGTTTTACTTTAGGTTTGTATTACTTCTACGATAAATAAACATTTAAAAAAGAGAAGAGAATAAAATTAAATAGTCAGACTTTACAATTGTTAAAAATTATCTAACAATTTTGAATTCAACTGATATAAACATAATAAAAAAAATAAAAAAACGTGCATCCGAGCTCTACAATTTTCTCAAATATTTTTAGTACCAACCTCAAACCGTTAAATCTTAACTCGTATCCTATACATTAGTAGATAGTAAACTCTCGTATTCCTAACTCTCAAGAATAATGACACTCTTAAACTTTACTACCTGTGTAAAGATAAAGTCACGGCATTAAAATAAATCCTGTCAGCCATAACAATAGCTTTTTAAGTTTTTTTTTTTCAGAATACTATTTGCGCTAGTGAGTGCGTGGCTTAATAAAGATGCTGGCAAAAAAAAAAATCCTGTCATCTGTAACAATAGCTTTTTTTTTGCGATAGGCTGCGGGAAACAGTGTGGTTTAAGAAGGCGCAATAATCTGCTGATGCATTTATGCAAGACTATTTAAAGTTTTTTTTTGCTAAAATGCTAAAACGCAATACTTTTATAAGTTCTGTGGTCAAAATTCTATCCTACTAATATTATAAACGCGAAAGTTTGTAAGAATGGATGTATGGATGGGTGGATGGATGTTTGTTACTCTTTCACGCCAGAACGGCTGAATGAATTAAATTTGGCACTGAACAGATCTGAATGAAATTTGGCGCAGAGATAGATTTTAGTTTAGAATAGCACATAGGATACTTTTTAACCGCAGGTGAAACCGTGGGACGTAGCTCGTAAAGAATAAATGTTTTTTTTTCCTTCATTTTAATTGCGGACATTATGTTTTTTTTTTCAATTCTGCCATTTTGAAAAAAATTCAACAAGACATATCTGTTTCGACAAAAAATATCTGTACATTATTGAACCTACTCACAAAATTTCAAGAGAATCGGTTAAGAAATGCAACCTGCAGACGAAGACAAAGATCCCTACAGAGACCCAGACAGAATTCGGACACAAAAGCATTTTTATCAAAGCTGAAGCATAGACGCTTCCTCGCTAACTCTCGTGCGGTCAATAAGTACGTAGAAATATTAAGTAGGTACCTATCCAAAACCTTAATTTCCGGAGCTCGCTACTCGCTACTCCGCGAAGAATCTTACGTCAATTTTGACAGCTGCCAGTTCATTCCTAGAACGGAAAATGGTTGACGATAACATTGGCTTGATGTAATGTGTTTAATATAAAAATATAAAAAACCTCAGTTAGGGAACTAGAGTTATAAAGCGTTTTTATCTTTTAACTGGCGTTAAAAGGAGATAATGTCAATTCGGTTGAATTTTATTTCTAACTAGCTATTGCCGCAACTTCTTTCGCGTTTATTCAGAAAATAGTATCCATAAACCCTCCTCGTGATGATATAATCTGTTACCAAAGAGATCAGAGACCACTCAGATCAGAGTTACTTTCGATTTAATAATTAGTAAGGATGTTTTGTTACAAATAACTCCGTCATTTTTATACCGATTTGGAAAATTATTTTTGATTTGAAAGGAAACATATTTATTATTAAATTTACAAATAGTTCGCCTTTTTTATAACCCAATTCTGAAAATAACAAATCAGTTTTCTACAAAATAAATAATCAATAAATTCGGGACATTGTTACACACGGTCATCTGACCCCAAACTAAGCAAAGCTCGTACCATGGCTGCCAGATACTGATATACATACATATATATATGTTTTAAATGCATACTTAAATAGATATTAACAACCAGACATAGAACAAACACAAATGTTCATCACATGAATGTTTGCCCTAGGTGGAAATCGAACCCACGCCCCCAAGCTCAGAAGGCAGGTTCACTACCAACTGAGCCACCGAGGCAGTCTTATCAAGTTTCATAGGCAACATGTCTTTCCCATTCACACTCTATCGATTAAAAAAGACAAACTAAATGAAAATCGCTCAACAGCCTGACGTAGACTTGTATTACTCTAATGTAAATAATATCATTCAAAATGTAATGTGCCATTTTAGCTATCGATCGAATTTGTGATTTTTGTTGTATCTATTTGTGATGTACTCGTACCTAGCTTACCTCAAAACGTTCTGGTTTTTATAAACTGTTAGTTTTGTGAAATTGATATAAATAAGACGATGGAAATGGAATCAGAGTCAAGAGAAACATCAGTACCATACAACTGTAAAAAATAGTCACTCTTTGGTACAAGCTTTCAACCTGCATCTACACTGCAGTTACTAAGCATTAATTTTATTTTAATAACAGTGTGGAACCGTGGACATGCTCTCGTTCTTGGAAAGTGCGTTTCGTTCGCTCTGTCTGTATAATTGTATACTTAAAAGTAACTACTACGTAGATATACGAGTAAGAGTTTGAAAGAAAATGTACAAGACAGAAAGTTTTTAAATAGAATTGCAATGACTATGCTAGGCTTATGATACATTTATGAACTGCATTATAGATATTGACAACAAGTAACATTATTAAAAGAAAAACAAAAAACCCGGCTGCAAAATCTTGTACCCTATGACACTTCCACTATCAAGACGATTCAAATGACACCTCTCATGTCGAAATCCATCAAGCTGTTTAGGCTGTAAGGGGTGCCAAAGAAACCTCATACATACACCTCATACACACATACACCACTCAAGAAACATCATCAACAGTGGCGTGAGTTGCTACAGACTAACAGCAACAGAAATATGGGAGAGAGAGAGAGAGAGAGAGAGAGAGAGAGAGAGAGAGAGAGAGATAGAATACCTAGTTTAGCTAATTTTATCAAACACAATAAACAATATTGTTATCAGAAATCAGAAATATTTATTGACCATAATATACATTCAATGTCACTGGCAAGTCATTTTTACAAAAATATCTCAAAATTAGGTAAACAGTTAAAAATAAAAAGTAAAAAGTAACATACTAGTAATTGTTCGTAAAAGAATAAAGTTAATTAATTATTATGTCAAAATTTGCTCCGTTTGATTTCGGTACAAAAATGAGGATTCCGAGAACTCAAATGACATGTACCTATTCACTTAAATTGTAAAACGGGTTGCTTTCAAAGAAATGTTTTAGCGTCTGTCTAAATTGGTTATTATCTAGTTCGGTTACAAACCTACATAAACAAAATAACATAATTATTACTAGTAGCTCTATGAGCTGTCGCGGCTGGCGTTTGTCTTCCTCAACACACCTCTACGACTTGTAGAGGAAGACAAAGGTCCAGAAAGAGATCTGTGGCCCTATTCGGAGATTTGAGATTTCCATCTCACCTCTTTTCGTCCTCGTTGCTCTCGTTTGAAACGTCATAGGTGTGAGAGTGACCAAGATAAAATCGCATCTCATCTCACGCGCAGGAATAGCCCCCCTAGACAGAGATCCGGACAGTATTCGGACATACGAAAGCATTTTTGTCGAAGCCGGAGCAGAGACGCTTCGCTCACTTTCGTTCGTTTGGTCGATAAATTATTTTATTATTAATATCTAATAATATTCTTAGACCTTCTTTTCATAATTACCGATTGATTAGTTAAGGCGTAAAAGCGTTACAAATAAACAAACAAACTCACTTTCGCATTTATAATATTAAGTTAGGATTAGGATAACATTAATTAAAAGTTAGGAATTAGAATTAGGATTTTTTCAATTACTAAAATAATTCTAATAAATAAGATAACCAACCTAAGCAACAAGCGTAGTAACTTTTAACTATAACATCTGCCGCTGCCTTCAGTGAAACACAAAGTTACAAGCCCAAAGCCACACGATTTCCATAATTATTCCACACAAGGTGAAATTAAAACACCCAACGAAACCGAAATTGTTTTGGGTTTGGAACAAAGTGAATAGGTAAAGTTCAAAATCCCCTGTGTCTGGTGCAAAATGAAAACGACACGGGACGTAGAAATAAATTAAAATAAAAGAGGACAAAGCAATAAAATAGAGGCTCAGTAATTTTTTCCAGGTTTTGGACGTAACGTTGATTCGAGTTTTTTTTTGGAATTATATAATCTAATTATATAATTAGATTATAATTATATATAGTCTGGGATGGGCCCTTTTCGGAGATTTAAGATTTTCATCTCACCTTTTTTCGTCCTTGTTGCTCTCGTTTGAATAGTCATAGGTGTGAGAGTGACTAAGAAAAAACTCATCTCATCTCACGCGTAGGAATGAAGGAGATGTTCGAATCTGGGCTTAGGGCCCGTTTACACAGTACAAGTTTCTTGCAAGAGCAATATAATTGATTGCAATCGATTACAAGAAAAAAAATACTTCTAGGAATTGTTAGCAACTGCTGTTTAGACGAAGCAAGTAGTTTGTAGATTCATTATTTTTAGATGCGACAGACAAGACACTTGCAAGGTGTAAAATTAAATCAGCATTCATTCGCAGGTAATGACGTAGTGGTTTCTTTTTTCCATTTTGGCATGAAACCCTAAAAAATTGAAATTTCGGTAGTTCAAAAAATTGATTATTTCTATGTGCATCATACGAGTAAATCCTACTTTAGAGTAATATTTTTTAGGCAATATGGTTTTGAAACATTATAAGTCATGGATTTCACTTTTTTTTAAATAAGTAATTGAACTATATAAAATTGTCAAAATACACACTAAACACGACATTTAATTTAAAAACTTAGAAAAAAATCCAGTGCTTTTTTCCAAATTACATTCCGGAACTTTTAAGGGTGCTAAGCACATAGGTAATCGAGACGGGACATTCGGTTCGGCAGTATTTGTTGAACGGCAAAGTTGGCCCGAAGAAAGTACTACACATTTTTTGAAGTGGAACTTCTAATGAAACTTCCAACAAGGTGGCGTAAACGTTTAACGCTCTTGGGGAGGGGTAATAGAAAGAGACAGAGCGAGAGTGAATGTCGAACGCATGCGCGTAGTAAAAAAGATACACAGAAGTTTCACTTCTTCCGTGCGGAGGAACTCCATTTTTTTTTCAACGCAACAACGTAAGTATTTGCAACGTATTTGTGATGTCCCTGGTATTATCAGGCATTCGTATATGGGCGACGATGGTCGTCTACCATCAGCCCCCCCAATTCTACTAACAAGTTGTTTTCAAATTGTTGAAAACAAATTGACACTTATTGTACGCCAGAAGTGTCAAAAATAGATAATTCCAATTTAAAAACAATAGCTTAGTAGAACCATAGACATAGAGTAAAGACCCCTAATCGGTCAAAAATAATGATTCCAAAAAAAGTAAACCAAACCATTGAAAGTCAACCAATTCACTAGTCAGTCTTCGATGTCATCCAGTAGCGGTTACGTCTCCCCACTAACCAATAAATATGGTGAACTGTGTAGTCCACTCATGCCAAAATTTCAGAATATCCAAAACAGTAAAAAAAGGCAACGTCACATATCATCCGTAAGTCTTAAATATATTTTTATGTGCTTTAAAAAGCTAATAATTGTAAATAATTCTTAATGTCAACAGAGCGAAAAGTTGCTGAAAAAAGTGTTGCCACAATGTATTTTTTTATTTTCCCAATAAATTATCTTTAGGTTTCCTAAGGATCCAGTTTAGCCGATCAGTTGACAAAAATAATTCGACAAAGTAAAAATGAAAATTAGTGGAAACTTCGTCGCCTTTCAACAATTTGCTCTGTGCACCTTCGCAAGAAAGAAAGATACGTAACAGTAAAATATCGTGATAAGCAGGCGTCAGTTTAATTTTTATGTAAATGTAATGTTATTTTATTGCCGAAAAAAAAACTTAAATGTATGATGTAAATAATGATAATGTGTAAATTTATGTGTAAATAAGATTAAAGGGATTACTATTGATTTTAACTCAAATTTGTACTCCTGATTTTTACTTAAATTCTTACCTTTTACCTACTCTGATTTTAGTTAAGGTTTGCATACAATCTATAATATTAGTTTGTAGTATAGTGTCATGAATGGATCTGGGTAAGACTTTGTGTGTAGTTTAGCTCTGGCCTAAGCTGGCCTAATACTTTCTGGTCTCGTGATTTCTTTTAAACTCTGATCGTTATCTAATTTACCCAACTAAATAGGGTAACCTCTTTTAATGGCAAGTTCATCACGTATAGAAAAAAAGGTTTTATTATGGTACCAAAATAAATTTGACACGTTTCGAAATCGTGTTTTGTATGAAGACTATCCTTCTGGACCTATGTAATAGGGCATATTCTGTGAGTAGAACTGATGCCCTGGCAGCTCGTTTGCTTATTTGCCATCGATGTCATTAAAAAAAACTACACATAATATTTGATTTTGCCGCCCGGCTCTCTCGAATTGTCTATTATTGCCGCCCCGCTTATGTGTAGCCCCTTACACACAGATAAACTAAAATTTGTCATCAAAACTTTCGTGGAACGATAAAAATATGCTTTTAGTAATATTCCTCTAATAAATAATGCTATAAAGGCTAAATTGGCTTTTCTACTTATCTAAATGACACTTTTCCCTTTGGAAATAAGGCTGTAACCAAATGATTAATATCAGTTGTAAGGTTAAAGGGGCAACTCACTGCTTAGTTTCACACAACTTTACTTCGCTAGAACTTGAAAAGTACAACTGGGGCAAATTCGTCAGTGGAGCAATTGCGTCTTTCGAGAATTACTGACAAATACACGTCGCATACAGCTCGGTTGGGCCGCTTCCGCGAAACTAGAAGACGTGCTCAGGGCTCGAAAGATACCGCCTGAAAAGCAAGCTTTACAACCAATGTGTCCTGCCCACAAAGACTTATGCTGCCGAAACATGGACGCTAACCAAAGAGGCTGTTAACAAAATGAGAGTTGCACAAAGGGCAATGGAGCGTGCCATGCTAGGTATCACTCTTAGAAACAAAGTCCGAAATACGGAAATTCGACGGCAGACGAAAGTAACGGACGTCGGAAACCGTATAATGAGACTGAAGTGGCGCTGGGCAGGACACGTGGCTAGGTGTGGTGACGGCGGGTGGAATAGAGCCCTGACAGAGTGGTTACCGATAGCAGACAAGCGCTCCGTCGGCAGACAACCAGCACGATGGGTCGACGACAACAGACCCATCGCGGGTCATGCGTGGATGAGATTGGCACAGGAAAAGGAACAATGGCGCGGGGTGGAGGAGGCCTATACCCAGCAGTGGGTCGATACGGGCTGATAATGATGATTGTCTTTTGCATGCATGAAACTAAAATTAAATAACATAACATTTGCTGTAATATTTTGATTCAAATAAATAAAATTTATAAATATTATTATTATCCCAGGAGAAAATAGGGGACGTTTATATGGACGTTTATATGGAAAATCGCATACCTCTTAATGAAACCAAATAAAACCTCTACCTACCTTTTACCTCTTAATCGCATAAATTGCCTCTTAATTCACTATTTGAAATTCACTCTAATATAATCCGTTCCGGAACTGGTAACAAACACACACGCAATTCCACACTTACATACGAATATTCGCCCTGAAAGTACCAATAAATTAGTGTGAGTAAGCCCAAAAAATAGGTTTTTCTTTTCACTTACTCGGACGATGCTTAACTTAATCTTCACTATATTGTAATACGCTTTCTTTCAGATTTAGTACCGCTTCCAGGCATATTACACGTCACAGATTTAATTTATGTAGTCCCAAAGCTAAACGCTGGCCTGGATACTATAAAAAATAGAGCTTAAGTACAGTACCCTGTTTTTCAAATGGCACATGTTTTACTTGTTATAATATAATTAAAAATGTATTTAAAAAACCCCAACAAGCTAAAAAAAAAAAAAATCGGTTTGAACGTTCGGGAGCTACGATGCCACACACACACACACACACACACACACACACACACATACATACACACACACACATCAAACCTGTACATGCAATGATAGCTGTAAGTTGGATACAGTTAAGCATAGTTAGTCCAAGCGCCATTTTCGTTTTTTTGGGAAATTACATAAACGCGTTTTTATTGGCAGGAGGTTTGCATTTGTATGGTCTGAAAGTAAATCTATTTATATCGAAGCTTCTATTTGTAATTTAACATATTACAAGAAAAAAACACAAAATAAGTATTTATTTTGGAAGATATAGCTAAAATGCACTTGGACTCTCAATAAATAATGATGTTCTCATTTTGCAAAACGAGTCCAAGGGCCATAAATAGCTAAAAATGCACGTGGACTCGCAATAATATGCTGTTCTCATTTTGCAAAACGAGTCCAAGGGACATTAATGTCCATTTCCTATCGATTAAATATAAAATATATATTTTTCCATACTTGATTAGCATCATAAATTGGTAGATGATAATGAGGACTGAGAAAAATAAATGAAAAGCTATGAAAATGGCACAGGTAATTATATTACAGATAGGGTAATATTAACTTAGACGGACAGATGTTTGATGATAAGACAGATGTTTGATGAGAACATATCGAGTAAGATAGTGTAGGTAGATACTAAATCTACTCTAGACATGATCTGGATCAAAATCTAAATGACCATTAAAACCTTCAATATAATCATCAATTGTGTCGTCTGAAATCATTTTTTTTTTTATAAAATGACATAGCGTCGTTTGGAATATAGGGGAACGGTGATTTTAAATCTTCCAATTTTTTTCTGAAACAGGCTTTCCAGTAGCCTAAAGCTTTACCATTTATTTAAAACATTTGTGTCCTCTTCTACCTTTTTTCTCTCTACATCAATTTCTACGCTTTCTTCCTCTTCTTCACTTGTCTCGACATTTATTTTAAATGCATGATCTTTTTTTAGGCCTCCATCAGGTCACTTAGAGAGCAGCTTTTGTGGAACTGAGGGCAGGACATTGGATGTCCCATGGTTTGTGTTGCGTCGCAGCCACACTCGTGAGAACCCGTGTCAGAGAACCCCCACTTGCTCATGTTGAACTTGCAGCGAAGTCTGTTTAGCGAGTTCCACGTGGGCCACGTTAAGTCGTTGCCTGGGGGGAGTTCCTCTGCCGGTTTTACGAACTCTTGTGGTGGTGCGCACCTTTCCAGCCACAGTTTGTAGCAGGACTCTCGGGGATGAGTGGGTAACGCCTTTGTGGAACTCAGAAAACCTTTGCGACTCTTGAGGCGGTTGACCGGGGGGTATAAACTGTAGAGTGGGTGTCTTGGGTCTTGTTCTTGCTTAATTTTTCAGTGGAGCAAGCGACAGCTCTGTGGAATTTTAGGGGAACAATGCCGGCAAGAGGGTAAAAAGATTTTAGGGGGTGGGTTTCAAGCAGCCAGTTATTTTGTTGATGTATGCATGTTTCATTGAGTGCAACATCTACTTCCTTAGCATGGGTGGAACGGTGTCACACGCGTATTTCCCAGCTGAGAAACAGAGTGCTAGCCCGTATGTGCGCAGTACTTGAGGTGAGGTGCCTCATGAGGTGGAAATGAGGCGGGAGAGTAAATTGTTCTTGGTAACTTTTAATTTTGTTTTCATACAGTGCTGTTTGTAAGTCAGTGGCCTGTCATGTTTTACTCCTAGGTTGGTTGGGCTGTAACAGTGCTTTATAGCGATGTCTCGCCAGGATATGTAGAGTGAGCGTCCGGCTTGACGGTTTCGGAGATGGAAGGCGCATGACTGGATCTTGGACGGATTTGGTCGTTAGCTATTCTCGTTGTAGTATTTCCTGATGACTTCCAGGAGGCTCCTGTGAGTATCATCTCAGCTTATTCTTATTATTATTCGAGGTGAGGGCGTTAAGTCCTGCAGTCATCGCAGTCCCACTTGGGGTGTTTTGTGCATTTCCCCCTGCCAGCACTTACCCGAGCCAACTCAACTCCTTAAAATACCGGAGTGAAGCTCTGGGGCGCTGGCATAGTTGCTCCAGTGGCGTAGATAGTTGTTGGCGCCTACCTCTCCGAGAGATTTGTCTCGGCCACGGGGCGGGAGGGCCAACTTCTGCGGTGGAAGATGTCGTGCGGTGTACCACAGGGCTCGGCTCTGGCTCACCTGCTATGCAGACGACACGCTTGTGACTGCCCGGGGTGAGACCTATGAGGAGGCTGCTCGTCTTGCCACCGCTACGGTGAAGCAGGTGGTGGTGAGAATAGAGATGTTGGGACTCAAGGTGGCGCTCAACATGTCGGAAGCATTGGTTTTCCACGGCCCCCGACGGGCGCCTCCAAGAGATGCCCACATATCTATTAGAGAAGTACGTATTGAGGTGGAGCCTACGATAAAATATCTTGGACTCCACCTCGATGGAAGGTGGAATTTCCGCGAGCACTTCGCGCGGTTGGTCCCTAGGCTGATGGGTGCGGCTGGTGCGCTTAGACGACTACTGCCTAATCTGGGGGGGCCGAAGGCTAGCAGCCGCCGCCTTTATCTCGGAGTCGTGCAGTCTATGGCCCTGTACGGAGCGCCCATATGGGCGGACGCTCTCGACAACCGGACGGTTGCCCTCTTAAGGCGACCACAGCGGGCGATATCCACTGAGGCGGCATGTCTTTTGGCCGGGTCACCTCCCTGGGACTTGGAAGCGGAGGTACAAGCAAACATGTACGCATGGCGCATGGAACTCCGCTACCGTGGCCAAAGTCCGGCACCAAGGGAGGTCGAAGTGTGGAAGATCCACGCTCGTCGGTCCATGCTGGAAGAGTGGAAGAAACAGTTAGCCCGGCCTAGGGCTGGAAGCTGGACCGTCGAGGCTGTCCAACCTGTTCTTAAGGACTGGTTGGACAGGGCGCACGGGTCGCTTACTTTCCGGCTTGTGCAGGTACTTTCTGGGCATGGATGCTTCGGAAAGTATTTGTGCCGTATAGCCGGAAGAGAACCGACGACCGAGTGCCACCACTGCGGCTGCGACGAGGATACGGCGCAGCACACCCTAGAGGAGTGCCCAGCATGGGCCAGCGAGCGACGGGATCTCGTCGCAATGGTAGGAAGCGATCTCTCGCTGCCAGCATTGATTAAATCAATGCTCGGATGCCAGAGATCGTGGGAGGCGGCAGTTTCCTTCTGCGAACAAGTTATGTTCCAGAAGGAAACGGCGGAGCGTGAACGGGAGATCACAACTGATCTCCCAATGCGCCGCCGGAGAGCCGGGCGACGGAGGTGGATCTTCCACGCCCTCCTCCAACCCCCATAACAGGGGACTTGGGCAACAGACATCGGGGGTTCCGTTGCCCGATAAGAGTAACCCCTGAGGTGACGCGTGTGAAAGAAACGCGCCCCTAAAGAAAGAGGCGTGGCGACCCTGAGCTTCACGCAAAGTGTAGGGTCACAGGGGACCAGTGCTGCCGGGGCCGAGGTCGAGTGCAAGAGCGTTCCCACAGCCCCCGGCACGAGAGCGCCGGGAAGATACCCCACCCAGGGTTTTTAGTGGGTATGCCGCCACTAGGGCGGAGACTCCCACATAACCACCTTGCCCCCCCCCCCCCCCAAGGCAGGGTGGTACCTATAAAAGGTTTTCCCTGGGTAAAAAAAAAAAAAAAAAAAAAAGTGGCGTAGATAGTAATCAAATATACCTTTGCCGCTGCTAAGTCATTTCTAATTGTGGCGGCAGGGAGAGAAGGAAGTGAGTAGTTAACTTCAACTATTTTTATGCATCACAAGCCTATGCGACAAATGCTTGAATTATTGGGTTGCGTTTGGAATCAAACTCACGTTTCTAGTTCTGCAAAACTAGTCCAAGTAACAAACAATTGTCGCGTGGACTACTTATGCATAACACTACGTCGTTTGGGCTTGTAATGTATAAATGGAAATGTGTTTTCTTATTATACAATTTGGTTGTTATTTTTAAATTGGTTATTGGACTTGTGTTGCGTATCGAAATATACCATTTGCTATAGAAGGCGCTTGGACGGGGTATCAAAAAATACCACTTAAGAGTTCAACTGCTACAAGAGTGCTTTTTCTATGGCTAAATTATGCCCTAAGGATTACAAATATGCAAAAAAATCAAAAAATGGAATTTGGCGCTTGGACTCACTATGCTTAACTGTATCCAGTTGTGAAACAAATAAATAAATGAACTTATAACACCCCGTCGTATTTGCGTTGGGGGTTAAAAATAATGGAAATAGTCAAAACTAGCCCAATGTTGGTTTTATGGAGCATCATTTATATTGCACAACTAGCTGCTCCTGCGGCATTACTTGCAGTTAAAAAGTAGCTCATGTGCTATTCTAGCTAAAAGTCTCTCTATGCCAAATTTCTTCTAGATCCGTCTAGCCGTTCTGGCGTGATTGAGTGACAAGCATTCGTCCATTTATCTAAACTTTTGCTGAAATATTAGTGAAATATTTCACAATATATCATATCAATTCATATCGATATTCAGTATTTAGAAAGTAATAAAAAATTAAACTACCAAAGCTATCGCGAATACGCGAATATTCGTTATAACTTAATGTTTTATTAGATAAAAGTAGGTAATAACGAGTATGTAACTAAGTCATCGCAAAAATAAATTACAGCAAAATATACATCGCGATAACATTAGCACCAGTTATGCGTATGAAACGCCAGATTTAGCGCCTGTCATCTGTCATCTGGATATGTTTTTTTTTTCATGTATTGGACACGGCCAAAATAAAGTTAATGGATAAACGCGAACGATCTCTACTTTGGTGGAAAGAAACGGGGTGACGATACAATGATTCATCGTCCGTTATCAGACAGAGAAAGATAAAGCACAACCACAATGCCAAGTTAAAAATAAAACGAAAAAATTAAAACCAAGGTCTAGCATTAAGCAAACACATAATGACGTCATAGTGATTCGTCTCTTTCGAACTTGTTGTAAATGACTTGTTTCAGTCTTGCTTAAGCATCGATTGACGTCACTACGTGTTTTTGAATGCTATGGCGGAGTATAAAAATTTACCATGGGCAATGATAACTGAATTTGAAGGATAAAAATACGTACGCAATAATTCACCTTTGTTCCGACGTGCCATATAAAAACCGGGAACTGTAAAACTATCTATACAAGCAATTTGTCATTGATATATGTAAGAAGGAAAAGCTTTTTTTAGGAATTATTCAGGTTAGGTTGAGATTGCTTTTCTATTTAAGGTTTCTATGTTCCATTTTGCGTATAGTTCGAATACAGCATGTTACAAAAACCGTGTTGTAAATTGAAGGGCATGTACACATACTTATAAATATTCATGCAAAAATAACAAAAAATAGGAAGACTTATGACCGGTTTAAGAACGTAGGGAAAAAAAAGTTGATTTTACCAAAATGTTAACAAATCTGTATCAAATGTTGGCGGCTTTTATTCCAAAAGAGTAGCGACACGACGCGAATAGTTTACAAACAAAACCAAGTGGCGGCGTGTGTAGCAGCGAGTGCAGTAGCAATGCAGAATGTGAATTTTTAGACTCAATATTAGTATTTAATTAATTAAAACTAGAACAATTTTATTGTATCCTCCAGTCGATACTGGATTCGCATCTCGCGAATATGCCAGAGTTTTTGTAACACCCTGTATAGGTTTTACTTAGACGAACAGAATAGTGTAAAGAAAAAAATCATTGATCATTGTAGCTAAAGACCTACAAAAATAGTGCTGTGATTGGAGTATTGTTGAGCAAAATTGGATCGCTAAAAAGGAAAAGTAAGTTCAAAAACTATTTATAAAACGAATGAAACCGACAAACTTCTGCATTACGCTAACGATATTTTTACATAGACGAGATTAATATGCTCTTGCGGCTAAGGAAAACATAGTGAGGAAACCGACATATCCAAGAAGAATAATTCGAAATACCAGCACCATCACACCTGTGACATCCGCCAACCCGCACTGAGCCTGCGTGGTGAAAAACGGCCCAGTCACCCTCGCTGTAGAGTAAGTCGGGTAAAAGGCTGTAATGATGTTTAAATACATAACATATCGTCGCGCCCCGTGGGGGCTAGCAAAGGTGTAATCCAACACCCACACTTCACCGGACGATATTCAGTCCCAAATGTGACAGGGCGGCGAGCCTGTCGCCATACACCGAGCTCCAATCATGTAGCAAATAATATATTATACAATACGCACATAATATGCTCATACAATGAACAGCAGACATACGATCTGCACATAATATGTTCACATCATAAACAAGTTGGTGCGTGCCGTCTGCTGGGTTTGAACCCGCTTCCTCTGGCTTGAGAGGCGGGCCTTCTACCAACTAGGCTGTCATCACTTTTCCATGTTTAAATACAACATTGATTAATCATATTAATTTATTGATCACTATACAATTAGAAAATTGTAAACTAGCTGCATTCCGCGGTATACCCGCGGTTAAAAAGTTTAATTAAAATCCGTCCATTCACTTGAGCGTAAATAATTATCAAACAAATACACACAAACAAACTTTATCTATCAGTTATCACATACTTACATTTCGTCACGTCTTTCCCAAGGGACTAGCAGAGGTATATTACAACACCAACACGATATTCAGTCCCAAAATGTGACCCAGGGCAAGCCTGTCGCCATACACCAGGCTCCGGTTATGTAGCAGATGACTTAAAACACGCACATATAATTATCACACAATGAACAAATTGGTGCCTTCAAAATTTAAGTAAATTACAATTATGACATTCCACAGCAATTTTGGATCTTACATGGTGGTAGAGATACCAACACATTTTTAAAATATAGATAAGTGCTAGAAATTTTACTTTCCGTTCAATCCTCTTCTTTAACATAATAATAATATCTCTAACCAGCCTTACGATTAAGGCCTACGGAGAAAATCCTTTCAAACCCTAAGATTTAAAGGCAATCAACGTTAAGATAACAAGATCCTTTCTCCATTCTAAAGCTTTCATAATCTATCTAAAATGATTTTCAAATTGAAAACCGCCGCAATGAAACGAAGTACGTAAACAGAATCTAAATACAAAAGTAGTAGATAGGAAACTTATTGCGATGGAAATAGGTAATGTGTCTTTATAGAGACGAGCTGTTGCTTCAAAAAATATGTTACACTAAATTAAGATAAAAATAGTAAGATACCTGGATTCGAAATTCGATATTCGAGAATTCGGATAGCTCTGGTATCAAAGAAGTCAGGGTATAAACAAAATAAAATAAATAAACAATAGGCTCCAAAACCTCACAAGGGAACGGAGCGGGCATATTCTCGAATGACTTAAGCATTAAAATATCGACTACTTTAGACAAAATAAACAAATTTTTTCAAGCAGAATGTGTTAGCACCACCAGAGCAGCAAAGTCAGTCGCAACCAAAGATGTCAGAGACCTTGATATAAAGATTATCTCAGACAGTGCATCCGTACTGCAAGCTCTACAAAGCAACACCATTAACTCTGCTCTTATTCTGGACTGCCACGATACACTCCAATCAAACACAAATAAAGTATCGCTGCAATGGATAAAAGGGCACAGTAATGACCAGGTAACGACGCAGCAGATGAACTGGCCCGAAGGGTATCAGAAGAAATAGTGTATGGACTAGAACTAATAATGCCTATACCCCAGGCTCAGACAAAAACATAGCTGCGTAACAAATCCAAAAGACCCACCTTACATAATGGACAAATGATCAGGGCTGTAGGCAAACTAACCAGGCAGTTCCGGTGACATCAAAAAGATTTGCACGCAACTCTGTACAGAAGATTCAAGGAAGCAGAGGAAACGCCACGGCACGTGATTATCGAGTGAAGGAGCGTGGCAGGTCACCAGGCTCGGATCCTTCAATCCCCATCGTGGCTCCCGGAGGCTTGCGGCAGCCTCAAAAGGATGCTAACCTTCTGGGAGCACCTGGGCTGGTTGGAGAAAGAGGAAAGGAAGAGAAGTGGAATTTACGCACAATGGCTCAATCAAGTGGCTAAGTGCGGAAAATGCCCCGCAAACAAATAAACAAACCTGTATTCTTGTTATTTTTTTTTTATTTAGATGAAAAAACGTCCTTCCAAAACATGAACATTGAGCACTTTTTATAGAAAAAGTAAAAAAACCTCTGATGGTAAGAAAACCGCTGTGTGGACGCCAGCTAGACAATGTTAGATAAGGTATTTTAAGACGCAAGACATTTTGATAAGTATCCCTTCTGATACTGAAAGTTCTAAGCCACTGGAAACTGAGGGAGTGGACGTAATAAGTCATTTTGCTTTTTAGCTTACTACACGTTTAAGGAGACTGGACGTTCCCAGCCTTTAGGGTCAACTGGTACAAATGCGTCAGTGGTGCAATTGCGTCTTTCGAGAATTATTGACTAACCCTTCACAAATTAGGCACCACCTACATCTTTTTTTCTTTGGTTACAATAACCTGTACTAGATGGCGTTAGTCGTGTAATTTGTGAGTAAGTCACGAAAGACGCAATTGCCTCACAGACGCATTTGTACCAGTTGCAGCTAAGTCTGCGGTATTAGAGCGGTGTTAGCGATGCTTTACCAGTCCGAAGACTTTGTAGAACTAAACAAAGACGAATTGACGACGGGTTTTGTAGACTTTTTTAAACGACAAACGCTTCTTTAAGAACGCTTCAATGAGCTTTTTAAAAAGGGTGTTTAAAAAGGTTTAGAAGGCGAATGCTATTTCTCCGGAGACTTTTCCGCTGAGTTAATAAATAAATAAATTCAGAACATTTTTCACACACGGTCGCCTGACCCCAAACTGAGCAAAGCTTGTATTATGGCTACCAGAGACTGTTATACACACCTAATTAAATATTTTTAAACTATGCATACTTAAATAGCGATGATAGCCTAGTTGGAGAAGGCCCGCTTCTCAAGCCAGAGGGAGCGGGTTCGAACCCAGCCGACGGCACGCACCAATTTGTTTATTGTTTGAACATTTGTGCGCATTGTATGTCATGTGCTACATGACTGAAGCCCGGCGTATAGCGACAGGCTCGCCCCCTGTCACATTTGGGACTGAATATATTATTATTCTGGAGAAGTGTAAGTCTTGTATTGCACCTCTGCCAGATCCCTCGGGGGAACGGCGTGACGCTACGTTGTTTCATTTTTGATCAAATTTTGTTGTAAGTTTCATACATTTTTTTTTTACATTAGTTCTGTTAAATTAACTCCAAATATCAAATTGTACAATGTTTTCTAGTAGATTTCACTAAATTAGGTCTGTTAAATTTATAAAAATCACTTAATTCTTCATTAAATATAACCTTTAAATATGAAATTGTATAAAGTTTGAATTAGCTTCAACTATCAAATTGTATAAAGTTTTTTAATAAATATCCTTATATTATTTCAAAATATTCCAAATTAAAAATATAATTAAAACATCATATTCCTTGACGTACTTAATGCCACGTTAGAGCGGAAATACACTAGAGATTGGTTCAAGAAACAGTTTTGAATAGGAAAGGTATTGAAGTTCAAACAAAACAAAATTAATTTACCAAAGAGGCCCAAAGTGCTGAGCGTTTATTCAAAAAAAATTTAAGCACTATTGGGCCTCCTTTGTAAATTTATTTTGTTTTGTTTGAACTTCAATACCTTTCCTTCAAGGTTAATTTTTTCGAATAAGTTTTTTGTTAATACTTGTAGCGTTTCAAATTAGTAGCTAATTATGTTTTATTAAAAATTGAGTTCGTCAAACGAATTATTCGAATCAATTTACTCATCTCTACGGGGTTTCCAATTGCATTGAATTGCAAATATGTTTTCCGGAAATGTAGAACTTCAATTTTCTCAAGTAAACAAATATTTCAATGTCATATCTAAGTGCAGATTTGAAGTTGAAATTTATTATTATTTTTAGCCGACGCCGCAAGAAGGTGGGTTATGTTTTTCGAGTGTATGTATGAACGAACCTATGTATGTATGTATGGATTTCGACATGTGAGGTGTCATTTAAATCGTCTTGAAAATGGAAGTCATGATACTGAAAATTAAACGTCAAGCATTCAGAAAACACATAATGATTTCATCGTCATCTAACTCTTTTGTACTATTTGTAAATGACTTGATTCTGTCTTGATTAAGTATCGATTGACGTCACTATGTGTTGCCCACGGGACCGTAAGTTTTAGATTTACCCAAATTCAAGAAGAAATATAAAATGAACCAAGCTATCCTAATCCTAATCACTACTTAATATAAAACAAAGTCGCTTTCTCTGTCTCTATGTCCCTTTGTATGCTTAAGCCTTTAAAACTACGCAACGGATTTTGATGCTGTTTTTTTAATAGATAGAGTGATTCAAGAGAAAGGTTTATATGTATAATAACATCCATTAAATGGTGGAAAAATA
Source organism: Peribatodes rhomboidaria (assembly GCA_911728515.1). Taxonomy (NCBI): domain Eukaryota; kingdom Metazoa; phylum Arthropoda; class Insecta; order Lepidoptera; family Geometridae; genus Peribatodes; species Peribatodes rhomboidaria. The sequence goes on from OU452190.1 coordinate 9,268,944, forward strand.
CTGTAATTTTTGAGGTTTCTTATGTGATGTCGTTAATTATCAATTTTTTTTCCGCTTACATTGCAATCGCAGGATGAACCCTACAAGATTTATTAAAATAATGTAACAATTATTTGTACACATTGAAAAGGTCTACAGAAAACTCTGCGATAGTATATTATGTCTATCTCTTATGGATATCCCACAATAACATTTTTTTGTTTATACCCGTGCGAAGACACAGCGGACCGCTATGTTTTTATATACAACGTTCACAGTTTTTCTGTAGTGTTTAGTATCAGCATTGCACCCGTGCGAAGCCGGGGCGGGTCGCTAGTCCTAAATAAACTAATATTATAAATGCGAAAGTAAGTTCGTTAGTTTGTTTGTTACGCTTTAACGCCTTAACTACTCAGCCGATCTTCATGCAATTTTGCATACACGTTATCAGGGGTACAGAAAAGGACATAGAGTCCTTTTTATGCCGAAAACAGTACCTATTCCTAGATCCACGAGTGAAGCCGCGAGTCGAGGCTAGTAGATAACAAAAGCCATTTTTTTTCTACTTAATTCTAGTAAGTAAGTAACATAATATATCGTCACACCTTTCCCCCGAAGAGGCTGGCAGTAGTGTAATACAGCATTCACACTTCGCCGGACGATATTTAGTCCCAAATGTGACAGGGGGCGAGCGTGTTGCCGTACACCGGGCTACAGTCATGTAGCAGATGACATATAATACGCACATAATTATGTTAACACAATAAACAAATTGTTGCATGCCGTCGGCTGGGCTTGAACCCGCTCCCTCTGGCTTGAGAGGTTGAGCAAGTAACAACTCCATTAATAATCACAACCACTACAATTTCAATCCAACGCAATTTCTAACTTGCATATCCGACATTTAAGTTTCACTGTCAATTGCTTTCCCAAGCGCAATTCGATTTCTGTATAAAAACGACTGGAAACCACTTATTTTAGAAGATTGTGTGTAAACGCGGCCAATCTTGTGGAAAATACGATATGCACGGACACCTATTGGAATTGTTGGAGAAAAGTTAAATTGGATAAACAAAATTTGAAACGGATTTCCGTAGTGTAGTATCTGTACCTGTCCTACGGAACTCTAATCCTACTCATCCTACTATCTTACTAATATTATAAACGCGAAAGTTTGTAAGAATGGATGGATGTTTGTTACTCTTTCACGCCAGAACGATGAACAGATCTGGATGAAAATTGTTACTTGAACTAATATCTAGTGTAATTCCGCTTTAACGTCGCATTAAGTACATCAAGGAATATGAATTTTCTATTCTATTCTTAATTTAGAATTTTAAAATAATAATTTAAAGACATTTACTAGATAACTTCATGCAAATTGTTTTTTGAATCTAATTTAAACTAATCTAATTTAATAATTATTAAATCTAATTATTTAATCTAATAATTTTTGAATCTAATTTAAACTAATCTAATTTAATAATTAAGTATTTTATTAATAATTATTAAATTAGATTAGTTTAAATTAGATTCAAAAAACAATTTGCATGAAGTTTTCTAGTAAATGTCATTAAATTATTATTTTAAAATTCTAAATTAAGAATATAATAGAAAATTCATATTCCTTGATGTACTTAATGCGACGTTAAAGCGGAATTACACTAGGTATTAGTTCAAGTAACAATTTTGAAGATGAACTTCCGCAAAGTAACGCCTGATTCAATCAACGATCTGGATGAAGTTTGGCACAGAAATAGATTATAGTCTAGAATAGCACATAGGATACTTTTTAACCGCGGGTGAAACCGCGGGGCGCAGCTAGTGAATAATAATCCGTTACCAAAGAGATCAGAGTCCAACAGAGTACGCGCGCAGTTTTCTAGGCAAAACTAATAATTTAGGAGGTAATCACAATACCCTGCGCTACGCTACGGAACATTTAGCCAAATTTTCCGCGCAGAGACGTTGTCAGTAAGCATTTCTTGTACCACGCATGTTTTTCTTCCTTGATAATTAATTGCGCTGGAATTAAAACGTTCTGGATAACCTAACCTAAAATAGAACAGCTGTTAAATACGTAACACACATATTTATTAAACGCTAGGTCCAGATGCTCACATTAGGCATTCAGACTATAATTATTGCCATTATGGTAGTCTAATGCTCGTCTGCACTTTAAATTCCACGTTATTAAAAAAAAATCATTAATAAAAAAATATCGCTTACAACGTGTGTTACAACTTACACAGTGTGCGATTTCCACCGATCGATAACATTTAAATAAATACTTATAAGTACGTCGTTTGGATGACATTTTGGTTGAATACAATTTGGTATTTTAGAGCCTTTTTTTTATTATTACCTAATAGGCTTGCGTTTGGCCGCCAACATGCCTGATGATAAGCAGTGATGCGGCCTACGATGGAGCACGCTTGCCTAGAAGAAACCGATTCACTCGAGACTTGAAGACACCCAGATTATAACTGTCAGGGAACACACACTCTGGCAGAGTATTCCATACTCTGGCGGTCCGTATGAGAAATGAAGACCCAAAGCGTTTCGTTCTGATGATAGAGCTAGGATGATAATGGTAAGTGTGTTTTTTAAACTACATACATACTTACATGATATTTCGTGCGCTGCCGTTCGGATAAAAATTGCGTCGCGTTTCGGTTAAGTATCTACTTTGTTTCATACATTTTAAATGAAGAAAAAATGTTTAGGAAATTTCCGATTTCTTAGAAGCAGCGCGAAAAAAAACGCTATGTATGCTGTAAATTTCATCTCAATGTCTTTTGCGTTGCAAAAAAAGTATTTTTTTCACCCCCAACGCAATAACGACGGGGCGCTAAGTTAATTTTTATGTGTGTGTGTGTGTGTGTGTGTGTATGCGTGTCTGTCCGTGGCATCGTAACTTTCGAACGGATAAACCAATTTTGTTTTTGTTTTTTTTTTGTTTTGACGAAAATCGGTGTTGATGAAAACCGGTGTCGGGGGGTTTTTTTAATTGATTTAACTAGCTTTCTTGTAGCGACCTAAGCCATCTTCTATTCTCCGAATTTTGCACTGTGCCTAAGAATCGCTACTTTTCTTTGCCACGAACACATTAATGCCAGGCGTTAACATTCCTTTTTTGTAAACTCTTAAAATATTCGCTTTAAAAAAAACGATGATAGCCTATTTGCAAAAGGCCCGCCTTTCAAGCCAGAGGAAGCGGGCTCAAACCCAGCCGACGGCACACACCAATTTGTTCATTGTGTGATCATTGGTGCGTATTGTATGTCATCTGCTACATGTCTGGAGCGTCGGTGAATGGGCCCCCTGTCACATTTGGACAAAAATCGTTCAACGAAGTGTGGGTGTTGTAATTCACCTCTGCCAGCCCCCTCGGGGGAAAGGCTTGACGATATGTTCAAAATATTACTTTTGATTTGAGAATCGATTTGAAAATGATTTTTTTGATTTGATAGCTGTACCGAGATTTAGACTGACTAAGTCAAAAAAGTCATTTTTAGGCAACTGCGTTAGTTTTTACAATAAAATCCCGAAAAATATAACAGGGCTCACCGAGGGAAAATTCAAATCACATGTAAAAACTACATTAATGAAAAGAGGGTATTATAAGGTTAAGAATTATTTAGGAGATAAAGATGTCTGGAGCCTTCCACTTCCGCCAAGTAGCCACTAGTATTTATAGATATTACCTAGTTGTAAGCCAAAATTTGTGAGACTGTAATTTATTAATTATTTGAAAAAATAATGCCCCTCAGTTTCTTGCCTGTTCTTCTGAGTAGAGGCTTTTTGTCCGAACAAGGCGGTCGAGTCTATTTAAATAACTTTGACGTTCATAAGTGTATCTTTGATACCTAAATTGAATAAAAACATTTTGACTTTGACTTTGAAAAGGCCTAGCACATGTTACACCTTCATCCAGACTTCCTCAGCATTCACACAAAAGCTTTTTGATTAAGTATAACAACTAGCATATCCAGGGGAACAACTTAAGAGCTCAAGCCCACAAAAAGTATCCAATTCACACTACAATAGTCGAAAATATCTGTTATTTTAGAGCTTTTTACCCGACTGCACGAGGAGGGTTATGTTTTTCGAGTTTAAGTAAGTATGTATGAGGTTTCTTTGGCACGCCCTACAGCCTAAACAACTTGATGGATTTCGACATGTGAGGTGTCATTTGAATCGTCTTGATAGTGGAAGTGACATAGCGTACAATATTATGCAGCCGTATATATTTTTTTTTCTTTCTCTCCTAATGATGTTACTTGTTTACTTACCTTTACTTTACTTACCCTCAGCTGACAAAAGTCCTCCAGCCCAAACCAAAATCTTACCTACCTACCCTGATAAAGCTTTCTCCCACCTCAGTCAACCCCGTCTCCTCCAAACCAAAATCCTGGATCCGCGACTGTACGTAATTGATCCGGAATTCGTATGATATTTAGAAGCTTAACGATGTTTAACTTAGTCCCGCTTTCCAACCATTTTCCGTTCTGAAGAGGGTTAAGTAATGTCAAATATTGTTATCTCTGGGCTGCAAAATTTTAGGTTGTCTGTAATTAATCTTTTTTCGTTTATTAAGGAGAAATGTGAGAAAATGAGTTATGTTTTATTTTCATGTCTAAATAGTAACGTAAGCACATTTTTAGGGTTCCTACCTTAAGGGTTAAACGGGACCCTATTACTAAGACTCCGCTGTTCGTCCGTATGTCTGTACACCTGCCCGTCTGTCACCAGGCTGTATCTCATGAACCGTGATAGTTAGACGATTGAAATTTTCACTGATGATGTATTTCTGTTGCCGCTATATAACGACAAATACTAAAAAACAGAATAAAATAAATATTAAAGAGGGCTCCCATACAACAAACTTTTTTTAAATATAGATACCCTTCGTGCGCGAGTCGGACTTGTCCTACTGTTTTGTCCGATTAAAAGTACTAAGGGTAATTTAGGTTTTCTGTGGTAAGGACTACTAATAAAATTAACAAAGAAGAGCGTTCTGAAGAACTGTTTGATCTGATGCCTGCATCACAGTTTTATTATTGAACTAGCCGCCATCGCCTGAAAGCTCATCCACCTATTGTCGATTGGGGGAAATTGCACACCGTGCGTTTTTACCTAGCTGCGCAAGAAAGAGGGTTATGTTTTTCTAATGTATGTATGTATGATTAAGGTTTATTTAGCACGCCTTACAGCCTAAACAGCTTAATGGATTTCGACACGTCAGGTTTCATTTTAACCGTCTTGATAGTGGAAGTGACTTATGGTAATACATATTAATTTTATCCGGAATGTCAGACTATGTTTTGTAGTCGATTTTATTGTTTCTGTTTCTTTTGATAGTGTTACTTTACTAGTAAGCTATATTTTTGCCGCACACCTGCTATCTGTGGACAGAGCTCCCATCTCACGGTATTTCTGAGTAACTACATCATCAGGTTCTTCAAAAGAGATGTCAATAGAGTCCATAGAGGTTGGCATCGTATCTGCGATGCCCTGGTATTACAGGTACCAGGCGACGTAAAGTCTTACCATAGATAGAGAGATAAACACTTTATTGTTCACACCAGAAATAACAAATCAAAAGAACAGAAAAAAACTTAAACTGTAGTGTAACAACTGGCGGCCTTATCACTAAGAACGATCTCTTCCAGGCAACCTTAGGATGGAGAGGATACGTATGAAAGAGTACCATCAGCCTGTGGCCATATGGCCTGTTAGTTTACCTACAGCAAAATATTAAATCAACGAAATAACACGTTCCCAATAATCTTCAAACGTAAAGCAAATAATAAAACAGTTAATAATATGATTTCTCGGTAACATGCGTTGGTCTGGAAACTTTAGAATAACTAGATTCTGACTAGTTTCATGAAACGGTTTACAACCAACAGTTAGGAAATATGAGTTAGAGTGGTGTTTACATTTTAAATAAATATAGTTACTTATCGAGGTATAAGGTTGCAGTTGTACTGAAGTTCGATATCATATCACAACAGTCTTATTTTGTATCAACATGCATTACGAAATAGCCGTATTATTATGTATTCACTTTACTAACTTACATCATACATTCTCACATTCCTCTCACACTCCACTCACACCCCACTCACACTTCACTCACACTCCATTCACACTCGTGACCTTATTTAACAAAAATCTTAATTATTATTTAAGGGGAATATAGGTAGAGGGGGATTAGTTATTAAGTCTTAATCTAAGGTTAGGTTAAAGGTTATCAGATTTACTTATTGCAACATTTAGTACACCACAAGCAGACCAGCGAACCACAAGCAGCACCCGATCACGAGTATGACGTACTCGTATGTGCCAGCCATACTCTCGTCAACCATATTTGAGGGAAGAGAACGACCCGACACTCGCCGCCGCAAGAAGGTACCTTCGATAGTGAGCATGAATGCTCGAGATGTACCCATAATTTCTATAAAACGCGAAATTATTACAATGGCCTCCTCCCGACCCAGAGCCTCCATCACCACCGCGTTCCGATCTCTGATGGCCATCTGCAAGTTGTATTCCTTGATGGTCTTCGACGCAGCCGATGATCTTCGAAATTTATAAGTGTTGAGTTCGTAAATTTGTGTGTGTTTGTGTAAATTTATAAATGTTGTTTCCTAAATGTCAGCAAGCCTTTATAAACAACATGCTTGTTCAAAATCAATATAAATTTTTGGTAGTTAAATTAAGCATGAAATAATGAAGAAACTAGCGACCCGCTTCGGCTTCGCACGGTAGCTCTAAGCTTTTCGTGAAACATTATTGAACTGATGGTGGAAATTTGATCAAATTCAGTTGCGTGACTTAAAAGAATTATTATTATATAAACGGAGCGACTTTGTTTTATAGAGATTATATCTATTAAAAAAAGTCGTAGTCCTAATCCTATTCTAATCCTAATCCTAACTAATATTATAAATGCGAAAGTGTGTTTGTTTGTAACGCTTTCACGTGTCAACTACTGAACCGATCGCCTTGAAATTTTGCATAGGTACATTTATTGTCTGGGGTACAGAAAAGGACATAGGGTACTTTTTATCTCGAAAAATTAACGGTTCCTGTGGAAATGCGGGTGAAACCGCGGAGTGCAGCTAGTATACTAAACTATGTAGAGAAAGGAGTCCTAATGTCACTTTTCGAGCCAAACAACTCTTAATACCAATCCACTAAACGATGGCCTGTTTTAAAACACATACCTAGCACCACACTTAAGGTACTTTTCGAAGCAAACAACTTCTAATACCAATCCACTAAACGATGGCCTCTTCTAAAACACATAGCAGAACTTTAAAAATAGCTAGTCTAAAATAAAATAGCTCAACATATTGTGTCTCTACCTTTACACTTTAACCGTATACATTGGAACGTATAAATTCGTTATCGCTCCCTTCAAAGCAACACCGTGTTTTATGACACGCGGCAGCATATGCAGAGTGATTTCTGAGGATATACGCAAAATGGACAGGCGTTGGGTGGGTAAAGTATGACTTCTATTTCTACTATGATATTTAGGCGTATGAGAACTGGGGCAAATTCGTCTGTGGTGAAATTCCGTCTTTCGAGAATTACTAATAAATCACAAATTAGGCGCCACCTACATCTTTTTCTATCTTTAGTTACAATAATCTGTACAAGATGGCGCTAGTTGCCTAGTTTGTGGAAGGTTTGTCAGTAATTCTCTAAAGACGCAATTGCCCCTCAGACGCATTTGTCCCAGTGACCCTATAGCTTAATCCCAACTAGCTAAAAGTATTGATGTCCTTGTTTAATGCACAGCAATAACAAAGACAGATACATTTTTAGCTGTTTATCCATTTAGTGATCTGAGTAAAGCGTATGTTTGTTTTGACGCGATTGTGGACAACCCAAGAAAGGAGTTTATGTGAGAAAGGTTATGTGTTTGACCTGTATTTAGGTATGTTAGTATTAATATATATAAACATACCTAAACTACCGGATACACATATTATATGTATCCGGTAGTTGGACCACTGGCGTATATAATTTTATATCCCAGCGCGCAAGGCGGAGACTATTGGTAGGTATATCCAAAATTATACATTATATTTAATTATTATTATACAAATAACATACCTACAAAGAACTTACAAAATCCAGTGGTCCAACTACCGGGTATGTATCCGTCACTATGTTCATTCTTTATTATGTTATTTATTTATTTTATGAAACCTCTGACACCAGGAGGGCTATTCCTGCGCGTGAGATGAGATGAGATTTTATCATGGTCACTCTCACACCTATGACGTTTCAAACGAGAGCAACAAGGACGAAAAAAGATGAGATGAAAATCTCAAATCTCCGAATAGGGCCACAGGACTAGCCACTAGGCCCCAACAAACTCACTCACTCACTCTCTCTTCTATCTAGGAACGTTCGTTTAATGGGCTTGATGATGATAAATACTAAGAGCACTATCATACTAGCCAGATTTGCGAGCGATTTCAAACTGCGCGTGATCGCTTCGCTTTGAAATCACTCGCAAACCACTAGTGTGATAGAGCTCTTGTATATATTCACATTTGCGATGCTATCGCGATGTTTACGCGCGCTTAATCGCGTAGTTTGATAACCATGCAAAACATGGGAGCGCGGCAACCGCGCGAGTCAACCGCGCTGTTTGCGCACTATAACCGCGCGGAAACCGAAAACAGTAGTGACTCTGTGAGCTGGACTGGAGACCTCGCTACCAGCGTCTGTTCTTCTGTACAGGTCGCATTCCTTAGCCAATTCTCGTGAAATTTTGTGAGCAGGTTCGATAATTTAAATTTTTTGTCGAGACAGTTTTTGGTTCAATTTTTTGGCGGATATATTTTTTTTTTGAAAAAAAAAAACAATTCTGATAGAGATCTGGACAGAATTGGGACATAAAAAGCATTTTTGTCGAAATTGAAGCATAAACGCATTGTTCGATGAAGGGATCAGCTGCTGCAACGCGTAAATCGCGCGACCGAACCGCAAATGTACAAAGGCTCTTATTTACCAATGCTGTTAATTTTTCAAACATCCGCTCTCGTTCGAATTGGAATGGAACTGTTTATTTTCTTAACAAGATTTAATGATGTTGTAAAATAGTTTCCTTGTGTATTGAGCATTGAAATCGTTGAAATCGTAATGATTTCTGCCTATAGTAAGAGTAATAAAATAATCTAAATGGTTTAAAAATAGTCTGGTATGTTTAACGAAATGAACCGAAAATTGGGATATTTTCGTATTTAGAGGTGTTTTGCTGGTATTTTTTTTAGAAACTATTTACAATTTAGAATATTTTGTTGAAGTGGGTAGAGAGGAGTTTGCCAAATAATAGAATAAGATGGGCGCATAATTAATAATAATAATAAGTAATTAAAGATAATTAATAATAGATAATTCGATAACAATATTTTAGTAAGAGAAAATATGTAATTAAACTAAAAATCCTATTTTTAAATTAATCAGAAATGCGAAAGTGAGTTTGTATAAGTTTTTGTTACGCTTCCACGTCTTAACTAGTCTAGACCGATCATCGTGGACTTTGCATTCACATTGTCAATACAAAAAATAGTAAATACAATAAGGGACAGACTTTTTAAACGCGGATTACAATGTGAGGAGCAACTAGTAAAAATCAATTTGGGTAATGAAAATTCAGAGAGCATGTACTAAGTCAGAATAACAGCTTAATAACTAACCAATCTGATTTTGGTAAACGTACCAAACCTACGAGTACGTATGTTAAGCCTTCTTTCCAGAGTGTGTTTGTTCTACGTTTGGTGCTAATATTTATCAGGCAAAGCGTGTGAAAAATGTCCCCAAATTATTATTATTATTATTATCGGCGATCACACGGTCAACAACCATCACCGACACATTAACGCCGGAAGCATATACAGTGCATACAAAATTATCGGCGATCACAGACGAGTTAACCCTCCGAAGGGCTGAAAGCTTGTCGCCCGCCTTAAGTATGGCTTGAAAGATGAAGTGGCCGAAGACCTTCGAGAACTTGAAGTTGATGCTTAGCATGAACTTGCTCAAGACAAAGAAAAGTGGCGTTTCTTAGGATCGGAGTCATTTAGGACTTAGTATAGTCTATTAGTATAGTATAGTGTAATAGTAAGTGTCTTGACACTTGACACTTGACACTGTTCGCTGCCGGTGCGTGCGTGCTGTTCCTGTTCTGGGCCAGAGACTGTTCCAGACCCAACACGTGCTCACACACACAACTCGGACTGCTCCTACGACTCGTGCCACTAATCTGCTCAACGACCACATTGCTCGGAAACTAGTCAAAGGTTTTTTTTTTGTAAAACTCAAACCTATGACTTTTTTAATAATAATAATAATAGTTATTGTACTATTTTGACTTGCTGTGTGCGTTGGCTTCGCTGTAAGCACAGTAAGCATTTGAAATAAATAAAGTAAGCCGATTATATTATATAGGGATATATTAAGTATAGGGATAAACGGATTTGGATGAAATTTGGTAAGGAGGTACTTAATTTAAATAAGTATACCTCACTAAAAACACCGAAAAACATTATGTTTCCTGCTAGCTTGCGTTTAAAACCGCGATACGCAGTTTGTTGTTAATGAATATATTTCGAACAACGTGTATTTTTTTTTCAGTTATCCTGGCCATTCTCCTGACTCTGATCGAATGCCAGAGGGTGCGTTACAGGAAGCCAATGAAGAACTACCCAAAGGACACCTTGTGGCTGGCGACGGACTTCTTCGATACTGGCTGCAAAACCTTCATTACCAAGTGCCCGAAAGCTTACAAGTAAGTAACATATATCGTCACGCCTTTCCCCCGAGGGGGCTGGCAGAGGAGTAATACAACACTTCGCCGGACGATTTTCAATCCCAAATGTGACAGGGGGCGAGCCTGTCGCCATACACCGGGCTCCAGTTATGTAGCAGATGCCATACAATACGCACATATGTTTACACAATGAACAAATTAGTGCGTGCCGTCGGCTGGGTTCGAACCCACTCCCTCTGGCTTGAGAGGCAGGCTTTCTCCAACTAGGCCGTCATCGCTTTCAAGTTACTTTACAAGTAAGTAACAAGTAACATTATTAAAAGAAAAACAAAAATCGCAGCTGAAAAATTTTGTACCCCATGTCACTTCCACTATCAAGACGATTCAAATTACATCTCACATGTAGCCATACATCAAGCTGTTTAGGCTGTAGGACGTGCCAAAGAAACCTCATACATAAATACACACACATATATAAACTAGAAAAACATAACCTTTCTTCTTTTTTTTTTTATGTAGAATAGGTCGACGTTTGACCACCAACTCGCCTGATGTTAAGCGACGTTGCGGTCTAACATGGACCTATAAGGTACTTATTCACTCTAGGCTTGAGGTTTTGTAGAGTGAAGAAGTACAAAGACGGCAGTTGAGTGAGGCGCTACAAGTGCGCTACTGCTCAGACCCGTCTTCGGAACGGTTACACCGGACTACATCCCGAAACACGACTAGGTCTGCGCAGTCGTGTACAAAATACTGAAAATCTCGTATTGTTTAATAATTGACTGCTTTGGCGGCTCAGTTGGTAGTGAACCTGCCTTCTAAATTTGGGGACTTGGGTTCGATTGCCACCTAGGGTAAACATTTATGTGGTAAAAATGGAATGGTTGTTATGGCTGGCTGTTATATTATGTACTTATTTAAAAATATATTATTATTTACGTACGAGTATATCACCATAGCACAAGCTTTGCTTATAGTTTGGGGTCAGGCGACCGTGTATGATAAATGACCCAAATTAACAATTAATTTAATAGTATTATGAGTGGGTGCACTCAATAGAAAGGCTTGTAGTACAGGGTCCAATAAAAGCTAAGTGTAGCCCTGGTCGGTACCAACTCGCTGGACCGTCTTCATTTAAAAAGCCGCGCAGACCACCACAGTGCAGTGTTCTCGCAATGCAACCAACCGCCGAAAATTGAGAAGCATTGCGAGAAGAATGGCAGCCCTGCAGGCCTAACGTACGCAACGCGACAACGGTTGTTAGTCTCCTTGTTAATCCCTCTCAGTTTCTTGCCTGTTCTTCTGAGTAGAGACTCTTTTTCCGAACAAGGCGGTCGAGTCTATTATAAAACTTTGACGTTCATAAGTGTATCTTTGATACCCAACTGAATAAAACATTTTGACTTTAACTTTATAAGCTTTGCTTTTTAGTTATTAGTTAAATATTACTTACTAGTAATATTTAACTAATAACTAATATTAACTAATGTATTTTATAAGAGTAGTAGTACTAGTTATACAATACATTAGTTAATGTAATACATAAGTAACATTTTTCAGGAACCAAATAATATGCGGTCGGAGCTACGATGGAGACTACAAGATGTTCGACAACTATTGTGCCATGCAGTATGAAAACTGCAACACTTGGCGCAGTAAGTAAAAAAAACCTATGTACATTTGGCTTAGTTGGTAGTGAACGACATTCAAAATTGTTGCTTGAACTAATATTTGGTGTAAAATTACTTAATTCGACGTTAAAGCGGAATTACACTAAATATTGGTTCAAGTAACAATTTTGAAGATGAACTTCCGCAAAGTAACGCCAGATTCAATCAACTATGTGAACCACATTTTATGGAAACTGACGTGGCACTCATTATGGCTGCCTCGGTTATTTGCCTCATTTTGGTGGTTCAGTTGCAGTGAACCTGCCTTTTGAGCTTGGGGGCGTGGGTTCGATGCCCGCCAAGGGCAAACATTTATGTGATGAACATTTGTGTTTGGTCTATTCCTGGGTGTTAATATACAAATAGACAAAAAGGGTCAATTGATGCAAATCCATCTGTGCGGCAATTGGATCTTTAGAAAATAACTGACAAACCCTTCACAAATTAGGCGCCACCCACAACTTTTTTCTAGTACAGTCTCTTTAGTTGCAATAATCTGTACAAGATGGCGTTAGTTGCCTAATTTGTGAAGGGAGTAATTCTCGCAAGACCTAATTGCCTCACAGACATATTTGCCCCAGTTGACCCTATGTATTTATGTATATCAGTCTCTGACAGCCATAGTAATTACAAGCTTTGCTTAGTTTCTGGTCAGACAACCGTCTATGCTGAAGGTCCCCAAATTTATCTTATAGGTTTAAAGACATTTATTCTCATTAATAAAGATTATTACATCACTTACATGAGAATACATCGTATAAGTAAATTAGGTAGTTACAATTTAGTAAACAAAACAACACAATACAATTCTTAACAATAACAAGAACAGTGTATGAACACCAAACTAGCATCACTTATAGTTTAAGATACGAAAAACTAGGAGAAACGTTTTTACTTCCTGGCTACCATCATCAAGTCAGCTCCTAAATATGAACTACATAATAACGTAATAATATTCATTAGTTATTATTATTTATTTAATCTTCCTAAGCATTAAGACCACCTTTTGTGGCTGTACTAGTTGACCAGATCATTAACAACCATTTTTATCCACTGCTGAGTATACGTTTCTTCTTCAGCGCGCCATCTTTTCCGCTCTGTATCCTTCTCATTCACTACCTTTTTACCCGACTTTGCAAGAAGTTGGGTTATGTTTTTCGAGTGTATGTGTGTATGTAATTATGTATGTATGTGGGTATGTATGTATGAGGTTTCTTTGGCACGGCCTACAGCCTAAGGCTACGTTTCCATTGAGGCGGAGCAGAGCGGAGCTATGTGTAATTGACCAATCTCAATGCTGCCACTATAGTGGAGTGGAGATTTCAAGCATTGTGATTGGTCAATTATACAAAGCTCCGCTCAGCTCCGCCTCAGTGGAAATGCAGCCTAAACAACTTGATGGACTTGTGACATGTAAGGTGTCATTTGAATCGTCTTGATCGCGGAAGTGAGTACAATATTTTGCAGCCGGGCTTTTCCTTTTTCTCTTAATAATGTAACTTGTTTTTATATTCAGGATAATTAGGCGTCGCACGTCTTGTGCATTTGCCAGTGTCAAATTAATCTGGTCTCTCTTTTATAGCATTGCCACAGTGATGATGATAAATATCTTCCTTTCCTCATTTCAAAGTCAAGTGCTGGATAATTTACCGAAACTTCAATTGGAATGGAGAACATGAAAAGTCGCGTTTCGCTATATTTTTAACCCCCGAAGCAAACGATAGGGTGTTATAAGTTTGACGTGCCTGTGTGAGTTGTCTGTGAAATCGTAGCTCCCGAACGGATGAACCGAATTTGTTTTTTTTTGTTTGAAAGTTGAATCAGTCGGGAGTGTTGTGTTTTATAAAAATCGGTGTAGGGGGATTTTTATTTTTTTATTTATTATTATTTGCTTACACTAATGCACGCGCGTTAACGAAACGATTAAGGGTAATTATAATCTACCATTTTTACATTTTCACATTCGAAGAATCACAAGTATTATAAAATAACTAGCTGCCCCATGCGGTTTTACTTGCAGTAAAAAAGCTACCTATATGCTACTTCAGACTATAATCTATCTCTGTGCCAAATTTCATCCAGATCCGATCAGCCGTTTTCCATCCATCCAAACTTTCGAAATCATGAATAACTTACATTGGTGAGAAGAGACAGAATTACGATGCCATCTTTTCGGTTTTCTGCCAAAAAAAATCTACGGTCTTTTTACCACCTATGGCATACGAAAAAACTACTACAAACTAAACATAGCCAAGATTCAGTACTTTTTCAACAAAAATGTTTTTATTCCAGTTTGTTTGAGGTGCTACAAACCTTTTGTCGAAACAGGATCAAAGAAGTTGCGGTTGTCTAAACACATAAAGATGAATCAACAGTTGAAGACAGTCATGATTCATTGAGCAAAAATAGCAAATAGCGTTTCGCGCTAAAATAGCTGTTTGAAATGTAGATTTACGGCATTGATTTAGCATTTAGCATTTTTTTCTAGCATTTAGTTTTCGTTTTCATATGGGTAGCTATTTTTAGGGATTCCGTGTCAAATTGGCAAACCCTTAGCGCTGGTTCAGACACGGCGGGAACCGCGCGGTAGTAGTATCGTTGTCCTTCTTATTACTGCGCATTAGACAAGGACAACAATGCTACCGCTTCTACCGCTGTTAGTCTATTTGTATTTACCGTAGGTACTTACTTTGACAAAAGAGAAGGAAAAACCTTCTTTAGTTTTTTATTTTTTTATTTAACTACTACGAGTATATTAAATACTGTAAATTCATACATCCCAGTAACGCAGAAAATTTCCAATACTTAGGGCATGAAGTAATCAAAATACTTCCACCCGAAATCACACTAATAATAATTCTAAAGGCGAAAGTTTGTGACTGTGTTATTGTGTATGTTTGTTACTTCTTCACGCTCAAACGGATGAACAGATTTTGATGAAATTTGGTAGAGAGGTAGCTTATATCCGGGATTAACATTTAGGCTACTTTTTAACCGCGAGTAAAACCACGGGGCATAGCTACTCTACTCATAAAGTTGTACTGTTGGAACACTACACTATCTTACTTCCTACATAATTATAAACGCGAAAGTTTATAAGAATGGATGGATGTATGTTTGTTTCACGCCAGAACGGCTGAACAGATCTGGATGAAATTTGGCACAGAGATAGATTATAGTCTAGAATAGCACATAGGGTACTTTTTAACCGCGGGTGAAACCGCGGGGCGCACCTAGTTTAATTTTAAAATCGCTAGCAACCCCGTGTCAATAGTTTATTATAATTTCTTCTCCATTTGAAACTCTTTAAACCTTAA
This sequence comes from Peribatodes rhomboidaria, assembly GCA_911728515.1. NCBI lineage: Eukaryota > Metazoa > Arthropoda > Insecta > Lepidoptera > Geometridae > Peribatodes > Peribatodes rhomboidaria. Next base: position 9,284,711 of record OU452190.1, read on the forward strand.
CTTCTTTAGTTACTTCGATGAACTTTCTTTTCGTCTTGTTTGGAAGCAATTTAATACTTTATCTGAAAAATACAGACCAGTCTGTAAGCTTTAAACCACTTTTTAAAGTTCAAAATTTTGGTAAACTGGCCTTATTTTTAACCGACTTCAAAAAAAAAGGTGGTTTTCAGTACTGTTTTTTTATGTTTTTAGCTGCTTTTTTTATTTGAAAGCATGTACCTACCTCAGCTTACAGATTGGTGTATTTTTTTTCGATATCAACTCATAATTCTAATTGGAGCCTTTTTTTTCAACTTTGTATTTACATACAAGATTAGGACAAAAAAAAATGGTTTGTTCCTTACTCATCCCTCGTAAATTCATCGTAAATGAGTTATCCATCCATCTATACATCCATCTCCATCTCTCCTATCTACAGCATGTTACAAAAACCCTGTTGTATAATTGAAGGGCATCTACACACACTTTTATGTATTCATGCAAAATAACCAAAAAACGCACGCTAACAACACAAGAACAATGGACATTTAACAAAAATGCTAACAAATCTGTATCATTTGTTGGCGGCTTTTATTCTAAGAAAGTAGCGGCACGACGCGAATAGTTTACAAATAAAACCGACGAGATTAGTGTCTGCGTTAACGCTTTTAGGAGGGCGGAGCGCGATGTGTGTTCTAAATATTTAAGAGTCAATATTTTTTTTAATTAAATCTAAAAGCATAATTGCATCCTCTAGTGACTAGAGGATGCAAATTATGCTTTGCAATTATATTGAATTGAAATGACCTAGTCGTCTTTCGGGATGTAGTCCGGTGTAACCGTTCCGAAGACGGGTCTGAGCAGTAGCGCACTTGTAGCGCCTCACTCAACTGCCGTCTTTGTACTTCTTCACTCTACAAAACTTCAAGGCTAGAGTGAATAAGTACCTCATAGGTCGTCGTGCTCCATCTTAGACCACAACGTCGCTTAACATCAGGCGAGTTGGTGGTCAAACGCCGACTTATTCTATATAAAAAAATAAAAAATTTTGCTAAATTGCAATTGTGCGTCCATTATCGACTAGAGTCTAGTCGATAATGGACGCGCACCTCTCGGCCATTATCGACTAGACTCTAGTCAATAATGGACGCGCAATTGCAATTTTGCAAAATATATAATTGCAAAGCATAATTGCATCCTTGCGGATACGACAGGGTTTTTGTAACAGCCTGTAAATGAAAATGGAATCCATAACAACATTCATTATAAAAGATTCCGATTTTTACTTTTATCAAATAAAATGCACCTATCGGTAAAAAACCGACAAAATAGCTATGTTGTTAACGTTGTCCAAAATTTGCATTTCCTTTTGTTTCAGATTGGCAAGTCTTCAAGCGAGAAAAGTGCTAATTAAACTTTTGCTTCCGTCTATTCGGTTTGTTTATTTTTGCAATGAATATCCTATTATTGGTCTAATTACACAAATAAGAATAATAATGTTTATTCTTATCCTACTAATATTATAAACGCGAAAGTTTGTAAGAATGGATGGATGGATGGATGGATGTTTGTTACTCATTCACGCCAGAACGGCTGAACAGATCTGGATGAAATTTGGCACAGAGATAGATTATAGTCTAGAATAGCACATAGGATAGGACTTTTAACCGCGGGTAAAACCGCGAGGCGCAGCTAGTCTACTATAAAATCGAAAGTAACTCTGTCTGTCTGTCTGTTTGTAGGCTTTCCACGGTTAAACGGCTGAACGCATTTTGATGAAATTTGATATATACTAACAGTATATCACACTGGAGCCCGGTGTATGGCGACAGTCTCGCCCCCTGTCACATTTGAGACTGAATATCGTCCGGCGAAGTGTGGGCATTGTATAACACCTCTGCCAGCCCCCACGCGGCGTGACGATATGTTTATTTACATAAACATTGATCAAAATCGTACAAATCGTTTTTTTTTTTAATTAGTTAGTTACCAGAATGTTAGTACGTTTGTTTGAAAATACTCGAGCTCCAGCCAGCCCTATGTCCAAGGTATCGTACCTACATATTATAAAAGCCTAACACTTTGTCATTGTCGAGGGAACTCCTGGCAGTTGGACACCGGGAAAATTAATGGTCTAATCGTAGGACAGTTTCTGTGGTCGGTATAGTGACGATGTGTACTAAACTTTCTTTTCGATACTTTTTTTTGAAGACAATGGACAGATGTTTATTTGTAGCAAAAAAACACACAAAACACAGGAGATTTTGGCAGTAATCGAAAAGATGATGTCGTGATTGTAAACTATTTCTGAAGGAAGGGTATTACAATCTTAATGTAAATGTAAACAGCTAATACTTCTAATAATCCAAGCCATCCTACTAATATCCTACTAATATTATAAACGCGAAAGTTTGTATGTATGGATGGATGGATGTTTGTTACTCTTTCACGCCAGAACGGCTGAACAGATCTGGTTGAAATTTGACGCAGATATAGATTATAGTCTAGAATAGCACATAGGATACTTTTTAACCGCGGGTGAAACCGCGGGGCGCAGCTAGTATACAATATGTGGGTAATTTCAGTATGAATCGAATGGACACCAAGATCAATACGACAGAATGACACCAAAGAAAAATAATACGAAATCCGTCCTCTTCCGTGCTCCAGCCAAAAAGAGCCGTTTTTTGCGGGGCGGGCGACTCAGCTACTCCACTAACATTCCTTTGACAGTTCGCTCGGAAAACGTCACACAGCAGAGCATAGACTGCATATTTTTGTATGACTGTGTTGTTAGCATGATTCAGTATTATCTAACACTTGAGATTCTTTGAGTGTTAAAGTGTAATAAAGGTGAATTATAAATCTTTATCGGTTCGGTAACGTGCACGAGTGTGGGCAAATGATGCAAACATTGCGAAACGTGACGTGTGTTCTCTACAAAACTCTACTTAAAGTTTTAGTAAAGTATCCATCACTTTACTGAAATGGGGAAAGGGTAGGGATTGATCATATCATCATATCAATCATAATATCAATCCCATCATATGTAAACTAATGATAATTTGATACTGGCAAATGCAGTACAAAGCGTGCAACGTCAAATTACCTTGAATGGGAAATAAACCATCACCCACTGATCAGGGCTTCAATTCTACACAACACCTGAATGAATGTCTATTATTGACACTTCTAGCAAACAAAAAGTCTAAATTTGAGGCAATTCATGTATGCCGACGGCTGATTTTCATATAACTTTCTGTCCTGTCCATCTAAAGGTTAGCTGGAAGAAATTGCTTGAGGTTCTAAGGCCGTTCTTGTACCGCCGAATGTTTTTTTACTATTGACTTGATTGATTGACTGAAACGCTACCCACTTATATAACCATCAAACAAACAAAACTCACTGATATCACACAATTGGCAGAGTTATTGCGTAACGAACAAACACAAAACAACACACAGTCTAATTGCGAACCTTCTCCTGTTTGGAAGTCGGTTAAAAACAAAATAATATACTTAAAATAGTACCCCCTATTTCAGCCACATTCATACCCATAAAGCGAGTCTCATAACCAACATCCATAAAGCCCTTATTAAGCCACTTTTACATCTGGCTACAGAGTTTCCTACTAACGCTTACTAATAACTTTCATCCATTAGAAGAAACAGTAACAATGTGAAAATATACAGCCACTTCATTGTAGTTGTAAAAACCATCATAAAGAGGAATGTAAAAAGGAACGACCATCTGTGGCGTTATAAAACTACCGCAGCGTCACGTAGCGCTAGTTAAGGGAAAGAGAGCCTTAGTTTTTGTTATTTTCATAGTTTTTGCTGCGAATATCGATAAAGGTTGTTCTTGTTTATGTTTAGTTAGAAGTAAGTGTTGGGACTAGCTATTTCGGAGCGCTAGCTTTTATAGCGTAGCACAACTAAGTGACGATCGATCATCGATGCAGTACGGTCAATCTTCAGATGGGTGACCGTGGACATTGAGAGGTCTATGACAATACTTTTTTTAGAGGACTCTGCACTTGAAGTTGTTGACGCTTATCTCTACCTAGGACAGACCATCTAATTAGGTAGGTGCAACTTCGAGAAATAGGTCAATCGTTGAATCCAACTCGGCTGGGCAGCGTTCGGGAAGCTGCGGAACATCTTCTCGTCCCAAATACAACAGTGTCTCAAGTCGAAAGTCTTCGACCAGTGTGTGTTGCCAGTGATGAGTTATGGAACTGAGACGTGGTCGCTTACGATGAGCCTCTTAAGAAAGGTCACCCGAAAAGCAATGGAGAGGGCTATACTCGGAGTTTCCCTGCGAGATCGAATCAGGACTGACGAAATCCGCAGGCGAACCATAACAACCGATATAGCCTGAAGAATTGCCAAACTAAAGTGGCAGTGGGCAGGTCACATCGCTCGTAGAACCGACGGCCGATGGGTGGCGGCCACGAACCGAAAGACGCAGCGTGGTAAGGCCTCCCGCAAGTTGGGCTGACGATCTGATGAGGGTCACCGGAAGCCGTTAGATGTGGGCAGCGCAGGACCGGTCAGTGGAGATCACTGGGGTAGGCCTTTGTCTAGCAGTGGACCTCGTACGGGCTGTCATGATGAAGATTACTTTTCTTTTTTGCAACGTAAGAACTGAGCATGCGTTTGACCACTGGCTCGCCTGATAGGACGCGACGACGTGACCGAAAGTAACACTTGCCTTGGAGATACCTATCCACTTTTCTCTTGGACAGACCTGGATTATAGATATTTAGTTAGAAAAATAAACGCAGGCAACAAGTTATTACTTACTACGAGTTTATAACTACGTAATAGAAAAGTTATCACAAGGAAAAGTCATGCTCCATTTTGTTGAAAGTTTTAACTAAAGTTGCGCAAACTGCAGCGCTGAAACAATAATTAGTCGTCTAACCTCATGTGCCGTGCGGTCTTACCAGCGATTACAAAGTAGCATAATAATATTGGTAATTCCGGACTGGAATCTATCTAGCCTTTCATACAGCTCCGTTCAGCCGTTCTAACTAACTAATATCCATCCATCTAACTAGCCCTCCACCCAAACTTTCTCATTTGTAATTAGTTTGATCGTTGACTGTGATAGCCTGATAGCTGATTTAATTAAGCAAATTAAATAAAAAAAAAAACTTAAAAGATATCGTCAAACTTAAAACATATCGTCACGCCTTTGTTCGAGAGGGCTGACAGAGGTGTAAAACAACACCCACACTTCGCCAGACGATATTCAGTCCCAAATGTGACCGGGAGCGAGCCTCTCACCATACACTGGGCTTCAGTCATGTAGCAAATGACATGCAATACGCACAATGAATATTGGTGCGTGCCGTCAGCTGGGTTTGAACCCGCTCCCTCAGGCTTGAGAGGCGGGCCTACTCCAACTAGGCTATCATCGCTTTACATAAAAAATTAAAATGCAAATAAAATAGTCTATTAGGAAAATTAAATAGGTACCTAATACTTTTCCTTGTTAAGTGTAGGTAGGTAGTTTACCAGTTACAGTTTAAACCTATATCATTTAATATCGGAATAAGTTAGGCACAAATATGCAAGGCTGAATTAAGATTTTGTCTATGAAGCCATAAATTAAAGAGAGGAAATGAATGTCTAAAAACCGGCTAAGTGCGATTCGGACTCGTGAACAAAGAGTTCTCTACCATTTTTATCTATAAAAAGGGCAAAAAAATCACGTTTGTTGTATGACAGCCCCCTTAATTATTTATTTTATCCTGTTTTTAGTATGTGTTGTTTTAGCGGCAACAGAAATAAATCATCTGAGAAAGTTTCAACTTTCTAACCATCACGGTTCATGAGATACAGCCTGGTGACAGATGGACAAACAGACAGACGGTCGGACAGCGAAGTCTTAGTAATAGGGTCTCATTTTACCCTTTGGGTACGGAACCCTAAGAAGCTAAGGAATCTATCAAGTAAAATATCAGCTGACTAAGTCTTAGTAATTAACTCTCTAAGTACTTTTTGATCAAACGTGTGACGCAAATAACTACCAGCATGGCTAAGATTGTAACTACAAATTGAAAATAGAAAACTTGAGAGAAAAACTGAGAGTACCTATTCATAGTCCTAGTCATTTATTCATAACAAAATGTTACATGTCAAAATGTCAATCTTCGTATATAAAAATTACGTGTCACGTTGTTTGTCCGCTATACATAGACTCCTAAACTACTTAACCGATTTCAATCAAATTTGCACACCGTGTGCAGTTCGATCTAACTTAACAGATAGGATAGCTCACATATACATATATAAATAATAAACGCTAACGAAGTCGCGGGGTGACAGCTAGTAATTTATAATTCGTAATTATTAATTCAATTCAATGCAATTATAAAAACAAAAAATGAAAATTCCAAAAACATTTAAAAAAAATTGCACATATGGACAACACAACATTAAATAACCTTGATCTTGGTCACTGCACTGAAATTATAGAACGCCTGTTCGATCAACCAATTTAAAAGAACTTCTAGAAGGTGCATCCCTAAGGTCTCGTGGCAGTCGGTTATACTCTTCCGTGGCGTTGGTAAGCACGAATTTAGCCCTTAATTACATAAAACATAACGATCTAAGCCTTCAAAGAAATCATATAAATGTTGTAAAACTAAATGAAAAAGTAACTATGTATTACATTTTTAAAATTACCTGTTCTTTTTTTGTGCGTTTTGAGTTTTTTTTTTCAATCGGGAAATTTGGCGCTGCACGACTTGTGCATTTGCCAGTGTCAAGTAAATTATGTATATCTACTTAATTTCTTCTTAATTTCTTAGTGGTAATGATAATTACACTCTAACACTCGAACAATCACAAGTTTTAGAAAATAATACAAAATCACGACGTCACCTTTTCAGTTTCCCTTCAAAACTCCGCCAAGGCTCTTTGTACTCTGTACAATGACGGATGGCGGATGGCAAAGTAACGCATTGTCAGTAAAGTAGATTCATAAACCAGACAGTGTCAATTTTAGCGAGTGATTAGCTTTTTACGACGGTCTTCAACTAATTGTCCGATTTTATTAAAGGCTTAAACCGTTCGGGTTATTTAATTAAAAAGTATTTTTATATCGACAGTAAAATATTTTTGATGAAACTTAATTTGTTTTTCAACGACTAAAGGCTGTTAAGTAAATTGAAATTTGTCCAACTGTTATTACTCTGTCACAGTGTTAATGAATTGCCTTGAAATAAAACTTTTTTTATACCTATTCGCTTAAAGTTTGGTCTTGTTTGCTTAAGAAGAAGCAGAAATAACTAAACTAAAGCGATTTGAATGTAATTTAAACATACAAACATCGTCACGCCTTTCCCCCGAGGGGGCTGGCAGAAGTGTAATACAACATCCACACTTCGCCGGACGATATTCAGTCCCAAATGTGATGTCCCCGGCGTATGGCGAGCCTGTCGCCATACGCCGGGCTCCAGTCATGTAGCAGATGACGTACAATACGGACATATGTTCACACAATGAACAAATAGGTGCGTGCCGTCGGCTGGGTTCGAACCCTGCCGATGTAATTTATGTTCCTTTAAATTGTATTCTATAAGGCCGGGTTTCCACTTGCAAAATAACTCCCACGATAAATAATCCCACAGTCTGTCAAACAACAGCAAGTGCCATAGCAGCAGGTCTAGCACGGTCCGGAGACATTATCATTATAATTTTTTTTTAATTTATAGTGACTCCATGCTCTTGGCCACTGAGGCCTCTAGAGCGTACCGGGCATTAGGCAGGCGCAGATAGGGCAGGGCTTTAATAATGCCTACAATTATGGGCGACTAGCTCAAGGGCACCTCTACGATATATCTTTGGCTGTCGCCGAGGGAGGGGAGTCTCTAGGGCCCTAATTGGGACGGTTGAAGGCTTAGATGAACTTAGATTAAATTTTAACAATGACTCTACAAGGAAAGGGAGCCTCACCTCAGAAGAACAGGCATTTAGCAACACGTAGTGACGTCAATCGATGCTGAAGCAAGACCAAAATAAGTCATATACAACAAGCTCGAATAGGACGAATGACAATGACGTCATTACGTGTTTGCTGAATGCTAAACCTTCTTTTTTTATCATGAACTATACCAATTAGGTAAGGCCGTGTAGCACACTCTCGACGCCTTCATATCGTTCGAGAAATTTAAGAAAGAGCGCGCCAATATAATTTTCAGTTAGACTCGGATTTTCATACATCATCTGGTCTATACGGTACATAACTCTCTCGCCGAAAGTGTACTCTTGGTGCTATATATAACTTCCGCTACGTCCTTACAAACTTTCAAGTCAATTATGAGAATCCAAACAAACAAACCGACGGGTAGGTAATCCCACAAACTCATGTGGAAAGCGAATACGGGTTCTAAATGAAATTACAGTGCGCGGCTTTTTATATGGCACGTCGGGCTACTGCCTCCCACTAACAGTGAACATATGTGCGTATTTAATGTCATTTGCTAATTAACTGGAGCCCGGTGTATGGCGAAAGGCTCGCCCCATGACACATTTGGGACTGAATATCGTCAGACGAAGTGTGGGTGTTGTTGTCACCTCTGCCAGCCCCTTCGCCTGGCAACAATAGCGAACATGACCGTTTTTAAAATCAATGTCATTGCAAAACAAATGTAAGTTGGTAGCTGTGGATTTGTTGTTTTATTAATAATTTTAGGGCAATTATCGACATAATAAGTTTTACTGAAATGAAAATAAATCATTCGAGAACAGGATGTACAGCTGTGCTTTTGTAGGCTCGACTTAGCGGGGGCACTGCCGTGCCAACAGATGGAAAAGTCTTTAAAAAAATCCACTGGTAGCGACAATATAGTTAAAAGTAGGCAAGTAAGAAATAGATTAAAGTTGTTCTTCTGTCTATTCTTCTGAGTAGAGGCTTTTTTTATCCGAAGAAGGCGGTCGAAACTATTTAAAAAAACTTTGACGTTCACAAGTGTATCTTTGATATCCAAATGGAATAAGAACATTTTGACTTTGACTTGAGTGAGATCATCAATTCTCAGCAAACCAGAACCTATGACTCTATTGACAAAATTCCTAAATTAACGCGAGCAAAGAGGCGGGTTATAGGTAGTATAATTATATTAAGACGTGATTTGGAAATTACAGATGTTAGCTTAGTTTTACATTACGACTCTTAAATGTTGACGTAAGTTGACGTTCAAAGTGGATTATTGATACCCAAATTGAATAAAATATTTTGACTTTGACTTTGAATTTCCCACAAATCCTTTTATTGCCAAATATATATCATAAGCCGTGGCCTCACATTGGACTCAACTTTGCTTCCAACCTTGGCTTCAATAAAACTTGGTCAATGTAGAACCTTATTACTGCGTACCTTGGCTTCAATATCGAATTAGTATCCAAAGACTGATACACACATTGGTGTGTTGGCCCCAAGAGCTATATTGGTGCAAATATGACCAATGTGTGGTCGCAGCTTAATAGGGAAATAATGTATAAATCTACAGCTCAAATAGGAGGTTGGCCTAAATGAGGTTATTTTATTTGCAGATTTCTGTTCAATCGTGCCAAATATAAAGCCAAGCACTATATTTGCTTTTTGCGGGTAAAATCTGATCCTGGGTCAAGGATATTTCATATCAAAGAGGTTTTACGCCGTCTTTGAATAATTAATAGGGGCTCCTGAACTATTGTCTAAGACGGGAAAATATAACTCCTTCAACTTGAGTTTGACTTTTACGGATTCTCTTTTATACAAAACTAGCTGTCACCCCGCGCCTTCGTTCGCGTTTATAATTTCGGGGTCACCAATTTGGCAATGGGTTAGGTTTTTGCCAATAAAAACACACGGAGGGTTTGTTGGACACAGCGTTGTACTTTCAGAGATGAATACACGTTAATTTAGTGTTAATTACAATTATTTACATTTTTGTGTGAGCGTTACATTGCTAGAGCCGAGACGGTCGTGAAACAAGTGTGGGCGGAAGTCTGCTTCGCCCCAAGCGCCCACAGATGGCGCTTGGCGCGGCAAAATTCACCTTTCCGATTTCACTTGACATTGACATTATTATAACTATAGAAATGTGGCGCGTTTAGACGCCACATATATATGTGAGCTATCCTATCTGTTAAGTTAGATCGAACTGCACACGGTGTGCAAATTTGTTTGAAATCGGTTAAGTAGTTTGGGAGTATATAGCGGACAAACAACGTGACACGTAATTTATATTTATTAAGATAATACAAATACTAAATATAATATAATAGATTTGTTAAAAGAAAACAGATTTGAAAACAAAGTTCTTTTTAAATAATTGGTCGAGTGAGGTCCCAGAGACTGTGACAAATCCTATCATACCAATATTATAAACGCGAAAGTTTGTAAGAATAGATGGATGGATGGATGTTTGTTACTCTTTCACGCCACAACGGCTGAACAGATCTAGATGAAATTTGGTACAGACATAGATTATAGTCTACAATAGGACGTAGGATACTTTTTAACCGCAGGTGTAACCGCAGGGCACAGCTAGCTTGTGTGTGTGAGTGTGTGTGTGTGTGTGTGTGTGTGTGTGTGCGTGTACAAATTATTTTTATTTTTCCATTCATTCATTAGCTGAAATATTAAAGTACCAGTTTTAGTTTTCCATTAGTTTAAGTCTGTAGTAACTGCTTTACTATTTAATAATGATGTCGTATACTTATACTTAGGGATGTACCTAGTTTAGAACAAAACTCATTGATTGTATTTCTGATACCAAATTGACTGTATCCTGTTTCATGTATTCAATAAATTTAATAACCGAAAATAACTTAAACCGTTGATTCGAACTTCATGAAATTTTGCAGACTAGAAGTTCATGCAAACCAATTAAAAGTTCACCCATGAGAAAATCGTCTGAAGTGCTGTGAAGTTTGGTCTTATTTTTTACTTCTGTATTATAGTAGTCGCAAGGTCCCAGTATGGGGCGAACACCTATTTCATTCTGTGCTAATAGAAAATATGGGCGATCTGAAACGCACTCTCGAACGAGTGGGCAACAATCGATAGTACACTTGACCTTTTCTCGTCTTCGTCAGCTGGACTGAAGTGGCTTGGAAAACGTACCTATTATTTATTTCACGAGAGATGATTACTTAGTAGAGCTTAAGGGGAAGAATGATTAAAAACAAATGGGTCTGATCAAAAAATCAAAAACCTGACTGGACACCTAGTTAAGGAAACTTTTTTATTTTAAAAAGTGTCTCTAACAAGCTCAGATCAATCTAGAGGAAAAGATGGAACACTGCGTTATATCTGGCTGAAGCCACTTCTTTTTCAATGTGTGTGCGTGGTAATGTTGCCATGAAAAACATTTACAATTGCACGAAAACTAATAGTAATTCCCAAACTCTACGTAAGCCATTTTCGTTCTAAAATACAACCTTAGGAGATTTAATCAAAGAGGCTTTTTCAAAATTGACGTGTAAAAAACTACACAGTTTTTAAAAAGAACCTCGAAAATGTAGTCCTGGCCACATTTTTTTACTGTATATTTAAGTACACGAAATTATACCATAAACCAATGCAGATAATGTCGAAGTAAGAATGACCAAGCGAGTAGCGTAGTTTTTTTGCGTCAATGTGTGAGTGTTGTGTACCTATACGACAGTAGCGTAGTTTTTGGATGGTTTTTGGCTTCACTTAGATCATACGCCGTGTGCCATTTTATTCTCTAGGTTGATCTGAGCTAACAAGTTACATTGTAATAAGAAAACCAAAAACCCGACTGCAAAATGTTGCACCTTATGTCATTTCCACTATAAAGACGATTCAAATGACACCTCACATGTTGAAATCCATACTACTGTTTAGGCTGTAGGGCGTGCCAAAGAAACCTCATATGTACAATATATAACATACATTCCTACATACATACGAGTACACTCGAAAAACATAACCCTTTTTACAAATGCGGATATTTTTCATAGCTCTATTTTCTTTAGAGGGCGTTTTTTTTTAAAAAAAAACAAGAAAGTAGGGACGGAGAGATACGAGTACATAGTTAATTTAATTGTACTTGCCAAATTTCATCATAATCTGACGAAATGGTTTCCAAGAAATTTGACAAGCGCGTTTGTACGGAAAACTCAGAGCGTCGCGGAATACTTAACTGTAGAAATCCAATCTACCGTTTGGAAGATGTTATGAGGTATTAAAGAGTTTTACAAACATAAAAGATACGCGCGAAAAACATAACCCTTCCTGGCAGTCAGGTTACAACATCACATTTATGTTTTAAAGATTTTTAGTAGATACTTATGTTTACGTTTTATTTTGATGGAGGAATTTGAAATATCTTATAATTAGATGAAAAAATTCCAAAATCGCCAAATAAAAAAATTTAAAAAGTAGGTATCGACTTTTTTAGTATCCCCTTCCTTGAAATCTATCCCCTAAGCTAGCAAGTAAGTTCGTATAGGCAGAGTGGCAAGCCCTGATGTCAGAGCTAGTAGGCCACCCCAAGGCCTCTTACATCTTTCTTTTAATCTGCAGTAACTAATAATATCGTAAAATAAAAGAAGTTACTTCAAATTCTTCGAATCTCAGTATACTCAGTATAACTCGATTTCCTATTCCAACATTTTTTCATAAATCGAGTAATAAATCCGGCCGAATCAACGGACTTATGACGTAGTCCTATTATTTATTATATGATAGTAGTACTATTGTTTATTCTGTTATAGTAGTACTATTATTTATTATGTGATAGTAGTTAAATATACTAAACTTGTTACTTGGACAATATCTAGTGTAATTCCGCTTCAACGTCGCGTTAACGAATTTAAAAAAAAAAAGTTTTTTCAGGTTTGTTTAAATTCGTTAGTTGAAATATCAAATTGTATAACGTTTAAAATTAGATTCAAATATCAATTTGTATAATTTTCTAGTAAATTTCATTAAATTAGTTTTTTTTAAAAATTCAAAATTAAAAATAGAATAAAAAATTCATATTCCTTGATGTACTTAACGCGACGTTGAAGCGGAATTACACTAGATATTGTCCAAGTAACAAGTTTGAAGATGAACTTCCGCAAAGTAACGCCTGATTCAATCAAGTATTAAATATACTAACTTACTATCTTAGCGTAGGTAGATTAGAATCTTTCGTCGGCAGTGTGTGATTAAATCCAAATCATTATTATAATTTCCACAGAGCACTAAAATTCACGCAATTGAAATTTCAGCAATTTTAAATTTCAATCAGTAGCGAATTCAGGGACAAGCTAAAGCACAGAATGAACTAGATTGCATTCCTGAACCAATTCACATACAATTTTGCAAGCAGGTTCGATATTTATACTTACAAAAGTTTTTAGTCCAGTTAGATTTTGGATTTTTTCCAAAATTGCAGAAATATGATTTTTTTATTTTACTAACACTTGACTCAAAAAATTTAAGAGAATCAGATAAGTAATGCAACGTGGAGAGGAAGACAGAGATCCGGACAGAATTCCCCCTTTTACAGCAGAAGAAGTCGGAAAACGCATAAGTATCATCCCTACTTAGTCGATATACCACCTACTCGTACTAAGCGGTTCCACCTTCCTCCACCTTAGGGCAAACGGCTAGGGACTGAAATCGTTTACCACCATCTGTTTTTCCGACTAACTACAACCTAGGTATCTTCAAGGCCAGAGTGAATAAGTACCTACTAGGTCTTCGTGCTTCATCTTAGGCCACATATCAGGCGAGTTGGTAGTCAAATGTTGACAAATTCTTAAAACAAACAAAAAAACCCAGGCAAAAAACGTACATACGAAATCATTTTTTGTCGAAACTGAAGCTTACATACTTACAAAAACATTTGTCATGTTCTATGTAAGTAGCATGTCCTCAGCGACTCTAATACGAGTGAGTTTTTGGAGTTTTCGAGTGCCTCGCATTCACTCTTGCTTTGTCTCTTTCTAGCGTCCAGGAGCGTTAAACGTTTAACGCAACCTTGTTGGAAGTCGCATTAGAAGTTCCGCTTAAAAAAACAAAAAATTGAATTTGGAACTCTAAACAAATCATCCATTCCCGATACTTTTTTGACTGAATGCTTAGTGTTTTGTCTTTTTCCATCGCGGACTGAAATTTAAAAGAAAAAAAAGCTAAAACACTGTAAAACTATTCCGAGGTTATACAACGTTTATTGCTAAGGGAGTGTATCTATAATTATTCAAAAGCCATACGTTTATTAGTAAAAGGAATACTCTTCACATAGTTAAACCTATCGTAGCTGATTCAATGAACAAAAAAACAAGGTTTAGCATTCCGGGAGCAAACACCTAATGACGTCACTTGTCATCGTCATCCGTCTCTTTCGAACTATTTGTATATGACTTATGTCGGTCTTGCTTAAGCATCGATTGACGTCACTACGTGTTGCCCACGTGACCGGAGTGCTAGACCTGGCGGAGCATATTATTATATGAGTCAAACCTTTTCCAAACCAAAATCCTGAATTCGGTACTGTGTGTATTACACATACCTCTGTTAAATTCAGATTGAAGTGGGTACGGAATAGTCGTTTTATAGCCTAAAATTACTTTAACACAATCTAGAGTGGTTTCCAGATCGTAAACGTAGATTTTATGTCTACTAAACGTGTACACAGGTAAAAGTTTACAGGTATTTGTGTTACCAGTGGAGCGAATGTAGTATTTTCGTGAGAGTGCTGGGAGTATCAACGTGTGGTCGATCAACGGATTGTATGGTCCGTGGCTGCTTGTCGTGCCAAGCTTGCTTCATCGTAGGCCAAATCACTGCTCATCAGAACAAGCGTCAGCTAATCAAACTATTGAAAAAAAACTATGTTTTAACATACAGACTTGTACATAGATCTAACAACTAGTGGTTCTGTGAGCTACAGACCTCGCGACTGACGTTTGTCCTCTTCTACTAGTCGCTTTCCTGAACCGATTTTCGTGAAATTTTGTGAGCAAACATACAGTTTTTTTTTTATTTTTGCAAAAGCAGTTTTTGAATTTTATTCAAATTGGCAACTTAAAAAAATTATGTATATTAATCGAACCTACTCACAAAATGTCAAGGGGAGAATCCGTTGAGAAATGTGACTTGTAGAGGAAGACAAAAATCCGGACAGAGATTTGGACTGACATCCGGACGGACAAAAAACGGACATGCGGTTTTTTGTCGCATTTCGCAAAGCATTTTTTATGGAAACTGAAGCATAGACGCTTTGCTTCATTTGCATCCATCTTAGTTTATCGCTCGCCCAGCCGATATACTACTAAGCTTTCAATATGTATGAAGAAAGTAGTATTGGCTTCAGTTGCTTAGGCTTATAATAACAACAAATAATGTTGATCCAAACAAGTTATTTATAGTACACTAGCGACCTGCCCCGGCTTCGCACGGGTGCAATGCTGATACTAAATACACTACAGAAAAACTGTGAACGTTGTATATAAAAACATAGCGGCCCGCTCTGGCTTCGCACGGGTATAACATAATCACTGAAAAAATGACATCACATTAGAAACCTCAAAAATAACAGTATTTCTCCACTATTTAATGGATGTTATTATACATATAAACCTTCCTCTTAAATCACTCTATCTATTAAAAAAAAGCATCAAAATCCGTTTCGTAGTTTTAAAGATTTAAGCATACAAAGGGACATAGGGACAGAGAAAGCGACTTTGTTTTATACTATGTAGTGTTAAAAAAAACTAGATAATTTTACTGCGGTCTTTTTTCCCTATTTTGTATTAAGCAAATTATTATCTTCTTATTATATTTCGAGGGCCGTTTTTACCTACCAGAAACATTGTTTTCCGTGTGCGTAAAGTTTTAGTCAATGTTAGCTAAAAGTTTTTGAATTTTAAATTGTTTTGCACAAAAGTATGGGAAGTAAATATTTGTAAACGATTGCTTTGAAGGTCGGAGATGCTAACAGAATATTTTAAGGAATTAAACTTGTTTTCATGTAAAAAAAAGTAGCTTACAATGTCATACGTCTTACATACTTACTCATGAGAAGCGTGGGAAGGCCAGCCTTCGACCAGCGTGCGTTGTCAATGACAACTTACTTACGTGCGGAACTGACGTGCCGGCCTAACATGCGCAACGCATGCAGTCTATTCTTTTTAGCGAGATAGACGTATGTCTGCACATAGCTCTGTCACGTTCTCGCATGACAAAAAGTGAAGAGAATTTTATTTTGAGCGCGCATGCTAGGACTGCTGGTCGCTTACAATGAGTCTCATGAGTAAGCTCAAAAAAGTAAGCCAAAAAGTAAGACAAAGAGTTATGAAGGCTATCCTCGGAGTTTCTCTGCGAGATCGAATCACGAGTGACAAAATCAACAGGCGAACCAAAGTAACTGACATAGACCTAAGAATTGCTAAGCGGTACGTGGGCAGAGCACATCGCTCGTAGAACTGACGGTCGATTATGTAGAAAGGTTCTCGTCAATCACGAACCGGAAGACGCAGCGTGCGTAGACCCTCTACAAAGTGGACCAACGATTTGGAGAGAGTCGTGGGAGCCGCTGGATGCAGGCAGCGCTAGACTGGTCATTGTGGAGATTATTGACGGGCGCCTTTGTCCAGCAGTGGACGTCTGAAATGATGATGATAATCTCAAGTACTAAACGTTTTTTAGGATAGCGCTTCTTTATTTTTCAGAAAACAAAATCTACCTATGTCTAAAACGTTTCATGTTCAGAAGACAATGCTATTGCTGAATTCTTAATTTAGCGTCCGCCGATCCGAACAGTAGCTGCGAAATATCTCTGGCAGGTGATAAAATTAGGCAATTTAGTTGGATTTTCGGGTTCATAACAGCGTTGTATAAAATGTAAAATCCCAGTAATGAAACTCATTTTCATAATCCGGACTTGATTTGAAAGAAAACTCACAGTTTGAGCGGAAAAATGACGTATCTTTTTCTTAGAAGATGGACTTTGTGACCTTTTTCTTCTGGTTTGTGAAAAAGGTACGTTTTTAGCGTCATTTTTCGAAAGCCGGACTTATTGAGGAGCTGAATACTAAAATGGGTTGCTCAATGTGCCTTTCATTAGTTTTGAAAGGGGATGAATACAGTTTTTCATGAGAGTATTAGCAAGAATTTGCCTAAGCTTTTAGTCTGTCTTTGACTGTTTTTAAATCAAAAGTATCTGAATATCCGATCACTAATCCTAACTAATATTTTGAGTCAAAAGTGAGTATGTTCTGTAACTGTTCGTTTGTTTTACGCTATCTGCCTCTAAGCAAACACCTATTTAATATAGGTGTAACAGATACATGGAAACAGATGAAATGCAACGGCACGAGCTTATAGAGTGCAGGAGTGTGGCAGAACATCGGGTTCAGATCCTTCAATCCCCATCGTAACTTCCGGAGGCTTACGACAGCTTGAAAAGACTGCTAACCTTCTGGAAGCATCTGGGCTGGTTGGAGTGAGAGGAAAGAAAGAGAAGAAGAGGTCAATGGACCAATGAAGTGACCAAGAGCGGAAAAGGCCCCGCTAAGCAAACAAACGCCTCAACTACACATCCGACCCTTATTTAAATTTTCTTATGCGTAAGGCGTTCACACGTTCTCAGGCGTATAGAAAAGGACATAGAGTAGGTACTTAGTAGTTTTTCTGTTCTTTTGTTTTTGTTATTTCTGGTGTGAACAATAAAGTGTTTATCAATTTATCTACTTTTTATCCCGAAAAAAAATTTACTATTTCTGTGGGACCGCAGGCGAAACCGAAAGGCGCAGCTAGTATAATAATATAGCTATATCATGCTATTGTTAGAACCTAAAAATGATGAAAAACGAAATAACTAAATTAAAACTGCCTTTGTCTTACCAAACATGTTTGCTACTAAAATCATTGCTTTTCACTTTGTGGAAATTTCCTTCTTAGCAACGTCATTAAAAATGGCTTTCAACCATCTTTTAGCGAGGGTATAGTAAAATCTGATTAGAGAACAGGATGAATCATTTTCCTACATCAAAGTAAATATTTTAATACAGTTTCGTTGAAATTCAATATCATACCCCCTTCGAAAATTAATTAACTTTATTAACTGGCTGCTTCTATGTCGTCTTAAGTTATTCTCACACTGTTCCGCGACGTGGTCCAAGAAAGCAAGGCCTGGCGTATCGGGAGTTGACACTCAACTACGTCATTCGTCATCGTCTTTAACGAGCTTGTAAATGACTTTTTCCGGTGTATTTTTTCTTTCTCCCCCATTCAGGAGAATTTGGTGTCGCACATCATGTGCATTTGCCAGTGTCAAGTACTAATCATTCGTTTTCACATATGATGGGATGATGATGATGAGGTGCTGATGAAGATGATGAATCCCTCCCATTTTCCCATTCCAGTAAGTTGTGGATACTTTACTGGAACTTTAGGTGAAGTTTTGCAGAGAACACAAAGAAAACTAAAAGTCACGTTTCACAATGTCTGTATCATTTGCCCACGCTCGTGCATGTTGATGCACCGGTAACCGTTAATAATCCACCATTATTACACACTAGCTGCGCCCCGCGGTTTCACCCGCGGTTAAAAAGTATCCTATTTGCTATTCTAGACTATAATCTATCTCTGTGCCAAATTTCATCCAGATCTGTTCAGCCGTTCTGGCGTGAAAGAGTAACAAACATCCATCCAACCATCCATCCATACATACAAACTTTCGCGTTTATAATATTAGTAGGATTAACACTCGAAGAATCAAAAGTTTTAGAAAATAATACAAAATCACGACACCATCTTTTCGGTTCCCGCCAAAACTCCTTTTCCGGTCTTCCTTAGGCATCGATTGTGATGCGTTTTTGCGTGCGATTATTCGTGAGTGCGTGTCACACATATTATTATGACGTTTTTTGTTTTGGTACGCTATACCTAGTGGATATTTCCACGTCGGAAATACTCATCATAGATGCTCAAGCATCGATTGACGTCACTACGTGCTGACCACGTGACCATTTTTACTATGAATGCTATACCTGGCAGAGTATAAGTTATTGTACCACGTTACGTAGGAGAAGTTAAGCCTCGTGGAGACGCCTCGTACAACACACGCGGTACAACACGTTGGTGTCGTACCATTTGTTTTATACCAGGTGTAACTTAAACGACAGACGTATTTTAGGATTTCATTGTACTTATCATTACGACTTTTACTAAGGGGCCAGCCCTGAAATTTAAAAAAAAGTAGCTGTTCCACACATTTTGTCGAAGATCAATGAACTTTTTGTATGGAAAAGCTGATTTGTTTTCTTGATTTCAGGGTTCACTCCATAGTAAAAGTTGGTCATAATGACGAGTACAATAATATCCTAGAAAAGGTCTGTCGTTTAGAGATAACATAACATAACATAACATAACATAACATAACATAACATAACATAACATAACATAACATAACATAACATAACATAACATAACATAACATAACATAACATAACATAACATAACATAACATAACATAACATAACATAACATAACATAACATAACATAACATATAATTACGCCTTTTCCCCGAGGGGGCTGGCAGAGGTGTAATACACCCACACTTCGCCGGAAGATTTTAGTCCCAAATGTGACAGGGGCGAGCCTGTCGCCATACACCGGGCTCCAGTCATGTAGCAGATGACATACAATACTTACATATGATCATACAATTAACTAATTGATGCGTGCCTTCGGCTGGGTCCGAACCCGCTCACTCTGGCTTGAGAGGCGGGCATTCTCCGACTTAGGCTATCATCGCTTTGTTTAGAGATACACTCCGTATAAAACACACGGCACGATACAGTGTGTTGTACCGACTGTTGTACAACGTGTCCCCGCGCGGGAGGCTTGACTCCTCCCGCACATGGTCTGAAATAACAAGGTCTAGCACTCCCGGAGCACACACGTAATGACGTCACTCGTCATCGTCGTCGTCTCTTTCCAACTTGTTGTAAATGACATGTTGTTCTTGCTTATGCATCAATTGATGTCACTACGTGTTGCCCACGTGACCAATTTAGACTCGGAATGCTATATCTGGCGGATACCATACCATGTTACCACGTAAGTTGCGTGGTGCGGAGTAGTGTGAATAACGCCTTACATTCACATGTACCTAGTTAGTATTAAAGCGGAAGTTAACGGACGTCAGCTAAGATCCCTTCCGCACTTTTTAGCAGAGTGTGAAACGTTATTTTTCTAACCTCTGGTGTAAAAAGAGGAGTATTGTAAGTATGACGCGTTTATCTGTTTTTCTGTGTTTGTATCTGTGCTGTATCTGTGTTTGGCATCATAACTCCCAAACGATAGGACCGATTTTGATGCGGCTGTTTGAAAGCAGGCGTGTTCAAGATTATTCTTAACCATGGTTGTCATGGTTTTTTTTTATTTACAACCTCAGATCAATCTAGAGGAAAAGAGGGAACACTGCGTTATATCTCGCTGAAGCCACTTCTTTTTAAACGTTTGTGTCTGGTAATGTTGCAATGAAAAACATTTACAATTGCACGAAAACTAATATTTAGTAATTCCCAAACTCTACATTAGCCATTTCCATTCCAAATAAACAACCTTAGTAAATTTAATATTCTAAAACTGCACATATTTGTAAGAGTTTAATGTTACGGCTTTGTCAATATTGACTTGTAAAACAACTGCACGGTTTTTAAAAAGAACATCAAAATGTAGTCCTGGCCACACTTTTATAATGCACTATACATATTTATGTACACGAAATTATTCCATAAATCAATGCCCATAATGTCGAGGTAAGAATGATCAAGCGAGTAGCGTAGTTTTGTTTCGTCAATGTGTGCGTGTTGTATAGGTACACATACGACAGTATCGTAGTTTTTTATGGTTTTGGCTTTACCCAAATCATACGCAGTGCGCCATCTTACTCTCTAGGTTGATCTGAGTTCACAACTTATACTCGGTTTAGGAAATAGTCGTAAGCCCCCGGATTGCAAATTCCTACTCAGTATTTCAATATCAAAATTTGTATAGCCCGAATGTTAGCTCTTGCTAGCCCGAGTGTTAACTCTCGCTAGCCCGAGTGTTAACTCTCGCTAGCCCGAGTGTTAACTCTCGCTAGCCCGAGTATTAGCTCTTGCTAGCCCGAGTGTTAACTCTCGCTAGCCCGAGTGTTAACTCTCGCTAGACCGAGTGTTAACTCTCGCTAGCCCGAGTGTTAACTCTCGCTAGCCCGAGTGTTAACTCTCGCTAGCCCGAGTGTTAACCTTTGCTAGCCCGCCTGAAAACCTCTAACATGACTTGCCAGTTGCGTAGTCAATTGATAGGACAAACCACCGGAACCTACAATCTGACGAGACATCCGACTCGCGGTAGCGCTCAGTAGCAAATGTCTCTGTGTTTTCCGTACTGCGTCGAAGCCAAAGAAGGGTTATTAGGAGAAGAGATCAGATATTCAGATACATACATATACCTTAACTTTATGGACTGATTAGTATGGAGAGTATCCTACTAATGTTATAAACGCGAAAGTTTGTAAGAATGGATGGATGGATGGATGGATGTTTGTTACTCTTTCACCAGAACGGCTAAACAGATCTGGGTGAAATTTGGCACAGAGATAGATTATAGTCTAGAATAGCACATATGGCATACTTTTTAACCGCGGGTGAAACCACAGGGCGCAGCTAGTTTATTATATTATATCATATTAACTGGAAAAGCCATATAAAAAAGATAAACTCAAAAATATCAAGCTTTGTATACGCCCTAAGAGAATTACGACGCGCCACAGACGAAAAAACAGCTTTAACAGCATACAATGCGTACGCAAACTCATGGCTGACGTATGGAATTGTTCTATGGGGTAATAGTGTAGATGCGGAAAAAGTGTTTAAGCAACAAAAACTATGTGTCCGAACAATAGCTAATGTAAAAATTAATATTGATAAGATACGCTTTCACGAATCCTTTTTTATAAAATATAATATATTAACAACCACATCCCTATATATATTTGAAATCTGCAAATTCGTAAGAAAACACCCAAAATTCTTTATAAAATTGAGTGACACAACCCGAAAATACCCATCACGATTCAAATTTAAATTAACAATCCCAAAAGCTAGACTGAAAATGCATAGGTCTGGCCCAAATGCAATGGCCATTGTAATATATAATAAACTACCAGATAAATTAAAAGAAATAAATAAAGAAAACTGTTTTGAAAATAAATTAAAATGCTTATTAATACATAAATGCTATTATAAATTAGAAGAATATCTCAATGATAAAAACTTAAATATTAAAGAATAAGCCGGCCCACTCCACATGACATTGCAATACCCTAATAGGGTCCATTATGAGATACTTATGAATATTATAACTTTAAGATCTTGTGAACTAATGTAACAACCACCATAATGCGCAATAAATACTTTGACTTTGACTTTGACTTTGACTTTATAATTCTCAAAATTTTAAGTACATTTAAAAAAAATTACCATTACTTTTTTCTCCAGCAAACACGACCGTCAATGCTTAATCGAAATGTTTTTTTCCCATCCAAAGGTTGTCTGGAAGAGATCGCTCTTAAGCAATAAGACTGCCCATTGCGACTATACTTTTAAGTGTTTAGTTTAGATTTATTTTGTATTTGGTGTCAATAAAGAGTTTTCGTATTGTATTGTATTGTTTTTGTATTGTGTCTTTCATCGAAAAATCTTGTTGTTGAACATAGAAAAGTTAGAAGCTTCCATACTTTATAAATAGAAAAAAAAAACTTACAAAACTTAGAAGCTGCTTCCATACATTCTTAGCTTTTGGCAGGAAGAAGTGAACACCTATAAATAAAGTAAATACCTATATATTTACCTATTTATTTGGATATCCGATCCCAGCCGAAGGCACTCATTAAATTGTTAATTGCTGAAAAAAATTATTTTGTGTGTGAAATTATTTTTGGCGATGACGATGGCAGCCTATTTGGGAGAAGGTCCGCCTCTCAAGCCAGAGGGAGCGGGTTCGAACCCAGCCGACGGCACGCACAAATTTGTTCACTGTACATATGTGCGCACTATATGTCATCTGCTACATGACTGGAGCCCCGTGTATGGCGACAGGCTCACCCCCTGTCACATTTGGGACTAAATATCGTGCGGCAAAGTGTGGGTGTTGTATTACACCTCTGCCAGCCCCCTCGGGGGAAAGGCGTGACGATGTCTGCATGTTACTTCTTCGTAGAGACGACATGCGCAAGTTTGAACACGACGTTAATTATAATTTTTAAATATGTAATAATTATATAACCAATTAAATTTAATTAATACAAAGTATTTCCTTAGTGACGCAATTAATATTTTTGCTCAACACAACGCACCACACACGCTATACAATTTGTGTTTTTTTTTTAAGTTTAAATCCACAAAATAATTGGTTCGTTAACTTATGAAAACAATGCGAAAACGTGAGAATAATAAAAAAAAATAACATAGTTTTATGTGAATTAAAATATTTATGATCTTGTGTGAAGATTGAATACGCAATTTTTAAGATTTTCAAACGGTTTTTTACGTTTTTTTTTTTTTTTTTGATAAAAAACTTAGTGAGTTGTTCAGGTTATACGTCACATTGTACGATTTTATTGCTAAATGCTTTAAATGTACCAAGCCAATCATTTCATCGTGCTAAATTAAGTACGTATTACTAATTGGAATTTGATTATTGTGACTTGACTACTGACATGACTAATTGAATTATTAATTCTATAATTTAACTTAATTTTGTAACTTTTTAATTATGTATCTACTTGCGAGTTTAATTTCCTGAATAAATGAATTTTATATTATTATTATCAAGATATTTATTTGTCTTATTATTATTATTATTATATTAAAGTTAACAAAAGTTACAAACAAAGTCAGTTTTTTTAACCGAATTCAAAAAAGGAGGAGGTTCTTAATTCGACTGTATATTTTTTTTATGTTTGTTACCTCATAACTTTTAACTCGGTGAATCGATTTTGATGATTTTTTTTTGTGAAATTTCATACTTTATAAGTGGTCTCATATGAATTTTATCGAAATTGGTCGAGCAGTTTTTAAATATCAACAAAAGTCTAAAATTGTTTACATGGATGGGAATTACTGGATGGGAAGTCGGTTTTTTACGCTTTTATTTTTACTTTATTATAGTCTAGATACATAGGATACTTTTGACCGCGGGTGAAACTGCAGGGCGCAGCTAGTGTACTATATTTCAGTAAGCAAAAGCGAAAATCTTAACCAAACAACTAGAACCTCAGTTAAAATGGCCGCCAGCTCTCATGTCTCTTTTGTGCCATTGTGAACTCCTGGCAAGAGGGCGTAAATAAGACATGATTGTGCCAAACACAGTTTGTTGACCAGAAAAGATTTTTGGTCCAAATTGTGTGGGTCGCCCGCGGGTCGATTACGTAAAAACTTGTAATAGCGAAAGCGATGCGACAGCGACGCGACAGCGACGCGACAGCGACGCGACAGCGACGCGACAGCGACGCGACAGCGACGCGACAGCGACGCGACAGCGACGCGACAGCAGTAGCAAAGCGACAGGAATCACTACGCGATCTGTCGCAAAATGCCACTGAAATCGTGTAACGGAAGCCTATTGCCCTCATATTTATTTATTAAGGTAAACCAACAGCGCACATATTAAACTTACAATAAATGTTATCATGGTTTCTATCTGATACATGCGCAAATTATAGGCATACACAACTTTTTCGAGGATTTGCTTGTTTACAAGACTAAAACTAATTAACAACAAATAAACTTAAATAAAGAGAGTAAGGGAAATTAAAAATTCAGTTACTTATCCTACGGAACTTGCACTTAGGCAACTTCCTTCTTGAAATGTCTCAAGGAGCCAGAGAAAATATCCATATTACTATTAACGTCATTGTAAAAGAGCACATTAGTGAATTCAAAGAATTCAAACCAAGATTAGTTCGGCAGAAAAAATGAAAATGAAAATGTTTATTAGCTGCAATATACATACTACACATATAAGACAAATACACATAAATTATAAAACTTGGTAGTAATATAACATGCAGAGGAGTTTTTGAAAATGAGGTAAATTAACAACAGTTTCCTCACTAGGCAAAGCCTGTGTCGAGGAATCCTGTTACCAAAAAGTTTTTATACATAAAATGATCCTCTGTCGACATAAAGATGTCGACACACATATTACACACACATAGCAACAAAAAAACAATATTGACAAAAGACAAATCGCTGTCCCCGGATAACAAATAGCGTGTATTAATAAATAGCGTTTGAGAATGCCGTGGAGCAAATTGAAACCAAAATTATTATTAATTATTTTAATATTATTTTCGTGGATTAAATTGAAACCTTTTCGTGGAGTAATCTGAAAATAAGCCAAATGACAATCGCTATTGTCTTGTTTTTAATGTTATGACATATTTGACTTTTGTGAAGCTTAATACATCTATATAATTTTTTTCATATTTTTCTTGCAGTTACTTGTGAAGTTGTAAAACAATGTAATAATATTCGAAGTTTTTTATAACACGTAAAATTACACGAACAAAATTACCAGACTACGTGGTCAACATTTCTAAACAATTTTCAAAATGGTAAAATCATTTGCCATAATATTCCCGTTCAAAGAAATCTGTTAAATAGCGTAATGTATATTGTAATTTTATTTGAAAGCAGGAATAGTAGTCTAAAGTTTTATTATCATACAAACAATATTGAATATTTACCAGAATATAATGATAAGTTAACATAATTTTCATTACTTGAGACCTTACTAATCATAGAAGAAAGTTATAAGTAGGGCGTATTCTGTGGTTATAAGGTAATGTTACAATTTTTATTCCGCGCTTGGACAAACCGAGAATAAAGGGATAAGGGACAATAAAACTATTGACGCTGATTAATTTTTGCGTATTATCATAGTTTGTTAGTATCTATTTAATTTTTAATCTCATTAATCATCTACTAAAATGAAAAGAATACTTAAAAAAATAACTTTAATCTGAACTATCTCACTGCTAATAATGTCCAGTGATTCAGAAGCAAATAACAAAATTCAGTTTTTTATTTTTCCTGAAAAGTACACTTTTTGCAATTGTCATTTTGTTCTCCGGGGACAGCGAAATTAGCTTAGAGATTGTCCAACAGGGGATGAACGGCACTCAATTGCTTATCTACTGTTCAACTAGTTGGCTCTGTGATCTGAAAACCTGGCGGCCGGCGTCTCTCCTCATCTACAGGTCGCATTCCTCAACTGATTCTCGAGAAATGTTGTGAGCAGGTTCGATAATTATACAGGTTTTTTTTAAATCATTTCTCTGCAATTTTGAAGACGTAGACAAAGATCAGGGGGGCTATTCCTGCGCGTGAGATGAGATTTTATCTTGGTCACTCTCACACCTATAACGTTTCAAACGAGAGCAACAAGGACGAAAAAAGGTGAGATGAAAATCTCAAATCTCCGAACATCAAATCGAAATCAAATCAAATTTCTTTAATTAGCGAATAGTACAAATGCAAGTTGTAAACGCTTAGGGCCCCAAACTCGGCGCAGCCGATATCTTGGGGTCCGTTCAATATAATACAAAAGCATTTTTGTCGAAGCTGAAGCATAGACGCTTCACTCGTTTACGCTTGCTCGGTCGATAATCCAAAAAGTGACGGTTGACAATGGTCACGCAATTTACGCCTGTCGCACGCCTGTCGTGAGATTCTCAATTAGCCTGCGGAATCATTATGAGTGTGTACGAATTTCACCGACAAGTAACTTTTGGCGGACAATAACTCTTGTGGACGTTCATCGTCAACCACATAATTCTACTGCCTCGGTTTTGTTGTTTGATCAAACAACAATGGGTATCGCGAAAGCGCTGAAAAATACCTTGCCATTTTCTTCATATCATGTTATCTGTCTTGTGTGCTGACTTGACTGCCTCGGTGGCTCAGTTGATAGTGAACCTGCCTTCGGCGTGGGTTCGATTCCCACCTAGAGCAAACATTCATGTAATGAACATTAGTGTTTGCTTAATTCGGTGTTAATATCTTTTTAAGTATGTATTTAAAAATATATAAGTAGGTATGTATATCAGTCTCTGGCAGCCATAGTCTTTGCTTAGTTTGGGGTCAGGCGACCGTGTTTGAAAGTGTCCCGAATTTATTTATTTGTAGTAAATAGTTGTTAAGAACCTTAACTTGAGGATATTGGTGGTCCAGACTTCAATTATAAACTCCCAAAAGCGACAATCAGCATAATCTCCGCATCAGGAAAGTCAGTCAGATCAGATATCTTTGGACAGTCAATACCAGGAGTTTTGTTCATTCAAACTATTTCTTTTTTTTGTACAACGCTGTTTTGTTAATCATTTAAGTATTGTTATACATTTGTTTTACGTGCTAAAACATTTAAACCAACTTATCATCCATTGTTTTGCATTTTTTTATAACCTGTCTGCTTGACGCTAATAACTAATAATGACAGCTGGGTTTTGACTGTGACATTAATTATACTGGAACATTCATACGATGTTAGGCTATGGTTATATAATTAGCTACAGTATACATATTGGAACATAGTAATGCCGGAACTACTGGAAACTAAACTAAACACTGCTTGCTGAGACTGACTAAAGTTGAACCTCGTAACATATCGAATACGCGTATCATTTTGTCGTAACAGTTCCCCATATCAATTCATAGAACAGCGCCTCTCGCAACAAGCACGCGACACTGACTTGAACTTGACCTTGACTCGAGCCTTGCAGCGAGCGCACTTGAAAAGCTTACAAAAAAAGCCAACAGACTCGCGTGCTCATGGATAGACTCGCCGAATAGACACGGTAACTGTTACGCGAACACGATACGTTAAAACGAAACAAATCAGTCAGTCTCCACCTTAATGAAGCTTTACAAACTAACTTCATACCAAAACTGTTGCTCCTTACATGAAATGTGTAGTATATTACTTGCTTTATAAATTTCTAAAGAGATATTACGTAACACAACATGATTATGTTGTGTATCAACATCGAGTACTGGCAAAATTGCTTTTGACAGCAGCCATACCATGTTACCTCAAAATAATTTCATTATAAAGCCAATTTAGCTTTGTGCCTCTTTGAGCCAAAATATAAGTGATAAATATCACGTGCGTGATGTCACACAGTAGCGGATCCAGAGAGTGAGAAGGGGGCTGAGGGAATCAGTCTTCCCAAAAGTATATAAAATAAATAAATAAATAAATATTCGGGACACTTGAACACACGGTCGTCTGACCCCAAACTAAGCAAAGCTTGTACTATGGCGGCCAGAGACTGATATATATACTTATATACTTTTAAATACATACTTAAATAGATATTAACACCCAGACACAGAACAAACACAAATATTCATCATATGAATGTTTGCCCTAGGTGGGAATCGAACCCACGCCCCCTAGATCAGAAGGCAGGTTCACTACCGACTGAGCCACCGAGGCAATATAATTCATACTATACATAGTTTCTCGGGAGTTTATACGTAGCCATGATGGCTACGTTTTGTTTCTGACGCTGTGCGACAATAAACCTTATTGCGCAGCGATACGATTCGCGGTCGCTCAGCGTCGACAACAAAACGTAACTATCATGCCAAAATCATGTCATGGTAGGCCTCTTGACCCTCCAAAAGTATCTAATTCATACGATACATAGTTTCTAGGCGGCTTAGAAACTCTTTCAAGGCTGGCCACTCGGCATACACGAATTTGCTTGCTAGCTTTTTTTATTAAACAATAGTTAAAAATGTATGCTTCTTAGTGCGTTAGTTAGAACATCTAACTTTTAGGAGTTCTAGACATAAGCATAATATCTGTATACCCCTACTTAATAATAGCATGTTTTCTAACAGTGTGTATGTAATGGGCTCTTAAAATGTATTTTACCTAACCCCTTGACTTAAAAATATTGGAAGGAAATGAATTTAAAAATAAACTTAAATCCTGGCTTTTTCATAAAGTTTTTAACACGAATAAAAATATTTTGAGGACCGGAAATTAATGTCATGTAATATAATATTAGAAATTTAAGTGGGTACTTGTATAATATAAGTACGAGTAGAAACTATATCTCGAAAAACGACGAAAATTTTACGCTCGAAATGGGCAGGCTGTTGATACTAATTTACAACTTGTACCATCTTTTGTACACAGTTATACAATAAATATATTCTTGTTTATCTAGCATGATAAAGGTTACCCTCGGCTAAATCAAGCCCCGTTCCATAAATCCTGGATCCGCCACTGGGGCTAAGAATCTTATGCCCCGAAATAGAATCCAATCCCACATACCACAACAGTCTAACATGTTTTCCTTTTTAGTACTTTTGTGTTAACCTGCCTTTATAAAGCTTTGCCCAACGATGTCTATGTCAACCCCCAAAACCAAAATGCGCCACTGACGCTACATGCTGATTCCAACAAAAAATAAGCGCTGGTATATGTACTCGTATATTTGACAGGCTCGCCCCCTGTCACATTTGGGACATGCCTATATGCATATATCTAATATATAAGATTTTTATAATTGGATATTTTAAGATTTTGTAAATTGCGCAGTGATTAGTAGGTATGAAATTATTAAGTCAGATTAAGTAAGATTTTAAGAAAATGATTGATTTAAATTTAATTATGATTCAGGAAAGATTAAGAATTGCATGATTAAATTTAGATCCTGTGTTTTAAAAATACTCTTTACTTAATATACAAGGATAAGTCGTTAATTTCTTGATTTATTTACGGTACGGTCTATCTCAAAAGAGTGATGACAGCCTAGTTGGAGAAGGACTGCCTCTAAAGTCAGAGGTAGCAGATTCGAACCCAGCCGACGGCACGCACCAATTTGTTCATTGTGTGAACATAATTATGTGCGTATTGTATGTCATCTGCTACATGACTGGAGCCCGGTGTATGGCGACAGGCTCGCCCCTGTTATATTTGGGACTGAATATCGTACGGCGAAGTGTGAGTGTTGTATTACACCTCTGTCAGCCCCCTCGGGGGAAAGGCGTGACGGTATATATTTGGGCTTGTTTAGTGCCAAAAAAACAACTTTTCTTTTCATTTCCATATAGGAGATTGTCTTCCATAAAATTTTTCAAACCCAACTAATAATATAAATAGTTTATGTAGGTATATTTATCACTCGATGTTTATTTATATTGTCAATCCTAATAATTATGTTTATTTTTGTTAATTTTGCACAGCCTGTCCCATACTCATTTATCGTATCCTTTCCATCCTAAGGTTGCGTGAAAGAGATCGCTTTTAGTGATAAGGCCGCCAGTTGTTACACTATAGAATAAGTATGATTGTAACTTATAATTATTGTACTTGTGTTTTTGTTATCAGTGGTGTGAACAATTAAGAGTTTATCTACCTAATAAATATGTAGGTATGTTTTTAGAATACCTTCATCGTAAGAACACGTTTAGAAATGTTATTTGATAGTGTACTCTGATGCCTAAGATGATGATGATTAAGTTTTTTTTTTTTTTAGATCTTGGAGCCAAGACACGAATGACGTGTGTTTCAGTCTTTGGACACAAAGTTGAAATAGAAGCCAACGTATCACGATGTAATAAAGTTCAATATACGAATTGAAGGCAAGCTTGGACCCAAAAGTGAAGCAAGGTGCAGCCGCGGCGTTACGGTGAAACTTACATGACCTTAGAGTTGATGATTCTAAATACATGTGGCATCAACAAGATTACTGATTACTGATTACTAGAGGAACTTTGGATCACCAAACAAAAAACGTTACGCAACTTAATGAAGTGGGAGCCTGCCCACCGTGGGCTGACCGCATGTTTGCTACAGCGTTGTCTGCTGAATCGCTAATTTACGTCCGTCCAGGTTCACACTTTGATTCCAGTAAATTAGCGCCGCTCCGTACACAACCACACTGCATGCGTTTCGTGACCACACTAATGCAAGGTGCGAGGATTTCAGTGCACTGGAGTGGACGAAAGTTTGTGTTCGTATGATTAAATCTAGTGCATATTAGGTACATACTATATATCGATGTGTGATATCCACCAACCCGCACTGAATCAGCGTGGTGAGTAACGGCTCAGTTAACCTCGAGTGAGGGTAGATTTTACAATCATAAACCGTTAAGCGTGTGAACTGTGCTGATGATGATCATGAATGTCAATATTTCATATTATAGTGGGTTTACATTTTAGCTATATACGCGTGTATTCTAATTATTAGAATCTATCCAAGGATGGATCCACTTCATATAGATATTTCGGTTCAGTGCCTACTTTGAACACTCAGAATGTTTAAGCCTGGAGTGCGGTCAGATGCAAACAGACTCTGTATCCTATACCCAGATAATAATGAATAGTAGCAGTTAATAGCAGTTTCCTATAAAATTACTTCCTTTGAACTTGTTTAACGAGAGCCTGAAATGGACCATTTTTTCTTCAGATACTCGTAGCAAAATTTTCGAAGCCAAACGAAATATACAATTTTAAACGAAACGTCTGTTGGTTTTCGAGCTTGCTCATAAAAAGGATGCGTTACTAGCAACACTTAGACACACTTGCCACTTTTGAGCAAATGCTTAGTAGTGTCATGATTTTGTGCTTGCAGTGAGCATAATTAGGTATGTATGGTTTCTTTTTTATCACGTGTAAGTCCGCGTTTGGTAAGCGCCAATGTGATTAAAGATGAAGGACGCAAACTCGGCGGTATATACTGAGGTACTGGTAATCATTTAGCATCCTTTTACGGGCAAATTCTGTACATCTAAACAAACTTATTTTGTTCTACGACTTTTTGAAATCGTATTTATTTTCTTCCATACAATATTTAAAGAAGTATTGACCGGTCTTACCATAATTACTTATAATGTAAAAAGTGCGCGCGCACTTTAAGGTGCGTGCAGACAAGCCGACAAGCGGACGGCAGCTTTGATGCAATAAAGAGTTATGAAATGTTAGAGAGAACTAAAGCAATTAATTAAGTACTTAATATAATTCTATCTAAGCGCACTAAGCGTTTCAAATCCACTTTTCTTATGAGAACTGCGGAGGTTTGGAACTCCTTGTCGGCGTCTATTTTTCCACACAATTACAATCCTGGGATGTTAAGAGAAAAGTGAACAGGTATCTCCTAAGCAAGCGTGTTACATCTTCGATAACGTCATCGCTTACCATAAGGCGAGTCTGTGGTCAAACGTATGCCTAGTCCGATGTAAAAAGTAAAGAGCCAAAATTCACAAATGAACCATTGGGAAATTTGTTGAGCTTTTGTACCAGTAACCCTGTATATTTATTCACCCTGATCTTGAAAAGGCCTAAAGTCTCAGGAAACAAGGTTGTACCAATCCCTGGACGGATTTGTAACGTAGAACGAAATGTACATACTTACGCCAGGAAAATCCACAATGTTATGGATGGATAGTAATGGTCATAATGGTAATATATGTAATAATGGTATTGATTTAAATAGAATAGAATATAATTTATTAACATATATTTAAAAAGCATGCATTAATTAAAATATATTTCGTCATTAACAAAGATTTGCTGTATAGAGGCAATTTATTTCAAATAAATGCTAAAGGCGGAGGCGGGTCAAGATATTTGGGAACCTCACTATAAAACGAAGAACCCTGTTATCACTAGATACAGCTTTGCAGCAGAGTTTATTTGTCATAAAATGTAATGACATTTTATGACAAATAAACTAAACTAAACTAAACTAACTAAACTAACGCATTTATTGCACCACACATAAATCCGCATGACAAATGCAAGCTGAGATCAGCTTAGCAGTATTTCCGTATGCCACTACTATTTTATTCGCTAACGAATGCGTTAACGAATGCAATAAATGCGTTTGCAGAATCCTACGAGTATAATATTATAATATAAAAAAATAATAAATGATATTTAATTACAAACAGACATCAAACGGAAGCGTAGCTTTTAAACTACAAGAGTTATCGGTTTGAAACGAAGTCTTAGAGAGCCAGTCAATATTAAAATTAATGTCTTCCAAAGTAAGAACAGAAAGTTTTAATCCAATAATAATTTTCAAGAAATACATTTTGAAAATCTTGCCTTTCTTAAGTATGGATCGTAAAAGAGACATACCAAGTAAGTCCAAAGTTTATGGGCGTAAATTCAAATTAGACACAAAGTCGTTGTTTGTTGAGATGGGGATATTAAACAAGATGAATTGGAACTTGGATTTTTATGACAATTCTTTCAAGTAAATACCTCCATGATTGAAATGAAATAAAAAATATTCGGGACAATTTTGTACACTCCGTAGTCTGACTGGAACTACGCAAAGTTTTTCCTATGACTGGTAAAAATATGGATAATAGACGAAGCGTCTCTGCTTCAGTTTTGACAAAAATGCCGTTCGTAAATGTAAAAATGTATGTCCGATTTCTGTCCGGATCTCTGTCCAGATCTTTGTCTTCCTCTACAGACCGCATTTCTTAACAGATTTTCTTGTAATTTTGTGTGTAGGTTTAAAAAAAACATTCTTCGCAATTTTGAAAAAAAAAAACTTTTTCAGCAAAAAACACTATAATTATCGTTCCTGCTTACAAAATTTCACGAGAATCGGTTCAGGAATGCAACTCTAGGGCTAGGAGGCCCTGGGGTGTAGGATACGGGGGTATCCGACGCTCCTAAATAATTAGAGGTCTCCTGAGGAGTCGATGCCCTGTGTCCTGGGCATCGCTCGAGTCGTTTGAAGGCGGGAGGTAATTCCCTCCTGAGGTGAGTCCGGCTGCGGACAGCGGCATGTTGGGGTTACAGAGAATGTGCAAGTGGTCCTGTGGCCCCGCTTTTGCCGGCGACGAGGGACACCGTGGGGGTTTAGTCGGTATGGGTGCCCTTCTGGCACCGAGTTCAACATACCCCGCTCCGCCTCCCCCGGGGCGGAGCGGGGATGTGTAAAGGCATTCTCCCACGAAAAAAAAAAAAAAGGAATTCAACCCATAGAGGTAGACAAACGTCAGCCGCAAGGTCTTCAGCTCCCAGAGCTACAAGTAAATAATTAGGTGTATTTTATTTCCATTATGTATATTTTATTCTAGTATCATCATCATATACAGCCTTAGTTTCAGTTTCTGTTTCTGTTTATTGTATCTAATGGATTTAGTTACAATAATTGGTAATATACACTTATGAATGTCAAAAAATACTAGTAAATTGTCAACACAAATTGCCAAAAATATGTCTTTTAAAACTACCAAAAATTTATAAATTTATTTGTCCCACGGAGTATATTTCGGTTTCTTTCGGTTTTTTTTTGTCCATCTGTCTGATTCCTCTGTCTAATAGTCACTTCTCATATAAATTTTTTGCTTGTATTTTGTTGTAGAACTAATTTAATTGGCCATTGTTTTGGGTATTAAAAATAATAAAATTTTGGCAAGTTGATTAGTCTAATTTTATAAGTTGAATAAATTAATTTGGAAAAAAAAAACACGTGGATAAATTAATAACTATAAAATATAATAACCTATATTAATAATTCAGGTTTTGTTAATTTTAGTTTATTTATGCGTTACTAGTAAGTTAACTTATCACAGTAAAAATATCTTTCAAAATATAAAAAATACTTAAACTAATCGACAGAACATTTGGTAATACAAAGACAGCCTTATCGCCGAAACCAATTTCTTCCAGGCAATTGATAGGTGATTACTTTTTCTTTTTCTTATATTCAGTTAAAATATATACGCCACTGTTTTGAATACACTAGCAAATTTTGAAGGCTGGTTTTCAACATCACAACATTTTGTTTTGCGAATTGAGGGTTGGTCCCTTAATAACAGTTTTTTTGTAGAGAACCAGCGTTAAAAATTTTGCCATTGGGTGGTAATAAAAATAGTGGTGGTAAAAAAAAAGAAATTCTCAATTTGACTATGTTTTTTTTTGTATGTATGTTACTCAATTACTCTGCCAATTATGAATCGATTTTAATTATTCTTTTTTTGTATGATAGATCATACTTCTGAAGAAGTTCCTTGTAAATTTTATTGAAATCGGTCGAGTAGTTTTTAAAATATCAACAAAAACCTAAAAATTGTTTACATGGATGAAGGCCTGACAGGAACTCGATTTTTAGTCTCTGCTTTCAAATCTTATCTACGTTGAATCAATTACTTCTTTCCTTTATGCTAATGTTTTGTCCCGCTGCAGGTCTCAGGAACACGTTTATCTCAAACTCCAGCTTGGAAAGATCAGAGCTGATCTCATACCTTCGCACTATGTGCGCTAGAGTTGTTTTTACTGACATCATTGCGTAAGTTTTTCCTGAAAAAAAAGTCACAAATACATAATTATATGTATTATCTTTATCATGTTGTAATGTACCTCTATACGTCGCAGCCAACTAGTTTATTTATATAACATATCGCCACGCCTAGCTTTCTGATGATATTCAGCCATGCAATCAAATAGCTAGGCAGAATGACTTGGGTTGACAACGTCGACTACTTGCCTAGCCCAGTCATTTAAGGTTTTAGGTTGTTATTAATGACCACGAATGCTTACGAGAACTACCCGCGAATGTGGACGTGCGCAGATCTAGTACCAGATACGTGTGTAAGTGGGCATTGCCGAGCTAGTGCAGTCTAGGTAGTTCGTTAGAGAGCCAGCTTTATCAATCATCATACCCTATACCCAGAAATGGGATATAAAAGGCTGTAAATAATAAATCTGTTACGGGGAATTTGACTAACCGCGCAATATTAATGTGAACCGGTCATTATAATAAATAACGATCAAGAGCGTCTCTCCTGCCCGACTCCTTTATCAGAGCAAATCTGACTTGTATTGATAAGGAGCTTGGCTTTGCTTCGCTCCCGCCTTAACCTTCGTGGTTATTACTTAAAAAAAAACCCGAAAAATCACATTCTTAAATTACTAGGCTAGGCAAGAAGTCAACGTTGTCGATCCAGGTCATTTTGCTTAAACAGAGCGGTCATTATCCATAGTGCCCAGACTTCTCAAATTGCCCGTACCTTATCTACACATTTATAGCCTTCTATGTTCCACTTCTGGGCATAGGCTTCTCTACCTGTCTTCTCACGCACTAGCTAATCTGCCTGCGACCTTCTTTGCGTCGTGATTTGATTTAATACACTACAAACTATTCCGTTTCCATCACGTTCCTGTTCTCGTTCTCATTTCAACATCATCATCATCTACTGTCTTCTTAAACCCACTTCTGGGATTAGACTTCTTATCTCATACTGTCTGCTATCTACAGATGGCATCGAAAGATGTATGCACTACGCCTTGTAATTTTTCTTTTACAGCCACCTCACAAGATCCATTTTCTGACCAAAAAGTTCCGTAAGCTTTCGGGGTTTTTGAAGGAATTCGAGAACTACGAGTATGAACGTGGAGCGTTATTCTTATCATATTTTAATATAAACTCACCAATACAAGACCTTTTTCCAAAGCTAAAAGGTGCAAACGCATTAGCGTTACTAGGCAAGGAGCCGTCAAACCAACGCTCAGGTCGGAACAGGTCTGCATCAGGACCCCACATAGGATGCCGGTGCATTGCCCATATTAATAAAGCGACGCCGTTTCCAGCTTTAAGGGTGTAGTTCTCTGAAAATTAAAAAAAATAATGTTTTTGACGACCACCCTGGCCTAGTTCGTATGGTTCGGCCCAAAAATATGATCTTGACTAACTCAGGAGGGTTCCTGGATTATTTGGCAACGCGTCTGCTTTCTAAGTTTTTTTTTTTTTTTTTTTTTTTATAGCAAACTAGGCATGCGTTTGACCACTGACTCGCCTGATGGGAAGCGTTGCCTTGATTGAAGGTGTAACACGCTTGCCTAGGAGATACCTATTCACTTTACTCTTAAACACCCCCGGATTGTATTTAGGTGGAAAGACAGACGCAGTCTGGTCTGGGTTTGTTTTCCGGCCGGCCAGAAATCTTGAATGATAAAAAATATCTGTTTTATGGATCTGGCTTTAGTTGTCCGTATCTTTGGATGTGTTCCGTGGTATTTCCGAAACAAGGAGGCCTTAATCCAACAATAGGATCAGGCCCGAACAAGCAAATTTATATTTTTTGTAATTATTAACAAACTAGCTGCGTCCCACGTCCTAGGCGATTAAAAAGTAGCCTATAATCCTGGGTCATAAGTCCATGCCAAATTTTATCAAAATCCATCGACCCGTTTGAGCGTGAAGAAGGAACAATCTTATGCACTTACACAACCGCAAACTTTCGCCTACATTATATTTTAGCGTGATTTCTTAAAATATGTTCAAAATTTCAAAGAATACTTACTAAGCTGTACATCCTTGACGATGTATCTTGCAAGAATCGGAACAATAGGATATAGTCTAAGCGTTTCTTTCAACACCGCCTCTAAATAAACTAGTTTAGGTAAATCATCCTTAGTTACGTCTCTGTCAGAATTTCCAAAAACTTCTTGCAATCTGAAATCATATAATTTTTTTTTTTAATTTTTCAAAAAGGTATTGTTGTTTTATTTAGGGCCGATTTTTCAATCCTTACTTTATTCGCCTAATAACTACCGTGCCAATAACTTTATTAATCTGTTTATTCGACTCATAAACGGTGTTCGGTTTTTCAATACAATTTTAAATTGGGAATAACTATCTGACCATTTATTCAGTGTATACAAAAGCTAACTTCAGACAGTTGAAACAAAACTATAAAATATCCACGCGTTAGAAAAGGACTTCGAATTTTCACTTTTCGCTTATGTCACTGTCTTGTCAGTTTTAGTCTAAACGCCACTGTACTATTAATCTGTGCAAAAGTCGTCGGCTGGTTTGGCTATGGTAAATAGCTCATGTAGTTTGTTCATGGTAGTTTTTTTTTTTTAATAAAATTAATTTAGTTTCTGCGTGTCGGAAATATC
This sequence comes from Peribatodes rhomboidaria, assembly GCA_911728515.1. Lineage (NCBI taxonomy): Eukaryota > Metazoa > Arthropoda > Insecta > Lepidoptera > Geometridae > Peribatodes > Peribatodes rhomboidaria. The sequence continues at coordinate 9,322,658 of OU452190.1, forward strand.
AATATTTTTTACAGTGACAACCCATACGACCATCATTTAGACAGTCTCAACAATTTATTCCATAGAATAAACTGCTATCTGGCCGTTCCACCGACAAATAAAGTTATACCTCAGATAGATGAGTTATTCGTCTAGTAAATGATACCTGACCATTGAAAAACAGAATAATTAGCTATCAGTTCAATAAACACTATTTGTTTGTTTATCTGACCATTGAAAAATCGGCCCTTAATCAAATATCTTATTGATATTGATTAAGCCTTGGAATCATCGATATAAAAATATACTACGTACTAGATTTCATCATCCGAATATTGACATTATTCCACTGGATTGTACTGCAATCTGTACAGCTTATATTAGTGTAGCTTCGACACGCACGTGGTGTGGTTGTGTACAGAGCGCAAAAAATAAAACCGATATAGCGCTGCATGTTATAATAGTTTGGTTAGACGACAAAACTAATGTTTTAGCGCTGCAGCAAACCTGTTACTCAGTCCACGTGGGCAGTTGCTGTCAGCAAGTTTCGTAACGTTTTTTGTTTAGAACAGCTTCTCTAGTACGTAGAACTTTTATTTTGCTTATTAATCAAATGCCAATGTTTGGAATAGTTATACTGTGTTTTGTATTTTTTTAACGAGTACAAAATTTTAAAGAAATACATTTTTAATACTTACTCTTGATATACTTTTCTTTGAAGATCAGCATGTGCGCCTAGCATCATTAGAACCAAAGTATTGGTGCAGGCAGAAGTGTCATAGCCACCAGTGACCAACGTATTACTCTCGTATAGAATGTCTTCTTCGCAATATGATTCAGATTTTTCGAATAATTCAAGGAAATAGCTCATAAAGGGAGTAAATTTATCTGAAATTTAATTAGAACGATAGTTTGCTAGAACTTTGTCACTATCAATAATTAAATGAATGCTTGCGTAAACCTAATGCAAAAAGATAACTGGTTGGTAAAACATTGTCGTTTGTAAAACAAAGCTATTAGCAAAATTTTTTTGCGAAGCGTCTCTGCTTCAACTTCGAAATAAATGCTTTCGTATGTCCGATTTCTGTCCGGATTTCTATCCAGATCTCTGATGTCCGGATCTCTGTCCCGATCTTTATCTTTCTCGACAGGGGATATTCGGAGATTTGAGATTTTTATCTCACCTTTTTTTCGTCCTTGTTGCTCTCGTTTGAAACGTCATAGGTGTGAGAGTGACCAAGATAAAATCTCATCTCATCTCACGCGCAGGAATATCCCCCAGGTCGCAGTTCTTAATCAATTCTCTTGAAATTTTGTGAGTAGGTTCAAACAATTCTGTATAATCTTAATATTATAAATTACATGTCACGTTGTTTGTCCGCCATAGACTCCTAAACTACTTAACCGATTTCAATCAAATTTGCACACCGTGTGCAGTTCGATCTAACTTAGCAGATAGGATAGCTCACATATATATGTAAAAATAATAAACGCGAACGAAGTCGCAGGGTGACAGCTAGTGAACTGTATAAACCTGCTCACAAAATTCACAAGAATCAGTTGAAGAATGCGAACCTGTAGAGGAGAGCAAACGTCGGCCGCGAGATCTCCAGCTCACAGTGCCAATACTTCATATTGGTTTTCTATTAATTTTTTTTTCTATTTTTAAGTCCAGTCTTAACATTAAAATGAATTTTGATAAAATAGGTAAATACCTGAATTATCGGAACTGCTTCTTATTTTTCCTTTTTCTGCTTTTCTTTTTGCAAGAATCTGAAAAAAAAATTATATTTATACTTAGATATTATTTTCAAGCCCTTGTTACATTTGGGACTGCGTATCGTCCGTTGAAGCGTTGGTGTTGAAACCCCTGCCAATCCCTTCGAGAAAAAGGCGTGACGAAATTAAATGATTATGTTTACTTTTAAGTTGGGGCTTTTTTTACCCGACTGCGGCAAGACCATAAAAGGAGGGTTATATGTTTGACCTGTATGTATGTATATTCGTCCATAAGTTCCCTCGTAAGACACGTAACTACGTAATGGCTGAACCGGTTTTTGATGATGAGTAAAATGTTGCTAGGTCCGTCGTTTTAGAGGAGGGCCATGCTACATTTCAAAGTCGTTTTTTCTTTTTTTAATAATTACATTTGTCAAAATAGTTCCTCTATGCGTAGAGATTAGATATTTGGATACATAAGTATTTACCAAATTAAAGTAGTATGCTACCTTCAAAAATTCGATTCACCTTAGTAAAAAAATATTTTATAAAATCTAGTAATATTAGAAGCCGTCTCCATACTTTCTTAGTTTTGGCAGGCATAAGTAAACTTCAGATAATTAATTATAATTAATATGTATCCGATTACCGATCTCTAATTAATATAAGGTAAAAGGAAGAACCTTAGCAAGCATTGAAACAATACTAAAGTAAAAAAAACCTTGTAACAAATTATTTGTACTTAGGCGGTGACTGACTGATGACATTTCGTCGTAACGTTTCGTGCACGCGTAACAGTTCGCCGTATCAATTCAACGAGTCGAGTCATTTGCCGCAACCACGCGAGCCTGTTGGATTTTCGTGAACATTCCTAGCATTCCGGAAGCCAACACCTGATTACGTCACACGTCATCGTCGTCGTCTCTTTTGCGAAGCAAAAAGAAATCTTAGGTCTGTGTTTGAACTATTTGACTGCCTCGATGGCTCAGTTGGTAGTGAACCTGCCTTCTGAACTTGGGGGCGTGGGTTCGATTCCCACCTAGGGCAAACATTTATGTGATGAACATTTGTGTTTGTTCTATGTCTGGGTGTTGATATGTATTTAAGTATGTATTAAAAAAAATATAAGTATGTATATCAGTCTCTGGCAACCATAGTACAAGCTTTGCTTAGTTTGGGGTCAGGCGACCGTGTGTGGAAGTGTCCCGAATTTATTTATTTGTAAATAGCTTATCGGTCTTGCTAAGCATTTATTGACGTCACTGCGTGTTGCCCACTTTAGCATTTTTACTATAAACAGGGTGTTACAGAAACCCTGTTATTTCCGCGAGAAGCACATCGACAGTATCGACTAGAGGAAGCAGTTATGCTAGTTTAAATTGAATATTGACTCTAAATATGTCGAGCACACATCATGCTCCGCCCTCCTAAAAGCGTGAACGCAGCTACTAATCACGTTGGTTTTATTTGTAAACTATTTGCGTCGTTCCGCTACTTTCTTAGAATAAAAGATGCCAAGATATGATACAGTATAATTAACATTTTTGTAAAATTTCCTTTTTTCTTGCGATCTTAAACTAGTCGTAACTCTCTATTTTTACCGGTAACTTTTATTGGTATTTTTGATTGAATACTTATAAGTGTGTGTACCTGCCCTTCAATTATACACAATTAATTAAACAGGGCTTTCGTAACATGCTGTATACTTACCAGGCGGGGTATATTAAAATACCATGCGCGAACCCATTGAAGGGCGCTCGCTGTGAGCATCGAGTCAAGGTGCGAACAGGCTTGCATTCTCGCGGCGAACACTCGGGTCCTAGAGTTGATACGGCGAACTGTTACGGCAAAACGATACGCGTACATGATACGTTACAAAGTTTACTTCAATCAGTTTCCACTTTTTGTAACTTACGGCATTAGTGAACTTTTTTATCTTCCTAACACAAACGTCTTCCCGTTTCTTCAAGTTAGAGAAGCTGTATAAGAAATCGCTGTGCAGCCAAATTTTTTGGAACCTTTCCGTGAAGATGTCTTGTATTTCGTCAACTGCTTCCATGTACTGCTGATGGATACCACCCAACTCCGCAACGTCAGCACCAAAAGATGTCACTTAAATAAAAATAAAAATTATGAATGCCTTGCGCTAAATGGAGGCAAAAGTTCATTGCCCTTTGTCCTATTCCGCCCTATTGGGGCCAATTTGGTGCCAAAACAAGGCAATGAAATTTTGTCTCGACTTGAGACAAAATTTCATATTTTCAGACAAGATGTCATTGACCCTTGTACTGTGTGATTAAACTGCAACCATTTAGCATACAAATTTCAAACTATCAAAATATAATTTTTTTTTCGAATTAAAAAAAAATAATTTTGATTAGATACATATTTTAACTTCAATTATCAAAACAAATAAACAAAAAAGTAATCCTTACTGCATATTGATTCCAAACTACTCAGTCTAATATGTTTCTCATGGTTAAAGGACCCCTTGCCCACCTTCGGCTTGAGCTGGCTTATTAATTGTTTTGCTTGATGATTGAAGATTGATAGAAACCCATTCAAGGCCTGCTGCCGGAATGCTGGACTCATCAGTTTCCGGTGCTGCTTCCAAATCGACACTAAAATTACAGTAATAATGCTATTTTAACACATTCACCATTGCAATTTATACCAGTGATACGAGACGTAACTGTAGCTACTATAAGTGAATATAATAATTGTCTCTTTGACGAAGACAGAACAACTAAGGAACGAACTTCACTTCAGGTAAGTTCGTTTGATCATCTAATCAGTAGACAATTCGACAATACTAAAACAGTCTTGTCGCTTATGGCAATATTTCCACACTTTAACCCTCTTACTAATAAATGTTGTTTAGTCTCGAAATATTTATACCTACAGTGTTGACTTTTTCGAAAAATTTACAAAGAAAGAACAAGACACACGGTAACTATTCCGAAAATTCCAATGTTTCACCAGTTTTTAATGTTTCAAAAGAATTTAAAGGCCTATTCCGTTATTTAGCTGCACTGTCGCCGGCAACATAAAAGCCAATGACGGAATGTACTTAATACTTGACAGGCCACCAGCAATTTTTTAATTGTAACAGTTCCTTGGTTTACCACACGTCGTGAAAATGAAAAAAATATGTGGTGTGTGTGTTTCCAATCTGATAACAAAAAACACTGAAACTGAAAAATTAAGACACTGGTAACGTACGTACTTTACCGACCCCACCTAAGTGGGATAGGAGTAGAAAGATATAGAAGAAGAAGTAAATAAACAAAATATTATATAAAACATACCTTCGGCAATAGTTAATCCGTTCCCCATAAATGGCTTAGCAAAGTCATAGTAGTAGTCTTTGTCCAAACATTCGTTAGATATTTTGAAGGCATCGTCGGGATTTGATATAACTGCAACAAAATAATGTTTGTTTTTAATTTAATAATGATAAAAGATCTCAAAGATTATCCTGACTTTTGAGATCTAAATACTCATGTAAGTAAATAGATAATATGCATACAATACAATCGTAGACGGATAATAGTTCATTCTCCGTCTACGAATCCAATATATTTGATTTACTATGGAACCCTAAAAATTAACGTCATCTGTCAAAACCCTATTTTAACTATTTAATCCTAATCATAATCCCAATCCTAACTAACATTATAAATGCGAAAGTGAGTTTGTTTGTTTGTAACGCTTTCACGTCCTAACTACTCAACTGATCGTCATGATATTTTGCATACACGTTGTCTGGGTTACAAAAAAGGACATAGGGTAAGTATAAGTCTATATAATATGTAAGTCCGAAAAGTATCCGACCTACCTACATTATCTGTGTATCTTTGATACCTAAATTGAATAAAAACATATCTCCGTGCCGGCGTTGTTTTTCGACAAGTGGCATCCTTATTTCATTAAAAAAACACGCAGCTCCCAGCAGTCTTTCCACTTTTCGAAGTAGTACTTAAAGTCAGTTTTTGAAATAACCTTGAGTGTGCTCGTCGCATTATCTTCAACCATCTTTTTGTCACGGGGATCAATGTCCTCTAAGCGTGTTTTTTTTTTTTTTAATTCGGAAACAACCAAAGTCCCAAGGGGTATGTCAGGATTGTATGAAACGTGTGCAAAGCAATGGAAAAAACTGCTGCTCACGATTTAATGAATGCGCATTATCGTGTTGGAAAATCGGCGACATGCGGGCATTTTCTTCATAGCGATTAGCTTACCTACACGAAAAGTAGCCCTAAACAAATTCAACGTAATATTCTTTCTTAATCTTCTGGCCTGTCCGTGCACCTGACCTGTCAGTGCACAACACTGCATTATCCGATGTTGTTGTCTTTGAAGGTCGGCCAGGACGAGGACCAACCAGCGATAACAAAATCCAACGAACCCAAAAAAGGCTTTTTATAAACAAATACGTATACGTCTTAATATACGTCCTATAGGTATTGGCGTGCAACCTATAAGTTTGTGAACTTCGTGAGGATTTAGTCGCGAAACACACTGCACCGGACACTGCTCTGAAGTGCGGTGATGTGGATTTAACTTTCACTGGAAAGTCTCGATTTGAATACAAAAACCGCAGGGTATGATACACTGACACCGCGTCTCCGTGCGGAGAAGCGCCATGCTAATTTCGTCTCTACGCACACCGCACCGCGATACGGCAGCAGTGTGTTATCCACCTCACTGCTGACGTGCATGCCATGTAAAGGTCACTCAAACACCTTGGCATGAAGATATAAAAGCAGGTAGGATACTTTTCGCAATACGTAATATAGGTTTAAAAAAAAAAACATTTTTTGCAAATGCAGTTAATTTCCATTTTTGCGTCAAAACAGTTTTTTGAAAATTTTGCGCACTCACATATTTCTATAAAAATACAAAGTTAGGTGATAATAATGTACCCACATCAAATGTGAAAATTTGAATGGCTGTTTATTACTCAATCATGCCAGAACGGATCTGAATGAAGTTTAACACAGAGATAGATTATATTTTAGTTTAACACTGACTACTTTTTGACCACGGGTTACACCACAGGGTGCAGCTAGTAAAAAATACTAACAACCTACTTACTGTATAAAGTTCGCGGCCCAAAGTTTATGCTCATTACTCCTCCATTCTCTAAAGCTTCTCTTGAAATTGATTGGGCCATAGTAAACGCATCTGAAAATATACAAAAAACATACAGTAAGTCAATAATACCATGGTATAAAAATATACTCTACCAGGTATAGCATTCCAAGTCAAAAATGGTCACATGAGCAACATATAGTGACGTCAATCGATGCTTAGGCAAGACAGAAATGTGTCATTTACAAATGGTTCGAAAAAGACAATGACAACGTCGAGTAACGTCATTAAGACCTTGAATTAGATCTTGTTTTTTTTATAACATTTTTCAAAAATAGAAAAATAAATCTAAATCCCGACTACTGAAATATTACTCTCTAAAAAGTTAGAAACAAGAAAATTAATTTCATCTGAAACTGTTATGTGCAAACCACAGATCATATCTCAATAGTACAAACTGTTCATTATTTTAATCGTCTTATCAAACGACTTACACGTAATTTATTTAAATGCATTTAAAATACATAGTTCATATTCATGTTCAGACAATAGTCGTAGTCTTATAACTTAATAAAATACTTGACATGGCAAAAAAACTCTGTTGACTTAAACGACAATGTGATATATTATTTGCTTGACTTTCAATTTATAAAATGCAGCCAAAGGGCTTTGTAACTCAGCGACCACATGATAGAGACAAAAAAAAGAAAAATATAATTCATTTCAAAGAAATAAAATAAAACTTCAATAATTTTCAAAATATTGTTATCGATGTTGTGATTGTTGCATACCACAACGCCGCATGACGTTGTGACATGCAACAATTACAACATCAACGCAACGTCATGCAGTGTTGTGGCATGCCATATAAGCATGCAACTGTTTTTTATCTTAGACTTACATTTGCGATCGCCCAGCATCTTCCAAGCATGACCTATAACAGGCCATCCCCCTGAAAGGTCCGGTGGTCTTAATGTCGTATTTTTGGACTTTCTCTGCCATAACTTTTGTAACATGTAAAAACAGCATACTACGTATAAAATTTGAAATATCATTTTTATTTTCAAAGTAAGGATATCCTGCAAAAAAAATAGAAAAGTTTGAAATGTTTCACTTTTTGAGCAAAATTTAAATTTTAACTATATCTTTGATTTTTGAGCTAGACCGTAAAATATAGTCACGCCTTTCCCCCGAGGGGGCTGGCAGAGGTGTAATACAACACCCAAACTTCGCCGGACGATATTCAGTCCCAAATGTGACAGGGGGCGAGCCTGTCGCCATACATCGGGCTCCAATCATGTATCAGATGACACACAATACGCACAAATGTTCACACAATTAACAAATTGGTGCGTGCCGTCGGCTGGGTTCGAATCTGCTACCTCTGACTTTAGAGGCAGTCCTTCTCCAACTAGGCTGTCATCACTCTTATGAGATAGACCGTACCGTAAATAAATCAAGAAATTAACGACTTATCCTTGTATATTAAGTAAAGAGTATTTTTAAAACACAGAATCTAAATTTAATCATGCAATTCTTAATCTTTCCTGAATCATAATTAAATTTAAATCAATCATTTTCTTAAAATCTTACTTAATCTGACTTAGTAATTTCATACCTACTAATCACTGCGCAATTTACAAAATCATAAAATATCCAATTATTTAAATCTTATAATCTTTTAAAATATGATCATCTGTTTTATATTCTCTTGTTCACATTTTAACTTCACACGCATTAATACGCAAAAAAATCTCACAATCCGTCGGTCAGAAAAAACATGTGAGGTTAATCCTTAATTATATTACAAAGTAGCTTGAAGTCAATTACTTGATTATTTAGTTATGTATTCATTATTTATTATTTATTATTTTTGATAAGGATTGTTTTATTGTTTGTTTTAATCCTATAAGTATATTATTGTTGTACATTTGATATTTTCTATTTAACGTTTGTTTAAAATGAGTACATATAAGTGTTGAGTAGTACTTTAATACCATTAGTAGTATTTTATTTATTATAACTTTGTTAAGTAGTTTAACCTTAGAGCAAGAAGAATTAAATATTGCACGCCCGACATGGGTCCACTGTTGGGACTTCACACTATATTTAAGATCTATAAGTACACAGTGTAGCAAATAAACGTTTCTGATTTCTGATTAAACCCTAGCTGTTTAAAGATAAAAATAAGGACATAAAAAAGAAGCATACAATGCTTTTCTTTAGTGATTAAACCACAAAAATCCCCATAAAGTATAAGTAAGTATTTTATTTACTTTATATCATTAATTTTTGTAGATTTAGGTTTAAAAAAGTAAGATTTTTAGGTTAATTGGTTCGCAATTAGTTTTATTTTTATTTATGTTACTGCTTTGACTCACAGGGCGATGTGGTCGCTAAGCGAATTTTATTAAAGAAACAATGAGCATAATGGATTTGTTTTATTAAAAATGTAATAAAATGAACTTACTATTGAGTCTGCTACAATTATATTCAGACACACATCCGAATAGACACATTTCAAGTATGATACTTTTTTTCACTAAAGTTCGAACACCATTAATTTATTGTAAAATCAATAAAAGAAAATTTCTACAAATTACCTGACTTTTGTAACGTTGATCTATAATTATACCTAGGTACTTAGGTTGGTACAGCTAAGTACAAAATAACGTCTCAACTTGACGAATTCTGTCGAACTAAAACAATATTTCAAAGCCAGCCAGTTTAAATAACACTGTTCGCAATTATAAAATAAATTTATTCTTGAAAAAAATGAATTATACTAAGATCAAACTATAGATAAGTGTTTACTTATTACACTTATTTTAATATAAATCTTTGCAATGTATAAAATTTAATTGTTATTAAAAATGTGTTTTGTTTGTCAAATATTTCTAACAACACGGAAAAGCATTGCCAAACCTCAACTGCAACTGATACTTAACCATAATTTAAAGGTATCTACTCGTAGTTACGTAACTTTCTCGGGATGAAAGGTATCCTATGTCTCTTTTTATGCTCTTGACAACGTGTATAGTATATTAAACATTTCATTATGATTGGTTGAGTAGTTGAGGCGTGAAAGCGTAACAAACAAACAAACGAACAAACTCACTTTCGCATTTGTAATATTTGTTAGGACTAGTGGCGTTCTCCAGTTTCATTCGTGGTCTCCAGGGATCGGTATCTTTTTCGGGTTGAAAGTTGAAAGGTGAAAGGTACCCTATGTCCTTTTCTATACCACTAACGACGTGTATGCAAATTTCATGATGATTGGTTGAGTATTTAAGGCGTGAAATGAGATCAAACAAATTAATTTTCACATTTACAATGTTAAGAAAAAGTTAGGATTAGAATTCGGGTTAAGATAAGAACAGGCTAATCAAAAATAAATACAATTCGAAGCAGGCTCACAGCAGTCTGTTTACCCTTCCCCTCCTTTTTTTAGGTGCCCCTTTCTTGCATTTCCCTTTTCTTAGACTTCCGTACTCCAGGGTAAAACGGGACCCAACTACTAGGCTTCCGCTATCCGTCCGTCTGTCTGTCTGTCCGTCTTTCACCAGGCTGTATCTCATGAACCGTGATAGTTAGACAGTTGAAATTTACACAGATGATGTATTTCTGTTGACGCCTATTACAACAAATAAGTATTAAAAATCAGAATAAAATAAATATTCAAGGAGCTCCCATTCAAAAAACGTATTTTTTTTTTGCTGTTATTACAAATGGTTTAATTATATAGAACCATTCGTGCGCGACTACGACTCGCACTTGGCCGGTTTTCGCTTATTCTTTTTTTTTTTTGGTACAGGATCCATAAATTGGGCAAAACATTTGGACAAATTCCAGACAAAAAGATAAATGTAACTAAATCTCGCAGTTTCTTGCGAGTTTTGGCATAATCGAGATATCCTCTCTAGAAGAAATCTTAATTTCAAAAACAACTAACATAACATATCGTCACGCCTTAACCACGAGGGGGCTGGCAGAGGTGTAATACCTCACTTTGCCGTACGATATTCAGTCCCAAATGTGACAGGGGGCGAGCCTGTCGCCATACACCGGGCTCCAGTCATGTAGCAGATGACATACAATGCGCACATATTTATGTGCACTGACCTAAAACAAACAAACATTAATAATTTAGCTGGCCATAAAAATTAACTGAAGTAACTTGAAATGAAATGAAATGAAATTTATTCACTAAAAATAGGGTATTACAATGCTCTTAGTTATTTAAGTTATGTTCTCCTATTTTGTTGTTATTCGGCATAATAGGGAACTTCCATGAATTATTATTTTTAGCTTATTGTAAAGAATAACATCTAAAATAAACATATCAAAAAAACAATTTTACAATCCTGATTTGAAATTTGAATTTCTAGAGTCCGCGCCAAAAAGCAGGGTCACGTGACGAGCACAATATCTATGGCATGACAATGTCCTTGCATTGTCAATATTTAGGGCTGGCTCACAATGGTGGGCCACGGGACGACACGGCTAAGGACGTTTAATACATTTTTTTTTACTTTATTTCAATGAAGTGTGCACTGTAATTTCTTTATGAAATTACATGAATAAACCAAAACATCTTACGTGATGCCGCGGCATGTCGTTTCATCGTCGCGTCCTGCCATGGGCTTATCTTTAGAGCAGCACAGCGCTAATTTGAATGAGTGAGCAAAATTCGGTTGCTTTCGTGACGACGCGGGATGCAACAACACAGGATCCTTTCACATGCCGAAGCGTGCCGTGCCGCACCTTCAGTGTGTGCCGGCCCTTATCGTATGGAGTGACGTCACTACGAGCTTATTGGTGGTTCAAATTACGTTCCGTTTTACATCATTTGTAATTACAATATTTTGTCGGAAAACAATAGTTTTTCATTAGACATGTCACAGTAGTACATTTTACTATGTTCTTAAGTGAATTTAATAATTCACTTAAGAACATTTTAATGACAAATTAGGTTAATACCTACCTAATTTGTCATTAAAATTTTCGAAGCGATTTTAACCAATACAACATTAATCCTTATCCAATTAAATAGCTTAAATACATTGTAGGTATGAATTTAGATATTCCAAAGATAGCAGGAAATCTTCATAGTATAGGGAAAGGGGAATTGTTTTACTCCAATTTTAACACGTGCGGGCCACGGGCAGTTATAAATAAATCAAAACTACTGTATCGATTTTAATCATTTTTTCAGTGAGTGACATAGGCTATATACGAGTATGTTATACCCGTGCGAAGCCAGAGCGGGCCGCTATGTTTTTATGTACAACGTTCACAGTTTGTCTGTAGTGTATTTAGTATCAGCCAGTATATTTATTCCAGCAGGTGGTGATGGCTACTTTGGACCGGAATCGATGGATTGTCCGCTTAAAGGGGTCCAGTGACCACGATCCTCAGTAATGAGGGAACGATTAAAGAAGATTTAGTATCAGCATTGCACCCGTGCGAAGCCGGGGTGGGTCGCTAGTTAATAATAAAATAAACTCGTAGGTGGCATGTGCAAAATAAATAAATTATTATAATATTAAACTTAGCTTAAAGTAACATAGCGATTCCTCTCCAAAAATAGAAATTCGTGGAAAGTCCTTAACAATCAACTAAAAGTACCCAACTTTTTTATAACTTTAGCGTAGCGATACCTCCCCAAAAATAGAAACTCGTGATAAGTATTTTTATCATTAAAATATTCCATTTAGATACATTTTACCGGAAAAGATTGTCAAATCAGTGATGAATCTGTACCTAAAAATAATTGTGAATGACTGTTATCACTCGCTATCGAGATGAAGTAGACGAATTTTATAAACACCAAAGATAATCGCCATGTGCACAAAACATGACGTCTTTTTATTGTCAAAAAAACACACTCAGACAAAACAACTTATATTGTTATTCAATCTTAAGGTGGCTATTCACGATCATGCCGTTACGTCAAACGGCGTGATGCTAAGCCAAAATTTTATCGTAAGTGTGGAATACTGATGGCATGGCGTAAAATTCTGGATTTGCAGGTAGCGCCAAGCCATCACGCCTAACCTCCCGTGAATACGTAGGCTGATAATTTTTTTTAAATTAATTATAGAAAATAAATAAATAATAGAAAATTGGAGTGATCTTGAAGGGTATCGTATATACGGCGCGATCTATTTGGCTTAAGTCATTTGGTGCCACGTTAAATATAAATAATAATAAATAAATTCGGGACACTTCCACACATGGTCGTCTGACACCAAACTAAGCAAAGCTTGTACTATGGCTGCCAGAGACTGATATACATACTTAGGTATTTTTAAATACATACTTAAATAAATATTAACACCCAGACATAGAAACAAACACAAATGTTCATCACATAAATGTTTTGCCCTAGGTGGGAATCGAACCCACGCCCCCAAGCTCAGAAGGCAGGTTCACTACCAACTGAGCCACCGAGGCAGTCAAAATGGCGCGATCGTAAATGGGACGCCGCGCAAAAGCGGTTATGATCCAAATTTTTTTGAAATAACAAAAAAAATACTTACCTTTAACAACTAGTAGCTTTACGAGCTGTATAGACCTTGCGACTGACGCCTGTCCCCTACTGGTGGCATTCCTTAACCCATCCTCGTGAATAATTCAATTCTTATAGTAAGCAGGTTCGATAATTATACCTACTTACAGTTTTTTTTTTTTCAAATCAATTTCTGGATAAAAGTTCTAAATTGGCTAAATCGCCATTTTGGCTAAAACACCGCTCAACCAAAAAAATCTAAATACCTATTGAACCTAGTCACAAAATTTCAAGAGAATCGGTTAAGAATTGAGACCTGTAGAGGAAGACAGTTCCGAAGGGGCTATTCCTGCGCGTGAGATGAGATTTTATCTTGGTCACTCTCACACCTATGACGTTTCAAACTAGAGCAACAAGGACGCAAAATGGTGAGATGAGAATCTCAAATCTCCGAATAGGGTCCCCGGACAGAGAATCAGACAGAAATCCAGGCAGATTACGAAAACATTTTTGCCAAGCTGAAGCATAGACGCTTCGCTCGCTAACACGCGCTCGGTCTATTATACAAGTATAAAATATATATTATACAAGTATAAGTACAGACCTTATCACACAAAACCACACTCGGTTACATGCGCTTTTTACTATGAAACAGCGAAGTTGCCAGCAGATAATCTGAAACGATGTGCCTAACACTCAGATCAACCTAGAGGACAAGATGGAACACTGCGCTATACCTCGCTGAAGCCACTTCTTTTTAAACTTGTGTGCGTGGTAATGTTGCCATGAAAAACATTTACAATTGCACGAAAACTAATATTAATTTCCAAACTCTACGTTAGCCATTCGATCCAATAAACAACCTTAGTAGATTTAATATTCTAAAACTGCACATATTTGCAAGAGTTTAATGTTACGTGTTGTGTACATAATAAGACAGTAGCGTAGTTTTTGGATGGTTTTTGGCTTCACCTAAATCATACGCCGTGCGCCATCTTATTCTAGGTTGATCTGAGGCCTAACATTGAAAAAAAAAACTTTAAAACATATTAAACCAATTTTGCTAAGCATTTTTCTTTCTTTAAACCATAGACATAGAGTAAAGACCCCTAATCGGTCAGAAATAATGATTCCAAAAAAAGTAAACCAAACCATTGAAAGTCAACCAATTCACTAGTCAGTCTTCGATGTCATCCAGTAGCGGTTACGTCTCCCCACTAACCAATAAATATGGTGAACTGTGTAGTCCACTCATGCCGAAATTTCAGAATATCCAAAACAGTAAAAAAAGGCAACGTCACATATCATCCGTAAGTCTTAAATATGTTTTTATGTGCTTTAAAAAGCTAATAATTGTAATTAATTCTTAATGTCAACAGAGCGAAAAGTTGCTGAAAAAAGTGTTGCCACAAGGTATTTTTATATTTTACACTTTAATTATCTTTAGGTTTCTTAAGGATCCAGTTTAGCCGATCAGTGGACAAAAATAATTCGACAAAGTAAAAATGAAAATTAGTGAAAACTTCGTCGCCCCTATAACAATTTGCTCTGTGCACCTTCGCAAGAAAGAAATATACGTAACAGTGAAATATCCTGACAAGCAGGCGTCAGTTTTATTTTTATGTAAATGTAATGTTATTTTATTGCCGAAAAAATAACTTAAATGTATGATGTAAATAATGATAGTGTGTAAATTTATGTGTAAATAAGATAAAATCAATAGTAATCCCTTTACTATTGATTTTAACGCAAATTCGTACTCTTGATTTTTACTTAAATTCTTACCTTTTACCTACTCTGATTTTAGTTAAGGTTTACATACAATCTATAATATTAGTTTGTAGAATAGTGAATGGATCTGGGTAAGGCTTTGTGTGTAGTTTAGCTCTGGCCTAAGCTGGCCTAATACTTTGTTTCCGGTCTTGTGATTTCTTTAAACTCTGATCGTTATTTAATTTACCCAACTAAATCGGGTAACCTCTTTTAATGGCAAGTTCATCACGTATAGAAAAAAAGGTTTTATTAAGGTACCAAAATAAATTTGACACGTTTCGAAATCGTGTTTTTTATGAAGACTATCCTTCTGGACCTATGTAATAGAGCATATTCTGTGCTATAAACAATATGATCTTGGATTCCTATTTATTCAAATCCCTCGAATGAAACTGAAAGACAGCAAGCGACCCGTAGTAATAAAATTCAAATTCTCTCAGACTTTTCGATTTTTCTAGAATCCAATTGACGTTAATAACAAAACCTATGAATAAGCATTGGTAACAATATTTCACAATAGGTTTGCTCGTAGGGCGAATCGTTTATTATATTCCGAGAAATAGTCATTGGGCTATTTAACGTGCTGCTTACTAGATATGAAACCGCAGTTCATAGGAATGTCTCAACTTCTATTGAATAGTTAAACTTATTCACATAATAGGACCAGCGGGACAATTTAGCTAACTTTAGATTTTTTTTTTATTTAAAAATTACACTCCACGGACTCCGGGGACCATGACTTTTGTTAACATAAATCTTAAATTATTATTTAAGGGGAATACAGGTAGAGGGGGGTTAGTTATTAAATAACTTTAGCTTTAAGCTGAAGTGGCTCCCTATTAGGCTTCGACGGAATGCTCACATCCTTTCTCTTCTTACAGTATTCTTTTTAATCCTTCCACCCCGCGCTATTCAAAAGATCTCTTTTTTTGTCTGCACTCCTCTCATCCCCATTTTCTCTTAGATTCAAAGATACGCTATCTCTTAAAACTCCTACTGCTCATTGTAAAACGTTTTATGGTAAGTCGTTTACATTCAGGGGGTCCGATTGTGGAACAAGCTGCCCGTCGCTACTAGACATGTTCCCTCGCTTGCTACGTTTAAGGATGTGACCAAATTCACATGCCGAATAACGGCAAAATAGGAGAACATATTTTAAATAACTAAGACCATTGTAATACCCTATTTTTAGTGAATAAATTTCAATTCATTTCAATTCATTTCATTTCATTTTCATTTCATTTTGTTAAATATTGTATTTGTCAAAATTGCCTTGTTGAATTGTTAATGTTACTTTATTTTAGTGATATTAGACGTAACAAATAACAGGTATGTTTTATTAACCATAGGTATTTTAAGTATTAGAATGTTAATAATTATATTAGTATGACCTGTATGTTTATATATGTAAAATTCAAATAGTTTAAGTAGGTGTATCAACACTTTTATTTTTGTTAATTTTTGCACACCCATGTCCCATACTCTTTGAACCGTATCCTCTCCATCCTAAGGTTGCCTGGAAGAGATCGCTCTTAGTGATAAGGCCGCCAGTTGTCACACTACAGTTTAAGTTTTTTCTGTTCTTTTGTTTTGTTATTTCTGGTGTGAACAATAAAGTGTTTATCTATCTATCTGACTATTTATCTATCTGATGCTAAACTGCACCGTTCATGTTGCGTTTCTCATTTAAAACCAGACGAAAAATGGGTCAGTAGCACTAACGTTTCACAAACGTATCACCGGTAGTCCAGCTGGCATGTTTTTAAGACATTAGTGTTACTGACCCGTTCCCCGTCCGATTTTTCATGGAAAACGCAATAACAATGGTTCAGCTATAGTGATGAAAATAATGGTTCAGCTATAGCTATAGTGGTACTCGATGTCCGATTTCAATTTTGTTACGAAATACCCCCAGGGTATTTCGTATACCCTGGGGGTATTTCGTACTTACCACTTTATAAAATGATGATGATAGAAGCAAACAGCAAACAGAACACAATCTACACAGCAAGTATCTTCTGAGTTGAGTAAAGTAACAAAATTGAAATCGAACATCGAGTCAAAGTCGGGTGCTATCTCCAGTTAATAATAAATACTAACTCAATGGAAATAGCTTAATATCTAATTTTATTTTGAGCTTTCAAAAAAGTCTTGTCTAATATTGTGAACGGAGAGGCAGCGCCTTTGATTACTAAGGATCTGTAAATAGCTAGGTCTAAAGTTACAAGTAACATTATTTAAGGCTATTACACGAAATCAACGGAATAAGGATTTTGTTTGCGCATAGTTTGATATTATGAAGATTTTTTTTAGATTATTAAATAGCCAGTACTCTAAATTATAACTTATTCTTATTTGTGTTCTTATTACGATTAGTATTAATAAGAACGGCCAAAAAAGGTAATTCTAGACGCCGATCGCATTTTACTATCAAATATGATTTACGATTTTCAACTCTAAATGAAGCGTGTTAAGTAAACGTATATGTGGGAGTAAACATATATGTGCGAAGATAATCGTGAAACGACCAAGCTTTAAAGAAGAAAAAAACCCGGCTGCAAAATGTTGTACCCTATTTCACTTCGACTGTCAAGACGATTCTAATGACATGGTGAAATCCATCAAGCTGTTTAGGCTGTAGGGCGTGCCAAAGAAACCTCATACAGACATACATACTTACATACACTCGAAAAACAAAACCCTCCTTGCGTAGTCGGGTAAAAAAATATGTATCTCTTCTTGTCTACATAGCATAAAAGTCGCTTTCCGCGTCTGTCTGTCTCTCTGTAGGTATATCCGCTAACTCCTCCTAAGCCGCTCAACAGATAATGCGGTTTTCACTATCAGTTAAATAATTTTCACTGACGCTTTATAAGTCCCGTGCGGGGCGTGTCGCTAGTATTTTACAATTACCTAGATGCGCCCTGTGTTTTTACTCGCGGTTTAAAAATAGCCTATGTGTTAATCCAGGGTTTTAATCTAAATAAAAAAAAGGTATTTATTGCTAAAATTAAAAAAAAGACAAATTACAAAACGACCTTTTACAAAGTAACGCCTGATTTTTTTCTTAAATTTAACAATTGTGTGATGATTGTCACCATTTTCTAAGGTTCTAAATAAAATAAAACAAATAAAATAATAATGATGTAATTTCTTTCACATTAAGTTTGGTTAAAAATTGTTACAAAAAATTCTACATGAACGCGTTTTTTTTTTAAATTAGCATTTCATACATACCCACTCCCAGCTCCCCAATAAGTTTCCCTGGGTCCTTTACCGTAATGCTATGTACACACAAAGACAAAGACAAGTTTAGCACTCAGATCCAGAACAGGTATTTGAATTCATCATTCAAACGTGCCTGTCCAAGAATCGAACCCGGGACCTCCGGCTTTGAAGCAGTTGAACTATGTTAGAAAGGTCGGCAATTACATCACACTATTATTATAAATGCGAAAGTTTAGATGAATGGATAGATGTATGGATGTCTGTTACTCAATCACCAGCAGGGCTAATCACAACCATTCGGAAACGTTTCCGATCGGATCCCAGAAATTTCAAACTCAAATTGTTCGAATCTCAGTCTACTTTTATACATTTTGTTATAGGGATTCAAGTATAAATCCGATCGAAAGAATTAATCACGTTTAAAAACTTATGAATATAGAGTGACATTTGAATAATTTAAGCTTTAAATTTATGAAATCCGAACGGAAACGTTTCCGAATGGTTCTGAATAGCACGACTGAACGGCAAAACGATTCTAGATGAAATTTGGCACAAAGATAGATTATTGTCTGGGATAGCACGTAAGACATTTTTTAACCGCGGATGAAAGCGCGGGGTGCAGCTAGTTTTTTTTAAAGTTCTTCCTGGCCAGAAGTACCTAAAACCCGCATGCTATGTATCAGGAGCCCTATTCCTACGCGCGAGATATTGTTTTGTCATTATCTCTCGTTTTAAAGTCTTGGGGACTGAGCTACCCACGTCCGTAGGAGTGTACTCTATTCTGATTCCCTACACGTGGTCCCCGGGTAGTGCTAACCGGGTAGCTAACTCTGGTGGGAGGCTTCGGCCGTGGCTAGTTACCACCCAACGGACCAAGCCATGCCGTGAAATGACCTAGTCGTGTTTCGGGATGTAGTCCGGTGTAACCAATCCGAAGACGGGTCTGAGCAGTAGCGCACTTGTAGCGCCTCACTCAACTGCCGTCTTTGTACTTCTTCACTCTACAAAACTTCAAGGCTAGAGTGAATAAGTACGTTATAGGTCGTCGTGCTCCATCTTAGCCCACAACATCGCTTAAAATCAAGCGAGTTGGTGGTCTAATGCCGACCTAATCTACATAAAAAGAAAAAAAAAGGAAAAGAGAGAGAGTGACCAAGATACTAAGTAGGTAGGTATCTCTCGCGTTAGAAAAGAGTTTCAGTTCAGATTAGAGCATTACAACGGTTAGTCTTGGACTGTTACATTATACGCGAATGACGTGGCGGATTCAGGATTTCGGTTGGTTTGACTTGGTATAAGTAAGCTCCGAAGGATACGGCGGACCACACGCTTGAGGAGTGCGTCGCGTGGAGTCCCATTTCGCGATGTATCCATACAGGATTTTCCCGGGTCAAAAAAAAGTGTAGGTAAGTGTATCTATATCAAGGTAGGTAAGATTTAAAAGGAAAGGGTTTGACTTAACTGAGGGTAACATTTAAAGGTTCCTAGTCGTGTTTCAAGATGTAGTCCGGTGTAACCGTTCCGAAGACGGGTCTGAGCAGTAGCGCACTTGTAGCGCCTCACTTAACTGCCGTCTTTGTACATTTTCACTCTACAAAACTTCAAGGCTAGAGTGAATAAGTACCTTATAGGTCGTCGTGCTCCATCTTAGACCACAACGTCGCTTAACATCAGGCGAGTTGGTGGTCAAACGCCGACTTAATATTTATTATATTATAAACGCGAAAGTTTGTATGTATGGATGTTTGTTACTCTTTCACGCCAAAACGGCTGAACAGATCTGGATGAAATTTGGCACAGAGATAGATTATAGTCTAGAATAGCACATAGGATACTTTTTAATCGCGGGTGAAACCGCGGGGCGCAGCTAGTCCTAAATAAAAAAAAAAAGGTATTGTAGGTAAGACTAGTGTACAGTGTTAATTAGTTACTTTTGTTCGGGGAAAGCCCGTTAGCCCCAACTCCTTGATCCGCCAGTGCGCGAATGCTTGTCAATCATTGAGGTGGTATTGTATCGTAATGCTTAGAATAGAATATTTGATTGTCACGTTGTAGGCGGATGCAGCCAATGATGGCTCCTAGACGAATTATATTTGGTGTTGGAGACGATATTGATTTATTATATAAAACTAGTTTGTATTGGATTTGCGGAATCTTCTTACTCTTGATTTAACCAACAAAATATAAATAAGCAATAAGACACAATAAGAGGATGCAAAATCCATTTGAAAATGGATAAAAATCACACTAATACCTATAATAAACTAGCTGTCACCCGGCGACTTCGCTCGCTTATATTTATATATATATATATATATATATATGTGAGCTATCCTATCTGGTTAGATCGAACTGCACACGGTGTGCAAATTTGATTGAAATCGGTTAAGTAGTTTAGGAGTCTATAGCGGACAAACAACGTGACACGTAATTTATATATATTAAGACTAGCTGCGCTCCGCGGTTTCACACGCGGTTAAAAAGTATCCTACCTCTCAAGTTGGATCGAACTGCACATGGTGTGCGAAATTTATTATAATCGGTTAAGTGGTTTAGGAGTTCATTGAGGACAAACATTGTGACAAACACAACAAGGGGGTGTTTAAGAGTAAACTGAATAGGTAAGCGTGTAACATCTTCGATCACGTCGACGCTTCCCACCAGTGGCTTTATTCAGAGATTTAAAATTTTCATCTCACCTTTTTTCGTCTTTGTTGCTCTCGTTTGTAACGTCATAGGTGTGAGAGTGACAAAGATAAAATCTCATCTCATGTCACGAACAGGAATAGCCCCCCAGGCGAGTCAGTGGTCAAATGTACCTACTTATATGCCTAGTCATTCTAAAAAAAAGTTGTGTAGCGTTCTATTATGCTATTCTGCTACATGACTGGATCCCGGTGTAGGGCGACAGGCTCGCCCCCGGCCACATTTGAAACTGAATATCGTCCGGTGAAGTTTGGGTGTTGTATAACACCTCTGCCAGCCCCCTTGGGAGAAAGGCATGATGATATGTTATGTTATGTAATTTAGTACACAGAATTATCAGGAAGAGTGTACTAACCTGCAAGAGAGTCATTGTAACCAGCAAGCCAAGGTCATTGCCAAACCTAAATTTAAAAAAAAAACCATCTATTTCATATACTTACTCAACTTTTTGACGACAATAAATCTTTTTTTCGCGACTTTGGGTTGGTTAGGTACATACTACATAGTAAAAGTTGTTAGCAACAATGACTATGATGACCATCTTTTGGCTTATTACATCATAATAATATATCCCGATAGCCCTGTACATTTACACATAACAGCTTAGTACACTATATCACGATAACCCTATATATTTACACAACCCACAAACATATTTAAAAACACTGACCGATGTGTCATCTTTCAAACAAAAAAATAAATAAGAATATTCGGGGCACTGGCACACACGATCGTCTGCCCCAAACTAAGCTAAGCTTGTACCATGGTTGCTAGAGACTGATAAACATACATTTATACTTTTTAATTAATATAGATAAATAGATATTAACACCCAGAGGTAGAACAAATGTTCATCAAACAAATGTTTGCCCTAGGTGGGAATCGAACCTACGCCCCCAAGCACAGAAGGCAGGTTCAGTAAAAAATGAGCTACTGAGGCAGTCAAAAAATTATATCAATACTAGCTGCACCCCACGGTTTCACCCGCGGTTAAAAAGTACCCTATGTGCTATTCTAGACCATAATTTATATCTGTGCAAAATTTCATCCAGATCTGTTCTGCCGTTCTGGCGTGAAAGAGTAACAAACATCCATCCATCCATCCATTCTTACAAACTTTCGCGTTTATAATATTAGTAGGATAAGTTTATCCGTTAGGGAGTTACAATGCCACAGACAAACACACAGACATATGAATTAAACTTATGGCACTAGGTGGGTGCCATAAGTTTAATAATGTACAACGTACTAGATTTCATCGTCCAAACACAAACTTTCGTCCACTCCAGTGCACTGAAATCCTTGCACTCTGCATCAGTGTGGTCTTGACACGCATGCAGTGTAGTTGTGTACGGAGCGGCGCGCAGCGCTAAAATTGCAGGATTTTACTGGAATCAAAGTGTGAAGCTGGACGGATGTAAATTAGTTCAGTAGTCAACGGTCACGGTGGGCAGGCTCCATTAACCACCACTTTATCAAGTTGCGTAACGTTTTTTTGTTTGGATCAGCTCCTCTAGTACGTAGTACATTAATCTCGTTGATAGCACCCCTCTGTTTTGCATCGGAGTGCAATAAACATAAGTAAACAGGCTCGAAAATTGTATTTATCAAACTGAACTCCAAATCTGACGAGTAAAAAAGCATCGCAAAATCAAATTAAATAGTTACTCAAATACGCACTTATTCAAATAAGTTATTCAAATTATGAATTATTCACCTAATTTTCGTCATAATGAAACGTGCTCAACATACCAAACGAATGAAATCCCGAAAATGAAATTTCTAGAAAATCTTTTCATAATTACTAAAATGTCTCAAATAAGTCCATACGATCATTACCTAGGAATGAAAATATAAGCGCGCGCTATATTTCGGTGGTAGCGTTTTTACTGAAGCGTCACAGAATAGTTGATAGCGAGTTTGATAGCCGCAGATTTTCAGCCCTGAAGCGGTATCGCTCAGTCTGGTCGCAGCAGCCTAGTCAGCCGCACGTCTCCCTTCCCTCCGCCCGTCACGAAAGTTTCAGTTACGATAATAATTCAAAATCATTCTATTTTCATTGCACCTCAATTTCTGTTTACGGCCAGTGCTTACGTAAAGTTGGGAACTCGTTTTCCTAATTCGAACATTTGCCAGTGTTCAGGGATTCTGTTTCTTTTTTTTTTTTGCAAACAGTGCTTGAATGCGTTTCGTTTTCTTAATTTAAAAATTTGAGCGCGTTTGTTTTTTGTATTTGTTTGATTTTTTCTTAATTGGAGTGATTGGGACTTTTAAATTTGGATTCTTTGACATTCGGTGCAGGGTGTGCAGTGGGGTGATTTCGATGGTTGTTTTAGTGTTTTTTCGTCAAAATAGGTGGTATAGAGATTAATGTACAATATAATGGATCTTTGTCATCTCAGCGACAGTGCAGTGGTGTCGACGTGAACTGGACGGCATGTTTCTTTCACATCAAGCGCACACTCGCTGTCCTAATGCCTGTTTATGATGATATAGTGAGTATTTAAACTTTTTTTTCTTCTCTTAGTTGATGATATAGTGATATTTATTTTTTCTTTTTCTTACTTCATGATATAGTGAGTATTGAAACTTTTATTTTTTTTCCGTTTTACCTTCATTTTGTAATGTCAAGCATGAAGTATTGTCGTTCATTTGATGCACAATGTTCTTCCACGAGTTTCTGTCTTCTGTATTCTTAATAATTTATTTATTTGTTTAAAAAAGATACGCCAACGGTGATCATATTTTACCTCCAAAATTAAACTACCAAATACATAGAGCTGATATGAACACCTACAAAGGAGTGAGAAAGAGTAGAGAGTAGAGTAAGCGTAGAGAGTAAGAAAAAATAAAGGATTATTTTTAACCACTGTTTTAGGCATTTGCATAATTTAGTGGTTAAAAAATTCAGTAATTATGTAAAGATTAAAAATAAGATACATCATTAATAGAAACGGAAGTGAAAGAAAGTTAAACTAAACAAATCCGACACTATGAAAAAGAATATAAAGGGACTTGATTAGTTTGGTTTTAAAAACAGTAAAAAATAAAATGTAGTATGTAATATTATCAAAATAGAATTAAAAAAAGTACTTTGCCTGGATCTGTGAATTACTTCATGACCCTTGATCAGTCATGCTTATTTTCAAACATTTTTTTTATGTATTTATACTTCCTCGCAAAATTTCACGAAAATAAGTTTAACGCTTTATCCCTACTCAAGTTTTCATCTGACAATCAAACGCTGATTTGTCCCAGTAGACTAAAGTAGGCCGCACGCTAAAATGACGCCCAGTCTTGAATCTCGATTTAGTTATTTTTTACCATAAGTACATAAAAACTGTTTTAAATCTATGTATATTCATGACTGAGCATCGTTTTTAAATCGGAAATAAAAGGAACGGGAAAAGACAACGAGGAGGCCAATTCAAAAGATCGGAGGACGATTTACCAAAAGGATGGAGAAGGTCTGCCAAGGATAGAGAGACGTGGAAACAATTGGGGGAGGCCTATGTCGACAGACAACCTGACCAAACTGGTTACCAGTAAATTATTATTGTTTGCTATATAAATTTCATTTAAGAATAGTATTGTTTGATAAAAATAGCATGTAAGTTAAAAAGGTCAGCGAATAAAGGCTTTATTATTATTATTTATTATTTTTATATCGTTTTTTAATACTGCACATACATACGTGCTCAAACGACGCTCAGTCATAAATCTCGATTTAAAACTGTATTTAAAAAAAAATCTGATGTAAATCAAGATTCATGACTTAGCGTCATTTTAGCATTCGGGCCTAACAACGTCGCTTTTGGTCGCTTGGTCAATTAGAAAAAATATTTTCATATTAATAACTAATTTAGACTAAATTAATTTTCACGTTTCTCTAAAGATTTTTTTTCTTTAAATACGTAATTTTTATCTAATCTTACTGTATTTTAAATTTAAATTCCATTGCATGATATCGCACGAATCAATATAATACTAGTACTTCGCCTCGAACGGAAACCTAGCATATCTCCGCAACTCCTCGTCCTATTTAGCTCATATCAGAACTTAAAGATACTTTTAGAGTTGAATTACATGTCTTCGTTTATTAAGATTCGGACCAACGATACTCAAGTTTTCATCACAAAAACAAATGCCGGGTTGTCCCAGTAGACAATGAGACCTAGCTTCTACCGTTTAATTAATATCATAGTTAGGATGAGTAAAAAATAATATTAATAATTATGACAAAACATCACGCCAATCCCCCGAGGGGGCTGGCAGAGGTGTAATACGAGTACAACACCCACACTTCGTCGAACGATATTCAGTCTCAAATGTGACAGAGGGCGAACCTGTCGCCATGCTAATTATATCCCTTTATTTTAATTATTTAAAATTAATGTATTGATACAATTCAAATTGAATTAATAAAATTTGAAACAAGTACGAAAAACAGTATTAAAACTTAACATCAAAATCAGTCCACTATTTAATATTTTCATTAGCGCAAAAGAACAGACGCTAAGTACTTCTTCTCAATCTCTCCTCTACATAGTGTACAGGAAAGTCAATTTTCGCGTCTGTATGTCTCTTTGTCTGTATACGCTAACTCCTCCTAAATCACGCAACAAATTTTGAAACGGTTTTTACCATCGGGTGATTTTTTTTCACGGAAGTTTTGTAGGTTTTGTAGGAAGTTTTTTCAGGTGGGGCTGGTCGCTAACTAACTACAATTCCTAAAACCTATATGAACCAGTGGCTCTGTGAGCTGAAGACCTCGCGGCCGACGTTTGTCTACTATACAGGTCGCATTCCTCAACCGATTCT
Source organism: Peribatodes rhomboidaria (assembly GCA_911728515.1). Lineage (NCBI taxonomy): Eukaryota > Metazoa > Arthropoda > Insecta > Lepidoptera > Geometridae > Peribatodes > Peribatodes rhomboidaria. The sequence goes on from OU452190.1 coordinate 9,348,489, forward strand.
CGTACAATTGTGTAAGCGGGTTTAATATATTATTTTTTTTATGTAGAATAGGTCGGCGTTTGACCACCAACTCGCCTGATGTTAAGCGACGTTGTGGTCTAAGATGGAGCACGACGACCTATAAGGTACTTATTCACTAGCCTTGAAGTTTTGTAGAGTGAAGAAGTACAAAGACGGCGGTTGAGTGAGGCGCTACGAGTGCGCTACTGCTCAGACCCGTCTTCGGAACGGTTACACCGGACTACATCCCGAAACACGACTATATAGGTCATTACACTAATTACACAGATTTTCTTTTGCCGAGTCCGTTTTTGGAAGTTTATCTAAATCTGGAGAAGACAAAGATCCGGACAGAAATCGGAAATACGAAAGCATTTTTGTCGAAGCTGAAGAACAGACGTTTCGCTTGCCAATGCTCGCTCGGTGGATAATTTTAAATTACTGCATCACGCGTAAGTCCAGGATTTAAGGAAATGATTTGTATGTATTTGGATAAAAACCCAATAAAAATTGCATTGAAAATCAATTAATTACCTTTAATCACGGTTTATCTTACTCAGTTATTACATTGTTTCATTTTTACCTGACTGCGCAAGATCGAAGGTTATGTTTTTCGAGTGTATGTATGTGGGTATGTAAATAAATAAATTTTACAGGGATACACTTTTTAGCCGACTAGCGATGTCCCATGGATTTACACAAATAACTGAATATATTCACTAGAATAAAAGTAATTCTAAAAAATCGATGATAGCTACACGCGGGCCTTCTCTAACTAGAGAAGGCCCGCCTCCCAAACCAGAGGGAGCTAGTCTGATCTCAGCCGGCGGCACGCACCAATTTGTTCATTGTGTGAACATAATGCGTAGGTATATTAATGTCACCTGCTACATGACTGGAGCCCGGTGAATGGCGATAGGCCCGTCCATTATCATATTTGGGACTGAATATCGTCTGGCGAAGTGTATAATACACCTCTACCAGCCTCTTCGGGGGAAAGGCTTGACGATAATGTTATTTGTGAAAGTAATTTTATACAGAGTATTTCTTAATTCACCTGAAAGCTCTCTCTGCCAGCATCCTTATACTTACCATAATTATTTTACTTATACCTACTTACCTTAATTATATTTGTTGCCAGTGTACAATATGAATTACTTTCTTACATCACGTATAACTACCCATAAAACTATATAGTACTCGGCGATATAATTGCACATTTTTAATTATTTTTTTATGATTGGATCGGCCCACGTTTGACCACAACACACCTGAGTGCTTAGTGTGAGTTTTTCTTACTTTTCGATCGCGTAAAAGTAACTCCAATTTGTATGAAAATTAAAAAGCGCCACCTAGTGGGAGTAATGAGAAACCGCAATCGTGAGTGCGAGTTTTTTGTTTACTGCCAACATTGACATGAAAAATTTACTTTTTCACGGTGAATTTACGCGAATCGAGTGACAAGCTCGATTGGTATTGGTACTCACACTCGCTCGTTTTCGATTGTCGATCCGTGTGACGTAAACTCGTTTACGCTGTAGTAAAGTTATTCGATTTACTTTGAGCAACTCACACTAAGCACTCTGATGGAAAGTGACGATGCGGTCTAAGATGGAGCATACTTGCCCTTGAGTTGCCGTCTCACTCTTGTCTTGACGACATCGACCTTTGGAAAGAGACTTCACCTTCGTAGAGCGTTATCTCTGTCGCACACTAAACGAAGCTGTCGTGCGATAGAGATAACGCTCTACGAAGCCGAGTCTCTTTCCAAAAAGCGATGTGCAAAATTTTGCGCCGGTTACTGTTCATAACAATCAAAACAAATCGACATGTTTTGTTTTGAATGTTATGAACACAACGAAAAACGACGGGGTGTTATAAGTTGTGTGTGTGTGTGTGTGTGTGTGTGTGTGTGTGTGCGCGTGGGTGTGTGTGTGTGTGTGTGTGTGTGTCTGTGGCTTCGTGGCTCCCAAACGGATGAACCGATTTTGATTTTGTTTTTTTTTGTTTGAAAGGTGAAATAGTCGGGAGTGATCTGAGTTATGTTTGATTAAAATCGGTGTCGGGGTTTTTAATTTTTTTCAATTTATAGTTGTTCATATATGTTTAAAAATGAGTCTGGCACAAAAGACTCATAACAGACCTACTGGTAGGTACTATCATGAACTGTATACCTTAGATACACGTAACATCCATGTTTTACTATAAAGTACCTGGATGACCGAGCTTTGCTCGGTATTTTTTTTTTTAAATTGTGTTTTTTGGAAAATAAACAATTGATTTTAGTCTAACCTCAAAGCAAACACTCATTGACTTCGTGTTACTTAACAACGCCATCTGCTGTTGTGTCGTTAAAGCAATTAGTTGCTCACAAAAAATAGTATTATTATTCGCCAATAGATGTCAGGAAGAGTCATATTTTTCAGTTGAGACTACTCAAACGCCTCCTTTTTGTTATTTTTCTTCCAAGGTTATGTTTAAGTTGATTATCGATAAAACACGAATAAAATGACATTTTCTAAAAATGATTCCTAGCTAGATCGATTTATCGCCCCCGAAACCCCCTATATACTAAATTGTATGAAAATCGTTGGAGCCGATTCCGAGATTCCAATTATATATATAAATATATATATATATATACAAGAATTGCTCATTTTAAGATTTAAGATTAAAATTTAACTTGTTGTTTTTAAAATGACTTAAATAGGCGAGTTTAGCCTAATAGTTAATTTAAATAGCCATTACTATCTACATTAATAGACTGTGTCTGTATTGTAAGTGTTTAATTGTTAAGTTAATAAAGAACTTTTAAAAATTTAAAAATCAAAATCAGTTGTTCAGTTACAATATTTACTTAAAACACTTTTCTTACACACTTTCGCATTGATGATATGAGCAGAAATTCTTTCCCAGGAATTTATTTCGCTGTATTTTTCCCGTATTCCTTTAAAGAGAGAAAGGCATTTTTCATATATTTTATCTAAGAAGGCGGCGACTCGACTGTATGGCCTGTAAGTTATTTGTGGTCGAGTTGACTGAAGACTCGATTGCAATCGCGTTTATAGACCTAGTTTTAAATTTATTTTAAATTTTTAGAAGAAATGTTTTTTACTAATTTTTTTTTTTTTTTAATAAATTCGGGACATTTCCACACACGGTCGCCTGACCCCAAACTATGCAAAGTTTGTACTATGGCTGCCAGAGACTGATATACATACTTATATAATTTTAAATACATACTTAAATAGATATTTAACATCCAGACATAGAACAAACACAAATGTTCACCGCATAAATGTTTGCCCTAGGTGGGAATCGAACCCACGCCCCCAAGCTCAGAAGGTAGGTTCACTACCAACTGAGCCACCGAGGCAGTCATGCTATCGTACTAATATTATAAACGCGAAAGTTTGTAAGAATGGATGGATGAATGGATGAATGTTTGTTACTCTTTCACACCAGAACGGCTGAACAGATCTGAATGAAATTTGGCACAGAGATAGATTATAGTCTAGAATAGCACTTAAGATACTTTTTAACCGCGGGTGAAACAGCGAGCTATATCCATACCAGGGCCAGTACAGGCCAGTATAGGCCATACAGTAAGTGGAGGCTTCTAATTATTACACGAATAAAAACGAAAAAATCAAAATGTATTGCAATTTTATTTATAGCAAGAAATAAAATTAACAGCTTATATTTGTACAAGTAGGTATTAAAGTAAAAATCTTTGTAAAGTAAATTTCTTCTTTTTAATCTCTACTGTGGGGGCCCTTTCTTGTGCCCCAGGGCTGTAGCCCCGCCTGCCCTCTCCTAAATCCGGCCCTAATCCATACTATTATTATGAAATCAAAGTAACTCTAATCTGTTTGTCTGCCTGCTTGTAGGCTTTTCACGGCTAAACAGATCTTGATAAAATTTGATGAGTAGCTACAATACTTCAAGAGGAAGAATGTTGGATTCTAATTTCTAAATAAACGCGAACCTCCTCCTCAAGTCGCATTCCTCATGTCTGAGGGTCGTGACCACCACCTCCAATTACTCTCTCTCTTACGATCTTCCGCCAAAGTTTTCTATCTTCCGCAACATGTAGCGCTTCGTACATTGAAGTGTCCATAGCGGTGCGAATCTGGCCGGACCAACGTATCGGGCTGCGGCCTCGAGGCCTCTTGCCGTCGACTTTCCCTGTCACCATCAACTTTTCCAGGTTGTCGCCTTGTTTTCTAGCAATGTGACCGAAGTACTCAAGAACCCGTCTAAGACAGATGGTAGAGAGTCTAGTTGTGACCTTAAGTTGCTTCAATATGGATACGTTAGTCCGATGTGCTGTCCAAGGTATTCGGAGCATTTTTCTCCAGCACCACATCTCAAAAGCATCGTACGGCTACGATCCGGATACGGGTAGTGCTAACCGGGTAGCAAACTCTGGTGGGAGGCTTCGGCCGTGGCTAGTTACCACCCACCGGACCAAGCCATGCCGTGAAATGACCTAGTCGTGTTTCGGGATGTGGTCCGGTGTAACCGTTCCGAAGACGGGTCTGAGCTGTACACAACGTCGCTTAACATCAGGCGAGTTGGTGGTCAAACGCCGACCTATTCTACATAAAAAAAAAAAAAAAAAAAAAAATCCATCGCTTTCAGAGTCCATGTCTCAGCACCATAAAGAAAAATTGAGAATACCAGGGTGCGGACCAGTCTCACTTTGGTTTTCAGCTTTGTCCCCCTGTTCTTCCATATTTTATCAAGCTGTGACATAGCGCAAATAAACGCGAACGAATAATGTGAAATAAACGCGAACAAAGTAGCAGAAAACAGCTAGTAATAATGCTTATTACAAAATCAAAAGTAGCTCTGTCTGTCTGTCAGTTTTTCACGGCTAAACGGCTGAACGGATCTTAATGAAATTTGATAATTAGTTACAGTATATCACGAGGAAGGTTTTTGGATACATTTTGCGAATAAACGCGAACGAATAATGTGAAATAAACGCGAACAAAGTAGCAGAAAACAGCTAGTAATAATGCTTATTACAAAATCAAAAGTAGCTCTGTCTGTCTGTCAGTTTTTCACGGCTAAACGGCTGAACGGATCTTAATGAAATTTGATAATTAGTTACAGTATATCACGAGGAAGGTTTTTGGATACATTTTGCGAATAAACGCGAACGAATAATGTGAAATAAACGCGAACAAAGTAGCAGAAAACAGCTAGTAATAATGCTTATTACAAAATCAAAAGTAGCTCTGTCTGTCTGTCAGTTTTTCACGGCTAAACGGCTGAACGGATCTTAATGAAATTTGATAATTAGTTACAGTATATCACGAGGAAGGTTTTTGGATACATTTTGCGAATAAACGCGAACGAATAATGTGAAATAAACGCGAACAAAGTAGCAGAAAACAGCTAGTAATAATGCTTATTACAAAATCAAAAGTAGCTCTGTCTGTCTGTCAGTTTTTCACGGCTAAACGGCTGAACGGATCTTAATGAAATTTGATAATTAGTTACAGTATATCACGAGGAAGGTTTTTGGATACATTTTGCGAATAAACGCGAACGAATAATGTGAAATAAACGCGAACAAAGTAGCAGAAAACAGCTAGTAATAATGCTTATTACAAAATCAAAAGTAGCTCTGTCTGTCTGTCAGTTTTTCACGGCTAAACGGCTGAACGGATCTTAATGAAATTTGATAATTAGTTACAGTATATCACGAGGAAGGTTTTTGGATACATTTTGCGAATAAACGCGAACGAATAATGTGAAATAAACGCGAACAAAGTAGCAGAAAACAGCTAGTAATAATGCTTATTACAAAATCAAAAGTAGCTCTGTCTGTCTGTCAGTTTTTCACGGCTAAACGGCTGAACGGATCTTAATGAAATTTGATAATTAGTTACAGTATATCACGAGGAAGGTTTTTGGATACATTTTGCGAATAAACGCGAACGAATAATGTGAAATAAACGCGAACAAAGTAGCAGAAAACAGCTAGTAATAATGCTTATTACAAAATCAAAAGTAGCTCTGTCTGTCTGTCAGTTTTTCACGGCTAAACGGCTGAACGGATCTTAATGAAATTTGATAATTAGTTACAGTATATCACGAGGAAGGTTTTTGGATACATTTTGCGAATAAACGCGAACGAATAATGTGAAATAAACGCGAACAAAGTAGCAGAAAACAGCTAGTAATAATGCTTATTACAAAATCAAAAGTAGCTCTGTCTGTCTGTCAGTTTTTCACGGCTAAACGGCTGAACGGATCTTAATGAAATTTGATAATTAGTTACAGTATATCACGAGGAAGGTTTTTGGATACATTTTGCGAATAAACGCGAACGAAGTCGCGAGTAACACCTAGTCCTACTAATATTATAAACGCGAAAGTTTGTAAGAATGGATGGATGGATGTTTGTTACTCTTTCACGCCAGAACGGCTGAACAGATCTGGATAAAATTTGGCACAGAGATAGATTATAGTGTAGAATAGCACATAGGATACTTTTTAACCGCGGGTGAAACCGCGGGGCGCAGCTAGTAAATAATATAATAAGCTATCAAGTATCGTTATAGTACAGATTTGTAATGATTGCAAGCGAATAGTGTATTTTTAATATTTTTACAGCTAACTGTAGACTAGTCAGCCACTAGTGAGACAGCTCGGATATGAACTGTCTCGGTGGCTCAGTTGGTAGTGAACCTGCCTTCTGAGCTTGGGGACGTGGGTTCGATTCCCACCTAGAGCAAACATTTATGTGATGAACATTTGTGTTTGTTCTATGATTGGGTGTTAATATGTATTTAAAAATATCTAAGTATGTATATCATTCTCTGACAGCCATAGTACAAGCTTTGCTTAGTTTGGGGTCAGGCGACCGTGTGTGGAAGTGTCCAGAATTTATTTTATTTATTTATTTTTGAACCAAAGCTAAAAAAACCGAATTGAATTTAAAAACAATTTTTAGACTCTGTTATTATTATTTTTAAATCGGTCGATTGATTTCGATTCATTAAAAATAATTCGTAATTGGTGGAATGATCGCGTAACATACACACGTAAAAAAAAACAGTCGAACTGAGAACCTCTTCCTTTTTTGAAGTCGGTTAAAAAATATACAGTCGAATTGTGTGCCTCCTCCTTTTAACAAGTCGGTTAAAAATACAAACAGACAAAATGTGAACCACCGTCTTTTTTAAAATCGGTTAAATATATGCAGTCGAATTGAGAATCTCCTCCTTTTTTTAAGTCGGTTAAAAAACAGACGAATTAAGAACTTCTTTTTTTATTGAAGTTGGTGAAAATAAACATAACATAACGCCACGCCTTTTCCCCGAAAGGGCTGGCAGAGGTGTTATACAAACCCCAAACTTCGCCGGACGATGTTCAGTACCTTCTCCTTTTTTTGAAGTCGGTTAAAAGTGACTTTCCCTAGACTGACTATAGTAACCAGCCAGTCAGCCGTTCACAATATAGTTCAAATAGTCAGAACGATGCCTTGAGAAAAAAAAAATCGCTTATTTTTTCGCCGTGCCTTGAGAACAGTATAATTATTTTCTTTTTAAAATGTACCTTCAAAGGTTTACAATAAAGAGCAATGAGCGCGGAATGTTTTAAGGCCAGCATTGAAGCCAGATTTTAATATCTCATTGTTAAGGCTCTAGACGTTGGAAAAAATGGAAATTGTGGAAAACGTTGATGCAAAATGTCGTAACTTACACTTAAGAGGGAGATAAACGGTCGTCAGCTTTCTCTTTCGCGCATTTGCACGTTTTTGGGGATATTGGATAGCTGAGTTAATTTACTTAAAAAATATGTTTCAAATTATTTGCAATGAGGAGCGTTTTGCGGTGTTACATATCGTCACGCCTTTCCCCGGAGGGGGCTGGCAGAGGTGTAATACAACACCCACATTTCGCCGGACGATATTCAGTCCCAAATGTGACAGGGGGCGAGCCTGTCGCCATACATCGGGCTCCAGTCCAGTAGCAGATGACATACAATACGCACAAATTATTATGTTACTGCCTCGGTGGCTCAGTTGGTAGTGAACCTGCCTTCTAAGCTAGAGGGCGTGGGTGCGATTCCCACCTAGAGCAAACATTCATGTGATGAACATTTGTGTTTGTTCTATGTCTGGGTGTTAATTATCTATTTAAGTATGTATTTAAAACATTTATCTATATATATCAGTCTCTGGCCGCCATAGCACAAGCTTTGCTTAGTTTGGGGTCAGACGACTGTGTGTGCAAGAGTCCCGAATATTATTATTATTACGAAGATATTTATTTGTCTTCTTAATTTCTAAGTTTTTTACAATAAATTAATTTAAAACAAATACTATAAAAAAATTAAAAACTAGGGTGCCGCCGTCAGCGGGGCGAGGCCCAAGCTACCGGTGGTTAGGGCTGCGGAGTGAGGAACCTCCTGACAATACGTCACGTGTCTAGATCACTGCCTTTTGTATCTGGCCCTTGATCCAACCGTCTAACGAGAGCCTCTTGAGATGTTGGTCGAGGCTCTTCTTATTATTATATTATTACAAGATGCGCCCCGCGGTTTCACCCGCGGTTAAAAAGTATCCTATGTGCCATTCTAGACTATAATCTATCTCTGTGCCAAATTTCATTAAAATCTGTTTAGCCGTTCTGGCGTGAAAGAGTAACAAACATCCATCCATCCATCCAAACATACAAACTTTCGCGTTTATAATATTAGTAGGATTATTGTAATATATTGTTACTTTTGAAAAAACAAATTTAATAGTAAATAAAAACAGCTCTTTTCAAACATCCTTATCCTTTTCTATCAGCTCTCTACTCCACAGAATAATAAACCCATTTTTATTATAGCTTGTTATAATTCTAGTTATCTTGTGAATAACTTTGGTCAGGGTACACTCCCCTGAGGTATAGTTTCTAGCATAACTTTGTTAGCGAGTCTTTCCGTCAATGTAGAATACAATTATATTCATAACACAACAAAAACTCTATGGTCCGCCACATAACTTTTTTTTTTCGAAAATGCTATGAAATATAACTACTGAATATTTTCTCAATATTGTGTTTTTATTTGAAAGTACAATCCTTCCGGTTAAAAATGAAAAATAATTTCATTCAAACGGCTGCCTCGGCTGGCCATGCAGTAGCCTACACGATGAGAGACACACGAAAAGGGGGGCTATTCCTGCGCGTGAGATGAGATGAGATTTTATCTTGGTCACTCTCACGCCTATGACGTTTCAAACGGGAGCAACAAGGACGAAAAATGGTGAGATGAAAATCTCAAATCTCCGAATAGGGCCACAGGACGGCGCTACATGCCACACGGCCGAAGCTACACTCGATGTTTTGCGCCCTGTTTTTGAAGATCGCATTATCAGCGGCAGATTATTTCTGCAGCATGCGATAATCTGCGGCTGATAATGCCATCTGATCCGTTTGAATGAAATTATTTTTCACCGGAAGGATTGTACTTTCAAATAAAAAAAGAAATTTGAGAAAATATTCAGTAAGTAGTTAATTTTTTATAGCATTTTCAAAAAAAAAAAAGTTATTTGGCGGACCATTTACAAAATAATCTTCCCTACATTTTATATTTAAAACAAAGTCACTCTTCGCGTCTGTCTGTCTCTCTGTCTCTACAGAGTGACTGGTTGTACACTTTAGATATTCTAGGTTATCATAGTACTCATCAATGAACAACTTTTATTATGGGACTAACCCAGAATTCGCGAAAAAAAAAACTGCTGTTCCATAGAAAAATGTCAGTGACACTCGACAAAATGTAGATTTTTTTTTTGCGAATTCTGGGTTAGTCCCATAATAAAAGTTGTTCATAATGATGAGTACTATGATAACCTAGAATATCTAAAGTGTTCAACCAGTCACTCTGTATACGCAAACTCCTTCTAATTCACGCAACGCGGTTTTTACTATCAGTTAGATAATTTTAACGGAAGATGTATAGCTACCGTGCGAAGCCGATGCAAGTCGCTAGTAATGTAAATTAAAAAAAAAAACACAACGTCCTGGGGGGCTATTCTTGCGCGTGAGATGAGATGAGATTTTATCTTGGTCACTCTCACACCTATGACGTTTTAAACGAGAGTAACAAGGAGGAAAAAAGGTGAGATGAAAATCTCAAATCTCCGAATAGGGTCCCTGGGGGGCTATTCCTGCGCGTGAGATGAGATGACATTTTATCTTGGTCACTCTCACACCTATGATGTTTTAAATGAGAGCAACAAGGACGAAAGAAGGTGAGATGAGAATTTTAAATCTCCGAATAGGGTCCCTGTCATCTTGTCATCGGAAAAAAACGAGACCAAACTGAAAGACCCTTTCAAATGGAAAATTATTTTTTAAATTGGTTTATAAACGATGAAATTATGAGGTAAAAACATCCTTATTGATAAATAAATTTCCTCTTTAACCCGAAACATAAAAAAAAATCCAATTGAAAACTTACTCCTTATTACCCGACTGCACAAGTGGGGCTGTTTTTCGAAAATGTTTGTATTTATGTATGTAACATAACATGTCACATATCGTCACGCCTTTCCCCCGAGGGGGATGACAGAGGTGTAATACAATACCTACACTTCACCGGACGATATTATATCCCAAATAAGACAGGGGGCGAGCCTATCGCCATACACCGGGCTCCAGTCATGTAGCAGATGACATACAATACTCACATAATATGTTCACATAATGAACAAATTGGTGCGTGCCGTCGGCTGGGTTTGAACCCGCTCCCTCTGGCTTGAGGGTCGGCCCTTCTCCAACCAGGCTATCCTAGCTTTATGTATGTATGTATGTACCTATGTATGTATCTTATACCTTTAAATGAGCAATTCTTGTATATATATATATATATAATTGGAATCTCGGAATCGGCTCCAACGATTTTCATACAAATTAGTATATAGGGGGTTTCGGGGGCGATAAATCGATCTAGCTAGGAATCATTTTTAGAAAATATCATTTTATTCGTGTTTTATCGATAATCAATCTCAACTGAAAAATATGACTCTTCCTGACATCTATTGGCGAATAATAATACTACTATTTTTTGTGAGCAACTAATTGCTTTAACGACACAACAGCAGATGGCGTTGTTAAGTAACACGAAGTCAATGAGTGTTTGCTTTGAGGTTAGACTAAAATCAATTGTTTATTATCCAAAAAACACAATAAAAAAATTAAAAAAAATACCGAGCAAAGCTCGGCCATCCAGGTACTGTAAACTTAAACAGCATGGATTTCGACATGTGAGGTGTCATTTGAATTGTCTTGATAGTGAAAATTACATAGGGTACAACATTTTGCAGCCGGTTTTTTTGTTTTTCTGCGAAAAATCTGTTAACTCGTTTGGAGTCTGTTAAAAAAAATCTCTAATTTACAAGTCAAATAACAGTCCAAAATTACAGTCCATTTTCCCGATTGGGTAACCTAATCATTGTAGGTATCCGAATCCAAGCGAGCAAATATTTGGTCCAATCCATAAACAGCATTATCTGATTATACAAGTACCATTTGAGCCATATAATGTGTACTCATCCCATTTAATCTCAAACCTATGTATGTATGTATGAATGTGCTGTTGTTCTAAGGTTGCCTTGAACATACAATACAATACATCTTTATTGCACACCAAAAATACAAAGTAAAACAAACATAAAGAGAATATTAAAAATAAAATATCATTCGGCAGTACAAGGGCGGCCTTATCGCCTAAAGCGATTTCTTCCAGGCAACCTTTGGATGGACAGAACGAAATATGACAAACGGTCGGTGGCATACATTAATACTAAATAATCTAAATGTATATATAATACATATCGAACACATTAAAAGCGATGGCAGCCTAGTTGGGAGAAGGCCCGCTTCTCAAGCCAGAGGGAGCGGGTTCGAACCCAGTCGACGGCCCGCACTAATTTGTTCATTGTGTGAGCATATGTGCGTATTGTGTGTCATCTGCTACGTGACTGGAGTCCGGTGTATGGCGACAGGCTCCCCCCTGTCACATTTGGGACTGAATATCGTCCAGCGAAGTGTGGGTGCTGTATTACACCTCTGCCAGCCCCTTCGGGGGACAGGCGTGACGGTATGATATATGTTTATCTCTCTACCATTTATTTTGTCTCTATTCTACCATGGTATAATAATATACATGTTACAAAAACGCTGTTGTATAATTGAAGGGCATGTACCTACACTTTATTTTTATTTTTTTTATGTAGAATAGGTCGACGTTTGACCACCAACTCGCCTGATGTTAAGCGACGTTGTGGTCTAAGATGGAGCACGACGACCTATAAGGTACTTATTCTCTCTAGCCTTGAAGTTTTGTAGAGTGAAGAAGTACAAAGATGGCAGTTGAGTGAAACGCTACAAGTGCGCTACTGCTCAGACCCGTCTTCGGAACGGTTACACCGGACTACATCCCGAAAAACGACTAGGTCATTTCACGGCATGGCTTGGTCCGGTGGGTGGTAACTAGCCACGGCCGAAGCCTCCCACCAGAGTAAAATATTCCACACACCCTTATATTCTTAGTATCCATTCAAAAATACCAAAAAATACACGTTAAAAATAGCAAGAGTTATGAACGGTTTAAGAACGCAAGAAAAAAAAGATATTGAACAAAAATGTTAACAAATCTTTTTGGTATGTTGGCGGCTTTTATTCTAAGAAAGTAGCGCCACGACGTGAATGGTTTACAAACAAAACCAACGCGATTAGTTTTTTTTCTCTCTCTCCCCATTTAGAGAAATTTGGCGCAAGTTATGTGCATTTGCCAGTGTCAAGTACTAATCATTCGTTTTCTCAGATGATGGGATGATGATGATGAGGTGATAATGAAGATGATGAATCCCTCTCCTTTCCCCATTCCAGTAAAGTTATGGATACTTTACTGACACTTTAAGTGAAGTTTTGCAGAGAACACAAAAAGTCGCGTTTCACAATATTTGTATCATCTGCCCACACTCGTGCACGTTGAACCGGTAAACGATAATAATCCAAAATATTACACTTCAACACTCGAAGAATCACAAGTTTTAGAAAATAATACAAAATTACGACACCATCTTTTCGGTTTTCGCTAAAACTGACGCGATTAGTTTTTGCGTTCACGCGTTAGGAGGGTAAAGTGCGATGTGTGTTCAAAATATTTAGAGGCAATATCTTATTAGAAAATGTCATTTTATTCGTGTTTTATCGATAATCAACTTAAACATAAACTTGGAAGAAAAATAACAAAAAGGAGGCGTTTGAGTAGTCTCAACTGAAAAATATGACTCTTCCTGACATCTATTGGCGAATAATAATACTATTTTTTGTGAGCAACTAATTGCTTTAACGACACAACAGCAGATGGCGTTGTTAAGTAACACGAAGTCAATGAGTGTTTGCTTTGAGGTTAGACTAAAATCAAAGGTACTACATATAATATGAAAAAGTGAGTCTTTATTCATTTTCTTTGTTTCTTTGTAACGCTTTCACGTCTGAACTACTCAACCGAACGTCTTAAAATTTTGCATACATGTTGTTTAAGGTACAGAAAAGGACATAGGGTACTTTTTATCCCGGAAAAATCAACGGTTCCTGTGGGGCCGTGGGTGAAACCACGGGTCGCAGCTAGTTTAATATAAACTAGCATAATTGCATAATTGCTAACAGGGTTTTTGTAACACCCAGTATTCTCTGCTAGGTATAGCATTCTGGTCACGGGAGCAACACATAGTGACGTCAACGATGCTTAAGCAAGACCGAAATATGTCATTTATAAAGAGTTCGAAAGAGACGGATGACTATGACGAGTGTCGTCAGGCGTCTTTGCTCCTGGAATGCTAGACCTTGTTTTTTTGGATCACATACTCGCTTCGCTCATCTTCTGCTGAAAAGACCTTAGAGCAGTCAAAAAATATACAAGAGTGAAAGAGATAAAAGTATTACTCTAAATGAGTTAAAAAGAGATAGAGTTAAATTTTCAGATAAAAAAATTTAACATTTTATTTAAATTAGTAATTTAAATGAGTTAAAGAGAGATAGAGTTAAATTTTCATATTACATTTTTTAATTTTTATTTAAGAGCATTGAATGGGCGTTATTGCCTTCTCGCTCACACAATTCAGCGTTTTTAATAATAAAATGATCAGAGAAAAAGATCATCAACAATTTTAAAAACTTCTTGATCTTTTTCTTTGTCTAAGAGAAAGGTATGACGGCTAAAGTTACTTTAACAAACCTTTATATTAATAGCTAAATATTTGTCCTATAACGATTTTTAAATGATCACCCATTTCCTATCATTAAAAACGCTGAATGAGTGAGCGAGAAAGCAATAACGTCCTTACAACTTTTTGTTTGCAAACAAATAGCATCCGAGCCTTGCCAAAAGACAAACCTTGATTAGGAGTTCGTAGTAAAATAAGGAACCCCTATTGTTTAGCCACGCTTACGCAATGCCTGTGAAATGCCTATACTGAGTACGAGTGTATTAAGGCTCGCTCGTAGGTACTACGAATTTCTGCACACACACACGTACGTGTGTGTAGGCAGAAAATCGTTAAATTGCTTCATTTAGAGTTGAAAATCGGATTTCACATTTGGTGGGTAAATTATTTTTGCAGTTTTTATTGGCTTTAATCTTAATAAGAACACAAATAAGAATAAAAACTTTAGAGAACTAATCTGGCTATTTAATAATCGAAGCAAAATGTGTTTGGAATCGCTGAAAACTTAAGGAACTACGCTCAAAACAGTTTACTTTTTAAGATGATACCTACATTTTGTGTTTTTTTTTTCCACAATGAGAATTCTTTTTAAAATTCTACTTTGGTTTAACTGATTTTGGTTGTTTTTGCTACTAGCTGTATTGTTTTACACCCGATCATCACAATTTTTCATACCAAACTAGGCGCAAAAAAAAACTTGTTTTTGTTGATGTCGTGTGATACCGGGCCTTAAGAGGGCCGCGACGCTCTGAAATTTCCACACAAAAGCGCTACTCAAATTTCTTGAAAACCATTTGTCAGATTATGATGAAATTTAGCATGTACAATTAAATTAACAATATCTCCGCCTCTATGTTCTTGTTTTTTTTTTAAAACGTTCTCAAGCGAAAATAGAGGTATGAAAAATATATAGGGGTCAATTTTGACTGATTAATTCAATAAATATACAAAACAAATCATAAACTCCATTACATAGGGAGGTTGTATACATCATTAGCTGTTAAATGAATCCAAGGAAAACTCTTAGTTACTTAAGAATGATTACAGAAGTGCAAAAGTCATAAAAAAAAATGGCACTTTGTCACTCTGTAGGTAACTTTAGACGCTCGTCACAGTCATCACTCGCTCTCTTCGCTCGTCTTCTTCTTCTAGACGAAATGGCTATAGAATACCTTAAGCCAATGCGAAGTTAGTCTAGGTCGCCTAGGTCGAAGTTAGTTAAGTCGCCGGACTCATAAGCGTGAAGTGCCTTACTGACAATATCGTATACTGTAAGACGGTAAAGGGGAAAAATAAATACAGGCTGGATAGAAAACAGATGTAGAATCGGTAGATGTATTGGTAAATATGTAAATACAGTTAATGATTATGACTGTTCTCGGAAAATGCTTGGAAAAACTGTTCTGTAAACTGGATGGAATTAGGTACAAATTTACTGTGAAAGGATGGATAAAGAGTACGCCGAATTCGTACTAACTTCTTGATAAGCGGTGGTATTGTTTGAGATGGAGAGTGCGTTGTGTTCATAGCAACTGTGGTACTGTTATTGTTAATATCACGTGTGGAATGTCTGGAGAAGGTTAGCGTGTGACCGACGCAGATGGCCATATAGGCTTGTGTACACCGCAGTGGTGGGATTGTAAGCTGTAGATGACGTGGAATAGGGCTTATAGGGTATCTGTTCATCTGACCTATTCCTTCGGCCTTCTTGTAGGCTAGCGGACACTGGGACTAGTTACTCAGCCTATACGAACTTAATTTCGTACACGTACAAGTAACATAAAAAAAGCCGGCTGCTAAATATACCCTATGTCGCTTCCACTATCAAGATGATTCAAATGACACCTCACATTTCGAAATCCATCAAGCTATTTAGGTTGTAGGGCATGCCAAAGAAAGCTCATGCATACATACCTACCCACATACATACATACACAGGGAAAACGTAACCCTTCTTCTTGTGCAGTCGGATAAAAAGATGAAAAGAGACCAAAATCTAAATCGAAAATGAAAGAAAACAGATTTTTATGGTAAAATACTCAACACAACAAAAACGTTTTAATATTGGAACGGAACACTCAATCCTCGCCTCCAACTTACGCTTGACCCGCTTAATCTTCAGTCATGCCTTACACGATTGAACTAATAACTCACTTAATTTATTTTAGTCAAATGATGACACTAATCTGACTCAAACAAGTACTCAACTCCCCCATAATTTGAATACACAATGCAAATAACAATACCTTTTAAAGAATGTAAAACATTATAGCCATTCTAATGGCTGGCTCGAAACTAAAATGGGAAAGGAAACTATTATTTTAATTCTAGTGAGTATAGTCACGTAGGGGTTAATGTGGTGTCGAAGTACTATCAAAATTCGGGGCGGCGGGCTTAGGGTTAACGGCATCAGGAACGGATTCAGGATTATTGTTTAGGGACGCCTTGGCAAACTTGAAAGGTAGTTGACACGAAGGTAAACGCTGAAAAAGGAGAAATGAAAAATGATTGAATGAAATGAAGAAAGGAGAAAAAGGAAAGAAGAAAAAAATAGTGCATGGAGTCCCTGCGCGCGGAAGAAGTGAAACTTCTGTGTATCTTGCTTACTACGCGCATGCGTTCGAGTGCCTCGCATTCACTCTCGCTCTGTCTCTTTCTATTCCCCCTCCCCAGGAGCTTTAAACGTTTAACGCAACCTTGTTGGAAGTCCCATTAGAAGTTTCACTTCAGAGAGACAGGCTGTTAGACCATTATGGACTCGGATCGAATGCTTTTGGGAGAGACTTAAGTTCTAGTCTTTGATTTCTTTAGCGAATCAGGGAGATGGCTGATTAGCTACTGAATGGCATTGTCCTAGATCGGCAATGAAGATAACTGACGAAGCGATAAGATGAAATAGACGTATGCTTAAGTATAGTTTGATAGCGACATTTTTAAAACCCGTAGGTACATCTGTTTTAAAAAAGTCACATGATAAAAAAAAAATTGGCCCCCAAAGCCACTGTAGGCCCAAGCCTACTAATAAATCAGCTGATGTAACTTACTACGAGTATATGTATTTAATACCGACTCTAAACTAGATCTGATAGCGTGAGTCATTTAATGTATCTTTCATAGGGTCCAACAACCTTAAAGATCAATACAAAACTAATAAATCAAATACAATTAAGCCAATACAATGTATCTGTATTGGACGCACTAAATAAAGTGGAATGGTACTTCGTTATCTCGAGATACGTACGATACAATGTACGATAGTGATCGAAACGTCTCTTAGATTGACAGAGGATTAATTATACTGAATAGTAGTGGACTCGGCATGAAATATTGTTTATTGAAAAAAAATCTGAATGAAAATAAAATTTGGCCCATTTTTGCACACACAGTTCTCTGACACAAGTAATACGGCTGCCAGAGAGATTACATTTTAATAACACACACAATTTGACACATTTTAAATAGGGTCAACTGGGGCAAATGCGTCTGTGGGGCAATTGCGTCTTTCGAGAATTACTGACAAACCGTTCACAAATTAGGCAACTAACGCCATCTTGTACAGATTATTGCAACCAAAGATAGAAAAAAGATGTAGGTGGCGCCTAATTTGTAAAGAGCTTGTCAGGTATTCTAGAAAGACGAAATTGCCCCACTGACGCATTTGCCCCATTTGACCCTACATACCTCAATAGATATTAGTTTTATTACATGTTTGCCCTAAGTAGGAATCGAACCCACGCCCTCAAGACCTGGCTCACTATCAACTGACCCACCGAGGCAGTCGCAAAATTTAA
The DNA here is from genome assembly GCA_911728515.1 of Peribatodes rhomboidaria. NCBI lineage: Eukaryota > Metazoa > Arthropoda > Insecta > Lepidoptera > Geometridae > Peribatodes > Peribatodes rhomboidaria. Next base: position 9,366,528 of record OU452190.1, read on the forward strand.
AAAAAGATAGATTTTTAGTAGCTAAGAACTTAAAACTAGCAATTAAAAGTGTGTACGTCTGTTTCACGTTTGACGGTTCTGAACGTTTTGCTTGCATAGCTGTTCCTTGCAAATGAATTCGAACAATTTAAACTTTTTGACAGATGTCAAACTAAAAGTTGACAGGTATCAAAAGCCTTTCCAATGATGACCAATTTAAATTGAATTTTGAAAAGAGGTAGCATAGAAAGTGGACAACAGTTGGGGGACGCAGGTAAAATAAAAAAGTGCGTAGGTATAACTTTTTTCTATAACAATCGCTGATTTCACACCTATGCGGTGGACCGCGGTGATGTAGCGAACCAATATAACAGATACACAAGCAGTCATAGAGAAATCATATACCGAGATAGACCGAGATGTAACATCGCCGAGTTTTAATACCGCGTACCGCCGCGTCGGTGTGAATTAGGCGAAAGCATTGCATAATATCGCGTGGCAAGAGTTAATTTCTCTATCGCATTTTTTACCGAAAATTGTGAAAATTACCAAGCGATATGCAATTGGCCGGGACCTTGACACGCAGGTTCACGATAAAAATGGTACTAAAAGCTTACCTTTACGATTGTTACAAATTTTGATACCTTAACACGTTCAGCAGTTTATGGGGTTTGCTTATAACCAAATCTGGCACATAATTACAAATTCTGTTTAACCTTCTGAACGCTCTTGACCTTTTTAAGTTGCTTTTACGCAATAGAAAAAGATGTCCCTAGAAACGGGGAGACTGACTGGAGCCGAACCTTGTAATGTATCAATTCAACGAGCCGAGCGACACGCCGCGAGCACGCGAGGCTGTTCGTTCGCACGCTGCCAGTCTCCAGTGTAGAGGTGCCGACTCCTGTCGGCAGGCTCGTGTGCTCGTGAGGATCCACTCGACTCGTTGTATTGATACGTTGAACTGTTCGGCAAATCGATACGCAAACTCGATACGTTACGAAGTTCGGCTACGGTTAGTCTGCGTCTGAGGGCCAACGATAACTTTAAAGGGTTTTTTTTTATGTAGGTTTGTTTTTATGTAGGTCGACGTTTGACCACCAACTCGCCTGATGTTAAGCGACGTTGTGGTCTATGATGAAGCACGACGACGTAGAAGGTAGTTATTCACTCTAGCCTTGAAGATACCCAGGTTGTAGTTAGTCGGAAATACAGACGATGGCAAGGTGTTCCATTCCCTAGCTGTTCGTATCAGAAAGGTGGAGGCAAACCGTTTTGTACGAGTTGACGGAATGTAGACTAAGTAGGGATGGTACGTATGCGTTTTCAGACTTGTTCTGCTGTAAAAAGAGGAAGAAGGGATTATATCATGCAGTTCCAACGCACACTCGCCGAAATGCAGCCTGTAGAAAATAGCCAAACACGCCACTTTACGTCGATGTTCAAGGCTCAGAAGTTTCGCTGGCTGTTTTTGTACCACAATCCATCTCTGTAGACATCTACTGCTAGACAAAGGCTCCCCCAATGATCTCCACAACGAACGGTCTTGCGCTGCTTGCAACCAGCGAGCGGCTTCCCGCAACCCTCACCAGTTCATCGGTCGATCTTGTGGCTTTTCTACACTGCTTCCGGTTTGTGGTCGCTAACCGAGAACTTTGCTGCCCCATCCGCCTTCGATTCTACGAGCGATGAGCACACACTTTACAAACACTCGCCAATCTTGCATAGCCTTGCTTACATGCAGACAACACACAAACACATAACCAACAACAACAGACATTTATGCTGAACAACATAGCACGACACACTCACCCACATAAGTGACAGATAAGATGTGGTCAAAACCTAGCTTGCTAATAAAAACCGACATACCGTAAAACACTTAATAATTTCGGAAATGCATCACTAGAATCAAAATTTCCATCATAATACAGTACGCTAACAAAGTAGCGGCTTTTTAATCCGTCTTTCAGCAGTTCCAGGTGTAACAAGTAGGTCAACTGGAAGCGTTACGAGTTGGACTACTTGAATAATTAGGCTGTGGTACAATGAGTTTTTTAGCCGTACAAAAAAACTGCAAATTCGCAAGTAATTCTTTCTGTGCTATTTTGTTTGTTTGTTACCTTCTTAGTTGGCTCTACATAATTGTTGAATTTTCCAAAACGAATTCGGTTTAAGAAAGTATCTTCCTTTTCTCACGAACACGGCTAGACTTATTTTAGTAAAATTCAGCAATAAAAAGTAGCGTGAAAATATTCTTGATATGTAAGGGAGGCAGCATCAATAATGTACAGACTGTACAGCCTGTATCATATAACCAACAAAATACTGGAAATAAAAAAATTACTAAAGGTAACCCGCCCTGCAGTCTGTTGTGCAGGACTGCTGCTTTATGCAGGACGGTGCATGTAGTCGCAGCCTGCATCGCGTCCGGCAACGATGTGCAGGATGAACGTGCAGGATGGTAGGCAGAATGGTGTTTGAGTCCTGCACGACGGACTGCAAGGCAGAATTATGAATGGTATGAACCTTTAAGTATTTATGATAGTACTAGCTGTCACCCCGCGACTTCGTTCGCTTTTTGAGCTATCCTATCTCTCAAGTTGGATCGAACTGCACATGGTGTGCGAATTGTATTATAATCGGTTAAGTGGTTTAGGAGTTCATTGAGGACAAACATTGTGACACGAGATTTATATATATTAAGATTAAGAAGATTTAAATTAAAATGGCCGAATGCCGAGGTGTCGTGTCTGATTTCTGATCCGTGAACTCGTCATCACGGATATCTATGGTTGGCGTTAAACTTCAGGAACGTTGAAATAAGTGGACTGCCCTGTAGATGTTCATTTTTTTAATTATACAGTCATTTATATTACCTAATTAGTAAAGTATTGTAATGATAATTGACGATTTAGAGTAATGGATTTGCGAATGACCATTGCGTGCGGCTGCCTTCAGCCAAGTCAACCACCCACTGACTGACAGACATGACGTTCGCCCGCCATCCTAAACGCAACTCCATTCGGTGTTAACCGCTCTAAATTACCATAAACAAATCGATTAAACGTCAAAAATAACAGAACAATAATACCATTGATTAACAACTCTCAATAAAAACTGATTTTCTTTATCTAAAGATGTCACGCACCGTCGTATGTACGTCACATTTAAACTTATTACAAAATTTCAATCCTCAAAATAAACGTCAATCATCCATAGGGACATGTAGGCAGTTATTAACACATAGAAAATCAAAACCTACCAACCTTGTCAACAATTTCAAAATTGCTTGACACCAATTAGCGAATCAAGCAACTTTCGAACTACCCTCCAAATTTGGCACCGTTTTAAATGCTAACAGCCTCAATGGCTTGCCAAGCACTAAACTTGTGTCGTTAAAATCCATCGCGAGGTTGAAAAGGATCGGGGTTTGAGTAACTACAAGTAGCAAGTGTTTTAGTTATGTGAGCACCAGCTGCGAATCACAGGAACCGCTATTTTTTCAGAATGAAAGGCTCCTTAAGTCGTTTTCTATACCCATGACACCTTGCTTGCGTAATTTCATGACGATCGGTTGAGTAATTAAGGCGTGAAAGCGTATCAAATACTAGAACTAATAAAGTCCTTTATAAATAAATCACACTTCACATTCATATTATGCAGGCGAAAGTTTGTGAGTTTGTAAGTGTGTATGTTTGTTACTTCTTCACGCTCAAACAGATGGACGGATTTTGATGAAATTTGGTATGGAGATAGTGTTAGGGTTTATTTTATTGTCACGATTTATCAATGTTTAATTCAGTGAATCTTCCGGTTATTTTATATTTGGTACTGGTAACAATCTTCTAAGAGTCGTTGACAGGCAACGGAAGCCCAGTTTTGGCGCCACTATAGTCGATGCCACAGACAATCACACAGCCGATTTTAAAAATAATGGCGGATGTAGGCAGTGATTGGTTGTGGCAAGAATATAGTGGCCAATCACAGAACTTTGTTTTTGGAGGGAGATTTTTTCATGAGTAAGATGGTCGGCGGCACAATGACACATTCTGGGACCGACATCGTTGGCGTTAAGTTGGTGTAAGATTTCCAAATAACTGTACGGTTAAAATAAAAAGTGAACTATTAATCTTAAAAGGGTTTTATTATTCGTCGGAACCTGGTCTACCTGAAAATAGCTTATACCCTTATACTATTTAACCGCGGGTAAAACCGCAGGGCGCTGCTAGTAATAAATAAATTCGGGACACTTCCACACACGGTCGCCTGACACCAAACTAAGCAACGCTTGTACTATGGCTGCCAGAGACTGATATACATACTTAGATATTTTTTAATACATACTTAAACAGATATTAACACCCAGACATAGAACAAACACTAATGTTCATAACATGAATGCTTGCCCTAAGTGGGAATCGAACCCACGCCCCCACGCTCAGAAGGCAGGTTCACTACTAACTGAGCCACCGAGGCAGGCAGTTATACAACTTTTGAGATGAGCCTGTTTGGTCAGCTAATAGTAAGCGCTGTTTCCTACCCAAAACTTTTCGATGCCACTTTTTTTTTATTTTGCTAAGTTTATTTGCTTGCGGCCTTTTGTCTAACCGGATAGTATTCAAAATCGGCTTTCTTTTAACACTTGTAGCTTACTTTAAGTGTTAAAATTAAGCCGATTCCGATTATGGTTTCAAGGTGGCTGCTCCCAGAAGTTCTTCAATTTGTAAAGTTCCAAACGTTGATTTGACTAACACAGCACAACTCTATGAAACTTTGGACGACACCTGAAAGATTCCTAGCTATGATCAGATATAAGGGAGAAACGGTACGTTAACCTAAAAATGGACCGCATAAATTAGGTGCTGCACACAATTCACCGTAGTCACAAACAAACTTCATTAATGAAAAGAGGTTATAAGGTTAAGAATTATTTAGAAGACAAAGATGTCTGGAGTCTTCCACTTCCCCCAAGTAACCACTAGTACGTATAGATATTACCTAGTTGTCAGCCAAAATTTGTGAGACTGTAATTTATTTATTCTTTGAAAAATATCAGTTTCTTGCCTGTTCTTCTGAGTAGAGGCTCTTTATCCGAACAAGGCGGTCGAGTCTACTTAAAACAACTTTGACGTTCATAAGTGTATCTTTGATACCTAAATTGAATGAAAACATTTTTTTATTTTTTTTTTATGTATAGAATAGGTCGGCGTTTGACCACCAACTCGCCTGATGTTAAGCGACATTGTGATCTAAGATGGAGCACGACGACCTATAAGGTACTTATTCAGTCTAGCCTTGAAGTTTTGTAGAGTGAAGAAGTTCAAAGACGGCAGTTGAGTGAGACGCTACAAGTGCGCTACTGCTCAGACCCGTCTATGAAATGGTTACACCGGACTACATCCCGAAACACGACTAGGTCATTTCACGGCATGGCTTGGTCCGGTGGGTGGTAACTAGCCACGGCCGAAGCCTCCCACCAGAGTTTGCTACCCGGTTAGCACTACCCTTTTGACTTTGAAACGCAACCAGTCGCAACAGTTACAATCATTGTTGTCTTGTTCTCTCTTGTACGTTTTCTATCTTTGTTATTGATACACGTAACATAATAACATAATACTGTAAATGGAGCTGTGTAGTGTCCGGTTGCTTGTATTGCAATATATCTGCTATATTGGATCCACGCGCTGTGTACTAGAAATTAGATTCGTGCCGCTTCTTCCTTATATAATATTATTTCGATGGTTCCTAGACATTAGTATTTTTGTTTCCAAGAAAGCTAGAACGCACAGAATCGACCGAGCGACCGATAACGAGCAAAACGCATATGCTTAAGCTTCATCAAAAATGCTTTTGCCGAATTCTGTCTGGAATTTTGTCCGGATCTCTTTCTTTGGCGAACCCTTCCTCTTTCTCTAACATTTTTCAGTTTGACAACAAACTCATACTTTACAGCGCTTTCATTAAAATAATGTTGTATGGCATCTGCTATATGACTGGAGCCCAGTGTATGGTAACAGGCTCGCTCCCTGTCACATTTGGGACCGATTATCGTCCGGCGAAGTGTGGGTGTTGTATTACACCTCTGCCAGCCTCTCGGGGGAAAGGCGTGACGATATGTTATGTTTAGTTCATAAAAATAAATTTCAAACGAAATAGCAAAATGGCTGTCTTCATAAAACTCTACCTTCCATTTATTCCGATACATTTGGAATATTCTATTGGGACAGGTTACGGATCAATCATTGTGATGGATCCACAATGAATGTCGTCTATTCGAAATATTAGCCTATTTTCCTTCGCTTATCGAAGTTTTCCATTCTTTTTCGAGTAAGTTATGATGCTGGTATCCTATTAAGGGTTTCGCGACGCTCTGAACTTTCCATGCAAACGCGCTTGTCAAATTTCTTAGCAACTATTTGTCAGATTATAATGAAATTTGGCATGTACAATTAAATGAACTACATCTCCGCCTCTGTGTTCTTGTTTTCTTTTTTTAAATAGAAAACGTATCAAGAGTAGAGCTATGAAAATTATCAGCATTTGTAGGGGTCACTTTTAGCTAATTTATTTAATAGATTGACAAAGCAAATCAAAAGCCTCTTTACATAATATATTCCATAACACAAGTGAAATTTTTAGTTATTTAAGAATTATTAGAGAAGTGCAAAAGTCATAAAAATTGCACTTTGTCACTCTGTAGCTAACTTTAGAGGGTCGTCAGTATCTTTACTTGCTCTCTTTGCTGGTAGACGAAATGGCAATAGAAAACCTTTAGCCAATGCGAAGTTAGTCTAAAGTGGTTGCCGGACCCTTAAGGCAGAGACTGACCGATGACGTCGTAGCGTATCGTGTTCGCGTAACAGTTCACTGTATCAATTCAACGAGCCGAGCTGCTCGCCGAGAGCACGCTAGCCTATTGATTTTTTCGAATCTTTTAAACTTAGCTTTTGAAGCGCTCTCTCATATGCCGACAGGCTCGCGAACTCGCTTGGCTCGTTGAATTGATACGGCGAGCTGTTACAGCGAACCTATACGCGAACTTGATACGGTACGAGGTTCTGATTCATCAGTTTCCAACTTTTAAAATATGGAATTTTGTATGTTTAAAATGTTTGTGACTCAATTGGTTTAGTTTGCCCCTCAGTTTCTTGCCTGTTCTTCTGAGTGGAGGCTCTTTATCTGAACAAGGCGGTCGAGTCTATTTAAATAACTTTGACGTTCATAAGTGTATCTTTGATACCTAAATTGAATAAAAACATTTTGACTTTGACTTTGATTAGAAAAAAACTGCTAAATGGATTTTGGATGAAAATTGGTACAGAGGTTTCTTATATGCTACTATTTACCCTGGATTGACCATGAATCGCAGCTAGTAATAACCCTTCTCGTTGCGCAGTCGGGTAAAAAATAAATGTATTTTGCGTGGGGTAAAGGCCGAATATTATAATGGATATGTAACCTTTTTCACTAACGTTGAACGTGGGTTTTTAAAGGTTTCTAATACCTACTGAGTTTTGCTATTTATAAAATTAACATCGCCCAGTAGAGATGGGGCTACTCTGCTATAATTGGATATTTATTTTTAGGATTTTCGGTCAAAGTCAAAGTCAAAATGTTTTTTATTCAATTTAGGTATCAAAGAAACACTTATGAACGTCAAAGTTTTTTTTAAAAAGACTCGACCGCCTTGTTCGGATAAAGAGAAACTCAGAAGAACAGGCAAGAAACTGAGGGATTCTTTTTTTTTTATGTCGTAATCTTATTTATTAACCCACTAAAATAATACAATAAAGTATTATATTACATTATTAAGTACTACGTGAATAAGATCGTATAGACTAGCTTTAAAACTTTTTTTTTTTATTTTGTTGAGGCGGAGTTTAAGGGCTAATTAGCCCTTTGGACAAAGTCAGCTAACAAAACCAATGCTTAAGGGTTCCGCGACGCTCTGAATTTTCCATACCAGCGGACTTGTCAAATTTCTTGGAAATTATTTGTCAGATTATGATGAAATTTGGCACGTACAATTAAATGAACTAAATATTCGCCCCTATGTTTTTGGGTTTTTAACAAAACGTCCTCAAGAGTAAATATAGCTATGAAAAATTTCCGCAATTGTTATGGGTCACTTTTGACTGATAGATTTAATAAATAGATAAAGCAAATCAAAAATCTCTTAACATAGGGAGGTTGTATACATCATTAGCTTTTAAATTAATCAATAATACAAGGGACATTTTTAATTATGTAAGATTGATTAGAAAAGTGCAAAAGTCATAAAACGTGAGTGAAATTGCCCTTTGTCACTGTAGATAACTTTAGAGGCTCATAATTATCTCTACTGGCTCTTTTTGCTCGTTGTCTTTTCTAGACGAAATGGCAATAGGAAACCTTTAGTAAATGCAAAGTTAGTCTAAACTGTTCGCCGGACCCCTAACGTTGACGTTTTCACATAACATATCGTGACGCCTTTCCCCCGAAGGGGCTGGTAGAGGTGTAATACAACACCCAGATTTCGCCGGACAATATTCAGTCCCAAATGTGACAGGGGGCGAGCCTGTCGCCATACACCGGGCTCCAATCATGTAGCAGATGACACACAACGTTGACGTTTTCTTTGTCATAAAACGAACGGGCAACGGTTCAGTATCACTAAAATCCCACAAACGTGCCAGCTGGACCACCGGTGACACGTTTGTGAAACATTACTGATGCTAAGCCAATCCCCGTCCGTTTTTAGGGTTCTGTTCCTCAAAAGGAAAAAAATTAACCCTTATTGGTTCACTTGGTTATCCGTCTGTCTGTCTGTCTGTCAAGACCCTTTTTCTCAGGAACGCGTGGAGGTATCAAACTGAAATTCATTTCAAATACTCAGGTCTACTGTCTCTTGGAGCTGCATAAAAAATCAAACTTCTAAGCCAACGCAATCAAAAGATACAGCCGCTTATGCTGGTAAAACGTTCGTCACTCGCAATGGAATCAAAACCTCCAGGGTACTTCCCTTATACTCAGAATCTTGAAAATGTTGTACGAAGCAACGTCATAATTATAGCACAGATTAAGGAAAATTTGCGATAAGCATAACTTTTTAGTAACATCATATTTATATTAAAATATTCTTAATAATGTTAAACTTACTACCCCTTTCCTCATGAATACCGACAGGTTTGTACAGATCCCTCGGTGCTCGAGTCCGACTCGCACATGGCCGGTTTTTTTTCTTGAGGTTAGCAAACTTAACCAGTTAAAACTATACCTTTTCTGGAACACACGTACATAATGACAACAGTAAGTACTCTCACTAAAATTGTGACAAATTGAACGTAAAAATTGTGACGAAAAATACGTTCGCTACCTCAATAACGAACGTAATTCTTGTCACAATTTTCTAGTAACCTGCGTACGGCAATAAATAAATGGCTGACAAAAAGCTCTTTTTCACCTTGAGCGGATTAACGAGGTGTGTTCGCAGAACCAATTCCGGTGCTATCAGCAAGTACAGGTTTTGAAGGAAAATACAAGAAAAAGCCTTTTAGTAATAAAAGTACTAGAAAACCGGTAAGTACCGTTTTTTGCGCTATTACTCTTTATTTTAAAGAACACCTACAAAATAATAGTATTGTCAAACCTTGACTAACATTAAATAATCCTAATCCTAATTAACAATATAAGTGTGAAAGTGAGTTTGTTTGTTTGTGACGCTTTTACGCCTCAACTGCTCAACCGATAATCATGAAATTCTGCGTACGTTGTCAGGGCTATAGAAAAGGTACCTTTCATCTCGTAAATTTTGTACAGGTCTTGTAGCTAATTATAAATGTGGATGGAAGTTTATTTGTTTGTAACGCTTTCACGCTTTAAATACTCTACCGATTTGCATACACATTCCCTTGATTAAATGACAATATGTCTGTTATAAATAATAAAATGACAGCTACGTATGCTATTGTCATTATTAAACAGACTAGCCTTTAACATTATGGTTCTGTAACAAACGTTAAATAAACAACTAACATTATTAAAAGAAAGATAAAAAACCCTACTGCAAAATGTTGTATCCTATGTCACTTCCACTATGAAGAAGATTCAAATGACACCTCACATGTCGAAATACATCAAGCTGTTTAGGCTGTAGGCCGTGCCAAAGAAACCTCATACATACCATGTGGTATTCACATACATACATACATACACTCGAAAAATATAACCCTCCTTCTTGCGCAGTCGGGTAATAATAACAAAATTTTTTCTAAACAAAAAAATCCAAACAAAAGCAAATCTATTTAAGTAAACAAAATAAACACTAACTCAAAATCCTCATTATTGCCTCCTTATTTTTTGTGAGCCCAAATTTACTCCAAATGTGCCCCTAACTTTTAAAACGCAGCATTCATTGCGGGCCGCGGTCGAGCTTAAAATGATTGTTGCGACCCACAAAATGAGCTGCGGCCCTCATTTGGAATGGCCCGAATTTTTGTGCGAAATATCGCTCGCAAATTGCAAATGTGGGTTATATTTAAATATGTAACGAAGCTATTTGGATTTATTGCGGGTATAATGTTGATGAATTAGGTTTAATACTCGAAAATGAGTGCAGTTTAATTGACTGAGCGAAGCAAGATATCAGAACCTACTGGGATATGTCGGCATTTGTTAAGTTCTACGATAATTTGAGAATCTTTGATATAACCTTTATGAAATTTTGCAGACAAGTAGTTCATGCAAATACAATTTTTTGATTCAAATATGAGCAAAATCAGACGAGAAGTTAGGAATATGTGCAAGGTCTAGTTCGAGGCAAGCTACTAGCTAGTTAAAAAAGTGGTAGACGGTTCGTAGCGCTCACTACTGGGTGTTTGTAACCGATCATTGATGTTCAGCAACGGGACACAACGTCAGTTTTCGGATGGGTGACCACAGTGCCCCATACATTACAGGCTTATAATAGTCCCACTGCAAGGACACCGACCTACTGTCAAACTGACACTAAAATTCGGATATTCTTTTCATAAATTTCTTAGTAGTAGAATTGATTCGTGAATTTGTTTGCCTATTTCAATGATATTTGGGCCATTTTTTTAACCGAACATGTTTTTCGAGTGTATGTATGTACGTGGGTATGTATTTATTTATGTTTGAGGTTTCTTTAGCACGCCCTACAGACTAAAAAAAAATCAGTTAATAAAGAATATGATAAGCTGTTTAAAATATGCAAAATATTGCCAGTTAAAACTAAAGTCGACTATTTAATATTATTAGAATAATTCAAAAGTAACACATATAAAGAAATCAAAAACTACTGTAACGAACCGAGAGCAACTAGGCCAAAACTGAAAGTACACCATAGAAAAAATAATTATTATGGGACGCGTACTAGACGGTGGATAGTGCCAAGATTGTGCAATGATCTGCCGGAGGATTTTGAGGATGGGTTTAGGACCAGAAGTGGATTTAAGATTGCATTGAAGAAGCTACTGTTAGAAAGAATGACGTAATAAAAAATAAGATTGTCAATAATCTGTTTTACAATACATAGTATTAAGGTTTTAAACTCTTGCAGTCAACTTCACTCTTAAAATGTGAAAGTTATTATTATTATTATTTATAATTTATTGGTTTTTGACAAACTCATTCGTATGTAACCTCATGATGCTGCGTTGTAACCACAATATAATGTAAATATGAAATGAGAGTATATTTCTGCCTACAAACTGCTACGCAGTTTGGCAGAGTTGTATATTAATGCATATGTATGTTAGTAACTTAGATAAATAAATAAAAAAAAATAAAAAAAAAACAGCTTGATGAATTTCGAGATGTGAGGTGTCGTCTGAATCGACTTGAAAGTGTAAGTGACTAGGATACAACTTTATTTTTCTTTTAATAATATTACTTGTTTCAAAAATTTCTTAGTACTAGAATCGATCCGTGTTTTTTTGTCTCATTTGTTTGTCTATTTCAATGATATTTGAGCCATTTTTTTTTTGCGAATTTTCTATTTTCATTTACACCTCTTCTGATTCGAGACGACTTTATCCAGATCTCAGATAAATACGAGTACTTCAAAATTCGATATAAAAGAGACTCTTTGAGATTTCCCGGTGTGAAAAACGGAAATCATTTGAAGTTTCTTTGCTGAAAAAAATATTATAAATACTTTGATTTTTTGAGGGACGTTTGACTTTTGTGAACAAAATATGAAACGACACCGGAAATAGAATCAAGTTTATATTTGGAACTAGCTTATACCCGGAACTTCCTGTTACGACGTTGCTCAGCCCTTGGTCAGCTAAAATCGTTAGATAAGAGAGTACACAAATTGAAAAAAAGAAATAAGTGACTGCCTCGGTGACTCAGTTGGTAGTGAACCTGCCTTCTGAGCTTGGGAGCGTGGGTTCGATTCCCACCAAGGGCAAATATTTATGTGGTGAACATTTGTGTTTGTTCTAAATCTGGGTGTTAATATGTATTTATGTATGTTTTTAAAAATATTTAAGTATGTATATCAGTCTCTGGCAGCCATAGTACAAGCTTTGCTTAGTTTGGGGTCAGATGACCTTGTGTGGAAGTGTCCCGAATGTATTTATTTATATGTTATGATAGATAAAACCTTAAAAAATTTAAAAGTAAAAATGTCATCAAAAATCGAATTTAAAGGTACTTAATTTTACCCAACTCTGCGCCCACGGTGTTACCCGTAGCCCATGCACTATTCTAGACTACAATCTGTCTCTGTGCCAAATTTTATACAGATCCGTTCAGCCGTTCTAGCGTAATTGAGCAACAAACATATCTCCATGCATTCATACATCCATCCAAACTATTGGATTTCTAATATTAGTATGATTAGTAACTGGAGCCCGGTCTATAGCGGCAGGCTCACTCCCTATCACATCTGGGACTGAATACCATCATGCGAAGTGAGGGTGTTGTAATTCATCTTTGCCACAGATCCTCCGGGGGAAAGACATGACAATAATTTGTTATTAACTAATTAATAATTAAGTTAATATGTTATTTAAATCAATTTAATTCTGAAAGAGATGCAAGAAGAAGAAAAAAACATACAATCGAATTGAATAGAAAAGGAAAAAAAAACTCCTCCTTTTTCGAAGTAAGATCGGAAAAATATAACCTAACATAACCTATAATCTCACCCAAACGGGTGTCAAAGCTAGTTCAAAAATAGACTCGTCCATAAATTAGATCAAATTGCCAGCACAACGTTTAGAGAGGCTCCGGGTATTATTAAAATTGCTTTATGTGGATTTTATTAAAATATGGGAGAGATACCCGTCTCCTGCAAACATGTTCTGAATAATAGGCATTTTGCGGACGAGAAATGCTTTTGAAATTTGAATTTATTCAGATCTGTGTTTACAAATGGCCTTTATTCTACGTCTGAGGGGGCTGCCAAAAACTGGTAGGTACTTATTCCGTTTTGTCATAAAATGTTTTGTGTAATGGTTTCAGTTCCTATTAATAATAATTATTATTAAGTAATTGCCCCGGTTGTTTGTTCTATTGCAAGAACTGTCTGAGATGTCTGAGAGCTTTGGGGTAGCCTAAAACCGGAATTATACAGGCCAGACGTAAAGCAAGGATACGGCGCACGGTACACGATTCAGGCGTGAAAATTGTGAAGTGGCGTGCCTGCGCTTCGTTTTTTTTTTTTTTTTTTATGTAGAATAGGTCGGCGTTTGACCACCAACTCGCCTGATGTTAAGCGACGTTGTGGTCTAAGATGGAGCACGACGACCCATGAGGCACTTATTCTCTCTAGCCTTGAAGTTTTGTAGAGTGAAGAAGTACAAAGACGGCAGTTGAGTGAGGCGCTGCAAGTGCGCCACTGCTCAGACCCGTCTTCGGAACGGTTACACCGGACTACATCCCGAAACACGACTAGGTCATTTCACGGCATGACTTGGTCCAGTCGGTGGTAACTAGCCACGGCCGAAGCCTCCCACCAGAGTTTGCTACCCGGTTAGCACTACCCGGGGACCACGTGCAGGGAATCAGAATAGAGTACACTCCGTCGTCGCTTGTGTATCATAAAAACACGTTGCTTTCATCAATCAACGTGCTGGTTTTTGGTGTAGTAAAACTTAAGGGTGATGTTCTACCTGTCAAAGTGAACAACTTTTATAACATAAGTTTTTAAAATTGAAAAGAAAAAGTAAGTCTCCGTATAAAACAACTAGTCACGTGATCAATTTTGTATAAAACTTTTGCAAACTTGTGTTCCAATAATTTTTTACTTTGATGGAAAGGATAACACCCTTAAGTATAACTACACTCAAAACGAGCATGTCAAGTTTAAAACGCCTCAACCTAGTAATATGATTAATTAATTTAAGACAAGAGACTAAAGACACAACATCCTACAGAAAACTAAAAGGTACTTATATTAATTTTTTTTTATCATAAAGTTGAATATTACTCAGAGGATAAACATTTCAATCTCGCGTAAATTATAGTTATAACCTAGAAATTGTTATTATTATTTCTAATTAAGTGTTGTAAGATTTAATGTCTAATTTAGTTTTATAATGCGACATCCTTACAGGGTATATGTATCTAGTATTAGTTACATATAAGGCATTTAAAAATAAATAAATGAGAATAAGAATAAACGTGGTTCGCGCCGCATCCTCTGGTAACGTCCGGCCTGTATAATTCAGTCCTAAACTCTGACACCAGGATTAGCCACACAATAGGCTCTATTCAGAACTCTAAATTGCTAAAACCGAGCAAGCTAAAATATTACCTATCTTTGTAATTACTGCGTATACTTTGCTCTGATAGAGGAGTCTGGCAAGAGAGGTTTTGGGGTTATAATATCATGTCTATCCGATTTGCGTTTCGTTTTACGTATTTTCGGATTTTATTTTTAACCGACTCCCAAAAAGGAGGAGGTTTTCAATTCGACTGTATGTTTTTTTTTATGTAGTTATGTTACGCAATTACTCCGCCAATTCTGAATCGATTTTAATGATTCTTTATTTGTTTTGTAGATCATACTTTATACGTGGTCCCATATAAATTTTATCAAAATCGGTCAAGCAGTTTTTAAAACGTCAACAAAAGCCTAAAAATTGTTTGATGATGGATGACGAATTACAGGTAGGAAGTCGGTTTTTAAGATTAGCTTTTTATATTTTGATCGTAATTTATTCAAAAAACATCTTTGGTAAAAAAGTAGTATTTTAGTCAATTGGTCACCTTTCATATGAATGGCCTGGAGGGCTATTCCTAAACGTGAGATGAGATGAGATTTTATCTTGGTCACTCTCACACCTATGACGTTTCAAACGAGAGCAACAAGGACGAAAAAAGGTGAGATGAAAATCTCAAATCTCTGCATATCTACCTCTGCATCCCTGAGCATCAGCTAGCCAGTTTATTAAATGTTACACGCTACGGCTGAATATCATTCAGGAAGCTAGTTGAACGGCGCCGTTTAGTGAAAAGGCTAGGCTGTTAATTTAACAGCTGATTAGGCAAGTTGGCTGCGACATATTTATGAACTTACTTTTTAACTATTTATAAAATATTTTTCTCCAATAATCTACCTACCAAAAATAACTCCTGAAACTACTGACCAATTTACGCAAAAATGTTTTCATTGATCGATAATGAATGCAGCCCGGTGTACGGCCACAGGCTCGCTCGCTGTCACATTTGGGACTGAATATCGTCCGGCGAAGTGTGGGTGTTGTATTACACCTTATCCAGCCCCCGCAGGGAAAGGCTGCCCCGGTGGCTCAGTTGGTAGTGAACCTGCCTTCTGAGCTTGGGGGCGTGGGTTCGATTACCACCTAGGGCAAACATTGATGTGATGAACATTTGTGTTTGTTCTATGTCTGGGTGTATTCTATCTATTGAAGTATGTATGTGTTTAAAAATATCGAAGGATCCATAATAAAATTGTAAAAATAGTTTTTTAAACTTTGTATGGAACAATAAAAGTTTGATTTGGATTTTGTCATTTGATTGATTATGGCAAATTCTTCAAAATGTTATACAGATTGGATTTTGTCATTTGATTGATTAAGTATGGCAAATTCTTCAAAATGTTATACAGATACACACTTTTGAATATAACTACACCTCAAACCAGCACGTTGTATATATCAGTCTCTAATGGCAGCCATAGTACAAACTTTGCTTAGTTTTGGGGTCAGGCGACCGTGTGTGGAAGTGTCCTAAATTTATTTATTTATATGTTATGATCGATAAAACCCATTATTGCAAACTCGTGGCGAAAAGCAAATCATTATCACGCTAGAGCGCCTCAGACGGCATACTCTTGTAACTAGGTCGATATCCACTTGAGTCGAGCGACCGATGGTACCCCCTCCAATCGAGCGACCGTCAATGGTACCCCTTCAAGCGAAAAAGGACTCGTCAGCTTTATTTGACGCTGAAACTTGAAGACTTCAAGAATGTTTTTGGGATGCCACTCGATATGTTGGGCCAGGGTGTAAAGAAAGGTTAAGCATGAGATATAGGGAATGTCGGCTTGTCGGCCGACGCAATCGTGATGAGAAAAGTTTGTACGCAAGTACGCGATACGAGATTTGAATATGGTCAGGAATGAAGTCGACATCCTTTTTTTCGTCTTTTTTCTTTTTAGCTACCGATGCTAAAACGACAGGGTGTTATAAGCTTGACGTGTCTCTGTGTATTTGTTGGGTGTGTGGTGTGTGTGTGTGTGTTTTGTGTAGGTGTGGGTGTGTGTGTGTGTGTGTGTGTGTGGTATCGTAGACCCCGAATCTTAGACCGCCTAACCAACCGAACAAATAACCTGATTTTAATTTTGTGGTTTTTATTTGTTTGGAAGGTGAATTAGTGTTCTATGTTTGATGAATATCTGTGTCGGGGTTTTTTTTCAGGGTCAGGCACACACAGTTTAAATGCGAAAGTTTGAATGGGTGGGTAGGTAGATATTCGTTGCTCAACCACGCCAGATCGGCTTAATGGATCTAGATGAAATTTGGCTCAGATAGCTAAAATAGATTTGAGTCTGAAATATTGCCTAATATACTTATAAACCGCGAAATGCAGGTTATACTAATCTGTGTTTTATGTATGTGTGATTTCCACCCGCCGAAGTTAACAACTTTTAAGAAAACCAGCTTATTAAATTCGAAAAAAAAAACAAGTCCAACAAAAAAAAAGTCTAAGTAAATAGTAGGTAAATAGTCATAGTTATACAAAATTGCTAATACACAATAGATAAATATTTTTTTTGTAGCAAAAACAAAAAAGGTACAAAATTAAAAAAATACACAACTTAAAAAAAAACAGTTTTTGCCACAAACCGGTCTCAACTCAGCAAAATGCCGGCTGCTGTAGACAACCGGCGCTGGTCTTCCGTTGGACCCGGCAGGTGAAGTCGCGTAATCAACTCTTTTGATGACTGGTAGTTTTTTTTTTTTTTTTCTGCCTATGTGCTTCTGTTCTCCAAGTTGTTTACTTTGACCGATAATACAATGGCTCCAAACATTGCAACAGTAGGTACTTACACTCGTTTGTAATACATTGTAAGTACACAGAGTGCTTAAGGGTCCGTCGACCAATTTAGACTAGCTTCGCATTGGCTGAAGGTTTCCTGTTTCCATTTCGTCTAAAGAGAGACGACAAGAAACAGAGCAAGTCAAGGTACTGACGAACCTAAAGTTATCTACCGAGTGACAAATTGCAATCTCAATCATTTTTATGACATTTGCACTTATCTAATCATTTTAAAATAACTAAGAATTTCCTTTGTATTATGGATTTATTTAGAAGCTTATAAATGTAGTCAACTTTTCAATTTAACGGGATTTTTGATTTATTTTGTCTATCTATTAAATAAATCAGTCAAAATTACAATTAACCTTACAAGTGCGGATATTTTTCATTGATAGGTGTATTTTCTTTTAAGGACACTTTTAAAAAAAAATAGAGAAAGACGTAAAAACATAAATCGTAACGTAAACGTAAAAACATAAAGACGGAGATATAGTTTATTTTAAAAGCGATGACAGCCTAGTTGGAGAAGGCCTGCCTCTCAAGCCAGAGGGAGCGGGTTCGAACCCAGCCGACGGCGCCCACCAATTTGGTCATTGTGTGAACATATGTGCGTATTGTATGCCATTTGCTACATGACTGAAGCCCGGTGTGTCGCGACAGGCTCGCCCCCTGTCACATTTGGGACCAAATATCGTCCAGCGAAGTGTGGGTGTTGTATTACACCTCTGCCAGCCTCCTCGGGGGAAAGACGTGACGATCATAGTTTATTTAATTGTATGCCAAATTTCATCAAAATCTGACGAATAGTTTCCCAGAAATTCGACAAGATAGATAGATAAACTCTTTATTGTTCACACCACAAATAACAAAACAACAAGAGAAAAATTATAATAAAACTTATTATTTAGTGTAACAACTGGCGGCCTTGCCACTATAAGCGATCTCTTCCATGCAAGCGCGTTTGTATGGAAATTTCTCAGCATCGCGGAACCCTTACAAAAGAACAAGAAGTGTAAGAAACAACGACTTATCAACGTCTTTGTTCACACCAAGTCGTAATGCATGTTTACAAGTTGTCAGAAAGTTCTAAAGATTTCTTATCTACAAGGACTGGTAATCCTATCCTACTAATATTATAAACGCGAAAGTTTGTATGTATAGACTTTTGCATTTATAACATTACGTTAGGAAGAATTAGGATACCAAAAAATAGCTGTTTCACCCGCGCTTACAAAGTATCCTATGTGCTATTCTAGACTATAATCTATCTCTGTGCTAAATTTCATCCAGATTTGTTCAGCCGTTCTGGCGTGAAAGAGTAACAAAATCCATCCATTCTTACAAACTTTCGCGTTTATAATATTAGTAAAGTAAAGTAATACTAGCTGTTGCCCACAACTTTGTTCGCGTTTGTTTAAACAACAGTATCCATAAACCCTCCTCGTGAAATGCTGTAACTAATTTTCAAATTATATTATGAATAATAATCCGTTACCAAAGAGATCATCAGAGTCAAACATAAAAAAAAATACTGGCTGGTCTTGAGCGGAGTTTTAATTTTAGTTGTAAGTGGTTATTTTAGTACCAACCACTTACTATTATGTGACGTTGTCTGACGCAATAGGCAAGCGGCGCGATATTTTTTTATTAATTTACAGAATTTCATGACAAAAAGATTTATTTATTCAGAAAAAAGTGTCCAAAAACCTTCCTTGTGACATTATGCAATTATTTATCAAATCTCATCACGATACGTTCAGCCGTTTAGCCGTGAAAAGCCTACAAACAGACAGACAGCCAGAGTTACTTTCGATTTCATATTAAGTAAGGATAAGGATACTATGCCAAAAAGATAAAAAAAAATAGTCAAACTTGGCTCTTTTTTAGCTAGCTTTCCGAAAAAGTTGGCTAACGAAAAGTTAGGCTATTACTTCGATTTTTTTTACTAAACGGCAATTTTCTAGCCAAAGTTTCCAACATAAGGCAAAGCTTGATAGTTGGAAACTTTTCGCGAAAGAAACCGTTGAAATAACAGTTTTTATTAAGGCTAGCGCCCTGCGATTTTGCTGAAATATTTTTTTGGAATATAAGGTACCCGAATGTTCTTTTCAGTACCCCTGTACCTAGACCTGTACAACGTGTATTCAAAATTGTATGTTGATCGGTTGAAGAGTGGAAGTACAACAAACAAACGAACAAACAAACTCACTTTCGCATTTATATACCGAGCAAGCGTTCGCGAGCGAAGCGTCTGCGCTTCAGCTTTGACAAAAATGCTTTTGTAAGTCCGAATTCTGTCTGGATGTTTGTCTTCGTCTACATGTCCCATTTCTTAACCGATTCTCTCGAAATTTTGTGAGTTATAGTAGGTATGATTATCAAACTTGCTCACAAAAATTCACGAGAATCGATCGAGGAATGTGACCTGTAAGGGACGGGACAGACACCGATCGCGAGGTCTCCAGCTCACAAAGTCACTAATAAAATTAATTAGGATTAGGATAGATAGGTAGATAAACACTTTATTGTTCACACCAGAAATAACAACAAAAAAAGAACAGAAAAATCTTAAACTGTAGTGTAAGTACTGGCGGCCTTATCACTAAGAGCGATCTCGTCCAGGCAACCTTAGGATGGAGAGGATACTTATGAAAGAGCATGGGACATGGGTGTGCAAAAATTAACAAAAATATAAGTGTTGATAGGACTCGTATATTATGTTAAAAATACTACCAAAACGAAATTAAATTCTAAATCTTCTTCACTCATTACAGTTTGCTATCAGCACTTAACTTTACATTAAATCTAAACAGAGCATGTTTTTTTTCAATTTAGCAGACTGTTGAGATTACGAGTCGCGTCTGTTTTACATCATATATTGAAATAAATGGGAGTCTGTAAGCGCTTTTATGAAAATATTGCTCGAGAAATGAACAACGCTTAAGAAAAGTAGGTCTGGTACTGGCTTTACTGTCTGTAGGCCATTTGCAGAAATATTTTTGCTAACTCTGAGATAACGCATCTGGGATAGTTGATTGAATCATTACTTTGATGAAGTTCACTACTTGGTACTAGGTTTACTACTTGGTGTACTTAATGTGACGTTCAAGCGGAATAATATTAAGTAGATACAAGCTGCGCCCCGCGATTTCACCCGCGGTTAAAAAGTATCCTATGTGCTATTCTAGACAATAATCTATCTCTGTGCCAAATTTCGTCTAGATCTGTTCAGCCGTTCTGGCGTGAAAAAGTAACAAACGTCCATCCATCCATCCATTCTTACAAACTTTCGCGTTTATAATATTAGTAGGATTTGTAATTTTTTAATTAATTATTAATTTTCTTCAGGAAACATAACAGTTCTAAAAAAAAACTATCGAAATTTAACAATGCTATAACTATGCACCAATTACACATTTCCGCATACTAAGAAACAGTATTACATATGTAAGGTTAAGGTTCTGAGGGCAGTCAATAGAGACCTTGAGGGTCGGCAACGTACTCGTATCTGTGGTGCCCTAAGTATTACAAGTACAGGCGAC
Organism: Peribatodes rhomboidaria; assembly: GCA_911728515.1. Lineage (NCBI taxonomy): Eukaryota > Metazoa > Arthropoda > Insecta > Lepidoptera > Geometridae > Peribatodes > Peribatodes rhomboidaria. Next base: position 9,387,566 of record OU452190.1, read on the forward strand.
GGTGATCTCTTACCATCAGATGGCCCGTTAGCTTGTGTATCACCTACATCATAAGAAAAAAAACAGGTAAATTGTCTTACGCCAACCAGAGTTAGTTACCTTAAGTTAATACCATAATAGATTGACAATTATAACTCTTGATGGCGAAAGACGATTTAGCTGTCCAACCTCTGATGATCAGCTAACTTCGAGTTAAAAAGATAACCCGAGCTTCTGTAATTGGCCCAATATAACCCTGGGTTTAATAATTTAACTTCGTATCTTCTGCAACTGGCTCTCACAGTCTTAATGAAAATGTTTGTTGACAAGTTTGATTTATTTAAAAACATTAGCATTTGAAGGACAAGTGTTTTGAAATATCCATCACTAACCATTTTTACCTCTTTTTATCCGTCTGCGCAAGAAGGAGGGTCATATTTTTCGAGTGTTTGTACATGTACATGTATGTTAGTACTAGATGCGCCCCGCGGTTTCACCCCCGGTTAAAAAGTATCCTATGTGCTATTCTAGACTATAATCTATCTCTGTGCCAAATTTCATCCGGATCTGTTCAGCCGTTCTGGCGTGAAAGAGTAACAAACACCCATCCATCCATCCATCCATCCATCCATACATACAAACTTTCGCGTTTATAATATTAGTAGGATGTGTGTATGTACTCGTATGAGGTTTCTTTGGCACGCCCGACAGTCTAAACAGCATGATGTATTTCGACATGTGAGGTGTCATTTAAAACGTCTTGATAGTGGAAGTGACACAGGGTACAATATTTTGCAGTCGGGTTTTTTGTTTTTCCTTAAATAATGTTACTTGTTATACTTTTGGTGCTAAAAACTACACTACAACTTAATTAGCGGCGAGAAGCGGATGTATAGTAAATTTAAGATAGTTTTTCGTTGGGTAATAGCGAGTGTACCTACGCCGAGCGAGGATTATCTTCTCGCTGAGCGATACTATCGCTAGTTTATGGCTCTACTCGCTACTTGCTTATCGCCAGCGGTTGGACAGCTGCCTTAGTAATGCTCATACAGCTTCAAAGCTTGTCCTAAAGCATTAAAATACCTAAGCATTTAAAATCTGGACCCGTGTTGTACCAATATCAAGCACTGGTTGTTTTAACATCCTAAATAATATTATAAATGCGAAAGTGAGTTTGTTCGTTTGTTTGTAACGCTTTCACGTCTCAACCACTCAACCAATCGCCTTGAAATTTTGCATACATGTTGTCTGGGGTACAGAAAAGGTCATAGGGTACTTTTTATCTCGAAAAAATAAAACGTTCCTGTGGGACCGAGGGTGAAACCGCGGGGCGCAGCTAGTAACATTTACTTATTATTTTTATTAACGACAAGCGACGACGGTTAATAAGTATCCTATATGCTATTCTAGACTATAATCTATCTCTGTGCCAAATTTCACCCAGATTTGTTCAGCCGTTCTGTCGTGAAAGAGTAACAAACATCCATCCATCCATCCGTCCATTCTTACAAACTTTCGCGTTTATAATATTAGTAGGATTACTCATAATTAAAACTTTTGCTACTGAAATGCCCCTCAGTTTCTTGCCTGGTCTTCTGAGTATTGGCTCTTTTTCTGAACTTTTTTTTGTTTTTATATCTCTGCACCTCTATAATGAGTTTTGATACTTACGAAAACTTTTTTCGTTTTTGGGTGGCTCCAAACATTTCAATAAACTAGATAGGGAACTAGTTTAAATATATAGAGCCAAACGTAAACGAAAAAAGTTTTTGTTAACTATTAAACCTCGTGCTAAGCCCTCTAACGTTCGTAAGTGTATTTTCGATACCCAATTAATTGAATAAAGACATTTCCGACTTTGACTCTGACTTTGAACAATTTTAACCAAAAATAGTCTTTTTTTATTTATATTTATGATTAAATGGGCCCACGTTTGACCACAACACACCTGATTGAAAGTAACGATGCGGTCTAAGATGGAGCACGCTTGCCCATGAGTCATCTTAAAGCCAAAACGGAATCAACAGTTCTTTGCGCAGAAGTTCAAATTTTCCACGAAATAAATTACCAAAACTTCCACCTGTGTAATTTACATTTTCATTGAATTTACAAATTCTTTTACGGTTTTAATATAGCACAAAGTCAACCATAAAGTTCTTCGTCACTTCGTTCGTGTTATATATATCTATCAACTATTTGCAGAAATTTGGACAGACCTCGCTCATAAATATTCAGTTTTATTGAGTAGTCTCAAATTTATGATATTTCGTGACACAGATGTGATGAAAAATGTTTCTCTTCGGGAATTTTTGATAATGACTATAGCGGCATCTGCAGTCTCCTACAAAAATATCTAGTTATGCTTTACGAGAATAAAAATGTATTTTCTTTATGCTGTACGCAATTTTGGGATAATTTATTAAGTTTTATGCAATGTGCTTTTTGCAAATTTTAAACTCCTAACGAAAAATAGACCACGGCTAAGTTTAACATGACTGTGTGTCTATTTGTCTGTGACATTGTAACTTGCAAACAGATAAACCAATTTTGTTTTTTTTTGTCTGATGCTGCGTTCAGACGCGCGGCGTACAGCCCGGCAGGCAGCCTGGAGTGCAGGCTGGCGCGCGCGGCGCTCCAAGCAAGCTGTTTACACGCACAAGGGCGTGTCAGTAGTGCAAGCCATTACAAGCTCTCCGCGAGCGAACAAGCGCGTGTGAACAGACACACGAGCGCATGCACATTCATCCTTTGAAATGTGTCGAAGAATCGACAGTGGGTCCGATCGGCAGCATTCACTAGCACGAGCACGGGCGCGAGCACAAGCAGCCTGTTCACTTGCTGGCGCCCGTTCCCGCGCCCGTTAAATGTCGCTTTGAACGCGAGAGTCTGACCGCAGCATGAAGGTTCGAGAAATCGAGAGTATTCTTATTATTAGCTACTAACGGAGTTTTTTTTAATTTTAAAATGTATCCTGAGTTCTGTTTTAATATTTTGGGACCACACACGTTATATTGAGTCGGACACTCCGACTAACGTCCCGATCGCATCCGATGATGACCAACTGTAACTCCGTGACTCTTATTTATTCCATTTTTATTCGAATTTGAATAAATAGGTCGAGAAGATTGACTTGTTTTGCTCAAATTTGAATATCAAAATGGTTTATTGAAATGAACTAAGTATTAGACTACGAAACATGATATAGAGTGGATTATGAGGCATCAAACATATTTTTTCAAAACATCTTGACTTAATTTGTTCGAAAAGAATTTAAAAATGTTATTAGAATGAACTACTAGCCTACAAATATACTAGTGGCCTCGCGGCCAACGTCTACAGGTGTTTTTCAAAAAAAAACATATCTCTGTCATTTTGAAAAATTTCAATAAACTGACACGACAAAAAAAAATTGCATAATTATTGAACCTACTCACAAAATTTCAAGAGAATCGGTTACAAAATGCAACCTTTAAAAGAAGACAAAGATCTGGACATAGATCCAGACCGAATTCGGTCATACGAAAGCATTTTCGTCAAAGCTTTTTAATTTTATTTTTATTCATTTTTGACATTTTAATTTTAACTTCATGATAATTACAATTTGATAGTTAAAGCCTCATTTTAATTCAATTTTAATTTCATTGATTTAATTTTAAATTATTACGACGTTAAAAAATAAAGTTTTGAAATAAAGAAAGTTTGAATTTGAACTTGAAGCATAGACGCTTCGCTTGCTAGCGCTCGCTCGATTAAGAATGGATTAATGAGAAATTAAAGCATTCGCAAGATATCATCAGACAAATATACCAAAACACATACACACTCACTCACTCACGCACTCACTCACTCACTTACTCACTCACTCACTCACTCACTCACTCACTCACTCACTCACTCACTCACACACTCACTCACTCACTCACTCACTCACTCACTCACTCACTCACACACTCACTCACACAAACCTAGAAACTAGTTTAGTCTACAATAATAATATTATATCCGCATATCCAATAGCCGCACTACCATTCATTATCTATCTGTATTCGCATAAACGTTGGTCCCTGCGATACAGGTCTCCTAGTGCAGGGCCACAAGCAACTTTGTAACCATTTCCGTTTGTAAGTAAGCTTTAAGTACATAAAACTTTCATAAGGTTAATTGTAATTGTCTTTTTTGAAATAAATTATTTGTATTTGTTGTATTTGTATTATCCTGGACTCTCCTTCGCGCCGCTCCGTCAATTTACACGATAAACGAAAAGTCTGAAACGTATACATTAAATGATCAAAATAGACTACGGATGCACTGAAATTGCTCCGACGATCATGAAATTTATAGACAGGCTTGGATTTGTTAATTTGTTATTATATCGAGATATTAGCGTCTTTAAAAAGAGATGAAGCAAGGCAGATGTATTTTTAATGGCGCCCTCGGTTTCACCCACCATACTACAGACTAGTATACATTTGAAATTTAAAAAACTCCTTTTTTCATCTAACATATATAATGACACTCCCGACTAATTCACCTTTCAACCAAAAAAATATACATCCTACTAATATTATAAACGCGAAAGTTTGTAAGAATGGATGGATGGATGGATGGATGGATGTTTGTTACTCTTTCACGTCAGAACCGCTGAACAGATCTGGATGAAATTTGGCACAGAGATAGATAGATAGCACATAGGATACTTTTTAACCGCGGGTGAAACCGCGGGGCGCAGCTAGTATAACTATATAACAAACGAACGAACAAACAAAACACTTTTTATAATATAAGAAGATAGGATTAAGATCAATAGCATACCTATAAGCAACCGCACTCGCGGTTAAAACATATTTTATGTTCTATTCCAGACCACAATCTATGTCTATGCCAAATTTCATCCAGATCTGCTCAGCTATTTTGCCGTTATTAAGTTACAAACATCCATCTATTCAAACTTTCGCATAAATGATATTAGTGTAGTTGTTTTGCGTCAATCGCAGTACGCAACGCAAAAAAAAAATACCAAAACAAAAGTATACTTTAATGTTCTAGAATAAAAAAAGGAAGTTTTTTAAGGCTCACCGCACTTAAAGCATTAACGAAATCCAAGGCCAAGGCCAAGGCTTTCTTTGAAGTCTTGCACGAAATGTATAAAATGTAATCTAAATTCTCACTCTTCACGCATTTCATAAATCTCTTTGGGTCACAAGAAACCCAAGTAAAGTATAACGGACCCTTGATAAAGAGTTTACGTAAAAAGAGGTTGCTGTAAAGCAGTACGCTAACTTTCAACGAGCTTAAGGGGCAAGACAGACAGGACGTAAGACGCAGACGAGACGCGGACGGGACGTTGACGCGGCGTTTCTTCACTGTGCTTTTATAGAAAACTAGCTGTCACCCCGCGACTTCGTTCGCGTTTTGAGCTATCCTATCTCTCAAGTTGTATCGAACTGCACATGGTGTGCGAATTTTATTATAATCGGTTAAGTGGTTTAGGAGTTCATTGAGGACAAACATTGTGACACGAGATTTATAAATATTAAGAAGATTATTAAGAAAGATGTATAGAAGCGACGCAACACGTACAGAGAAGACGAGGTGGAGACAAGTCGCGGACGTGATGCTTCTAGTTTTGTATGAAGATGACTTGTCTCTGTTCCGTCCGTGTTTCGTCCTACGTCTTTTCTGTCTAGCCAGCGTCTAAAGGTTAACGCGAACGATTCATTTTTGTCACTCCATAAACTCTCCCGAGAGTGAAGAGATAAATGCATGCACGTCCCACGAGTTAGAGCAAGAAAAAAGAACTTTCCGCTTCACTGAAAGCTAAATGACGAAAATCGTCGGACGAGGGTTGCCTCTCAAGCCAGATAGAGCAGGTTCGGACCCAGCAGAAGGCATTTGTTCATTGTGTGAACATAATTATATGCATATTTACCATCTGCTTCATAACTGGAGCCCGGTGTATGGTGCGACAGACTCGCCCCTAGCCACATTGGGACAGGGACTGAATATCGTCCGGCGAAGTCTGCGTGTAGTAAACCTCTGCCAGCCCTTTTGGGTAAAAGTTGTGACGATATTAATAAAAGCTGAAAGACTGCGTTGACTCTTATACACTCTTACGCATTATAGATTCTACATGTATTCTCCTAAGAGCTGGGTTTTTCACCTCTACTTATTTACGCGTAAACGACAAAAAATTGCGTTAATTATCGTCTAATCAATAAAGCGTTTTTCACCAACCTTTTTAAACAATGTTTATAGTCAATTTTAAGTTAATCTTAATGTATATAAATTACGTGTCACGTTGTTTGTCCGCTATAGACTCCTAAACTACTTAACCGATTTCAATCAAATTTGCACACCGTGTGCAGTTCGATCTAACTTAACAGATAGGATAGCTCACATATATATATATATATATATATATATATATATATATATAAATAATAAACGCGAACGAAGTCGCGGGGTGACAGCCAATCATTTTAAGTTAAATTGTAATTTTTTTGAAGCATATAATCCATGCACGTCGACCTTATTCCACTTCTCTGATTGTACAATTCTGGAACGCCTACTTTCTTGAAAATCTATTTCCCAATCATTTTTTTCATAATAATTTAGATATCTATCTTAATCTATAAAAATCTGCGTGTGTGTGCAACATACGGGTGTAAAAGCCAAAACGACTAGAACTATTTTGATGACATTTTGTTGGTAGCTAACTAATATCCTGTATTAATACACAGGCTACTTTTGAACCGCGTCTTACACCGCGGGGCGTAGCAAACCACACTAATCACTACATAGTATAAAACAAAGTCGCTTTCTCTGTCCCTATGTCCCTTTGTATGCTTAAATCTTTAAACTACGCAACGGATTTTGATGCGGTTTTTTTTAATAGATAGAGTGATTCAAGAGGAAGGTTTATATGTATAACAACATCCATTAAATAGTGGAGAAATACTGTTATTTTCGAGGTTTCTAATTTAATGTAATTTTTTCAGTGAGTGACATAGGCTATTTATGTATGTATGTTACACCCGTGCGAAGCCAGAGCGGACCGCTATGTTTTTATATACAACGTTCACAGTTTTTCTGTAGTGTATTTAGTATCAGCATTGCACCCGTGCGAAGCCGGGGTGAGTCGCTAGTAATATTATAAAATCGAAAGTAACTCTGTCTGTCTGTTTGTAGGTTTGTCACGGCTGAATGGATCTTGATGCAATTTGATAATTAGTTACAATATATTATATCTAGGAAGGTTTTTGGATACTATTTTCTGAATAAACGTGAACAAAGTTGCAGCTAGAAATAATATAAAATGGGTTGGCAGTGACTGATGAAGGACAAACAGCCGAGCCTAGTACAAAGTATTCACTCAAAACAGCAATTAGTTGTCAAAGGCAGTTTTGACGTGACAACGTCTTATAATTCGATAGAGCCGGCTGCACGCACGAAAAATCGCGGCGTTACCTCGCTCTGAGGCGTTCCATGCAAGGCTTGAAGTGCAAGCGAGAGCGCGGAACGAGCGACAAAGAAGCACAATCGGCCTTTGCGTTCGGCAGCGTTCGACATCCGTCTCTCTCCTACTTGAGTGAGCACGTTGTCACGTTCAACTATCGTCAGTAAACCGACTTTACAGAAAACCAATTTAATTAAACAATTAAGAATAATGACAGAGCGATCGTTAGTGAGCGAAGCGTCTCTGCTTCGGCTTCGACAAAAATGCTTTCGTATGTCTGAATTATGCCCGGACTAAAATGTTTTCATTTAAATCACTCCTCCGTAATTTAAAAAAAAAAAACAAAAACTGACTCGGCAAAAATAAACTCTACGATTACACAGTTTTTTTTTTTTTGCTGAGTCAGTTTTTAGAGTTTTTTTTTTTCGATAAATATCAAACGTGCTCACAAAATTTCACGAAAATTGGTTTAGGAATGTGACCTGTAGAGGAAGACAGACGTTGACCGCGAGTTCTCCAACTCACAGAGCCAAGAAGTACCTACCTACCTAGAAGCTTTAATTTGACTTGCTGCTTTTCACTGCATATACAATAAGAAACACACGCACACACACACACACACACACACTGACGCACTCACAGTTTGCACACACATAGTACATACGCCTACTTTAAAAAAAAAATGAAGGAATGTAGTCACCTACAGCACAAGAATATTTATGTTCTTAGTGTAGGTGCTACGAGACAACTACTAATGTTACCCTTATATTTTTAAGATTTATCTATAAGTAAAATTTGTAAGCTTTTCATAAATAAAATAAATTTGAATTTGAATTTGATAATTAAGTTAGGCCAAATATTGGAGGCCGCGAAAGAGTCCAAAAGCGTCCCCGTAGCCCCGACATTTTGTGCTGAGGTGCAACACCCTTGGGTTTAGTGGGTTGGCCGTCAGTGGCGGGGGTCCCACATAAGCACTCTGTGCCCGCACCCGGCTGTAGGTGGACTCCATAAGGGGTTTTCCCAACGTAAAAAAAGGACAAATCTTTGAAGCTAAATTAAGACAACTTTCAGACGTCCGATTTGATTCAAATTTGGTATACCTTTACTTTCGTATCTTTGGTGTATCTACGTGGGGTAGACTGTGTTTGGGCTCATTTTGATCAGCTTACAGTTTTGCTAATAACTTCATCATCATCCCCATCATTAGTCAGATACGCACTTCTTAAAAGTTTGTTTTGTAAATACATCTAGCAACAAAAAGAAGCTCATTTTTTTAGATAGACAATTTTTTTGTTGTCCATCAAATGTCTAAACCTACGCAACTGCTAACATTTCCAAGCAAAAAAGCGAAAAGCAACCCGAGCACTAGTCGTAAATTGTGTGTGTGGCTTATGGAAATAAGTGACATTGTGTGTGAGGGCTTACAGCCACGCGAGCTTCGGGCTCGTACTAACTATAATTCAATCTGCGGCCCGAAGCTTGTTTGGTTGCGATATGCCTTTGATGTATGAACGCCGGCTAGGAACACACGGGGCGATTTTTAGTCGGGCACGTGGCTTTGAAAAAAATGAAAAAAATTGAATCAGGTGGCCTACCCATACCTTATTGCCATGATCGTTTTGTTTTCTGCGCTGCGCGAACGCAAGCGTTTCGCCGCGCAATAAGGTCTAAGATAGCGTGGCGTCGAAAACAAAACTTAATCATCATGGCAATTAAGATGTCATGGTAGGCCTCTTGAACTCACGAGGCGATTGCGCCTTCGGCGGCCTCGGTTGCTCGTGGCATCCGCCATGGTTACCAAGCGACATGCGGTCAACCGCGTGCTTGGCGGCTGTTGTCGTCGCATCGCCGAGAGCTTTCCGGGTCAGTTCAACCGCTATATCCTGTGGTATCGTGAGCTTAAGAGTCCCGCTACGCTCTGAAATTTCCATACAAACGCGCTTCTCAAAATTCTTGAAATCCATTTGTCAGATTATGATGAATCAAGTACAATTTTTGAATGAGTACAATTTTTTTTTATTTTTTTTTATTTCATGAAATAAATAAAATTAAAATAAATGTAAATATAATGAACTATATCTCCGCCCCTATGTTCTAGGTTTTTTTAAAAAAACGTCTTCAAGAGAAAATAGAGCTATGAAAAATATCCGCAATTTTAAGGGGTCACTTTTGACTGATTTATTCAATAGATAGACAAAGCAAATCAAAAATGTCTTTACATAGGGAGGTTGTCTACATCATTAGCTTTTAAATGAATCCATAATACAAGAGAAATTCTTAGATATTTAAGAATGATTACAGAAGTGCAAAAATCATAAAAAAAAATTAAATTATACCTACTTTGTCACTCTGTAGGTAACTTTAGAGGCTCGTCAGTATCTTTACTTGCTCTCTTCACTCGTCATCTTCTCCTAGACGAAATGGTTATGCAAAACCTTAAGCCATTGCGAAGTTAGTCTAAATTTGTCGCCGAACTCTTAAAGATTATTAGTCATTGGATTGGCTCGGATCTCCTCAACCTGGTGGTCAACTTGCGGCCAACGGGTGGTCCACTGGTGAACGCCGTGTGATCAACCAGTGAGCCTCGAGTGGTCAATCAATTTCGAAGTAGTCTGTCAACGATTGTCACTTGTTCTCGCGTGAACCACTCGCTGGCGGTGGTTGGTCACCAAATGGGCTACTTACGCCGCGACGATCCGGAGCTGATGCAGTGGGAGCATATCCATAGAAGCTCATATGAAGAATACCTAACCGCACGAGGGAAGGCGGTGTGCGTTTGATCCCAGGTGGCTGTAATATGTAAAAAAAAATCCATTAAATAGTGGAAAAATAGTGTTATTTTTGTGGTTTCTAATGTGATGTCGTTAATTATCATTATTTTCCGCTTACATTGCAAACGCAGAACCCTTAGAAATAAATAAAAAAAATAAAAAATAAAAAAAACCCTTAAATACTTAGTACATTATTTGTACACATTGAAAAGGTCTACAGAAAACTCCGCGATGGTATATGTCTATCTCTTATGGATATCCCACAATAACATTTTTTGTTTATACCCGTGCGAAGCCAGAGTGGGCCGCTATGTTTTTATATAGGTATAACGTTCACAGTTTTTCTGTAAGTAGTGTTTAGTAGTTTTTAGTATCAGCATTGCACCCGTGCGAAGCCGGGGCGGGTCGCTAGTAATTGATAACCTGTAAAATGATACAGCGGTCCTGCAATCGCAGCGTGCGCGGGCCGAAACCGCTCCGTAAATTCCGTATAGCTCGAAGTAAACACTGTGAATATGGAATGGATGCATGTTGAATATTGATTAAAGTGAAGGTATAACACATTTTTGCACGAGATTCATGACAGTGCTGCTATGTAGACATATCCATATTTTGTTACTAGGGTTAGCTAGACACCTTTGTTATAAAACTAATTGTTTGTTTGAAACATTTTTCTTCAACGTTGCCAGGGTAGGTGGACTGAAGCTAGTTTTATTTTTTGTGTTTTATGTTTGGTTTCAGTTATCATTGTTTTTCGTGACTACACGCCGTTTATTTGGAGTCCACACACCAAAGCAAGTCCACCGACATAGCCCGCCGATATGGTTACTCTAGAATATGGCCGCCGACGTCAAATAGTCCCATTCCGGACAGTGTCGGAAAATCTTGTGTCTTGGGTCAAGTACAAGAACCAAATTTGCCGTTGATATCGTGTCGGCGACTGTCGGCGATTTTGATGTGTAAGCTCCTTTAACTTGCACGTCAATAAGTACAGACGCAAGTTAACTTGCCGTTCTAGCGAGTTTAGTTGTTATGCGCGTTTGACGTTTTGACGTTTGGATTTGCATGACATCTAAATGGCAAGTTAACTCACTACATTGTGCTTATTTAACGTGTAAATCAACTATTAGATAGCTTTAGCGTTTTTTATAGGTATTTAAAAGTTTTTTTTTTTTAATTTTCTTTCTTAAATAACAACACCTACAGATGTTCCAAACAAACAATTTGAATAAAACAAAATCCCACGAGACTGTTATTACATCTCCCCTAAAATAACAAGTAAAGTCATTTCCTCCAGAGTAAAAAAAAGCCTAACATGGCCCCAAACAACATTTTAATACCACATCACAAACTGTACGGAACCCTAAACTTTTTGACAAGGGTCTTTAAATTTTGATGGTTTTTAGGACCCTCCTAATGGCTTTTTGGCAGCAGTCAGTATTGCAAAACAGATTTGCTAAAATTATAGGAAGGTGTGGAAAAGTATATTAAGAGTCCGGCGACCACTTTAGACTAACTTCGCATTGGCTTAAGGTTTTCTATAGCCATTTCGTCTAGAAGAAGATTACGAGCGAAGAGAGCGAGTAATGATACTGACGAGCCTCTAGAGTTACCTATAGAGTGACAAAGTGCAATTTAATTTTTTTTTATGATTTTTAGCAATCATTCTTAAATAACTAAGAATTTCCCTTGTATTATGGACTCATTTAAAAGCTAATGATGTAGACAACCTCCCTATGGAAAGGGATTTTTGATTTGTCTATCTATTGAATAAATCAGTCAAAAGTGACCCCTTACAAATGCGGTATTTTTTCATACCTCTATTTTCTTAGAATCAATTAGAAGAATCTCGCTCGGAAGGTTGGACTTGCCATCAAAGCAAAGTCGAAGTATGGTCTGCGAATCTCGCCGTAAGAGTTATTCTACCTATACTCAGCCACTCATCCCCCAAACGATATAATAATAGATTGAAACGCTAAATTCTCTTTTGATGGGCTATCATAAACGATTCCCAGCCGAGAATCGGGCGTAAGTCTAAATATTTAGATGTTAAGGCAAAGAATTCCGGCCAAAGTAACGTACGGTGCTTCTGATAAACAAAATCCCACCTGCCTCAATCGAATCGCTCTGTTCAATTTTTAGCCGACAATGGATAACCAAGACTTTTCCTTGATGAAAAATTTGAGAATTCCTTCGCATCTCATCTCTCTCTCCCTTCTCATTAATTAAATAGAGGAAACTTAAGGCTAGATAGATAAACACTTTATTGTTCACACTAGAAATAACAAAACAAAAGAACAGAAAAAACTTTAACTTTAGTGTAACAACTGGCGGCCTTATTACTAAGAGCGATCTGTTCCAGGCAACCTTAGGTTGGAGAGGATACGTATGAAAGAGTATGGGATAGGGTGTGCAAAAATTAACAAAAGTACAAATTTATATTTTGAATTAACAAAAATAAGAGTGTTATACTCGAAACACCTACTTAAACGATTTGAATTATACTTACATAAACATATGTACAAATCATACTATTATAAAACATTCTAATATTTACTCAAATCAGCAGTTTTAAGTATTAGAAGTTATTAAAAGTATTAGCTAGGTTAGTGGCAGAACTTCAAGTTATCATTTTAATGCGGAGTTGACTGCTCATCAGAGGTTAAACTGATAAATCGTCTTGCTAACCAAGGATTAAAAGTTAGCTTTTAATTCTTTAGACTTGTATAAACACTATTTAAAACATTTTTAACATTTTTTTTTTAGCTTGGGGGCGTGGGTTCGATTCCCACCTAGGACAAACATTTATGTGATGAACATTTGTGTTTGTTCTATGTCTGGGTGTTAATATGCATTTAAGTATGTATTTAAAAATATCTAAGTATGTATATCAGTCCCTGGCAGCCATAGTACAAGCTTTGCTTAGTTTGGGGTCAGGCGACCGTGTGTGGAAGTGTCCCGAATTTATTTATTTTATTTATTTATTTATTTTAACTCCCGAGTTGGCAGCCTAGTTGGAGAAGGTCCGCCTCTGAAGGCCAGAGGGAGCGGGTTCGAACCCAGCCGACGGCACGCACTAATTTGTTCATTGTGTGATCATATGTGCGTATTGTATGTCATCTGCTACATGACTGGAGCCCGGTGTATGGCGACAGGCTCGCCCCCAGTCACATTTGGGACTGAATATCGTCCGGCGAAGTGTTGGTGTTGTATTACACTTTTGCCAGCCGCCTCGGGGGAAAGACGAGAAGATATGTATGTATGTAATAACTTTTACTATATGACCAACCGTGGTATGTAACTCTGAGTTTATTAACCCTCACCATTATTGTCTTTTACTCGCCAACTCAGGAGCCTACCCTACCCTATGTCGAGGGTGCCGTTATCCATCACGCTGGCTCAGTGCGGGCTGGTGGATTTTAAATGTCTTTCGAATTATTCTTCTAGGACATGTCGGTTAATTAACCCTGCGTTTAAGACACGGTCATACCACGATTTTCCACCTACACACACGTTCACTTATGCAGCTTCATTTAGAGTTGAAAATCGTACATAAATCATATTTGATGGTAAAATGAGATCGGTGCCTAGAATCACATTTTTCGTTTTTATTGGTATTAATCGTAACTAGGACACAAATATAAATAAGTTGCTCGGTTAGACTTTATTAGTGAACGAATGTGTCTATTTCTTAATCTTAATCTATTAAATAATCGAAAAAAAAATTTTTGTAATCGCTGAAAATTTGAAGACCCACTCTCAATAAGATTTTTTAATAAGATACTTATTGTGATTTATTTTTTTCAAAATGAAAATGATTTTCTAAATTATTATTGTACTTCAGTTAAACTTTAGTTGGTTGTTTTTTCTACCAGCTGTATTTTTTTGTACTTATTGATCATCATAATTCTTCATATCAAACTAGGCGCAAAAAAAACTTGTTTTCGGTGATTTCGTTTAATACCAGGCCTTAAAAATCCGGAGACTATCGAAATTAACTCGTACAAGTAGGTCTGATGTATAAACCCCACTTCAGTGGGATAAGGGTAGGAAGATAATTAAGAATGGAAAATCTAGAAATTATGATGAAATCAAGAGCATACAGAGCGAAGAGAAGAGAGAGACATTACAAAACGAACTATGCACATGAATGTGACTCGTTAAAGCGATGGATAACGACCGAAGAAATTATGCATGAACGGCGTGAAAAATGTAAATCGCAAGGGAGCAAATACAGATTTGACGAGTGATAGAGGCGAATGTAAGAACGATTTACACCAAACTTATTTTCTAAACCCCGACGCAAAAACAACGGGGTGTTATAAGTTTGACGTGTCTGTGTGTGTGTGTGTGTGTGTGTGTGTGTGTGTGTGTGTGTGTGTATGTGTGTGTGGCATCGTAGCTCCCGATCGGATAAATCGTTTTTTTTTTTGTTTGAAAGGTGAATTAGTTGGAAGTGTTCTTAGCTATTTTTGATGAAGATCGGTGTTGATGAAAATTAAAAACAGTTAGCTAAATCTTTATTAGGTTAGTATGTCAAACGTTATAATAATTGAGCAAAAATTCATGTCATTAACAAAATAAAAATAGTCAAAAAATTAATCCAAATAAAATCAAAACATTAAACAACCCACCCAACTCAACAGCTGCTCGGATACATTTCGGGGAGTGTGCATCTGGTTTGCATGACCTTATTCTCCCTAGCCCGTTCTTCTATAAAACAACCAAGAGTACAAAAAAGCGGCATCGTTTTATGGTTGACATAATATATCTACAACACGCACGAAACGCTTTGGCTCCTCATTTCTTATACGGACCGCTATAGTGTGGAATACTCTGCCAGACTGTGTGTTCCCTGACACTTATAATCTGGGTGTCTTCAAGTCTCGAGTGAATCGGTTTCTTCTAGGCAAACGTGCTCCATCGTAGGCCGCATCACTGCTTATCATCAGGCATGTTGGCGGCCAAACGCAAGCTATATTATGTAATAAAAAAAACAGCATTTTTACTTGTAAATGATCGCTCATAACACGTTTCTGATGCGTCTTAGCTTCTTGTCTGGTTTTTCGGATCCAAAACGTCTTTGTCTGATAATGTGATGCTATTGTGATCTGTCTTTTTATCGGCCCGTACTGGCAATACTATCAAAAAAAAAAAATCAATGAAATGAATTGAATTGGGCATCAAACACTGAATTAATTGACTAATTGACGAAGTTATGCAGAGTCCACACTAATATTATGAAATGAAATTACTCTGTCTGCCTGTTTGTATACAGCGACTGAACAGCAGAACGGATCTTTACGAAATTTGAGAATTATTTACAGCATATCACGAGAAAGGTCTTTGGATACTGTTTTCCCAATAAACACGAACGAAGCCGCAGGTAACAGCTAGTTGCTAATTAATCTGTCAGGAATTAAGAGTCCGGCGACCACTTTAGATTAACTTCGCATTGGCTTAAGGTTTTCCATAGCCATTTCGTCTAGAAGAAGACTACGAGCGAAGAGAGTAAGTAAAGATACTGACGTGCCTTTAAAGTTACCTACAGAGGTGACAAAGTGCATTTTTTTTTTAATGACTTTTGCACTTCCCTAATAATTCAAAAGTGACCCCTTACAAATGTGGATATTTTTCATAGCTCTATTTTCGCTTGAGAACGTTTTAAAAAAAAAAACAAGAACAAAGGGACGGAGATATTGTTAATTTAATTGTACATGCAAATTTCATCATAATCTGACAAATGGTTTTCAAGAAATTTAAGAAGCGCGTTTGTATGGAAATTTCAGAGCGTCGCGGGACCCTTAATTCTATGAATCGTTGTATGATGTTGCTCAAAGCGATGATTTTCAGACCCCCTGCTAGCCGTTCAGATAATAGAAAACTGAAGTAGCGAAACTAGCGAAGTAACAGTAAGCCACAATACGTTTTTTAACACGTTCACTGTGCATGACCAGTCGGTGGTGCATTTTGAGTTTCTTATCGGACGTGTCCATGCGTGGGGCATGAGGTCAAACAAGTTTAAAGGCGATTCAAATTGCGTTTGTACGTAAGAGGGGTTATACGTTACACCCATAATCCTAGTTACACATGGAACGTGTTAAGTCTGACCGTACACATATTCAGTATTAACAATAAACCGTTATCAGTGAGTGCATGATACCCTCAGGTCATATAACTTACGCAGACCGGATGCTATCTGGCTTTTTATCGGTAATACGCCAGAATGTGTGGCAATATTGAAATATTTGACGTGAGTGTGACCATTTAAGTATCTATCACAACACCTACAATGTTTCACACTTACCTAATAGTACTAAGTGTAGCATAAATAATTATAATATTAAAGATTAGAGAGAACAAACGACCAAAGGGCTGGTGCTTACCTCGTTCAGCGAATTAGCATTGCTATTCAGCGAGGTAACGTTGCCAGCCTTTTGAGTACTTTACCCGCGGATACTGACTTGAGCTCTGTTTATTATTTGTAATTTGTTTTTTACGTTAATTAAACATTGTGTTAAATCAAAGATTTCAATCAATTTAAATAAATTGAAACAAAAAAACAATTAACAACAAAAACAATCATGAAATAAACTGGGTTTTTATCTGTCACTTATTTTAGGTGCAAAAGACAATTTCTCGTATGGCCACTTGCACTCAATAAAAGAGTTGTCTAATTCCTTTCCTGTCTAACCTTTAGGTATTTAATGAATTAGCCTAATTATAAACGCAAATAAATAAAAAATGTTTATTGACTTTAAATAAAATTGAATTAAAGGTTAGTGTCTTTAACATAAACATTTTAAAACGTAAATAAAATTATGTAAGCATTAATTTAATGACTTGGAAGCAGTATGCCCCAAATCTAATCTAACCTTTCGCCGAACTTAACAGGTTAACAGTCTACAAATCATACCTGAGTGCTAACACCGATCGGTGAACTGACATTTCAAATAGACTAAATTGACAAATTTGTTCGGAAAATATCGATTTGAAGCGTCAGTTTAAATGTCAACGCTCGCACCAATGATCTGTACACAAACTTCCATACCATTCCAAAAACCGCATGTTTTCTATTCATCCGTAAAATTTCTAAACCATCTGGAGCCATGGACGTAAGAAGAATGTTTTATATTTAATGCGGACTTGGCAGAAATAATAAAAATCTTTTTTTTGTCTTTATTGGACTTAAGGAACATTCCCTTTCGTAGCGTGTACAGTTAACCTGAGTGCTTAGTGTGAGTTGCTCAAAGTAAATCGAATAACTTTACTACCTACAGCGTAAACGAGTTTACGTCACACGGATCGACAATCGAAAACGAGCGAGTGTGAGTGCCAATCGAGCTTGTCATTCGATTCGCGTAAATTCACCGTGAAAAAGTAAATTTTTCATGTCAAATGTTGGCAGTAAACAAAAAACTCGCACTCACGATTGCGGTTTCTCATTACTCCCACTAGGTGGCGCTTTTTAATTTTCATACAAATTGGAGTTACTTTTACGCGATCGAAAAGTAAGAAAAACTCACACTAAGCACTCTGTTAACTATCCAGTTCTGAAACTTCTGAACTATGCAATGTTTTCCTTTTCTGATACATTGATATCTGTTTATAAATAAAACATTCAGCAACATCGTAATATTTTTAAAAGTATACTTACATCATCTGTCAGGCAAGTATTTTTAACAATTACCTAGAATACAGTCTTTATGTATTTCAATATGTCGTTATGTCTTATCTTGAGATATCCTCATCTCGTTCTCAGAGCTATTGAAACCTTTTATCTCGTTTTTATCTGTGAGTGCCTAGTTTATTGTCATTTACTTTACTCCATTGATGGTTTTGGCCAAGGTCGCTTCTTTATGCCGCGTCCACACTTTTATGTATTACGGGCAAGTTGAGAAGTCTGGTCACTATGAATTTAGACCGGTCTGTATAGGCAAAATGACTTGGACTTAAGTAGGGGAGGTTTCGGGTTGTTGTATAAAAAAAATAACCACGAAGGTGGGAGCTACGCTTTGCTTTGTTCCTGCCTTAGCCTTAGAGCAAATCTAACTTGGTTAGGTTAGTAGGTACCTAACCAATCCAAGTCGGATTTGCTCTGATAGAGGAGTCGGGCAGAAGAGACGCTCTTGGTCATTATTTAGTCCCATTTATTTAGTTTTATTATTTGGTCCCACAGGAAGCGTTAATTTTTACGGGATAATTTCTTTTTTTTTCATAAAAACCTTCTCCTGACAATGATAAACACAACAAAAAAAGAATCAGCGAAATTGGTCCATCCGTTCACGAGTTTTCCAATGACCAAGGGCAATAGGGATTCATTTTTGTATAAAATTATTTATTATTTATTAGATTGACCGGTCCATATGAATACTGCCCGGTTAATTTAGTTGCCCGTAACATATGCACCAATCTAAGTCTTGGAGCCAAGGCACCTGTGTATCACAATCTTCTGTGGTCACAAAGTTAGAATTGAAGCCAATGTATTGAAGCCAAACACTTCTTGGACCCAAAGATGAGCCAAGGTGTAGATGCGGCATTAGGCTTTATTGATGCAGATAAGAAAATCCTCGCTGTCGATTTGGGTGGGCTATTCTTCGCCCTATTAGTTAATATAGAATACTGAATAGAGTGTACTTTGTGCTGCTCAATGTCGTCGGAGGCATTGGAGTGTGACTGTTTTATAAGGACGAGGTCTC
The DNA here is from genome assembly GCA_911728515.1 of Peribatodes rhomboidaria. Taxonomy (NCBI): domain Eukaryota; kingdom Metazoa; phylum Arthropoda; class Insecta; order Lepidoptera; family Geometridae; genus Peribatodes; species Peribatodes rhomboidaria. The sequence goes on from OU452190.1 coordinate 9,406,471, forward strand.
GGACTAGATTCCCAGCTAGACAGATGTTTGAATGATGAATTTAAATATCTGTTCAGTAGGGCTATTCTTAAGGAGTGAGATTCAATCTCACCATTTTTCGTCCTTGTTGCTCTCGTTTGAATGGTCTTAGGTGTGAGAGTAACCAAGATAAAATCTCATCTCATCTCACGCATAGAAATAGCCCCTGTGGGTCTGAGTGTTAGTTTTCTACATATGTCTTGTGTGTGTCGCCGAGCCTAGGAAACATGGTGGGTAGCTATGAGTGTGAATCTTTATTTTTATTATTATGTAGTATTAATGGAGCGATGATAGCCTAGTCAGAAAAGGCCTGCCTCTCAAGCCAGAGGGAGCGGGTTCGGACCCAATCGACGGTACGTACCACTTTGTTCATTGTGTGGACATATGTGCGTCTTGTATATCATCTGCTACGTAACTGGAGCCTGGTGTATAGCGACAGACTCACCCCCTGTCACATTTGGGACTGAATATCGTCCGGTGAAGTGAGGATGTCGTACACCTCTGTCAGCCCCCTCAGGGGAAAAGCGTGACGATATGTTATGTTAAATAATAAAATATGTTTGTTTTTTTATTTCATAATTAATATTCTCTTAAAATGCATCATCCATAGTTATGTTGCGTTTGACCACCATCTCGCCTGTAATGATGCTGTTTACGATAGATAATAGACACAGCTCTTTCTGCTGCATCTTTAGTCTCACTCTCTCTCGTTTGAAAACTCATAGGAGTAAGAGTGACCAAAGCAACATCTCACGCTTCAAAATAAGGGGCCTGATGTTATAGTACTCAGATCTTCTTCCTTAGTCCATCCGAAGTTTTCAGACAGGACTTAGGTTACTGTTATATGTAAAAACTATAATGTTATATTATGTAGCGATGGCAGCCTAGTTGGGAGAAGGCCCGCCTCTCAAGCCAGAGGGAGCGCTTTCGAATCCAGCTGAGGCTTGCAACAATTTGTTCATTGTGTGAGCAAATGTTGCGTATTGTCATCTACTACATGACTCGAGCCCGGTGTATGGCGACAGGCTCGCCCCCTGTCACATGTGGGACTGAATATTGTCCTGCAAAGTGGGTGTTGTATTACACCTCTGCCAGCCCCCTCGGAGGAAAGGCGTGACGATATGTATGTAAAAACAAAAGAAGGTTAAGAACCGGAACCTACACTTAACTTCACTTCGTGGTCCACCCGTGCCACGGTAGCCCTCAGTTATAAAAACCACTCATAATGACCCATCTAAAGACCTGCCAGGAGATGAGAGACCGCGTGAGATGAGATGAGATTTATCTTGGTCACTGTCACACCTATGACGTTTCAAACGAGAGCAACAAAGACGAAAAAAGGTGAGATGAAAATCTCAAATCTCCAAATAGGGTCCCATGTCGTCCGTTGCTCAAACTACGTGCTGGTTTATGTGTTCTAAATCTTAGGTGTGTCAAAGTAAACCACTTTTAGAACACTAGTTTAGAAATTCAAGAAAAAATCTTTAACTCTTCATACAAAATAGATCACGTGACTAGTTATTTTGTATAGAGACCCGAATATTTTTCTATCAAATATTGCAAACTGATGTTTCCAATATTTGATGATCCCTAAGTATTGCTACACCCAAAACCAACACCTTGTATAACGTAAAATGGCTTATAACATTGATGATCGATCACGGCCGAGCGTAACTACTCTAGAAGTTCAAGAGGGTGATGAAATCTTAGAAAGTACAACAAAATACATAACTAATTGACTGCCTCGGTGGCTTAGTTGGTAGTGGACCTGCCTTCTGAGCTTGGGGGCGTGGGTTCGATTCCCACCTTGGGCAAACATTTATGTGAGGAACATTTGTGTTTGTTCTATGTCTGGGTGTTAATATCTATTTAAGTATGTATTTAAATATATCTAAGTATGTATATCAGTCTCTGGCAGCCACAGTACAAGCTTTGCTTAGTTTGGGGTCAGGCGACGGCGTGTGGAAGTGTCCCGAATTTATTTATTTATAATTGATTTGTTTTAGTACCTTTATTACCTACATAATATTGTAGTTCCTTGTAAACTGCTATGTGAGCAATATGCTCGTATATTTCTCAATACGGCTCATGGCTGTCACGGAACATAAAAAGTTCATGATAACCTATAGAAATAAAAAGTTTATGTCTATGACAAATGGGAGGTACGGCATTTCCGTCCGGAAATACCTGTTTTATGTTCTACGTAAAAATATTAGACAGGTATGCGACTCAATTCACGGTATTGGATTTCAAAGGTGATAGGAGAAATATGGTTTCAAATTATTTTAAACTAGCTGCGCCCCGCGGTTTCACCCGCGGTTGAAAAGTACCCTATGTGCTATTCTAGACTATAATCTATCTCTGCGCCAAATTTCATCCAGATATGTTCAGCCGTTCTGGCGTGAAAGAGTAACAAACATCCATCCATCCATTCTTACAAACTTTCGCGTTTATAATATTAGTAGGATCATGAGGAATTTGCACCCATGAAAACTTTACAATAATTACCAAAGGGTGCCAAGATTATTAACCGACAAAATTAAAAAGTAATTCGATTTCAACAGAGTTTCAAGTTACAGTTGTTATGGATAGTGTGTTTTGAAAACACACCGGGAGTTGTGTGTATGTGAGTTTGCGCGGGTGTATGGCGACAGGCTCGCTCCCTGTCACATTTGGGACTGAATGTCGTTCGGCGAAGTGTACGTGTTTTACACCTCTGCCAGCCCCTTCGGGGGAAAGGCGTGACGATATGTGTTTTAGAAATCCAGTGATTACAGTTCACGTAGTTTAGGAATAGACTTATTAGGTAAGATGCTATTTAGGGATAGTGTTAATCGGGCAAACCCCGAACACAAATGAAACGAAACGGGACGAAACTGGCAGCCTAGTTGGGAGAAGGCCCGCCTCTCAAGCCAGGGGGAGCGGTTTCGAACCTAGCCGACGGCACGCACCAATTTGTTCATTGTGCGAGCTTATGTGCGTATTGTATGTCATCTGTTGCTGCTGTTTAATAATCGAGAAAAAATGTGATGTGTGATCGAACCCACGCCCCAAGCTTAGAAGGCAGGTTCACTACCAACTGAGCCATATACTTACCTTACCTTACAGATTTCCTTTTTTATATTTGCGGGATTGTGAATTTTATTTTTACTCACGTTTACGCCTTATTTTATACCAAGTATTTATTAGCTTTGAAAATTTATACAAACGCTAACCTTTTTTAAGGGTCTTTAAGGCTCTGAAATTTCCATACAAACGCGCTTATCAAATTTCTTGGAAACAGATTATGATGAAATTTAGCATGTACAATTAACTGAACCATATCTCCACCTCTACGTTTTTTTTAAACGTCCTGAAGAGAAAATAGAGCTATGAAAAATATCCGCATTTTTAAGGGGTCACTTTTAACTTATTTATTCAATAGATAGACAACGGAAATCAAAAACCCCTTTACATAGGGAGGTTGTCTACATCATTTAAATGAATCTATTATTTAAGGGAAATTCTTAGTTATTTAAGAATGATTAGAGAAGTGCAAAAGTCATAAAAAAAAATTGCACTTTGTCACTCTGTAGGTAACTTTAAAAGCTCATCAGTATCTTTACTTGCTCTCTTTGCTTGTCGTCTTCTTCTAGACGAAATGGCTATAGAAAATCTTAAGCCAATGCGAAGCTAGTCTTAAGTGTTCGCCGGACTCTTAAGGAGCTTGGTAGGTAAATGTTAAAAAAATATAACAACCTTGTTTTGTAAAATCTGGGCATAGGGTTCAGCTTATGATAACAAACAAACATTAATATGAGAACATTTATAAGTAATATTGCTTTTTAGACATACAGTACCTGGATGACCGAGCTTTGCTCGGTATTATTTTTTTTTTTTTTAATTGTGTTTTTTGGAAATTATATTTAAGTACGAATCATTGACTTCGTGTTACTTAACAACGCCATCTGATGTTGTGTCGTTAAAGCAATTAGTTGCTCACAAAAAATAGTATTATTATTCGCCAATAGATGTCAGGAAGAGTCATATTTTTCAGTTGAGACTACTCAAACGCCTCCTTTTTGTTATTTTTCTTCCAAGTTTATGTTTAAGTCGATTATCGATAAAACACGAATAAAATTACATTTTCTAAAAATGATTCCTAGCTAGATCGATTTATCGCCCCCGAAACCCCCTATACTAAATTGTATGAAAATCGTTGGAGCCGATTCCGAGATTCCAATTATATATATATATATACAAGAATTGCTCATTTTAAGATATAAGATATATAGGGTCAAATCAAACACTCATTGACTTCGTGTTACTTAACAACGCCATCTGCTGTTGTGTCGTTAAAGCAATTACATAGTTGCTCACAAAAAATAGCATTATTATTCACCAATAGATGTCAGGAAGAGTCATATTTTTCAGTTGAGACTACTCAAACGCCTCCTTTTTGTTATTTTTCTTCCAAGTTTATGTTTAAGTCGATTATCGATAAAACACGAATAAAATGACATTTTCTAAAAATGATTCCTAGCTAGATCGATTTATCGCCCCCGAAACCCCCTATACTAAATTGTATGAAAATCGTTGGAGCCGATTCCGAGATTCCAATTATATATATATATATACAAGAATTGCTCATTTTAAGATATAAGATATATAGGGTCAAATCAAACACTCATTGACTTCGTGTTACTTAACAACGCCATCTGCTGTTGTGTCGTTAAAGCAATTACATAGTTGCTCACAAAAAATAGCATTATTATTCACCAATAGATGTCAGGAAGAGTCATATTTTTCAGTTGAGACTACTCAAACGCCTCCTTTTTGTTATTTTTCTTCCAAGTTTATGTTTAAGTCGATTATCGATAAAACACGAATAAAATGACATTTTCTAAAAATGATTCCTAGCTAGATCGATTTATCGCCCCCGAATCCCCCTATATACTAAATTGTATGAAAATCGTTGGAACCGATTCCGAGATTCCAATTATATATATTATATACAAGAATTGCTCATTTAAAGATATAAGATATATAGGGTCAATTGGGGCAAATGCGTCTTTCGAGAGTTACTGACAAACCCTTCGCAAATTAGGCAACTAACACCATCTTGTACAGATTATTGTTGATTGCAACTAAAGATAAAAAAAGATGTAGGTGACGTCTAATTTGTGAAGAGTTTGTCAGTAATTCTCGAAAGACGCATTTGCCCTACAGACGCATTTGCACCAGTTGACCCTAGTATAAAAAACCTACTTTAATTAATAAAATTTCCAATGGAGATTTATTCAACACAATTTTGTAAAATTTGCATGTAAATGTGGTCAAGATGGATCGCTCGAATGATGGATAGTAAGCAATTAATATTGGAAGCTGCTGAAAATAAAGTTTAATAACGCAGTAGGATACAAAATAAGAACAGGTTTATATTAAAAACTAGCTGCGCCCCGCGGTTTCACCCGCGTTTAAAAAGTATCCTATGTGCTATTCTAGATCATAATCTATCTCTGTGCCAAATTTAATTCAGATCTGTTTAGCCGTTCTGGCGTGAAAGAGTAACAAACATCCACCCATCCATGACAAGACATGACAAGGACATGAATCGACTGCAAAGTGGCTAGGCTTCCGAGCAAAATTACATTCTTTTTTAATTTGCAAACAAAACTATGAAATTAACTAACTATACATCCTACTAATATTATAAAAGCGAAAGTTTGTATGTATGGATGGATGGATGGATGGATGGATGTTTGTTACTCTTTCACGCCAGAACGGCTGAACAGATCTGGATGAAATTTGGCACAGTGATAGATTTTAGTCTAGAATAGCACATAGGATACTTTTTAATCGCGGGTGAAACCGCGGGGTGCAGCTAGTATTATATATTAAAACAGTGACATTTAGAAACCTAGCGCAAATGTAGCATCATTTTTACTTGTCTAGCTGATAGATAAATGGTCCATCAGTTCTGTTCATGAAACTTACTTACTATCCTAAAAGCTTTAGTTCAAAGAAGAACCAATAACTCAGCGTTTCGTTGAGTTCTATAGCCTATATATTTAGGTACGATTTTTCAATGTCAAATTGGAAAGGCTGAAAAATTACGCTTCACGACGTTCCTATACGCGTTTCAACTTTGACTTGCAAATAACATTTTTAATTAGTATTCTCGTTTCATCTCGAATGGGTAATTAGCCTGCCTGATGTCAGGTCAAGGATACCTACTCCCAAAGGTCTAATGAACGTTTTACGCTCCTACTAAAGAAAATAATCGATTTGATAGTAAATATAAAATCTGTCTGGTTCTGTTCTGGATAATGTTAGAGTTACATAACATATCGTCACACCTTTCCTCAAAAAGACTGGCAAAAGTACTACACCCACATTTCGTCGGACGATATTCAGTCCCAAATGTGACAGGGGGCGAGCCTGTCGCCGAACTGGACACCGGGCGACAGAGTTAAAGTTAGAGTTACATGTAGGTTCAAATTTTAATTTTGAATCATTTATTATGAGCCTGTGCTGTCTCAATGTTGGGCAAAGGCCTCCCTACCCTCTTTGCATTTGTCTCTATCTTGAGCTACAATTGGCCAGTCTCTCCGATGCTTGTCGAGGTTGTCCCGTCATCGCTTCCTGGGCCTGCCGCAAGTTCGACTTCGATCTGGCATCCACTGATTGGTACTTTTGGCCCAAAGATCATCAGACATGCGACAGAGGTGCCCAGAGCCCAATCCCACTTTGAAAGTCCCACTTGAAGTGTGACTTTTGAATTGCGAATGGTAGAATCCAAAAAGGTTTTTTTTTTTAAATGTCACCGTATTTATTTGCGTTTTACGGTTGTTGGTATACAACCTGGTAATTTTTTACCATTTTTTTCGAATTATTATCTAAAATCACAACATTATACATGACTAGCTGCGTCCCGTAGTTTCACCCGCGGTTAAAAAGTATCCTATGTGCTATTCTAGACTATAATCTATCTCTGTGCCAAATTTCATCCAGATCTATTCAGCCGTTCTGGCGTGAAAGAGTAACAAACATCCATCCATCCAAACATACAAACTTTCACGTTTATAATATTAGTAGGATTATCACCATTGTCATTCACAGCCTTCTTTATCCCACTGGCCCCACAGACCCCTCTCTCAATGTCATCTGCCCCAGATCTCGGCCCTGTGCCAATCGACTCCATTGGACCTGCGATTTATCCAACAACGCACCAATAAATTCGAACTCCAAATTGTTCCCGCAAACAGATCTTCGCATCAATAGATAAATTAACCTACAAGAAGGTGTTAAAGTTTAATAAGTGTCAATTCCCAGGAAATATTAGCCGATAAATCGCAATAAGAGCGTGCAAAGCTCTGGACACCAGGTGGGCTAAGAGAATTGGAAAACGTAAGATTCTAAGGGATTACTTGGAACTGTATTGTATTGTCGGCCGAGGTTCACAAAGCTTAAGATTCAGTCTGAATTTGTTTTGTTTTTGGAAATTGTTCTGTTATTTGAATTTGATGAATGGTCTATTGTCTAACTTACTGGTAACCAGAATAAAACAATTTTCAGACTTAGAGCAAACTTTAAATGTCAAAATGATGCCGCTATACTTATTTAAGAGTCCGGCGACCTAACTAATTTCGACCTAGGTGACCTAGACTAACTTCGCATTGGCTTAAGGTATTCTATCGCCATTTTGTCTAGAAGAAGAAGACAAGTGAAGAGAGCGAGTAATGATACTGACGAGCCTCTAAACGTACCTACAGGGTGACAAAGTGCGATTTTAATTTTTTTATGACTTTTGCACTACTGTAATAATTCTTAAGTAACTAAGAATTTCCCATGTATTATTGATTCATTTAACAGCTAATGATGTAGACAACCTCCCTATGTAATGGAATTTATGATTTGCTTTGTCTACCTATTGAATAAATCAGTCAAAAGTGACCCCTTAAAATGCGGATATTATTCATAGCTCTATTTTCGCTTGAAACCGTTTTTAAAAAAAACCAAGAACATAGGGGCGAAGATATTGTTAATTTAATTGTACATGCTAAATTTCATCATAATCTGACAAACGGTTTTCAAGAAATTTGAGTAGTGCGTTTGTATGGAAATTTCAGAACGTCGCGGCCCTCTTAAGCTTTAAGGGTAGAAAGTTTTAAAATTATAACCCGACTTTATAATTCCCCACAGAAAAATGTAAAGTGCAATGTTAAAATATGCACGTCAAAAAATCAAATATGAAAGAGATTAAAATTAAAATTGAGCAGATTATTAATACTAACCGGGCTGTTAAAATAACTTTCTAACTCACTTTTTGCCCGATAATGGTCCGCAAAAATAGTGTTCGTAATAGAAGTAGGTACTTAGTCTCAAATCCTTTTTAAATTATTTGCTTAACTAGAAATTGACCTCGGGATCAAAACAGAGCACTACCAACTACGCTATTCCGATCGTCCGTCATTGGTTACTTTACTCAAATCACGAATGTGTATAAAACAGTACTTCCTTCCCTTGGGTTTCAAACCAATATTATGAGAATTCCATTATAATATCATATCTCTGCACAATAAACATAGAAAATAAACAGAAATCCCAAAGATCGTAACAAAATACACAGACGTGACCCCAAAGGATGATTTTTGTTGCGAACCAAAGATACACATCCGGGAAACAAATATTTACAAATCATAGGAAACGTCGCCTCTTGGGATTCCCGAATTTCTGGGGTATTTTTGCGACTATTTTCCTCCAAACAGAGCTTGTTTAGGTTCCATCGTTTTTCCATTCAAAACGTGGAATGATACATCATGCATTTGTTAAACCAGTAAGGACATGATGGGACATAACCTAAACGTTTTAACTTTTTGAAAAAATATGAAAATGTTTTTTTTTTGTTAAACATTTTATTAAGGAATAAAATGAAAAATAAAAAAAATCTTACAGCTATTAGGTATAGTTATGTACAGTTATGCTACTGATATGCATACCCATAAAATAGGTATTTCACAATATTCGCAATAAAAAGGTGGTGAGAATTTTTAGTTCTGTGTCTTTATGTTTAAATTATAATATTTGTCTCTGTATGGCTCTAGTTAGTAGTAGGTCAATTAGGTAGTCTTTGACCTTTTGTTAGGATTTCTATCTCTGTCTCTCTATATTTAATTTCCTCATCTACGCATAATTATGCTATTTTTTCTGCTATCTCTCTTCAAATCCATTTGTTTGTCATTCTTTTCATTTTTTCGTTTATCTCTTACTCAGTCCTTCTGTCAGTCTTTCAGTCTGTCTCTGTATCTGTCTCTTTGTATGTCTCACTATATGTTCCTTCCGCTATCTCTTAATTTATCTTTTTGTCTAACTTCTTATTTTTCTCTTTGTTAATAGGTTCTTCTGTGAGTCTCTCTGTATTTATCTCAATCTGTCTCCTATCTGTCCCAGTTTGTGAAAAAAGTCCAATTCCCCTTAAATTTGTTCAAATACCCTTACTTCTTACAAATTCCACTCGGATACAAAATCTCCTTTTGTACTCCGACATAACAAACTGACATTTTTATGTATCTAGTAAGTTAAACCACATCTTTATTTACTCGACCGCTATTTACCAAGATCCCAAGGAAATTACAGTCGATTTATGTAAACCGATTGATTTAGAAACCCGTCGAGTTATCGGATTTAATTTATGTGTAACTAGGTATTTTTAGCAATGCATGTGTAAATAATTATTGGTTTAGTTACACAGATATAGTGGAAACTCTTGAGGCTTAATCATAAATGCTATTCTAAATTAGTGAACGTCATTTAAGTTCTGCGCAATACAAAATGAAATGCGCAATCTAATTGACGTCACTAAACTTTGAGAGGCGTTTATGAGTAAGACTGATAGTTCACACCCTAAAATTAGTTCCCAAGACACCTCCTAATAGGTACACCTTTCCACCGAAGTTATCTGTACTAGAAGAATACAGAAGTGTTGCATTAGACAATAGGGTATTGGAGTGTTCCTACATTACATCATTTTATACACAAAGAGGAACATTATACACACCTGTTAAATTAGTAGAGTTTTGTATAATTAATTTCATATTGTTAAGTTAAAAAAAAATGTCTCTGAATAGGCTTATGGTGACCACAATCCCTGTGGGGAGGGCACTGTACGCCGAAACGTAGGCATAAAGCCTAGTTTGGCAACCGTAAACTTTAACCTAAACTCATTAAGCTAGCCTTAATATTAGATAAGATTAATTATACACTTTTTAAGAAACAAATATTATTATTTTTATTATTAATTAATCCTGGTGCCCTCCATCACTGCGGAGAAGCAGGTGACCTAGCTGTAGTAGATGCTATCTATACCTATTTTAAAAATAGGTAAGTATAGTAATTTGTATGTAGGAAGTAATAGCTTTAAAAATGATTTAACTAATAGCGAGCCTTTATTCTAAACAAAAAGTTCCATTTAAAGACCCTACTTCAACTTGTAACACCCTTTTTCCTGATACAATCGTGACAGTGTATAATTCACGTGCACCCCAACCCAATATAAACTGGAAATCTTTAGAATTCCCTCTCACCAAAAAATAAAAGAATCTGCGAAATATAATTCACTATTATAAATGAAAACCAAATAATACAAACAAATAAAACTCTAGCACGCAGTAACCGTATCCATTATTAGTTTCACTTGAAGGGCGCCAGTGGCCCTTCAAGAAAGAGGCCGTGACATGAGACGTCGGGAGAATACGTAATACGGTACCATTTGGGGTTTCGCGACATGACCAGCTATGCGATTGTACCGGATTGCAAAATACGTTTGAAAAATACGCGCAAAAAATCAGTTGTCACAAGCAAACACTTGGAATGTAAAATTAGTTACTGAATTTTAAATTATGTTATGTTTACTAAATGTTACATTTGCATTATTTTTTGCTGTTTTTATTTGCAATGTCTTGTCTAAAGTCATAATTAAATTGCTTTTGATTTTGACAAGGTGTGACCAAAAGCTGTGATTAGCATATTATACTAATCACAGCTTTAGTATGTGAGTAGCGTGTGCTTGATAAGTTTATTGTAGGATTCCGTAATCAAGTCAAAATTGTGTAAATAGTATTTCTTTGGAAACATTTCTGATTTCTGATTTCTGATTTCTGTATCCCAGCGCGCGCGGCGGAGACTATTGGTATATCCAAAATTAAACATTATACATTTATTATAATTAGTTATATATATTATACAAAGAACTGACAAAATGCAGTGATCCAACTACCGGATAAATGTATGTATGTGTGTACATTTCACGCAACAATTTACCGACTTTTAGTATACTCAGTAGCATTTCAACTTTTTATTTTGGCTCTTCGAAAATTTGATTTGTTCCATTTGCGAGCTCTCTATATTTATTTACGATCAGGTCCGGCCACGAGCGGGTCAGTCCGTGAGTGGGCGTAACATTTCACGCAGCTTTGATATTAGAATTGTTTTGGGGAATCATCTTGTTTCTGACAATAATAATCTATTTATTTTGATCTAGAGCAAATGGTGCTTGTATTGGTTTATTTGGTTTGTATACTTGTGGAGACTCTATTTATTTGGAGTTATAATAAGTTTTTGTCTCAAGCACATAAATTAGGCCAATATGATATACAATATGTGGTTGTTGAGTACTTATGTTGTTCGTTATTAAACTAATATTGTTTTATTTTGGAAACTGACGTGGTTTTCACACATTATGATTTATGAAACGAGAATTAATATTGTTTACTATTAATATCTCTTTTAGGGTCTCTTTCATCATCTCCAAGTAAAGTCCCAAGTATGCTACTCGCCGATTAAAGTTCAAAGTAACTAAATTATCAGTTTCATAATGTCCGAGTAGTTCTAACCGTCACATAAACTGACCAGTATCTTACTTGCTACTTCATCTGCCCAATAGCGGAGTTAACCGCCGAGTAAGGCTTTACAAACGCGTTGTGACCCTTGTGTTGTGAACATCTACTTGCGTACTAATTAATATACAAAAGCTTTTTTAAAATTAAATATATAACATGGATTTGTTTGAATTAATTGAAGATCAATAAGAATTAGAACGTTCTCCTCCGCGAAGAATTTCGAGAAACCGTGTTTTTAAAGTTCGTGTTAATTACTTTACCGATCTTGATGAACAAGACTTTTTCGCCAGATTTCGATTATCCAAATATGCTGCAAATCGAGTACATGAGTTATTAAGAGACAAAATAAAAACTAAAACTCAAAGGTAAGTGATTAGCTGATTGTATTGTGATTGTAAAACATAACCTAAAATTATTATCCATGGTATAATAATCCGCCACAATCCCGGAATCCAAACAAACTTTTAATTCTTTTAGAACAGTAAAGATATAACCGCGCTAAAATCACACGCTTTGACATTTCTTCTACATCAAAAGTCAAAAAATATTTCTGACGTTTGACATTTGTGACAGTAGTGACAGCGAAAATGGAACGAACATAGACCGTTTTCATTCTTTCATTCAATTAACCGTCGAGTTGTTACTTTGAGCTTTGTTTTCGTTGGTGAAAATGAAATAATTACTTGGCAGTTTTACTTGCCGATTAGCACTAATCGGAAAGTAACTAATCAACACTTTACTTGGAGATGATGAAAGAGGCCCTTAAGAGCTTAAGCGACCAAAGGGCTGGTAGCTTTGATTTATTTTGACCACAGCATTAACATTGCTTTTCAACGCAGCATTGTTTCAGGTAGGAACCTGGGGCCTTATTTTGTATTTTTGCAATGGCAATGTTCATTGCGTGTCATTCCGCTTTCGCCAACAACTCACATCATAAGTGCGAACGGGAGGGCACACATTGACGATAGCCATTACGCTTTCAAAATATGGGTGGCTTTTCAAATCATTCTTTAATATTTTCTTACCTATATGTATATTTTTTTTCTTATTTTGTTTTCTTAAACCCACCTCTATTGTTGCAGGGTCTTGAGCCAAACTCAAGCTTGTCGCTGAATGCGTCTGCGCGATGGCTGATAGAAGAGGCGAGAGATGTCAAAGACCCCCACACACTCCTCCAGAAGTTCTCCCAGAACAGGAAAGTCGAAGACCCCACCAGGGCGCTGCTTCTCACATTCTATGGCATCCTGGTAGTCATAGGAGCTGTTGGGAACGCGCTGGTTGTTATATCTGTGAGTGTGAGTCTGTGTTGTCCGTCTTAAATGTTGTAATAGCTATTTGTTTTTATTTTTAGAGGGGTCAAACGACCCCTTGCATTAGCATTGCTTGAGCACTGTTTATTATTAGTAGTTTTTTGTTATTTATATTTATGTTAGGTTATGTTTATCTTAAATATATTTAAAAAGATTTAAAATTTTAATCTACACAATTTTTAATTTCTTTTTTTAACAAAGTATTACATAATTTGTATTTTTTTTTACAAATACAGTACAAAACTATTTATTGGGACGTAAAAAAAAGATTGTCACAGGTATTTTTGATTCCAGGGGCTCTTGAACTAGTCAAAAACTGTGCGTCAGCAGCCAGTGGCTTCTCCTTATAAATATTGAGATAATATGTACTTAATAATAAAAATAAGAAGATTTAATATAGGTACTAATTATGCCAAATAAATACATAAAATACAAAATATTCATCTACAACATAGACATAGAGGAAAGACCCCTAATCGGTCAAAAATAATGATTCCAAAAAAAGTAAACCAAACCATTGAAAGTCAACCAATTCACTAGTCAGTCTTCGATGTCATCCAGTAGCGGTTACGTCTCCCTTCTAACAAATAAATATGGTGAACTGTGTAGTCAATTCATGCCGAAATTTCAGAATATCCAAAACAGTAAAAAAAGGCAACGTCACATATCACTCGTAAGTCTTAAATATATTTTTATGTGCTCTAAAAAGCTAATAATTGTAATTAATTCTTAATGTCAACAGAGCGAAAAGTTGCTGAAAAAGTGTTGCCACAAGGTATTTTATATTTTCCCTATAAATTATCTTTAGGTTTCATAAGGATCCAGTTTTAGCCGATCAGTGGACAAAAATAATTCGCCTAAGTAAAAATGAAAATTAGTGGAAACCTCATCGCCTTTTAACAATTTGCTCTGCGCACTTTGTTGTTTTATTGCCGAAAAATAGCTTAAATGTTTGATGTAAAATTAATAATGTGTAAATAAATTGTGTAAATAAAATTAAAGGGATTACTACTGATTTTAACTCAAATTCGTACCCTTGATTTTTATGTCAATTCGTTCCTATTACCTACTCTGATTTTAGTTAAGATTTACATACAACATTATTATTTTGATTTTTGATTTACAAGTTTGCAGTGCAGTGTCATGAATGGATCTGGGTAAGACTTTGTGTGTAGTTTAGCTCTGGCCTAAGCTGGCCTAATACTTTGTTTCCGGTATTGTTATTTCTTTGAAATAACTCTGAACTTTGTATAATTTACCCAACTAAATCGGGTAACCACTTTTTAATGGCAAATTCATCACGTATAGAAAAAAAGGTTTTATTACAAATTTATTACAAAAAAGGTTTTATACCAATATAAATTTGACATGTTTTAAAATCGTGTTTTGTATGAAGACTATCCTTCTGGACCTATGTAATAGAGCGTATTCTGTGATCTACAAGTTGCTGCCCGCGTCTTCCTACGCGGAGTTGATCATCAAAACTTTTTGAAGATTTTAAGAAACTGTTCTTAAAATTAATTTACTAAAAAGTTCCTTTATAAAACCTACTAAACGAAATCTGTTTTTTCAACTTTTTTCTTACTTTTCACTCACTTTATAATTATAAGGATTTTTGAGCAGAATTTTATGCTTCTACACTTTTGTTATTCTTGGTTCGTCACAGTTGTAGATAATAATATACTTAGACATCTCTCAATCTAGGTAAGAATCTAAAACAGTAACTTTTTGTATTTAGTATTATTTTAAACCTTAATAATCATTGTAAAGTAATATCCTTTTGAATAAGTAGCCTGGGGTACCATGACTTTCGATAGTTAACGAAAACCTTTTTCGTTTTCGTTTGCCTCCATACATTTAACCTAGCTCAAAGTCAAAGTTACAGTCAAAATGTTTTTATTCAATTGGGTATCAAAGATACACTTATGAACTTCAAAGTCCTATAATGAACTCGACCGCCTTGTTCGGAAAAAGAGCCACTACTCAGAAGAACAGACAAGAAACTGGCATTTCTGACTGCACCCTAACGTTTCTGCCAGGTTCGCTTTACTGAAATAAATGAACATATTTTCGGGACACCAGCACACACGATCGTCTGACGCCAAACTAAGCAAATCTACTATGGCAGCCAGCTACTGATATCCATACATATTTATTTTACGTATAATATATACGTAAATAGATAATTTACACCCAGACATAGAACAAACACAAATGCTAATCTCATAAATGTTTGGCCTTAGGTGGGAATCGAACCCACGCCCCCAAGCTCAGAAGGCAGGTACACTACCAATTGAGCCACCAAGGCAAGTGTATGTAGATTTTGTTACTATCAAAACTCATGCTAGAGTTGACAAGTAACAAGCAAGCTCATTACGTAACTAATCGAGTTAGTTACGGTATGAATCATCTCGTCCTTCATTTCCCTGCCCCCTAATCCGATACAGCCATCTGGTACCATTGTTATGCAATGGAAATGGCCGAAATGTCAACTTATCTGCTATGATAGCGGTGTTCATTATCAATGCCATATTCCATTACTGAACCTGTTTTCATTGGACTAATGGCATTAGAGTAAGGTTTCATGGGTGGATTAGGTGCTAGATTAGAAGTAATATGCTTGATGCTTGAAATATCATGTCACATTCGTCATCATCATCATAGGTAAAGAGCGTTGCGCTTGTCCATAGAATAATGCTTGGGGATTTTCTGCTAGAGTTTTTGATTGAACGCTAAACACTGCGCTGGGTACGAAGTCCCGGGCAAACGCAAGTTATATATATATCCATTTACTAATAATTTCGAAACAAAAAAACCTTAACTTATAACTAAACTTACTACAGAAAACGTCAGACAGTTGTGACTTGAAATCATTTTTCACCTGCTTTCAAAGAGTCTCACTTCAAAAGTGCCGTTTCGGCCACAGAGTCCGAAAACTTTGCGCCCGAAATGGGACCAACCCAATGATTGTGACAGAACCTACGTACAGGAAATGTCAACTACAAACGAGTAGACATGACTCCAAGACCTCACGCAAAGTAAATCAACCTTTCCTTCCAGGTCGTCCGAAAGCCCGTCATGAGAACTGCCCGAAACATGTTCATCGTTAACCTGGCGGTGTCAGACGCACTGGTCTGCTGCGTCGGCACACCACTGACCCTGATGGAGCTGTTGACCAAACATTGGCCTCTACCAGACTGGCCTAGTCTCTGCAAGGCTTGCGGCGCTATCCAGGCCATATCGATATTCGTCTCCACGATCTCTATAACAGCCATTGCTTTGGACAGATATCAGGTAACTTTAAACGTCATTAGTAACATAGTCATCATCTTTTGTATAAGTAGATCATAATTTGGAGGTCAGAAGGTCGTAGTCTAGTTAAATAAACAGTGTAAGTAGATAAAGCTAGTCAGATACATTGGAAAGAAGAAAAAAGCCATCCAAGTAGAGTAAGCCAAAACGGACAGGCCGACATAAACAGTGACACCCCGAAAATGACGATGAAGGTGGTAATCATCAGTTACGTTCAATCGTTGTCCTGTACTATAACCTATTCTGTGTCATTGCTTGCCTCATTTCAGTGCAGAAATTGAACAAAGATCGTCCATTTTCTACGTTATTTTCCAACCAGGTAGGGCACAGAAATTGCTTGGTTACGCATAAGTAAGTATTTGCCCATCTCTTAAAAGGCCTTCTTCAGTCCGATATGAAGTAGGTAAAATAGGTATGATAATGAGCTAGACATGTAAATTCTTTATCCTACGCTTTTCTTTTGAATCTGACTCGGCATTTCACTTAGATTCACTTGGAATTTTGGGGGTTTCATTAATTTCTGAAAAGTAGCGTTTCGGTTCAAGGAATAACTTAAATGCTTTTTGCTAAGTATTATATTATTAAAAATTGTGAGATAGGTACTACTGTAATGGTCGAACTTAAAACTCGTATTAGAAAGGGACTACTTGTCTGCATTTCATGCAAATCAAATTAACGTTACACATTCATTATTGAACAAGATATATAAATACTAGCTGTTACCCGCGACTTCGTTTGCGTTTATTCAGATAATAGTATCCATTTAAATTAAATAATAGTCCTTACCTTATTATCAAACGACATCAAGATCCGTTCAGACGGTTAGCCGTGAAAAGACTACTAACAGACAAACAGACAATGAGAGCAAAATTGATTTTATAATATTAGTATGGATGGATTCAAACACATACACAAGCAGCGATTTGGTTCTCTGTAATCTGAGACATCACTTCAGTAGGTCAATAATTAACATATGAACATGTGGTTTCCGGGTAGTGCTAACCGGGTAGCAAACTCTGGTGGGAGGCTTCAGCCGTGGCTGGTTACCACCCACCGGACCAAGCCATGCCGTGAAATTACCTAGTCGTGTTTCGGGATGTAGTCCGGTGTAACCGGTCTGAGCAGTAGTGCACTTGTAGCGCCTCACTCAACTGCCGTCTTTGTGCTTCTTTACTCTACAAAACTTTAAGACTAGAGTGAATGAGTACCTTCTAGGCCGTCGTGCTCCATCTTAGACCACAACATCAGGCGAGTTGGTGGTCAAACGCCGACCTATTCTTCATAAAAAAAAAACATAAAAAGGATTAATACTGTAGCACATTGGTTTAACTTTGGGTCTAGGCTTGGCTTCAGTTTAAAATAGCCAATATTGAACCTTATTACTGCGTATATGTATATTATACTTATGTATGCCAGTTTGCGTGCGAAATTGACACAAGAAACAAGTAACATTACTAAAAGAAAAACAAAAAACGCGGCTGCAAAATGTTGTACCCTATGTCACTCCACGTACTCCATGGTCCAAAATAAACAAGGTCTAGCATTCAGCAAACACATAATGACGTCATCGTTTTCCGTCTCTTTCGAACTAGCTGCAAATGACTTATTTCGGTCTTGCCTAAGCATCGATTGACGTCACTACGTGTTTCTGAATGCTATATCTGGCGGACTATATTATTACACCATGCCGTACTCCTTAAGGTAACTGTTCTAACAACCCACCGTCAATCCGTGAGAATTGTTTACGCCACTCGATCAAACCAAGGAAACCAGCAAATCGCCCATAAAACAACATTAACTAACAATCGTTACAAAACAAACCTTACTCGTAACGCATAAGGCTGAATTCACATTGAACTGATGGCGGATATAAATCTTGATCGTTGCGAATGCTTTTAGCATCATTATTTTGTTTGAGGAGACGTGCGCTATAATCTGTTGTGTCATTTGTGTGACAGCTTATCGTCTATATCAGACGAGGGCCATGAACGTCAGGAAGAAAAGGTAAAGAAAATGGGAAAAGATATTTTTTTTTTCGGCAATTAGATGATCATTTTTCATCATTTGTTTAAAAAGCTTGCGAAAAAAAATGCAAGTTTTCACGATCATCCACGATCTAAGGCTTTTCGGCTAAGGCTCAGTCGGTAGTGAACCGCCTTCCGAGCTAGGGGGCGTGGGTTCGATTCCCACCTAGGGCAGACATTCATGTGATGAACATTTGTGTTTGTTCTATGTCTGGGTGTTAATATATATTTAAGTATGTATTTAAAATTATTTAAGTATGTATATCAGTCTCTGGCAGCCATAGTACAAGCTTTGCTTAGTTTGGGGTCAGGCGACCGTGTGTGGAAGTGTCCCGAATTTATTATTTATTATTATTATTTATTATTCTGTTAATTTTAAAACATTATTCAGCATATTTGTCAAATGTAATAAAGTGTGTGAAATTCTTGTTAAACTCGTGTGTGTTAAAAATGAACTACGATATTTATATTCTTTCAATATTCTTATTTCTAACATAATTAAGCTCTATGGTTGAAATAAAAAAGCCGGGATAGAACCTGCCACAATCTGATACCTACCTCCACAGTTCTTTTTAAGAACTGTGTTATTCACCAAATATTTCTTTTGTTTGCCAGACTTGAGCAGTGTGTTCCTAAACAGTCTTAACAAAGATATTTACTGAGACATAAAAGTGTATTATTTCCTCTGGAAAGTAAGTTTTAGTTCCAAACAGAGGGTCTAAATGTCCTCGTAAATCAGTAAACGGGAGAAGACTTTAATAATATTTTATCAAACGTACTTGAGCCGTTAATAATTATTTTCTGTAAATGTTCTCGATATTTTTGTGTTAAGTATTCATTATTCATTCATGTGTAAAAGATGTACCGCCACATTTGCGAAAATTGGGCAGATGTATCACTGCGCAATTTTTGGAAAACAACATTTTTTTTCACGCTGTGCCGATTTTATTTAATACTAGCTGCACCCATCGGTTTTACCCGCGGTTAAAAAGTATCCTATGTGCTATTCTAGACTATAATCTATCTCTGTGCCAAATTTCATCTAGATCTGTTCATCCGTCCTGGCGTGAAAGAGTAAACATCCATCCATCCATCCATCCATTCTTACAAACTTTCGCGTTTATAATATTAGTAGGATAGGACAAGCGATAGAAATACAGTTCTTAATCGATCGATAAACTGACGTTTAAAATCGACTAAAATTGTTAATTTTGATCAGAATCTACACAGACAGAATCAACAAAAGCCTTCCGAACTGACAATTTCATCGAGCTTAACGTAACATGACGCGAATTGCATGCATGCGACACACGAACTATTGCGTCTATATTCATCGTGTAACTACAGACAGAGACATGAACACACACAACAAATAAATACACCCAGAAAACCTACATACCTACAATTAACACTTAAAATATAATATACGAGACAACACATACCTATTCATTACCCTTGTCACACAAAAAGAACACAGCATGCACGTGCGTCCTCACATACATACGAGTAGATACCCAAGAAGTGATGCATATCATACCCAAGATACCCAAGAAGTGATGGACATACATGGGGCATACATGGGTATACCCAAGAAGTGATGGGCATACATGGGTATACCCAAGAAGTGATGGGCATCCAACAATGTTATTTTATTTTGATGCTTAATTTTCATTTTTGATGTTTAATTTTTGTTTTTGATGTTTAGTTTTTAATATACTTTTATTGTGAACTTTTACTATTAATATATTTAGCGTGAGAAATTAGTAGGAACTTATTGTTAATTTTTTTTATTGTCTTTTGCATGCATGAAACTAAAATGAAATAACATAACATTTGTTGTAACATTTTGATTAAAATAAATGTAATTATTATTAATATTACTATTCCCATCCGTTGTGCCGCGCAGGTTCCCTATTCTTGGCTCTCGAGATGTGTCCTGGTCGCTCTCACTCCTATGGCTTTTGAAACGTGAGAGACAATGACAAAAAAAAATCTCGAGTTGCAGGAATAATGCTCCAGAGATTTCACGACAGCTTTACGAAGTTTTCAACGCTGCAGTGTGATGTGAATCCAGCTTAAATCTTTTGTAGTCTAAACAGAGTTTGGTGTAGTTCTGTTCCATCAAGAAGTCCATACAGGACCGATGACGTCAAACACGAACAGACAGCATTCTATTTCCAGATAATATATGTACATTGGAACAGTGATCGTTTACGTAGAAACCGAAAATGTTTAGACTGGGATCCCTCGGTGTGGTTTAGGTTTTTGTTCAAAACATTGCGTCTATTTAGTCAGTCATTCGAGAATGGACTTAAATTTTCAGTCGATAGTTTATTAAGTAAGTAAATTCATGTTTACGTTATGTATTCATTGTTTATGTGTGTAAAAATACTACTAGGTATTTTATAATTGAAATGAGTATATAAAATACAGACAGTAACTTCAAATCTTGGTATAATGTAAATGTAATGTAATCTTGGAAATAAGTAAATCAATTCACAATTATGGTTGAAAATTTTATGAAAAAAAAAACGTTTTTTCAACGAATCTCTAGTGTTTATCCGCTTCAACGTCGCATTAAGTACAGTAATGTATAATGTAACAATAATTAACAATTATAAACAACAACAAACACCTACATTGTGTGACAATTATTATTAACTAGCTGCGCCCCGCGGTTTCACCCGCGGTCAAAAAGTATCCTATGTGCTATTCTAGACTATAATCTATCTCTGTGCCAAATTTCATTCAGATCTGTTCAGCCGTTCTGGCGTGAAAGAGTAACAAACATCTATCCATCCATCCATCCATTCTTACAAACTTTCGTGTTTATAATATAAGTAGGATAGTTTAAGTCGAAAAGATTCAATTCTACTGGGTTGACTAGAACTACTTAGGTGGCTGTTCAGAATAATTAAGTAGATTGTACACTGTACGAAAAGCCTTATAAACTCTCTTTAATATACATTTTTCCCCTCGTCTTAGACCACTACTTCTGGCGTCCTCGTATTGGCCTTCAAGTATTCACGTCACGTTTGAGCGGAATACTCACGTAAGCGATCAATAAGTGCAATCAACAGGTTACAATGTCTGTGGATTTCACGTGTAAACAAATCGTCCAATGGATTTCAGACTAAAACGGTTATCTACCAGTAGAATCAATTGCTTGGTTTGTTAGATCCGGGATGATAATCTTCTTCAAAGATTTTCCTCGCAATGATAACGAGTATTGTAATGTTTCCGCCGAGATTCGACTGAATGGTGCTCTTGGTTAGATTGAAACCATAGCCTTTTGTAGAGCTCTATAGAAGTTTAGGTAAGCAGTAATTCGTGAAATGTAAAATCTCAGATTGAGGGTAGATTTTGAATATTTTACTTTATATTTTGAAGTATGTTTTATGATAGTTATACAAGTAAGTACAGCCAATTAATTTCTGTGGCTTGATATTTAAAACGGTAATGAACGAACTTTGGAAGTAAAAGTTCTTAAAACTTGATCTTATTTATTATACTTGTGGCTCTGTGAGACGTCTGTCCTCCTTACAGGTCGCATTTCTAAACCGATTCTCGTGAAATTTTGTGAGGAGGTTCGATAATTATACCGATTTTTTTGTCGGGCAGTTTTGGAACTTTTCAAAATGACGGAGATTATATGATTTTTTTTTTTGATCACATCTCCGCATTTTTCAAAGTTTCGGACAGAATTTGGACATACAAAAGCACTTTTGTCAAACCTGAAGCATAGATGCTTTACAATTAAGACCACGCTGGCTTTATTAGTCACTAAGCGCAATAAATCGTCTAACGGCTACCATCAATGATAATAACAATTGAGGAATCTCTTAAGCGCCTCGCCATAATAGGACCCCTAACGAAGACAACGCTGGCAACGCTGGACAAGCTGCATGAGCCATCAAAATTAATTTATCTCTCGCTATTACAATTACCCGTCATCAAGTTAAATGGGGAAAGGGGAGGAAGTCATCACCGTCATCATCACCTTGACATTGGCAAATTGGCACAAGACGTACGACGCTAAATTCCCCGGAATGGGGAGAAAAAAATCGGCCAATCGGGCAAATGAGAGTCGGACTCGCGCACGTAGGGTTCCGTGTCGTTATCGTTACAAATAGCAAAAAAATATTTTCTGTTGTTTGGGAACCCCCTTCAATAGTTGTTTTTTTTTTAATTGATTAATAACTAAATAGCTGTGAATATTTCAATCGTCAACCTGTTGCCGTTGTCAATATCAAGCAAATAGCCTGTCGACAGATGGACAGACAGACGGACGGACAGCGAAGTCTTAGTAATAGGGTCTCATTTTACCCTTTGGGTATAGAACCCTAAAAAAGGTCTCGAGTGATTGGCCATTTTTCCAAGCGCCGCGCCGGCACGGGACTGCAGCCAGAGATGCATTAATGCATGATCCAAAACAACATAGTCAAGCATTCCGGGAGCAAACACGTGATGACGTCACTTGTCATCGTCATCCATCTCTTTCGAACTATTTGTAAATGACTTAGTTCGGTCTTGCTTAAGCATCGATTGACGTCACTATGTGTTGCCCACGTGACCGGAATGCTATACCTGGCGGAGTATATTATTACTAGCTGCGCTCCGCGGTTTCGCCTGCGTTTAAAAAGTATGCTATGTGCTATTCTAGACTATTAATCTATCTTTGTGCCAAATTTTATCCAGATCTGTTCAGCCGTTCTGGCGTGAAAGAGTAACAAACATCCATCCATCCATCCATTCTTACAAACTTTCGCGTTTATAATATTTGTGGGATACCATGCATAAATGAACGAAAATAGTACGTAAAAAAACGTACGGAACAGCAGCGCCGGCGTAGTGCCGTGCCAACCGGCACGGCACTACGCCGGCGCTAAAAAAACTCCTAATCGGATTCTCCTAGGCTCATGCATCATTGCTTACGTCGCATTAGGCGAGATGTCGGCCAAACGCAAACTTAGTACCATTATAAAATTGGAAATTTTTTGGAAAAATATTCAAAAACTGACACAACAAAAAAAAACTACAATTATTCAACCTACTCACACAATTTCAATTTCAAGAGAATCGGTTAAGAAATGCGATCTTCAGAGGAAGACAGAAATCCGTACAGAATTCGGACATACGAAAACATGTGTAACAAATAAATACCTATTATGGAAAGAGAGAAAAAACCATGCGTACACGAGCGGCAAGTGTCAACCAAATGGAAACGAAATGGATTCTGAATTATACTGTCCCAAAAAGTAGTAACTACCCGTACTATCTCATATTCATAATAATATATTGTGGTATTGGAATAGAGTAAGAGTATTTTCAATATTCATATCTGAGCCGGTCTCTGGGGAGAGCTGACTTACAGAGATAGAAAAATACGGGCATGTACAGTACCTACTGGGAGGAAATGGATTTTATGATGGAACATAATGCTGCTACAGGTCCTCCTCTGCAGATCGGATTCCTCAACAGATTCTCTTGAAATTTTGTGAGCAGATCCCATAATTATACTGTTTTTTTTTTTTTGCCGAATCAGTTTTTAGGTAGTTTTTAAAATTGCGGAATATATATTTTTTTTAATAAAAAATATGTCAGTCATTTCGGAAAATTCCGCCCAAAAAGAATCAAAACCTGCTCTCGACAATTAAAAATCAATATAAATTGAAATACAACGGTTAGAAATGCAACCTGTAGAGCAAGACAGAGATCCGGGCAGAATTCGGAATTTCGGACATACGCAAGCATTTTTGTCTAAAGGTCGATTTACATCAAACAAACAGAGCTAGAGCTAGAACAAGAGCATTCAATCACTAGAACACAAGAACGCTTTGATGAGACCGCTCAGTGGCGCGAGCACGTCCGAGCACGCTAGAATGCTCTAAGCAACTGTTCTCTCGCTCGTGCGCCGTTTACATCGAGCGAGCATTCTTAGAATGTTCTATAGAATCTTTGCGAACGCACTAAGAACAACGAAAGAATGCTCTACGCTTGTTTACACTTGAAGAATTTGATGTAGAGGGGATAGAATGAGCATTCGCTCGTTTGGTGTAAATCGACCTTAAGCTAAATCATACACACTGCGCTCGTTGACGCTCGCTCGGTGGATTAGTGTGGTTTACTGTTGAATTATAGTTGACAGGGTGCCGTCGATTATCCAAAAGTGGCTAAAAAGTTTGAGTAGGTTAGTTACTACTTACTTTCGTTTAGTTTTCCTAATTTAATTAACTCATTTCATCTCGTTCCGGCTGACATCGCGCAGTATCCTAAAACTTTTAGTTTCCTAAAACGTCTAATTTAGGAAGTCTGAAAAATAATTAAAGTAAGTACTTATTTGTGTTTTTTTTTTGTCTAATTTCTCTACTGAATTTAATTTCGCTGTCAAATTAAAAGAAAACGAAGATTCGTAGATATTCTCAATTATTTTTATTTTAAAAAAATGCATACAAAACCCTTGTCTCCCTATCTGCTCCCTAACTCAAGAGTTACATGTAACTCATTGTACGAGCACGGTTCAGTTTCGTTTCACCGCGGCTCTGCACTATCAGCATTATTAAGTACCCTTATCAATAGTGTAGTGGCGGGTGTTAGCTTCATTACAACTCTTCAGTGATAACCTGATAAGAACGAGTAATGTACTACGAAATCAATATTTGAAAACTGCTGATGAAGCCTGAAGTACGGGCACTTTGGTTTCTAATAAAACAGCTCATATTTCATTAAAAAATTAAGAAGACTTTTTAAGATTACGCTTAAAGTATATATTTTTTTTAATTTACGTAAAAATGTTATTATATTATTATGTTACAAGAACATTGCAGAAGCGTCACGAGTCTTATTTCTAGTACACAGCGCGTGGACCCAGTAGGTACGATATAACTACAAGCAAACGCTCAAAACTACACAGCTCAGTTAACAGTGTCTATTACAATTGCCTAAGTCCATGCTTAAGAGTCCGGCGACCTAATTAATTTCGACCTAGTCGACCTAGACTAACTTCGCATTGGCTTAAGGTATTCTATAGCCATTTCGTCTAGAAGAAGAAGACGAGTGAAGAGAGCGAGTAATGATACTGACGAGCCTCTAAACTTACCTACAGAGTGACAAAGTGCAATTTCAATTTTTTTTATGACTTTTGTACTTCTGTAATCATACTTAAGTAACTAAGAATTTCCCTTGTATTATGGATTCATTTAACAGCTAATGATGTAGACAACCTCCCTATGTAACGGAATTTTTGGTTTGCTTTGTCTACCTATTGAATAAATCAGTCAAAAGTGACCCCTTAAAAATGCGAAATTTTTTCATAGCTCTATTTTAGCTTGAGAACCTTTTTTATAAAAACCAAGAACATAGGGGCGTAGATATTGTTAATATAATTGTACATGCTAAATTTCATCATAATCTGACAAACGGTTTTCAAGAAATTTGAGTAGCGCGTTTGTATGGAAATTTCAGTACGTCGCGGCCCTCTTAACTATTTTAAACTACTCCTAGCAAAATATTTGGTTTTCGAGGACATAAAGTTAAAAGTATCCAAAGGAATGGGTAAAGTTTCGTGCAAAAAAAAAAGTTAAGCAAGAACGTAGCCAATTTGGGGGTTTGCGCGCGGTCTTTCCGTGTGCCGCTCGAAGAAAAAGAGTGATGAGGAAGAGGAGTTTACTCCTAAACGGGAACGGTCCGAAAAGACCAGCGCCGCTGGTGCCACGGTCGAGTGTGAGAGCGCCTCCGTAGCCCCGACACATGGGCGCTGAGAAGAAACCCCCCAGAGTTCTTTAGTAGCCGCCACTAGGGCGGAGACTTCCACATCACCTTGCCCTTCGAGGTTGGGTGGTACACCTATAAAAGGTTTTCCCTTGGTAAAAAAAAGACGTAAGCAATTCTTATTTTTAGTGCAAGGGCCCATTAGTCGCATAACATAACCTACGTGTAACCTCAATATCAAAGAAACCTTTGCCATAATGTAACTTTTTAAACGGCACTTGCCATAACTTTTCCACTTTACTGTACCGAATCGGAAACTATAAAGTTCCAGTTTTATCCCCGTATCGAAAGCGAGGTATTAAACCCAACTTTACGGTAAACACCTACTGTAAAATATTGGACGGCATTTTATGAGTTCACAAAGGGTTTGGAATATCAGAAGAGAATTTCAATATTCAAGCAGGCCAAAGCGATGGAATTATTTACAGGTGGAATTTAATAAATGTTTTGTAATGTGACACTGAAATTCGTGACGCAAAATATGCAATGGTTTAAGTATAATTAAATCAAAATGGTAGAAAGGTAATGGTGACTTCGCATTGGCTTTCATATAAGGTTTTCCATAGCCATTTCGTCTAAAAGAAGATGACGAGCGAAGAGAGCAAGTAAAGATACTGACGACCCTTTAAAGTTACCTATAGAGTGACAAAGTGCAATTTTTTTATGACTTTTGCACTTCTCTAATCATTCTCAAATAACTACGAATGTCCCTTGTATTATGGATTCATTTAAAAGCTAATGATGAGGACAACCTCCCTATGTAAAGGAATTTTTGATTTGCTTTGTCGATCTATTGAATAAATCAGTCAAAAGTGACCCCTTACAAATGCAGATATTTTTCATATCTCTATTTTTTCTTGAGAACGTTTTTGAAAAAAACCAAGAACAGACATATTGTTAATTAGAAACAACCTTGAAATTGAAAAAAAAAACAGCTGTTCCATACTTTGTCCCGTTCAGGCTGACAACGTCCAGTGTCCTAGAACGTCTGAACTATTTTAATGAGACAGCTCTTTTTTTCTCGATTTCAAGGTTGACCCATAATTTATTTGTGCTCTTCTGGTGAAGTATGCCTACCTCTACAAATTCTACGGGAATGCAAAACCACATATTGTACATACACATTGTACGGAAACGGTAAAATGCAGCGGAAAATAAGCCTACATTTCCAACATAAAACACTCTTAAGTCAATGGTCAAGTCGATATGGGGCGACCTAGGAAAACGTATTAGGTCAAATCCAAGAAGTTTTGGAAGAAGGCCAGGTCAGGAGTACCCGTAACCGACGAGTATGTATGAAGGGACTCATGGAAGTAGAAGAAGTGAAAGATCTGTGTTCCAGGATCGTAGCAAGTGGAGAGAAGTGGTATCTGCCTACCTCTACGGGAAAAAGGCGTAGCTATATGTATGTATGTTTGTATGTATGTATACACCGACATTTACCAAAAAAATTGCCAAATATCAAGATGAAACGAACCAAAACAAAATAACCTTATTCGAGGTCAGAATCAAATCAGCACATCCAAATAATATCACCTCAGAAAGGGTAACTTCATCCTATTCGCACAGGCACAAACTTATACAGGAAGTTACAGCGATACAAATTCCCAAAAGATTCCAGAGCATTTTCAGAGCTTCTATTTACAAATATTGAAGTATGAAGCATTCCGGATACGGAAGAAGCACGTCCGCGTCCCTGGTATTTTTAGTTCGTCCCGAATAAATTGACACATTTTGACACAAAAATGACAAATGTAAAATTAATAAATGCTTTTTTTTTGCTCCCCCATCCAGGGGAATTTGGCGTCGCACGTCTTGTGCATTTGCCAGTGTCAACTTAATTTAGTTATTAGTTATAATGATGGAGTGATGGTGATAAGGTGATGATGAAGAATGGATTATTTACTGAAACTTTAAGTGGAGTTTAGTAGTGAAAAGTCAAAAAGTTTTTTTTTTTTTACCAAGAATAGGTCGGCGTTTGACCATCAACTCGCCTGATGTTGAGCGACGTTGTGGTCTAAGATGGAGCACGACGACCTATAAGGTACTTATTCACTCTAGCCTTGAAGTTTTGTAGAGTGAATAAGTACAAAGACGGCAGTTGAGTGAGGCGCTACAAGTGCGCCACTGCTCAGGCCCGTCTTCAGAACGGTAACACCGGACTACATCCCGAAACACGACTAGGTCATTTCACGGCATGGCTTGGTCCGGTGGGTGGTAACTAGCCACGGCCGAAGCCTCCTACCAGAGTTTGCTACCCGGTTAGCACTACCCGGGGACCACGTTTAGGGAATCAGAATAGAGTACACTCCTACGGAGGTGGGTAGCTCAGCCCCCAAAAGTCACGTTTCGCAATATCTGTATCATTTGCCCAAACTCGTGAACGTTAAGGAACCGATAAAGGTTAATACACCATTAACTCGAAGACAACACCCTTTCGGTTCCCGCCAAAAACTCCGATTAAATACTTCAAAATGAATATATGTATGTTATTATTATTGAGATATTTTTTTTTTGTGTAACTTACTTAATTGATGTATGTTTAATATCACAAGATTCGAGCCTAAATTAAAACGAGGTAAATTAAATTACAACCCATCATTTATCGTTTGACCCATAAGCTAGCAAGTTCGTATATAGGCCGAGGGCCCGACGTCAGAGTTTCTAGTTCGACCCATGTATAGTTCACTTAAAACTAACACAAATGTATCACATGAATCGTTGCCCTAGGTAGTCATCGAACCCCACCCCCAAGCTCAGAAAGCAGGTTCACTACCAACTAAGCCACCGAGGCTTAACCTTATTACAAGTTATTGTTACCGTTCTACCTCAACCGAAATACGTAGCTACCTCATTGTTGCCTCGTCAAAACTAATTAAGGATACTATTAAAGCAAAGTTGTTTGTCGTGAAAAGGCCTGTGTCCCCAATCAATAAATCATTTCCAATGTACAGGGAAACCCTTTGACGTTGTTTGGCTTCAAAGAGTTGGATCCCAACAATAGTAATCAAGTTTTCCACGGTTGATGGACAAATATTATATACCACGAGCAAGCCGCTAAGGAATTCTTTGTTGAATATTGCTTTGTTTGTATAGCTGTTATGTGGTATTATTTTAAAGCTAGCCTTATTTTGGCATAAAATAGTACCAAGTCTTTTTTGGAATTAAACTAATGATGATTAATGGTCCCCGAAAAGGTTTTACGTTCTAGCAATTAATGGTTTAATGCCGCTTTAAGAATGAAAGCTATATATTTTGATTGGAAAAATAATCATTTCAAATTTTTTATGGGACATTCTAAGGTCATCTTTGACCACGATCACTTACAAGCAGGGAAGGTGGTGGTCAAATGCAAACTAGCAAAAAAATCTATTAATTGACTGATCTAAATGCAAAATTTTGTCCACAGTTGATCGTGTACCCAACCCGTCGAGGCCTGCAGACCATGGGCGCTATCGTCACCATGTTCTTCATATGGGTGACCGCCTTCACTCTCGCCTCGCCTCTCTTCTTCTTCAGAACCCTCAAAACTCACAAACTGGGTCTGATAGGCATGGACTCTCTCAGCTTCTGCATCGAAGAATGGCCCATCAAAAACGGCAGAGGAATCTACTCCTTACTAAGTCTCATATTCCAATATCTCCTACCTGTCTTAGTAGTAATATTAGCGCATGTTCAGATACACAGAAGATTGAGAGGCAGAAGAAGGACTACCAGAAAAACGCCTGCCATACTAATAGCCATTGCTGTCACCTACGTCATCAGCTGGCTGCCATTGAACGTTTTCAATCTGGTAGCGGATTTCAGTGAGTCACCTTTCAAAGATGAAGAGTCAATGACAATAGTATACGCTGTTTGCCACATGTTTGGAATGTCCAGTGCGGTGTCTAATCCCTTGTTGTATGGATGGTTGAATGACAACTTTAGAAAGGAGTTTGAGGAGATTCTGTGCTGCTGCAAGAAAAGACAGCTGACCAAAGGCACGAGGTCTAAGAGGAAGATGGAAACTGAGCTGACGGCGCTCGCTCAGTTGGAGCACACTGTGACCGCGACAACGAAGACGTCTCAATGTTCCCAGATTTTCTGACTAAAGTCTTGCTTTAAATAGCATGAACCCAGTGTAGAAATGCAGAGTTTATAAACTGTCAATTTCAAAGACTTCCTAGTGTTACGGTGTACAAAGTTCCTCTTCTGTTAATCATTATATTCCTCTGTAAATACATTCAATGAAGATATTTGAACATAATATTGTATTCTACGTTTTAATGAGCCCAAAACGTACAATACCAATATTTTATAATGCAGCCTTAATTTTATTCTTAGTTAGTTTGTTAAGATTTTTTCTAATAAATAATCATTGAAGGCGACTTGTTTAAATAACTATGTTTTTCTATATTTCTTTCCCAACTAGATGCCTACTGATTATTTGTATCAAAAGTTACTGAATTAGATTACTTTGAAAAAACTGATATTGCGAGTCCATGGAGATAATAAATAACTGAGCCTTATATTCAATCATATAAAATTTATTGTTCTGAAACAAATTGTGCGTATAATCTTAGTTAGTTTTACGATCTAAATGCCTAGTTCTTGTTTTTCTTAGTCGGCAGATTTCATGGGCGAACCCACGATGAAGTAAGGTGGGACATCTGCCCCACCCTGGTCCCTAACTCGAAGGTGGAGATTTAGGGTTTTCAAGTAAAAAAATAAGAATTTAGACAGAACCTTCGCAGTTTATTATTAAAATATAAAGATTAGTAAGGAATATAAAACATTTTTTAATTCCCACCATGTTACTTATCTAGTATAGTAATAAAAATTCTGTGTACGCCCAAGAAGATTGTTCCAATGTTTGAATAAGTGTTGTACCAAGTTACAAGTTACAAAACTGTGGTTATACCAGACCTATCTCCTGGATATCGCTCCCGGAGGCTTGCGGTAGCCTGAAAAGGCTGCTAACCTTCGGGAAGCACCTGTGCTGGTTGGAGTGAGAGGAAGGGAAGAGAGGAAGAGTTCACGCACAATGGCCCAATCAAGTGGCGACGTGCGGAAAATGTCCTGTTAAACAAACAAACGGGGCCTATCTCCATAATACTTACCTTTTTTTGTACCTTTGACCAACTTCAAGCCAGCACATCAGGGCAGCACGCCAGCAACGGTTCAGCATTTCATCACAACTCAGCAACAATTCAGCATGGAGCATGCAGCATATTCTATAACGTGTATAAACAAAGAAGCAAACAAAACAAAAGCTAGTTTAGATTTATTTTTAACTAGGTAAGTACATAAATGTTTTCAATTGAATAGGTAAGTATCTCCTTAGGCAAGCGTGTCATACTCATGTCTTTGATCACGTCGTCGCTTCCGATCAGCCACGATAGTAGTCAAATGCATCCTGGTCCGATGTAAAAAGGTAAAAAGAAAATTGTTGCGAGAGCACGACGAAAGACACGGCCGCACTCAGAACCCTTATGATTATTATTAAAGCCTATATTTCCTCAAGAAATATTTACTAAGAAATAGCTTAAGTAACCTTTAAACGTCTCTGAGTGCGGCAGAAAGAAGTTAAAGTCACGAGTTACGAGTGTAAATAATTCGAGACATTTTCACACACATGGTCGTGGACGGGACGACAAATCTTGGAAATTGATCCCGGGGTCAGTTGAGACAACGCGCCGGGATCTTCAGCTAGTTCAATCTGATCCCGGGATCGGTGGAGACAAACTCAAATTGTGTACTATGGCTGCCAGAGACTGAATACGTACATACTTAAATAAATGACATACAACAAATACAAATGCTCATCTCATGAATGTTTGCCCTAGGTGGGAATTGAACCCACGGCCTCAAGCTCAGAAGGCAGACTCACTACAAACTAAACAAAAATACAAGCACTGATGATTTCTCCTTAATTTATTAATTTAATAATTACTAAAGCTAACCTCGCTTCATTAGAACTTTTAATTGAAAATTAAGACCGTTTCATAAAATTTTACGGTAGATGAGATTTAATTATTGTTATTTTGATCACTAATTGTTACAAGAAAATTAATTATTACTAGCTGCGCCCCGCGGTCCCCAGGAACCGTTAATTTTTCGAGTTGAAAGCTACCATAGACCACTTCTGTACCGCTGAAAAGTACATGCGCAATTTCAAATAATTGGTTGAAATGAACAAACGAACAAACTCACTTTCGCATTTATAATATGAGATAGGGTTTCATTGAGGCAACTGCTTTTATTTAAAAATCATTTGGTCGAAAGATTACTTTTAAAAGGTTTCAGAACCAACGATGCTGAAACTTACATGAAAATTACAGTTATTTAAAAACGATGTCGAACAAAAATATGTGCTACATATGTTTTATTCTAAGCAGTAAGTTATTTTAATAAAAGATTTTAATTCGATATTCTGTTTACTCGAAACTCTAAATTAAAGCCGTTTTAAAAACTGTTTCTTTAGCAAATATCTAATCCATTTCCGCTATACGATGAAAAACGTTTTTTTTTTTGTTAAAAAGATGTTTTCCACTTTCAACATTAACTAAAAACGGTTCATATGTACAGTACTGAATCGTATAGTCCAAATTACGACCACTGATTTATAAGCAGGAGAGGAATTCTGCTAACCATAGCTAAATAAATCTGAACCATTGAAGTTTTTTAATATGGCCATCGCAACGTCATCAGTTCCGTTAAGTATCGGCTATAGTTATTTAAATTACCCCCAGGAGGTTCCTGTATAAATTAATGTATTATAGAGGGATTTGGGTTATTGAACAACGTCTAATAATGGTTACAGATAAAGGTATATGTGACGGGATAATATCTCGCACGGGACGGGGACGGAACGTGACATTATGAATACTCGGTGTAACGCCTCTGCACCGTGTGAATTCCGTAAAGCTAACGTAAGCACGGAGCTCACTGCATTACACCACTCTCCGGAGCGAATGGGGCGAATGTGCATATACGCAGCCGAATCACGTAAGAGACGAGGCCCGCGCCGGGCGGGACGTGGTGAACATCGTCCACGATGATGTTTTCAGGCCCCGTCCGTCACGAGCCTCGACCCGTCCGAGATCCCGTCTCCTATATTTTATTACTGTACTTTTGTATGTAACGATGTTTAAAAACTGCTCCGTTCCGTCCGGGCTCAGTAAAATCCCGTCATGTATGCAGCGAGCTTATAAATTGGTGAACGCCGGCTGCACGTACGAAAAAGCATGACTCTATGTCCCGTTACGCTCCTCGGAGCGAGAGCACTACATAAGCGAGCGAAAGGCACAATCGGCTTGAGCGTTCGGCTTGCGCCGCATCTACGCATCTACGAGAGATTTCATCAATGTTTTGTTATGACGTTGTCACGTTAAACTATCGTCCGTAAATCGAATTTACAGACAACCAATTTTTTTCTTTTATTTATTTATCCAGGGTTTTAATAGGGTGTTAGTAAAGTTGTGAAAGCTTTTGTAGCATCCCAGACACATTGAACCCTAGTATGAAACCCAAAAGTGTGAACATTATCTGTGATAGAATAGAATAGAACGAAGACGAAGACGGGTCTGAGCAGTAGCGCACTTGTAGCGTCTCACTCAACTGCCGTCTTTGTACTTCTTCACTCTACAAAACTTCGAGGCTACAGTGAATAAGTACCTTATAGGTCGTCGTGCTCCATCTGAGACCACAACGTCGCTTAATATCATTCGAGTTGGTGGTCAAACGCTGACTTATTGTCCATAAAAAAAAGAATAGAATATTTTTTATTGTGAAACTGTGTAGGTACAAGGTGGTATGTGTTAAGATTAGTAACAACAGTTTTGTTCATATCGAACTTACAATAAACAATAATTTAACTAGTGAGATCTTTTTTTAATCTAACTAAACTTAATGAGCTTATAAATACTTATTATTAACTAGCTGTCACCCCGCGACTTCGTTCGCGTTTATTATTTATCTATCCTATCTCTCAAGTTGGATCGAACTGCACATGGTGGGCGAATTTTATTATAATCGGTTAAGTGGTTTAGGAGTTCATTGAGGACAAACATTGTGACACGAGATTTACATATATTAAGATTAGAACAACAATGTAAGGACAAATCAAGCAATTATCACAAAATCTTGACATTCACTCGTCAAAATATTATTTTAAACTGTAGAATACTTTATTTACTAACCAATCTTTCAAGATAAGGATAAATTTATTGCCAGGTGATTATAAACTTTTATAGCTTTGAATGTACTATTGTAGTACATGGCATTATTGACTTGTGGAATACACATGTTAAATTTATGTTTGATTCGTAGGTCATCAGCTCGATTCGACTTAACATTGAAGTAGATAGCTATTGATAATTGTTTATTAATAATTTATTATAGTTTTAACCACAATCGGCGGCCAAAACTATGACGATATTCTAGGCCTCGACCTCGAAGTAGAGGAACGGCCGATGCCGCCAGACTTAATTACCAAAAACAAAACGGTATACGAAGAAGAAATGGAAGAGTGTATGGGTGACTATGTTAATTGCTACAAAACCCTTGGACTACATTTTAAGTAAGGAGTCTCCTTATCTATTAATTCCATCTCTATACCGCTTTTTTTTCTGCTAGTTTAATAAGATATTAAAGGCTGATTCTCTACACCAAAAAAAACAACTTTTACTAAGGAATGCAATCTCGAGACGAGAATGCTATTTCGAGATGTCGAAGGATCAGGGGGCTATTCCTGTGCGTGAGATGAGATGAAATTTTATCTTGGTCACTCTCACACCTATGACGTTTCAAAAGAGAAGGTGAGATGAAAATTTCAAATCTCCGAATAGAGCCACAGAAATTCGATCTCGGCAAGATCTCGGCATTTTCGAGCTCTTGAATAAATTTCGAAAAGTACTGTTTTAATTAGATAACTGAAACATTATTGTTGTGTTTTTATACGAGAAAGTAAAAAAACCGTTTATTTTTTTAATATTACGTTAACTAACACAATAATTCAGACTCGTAAAATCTCTAATAAAGAAAGTACTTATTTTAACAAAGAGAATGATAGTGAAAATATAAATTAACAAAAATTGCTATTTACAAAATCACTCCTAAACTAGGAGTGATTACGAGTGATCACTCAACTAAATTTAAAGTGATTTTCGAAATAGGTTCATAAAAACAAATAGTGCTTAGACTGCTGTCGGATAAACGGCATCTTATGTCAGTCGTTATGTAGCCAGCGTCTGAAAAGACCCTCTCAGATTCAGCGTGAGCAAGCAAATTAAAGTGAGTATTAAAGTGAGTATGCAAATTGCAAAAACATATCCCTCGATCCTGCACACTCATAGAGATCCATCTCTTTTTGGATTGAAACTTCTAATGCAACTTCCAACAAGGTTGCGTTAAACGTTTCACGCTCCTGGGGAGGGGGAATAGAAAGAGACAGAGCGAGAGTGAATGCGAGGCACTCGAACGCATGCGCTTGGTAAGAAAGATACACAGAAGTTTCATTACTTCCGCGCAGAGGGACTCCACGCACTATTTTTTAATCACGGACTCTTGCCTCTCTGCAATAGTAGCAACCCGCGAAAAAGGACTTTTATACAGGCTTTCAATGTATCTTCTAGTTCCTCTTGAAGATTTTACTTAATCTTACAGCAGCAAGTAAACTCAAATCCTCTGCAATCATTGAAAGAGACAAGTCATCCTCGTTTGCCAAGTTTGCCGCAGTACTGGTATTTATTTCATTACCAGAAGTTGAGGTCGAGGCTTAAGAAAGAATATCTGGTTATGTAGTGCTGCGTAATCGTCTGATTTTATTCTTATTTTCCTTTCTAGGAAGATAATCTTGCTAAGTAAGTAGGGTAGCTAGATAGTATCTTGCTAGATAATTAAGAAAAGTTTCGTCGCTCTTCAATAGTTCTAAAGCATTGGTCAGCGACTCGCTCGACCGCAGAGAACACGCGTCATGCGTTGCTGACTACTGCCGCTCGATTTCGTCAATCTTGGCCGTGATCTCGTCATTATATGCTTCGAGATTGATCTCAAAAAATAAGGCGAGATCTCTGATAATCGGGATCAATCGAAATTGCATTACCATAATAAGACCAACCATCTTTTTCCAAACATTTTGTCACCGTTCAATTAGCTTTTTGTATCGAGCAGCTGATTTTTTTTTTCGCAATTCCTGAGTTGGTCCCATAGTAATAGTTGTTTATTACGATGTAGAGAATGTGTCTTTAAAATTTTGCTAGCATATTAAAAATAGTGGTACATATTTCGCACAAGTGAATTTCTTATACTTCCTACCTAAATTATCTTACTTTTAAATTATTTTACTAAAAAGGCGACTCTTTTATACTTTTTGGAAACTGACGTGGTTCTGACACATTACTATTTCATAAAACCGGCCTCTACCGATTCAAAGTGTTATTCAGGTTTCAGAGGTGTATTACAACACCCACTCTTCGTAGGACGATATTCGCCAAAATTTGACAGGAGGCGAGCCTGTTGTCATACGCCATATTATAGTCATGTAGCAGATGACATTGAATACCCATTTTATGTTCACACAATGGACTGAGCAGGGGCATGCCTTCGGCAGGGATTCTTCGGGGGTATTTGACTGCCTCAGTGGCTCAGTTGGTAGTGACCCTGCTTTCTGAGCTTGGGGGCGTGGGTTCGATTCCCACCTAGGACAAACATTCATGTGATGAACATTTGTGTTTGCTCTATGTCTGGGTGTTAATTATCTATCTAAGTATGTATTTATAAATATATATGTATGTATATCAGTTTTTGGCAGACATAGTACTAGCTTTGCTTAGTTTGGGGTCAGATAACCGTGTGTGCAAAATGTCCCGAATTTATTTATTCATTGAGGGGGAGGAAAGGGTTATTCATCATTATATATTTTTCAATTATATTATAAAACAATAAACTTTAAAGCCCTTACTTAAGACTTTTGCCGCGAACGCCCGAGAAAGCACCGCTACGCCGTTCCAGTTGAGAAATTGGAACGGCGAAAATTTTTCTAAAAACCATTGAGAACCAATAGGAACATTTTTGCAGGCGTTAGCGGTAAAAGTCTAGTACAGTACAGACCTAAAATGTCTCTCAACCTAGCATTGTTGATTTTAGATTAAAAACCACTTGCGCGTATGATGTATACGATGCAAGTAGCAAAAGGGAGTACGATAACATGTGTCTCATGGTTTATGACAATTGTAAAGGACGAGCAATTTCGACGGAATACCCAAGCAGTACGTATCATTACTGTTTTAAGTAGGTATAGTTAAATGACTTGAATACTTATTAATATAAAATGCATCATCATTGACTGCCTCGGTGGCTCAGTTCGTAGAGCACCTGCATTCTGAGCCTGGGCGCGTGGGTTCGATTCCCACCTAGGGCAAACAGTTATGTGATGTATATTTGTGTGTATTCTATGTCTGGGTGTTATGTATTCTCTGACCCCCATAGTACAAGCTTGCTTAGTTTAGGGTCAGACGACAGTTTGTGTAAGAGTCCCGTATCCCGAACATCATCATCATCACGTCAGCCCGTAAAACGTCCACTTCTGGACAAACGCCCCCCAGAATGATCTCCACAACGCATTTAGCATCCAGTGGCTCCCAGCGAACCTCTCCAGATAAATAACATTTATGGATCACATGGAAATGACATTAGAATATTTATAACACTAGTAATGGAATATTAAAAGTCAAAAATGCTAATACTACAATACTACATTTCATGTATTTGTCATTAT
Organism: Peribatodes rhomboidaria; assembly: GCA_911728515.1. Lineage (NCBI taxonomy): Eukaryota > Metazoa > Arthropoda > Insecta > Lepidoptera > Geometridae > Peribatodes > Peribatodes rhomboidaria. The sequence goes on from OU452190.1 coordinate 9,444,542, forward strand.
TAATTATAGTTAATTAATAATGACAAATACATGAAATGTAGTATTGTAGTAGTAAATGTAGTTATGTATGCGCGGGGCGCAGCTAGTGCTGCGCCCCGCGGTTTCACCCGCTGTTAAAAAGTATCCTATGTGCTATTCTAGACTATAATCTATCTCTGTGCCAAATTTCATCCAGACCTGTTCAGCCGTTCTGGTGTGAAAGAGTAACAAACATCCATCCATCCATCCATTCTTACAAACTTTCGCGTTTATACTCGTAATATTAGTAGGATTTAATGTGGTAGTGTTTTATACGAGACATAGGAACCATATACATAGATACATAAATTTATGCTTAAATACATACATACACCCTCAATTAGATCTATCCATTTAATCTACTTTTATCTACAATACCTCTGTACTTCAATTTTACTTCTACTAATTACTTTTTACATACTACTTACGTATAATTTCTACATATCTACTAATATTACAGTGAACAAGTTCGATAATTATACAAATTCTAAACATCTCGCCGAGGTTACATGATTTTGAAATGTACTTACAGAAAACAGTACTTCCTTAATAGGTACAAAAATTGTATTACTAAAATAGTTATAAATTAAACTGGACCCTTCTACCTACTCGTAAAAAGTAGTTATTTACTGGTAAAATATTTTTTCTTTTTACAGAATGGAAATTCCTGAACGATGGACAGTGTAAAATAAAACCAGGATCGAAATTAAGCAAAAGACGTAGTAAAATTAGAAAAATGAACTAAGTTCATACAGTACCTAGCAGTAAATGTTGCACATCGACCTTTGGAAAGAGACTTCGGGTTTGTAGAGCATTATCTCTTTCGCACGACAGTTTCATGGTGTGCGACTGAGATAACGCTCTACAAAATTAATGTCTCTTTTCAAAGGCCGATGTGCAATACTGTACGTCTTTTCTTTATTTAAAAAAATTATAATTTTTATTAAACAGAGACAAAAGCCAAATTCAAAAACCTATAGAATATAGAAGGTAGGTTTCCAAACAACGCCTTCTCAAAACGCAAGCCACAAATTCGCTGCGTGTGCTGTTTTTGCTTGACTTCTCACGCCCACATACGCAAACATAAAGTGGTTAGTCTGTTAAAATGTTTTCCCTCCTAAAAGTTGGATAATTGGTTGATTGGTAAAATCTGTTCCATAAATTTATTTAAAAGTAAGTATATATACGTAGCCGATACGTACCGTCGTACGGTGCCGTTTAAAGCACCATTTTTTCCGACAGTACTTATTTGGCAAAAACAACGGGGTGACAGACACGTCAAACTTATAGTTGCACGTGTGTGTGTGTGTGTGTTTTCTTTGGCATGATAGCTCCCAAATGGATGAACCGATTTTTTATTTTAAAGGTGAATATGTTCTTTTATATGTTTGATGAAAATCGGTGTCGGGGGGTTTTAAACCTTTTTTTCAATAAAATAGTTTATTATAGAGGCTTGCGATTGACCGCATAGTTCAGCGGTGATGCGGCTACGCTAAGATGGATGACGAAAATAAATTGTTTCTACTCCGCTACAAGGTTACATTGCTGATTTTTTATCAAATTGTCTGATCTCGTATTAGGTACATTATAATCTTAATATATATAAATCTCGTGTCACAATGTTTGTCCTCAATGAACTCCTAAACCACTTAACCGATTATAATAAAATTCGCACACCATGTGCGGTTCGATCCAACTTGAGAGATAGGATAGCTCAAAACGCGAACGAAGTCGCGGGGTGACAGCTATAATATAATAATAAAGTTTATTTCAGAACAGTCATTCCATAGATACACACAAAATCATCAAAAATGTAAATTAAATTAAAAATTACAAATATGCGAATAATCAATAACATACATTGGTCCTGCAGGCTGCAATAGGATCCGCTTACGATTTTACTACACAATGTAAATTAATGAATGCGTTCGAAGGTAAGTGAAGTTAATCTAACGTGTTTAACTAAAGGTTAACAACGTCAGGAAACAGACTTCAATTTTATATTACATTTTATTTTACATATTATTTTACAATACAATAATTACAAAACACATATCCAACGATAGAAATTAAACCTAAAATTGCCTTATAGAATCACGGAGAATCTCGTCACCGCGTGCTAACTGGACGTGCAGCGCCATCTTTTAAGGATCTAGCGAACTGATCAATACTTCTGTCCTAGCTTTATTCTATTTATTTAATAGTATAACATAACATATCGTCACGCCTTTCTCCCGAGGGTGCTGGCAGAGGTCGCTGGACGATTTTCAGTCCCAAATATGAGAGGGTGCGAACCCGCTCCCTCTGTTTGAGAGGCGGGCTTCTTCCAACTAGGCTATCATAGCTTCAAGTGTCAAATGTGATCTATTATTTACATTGGTCCTGCACCTAGGCAGCTGGTAGCTGCACTAGGCTAAATATTTAGGTAATTATTTTACCATACTATGTAAAATAATGAATGCGTTCTTATTTAATATAAGGTAAGTTAGTCAAGGTAGATAATAGGCTCGCTCGTCCCTTGATGGTGACAGACGAGCACAAAGACCAAAGTGGGACCAGCGACAGGTAATTTCCTCACTTTAATGATAGGTACGTCTCACAATGGATCTAAGGCAATATCCCTGAGATATTAAAATACATGGAATTGAGGAATTTTGATTATTTTCTCCTACCAGTTCGCGTTAAGTCGTCTACCGTTCAAAAGACTGATAAAATTGTTAAATGTTTAATTCTGTTTTTTTTTTTGTTATAAGCTGGCTGCGCCCAATGGAATTATCCCCGGTGTTAATTAATCTATAATAATAATAACTTTTATTGCTTTTCTGTTAGGCTTATTTGTACAAAGATCTTAATGATACTATTATAATAAGAAATTAAGATTTGATGCAGAAGAAATGCAAATAGAAAAAATACAAATTTTATAAAATTATGTAGCTAATTGGAATCCTGTTCTCCACACTAGGTTAACCTGTGTCGTGAGGTCACAGATGGTCACAGAGCTCTGGGCATGATCGTTTACGTCATGCAATCTATATGTCAATCCTGAGTATAAGCCATCTCCGTTTTGAATTTCATTCATTATAAGTCCATCCGTTTGAGCGTGCAAGTTACAAACAACACACAAACAAACCCTCGCATTTGATAAATTCAGGTCAATATTTTTTCTTTTTTCTATTTTTACCTGTTTTGACAGATCATTGTCAGTCTCGCCACTTTTAAGTCTTCATCATCATCATCATCATCATCATAATAAATGGGGTGTACCATAACATATTATTGCCATGATGTTACGTTTTGCTGTCAACGCTGCGCGACCGCAAATCGTATCGCCGCGCAATAAAGTCCATGGTCGCGTCAAAAAAAGTAACTATGATGGCAATAAGATGTCCAAGCCACTAGGCCGTACGTAACGTACGTAAGGCGAGGATGCAGTACGAACACGATTCAGGGTGAAAGCTGAGGTGGGCTTGCGTCGCTTGTGTATCACCCACAAGCATAAATTAAAAATAAAAATAAAAATCCGACACTGATTTTCATCAACACCGATTTTCATCAAACATAGCTCAGAACACTTCTGACTAATTCACCTTTCAAACAAAAACAAAACCAAATCAGTTCGGGAGCTACGATGCCACAGACAGACACACACACACACACACACACAGACACACACACACAGACACGTCAAACTTATAACAACCCGTCGTTTTTGCGTCGGAAGTTAAAACACGTCGCTTTCATACATTTTATTTGAGCAAGTTGTGAAGCGGCTCCGCGCCTGGACCTTGTCTGCGCCCCACATTTTCGCCTTACTTCTTACTAATATTAAAACTTAATGACAAAATCAGTCTCTCTATCCTGCTTGAAATAAGGTTCTAAACACAAAAATAATAATTGTGAAAAATTGTGAACATATTAAGACGCGGTCATAACACGATTTTCTACCCATACACACGTTTACTTAAGCCTCTTCAATAAATCGCATGTCATCTATGTATTGTTTGAGATGGAGTTTTTTTTTTGTCGTTTTTATTGCTATAATCTCGTCATAAGAACACAAATAAGAATAAGTAACTCTGTTAAACTTTAAAGAACTAATCTGACTATTTATTAATCGAAAAAAAAAACGTGTTGGAATTGCTGAAAATTTAGAGAACTAACGCGCAAACAGTTTTTTTAAGACGATTTTTTTTCTTATGATTGAATGATTTTGAAAATTCTACCTCGGTTTAACTGATTTTGGTTGTTTTTCTACCGACTGTATTTTTTTGCACCTGATCATCACAACTCTTCATATCAAACTAGGCGCAAAAAAAATGTTTTCGTTGCTTTCGTGTAACCGGTTTTGTGACTACCGACCTTAAGGGGGATCAGAAATTCAGATTCAGATTCAGATTCAGAAACATTTATTGAATAACTGATACATTCAATATATCTATGCTAGTTCTTCTTGCAGAAATCGTCATAATCAGTTTACCCTCATCGGGCATTCAATAATTATGAGCACGTGTCAAAATAAGTATTATGTAAATTTATAATAATAAACAATTTTAATTACATTCATTTTATGTCAAAAAAAATTTAAATTCAATGTCAACAGAGAAATAGTACGTATAAGAAAAATATAATAATTATTGAAAATTGATTTAGAAGTTTTAAATTTAAAATTGTTTGTTTAACAATGTCATTTCTTTAGTCTTATCTCTATCAGTAAACTCCTTCAGATCATAAAAAACGTTATTTAACAGCCACTTTTTCAGTGCAATTTTGAATTTTTTAGTACTGGGAATGTCAGTTATCGCTTTTGGTAACAAATTATAAATATTTATAGCACTCATAAAGGTACTTTTCCCATGAATAACGCAATTACTGTGTGGCTTATAGAGGTAATCATTGCCTCTCATAGTATTATTTCTCGTTCGCAGATCTGATTTGTTTTTAAATAAGCCTTTATTATTTCTTACAAATAGAGAAATTTCAAGAATATAGATACCAGTCAGGGTTAAAAATTGCTTATCTCTAAATAATTGTCTTAATGTTTCATCACTATTTTTACTATATATTATTCTTAGACATCTTTTTTGCATTATAAAAGTATGTTTCACATTAACAGAATTTCCCCAAAAAATAACCCCATAAGTCAGCAAAGGGTATATGTTACCATAGTAGGCATTTTTGGCAACTTCAATAGATGCAACATCAATTAAAACCGATAAAGCGTAGCATTGACTGGAAATTTTACTATCGACATTTGCCAGATGAGACTTCCAGTTTAGGTGAGTGTCCAGAGATACTCCAAGAAAATCCGTCTGAAAAACTTCAACTATAGATGAACCAGCAACATCTATGTTAAGATCGATTGGAGTAGCCTTGTAGTTGTGAAACTGCATTATTTTAGTTTTAGAAATATTTGTTTGAAGGTTTAGAGCGTTTAACCATTCTATCAGTTTTCCTAGCGTAGTTGTGATAGTGTTATTATATTCAGAATCACTCTGTCCTCTCTTCACAAATAGTATAGTTGCAAATGTGGAACAAATTAAAAATTTGGCAACGAGTGTTATAAGAGGTTATTATTATTATACGTGCTGCCAATTAATGTGAGGCGTTTTGAAAAACCTCTAATGAGTGTAGTAGCTACACAAAATTCTCAAAAAAGTATCCGAAATTAACACCGATTTGGTTTAAAATTGCTAAATTTAATGAATATAAATCATTAAGCAATGTTACAGTAAAGCTAGGTAGAGTTTTTTCAAATCTTGTGTCCACTTCGATTAACATAGAAACGCCTTTGTTTTATGTCACAGCAATCGCTTCAACATCGGTCGCGTTTTATAGGTGTCCATTCTGAAAGGAAGTTAGATTAGGTAGGGTCAACTGGGGCAAATTCGTCTGTGGGGCAATTCCATCTTTCGAGAATTACTGACAAACTCTTCACAAATTAAGCCACATCTACGTATTTTTTCTGCCTTTAGTTGCAATAATCTGTACAAGATGGCGTTAGTTGCCTAATTTGTGAAGGGTTTGTCAGTAATTCTCGAAAGATGGAATTGCCCCACAGACGTATTTGCTCCAGTTGACCCTACGTTAGTTTTTCCAGTTCGAGACAGTGACAGTAGGTATAGGTTATACTTAGGTATCTACCTACCTTTTTTTTATGTACAATAGGTCAGCATTTGACCACCAACACGCCTGATGTTAAGCGACGTTGTGGTCTAAGATGGAGCACGACGACCTATAAGGTACTTATTCACTCTAGCCTTGAAGTTTCGTAGAGTGAAGAAGTACAAAGACGGCAGTTGAGTGAGGCGCTACAAGTGCGTTACTGCTCAGACCCGTCTTCGAAACGGTTGCACCGGACTACATCCCGAAACACGACTAGGTCATTTCACGGCATGGCTTGGTCCGGTGTGTGGTAACTAGCCACGGCCGAAGCCTCCCACCAGAAAAAAAAAATACTACTACCATAAAAAATATAAATACCTAGTATTTTCAGGTTCTTTATCGTATGCTAAGTATTTTAAGTCTTTTTTTTTTTTTTTTTTTTTCGGCTTGCGCTTCTTTAAACAACAGACGTACCGAAAGTCACTCGCGAGAAATATTACTAAAAATTGTGTCTAATCTCATGCAAACACCACTAAACTGGATCATTATCAAGAAGTACGCTACGGAAAGAGCAGGAAGATAATATTCGCGTAACAGAATCCCCTGTGAAGTGAAATATCAGCTGAGAAAATATCGAACAAGTTAACCTCAAAATAAATATATCGGAGTGAAACAAGTGCGAGTGCAACTCACAATACAAGCTAGCCAACCTTACAAACCGAATTTGACAGATAAAGTGTTGCCATTGTAGAATTAAAAAACTACTACTATACACTAAGAATTTGCGCGCGAATTTAAAAACTTTTGACGTTACATCTTAATTTTAATAAGAGGAATGGATAGTCAAATGCAAATTTTTCTGGAAAAAATTCAAGAACAAATGGAGAGACAGACCGTAACTATTACAGAGTCTGTTACACGAAACATCATGCAGCAAATGGACGAGAAATTCAAAAAACTGGACGAGCAGAATAAACAGATACATATCGAGGTTTCAGAACTGAAAGAAAAAATTAAAAGATTAGAAATACAAAAGAAAATGAACAACTTGCTTTTCTTTGGAATAAAGGAAGACGAAGGCGAATCAAATATGGTAAAATTCATGAAAAAAGAGATCAACTCGCATCTTGCACTAAATATTCAAGAGTATGAAATCAATAAAACCTATAGGATTGGAAACAAGAACAGCAAAGGAACTCGGCCTATCCTCATTTCTTTCACAACAAACTGGAGAAGAAATGAAGTTCTGAAAAATAAAAATAAGTTTCCTCAAGGAATGTACGTAAAAGAAGATTTTACAAAAGAAACGCTGGAGATAAGAAAATCACTGCAGCCTAAAGTAGAAGAAGAAACAAAGGCAATATCGCTTACTTACGAGGGGACAAAATTATAGTCAAGAATCAGAGCGATTTGAGCCGCGAAAAGAGAAAAAGAGAACCCTCTTTCTCCTCTTGCTCCCGTTATTCAAAGACCAACGAACATCCATCTTCGGTAGGTTCTAAGAAAACCGCTGCAAAATGGCGTTTGATCTTCTGTCTCGCCCCAGAAGTAACTCACTGAAAGAAAAAAATAGTAGCTAGCAAACAAAGGACACCAGCAACCGGAAAAACTACAATTTTCAAAATAACTTGCCATCAAAAACCACAAACAAACCTCCCCCAAGCCGGCTGGTCCCCGTGGGGGATATTGACCACAACCCTTCAGTTTACACAAAAGAAACGATTAAGTCACTAAAAATTGGAACACTTAATGTAAGATCTCTTGGATCAGATGAAAGATATATGGAATTGATATATTCTCTACAGAAAATAGAAATAGATATACTCGGCCTAGCAGAAGTAAGAAGAATGCACTGCAATATTGAAGAGCATGATGATTATATCTTTTGCTACAAAGGTGAAACGCCAGGCTTACACGGAGTAGGATTCCTAATTAAAAAAGAGCACAAAAACAAGATACTAAACTTCTCAGGTTTATCAGAGCGAGTTGCATTACTGCAAATGAGATATGACAACAAAACACTTTCTATAATACAAGTATACGCCCCAACAGAGAGAGCAGCGGAACAAGATATCAACTCTTTCTATGAAACCTTAGAAGCAGCACAAACCCAAGCAAGAGAAAATGTTCTTATTATCGGAGACTTCAATGCACAAGTAGGCAAAACGAGAACGAAAGAAAACCTAGCTATGGGAAAATTTGGATATGGGAAAAGAAGTGAGAGAGGAGAAAAGCTCGTCCAATACGCCTTGGAAAACAAAATGTCCATTATGAATACCTACTTTAAGATGAGAAACAACCGTAAATGGACATGGCTCTCTCCTGACGGAAAAACAAAAAATGAAGTCGATTTAATCTTATCCAATGAACCCAAAAAAATAAGAAACATAGAAGTTCTCCATGGCTTAGGATTTAGATCCGACCACCGTCTTGTACGAGCTACGTATCTACTAGAAAAACAAAAGAAGAGTAGAGCATCCTATAAACCGCAACCAATGTCACTAAACACCACAGAGGATACCAGCTGTTTTTTTAAGGATCTAAAACAAAATATACGAGCACTAAATGAGCAATACGAAGACGACGATGTTCAAACACTCTACGATGCTTTAGAAAATATCATTAATCAGAGTATGACATCAAAGAGAAACGACATGAAAACGAATCGCGTTGACAAAATTCTTAGTAAAAACACACGGGATCTGCTGACAAGGCGAACAGAACTCCTAAAATTAAATCATAAAACTAAGGAAATGAAAAAAAAACGAAGTACATTATATAAAACAACAAGTAAAGCCATGAGAAAAGACTACCAACAATATAGAAATAAAATAATAGAGAACAACTTACAAACATATAGAAGTACAAAAAGAGCATACAAACAACTAACATCATACAAAAATTGGATCCAGAACATAAAAACAAAAACCAAAGAAATCCAAACCAGAGAGGATATCATAAACTGCGCTACAGAATTCTACAGACTACTTTATGAAAATAAAAACAACACCGCTTCGAACTCGGCTTACTCATTTTCTACCACACCTCATGAAAACTGTGAAATCATCTCGAACGACGGCGATATAACACCTTTAAGCATCATGGAAGTCACTAAACACATTAAGAAGATTAAAAAAGAAAAAAGTCCCGGACCAGACGGTATACAAAATGAGGCTCTGAAGTTTGGTTCTCCTCTGCTGGCTCGCCCACTTACCTGCTTATTCAACAAAGTTTTAGACACAGGACAGGTACCAGAACAGTGGAAGAGTTCCGACATTATTCTACTCTACAAAAAGGGAGACCCAAAAGACATTGGCAACTATAGACCTATCAGCCTTCTTCCTAGTGTATACAAACTATTTACGTCAATTATACAAAGTAGACTGAGTCCAAAAATCGACGAACACCAGCCGATCGAACAAGCAGGTTTTCGCTCCAGCTTCTCTACAATGGACCACATACACGTTATACAACAAGTTATAGAAAAATATAAAGAGTTCAATAGACCACTTTACATAGCCTACATAGACTACGCTAAAGCATTCGACACAATCTCACACAACTCCATATGGGAAGCCCTGGAAAAATGCCACATTCATAGAAAATACATAACGACACTGAAAAATATATACGATGGCAGTTCCAGCAGAGTCAAAATGGAAAAATGTGGCCCGATAATACCAATCTGCCGAGGCGTGAGACAGGGCGATCCTCTGTCCCCCAAACTTTTTATAGCAGTACTGCAACTTATCTTCGATCACCTAAACTGGCAGTCAGATGGAATTACAGTAAATGGGAGGCAACTTACACACCTGAGATTCGTTGATGACATTGTCCTCTTCGCTGAAACAAGCAAGAAACTAGAAAAAATGATAAACTCACTAAGTGTAGAAAGTGAAAAAGTGGGTCTCAAAATGAACGAAGGCAAGACAAAAGTAATGACAAACAGCGACACTAACACTATAAGCCTACATGGTAAGCCACTGGAATATGTAAACAAATACACATATCTCGGGAGACAATTAACATTTGGGGACAACAATGATGAAAAAGAGATAGAACGCAGAGTGAACATGAGCTGGAAAAAATTTTGGTGCCTTAAAGAAATTCTAAAAGGTGCCTTTCCTCTTCACCTCAAAAAGACTGTAATGGACACATGCATACTAGCAACGCTTACATACGGCTGTCAAACTTGGACATATAACACTAAAATAAAAACTAAGCTTGTGACATGCCAAAGAGCGATGGAAAGAAGTCTATTGAAAGTAAGGAGAATACACAAAATAAGAAGTGAATACATCAGAAGAAGAACAAAGCTCATAGATGCCTTGCAATACGCATTAACACTAAAGTGGAGATGGGCAGGTCACCTAGCAAGATACAAAGACAAAAGATGGACACTAGAATCAACGATATGGAAAGGACCAGTTGGTAAAAGAGGCAGAGGACGTCCAAAGAACAGATGGTGTAATGAAATAATAGCCACAGCAGGAAAAGAATGGAAAATAAAAGCAAGGGACAGAGAGAGTTGGAGTAAACTGGAGGAGACCTATACCCAGTCTGGGGTTCCAGCATCAAATAATACAGATATTCACATTTAAAAAAAGCTGTCATATTAATGTAACTATATCTTTATTCAATTAATGTAAAATTGTTATTTAAGGTTAAGGTTGTTGGAAATAAATGGGTTTAATAATAATAATAAAAAGTATTTTAAGAGTCTAGGGGGCAACTTAACTAACCTTTATCGATACCATCCTTTCCCGCAACGTCAACGTCAACCGTCTCTTTGGAACTATTTGTAAATGACATAATTCGGTCTTGATTTGACATCGATTGACGTCACTATGTGTTGCCCACGTGACCGGAATGCTATACCTGGCGGAGTATATTATTATACCATTGAAATATGTAGGTATATGACTTACGTCTCCAACCATTGCAGTTTTCAAACTCCATCTCGCAGTAGTTATTGAAAGACTTCAAGTGGCCATCGTAGTGCCGGGCACATATTAAAGCCGTTCTAAAAAAGTATTAAAAAGAAAACGTGTAGGTTAAACTAAACATATCCTCACGTCTTTTCCCCCGAGGGGGCTGGCAGAGGTGTAATACAACACCTACATTTCGCCGGACGATATTTAGTCCCAAATGTGACAGGGGGCGAGCCTGTCGCCATACACCGGGCTCCAGTCATGCAGCAGATGACATACAACTAAAATATAAAACAAAAATTGACTTCGATCTCTAAAGTCCTGGCCACATTAACGGGAAACGCGTTAATTATGGCGACGATGGACTTTGAATGCTAGTGTGGCCACGGCTTGTCGCGTTATTTTTACAACAGCATTGGTGTAATAGCTTCAAGTAGATTGGTGCAAATATGACCATGTGTGGTCGTGGCATGAGAACGTTCAGGTAGAAGCACCAATTTAGTACAAGCCATTTTTTTTTCATACCAAAAAGCGATGAAAGCCTAGTTGGAGAAGGCCCCCGCCTCAAGCCAGAGGGAGTGGGTTCGAACCCTGCCGACGGCACGCACCAATTTGTTCATTGTGTGAACATATGTGCGTATTGTATGTCACCTGCTACATGACTGGAGCCCGCCCCCTGTCACATTTGGAACTGAGTATTGCTCGGCGAAATGTGGGTGTTGTATTACACCTCTGCCAGCCCTTCCGAGAGAAAGGCGTGACGATATGTCAGTGTGTAGAAGCGTGATCGTGCGTATTCCATTTTGTTTTATGTTTGGAGCCCCGCACGTCTCCCTGATACTCTTCACAATCGGCTATGATCGTTCATCGCGAGAACGTCCGTAATCAGCGCGATTATCGTGCGATCATCCACATGTTCGTCCTTACCTTCCCCCTATTGTACAAAAGCTTTTTTGCAATTTCCTTTAATGCGTGTCCAAAAACCGACAACTGATGGATCGCTGATCGAATGGACGGTGATCGGCGACTACAGACGAGTAAGCCCTCCACACAATCGTGCTCGCTGGACGGAGATCGGCGACTACAGACGAGACGACACAATCGTGCTCGCCAATGATAGTTAATGATCGCCAATTGTGATGCCATGTGAGGTCATGAAATGAAACAGGCCTTACTTGTATATCGCTGGACAGTCCCGTATAAAAACAGTGCATCCTTTGTTTATAAGATCCGATTTTCTAAACTTCGATTTTTTTGGATAGAAGCGAACTTTCCCTGGCTTCTTGTGCCTTGGGTTCACGTAATCCGATGATGTTTGCAGGAACAACAAAAATACTGAAACAAAGAAAACTCACTCTTAGTCCCAACTTAGTCACTCTTAGTCTTTTGGGGCTAAGCTACCCACGTCCGTAGGAGTGTACTCTATTCTGATTCCCTACACGTGGTCCCCGGGTAGTGCTAACCGGGTAGCAAACTCTGGTGGGAGGCTTCGGCCGTGGCTAGTTACCACCCACCGAACCAAGCCATGCCGTGAAATGGACCTAGTCGTGTTTCGGGATGTAGTCCGGTGTAACCGTTCCGAAGATGGGTCTGAGCAGTAGCGCACTTGTAGCGCCTCACTCAACTGCCGTCTTTGTACGTCATCACTCTAGAAAACTGCTAGAGTGAATAAGTACCTTATAGGTCGTCGTGCTCCATCTTGGACCACGACGTCGCTTAACATCAGGCGAGTTGGTGGTCAAACGCCGACCTATTCTACTTAAAAAAAAACTTAGACGACTCAATTTCGAACACAAAGCTTGTGTTAATAGATATGGGCTTGCCTTCGAAATTTCACGCTCAAATGCAACTTCCTTTAAACAAAACAAGAGAAAAATTAAAATACTTACTAATGCAAATCAAACCCACAAAACAAACAAACCCGTACATTGATGTCAATCAAAATGTTTCTAGTAAACAACAAAAATTTCTCAACTTCAATTAAAACTATCCAAACAATTTCAATAGCAAATAATTATCGAACCATAAACCTTACTGTTTCAAAACTTCTAAATTATTGCGCTTGTTCAAATAACAATTATAGGAAACATTGATTTTGATTAGCTTTCTGGGATAAGGGGCGCTACACGCGTAATCGTGTCGGCAGTATTCGTTGATCGCCAAGACCGGCCTAAAGCATTTGTGTATTACACTACTTGATCGATTTTTCGGCTACTGCTGATCAGGTAGACCCATATGGGCTTTTTAAAACTGCAGTATTCGGCAGTATTTCGATTCGATCGATTTTCTTTAAACATATGGAAAAACATTATCTATTTTTCTTTTAAAATTGATAAGTATTATGTTTATTAAAGTTTATTTAGTGATTGTTTTTATTATTTTATATTTAAATGTAATTCCGTAATTAGCTGTAAGTTTATCTGTAAGTTTATTTCATGTATTATTGAGAGCTGTGGATGTTGTTTAAATAAATAAATAATTATGTAGCTATGAATACACCCGAGTAATTTTTCACCTTAAAAAAATATCAAAATCAGTTCATCCGTTCGGCAGCTATGATGCCACACATACACACACACACACACACACACACACACACACACATACACAGACACACAGAGACACACACACACAGAGACACGACAAACTTTTAACACCTCGTCGTTTTAGCGTCGGGGGTTAAAAACATATTCGGTTTTCTCGCCCGACTATGCTGGCTCGCAAAATGAATGTGTGTGTAGCGCCCCTTAGGGAAATTGCACTGTTTCGACTGCACTGACTTTGCACTGTTTAATTGTTAACATTTTTGAACTTAATAATGTAAAGGCATGAAATAATAAGCTAACTTTCAATAATGGATCGTATGGAATGGATTTGGTAAATAATATAGTAAAGAAAAAATAAATTAAAAATATAGTTATTAGGTACAGTTACAGGGTTCCTTAATGTTTCACTAAAATAGCACAAGCGATTTCAATCGCCAGTCGTCAAATCTCTTTAGTTAAGAACTCGAACTAGTTACTTCTGTAAACTTTATGGTTGTATTTTATTGCAATTTTTATGATATCGTTTGAAACACGTTGTAAAAAACAAAATACAGTTAGGTCGTTTCTAGACAGGCCATACTTTTCCGCATTACAGGCTCGGCAAAACTAGCCCGGCAATATTTTGAGTGTGCCCTGGCAGTATTTTAAGGCATTTAGTCATACATTTATAGCATTGTTGATGCCGGGAAACAGTTGGCAATATTGCCAGTGTTGCCGGGCTAATAAGATATCGTCACGCCTTTCCCCCGAGGGGGCTGGCAGAGGTGTAATCCAAAACCCACACTTTGCCGGACAACATTCAGTCCCAAATGTGACAGGGGGCGAGCCTGTCGCCATACACCGGGCTCCAGTCATGTAGCAGATGACACACAATACGCACATATGCTCACACAATGAACAATTCGTGCGTGCTGTCAGCTGGGTTCGAACCCGCTCCCTCTGGCTTGAGAGGCGAGCTTTCTCCCAACTAGGCTGCCATCAATATTGGCAGCCTAGTTGGGCTAACATTGCAGTACAATATGGTCCGTCTAGTAGCGCCATACGTATTCACACCAAATTGCCAATAAAATTATGAATACGTAGAGCACTAGTTTTTGCAGAAACAAGAAACATTCGAAATCATTTATTTCTTCATTAGAGTTATTTACATTTTCAACCGACTGCAAAAAGGAGAAGGTTCTCAATTCATTCAACTGCATCTTTTTATTGTAATATTTACTAGCTGACCCCGCAAACTTCGTACCGCCTAACAGTCGATTCTTTAATTACTTTTTGCAGGCAGTTTTTTTTTTTAATTTTCTCTGCGTAAGAACCATCCTCGTACTTCAAGAAATATTCTAAACAAAAGAATTAGCGAAATCGGTTCTGCTGTTCTCGAGATTTGCACTTAGCAACACATTCAGCGATTCAATTTAAATGATACATTGTAGAGCAGAATATTCCTGAATGAATCAACGATGACGACTGCCGGACCCATTTTCTGGCTCTCGCTGAGATAACTCTTCGGGCTGCCTCAGAAAGCGAAGGGTTCACATCAGTATGCTTATACATACTTAGAAGTTTGTATAACCAAAAAGGCATGAAACAACAGTTTATAAAACCTTGCAGAATAAAAAGAAGGGGAAAAAAACACTAGGCAGAAATTTGGCTCGGTGGTCAGATTGTGTCATTTCGGCGAGTGTGCGTTGGAACTGCATGACCTAATCCCTTCTTCCCCTTTTTTCAGCAGAACAAGTCTTAAAACGCATACGTACCATCCCTACTTAGTCGACATTCCACCAACTCGTACTAAACGGTTTGCCTCCACCTCTCTAATACGAACCGCTAGGAAATGGAACACCTTGCCATCGTCTGTAATCCCGACTAACTACAACCTGGGTATCTTCAAGGCTAGAGTGAATAAGTAGGTACCTCTAGGTCGTCGTGCTCCATCTTAGACCACAACGTCGCTTAACATCAGGCGAGTTGGTGGTCAAATGTCGACCTATTCTAGATTAAAAATAAAAAAAAAAAGATGTGAGTTGGTACTTTCTTATAATTTAGAACAACTAGAACTATCGAACCAATTTAAAAAACCTGAAAAAAAGCGATATTTTCAGTTAGACGTAAGGTTATGCCTCCATATTTTTGCTTTTGCTTAGGATTTGCTCAGCTGTAATCAGTAGGCACTCCATTCAAAGTTAAGTCAAGTAGTCAATGATGAAGAAATAGGTAATCATTCATCTGATTAACTCAACAAATAGAAGAAAAAAAAACAAATGTGTACATGCTGATCTTTTTGTTATTATTGCAAAGGGGTACAGTAATTTTTATTTAGTAGGTAGGTAGGTATCGTAGTAGGTACCAATACTAGCAGTAATCAATACCCTATTACACTTACCTATGCATTTTTCCTTAACGAAAAATCTTAGTTTTTTCTCAATTTTCGAAGCTCTATGTTGTAGCCAGACGAAGAACGAAACTAAACTATATGTACGTACCTAGGTAAGAGCGTTTCCAGATTATCCGATCCGATATCGGTGTCGGACGCCGATCCGATATCGGGGTAAGTAAAATGTATGAAATATGTACCTGTCTTTCATATTGTCCGGCCCGATATCGGATATCGGAGCCGGCACCGATATGCTGGCGGCACCATCGGACACCCGTGAGCCGTCGGGCGATAATGTTTGTATGTGTGCTATACGTGTATCTAAATTGTCTCTTGAGTGCGTAGAGCCCGATGCGCGGCGGCCATTTTGAGCTTGTTTACTAGTTTGGTTGTCATCATGGCGTCGTCATCATATAAATACGATATAATTACATTAATTGAACTGGTAGAATCTGAACCATGCTTGTGGGATAAAACTATAAAAAGAGTATAAAATGCTCCCTCTGAATATCTAGCTTCCACAATGGGATGTACCCAATACTGTCTGTGGATATATCTTTTTTTGCGTCTCAAATATAATAGATACAGCAAATAAAGTTTTCTAATAGAGTCTGCCATGATGACCTGCCTGCACTAAGCTATCGAGCAAATGGCCGTATCGGAACGATTTTGTCGGAAATATGTGAAAATAGCACCGGTGTCGGCTATCGGATGTCGGCTATCGTCGTCCGACACCGATATCGGATCGGATAATCTGGAAACGCTCTAATACTAGTACAAACTAGTA
Source organism: Peribatodes rhomboidaria (assembly GCA_911728515.1). Classification (NCBI taxonomy): domain Eukaryota; kingdom Metazoa; phylum Arthropoda; class Insecta; order Lepidoptera; family Geometridae; genus Peribatodes; species Peribatodes rhomboidaria. The sequence continues at coordinate 9,461,297 of OU452190.1, forward strand.
ATATGTAACTAATACTAGGTACTAGTTACTTCTCTTCTCTACTTAATATATTTTCTTCTTTGGCCTTGTCTTCCTCAGTACAAAAGAAAGTCACATTCCGCGTCTGTCTGTTTATCCTTGCTAAATACGCAATGGCTTTTGAAATTTTGAAGCAGGGTCATTTTTCACGGAAGACTTATAGACACCGCGCGAGAAGGGTGGATCCCTAGTTAATTTATAAAGTAAATCTGTACAATTATTAGTGCTTATCGGAACCCCTATAAAGACCCACGTTAATAGTCTGTGGAACACCTTACTTCTCAATGAATTCACATGATTCGAAGTCTTTCTCAACGGAAACAAGTATATGACGGCGCGTGACATCACTAAATAATGAAAATCAGTTTGAGAGTTGTAAATCGACAGTATTATTCTATTCATTTGACGATTCATCGATTTCTTTATGGTAATTTAGAGCGGTTAACGCCGAATGGAGTTGAGTTTGGGATTTCGGGCGTCATGTACTCGTACGTATGTCAGTCAGTGGTTAGCTTGACTATAGGCTGAAGACAGTCGCACGCAATGGTCTTTCGCAAACCCATTACTCTAAATCGCCAGGTATCGTTGTAATCCTTCACTGATTAAGTAATCTAAATGATAATTAAAACAGTGAAAAGTCTACACTGCAGTCCACTTATTTCAACGTTCCTGAAGTCTAACGCAAACTATAGATACCCGTGATGACGAGTTCACGGATCAGAAATCAGATACGACACCTCGGCCTACTCGACTTTCCCCGACAACAGAAGTGAGATGTGACGGCGCGGCTCTTACCCTACTTTACCCGTCATATTTAAAATTTAAAAAAAAAACTCCGACACCGATTTTTTTCAAACATAGCTAAGAACGCTCCCGACTAATTCACCTTTCAAACAGAGCAAAACAAAATCAAAATCGGTTCATCCGTTCGGCAGCAACGATACCACAGACAGACAGACACACACAAAGACACGTCAATTTATAACACCCCATCGTTTTTGCGTCGGGAATTAAAACGTAAGTAAGTACATAATATATTTGCTTTCCAAAGTATTGATTTTGCGATATAAACTGTTGAAGCCTCGCACCTCATTACAATAGTAAACAATTAGCGACAGTGTTGTGTAGGTATTTCGAAAAGTAGTTTTTTTCCATTTAATTTGGCTGTTAGCAAAATGAGGGTAGATAGCGCACGACCTCTCGCTATTACTATGCTCCGTCAGTCTCAGCTATACCCCGTTATCGCAAACATCAATTTTGCATAAAATCTTAAAGTGTGAAATAATTGCATTTTTCAACAACCACTACCATCGAATCCATTAATAGATCCATCGGCAAATAAAAAATAGTTTTGTGACATCAAAGTGTGGACGGCGCCGTCGAGGTGGAAGGCGAGCAGGAAGCAAGGTGAGTTGGCGTGTTTTTTCTACCACTCGAGCTCTCAGCCATTCTTTCAATTGTTAACTTCATACTCAAACATAATTCGAGCCGGATGATCCTTCTCACGGTGAGCCCTGTCTCATCGTCAGGAGTGACACGAACCTACAATTACTGTCGCTAATTTCGTTATCGTTTGTAGAAATATCGTTTTCTACACATTTCTCTCGTATTATTAGGTAATTATCTCGTTGCATCTAGGAAAATAATAGGCAGATCACTCGGATCGGTGCTTATTTACCTATATTTCGTACCTAATAAGTTCAAATCATAGTCAATTTTGCACAAGTTATTCGCCATTGTTGTCATAAATCGTATTTTATTTCTAGAATCCATATTTATCGTATATCAAAAAACTTGTATTTGCTCCTATATTTCATGCTGAGACTCATTTTAATCATATTTTCATAGTATCTAAAAAATATATTAAAATTAAATCAAGTTGAATCATTGTGCGATGCAATTATAATACGACTAAATTGAGTGGTTCATCTTCGTCAAACATTTAGTTCGTTACATTTTATATCTTTAAATTGGTCGGGTTATATCTACGTTCACTCATATAACACGACTAAATAACGTGTTACATTCTCATCATTCCGTCATTATTACACATTTAGTTCGTTCAACCGTAGTTCAATCATTCTTCATTTGATGATATATTTAAGTTGTTCGGTTAACATTTACCTACACAAAAATTACACAGGTGTTGAAATAACACAATCAGTTTCTTAGAAATCTTAAACTGATTAACTTCAAAGATTTATTTTAGTTTTGCGGGCATAATAATTTACGGCTATTTGCTATTGTTGACCTACCATACCGAGTCGTTAATTATTCATTGCAGTCATTATTAGTAGTTGGAAATAGTTTAAAAATTTGTTATTTCTAAAGGTTTTCGTTGCCAATTACCTGTAGTAAGTAGGTAGGTACAATATTTTCTTAGTTCATTTATTTTAGCACGACTTAGTATACAAACATTTTTATTGATTTGCTATTTATAACAGTCCAGTAGGTACCTCAACTCATCCCTTTGTTTATATTTGCTCAGGATGCCCCTAGATGCATAAAACTTAGATTATACTTGGTTGACTGCGTACAGTAAACTGCAACAGTATTGATAAGACCGTGTTAATGTTTCTATAGTGATTATCTCAACTTATTTGCGTAGGTACAGTATGGTTCAATCGAACGGTACTAAACAAATAACTTTGTAATAAATAAGTTGTATTTTGGTATTTGAAAATATCCTTGATTAATTGATAGTAACTATTCATTGTTTAACAATACAGAGTGTAACAAAATTATTGGTTTCAACAAATATATTTTATTGGTTTTTGTTGGTTAGGTACTTAGTGTACAATGTCGAAAGCTGCTACTGCTTCAAAGCGCAGCATTGAATTGAAGCGTGATATTGCTGTAAAGAGAATCGATGAATGTTTAGCAGCCGCTTTAGAAGCACAAGACGATAAATCTCGATTACCTACATTCTTATCGCGATATAGTCGATTAGAAAATCATTGCACTAGTTTCGAGTCGCATCATTTGAAGGTTTGTTCCGAGCTTACGGACGATTCATTATTAGAAGAAGAGGATAGTGTTCGACAAGATGTCGACAATAAATATTTTCAAATTTTACAAATTCATTCAAATCTCATTGCTGCATCTTCGCATACAACTTCATCGGACAATCAACATGAATCGAATCGAACAGATGTAGCTGTCAAATTACCTCGATTAGACCTTTTAAAATTTGACGGTGATATTTCGAAGTGGAGCACCTTTTATGATATGTATAACACAATGGTACACTTAAATCGAAAATTATCTAATATCGAGAGATTCTCTATTTTAATATCGCTTCTCTCCGGTGATCTAGATGCATACGCAGCTCTTATTGATCGTTATCAGTGTAAACGTAAACTAGCCTTCCGCTACTGGGAGGAATTACAGAAAGTTAGCATGAAGTCTAATTCCCCACGAGAATTACGTCGTATTGTCGATATATTCAAAGAGAACATTGCTGTTTTGAAAAATTTAAAGTTGCCAGTTCAGGGCTGGGACTTCCCGCTTTTTTATTTGTTGTTGAACAAACTGGACATAGACACACGCCGTCGATTCGAACTGCAGAACGAAAGTAAGGACATCCCTACATTTGATTCCCTTTTGGATTATCTTCACAAGGCTGGTCAAGCACTCGAGCTGGCCGAGCCATTGCGAACGCCTCGCGTTACTACCGCCGGTGCCAGCACTAGCACTGGTTTAGCACCATTGCGCGGTAACCAACGTTATAACACGGCGCAATCGAATGTAACGATTCGCAATGATAATAACACGTCACGTTATCAAGTATCTACTAAAGCACTGGTAGCTAACTCATTATCACAGTCCAGTGACACATGTCCGTTGTGTCAAATGGATCATAAATTATGGTCTTGTCCTAAATTTCGTAATCAAAAACCTCATGATCGATATAGTACCGTAAAGGAGATTGGTGCTTGTATAAATTGTCTCCGGAAGGGCCACAATTTAAAATCGTGTAAGTCAAGTAATCGCTGCTTGCAATGTAAGTCGCCTCATCATACAAGTTTACATTTTGAAAGCGCGCCTGTTGCTGCACCAACAGCGCTATTCGCGTCAGTAGACGCGACTCCTCTCGTCGAACTACCAAAACCCCATAATAGTCGCAGTGAGCCAACTATATCTTTGGTAACGGGTATCGAACCATCCGCATACATTTCTCTGTTGGCCACCGCTGTAGTCGAAGTCTTGGATAATTTTGGTACTTATCGCAAAATACGTGTTGTTATTGACAGCGGCAGTCAGTCGAACTTTATCACCAAAAAATGTGCTCATCGTCTCGGACTCACTCTAAGTAAGACTGCTACGTCGATCGAAGGTATCGGATCATCATCATCAACAGCATCTGATTGCACTGTGTACCAAATGCGTGTTGGAAATTCACGCTCCGACTTAGAGGTTGGTGCTATCGTTATACCCAAAATATGTAGTCAATTGCCCGCGGATAAAATTGAAGTCGCTCAATGGCCACAGCTTAGCAAGTTAAATTTGGCTGATGATGATTTTCACATACCTTCGAATGTGGACGCATTGATCGGCGTTGACATATTCTGTCAAATTTTTCTCGGAGAGCGTCGCGATTATGGTCCTGATGGTCCCGTCGCGTTCAATACGAAACTCGGCTGGGTAGTGATGGGAAAAATATCTTGCTCTAATTCACATTCGGACATGACATCATTATTTTGCTCACTGGAAAGCTTGGACTTACAAGTTCGCAAATTCTGGGAAATTGATGAACTTCCCAAATCATCTGTCCTTACTGATGAGGAAACACTTTGTGAGCACATATATAACACAACTCACACAAGAAATGTTGATGGAAGGTATGTTGTTCGTTTACCTTTCAAGTCACCGGAACCAAAGTTCGGTGACACTCGCACTATGGCTCATCGTCGCTTACTTTCTCTCGAGAAACGTCTCAATCGTGACCCTCACTTGCGTGAAGGTTACAATAAATTCATGGAAGACTATATACAGTCGAAACACATGGACCTTGTGGACTCCACTGACTCGGATCACTCGTACTTTATCCCGCACCACTGTGTGCTCAAGCCGAGCAGCACCACAAGTCCACTGCGCGTGGTTTTCGATGCCACCGCTCGAACAGCTGATGGAAGCGCTCTGAATGACAAGCTCCTCGTCGGCCCTCGTTTACAATCGGACATCGGTTCGATTCTTCTTCGTTTTCGTTTGCACTCGGTTGTTTTCACTGCTGACATTCGGCAAATGTATCGACAAATACTCATAGCAAACGCTGATCGCGATTATCAGCGTATTCTATTTCGATTTTCACCTGACGACCCGGTTCAGGAATATCGCTTAAACACCGTTACGTATGGCATGTCGTCTTCGAGTTTCTTGGCACTTCGAACCATTCTCCAAGTAGCTCGAGACGAAGGAGGTCAGAGTCCTCTAGCTGTCGATGCACTCTCACGGGACGTTTACGTAGATGACGTAGTCACTGGTTCAGATTCACTGGACTCGGCTCGCGAGTTAATGAATCAGATCACCGACATTCTTCGTAAAGGATGTTTTGAGCTTCGAAAATGGGCATCCAACTCCCGCGAGCTTCTTGAAAACATTCCCCCTGAACATCGTCAGGACACCTCATTGTCATTTGAATCGGATTCTTGTCAACCGATTAAGATACTCGGACTGGAATGGAATCCTGTCAAGGATGGCTTTTCGTTCACTGTCACGTCTTTGCACGAACAGTGTACTAAACGAAACATCCTATCGGAATTGGCTCGTATATTTGACCCGCTTGGCTTTCTCACACCAATTACTCTCACTTTCAAGTGTATAATCCAGAAACTTTGGACTCTTGGATTAGAGTGGGATGATCTCGCTCCCTCTCCTATCGCCGAGACCTGGTCCCGTTATCGAACAGAATTCAGTTCACTGTCATCTCTCGTCATACCTCGTCTCGTTCCTGGACTGAATTCCAACCATGTCGAATTACACGGTTATTGCGATGCGTCTGAAGTTGGTTACTCGGCCGTGGTATATTTCCGCTGTAAAGATAGTGACAATCGAATCACTACTCACCTCATCATCGCTCGTTCAAAGGTAGCTCCTCTAAAAAGGGTCTCGATTCCGCGCCTTGAATTGTGCGCCGCGGTTCTGTTGTCAGATCTCGTCGGTCACGTCAAGAAGGTTTTCGCTGAAAAGGTACAATTCGACGACATATTCTGCTGGTCTGATTCTATGGTAACATTGGCTTGGCTCAAATCTCCTTCAGCTCGTTGGAAAACTTACGTAAGTAATCGCGTAAGTCACATTCAGGACAAGGTTCCATATCGCCACTGGGGACATGTAAAATCATCATTCAACCCCGCTGACTGTGCGTCACGTGGCATAACTATCCCAGAGCTTCTCGACCATCCGCTGTGGTGGCATGGACCACACTGGCTATCCTTGGATCACAGTGAATGGCCAGTGACAACCAACATTGAGGAGCCTTCCAATGCAATCACTGAACAGCGTGCAACGAAATCTCTTTTTGTCACTGTTCGAGAATTTGATGAATTCCTAGACAGACATTCTAGCTTAAACAAGATTAAGCGTATTGTAGGATACGTTCTTCGCTTTATAAATAATTGTCGAAACCGATCGAATCCTAGATCTGGTCACCTTATCGCCTCAGAATTGAAGCAATCACAAATTGCTCTCGTAAAAATCGCGCAGAATTCAGCATTTTTATCCGAAATAGAGAATTTGAAGAAAGGTTTGCCTTTACAAAAACCACTGCAGAAACTGCAACCTTTTCTCGATGAAGACGGTCTTGTCAGGGTGGGCGGTCGTCTTGCTCATTCAGAGTTGGATTATGATTGCAAACATCCGCTGCTATTGCCCCGTCAGCATCGACTCACCTCTCTCATTATTGACCAATGTCATAATGACAATTTGCATCCTGGGCTACGCACGCTCAGCTATTTGCTCGCACAAAACTTTTGGATACTCGGTTCTCGCCGAGCCATTCGTGGACGCCTAGCAAAGTGTGTGCGGTGCTACCGTACTAACCCCAAACCTATCACTCCTCGTATGGCAGACTTGCCAAACTTAGAGTTTCTCAAGCGAAACCGTTCTCGATTATTGGAATAGATTTTGCCGGTCCCTTTGCCACACACATTGTACGCTATCGAGGATCTAAGACGTTTAAGACATATGTCTGTTTGTTTGTGTGTTTCTCGACAAAGGCCGTGCACATCGAATTAGTGATAGGACTTACCTCGGAAGCCTTCTTAGGCGCAATCAGAAGATTCATTGCGCGACGTGGACGCTGCCAACGCATCCATTGCGATCAAGGCACAAATTTTGTTGGTGCTTACAACATTCTGTTACCATTAGTACAACAGGCAGCTTCCAACGAAGCCATTGAATTTTCGTTTAATCCCCCTTTATCCCCCCATTTTGGAGGCCTATGGGAATCTAACGTACGATCTTTCAAAATACATTTAGCACGGGTAATTGGCAACCAAATCCTCACCTACGAAGAATTCTTGACAGTAGTTGCCCAAGTGGAGGCAGTTCTGAATTCGCGCCCATTATGTGAAATGGGTTCTGACCCTAATGATTTATCGGTACTAACTCCAGGTCATTTCCTCACTCTCGAACCACTGACCGCAATTCCAGAAGCAGATACTTCGAATACTAAACTTAGTAACTTGAACCGATGGCAGTTAGTACAAAGACTTCATCACGACTTCTGGAAACGATGGCACGTTGAGTATTTGCATACACTTAGTCAACGATCTAAATGGTTGAATAATTCTTCAGAACCCAAATTAGGTTCATTAGTACTGATTAAAGATGAACAACTCAAACCTCTTTGTTGGTTGCTCGGACGCATAGTCGAGTTGCATCGTGCAAAGGATGGAATTTGTCGCGTTGCGACTGTAAAGACTCAGACTAGTTTGCTCAAACGACCACTGGTCAAGCTTTGCCCTTTACCGATATATGATTAAATAAATCTTAGCATAGTTTGCATCTGCTTAATGCAGTTTTAATATTAGTTAGATTTAAGGAGCATTTACTGTTTTGAATTGTATTTAGATTACTAGGTAGCTTACTATTGTTTTTAGTTTATATCGCATTTTTTCTAGCATCTCACATTTGTAAACCTTAAGGCTTATAAATTCCTTTAACCTTATAAAATACATCGTATTTTGGTGGGCGGTATGTTGAAGCCTCGCACCTCATTACAATAGTAAACAATTAGCGACAGTGTTGTGTAGGTATTTCGAAAAGTAGTTTTTTTCCATTTAATTTGGCTGTTAGCAAAATGAGGGTAGATAGCGCACGACCTCTCGCTATTACTATGCTCCGTCAGTCTCAGCTATACCCCGTTATCGCAAACATCAATTTTGCATAAAATCTTAAAGTGTGAAATAATTGCATTTTTCAACAACCACTACCATCGAATCCATTAATAGATCCATCGGCAAATAAAAAATAGTTTTGTGACATCAAAGTGTGGACGGCGCCGTCGAGGTGGAAGGCGAGCAGGAAGCAAGGTGAGTTGGCGTGTTTTTTCTACCACTCGAGCTCTCAGCCATTCGTTTACTTGTTAAATTCATACTCAAACATAAACGATACTCTAGAATAATATAAAATGCAATGCAATGTTACAGTATCATTTAAAACCTTGTAGAAATCACAAGTTATATTCTTTTAACTAAGTATCTGTCAAGTATTTTTGAAAATGAATTTCTTGAGGTTGTTTTCCTTGTTTTTTGCCATGTTTATGGTTTTCGCCACGGTTACTTCCGCACCGGAACCGAGATGGAAAGGGTTTAAGAAAATTGTGAGTATTATAAACCGTTGTTTTCTTTTTACCCGACGGCGCAAGAAGGAGAGTTAGGTTTTTCAAGTGTATATTATGTAATAAGTCTGGATGTAATAATTAAAGAAGTATTCATTGCCTTAAACTAAAAACAAAATTACAAAGGAATGCTGTATGTGAGTGGGTATGTATGAATGAGGTTTCTTTGGCACGCCCTACAGCCTAAACAGCTTGATGGACTTCCACATGTGAGGTGTTATTTGAATAATCTTGATAGTGGAAGTGACATAGGGTACAAAAATACAGCCGTTTTTTTTTTTGTCTTATTTTTTACTTGTTCTTAGGCTAGAATTAGGTGATTTTAAGAAAAATCCTCACTCACAATAATCCGCGGCACGCAACGATGCACGGGACAAGTAAAATCTTTCATCCGGAACAACAGGGCTATTCTGCGCTTATATTCACAATCATCCGCAAACGTTTCCGATCTAATTTCAAAAATTTTAACAGTATTTATTCTTCCGATCTGATTTATACTCGATTTCCTCCAAACGTTACAAAAGTATAGACTTAGATTCGAACAGTTCGAGTTTAACATTTTTGAAATCCGATCGGAAACGTTTCCAAATGATTGTAATAAATTGTGCTGGATCTGTGAGATGAGGTCTGGTCACCTTCACTCCTATGACTTTTCAAACAAGAAAGACAAAGACATTAAGAAATATCTCGAATTCTATGAAAAAGGCCGAATTGTAATTTACTTATTCTATTTCAGGAAAAACTGGGCCAGCACATCCGAGATGGAATCATCAAAGCCGGTCCAGCAGTTGCGGTTGTAGGCTCAGCGACGTCGATCTTGGGAAAATAGTCTTTAACTCCTTTTCTTTTGTTATAGTATCGAATTAGTTCTAATTCTTTAAAATTATTGGGAGTCCGGCGATCTAACTAATTTCGACCTAGGCGACCTAGACTAACTTCGCATTGGCTTAAGGTATTCTATCGCCATTTCGTCTAGAAGAAGAAGACGAGTGAAGAGAGCGAGTAATGATACCTGACGAGCCTCTAAACTTACCTACAGAGTGACAAAGTGCAATTTCATTTTTTTTTTATGACTTTTGCACTACCATAATCATTCTTAAGTAACTAAGAATTTCCCTTGTATTATTGATTCATTTAACAGCTAATGATGTAGACAACCTCCCTATGTAATGGAATTTTTGATTTGCTTTGTCTACCTATTGAATAAATCAGTCAAAAGTGACCCCTTAAAATGCGGATATTTTTTATAGCTCTGTTTTCGCTAGAGAACGTTTTTAACAAAAACCAAGAACATAGGGGCGAAGATATTGTTAATTTTATTGTACATGCTAAATTTCATCATAATCTGACAAACGGTTTTCAAGAAATTTCAGTAGTGCGTTTGTATGGAAATTTCAGTACGTCGCGGCCCTCTTATATATCTTATATCTTTAAATGAGCAATTCTTGTATATATATATATATATATATAATTGGAATCTCGGAATCGGCTCCAACGATTTTCATACAATTTAGTATATAGGGGTTTTCGGGGGCGATAAATCGATCTAGCTAGGAACAATTTTTAAAAAATGTCATTTTATTCGTGTTTTATCGATAATCAATCTCAACTGAAAAATATGACTCTTCCTGACATCTATTGGCGAATAATAATACTATTTTTTGTGAGCAACTAATTGCTTTAACGACACAACAGCAGATGGCGTTGTTAAGTAACACGAAGTCAATGAGTGTTTGCTTTGAGGTTAGACTAAAATCAATTGTTTATTATCCAAAAAACACAATTAAAAAATAAAAAAAAATATCGAGCAAAGCTCGGCCATCCAGGTACTTAAGATAATATTAATATATTATTTATATATTATGACTAATATCTGCGAACACGAACTAATCTATGTAACAAGTATCTCATGTAATTATAATTTAAATTAACATTAAATTTGATTTTAGATTTAAATTTCAATTAGAAACAACTCGTACAAATGTGTACGCTTCGAACGTTTACGTGTCAAAGGTCTAGTTACGGAATAAACATCTCACTTTGTACAGGAAATGTGAATATTTAAAAACACTTTTTTAAATGTCGTGCGTTTATTTTATTATGTACTAGCTGCGCCCCGCGGTTAAAAAGTTTTCTATGTGCTATTCTAAGCTATAATCTATCTCTGTGCCAAATTTCATCCAGATCTGTTCAGCCGTTCTGCCGTCAAACATCCATCCATCAATTCTTACAAACTCTCGCATTTATAATATTAGTAGGATAGTATAGGAAGTAGACTGAAAACTGTCATGGCAGCGCGACTCATGCATAGGGTTGTATTATTTCAAAAAATCTTCCAGACTACGTTCGGGGCGTAATAAAGAGGCGATAGACTGCATCGCTAAAACTTAAAAGATTCGATTTTTTTTTAGATACTAGCGATCAGCCCCGACTTCGCACAATACATACACTTATACAATTTGGAAGTAATTATCTGAATGCTAGTGAAAACTACATCAAAATTCGTTACGTAGAAGGTCTAAGCGTACAGTACAAGGCGGATAGCTACTTTCTTTTACACTGTAACTACGTACGCTGTAACTATGTAGTTGGGAGAAGGCCCGCCTCTCAAGCCAGAGGGAGCGGGTTCAAACCCAGCCGAAGGCACGCACCAATTTGTTCATTGTGTGAACATATGTGCGTATTGTATGTCATTTGCCACATGACTGGAGCCCGGTGTATAGCGACAGGCTTGCCTCCTGTCACATTTTGGACTGAGTATCGTCCGGCGAAGTGTGGGTGTTGTATTACACCTCTGCCAGCCCCTTCGGGGGAAAGGCGTGACGATATGATGTTATGTTGTAACTATGTATAGCAATGATAGTCTAGTTGGAGAAGGCCCGCCTCTCAAGCCAGAGGGGGTTTAAACCCAGCCGACATTCAAACACAGCTGTCACATTTGGGATTGAATATCGTCCAGCGAAGTGCGAGTGTTGTACTCGTATTGCACACCTCTGTATAAAAGGTCTCTGCCCACTACACAGTATCATACTATGACCGTGCTATGAACGTGTCAACAAAAAAATATTCTCTGTATTAAAAAGTATGAGACCATGCCCACTAGCCCGTTCCGTTACCGACCAGCACCGTAGCGTGCCATGCACGGAGCGGCAAGTATTGTCGGCGAGAATATTTTGCCGGTGGCGATACGCTCTGTGCATGACAAGCGACGTTGCCACACCGATACATTAGACTTTGTTAAGTACGTTATTGATACGCTCTAGTGGGCATAGTAGAGCGTATCGTGTTGCTTGTCGTGTCTGATACGTTCATAGCACGGTCATGGTATGATACGTTGTAGTGGGTAGAGTCCTTAATACAGCTCTGCCAGCTCCTTATGGAGAACGGCGTGATGATATGTTATGCTATAATATTATTTTAGGTACTTACTTATTGACTGCCTCGGTGGCTCAGTTGGTAGCGAACCGGCCATCTGAGCTTGGAGGCGTCGGTTCGATTCCCACCAAACATTTATGTGATGAACATTTGTGTTTGTTCTATGTCCGGGTGTTAATATCTATTTAAGTATTTATTTAGATATATACATAATTATGTAAGTATATCGCAGTCTCTGGCAACCATAGTACAAGCATTGCTTAGTTTGGGGTCTGGCGACCGTGTGTGGAAGTGAATCCCCTGAGCCGGCTGACAGAGGTGTAATACAACACCCACACTTCGCCGGACGATATTCAGTTCCAAATGTGACAGGGGGTGAGCCTGTCGCCATACACCGGGCTCCAGTCATGTAGCAGATGATATACAATGTATATGTATGATATAATAATACGTATGTATGTGAATAATATATGTGTATGATAAGATGTGTTTTATTGTGTATATATTGCCGTACAATTCCGGCATAGACCAGAATCACGCGGCTCCTTCTTTTCCCGGAGGAGATTTAGATCAGATAAACAATACCCCCTTATCAATAAACGTTGTTTAGCGTCGGAATAGTTACACAGTCTTTTATCTTTTTCGATCGAGTTCAAAAATAGTAGAGTGTGCGAACAGCAATAAATGGACAAAGGATATAACAGAATGTACACCTAGATTCCAAACAAAGAGAAAGACGAAGAAAACGTTGGTCTGATGACATCAAAAACATTTCGGGTCCGCTGTGGTACAGAACGACTCAAAAAAGAGTACACTGGAGAGAGCTAGAGGAGGCCTTCGTGTCGCAAGGACACGCCGACACCCAAAATACTAAATCAATAAATAAATAATAGTATTGTAGTGAAATTGAAATAATGTTGGCAATAGAGGCTTAATAATAATAATAAATGTAAAAGTGTAAATGATGTATGGACTATACCTACAGTCTAGGTATACATGACAGGTTTATTCCCTCCATTATCCAAAAAGCAAGGTCCGAGCATTCCGGAGCAAACACGTAATGACGTCACTCGTCATCGTCATCCGTCTCTTTCGAACTATTTGTAAAAGACTTATTTTGGTCCTGCTTATGCATCGATTGACGTCACTATGTGTCGGCTACGTGACCGGAATGCTATCTATACCTGGCGAAGTACCTATATTAGTATAGCATGATTCCCTCCTTATTACTTCCAATCGCACAGTTGTAAGTTAAAAATACAAATAAACACACACTTCATTCAAGATAAAATAAATTTATTACCAATTAAATACTTACTTACTAACTTAATTATTCCTGTTATTACATAATTTATTACGCTACGACTAAGATAGCAAATATCAATTAGTATTGATACAAGTAAATCCCCGTTTCCTTATAACAGAGGGGAACCACATCTCTTCTTTGTTTGAAACCAGACTGATATCTCAAGAAAACATGACCTAAGTGAACTTTTCTCTGAAAACATTTACACGGTTTTAACCGTTATTCTGTTAAGTTATGGTTCAATGTCGTTTGAATTGCTTCTTAGCGTGTATGTCTGTTTAACTATAGGTGCCTAAGTATAAAAGCTGACGGACTTCCAAAGAGTATCATTCAAAACATAGCCTTTGTAAGAAACGTCAGTTCGATTTGAAGTTCGTAATTTGAATTTTCGATAGAAGTTCTGAGTTTGAATTTTAAAAATGAATTCGATACAGATTGTTTTCTTCGTTTGCTTGTGCGTCTTGATTGTGTCTACGACTGTTTCGGCTGACAACTTCTTCAAAGAACTTGTAAGTTTATTAAAATTACTAAAATATTTCAGTTCAGTCCTTTGTCCTTATATCACATGCCTATATAACTATTTTGATCTTAAGCCTAGTTGTAATAAGGTTCATGGCAAACTCGTAACCTTTTTATGTCTTGTTTTATTTCTATTCTTCTTTTTTTTTAATGCTCGGCTTGACCATACAGAGGAATTTGGCATAGCACGACTTGTGCATTTGCCAGTGTCAAGTTAAAGTGGATTTTTACAGTTGATGGATTGATGATGATTAGGTGACGATGATGAATCCCTCCCCTTTCCCAATTTCAGTAAAGTAATGGATAAGTACTTTACTGAAACTTTAAGTGGAGTTTTGTATAGAGCACGAAAAGTCACGTGTAATCCACCAATATTACACTTTAACACTCGAAGAATCACGAGATTTAGATAATTATACAAAGTTACAACATCTTTTTGGTTCCCGCCAAAACTCCTCCACTTTTTTCTAACTACCAATCATCGCTTTTGATTTTTTTTTTCCAGCCCCGTTTCCGTTGTAGGTACTTATTATGCACACTTTTTACGTTTTTTTCTTTTTTTTTCAGGAAGGTATAGGCCAGCGAGTGCGTGACGCGATCATCAGCGCGGGCCCAGCCATTGACGTCATCAACAAGGCGAGAAGACTTGGAAAACATGATGATGATGATGACGAATAAACTGAACATATTTCTTATTAGTTTCTACAATTAATATCAATGATAAGTTAACCCTTTAACCGCTTGCAACAAGATTTTATGCGACAAGAATGATCGCCGTCTAATGCTGTATACAGACCAAAGCAAACGAAAGACCTTACCAGCGTAAGACAAATCTTGGCCTCGATTTTATTGTTAACTCACTAAACGAAACTATGCTCACTATCTTTTAGTAATAGAAACACAAGAAAGAGACAAAAAGACAAAAACACTATTAGAAAGAAACATGGCACAATAATATACTTCACTTGGTATAGCGTCCCGAGTCAAAAAAGGTCACGTAGTGACGTTAATCGATGCATAAGCAAGACTGGAAGTAATTTACAAAAAGTTTGAGAGAGACGATGATGGTGACGAGTGACGTAGTCGGGTGTCAGCTCCCGGAACGCAAGACCTTGTTTTTGACGTGGCAAAAGATTGACATATCAACACTAAGTTTCGTCTAGTGAGAAGACAATACAGCTGTTGAGGACAATATTGTCCTCAAGTCGGAATCGACTCGAAAATGTGTATTGGATAATTCGCACTGAGGCGGTCAGAGGGTTAAAACAGCGATACCATAACTAAGTATTCATACATACAAATTACATACATTTACATACATACAAATGTATGTATGTAAAAAATAAAAAGACTAAAGACAAAGAGGTTTGTTTCAGTAACGTCAATATCCTATATAATTAAGTAATACTAGCTGTTACCATAAGCCGAATATGTATCTGTGTTAAAAATCTTCGATCTTTTGAAACTTTAATGTACAGGGGTACTGTAAGCTACCTTCTATAAGTATATAATTATACCTTATGTCATTTTAATTTTTGCAAGTGATATTGGCTTGTATCTCTATGCAATAAAGATTATTATTGTCATATTATTATTGTGCCCCGCGGGTCCACCCGTAGTACCTCAGAAACCCTAAATTTTTCGGGATAAAACGGACTTTATGTCATTATCTGTATATTCCTGACAAAGTGTAAATGCATAATGTCATGATGATCGGTAGAGTAGTTAGGACGTGAAACCGTTACAAGTAACATTATTAAAAAGTTAACAAAAAAAAAAAAACCCGGCTGCATAATGTTGTACCCTATGTCACTTCCACTATCAAGACGATTCAAATGACACCTCACATGTCGAAATACATCAAGCTGTTTATGCTGTAGGCCGTGCCAAAGAAACCTCATACATACATACCCACACACATACATGTACATAAAAAACAAAGAAACAAATAAACGAACAAACTCACTTTCGCATTTATATATTATACATAGGAAGGAACTTAGTTATTTTACTTCCCTAAGTTAGTATTTCATTTTGCTTTATTTTCCAATAGCTCCTACTATTGCGATTGCTGGACCGGCTTTGATGATGCCGTCTCTAATGTTGCGACCAGCTTTTTCCTGGAAAAGAAAATTAAAGTTTGTTAAAAACGTTTAAAAAAACTTTTAGTGATATCCTTCCTAATATATCCTAACTATTATTATAAATGTGAAAGCGTGGATGTTTGTTACGCTTTCACGCAAAAACTACTTGACGAATCATCATGAAACTTTGTACACATATTCTGGGAGGTACTAGAAGTAACATAGGGTACTTTTTATTTAAAAAAAAAATATTTTTTACGGTTCCTGTGGGACCGCGGGTGAAACCGCGGGGCGCAGCTAGTTATATTATAAACGCGAAAGTTTGTAAGAATGGATGGATGGATGGCTGTTTGTTACTCTTTCACGCCAGAACGGCTGAACAGATCTGGATGAAATTTGGCACAGAGATAGATTATAGTCTAGAATAGCACATAGGATACTTTTTAACCGCGGGTGAAATCGCGGGACGCAGCTAGTCCTGAATAAATTCTTCGTGTTTTTTGTGCTTTTTTTTCGACAAACATTTTATTAAGCAAGTACTGTCTGTTACCCGCAACTTCGTTCGCGTTTATTTTATTTTATTTTATTTTATTTTATTTTATTTTATTTTATTTTATTTTATTTTCTTAGGAAAACTTACAGCTAGGTTCAGAATTATAAATAGAAGATTGAGACAGAAGGCCAATCACAAGTTTTCACAAATAGAAAGGTAAATAGCTAAGTAACACATAAAAGACAGACACTCATGATAAATACACAATAAAGAATAAGCTTAATTTAAATTTAAAAGATACACAGATAATAAATAATAATAATAATATAATTAAATTTATAAATACTTATGAAAAATAATTGATGTTTCCAAGCTGCTTAAATTTAAAAGCAGTGGTATTCAGAAAATAGTATGCAAAAACTTTCCTCGTGATGTACTAATTACCAATTTTTATCAAGATTCGTTTAGCCGTTTAGCCGTGAAAACCCTACAGACAGACAGAGCTACTTTTTCGATCATATAATATTAGTATGGATAGAACATATTACAGCACACGATTTTTAATATTTCTAGATGGCCTACAGGCCTGCACGCGCAACGCGACAACGGTATGTCGACTCTTTCGAGACAGACGTATGTTTACACATAGCCTTGTCACGTTCTCGCACGTCGAAAAGTGAGGAGAAGAATGCGTGACATCTTATTGCTATGATTTTTAGGTTCAATCGCCGACGCTATGCGACCATGAACCTTATTGCGCGGCAATACGATTCGTGTTCGCGCAGCGTTGGAACTACATGACTTTGGAACAATATAGTTTTTTGCAATAAGAATCTTAGTTTACTCTTTTGGAGATGAAACAATATTTTTAATCT
This sequence comes from Peribatodes rhomboidaria, assembly GCA_911728515.1. Taxonomy (NCBI): domain Eukaryota; kingdom Metazoa; phylum Arthropoda; class Insecta; order Lepidoptera; family Geometridae; genus Peribatodes; species Peribatodes rhomboidaria. The sequence goes on from OU452190.1 coordinate 9,478,809, forward strand.
CCGACGCAAAACGAAGAGGTGCTATATAGATAGAAAAACACTTTATTGTTCACACCAGAAATAATAAAACAAGAGAACAGGAAAACTTAAGCTGTAACAACTTTACTGTGTAACAGCTGGCGGCCTTATCACTAAGAGCGATCTCTTCCAGGCGAGGTGTTATAAGTTTGACGTGTCTATCTGTCTGTCTCTCTCTCTCTCTCTCTCTCTCTCTCTCTCTCTCTCTCAGTGTGTGTGTGTGTGTGTGTGCGTGTGTGCGTGTGTGTGTGTGTGTATCTGTGGTATCGTAGCTCCAGAACGGATAAACCAATTTTGATTTTTAAATAATTTTTTTTTTGAAAACCATCGACACCGATTTTCATCAAACATAGCTAAGAACACTCGTGACTAAATACAAACAAAAAGAAAAAATCTAAATCGGTTCATTCGTTCGGGAGCTACGATGCCACAGACAAATACACAAAGACACGTCAAACTTAAAATACCCCGTCGTTTCTGCTTCGGGGGTTAAAAAGAGCGAATACTAGTATTCGCTCTTATGAAGCCTATACATTGTGTATTACGAGGACTAACGACGTTGTTACTAACGACGGACATACATATTCTAGGAAATTATTGTTCTCATCATTATTAATGATGAGAACAATGATATCCTAGAATAGGTCCGCCGTTTAGAGATACACAATGTATTACGAGGCTTCATAAGAGCGAATACTAGTATTCGCTCTTTTTAACCCCCGAAGCAGAAACGACGGGGTATTATAAGTTTGACGTGTCTTTGTGTATTTGTCTGTGGCATCGTAGCTCCCGAACGAATGAACCGATTTAGTATTTTTCTTTTTGTTTGTAATTAGTCGGGAGTGTTCTCGTAATACATTGTGTATCTCTAAACGACGGACATACATATTCTAGGAAATTATTGTTCTCATAATTAAGGACATAATGATGAGAACAATGATATCCTAGAATAGGTCCGCCGTTTAGAGATACACAATGTATTACGAGGCTTCTTAGGTCCTGAAAAGTGAAACGTACCTAATGCAAGCCCAAATAAATAGCCCATTTGATCGGCTTCAAAGAAGCGCTTCTTTTAGGCCAATTCATTCATTAGATTTTGGTCCGTTCATTTTTTTGGAATTAAAAGTACCCTATGTCCTTTTCTGTATGTCAAACAACGTGTATGTAGAATTTTATGATGGTCGGTTGACTAGATAGGGCGTGAAAGCGTTACAAACAAACAAAAAGACTCACTTTTGCATTTATAATATTAGGATTAGGATTACATTCCGAGCTACGCAGCAATGTTGCGCGGCAGCGTCGCCCTACCGAATGAATCAGCACAACACGGCAGGAAGCACGGCTGCGCAGCACCACAGTGGCAGTGGCAGTGTGCAGCACTGCTGCGTGCAGCAGAGTTCGAAATAATAACTTAAGGCCCGCATGCTATGAGTAAAACCACGCTCAGTCTTGAATCTCGATTTAAAACTGTTAGTTATACCATACTTACATTGATAGCCTAGTTGGAACAGGCCCGCCTCTCGAGCCAGAGGGAGCGGGTTCGAACCCAGCCGACTGCACGCACCAATTCGTTCACTGAGTGAACATAATGTATGTGCGTATTGTACATATGTCATCTGCTACATGACTGGAGCCCGGTTTATGGCAACAGGCTCGCCCCCTGGCACATTTGGGACTGAATATCGTTCGGCGAAGTGTGGGTGTTGTATTACACCTCCGCCAGCCCCCTCGGGCGTAAGGCGTGACGACATAAAAGCAGTTTTAAATCGAGATTCATGGCCAAGCGCCGTTTCTAAATACAGCCCTTGGTCAATGTTAAAAAGAAATTTAAAAAAATATATATTATTTACAATTTTCTTCCATCCTTTCCATCTGGGTGCAGGAGCCGCCGAAACCAACACTAAAGCCACCAAAACAACCAGCACGAAAAACAAAACCCGCGAAAATTTCATCTTCCCGCCAAAATTTAAACTTCGAATTTTCTAACTTTTCGGCTTCGTTTACAAACAATCGAATTTTTTGCTACGAATTTTCTGATTACAAAATATGTTTAAATTTGGAATCTTTGTTTGAATTTTCGATTCTATCTATCGTTGCATGATTGCAATGCGATGATTGAATGATGCATTAAACTAACGCAATTATATTATGTTCAGTTGTTATTTATAATTAACGAGATAAACAATCGTTTAATAGTCAATCGAAAGCTTAAAAATAAACCTTAGTGCTCGGTGATAAGAACTAGCGGACTGCAAATCGTTAGTGGCAAATGAGGTACAATACCCGAGCCTATGATAGCGGGTTATTCCAGATTTGTGAGGTACTTCCCTGTCTCCAGTACTTTTATATTAAAACGTATTATATTTCAAAAGCAGAACTCTTTATTTATCAATATATTATTACGGTACTCACACAACAAAACTGCAATTCCAAGGACATATTTATAACTTGTTGAGGGCTATTCCTACGCGTGAGATGAGATGATATTTTATCTTGGTCACTCTCACACCTATGACGTTTCAAACGAGAGCAACAGAAGGAAAAAAGATGAGATGAAAATCTCAAACCTCCGAATCGGTGCTAATTTGAAATAAATAAAATAAAATAAATGGCACTCAAGGATAGTGTGACTTCTTCTGGCAACTTTTTATTATCGTAGAATCGTATTAGTCGTTTCGTAGTGGATAGTGAGCAAAATTTTTACACAATAAAAGAATTCTTGGACAAAGCATCGTGTCGCTACTATATTTATCACGATAAATATTAAGTTTTTGAAGTGAAACTTCTAATGCGATTTCCAACAAGGTTGCGTTAAACGTTTAACGCTCCTGGAGAGGAGGAATAGAAAAAGACAGAGCGAGAGTGAATGCGAGGCACTCGAACGCATGCGCGTAGTAAGAAAGATACACAGAAGTTTCACTTCTTCAGCGCGGAGGGACTCTACTCACTATTTTTTTTTTTTGCTACCTATTATTTTCTTTATTTAACATTTTTATAGTATTTAAAAATATTTATATTTTACATTCAATTTAAATTCATAATAATTGATTTCATTCTATTGACAACATTAATCAATTTGCACACCGTTTGTGAGGTAGTTTTTGGCTGTTTCTTGTAAATTTGCATGGCATAATCTCAGATCAACCTAGAGGAAAAGATGGAACACTGCGTTATATCTCGCTGAAGCCACTTCTTTTTAAACGTGTGCACCTGGTAATGTCGCCATGAAAAACATTTACAATTGCACGAAAACGAATATTAATCCCCAAACTCTACGTTAGCCATTTCCGTTCCAATTTACAATTAGACTAGATTTAAAATTCTAAAACTGCAAATATTTGTAATAGGTTAATGATGGTTGATGCTGCAAAGCTCAAAACAAGCAAAAAATATTAGATTTGATGGCTATAGGGCCAACTGGGGCAAATGTGTCTGTGAGGCAAGTGCGTCTTTCGACAATTACGAACAAACCGTTCACAAATTAGGCGTCACCTAAGTCTTTTGTCAATAAATAAATAAATAAATAATAAATTCGGGACACTTCCACACACGGCCGCTTGACCCCAAACTAAGCAAAGCTTGTACTATGGCTGCCAGAGACTGATATACATACTTAGATATTTTAAATACTTAATTAAATAGATATTAACGCCCAGACAAAGAACAAACACAAATGTTCGTCACATAAATGTTTGCTCTAGGTGGGAATCGAACCCACGCCCCCAAGCTCAGAAGGCAGGTTCACTACCAACTGAGCCATCGAGGCAGTTAGTAATGTTTAGGTAATGTTTAGTAGCAATACTCTGTACAGGATGGCGTTAGTTGTCTTATTTGTGAAGGGTTTGTCAGTAATTCTCAAAAGACGCAATTGCCCCAAAGGGGCATTTGCCCCAGTTGACCTTAATATTTACCAAAAAAAAATTAGTTTATTCTTAAGCTATGGAGGTTATCGCATGTAGGAGTGGCCGTATTTGCGCGTAGCCATTGCCAATTTGTTGTCCAATTGTTTTCTGAAATGGTAAAAAAAAAATTTAAAAAAAACTCAACTCCAATTTTCATCAACACCGATTTTTATCAAACAAAACTGTTATATACGTGTCTCATAATTTTAATTGAAGAGTATTTGTACCAATTTTTGAGTAAATCGACCCAGAGAATAAAAAGTTTCATACAAATTTGAACCCCCATTAAAGGTGAAATTTCGAAAAACCCTTTCTTAGTGGATTCTTAGTGGACTGTACAAAGAAAACACCATTCAAATGTCATGTTTCTAAGACCAGCGGCTTAGGCTGTGTGTTGATATATCAGTCAGTCAGTCAGGACTTTGAATTTTAAATATATAGATAGCTAAGAAAACTCCCAAGTAATTTACATTTCAAACAAGATAAACAAAATCAAAACTGGTTGATCCGTTTGGGAGCTACGATGCCACAGATAAACACACACACACACACACACCCACACACACACACACACACACACACAACACACGCACTCGTACACATACATATACAGAGAGAGAGAGAGAGTTAGTCACCGATTATCATGAAAATTTGCGGAGGTAGATACAAGTAATAAGGGATAGAGAGAAGGATATTATTTTTACGGAATAAGGTTTAAGGTTTAATGTGAATAATGAATTAAAAGTAGATATTGGGAGTAAGACAGCAGGTGAAGGGCCGGGCGCTTGTATTTAAATACAGAATTACCTACATGATCCTACAAAATAAGGTTTAGCATTCAACAAACACACAATCACGTCATCGTCACCCGTCTCTTTCCAACTTGTTGTAAATTACTTATTTCGGTCTTGCTTAAACATCGATTGACGTCACTACGTGTTGCTGAATGTTATACCTGGCGGAGTATATTATTATATCATGCATAATTATAATTACAATTGTTTTCCATATTCCCCACCTCCTTAGGTTGGGAATGTCTGACTCAGAGTCCTGCCAATTTATTAGTGCGGGAGGAGCTGACACTAACTTCTCTCTTAACACTGAGTCCTGCCATCTCCTTTGTGGGTGAGGCACTGAGACCGACTCCTCCCAGTTTCTTAGTGCAGGAGCGGCTAAAACTGACTCCTGCCAACTCTTTAGTGTGGAAGGAGCTGACACCGAGTCTTCCCAACTTCTTAGTGCGGGAGCCGCTAATAAGATAGACTCATGCCATCTTCTTTGTGTGTAAGGCGCTGAAAGCGATTCCTCCCTGTTCCTTAGAACAGGGGTGCCCAACACTGAGTCATGCCAACTCTTTAGTGCGGGAGGAGCTGACACTGAGTCTTCCCAACTTCTTAGTACGGGAGCCGCTAATAATCCCGACTGCTGCCATCTCCTTTGCGCTTGAGGCGCTGAAACCGACTCCTCCCAGTTCTTAAGAGCAGGGGTGGCCAACACCGAGTCCTGCCAACTTTTTAGTGCAGAAGGCTCTGACACCGACTTCTCCGCACTACTTAGTGAAGAGGCTTTTAATAATACCGACTCCTGCCAACCCCTTAGGTCGGGAGAGTTGGGCACAGACTCTTCCCATCTCTTTAGTTCAGGACCCGCTGACAAAGATGATAACACCACCAAATAAGTCAGCTCGAATAAAAATATTTGCAAAATAATCATTTTCTCTGCAAATTTTAAAATTACGATGCCTTATTAAGTTATTTTTGTTCTGTGTAATAATTTAGTATGCAATTACAAAAATAGTAGAAATGAAAATGTGACACGAACTTGACCGAATGTATTACTTAACTGTTATTATGAATTTTTAATCAATCAATTTCTAATTTGATCTTTTTTCAACTATGTCTTAAATTTTAAATTATTTGACTTGCTACCAACTTTACTTACTAACTGCAAAGAAGTTGTTTAATGTTTCATAAAATCAATTACGAATAATCAATTGATATTAGCAGCGCAAAGCAATGTTTAATCAATTTCAATTAATTGCAATTACGTTTGAAATTGAACCTTACCACTTTGTAATAACATCTAACGGCCTGCAACATGTTTGTGGCAGCTGATTAAGGTACAATACTGAGGTTTGTGTCAATTACAATATTAATTTACTGAACAATGAAAATCAATTAACATTAGCAAACTTGAGTACTTTTCGTTTGTTATAATTAGACGTGAATAATTAATTTAGTTTCGATCACGTTGGAACATTTTAAATGCACCAAGCGAGCGTTAGCAAGCGAAGCGTCTCTGCTTCAGCGATAAAAAAGCTTTTGGATGTCCGGATCTCTGTCTTGCTCTACAGAACGAGAATCAATTATTTTTTTATAAAACTTTATTGTCTGTAAAGTCGGTTTACGGACGATAGTTTAACGTGACAACGTCATAACAAAACATTGATGAACTCCTCGGACGTATAGGCCAATCGAGTGGAAGAGAGATAGATGCAGCGCAAGCCGAACGCTCAAGCTGATCGTGCCTTTCGCTCGCTCCTGTAGCGCTCTCGCTCCGATCGACCGAGCGTAACAGGAATTGTCCTGTTACGCACGAAAAATGATGACACATTGGTGTCATCATTTTTCGTGCGAGCAGCCGGTGTTCATCGATGTTTTAGACGTTGTCACGTCAAAAAAATCTGCATGATGTAAATACAGACGCCGGTTGCATCTATTTATCACGACGATAAGACGATTTATCAGTTTAACCTCTGATGCAGGGCTAACAGGGTTCACTGAGGGTCAAATCACATGTAAAAACTACTTTAATGAAAAGAGGGTATTATAAGGTTAAGAATTATTTAGAAACTAAAGATGTCTGGAGCCTTCCACTTCCGCTAAGTAGCCACTAGTATTTATAGATATTACCTAGTTGTAAGCCAAAATTTGTGAGACTGTAATTTATTTATTATTTGAAAAAATAATGCCCCTCAGTTTCTTGCCTGTTCTTCTGAGTAGAGGCTCTTTATCCGAACAAGGCGGTCGAGTCTATTTTAATAACTTTGACGTTCATAAGTGTATCTTTGATACCTAAATTGAATAAAAACATTTTGACTTTGACTTTGATGAACAGTTAACTCTAAGTTAAAAAGATAACCCGAGCTTCTGCAACTGGCCCTTAATTTAATTTTAGATTTAAGGAACTAAGATTAAGGTCTGAAGTAGTTAAAACGAAGTTTTTACTATGAAATGTATTTATTTACAATTATATTTACAAGAAAATTACAAATTAAATAAATAAATAAACTTATGGACTAAACAATACAGTCTATTTTCCGATGGCTTTTGCTTCGCCGATCACTTGAATGGCTGGACCAGCTTTGATGAGGCCATCTCTCACGTTCCTGCCAACCTTCTCCTGAAAAAAAAAAGAAAATCGTGAAATTTAATTTTTAAAATTTAAATTTAGTAAATATTATACTTAAATATGACTCAATGAAAATATCCGAATATGCAATTATACTTTTTTTTTAGCAAAAATAATGATTATTACACAGAGCATCGTAATCGCAAAAAGTCAAAAACATCAAATGTCGTGGGCTATCAAGTTTTCGCAAATTGACACATCCGACAATTGCAAACTACACTGCGAAAAGTTTGTTTCACGATTTACGTTTTTGTCATTTTGCGATATAGACTTTAAAGCATTTTTAACGTTCTGCGAGAAACTCTTCCTCAGTCTATCTATTTGGGAGCTAAATGCTACGGACAAGACGTTGAACTTATAACACCCCCTCTGTTTGCATAAAAGGTTAAAAAAGTAAAAAATCTTACAATTTTCTTAAAGATTTTCCACTTAGGCGCCGCAGAGACCGACGCTAGCGCCACAAAGCAAGCAAACACGAAGAAGAAGATCTTAGCGAAATTCATATTTAGAATTGTTTTTTTTCGTAATTGTGAAACTGGCAGCTTTCAACAGCGAACTTTGAATTTCGAATGATGCTTTACTCAGCTAACGGTTTCATAAATACTATTAATTTTGCCAACTTACTTGGACGTCTAGCAAAATAATTGTCGACTTTAGTGAGCTGTTAATAGGAATCATTTTGTTTTATAATGCAGTTGTTGATCTGTAAATAAGTTTGTAGAGATGATAGCGGTTGGTTCCGTGAAGACCTTAAAGGGGACTCCCTGAGTCTGGAAGCTTTGTGAAGTACCTCGAGCTTAATTGAATTCCAAAGGCGAGACGATTAGAAATGGCATCGAACTCTGTTAAGTTCAAAACATGGAGTTGCTTCCGGTTGATAAAGTTTTTTTTCACCTGACTGCGCAAGAAGGGGGCTATGTTTATTAAGTTTATGTATGTACAACTACATATGAGATTTAATTAGCACGTTTTACAGTCGACAACAATGACTCCCAAAGTGGTCTATAGACCACCTGGCCTATGAACTACCATTGTGTAGTCGGGTCGGACGACCTACAAGGGGTTTAAGTGTGCAAACAATTGAAACGGGGGTCCGCGACCTCCTTTAAGTAGGTGCTATCAATATTCAGTCACATTTGGGACTGAATATCGGCCGGCGAAATATGGGTGCTGTATTACACCTCTGTCGCCCCCTCGGGGGAAAGGCGTGACGATATGCAATACTCTCACACTTTTCACTACGTTATTACTTATCACCTTGGAGGTGCAAGGCAGTAAATTTAAAACTAACTAACTGCGCCCCGCGGTTTTATCTGCGGTTTAAAAGTATCCTATGTGCTATTCTAGACTATAATCTATCTCTGTGTCAAATTTCATCCAGATCTATTCAGCCGTTCTGGCGTGAGAGAGTAACAAACATCCATCCATCCATCTATCCATCCATTCTTACAAACTTTCGCGTTTATAATATTAGTAGGATGTATAAAAATCCGGCGGCAGGGGGTCTGACCAAAACCGAAAAACATGGCAAGTGGTCTACGAGGCATATAAGTTTGGGAGCCTCTGGTCTACAGCCTATAATTATGTAAACAGCTTGACCATTTTAGGTTGCAAAGTGTCGTTAGATAAGTCTCTATTTCCGGAGAGTGACGTAGTCATGTGTCATAGACATTTTGCAGTCGGGTTTTTCTGTTTTTCATTCATAATGTATGCTACTTAGGTACTTGTTTTTTTTTAGATTATGCAGTAATTTAAGAAACGACGGCTTAAGTTTGTATTTTTGATAACTTTTCTTGTAAGAACTGCAGAGGTGTGGAACTCGTTGCCTGCGTCTGTCTTTCCACCTAAATACAATCCGGGGGTGTTTAAGAGTAAGGTGAATAGGTGTCTCCTAGGCAAGCGTGTTACACCTTCGAATACTTCGACGCTTCCCATCAGGCGAGGCAATGGTCAAACGCATGCCTAGTCTGTTGTAAAAAAAAACCTCAAATACTGTTTGTACCCGACTGCGCAAGAAGGAGGGTTATGTTTTTCGAGTGTATGTATGTATGTGTGTATGAGGTTTCTTTAGCACGACCTACAGCCTAAACAGCTTGATGTATTTCGACATGTGAGATGTGAATTGTCTTGATAGTGGAAGGGACGTGGGGTACAACATTTTGCAGCCGGGCTTTTGTTTTTTTTTTTTAATAATGTTTCTTGTTGCAAGAGCTTCCTTACAAAGGTTTAATGGAAATCAGATCAGCTGTTGTTGGTATACTCACCTACGTACTTACTTGGTAAACAAACAAACAAACATACGATTTGTTGTCGTAAAGTATCGCATGGTATGGTCAGCTCAATTACTATACTTACCTATATAGCTTCAATTTTTTCCAAAGTATTGTAATTACACATTAACTGGCTCGGTGGCTCAGTTGCTAGTGAACCTGCCTTCTGAGCTAGGGGCGTGGGTACGATTCCCACCTAGAGCAGCGTTGAACATTTAACGCAACAGTGCTTCCATACCCCCTTCATGGTAGCGTAACGTTAAACGTTTAACGCAACCTTGTTGGAAGGCGCATTAGAAGTGTCACTTCATTTAAGGCTATGAAACAGCGGAACCCTGTTAGTTAAGTATAATTTGATAAATAAATATAACTCATGAAACTAAAAAATACCGACTACTAATGTAACTAGTATAGTTACAAATATAGATAGATCCTACTTCCTACTAATATTATAAACGCGAAAGTTTGTAAGAACGGATGGATGGATGGATGGATGTTTGTTACTCTTTCACGCTAGAACGGCTGAACAGATCTGGATGAAATTTGACACAGAGATAGATTATAGTCTAGAATAGCACATAGGATACTTCTTAACTGCGTGTGAAACCGCGGGGCGCAGCTAGTATGTTATAATTCCTTCCAAGGGTTGTCTGGTAAAGAGCGCTCTTAAGCGAAAAGACGGACTATTCCCTCTACGTCGCTTCCCACGACGTCGCGCTGCGTATGTACAAGTACATTAGTCCCGCTACACCGCGCGTCGTATAACTCCCATACAACGCTTCCCACCACGCCGCTCTCCGCCTACTAGGCAGTCCCGTAACGTCGCTCCTTCACTTAAGGGGCTGAGCTGTCGCAGAAAATGTTAGAATCCTGAATTTTATGATTTTACTAAGGAGCCAGAGTTTCGCATTGTATGGTAAACATAAGAAATGTACACACACCGTCTGATAGCACCTCCAAATTGCAAACCAAACAAAAACGTGCAACCAATTAGTGCATTCAATGATTCATGTCATGAGGTCGAGACGCCTCACGCCGCTCGCCGTGAGGTTTATTCCCGAATGTTTGTTTACGTTATTTTACATAACCAGCGCATGAGGTCATTTACTGATAACAGAGCAGCTGTTATCAGCCGTGCGCTCAATGTCGCCGAGGTCAGGTTAAGCCGAGAAATTATAGTAAACTAGGTTTATTTACTCGCTTTTCTTTTTATTTACTTACCTATATTTAGATGTTTGGATCATATTTAATTGCTCATCAAAAAACGATTTTTAGCTATGACATGTCTACTGTTGGTTTTGTAGTTGATTACAATTTGGTGTAAGTACAATGTACTGCATACACAGACACACTCCTACAATCTACATCTTTCTTTGTCTTGATTGGTAGAAATTGCTTTGTTTTGGAAAATAAGCTGTATGTCATTGTGTGTATAGTAAATAATTAAGTGAACACCTACTTAATTTTTTGGCCCGAGCTAAAACCCCAAACGTGATCTATTGATTTTTAACGGAGAGACTCCCCATATTGGCTTGCATTAACCATTACCATTAGTATAATCAGAAAATCTTCACAAACTTTCTACTAAATCTGCTCATATTTAAATTTAAAAAATATTATAAAGGGGCAAATGGAGCAACTAGGGCAGTTGCGTCTTTCGAGAATTACTGACATACCCTCCACTAATTATTAGGCAACTAACGCCATCTCGTAAAGATTATTGCAACTAAAGATAGAAAAACGATGTAGGTGGCGCCTAATTAAATTTGTCCGACACTACATTACCTTACTACATTATCCTATCCTACTTCCTACTATCCTACTAATATTATAAACGTGAAAGTTTGTATGTATGGATGGATGGATGTTTGTTACTCTTAACGCCTGAACGACTGAACAGATCTGGATGAAATTTGGCACAGAGATAGATTATAGTCTAGAATAGCACATAGGATACATTTTAACCGCGGGTGAAACCGCGGGGCGCAGCTAGTTTTGATATAAAAGTAAGTAAAAGCACACATCCACCGACTTGTCCCGTTAGCCATTAAATTGACACCTTTATTTCGATTTATTAAAAAAAATTGCAGACATTTTGATGAGCAGTAAGTAGTTCTGATGAGCTATTAATTATTTTCCTTAATTATTTACAAGTGCGCCATTTATTTCCTCTATAGTATGACGTAGTTTGTAAACTGTTTCATGAGATTTATTTACTTACTAGCAAACAGCGAGCCACTCCGGCTTTGCACAGTACCTCTATACCTTCCGTGAAAAAATAAAATAACTGATGCTGAAAATAGCGTTAAACTTTGTAGCGTGGTTTAGGAAGAATTAGAAGATATAAAGACAGAGACACAGACAGACGCGGAAAGGGCCTTTGTTTTTACCCGACTGCGCTAGAAGAAGGGCTATGTTTTTTCGAGTGTATGTATGTGAGGTTTCTTTGGCACGCTCTGCAGCCTAAACAGCTTTATGGATTTCGACATGTGAGGTGTGATTTGAATCGTCTTGATATTGGAAGTGACAGGGTACATTATTTTGAAGCCGGGTTTTTTGTTTTTATTAATGCTATTAGTTTGACTATGTAGAGATGAGATGGGAATTAAGGTCATAGCACACATAATTATCATCTCGGAAAGAGATCGCCACAGTATTAACTCGAGCCGTGCAGTATTCTTTGTACGAATCTCCCTACTGCAAAACACACACTAATCAGAATTGTAACGTAGTCCCTTTCAGAGTCTTCTCTCTTATGAAAGGGAGAAACGGTACGAAAACCTCAAAATGGACCGCATAAATTAGGTGCTTCACACAATTTAATTTATTGACTGCCTCGGTGGCTCAGGTGGTAGTGAACCTGCCTTCTGAGCTTGAGGGCGTGGGTTCGATTCCCACCTAGGGCAAACATTTATGTGATGAACATTTGTGTTTATTCTATGTCTGGGCGTTATTATGTAATTAAGTATGTATTTAAAAATATCTAAGTATGTATATCAGTCTCTGGCAGCCATAGTACAAGCTTTGCTTAGTTTGGGGTCAGACGACCGTGTGTGGAAGTGTCCCGAATTTATTTATTTATTATTTATATTTAATTCACTGTATTCACGAACAAACGCAACCAGTCACAGCAGTGATAATTATTGTTGTCTACTTCTTGCTATAGTCTCTTGTACGTCTCTGTATCATTGTCATTGATACACATTAAACATAACATAACGTATCGTCACGACTTTCCCCCGAGGGGGCTAGCAGAGGCGTAATACAACACCCACACTTCGCCGGACGATATTCAGTCCCAAATGTGACAGGGGGCGAGCCTGACGCCATACACCAGGCTCCAGTCATGTAGCAGATGACACACAATACGCACATATTATGTTCACACAATGAACAAATTGGTGCCTGCCGTCGGCTGGGTTCGAATCCGCACCCTCTGGCTTGAAAGGCCTTCTCCCAACTAGGCTGCCATCGCCTTCTTATTGATACACGTAACATAGTACTGTCAACGGAGCTATGTAGTGTCCTATGTATTTGCTTGTAGTTATATCGGGTCCACGCGCTGTGTACTAGAAATTAGACTCGTGCCGCTTCTTCCATAGATTATTTCGATGTTCAGAGTTAATATTTGTGTACTACGACCTCTACACTTAAGGTCTATTTACACGAGTCGATTTTCGTCGAGCAAAACGACTGGCCGTTGTGAAAATCTCTTTACAAACCTTTTGGGACCAGCGACCCCGTTTAGAAATATCTAAATAGGGGTAATGGGGTCCAATTGGAAGGGGTCTCAGTCAAGTTGACTTAAGCCTGCCACAGACTTACCTGTAGTATGTTAAGATAATTATGATCCTACTAATATTATAAACGCGAAAGTTTGTAAGAATGGATGGATGGATGGATGTTTGTTACTCTTTGTGGAGCATGTACAAAAGCATGCTCTATTTAAAGTTCTAATGAAAATGTTCAGCCTTAGCCCTAGACCAGTAGATTACTCTATCAAACAATTATATTTCTACAATTCCTTTCGCTCAAACGTCAGCTGCTGCAGAAATAAATCTCACGTGTCAATTCGTGAAACCAGCGACTTTCGAGAAAAAAAAAAAAATACGATACAGTAAAACCCAGTTTAGTTTTTTCAGACCTTCATCAACCTACACATTCTAACACTCGGGCTAGCAACTCGGCTTATATGGACTTAATTAACACGCTGTTTTACTTTCCTAAAATTCAACAAGTTATACTTCTACGCAAGGACCCAGTTCAGATTTTTCCGACCTAAATACTTATATACTTGGCTTATCAACTTGGCTTATACGTACTAAATTGTTACCACGCTGCTTCTTATATGGACTTCATTGTTCTGTTTTACTTTCTTAAGATACAACCAGTTATTTCCTTTGACAAGAAGAATTAATTGCCTCATAATCACTTCCAATATTAATATTCGCGATACTCCGCGGTTCTTCACAAACGCTCCAGACTCAGGGAGTTCCCTAACGAACATGCAGAATGTACAGTTATCTCGACAAAGTTACATTTACAGATGACTAACAAAAACACTCGCGGAAAATGAGGCTTATATCTAACACGATAAGGTAACAACACATTTACAGTCGAGTCGCAAACACTTAGTTGTGCATGTTAGCAGTATTTATAAGCAGAGATTTGTCTCAAGAAGCATCATACATCATTCGCTGTTCACATCTGACAGTTCACAAGTCAAAAAAAAAACAAATTCTAAATATGAATTTCGCTAAGATCTTCTTCGTCGTGTTTGCTTGCTTTGTCGCGCTAGCGTCGGTCTCCGCGGCGCCTAAGTGGAAAATCTTCAAGAAATTTGTAAGTGTTTTCTATTTGAATTCCTTAGCAAAATAAGTGCACTGTTTTGTAGTTTGAAACATTCAACGAAATGCAATATTTTTTTTGCATTTTTTTTAATTCTATTTTTAATATTTATGTATAAAAAAAAAACATATTTCCGCCATTTTCAAGAGAATTGGTTAAGAAATGCTACCTGTAGACGTAAACAGGGATCCGGATACGTCCGGATGTCGAAAGACTTTTTGTCGAAGCTGAAACAGAGACGCTTTGCTCGCTAACGCTCCCTGGGTCGATAAATTAAATAAATAATAAATAAATAAATTCGGGACCTTTCCACACACGGTCGCCTGACCCCAAACTAAGCAAATCTTGTACTATGGCTGCCAGAGACTGATATAAATACTTAGATATTTTTAAATACATACTTAAATAGATATTAACACCCAGACATAGAAGAAACACAAATTGTTCATCACATAAATGTTTGCCCTAGGTGGGAATCAAACCCACGCCCCCAAGCTCAGGAGGCAGGTTCTCTACCAACTGAGCCACCGAGGCAGTCAAAACACTCAAAACTTTCAAATAATTTTCTAAAATCGAAACTCTAGCTAGAATAACCTAACTCTACCCTCTTTTATATTAATCTATTGAACCTTCTTTTTTTTTCAGGAAAGAGTTGGCCAGCACGTCAGAGATGGCCTCATCAAGGCTGGCCCAGCGATTAAAGTCATCGGAGACGCCAAGGCCATTGGAAAATAGACTGAGTAGTAACCCAATTTATTAGACCTTAAGGCTCTTTTTACATTGCGGACGCAGATGCAAGCGTTCAACGCTAAACTGTTCTATATTAATTTCTCGACTTTATAAAAGTGTCTTTCAAGAAAGTAATCATGGAACTCTAAAAAATTTAACGTTCAGAAGGTAATAATGATACTTGATCAGGGACCCTATTCGGAGATTTGAGATTCTCATCTCACCATTTTGCGTCCTTGTTGCTCTAGTTTAAAATGTCATAGGTGTGAGAGTGACCAAGATAAAATCTCATCTCATCTCATGCGCAGGAATAGTCCCCCTGATAGAAATAAGGTCGAGAATAAAAAATAAGCTCAGCGCGTGAAACGCTGCAACCAGTCATGTTAAAAGATGTGATTGCTAACTTCGAAGTTCTTCGAAGTTCTTCGAAGAAACTTCTGAAGAACGAAAAAAGGTCCGCCTATTCCCCCTAGGGGGTTCAGTTTTTAATGTATAACCATCTACTCAAAAGTCCAATGATATTTTTTTGTGTCATTTCTTCAAACTGCAAAAATTAAATTAATAAAAAGTAAATAAATTCTATTTTAAATGTTTTGCGCACACTTTGTTACTTTGAATGTGTAAAGTTGTGTTTTTCTTGTGTGTGAATATAACAAATAATTGTAATTATTCTTAGTAGTTAGCTTAATTTATTTAAATTTGAATATTATATACTTTTATGTTTACGTTTAAGGATATTCTATTTGATTTAGTTTAAGGAAAATAATTAAAATGTGAATAAAAAATTTGAACTCATTTTATTTGCCATCTATTATTTATTTAAGACTCCGGCGACCGCTTTAGACTAACTTCGCATTGGCTTAAGGTTTTCTATAGCCATTTCATCCAGAAAATGACTACGAGCGAAGAGAGCAAGTAAAGATACTGACGAGCCTCTAAAGTTACCTACAGAGTGACAAAGTGCAATTTTTATTTGATGACTTTTGCACTTCTCTAATCATTCTTAAATAACTAAGACTGTCCCTTGTATTATGGATGCATTTAAAAGCTAATGATGTAGACAACCTCCCTATGTAAAGGGCTTTTTGATTTGCTTTGTCTATCTATTGAATAAATCAGTCAAAAGTGACCCCTTACAAATGCGGATATTTTCATAGCTCTATTTTCTCTTGAAGACGTTTTTTTTTAAAAAAAAACCATGAACATAGGGGCGGAGACATAGTTCATTTAATTGTACATGCTAAATTTCATCATAATCTGACAAATGATTATCAAGAAATTTGACAAGCGCGTTTGTAAGGACATTTCAGAGCGTCGCGAGACTCTTAACAACAGACCACGCACTAAAGTGTAATCTGACTTACCCGCTTGGAGTCCCTTGGACATCCTCGGTGTCCAAAAACGTTTTTTTCCGTTGCAGTGCCTTGGGGTGTCCAAGGTGTCAAAGTCCAAAAAAGCCTAAATTCAGCTTTTATTAATGTGCATTCTGGTCCAGCAATCTTATTCCAATGTATTCTTATTGAACCTAGTACTCATTTTCTACTCGGCAATCTCAGAAATACAAAAGTCAAAGAATCGTTGTAAAAAATTAACGTAAAAATACCGCGCAAAAAAAATGATTTTTAAATACCTAGGAAACACATATTTTTTTCACTTACAGATGTGTTTTTATTTTGTTTGCGTAAAGAAACTGATCACTAGGTCCTATTAAAATAAAACAATACATAGGTCATTGATCTAATTTTTAAATCGTAATCAACATCATCTTGGCTAGCGTAATCGTAGGCGTAATTTTTTTATTTACATACTGAGTAATGAAATTATAAAAAAGGTAAACAATTCGAAGCATCTGTTCATTAATAATGATATAAAAATACAAGTGGAACCCTGTTCCGTAGCGAAGTCATAAATATTTTGTGTTATTGCTACAAGAAGCTTGAGTTGAAAATGTAACACGTGTCGAAGCCCAGTGATATTTAGATTTGAGTTTTCGACCGTCTCCAAGTATCCGGTATAACTAAAATTAAACTGTCTCTCTATTATTTCAATAAAAAAAGAGATACAATATAATGAATAATAATAAATAATAATAAATTCGGGACATTTCCACACACGGTCGCCTGACCCCAAACTAAGCAAAGCTTGTACTATGGCTGCCAGAGACTGATATACATAGTCTAGCCATAAATATTGTTACAATACAAACTCCTTCGTTTATTTTTTTTTCTGCATTTAAATTTAGAATGCGTTTATTGTGTTGAAAACTACAATGAATTTCCCGCCATTTCACATATATTTTTCGTGATTATTACTAAATTTACAACATGGAATGGGGTGTCAAAGATAACAGGATTGCAGTGATTGCGTTGCACGAAAGGGGTATGGAACCGTCGGTCATTTTCAAGACTCTTCAAAATCTTGGTATCAGCCGTATGTTCGTACTTATATCGTAGTATCGACAGATATACCGACTTTTCCTCTGTTGAAAACCATAAAAGATCGGGGCGGCCGCGTGCGATGAGAACTACTAAGGCTGTTAATGCTGTTAAAGCCAGAATTCCAAAAAAATCCCATTAGGAAACAAAAAATCTTATCGCGAGAAATGAAGATACCCGCTAGGACTCTATCGCGTATAATAAAACAAGACCTGAAGCTTTCAAAGTCAAAGTCAAAGTCAAAATGTTTTTATTCAATTTAGGTATCAAAGATACACTTATGAACGTCAAAGTTATTTAAATAGACTCGACCGCCTTGTTCGGATAAAATAATAAATTCGGCTTGGTGCTTATCATCGATATACAGGACATGCCCTTAACCAATCGCTGCAGTTAAAGAGAGTGGATACATAAAAACAACATCTATCCCGTTACGCAGGTGAAAGTTACAGAAATATTATTTTTATCGACGAAAAAATTTTCATGATAGAAGAGCACTACAACAAGCAAAACGACAAAGTGTACGCTCACAGCTCTAAAGAAGCTACGGAAGTGGTTGGAAAGGTACAGCGTGGTCATCATCCTGCGTCAGTCATGGTTTGGTAGAGGGTATCCTTTCACGGCGTCACAAAGCTTAATTTTTGTGAAAAAGGGGTGAAAACTTTAGCCAAAGTGTATCAAGAGACCGTCTTAGATGGTGTTGTAAAACCCCTTAGCAATACACTTTTTAAAAATCCACCGTGGAGTTTCCAACAAGACTCTGCACCTGGTCACAAGGCGCGAACTACCCAAGCCTGGCTGGAAGCCAATGTTCCGGACTTTATAAGGGCTGAAGACTGACCCTCCTCTAGCCCAGATCTAAACCCCCTGGACTACAAATTATGGTCAGTTTTAGAGGGCATGGCCTGCTCTAAACGACACGCTGACATAGAGTCACTTAAGAAATCTTTGAAGCAAGCAGTGGCAAAATTTCCCATGGAAACAGTCCGTGAATCCATAGATTCTTGGCCAGACCGACTAAAGGCCTGTATCAAAGCTTAAGGTGATAATTTTGAATAAAATAATAGTTATATTTTTGTTAAGACTTCAATACATGTGTACATATAATTTTTATTAACATTACATTACTGTATGAAAAAATAAATGCATTTTCAGTTGTAACAGAACTTATGGCTAGACTAGGTACATACTTAGATATTTTTAAATACATACTTAAATACATATCAACCTAGACTTAGAACAAACACAAATGTTCACCACATAAATGTTTGCCCTAGGTGGGAATCGAACCCACGCCCCCAAGCTCAGAAGGCAGGTTTACTACCAACTGAGCCACCGAGGCATATCCCTAATTATATCTAAGCGAGCGAGCGTTAGTGAGCTAAGCGTCGCTGCTTCAGCTTGACAAAAATGTCCGTATGTCCGATTCTGTCCTGATCCCCGTCTAGATCTGCTTCGTCTACAGGTTGCATTTCTTAACCGATTCTTTTGATACTTTGTGACTTACGATAATTTACGATAACTTTAGGATAATTAAATAGTTTTTTTTTTTTGTCGTGGCAGTATTTGTTTTTTTTTTCATACTGGCGAAGATACGAAATGAAAAATAAATCATAGTTTCTCAGTTTTGAAAGCTGCTCACAAAATTTCACGAGAATCGGTTGAGGTATGCGACCTGAAGAGGAGACAAACGTCGGCTGCGAGGTCTACAGCTCACAGAGCAACTAGTTTGAGAGCTATCAAATTCATTTTACTAAACAAAACAAGATATTAGACAAAGGGAGCGGGTTCGATCCCAGCCGACGGCACGCACCAGTTTGTTGATTGTGTGAACATATGTGCGTATTGTATGTCATCTGCTACATGACTGGATCCCGGTGTACGACGCCTGTCACATTTGGGACTGAATATCGTCCGGCGAAGTGTGAGTGTAGTATTACACCTCTGCCAGCTCGTTCGGGGAAAGGCGTGACGATATGATATGATATGTTAAAAATTGCTGCAAATATCTTGATGAGCAGTAAGAAGTTCTGTTGATCTATTAATTATTCTTCATAATTATTTACAAGTGTATATACGCTTTTTATTTCCTTAATACTATGACATAGTTCGAAAACTATTTCATGTGATTAATTTATTTACATACTAGCATATAGCGATTCACTCCGGCTTCGCTCAGTACCTATAAACCTTACATGAAAAATAATCTGACTGATGGTGCAAACTGTGTTAAACTTTGTAGCGTGGTTTAGGAAGAGTTTTTAGGGGAGACAGAGACACAGACAGACGCGGAAAGGGAGTTTGTTTTTATCCGACTGCGCAAGAAGGAGGATTATGTTTTTTCAAGTGTAGACAATAGACAAATATTTATTTGTAGCAAAAACATACAAAATAAAACAATAAATATGTATGTATGAGGTTTCTTTGGCACGGCCTAAAAAGCTTGATGGATTTCGATGTGTGAGGTGTCATTTGAATCGTCTTGATAGTGGAAATGACATAGGGTACAACATTTTGCAGTCGGTTTTTATTTATATTAATGTTATAGTTATACTACGTAGAGATGAGAGTTAAGGTCATACCACACATATCATCTCGGAAAGGGATCGCCAGCGTATTAACTCGAGCCGTACAGTATTCTTTGTACGAATCTCCCTACACACACAAATCGGAATCGTAACGTAAACGTACCTAATCGCCCTGCCTCGGTGAGGTAGAGTGATGCGGTGACGACCCCTTTCAGAGTTACTATTTGTGTGCTATGACCTTTACCCTTAAGATCTATTTACACGAGTCAATTTTCGTCAAACAAAACGACCGGCCGTTGAGAAAATCTCTTTACAAAGCTGTACTGCGACTCCATTTAGAAATATCAAAATGGGGGTAATAATAATATAAGCCTTTATTTCAAACACAGCATTTTACGTTATTTAAATCTTAGTCTAGCGACTCTGACGATTCGGTGACACCAACACCCGGTCTGTTTGCCTTTGACAAAGGCCTCCTCTATTTCTTTCCACTCTGCTCTATTTTGCGCTCTCCTAGTCCGTGTTAACCCTACTATATTCTTTATTACAGATGTAATAAAGAATAATTCAGATGGGAAGATTCCCATCGTCGATACTGCCTACCACGATTTCTTTTCCTATTTCTTGAGTGCCAAAATAATTTGTTTTTGTTCCACTTTTCAATGTCTCTTATTAAGTCGCCATTTCCACCTTAGTTTCCTTATTCTCGTTGTTACGTCTACAATTTTCGTGCGTCTTCTGATCGTTTTATTTGTATTCGGTCTGACTTCCTAATGTTCAGCATGCTCCTTTCCATTGCTGTCTGATATGTTTCCAGTTTCATCAAAAAAGGGGTATCGGGTCCAAAGTAAGGGGTCTGAATCAAGTTGTCTTAAGCGTGCCACAGACTTAGCTAAAAGACAAAAGAAAAATTTTAAAAAGGAAAAAAACTTGTTTTGCTTTCCTTCATGACACTATTTCATTGGTAGAAAATATGCGGTGCGCGAGAAAAAAATCACCTTTGGAATCACTTTGCTGTCTAAAGCCTGGTTCAGACTTTGATTAGTGCGAGTTAGGTGATTAGTGCAGGTGCTTAGTGACTAGGTGTAGACAACGACTGATTAGTGCAAGTGATTGGTTGGCTGTGTAGTAAAGTGAATAGAAGCGTGTTCTATTGTTTTGCGAGTGGACTGCGAGTAGCCACGTCCCGCGCGACCTCCCTTCCCCCTCACTCGCAGCGTGCCTGCCACTAAACACCTTTTGGACAGAAACAGTGAATGGGACACTACTCGCACTACACACCTGCACTCGCACTAATCAAAGTGTAAACCAGGCTTAAGTCTAAATGAAGTGATTCTTATGGTCATTTTTTTCCTTGCGCACAGCACATCTCCGATGAATACCTATTAAGATAGACAGGCGAATCGTGTTGCGATTCGCCTGTCTATTATTCATCCCCCGACGCAAAAATGACGGCGTGTTATACGAATAAGTTTTACGAGTGTGTGAGTGTGTGTGTATGTGTGTGTGTTTGTGGCATCGTAGCTCTCGAACGGATACACCGATTTTGATTTTGTTTCAAAGATGAATTAGTCGGGAATGTTCTTACCAGGGGTTTTTCATTTTTTTTATTTATACCAGTTTATAACTGAAACCATGTAAGTACAAAAATATGCTTAGTACCTACTCTATCTAAAGTTCGCTTGTTCAGCTAACTTTCGAGCTTTATTAATTGTAAATACGAGTTGATTTATGATACTATGATTGATTACAAAAGCCTTCTAATCGATAAAAAATAAATACGCAAGGACGCAGTTCAGACTTTTCCGACCTAAAAACTTATCACTAGGTCTAGCAACTCGGCTTATACGGACTTAATTGTTCTGTTTAATTTTCTTAAGATTCAACCAGTTATTTCCTTTAAATTATTATTATATTGATTGATTAGAAAACAAGATGAATTAACTGACTCATAATCACTTCCAATAATAATATTCGCGATACTCCGCGGTTCTTCACAAACGCTCCAGACTCAGGGAGTTCCCTAACGAACATGCGGAATGTACAGTTATCTCGACAAAGTTACATTTACCGCTGACTAACAGAAACGCTCGCGGACAATGAGTCTTATGTCTAACAAGATAAGGTAACAACACATTTACAGTAGAGTCGCAAACAGTTAGTTGTGCATGTTAGCAGTATTTATTAGCAGAGATTTGTCTGAAGCAGCATCATACATCATTCGCTGTTCACATCTGACAGTTCTCAAGTCAAAAAAAAAAACAAATTCTAAATATGAATTTCGCTAAGATCTTCTTCTTCGTGTTTGCTTGCTTTGTGGCGCTAGCGTCGGTCTCCGCGGCGCCTAAGTGGAAAATCTTCAAGAAAATTGTAAGTTTTTTTTTTCAAATTACTTAGCAAACTACGTTCTAGCTGTTCCGTAGAAACATTCAACGAAATGCAATACTTTTTTCGCATTTTTTACTTTTGGTGGTATAACATTGGTCTTCAGTCGCCGCTTGTACTGAAAACCTATGAGAACTGCCAAAGTATTTGCTTAATTAGTTTAAATCTTCGACCTTAAAATAAATAACAGTACTACCCACTACTATCTAGCTAGCTTTCTGCATTTACACCGTTCCGTATAACCCAGTTGAAGATATTAATTGTAATAATACGAGTATATCAAAGTTAGAAATGTAAGAAGTAGAAATTTTAAGAATACTCTTTTAAATTAAGATTAAGCTAATTCAATTTAAAAAGTAAACCTTAATTTAAATAATATAAACATAGTTTTCAAGAACTTCATATTGCACGCTCGCGATGGGCAAACTATTGAAACTCTGACCCACTACATAACAAAAAAAATAAAAACTTGCGGTTTCGCCCAATTCATTGTGACAAAAAATTCGTTAGTTTTAATTGTTTTTTTTTTTTGTAAAAAATAATACATTTCGAATTAAGAAATACGAAATTATTTTATCGAAGCTGTAGCACAGACGCTTCACTCACTAACGCTCGCTCGGTCGGTAAATTTCACTCAATACATTCTTAAACACAAACTCAGATAGGACAAACGTAACTCTACTCTCTTTTTATTTAAACCTTTTTTTTTTCTTTCAGGAAAGAGTTGGCCAGCACGTCAGAGATGGCCTCATCAAGGCTGGCCCAGCCATCCAAGTCATCGGAGAAGCCAAGGCCATTGGAAAATAGACTGATTAGTAACCCAATTTATTAGACCCTAAGGCTCTATTCACATTGCGGACGCAGTTGGACGCGTTCAACGCTGAACTATTCTGAATTTATTCTCGACTTTACAAGAGTGTCTAAAGTTTAATTCGGCTAAATCACGCTCGATGTAGGGTAGTCAGTGGGAATACAGTGGAACGTAAAAGACTGTAATAATGATGATTATGAAAGTCCAATTAACAATAGCAAAATTGTGCATGTAAGAATAAAAATATATAACGTTCAAGAGACAATAATTAAACAAATGAGATCTTATGGCTGATAGAAATATGGTCGAGAATTAGAATAAACTCAGCGCGTGAAACAATTCAACCAGTGACGTGAAAAGATGCGTACTTACGCTAGCTTCCCCTAGGGTAGAACGAAAAGAAAAGTCCGCCTATCCCCCCTAGGGGATTTAGTTTTCAATTTATAATCACTTGCTCAAAAGTACAATGATATTTTTTTTTGATCAATTCTGCAAAAATAAAATTATTAAAAAGTAAATAAATTCTGTTTTGAATGTTTTACGCACACTTTGTTACTTTGGATGTGTAAAGTTGTGTTTTTCTTTTTTCTTGTGTATGATTATGTGAATTAATTGTAGTTATTCTTAGTAGATAACATAATTTATTTAAATATGAATATAATTTACTTCTATGGCTATGATCATGGAAAAATTATTAGTCATATAATTGATTTATTTTAAGGAAAATAATTGAATGTGAATAAAGACTTAAAACTCATTTTATCTGTCGTCTGTTATTTTATCTCACTAGAATATAATCTGACATAACTAAAATTAAACTGTCTCTCTATTATTTCAAAAAGAAAAGAGATACAATATATATCCTTAATTGAGCTAACGACCGTTAGTGAACGAAGCGTCTCTGCTTCAGCTTGACAAAAATGCTTTCGCATGTCCGATTCTGTCCTGATCCCCGTCTGGATCTCTGTTAATATCTAAAGATCGCATTTCTTAACCGATTTTCGTGAAACTTTGTGAATAGGTTCGATAATTATACAGATTTGTTGTGTCAAGGTATTTGATTTTTTTTTCAAAATGGCGGAGTTATAATTTTTTTGGAAAAAAAAACCTAATTTTCTCAATTTTAAAACTTTTCCAAAAAGTAACTCGAATTTTTATTTTTTTTGTAAAATTATCGAACCTGCTCACAAAATTTCACGAGAATCAACCAATCCAAATGCAACAACATCCGATTTACAAAAAAAACCAAAATGTACCTAACATTTTGGTTTTTTTTTGTCTCTACTAGTAAATAATAATGTGAAATTAAACTAGGTATATCATAAACTATCCAAACTAATATTATAAATGCGAAAGTGAGTTTGTTTGTTTGTAACGCTTTCACGTCTCAACTACTCAACCGATCGTCTTGAAATTTTGCATACATGTTGTCTGGGGTACAGAAAAGGACATAAGGTACTTTTTATCCCGAAAGTGTATCGCTTCCAGTGGGACCGCGGGTGAAACCGCGGGGCGCAGCTAGTTTAGTTATAATAAAACATCACCTGATTAAATACGCTTTAATTCTAGACACTCTACAGCCATAAAAATTATTTACAATATTATATTTTTCACCTTTACAATTTATTAGCTTATTTGTGTACATATGTGTGTGTGTTTGTATGTTTGTAACCTCTTCCCACTCAAGCAGATAGATAGATAGATATGTAGATAGATAAACTCTTTATTGTTCACACCACAAATAACAAAACAACAAGAGAAAAATTATAATAAAACTTATTAAATAGTGTAACAACTGACGGCCTTATCACTAAAAGCGATCTCTTCCAGGCAACCTTAGGATGGAGAGGATACGACAAGTGTGTATGGGACAGATGGATGGGTTTAGGTAAAATTCGGAATAGAGATAGCTTACGTCTTGGATTAACACATATTTAGGCTACTTTTTAACCACGGGCAACGTCGTGGAGCGCAACTATACTTTGTTTAACAAAACGAGCTATTATGGCATCCTCTCCCTTGCACAATGTAGGAAACTGATAAGGATGCAGCACCGACTTAAAAGTCCGGCGACCACTTTAGACTAACTTCGCATTGGCTTAAGGTATTCTATAGCCATTTCGTCTAGAAGAAGAAGACGAGCGAAGAGAGCGAGTAATGATACTGACGAGCCTCTAAAGTTACCTACAGAGTGACAAAGTGCAATTTCAATTTTTTTTTTTGTGACTTTTGCACTTCTGTAATCATTGTTAAATAACTAAGAATTTCCCTTGTGTTATGGATTCATTTAACAGCTAATGATGTAGACAACCTCCATATGTAATGGAATTTTTGATTTGCTTTGTCTATCTATTGAATAAATCAGTCAAAAGTGACCCCTTAAAAATGCGGATATTTTTCATAGCTCTATTTTCGCTTGAGAACGTTTTAAAAACAAAACCAAAAACAAAGGGGCGGAGATATTGTTAATTTAATTGTACATGCTAAACTTCATCATAATCTGACAAATGGTTTTCAAGAAATTTGAGTAGCGCGTTTGTATGGAAATTTCAGAGCGTCGCGACCCTCTTAAATTGTCTGACCAATTCATGAAAATGTTAGGCCGCGTTTACATTGCTAACGTAATTTGTAATTGAAATAAAAAAAACTGAAAATAGTCTTATTCAGAAAAATTAACGTATTCCACTTTTTCGAAAGTTTCCAAATGTGTTTGTTTTTCTTCACGCTGAAATGCCTTTGTTCTCTAGATTCAAAGTAAAACATAGATTACTATTAGTATCCTGGTAAATTAACAGCTGTTCTTCATAGATAGCAAGTGCAACCGCGGGGCGTAACTAAGAGACCTTTCAAATAGAAAATAAAACTGTTCATAGCTGTATTTAAACAAAAATACGTAATGCAGATATTTGTACAGCAAAATCAATAACACATTTACCTATTCAATTCTTTGTTGCATTGTAACAATATCCAGTACAGTCTTTATAAGCAACTCCAAGCGAATAAAGCACCATTCCTTACACGCTTTTTGATGTTCTAAAGTAAAAATTACAAATTTATATCCTGAACATGCGTGTCTCAGGATACCTTTTCTTGATTATCGCGTGGTTGGTGGAGCTCGCTACAGTGTCAGTGGCACAGTACCATACTGGCAGATACAATCCAAGGGTGGCATCTTTTTATAAGGTATGATACTTTACTATCCTACTTCCTACTTTCTACTAATATTATAAACGCGAAAGTTTGTAAGAATGGATGGATGGACGGATGGATGTTTGTTACTCTTTCACGCCAGAACGGCTGAACAGATCTGGATGAAATTTGGCACAGAGATAGATTATAGTCTAGAATAGCACCACAAATTCACCCCCGGTTAATATATAATAATCTAGCTCTCTAATCTAACTAAAGCTATCATCGCTAATTGCTGAGCCTCTTAATTACTAGCTAGCCTATGCGCTCTTCCAAACTGTAATCTATCTCTTAAGTCTAAATACCTACAACTTTTTGCTTTCTTTAGTTGCAATAATCTGTACAAGATTTGTTACATCGGTAACCGTTACCGTTAGTTGCCTAATTTGTGAAGGGTTTGTCAGTAATTCTCGATAGACGCAATTGCCCCACAGACGCATTTGCCTCAGTTAGCCCTGCATATATTTATTACTAGCTGCGCCCTGCGGTTGTACCCGCGGTTCAAAAGTATGTGCTATTCTAGACTATAATCTATCTCTGTGCCAAATTTCATCCAGATCTGTTCAGCCGTTCTGGCGTGAAAGAGTAACAAACATCCATCCATCCATCCAAACATACAAACTTTCGCGTTTATAATATTAGTAGGAGTAGGATTACTGTCGACTGCTATATAACGTGAGCCCGGCCACCGGTGTATGGCGACAGGCTCGCCCCCTGTCACATTTTGGGACTGAATATCGTCCGGCGAAATGTGGGTGTTGTATTACACCTCTGCCAGCCCCCTCGGGGGAAAGGCGTGACGATATGTAAAGGTTATGTTGGCAATAATCGTTCAAATAACTATAATATAACTTTCATTAGAATAATTTAAAGTTCAGTTGCCTTTAGTTTTTTAGTCTTAACGGTTGCTGTTAGCATTGCATTTAAAATTTGCACAGGCTTTAAAGACTCTTAATATTTATAATGGACCTTTTATTGTATGACAGCATAAAATATATTTTATAGGTAGTGATTTGTGTATTTAGGCATTTGGTAATTAACAATTTGGAAAGCAACCAACTAGGCGTTTAAGCGAAAGATGCTAATATTGTACCTGAAAAAGTTATACTTTAGAAGAAAAACAAAAACCCGGCTGCAAAATGCTGTACCAAATTGACACCTCACATGTCGAAATCCATCAAGCTGTTTAGGCTGTAGGGCGTACCAAAGAAACCTCATACATACACACCCACATACATACATACATTCCCATTAACTTAAAATCATCTATCTTTTCAACTAATTTTTACCCGACTGCTCTAGAAGGGTTGTGTTTTTCGAGTGGATGTATTTTTTACCCGACTGCTCTAGAAGGGTTGTGTTTTTCGAGTGGATGCATACATCCACTCTAAAAACACAACCCATCACACACATCCTTCACATCCTTCTGGAGCAGTCGGGTAAAAATTAGATGAAAAGATAGATGATTTTGATAGAAAGTGAGAATTCTTAGGCATCGAACATATTTATTAGGCATAAACAAAAAAAATCGGGACACTTCCACACACGGTCGCCTGACCCCAAACTAAGCAAAGCTTGTACTGTGGCTGCCAGAGACTGATATACAACTTAGATATTTTAAAAAAGATATTAACACCCAGACATAGAACAAACACAAATGTTCATCACATAAATGTTTGCCCTAGGTGGGAATCGAACCCACGCTTCCAAGCTCAGAAGGCAGGTTCACTACCGACTGAGCCACCGAGGCAGTCAGAATTAAAGTTAGGGCTATCTTATAAAGAGCTAAAAAAAACACAATAATCATCTTTGCATACTTAGAAGTACTTCGAACACGGTTTATTATGGTGATTAAATTAAATAGTACCTGGATGACCGAGCTTTGCTCGGTATTTTTTTTTTTAATTGTGTTTTTTGGAAAATAAACAATTGATTTTAGACTAACCTCAAAGCAAACACTCATTGACTTCGTGTTACTTAACAACGCCATCTGCTGTTGTGTCGTTAAAGCAATTAGTTGCTCACAAAAAATAGTATTATTATTCGCCAATAGATGTCAGGAAGAGTCATATTTTTCAGTTGAGACTACTCAAACGCCTCCTTTTTGTTATTTTTCTTCCAAGTTTATGTTTAAGTTGATTATCGATAAAACACGAATAAAATGACATTTTCTAAAAATGATTCCTAGCTAGATCGATTTATCGCCCTCGAAACCTCCTACATACTAAATTGTATGAAAATCGTTGGAGCCGATTCCGAGATTCCAATTATATATATATACTAGCTGCGCCCCGCGGTTTCACCCGCGGTCCCACAGGAACTGTATATTTTTTCGGGAATAAAAGTATGTCCCTATGTCCTTTTCTGTACCCCAGACAACATGAATTCAAAATTTCAAGACGATTGAGTAGTTGAGACGTGAAAGCGTTACAAACATACAAACAAACGAATAAACTCACTTTCGCATTATAATATTAGTTAGGATGTCAGGCGCTCACCGGTCGAGCAAGGTAGATGATGATGACGATGTGTCTGGTGTTCGACACAGGCGAGGAAGAGCTCGGGGAGGTGCCCAAAGGGGCTAGCGCTGCGGGGGCCGTGGTCGTCTATGAGAGCGTTCCCGTAGCTCCGATATTTTGCGCCGAGGTGGAATACCCTAGGGTTTTTAAGGTTTTTAGGGGTTTTAGCGGGTATGCTGCCTCTGGCGAGCTTCCCACATATCTACCCAGCCTGCCCCCGGGGTCAGTAGGTAAAAGGTATTCCCTAGAAAAACTTGCGTGACAGATCACCACGTTCAATTCGCGTGCGGTTTTACACAGCTCAAACGACACCGCAGCTTGCATTTACTTCACGGATGCTTTTGGTTTGCCGGGCTAGACGAAGCTGAAGGTAATAGAAGGTATCTAAAGGCTAGGTAAACAAAAACATTACCATTTAAAACGGAAATTTTGACTATTGTTGAGTGTGAATTATAGCCTATGTCCAAGACGTAAGCTATATCTGTGCCAAATTTTATCCAGATCCGTTCAGCCATTCTGGCGTGATTGAGTAACAAATATCCATCCAAACTTTCGCATTTATAATATTATTTCGGGTTTAAAAGAGTAACAAATTAATATATTTAGATTTCTTGCTGAAGAGCTGATGATCCCGTGGGATGCCACGGGAACACTATATTTTTACGGGATAAAAAGTAGCCTATGTACTAATCCAGGATGTCAGCTATTTCCACACTAAGTTTCATTAAAATTGATCCAGCCGTTTGAGCGTGAAGAAGTAACAAACACACACACTCACAAACTTTCGCCTTTATAGTAATTTATACTATTGTACTTTATAGTAATTAATTAATATACGTGTTTCCTTGCTCATCCCGCGGGAACACTATATTTTTAGGAAAAAATAAGAAATTGTAGGGACCTATTTATAAAAAAGTGCGTTCAAAACGTCAAATTAAATCTACTTTAAAAAAGCGTATATGAGTAACATTTTTTTTATATTCCTTGCACATCCCACGGGAACACTATATTTTTAAGGGATCAAATAATGTGTATAAAAAACAAAAATGCGCCCAAAACGTGTAAATCTATAGTGGTTTATACGTTTTAGACGCATTTTGTAGCCCACGCGAACAGTTAAATTTTCCGGGATAAAAAGTAGCCTATGTTCTAATCAAGGGTGTCAGCTACTGAATTTTGTCAAAATTGGTCCAGCAGTTTGAGCGCGAAGATGAACGATCACAAACTTTCTGCTTTTTAATATTAGTGTGATCACTATTTTGGCTATAATGGCTTACGCATAAGATCTAGATATATATACCCCGGCGGACTTTTTTGTAGGCTTATTTAAGATGAATATTTCCATCATACATTACACATGTGTAACTCTAGCGGTTTTTCCAGCGCACGCCAGAATAGCTCGCTGACTCTAATCGTCATATTTTGGACAATTCACACAATATTCTTATATCTTTAAATGAGCAATTCTTGTATATATATATATAATTGGAATCTCGGAATCGGCTCCAACGATTTTCATACAATTTAGTATATAGGGGGTTTCGGGGGCGATAAATCGATCTAGCTAGGAATCATGTTTAGAAAATGTCATTTTATTCGTGTTTTATCGATAATCAACTTAAACATAAACTTGGAAGAAAAATAACAAAAAGGAGGCGTTTGAGTAGTCTCAACTGAAAAATATGACTCTTCCTGACATCTATTGGCGAATAATAATACTATTTTTTGTGAGCAACTAATTGCTTTAACGACACAACAGCAGATGGCGTTGTTAAGTAACACGAAGTCAATGAGTGTTTGCTTTGAGGTTAGACTAAAATCAAAGGTACAACTTATAATATATATGAAAAAGTGAGTCTTTGTTCATTTTCTTTGTTTCTTTGTAACGCTTTCACGTCTGAACTACTCAACCGATCTTCTTAAAATTTTGCATACATGTTGTTTAGGGTACAGAAAAGGACATAGGGTACTTTTTATCCCGGAAAAATCAACGGTTCCTGTGGGACCGTGGGTGAAACCACGGGTCGCAGCTAGTATCTTTATAAATTGGAGCCTATGTGTTATTCTGATGTATGAGCTATATTATTGTGAAGTTTAATTAAAATCATCTCCAAAGCTTTTGACAGGGTTTGGCATGACAGTCTTATCAGCAAGCTCACTTCGTTTGGCTTGACCGCTAGGTTTGTTGCGTGGATTTCGGATTTTCTGAGGGGCCGATCCATTCGAGTTGTCATTGACGGTTGCTCGTCTGATCGAATGAATATAAATGCCAGGGTTCCTCAGGGATCCGTGCTCTCTGCGACACTCTTCCTGGTGCACATTAATGATCTGCTTAAGCCCGGTATCTTTGGGCATGCAGATGACAGCACTGTTGTGGAAAGCAATAAGTCTAGCGCACAGTCTAGTGGGTCTCAAATCCGGTCTCTAAGGGCTGACATGGTCGAGCGCTTGAACTTGTCCCTCCAGGCAGTCTCCAGTTGGGGTGATGCCAACCTGGTCAAGTTCAACGCGGCTAAAACCCAGGCGTGTCTGCTTTCCGCAAAAAGGAGGCCATTCGAACTGGGTCCTACTTTTCGAGGTGTATCCATCCCGATTAATAACAGCCTGGAGCTTTTAGGCGTTTCTTTGACTTCGACCCTCAACTTCGGCTCCTATATTGAGTCTAAGGCTCAATTAGCTGCTAAAAAGCTGGGTATCCTCTCGAAGGTGCGACGGTACTTCACGCCGGAACAGTTGCTGTCATTTTATAAGGCACAGGTTCGGTCGTGCATGGAGTACTGTTCGCACCTTTGGGATGGATCGGCCAAGTACCAGCTCGAGGCGTTGGAGTCCATCGAGAAACGTGCGAAGAAGCTCATTGGCAACGACTCCCTTGTCCAGACCAAACTTCAAAGTCTAGATCATCGGCGCAAGGTTGCTGGTCTATCGGTTTTTTATCGGATACATTTCGGTGAGTGTGCATCTGGTTTGCATGACCTTATTCTTCCTAGCCCATTCTTTTATAAAACAACCAAGTGTATGAAAAAGCGGCATCGTTTTATGGTTGACATACCAACAACACGCAAAAAACGCTTTGGTTCGTCTTTTCTTATACGGACCGCTAGAGTGTGGAATACTCTGCCAGAGTGTGTGTTCCCTGACACTTATAATCTGGGTGTCTTCAAGTCTCGAGTGAATCGGTTTCTTCTAGGCAAGCGTGCTCTATCGTAGGCCGCATCACTGCTTATCATCAGGCATGTTAAAGGCCAAACGCAAGCCTATAAAGTTTAAAAAAAAATCCATTCAGTAGTTTTACGTGAAAGAGTAACAAACATCCATTCTTACAAACTTTCGCGTTTATAATATTAGTAGGATACAAGAATTGCTCATTTAAAGATAGTACCTGGATGGCCGAGCTTTGCTCGGTATTTTTTTTTATTTTTTAATTGTGTTTTTTGGATAATAAACAATTGATTTTAGTCTAACCTCAAAGCAAACACTCATTGACTTCGTGTTACTTAACAA
This sequence comes from Peribatodes rhomboidaria, assembly GCA_911728515.1. Taxonomy (NCBI): domain Eukaryota; kingdom Metazoa; phylum Arthropoda; class Insecta; order Lepidoptera; family Geometridae; genus Peribatodes; species Peribatodes rhomboidaria. The sequence goes on from OU452190.1 coordinate 9,511,358, forward strand.
CGCCATCTGCTGTTGTGTAGTTAAAGCAATTAGTTGCTCACAAAAAATAGTAGTATTATTATTCGCCAATAGATGTCAGGAAGAGTCATATTTTTCAGTTGAGATTGATTATCGATAAAACACGAATAAAATGATATTTTCTAAAAATGATTCCTAGCTAGATCGATTTATCGCCCCCGAAACCCCCTATATACTAATTTGTATGAAAATCGTTGGAGCCGATTCCGAGATTCCAATTATATATATATATATATATATATATAAAAGAATTGCTCATTTAAAGGTATAAGATAAGATTCAACACCAGCGGCGCCCGAGGCCAGACGTCTAAAAGTAGCATATGTGCTATTCCAGACTATATCTATCTCTGTGCTAAGTTTCATCCAGATCCGTTCAGCCTATAGCAATAATATACTCGCCAGGTATAGCATTCCGGTCACGTGAGCAACACGTAGTGACGTTTATCGATGCATAAGCAAGACCGAAATAAGTCATGTACAAATAGTTCGAAAGAGACGGATGAAGGGTGACGTCATTACGTATTTGCTCCCGGAATACCTTGTTGACCTAGGAATATAAACTCTGTCTATTATTTGACCATTATCCAGTAAAAGGTAAGACACCCTTTTATAAATTGTTAAAGCGATGATAGCGATGACAGCCTAGTTGGAGAAGGTCTGCCTCTCAAGCCAGAGGGAGCGGGTTCAAACCCAGCCGACGGCACGCACCAATTTGTTCATTGTGTGAACATCATGTGCGTATTGTATGTCATTTGCTACATGATTGGAGCCCGGTGTACATTTGGGGCTTAATATCGTCCGGCGAAGTGTGGGTGTTGTTTTACACCTGTGCCAACCCAAATGTTAATGAGAATGATGAAATGTTATATGAGTTACGGATCCTCATCACAGTGTTTACCGAAACGCACTTGACAGATAGCACGTCGACCTCGCGTACTTTCGAACCAGCGTACTTCGAATTCCCGTACTTTCGAACTAGCGTACACCGAGTTTTAGTACTTCGAACTAGCGTAATACAGTCGATAATGAAGAGGACATCAGAATTGCTCGTATATTTGCTATAACAAAATGCCTACAAACACGCAAATTGAAATCACGAATTGAATTTTGAAATTTTGAATTCTAAACCGAAGTAAAATAAATTATCTTTATTATTTCAAGTCGAACATGCGAACGGGCACTTAAGTTGCTAATTCATAGTCAAAGAGCTTTAATACTTCCTCTGAGCTATTAAATTAATAATTTTATAACCATAGATTCATTAACACATGGATTTTGGGTGTCACACGAAATTTACAAATAACAAGTATAAATTAAAAATTATGAAAGATCCCGACTCTGATTTTTTCAAACAAAGCTAAGAATACTCCGGACTAATTTGCCTATCAAAAAAAAAACAAAATTGATTGTTCCATTCGGGAGCTAATACACACACACACACGTTATAATGTGTTAACGTTGAGTGCTATAAGTCTGATACGTCAAACCTAGAACATTCCGTCGTTTTAACGTCAGGGGTTAACAACACGTTTTCAATAGTTTCGCTGGTAACTAACTATCAATGTTATAAAATCTACTTCTAATTAATATTGTCGTATAGAAATGAAACTTTAGAAGTACATAGGTAGGTAACCTAAAATAATAATTATGCAGTTCTGATGACAAAACTATACATAATTTTGATATTTCGGAGCTGATTTGATAATCAAGCCAGTGGGCAATGATGGTTACGTTTTGTTACCGACGCTGCGCGAGCGCGAATCATATCGCCGCGCAATAAGGTAGGTGGCACAGCGTCGAAAACAAAACGTAACCATCTGTTTTTATTTATTTTATTAGGCTTCATATTTACAGCCTTTACATAACATGTAATCATGTTACATGTGAAACATGTAAACACAACATGTAAATAAATAAATAATATGTAATCATGGCTTAAATACACTTCTTCTACCGCCTTCTTTATTAATACCGCTTCTTTTTTAAAAACATGTTATAGTAGGCCCCCAGGAGGTAGAAAGCATGTTTTTTTTAAGCACTTGTTTTATTTTATGTCATAGATACCAAATAAGGAGACCTGCCACGTGATGGCAAGCGATCACCGTGACTCGTCAGGATACCTGTAACACCAGGGGAGGCATCACGGACACATTCAGCTTTGGCAGGTTTCCCGATTTATAAGACAAAATTAAATGTCCCGCCCGGGATGAACTGTCCCATTTTGCAAGGATTATTTGCAGTCATTGTTAATAAGTTATAATACAGTGATGAATTTATATATTTTTTTATTTATGGCTTTCTATCTATCATCTTAAACTTGATTTGAAACTCATCTAAAGGATTTAGTAAAAAGAGTGAGCACTGATATTAATTTACGTTTTTTACCCCGCTTTACAAAGAATCTCGTGTTTTTTTTTCTCAAAAGATTTTAAAATCTTGCTTCGCTCAATAATATTATGCCTTTTGATCAGGAGCGAATAAAACTAACACCCTCTTATAGAAAGACTACTAAGGTGACCCACGCCGGTCAACCTACCGCAAAATTTGTTCCAGGAAATTCGTGTTTTTGAGTTTCTGAAATAAATGTTTGTCATTTAGAATCTCCAGTAAATATGCGAGGATTCTATCTAGATGCTTTCTTTATTTCAAGAATTTGTGAGTACATTATGATCGGCCAAAGTTAAGGTACAATTTGTGCAAAAAAGCAGATTTTTGGAGATTTATACCGAATTTTATTTGATTCTCCAAGTTTTAATTTCCTGCTTCGTTATAAATCTAGTTAATAATAATAATAAAGCCCTTTTATTCCGAACTATTTACCATTTAACATCTTTGCTTTTATGATTTTTTCTTATAGTATATCTCGCTGTTCGGCGTGCCTCCTGACATAGGCCTCATTTAAATACATGCTACCTATTAGAGTAAAACGATTCGAGAAAGATGTGTTACAACGCCTTAATTGCGTTCGAGCTTTCGTATGAAAAGGATGCCGGCTTGGGCCCTCTTAACAGCCTCTTAAAAGAACCCTATTTTAAAATTGTAACTTAAATCCTAATCCTATCCTAAATAATATTATAAATGTGAAAGTTAGTTTATTCGTTTGTTTTTTTGTAACGCTTTCACGTTCTAACTACTCAACGGATTGTCATGAAATTTTGCATACACGTTATCTGGGTTATATAAAAGGACTTATACGAGTACTTTTTATCCCAAAAAAAATTGCGGTTCCTGTGGGACCGCGGGTGAAACCGCGGGGCACAGCTAGTAGTGCTTAAAAGCGAAATTGTATCGCAATATCGTCAAATAATGTATACTCTAGGTATGACGTCATTCGAATATGATCGTCTAAGAGCCGTCTTCAGAAACGACGCTCAGTCATGAATCTCAATTGATAGTATAGTTAAATATTATAATTTTTATGTATGATAAAACCATAATTATTATAGTTTTTCTATAAATATTAAATATTATTCTATGTTATAGTTTTGAATAGAGATTCATAACTGAGCGTCATTTTAGCATGCGGGCCCTAATTTAAGTATCAGGTAGTCGTAGTCGTAGCCGTGGCCGTGTGGTAGCTATAGTAACTATAAATATTACTTTATTATCTGTTATAATACTTTAGCTGTGGTCTACCCTAGTGTGGATTCGGGACTTTTTGAACATGGCGCAAAATCCATGTATTTCTAAATCTGTTACTAAACCCGAAATTGGAAAGTAGCGTGCTTGAAATCTCTATTTAGTTCGGTAGATGTAAAAGATTGTCCACAGCAGGGCTTAAATGAAGTTCACAAAAATTAAACATGATTTGACCAGGCAAAGTAATTTCCGGTCTCGTATTATTTTAGGCTTGACGCACACGACGTTTAGCCTAATAGAAAAATTCGAAAGTGAGAAGAAAATGTTTTGTTTTGGAACAGAATTAATGATAGTACCTACTAAATGAATAAATAAATGAATAATTTAATAAATAAATGGTAGCACAGAATAAATGATAGATAGATAAACTCTTTATTGTTCACACCACAGATAACAAAACAACAAAAGAAAAATGATGATAAAACTTATTAAATAGTGTAACAACTGGCGGCCTTATCACTAAAAGCGATCTCTTCCAGGCAACCTACCTGATAGCGTAGTTTTAGTCTTTAAGATTCAAGATATTTTATTTGCAACCATACAGTACAAGATGTCAAAAAATATGAGAACGTGCGCGTCTTTAACTGCGCCCTGTGGTTGATACCCACTAAAATACAGAAACCAGTGCTGGATTAAGCAAGCCTTGGAATCTTAGCAAAAATTAAATGTGAACAGGGGGTCCTTGAGTTGAATTCTCTATTAACAGTCAAAAAATGAATTTGAAAAAAAAAAAGATTTTGTTTTTGCGTCGTTTACTCGTCGAAACTATTATAAATAAACTGTGTACTTTAGCGGTGCTATTCACAATCATTTGGAAACGTTTCCGATCGGATCCCACAAATTTCAAATTCAAATTGCTCTAATTTCAGTCTACTTTTCTAAAGGCTGAAATTGGGAACCAATCATAAATCCGATCCAAAAGAAAAAATCATGTTTAAAAACTTATGAATACGAACTGAAATTCGAGTTGTTTGTTTGTTTGTTTTAGCAGGGCGTTTTCCGCACTTAGCCACAACAGATTGGCCCATTGTGCGTGGGGTTTACTTCACTTCCCTTCCCTTCACTCCAACCAGCCCAGGTGCTACCAGAAGTCCAGCTGTTCAAGCTGCCACAGGCCTCCGGGAGTAACGATGGGGTTTGAAGAAACTGAGCCCGGTGTTCTGCCACGCTCCTGCACTCCATGAGCACGTGCCGTGGCGTTTCTTTTGCCTCCATGCATCCTCTGCACAGAGGGCTGTCGGTCACACCAATGTTAAAAAATGTCGAAATTCGAGTTAGTAAATAATTTGAGCTAACTTTTTTTTTGGAATCCGATCGGAAACGTTTCTGAATGGTTTAGAATACCTATGTAGGACAAGGGGGCAATACCTGCGCGTGAGATGAGATGAGATTTCATCTTGGTCACTCTCACACCTATGACGTTTCAAACGAGAGCAACAAGGACGAAGAAAAGTGAGATGAAAATCTCAAATCTCCGAATAGGGTCCCAGGTCTTAATCTCTTCTCTACATAGTATAAAACAAATTCACTTTCCACGTCTATCTTGTTTATCTGCCTGTCTATCCTCTAACTCCTCTTATACCACGCAACGGACATTGATGAGGTTTTCAACCATCAGTTAGATATTCTTCAATTTTACGGAAATTTTAAAAGCAGCGAGCGAAGCCAGGGTAGGTCACTAGTTAAAACATAAAGTTGATCGGCATTGTGGTAGTGATCCCATGCTATCTCGTTAGCGACATGTGCTCTATGAGGCAATTCAGCTAACTACAGCCGACGCCTAACTAAACCGTTAATGTTGCGTTTGTCATACAAAAAACGGATGCGCAACGGCTCAGCAGCACTAACGTTTCACAAACGTGTAACAGGTAGTCCAGCTGGCACGTTTGTAAGACATTATTGATACTGTTCTCGACCGATTTTTGAAGTTTTACTTCTTTTGGCGCTATAGAGAAAAATGATGAGAGTGAATTTTTACGATGCGCGCGCACACCGACACCTAAATTCTACATCGTGAAGTTAGTTCTAGGTGGCATGAAAATTGATAACTATGTTCAAGTTGTATATTCTATGTAGTATTTTATATTTAGAACACGTGTTTTGTAAGAGTACAATTGGATACAGTTAAGCATAGTTAGTCCAAGCGCCATTTTCGTTTTTTTGGGAAATTACATAAACGCGTTTTTATTGGCAGGAGGTTTGCATTTGTATGGTCTGAAAGTAAATCTATTTATATCGAAGCTTCTATTTGTAATTTAACATATTACAAGAAAAAAACACAAAATAAGTATTTATTTTGGAAGATATAGCTAAAATGCACTTGGACTCTCAATAAATATTATGTTCTCATTTTGCAAAACGAGTCCAAGGGCCATAAATAGCTAAAAATGCTCGTGGACTCGCAATAAAATGCTGTTCTCATTTTGCAAAACGAGTCCAAGGGACAGTAATGTCCATTTCCTATCGATTAAATAAAATATATATAAGTTTTTCCATACTTGCTTAGCATCATAAATTGGCAGATGATAATGAGGACTAAGAAAAATAAATGAAAAGCTATGAAAATGGCACAGGTAATATATTACAGACAGGATAATATTAACTTAGACGGACAGATGTTTGATGATAAGACAGATGTTTGATGAGAACATATCGAGTAAGATAGTGTAGGTAGATACTAAATCTACTCTAGACATGATCTGGATCAAAATCTAAATGACCATTAAAACCTTCAATATAATCAATCATCAATCGTGTCGTCTGAAATATCTTTTTTTTATAAAATGACATAGCGTCGTTTGGAATATAGGGGAACGGTGATTTTTAAATCTTCCAATTTTTTTCTGAAACAGGCCTTCCAGTAGCCCAAAGCGTTACCATTTATTTAAAACATTTGTGTCCTCTTCTACCTTTTTTCTCTCTACACCAATTTCTACGCTTTCTTCCTCTTGTTTACTTGTCTCGACATTTATTTTAAATGCATGATCTTTTTTTAGGCCTCCATCAGGTCACTTAGAGAGCAGCTTTTGTGGCACTGAGGGCAGGACATTGGATGTCCCATGGTTTGTGTTGCGTCGCAGCCACACTCGTGAGAACCCGTGTCAGAGAACCCCCACTTGCTCATGTTGAACTTGCAGCGAAGTCTGTTTAGCGAGTTCCACGTGGGCCACGTTAAGTCGTTGCCTGGGGGGAGTTCCTCTGCCGGTTTTACGAACTCTTGTGGTGGTGCGCACCTTTCCAGCCACAGTTTGTAGCAGGACTCTCGGGGATGGGTGGGTAACGCCTTTGTGGAACTGAGAAAACCTTTGCGACTCTTGAGGCGGTTGACCGGGGGGTAAAAAACTGTAGAGTGGGTGTCTTGGGTCTTGTTTTTGCTTATTTTTTTAAAGGAGCAATCGACAGCTCTGCGGAATTTTAGGGGAACAATGCCGGCAAGAGGCAAGAGCAGCCAGTTATTTTCTACATGTTTCATTGAGTGCAACATCTACTTCCTTAGCATGGGTGGAACGGTGTCACACGCGTATTTCCCAGCTGAGAAACAGAGTGCTAGCCCAGTACATGTGCGCAGTACTTGAGGTGAGGTGCCTCATGAGGTGGAAATGAGGCGAGAGAGTAAATTGTTCCTGGTAACTTTTAATTTTGTTTTCATACAGTGCTGTTTGTAAGTCAGTGGCCTGTCATGTTTTACTCCTAGGTTGGTTGGGCTGTAACAGTGCTTTATAGCGATGTCTCGCCAGGATATGTAGAGTGAGCGTTCGGCTTGACGGTTTCGGAGATGGAAGGTGCATGACTGGATCTTGGACGGATTTGGTCGTTAGCTATTCTCGTCGTAGTATTTCCTGATGACTTCCAGGGGGCTCCTGTGAGTATCATCTCAGCTTATTCGTATTATTATTCGAGGTCAGGGCGTTAAGTCCTGCACTGATCGCAGTCCCACTTGGGGTGTTTTGTGCATTTCCCCCTGCCAGCACTTACCCGAGCCAACCCAACTCCTTAAAATACCGGAGTGAAGCTCTGGGGCGCTGGCATAGTTGCTCCAGTGGCGTAGATAGTAATCAAATATACCTTTGCCGCTGCTGAGTCATTTCTAATTGTGGCGGCAGGGAGAGAAGGAAGTGAGTAGTTAACTTCAACTATTTTTATGCATCACAAGCCTATGCGACAAATGCTTGAATTATTGGGTTGCGTTTGGAATCAAACTCACGTTTCTAGTTCTGCAAAACTAGTCCAAGTAACAAACAAATGTCGCGTGGACTACTTATGCATAACACTACGTCGTTTGGGCTTGTAATGTATAAATGGAAATGTGTTTTCTTATTATACAATTTGGTTGTTATTTTTAAATTGGTTATTGGACTGGTGTTGCGTATCGAAATATACCATTTGCTATAGAAGGCGCTTGGACGGGGTATCAAAAAATACCACTTAAGAGTTCAACTGCTACAAGAGTGCTTTTTCTATGGCTAAATTATGCCCTAAGGATTACAAAAATGCAAAAAAATCAAAAAATGGAATTTGGCGCTTGGACTCATTATGCTTAACTGTATCCAATTAAACAGTGAATAAAAAAATATTATTTTGGTGTTTTCATTAAATCAATTTCATATACGACAGTGATAGTATATACGAATAATTTATGATTTATTAGTATATCTATGTAAGTACATTGAATATTAGTGATAAAACTAAATAAACTGTTTTGAGTGCATTTATAGATTTGAGGTTAAGAAGTATAACTTCTAACGCGTGTACGTAAGTACACACACTCTCTTGTTTATGACAAACGCAACCTTAGCGCATCAGTTAAGCATCGGCTAAGGTTAGCTGAATTGTCCGTCTGCTCACACTCGAATCTGTTTCACCTACATTGAGATTGATTACTACGTACTCGTATACGTAGTTATAGAACTGTTCCAATGTTCACGTACAAGCTTCTAATAACTAGAATAAGGGCGCTGATATGTGTTGTAGGTGGAAGAGATGTGACAGGAATATTTGTTGTGACCTAATCAACGGCATACGACAGATTGCCAACTGAATCTATCCGTCTCACACTGACGCAGAATTTTGTTGCCTATCCCTCTCGCTCTATCTCACGTAGGATTTTTCACCTTCACAGTTTGGTAAAGTTTTTGATTCTGAAAATGAAAAACGTTGGCACAAAAATTGACACTGCTCTTAGAATACACGTAATTACCAGCTTATGTGTATTTTTTTTTTTTACTCTTCTTTCTGTTTTTCGTCACACTGTCGTCACAAAATAGCTGCCCTCACGGTTTCACCTGAAATTCCACAGGAAGTGTTAATTTTATTTAGGATGAATGCTACTCTATCTTTTTCTGTTCTCCAAACAATGTTGGTTTCACCCGAGGTTCCACAGGAATTGTTATTTTTTTCAGAATGAAGGGTACTCTATGTCTTTTTCTGTTCTCCTAACGACGTGTACCTATGCAAGATTTACTTAATTTCTTTGGATTATTTTTTTTATTTGACTCGACCCGCCCCGGCTTGGAACAGTATGACGGTACGTACGTTTAAGCCTTCCTAAGAACGAAAACCGCAACCATTAGCAGCAGTTAGCGGTTGTAACATATCGTCACGCCTCTCCCCTAAAAGGTCTGGCAGAAATATACAACTCCCACACTTCGCCGGACGATATTCAGTCCCAAATGTGACAGGAGGCAAGTCATACACCGGACTCCAGTTATGTAGCAGATGACATACGCATATATGTATGTTCACAGAATGAACAAATTGGTGCGTGCCTTCGTTAGAACCCGCTCCCTCTGGTTTGGGAGGCGAGCCTTCTCCGACTAGACTATCATCGCTTAATTATTATCAGCGGATATCATTGCGTTTTAGCGGATGTTATTACATATTAGCGGATATACAGACAAACAAAGAAACACAAAAAGGCACAGAAAGGATATGGAGACGCGGAAAGAAACTTAGTTTTATACTATGTAGAAAAAAGAGGTAGAGAAGAGATTAAACCCTATCCAGCAGGCCTAGCGTGCGCAACGCGAGAACGGTATGTCGACTCTTTTTATCGAGACAGACGTATGTTTACACATAGCCTTGTCACGTTCTCGCGAATTTGTTCGCGCGCGCTTGCTAGGGGTACAGCAGGCCTAGCATGCGCGCGCGACAACATTCTTCTCGTCACTTTTTGTCATGCTAGAACGTGACAAGGCTATCTGCGTACATACGTCTGTCTCAATTAATAGAGTAGACATACCTTTGTCGCGTTGTGCATGCTAGGCCTGCTGAGGTACATATTTTAAAACACAATAGTATTATTACGACAGGTAATTATTTGCGTGTGTAAAGAATTTAAAATTTTGGCCTCAAATAAAATAAAACTTTTAAACTTCACGCTATAAAGGCATTCATTATTATTTTTAACTACTTAACTAATATCCAGAGTCGTTAAAAACGACTTCAGGCGATTTTAGTAGAAAAGTTAATAGCGAACGTTGATAAATATTATAAGAAAACGAACTTCTAAAAAGGAGGAGGTTCTCAATTTGACTGAATGTTTTTTGTATGTATTTTACGCTATAGGTAATTATTTTGAAATCAGTCTAGCGGTTTTATAAATATCAACAAGCCTACATTTTTTTTAATCGTATTTGGATGACTGGTAGATGTTTTATATGATAATCGTTTTTTTTAAAATCGTATTTGGATAGTCGGCTTTGAAGCTTTGCTCTTCTATTAAACCCCGACGCAAAAGGACGGGGTGTTACAAGTTTGACGTGTGTGTTTTGTGTGAAATCGAACCCATGCCCCCACTCTACAAAGGCAGATTCACTATCTAACCTATAATAACAAACAGGTGCTTACTGGGCAAACTTTTTAAACAATTAAGGAATTTAAGGAATTAGTGTAGAACACTTTTATTTAATTTGTATTTTCTTTTAGTTGAGGCGAGTGGTGGATGTGAGCACCAAGACAAACCATTTGGTTTTTTGGTGCAACACCTAAATATTTTTTTGTACCAAAATTTTAAGAGACAATAAATAAATAAAAAAAAAAAAAAGTACTACCAACTGAGCCACCGAGGCAGTCCTTTGACTAGTTAACTTACCATTTAGTAAGTCATGCTTGTCCAAGCGGTTAAACGTCGCGTCCAAACGCGCGTAGCAAATGAGCGCTCCAAGCCTCGTCGCTTGATAGTAAGTGCCTCTTCAATGTCAGTCGATTACAGTATCTAGGACCCTAATGATAGAGGTGCAACTATTGTACCTTGAAAACGGAATATGTCAGAAATAACAGAGCGTGGCAAGTAAATAACATACGGAAATAGTACTAAAGCGACAGCTAAAAAGAATAGGTTCTAAAATAGTAGCTAATTTTGTATACGCGAAAGTTTGTAAGAATGGATGGATGGATGGATGTTTGTTACTTTTTCACGCCAGAACGGCTGAACAGATCTGGATGAAATTTGGCACATAGGTAGATTATAGTCTAGAATAGCACATAGGAAACTTTTTAACCGCGGGTGAAACCGCAACCAGTAATCTATAAATATCTTCTTAAAAAGGGTCTCTTCTAAAGATTTCCAGGGCAAATCTTCGAGAGATACCTTACATTGTAATTGTTCCCAGTAAAAGTTTAAAGCCCCCAGTGGCCTGTTTTGTTTTTTAACCGACTGCGCAAGAAGGAGGGTTATGTTTTTCGAGTGTATGTATGTATGTATGAGGTTTCTTTGGTACGGCCTACAGCCTAAACAGCTTGATGTATGGCTACATGTGAGGTGTCATTTGAATCGTCTTGATAGTGGAAGTGACATAAGGTACAACATTTTGCAGCCGGCATTTTTTGTTTTTCTTTTAATAATGTTACTTGTTTCACTTTTTTGTTAACTCCCCAGTTAAGTAGGGACAAGTTAAAAGTAAAGGTTGCCTACAACTGGCCGTAGTTTATTAGATAAACTGTTTTATTGAGTTTAGTTTAGTTGTTTGCCTTTTTTTCCCGTTCGCACGAATTTGACGTCGCACGTCTTGTGCATTAGCCAGTGTCAGGTATAGTTTTGTTAAAGCGATGATAATGAGGTGGTGACGATGATATCATCAACATCATCACCACCTCATCATCCCTCCCTTTTTCCTATTTATCCTACTAATATTATAAACGCAAAAGTTTGTAAGAATGGATGGATGGATGGATGTTTGTTACTCTTTCACGTCAGAACGACTGAACAGATCTGGATGAAATTTGGCACAGAGATAGATTATATTCTAGAATAGCACATAGAGTACTGTTTAACCGCGGGTGAAACCGCGGGTCGCAGCTAGTTCTGGTTATAAATAATCTAGTAACTGTTGACTGTAGACCACGCGGCCGACGTTTGTCCGCCTCCACAGGTCGCATTCTTCAACCGGTTCTGGTGAAATTTTGTGAGCAGGTTTGAAAATTACTTATTTACAGTTTTTTTCCGCAACCGTTTTCGGATTTTTTCAAAATGGATATTTTAAATATCGCTTCTATAAAATATCCATTTATATATTGCATACCTTTATAAAATATAAAAATAAAAGATAAAATCCCAGTAAAGTCACAATATTATGATAGACAAATAATTCGCTATACTTAATCTAATTTCATAAAGAAACTAACGGAAATTGTACATGATGAAGAAAGTATCCAATTTTGATGATAAGCTTGGCTGGCTGTCATGTCATTAATGATGACACATACATAGTTTCTATTATTTTTGATTTGGTGCGACGAAAAGTTTCTGCTTTCTAAATATGATTAGAATTACGAGACGCTAAGTATAAGTAGGTATATATTGACTGCCTCGGTGGCTCAGTTGGTAGTGAACCTGCCTTCTGAGCTTGGGGGCGTGGGTTCGATTCCCACCTAGGGCAAACATTTATGTGATGAACATTTGTGTTTGTTCTATGTCTGGGTGTTAATTTCTATTTAAGTATGTATTTAAAAATATCTAAGTATGTATATCAGTCTCTGGCAGCCATAGTACAAGCTTTGCTTAGTTTGGGGTCAGGCGACCGTGTGTGGAAGTGTCCCGAATTTATTTATTTATTTATTTATTTATTTATTTATTACATATGAGTTTCCTTCCTTAAAATAATAACACTTCATTACTCACACCTCTTCGCTAGGTTTCCCTGTGTCGGGGATGCCATGGAACACTAAGGCCCGTATGCTAAAACGAGGCTCAGTCTTGAAAATTGATTTAAAGCTGTTTTTGGTTATGAACCACCATTGGTGGTTCATACCACCATTGGTGGTTCATATCACCATTGGTGGTTCATACACAGAAACAGCCAAACCATTTTTAAATCGAGATTCATGACTGAGCGACGTTTTGGCATACGGGCCTAAGACATACAACTAACACCATGACCCAAAACATATATTTAAATGCGACATGCAATGATTTGAATTGAGTTCGGGACCTCCTGCTTATAAAGCAGTTCGACTCCGACTAAGTTATACAGGGTTACGGGTATTAAGGGCAGTAACGCGAAAATAGGTGTAAATATTCTGAGACTAATCTAGGAGTAATTCTAAATAACTTTTACTACAGAACCAACCCTGGAATCGCGAAAAAAAACGCTAAAAAAAGCTTTTCCATAGAAAAATGTCGTAGACACTTATCAAAATGTAAGAAACAGGTGTTTTTTTTAACACCTATTTACGGCTGATATGTTACTGTCTGCCCCCACGCGGTGGCAGACGGTAGCACATATGGCTATCGGCCCGACATACTTACTACTTATTGCCAGTAGCCTTTTATGGGAGGTAAAATACTATAAGAAGAAAAACCAACATATACGAGTAACGCCTTCACTGTCTCGTCAAGTCGGAGAGGTCAGGATAATTATATTTTAGGGCCCGCAATCTCCAACCGCATACCGGCTACCATTCGGGATGCACCTTCTACCGCGTGCTTCAAAACCAAGCTCAAAGCTTGGTTACTAAAATAATAATCTGTTGTATGAACTTTATTCTTATGTTAAAATAAGATACTTCTTAATTACTATTATTTTACAATATGATAGTTATATTTTATTAAGTAATTTTGTGTACAATTTAGTTTATTTCGTTGACATGAATTACTTCTTTCTTATTTGACATAATTAAGTACCTAATCACTACTATTACTCTTGGGGGCTGAGCTACCCACGTCCGTAGGAGTGTACTCTATTCTGATTCCCTACACGTGGTCCCCGGGTAGTGCTAACCGGGTAGCAAACTCTGGTGGGAGGCTTCGGCCGTGGCTAGTTACCACCCACCGGACCAGGCCATGCCGTGAAATGACCTAGTCGTGTTTCGGGATGTAGTCCGGTGTAACCGTTCCGAAGATGGGTCTGAGCAGTACCGCACTTGTAGTGCCTCACTCAACTGCCGTCTTTGTACTTGTTCACTCTAGTAAACTTCAAGGCTAGAGTGAATAAGTACCTTATAGGTCGTCGTGCTCCATCTTAGACCACAACGTCGCTTAACATCAGACGAGTTGGTGGTCAAACGCCGACCTATTGTACATAAAAATAAAAATAAACTATTTTGACATTTATAAATTATTTTACTGTTTGATATTTATTGAACTATAACGTGTATATTGGAGTTATCAATAAATTCTGATTTCTGAGTTCTGATTAGAGAAACATAAATATATGACAAGTCACAACCAAACGGATCGCTATTTATCTTTTCATACTTCTTCCCAGTGAAACCAATCAGCATCCCTAGAATAACTTATTTTGAAAAGTAAACAGAAGCAGGCTATTTTAAAGTAGTATTGGCCGCTCTAGGCCAAATAGTACTTACCAGCCTCTTTCTTTTCCATTAAGTAAGCTTCTTTGAAAGTTTTCCCTCGAAAATTAGAAGTTTAATCGAGATTATGTTGTTTTTCTCCGGACTTCATCACTCTTCCCAACTTTGTTCTTCACGCCAATGTTTTTTTTTTTTGCTCGATTGACTAGGGCTGGCAATCGGGGGAAAAAAATCCTGGGCTACTCGGTCTTAAGGAGTCTACAAAAAAGTCGGCGACAACCGCCGACATTATGGTGGTGTTATGTTTTTAAAGGTCGGCAGCCAAAATAAATCATCTGCTCACGTAAGTAAGGGAGGGGGCTGTGTCAGTGGGCCGGTGTGTAGACGACTTTGGCATTGTTTAGAACCCCTGATGAGAATGTTTGAATATAAAAGTAGATAATACAATGAACAAGTAGCAAAATAAAAAAGTTCAAAATTACGACTCCGAAATGTAGCCTATGACTATAACACTCCAAATACAATTACGAATTGTAGCGTTTCCATCTACAAGAAAACTCCAGCTCCAACTCGCAGCAAGTGTCCGACAAAAGTGCAGCTATGTACTTTCACCCCACCAAGCCCTTCAACCGGGAGCAACTCGTGCTTCACGGTCAGCCCGTCCCTTGGGCTACCTCCACCAAGTACCTTGGCGTGACCCTCGATAGGGAAATGTGCATCCGCCCCGTCATGACGTACGCTTCAGTAGTGTTCGCTCATGCCTCCTCCCTAGACCTGGACAAGCTCCAGGTCCTTCAGAATAGGTTCATTCGCAAGGCAGTCGGAGCTAGCTGGTACCAGCGTAACGCCGACCTGCATTGTGATCTCGAACTTCCCTCCATCCGTCAGTACATCAAGTTTCTCTCCCGGCGCTACTTTGATAGAGCCCCTCACCACCCCAACCCTCTTGTCACTCGCACCGTGGACTACTCCGTAGATCCCACAGACCCTCCCCCTCTCCGTAGGCGCCCTAGGAACATCCTAGGCGACCCGGACGACCCCATCGCCGTCGTCACGTCGGCGGCGCTGGGGTCGTCCGACCCGGCAGCTCCTTGCAACAGGAAGTATTCAGTTTTTGGTATAGGCGTCGGTTACCAAAGGTACACTGTCATACACCGACCTCGCCGGCGAGGTCGAAGACTGCCTACAAGGTCTGTTAGAAGATCGGTTAGTTAGCTCGTAGTGTTCGCTTATTTTACGCCCCTCAGTTTCTTGCCTGTTCTTCTGAGGTGAGGTTCCCTTTCCGAACAAGGCGGTCGAGTCATTGTTAATAATAATTTATTTTGTTTTTAACCTTAACTTCAACCGTCCCCGTTAGGACCCTAGAGCAAGCCCCTTCTGGGCTGCCAGGGCAATTCGACGCCCCTCCCTCGGCGACAGCCCAAGCCGAGGCCGTACCTCAAAGGTGCCCTTGCGCTCGTCGCCCATAGTTTGTAAGCATTTTTGAGGCCCTGCGCCATCTGCGCTTGCCTAATGCCCGGTACGCTGTCGAGGCCTCAGTGGCCAACAGCATAGAGTCATCCAAAAAAAAAAAAAAAAAGCAGCAAGTGCTGTCGACAGGACTTCCTGTGGAGTTTACACTTGCAACCTGCTGTCGGACAGCCTGTCGGACATTTTTCGCTGAAGTTTCCTTACTGTTACAGGTGGAAACAAGGTCTTTCGACACCTCGCAGTCTATAGGGTACAGAATCTTATACACACATAGGTACATCCGTTCACGTAGTGGACTAATATGCACAGACAAAAAATAACATAACATAATCACGCCTTTACCCCGAAGAAGGGGCTGACAGCATCGAAATAATATCGAAATAATAGAAGGGAGAAGCGGCACGACTCTATTTTCTAGTACACATCACGTGGACCAGATATAACTACAAGCAAACTGACACTACACAGCTCTGTTGACAGTTTATGTTACGTGTATCAATAACAAAGATAGAGAGACGTACAAGACACTTTAGCGAGAACGAGACAACAAAAATTATCACTGTTGCGACTGGCTGCGTTTGTTTGTGACTGCGGTGAATTGTGTGCAGCACCTAATTTATGCGGTCAATTTTTAGGTTTTCGTACCGTTTTTCCCTCATATTGGACCCAAGGCTGGCAGAAATGTATCACAACGCACAAAAAAAAAACTCAATTCAAAACCTTTTGAAATCGTTAAAGAAACAGGACAATATCCCCCATGCGTCGTAAAAGTAACATTTATTTTCTAAACAACAATTTCTCATGCGTATATAAATTTTATTATTTAAACGCTCATACATTTCCGCTTATCATTGTTCTTCCGCCGCATTAGAAATTATTGATGTCCCCAACTCTCTACTTCCCTTTGAGGTTTAATTTCTTTTTAGCAAAGGCTTTGCAAAGATACTGTTACTTGTCAATCGTGCATGAATTTAATAAAAAATGGGACGGTTATGAAAAGGAGAAAGAAAGAAATAAGTCTTTTTATAAGAAAATTCTGACGTAAATGTTTTGTGGGACCTATTGACTTATGAACTTATGGGGAAGTGAGGTCTCAAAGTCTAACTGGGACATCTTGAAATTTGTTTGATCGACGATAATGCTTCGGAATAAAGTAGTTAATTGATTCACCTACCAAATAGTTCACCAGCAGTCACTGGCAGTTCACACGTGGCAGTTATAGACTGAAAGCGTAACAAACAAACGTACAAACTCACTTTTGCATTTAGTATTATGATTTCGTAAGGATTAGATTAGGGAGTTAGGACTAAGACAATCGTAAAGCGCGCACTTGTCCATAAAAAAAAAGAAACATGTTTCCTCCTATTAATAATACCCCGGCAATATTTTTCAGAAACTAAGGTCGTTTTTGAAAAACCTTACGTAGAATAGATCCTATTGAAGCGATTGACACCAATATCAGAACACGTCGCTTCAATTTTCCTTGGGGATACGCTCAGCGCTCACATCGAAGCTCACGGCAAACGGCACTTACTACCTTATTCCGTGACCTAGCAGCTGGGAACGTTGAGATTGCAATACGTTTACCCAATACTTACAACGTGAAAATAGTGTTTACTACACATAATTGTGCCTATTTCAATTCAAATTGTTAAGAGCGCGTTAAAACATGCTGATCATGGGGTTCCGTCGACACGTTCTCATAACACCTACAGACTATAATGAGGCAAACTTTAGAGTACCTAGTTATTAAGTAAACTTAGCTTTTAGAAAAGTTTTAATGCGCTTCCTGAAAAATAAGCGAAGTTTCCGATCTTGACGTAGATCTTTAGTTGAGTTAAATTAAGTGCATGAAGTAAGTTATAATGATCTTGTGTTAGTTTACTAACTGTACAAAGACTTGAACAATATATTTTAATTTATTAAAAAAAGGTAATCACTTATTAGAACGATTCGGGACCGCCTCGTCTTTTTTTTTTGGATGACTCTACGCTGTTGGCCACTGAGGCCTCGACAGCGTACCGGGCATTAGGCAAGCGCAGATAGCGCAGGGCCAAGGGGACCGCCTCGTCTGGGGGTCAACTGGTGGTCTACGGGTAGACGCTGCGTGGTTAACTAGTGTACCTCGCGTGATCAATGAATGAACGCCGCGTGACGCGTGATATTTAATAAAGTAATCTCGCAGCGATTATCCTTGTCCTCGCGTGGACCACTTGCGGGCGGCGGGCGGTCACCGAGTGGGACACACGCAGTCCGCGCGTTGATAGCTTACGCCGAGGCAAGGCAGAGTTGATGTAGTGAGCGCATATCCATAGAAGTTCATATTAAGAACACCTAACCGCGCGAGGTGAGGCGGTGCGTATCGGGTCCTGGTAGGTCTAATGAGTGATAACCTTAAAGCAGCATGATAGCATCCTATGTATTTTAATTAGTTTAAGATATGCACTGGCACAAGGGAGAGCAGACTTTTAATACCCAGCAGTAGATCAATACTGCCTAGGGATAACGATGATGAAAAAGTCTTACAAGAATCAAGCTGGTGTTAAAACATAATTTATATTAATGTGTTTTGAACTTTGGTTTCTCTATTCAAACAAATAACACATAAAAACACTTTTATATG
This sequence comes from Peribatodes rhomboidaria, assembly GCA_911728515.1. Lineage (NCBI taxonomy): Eukaryota > Metazoa > Arthropoda > Insecta > Lepidoptera > Geometridae > Peribatodes > Peribatodes rhomboidaria. The sequence continues at coordinate 9,529,859 of OU452190.1, forward strand.
AAAAAGTCAATTGACTAAAATTGTTTATCACGGGAACGAAAACGTGTGCAACGTTTCAAAAGAATCGCTTTCGCAGACGTAGTTGAAGAAACTGTTGCAAGACTTGAAACAAGAAATAAACAAACTAACATACGGTTACACTAAATAAATAAGAAAAACATTTAGAAAGTGAATACGGAACCCTTCCAGTCGTAGTGATGTTTCGCGGCTCAGCGATGTTGTTGACTCGTCGGTTTTGCATGTAGGAGTAAGTATAAGCTTTTATTATCTGGTCCGGTGAAGCGTGAGGTTTATGTGTATATTTAGATAGAAGATACGAACAGGCTACGGACTTTTGATGTTGGACACATACTCGTAATAATGTACTTACTTATGGGTATAGTATATTGGAAACAGGAAGTAAAGAAAGACCAACTGTAAAGACCGTTAGTACGCAGAATTAGAAAAGAATCCTAATCCATGTAATAATTATGTATGTACCTATGTAGTTACTATACGTAGTATACTTACTATACGTACTATGTAATACTAAACTACACACATACATACATCTGCATATCAAAGACGTTTTCAGAAAGGCCAGGTCAGGGGTTTCCGTAACAGACGAGCGTGTGTAAAAAAACTCATGAACGAGAAAAAGCGAAAGATGTGTGCCGGATCGTAGCAAGTGGAGAGAAGTGGTCTTTGCCTCCCTACGGGAAAAGGCGCGATTAAACTCATGCCTTTTTTAAGGCACACATCTTACGCCTTTTCTACCGCCATGAGTTTTTAAAAACTAAAAAAAATATTTTATTGCCAAAACCAATAACTAATTTTCGTACAAGCTCGTCGGTTACGGGTATTCTTGTCCTGGCCAATTTTTAAAACGTCACTTTTTGTTAGTTCACGTCACGACTAGAGATGTTTTAGGCGTTTCATTTCGGTAACGAAAATATATACCGAATGGCACCGCTACTTCATTTTCACAAGGCTTCTGACGTACGAGCGGCATTTTGTATACGGGAGAGGCGAGGCTGTCGACGCGTCAGTGGTTTTGACGTGACGTCATTCGATGTATGAGCGAGACCGGAATAAGTAATTTTTAACAAGTTTGAGAGAGACGATGAAGATGATGAGTGACGTGGTGAGTGGTCTGAACTCCCGAAACGCTAGACTTTTTTTTGGATCATACAATCCCATTAACTGACCGTATCGCCCGTTTTCATGGTTCATTTTTGTTTTCGGTCACAAATTCGGATTCTTGGCCTCAACATCTTATCGAACACTAGTTTAAATGCAACGTCAGAACAATTTGTTACATATTTTTTTTAGAACAGTGGCCCTATTCGGAGATTTGAGATTTTCATCTCACCTTTTTTCATCCTTGTTGCTCTCGTTTGAAACGTCATAGGTGTGAGAGTGACCAAGATAAAATCTCATCTCATCTCACGCGCAGGAATAACCCCCCAGGACTAGTGACGTGTTTGGGTGAATTTTCGGTTTGGTAACCAAGTACCGACCGAATGAGTAACGGATCTAGAACTTATTTCTAGAACTTATAGGTTTAGAATTTCAAGAAGAGTTCTGAGGCCACCCGATAGCTTAATCAGAGCGCCGGCGTAAACCTATTATCGACCAAAAAAAGTTACAAAACCATTTTCAAGGTACATTTTGTTCGGTGTCAGAAATTCGACTTCTTAGCCGTAACATCCATTACCCACTCACATCACATTATCTTATACTGCCGAATGATTTTATATTTTAATATTTTCTCTATGATTGTTTTACTTTGTATTTTTGGTGTGCAATACAATACAAGATGTATTGTATTGCACAAGATGTATTGTATTGTATTGCAATACAATACAATACAATACATCTTGTATTGTATTGTATTTTATTGTACCCAGCTCTACTCTAAATGCAGCGTGAAAACAATTTGTTACAAGCGCTTATACCTTCTCAAGGTTTAGTGTGGCTCATCTCTACTTCATTATTTATGAGCTACGAAGACGGAAGGATTATCTCTAGAAAAATAACAGTAAATTAGTCGTGTCTATGAAAACGCCAAGCGTAAACTAGGGTTTTTTTTACAACTGACAGGATAGTTTAACTTTAAACATAATCTTGTGAAAACGTGGTCAAACTAAATCGTAACTTCCTATTTTTTTTAATAAAGTATTTTTTTTTTAATAAAGTAAAGTTTTTTTTAATGAAGTAGTCCTTTTGCCACCGTAGTTATCTACATATTGTACCTAATTATTTCTATTGTGTTTTTTTTTACTTTGGCAATAAATATATTTTCATTTCATTTTATTCATTTCATTTCATTTCAAAAGTGAAAGTGAGTTTGTATGTTTGTTTGTTACTCTATAACGCTCTCACTACTCTACCGATCATCACATATTTTTTTGTGCTTACACAGTGTCAGGGCTACAGATTAGAAAATCCTACTATCCTTCCTACTAATATTATAAAGGCGAAAGTTTGTATGTATGGATGTTTGTTACTCTTTCACGCCAGAATGGCTGAACAGATCTGGATGAAATTTGGCACAGAGATAGATTATAGTCTAGAATAACACATAGGATACTTTTTAACTGCGGGTGAAACCGCGGGGCGCAGCTAGTAGAATAAATAATTACATTTCATCGTGAAAAAAATCGGTTCCTGCAAAACTGCGGGTGAAACCTCGGGGCGCAGCTAGTATCAAGCACACAAATCAACATCATCAGCCCAACTCAAGTTCGCCTATGATCTTCTAATACTGTAATAGACAAGTCACTTTGTACAGGCATGGTTGGAACAACAAATATGTTGTTCCTACACACACCATGCTTAATTTGATTTCTAATAATTGTCAACAAAAACTGTCAAAGCGGCACGAGTGATACCACAACGACGCGACGCGGGGATGCGCGGTAATATAGCGATACTAAACAGACAATTGCAGTTTTAGCGAAATTACAAATAGATTACCCACTGCCTTGGTAGCTCAATCGGTAGTGAACCTGCCTTCTGAGCTACACTGAGAGAAATTAATTGTTGGGTTAACAAAACTCTAACAAATATTACATGTCGAAATAGGGATAACTGAGAATTTTGTTATAGCGACAGACTTCAATTTGTTAATGCATCATTTAAAAATTGTTACAGCAACCAATAAATTGATGAAATAAACAGTTTTATCGTTGTAATCACAATTTTTTTTGCGGAGAACAACAAATTCAGATTAGTTCCGATGACCTATTCTTATTTTGTAGAAATGGCTTTGGTTACTGTAACAAAATCGTATCTTGTTATATTAAATGTTTCCTATTTGTTTTATTTTACAATGAATAATCGGTTAAATTACTGGTTAGAAATACTGGGAAAGCTGTTTGTTATAACCATTATTGTGTGTTGAAGTAGTAACGCTAAAGTTAAGGTGTACTAATAATATATGTTGGATTTATTACGGATTTCTGTTAAAACCACTCATAAATCGGTTAAATTACTCGTTAGAAATACTAGGAAAGTTGTTTGTAATTACTATTTTTGTATGTTGAAGTAGCAACGCTAAAGGTGATGTGTACTAGTAATATTTATTGGATTTATGACGGGGTTTCTGTTAAAACCACTCATAAATCGGTTAAATTACTGGTTAGAAGTACCAGGAAAGCTGTTTGTTATTACTATTATTGTATGTTGAAGTATCAACGCTAAAGGTTAGGTCTACTAATAATATTTGTTGGATTTATTACGGGATTTCTGTTAAAACCACTCATAAATCGGTTAAATTGCTGGTTGGAAATACTAGGAAAGCTGTTTGTTGTTACTATTATTGTATGTAGAAGTAGCAACGCTAAAGGTAAGGTGTACTAATAATATTTGTTGGATTTATTATGTCGTTTCTGTTGAAATAACTCATAAATCGGTTATATTACTGGTTAGAAATACTAGGAAAGCTATTTATTACAACCACTATTGTATGTTGAAGTAACAACGCTAAAAGTAAGTTGTACTTGGAATATTTGTTGGATTTATAACGAGATTTCTGTTAAAACCACTCATAAATCAGTCAAGTTTCTGGTTAGAAATACTAGGAAAGCTGTTTGTTGTTACTATTATTGTATGTAGAAGTAGCAACGCTAAACGTTAGGTCTACTAATAATATTTGTTGGATTTATTACGGGGTTTCTGTTAAAACCACTCATAAATCGGTTAAATTGCTGGTTAAAAATACTAGGAAAACTGTTTGTTGTTACTATTATTGTATGTAGAAGTAACAACGCTAAAGGTAAGGTGTACTAATAATATTTGTTGGATTTATTATGTCGTTTCTGTTGAAATAACTCATAATTCGGTTATATTACTGGTTAGAAATACTAGGAAAGCTATTTATTATAACCACTATTGTATGTTGAAGTAACAACGCTAAAAGTAAGGTGTACTTGGAATATTTGTTGGATTTATAACGAGATTTCTGTTAAAACCACTTGTGAAACGGTTAAATTACTGGTTAAAAAATACTAGGGAAACTGTTTATTATAACAGTTCCCTAGTATATTTAAGCAGTAATTTTACCGTTTTACAAGTGGTTTTAACAGAAACCCCGTCATAAACCGAACACATATCTCCAGCACAACACATCTAAAGCGTTGTCACTTCAATAGACAATATTAGTTAGGCAAAATAGTTTCTACAAAAACTAGGTAGGAACGAATACATAACAAAAAAGAACTTATTGTTAAATATTTCCATTTAACTATTTATGTTGATAATACAATGATCTCTGTTTTAAAAGTGACAATAGTAACGTTAATAAATAATAATATGTAGTTAATAAATCCAACAAATATCGTTATAAGACTACCCAGTAAGCTGATTTTACCAATAAACGAACAAATAAAAACCAATTTATTATTATTAATCATGTATAGTTGTGGTATCAGGAGACAAAGTAAACTAACTAGGTAGTCTTTTGACTATTTTAAAATTAATGAGTATAAAATGATAGAATGAATTCACAAATAAGTAATTTTATTTTCTAAAAAAAATGAAATAGGTATTAATGAAAATCACATAATTATACAAATCATATTTAGTGAACCCCATTTATTAAATCTAGCCTAAATCATAATGTATGGAATTCTAAGAAAGACTTCACTTTCGTGCACCTTTTGCAGAACTTCATACATTTCAACTGCATAGAGTGTATTTTTGAACGACGGACGTATTCTAGGATACCATCATCCTTTCGGGTACGCAACATTCAAAACCATAAAACATTTAAAGCAAATGTCAATTACTTTTGTTGATGAAGTACTTCATGTCGACCACCATATGGATTGCTTCAAGCTCTGTAAGTGTACCAATGCTTAAACTCATAGGCTGGCAAGTCAATCCTTTTTTGTTGTACGACTTACTCGTATGTCTATTCTTCAATTATTATTCTTCTTCTATGTCAGCATAATTCTAAAACAAAATAAAACTTTAATAAATAATAATACCAATAAATAAATATTTGAGACATCATAACACACACGGTCGCGGTCGTCCGACCCCAAATTAAGAAAAGCTTGCATTATGGCTGCTAGAGACTAATGAACATACATTACATACATTATTCTTCATATATTTTGGGAAACATACTTAAACAGATACCTAACAACCAGATATAAAACAAACAAAAATGTTTATTACATGAATGTTTGTCCTAGGGGGAATCGGTTCCACACGCCTAAGCGCAAAATACAGGTTTACCACCAACTGAGCTATCGAGACAGTCATACTTCAACATCAATATTACACTTTTAACCAATATTTCAAGAATTTCAGACCAATAAACTACATAATTGAATGCCTATATTACATACAACAAGTACACAAATATTCAAATATCAACTTACTTCGACATGTGTTATAAAAGCTTGTCGAGATGGCAATAGGTACTTTATTCTATTTTTTCTCGTCAGCAGTCAATATTTGTGATGTTCATTTTGCATGCTAAAGTACTGCAAACATCAAAGTCTCGAATATCTGCAACAAATTACAAACAATATTATAAATGATTGGTACAGGACCAGGATGAGTGGCATACGAGATAAGAGGTCTATGCTCAGCAGTAGGCGATTACGGGCTGATGATGATGGTGATTATAAAACGATATTGCGCTTTTGGTTATATTTCTTTTGCTGTTGTACCGCCTTCAAATAGACTGCAACGGCTCACTAAAAATAATAGGTACAATAGAAATACATCAAAATTATTTTCTACCTATTTAAGTTTAATAAATAATCAATGTGAAATTAGCAGAGGTATCGGTTGAAGTTAGGTTGTCAACCTTCAATATATAAATTGCCCACTAGTTAACAATAGAATTTTATATTTTCATTTCATGGTTAGTTAAGTAGGTACAGACATTCGGACCATATCACATTATCAATTGGCCTTATGCAAAAAATGTTCTTAGTTCAAATGAGTACTTACTCTCACTATGTTATTTGAACTGCAACTTAAAATTGTCTTCATTTGTAGTCCCATCATCCAGTATCTCACTTTTCAAACAACTTCAAATTTTTGTCTTCATTTATATTACAAAAGTCAATTTCAATCTGGAAGTAAAAAAAACATTAAAAGAGGCTATTACTTGCATCACAGTTTCGTATTATTTAAAGTTACAACACAATTTTAGTAAACTAAACCTAAAGTATTTGTTACAATAACAAAATGTTATAATTTCAAAAAACAATCGTTTTGGTTATCAATCATCATCATTATAGTCTTTTACGCCCACTGCAGGGACATTGCAGGGCTATCCACCACGCTTGCTCAGTGCGAGTTGGTGGATGACACATGTCTTACGAATTATTCGTCTAGGACATGTCGGTTTTCGCACGATGTTATCCTTGACAGTAAGAGCACGTGTCAAATTTATATGCACATAAACTTTTCCACGAATGAAAAGTTCATTGGTGCACGACCAGGATTGAACCCACGACCTCCGGATCGGAAGGAGCGGTCCATCCCACCAGGCCAACACGTCTCAATGGCTTCCAATTTTTTGATAAAATTTACTAATTACATATTGGCTTAGTTTAACATTATTTCTTCTTTAAAAATACTAAAACACTTTAGTCCATAACTTCATAAAAGAAACAAAAAATATCGTTTAGATGAATACAGTCAAAGTTACGACCATTCACTAAACATCGCATGGGTGCACGTTCACTTGTCTATTTTGAAAAATTTTATGAGTACCGCTGCCTCACGCACCCATGCAGTATAGCGCTTCTCATAATATTTTTCAAAACAAAGCTTGTCGTGCCCCTTGCGAGGTTTAGCGCACAGCCTAAGAAGTATTTTTGATGAAATCTACAATATAATTAAGTAGTTCATGCGAATACAATTTTAAGTGCGAATATGTGACATGGAAAAATATCGAATTTTAATTTTTATTATTTTTTTATTAACTTCTCAACCGATTTTGATAAAATTTTATTGGGACCACCTCGAAACTTTGAAATAAAAAAAGAATTTTCTAAATCTGTTCAAGCGTCTTCGAGGAATCGGAACATACCTACAAAAAAAGATAACGACGAATTGAGAACTTCCTCTTCTTATGAGGTCTGTTAAAAAAGGTTATCATAAATTAGGTACTTACTGAATGCATCGTCTTTATTTTTTCGATGTTATTTTTTATGTCCTAATTTTATTTTTATTCGGCCCCTCAGATTTTAAGTACTACATCACTCAGGCCGTCCATCCACGATGTTTTTGTAGTGTTTTCTGAAAAATTTGAAGATTAATTAATTTAAAATCATACAAGAAACCAACTGACGCTCAGCCGAAACGGACAACGAAGTCTCACTTTAGGTCACAATCTCAGCTTACCACTATCAACTTTGGAAAAACTTTCTACTATTGATAAATGATAGGTGCAATTATGTAAGTTTTGAATTATTTTAAAGTAATCTATTAATAAACTGCTACTAAAAAAAACTCAATTCAAAACTACTTACCGCAGAATATTTTTAATGCGTGTAAACGCCCAGGTTTGTAGATCTTCAATTTTTTGACTTTGTTAACGGCTGTTATAGTACTTCACTTAAAACATATTAAATCATATGAAATCGAAGTGTGGACGCGATCGTTGCCTCTAATAGCACTTTTTTACTTCACTTCACGTACAAAATAGTTCAATTGAACACAAACTTTAATATTCGAAATATAAGTGCGGACACGTTGTTGCCTCAGTGCGGTTTTCACGAAATGAGGAAGCGGGCGGATGTGGATGGCAATCGGTAAACCAAACGACCGCAGCGCACGCGACGATAGTTGCTGAACTAGTGTTACCAGCAGTAGTCAAAGAAGATAAAGTCCGAAACTAAATCAGAAATTACAAGAAATTACCTGAGCAAATAAATCATTTTTAAGTTGATTAATAGTTAATTATAAATTAATATAAAAAAGAAAACTGGACTGGAAAGTTGCAGCTGAACTATTTTTATTTACCTTTTAGATAAAAAAAAACCGCTAAAACGCTAAACTGCTAGTTTTGATTAGTAAATTAGATCTTGTAACAAATGTAGCTGATATTGCAATAATTTTACTAGTTAACCTTGTATTTTCATATTTTTTTAGCCAATATGCAATATTCTGATGTTAGTATTCTAATTAATTTTAATACATTAGTTATGTATTAAACCAGTTAGAGCTCACACCCAACAACACCGATCATTGAACGAGCGAAGCAACGGTCCACGAGCCCACTGGGACAAATCGGCGTTGTGTGTGTGTTTGTATGTTTGTTCGAATACCGTTGACCAGATCGGCATGAATTAGTTCACGCCAGTCGGTCAATTAAGTTATAAACCTACTTACTTATTTAACTAATCAAAAGCTCAACGGGTTCAACCTGAAATTTAAATTTAAAAAAGGAAAGACGATGTCGAGGTCGTTTAAAAACTTTGCCTTTCCGCGTAACGTGCACAATTTAGCACACACATAATTATAACGATACCATGGCTCGACATTTTTCTTTCTTTTCCACTTGCGCCACTACTTTTCATCGACAGATCGATATCGTACGTTATAAATTTATTTAAATTGGTAACGTTATATTTGTTATTTTGGTTTAATTTCAATTATTATGGCTGCACTGGCCCACGCACCCATGCTTAATGGCCTCACTCCAGAGAGAGCAGAGCTCTGTGTTTACTCTTTATTTGATCTGAGGGTGCAACATACAAAATCACTGTTTAATCGTGATTTATCAACAATTTTACAATCGAGAAATTAAGTTTTCAAGCCTTAATAAATTTACCTGACGTTTTAAGCAACACTATGAAATTGGCAACACCGGCACATAAGCGAGCAACTGACTAAACAAAACTCTCGGCGCGTGACGGCCGCGGCGTAAACAGGTTTCAACCTGTCCATAGCGTACAAAATTATTTTGTTATTTTAACAAAATTTCCCTAGTAGTTAACCAACATAATTGTATTATGCGTACGATGCGTACCTATTTATTTAGGATCTGAATGTAATTTGTAATGTTATTAATATTTTGTAGTAACATAGCATAGCATAGCAATATCATAATAATATACCTACATATAATTATGGTATTTCTTAGTAGGGTAATACACTATGATCAGACCTGCACCAGTACTAAGCCTTCAAACATTTTAGTTCCTTCTAAATACTTAGTGATAAAATGCACTAACGTCAACGGATACTTTTAATAAATTGTGTAAACTTAGGTATAGGTATACCTATTTAATTTTTTTTACGAGCGGTCGCCTGACCCTGATCTAAGCAAAGCTTGTACTATGGCTTCTAGAGACTGATATACATACATTTATATATTTAAATAAATATTAACACCCAGACATGGAACTAACACAAATGTTTGTCACATTAATGTTTGCCCTAGGTGGGAATCGAACCCATGCCCCTAAGCTCAGAAGGCAAGTGGAGCCAACTGAGCCACCGTAGTAGACGAAAGCCGAAATATAATAAAAATTACAAGTTAACGCGTATTAACTTCTATATTTTTGAAATACTTCTTACCTACTTACCTGAGTAATGAACATAATTTTAATGATATTTTTTTACTTGTAGGCAATTCAATATGGCTTTAATTTTTTTAACCTCATTTAAAAGATTTTTGTGTGTAGGGAAGTAGTTATTATTTCTTATTATGTTTGAATTAAAAGTAATTCGTGAAAAGTACATTATTATTTTTATTTAAATATTTCAAATTTTGATATACGTTTACCTATTCGTATAACTATGTATAGTGATCGACTGAAAAACTTTGTATCCACTAGCCGCGTTCCGTGGTGCTACCTGCGGTCAAAAAAGTAGCCAATGTGCTATTCCAGACTAAAATCTACCTTCGTGACAAATTTCATTCAGATCCGTTCAGCCGTTTTGGCTTGAGGAATAAACATCTATGCATCTTAACTTTTGCACCTATAATATTAGTTTCAACTGAGACAGAACGGAAAACTCCTCGCGCAATTCTGACGATAAATGAATCGATAAATGAACCATACTACCACCACCACCATAAGAGTTAGATGTGATAATTATGTAACCAATGAACTTAGCTATCCATCACGTTAAAAGTTGGCCTGTTTATTACCCGAATATGGCAAAGTAATATATGTGGTTATATTTTTGATCGATATGTATGTTTTCTTAGACCCCTAACCAAAAGTCTAAGTATGTAAAGTACGTTCATCTATTACCTCGTAACTTTTAAACTTCTCATCATAATTTGACAAATGAGACATCGTTGCGAGCGTCTTAATTGTCCACTGGTTATATTTTAACTAAGTATGTAACGTTACATTAACTTATATGACTACTTTGACTATACTCTATATTTGATCTTAACGACGTATTTGGTTTCTTTTAATTTCTTTTAGTTTGTATGTTTAATTGAACTAAAGTGTCTTTATTATATTAAAACTAGAAATAACTGTTGAATTTAGTCTGTACCTGGCAAATTTTACAAGGATATTAGAAACCAAGATTAGTGTTGTTTCAAACTGTAACGTTTTGTCACTTCTAACACATATGTTTGCTTCAATTTATTAAAGTTGCATTGTTGATTTTATCCAGTTGATTTCTTAACTTCGACTATATTCTATAGTTGATCAAAACGATATGTTTTGTTTCTTTTACTAAGTTTGTATGTTAATGTGAACTAAAATGTATTTGTTATTTTAAAGAAGAAATAACTGTTGAATTTAGTCTGCATCCGGCAAATTTAACCAAGATATTGGCAACCAAAATAAGTGTTGCTTTAAACTGTAACGTTTCGATCATTCTAACAAATATGTTAGGTTCAGTTTAATAAAGTTGTATTGTTGTTTTCATCAAAGTGATTTCTTAACGTTGACTATACTCTATTGTTGATCTAAACCATTTGTTTGGTTTTTCTTACCAAGTTTGAATGATTATTTGAACTAAAGTGTCTTTGTGATTTTAAAGAAGTTAAAAGAAGTTTTATACTGTTGAATTTAGTCTGAATCTGGCAAATTTAACCGAGATATTGACAACCAAAATAAGTGTTGTTTCAAACTGTAACGTTTCGTTCCGTATAACAAATATGTTAGGTTCAGTTTAATAAAGTTGCATTGTAGGTTTCATCAAAAAGATTTCTTGATTTGATTATATTCTATGGTTGATCTAAACGATGTTTTTCGTTTTTTATAACTTGGTTTACCTGTATAATTGACTAAAATGTTATTTTATAGAAGAAGAAAAAATTGAATTTAGCCGGCATCTGGTAAAGTCAATTTAGATCTAGACCCAAAAATATTATTCTTTCAAACTGTAACGTTTTGTTCCTTCTAGTAAATATGTTAGGTTCAGTTTAATAAAGTTGTACAGTTGAATTCATCAAAACGATTTCTGAATTTCGATTATATTCTAAGGTTGAATTAAACGATGTTCTTTGTTCCTTTTCCTAAATTTATGTGTTTGATTGAACTAATAAGTCTTTGTTATTTTAAAGAAGAAAAAAATGTTGAATGTAACCTGTATTCGGTAAATTTAAGCTAGATATTAGTAACCAGAAATATTGTTGTTTTAAACTGTAACGTTTTGTTCCTTCTAACAAATGTGTTCGCTTCGGTTTATTACATGTGTAATGTTGATTTCAGAAAAGTGATTTCGTAACTTCGACTATACTCTATAGTTGATCTAAACAATTTGTTTAGTTTCTTATACTTGCTTTGTATGTTTAATTGAACCAAAGTTTCTTTGTTATTTTAATAAGAAATAACTGTTGAATTTAGTCTCTACTTGGCAAATTTAACAAGGATATTGGCAAACAAAATTAGTGTTGTTTCAAACTGTGACGTTTTGTTCCTGCTAAAAAATATGCTAGGTTCAGTTTAATAAAGTTGTATAGTTGATTTCTCCACAAATATTTCTTAATTTTGAGTATATTCTATGGTTGATCTAAACGGTGTTTTTGGTTTCTTTTACTAAGGTTACATGTTTAATGGAAATAAAAAGTTTTTGTTACTTTAATGAAGGAAAAAATGTTGAATTCAGCTTATATCCGGTAAATTTAACCTAGATATTAGTAACCAAAAACATTGTTGTTTCAAACTGTAACGTTTTGTTACTACTAACAACTAAGTTCGCTTCGGTTTATGAAAGTTGTATAGTTGATTTTATCAAAATTATTTCTTGATTTTGACTATACTCTATAGTTACTCTAACTATGTTTTTAGTTATTTTAACTAAATCTATTTGTTTGGTTAAACTAAAAAGAATTTTGATAATCTTTACTAAGAAAAATAGTTTTATTAACAAAAGAAAAATTAAACAATTTAGTTTTGTTACTTCAACGTGTAATTTTTTTCATTGTAACCACTAGGGAATAGTAAGAATAACAAAATGAGATTTGTTAGTTTGAACACGTATGTTTTAGTAAGCTTTTGTTAAATAAACAATTTCCTTGTAAATTTAAACAAAAAAAATTCAACCGAAATAATTTTGGTAAAATTAACCGATCTGTTTTTTCAGTGTAGGGGGCGTGGGTTTGATTCCCACCTAGGACAAACATTTATGTAATGAACTTTTGTGTTTGTTCTATGTCTGGGTGTTAAGTACGTTTTTTAAAAATATAAAAGTCATAACATATCGTCACGCCTTTCCCCCGAAGGGGCTCACAGAGGTGTATATAACACCCACACTTCGCCGGACGATATTCAGCCCAAATAAGATAGGGGGCAAGCCTGTCGCCATATACACCGGGCTCCAGTCATGTAGCAGATGACATACAATACGCACATATATGTTCACACAATGAACGAATTGGTGCGTGCCATCGGCTGGGTTTGAACCCGCTCCCTCTGGCTCGAGAGGCGGGCCTTCTCCAAATAGGCTATCATTGCTAAATATAAATGTAAGTATGTATATCAGTCTCTGGCAGCTATAGTACAAGCTTTGCTTATTTTGGGGTCAGGCGACCGTGTGTGCAAAATGTCCCGAATATTTACTTATTGGTTTTTTCTAAAGCGACGTTGTGTTGTGTGGTACCTACAATAATTTTATGCAACTGTTCAGCTTTTAGTTTCCTATTTTTAGCGTTGTCGAATCCACATCCGAAGTGACACCTACCCCGAAATTAAAGACACATTCCTGTCAAAGAAAACTCATCCCAAAAACTTTCCATCGGTCGGTTGCTTTTCGAAATCGTTGATTATCCAATCTCATCTCAGTATTCTCAACAGCAATTCAAAACTGATCAGTCGCGGGGATAGTACTTATATTTTTATTCACAAGTCAAAAGAAATACCTTGCAAGCAAATTAGAATGGACGCTTTGAACTCTCAAAGAGATTCCTTTGAACGGAACAATTAATTAGTGCCAATAACATGAAAATGCGGAAAATGCTGGAAGCTCAGCTTTAGGAATTTACATCTATAAGTTACTAGCTGTTCTCCGTGGTTTTACTCGTGTGTTGATTAATAAGAATAATAAGAATAAAAATAATTTATTGACAAACAACAGAATTAACTTATACACAGTTTACAAAACAGATAAAAGTGTTAGGCAATAGGAGTAAGCTCAGCGTTGACACTTCTGACTTCTGATGCTGACGCTCACAGAGCTGGTTTTCAGCTTACTGCATTGCTCGAGCTTAGATGTTGGTCGAGCGGAAAAATTAGTAATAAGCGGCATCATACATTAAATTACAATAAAATGGTAGGTATGGAGTTAATTGATACAAAAAAGAAGAAAGGAAAAGAAAAACTACTTCATCATCAGACTTATTGTGAAAGTAAATGTGTGAGTGAGTGTGTGCATGTGCATGAAGAATGATGATGATGATTAAAGTGAACATGTACTTCCTCAGGGTCCCAGCTATCTCTGTACCGAATTTCATCAAAATCGAATCAGCTGCTTAGGAGTTCAAAGAAGAACATAATGTATGTAGGGAACATATATCGATTTTTTACCGAGGAAGCGTTAGCGAGTGAAGCGTCTATGCTTCAGCTTCGACAAAAATGCTTTAGAATGTCCGAATTCTGCCCGGATCACTGTCTTCGTCTATAGGTCGCATTTCTTAACAGATTCTCTTGAAACTTTGTTTGTAGGTTCGATGTAGATTTTTTTTTGTCTAGGCAGTTTTTGAAATGTTTCCAAAAAGGCCCGAGAAGGTTTAAAAAAAAACAATAAATCACCGCCATTTTGAAAAAAAAATTCAAAACTGAATCGTGAAAAAATTGGTATACTTACTTAATTTTCGATCGTGCTCACAAAATTTTACGAGAATCGGTTGAGAAATGCAACCGTAGAGTAAACAGACGTCGGCCGCAATGTTGTAGCTCACAGAGCCTATATTATGATAATTTGTTTTTTATTTTTTATTACAAAGCGTCGTCACCACGGCTGCGTTTCCTCTGCAGCGGAGTGGAGCTCAGCAATGTTTGAAATGACCAATCACAATACTCGAAATCTCCGCTCCGTTTCATTGGAAGCAATGTGATTGGTCAAGTCATCTTGAGATCTCCGCTCGTCTCCGCATCAGTGAAAACACACCCTTACTAAACTAAAGTAAAATTTTATTGCTTAAAACTGTGTACATTTAAAGGTGAAGTAAGTATGTTAAAGTACCTAGTCTCAACAGTTTGTCCTAGCGGACATGCAATATTTAACATTAGAAAGTTATGTAATATTTATTATACTAGATATTTACATCTAATTCACACTTCTATAGGTAGTGTTTGTTCGTTAATTCTTCTATAAAAATTAACATCAAACAAAACAATGTAACGAACAAACACTACCAACACTTAATTCATTAAATTGGCTTATTATTAATTATTATGTAAAATAATCTAAAAATGCCTTAATTTTAGTTGTAATTATATTGCGATCAGATTTTAGATACTAATTAGATTAGGTAAGTAAAGTGATTTCTACCTTCTATAATATAAATATACTGCTTTCAGTCGCTCAATGGATTACCAGGATGTTCTCAAAATGTCTCAGAGGCCAATTCAAACCTAATAGCGGCTGTGAAGTTAGGCGCAAAACGCTGCGCAGTAGCGAAAACAGTGGGGCTATTCCTACGCGTGAGATGAGATGAGATTTTATCTTGGTCACTTTCACACCTATGACGTTTCAAACAAGAGCAAAAGGACAAAAAAAGGTGAGATAAAAATCTCAAATCTCCTAATAGGGCCACAGGCAAGAGAGGCAAGATGCCGCAAAGTCTCGCTTGCGGCTCACTTCACAGCCGTCATTAAGTTTGAATCAGTCTGTACAATGTAACTTTAAGGTAAAAGACAGTAAGAATTCCAAATAATAACATCTCTAGGGAAACTAATGGATAATAAATGGCAACCTTCCCTTTTCTTTGTAAAGGTACATATTAAATTATTTACCACAAAAACATTTCTCACGAAAAATTAATGAGTGTTTTCAGGAATTGTGACATAAGAGTCAGCGCACACCGTCGGACGAGAAGGGAATGTGGTTTTAAATATATTTATATTTTTATGTCTTGTCTTGTATATTTAAGTCTTGTCTTGTTAAACTTTATTTTTGTTAACAATCGAGGCCTCTGTGTTATTCGTTTATTTATTAGTGCGTACAGGATGCCTGGAAAAAAACGAGATGAGCGGTAAAGTCGCCCATTGAAAATGTAGTTTAGTCTTCTTTAAGGATTATTGTAATTATTTTATGTTTTTAATAAATATTGTATTGTTGTAGAAAACTTTTCCGTTTATAGCTTTTAACAATATGTACTTGAAAAGAAAACAATGTTACTTTAGCCATCAGAATCAATGAAGACTCAAGGCAAGGTGTGACAAGTATAAATTAAAAAATAGTGCGTAAAGTCCCTCCGCGCGGAAGAAGTGTAACTTCTGTGCTTCTGTGTATCTTTCTTACTACGCGCATGCGTTCGAGTGCCTCGCATTCACTCTCGCTCTGTCTCTTTCTATTCCCCCTCTCCAGGAGCGTTAAACGTTTAACGCAACCTTGTTGGAAATCACATTGGATGTTTCACTTCAAAAATTATAAAAAAAAACGCAACTTCGATTTTAATCAAAGATAGCTAAGAACACTCGCGACTGATTCACCTTTCAAACAAAAAAAAACATGAAAATCGATTGATCCGTTCAGGAGCTACGATGCCACAAACAAAAAAAACACACATACACACACACACACAGAGGCACGTCAAACATATATCACCACGTCGTTTTTGGGTTGGGGGTTAAAAATGGTGTGTTTAAGGACGTGAGAAAGTGTGAAGTTTCAGGCTATTTCGTGAATAGAGGAAAGTGTGGAAGAGAAGTAAGTGAGGAATACTGTTAGCTGACTCCACCGTCATGTGGAATACCTAAATAAATGTTCGGGATATTTTTTTTTCATCATCATTATCATCATCATGTCAGTCCCGAAAACGTCCACTGCTGGACAGAGGCTCCAATGATCTACACAACGACCGGTCCTGTGGGGCTATTCCTGCGCGTGAGATGAGATGAGATTTTATCTTGGTCACTCTCACACCCATGACGTTTCAAACGAGAGCAACCAGGACCAAAAAAGATGAGATGAAAATCTCAAATCTCCGAATAGGGCCCCTGCGCTGCTCGCATCCAGCCGCTCCCTCAACAGTGTTGCGAGTATCGATATATTAAACTGACGTTTCAAATCGGTAATTTCCGAACAATTAGGCGATTTGAAATGACAGTTTACTGATCCGTGCTGGCTGCTAGCATTCCAGCGGTTCTATTCACAATCAATCGGAAACGTTTCCGATCGGATTCTAAAAATTTCTGCATTCATAAGTTTTTAAAGCGATGATAGCCTAGTTCGAGAAGGCCTGCCTCTCAAGCTTGAAGGAGCGGGTTCGAACCTAGCCTACGGCACGCACCAATTTGTTCATTGTGTGAACATATGTACACTAGGGTGTCCCGTCGATGTATGGGAAAAATTTTTTTTTGAGCTACGGCTACGCAAGAGCTATCAAAAGTTGCGGTTTGACACAAACATTACGATTATCATTAAATTTAATTAGATATATGTCATCTTGAGGCCTCTACCGGTCCTTAAAGTTTTACAAATGTGCCATTTTTAGGGGTTCCTAACATAACCTCTAAATCATATAAAATAATGTTTAAGTGGTTTTTATCAAATTAAAGAGTACAACAATGAGTTACAGCAAGGTTTAAAATAGTCGAAAGACAAATAGATCAATAAATACTTTAAAAACGGAACTGGTTTTTGTGCCCAAAACATTTTCGCGCGAGATTTTAATTGGTTCCTAATGAATCCATCGCGAGCTGTAGCATCACTAACGTTTTGAGAAGCCTCCGTCACTAATTTAACACATCTTTCCATTGTTTGTGTATGACAGGGAAAGTCAACAATATTTTGTTCTTTAGCTTTAATTCTGAGTTCATCGTTGGAGACGTGTCGCAGAATCGGTGGAGGTGATATCTCACACTCTTGCCAAAATATCACATCAATGTAATCTCGTGCTAAGAAGTTTTGGTGCTTTAAATATCCTGGGACAGTTTCTTTCTCTGGCATTTAATATTTTGCAAGATTAAAGCTCTCGAACATGGTCTCTATCGTCGAATAACATATAATACATAACGTTTTCTGGGTGCGCATAAAAAGGGTTTATTTCGATGACTAAATAAATAATCAACTCCGATGATCAGGTAAAAATCGAGAGTACATAATCATTTGAAAGATATGCTTGGCTCCATCTTTAACCGTTGGGTTTTGCTTGATGAGATACCAAACAGGGGCGTAAACTTTGACCACGTAGTTCACAAGCAGCTGTAAATTATCTTATGGCGAAACACTATGGATTTTGTTCTTATCAATCACAAGACTTAGATTTTCGGAAGATACCTACGTCAGCTAAGAACGCCAAAGCGACCGCAGCCGCAGATCGCATTGATACTTCATACCGATCACATATCTTAGCTAATGTTAGCAGGGCTAGATTATTCCGAGGCAATGAAGATAATAGAGTCTCTCATTTACAAACACTCCACTATTTGGAGAAAGCTTTGTTGCAGGTGACTATAATCGCCGTGGTCGAGGCGACAACTCAAGCACCGGAACAGGATTGGTTCCTTGTGATGTACTTAGTAAACATGCGTGCTATCCACTCCCAAGTTTTCTCGTCTCTGATGTTTCTTTAAAAGTATTGCCGTTTATTTTGTGTCTATACCATTTATTGCCATTTTTCTGCCACTTCTTTGGTCCTTTCGATAGGAACTTTCTTAGGTTTTGCGCAGGCACAAATGTCAAACGAAAAAGTCAAACAAGCAGCAATGTCGAAGAGCTTGTTTGACGATTCTAAAAAGCACTTCACTTTACTTTCGTAGGTATGATTTCTTTTGGTTTTGGGATATCTTATGAATGTCGAAATAATTATGTATTCAGCAATTGGGCTATTCGTTCTTTAAAATCAAGGCTTTGGTACAAATCATATCAAGTTTTTCAGAAATTAGTGAAAAACCTTCGGCGTTGGAAGGATGTTTCACATTCTATTGTAGTTAGGTAGTCCATTCTTAGTGAATTTGACAACGGAGCTTATCACTGTTAACTGGCGATCGTCATATATTATTCTTTATATGGTCCCAAAATAGCACTAATAGTCTCACTTCGTCTTGAATTCATTATTGTCTCATAACTGAAATACGTAATTTATCACAAGAAAGTGCGGAATGACAACCTTTTAGCAATAAATCTGCAACAGAGATGACAACAACTGCCTCACCATTGAAGTAGAGAATTTGAGAAAAACTAGTCAAAATATGAATTTCGCGATTTCCAGCAAAACTTATTCTTTACTGAGAACAACCTGTCGTTGCCTGCAAATCTTAAATTAGTATCCCACTATCATTGTGATTACAAAATAAAATGTAACTAATGTACATAAAACTATAATAGACGATATGCACTGAAGGGTTACTTAAGTGATTTTTTGAAAAATAAAAGTGTGGGTAGAGCCCTCAAGAAATTATTAGATATTTTTATTATTATTTTTACAGTAATCTACAACCTATAACGCAACTTTTAAGGGGTCTTGTGTAGCGAAAAAAGAAAAAAAAAATTCTCGGGACACCCTAATGTACACATTGTATGTCATCTGCTAGGTACATGACCGGAGCCCGGTGTATGGCGACAGGCTCGCCCCCTGTCTCATTTGGGACTGAATATTGTCCGGCGAAGTGTGAGTGTTGCTGACAGCCCCCTCGGGGGAAAGGCGTGACGATAAGCTTTTAAACGTGATTCAGTCTTCCGATCGGATTTACACTCGATTCCCTATTCCAAAATTAATAAAATTAGACAGAGATTAGAAAAAAAAAAAAATTATAGGACAGATTGTCGGTTCACTTTGTGGAGCCTTTCTACGCTGCGTCTTCCGTCAGCATATTTTTTGCACACAAGGAAAAAACGAAATGCAGTGGCCAGTTGTGAAGAGAGAGATTGTAGTCGTCAGAATTCTTCCTATAGCCCAGCTCGGGCGTTTGTAGTCTAAACTTGGTTCCTAACGACAGTGTTATTGCACCATATTACATGAACAGTAGGTACATTGAAAGTGAAACTAGTTAATTTTAAAGACATTAGCAATCGTACCACGAACTCTGATAGAAATGATATCATGTTGGAAAAGTGAAAATACTCATTTAAATACTTTCATTTTTATTTAATACTTGCTTTCGTTTTTATTGGAACATGAACTAATTTTGTTCTATTGAATAACTAGTGGTTTGCTTCGAACTGTGACCTTGTCCAATTTTGCTTATAGGTATTCAAACTTAAGAATCGTAGTTGTATGAACTACTCGTCTACAAATTTCATGAAATTTTTAATAACTAAGACGGCAACATGCCAATTACATTAGCTATAAGAAAATTATGTAACTAAAAAACTTTTTTTTTTAAATATACACGGCCGCCTGACCCCAAACTAAGCAAAGCTTGTGCTATGGCTGCCAGATACTTATATACATACTTATATTTTTTAAATACATACTTAAATATGTAATAACATCCACTTAGAGAACAAACACAAATGCTCGTCACATGAATGTTTGCCCTAGGTGGGAATCGAGCCCACGCCCCCAAGCTCAGAAGGCAGGTTCACTACCAACTGAGCCACCGAGGCTTTCAACATGAAGATCGGATCAATGTTGTTCAAGCTACAAACACATGCTGAATGTCCCAGTAGACTCGGACATCGCTTTGTTCGGTCATGTATGTGGAGCAATATTACTGTAGATTGCCTTGCAATAGGTAATCGCAAAATTAGTAACACCACGTATTTAACCAACTATGTATCACATCACACACTAAGTATTGCTCGATTTTTTTTTTATGTAGAATAGGTCGACGTTTGACCACCAACTCGCTCGTAACCAAGATTGATTACGTGACTACCTAGTTACGAGTATTTTGTATCTCCATACAACTCCTTAAGTGACTACCTACGAGTATGTAGTTATTTTGTATCTCCTGCAAGAAACATTTAAAAACCTGGAGGGCTATTCTTACGGAGTGAGATTCAATATCACCATTTTTCGTCCTTGTTGCTCTCGTTTGGATAGTCATAGGTGTGAGAGTGACCAAGATACAATCTCATCTCATCTCACGCGTAGGAAAACCCCCTTTCGCGTAGGAATTGAGAACCTCCTTTTTCATTCGGTTTAAAATTGACGAGCATCATTTTGAAGTGCTAGATGAATAACTTAAAATTCTTATCTTGCTAAGCACTACAACTATATACTTAACTACTTGGTAGTTGAATAACTTCAAGCATAATTAAAATGAGGTCGCGACTAGAATTTTAAATTGAGCAATTAATTTAATATTTTTATAGAGAAGAAGAAAGTAGTTTCACGTCTGGCATAAGTAATAGATTGATAATGATTGGGGTTATTGACATACTATAAATGAATTTAAAATTAAATACCCCAGACACCGTTTTTATCAAACATAGCTTAGACTTACACTCCCGACACATTCATCTTTAAAAAAAAAACGGGTTCATCCGTTCGGGAGCTATGATACCACAGACAGACACAAACATAGAGAGAGAGAGAGAGAGAGAGAGAGAGAGAGAGAGAGGGAGAAAGACGTTAAACTTATAACACCCCGTTGTTTTTCCGTCGGGGGTTTAAAAAGTGGGTTCTATGCCCAGCAGTGTGTCAGTAGAGGCTGATGTTATTTGTATGATGGAATGTCGTAGAAGTATTGCAAAAAATAAACCACTGAGTAGTGCTCGTGAGTTGAAACATAGGTACATCGATTAGGTTATAATTATTAGGTACAGACTAATTACGGTCTTACTGACTGTCTCCAGGGACCCTAATCGGAGATTTGAAATTCTCATCTCACCTTTTTTCGTCCTTGTTGCTCTCATTTAAAACGTCATAGGTGTGAGAGTGACCAAGATAAAATCTCATCTCATCTCACGCGCAGGAATAGCCCCCCAGGAACCGTTACTTTTTCGGGGTGAAAAGTACCTAATGCCTTTCACTGTACCCCTGGAGGCCTACGATGACATCGTATTGCCATGGTTACGTTTTGTTTTGAACGCTACACGACCATGAACCTCATTGCTCAGCGATACGATTCGCGGTCGCTCAGCATCGACAAGAAAACGTAACTATCATCACCATGTAAGCAAAATTTTGTGATGAGCGGTTTGGAAGTTAAAGCGTGAAAACGTAACAAATAAATAAACAAACGAACGAACAAACTAACTCACTTTGATTTTATAACTTAAATTAGGATCACTGAAACTGACATTCCAGTCTGTTTTGGTTTTCGGGTGACCAAGACTGGCATTTACAACCAGTATACGTCGCTCTAGTTTTTGTCATGCGGTTGTTTTCAAACTTTATAATGTCTACCTACAGCTCAGCTAAACTAAGTAGCCAAGATGGGAAAGGACTGAGTTCCACAGCATAGGACTCTAGTGTGGGACTCAACGTTCACATTTAAGCTCTGTACAATTTTCGCTCAAATAAAGATAAAATATTATTATTAAAAAGAAAGATATTATTATTATTATTACTCTTTGTTTAAAAGTTATTTTACTTTCTGTTTATTACTAAATATGTATACTATAATTATATACCTTTATATTTACTATGGTAAGTCGTTTGCGTTTCAGGCGGTCCAATTGTGGAACAAGCTGCCCGTCGCTACTAGACATGCTCCCTCCCTCGCTTGCTACATTTAAGGGTGCCGTAAAAAAATATTTTTTTTTTTTAAATAATTTTTTTATTTATTATTTATCAAACTTGCCTTGTTGATCTAACAATTACTTTATTTTAGTGATATCATATGTAACAAATAGTATATTTTATTGACTATTAACTATTTTAAGTATTAGAATGTAATATATATATATATATATTTTTATTTACACACGTAGTTACAAACAAAAGATACAAAAAAATATACATCAGTAGAACTATAACTAGCATGGTAAATAATTATTACATTAACCAATATGAGAGCAAAAGACAGTAAGCCTTGCGAAGTAGTCCTCACTAGGTTGACCCGTGTCGAGAACTAATGCAGTCCGCCTCTCACTACATAGCCGAGCAAACGTCGCACTAACAAAAACATTTCATTTGAATAAGTTTCTATGTATTAGTATGTTAATGTAAGTTAATTCGAATAGTTTAAGTAGGTGTATATATAACACTCTTATTTTATTAATAATATAAATTTTTTATTTTCTATTTTTGTTAATTTTTGCATACCCTGTCCCATACTCTTTCATACGTATCCTCTCCATCCTAAGCTTGCCTGGTAGAGATCGCTCTTAGTGATAAGGCCGCCAGTAACACTACAGCTTAAGTTTTTCTGTTCTGTTGTTTCGTTATTTCTGGTGAGAACAATAAAGTGTTTATCTATTTATCTATCTGTTTAAAAGTTATTTTAATTGTTGTTTTAAAGTTGCATAAAATGATATTATAATGCAATGAGTCAATTTCCCTAACGTAACCTATCCAAATAACCAGTATAATTTCAAACACAAACCCAGAAAACATCAATCACTCTTTTGCACGACTATTTTCATTCCACATACTATAAAGTTGCTTACCAACTTTACTTTGTTGTTCAATTTGTTCAATTACTATGTGTACTCGCGCAGAATAAATAATAGCTACTAAGAATAGCGGTTTTATCTGTATGAAAAACTATAATTTTATTCCTCAAGCAAGTTACAAGGTAACACGGAAACGTTTTTCTATGCAGAGAGAAGTTATGCTTACACATCACCATGGTATTATAATACTCCGCCAGGTATGGCATTCAGCAACACGTAGTGACGTCAATCGATGCTTAAGCAAGACCGAAATAAGTCATTTACAACAAGTTCGAAAGAGACGGACGACGATGACGGATATTATGTGTTTGCTGATTGCTAGACCGTGTTTTTTGGATCAAGTTCATCACTAATTTTAAACTTTAATATCAATCCTGAAATCGTGACAATTCAGCTTTACATCGTGCTGTGTGTAAAGAAATAAATCTATGTAGAACAGCGCTAAGAATTGTCATCTCGCTTGCACTCGCAACATTTGTACAATTGTCCAAGTGAGAACACATGATTAGCGCCGCTTCGTTTAGTTTGTTGGTTGCAGTGGGCTTACCACAAGTTTTGATAGTTAATGCTCGGTCATAACACGATTGTAATAATAAATAATAATAATAAATTCGGGACATTTCCACACACATTCGCCTGACCCCAAACTAAGCAATGCTTGTACTATGGCTGCCAAAGACCGATATTCATAGATATGTCTATAATTTTAAATAAATACTTAAATATATATTTAATACCCAGATATAGAAGAAACACAAATGTTTGCCCTAAGTGGGAATCGAACCCACGCCCCCAGGCTCAGAAGTCAGGTTACTACCAACTGAGCCACCGAGGCGGTCAAACCACCCGCACATGTACATTTACGTAAGCCGCTTCATTAATACGTGAAAATCATATTTCAAATTTGATAGTAAAATTAGATCGGCGCCTAGAATAACATTTTCTTGTCGTTCATTTTGATATTAACCGTAATTAGAACACAAATAGGAATAAGTTACTCGGGTAAAGAACTAATATAAGACAATGAATAACCTACAAAATTAAATAAATAGTGCGTAGAGTCCCTCTGCGCGGAAGAAGTGAAACTTCTGTGTATCTTTCTTACTACGCGCATGCGTTCGAGTGACACGCATTCACTCTCGCTCTGTCTCTTTCCATTCCCCCTCCCCAGGAGCGTTAAACGTTTAACGCAACCTTGTTGCAAGTCGCATTAGAAGTTTCACTTTAAAATGTGTTGTTGTCGCTAAATATACATTTGATCTAGTTCTTCGACGTTTCCGCTAGGTGCGCCTTATTGAAATGTTTATATAAAAACGAAAACGAAAAAAGTTTTCGTAACTATTAAAACCTCCAGCTGTTGAAAGGTACCGTAGACACATTTTTAGGCAGAAAAGCGAGACAGGCAAATATAGGAAAATAGTTGTAAGAAAGAGAGGTAAATACAGCAAGAGTTGTTTCACAACAGAACATGATTAATAACAGCTTTTCGATTTTTTCTCACCATAACAAGTAGGTCCCTTAAACTCATCGATAAGGTATCCGGAGAAAGTTCCCAGCTCCAAAAAAATTATAATAACTTGGATGCTTCGAGAAAGTTGCTCATTACAAAGGTTGACTTTTAATTTGTTTGCAAGTAAGCACACACCTGAAGTTCGATATCATAATATTTCAAACTTTATTATATAAGGAAACGAGGAGTTTCCTCGTGGAAAGCTCCGTGCGCGAGGCACAGAATAATGTTTTTTCAATGTATAAAAACTCTATATAGCATGCCCTATACATCTACCATATAGCATGCGATGATAGCCTAGTTGGAGAAGGCCCGCCTCTCAAGTCAGAGGGAGCGGGCTCGAACCCAGCCGACGGCACGCACCAATTTGTTCATTGCATATGTGCGTATTGTATGTCATCTGCTACATGACTGGAGCCCGGACTGGAGACATTTGGGACTGAATATCGTCCGGCGAAGTGTAGGTGTTGTATTACTCCTCTACCAGCCCCCTCGGGGGAAAGGCGGGACGATATGTTAATGTTAAGTTTGCTATTCATTCACAATTAGCAACACAAAGCTACAGACAAAAAACGCAACTTATCCAATACAAAATTGTAAATCGGCGATAAAATGTTGCAAAATTAATGGCATACACATAACAATGTTATGTCTAATAAAATTATGCAAGTGAACAGAAAAAGCTATAATTCCACGAGTTTTTATCGTTATAGCTCAGTCTTTTTGGATTTTACTGAGAAGTAATAGAAAGTATTAAGTAATCAGAATCACAGTTAGTAATTATGACACATTGGCATTGGAATCACAGCTAATATTATAAAATGCGAAAGTGAGTTTGTTTGTTTGTCACGCTTTCATGCCCCGATCAACATGAAATTTTGCATACACGTTGTCAGGCGTACAGAAGAGACATGGGATACTTTTTTTCCCGAAAAAAATAGCAGTACCTTTGGGACTGCAGGTGACCCGTTGAACGTAGCTAGTAATTATAAATTCGAAGCCATAATCGTCAGCAACATTTTAACCACAAAACATCACCTCGTTTTAACCCCCGACGCAAAAACGACGAGATGTTTTAAGTTTGAAGTGTCTCTGTGTGTGTGTGTGTGTGTGTGTGTGTGTGTGTTTGTGTGATGTGATTTTGTTTTTTTTTTTTTTTGTTCGCAAGGTTAATTAATCGGGACTATTCTTTGGGAAGGTTCGGAAGGTCCAGAAGTTCGGGTGGAAGCTGGGTTTAATGAAAATTATGAATATGATAATTTATGATTTCTTTTTTTTTTATACAGGGTTATCAGGAAAGGATGTATTAACTAAAGGGGTCATTGTAGGTACTCATCTTTATGAACAACTTTGAGTAAAAGTTGCTCATAATGTATAAACAATGAGGTCAACCTTAGAATCGAGGAAAAATAACAGCTGTTCCTTAAATTTTGTCGACAATCAATGAACTTTAAGGTTAAATTAACTTTAAGGTTGCCTGGAAGAGATCGCTTTTAGTGATAAGGCCGCCAGTTGTTACACTATTTAATAAGTTTTATCATTATTTTTCTCTTGTTGTTTCGTTATCTGTGGTGTGAACAATAAAGAGTTTATCTATCTATCTATTTAATTTTTTGTGTGGAACAGCTGATTTTTTTAAGAGATTTTTGTTTGTACAATGACCTCCTTTTGGCTCAGTACATCCTATACCGATAACCCTGTATAATTATAATATTCAGGCTATTTAAAAAAAATAACTAAGCATACAAAGGAAACTTCTTTAGTTTAACTCTAAATAATAATAACATAACATATCGTCACGCCTTTCCCCCGAGGGGGCTGGCAGATGTGTAACACCCACACTTCGCCGAACGATACTCAGTCCCAAATGTAACAGGGGGCGAGCCTGTCGCCATACACCGGGCTCCAGTCATGTAGCTGATGACATACAATACGCATATATTATGTTCACACAATGAACAAAGTGGTGCGTGCCGTCGGCTAGGTTTGAACCCGCTCCCTCCGGCTTGAGAGGCGGGCCTTCTCCAACTAGGCTATCATCGCTCTTATAAAAATTAAAATTAATAAAATTAAATAATAATAAAGTAGTTAAAAAAAAGACGATTTCCACCTCCTGGCTCCATCATCAGATCAGGTGCAACTAGCCGCGTCCTGTGGTTTCACCCGCGCCTAAAAAGTAAGTAAGTAAGTGCTATTCCAGACTTTAATCGTCTGTAGTATCTCTGTGCTTCATCCAGATCTGTTCGGCCGTTCTGGCAAATTTGAGCAACAATTATCCATCCATCTATACTCTTGCATTTATACTTAATATTAGTGCGATTCAAAACAAAACAGCAAAGAACGACTAATCTAAACTCTCGAACGAAGTAAATGGACCTACTACGTCAGTGCAAATAGTGCAATTGACTCGATCTTCGCGCGGTCAAGTGCATTCACCTCACCCTGACCTAGGAAGGGGCCTAACGTTGAAACTCGAACGGAACCACACAGTAACCAAGTTCCACTACGCAACGAGTAACGTTTTCTCTTCTGCTACAGTTACACTCCGCTGCTTTCTATTACACGGGCCACAAACGGAAAGGATCGGCCTGCATGTCGACTCTTTCTATCGAGACAGACGTATGTTTACACATAGCCTTGTCACGTTCTCACACGACAAAAAGTGACGAAAAGAAATTTGTCGCGCGCGAATGCTAGGGGTGCTGGAGACTTGGACTAAAGACCAAATCCATCCGGTAAAATTTCACGCGTGTAGCATACAATTCCGAGCTGAAGGCACGGCCTAAAAGCTACACGCGTGAAATTTGGACAGATGGATTTGGCCAATTCAGTAGATTCAGTGGATTCGGTGAATTCGGTGGATGGATTTGGCAGATTCAGTCCGAGCCTCCAGACCACCCTCTTAGTATGTGCTCATGTTACGTTTTCCTGCTTCTGGTTTCTACCTACACTATATTTAATCCACCAACTACCTACTTGATTTGGCACCGATTTCAAATAAATAAGTGGGTTGGGCTATAGAATAAATAATTTAGTACAATTTAGGGCTAATTAGTTAATTAATTTTTTGCGTTTGAGTGCCTTTTTATTGTTTTGAAGTTGTTGTTTTTTTAAGTCTTGTTTATGCTTCGTTAGCTTGTCGTGACTTAAATATCTATGTGTTTGAGAAGAGTAAATGTATCATTCGGGTTTTCTCTGTAAGTACAATCATAATATCTACCACTTCAAAAAATAGACCACGACTTTTCAATACTATTGACCAAAAAGCGAGCCTGCGGACTGTGGTGCTTTAACCACTTAAATTCTCTTTATAACTCTAATAACAAAGTATTTCATTTTTAATCTATCAAAATCTATAATGTCCTAGTATTGGTTTAACTGTGGGTCCAAACTTGGTTCCAATTAGAAATGGCCAATATTGAACCTTATTGCTGCGTGACACATTGGCTTCAATATCAATTTGGAGTCCAAACACACATTACTATCTTAGCCCTAAAACCTATATTAGTGCAAATACGTACGACCAACACGTGGCAACATGACAATTCACCACATTGTCGATCTAATCTCACTTTAAACTCGCACCAACAGTAGCCCTCCCACCGCCGCTCGCGCATCAAAACCATCAACCCATCCATTCTCTACCGCAACCTCAACCAGAAAACACCTGAACCGCGCGGAATTCGTTCCAAAACCGTCCAAAAAACTATCGAAAGTTAAACTTGAAAATTTAAACATACGTAGATTGACCTACCGTCTGCCGGTAAAAGTAGTCGGTAGAGGGAGAACCCACATCGTAGCCAGTGGCAAACAACCACAGCGAGAGATGCATGTTACACATTCCAAAAGCAATACTTTTGTGTCAGTGATCTAAGTATTATCAACAGTGACTACTACCGCATCTGTGACGTGAAGTCTAAAGATTTTTAGAAAAGTGAATAGTGTAGTGGAAACAGGTTTCAGTGCAAAAAAACTAGCGCGAATTTCTCTTTTAGCAATTGGATTTTGGTGAACGTTCGACGATGGATTCTTTCTCTGCGCTTGACATGTAAGTAATTTCTTGTTATTTAAGCTGTTCTTTGATACTGTTTGCTTGTGGCAGCTAATATTTGTAGGAATTGAAACTTGGAATCGTTTAAGGTTTGCTCTGGCACGTACTCTACTCCTAGAACTACTGCTGTAGAGAAATACGTACTGACTTATTTGATAGAGAACTCGTAATTTAAGAAAAATGCAACTGCAGGTAAACTGAAACTGGTTTTCTATATTATTTTTCTTAACATAAGATACTATACCCCTTAACTTATAAACCTACAGCCTCGGAATAGCAATACAGTGTTTTGTCTTTTTTCTTTCCATTAAATTTTTACTCGATCGAAAAAGACATTTATTTATTTAATTAAACACAAAATGATTTACAGTATATACACCAAAACACCATATTGTCATACAATAGCTAGATGTATATATAAACAAACATTGTTATCAAAAATACAAAATATGTCTTATTGGGTACTTAAAGAAAAAATCCTAGTAAAATAGGTAATAGTTGACATAACAATGTACAATTATTGCAAGGACAATGCTTTTTAGTGAAAGATAGTGTATACGTACTGCATAGTTCTTTATAGAAGTTGTGCTAGAGATATTGAATGCTATAGCAACTGGGTAGAGCAGAGAATTGCTAACGACTTCTCTCTACACGATATCTTAAACCGGATTCCGTCTCTACGAATTCTTTGTTTGTTGAATAAACATTTTACCACAAACCTATACAGGGTTATAGGTAACTCATTAAAAACCTTTTAAGGGTTCATTGTACTCATCAATATGATCAACTTTTACTATGAGGCCAATCCTGTAATCGCGAAAAAAAAAACAGGTGTACGTAAACATACGTAAACAGACGTATCCGTGAGCCGTCAGGCGATCATTCACTTGTTTCCTAACTATGGCATATAAAAACAAACACATTTGCTACGTTTTATCACTTTCTACCTATTATTTATTGTTATATCCTACTAATATTATAAAAAAAAACGCGAAAGTCTGTGAGAATGGATGGATGGATGGATGGATGTTTGTTACTCTTTCACGCCAGAACGGCTGAATAGATCTGGATGAAATTTGGCACAGTGATAGATTTTAGTCTAGAATAGCACTTATGATACTTTTTAACCGCGGGTGAAACCGCGGGGCGCAGCTTGTTTACAATAAAACTATCAAGGCTTAATTTGTTTGCCAAGTAAATAAAAATACAAACACGAAATATTTACTCGTATTTCGTTCAATACATTTACATTAAAAAAAATCAAATCAAAAATATTTATTTAAGCGGGTAAATTTACAAAGCGTTCTGTAGAGCCTGTGAACCCCAAATTCGGCTCAGCCGGTATCTTGGGGTTCGATTATAAAATTTCAAAAATATAAGGGAGTCGACACACCAAAGTCTCCGACATTTATTTTTTTGGCTGAAGCCCTGATGTCGGCGGTTTCATTATATTTTTATTTTATTTATTAGACACAAACAAATAACAATCGATATACCAACACAATACATATATCTAAGTTTTGAACTGGATTGTCATCCAAAAATAGTGTGTACAGAAAAACCAAGCGGTTCCAACGGAAGACCAGCGCCGTTAACAGCCGGCATTATGCTGAGTTGGGGCCGTTTTGTGACCTTGTACTCGTAGATTATAAAATTCCCTTAATGTTTTTAATTTCAATTAGGTCACAAATAAACTTTTTTTCTTTCTTTCTTTTTCTTTTCTTTCAAAAATTATACATAGACAAATGTGTCATGAGACTGAACTCAAGCACGGAATTTTTAATATTACTAATTATGTATTTACTAGAACTATATCTACTGGTATAGAATAAGATGAGTTATAGATGACCAAATCAAGCCGTTCCAATACTTCATAATACTAGTAGCTCTTTGAGCTGTAGATCTCGCGGCCGACGTTTGTCCTCCGCTACAGGTCGCATTCCTCAACTGATTGTCGTGAAATTTTGTGAGCAGGATCTATAATTATGCAAATTTAAAATGAAAATTTTAAGACCTGTAGAGAAAGACTAAGAGCCGGACAGAGATCCTGAGAGAAATCGGATTTTGGTCAAAGTAGAAGCAGAGACGCTTCGCTAGCTAACGCTCGCTCGGTCGATCATGTGTGCGTTCAGTAAATTTGATGTGCATGTTGCAGTCAACTGGCTTAATCAGCCGTTAAGTTAACAGACTAGCCATGTTACTAAACGGCACCGTTCAGCTAGCTTCCTGAATATTATTTAGCCGTCGCTTCTATTACAACATTTAGTAAACGGGCTGATTGATGCTCAGCCCATTCATACAATAGAGTGAATATTTGACATAAAAACTATTTTTGACCGAAGAAATGTGTTTTGAATTAATTATGATATTATGCTCAATATTAACGAATCGCGATTCTGATTGACATGATACTAAAATAACCTATCTCTTGTTCGACTCTCTTATCAGAGAAAATCCAACTTAGATCGGTTAAGTTAGAAAGCTAAGACGGGAGCGAAACGAAGCAGAGCTCC
Organism: Peribatodes rhomboidaria; assembly: GCA_911728515.1. NCBI lineage: Eukaryota > Metazoa > Arthropoda > Insecta > Lepidoptera > Geometridae > Peribatodes > Peribatodes rhomboidaria. The sequence goes on from OU452190.1 coordinate 9,561,534, forward strand.
TGCTATAAGCCTTCGTGGTTATTTTTTTATAACAAACCGTAACCTCCTCTACATAAATGACTGGACTAGGCAAGTAGTCAACGTTGTCGATCCAAGTGATTTTGCCTAGCCGTTTGATTAAATGGCTAAATGTCATCAGGAAGCTAGTTGAACGGCGCCGTTCAGAAAAGGCTAGGCTGTTAACTAAACGGCTGATTAAGTTAGTTGGCAGCGACATGCAGATTTCTTAACGATTCACACTCAACACGGCTACACTTAAGATTCACTGTGTGGATGTCTGCCTAGTCCATGTCAATGTTTGTGTTGAAACACACACACACATAGACATTAACACCCAACTACGTAACGATAATCTCATACCTAAGTCTTAATTAGCTATTAAGGTACTCATTTACTTACTAGCGCATTCTCTTTGAAATAAACTTACTAGTATGTCTTAGACATTACTTACATCAGTTTATATTTAGATTCTAGGTATTCTACCCAAAATTAGCAAGACTATTTTAATTATAATTAACATAAATTCAAAATGAAATGTAAATGTAATTAAGGACGTCTCGTCTTTTCGGTGTCAACTTTGTAATTAGTAGAATTAAGGAATAGGGATTGTAATTGGTTAAGTATGCAAAGTGGTTGACAGCTGTCGGGTAAGCAAGGCAATTTTTGGACGCACTCTGTCATCTCAATTTTGTCACAGACGTCAACTTGACAGATAGAAAGATGGCATACCTCAACTACAAATACATAATTACATATTAAATTAATTACGAATAAAATTAAAAAAATTAAAAACTCTTGATACCGATTTTCATTAAACATACTCGTAGCTATGAACACTCCCTACTAATTCACAAAACCGGTTTATCCGATCGGAAGGTACGATGCTACAACCAGACATGCCACACACGAACACACACACTCTCTCTCTCACAAACACACACACAAACACACACACACACGTCAAACTTATAACACCCGTACGTAAAAATCGTAAGGAAAATTCTATGAATAGTTACAACACAATACAATAGTGTCATCATAATTTCAGCCGGAAGACATCCACTGCTGGACAAAGGGTTCACCCTTACCGTTCGCGCGTTCCCTAAATAATGATCTCCACAATGGCCGGTCTTACACAGCTAACATTCAGTGGCTTTCCACAACCCTTACAATATCTTTAACTATGACTTCAGTCCACCTTGTATGGGCCTGACTACAATAATACATTTATCGTTATTGTATACTAGCTGCGCCCCGTGGTTTAATACGCGGTTAAAAAGTATCCTATGTGCTATTCTAGGCTATAATCTATCTCTGTGCCAAATTTCATCCAGATCTGTTCAGCCGTACTGGAACGTACGTACGTGGTACGTGAAAGAGTAACAAACATCCATTCATCCATCCATCCATTCTTACATTTTTGTAGTAATAGTAATAATATTAGTAGTAATAGTATGGGGCCTGTCTACAATAATACATTTATCAAAATGGTATATGTATACCATTTCTATCACCATCCCATAACTCTATAAATCACTAAAAAACTAATTATTTTGCTTAAATTACCCAATAGAACATTCAGGTTGTACAAGACGAAAAAGCGATGATAGCCTAGTCGCAGAAGACTCGCCTCTCAAGCCAGAGGGAGCGGGTTCGGACCCAGCTAAAGGCACGCACCAATTTGTTCATAGTGTGAACATATGTGCGTAGTAAACGTCATCTGCCACGTAACTCGAGCCCGGTGTATGGCAACAGGCTCGCCCTCTGTAACATTAGGGACTGAATATCGTCCGACGAAATGTGGGTGCTGTACACCTCTGCCAGCTCCTTCTGGGCATAACGATATGTTGTGTGGTTCAAGGCCCGCCTTATTGTCTAAAGCAAATTCTTCCAGGCCTGCTAGCAACCAAGCAGCAGGCAGGTTTTTCTGTCATCGTGGCTAGAACCAAATCGAACTTGACACGATTGAGGAAGATTTGAAAAAGAATGAATGAACGGGAAAAGTTTTATTTAGATTTTTAATGTTAATTGATGATCCCCAGACTAAAACTAAAAGACTAGGCTAAAAGATTTCTAGTTTTTACTCATCTAATTATAAGTTCTAGGGCAAGAAGTCGATGACACTAAACACGTTGATTGCCACAACCGGTTGTAAGAAAGTGCTTGCAACTCGACACGTCTAGGATCTGACCTATAAGATGGTTACATTTTACTGGTTAGTGCCTAACTCGATTTTTATTCAATTCAATTCAATTCAATTTCTTTATTTGCTCGTCAATGGGTTACAACGATCTTAATTTAGGGTTGGACAGCCAATAACTATTAACAACTATTAACATTATGGTTCAATCCAATTTATTGAATTAATTAAAATAAACAAAATTTACTGAACACGCGTGATAATCATAGTGTTATGAGTTAAAGATATTATAATAAATAGATTTATCAACTGGATACTCCTATTCTAAAATCGGAAAATCCGATATTTTCAAACGTATTTTCCGCAGATTACGAGAATTAAGATTACGAGAAAATTTGATCGAAACTATTATTCGAATAAACCCTTTATTTTTGTCTTTGAAAGTAAAACTGACAGGAAATTAATCATTGTTCCATTTTTTAGATTTACTTTTCAAATCAAAATACGCTCGTCACTTTGTGAAAACATATTTAATGCTCATCTTTAAAAATAAACAATCATCTTGTCCCACTTTAGCGAATGCCTAATCTTTTAAATTTTAGGCACCTGTCTCACCGGCGAGCTAGCGATATTATAATGTAAATAACTGTAATTATGAATCATGCTTTCTCGCTACAATGTATACTGACGTATTACACACACGTACACTTCATTTCATTTTTCAAACTTTCAAGATTCATTTTTAAAACTTTGTTTATTCAAAACAAAGGAATGTTATAAGTGTTTCATGTGTGTGTGTGTGTGTAACTCCTAACTTTTGTTTTGTAAGCCGATTTTGATTTCGTTATTTATCTGAAAGCTGACTGGATTGAGAACGTTCTAAGCGATGATCATCGAGGTTTTCTAACCTTATAATTTATCTTCGTAAGTAATTACTCAAACTTTTCGCTTATAGGTAATCCTATTAATATTCTAAACGCGAAAGTTTGTAAAAATGGATGGATGGATGTTTGTTACTCTTTCACGACAGAACGGCTGAACATATCTTGATGAAATTTGGCACAAAGATAGATTATAGTCTAGAATAGCACATAGGATCCTTTTAGCTACATTATACATTTTTATTATTATACAGCTAGTATAACATACAATACAATTTACTGCAATAGATACTATCCCGGCAATACTGGCAATAATTCCGACTGTAGCCCGGCCATCATCAGCCATGCTAGAAATGTATGACAATATGGCCGGGCCACACTCAAATTATTGTCGCAAAATCGCCAAGCCCGTAATGCAGTAAAAACTTGGCCTATCTAGTAGCACTCTTCAAAGTCAAAATGTTTTTATTCAATTTGGGTATCAAAGATACACTTTTTTTATTAACATAAATATAATTACAGTTTCAACTAAACATGCCCTTAAAACCAATGCGGTTTGTCTAGGACAAACAGTTCTCACCCTTAATTAGCTTAAGTATGCCATATTATGCTTATATATAAACACATAAAGAAACAATGATTAATCGTACAAAACAGCTGTTGTAGGTATCGGCTAGTGCCGCTCGTCATGTCTCACCAAGTTCAAGTGTAAGTACCTACTTGTGCAGCCGTCGCGATACAAATGAGGATGCTCTCGTCTAATTATTATTGTTCTTCGTAAGAAAAAAAGTTTTTAGTTTTTGTTTGAATTTTTTTTTATTTAGTTTTTTTTTATATTATAATATATTTTTTAATTAAACCTGGGTCTTAAAACTTATGAACGTCAAAGTTTCGTCTTAGTTAGCTAGCTCGACTCGCTCCTCAACTTGCAGTGAGACAGGTGCCTAAAACCACAGAATAAATAATTACACACCTACTTATACGCTTGCGTCAAACTGACCGACAGCTCTCCAAAGAATGTGGACCGTCCGAAGAAAGTATTTCGCCTTCTTTTGCGTTATTCACTGTCATTAGTGCACGCTTCGCTTGTTCGACCATTAGTCGGTTATTGGCATGATAACCTTGATAAATGAGAAAATAAGTATTTTAACAGGAATAGGAGGCATACAGATATGATGGCTGTCTAGTTGGGAGAAGGCCCGCCTCGCAAGCCAGAGGAGCGGGTTCAAACCCAGCCGACGGCACGCACCAATTAGTTCATTGTGTGAACACATGTGCGTATTGTGTGTCATCTGCTACATGACTGGAGCACGTGTATGGCGACAGGCTCGCCCCTTGTCACATTTGAGACTGAATATCGTCCGGCGTCGTCCGAGTGTTGTATTACACCTCTGCCAGCCCCTTCGGGGGAAAGGCGTGACGATATGTTATGTTATGAGGAGGGTACTCAGAAAATGGCTTGTCCCTCACTTTTCGCCCCGACTAGGGGCCAAGAGGAAAAAAAATTTTTTTTCTACCCCTTTTCTTTAGCACACTAATATTATAAATGCGAAAGCTTTTTGGATGAATGGATATTTGTTACTCAATCACGCCAGAGCGGCTGGACAGATCTGGATGAACTTTGGCTTAGAGATAGATTATAGTCTGGAATACCGAATTTTTAACTGCGGGTATCCAACGCCGAGGGGCGCAGCTAGTGCAAGATACCTTAGAAAATAGATGAAAACTTAAAACTAATATTACTTTTAAAAACTTCTAAGTTAAATGGTTTTAATCTTATATGGTTGTGTTGTCACGGGTACTAAAAGTGTGTGCAAAGTTTTAGAAGAGTGAGTTTAGAACTAAGTAGTTGAAAAGCTGTGCCAAGATTTGAAACAAATTAACTTAGAATACATACGAGTGAAACTATATAAAACTATTTATTAAAAATAGAAGAAATCCTAAAAATTATTTTCCTTTTTAAGTCGCAATCTAGTAAATAGAAGGCAACCTAGAAATTAAATAGATATAATTTTCGGCCATATTGTTTGACACGACAAACTAATAAAAAACCAGCATAGACGGAAATATACAAAAAAAAAAAATGTTTTCGGATTAATTTCATACAAAACATGAGTCGTATAAAAAAAAGTATCAGTTCCAAAAAAACAGTATTGAACGACCGATGACAATTGTTAAAGTGCTTGTTATAGCAAACGCCTATATCTTATAAAAAAATTGAGTAAGATAGGAGCCAAATAAAACCAACATTCAAATAAATGAAACTTGGCAAACTTAGCTCTACGTTGCCAAAAACTAACTTAAAGAAATGCCAACACGAAGTTCTAACCGTTGCGGTACTGTAAATAATTTTAAAATAGGGTTCATGTTCATGTTTTATGTCACATAACTTTAAAAATGTATAAACTACGTAACAGATTAGGAACTAGATTCAGCGTTTATGGTTGTTAAACTAGTTTAAGGTGCTAGCGTTGTTTAAGGTCTACTTCCAAGCCATGCTGTTTGTTTAAATAATTAAAAAAGAATCAATCAAATCGGACTACTCTCTAAAAATTTTGGCGTGATTATCCATAAAAATAAATATACGCGTCGACTTGTAAACCACCTCCGTTTTGTCGGTTAAAATATAATTTAAGTACTTTATTTTATTTTATTCCAATGTTCCTAACACAACCTATTGCAGCATTCGCGTGTAAATCTCAGATTAAACGTTGTCCCAAACGAGACACGAGAACGTAGAAAATTTGAGCTTATAACAGAAAAACAGTTTAGCTTTCACCAAATTTTTTCATACGTATAAAATAAACAAAAACAACGATGTACATGTAACGCAGCAGCAATCACAGGAAAAAAACTTCAACTAAAAAAAGTTTATAAGAAAAATATGAAAGCCAAAAATTATGAGAACCGCCAACGACCCAAAGAAATGAATGTTAAGAATTTCCGATGACACCTTCGACCTACTTGGCACGGGCTCGAATACCGTTCCACATCCTTTATGCAACCTAGAAGTGTTATGCCGGTTTTAGATAAATCATTGTTATGAATAAACAAGATTATGAGAATGAAACGGTTACCATCATTTTATTAATTTATTTTTAATATTAGTCTACTAGACTCTGATCCTCTTATTAATAAATGTTTATAGACTCGGAATATTTATAGTTGGGAGGACGATATCAGGAAAATGGCGGGTCCGATCTGGGGGGCTATTCCTGCGCGTGAGATGAGGTGAGATTTTATCTTGGTCACTCTCACACCTATGACGTTTCAAACGAGAGCAACAAGGACGAAAAAAAGTGAGATGAAAATCCTAAATCTCCGAATAGGACCACTGGACTCGCACAGCAAAGGACAGGGCATACTGGAAATCTTTAGAGGAGGCCTTCGTCGGAGACTCGTTATATTTATAGTTACAGTGATTTGTCTTTTTCTTTCTTTTTTAATTTTTAACTCGGATGAAAAAGACAAAACACTGTAAAATTTTTCCGATCCTATACAGAGTTTATTATTAAGGATGAGAGCTTTACTTCACTTGGCTTTTGCCTGTCATTTTAATTAGGACATCTAGGAAACAGATTCTAATTGTATGTATGTTTATGTATGTCATCTAAATTTCATAAAATTGCAGGCATGTAGTTCATTTCAGTATATTTTTTGAGTTCAAATATGAGCAAAATTGGTCAAGACATTGTGGAAATAATGACGATCACGCCAATCGATCTGAGTTTGAGATTGGAGGCGAATCACGTGTATTACTAGCTGCAGCCTGCGGTATTACTCGCGTTTTAAAAGTAGCCTATGTATCAATCCAGGATATAAACTAACTCCATATCAAATCTCGTCAAAATCCGTCCATCCGTTTGAGTGCGAAGAAGTTACAAGCACGTACACAAACTTTCATGTTCACGTTAACAACTATTTAGAAGACAAAGATGTCTGGAGCCTTCCACTTCCGCCAAGTAGCCACTAGTACATAGATATTACCTAGTTGTAAACAAAAATTTGTGAGATAGTAATTCATTTATTTAAAAAAAATAAAAATAATTCAAAATTCAAATTCAAAATTAATTTATTTCAGGCATGACACCCATAATAGCACACATTGTAATTTTTTTCATATTATATTCGATTTAGTATAATTATAGGTAATGCGTAAAATTAAAAACTGACAACTTCTTATTTATAACAATTAAATAATTATGAATAACTAGCTGCGCCCCGCGGTTTCACCCGCGGTTAAAAAGTATCCTATGTGCTATTCTAGACTATAGTCTATCTCTGTGCCAAATTTCATCCAGATCTGTTCAGCCGTTCTAGCGTGAAAGAGTAACAAACATCCATTCTTACAAACTTTCGCCTTTATAATATTAGTAAGAAGTAAGAAGTAAGATAAGATAATAAAACAATCAATCTTAATATATATAAATAATTATATAAACATGTCAATTACGATTAAAAATTAAATTTTCCGAAACAAGTCGGTCTTCGAGTCTATTATAAAACTTTGACGTTCATACGTGTATCTTTGATACCCAATTGAGTAAAAACATTTTGACTTTGACTTTGATATTGAAACAAACTTGCGAAAACTAACAAATGCTACCTCTTTATAATACTAGTATAGAAGTAGGATTCATTTTTTTTTATTTTACAAAGTTACTTCGTACTCAATCTTCACTCAATGGTTACAAGTTATAACCTTTTTCGTGTCGCGTGATTATGAACACGTCTTAGCAATCAGCCTTCAACAGAAGAAAGTTGTCGACCCTTCACAGGACAAGTTTCGGTTCGCTTTCTTCGGCATTTTAACAGATGACGCCGTATGGGATTTTTATGTTACTTTTATGTCACTTTTATGCTACTTTTATGGGCTTGATACATTTTCTATTCAAATGCGACCCAGTAACATTCATCTTGATGGTTACATCCGATTCAGGATGTAGACTGTAGAATTGAGCAGTAAATCTTAGCGGTGATTTGTGACAATGATTGCTTTTTTGTACGTGTTGTACTACGAGTATTTTATACTTAGTGACTGTTTTAAATTTACTGTTTTATTTTTACTGTTTAAAATACTTCTTATTCATTGTTGTTTTGTTATGTTCGTTCGTTACATTTTAAGTTTTGATCTCCGGAACTATTGGTCCGATTTTAAAGCAATCTTTATTAACCCCCGACGTAAAAACGACGGGATGTTATAAGTTTGACGTGTCTTGTGTGTGTGTGTGTGTATCTGTGGCATCGTAGCTTCGGAACAGATGAACCGATTTGAATTTAGCTTTTTTTTGTTTGAAAGGTGTATAAGTCAAGAGTGTTCTTGGCTATGTTTTATGAAAATCGGGGTTGATGAAAATCAGTGTCGGGGTTTTTAATTTTCGAGGAAATATGATCGCGCGCCGGCTTAGTCGCTGCTCGAGAGAAGTAAAAATCACTCTATCCAAGGCTTAATACTTATATTCGAGCAGCTTATGGGTTAATCATACCAGTATAACGATTTGTTCAGGGTGCTGATGCGGCTGCCTCACTTTTGCAGTGCATCTACGATGTTTGCTGAAGCGCGCACGGACGACTTTCATGCAATAATACGCAAGAAAGTTGCATCCCTACGTCAGCGGGCGCGAGGCAGCAGCAACGGCATCCTGCAAATGATTATTGGTTGCTTGGACTGTCCCATTCAAGACAAATGGATGCATGTAATGATGGGCAAAAAGCTGTAGCTATAGTTTATTTATTTGACATTTTTTATTTTATTTTAAATTTTCATGTAAGTAAATCTAATTTAAATGTATTTAAATTTTAGTAATTGTAATTTTTTTATTTTATTTGGTTATTTTGTGTTTATTAGTTAATTTTGAAATGTGATTTTTTGTTGATATATGTGATGTGTGATTTAATTTCCTTTTGTAATTGTGGACATGCTTTCCGAATTAAAATTATTATTGTTATTATTAATTTATACTTGTGTTAAGTCCGATACATGTCCATTGTAAGTTTTAATGTAAGGCGTGATATCCGGAACTATTGGTCCGATTGAAAACCAATCTTTCTCCATAGTTTTCGCTCAGTGTCTGTGCATTTATCAATTAGTGAATTTTTTAAACCATTCCATTAGGATCAAATATTATCTACATCCTATGTACATACAACCTTCAAACTTCATCTGTTTGTAATAAGTATGATACCCATCAATAAGATAAAATAGTTTCAAGTTTCGAAACACACTAATATTAGGTATATTATATTAGTATAATATGTTTCGTAACTTGAAACGTACGGCAATTGACGTGACGTGACTAATGCAATTTTTTGGATGGATGGATGTTTGTTTCTATATCACGACAGAACGGCCGAACAAATCTAGATTAATTTCGGCACAGAAATAGATTTTAGTACACTTTTTAACTGCGGGTAACTCCACGGGACTAGTAGGTTCCAGTCACAGACCTGAAATTTTTTTTGGTTGGTTCCAGTCGTAGTAAATAAACATAACATAATTACCGTCACACCTTTCCCCTAAGGGGCTGGCAGATGTGTACAACACCCACACTTCGCTGGACGATATTCAGTCCAAAATGTGACAGGGGTGAGTCTGTCGCCATGCACCGGGCTCCAGTTACATAGTAGATTACATTAAATACGCACATATTATGTTCCCAAAAGAACAAATTGATGCGTGCACAAAGGTATTAAATCTTTCGGAGCCATACAAAAATGATTGATGTCCGGAGCACCGTCGAGGTTACTTTCTACGTTAACTACTCAATCAAACTTATCTTGTTCTGAAGTACTATTAGCTCCCAATCGGCGTCCGTTAATCAAACCGGTGTTAAGTCCCGTTTCAACCTCTGAAATCTCTTGGGGCTAATTGGAAAAGTTAGGTCTGGCAGCTATTTGGGGACGAAGTTTTTCTCGTCATAAAAGAACGGATGGTGATGGGCGGTTGAGAGTTTTACGAGTGAATTGTCAAGATACCTTATCTATGATGCCACGGAGAAGTATTTGACCAGCAGGCCTCCCGCTAGAGCGCGCTAGGTAAACTTCAGGTCTGAAGAATTGTTAAATTGTAATAAATTCAGATCTTTTTCAAAGGACAATGGGCACATTGGTCAAAAAAAAAGTTTGCCCGCAGAGTGGACACATGGCGCATTCGGTAGTTTATTTTCATGCACTAAAAAAATTGGTTGCCTGTAAAGTCGGTATACGGGCGAAAGTTTTACGTGACAACGACTTTTTATGTCTGTCTCTCTCGCTCTTAGGCGGGCTAACCTCGCGGGCGTGTCTCTCACTCGCTCTCATTGTGAGCGCATAACGTGAGCGGAGCGTAACGCAGTTTCTTGAAGTGTCACCCGGCAAACCAATTTATAAGACGTTGTCACGTCAAAAAAATACACCACCGGTAAGAATCAACCTACAGAAATCGATATATTTATTTTTTTAAGATAAGTAAAATATGAACATATTATCAGAAATGTTAAGCAAAACCTCCATGGTGACGTCACGAATCACAATGACGTAACAAATCACTGATGTGATGACAGGTAGGTGGATGAATATTATGTAAATGGCTTAAACATTAACTTAAAACATAAAATATGTATTAAGTAACTAACGCATTTCTTTTAGAAGGTTTAATAAATCACAACTACAATACAAAATATCTCCAAAACTGTGAGTTCGAATTCAACGAGATTTAATATGCGAAAACTTATAAACCTTATCTACAAATTGGCTATAGTGCCAACCCTGCGGGCGTTGGGACCAACGTCCATTTATTTTTGCCAATGTCATTTTTTTGTTTTTTTCTTCCATTTTTTTGTGTTGCATGTGTCACTGCTAGTTGTCGTCTCAACTTTATGTGTTGACAGTGCATGTGACTACGTCTCACTGCTAATTGTCATCACACCCACCTAGTTTGCTAAACCCTAATTTAAAACCTCTATTTAAAGTTGTCTGAGAATAATTGAGCAAATACAACGAAGCTTGCAACAATAAAACACGGAGGATGCCCTGCGGCGGTCCCAGACCATGTTTTGTAAATAGCTTCTAAAATTGCTTTGTGGAAGAGAGATTTGTCTAGTAATGTAAAAAAGATTATTTTAAACTTATTATACTTAGCTACATGTTACACGTTAGACTGTTGTACCTAGCGTTTTCGCTGTTTGTTATATAGCATTGCAAATTCGGACGTATCTATTTGTTGTACTTTTTCCTAGTCCCTAGGCACTTATCCATGTTTTCGGATTTATAATAATATTAGTGTGACACCTATATTCTTTTTAAAATAATAATATAATATTCGGGAAACTTGCACATACGGTCGTCCGACCCCAAACTAAACAAAGCTTGTACTATGGCGTTCAGAGACTGATAAACATACATATATATATTTTTCAAATACATACTTGAATTGATAATTAGCACACCCATACATAGAACAAACACATGTTTATCACATGAATGTTTGCCCTGGGTAGGAATCGAGCCCACGCCCCCTAGATGAAGCATGTTCACTACCGACTGAGTCACCGAGGTAGTCGAGAGAGTCGAGTCGAGTCGAGGTACTTTTTTATTCATATTCGAAAATTCCTTTCTTAGCCACTTTTTTAACAAAACATGCATCCACAATTCTTTTAAAGCTATGGTCTATACGACGCACCATAATATTTCCAGTAACCCACACATTATTATGTAAATACAAACCCCCAATTCGAACCAAATTTCCTTAATATTTATATAAGAATGTCTGGTTAAACCTTTCCATGAATATCAAAAACCGCATTAGCCTGCTGCAATGCCGTCACGTGAAAATCTCTCCAATTTCGGGTGGAATTACCCCACATTATGCGGATACACACCACGGAAGCGTGATTCGAATAAAAACGAAAACTCTAAGACGCGGGCCAGACAGAAAAGTCGTCGGACGAGTGCGAGACACGGACGGGGTGGAGACGTGATACCTTCATATGGAAGCGTCTTTAAGGCCCTGCGCCATCTGCGCTTGCCTAATGCTCGGTGCGCTGTCGAGGCTTCAGTGGCCAACAGCATAGAGTCATTTAAATAAAAGTGTCACGTCCGCGTCGCGTCCGCGCGCCTTCTTCTTTGTATGCATTGCGTCGCATATCCTAATCATAACTAACTAATATCATAAATGCGAAAGTGAGTTTGTTTGTTTGTAACGCTTTTACGTCTCAACTACTCAACAGATCGTCTTGAAATTTAGCATACAAGTTGTCTGGGGTACAGAAAAGGACATAGGGTACTTTTTATCCCGAAAATATTAATCGTTCCTGTGGGACCGGGGGTGAAACCGCGGGGAGCAGTTTGCAAAATGACAAAGAAAAATTATCTAGTCTCCATACAAAAAAAAACCAATCACGTGATTAGTTTTGTATGAAGAATTGAAGACTTAGTTTTTTTTCTTGAATTTTTCAAACTTTTCTTTTCAAAGTTGATCATATTGACGGGTAGAACGAGTAGACGAAACCCTTGAGTATTTACTATAACTAAAACCAGCACCTAGTATGGATAGATAGATAGATTTGTACATAAATACATAAATAAATAAATTTGGGACACTTCCACACACGGTCGCCTGACCCCAAACTAAGCAAAGCTTGTACTATGGCTGCCAGGGACTGATATACATACTTAGAAATTTTTAAATACATACTTAAATACATATTAACACCCAGACATAGAACAAACACAAATGTTCATCACATAAATGTTTGCCCTAGATAGATAGATATAAGGGATGCCACTGTGTCTTGTCCGTATCTTGTCTTCGTCTTACGTCTTTTCTGTCTGACTTGCCGGTAAGGTCGAAACCTTAGTGGCAGATGGTTTGACAAATGCTTAAGGCTCAGATAAAATGGAAATGACTACTCACAGGATTAGAGCTAAGCAAGTTATTGTGGCTACTACTATTACTATTCTATGCCCCATGACTAAAAAAACACGGTCCAGCATTTTGAGTAAACACGTGATGACGTAACACGTCATCCGTTTCTTTTGAACTATTTGTAAATGACTTACTTTGATCTTGTTTATGCATCGATTGACGTCACTACGTGTTGGCCACGTGACCGGAATGTGACTCTACCTGGCGGAGTAAATTATTATACCATGCTATGCCCTACTAGGATTACGCTTATGGCTACTTGCTCAAGCTCATAAAGCTCAGGTGTCTTTTTACCTAATATAAGCAAAGATTTTCATTTTATTATATCTTCTTCTGATTTTTTTCTCGACAAAAGTATTTTTATTGTAGGATGGTACAAATCGCTCCTTTATACCCTTCAAAGTTGCCACAATTTAGAAATTATGACTTAAAACTCCAGCAACCCCCTTAATATCCCAACATTAAAAGAAGAAATTGTCAATAACTGTAGATAATTAAGCATACATTTTGGGTAAAACAGCGATTTATATGTACATACTACGTACTAGGTTTCATCATCTGAACACAAACTTTCGTCTACTCCAGTGCACTGAAATACTTGCACCTTGCATTAGTGTGGTCCCGATACGTCGGAAACGTTTCCGTTTCCGTTCCGTTTGGATTTAAAAAAAATTAAACCTAAATTATTCGAATCTCTGTCATATTCATAAGTTTTTAAACGTGATTAATTCTTCCGGTCGGATTTTTACTTGATTCCCTATTATTGTTTGGATCAGCTCCTGTAGTACGTAGTAGATTAGTTTCCTTGGAGTAAAATAAATAAATGCTGCTGCATGCATTCACTCGCACAGTACTACAGTAAATAGAGTATAGGGATTCGTAATCGTAACTGATGATCACCGATGCGAGTCGACCAGTCCTCGGATGGGTGACCACGGGTAGCATTTACAACTGAGTACTACTATGGTTCGGATGACACGTTAAATTGTAGGCCCTGCTTGTTTATTCTATAACTGCTAAGCCGTGTCAAAGGCCGCCAGGTGGCCTAAAATATCCTCTAGCCTCTAGCTAAGTTACACTGCTTCCAAGCGATTCAATTTCTTCTTCTTAGCTGCTGATTGAACGAATTGACAATAACATCACGTGACTTTGCTAGTGGTCGTTAGTTGACCTATCAGCCGCTAACGTTTGAGTACTAGACTAGACTAAACGAATGTGACTTGACCAGAGGCTGACCACTCGGCCTATACGAACCTACAAACTTACATGAGTAATGCATAAAAGCGATGATGGCGTAGTTGGAGAAGGCCTGACTCTCAAGCCAGAGGGAGCGGGACCCAGCCGGTGGCACGCACCAATTTGTTCATATTGTGAACATATATGCGTATTGTACGTCATCTACTACATGACGGGAGCCCGGTGTATGGCAACAGGCTCGCCCCCTATCACATTTGAGACGGAATATCGTTCTGCAAAGTGTAGGTGTTGTATTACACCTCTGCCAGCCCCCTCGGGGGAAAGGCGTGACAATATGTTATGTTATAACTATCTGTATATCAAACCTTTCTTCAACTTCTCCCTTCTATTGTCCTATTTGTTATGGTATTCAGTACATTCTTATGTTATTCTCTCAAATATTTACAAGCTATTTACATTACTGACAACAAACAAACACGGCTAAGTATATCGCAATCTTCCCAAAGCGTCGCGTTGCGGGGTAATCTCCCCAATTCCCATACAGATTACCCCACAGAATGTCGAGAATTTAATTTACAGAGATACAACGCTAGTGTAAACAGTGTAAACAGAGATACAACGCTAGTGTAAACAACACCAACAACAACAGCGATGTAAGTGTGTAGTGTGCACGGCTATGGAGTATGAGGATTTAATTAGCATTGGGGATGATTCGATTCCCTTGTTTTTTCCTACGCATCACTTTTATAATAATCATAATTACATCACATTTTTAATAAGGTGCAAGTATATTACATGTACCTACTTCATTATAAGTAGAAAATATAAAGTTCTTTTTTGATTGTATTTTTCCACCTTTGCTACGGTTATATACAGGGTGGCGCTATATAACGTGGATTTATTAAGTATAGGCTGAAAAAATAAATACAAAAGGTATCATCATCATCATCATCATTATCAGCCCGTATTGACCCACTGCTGGGTATAGGCCTCCTCCGCCCCGCGCCATTGGTCCTTTTCCTGTGCCAATCTCATCCACGCATGACCCGCGATGGGTCTGATGTCGTCGACCCATCGTGAAAGGTATACAAAAAAGGTATACAAAAGGTATAGTTGAAATAAAATATAGGATGATTAGACAATTAGATGTTGTTTATTTTTTTTAAATAACATCATCTAAAATCCCTTTCGAAGACAGCACTCCTCTAAACGCGAACGCAGATTTGTGAAAACTTTTGTCAATGAATCTGGGGTGATAGCTGCTATTTCCCCACGAATATTTTCCTTTAGCTGACTGATGTTCCTCGGATTGTTGCCGATATTAAAAAGATGTAGGTATGAAATAATATTATTATTCTTACCATTATTTTATACTAGCTGCGCCCCGCGGTTTCACCTGCGGTTTAAAAAGTATCCTATGTGCTATTCTAGACCATATTGTATCTCCGTGCCACATTTCATCCAGATCTGTTTAGCCGTTCTGGCGTGAAAGAGTAACAAACATCCATCCATCCGTCCATCCATTCTTACAAACTTTCGCGTTTATAATATCAGTAGGACAAACCAACCGCGATACAGATGACAAGAAAAGAGTTCAATGGGAGCTACTCCTCTGGCGTATTGTCTGCTCACTGGTAGGAGCGCGGGGAGATTATTCCTAATCTCGATAAGGTCGGCAGTTGCGCCGGATTCAGATCGTTAATACCGGTGTTGGGTATTCTATGAGGTCTGGCAGGATGGGACGGGAACTGGGTTACCAGTACTTTAACTCAAATACGATCAATCTTTGCATGTCGCGGCGCGGGCTTTATGCCAACATTAACAGGGTGAAACCACTTTGAGTGTGACCTATCGAAATATATTTGATCGAAAAGGGTGACCAGTACTTTTCGGAAGATATAAAAAGTTGGATAAGTAACTTTTTTGTGCTCTACCAGCCAGCCGTAGGCGAAAAATGCGAAAGTTTGAATGGATGGAGGTATGATAGATAGATAAACACTTAATTGTTCACACCAGAAATAACAAAACAACAGAACAAAAAAACTAGAGCTGTAGTGTAATAACTGTCGGCCTTATCACTAAGAACGATCTCTTCCAGGCAACCTTAGGTAGGTATGGATGTTTGTTACTTAATCACGCCAGAATGGCTGAACTGAGCTAAATAAAATTTTCCACAAAAATAGATTATAGTCCGTAATAGTACATAGGATATTTTAGTATCTACTCCATCGCTCGCTCATTTCAACATCTTTGAAGTTTACGAGTTTCCACACGTATCGTTGTGCTTTGCAGGAAAACGTCAAAGTTGTTGATGTTCTCCGAAAAGTGAAATTGGCTAATTTGGTAGAAAATAAACTTTTTACAATACAATGACACTTGACACAATTGACAGCGCAAAAAGAAAGTACAAACAAACACATTAGACTTAGACACAAAAGGCGGTCTTGATAAAAGGTTACGAGTATATGCCTGATCCAAAAAAACAAGGCATTCGGCAAACACGTAATGACGTCATGGTAATCCGTCTCTTTCGAATTTGTTGTAAATCACTTATTTCAGTCCTGCTTAAGCATCGATTGACGTCACTACGTGTTTTTAAACGCTATACCTGGCGGAGTATATTATTTTATCATCTGTATCTACCAATGGGCTACAGTATATCTGTATGCTTCTTCTTCTTAGGGCGAGATTCACAGACCGCACTTCGACTTTACTTTGATGGGAAGTTCAACTTTCTGGGCGAGATTCTTGAACTTTCCATGAAAGTGAAGTTAGCGTGCGATCTATGAATCTCGCCCTTAGTCGTGCACTCTTGGCAGAGTGGTCGTGGTTGCGTGGGTGGTACAAAGCTCTTCGCTGTCTTCGTTCCTCCTCAGCGCTACCGCTCTCTCGCAACGCTTCTCCATTTCGGGCGGTTGGTTGCATTGCAAACACACTACACTATGATGGTCTGCGTGGCATTTTTACAAAGTCGGTCCAGCAAGTTGGTGACCGACCAGGGTCTTACTTGCCTTTTACTGGGCCCTAGGGGCCTACCATAGTATCTTATTGACATGGTGGCTACGTTTTGATTTCGACGCTGCGCGACCATAAACCATGGACTATGGACCTTATTACGCGGCGATACGATTCGCAGTCGTGCAGCCTCGGAAACAAACCGTAACCATCATGACAGAATGTCATGGTAGGCCCTCTGTACTATAAGCCTTTCTATCGAGTTGATGTTTCTGGAGATATTGCCAAAGAACTTCAGTATTCGCATCTGACAATCGACGATAGCCTATCTTGTATTATATATATCCATCCTAAGTACGTATAAAGCTATTTAGTTGGCACAAGATACTTAACATCCCATTTTGAATCCAGACACGCCTTTTCCCCGTTTTCATGAACCAGCTCCCAGTCCCGAATAGTAAGCGTGCAAGCCAGATGTGAGGTTAATATCATGGAGATAGACCAATGTAACTAATTCTATTTACTACTTTATGACTACTTAATATAATTCTTCCTTTCTCCTTCGTTACTATAAAATTGAAAGTAACTTTGTCTGTCTGTCTGTTTTTAGGCTTCTCACGGCTACACGGCTGAATGGATCTTGATGATATTTGATGATTAGTTACAGTATTTCACGAGGAAGGTTTTTGGATACGATTTCCTGAATAAACGTGAACGAAGTCGCGGGTAACAGCTAGTAAGGGTATAAAGTTTTATAAGTTTGGATAGCCAATAGCCAGGTTCAAAATTCATCAATATTTTCCTCCCGGACGACAACTCGTAAAGTCATGAAGTCTTATACTCGTAGTATTATCATGAAGTGTTTATAGTCGTCAGCTGCAGATCTGTAGCTGTGTTTAGCAGCGGTAGCCTCACAAATACGTAAAAAAATATTTTAAGCCATTTCCTCCCGATTGAAAATTTGTCAAGTTATACCTCATCCAATATCTTAAACTAGCCGCATCCCGCGGTTTCACCCGTGGTTAAAAAGTATCCTATGTGCTATTGTAGACTATTACGAGTATCTATCTCTGTGCCAAATTACATCCAGATCTGTTCAGCCGTTCTGGCGTGAAAGAGTAACAAACATCCATCCATCAATTCTTACAAACTTTCGCGTTTATAATATCAGTAGGATTATAGCTCTTAAGATTACGTGTAGCCGCAACGCGCTAAGAGCAAATTACATCGCTTCTCTTCTTTAATATTTCACAGCAGAAAACTAAAACTATCATACAACCCCCAAAATAAAGATATTAATATGAAAAAATAAAAAAGTTCTATTTCACACCAAAAATTAACAAATGTCATACTATATTTTTATTTAATAAACTATATTTTACGGTTGTTAATTTTTTTTAATTAGCGTGAACCCCTCATTTGAGGGTGAAGGCCTCCACCAAAGATGTCCAGCCGTCCCTTCAATATCGTCAGCCCATCTGCTTCTAGGTCTTCCTCTTTTTCTATTTCCCTGGGGCCCTGGCCATGACGTCAGCCGAGAAGTCCATCTATCGTCGCTCATTCTTGCCAAAATAAAGATAAATAACTTAAAAGCTTATGTTTTATTAATAAAACCCCATAAGTTTCACCAAATCGCGGTACAAATGCGTTCCGCGTAGCGTTAAATGGATTATTACTCGGAGTTCATTTACCGTGGCGAGCCATTGACACGGAAACCCATTGCGGTTGACTTATGACGGCTAATGGCCACGCCGACTTGATAAAACACATTGATTCAATTCTACTCGTATTTGCAGGGTTAGGTACAAACCTAAACGATGGTTCCTGAATATCCCATTGTACTCAATTTGTTATGAGCTAGCTAACCCGCGGATGCGCCCACGGTCAAACATAAAAAAGCCTAGTTGGGAGAAGACCTGCCTCTCAAGCCAGAGGGAGACGGCACGCACCAATTTGTTCATTGTGTGAGTATAATTATGTGCGTATTGTATGTCATCTGCTACATGACTGGAGCCCGGTGTATGGCGACAGGCTCGCCCCCTGTCACATTTGGGACTGAATATCATCCTGTGAAGTGTGGGTGTTGTATTACACCTCTGCCAGCCCCCTCGGGGAAAGGTGTGACATTATGGAATGTATTGAAATGAACTACTTGTCTGAAAGAAAATCTTCAAGATTGGATTAACAAAGTCTATAGCAAGTTATACCAGTACACTTTTGGACCTTCGCTTGACTCGGTCAAATATTGTCAAAAATACTAAACTAGACTCATATTTAGTCGAATCACAATCCTAGGTGCAGAGTTTTACCAGACTTTATATAAAGCGCAATTTTGCATCGTCCTGTGCTCGTTAGCATAGGCGTACCCACGCTGGGGCAAAGTGGGGCATCTGCCCCGCCCTGGTCCTTAACTTGAAGCTCAAGTTAGAGACCAGGGCTTTAAGTTTTTCAAGTATTTTTTTTAGTGACTTTAGACCACAGGCTTACGTCAGCCCCATCGTAAGCTTACATATTTTAACACTAAACTAATTAAATAATCACATTTATAATTAATTTTCAAGTTAAAAAAGTAAATAGTTGCGGTCAACAATCATAGAAAACCGGCTTGTTGCCTACTGCATGATGAATGTGCATAAGAAGGAGGTTTTGGAAGCACAAAATTAATTGAAAACGACATTATAACTGGATTTAGACAGAACGCTTGCTGTTTATTTTATATTTTTGAAATGTAAAGATCAGTAAGTAAAAAACATTTTTAAATTCCTACTACGTACTTATATGTCTGTCAAACACACTCCTCTGGCCCACCTCTAAAATTCTGAGTACGCCCATGCTCGTTAGCAACACAGTACTCTATATTTTGAACAGGATTTTCATGCATGCGCGACCTACTAGTTTTATCATCGTTGCCAGCCCCATAATCCCCGTGAAAGCAGATGTAATGAGAATTTAATGTCACAGAAAATAATGACTTATTTTACGATAAGAAACAGACAATCAAGAATGGTTTTTATACACAATAATAATATACTGCCCGGAAAATTGTTTCCCCATATGCACAGAGAATGCAGTAGAGCCAGTCAAGCTTTTTTTAAAATTTTTTTTTTTTGCTTACAGTTGATCTTGAATTATTAATTATTTATTCTGTGGTAAGCCCGGAAATATATTAAACAGTTTTTAACGAATAGTACTAAAGGCAAGATTGACTGCTAAATCCATTTTTCATTTAGTTACAAAAAAAAATATTACAGTACATAATTCGGTGGGATGAATTAGGAATACCGATTTAGGATGAGTTGAGATAATAATAAAAAAAGATGAATAAGGAACATCCCTACAAGCAGAACAAAGATATAACACACATACAAAAGCAGACTTTATATAGTTATTTAAATGCATTCTTTTTACAAAACTACAAAGTTTATTATTGCGCTTTGTCTTACTGCTACATTACACTGTTACCAATATGTAGCATTTTGACTCAAATATTTAAAGCAAAACCTACTCTAACCACCAGCTACAAGGTCGGTACTAGCATACATAAAACCCATAAAGTAGCAAATCTTTTATGACACAACGACGCAGCAATTGTATTTAATGACCCTACTGTAATGGGTGCTTGTGTGAGTAGTTAATCCGTGTTATTGCCATTTTTATTATTTTGACTCTTGAGGTAGGCGTGATTGGGCATATTTTCATTTGTTGCCTTTAGCCCATATGGTTGACCAAGCGAATAAAAGGTCTCAAAGTTACTGGGACAACTCGGCACTTGTATGCATATGTGATGACATACATGTATGTAAGTTGTTATAGGGTTAATTTTAATTAACTTACCAAAAAAAAGCTTTTTTGAGATAAAAGATTTTGAACTATTATTATTTTGTATAAAAAGCTATACATAATATTTAGCCCTCTCTCTTAATCCTCGATCGGGGAAGTTTCTCGCCCAGCGTATCTCCCTGGCGATACAGCGGGGAAATGCCGTCAGTTTAATGGACACTTTTAGAAGAGGCGTTCGGGATGGGAACTGAAATTTGAGTGACTAAACTACATTGTATTGTATTGTATTGTATTTAATTTAATGTTTTGACATATTTAACTATTTTTACTAAACTAAACTGTAAAATGACTTTAATAAATTATTTATAAAATTGACATAATTATCAATTATTATTGTTCGGACATTCATTTTTAATTGTAAATATACAACTGTGACGTGTAACTATAAGAGTCATCAATAAGTTCTAAATAATGAGTTTCTCTCCGTTAAAATTAACATTAATAACAAGCTTATTTAAAAAACTGTCTCCCAAAAAAAAAATTAAGAAAAATTACTTTAGTTGTTGTTGATAAATTTAAAACAACTAATGTAAAAATTACTTTACATTAGTTGCTTTGGTTTTAGGTAAGTATGCATACCTGTAAGCGTTGATAGCCTAGTTGAAAAATGCCTGCCTCTTAAGCCAGAGGAAGTGGGTTCGAACTCAGCCGACGGCATGCACCAATTTGTTCATTGTGTGAACATATGTACGTATTGTATGTCATCTGCTACATGACTGGAGCCCGGTCTATGGCGACAGGCTCGCCCCCTGTCACATTTGGGATATATATAACAATAACAATAGTCGTGTTTCGGGATGTAGTCCGGTGTAACCGTTCCGAAGACGGGTCTGAGCAGTAGCGCACTTGTAGCGCCTCACTCAACTGCCGTCTTTGTACTTCTTCACTCTACAAAACTTCAAGGCTAGAGTGAATAAGTACCTTATAGGTCGTCGTGCTCCATCTTAGACCACAACGTCGCTTAACATCGGCGAGTTGGTGGTCAAACGCCGACCTATTCATCTTAATATATATAAATCTCGTGTCACAATGTTTGTCCTCAATAAACTCCTAAACCACTTAACCGATTATAATAAAATTCGCACACCATGTGCAGTTCGATCCAACTTGAGAGATAGGATAGTTTAAATATATATATATATATATATATATATAAATAATAAACGCGAACGAAGTCGCGGGGTGACAGCTAGTTTATTTATAAAAAAAAAAAATATCGTCCGGCGGAATGTATAATATAATGTATCTAAAATGTATATGTATCTACAATAAAAGTTGTTAACTTTGACGTATAGAACAACACCCTTAACTATTACTACACCAAAAACCAACACCCTGTATGTTTGTCCCTAGACTCAGTGACTTCCGCTTAGTTCCAACAAAATAGTGTTGCGATAAGTACGATTAAATAACTACGAATACATGAATCCATTCGATAAGTAAAGAGGTTACTGCTAGTGTGGATTTTATTCCTTTTTTACTACGTCTCTCGCAAGACAAACATGCTTTACGAGCTTAAGGGGAAGATGAACGCTCGTCAGCTATCTCTAACACAAATGTCAGATTTAAAATCACTGAGTTCGAAAAAAAATCCTACTAACATTATAAACGTGAAAGTTTGTAAGAATGGATGGATGTTTGTTACTCTTTAACCGCAGAACGGCTGAACAGATCTGGATGAAATTTGGCACAGAGATAGATTATAATCTAGAATAGCACATAGTATACTTTTTAACCGCGGGTGAAACCGCGAAAGCGAGGAATAAATAAATAACAGATAGGTAAGTTGAACAAATATTATTCATAATAGCATAGTAATAGCCAATGTTTTAAAGTTTTTGTTTTGATATCTTTTGATGCATGAAAAAAACCTTCTTTTTTACCCGACTGCGCAAGAAGGAAGGCTATGCTTTTTCCAGTGTATGTGTGGAAATGTACTTATGAGGTTTTTTTTGGTACGCCCTACAGTCTAAACAGCTTGATGGATTTCGACATGTGGGGTGTCATTTGAACCGTCTTGATAGTGACATAGGGTACAATGTTTTGCAGCCGGGTTTTTTGTAATGTTACTTGTTTGTAATGTTGTTTTTGTTTCAAAACCTAATGCGTGTGTTTGTGGTGTGAACAATAAAGAGTTTATCTATCTATCTACCTATCTAATGCCAGAATGAAAGATATAATTTTACAGACCAAAGCAAACGAAGGCCAACGATATGATGCGTCTCGTGTTTTTGTATTGAAATGAAACGAGACGCTGCGTTTTCTTTGGCATTCGTTGGCTCGGTGTGTTGTGTACCCAGCATTATTAGATATTTTTAATGCCAATCAGTGATTTTGTCTATTAAAAAAAACAAATGGACGAAATAGATGTTAACGCTCAACTTCCCCTTAATACGATAGTTTCCTAAACGATGCTTCTTCTATAAAAAAATTTCTTCTAGATATAGATATATTACAAATAAGTAAACTTACTTCATTACAACCCAGTCGACCAAAAAATAACTTATTTGTTGAAGTCCTAACTAATATTAGATACAAATGGCAAAGCGAGTTTGTTCGTTTGTTTGTTTGTTTGTTACACTTTCACGGTTTTGCCAACTACAATACAATACATCTTTATTGCACACCAAAAATACAAAGTAAAACAAACATATATTAAAAAATTAAACAATAAAATATCATTCGGCAGTACAAGGGCGGCCTTATCGCCTAAAGCCTACTTAATTACTGAATTACTTAATTAATCATTATGAAATTTTGCATATACAGTCTGAAAGACAAGAAAGGACATAGGGTTCCATTCATCCCGATAAAAATAACGATTCCTGTGAGCTGAAGCTAAAATTGAGGAATAGAAGGATGTTTATTACTCAACCACGACAGAACGGCTGCTCAGATCTGGATGAAATTTGACGCAGATATAGATTATAGTCCGGAATATCAGATAGGCTACTTTC
This sequence comes from Peribatodes rhomboidaria, assembly GCA_911728515.1. NCBI lineage: Eukaryota > Metazoa > Arthropoda > Insecta > Lepidoptera > Geometridae > Peribatodes > Peribatodes rhomboidaria. Next base: position 9,585,408 of record OU452190.1, read on the forward strand.
TAACCGCGAGTAACATTATGGGGCGTAGCTAGTAAATTTATAATAACATACACATAACATTACATACACATATTTAGGATATATCTAATGTAAATGGTGATTTGTCCCAGTAAACTCAAAGACATTAGATTTGCTCGACTAATTTTGGAGTATTTTAGTTCAGTTTAGTTTTTACAAAATAGGCCTTCGTTTGACCACCAACATGCCTGATGATAAGCAGTGATGCGGCCTACGATGGAGCACGCTTGCCTAGAAGAAACCGATTCACTCGAGACTTGAAGACACCCAGATTATAACTGTCAGGGAACACACACTCTGGCAGAGTATTCCACACTCTAGCGGTCCGTATAAGAAAAGAGGAACCAAAGTGTTTCGTGCGTGTTGTATGTCGACCTTATAACGATGCAGCTTTTTTTTGGACTAAGCCTAGATTAAGTCACATTATTAAATTTATTTTATTTATTTATAGCACTTTAGTTACGTATTCTAAATACGGGTAACAAAGTAAACGTGTTTAAATCACGTCGCAGTGAAAGTGAAATTTCGTTATCGAAAATGAAAGTCGAGCAAATTGATGTTTTTTCCGTCGTATTTTACGGATATGTAATCTTTGATATTTAGGTACGAGCTACTAAAAATAATAGAGATGACAACTAGCGAAGGTAAGGAAATACTTGGGACTAACCAAATATACTTGCATAATAATACTTTAGATGAATTACATACTTACTTTAAAAAAGTATTGAGAGTCCATGTAGGTAGGTAATAGGTATGATGTAAACAGATGAAAGACAAACAGACGGATGGACGTTCCTTTTTTACCTAGGAAAAATCCTTAGGGCCCTGGAAGCGGACGGGTAGTTATGTGAGAATACCGTCGCTGGCGGCCTACCCTCTAAAAACCCAAAAGTTTTCCACCTCAGCGCTAAATGTCATGTCAGGGCAATATACGGAAATGCTTAAGCACACTGCCGCGGCCCTGATCGCGCTAGCTCCGGGTCAACTCTTCTTCTTGATGACGATGTATCGGAACACGAGACACATTGTCATCGACCATCTCCACTACACCTCAGGGACCAACTCAGCCAGTTGCCGCCAAACGTCACCCGTGTCCAGAGGCCTATGGTCCCCATGCGACAGGTTCTTAGACAGACGGCGCCAGCCCCTTCGGGCACCTCCTCGAGCTAGCACTCTCTCCCTCTCGATGACGATGTGTGTCCCAATCTATTCTAGGTCTCGCGGAAGCGTGCAAAAGCGTCCCCGTAGCCCCGACATTTAAAGCCAAGATTGGACACCCCAGAGTTTTTAGAGGGTAGGTCGTCAGTGGCGGAACTCCCACCCTGCCAGCCCTTAAGGTGGAGGTGGAATCCATAAATAATTTTCCCTAGGTTAAAAAAAGGTTCAAACTGACACCTAACAATAGACGCTATAAGCTTGTGTACAAATCTTAATAATACAACTATGAACAAAATCAATTCACACACAAAAGAGTCACTCACTCCTCACTCACCTCACACAAAAGCCTGATCCCTATTTAGAACAATAGCTAATGACGCACCTATTTGCTCCAAATCTCGAGGACGTGTGTCATTTGAAGGGTTTTGTCCTCAGATTGTCCTCAGGTGAAGTATTTTACGGGAATTTTCACATTACTACGGGTAATCGAGCTGTTACAAAGGCGATTTTCCCTTATTTAAATTCAGGGTTTAGCTGAATTCGGGTTGGGAATGGCCATTTCGTATTTTACAGAGCGAAGTTTAATATATCTACCTACGTATACATATCTATGCAAGTGCCTATTTATAAATGTGAAACTTGTGAAAGGCTGTATGTTTGAATATTTGTTATTCAGTCAGGCTGAAATGGCTGAGCGGATCTAAATTAAATTTGATAGGGTAGTAGTCTAAAAATATCCTAACCCCCCATTCTGACGCGTGGGATGTTATCTTGGTCACTCTCGCTCCAATGACTTTTCAAACGAGAGAGACAATGACAAGAAAATATGTTACGCGTAAGAAATGGACCCCAGCAGTACGTACACACGTACATTGGAACACACAGGTGACTTTTTATCTTTTTTTATTTATTTTTCAATGTTTAGTTTTAACTTCATTTTTATTTGGTGTCCTAGTTATTTTTAAAGGTGTATTATAATGTAAAAATTCTTGTTGTCACATAATAACTATAGTACCTGGATGACCGAGCTTTGCTCGGTATTTTTTCTTTTTTTAATTGTGTTTTTTGAAAAATAACCAATTGATTTTAGTCCAACCTCAAAGCAAACACTCATTGACTTCGTGTTACTTAACAACGCCATCTGCTGTTGTGTCGTTAAAGCAATTAGTTGCTCACAAAAAATAGTATTATTATTCGCCAATAGATGTCAGGAAGAGTCATATTTTTCAATTGAGACTACTCAAACGCCTCCTTTTTGTTATTTTTCTTCCAAGTTTATGTTTAAGTTGATTATCAATAAAACACGAATAAAATGACATTTTCTAAAAATGATTCCTAGCTAGATCGATTTATCGCCCCTGAAACCCCCTATATACTAAATTGTATGAAAATCGTTGGAGCCGATTCCGAGATTCCAATTATATATATTCAAGAATTGCTCATTTAAAGATATAAGATAAGATATTTTGAACAAGTAACATTACTAAAGAAAAAAAAAACCAGTCGCGAAAATGTTGTTTCCAATGTCACTTCCACTATCAAGACAATTTAAATGACACCTCACATTTCGAAATCCATCAAGCTGTTTAGGTTATGGGGCGTGCCAAAAAATCCTCATACATACATACACTCAAAAACTAAAACCCTCCTTCTTGCGCAGTCGGGTAGAAAGTTAACGGTTTCTATAGAATAGCAGGTGAAACCGCGAAACGCAGCTAGTACTACACTAAAACGACTATATTATAGTAAAAACAAATTCTACGTTGACTGTACCTTAGATATGCAATGCAATAAAATTCCAACATCAAGGCTTCAGACGATCCAGTCGATCTTCGGATGGGTGGGCACAAACGCAATGGAATTTACAATTGAGCGCTATTGAATGCTTGATATTATTTTTAGGGCTATTTTTAGTTTCTTCTTGTCGTTATGTCTGTCTTTCCGTCTATATTTCACTATAATAAGTACTTTCTCGAACAACTCTTCATCTAAGACATTTAGCAACACTAGGAACCCGCCCCGACTTCACACAGCTATAAACCTTCTTAAAAATGTATCTAACTCATGGTGAAAACTGCATCAAATCTATTGCGTGGATTAGGAGGAGCTGGCGGATTTTCAGACAGACAGAAGGACTGGCAGGTGCGGAAAGCTTTTGTTTTATCATAGAGATTATCCTAATTAGGCTAGATGGTAATTAAATTAAAACGCGCCTTCACTAAACTCTCCCAAAAACAACAAACAGAATGATGGTGAGGACAGAACCAGCGTGAATAATTAGTAAGCAGAAAAACAAATGCATGTTCCATTAAAGCACAATGTTCAGGGCTCATTTACTTTCACGCTCGACTTTCCTCTGAGACAAAATAAAGCAGCAATTTCAGGAAAATACTTAATTAAACTTTTGAAATACTTCATGCGCAACAAAATTAGTCTATTGATTAAACTATTGCCAAGCTGGGTTGTTTATCCGTCCGGTCGCACATCACACTAATCTCATCTCAGTCCGTCATCTCATCATCTCATCCTTCTATTGCATCTTACTATCTCATCTCACTACCTCACCTTACTTTCTCATCTCACTATTACATCTCACTTTCTCATCTCATTATCTCATCTCACTTTATCATCTTACTGTCTCATCTTATTATCTCATATCACTATCCTCATCTCTCTATCTTATCTCACCACCTCATCTCACTATCTCATGTCACTGCATCTCACTAATATTATAAATGAGAAAGTTTGGATGGATATGGATGTTTGTTACTTAATCACGCGATAACAAAACGGAAGAACAAATCTGGATGAAAATTGGCATAGGGATAGATAATAGTCTAGAATAGCACATAGAGTACGTACGTAACTTTGTATATAATAATAACAAACGCAACACCGCGGTAACACCGCGAATATTTAAATATTTATATGATATTTTTTGGAGTTCCCGATTATAATGAAATCACACGAATATTCATACCTAGGTACCTACTTAAAGTTCTTCTATTATTCTTGTTTGCTTACCAATCAATCAAATGAATAAACTCCTGGAAACAAAAGGTCCTGGAAACAAAATATTGTTCTTCAATTTCAAATGCAAATACTCACACTGTAGTGACAACCTAAAGTAGGTCTTAGAATCTCAGCATCTTTCATTACAGAATACTGCCATTGATCCCAGTATTCCCAATCTTTCCCTGGCAGCTGCCAGCTCGCGCAGATTGGATTGCATAAGATCATTCCGCGCCCTAGCCCAGACTCTCCCTTTCCGAACAAGGCGATCGAGTAATTGTTTAAAATGATTTTCTTTTTTCGGTTTCTTTGTATTTACCTTCCCTAGTGAGCGACCAGACCAGTAAGGCCAGCGACAATCGCCCGACCACAGACCAGTACCGACCAGACCGCGACGGTCGAGCGACGACTTTTTAAAGTTTTTTCTTCGATTCCGAAGAGAGAATAAAATTAAATATAAAAATACATCAGACATCAAGTCTGATGTCTTTTTCATTTCTGATGTATCTTTAGATGCCACTTCAGACCGCCGCGACGGGAAAACTGCGCTACCATCTGCTATTGTCGCGTGCGGAATGATACCTTTAAGGCTTTTACGATGATACCTTGTCGGAGAAGGCCCGCCTCTCGATTCAGAAGCACCGGGTTCGGGCCCAGCCAAAGGCACGCACCAATTTGTTCATTGTGTGAATATAGCGTATTTAATCTGCTAATATAGAACTGGAGCCCGGTGTATAGCGACAGGCTTGCCTCCTGTCACATTTGGGACTGAATATCGTCTGGCGAAGTATCGGTGTTGTACACCTATGACGCCCCTTCGGGAGAAAGGCGTGACAATATGTATGTCTGTATATACATGTATTTATCAAAGTTATGAGGTAAAGTTTCGAGCAAAGCGTCAATGACGCGGCCAGTACAGCGACACTGATGCTGCTTTAAGTGTTGCGACGTGTGTGACGTCGAAGCAATTTTGAATGGCAACAAGAGACGTCAGTCGCATCAAACAGGAAACAAAATGAACACTCAACAGATGCTATTTTATGAAATTTAATTAAACATAACCTCAAATACATGTGAGTAGCGGCGGCAGAAACTATTGATGCGGTGTGACACTCCGCTTAAAAGAATGACCTCCCATACATTTGCATAGCAACAGTCTGTTCATCATAAAAGTCCCTTAGCCACAGTATTGCCTCTCACTCTGGCAGCAAGTGATGCCAACTGATAGTCAGAGACGATTATATTTAACCAAACGACATAATAATTACAGTAAACGAACTCTAGTTAACAAGTACTTCAATCTGTTGTTCTGTCGTGGCGTTAACGCCACAGACGCATTGCTCGAAAACCCGCCTTAACAAACTCATTCATTGTTTGAAAGTCAAAGTCAAAACGTATTTATTCAAATTGAATATCAAAGATACACTTATGAACGTCAAAGTTTTATAAATAGACTCGACCGCCTTGTTCGCATAAAGAGCCTCTACTAAGAAGAACAGGCAAAAAACTGAGGGGCATAATTTTATCAAACAATAAATAAATTACAGTCTCACAAATTTTGGCTTACAACTAGGTAGGTAATATTTTTACATACTAGTGACTACTTGGCGGAAGTGGAAGGCTCTAGACTTCTTTGTCTTCTAAATAATTCTTAACCTTAGGTTTCCTCTTTTCATTAATGTAGTTTGTACATATTGTTTGAATTTTCCCTCAGTGAGCCCTGTTATATTTTTCGGGATTTTATTGTAAAAACGAACGCAGTTGCCTAAAAACGACTTATTTGACTTAGTCAGTGAAGTTAGCTTTATCCTACTTCCTACTAATATTATAAGCGCGAAAGTTTGCATGTATGGATGGATGGATGGATGGATGGATGGATGGATGTTTGTTACTCTTTCACGCCGGAACGGCTGAACAGATCTGGATGAAATTTGGCACAGAGATAGATCATAGTCTAGAATAGCACATAGGATAATTTTTTACCGCGGGTGAACCCGCGGGGCGCAGCTAGTTACAAATACATACAACTATGGATATACAAACAAACGCTCCAACGCCAATTAAAATAACTATTAACACGAACACTATCCTCATTCCATTATGTAATGCGAAAGCAAACCAAGCGATTAGAAAAACTAGCCAAGTGCTCATTGAACCTTGATAACAGAGGTTCCGTTGTTTCCGTCACTATTTTCAGGGTTCCGTAATCAATGTAGGAACTCATTTGGTCATGTCAGTCTGTCTGTCTGAGTGCTCATCGAACCTTGACAAATAGGTTCCGTGTATAGTTTCCGCTCCAATTTTTAGGAATCCGTATTGAATGGAGCTCATGTGGTTTTGTCATGTCAGTCTATCTGTCTGTTCATTTTTATGTTACGATATTTATGATTTTATGAATTACCTACGAACCCTAGAAGACCCGAAGACAAAACATACTAAAATACATAAAACATTCACATTAATCTTTCTCTGCTTCTTCTTTTCTGTTCTACTAAATATGAAAACTGATTATATATTTCAACTAATGCCATCTTTTGAATGCCTCGGTGGCTCAGTTGGAAGTGAACCTTCCTTCTGAGCTTGGGGGCGTGGGTTCGATTCCCACCTAGGCCAACATTTATGTGATGAACATTTGTGTTTGTTCTATGACTGAATGTTAATATCTATTTAAGTATGTATTTAAAAAAATCTAAGTACATAAATGTATATCAGTCTCTGGCAGCCATCGTACAAGCTTTGCTTAGTTTGTTGTTAGGCAGTGTGTGGAAGTGTCCCGAATATATTTATTTATTTATTTTCACGACACAACTATAGCGATCTTGACAAAATTCGATTTTGTTTAGTATTCGTAAAGTTCATCTTTACTATCCACTAAAATTTTTATATTATACTACAGAACCCTAAACAGCAAGAAAAAGCAATAAAAGAAGCATTTTACGTTCCGATCCACGCGGGTTGCATGCCTAAAGATGCATTTATACTTACGTGAAACGGAGCGGCTCACTTTCACTTTACTTTTGCACTGAAATAGCATACAAAACAGCTAGAGAAAAATAACAGGCTTAAACAAAGCATTAGGTCTAGTGCGTAACGATTCGCCAACTTACGATTTGCCGAATAACGTTTAGGAAACGCGAAGAACAACGAACCAAATTTATGGCAAATGAATCTACACTAAACCATCTCTCTAGCAACGATTTCAAAAACCAGGGCGCGTTTCACCCTTTAGTAATATACTAGGTAAGTACAAAGCAAATAGGAAGTAATTTCTTATTGAGACAGTTTCGCAATGCAAAAACCCCTTTTGAATAGATTTCTAAGAGAAGAAAATCCATTCGAAAGGGTCGAATACATTTTCTTAAATGAAAAACAAATCTGATTCTGGTTTATTTTCGGTTGATACTGAATTTTGCTTTCTGCGAATTGTGATTCAGCCAAACGTTACGGGCTCACGTTACACGAGTCACGGTATCTAATTGATTTGGACATTTCTTTATGCATGATCAAGGCCACAAGACCACAAGGCTGTGTTTGGCAAGGATGAAAGTTAAGTGTAGGAAATTGTATACAATTGATATTTGACCTACAAACACACTATGCCCTATAGAACATAAGTCTGAAAAGAACTGAAAGATTTTCTTTCCAGGTTTATTGGTCACTAGCTCAATTACATACAGATTTGGGGGCGTGGGTTGGATTCCCACCTAGGGCATACATTTATGCGATGAATATTTGTGATTGTTCTATGTCTGGGTGTTAATATGTATTTAAGTATGTATTTAAAAATATCTGAGTATGGATATCAGTCTCTGGCAGCCATAGTACAAGCAACGAATGCCAACGAACATAAGAATTTAAGAATTGCTTTCTTGTCTAAAGTCCTTGTCACATTAAATCTACTCCTAGCCAAAAATTCGCTTATCGGCACATGAAGTTAAAATTCTTCTAAGAATGGCTTAAGGTCCGTGCAAGAATTTAGGTAGGACGTAGCTAGGAGTTGCTTAAACTAGTTAAGCAAGGACGTTTGCAATTCTTATATTCTTTGCAAGTGGGCATTAGTGATTGTGTGGCTTTCTAATTACTTTGAGTAAAGAAAAAACGTAAATCGAACCAGTAATTCCGAATACCATATCTTACAAACAAACAAACTTTACTTCTACTGTACATATAAAAGTACTAGCTCTTCTGCCTGTGGCTTGTTCGTGTTTTGTAAGGGGCTTAGTGATTGTGTATTCTGTTAAGATCAATACAATACAATACAATACAAAAACTCTTTATTGACACCAAATACAAAATAAATCGAAACTAAACATTCAAAAATATAGGCGCAATGGGCGGTCTTATCGCTTAAGAGCGATCTCTTCCAGACAACCTTTGGATGGAATAAAAACATTATGATTAAGCATGGACGGTGGTGTGTGCTAATCTTTCTATTCTTCTTATATTATATTATTATTATTATTTAATCTTTCTTTCTATTAGAAAAATAATTTTGAAAATCAGATATTTATTTCCAGAGATATCCCACTACGTCCAAACTTTACGTCTTTATAATGTAGGGTCAACTGGGGCAAATGCGTCTGTGGGGCAATTGCGTCTTACAAGAATTACTCGAATTAATCGATTATTTCACCATTAAATTCACCATTAAATTCGAATTAATCGATTAGGCGCCACGAAATTTTTTTTATCTTTAGTTGCAATAAGATGACGTTAGTCGCCTAATTTGTGAAGGGTTTGTCAGCAATTTTCGAAAGACGCAATTGCCCTACAGACGCATTTGCCCCAGTTGACCCTATAATATAAATTACTTTACAAGAGTTTTTAATAAAAAAGAAAACCTTTATGAACAAAAGTAAAAGAAACACAAAGACATCTCCACATTTATGGCAACAGAATGAATGCAAAGATTATACTCACATTTTCCATTTACTACTACACGTATTGACCGTAATTTTTTTAATAATGGTTTAGCTTTGCAAGTATAATGATATCTATGCAGCATTTATCTAAATTGAGACAGTTTCACTGTATAGATAATGGGTAATCTAATTTGCCCTACCAGTATCCACGAAGTAGTGGGGCATAGTGGAATGTTAAAATTTTGCTAGCAGACTGTAAAATGATAATGACAATTTATTTATTTCAGGCAACAAGGTTTATATTCGTAAATAATTTACAGACTAATATATACTTAACTCCACTAATTGATTTAGGTAAGGTAAATTAGTGAAAATTGTTCTATTAATTTTGTACAACACTTCCTGCTAATTCTAAAATTGCCAGACCTAGAACAGCACTATCAAATATGACTTGGTAGCTTACTGCGTTTACAGTAAGCCCTATCAGATAGACTTACTGATCCATTGACAGGCCCTATCTAAATCAATTAGTTAATCAAAGTCACCTACAACAAGGCTTCGCTGCACCCCACTAGGAAGGAATGCTGGTGGAGAAATGTAGAAGTACCTTAAATGATAGTAGCTAGCTACGGTGTCTGCTAAGCTGAGTTTACGTTACGTTGTACGTAATAACGTTTTATGGCAGCGTCCTACGACTTAAGGTTTTTGACCGACGCGACGGCAAAAAGTTTAATACCGTTTTGTGGCTCACTGGTAAAGGCCAACGTGCACGAAGGAACATTTGTTCATGAGTTCAACAAGATAAGATTTTCTGTCTAAAGGCGTACGCTAAAGCAATCGCGGACAGGTATTTCTCAGTTTTCCTTGTTCTCTTTTGCTTTGTACTCACTATAATGGTATTCATTCAATGGATTTGGTTTGGTTATCATGTCGTAGAAGGTGGTCAAACATCTATCCTTTTCTGATTTTACACTTGTTTAAATACTTCAGAGGAAGGAAGATGTCATGTCGCCAAAACTCTGCCACAAGACCGCCAAGCCTGGTACTCCATCGTAAAAAGTAATACTTTAAAATCTCGAACTGCTATTCTTGACGCGTGAGATGAGATCTGGTCACTTTCACTCCTAAGACTTTTCAAACGAGAGAGACAAAGATTTATTATCTCCAATAGGGCCCCGGATGTTATTAATGTTTTTTTATAAACTGTATAATTTGTTGTCCAAAAAAAACAATCGTTAAAGGAGAAAATATAGACATTAATACTTGACTAATGTTGAAGACTTGTCAGTCGTGAGCGTTGGTCATTAAACCTGGTTTATTGACCTACGGTAAAAAAATGTACGGAGCTTTATGAGAAGGAGCTAGTTTATTTTGATTAAGCTATCTGGCCTATGTAAGCTGGGTATATAAAGATCAATGAGAATGATGTCAAGTCGCTTACTATGGCCACTGGGTACCTACCTTTTTTAACCCCGACGCAAAACGGTGGTCCTGCTTTTCTGTGCCTGTCTGTAAAAGACATCGTAACTCCCATCGGATAAACCGATTTTGATTCAATTTGTTTTGTCTGAAAGTTATCTTATTTGATCTTGTATTCTAAACTATGACTGTTTTTTTTGTAATTCATACATACTTTTGTGACAAGGAGGAATCTTCAAAAGATATTTGCATTGGGGTGCAACCAGGCTATGTGACGTCTTTACACTAAAATTCCTCGGTGCCAGTTGTCTACTTGATAGAGGGCAAATGTATCTCCAAAGGAACGCACCGGTACTTCTATCATGTTGTTTGAGGAACCTTTCCCGGGATGTGGGCCACATCGCACCGTTGTCTTCCCCAGACAATTCTAATAAGATGGCCTAATCCCGAAGTTTGATCTCTTACGAGACAGAATATTGTTTTGTTCTACATATCCACCCGAATTCTCTAATGGATACTCAACCTAAATTGGCTCTTGCGAAAGACATGGAGATACCGACACTAGCAGATCCACAGGCTTAGGTGCTCAAGAACCCCAAGTATTCAATTCGTTAAAATAAGTTAAGATACCTAATAAATTCGCTACGACAAAAAAGATTAAAATAAAAAGGTGTTCGTAGAGGCAGGATAGCTTAGACCGGGCCCAATAGCACACAGACAGGAAAAAAGTATCAAGAACAAAGTATCAAATTCACACTCTACATCTATTATTCTAAAATGTTTACTTTTTAGTGCGTCTGTGTTTACCTGTCCTGCAGGGCTATTCACAACCATTCGGAAATGTTTCCGTTCGGATTTCAAAAATTTTAAACTTGAATTATTTGAATCTCAGTCTATATTCATATGTTTTTAAACGTGATTAATTCTTCTTCTTAATCCAAAATGTATAAAACTAGACTGAGATTTGAACAATTTGAGTTTGAAATTTGTGAGGTCCGATCGGAAACGTTTCCGAATGATTGTGTATAGCACCGCTGCTGGTTACCCTAAACTAAGTCGAGCTCCTATCAAACCAAATTCTCACCTACCTTGATAAAGCCATCTGGATACCAAATCCGTTTTTTTTTTTATGTAAAATAGGTCGGCGTTTGACCACCAACTCGCCTGATGTTAAGCGACGTGTGGTCTAAGATGGAGCACGACGACCTATAAGGTACTTATTCACTCTAGCCTTGAAATTCTGTAGAGTGAAGAAGTACAAAAACGGCAGTTGAGTGAGGCGCTGCAAGTGCGCTACTGCTCAGACCCGTCTTCGGAACGGTTACACCGGACTACATCCCGAAACACGACTACGTCATTTCACGGCATGGCTTGGTCCGGTGGGTGGTAACTAGCCACGGCCGAAGCCTCCCACTATACCTCCGTGTTCTAACATCCCAGCTTAGGTTCAGTAACCCACCTACTTTATTATGAAAGGATTCCAATTTACTTGTGGCATTTACGTACGTTCCTACATTATGATATACCTATGCTAAGTACCTATTAAGTAAAACAACAGATCCCTTTGAAGTGATTACTATTTCAGATTTTGACTCAAGAATCACGTCACAACTAATATTATAAATGCGAAAGTTTGTCTGTTAGTGAGTTGTTAACTACATCCTCACGCTAAAACGCTTAAAGGATTTGCAAGAAATTTGGTTGAAGTTGCTTATGGTTTACACAGAACCCTGGATTTACACAGGCTACACTTGTCCACACATTTGACGGCATGCACCAATTTGTTCATTGTGTGAACATATCGTCACGCCTTTCCCCCGAGCGGGCTAGTAGAGGTGTAATACAATACCCACACTTTGTCGGACGATGTTCAGTCCCAAGTGTGACAGGGGTCGAGCCTGTCGCCATACACCGGGCTAGAGTCATGTAGCAGATGACATACAATACGCACATGATTATGTTCACACAATGAACAAATTGGTGCGTGTCGTCGGCTGGGTTCGAACCCGCTCCCTCTGGCTTGAGAGGCGGGCCTTGTCCAACTAGGCTATCATCGCTTAATTTGTGAATATTCGAGAATGTGCGTATTGCATGTCATTTGCTTCATGACTGGAACCCTGTGTATGGCGACAGGCTCGCTCCCTGTCACATTTGGGACTAAATATCGTCCGGCGGAGTGTGGTTGTTGTGTTACACCTCTGCCAGCTTCCTCGGGGGAAAGGCGTGACGATATGTTATGTTATTTTGTCCTAAAACCCCGATCCCAATAGGTTAGCGTTAGCAGGTGACCCAAAAACCCAATAGGTTAGCGTTAGCGAGTGAATCCCTGACGCGAAGCTAGTCTTTCTTAAAGCAGCACTGGAGTTGCAAAATATTTGGTTAGGAACCATACCTATCTCAAAATGTTGTTATAGCAATTTAGCTTAGAATTGCTTTACATCAGGGAATGCGAGGCGGTACAAAATGTCTAGGCCAGGGGTTTCCAAAGTGTACCGTCGGTGCTCCAGTGCGATGTATGGAGTAAAGAGGAGCGTATGCCTTTAGACGCACACGTGATATTGTTGAAGTTGTAATTATACAGTCGACTCACGTTAATTCAAACCTGCGATAATTCGAACATCTCTATAAAGTTATCACGAGTTCCCTACAAAATCTCTTTATATTACGAACTAAATCAATACATTTTTATGCACTTGGTAATTCGAACGAAAAAAACATTGCTATACAACAAAACGACCAGTTAATTCGAACTAAACGGCGTACAACACTCGATAATTCAAAGTTGCTTGCAAAAAAAAAACGTACTTGCTTTACAAAAATGTGCTTTGAAGCAAACCAGTATAACAGAGTTCTTTCAAAAGATTAATTAATTCACATTATTAATACATGTATGTACATGTACACGAATGTACCTCTAAACTTTTGTCATTGTTATAGAATAGCAGTTAACAAATAATAATTGATCAACACTTAACAATTTGAAGTTTTATTTATTTTCTCTCAAAAATTTCGAACCATTTGATATTTCAAACACTCGATAATTCGTAATATTTTAAGAGTTCCTCGAATTTCGAATTAACGAGAGTCGACTGTATTTACTTTTGTGTCCTATTTTTCTAAAATAAGTAATAAATATTATTGTTGTGTGTCAAATTATTTGAATTTCCTAATGTTCTTATTTTAAACAAATATATAAACCTACGACTAGCCAGGGCGTAAATACAAAATACCTACAGAGCCTGGAAGTACGCAGCTTATTATCTTTAAAAGTTTGGGAGTCCCTTGTCTAGGCAATCTTATTCTATTGCTTCTAGGTATTCTGCCAGATGTCGAATAGCTTCGGGACTTTTTTTCGCAATTCCTACGGGATATTGAAGTACTAGCAGTGCCTCGCGGTTTCGCGTCACATCTGAAAGAAATTGCTGTAAATTATAATTAAAAAAAAAAAAATAGTATGCAATGGGATTCTATGGGACATCTGCGCTATCATTTGTAATTGTACGAACGCGGCGTAGCCCACAGCTGTTGCACACCATTTTTCTTGATTAGCCACCCCGTAACTACGGAATCAGCCGTTGCGTTGCGAACGATAGCTGGGAGAGTAAACAGGAGTAAATTGCATTTTTTTGTAATAATAAATATCGTTATTTTGGAAAATAATGTGGTTTTCACACATTATGCTTTGTGAAACGGGAATTAATCAATATTGCTCTGTACTCGTATCAAGGCGAGACGCAGCCGCGCGCGCACTCGTCTTCATAAAGACTGCCAAATGCGGTTGAAACTATAGTCTGAATACACGACTAAATCGTACGTAAGTAATTCCCGTTTCATAAAATCATAATTTATATCGTTATCTAACAAAACAAAACAAATCTTTCAATTTTGGGGGATGAGCTACCCACGTCCGTAGGAGTGTACTCTAATCTGATTCCCTACACGTGGTCCCCGGGTAGTGCTAACCGGGTAGCAAACTCTGGTGGGAGGCTTCGGCCGTGGCTAGTTAGCACCCACCGGACCAAGCCATGCCGTGAAATGACCTAGTCGTGTTTCGGGATGTAGTCCGGTGTAACCGTTCCGAAGACGGGTCTGAGCAGTAGCGCACTTGTAGCGCCTCAACTGCCGTCTTTGTACTTCTTCACTCTACAAAACTTCAAGGTTAGAGTGAATAGGTCGTCGTGCTCCATCTTAGACCACAACGTCGCTTAACATCAGGCAAGTTGGTGGTCAAACGCCGACCTATCCTACATTAGAAAAAAAAATCGCCTTTCTCCCGAAGGGGCTGGCAGAGGTGTAACAACATTCACACTTCGCCGGAAACTATCTATTCCATTAAAAGCTTTTATAAAGGCCGAATGCATTCAGAAACAGTCCGCAAAGTGTTCTGTCATTACATTACTATGCGTTTCGGACCATCATTAACCGTGTTTGATGAAAATCGGTGTTGGGGTTTTTTTTTATAAAATTTATACTTGTTTTAAGTTGAATAAAGGAAAACGCCAGCTAGTAAAAGCGTTTCGAACTAAGTTTCTCACTTATCATCAAAAATGAATAAAACACAAATATGGAGGGTGACTTTTATGTTTAAGAAGTCCGGACTTGTGTGTCCTTGAAAGTCTAACCTATTTTCAGGTCTTTAGGCTTTATCTAGCAGTCTTGACAAATGTGTGAGACGTGTAGCACTTCACAAACGTCTACAGTCGTATATTAGCTGGATCATTACTCTCGGGAGTGTCGACTTATTGGTATTTTTGCTGGCAATTTTATTACTTAAAGTTAGTGAGCATAAAGATAAATATTTAGAGGTGGTAATTAGAAAACTGCATATCAAAATGTATATAGTTCGTTAAACATAGCTGGATTCGCGCGACAACCATCGAGATGACATTTTTATAACTTTAAAAATGGATACATGACATTTTGATATATTATAAAATATGCTATCTTGATATGACTGTCCTGCGAATCAAGCTATGTATAACGAACAATATTACTTGTAAATTAATAGCATGCGCAAATCCATACTCTGTAAATAACTCTACAAAATCTATGCTAACTATTATCTTGTACTAGGCATGCATATTCGTTAGAGATAATATCTATTAAATTTGAACAAAATACACTGCAACTGCGTTCACAATGGTACGACGTACACGTCCTTGTTAGCACCATTGAGTCAATACTATTTGAAATATTCATTCGCCCTGTCCTTACAAAGAAACAAATCTCTATGGATGATTATTGAGGACATGTGGACTGTATACAATAATATTATTTTTTTAAATATAAATGAGGCTGTTCTCCAAGTACTAGAAGAAGGCCGACCTTCAGCCAGTCGCTAACAATGACTCTAGCCTGCATTTTTGTATGTTTTTTACCGAGGGAAAGTGGGCGTCTCGGCATTTGTTTGTCGACGATAACTCGAGTATCGTTGATCTGATCTTCATCAAATTTTTGCGGAAATGTAGTTTATATCTAGGAAGAATTTAAAATTTCATATATGGAGCTGAATCGGACGAGGGATTGCATGCAAGGTCTTCGTTTGATGCTAGCTACTAGTTTAGTATACTTTCGTTTGTTCTATTTGATCCGACTGCGCAAGAAAGAAGGAGGTTTTTGTTTTTTGAGTTTTTCTGATTATAATATGTATGTATGTACATAATGTGGGTATGTATGTATGTGTGTGAATGATTTTTCTTTGGCAAGCTGTACAGTCTAAACAGCTTGATGGATTTCCACACGTGAGGTGTTATTTGAATCGTTTTGATAATAAAAGTGAGCACAACTGTTGCTGCCGAGTTTTTTGTATTTCTTTTAATAATGTTACTTGTTTTTTCATTTATTTTTTTTATTTGTGGGCTTTATATTAATAATTGTGTAAATGAAGATATTGCACTAAGCTTTGAACTAAAACTTTTTGGTTAGACATTTTTGAGTAGGTAATAAGTTTTTTTTCTATCGCGTCATAACCTCTAACCAAAGGTCCTTTTTGCTTTTGTCTTAATTCATAATTATGGAGCCTACTAGTTGCGCCCTGCGGTTTCACCCGCGGTTAAAAAGTATCCTATAAGCTATTCTAAACCATAATTCTGTGCCAAATTTCAACCAGATCTGTTTAGACGTTCTGGCGTGAAAGAGTGACAAACATCCATCCATTCATCCATCCATCCATTCTTACTAACTTTCGCGTATATCATATTATAGTAGGATTTAGGTCACTAACATTTATTAAATAAACTTCATTTAAGCATGAGTAAATTCCAGTTGCACAGCAAAATTCTCTAATCCTATCTAACACGAAATGAAAACTTCACACAATACGTGTTTGAAGAAAGGGGGATATTATCGTGGCACTGCTGCGGCAAACCACTAATAACATTGGGTGCTATAATGGTGCTATTGTGGTGCTATTGCGGTTCTATTGCGGTCGTGATCCCCGATGATAGGAATCTATGTTTTCCGGGTTCTTACACTTTGTTCCACCAAGTGTCACATCTGGTGGAGCGTAGTGGAATGTTGAAAAATTTGTAGGGGGTTTGGCTACAGTGTGGTGAATTACTAATCATATCATACTTGCATTTACTAAAAAGTACTCTTTACTAAATCTAGAGGCAGAAGCTGATTGATAATATTTCATCGTAACGTATCGTGTATGCGTAACAGTTCGACAGTCGCGGCCGCCTTGATACTCAACGACGATACGGCGCTCGCGGCAAACGGCTAGCCCGTAACACTTTTACCCGAGGCTCTCAGCAAACGCGCTTCAGAGGGTGTACTAAAAAGCCGAAAAGCTTGCATCTTAACTCGTTGAATTGATACGATGAACTGTTACGGCCAAACAATACACGTACTCCATACGTTACGAGGTTCTGCCCTAATAGGTAGAATCAACTGTGTCTTTAGACGATTGTATTTTACGCCACCTAAATGGATTACTAGGGCAAAGTCGTCAACAACAATTAATCCCCACCATAAGAACACTTGGTGGGGGGCAATGTGGAAGTACCACTTCCGGTTTAGTTCAGGGAACATTGTACAGGTTGGCAAAAGAATAGGAAACCATACGGTACTAGGTGCTTATCAGAACAATTGCTACTAAAGCTTGATTGCAAGGTTTTTTGAACAATCTTTAGTAGAAAATCCTACATAATGACCGTCATTTTCTGCTTCCACTATTGCTAGAGCGTTTTAAGGTTCTTAGCTTTAAGCGTAAACCTGCATCTCAGGGTAAGTTTAAACAGTCAAAGCGTTTAAAAATATACGTATAATTAATTTTTAATTTTTGTTTTCAATTTTATTAGGTTTTGACAGTTAATTGGACCTAACGTCTCAGTACTGCCATCAAGTGTGAGGTGTTCCCGAAAATCCTCATTATCCAAGTGACGTGAGGTTTAAGAGTGTACCTACCCACCGGCACAAATCGGCATATTACGTTTGTTTGTATAATTTGCAAAAAACCGATGACAGCCTAGCTGGAGAGGGTCCGCTTTTCAAGCCATAGGGAGCGGGCTCAAATCTAGCCGACGGCACACACCAATTTGTTCATTGTGTGAACATAATATGTGCGTATTGTACGTCATCTGCTACATGACTGGAGCCCGGTGTATGGCGACAGGATCGCCTCCTGTCGTGTTCGGAACTGAATATCATCCGGCGAAGTGTGGGTGTTGCATTACATTTCTGCCAGCCCCCTTGAAGGAAAGGCGTGACGATATATACTTATAGTATAATTTTGTTCTAAATTGACAATAATTTAATTTTAGTTTCGATTGTTTATGTTTCATGAAGTACATTACTTTTTTTTTTATTTACACACGTAGTTACAAACAAAAGATACAAAAAAATATACATCAGTAGAACTATAACTAGCATGGTAAATAATTATTACGTTAACCAATATGAGAGCAAAAGACAGTAAGCCTTGCGAAGTAGTCCTCACTAGGTTGACCCGTGTCGAGAACTACTGCAGTCTGCCTCTCACTACATAGCCGAGCAAACGTCGCACTAACAAAAACATTTCATCACAAACATTGGTACAGAAACCAAATTTTATTCTTAGCTACACAAAATATAACTTTCCTAGTAAGTAGGGTAATATTAATTTTGTCCACAAGCCTGATAAAACGTACTAACTGCTCTGTAGTGTTACTTTATTGTCTATTTACTGTAGTGAGTTAGGTAGGAACAATTAAGAAACTTGCTGGCTAGTCTGAGAGACAATGACCAAAATTACTTATTACTTGTTTGTGCTGAATTTGACTGCCTCGGTGGCTCAGTTGGTAGTGAACCTGCCTCCTGAGCTAGGAGGCGCGGGTTCGATTCCCATGATTGCCCTAATGCCCTAAACATTCATGTGATGAGAATTTGTGTTTGTTCTGTGTCTGGGTGTTAATATCTATTTAAGTATGTATTTAAAAATATCTAAGTATGACTATGTACATCAGTATCTGGCAGCCATTGTACAAGCTGCGCTTAGTTTGGGGTCAGACGACCGTGTGTGAAAGTGTCACGAATTTATTTATTTATTTATATCGTCACGTCTTTCCCTCGAGGGGGCTAGCGGAGGTGCAATACAACGCCCTCACTTTGGCAGATGATACTTAGTCCCAAATGAGGGACTAAGTAACCAGGGGACGAGCCTGTCGCCATACACCAGTCATGTAGCAGATGACATACAGTACGCACATATTATGTTCACACAATGAACAAATTGGCGCGTGCCGTCAGCTGGGTTTGAACCCGCTCCCTCTGGCTTGAGAGGCGGGTCTGCTCCAACTAGGCTATTGTCGCTTTATAAATATTAAGTGCGCATATCAAAACCTACCACCGGCTCTCCGCCTACTCTCCTCTACATCTGTGCTGTTAATGTTACCCTCGACGCCAAACTTACTCTCTACCTAAACCAGAGATAAAACGCTCATAATATCTAGAGTTAGGAGTTCAGAGAAGATACTAGATGTTTATTAGTCTTAGAGCTTGTATTTAATGCTTAGAGTGTATACACAAAGCTTTGCGATACCTAACTTAAACTTACGTTGAAATTCTAATGCGTAGGTAATGTAATTAAGTTTCTCATTTTATGTATCTTGAAGGTCTTGAGAGCTCTATGTCGTAGTAGACGTAATGTCGTAATAACGACTGCCTCGGCGCGGCGGCTTAGTTGGGAGTGAACCTGCCTTCTGAACCTGGTGGCGTAGGTTCGATTCCCACCTAGGGCAAGTATTCATGTGATGAACATTTGTGTTTGTTTTATGTCTCGGTATTAATATTTAAGTATGTATTTTAAAAAATCTAAATAATTATGTATATCAGTCTAAATAATTATGTATATAGTACAAGCTTTCTTAGTTTGGGGTCAGACGACAGTGTGTGCAAGTGCCCCGGATATATTTTTTATTTATTTATAGATTTAAGCACACAATCAAACATTGTAATTAAAATGTATGTAACTTATCCTACTAATATTATGAAGGTAAACGTTTGTATGTGTGTGTGCGTGTGTATGTGTACGCGTGTGTATGTTGTTTATTACTTCTTCACGCTTTCACGCTCGAATGGATGGACGGATTTTAGTGCAATTTGGTATGGAGTTAGTTCACACTCCGGGCTAATACTTAGGCAACCTTTTGACCGCGGGCAAAACCCCAGGGTTTTTCTAGTGTTAATAAGTAATTCAGTGTCATGTAACATTGAAGGTCTTAACTTTAAGAGCCTATGTTATAATAAATGAGTTAAGTAGAGCAAATATTACGTAATATTAAATTTACAAGCACTTTATTACAATACAACATAAACCTACATAAACACAATTGAAATATTACAGATGAAAACAAAACTTGAGTATCCGCGGGTAAATTACCCAAAAGGCTGGCAGTACAACGTTACCTCGTTGAATAACAATGCTAATTATGTCTAGCTGGGTAGCATTAAGTAATTTTGGGAACTATAAAAAATTAGGCAGTTCTCACACTGCATTGCATCACGCAAACGAACGCGCGACCGCGTTTTTAAGGCCCGGTATGACACGAAAACAAACGTAAACAAGTTTTTTTTTGCGCCTAGTGTGATATGAAGAGTTGTCATGATCAGATGCAAAAAAAATACAGCTGGTAGAAAAAACAACTAAAACAAGTGTTACCGAAGTAGAATTTTGAAAATCATTCTCATTGTGGAAAAAAAATTTTCAAAAAATAAAAAGTATGGTCTTAAAAAAACTGTTTGAGCGTAGTTCTCTAAAGTTTAACCGAGCTAAGTACTTTTTCTTATTTGTGTTCTTATTGCAATGAATACCAATCTGCTGTCTAGCTCAGTCTGACTGACGCGAATCCCTTACGTGCCGCGGCTCGCGAATGGTGAGTCAGTCTTGTATATGGACGAACAGAGAGGCAGCTATTCGCATCCCACGTGCCGCGCGGGGTTCGCGTCAGTGTGCACCAAGCCTAGCTCACACCGTCTCGATTAGCGCTGAGCAATGTGAAAACTGCCTCAAATAAATGCGATCTAAGTCACTGACAGACATGTGGCTAGGAATATAGCGAGTAACTGATGATAAATCGCTTGGTTTTCAAGAGAACGATAAATTATTAAAGCAATAAGAACTATTTTAACGAAACCGTAATGTTATCAGATTGGTGCCATCTGCGCACCGTCTCTGCTCGATTTTGGTGTAATGAGGACGATCCATCACTTAAATTAACGTCTAAGTGGAATTTTGGTTTTCAGCGTCTATAAAATTTAAAATTTTGTATTTTTAAAATTACTCTAATTAGTTTCTATGAAAGTGTAATTGTGTGTTTGCTTGTTGTTGTTGTGTGTATTATTGTATATTTTAAGCTTTATGCTTTGTGTGAAAAATTTCCTCCTTCCACTTGGATCCACAGCTAGGCTCCACATGTGGATCCACTGATACTTTTTTCTCCTTTTAAATCCACCGGTGGATCCATGGATACTTTGGTTTCCTCTTAAGTCCACCGGTGGATTCATGGATCTTTCTTTTTTTTTAAGGTCACCACCTTATATATTTGATAGATATGACGGCGCGTGACATGATTGTGTAATGAAAATCGGTTTAATTTGAGAGTTGTTAATCTAGGGTATAATTGTTCTGCTATGTGTTTAACGATTAATCGATTTATACTAGACTGAACGATAATTTAGAGCGGTTAAGACTGAATAGAGTTGCGTTCGGGCAACGCCATATCTGTCAGCGACGCACTTGTATTTGTTAACGGCGGTCGCACGCAATGGTCATTCGCAAACCGCATTAGCTCTAAATCGCTAATTATTTTTGTAATCCTTCAATAATTAAGTAATTTAAGTGTCTGTTTAATTAAAATAGTGAAAAGTTAACACTGCAGTCTTCTAATTTTAACGTTCCTGAAGTCTAACGCCTACCATAGATGCCCGTGATTACGAGTTCACGGATTAGAAACCGGACATGACACCTCGGCCTTCCTGACTTTCCCCGTCAGATATATCTTAATCACAGAATATGTTCTATTACATAGGTCCAGAAGGATAGTCTTCATACAAAACACGATTTCGAAACGTGTCAAATTTATTTTGGTACCTTAATAAAACCTTTTTTTCTATACGTGATGAACTTGCCATTAAAAGAGGTTACCCGATTTAGTTGGGTAAATTATATAACGATCAGAGTTTAAAGAAATCACAAGACCGGAAACAAAGTATTAGGCCAGCTTAGGCCAGAGCTAAACTACACACAAAGCCTTACCCAGATCCATTCATGACACTATTCTACAAACTAATATTATAGATTGTATGTAAACCTTAACTAAAATCAGAGTAGGTAAAAGGTAAGTAAAAATCAAGAGTACGAATTTGCGTTAAAATCAATAGTAAGGGGATTACTATTGATTTTAACTATTGATTTTATCTTATTTACACATAAATTTACACACTATCATTATTTACATCATACATTTAAGTTATTTTTTCGGCAATAAAATAACATTACATTTACATAAAAATAAAACTGACGCCTGCTTGTCAGGATATTTCACTGTTACGTATATTTCTTTCTTGCGAAGGTGCACAGAGCAAATTGTTATAGGGGCGAAGTTTTTACTAATTTTCATTTTTACTTTGTCGAATTATTTTTGTCCACTGATCGGCTAAACTGGATCCTTAAGAAACCTAAAGTTTATTAAAGGGAAAATATAAAAATACCTTGTGGCAACACTTTTTTCAGCAACTTTTCGCTCTGTTGACATTAAGAATTAATTACAATTATTAGCTTTTTAAAGCACATAAAAATATATTTAAGACTTACGGATGATATGTGACGTTGCCTTTTTTTACTGTTTTGGATATTCTGAAATTTCGGCATGAGTGGACTACACAGATCACCATATTTATTGGTTAGTGGGGAGACGTAACCGCTACTGGATGACATCGAAGACTGACTAGTGAATTGGTTGACTTTCAATGGTTTGGTTTACTTTTTTTGGAATCATTATTTTTGACCGATTAGGGGTCTTTACTCTATGTCTATGATCTTAATATATACGTATACTCGTATATATTAAGATCATAGTGTCACGTTGTTAGTCCGCTATAGACTCCTAAACTACTTAACCGATTTCAATCAAATTTGCACACCGTGTGCAGTTCGATCTAACTTAGCAGATAGGATAGCTCACATATACTCGTATTTATAAATAACAAACGCGAACGAAGTCGCGGGGTGACAGCTAGTTAAATATTATATACTACACTAAAAACCTAAAACAAACTATAGTAAACTATCAACAACTTTAATAAATGTAGAAATCTTAATCTATAATAATATTATAAAGATAAAAGATTTGTATGTAAATATGTTTGTAACGAATTAACTCAAAAACTTCTGATCCAATTTCAAAAATTCTTTCACCATTAGAGAGCTACATTATTCCTGATTGACATAGACTATAAAAAGTGAGCAAAACCGCGGGCAAAACAGCTAGTTAATCATAATGTGATAATTAGTTACAATATATCACGAGGAGGCTTCATCCTACTAATATTATAAACGCGAAAGTTTGTTAGAATGGATGGATGGATGTTTGTTACTCTTTCACGCCAGAAAGCTGAACAGATCTGGATGAAATTTGGCACAGAAATAGATTATAGTCCAGAATGGCACATAGGATACTTTTTAACCGCGAGTGAAACCGCGGGGCTCAGCTAGTGGATACTATTTTCTGAATGAACGCGAACGAAGTTGCGCGCAACAGATGGTCTTAATATAAGTTAATACGTGCAACATCAAATGTTGCACACCGAAAATGGAACCACAGTCTGACAAACAACCCAAATACAAATTAAAATGTTCTCCAAACTTCGCCAGTGAGGGTTTTAACTGCCACCATGCAATGATGATAAAGACTAACACAATTATGTAGGGTGACCACATGCTGTGTGATTTATGATGCAATTTTAGCTAGAGCAAGTCACTGCCGGAAGCTTTCCCTGACGTTATTAACACCAGCTGTGTTGAAAAACTTTAAATAATAAAATCCCCTTAAGGTGTTAAGGGGAAACGCCCTAACTGGCGCTTGGAAAGATTTTTCACATGATCCTGGTGTGAAATACGAGTATATACCCTTAAATGCGAGCAGTAAAAAATGAAAAATGGAATACACGTACTGTTAGGGCGGTTGCACACAGAAGCCACCGCCATGAATGTACTCGTAGGTGCGTTGTAAGAAAATTTTATTCGAAAAGTTATGCTACGCCACATACGAGTATGTAGATACTATAGTTTTTAACTCCGGACGGAATAATGACGGGTGTTATAAGTTTGACGTGTGTGTGTGTGTATGAGAGAGAGAGAGAGAGAGAGAGAGAGAGAGTGTGTGTGTCTGTGGCATTGTAGCTCCTGAAAGAATGAATCCATTTTTTTTTTAAAAGGTGATAGTCGGTAGTGTTTATGAAAATCGGTGTTAATGAAAATTGTTGTCAAGTTTTTTTTTAATTTTTTTAATTTATATCGTTTATTTTATTTAGAATTGGTTAAGCGCTAACCCAATATCCGTAGTTTTAATACTTTTGCTTTCATTATTCTAATCCCTGATGTATGGAAAACTTGGATAGCCTAGAAATAGTTATAGTGTTTTGTCTTTTTCTTTCTTTTACATTTTTGTACTCGATCAAATACGACAAAACACTGTATTTCGACTATTTTGACAATTATTTCAAGGCTATACAACGTTTATTACTAAAAGAGGGAAAAAGTCAATTCAACATCAAATTATTCATGTCACCTTTTCCCCGTCTCACAACACATTGATACGAATTTCCTTCGTAAGGGTTAGTAGATAGTAGGGCGTATTACAACACCCACACTTCGCTGAACGATATTCAGTCCCAAATATGATAGGGGAAGCGGAATGTGTGTGGGGGTTTTCCCCTGCTCACTATAGTATTTCTCTGTGGTGAATAAGAGAGGGGAAAATGTTTGTTCTATTATTTTTATATTATCTTGTTTATTTTTTGACATTTGAGACTGAATATCGTCCGAAGTGTGGGTGTTGCATTACACCTCTGCCAGCCCCTTCGGCGTATGTTATGTTTTGTTATGTTCATTTTTTGGGATTTTTGTTTAGAACATGTCAGTCCCATTGTATTAACAAAACAAATAATTAACTTTGGTTCCATAAACATTCTAATGTAAAAAAATGGATATTTATGATAAAATTATTCGCACCGCAACATTTGTACGAAATTATTAAAAAAATTTAGTTAGTTAGATAGGTAGGTACTTAAATTATATTATTGTAAATCCATTGTCCAGTCACTCGGTGTGCAGCTGGCCTTAGTCGTTTTCCATTAATCACTTACTTAATAAAGAGCTGAATCATTCAATGGTTTCAGAATAAATCATTTTACCAAAAAATGAACGAAAAATATCTGTCATGGATTACGTTGTTTCAAGGCGTTATTTTTATTTAATTAAGGTGTATGGTAAGGTATTATATTAGACTAGCTGCGCCCCGAGGTTTCACCCGGGGTTAAAAAGTTCCTATGTGCTATTTTAGACTATAATCTATCTCTGTGCCAAATTTCATCCAGATCTGTTCAGCCGTTCTGGCGTGAAAGAGTAACAAACATCCATCCATCCATCCATTCTTACAAACTGAATACGGGCGACTCAGGCGCTACCCCACTGACATTCCTTTGACAGTTCGCTCGGAAAACGTCACACAGCAGAGCATAGACTGCATTTATGTATGTGCTGCTAATACTTCGCATTGGCTAGAGGTTTTCTATTGCCATTTCGTCTAGAAGAACACGACGAGCGAAGAGTGCAAAGGTACTGACGAGACTCTAAAGTTATCTCTATAGTGTGTTTCGGGATGTAGTCCGGTGTAACCGTTCCGAAGACGGGTCTGAGCAGTAGCGCACTTGTAGCGCCTCACTCAACTGCCGTCTTTGTACTTCTTCACTCTACAAAACTACAAGGCTAGAGTGAATAAGTACCCTATAGGACGTCGTGCTCCATCTTAGACCACAACGTCGCTTAACATCAGGCGAGTTGGTGGTCAAACGCCGACCTATTCTACATTAAAAAAAATCTACAGAGTGACAAAGCGCAATTTCAATATTTTTTATAACTTTTGCACTTCTCTAATCATTCATAAATTACTAAAAAAATTCCTTGTTTAATAGATATGTTTTAAAGCTAATGACGTAGACAACCTCCCTATGTTTAGGAAATTTTGATTTGCTTTGTCTATCTATTAAAAAAACAGTCAAAATTGATCCCTTAAAAATGCGGATATTTTTTATAGCTCTATTTTCTCTTGGGGACGTTTTATAAAAAAAAACAAGAACATAGGAGTTTCATCATAATCTGACAAATGGTTTCGAAGGAATTTGACAACCGCGTTTGTATGGAAAATGGAAATTTCAAAACCCTTAACGGACTGGAAACGGACTGCTTTCAGTGTGAAGTCTTTCATAGAATTCAATACTTTGCTGTTTCTTGCAAATCGGACTAGAATGCACAAGGACCACACCTGCATTTGGTGGCTTTACTTTACTTTAGTTCTATCTCGGCGACAGATTTAGTAGCAGTAGCAACCTTATCAAAGCAATGATCATTGTTACAAAATACGAACCGAACCGGTTGAGAGTGAAAGTGAATACCGAGAAATTGGAAGAGATGCCGACATTGGCAGCCGAAGATAATAAAACTGGTTGATCGTGCTTGCAGGAGAATCAAGACGACCGCGTTAGCACGGAACGAGTTCAAAATTACCAATAACTAATAGAGTAAAGATACTGACGAGTCTCTAAAGTTAAGTTATCCACAGAGTGACGAAATGCAATTTCATAATTTTTAATGACTCTTGCACTTCTCAAATCATTTTTAAATAACAAAGAATTTCCCTTGTATTATGAACGAATTTAAATGCTACTAATGTTGACAGCCTCCGTATGCAACGCAATTTTTGATTAGCTTGGTATATCTATTTAAAAAAACAGTCAAAAGTGATCCCTCACAAATGCGGATGCGAATGATTTTTTAGTTTTTAGTTTATTTTGAGGACATTAAACAAAAAACAAGAACATTGGGAAGGAGATATAGTTCATTTAATTGTACAAATTTCATCACAATCTGACGAGTAGTTTCTAAGAAATTCGACTTTTCGACTTTTCGAGATTCGGAAATAATAAGAATCCTTAAGCTTTTCCGAGCGTAATATTTTCGTGTAACGGAGTAATAGAATATGATCTGTCTACTAATAGGTTGGCGTTGGCAGCCATTTCTTTTTGTAATGAATCATGTAAACAAATCCGTAGATGGATTATAGTGAGAGAGACGTGAGATCATTTCGTGTAGGATGTTCTAACTGGGTCGCCCGTTTCTTGTTTGTTTTTAACCGACTTCAAAAAGAAGGAGGTTATCAATTCGGCTGTTTGTTTTATTAAATGTTTCTTACCGCAAATAAACGCACCATTATTTAAGAACTGATTTTAAAATCCTTTTTTCATTTGGAAGGATAATAATTATGTACTTACAGACTGCTATTCTATTTTTTAACAAAATCCAATTCAGAAGTCGGTTTTTTTTAAATAAGATTTGGTATTAGAAAGGAAAAGATCGATTACTTAATACTTAGACGCACATTCACCTTTGTTTATTGGCTGTGGAAAGCTTTGACTCAATTCGTTTCATCGGAAATATTAAGTCATTTGAGAATGTGAGTGAGTCAATATAGAGGCGACTAGATTGCCCAGCTCTCCCCAGGGCATTGACATCATCAGTACAAAAAAAAAGTAGCATTTACGAAGTCTCGCTAGTGATGCATACTTCAAAAGCCTCATGTATGGATCAACTTTTGCTATGGAGCCAGCCCAACGTAAAAAAACAGCTGTTCCATACATTTTGTCCACGATCAACGAAATTTTTAAGTGGAGCAGCTGATTTTTCTTCGCGAATTCAGGGTTAGCTTCACAGTAAATGTTGTTCAAATTGATGGGTCTCATGACCCCTTTCGGCGTAGTACACCCTTTCCTGAAACCCCTGTATGGAGCCTACTAGATAACCCCCTCTCCCTAGGTCATTAACATGATCAGTCAAAAAAATTCACGTCTTCATGAGTATTAATGCTCACCTACTTCAAAAGCTGTTATCTAATATTAGGTCCTATTAAAAGCATACATAAGTACGCGTTTTCCATACATTCTCTTTACAAAGCAAACAAAGTACTAATTTCTAAGTCGCTAGCAAAGTTACAAGTAAAAGACTCCCAAAATTACTTACAGAGCAACAATCTCGTCTATGCAGCCGACTAAAGATACGAACAAAAAGAATCCATAACGAAATTTCGGGCGTGCTCAGAAATTGCTATAGTGGCGCCCTCGCCTAACTTTGAAGATAAGTTGGTTGTGCTCCGTAGCATAATAACCCCTTAATTTTGATCAAACTTTTGAAGAAGGACTTCAAAGCAGTCTTGTGAGTGACTTTTCCTGGGTACTTGCTTTGAATGGCTCGTTCAGTGGGTACTAGGTAGCTAATTATAATTTAATAATTAGTTAGATCGTGACTTGTTTAGTAATTGTTGTTTCATTTTTAACCGACGAAACGGAAGAGGTTTACAGGTCGACGCGTTTTTTTTTATCTTATACCTTTAAATGAGCAATTCTTGTATATATATATATATATATAATTGGAATCTCGGAATCGGCTCCAACGATTTTCATACAAATTAGTATATAGGGGGTTTCGGGGGCGATAAATCGATCTAGCTAGGAATCATTTTTAGAAAATATCATTTTATTCGTGTTTTATCGATAATCAATCTCAACTGAAAAATATGACTCTTCCTGACATCTATTGGCGAATAATAATACTACTATTTTTTGTGAGCAACTAATTGCTTTAACTACACAACAGCAGATGGCGTTGTTAAGTAACACGAAGTCAATGAGTGTTTGCTTTGAGGTTAGACTAAAATCAATTGTTTATTATCCAAAAAACACAATTAAAAAATATAAAAAAATACCGAGCAAAGCTCGGCCATCCAGGTACTGGATGTTTATCTGTGCCCCGCGGTTTCACCCGCATCCCACAGGAACCGTAATTTTTTTCGAGAAATTATCATAATTTTTTCTTTCATAAGATCCTTCTCCTGGCAATTATAAGCACACCAAAAAAAAAATTAGCGAAAATGTTCCATCTGTTCACGCGTGATGCGATGACCAAGGGAATTAGTGATTCATTTTTTTTTTACATATAGAGATCACGCATAACTTTTTACAGAGTATGTTGTCCGATTTTGATAATATATATTTTTTGGAAAGGACCAACTTAAAAGTTGGTCTCATATAAATTTGGAAAAAAACCTACCCTAAGGGTGAGAAAATAGGGGTGATTTACACTTACAGATTTTAATGCTGAGTTTAGACCTGTCAGTCTAGTTTATTCATATACTCAAAATTACTTAGGTATACCTACATTAGTCTAAGAACTTAGTTATTAGTTATTTTTTGCTTTCAGTTTTCCGCGGTTTATTTTTTTGCTAAAATTTTTTTGAGTTATGACGTAGTAAGTATTTGAGCTTGGGTTGGATTTTGGTAAGTAATCAATGGGTATCAATAAAGATATATGAAAGAAAGAAAAAAAGAAATTTATTTTGAAACCATACATACAATTAACAATATAACGACAAATAAAAGCAATAAAACAAAATAACAAACAGATACTAATATATAACAAACAACAATAATAAATTACAATTATGTACTTATGTGTTTCAAAAAAGGCTCCACCTCAGCATAAGCTGTTTAATCAACAGCGCTGATCTTCCGGTGCAGCCTTCAGTTATGTACTACGTTCTAGATTTCATCATTCGAACTTTGATGGCTTTCGTCGACTGCACTGTACTGCAATCCGTACACGTACATTAGTCTGGCATCAACACGGACGCCGTGTGGTTGTGTGCGGAGAGAACACTGCGATCTAGCGCTGCAAGTTTAAATAGTTTGGTTAGACGACATAACGAATGGGCATGATATGGCGGGCAGGCCTGCATCATCAAGTTGTGTGACGTTTTTTTATTAGAACGATTTCTCTAGTACGTATAGTCCTGGTCACACTTTTATAATGGACTATGAACACGAAATTATACAAAAGAAAGACAAGCAAATAATAAATAGAAAAATATAGGTAAGTAGGTAAATAT
This sequence comes from Peribatodes rhomboidaria, assembly GCA_911728515.1. Lineage (NCBI taxonomy): Eukaryota > Metazoa > Arthropoda > Insecta > Lepidoptera > Geometridae > Peribatodes > Peribatodes rhomboidaria. Next base: position 9,615,571 of record OU452190.1, read on the forward strand.
TACTTCTCTAGTTCTCTACGCCTGTAAAAATTACTTTCCTTACCTCACAAACACAATCAACCATTCTCTCCCCTCTGTCGTCAAATACAATTCAATTAGCACGTCCAATGTTTACAATTTTACCACTTATCAGAGAATCGTTCACGAAAACCACTTTCCTAATTACCGTTACTAGCTTTCTTTACCGTAAACCTTGAATTTTAAACAAACAGACGGACATCTCGTTAAATATGCATAGAAAGTGACTGACGCATCAGGAGATATTTCTGTCGCTCCGATGCAGAATTTAAAAGGCGACGATCATGCAAGCTGTCTCTTACAGTTATCTCTTTGGGTTTTTACATTTATGAAGATACTAAGATAGGAAGAATAAAATGAAGATACTAAGCCTGGAAGAGATCGCTTTTAGTGATAAGGCCGCCAGTTGTTACACTATTTAATAAGTTTTATCATTATTTTTCTCTTGTTGTTTTGTTATCTGTGGTGTGAACAATAAAGAGTTTATCTATCTATCTAAGATACTGCGCAACGCGGTGTTATCATATCGTCACGCCTTTCCCCCGAGGGAGCTGGCAGAGGTATAATACAACACCCACACTTCGCCGGACGATATTTAGCCCCGTATGTGACAGGGAGTGAGCCTGTTCAAGGATTTCAGTTTAGTCATCATTGCAATGATGAGTACAATGAAATCCTTGAACTTATGTCCGTTGCAACGAGGTAGACCCATTTTTTTGGTCTTTGGTACATATTATCTAAGTTAGTAAAGTAAGCAAGTAGCTTCAAAATTCAAATCACATGTAAAAAGTACATTAAAAAAAAGAGGGTATTTTAGGTTAAAAATTATTCAGAACGTCTGGAGCCTTCTACTTCCGCCAAGTATTATAAACGCAAAAGTTTGTAAAAATGGATGGATGGATGGATGGATGTTTGTTACTCTTTCACGCCAGAACGGCTGAACAGATCTGGATGAAATTTGGCACAGAGATAGATTATAGTCTAGAATAGCACATAGGATAGGATAGGACTTTTTAACTGCGGGTGAAACCGCAGGGCGCATCTAGTATTACCTAAATGTAAGCCAAAATTTGTAAGAGGGCGTTTTTCAAAAAAGATGTACATTCGCGAATATATGGCGTCCAAAACTTTGGTTCTGTTTTTATAATTTATATATTTACGTACTTGAGTAAACGGCGTATTTGTTTAATGAATACATATTTAAGTTACCAAATTTACTATTATGTGCAACCTAATACTCGTCAGTATTAATTTATTATAAAAACAAACGGCAAAAAAGTGTAAAATCTTCATGTCCCACCTGCATGATTAGAACTTTCAAGTCTCAGAAAAAATTACACGAATTAAATAGCGCCACTATCTTATATTCTGTAGACAAATGTTGAACTTGTAAATACGATTTAGAGCTCTATAATGTCGTAATTGAGCTTAAACTAGCTCAAAATACTGTTTATGTGTTGTCCCAGGAATATGGCCGAACCGGAATTCCGGCAATAGTCACGATACATTTTTTAATACTTAGACAAAATATTACCATAAACTATGGTTATTTTTAGTTTTTGGGAGTATTAATCTTTACTGTAGTATAACCGGTATTTTGAAACATATCTCAGTGTAGTCAGGATCTGTGACGAAAGCGGGCGCGACACGTTGGTTGCGAATTGAAGTTCCAGATAGCAACGGGATTTTATGAGGTATGTAGCAGTTTATCAAGTTATTTGCCGTAATACAATCACAAATGTGGTATTAAACTATTGTATAACAAATCGCAAGGAGCCGTTAAATGAATACAACAGCTTGAATTATTGTTTAAAGTTCAGTTGGTATCAATTCGTCACGTCAGGTTCGTCACGTATTGTATAGACGGAATCATTTTGTGACGCACCGGAACTATTAGGCTGGGGCTATATTTGACGAACAGTACAAAAAAATCCTTTAATTATTCTATTATAAAATTTGGTACATGTATGTTTGTCATCACTATCTTTGAAACGGCTAACTTACTTATTTTAACTTTTTATTTGAATTTGAAATATAGAAAGCTATCGACAGGTTTTTTGTTCTAATCTAACTAAATTATTTTATTTTATTCAATTTTAGTTTTGATTGATTTGTCATGAGGGTAAGTTGTTATTTGGAATGGCATTATAGGTATATGGCATATGGTATGTGGTATATGGCATTATTCAAATTAGTAAAATAGTAAGAAGTTGTGATCAAAAAACGTAAACAAAGACTGTTAAAAATAAAATTATGTAGGCCACATACTATGCTAGTACTTAACTAAATAACTATATAATTAAAATAAGAGTTAATATTCTCTCAGTTCTCTAAGTGTAAACATAGCTTATTTTTTTCCAGTTAGTCTCGTAGAATTCCAGATAGTCACTGTCCCAAATTTTTATGTAGACAATAACAAATACAATTCAATATATGTTTAGTTCTTTGTTAATATATGTGGTTGTTTAGGACACTGATGTTGTATATTTATAATATTTGTTAGCCTTAAAGTTGACTGTTATTAAGAAAGTATGTAAATGTAAACTTTTTAAGGTCAAAAGTTCCTACTGTGACGATCTCGAAAGAAAAATTATTGCTACGCAATAATTATTGTGTTTTATCTATGTTTTGACTTGGTATTTCAAAGATTTTAAAGTTATTTAATGATTAATCAAGATAAATTAATATAACAACTCTTATTTTTCATTTTATTAACTTTTTGCTATTGTGACTAACCGGAGCAAATGCCTGTGAACTCTTACGTAAAAATTAAGATTATCGCGATGTGTTTCATAATACTGTTATTTATTTTTGAATTTTACTTAATTTAAAGTACTTTTTATCAAATAAGATAAAAAAATTCATAAAAAATTTCAAAAAATCAAAATCAACTCCGGTTCGTCACGTGTACATCTTTTTTGAAAAACGCCCAAGAATATTATTAAATGATTTTTTTTTAAATACTTACTGGCCTTCAGTTTCTTGCCTGTTCTTCTGAGTAGAGGCTCTTTATGCGAACAAGGCGGTCGAGTCTATTAAAAAAATCTTTGACGTTTATCAGTGTATCTTTGATAGCCTAAATTGAATAAAAACATTTTGACTTTGACTTTGTGAGTATTTATTATTTACATATCAGTGGCTGGCTGTATTTCAAAGGCCAGGCTCGTCAGTAATCTCAGTCAGTAAGTAGGTAGAATCCCTAGACAGTATCGTATACAGTACTAGAGGTTTATGGCAGAGTCGGATTAAGACAAATTATGAAGGCTCGTAGGCGATCCAAGTTTGGGGGGCCCTCTTCTCTGTATCGGTATTATATTAGATTGTTAGATACTTAGGACCGCATTCAAAAACGACGCTCAGTCATGAATCTCGATCTAAAGCTGTTTTATGGTCCTGGCCACACTTTTATAATGGACTATGAACCACCTATATTTAAGTACTTACATGAAATTATACCATAAGCCAATGCACATAATGTCGAGTTAAGAACGTCCAGGCGAGTAGCGAGATTCAAGAATGAGAGCCGTTTAAGCATACGGGCCTTAGTCAGCGAAACACTTGGGAAGGGTTTACTCATTTGTTGGAACATATGGCGTTCCTACGCGAACATAGGTTGTCATACATAGGAAACATAGGAAGAGGTTGTCTTGAAGAGATCACTCTTAAGCGATAAGACCGCCCATTACGCCTTTATTTTTGAGTGTTTCGTTTAGATTTATTTGTATTTAGTGTCAATAAAGAATTTTTGTATTGTATTGTATTGTATAGGTTTGATGTTTTTTTTTTCTATAATTATGTAATATCCTAACTAATATCAATTAAAAATAGTTATCAAAACTAAATCCGATTTTACAGGATCCAATTTGACAACGTGTAAGCAATAGCATGACGATCGGTTCAGTAGTTGAGGCGTGAAAGCGTAACACACATACAAACGAACAAACTCACTTTTGCATTTATAATATTAGTTAGGCAGTTAGGATATTAATTAGGATTCTCATCGCATTGCCGACAGCGCTAAGAACTAGGGCTGATGCCTACATTGTGTTGTGCCTTAATGTATAATCCGTCTCTGTGCTGGGGTGAGGGGAAGTAGCATCGTCATTAAACTTCTCATCACGAAATCTCTGAAACTAACTAATCCTAGGAACTTGGAAGTTCCTCATAAGATAGACGTTCGCTTAGAAAGGATTTTACGTAAAAGCAAATAGGGGCTCGAAAATTCGCCTGTTTGTTTATTTATATATCCGTTAAAACTTCTTCTAAACTACGCTATATTTTAGCTATTTAGCTTTTCAAGCCACAAAGAGCGGGTTCCGACCCAGCCGAAGGCACACACCATATTGTTCACTGTGTGAACTTAAGTGCGTATTATATGTCATCTGCTACATGATTGGAACCCGGTGTATGGCGACAGGTTCACCCCTGTCACATTTGGGACTGAATATCGTCCGGTGAAGTTTGGGTGTGGTAAACCTCTGCCAGCCCCTTCGGGGAAAAGGCGTGACGATATGTTATGTTATGTCTAGGAGCACCCATGATCTAAAAACCAAGGTTAAGCATTCCGGGAGCCAACACGTAATGATGTCACTGGTTACTGTCATCGTCTCTTTCGAACTACATATTTGTAAATTAAATGTTTCGATTGACGTCACAACGTGTTGAGCACGTGACCAGTTTTGACTCAGAATGCTACACTTTGCGGAGTATATACCATTGGAGTTATAATACCATTGGAGCACTTTACATACATACCAATTGGTCCCAGAGGGCTTTGTTTTCGACGCTGCGCGACTATGAACCTTACTGCGTAGGGATACGATTCGCGGTGGCACATCGTCGATAATAAAACGGAACCATAATGGCAATAAGATGTCATGGTAGGACCAATCGACATGTACATATGTAAGGGTGCTCCAATGGTATAATAATAAACTCCGCCAGGTATAGCATTCCAAGTCAAAACTGGTCACGTGCGCAACACGTAGTCACGTCAGTCAATGCATAAGCAAGACCGAAATATGTCACTTACAAATAGTTCGAAAGAGACGATGACAACGACGAGTGACGTCATTATGTGTTGACTCCCGGAGTGCTACACCTGTGTTCTCTGAGAGCTCGCTTCGCTCAACAACAGTGCATCCCTGAGCGGTCTCCGAAGATGCGTAGAAAGCAGTGACCGCAGCTGCATTGGCATTCACACTCGCACGCGCCATTTCACTGCGTGGGACAAGCCATCAACGCACAGCGGTTCCGCATGTTTTGAGAATGATAAAGATTCTTTTCGTGCTCAACTGCAGCTAAGATCACTCTATTTGAAGCTTACTGCCAGTCCTTCTATGGTGGAAGCTTGTGGACAGCATATACTCAAAAATCCCTTGATGCTCTGCGTGTCCAATATAATAATGCTTTCAGAATGCTGTTGAGACTCCCGCGATTCTGCAGCGCGTCTTACATGTTTATGGAAGCGCGCACTGATGGCTTCGCTGCTATAATGCGAAAAAAGGTTGCCTCCTTATTATGCAGAGTCCGGGCAAGCAACAACAGCATTCTGAATGCCATAACCGACAAGTTTGACTGCCATATCCTGCGTCATCACATAAAAACACTTTTAAAATAAAATTGATAAGTTGACAATTGAATTTCTTAATGTTCCAATTTGAATATTTCATTTGTGTCTGTGTTTGTGCTGTTCTATTATAATTATTCCAATTTTTAATTTTTTTACTTATAATAATATGTGGATCTTTGTGTCTTAAAAATAAACATTTTGATTTTTGATTGATTTGATAAAAAAAACAGGGTCTAGCATTTAGGGAGCAAACACGTATGACGTCACTCGTCATCATCATCGTGTGTTACTTACCGTCTTTCTAACTGTTTGTAAATGACTTATTTCGGTCCTGCTTCGATTGAAGTTACAACGTGTTGCCCTCGTGACCAGAATGCTATACCGAGTACATTATTATACCATGGTTTTGTGTACTTTTTATCATAAATATCGTCACGCCTATCCGCCGAGGGGGCTGGCAGAGGTGTAATACAACACCCACATTTCGCCGGGCGATATTTAGTCCCAAATGTGACAATGGGCGAGCCTGTCGCCAAACATCGGGGTCCAGTCACGTAGCAGATGACATACAATACGCACATATGTTCACACAATGAACAAATTGGTGCGTGCCGTCGGCTGGGTTTGAACCCGCTTTCTCTGGCTTGAGAGGCGGGCCATCTCCTTCTTCACCCCGCGGTAGTACCCGCGGTTTTTAAGTAGCCTATGTGCTAGTCCGGGGTATAAGTTACCTCCAACCCAAATTTCATCGAATTTCGTCAATCCATTTGAGCGTGAAGAAGTAAGAAACATAAACACTTAGACACAAGCTTTCGCCTTTGTAATATAAATGTGAGGAGCTGTGATGTGATGGGCGAAAGTGGCATTATGTAAATTGCCTAATCTTCAGTCTCAGGCTATCTCAAGATATAAGAGAAAAAAATAGAGTTAACAAGTAACATTATTTAAAAAAAAACTAAAAACCCGGCTGTAAAATGTTGTACCCTATGTCATTTCCACTATTAAGACGATTCAAATGACACCTCACATGTCGAAATCCATCAAGCTGTTTAGGCTGTAGGGCGAGCCAAACAAAACTCATACTACATACCCACATCCATTCAAAAAACATAACCCTCCTTCTTGCGCAGTCGGGTAAAAAGTAGGACATGGCTTCAAAAGTAAAGTTACACAAAAATTCGATTTAAAAAACTTGTTTTTGATTCTTTTTTCGACTAGTTTAAGACACTTTGTGTACTTTACTAACTGTCTAAAGGGTTGGACCCTTTTCTTTTGTAATGCATAAGTTTTGGTGGAGTTCTAAGTGGAAATCAATAAAAACTTAGTTGTTCTGTTTTGTTAAAGTTTTTGACAAAATTAAAAGTTTTGGGAAGAAGGGGCAATTTATCGGTCAAGCTTGGTCAGCTAAGGATAAGAACACTTTGTTTTATTTCAGAATTTTCTTCGTTTTTCATAGGTACTCGTACCGTGAAGATAAAAATTAATTGCAGTCTACAATTTTGTATTTTTCTAGTCGACGTTATAAATATTAAAAATTGCTTTTTAGGCCTTTTTATATTACTTATTTTGCATTTTTACAATGCAAAAAAGTAAAAGTTTGGTTTAAAATAATTTATCACACTAGTATAATAATATTAGTGCGAAAGTTTGGAAGGATGGATATTTGTTACTCTATCACACCAGAATAGCTGAACGAATCTGGATAAAATTTGCTAGGTACGGACATAGACCATAGTCTGATCTATCGCTTAAGATACTTTTAGGGCAAACATTTATGTGATGAACATTTGTGTTTGTTCTATGTCTGGGTGTTGATATGTATTTAAGTATGTATTTAAAAATATCTAAGTATGTATATCAGTATCTGGCAGCCATAGTACAAGCTTTGCTTAGTTTGGGGTCAGGCGACCGTGTGTGGAAATGTCCCGAATTTATTTATATTTTATAATCGCGGAGCGCAGCTAGTGCCTAGTAAATAATTGCCTACATTAACTTTCAAAATGGTGAATTTATTTCAATCAATTTGTACCAACTATAGTCAACTCATTGAGATCTAAGTACTATACTAGAGAAGCTGTTACAGACAAAAAACGACACGCAACTTTATAACAGCGAAGTCTGCCCACGTGGACTGATTACCGGTTTGCTGCAGTGCTAAAATATTTGTTATGACGTCCAACCAAACTATTATATTAAAACATGCAGCGCCAGATCGCAGTTTTCTCGCTGCGTGCACAACCACACTGCATGCGTGTTGAAGTCACACTAATGTGAGGTGTACGGATTGCAGCACAGTGCAGCGGAAGATAGTCAATGTTCCAAAAACTCAATTTCAATTCAATTTAATTTATTTATTCGGACCATAGGATATTTCTAACACTTGGTAATTAAATACAAAAATGGTAAGTAAATTGAGTTTTTTGCATTGCCCTGGATGAAATCTAGTACATACTCGTATATGTAGGTATATCGATAAGTCAACTATAGTTTGAGTGGTCAACAGCGTCGTCTGGCCGCTCATTAGTTAGGCCACGTCAACGAGCCTAGCGAGCGAAAGTAGCAGCCAGTAGGTCGCGTGCAGCCGTGCAACTCATCGTATTTATTATCCGTTGCATGTCTGACTGTAATGGCGTAACCACTGACGTATTTTTGCGGAACTAACATGTACCTGGCTGTTCCTGTAAGTACCCGAGAATAAGGCGATTCTCGCACTTCTTCGCGTTTCCGATTCTCACACTGCTCCGCGTCAAGCGACACAAAGGTCCCGAGCCAAATTTCCCGCGCGGAGTGGCGTTTTCACAAGGCTTTTGGATCCTATTTTCTAAATAAACGCATACGAAAGACGCGGGTAACAGTGTTTTTTAGACTGTTAGACTATTTTTAATAACATATCGTCACGCCTTTCCCTCGAGGGAGCTGGCAGAGGAGTACAACACCCACACTTCGCCGGACGATATTCAGTCCCTAATGTGGCAGGGGGCGAGCCTGTCGCCATACGCCATACGCACATAATTGTTCACACAACGAACAAATTGGTGCGTGCCGTCGGCTGGGTTCAAACTGGCTTGAGAGGCGGGCCTTCTACGGCTTCTACAGCTATCATCGCTTTTTAATAAACTTGCAAAATTTTAAAGGCCTACTACATCAAAACAAACAACTTTTACTATGAGATTACACGTGACGCCCAGCTGTTTCTTGTTCGCGTAAATACAAAACAAAAAACCTAACCCTCCTTCTTGCGCAGTCGGGTAATCAAATACAACCTACGTCACTCACTACCCAGCCGGATGACAATAATATTAGGTTATTTCACGGCAAAGCGGAAAACTTAATAACAGTGACAGAAGGATGACAGACGGATCACGGAAAGCATAATGCAGGACAGAAAGACGGAAGGTCGGAAGACGTCTCTAATCGTATTATCGAAGTATATAAATCTACACTTATACTACGTAAAATAGGATTGCCAACATTTGGGTAGATACGTAAAAAATAAATTCTGCCAGGTACCTATAACATGGTACCTGTCGAGTCAAAAATGGTCACGTGGGCAATACGTAGTGACATAAATCGATGACCAAAATATGTAATTTACAAATAGTTTGAAAGAGACGATGACATGATGACGAGTGACGTCATTACATGTTGGCTCCCCCAGAATGCTAGACTTTTTTTTTTTTTGGATGACTCTATGCTGTTGGCCACTGAGGCCTCGACAGCGTACCGGGCATTACGCAAGCGCAGATGGTGCAGGGCCTCAAAAATGCTTACAAACTATGGGCGACGAGCGCAAGGGACCTCTGAGGTACGGCCTCGGCTTGGGCTGTCGCCGAGGGAGGGGCGTCGAATTGCCCTGGCAGCCCAGAAGGGGCTTGCTCTAGGGCCCTAACGGGGACGGTTGAAGTTAAATGCTAGACCTTGTTTTTTTTAGATTACTTATAGTAAAAAGTAGTAAAAAACCCTAAAAATTATGGAACCTTAAAAATGTACACGATCACGTTCTGTTCTGGCTGCAAATTCACAACAGCAGCTTTTTTAAATACTAGTTGCGCCCTGTGGTATGACCCGCGTTTAAGAAGTAGCCTTTGTGTTATTCCAGGATACAAGCTACATCAAAATCTGTCCATCCGTTTCAGCATGAAAAAGAATCAAACAGCGCACACAAACATTTTGTACTTTAAACATTAGTAGGATACTTCGATTTTGAGGTCAATAGCCAAAAATATTTTTTTTTAATTTCAAATGGTTTGCTTTGACCAAAAATTCTAATAATCCTTACAAATTCATAGAAAATCACTGAAAACTCAGATTTCTTTTAATAATAAGACCATTGTAAGCTTACTGACTTTTCTGAAAGAAAAATGGACCTATTCATAGTAATATTCCTATTGAATTATTATTCACTGGCTGCGCCCCGCGGCTTCACTCGTATCCACAGGAACCGAGATTAAAAGTAGTAAATGTTCTCGGGATAAAAAAAGCTTTTTTTGATGTCCTTTTCTGGACCCTTAACAACGTTTATACAAAATTTAATTTTTTTTTTATCAATAGTAACAAACATACAGTTACTTTCGCATTTACATAGTATTAGTTACTAGCTAGTAACAATGATAGCCTAATTGGAGAAGGCCCGCCTTTTAAGCCAGAGGGAGCGGGTTCAAAACCAGTCGACGGCACGCACTAATTTGTTAATTGTGTGCACACATGTGCGGATTAAACAAACGAACAAACTCACTTTCGTATTTTTGTATTTATTTTTGCGACGCGCGAGTTACTCGTAGGATTAGGATTTAAACTAAAAACTCTATTATGATTCACGACAAAGACGGTTAATTCTCCATCTCGTGATTGCCATCCATTGTTAATATAGAATAGAATGATCAAAGCAAGATTTTTGAGATATCAAAATTAATATACCTGACCTGAATTAAATATTAGGCATTAGGCGAGAGAGAAAACTCGTATTATTTTTAGTATTTGCCTGAGCCCGGTCCATTATGTGAAACAAACATTAATATGTCCATCGAAATAATATAAGGGAGAAGCAGCACGAGTTTAACTTCTAGTACACAACGCGTGGACCCAATATAACTACAAGCAAACGGACACTACACAGCTCCGTTGACAGTATAATGCTACGTGTAGGTATTGATAACAAAGATAGAGAGACGTACAATAGACTCTAGCGAGAACGAGACAACAATTATTATCACTGTTGCGACTGGTTGCGTTTGTTTGTAATTACGCTGAATTGTGTGCAGCACCTAATTTATGCGGTCTATTTTTAGGTTTCGCGTACGTCTCTCCCTTTTATATGATCGAAGATTATGCCCGTACTTTTTCTCTTTAAATAAACTAGTAGTTAGCTTTGAACGGAAACCTGGCGTATCACCACAACCCTTAGTCCGAATTGGCTTATCAATAAGCTTAAAAATTAAATTGGAGAAGCTCTTCTAAACGAAAACGTCATGCAACATGATGGCAGCGTGGCCTGCCCGCGTGGAGTGACAGCAGGTTTACTGCACGGATTGCAGTACAGTGCAGTCGACGAAAGTCAAGGTTTACATGATGGGATTTAGTTTGTAGTACATGTATACATAAATGCTCATAATTATGATAATGTATGATGATGATGATGAAGATGAAGTATGATTGAGATACACTACATGTCTGCAAAATTGTACTTAAGTTATCGTCTAACAAACAGATGCCCAGATATACACAGTAGACTATGTATCTCAGTAGACGTCACTTCATTCTCAATAACCTAATTTGAAACAGCTTGTTAATAACTGACTTGAGGGTTCCGCGACGCTCTGAATTTTCCATACAAACGCGCTGGTCAAATCTCTTGGAAACCATTTGTCAGATTATGGTGAAATTTGGTATGTACAATTAAATGAACTATTTCTCTTTCCCTATGTTCTTGTTTTTTTTTAAAAAAAACGTCCTGAATTAAAAATAGAGCTATGAAAAATATTCGCATTTGTAAGGGGTCACTTTTGACTGATTTATTTAATACATAGACGAAACAAATCATAAATCTCTTTACATAGGGAGGTTGTGTACATCATTAGCTTTTAAATTAATCCATAATAGTACAAGGGAAATTTTTAGTTACTTAAGAATGTTTAGAGAGGTGCAAAAGTCATAAAATGCTATTGAAGTTATTGTAACTCTGCAGATAATTTTAGAGGCTCGTCGGTATATTTACTTGCTCTCTTCGCTCGTAGTCATCTTCTAGATGAAATGGCAAAAGAAAACCTTTAGCCAATGCGAAGTTAGTCTAAAGTGGTCGCCTGACCCTGAAAACCGTCTCACTTAGACCGTATAAATTTAGAGCTAAGGATTTACAAGCGGGCTAGTGTTTACCACTATCCCGCCCAAGACGTGTGATTCCATTTCTAAGGCTTTATTAAGTTTTAAGTCTTGCAACAGTTTTTTCAACTACATCCACTGAACCGATCCTCAGAAAGTTTTGCACACACACACACACACACACATTTAGTTCCAGTGACAATACAACACTATAAGATTAAAACCGTTTATCTTGAAAGTTTTTTATGTGTTGTCTGTTTATTGTGCGAATCGCTAGAGTGTGGAATGCTGTTTTCAAGTCTCGAGTGAATTGGATTCTTCTAGGCGAACATGCTCTATTTTACGACGTATCATTGCTTAGGCGGATATTACACTGTCACATCCCGCTGCGGTGTGCGGAGCGACGGAAAACCTCATGGTGCTTCTCCGCACGGAGACGCGATGCCAGTGTGTTATACCCGTTGGTTTTGGTCTACAAATCGAGATTTTACAATCAAAACTAAAATCCGCAACACCGCACACCGGAGCGGTGTCCGGTGCAGTGTGTTTAGCACCTTAGCATCAACTAAAGCAATCACTGGTCATTTGCACTAAATATAAGACTTGCCTAAATCCTTAACTAGTTTAATCAACTCCTAGCTAGATCCTGCGTGATTTTTTTTAACACGAACTTTAAGCCATTCCTTAGAAGACTCTTAATTTTATGTGCCCGATAAGCTAATATTTCGCTAGGAGTAGTTAAAAACTAGTTAATGAAGACTTGTGCAATTCTTATATTTAATGCACAGTAACTTAGGTGACATATATATCGTCACGCCTTTCCCCCGAGGGGCTGGCAGGGGTGTAATATACAACACCCACACTTCGCCGGACAATATTCAGTCCCAAATGTGTCAAGGGGCGAGCCTGTCGCCATACACCGGGCTCCAGACATGAAGCAGATCGAACACACATAATATATGTTCACACAATGAACAAATTGGTGCGTGCCGTCGGCTGGGTTCGAACCTGCTCCCTGTGGCTTGAGACGCGGACTTTCATCAACTTGGCTATCACCGCCTCGCCATTGCCTTAAGTGACATAAAGTATGAAAAGGGAGCGACTGCGAATAGAAGACTTGCCTCTAAAAAAAATCCTCATCGTCCGATCAAGGGGACTAAGTGGTCGAACCACATGTTCATAGCAATATTATCATACGGAAACGTTTCCGGAATTAGACTTTAATTTTTTTCAAATCCATCTGGGATTCGAAAAAATTTAAAGTCGAATTCCTCGTCAAATTCCTCGAATCTCAGTCCGCATTCATAATTTTTTAAACGTGACTCAATCTTCCGGTCAGATTTATACTCGATTTCCTATTCAAAAAATTATTAAAAATGCACTGTGATTTGAAGAAATTGAGTTCCAAATTTTTCGAATCCGTGTTACCGGAAACGTTTCCGGAGTGATTAAGAAATATGGCTTTGATCAAGTAACAAAACCGTTTAAAAATAAAACGTAGGTAGGCTTTCCTGAGGACCGGCCCGCGATGACAGCAGGAAGTCATAATTTCAACCTATAATTAAAATTACCCCATTAATAACTCCACTCTCCTCATTTATCATAATTTCCGCGACGGTCAAAATTTCCAACACCTATTAAGAGCAGTCGTTCCTGCAATCCTCTGAAAAGTACCAAAAATGGGGTAAAACAAAGGCCAGATAAGAACCAAGGTACTAATTAATCTTTCTGAGTAACAAGAGTAAGTTTAACAACTGAGTAAGTTTTAAAAGTAACCAACTGCAATTTGGAAGTTTGAAAGGGCCTTAATGTTTTTGTCGTCTACAATGTTTAAAGCTCCGCCATTCAAATTTTGGACGTTTTGCGCCATGCTCTTAAGGATCCGGCGAACACTTTAGCCTAACTTCGTATGGCTAAAGGTTTTCTGTTGCCATTTCGTCTAAAAGAAGACGGCAAACGAAAAGAAGCGAGAAGCAAGTTAAGATACTGATGAACTTCTAAAGTTATTTAAAGAGTGACAAATCGCAATTTAAATCATTTTTTATAACTTTCGCACTTCTTAATTCATTCTTGATTAACGAAGAATTTTCCTTGTATTATGTATTACTTTAAAAACTAATCAACCTCCACAACCTCCCTGTCGACAACCTCCCTGTGTAAAGGAATTTTTGATTTGCCATGTCTATTTACTAAATAAAATAGTCAAAATAACTCCTTACAAATGCTGATATTTTTAATAGCTCTATTTTCTGTTGAGGACGTTTTTTCAAAAAAAAAAGAACATAAGGAAGTAGATATAGTTCATTTAATTGTACTTGCCAATTTTTATTTAAATTATTTATAAAGGAACAACAGACAGCCGTATTATAAAAAAATAAATGTATAGAGTGAATACATAAATAGACTTATCTTCTTTATAATAAAAGTGAAAAACCAGAACGAGATAAAAACGCAAGACGCACGTTTCTCCTAAACGGCCACCTGTTTCTCGGTAATTCGCATGTAATTCGATTCCTTGACCTCGGGAATAGCGACAAACTTAATATTTATGGTTTTGGATGTGTAATTTTTGTATAATAAGCAAGATAAAATCGCAAGTTCAAATTTCGAGCCAATAGAGATTATATTAGAGAGCCAATAGAATCGCCGGCTTGCTCGAGGTCGGGGTCGGGGTCGCGTTCAGAGGATAGGCTCTCAGCGCACCCCGTGTGCAACTCTGCCGTTCAAAACATAAGTGTAAAAAATATTAAATTACATTGAATAAATTTAAACTGTATTACAACTGAAAAAAAACATATTTTCAAGCAAAGTTATAGAACAACTTAGTCGTTTCGTAAGGCGAGTGAAACAACGGAGCCGTTAGAAAACAACGGAGAAACAGGTTTCTATCCTTTGCATAGAACACAACCGTCTAGAACGTCTATGTCAGTGTTGCACGTTATTGCTCTATCTGGCTCAAAATGGGCAAATGTTATGCAAATTTACAAAAAAAGTCACATCTTAGTGGATTTATTTAAGCCAGTGGCATGTCAAGTATTTTGATAGTCACAATCAAAGTTAAGTAAGTATTGTATTCAGAGTCAAGTCGAAGTCATGGTCTTGCAAAGAGATAAGATTTTAAGTAGAATAATCGGTTTAAGATGCTGAAATATTAGTTTGAGAATATTATATTCCTTAGGAAAACAATAACTTCTTTTTTGTACAGGTGTTTGTTTCATCAAACAGTGTACTTTTCTCGCTAAACTGTATATTAATGAAGACAGCACTGCGTTTTCGAAAATATGATGTGGCAACACTGCTTAGAGAAACAAAAAACAATTTCGATGTTTGTTTCGAATTTTAATTTATCTGGTATGCCTTTATTTGAAAGTTGGTGCAATTATTATGTTACTGAAAATTTTTGGTAATAAAAGAAGGAGTATGTAACGGTACCAGGCTTTTCGCAATTGAAATGGAAGAAATCAACCAATTAATCATCTTACAGGAAGATTATATTTTAACCATTCACATTATATTTGCGTCTGTGTGCGTGATAAGACAAATAAATACAGCACACTTAGCGAATTTGTGGCTTGCATGTTGAGGTGTCATTTGGAAACCTACCTTATCGATGTAGTTATTGTAAGCTACCGATAATTGTGAAATAAACATGACATAACATAGCGTCACCCAGCGTAGCCCAGATCTAAACCCCCTGGACTACAAATTATTGTCAGTTTTAGAGGGCATGGCCTGCTCTAAAAGACACGCCGACATAGAGTCACTTAAGAAATCTTTGAAGCAAGCAGTGGCTAAATTTCCCATGGAAACAGCTCGTAAATCCATAGATTCTTGGCCAGACCGACTAAAGGCCTGTATCAAGGTCAAAGGTGGTCATTTTGAATAAAATAATGGTTATATTTTTGTTAAGACTTCAATACATGTGTAGGTACATATAATTTTTATTAACATTACATTACTGTATAAAAAAATAAATGCATTTTCATTTGTAACAGAACTTATGGCTAGACTAGGTAATGTAGTTATTGTAAGCTACCGATAATTGTGAAATAAACATAACATATCATAGCGTCACGCCTTTCCCTCGAAGGGGCTAGAAGAGGTGTAATACAACATCCACACTTCGCTGGACGACATTCAGTCTCAAATGTATAAGGGGGCGAGCCTGTCGCCATACACCGGGCTCAATTTATGTAGCAGATGACATAGTTACAATACACACATACGTTCACACAATGAACACATTGGTGCGTGTCATCGGCTGGGTTTGAACCCGCTCCCTCTGGCTTGAGAGGCGGTCCTTCTCCAACTAGGCTCTCACATCACTGTACTTATAATATAGTAGGTAACTATTACTTAACCACTAAAACTACTGAATGGATATATTACCTATTATTACATAATAGGTAATTAATTGCTATGCAATAGATTCCACGCGGGCAGAGCCGCGGGCAAACTCTAGTTAAAATACAGCCCAAAGAGCTATTCACAGATTACTAAATAAATTACCTAAATTGACTTTGAAAAGGTTACTTAAATTGAGTTTATATGATAAAAAATCAACAATTTTGAGACAAATCCAAAGAGAAACTAAAACATACATTAATGCGTATATATATATATCTCTCTCTATTTATAAACTATATATCTATTTATAAACAGTTAAGTACAATGGAGTAAAATGTCATCACAATATGAAGAAAAGTTGTACATTTTCTATTAAGAAAATTTAATTGTACATGCTGAATTTCATCATAATCTGACAAATGGTTTCCAAGAAATTTGACAAGCGCGTTTGTATGAAAAATTCAGAGCGTGGCGGAAACCTTAAGTCTTAATGCGTTTCGGAAATTTGCTCGTTGGTCATAAGCTTCGGATTTAGCACTTTTAAGATTTTTGCTTTGCTGGTATTATGCGACGAAATCCTTTATTTTTGGGCCGTCTCTGTTTTTTATCCCCAACGCAATAACGACAGGGTGGTTTTTTATTTTTTTTTATTTATTTATTTCTTAAAAAAATACATTTTAAAAAACAAAGTATTGAAAAACTTAACAGTTTGTACCAATACTCTTATCGCTACACGCTACAATCCTTTATGCAAACTACCTTAAAAACTTCCTAACCTTACACAACTATTACTACCTATAAATTATTGACCTTAACAAATTATTAGGTAGTAATTTATTTATTCTATACCTACACGATCAAGCATCTGTTCATCGCAATATTTTATCATACAGTTACCATGTTATTTAAAAATAGTTTCTAGCAAACGTTTGCCTATAACTTTCTCCGGTGACATTTTGAATAATCATTTTGGGTCCAGCCATAAATTAACTGTCAGAAGAGTCAGTGGGTCACGCCGACCGGTTCCCCATTTCAAATTTAGGGTCTGGGTCATATTTACTAACATGAAATTTAATAAATTTTACTGAGCCCACTAACATCACACTATTAAGAGTCCCGCGACGCTCTGAAATTTCCATACAAAGGCGCTTGACAAATTTCTTGGAAACCATTTGTCAGATTATGATGAAATTCAGCATGTACAATTAAGGCGAGCCTGGCCAGAAAACGTCTAGCAAGAATCAACTTTCCTCTAAGATAAACCATGGTTTTTACTGTGTAAAAAAAAATATGTTATTCTTAAGCATGTTTTTAAGTGGAATCATAAATCTGATACATGTAATGAATAACTTCACTCGATAGAAAAAAAATCCAAAGTCACCTCTATTTGGTATTTTAAACACGATTTGCGACTTCATTTTTACAAATCATATTGCTTTTTTATTTTTTTTACGAATTACAATGCAATAAAAAAATGGAATCATAAATAAAAATGTTAAAAAGTTAACATGGTAATTTTATATGATTTTTTTATCACGAATTCATGGTAAAAAGGCACGTTTGCGTGACCGCCAGTCCGCCCGCAGACCCCGTCGACGCCGGACGTGTGCCAAATTTTTGTGATCTCCGCAGTGCCGCACACACCAACCAAGCATTTAGTTTTGCCATAATGGGTAACAAACATAATAAACGAAAAAAATGCTCAAGTCTGGCTTTTAGAAAATCGTACGAGTCATGGAGCAAACGTCGGTAAGTAGATAAACTTCTACTAGATTAAATTGGTAATCATTGTTTTTATTTACTAGAATCGACATTTCTTGCATTGCTTTTTGTAGTCAGATGATGTATCAACAAATCTATTAGTACCTACTTATATTCGTTTTAGTGTTTTCAAATATCATACTCATCATCATAGATACTTTTTTGTCTCGTTACGTGTATTCACGATGTAAATACCCGGCCTAGTGGTATACCTACTAGTGATATTTATGTAGTTATACCTACCTACAGTTACAGTTTTTTTTTTGCAGAAGACTACTACGTAACAAACTCCAATGACTTTGGAATTGACGAAACGTAAGTACCTACCTACCTTTTGTACCACGCAGGGAGGCGGGTGTTCTGCGAAGTTTTGACTATGTCGGTCACCATTTATTATTTCACCCAGACAACTTGTGAGATACGGATACGGAGCGACGTTCATACTTTCATTTTTCCTGAGCATTCTAAACTGCACAACGAGTAAATACCCGCCCTAGTGGCATACCAGTGATATTTATATTTATTATAGTTATACCTACTTACACGAATGCCTATCTTACAGTTTTGTTTTTTTTTTTCAGAAGAGTACTACAACTAAATGTAATAAACTCCGATGACATTGGAATTGACGAAACGTAAGTACCTACCTACCTTATGTAACATGCAGGGCGGCGGATCTTCGCTAAGTTTTAACTATACAGGATGTTAGGTAAGATACGGGACGACGTTCATACTTTCATTTTTACTGAGCAATCTGAACTGCACAACGAGTAAATACCCGGCCTAGTGGTATATCTAGTAGTGATATTTACGTAGTTATACTTACCTACATGAATACTTATCTTCTTTTTTTTTTTGCAGAAGAGTACTTCAAGAGAATGTAATAAACTCTGATGACATTGCAATTGACGAAACGTAAGTACCTACCTTCTTTTTGTAACATGCAAGGTGGCGGATCTTCGCTAAGTTTTGACTGTACTGTATGTATGTAAATTATATAGGGTGTTAGGTGAGATAGGGGACGTCGTTCATACTTTCATTTTTGACTGAACAATCTGTACTACACGAGTGTTTGGTAGCGTTTGAGTTATAGCCGTATGATTTGAACACATCTAGGCCTGATTAGTAATGCAACGTGATTTTGGCTGTTTTGAAGAAAACTCGTAAAGTTGTATATTCGTTTTTAACGATTAGCGAAAATCGAGCATTTCGGTAAATCTTGTAAGTACGGCTTTTATAAACCTACGACTGGTATGGATGTGTTCGTCGTTGCCTTTGAAATTCGAAACTGCCGGTTGTAAGAAGCGATAGCGGGGACAGGCGAAGCTATGTATATACGTCACAAAGATGGCCGCCGACCGTTGTAGATTATTGCTTATATCTCGAGTTCTATCTCATCAAATCAGTTGTTTGAGGTGTCATTTGAAAGCTCATTTATTTATAATGTAGTTGTTATATAATTATATACATACATATCAACAAGCTTGAACGACAGCTTCCGTGCGCGAGTCCGACTCGAACTTGGTCGGTTTTTTAGAATTTTTATATTTTGAACTTTTGAACATCATACTTATAAATATTTATTTTTATTTTGTTTTAGGCACGTGGATGACATTGACCCTGTTTCACTCAGCGTGGTCATCATCCTGCGTCAGTCATGGTTTGGTGGGGGGTATCTTATCACGGCGTCACAAAGCTTAGTTTTTGTAAAAAGGGGGTTAAAACTTCTGCCAAAGTGTATCAAGAGACCGTCTTATATGGTGTTGTACAACCCCTTAGCAATACACTTTTTAAAAATCTACCGTGGAGTTTCCAACTAGACTCTGCACATGGTCACAAGGCGCGAACTACCCAAGCCTGGCTAGAAGCCAATGTTCCGGACTTTATAAGGGCTGAAGACTGGCCCTCCTCTAGCCCAGATCAAAACCCCCTGGACTACAAATTATGGTCAGGTTTAGAGGGCATGGCCTGCTCTAAACGACACGCCGACATAGAGTCACTTAAGAAATCTTTGAAGCAAGCAGTGGCTAAATTTCCCATGGAAACAGTCCGTAAATTCATAGATTCTTGGCCAGACCGACTAAAGGCCTCTATCAAGGCCAAATGTGGTAATTTTGAATAAAATAATAGTTATATTTTTGTTAAGACTTCAATACATATGTAAATATAACTTTTATTAACATTACATTACTGTATAAAAAAATAAATGCATTTTCATTTGTAGCAGAACTTATGGCTAGACATGCATACATATCGTCACGCTTTTCTCCGAGGGGGCTGGCAGAGGTGTAATACAAGACCCACATTTCGCCGGACGATATTCAGTCCCAAATGTGACAGGGGGCGAGCCTGTCGCCATACACCGGGCTCCAGTTATGTAGCAGATGACACACAATACGCACATATGTTCACACAGTGAACAAATTGGTGCGTGCCGTCGGCTGGGTTCGAACCCAGCTGAGCAAAATTGCCACTCCCAACTAGGCTGCCATCGATTCTACAACTATATCACAGAACAAATAATAATACTACGTACCTATAGCTCAATTGTATATATAAATGTAAATATTGTGAATGTATATTTTTGTATTGGATGTTTTGTTAGTACTAGCAGAATGTCCGCCACTTCGTACCCAGGGTATGTATACCTATATATCCGGTATAAGTTTACTCGATTCTTTCATAATTATTGTTCAAAATTATATCTGAATCGTGTAGTTTTTTAACTTTGTAACATTTAACAAACCATACAATATTATTAGTACGCACCTAATGGTAAAGTAAGGTAATTAAAATTGTTATTACCATTGTTATACAATAAGTATACCAAAAAATAATGAAATTTACTATGTTGTATTATTTAATGAATATCGGTAGTTACACAATCATTCCAACACCCTGTATAAATATTTGTCCTAATAAGGATAACAAGTTGCCTATGTGTCAATCCAGGGCATAAGCTAACTCCGTTCCAAATATGATCCTCATCCGTCTAGCCGTTTAGGTGTGAATAAGTGAAATACGAGTAAGTACCTAACTTCCACACACAATCGCAATCTTTTGTATTTATGAGTGTGAAGTGTGATAAAATGGAAATATAACACTACCGGTAAAATGAAACTAATGCCACGACTGCTCACACATCAAAAATACAACAACTCGTGGACATGAGATTGGTTGTACCTATATTGGCTTGAACGGCATTTTTTAGATTTTTTTTTTGTTTGGCATCAAATAAAAAATGTTCATAAAATGGATGAGTACAATGACGGACGGATTATTTTATCGATTTCCTAAAAATGGGTGTTTAGGTACTCGATACCATAACGTGACTGACGGGTGAAAGACGTGCGCGTGGCGCATCGCACACAACTTTTGTGTCGCGTGAATGAATACGTCGCGCTCCCAAAAAGTGCGGCCTGAGGTAGAGTAAAATACCTAAAGTTCTGGGAAAGCCTCGCCTTAAATGAACTATTTCTCCGCCCGTATGTTCTTGGTTTTTTTAAAAAACGTCTTCAAGAGAAAATATATGAAAAATATCCGCATTTGTAAGGGGTCACTTTTGACTGATTTATTCAATAGATAGACAAAGCAAATCAAAAATCCCTTTACATACCTATTTACTTACATTTATTATTATTTTTTTTATTTTTCCCATTAAATATATTATTTTTTTACGCTATATTATTGACATAATTCCTAAGTTTTTACTTTTTGTATTTTTGGATTTCGGAATTGGTAATAAAACATTTTATCTATCTGTTTTTTTTTAATTAGTTACCAAACGAGACTAGTACGAGCAAACAAACTTATCCGAAAACCCACGTTATTATTACGTCATTCTCCGTACCTCACGAGGTAAGTAAACATGTTTATCGTGGCATAACTTTATTGTGAGTTATTGCCGACGTGTTTATGGTTCAGAAATCAGGTCTCATGAGACTGCTCCGCCGAATAGTTCGAAAAAGCGGACCTAGTTATTTAGGATTAAAGGTCTACTTTAGCAAGTTATGGCAAATTAGCTTTTACCCGTGGCTTCACTTGCGTTTTTAAATTAAATTAAATTAAAAATCATTTATTTCGGAACCAGTCCATAGTCGTGCACATAATCATATTTTATTTATCATAAATAATCAAAATTAAAATCTAATACATAATTACAAAATTAATGTCACATCAAATCAAAATGAAATCACTAAATTCAATAAAAATCAGTCAATTCAATAAAAATCAGTCCAGTCAATAAATAAAATAAAATCAATAAAAATAGTAAAATAAAATAAAATAAAAGTTTTATAGGCCTATGTCACTCAGACAATGTGTGGCTTTCTTATTAGTGACTGACTTTTATTTTATTTATTTAAGCACACAAAACAGAATACATATCGTCACGCCTTTCCACCGAGGGGGCTGGCAGAGGTGTAATGCAACACCCACACTTTGACGGACAATATTCAGTCCCAAATATGACAGGGGGCGAGCCTGTCGCCATGCACCGGGCTCCAGTCGTGTAGCAAATGACATACAATACGCGCCTATGTTTACACAATGAACAAATTGGTGCGTGCCGTCGGCTGGGTTTGAATCCACTCCCTCTGGCTTGAGAGGCGGGGCCTTCTCCATCGCTTTAAAAAAAAACAGAATACAATCTTATTTTAAGGAATAAATATAAAAATCGTATTTTAAAGTAGAAAAAAATACATATAACAATCATAGTTTGGTTCTAGACCATATTCCTAAGCATGTGTACATAGCATGAACAAATTATCGAATCAGTTTAGTCTACGAGTAGCGCCACAGTAACGCACACATACATTATCAAAACTTAAATGGGAAGGAATAATTAAAATATTACAATAGAACTTACGCATAAAAAGAAGAACTAGCAAATTAGCACTGTCCGTGTAACAAAATAACATTAATAGCACCCTTAAGCTTACCAAACCTATATGTATAGCTACTTAAGTCTACCGCTAATGGGCAATCAAGCTAGTCTACTACTCTATATTAATTAATCCAAATGCGTAGACAGATTGTAGCTAATTGATTACATTTTAGAATTTAGATCTACGAGAATTACTGTTATGTCTTGTTAAGATTGTTTTAGTCTAGCGATCTGGATTACTCTGTATTAGTTAGACCTCAAATTATGGTTTTCGATTTGATTCGGTTTCGGTCATAGAATAGTCAATCTAGTGAGATAAGTACCCCCATGATCCTAAAAACAAGGTCTAGCATTCAGCAAAAACGTAATGTGTTGTAAGCCAAACACAGTTGTAAGCCAAAATTTGTGTTTTTTTTTCAAAGTCAAAGTCAAAATGTTTTTATTCAATTTGGGTATCAAAGATACACTTATGAACGTCAAAGTTTTATAATAGACTCGACCGCCTTGTTCGGAAAAAGAGCCACTACTCAGAAGAACAGTAAAAAAATGAGGGGCATTATTTTTTTCAAAAAAAAAATATTACTGTCTCACAATTTTTTGCGAACAACTGGGTAATAAGTACTACTAGCTACTTGGCGGAAGTGGAAGGCTCCATACATCTTTGTCTTCTAAATAATTGTGATAAAAAATAATTGTGTGATAGTAATTCGTTTTTTTTCTTTTTTGAAAAAAAATAGTGCCCCTCAATTTTGCCAGTTCTTCTGAGTAGTGGCTCTTTTCCCAAACAAGGCGGTCGAGTCTAGTAAAAAATTTTGACGTTCGGAAGTGTATTTTTGATACCCAATTGAATAAAATCGTTTTGACTTTGACTTTTACGTCATCGTCATCCGTCTCTTTCGAACTTGTAGTAAATGACTTATTTCGGTTTAAGACAGACGGACGGACAGCGGAGTATTTGTTACGAAACCCTTAAAACTGTCTAGTTGCTTAAAATTTTTAGGATTTTTTGTCACCTATGCTTTTTAAAAAATAAGTCGTTTAAATATAATACTGTAGTTAAATAACTGCTGTTGAAAATATACTGTGCCACGCAGTAATCTAAACATTTTCGAACAATTTAAATTTCATACATTTTTAATGGGAGTTTACAGTTTCTAATCGTTGTTTGATTAGTCTGTGTAAATGTAAAATTTTGAATTGAAATATTAAAGCTGTCAGTGGAAATTAAATTAGATAGGTCATTAAAATTTAAATTGGGTATCAAAGAATACATATTGGACTATGTACTCATATTTTTAACATCTTGTACTGTATGGTTGCAAATAAAATATCTTGAATCTTGAATCACTTATGAACGCCAAAGTTGTTGTTTTTTAAATAGACTCGACCGCCTTGTTCGGATAAAGAGCCTCTACTCATAAGAAGAAGAAGCCTAAGCCCAATAAGCCTCTATCAGAAGAACAGGCAAGAAACTGCATTATTTTTTCAAATAATAAATAAATTACAGCCTCACAAATTTTGGCTTACAACTAGGTAATATGTATGCATACTAGTGGCAACTTGGCGGAAGTGGAAGGCTCCAGACATCTTTGTCTTCTAATTAAGTCTTAACCTTGTAATACTCTCTTTTCATTCATGCAGTTTTTACATGTCATTTGAATTTGCCTTCAGTGATCCCTGTTATAATTTTCGGGATTTTATTGTACAAACGAACGCAGTTGCCTAAAAATGACTAATTAGACTTAGTCAGTCTAAATCTCGGTGCAGTTATCCTATCCTTATGGATATTTATTATTAGATGTCTATGTTTATTATTGTCTCTGGCAGCCATAGTAAAAGCTTTGCTTAGTTTGGGATGTGCAAATGTTCTGGATTTTGATTTATTTTCAGAGATTGACCGTCTTGAAAAAAAAGAGGAGGTTCTCGATTAGACTGTACTGTAGGTACAGGTCGTGGTTTTCACAATCTCCTCTAAGAAACCCCATTTTCCCCGTGTTTCCTTATAGCCCACTCTTCCCGGCTCTCCCCTACAGATATAGATCATTTCTTAATTCGGTTATCAAACAACATAATATTTGCCTTTTTCCATAGACATAAACATTGGCCATAGACCTGGCAAATAAACATAAAAACAGATACCAACTTTATTTTTGAACTATACATTTTGAGCTGTTCATCCAAAGGCTACCTGGAAGAATCCTACTAATATTATAAACGCGAAAGTTTGTAAGAATGGATGGATGGATGGATAGATGGATGTTTGTAACTCTTTCACGTCAGAACGGCTGAACAGATCTGGATGAAATTTGGCACAGAGATAGATTATAGTCTAGAATAGCACATAGGATACTTTTTACTGCGGGTGAAACCGCGGGGCACAGCTAGTCCTCTATAGGTATTAAGGTCACACGTATGTGTACGTACGTGCAAACGTTGCACGTAATTCTACGTATGTGCGAATCTGTGCAAGTATTGCACGTCCGTATTGCATATTATACGTTGTACGTATGCGCGAAAATGTGTATACGTACATGCTAAGGCATAATTTTAACCGGTCTCGCTTCACTATTCACAGCTTCGCAGAGCTCCGTCTCTCTGTGTATTTGGTCCCAGGCTACAATACGATGTAGCTAGTACAAACAATTGAAAGCACCAATCTACGAGTAGTCGACTACCAAACACGGGCTGCAATGTTCGGATAACCGCCTCTAAGTATACATCTCAATGGCTTCACCATTCACATTCAGGGCGCGTTTAGCAAGAGTAAGCTGGGGTTAGGGGTACGTAGTAACTACTATTTATTCTACTATTTAGAGTCGAGAGTTAGAGTTAACTTAATAGTGCTGTTTAGCTTTTGGCAGCAAATAGAATGTTTTGCAGAGACGCACTTTCCCCAAACGCCCTAAAAGGTTGGTTACACTACACTATTTGTCGTATGCGATGGATAGGGTTGCTATCTGACCTATGTTTTTGCGCGTGAGATGTTTTCTGGTCATTGTCTCTCTCGTTTGGAAAGGCATAGGAGTGAGAGTGACCAAGAACAGCCTTTCGTCCTTACTGGGGCATTTGCCCCAGTTGACCCTACAGATTTATAAAACGCAATTAATTAAGACGCAATTGCCCCATAGACGCAACGCAATTGCAATTGTCTGTGGGGCAATTGCGCCTTAATTAATTGCGTTTTATAACTCTGTAGGGTCAACTGGGGCAAATGCCCCAGTAAGGACGAAAGGCTGTTCTTGGTCACTCTCACTCCTAGGCCTTTCCAAACTAATACTTAATTACTGATAAACCATTCATAAATAGGTAGATAGGCTCTCAAATAGGAAATAGGTACATTGCTCTGTATAGAGGTAATTCAGGCCTTAGAACCAGCCACTCGAGAAATTTCATGACGTGAACTACGCGGATTAAACTTTAGAGAGTATTGTATTTGTATTTTAAAGAAGAATTTCAAATTAAGTTGAGTAAATTAAGCAGAAAGAAAAAGCTGGTAAAACATATATAAGAGTCCCGCGACGCTCTGAATTTTCCAATACAAGCGCTTGTCAAATTTCTTGGAAACCATTTGTCGTTTTGTATAAAAACCTATATTTTTTTTTAAACTTCCTCAAGAGATTGTATATTTTTATTGGTAGATATTTTTCATGGCTCTATTTAGAGCCATGAAAAATGCCATGCGCATTTGGAAAGGATCACTTTTGACTGATTTATTTAATAGATAGACAAAGAAAATCAATAATCTCTTCACATAGGGAGGTGGTCTACATCATTATACTATAAGTTAATGATACGAGGGATTGTTGTAGTTATTTGATAATGATTCAAGAAGTGCAGAAGTCATTAAAAATTGAAATTGCACTTTGTCACTCTGTATATCACTTTAGAGGCTAGTCAGTATATTTACTTGCTCTCTTCGCTCATCGCCTCCATCTTGACGAAATGGCAACAGAAAACCTTTACCAAATCCAAAATTAGTCTAAAGTAGTCGTCGGTTCCTTAACTAGCCTATGGTGGCTAAGACTCAATCCGGCTCTGGTTATGCTAACGTTCATTGCTTGAGTAAACTCAAATCTGCGTGGGTTATCCCAAGTCAACAAAATAACCAGTCCAAGTACCTTGTCTAGTTGAAACCCCAACCGCATAAAAAGGCATAATGAATGAGATGTTGACCTGCATGGCTATTCACAACCATTCGGAAACGTTTCCGTTCGGATTTCAAAAAATTTAAACCTAAATTATTCGAATCTCAGTCTATATTCATAAGTTTTTAAACGCGATTCATTCTTCCGGTCAGATTTGTATTTATTCAAGTACCTACCCTATCCTACCCTACCCTACTATAAGTAGTACCCTATTTCAAAATGTATAAAAGTAGACTGAGATTCGAACAATTTGTGTTTGAACATTCTCGGATCCGATCGGAAACGTTTCCGATTGATTGTGAATAGCAACGCTGCTAGGATTATTAGCGGTCATTCTTCCTCCAGGCCTAGCATACGCAACGTGACAACGGTATGTCGAATCTTTTTAGCGAGACAGACTAATGCTAACACATAGCCTTGTCACGTTCTCACACGACAAAAAGTGACGAAAAGAATTTTGTCGTGCACACATTTTGTTAGGCCTGGGTTCTACTTGTAATGGTGACTGATAGACTCTTATCTTGCATACTCATCTGTAACTTTCATTAGCGCTTACAAAAATGAAGAATGGACAACCCGACAAAATTTTATTTTTAAACAAATAATATTATTAAAACAAAAACTAAAACTCGGCTGCAAAATGTTGTACCCTATGTCACTTCCACTATCAATACGATTCAAATGACACCTCGCATGTCGAAATCCATCAAGCTGTTTAGGCTGTAGGGCGTTACACTTACATACATACACTCGGAAAACATAATATTATAACTGTCCAGCAAGCTGTTCAGGCTGTAAGGCATGCTAAAGAAACCTCATATACATACATACCCACATAAATACATACATACACTAGAAAAACATAACTCTCCTTCTTGCGTACAGAGACACGAGCGTAATCTTGTCTACAGTGAGTCGCGTAATTTAAAGAAGGAAATTCCGCGCGGATCGTGAATTGGTATTTTATGTCTGAATATTTTAAATAAATTACATAATAATGTGCGTCATCATAGAAGGATATAATTATTACAGTATTCAGGTCAATTACAAATATAACTCAAACGGGAAAGAGCCCTCTTAAGATGCCATTGCTGCAACATTTTCCGCTACAATGTCACGAGCAATTTCCATTATTTACTTAGTAGCTTCCTGCTAATGGGTACTAAAATTGTTTACAATGCTTTCGCGTTTCCCCTTTTAAATTATTTCGTGTGGTAGATGGGATGCTGTGGCGTAAAGATTCGTTTAGACGGACGTGAGGTGCAGCGTCACGTCGTGCAGGCAAATAAAAAGAGCTTACTTCCAACGACCACCACCAAAACTGCCACCAGTGGAGATAGTTGGGAAAACTACAGTCAAACCGATGGAACTCTAACATAGAGAACCAATTTTTGAATTTGTCAAAATCAGCTGTTCCATACAAAAAAATATTTTTTGTTTTGTTATTTTAATGTTGGACTCGTAAAGGGCAGTTAGCTCGTGGCAGGTATGGCATTCTGGTCACGTGAGCAACACATAGTGACGTCATCGAAGCTTAAGCAAGACTGAAACATTTACAAATAGTTCGAAAGAGATTCGGATGACGATGATGAGTGACGTCATCATGTGTTTGCTCCAGGAGTGCTAGACCTTATTTTTCTGGATTATGATATTAAAGTTGTTTGTTATGACGTAGAGAATCAGCCTTTACGCTAGTTTACCTATATTTTTTTTTGCTTCTTGATCTGTGCTAGTACACCAAAAATAGGTGTATACAATTTTTACTTCGAATGTTTATTTACATGAGAGTTTTTATGACCGCTAAAGCATGACACAAAATGAATTATCATACATCCATTGTTTTGAACTAGGGCTCATTCACACTCTGGTTCACACTACGTACTAACAAATTATGGAACAATACGCTTTAAATTTCGTCACAAAGGTTTTAAAAGACTTTTGTCATACCAAATCTTACAAAACTAAGCACGTACTAAAATATTATGTGATGAAATGTTTAAATCCTAGAACAGAAACTCTATGACGTTGATTTAAGAGCTTGTCTCCAATACCCATTTAAATTCAAGCATTGAAGTCAATTCAAGCTTGAAAATCCTACTTCAAGGACCAACAGTCCCCATTCTCCGTCTACGACAGTCCCTAACCTTTCTGTCAAAAACTCGAGAGAAACGTCACGTCAACAGTCGTTCACGCATTATATTCATTTTCTATATTTTGTACTAGCAGCTGCGAACCGTGGTTTCACCCACAGTCCCTCAGCAGTCATTATTTTTATTCTGTACCCCTGACAACGTGTATGCAAAATTTAATGATGACTAGAGCGTTATACTTTTATATATGACGGCGCGAGATATCATTGGATAAAGAAAATCAGTTTGAGAGTTGTTAATCGATAGTTTTAATCTGTGGTTTATGACGATTAATCGATTTGTTTATGGTAATTTAGAGCGGTTAACACCGAATGGAGTTGCGTTTGGGATTTCGGGCGAACGTCATGTCTGTCAGGCAGTGGTTGACAGGACTGGGCTGAAAGCGGTCGCACGCAATGGTCATTCGTAAACCCATTACTCTAAATCGCCAATTATCTTTGTGATCATTAATTAACTAAGTAGTCTAAGTGACTGTTTAATTAAAATAGTGAAAAGTCTACACTGCTGTCCCCTTATTTCAACGTTCCTGAAGTTTGACGCCCACCATAGATACCCGTGATGAGAAGTTCATGGCTCAGAAATTAGACACGACACCGCGGCCTACTAGATTTTCTCCGTCACCAGTAGTGGAAGGTTACAGCGCGGCGGCCTTTCCTATGTTTCTCCGACATCAATGGGATCAGATGCGACGGCGTGGCTCCTCTTTCCTACATTACCCCGATATCAGGAGTGAGATGTGAAGGCTCGGCTTCCTATTTCTCTATGTTTCCCCGACATCAGAATTGGGATAAGACCAATGCCCACAGTTAACAAGATGAGTGCTGAAGATGATGACGAGAACCACCGGCCTCTTCCCCGATATCAGAATTGGGATAAGATAACGTCCACAGCAACAAGATATGGCTCCGTCTTTGGCTACAATTCTACAATGATCTGGAAGCGAAGTGGCATAGCAACAGATGGCTGAATAGGGTCGCCCCTACACTGAGAAAACTGTGTACGTGCTATTATTGTGGAGTGTGAGGACTGTTTCTTCGTGGTGCATAAAGTGCAGCAGGGCGGCCATGAGAGAGTGAGCATCGAGTAGACGTCTGCATTATCTCGACGGCGTTTGATTACACCTAGTCTATGCTATGTGACGCAACTAACAAACAACGAGAGACGAAGGATAGCAGTGTACCGAACAAAACGTCGACGCCTACGTGTTACTACTGCAACGAGGTTACATCGCCACTCGTTGATCGAAAAAGGGCACCAAAATTAGCAGCAGCAACGTGCGAAATCCGGTCAATGCCTGGAGGGCTATTCTTACAACTCGAGATTACCATCATAACTCAAAAAAAAAGAATCCTAAATTCGAGATGCCTTATTCAAGTTGCTCTAGATCGAGATAATCTCGATGGCTGGGGCGCGAGATGTCTCGAGTAGTCGGAGGCAGTCGAGACTTCCAGTTAGGCTATTCCTACGCGTGAGATGAGATGAGATTTTACCTCGGTCACTTTCACACCTATGACGTTTTAAACGAGAGCAATAAAGACGAAAAAAGGTGAGATGAAAATCTCAAATCTCCGAATAGGGCCACAGGAATCGAGATCGAGATGAGATGAAAATCTCCTATCTCCGAATTGGGCCCCTGCACTATGAAGCAGCCATTGATCACCTACGAGCAGCAATTGAATTCGGTGAGAAGTTTTCATTTTGTTTGATATTCGTAAACGATGTATGTCAGAGTGCTATTTTATATTGGAGTTGTTTAAAGTTTAGAAATACCCACAAACAGTTTAGTCAAACTGTCGCTTGCGGCACATGTGAGTCATGCAGTTAATAAATAACTTACTAAGTGTCAATGCTTTTGGTAAAACTAAGCCTGGAGGGCAGTAGCCGGTAGGACAGTAGCCTGTGTAGTAATAGCCTGTGTGGCAATAGCCTGTGTGGCACTCGCCTGTGTGGCACTAATCTGCAAGGTACTATCCTATGTGGCACTAGCCTGTGTGGCAAGCCGGTGTAGCAAGCCTGTGTGGCAAGCCTGTGTGGCAAGCGTATGTCGTTCTAGCCTGTGTGGCAAGCCTGTGTGGCAAGCCTGTGTGGCAAACCTGTGTGGCAAGCTTGTGTGGCAAGTCTTTGTTGCAACCCTACTTTTGTGGCATTATAGTATGAGTGACGACCTAGCCTGTGTGGTAAGCCTATGTAGTAAACTCCTCCCGGTGTAACATCATAGTACGAGTTACGACCTAGCCTGTGTGGCAAGTCTACGTGACAACTTTAATGGCATGTTATTCGTTTGAAATTGGACACAGCAGTTTTCATAAGTCCAAACCGCGTATGTGTATCGTCATTGGATTTTCAATTTGACTTGATTAAATTCTTGGAACATTGGATGTATGATTAATAAGTTAGTTTTAGCCTCGATTATTCGATTGGTCCCAATACAATTTATTTCACTAAAAGTCAAGTTGCTTATTTCAATTATCATGACAATTTATGGGGTTAGGTAACGAATATGAAGTTACTGTTGGAAGAGTCGATTATACTCTGAGACGATGTTTATGGTTGGTAGAATTGGGTTTAACTGTGTTTTGTGTTATCCCATAACTGTGTTCGCTTTCTGTGAAATTGTGGAGGTAGATTTGAGACGGTCAGAATGACCGAGCGTTAAGTGGTTACTTGAGCACTTTTATGATTGTCCACAGATGATGAGATGAACATTCACCCGAGGACGTGTGAAAATGCAGGATGGCCGTGACGGCGCGAGATATCATTGGATAAAGAAAATCAGTTTGAGAGTTGTTAATCGATAGTTTTAATCTGTGGTTTATGACGATTAATCGATTTGTTTATGGTAATTTAGAGCGGTTAACACCGAATGGAGTTGCGTTTGGGATTTCGGGCGAACGTCATGTCTGTCAGGCAGTGGTTGACAGGACTGGGCTGAAAGCGGTCGCACGCAATGGTCATTCGTAAACCCATTACTCTAAATCGCCAATTATCTTTGTGATCATTAATTAACTAAGTAGTCTAAGTGACTGTTTAATTAAAATAGTGAAAAGTCTACACTGCTGTCCCCTTATTTCAACGTTCCTGAAGTTTGACGCCCACCATAGATACCCGTGATGAGAAGTTCATGGCTCAGAAATTAGACACGACACCGCGGCCTACTAGATTTTCTCCGTCACCAGTAGTGGAAGGTTACAGCGCGGCGGCCTTTCCTATGTTTCTCCGACATCAATGGGATCAGATGCGACGGCGTGGCTCCTCTTTCCTACATTACCCCGATATCAGGAGTGAGATGTGAAGGCTCGGCTTCCTATTTCTCTATGTTTCCCCGACATATATTACAAACAAACTCACTTTCCCTTTCACAATATTAGTTAGTATTACAGGTTATGCTTAAGTTAAGAAAATTACTGCACATATAATAACAGGAAGAAACCACTAGGTAAGAAATTTCTAAATAAATGAAGCCTAAATAAAATCTTCTAAATATCTTTCTAAATAAAGAAATGAATTTTTGTTCTGACCCTTGACAACGTATATGCAAAATTTAATGATGACAAGAGCGTCAAACTCGAAACGAAACAAACATACTCACTTTCCCTTTTACAATATTAGTTAGGATTAGAGGTTAAAAATAATCCACGTACCCGTAGTTAACTCGTAGAAATTTACAAACGGGAAGTAAGAAATTTCTAAACAATAAAATAAAATAAATAAATTCGGGACATTTCCACACACGGTCGCCTGACCCCAAATTAAGCAAAGCTTGTACTGTGGCTGTCAGAGACTGATATACGTACATATATATTTGTAAATAGATATTAACACCCAGCCATAGAACAAACACAAATGTTCATCATATGAATGTGTTCCCTGGGTGGGAATCGAACCCACGCCCCCAAGCTCAGAAGGCAGGTTCACTACTAACTGTGGCCGTCAACCCAAATAACGCCAGACATGTGTGATAATGACAAGTAATTATTTTTTGTAGTCATTGCGAAAATAAACAGACAGATACCATTCCAAGGTGTAAACACGAAGCCGCGAAATAACGGCACCCATCATGGTAACTATTATCCCTACCATGGCAGTTTTCGGTCTGTTTATTAATTTCCTCATCTCGCCAAAAACATCTTGTACAGGGTTATTTCAAATCAAATTTATTAATGAATATGCTGACAGTATCACTTACAGATAAACCTTGTTAATTGGTAACATTTGTTAATTTGTCTTGTACTCGTAGCACCTACACTAAGAACAAAATTATTCTTGTGCTTCTGGTGACTACATTCATATACACAAAGTGTTTGACATGACAGTATGATACAGACATAATTATACATGTATATATATATTTGAGATACTAATTACCACTAATTTAATATTAGTTATTTAGATACAAAAGAAAATGTGTGACTAGATTAGAAAGATAAAGCAATTTCTTTATCCTTTTTTGAAACCGTTCATTATTAGATACGGGTAAAAAGTAGTAAAATGCTACATTACGTGTTACTTTAGCGTGAAAGGTATTTTTATACTTACCGAACTTTTAAGCGAATTTGATAGACCCTTTTAGCGTGAAGATGTAAAAATCATGCTTAAATTAACACCCTTATCCACCCACTTACACACTCAGTCATTCTCTTACAAACTTCTCATTTATTATGTCAATAACGTGAAGCAGATAAAACTAAACAAAAATAAAAATAACAATAACCTTTAACCTAACTTTAGATGAAGACTTAATAACTAACCCCCCTCTACCTGTATTCCCCTTAAATAATAATTTAGATTTTTGTTAAAAAAAGGTAATGGTCCCCGGAGCCCGTGGAGTGTAACTTAAAAAGAACCTAATTTAAATAAAAAACCAATCACACATCACAGTATGTCTTTACTTATCGTGAGCAGGCATAGAGAGATTTCTGATTCTCACAAATCAGCTATTCTAAATGAAAGTGAAATGAAACCTACTATTAAAAGTAACCCTGTATAGCGTCCTAGCAATAACAGGAATGTGTCGGATCCTTATTAGAGATAATGAGCTCGTTGGGAAACCGTCAGGTCAGCTGCTGACTGCGAACTCGCATCACTACACACTCGCTGTTATTGGGAAAAACAATATTGAGTTTTGACGACCCTCCTAGCCTAGCAATAATGCGGCTGCTCTAAGCCGGCAATAAATAGACAATTTTTATTTGTGAGCAAAAAACAAGGAAGTATTAAAAAAAAACAAATATAAACGAATAATAACAATAAAAATTAAAAACTATACAAACAATTTGTATTATGCTGCCGGCTGTAGCAGCCAGCGCTGGTCTTCCAACTTTCAAACTGGCTTCAAACTTTTGCTGCGAACGGCCGCGAAAGTGTCCATATTGGTTGTTAAAAACTTTTTGACTTCAAAATATTGCCGCGAACGGCCGCAAAAGTGTCCCCATTGGTTTTTAAAAAAATTTGACTTCAAACTATTTCCGTGAACGACCGCGAAAGTGTGTTAAAAACTTTTTGACTTCAAACTATTTCCGTAAACGACCACGAAAGTGTCCCTATTGATTGTTAAAAACTTTTTGACTTCATTATTTCCGTGAACTTTATTTTATTATTTTATTTTATTTGTATTTATTTACCTAGGTGGAAAAGATTCCATTGTAATTCAACGTAAGCCGTGCGATGATATTAGTTTGTATTACAATTTATTGAAACACTAGTTACGATTTTAACCGCTATCGGACAGCACATAGTTCATAGCACAAGAAAGTTTAAATCTCTGCTATCACGAATGGCCGCGAAAGTGTCCCTGTTGGCTGTTAAAAACTTTTGGCTTCAACCTATTGCCGCGAACGGTCGCAAAAGTGTCTCCATTGGTTGTTGAACATTTTTTTACTAATAGGAACGGCGCGCGGCGTATTGGCGATTTCGCGGGCGTTTGGAGCCGGCTTTATAAGCAGGAGGTCCTGGGTTAAATTCCAACTGGTCTGGACTGATAATTTTTGTGCCTCTCGAAAGTCTTTGTCCTGTGCCTGGACACCGCTGTGACCGTCTTTGCTGAATAATCATTAATTAGGTGCCTCTAGAACTACCTACCACATAGTTCTACTTTTCGACTTTCGACTGATAATGCCTCGGGAAATCTTACTATTACACATAACATATAAGAAGAAAATAAAAGAAATATACATTTATTTTGACACACAAGACACCACAAAGACGGCAACAATACATAATATCAATACACAGATTAAGGAAAACAGAGCTATCACTGTAGTCATGTCGTCACGCCTTTCCCTCGGAGGGGCTGGCAGTAAATCAACAAGCACTCTTCGCCGGACGATATTCAGTGCAACAAAGTACAAAGTTCAGTACAAAAAAAGTGACGCGGGGGGCGAGTCTGTCGCCATACACCGCACATTATGTTGTGTGTGTATATTTTGCACATGGCTCTATTAGTCTAACTGGTTCCACAGGTCATGCATTTGTTTTTAGTAGAACTACCAGAACTACCAAAAGATTAAGTTACCCCTGTTACTACCAGAAGGATAAACCCGTAAGTCTCAACAGTAGGATAAAGGTAGTAGGATCACGATCAATCAATTATTATTATAACATAACCTAAAATGTCACCACACCTTTTCCCCCCAAAGGGATTAAAGCAGAGACGTATTACACACTCACACTTCGGCAGGTGACATTCAGATTAATTTAGTGATTAACCTTAACAAATTAAGCCATTGAAATTCTTTCAAACCTCAGCCTTTTAGTTTCGTCAATAAATCATTCACATCAAAGCTGCAAAGTTTAATAAGTTTCAAATGATAGACCCGTATTTTTATTCTAAATTCTATCTTTTTGGTTATTTGAAGATTTTAAATTAGATTCACAAAAAAGATTGCTGTTACAGAGGTCGTCTGCCTTCAACTTATGACGAAGATAAATAGAAGCGCTATGAATTGTTAATAACTTTAGTTTGTTAGTGAAAAGTTGTAGCGACCTGTGATTGACGTAAACTTGAATGAAATCTCATCTCATTTATTAAACCATAGCTTCTGCCCGCGGCTTCGCCCGCGTGGCTTACAGAAAATGTATGACGTTTTTATCTTCAGAAATAAATATTATAAGCGGTCACACTCGCTCTCAATTGAATACACAAACTGACAATATCTCAAACAGAGCAATAAGGACGAAGTTCTTTAGTTAACTAAACTATCTCTGGAATGAGAAAAGTAGTAGTAGTAGTAGTAGTAGTATGGTATCAACAGAACTTAAAGCGTGTGTGAAAAGATAAAATTAGAAGACAACCGAAAGTATATAATCGACAATTAATAATGTTTACAACGAAAACCTAATTATATTTTTTATTTTTTTTAGAAACACTTGGCTGCTCCATGAGCTTACTCTGTAGCAGGCCACGTATAACTAACCGTGTGAAAAGCATTTTAGTCAATTATGAGTTTGGCTTGAGATTTATTTATGGTCATGGCAAAGCAGACTTTGAGGGGAAACTGCACTCTTTATAACTCGAAGGGGTAGTTCGGTGGTGTTAGAGATATTAGAGGAATCCTCAGCATAAACACAGACTCATTCGGAAACTACACCAGTCAGTGTGCTGGCAGACCTTTAGTTAAGACCTTCGAAGCAAAGACAACCCGTAGTAGGTTTTGTCTTCCTAATACTAAAGCAGCTTCTTCTATTGACTTCGTCTATTTTTACTACATAATGCTTCTAAGATCAGACAGATATAATTATAAATTTCATCTCCTAGCTCATCTACCTGATCTTTATTGGTAGAAAATCTCTTCACTTGCCGTTTGTAATCTTCTGACAGGCTTAGACAAAATTCTTGTATTTTTGCCTTACTGATTAAGTAGGTTTGAAATCTGATAGAATGTCAGCAAAATAGTTCACACATTTTACACGGAGATTCCTAAGGAAAAAGCAATTATAGCTTCGTATTTAATGACATCTGCTACATGACTGGAGCCCGGTGTATGGCGATAGGCTCGCTACTTATTACATTTTGGACTGAATATCGTCCGGCGAAGTGAGGGTGTTGTAATACACCTCTTAGGGTAAAGGCGTGACGTTTTACCTACTATACGTAGCTACTACCGTTATCTAGATCTGTGCCAAATTCCAAGTTGCTGGCTATTACAGTTTCCAAAATAATCAGTTCACAGACATATAGACAGACAGACATCGGAGTTTCATGATAAGGTTCCTTTCACCATTTTAGTACAGAACCCTAAGAATGATAACAGCGTCGTTTGTAGTGCACTGAAAAAACAGATCGGTTAATTTTACCAAAATTATTTCGGTTGATTTTTTTTCGTTTAAATTTACAAGGAAATTGTTCATTTAACAAAAGCTTACTAAAACATACGTGTTCAAACTAACAAATCTCATTTTGTTATTCTTACTATTCCGTAGTGGTTACAATGAAAAAAAATACATGTTGAAGTAACAAAACTAAATTGTTTAATTTTTCTTTTGTTAATAAAACTATTTTTCTTAGTAAAAATTATCTAAATTCTTTTTAGTTTAACCAAACAAATAGATTTAGTTAAAATAACTAAAAACATAGTTGGAGTAACTATAGAGTATAGTCAAAATTAAGAAATAATTTTGATAAAATCAACTATACAACTTTCATAAACCGAAGCGAACATATTTGTTAGTAGTAACAAAACGTTACAGTTTGAAACAACAATGTTTTTGGTTACTAATATCTAGGATAAATTTACCGGATATAAGCTGAATTCAACATTTTTTCCTTCATTAAAGTAACAAAAACTTTTTAGTTCCATTAAACATGTAACCTTAGTAAAAGAAACCAAAAACACCGTTTAGATCAACCATAGAATATACTCAAAATTAAGAAATATTTGTGGTGAAATCAACTATACAACTTTATTAAACTGAACCTAACATATTTGTTAGCAGGAACAAAACGTCACAGTTTGAAACGACACTAATTTTGTTTGCCAAAATCTTTGTTAAATTTGCCAAGTAGAGACTAAATTCAACAGTTATTTCTTATTAAAATAACAATGAAACTTTGGTTCAATTAAACATACAAACTAAGTATAAGAAACTAATCAAATTGTTTAGATCAACTATAGAGTATAGTCGAAGTTATGAAATCACTTTGATGAAATCAACAATACACATGTAGTAAACCGAAGCGAACACATTTGTTAGAAGGAACAAAACGTTACAGTTTAAAACAACAATATTTCTGGTTACTAATATCTAGCTTAAATTTACCGAATACAGGCTACATTCAACATTTTTTTCTTCTTTAAAATAACAAAGACTTATTAGTTCAATCAAACATATAAATTTAGGAAAAGGAACAAAGAACATCGTTTAATTCAACCTTAGAATATAATCGAAATTCAGAAATTGTTTTGATGAATTCAACTGTACAACTTTATTAAACTGAACCTTACATATTTACTAGAAGGAACAAAACGTTACAGTTTGAAAGAATAATATTTTTGGGTCTAGATCTAGATCTAGATTGAATTTACCAGATGCCGGCTAAATTCATTTTTTTCTTCTTCTATAAAATAACATTTTAGTCTAATTGTACAGGTAAAAAGATATAAAAAACCAAAAACATCGTTGAGATCAACCATAGAATATAATCAAAATCAAGAAATCTTTTTGATGAAACCTACAATGCAACTTTATTAAACTGAACCTAACATATTTGTTATACGGAACGAAACGTTACAGTTTGAAACAACACTAATTTTGGTTGCCAATATCTCGGTTAAATTTGCCGTATTCAGACTAAATTCAACAGTATAAAACTTCTTTAAACTTCTTTAAAATCACAAAGACACTTTAGTTCAAATAATCATTCAAACTTGGTAAGAAAAACCAAACAAATCCTTTAGATCAACTATAGAGTATAGTCAAAGTTAAGAAATCACTTTGATGAAAACAACAATACAACTTTATTAAACTGAACCTAACATATTTGTTAGAAGGATCGAAACATTACAGTTTAAAACAACACTTATTTTGGTTGCCAATATCTTGGTTAAATTTGCCAGATGCAGACTAAATTCAACAGTTATCTCTTCTTTAAAATAACAAAGACACTTTAGTTCACATAAACATACAAACTTAGTAACAGAAACCAAACATATCGTTTTGATCAACTATAGAATATAGTCGAAGTTAAGAATTCAACTGGATAAAATCAACAATGCAACTTTAATAAATTGAAGCAAACATATATGTTAGAAGTAACAAAACGTTACAGTTTGAAACAACACTAATCTTGGTTTCAAATATCCTTGTTAAATTTGCCAGGTACAGACTAAATACAACAGTTATTTCTAGTTTTAAAATAATAAAGACACTTTAGTTCTATTAAACATACAAACTAAAAGAAATTAAAAGAAACCAAACACGTCGTTAAGATCAACTATAGAGTATAGTCAAAGTAGTCATATAAGTTAATATAACGTTACATACTTTGGTTTTAGTGGACAATTAAGACGCTTGCAACGATGTTTCATTTGTCAAATTATGATGAGTAGTTTAAAAGTTACGAGGAAATAGATGAACGTACTTTACATACTTAGACTTTTGGTTAGGGGTCTAAGAAAACATACATATCGATCAAAACTATAACCACATATATTACTTTGCCATATTCGGGTAATAAACAGGCCAACTTTTAACGTGATGGATAGCTAAGTTCATTGGTTAGATAATTATCACATCTAACTCTTATGGTGGTGGTGGTAGTATGGTTCATTTGTCAATGACGTCAGAAATGCGCGAGGAGTTTTCCGTTCTGTCTCAGTCGAACCTAATATTATAGATGCAAAAGTTAAGATGCATAGATGTTTATTACTCAAGCCAAAACGGCTGATCGGATCTGAATGAAATTTGTCACAAAGGTAGATTTTAGTCTAGAATAGCACATTGGTTACTTTTTTGACCGCAGGTAGCACCGCGGGGCGCAGCTAGTGGATACAAAGTTTTTCAGTCGATCACTATAGTTATACGTATAGGTAAACGTATATCACAAATTTGAAATATTTAAATAAAAATAATAATTTACTTTTCACGAATTACTTTTAATTCAAACATAATAATAAACAATAACTTCTTCCCTACATACAAAAATCTTTTAAATGAGGTAAACAATTTAAAGCTATATTGAATTGCCTACAAGTAAAAAAATATCATTAAAATTATGTTCATTCCTCAGGTATGTAGGTAAGAAGTATATCAAAAATATTAATAAAAGTTAATACGCGTTGACTTGTAATTTTTATTATATTTCGGCTTTCGACTACCTCGGTGGCTCAGTTGGCTCAACTTGCCTTCTGAGCTTAGGGGCATGGGTTCGATTCCCACCTAGGGCAAATATTAATGTGACAAACATTTGTGTTTGTTCCATGTCTGGGTGTTAATATTTATTTAAATATATAAATGTATATATATCAGTCTCTAGAAGCCATAGTACAAGCTTTGCTTAGTTCAGGGTCAGGCGACCGCGCGTAAAATAAAAATAGGTATACCTATACCTACGTTTACAAAATTTATTAAAAGTATCCGTTGACGTTAGTGCATTTTATCACTAAGTATTTAGAAGGAAATAAAATGTTTGAAGGCTTAGTACTGGTGCAGGTCTGATCATAGTGTTTTACCCTACTAAGAAATACCATAATAATATGTAGGTATATTATTATGGTATTGCTATGCTATGCTATGGTACTACAAAATAATAATAACATTACAAATTACATTCAGATCCTAAATAAATAGGTACGCATCGTACGCATAATACAATTTTGTTGGTTAACTATAAAGGAAATTTTGTTAAAATAACAAAATAATTTTGTACGCTATGGACAGGTTGAAACCTGTTTACGCCGCGGCCGTCACGCGCCGAGAGTTTTGTTTAGTCAGTTGCTCGCTTATGTACCGGTGTTGCCAATTTCATAGTGTTGCTTAAAACGTCGGGTAAATTTACTAAGGCTTGAAAACTTAATTTCTCGATTGTAAAATTGTTGATAAATCACGATAAAACAGTGATTTTGTATGTTGCACTCTCAGACCAAATAAAGAGTAAACACAGAGCTCTGCGAACAGTGGAGTGAGGCCGTTAAGCATGGGTGCGTGGGCCGGTGCAGCCATAATAATTCAAATTAAACCAAAATAACAAATATAACGTTACCAATTTAAATAAATTTATAACGTACGGTATCGATCTGTCGATGAAAAGTAGTGGCGCAAGTGGAAAAGAAAGAAAAATGTCGAGCCATGGTATCGTTATAATTATGTGTGTGCTAAATTGTGCACGTTACGCGGAAAGGCAAAGTTTTTAAACGACCTCGACATCGTCTTTCCTTTTTTAAATTTAAATTTCAGGTTGAGCCGTTCAGCTTTCGATTAGTTAAATAAGTAAGTAGGTTGGTAACTTAATTGACCGACTGGCGTGAACTAATTGCCTACAAAATTTCATGCCGATCTGGTCAACGGTATTCGAACAAACATACAAACACACACACAACGCCGATTTGTCCCAGTGGGCTCGTGGACCGTTGCTTCGCTTGTTCAATAATCGGTGTTTTTGGGTGTGGGCTCTAACTGGTTTAATAATATATAACTAATACATAAGTAATGTATTAAAATTAATTAGAATACTAACATCAGAATACTGCATATTGGCTAAAAAAATATGAAAATACAAGGTTAACTATGTAGTAAAATTATTGCAATATCAGATACATTTGTTACAAGATCTAATTTACTAATCAAAACTAGCAGTTTTAGCGTTTTAGCATTTTTTTTATCTAAAAGGTAAATAAAAATAGTTCAAGCTGCAACTTTGATATCAAGTTTTCTTTTTTATATTAATTTATAATTTACTTATATTAATTAACTTAAAAATGGTTTTATTTGCTCATGTAATTTCTGATTTAGTTTCGGACTTTATCTTCTTTGACTACTGCTGGTAACACTGGTTCAGCAACTATCGTCGCGTGCGCTACGGTGGTTTGGTTTACCGATTGCCATCCACCTCCGCCCGCTTCCTCATTTCGTGAAAAACCGCACTGAGGCAACAACGTGTCCGCACTTATATTTCGAATATTAAAGTTTGTGTTAAATTGAACTATTTTGTACGTGAAGTGAAGTAAAAAAGTGCTATTA
Source organism: Peribatodes rhomboidaria (assembly GCA_911728515.1). Taxonomy (NCBI): domain Eukaryota; kingdom Metazoa; phylum Arthropoda; class Insecta; order Lepidoptera; family Geometridae; genus Peribatodes; species Peribatodes rhomboidaria. Next base: position 9,657,940 of record OU452190.1, read on the forward strand.
GAGGCAACGATCGCGTCCACACTTCGATTTCAGATGATTTAATATGTTTTAAGTGAAGTACTATAATTAATAAAGTCAAAAAATTGAAGATCTACAAACCTGGGCGTAGAAAGACGCATTAAAAATATTCTGCGGTAAGTAGTTTTGAATTGAGTTTTTTTTAGTAGCATTTTATTAATAGGTTACTTTAAAATAATTCAAAACTTACATAATTGCACCTATATGCCATTTATCAATAGTAGAAAGTTTTTCCAAAGTTGATAGTGGTAAACTGAGATTGTGACGTAAAGTGAATCTTCGTTGTCCGTTTTGGCTGAGCGTCAGTTGGTTTCTTGTATGATTTTAAATTAATTAATCCTCAAATTTTTCAGAAAACACTACAAAAACATCGTGGCTGGACGGCCTGAGTGATGTAGTACAGAAAATCTGGGGGGCCGAATAAAATTAAAATTAGGACATAATAACATCGAAGAAATAAAGACGATGCATTCAGTAAGTACCTAATTAGTAATAACCTTTTTTAACAGACTTCATAAGAGGAGGAAGTTCTCAATTCGTCGTTATCTTTTTTTGTAGGTATGTTCCAATTCCTCGAAGACGCTTGAACCGATTTAGAAAATTCTTTTTTTATTTTAAAGTTTCCAGGTGGTCCCAATAAAATTTTATCAAAATCGGTTGAGAAGTTTATAAAAAAATAATAAAAAATAAAATTCGATATTTTTCCATGGCACATATTCGCACTTAAAATTGTATTCGCATGAAATACTTAATTGTATTGTAGATTTCATCAGAAATACTTCTTAGGCTGTGCGCTACACCTCGCAAGGGGGCACGACAAGCTTTGTTTTGAAAAATATTATGAGAAGCGCTACACTGCACTAGTGCGTGAGGCAGCGGTACTCATAAAATTTTTCAAAATAGACAAGTGAACGTGCACCCACGCGATGTTTAGTGAATGGTCGTAACTTTGACTGTATTCATCTAAACGATATTTTTTGTTTCTTTTATGAAGTCATGGACTAGTGTCCTAGTATTTTTAAAGAAGAGATAATGTTAAACTTATCCAATAAATAGTAAATTTTATCAAAAAATTGGAAGCCATTGAGACGTGTTGGCCTAGTGGGATGGACCGCTCCTTCCGATACGGAGGTCGTGGGTTCAATCCTGGTCGTGCACCAATGAACTTTTTATTCGTGGAAAAGTTTATGTGCATTTAAATTTGACACGTGCTCTTACTGTCAAAGATAACATCGTGCGAAAACCGACATGTCCTAGACGAATAACTCGTAAGACATGTGTCATCCACCAACTCGCACTGAGCAAGCGTGGTGGATAGCTCTGCAATGTCCCTGCAGTGGGCGTAAAAGACTATAATGATGATGATTGGTAACCAAAACGATTGTTGTTTGAAATTATAACATTTTGTTATCGTAACAAATACTTTAGGTTTAGTTTACTAAAATTGTGTTGTAACTTTAAATAATACAAAACTGTGATGCAAGTAATAGCCTCTTTTAATGTTTTTTTTTTACTTCCAGATTGAAATTGACTTTTGTAATATAAATGAAGACAAAAATTTGAAGTTGTTTGAAAAGTGAGATGCTGGATGATGGGACTACAAATGAAGACAATTTTAAGTTGCAGTTCAAATAACATAGTGAGAGTAAGTACTCATTTGAACTAAGAACATTTTTCGCATAAGGCCAATTGATAATGTGATATGTCCGAATGTCTGTACCTACTTAACTAACCATGAAATAAAAATATAAAATTCTATTGTTAACTAGTGGGCAATTTATATATTGAAGGTTGACAACCTAACTTCAACCGATACCTCTGCTAATTTCACATTTATTATTTTATTAAACTTAAATAGGTAGAAAAGAAGTTTGATGTATTTCTATTGTACTATTTTTAGTGAGCCCTTGCAGTCTATTTGAAGGCGTTACAACAGCAAGAGCAATATAATCAAAAGCGCAATATCGTTTTATAATCATCATCATCATCAGCCCGTAATCGCCTACTGCTGAGCATAGACCTCTTATCTCGTATGCCACTCATCCTGGTCCTGTACCAATCATTTATAATATTGTTTGTAATTTGTTGCAGATATTCGAGACTTTGATGTTTGCAGTACTTTAGCATGCAAAATGAACATCACAAATATTGACTGCTGACGAGAAAAAATACAATAAGGTGCCTATTGCCGTCTAGACAAGCTTTTATAACACATGTCGAAGTAAGTTGATATTTGAATATTTGTGTACTTGTTGTATGTAATATAGGCATTCAATTATGTAGTTTATTGGTCTGAAATTCTTGTAATATTGGTTAAAAGTGTAATATTGATATTGAACTATGACTGTCTCGATAGCTCAGTTGGTGGTAAACCTGTCTTTTGCGCTTAGGAGTATGGAACTGATTCCCCCTAGGACAAACATTCATGTGATAAACATTTTTGTTTGTTTTATATCTGGTTGTTAAGTATCTGTTTAAGTATGTTTCCCAAAATATATGAAGAATAATGTATGTAATGTATGTTCATTAGTCTCTAGCAGCCATAATACAAGCTTTGCTTAATTTGGGGTCGGACGACCGCGACCGTGTGTGTTATAATGTCTCAAATATTTATTTATTGGTATTATTATTTATTAAAGTTATATTTTGTTTTAGAATTATGCTGACATAGAAGAAGAATAATAATTGAAGAATAGACATAAGTCGTACAACAAAAAAGGATTGACTTGCCAGCCTATGAGTTTAAGTGTTGATACACTTACAGAGCTTGAAGCAATCCATATGGTGGTCGACATGAAGTACTTCATCAACAAAAGTAATTGACATTTGCTTTAAATGTTTTACGGTTTTGAATGTTGCGTACCCGAAAGAATGATGGTATCCTAGAATACGTCCGCCATTCAAAAATACACCCTATGCAGTTGAAATGTATGAAGTTCTGCAAAAGGTGCACGAAAGTGACGTCTTTCTTAAAATTCCATACATTATGATTTAGGCTAGATATAAATAAATGGGGTTCACTAAATATGATTTGTATAATTATGTGATTTTCATAATACCTATTTAGTTTTTTTTAGAAAATAAAATTACTTATTTGTGAATTAATTCTATCATTTTATACTCATTAATTTTAAAATAGTCAAAAGACTACCTAGTTAGTATACCTTGTCTCCTGATACCACAACTATACATGATTAATAATAATAAATTGGTTTTTATTTGCTCGTTTATTGGTAAAATCAGCTTACTGGGTAGTCATATAACGATATTTGTTGGATTTATTAACTATTATTATTTATTAACGTTACTATTGTCACTTTTAAAACAGAGATCATTGTATTATCAACGTAAATAGTTAAATGGAAATATTTAACAATAAGTTCTTTTTTGTTATGTTTTCGTACCTACCTAGTTTTTGTAGAAACTATTTTGCCTAACTAATATTGTCTATTGAAGTGACAACGCTTTTGACGTGTTGTGCTGGAGATATGCGTTCGGTTTATGACGGGGTTTCTGTTAAAACCACTTGTTCAGGGGAAAGGGGGGTTTTAAAGGGAAACTGTTCAGTATCAGTATTTTCTGTTGAAGTAACAACAGAAAATACTGATTATAATAAACAGTTTCCCTAGTATTTTTTAACCAGTAATTTAACCGTTTCACAAGTGGTTTTAACAGAAATCTCGTCATAAATCCAACAAATATTACAAGTACACCTTACTTTTAGCGTTGTTACTTCAACATACAATAGTGGTTATAATAAATAGCTTTCCTAGTATTTCTAACCAGTATTATAACCGATTTATGAGTTACTTCAACAGAAACCACATAATAAATCCAACAAATATTGTTAGTACACCTTACCTTTAGCGTTGCTACTTCTACATACAATAATAGTAACAACAAACAGCTTTCCTATTATTTTAACCAGCAATTTAACCGATTTAGGAGTGGTTTTAACAGAAACCCCGTAATAAATCTAACAAATATTATTAGTAGACCTAACGTTTAGCGTTGCTACTTCTACATACAATAATAGTAACAACAAACAGCTTTCCTAGTGTTTCTAACCAGAAATTTAACTGATTTATGAGTGGTATTAACAGAAACCCCCTCATAAATACAACAAATATTACAAGTACAACTTACTTTTAGCGTTGTTACTTCAACATACAATAGTGGTTATAATAAATAGCTTTCCTAGTATTTCTAACCAGTAATATAACCAATTTATGAGTTATTTCAACAGAAACGACATAATAAATCCAACAAATATTATTAGTACACCTTACCTTTAGCGTTGCTACTTCTACATACGATAATAGTAACAACAAACAGCTTTCCTAGTATTTCTAACCAGCAATTTAACCAATTTATGAGTGGTTTTAACAGAAACCCCGTAATAAATCCAACAAATATTATTAGTAGACCTAACCTTTAGCGTTGATACTTCAACATACAATAATAGTAATAACAAACAGCTTTCCTGGTACCTCTAACCAGTAATTTAACCGATTAATGAGAGGTTTTAACAGAAACCCCGTGATAAATCCAACAAATATTACTAGTACACATCACCTTTAGCGTTGATACTTCAACATACAAAAATAGTAATTACAAACAACTTTCCTAGTATTTCTAACGAGTAGTTTAACCGATTTATGAGTGGTTTTAACAGAAATCCGTAATAAATCCAACATATATTATTAGTACACCTTAACTTTAGCGTTACTACTTCAACACACAATAATGGTTATAACAAACAGCTTTCCTAGTATTTCTAACCAGTAATTTAACCGATTATTCATTGTAAAATAAAACAAATAGGAAACATTTAATATAACAAGATACGATTTTGTTACAGTAACCAAAGCCATTTCTACAAAATAAGAATAGGTCATTGGAACTAATCTGAATTTGTTGTTCTCCGCAAAAAAAATTGTAATTACAACGATAAAACTGTTTATTTCATCAATTTATTTGTTGCTGTAACAATTTTTAAATGATGTATTAACAAATTGAAGTCTGTCGCTATAACAAAATTCTCAGTTATCCCTATTTCGACATGTAATATTTGTTAGAGTTTTGTTGACCCAACAATTAATTTCTCTCAGTGTGGGTTAATAACTTTCTCAACAAAGTTTACGGAGTAAAAAGAAGCCCTATTAAACTCTGTCGGTGGTTGATGATGGTGATGATTTTGGAAAAACTGTAATACACGTGTCTCATAATTTTAGTTGAAGAGTATTTGTACCAATTTTTGAGTCAATCGACCCAGAGAAAAAAAAGTTTCATAGAAATTTGAACCCCCCATTTCCCCCCCTTAGGGGTAGTATTTCGAAAAACCCTTTCTTAGTGGATGCCTACACTGTACAAAGAACATACCCTCCAAATTTCATGTTTCTAGGACCAGCGGTTTAGGCTGTGCGTTGATATATCAGTCAGTCAGTCAGTCAGGACTTTGAATTTTTTAAATATAGATTACTAGCTTCTGCCCGCGGCTTCGCCCGCGTGGTTTACAGAAAATGTATGACGTTTTTATCTTCAGAAATAAATATTATAAGCGGTCACACTCGCTCTCAATTGAATACACAAACTGACAATATTCCAAGCAGAGCAATATGGAGGAAGTTCTTTAGTTAACTAAACTATCTCTGGAATGAGAAAAGTAGTAGTAGTAGTAGTAGTAGATCAACAGAACTTAAAGCGTGTGTGAAATGATAAAATTAGAAGACAACCGAAAGCAGATAATTGACAATTAATAATGTTTACAACGAAAACCTAATTATAATTTTTATCTTTTTTAGAAACACTTGGCTGCTCCATGAGCTTACTCTGTAGTAGGCCACGTATAACTAACCGTGTGAAAAGCATTTTAGTCAATTATGAGTTGGCTTGAGATTTATTATATTTATGTTCATGGCAAAGCAGACTTTGAGGGGAAACTGCACTCTTTTTAACTCGAAGGGGTAGTTCGGTGGTGTTAGAGATATTAGAGGAATCCTCAGCATAAACACAGACTCATTCGGAAAATACACCAGTCAGTGTGCTGGCAGGCCTTTAGTTAAGACCTTCGAAGCAAAGACAACCTGTAGTAGGTTTTGTCTTCCTAATACTAAAGCAGCTTCTTCTATTGACTTCGTCTATTTTTACTAAATATACTGCTTCTAAGATCAGACAGACATAATTATAAATTTCATCTCCTAGCTCATCTACCTGATCTTTATTGGCAGAAAATCTCTTCACTTGCCGTTTGTAACCTTCTGAAAGGCTTGGACTTAATTCTTGTATTTTTCCCTTACTGATAAAGTAGGTTTGAAATCTGATAGAATGTCAGCAATATAGTTCACACATTTTACACGGAGATTCATATGGAAAAAGCAATGATAGCTTCGTATTTAATGTCATCTGCTACATGACTGGAGCCCGGTGTACGTATGGCGATAGGCTCGCTACTTATTACATTTTGGACTGAATATCGTCCGGCGAAGTGAGGGTGTTGTAATACACCTCTTAGGGTAAAGACGTGACGTTTTACCTACTTTAGGTAGCTACTACCGTTATCTAGATCTGTGCCAAATTCCAAGTTGCTGGCTATTACAGTTTCCAAGATAATCAGCTCACAGACATACAGACAGACAGACATCGGAGTTTCATGATAAGGTTCCTTTCACCATTTTAGTACGGAACCCTAAGAATGATAACAGAGTCGTTTGTAGTGGGTTAATAACTTTCTCAACAAAGTTTTCGGAGTAAAAAGAAGCCCTATCCTCTGCCGGTGGATGATGATGATGATGATTTTGGAAAAACTGTGATACACGTGTCTCATAATTTTAATTGAAGAGTATTTGTACCAATTTTTGAGTCAATCGACCCAGAGAATAAAAAGTTTCATAGAAATTTGAACCCCCCATTTCCCCACCTTAGGGGTAGTATTTCGAAAAACCCTTTCTTAGTGGATGCCTACACTGTACAAAGAACATATCCTCCAAATTTCATGTTTCTAGGACCAGCGGTTTAGGCTGTGCGTTGATATATCAGTCAGTCAGTCAGTCAGGACTTTGAATTTTATATATATAGATTACAGTACACAAAAAAAGAAAGATTACACGGTTGAAAGATTAAAAAAAAAACATTATCGGATCTAAGGGGCAAAAAGTATCTAATTTAACATAACATATCGTCACGCCTTTCCCCAGAGGGGCTGGCAGAGGTGTAATACAACACCCACACTACGCCAGACGATATTCAGTCCCAAATGTGACAGGGGGCGAGCCTGTCGCCATACACCGAGCTCCAGTCATGTAGCAGATGACATACAATACGCACATATGTTCAGTGTTCACACAATGAACAAACTGGTGCGTGCCGTCGGCTGGCTTGAGAGGCGGGCCTTCTCCAACTAGGCTATCATGGCTTCTCTAATCAAATTTCCGTCTAATCATCTAATCTAATTTACATCCTGAAATAGCCGTAGAGGTTTTCTTCATATTTACAAAAAGTTAATTGACCAGCAACAAAATTTGTGAAACAGCTGATTTTTGTTTTGCGATATCAGGGTTGATCCCATAGCAAAAGTTGTTTTCACTTCTCGTGCTCAAAAAGTCCATCATAATAGCGTACCAGAGCGTAGATAAAATAGCATATTTCGCTTTAGAGGAAAAACTATTTTTATTTTCTGAAAATAGAACTAAAAGCGGCGACCTCTTCAGTTAAATGCGCGTATTGCGTTGCGACTACAGAAGAAATAATATAAAAAACATTGGCGCGAACCTATTGTAACTTGGTTTCTATTTACTCCCTCGCTAAAGCTTGGGAGTAAAACTACCTCGTACATAATGGGTCATTTTAGCCCCTCGGATAACAACATACTATTGTTATGATGTAAAGAATCAGCCTTTAACATTTTGTAAGTTTATCAAAAATAGCGGTAAACATTTTTTGGTAAAGATTTTTATGAAAATAATTTTCCACTACGAAACGATGATCAACGTGGTTTTGAGTTTTGACAAAGGTCCTAAATATTGAAGTACTTACTTCTAAAGCGATCAGCAGGAACGTTTGACAAATAAATTGAAATAATCACACATAATGAGAAATATCTTAACGACAGTTTTAAAATAATTTTACCATGATATACATTACACGAGTACAATCGACCGAGTGAGCGTTAGCGAGCGAAGCGTCCCTGCTTCAGTTTCGACAAAAGTGTTTTCATATGTCCGGATTTTTGTCGAAATTCCGTCCGGATCTCTGTCTTCGTCTGTAGGTCGCTTTTCTTAACCAATTCTCTTGAAATTTTGTGAGTAGTATTTTTTTAGAATGTCCAAAAACTTACTCGGCGAAAAATCTGTATAATTATCGAACCTGCTTACAAACTGTCACGAGAATCGGTTGAGAAATGCGACCTGTAGGGAAGTACAAACGCCGGTCGCGAAGTATCCAGCTCACAGAACCAATAGTCAACATAGTCAACATAGAAACATATTGGAAGCAGTAATATTATAACAACCTCGTGAAATATTGTTATTAAGAGTCCGGCGTCCACTTTAGACTAACTTCGCATTGGCTTAAGGTATTCTAAAGCTATTTCGTCTATAAGAAGAAGACGAGCGTAGAGAGCCAGTAATGCTACTGACGAGCCTCTAAAGTTACCCACAGAGTGACAAAGTGCAATTTCAATTTTTTTATGACTTTTGCACTTCTGCAATCATTCTTAAATAACTAAGAATTTCCCTTGTATTATGGATTCATTTAACAGCTAATGATGTAGACAACCTCCCTATATAATGGAATTTTTGATTTGTTTTGTGTGCCTATTGAATAAATCAGTCAAACGTGACCCCTTAAAAATGCGGATATTTTTCATAGCTCTATTTTCGCTTGAGAACGTTTTTAAAAAGAAACCAAGAACATAGGGGCGGAGATATTGTTAATTTAATTGTACATGCTAAACTTCATCATAATCTGACAAATAGTTTTCAAGAAATTTGAGTAGCGCGTTTGTATGAAAGCGTATGAAGTTTCAGAGCGTCGCGGCCCTCTTAAGTACAACGATTTCCTATGAAATCATATAACTATTGTTTTCAAACCAAACTCTCCCATGACCTCATCTTCCGCAATCGACAAAACAATGGCGTGAAGTCTCTCGTAATTCTGATATAAACTTTTTTTGTTACAGATCTCTCCTTCACTAGTCTCAACTACTGATCAAACCCTACCTTCGGTGATGTGGTTACAGCCAAACGAAAATGAACCTTGCCAACCAAAAAACAAAAGGAAATCATAGAAAAATGGAACGGAGGTTCAACCTCCTAGTCATATTGTACATAATATCTTCACTCGCTCAAGTCAGATGCGAGACTGACTCGAACAGAGAAAGCACAACCAAAAGAGATAACTTAAACTTAGATAGTAGTCAATGCCATACTTGTTTCACTAGTAATAATGAAGTAGATAATACAGAAAACTTTGTAGATAATGTCATCGATATTATATATACGCTGACTGTTAAAGAATCCATTGTAAATAAAACCATAGATACATTAGAATTAGAAGTAGGAAATCTGCTTGAAAGAGCACTAAGTAAAGACAACTACAAAATATTTGATGGACTTGAAATTGAACCGATTAAAGACAAAGAAAGCAAGAAGAGGAACGCAAAAGAAGATGAAGATGTAAAAGATTTAGAAGAAGATAAAGGAAGAGCGTTGTTCAGTAAATACACATATGAATACAGGATGTTCCAGAAAGTCAAAGAGTTTGTGAACACTCACGTGCTGTCGATAGACCTTCCTAAGGCAGCTAAATTTATGGGATTCAGATGTGAGTATTGATAATGCATTTAATTATATTAATAATGCTTAATATTTTAAGGCTTAATTTGAGGCAAATAACTGTCGTAAAACGTTACAGTAAAGTGAGTTTGTCATCCTAACCCTAACTAATATTATAAATGCGAAAGTGAGTTTGTTCGTTTCTTTGTTTGTTTATTTGTTTGTTTGTAACGCTTTCACGCCCTAATTAATCAACAGATCATCATGAAATTTTGCATACACGTTGTCTGAAATACAAAAAGGACATGGGGTACTTTTTATCCCGCGTACATAAACGGTTCCTGTGGGACCGCGAGTGAAACTGAGGGGCGGAGCTAGTAAGTTATAGATAGATGTACTGTAATCGTTAAATGCTAAATTTAACTATTAAATGCTTAAATACTTTAGTGAGAAGAAGATTCATATCATAGAATAACAATAGGCCGTTTTCAGAACGCTAAATTGCTAAATCTAAACTAGCTAAAAGTAATGTCTTGTCTAATACGCAGCAATAATAAAGAAAGGTATATTTCGACCGAGTGAACGTTAGTGAGCGAAGCGTCTCTGCTTTAGTTTCGACAAAAATGCTTTCGTACCTCCGATTTCTGTCCGGATCTTTGTTTTGCTCTGCAGGTCGAATTTCTTAACCGATTCTCTTGAAATTTTAAAAGTAGCGATTTTTTGTCGAGGCATTAAAAATTAAAGTCATTTAAAACAATTTCAAAAAATAAATCGGCAAAAAATTATCTGTATAATTATCGATCCTGCTCACAAACTTTAACGATAATTGGTTGAGAAATGCGACCTGTTAAAGAAGACAAACGTCGGCTGCGATGTTAAAAGCTTACAGAGCCACTACTTAGTTTATTCAGGTTTAGCAATTTAGCATGTTAGGGCGTAATGCTAACAACATCATAAGGTTATTTTTTTGGCTTCCAGCGTTCGGCATCAACAAGTTTCTACTGCCACTGTTCATCGGAGGCCAAGTGCTGATAAAATCTGTTCTGCTCGCGATGTTCCTGCCAAGCATACTCGGCAGCTTCGGCAAGATCCTTGGAAAAGGTAATAAGTTAATTTTAAAAGAAAATTCTTCCCCATTGCGAGGCTAGAAGTCACTAAATGAAATCTAGCCACATTTCCACAATTAGCTGATGACGACAACCAAAGTGTATAAAATGTAATTTTGCTTATAAATAAGCAAATCGTTATACAAACTAATCGTGATGCATTCTCCCGAGGGGGCTGGTAGAGGTGTAATACAACACCCACACTTCGCCGGACGATATTCAGTCCCAAATGTGACAGGGTCGAGCCTTTCGCCATACACCGGGCTCCAGTCATGTAGCAGATGACATACAATACGCACTTATGCTCACACAATGAACATAATATTATTAGTAATTATAATATTATTATTATTATTAATAATTATTATTTCGTCCTTCCCGATCAGCGACTAACTATCGACGAAACAGTTTTATCGTGCGTGCTAGCACTACTTTCAACAAAGTATGTAAAAATCCTGAACTCGATATTGATATCTTTTTCTTAAGTATATCTACTATTAGGAAGCGATTAAGCGACAATTTTTCGATAAAATTAACCTGTGATACAAATAAAATTTCTTGTATTTTCTTTTTGTTAGTGAGTACTGATAATTATTATGCTTTATCTATCTATTTTTCTTTATATAAAAAAAAATATTTTTTTTAGTTCATTCTTTTTTCAAAATCTATTATTTTGCGTTGTTTACTATTTCATTCTTTTGTTACGTCTACCTCAACTCTATTTATTTAATCATTCTATTTGTGCGTCAATTCCTTTTTTTCTATTATATTTCTTAGAAGTGTCTCCCTATAAATGACTTTTTTAGTAAATATATTAAATTTACTATTCTGTTATTGTAAGGTCGTTTTTACATTTCAGGTCAACCAATGACCTGAAATGTAAAAATAAAATAAAATTAGTGCGTGCCGTCGGCTGGGTTCGAACGCGCTCCCTCTGGCTAGAGAGGCAGGCCTTCTCCAACTAGGTTATCATAAACCGACATATTTATACTCAATTTTAGCTCAAGACGAGTTAAGTTACAGTAAATCAACTTAATAAACACGCGAAGTTAAATCGCTAATAATATCTCGTGGAAAATAAACGTATTTCGCTAAGTGTAAAATCATGAAAGTTCGAAACGCGTTTCATTACGAACACACGAAATTGGCGACAACTCGAATGATATATTAAAGAAACCTCCCATCAAAAAGCTAAGTTAAGAATTATAACAGCTAAAAAGCAACGACAAGCTCTGAAAGTCGACAATGTGTTTGAAACTTTGTAGCAACTTAGAAAAGCAACTTTTCCGAGTGACAACACTTTTGAGAATATAAATTGCCTGCCTATTTACGAGAGTTGCTTTAATCCGTGATTTTTATCGCGGATACAGAGGCGGATTTTCCCTAAGGCTGAGTAGGCCCGGGTCTAAGACGGCCCGATATTTAGTAGGGCCCAATGGAGGAAAAAAATACACTGATATCAACAACGAACTTGGCAAGAGATGCATTCCGAAAAAGGACATAGATCGTCTCGATTTGATTTTTCATTTTTAAGAAAAAACTTATTATGTAGGCTTAGTCAATGGAGAAAAAATGGCAGATTCTGATGATATTGCACGGTTTTATCTGCTTCTGTTTATAAATTAAAAAAAAAGCGATGACAGCCTACTTGTGAGAAGGCCCGCCTCAAGCCAGAGGGAGCGGGTTCGAACCCAGCCGACGGCACGCACCAATTTGTTTAGGAAAGGCGTGGCGACGATATGACTGTTTACAAATTATAACATAATATACGTATTTATAATAATAAACATAGTATACTTAAACATTATGAACTTAAAAAACCTCTGTTTTTTAATTATGTACTATAAATATGGGCTAATTAGTCTTATGAGGTTATGAGATGGGAAAAACTTTATCATATAGTATGATAATGACGATATTATGATGTTGTATTTGAAATTATTTTAATCGGAAAACTTACCGAGTCAACGATTTATGCTTTGTACTATCAAAAATAGTATCAGTGTCGTAGTATTTTTCCCATAATAACTAATACATAGCCACATTCTCCTTTCCAGGCATTTCCCAGCTGTCAGCCAGCTCGAGCCAAGCCAGCTACCCGCCCGTCAACGCTGGTGACGAGCAGACCGCATACAACACCGAGAACAAAGAGCCGATGGGCTACGAGACCAACCCTGCCGGGGCTTTCGCCTACCCTGACGCCTACGAACAGGGAGACGACAACGAGCTGGGAAACGTTGACATGTCTCGGTAAGACTTATTTATTTTTAAACTAGCTGCATCCCGCGGTGTTATCTTATGCTGGGGACAAGCAGACCACATACAACACCGAGAACAAGAAGCCGATGGGCTCAAGACCAACCCTGCCGGGGCTTTCGCCTACCCTGACGCCTACGAACAGGGAGACGACAACGAGCTGGGAAAGGTTGACATGTCGAGACATGTCAACGTTTCCCGTTCAACGTCAACGTTCGTTGCCGTGAGGTTTATTTACTTTTAACCTCCGACGCAAAAACGACGGGGTGTTATAAGTTTGACGTGTTATATAATATAATTTATATCTGTTACCACAGACTCACACACATACACACACATACATACTGAGTGTGTGTGTGTGTGTGTGTCTGTGGTATCGTAGCTCCAGAACAGAATCTGTTCTGGAGAACCTTTTTGAGAGAATGAACCTTTTTTTTCTTTTTTTTGTTTGTTATGTGAATTAGTCGAATGTTCTTAGCTATGTTTGATGAAAATCGGTGTCGGGTTTTTTTTTTGTTTTTGTATTTACTACTCACCTTAGTAGAAAATTCGAATGGAAAACAACCAATAATTATTAGGAGTGACAAAACCTGGCAGAATCTGAAATATTAAATCTTGTTACGTCTGTTAACATCAAATTGAGGCCTTGCTCATTTGATTTCCTTAAGGAAACCGCTTTTATCATTTGATTGGTACAGACGCAAATTGGCTCAATATTACCGAATTTTACCGAATCTTCGCGTCGCCTTTTATTGCTTCGCTGCCAAAACGAAATAACGTTGTTGAGTGAAAAAATCACCGGAAGATAAATTAATTATTTTAATCTTTTGTTTAGGCCCCCGTATTACACGAAATCACTAGATCAGCTAGTAGAAGATTTATTTTAGTCACCAGTCAGGATAATATAAACTATTAGAGATAATTTAACTTACTTATTCAATATGGTATATAACAGATCATTATGGTATATAAACTATGATGTTTAAAGATCATAATGATGGTCTATATGTCGAGAGAATCTCTGGACATATATCCTATCCTACTATCCTACTAATATTTTAAACGCGAAAGTTTGTAAGAATGGATGGATGGATGGATAGATGTTTGTTACTCTTTCACGCCAGAACGGCTGAACAGATCTAGATAAAATTTGGCACAGAGACAGATTATAGTCTAGAATAGCACATAGATAGATAGATAAACTCTTTATTGTTCACACCACAGATAACAAAACAACAAGAGAAAAATAATGATAAAACTTATTAAATAGTGTAACAACTGGCGGCCTTATCACTAAAAGCGATCTCTTCCAGGCAACCTTAGGATGGAGAGGATACGACAAATGAGTATGGGACAGGGTGTGCAAAAAATAACAAAAATAAACATAAGATTGATACAAAGAAACAACAAAATATCGAGTATTATACTCGTACCTATACACCTACATAAACTATTCAAATAAAACTTACATAAAAGTACATCATACTAATATAATACATTCTAGTACTTAAAATATCTATAGTTATTAAAATATACTAATTATTACATACATACAACACTGATAAATAAAATAGGATACTTTTTAACCGCTGGTGAAACCGCGGGGCGCAGCGAGTATGTCTCTCTGTCTAGAGAGTCTCTACACATTTAAGTACTCATAGTAATTAACTTACTTATAACTTTGAACTATATTTTCCAGTTTCGGCATTCCCGGCCAACACATGCCGTCCAAGAACAGCTACTATCAGAACCAGATGCAGCCGACGAACAACTACAAAGTGAGTACAGCGTTTGATCACTATCTCTACAAAGGGAGCCACTGCTTGTGACATTTTCACAAAAAGAGGGAGAAATGCAGAAATATTTCATCAAATTTTTCCATCAATAAGGAAAAATATGCCTGAAAAATATTGACTGCCTCGGTGGCTCAGTTGGTGGTAAACCTGCCTTCTGAGCGTGGGGGCGTGGGTTCGATTTCCACCTAGTGTAAACATTTGTGTGGTGAATATTTGTGTTTGTTCTGTGTCTGGATGTTTGTATATATTTATGTATGTATTTAAAATATATCTAAGTATGTATATCAGTCTCTGGCAGCCATAATACAAGCTTTGCTTAGTTTGGGGTCAGGCGACCGTGTGTGGAAATGTTCGAAGTTTATTTATTTATATATTTAGTGAGTACTAGCTGCGCCCCGTGTAGTTACTTGCGGCTAAAAAGTACTACTTCCATACCAAATTTTATCCAAATCCGTGAATCCGTTTAAATTACTAATCCGGACTAAGTCATGCCGTGAAATGACCAAGTCGTGTTTCGAGGTGTAGTCCGGTGTAACCGTTCCGAAGACGGGTCTGAGCAGTAGCGCACTTGTAGCGCCTCACTCAACTGCCGTCTTTGTACTTCTTCACTCTACAAAACTTCAAGGTTAGAGTGAATAAGTACCTTATAGGTCGTCGTGCTCCATCTTGGACCACAACGTCGCTTAACATAACATAAAATGAATAAAAAAAAATTAAAAAAATTAAGATTTGACAAACAAAAAAATAAACGCGTCGACTGAGAACTTTGGCTCCACCTAAATCATACGCCGTGCGCTAATTTATTCTCTAGATTGATCTGAGTCACATTAATGTTTGCCGTAAGTGGGACTCGAACACATATTTATTTACTTTTTTTAATTTCCAGGTGGTTGTAGTAGGTATTTTTCTTGCTAATTTTAATACATGAGGAAAAAGAAAGAGAGGTAGATGTAGCTAGTTGGGAAGACGACATCAAAAAAACAGCGGGCCCCAACTGGATTCAAGTAGCCCAATCTAGAGAGGACTGGTTATCTTTAGAGGAGGCCTTCACCTACAGAGAAATTCTTACAGAAAAAAGAATTATAGTATAATAGTATAGGATTAAGGAAAAACTAACACAAGTAAATTTAGGAACCAAACTTAATTACTAACAAAACTAATTGCATAAAACTAAACTTAATCGAATCTAACTTAATCTTTTATAAGCTGTAAGAAATAAAGGCTTTTTTATTTTTATTTTATTTTATAATTTCCAGGTGTTCCAGAAAATTCCAGCGTCATCGATGATCCTGAGCAACTACGACCCGTTCTACTCGCCGCTACTGTCTCGTCTGGACGGAATCTTTGCAAGACTCGGTAAGGAAACTGGAACTTTGTGCAGAACACTGAAGGTACCGTTTCGCGCGCAGCCGCAGACGGTAGCAGCAGACGAAAACACTTCTGCAATTTCTGCACTTTTATTCACAACCATTCGGAAACGTTTCCTTTCGGATTTCAAAAATTTTAAACCTAAATTATTCGAATCTCAGTATTTTTTTTATGTAGAATAGGTGGGCGTTTGACCACCAACTCGCCTGATGTTAAGCGACGTTGTGGTCTAAGATGTAGCACGACGACCTATAAGGTACCTATTCACTCTAGCCTTAAAGTTTTGTAGAGTGAAGAGGCGCTACAAGTGCGCTACTGCTCAGACCCGTCTTCGGAACGATTACACCGGACTACATCCCGAAACACGACTAGGTCATTTCACGGCATGACTTGGTCCGGTGGGTGGTAACTAGCCACGGCCGAAGCCTCCCACCAGAGTTTGCTACTCGGTTAGCACTACCCGGGGACCACGTGTAGAGAATCAGAATAGAGTACACTTCTACGGACGTAGGTAGCTCAGCCCCCAACTATATTTATAAGTTTTTAAAGGTGATTAATTCTTCCGACCGGATATAAACTTGATTCCCTATTCCAAAATCTATAAAAGTAGACTGAGATTCGATCAATTTGAGTTTGAAATTTCTGGGATCCGATCGGAAACGTTTCCGAATGATTGAGAATAGCACCGCTGGTTTGTATGAGATACCATAATATAATAATATACTCCGTCAGGTATATAGCATTCCGGTCACGTGGGCAATACATAGTGACGTCAATCGATGCATTTACAAATAGTTCGAAAGAGACGGATGACGAGTGACGTCATTATGTGTTAGCTCCCGGAGTGCTAGACTTGGTTTTTTGGATCATGTGAGATACGTTCCGCAGCGAGCGACATGAAGCCAGCGGCAGATGCAACTAGCTTCATGTCGCTTACATATATAAACAAACCAGAAGTGTCGTCGTCTGCTGATGCCGTCTGCAATCGATCGCGGAATGGAATCTACAAAAACTTTTCATTGGTTCCGTCAAAAATATGATTTAGAGTCAGAATGTTTCACAGCTTGGCTGGCAGAATCAGAAATAATTAAAATAGTTAGAAAATTGTGTTACTCTAAGATATACAAGTAAAGGCTAATTCTACGCCTACGCTTCATTCATTCTCAATTTAAGGCCCTAATTATACAGGCCGGCGAGAATGCGGCGCGGACAAAGTTTTGGCGCAGTGCCGCTTTAAAACCTGTTCGTTATTTATTTATTTATTTATAGGAGAACCAACAGCTACTTACATTAAATATACAATAAAATAAACTATGGATAGCCAATAATAGGTTCTCACGAATAGATACACTTTAGATAACAAGAATACGCAAACACTAAGAAGAATAACAAGTTAGTAGTATAGTAAAATAAATATTTAAAAAATATATATTATGGAAATATTATACACTCCACGACCTATGGCAGCTGGTCCTTAGGTAGGAAAAATTCAATGCTCAGCCGCCGCCTCGCCGAATATTAGTTATCCCTAACGAATATTATAAATGCGGAAGTGAGTTTGTTTGTTTGTTTGTAACGCTTTCACGTCTCAACTACTCAATCAATCGTCTTGAAAATTGCATACATGTTGTCTGGGGTACAGAAAAGGACATAGGGTACTTTTTATCCCGAAAAAATGAACGGTTCCTGTGGGACCGCGGGTGAAACCGCGGGGCGCAGCTAGTAAGATGTACGAAAGCAACGTGGCAGAGACACGACGCTTCAGTTTTCACGCTTGAACCTTATCCGCACTGCATTCTCGCCTTACGTTTGGCCTTTTTAATTTGGGTCAAGATCATTGCTATTGGTAAGGTGCAGCAATGCCCAGGCAGCACCGACTTTCTTTTGCTAATGTTTTTACCTCCTGGCCCCGTACCCTTCTTATTGCGATGGTTTTAGGTTCAGCCGCCAACGCTGCTTGACTATGAACCTTATTGCGCGGCAATACGATTCGCGGTCGCGCAGTGTCAGCGGCTGAACCTAAAAATTATGGCAATAAGGGTACGCCCCCGGGTACGATTTGACATCTGCCTTCGCTTTTGTTCGACCTTGAAATATTCTCCATGGTTTTCCTCTTCCTTTTTTCTTCTACTTTTCTCTTGACATGGGATTTATTTGTACACAATTTAAAATAAAAACAGAAAAATGAAGAAAACTTAAACTATAAACTAAAATTAGGACTTAAAATAACTAAATAACTTTTCGCTTTAGATGTAGTTTTCAAGAATCTGTCATGTCGAGAAGGTGACCAAATATTACATCTTGCCCCTTCTGTTTCTTTTTGTTCAAAGGCGCCTTTTCTCTTTTATCTGATGCTTATCTCAGTCAATTTTCTAGGATTAGATTTAATACATCATAGCTAACATTTCCGATAAACGTTATCCCTCCCGAGTTAATACCCCCATCATTCTCGTGGATCAATGGTGGGATTAAAGACAATCTGATTGGCATATTTGGCTCACTTTTTCCTTTATCCTGTACTTACCTATATTTATCCGCTTGTGCAGAAGGAGGGTATTATTTTTTGAGTGTAGTAAGAATATAATTTTGTACCTATTTATATTGCTAGCTGAAATAAAATGAAATATATATGCAAAAACCTTCCTCGTAAACTACCTGTACCTGTAATCTGTACCTAATTATCAAATTTAATTAAGATCCGTTCAGCCGCTTTGCTGTGAAAAGCCTACAAACAGACAGAGAGACAGACCGACAGACATAGTTACAATATTAGTATGAATGAACACGTGTTGTATTGATCAACGTGTGTAACAGAAATGTGTGTGTGCGTCTGTGCGTCTTTTACGCTTCCCCGACATTTTACAACAATAAAAGTAAATTTAAAACATCTCCCATCAGTTAGCAAAACCGTAGAACCCAGCTGAAATGATAAAACGATTTCCTAATTCCAGGTTTAGCTCCCCAAGAGAACGCGATGGAAGACGGCGTCCAGATCGGCGGTCAGAGCGTCCACGACGTCCGCCTGGAGTCGTGTAGGGAACAGCTCATCTGCCTCATGTACGCCAGCCCGGCCAAGTACGCACCGTACAGCAACCTGATCTCGGCGCAGCTCAGCAGGTTTGTAACACCAGTAATGTACAGAAAAAATATCATTTCCTTGGGGCCTATCATGACAACTTATTGGTTACGTTTTGATTTCGACGCTGTGCGACCATGGACCTTATTGCGCGGCGATACGATTAGCGGAAACATGAGTTTTCGAATACTCATGCATTTACAAAGATTCCGCTCGCTCGTGGCTGAACACGAAGCTCGACTTGTACATCTATACGATACGTCTGACTTGAATAGCAAAGTTATTTGGGCGCATCCCGCTCTGCCGTGGCAGTCACACCGCGCTGTGGTCTCATAAATTAATGTGCAAGACGTCATCAGGTAGCGTTCGTCGCACAGATAAACAGAAGTCGCGCAAAGCAGGAAGCGAGGAGCGGGAAGTCGACTTCCTGCTCCAGGGCCCGTGCCGTGACATCTTATTCATGAAAATCATCGCAATAAGATATCAAGGTACGGGCCCTGCTTCCTATTTCAAATCTTGCTTCCCACTACATTGACGTGCTATTTTGGGCGTGGTTTTACAATAGCTCTGAATTTGAAACACACTCACCGACCTTCTTTTTTAAAATAAAATGGGCCTACGTTTGACCACAACACATCTCAGGACCAACCAACATCAACCTTAGTCGTCTTACATCAAACTATTCACAATTTGTGATTGTCTTCGTTTCTTGGTATCCCCGACACAAGGAAACCTAATGAGGAGCTAAGATAAGAGTATAAAACGTTGTTTATTTCTGTATTTTCAGAGAATTAAACGAACTCCGTCGGCCAGTGTCAGATAACCCTGAAATACTGAGGTTCTTCCGCTACATGCGAGCAGCGAGACGCGGTCAGGAAGGCACCGACTGCATGCGCGCGTTCCCTACTTGCGCCAGTAACGCTGCGCCCGCGCATACGATGATAGCTGCCTATCATGACATTAACAAGCTGGTTACGGCGAGGAAACTTGGAAATGTATAGGTAATCAAAATTTGATAATGTATTTTATTTTTCTTTCAACTAAAATAAAATTAGACTCATACCGCGATGATACGTAGATCTACCTATAAGTATAGTCTGACCGAAAAGTAGCCGACCTACCGAGATATCTCCGTGTAGGTGTTATTTTTTGACATTGGGGAATTGGCATCCTTGAAAGTAGTCTACATTTGATTGAATAATTACCATTAATAACACGGTCCCAGTAGCCTCCAGTGGTGTTTCCATTTTTTCAAGTCAGGTTTTGAAATTTGAGCCTTGAGTGCCCTCATCGCATTATCTTCAACCATATTTTTTATACTATCGCCTAAGCAATCCAACCAAATAGTCCTTCGAGAGTTTTTTTTTTCATTTTCAGAAACAACCAACATTCACAGGGGGCTTTGTCGGAACTGTGCGGAAATTATAAAATGAAAATTATGGAAAATTTTGAAAGAGCCATCTAGTTTCATTCGCAGTAAACTAAACTAAAATCCTAATACGGACATAGGGACCTCTCATGTTGAAAAAATTAATGATTCCTGTGAAACGGCGGGTGAAACGGTGGGCCGCACCTAGTAACCTAATAATTATCTTTACACAAATGAACAAATTGGTGCATGCCTTCGGCTGGGAATGAACCCGCACTCTCTGGTTTGAGAGGCGAGCCTTCACTTCACTTCATCCTTTCATCTTTAGGTACTTAGAACATAAAGCTACAAATTAAAAATCTAATAAACCTTTTTCTTTTTCCAGGAACACGTGAACTCGAACTGACAAGTTGACAACCTTATTTTACCTTGATAAGAAAATCCTTGTTTTCTTGTATTTTCTTTGTATCGGTAATATAAATTATTAAAGGAAAATATTCCGCTGCTCAATATTTATCTGACTGCCAAAAGTAATTTGCAGATTTGTCTATATTCTTGTATTTAGTTTATTCAATACAAAATGAAATTTATAAAATTATATTTATGGAATACTGTAAAATATTTCAATGTTTGTCTTATCTAGTAATTTATTGATATAATGCATGGAAATATTTATGTTTTTTTAAGATCTAATTAACCTCCAAGGTATATACAAATATATACTTATTACCAATACAAAGTGCTGCTCTTTTGACCTATTCAAATGGACAACTGTTAGAATAGATTCTTGCAAAATTCATCAAAAAAATCGAGTCCCAATACAAAATGGCTAATGTGGCTAGTTTTTTGTATGAAGACTCGATCATTTCTCAATTGAATTTGCAAACTTGTTTTTGAAATTGTTCAGAATGATGGGTAAAACAACACAATTAAGTATTGCATACTACACGCAAAAGCAGCACTTTGTATATTATGTACTTTTACATATTATTAATGCCAGAAGTTTGACACAAATTGTGTCATGTACTGGACACATCATTGTAAAGTTTTTTTTAATTGTTTTAACTGACTGTTTTGTAGTTGAATACAAATTAGTTTATTTTCAAATTATAAACAACTAAGTTTATAAGTGATTTGTTTTTAGTATACTGTTAAATTATTTATGTTATTTATTGTTATTGTACATCTGCTACATGACTTGCCCGGTGTATGGCGACAGGCTCGCCCCCTGTCACATTTGGGACTGAATATCGTCCGGCGAAGTGTGGGTGTTGGGAAAGGCGTGACGATATGTATGTATTTATTGTTATGAAGGTGTGAATGTAACTTATTGTGTGTTTGTGTTAATTTATTTTATTTAAGTTATTGTTTATTGTCTTATCACAAGAAAATGCTCTTACACGTGCGATTCATTACACTTACAGAAACTTTTTTTAAATTTAGAATCTATGTATCAAGTTGTATAATTTACACTTTTCAATAATTACTTACATTGTCATCATAAATAGTTTTTAAAATTATACTTAGTCAATTTTCTTTAATGAATCGTTCGCGTATGACCAAAAAAAATGTTTTTTTTAAAGCTGTGTTTTGGACGTACACCAATCCATTGTTTATTTTAAATTAATCCTACTTATGGAAAACAAAGTTTGTTTGTTTATGTGAGTTTGTTTGTTACTTCTTCACGCTCAAATGGGTGGACGGAGTTTGATGAAACTTGGTATGGAGGTAGCTTATACCCTGGATTAAAACATAGGCTACTTTTGAACTGCAGGTAACACCGAGTGCCACAGCTATAGTTGTTTACATAAACAATAGACATTTGATTTAATAAGCGACATTTTGCATTTGCAATTGTTACGTTTTTAGTACGAAATGTCTGTACTAATCTTGGTAAAACTTGGTAAAAGTAATTACGAGGAAGGATGTAGAATATTTTAGGGAATGCGGGAAAAATAGAAAAATGTGAATAAAAATGCGAGAAGCAAAGTTATATTTGTTAAATACAATGTAAACTATGAAATACTTAAATTAACTATTTTTAGGTTAGTTGCAGTCACTTAAACTAAATTTTATTTTAAACAAGTATGTAAGTACTTACTTTATAATCAAAATGTATGTTTTTGTACTTTGTAAAATACAAGTCATGTGAGTATATTTGAGAATGACGAAATAAAAATGTAATTAGAAATTATTGATTTTTTTTAGTTTTTCCAAACCTTTTTAGTTTTTCCAGACCTTTTTTTTTTTTTGGTTGCCCAGGGAAAACCTTTTATAGGTACCACCCCACCTCGGGGGGGCAGGGTGGTTATGTGGGAGTCTCCGCTTGTGGCGGCATACCCACTAAAAACCCTGGGGGTGCAACATCTTTGCGCCATTGGTCGAGACTACGGGTGCGCTACAGTAGCGCACCCGTAGTCTCGACCAATACGACGAAAAAAGTAACTGTAAAGTAACTGCGTGGAGGAGTGCAGTAACTGCACTCCTCCACGGCCCCGACAGCACTGGTCTCCCAAGACCTCATCGCGGGAGCTTTTGCTCCGCCCGTCTTGATTACAATGTGTGGTATTACGCCACACCTTGTTTATCCTCGGGAATACTTTAATTGATTGACCTAGCGAAACCGAAGTTTCAGAGTATATGCTTGAGACAAAATCGTTTTTTTTTTCTACGATAGCTGATGTTAATACGAGCTCTATGAATTTTTGCAGGCACGTACTTCAAGCAAATGCCATATTTAAGTTCAAATATGAGTCAAATCGGACGAGGGGTTATGGAAATTGAGAAGTCTCCATTCGAGGCGATATACTACTTTATTTCGCCATTTCCCTCACTATAATAAGGTGGACCGACGATCTGCAGGCCTAGGCATGTGCAATGCGACAACGGTATGTCGACTCCGGTTGACTGCCTCGGTGGCTCAGTTGGTTGTGAACGTGCCTTCTGAGCGTGGGGGCGTGGGTTCGATTCCCACCTAGGACAAACATTCTTGTGATGAACATTAGTGTTTGTTTTATGTCTGGGTGTTAATATCTATTTAAGTATGTGTTTAAAAATATCTAAGTATGCATATCAGTCTCTGGCAGCCATAGTACAAGCTTTGCTTAGTTTGGTGTCAGGCGACCGTGTGTGGAAGTGTCACGAATTTATTTATTTATTATTAAATTTACTCCTTTAATCGAGACAGATGTATGTATGCATATAGCCTTGTCACGTTCTCACACGACAAAAAGTGATGAGAAGAATTTTGTCGCGGGCTTGCAGGGCCTGCTGGTGAGGGTCGCGGGAAGCTGCTGGAATCACGCAAGACCGGTCGTTGAGGAGAAGAATAAAAAAAGTGAAAGAAGAGAGAATTGGGGAACAAAGATAAGTTGGGACTTGGCAGTTAAGCAACGGACGCCACTGTAAGTCTTCAGATGGGTGACCCCTGGTGACTTACACCAGCTGAGAACAACCTGACTCGGATGACATGTTAAATAATAATTGTATGTCCCGATTCCTTGTTCTATAAACAACAATAGTCAAGGGCCTTCGAGCAGCCTAGAAACTCTAGGGCTAGCCAGTCGGCTTATATAAACTTTATGATTTATAAAACGGGAATAACTCACGTACGATTTAGTCAATTATTCCGACTATGGTTTCAACCGCATTCGGCGGTCTTCATCAAGGCGAGTGCGCGCGCGTGGCTGCGTCTCGCATAGCACTCATACGAACTTACAAAATTTATACGAACTGGCTTGCTAATCGAGGGAAGCTTTTGACCAATGATGCAGGCATGATACAGGTCGCATTTCTTAATAATTTAAATTCTTAAAAAAAATTTTAGTCAAAATGGCGGAGGTGTAAATTTATTTTTGAAAAAAAATCATACCGCCGCAATTAAAAAAAAGTCCATAAACTGAATCGGCAAAAAAACTGTATAATCATCAAAGCTGCTCACAAAGTTTTATGAGAATCTGTTAAGAAATGCGACCTTCAAAGGAGACAGACGTTGGCCGCGAGGTATAACTCACAGAGGCGCTAGTATTACTAGACACCGTGACGTCATTTATGTAGATAGGTATTCAGGCTTCCTCCTTTCTAGAGAATGTGACTTAAGGTTTCAGTTACTTCCTTACTAACTAGCACGTATTCTATAGCTTCGCTTAAGTAACAAGTTTGTGAAAGTTTGAGACAGCTTTTGTAAGGATATAACTTATACCATTTTAGAATTAGGTATATATGGTACCTACTTACTACCCACGTCGACTCTCCCTTCTGTTTAGCAACGTGATGTTTGTGTATGGATATTTAGTAGATTGTTGAAGTTGTAGTACTTTTTTGTTTATACTTAAACAAAACTCCAAGTTTACAAATAAGTTAATGTCGTTCAAAAATTCAAATTTCTCATTCATTATCAATGAGCAAATGAATACTTTATTATTATTATTGTTATTTATTTTATTTTGTTTGTTGTTATTTTTTATTCCAAGCTATATGTTATGTTGTATATTGTTATTTTTATTTACTATATTATATAGTATTTTTTGACGATTCAGTTTTTGGAACCGACCTGAAGAGGAACACAGAAATCCAACGAGAAATCCACACAGAATTCAAACATCCGAAAGCATTTTTGTCAAAGTTAAAGCGTAGACGCTTCGCTCATAAACACTAGGTCGGTCTAAAACATACCAACATACATACATAATATGCAATAATCAAGCTAGTTACCTAATAATTTCCTAATCAACTCAAATACATTACCACAAACCAGCCTTCAAAGTATTTTTGAAACGAGCTCAGTAGGTATTATTTCTTCCTTTTGTCTTAAGAAATCTGTCTGTAAAAGAGACAAAGGCAAAGATGGTCACCGTTTCCTACCCGTTACATGGTGAAGTTGTTCGGACTGACACGGTATGATACTTGGGGGTTTGACCGACTGTCCAAAAATAAGTTTTATTTTCCCCTAAGAAGCAACAAAACAAAAAGCGCTAAAAGTTTAACATTTTTCGGGTGTTGGTCAATAATTATGTAAGAATAAGTCTGAGGACAATATTTCTAAAGGAATAATACTTTCTACCAAGATTGAGATCAAGGAGTGGAACGCGCTTCTTGCCTCGGTGTTCCCCAGCCATAGATACAACCTGGGTCTGTTCAAGACAAGAGTAAGACGGCACCTCATGGGCAACGTGCTCCATCTTAGACCTCATCATCACTTTCCATCAGGTGTGTTATAGTCAAACGTGGGCCCAATCAATCATTTAAAAAAAGAAGTTTATTTCGCTTTATTCCGATAAGTGCGTTCCCTTTAATAGAGGCATGCACCCAGCAACGGAATAAAGCAGGCTGTGGTTGATGATAATGATAAATATTCTTTTAACAATAATCAACACCATTTTACAAAAGTGCAAACGTACCTAACAAGTACTACAAAACTAAACTAAAAAATCTAAAATTGATCTTTAATTAATTAATCCTTCTATTTAATTTTTAATACCTAATTCTATATGAAATAAAAAAGGCAGTTGTCTTGTCGCACACGAAGGTGAGCACTTGGAGATGAACGCCTAACCTATCCATTACCAATGGACCATTACCATTACTGTTCTAAAATTTGAACTAATGAATGTCAGAATATGTAGCAGTATGTTAATGTTGCTATATGATATTCCAGGGCATGTTATAGTTGCGGTTTTTAGCGTTACGTTGAAAACCATAAAATTAAACAAAAAATATTTTGTTTCTGTACAAAGTTCTTTAAAAAAATAACGGATAATGTGCGAAATTTATACAGATTAATCACGAGATCAAAGTACAGTCAAAACAAGTAGATAAGCAATATTTTATGTGCAGGTAACATTTAGCAAACTCAAACATCAAGAACGTTTGTCCGCGCTACCTCAGTCACCGTACTGAGATCCGGTTTAAAACTTCTCCTACCACTTTCTCAGTAGAAAGTTGACCCAGCTGACTCAACTCAAAAACTGAGCTTTATTTCTTTAGAAATAAAGATTATATTTGTACAGTTGGTATAAAAATAAGAGCATAAGTCATCAGATTACAAATTGCGTAATCATTATGTGTGTTTTACGGTTAGTAGAGCTAATTATGTAGAGTCAGGGGCAACAAATTTTATAAGGCGGTTATTGAACTTTTCACATGATTTAATGGCATGTCATTGAACCAACAAGCATGTTTTTCATGTCTATCTTAATGTTTCTTGTTACAAGAATGACATGTTCAATTTAAAGCCGCTGTTGTTTGTAACAACAGGAAATAAATAAATAAATAAAATAATAAATATCAGGACACTTACACACACGGTCGTCTGACCCCAAACTAAGCAAAGCTTGTACTATGGCTGCCAGAGACTGATATAAATACATGTATATTTTTAAATACATACTTAAATAGATATTTACACTCAGACATAGAACAAACACAAATGTTCATCGCATAAATGTTTGCTCTAGGTGGGAATCGAACCCACGCCCCCAAGCTCAGAAGACAGGTTAACTACCAACTGAGCCACCGAGGCAGTCGAGTTGAAATCAAATCTCAGTCTTTAGTCAATTGGGTATCGAACTAGGTCTCAAATAAGAATAAAAATAAATTTAAGAATAAAAATGTATTTATTGCATAACTGTATACAAAAAGATGTAACAAGTTAATGTTTAACAAGGTGATGTTTTAAGTAAATTGACTATCAACAGTCTGCCCATTTCGAGCGTACAATTTTCCTCTTTTTTCGAAATATAGTTTCTACTTATTAATACAAGGTACTTACTTATAGATGTTATATATGAAAAAAGTAATTAATTTCCGGTCGACAAAATGTATTTAATAGTGTCAAAAACTTTATTGATAAGCTAGGATTTTACTAGGTATCGCTGATACACTTACTAACATCAAAGCTATGTAAGACTCTACCGCCTTGTTCGAAAAAAGAGCCACTACTCAGAAGAACAGGTATCGAAACTGAGGAACATTTTGTGTTTCACAATTTTTGGCTTAGAACTAAACATCATGAATTCCGTTAAATACCTACAAGAGAATACTTGGCAGCAGTGGAAGATTCAAATAATCTTTGTTAACTGTCACCGATACCCAGGGCTCGCCAATCGGTCTATACTCTTAGTTTCTATGATCTGTGGTCTATAATAGTCTATACGGTTTAAGGCCCGAAACGCAACTAAAACAAGTATTTTGTTTGCGCCTAATTTGATATGAAGAATTGTGATGATCAGGCGCAAAAAAATATAGCCGCTAGAAAAAATAACCGAATTCAGTTTAACCGAAATAGAATTTTCAAAAACTTTAACATTTTGGAAAAAAATCACAAAAAGTATCGACTTAAAAAAACTGTTTGAGCGTAGTTCTCTAAATTTTCCTCGATTACAACACATTTTTTTTTCAATTATTAAATAGCCAGATTAGTTCTCTAAAGTTTAACCGAGTTACTTATTCTTATTTGTGTTCTTATTACGATTAACACCAATAAAAACGGCAAGAAAATGTAATCCTAGGCGCCAATCTCATTTTACCATCAAATATGCTTTACGATTTTCAACTCTAAATGAAGCAATTTAAGTAAACGCTTAAACTTGAGGATAGATAACCGTGGTATGATGAGCCTCTTAAGTTAGTTCCTTCCTCTTAGTTCGTCACAGCAAGGCTATGCCTACCCCGTGAGGGGGCGAGTGGTATCCCCTGCCAAACAGGGGACCTTTCGGGTCCGTGAGCAGTTGGAGTGAGGGCTCCGGTTGGTCGTATACGGATCCCGGGAGGGCGGCGGCACTTTTGGCAGGTGTCGCCGTAGCACGCGAGGGTGCCGGTGCGTGGCTGTGGGTGCCATTCCCGGGACAGTGCTCTGAGCACAATGCGAGAGGGGTACCGGTGCGTTCAGTAGAGATCTCGGAACAACAAGGCAACCCCACACTGCCCAAACGCGACCCTCAACCGTGTTTGGGCGTCTGCTTGCAGATTTTCCACCTGCCAAAAAAAAAAGGCTATCATCGCATTTTAAGCTATTCGCAGTTACGAACAGCCTAAACTGAATTCTCGCGAATTGAGTAAGTATTGTTCGGACATTCCATTTAATTTAAACCTAATAGGATGGCAAACGGCGCTATTCACAATCATTCGGAAACGTTTCCGATCAGATCCCACAATTTTCAAACTCAATTTGTTCTAATCTTAGTCTACTTTTTTACATTTTGGAATAGGGAATCGAGTATAAATCCGATCGAAAGAATGAATCACGTTTAAAAGCTTATGAATACGGACTGAGATTCGAATTATTTAAGTTTAATTTTTTGGAATCTAAACGGAAACATTTCCGAATTATTGTGAATACCTATGCTGGAGACTAACAATTAACGTGAGCCTTAATTGTTGTAAAAGCTTGCTAAGTTAGGAACTTAGAACGAAGCTTCACATTGAAAAAAAAAAATGGTTGTCTGTAAAGTCGGTTTACTGACGATAGTTGATCGTGACAACGTGCTCACTCAAGTAGGAGAGAGACGGATGTCGAACGCTGCCGAACGCAAAGGCCGATTGTGCTTCTTTGTCGCTCGTTCCGCGCTCTCGCTTGCACTTCAAGCCTTACATGGAACGCCTCAGAGCGAGGTAACGCCGCATGAGTCATATTTTTTCGTGCGTGCAGCCGGCTCTATCGAATTGTAAGACGTTGTCACGTCAAAATAGTGCGTGCAGTCCCTCACTGGAGTGAAGAAGTGAAACTTCTGTGTATCTTTCTTACTACGCGCATGCGTTCGAGTGCCTCGCATTCACTCTCGCTCTGTCTCTTTCCATTTCCCCTCCCCAGGAGCGTTAAACGTTTAACGCAACCTTGTTGGAAGTCTCATTAGAAGTTTCACTTTGAAAAAAAGTAACGTATTATATTACGTATTTTGCCGATTTGACCAATTAGCTAGTCCTGACGTTAAAGGTTTTAGGGAAAACCTCTGAAACTGGAGTTATGTTTGAATTGCTAGTTTGCATGATCGAACAGCTTGAATGTACCGCCGTGTGGAATGTTTCTGCCTGAGCGGGTGTTCCTCGATAGTTATAGACTGCTAGCTGTTACCCACGAATTCGTTAGCGTTTATTCAGAAAATAGTATCCAAAAACCTTCCTCGTGATATAAATAAATAAATAAAAAAGCCTTTATTTCCCATTTCCCTAAAATAAAATGTAAGTGTAAGTGTGTAAGTAAATGTAAGTGTTGATTATTGTTTGTTAGGATATGAATTTAGGTTTTAATCTAGGTTAGTACGTTCTTTGGGATATGGGCCCCTCCACGGGTGATGGCCTCCTCCAGTTTCTTCCATTTGTTTTATACATTTGTCCCTGTCAATTGCAATATTCTGCCAGTCATTTCCTGCTGTATCCGTTAAGTTGTCAGCCCACCTTTTCTTTGGTCTTCCTACTCTTCTTTTTCCTTTTGGCCCTTTCCATTCTGTTGTTTTGGCTGTCCACCTATCTTTGTATCGTGATACGTGGCCCGCCCATTGCCATTTCAGTTTTAGGGCTTGCGTGAGGGCATCAGTTACCTTGGTTTTTGTCTTATAACTGTGCTTCTGATTTTGTGTATTTTCTTTATGTTCAGTGTACTTCTCTCCATGGCTCTTTGTGTTGTTTCAATCTTTTTTTTTTTATACATTTATACTCGTGATATACTGTAACGATAAATTTCATCAAGATCTGTTCAGCCGTTCAGCCGTGAAAAGCCTACAAACAGACAGACAGAGTTAATTTCGATTTTATCGACCGAGTGAGCGTTAGCGAGCGAAGCGTCTATGCTTTAAATTCGACAAAAGTGCCTACAGGTAGCATTTCTTAACCGATTCTCGTGAAATTTTGTGAGCAGGGTCACAAAATTTCACGTTTTTTTTGCCGAGTCAGTATTTGGAAATCTTTTACCATTTTAGAGCGTGAAAGCCTAGTTGGAGAAGGCCCGCCTCTCAAGCCAGAAGGAGCGGGTTCAAACCCAAGCAATTTGTTCATTGTGTGGACATATGTACGTATTCAATGTCATCTGCTACATGACTGGAGCCCGGTGTATGGCGACAGGCTCGCCCCTGTCACATTTGGGACTGAATATCGTTCGGCGAAGTGTGGGTGTTGTATTACACCTCTGCCAGCCCCCTCAGGGGAAAGGCGTGACGATATGTATGTATGTAATGTATTCACCATTTTGAGGCCGAGAGGTCTACAGCTGACAGAGCCACTAGCAATATTAGTAAGTAACTACATACATATACATGGTTATTTGTAACTTACCAGAAACCTCTTAAGGGTTTACTGTACTCATCAATATGAACTACTTTTACTATGGGGCGAACTCCGAAATCGCGAAAAAAAGCTGTTCCATACATTTTGTCAAAGGTGATTGAACTTTTTGTACGGAACAGCTGTTTTTTTTCGCGATTACAGGATTGGCTTCATAGTTCGTACTGATGAGTACAATGAACCCTTAAGAGGTTTTTGATTAGGTACAAATAACCCTGTATAGGAGTATGGGTAGTCTGGTTGTCTTCAAGTTGCTCTTAAGCAAGCATGCTCCATCACAAGGCGCAACAAGCGTGTTGAGATGAGATGAGATGAAGATGAGATGCCAAACGCAAGCCAATTTAATAAAAAAGCATTGTTTTTTATCTTCCCCTGATTATGTATTTTTCGTAAAGAAAATAAACTAGTAGATAATTATATACTTCTAGCAAATCCGCATCTCAGCCACAAGTCACAGGCCACGCCTAGTTTGGGGCTGGCTAGGAGAAATGGACTTTTTACTGTTGAGACTATATTTAAATTAAGACCTTTGTACACAGTTCTGCAATAAATGATTCTTATTCTTATTCTTAGAAATATATTGTGTTTCATTTTTATACAATCGCCAATTGGTTCCACAAAATTTTAAGACCTACGCTCTTTTTGATCAAAAAATGAATTCTCCAAAAATTTTCTTAAGAAACTTTTCACGGCTTTTAAAATACCTTACATAGGTACTAATTAAATCAAAGTCTACAAAACTTGTAATTAACTCTTAACCTGTATTTTTGCTGAATTTTAAATACTCTGCAAACGAAAGGAGAAGGGTGAATATTAAATACGAATTTTGTAAGAAAATTCTAGATTAAAAAGACCTTTTAAATTATACATTGTAACATTTTTTTAAAAGGGTCACCGCGTTTATATTGTACCAAGCAAATTGTTTTTAAATTGTTAATTACTTGTTCATTTTTGACACTTCTGGCCTTTGATCCAATCTAAGGGAGATGTGGTACGAAAGCCTAATTATGGACCGCATAAATTAGGTGCTGCTGTATAGCATTCAGCAATACGTAGTGACGTCAATCAATGCTTAAGCAAGACCGAAAAAGTCATTTACAACAAGTTCGAAAGAGACGGATTACGATGACGTCATTTCATGTTTGCTGAATGCTACACCTTGTTTTTTTTTTTGATCATGTCATCGCCTATTTCCATAACTTCTTGTGCCATTTCGCTTATATTCGAACTCAAAAAAAAACATTTGCATGTACTACTTGCCTGCAAAATTTCACGAAGATGGTATCAAAGATGTGATATTGTATCGGTTTAGGCGATAAGGTCGCCCTTGTACTGCCGAAAAATGTATTTTGGTTTCTAAGATTTTCATGTAGTTTTTGGTGTGCAATAAAGTAATATTGTATTGTATTGTATTGTATTGTATTGTGTTGTGTTGTGTTGTATTGTATTGTATTGTACTGTATTGTATTGTATTGTATTGTATTGTATTGTATTGTATTGTATTGTATTGTATTGTATTGTATTGTATTGTATTGTATTGTATTGTATTGTATTGTATTGTATTGTATTGTATTGTATTGTATTGTATTGTATTGTATTGTATTGTATTGTATTGTATTGTATTGTATTGTATTGTATTGTATTGTATTGTATTGTATTGTATTGTATTGTATTGTATTGTATTGTATTGTATTGTATTGTATTGTATTGTATTGTATTGTATCAATGAAACACAACTTATCGTCAAACAAACAAATTGCCGCGACCCAGTAGACTGTGAGACCGCGCTTCGCTTAGTCAATGAAGGATCCAAAGCATAATGTAATTAAAGTGTGACCAATTTACTAATTGTTACCTATTTCTGAAAGGATGGTATTCAAAATAGCCTTAATTTTTTATTTTATTTTTTGTCCTATCTTTATATATCTAGCTGAAGCCACTTCTTTTTCAATGTGTGTGCGTGGTAATGTTGTAACATTTACAATTGCACGAAAACTAATATTAATTCCCAAACTCTATGTTAGCCATTTCCGTTCCAATATACAACCTTAGGAGATTTAATATTTTAAAACTGCACTTAATTGAGTTTAATGTTACGGCTTTTTCAAAATTGACTCGTAAAAAACAGTTTTTAAAAAGAACCTCAAAATCTAGTCCTGGCCGCACTTTTATAATGCACTATATCTATCGTGTATATTTACGAGTATGTACACGAAATTATACTATAAACCAATAACATAATGTCGAGTATGTCATAATGACCAAGCGAATAGCGTAGTTTTTTGCGTCAATGTGTGAGTGTTGTGTATATACTCGTACGTACATAAACGACAGTAGCGTAGTTTTTTGATTGGTTTTTGGCTTCACTTAGATCATACGCCGTGCGCCATTTTATTCTCTAGGTTGATATGAGGCTCCAGCAAAAAGTGCCGGTTGGACAGTGCGGGCGATTCAGTCGCTACTTCATTGACATTGCATTGACAGTTCGCTCGTAAAACGTCACACAGCAGGGACCCTATTCGGAGACTTGAGATTCTCATCTCACCTTTTTTCGTCCTTGTTGCTCTAGTTTGAAACGTTATAGGTGTGCGAGTGACGAAGATAAAATCTCATCTCATCTCACGCTCATATTCCTGCGCGTGAGATGAGATGAGATTTTACCTTGGTCACTCTCACACCTATGACGTTTTAAATGAGAGCAACAAGGACGAGAGAAGGTGAAGGAATAGCCCCCCAGACAATAGACTGCATTTTTTTTTGTATGTGTTGCTAACACAATTTTATGTAAAAACTAGCTGCGCCCCGCGGTTTCACCCGCGGTCCCACAGGAACTGTTTATTTTTTCGGGAATAAAAGTATGTCCCTATGTCCTTTTCTGTACCCCAGACAACATGAATGCAAAATTTCAAGACGATTGAGTAGTTGAGACGTGAAAGCGTTACAAACATACAAACAAACGAATAAACTCACTTTCGCATTATAATATTAGTTAGGATGTCAGGCGCTCACCGGTCGAGCAAGGTAGATGATGATGACGATGTGTCTGGTGTTCGACACAGGCGAGGAAGAGCTCGGGGAGGTGCCCAAAGGGGCTAGCGCTGCGGGGGCCGTGGTCGTCTATGAGAGCGTTCCCGTAGCTCCGATATTTTGCGCCGAGGTGGAATACCCTAGGGTTTTTAAGGTTTTTAAGGGTGTTAGCGGGTATGCTGCCTCTGGCGAGCTTCCCACATATCTACCCAGCCTGCCCCCGGGGTCAGTAGGTAAAAGGTATTCCCTAGAAAAACTTGCGTGACAGATCACCACGTTCAATTCGCGTGCGGTTTTACACAGCTCAAACGACACCGCAGCTTGCATTTACTTCACGGATGCTTTTGGTTTGCCGGGCTAGACGAAGCTGAAGGTAATAGAAGGTATCAGGCTAGGTAAACAAAAACATTACCATTTAAAACGGAAATTTTGACTATTGTTGAGTGTGAATTATAGCCTATGTCCAGGACGTAAGCTATATCTGTGCCAAATTTTATCCAGATCCGTTCAGCCATTCTGGCGTGATTGAGTAACAAATATCCATCCAAACTTTCGCATTTATAATATTATTTCGGGTTTAAAAGAGTAACAAATTAATATATTTAGATTTCTTGCTGAAGAGCTGATGATCCCGTGGGATGCCACGGGAACACTATATTTTTACGGGATAAAAAGTAGCCTATTTACTAATCCAGGATGTCAGCTATTTCCACACTAAGTTTCATTAAAATTGATCCAGCCGTTTGAGCGTGAAGAAGTAACAAACACTCACACTCACAAACTTTCGCCTTTATAGTAATTAATACTATTGTACTTTATAGTAATCCTACTAATATTATAAACGCGAAAGTTTGTATGTATGGATGTTTGTTACTCTTTCACGCCAGAACGGCTGAACAGATCTGGATGAAATTTGGCACAGAGATAGATTATTGTCTAGAATAGCACATAGGATACTTTTTAACCGCGGGTGAAACCGCAGGGCGCAGCTAGTTAATTAATATAAGTACGTATTTCCTTGCTCATCCCGCGGGAACACTATATTTTTAGGAAATAATAAGAAATTGTAGGTACCTATTTATGAAAAAGTGCGTTCAAAACGTCAAATTAAATCTACTTTAAAAAAGCGTATATGAGTAACACTTTTTTTATATTCCTTGCTCATCCCACGGGAACACTATATTTTTAAGGGATCAAAAAATGTGTATAAAAAACAAAAATGCGTCCAAAACGTGTAAATCTATAGTGGTTTATACGTTTTAGACGCATTTTTTAGCCCACGCGAACAGTTAAATTTTCCGGGATAAAAAGTAGCCTATGTTCTAATCAAGGGTGTCAGCTACTTCTATACTGAATTTTGCCAAATTGGTCCAGCAGTTTGAGCGCGAAGATGAACGATCACAAACTTTCTCCTTTTTAATATTAGTGTGATCACTATAATGGCTTACGCATAAGATATAGATTTATACCGCGGCGGACTTTTTTGTAGGCCTATTTAAGATGAATATTTCCATCATACATTACACATGTGTACTCGTAACTCTAGCGGTTTTTCCAGCGCACGCCAGAATAGCTCGCTGATGGTAGATTTTTTCCTACTTACTTGACTCTAATCGTCATATTTTGGACAATTCACACAATATCTTTATAAATTGTAGCCTATGTGTTATTCTGATGTATAAGCTATATTATTGTAAAGTTTCATTAAAATCATCTCCAAAGCTTTTGACAGGGTTTGGCATGACAGTCTTATCAGCAAGCTCACTTCGTTTGGCTTGACCGCTAGGTTAGTTGCGTGGATTTCGGATTTTCTGAGGGGCCGATCCATTCGAGTTGTCGTTGACGGTTGCTTGTCTGATCGACTGAATATATATGCCGGGGTTCCTCAGGGATCCGTGCTCTCTGCGACACTCTTCCTGGTGCACATTAATGATCTGCTTAAGTCCGGTATCTTTGGGTATGCAGATGACAGCCCTGTTGTGGAAAGCAATAAGTCTAGCGCACACTAGACTGTGCGCTAGACTTATTGCTTTCCACAACAAACACAATTGGGTCTCAAATCCGGTCTCTAAGGGCTGACATGGTCGAGCGCTTGAACTTGTCCCTCCAGGCAGTCTCCAGTTGGGGTGATGCCAACCTGGTCAAGTTCAACGCGGCTAAAACCCAGGCGTGTCTGTTTTCCGCAAAAAGGAGGCCATTCGAACTGGGTCCTACTTTTCGAGGTGTATCCATCCCGATTAATAACAGCCTGAAGCTTTTAGGCGTTTCTTTGACTTCGACCCTCAACTTCGGCTCCTATATTGAGTCTAAGGCTCAATTAGCTGCTAAAAAGCTGGGTATCTTCTCGAAGGTGCGTCGGTACTTCACGCCGGAACAGTTGCTGTCATTTTATAAGGCACAGGTTCGGTCGTGCATGGAGTACTGTTCGCACCTTTGGGATGGATCGGCCAAGTACCAGCTCGAGGCGTTGGAGTCCATCGAGAAACGTGCGAAGAAGCTCATTGGCAACGACTCCCTTGTCCAGACCAAACTTCAAAGTCTAGATCATCGGCGCAAGGTTGCTGGTCTATCGGTTTTTTATCGGATACATTTCGGTGAGTGTGCATCTGGTTTGCATGACCTTATTCTTCCTAGCCCATTCTTTTATAAAACAACCAAGAGTATGAAAAAGCGGCATCGTTTTATGGTCGACATACCAACAACACGCAAAAAACGCTTTGGTTCGTCTTTTCTTATACGGACCGCTAGAGTGTGGAATACTCTGCCAGAGTGTGTGTTCCCTGACACTTATAATCTGGGTGTCTTCAAGTCTCGAGTGAATCGGTTTCTTCTAGGCAAGCGTGCTCCATCGTAGGCCGCATCACTGCTTATCATCAGGCATGTTGAAGGCCAAACGCAAGCCTATTAAGTTTAAAAAAAAAATAATCCATTCAGTAGTTTTACGTGAAAGAGTAACAAACATCCATTCAAACATACAAACATTCGCGTTTATAATATTAGTAGGATTATTATTGCTGCTGTGTTATTATGTCATCTGCTACATGACTGGAGCCCGGTGTATGGCGACAGGCTCGCCCCCTGTCACATTTGGGACTGAATATCGTCCGGCGAAGTGTGGGTGTTGTACACCTCTGCCAGCCCCCTCGGGAGAAAGGCGTGATGATATGTTTATTTACATTATTAAAAATGAACCAAAACAACCAAAAGAGGACCAATTACTTACCTACCTAAAACCTATCTAATGTTATTTAAGTAAAAACGAAGAAATTCTTCATA
Source organism: Peribatodes rhomboidaria (assembly GCA_911728515.1). NCBI lineage: Eukaryota > Metazoa > Arthropoda > Insecta > Lepidoptera > Geometridae > Peribatodes > Peribatodes rhomboidaria. The sequence continues at coordinate 9,695,280 of OU452190.1, forward strand.
CTCGTAACTAACAGGTAAGTATAACCTATCTATGATAATAAAAAAAAATGATGTATATTTTTGTACGTGCTCCACCCCAAACTCCTCACAAAAAAAATATCCTGCCAATATTTAACTTTGGGTCTATATTACTTTAAATACAATGCGTTTTTAACAAATTGCTAGTGCCTTGAAAATTCGTAAAACAGACACAACCGTCAACAACGTCTGCCCCCACGCGTCTGCCCGCGTTCGGGTCGCGCGCAGCGATGAGTGACTTCTTCCCCCTCCTCACCTGCCGTGCGTCGGACCGCCCTTTACTTGAAACTTTTCGTTATATTTTGGTCAATTCACACAATATCTTTATAAATTGTAGCCTATGTGTTATTCTGATGTATAAGCTATATTATTGTAAAGTTTCATTAAAATCCATTCAGTAGTTTTTACGTGAAAGAGTAACAAACATCCATTCTTACAAACTTTCGCGTTTATAATATTAGTAGGAAGTAGGATGTTTCAAAACTTTTTTTATTGGTCGGGAATACCTGCTGGTAGAGTTGTATCCATGAACTGGATTATGAAAGAACTACCAGGATTCGTAGCATGCAAGCCACTAGCTGGTAGGACATGTATGGAGACGGCTTATACTCAATCCTAATCCTAACATCCTAATAAGTTCTCATCCTAACTAATCCATACTAAAATCTAAAGTAACTCTATCTGTCAGTATGTTTTTTTGTAGGATTTTTACGACTGAACTGTCTTTGATGAAATTTGGTAGTATTGCACAAGGAAGGTTTTTGGATACTGTTTTCTGTATAAACGCGTATGAAGTCACGGGTATCAGCTAGCTAGGGTCAACTTGGGCAAATGCGTCTGTGGGGCAATTGCGTCTTTCGAGAATTACTGATAGGGTTTGTCACAAATTAGGCACCACCTACATCTTTTTTCTATCTTTGGTTGCAATAAATCTGTACAAGATGGCGTTAGTTGCCTAAAGCGGCGTTTAAACGGCGCGCAAACACGCGAGCCGAGCCTGGCTCCGCTCGTGGTTCGCCGCGCCACGCGCTGTGTAAACAACTGCGCTCGGCGCGGCTCGGCAAAGTTCGCACGATCCATCACTTGTCGGTTTTTTCGACATAGATCAAAGGCGCGCGCGCCATCTGCGGCTCGGCTTGTGTTAATACGCGCCGTCTAAACAGATGTCACAGAGCGCGCGACGAAGGAAGACCTATTATTCAACAGCGCGATGTGTAGCCGCCACGGACGGCTCGGCTGGCGTAGGATCGTGCTACCCCGCGTCGTTTAAACGAGCAGGCTTGCGTCCGTATTTAGCCGAGCCGCATCTCCACGGACGGCTCGGCTCACGTAGGATCGGGCTAGCCCGCGTCGTTTAATCGCGCCTTAATTTGTGAAGGGTTTGTTAGTAATTCTCAAACGACGCAATTGCCCCACAGACGCTTTTGCCCAGTTAACCCTACATTTATTGCAACCATTATGTTTACCTGCAGATCTTAATTGGCACATTGAAGATAAGTAATACATAAGGAATTAATGTTATGTTTTAATTTTTAATGAAAAACAGATTTAATGAAACCGATTTAATGAAAAACAGCAAAATTACCCCTATCTTCAAATCGGGTAGTAAGTCAGATCCCTCGAATTACAGACCCATCTCTGTGCTTCCGGCTTTGAGTAAAATATTTGAAAAGATTATACTTAATCAACTGTTGTGTCACTTTAACATACACAGTATATTAAACGAAAATCAGTTCGGTTTCACGAAAAGTAGATCAACAACAGATGCGGGAGTTCGATTAGTTACGCATGTGATGGAAGCTTGGGAGAGTTCACAGGATGCCATCGGTGTCTTTTGTGATCTTTCCAAAGCGTTTGATTGTGTAGAACACCGCACCTTGATCCGTAAATTACACCACTACGGAATTCGTGGAATCGCTCTAGATCTTGTCGAGTCATATTTAACTGATAGACAACAAAAAGTGGGAATTAATGGCGTCACATCTTCCGGATCTTTAGTTACAATGGGAGTACCACAAGGTTCTATCTTAGGCCCGTTCTTATTTTTGGCGTATATAAATGATTTGCCGTATATGGTTAAGGACCTTACAGACATAGTTCTATTTGCTGATGATACATCTCTTATTTTTAGAACAGATAGGAAAGATAGTGAACTTGTGCATGTGAACAACGTACTGACTATTATTTCGAGATGGTTCGCTGCGAACAATTTGTTACTAAATGCAAAAAAAACTAAGTGTTTAAAGTTTTCCATGCCTAATGTTAGATATATAGAACTAAACGTAATGCTTGAGGGCGATAAACTTAACATAGACAAGGCGACGGTGTTCCTGGGTATAAGCATTGATTCCAAACTGCAATGGGGTCCACATATTAGTGCTCTGTCTGGGAGACTTAGTTCTGCTGCTTATGCGGTTCGCAAGATTAGGCAACTGACGGATATAGCTACAGCTCGGATGGTTTACTTTGCTTACTTCCACAGCATAATGTCATATGGCATTTTGCTGTGGGGATCAGCTGCTGAAGTGGAGGCCATTTTTATTTTGCAAAAGCGAGCGGTCCGCGCTATCTACGGAATGGGTCCCCGTGAATCATTGAGAGATTTATTTAAAGAAATAAATATTTTAACTTTACCTTCTTTATATATCTTTGAAAATATTATGCACGTTCGCAAAAATCTACATAAATTTAAATTGAACAGTGACTATCACAATTATAACACTAGAAATAAGGATAGGATAGCTGTACAGAGATTTAGACTGACTAAGTCAAGAAAGTCATTTTTAGGCAACTGCGTTAGTTTTTACAATAAAATCCCGAAAAATATAACAGGGCTCACCGAGGGAAAATTCATATCACATGTAAAAACTACATTAATGAAAAGAGGATATTATAAGGTTAAGAATTATTTAGAAGATAAAGATGTCTGGAGCCTTCCACTTCCGCCAAGTAGCCACTAATATTTATAGATATTACCTAGTTGTAAGCCAAAATTTGTGAGACTAATTTATTTATTATTTGAAAAAATAATGCCCCTCAGTTTCTTGCCTGTTCTTCTGAGTAGAGGCTTTTTATCCGAACAAGGCGGTCGAGTCTATTTAAATAACTTTGACGTTCATAAGTGTATCTTTGATACCTAAATTGAATAAAAACATTTTGACTTTTGACTTTTTTTGACTTTTATGAGGAGATGATGCGGTAGCAACACAGATTTTTAATAGGCCTTGTAAGGTCATTTTAGCGTTTCACTTAAATTGTCAAAGTAAACTATATAAACTTGGAATGCTGCAAAAGAAAGCCGATTTCTACAGTCAAGAAACGAAAGGTCAAAAAAAAAGGTCAAATAAACTGTACATTTTTACTCCATTATCGTACGTCATTTATCGAACTGTGACGTGTAACTATTGGAGTTATCAATAAATTCTGATTTCTAATTTCTGATTTCTGATTTCTCCTCACATTACTTGGCAAAAATAATGTCCCTTAGTTTCTTGTCTGTTCTTCCGAGTAGTGGCTCTTTTTCCGAACAAGGCGGTCGAGTCTATTAAACAATATTGACGTTCATAAGTGTATCTTTGATACCCAATTGAATAAAAACATTTTGACTTTACCTTTACCTATGTTTTTTAGAAAAAGCCTTCTCCACACTCTTACAGCCTTGCGGATTTTCGGGGATACCCCAAGTTGCGCTGACTTGAATCAAACTCCGGTTACTTACGCACTGCTTTCACTGAAAACGCTACCTTAAAAGCCTAGATCACACTGCCTATTTTCCATTAACAAATCCTATGCCCGAAGTTTGACTATTAGTCACTTAGCCTACTACTTTCGCAGTGGGGATTTAGACTTTATCTTCGTCGAATTAAGGTTTCTTTTGAGTTTCGCTGCTAAAGTTGATTCAACACGGATCCAAGGAGTTTATGCAATTCTTATATTGTTATTATATAAGGTTGTTTTGAGTTGAGCGGTCACTTGTGTCTGCAGCGCTCAGTGCAGTGGTCTAGTTTATTAAGTTGTTTGTTTTTTTTAAACTAGGTGAGTGCTTAATTAAGTCGGATTATAAGTTTGAGGCTGGCTTGGAGTTGGAGTTGTCTCTTACAAACCTTCTACATACATATATAATACATATGTCATTGCAAAACATCGTCTAATTTTTTTTTAAGTTGTTACTCGTCCAAAATCAAGAGTAAATTCCAAGATTAATTTCATTGGTCAAGATTAATTTCTGATCGAAGCTGATAAGTTTATTTAAATAAAAAAAAGAGATGTATTTGCATTTTTAATCGAGATTTTTGTTTATTTTTTAATTTGATTTTTTTTAACATATTCAGTTTTTCAATTAACTAAAATCAGATACTCGGGATCGTCTTACTAATTCATAATTTCATGTGACCAGGTTAGGGGCTGATTTTTGTAAAATCAATTTTTTATCTCCGTTACCTAGTTTGTTACATTCATCACGAAATATAGTGCCAATTGCCATGCTTCTAAATACTCTTGTGATCTGTTCATGTTGTGCGTGTTTTAACCGACTTCAAAATTAAGGAAGAAGAGTTTTTCAGTATGGTCTCAACATTATGTATAATTTACTTATATTATTTACTTCAAGCCTGGGTGATCGCACACACTGAAATGAGATGGGGGAGGGAGACCTTTAACCAGAAGTGGGACAGCAAAAAAAAAAAACTAAAGTCAAATTTTATATGTTTTTTCAAAACGCCAAACAAATTCTATTTTCTGTACAAAGTTGCAAAAAAATAACCCTTAAGGCGAGGCTTCGATGTCTGTCTGTTTATCTGTGTATAAGTAACAATTATTTCATTTCATCCTTACAAATTACAAAATCGAAATGAACTCTGTCTGTCTGTCTGTTTGTAGGCTTTTCAAGGCTAAACGACTGAACGTATCTTGATGAAATTTGATAAATAGTTGCAGTATGTCACAAGAAATATTTTTCAATACTTTTTTCTGAAAAATTTAATCTTTCTAGCTTGAAATTCTGTAAAATTCACACTACTAAAATAACAACTGACAACTAAAATTAAAACTTCGCTCAAAACCAGCCAGTACTTTTTTAAAATGTTGGACTCTGATCTCTTTGGTAACGGATTATTATTTATAATTTGATAATCAGTTACAGTATATCACGAGGAAGGTTCATGGATACTATTTTCTGAACAAACGCGAACGAAGTTGCGGGCAACAGCTTACTAGCTGTTGGTATCCTTGTGCCTCTAACCTAACAACACGATCTAAAAAGAAAGCATCCTTGTAAGAATTAGGCCAAGAACACAAATGGCCTGTATGACTTTATGACTCACGTCACATGCAAGATGTGACATAACGTCAGTTTGACGTTTGCAGGCTGTTGTTACGTAACCTTTTTTGAATATTGGTCATAAAGGCTTCAATGAGGTTGTATAATTGTTGCTTCATGGGTGAATGAGGTCATCGATGAGTGTGAGACAATGTAGCTACGTTCTGACTTGTACACTTTCAGTTTTTATTAATGTTTTGGAAAAATCTAAAGGCCATACACGAGAAGTGTTACCTTCAGTTTTGCCTGACCGGACCCGTGCCGTGCAGATGAAATGGCCTCATGACGATCGCTCCAATGGCTTTGTGCAACAATCTGTTCAGGCCGAACTGACGCAGGTTCGCGTTCAATTGGTGTCCTTGTGTAAAATACAGAAAAGGTATAGGTTAGCGGAATGCACTGGTACCTTTTTTTTTTCTTAAAGAAAACCTTTTATAGGTACCACCCCGCCTCAGGGAGCAGGGTGGTTTTTTCTTACTTATATAAATTCGGAACATTTTCACACACGGTCATCTGACCCCAAACTAAGCAAAGCTTGCGCTACTGCTACCAGAGACTGATATACATACATAAATATTTTTATATTTACATAAATAGATATTAACACCCAGACATAGAACAAACACAAATGTTAATCACATGAATGTTTGCCCTAGGTGGGAATCGAACCCACGCCCCTAAATTCAGAAAGCAGGTTCACTACCAACTGAGCCACCGAGTCACCGAGGCAGTCACCGAGTTTATGTGGAAGTCTCCGCCTAGTGACGGCATACCCACTAAAATCCAGGTGGTCTTTGCGCCAACTCATCGGGGTTACGGGCGCGCTTCCGCGTTCCTCCGCGGCGCCGACAACGCTGGTCCCCTAAAACCTCCTAGCTGGAGCTACTGCTCCATTCATCTCTGATGACAATGTGAGAGAGTAGGTATATTGTTCAACCCTGGGGACTTCTAGTCTGGCGCGAGCTCTCCCTGAGCTCGTCGCCCAGAGTTTCCAGATTATGGCGGAACCAGCCAGCCGTCTGCGCCCGGTTATCGACGGATACAGTGACTGTTGATATCGTCTCCCTTCATTTGTCCCTCTCTCCTTTTTCTCCCTGTCCTTTTTCTCCCTCTTGTTTCTATGTTGTTGTTTTTTCCTGTTTTCATTAATCATGTTATTAAAACATTAAGCCATTAGAGTCTGTACTAACGTGTAACTACGGCACCTAACGCCTCAAACAAAACAAAATAAATTCTCGTCAAACAAAACAAAGGATTTAACCACGGCAGAACCCTATACTCCTCAGTTTTTCTGAATAGACTCGATAAAAACAAACACAATATAATTTAAAACATTGCTGCAACCCATGAAATTTAAATATAGAAGATAAAAGTTTAGGGGCAAAACACAGAATTTGTTAGAAAGAGCTTACTCACGACAGCTTGAAACTTATTTTCGAACTTGGAAGGCGACTGGTCTTGTTCAAGATTGCGTTTTTTCGTTGTTTAGTCCCATGGGTATATTACGCAAGGAAAACTTTGAAGGGAACTGTATTATACTTAAATGGCTGTCAAACACGTGTTACTGCGCCCCGTGGTTTCTCCTGTTTTTTTTTTTTTTGATCCGATGGGTTCGTAGTTCATTTCTTTTTTTTTTAATTGATCCAGTCGTTCTACAAATTAAGCCAGAAGGATTTGTGGTCCATTTTTTTAATTGATCCAATCGCTCTATCGTTTTTCCAGGTGGGTTTTGTGGTTTCTCCTGTTTTTTTTTAATTGATCCAATCGCTCTAGCGGTTAAGCCAGGAATAATCCTAGCTAATCAGTGCGTATCAAAGATTTTGGAAGGGGGGCGGGTGGGCTTGACTTGGGTGAAATATTGGTTTATGTGGATCTTTACTTATATGAGGTTATTAACCTTCATAAAGGTAACTAAAACCAAACATTTTCGACTTTCGACTAATGTAGTCAGTGAATTATATACTTTTGGGAGGAGGGGTTTGAGCCCTCGCTCTCCCCTCTCCCTCCCCCCTTCTGGATCCACTAGTGCCTAGTCATTCTACCGATTAAGGTACTAGACCTTAATCGGTAGAATGACTATGATGAATTTAAAAATCTATTCTGGGTCTGGGTGTTGTCTGTCTGTGTTTAACAGTGCATATATTTCTGTGTGTTACATGGCATCCACGACAGAGACACATAGTAGAGAACTTTTTAACATTATTTAGTTATTTATTATGCATGCTAAATTAGATTTAATTACCAACATTAGAACTGAGTGCGCATTCATATAAAATTAGATGTTTAGGCGGAGGGCATTGCTGCTTTCCATATGTATTCATGTCAGTTTTTGTTCCAAAAAGAATGTCAAACCAAGTGTCAGGCAGCCAAGCATGTCAGATTCATAACAATGTCGTTTCTTACTCCAAATAGGTCTAGTGAGCTATTCTAGCGCGCTCGAGTTAGTCCTGTCTCATAATCCTAGGATATCACTTGGCGAGATAACCTAAGATTTTATGCTTTTCGTTATAATACACCTATCATCCAGCGAAGTGTTAGTGTTGTAGTCTGTCAACCCTTTCGGGGAAAAGGCGTGACACATATCTTTTCGTTTCCGAGATCTTCAAACCTAAAAAATCTTACATTATGTTTGTATCTACGAATTTACCTAATGTCCTCGACATTAAATTGTTAATGTAAGAATGCATACTCCCGATCAAGTCACATTGCAGCCAAAAAACAACTTAATCAAAATCGGTTTATCCGTTTGAGAGTTAGGGAACGTACCCATACTACGTGACTCATTTAGGGGGGGGTACGATTTTTTAATGTTTTGTTTGCAAAAAAACGATTCAAAACTATGAATTACTACGTAAAACTAGAGTAGGAGGGAGGAGGTCTTAGAATAGAGTAGTATAGTGTACAGATGTTGACCGAGAGGGAGGGGAAGGGGGTTAAAAATTGTAAGAAATGGTCACGTAGTATGGGTACGTTCCCTATATGATCCCACAGACAGACGCACAGCTACACATCAAAAACAATGAAACTTAAAACATCCCTATGTTTAGCGTCGGGGGCGCAGGTGTTAAAAAGATGTTAATCTCGACCGCGCCAGACTCAGGCCCAATAGTCTCATTCTCATCTCTATTCCACGCACAGGCCGGCCCAGTTCTGAATACATTACACCCATATTAATCGTCAGATGCCGTTAGGTTACGAACATTGCAGTGTAGGTGCTCGCCAGTTATTAAATTTGAGTTTTTATCCGAGTACTAAAGGAGGGTAATGTTTTTTTGCTCAACCATTCAAAACTATTCAAAAACAAGGTGGTTCACACTCATTTATTTTTATAGTTTAAGCCCTTGTTTAATAACCTTTTTTTATCGTAATTTTGAGCAAAGGAGGATATTTGGAAAACATAACCTTCTTGAGAGATTCGTGTTGATTTTTCGTGTTCGTTCGTCAAAGTCGAAATAGGGCAATTTTTTTGGTCAAAAAGTTATAAATCGTAAAAAACTTTATAAATGTACTCTACATTTTTCATTCTTTTAAGATTTTTAGGTTTTCCAAGTACTTATAACGAAGAATCAAACTGCTCTCGTAATCCAAAATCTGTTAAATCGATTTGGTGGATAAAATACAGGTTTTTGTACCTTTTAAGGTACCTATGTTTTAGTAAATTATTCTCCGTCTTAAGCAGTCGGTTAAAATCATGCAATAAAAAAAAAAGAGCTCAACTACTGCCGATACGAAAGTACTGCGACGCAATCATGCGCCCGCGCAGTCTCTACAGTTCGTGCGTCTCGCTCGCACGCGCGTCGTTTTCACATTCACCGTTGTTTTCCCGCGGTTTTTGACGTTTACAACTTATCTGTCAGATGACAGATGTCATGTGCAAGTTGACGTTTCTAATAATAATCAAGGTGTGTAAATTAAGTGTGCGTGCAACACGTGGTCTAGAAAAATCTAGATTTTAGTCTATGTTGTGTCGTTTTTTGTTTAATCTATGGTTCAATTTGAAAGTTCCGTTTGGAGTCTCACGAGTTACTTCAGAACTTATGATGTAAGCATAGTTATATGGTTTCGTTCGCTTTTATTTAAAAATAGTTTCCAAAAACTTTCCTCGTGATTTACTGTAACTAATTATCAAATTTCATAAAAATCCGTTCAGCCGTTTAACCGTAAGAAGCCTACAAACAGACAGACAGAGCTACTTTCGATTTTATAATATTAGTATAGATGAGTAGCGTCCCGCGATTGAAAAGTAGCCTAAATGCTATTCCGGACTATAATCTATCTCTAAACTTAATTTCATCCAGATACGTTCAGCCGTTTTGTCGTGATTGTGTAACAAACATCCATACTTATATCCAAACTATCGCATTTACACTTCCTGTCTTACGCCTGAAGATTATTGAATGAATGTCTTCACATGAATGTTTGCCCTAGGTGGGAATCGAACCCATGCCCTCAAGCTCGGAAGGCAGTTTCACTACCGACTCAGCCACCGAGGCAGTCAAATTTATGGATGTGTATGTATGTATGTATGTTTGTATGTATGTATGTATGTATGTATATCCTCGTGTTCATACTGGTATGACAAAGTACTCGTAGTATGGCCACAAGGAAACGTTACTTAGTATGAGTAGGTATTTTGGTACGAAATAATCAAAGTCAAAGTCAAAGTCAAAATGTTTTTATTCAATTGGGTATCAAAGATACACTTATGAACGTCAAAGTTTTTAATAGACTCGACCGCCTTGTTCGAAAAACGAGTTAAGTACTACTCAGAAGACAAGAAACAGAAAGTCATTTTTTTTTTTCAAAAAAATAAATAAATTACTGTCTCACAAATTTTTGCTTACAACTAGGTAATATCTATGTACTTAGTGGCTACTTGGTGGAAGTGGAAGGCTCCAGGCATCTTTGTCTTCTAAATAATTGTTAACATTATATTATCCTCTTTTCATTAATGTAATGTATTTATCACATCCTCTTGGCAATTATCCTCATACATTACAATTCATTACGAACTTCATTCTATTAGCCAAGCCAATGGACTACGATCGAGAAAGTGAAGCAAAATGCACGCACTGAGCAGGAAGCAATGATTTTCCAATTCCAATCGCTGTTTGCTTTACAACGCTGCGAAAGTGAATGGCGACGACTAAGTATTATTTCGTTTTTTATGTGAACTTACACATTATCACAAAAACATTTCTATACATGTAGTTAGAGAATGCTGCATAAACTATGTTCATACAATTTTTATCACGGTTTCACCCGCGTCCCACAGAACCGTTATTTTTTTCGGGATAATCTTATTTTTTTCTTTCATATGATCTTTCTCCTGGCAAAAATAAGCACAACAAAAAAAAATTGCGTAAATGTTCCATCTGTTCACGCGTGATGCGATGACCAAGAGAAATAGTGATTAATTTATGTATTATGTATGTATTTATGTATGAATAATTCTATCCGTCTTAAATTGCACATGTCATCAAGAAAGTTTGAATGAAAAAAAGAGCTATTGTTTTTAATAAACAGAATTTATTGTATTTATATATTTAGTCCAGCTTAGCTTAATTTATCACACTCTCTATCGTACGCGATTGATAGTATAGCTGTTTGGCCCCTAATCTTGCACCTCGAATGTTATCTGGTCCTTGTCTCTCTCGCTTGAAAAGTCATAGGAATAAAAGTGAGCAAGATGGCATCTCACGCGTTAGAGTTAGGGAACGCTAGTGACTGTCTTATTACGCTACCTAGCAGATAGCCCGACTATAGATCGCAGGGTGTAAAAGCCTCTTTGGATAGACAAAACTTTTTCATAGCAGACAAGACAAAAGTTGCTAAAAAGATTGTGATTAATTAGCTCATAGTCTAATAATAATTGTCTAAACACAATACGACCAAACATTACACACCCGACTGCTATTTAAGAGGCAAGGCGGGGAGCATTTCCTTGGGTTGAACGCACCACTAAGTGTACTGTTAAAAGCTTCTTAATAACTATCCATAAATCTCTAGTATAGAAACAAATGGCGTCCCTTGCAGAAGAAAGACGTAATTTACGTTCTCTAATAAATCAATGTTTAAACAGCTGCTATACATTTCTCGACGTGCACTTAATTAAGTGTGAAGTTGCGCTTAATTAATTTTAAAATAACTAGTCTTGAAGTCATGTTTACTAGAAAATAGCACTGTGGTAGTTAGTAAGTATAGTTCTATTACAGTTTACCCATGCCGAGCTTAGGAATAGAAACTAACATGACTATTGGAAACTAACATGACTGTTTAGGAACCAACATATGACTTAGAAACAATAATTGAAAACAAGTAGACTCTATCTATACGAACTCTACCGAATCTATACGTATATATACGAGTGGTTAGTTCTGGGTCCGTACCATGATGTCTTATAGCCATGGTAACGTTTTGTTTCCGACGCTGCGCGATCATGAACCTTACTGCGAAGCGATACGATTCGCGATCGCGCAGCGTCGTCGGAAACAAAACGTAACCATCATCGCTACAGTTTTGAGCAATAAAATTTTACTTTACTTTACTTTACTTTACTTCACTTCACTTTACTTTACTTTACTTTACTTTACTTTACTTTACTTTACTTTACTTTACTTTACTTTACTTTACTTTACTTTACTTTACTTTACTTTACTTTACTTTACTTTACTTTACTTTACTTTACTTTACTTTACTTTACTTTACTTTACTTTACTTTACTTTACTTTACTTTACTTTACTTTACTTTACTTTACTTTACTTTACTTTACTTTACTTTACTTTACTTTACTTTACTTTACTTTACTTTACTTTACTTTACTTTACTTTACTTTACTTTACTTTACTTTACTTTACTTTACTTTACTTTACTTTACTTTACTTTACTTTACTTTACTTTACTTTACTTTACTTTACTTTACTTTACTTTACTTTACTTTACTTTACTTTACTTTACTTTACTTTACTTTACTTTACTTTACTTTACTTTACTTTACTTTACTTTACTTTACTTTACTTTACTTTACTTTACTTTACTTTACTTTACTTTACTTTACTTCTACAGTAGGTACGGGCCCTGGTGTAAAATTTGACATAACTCGACGGAGTTGACAGTTTTCGTTGTGCGACAAAGGACATTCTAGCGTATCATCACGAGCATGTTTCAATAAAACATTTCTGTATCTTTTCAGGACATCATAACTGACCATGTACGAACCCAGATGGCTGATGCTGGCAGTAGCAGCAGTTCTTGCGCTGCAGTCGCGCTGTGATGGCGTCAACTTTCCAGGTGAAGCTCCTAAGGAACAGGGAGAAGGACGGTCACTCAACTTTGGAGGACAACAGGATTATCAGAGATCGGTGAGTAAAGGTTAGGGTAAAGCGGAGGTAGAAGGAGAAAGAGTGGAAATATTTTCAGAATATTCCAAAGTGTTGCGTCAAGCAACAAGCTAGATTGGCTAAGTTTCTATGAATATTCCGTAACTTAATGCCCTCTCTCAGAGACAGGGAAGCCACCGAATATATGAAATTCTAAACTACTCAGGTATGCCTACCCCAATACAATACGACTGTGTATCCTTACATAACTCTACATTTTCTTCCAGCCCCAAGCACAAGGTCGTGGTCTTATCTCCGACTGGCTCGGCTTCGGAGAAGACCAGGATCCTTACATCCAGCAGTCTACACAGCAGTGCCTGAATGGAGATTTGGCTGATTGCTTCAAGGCTCAAGCTCTGAGATCCTTTGATGATTTCTTCGACAAACAGGCTTATGAGTAAGTTTTATTAACTATGGCTTTTTTTTTAATTGTACTATCTGCCTTAGCCACAAGCCAATCGGGGTAAAACTCTAGCCGCAATTTCGACGATATCGTCGATCCATCTAGCCGCCAGACGACCATCGCTTACTTTTTCATACTTACTTCAAACTACTCAAATTTCATACTTACCCTTAATTATTCGTGACAAATACATAATGTTTTTCATGTTTTCCATCAATAATTAATCGACAATAAAAATGAAGAAGCCTTGCTAATTTTATTGAAACTGAATTTCAGGCTATCAGAGAATGCGGTGCTCGTGAAAGTTGACCAGCAAGCTAGAGCTCTGGCTAGAGAGCCTCCACAGCTGAGCTCACAGCCTCGCAGCGAAGACTCGGATTGGGACTCTCTGGTCAAATATGGCATGAGGAAGATCGAAAGGTACTTTTGCAGTCCAATTTATGCGTATTTCGTTTGAGTTGTGAATAAGTCAGACGAATCGGTTAACCAGTAAAAGGCTTACCGATTTTTATTTATATTTATGCGCATGGTATTGCATTGTCATATTTAAGTACATACTTGTATGTTTGCGTATGACATTTTTTCCATTGAGCAAGTATATTTTGTCGATTGAATTTCATGCAAAATCATAAATTACAAAACTAAACCTAGATGTGTCTACTTCAAACTAATCTAAAATCTAAAACACTTTTTTTAGGATTCTTAATCTTAATCTTCTTACTCGTAGATTACTCATACTTCGGTTCTCTGAAAAAGGTGTTATAATAAAAACCTTTGTAATTTCACCATCTGTCTATCTGTCTATTTGTTTTGAAGTAAGTCGTTAATCCCATGTCCTATGATTGCAGATTCTTGAGGTCAACAGCCCTGGAGTTCCAGCTGGATAATGAAGTGACTTCCGACGGTGTCATCGCGCCCAGGTTTATTGACGAGATTGCTGATGAAGTCGATATCATTGAAGACAAGAAGGCTTCACCTTTCCGTGAGTCTTTACTTCAACCACCTGATGTGTGTCCTACATAGATTTTTACTTCTTAGAACTAATAACATTGTCATCCCGAGTGGAATCGGCTTGGAAATAATTATCGGATAAATCCAATTACCGAAAAAAACCGAAAGAAGAATTTGATACGAGTCTTATAATTCGTATATCAAACTCTTGAACTTAAAGAATTAGCTTCGTACTTTGCAAACTCCGAAAATACTAAGATCACCTCCTTCTTTACAGTCCTCTCTTCTTCCGTTTTCTGTTTTTGCCTAAGTTGAAACAAAGAGCGTTTTTTACCCCAGTCCGACATAGCAATTGCATAGCAATGCTTGTAATTTCAGGCGCTGATTTCAAACGAATATTTCTATTTTTGCAGGTCGTCACAAGCTCAAGAAACTCATCATCCCTATGTTGCTGATCCTTAAGCTGTTCAAGATCAAGTTGCTCCTCTTCCTGCCTCTGATCCTGGGACTGGCCAGCTTTAAGAAGTTCCTTGGTTTCATGGCCCTTATCGTACCAGGTAACTGATAACTGTTTGAAAGGGTAGGGGAAAATCGACAGACGTAATGTATGAAGCTGGATAGAAAGCCAATATACGTAGGGTAGTTGGAAGAGTCCGGAAGCAAATCATCAAAGATCAGACTGAGTGGCGTTACCTTTCGCATGATCTAAGTCTATTTTCAAAATGTCTTCCAATACTCAGAAGCACCGTTCTCTTCATCTTAAGCAAGTTCGTGCCAGGCATAAACTTCAAGTTCCCAAAGTTATTTAGCCACTTCATCCCTCTTTCTATCCTTTGGGACAGACAACAAATAAATAATAAATAAATATTCGGGACACTTGAACACACGGGCGTCTGACCCCAAACTAAGCAAAGCTTGTACTATGGCGGCCAGAGACTGATATATATAATTACTAGCTGTCACCCCGCGACTTCGTTCGCGTTTATTATTTATTTATATATATATTTATATTTAAACTATCCTATCTCTCAAGTTGGATCGAACTGCACATGGTGTGCGAATTTTATTATAATCGGTTAAGTGGTTTAGGAGTTCATTGAGACACGAGATTAATATATATTAAGATATATTTTTAAATACATACTTAAATAGATAACACCCAGACATAGAACAAACACAAATGTTCATCACATGAATGTTTGCCCTAGGTGGGAATCGAACCCACGCCCCCTAGATCAGAAGGCAGGTTCACTACCGACTGAGCCACCGAGGCAGACAACTAGGCCTCATCCTTCTTTAATTGTATTCGATAAGTCTGACGGTCGTAATCATCGCCTCCAATTAACCTGCCGAGTGTCTTTGGCCTTTCTCTCTTTACCGAGACGATGTGACGATTTGATGAAGATCGTTCAACTGAGCTACTCAGATCAACTAGAATATCAGATGGCGCACGGCGTATGATGTAGGTGAAGCCACTTCTTGTTACATGTGTGCTGTGGAAGTGTTGCCATGAAAAAAAAAATACCCTGAGTATTGTAGTTTTCCAACGTATGTATCCGCATTCCACTGAATTCATGTAATAGTTCCCAGGTTAATTAATCAAATGTTTGCCAAATATCAATTGC
Organism: Peribatodes rhomboidaria; assembly: GCA_911728515.1. Lineage (NCBI taxonomy): Eukaryota > Metazoa > Arthropoda > Insecta > Lepidoptera > Geometridae > Peribatodes > Peribatodes rhomboidaria. Next base: position 9,710,974 of record OU452190.1, read on the forward strand.
CAAAAAATCATCATCATACCTTAATCATAATACCTAAACTGGACGACAGTTTTGAAATAAAGATTTTTTTAAATTATTCAACGGAAGGCAATATAGTAGACTTAGTATTAGGGTTCTGGTAGCACCCCTTGAGTATGGAACCATAATACGTAATCAGAAAAAAAAAATTATACGCGTTGAATTGAAAACAACTTTTCGTTGGTAAAAAATTAAAACTTACCCTGATGGGATACGCAGTCCTTTTCAGACGGCGAAGGCCAAGCTTGGTCAGGTAAAAGTCTCTTTCATTGAAATGGTCTGAAAAGACAACATCTCTTTTTGATGATTGCCATTTTTGATCATTTTGACTTTTTTGTATGTCAACCACCCATTCTTTTAATGTCGCTTTTTCAATCTTAATTGGGAACATAAAAAAGTCTTAGGATTTAAAATAATATTTTGGAGAAAAAAATGCGATTATGACAACACTGCACGACATTCCACAAATTCATGTAATGTCATTGTCAAGTCCTAAAATGGCATTAAGGACTTTGTATCCAGTTGCCAATAAAATAAAAAAAAAGCACTATGTAATTATAGGTATCCGAAATTATAACCTAAAACAATGCTGTTTACTATCTAATGAGATGTTATTAACAATACTTACACATGGAAAATTATTCCATCGGATTTCACAGCACATGACGGCATCGTTCCAGAATTTTTTTGTATGTTCTCAGCGTGACGTCCAGGTTAGTACTGACGAAGCGAGTAGCGTAGTTTTTTTGCGTCAATGTGTGAGTGTTGTGTACATATACGACAGTAGCGTAGTTTTTTGATGGTTCTTGGCTTCACCTAAATCAAACGCCGTGCGCCATCTGATATTCTAGTTGATCTGAGCTGAGCTATAATAATTTTCTCATGCAATTCAGTCTTTTTATTGTTCCTATAATTATTGGCATGTCGATGTGTTGTTGAACGACTATCGATTTGTTGAATATCTTTCAACTAAGCTGTAATAATTTTAACACATAATTCAATATTTTTATTATTCCTGTCATCATTTCCAGGAGTGATCGGCTACTTCAAGTTCTGCAAGCCCAACATAAGCTCTCCGTTCTCTCAGTCGCACTACAAAGGGCCGCAGTACAGCCCGGCGGGTATCGGCATCGGGCCCTACAGGGAACACCCACCCTCCAACTATGGACACTATGAAAGCTATGCTGTGAGTTTTTTTTAATATAATAGGTCGACATTTGACCACCAACTTGCCTGATGCTAAGCAACGTTGTGGTCTAAGATGGAGCAAGATTACCTAAAAGGTACTAGGTAAGTATAATTTACTATTGTCAGATAGAGGAAAAAAAAACATGATAGCCTTATCAGAGAAGGCTCGCTTTCCGAGTCACATGGCGCGGTTCGATATGTTTTATGTTATGCTATGGAGATAGAGGAAATAAACAGATTTTTTAAGGTTTTGTACCAAAATACTGAAAAAGAGAAGCCTTGATATGTGTTTGTCAGAATGTCGCATTGCAATTTTTAAACCGACTTCAGGAAGAGGTTCTCAATTTGTCGGTTTTTTTTTGTATTTTTTTCGATTACTCGAAGACACCTGCACCGATATTGAAATTTGTTTTTTCATTCTGTAGGTATATACTTCCCAGGTGGTCCCATTAAAGTTATCCAATCAAATTATCAAGTCCAAAAATCGCAATAGGTCGAGCGATTTTTAAAATATCTAATAAATACAACAATACAAATACAAAATTCAATGAAAAATTTAATTTTAAAATATTATTTGGACACAATATTTAGACAGTTTCTGTCTAAATTCTACGAAGAATTGATAAACACGAAGCCTAAAACCTAAACCCACACACACCACACCACAACACCACCGTCCATGCTTAATCATAATGTTTTTATTCCATCTAAAGGTTGTCTGAAAGAGATCGCTCTTAAGCGATAAGACCGCCCATTGCGCCTTTATTTTCGAATGTTTAGTTTAGATTTATTTTGTATTTGGTGTCTATAAAGAATTTTTGTACTGTATTGTATTGCCTTTTGGCGCTGAATATTAGTATTTGCACACATTGTGCCATCAAAATATTTATTTTTTTAATTTCTTGGCTTTAATTGTTGCTTCAAATAAGTTGTAAGTTTTAGGTACTGAACAGCTTCTGAAGTAAACCTAATTAGGAAATATGAAACCTTTGAGCGAGTTCACTTGCGCTTTGGCAAATTTTTATTGAACCTAAGGTACTTTTGCACAGAAACTTTTCCAGTTTCTCGACTAACAAACTCTTTTATCGCCAGGGCAATCAGTACGGCGCCGGTGGAATATCCTTCAGGGAACATGACTCGAGCCCTCAAGATCTCGCCTACCAAGGATGGGAGTACAGGAACAAAAAGGGGGGAGAGGAAATCAAGGCAGAAGAACCCTAAAAACTACACTCATAAGAGCCATATTTAATCTGTAAATATTGTATAAAATAACTCTGATAAAGTCATACTTTGGGATCGTGTCATAGTTTGATCTTGGAAAGTCTTACAATGGAATTTGTTCTCAGAGGAATTGTTACAAAGGTATGTGTTATGTCGGAGGAATTATTACAATGGAATTTGTTATCTCAAAGTAATTATTCTATTGAAATAATGGGAACATAATTATTATAAAAATATGACTATCATATTTCTGTTCGTAACATACTACATTAGTTAAAACAACATTTTTTTCAAATACTTGTATTGACACAGTGTTCAACTAAACAATAATTATTACAATGGAATAATTCCTAAAATGTGACACTGTTCAATCCAATTTTATTATGATTTTCCATTGAGTAACCACTTGATTACTCAAAATTGATTGAGTTGTTCTTGACTGATCTACAATAATTATTACTATTTTGATAGATGTATCACCTAGCTGTATGCTTTGAGAGGCTTTTAATTTATTTAATTAGTCAATTAGCAATACATCGATCACTTTATTTGTTATTATTTATTTTTTGCATTCCCCATAATGGGGGTTATGTGGCTGTCATTTGCAATCACTATTATATTAACCAGGTGACGTAATAGCACCTTTCTAATACATTTGAATTGAGATTGCTGATGACAGCTAGTGTAATCAAACTGCAAGTTCTTAAAAAAGACGCTCATAAACTCTTTTGTTTAGAGTTTTCTCTAATTTACAAGAACGTATGTAGATAGCATCTATCTTATATTTTTTTAATGTTACATTAAAAGGGTTAACACACTGTAAATAGTGGTCGGCAGACCGTTGTCCAACAAACGAGATGAAAAGAGAGAAGAAAACATTTTGAATGACAACATAATTATTATATGCCATCATTAAGTGTATCATATCATAAATAAGTACATGTATTATCATCATTTGTGTTAACGCTCTATTATTTAACATCTTACTTTTAAGTTTTTTTTATTGTCAATTTTTTTGTAACTATTGTAAAACAATTGTAAATAAAACATTTTTTATTAAGTATGTAGTTTAATTATATTAATTACTGGTCATAAAAACTTATTGCTTTTTAGGTCTGAGAAACAAGCTGAATATAAAACAAAACTGGCCAAGTACGAGTCGGACTCGCATACGAAGGGTTCCGTACGATTATTTATAAAAACTGGGAAAAATCACGTTTGTTGTATGGGAGCACCCTTAATTATATTATTTTTTTATTAGTAATATTTGATATAGCAGCAACAGAAATACATCATCTGTGAAAATTTCAACTGTCTAACTATAACGGTTCATGAGATACAGACGGTTAGACAGACAGCGGAGTTTTAATAATTGAGGTACCGTTTTACCCATTGGGTACGAAACCCTAAAAAAGGTTGCATTTAGCAAAAAAAAAACAACGGAAACTCAAATTAGAGTTCCTAGAAAATTTCTGAACAGTTTCTAGAGATAAGATTTAAGAACTATTTTTTGCTCGACCAGCCAGAAAACGCGTAGGAAGAAATCATGTAGACTTTTAACATTAGAGTTTTACTAAAATTTAAATTAAGCTCAAATTGGGCAACATTTTGTAACTTCAAATTAAGAACAAGTTTTAAACTAATTAAGATCTGACCTTTCATGTACACTAGTTTGATACTAGACATTCTGGGCTCAAGAATTAATTATAATTTGAAAATTCAACGCGTAGATAGAAGCTTCAAACATATCCCAATTAGATTATATTTTAGCTAAAGTTACTTTAATATTGTTACGCCAGTCGCAGCCGATGAAGAAACAATACGCTAATCTGTAAAGATGTTTACAACTACCAATAGTTTCGCAGGTTAGGCAGTAGTAGCTGATTGACTCGCGAGTCCCCCGGAACAAATAGATCATTCTGGAAAGCAATTTTTGTGCACCGTTTTTATGATGTTTTTATCTATTGAATAATAGGGTGTTTCTTCGAATCTTTTGTACTGTCCGAATATTCTGGATCTAACGCGTGGCTTCGGAAGATATACAACATTTTGTGTTCGTGCGCTATCGTTTAATCGAATGTTCTGAATATCTTAAAATTGTACGCGGACGACCGACGACAGTTTTGATTAAGCGTTCAAAGTGCTAACATCGAAGTGATTGTACGAGTAGTGTTCAGAGTGTTATAGTGCAAGTGTCTACTGTAGTGTAACAGTGTTTGTGTGTGTGTACTTGGTAAATAATAAGTGAATAATAAGTATATCTTCGGATACGTCGGCATTTCCTTTTATCCTTACCGAGCTCGTAACAATATTTAACTTAGCGACGAGACTAAATTAGCGGACTAAAACAATTTTTTATTTAGCTTGACTCCGTTTATTTAGTTTTCACCTCTCAAGCTCGGAAAGAGTTTTTAAAATTCGAGCCTTAGAATAATCGCACTGGCCAGCACGACTGCATGAAAAAAAATGTTCCCTTACCTGTAATGAGCTGAAAAATTGTGTGTTTAGCTCGCAGAAAAAGTATTCGGCGTCTCGTACTTTTAAAATCCTCGCTACGCTTAGGTTCAATACAAATGTACTCGCGCCAAAAAACAACTTTGCAGCCTTGCATAACAAAAAACTACTTTCTGTTATCTTTGTTTTCAAAACTTGTGCCATAGATACACTAATGAAACGTGAGCGTAGCCGTAGGTAGAAGCTAGTTAATCATAAAGAAATATTATTCAAAATTATATTGCAAAATAAATGTAATAAAAATAAAACATTTATATCGCGATTTACATTACAACTAATCCCAAATTCATTTTATTTTTAGTTAAGTTCTTTGTTTATTATGAGTATTCACTAGCATCTGGTAGGGTCAACTAGGGCAAATGCGTCTGTGTAATTGCGTCTTTCGAGAATTACTGATCAGCCCTTCACAAATTAGGCAACTAACGCCATCTTTTAACAAATTATTGCAACTAAAGATAGAAAAAAGATGTAGGTGGGGCCTAATTTGTAAAGGGTGTGTCAGTAATACTCAAAAGACGCAATTGCCCCACAGACTGAGGGTCTGAGCAGTAGCGCACTTGTAGCGCCTCGCTCAACTGCCGTCTTTGTACTTCTTCACTCTCCGAATCTTCAAGGCTAGAGTGAATAAGTACCTTATAGGTCGTCGTGCTCCATCTTAGACCACAACGTCGCTTAACATCAGGCGAGTTGGTGGTCAAACTTCGACCTATTCTACAGTAAAAAAAAAAAAAAAACAGACACATTTGCCCCAATTGACCCTATATTTTCAACTTTTACTCACGAAGCAGGTAGGTACCTAGTAGCATCAGAAAATAAAAGGGAATCAATAAACAGACACCTACAAGCAAACGAGTTTTATTACACTAGTAACTAAACCATAATTTTCTTAAAAAATTAACTAAACATACTACAACTAGCTTACTACAATCATGGACTACCAAAAATTCTTAACATGCGCTTTAACAACATCGCCATCTCCTTCTTTGCTCAGGAACTCTATTTCGTCCAAGTCTTTTAGGATGTACAGCTCTCTGCTCAGTCCCCTTTTGTGTCTTTTGTCCTTTTTCTGCAGTTTTTGGAACGGCATGTGGTATCCTGAGAATTTAGGATTGTATTTGCGCTTAGATTTCTTCCGCTGGTTGGCTGGAGTCGTGGTTTTCTCCTCTTTCCATTGCTTATTTTCGTCTTGACCGTACAGTTTCTCGTAATCTACTTTTGGGAGTGCGGTTGTTGGATTCCTCTTCTTAATAAAGTAGACCTTCCTTAGTTTGGCTTTGTTCTTCTTTATTATCTTCTGTATGGTTCTTTTCGGAGCTTTCTTCGGTTTCTTCTTCTTTTTGTGCTCTTCGTAGTAGTTCTTTATGTTTGGTGTTCGGAGCATGTTTTCTGCTTTCTCTACGTAGGTGATATTGTGGTGGGAAGCCTGGGGGTAATATGTTAAATTAGTGTAGGTATTATTGCATTTCCACCGCTGTTGCTATTTTTAAAGTCATAGCAAAATTTTATACGCTGATTCTCTACATCATAATAAACAACTTTTACTTTGGGACCAACCCTAAAATCACAAAAAAAAACTATTCCATACATTTTGGCGACGATCAATGAAGTTTTTGTATGGAACAGCTGACTTTTTTATGCGAGATCAGAGTTAGTCCTACAGTAAAATATGTTGGCTTATGACGTAGAGCAGCCATTTTGGCGACGATCAATGAAGTTTTTGTATGGAACAGCTGACTTTTTTATGCGAGATCAGAGTTAGTCCTACAGTAAAATATGTTGGCTTATGACGTAGAGCAGCCATACTCAAAGTGTGTTCCGCGGAACCCTACGGTTCCACGAAACCCCTGTAGGGGCTCCATAAGAATTTAATAATTATTAAAAACACCTCTCTCTCTCTCTCTCTCTGGTCAACCGTCGGGTGACTGTTGACGCGGTTTATCACGAGACGCTTAATAATTAACTGTTACATTGAACTCGTATTATGCTTATTAATAAAGAATACCTTCACATAACAACATGTTTGTTATATTGTAGGATTCCGTCAGAGATTTCGCTTTCCAAAAGGATCCCGTCACCAAAAAAGTGTGAGAACCGCTGATGTAGAGAATCAGCCTTTAAGTATTGCTGGTATATCAAAAACAGAGCTGGATTGAGACAAGCACAATACCGGCAAAGATGACGCGCTAAGAGGTCTCTTAGCGCGTTATCTTTGCATCTTTCCGTCATCTGTATATCCTTATCCTAAAGTGGGTGGAAAATGGATGATGAGGATGGTGATGATAGTTTGGTTCTAAATCATCTGCCTATTTGTCCTACTGATGGACACTGAAAATAAAAAGCAGATAAGTACATATTTACTTACAACATTGTTTTTCGTAACTGTTGTCGTCTGTCCATAAGTTATAAGATTGCTTTCTGTATCTCCGTGTTTTGGCTTACTCTAAAATAAAAAAAAAAACAACTAAAAGAGTTATTAAAACTCTTTTGGAAAAAAATTAAAATGCTTAGATTTCTAGCGTTTCTGAACAAACTAGACCCCAGCATTCTGTAGACCCGTCACTACTACCAATCTTTTATCGTGTGATTGGGGTATACCCCCAAAAATTGAAATTAGGATGCCCAACTTATCAAAAACTAGCTGCGCCCTGTGGTCCCACAGAAACCGTAAATTTTTCGAGATAAAAATTGCCCTATGTCCTTTTCTATATCTCTGATGCGTATGCAAAATTTCATGATGATTGGTTGAGTAGTTATGGCGTGAATGTGTGACAAACAAACAAATTAACTCAGTATCTCATCTACATTATAAGCTAGAATTATTTCATACCTCAGTAGCAGCAACTAGAGTATTTAAAATTATTGCTGTGACCAGCAATAACGTATACATTTCTGTTACAACTGAGTTGAGTCAAACGAAGCTGACCCGTTTATCGGATATGGTTTTTAAACGAATATTTTACGACTTTCCTTACTCTAAACACCATTGTTCTTTAAAATAATATGGAACTAACGAAGGATGTATGCTTGAGCCTTTTTGGCAACATGGCTTTTGCGAAATTCATAGGTCAATGTCTTAAGAACCCTGCTACAGTTAGTGGTCTTATTTTTATACATTGACTAGCTCTACCGCCTGATTTGCTCGCGTTTTTTAGTCTATAGGGCTCAGTGATTGTGAAGCTTTTTAGGACTGAAAGAATTATCGAAATTGGACCAGTAGTTTCGGAGATAACCCCTACAAAGAAGCTTACAAACTTTACCTGCCTATTTAATATATATTTATTTCAACATATGATACAGGTATGACATAGTATTAACCAACCCTAACTTATTATTATAAATGCAAAACTAACTCTCTGTCTGTCTGTTTGTAGGCTTTTCACGACGGCCAAACGAATTTTGAAAATTAGTTACAGTTTATCACGAGCAACGTTCTTGGGTACTATTTTCTGAATAAACACGAACGAAGTCGCGGGTAGCAGCTAGTATAACATTATAAATCCGAAAGTGAGTTTCTTCGTTTGTTCGTTACGCTTATGCGCTCTAACTACTCATCATCATGAAATTTTGCAAACACGTACAGAAAAGGTATAGAAATGGTACAGGAGTACAGAAAAGCACATTTGTAACCTTTCATAACATAACATGTCGTCACGCCTTTCCCCCGAAGGGGCTGGCAGAGGTGTTATACAACACCCACACTTCGCTGGACGAAATTAAGTCCCAAATGTGACAGGGGGCGAGCCCATCGCCATACACCGGGCTCCAGTCATGTAGCAGATGACATTTACATCCCTTAAAAATAAGCGGTTTGTAACCGACCGCGGGCAAAACCACTGGGCGCAGCTAGCTCAGAATAATTAATAACAATTAACTCAAAAACCTTAGAATTACTTTAAATAAATACTTTTATTATTCCGTTGACACACTTGATAGAACTTTTAAACATTTTAAAAGATTTTAACAAAACTCACCGAAACATACCTAACTTAATTTAAGAGCGTTTACCCGGCGTTATTGCTATCTCGCTCGCACAATTCAACATTTTTGAAAATAAATAATGTCTGAGTTGAAAAATGTTGTCTGATAACTATTTAGTTTATAATTTAACGATTATTTAAAACTAATTTTTGTTTTCATACCTTTTTCTTAGACGGAGAAAAAGATCATCAATTTTTTATTGTTTTTAATGTTCGATCTCTCCGTCCAATTGATAGGTATAGAAACTAAAATTAGTTTAAAATAACCGTTGTATTATAAACTAAATAGTTATCAGGCAACATTTTTCAATTGCCAACTCAGCCATTATTTATTTTCAAAAACGTTGAATTGTGTGAGCGAGATAGCAATAATACCGGTTAAACGCTCTTAACTCTTGAATAGATGCAAAACAATTTTCAACAGGAGGTAGCAATTGAATTCAGACAGAATATAAACAAAGAAGAGATGGCAGCACAATATTTTCCATAGTACAATCTGAATTTTAGCGAGCTTTCAAACCCTACCCGTCCTCGAGACAATCGCCAAGATCTTGGTAAGATGAAAGGGTGGCAAATTGCTGAAAATTTTGACATCTCATTAAAGATGTGGGTCACAATGGAGGCACAGGGCTAGGGGTGGAAAGATCGTTATGCCTACCATACAAAAGATAGCGGATAAACTTTACAATGCACATGAATTAAAATAGGAGTATTGCCTTGTCACAGCCCTTTAACTTACAATACAATAAACATATATTTATAAGCATATTAGCAACCCGCCCCGACTTAACACGGTACCTTTAAGAATCCGGCGACCACTTTCGACTAACTTCGCATTAGCTTACTCCAGGTTCGTTCCACCTGTTCCAGGTTTAGGTGTTCCATTGCCATTACGTCTAGAAAAAGATGACGAGCGAAGAGAGCAAGTGATGATACTGACGAGCCTCTAAAGTTATCTACAGAGTGACAAAGTGCAATTTCAATTGTTTTTTATGACTTTTGAACTTGTAACTTGTATGTAATAATTCTTAAATAATTAAGAATGTCTCTTATGGATTCATTTAAAAGCTAATGATGTACACAACCTCCCTATGTAAAGGGATTTTTGATTTGCTTTGTCTATCTGTTGAATAAATCAGTCAAAAGTGACCCCTTACAAATGCGGATATTTTCCATAGCTCGATTTTCGCTTGAAAGGTTTTAAAAAAAAAAAAAAACAAGAACAAAGGGGCGGTGATATTGTTAATTTAATTGTACATGCTAAATTTCATTATAATCTGACAAATGATTTTCAAGAAATTTGAGAAGCGCGTTTCTATGGAAATTTCAGAGCGTCGCGGGACTCTTAAACCTTCTGAGATATATTATTTAACTGATGGTGAAGACCGCATCAAAATCTATTGCGTGCATGGTTTAGGAAGAGTTAGCGAATATACAGACAGAGAGACAGACAGACTCGGAGAGACTTTGTTTTATACTCATACTAGCGACCCGCCCCGGCTTCGCACGGGTGCAATGGTGATACTAAATACACTACAGAAAAACCGTGAACTTTGTATATAAAAACATAGCGGCCCGCTCTGACTTCGCACGGGTATAAACAAAAAAATGTTATTGTGGGATATCCATAAGAGATAGACATATACCATCGCGGAGTTTTCTGTAGACCTTTTCAATGTGTACAAATAATTAATACATCATTTTGATAAATCTCGTAGGGTTCAGTAGTCAATCTCGTAGTATTTCTCCACTATTTAATGGATGTTATTATGCATATACAACTTCCTGTTGAATCACTCTATCTATTAAAAAAACCGCATCAAAGTCGTTGCGTCGTTTTAAAGATTTAAGCATACAAAAGGACATAGTGACAGAGAAAGCGACTGTATGTATGTAGTGATGCTCATACTCATTTTATTATTTAATCATTTATTTATATGATTAGTATTCGTCAAAGGTAAAAATCAATCAATTTACAATAATAATAAAATTGAATTCAATTCATAAAACAAATGTCATAAAAAATAACAACAAAACTCAATTTAATAGATTAGGATGCTAGAAAATAATTTTCCATGTTGAAAATTCTTTGAGGATGTCATAGAACGCTCGACGTTTCAGCCAGCCAGCCAGCGAGCGTTTCAGTTTCGTCTAAAATAAAGTTAGTTTGACGCCTCAGTAATGTTTACGAGAATTCTATTGTAAAATAGTGCCCGTGATATGAGTCAATTTAGTGGACTTTTTTTTTCTTTTTTTTAATGTAAAATAGGTTGGCGTTTGACCACCAACTCGCCTGATGTTAAGCGACGTTGTGGTCTAAGATGGAGCACGACGACCTATACTTACACCATGAAGCATATCGCCACGTTCTTTTCCCAAAAGGATTAGCAAAAGTTTTAGCAACACCCACGCTGTATCTTAAGCATAGAAAGGTAATTTTCAACAGGGATGGCTGAAAAGAACGGTTTAGTTTAGCTGTATCTTTATTATCAGTACTTATATTAAAAATTACATAAAAAATCTTAAAGCATAGAATTCCATGCTCAGATGCACAATTAACAAATGCCACCTCTTCTCCTATTTCCTCTATGGATTTACGAAGTTGGAATGCCAAAATTATTGAATAAAGTATCTTACCTTTTCAATGAATGGCTTGTTAGACCTATTGAAGACACCTGGGAACTCTTCGGGCCGGTCGTATACAAGGCGACCAATATTTGATAGGCGGTTCATAATTCTCAGCCGGTATGGACCCACTGCTGGGTATAAAGCCTTCAGAGGGCCTACCTTGACATGTTACTGTCATGATGGTTACATTTTGTTGTTTGTTGTGTTATTTAATACCCTTATTTTCGTCAATTCTATCGCTCGAAACGTGCGTTTAAAAATACAGTAAACAAGAACAAACATAATTCATGCCAGCAAGATGCCAGCCGATCACAACTCGGCATGACATCATAAAATTAGGTAACCACTAAGATTTATCTATATCTATATAGATATTGATATTGAGCATAGCCCTCTAGGGCTATGCTCAAAGTTTCCCTGCGAGATCGAATTAGTAACGAAGAAATCCGCAATCGAACCAAAGTAACCGACACAGCCCGAAGATCTGCGAAACTAAAGTGGCAGTGGGCAGGGCACATCCCTCGTAGAGCCAACGGCCGATGGGGCAGAAAGATACTCCAGTAGCGACCACGAACCGGAAGACGCAACGTGAGAAGGCCTCCCGCAAGGTGGACTGACGATCTGATGAGGGCCGCGGGAAGCCGCTGCATGCGGGCAGCGCAGGACCGGTCGTTGTGGAGATCATTGGGAAAGGCCTTTGTCTAGCAGTGGACGTCGTACGGACTGACATGATGATGATAACTAAGATCTATAGGTTACTAGTTGCGCCCCACAGCGCTCCGCGGTCATAAAACAGCCTATATATGTATTAATCCACCTTAATACCAAAGCTACCTTAATACCAAATTTTACCAAAATCCGCCCACCCGCTCGAGCGTGAAGAAGTAACAAACAAACACGAAAAAAAACTTTCGTATTTATTATAAGTATGAGTAATAAGAAGGAAATATAACACTAATTCCATGTCCATTTCTGCATTAACAACGTTTTTTTTTCTCATTTTAGGTACCAACCATAAAAACACCCTGTACGAGTTGGAGCTAAAATGAGTTGAAACACGAGTTAATGATGTTTGCCAGCCATTTGGGAGAACTAAGATGCTTTTAGAGGTAAACATTCTGAAACATTTCTGTACAATTTAAACTCTTTGGAGATTTATTGAATTGAAATTCTAGCATAAACTTAGTGGCCTAGCCCTGATGTCAGAGTTTCTAGGCCGCCCGATGGCCTCTGACATGGCTTGACGATTATTGATAAAGAACAAACAACCGGGGCCTACAGTTTAACGTGTCACCCGAGCCACGGTAGCGCTCGGTTGAAAATGCAACCTACGGTCACCCATCCTAGGACTGACCGTGTTGTCCGTTGCTTAACATCGGCGATCGGCTACGACCACCTAGTGAAGCTACGCTGTGAACGCTACTAAATAAAGCATAAAATGATTGTCTATCAATATACCTATCGCCATCTTTACTATGCCTGCTCAACAAATTGGATAGTAGCTAGTTTGGATAGCTAGGAGAGGGCTAAGCGAAGCAGCAGAGCGAGTACAGTTCTTAAGGTAACCGTTCACTATCCTGCCTAGCATCCTGCACGTCATTGCCGCTTCATGCAGGATGGAATGAATGTAGTCGCAGCCTGCATGGCGTCCAGCAACGAGGTACAGTGTGCACGTGCAGGATGCTAGGCAGAATGGTAAATGGTACCTTTTCGTCGATCGTTAAACTGATATTTCAAAACCAGCTTGTTCGGGCCAATACATTTAAAACTGACGATTTTGTTAATTTGAAATGTTAACTAGGAACCTTACTAGCTCTGCTGAACGGAAGTCTGACGCTAGCATTCTAATTATTTACAATAAGTTAAAATAAGTAAAGTTAAAAATTAAAAAAACCTCGACACCGATTTTCATCAACACCGATTTTCATCAAACATCAGCCAAGAACACTCCCGACTCATTCACCTTTCAAACAAAAAAAACCAAATCGAAATCGGTTCATCCGTTCGGGAGCTAGGATGCCACAGACACACACACACACACACACAAAAACACGTCAAACTTAACTCCTCGACTCAAAAACTCGTTTTTGAGTCGAGGGTTAAAAACTAGTATTTTGCGTAGGTGTGATTAATTGTTGTGTGTTTGTTTTCAGGCTTTTATGATCTTAATTGTATCAAGCAGTATACAATGTTCCGTGGTTCTAGACGCCGAGAACCAAAAAGGCGTTTACATAAGCGATTACTGTCCGAACATGAAGTACTGCCCCGAAGGATCGCACGTCCTATGCATGTATTATGACAAGGTACGTTGTCCATTTAAGGACGTTGTCCACTTACAAGCTTAGCGGTTGACCGCCTCGCAATGATATAAAAAAATAACGAATAAAAGCTTTGTGGCATAAAGTCATTATTCGGTAGACTCGCCGAGCTGCTGGTGAGCAGCCCGCGGTGGCCCACTCCAAAATAGATGATCTAAAAAGGACTTTAGGAAGGAAAGTATAAGTTCGTTTTTCATTTATACCATTGCAAAGTGATCGGGCGTTAAACTTGTAAGTAGACAATATCCTTTTTCACACCCCCTGCTCGACAATGACAATTACATATCACGTAGTCTCAACGTATAGCAAGGCATTGCCTCCCTAGGGAGATAAAGTTATTTGAAACTCCCAAGGGAGTTTCCGAGCAAACAGGTTAAGGTTGAATGAAAACTCACCAACGGGCACTGTAAGAACAGTTTATTCAAAAACTGAACTGAAGAAAAAAACGTAGCTGGACCATGAGCTCCACGAAATTTCAAACAAAAGACGGCATTTGGTGTAAAAAAGCAGTGTCTTGGCCTTGGGCGACTTGAACCCTGGCTTTTTACTCAGGGCTCTAAATAACTCCCTCGCTGCGCTCGGGTACGCTCGGGGTTAAGTAAGCCGCCCGCGACGTAAGACATTGCTTTGTCCCCTCGGTGCATAATCTTCTACTTATGTAGCTGTTGTCCGCGACATCTTTTATTTATCTTAATAGATAACTAAGAAGAACGAAGATTACGACCGCGATTACATGGGTGACCGCGGGTGGCATTTACTATGAGCGCTACCGTGGATGGCACGTCATTTTGAAAGAAAGAAAAACATTTTATTTGTGACTTTTTAAAATTAAAAACATTAACATTTTGTACTCTCCTTGACGGCCTTATAACAAAACCATGTCAGAGGCCTTCAGGCGGCCTAAAAACTCTGACACCAGGGCTCGCTACTCGGCCTGATAATCCTACTATCCTACTAATATTATAAACGAGAAAGTTTAAAAGAATGAATGGATGGATGGATGTTTGTTACTGTTTCACGCCAGAACGGCTGAACAGATCTGGATGAAATTTGGCACAGAGATAGATTATAGTCTAGAATAGCACGTAGAATACTTTTTAACCTGGGGTTAAACCGCGGGGCGCAGCTAGTACTTACTCTTTAAATATTTTTCAGAACCACGAAATGGGACCTAGATGTCGTGATGCAAGAAACGTGTCTGTCAATACAGAACTAGCAAACAAACTCCTCGACGTTACTAACGCGTAAGTCTAATTGACCAAGCGAAGCGAGGTTTCGTTGTTTCGGACACAGTGTCCCAAAATCGTGGGTCCGAAATGGGACCAAGCCTCAGAGTCCACTGCGACCTCTTAGCATTTGTTTGTTCGACTACAACTTGACTCTCAGATCAACCTAGAGGAAAAGATGGAACACTGCGTTATATCTCGCTGAAGCCACTTCGCTTTTAAACTTGTGTGCGTGGTGATGTTGCCATGAAAAACATTTACAATTACACAAAAAAAAAAAAATCTAAAACTACACGTATGTAAGAGTTTAATGTTACGGCTTTTTCAAAATTGACTTGTAAAAAACTGCACAGTTTTTTAAAGGAACCTCAAAATGTAGTCCTGACCACACTTTTATAATGGACTATATATATTTATGTTCACGAAATTATACCTTAAACCAATGCGAATAATGTCGAGGTAAGAATGACCAAGCGAGTGGCGTAGTTTTTTTTATATCAATGTGTGCGTGTTGTGTACATATACGACAGTAGCGTAGTTTTTACATGGGTTTTGGCTTCACCTAAATCATACGCCGTGCGCCATCTTATTCTCTAGGTTGATCTGAGAACTTGACCATCGTTGATCAAATCTTCATGAAATTTTGCAGGCAAGTAGTTCATGCAAGTACAATTTTTAACTTCGAGTATGAGCCAACTCGGATGAGAAGCTATGGTGATATGTGAGGTCTCCGTTGGAGGCGAACTACTGCTAGTTTTAACGAAGAAAGGACAGTTTAATCCCTATTCTATTCATCAAATCTTGTAGGCCAACGAAAATTTTCCGTCGAAAGGCGTCACTTTGAACCCATGCAACTGTCACCCAATTTTGACCCTAATAAGTCACCCTTGTCGTAAAATCCTTTTATTGCCTACTTACATCCCGTTAGGAAACTATAGCAGCTTCGCTTCGTAGCTCTAGTGTTCAAGATATCTTGTCAGTACACTCACTCATGCACGTACCCACACAACACACACGAAGAAGTGAAACTTTTGTGTATCTTTCTTACTACGCGCATGCGTTCGAGTGCCTCGCATTCACTTTCGCTCTGTCTCTTTCTATTCTCCCTCCCCAGGAGCGTTAAACGTTTAACGCAACCTTGTTGGAAGTCTCATTAGAAGTTTCACTTCAAAAAGTAGAGACATTTAATTCTGCTACACCTAGCAAAAGTCTGGGTACCTCCGTGGCTATGACACCATGCGATCTGTAGTCTGGCTATCTACTAGCTTAGACTAATGGTACTACTAGTAATATCATTAAAATATGAGGTAGCATAGTGTAATAAGAGATAGATAGTCACTACTGGCCCCTTGTTTTTAAAGTGCAAGTATCTTGGTCACTTTCACTCCTAAAACTTTTTAAACGAGAAAGACAAGGACCAGAAAAGATCTTTCAAGATTAGGGCCCAGATAGCCAGACTATCAATCGCATGCAACAGATAGTGTAATGTAATACCCCTATACTGTCCTAAGGATTACATTTCCCTAATGAAATATCTTTACTTAGTGATAGTTTAAGAAATCATGGCGTCGCCAAGTGCGGCGGTCCGACTGACTTCGTTTGCATGGGCTCGTTTTTTTTTCTTTTTCTTTGTTTCTTGTTGTTCTTAATATAAGGTATCAATCTAGCTCACAGACATCCAATACAGTAGCTGACCAAACATAAATTGCTAGTTATTATTATACAAATAGATAATCAGTTTATCCTTTTTATTCCTCAGTAACAATTCAGTAATGGTATCTCTTTCATTTACCTGTTGCAACAAGGTCTCACACATAAACAAAAGACCATACATATTCGTTCGTGGGATCTTCTTCCTCCCGTTGGGGGGAGTAAGGAATCGGCCTCGAGGGATTCCCTCTTTGCCGAGGCTGGACGCTGGGGGATCATTGCCCCCAGGGCAGTTGGGAGGGTGCGAGTTCCAGCCCAGCTCGCGCCGGCGGCCTCTCAGCACCCTCGCTCGACGTGACACGGTGGCCACGTCTTGGCATTGTGGTGCCTTCTTCTCTATCTATTTGACGTCTTCTACGTCCTCTGTGTGGCCTCATCTTCTGTGTTGCCGCCTGTTGTTCCCTCTTCGTCCAGGCCAGCCAGGAGGAGATCTCTAGGGAGGGCACGCCAGGTACGTACGTCGGGGGGACGTGCGTGGTGCGGCGCAATGTTTTGTAGGTGGGGGTGTGGTCCGTTGTCTGCTCGAGCAAACATGTTGCGAGCTAAACGAACCACGAACTCCCCCACCGTCTCGACTTTCAAGTCCCGGGCGATGACGTCATTGCGTACGTACCGGCCGGCTCCCGAGATCATCCTCAGGGTGACATTCTGCACCACCTGGAGTCGTTTCTTCTGGCTGGCCGAGCATAGAGCAAACCATGCCGGGGCAGCGTAAGTGAGTCTCGTTCTAATGTAGGTCTTGTAGACCCCCACTTTGGTTCTCAATGGCAACTTAGAGCTCAGGACCGGTCTGAGCAGCGCTCTAGCAGATTTCGCCTGGTGGACAGCGTGTGTGATCTGCGAGCGCATGCTGAGGTCCGAGTCTATGAGGACGCCCAGGTACTTGACTGTTCTTTCCCACTTGACGTCCTGTCCTCTAAGTTGCAGTGGGGGACCATACATAGCCATGCCGCCATGTATAGCTAGGGATGGTTGTCATGACGACAGCACGTGAAAGTTTGGTTGGTTTGATGACATTTATTTTAGTAACAAAATATGAGAAAATAAAATCTTCACAGATAACCAGTCATATAATTTTGATTAGAAGGAACAACGAACATCCTTAATGCGGCCCCTACTAAGCTATGTACATGTCTATGTGTGTTTTCATACCACGCTGATTGAAACCTAATGTTTGGTCTGCTACTGTATTGGATGTCTGTGATCTAGCTAAATAAAGACAAAAAAGTATTTTATACCGCTTTATCTTTTTTAACATTTCATCTAATACAGGGTATGGGTATAGAGGGTGCAGTATGCTAAGCCAATGTACTCATCATTATAAACAACTTTTAATATGGAGCAAACCCTAAAAATCGTGAAAAAAATCAGCTGTTCCATACAAAAAATTCATTGATCGTCGAAAAAATGTGTGCAACAGCTGTTATTTTTTTTTTTTCTCGATTTCAGTGTTGATTCCATAGTAAAAGTTGTTCATAATGATGAGTACAATGACCCCCTTTCGGCGTAGTACACCCTTTTCTGATAGCCCTGTATTTTAAGGTTTTATTCGTTGTATTGTGTACACCATTTTTTTAGTAGACAGGCCTGTTGGTAATTTGCCTGAAAGGTGTCTTCCGTGTACAATTTTACGTTTATTTAATAACTCCCCATTTTCGAGGATAATTTAAAAAGAATTAATTCGTTTTTCCATTTTAGACTGAGGAGTAAATTAGCTCGGGGGCAGGAAAGGGGAAAAAATGGCGACCCTCTGCCGAGAGGGTACGGGATATTTAGATTGGTGAGTTGTGTATAAACCGACTAGCGACTGTATAAAAAGGTAGGGGGTTCTCAATTCCGTTACATTTTTTAATTAATACCTTATGCTGGGTACACACCAATGGCCTATTCCGTACACCTGATAACGTGTACTTATACAAAATTTGATGATGATTGGCTGACAAACAAACACACTTTAACACATCCTAACATAATACATATATGTATACATAAGTATTATATATATGTATACATAAGTATGAGACGGGAATTACTCACGTACGATTAGGTTGATTATTCCGACTATAGTTTCAACCGCATTCGGCGGTCTTTATCAAGGCGAGTGCGCGCGCGGCTGCGTCCCGCATAGCACATACGACATACATAGAATAATTGACTAAATCGTATGTGAGTAATTCCCGTGTCATAAATCATAATGTGTGAACCCCACTTCAGTTTCCATAATAAAAAAATATTATGATAGAATTAACAGATTTACTCCGTTTTTATCAAAATCCAATTCTAAAGCATTTTCTTCTAGATTAAGACTTAATAACTAACCCCCCTCTACCTGTATTCCCCTTAAATAATAATCTTATACCTTTAAATGAGCAATTCTTGTATATATATATATATATAATTGGAATCTCGGAATCGGCTCCAACGATTTTCTTACAAATTAGTATATAGGGGGTTTCGGGGGCGATAAATCGATCTAGCTAGGAATCATTTTTAGAAAATATCATTTTATTCGTGTTTTATCGATAATCAATCTCAACTGAAAAATATGACTCTTCCTGACATCTATTGGCGAATAATAATACTACTATTTTTTGTGAGCAACTAATTGCTTTAACGACACAACAGCAGATGGCGTTGTTAAGTAACACGAAGTCAATGAGTGTTTGCTTTGAGGTTAGACTAAAATCAATTGTTTATTATCCAAAAAACACAATTAAAAAATAAAAAAAAATACCGAGCAAAGCTCGGCCATCCAGGTACTTAAAGATTTATGCTAACAAAAGTCACGGTCCCCGGAGTCTGTGAAGTATAATTTAAAAAAAAAAAAAAGCATTTTCTTTATATTTAAAGGTTTTTATACATAATTCAGACTCTACTGGGTTGTGCATGTATGTTCACACCCAAAATTACGAACAAAAGGACAAAAGGAATTAAACGATTGAAAAGATAGAATTAGTTAACAATTGACGGCCTTGTCGTAATGAGCGGTCTTTTTTCAAATTTCCTAAAACTTTTTTTTTTTTTTGTGAATCCTCATTTGTGTTTTGTTTAATAAGTTTTTTTTTCTGTTTTAGAGATGGGACAGTGAACTTGCCACATTCGCACAAGTACTGGCAAATCAATGCATGCTCCGTCATGACTTCTGCAGAGCAACAAGTGAGAAACAACAACAACGGTGGCTCAGTTGGTAGTGAATCTGCTTTCTGAGCTTGGGGGTGTGGGTTCGATTCCCATAGGGCATACATTTATGTGATGAAAATTTGTGTTTGTTTTATGTCTGGGTGTTGATATGTACTCGTATTTAAAAATATCTAAGTATGTATATCAGTCTCTGGCAGCCATAGTACAAGCTTTGCGCTTAGTTTGGGGTCAGGCGACCGTGTGTGAAAGTGTCTCGAATTTATTTATTTATTTAATTATTTATTTAAAACTGGAATCCGGCCCATGTACGGCTAAGGTCCAAATTATACAGGCCGGTCGTCAGGCGAAGATGCTGTGCGGACAGGTTGCTACCGTGAAAATTGTCTAGCGTCGCTTGTGTATTATTCAATAATTCGCTTTCATACATTTTATACTAGCTGTTACCCGCGATTTTGTTCGCGTTTATTCAGAAAACAGTATCCAAATACCTTTCTCGTGACTCGTGATATATTGTAACTGATTATCAAAATTCATCAAAATCTTTTCAGCCGTTTAGCCGTAAAAAGCTTACAAACAGACAGAGTTACTTTAGTTTTTTGATTTTTATAATATTATAGTATGGATGAACAAGTTATAAAGCATAAAATATCGTCACGCCTTTCCCCCGAGAGGCTGGCGCAGAGGTGTAATACAACACCCACACTTCGCCAGACGATATTCAGTCCCAAATGTGACAGGGGGTGGGCCTGTCGCCATACACCGGGCTCCAGTCATGTAGCAGATGACATACAATACGCACATATGTTCACAAAATGAACAAGTTTGTACGTGCCGTCGGCTGGGTTTGAACCCGCTCCGTCTCGCTTGAGAGGCGGGCCTTTTTAAGCAGCACCGCGTCGCCTGTCGCGTCCGGCCTGTATAATTTGGGCCTATGTTTAGCTTGAAATTGAAATAGGTACTCGTGTGTCAAAATCATATTTCATTTGACACCCCTACGTGCTTGCGTTACTTGGAGCAGACATGAACGTTTGAGGCATTCACTCCATCTGTCTTGTGCCCAGAGGCGGTACAGACAGCGTTTGCTGGATATCATCACAAGATAATAATATTACATTTTGTGTATATTATGCTAGCTCATCTTCCCGCGGATATTTGTTACACATAATAACAACCTGCGGCTTTTCTTGCGTTTCGTAGGCTAGCACATTTAGTAATAATTATGTATAGATTTCTATTAAGAGGGCCGCGACGCTCTGAAATTTCCATACAAACGCGCTACTCAAATTTCTTGAAAACTATTTGTCAGATTGTGATGAAATTTAGCATGTACAATTAAATTAACAATATCTCCGCTCCTATGTTCTTGGTTTTTTTTTAACTTTCTCAAGCGAAAATAGAGCTATGAAAAATATCCGCATTTTTAAGGGGTCACTTTTGACTGATTTATTCAATAGGTAGACAAAGCAAATCAAAAATTCCGTTACATAGGGAGGTTGTCTACATCATTAGCTGTTAAATGAATCCATAATACAAGGGAAATTCTTAGTTATTTAAGAATGATTTCAGAAGTGCAAAAGTCATAAAAATAATTGAAATTGCACTTTGTCACTCTGTAAGTAACTATAGAGGCTCTTCAAGTATCATCAGCTCTCTTCGCTCGTCTTCTTCTTCTAGACGAAATGGCTACAGAATATCTTAAGCCAAAGCGAAGTTAGTCTAAAGTGGTCGCCGGACTCTTAACGCCTGAATTTTGGAAATAGGACCAGTAGTTTTTACGGGCCTCCTTTACACGACATATAAATTATATCTGTGTATATTATTAGTGTGCCTAAAGATATGTAGGTTAGAAAAATCTATACGGTCAACTGGTACAAATGCGTCTGAGAGGTAATTGCGTCTTTCGAGATTTACTCACGAACCCTTCACAAATTAGGTGCCAATTATCATTTTTCCATCTTTAGTTACAATAATCTGTACTAGATGGCGTTAGTTGCTTAATTTGGGAAGGGTTTGTCAGCAATTCTCGTCGGACGCATTTGTACCAGTTGACCCTGCCTTTCCAGAAAAGTTCCCAGACCCTGGTCAAACAGCGAGTATCGTCCGGTTCCACGGCCCCGAGTGGATCCCGGCCTCCAAGAGTGGGAAGTTCACGACCACAGGCCTGACTGAAGAAAAGTTGGTATATGCGATCACGCAGACCCTGAGGACGTGGTACCGGCAGAAGAGCAGCGTGGACATCCGCATGGTCACAAACTACCCGGACTGGAACAAGTAAGATGCCATCTAATGGTCTCATCGTCATCTGCCTACCCTTATCCTAGGGGTTCCTAAACTTTTAAGATACCTAATGGAACACCCACTAAATTTCTTTTATTTTATGGAACTCTATTAGACCAGGGTAGAAGGGTAGGTAGGGCCTTTAAAAAAATAAAAACTGAAAAAAATGATAGTAGGATTAACTCATAGGAAAAGGAGGAGAATACTATAAAAATGAAAGGAAAAATAATGTACGGGCGATTTAAGGTCGGTCGGGAAGGAGAAAAGGGGAAGGTTTTTATATTTCAAATTATTACAAATCGAAGACACTGTTATTGAAATACGAACAAAAAAACGGCAAATAAATCACGTTTGTTGTATGAGAGTCCCCGTAAATGTTTGTTTTATTCTGTTTTTTAGTATTTGTTGTTATAGCGGCAACAGAAATACATCATCTGTGAAAATTTCAACTGTCTAACTATCACGGTTCATGAGATACAGCCTGGTGACAGAAGTACAGATAGACAGGAGTCTTAGTAATAGGCTTGCATTTTACCTTTTGGGTACGGAACCCTAAATAAGGTATTTAAGCGCTAATATGCTAGTTATCAGGCCTCAGACAAATCAACCAACCTTACTACAAGCATCAGCCAGGGCCGTAGGTATATAAATTAATAAAGACCTTTTAAAAATAAAAAAAACAAATGCCGGTTATCTATTTCAAAAAAGAAATAGTTTTATAAGGTCGTCAACAGGCAATGTATTCGTGATGCCTTTGATGCTTCATGGATCCCATCTAAAGTAACAGTGATCGTTAACCATCAGAAAACCCGACTGCTTGGTTAGGCTTTTTTTTCGTGTTTTTGATCTTTTGTATCAAAAAAGTATTAAATCATTCAGGACCCCTGGTAACCAAAACGGGCGCCTCTACCTCACGATGACCTATGGGTCGGCGACGCACATGGGCTGTGGCATCTCCGCGTATTCTGAATACGTATTCATTGAACAGCGTGCTTCTGTGTTATACAACGTAAGTTTAGAACATAGAAATGTAGGTATATATTCACTAGAATTACATACTAACTTGCATTACTTGCATGCTGTAATAACATTTAAACGCGTTGCCGCCCCTCTATGCTTATTTATTTAAAAGGACTAATCTGTTTATCTTATCTATTTTAATCTATTTTATAGAGGGGCGGCAATCTTTATTGCGCGATAGTCAAAAGCTACATTTCGCAGTCGGTTGTATTTAAAACTAGCTCTTTGTCCGCGGCTTCGCTAACGTTTCATAGCCAATGTCACTCATAAATAATACAGCTATCTAATGGTGAAAGACTTTTTGAAATCGGACCAGTAGTTTTCAAGTTTATTTGTTGCAAATTTACAAAAATACAAATTTGTCCTCTTTATAATATAAGTGTAAAAGTGTAGATAAATTATATCTACTTACTTGTTAAAAGACGTATCGTAGGAAGGCCTCCCACAAGCTGGACTGACGATCTGATGAGGGTCGTGGGAATCGGGCGATGGGCAGCGCGAGACCGGTCGTTGTGGAGATCATTGGGGGAGGCCTTTGTCTAGCAGCGGACGTCTTCCGGCTGACATGATGATGATGACTTCTTATTCTTATTCGAGATGGGAGCGATAAGTCCTGCACGGACGTCCCGCTTGGGATGCATTGTGCATTTCTCCCTACCAGCACCTACCCAAGCCAACCCAACTCCTTGAAATACCGGAATGAAGCTCTGGAGCACTGGCATTGTTGCTCCAGTAGCGCAGATGATAGCGTGCATAATGACGACGAAAAGCAGTCTAGCTGTTGCGGTGATGTGGACGAAAAATGCAATGATATCAATGTAAATATGACGGACTTGCTAAAAACGAATGTCTGTTTCAGAACGTGCTAGTGATCTGCAACTTCTCAGCGCAGCCGCACCTGGGTGCGGGGGTGTACAACACCGTGCCGCCGACCGACACGGAGAGCTCGTTCAACGCGTGCGGATGCCCCATCGGCACTCTGGAGGACGACGACTGCTTGTGTCTGGAAGTGCCTAGAGATACTGGTAATCTCTTCTTAGCTTATTATAACAAAACACACAATAAAAAAAACTAAAAACATTTTTTCTTACAAAGAACAATAGATAGACGAGAGCATCCTTATTAAAATTTGTATCGCGACCGCGCTCACTGCGACGGCTGCACAAGTAGGTACCTACTTACATTTGAACTTGGTGAGACATGACGAGCGGCACTAGCCGATACCTACAACAGCTGTTTTGTGTGAGCGCGCGCGCGATGTGCGATTAATCATTGTTTCTTTAAGTATTTATATTTAGGCATAATATGGCATACTTGAGCTATTTAAGGGTGAGAACTGTTTGTCCTAGATAAACCGCAGTGGTTTTAAGGGCATGTTTAGTTTAAACTGTAGTTATATTTATGTTAATAATTAAAAAAAAAATAGTTATCCAGTCCTAGCAGCACCCTGCAGTGTAACCCGCGGTTAAAAAGTTATTAGCTCATATGCTGTTCCAGAATAAAAAATAGGTATCTGTGTGCCAATATTTCAACCAGTTCTGTTCAACCGTTCTGGCGTGATTGAAAAACAAACATCCATACATCCATCTATCCAAACTTTCGGATTTCGATGTCTTACTTTTAAACTTTTAACTCGATCGAACATCAAGGCAAAACACTGTATAACTTGAAGCTAAGCTATACAACGTTTTTAATAAAGGGGTAGTAGTTTTTTATTCCTCAATTGAATTGCGCTTGGTGGCGACCAAGCGTCATATTTTTGAGCTACCCAAGTCTACCTACCTACCTACTACCTACACGTGGTCCCCGGGTAGTGCTAACCGGGTAGCAAACTCTCGTGGGAGGCTTCGGCCGTGGCTAGTTACCACCCACCGGACCAAGCCATGCCGTGAAATGACCTAGTCGTATTTCGGGATGCAGTCCGGTGTAACCGTTCCGAAGACGGGTCTGAGCAGTAGTGCACTTGTAGCGCCTCGCTCAACTGCCGTCTTTGTACCTCTTCACTCTACAAAACTTCAAGGCTAGAGGGAATGAGTACCTTATAGGTCGTCGTGCTCCATCTTAGACCACTCAAACGCCGATTATTCTACATAAAAAAAAATTATGATATGTCAACATTTGAACATACATACCTAATGCGGCCCGCGACAGAGCACCTTTAGCTAAAAAAAACTGATTCAATTAAATATATTACCTAGATTAAAAGTGTGATCCTCACAACGTTGAACGTTGTCGACCCATGATCATTTTCATACTTTGAGATTATATTTGCCTCAAGTTTACAATACACACATTTCGCGTCATATAAAAATAACGCTAGAAGAAAGTGAACGGGTGTTTGCTCATGGGTACATTCGCGCAAGAAAGTACCAGACGTATTGTTTTATTTTTTAGCCAGCATTTCGCTAGCGGGCTTCGTATATTAAATAAATATTAGTTATTTATTGATATATATTGGTTATTGGTAAGTCATGGTTCATACCATCAAATAGACCGATAAATCGCCTAATGCGCAGCTTAATCGCCAGCGTTATTTTTACATGACGCGTCCTACGCGACTACATACATGTCAAAAACATGTCAAAGTTAGAGTTGCTGGTATTGTTTTTTTTTTTGTTTTTTATATCAGAGCCACATATCACGGACAAACCCGCCAAATGTACATCTGGGATGAACTGTGACCCAACAGTGGTTGTACTTCCCATTTTCACTGTGGAAGACGCGCCGCCTGAAAAGTTGGTTTTCCCATTGGAAGGGTAATTATTTTTAACTGATTTAAAGTTATCTTTTCGCATAGTAGCCTAGTTGGAGAATGCTTGCCTCTCAAGCCAAAAGGTGTGGGTTCGATATCAGCCGCAGCCACGCACTAATTTGTCCATTAAATGTGAACTCTGAAGACTAAACCAGCGCTGGTTGTGTACAATCAACAACACGCTGAGTTGAGGCCGGTTCTGTGACAATGTGCTTGTTTTTCTATTTTGTGTGTTTAATATTTGTCTTCCTCTTCTATGTACATTGTCACAATAAAGAATTCTGTATTCTGTACATTATGTGCGTACCTTCTTAATGCTTTTTAAGCGATGATAGCCTAGTTGGAGAAGGCCGGCCTTTCAAGCCAGGGGAAGCGGGCTCGATCCCAGCCGACGGCGCGCACCAATTTGTTCATTGTGTGAACATATGTGCGTATTTAATGTCATCTGCTACATAACTGGAGCTCGGTTTATGGTGACAGGCTTGCCTCCTGTCACATTTGGGACTGAATATCGTCAGGCGAAATGTTAGTGTTGTACACCTGTATGTACCTTTTTAATGTTATCTGTTGCATAACTGGAGTCCGGTGTATGGCGACAGGCTCGCCCATACACCGATAGGCAGAATAGTAATGTTATGTTAAAATAGTGTATCAACTAGTGGTTCCAAAATTTATTAGAGCCTTATGCGTCCCAGAGAGACGCGACTTGCGGTGACTTTTGTTTTGGCGGCACATTGGCCGCAAGGCAGCCGGACCCCGCAGGCCGCGGTTGTCTGGGAGACGCCTTATACCCTATAGTTTCGACATGTCCATGCCTCTCTGTCAGTCTGTCTGTATTGCTAACTATAACACAATGTTTTAGATTTGCTAACGAGTCAAGAAGGGACAGCATTATTCCTGAAAATGACAACATCATTGACAGTTTCGAAGATCTTTTTGGCAAAGATCTGTCAGGAGACAAGGTACCTAATATAATACGCTATATACTTTTTAGGTAATATTCTGTTATAGTATGTATGACTATGACTAACTGAACCTGCTCATGTGGTTTTGAAAAGATTTTATTAAAAGTTCTTACGTCTTTAAGTGTTGATAAAAAAAAAACAAGATAATTTAACCGGCATTAGGCTAAGTTTACAGAAAAAAAGGTTTCGATAAAAATGATACTTTCAAAAAAGTAAACAGTACAAACACAGAATTTCTCAACCAGAGAATTCATTTGCATTTCTACCCGACTGTGCAAAAAGAGGGGCTATTTTTTTCAAGTGTATGTATGTATGAGGTTTCTTTGGCACGCCCTACATCCTAAACAGCTTTATATATTTCGACATGCGAGGTGTCATTTGAATCGTCTTGATATTGGAAGTGACATAGGGTACATTATTTTGAAGCGGGGTTTTATGTTTTTATTTTAATGTTACTTGTTGCCAACTTATTTAAAACTTTAAGCACTTACAACTAGCTTTAACACCATCTTTATATTTTACCAGGGAATATTACAAAAATCACGCAAGACACTTGACTTGCAGCATGACAGCTCTAATAGGAAAACACAAGGGTAAAAAAATGCCTTTATTTAACTAGTAGATCACCTCGAGCGGTCACCTCGCATATCTCCACAACTCCTCGTCTGATTTAGTTCATATACGAACTCAAAAGTTCTATTGAGGTAAACTACTTGCCGGTAAAATTGAGTGAAGATCGGATCATCGGTACTGAAGTGATCGTCGTGTTTGTTGCCGAGTTGTCTTAATAGACTTCCACTTCGCTTCGCTCGGCCAATTAATAACGTAGTTTACTGATATTTTTTTTTCAATTTTTTTTTTTCTAAATTGCCATACTTAATAATTTCATGTTTATACAAATTACAAACTATGTGAAAATGTTTTAAACATCCCAGTTTGTAATTACATTTTGATTGATCTTTCATTGATCTTAATATATAATTGGCAGCTTCGAGATAGTTTCGAAAAAACGGTCGCCCTACCAGATGACTCATACCTGGGTTGGTATGAGTCATAGTTTCCT
Organism: Peribatodes rhomboidaria; assembly: GCA_911728515.1. NCBI lineage: Eukaryota > Metazoa > Arthropoda > Insecta > Lepidoptera > Geometridae > Peribatodes > Peribatodes rhomboidaria. The sequence continues at coordinate 9,738,992 of OU452190.1, forward strand.
ATAAGGCGAATTGCGAATAGAACTTTATGTGGTAATTCTATTGGGTTTTTAATATCAAGAAAGTGAAAGAAAGCTCTAGAAATGATCCAATTAAAAATATTGTTAAAACCTCTGAAAATCAAGTAAACCTTCTTATCATAGGCCAATTCTGCACAGTAACATGGTTACTGTAAGGAACCGCCACTTCGAGAAGCCAAATGAGGGTAACGAGCACAAGGACAAAGACAACAAGCCTCACAAACAGTTACAAACACACATGCAGGTTGGTACAAGGCAGGCTTGACATAGCTGTGAGTAGGCTTTATCAAAGTAAACACATAAACACACAACATTTTGAACAAATTGTAGACCCAGGTGCTTTTGGGTGGCCCATTTCAGCTTGACCCCAATTCCTCGCTAGGTCCGCTAATGAATTCATTTGGTCTTCAAATCTTATGAACATCGTCATATGAAGTATTCATATATTGGCCTTCCATATTTCAATGCTCGCACTGCAGCAATGTGTCGTGTGGCAAGGCAAATTTTACACTATAAGTCCACTTATCATTTTTGTTTTTTCTAATGTTTAAATAGAACTTCGTACTGAACCTAAAATACGACTTGTATATCATTTTCGTATTTCAGAAATCAAGTGTTTTCATAAAACCTATATTTGAATTACCCGAATCTCAATATTCGCCCTCATCAATGAAAAAAAACGTGGCACCACGAAAAGACTTTACTGCAGCTAAACAACTTGTTAACAAATATTTGTACGGTAAAAACAGCATGATTTCTTCTAAGGAACATAATAACGAAAATACTTTAAATGAAGTTAAAACTATAGATACAGCGCAACTTCCAAAGAAAGCTTTACATACAAAGCTTATAGAACACAGAAGAAATCCAGAATATCATGATGACGTACATTTTCATGACATACTTACTACTGAGACAGTTCTTAATAAAGCTGAGCAAAAAATCATAAATTACAAAGAGAGCAGCGAAATGAAACATCAAGATTACGATAAATTTGATAACGTAACAGTTACAGACAATAACGACAAGAAGTTTATGGCATTACTAGATACTTTAGAACAAGAAGTAAAGCACATCGAGCTGCGTGATAAAGAAAAAGAGATATTTGACGCTAAGATTAAGAAAATTTACGGTGAAGTTGTTGGAAAGCTGAATAGTAAAGATATAACAGATAAAAACGATGATGACGAGAGTGAAGTTCTAAAACTACCACCACCGTTTGACGTTATAGACGACAGTAACTTCATCGAGGAACGCAATTACGACAAACGAATTACTGGTACTGAAATGGATGATGAATATCCAAAACTAGGTATAGATAATGTTGTACCAAACGAGATCCAAAGACCTATAGCTAAGAAACAAAAGACATTCTTAAATTATGGTGGTAAAGAAAAATATACTAGACGAAATAGAAATTTGAAACAAAACAATCGTAATTATTTAAGTTCTGATCCCGTACGCCAACGGTATGAAAACGAACGAGGAAGAAAACCATACAAAAATGGATTGAGAAAACTGAGGCATAGAACCCTAGATTATAAGAGAAATAAGAATTATTATAGTAATGATGGTTATGAAGATAATCTAAGTACAGAAAGAATGAAGTATTACCAGGACAAATTGGATAGCATGGAAAGGAAATTACAAGACGCGAGACGTTATAACAGAAGAAAGGATGTGAGTATACAGTACAATCTAACTATCTCCTCCCTCACTTTTGATGGCAAAATTGACGTAAATCCCAAGGGCAGTAGCCAATTTATTTAGCCAAGTAGCCAAAAAAAATTCTGATAGCTACAAATTGATTACACACAATTAACTGATTAAATACAAATTCCAAATTCTCTGGCATACATAGTACAAGCTTTGCTTAGTTTGGGGTCAGGCGACCGTGTGTGGAAGTGTCCCGAATGTTTATTTATTTATTAAATAAAAATTAAAAAGGTCAAAACCTACATCTGTAATTTTTACACGACTGCCTAGACCCAAAAGGAGGTAACGTTTTAAGTAAGTAGGAGTTAAGACTCACATTATCAAAAGCAAAAAATTGTAGGTGATATAATCTTTATTTTTTCTTTGTGAACTTTTTTTCACCCGTTTCGCAGTGTACACCATCCCTAACCACTGAAATGATTGCAGGCCGGACGGTCACCTCACTTGCGAGCCATGAAGCCGAGCTTCAGACCCGACAACCAAATGAACCCTCTCTACGCGGGCCGAGCGAGAATACTGCATGGATATTGATAAAATTTACACTAGATAGGCCTAGATAGGCTGGGTACTAAAGCGTGTATCACAGCATGCGATCTGTCGAAAGCGATTGGTAGTCTGTCCCTATTGTTGGGCGTGAGATATTTTCTGGTCATTGTCTCTCTAGCTTGAAAAGTCATAGGACTGAGAGTGCCAAGATAACATCTCACGCGTAAGAATATGGGGCCTATCTGTCTATCTTTTATACTAGTGGATCTGTGAGCTACTCACACAATTTCAAGAGAATCGGTTAAGAAATGCGGCCTATAGAGGAAGGCAGAGATCCGGACAGAATCGATAAAAATGCTATCGCATGTCCGAATTCTGTCCGAAGAATTCGGACATGCGATAGCATTTTTATCGAAGCGGAAGCATAGACGCTTCGCTCACGAACGCTCGCTCAGCCGATTACACTACGCTATCTATAAAGTATATAGCCATCTATGAAGCTATCTATCTATAAGCTATCTATGAAGTATATAGCCAGACATGATCGCATGGTGTGATAAACACTTTACACCTTACACTCATCCCCTCTAGTAGAATGTTGACAATTTTGTAGGAGATTAGGTACTAATACACTTTGTATAACCTCGGAAACGTTGTAGTGTTTTGTATATTTCGATCGAGTTAAAAAATGTAATGATTTAAAAAAGATAAAACATTGTAAAACTATTCTCAGTCTATACAACGTTTATAAGGAGGTAAGAATTTCTTGAACTGAACTATGATTGCAACGCAAGCTTAATAAACTAAGTTTATTTTTTAATTTTATTTGTTTTATTTTATCAAAAAGGCTTGTTTTGACAATTTCTTGCTGATGTTATGGCAGTACCTAATGCTATCTAGAGCTAGCATTAGTTACTGCCATATCTGCTATATCTAGGATCTGCTATACTGCCATATCTAGGAGCACGTTTGCTATCTATGAAGGTCCTAGTTTACTTTCGATTTGGAGATATGATGCACTGAGGCTGGAGCACACCAAATGCAGGTGTGGTCCTTGTGCATTCCGGTTCGGTTTGCAAGGACCAGTATAGAATGAAATTCTACGAAAAACGTCACACTGAAAGCAGTCCGTTTCCAGTCCATTACAGTAGCTACGTAGCACGAACTGTTCATTGACAACGGCAAACTGACAGCACGCAACTGGATTTCGAGTGTTGTAGCTCTTAGCTTCAGGAGCGGATAGTTAACTCTTACCGCTCACTGCGAGACTAAACTGCCTGCCCAGTAATCCAAACTTTATGCCTTTAGGCTTTGTTTTCCTAACTGGCATATTACCATGCAGTAATCTGAATCTGCTTCAAAAGCAAACGCATTGGGTACCTACGGCTCACGTTAGAAAGATGGAAAGAGACAGCGAGGAATTTACTTGATAATAGTCCTACGAGTACATCCGAGTAGTCGCGATGTCTCTGACATAAGCCTAAGTCAGGTTAGGTGAGAATTTATACAGGAAGTTTAAACAATGCTGGATTTTTGTGATCACTTTTAAATGCCTTTAAATGCCTCGAGTTTTAATTCTCAGTCAAAAAATAGTGTCAACAAAGTTGTTTTCGTTTAGTTTAAATTTTAATTAAAGCGATGATAACCTAGCTGGATAATGCTCGCCTCTAAAGTTAGAGGGAGCAGGTTCGATCCCAGGCCCCAGCCGAAGGCACACACCAATTTGTTCTTTGTGTGAACATATTATGTGCGTATTTAATATCATCTGCTACGTAACTGGAGCCCGGTGTATGGCGACTGGCTAACCCCCTGTCATATTTGGGACTGAACATCGTCCGGCGAAGTGTGGGTGTTGTACACCTCTGCCAGCCCCTTCGGGGGAAAGGCGTGACGATATGTTATGTTATGTATTGTGACATCTAGAGAAAATAACTAGGGGTAGTTCTTCCTTTTATCACGTACCATGTTGGTTTACAAAGATGTTACTATACTTGGTTTTCACAACCTTCCTAACTTAGTCGGAGTGTATCCCATTAACACAGATCCTTGGTCTAGTCAAACCAGAAGAACAAATTGAAAACAAGAAGACTCTTAACTAAAAAAAACCTAGTCGCAGTTAGACTGCTTCGTAAGGGTATGATTCCTAGCCGGGTAGATGTTTAATGATGAATTTAAAATGTCTGTTCTGCGTCTGAGTGTTAGTTGTCCTTGTCTTTGTGTATGTTTAATGGCTTCTCCAAAAACGACGAGCCTCTAAAGTTATCTACAGAGTGACAAAGTACAATTTCAATCTATGACTTTTGCACTTCTCTAATCATTCTTACATAACTACAAATGTCCCTTGTATTATGGATTCATTTCAAAGCTAATAATGTTGACAACTTCCCTATGTAAAGGGGTTTTTGATTTGCTTTGTCTATCTATTGAACAATTCAGATAAAAGTGACCCTTTACAATTGCGGATAGTTTTTATAGCTCTATTTTATCTTGAGTACGTTTTCTTTAAAACAAAAAAAAAACATAGAAGCGAAGATATACGAGTAGTTTATTTAATTGTACGTGCCAAATTTAATCATAATCTGACAAATTATTTCCAAGAAATTTGACAAGCGCGTTTGTGTGGAAAATTCAACGGGTCGGCGAACCCCCAATGTTTGCCTGTGTGCAACTGGGTGTTAGCCGAGTTGAACCGAGGTGTTAATTGTCAAACTTGATATATTTGCGCGCCATATCGGTTAATTTTTACGTCTTTGCAAACACTAAATTGTTTAAAGCGTCAAACACACAGAGGCGGCCTGGCGCGGCGGCTGACAGAGCGGCCAGTTGTATTTCATTGAAATGTATGGGAGTCTTCACACAGGCGCGGCCACCACGCGGCTTGCAGGCGGCTGGCCGCGCGTCGGAAACATTTTTGGGGTTCCGTACCCTAACGTTGTAAACGGAACCATATTATTAAGCTTACGCCCTCTGTCCGTCCACTCGTCTGATTGCCTGTCCTTCAAAGACAGACGGATGAGTGAGAGACATGAGGTGATGGTCAGTTATCTTTGTTTGAAATAAAAAAACAAGACATTTTTGCACACACAGTCATCTGACCCCAAACTAAGCAAAGCTCGTAATTTGGCTGCCAGAGACTGAAATACGTACATAATATTTATTTTTTTAAAAGTACTATAATATATATCAAGTTACGTTTGTGGAAAGATAACTGTAAAAGTTTAGGTAATTACTAATTGCGCAAGACTTTAGTATTGTCTAATTTTCGATACCAACCTTGTACTTTTGTATTTTATTTGGTATGCTGGTACGGAACCCTTAGTGCACGAGCCCGGCTTGCACTTGACCACTTATTACAACAAGCTACGTCAGCCGCGGATACCGCGTAGAAATGGGATTAAACGTTAAAAAAAATAAACTGATAACTGTTAAAAAACATTTTGAATAAAATGTTTAAAATAATTATCATATTGTTTAAAATTGCTTGGTCGATAAATCAACATTTCTTTAAATATTTATATTTAGGCATAATATGGCATTCTTAAGTTAATTAGGGGTGAGAACTGTTTGTCCTAGACAAACCGCATTGGTTTTAAGGGCATATTTAGTTTAAATTGTAGTTAAAATTATGTTAATAATAAAATAAAACAATTATAATAATAATAATTACAACAACAATTCGAAGACTTTTGTGGCCCAATCAATGAATGATGTACCAATATTCTCATAGATGACGTTAAATTCTAAGAAATGCAAACCGGAAATTGGATTTATCGATTAACGTTTTGAAGAATATTTTTTAACGATGTTAATGTTATATTTTTTCAACGCGTTAATTTAACTGAATAAAATTATTCATTGCTCACCTCTAGTACCGCGTTGACAAATGGTGAATGACGTTTAATGTTGCCACTTTAGCACTTTTCGGGCTAGATCTAGCATTTTTAATGTTGTGTTTTTGTAATATTATAATTCATAAGTTGTCAAAAAAAGCAGATGTCAATCAGCCATCAACTTGCTCTACTTCAGCCAGTAGATATTATTTTAAGAAGATTTTGATGAAGATTCCGATTTTTAACAATTTAATAATAACTTAGTTTTTCGACCGAGCGAGCGTTAGTAAGCGAAGCGTCTATGCTTCGACAAATGTACTTTCGTATGTCCAAATTCCGCACCTTAGTCTTTGTCTACAGGTCGCATTTCTTCACCGATTCTTTTGAAACTTTGTGAGTAGGTTCGATGATTTTTTCGAATCATATCTTCGCTATTTTGAAAATTCCAAGAACTGTCTCGACGCAAATAAAATCGGCATAATTATCAAACCTGCTCACAAAATTTTATGAGAATCGGTTGAAAAATGCAACTTGCAGCCGAGACAGACTTAGCCTCGAGCTCTACAGCTTACAGAGCCACTAGCATTAGTTTGTTACATTTTCTGAAACTACTTATTTTAATAAATAAATAAATACTTGGAAAAAGTACTGGTCCTTAAAATAAATATTCAAAACATGCCAACAAACATCAAAACTGAAGTCATGATATCATGCCTCCTACCTTGTTTAACCTATGCATGTCAAACTTGGAAATTTACGTCCAAATTAACCTGCCAACGCGGAATGGAACGAAGTACGCTCAATATTAAAAAGATGCAAAAAATTCGTCACACAAAAATTAGAGAAACCACCAAAGTGACGAACTAAAATGGAAGCGGGCTGGGTAAATAACATTTTTTTTCTTATCTTCTTTTTCCTCTTTCTTTAAACTTTGTGTGCATCTTAGTTTTTGCATGGATTAAAAGGCTTTTTATTATTTACCTAGGAAATAAAATTTTAATAATTACCTACTTTCAGAGATCAGATCGATTCAAAAGACATACTGGAAGTTGGTGAGATTTCTGTAATCCGGCAAGACGAACACCATGCCCAACCTCGTCCGACCTAAATATAACGTGTTCGATTGGGGGATGGTAGTTACGTATCGGTTTGTGGTTTGTCTTCTTGATTTCGTCATTTGTTGTCAATGACAATACATCTTAACTTTGGCAACTTTAGTAACTTAGCCACAGAAATATTGTATAATTTTTTACTGAAAATTTATGTAAGTACCTACTTACCTACATAAAATAACAAAACAACTATATTTATTCGATATGATTAATTTGCGCCGGGGCTGGGTTAATTTTGTATGGATCGTGATTATTCTTCGAAAATCAATTTGTAATGTATTTGGCCCGAAATATACCTATATGTAAATGCGAACACAAAATGCAGATTTTCCCCCGTTAAAAGTGTTTATTTTTTAGTCTCATTTTTCAAGCACCACTTTTGATGCTAAAATTTGGTATATCTAGCCCGTTCTACCTTGTCCAACTAGGCCTTTTCAAAACCCAATGTGGCAACACTACTGACGCTTCCGGCCGCCTCTATCAATGGCCGCGGCAGTGTGTGGTCGCCGCGGCTGGAGCTGCGGCTGACAGTCAGTGACAGTAGGCCGCCTTGTCAGGCCGCCTCTGTCTGTTTGACGCTTAAATCAAACACAGTACGTACTTACATGAAGGTAAAACAAAAGTTCGAATCGTTCGATTAGGTCCGTCAACCAAAACATGGCTCTGGCCAATAGCAACAACGCGTTTAGGAAAACAAAACCTAAATATGACGTCACAATACTGAGTTGGATCAAACCAAACGGGTCAATTTGAAAATAGAATTGTCGTTGGACGGTTTTGTTTTTTTTTCTAAATTACTTACAACCCTAAACGTTATTTGACATACGAGTAACACTAGAAAAAACTTTAAAAAGTGTTAAAACGGTGTTGATTACGTTCAGATTGATTTTATTAAGATGAGACTCTGTTTTGTGGTGACAATTTTTTTCACATGTTTATTTTATTGTATTATTTCAATATACAGCGAAAAGAAGGTTTTTATGATATTATTATATTTTTTATTTAAAGTGTGACAGGAAGGCTTTACTTGCAAAGTTCTTAAGTTTTTGAGTTTTATAGTAGCACATCTATTTTTTCCTTTTTTTTAATGGTGGATTGAAACCAAAATGCTATAAACCATGGCAGCTTTTGAATTCAAAATTCAATTTCTTTATTTGCTCGTCAATGGGTTACAATGATCTTAATTTAGGTTTGAACAGCCAATAACTACCTCACATTAGGTGTGCAAATTAATAATGTCAATAAAATATTATGAAATTAAATAAAATGTCAAATAGAAACGTATTTAAACACTTATAAAAAATGAAATAATGAGAATGTTGGCAAAAAACTTAAATATTTATTGTGATGAATATGGTAGCGACACGATGCTTTGTCCAAGAATTCTTTTGTCGTGTAAAAACTTTCGCTCACTAGCCACTTTTTCAACTCCGTACTAAATTTATTAAAAGGCAAATCTACTATTCTGTTTGGAAGGGAATTATAACCCCTAATAAAAATTTGCAACCCTATAAATTATTTTTGCAGGTTTCTGAACCACCTGGAAACATGATGGATTTTCAAATCCACGAAGATGTTTTGAAGCATAAGAGGGTGAGTTTTAGGCATAGATAATCACGACGCTTATCATGTCCTCTCTCTCGCACTAGGTAGGTTAATGGTGCGAGTGCACGAGCTAGAAAACATGATGTACGACGCTTCAATAAGAAAATTACTTTAATTTATTCGACGAATACAACTCTAAATTTGTGAAACGCTGCGTCAACAAACGAATCGAAACAAAAGAGCGCTAATCGTGTCCTCTCACTCGAATTAGCAATATTGTGTCATTGTGCGAGCGAGATGACATGATTAGCCCTGTTTCATTAGATTCGTTTCTTTAATGGATCAAGTTAAACATACTTATTGTGAAAAAATAACCCACTTTCTAGAAACTCACCGCGGAGACCTTAAATATGCCTAAATTGTTTAAATACGAGTATGATTAATTAAATAAAGTAGGTATGGGTACCTAAATAATATTTCGTTGTTATAAAAATGAATTAATGCACTTACATTTCTTTGCTTTCAAATCTGGTTCTTTACAAAAATTTGAGAATAGGTACGAGTACATTACATGCTTGACGACATTTTAAAAGGTGGTAGGAAGTTGGATGAGTACGGCAAAGGACCAGAAAAGATGGAGTAAGAATTTTATTTTTCGTAAAAATGGAATACTTATTCATATTTATATCTATTTTTTTTTAATTTAATTTACTTTAATTTTTAAGCGATTTTAATATTATGTAAGCACGCGATCACTCTACTTTAGTAATGCTTTGATAGGACCCCAAGATACCGGCTGAGCCGAGTTTGAGGAACTCAGCGTATACAACTTGCGTTTGTACTATTCGCTAAATAAAGAAATTTGATTTGATTTGAAAGAGAAGACCTATACTCAGCAATTGGAAAATAGATGCGATGATTGAAGATGATGAAAAAAAAAAAAAAAAAAACTTACTAATATTATTTTACAGTACGCAAGACACGTTCAAGTAATCACCGAAAGCGTCGTAGACCACATCGTGAAAGAACTCAGGACAAGATTCCCTGAAGTAAACAAAAGAATGTCAAAAGACAAACTGAACAAAATTGCTGACGAAATAAACACAATGATTCAGTTAATGAAACGCAAGAGAACAAGAACGAAAAACTTACAGAAAATAGTGAATAAAAATACGACAAGGGGTAGCTCTGTATTTTGGAAAAATAAATTTATGTTTAAAACTAATAAATATGATTGAAAATTATGGGTATAATTTATAATTATATTTATTCATAAATAACACCTACTGCTTAATAAAAAGCAAGAAAATAACATGTAAGTAAAAGTACGAATGGTAAGATTATAGTTGAAATAACTCAGGAAATTATTTCGTGGTGTAAGAAATTGATTAAAGCGTAACTTTTTACCTAACTTAATTTTGTAAATGCGCAATTAAGCTTGTTTGTTACGATTTCACGCCTTAACTGCTCTACCGATCATAATGATATTTTACATACACGTTGTCAGGGGTACAGACATAGGGTAACTTTCACCCTGAAAAAACTAATGTTTGCTGTGGACAGCGGGTGTAATCGCGGGGCGCAGTCGTTTATGAACTGTTTGTAAAAAAAATCGTTCAGTGGGCTTACCGTAAGTTTTGATAGCTACGAAAAAATTTTCGTTTTCGTTTTGCTCCATACATTTCATTAAAGCGCACCTGGCGGACACGTTAAGGAACTAGGCTAAATGTATGGAGCCAAACGAAAACGAAAACAGTTTTCGTTAACTATCAAAACTCGTGGTATTTAAGCCCCCAGAATTCTTTGACTCTGAAAAAAAGGCTTTAAACATTTTTTTCTTCTGCTAGTTTACAATTTAGTTACACCATAAAAGCAGGTATTATATTATAGACCGCGATACTGGGTTTTCCAAGTGCGGGGTCCACAGTGTTTGTAAATTGTGCAAATGGTTTGATAATAAATATATTTGTATTTGTATTATGTTGTGTTGATACACTAAATTTCTAGAAAAATATTGGTTTTATTTCTAACGCAATGAGCTTTATTTTTAAAGCATTTTGGGAGCATGTCTACAAAATCCTATTAGGTATATTTTTGCGAATCTTGAGACTTGAATACTACGCTCTTAAAAGTAATTTTGTAAATAGACCAGACTTTATCTAAGTATATCGGAAAATTATAATTTATTGAAAACTAGCCACGTCCGTAGTTTCACCCGCAGAATCATAGACAAAAACCTATTCACTTGGTAATTATTTTGCATTGGATTGGAATTTCTTTGGGCTACACAAAAGCTCTTATTGTCATTAGCTAAAAGCTAGGCAAAAAGTCATAATCTCGGTTTTTTGCGACTTAACTAACATGTGTAAAACTTATACACAACATGTGTATAAGTTTTACACATGTTAGTTCAGTTATAAAACGGTCTATAACTCAGCTATAAAACGGTCAAATATCAGAAAAAAATATTAATTTTGCAGTAAGTACGGTAACTGAGCTAGCGTGCTAAAATTGGATAATGTAATGACTGTTAGGCAGTTAACAATCAACATTTACTTTTCATACATGGTGTTTTTACGTTGTCCTTGCGTATTTACGTGTAGTGCATCGTGTGCACTCAAACTAGGCACGACTTTCAGCAATGAAGAAGCCGACTAAGAAGAAGAGTATTTACGTTACATTTTACGTCCTATGGATCAATATGGATGAAGTAGACTATATAGGCGGTAGGAACAAGGGCTTCCTAAATATACTGTCAACGGGTATAAAGGTAACCATTCACCATCCTGCTTAGCATCCTGCACGTATTTGCCGGACGCGATGCAGGCTGAATGAGAGCATATTTACCATCCTGCATAAAGCGACAGACTGCAAGGATGATGAATGGTTACCTTAACTGCAGTCAATTATGAAGAATAGTTAGCAGTTCTCATTGCTATTGTTACATTTTAAATCAGTATATAAACTATTACAAGTTTAGAAAAGTAAATTAAACTTTAAAATTAGCTGTATTTGCTCGCTAACGCCTGCTAACTTTGAAAGTTGCGTGCGTTTTCCTTAACCTTTTGGAATTGCCATCATAAGTCATTAAAATAACGTTGTGATGTGGTAGAAGATTTAACAATAAAGATGAGAGATGAGAGAAAGGGATGCTTAGATGGTTGGACATATTGTAAGAATGGATGGAAGGATATTGACGAAACCGATTCGCGAGGTGAGTGTGAATGGTCAAGTCGGTAAGGGTCGACCTGGGCGGACGTATCACAAGCAAATCGAGGTCTTATTGAAGAAAGACCAGATTAAGAATAACCGTATTAGACAAACATGTATGAAAAAACTCATTTAAGTAGAAGTAGCGAAAGATGTGTGCCAGGATCTTAGCAAGTGAAGAAGAAGAAAGAAGTGGTCTCTGCTTATTTACGGGACAGAGTCGTGGTGGTATGTATGTATGTTAAAAAGGGAAATAAAACAAGTTTCTAGGCTAATCTTCCATTTTAATATGCACGACTATATCTACAGGCTTTCTAAGTTTAACGCTATCTAAAGATTTTTTTGTAGAGGTCTCAAAAGATCTAGAAGTATCAAAATTTCGACCTCCATATTTCACCGTAGACTTTACAAATGTCTTCTTTCGTTTCTTTTTTTTCGCTCCCTTTCTGGCCTTTGATTTCTGTTTCGTTCTTCTGTTACCTAACCTCTTTCTACCACTTTTCTTGGTTGTTGATTGTCTATGGTTTTTTTTCTTATTTTTCTTTTTTTTCATTTTCTTTTTTGTTTTTATTTTGGGCGTTCGGTTAATACTGTTACTAGTTTCTTGTTGTAATTCGGACAGCTCGACTTGCGTGAGGATTTCCTGAAAATGCACTCATAATAATGACAGAAAGAAGTGACAGAGTCAGCTATGTGATAATTCGACATCTGTATGTAAATACAAAGTATTTACGTATACAGGGTGATACAAAAACCCTGTTATTTTCGGGAGGTGTGCATCCAGTATTGACTGGAGGATGCAATTATACTACTTTAATTAAACATTGACCATAAAAAAAATTAACGCACATCGCGCTCCGTTCTCATAAAAGCGTGAACGCAGCCACTAATGGCGTCGGTTTTATTTGTGAACGTGGACATGTGTACTACTATGTTTTTTAAGATCTGTATGCTATCTTGTATGTTGTATACTAAGCCTTGTTCTCACAAATAAAATAATCTTGGATCTCGAATAGTTATCGTCCGAACGAGCGTTAGCAAGCGAAGCGTCTATGCTTCAGCTTCGATAAAATGCTTTCGTATGTCCAAATTCTGTCTTCCTCTACTGGTCGCATTTCTTAACCTATTCTCTTGAGATTTTGTGAGTAGGTTCGATAATTATACAAATTTTTCTCAGTCAGTTTTGTAATTTTTTTCCAAATTTCCGATTTGAGTTTTTTTTTTTTTTATCACAAAAATCGGTTGTGTAATGCGACCCGTCGAGGAAGACAGACGTCGGTAGAGATCTACAGCTCACAGAACCACTAACTACTAAGTATATTTCGCTCCAGCTTCCTCGTGAATTATATTTAGGTAGACCTGGTAGCTTTCTTAGGCATCATTACATTTTATGCATTTGGTATCTTACCTTGAGCGGGCTACCATGATAAGCATGTTTATATTCACGCAACAAACTTCCCAAGGGGTAAGATATTTCTTCAACAGCTTCAACCTGAAACTAAGACCTAATTATTTCATCTCACCTTCAGGGGGTCAAATACATACATACTCGTAAATACATATTATAATCTCATTTTCACACCACCTACTCGACAATGACCAATTACGTATCACGTAGTTTGACGTAGTTCTCCACTTGCTACGATCCTGGCATACAACTTTCGCTTCTTCCACTTCCTTGAGTCTTTTCATACACGCTCTTCGGTTATGGGTACTTTTGACCTGGCCTGTTCTTAAAACGTCTTCGATTTGGCTGAAATACGTTTGCCTACTACTGGACACTATAATTTTGATTATAGGTACCTACCCGCGCAACGAATTTCAATGTTTGGAATCAAGCAAAGGCTACTTTTCACATGGGAATTCCGCTCTTCTATTGGACTGTTATCAATGGCGGAAGCAACGGCAAGATACTGCTGGTATGGTATCTAATATTCGTGTGGTCAGATTTGTCTGCCTCGGTGGCTCAGTCGGTAGTGAACCTGCTTTCTAAGCTTGGGGGTGTGGGTTAGATTCCCACATAGGGCAAACATTTATGTGATGAACATTTGTGTCTGTTCTATGTCTGGGTTTTATTTATCTATTTAAGCATGTATTTAAAAAATAGATATGACTGTGTATCAGTCTCTGGCAGCCATAGTACAAGCTTTGCTTAGTTTGGGGTCAGACAACCGTGTGTGCAAGTGTCCCGAATATTATTTATTTATTATTTAGATAATCACACTAAAATTTTAAATGCGAAAATTTGAATGAATGGATGGATTGATGGATCAATGGATCAATCACGCTAGAACCGCTGAACGGATCTGGATGAAATTTGGCAGAGAGATAGATTATAGTCTAGAAAAGCACATATGATACTTTTTAAACGCCAGTAAAACCGCGAGCGCAACTGGTAAGGTATACAATTGATACTTACTTGATAATAAAATAACTTCTGTAAACCAAACACACAAAACAAAGAGCACATGCACGTGAACTTCATGGTATGTGATTGTATTTCATTTTGAAGTCAATAAAATTGAATTCAATCTTGCAAAAATGGATACAATGACATCTATAATATTAGTAAGGAAATACTTAATAATATTATTACTGCTTCGTTTCTGTGCGAAACCTACTTAGTTTGACTAGGTCGAAGACCGAAGTAAGAAGACAGACTGGACAAAAACGTACTAAAATTGACTTGTTTTCAAAACTCAGTCATTCATTCATTGTTTTATGCTTATTTTCTATTTTTTTGTAAATTCTGAATATACGTTTCAGAATTTACAAAACGGTTTTTTAATCACCTTCCTGCCATTATGCTTATGCTTAGCGGATTCAGGATTTTGGTTTGAATTGACTTATGTGAAAGTAAGCTTTATCAAGGTAGGTAAGATAAAGCTTTAGGCGATAAGGTCGCCCCTGTACTGCTAAATAAATATTAGTTTTTAAGGTTCTTGATTGTATAGTTTTTGAGTGTGTGTGTGTGAGTGAGAGTATTGTAAGATAATAATAATATTGGATTGTAAGATTTTGGTTTGGGCCTTGACTTAGTTGACAGGCGTAAGGCGAGAGCGCGAGGATGCGGATAATTATCTAAGAGAAAGATGTAAAAACTAAAATGAGTTTAAAATAACCGTTATATTATTAGCGAAATAGTTATCCTATGACAATGTTTAATTGAACACCTATTCATTTTTAGAGTTCCGTACTCAAAGGGTATAAATAGTTATCCTATGACGATTTTCAATTGCACACCAAGTAATTTTTAGGGTTCCGCACCCAAAGGGTATAACGGGGCCTTATTACTAAGACTCCTGTCTGTCTGTCCGTCTGTCACCAGGCTGTAACTCATGAACCGTGATAGCTATACAGTTGAAATTTACACAAATGATGTATTTCTGTTGCCGCTATAACAAAATAAACAAAAAACAGAATAAAATAAGTATTTAAGGGGGCTTTCATACAACAAACGTGTTTTTTTTTACTCGTTTCTGCTCGATATTGATAACGGTAACAGATATAGTCGCTTAAAATATTTACATAATTTTTAGTTGTACCTTACATTTACTTAAATAATTCCATATAATTAAATTATTTATTAATTTGACTACCTCGGTGGCTCAGTTGGTAGTGAACCTAGCTTCTGAGCTTGGGGGCGTGAGGTCGATTCCTATCTAAGGCAAACATTTATGTGGTGAACATTTATGTTTGTCTATGTCTGGGTGTTAATTTCCATTTATGTATCTTTTTAAAAATATTTAAGTATGTATATCAGTCTCTGGCAGCCATAGTACAAGCTTTGCTTAGTTTGGGGTCAGGCGACCGTGTGTGACAATGTACCGAATTTATTTATTTATTTAAAATTGAACAATTACCTATTTAAGGGGGGCTCCCATAAAACAGACATGGTTTATTGCCGTTTTTATAGATAATGGTACAGAACCCATAGATAGTGGTGCGCGAGTCAACTATCCTACTTCCTACTAATATTATAAACGCGAAAGTTTGTAAGAATGGATGGATGGATATTTGTTACTTTTTCACGCCAAAACGGCTGAAGAGATCTGGATGAAATTTGGCACAGAGATAGATTATAGTCTAGAATAGCACATCGGATGCTTTTTAACCGCGGGTGAAACCGCGGGGCGCAGCTAGTTACACAATATATTTGCGCATGCAAGTTGATGTATTGTGGCCACCGCATTAGTTGCTTTCTTTTTGACTCGATGTTTACAATCTTTGCATTAAGCATAATTATAAATAAATAACTTTTATAATACAAATATTTTGTCTTTCCCATCTCAATGTATTTAAATATTATGGCAGCGAACGCCTGCTCGATCAGTACATTGTTATTTACCAAGATTCGTTCTTTAAACATTATTCGCTTCGTTTAATTTTTTTTTAATTTCAGCCATAAACCAAAATGATGTCGAAACTGTGAGTATTTTAATCCTAACTAGCTAATCCTCATCCTAATAAGATTAACTTAGATTAGATTAACTTTTCTTTAATTTAAATTAGTTTAATGCATCTTAGTTCCGTTTTCTGTGTTTGTTTTTTAATTGACAATGTGATTAACAAAATTAATGTTTCTCTTCCTAATATTATATCTACTATTTTATTTTTAATTTACAATGCGAAGGTGACTTTGTTTGTTTGTTTGTTACGCTTTTTAAACTTCTGAACTAAATGTTAACATTTCTGCGGATCAATTCGGTTCCATAAAAGAAAATTAATAACTTTTTCTAACATTCTAAATCTCGAGACATACTTTGTTTTTTTTTTCTTAAGTTTGTTTAGACCGTTTTGGTCATTTTCCTTTGTTGTTTGTACAAAAACTTTACGAACATTAAAAATGAATAACTTTTCAGAGCAAGTTTTTTGATTCTCTTGAGGTTCAGTCAAGTGTCCTGTTTTTGGGACGAAGGGACCACTACACTTCGACCACCGAGTGCGGATGAAGTACCCCGAACAAGTTTCTTCAGGTGCCTACTTGTTTAATTGACCGAGTGAGCGCAAAGCGCAAGCGAAACATCTTCGTTTCAGCTTGGGCCAACGAGATTGATGTACTACGTACTAGAGGAGCTGATTCAAACAAAAAACGTTACGCAACTCGCTGCGCCGGCTATTTCCCACCCACCCCCTCTAGTTAAAAAAAATGTAATAACTTATTAGTAGTGTATAGTGCTATTTACATACCAACAAGTTCGTACGGAACTCCCGATGTGCGAGTCGAACTTGCACTTAAACGTTTATTTTGTCATTTTTGGCCGCCCTCAAATCTGGCCCGGTCTTACAGGTCCTTAGGGAAAATCCGCCACTTACACACACATTTAGTTTCCTTAACAACACAACATTATAAGTTAAAAAGAACCATTTGTCTTAATCTCGGCTTTCGGTTTGTCTTAATAACAAAAGTTTTTTTTAAGTGATAATTGACATAGACCCAATTATGCCTATGCCAATTATCACTTAAAAAACTAGCATAACTGGTTGGCATAATTATTTTATTATCTTTGAGGTGGCAATGGGTATACAGCCGAAATATGAAGTTCTGGTACTACTATTGGGACTGGGATGACATTGAAAACCGAAGGCGGCTCAACGTTGTGGCTGGAATATCTATCGGTTGGTATTCTTCTTCTGCATGCACACTGAGACAAAATATGTAGGCTCTATTTATCGAGACAGAAGTATATTTACACGTAGCCTTGTCACGTTCTCACACGACAAACATTTTTGAAAAGATTTTGTAGCGGCGCGCATGCTAGCCTGCTGGACAGCTATAGTACGAATTCAGATGGGCTGAAAGCATACTATAACTATACTTTTTTATTATCTTGAAAATTTTCTTCTATCTTGATATGTCATGTCAATATGTAATAATGAAAAAAATGTTCTACAAAATTCAAAAGATAATTATGTTCATCATAAAAATAATATTTTTACAGTTTTCGCTTAGCTGATACTGTTTTCATACAAATCTAAGAAAACCGCATTTTGGGACCTAAAGGAAGGGGAAGTTTGGGGAAACAATTATTCGGAAGTAAAATACACATACGCATTCCAAGTTTTATGCCATCAGCTGGCTGAGATTATCAATTTCGCTAACAAGCTGTACACATAACAGCTGTAACATAGGTATATAAGCTGTAACATGGACCTAAACAACGATGCATACAATCTCTTCCTCGCGTTTCGAACACACACCTCCACACACACACAGACACAAAATCCCCACTCTAGCCACCGCTCAAGCCACCCCGCACTGCCCTGCAGGTACTCAGAGACGTTTGGGTAGCCCGAAAATTCTGACACCAGATTCTGGTGGTTGGCGATCACCAGAGCTAGCCACTCCGTCTATTTGAATTTCCATTTTGTACTTGGCAGAGCGTAAGCGTGTGCACTGCATCAGCTCACAGTTTTTTTGACTCCAGATAATGTAAACCCCGACGATGATAATGTTTTGCAGATATGATCCCTCTAAGCACAGCTACGATTCTAAACAAGCGCGTACTGATCACGTCCTACAACTACCTGGACCCGTACATCAACAGGCAGAAGGAGTTGAGGATCTGGGCGTTAGGCAGAACTGGGCTGCACAATACTCCATACAGGTATGTACGAATTAGAACGACGGATGTGCAATTGTTCATGGCAGTCACTTGAAACATAACATGTATGGAGACAGGATCGCCCCCTTTCACATTTGGGACTGCTAAGTTTAGGTGTTCTAATACTGCTCTGCCAGCCCCTTCGGGGAAAAGCGTAACGACGAAAAATATAAATTATAATGATTTTTAAATGAAACCATTTGAGTTATTATGATTGTTTACATTCTACGTCTCGTTTTTCACACCCTGTTAACAGAATACGATAAATATTCTTTCTAAAAAAAAAATCCTCACAAAAATGTTAGCTAACAAATTACAGAGCTCAAATCGCTACCTTATACTCGTAGTTCCTGAGTAATCGGTTGTGTCATCCTGATTAGACATCCAAGTCTCATCTTCATGAAGAGGCTTACGTCTACAGTTAACAAAGATTTAAATAAGCCATGATTATGAAAAATCGAATTTACGTTTTTGAAGCACTCAAATGCTTCAAAAACGTAAATATAGACTCCCAAGAGTCTATATATAACCACAGTTGATAGATCATCACTATCTGCACTGGCTCTCCTTTCAACTTATCTTGCTTGATCGCTTCCGCGGGTTTTTTGCTCCTACCGACTCACCACGATTGCTTGACGACTTCAGGTACAGAGTGTGGAGCGTGCACCGAATGATCCCGTGGAGTATGAACACCGAACACTGCCACGGCGCCCGCTGCATCCACCAGCCCCGCCACGACGTCTCCATCATCATTAGCCACGACATGATGTACATCTTTGCCTCTCCTCCCTACCGCTACCATTACGCCTACCGCGCCTTCATGGTACCAAAAAAGAAATACGTCCTCGATAATGATATCTGGATGGCCGGATCTGGCTACGAAACTATGACACACATAGAGGAAAACTACAAGATAGTGTTTAAGTTACTGACTAAAGACAACATCGTTGATTGTAGCAGGTACTTACCTAAATGGTGGGGTAAGTTTATATGCATAAAGAACACCTATTTCTTTCCCGGAGTGCAAAATGGTGGCGGATTCTTCAGTGGCACGTATATAGCAGGCTTGGGCTGCTTCGAAATAAGATACAATGATGACCGAGTTTTAGTTTTTACTGACTTGAGATATTACCAGACAAAGATTTATTACTACGCTCAAATTACACCCGGCCAGTATTACGAGTACGCCTATCCACAATGGGGTACAAAGTTGGGTTTGGCTTATGACGGGAGCAACGTCTACCCTTACATCCCGAAATGGCAGATACAGCACGACGTATACCCGTTGGGTTGATTGTGATATCACTGTATCACATCACACCAAAGGACCTCACACAAGGCAGCTTTAATGTTAAGATGTATATTATAGCACGATATATTTCAATACATCTGTCCACAGAAATCTTCAGGGTTCCACACATGACAAGTATAGTATGTTTTTTGGTATCTTCGTAGAAACGTGTGCGAAGCGCCTAATGTATAATAAAACACAATACATTTCAATGCGTCATCTTTATTTCCATAGAAATCGTCAGAGACCACACACGACAGCTATATTCTATATTTTTATATCTTCGTACCTCAAGATACAGAACAGTACGAAATTTTACACATATCATCTCATCACACATGTCAATATATTTTTGAATACTAATGGAATGAAGGGAAAGAGACATTATAATAACTTCTATATGAAGCTGTACATCCCAGGATGTAATATACCTACATGAATATACATTATAGCTCCGTGTATGACATCTCCAATTTATAAGTCTAGCTATCTGGCCGGCTATCTATCTATCCTGTGATTTCAGTACTACGTTCCACGGACCAGTGTGGAAACCGCTTTACAAATTCAAAAAAAAATAAAAAATTGGCTATCGTTGCACGGACCAATGTGGGAAACACTAAACAGAATTAAATAATAATTAATTGAAACTTGACTAACGTTGCACGGACCAGTGTGGAAACCGCTTTACAGAATGAAATAAAAATTAATTGCAAATTGGCTACCGACTCCCGACACACTGTCTTTGTCTAGCTCGGGAGCCTCTGGAATCAATTATAATAACAATTTATTTTTTGCACATTAGGTATTTTGCATTAGTAATTTAAGCTATCCACAAACCTGTTTTTCTGAGAGCCAAGCTACAGTAAAGGCCGCATGCTAAAACGACACTCAGGCGTAAACAGAGATTCATGACTACATAGACCACTAAGTTGCCAGATTTATTTTAAGTCTGTTTAATAAAAATTACATTTTAAATAAAATTTTGATGATTATGTGCTTGTTTTTTTTAAATCTTATCATAATAAACATCAAGGTTTCCTATACTATACACATATATCAACACTTCAACTTCGGTAAAAGTTGAAAATCGCGATCCTGCGCATCGCCACTTTGGCACGGAGCAATGTGAATATGGCTTATTTTGGTTTGGGCAATAGACATTGTTACAGATGTTGTATCCGAAATATCATGGCTACATTTAGCAATCAGGTTTTTAGTTTTATTTTAATTAAAACATACCTTTTTTTCGTTTATTTTATTCTAAGTGATTCTACCTACAACAGGCTTGCTGTTGTTGTCGTAGCTGTTTACGTATTTTATTCCTTATGGCGCTCGGTCATTGACATTCAGAATTAACACAGCAGTGTTATTATCTCTATCTCTGTCTTACGTTCCAAACTAACTAATGACAAAAAGAGATAAACAACCACAACGGTACTATACATTTCCTTGCATGAGCAAGATTGGATATTCACTTGTCGGAAAGAGACAACGTTATCCAGATTACAGGACATAGGATAGTGTAGTTTTTATAATAAAAGTGAAGCATTGAGGTTGCTCGCGCGCCGAGCGCATTCCAAATTCGATATTTGAAATTTCGGAATAATATTTTCTATTTGCGTGAAACCTCGACGTTGAGTGTTGTCAATAATAAAATGTTTTATTTTTATAAGTGGTAACACTGATACGAGCTAATGGTTACGTGTACTTTTACATTTACTGGTGCGTGAATTATATGTGTACATTGGAATTTATTGTGACAATGACATAAAAACTGACTAAATAAAAATTATAACTGTAAATAAATTAGATACTTTCTGTAAATAATTAGTGCTACAAAAAATATAGTTAGTGTGAAACGTTAGAAGAAACCACACATTCCTAATAAACTGTCGGGTAAGTGTAAAAACCGAAAATATTTAGGAAATTTAAATAATACTTTTCATAGTGTTTATTGAATAGTCTATTTTGATTTTTGCTTCGATTGTAATGTTTTTTTACATTAAATGTAGGTAGGCACGTGTACAAGATGTAACTTTAAAATAAATAATTGTACGAGGTAATTCCTATAATAAAACTTTGAATATTCTAATATTGACTTAAAATTGTGGAATTAGTAGCTTAATATGGAAATTACTAAACAACGCTAGTAAGATAACGAAATCGAATTTACTTATTTATTTACTAATAATTATATTTTATAAATATAAATTAGGTAACCTACCAAATTAAATTTAAAAACCGTTTTTCGACTAATTTAAAAAGCTGTCCATTTATCCAGATCAGTGAAAGATCACGGTGTATTCGAAACTAATAGTCAAAGTAACCGGCTTAATAAAACCGTTTAGTCGTTTATTGTCCAATTCGCAAAACATCTAGCGATCGCCAAACGTCTAATTCGCGGAATGTCCAATTTGCGGAATGCCTAAGTGTAAGTCGGAATTAGGTCAAATTTCTTTTGCTGTTTTTTCACTCAACTGCCTATTCATTGTTGTATTGTTTGATAAGTTTAAATTATGTTTATCTACAGATTGGATTATAATTATTATCAACCTGTTATCAAAGTACAATAAAAAAATTGTACCTTCCTAACTTTTTAAATATTAATTATACTTAATAAAAATTGAATTGTGCAATTGAGAAACGAAATAGTAGGAGAATGCACAAGGACCAATTTTTTACCGTTGTTAGACCCTTATGGGGCGAAAAGCAGGGGCCAAAATTAAATCAATCAAAATATTATTTATTGCATCAGATTACATATTTTTAACAATTACTACTACTATAATGGTGACGTTAATATTTAAGTAGAATATTTACGCTCAGGTGCCTGCGCTAGGTTAGGGCTGTGTTACAGGCACCTGCGCTTCCTTTGTTAGGGACTTCATTAAATGTCATGTATTTTAGAATAATATTAACAAAATTGTAAAAATATAATTGAAAAATTGAAAATTGAATAATAATATGAAGGATAACCCTAGAATAATAATTAAAAGGGGCAGGAAATTCTGAAATTTCCATCCGCTGGACGAGTTTTCCAAATATAATATATCCCATACATCACAAACATGCAAACAAATTGGAAAAGTAAAATTATAGGATACAATAAAAAAAAATATATATTTTAATGTATTAATGAATAAAATTGAATGGAATAGGAATGAGAATCTGTCGCTGTCGATTCAGACTCCGTGTCCAAATCGCACTAGTCCTTTCGTTATGTTTTATTTTTTGTTCTTGCTTTGATTCTATATTCCTACAGTTTCTACCTACTCTCTAGAAACCCTCGCTGCCTTCGCTTCGCTTTGAAATCTAAATAGCACTTGCCTTCAAAATATTGGTTTAGGTCCTTGTAACAATCTGATATTAAATTAACTGCTGTATGTTTATGTAATTTCATACAGGACCGTCAGGAGCCATTTCGCAAAAATAATACGTATATTTGTACCTGTATTATTTAATTATTATTGTAACTAATGTTTACATTCTGAGGCGGGTTGTCCAGGCGTACTAAAATAGTCCCTATACCTACTTAGAATAAAGTACAGGATGTTTTTCTACATGACGGGCATATTCTAGGATATCCTTGTACTCATCTTTAAGATCAACTTTTACTATGGAGCCAACCTTGAAATCTTGAAAAATATCAGCTGCTCCATACATTTTGCCAACGATCAATGAATTTTTTGTATGGAACAGCTGTTTTTTTTTTCAAGACTTCAGGGTTAGCACCATAGTAAAAATTGGTCATTATGATGTCCTGGTAGGGTTCTATTTACTATATAAATTATTATTACGTGTTGTGAGGTGAAATTCGGGGCTTCTAAATCTTAGCAAAGAAGCATAATTAGGAGCATTTCCCTGCAACCAACAGTGGAGGTTTGGTAACTTTTAAGAATAAACCAAAAACTGAAGATTTTAAAGTTCAATTAATTTAAATTCAAATTATTTATAAGTACACAAAATTCAAATTATAAGTACAAAGTTACAGGCAACTTTGTTCGTTACAGATGTCGTATTTATGTATGTTTTCATATGTGGTCTATGTATTAAGACGCATTTTTAGAAACCAACGTGTTAATGCGGGATGTAATCTATCTTTGTTTCAAAATTCATCTAAGTTTGTCAGCGTGAAAAAGTAACAAACAACACATAAACTTTCGCATCTATAATAAATACTAGCTGCGCCCCGAGGCGTTACGTGCAGTTACAAAGTATGTATTTGCATTTGCTGTGTATTTCTAGTATGGGCTATGTGCTATTCCAGACTAGGTATAACATATCTCTGGGCCAATATTTCAGGATCTCGATTCAACTAAGCAATTGTTTTTAAATTGTTAATTAATTGCCAATTTTTGACGCTTCTCCGGTGCTATTCACAATCATTCGGAAACGTCTCCGATCGAATCCCAGAAATTTGTTCGAATTGTTGGAATCTCAGTCTACTTTTATACATTTCGGAATGGGGAATCAAGTATAAATCCGATCGGAAGAATTAATCACGTTTAAAAACTTATGAGTATGGACTGAGATTTGAATAATTTAGGTTAAAAAAAATTGAAATCCAATCGGAAACGTTTCCGAATGGTTGTGAAATAGCCCTGCTGGCTTACAAAAACTGACAATTTGAGGCAATTCATTAACAATTTTGAAACACTTGGTTAGTAGAATTGGGGGACAGATTCGTTCCGCTGTTCTGGTGTGTTTGAGTAACAGATATCCATCCATCCATTTATAATGTTAGTGTGATGATACTTACACCCTATACGTTAAATTGCTAAATCTAAACCAGCTAAAAATATACCTGTCTATGTGCTTGCTGTGCATTATAAGTGTTCAACAATTACTTGTGTAGAACACTTTTAGCTCAACTTAAAAACTCACTTTTAGCCTTGTGTTGAACACTTTTAGCTAAAATTTAAAACTTACTTTTAGCTAGCTTAAATTTCGCAATTTAGCGTTCTGAATAATGCCTGTTAAGAGGATAAAGTAGAATAAAATAGGATTAGTAGGATATGCGTTATATTAAGACGCATTCATAGACACCTGTTTCAATTCATTTTAATGGTAGTTTAAAGGCGGTTGCACACGCTCGTCTTGTCGCCTCGCGTGTCTCTCGTTCTCACGCTTGACAAGTCGTCACGCTTCCGAGAGCGAACAAGGCCTAGGCAAGTTTCATTCGCTTCCAAGGGATTCTACATATTTTTACAATCGTCAACGAACTCCTGATTGGAAGAGTTACGATAATATCACGTGACTATTGTGCAGCTCGTGTTTCGTCCAATTAGAGAGCGTAAGCAATTGTAGAAATATCATACATTAGCTGCGCCCCGC
The DNA here is from genome assembly GCA_911728515.1 of Peribatodes rhomboidaria. Taxonomy (NCBI): domain Eukaryota; kingdom Metazoa; phylum Arthropoda; class Insecta; order Lepidoptera; family Geometridae; genus Peribatodes; species Peribatodes rhomboidaria. Next base: position 9,764,139 of record OU452190.1, read on the forward strand.
GGTTTCACCCGCGGTTAAAAAGTATCCTATATGCTATTCTAGACTATAATCTATCTCTGTGCCGAATTTCATCCAGATCTGTTCTGCCGTTCTGGCGTAGAGTAACAAACATCCATCCATTCTTACAAAGTTTCGCGTTTATAATATTAAAATAGGATAGTTAGAAAGATACCTAATACAGCTTGTCTAGAGAGCAAGGGACGCGAGACGCGACGGCACGCGACCAGCAGGCCTAGCGTGCGCTCCGCTACAAAATCTTCCCGTCAAGTTTTGACAACGTGACAAGGCTACATGTAAATAAACGTCTGTCTCGACAAAAAAAGTCGACAAAACTTTGTCGCGGCGTGCATGCTAGGCTTGCATGGCACATGTACAATGTACACTCGTACTCGACCTGCCTCGCGATGTTTCATGCTCGTGTATAGTTGCCATAAGAGCTACAAGGAAACGAGAGTCATCGCCGCCTTGAAGAGCAGTTAGGGTCGACGTCCGCCCGTGTGACGTCACAAGGCTGTACCGTTAGGTTATGGTAGGACTCGCCTTGGCACGCGGCTTAATTCGATTTTGATTTCGTCGATATTTTTTATCTAGTATTTAATGTCTTCTTCTGCTATACAGCTTGACTGGTTGAACACTTTAGATATTCTAGGTTATCATAGTACTCATCATTATGAACAACTTTTATTATGGGACCAACCCAGAATTCGCGAAAAAAAAATCAGCTGTTCCATACATATTGTCGAGTGTCATTGACATTTTTCTATGGAACAGCTGATTTTTTTTTCGCGAATTCCGCGTTGGTCCCATAATAAAAGTTGTTCATAATGATGAGTACTATGATAACCTAGAATATCTAAAGTGTTCAACCAGTCAAGCTGTATAACTAGAGTCAGATGTATGGCGACAGGCTCGCCGCGTCACATTTGGGACTGAATATTGTCCGGCGAAGTGTGGGTGTTGTAAATACTTTACCAGGCCAGGTAATCTTTGCCAGGCCCTTCCGGGAAAGGCGTGAAGATATGACCTTAAGTAGTTAACTTATTTTTAATCACACTAATATTATAAAATTAGAAAGTTTGATGGATGTTTGTTAGCCAATCACGCCAGAACGACTGCACTAATCTGGATGAAATTTGGCACAGAGATAGATCAAAGTCCGGAATAGCGCATAGATTACTTTTTAATCGCGAGTAACAGCGTGGGGAGCAACTTATTTTTTTATAACGTTAAAAATTAAAATTTGGAAGACAAATGTTTAGAATCCTTCATTTCTGCCAAGTAGCCAAGTATTAGGAAAATATAATTATGATGTTTTTCGTTATAAATAAACCAATGATCGTGAAACAATTTTTTAAAAAATCTATTTCACAGTAGCTTGCTGTGCTCCGCACTCCGAGCACGGACTTTTAAACGGACGTTTTATATCGACAAAGTCGGTAATTTCCATACAAATTTGTCGAATTAGTCGATTTGAAATGTCCGTGCCCAACCCAAGGTGGTAGAGTAATGTTTATAATTTCGAGAGATTACATAGTGTTTTACACATGCAGCACTGCGATCCTGTGGTCACTTTTCACACTATTTTAAAGTTTTTTTTTTTTTTCATAGTCTGGTAACCCTATTCTTTCCGCCATTCTGTGTTTTTGTGCGTCACGAAATACACATTTTTCCGCGACAAAAATATTTACATCAAATACAATGGGAAAACGAAAAGGGACAGATCAGGAGATCGAAGATAGAGTTAAACACTTTATAGTAGATTGGAGAAATAGAAGAATTGAAGAATTACTATAATGGAAAATAAGAAAATACGCCGGAGGCCGGGACACGTGCGCGTGCTATCCGCTAAGCCGGTAAAGGAGATTCTTATCTACCTATTCGACGATAATACAGGTCATTAAGACAAAAATACATTGTTTACCACCTCGGGGACTCAATCGATCGGCGGGGCTAACCACTCGACCGAAAATGGTGTTCAAAGATAACCTTAAACTTGAGTCTTTGGTAAGCAAGTTGCTACAAGGGATTGAGTGTGTTTCGTGAGTGTGCCCTGGAGGGGTACAACGCCAATACCCTTACATGTAGCAGGATAGGTAATCCTAATCCACCCATACTCCTGTAAATACAGAGAGTTCACATAAACTTGCAGTCTTGCAGGAACTGATTGAGGGCGTCCCATAAGGAGACAACGCCAATTATCTAGCAGGATCAGGTAGCTGCACACTCCTGTAAACACAGAGAGCTAACATAATTTCATACATTACTAATGTACCAATATCTACCTGATCAGCAATGGGTAAGTACAAACATCTCTCGAAGGAATTACTATAATTTCAGATGATAAAAAAACGGACCTATACAAATACATACAAATACATAAACTTAAGTTTATCATTTACTAAACTTCAAATACAGATGAACAGTCAGAAAATGTTCTCGACTCTGAGGTGTTTGAAATACTAATCAGATAATGATAATCAGGCACCTCAAATCTACAATAGTATCGCATAAAGATGGATACAAATTGTCAACTATTTTACCACAGCTAAACTTAGAAATCAAGGCTGTTGTAGGTATCGGAATATGTATGTAAAAAACATAACATTAATGAGGTTAAACAGAAACACTTCAGTGCAGCTCTGTCTTGCCTCGGACAGGCAATGGATATATTATTATAATAAAAGAAGAAAGATCATCAATGTTCAAATTCTGTTACTAATGCTGCACGACTGGCGTGTGACCAGTCTCTGAGCAGAAGCCAGCAGCTCCTCTGCTCTAAACATGATAACAGAAGACTAAGACAAATGGTGTTAAGATCCGATTAGTGACTCTAGGGAAAGGATCTTTCCAATAGAACTAAAGCCTTAAGCAGTCAACAGACTAGCAAGCAAGCCAAAATCAACTAAATGCAAGACCAGCAGAGCCTGTAGCTCCAACTATCTCAGCTTTAAACGGTTGGGGCCCATTACAACACCTACGCCTGTGAGGATTTGGACATAGTGGGCCTTAACTAGTCAGGCCAACACTGACTCAATAACAGGAATACAACTTCAGTTGCAGTGCAACTGAATCAGGTACTTAGATTACTTTATTCTTAAATGAGAGAACATTAATTTGGAACTAACTACCTTGTCATGGGTTAGAGGATTAAATATCCTTCCTAAAGAATTGAAATACCTACCTATACAAATTAATTTACTTACAGGGCATAGTTCTCATGTGTAACTCATAAAACTGAACATGCAAATTGAAATTATGTTAATTGCATCAATTACAGCAAAATTAATTGAGATAGAAGCTATTATATGTATAAGGTCCCCATCCAGTTCAATTTTGTATGATATTTTCTTAGATCCCTCTACAAAATGGTAAAAAATACTTATTTAATATCTAAAGTTAATAAATAAATGTATGGTAACTAACCGCTTTAAGATGGAGGACCTGTGTATAGACCCCTTAATGTTGCTTTTATCACCTAACTACTTCATGACAACTACATATTGATAAGAAAGATGCATACTTCTCCGGGGGTAATTCTGAAGAACAAAAAGTATTTACAATTTGAATAATTTCAGCTCTATGAGTTTAATGTTGTACCATTTGGCTTTAGTACAGCCCCATATGCTTTGCAGAAAGTTATGAAACCAATAAATACTCCTTTAAGAAACAAGGACATTAAGTCACAATATCCTGACTATTTCCTATGTATAAATTCAAGCTACTGACTTTATCTTTTGTAGTTGTATTGAAAATATTTGTGCAGGTTACATCCAAGTCAAATCTGAAAGAGTTTAGAGAAAGAAATGTGTGGGCATCATAATCAATCTAATTATTTAATACCTAATTGAATCAATAGTGGTGAATAAGATGGTATTTGTATAATAGTGTCACATACAATTTTACAAGACTATAGCAAGTATCGGGGATAAAATAAATGTGAATGGAGCAGGATGGTAACTGGCTGTTTACAGCAACAACAACAACAGCTCTTTATTAAAAACAAAAAAATTACAATAAAACTTAAATAAGGCTGAACTAAGTTTTGACTTAAAGTAAAGAAACTAGAGAATTAAAATAGCTAGGAAGGCTATTTGCAACAATATTAAATGAATAATGGAAACTGTTCAGGTCATGAAAGCTAGACCGGGAGGCATATAAGGTTGATAAGTACTTTCACTTGTTCCTGGGAGAAATATTAGTTTTATGCATTCCTGCCTTTTCTGTCAGATACTATAGACTTTACACAAAATCATCCAAGATAAAGCAGAGGGTGTAGTAATATTTCCAGGCTTTCCCAGGCATGGTACCCAATATTTTGGGGACATTTGGGACTTAATATCGTCCGGCGAAGGGCGGGTGTTGTATTGCACCTCTGCCACCCCCCTCGAGGGAAACCCAATGTACCCAAGGGGTACCCAATATTCAAGAGTTTATTTACCGACTGATTGCTTTCAATCCATCTAAAAAAATGTAAATTTTTTCATTTAGCAGCTGCCACCCTCTCCATGCCCAACTTGCCCTGGCAGCAGAAATATTATTCACTCGGCCCTATGTATATAATATAATATGATAGCATCAATAGTGGCATCTACATAAAGCAGTATGACTATTGTCTAAAAGATAGTAACTATAATTTTTTGCTTTATTTACAATATGTAATAATTAAGGTATTGAAATAGGTAACTATGAGGTCTCTGTTCCTTGGATTTTTTGAAGTTCTTAGCTGATATGGCTACTCTGCCAAAAATCAGCCTTGTCACTGTAAGGGGTGTTCAAATAAGTATTATTGAACAAAGAAAAGGTCCGCTAAGGGCATATTTAGAATATTAATGTTGAAACAAATATATAACTTTACAAAGAATTCAAAAAAAGTACCCACTGTATTAAATGAGATAACTTTTCTCTATATCCCAATTAAGTAAATCTTTAACAATTAACACTTAAATTAGTTACTTGTTACTTCACACAGAGTGTAGAGGCTAGAATTGATGTCAATTGATAGTATTATTAGTATATAAGAAATTATTAATATAACCCAACGGGTTGAAACTTCTGGTCCTGAGAGGAAATAACAGCTGTTAGTGTTACCCCCCTTTTTTTTCAGAGGAAACCAGAGATACTTAACGCCTGGTAGAATACTTAGACAAAACTTTATTTATATATTGAACAGAACATAAGGTAATTGTTGGTACTTTCTAGACATTCACATAAAATAATAATAATTCTCAGACATTACAAAAAAAAATGGATACTGTAAGGTATCTGTATTTACTATTCACTCTGCAAGATATGCGGCAGTTAGTACTGCTCATATTATAGGTCTTAGTGTACTGACTTATAACCCTCAGGTATGTGCAAAATTGTAAAATATGCAGATCCTTACTGACCCGGGTCTATCTGCAAGGAATATGGGTATTAAAGGTTAACAATTGCCATAATAATGACTATTCGTTCGTGGGATCTTCTTCCTCCCGTTGGGGGGAGTAAGGAATCGGCCTCGAGGGATTCCCTCTTTGCCGAGGCTGGACGCTGGGGGATCATTGCCCCCAGGGCAGTTGGGAGGGTGCGAGTTCCAGCCCAGCTCGCGCCGGCGGCCTCTCAGCACCCTCGCTCGACGTGACACGGTGGCCACGTCTTGGCATTGTGGTGCCTTCTTCTCTATCTATTTGACGTCTTCTACGTCCTCTGTGTGGCCTCATCTTCTGTGTTGCCGCCTGTTGTTCCCTCTTCGTCCAGGCCAGCCAGGAGGAGATCTCTAGGGAGGGCACGCCAGGTACGTACGTCGGGGGGACGTGCGTGGTGCGGCGCAATGTTTTGTAGGTGGGGGTGTGGTCCGTTGTCTGCTCGAGCAAACATGTTGCGAGCTAAACGAACCACGAACTCCCCCACCGTCTCGACTTTCAAGTCCCGGGCGATGACGTCATTGCGTACGTACCGGCCGGCTCCCGAGATCATCCTCAGGGTGACATTCTGCACCACCTGGAGTCGTTTCTTCTGGCTGGCCGAGCATAGAGCAAACCATGCCGGGGCAGCGTAAGTGAGTCTCGTTCTAATGTAGGTCTTGTAGACCCCCACTTTGGTTCTCAATGGCAACTTAGAGCTCAGGACCGGTCTGAGCAGCGCTCTAGCAGATTTCGCCTGGTGGACAGCGTGTGTGATCTGCGAGCGCATGCTGAGGTCCGAGTCTATGAGGACGCCCAGGTACTTGACTGTTCTTTCCCACTTGACGTCCTGTCCTCTAAGTTGCAGTGGGGGTGGTCTTCTCTTACGCTGCTGGCTGGTCAGTAGCGCGGCCGTTTTCCCCACGTTGACAGCCATCCGGCATTTGTCCAGCCAATCGGGTAGGATGTTTAGGACCCTCTGGATCCTATCCGCGGCTATGGTTGCTCTGCGAGACGACGCGATGTAGGCGCTGTCGTCTGCGAAGAGGGAGAGGATGACTCCCCTCTCACCTGGAAGTCTGTCTCCTTCTTCCAGTACTGGTATGTCATCTGTATAGGCGGCGTATAGAGCTGGTGATGCGCAGCTACCCTGGGGTACTCCCGCGCCGACTTGCCTGCGACCGGAGTTGGTGTCCTCGACGGTCACGTAGAACTGGCGGTCGGCGAGGAACGATGCCGTGAGTCGCACTAGTGCCGCCGGCATCGTTGTGCGCATCAGCTTGTAGATGAGGCCCTCGTGCCACACCCTGTCGAAGGCCTTCTCGATGTCCAGGAACACGGCGACGGAGCGCCGCCCCATGTTCATCTCGGAGCTCAGATGGTGAATCACCCGCGTCAGCTGGAGCGTGGTAGAGTGCTGCGTGCGGAACCCGAATTGCTCGTCCCTGGGTGACAGGTGGGGACGCATTCTCCGCAGCAGCAGTCGCTCAAACAGCTTCGCTAGGTGAGACAGTAGTGTGATGGGGCGGTAGCTGGCCGGTTGTCGTCTGTCCTTGCCGGGTTTGTGTAAGACGATCACCTTGCCAGTTTTCCATGTCGCGGGGAAATGTCCGGTCCGGAGTACTCCATTGAAGAGGCGCGCTAGACAGACTAGACCCCGCGCCGGCATCCATTTGAGGGCGGCGCTGAGTATCTCGTCTTGCCCTGGCGCCTTCTTCACCTTCAGACTGCGCACGGCTCGGACTACTTCCGTTGGGGAAATGAAGTCCTCCCCTCCCAACGGTGGAGCCGGGGTCTGAAGGTATTCGGACACTTCCCTGGTGACCCGCTGATGGTGTTCCAAGACTTCGTTGGAGGCCTGAGGTGGGACAGGGTGTGGCTGGAACTGACCTTCCAAATGGTCAGCTAATAGCTCTGCCCTCTCTAAGGCTGAGTAACGCCGTTGCCCTGTGCCGTCTATAAGTGGGCAAACGGACGCTTTAGCCTGGGTCAGGTGGCGGTTGAGGTTGTACAGATTGGTCTTGTTCTCTTCACACTGGGCAATGTGATTGTCCCAGGTGGTCCCTCTCCAGATTTTGACCTGATCTGCAAACCTCTCTGAGATGGCGTTCAACTCTCTCTTGACCGTCGGGCAGCGGGAGTAGGACCACAGCTGCCTGAGCTCGCGCTTACGGCTGCGCAGAGCTTCGAGATCCCGAGGGAGTTCTTCACGCCATCTAGTGAATGGGACTTCCGTGGCAGCGGCTTCTTGGGCTGCTGCGATTGCTTCGGTCAGTTGGGTCGCGCACGTCTCTACCTCTTCTGCGGTTGACAAGTTACCGACCGTAAGCGACTGCAGCTTTGTCTGGTAAATCCCCCAGTCCATCTTCTTCATCTTCCGGCGTGGTCTGGTCTGGGACATCGTGCCACCTACTGTGATCAGGAGGGGGAGGTGTTGCTCGTCGAAGTCGTAGAGCACTTCGATGGCGACTGGAACTTCCATCCCCCTGTGCAGCACGATGTCTAGGACGTCCGCGCGGTGTAGAGGGTTGGTGGGTATGTTTGTGGGGGAATCCGGCCCAATCACTGTGAAGCCGCTACGCTCCGCTGCTTCCAGGAGTCTCTTTCCTTGTGGGGAGTTTGAGTGCGATCCCCAAGTCTCGTGTTTGGCGTTTAAGTCCGCCGCCAGCAGGGTGGGCTCATTATCTGGGAAGATCGTCTTGAAATCTTCGGTATTTAGCGGTCCGCTGAGTGGGGGTCTGTAGCCGGCGAAGATCCTGGTTTCTCGGCCGGCCACCTGCGTTCGGATCCCCACCGTGCGGGTTTGGATGAAATCTAGCAGGTCCAACTCTTCGTGTATGATGTCCCGCCTTACAAGGACTGCCGTGCCCCGGTAGGCTTGTCCTTTCGGCGATACTTCATCCCGGCGATACACGAAGTAGTTGGGCAGTTTGAGCTTCATCCTGTTGGTCAGTTTGGTCTCACCCAGGAGGACAATGTGTATGTCCTGCGACTGGGTGAGCAATCTGAGGGCCTCGGTCTTTCCCCGGATCCCTCCGGCGTTCCAGTACACCATCCTAAACTGGTCTCTGTCCATGGAGGTGTTGGTTCATTTGGGCCAGTCCATTTCTAGCCACCGCTGTGAGGTCTTCTCCTCTGGCGATGGCTTCAAATAACCCTGCTAGGGCCCCCATCATTAGGCGGATGGGTTCCATGAGCAGGGTGTATATTTGGTGGCCGGCCATGGGGCCGGGGAAGAAGTTTAGGAACGCCTGCGGGTCTGGTCCTTGCCATCCGGAGGTGTGGTTGTGTTGGGGGAAGCCGGGGTGTGTCCCCTGCTGCGCGTATTGTAGGGGCGCACCTTGCATCTGACTCGCAGCTGGCTGTCTACGCGGGTCTTTGCGGGCGGTGGGTTCCTTTGCTGGGCCCGGTTGCGCCAGGTCGGGTAGTTTTTCAACATTCTCCGGGGCGAAGTGGACCCTCAGCGACTCCAGCCTTGTCGGTACCGAGGTTGCTCTCCTTTTTGCGGGTTTTCTATGGGCCGAAGGATTTTTGGTCCTTCGAGCCGGTGGAGCCTTTTCTTTAGGCGGTTTTTGGGCCTTTTGGGCGGTCTTTTTGGCCCCTTCTTTCGGCGGTTGGGACGAGGGGTGAACTGCCCGGGGTCCCTCTGGTGGTTTGGTGTGAGTAGGTGGGCCCTGGACCGCCTGGGAGGGCCCTGGTTGCGGCTGTAGATTTTGTGAGATTGGAAGCTTTTGGGAAATCGCAGGGGCGCGGCGATTGCTCCTATTTCTCTTCCTTCCTCTTGTGCCAGATCCACTAGCACTTCCTCTCCTCCCGGGCAGGTTGGCGGGAGGGCACAGGGTCGTGGGGGGCTGCGGAACGTACGCAGGGTGGGGCAACACGGGCCAGCCCCAGCCTTGCGAGTTTGGCAACGCTTGTGATGCCATCTGTGGTGCTTGTGCAGGTCTCACTGGTGTCACTGGCGTGGTCTTCCTGGTGGTCTTCTTCTGTTGTTGGCTTTCCGCTGTCGGTTTGATGGAGCCCGGAATTTTGATTTTCCTCTTCCGGGCTTCCCTTCGGTACACTGCACAGTTGCGGCTGTTGGCAGTGTGGGCTCCTTGACAATTCGCGCAAGTTGGAGGGGCTTCCTTGTTCCTTGGGCAGTCTTGTGCGAAGTGCGCCCCGGCGCACCTCACGCATTTCTGGGGCTTGTGGCAGTTTGAGGATGCGTGCCCGAATCCCTGGCACCTGTGGCACTGCGGCACGGTGGTTCTGCCCCTCCATGCCTCGATCGTTATACGAGGCATGTTCAGTAGGTCTGTTGTGTTGTACAGCCTTTCTAGCTGTTCTTTGGGCATTGCTTCCAGTTGAATGTGGAATACACACTTCCTGCCTTGTTTTGCAGGAAGTGCATTTGCGAAAATGGCGGGGAACTCTCTTTCCCTGAGAGCTCCTATGATCATTTCCGGGCTCGTTCCGTGAGGCAATCCCCATAGCGCTACCTTCTGCGGTTTTTCGTTTTGCAGGGAGTAGCAATACCAGGACAGCCCCGGTGTCCTGGTCTCCAACTGCACAAGGTATGCTTGGATACCTCTGAACTCTTCCGCCGATTTGGGGCGGAAGCGAATGCCCTTGTCCAGGGGGCGGGCGTTCGGGATGTGGCCGAGTATTCTCCTAAGCTCTGCCAGGTGAGTGGGCCAGTCTGGGAGGCTCTCCACCACAATCGGAGGGTAGTTTTTACTCCCCGGGGTTCTCGGTGCGGTCTGCGGGGCCTGAGGTGGCGGCGGCGGTGGTGACCGTCTCGCCGGCGGCGGGGCTTGAAGTGCCGCTGCGTACGACGGTCCTGCCTGTGCTGGCGGGGCCGGCGTTGGTGGTGGTCCTGCTGTGTCCATTGGGACGGCTCCTAGCGCCGCATACGACGTCGAGTCGTGCGGCGCTTCCACGTGCGGATCGCTGTGTCCCTCCGTGTGGAAGGACATTATTGATTGGCTCGGCGACGTTATTGGTGTCGGCGAAGCCAGCCGCGTTCTTGCTCCTCGTGAGTGGGGCGGAGAGGGGCTCCTCGAGGGCGGGTTGGGTGTTGAAGTCGCCATGATGGGTGGCGACAACAACGCTTGCAACGACACCGACGGTTGAGCAGTGGGTGGCGTTGGATGAGCCGGGTGCAGATACTGCCCGGCTGGCGCTTCCGGCCGGCTTGGCGGGGGCAGCGATGGTGATGCTATTGGGGTCCTCCTGACAGGCAGGGCCGGCACGAGGACGGGGGCTGATGCTTGGTGCTCGTCTGGTGGCACCGGTTGCCACTGTTGGGCCGAGTGAACTTCCGCTACTTGCGGGGGCGGGTCCGCTTGTTCGGGCCGCGTTGCGGTCCTTGGCCGCCTCTGCGGCAGCGGAGTTGCATCTACTCCGGGGTAAACTGTTGCGGCGGAAACGATGCGGTACGTCGGGATTGGCGCCTTCTTCGTCGTTCGCGGCGGGGAAGGAGAGGGGGAGGACATTGAGTCCCTCCCTACCTTCGGGATCTTCGGAATTCCTTGAGTGAGCTCTGAGCTCGATTCTGCCCTCCTTTTGCTCCTTGAGCGCGTCGATCCACGGCTGGCCACACTCGAGCCGCGGGACCGTGCTCTTGACGAGCGGGGGCGGATGTTTGGGCCGAATTCGGCTTCGGTGGCAAGAGTAATCTGGCCGGAGTATAAATTCCTCACGGTGACGACGTCTTGCGGCAGTAGTTGTTCGCGCGACAGCGGGCGCGGAGCGGGATCAGTAAATCCTGTCAATTCTTCGTCAGACGACGAGTCGCCGGACGAGTCGTCCGACATGTCGGAGTGATGAGGGGGCACTTAGCGTGCGAAGCGTCTCTGCCACGCTCGGCGATGCAGGGCCAGTCCGGGTGAGATCGCCGTAAAAACGACGAAGGCCCAGCTAACCCGATCAGCGCGAGCGCGAGTGAGACGCGGTGAACGCTTTTGTGCAGGTCTCCCGACTTGTCGCCGCTAGACTGCCGTTTGAACACAAACGGCTAGCCAGCAAGGCGGTGGGGGCCGGGGCGCAGGACTCTGCGCGTGGAGTGCGAAGCACGGGGGCGGCGGCGGCACGGTCGAACCCACGCTCGACGTCAATTGACGGAGTCGCAGGGGTCGGTCGGGCGGCCGCGCGTGGTAATACGGGCCGACTCACTACTCGCGGGGGGCGGGGGGCCTCGACGCACGCGGGCGGAGACTCAACCCGGCCTCGGAGTGAGCGAGACGACACGAAGTGATTTCGATGAGTATATGTGGGTGGATTTGTATGCTGCCGGGCAGCCAAATCAAAACAATAAATCTACCCTCGAAATGGTAGTTTTTTGTACGCGGCGCGGATCGCGGTGTCGGGGAGTCTCGACGCAGAGCGGAGACTCGACCCAAACACTGGAGACGCGGGACGAACAAATGTAGACTCGCGACGTGGGTGTCCGGAGGCAGACGTGTGCGCTCGACGGGTCCCAGGCGAGTTCTGACTAATGACTATACATAGAAGTATTCATTACCTAGTGTTGGTTACTTTAATTTAATTCTTCAAGTAAATGTTGACTTACAATTATAAGTAAGTAAGAAATAATATAGGGAAGATTGAATGATTAGTCATTTAACTGGCATTGGTTTTATTAAGGGGAAGTAAACGCTAAATCCAAATTTGAGTAGTATTTTTTAATTACTTTTAATACTAATTTCGCAAAAAGATAAAAACATTTCACAACCCTTTAAACATCTGCATGTGTAAAACACTATGTAATCTCTCGAAAGGAAGGAAAATAATTGAGAATCAATCGAGCTTACCTGTTAAGTGAAGATTGATGATAATTATTTGAACTTCCTTGAAGAGAGATTACATAGTGACTCAATCCCTCCCTCCCCCTACCCTGAATACAATAAGTATTTTTAATATTTCATTAAGCAATAGTGGGACTGTTTTAATAATAACTCTAACTTTTATGGGTATAAGTACATACAATACATGTACATGTAATAATTATTACATTACTAAGGTTGCCATAGGTTGTGAAATGGGGACTTTAAACTTGAATGGCGGAAAGGATAGGGTTACCAGACTATGAAAAAAAAAAAAAACTTTAAAATAGTGTGAAAAGTGACCACAGGATCGCAGTGCTGCATGTGTAAAACACTATGTAATCTCTCTCCAAGGAAGTTCAAATAATTATCATCAATCTTCACTTAACAGGTAAGCTCGATTGATTCTCAATTTCATAAGTGTATCCCATCAGCTAGTTATAAAGAAATGCAGTACAGATTTTAATACAAAAACTTTGATACCGCCAAGAGGTTGTTAACTATCAACTAGCTTTTTAGCTAAGTTACATATTTGCAAGTCTTTAACTCAATTTGAGTAAACATGTAAGAATTGTGTGTGACTCAAAGCATCAGTATCTAATCTCCACGGAATTCGTTTCCGAAAGAAATTAACGGTGGTCCGCCATTGTTCTTTTGCACACATTCTTCGCAGTCATTATCATTAAGAGTCCGCACCACGTCAGCTCTAAACGAAGTCCCCCGCCCCCCGCCATCAAGTTACCCCGTCTCATTTGCTTTCCTGCACGCATCAAGTGCTTCACACACGGAGGTATAATATATGTACATTACATCTCGGGTTTACAAAGATGCCAAAATTTACATATAGCTGTCGTGTGTGGTCCCCTGACGACTTCTATGGAGAGATTTCAGATCAATCTAGAGAGTAAGATGGCGCACGGCGTATGATTTAGGTAAAGCTAAAAACTATCCAAAAACTACGCTACTGTGGTATATGCACAAAACACGCACACATTGACGCAAAAAAACTACGCTACCCGCTTGGTCATTCTTACCTCGACATTATGTGCATTGGTTTATGGTATAATTTCGTGTACGTAAATATACATAGTGCATTATAAAAGTGTGGCCAGGACTACATTTTGAGATTCTTATTAAAAACTGTGCATTTATTTTACAAGTCAATTTTGAAAAAGCCGTAACATTAAACTCTTAAAAATATGTGCAGTTTTAGAATATTAAATCTACTAAGGTTGTATATTGGAACGGAAATGGCTATGGTAAAGTTTGGGAATAATTTTTTTTTTGTGCAATTGTAAATGTTTTTCATGGCAACATTACCACGCGCACACGTTTAAAAAGAAGTGGTTTCAGCGAGATATAACGCAGTGTTCCATCTTTTCCTCTAGGTTGATCTGAGGGAGAGATGTATTCAAATGTATTGAAATAAATCGTGCTATAATATACATTTTGACATTATAGCTGCCGTGTGTGAAGCGTTTCACTCATAGCCTACCGCGAGCGATCTCGCGCGCAAAAAGCAAGCAATTTAGAAACGTAAATACCTAACTTACCTATGTTTTTTGCGTAGTTTCACATGACGTGACCTAAAAATACTAAATACCTACGCTTAGGTAAGCAATAAAATAAGTAGATTTTAATTTATAATAAGTAGGTAACTCAATTACTAAAAGTGCACGTAATGCACCCAGGTGATTAAACTCAGGTGAATTAAGGATTCTAGGAGAATCTTTTGATTATCTAGTCCTATTGTACTTCCTACTATCCTACTCCTACTAATATTATAAACGCGAAAGTTTGTAAGAATGAATGGATGGATGGATGGATGTTTGTTACTGTTTCACGCCAGAACGGCTCAACAGATCTGGATTAAATTTGGCACAGATATAGATTGTAGTCTAGAATAGCACATAGGATACTTTTTAACCGCGAGTGAAACCGCGGGGCGCAGCTTGTATTTTATAAATATACGAAAGTTTCTGTGTTTGTTACTTTTTCACGCTGAAACGGATGGACGGGTTTAAATGAAATTGAGAACGGAGATAGCTCATGGCTTGGATTAACACATATGCCAATATCCCCAACACCGCGGGACTCAGTAAATAGTTAATTATTATTCTCAGGGAATCTTTGTAATTCTAAACAATTTAACTGCTTGCGATATACAGCGTGTTACAAAAACCGTGCTAAATTATTTAAAGGCATGTTTGTACACACACGTACACAGTATTCTTGACAAATACGAATAAAAATACACGTTCAAAATAGCAAGAGTTATGGTTAGTTTAAGAACGTAAGAAAAAAGGAAAAATTTACGAAAATGTTAACAAATCTTTTTTTTTTGTGAATGACTAATGCTGTTGGCCACTGAGGCCTCTACAGCGTACCGGACGTAAGGCAAGCGCGGAGGGCGCAGGACCTTAATAGACTTTAGTTATTTCAAGCTAAGGGCGACTGGCACAAGGGCACCACTAAGGTACGGACCTCGGCTTGGACCGTCGCCGGGAGGGGGAGTCGATTTGCCCAGGCAACCCAGAGGGGGTTTGCGCTTGAGCCCTATTAGGTTTAGTCAAATCTGTGTCATATGTTGGCGGCTTTTATTCTAAGAAAGTAGCGGCACAACGCGAATAGTTTACAAATAGAACCGACGCGATTAGTGCCTGCGTTCATGCTTTTAGGAGCGCGATGTGTGTTCAACATTTTTAGAGTCGATATGTAATTTAAACTAGCATAATTGCATCCTCCAGTCGATACTGGATGCGCACCTGGCGAATATAATAGAGTTTTTGTAACACCCTGTATAAAGGCAGAATGCTAAATCTAAACGAGCTAAAAGTATTGATGTCCTTGTCTAATACGCAGCAATAACAAAGACAGGTATATTTCGCTTGTTAAGGTTTAGCAATTTAGCTCTCTGAATAGGGCCTATATTTATGTCCCCTAAATCTTCCTAAGAATAAAGAATAAAAATAATTTATTTACAAACAACAGAATTAACTTATACACAGTTTACAAAATATATTAAACAGATAAAAGTGTTTGGCAATAGGAGTAAGCTCAGCGTTACTGTCTTATTTTCTTTGTTTACCAAATAAGTAGCTGTTTGTCAAATAGTAACCTACTTTTTCACGTCACCCAATACCTGTTAAAAAGATTCACCATTTACCGTAATGTACAACATACAGAAGGTCCAATTGGCACGTGGAGAGGCGGAAAAGTGCCATTCTTTTTCCGTATGAATAAAACATTGTTTGCACGCTTCATGTAATCTGAAACACCTAGGAATGTCACTTTATTAATTCAGAATATCTTTCAATTCAGTTTATCATCTTTATTAGAATAATGTGTGACTTATATTCGCTTTTAAACGTCAAACAAAACCGCATGAACTTTAACTAATATTATAAAGGCGAAAGTTTGTGAGTGTGTATGTTTATTACTTCTTCACGCTCAAACGGCTGGACCAATTTGAATGAAATTTGGTATGGAGGTAGGTGACACCCTAGATTTACACATAGGCTTTTTAACCGCGGGTAAAACCGCAGGGCACAACTAGTCTCTACATAAAACAAAGTCTTAAATTTTCGCGTCTGTCTGTCTGTCTGCATATCCGCTAACTAAACCACGCAATGAAGTTTGATTAGATTCACCGTTAGTTAGATAATATTACATGGAAGGTTTATAGCATGATCCAGAAAAACAAGATCTAGCATTCAGCAAACACATAATGACGTCATCGTCATCCGTCTCTTTCGATCTTGTTGTAAATGACTTATTTCGGTCTTGCTTTAGCATCGATTGACGTCACTACGTGTTTCTGAATGCTATACCTGGCGGAGTATTTATTATTATACCATGGTTTATAGTTAGCGGGCGAAACCTAGGCAGGTCGCTAGTACTAACTAATACTCCATAATATTAAATTCATAGTCTATTTTCAGATAAAAAGCAGTTTAATATAAAAAAATGTTTACCAAAAAAATGTTAGTAATTCGCGAACAAGATCAAAATAATAGTTAATCGAATCAGATGTTACTTTACGATAGTTCATATCTAAAAGTGTTTTTTTTTTTTTGCAAATTTGTAGTCGTTTTACTTAATACACTAGAAATTTGTTGAAAAGACACATGAAGATTATTGGGGGCTGAGCTACCCACGTCCGTAGGAGTGTACTCTATTCCGATTCCCTACACGTGGTCTCCGGGTAGTGCTAACCGGGTAGCAAACTCTGGTGGGAGGCTTCGGCCGTGGCTAGTTACCACCCACCGGACCAAGCCATGCCGTAAAATGACCTTGTCGTGTTTCGGGATGTAGTCCGGTGTAACCGTTCCGAAGACGGGTCTAAGCAGTAGCGCACTTGTAGCGCCTTACTCAACTACCGTCTTTGTACTTCTTCACTCTACAAAAATTCACTCTACAAAGGTCGTCGTGCTCCATCTTAGACCACACCGTCGCTTAACATCAGACGAGTTGGTGGTCAAACGCCGACCTATTCTACATAAAAAAAAAAAAAAAAAAAGATTATCTACTTACTTAAAGCGGAATCTTGATATTACATAACCAATCTGTGACAGACTAAAGTTGTCTTTAATTTAATTTCGTATTCAAAAAGCCTAAACTGCATCGTAATTTTATTCTTTCAACACTTTTTTGCAAGGCAAGGTTTTGCTACATACCTACCTACATAATCAATGTACTTAACTAGTATCACAGAATAAATAATATAGTTGTATGTATCAAAGCACCTATATGTATTGTATACACATATACATCACTACATCATTATATACGAGTATAGTTTATGACATATAATGATTAATTAATTAACTAATATTATAAATGCGGAAGTGAGTTTGTTCGTTTGTTTGTTTGTAACGCTTTCACGCCCTAACCAATCAACCGATCATCATGAAATTTTGCATACACTTGTCTGAGATACAGAAAAGGAAATAGGGTACTTTTTATCCCGAAAAATAAACGTTTTCTGTGGGACCGCGGGTGAAACAGCTAGTATGACATGTTTCTATTTATTGGCGAATGTTTCATGCAAATATCGCAACATTGCATTTATTATGTTACCGACAGAATAAACAATAGTAGCTGCAATGTACCTGTTGCTCACTTTTATTATTTTACTTTATGTTATCCTTATTGAGTAAGCCAACGGAAATGCAATAACAATGAAAAATAATACAGGGTGTCGATGAAAAACTTATATTTTGAAATGTGTGTTTTTTTTTTTAATGAAAACGATTCGAAATGTAAATGACGTCTAATTACTAGACCCCCAAAGGAAAGAAAAGTTGTTCAGGTGAATGTTACGTTTATTTGTTTCGTCTTATCACTTGAAATATTTATATTTAAATATTATAATTTACTGAACTAATTACAATTTACTCACCAAATATGCCCTAAAATCATTTCCTTACTAATGATTTGTCTAGGATAACCAGTTCCTTGAAGGCTTGACCTATCTCGTGTTGTGTGGTTTCGTTGATTTCGTTTTTTATTCGAAGTATCACAGGCTACACGGGTACAGGACAATCGAGGTTAATACCGTGACTTCCCTTGGCACAGCTACTTGGCACAACCACGTGTGCCAAAGTGAAATATATTTTCTATATGACTCAACCAAGGGTTCCAGTTGTCCCTTTGAGAACTGCTATTCCCTTAATTACAACCAACTGTGCCAAAGAATACAAGTGCAGGACCTATTTAGCGAGTCTACCTTATTTGCCGAGTGTATTTTCTATCGAGCGAATTATTACAAATCGTTTTTAATTTTTACAACACACTAGATAATTTATGTTTTATTTTAATAATACGAAAATTATCTATTTAATGTTTTTTGGCTTGTCTAATCTTATCATTCTCTTTTTCAGATTCAAAA
This sequence comes from Peribatodes rhomboidaria, assembly GCA_911728515.1. Taxonomy (NCBI): domain Eukaryota; kingdom Metazoa; phylum Arthropoda; class Insecta; order Lepidoptera; family Geometridae; genus Peribatodes; species Peribatodes rhomboidaria. Next base: position 9,782,216 of record OU452190.1, read on the forward strand.
TGGCGCGACTAGCAGTAACGCTTGCAATCATCTGTTCCCTCTCCCTTCCGACTTTAAATGCGCAGGCAGATAACCCTTTACTGGACCTGGCGTCGTCTTTCCTCCAGAATATGGGGGATGGGGGGAACGCCAATGGAATGGCTGCTATAGGCAGCATAGTTGGATCGCTGATGCAGGGGGACGGAGCGAGGAACCTTGGCTCGCTGTTTGCACAAGGGGGAGCGGAGGATACCGGGGATGTCTTGTCAGGTAAGATTGTTATATTAATAGCTGAGTTGGTACTTCAAAAATCTTTTGGAGAAAGTATGCCTAGCTTAAAGAATTTGTTATATCACATTGCATGGCCAATTTGAGTATACTTAGGTACATTTTTAAACTTCTATAAGTACTAATATTATAAAGAGTAAATCAGACAAGTAAATCGTCAGATGGTCCAAAGTTCAACTTTCAATTGATAATAGTAGGAATATCATCATTGGCTGACTGTTAGAAACTTAATAGGGGTTTCTACATGCATACAAAGCACCTACTTACTGGGAAACAGCTATTCGAACAAGCATTCATTGGAATATAAACGATAAATTATGTAGGTACCTACTTTCTTTATCAATTTATTTATCAAAATTACTGTGTTGCTTCAAGGTCTCGGCAGCCTTCTCGGCGGTCAAGATGGCAAAATAGATCCCGCTATGATAGGATCCATGGTGTCGATGTTTGCCCAAAACATGGCATCAACAGAAGCGCCTAAACGTCAGAAACGAGAAGAAAAGAAAAACGACTTCGACCTTAACAGCATGCTCAATCTTGCTTCTGGACTGCTAGCGAACAAAGACGCAGCAGGATTCCTCCCAGTCATCATGAACGCCATTACGTCTCTATCCAACACTGAGTCAGAAAAGATTGCCCACGACCATAAAGACCATGCTTCTTTCCTACCACCATTCCTAGAAAAAGCTCACTTATACTGGGACTTATTCATCAACTCAGACCTCGGGAAGACCGTGTGGGAGAAGTCAGGGCTAAAGAGAGCGTTGAAGGTCTTTACTGGCCCAGATGGCAAGGTCAGCTTTGAAGTTATGTTGACTAATTTTGAGAACCACGCATTCAGAAGACACTGGATCAAGGCAGCGGCTAAATATTTGACTGACATCGTGGTGCATGTTGCGAAACCGGATGTTTATCAAAAGTAAGTTTTTACCGATATTTGTACTTTTTTTTAATTTACAAATTTCAGGTACGATCACAGCTTGTCGCTGCTCGCCTATTGTTGCTTCTGGCTACTGCTATGTTTAAGGTTGTGTATGCACCAGAGATATGCGAGGATGAGCGGTGAACGAGCAGAACATCGTACTGGTCAGCTTCCTGGTTCAGCTCTGGTGACCACCACAACTCGTAATGTTCTTTTACAATGTTTCGACTTTATACCTTCTGCCTTCCACAGGTACCTCTCTTCAGCTCAGTACGTGATCAACAGTTTCCTGGACACGCAAGGTCTTCCTAAGAGCACACACTTCAATGTTAAGAACCCAGAGAAGTCCATCACAGTGCTTACCAACTACGTGCTGAAGAAATACATGGATATAGACACAGATGTTTCTGAATATGTGAAACCAGCTGTTGAATACTTAAAGGTACTTATTTGAATATGTTTGCACAGTAAATAGTAGCCGACCGACCCAAATGTCACTATTTGTCGATATGTTCCATACCCAATTTTGAATTTTAATATGTAGTTGGTTTAGGCCAATAATACCCTCAATTTTTTATCGCAGCGCATTTTTAATCAATGTCTGTTCTGAGCGATTTCCGAAGCCAACTCGACTCCTATTCACTACATAAAGCATAGCTACGCCCATGGAAGTATGCTAAATAACCAGCTGACAGTTGGTTTATATTTTGAAACTTTCCCACAAAAACTATACCTAAACATATAAAATACCATAGAATGCTGACTGCTGCAACACAGATAACGCTAAAGAAGCTAAGATGGTTTCCATTTTCTTAAAATTACTGTAACAATAAATTTTTTGAATTTGTGATTCCAGCAAACACTTAAACTGGCTGAGAAGACAACCAAATCGATATCATCGAAGGCCGACTACAGTAAGGTAGCCGACCGACTGACCGACACCCTCAACCTGGAGATCATCGAGCCCGTGCTGCGCGTGTACCGCGCCTACAGACACTCAGTGCGCGCGCCGCACTGCCAGGAACACCTCATGTGCCTCGTCAACAGACATCCCGACCAGGGGAAACCTGGTGAGTGTACCTACACAATAAACTGACTTTCACAATTGTCATTCACAATTAACTGACACTCAACCTGGATATCATTGAACCCGTGCTGCGCGTGTGCCACGCTTATAGACACTTGATGCGCTCCCCAATAGGATTCCCTGTGTCAAGGATTCCATGGAACACACATAAGGACCTGAACAATAAACTAGCGTTCATGATAAGGTTACATTCATAATAAACAGGTGTATTCACAATCAACTCACATTCACGATTTCCTTACATTTACAGTTACCTGACATGTACAATAAACCGATATTTAATTAGTACGGATAACTAATTCTAATTTTAGTTGCAGGAAACAACAGCTTATTTATGTATATCATTAAAAGCCTCAGACTAAGGAAAAAGATTCAATGTTCAAAGTTAATGTCATCACACTGAACTTGCGGAAAATATTGCTTTAACTTAAGGAATTCAGAATAAACATGGCATTTTATCGGTATTAAAAGGGTATTCTAAGTTATTTTAAGAATTCAGTTCAGTTTTAATTTATTTAATTAAAAATGAAATTTACCTACATAAACCAATCATTATATCTTTTATAGCACGATTGTGTGGAGGACTGACTCGTGTGTAATCCCGATCATTTTCTATGTTTGTCAAATTTTTACGGAAATATGCGGTTTTTTACTATTATTTGTCAACTTACCCCCGAATAAGGTTCGGAAATAGGCGGTTCGATTTGAAGTCGTCTGTTTAAATGTCCAAGCTCGCGAACCCGAGGTCTGACAGTTTAGTCCCCTTGATCGCACGACTAAGGGTTAATTTTCCTGTTAGTCCTATCAGAGAAGCGAACCACGAGCACTCTTAACCATTGTTTAAGATCATCGCCGATTGTGAGAGGCTTTAGACTTGTAACTTAGTAAAACATTTCTGTTTTACTAAGTTACAAGACTTCAACAATACTACGAAACAAACACACAGAAAATGAAATTAGAGTAGAAACACACGTACCAACGTACCTCTACCTTCCTACTTGGAATAAACGGGCCATATTCTAAGCCAAGGGTTCCCAAACTTATTTTGTCTACTGCCCACTTTAAGAACAAAATATATTTTAGCGCCCCCATTTTTTCACCTACTTTAATTAAAACCACTAGGTAAGTATAACTTTAAATTAAATTAATTATTGTGAGCTATTTTAGCGGAAAGTTAAAACGAGACTTTTACTATAACCCACAAGAATTAATTTGAGACCTGAGCGCAGCAGGTAGTACACAATGCCTCCATTTTTTTTCCGGGTCTCTTATTGCCCCATTTTAGGCCTGCAGCGCCCATATGGGGGCGTTATCGCCCACTTTGGGAACCCCTGTTCTAAGCCTATCTATTTACATATCGAATCCATAGAAAATTGAATTTGAAATGAAATTCGATAATACCTACAACAAATATTGGAGGTCTTCTGTATTAAAGTTAGGTTATCACGTGTGCTACCCACATATTGATAAACATCACTATGAGGTCTCACAGTGCGCTCGAACGCATGTACAGAAAATGTATGACAGCTGTCATGTCAATAATTATACTGAGAAAGGTTGCAGTTAGCATTAAATTTGCTTACTTAAGTAGTACTTAGATGTAGAGGTATATTCGCAACTAGCCACACTCAGCTGTCAGTATTACTCGTTGGGATTTTTTCCTTACCGGTCACACTGTAAAACTAAGTGTGACTCGTTGAGAATCATTCTCGAAATTGAAGTACTAGCATTCATTCGCACATACAAACAGACGCATGTACGCGGCGAAACTTTAAGTGTTCCTAAGTTTGCTTTGAAACCTCTGAAAGATTTGCGAGTCGCGAATATTAGTAAGATAGATACCTACCTAGGTAGATAAACACTTTATTGTTCACATCACAAATAACAAAACAACACGAGAAAAATTATAATAAAACTTATTAAATAGTGTAACAACTGGCGGCCTTATCACTAAAAGCGATCTCTTCCGTGGGAATCGATTGGCAAAAGTCCCGACGAGTCACAAACTCTACCTAACGGGTTTTATGGGACTTGTTCGTAACTACCAATGTAGATTTGAATGACCTTGAATCAACCTACAACCTTGTTACATAAAAGATGGCGTGACAACCGTTCATTAAATACAGAAAACCCTAGCATTATTTTATTTAAAATATAGTCCTATGAAGTACCTAGATTGGATCTAGGTAACCTAAGCATATCCGGTCATGCCGTACCTATCATTTGATCTACCTATATTATTGTGTCATGTGATACAACAATAGAATACAAAAAGTGTTTATTGACACCAAATACAAAATAAATCTAAACTAAACACTCAAAAACAGGCGCAATGGGCGGTCTTATCGCTTAAGAGCGATCTCTTCCAGACAACCTTTGGATGGAATAAAAACATTATGATTAAGCATGGACGGTGGTGTGTGCTAAAAAAAATTAAGGTTAATAAATTATTGAATGCACTTACAAATTTGAGAATTATAATAAATTATGTTCTATGATACATGTGATTCATGTTTCTAGGTATTATGTAGCCTATAGGTAAAGGTAGTTCGGTAATAAATTGAGCTGGGATTGAATGAACCTAAGCTCTTCGTGCCACACGCGACAAGCTTCAATACAATTAACTTGATTTGCTCAAACCCGTGTGCGTTGTGCTAAAGGTGAAGTTTGACAGCTTTTTTAATATAAATGGCAACTTTAAGTGAGTCATAAATAAAAACCACAGGTACTTAATAGGGAGTATTCTGTGGTACCTATATAAATTGTCCAGCTACGCCCCGCGGTGTCACCCGTGGTTAAAAAGTAGCCCATGTGCTATTTCAGATTATAATCTATCTTTGTGCTAAATTTCATTAAGATCCGTTCAACCATACTGGCGTGCTTGAGTAACAAACATCCATGCATTGGCATGACATGGCATGTACAATTAAATGAACTACGAGTATATCTCCGCCCCTATGTTCTTGGTTTTTTCAAAAAACGTCCTCAAGAGTCCTGAAAGCTAAAAAGAGAGCTATGAAAAATATCCGCATTTGTTAAGGTTCACTTAAGACTGATTTATTTAATAGATAGACAAAGAAAATCAAAAATCACTTTACATAGGGAGGTTGTCTACATCATTAGCTTTTAAACTAATCCATGACACAAGAGACATTTTTAGTTATAAAAGACTGATTAGAGAAGTGTAGTCATAAAAAATATTGAAATTGACCTTTGTCACTCTATAGATCTATAACTTAGAGGCTCGTCAGTATCTTTACTTGCTCTCTTTGCTCGTCGTCTTCTAGACGAAATGGCAATAGGAAACCTTTAACCAATGCGAAGTTAGTCTAAAGTGGTCGCCGGACCCTTAAACCAATGTGAGGCCGAGACATTAAGGGAAACCCAAAAAACCCCAAGACAAAATACTACCTATACGTGACTGCAAAAATACTACCTATAACGTGACTGCAAAAATACTACCTATACGTGACTGCAAAAATACTACCTATACGTGACTGCAAAAATACTACCTATACGTGACTGCAAAAATACTACCTATACGTGACTGCAAAAATACTACCTATACGTGACTGCAAAAATACTACCTATACGTGACTGCAAAAATACTACCTATAACGTGACTGCAAAAATACTACCTATAACGTGACTGCAAAAATACTACATATACGTGACTGCAAAAATACTACCTATACGTGACTGCAAAAATACTACCTATACGTGACTGCAAAAAACCCATCAAATTAAAAAATACATCCAGTGATTACACTAAACTAACTTATTTTCTAAGGTCAGTTAAAAAACGGTTTTAAATTCTGTGTTTTATTTTCAGGTCTCCCCGGTTTCAAGGCTGGCTTGACCAGACTGAGCAGTCTGGTCGCATCTGCCGCTCTCAGCTTCCAAAATGGACGGCCCTTCTGGGATCTGTACAACGCTATCCAGAACGACGTTAACTGCGAGGTAAAATAACTATTACTAAATAAAAAGTGGCTCTGCGACCTGAGACGTCGAGAGTTTGTCTGTATACAGCGTTTGCAAAATGGCTGAAATAGTTTTTGAAGTTATACTTCTTTTGGCGCGATAGAGAAAAATGATGAGAGTGAATTTTTACGATGCGCGCGCACACCGACACCTAAATTCTACATCGTGAAGTTAGTTCTAGGTGGCATGAAAATTGATAACTATGTTCAAGTTGTATATTCTAGTATTTTTATATTTAGAACACGTGTTTCGTAAGAGTACAATTAAACAGTGAATAAATAAATATTAATTTGTTGTTTTTATTAAATCAATTTCATATACTACGGTCATAGTATTTAATTATTTTTTTTAATATTTATCGTTAATCACTACTGCATTTTAGTTATTTTTTTTCCATACGCCAAAGAAGTATAACTTCTAACGCGTGTGCATAAGTACACAGACTCTTTTTTTTTATGTGATTCACCCCCTTTGTGTCTGTCATTTTGAAAAATTACCTAAAACTGAATCGACAAACAATACATCACCATGTCAGGCCGAAAAACGTCCACTGCTGGACAAATGTCTACCCCAATAATGTCGGGAATGCCATAGAACACTCAAAGACATGGACGACTAACACCAAGACCCAGAACAGATATTTAATTAATCTTTCAAATGTCTACCCAGCCGGGAATTGAAACCAGAAACCGTTGCTTATAAAGCAGTCGAATTCGGACTCGGCTAAAAAGGTTGTCGAGTCACTATCCGCAACTTATTTAGATAAGACTTACGATACTACCACTATCAATGTCTCTCTGATAGCAAAGTTATACTTACCCGTCTACTGGGAACAGGAGAAAACGTCATGCCCATTCTGCAATACTGCACATTCAATCTTACATTCAATAGTGAGTAATAGAAGAAAAAAATCCGTACCTCACCACGGTGCCAATGTGAGGGCAGATCACAGAACAGATATCCAGTAGAAGTACCTATAACAAGTAGGCGGGTAGCTCATTGTTTACATTTGTAATTTTTTACATAACTAACTGCGCCCCGCGGTTTCACCCGCGGTTTAAAAGTATCCTATGTGCTATTCTAGACTATAATCTATCTCTGTGCCAAATGTCATCCAGATCTGTTCAGCCGTTCTGGCGTGAAAGAGTAACAAACATCCATCCATCCATACATACAAACTTTCGCGTTTATAATTTTAGTAGGATGGTAGGATTAGAGTTCCAGCCTTATACTGTTGGACTAAGGTTGAATTTCGTAAGTTTAGAATAGTAAGTCAGTCAGCCAATAACATGCATTGTTTCAATGTATTACAAATATGACAATACCACGTTTGTGTGCAAATGTGTTACGGTGGTTTTCCTAATGAACTCCGGCTATGCGCCTTCTACTGGATATCTGTTCTGTGGAGCAGGTCACACGCGTACGATATGTTATCGCTTCAAATACCTTTGGATGAGAGGATAAATCTGTCATGTCGTCTTTTTGCCTAGGTACCTACTCCAAGATTGGTAAGAATTGCAATTTAGGTATATCGCATTATATAAAAACAAAATCAAACAGAATCTTTTTTATAAAAATCCTCCTTCCTAAACCTGACGCATAAAGAAAAAAAAACCCGTAAATTCTATAATTAAAGGTCCGGTTTAATTTCAGGCGGCGTACCCTGCAGACTGCTCTTCCTTCCACGAGCATGAGCTAAAAGTAACGACCGAGGTGTACCATAGCGAGCTGTAAACCTTATTATTAAATTTAAAAATCTCAGATGAAACCTTTTTGGTAACCGCCTTGGTTATTAGAGTTTCTTTGCGGCCAGTTGTTTGCTACTCTTTCAGTTTTTTATGCTTTTTTTTCGTTTCTTTGTGGCCAGTTTAGCGGTCTTTTTTTAAATTAAGTAAATGATTTATTTTATTTATTGAATGAGTTTTATTCAAGTACAGCATTTAAATATTTTAAACAAAGTTTATAAAATAACAGAAAAGAAGTGTTTCAATCAATGTATTAATATTTCTTTTTTTTTTAAATAGTTTAAGTACTTTCCAGAAAAAAATTAAGGGCTATTAAAAAAGGTTTCGTCTACATTTAAATATTTTAAGTTTTACCATAAATAATATTTACGTTAACATGTAATAATAATTATTCTGTATTAATGCCGTGATACAATAATATATTTCTTAGATTAATTATTTTTAAATTGACTACTTAAATACTTTACTTATAAAATAGGTAGTACTGAATTCCTAGAAAAAGAAAAAAGAAAGTCCGTCCTTGAAATACTTAGATAATTTATTGACTTAATTTTTTTAATTTATTAATGTGCATAATAGTTTAAAATTATATAAATAATAATGCATTTAGTAAGATGCAGTTGTTACAATATACACATGGTTAGATTATTTTTTGTTTTGCTGGACATATTGGTGCTAAAATATTATAATATTATGACATTAATTGCGACCAATTTCTGTAGGTGGCCAAATGAGTTAACTATAGGAGACTTGTCATTTTTGTTCAGAAAATACAATGGTCGCGCCAATATTTAAACGTACAGTAAAATTGGTCACACTGTATTTTTAATTTCTCTTATTTAAGATCGCTGAAAGGAAATTATAAATGTTCTTTAGTTTCTACGAAATCCTGACGCCCTATTTTTGTACGCGAGATATAATCTTGGTCTTTGTCACTCTCGTTTGAAAAGTCTTAGGAGTGAGAGTGACTAAGATCTAAGATAAAACTCACTCGTCAGAAGTAGTCAGAATGTTTGAGTTTGTATATTTCAACTTTCAACATTCTCTTCCTTTTTTTTTTTTTTGTGAACTTTTTTTTCATCTTTTTGTTATCGTTCCGTTCTTTGTATTGTAAGCATGCTGACATGTGACTAGTTGCTAATTTGGACGTTTTGAAGTACATTTATTTAATTTTGTAATAAGTACTTACATATTTCAGTTTTAAAAACCAAAAAACATGTTTTTTTATTATTTCTTTCTTTACCTTTTTTTTGTTTAAAAATCTGTCAAATTACTTTTTAACATAGAGCTTTTGTTTTCGAACTAATCAGCTTTCAAAACGATCGATTGGGACAGCACAGTACGCGCTTTGCACAAAAAATACGTAGCACAATGAAAGCACAATTATCTGACGTCATGCAAAGAAAGGGTTCCGTCCGTACTTAAACTTACTGTATAAACTTCAATAAAATAAAACGAAAAATTTCATCGACTTTTATTTATCTTTATTTAAGTAATTGGAAGGATTACATAAATTTATTTTAAAAATAAGTACCTAGTCTATTTCAAAATAGCTAGTCACTTGAATCTGTCAGTAATACTGTTTAGGCGCGATGCAGTCATTTTTAATGATCACATAGGTGCGGTTCGATTTGTAACTACCGATTTTTTTCCATTTCAGTTACTCATCGTATATGATTTATTTCAGCAATAATTTACGTTTAATGTACCTGTCATAGGTGACTTGCTATTTAAAATAGACTAGTTTTAGTTGGTGTTAATTGTTGCATAAAATAATGACAGCTTCTTGCATAGATTAACAAACGCAAGGTAAATGTATTTCGGGTCAATACTCAAAAATGTCTAAACTAAGGCTGCGTTTCCACCAGTTCCCTTACCATGAGTTTTGACGATTAACGTTGACTTAATTCGTTTTCGTTTGTCTCCATACATTTAAATTAGTTCCTTAAGGAGCGGTTTTACTACGATTTTCCACCTGCACACACGTTTACTTAAGCCGCTTCATTTAGAGTTTAAAATCATATTCATTATTTAATGGTAAAATGAGATCAGAGCCTAGAATTACGATTCCTTGCCGTCTTTATTGGTATTCATCGTAATAAGAACACAAATAAGTATAAGTTAAACTTTATAGAACGAATCTAACTAAATAATAATTTTAAAAAACGTGCTGTAATCGATGAAAATTTAGAGAACCACGCTCCAACAGTTTTTTTAAGAAAATACTTTTTGTGTTTTTTTTTTCCCATAATCAGAATGATTATCAAAATTCTACTCCGGTTGAACTGATTTTGGTCGTTTTTTCTATCAGCTGTATTTTTTTGCACCTGATCATCACAATTCATCATATCAAACTAGGCGCAAAAAAAACTTGTTTTCGTTGATTTCGTGATAAACCGGGCCTTAACGTTACCGCTAAGGGCGCATTATTGAAATGGAATATTATTGGGTTCATGGATTATTGGACTATGGAGACAAACGAAAACAAAAAGAGTTTATGTAACTATCAAAAACTCATGGTGAGGTAACTGAGATGTGCAAGGACGCGTAGCGAGGGATGTGTTTGTTAAGAATTAATAGAATCGTTACTCTGAGCGAGGCTAGGTAATTGAAGCGATTCTATTGGTTCTTAACAAACACATCTCTTGCTACGCATCCTCGTACATCTCTGGTGGAAACGCAGCTTAAACGTCCTTTTGTTCAGGACCCGTACCACGACATCTTATATCTATGACAGTTACGTTTTGTTTCCGACGCTGCGCGACCACGAATCGTATCGCCACACAATAAGGTTCATGATCGCGCTGCGTCGGAAACAAAACGTCAGATATGATGTCATACTTTTCAGAGCTCTACCCGAAATACTTTTTTTTTTCAATAACTAATTTAATAGGAACTATAAACAATACACAACCAAGTAAATCATAAGCTACATACGCACCAAGTTTTATCAAAATCAGACGAGCAGTTTCCGAAAAAACTGGCTAGTAGGATTCAATGGAATATGATACAATCTTGAGCGCTTGAAACCCGTCGCAATTTTTTCAAAATAAATAATAACTTATTAATAATACATAAGTGTAAATTATCATTAATAACCTAAATAATAATTATATTGTAACTGTGTGGGTATGGTGACTAGAATCGATCATCAAAGTGTCTTAAGATATTGGAAAAATACACATTTTAATAATATTTTATTAGTATACTCTTTTATCAACATTAATTCTAATAAATACTTATCATTATCTTTTTTAACCGACTTCAATGAGAGGCAAAATTCATTTGACTTTTTTTCCGGGATATCTTTGATTTTTATCCAATAAAAATCGTAGAAAAGATGGTCCGTTTCCATACATTATCTATCACACAAGCAAAGAAGTGCAGATATTTGAAAAACGCAAGTGACTTGACCAAAACTAGTATTATTTTTTTTCAACAACAACCTATTTAATTTTTTTTCTAAGTACCTAGTGGGGTTTCAAATGACACGGCTAATGCAGCCAATTAGGTTTCATGGATGTTATGTCCATTATTATCTATGAAAACTTGTTTGGATCAAAATTATATTTGTGCTGAACCCTTGTAATATTATTGTCAACAACTTGACCTATTTTTTTTTCATAACATTAATCAGTGATTTTAACCATCAGAATTGTTAAAACGTGAGAGTGAAGCAGAGCCTTAATTTAATAGCCTGGCCCTTAAACGACATTTTTCAACTAATTAATAGTTAATAAGGCCGCTAGTGTGTTATTAGCACATTTTTAGTATGTACCTAACACACTAACGAACACGAGTCTATTAAAAAATCCATTTTTTTACTACCTGTGTAGGTCAACTAAAATGACCCACGTCACTAATATCGACTTGCATTAAGTAAGTACATCATGATAATACATAAAACGTTACAAATCTATGTAAAAAAAAATTGCCCCCTCAGCACGCAATCTTGCAAAGCGGTTAAGGTCACGTAATCCCAAGAGATGTTCTAGAATATTCTAGATCCACTCGGCCAACGCCAGCATTTGGGGCCTTCTAGCATGCGCGCGCGACAAAATTCTTCTTCTTTTTTTGTCATGCAAGAACGTGACAAGGCTATGTGCATATATACGTGTCTCGATAGAAAGCACGAAATACCTTTGTCGGCTTTGCCACGTTTATGTCGCGTTGCGCATGCTGTATTTGTCGAAAATGACACATATTTTGACAGATTACTTTTGCTCGATAATTGCCTAGCCACGCCAAAAATGGCGATGATAGGTATCATCACCATTAAATACATAGAATTTAAAAAAAAACTATTTCCTAAAGTGGATATATTTTATCTCATAGCCATGCTGAGGGGGCTGGACGGATTACATTCCATTCAATACTATAATATTATACTATAAACTATGATTAATATATTATTCATTATAATGTTATAATAATTCAAGGTATCCTTGAACGAAAAAATAAAGATAGATGGACATGGCAATGAATAGCGGAGACACCAAAACGGCGGAAGCATAGGCAAGCTTAGGTTTGTGTGATTGGTCATGATTTGACGGTAGATCGGCTTATCAGCCAATCACAGCGTAGTAAGCCAATCTACCGTCTGCCGTCCAAAGGAGTAACGGATGTGCAAATGCTTAACTAACATGACATGTGCATACACATTGCTTTCAATTGCCGCCAGAATTACTTTCAAGATCAACAATTACACACTACACTTTCTATTTGACTATAGAATTCATTTGTGTGTGTATGAACTCCAAAACGGTTGGAGCATGTAATGCAACTCTCAGGCAATTTTCAGATCCGTTTTCTTTCCTGACAGGAGGGGTGCGAGGAGGGCGGGTGTACTTGCACCCTGCAGTTGGCGCTCATGTAAATACCTAGTTTACTTTGTAAGCACAAATCATGTATTGGAATACTGATGAGTTCTGTCTTTTCAAGAGGCTTTTAAATGCTCGGACACTGTAACCGAATATAATAAACACAGTGCAAGTATATTGTGTAGGAAGTGTATTTTATGTGCGATAGCTTTGAGTGCCTCAGTATACTTGTTCTTGGGGCGTCATCTATCTTGTTCTGGTTCTAAGAATCTCATTCTTTATTGAGAAAATCGTAATGGTGAAATTATTTCTTCACCGGAATATTCTTGCAAACCCATTCCATGCCTTCCTGAAAAATATAACAACATATTTATTTATTTATATAGTTTAAAACTAAAACACTCGCTTGAAATAACACGCGACATAAGCTAGTTTTTAACCGACTTCAAAAAAGGAGAAGGTTCTCAATTCGACTATATGTTTTTTTTTTTATGTTACGCGATTAAAATTATGCCAATTATGAATCTTTTAAATTATTCATTTTTTTTGTTTGGTACATCATACTTTAGAGGTGGTCCCATTTAAATTATATCACAATTGGTCAGTCGGTTATTAAAAAAAAACAGTAAAACTCTAAAAAGTTTACAAAATCCCATTTGGATGACGAAAAGTCAGTTTTCAAGCTTCGCTTTTTCATATCATGGGCTGACCTATGTACTTCTATTTTTACTACAAAACGAAATTAAATTTTAAACCACGAGATGGCTAAAGTCGCTAACTAACGAAGAAACGAAGAACATAAAAGAAGAGATAAAATAAAAAATAATAAATCTCAAATAAAAATTACTTCTTATACATGGTTATTTGTAACTTACCAGAAACCTCTTAAGGGTTCATTGTACTCATCAATATGAACAATTTTTACTGCGAACTCAGAAATCTCGAAAAAAAAATCAGCTGTTCCATACATTTTGTCTCAGGTGATTGAACTTTTTGTATGGAACAGCTGTTTTTTTTTCGCGATTACAGGATTGGCTTCATAGTAAAAGTAGTTCGTACTGATGAGTACAATGAACCCTTAAGAGGTTTTTGATTAGGTACAAATAACCCTGTAAATAAAAATAACTTATAATACCATTTACATACCCTCTTAAATCCATTCATGCGCAGTAACACATACACATTCAAAAACACACATGTGGGCATCGATATATATGTACTACGTACTAGATTTCATCATCAAAAACAAACACTCATCATCTTTCATCCACTCCAGTGCACGGCATCCTAGCACCTTGTGGTCGCTGTACGCCCAAACACAGGCGGAAAGCCCGGTTTGGCAACATTTAACCTAGTAAGCCTTAAAATTAGATGAGATTTTATTTAATTTGTTTTTTTTTTAATAATAATATTTATCTTTTTTTTTTAACTCACTACTGTCTTGCCAATGAAGTTTTGGTAATTTTAATTGTTGGAACAGGGAATTTGGTTTTCCTCGATACAGAGTGCCTAGTGAGGAAACTAAAAGACAAGTTTTGTAAATGATTAGTCACATCATGCAAAACTCACACTTTTATATTTACTTAAGCCTTATGATTTTATGATGTGGGAATTACGTACGGATATTATTATTATACCTACTTCAATGTTGTATTTTTTGCAGGAATACAACTTTTTTCACTTTTTATCTAAGTATTACCATGGGATGGAGCTAGTACAGTGTATAAGCAATTGAGTGTACCTTAACACCGGTGCCTTCGGTAGCGACGCAGCCCTGAATCTGCCAAGTTCGGTCCCTGATGAGATGCAATCCTAGGTGCTGGGCCACCTCGCTGGCAGGGAGTGCTGTGGAGAGTCCAGGTTGTTCAAATATCCAACTTTGATACAGAATCTCTCACTATAGACTTTCTTAAACAAGATTTCTAAATTTACCAACAACCTGCCCAGATTTCAGTTTATCTGATACATATATGGTAGTGGTGGTAGTATCTGGTTATTCTCAAACTTTACAGGATAACTTGAAGGGCTAATCTGAAGATTGCCCGTAAATTTCTTTAAAATCACGGTTTTTGGGCCCATAGGGAACATCTAAACACATTGATTTTTATAAAGCTGCCTGCAGATTTACCTGAATCTTTCTAATTTTCGTCTAACTTTGTGATGTATGTGTTTTTACATTTGTCATCGAGCAAAAGCTAGCCGTGGCTATGCATTGGTAGCATGGCTTCCAATGCATAGATCATTACAAATCATCCATTAATCATATTCAATTCTTTTGGAAGGCAATCCTATTACACAGCTCTGACAAAATTGTGCTCATTAGCAGAAGTTAGCTTGATATGTCTAATAAATAATAAGTATCAGTCTGTGTACAACAAAGTCAAAGTCAAAATGTTTTTATTTAATTGGGTATCAAAAATACACTCATGAATGAGACACACAAACCACATGCAATCCATCTCACCTAATATGAGTTCAGGGCTCACAACTTATATCTTGCATATCTTAAATCTTAAGCATGTGTCATACACTTCCTTTTTTGTTTTTAATCTTTTTATGTACACTTAATCTAATGTTTAATAAATATTTCCTTTACTTTACTGTACTTTACCTGTAGCCAAGTCCTGCTTGTTGGCGTACGCTAGCAATGGGACGCCGCGCAGCTTCTCGTCCTGCAGCAGCTCCGTCAGTTCTAGGCTGGTCTCCTCCAAGCGCTGGTGATCGGAGCAGTCTACTACATAAATCTGGAAATTAATAATTAGGAAATTAAATGTCAATTATATGGACATGTTTGGGTCACGCCTGATAATCTTTGTCCCAAAAGTACTCAGTGGATGCCAGATCGAAATAAAATGTGAGATGGACCAAGCAAGGTGGGACAACCTCAACAAGGACATTTTACAACAATTTATGTAGAATAGGTCGGCGTTTGACCATCAACTCGCCTGATGTTAAGCGACATTGTGGTCTAAGATGGAGCACGACGACCTATAAGGTACTTATTCACTCTAGCCTTGAAATTCTGTAGAGTGAAGAAGTACAAAGACGGCAGTTGAGTGAGGCGCTACAAGTGCGCCACTGCTCAGACCCGTCTTCAGACAACATTAGGACATCACAGGCTCATACTATAATATTAATTAATTTAGGGGGATCAACTCAACTCGATCCCTCCAGCAGGGATTATAAACCAATGCCATGCATGCAATCAATAGCAACCCATTGGTTTACCAAAATATGTAAGCCATGCCACCAATCAAAATGGTTGGCATTTTAGTTACAACAAGCCACATCTATAACCTCATTACATACTTTCTGAAAATTACATGTTATCCTTAAAGGTTTGCCATTCTTTGGCCTGTTCTTCTCTCCAAATCTAGTAGTTTAGTCATAAAGTTTGCTTGCTTTTTCAAGCTTGTTTATAATCAGAAAAATAAATATTATAAAAAACTTTGTTTATGTTACACAATTCATTGTTGGCTATAGTTGGACAGTTAGATGTTAAGTTACTACCCTCTACGAAGCTTGACAGATCATTTATTTCTCACCAAGATATCAGTATTCTCGAAATAGTTCCTCCAGTACGGTCTGATCTTCCTCTGCCCGCCAATATCCCATACATTAAGCTTGAAGCCATTAGACATCACGGATTT
The DNA here is from genome assembly GCA_911728515.1 of Peribatodes rhomboidaria. Lineage (NCBI taxonomy): Eukaryota > Metazoa > Arthropoda > Insecta > Lepidoptera > Geometridae > Peribatodes > Peribatodes rhomboidaria. Next base: position 9,798,688 of record OU452190.1, read on the forward strand.
AATATTGAACCCCGCTGTTGGAGTTACATGGTTCACATCTTCTGATGCTAGCTGCTTCAGCAGAGTCGTTTTACCAGCATTATCTAACCCAAGCAACAGCAAACGGAGCTCTCTGTCCTGCCCTGAACGTAATTTCTTCAAAATACTTAGCAAACCCTGAAAAATTGCAGTATAACATAAATAATCGAAATAGAGCTTCAGCAACTTAAAAAATAGAATTTATACTTTCGCATACCATTATTGAACTTCTTGCAGCTCCTTAAATGTCTATGCACTAATTATTGCTAATTTATAGCCATTTTCTCGAATTTTAATTTTAATTTCAAAGTTTATCAGAGAAGCAATAAATGTAATGAAATAAAATACGACACCAACAAACCTCAAAAGGCCATCCCAATAATGTTCAGCATATTATTGTGCCATAAAATATCATGCCAAAAGTATTTGCATTGTCTGTTTTTGTAACTCCGCTGCAGCTAGCCAAAGTACCTGGGGGCCAATTCCTGCGCGTGAGATGAGATGAGATTTTATCTTGGTCACTCTCACACCTATGACGTCTCAAACGAGAGCAACAAGGACGCAAAATGGTGAGATGAGAATCTCAAATCTCCGAATAGGGTCCCTGTCTAGAAAGAAAGGACCACGGAAGTACTCCATGACGGAGGAGAGCAAATTTATTTGGTCACACCCATTTTTAATCTCTGGCCCTGGCTAATTCCACGGTCTCCGTGAGAAACAACTGGTCAACATTTTAAGGTAGACGTGTTTTGAAGTGTTCTGGAACTCTCCCTCAAGATAACTCTCACTCTATCCTTTTCGTGCCGATAAAACGCAGCGCGTATTTTAGAACATGGATTCGAAGGGGGGTGAAGCCCCGCTCTACGCAAAGTATGCTAATTTACTATTACTAATTCATAAATATTTTAACACAAAACAGAAATATAAATGTTAATGTGTAAAGTTTTTAGTTTAATAAAAAAAAAAATCGAAAGTTAATTATTGTTTCAAAAAAAACCGCAGAAGACCCGACCTAACCTTAAAATATCGGTCGTGCTTTCTCGTACCAGCAAATATTGTGTTGTAAATTAAAGATACCCGCGTCATTGTCGCCTTGACAACCATTGCCCAAAGCATATCCAGCTATCGAAATTGCAACTGTGCAATGCGCAGATGAATGCGCATGCTAAGTACATAATTATGCGTAGAAGACATAAATTGCGAAAATTACATAACCTGTACCCTGGGTTCTTTCTTTGGTCTGAGCACCTTACCTCAATCTTTGATGGTGTCTGCCAGGCACTTCCGGCCTAGTACGAGTAGGTACATCTCGTAAACAATGTACCTATCTAAGGTTCCTCTAAGCCTATAGGCGTGTTAGTAGACTTGTGTGAATTTGAGTAGTAAGAACTACATTGAGGGCCTCTGTAGATTTTTACTACTCAAATTCAAGTTCCCTAAATCTAGCGACTACTTCAGGTAGAGATAATAGATTTTTTGGGAGTATAACCATGGATACCATGGATTTTTAATCTAATTTATTTTCGGGACATTGGACATATAAAATAAATTGTTCTCCAGTTTTATATACTCGACAATCAAACTGCGCCGTCTAGTCCCAAGCCGAGCAGGGCTTGTAATAAAATTAAAAAAGACTTATTTTATTATAGAAAATTAAATAAGAATTATTAAACAGACTAAAGTTATATTTATTTGTAGAAAATTACATAAAAAGCACGTACTTGAAGCGTTTTTTGAATCAGATTTTATAACATCTTCACCCATACAATGACTGGTTTCTGTCTCTAATGATTCTTTGGAAGTGGATGGTAGAGCCGTAAAATATTTACTTATTTTTGTTGTATTTTTATCACGTTCTTCTTCTTGTTCTCTTTTCCTTATTAAATTCTGATAACCAGATAATTTCTTTTTTTTATCTTGAGTACTATCACTCATCACTACACGTAAAATACACGTTAAAACAATCAGTAACACACTAACTATATATAGTTTTTAGAGCTAGAACTTAATACTCTCTTATTACTCATAATATTCCGTTGAAGCACCGCCGGCGTGGATTTGACGCCAAGCTGAAATGCCGTTGAAGCACCGTGGCATCAAATCCACGCCAAGGGGACTATTCCTGCAAGTGAGATGAGATGAGATTTTATCTTGGTCACTCTCACACCTATGACGTTTCAAACGAGAGCAACAAGGACGAAAAAAAGTGAGATGAAAATATTACATCTCCGAATAGGGTCCCAGAGCAATGACTTCGATGACTTCTAAAAATAATTATGTTATTTATTGGCTCCTATATATACCGGATTTTCTCGTTCACAAAAATAAAATTCTGATTGGTTCTTAGTAAATTTATGACTTGTTTTCTACCGTTCATTCTCGGAAACACGTCGGAGATTGGTGGAAAAAAAAATATTTAGACTACTGTAGTATTTCCTATTAATCTCATTTTTCTTTTTTTTTTTTTTCTTTTACTTAATTGCTAAAAGTAATTTCATTTCTTGAAATAATTTTATTAATCTATTCCTAGTAAGTGAAAGAATTTAATCTTATATAAGACGAGTGACATAAAATCGTTAACATAATAATTACACTCTGAAACACTGTTCCATCACTTGGCAAGACCAGCTTAGCGCCACCTAATACCAAGTAGCGGAACTTGTAAGATAAGACTGCTAGTGCTCAGTAGTGAAACTAGCTATACATAATTGGAGTTACAGCCTTATCACATTGGACTAAGGTTTAATTTAGTAAGTTTAGAAAGGTAAGTCAATCAGACCAATCACATGCATTGTTTCAATGTGTTAAAAATATGACAATACCACGTTTGTGTGCAAATGTGCTACTTACCTACGGTGGTTTTCTTAATGAACTCCGGCTATGCGCCTTCTACTGGATATCTGTTCTGTGTTTACAAGGCATATGTTGCGCCCATTGTACCTACTTATTATCGATACTCCACTATGAAGAATAAAACAAAGTATAACAAAACAAAGTGTAAGTGTAACAAAAATAATTTCGACGGCGGCGCCTGTATTGGCTTGGCGCCTGTGTGCGCCGCACACTTCGCACACAGGGGCGGCGGGCGCGGCCCTGGAGGTCGCAAAGAACTCAATATTCTTTTTTAACGTGCAAAAGGCGAAAAACGTGGCTTCTTACACATGTTACACTTAGGAAAATAACAATAACTTGATCTCAAACAAAATTTATTAGAAACAACTTGGACACCTCCTTTTTCTCACCTTCGTGGTGGTCCCGCTGATGCATCAAAAGCGTGGTGGAAAACCCTGTATGCGCAGTACTCCATCAGAGCCAGGGCGAGGGGGTAAATAATCTTAGGCCCGCCCTCCCTCCTCGCGAGGAAGTACGCAACCAGGCCACTACCCGCCGTATACCAGCCCCACTGATTATCTTTATCCAAAGAATAGTGGCAAAGGGAAAGAATGTTGCAAGCGATCATCAAATTTCCAAGTTCGATGTTATCTTTGCCGGACAGGGCCAATGCGAAAGGGATCAAGCCGGATACGAGGTGAATGGCGGATAGGTTTTGGTTGCCGTGATGGATGTCCGCCATCAAGCAGGGCAGGGCTAGATATCGAGTCGCCTTGTAGCTTATCGCGTATAGCGATGTGAAGTCGTTGTTGAATGTCCCGCCTGGAACAAACATTTGGATAATACTACCAAGTAGAAAAGACAACTAAAGATTCCATTCCACGCCCGACTGCGATGAATGAATTTCATACCAATACATACAAACCAGAAGTGTCGTCGTCTGGTGCTGCCGTCTGCAGTCGAGCGCAGAAACGGAATTAGGTGTAGACGAGTTTACGAATCCGACCAATTGGTAATAATGAAATTTCCTGATGCCCTTATCTTCAAATGCAATGGTGGCGAATGCAAGATTCTTGTTTGGGAAAGGCTTGACACAGCTGGGCTAGCTAGCAGCTAGCTAGGTAGGGGTAAACAAACAACAGGTAGGACTATTTGCAAACATGTTTGAGAGCCCAAAAATCCTCTGGGGTCTGGCGAGCGTGATTTTTCTCTCATAACTTTTTACAATAACCGACATAATATTACGCACCATAATAGTGCCCCTGCTTTGTATTTCTTAGGTTACTACAGAAGTACACATCGCCATCGCCAACATGCCTATTTTGACCGCTCCAACAAAACTGAAGTAACATAACCTACAAATTTTCTAGAAAGAATTTTTATTCATATCCAAAATGAAAAGCTTAAAAGGATAATTGACTAACTCTGGTAATGCAGAAATCCCAAGATGCTATGTATGAAGAAGTTTGCGTGCATGCCGGGATGAGTGAAACTCTTCCCCGACATTCGACTGATGCCATTCCCGGCAACGCAGCCCAGGACGATGTGGGCGAGAGATGCTGAGAGATTGTCATCTTGACCCATATTACTTTACCATGAACTTAATAAAAAGAAATATTAATTGCAAGAAAATACCGATCTAGCAAAAAAATAAAAATCAATAATCATTGACCTAGTGACATTAAGTACGTAACTACCAAAGAGAATATAAATGGTAACTACGTGCAAGATCGTGCAAGAGATGTCACCATTCAGCACAATGTTCTATTTTCGGTTTTTAAGGTTTCGTACTAAAGGAACACTTATGGCTCAATTACATTGTTGGCAGCGGCGGATTTGCACTCTTGGCCGCCCTAGGCCGTGTAGTACCAGGGGGGCTATTCCTGCGCGTGAGATGAGATTAGATTTTATCTTAGTCACTCTCACACCTATGACCATTTAAACGAGAGCAAAAAGGACGAAAAAAAGTGAGATGAAAATCTCAAATCTCCGAATAGGGTCCCAGCCGCCCTTTTCTCAAGCTCCCAGCATTAGATATCATCCTGGCGGATTTTCAAATGTCCTGCCAGTAGGCTATTCAATTATTAGCAACGTTTATCAATTTGATCAAATTATTTTGGATAGAAATGATCTATAGTGGATTATAGAATAGTGTTTATAGTTCGTACGGAACCCCCGGTGTGCAAGTCCGACTTGCACGAGATCGTTCATTTTGTTACTAGCTGCGCCCCGCGGTTTTACCTGCGGTCTCACAGGAACCGTTAATTTTTTAGGGATAAAAAGTACTCTATGTCCTTTTCCGTACCCCCGACAACGTGTATGAAAATTTTCAAGATGATCTGTTGAGTAGTTACAAACGAACAAACTCACTTTCACATTAATAATATTAGTTGTGATTAAGATTACGGTTTAGGATTTTTGCGCGAATAGGAATACAACGCGAACACGCGATCGTCGTGCAAACTGGCGAATGCACGATAAAATCAAACATTATCGATTGCGACTGACGCTCCCGCGAATCGCGCGATGCTCTCGTTGCGAGCGTGCGATGGTGGCTTTGTTAGCATCACCAGTTTGAGCGACGATTGCGTAGTCGCGCGTATTAAGCTAACGTGTAAATGTATATTTTCTTTGAATTTGCGCTCCGTCACTAACGTCCGTCTAACTAACGCTCCGTCACTAACGTTAACAGAACTGCTGAAAAAGATACAACCTTATGGTCGTGGATAGGCAAGGAACGCACCCAGAGTGCAACTACGCCGGTGTTCTAGGGAGAAGTGGTACCCTAGGATCGCTCCGACGCATTTCTGAACGCGACTCTGATGATCAGAAAAATTAAAAAAAGCTAAGTTTTCCTTCAATTTTGTAATTTTTTATGTACAGAATAAATAATTTATGGTACATTTAATTGCATCAGTGCTACCAAAAGCACATAAAAATCTTAGAAAAATGTGTGAGTGTAAAAATATTATTATTCTAATAAAAATATTATTTTTATTAGAATTGAGATGTGACAGCCACATACATATTCTGATTAAAAAAACTCTGCCATTTTTGCCAGTGTTTACTGCTTTAAGTATATTCTCTTAAATTTTGGGATATTTTTACATGGAAAGTTAGTTTTGAAGTGTTGATTTTAGAGTTAGTAAAATTCAGCAAAATAGGTATATTTTGAAAGATGAAATTTAAATTGAGATGTTTGTTTATGATTTTGGACACTCGTTTCGTTCACAGTAACTTAGTAAATGACAAAAACAAGGCATTTCAATGAAAACAGCATTAATTTAGCATTTTTTGAGAATTCATGAATTCAAAATATGTACTTGTTCGATCTTATGCTAAACATGTTGGTTATAATTCTCCTAATCCTCCTAATATTGAGCCCCTTCTCTGTGGCCCTATTCGGAGATTTAAGATTTTCATCTCACCTTTTTTCGTCCTTGTTGCTCTTGTTTAAACATCATAGGTGTGAGAGTGACCAACATAAAATCTCATCTCATCTCACGCGCAAGAATAGCCCCCCTGTACCTGCGTACAGCGTACCTGCGTACCTAAAAAAAAGTGAGATGAAAATCTTAAAGCTCCGAATAGGGCCACTGATCACCATTTGTGTTTATAACATACCAATATTTGTGTGTACAGTATTACATGGCCAATTTCACAAGTCCCCCGGTGGTTGCACTGCTGAAAGACGTAGGAAAAGTCAAATTTAGTTTCACTAATTTTCCGTGGGACGTTTTTTTTATATGAAAAACACTATTATCTTAGCAGCCCAACATCAGCATTATGAAGTCCGAAACATATTATGTAATTTAAAAATTAGGTTTTGAATTTAGAACGACTCGCCTTGTAGACGGTTGTGCCATGTATTTGTTTTAGCACTTCATGCACGTCCGATCCGACTATCGGATCGGATGTTTATTGAGCGTTCAAACAAACGTATTTTGATAGCCACGGATCAAACTATTGGATTAATTTCCAGCCCTAATGAAAATCGTTAATTATTGAAAGATAAATATTGTTACTAGGGAAAAATTGAGTTTAAAGGCTGGCAGCACTACATTTTGCAGCAAGCACTTGACCACTGCGTTGCCATTTGAGTCTTTGAGTTTTCGGGCGTTCATTTTTATGAAATTTAACCGTAAATAGCTTTCCGTGATCTTAGAAGTCATAAATCACGAAATTAGAAATCAAAGCAGCGAATTGTGTTAAAATGGCGGCTAGTGATTCCGGAACGGATGAATCATTGTACCCCATCGCGGTGCTCATCGACGAGTTGAAAAATGAGGATGTGCAACTACGTTTGAACTCCATCAAAAAGCTTTCTACCATCGCCTTGGCTTTGGGCGTGGAAAGGACCCGATCCGAGCTGATTCCGTTTCTCACGGAGACTATTTACGATGAAGATGAAGTGCTGCTGGCACTCGCTGAACAACTCGGTAAGCCTGCACATTTCTCTAATATGCGCCTGATATTACCTAGTTTTTTAAATTTCTTTATGGACTTATCTGAAAATTAAAGTTTTAAGTACTTCCTAGTCTGCCTTATTACTGTGTTTTCAAAGCAACCTGGTTTCAAATCACACTACCCTAGTGTAAGGTTACTAGCTGTGCCCAGAAGTTTCAACAATTATTCCTTATCCTATCCTATAGCTTTTCTTGAATAAAAATGCCTATGCTCTAATCCAGGGTGTAAGCAATCTCTACACCTGATTTCATATAAATCTGTTTCACAGATTTAAAGTGAAGAAATAACAAACATACACACCCCCACTCATAAGCAAACATTGCATTTATAATACTAGTGTTATGAATAGTGTTGTACAGCTTTATTTTGAGTAAAAAATTACCTTACCTACTCAAATTCAATGCACTTAAGCATGGTTAGTGCATTGAATTTGAATTAATTTAATCATGAGACAAGCAAGTACATTTTACCTATAAAAAGGTGTCATTTTATCAAGATCACTACCTCACAAACATGTGTTACATTTTAGTAATGGAATATCTTTCTAAACTGCAGGGAACTAATGATTAAAAGGATTTAGAGGTTTGTTTTGACAGATGTTATGTATTGTATTCTTCTCAGATTAGTTACAGCTGCATTTTGTGCCTTTTTCCCGAAGATAGCTCACTGAACGGCATTATTTTGCTTAGCACTCTCATTTTACACTTGAATGTAGTTCATAATGTAGCAAGAGCAGTTAATCAAGTCAAGCATAATCATTTTTATTATTACAGCTGATACACTGCCTGGCAGTTTGAGCTGGTGGGAGCATCCCTTATTTCAATCCATTTTTTTTTAAACAGGGTTCAGAACAATTAGTGGCATATCCACCTGCCGCCACCTTGATTTTTGATCAAGGTTTTTGGTACATGATGAAAGTAGTATTTGTATGTGTAGAGGGCACTTAACAACAACAATTAAACTACATCTTACCTTAAAGTATAAGTAATTACAGTAAAGTTTTTGTCAAAATTAATTGATTAATTAATTTGATACCCATTCCAGGCAATTTCATCAACCTGGTTGGTGGTGGAGAGTTCGCCCACTGCCTGCTGCCTCCACTGGAGTCCCTGGCGACAGTTGAAGAGACAGTAGTCCGAGATAAGGCAGTGGCCTCGCTCCGGGCAGTGGCCGCCCACCACACGCCTCAAGCTTTAGAACAGCACTTTGTACCCTTAGTGCAACGCCTCGCTGGCGGAGACTGGTTCACATCCAGAGCTTCAGCCTGTGGGTTGTTCAGGTACAGATTTTGAGTTAATAATATTTTAAGAACACCAGTATGGAAGCAAAACTATTCTTTTGCACTATGTAACTGCACTTCGCTGATCTATGATTATTTATTATAGCTGTTTTAATATTGCTTCTAATTAGATAAGGCCAGGACAGGAGGACATCAATCATTTTAGCATGTTTACATAAGTTGATCAAAGTTCCCCGTCGACTTACAAGCTCAACCGCCAACCAACCGCCTTGCAATAGTTACAAAAATCCGATACAAAGTCCTTTTTAGTTCGACTCGTCAAACTGACGGCGAGCTGCACGCGGGTGGCCCTCTCTAAAAAGACGATCCAAAACGAACTTTTAGTCACATAGTATTAAGTTCGTTTTTCATTAATGCTATTACGCGTTTGCCTGGCATTGAGATTGTAAGCCGACAGAGACCTTCACAATTAGGTCTCACAATGTACTTTTACATCTCTCATATTCGGTAAGTAGGTCTTTATTACTCCCAAATGGGGCTTGTAGGTGACCAATTAGCGCTCTAGGGTAATAATGTAGCTAGAAAAGCCCTAGGGCGGTAAGTAATGAAAAAAAAACTTCACTCTTTCAAAAAGTTCGCGTATATCTAACCATCATACTGGCAATAGACATCATGCATTCAGCCCAATGACAAAAGAGGTCATCAATTTTAAATATCGAACGGCGAAGCTCAATTTCGTTCTTGTTAAAATTTTTTAAAAAAAGATGAAAAAGGCGGGAATAGAAAACTTTTACTTTAAATATTGTTTTGGGATTTTTTTTATAATTACGTGCTAATTAGGAAAAAAACATGAGTTCTGCAAGTGATGATGATATAAGCTGCACTCCCGATTCAATGAAAATGGAAGCTGAAGCAGCTATTAACAATATTTTGCCTGAAAGTTCTAAAGAGAGATATTTGAAAACTTACGACGAGTTCATGAAGTGGCGAAAAGAAAAACGAGTAAAGTCTTTATCTGAGACTGTATTCATAACATACTTTAGTGAACTATCAAAAAAGCTGCAGCCATCTAGTTTGTGGTGCATTTATTCAATTTTAAAAGCGACTATGAGTACTATAGCGTACTATGAGTAGGTACTATACTTATTATTTACTTTTATTAACTAATAAAATGTTTTATTCTTGTAATGCCGGTTTTTTTCTACTTACCTCACAATCGAGATGTAAAGCAGAGTAGTTAGCTCGGGTGTAAGCATCAATTGCACCCTCGAACTATAGGCGCCCTCGCTGCGCTCGTGCGCCTAAATATCTCGGGCTGCAATTGATGCCTTACAGCCCTTGGCTACTAATAATCTACTATTTCGACTTTCCCAGTGTCTGCTACACCCGCGTCTCAGCGCCAGTCAAGGCCGAGCTGAGGCAGCATTTCCGTTCGCTGTGCCAGGATGACACCCCGATGGTGCGTCGCGCAGCCGCTTACAAACTGGGCGAGTTCGCTCGCTCGGTGGAAGTTGAATATGTCAAGAGTGACCTTATCCCGATGTTCGTCAACTTGGCACAGGTAACGTATTAACACAGCTAGTCATACATATATAGAGTACTAGCACTTATGCCCGCGGCTTCCTATGTCAGCCTATTTCACTCAGGAATGATGATGTATTCATAACCGATTTAGGCCGTGGCGACTAATACTTCTGTTAGCTAAATTGTGAGCCTTATTGTGAAATTGTGTAAATTGTGAGGCTTATGTAGCGCATCTCAGCACTGAAAGACCTAGAACAATCACTGCTAGTCAAGATGCCATTCACGTAACTGTAAGTTATATAAGGGAGGCATGTTTTTGAGCTCATTACTCAGGAATAATGTAGATTTAGAATGGTGAAAGAATTTTTGAAATTAGACCAGTAGTATTTGGTTCTTTAGAAAGATACAAATCTTTCTTTTATATAATATTAGTGTTGATGTAGATTTATCTGTTAATCACAGTTGATGTGTGGATAAACGAATATGTTCCCTTTCTCAATCTCCCTATCTATTACACTAGATGCTGTATGATATAGGCTACTTTTAACCCAAACGCATAAATGGTTCTGTGTAAGATTGTAGGTGCAGGTGGGGAGTTTATCTATGTATCTGTCACACTACAGTGTTTGATGTGATGACATTCCCTTTATCTATTTATCCCACCCTATGATGTGTGATGTGATGACATTCCCTTTATCTTTCTATCACACTCTCTACAATCTGTAATGATGCTCACTCTATTTTATGTGAAAACCACGTCAGTTTCCATAATAAAATGCTCCCTCTATCTTTGTATCCCACTCTACAATGTGTAATGTGATGACACTCCCTTTATCTACCTATCCCACTCTCTAGAATATGCGATGTGATGATGTTCCCCTTATCTTTCTATCCTGCTCTCTACAATATGTGATGTGATGGTGTTCCCTCAATCTATCTCTCCAACTCTCTACAATGTGTGATGTGATAACATTCCCTTTTTCTATCTATCTATCACACTCCCTACAATCTGTGCTGTGATGATGCTCCTTTTATCTTCATATCACACTCTCTACAATCTGTGATGACATTCCCTTTATCTTTCTATAACACTCTCTACAATCTGTGATGACGCTCCTTCTTCGACGATCTTTCAATCCTGCTCTCTACGATATGTAATGTGATGGTGTTCCTCTATCTATCACACTCTACAATGTGTGATGTGATGGCGTTCCTTTTATCTATCTATCCTGCTCTCTACAATCTGTGATGACGCTCCCTCTATCCCGCTCTCTACGTTGTGTGATGTGTCGGCCCGCAGGACGAGCAGGACTCGGTGCGGCTGCTGGCGGCGGAGGCGTGCGGCGCGGTGGCGGCGCTGCTGCCGCCCGAGGACATGGAGCAGCTCGTGATGCCCACCGTGCGCGCGCGCGCCGGCGACACGTCCTGGCGCGTGCGCTACATGCTCGCCGACAAGTTAGTGCAGCTCTCAACGACGGACATGCTCTAGGATATCATACCCACACACACGTTTACTTAAGCCGCTATGTTTAGAGCTGAAAATCGTATATCATATTTTATGGTAAAATGAGATCGGGGCATAGAATTACATTTTTTGCATGAATCGTAACGAGGACACAAATAAGATAAGTTGCTCGGTAATATTTTAGAGAACTAATATGGCTATTGATAATTTAAAAATAAAATTGATGTAATCGCTGAAAATTTAGAGAACTACGCTCAATAAGTTTTTTAAGATGATACTTTTTGTAATTTCCAAAAATGTTCTTCGGTTAAACTGTAGTTGGTTGTTTCTTCTACCAGCTGTATTTTTTTGCACCTGATCATCATAATTCTTCACATCAAACTAGGCGCAAAAAAACTTGTTTTCGGTGATGTCGTGTAATACCGAGCCTTAAGCATCGATTGACGTCACTATGTTTAGTGACGTCAATCGAGTTAGCGGAGTATATTAATATACCATACTACCAAGCAATTGTCTTTGTCAAAATTGTTAATGAATAACCTATTTTTGATACTTCTGGGATATTTGAACTGTCAATTTGAGGCAAGTCATAAACAATTTAAAGACAATAATTGGTTAGTAGAATGGGGGGAGATCAGGCAAGAAACTGAGCAGCATTTTTCATGATGTTTCAAGAATCAAAAGCTAGATGTAACCTCGTGTCTCCCGCAGGTTCGTGGAGCTGCAGCAGGCCGTGGGCCCGGAGCTGGCGCGCTCGGACCTCACGCAGATCTTCCAAGCTCTGCTCAAGGATACTGAGGCTGAGGTGCGCGCCGCCGCCGCTGGAAAGGTATTCACTTATACTTGTTACTTTTGGCTTGGGCTTAAGCCGCCCAAGACAAAAACACTGATTTATCCCAGAGGTATAGATACTCCACTTTTTACACCTTCTGCGAGGCAATAAAAATGATACAAACATTGCGAAATGCGACTTTTCGTGTTCTATACAAAATTCCATTTGATAGGGGAGTGATTTATCGTTGCAATGTTGGTTATCATTACAAATAAGAAGTAGGTAATTTACTAGATACTGGCAAATGCACACGACGTGCGGCGCCAAAAATCAGTAGAAAAAACAGCGTTTTTTTGTTTTAAAATTTCATGCATTTGCGTTCTTTTTTTTTGTAGTGGCCAGTTCGATTTTCGAAAAACTGGTCCCTTTGATGAGTTTCTACTCAATTTTAACCTCATTGAAAAACCTCGAAAACTCCCTTGGGAGTTTCATACAACATTATCTCGCTTGGGAGGCAATGCCTCGCTTTACGTTGAGTCTACGTGATATGTAATTGGTCATTGTGGAGCAGATGGTGTGAAAATATTTTACTTAGTTTGGGGTCAGACGACCGTGTGTCCCATGTGTCTGTGTCCCGCGGTCCCTCAGAAACCGTTATTTTTTCGGGATTAAAGGTACCCTATGTCGTTTTCTGTACCCCGGACAACGTATATGAAAATCATGATGATCAGTTGCGATAGCGCGTGAAAGCGTTACAAACAAACAAACGAACAAACTCACTTTAGCATTCATAATATTGGTTAGGATTAGGATAGGATTTGAGTATGTTTATATTATAAATTAATATTTGGGAATTTGTAAGTATAATTAAAGTATCGGAAATTAGATAGGATTTATTTTATTTTATGGGAATTTAGTATAATTATTGATTACTTGTTGGAATCCATTGTAGTTGTGGTCTAATTCTGCGTTTCATTGTATCAAGACATGTACATTGTATGACCTATTTGTAATTTTATTATGGATTCGAATGTTTTTTTAATATTTGAAAAACTTAATATTTCTTCTTCCTTTTTATTTATTTAAGTACGCAACACAAATTACAATAATTACAAAACATAAAACCAACAAAAAAAAACTTATGATCTAGATTGTAATTCAAGACATGTGTACATAGAAAAAATAATATTGATTGATAACTGAGTGCTATGTTAATGCTCGCTATTTATGTATACAGTGGCTCGTATGACATGTTAACTTGAAGGTTCTGGTTGTTTTGCTTGCTTTATTTTTGATATTTTTTTATGGTACATTGTAATTACTAAAACAAGTTTGAAATACAGTCAATCTGAAAGCCATATGACTGGTAACTCAGACTGTGTTTACATATTTTAAAGCTATTAATTATCAACTAAATTCTACTGCATTGAAAACCAAAATTCTAATACCATTTTGCACTCTCATCTCCAGGTGAAAGACTTCTGCATGAACCTGGACAAGGCTCACCAGGAGCACATCATTATGACCATGATCCTGCCCCAGATCAAGGATCTCGTCTGCGACGCCAACCAACACGTCAAGTCTGCGCTGGCTTCAGTTATCATGGGCCTAAGCCCCATCGTGGGACGACAGAACACCATCGAGCATCTACTTCCACTCTTCTTGACCCAACTCAAAGATGAATGCCCCGAAGTCAGGCTCAACATCATTTCCAACTTAGAGTGTGTGAATGAAGTCATTGGAATCCAGCAGTTGGTCCAATCCCTTCTCCCTGCTATCGTGGAACTGGCTGAAGACACTAAATGGCGCGTACGACTGGCCATCATCGAACACATGCCGCTTCTAGCCGGTCAGCTGGGACAGGAATTCTTTGATGAAAAACTCACCGGACTCTGCATGTCTTGGCTGATCGACCATGTTTACGCTATCCGTGAAGCGGCAACACTGAATCTTAAGAAACTCGTGGAGCAGTACGGGTCTTCGTGGGCAGAGACGAATGTCATCCCCAAAGTCCTTGCCATGTCCCGCGAACAAAACTACCTGCATCGAATGACTTATCTGTTCTGTATCAATGTGCTCTCCGAGGTTTGTGGAAAGGATATAACTACCAGAGTACTTTTGCCGACCGTCTTGTCTATGGCTGATGATAATGTTGCCAACGTGAGGTTCAATGTAGCCAAGACCTTGCAGAAAATGGCGCCATTTTTGGATGCCGCCGTCATTCAGCCGCAAGTAAAGCCAGTTTTGGAGAAGTTGAATGTAGACCCTGATGTAGATGTCAAATATTTCGCTTCGGAAGCGATTGCTGGAATCGCCGGTTAATTAATCGCTGGTTAACTTAATGTTAGGCAGTTTTACTGCGTTTATAGTTGGAATCGTAAATTTAACGTAACGCGAAAGTTGACGCTTTCTGGTTTTCTACTTAGTGTTAACTTTAGAGTCGGCTCTTCAATTATATAATCCCAGCGAGTTAACTAGACTAAATTCACTGAAACTTGAGACGATTTAAATATTTAATCAGCTGTTATTGACAACTCTTCCATTGGTTATATGTCGACGATGGACGGTTAAATAATCAACATAACATTTTAGTAAACATGGGCCGAAATTAATTAAGTAAGTGTTTCTGGAACCCCAATCTATCGTTTCTGTGTTCCTGTTCCCTACGTACCTAATATGTTGATGTAATGTACAAGTTATTTATCTTTTATCTTCATTCCATAGCATTTGAAATTCACAAACATGAAGGAAATCTTGCATATTTTGTAAGTATATTATGTATTATAGCACTGAAATTATTGTAATAAGTATGAAATAAATTACTAAAACTCCAATAGTTGTTTTTATTTTAGGATTATGTCACCAATCACACTAGATTACACACATCTCTCAATTGACTCGATTGACTGCCTCGGTAGCTCAGTTGGTAGTGAACCTGCCTTCTGAGCTTGGGAGCGTGGGTTCGATTCCCACCTAGGGCAAACATTTATGTGATGAACGTTTGTGTTATGTCTGGGTGTTAATATGTATTTAAAAATATCTATGTATGTATATCAGTCCCTGGCAGCCATAGTAAAACCCTCGAAACCGATTTTTATAAAACAGCTAAGAACACTCGCAACTAATTCACCTTTCAAACAAAAACAACTAAATCAAAATCGGTTCATCAGTACGAGCTACGATGCAGACGTCAAACTTATAACACCCCGTCGTTCTTGCGTCAGAGGTTAAAAATGAGAATGTTTATACGAGCAAGCTGTTGTTTTGGGTGTAACATGAACTTAGTTGTCCTACCCGACAAACAGAATAACTTTTAGAACACAAGTTTGTTCAAATTTGGAAAAAAATGTGTTTCCATACAAAATTGATCATGTGACTTGTAATTTTGTATGGAGACTCGATTTGGTTTTTAAGTAAGTTACAGCCAAAACTAGCACGTATTTCTATGAACTAGAGGGACAAACTTGTGTCTGAAGCTAGGGCCTCTCTTAAACAGGTTTGGGTGAACTGAATCTGGGACTGGTTTAGTTCAACCCAACGAATAAAATCCTATCCTATCCTTCCTACTAATATTATAAACGCGAAAGTTTGTAAGAATGGTTGGATGGATGTTTGTTACTCTTTCACGCCAGAATGGCTGAACAGATCTGAATGAAATTTGGCACAGAGATAGATTATAGTCTAGAATAGCACATAGGATACTTTTAAACCGCGGGGCGCTGCTAGTAAATAAATAAATTTGGGACACTTCCACACGCGGTCGCCTGACCCCAAACTAAGCAAAGCTTGTACTATGGCTGCCAGACTGATATACATACTTAGATATTTTTAAATACATAAACAGATATTAACACCCAGACAGAACAAACAAATGTTCATCACATGAATGTTTGCCTTTTGTGAGAATTAAACCCACGCCACCAAGCTCAGAAGGCAGGTTCACTACAAACTGAGCCACCGATGCAGCAAAGACAAGCAAGTATGCGCGTGCACAGCTTTAAAAAGCCTCTTATTTTTTAGCTCTTTTTACTTTTTACTTTTTAGCGTTCAGAACACTCCCCTCACGCTCTTACTTTGAAACGGAGCACCCAAGTAGGTATCAGCTTGAGTCACTGGATGCATTACAATTACAGAGTAGAGCTGTTAGAATTGTCGACGGTCCCAAGCTATCTATAGGTATGTAGAATCATTCGGAAACGTTTCCGTTCGGATTTCAAAAATTTTAAACTTGAATTAATATATAATAATTCAAGTAATTAATTAATATTAATATATAATAATTCAAGTAATAAATAAGTAATAATTCATTAATAATTCAATTTTTTTTTATTATTAACATAAATACAGCTAACTACAGCTTAAACTAAACATGCCATTAAAACCAATGCGGTTTGTCTAGGACAAACAGTTCTCACCCTTAATTAGCTTAGATATGCCATATTAGGCCTAAGTAAATACAATGATTTTAGAGATATCGAACAAGCGCGCGCGCTCACCCAAAACAGCTGTTGATTTTTATTCGAATCTCTATTCGGATTTATGGTCGATTAGCTGCGCCCCGCGGTTAAAAGGTAGCCTTTAAGTAAATCAAGGGTATAAGCTAGCTCCATACCAAATTTCATTAAAATCCGTCCATCCGTTTGAGTGTGAAGGAGTAATAAAAATACACACTCCCAAACTTTCGCCTTTATACTCGTAATATTAGAGCGATTCCCTATTCCAAAATTTATAAAAGTAGACGAAGATTCAAACAATTTGAGTTTGAAATTTGTGGCATCCGGTCGTAAACGTTTCCGAATTATTGTGAATAACACCGCTGAACACTTTTTCCGCGCATATTGAGCATATGTGCGGAAACGGTGGGTCTCTTTGTGTTTTTTTCTATCTCATTTACAACGAGGAGTATTCTGAAGAACGTTTCGATCTGATGACTGCATCGCGGTTTTATTATCGCACTAGCCACCACCGGCTGAAAGTTCATCCACATTATCATCGGTGGAAATCGCACACTGTGCGGTTAAAGCGATCTTTTTACCCTACACCTCAGATAGCTGAGGAATGGGAGCTCATTCCACTCCTGCGGCATTTCCGAATAACTGCAACATGGGACTCTTGAAAAAGACTGGCAACAAAGGCCTTTTAGGTCAGCAATGTATCTGATATTACAGGTATGCATACAAACGAATGGACAGACTTGAATAAAATACGGAACGGCGATAGCTTAGCGCCAACGCGCGTAGGAATTCGCGCGATTCGATTCGCGACGAATTCGCCCCTTCTGGACAAGGTCTTAGATCTTGGATTAACAAATATACTACTTCTTAACCGCCAAGCGCAGCTAGTTATATAGTTACTGTAACGACGGCGTCGCTTTGCTTTGAAAAAAAAATATGGAAAAAGGGAAACTACTCATTATTTTTATATGTGTAACTTTGAAATAAAAGATGAATAAACTTTCTATACGTTTTATTTCCATCAAAAACAACAGTAAGTATCCTAATTCACTGAATTACAGAAGTATAAGCATCGGAGTGAACAGGACAACTCGAATTTTGGAATGTAACTATCCGTTACTGTACTATTGCTTTATCATTTATTGGGGCCTTCCCCGTGAACTATCAACGTTATTTACATAAATACTTTTCACTTCACACCATTCAAGCGATTTAATAAGTTACATTATCTTCACCACATTAACAATTTGAAAATTTGTGCATAAAATAAAAACAGAACAATGGCATCTATTCAAATATATATTTAGTAATTTATCACACAAATTTTATTACATTAACGGATAAATTTATGTACACATATTTGAGACGGCATATCGTTTAGCGGAACGACTACAACTCAGTAGTCCCTAATAATAGAAACGCGGGTGATACATCGTAACTTGATCGTAAATATCGTAATACATGTAATACACATTATAATAAAATCTATTAACAACTTACTATTAAACAGTTTATTTATCTTACAATATTTGTACCGGCCCGTTGTTTCGAACTACGTAGCTTACATACAAGTCTCAAATTATTGAGTATATTTTGTATGTGGTCTTGTTTTTACTAAGAAACAGTATTTGTGGTGTTTTATTTGGAAATCTTAATAAATAATCAAGTAAACATTAACCCCTCACTAATAAACTTTTTATCGCCTCAGAGTAGTTTTCCAATGTCTTGTCTTTTTCATTCTTTTAAATGTTAAACGCGATCGAAGAAGACAAAACACTGTATAACTATTCCGAGGTTATACAACGTTTTTCTGTAGATGAGCTAATAAAGCTAGTATAGATAGGATTATAATGATAACTTTTTCAGTTAAAAGTGGTAAGTATCAATTCTGTTGTACCAAGTTCAAATTGATCCGATATTTTATTGACGATATTATTTGCGTCTCTTTTAACTTCAATATGTCAGAAAAGGATGGCAACCTTTTTAGAGCTGACAAATCTACTCCAGCTTAGAAAATGGTAAAACAAAACGACGCCCACGTTAGTCTGAAACAACAATATTTGGAACAAAACAAAAATCATGTTCCTTGAACAATTTATTAATTTATTTATTTATTAATTTCCAAGAAACTTAATTTCTGTAAACGTAAACGTTGGTAAATGTTATGTTCCAATAACTTCCAAAAAAATAACTTGTTTCACAGTGAATACAAGACATAACCCGTCAGAGTCAGGGAAGCGGTACAAAAGAGGCCTTCAGTTCATTATTGTCGGCCCTGGGTGCGGATGGCGGGGCGGAGGCCTAGTGGCGCGAGTCTCGCGGGTAGAACTCGGCGAGGATGGAGGCCGGGATACGCTTCAACATCTCCTTGGGGAAGATACGGAGCAGCTGCCAGCCGATGTCAAGGGACTCGAAGACGGTGCGGTTCTCGTAGTTACCCTGAAAGTTGAATGGATAACGTCATTGATGTTCATTTTATTATTCGACATGATTACGTAGCTTCGGCCGCGCACGAAACCGGAGGTTCGTAACCAGTTATGGCAGAAAAATAACTCTTCGTCATACGATACTGCTTATATTATATTTGCTTGCTTTATATGTACAGTGGAAAATAACGAAATAAAACATTTTGTACCCAACCTTTTTTCATTAATCAAAGACTGAAAACTGTTGCCACCCATTTCAATAACTTACATAAAACCAGTTTTTAATCGAGATTCATGATTGAGCGCCGTTCTAGCATGCGGCCCTTAGAGACGACGATAAACCCCATTACCAACTCGATCATGCATGATAGATGACGATCGCCCTCATTATAATAAACCAATCATGACTATCGAGCCTAAGTGCTAGCCTGGCGCGAACAGTAACCCCCAGCGTGAAGGCGCACCTGCGTGATGAAGTTCTTCTCGAACTTGGTGAGGAACTCGAGGTACAGCAGGTCGTCGGGCGTGAGCGCCTCCTCGCCCACCACGGCCTTCATCGCTTGCACGTCCTTGCCGATGGCGTAACACGCGTACTGGGGGAGAAAATACAATTAATATTCTGTATTCTAAATTTTTTACCTTATCCTACTTAAATTATAACGGCGAAAGTTTGTACTTATTTAATAAAAGTATGTGTGTATTTAAAAATATATGTGTGTGTATATCAGTCTCTGGCAGCCATAACTTTGCTTACTTTGGCGACCGTCAGTTTGTCAGGCGACCGTGTGTGGAAATGTCGCGAATATATTTATTATTGTGTGCGTGTAGATGGACGGATTTTAATGAAGTTTCGCGTGGAGATAGCTTATACTCTGAATTAAAGCATATGCTACTTTTTAACTGCGAGGCGAAGCGAGTTGAGGAATAATAAGTCTTCTTCTCTTTTTGGACGCTTCACTCTAGACAAAGTGGTTGTGGTCGTCATGCAGACTATCCCTGCCAATAATAGTATTGCTTGGTGCAGTATTGTCATTGGATATAAGCGTATAACAAATGTTATAAGCATCACATTATATAACTATTCTCACTGTAGAAAAAAAATCTGTAGATCTGTCTCAGAATAGTACTTTTTTTTTTGTAGGTTTGTTATTTCTGACATTAACAGCCAAACTGGCCATTGAAAACGAACAGTATGCTGGATATGTAGGATTACTAAATATCTTTGGTATAAATATTCCTGAACACAAGTCTATCTTCAGTGAGTTCAAGCTGTAGATATTACCTTCAACTTCCTGGAGTTCTTTTAATTTAGCACTTAAACTTTCGCTTGACTTGAACTTGAATGTAAAGCTAATTTCGATAGCTATTACACTAGGAGCTATAGAAAGAGGGCGTTCTTACCAGCTGGTTGGAGACGTCGGAGTGATCCTTGCGCGTCATGCCCTCACCGATGGCGGACTTCATGAGACGAGAGAGGGAGGGGAGCACGTTCACCGGAGGGTAGATCTGTCTGTTGTGCAGCTGACGGTCCACGTAGATCTGTGAGGAGACATGTGTGTGTAGCAGCTTGTATGTATGTTTACTGGTTGCTCAAAAGTGGGATAGAGATTATTTTTACTTGTTGACACAGACAGGCAGCTTTAAGCTGGTGCATGTCTTATTTCAGTACACACTTTTTTTGTGGCTTTTTAAAGTCTATCTTTGAAGCAGTTAATTGAGTGGGGCGCTAATCACAGTCTCTGACAACTATTCTCCAGTCCATCAGAATATGGTTTGGCAAAGTGTAAATTTTGGGTTTGCTTAGGGACCTTGAAATGTCTCTTAAAGTTTACATACTTAGTCCATTAAAAAATAAAGTTTTTTGATTTGCTGGAAAATAAGGAATTCTGTTACATGGAGCAAGTGGGTTTATTTATTTCAGAATATCCAGATGAATACGAAGAGTCTGGCTTTATTCTGGCGTGCGGTATTTTTCTTCAGTCTTTACCTCTCTTTCTCTCGTTAGAAAAGTTATGAGAGCGAGAGTAAATGAAGTAATACCGCATGCAGAGAATAGAACAAAATAGGAGTCCATGATATATTAACTTAAACCGAGTCATTAAGCTTAGCTAAAGTTTTTAGATTTTACTGTGAGCCAAAAAATATACGATGTTAAGCAGCTGTGGGCAATAGCTATCATTTGTTATCATAGCCGCGTGCATAATATATTTTGTGGTATGCTGGGTACACACCAAGCCAACGAATGCCAAAGAATGTGCTGCGTCCCGTTTCGTTTCAATATAACAAAACGAGATGCAGCATATCATTGGCCTTCGTTTGATTTGGCCTGTACGCAGCAGTACAGACTCTGTGCTAGCTGACAAATTTTATATTCCTTCCCCTCCTTTTTTTAGCATAGTTTAAAAAAATAATTGGTTGCCTGTAAAGTCGGTTTACGGACGATAGTTTAACGTGACAACGTCATAACAAAACATTGATTAAATCTTCTCCTCGGACGCATAGGCCAATCGAGTGGAAGAGAGATAGATGCTGCCAAGCCGAACGCTCAAGCCGATCGTGCCTCTCGCTTCGATCGACCGAGCGTAACGGGACAATGATTCATCTTTTTCATTAGACGTTGGTGCCTCAAAAAGAGGTGCCTCTAATCTGTTAGATAGATAGATAGATAAACTCTTTATTGTTCACACCACAGATAACAAAACAACAAGAGAAAAATAACGATAAAACTTATTAAATAGTGTAACAACTGGCGGCCTTATCACTAAAAGCGATCTCTTCCATGCAACTTTAGGATGGAGAGGATACGACAAATGAGTATGGGACAGGGTGTGCAAAAATAACTAAAATAAACATAAGATTGATACAAAGAAACAACAAAACATCGAGTTCTGTCAACATCTGTTCCGTTTTATATATGGGTTGGGTCTGTCAGTTCAGTGTACCTGTCCCTCAGTGATGTAGCCCGTCAAGTCGGGTATGGGATGCGTGATGTCGTCGTTGGGCATGGTGAGGATGGGTATCTGCGTGATGGAGCCGTTGCGGCCCTCCACGCGCCCCGCGCGCTCGTAGATCGTCGCCAAGTCGGTGTACATGTAACCTGGGGGAGAGGTTACATTATGATCAGTACCTGGATGACCGATCTTTGCTCGGAATTTTTTTTTTAATTGTGTTTTTTGGAAAATAAACAATTGATTTTAGTCTAACCTCAAAGCAAACACTCATTGACTTCGTGTTACTTAACAACGCCATCTGCTGTTGTGTCGTTAAAGCAATTAGTTGCTCACAAAAAATAGTATTAGGTCCTTACCTATGAAATTGGCGTTTTGTACGGGAGGAATAAAAAGTCGTTTTTTTTTTGTAAAATATATTTAATTAATCAAAGTATGCACCGTTGTTATCTATGCACTTTTGCCATCTTATGGGTAGTTCATTGATCCCTTTACTATAAAAACCATGGGGGCGAGAATCAATAAACTCTTTGAAGGCGGTTTGGACTGCTGCATCGGAGTGGAATTTTTTTCCTTGTAAGAAGTTGTCCAAATTCCGGAAGAAATGGTAATCTGTTGGAGCAAGGTCCGGGGAGTACGGTGGATGTCGCAGACATTACAATTGTAGCTCAGCTAACTTAGTGGTTGTTTGTTATGCAGTGTGTGGTCTTGCGTTGTCGTGAAGCAGCAGTGGCCTAGAGCGATTGACCAATCTCGGTTGTTTAACAGCTAGTTCTTCCTTCATGGTTTGCAGTTGCTGACAATAGATATCTGCCGTAATCGTTTGGCCAGATTTAAGAAAGCTGTAGTGAACGACGCCGGCGCTAGTCCACCAAACACTTACAAGTAACTTTTTCTGAGTCAATTTTCGTTTAGGGCAGGATTTGGCTGGGTCTCCAGGGTTCAGCCATTGCGATGAGCGCTTTCGATTATCGTACAATATCCACTTTTCATCACAAGTAATGATTCGATTTAAAATCCCTTCATTATTGTGTCGGTTGAGCAAAGTAACACAGCAGGCGACCCGTGTTTGCAAGTTCGATTCACTCAATTCATGAGGTACCCATCGTTCGAGTTTTTTTACTTTCCCGATTTGCTTCAAGTGGATTAATACAGTTTTGTCACTTACCCCGAAGCCTGCTGCTATCTCTGAAGTGCTTTGTGATGGATCCGCTTCCACAATAGCCTTTAATTCTTCGTTTTTCACTTTGATCTCCGGCCGTCCACGGGGTTGGTTCTTAAGGTCGAAATTTCCAGAACGAAAACGTTGAAACCAAAAACGTACCCTGCTATTTTTAGCGACACCAGCGCCGTACACATCATTAATTCTTCGAGCTGTTTCTGCAGCACTGGTGCCACGGTAGAACTCGTACTCGTAAATATATCGATATTTCATGTTTTCCATTGCGCGGTAATAAGCGACGCCAAAGAAAAAATTATGAGGAAAATAACAAATGAATGACTGTATTCCAAAGAAAAAAAAACCAGCTAAATGAATTTATTAATTTGAATTTCGAATTCTTAACCAAAGAGGAGATATTTCAGATCAAATTGATCAGTACGACAAAACGCCAATTTCATACGTAAGGACCTAATATTATTATTCGCCAATAGATGTCAGGAAGAGTCATATTTTTCAGTTGAGACTACTCAAACGCCTCCTTTTTGTTATTTTTCTTCCAAGTTTATGTTTAAGTTGATTATCGATAAAACACGAATAAAATGTCATTTTCTAAAAATGATTCCTAGCTAGATCGATTTATCGCCCCCGAAACCCCCTATATACTAAATAGTATGAAAATCGTTGGAGCCGATTCCGAGATTCCAATTATATATATTTATACAAGAATTGC
Source organism: Peribatodes rhomboidaria (assembly GCA_911728515.1). Lineage (NCBI taxonomy): Eukaryota > Metazoa > Arthropoda > Insecta > Lepidoptera > Geometridae > Peribatodes > Peribatodes rhomboidaria. The sequence continues at coordinate 9,822,726 of OU452190.1, forward strand.
TCATTTAAAGATATAAGATTTGTACGAAGAAAATATGAAATAGAGATAAGAGAATTTGTTCAATGTTATCAGTAGCTGATCTATGGGATGGGGAGGTTGAGTAGTCATTTATATCTATTCATTTGAGTTTTAAACTACTCTTAATTTTACTAAACCTTTTTTTTTCTTTTAATTTAAAGCCTATTTTTAGCACTTCTGGCATACAAAAAGTGTCAATTTGAGGCAATTCATAGTAGACCTAAATGCAACAATTTCTATGAAAAGTTGTGTACACTTGCACTGATTATAAATAATAAAAAAAAAAAAAAAAATCGGGACACTACCACACACGGTCGCCTGACCCCAAACTAAGCAAAGCTTGTACTATGGCTGCCAGAGACTGATAAAGATACTTAGATATTTTTAAATACATACTTAAATACATATTAACACCCAGACATAGAACAAACACAAATGTTCACCGCATAAATGTTTGCCCTAGGTGGGAATCGAACCCACGCCCCCAAGCTCAGAAGGCAGGTTCACTACCAACTGAGCCACCGAGGCAGTCGATTTAATGCTATATAAAATATTCTAAAAATATTTTTTAACAAAAAAAAGAGTGTGTACACGCGTTCGAAGTTATACTTATTTGGCGTATGGAAATAATAAATTATTAGTAAATACTATCACCGTCGTATATGAAATTAATTTAATAAAAACACCAAAATAATATTTATTTATTCACTGTTTAATTGTACTCTTACGAAACACGTGTTCTAGATATAAAAATACTAGAATATACAACTTGAACATAGTTATCAATTTTCATGCCACCTAGAACTAAATTCACGATGTAGAATTTAGGTGTCGATGTGCGCGCGCATCGTAAAAATTCACTCTTATCATTTTTCTCTATCGCGCCAAAAGAAGTATAATTTCAAAAATTGGATCAAATATATCTGTTAGGTGCGACAGTAATATTTACCGGGGAAACCACGTCGTCCGGGCACCTCCTCGCGAGCGGCCGACACCTCACGCAGAGCTTCAGCGTACGAGGACATGTCGGTCAGGATCACCAGCACGTGTTTCTGCAAACGACGCCGAGGTTAGCTCTCATGGACCAGCTCAGCGGGGCTAGGTGGTGGAAACAAATTGTCTTTCCACCACCCTGTCCACGCTTAGATGTGACAAGGCTAGAATAAGGATTCTCGCGCGATAAAAACGGTAGAAAGATATCTTGTCTCCGGCCCGTGCTAGCTCTGGGCCTCGATTCTATTAAGCAATTGTTTTTAAATTTTTAATGAATTATCTATTTTTGACACTTCTCGCAAAGGAAAAGTGTAGATTTGAGGCAATTCATTAACAATTTTTTAAAACAATTGGTTAGTAGAATTGGGAGCAGATCATTTGTAGACACAAAGAACAACGCTTGAAACTAGTGTTACAACTTGAACGATGGACATATTCTAGGATATTATTGTACTCATCATTATGATCAACTTTATTATGGGTCCACCACTGAAATAGAAAAAAAAAAGGTTTATATAGTCAAGGAAATGTGTGAAACAGCTGCTTTTTTTCTGAATTTCAGGGTTGTCCGCATAGTAAAAGTTGGTCATAATAATGAGTATGGTGACTGCCTCAGTGCCTCAGTCGGTAGTGAACCTGCCTTCTGAGATAGATGGCTTCGGTTCGATTCCCACCTGGGGCAAACATTTATGTGATGAACATTTATGTTTGTTCTATGTCTGGGTGTTAATTATCTATTTAAGTATGTATTTAAAAATATATACATATGTATGTATATCAGTCTCTGCCCGCCATAGCACAAGCTTTGCTTAGTTTGGGGTCAGACGACCGTGTGTGCAAGTGTCCAGAATTGTATTATTTATTTTATTTGTTTATCCTAGAATAAGTCTGTCTCGCATCGACTACCTGAAGCAGAAAGTCTAAGCATGGGAAAACCGTATTCGCCACTGCAGAAAGTGTGTGGATAGATACTGGCAAAGCAGTCTCTTCCAAAGTGACCAGAAGAAGGTATACTGAAGCTGGGAAGGAACCGACCAGCCCCCTACTCTTGACGCATGAGATGAGGTCACTTTCACTCCTATGACTTTTCAAACGAGAGAGACAAAGACCAAAAAATATCTCAAATAGGCAAAGGTCAGAATATATCTCAAATAGACAAAGACCTGAAAATATCTCTATTAGACAAAGGCCAGAAAATATCTCAAATAGACAAGACCAGAAAATATCTCAAATAGACAAGACCAGAAAATATCTCAAATAGACAAAGACCTGAAAATATCTCAATTAGACAAAGGCCAGAAAATATCTCAATTAGACAAAGGCCAGAAAATATCTCAATTAGACAAAGGCCAGAAAATATCTCAAATAGACAAAGGCCAGAAAATATCTCAAATAGACAAGACCAGAAAATATCTCAAATAGACAAAGACCAGAAAATATCTCAAATAGACAAAGACCAGAAAATATCTCAAATAGACAAAGACCAGAAAATATCTCAAATACACAAAGGCCAGAAAATATCTCAATTAGACAAAGGCCAGAAAATATCTCAAATAGACAAAGGCCAGAAAATATCTCAAATAGACAAGACCAGAAAATATCTCAAATAGACAAAGACCAGAAAATATCTCAAATAGACAAAGACCAGAAAATATCTCAAATAGACAAAGGCCAGAAAATATCTCAAATAGACAAAGACCAGAAAATATCTCAAATTGTCTTAACAAAAAATACACGGTATATATACGAACCTCGCACTGGTAGGCCAGGAACTCAGCAGCAGTAAGCGCCAGCCTGGGCGTGATGATACGCTCGATGGTCGGATCGTTGGCCAGGTTAAGGAACAGGCACACGTTCTCCATGGAGCCGTTCTCCTCGAAGTCCTGCTTGAAGAACCGGGCAGTCTCCATGTTGACACCCATGGCAGCGAACACGATGGCGAAGTTGTCTTCGTGATCGTCCAGCACTGACTTGCCGGATTGCTGAGGGATGGAAGTTTCGGTTAATTATATTTTGTCAATATTTTTTGAAGCGATGATAGCCTAGTTGGAGAAAGCCCGCCTCTCAAGTCAGAGGGAGCGGGTTCGAACCCAGCCGTTGGCACGCACCAATTTGTTCATTGAGTGAACATATGTGCGTATTGTATGTCATCTGCTACATGACTGGAGCCCGGTGTATGGCGACAGGCTTGCCCCCTGTCACATTTGGGACTGAATATCGTCCGGCAAAGTGTGGATGTTGTATTAAATTTCTGCCAGCCCCCTCAAAAGAAAGGCGTGACGATATGTATGTATATTACTTATTTTCACAATTGCATATGGCACCCTAACAGTCCAAGGAACGAGATGGGTGCTATTATTTACATTCAATTTGTAGGTACTTACAAATTAAATGTAAGTCTAAGCTCCTAAGCTCCCAAGTATTTGCTTAACTAGTTTAAACTGCTCCTAGCAACCTCCTAACTACATTATCTTGCACGAACCTTATGTTATTCGTTAGGAAACTTTTAATTTTATGTGACCGATAAGCAAATATTTTGCTAGGAGTAACTTAAACTAGTTATGCAAGACTTAGGCACTTTATAATCTATACAGGAGCCTCAGACACGGTCACACTAGTGAGTTTATTTCACTTTTTTTTAAGTCTACTATTAAACCTTCCAAAAAATTATCTTTTAAATTTGTTTTTTGCTAGTTACCTTGACAAGACCGGCCTGCCTACAGATCTGCGCGGCGATTTCGTTGTGCGGCAGACCGGCGGCCGAGAAGATGGGGATCTTCTGCCCGCGGGCGATCGAGTTCATCACGTCGATGGCCGAGATACCTGCAAACAGATTCGACTATACTTACTGGAGCCCTATTTCTACCAGTCGAGATAATATTTATATTTTTTTATTCGGGACACTTCCACACACGGTCGCCTGACCCCAAACTAAGCAAAGCTTGTACTATGGCTGCCAGAGACTGATATACATACTTAGATATTTTAAAATCCATACTTAAATAAATATTAACACCCAGACATAGAACAAACACAAATGTTCATCACATAAATGTTTACCCTAGATGGGAATCGAATCCACGCCCCCAAGCTCAGAAGGCAGGGTCACTACCAACTGAGCCACCGAGGCAGTCAATTTTTTGGTCACTGTATATCTCCTTTGAAAAGTCATAGAAGTGAGTGACCAAGAAACATCTCACGCGTTAAGAATAGGGGTGTTATAGAGCCAGGTACTATGATGAACCGATGGCAACCTGGTTGGGAAAGGGCCGGCCTCTCAAGCCAGAGGGAGCGGGTTCAAACCCAGCCGACGGTATGCACCAATTTGTTCATTGTATGAGCTTAGGTGCGTATTGTTTGTCATCTGCTACATGATTGGAGCCCGGTGTATGGCGACAGGCTCGCCCCCGTCACATTTGGGACTGAATATCGTCCGGCGAAGTGTGGGTGTTGTATTACACCTCTGCCAGCCCCTTCGGGGGAAAGGCGGCGTGACGATATCTTATCTAATAAAAAAAGGTTTTTTTTTTATATCTCACCAGTCTGGATCATCTCCTCAGGGTAGATACGCGACCAGGGGTTGATGGGCTGACCCTGGATGTCGAGGAAGTCCTCGGCGAGGATCGGGGGTCCCTTGTCAATCGGCTTGCCGGAACCGTTGAACACGCGACCTATGGAATATACAAGACAATATAGTAGTTTCATTTATGTTATGTGGGAAAATTATTACAATGGGGCCTCGGACATTTTTCTTGCAAATTACTGTAGGTATTATCATTATTATCATTGCAGTCTTTTACGTCCCACTGCTGACACCGATTACCCTACATCAAGGGTGATTGAGCCTTTATCACATGTCTACATCAAAGTCTACGACATTTCGATTTTTTTTCGATGTTTTCCTTCACTGTAAGAGCTTTTCTTTAATTATCTGTAAATACATGGGCGTAGCCACGTTGGAGCAATCAGGGTCATCTGCCTCACCCTGTAGCCCTATTCGGAGATTTGAGATATTCATCTCATCTTTTTTCGTCCTTGTTGCTCTCGTTTGAAACGTCATAGGTGTGAGAGTAACCAAGACAAAATCTCATCTCATCTCACGCGTAGGAATAGCCCTCCTGGTCCCCCACTCAAAGCTCAGTATAGGTAATTCATGTAAAAAATTGGTTTATTTATTCTGCCTCACTCCTAAATGTCCCCTCTAAAGTCTGGGTACGCCAAAGTACAGGTATCACCTGGATCAAATGCATCTGTGGAGCTATGGCGTCTTTCGAGAATTACTGACAAACCCTTCACAAATTAGGCGTCATCTACATCTTTTTTCTATCTTTAGTTGAAATAATCTGTACAAGATGGCATTACCTGCCTATTTTGTGAAGGGTTTTTCAGTAATTCTCGAAAGATGCTATTGCCCTTAGACGCATTTGCCCTAGTTGACTCTGTACAGTACCCGGCGATTAATATTGCACATCGACCTTTGAAAAGAGACTTCTATTTTGTAGAGCGTTATCTCTGTCGCACAGTAACGAAACTGTCGTGCGAAAGAGATAACGCTCTACGAAGCTGAAGTCTCTTTTTAACGGTCGATGTGCAATATTTACAGCCGGGTACTGTATCTCACTCAAATATTAATGCTATTTGGGTAACACATTTTAACACATCAACGGCCTTACCCAGCATGTCTTCAGACACGGGCGTGCGGAGAATGTCTCCGGTGAACTCGCAGAGCGTGTTTTTGGCGTCGATGCCCGAGGTGCCCTCGAACACCTGAACCACCGCCTTGGAGCCGCTGACTTCCAGCACCTGAGGAGAACGAGGGTTCAGGACATGTCTCGCATTTCACATTAAAAAACATAAGCCAAAATCAAGCACATAGACATAAATAACACATTACAAATAATAAACAGAGCTCAAGTCAGTATACATTGCATACCGAATCCTTGAGAAGCTAACTAGTTTTGCTAGAATGTTTTGTGCTAAGAAAACTCAAGTATGAGTTAAAAATTTAAATAAACAGTAACACCAATGTTCCCCAAACATAGCATGGTAGAAGAAACAACCAAGTACAGTTTAACCGAAGTACAATTTTGAAAATCATGCTAATTTTGAAAAAAAAATAACCCAAAAAATATCGTCTTAAAAAAACTTATTGAGCGTGGTTCTCTAAACTTTCAGCGATTACAACACGATACAGCGATTTTTTTCAATTAATGAATAGCCAGGTTAGTCCTCTAAAGTTTAACCTAGTAACTTAGTTTTATTTGTGCCCTTGTTACTATGAATACCAATAAAAATGGCAAAAATTGGTTGTCTGTTAAGTCGGTTTACTGACGCGCTGCCGAACGCAAAGGCCGATTGTGCTTCTTTGTTGCTCGTTCCGCGCTCTCGCTTGCACTTCAAGCCTTACATAGAACGCTTCAGAGCGAGGTAACGCCGCATTTTTTCGTGCGTGCAGCCGGCTCTATCGAATTATAAGACGTTGTCACGTCAAAAAAAATTCTAGGCACCGATCTCATTTTACCATCAAATATGATTGTGGTACAACCGCGTCTTAAGCAAAAATCTCACCTGTCCGGAGCGTAGAGTGCCATCGGCAAGCCTCAGCTGCACGATCTCAGAGAACTTGGGGAACTTCACCTCGTCGAGGATGACCAGCGGACCGTTCACACCCGACACCGTCTTGTACGCTGTAACATACGGGATAACATACTATACACAGAGCACACACTAACCTACCTAGCATATACGCAACGCGACAAGGGTATGTCGACTTTTTTTATCGAGATAGACGTATGTTTCCACATAGCCTTGTCACGTTCTCACAAAAAGTGACGGAGAGAATTTTGTAGCGCGCGCATGCTAGGGGTGCAGGAGAGAAGCGGCGCTAGAGGAAACGTTGACGTTGACGACTTCAGCTTTTTTTTAACACCCGCTTTGGTATTGTACAAGGAACATAACTGCCTCCGCTAGAACTCAACACGGACGGCTACTCGCGTCTTTATTGAAAAATAGTATGAGAGGCGCTAATTCACTGGCTGACCTGCGTAGGCCACATACGTACGACTATGTATTAGATGTGGTATTTTCGCGTCGTGTCGCGTCGCGACGAATTTACGAACGCGCGACGAACGGCGAACGCACGACGTCGACTGCGCGGACATCACCGCGATTTTAAGAGGGCCTAAATACTCCTGAGAATATGGAGTATTCTGTGGTATTAAGCTTCAGCTTATTCATGGTCCAAAAAAACAAGGTCTAGCATTCCGCGAGCAAACACGTAACGACGTCACTCGTCATCGTCATCCGTCTCTTTCGAACTGTTTGTGAATGACTTATTTCGGTCTTGCTTATGCACCGATTGACGTCACTACGTGTTGCACACTGAATCGGAATGCTCTACCTGGCGGAGTATATTTTTATACCATGGGCTTACTCATGGTATAATAATATACTCCACCAGGTATAGCATTCAGCAACACGTAGTGACGTCAATCGATGCTAAAGCAAGACCGGAATAAGTCATTTACAACAAGTGCGAAAGAGACGGATGACGATGACGTCATTACGTGTTTGCAGAATGCTAGACCTTGCTTTTTTGGATCATGGGCTTACTGATGCGAGGCTGAGTCCCAAACTTTCTGGTAAGGACCAGCACTTCCAACTTTTTGGAAGCCGTGTCATTAGGATTACAGCACGGGGGGAGCTTCTGTTTGCACGACCTCATTGTTAGCCCTTCCTTATTTCCTCCGTTATTTCCTTTAATCTAAACCTTTTTTCTTTTATTCGGCTGTGTGGCCTCCCAAATTATTAGAAATCTACTCAAACAAAACTGCAGATCCCAGAGTTTAGAATACAAATAAAATGGACCACGGCTCTGGCATTTCCGAACAGTAAAGTGACGTTTTTGTTTGTTTTCTTTTTGATAGCTCTAAGTCGAAAATAGTCAAGCCAAAAATTTTAGAAAAAAGTTTTAGGAAAAAAGAAAAGAAATTCAAGAATTTGATTTTCGAAAAACCTACAGATTTTTAATATGTACGGAAGCAAATCTGTAAGGCCGCCTCGCTTCCACCCACCTACAAAATGCCTTCCGCGAGAAATGTCCGACAGCAGCTTGAATTTGTAAACTCCTTAAAGTGCTGTCAGAAAGACTTTCGGACATTTCTTGCGCGAGTTATCATGCAGAAGAAAACAAGGCCTAACAAAATTAAAATATGACGTACCAATCACGTTCGTTGTCAATTTTATGAGTGGTTTGACTTGACATTAAACTTCATATTCGTAAAATTTATCTATGAAATTTATCCAAAAGAAGAAAAACTCTTGAGCAAAAGACTGAGCTTAGAATAAATATGCTGAAGTATCAAACAATTGCAAGTTTAAATTGAGTTATGTAAGCGTAAATTAAAAAGAAGTAGTACATCGCCCTCACAGAATATTCCCTATTACATAGATCGCCTTGTTTATTACCTACAGCGCAGACATCGCAGTATTACGTCACGCATCCCACCGAAGATCTCGAAAGATTGACTGAGCTACGAGATTTGATGCGATCTCTCTTAGGCCAGTATAAATTGGCCCCTTATAACTCATAGAACAAGATGTTGAATGGAAAACAGAAGTCAAATGTCTGGGCGCACAAATTGATTGGTTGCTGGTGATGTACATTATAGGATGTCGAATGCGGACTTATCAATGCTAAAACAGAATAATAGAAGATGCTAAATGAAAAGAAAAAGCCCAAGCAAGCAAAAGGTGCCCAAACCCTCCATTCTAATCTCAAAAATGTCACTAGAAAAATTTGGTGTTCAACATATTCAGCCAACCTACCAACCCAACAAGATATTGAGCTGTGCAGAATGTTGTCTTGAGAAATTATAAAAGAGCAGGCAGATATTAAGGATGTAACGACACAACGATATTTCCCATTACCCGCAACACTCCATTGAATAATTGGGAGAGTTAGGACTAAATTACAACATTGCTGACAATGAGCCACACCCCCAAACACCTTCGCATAGTTTGCCCTGGATGCTCCTATCCCACTTCCATGTAGTAAAGAAGGTGGCTACTACATTAACTGCTAAAGAGCAGCTATTAAAGTAAAATAACCGGCAGTGGTCTAGAGATAGAGCCATCTGCTTTGTAGTACCTGCCCTGCGAGTTGCTTTCAGGACAAAAGCCTAAAATTTGCCTCACAAATTTGTCTATGTTCATGCAAAAAACTAGGACTGAAAACAAAAAAGATCTCGGACTTTTTCAGGTGGGTTTGAATAATATTTGTCAAGGCATTGATTGACTTTGCAGATGATGCTGTTCTGAACATTAAAACAAGTATTAATATTGAAATAAAAACAAGAATTGCAGCTTCAAAATGAAGACTATGACATTTTGGAGAAAAGGATGAATCTATCTACAATATTGTAAGACAAACGTCATATTTTACACTATAGGTCCTGAAGATATTGTATTAGTCCAGGATTACAGTCGAGAGCCTTTAAAATAGAGTAGATGGTCAATTTTGACTGTTTAGCACTTGGTAGGGTTGCTAAAGTGGTGCTTTCGGGCAGTATAATCATTGCTATTTTGTGACAGTATTACACAATTACAGTTCAGAGATCTTGGTGCAAACTGGAGACTGGCAGCACGCAATCAGAATAGAGAAACGCACCATACATTTCTCCAAATAACTCTGCCTCATTTTATTGCTGGATTTCCTTGCACAAGATTTACTTGTAATTTTTCAGGTAGCAGTGTTTGAGGATAAACCTGGTTTTATAAAACTACACGTAATAGTACCCGAACCATGGATATCCTTGCTGTGTCTAACATGCTCCATAGAAACTAAATGATAATGGACCAACAGTGGATGCTATGCTTAATAATTTGATCAATGCTCCGTATCCCACTTTTTTAATGACGTTATCATATTATGCAGGTAATTACAACGATTACGATATTTTTTAATGTTTACGTTACTAAAAATCATTGTACTTACTAATTTAATTGTGAAGTACAATGATTTAGACTTGAAATCATTGAATGCAATTATTGAAGATTTAGTTAGCAATATTTGACTTCATATAAATAGTACAAACAAGGGATAACACGGGATTCAAGGAATGGGCAGCCAAAATCAATAATTTCATTGACATGTCCTGTGACTATGACGTGATCGAAACCCCAAAATTGGGTGAATATTTTGTAGTGATACTTACTCAGACGGGGCTGGGAGATGAAATCCCTGGACACAGCCAGGACATGCTCCTTACTAGCCTGCGCGGAGGAGAGGGTCTTGGCCATTTTTCAGTTTTCACTTTTTGCAGGCCGTTCAATAAAACACCAAACTGCGCTGCCTCTTCGCCCGAAAACTGACGAATGGAAGTTTTGTCTATGCCTCTTCACGTGCCATCACGTGACCCATCACAAGGCAAATAGTTGCCACTCCAAACAATGACATCGTTTGTTGCGGTAAATTTCACTTATTAAACGAATCCTATCCAACTAATATTAAAAACGCGAAAGTTTGTAAGATGTATTATGGATGGATGGATGGATGTTTGTTACTCTTTCACGTCAGAACGGCTGAACAAATCTGTATGAAATTTGGCACAGAGATAGATTATAGTCTAGAATAACACATAGGATACTTTTTAACCGCGGGTAAAACCGCGGGGCGCAGCTAGTTAGAAATAAATATGCTACAGACACAGCTCCCCAGCTCTCCACTTGGTTTTGCTCTGTCGGGATGCAACTTTAGACGACTAACTAACACTCAGACCTCAGAACTTATAGGTTTTAACCATCAACATTATAATCACCTGTCGGGCCGGGAATCGAACCCAAGGACCCTATTCGGAGATTTGAGATTCTCATCTCACCTTTTTTCGTCCTTGTTGCTCTAGTTTGAAACGTCATAGGTGTGAGAGTGACCAAGATAAAATCTCATCTCATCTATCGCGCAGGAATAGCCCCCCAGAACCACCTGCTGTATTAACTAAGCTAGGAGGGTCATCAAATAAAATAAATTCATAAGTCATAGAAGGTACCTATTGAGTTTTGAACATATTCTGTAGGTTAAAGATTACTGCAGCACATCGTTTTTAACTCCCGATGCAAAATACATAGTTCTATGAGATCGGGTATTCGGGTAGAAATAACATAAGTACAAATATTATTCTACCTCGATTCTTGGTAGGTGTATGACTCAAAATAATTATGAAGACACAGTTAACTAATAGAGAGCATTTCTTTCATCGAAAAATTCCATGATTCCGTAATATTATAATATTTATATGAAAATTTATGTACCTCTAAAAACCTGATTTACCTCCAAAATTATGTTAATCATAGATTATCAACTTTTAGAACTTTATTCTTTAGAAAAAAAACTTCAGAAAATTAGAAGTTTATTCACTTATTTTCTTAGCTTTTGACAGGAAAATGTTAATTTAATTTTTTTAATTTTTGGAGGTTTTATACTTACCTTTATTATAATGAATATGCTATGGTTAAGTGTTATCTGTCGTGTAAACTGTCTGTAGCATCGTAACTTCCAAGAAAACGTTTGGTTAAGTTTTTTTTAAATGTTTTGGACGTGGCTATGAAAAGAAAGAAAGCTAAATTCGTAAGGGTAAATTGATAGCGTTTTGCTTAAATTTGTTTTGACACTAGTAGTGCCTGCCGTTTCGCCCGCTATACACGTACATAGCGAGACGTTCATATATAATTAGAACAAAAAGTAGTCGTTAGAAATATTTGGGAAAAATTAAGATAAGCTGGCAGCATAGGTCCAATCCACCAATGAAAGCAAAAAAAAAGTAAAAAATTGTCGATGATTTGGTGTCTTACCGGAGCGTGCGCCCCCGTAACGATAAATTCATGTGATCAATAATTTATCAGGTTAACTGACCGATAGTGTTTTAACCATTAGAAGTTTAATTTTTTTTTACTGACATTGACATTAATATGACAGTTATACGTAGTGTTGTTGAATTAAATGTCACTGTCAGTGCGCGGACGGTCCGAACAGTGTTGCTACTAACTGTATCTACTGCTACATTGCTATAAAAAAATTTTTACAACACAAATTAACTCATTCTTTGAGTAAGTTTAAAAAAATGCCCCCTAATTTCAACAGCCGCCCCTCATTTTATTATCTGGTCCACGTAGTAAATTAAAATAGTACATACTACATGGTACCGATTTAACCCGGGCCAGCGTTTGTCAACAGGGGGTAATCAAAAAAGTTTGGAATCGCTCCCTCCCCCCACCCCGTCATGGAGTACTTGTGCGGTCCCTGGCCAGCTATCCATTGGAGTACATTTTCAACCGAAGGAGCGTAAGTGAGAGAAGCGTCATTGTTTCAGCTTCGACAAAAATGCCTTCGTATGTCCGGATCTCTGTCTTCCTTGACAGGCCGCCTTCCTTATCTGATACCTAATTATTTTAAAATTACCGAGAAATGTTTTTTTTTAAACCCTTCTTTACCATTTTGAAAAATGTACAATAACTGACTCGACAAAAAATAACAAATAATTATTGATCCAACTCACAACACAACACGAGAATCGGTTGAGGAATGCAACCTGTAGAGGAGGACATCTCGGCCACGAGGTAACAGGACCACTAGATATAACGGTTTTTAAAGTTAGTTTGGCTTTTACAAATAAGTTAGTTTGGCTATAACAAATAAGTTTGCATGGCAACACTGATTGAAGCGTTAAGCCCACAAAGCATGCAAAGCAAAGCAAAGCAAGCAAACCCGGCCGGCAAAAGCAAGCACGAAGAGAGGGGGCGGCACAGAGTACTTTGTTAGATAGGGAAATAGAGACCTCTCTCGGCAGCTAAAACAAGCAACACCTGCCAGCGCCATCTGTATTCGTGTCATGGACTTACTACATACATAACTATAACTATATCAATGATTCGAATAGCTATAGCTGTAGGTAGATATGTTACAGATTAATGAAACTTTTATATTATTATTTTGGTATAGGGGAAACAATGAATTATTGATGGCTGGTAATCACAAGACGGGCCATATTTTTAATGCATTACTGGCCCGGCAATATTTTAAGGGTGGCCGGGCTATATCGTCATACATTTCTAGCATGGCTGATGATGGCCGGGCTACCGGCAATATTGCCGGGCCGATATTGCAATAAAAACATGGCTCAAATAAGGAGCACCTTTACATAATTATAAACAAAAAAAAATCAACAAGTATCAGCAATCAATAATAATTAATGATGATAAAAATATGATATACATGTAACTCTTTATTCAAAAACCTTATGTAAGTACATACAAAATTATAAAACTTTTAATACTTAATACTTATAAAACAAAACTAGTCATAATAGCCTACATTCAACATAATTTTGCTTAGGTTTTAGTTTGGTGAGATTTTTTAGGTTTGGTTGGTTAGGTTAGAGGTTATGTGCCGGGTTTACCATAGAAAATACGGGTTTTACTTTAATAAATTGACCTAATACTAATATAGCTCACTTTCAGAATCTATGCAACACTTTCTTCAAGACAACGACATCATTTATTTTGTAGGAGTCCTAGGATCTTATTTCTAAGACACAAAACTTCGAGTCTCTATCTCAGTTCCAGGAGTTTCTATCTCACCACACAGAATACACATTCAACACCACACTAACCGGAGGAGACACACTCAACTCAACGGACTAGTAAGATAAACTAAAAAATTCGGCAAATTACTGTAGAAACAAACAGAAAACTTAAAAATCATCTTATCAAAAATATTGGTCGGTCGGAACGGTCAAGTCAACATCAGCGAGTGTTGCCAAGTCAATGAAATAAGAAATGGCTAGATTGACTAGACAATAAATGAAAGGGGCTCTATGACCATGCGAACTGTCGTATGCGATTGATAGTATGGCCATCTGGGCCTTATTCTTGCGCGTGAGACGCTTTCTGGTCCTAGTCTTTCTTGTTTGAAAAGTCGTAATGAGTGAGAGTGAAAATAACATCTCATCCGTTAGGACAGAGGCCGATAGTCACGTGACGTAACAAAACTCCTAGAAAAAAAAAATGTTAACTTTGTTGATTGTGAATGAATTCGTAATTTCTTTACATCACACTTTAACGTTCTTAATTTTTAAGAAAACAACACGGCATCACATACACTTTTAACACAAACTCGTTAATTTAATCAGAATGTTATAAATACCATAAATACGTTTGAGTCTTTGTTTTTAACTTAATGGCAAAATCCGCCATTTGGTGCCGTCATAGCTTGTTTTCTATTTGTTACTTTTTAATTTATTGATTATTTTATATGTACGACATATTAAGTTAAATGCTACAATAAGTGCCAAAACTTCTAAAAGTATCGCTAATTCTAGCGCAAAAAGTGCAAAAGTGGTAGCACTGAGGCCAGTAGAGCAAGCGCCCTCAAATTGTTTTGACATTTAGCGTCACACATCATTTTTATTAACCAACTATTTCAAGGAGACTACCACCATACTGTTATGGTGTGGACATCAAGTACCTATCAATTTTAGCACAATGTCTTCTCAAGTAGCGACATCTATATTTGTGTCATAGAAATACGAGATTATAATACTTCTAAATCAAAATTAGTACATTTATGTTAAGGTTCAACAGTACTTCTATACAACCAAAATTAGTATAGTTATAGTCACCCGGTCATTCCGGATTACCAATTTAAATGTATGAAGATTGAAGAGTCTGGGGGGCGGTGTCCGTCAAGGCGAGAAGTGTTTGTGCGTGAAAAACGAAAATAATTTTTATTTCAAAAAGTCGTGCTGAAAAAGAGCAAGATTATCACTTTTCTACTTGACATCAAAATAAATATAAGAAAAGTTGAGAAAATATTGTTGCTAATAAAAGTATTTTCTTTGAGATACTGAAATCAATAACGTAACGCGTCATAATGTCGAAAATAAGTAAATTTATTCCACAAGTGAACCGTAATTTCGGTAGGCTTAGTGCCGCGTTGTCCACCGGAAAATCAAGAACATATTTCACGTATACCCAAGAGTTATCGCAGCCACTGGATAGAAACCCGGAGATTTTAACGGCAAAACAAGCATTCGAAAAATGCTTGAAATCTGGTGAGTCTAGCGAATAGATTGAACACTTTTAATCTTTGGACTCAGTGGCTCAGTTGGCAGTGAACCTGCCATCTCAGCTTACAGCATGGGTTGGTTTCCACCTAGGGCAAACATTGAGGTACCTAACATTAATTTAGCATGTCCGAATTCTGTCTGGATTTTTATCTGGACCTTTGTCTTCAGCCAGTCCAGGCATAGGTCCAGGTCTCCAGCTGACAGCAACTAGTGTCTATTTATGTATGTATTAAATTGAAAAAAATATTGTATGTAGGTATATCAGTCTCTGGCAGCCACAGTACAAGCTTTGCTTAGTTTGGGGTCAGATGACCGAGTGTGCAAGTGTCCCGAATATTTATTTATTTACTTTGAACCACATACATCAAAACTATGTAAAACGCAAATTAAGCCGGTAGGTGCAAGTGTACCTTCCTTATATGTGGTATTTTAAGCAGACAGAATACTTAAATGTGTCGTTTCATAGTCATGTAGAGATTGTGTACATCCCATACATTAATTTGTGCACTTACAGCTATTAGTAAAAACCTGTCATAAATACCTAAAGGTGCTCAGCATAATTATGTGAGAAGGCAAGAATCGTTTCTGTTTTGCCTTTGTTATATTATAGGTTAAAGTGGCCCTGTATTCTGATTTCATGGCTAAATACTTTCTTTTAAAAAATTATTGCATAGTCTGTTGCACACCTAGAAACTAGTTTCAGTACTGCTTTATGGGCCCTTACTTACCATCAAAGTAACAACATGCTCAACCAGTCACACCATAATCTACCTATATATGTTTCTTCATTTAGTAACAAAAGCATACAAACATGTCTTAAAATGTCACTTTAATGCATTCAATTTGCTGCTTGTTAAAATGTTTCAAAGGTTGCTGACTTTAATCTGGGTCACATTACATCGAGAGAAACGAAATGCATCTTGCATTATAAATACTTTAAAAAGCATGTAGCTGCATACAGATGTAAATTGCATGTAATACTGGTTTTGCAGTGTGCATACTTACCAGATGTTGTTAATAATGAAGTGACCTATACTTACTTGTACATATAGTTATTATCTTGACATGTAACTATTCACTTTGTTTTTTTCCTTATGGCCCACAAAATAAACTTTAGTTTCCTTTACAATACTCTATTTCTTGTCAAATGTTATCAAGATAGGTTTAGCTATAATACCATCATCACACTAACATTATAAATGTGAAGTTTGTAAGTGTGTATATCTGTTACTTCTTCATGCTCAAACAAATGGATGAATTTTGCGTTTCTGTGTATTAGAATCTGATTAATTTCAACTCTCCAAACTTACTTTGAGTATTAAAATGAAGCTGAATCTAATTACCAGTCAATTAAATAATAATCCACTGAATGGAACACAAATGCTGATAAGAGGTAGAATTTCTTCATTTTGCTTAGCATTCTGCTGTTAAAATAATAAATTTTTAAGTACTATAATCTTTCTCTGACTATTTTCAAATCCAATAATTTCAGCAATGTTACACTTTAGAGAAGTGGTCTCCAAACTCTTTTGTCTCATGCCATGTTTTTCGGTTTTTGATAGACCCCTTAGCTTAAAATAATAATGCATTTTTGGAAAAAATGTGGACCCCACTTCCCACTTTAGGAATGATTGCATTAAAGTATCATACGATGACATTTTATGTTTGTTTACATGTCCCCACTGTTTACACAATGTACACTAAGTTCATTGTGTGCAAAAACACACAAAAAATAAAGCAATTGGCAGGTGGATCTAGCTTTCACAAAAAAATCTTCAAACTCTTTTGTTAAATATTGAACTAGCTGCGCCCCACGGTTTCACTCGCGGTTAAAAAGTATCCTATGTGCTATTCTAGACTATAATCTATCTCTGTGCCAAATTTTATCCGGATCTGTTCAGCCGTTCTGGCGTGAAAGAGTAACAAACATCCATCCATCCATCCATCCATTCTTACAAACTTTCGCGTTTATAATATTTTATGTGTAGGATGGTACTAAGGACAAAGCTGTGTCACTTGTATCATCAATAGACTAGACAAGTACAGACAGTGGTACTATTGACATAAAGGCAACACATAGGTATTTCAATACAAACAGATACAACATAACAACATTCTTTATAAATAGCCCGATATAAACAGTTATATCAGAAGCGTAGAAGTTTATTCACACCACTGGCGAGATGCCAATCTGACCTACACATGACCTGCTCAGTATCTTGAGTTTGCTGGGAATTTATATTACCAAACAAATGAATACTAAGTAATAACATAAAAGATGCAAAATTGGTATATCTGGAGGTATATTAGGACTGAGAGGGTAATCTTTAAAACTGGTTTGATTTCAAAAATTCGTATACCATAAAAAGCTACCCACATAATCACTGGATGCTATAAAGTAAACCGTGAAATGAGAGCGAAGCCGCGGTCAGATAAGCTCTTGAATGTTTTTGAAAAAACTGATAATCTTTATAATAAGCTACATTCAAAAAATAAATATAATTGAAACTTGGTGTGTACATAATTTTTTATTCCGAAAAAGCGTTCTCCGTGCGGTTGAAATGAAGCCCAACTAGTATTAGGCGGACTGACCCGTATCATATCAGCTTAGATAAATCGTCATACTAAACCTACAGAATATATAATAGTTACTATGCCCACCCCACATCCTTACAATTATCCGACATTTGAAATGGGGGACAAGAGCAGACCACTCCGTCCATATACCCGGACGAGCTCAGCGCATGACCGCCTCGGAACGGTATAAAAGAAAAACGAACTCATGCTTTGTGGCGTAGGTATTATTCCTTTTCAACTCGCCAAATAGCTGGCGAGCCGAACGCGGTCGAGTGCCTTCGCGCGGGCTGCCTGTCTAGCGCATGGCATAATAATATACTCGCCAGGTAAAGGAGTCACGTGGGTAACACGTAGTGACGTCAATCTATGCTTAAGCAAGACCGAACTAAGTCATTTACAAATAGTTCGAAAGAGACTGATGACGATGACCAGTGACGTCATTGCGTGTTTGCTCCCGGAATTTTAGACCTTGTTTTTTTGGATCATATTCTAGCGTGCTCGCTGCGTCAAAATTTTGTCGTTTTTTCCGAGGCAGACGTATATTCGTACCATGGTTTAATAATATACTTCGCCAGGTAAAGCATTACTGTCACGTGGGCAACACGTAGTGATGTCAATCGATGCATAAGTAAGACCGAACTAAGTCATTTATAAACAGTTCGAAAGAGACGGATGCCGATGATGAATGACGTCTGCTACGCCTGCGACGAATGCTAGGCCTGCTGGAACTCCATTCGTATGTTGTTATCTTGGTCACTATCACTCTTAAGGCTCTTGAAACGAGAGAGACAGTGACAAGATAATATGTAACGTGTTACAATTGTTAGGGTTTGTTTTATTGTCACGATTTATCAATGTTTAATTCAGTGAATCTTCCGGTTATTTTATATTTGGTACTGGTAACAATCTTCTAAGAGTCGTTGACAGGCAACGGAAGCCCAGTTTTGGCGCCACTATAGTCGATGCCACAGACAATCACACAGCCGATTTTAAAAATAATGGCGGATGTAGGCAGTGATTGGATGTGGCAAGAATATAGTGGCCAATCACAGAACTTTGTTTTTGGAGGGAGACTTTTTCATGAGTAAGATGGTCGGCGGCACAGTGACACATTCGGAGACCGACATCGTTGGCGTTAAGTTGGTGTAAGATTTCCAAATAACTGTACGGTTAAAATAAAAAGTGAACTATTAATCTTAAAAGGGTTTTATTATTCGTCGGAACCTGGTCTACCTGAAAGATCAGAAGTGGGATTGGCAACTAACTTCAATAAAACGTAAGTACACGCTCAATTTTCAGTAATTAGTATCCTATCATTGCTGGCTTGAGTATTTTCGGTGCATTGGTATTATATTTCAAGTAAAGTTTAAGTTTAGATGTATGAAAAAGAGGTAAACATTACAAAATATTCGAATTATTTTGTTAGCCATTGTTATCTAATCTAACTGATTATTTTTCAAGTATAAGTTTCGTAGCTCTCATTAGCATGTTGTGTGTTACTTAGATCTTATTGTGTTTCAAGATACCCTCTTGTTCAGATTATGATAACTTGAGTACGGAACAAATAGGTAACATAATTTGCGTTGCCACGCAACGCACAAAATTTCAGACAATGAATGAACCGGGTCGCCGAAGTCGAGACCGAGAGAGACGAAGCCGCGAGACACCTGTTTCACGCAGGAATCTTCGTACTACCTCCTGAAGTCGAAGCCGTGTCCGAACTCGCAGTCGCAGCCCGAGTCGCCCCGCGTACGACCGGCAACGGGACATAGGCCTTGAGCGTTTGAAGTTATTGGAAGAGGAGCTTCAGCGAGAACGCGAGAGGCTCTCCAGGGATCGGCGCCCTCCTTCAACGTCGTGCCGAGACAGCGCGCGTGGCAGACGGGGTCTCCGCGACCAGAGTGATGACCGCGTGCGCCGCAGACGGAGTCACCGCGACCGGAGCCGAAGCGAACGGGATGCCGATGGTCATGCAGAGCCACGTGACGACGCCGGACTATCTAAAAGGTCACGTAGCCCTTCTTTCTCTAATAAAAATGTTGTTGACATTTTAAATTGTCTGAGGGACGGTTTAGCGTCTACCCAGGGTGCACAGTCACTACAAAAGCTTGATTATAAAAACATTCTACCTAATTTTGATCCTTCAACAAAGACTCAACGAATAGATGTATGGTTAAATAAGGTGAACGAATGTGCATCGGTTTATGGGTGGGACGATAGAACTGTCACTCATTTTGCTATGCAAAAACTTCAGGGTCTGGCTAAAACCTGGTACGAAGGACTAAATTCCATTCTATTTACTTGGAAAGAATGGCAGGAAAAACTGACAAAGGCTTTTCCTTTCGAACAGAATTATGGCCAGACCTTGGAGGACATGCTTAAACGAAGGAGTAGATATAATGAGCCCATAGAGGTTTATTACTATGAGAAATTGACACTTCTCAATCAATGCGATATTGTAGGGAAGCGAGCAGTAGACTGTATCATACACGGACTTAGCGATCGCACTTTAAGGTCTGGTGCTTTAGCATTACGTTGCTCGCATCCCGATCAACTTTTAGAATATCTTTGTAGCAATAAAGACTCGCATCAATCTTTATCTGATCGAACTCAGTTTAGAACTAAAACCGACAATTCAACAGTAGGAACGAATTCTACAAGACAAAAGTCAGGAAGCAGACCTTATACTGCGACAAATATTGGCTGTTATAATTGCAAGGAAACGGGACACGGCTTTGCGCACTGTCCCAAGCCTTTAATAAAGTGTCTAAAATGTAACAGAGTTGGGCATACGGCTAATATTTGTACCAGTAAAACAGACGACAAAGAGAAACCACAAACAGCTAATCCAGTTCAAAAATCTATGCGTATTGATTCTTTAAATAGTCAAAATGGTGTGAACCCAAACTCGAAATTTACGAAAGAGGTGCAAATAAACGGGGCCCTTTTTACGGCGTTCGTCGATTTTGGCAGTGATGTTACGTTAGTTAAAGAATCGGTTGCTCGTAAATTGGGACTCGTTCATAATAACGTCTCGTCTGCTATGAAAGGTTTTGGAAACAGTTTGGTGCATTCGTTAGGCGAGTTATCACTTGAACTATGCGTCGATGATGTCACTGCTCAGGTTGCGTGCAAGGTCGTTAGTGATGATATGTTGGACAAGCCGGTATTGATTGGTCAATCTTACACAGAGCAACCGCATATAATCGCGTACAAAACCCCGACTAGATTGCAATTTCTTGATATTGGTAGTGAATTGCCACTACCCGATTTGGATAAAGAGGTTGAATGTTCAGTCAAGGTTATAACAGTTGATGTCATTGAGTTGTACGGTCCCGCTACAGTGAGAGGTCGAATTGAATCGTCATTCAGCGGGAGCGTCCTGGTAAAGAACAGCCTTGCAGGTGTACCGAATAGGCAATACCAAGTGTGTGGCGGCCTCCATCAGGCTAAAAATGGGCTGATTAATATAGAGGTATTTCCTTTGTCTGGGGTTTGCCAGATCTCAAAAAACTCTGTATTTTGTCGAGCAGACCGAGTACATTTTGTTAACAGGGTCATTGTAGAGTCTGTTTCGGATAGGATCGAAGGTGATGAAGTCGAGTTTGATGCTAGCCAGGTTCGTGTAGGAAAACAAGTTCCCGAAGGTGATAAACAGCGTCTTCTGGACTTGTTAAAACAATACAAGCATTGTTTCACAACATCCCTTAAAGATTTAGGTTGTACTAACATAGCCGAAATGAACATAGAGTTGAATAGTGATCGTCCTGTAGTATATCGCCCGTACAGGTTGTCCCATCACGAACGAGAGAAGGTGCGCTGCATGGTTGGTGAGATGTTGGATGCCGGGATAGTTAGCCGTTTCCGACTATGCGAGTCCTATCTTGCTCGTTCGAAAAAAGGATGGTTCGCTAAGAATGTGCATCGACTATCGCATGCTGAATTCGGTAACTGTGAAAGAAAGATATCCAATTCCCATCATCGAAGATGAGATAGCTCGACTAACTGGGCAGGCTTGTTTCATTACCCTTGATCTTGCTTCAGGCTATTATCAAGTGCCAATTTCTGAACAGAGCAAACATCTTACTTCGTTTGTCACGCCAGACGGTCAATATGAGTTTAATCGAATGCCTTTTGGGTTGGCGAATGCGCCGGCCGTGTTCCAGCGAATGATGAATCCGCTCTTAGGTTCAGCTCGTTTCGATAAGGCAACTGCTTACATTGATGATGTTCTCATTTTTGGCAAAAATTCGTCCGAATGTCGTGAACACCTTGAGGAAGTGCTAAGAGCGATTGAGAGAGCTAATCTGACTTTGAATCTCGGAAAATGCGATTTCCTCCGTGATAGCATCAGCTACCTTGGTTATGAAATTAGTGCTGCAGGGGTGAGGCCTGGCGAAGAAAAGATTGTGAGCGTTCAGAATTTTCCGCGTCCTGAGAACGTGCACAATGTTCGGCAATTTCTGGGATTGGCAAGTTATTTTAGGAAATTTATAAAAGATTTCGCTGTGATCGCTTTTCCCTTGAGTAAATTGTTAAAAAAGGCAGCTGTGTGGGAGTGGGGTGATAGTCAAGAACAGGCTTTTGTTGGTCTTAAATCCAGGTTGATAGATAGGCCAATTCTCGCAATATATGATCCTACAGCAGAGACCGAACTGCATACCGACGCTAGTAGAATAGGCATAGGTGGCATTCTTCTTCAGCGCAAGTCTCCATGTGAGTCGTTTCGCCCAGTCGCTTACTATAGCAGGCAGACTTCGCCGGAAGAAAAGAACTTTCACTCATATGAGCTCGAGACATTGGCTGTCGTCTTTTCTCTGCGAAAATATAGAGTTTACTTGCTAGGCAAGGAATTCAAAATTATCACCGATTGTAGTGCGCTACGTTCTACATTTGTAAAACGAGACCTAATCCCGAGAATTGCCCGTTGGTGGCTAACTCTGCAAGAGTTTGACTGCTCAGTGGAATACAGACCCGGTACGAAAATGGGTCATGTCGATGCACTGTCGCGAAATCCTCTAGCTGAAAGCGAAGAATCTCTTCCTGATCGGTTGCCAAGTGTGATGGCAATCAGTGGTGATGATTGGCTGCACACTCTTCAACTGGGAGATTCTGAACTTTGTAGAATTAAGAATATTTTGAATAGCGATCTAGATCAAAAGGGGCTAAACTACATAAATGACAATTACGTTGTGAAAGATAACGGACTTTTTCGTTATCTAGATGGTGATAAAAACAATGTGCGATGGGTAGTTCCGAAGGGTGCAAGGTGGCAGGTGTGTCGCATGAATCACGATGACATTGGACATTTTGGTCTTGAAAAGACGTTAGAAAGATTAAAAAAGAATTATTGGTTTGCCAAAATGTCCAAATTCGTCAAGAAGTATGTAAGCGCTTGTTTAGAATGCGCTTATGCGAAAAATAATTTGAATTCAAATGAAGGATTGCTCCATCCTATTCCGAAGATAGAAGTGCCGTTTCATACTCTGCACGTTGACCACCTTGGACCTTTCGTAAAGTCAAGACGAGGCCATACACACATATTTGTAGGCGTAGATGCGTTTACCAAATTTTGCTTTATCAAACCTGTCAGAAACACAAATACCCAAAGTGTTGTTAGAGCTCTTGAAGATATATTTAACACGTTTAGGGTCCCTGATCGGTTGGTAAGCGACCGCGGTAGCTGTTACACCTCGCATGCTTTTAAAAGATTTGCACTTGATAAAGGTTTTAAACATGTTCTGAACTCCGTGGCTAGTCCCAGATCTAACGGACAGGTGGAGAGGTATAACCGCACCATTCTTGATTCTCTAAAAACGTGGAGTGTAAAATATGGCGAGAAAGATTGGGACAGTCATTTAGGTAAAGTCCAGTGGGGACTAAACAATACTCTCCAGAAAACGACAGGTAGAACGCCATCGGAGGTATTGTTTGGTACCTGCATGAATGCAGAGATGAATCCTATTTTGAATAAGATATCAGATAGAACTCGTGAAAGTAGTGATCTTTCCGTTATACGGAGTGAAGTCAAAGATAGGATAGATACGGAACAGATTAAACAGAAGCATAAACATGATAAGGGAAGGAAATCAGCACGTCTATACAAAGTAGATGAGTTAGTTAAAATAACTAAAACGTGTTTTAGCAATGACGGGCAAAGCAAAAAGCTTATGCCCACGTTTGTTGGCCCCTATCGAGTAGTTGAAGTTCTTGGACGAGACCGATATAAAGTAGCTTCCGTCCCAGGTCTAGGATGCACACAAAACAAACGTGCAACAGTAGTCGCAGCAGATCGAATGAGGCCTTGGATTTACATAGCTGCGTTAGAGGTCCATGAAAGTGACTCTGATAGTAATGCTACAGATGAAAACGACTACTAATCATTTTGTATCATTCAGAGTGTGTAATTATGCTAAAGAGAGGCATGTTACTACAGATTGTTCTTTTGTATCTTTTCAGTTCAACCACGCGGTTCGATCCTGTGATGAACGGGCCGTGTATCGATGCAGCCAGTCGAGGTCAACCACGCGATTCGATCCCACGATTTCGATCACGGGCCGTGTGTTGATGCGACTGGATTGACGGTCGAACACGCGAACGATTCCGTGACTCACGGGCCGTGTGTTGATACAGTTGGTCGACTTCAAGCACGAGACTCGATCCTGTGACGCGCGGGCCGTGCGTCGATGCAACCATTCGGGATCAACCACGCGATTCGATCCCACGATTTCGATCACGGGCCGTGTGTTGATACGACTGGATTGACGGTCGAGCACGCGAACGATTCCGCTACTCATAGGCCGAGGTAAGAGTTCAACCACGCGGTTCGATCCTGTGACGAACGGGCCGTGTTTCGATGCAGCCAGTCGAGATCAACCACGCGATTTGATCCCACGATTTCGATCGTGGGCCGTGTGTTGGTGCGACTGGATTGACGGTCGAGCACGCGAACGATTCCGTGACTCACGGGCCGTGTGTCGATGCAGTTGGTCGACATCAAGCACGCGTCTCGATCCTGTGACGCGCGGGCCGTGCGTCGATGCAACCATTCGGTATTAACCACGCGATTCGATCCCACGATTTTGATCACGGGCCGTGTGTTGATGCGACTGGATTGACGGTCGAGCACGCGAACGATTCCGCAACTTACGGGCCGTGCGTTGATGCGACTATATAGAATGAAAATGTTTTGGTTTCGTCACAATTGGTAGTTATTGGTAGTTGGGTGGTCATACATTAATAACCCGATCGTTGTGTGTTTTGATACGTCCAATGCCACTAATATGTATACACCAGATAGCTTTAGTCGATTCAAGTAAGCTGTTCGATAGCCTAAAAACTAGTATATCATTGTTTTGAGAATTTTGATTTATATAATACTTAATGCGATATGTTTTCTCTATAATTTGATTTAGAAGTGTACATTTTCCCTAGCTAAAGTGTACACATACTAGACTAATAAGTATATTATGTCTGTAACAAATAATTAACTCATTGATGACTTAGAATAGTAATCCTAGTATTTTGTGTAAAAGGCATTATACATGTATAAAAATGAACCAGTAGGAATAATTCATTACTGTAATTAGAATACTATTATGTTCATAATATAAGGCTATAAAATTGCAAATAGTTGTTAATGTTGTCTATATTTTTCTTAATTGAAATCAATTCAGATATGTTTGATATTTTGGAAGAGTTCTGAGTTGATTATCATGTTATTAATAATTAATTGTATGTTGTGCAGCCGACCATATGCCGATTGTTAGGGTTCCACCTGGGTCGTGTGCGAGGACGCGCACGTTGTCAGGATGGACGATTGTTAGGGTTTGTTTTATTGTCACGATTTATCAATGTTTAATTCAGTGAATCTTCCGGTTATTTTATATTTGGTACTGGTAACAATCTTCTAAGAGTCGTTGACAGGCAACGGAAGCCCAGTTTTGGCGCCACTATAGTCGATGCCACAGACAATCACACAGCCGATTTTAAAAATAATGGCGGATGTAGGCAGTGATTGGATGTGGCAAGAATATAGTGGCCAATCACAGAACTTTGTTTTTGGAGGGAGACTTTTTCATGAGTAAGATGGTCGGCGGCACAGTGACACATTCGGAGACCGACATCGTTGGCGTTAAGTTGGTGTAAGATTTCCAAATAACTGTACGGTTAAAATAAAAAGTGAACTATTAATCTTAAAAGGGTTTTATTATTCGTCGGAACCTGGTCTACCTGAAACAATAAGGGAAGCTGAAAATACTATATGACACAAATAATAAGTTCGTTTTTCGATAATACCATTGCGAGGCGGTGAGGCGGTGTTTAAGACCTTGTAAGTGGACGACGTCCTATTTTGTAAGCGTTAAAGCAATGATCGTCGCGTGCTATCCCGCTCGCACCACCTTACTAGCGCCATACGATCGAGCAGGACGGAGCATGATTACCATCGACAGTGTGCAAGCCCAGGGACCCTATTCGGAGATTTGAGATTTTTATCTCACTTTTTTTCGTCCTTGTTGCTCTCGCTTGAAATGTCATAGGTGTGAGAGTGAACAAGATAAAATTTCATCTCATCTCACGCGCAGGAATAGCCCCCCAGGTTACCTATACTTAGCACTTAGGTCTAAGAATTATAGAATAGGTCCGATTTGCCTTGACCAGTGCAAGATTTGTCAGACCTTGACTTTCTAGGTAACTATGATAAACCAGTACAAATTGATAAATAAACCCTTCTGATAACGACTCACTGACGTTTTGCATTCTTGAATAGATAATCTCTTTTTTAACCGACTTCAAAAAGGAGAGCTCAATTCGGTTGTATTTTATATTTTGCTAGCTGCGCCCCGCGGTTTCACCCGCGGTTAAAAAGTATCCTATGTGCTATTCTAGACTATAATCTATCTCTGTGCCAAATTTCATCAAGATCTGTTCAGCCGTTCTGGCGTGAAAGAGTAACAAACATCCATCCATTCTTACAAACTTTCGCGTTTATGATATTAGTAGGAAGTAGGATTAGCAGGAAGTAGGATAGTAGGATTTTAAACTAGCTGGTACCCGCGATATGGTTATGTTTTTCGAGTGTGTGTCTGTATGTAGGTCTGTATGTGGGTATGTATGTATGAGGTTTCTTTGGCACGCCCAACAGCATAAACAGCTTGGTGGATTTCGAAATGTGAGGTGTCATTCGAGTCGTCTTGATAGTGGAAGTGACAGGGTACAACATTTTGCAGCTGTTTTTTTTTTCCTTTTAAAAACATTTTACTTGTGTAATATTAGTATAGATCTCTTTTTTTTTTACCCAACCAACTGTCTGCGACTTGCGACCCAAACTGTGTCCTGGGACCCTATTCGGAGATTTGAGATTCTCATCTCACCTTATTTTGTCCTTGTTGCTCTCATTTGAAACGTCATAGGTGTGAGAGTGACCACAATAAAACAGGGGGCTATTCCTGCGCGTGAGATGAGATGAGATTTTATCTTGGTCACTTTCACACCTATGACGTTTCAAACGAGAGTAACAAGGAAGGAAAAAAAGTGAGATGAAAATCTCATATGCCCGAATAGCCCCCCTGGGGGGCTATTCCTGCGCGTGAGATGAGATGAGATTTTATCTTGGTCACTTTCACACCTATGACGTTTCAAACGAGAGCAACAAGGACGAAAAAAGGAGATTCGAGAGATTCTATTCGAGAGATTCTATTCGGAGATTTGAGATTTTCATCTCAGAAAATCTCAAATCTCCAAATAGGGCCACCGTCCACAGACCTACTACCATTTTTTTTTTGCGTCCCTTCCTTGTCTGTCGTGCGTAACTCGTAGGGGTAGCCCCTATTTTATTCTTATCTCTCTATAAATTCTCTATCATTCGGAGACGTTTCCGAAAATTGGTGTACTGTACATTGTTAATGGATGGCTCGCAGATGTGTCAAGAAAATGCTATGGTGGCTCCCTCATTCAACTCCTCTATTAACACTACAGTACACGCGCCCATTTTTTTTACACGAATACACGCGTGGCCTACAATAGTAGACCATTTTAAAATGGCTGTTAATTTTTTTTTATTGAATGTATGAATAAAAACACAATTGAAGTGAAATAGTTATTGTTTATTTGAAACATATAACACACTTTATATACCTTAGATAGTAGGAACTGTAAAATATTTGCAACTAAACAAACTTCTAAGAAAATTTAAGATAAATGACACCGTTGAGGTCAATGTTCAGAATTTTTTTTTCTTCTTATATTTACATGATTATTTTTTTATGTTTCGTAGTATTCAGGACATATTACAGCCTGATGATCAGGGCAAATCCATTTGTTGCACGTTTTTCACCACTTTTTAGTTGACCGATTTCGGGCTCTTGGGCAGAGTGCGCATGGACCAGCTTTTCCCATTTTTTGTGTGGTATCGTGCTGTACGGCTTGAGGTGTATCGAAAAGCGTTTCTATTCTCAATGTCAGCTGTCCCGGAACTGTTTCTATTGTTACTCAAAATGTCCTTCGCATTTTTATGCGAATCTTGCGAACCTTTTGGACCTGTTGATCTTATACGAATATTTTGAATTCGAGTTCGCGTTGACGGAGGCGATTCTTTGCTGCAAGTGATACCATTGACAGATTTATGAGTTCCACTTTGACACTTCCACTTGAAAGTTCTGAGACTGGAATTTCACTATCTGAAATATCTTCCGAGTCGTCAAATTCTTCTGTTTCTACTGATTGGGTATTTGATTCATGAACTAAACCCTGTAGGTCTGTCAAACAGACTTACAAGGTTTAGTTTCTGCATCACTCTCTTCCCTCTCGATACCTTCATCATCACCAACACCAGTTCTGTTTTCATCACCCATCTCTCCACTTGTGCTATTTGTTATTCATTCATGATGAAATTGGGGATAAATCTGCAAAAAACATCTAAATACAAACCTAATACTTATTTCAATGTGTTTACACATTTAAATAATATTAAATATAGTATAAAAATCTAATAAACTTAAAATAAAATAAAAGTTACTTACCTAAATTTGGTACGCCAATACACGCGCGGACTACTATGGTAGGCCCGCGATTTTAGAGCCTAATTGCACAAACGTGTGTACGCGCATACGTCACGCGTGTCTTTGACCTGTTGACAAATTTAATGAACGAGGCTTACCTGGAATCGGGACTCTCTAACTCTCAAAACTTATAAGATACTAGCTGTCACCCCGCGACTTCGTTCGCGTTTATTATTTATATATATATATATATATATATTTAAACTATCCTATCTCTCAAGTTGGATCGAACTGCACATGGTGTGCGAATTTTATTATAATCGGTTAAGTGGTTTAGGAGTTCATTGAGGACAAACATTGTGACACGAGATTTATATATATTAAGATTGAGAATAATGTTACCCTGGTCTACTATAGTAGGCCGCGCGTGTACTGTAGTGTTAAAATGTAGTCGGCTTGTGAACTGAAAAAAGAAAATCGTTAGCGCTATCGCTGTAATCTACTTAGCTCGGGCATTGATAACTATTGACATAACTCACTAACATGTGATAATAATGACACCCTTGAAAAGTCTGGGGCCTTATTCTGGTGCTTACGATATTATCCTCGTTACACTCACTCTTATGACTTTTGTAACGAGAGAGAGAGAGAGAAGACTGGTGCAGGTAATATCGGATGTGCCTCTGGCCTTACGAATAGCATAATTATGGTACGGATACATAAAATGCTAAAATCATCGTTATCAGTTATCGGCGATGTTCTTGTGTACATTAGCGGTCAAATTGTCCCTTTTCTGCGGAGTTGACGTAGGCGAAAATTCGCCCGATACATCGCCGAGTGACGAACTAACCGGCTATAGGTATTTGTCGCGATAGCTAATGTAGCCGTACCATTACACACAACGGATTGTGTTACAGACGTACAGATACAGGCTGTGTGTGTATGTGTAAGTTATACATACTTATACGGATTGTCTGTGTTTCTGTAATATAGATAGAAATCGCATAGCTGTGTTATGACATGAGTTACTGTGTTCCGGATTGAAGGGCAATGATTCCAGGGAAATTACTGATCACAAGCCCCCTTTCTAATAAACTTTGTATAGCCTAGGAACTAATAAGTAGTGTTTTGCCTTTTATTTTTTACTAGCTGCGCCCCGCGGTTTCACCCGCGGTTAAAAAGTATCCTATGTGCTATTCCAGACTATAATCTATATCTGTGCCAAATTTCATCCAGATCTGTTCAGCCGTTCTGGCGTGAAAGAGTAACAAACATCCATCCATCCATCCATACAAACTTTCGCGTTTATAATATTAGTAGGACTTGATATACAAAGAAAAAGCACTGTTTAACTATTCCAAGACTAAACCACGTTTATTAGATAGATAAGCACTATTGTTCACATCAGAAATATCAAAACAAAAGAACAGACAAAAAACTTAACCTATAGTGTAACAACTGGAGGCCTTATCACTGAGAGCGATCTCTTCCAGGCAACCTTAGGATGGAGAGGATACGTATGAAAGAGTATGGCACGAGCGCAGTGCATTGTCGCGCAGGATTTTTTTATATATTTTTGACGGCACTAAACTGTTATGGGCAAGCGTGACGCTTACCATCAGGCGAGCGACTTGCTAGAATAAAATTATAACCTTGATATAATGTACCTGTTTGCCTCTGAAGTTTATTATTTTAATTAAACAAGAACATGGCTGCCATGTCAACAAAACAAGGACCAGTGGAACCGGATTTTAATGGATACCACATCTCTTTTATTATATTTGTTTTGTGAACGATTTTTGTGGTATATCAGTGTCAAATGGTCTGACACGAAAATTTACAGTAATAATATTAAATCGAACGAAAAAGTAACTCTGTCTGGCTGTCTGTTTGGCTTTTCAAGGCTAAACGTCTGAACGTAACTTGCTGAAATTTGTTAATTCGTTACAGTATATCTCAGATCAACCTAGACAATAAGATGGCGCACGGCGTATGGTTTAGGTGAAGCCAAAAATCATCCAAAAACTACGCTACTGTCGTATATGTACATAACACGCACACTGACGCAAAAATATTACGCTACTCGCTTGGTCATTCTTACCTCGACATTATGTGCATTGGTTTATGGTATAATTTCGTATACATAAATATACATAGTGCATTATAAAAGTGTGGCCAGGACATTTTGAGGCTCTTTTTTAAAAACTGTGCAGTTTTTTTTACAAGTCAATATTGAAAGAGCCGTAACATTAAACTCTTACAACTAAGTGCAGTTTTGAAATATTAAATCTACTAAAGTTGTATATCGAAACGGAAATGGCTAACGTAGAGTTTGGGAATTATTATTAGTTTTCGTGCAATTGTAAATGTTTTTAATGGCAACATTAGCACGCACACAAGTTTAATACAGAAGTGGCTTTGCGAGATAGGTATAACGCAGTGTTCCATCTTTTGCTCTAGGTTGACCTGAGCAGTATATCAAAAAAAGGTTTTTGGATTATCTTTTCTGAATAAACGCGAGCGACGTCGCGGGTAACAGCTATTATCCATATCCATACTCCCATCCCTACTAATATTATAAAATCGTAAGTAACCCTGTCTATCAGTCTGTCTGTAGGCTTTTCACAGCTAAACGGCTGAACGGAACTTGCTGAAATTTGAAATATATAGTTACAGTATATCACTAAGAAAGTTTTTGTTTACTATTTTCTGAATAAAAGCGAACAACGTCGCGGGTAACAGCTATGTGATATTTATAAATGTTTGAGTATTCGGTACAGCGTTAAGCGCGGTCTCACGCACCGGCACCGGTCATGTGTGGAGCAATGTAAGAATCGCCTTCACGTCTTACACTCCCTATCAATAAACTTTGCACTCAATTAATCTCTACTCATTTTTTTTCCGGCTATAAAAACAATAACAATAAATAAGTCCAAAGTTAACTGATAGCATTATCTTATTGCTATTTATGTTTATGAGTGCTTACTTCTCGGATTATTGGCACTGTTATCGAGAGGGGACGCTATGGGGTCAGCGGGGGTGTGTCTATGGAGTTATCAATTGTATATGGAGTAATTATCAATGGTATGAGTCAATTGACTAAGATATGGTCAGACGGGAGGCGTGTGACGTGCAACGACGAATTAGGTAGGTTGGGACTTGTGTGGGACTTAGGCCACCAGTGGTGTTCGTTAGAACAATCTTTTAATTTTTGTCCCAACTGTCGCCAGTGGGGCTCGTTGCGACATAGAATTATTTTTTGTGCCAACGACCACCACAAAACTGCCACCACTAGTGAAAACTACAGTCAAACCGGTAGACCTATATGGAAAACCAATTTTTGATTAAATTTTACACTATAACACAGCTTAACTAAATTACATTATAATAACAAATAATATTTACTGGTGGCAGTTGGAACATAAAATAAAAGTTTGTCCCAACTATCACCACTGGTGGCTGTTTTAGTGGTGGTCGTTGGGAGCAAGCCGACTTCGATCGCTTGACGGGCGCTTGGCATATAATCCTGATGTAATATGGAGTATTCTGTGATATTATGTAGTTCATGGAGGATTATAATAATCATAATTCTGATGGAATATGGAGTATTCTGTGATATTATGTTGTTCATGGAGGATTATAATAATCATAATTCTGATGGAATATGGAGTATTCTGTGATATTATGTTGTTCATGGAGGATTATAATAATTATAATAAGTCCATGTTTTTACTGATTTTCGTAACTAGGTCTAATAGGTTAGATACCTACGTTAACTTAACGCGGAATTTTTCACTAATATGTTTTCTGTACATTAATCTCTTCCGAGTAAACATACATTATAAACGGTCTGTATGGATACACAATTAGCGAAACGAGATAGTTACCAACATCGTAAATAATTATTAAACTTAGATATTTCTTCCAATATTTAAATTTAGACTAGCGCTACACAGAATAATTGCAGTGCTTGAGTAAATAAAATTAATTTGATTTATATTAGAATGAACATAACATACTACATTATTGAAATTCCTGCGCTCGCGGCTGTTAGCTCCGTACTTTTTTTCAATCCATACGCGCATTTAGCGCAAGCATAATAAGCTGCGTGCGTTCGCGCCGTCGCCGTCGCCGCCATCCGTGTAGAACCCGGTGACACGTGGCGCGGGCCAAGAACACAGGTCACACACGGAGAGGTGAGGCCTGGGCCCGTACCGTGATATCTCATTTCCCATGGTGGTTACGTTTTGTTTCCGACGCAGCGCGACCGCAAATCGTATCGGCGCGCAACAAGTTTCATGGTCGCGCAGCGTCAAAAAGAAGATGTAACCATCATGGCATTAAGACGTTATGGTACGGGCCCTAGATGCTTGGTCTGAAGCCTAAGGATATCACGTGTGTAGCATAAAAATATGGACTGAAGGCGCCACTCTTATGCTATCAGAAATTCAACCGGATGGATCTAGCCCTCAGTCCAAGCCACCAGGCCGCGTCTCTCCGTGTTTGGCCTATATTAGCGTTGCACTATTTTTCAACACAGACATAGCCAAGCGACCGCGCAATTTTCAGCGTAGGCCCATATCAAATCATCATATACATAGAATGAATTCCATAAGGCCTTAATGGAGTCTTCATTTCTCTATATGTGTTTTTTTTTTCATATTCCAGGTCAGACGGTGTTTGCGCAAGGCGCAGCGGCCACCCCCGTCCCGCTTCTGAATGCCTTGACGGAGGTGGGCAAGGCGGCTTCGTTCAAAGACATCAAGGTGGTGCACATGCACACGGAAAAGGAAGCCGCTTACGTGCACCCTGACTGCAAGGATATCTTCAGGTATTGTGACTAGATCTGGGGCCCACAAGTTCAGGGCTTTAGGAACTTCGTTAAAACTGGCGCGCACATCCGGCGTCCGCGCTTCGGGAGCTCCGCTCCATTTCGCTTCACCTTAGCCTTCTAGTCGAACCGTTTTAAGTCGGATTTGCTCTTTAGGAGTAGTCGGGCAGCAAATATTTTGGGTTATCCTAATCCTAACTAATATTAAAAATGCGAAAGTGAGTTTGTTCGTTTCTTTGTTTGGAACGCTTTCACGCCCTACCCAATCAACTGATCATCATGAAACTTTGCATACACGTTGTCTGAGGTACAGAAAAGGACATAGGGTACTTTTTGTCCCGAAAAAATAAACGGTTCCTGTGGGACCGCGGGTGAAACCGCGCGGCACAGCTCGTTTATTAATATTTTAAAAAAAGGACGGAACCTGGCTCTTTAGAAGAGAAACCTATTGTAAATCAAGATCTTGCATAAGATTAACAGTAGTAGGGATTATAACTATAACTTACTTTCCAACCCGTCAACGGTGTGAGTGACTTATCTGTTTCATAATCTTCTGATACCGTCAAGCCTCGCCCTATCATAAAACTACATAACTGTCTTTTATGAAATGCAATTGATGCCATACATATTTATACATTATCATAGATAGGTATCCTATAGGAGTACTCGTTACACGGCTGCTTCCATGGTAACAGTTACGTAATACCACTAGTTGTTGTTTTGAACTCTGAAATTGTCAAACGCGGATTTAGGGCAGTGGTACCAAGAGTAGGCTAGCGCCAAGATAGAGTCTAGTCGAAGTAACTATTATCTAATTTTTGGTCTAGTTCTAAGTGAGCTTGGCTTGGACTTTGCACTTTGCTCTGCGTACACATACCTCCTTACTAATAATACAGTTTATCAGTCAGGAGGCTTATTAGATGGCCTCTGAATAATTATTGACTGTTTAGTCTTTTTCTATCAAGTAAAAAAAAATGAAAGAGACAAAAATGCAAGTCCATATTTTTACTATTCCGAGTCGAGGAAGCGATGATAGCCTAGTTGGAGGAGACCAGCCTCTCAATTCAGAGGGACCGGGTTCGAACCCAGCCGAGTGCACGCACCAATTTGTTCATTGTGTGAACATAATTATGTGCGTATTGTACGTCATCTGCTACATGACTGGAGCCCGGTGCATGGCGAAAGGCTCGCCCCCTGTCATATTTGGGAGTCAATGTCGTCCGACAAAGTGTGAGTGTTGTATTACACCTCTGCCAGCCCCCTCGGGGGAAAGGCGTGACGATACTATGATGATATGCTATTCCGAGTCTATATTTTCCCCCCTTACAAATAGAAATGTAGGGAAAATGTGTAATTTAATGTGTGTGTGTTGTATATGACATGTCGTTCTTTCGGTTACATTCGGCTATACCTAGAGCTTGGGGAAACTGACCTAAATCCGCATTTGAAAACGCTGAATCGAGCAGTTCTAGTGGAAATAAAAATGTCGTCGGCTGACCCAGAACGGGGTCGAGCGCGGGGCCACTGTGATCTCACGACCCCTGAAGGTTGCGAGGTCACAGTTCCATGCCAGGAACTAGTTTTGTAATTATTAAACCATCTGCCTTCCCTAAAAATACTCATTACACGATAATCTTCACAACATCAGTCTCAATTTCATCACATCGACCAAACATAAATATTTGACTACCGATCTCTTATCTAAGTAATTAAACGTAATATAATGATGTAAATAGTGACGATAAACGACTGATAACGAACTGCGGGTACAATTTGGTGATGCTAAAACAACGTACGTTGTAAAGTAATACTGATAACTACATGAATAATGAATTAATGACACTATGATCGATTTTTTGACACCATCTTAGCACGATTTCGACTTAGCTATCAGAGGTTGAACTGAAATAGTAAGTACGTTCACAAAGTCAAAAAATCAGCTGTCCCATAGTCATACATTTTGTCGTCGGTCAATTAACTTTTTGTATGGAACAGCTGCTTTATATTTTGCGATTTCAGGGTTGGTCCCACAGTCCCGCAGTTTTTTTGTTATTTTATTTTATTTTATTTTACTAAGTTAGGGTATCTTACAGCTAGGTGAAAGATAAACTAAATATATATGTCAATAAGGGCGCTTAAAAAATACTGTCATGCCAATATTGTCATGCTGAATAGTCACGTCATTGAAACTCTGGCTATGATGATGGTAGAGTAGAGAATCAACGTTTAAGTAAGTATATGAAAAATAGCCAGCCCAACTACACTTGGGATAAAATTTGGGCGTGTTAAAAAACTTAGTTTTTTTTTTCTAGAGGTACAAGTAAAACTTAAGCTACTGCATGTTGGTCCCTGCGATACAAGTCTCCTAGTGCAGGGCCACACGCAACATTGTAACCATTTCTGTTTAAGCCAGCTCTAAGTACATAAAACTTTTATGTGGTTAATTGTAATTGTCTTGGAAGTAAATAATTTGTATTTGTTACATTTGTACGTTCTACAGACTGCAATAGCGGTTATATGCAATCAGCTTCAATAGGTTACAAATGCATCGACTGTACTTTAGCCAATTAATGTAGGTAGCCATTTGAATTGGTAATAGATGCGGTATGTGGGCCAATGTCGAATCATTATCAGCGTCGCCAGGCCAACAAGTATAGCCACTACATTGTAGTCTGTATGTTTAACAATGCAATGCAACAATTCTATTAATAACTTTGTAATTAGTTCTGCCATATACATTACCCCTGATTTTTATTAACTGTTACCATGGCTCAACGCATAATAGCTTTTACATGGGGGATCCAGGGTACAATAATGTACAAAGATAAGCTGCGGGCTATACTAGCTCCCGTTGTCACAGCAAGGAACTTTTAGTTAACTACCGAGCGCCGCATGCACATAATAATCAATATTTCGTTTTTTTTTGTCATAATTGTGCTAAAGAGAGGGGGACGGGGGGACTACGACTCCAGATTCTCTAAGCTTTTCATACGTACCTACATATTACTCCAGTATCTCCAAATCAGATGAATGAAGGAGAATTTACAGCCTTATGATCTTAAAATTGTTTTAGGTAGCTAGTTTACAAGGCCAATCAAACATTTCCACTAATAGAATAGAATTCGTATACAAAACCGTCGCTCGGCAGTTCCGTGTAGTCTCCAACCTAGAAAGGTCATTATAGCCTATAAACCGTTGCTCGGCAGGTCCGTGTAGTCTCCAACCCTTACACCAGCCTAGAAGAGTCACAATAGTCTGTAAACCGTCGCTGGGCAGGTCGTTTAGTGTCCAACTCCCTTTTTTTTTTTTTTTTTTTTTTTTTTTGTTGCCCAGGGAAATCCTTTTATAGGTACCACCCCACCTCGGGGGGGCAGGGTGGTTATGTGGGAGTCTCCGCCACTTGTTGGCGGCATACCCACTAAAAACCCTGGGGGGCTCCATCTTTGCGCCATTGGTCGAGACTACGGGTGCGCTACTGCACTCCTCCGCGGCCCCGACAGCACTGATCTCCCAAGACCTCATCGCGGGAGCTTTTGCTCCGCCCGTCTTGATTACAATGTGTGGTATTACGCCACACATTGTTTATCCTCGGGAATACTTTCATCGGGTGGCGGGCCCCCCCGAGCTCGTCACCCTGTGTTCCCAGTTAAGGAGGTAGCCGGCGTTCATGCGCCAGTCTGCGTCCGCTCCTTCTTTTACGCATGGGGTGGCTTGAGGCGTCATCCTCCCTCATGCGTTCTGCCGTTTCTTTTTGGCCGACAACTTCTTCACAGAAGTGTCGGATCGCATTCCAAGCTGGTTCGCTGCCCGTCATGGCCACCAAAACGGCTGGCAGCGACAGGTCAGCTCCAACCTCAGCCACAAGCTGGGATCGTTCTCTGTCCCACGCTGAGCATGACTCCAGCGTATGTTGCGCCGTGTCTTCTGCATGACCGCAACTGTGACACATCGGAGTCGGCTCTCTCCTGGCTATCCTGTACAGGTATTCGCCAAAGCGGCCATGGCCTGACAGGACCTGTACGAGCCTGTAGGAGAGAGTCCCATGTGTCCTCTCGACCCATTCTTTTAGGATGGGTCGAACCGCCTCTACGGTGCGATGACCGGCACTAGGATCCTCCATCCTCCGCTGCCATTCCTGCATTCCATTTTGCCGGCCCAATTGGCGCCATCGTCTCATCACCTCAGGGGGTGGATACTCCCCCCTGGTCCGTGATTCCGAGATTTGGCAATAAAAATGAGCCAACACCACCGCGTCAATATCCCACGGCGGAGTGCCTGCGAGAGCGCATGACGCTTCGAAGGAAACCGTTCGGTACCCTCTTATGGCTCGTATAGTCATGACCCGCTGTGGCCTCCGCAAAAGCCTCATGTTATGGCCATCTAGAGCTACTGCCCAAATCGGGGCGCCGTAGAGAGCCATAGACCTTATGACCCCTGTGTATAAGCGGCGACAGGCAAGGCTGGGTCCGCCGACATTGGGCAGCAACCTTCCAAGGGCTGATGCAGCTTTTATGAGCCTCGGGATGAGTTGCTTGAAGTGCTCCCGGAATTTCCATCGGCCGTCGAGGACGAGCCCCAGGTACTTCATTGTCGGCCCGACGGCGATAAAAGCACCCCCAACAACTAGCTCCGCCCCGGCTGGTGGCGCATTCCGAGGTCCGTGAAAGCACAGAGCCTCAGATTTGTTTAGATCCACCTGTAGTCCCAGGCTACGTATGCGGCCAACTACTTGCGCTACACCTGCAGTGGACAAGATCGCCGCCTCTCTGTATGTTCGGCCGCGGGCCAGAACCAGTGTGTCGTCCGCATAACATACCAGGTCGATACCCGGTAAGTTAGTACCCCGAAGCACCCAGTCGTAACCGATGTTCCACAGGACAGGTCCTAAAACCGAGCCCTGTGGGACACCGCACGACATCTCCCACCGACCGCACCCCTCCCTCATCGGGTAGGTGACTACTCTGCACGAGAGGTAGTTTTCTAGGGTTCGGCAAAGGTAGGAGGGTACTCTGTGGTACCGCAGCGCCTCTTTAATGCAGTTCCAGGGGAGGGTATTGAAGGCATTGGCGATATCGAGCGATACCGCCACGACGACATTTCCACTGGACACGGCCTCCTCCGCAGAGGCCCTCACCTTCGATATCGCATCGATCGTGGACCTGCCTCTGCGGAAACCAAACTGACACTCGGCCAGGTTTGGCCCTATCTGCTCCAAATGTTTGTTTAGACGAGCGGCGATTATACGCTCCAGGAGCTTGCCAGCTTCATCTAATAACACAATCGGGCGGTAGGCCCCCGGCGAGTCGGCAGGTCTTCCGCTCTTGCGTAAAAGCACCAACTTTCCTGTCTTCCAAGTACGAGGGAAGTGACCTTGCTCGAGACATTGGCTGAGAAGGTCTCTGAACCGAGGCTCGAGGGCTTCTAACGCCAGCGCCCAGGCGCGGCCAGGAATTCCGTCTGGTCCAGGGGCCCTGTTTTTGGCCCTGAGCTTTTGCACTGCTGCAGCCAATTCTCCTGCTGACACTTGCGGTATCTCTTCCTCGTCCTCTGCACCAATCTGTTCCGGTAAAACCATTGCAGGTGTCTGATGGTTGCCGACACGCGGGAACAAGGTAGCCACCACACTCTGCACAAACTGCGGTTGCATGTTCTGCGTTAGTGGCGGAGCCCACGGGCGCAGGTGGTTCCGGACCATTTTATATGGCCTGCCCCAGGGGTCTTGGTTCAGGGTCTCCAGCATTGCTACCCGAGCATCTTCTTTTGCTCGAGCAATATCTCTCTGGAGTGTCGTCACCAAGAGCCGGTACGACGCATACAGTTCCGCCTCCCGGTTAGTGTCCAACCCCTACACCAGCCTAGAAGAGTCACAATAGTCTGTAAACCGTGGCTGGGCAGTTCCGTGTAGTGTCCAACCCTTACACCAGCCTAGAAGAGTCACAAGTCTGTAAGCCGTCGCTGGGCAGGTCGTTTAGTGTCCAACCCCTACACCAGCCTAGAAGAGTCACAATAGTCTGTAAACCGTGGCTGGGCAGTTCCGTGTAGTGTCCAACCCTTACACCAGCCTAGAAGAGTCACAAGTCTGTAAGCCGTCGCTGGGCAGGTCAGTGTAGTGTCCAACCTTTACAACAGTCAAGAAGAGTCACAATAGTCTGTAAACCATCGCTGGGCAGGTCCGTGTAGTGTCCAACCCTTACATCAGCCTAGAAGAAATATTATAGTCTGTAAACCGTTGCTCACAGGTCCGTGTCCCTGTTCATGGCGGCTAACGTGCGTCAGTCCGTGGCCGAGGGCCGCTCCGACGCCATCCCCATCTTCCTGCAGGACATCCCCAAGCTGTTCCACAGGAAGATCATCCAGCCCGACATTTCTGTCATCCAGGTAAACAATGCACTGTTTCGATTTGATGGCACAGACAATTTTGTTTGATCAGCCCTTGTGGATTTTTTATTGCGGAGTTGGAAAAGTTCCATATAAGGGGTCCAACTACGCGATTCTCAATATA
Source organism: Peribatodes rhomboidaria (assembly GCA_911728515.1). Lineage (NCBI taxonomy): Eukaryota > Metazoa > Arthropoda > Insecta > Lepidoptera > Geometridae > Peribatodes > Peribatodes rhomboidaria. The sequence goes on from OU452190.1 coordinate 9,862,767, forward strand.
GAGGGTGTTATACCAGAAATTACAAACAAAAGGATAATAAAGCTTAAAACCTAGTGTAACTACTGGCGGCTTCATCTATAAGAGCGATCTTTTTCAGAGCAGCTTTTTCATGTTATCTGTGGTCTGTGGCGTTCATGGCACTTCTGTAGCAGGTAATCCTAGGGTGAAGCATCATTTACTATTTTTATTTCGGCTATCAACTTGGCAAATAGGACAAATGGACAGTATTTATTCAGTTTATTGTAGTTATATTTGTTTTTACCCGACTGCCTAAGAAGGAGAGTTATGTTTTTCGAATGTCTAAATGTATGTATGAGGTATCTTTGGCACGCCCTACTGTCTAAACAGCTTGATGGATTTCGACATGTGAGGGAGTCATTTGAATCGTCTTGATAGTGGAAGTGCCATAGGGTACAACATTTTGCAGCAGGGTTATTTCTTTTTCTTTTAATTTTGTTACTTGTATTTCCAGGTATCTCCTCCGGACCACCACGGATACTGCAGTCTCGGCACTTCGGTAGACTGCGTGCGCTCCGCTCTGGTCAACTCCAAAATTATCATTGGTATGTTGGAGTCTTTCGGTTTTGGATCCCTACAATTTAACGTTTTTACCAGCTTATATAGGAAAAACAGGCATGGCGAAACTATTCGATTGTCTTACTTTACTGTGGAACCTTAGAAATATGCTTTCAATTTTACCCTTTTTTGACAACACCCGACTATAAAACGACGGGGTGTTATAAATGCGTGTGTGTGTGTGTGTGTGTGTCAGTGGCATTGTAGCTCCCGAACCGATGAACCGATTTTGATATTGTTTTATTTGTTTGAAGAGTGAATTAGTCGGGAGTGTTCTTATAGCTATGTTTGATAAAGCTATGTTTGGTGTCGGGAGTTTTTTTTTTTTAATTTACACTTGTTCTACATTTATATGCACACTAATTTTATAATGAGGTAATAAAGTGTGTATGTAGAGAACTAGGGAATAATCTCCAGAATCACTGGTCCAATTAAAAAAATCTTTTCGGAATAGGAAGCTACATAATCACTGAGTGTCATAGTATGAAGTGTGAGCTATGGGTAGACGAGCATATTATAAGGCATCGTCCTGATTAAGCAAACTGTGAGCGGCTGACTGTCCGCTGCCTGACTCTGAGTCGCGTATTGGGCAAATTCAATGTTGAGCCAACTGTAGCAAGCAACATGCGAACGGCCGCACCCTAAATAAGTCAGCAAGCGATGCGCCGCAAACTGCGTACATATTATATAACAGATCGTCACGCCTTTCCCCCGAGGGGGCTGGCAGAGGTGTACAACACCCACACTTCGCCGGACGATATTCAGTCCAAAATGTGACAGGGGGCGAGCCTGTTGCCATACACTGGGCTCCAGTCATGTAGCAGATGACATACAATACGAACGTATGTTCACGCAATGAACAAACGTCGGCTAAGTTCGAACCCGCTCCTTCTGGCTTGAGAGGCGGGCCTTCTCCAACTAGGCTATCATCCCTGAAAATTATATGGGGTGGCTAATTGGAGGCAAACAGTCAGACGCTCACAGCTTAGCGTAGTTAGGACAAATTTTAAAAAGGGGGGCTATTCCTGTGCGTGAGATGAGATGAAATTTTATCTTGGTCACTCTCACACCTATGACGTTTCAAACGAGAGCAACAAGGACGAGAATAGGTGAGATGAAAATCTAAAATCTCCGAATAGGGTCCCAAGTAACAACAGTCAGTCGTTATTGATTGTTTTACATGTTAATCTAGTTTTTATTGTAAATCGTTTTATGACATTCACCTTGTTCTGACCTAACGTTGTCTTTGCATTGTTTTTTCTGGTCACGTTCATTAAAGGTCACCTCTGCAAGTGCGATAGGATTATTTTGCACACAAAAATGTGGTAAATGTTTTTTAGTAGTCTATACTAATATTACAAAGAGGAAAGATTTGTATGTAAGTATGTTTGTAACGAATTAACTCAAGAACTACTGGTCCGATTTCAAAAATTCTTTCACCATTAGATAGCTACATTATTCTTGATTGACATAGGCGTGAGCGAAGCCGCGGGCAAAACAGCTAGTTTTTAATATTATTTTAAGCATACCTGCGGTAGCGAATATAGAAAATGAGTTTTAAAGCGTGTGAGACGCAAATAGTCTCTTGTCTAAGGTTGCAGTCGCGGAATGGTCAGTTTTTAACTTTGTATACAAATCTTCCTACCCCTTTCCTATTCAAGTGGAGTTGGTAGTGTTTGTAAGTTTTCTCCATTCGTCACATTTGAATTTACTCCCTCCTCAATAACCCCTTATGCGCGCGCGCGTGTGTGTGTGTGTGTGTGTGTGTGTGTGTGTGTGTCTGTGGCATCGTAGCTCCCGAACGGATGAATCGATTTTTTGTTTGAAAGGTGAATTAGTCGGGAGTGTTCTTAGTTGTGTTGATGAAAATCGGAGTCAGGAGTTTTTAAATATCTAATTTATTGATATGTGCAAGTCTTAAAAGAACTACACATTCTTAACCTAACTTACATAAATATATATTTCAAATACCAAATCTACAAATCACAAATTCTCTACTAATATTATAAACGCGAAAGTTTGTAAGAATAGATGGATGGATGTTTGTTACTCTTTCACGCCAGAACGACTGAACAGATCTGTATAAAATTTGGCACAGAGATAGATTATCTTAATATATATAAATCTCGTGTCTGTCGTGTCGTGTCGAAGTCGCGGGGTGATAGCTAGTAGTCTAGTATAGCACATAGGATACTTTTTAACCGCGGGTGAAACCGCGGGTATTCCCGCGTATATGTATATATTTTCGCAATGAACAGTTATAAAAATGTCTAATTCTCTAAATGGCAAAATACTTAGCAATTATAAATGAATCTCTTAAATTAATTTATTTTAATTCATGAATTTAGTATTTTAACATTCACGTGATGAACATTTGTGTTTGTTCTATGGTTGGGTGTTTATATTTATTTAAGTATGTATTTAAAAATATCTAAGTATGTAAATCAGTCTCTGGCAGCCATAGTACAAGCTTTGCTTAGTTTGGGGTCAGGCGACCGTGTGTGGAAGTGTCCCGAATTTATTTATTGATTTATATTCCAGCCCAAATAAACCCGTTCATGCCGCGAACGTTCGGCGACGCTATAATCCACATGTCGCACATCGACTACGCAGTCAAGGACGACACGCAGCTGCCCGACCACGCCAGCAAGCCCGCCTCCGACGAGGAGACCAAGATCGGACAACTCATCGGAGACAACCTGGTGGAGGACGGAGCCACGCTGCAGATGGGTAAGTACTAAGGATACTTGGAGATGAGGTAGAGAGGCTAGGGTGGCAGTGCGGAAGAAGATAGCTTGGCAATAGTTTAAGGGGGGAAGCCAAGATCAGACAGCTCATTGGAGACAACTTGGTCGAGGACGGAGCTACGCTGCAGATGGGTAAAGACTAAGGATCCTTGGAAGCGAGGTGGGGGGTCTAGGATGGTAGTGTGAAGGGGATAGCTTGGATATAGTTTAAGGGAGGAAGCCATGATCGGGCAGCCCATCGGAGACAATTTGGTCGCGGATGGAGCTTCGCTGAAGGTGGGTAAGGACTAAGGTTACTTGAAGGCGAGCTGGAGAGAATTTACGGGAAAAAGCCAAAACCAGACAGCTCATTGGAGACAACTTGGTCGAGGACGGAGCCACGATGCAGATGGGTAAGGACTAAGGCTACTTGGAAGCGAGGTGGAGGGTCTAGGGTGGCAGTAATTTACGAGAGGAGGCCAAGATCAGACAGCTCATTGGAGACAACCTGGTCGGGGACGGAGCCACGCTGCAGATGGGTAAGGACTAGAGTTACTTGGAAGCGAGGTGGAGGGTCTAAGGTGGCAGTAATTTACGGGAGGAAGCCAAGATCAGACAGCTCATTGGAGACAACCTGGTCGGGGACGGAGCCACGCTGCAGATGGGTAAGGACTAGAGTTACTTGGAAGCGAGTTGGAGGGTCTAAGGTGGCAGTAATTTACGGGAGGAAGCCAAGATCAGACAGCTCATTGGAGACAACCTGGTCGAAGACGGAGTCACGCTGCAGATGGGTAAGGACTAAGGATACTTGGAGGCGAGGTGGAGGGAGATAGAAGGGCATTGGCAGCAGTAACTCGCTGTAAAGGGAGGAAATCAAAGTAGTAAATTTAGTTGGATAGGTATGATTTGTACTCCGATATTTTATTTCTAAGCCATAGGTTTTTACTCCGTTCACTTATTACACCCAATTTTCAAGACTGTAATTGAAATCAACCGGTAAACTCTAGAATCTATAGTCTATAGAATCTATTCCTCACCTTAGCGTTACTAAAGCTCATATCTGCATGTTTCGGCAACATACCGGACTAACACAACAATAGAATCTAAACCTTATGTCAGTGTTAATAAAGCACACACCTGCAGGTATCGACAACATTCCGACTACATATAAACACATACATGCGACATATAAACCCGATATAACATTATTATAATCTATTCCTTACGTCAGTGTAAATAAAGTTGAAATCTGCAGGTATCGGCAACATCCCGGATGCGGTGCTGTCCGCCCTCAAGGGGCACAAGGACCTCGGGATACACTCGGAGATGTTCAGCGTCGGGGTCATCGACCTCGTGCGCCGCGGCTGCGTCACCAACAACAAGTGAGGACGAAGCTTTTGACGAGACTTATGACGTCTAATAAATCGATGAACGCCGGCTGCAGGCACGAAAAAGGATGACTCATTGTCCCGTTACTCTCTTGATGAGTGGCCCCTTTTCGGGTTAGCTTAGCAGTTCTGTCTAACCCTGCAACTTATCTTTTCAGGAAGAAAATGCATCGTGGTCGCATCGTCGGCAGCTTCTTAGTCGGCAACCGAGAGCTTTACGATTTTGTTGACAACAACCCCTTCATAGGTATACTTTATTTTAATTAGTTTAAAAATGATTATTAAAAGAATAACAAAAATCCCGGCTGCAAAATGTTGTACCCTATGTCACTTCCACTATCAAGACGATTCAAATGACACCTCACATGTCGAAATCCATCAAGCTGTTCAGGCTGTAGGGCGTGCCAAAGAAACCTCATACGTACATACATACCTTCAAACGCCCATACAATCGAAAAACACAACCCTCCTTGCGCAGTCGGGTAAAAAGGAAAGATTTGTATGTTTGTAACCAATAAACGTGCCAAGAAGCTCATTGGCAACTCGACTCCCTTGTCCAGACAATTTTGTTGTTTACCTTGGTGCTTGACTTAATTAGTGTAAACAAGTATATGGCTAAGTATAAGTATAAGTATATGAATTCAATTCAATTCATTTATTCGGGTCATAGGTATAACTACTATACACTTGACAACGTCATTTGTCATACACTTAACTGCCTCGGTGGCTCAGTTGGTAGCGACCCTGCCTTCTGAGCTTGGGGGCGTGGGTTCGATTCCCACTTAGGGCAAACATTCATGTGATGAACATTTGTGTTTGTTCTATGTCTGGGTGTTAATATGTATTTAAGTATGTATTTAAAAATATCTAAGTATGTATATCAGTCTCTGGCAGCCATAGTACAAGCTTTGCTTAGTTTGGGGTCAGGTGACCGTGTGTGAATAATGTCCCCGAATATTTATTTATTTACAGATTACATAATATTATTAATTTAAAATTTAATGAAAAAGTACAATATAGGATATCGGCTGTAAAAATGCCTTGTCAAATTTGCAGCAGTAAAGAGGCTTTGTCAGATCAATAATAATAATAAAAAACAAAAATATAAACCTTAGGTCTAATTAATAAATTATCAAAATATTAATTATATTAAAAACGAAGTCTGTAATGATTTTAATACCGACTTTTTCCATTGTACTCTGTCTTTAATAAACATTTCTCCAGAGTAGTATGCTTGGCTCATCAAATAATTCTTAATGCTATTTTTAAATTTGCTTTCGCTAAGACTTAACAACTAATAAATATGTTTGTTTGTTCATCCCCTAGAAATGTTGGAGATCGACTACGTGAACAACACTCACGTGATCTCGCTGCAGCCGCGCATGACGGCCATCAACTCGTGCATGGAGATCGACATCACGGGACAGGTCTGCTCGGACTCTATCGGTCAGTAGCTTCCCTATAACATAACATATCGTCACGTCTTTTTCTCAAAGTGTTGGCAGAGGTGTAATACAACACCCACACTTCGCCGGACGATATTCAGTCCGAAATGAGACAGGGTCGAGGCTTCGCTACAAATGCAACAAATAAGCAAACGACGAACGAAGAAGACGAACAAACTCACTTTTGTATTTATAATAATTGTTAGAATCCTATGATTAAGATAGATATTGATAAGATATAAGAGGTCTGTGGCCCTATTCGGAGATTTGAGATTTTCATCTCACCTTTTTTCGTCCTTGTTGCTCTTGTTTGAATAGTCATAGGTGTGAGAGTGACCAAGATAAAATCTCATCCTATCTCACGCGCAGGAATAGCCCCCCTGGTGAGTAAAAGAAGTGTTTAAGAAGGGAAAAGTATAGTTATAGTTAGTATAGTCATTATTATTTATTTATTGTCCCTAAAAAATGTACATGACACAATTATTTTTCTACGTATATTTTGTTACTAGCTGCGCCCAGCGGTTTCACTCGCGGTTAAAAAGCATCCTATGTGCTATTCTAGACTATAATCTATCTCTATGCCAAATTTCATCTAGATCTGTGCAGCCGTTCTGGCGTGAAAGAGTAACAAACACTCATCCATCCATTCTTACAAACTTTCGCGTTCATAATATTACTAGCTGCGCCCCGCGGTTTCACCCGCGGTTAAAAAGTATCCTATGTGCTATTCTAGGCTATAATCTATCTCTGTGCCAAATTTCATCGAGATCTGTTCAGCCGTTCTGGCGTGAAAGAGTAACAAACATCCATACATCCATTCTTACAAACTTTCGCGTTTATAATATTATTAGTAGGAAGTAGGATTTTTAAAATATTTCCTCGCTGAACTACGTTTCTTGAAATAGCAAGTTGATATTGTAAGTAGGATTATTTTTGTGCAGGTACCCGCATGTACTCCGGTTTCGGTGGTCAGGTGGACTTCATCCGCGGCGCGGCGGAAGCCGTGGACGGGCGAGGGAAGCCCATCATCGCGATCGTCTCACAGACGAAGAAGGGAGTCAGCAAGATCGTGCCCACTCTCAAGCCAGGTGGGTGATAAGAGAACACCTACCAGCCTAACGTGATATAATTTAAAAAAAAACTTTGGCAAAAGGTTGCATGCATCTTTCTTGTAACCGGTTGTTGCCGGGCCACGTTTTTTTTTATTTTTTTTTATGTAGAATAGATTGGCGTTTGACCACCAACTCGTCTGATGTTAAGCGACGTTGTGGTCTAAGATGGAGCACGACGACCTATAAGGCACTTATTCACTCTAGCCTTGAAGTTTTGTAGAGTGAAGAAGTACAAAGACGACGGCAGTTGAGTGAGTCGAGTGAGTGACAAGTGCGCTACTGCTCAGACCCGTCTTCAGAGCATGACGTCGGAGTCCACGTCGGCCTATTCGGAGAATGAAGATTTTCATCTCACCTTTTGTCGTCCTTGTTGCTCTCGTTTGAATAGTCATTGGTGTGAGAGTGACCAAGATAAAATCTCATCTCGTCTCACGTGTAGGAATAGCCCCCCTGGTACGAGTTACAAAGTGCTTAAATACAGTGTGGTGATTAGTTAAAAAAATATTTATTATTATACCATGAGATGTCGTGGTAGGCCTTTAGGGGAAGGGGGAGAGGGTGTCGTATCATCGTGCGTCGTGGACGGAAACTAAACTAGTGACTGTGAGCTGTAGACCTCGCGGCCGACGTCTATCCTCCTCTACCGGTCGCGTTTTTCAACCGATTCTCATGAAATTTCGTGAGCAGGTTTGATAAGTACACAGGTTGTTTTGCCGAGTCAGTTAAGAATATATGCTCAAAAAAATCATATCTCCGCCATTTAAAAAACAAAAACAAAATCTGTCTCGACAAAAAAAAATGTAACTATTGAACCTACTCACAAAATTTCACGAGAATCGGATGAGGAACGCGACCTGTAGAGAGAGGACAGACGTCGGCCGCGAGGTCTACAGTAACTGCCGCTATTTTAATTTCTAGAGAATCTGTTCAGAAATGCGACCAGTGGCCCTATTCGGAGATTTGAGATTCTCATCTCACCTTTTTTCGTCCTTGTTGCTCTCGTTTGAAACGTCATAGGTGTGAGAGTGACCAAGATAAAATCTCATCTCATCCTACGTGTAGGAATAGCCCCCCTGGAGAGGAAGACAGATATCCGGTTAGAGATCCAGACAGAAGTCGGTCGTACGCAAGCATTTTTGTCGAAGCTGAAGCAGAGACGCTTCGCTCGCTAACGCTTGCTCGGTCGCTAAGTGATTTAACTTAATCCGCATTCATAATAATACTAGCTGTCACCCCGCGACTTCGTTCGCGTTTATTAATTATATATATATATATATATATTTAAACTATCCTATCTCTCAAGTTGGATCGAACTGCACATGGTGTGCGAATTTTATTATAATCGGTTAAGTGGTTTAGGAGTTCATTGAGGACAAACATTGTGACATGAGATTTATATATATTAAGATATGTATATTATGTGAGTTATCCTATCTGTTAAGTTAGATCGAACTGCACACGGTGTGCAAATTTGTTTGAAATCGGTTAAATAGTTTAGGAGTCTATAGCGGACAAACAACGTGACACGTAATTTATATATATTAAGATTATAAAATCGAAAGTAACTCTGTCTGTCTGTTTCTCTATTTGTAGGCTTTTCACGGCTGATTGGATCTGGATGAAATTTGATAATTAGCTACAGTATTTCACGAGGAAGGTTTTGGGATACTATTTTCTGAATAAACGCGAACGAAGGCCGTGGCTGGTTACCACCCACCGGACCAAGCCATGCCGTGAAATGACCTAGTCGTGTTTCGGGATGTAGTCCGGTGTAACCGTTCCGAAGACGGGTCTGAGCAGTAGCGCACTTGTAGCGCCTCACTCAACTGCCGTCTTTGTACTTCTTCACTCTACAAAACTTCAAGGCTAGAGTGAATAAGTACCTTATAGGTCGTCGTGCTCCATCTTAGACCACAACGTCGCTTAACATCAGGCGACTTGGTGGTCAAACGACAACCTATTCTACAAAAAAAAAAAAGAAGTCGCGGGTAACAGCCAGTTTTTAATAGAATTAATTCAAATCAACAGGTGCCGGTGTCGTGACGACCCGCGCTCACGTGAACTACGTTGTCACGGAACAGGGTATTGCCGACCTCTTCGGAAAGTCTCTGAGGCAACGGGCCTACGCCCTCATCAAGGTGGCCCACCCTGACCAGCGCGAGGCCCTCGAGAAGGCCGCTTTCGAACGCCTTAAGTGCATGCCTGCGCCTTAAGAAAACGGATCGATCAAGATAACATAACATATCTTTACGCCTTTCCCGTTTCGCCTTAAAAAAAAGAGATGATAGCTAGTTGGAAGAAGGCTCGCTTCTCAAGCAAGAGGGTGCAGCTTCGATCCCAGCCGAAGGCACCTACTAATTTGTTAATTTGTGAACATACTATTCGTATTTAATGTCACTGATAGATAACTAGAGCCCGGCGTAAGGCTCGCCCCCTGTCACATTTGGGACTGAATATCATCCGGCGAAGCATGGGTGTTGTAAAACACCTATGCCAGTTCCTTCGGGGGAAAGGCGTGGCGATATGTTATTTCGATCATTCATGTTGATGTCTCGTTTTAAACTTTTGACAGCTCGAAAATTATTACCATAGCCTTTTTTTTTACTATTGAAATGGCGTAGATCTGCTAAAGTATTGAAGCTATGGGTTTTGGGTCAACACTGAAAAATAAAGCCATAGTAACTATTTTAGTAATCGGTGCAATTAGAGGATGACTGCTGCAAGCTAAATTAGGCTGTATAGGGAGGAAAATAGAATATGAATAGTTTGTCACTGTCACTAAAATATAATCCCAGGACATATTTCTAATTAATTTTGTACAGAACCCGATATAGTTTTAAATATTTTTGAATATGCAGATAATTTTGGTGCTGTCAGATTAGTTTATTGTATTGTGCAACCTACTTAACTGTAGAGGTCGGTGAATGAAATGACTTAAAATTTTCCAAAGGAGAATTTAAGTTCAATTCAGAAAATACTAGACTCAACATTTCAACTTAGAATAAACTGAAGTTGCATTAAAGATGATAGATTTGGCTTGTTGTCATGAAAAATAAACCCTTAGGACAATTTGAAAGTTAAGACTGGGTTGCTATAAATAAAAATGTTGCTACTCTTTTGGTAGTTTTTAAAATGTAAGTCAGATAACAGGGTTTTTGTTCGAACTTCAAATTTGAATGTAATGCTAGACATAGCAATAGGTTTTTTTGGTATTTTGGTTTGAGAAGTATTATAAGAATCTACAATTTCCAAGTAAATTGCATTCGATTGGTATAGTTTGACTTAGATAGACTTATCGATAAACTTAGGAGCGTATAGAGTTTGAAAGTTTCGCTAGCCTGGGATAATAGTGGAACCCATGCCTTAACATTTTACAATAACTGTTGTTCTATTAGATAAGTCATAGGTACATGCAACAAAATAGTTTAAGGATAAATGCATTTTTTATTTTTATTTTTAATAAACTTGTTTATGATGTCTTCACAAAAATCATGTATTTTTTTGTTAACTAAATATTTTATAAATCGAAAGTCATACGTACTATGCCTATATAACTATTTTAAGACAACTTAACCATTACAATATCTGTTAGCATCGCATATTGCATTCTGTAATATTTAGGAAATAAATGTTTATTACAGAAAAATAATTTGTTTTTCTTGCTGTGATAAAACTGCTTTGCAAAAGTTAAAAATATAAACGGTATGGCTCATTCGAGCCAAAAATTCGGTAGATTTGGTTGTTATTTTTATCTACACTCATTTGATATACGGGAATTCGGGTCTGGGGGGCTATTCCTGCGCGTGAGATGGGATGAGATTTTATCTTCGTCACTCTCACACCTATGACGTTTCAAACGAGAGCAACGAGGATGAAAAAAAGTGAGATGAGAATCTCAAATCTCCGAATAGGGTCCCTGGGCGGGAGTTATAGGTTATGACTCATTGGAGACTGCCTCGACTGGTAGTGGCCGCTGCGTAGTCAATCAGTAAGCCTCGCATGGTGTGGTGACTGTATTGAGTGATAATCTCATAGAACAAAACCGGGATCTACAACTGATTTATTGTTAATATGATCACGTTTTACCACCGACTAGTGTGTGTTGGCAACAGTTAAATTACCTAGTTAAAGATTTGGCTAAATGCGTGAACCGTAAAGAACTTAGTAACTTAAAAAAAAAAGATTTTGACAATGGTATTAAATCATGAATGGTAGAAACATTTTGCAGTTGATAGCTGGCGATAATCGTCACAGCCAGCTGGTTCTGTATCGAAGTGTTTGTTTGTGCATTTGTTTAGATTTTATAACAAAATTCATCCTAGTTGATTGATGTTCGAGTCCAAAACGACATGGTGTCGTTTCAACAAATGCTTGCGTACAGGCGCGAGCTGCTAATATCATCAAAATACAGAATATTGAGAAGAATTGGTGGAGGTTCCTTTGGGGACATTTATTTGGGGATAAACATCTCAAATGGAGAGGTAAGTAAGTGTTTTTTTTTGTAAATAAACCTTGTTTATTTGTGTATCACGGCCGACCTCCAGTTGCCTTTGAGTGGATAGAATCGGGAGTATAAAATGCAGAGATTGCATCTCGTGTGCCGATGGTTGTGAAACAGCGATGCAAAGGCCATCCAAATGTTAAACCTACATTACGATTCACTTTAATTATCCTCAATGTAATCCCAATTTCATCAGTATTTTGCAACACAGATATTTATATGTGTCCCACAGTGCATTAGTTTGGCCTGGTTCTGACTTCTGATGTCTTTGAAAAGTTTTTTAAAAGTTCTTAACCCCTATTTATTAGGTTTTGGTTGTTTAAATTGTAGTTATTAATTCACTAACAATTATTTAAATGTAAAAAAAAATAATTTTGTTTATTGTATTTCAGAATTACAAACCTATAAATTTATATAACAAGCATATTTGAATGAACACTAAATTGCTACTGTTAATGCATAAGAATATGCAGTGATAAGCAAACTACATATTGAATTACTTCAGTATAGGTATATGACTCATTATAATAAAACTAGCCCGATGTTACGATATAATGTTTCAGTGTATTTATCACCTGTTCTTGTGATAAAATGTTGGTAGGTACAAATGATAGATGTATTTTTTATATCCAGGCTATGTAATGCAATTTGAAAAATTGCCTGCGTTTTGATTATAAGATAAGTGAGTAAGGATAGTGAGATATTTTTTATCTGTAATATTTTATTTGTCTAGGTAAGGGGGTATATGCTGTTTGTTTGTGATTTAATAAATAATATTTTTTATGATTTCTAATTTTTGAAGATCCACAAAAAAAAAACTTAAATATTGTGTTAAAAAGTTGGTGGTCTTAAAAAGTATTGAGCATTCATAAATTAGTCTACTCCTTATAATAATCCTTTGTTTAACTTGTATCCACTTACTGTACATATATTTTAGTTTTATTTTAACTGTATATTTTATGAGACTAAACTTAAAAATAATTTGAAATTTAAACTAAATTATAACTATCATGACAAATTTGTAAACAATACAACATTTAGACATTTACATTTTACTAAAACTACAAAATTATAAACCTAGTATCATAATAAATATATATGAATAAATCATACCCATGTGTTATTTAATTAGTTTAAAATTACCTACAGTCTGTGCTATTATTTATTGTGGGCTCTTTTATTATATATTTATCGTTTTTTGGTTATTGAGATACATAATATTGTGAATAAATATTTCAATCAAAGGTGTCGTGACAAAAACTACTAAAGTAGTAATTATCCATGTATTTGTGGAATGGCAACATTTATTTTAATGTGGTTCCGTTTAAAAACCTATTCATTTCCAAAAGCTTTGTCTTTAACTATTTTAGTAATTAATATTATCTTGTTATTCTTTAGAAAATATAAAATCTTAAATTTACCTGATAATGCTCCAGGTTTGCTATATTTAAAAAATCCTAGAGAATTAAAATACACGGCGCGCAGCAAAGCTCCACAAGCGCTTATTGCCAACAGACCATAGAATAGTTTTACTCAAGAATACAAAAAACGCGTGCCCTACTTTTCGAACGCATCACATCCTCCATCATAATTTCATTCAGTCACAGTTTCGTAAAATGTAGCCCGTGGATTTTTAACATTCTCTATATTCCAAAAGTGCGTAATTTGTGCATTTTATTGTTTGATTTACTAATAACGGGACTATTTTATCATAATCCGTAACCATGTCGAGCTTTAGTTTACGGAAGGAAACATTGATTACTGGAAAATACAAGGTTCAAAAGAAAATCGGTGGTGGATCCTTCGGTGACATTTATTTGGCGACCAACATCGCCAATGGCGAGGTAAATATCGTATAATTTTTGGTTTATTGTAGTGTTGTAAGTGTTATGTAGAGCCATGCGTCGTCATTGCCGCGTTTTCTTTTGTTGGAGTGGGGTGAAATGGTAATTTTATGACGTAGGTATGTTTGTTGCGGAACAGTGCCTACATAATTCGACATCAGTCAGTTATCATATCTTCAGGGTCGTCAGAGATTGCATGACTAATCGAGACTGGAGCTAGAGGATTGACCTACTACATTACGTATTTATTTACTGATTCCAGTTATTTTTGACCACCCTTTTGATAAATTGTAAAGAAACAGAGGTCATAACCTATTGCTTCATGCTCTAGCACCTAGTAGGGCGAGCCTAAAAAACAAAGAAAAATCTATGACTACCTATTTAGTGCTTCATCCATGAGCTTTCTAGGTCAATGGGCCAAGATTTCTGTGTCAGACTTGACAATATTACACAAGGTTTTCACAATTTGTTTCATATTGTTTAAAATGAAATGGGATTGTATAATACTGATTAATATAAATTAAAGCATAACATCAAAAGTTGTTGTAGCTAGCCTGTGTGTTAATAGCTTATCTATACCCTAGGCTACATCCACATCACATTTCATAAAAACAGTACATTTGTTTGAGCATGAAGAAGTAACGAACACAGACACACACACACAAACTATAATACTGTAATATTAGTATCATTGTACCTCTTGCCACAGCATAGCTTCCAGGGACAAGCCCCTCCTCCCCCAAGGCTTAATATTCATCAACAATATCCAGTACTAGGTATTTCACCTTGACCTTAATAGGTGCTATTACTTTGCTTTCAATGCAGGCCTCGCACATCTCTATAACCCCTTGTCTGATTTAGCTTGAAATTGTTGTTAAATTGTGAACTTTAACATTTTGAGGGAATATTTGCCTGCAAAATTTATGAATGTAGATACAATGGTACTCAAGCTATCTTGAGGCAAACAAATGCCAATTTATCCCAGTAGAAAAATCAGCATTTGTTTGTCAAAAAGCTAGGTCTCCACCCAGGTTTTGCTATAGAATAAATAATAGTACATCAATTGGTATTTTTGTTAAATAATAGTGCAATCCAATTAATTTTTTTTCAAATTATATTTGTGTTTATAAATCTGTCTTAACTCTATAGTAAAGTCACTATTGGCTATACTATTACTATGCCAAGACAATAATGAAACAAGTTATTTGCATAATGAATCAATAAAAATTAAAACATTTCAATTCAATTAAATTTATTTAATTCAGAATCCAAGCAACATCATTAAAATAAAGTAATCCAAAAAAGTAGTGAAAAAATTTCAAAAGTTAAAAATCAAAATATCCATAAGATTTCTTCTTTACTATTCATAAGATTTCTCTATGAGTCATGGAAGTTCCAATAAAGTCATTGTCACCTATTAATCATGTGTATATGTGTGCTGCTTTGTGGTGTAAGACGTCTAAAGGTAGATGCAAACACAAACTTAAGAGTACCTGGTTAAACTTAGGTTTTTCATCTAGTTAGTTGCTTCTATCTTTAATCGGCTAAACTAAAAATATAGCATCAAATGAAAAAAGAAACAATAGGATAAAGTTTGATATTTCGTGATGAAAAAGCGGTATTCGCGTGTACCACATTTTGTCTGACATTGTTGAAATCTTTGTCCACATGATGTTGACTATTAATTAGCAAATTGTCGAATAGTCATTTTCATTGATGAGACTTTTTCAAATTCTACAAATTATTGCTCAGAAACTGTAAACTGATTTTGTGAAAATAATTGTTTGATCATGTTGTTTTTGGTTGTTTTCTCAAATCTCCCCTCAGCCCCTTCTTGCAATATTATCACCCCATCAAATAAATTTTTAGCCGTTTCAATTTGGTTAATGTGTACATTAACCGGCTAAAGATTAAATGCCACAACATATTATAATAACATGTTGAACTTTAGCTGCTTCTCGAAGATAAACCTAAGTTTAGCCGGCTAATCTTAAAGTTATGTTGACACCTACCTTTAGCCGTAACATATATACCTATCTGTTTTCACAATCTAGCAAGTTTCATAGTTAAAATAATAGCAACAATAGTTGGCTCATATACAAATGCAGATATGGCAGTGGCAGGTAGTCAAGACTTCAAATCTACACATCTACATGAAATTCATTTCATCTAAGTACTATAAATATTAGCACTGAAACATCTAGCTGTGTGTAGAGAATTCCAAGCTATTTCTTTCTTTTTAATCAACTTCAGAAGTAGGAAGTTCTTAGATTGCTTGTTTATTTTATGTTTAAGTAACCAGTACCTGGATGGCCGAGCTTTGCTCGGTATTTTTTTATTTTTTTTTTATTGTGTTTTTTGGATAATAAACAATTGATTTTAGTCTAACCTCAAAGCAAACACTCACTGACTTCGTGTTACTTAACAACGCCATCTGCTGTTGTGTCGTTAAAGCAATTAGTTGCTCACAAAAAATAGTAGTATTATTATTCGCCAATAGATGTCAGGAAGAGTCATATTTTTCAGTTGAGATTGATTATCGATAAAACACGAATAAAATGATATTTTCTAAAAATGATTCCTAGCTAGATCGATTTATCGCCCCCGAAACCCCCTATATACTAATTTGTATGAAAATCGTTGGAGCCGATTCCGAGATTCCAATTATATATATATATTATATATATATACAAGAATTGCTCATTCAAAGGTATAAGGTATAACTCCCATCATTTTTAAACTGATTTGTATATATCTTTTTTAATGGTTTTACAGTCTGGTCTCATTTTTTATTTAAAATTCTCAAGTATTAGGACAAGAAGTTGTAGCTGTTTTTTTAGTTTTGAAGACTATGTTTATTCAAAGATTCAAAGTTAGGCTTGTATTCGACCACCATCTTAGTAGATGTCAAGCAATAATGCAATCTATGATGGAGAATGCATAAGTGTAT
Source organism: Peribatodes rhomboidaria (assembly GCA_911728515.1). Classification (NCBI taxonomy): domain Eukaryota; kingdom Metazoa; phylum Arthropoda; class Insecta; order Lepidoptera; family Geometridae; genus Peribatodes; species Peribatodes rhomboidaria. Next base: position 9,879,309 of record OU452190.1, read on the forward strand.
GATCATGCAGGCATTGTTCTACAGATACCACCTTTCCTCTGAATGAATTGAGAATATAAGTACAATATTCCTCTGGTAGGTAATTACCTTTTTTCTCTGTGTAAAATAATAAAAAAATTGACATATTTGTAATTCAGTGAATGAAATTGTTGTCTTTAACTAATCTCTGTGGTTTCACCTGCTTTTAAAATTTTACAGGAAGCATAATTTTTTCCATTTTATGGAAATCGAAATAAATTTTGCCTATGTATCAATCCAGGGTATACCCTACCTCCATACCAAATTTTATCTAAATCTGTTCAGCCATTTCAGCAAAGAATTCAAAAAAGAAAAGGGTGCATAATTATAATACTTCTTTATTAACTTCTTTCTTTCTAACTCCAAACTTTGTAGCTATAATAATACAATTAGTGTGATGATTAATAAACTAAATCAAGGTTATCCAAACAAAAAGTTTTCCGGTGGTTGCCGTAACTCCTTCAAGAAAATAAAACGTAAAGTAGTAGTTTTAGAATGTATGTCCTGGCAACTCACAAATTTTTTCTCATGGTAGCTTTTTATTTCTACTTGCGGCCACACCACTCTTGCTTTGACACTGCCATTGTGACGTCACTTCAGAAAGGTTGACGACATTTTTTAGTCTTGAAATAAAAATGGTTTTCAGTGGACTTTTGTAGTGTTTGTACGATTTACAGTGTTCATGAGTAACTAGAGACACTAAATTGATATGTGGTGCGATAAAACTCTGCTCGGTGCGATGGGACATCATTAAACTTTTTGTGACAACGACTAATGAACAAAAAAGAAAATGGCTGCCTTTGGAAGCATGTTGTTGGCTCGAAAAAACATAGTTATAGCTGAGAAATACAATGTTGTGCGGAAAATAGGCGGTGGCAGCTTTGGAGACATCTTTTTGGCCATAAATATCTATGGTGGCGAGGTAATTCACGCTCAGGCTATTGATTTTTCATCCCCAAGATGGGGATCTAAAGACGACTGTTGTGTCAAGACGGTCGAGTATTTCGGGATTTTTGATCGCGAAGATGGCGGTCGGGGCGTTTTCTCTGCAATATTCCATGATATGATATCTCCTTTCATTGACACGTGCATGATTTCCCGTGTGTTTCGTGTCCTTCCGGGCTAAATCCTAATGGGGCCATAGGATAGAAATCACATCTTGAATCGAGTTCATACAAAGGAGTCCATTGTTTGGGCAGGCTCCTTGAAACTTTGTGAACATTTTACTTCACTGTTTTCTATTGTTATTTCGTAATCTTTATACAATAGGTGACTTGTATGAACGAATTATGAAATTATGATTTTAGTCTTGGATTGGAGTTGTTCTTTGCGTTATTTGAGTCTGGTTATGTAGAATGTTTATAAAATACAGGCATGACCACAAAACTGGCAAGTGCATTATAAACTCTGCACAACATGTTTATTTCATTACTGAAACCTGTTCCGTCAGCTGTATAAGCTGTTTTAAACATATTAGCTGTTTTATACGTTTGATTAAACTTGGGAAATGATATGTGCACTGTAGAAATAGAATTTCTTTCATATTATTGTTACAGCACAAGTAACATTAAGCATTGCCATCAAAACAATTTCACCATGTTTCTAGAAGATTACTACAATCTTTATTGTACACTAAAAATGCTTAAACTATTCAATGTATCATTGCTGTTATTTCTTTTGTTTAGTTATTAGGTGTTTAGGTACTTAATTGCTTATATTTGTTCCACTAGTTGCACCCTGCTGCCTATAATTTATCACTATGCCAAATTTCATCTAGGGGGCCTATCTTTTTACATCTTTTTACCATGATAGTTGCATTTTGTGTAAAACACAACACAAAACAAATTCAAATCTCAAAAATTGAAATTCAAACAAATTGCTTCTGTGCAATAAGGACCATGAACCTTACATAATAAGGACCATCAACCTTATTGTGAGGCATTACGATTCGCGGTTGCATAGCATCTGAAACAACATCACCATCATGGAAATAAGATGTCATGGAAGGCCCCCTGATCACTTCAGCTGTTAGGGCATGATAGACTAGCATCCATCCATCCAAAGTTTCGCATATATAAATATTAGTAGGATTACTTTGTCATGCAAACAACTGAAATAGCTTGTTATTGTGTCTATTTGGTTTTCTTATCTGCTTCCTAGAAAGTGACACAGTTGTACTGATTATAAAACTGATAAATAATCATGATTGTCTGCAACAGAGTTTACAATTTAAAACATACCTACTTCTTCATTAATAATTGTGACACACATGTCATTTTCGTAATTTTGTTTTAGGAAACATGGAAAGCTGATAAGTAGCTACTTACTACACATCACTACATACTCTGTAGTAGAACACAACTGTAAAACAATCAAATCATTCCTAACCCACTGAATGTGATAAGAATGACTTGCCATAAGCAACTCTGCATTGCATACAGAAGGTTCATTAAAAAAAAATGGGGAAAATTTTGGACTTTGTCATAAGTGTCACTGCATTGCTTTGACAAAGATTGTTTTTGGGAATTTTAAATTAGTCCAGTTGTCCTCTCAACAGGTTAAACATTAAACCTTCATAGAACTCTCTGATTACACACAAACAATGTTTAATATGTAAAGAGACAAACATTTTTGCCAAGCAAAATGTGTTGATTGCAGTTAGGTATTTTATTTAGTACATGATTGCTATTTTGTGGTGTGATAGTGGTTAAAAACTTCGAGATATGTAGGCCACACAAATGATAACAGACAGGACCATAACTTGGGTATTTTCATGATAAGAAATGCTATCAATATCTAATATTATATGAGCAGCAATTTTCCAGCATTGTGCAAAATAAGAAGTATTCACTACTATTTACTTATTACTATTTTAAGAACTATTTTACCTTATTTTTCTCAAAAGGATAAGTCCAGCTGTTTAAACAAATATTAAACAGACAGACTGTCATCTTCATATTCACTATATGAGTACAATTAGTTCATTTCTCAGTTGGTCTGCCATTTAGTCATTTTAGGTAAAAATCTGTCCAGTGTTAACTCCCATAACAACAAAACTAAGACATTGTGTTAAGGTTTCATTACCATCTGTTCAAATCACTGTCATGCTAGACACAGGCCTCTCACCTGACTCTCACTATTTCCAGACATTTTGACTGACAAAGGTCACTTCTCGGAATCACAGGGTATCCTCTGCTATGGTAGTGAACTACTATTGTAAATCATTAAAAATCAAAATGCATCAAACTACGACTACAAGTGACAGTCTTGCCACTAAAATTTCATCCAGGCTGCTATGTTGGTGTTAATTCAGAAATTGCTATCATTGGTGCTTATTCAACCCACTCCAGGCTAACTCTGACTTCTTTTTCTCAATCTTTCCTGTGATGTGCCAATATCATTGTCTAAAACTAGCACCATTCAAAATGTATTTAATCTATTCCACATGATTGATCCCAAATTGTTTCTTGCAGGAAGTAGCAGTGAAGGTTGAATCTATAAAGGCGCGGCACCCCCAACTACTCTATGAGAGCAGAGTGTATAAGATGCTCCAGGGGGGCATCGGCATACCACACATAAGGTAAGATTATCTATATGACAGTGCGTCCGTCTGTAGAGAATTTAGCCAAGCCACCTCTACAAAAGCATCTGGGTCACAATGGGAAACAATGAGTTAAATGGCTTGCTCCCAACAACCACCATCAAAACGGCCGCGATTAGGGCTCGTTACGACAAAAAACCAATATTTTATTAGCATTTTGCTATACAATCTACATAGTTGCATTATAAATAAAATAACACTTTTTAGTTTTCGAAACATATTACAGTTACCTTATTTTTTAGAATTTCATATGTATCATGCAAATTAAATTTCGTAATTATATTTCACATACATAAATACTTTGTGGTAGTTTTTTTTTATCTGACTGCCCCACTGGCGGCAGTTGGAACAAAAATAAAAACGTTGTGCCAACGACCACCACTGTGGTCCGTCTTGGTGGTGGTCGTTGTGAGCAAGCCATTTAAATTGTTTCCCGTTTGTGCTTGCCCTTTAAAAAGTCTACCCTGAGCTGTCAATCTCCCCCTCTCCTAAACTCCTAGATCCGCGTTTGCTTGTCAAGATTACTTGTATTACAAAGAATCTAATGACCACTTGCACTAAAAATTAGAATTGCCTAATAAATTGCTTACCTAGTTTAATCTACTCCTAGCTAGCTCCTACATAATTTTTTAACACGAACTTTATGTAAATCGTAACTTTATGTGCCTGATTAGCGAATATTTCGCTAGGAATAGTTTAATACTAGTTGAGCAAGGATGTGTACTAAGTGTAGGCACTTCTTATATGAATACTAGCTGTCACTCCGCGACTTCGTTCGCGTTTAATTAGCAATAAATTAAAATTGCGACTATACCTAATTTGAGATTTAAACTATCGTATCTCTCAAGTTGGATCGAACTGCACATGGTGTGCGAATTTTATTATAATCGGTTAAGTGGTTTAGGAGTTCATTGAGGACAAACATTGTGACACGAGATTTATATAATATTAAGATAAGATGTGCCTACACACGTGGCCATGAGTGCACGTGGCCATTTAAGATGCACCCCATAAGTTCCGCCATAGTGACTCAGGTAACCAGGTAACCAAATGTTGCAATAGTGCTTTTGAAAGCGGCCGGGAAGGACAGCTGTTGCTAGGCGATAGCGTAGGTCGTGGGCGACCATTTCGTTTGACTGCTTTAGGGAATACCTATTTATTTGTGTACTCATATTTGTAGCAGACAAAAAACCGGTTTTACCAACAACGATACCCTTACTGCACCAAAATATACGTACAATGAACGAAATATCGGAGACAGAGAAGTAAGAAATCTTAACTGGCTTAGATGAGAAAGCTTTTCCTTCCGTCTGAACTAGATTTCGAAGATTTTTAGGCTTCGTCCTGACTAAGCAAACTGAGCGACAACGGTACGCGCTGTTCGGACACTACATTTAAAAATATATACGGTGGCTAACTGGAGGCGCATACCGTTTGCTTAGGACAAAGCCTTTATCCCCTGTTTCATTCGGCGAATGTTTACATAAAGATATTATGATGAACAAGTGGAATTCAAAATGTATGTAAACTTCGTCAACTATTTTTCGTAATCTGTACTAAACTCAATAATCAATCCCACTGTAATAAATGCGAAAGTTGGACGAATCCGGACGCAATCACGCCAAAACGGCTGAACGGATCTGCATGAATTTGGAACAGAAATAGATTATGGTCTGGGATAGCACATAGACTCTTTAACCGCGGAGCGAAGCTAGTTTGTTCTAATTTATCTGCGACATCAAGTTCATATAACCGAGCTCAATTTAAACCGCAAACGCTGAGTTTCACATTTCGCTGCAACACAAGAGCTGTAATCCCGTATCAGGTCACATCGCACGCCAGATATAGCCCGCACATTTACCGTATTTATAGCGACCATTGCCAATAACTGGTATGGTTTCGCGCTAATCCTCGCTCGCGATGTTTAAAGGTCTGCTGCACATGGCTTGATCTGATACCCGACTGGGATAGATAGATGTGAATTTTGTTGAAGGGGAAAGAGACAAACTGTGAGTTTGCAGCTTTTGCTTCAATTAAATCTTGGTTTTCGTATATACTATACCCTCTGCGTGATGTTAGAGTGAGTGCCGGCTGGGCTAGCAAGGGACAAGTTCTCTTTTCACCGTTTTTATCTGCGCTTATAGATGTGACAAAGCTTTTCATTAATATGTCGTCAGCTTTAATGAAGCCCGCACGAAGCGCTTTCAAAACACCTTCCTAATAAGAACTGCCAAGGAGTGGAACGCACTTCCTGCCTCGGTGTTCCCCAGCAATAAATACAACCTGGGTCTCTTCAAGACAAGAGTGAGACGGCACCTCATGGGCAAGCGTGCTCCATCTTAGACCGCATTGTCACTTTCCATCAGGTTTGTTGTGGTCAAACGTGGGACCATTAAAAAAAAAACTAGAATTCGGATGTTTGTCTCTTTCTTGATAAAAACTAGAAAGACAATTTGTCCACGACTCATGCCAGCCCCGCTGATCATCTCAGGCCTCAAAAATCTCTCGGGACCTTCATAGTCCCGCCATTAAGGTCGCCATGCTATTTAAAGTGAGGTTTCAGAACAGTCGTTCGCCTCAAGGACTTGCCGGCTGTTATTGCCTGTTGATTGGCGTTTAACTTTGAAGTAGCGGATATATCCGTTCTTTATTTCAACTGATTGTTGGCATATAGAAGAGGTGGCTACGAATTTCCTACAGGAGTTTTATCAAAAATTGGCTTTTAAATACTATAGCTTTGTAGGCGCCGCGACTCAATTTGTGTCTTGCACGACGCGCATGCTTAGGTCTGTTGGTCTCCAAAATAAAGAGTCGTCCTATCAGGTGGAAGTCTAGATAGACTTCCACAGCAAAGTCAAAATACAGTCTTTTTTGAATGGCAAATTGTAACTGCAAATCCCTAATTTCACAAACGTCCATTAGATAAACTAACCTTATATCTTGATCTCGACTAAGTCAATTTTCCGCCAAAGACCATGACGCGCGAAAACAATACTTAACTATAACAAGTAAACTGTGTGTATTAAACGATTTTAAAAAGGCAACAACTTTTTACCGTGATGACGTCACGCAGTACAGTTCAACTAACTGTATACGCCATGGCTGATAACAATTGCAACGCCAACAATAATATCGGAATTAAGATTGCAAGGCGACGGTTTGTTTCAATTCGGCAGCCTTTTCGAAGTCAGTCAGACTGCACTCTGATTCTGGGTCATCTATTCACATGTTTTGTAACGACGACGGCTTAACAATGAATGTGGACAGGTTTGTTATAGAAAATCTGTCTCAAACATTACGTAAATCGTGAATAGGTCCTCTGACTTCTACCTGACCAGGGGGGGCTAACATGACATCTCGTTGTCATGATAGTTAGGTTTTGTTATTGATATTCTGAAAACCAGCTCTGCGTAGGCTTCAACTTACTCAGTACATCGCTTAGAATATTCCAATTGCCTAACTAAAAAAAAATATGCTGTTCTTCTTATGCTGCGTACAGACCAGGGCCAGCGAGGGCCGGCGATATGCTGCGTCTCGTTTTATTTTATTGAAACGAATCGGGACGCTGCCCGTGCGTTGGCGTTCGTTGGCTTGATGGGTACACAACCCAGCATTAATTTGTAATTTGTTTTTTTAATTTTAGGCAATAAATACTTTTTTATTTTGTTTTCGACACTGCGCCACCATGGACCTTATTGCGCGGCAATACGATTCGCGGTAATAAAACGTAACCATGATGGAAATAAAATGTCATGGTAGGCCCCCAGTAGGGTTAGCATGAGCCGTGGACAAAATGTCTTCCAACAGTTTTTATCCAACGAGTAACAGAAATATAAAATAAAGACAATTTCTCTCCGGCCCGTACCAGCTCTTCAGGAGAGGAATTAAATTTTACAGTAAAACAACCCATGTAGATAGCCCTCAGGGTGACAACGACAACTTCCCAGGGTGACAACTTCCTACAATGACAACTTCCTAGATTGACAACTTCCGAAAACGACAACTTTCGAAAACGACAACTTTCGAAAGTGGCAACATCCTAAATCGTCAACTACCTAAATTGACAACCGCCAAAATTGAGATCTTCCTGAAACCACAACGCGTATTCTCGACCCTTTTTTAAATAACTGCTGCAGACTGTACTTTCATCCGTTTTTGTCCTTTGGACCACTTAATTAGTATGTAGTATATCAACAAACTAACAAACAATTCATACTCATAGGTACCATAAGGAGGTAAATTCACTAAGAAATGTTTCTGGCGTAAACGCTAAAGAGTAAATCTTACTAAATTATCTACCTCTCCGAGTTCTGGTGTAGAGACATAATTATATTTGCATAGAAACGGCCGGCTTCGCGCTAAACAATACATTTAGCTGTCAACGCTCACGCAGTCTCGTAATAATCCTCTCCATTATTTATTTAATTTGAAGTAGGTATACTGTACAAGCGAAAGTGTATTTAAGTAATCGCCGAGTGAATCCGTAACTTGGCGCGTCTGTGAATGATTCTACTCAAGGTTAGGACAATGAATGTTGCGAGTCGATCAGTGTACGGGCGGCGCGGTGTGGGCGGCCATGTCGCCTTGGACCGCTTGCATGAAGGCTCACGGTTAAATGTTCCATGATGCGCCCGCAGTCACGGTAACTAATGATACCTGCCTCGGTGGCTCAGTCGGTAGCGAACCTGCCTTCTGAGCTAGGGGGTGTGGGTTCGATTCCCACCTAGGACAAACATTCATGTGATGAACATTTGTGTTTGTTCTATGTCTGGGTGTTAATTATCTATTTAAGTATGTATTTAAAAATATGTATGTTTGTCTAACAGTCTCTGGCTGCCATAGTACAAGCTTTGCTTAGTTTGGGGTCAGACGAGCATGTGTGCCGAATATCAATCTTATTATGATACCGTAATTAGTAAAAACGAACTTGTTAAAACCTACAAATGAATTAGAATCTCGCAGTCGTTCGGTGGACGCTAGCCCGGCTAAAAGCAAAACATTGGAATGTCAACCATATTTTGTGTGGTGCACAGCAGCATTTCAAGTGACGACATATATGCAAATCGCATCGAGAGCACGATGCGGCGACCACGGTCCACACCAAATTCGTCACACAAAAGTCGTCTGTAGACGATACAAATAAAACACATATTTCAATGCTTTGCTTTTCTTCGGATTGGCGTACTCGTACCATGACCAAGGAGACGATTTCATAAACTTTTTTACTTTTCCATCGTTTAGTTATTTCATTGTATGTATTATTCTGTAAAGACAAGTCCCAGGCCAGCTGTACAAAATGCCTCGACTTGATTTCGACTTCCGATTATGTACTTGTAAGGTCCCACGTTTCTTGGAATTATAAAAGTGGTATAAGGTCTCAGACCGCCTAAAATTGCCCGGTTTGAACTTGCGCACTATCGAGAAGTTGGCCATTATTCTTTTAGCAGTAAATTTTCCGAAAATGTCTAAAGTTAATTTTATGTTGTTGGCGAGTCGAGGAGAGTTTAACGACACTACAATGAATACATAGTATTTGTTAGGTTTAATTTATTTGATTTCAATTAATTTATCTGATTTATTTTAATTTTTTTATTAGTTTTGTTCAAATTTAATTTTGATATGAGTTAAAAAATCGAAATAAATGTTTTTTTTTCTTCATCTTTTTCCACACACGGTCGCCTGACCCCAAACTAAGCAAAGCTTGTACTATGGCTGCCAGGGACTGATATACTTAGATATTTTTAAATACATAAATTGATTTGATTTGATTGATAGTATAAAAAAGAAGTGAAGCTTGAAAACCGATTTCTCGTTCTGTAATTCGTCATCCATGTAAACAATGTTTTACACTTTTGTTCATATTTTAAAAACTGCTTGACGGATTTAGATATAATTTATAAGGGATCACCTGTAAAGTATGATCTAAAAAAGAATAATTTAAATCGATTTTTTGATTCACAATTGGCGGAGTAATCGCGTAACACGGGAACATACACACAAAAAAAACATACAGTCGAATTGTGAATCTCCTCCTTTTTGGTAGTCGGTTAAAAATGAGCTCTATGTCAACTGTGTAACGAACAAAATACGGGTCAGAATCGAAAGTCGCGCGCGACCTCAAGCGACCATCGATTTTAACCCGCATTTTGCACGTTACACAATTGACGTTTACGTAAATTGTGTAATGAGCTTTAGCTCATTTTACCATGCGCAACCCTCCTCACTGTTCTCCTCGACTCGGCGGCAATATGAATTAGGCAATTTATAATTAATTATATATTAATTATAAATTGATTATTATAATAAATTAATTAATTAATATAATAAATTGCAAGACGAATTTATGAGGTTCAGATGTCATATTGAAATTTCTCCGTAGTTTAGCGACTTTTGAGTAATGAGACAGCTGAAGTCGAATGACAACCTTGACACTAGTTATTACAATCCGCAGAATAAATAATTGTAAAAATTAATTAGGGACACTTCTGACCCCAAACTAATCAGAGCTTGTACTATGTCTGCCAGAGACTGTTATACATACTTAGATATTTTTAAATACATACTTAAATAGATATTAACACCCAGACATAGAACAAACACAAATGTTCACGACATAAATGTTTGCTCTAGGTGGGAATCGAACCCAAGCTCAGAAGGCAGGTTCACTACCAACTCACCCACCGAGGCAGTAAATTTAATATATATATATATTTTTAATTCTAACATTTTGTTAAAGTTTTTAATAAACCTTTGTCGCCTGCAACAACATATCAAAATGCTGACCGCATTGCCCCGTTGGATTGCAATACTGATTCTTTGGGCAAAGTATCGGCCAGCGTTTTCCTCACGAGACGTTTCGAGCAGACGCAATGACAATTCTTTGTAAATAAAATAAGCTGCTTTTGAAATCATAGTAGGACCCCCTGATAAAGTGACAGAAGTACGTGCCACACCGTCCGCAGTTCGCATGCGCAGTTAGGAATTGATAAACGATCGGCGTCCTCCTTTCTGTTCGCTACGTGCTTCATTCGTTTACGATCTGTAGGTTCTTGTGCCTGTATTGAATTTGGAGTTATGTCTACCCGGACCCTTAAGGCACGGTATTATACGAAACCAACCAAAACAAGTAATTTGTTTGCGCCTAGTTTGATATGAAGAATTGTGATGATCAGGTGCAAAAAAATACAGCTGGTAGAAGAAACCACCAACTAAAGTTTAACCGAAGTAGAATTTTGAACATCATTGTCATTTTGGAAAAAAATAATCACAAAAAGTATCATTAAAAAAAAAACTAGGCGTCGATTTCTTTTTACCATCAAATATGATATACGATTTTCAAGTTAAAATGAAGCGACTAAGTTTCGTCTTGTGTAGTGAATGATCGTGCTATGACCGCGTCCTTATATACACTAGCTACTACCGGCAGTGCGGCCCGCGGATAAGCCTATATGCCCTGGATTAGGGTATAAACTACCTCCATACCAAATTTTCTCAAAAGCCGTCCACCCGTTTAAGCGTGAAGAAGTAACAAACACAAACTTTCGCATTTGTAAGTAGGATGTTCTTGTCCATTCGTGATTCTGAATGCGGTCGTGCGAGCGGGAGCACGCATGGTGCAAGTAGGTTGGCTCGAACGGGATAGCATGTTATCAGTGCACAATACTACATATTCTACATAATTGATTACAACTTTACAGCTCTCAAATATTACCAAGACGGCTAAGCTGGTGCACACCTCCGCTACGGAAGTGTATAACCGACTGCCGCGAGAACTTAGGGATGCACCTTTTAGGGGTTCTTATAAGCACAAGGTTAAGATTTGGTTGATCGAGCAGGCATTCTATAAGTTCAGTGATATGACCAAAATCAAGGTTGTTTAATGTTGTCCTAATTTATTACTTATTTACTAATTTTATTGTTTTTGAAAAAAAATATTTTGATTTTTACGTGTATAAATTGACCAAGCGAAGCTAAGTCTTAGTTACAGTATACTGGTCAAGTCTGCATTTTTGTGTGTGGTCAATTGTTCATTTGGCTGACTGTAACTTGACTACTATTGATCTGAGCTTCATGAAATTTGGCAGACAAGTACTACATTACATATATCGTCACGCCTTTCTCCCGAGGGGGCTGGCAGAGGTGTAATACAACACACACACTTCGCCGGACGATATTCAGTCCCAAATGTGACAGGGAGTGAGCCTGTCACCCTACACCGGGCTCCAGTCATGTAGCAGATGACATACAATACGCACATATGTTCGCAAAATTAACAAATTGGTGCGTGCCGTCGGCTGGGTTCGAACCCGCTCCCTCTGGCTTGAGAGGGAGCATTATAATACAATTTTAAATGTCGATTATGAGCCAAATCGGCCAAGGAGTAGTGGAGATATTTATCGCGAAGTCTCCCGTCGAGGCGATTTTCAAGTACCAACGCATCTACACATTGTAAATCACACAACACTGACTATTATAAATGCGAAAGTTGCAGCCGCACAGTCTCTGCTACCTTGCAATTTAAAAACATGCAGAGTAGGTAAACTGCCGAGAAAAAGTGAGCAGTCGCCGTGGTCACGCGTCGCTGGCCAGCTTACACCATGAAGCGAACGTCACGACACCTCCCTGTTCTGGCCCGTGAGGTAGTTTCTTGCTGTCTCTCTCGCTCTGAAGACTTTGGTAACAAGAAAGACAGTGACTGAGATGGTGTCGGTAATCGGTCGCGTCAGAATATAGACCCAGCTGTAGTTGACGTTACTTGTTGCGATGCGGCGGATCGGTATTATAATTATATACTTGTAGTTAGTAGCTATGAGTCCTTTGTTTTAAATGCATTAAATTAATTAGTAGTTCGCCTCGCTTATCTTTACAACCATTCGTCCAATTTAGCTCATATATGAACTTAAAAATTCTAAGGGAAATTTTTATGAAGATCACGGTACTCAAGTTATAATTGGACACACTAATGTCGATAAAACATTGCTTCGTTCGGTCAAATAATTTAGCAAGAAGTTCAAGAGATCGCGGAGATCTTAGTAGGAGGGCAGGAGGGCTATTCCTATACGTGAGATGAGATGAGATTTTATCGTAGTCACTCTCACACTTATGACGTTTCAAACGAAAGCAACAAGGACGGAAAAAGGTGAGAAGAAAATCTCAAATCTCCGAATAGGGCCCTGGGGTGAAAAAATAGCTAGCGAGTAAAAATTTAAACGTTTGACTCATGAAATCATGCATGACCCAAGAAAATATGTATGACAGATAAGGAACTATAATCTTTGGAATACGTGCATTTTTGTGTACAAAACAATTTCGTAATTATGAATCACACTCCATTGTGAATAATTGATAAGCTAATCTATGCTTATTGAGAGTAAAACGAGTATTTTAACGAAACTGCGCACCTTTTTTTAAATTAATGTCGTAAAGAAGTATTGTTTGTTTTACCTCTTTAAAATACTAACATATCGTCACGCCTTTCCCCGAAGGGGCTGGCAGAGGTGTAATACAACACCCACACTTCGCCGGACTAAAAAGTCCCAAGGGGCCGAGCCTGACGCCATACACCGGGCTCCAGGCATGTAGCAGATGACATACAATACGCACATATGTTCACACAATGAACAAATTGGTGCGTGCCGTCGGCTGAGTTCGAATCCGCTCCCTCTGGCTTGAGAGGCAGGCCATCTCCAACTAGCCTGTCATCGCTTCAAAAAAAATTAAAATAGTAATAGTAAAATAAGTAGGTTTGGTTTGTAAAGTTGTAATGTTACGCTTTAAAAATATCCACCACCTTTTCGCACAAGGTTTTTCAAAGTAAATAAGCATTCCACAAAATCTATTTCGCCTTGAATTTCACGAAAATGTATAATTAGTCAAGCTTTTAAACATGTAAACATGTTTTGTTTTCGTTATTAACGTTCTGTATTGCTGACGCGAAATCAAACGTAAACAACTCGAGAATATCGAGAGAAAAAATTGGATTAACAACTTTTGCCCTGTGGCTGTACCCGCTATTCTACTGTTAACGTACTTCTTACTCTTCCTAGGCCCACTTGCGGAAGATACGGAATTTCATTTTAATTTAAAGGATTAAATTATTAAATGCAGGGTTAATTAACTCACGAGTTAATTAACCGTTAGCTTCTCTTGACGGCGTAAGACATTGTATCAGTTTATCCTCTGATGAGCAGTTAACTCCAAGTGGTGTTGATCAAACTTATCATGCAGAGCAAGTGGCTCTTATCAAACCAAATTTTCATATAAATTAGTTGTGTTACCGCATCCCAGGCGTTTTCATATAAATTAGTTGTGTTACCGCATCCCAGGCGTTTTCATATAAATTAGTTGTGTTACCGCATCCCAGGCGTTTTGATATAAATTAGTTGTGTTACCGCATCCCAGGCGTTTTCATATAAATTAGTTGTGTTACCGCATCCCAGGCGTTTTTATATAAATTAGTTATGTTACCGCATCCCAGGCGTTTTCATATAAATTAGTTGTGTTACCGCATCCCAGGCGTTTTCATATAAATTAGTTGTGTTACCGCATCCCAGGCGTTTTCATATAAATTAGTTCTGTTACCGCATCCCAGGCGTTTTCATATAAATTAGTTGTGTTACCGCATCCCAGGCGTTTTCATATAAATTAGTTGTGTTACCGCATCCCAGGCGTTTTTATATAAATTAGTTGTGTTACCGCATCCCAGGCGTTTTGATCGACAAAAATCAAATTTTGTCGAACTAAGTATATTTATGTCTTTGTCGATAGTTGCGGAGGTAATAGTAACTTAATTGAATCCTCTTGTTTGTCCCAGATGGTACGGCTACGAGAAAGACCACAACATCCTGGTGATGGACCTGCTGGGTCCGTCGCTCGAAGACCTATTCAACTTCTGTTCGCGACAGTTCACCATCAAGACGGTCCTCATGCTGGCAGGTACGTATGCCGTCCAGGAATCAAGGATGCACAACGCGTAACTATTCATAGGCTATATAATACAATACAAAAACTCTTTATTGACACCAAATACAACATACATAAATCTAAACAAACACTCAAAAATATAGGCGCAATGGGCGGTCTTATCGCTTAAGAGCGATCTCTTCCAGACGTACTACGCGTACACAACAACTAACTAATCATTACAAAATCACCATCACCATTATCTAATCATTTTTATCATGTTAACTAATAATTTTTCAATCACCCAGCCACTTTGAGAGGCCTTCCCGCGACCTAAAATCTTTGAAAACAGGACCAGCCACTCGGCTTAGACGATTTTTTTTCATTGATCAATTGTACTTGCTAAAACATACCCCTTCCCACTACAGAATAAATCACGATAGATAAAAGATCATATTTGCCACTTTCGGAGTTCTAACTACTAAAAAACTATTCAAGTAATAAGCATTTTTCACATTTAAAAGAGTGAATTAATCATCGCGTGTGTTAGGTTTACATTAAAATGCTTATTATGCCGTTCGTCGAAAGTCCGATGTTTCGTCGCTGAAGAGTGCTTACTAATAGATTAAAATCGTGACTCACACTTGCTTCAGGGTATCCCAATTCTAATTAGACTATGTTTACACTGAGGCGGAGTTGAACGAAGCGGTGCATTAGTAACCAATCACAACGCTCGAAATCTCCGCTCCACTTCAGAGGAAGTATAGTGATTGGTCATATTTACATCGCTCCACTCAGCTCCGCATTTCTTGAGGTATCCCACAAAAGGATCTCATCTTGCAAGCATCGTAACCTATAAAGAGCGTAAATTATTTTATATAGCGAGAATTACTCGCGTGCGATTTGAGTTACTCTGACTTTAGTTTCAATCGCGTTCGGCGATCTTTATCAAGGAGAGTGAACTGGTAAAGCGGGACGCAGCCGCATGGGCGCATTCCTTGCTAAAGACCACTGAATGCAGTTGAAACTATAGTCGAAGTAACCAACTCAAATCGGACGTGAGTAAATCCTGTTTTACAAAATCTGTGTGAAATTTCCGTTCTCTACATCAGTTTCCACAATAGTTATAAAAAGCGTGTTTTCTTCGTTCATTCCAGATCAGATGCTGGGGCGAGTGGAGTTCATCCACTGCAAGTGTTTCATCCACCGTGACATAAAGCCGGACAACTTCCTGATGGGCATCGGGCGGCACTGCAACAAGCTCTACATGATCGACTTCGGGCTCGCCAAGAAGTTCCGGGACATCCGCACACGCTCTCACATCGCGTACCGTGAAGACAAGAACCTTACCGGTCAGTATCCTAATCGTAACTACATGAACTGTGATATTATAAATGCGAAATTGAGTTTGTTCGCTTGTTTGTTTGTTTGTATCGCTTTCACGTCTCAACTACTCAACCGATCGTCTTAAAATTTTGCATACACGTTGTCTTGGAGTACAGAAAAGGACATAGGGTACTTTTTATCCCGAAAAAGTTAACCGTTCCTGTGGGACCGCGGGTGAAACCGCGGGGCGCAGCTTGTATTTTATAATAGTTTGCGCGAAATGGGTTTAGACAACAAGTAAAATTATTATAAGAAAAACAAAAAACCCGGCTTCTAAATGTTGTATCCTATTTCACTTCCACTATCAAGACGATTCAAATGACACCTCGCATGTCGAAATACATCAAGCTGTTTAGGCTGTAGGGCGTTACACTTACATACATACACTCGGAAAACATCTATATAATAAAAGTGAAAAACCAGAACGAGATAAAAACGCAAGATGGAGTGAGATGGCGCTCTACAAAACTTCCTTTACATGTTTCTCCCAAACAACTACCTGTTTTTCGGGAATTTGCATGTAATTCGATTCCTTGACCTCGGGAGTAGCGACAAACTTAATACTTATGGTTTTGGATGTGTAATTTTTGTATAATAAGCAAGATAAAATCGCAAGTTCAAATTGAAGAGAATACTACCTCATTGGATAGTTTCGTAGAAACTATCTTATTGAGGAAGTTCTTTTTTAAACAGTGTCAATCCAGCAGTGTCAGTGTGAAAATTCTATTAATGGCTAATGTCTGTAATTCTGTATAATATTAAATAAAGCCTGTTAAATAACGTGTCGTGCTTATAAAGCAGATATTATTGGAAACCTTGCTCCAACATAAGGTTATGGGCCATTTTAAAGGATAAAGGTGAGAAAATAATATCTCAAAAGTAAAATGTACACAAACGTCAATATTTTGCCAATACTAAAAGGCGAAAATTATTCTAACTGGAAGTTTAGAGTAAAATCCTTACTAGAAGAAAAACAGGTTTTACAGATATTAGAATACGAAAATAAAGATATCCAGCATGAACAAAAACTAAAATTAGATGACTCAAAAGCAAAGGCTATAATAATTCAATGTATAACCGACAAACATTTATCGATCATACAAGATTGCCAAAACGCAAAACAAATGTTTGAACAGCTAGATTCTGTTTTTCAACGGAAAAGTGTCTTTACAAAACTAACATTAAAAAGGAAAATAAAACAATAAACAAGAATACTTATGTTTTTGCTCAACATTTTATTATTTACATCACTGTACTATTAATTTAGTAGGTAACTGTTACTTAACCACTAAAACTACTGAATGGATTTACATAATAGGTAATTAATTGCTATGCAATAGATTCCACGCGGGCAGAGCCGCGGGCAAACTCTAGTAATATTATAACCGTCCTGCTTGCGCAGTTGGGTAAAAATAGCTTACTACATATTTATTGCATCCTCTCCTAATTCTAACTAAAACATGCTAAATTGAAGTTTGTCCGTTTGCTTGCTCATGATTTTTGTTACGCTTTCACGCCTAAACCAATCAAGGGATCATCATGAATTTTTGCATAATACACATTGTCACGGGTACAGAAACTGACAGTACCTTTTTTCACCTTGTAACCAGGCTTGAAAAGAAGTACCTGTTCCTGTGGAACCGCGCGCGGGTGAAATTGCTAGTAGTTTATATCAGTCTGGCAGCCACAGTACAAGCTTAGCTTAGTTAGGGTCAGACGACCCAGTGTGCAAAGATATCCCTAATATTTATTTATGTTTTAAATAACTGAAGTTGCAGACCCTTTAGTAATGTGTTGTCGTGTTGGCAGGCACGGCTCGGTACGCGTCGATCAATGCTCACCTCGGCATCGAGCAGTCTCGGAGGGACGACATGGAATCACTCGGCTACGTACTTATGTATTTTAACAGGTGAGATATACAGATAACTACATACATATACACTTACAAATATCATTATTATTGTGTACCAAAAATGCAAATTAAAATGCTCGATTCATCTTAAACCCTCCTACCAATAAACATTGGATAGCCTGGAAAAATCGAATGCAGTTTTTTTACTTTTTCGATCAAGTTTATTTAACACGTCGAGGGGCACCATAGCGCGCGTTCCGGGAAGTTCGAATTTTCAAAAAACGACCATGCGCTTGTCATTACCACGGTTAGTATGCGCGGAAAATTACCTTGAATTTAAAAAACAAAAAGATCGACATTATAAATGTAGCATAGAGTTGCTTTTCGCATGTCGTTCTAAGCACACCTGCTGTGCGTAAGGCATTGCGGGAAGAAAGAAAAATACAAAACACTTGACTATTCCGAGTCTCATTTATTAGTAAGTTGATAAATAATTTCATAGTACAAGGTGACTTACTGGTGTGCCTAACACATACTTGGAATTCTGCTGAGAGTCTTAGATAGCGGTTGTATATAGACGTTAAAAATCTCTCTAATTACCTACACCAGAAAGCAGTTTTGTGTGCTAAACTATTAAAATCCAGGGGCCCTAGAAAAGTCAAAATCGTTTCTAAGCGGTTGCCTAGAAGAAATCGCTTTGAGCGATACGACCGTCCATTGAAAGCTTAGTTTAGTTTTATTGTACTTTTTTTTGTACTTATAGTTTTTAATAAAGACTTGTTGTATTGTATTGTGTAGTTTTCTTTACATATTGTACCTAACATCTAGTTGATGCAGTTTACTTACAATCGTCAATTTTACAGAGGCTCGCTGCCGTGGCAGGGGTTGAAGGCAATCACCAAGAAACAGAAGTACGAGCGGATCAGTGAGAAGAAGATGTCGACGCCCGTCGAGGTGCTTTGCAAGGTAACATGCTTTCACATTACTCGAATGTTATTTCTGAAAAAAAAAAATAGTTTTTAGAGACTAAACATCTAGCTCAAGGCTTGTCGAATTATCTGTGTATGTGTACTAAAATACAATGTGTAGTTCCTTGTGCCTTATTAGCAGATGAACGCACATTTGCACTATAATCGATGGGTAAGTTTCTGTCGAAAAAATTCTGTAATTTAAACTATTAAAAATGAATGTTTCTAAAGCTTATTGGAGCTGGCTAAAGCACTCTTTACATTACAAAACTGGCAAACCACCAACATGTAAACGCAGTTTTATTCATCTACTAATATTAAAGAGGTAACATAATGTAAGTTTGTTTGTCGGGGGTAATTTTTAAAACTACTGAACCGACACTAAAAATCTTTTGCTACTAGTAAGCTACATTATCGCAGAACTAGTAACGATATAAGAAAACAACTGAAATGATAACGTAATTCCATTATATCACCGCGATGGATTCCAGCCGAAGGCATGACCAATTCGTTCAACATAATTACATATGTGCGTATTTAATGTCATCTGCTGCATAACTGGAGCCCGATGTATGGCGATAGGCTCGCCCCCTGTCACATTTGGGACAGAATATCGTCCGAAGCGAAGTGTAGGTGTGGTACACCTCTGCCAGCCTCTTCGGGGGAAAGGCGTGACAACATGTTGTTGTTATATCACCCCGGGCTAGTATACCAAACCAATTGCAAAAAGAAATGTCCACGCTAACTTGCCCGTTTTCGAATGCTAATGTTATGTGATAATATACAATTACAGGTGTATATTGTGTGCGTTCGTCGCAACGTCTTTATTTGGTCACATGTAACCCAAGGACTCTCCACCTGTTTATTTTTAACAAACGACTTGTAATTGTTCAGTCTGTTCCATTGTAAGAAATCAAAGAATGTAAAAGCTGACGCGCATCTGCTTGTTGATGTCAAAAGAGTGGCTTCCTAACTAATGTGATAAAGCCGAAAGTAAGTTTGTTTGTTACACTTTTACGCTTTAACTACTCAACCGATTTTCACGATTCACGAGGTTTTGCATACACGTTGTCGAGGGTACAAAAAATGACAAAGGGTTTAATTCTGAAAAAAGAACGGTTCCTGTGGGAGAATGCGGGTGAAACCGCGGGGCGTAGCTAATAATAACTGGCTAGTGACAAATTATTTAGCAGTCACATGGTATAAATAAAAATATACTGCGCCAGATCTAACATTCAGAAACACGTAGTGACGTCAATCGATGCTTAAGCAAGACCAACATAAGTCAATTACAACAAGTTCGAAAGAGACGGGTGATGATGACATCATTATTTGTTTGCTGAATGCTAGACCTTGTTTCTGTGGGTCATGAGCAGCCACATGTTTTAGTTCGGTACGAATGGAACTAGATGACACTTTTCACAATGCTCTTAATTTTTAGGATTCCGTATCCAAAGGGTAAAACGGGACCCTATTATTAAGACTCCGCTGTCCGTCCAGTCCGTACAGTCACCAGGCTGTATCTCAGGAACCGTGATAGTTAGACAGTACAAATTTTCACAGATGATGAATTGCTGTTGCCGCTATAACAACATATACTAAAGTACAGAATAAAAAAAAATATTCAAGGGGGCTCCTAACAACAAACGTAGTTTTTTTGGCCGATTTATAGAATTATAGATAATGGTACGACTCGCACTTGGCCGGCTTAAAAAAATCAAACAGTCATGATGGACCCACCCTACTGTCACCCTACTGTCTACTGGAAGTGTCAGAACACTTCGCGGATCGCGTACGGAAAATCTAGTTTCATACAGAGTTTTAGGGGGTTATTCCTAAATCCCATGATTATATTTATCCGACCGTTGTAAACGTAAGGTGTTGTCTGCAGGGTTTCCCGGCCGAGTTTGCGATGTATTTAAATTACTGCCGTGGGCTCACCTTCGACGAGGCTCCCGACTACATGTATCTCAGACAGGTGAGTGACGAT
The DNA here is from genome assembly GCA_911728515.1 of Peribatodes rhomboidaria. Taxonomy (NCBI): domain Eukaryota; kingdom Metazoa; phylum Arthropoda; class Insecta; order Lepidoptera; family Geometridae; genus Peribatodes; species Peribatodes rhomboidaria. The sequence goes on from OU452190.1 coordinate 9,900,026, forward strand.
TGAACGAGTCAGATCTACTTAATAATTTGCTCTATAGGATCCAGGGACGGTTAAGAGGCTCAAGCCCCTCCCCACACTCTACAATAGTGGAAAATGTCTATTTTTTTGTGCTTTTGTGTTTGATTAAGGTTACCCTTAGAACTATAATTTTGCAAATCTTTCTGCAAGTTCGTGAGCTAACAGAGATGTTGTAAGACCTGGTCACCGAAACATCGTTCTATTTTGTCGTTTAAAAGTCAGGCGCTTAACTGTTTAGTGTACATAATCAAACTGTTTTTTGACTGTACACGGACAGTGTGCAAGCGGATGTATGTAATCATACCTATAACGGTATTTTGTATACCTATGTAACGTGTGTGTCGTCACGCAGTTGTTCCGCATCCTGTTCCGCACGATGAACTACCAGTACGACTACACGTTCGACTGGACGATCCTGCGGCAACGCAAGCAGCACATGGAGGGAGGCGCCGCCGCCGCCGACCGACGCTCGCCTTCAGTGCAGCGCCGCGCCGCCGCGCCGCCGCCGCAGCCGCCGCCCAACAACGAGGTAACACTACACACGCCCCGTCCATCAACTAGGTAACACTACACAAACCGCCGCCCAACAACGAGGTAACACTACACACGCCCCGTCCATCAACTAGGTAACACTACACAAACCGCCGCCCAACAACGAGGTAACACTACACACGCCCCGTCCATCAACTAGGTAACACTACACAAACCGCCGCCCAACAACGAGGTAACACTACACACGCCCCGTCCATCAACTAGGTAACACTATACAAACCGCCGCCCAACAACGAGGTAACACTACACACGCCTCGTTCATCAACGAGGTAACACTACACAAACCGCCGCCCAACAACGAGGTAACACTACACAAACCGCCGCCCAACAACGAGGTAACACTACACACACCGCCGCCCAACAACAAGGCAACACTACACACGCCGCCGCCGAACAGCGAGGTAACACTACTCTACACACGCCGTTAAACGACATGTTTTAGGATATCACTGTGCTCATTATTATGATTTCAACTATGTTACTATGGTGCCAACCCTGAAATCCAATGTTCCAATGAAAAAGTTCATCGATCCCCGACAAAATGTAGAAAACAGCTGTTTTTTGTTTCTTGATTTTAGGGTAGGCCCAATAGAAAAAGTTGATCATAATGTGATGAGTGTAAAGATGTCCTGGAGGGTGGGTGTCCGTCGCTTAATACACACTGTAAATACTACCACTTCTCAAACTGTGAGTTGTGAATAACAACATTACAAGAAGCATATATTGAAATAAAGGTCACCATTAGTCATTAAAATTCCAGTTCCAAACTTGCCTCTCTCTTCATCCCCCTTTGTTCTGTCATCCTCTCTCCTTATCCTGATTCCTACCCTCGCTCCGCTGTAGGTGAAGTCAGTGAACGCCACGAACGACTCTAAACAGAACGTGAAGGGCAACCAGTCGCTCAGTCAGCTCAAGAAGAAACTCACCGCCATCTCCTAGACCAATCCTACCTTCTAGCAGCGGCGTTTCGCTGTCGGCTCGCACGGAACTATACACTCTAGCCACCTGGCAATAAGGCAGCATTCCGGTTTGCAAGTAAACTCTCGAATCTGTCGCATCGCGTCGACTATACTGTACTAGAATGCTACAATAGTGTTAGGTGTAAGACTGCCTTTCCACCAGAGGATGACTGGTGCGAGAATTTACATCAAGAAAAAAATGGTTGTCTGTAAAGTCAGTTTACGGACGATAGTTTAACGTGACAACGTCATAACAAAACATTGATGAACTCCTCGGACGCATAGGCCAATCGAGTGGAAGAGAGATAGATGCGGCGCAAGCCGAACGCTCAAGCCGATCGTACCTTTCGCTCGCTCGTGTAGTGCTCTCGCTCCGATCGACCGAGCGTAACGGGACAATGAGTCATCCTTTTTCGTACGTGCAACAGGCGTTCATCGATTTATTAGTATTTATTTTTATTGAAATAAAAATTTATTATAATATTATTATTATTAGACGTTGTCACGTCAAAAAACCCCCAATGAGATCACAAAAGTAACTAAAAAAGTTTATGAAGTGATTATATGCATATCATCTGGTGGAAAGATAGCCCGAGAGTAGATATTTTTGCTTGTCTCGATCCGACGTCGGAACGCCGCCTCCGCGTGTAATGTGTATTCATTTCGGAAATTAAAAAATTTGAATCGAAATTTTTATATGACATCAAAAATGTTGGAGAGCAATGTTACGCAACTAGTAATTGGCTTACTTGAGAATTGTTTAAAATGTTATCAATGTTTTTAGTTATTTTCTGGCGTTGATCGTACGCCATTTAATTATAATGTAAACAAAAACGTATGTAAATGCTTGTAGTGTGATTCAAAATGGTAAATTCTCGTGTCCGTTACTTTAAAAAGATTACTAAAAGTAAATTTTAAAGAATATTCTATGAAATTTTTGATGTGTGTGTTTTCTCAATGTTCTTGGAAACTGCTTGAATGCTAGAGTGTCTGTTTGAATGCTTCTTACTTTGTGTAGGGCTAGCATGAGATAGAGACAAATTGTCTTGCTACTGTGTTTATCCCGCGAGAAAAGGACAAACATATCCATATTGTAGCTTTGTCACATGTAAACGCGGATTAAAACGGTAGAAAGACACTTTGTCCCTGGGCCGTGCTAGCCCTGCTGTGATTGTTTACTTTTTAGACTTAGACTTTTTGTTGAAATAACTGTGAATTTCCTTACACTCGGCTTAAATCTGCTTTCGCAGAATGGAACATAACCCAGTGCTGGTTGTGGGATTTCTTATTTTTCGATTCATGTTTTTCTAAGAGTAGCTATTGATCAAAAAATTGTATAAATTGTAAAATGAGCGTATCTCTAAAAATAGTTATTATGCGTGTAATAAGCAGCGTTTTATATCGTCAGGAAATGTTTTTATAGAAATTTCAAATAAAAACTTGCATTTCTTGTGGTCCATGATTTTTTAATTAATACTTATAAACTGGCATGTTTTGAAGGTAATTTTATTTTTAATAATTTAGTCTACTTATCTACTTGAAGTGAGCTTGGTGTAGGTAGTGTGGTCATTTGTAATTCGAAGGAATTGGTAGTGTATTAACTGACATACTAGAATATTTACTCACACACACATCATCGTCGCATTTAGCGATCATCTTGGTTAGTTATACTTTACCGTTAGCCCGTTACATATTATTATCATTGTAACTTGTGTTTCTGGAAACGCGTGTTTACTCGTAGCTTAGTTTAGACTTTTCATTATTGTAGATCTATAATTAAATAGACTGGTCGCGTTTTCGATCACAGCAGGCAGCTGCATCTGTATGAAACTTATCCACTGTCTCTTGTGTACGACAATCAAAACTAATTAAATAGTCAGTTGGTTCTTAGATCACATTTTCGCCACGGTTAGTATGCGCGCCGCGACAATGTCCGACTCTTTGTCGAGACAGACGTATATTACACGTAGCCTTGTCACGTTCTAACACGACAAAAAGTGATGAGAAGATTTTGTCGCGTCGCGCTTGGTAGGCCTGCTGGTGCGATTAGATTTTGCCCTTTGCCAGTCTGCTGAATTGTTCATCTCGTAAGCGCAGTCTTCATTTTCTAGCTTGATCTAACAGATATAACAACAACATCTCTAACCTATTCCTTTTCTATTTCCAGTGAAGGAGATTACGACGTTCGACCACCGCAAACGGCCCCGCGCGGAAGAGGGCGCGATAGCAGCGCACGCGCGTGACGTCACTACGCGCGGCCATGTTTCGTGACGTCACTGCGGCCGCGCGAGTCGCGCCACGTCACTGCGCCCGCGCGTGTCTCGTGACGTCACGTCGCCCGCGCGTGTCTTGTGACGTCACGTCGCCGTGGCGCGTCTCGTGACGTCACGGCGGGGCGCGTCTCGCGACGTCACGCGCTAGGGGCCGCCGTCGGACGCGCCCGCTCGGAGCCAGCACTGTGTCTGCGTGCACTGGACTGTTCCGCGGTCATTTAACGCTGACCTGCAGTATGGTGCGCTGTGACCACCTCACGTGTCATTCGAAGTTTATGGTAACTTTGACACTGCTTTCTGGCTTAATAGATGAGATGTCTGAAGCCAATTACTAAAAAAAACCTTATTTTTCGGCGCTATGTGTGCTCCTATGTGAAGCTTGGGCAAAACTATTTTTTTGTTGAAAACGCTTGTTTGTAACTCTCGTGGTACATAAATATCCCGACTATAGTATACAAGTCTTGAGGGCGTTCAAGCATTGATGGCCTTAAGTTATGCTAAGCTTCGCTTGGGCCATATATATCGTCAATATTTTTTTGTCTACCGCAAAAGTTAACTCAAATTAAAAAACTGACCAATACAAGCAAATTGTCAATTTCATACTTAATTTCCTTCGTTCGATCGTGAAGTGCCGCTCGGCGCATCTCATTGCAGTTTAGCATTACTCTCAGTTAGACGTTTTTCTTAATACCTTTCGTATTGTATATTTTTTGTAGGCCTCCGCGGCTGTAGCGTATGTGATAAAACGCTAGCAGACCGCGCGCCGCTTAGGTTCGTGAATCGGTATGCATTTTGGAAAAGATGTAGCAAACGTTAACACTATTGCCGTTTGGTCGTATGGTAGATCAATATGTAATGGATAGTTTAAATGCGTGAAGACTCGTCACTCCCACCTTTTGTTCTGATTACTTGAGTGTGGATGTGTTCTGCTCATGAATTTGAGTGTTCATGTTCACACTTATGTATGTCACATCAACAACTAAATAGGGCCCAAGCAAACCTCTTCTGGGTTGCCAGGGCAACTCGACTCCTTCCCTGGGACAGCCAAAGCCGAGGTCTGTACTGTAGAGATGCCCTTGAGCTAGTCCCTATCAGGAGGGCTATTTCTGCGCGTGAGATGAGATGAGATTTTATCTTGGTCACTCTCACACCTATGACGTTTCAATCGAGAGCAACAAGGACGTAAAAAGATGAGATGAAAATCTCAAATCGAATAGGGTCACTGATCTAAAGGCTCTGCGCCACCTGCGTTTGCCTAACATCCTGTACGCTGTAGTGGCACAGTGGCCAAGTTTAAACATTCGTTAAAAAAAATATATATAAAAAGCAAAGGTTAAAAACCGACTTCTCGTCATCCGTGTAACTTTTGACTTTTGTGGAAGTTAAAGAACTGCTTAACCGATTTCGATAAAATGTATATGGGAAGCTTCCCACACAACGAATACGTCAGCTTTCTAATAAAAAAAGCGGGGGCAGAACGAACTATTGTAATTTGGAAGAAGTATTATAGCCACTGAATCACGTCACTGCTTTGCATAAGTTTCTAAAAGTCGTGTTCTTTTCATGTGATTTGGATTTGCACGAGTATAAGAATATTGTATGAAGTGGTGTCGTGTGGCTTTGTGTGGCTTCCAAAACTGTAGAAATCAATGGAGAATCCACCCAATATTCAACATTTCACTTGAAAATGGCTAAAAACTCTGAGAAGACGCAACTAACAGCAAGGATGGGTCGGGTCTTCGCGCATTGAACTGTCCAAATGAGACGCGAAGTCTACTCCCCTAGACATTAATATGGGTTCTGTTGTACCAGTCTCTTAACTAAACTAACCTGTCAGCACTAAAACTAGCCGCGTCTCTTTTATTTCAATACGTGCGAAGGGGATGCCAACAATTTGAGACTTGTCAAGTTTTTTCCAGAGCTACAACAGAATCAACACCATTGGTGACGCTCGTTTTATGTTCGTAGTTAATTCACTCGATATTTACTTAGTTTTTTTGATGTTAGTTTTCTCGATAAATTAGCTAGTTAACATGACTGCTAGCGGTCGCCGCGCCGACAACGAGGCGCGCGATCCCGAGCAAAAAACATTGGCTAAAATGTTCATTAAAATTACTGATTTACTAATGTAACTAGGTTTCTGTATGAAAAAAAGTTGAAAAATAATAAAAAAATATGATTAGATAAGAAAATTGATTCCCATTTTCTGTGCGGCGCCCCGCGACCGGCGTATAGTTAAGAGTTTTATATTATTTTACTATATTTTTTTAATTTGGAAAATCACATATAAATTGTAAATAGAGACGGGCCGGTGGCGGAGCGCGGCGCGGGAACTCGGTACTTACGGTATCTTATATTTTAGACAAGCGAAGATAAAATTGTAAATATGAGACGGTGTTCATTTTAACTGTTATTTTTTTAAGGACACGCTATTGATTTGTTTCGTTCGGCGTTCTTGTGGCACTACATAACCGCCCCATAGTTGACAGGTGATATTTTTATACGACAGTTCAGCTCCCGGTTTCACAGTCTTCTAGTTACTTATCAAAAAGTTGTGCTATAAATATTGACAAAAGTGACTGATGTTCCGTAAATTAATTTCTTCAGATCACTACCACATTTTTGAAATATTTTATACCGGAGTTACATATTCGTGATTCGCCTCGCCACTCGTTTTGTTTGGCAAGACATTCGCTTACGCATGTACGAGAGACCGATTACACATTCGCGTGTTTTCACTTGTGTGTAAGTTCACAGTTCGCCTCGTTCTATCTCACTATCCCTTTGACTCGTGTCAAAAGACCGCTCCCGGCGCGAACAGCACGAACGTCGAGGCTAAAGAGGAATGCCCGTTTACTGGTTCGTGCATCCACTTGCGCGAATGTGGAAATGCGGCCTAAGAGCCTCTACAATAAGAATCGTCTAATATACTTGTTTTAGTTAAAACTTACCGTTTCGTTTTCGCGTTAAAAACTCACCGAGCATCTCGGTCTTTTCATTCGCCCGATTCGCATGGATTAGTAATGGCGCGCTGCTTTGGTCGTCATACACCTATGATCAATTATTACCTACACCTAATATGATTTATGTAAGTACATTTTCCTATATTAGGCTACATGTACACAACTCTCATATAAGACCCATCTATACCCGTGACCGTCTATTCATAACAATTTATGAAGTCGCGCGTCATACTAAAAAGTGAGATTTGCGCATAGCTAGAAAACTTCTCTTTATCTGACTTGTGAAATGGGATACGACATTTCTTCACGTGAAACATTGTAGTGTCACAAGACGTTTTATTGTAAGAAATATTAAGAATTGAAGGCATATTGTGTTGAAGAGTGAATCGAAAGTAAGAATGTATCAAATGATGACAAAATAACTTTAAAACAAACCTTAACAGTTAATAAAAAGAAATTCGACGTGCTGATATGATCAGGGACGTTGTTAGAGCTATATTATTTATACTGAAGGAACATAGTATAGTATCTCCCGCCGTGACGAAGATGTCTTCAGGCTTTTGTAGATATTAAAGATCTCAATCAGTTTACAATAATACTTGATTAATTGATGTTTTGTCACCAATTGAATGTGTTAACTGAATGTACCGCACTTTAATTATAAAATTATTAAATGATAATAATAAACGATGATCTCGTTTTTTTTTAAACGTTCCTAAATGATGACCTTTCATACTATCTAGACTGATAAGCAAGCCAAGACAGCTGGTCCAGACGCGATTACCCCAATCTTTGCTCGTAGGTGTGCATCAGGTCGTGTTCAACCGCTTTCAATAATCTTTAGAGAGTCCATAGGGCACCTTTCCGTCTTTGTGGAAGCTGGCCAGGGTTACTCCCATCCATAAATCCGGAGATAAAACTGATGTCACAAATATTAGACAATCAACATATTTAGTTGTAAAAACTGTTTCTTGAACCAATCTCTATTGTATTTCCGCTCTAACGTCGCATTAAGTACGTCAAAGAATATGATTTTTTTATCCTATCTTGGAATTAATTTAATTTACTAGAAAACTTACAATTAGATTTTTGAAGCTAATTTGAACTTTTATACAGTTTGATATTTAAAGTTAATAAAGAATTTAATGAAATCTACTAGAAAACTATACAATTCGAAGTTTAAACGGTCTACAAACGATAATCGATCGGCGTATCGATATACACCGACTTCTCAAAGGAGTTTGTTTGATCGTTCAAACTTCGAATTATAATAAATAATCAATAGGTTAGCCAATATGAGAGCAAAAAACAGTAAGCCTTGCGAAGTAGTCCTCACTAGGTTGACCCGTGTCGAGAACTACTGCAGTCCGCCTCTCACTACATAGCCGAGCAAACGTCGCACTAACAAAAACATTTCATTGGAATAAGTTTCAATAAAAATATGATTACTAAAAACAAACAATTACCATGTAATAAAGATAACACTAATCTGAGATTATTAATTAACTGTATAAAGTTTTTAATCGTGTAGACCACTCAACATTATTAAAAAAGTTAGACCGGCTGGGCATTCATGGTAACCTACTCAGGATGTCTGGGTATGATTCTGTGTCTTTCCTAGCCTTTTCTGGCATGCCGCAGGTCTCAAACTTGGAACCTCTACTGTTTCTGGCTTTTATTAACGACCTCTTGGAACTGATTGATATTAAATTCGTGGCTTCTGCTGATGACGTTAAAGTATTCCGGCAAGTTACTTCATTTAGCGACTATACTCGAACAAGATCTTGACCGTATACCTAAAGAATGACATGTCACTAATCGCTAAGAAATGTCAAATAATCAGGGGGCTTACCACAACCTCTTAAAACATCATTAATTAAGCCTTACTTCGTAATTTCGTACCATGACCACCCTAAAAGTATTCCTGCTACGTTTTGATATCGCTTAGCAGTTTTGATGACGTCACTCGATTTCGTTCATTCAATCCAAGGAACATTTGTTTAAAAACCGTACCACGACCTCTAAAGTATTCCTGCCGAGCTGTCAAAATAGCAGGAATGATACAAATTACAACGATTGTTAAAAAGTTGCTCTCCGTGTAACTTTTTCTATTTATTAATGAGTTTTTGCTGTGTTTCTAAGGTTCTATTTGTAATATTTAGCAAGATGGCCGATGATTTGGAAACTTTCGAGTTTCTCGAAGCAGATATTAGAAGCTCCATACTACAAAGGACGCCTTCAGACGGGCTCCAAAATAAATTTTAACCCTTTTTCACATATATTTTCTTTTGGCTAAGTCCGCTCCTTTCGATGCACTTGTTTCTTCTTAGAATGAGCCTTCGCCTGCAGACTCCTATTAAAGCCCGCAGCGATTTCACTGTGGGTTTTTAAAAAGTCTCACATGATATCGAACTGCTTCGCTGAGACTCTGCGGCCGCTGTGACAAATTATTCTAAGCATTAAATTCTAGATATCACCAAAATATTTTTCACAAACTTTAATTGTATAAGTACAGCAATTGAATTTTAATTTACCTTAATGATCATAATAATGTAGATTTAATTTACGTTTTTGAGGGGAACCGAAAAGATGGTGTCATGATTTTGTATTATTTTCTAAAACGAAAACTCGCCTTTACTGAAAGAGGGAAAGAGGAGTGGGATTTATCTCATTTATCATCATCTTCATCAGAGATTTATTGAAAAATGTTTTATCAAACATACGGATGACTAGGTGGTATGGCTATGTTGCCTCTAGCCTGCCCTATGGGACAAAACAAAAAAAAAATTGACATTGTTCATTTTTTTTTTTTTATTAATTTATTCATGACCATGGATACTCGTCCTTCAGTCGGATTCTTAGTAATAATTTTTCCTTCAGTAACAGATGATGGGATGATGATGATGAGGTGATGATGATGAAGACGATGAATCCCTCCCCTTTTCCCATTCCAGTAAAGTTATGGATACTTTACTGAAACTTTAAGTGAAGTTTTGTAGAGAACACGAAAAATCGCGTTTCGCGATGTTTGTATCATTTGCCCACACTCGTGCACGTTGACGAACCGGTAAACGTTAATAATCCACCATTATTACAATTTAACACTCGAAGAATCACAAGTTTTAGAAAATAATACAAAAACACGACACCATCTTTTCGGTTCCCGCCAAAAACTCCTTGACATTGTTCATTTTTTTTTTTTTTATTAATTTATTCATGACCATGGATACTCGTCCTTCAGTCGGATTCTTAGTAATATTTTTTCCTTCAGTAACAGATGATGGGATGATGATGATGAGGTGATGATAAAGACGATGAATCCCTCCCCTTTTCCCATTCCAGTAAAGTTATGGATACTTTACTGAAACTTTAAGTGAAGTTTTGTAGAGAACACGAAAAATCGCGTTTCGCGATGTTTGTATCATTTGCCCACACTCGTGCACGTTGACGAACCGGTAAACGTTAATAATCCACCATTATTACAATTTAACACTCGAAGAATCACAAGTTTTAGAAAATAATACAAAAACACGACACCATCCTTTCGGTTCCCGCCAAAAACCCCTGACATTGTTCATTTTTTTTTTTTTTTATAATTTATTCATGACCATGGATACTCGTCCTTCAGTCGGATTCTTAGTAATAATTTTTCCTTCAGTAACAGATGATGGGATGATGATGATGAGGTGATGATGAAGACGATGAATCCCTCCCCTTTTCCCATTCCAGTAAAGTTATGGATACTTTACTGAAACTTTAAGTGAAGTTTTGTAGAGAACACGAAAAATCGCGTTTCGCGATGTTTGTATCATTTGCCCACACTCGTGCACGTTGACGAACCGGTAAACGTTAATAATCCACCATTATTACAATTTAACACTCGAAGAATCACAAGTTTTAGAAAATAATACAAAAACACGACACCATCTTTTCGGTTCCCGCCAAAACTCCTGACATTGTTCATACAACCAAGTGTCGCCAGATGTTTCTTAGGAGCGATTGTACGTCGGTGAGGAAAATAAAAATTCTTAGGGAAGAAAATAATAAGAAATCGTAGTGTTTTTACTTGCAACTTGTAAAAACCGTAAGTGTAATTTCCCTGTATCGATAGGATATTGTAGGCACGATTTCGCTATGCGGTCGTACTATTGTACGACCCCGATTGTCCGATTTTTACACGGCAAAAATCGTATAATTACGATTGACATATATACATCTGGCAACACCATACTCGAAAATACTGGATTTAAGATTGATAGATGACATTCACACTGATAATGACAGTTCGTAACGCAAAAATACCACAGAGTGTGTAGAGGCACTTGTATCGTACATTCTTTTCCCATCACTATAGCAGGAGTAAAAACGTTCTAAAACATTATTGTTTTCAATGCTTGTGGTATGATACAAAACAATACTTATTAAGGAATGTATCAAAACGTTCCTGCGCAATGATGTTTTTGTAAAAGTTCATGGTAAGCCCCCAGGGGGCTTACCACAACCTCTTAAAACATCATTAATTAAGCCTTACTTCGTAATTTCGTACCATGACCACCCTAAAAGTATTCCTGCTACGTTTTGATATCGCTTAGCAGTTTTGATGACGTCACTCGATTTCGTTCATTCAATCCAAGGAACATTTGTTTAAAAACCGTACCACGACCTCTAAAGTATTCCTGCCGAGCTGTCAAAATAGCAGGAATGATACAAATTACAACGATTGTTAAAAAGTTGCTCTCCGTGTAACTTTTTCTATTTATTAATGAGTTTTTGCTGTGTTTCTAAGGTTCTATTTGTAATATTTAGCAAGATGGCCGATGATTTGGAAACTTTCGAGTTTCTCGAAGCAGATATTAGAAGCTCCATACTACAAAGGACGCCTTCAGACGGGCTCCAAAATAAATTTTAACCCTTTTTCACATATATTTTCTTTTGGCTAAGTCCGCTCCTTTCGATGCACTTGTTTCTTCTTAGAATGAGCCTTCGCCTGCAGACTCCTATTAAAGCCCGCAGCGATTTCACTGTGGGTTTTTAAAAAGTCTCACATGATATCGAACTGCTTCGCTGAGACTCTGCGGCCGCTGTGACAAATTATTCTAAGCATTAAATTCTAGATATCACCAAAATATTTTTCACAAACTTTAATTGTATAAGTACAGCAATTGAATTTTAATTTACCTTAATGATCATAATAATGTAGATTTAATTTACGTTTTTGAGGGGAACCGAAAAGATGGTGTCATGATTTTGTATTATTTTCTAAAACGAAAACTCGCCTTTACTGAAAGAGGGAAAGAGGAGTGGGATTTATCTCATTTATCATCATCTTCATCAGAGATTTATTGAAAAATGTTTTATCAAACATACGGATGACTAGGTGGTATGGCTATGTTGCCTCTAGCCTGCCCTATGGGACAAAACAAAAAAAAATTGACATTGTTCATTTTTTTTTTTTTATTAATTTATTCATGACCATGGATACTCGTCCTTCAGTCGGATTCTTAGTAATAATTTTTCCTTCAGTAACAGATGATGGGATGATGATGATGAGGTGATGATGATGAAGACGATGAATCCCTCCCCTTTTCCCATTCCAGTAAAGTTATGGATACTTTACTGAAACTTTAAGTGAAGTTTTGTAGAGAACACGAAAAATCGCGTTTCGCGATGTTTGTATCATTTGCCCACACTCGTGCACGTTGACGAACCGGTAAACGTTAATAATCCACCATTATTACAATTTAACACTCGAAGAATCACAAGTTTTAGAAAATAATACAAAAACACGACACCATCTTTTCGGTTCCCGCCAAAAACTCCTTGACATTGTTCATTTTTTTTTTTTATTAATTTATTCATGACCATGGATACTCGTCCTTCAGTCGGATTCTTAGTAATATTTTTTCCTTCAGTAACAGATGATGGGATGATGATGATGAGGTGATGATAAAGACGATGAATCCCTCCCCTTTTCCCATTCCAGTAAAGTTATGGATACTTTACTGAAACTTTAAGTGAAGTTTTGTAGAGAACACGAAAAATCGCGTTTCGCGATGTTTGTATCATTTGCCCACACTCGTGCACGTTGACGAACCGGTAAACGTTAATAATCCACCATTATTACAATTTAACACTCGAAGAATCACAAATTTTAGAAAATAATACAAAAACACGACACCATCCTTTCGGTTCCCGCCAAAAACCCCTGACATTGTTCATACAACCAAGTGTCGCCAGATGTTTCTTAGGAGCGATTGTACGTCGGTGAGGAAAATAAAAATTCTTAGGGAAGAAAATAATAAGAAATCGTAGTGTTTTTACTTGCAACTTGTAAAAACCGTAAGTGTAATTTCCCTGTATCGATAGGATATTGTAGGCACGATTTCGCTATGCGGTCGTACTATTGTACGACCCCGATTGTCCGATTTTTACACGGCAAAAATCGTATAATTACGATTGACATATATACATCTGGCAACACCATACTCGAAAATACTGGATTTAAGATTGATAGATGACATTCACACTGATAATGACAGTTCGTAACGCAAAAATACCACAGAGTGTGTAGAGGCACTTGTATCGTACATTCTTTTCCCATCACTATAGCAGGAGTAAAAACGTTCTAAAACATTATTGTTTTCAATGCTTGTGGTATGATACAAAACAATACTTATTAAGGAATGTATCAAAACGTTCCTGCGCAATGATGTTTTTGTAAAAGTTCATGGTAAGCCCCCAGTTTTACGAAATAACGGATGCCCATTAATTCCACCATAACACATCGTCGGTGTCGTATTAGACCGTGTAGAGGTTGTGTGTAATCTGGGGAGGATGCTTGACGCTAAACTTTCTTTCAGACAATATTATGATTATATACGGTCGGGAGGGTTAATCAAATCAAATCAAATCAAAATAAAAAATCATTTATTTCTGACATAGTCCATAAGTGTAAATCATCACAATAAAAAGTCCGATATACTCGTATGTAATAAGTTGAAATAAAATAAAATATTGGTCAATGAAAATGAAAATGAATTATCCAAGTGAAATGTCCCAAAAAAAAATAAAAAAATATACAGGTAGTTCCAGTAATTAAATGTAATAATGCAACCGCGCAGCATGCATTTGTATCGGACAATCAATCCGAGCAGCTACAACGCGCAGGATGGTGTTGGTGCTGCCCCGAAGAGTTACTGTCAGTCGTTCTACATGTGCAGTCTGTGGGCGAACTATACGCTCCGAGCAATCAACGCCCTGCGTGTGCAGTATAACGACGCGTTCAGGATGTCGTTGGGGCTGCCTTGGCGCTGCAGAGCATCGAGGCCCGTTTGCGGAGTATGGCCTGAAAACCATATTCTATCTGTCCGTCCTCAAACATCCCCGACGCACTGCAGCGCCAAGGCAGCCCCAAAGACATCCTGAACGCGTCGTTATACTGCACAAGCAGGGCGTTAATTGCCCGGAGCGTATAGTTCGCCCACAGACTGCACATGTAGAACGACTGACAGTATGCTCGAAACAACGATATTTTAACTGAGTCCAAACATCGTGCGAATCTGCGCGCCAACATGTTGCTCCTGACTGCCAACGCCCTACGCTCCCTCTCAATGTCCTCAACATCTGCGAGATCATCCGTGACCCAATGACCCAGATACTTAAACCGCGGTACTCTATTTAACGGCATATCTACCATTTAGTAACAGCCGAGGTACATTGGTGATCCTGAAACCTCGGGACTGAAAGACCAAGAGTTCATTTTTTCTGGTATTGTACCTGAGTCCGTGAGCTCCAGCATAGGGCCTCGCAGATCTCGAGAAGCTTGCGAACTGCACTTAACGAGGGACCGAGCAGGACCACATCGTCAGCATAACTGATGTTATTAATGTCGGTTCCATCTATGGAACAGCCAACTTTGGCCCTGCTCAGCTCCTCGATAAGCCCATTAGCATACAGGTTGAAAAGGCGCGGGAAAGACAATCCCTCTTGCCTCACCCCACATTTCAGCCTATTTGAATCGGAAACCTCTCCCGACCACTTTACCATATTGCCTTGATTGTTGTACCAATACTCAAACAAACCTGTGACTTCCTCTGGAGTACACTCGTTTGTCTCAGTTTGTTCCAAAGCACATTATAGTACACCAAATCGAAAGCTTTCGACAATTCTAGAAAACAAGCGTACACCGGCGTTTTCCGATCTGTGTAGTACCTACTGGACAGTATGCTTGAGGCAGAGATTCGCTGTTTCAGTGGATAACCCAGGCCTGAAACCGAACTGGGAATCATTCAACTTCACGTGTGTACTTAAGATGCGATCAAGCAGACTGTTCAGCACATAATAAAATGTTAGGTTTCGTCTTGCGAACTGCTAAGCCATATAGTGCTTCAAGATATTAGAAACGCTTTATTTTGTCACTTTTTTCAATCGGGAGGAAAATACTGTTATTTTGTTTTTCTCGTTTTTTTGGAGGCTACTGTTGTTATGAACCAACCAACGCAGCCACAGCTGACGACCACTAGACTTCATGATAAATGTATCTTAATCATTGCACAAGTTGTCATCCGGAAAGAAATGATTGACCAGATTTGTTCTTGGCTTGGGGGCTATTTGAAGAGGTATTTTGAAACCAAATTATCTAGGTTGTTAATACGAAACTAATAGAAAATAGTGCTTTTTGTTGGTGTTTAGCGGATTACAGATACTGCAGAAATAGGTACCTACTTCTCACATTACCTCTCATTTCGATATTATCTTCATATGTGGGCAATCTTTACCTACTAAAGTATCAGTTATAAACTAGGATTGCCGACTACAAAATTAAAAAATTAACTCGGGAGTGGAAGAAAATTGCCGATGATGATTTCCACAGCAAGTTTATATAACGTAAAATAACATATCATCACGCCTTGCCCTCGAGATGGCTGGCAGAGGTGTAATATAACACGCACACTTCGCCGTACGATATTTAGCCCAACCGTGACAGGGGGCGAGACTGTCGTCATACAACGTGCTCCAGTCATGTAGCAGATGACATACAATACGCACATATATACATATATACACCATTAATAAATAGTGCGTGCCGTCGACTGGGTCTGAACCCGCTCCCTCTGGCTTGAGAGGCGGGCCTTCTCCAACTAGGCTATCATCGCATCATCATATAAATAAAATGCAAAATTATTTTTTTATACACTTTATTCAACATTGTCATATAACTTAGTACAGTAATTAACAATAATTCACAATAACCATCCGCGGGCCAGAGTGAACACCTAGCTCTAATCGCAACATTGGGATACATACATCGGTTTACAAATATAAATTTATAGTGATACCGTTTAAATGAGTCTTCGCCATCGCGGAACAAGAACGTAGAAAAATAAAGCATCAAACGACGACGGTCAAGTGACGGCGTAGGGCGTCAAAGACGCAAGCAGAGAGTGGCGTAGAGTGTGTTGACACGGAAGCAATGCAACTCGTGGTTGGACCCTTAACATTATTGAGAGACAATGTGGACCATACACTTCCGAGGCCGTTCCGCCCGCTCCTTTCTCCCCTTTGATACCTTATCTCCGCGTACCTTTACCGCGCGGGCGAAGACTCATATTTTATGCTGGACCACTACAGCTACTTTGTACTACGTTCTAGAGTTGGAACCGCGTGTATTGCGATCTTTAATTTATTGAGTGCACATTAAGTGCCACACTTCACTCAGTTACTCGCCAGAAAACTAAAATTTACTTGCATACACGACTGGGATTTTTTTAATATTCTCTATGTATGTCGGAACACACCCAAACAACGGAATACACGTTTGTGACGTGCACAAGCGTGCATCTGGCGAATCGTTAAGTAAATAGTGGTAAAGTTACCGCTATTGAATGGAAAATTGTAGCGTCGTCTCTAGAACGTAGTACTTAGTAGCTCAATGATACATAACCTATATACGCAGGGTACAAAAGGTGCAAAAACTGCCCGCCGCGAAATATATAACATGCCGTGTCAGCGATGGACCGATTATACATCACGCGAATGCTATTTATTATTTTTAAGGTGGAGACTGACTTGTAACGATTTGTCGTAGCGTATAGAGTTTGCGTAACAACTCGCTAGTCAGTCAGTTAGTAGTGCTCGCTTGCCGAGCGTGATTTAAAGCGCGGTCTTAGCACGATTTTCCACCGCACACACGTTTACTTAAGCCGCTTCATTTAGAGATGAAAATCGTATGTCATATTGAAAAGTAGTAAAATGTGATCAGCATCTAGAATTACATTTTATTGCCGTTTTTATAGTTATTAATCAAACCTTTTTTAAGAAGATGGGTACTTTTTGTGTTTTTTTTCCCAATATCAGAATGATTTTCAAAATTCTACTCCGGTTAAAGTGTTTCTGGTTGTTTTTTCTACCAGCTGTATTTTTTGCACCTGATCATCGCAATTCTCCATATCAATCTAGGCGTAAACAAAATACTAGTTTTCGTTGATTTCGTGATAATACGGGGCCTTAATGGTTCGCAAAAAGCCGACAGTTTCACGTCGAGCGACTCGGCTCACTGCACTGAATTGCGAATTGTTACGCAATCACGTTACACATACTCGTTACGACAAAACTTTGCAAATCATTCTCCGCCTTAAGGAAATTGTCACTCTCTGGGCATTGTAAGAGCCTACGCAGACGACAAACGAATGGGTAGACTTAGAATAGAACACTATACATACAGTATGAAATTTGTACGTAACGCACACGGCGTCTGGTAGGTAAGTAAGAACTGCTTTTTAAAATATCGTCTGAGCAGGCCATTACAAATTAGGTATACTTTTATTAAACTTTGTAACTGCTACATTCTGCATTTTATTTTGCTAAACATTTTATAAGCGTGCTCAACTTTTAAACTTGAATTTAAAATAGACATCTAGACATGCAAAGGAAAGTTACATAATTTATACAGAAACCTCCTTACCAATAAACTTTGTATAGCCTCAGAATAGTTACCTATACCGACAGACTTTTGTCTTTTTATTTTTTTACAAAAGACTAGGCATGCGTTTGACCACTGACTCGCCTGATGGGAAGCGTCGACGTGATCGAAGGTGTAACACGCTTGGCTAGGAGATACCTATTCACTTTACTCTTAGACACCCCCGGATTCTATTTAGGTGGAAAGACAGACGCAGACAACGAGTTCCACACCTCTGCAGTATCTATTTGATCGAGTTTAAACATTTTAAAGAAAGAAAAAGACAAATCACTATGTATGTACAACTGTTCTGAGGCTATTATTTACAACGATTATTGGTAAGGGGTTAAGTATCATAAAGATTTCAACATACTTAAAACTAAAGGCAACTTCTAATAGAAATAGGTCAATATTTTACAACAAATTATGAATGACTAGGCTAAATTAATTAAGCTGTAATTTATATGTAACTTTACTATTTACAAGAGATATTAGTTGAGGAATGCAATTGGTCAACACAAGCTTTCGATTCCATGATATACTTTCGGCCTTCGAGGCACCAAGTAGGTACCTAAATTGGATTGGAGTAGGTAAATAGGTAGGTACAGGGTTTACTACGCGAATATTTAAAATAGTCACACCTTGGAATAACTACCTATAGAAACAAAAACACTCGCGAAAAGAAAGCCGTCAAATTGGTGCAAGAAACGGCACCGTCCGACGCTGCGTATGGGCAGATAAATCCTTACTTTTAATTTCAATTGAAGGACATAGTAATCTAGCCACAATTAAGTATGTTTCCATCTGACAAGGCAAGTAATCATAGTACACTTAGCAAGTTGACTTGCGTTTTAAGAAGACGTTGTTTGGAAACCTACCTTCTATAGGTAGTTATTCTAAGAGCCACACATGCCTAATACTAAGCCAAGTTAGCCAAAACCAAGTTGTCACGTTCTCGTGCGACAAAAAAAAAACAGATTTTGTCGCAGCGCATGCTACATAGATTTTCAGTTTGCAGGCTTGGTCGTATCAAACTGAAGCTAGCTTTTTATTTTTATTATTTCTATATTAAGTAACATTATTGGAAGTTTTGCGATGTTTTATTTTTGACAATTTTAGGTTTCACTAGCACCCTTTACTCGCTACTACTAGTAAGTAAGCAGATTCTTAATTACACTAATTAGAGAGTCTGTTCTTGAAATCACCACCAAGCTCGAACTGCTTTACCTACTGAACAACAGTCTGTTGAACTGCTATTTTTTTTTAATAAGTAGGCATGTAACGAGGTATACAAAAAAGTTTTTCACACTGTAAAAATTTATGAATATCAAAAATCGTTGTTTTTAATTATCCTTACATTGGTAGGGATTTTAGGATATAACAAACTTACTCTGTTTTAAGTAGGTCTGTTTATCTCTGAATATATCCTACATTTTGTTTTGAGTACAACTTCTATTTAAGTTTTTAAATGGAGCCATTTTTATTTTGTTTTTGCATTTTGAAAAGGCTTTATCAATATATTTTTCTACTTATGTTTAAATACTTTATTACAACATCAAATTGACAATATTAATTGATGCATTTTAAATACTAGTGGAGCTGTACAGGTGCGTACTAAGAACGGGGTTAGGGGCGTCAAGCAAGTTTATTTTTTAATATTTTTTGAGTTGAATTTTTTTTAGCTAAGTAATTAATTTATGAGAGTTCGTCGAGGGGATCGCGTCTTGGCGTTAGATATAGTCATTATTGTCTAATTTTATTATTTTTAGACATTTAACATTCAAACATGTTTAATTGACGATTAATTCTACTTCAGGAACATTATGAAAATGTAAATCGGTCTTTAAAATTGACTTCAATGTGTTACAATTAATGGTCTGTTTTAAAGTAAAGGTCGCCTTAACTATAATATTTAGGCGGTAAACTCACAGGGTAATATAGGTAGATAACAGGTCGTGGCAAATATTACATATCTACAGATAAAAAAGTACTACGAGTATAGTGATTTATATTATACACATCAAATAGCAACCGCAATATTGGGCGATGATAAGGCTCACTTGATGTAGAAGGATATAAGGTTTATAACAATAAGTATAAGGTTATAAGCGTTAAAAAACTACATTTCATCTAAAAATAAAAAAGTTACGATAGATGAGATTTTCTATAACTTCTACTCTAAAATTATGACTTTGTCTTTCAATATTCTATTCATTTGACTAAATGAAAATAACATAAGCAGTTTGCCTAGCAATTACTAAGTCTAAAGTTTATTTTATTAAGATACAAGTAGATGAGTAATATTAAAGATAATGTACATCTGACAGGACACACACATTTCTCTACTTATATACTTTCATATTATTAAATATTCGTCTTTTTCAATTTTTTTTTGTCAGACGCGTCTATCTTAGCTTCTTAGCCAGTTGATATCCCGTGTGCGCAAGCTGTCAAAACCCACAAAAGCTATTTACAATTTTATCACACCAATGTTTATTTTGTTCATAATTATATCCCACACGTCAAACAGTAGAGCATGTTTTTGTTAATTCATTTAAAATTCTTATATAAAAGTATCTACTCAACTAGCTGTGCTATCTCGGAACTTGGAAACAGGGACCGCGGAAGTACATCATGACGGGGGCAACCCCTTCCTTATCTCCGGATCCGGCTTAGTAGGTACCAACCAGGTAGTAAATTTAGAGAGAGCGCGCCCCCCGTTTTATTTTAGGGCAGGGGCATGCCCCCACATGTGGCTCCCTCTGCCGGCACTTCCGCTGCCGCTGCTCGGAAATCTACGTGAGAACCATAACTTATTTTGAGCACAATAATTTTTAAATGTACTAAGTAGATACTAATGTAGCGTCGTATTCGGCTAAGCCGTATAAAGATATATTCATTGTGCCCAAAATAATGTTTATTTCAATTATTTAACATTTAGTAAACATTATAAAAGATAATAGTGACATTAACATCGATGCATTAATAAAATTCATAAGACAACAGCGATAGTAGAAAACTTAGCTAATAATACTGTCAAATAACTCTAATTTATTTATTTTACAATAGAAAACGTAGGCCGGATACGTGTCGCTTTTACCTAAACAGTGAGTAATGTGGATAAAGATCAATTTTGCATTAAACTAGGATTAATAGATTAGTTTTGCTGATCTTGTACGTAGGTATCAAACCTAAGGGTATTCATAGCAGGTACACTAACATACAAGTGCGTAACGAAAATCATACAGGTAGTTAATAAAAAATCTTTTGCTTTAGATAACATGTTATGTTTACGGGGAACGCGGGCGGGCTCAGGGTAAGCCAAAATTATCTAATTCACACTATATACTATCGAGAATGTCTGTTTGTTTACCTGCCCCGATAAAGCTAACTTTCAACTAAGTCAAGCCCCTTTACTCCTTCCCCCCCCCCCGCTCCCTTCAACGACAACTAACGTTTGAACTAGAGTTCTTACTATCTTGTAGGTATGTCTATAACTAAACGCAAAATCAGTGTCACACAATGTGTTTAGTCAACATTTTTGAGGATAAAACAATTTTTCACGAAGATCGCCTAGTTATAACATAACGTCACACCTTTCCCCCAAGGGGCTGATATAGGTGTACAACACCCACACTTCGCCGGACGATATTCAGTCCCAAATGAGACAGGGGGCAAGGGCAAGCCTGTCGCCATACATCGGGCTCCAGTTACGTAGCAGATGACATTAAATACGCACATGTTCCCACAATGAACAAATTGGTGCGTGCCTTCGGTTGGGTCCGAACCCGCTCCCTCAGGCTTGAGCGGCGAGTCTTCTCCGACTAGGCTAACATCGCAACTTAGATACAACTTAAGCAACAGCTAGATATAACTTAATTCTATTGAGTCAAACGTCTTACTGGCTACAGAGCGGTAGCCTGAAAGCTTGTTGAAAGGGGTAGGTGAAATTTTAAAAAGTGAGGCTAGCTTAACACCACCTGCATACCTAGCATACGCAACGCGACTACGGTATATCGACTCTTTTTATCGAGACAGACGTATGTATACACATAGCCTTGTCACGTTCTTACATGACAAAAAGTGACGAGAACAATTTTGTCGCGCGCATGCTATTAGGGCTGAAATGTGGACATTAAAAATAAATTAATAGATAGAGATGCAGTCAGGATGGTTGAAATCTCCGAAGACGTTGAGTTCGTAGAGGCTGGCGAGCGTGATGAAGAGGATGTACCAGACCATCAGCACAGCGCCATACTTGCGGTCGAGCTTCCAGCCGTTAGCATGCGTCGCCACCACCAGGAAGATCACCGTGGAGAACAGGGACAGCGTCGAATACACCAGACCTGCCAAAGGGCAAATAATATTTTTTTTCAAGTAATAAAAAAAATGCTCTAAGAAAAGAGTTTGAAAATTTTCAAATATTTAAAACGAGATTTTTTTGAAGTCTAATTAGAAAACTGCTAACGGTACATCTATCGGGTGAGTGACCGGCCCACGGTCAGTGGATATCGAATTCCTAAAAATCGGCCTTTGCGCAACACTACGTCGCTCGACATTATTCCTTCAGCAATGCTACGTTGCGCGATATACAACGGCCGGGTTAAGTTTAATATATTCTACGTATTTTTACGAAATCAATAAAGCGCCAACACTTTTTAAAAGTGAGATTAATACAATCATCCTACTTTTAACACAAAATAACCTAGTAAAATTATTTTGATTGCCCTCACTATCTCCACCTATCTCCGGCCCTGCCCCGTACCTTTGCTGATGACGTTGACGTGGCTGCCCGGCTCGATGATGGCGGTCTGTATGAACCAGGGCAGGCCGAGGCACACGAGAATGTCGAAGACGTTGGAGCCCACGGCGTTTGACACCGCCATGTCACCGTACCTGGATAACCACAATCGATTATAAACTAGTAACAAGATGAAAACTATTATTTTGCATCGGCCGCAAACCGCATGCGGTCCACGAAACGGTCTAACTGTAGATCATTATGAAAAGCGCCATCTAGTTTCATTCGCTACAAACTATTAAGTAGGTAACTAATAAAAACAAAACTCGGAACAACTGGTCACTACAGCAGAGTAAAAACGCTGCTATGATGAGAGAACTTACGCGCTGTCCTGCGCCATACAGACGCGATCGGCGCACGAACTGACGAATGTGAGATAAAATCAACAAATCAAAATATTAAATTGATTCCGACTTGTCCTAAGTGTCCTAACTGACGCTTGCGCAATACTCTACTACTACTTCTTGGCGCTGTATTAATTATTACAACTGTCACACACTATGCTAATTAAGAGCTATGATGCCGTCGCGGACCCTGGAGGATAGTTACCCTTCCTTGATGACGGCGAGCGAGGAGAGCGCGTCGGGCACGCTGACGCCGGCCGCCACGAACGTGAGCCCCATCACCGTGTCCGGGATGCCCAGCGTGTACCCTGCGGACACGCACGCTTATTGCCACCAACTACTCGTTTGGATACAGTCTCTTGTGCTTGTTGCCTCTTTTTAGCCAATCATCATCTTTTAAATTAAAAAACCCACCTACTTCTCGTCAGAATTGGATTTTGACAATGGGATCAATCTGTAAGTACCTATATAGTAAAAAACCGCTCGATCGATTTCGATCAAATTTAAATGATCACCTGGGAAATATACCATTTCATAAAAACAAACCAAATTCAAAATTTAAAAATTGTATGCCGTAACAAACAAATAAAACAACCGAATTGACCTTTGTGAAGTCGGTTAATAAAGAGTTCCCATCTGTTTATGCAACGTTCAACTTCAAAGTCCTGGAGAAAACATACACTTTTAAAGACTCTATTCGTTCACATTCATTGTTCGTGTAGCTCAATAGAACCTTCTAGGGTCGGCAACGTATCTGTAGTACCCATAGGTATTCATAGGTGACGGTAGTCCATACAACAGGCACCCCGTTACCTACCAATGACTTAAAGAAAGACTTACCGATGATGGTGATCATCCAGACCATGAAGTAGGAGTAGAAGGAGATCCAGAGCATGGAGATGATGAAGGTGACGGGGTACCAGCGGCCGCGGCAGTCGGGCATTGTGTGGCGGCACGCCCAGTGCACCGGCCACGTGATGCGCCACCACACCAGCTGCAGCGCGTCTGCAAACACGGACCAGTCAACAGTTGCCCACCTTTTATTATCTACTATACTATTAGGACTACTATTTAGGACGAGAATTTGGAGAAGCTGATCATCTGCGCAAACGTAGAGGGCAAGAGATCACGCGGTAGATCCCCGATGAGGTGGTCAGACCAGCTCAAACAAAGTAGCTCGTCCAGGTTTGAGGAAGTGGTGCGAATGGCTACAGACCGGAATAAGTGGAGGAGCTGGAGGAGGATTTGGTTAAGGTGCTCTTAGACAGGGCAGATTTCCACTGCAATACTGACCCGGCAATACTGGCAATAATACCGACTGTACCTCGGCAATCATCAGCCATGCTAGAAATGTATGTGGCCGGGCCACATTCAACATTTTGTCGCAATATTGCCAAGTCTGTATTGCAGTAAAAATCTGGCTGTTTAGGAACACCCTAACTTTATTTTTAACTCCCTTTAAGACTCTCAACGCACAATACCTCACCAAAAACGTTACTTTACAAAGTTTAAGAAATATTATTAATTCTTCTATTAAATATATAAAATATCTATACATAGTATAAAAGAAAGTCGCTTTCCGCGCCTGTTTGTCCCTTTGTGCAAATATTCGGTACCTCGTCACCACGCCACGGATTTTAAGCGGTCCTCACCATCAGATAAATAATTTTCCACATAGAGTTTGTAGGTACCATGCGTAGCCAGGTGGGTTGCTAGACAACTATAAAAAAAGAACAAAAACAAAATTAATAATAAAGTTAAACTTACTGGCTCCAATGGGCTTGACGAGAGGATTGACGGCCGTTTCGGGGTTGTACTCCTTGGCTTTGTAGTAGGCTGGCGCCGCGGGCTGGAGATAGACATACAATTCGATCAGATATACATACATAGATATCAAGTCTCAAAAAGAAAAATGGCACCTCGAAAACTAGGCATAAATCAAGTGTAAGTCTTGTATCGCTGTCATGTGATCGCGTCGGTGTCATGATGTCTTAATGTGCTAAAAACCTTTAGCAAATGTCATCAACACTATTGCTAAATCTTAAGGCTAAGTTTCAAATGAAAGTTGTATTGCATTGATTATTTATACTAGAGCTGATCTAAACTCATACTCGTACCTGTTGGCACCACAGTAGCGGATTTAGGGTGCCTCAAACAAAACCATCTAGATCAATAATGACCTTTTTTTATTTTACTTTCACCTGTGTACACATTTTCATCTACGCCATTGTTGCAACTGTCCTAGCGCTCCAGAGCCTCACTCCGGTATTTGAAAGAGTTTGAATCAAAATTCTTTATTTGGTACTATAATAAATGTACAATCAAAAAAGTGTAATGACTATTGATACTATCCGCAGTAGTTAAAAACTTGTGGCGCAGATTACAACGCCCCTCAATTTTTATAATACAAAAATCGAGTTTAAATATATGTGCGTGTATGTATTTATTAGTATGTGTGCGCGTGTGTGTCTTTAAGCGCGACGTCAGGGGGCTATTCCTGCGCGTGAGATGAGATGAGATTTTTATCTTGGTCACTCTCACACCTATGACGTTTTAAATGAGAGCAACATGGACGAAAGAAGGTGAGATGAGAATTTCAAATCTCCGAGGGTCCCTGGACTTATCACCCCCATCTCGAATAACTATAGGAAGAAAATATCGCAAACCAAAACTTGGATTCGCCACAGATTCACCATAAAGGTCCAACCAGGTAAACAAAAAGGTAACCATCACTCAAATTTCGTAGCAACTGACCTGGGGTTGCTGTGGTCCGGTCTGTGCTGGTTGTTGTTGCGGGGTGGTGTCGGTGGACTGCACTTGTTGCTGCGCGGGCTGCGCCTGCGCGCCCCACCCGCCGCCGCCTGCCGCCGCGCCACTCTGCGGAGAACTCAAATGTCACTGAGGGTTCATAGTCCAGTCAAATTACGAAATAAATAAACATGAGCGAACACAGTTTGGGGATTTTCAGGATCGATAGGGGCATGTATTCTGAGCATTTATTAAAATTTGAGGGGTTGTACTGAGGTCAGCTCAAGGTCATTTCGATGGAAACGCGTTTAATTCGATATCTCGAGAATGGTTAGTGTTAGGCGAAAAATTGTAGAGACCTTTTCTCTTCCAAACAAAATTTACTAACTTTTTTATCTGAATTTTTTTTATAACATTAATATTTTTCAACTTATTACTCCCGCAAGGCAAAAATTTTGCTTTTTTTTCTGTTTTTCGTCGTTTTCTCCCCAACCATTCAATTTTATTAAATTTTACCGATCATCAAAGTGTAGATCTTTTAATTATGAACAATTTTGTTCTTACTCTTTTTTCTGTAATGCCAATACCTTCGGAGTGATAGATTACTTTACCGAGCGAAATCCGCGCCACTTATCGTGCCCATTATGAATATCTATCAGAAGTTCACAAGAAAGAAATTCAAAGGGGGTCCTATCTTTAGCTATGTGATTTTCAAAGTTAGATGTTGAAGAACCTTCTAGCTGAGTTGACGTCTGTTTTGGAAGCAAAAGACCCCGGTGCTATGATTCCCGGCATGTTTTAATGATGAATTTAAACATATTTTCTAGGTCTGGATGTTTTTATCTATGTTTAATTATTTATTTATTTAATAAATGGTGGACATATGATTTTTTCTTTAAAAAAAAAAATCTTATCTCCGCCATTTTGAAAAAAAATCCGAAACTGACTCGGAAAAAAAAATCAACATAATTATTGAACCTACTCACAAAATTTCAAGAGAATCAGTTTAGAAATGCAACCTGTAGGAAGACAAAGATCCGAAAAGGCGAATTCTTTCGTATATCCGGAATGTCGTATGTCTTTCGCTAAGGCTCGCTTGGTCGATTAGCAGCTGGTAGTGTCGTGACAAGTACCGTGTCGTTCCAGCCGGTCTCGGAGTCCCAGGCGCGGCTCGGGTCCCACACGGGCACCGGGTCCGCGTTGTACGCCGCGTTCTCGTACGCGCCCTCCGGGTTGTACGCTGAACGTGACAACACACGGATACAATTACCAACAAAACAAGGGAAGAGAGCAAACAATTTAGTCTATCTTCCCTGAAACATGTTTCACAAAACAAAAAATTCCATTTCAAATAAAAAGACATCATACGTTATAAACCTATTATAAATGCGAAAGCTGTGTGTGTGTGTTTATTAAGAGTCCCGCGACGCTCTGAAATTTCCATACAAACGCGCTTCTCAAATTTCTTGAAACCATTTGTCAGATTATGATGAAATTTAGCATGTACAATTCAATTAACAATATCTCCGCCCCTATGTTCTTGGTTTTAAAAAAACGTTCTCAAGCGAAAATAGAGCTATGAAAAATATCCGCATTTGTAAGGGGTCACATTTGACTGATTTATTCAATAGATAGACAAAACAAATCAAAAATCTCTTTACATAGGGAGGTCATCAGCTTTTAAATAAATCCATAATACAAGGGACATTCTTAGTTATTTAAGAATGATTAGAGAAGTGCAAAAGTCATTAAAAAAATTAAATTCCACTTTGTCACTCTGTAGATAACTTTAAAGGCTCGTCAGTATCTTTACTTGCTCTCTTCGCTCGTTATCTTCTTCTAGACGAAATGGCTATGGAAAACCTTACGCCAATGCGAAGTTAGTATAAAGTGGTCGCCGGACTCTTAATTAACATTTTTTGTTTTAGTTTGTAACATCACGGGTAACATTCGGTTTAAGTAAAAGAAAACATAAATAATTATAATAAACCTTAGTACTTATGTCTTGAGGAGGAAATAAACAGTTATACAATAAAAAAAAATCAGGTGTATATGAAGTATGCGTAGACTCACGTGTGTTCTGGAGGGGGGTCTCCTTGGTCTGTCCCTCCACCTGCGTGTACTCCTCTCCGCCGGGGGGCGCGGGGGGCTGCCCGCCGCTCCTACATACACAACACCAATACTGTTAACGACACAGAGAAGAGTTATGATAAAGTGATAGTGATAGTGAAGACAAAGAGTATGTCCAGTGGTGATGTTCCAGCAAGGAAAGTAGGTCGGAGAAATGCTGGCCAATCACAAAAGTAAGCCACTACATAGCTACACGATGTCGTGCTTAACGGTTAGCCTTTCGTTTATCGACTCGGCTTTGGCGGTTTCAATAGATTCATTCAAGTTCTGGTCCGCTGTGTTATGCGTTCTGTGGTGCTAGAGTTCTATCTCTAAAGGTCTGGTGAGAGTCGCATACAACTGGATGCGATTTGCTCAAGACTGATCATTGTGGAGATCATTAGGGGAGGTCAATACATCACTGCCAGCAGTGGCAGTTGTAAGGCTGAAATAATGATCCCGGCTCAGATGATTGGAATCATCTCAGCCTCACTTGTTTGATTTTGGTAGGGGCAATGGTATTTACTTAAGCATGACGAAACTCATTGTTGTAAAAGTAGTAATAACTGGAAAAACTAATCCCTAAGATACAGGTGGTTAATTTTACCTAGTTTGGGGATTAGCGCTCCAAAAAACAAGTGTCCTACTATGAGCAAATAAAGAATTTGAATTTGAATTTGTCCTCCTCTGCAACCCCACTTTCGCCGTTCCTGGAGTTAGTTACGAGCAGCGTGAAGCCTGCGTGCAAGCTACAGCACTGACTTGTAAGTGACGAGCGCGGCCTGCTCCTCGCGCGTGGGCAGCTTGAAGGGCAGCGGCAGCGTCAGCGCCCAGCGCTCCAGCGCCGAGTTGTAGCGCAGCGCCACGCAGTACACGCCGTACATCAGCAGCATCAGCAGCGCTTCCGGCCTGCCATGTTACACACATAACATACAGTACCTGGATGACCGAGCTTTGCTCGGTATTTTTTTTTTTTATTGTTTTTTGGAAATTATATTTAAGTACGAATTACTAATAAAATGATGAAATTGACTTCGTGTTACTTAACAACGCCATCTGCTGTTGTGTCGTTAAAGCAATTAGTTGCTTACAAAAAATAGTATTATTATTCGCCAATAGATGTCAGGAAGAGTCATATTTTTCAGTTGAGACTACTCAAACGCCTCCTTTTTGTTATTTTTCTTCCAAGTTTATGTTTAAGTTGATTAGCGATAAAACACGAATAAAATGACATTTTCTAAAAATGATTCCTAGCTAGATCGATTTATCGCCCCCGAAACCCTCTGTATACAAAATTGTATGAAAATCGTTGGAGCCGATTCCGAGATTCCAATTATGTATATATTTATAAGAATTGCTCATTTAAAGATATAAGATAACTTATCGTCACGCCATTCCCCCGAAGAGGAATATGAAAGGGAGAAATTGCAAATAATATTATTGTGTAACAAGACAGTTCAATACAGGAAACGCGTCCTAAACTCTATCCTAGCCGCCTATTTTTACGCATGAGAAGTTATCTTGGCACTCCCATTCCTATGACTTTTCAAACGAAGGAGACAATGACCAGAAAATATATCACGCTAGAATATAATCTATTAAATCGAGAAATACAAATATGTCCTTTACTCCTGTAAAGATTTTAGATTTTCTCTTGTAAAATATGGCGCGGCGCGACACCGAGCGTCGTAGCGGGGTCGAATTCGTAGCACAAACCGTAGGGATGCCGTAGTAGTGCTACGTAGCAGTGTTCTACGACACCATAGGGCTTAGCGCTACGCAGATGACTACGTCAGAATTCATAAAATGAGTGCGTGAGTGTTGTGAAACTGACGAAGAATTTTTGCCAACATCTAGTTATCTTTCTGGTCTGTACTGTCGTTTCGAAGAACTTTCCACCCGAAAGTTGTTAAGATGATTGGATGTCGAATTTCGTATGTTTTATGTGTAAATAATCATGATCAATTTTATTTCCAACCCAATTACAAAAAAATTATATAATTTTTAAAATGTGTCTGTAGGGTCAACTGAGGCAAATGCGTCTGTGAACAATCTTTTACCAATTAGACGCTACCTACATTTTTTTTACTTCTAGTTACTATAATTCTGTACAAGATGGCGTTAGCTGCAAAATTTGTGAAGGGTTTGTCAGTAATTCTCGAAAGACGCAATTGCCTCACAGACGCATTTGCCCTATTTGCGAATAACATAAAATGTATAACAACAACCAAAACCACGATATCACGATACTATGAAGAGATCGCTCTTAGTGATAAGGCCGCCAGTTGTTAAACAGTTGTTACAGTTTAAGTTTTCCTGTTCTGTTGTTTTGGTGTTTCTGGCGTGAACAATAAAGTGTTTATCTATCTATGTATGTCTTCGATTGTTTGACGACCACTCTAGCTCCTTACCAAGACACGTATCCATTACAAATAGTGCAGAGCATGACGAGTATGGAGATGGCGTAGAAGAAGCAGTCGCGGCACAGCGGCCACCAGTTGAGGTGCGACACGGTGCCGGCGCAAAGCGCGCACACCGAGATCACGAACATTATGTTGAACACGGCCGAGCCGATCACGCCGGACACACCTGTGCGACATACATAACGTTAAGAACTGTTGTTGAGAATCTTAAGTTAGCCATTCCTTCACACAAAACCAAGTTTTATTCCTCCTCTTTTACATTTCAAGCAGTTATTTTGTGGAATGACCTACCTATCGACGTTAAGCGTGCCCCTTCGCTTGACGTTTTTAAGAGTCGTGTCAAGGCTCACTATCTTTCAAAACAATAGCCGTTTTGAAAGATAGTGAGATACTCGTATGTATGTCACAAAAGTCGCACTATGTATTTATTTATATATTAGTGACATTTATTTTTAAACATTTTAAAGTATTTATATTATATTTATTTCGTCTACTTATTAGTATTTATTTTGTGTATTTTTATCTTATTATTTTTTACGTCTTGTAAAATTATGTATTAGATTATTACTATTGTATTAGTACTAGAATTTTCTAGGCCTCAACTTATATAAATGTTCCTGTCCATTCAGGTTGCCTGGAAGAGATCGCTTTGAGCGATAAGGCCGCCCATTAAAAACTTAGTTAAGCCTTATTTAAGTACTATTGTAATTATTTTATGTTTTTAATAAAGAGTTGTTGTTGTTGTTGTTATGTAGTTTTTTTTTTATAACAAGCTCTTGAGTGCTTCTTACGTACTTCCAACGCACGCCCTGAGTACTGCATTGCTTCTGCAAAGTACTCGGGGGATCTATTTAATTAAGATTAAAATAGGTTAAAGATTTTAAGAGGTACTAAGGATGTGTCTACCCTAAAACTTGCGCTCATGTATTTGAATTGAAAAATACAATAGTTTAAGCAGCGCTAAGACGGGTACGAAGGGTTCACGTTCATGGGTTTCATTACGCGTCGGACGCCCGGAGCGGACATCTGCGCGTTTTAGTAAACCTCCGAGTTTTGGCGTAACCCCCTAGGATAATAGGATCTAATAGTGGTCTAATTTTAGAGATTTTATTTGCAGTCTTACTTTTGTGTTTATCCTAATAATTCAGCTACTTGGGTAGTTAGTTGAAAGTGTTACCGATATCGTCCTGAGCGCAGAAGACACCGATGACGACGGTGGCGAGCTCGGGCGCCGAGCTGCCCGCCGCCATGAACGTGGCGCCCGCCACGTCCGGCGCCAGCTGCAGCTCTGGAAGCAGACGGCGTGCTGTTACTAACAGTATCAATAAATACGGCGGCAAGGGTCTGTGACCGTAGGCCACTATAGCCGTACGACGTTCGATACAGCATTCGGACCACTAACTTACGGCGTGGTGTTCGCCCACGCCCGCCGCATCTGCGAGACCGCTGTTTTATTTCAAAACTAACGATGCCGCAGATTTTTGAGGTACAGGTGCCGCGGCAGGTGCTTCACGATCACGAACTGCCTGCAAAGCTCACGGGCGTCGGTCGCCAAGCACGAGGTTCCTTGATCGCAGCGCGCGGTAGCCGCAGTGGGTGCCGCGAGCAATCGCGCCCGTTCCGGATAAAATCACGTCGTGAGTTCTGACTCTACTTTCTCATACATTCATGAGAAACCTTGGGCTTCCCAAAAGTTAGTGAGAGTGGTATTAGTGGAACAGATGAACAACTTTTAGAACATGAGTTTGCTAAATTCGAGAATAAAATCAAGTCTTTATACAAAACGGTCATGGGATAATTTTTGTACCAGAATTCGTTTTGTTTTGCTCGTGCTCTAAAAGTTGTTCACTTTGACGAGTAGAACAATACCCCAGAAACTAAGCCTAGATCCTTCTAAAACATACATACATTACATATCGTCACGTATTTCCCCGAGGGAGCTGGCAGAAGTGTGTTGTATGACACTTCTGCCAGCTCCCTCGGGGAAATATCCACACTTCGCCGGACGATATTCAGTCCCAAATGTGACAGAAAGCGAGCCTGTCGCCTGTTGCCAAACACCGGGCTCCAGTCATTTAGCAGATGACATACAATACGCACATTGTTCACACAACGAACAATCGTCGTGCCGTCGGCTGGGTTTGAACCCGCTCCCTCGGGCTTGAGAGGCGGACCTTTTCCAACTAGGCTATCACCGCTTCCGAAACGTATTGTATACTAAGTGTACCTTCGCAGATGCGGTCGAGGCTGGAGACGAAGTACTCGTCGCAGACGATGGCGAGCCCGATGAACGTGAAGACAGCCACCAGCACGTGCAGCACCAGCCCACCGTGCGCGCGCGCGTACTGGCCCATCAGCGGCCGAGGGAACTGCGCGCAATACATACCAAAACATACTAGGGTCACGCTAAAAGATCGTTCAAATATATTTGCTAGCTAATCGGTTTTGAACGTAGAGCCTTATTTTACAAGCGTAAAAACCATGGTCATCGCGTTCCACCTTCCTGTGGCCAATTTACTCGCGTCATACGAGCTCACCGCGTTCCACCTTGCTTGGGTCAATTTACTGGCGTCATACGAGCTCATCACGTTCCACCTTGCTTGGGCCAATTTACTGGCGTCATACGAGCTCATCACGTTCCACCTTGCTTGGGCCAATTTACTGGCGTCATACGAGCTCATCACGTTCCACCTTGCTTGGTCTAGTTTACTCGCGTCATTTGAGCTCATCACGTTCCATCTAGCTTGGTCTAATTTACTCGCGTCATTTGAGCTCATCGCGTTCCACCTTGCTTGGGCTAGTTTACTGGCGTCATACGAGCTCATCGTGTTTCACCTTGCTTGGGCTAGTTTACTGGCGTCATACGAGCTCATCGTGTTTCACCTTGCTTGGGCCAGTTTACTAGAGTCATACGAGCTCATTGCGTTCCACCTTGCTTGAGCCGATTTTACTCGCGTCATACGAGCTCTACTGCTTGGTAAAATATAATTTTAAACCAAGCAGTTGTTTATGTACATTAAAAATGGGCAAATTAAATGATAAAATCGCAGTTTCAGCTACGAAAACAAAAACGTTTTTTATTTCATTCTGCTTATAAGCTTGCGTTTGGCCTCAATCTGGCCTGATGTTTAGCAACGATGCGGCCTACGATGGAGCACGCTTTGACTGTAAGAAACCGTAGAACAGTTAGAAGTAACATCTGACCTGCTCAATGGCTGGCGGCGTGCAGTTCTCCCGGAGCGGGTGCACGGTCGGCACGGAGGACTTGGCCAGCAGTTTCTTCTCGTCGTCGCGAAGCATCGTCATCTCTTCCTCCTGCAAAGTTGTAAACAATGATGTCATCTGATTTCATCCACATTAGGTAGTGGACCTACCAAAAAACCATAACTACGCTTAAGCAAGTATTATAACATAAGTAAACCCTACCTCACTTGCTACATTTAGGGGTCCCTCGGAGCTCTGAATTTCTATACAAATGCGCTTGTCGAATTTTTTGAAAACTATTCGTCAGATTGTGATAAAATTATGCATATGCAATTAAATGGGGTATATTTCCTTTACTCTTGGTTTTTTTAAAACGTCCTCAAAATATTAAAATATCAGCACTTTTAAGGGTTCAGTTTGGACTGATTTATTAATAGATAGACAAAGTGAATCGAAAATTCCTTCACCTAGAGAGGCTGCCTACATTATTAGCTTTTAAATTAATCCACAATACATGGTAAATTCTTTTTGTAACACATGATAAAACAAGTACAAAACTCTTAAAAAATGATAGAAATTGCAATTTGTCACTCTATGTAGATAACTTTAGTTAGAAGATCATTAGATTTGCTCTCTTCCCTTGTCATCTTTCTTTAGCTCGATAAAATGGCATTAGAAAACCTTTATCCATTGCGAAGTTAGCCTAAAGTGCGTAGGAGCCTTAACACGAGACGTAATCCGATTGTTTCATAACAAAATTAGGCCTGATTAGCATTACATTAAGCCTAAGCCAGCTCTTCTAAGCTTACAGCGTGATTATGATAACTGTAAAATAATAATAATAATAATAAATTCGGGACACTACCACACACGGGCGCCTGACCCTAAACTAAGCAAAGCTTGTACTATGGCTGCCAGAGACTGAGATACATACTTAGATATTTTTAAATACATACTTAAATACATATTAACACCCAGACATAGAACAAACACAAATGTTCATCACATAAATGTTTGCTCTAGGTGGGAATCGAACCCACGCCCCCACGCTCAGAAGGCAGGTTCACTACCAACTGAGCCACCGAGGCAGTCAAATAAATGGATACTGCGAACATTCGATTGCGGGCCATAGTAACGTAAGAAAACGCGATGTAAAACATGTCCCTGACCTTGAAATGTGAACCCGATACAGTGTTATGTAAATACGGTGGAATTTCTAATGACAAACTACGTTACGGCGCCTAAGTACCAACCAATAACATCGAGGGAACGTGTAATCAAAATTTGTCATTGAACGTTTGACTTTACGAGCAGATACATGTGCGACTGTGGTCAGTAGCGAATGCAGGATTTTGGTTTGGTTCCGGCTTGAGCCAGAGGGTACTTATGCTTTTATTTCAATCAAGGTAGACACTAGTAGATGACAGTGGACACTAGTACAAGGTAGAGAAGCACATTGGTCTAAGAACCCCAAAGAAAAATAGTGGTTGTGGAGAGAATGGTCTAAGAAAGGTCGTCCCCTGGACACGCTACTGCCTGTGTTAACATTTTAATGTTTCGGCCTTTTTTGCCTGTTTTATGACCTATTTACTCAAAACAATAAACAATACCATACCTCTCTCCTTGGACATTCAAAAATAACATAGAACTTCCTCTCTCTGAAGTGTCTTCGTAAGTTCTGCGCAACATGAAATGGATATTGGTAACTATGAAGAATCCACAACATTTCCATATAAAGAGGTTCCTTATTTATATATAAGAATTAGGAAGATTGACGTAGACCATCGGGGGTTTCTAATAGTCATTATTACTTAGAAAAAAGGCGATAATAATTACGAAGAAAATAAGATATATACGTATTATACGTATACTGGTTAAGTTGGATTGAATTATTATAGACTGTTCTAGTTCTGATATTATTTGGACCCTACTACCACGTGGGGTACATAGTGGGGAAAATAGAGATATAGATGTATTCAGAGGCTCTAGGCTGTGCAGCTGCCCGATTCTCTTTCCTCGAAAATTACAAGTTAAATTAAGATGATAAGTATAAGGCCTTCTCCGAACTTCATCTCTCTTGCCACGATCTCTGTTCACGACAGTATTTTTTTTTTTCGTTTTACCGCCCCAAATATCCGGCTGCACTCACTTTTAGACCCGAGTCTAGCGGACTTAGGCCTTAATTACACATTAACGAGGTAAAAGTGCGGCACACGTCTCATTCGTAGTTTTTGTTTGAACTTTGACGCCACATCGTGTACCGTCTTACGTCAGTTCTGTGAAATTTAGGTCTAGGGGAGTATAATTACGCTTCAAGCTGAATTCTATCTACATAGGTTTTTCTGTTTCTATCTACATTTATGTCTATTATATGTTTCCGTACCTCTTTATACCCGGCGTCCTTTTGCGTCTTCTTGTCCACCGGTTCTTCTTCCTCGCCTGCGAGTCCTTTCATTTTCTTTTTATCTCCTTCCGTGGAAGAGTCTTCCTCGCTCTTAACTTCATCAATCGGAGTCGATTTTGGTTCTTCTGTTGCAAAAAAATGTGAAAA
This sequence comes from Peribatodes rhomboidaria, assembly GCA_911728515.1. Taxonomy (NCBI): domain Eukaryota; kingdom Metazoa; phylum Arthropoda; class Insecta; order Lepidoptera; family Geometridae; genus Peribatodes; species Peribatodes rhomboidaria. The sequence goes on from OU452190.1 coordinate 9,935,931, forward strand.
GGCCATGTTATATAATAATAATGTAAATAACGCGGAACGGATAGAAAATGATGTACAGAAAAGTAAAGTTTACAAAGAATCCGTTTTGCGATCGCCGACCGTTGAATGGCTGCAGTTCGGTAGCACGACGAAATTATACATGAGGTGTCGCATTTGTATAATTTTTCGGAAGGAGCGGAGAAATAGAGTCTTTCAGAAGTCATATTGACTTTAACCTTCACAGGGATAAGGCAGCCAGTTAGACAATTATTAGGCTATATTAATAAATTAATATACTCGTAGGTTGGAGCGGTTTTCACCCGCACCCGTCACTTGTTTATTTCAAAACTCATGGCACCGCAGACTTTTGCGGTCCAGCAGTTGCAGCGGGCGCGTCACTTCTCGCCCACACCTCAAACAGACCACTCTCTCGAATGACCGCAAAGCTACCGTGCGATGGTCGCCAAGCACGCGCCTGGTCGCTATACGCGCGGTTGCCGAGAGCAGCCACGCCCGCTGCGAGTGAAAATCACGTCGTGGGTTCAGATTCAACATTTTACACGCCTACCTATATTCCGGCACGCTTGGGATTCATGGGAAGCCGCAGGCCCACAACCGCGGCGGGCGCGACTTAAAATCGCTCTGTGAGTTCCTAGCCTAAGGCTGTCAGTCAGACAATAAGACAGAACGCACCCATACAGAGACAACGAAGCAGTCAGTTAAACATTAAAACAGAACGTACCCATCGGTGCCTCCTCAGTCTTCTCACCCAGCGTGCTCTCGGCATCAGCCGGCGTAACCTTGTCCAGGTCGGCAGCAGGGTCGACGGAAGCGCTGAACACTGCTTGGAACACGGAGTATGCTATGAAGAACACGGAGACGGTCAGCCACCGGTGCCGGCGCGGCCGCCTCATCCTCTAGAATAGAATAAACCGAATATTTGATCAAGCGAAGGGAAGTTCAGAGTCTACGGGCACTAATCGGCGTATGCACATATGTTTGTTTAGCGATAGCTTGCTAACCGTTGACTTGATATTCGTGTTATCTTGTAGGCATGGACGTAGAAAAGTGTAAGCTGCTAATTCATGTACATAAATGAATTTTTTTTTTTTGAGGTTGTGATGATTCCCGTATACGTACGTACGTCCCTTACGTGGGGACGTAAAGTTGCAGTTCGGAGCGAATAACTAGTAAGTACAAAGAACATGAGCACGGGCATGGTGGTATTTTAACAAAAAGACTTTTCTCGCCGTACATAAGGAAAATAGCGAAGATTTTCCTGTGTTTAAGATTTTTCTTCGATTCACCTTGGATTGTCATTGAAGCATTTGGATTTTCATGACCTTGACAGTATTAAATTGGAGACAGCGACATTTTACTTTTCAAAAAGTTTACTTGGTTCTACGCGTAGCATATTATTATACCATGGTTCTATTCTGGTCATCATCATTGTCAGCCGTAATCGCCCAGTGCTTGGCATTAGCTCCTGTAGAGTATATTCGGAAAGTCAACTTTTGTGGCGAAACGAACGTCTAAAGCCCGTGCCAGACTATGGCCAGGAACGCCAGCGAAAGTGTATTGGCTTTTTGACCAATAGGAACGGTGGCGGCGTTTCGGCACTTTCGCGGGCGTTCGCGGCCATAGTCTGGTGCCTACGAACTCAAAAGAAGATAAATGTTCGTCAAACCAAATAAAGCCCCTCATTTCTTTTTTCGAAAAGACTCTAGCGTAATTTCTGTTAAAAAATACGTACTCGTAGTTCGTAGTCGATGAAATTAAGAGGTGTAATGCGTTTCCTGTTACGCCCGATAAGGACACTGTCCCATTTTTCATACAGTTTTCTACCGAATACCCGCCACGATTTTTAACAAAAGTTATGCTTATTACATAATGATTAAGTTATGGTTATGGTTAAGTTATCTTTCTGCACAGACCAAGCACGGCAATTCGAAACGTAGCTACGATTATTTATAAAAGTACTCAGCGATAGCATCACGTTTGCTCTACATTCTTGGCATTTCAGTCTTATTCCTCGCTGTAGAAAAATGTCCCATTACTCCCATTACTGCTTGCGTTTAGCCTAGCCTTTGGGGTACGGCCAAATATGCGCGTCGCCGCGTTGGCGACGCGAGAAGCGAGAAGCGGGGAGCAAAATACATACCTACCATGACATAAATTAATATAATAAAAAGGTGTTTATTACCAAAACTAAAAATTAAAACAAATACAACTAATAACTTACCAAAAATAAATTAGTAATAACAATTTTAGTTTGGTAATTGGAATATTGTCTGCAATGTACTACGGAGGCCGGCCAGCCTACGCAGAGCTGGTTTTTAGAGTATCCCAATGCTCGAACTGAGATGTTAGTCGAGTATAACCAGAAGCTGGGCGCCCATGGATATTATTGCGCGGTGACACGATTCGCGGTCGCGCAGCATCGACAACAAATAACCATCATGGGAATGAGATGTCATGGTAGGCCCGCTGGCTGGTTTGCACAATAAGAGTTTCTCGAATACGTGCATGGTAGAACGTCGAGAAAGAATATTCTCGCCGTCTAAATGAAAGTTACAAGTTTGGCTACTCAAATGCAACTGTTGCTTCCAAAACTATCTTGTAGGTACCTAAACGATCCATGTTGTGTTCACATAGACGTGAAATTAAGCATCTTAAGAACACGAACAGTGTTTGCGGCGGACGTTCTCGTTTCTCGCATCGCTGACGCGTAGCTTTGGCCGAATCTTCGAAATTTATGTCATGTACTAAATATTTAATGATATTTCGCCAATAAAATTATTATTTTATGAGCGAGTGCATAAAAACAGACGTGTAAATAGCTTTATAGGGTGGCAATTACGAATGTTCAAGATTATGACGACCACAATCGTAAAGGTTTTTTTTGTGATTTCTTTGGGGGAAGTGTACATGTATTAGCTTAAAAAACGCTTGTTTACGGTATAGTAATTTTGTATGAATTTAACATGTAAACATCGTATGGTTTTCCTGCCTATTTATTGAGAAAAAAGTACTTCGGTGTATTCGTTATAAGTTTTAATTTAACAAAATGCTTTTGGCAAAAATAATTTAATAGTAGGATTTTAAAGTAAGATTGCTTGCGTCACTGTTTAATAAAAGAGTTAGGTAATATTTGCTACGCCGAATTTCTAAATTACGTTTTTCCCCTCGACAAGCATAGAAAGACCTCCAACACAAGGCGACACTGATAAACCGACCTTTTCGAATGATAAGTCCCTCTGATAACTTTGCGAATCCTTACAATGAAATCGAAAATATTTCTCTACGTTCATACAACAGAGCGCCATGCAATTCGAAACTCTATTTTCTTTTGGTTACGGTACAAAATTATACTAAAAAAATATTCCGCTAGGTTTCTGCAACAGTCGTGCAATTTGGGACTCTATGTTTACTGCGTTACGTTACATTATATTACCGAATGTATTTCGCTAGGTTTTTGCAAACAGTCGTGTAAATTGGAACTTTATGTGTATGGTTTTAGGGTACAGCATTTTGTTGGCGGGTTGAATTTGTTTGAATGAAAAGGTCCCTAGGGAGCAATCAGCTCTCTGTGTATAGTACACTTGCAGCCAAAATATTGTGTATATCTACAATAATTAATGAACTAAATTGAATATATTAAGGTAGTATTAGTAAATTGTACATAGTACCTACATGGTAAGTAACATACTTACAATGTACAATACTATCAGAAACAAACAAACAGACATAAATACCATTTTTAACACCCGACGTAAGAACGACGGGTTGTTATAAGTTTGACGTATCTGTATGTATGTGTGCGTATGTCTGTGTATGTGTGTGTTTGTGTGTGTGTGTGTGGTATCGTAGGTCCCCGGATAAACCGATTTTGATTTTGTTTTTTTCTTGTTTGAAAGGTGAATTAGTCGGGAGTGTTCTTAGCTTTCTTCGTTTCTTTGATGAAAATCGGTGTTGATGTAAAATCAATGTCAGGGTTTTTTTTAAATCTAATGTATACTTGTATTAGTAGGTATTTGTGAAGCTTTTAAGTGAGTAAAAAAAGTAAAGTCGGAATCCTTTCTGACTTTACATGTACTTGACATGAACTGCACTAAGTGCTTTCGTAGAATGTAGAGTAAAATTCGTTTGAGCGCCGCTTTCAAAAACATTTTTGTAAAACGCGGCGGTGCGGCGCGCCACAGACCACTGCTCAACAACATCCCCTGAAACGGCGAGGGTGTTTACCCTGCGGTATTCCACGGGACACCCTGCAGTTTTTTCTCCTTACAATTTATAACATGCTAGCTGCACCTCGCGATGTTAAATCTGCGGTTAAAAAGTAGCCTATGTGTTAAGCGATGATAGCCTAGTTGGAGAAGGCCCACCTTTCAAGCCAGAGGGAGCGGGTTCAAACCCAGCCGACGGCACGCACCAATTTATTCATTACTAGCTGCGCTCAGCAGTTTCAACCACGGTTAAATAATATCCTATGTGCTATTCTAGACTATAATCTATCTCTGTGCCAAATTTCATCCAGATCTGTTCAGCCGTTCTGGCGTGAAAGAGTAACAAACGTCCATCCATCCATCCATCCATTCTTACAAACTTTCGCGTTTATAATATTAGTAGGATGTGAACATATTATATGCGTATTGTGTGTCATCTGCTACGTAACGTATGGCGACCTGTCATATTTGGGACTGAATATCGCCCGGCGAAGTGTGGGTGTTGTATTACACCTATGCCAGCCCTCTCGGGGGAAGAGCGTGACGAAATGTTATATGTTAACGGGTAAGTGTAAGCTTTTCAACATATTCAGTCCATATATCCAGTAGTAAACACATACACAAAAGATTCTCGCCTTTGTCGATTCTCTAATATCAACTATCGAAACGTCTATGCTTAAGTTTCGGCAAAACATTTTCGCATATCCGGCTGTCTTCCTCTACAGGTACAATCTCTCGACCTAGACAGTAGTAGTAGAGTAGGACCGACGCCAGCCGCAAGGTCTACAGCTCAAAGAGACACTGGTAATATACCTATAGTAGGATAGAAATTGATAGAATCCCAGCTGCGTGCCGCGGTATTCACCCGCTGATTCAAGCACTGCGTTTAGGCTCCAATGTCCCTTGACGATTCCAGAACCCTCCGTCTAGCTATAAAGCAGACAACCGCGGGGGATTTAGTGGATAGAAAAATCGATTATAACCTGGCTACACCCCTGAACCCACCAACCGAAGATTCCATTCTCATCATCGAAAAGCCAGGGAGAGTAGCTAAACAAATACTAACTTAATTGCTGCGTAATACAGCAGACATTTGTAATGCAAAGAAGCTAGTTAAATATTGTAAAATTAATTTCCATTTAACACACACAAGCAAGCTTGACCTTTAAAATGCAGGAAGCCTCTTTACGTTAGTATTGATCGCGCCTTCCTCTACGTGTGTGAGTGACCAACACAACTTGAGCTCCCAAATCGGAAGGCACTCCCTATTACAACCTGCTTACGTCGGGAGGGGAGGGGGAGGAGGGGGAGGTCTCGTTACGTCAGCCAGAAGCTGGGATACTGTGTCAAGCTGGTGTCAGCGGATATAAATACTGCCTGTGAAATGAAATCGCATGATACAAAGTGTTCTAATAATCCCCTGTGAAGACGTTCGTGTTGCGAGAAACAAGTTGTGTGGGTATTTTCTTCTAATTCTGAAAGAATGTCTATAGCTTCTCTACAAATTTTGTCTAAATAGACCTTTCCATCCTGACATGGGCTGGAAGGGATCGCTTTCGGTGGTAAGACCGCCATTCGTTAAGGCGAAAACAGACGCAGCTAAACACTCCAAGAACACCAGAGGAGCGTGAACGGTTTTTTTGTCTCTGACGAAAATTTCTCGACGTGATTTTTCGCCTTAAGTCTGGAAGTGGTATTTTATTTTATTCGAAAAACATACAGACAAACATACATTATAAACCAAGATTACTAATAAATCAATACATCACTATTTTTAAGCGCAAAATAGTTGTGGGTAGAACAAAAGGAAAATAGTTCAAATGCATATTATCTAATGTGGCTTATCACGCATTTTAATTATTACTTCGATAAACTATTCAACTATTTAGTTAGTAGTCGCGATAAGACAGGATAATTATGTATGTGTACTAATTTTGATAAAGTTTTGTTAAGTATAAATGTTAACGCTACTGTCAATAATTTGATTAATAGTAAACAGTATCTGTCAAATATGACATTACATTATTATGTATCTTAATATATATAAATCTCGTGTCACAATGTTTGTCCTCAATGAACTCCTAAACCACTTAATCGATTATAATAAAATTCGCACACCATGTGCAGTTCGATCCAACTTGAGAGATAGGATAGCTCAAAACGCGAACGAAGTCGCGGGGTGACAGCTAGTATTATTATATAAAGAAGATTATTCTGTAGAGGAAAAAGATTTAGAGTAAACTGGGGTAAATGCGTCTGGGGCAATTGCGTCTTTCGTAATTTACTGACAAACCCTTCCAAAATAGGCGCCACCTACTTCTTCTTATTTGTGAAGGGCTTGTCAGTAATTCTCGAAAGACGCAATTGCCCCACAGACGCATTTGCCCCAGTTGGCCCTAAGTAAGTATTTTGGCATTGACTTCCACATTCAGATGGATGGGCACATATTTTAGCCTCGGAAGCTCTGAATTTTCCACATAAATGCGTTTTTCGATCTTCTTGGAAACTATTGATGAAAATTGGCATGTAGGTATATTGGTATGTTTGTTTATTATTGTATTTAAATATGCCACCGACCGTTTGTCATATTTCGTTCTGTCCTGTCCATCCAAAGGTTGCCTGGAAGAAATCGCTTTAGGCGATAAGGCCGCCCTTGTACTGCCGAATGATATTTTATTGTTTAATATTTTCTTTATGTTTGATATAAGTACTTTGTATTTTTGGTGTGCAATAAAGATGTATTGTATTGTATTGTATTGTATTGTATTGTATTGTATTGTATTGTATTGTAGGTACAATTAAATAAACTGAATGGAATGGAATAAATTGGCTGAATGGTTTTAAATAAAAAACGTTCCCTAGAGAAAATAGAGCTATGAAAAATATCCGCATTTGTAAGGGGTCACGTTGGACTGAATAATTTAATAGATAAACAAAGTGAATCAAAAATCCCTTTCTTTAACGATGTCACTTACATCATTAGCTTTTAAATGAATCCAAAGTACCTACAAGGAAAACTCCTAGTTCATTTTTTATTTTTTCATTTATTTTTTAGGTAGGTACATTTAGACCACACGTCTATGTCGGCCCCATCGTAACCTTACATATTTTTACACTAAACTAAACAAGAATCACATTTATAATTCATTTTCAAATTAACCAAGTAGGTAGACCGGTAGAGCTGGGATTATTTAAGGCCCGGAAAAAAGTATTCACCAGACCTTTAATCATTCCAGCTCCCTTAGAACTAGGCTCAGACAAAATACCGTAGATTACCGCCACATAGTACTCACTCACTTCAAGTTCGGCAAAAATCCTAGTTATTAAGGAACTAGCTGTGACCCGCGGTTTCACCCGCGTCCCACAGGAACCGTTATTCTTTTCGGGATAATATCTTATTTTTTTCTTTCATAAGATCCTTCTCCTGGCAATAATAGACATAACAAAAAAAATAGCGAAAATGTTCCATCTGTTCACGCGTGATTCGATGACCAAGGGAAATAGTGATTCATTTTTGTATATAGAGATTATTAGACAAGTGCGAAGGTCATAAAAATTGATTGAAATTACAATTTGTAACTGTAGATAACTTTAGAGGCTCTTAGTACCTTGACTTGCTCTAATCGCTTGTCGTCTTCTTCTAGACAACATAGCAGCTAAATAAGAATCATTAAATCGATTCACAATTGGCGGAGTATTTGGGTAACATACGAGTACATAAAAAAACAGTCGAATTGAGAACCTCCTCCTTTTCGGAAGTTCTACATAAAAACACAGGAATTCTACTTACCTTTTGGGGTTCATTCGGTTAGACTGTAAATTTCAACACTGCGCACTGGTACTGGGTTGGTACAACTATTAATATAATCGTATAGTTTGTGTTAACCGTCACCAGTGGTGGCATTTTGTCGGTGGTCGTTAGGACAAAAAATAATTGTATGTCCTAACATACATGTCCATACATAACCCCACTGGCGACAGTTGGGACAAAAATTAAAACTAGTGCTAACGACCACCATTAGTGGTCGTTTTGGTGGTGGTCGTTGGGAGCAAGCCTAAAACCTTTAGCCAATGCGGAATTAGTCTTAAGTGTTCGTAAGAGCCTTAACTTTTTTTTTTTTTTTTTTTTTTTTTTATGTACAATAAGTCGGCGTTTGACCACCAACTCACCTGATGTTAAGCGACGTTGTGGTCTAAGATGGAGCACGACGACCTATAAGGTACTTATTCACTCTAGCCTTGAAGTTTACTAGAGTGAAGAAGTACAAAGACGGCAGTTGAGTGAGGCGCTACAAGTGCGCTACTGCTCAGACCCGTCTTCGGAACGGTTACACCGGACTACATCCCGAAACACGACTAGGTCATTTCACGGCATGGCTTGGTCCGGTGGGTGGTAACTAGCCCCGGCCGAAGCCTCCCACCAGAGTTTGCTACCCGGTTAGCACTACCCGGTTAGTAACTAACGAAAGACCGTCATTAAATTAAATATGCACCTATAGGTATAATATGTGTATATCTACACATATACATACACTTTTTACTATATTTTATTTGTTTACTATTGCATTTATGTATGCCACTGACCGTTGTTCATATTTCGTTCTGTCCTGTCCATACAAAGGTTGCCTGGGAGAAATCGCTTTAGGCGATAAAATTCGTTACGCGCGTCGTCTCTGAAAGGTCGGGGAGGGGAGCATAAACAGAAGAAACGTCGTTACAAAACAGTTGTAGGATGGAATAGGCACGTTGCTGACAGTCATAGGGCGGCTAGGGTTGACTTTCAAGATTGGTTGATGTGTGGTAGTCCAAAGACCGGTGATATTTATCAAAAAATGTGTGAGAGTAGAAAAGTATTCAAATCGTGTCTAAAATGGTGTCAAAACCATCAAGAACAAATAAAAATGGATATACTTGCCTCTAGACATCGCGATAAAGATTTCAGTGGTTTTTGGAAGAACACTAATCGTTTGAAGAGTCAGCCTGGTCTCCCTTTGAGTGTGGATGGTAGTAGTTATTTAAAATGCATTGCTGATAAATTTAAAAATCATTTTATTGTTAAGTCGCCTCTAGGGCCGTCAACAAGGTAGGGGTGAGAGTGAAGGCTCTGCTAGCGGCGAACATGTTAAGACCAGAGTCACAGCCAGGGATGTAGTCAAGGCGATAAAATCAATATCAAAGGGTAAATCTCCTGGTCATGATGGGTTAAGCATAGAGCATATACAGCATGCAGGGCCTCACATAGGCAGAGTATTGGCTATGTTGTATAATTTCTGCATAGCACACTCTTATCTTCCTGCCGACTTGATGAGGACGAATGTTGTACCAATTGTAAAGAACAAATCAGGTGACTTATCAGATATTTCAAACTATCGGCCTATTTCATTAGCAACAATTATTGCAAAAATATTTGATAGCATTCTAAACTCGCAATTAAATAAATACATAAAATTGCACGACAATCAGTTTGGTTTCAGGCCGGGACTGTCTACGGAAAGTGCTATATTGTGTTTGAAGAGTGCTGTCAAATATTACACAGAGAGGAAAACACCTGTTTATGCTTGCTTTCTCGACCTTTCAAAGGCATTTGACCTGGTTTCCTATGATATCCTTTGGGAGAAGATGAGGGCACTACATGTACCTCACGAACTCATCAACGTCTTCAGATATTGGTATGGGAACCAGCTCAACAATGTAAAGTGGGCGGGAATGTTATCAGACCCATACAGGTTGGAGTGCGGGGTGAGGCAGGGGGGCTTAAGCTCTCCTGTCATTTTTAACCTGTACATAAATGGACTAATCGAGGCGCTTAGTGAGCAACATATCGGTTGTCACATTGATGGCGTCTGTTTTAATAACATTAGCTACGCGGACGATATGGTGCTACTAAGCGCCTCGGTTTGTGGAGTTAGAAAGCTGCTGAATATTTGTGAAAGCTATGCTGTGGATCACGGACTTCAGTATAATGTCAAAAAAAGTCAGTGTATGGTCTTCCAGGGTGGACTTAGAAGAGTGACAGACGTCCCACCCATGAAGCTATATGGTTCACCATTACAACAGGTACAGGAATTTAAATATCTGGGTCATCTAGTTACACCCACCCTGAAAGATGATGCTGACATTGAGCGGGAGAGGAGGGCGCTAGCGGTCAGAGCCAATATGGTGATCCGCAGGTTTGCACGGTGCTCAACAGAAGTAAAGATAACTCTTTTTCGATCATACTGCACCTCTTTCTACACGTGCAGCCTGTGGGCTAATTATACTCGAAAAACGTATAGCGCCCTTCGTGTCCAGTTCAATAACGCGTTCAGGATGCTGTTCGCGCTCCCCCGCTACTGTAGTGCATCTACAATGTTTGCGGAGGCACGCGTTGATTGCTTCTATGCAACGATGCGCAAAAGATGCGGCTCGCTGGTGCGGCGAGTGCGGGGGAGCGCGAACAGCATGCTGGCCGTGCTCGCGGATAGGCTGGACTGTCCCTACATAGCTCACTGTTGTGAAATGCATGTTGTGCACAGAGACTAAGCCGAATAGGTAGTAAAAATTTTATTATTATTTAATTAAGATTTTTATTATTATAATATTTTAATTCTGACATTTTTACTATAATTTGATTTGACTTAATTTATAAATTGTATGTGTAATGTGACTTATTGTAATTTTAATTGTATGGACTTATTTTGTTACCAATATGAATATGATATTTGAAATAAATGAATTTGATAAAGCCGCCCTTGTACTCCCGAATGATATTTTATTTTAATATTTACTTTGTTTGTTTTACTTTGTATTTTTGGTGTGCTATAAAGATGTAATGTTTTGTAAATGTAGGATTCTAGAACTAGGTAGAATGAGACCTAGATTTTCGGATCAAAATAAGTCTATACCTAAAATGCAGACTTTACATACAAAGTTTCCGTGAGTTAGAATGGAAACCCGCCAACATCGTGGACCAATTTGGAACTTTCAAAACGAGGCCACGACCAAAGTAGGTATACCTAAGTTCGGTATAAGTTCTCGTAGTGTCGTAGTTCCTTGATTCTTGTAGAATTAACTTGGAAGTAATTTTGAAAACTGTTGGAAATCGATTAGAAATTTCTACGTCTACGCCCTACATCTCTTTAATGGGTAAAAACCAAAATTTTGACGGATTTGCCCAATCAATAATTTCATAAATTCTTTTCTTAAAAACTATGCCCGATAGAATTTTGCAACAAATCGAGTTAAAGGTATCGAATTAAATGGTAATTAGCCTAGCAAGTATTTAAATCAAAAGTACATAATTATGCCTACTCTATAGCGAAATAAGTAAATTAAATATTTTTGTTACAAACGGGAACAAAATTTGAAAAAAAAAATTGCCGTAAAAATTTTGTACAGTGAACTTTGAGGATATTTTTGAACAAGTTCTGTGTTACTTATATCAATATGAAATCAATATCGAATCCTACAGCAATATTGCTTGACAACCTTTTCATATCAGACGGATAAGAAAAGGTTTAGTGGATATAATAGTAACCACAATTGTACTAATTTACTGTTTTTATAATATTTTGTGATTTTTAAACAAGATACAGCATTTGTTTATGTGTTGTCTTTTATCAAAGATCCTTGTGGAATGTAAACTTTATACCATTTTAACTGTATACTACCATTTTGTGTCACTATGGTGTCACCGTAGCGTAAATTGCTGTGCAACTTTTGTGTCACTGTTGTGTCATTTTCGTCAGTCAGTCAAGTCAGTATTTTGGACTCTACCAAAATACTGACTTTCTTTCTTCTAACATATTCAGTCAATAACATCCTCACATGCATGGTGTAATATACCAGGTATGGTGTAGTATGCTCTGCCAGGTATAGCATTCCCGTCACGTGGGTAACACGTTGTGACGTCAGTTGATGCTTCTTCTTCTTTAATCGTTCCCTCATTACTGAGGATCGTGGTCACTGGACCCCTTTAAGCGGGCAATCTGCCTCCATCGATTCCGGTCCAAAGTTGCCATCACCACCTACTGGAATTTGCTTGAAGACGTAGCTTCTTTCACTTGGTCAGACCATCGTGTTGGCAGTTGATGCTTAAGCAAGACCAAAATAACTCATTTACAAATAGTTCGATAAGGATGGATGACGATGACGAGTGACGTCATTACGTGTTTGTTCCCGGAATACTAGACCTGTTTTTTGTGGATCATGCTGACATGTAGCTTCTGTTCTAGAAGATGTACTGTAAAAATTGGGTAAGTATATCAGCCATGTGAGGACGCGCAATCAGTAACCAGCCAGCAACATTATGTATACCTAATGTGTATATTGTATAGTGTTTATTATTTATAATTTATTATTATTAACAGCAATTGGTCGCCTTAGCTGAAATCGGCATGGACTGTATCATTTATTCAATAGTTCTCATACGTCGTATGTGTACGCAGTTAACAACATTACTCTTATCCATGGCTATCTTCCTTCCTCTCTATGCTCTGCGCTGGTCTGATAAGCTCGCTCGATTGTCCTATATTTAAATCCAAATTAATTACACTTACAAGTTTAGATTGAATAAATAATAATTGACATTAAATTCGTACGAACAATGAAATCAGTGTTTCTTTTTGTGGCGTAGTCAGACAAACCACCATTCATTATTTAGGTAACCTTCCCTGCCACAAATGTATTAGCACTTTATAAGGTAGATATCTCAGATCAATCTAAAGGAAAAGATGGAACACTGCGTTATATCTCGCTGAAGCCGTTCCGAAGAAGGGTCTGAGCAGTGGCGCACTTGTAGCGTCTCACTCAACTGCCGTCTTTGTACTTCTTCACTCTACAAAACTTCGAGGCTTGAGTGAATAAGTACCTTATAGGTCGTCGTGCTCTATCTTAGACCACAACGTTGCTTAATATCAGGCGAGTTGGTGGTCAAACGCCGACTTATTGTCCATAAAAAAAAGCCACTTCTTTTTAAACGTGTGCGCGTGGTAATGTTGCTATGAAAAACATTTACAATTGCATGAAAACTAATATTAATTCCCTACGTTAGCCATTTCCGTTCCAATAAACAACCTTAGTAGATTTAATATTCTAAAACTGCACATATTTGTAAGAGATTAATGTTACGGCTTTTTCAAAATTGACTTGTAAAAAAACTGCACAGTTTTTAACAAGAAAAACTGCCGCTTCATGCAGGATGCTGATTGTTGTCGCAGCCTGCATCGCGACTGGCAACGACGTGCAGGATTTTAGGCAGGATGGTGTGTGAGCTACATTGCTTTGAATCAATGCTTTGAATGAGGATCTATGAATGGACGGTAACACTTAACGTAATTAATGCGCATAGTCCTACTCGCCGACACAGGTTTCGTTCACAAAAAGTCAAAATGATTTTATTCAATTTCTGTATCAAAGATACACTTATTAACGTCAAAGTTTTTTAATAGACTCGACCGCCTTGTTCGGATAAAGAGCCTCTACTCAGAAGAACAGGCAAGAAACTGAGGGGCATTATATTTTCAAAGAATAAATAAATTACAGTCTTACAAATTTTGGCTTACAACTAGGTAATATCTATACATACTAGTGGCTACTTGGCGGAAGTGGAAGTCTCCAGACATCTTTGTCTTTAATTCTTAGCCTAATAATACCCTCTTTTCATTAATGTAGTTTTTACATGTGATTTGAATTTTCACTCAACACAGTGTTGACGACTGGGAAAGTAATTCCCATATATGGTTTATTATACCAGTACCTGGATGACCGAGCTTTGCTCGGTATAATTGATTTTAGTCTAACCTCAAAGCAAACACTCATTGACTTCGTGTTACTTAACAACGCAATCTGCTGTTGTGTCGTTAAAGCAATTAGTTGCTCACAAAAAATAGTTTTATTATTCGCCAATAGATGTCAGGAAGAGTCATATTTTTCAGTTGAGACTACTCAAACACCTCCTTTTTGTTATTTTTCTTCCAAGTTTATGTTTAAGTTGATTATCGATAAAACACGAATAAAATGACATTTTCTAAAAATGATTCCTAGCTAGATCGATTTATCGCCCCCGAAACCCCCTATATACTAAATTGTATGAAAATCGTTGGAGCCGATTCCGAGATTCCAATTATATATATATATACAAGAATTGCTCATTTAAAGATATAAGATATATATGCTCCGCCAGGTATAGTATTCAGCGACACGTAGTGATGGCAATCGATGCTTAAGCAAGACCGATATAAGTAATTTACAACAAGTGTGAAAGAGACGGATGACGATGACGTCATTACGTGTTTGCTAAATGCTAGACCTTGTATTATCGGATCATGGTTTGTATGTTATTATAAGTAACATGAATACATACGATAAAATCAATAAAGTTTCATGAAGGCCCTTTCAATAACATGCCTACATTACAAAGTCGCCAGCTGCTTCAGACGTCATAAGAAAACAAGATTGTGACCCTCACAAACCCGATAAAACGGTTCGAAATCTCCAAATTGAAGATATTTACGTCGGCTCCAGAACGTAATTTGATTTATTGACTATTGTTGGGTTGTTGGAGTAAAAACGCGCAGAGTCTTTCGAGAAGCCCTTTAATTTCTAGCGGGTTTTATTGAAAAATCTGAGAGATTGAGACGGCAATAACTTGATGGGGACTTTTGTTTTTTTTATTTATTGAGGTTACTACATCTAACATGAAAGGTACAGTGAAAGTAAGAGATTATGATCGCCAGAACGCCTACACAGATCTGGATAAAATTTGGCACAGAGATAAATTATACCTAGTCTGAAATAGCACATACGCTACTTTACATATCGTCACGCCTTTCCCCTGAAGAGGCTGGCAGAGGTGTATAACACCCACACTTCGCCGGACGATATTCAGCTCCAAATGTGACAGGGGGTGATCCTATCGCCATACACCGGGCTCCAGTAATAAAGCAGATGGCTTACAATACGCACATATGTTCACAAATCAATAAATCACTAATAAAAAAATAACAACTGCGTGCGTTCGGCTGGTATCAAACCCGCTCTTTCTGGCTTGAGAAAGTCAAAAGTCAAAATGTTTTTATTCAATTTAGGTATCAAAGATACACTTATGAACGTCAAAGTTATTTAAATAGACTCGACCGCCTTGTTCGGATAAAGAGTCCCTACTCAGAAGAACAGGCAAAAAACTGAGGGGCATTATTTTTACGAATAACAAATAAATTTCAGTCTCACAAATTTTGGCTTACAACTAGGTAATATGTATACATACTAGTGGCTACTTGGCGGAAGTGGAAGGCTCCAGACATCCTTGTCTTCTAAATAATTCTTAACCTTATAATACCCTCTTTTCATTAATGTAGTTTTTACATGTGATTTGAATTTTCCCTCAGTGAGCCCTGTTACCTGAGAGGCGAACCTTCTCCGACTAGGCTGTCATCGCTTTCTTTAAAACCGCAGATAACACCGCAGCTTGCTGCTACTGGCTAGCGGGTCATAAAAAACCTGTTTACATCACAAATCACGTACCTAAAACGACCTTAACTTAAACCTAGACACGACATTACCTCCTTAAGCAATCACGCTACTGTTTACTAGTTTGAACCCCTCGCACTAAAATAAACATCCTTCCCTACTACTGTACAGTGACAGTCATGGTCTCATGGATAAAGTAGCGAATACAATTGGTAGAGTCGAATTGCCTGACGTCAAAGTTACGTTCACCTCCACCCTAGACCCCGTATTTAGAAACGTTACTAACCACCGCGCTCAGAGAGGTTAATAATAATAATAATAATTCTTTATTTCAGACCATAAGTCCATATTAAGTTAGATAGTATCTAATTGATTTGATAAAAAAAATTAACAATACAAAATAATTAAAAGTGTCAACCCGTTACCAAAATAATAATTAGACGAACAAAAAACAGAAAAACTACATTTTACGCAAAATTTAATGATTACTTAGATTATTGCTAAGTACTAGGTACATCTCTATAGGAAATCTTCACTAAATGATGCTCTAATCGTTTGTAGCGAGCGACGCATCTTCGTCTAAAATGATTTGCATGTCAGTACTCTGTACGGATCTCTGTCCAGTGGCCCTATTCGGAGATTTGAGATTTTCATCTAACTTTTTTTCGTCCTTGTTGCTCTCGTTTGAAACGTCATATGAGTGAAAGTGACCAAGATAAAATCTCATCTCATCTCACGCGCAGGAATAGCCCCCCAGGGACCCGTATTCAGAGGTTTGAGATTTTCATCTAACTTTTTTTCGTCCTTGTTGCTCTCGTTTGAATCGTCATAGGTGTGAGAGTGACCTAGATAAAACCTCATCTCATCTCACGCGTAGGAATAGCCCCACAGATCTCCGGCTCAAAGAGCCTTAGCTAAGTAATCATTAACGTTTCTGAGTAGGCTTGAGCGGCGTATGTGTATTGCGCATACATGATTCTTTCACAGAAATTAGTTACGATATAAAAAGTCAGTATTGTGTAAAGAAAAAATCGTATTTCCTAGAAACCAATATCATATTACAAAGAATTAGAACTCACAGGGCATGGTCCAAAAAAACAAGTCTAACATTCCGGGAGCAAACACCTAATAACGTCACTCGTCATCTTCACCCGTCTCTTTCGAACTGTTTGTAAATGACTTATTTCGGTCTTGCTTATGCATCGATTGACGTCACTACGTGTTGCACACGTGACCGGAATGCTACACCTGGCGAGTATATTATTATACCATGGTACAGGGTACAGGAGGGCTATTTTTGACCCGTGAGACGGGGTCTCTTTTCTTTTATCGGGTCACTTTTACTCCTAAGACTTTTCAAACAAGAACGACAAAGCATATCGTCACGCCTTTCCGCCGAAGGGGCTGGCAGAGGTGTTATACAACACTCACACTTCGCCGGACGATATTCAGTCCCAAATGTGACAGGGGGCGAGCCTGTCGCCATACACCGGGCTCCAGTTATGTAGCAGATGACATACAATACGCACACATGTTCACACAATGAACAAATTGGTGCATACCGTCGCCTGGGTTCGAACCCGCTCCTCTGGCTTGAGAGGCGGGCTTTCTCCAACTAGGCTGCCATCGCGAAAGACAAAGACCAGAATATATCTTGAATTCTAGGAATAAAGCCCCCTGAGGCTCTATTCCTAGAATTCGAGAAAACCGTTGCGCGGCGAGTCTTATCGCCGCGCAATAAGGTTCATATAGCGCGGCGTCGAAAATAAAAAGTAACCATCGTGGCAATAACACGTCATGGTAAACTTCTTGAAAGAGTATGGCAGCAGTCATGTTAAGAGTCCGGCGACCACTTTAGACTAACTTCGCGTTGGCTTAAGGTTTTCCATTGCCATTTCGTTTAGAAGATAACTACGAGCGAAGAGAGCAAGTAATGATACTGACGAGCCTCTAAAGTTACCTACAGTGTGATAAAGTGCAATTTCTATTTTTTTTTATGACTTTTGTACTTTTGTAATCATTCTTAAATAACTAAAAATTTCCCTTGTATTATGGATTCATTTAACAGCTAATGATGTAGACAACCTCCCTATCTATTGGAATTTTTGATTTGCTTTGTCTACCTATTGAATAAATCAGTCAAAAGTGACCTCTTACAAATGCGGATATTTTTCATAGCTCTATTTTCTCTTGAAGACGTTTTTTTTTTTTTAAAATCAAGAACATAGGGGTGGAGATATAGTTCATTAAATTGTACATGCTAAATTTCATCATAATCTGACAAATGGTTTCTAAGAAATTTTATGAGCGCGTTTCTATGGAAATGTCAGAGCGTCGCGGGACTCTTTATGTACCTCAGTACATGAAGAGTCCCGCGACGCTCTGAAGGTCGTACTAGTTACTAACCTACTTAAGTAATATTTGTGAATACGAGGGTATAGAATAAAATCGATAATAATCGATAATCATGAAATATTACTAATCGTCAATGATTACTTAAACTAGTCTAGTATACTATATAATCATTAATGTCAATAAGGACTACTTTCTATAGCAAATCTTTACATAGCTTATATTATACTTAACACTAATTATTAATGTCAATGAGTGCGACAGTCAGTTTCATATTATTAGGTAAAATTAGTTGTAACAAAAATTTTCATACCTATTTATTTATCTTCAAAAATGTCAGTTGTTTTGTCTTAAAAAGCTAAAAAGTTGCCCTATTTAAAAATCAAGGTTACACGTGAGAGATGATAGGATGAATACGAGTTTAAGGCTCGGTCATTCCACGATTATTTACCCACAGATACGTTTACTTAAGCCGCTTCATTTAGAGTTAAAAATCGCATATAATTTTTGATGGCAAAATGAGATCGGTGCCTAGAACTACATTATTTTGTCGTTTTTGTTTGTATTAATCGTAATAAGAACACTAATAAGAATAAGTTGCTCGGTTAAACTTCAGAGAACGAATCTGACTATTTAGTCATTAAAAAAAATGAGAACTACGTTCAAATAGTTATTTTTAAGAAGACCCTTTTGTGTTTTTTTTTTCCAAAATTGAAATGTATTTGAAAATTCTACTTCGATTAAAATGATTTTCGTAGTTTTTTCTACCAGCTGTATTTTTTGCACTTAATCATAAAAATTCTTCATATCAGACTAGGTGCAAACAAAAACTGGTTTTCGTTGATTTCGTGTAAAACCGGACCTTAAAATTTATTTATTTATTATTAATCTTAGGCGAGCAGCCTAGGGCTGATGTGCCTACAATCACACTGTGTTGAATTAAAATTGTCCAAATTCACCAAAAGTTTGCACAAAAATTGTTTTTATCCACGTTTAAATGTTTGTCAGAGACATTTGCTTTCGGTGCAACCAGCCATCAAGCCGATTCTTAAATAAAATAGTTAGATTGCTGTTAGCAAGGTAAGTATGTATATTTTTCTATTGTTATTAAGTGGAGATAACGGTATAATTGTTATATTTGTGAAATACATAAATACCAAAGCTATTGCAACTGTCAATACTTGATATAGGGTATATACCTAGGTACAATTTAAATGTATGTATGTCATGTCAAATGTATGTATGTCATCTGCTACATAACTGGAGCCCGGTGTATGGAATTGTTATTTTTTCATTTTATGAAATTGCTTCATAGAACCTTGCTCAAGATATTCCGGTTCACTAACTCACTGTCATATCAAATTCTCACGCTACACCTAATCTGGCTAACGATATTGATCTATACCTACACCGGCTAGGATTCGCGGCGCCAAATGCTAAACAAAACTAATACAAAAACATCTAGATTATACCAAAAACCAGATTTAGACCAGATTTTATTACCTGGCGACCTACCTGGTTTGACACAGTATCTAATAAACCTTCGGTAAAAAAATGTCTAACTGATGGTGTAAACCGCATCAAAATCCGTTTTACACGTGAGAAGTTAGCGGACACACAGACAGAGTGACAGACAGACGCGGATAGCGACTTTGTTTTTACTTGTCGTATGTAGAGCTCAGATCAACCTAGAGGAAAAGATGGAACGTTGCGTTATATCTCGCTGAAGCCACTTCTTTTTAAACGTGTGTGCGTGGTAATGTTGTCATGAAAAACATTTACAATTGCACGAAAACCAATATTAATTCCCAAACTCTACGAAAGCCATTTCCGTTCCAATATACAACCTTAGTAGATTAAATTATAATAGTTAATATTATAATAATTAGAATTAAACCGTAAAATTAAACTATACCCAAATATGTACAGTTTTAGAATAAAAATTCTAAAACTGTACATATTTGGGTATAGTTTAATTTTACGGTTTTTTCAAAATTGACTTGTAAAAAAACTGCCCAGTTTTTAAAAAGAACCTCAAAATATAGTCCTGGCCATACTTTTATGATGCACTATGTATATTTATGTACACGAAATTATACCATAAACCAATGTTCATAATCTCGAGGTAAGAATGACCAAACGAGTAGCGTAGTTTTTCAATGTGTGCATGTTGTGTACATATACGACAGTAGCGTAGTTTATGGATGTTTTTTGGCTTCAACTAAATCCTTGGCCTTGCGCCATCTTATTCTCTAGGTTGATCTGAGGAGATAGTATGTAGAAACCAAAATAAAAACCTTCTGTTTATCCAAGAACGTAAAGAGGATGTCGTGAATAAAGCAAAATGCAGAAGAGAAGTCCGTAAGGCTGGTCCCACCATCATCTTGAAATCAAAGTCAAAGTCAAAATGTTTTTATTCAATTTAGGTATCAAAGATACACTTATGAACGTCAAAGTTATTTAAATAGACTCGACCGCCTTGTTCGGATAAAAAGCCTCTACTCAGAAGAACAGGCAAGAAACTGAGGGGCATTATTTTTTTCAAATAATAAATAAATTACAGTCTCACAAATTTTGGCTTACAACTAGGTAATATCTATAAATACTAGTGGCTACTTGGCGGAAGTGGAAAGCTCCAGACATCTTTATCTTCTAAATAATTCTTAACCTTATAATATCCTCTTTTCATTAATGTAGTTTTTACATGTGATTTGAATTTTCCCTCGGTGAGCCCTGTTATATTTTTCGGGATTTTATTGTAAAAACGAACGCAGTTGCCTAAAAATGACTTTCTTGACTTAGTCAGTCTAAATCTCTGTACAGCTATCCTATCTTTATTTCTAGTGTTATAATTGTGATAGTCACTGTTCAATTTAAATTTATGTAGATTTTTGCGAACGTGCATAATATTTTCAAAGATATATAAAGAAGGTAAAGTTAATATATTTATTTCTTTAAATAAATCTCAATGATTCACGGGGACCCATTCCGTAGATAGCGCGGACCGCTCGCTTTTGCAAAATAAAAATGGCCTCCACTTCAGCAGCTGATCCCCACAGCAAAATGCCTTAGGACATTATGCTGTGGAAGTAAGCAAAGTAAACCATCCGAGCTGTAGCTATATCCGTCAGTTGCCTAATCTTGCGAACCGCATAAGCAGCAGAACTAAGTCTCCCAGACAGAGCACTAATATGTGGACCCCATTGCAGTTTGGAATCAATGCTTATACCCAGGAACACCGTCGCCTTGTCTATGTTAAGTTTATCGCCCTCAAGCATTACGTTTGGTTCTATATATCTAACATTAGGCATGGAAAACTTTAAACACTTAGTTTTTTTTGCATTTAGTAACAAATTGTTCGCAACGAACCATCTCGAAATAATAGTCAGTACGTTGTTCACATGCACAAGTTCACTATCTTTCCTAATAAAATACAATAAAATAATAAAAAAGTATTTATAGCCTAAAATTAAAAAAACAAATTACAAATTAATGCGGGGTACACACACATCAAGCCAACGAACGCCAACGCACGGGCAGCGTCCCGTTTCGTTTCAATAAAATAAAACGAGACGCATCACATCTTAATCAATATTATAAATGCGAAAAGTGAGTTTGTTTGTTTGTAACGCTTTCACGCCCTAACTAATCAACCAATCATGAAACTTTGCATACACGTTGTCTGGGGTACATAAAACGACTTAGGGTACTTATTATCCCGAAAAAATAAACGGTTTCTGTGGGACCGCGGGTGAAACCGCGTGGCGGAGCTAGTGTGAAATACATTATTCATGCTTCCATAGCAAATTAAATCCAAATCCGTTCAGCCGTTACGGAGTTGAATACACAAACCCTCGCACTTATAATACTAATGGCTCTTTGAGTTCGCGGCCGATGTCTGTCTCCTCTACGGGAGGGCTATTCCTGCGCGTGAGATGAGATGAGATTTCATCTTGGTCACTCTCACACCTATGACGTTTCTAACGAGAGCAACAAGGACGAAAAAAGGTGAGATGTAAATCTCAAATCTCCGAATAGGGCCACAGGTCGCATTCCTCAACCGATTGTCGTAAAATTTTGCGAGCAGATTCGATAATTATATAGTTTTCTTTTAAGCTTTAGGAAATTTTTCAAAATTGCAGAGATATGGTTTATTTCTTCAAAATTTCACGAGTATTGGTTAAGAAATGCGACCTGTGTGTGAAGACAGACATCCGGGACATACGCAGGCATTTTCGTTGAAGCTATATTCTAAACTAGCTGCGCCCCGCGGTTTCACCCGCGGCTAAAACGTATCCTATGTGCTATTCAAAGTCAAACTCAAAGTCAAAATGTTTTTATTCAATTTAGGTATCAAAGATACACTTATGAACGTCAAAGTTTTTTTTAAAATAGACTCGACCGCCTTGTTCGGATAAACTATTCTATTCTAGACTATAATCTATCGCTGTGCCAAATTTCATCCAGATCTGTTCAGCCGTTCTGGCGTGAAAGAGTAACTAACATCCATCCATCCATTCTTACAAACTTTCGCGTTTATAATATTAGTAGGATTCGTTGAAGCACGCTTTTCTCGCTAACGCTCGCTCGGTCGATTCGTATGCGGTGTGATTTTATTAAGAGGGCCGCGACGCTCTGAAATTTCCATACAAACGCGCTACTCAAATTTCTTGAAAACCATTTGTCAGATTGTGATGAAATTTAGCATGGACATTAAATTAACAATATCTCCGCCCCTATGTTCTTGGTTTTTTTTAAAAACGTTCTCAAGCGAAAATAGAGGTGTAAAAAATATCCGTACTTTTAAGGGGTCACTTTTGACTGATTTATTCAATAGATAGACAAAGCAAATCATAAATTCCATTACATAGGGAGGTTGTCTACATCATTGGCTGTTAAATGAATCCATAATACAAGGGAAATTCTTAGTTATTTAAGAATTATTACAGAAGTGCAAAAGTCATAAAAAAAATGAAATTGCACTTTGTCACTCTGTAGGTAACTTTAGAGGTTCGTCAGTATCATTACTTGCTCTCTTCGCTCGTTTTCTTCTTCTAGACGAAATGGCTATAGAATACCTTAGCCAATGCGAAGTTATTCGAGGTCGCCTAGGTCGAACTTAGTTAGGTCGCCGGACTCTTAAGCTAAATAGATAGAATGATATACAAAAAATCTACCTCTAGAAGTCTAAATATTTTGAACATAGCCAACCACCGAAATGGAAAAATATCAACAATTGACCCCATTAATTTATCGATGTTTACCCTATTTCCATTCATTTAACAACTTCACGCCTTTTGACCGTTTTGGAGCCAGCTCGGAGCCCTCGTTGTTGACGTCACACATGACGTCATGTTTTTCACACCGTATACAGGAGTAAGGGATCTTCTGACAATGTTGTTACTCGTGAGTAAAAAATGGTAATTTCGTTGTAAGATTTTTCTAGTTTATGTTTAACTAGCTGTGCCCCGCAGTTTTACCCGTGGTTAAAAAGTATTTTATGTACTATTCTAGACTATAATCTATCTCTGTGCCAAATTTCATCCAGATCTATTCAGTCGTTCTGGCGTGAAAGAGTAACAAACATTTTTCCATCCATCCATCCATTCTTACAAACTTTCGCGTTTATAATATTAGTAGGATTTTGAAAAGTCATACTTGCCATAGACCAGAAAAAGTGTACAATATACATACCCCAGCGCTGAAACTGTTTGAGTAAAACCAAAATTTTACTAACATCAAAGCGACCGACCAAACATTGTCTACGCTTATTTTAATCAATACTTATATTTTTACCTATTTTCGTGCAAATCGTTGTGGACTACTAATGTTAACCGGACATTAGTAATGTCGCTTAACTATTATTAAAACTCAACAATAAGTAGGTTACTTAAAAAGTAGATTTCGTACCGTTTCAACTAGAAGCAGACCTTGTCCTACTGGCTCTGCGTGAACTGTATTTATTGCCGTGACGTCATTGAGGAAACAGGGTCGAGAGAGCAGTTTGGCACATTCACGGCGGAATTAGCCGCATTTTATGCACCCTAGGGTGGAAAGAGGGGACCAAAGAGGGGACCAAAGAGGGGGGATAAAGGGGTTAAGGGGATAAGTCGCAACGCAGACGAGCTACTAGCGACAGTCGCTACTCGCAACTAACGAAATGACTGCCTCGGTGGCTCAGTTGGCAGTGAACCTGCCTTCTGAGCTTGGCGACGTGGGTTCGATTCCCACCTAGGCCAAACATTTGTGTTTGTTCTATGTCTGGGTGTTAATATCTATTAAAGTAAATATCGTCACGCCTTTCCCCCGAGGGGGCTGGCAGAGGTGTAATACAACACCCATACTTAGTCGGACGATATTCAGTCCCAAATGTGACAGGGGGCGACCCTGTCGCCATTTCATCGGCTTCAGTCATGTAGCAGATGACATACAATACGCACATATTAAAGTATGTTTAAAAAATATCTAAGTATGGATGTATATCAGTCTTTGGCAGCCATAGTGCAAGCTTTGCTTAGTTTGGGGTCAGGCGACCGTGTGTGGAAGTATCCCGAATTTATTTATTTATTTATAACTAAGCGCAGCGGCTAAGCTAGACGGTGTTTTGTGACAGCATCTAGTTTCACCGCAAGCGACGGTTTCAACAATTTGCGTTGAACAGTTCGTCGCTTAGCCACTTGTGGTTGTCGCCGGTGGTGGCCCGTCTGCGCTGAACATATGGGATAAAAAGGGGAGATGTAATCATTGAAATGGTATGCCAGATATGGTGTTTATTAGGTCGTTATTGACTTAATAACATGGATGAAATGGTATCTTCGATATCTCACCCAGTTTTTATGCTTTATTTTTCTATACCTATCTCTACATAATATGGACTGATTTTGCTTAAATTCAAACTTGTTTTCACTTTTATTACTTATAGTATAAAGCCGAATATTTGTGAGTGTGTGTGTGTTAGTTACTTCTTAAAACTAAAACGATGCAGCAGATTTGGATGAAATTTGGAAAGAAGGCAGCTTTGGTGAATTAAGACATGGCCAGTCTAGGCTAAAATTGGATAGTGTAATGGCTGTTAGACAATTTTCAATTCATTTTTTTTTCTATTGCACGGGGTTAGTCACGCTAAGTTAGCATACTGCAAATTGGATCTGGCCTGGAATAGGCCTCTTTATAAATAAGCTTGTGATTCCTTTAGAGTAGAGGGCGAAATAGTGGGACGCGGCTATTATACATCAATAATAAAGATAGGAAACACAAATGCCGACTTGTTCCCGATGGACTCGATTCCCAAGTTTTTCATTTCTCTCTCAATTACAAGAAAATATAATTTCGTGCAAAGAAAACATAGAAATACGACGTTATAGGTAAGTATTTAAGTAGATACCTATAGGTAAGATTTTACGGAAATTCATTACAAATAGCAATTTGCCGTTGGCTACGTTCAGATGGTTCTGGAATAAAACGAGACAAAGGCCTCATGTTTTCGTTCCATCAAAGCGGCGCGATCGTGTCTTGAATCAAACGAGAGAGATTTGAGCATCTCCGCTGCACAGACAAGATGTTATTATAGAAGACAGAGGGAGAACTGGACAAAATACGGTGAAGCAAAGCTTATAGAAAGTTGTGGAGAAAAAAAGTAGAGTAAGAATAGAGAAGTATATGCTCGAGTTGGTTGCGCTCTGAAGTATAATAAATAATAATAAATAAATTCAGGACATTGTCACACACGGTCGCCTGACCCCAAACTAAGCAAAGCTTGTACTATGCTGCCAGAGACTGATATACATACAGACATATTTTTAAATACATTTTAACACCCAGACATAGAACAAACACAAATGTTCACCACATAAATGTTTGCCCGAACCCACGCCCCCAAGCTCAGAAGGCAGGTTCACTACCAACTGAGCCACCGAGGCAGTCGTGTATATACGTGCTGTTGGTTGCGCTCAAAAGTGCAACGCGGTTTTACTTGGTGGTGCATGGTCGTGTCTGGAGTTTCCAGACGTGCTGCTGGAATTTTGGTGGTTCCCTGAGTAGACTACAACTACTCGGAATTTGACTTAAATGTTTATTACTTCTCCTCGAAGCGATGGCAGCCTAGTTGAGAGAAGGCCCGCCTCTCAAGTCAGAGGGAGCGGGTTCGAACCCAACCGACGGCGCGCACCAATTTGTTCATTGTGTGAACATATGTGCGTATTGTATGTCATCTGCTACATGATTGGAGCACGGTGTATGGCGACAGGCTCACCCCCTGTCACATTTGGGACTGAATATCGTCCGGCGAAGTGTGGGTGTTGTATTACATCTCTACCAGCCCCTTCGGGGGAAAGGCGTGACGACATGTTAAGTTATGTTACTTCTCCTCGTGTTATGTTGTGATGAGAACCATGATGATAACCAGCTAGCTTACCGGTGTACTGTGTGGTGTGTTTCTTACTCATGACATATTCGGACCAAAAACAAGAAGAGTAAGAAAGTAAGTAAAGAAAGCAGATGGAATAGAGTAATTAGAATAGATTTGAGAAAACATTTTGCGGTCTAAGATTTTTTTAAAGATATTTTTTCAAAATCTGTTTTCTAAATAAACATCTTTAAATTTAAAAAAAATGTTGTTTTTATTCTTATAGAGCAAACTGCAAAAGATCGCTTTATGGAAAGAGAATGACAAACTCAATTTACTGCTTTGTTTTCGAAGCTATTCACGAAATATTCCTATGAATTTTCACTTTGTATTTGTATACAAATACTCTCCTCTCATCACATCACATCACGCCATCATCTCTCATCACGCCGGCTCAGTACATTCACCCTCGAATAAACAGGTATTCCTGCAGTGGGACCATACGAGACTGTAAAGATGATTTGGCTCGACTCACTACTATGTCACCCACGATGTCTACAAAGCTGTGTGGAACTCATAACTCGTCAGTAAATCTATTTATTTACTAGCTGCGCCCCGCGGTTTCACCAGCGTTTAAAAAGTATCCCATGTGCTATTCTAAAATATAATCAATCTCTGTGCCAAATTTCATCCAGATCTGTTCAGCCGTTCTGGCGTGAAAGAGTAACAAACAATCCATCAATCCATTTTTACAAACTTACGCGGTTATAATATTAGTATGATTTATTGCCAATGTACAGTGCTGCTTAGTGCTTAGACTAATTAGGTACAGAGACCCTGTAAGACCCTTATAATCTTAGAAAATAGTATAACATCATTATCCTCGCTACTTCGTGTAACTTGTACTTCTACTATTCTTTTTCCTCTGTAAGTGCCTATTTGTTCGTCACGATTTAGCTGTACAGCAATGTTAGTAGGCGGGTAGCGGCCGGCATTTATAATACGTCTCTAACAAGTTGAAGCCTACAGCTGCTAGGCGTCTAGGGAATACTAGTAAAGGAGAAAGGGCAAAATATGAATGTACCTAATCGTTGCTATGACTAAGGACAATTCCAAAATGTCTTAACTGAAACAAACAAACACAATAACTTAAACTAAAGTGCGTAGTGTCGCCTAATAGTAACTAGTGGCCCAGTGAACTGAAAATCTCGTGAAAAGTCCAAAAAATAATTTAGGTAACTTCCGAAAACTGAATCGATAAACAGTTTGACTGCCTCGGTGGCTCAGTTGTGCCTTAGTGAACCTGCCTTCTGAGCTTGGGGGCGTGGGTTCGATTCCCACCTAGGGCAAACATTTATGTGATGAACATTTGTGTTTGTCCTATGTCTGAGTGTTAATATCTATTTAAGTATGTATTTAAAATATAAATATGTATGTATATCAGTCTCTGACCGCCATAGTACAAGCTTTGCTTAGTTTGGGGACAGACGACCGTGTGTGCAAGTGTCCCGAATATTCCCGAATGTCCCGAGTTCTATGTATTACCGAACCTGCTCACAAATTTTCAACAGAATCGGTTGAGAAATGTGACCTGTAGAAGAGAACAGCCGGGCAGACATACGAAAACATTGATTCCGAAGCAGAATTAGACACGTTTCTGGCTTGCTATTGGTGTAAGCGTTCTTAAAATCTATCTAGCAATTTCGGAGATTAATTTAAGAAGGGAGAGAGCCCCTTTTATACAAAACTAAAACTTCTTTGTAATATTATTTGTGTAGGTATGTGCTTATCGTACTCGTATGTCATCTGCTACATGATTGGAGCCTGGTGTATGGCGACAATCGTTTGGGACTGAATATCGCCCGGCGAAGTGTGGGTGTTATATTACAACTTTGCCAACCCTTCGGGGGAAAGGCGTGACGGTATATTATGTTATGTTATATTATACATTTTACGAAAATCCCTCACCACGTCAACTAGCTACCGTGACACCACTGACTAATTACCAGCAATAAATTTAAACCTACATAATACCTATTCTCATTTTCTGAGGAAGACAAATAGTCTTCTTGAGCCGCTGTAATTACTCTGACTTTGTTTGTATAAAGAAGAATATTATTCATAATATTTTTACATTTGTAGAATTGTTAGTGAGTGTAATATTGTGAAAATGAAAATAAACAATAGGTAATTATTTCTGTTCTAAGTTGCAAACGGTAAGATTGTTTATATAATAAAAAAATCTATTATCTCGATGCACTGTTCTTTATTACCTATCGTTGTTTTACATAAGCCCAGGGCCGCAGAAGTGAAGAACAGAGGGGCCCAACTGCCCCTCTAAAATCGAGTGGCCTCTCTGATTTTTAACCTCCAACGCAAAAACGACAGGATGTTATAAGTTTGACGTGTCTGCGTGTGTGTGTGTGTTTGTGGCATCGTAGCTCCCGAACGGATGAACCGATTTTTTTTTTTTTTTTTTTAGTTTAAAATGTGAATAGTTGGGAGTGTTCATAGCTATGTTTGAAGAGAATCCGTGTAGGGGAATTTTTAAATTTTTAATTTATACTTGTTCTACCTGGCATCTACTAAGCCGGAGCCCGAGATTGAAGGAAGGGAGTGACCATGACCATTGTGACCCAAAAAGTTTGCCCCCCCCCGTCATGGAGTACTTCCGTGGTCTCTGCGTAAACCTAAACCCCGTCATTGGCTAGACATTCAGTCTGGCTCCATGTCTAGAGCAAGGCTAAGATGGGTGTAACTTTACCCCAAATTATCATAAAGCTCCATTTCCACACAGAAAAGCGAGGTTGCGTAGGAAGTGACGTGAAATGGATGGTATAGAATCTTTGAATAAGATCATTCTACTAAATACTAATACCAGTTACGTCCCGCGGTGTTGCCTGCCGTTAAGAAGTAGTCTATGTACTTTTTCGGACCTTAATCTATATCTGTGCCACATTTTATTCAGATACGATCAGCCGTTCTGGCGTGAATGAGTAACAAACCAAAATCTACTATTACCTAGTGTGATTCTTCTCGTTTTGTTCTGTTTTTACTGTAACATTAATAGAGAAGAATTATAAATTATCCAATATTCTGAGGTTCTTATCAGAACTGGGTACTCTGGATAGGGTGAACAGCTTATCTCAGCTTTCTTACGTATCTTACCAGCTTGCCGACTTTGGTCATCATCTTTTCACAGCCCACCTTCCGCCTTAGCCTCGCACCGCAGTGGGAAGGCAGCCTTATTCCTTTATTATACCCCACAGCGAATCTCGTTGGCTCGAGTCAACACCATTATTGCTCTCGGTAAAAAGATCAGGTTTGAAGTCCCGGGTCCTTAGCTGGTAAAAGGGAATTTTCTTCTTGTTCCATAGGTGTCTCATATTGAAGACTTCGGGGTATTGTACACTGATGTTGTATAGGCTATGAGTGCTTATTTGTCTAGAGAGAGTTTCAAACTGTTTATGATCGTAAAAGTGACAAGCCAATTTTAATTTCCGGTGTGCGTGAAATACACGTCTTATGCTGGGTACACACCAAGCCAACGAATGCCAAAGAAAACGCAGCGTCCCGTTTCGTTTCAATAAAATAAAACGAGACGCAAGATATAGTCGGCCTTCGTTTGCTTTGGTCTGTGCGCAGCATAACGATACAGATACGATAACGCGTAACGATATGCTGCATCTCGTTTTATTTTATTGAAAAGAAACGGGACGCAGCGTGTTCTTTGGCATTCGTTGGCTTGGTCCTGTACCCAGCATTACACTAGCGTTGCACCATCCTTTTTGTTGATTTAGAGACCAACTATTCGCCTCTATTTTTTTCAACGCGTGCAAGGTTTTCTCAGTCCATATCTAGACATATCATTTATCAAAGGTTGTAGGTATTGTACTAACCGATCGTTCCTCTGACCCGCCTTATAACAAGAATACTATTTTATTACCAAGCGATCGATTGTGTGGTTACAATTTTTGTTTTCATGTCAATGATGGCTACGAGTTTATTCAATTTCAAAGAACTATTGTATCACAAGTAGAGATCTGATATTCGGATACTTTTTGTTAACCTTAACTTCGTGGGTTGAGTGTATTATGGGTTTGGTGGGTTGAATATGAAAAGCACTTCTTTCATCGATAAATCCTGCGTTTTCGGGACAATGGATTTAGTATTCGTTTAGGATTAAGTATGCTCTCCTACTTTGCTTTGAAAATCGGATTTAAGTTAATAAAATGTTTTGCAGAAAAATCCAGGGAATATTAGCAGCCGCTTCCATACTTTCCTAGGTTTTTACAGGAAAAAATAAACTGTAAAATATTTTATGTATATTTAAAAAAAAAGTGAGTATATTTGTTTGTTACGCTTTCACGTCTTAACTACTGTAACAATCATCATACAATTTTGCATACAGATTGACTGAGGAAAAGGACATCTTTAATCATTAAAATAGACAGTGTTTATTTATTGTGAAAAAAACATAATAACTAGAAAACAAAAATTCCACAAAATTGGTCTTCGATTTTCTGGCTATTCCAGTTAGGTTGAAGCATATACTCGTATCTGCAGATAAGCCTAAATGTTCCAAAACAGCCGGTCAAAAGTTAAACGCAGCTAATCGGATATGGCAGACTATAAACTGACACTTGCCACGGCAGTTAGTAGGCTTTCACTGACTGATATTGGACTTCACACGTCCGTCATACCATTGTGGAGGTTTCCTCGTAGACTATGTATATGGAGTTATTCAAATTATATAAATTGTACTAGCTGTAACCCCGCGACTTCGTTCGCGTTTATTATTTATATATATATATATATTTAAACTATCCTATCTCTCAAGTTGGATCGAACTGCACATGGTGTGCGAATTTTATTATAATCGGTTAAGTGGTTTAGGAGTTCATTGAGGACAAACATTGTGACACGAGATTTATATATATTAAGATATATTATGTGAGCTATCCTATCTGTTAAGTTAGATCGAACTGCACACGGTGTGCAGATTTGATTGAAATCGGTTAAGTAGTTTAGGAGTCTATAGCAGACAAACAACGTGACACGTAATCTTATACCTTTAAATGAGCAATTCTTGTATATATATATATATATAATTGGAATCTCGGAATCGGCTCCAACGATTTTCATACAAATTAGTATATAGGGGGTTTCGGGGGCGATAAATCGATCTAGCTAGGAATCATTTTTAGAAAATATCATTTTATTCGTGTTTTATCGATAATCAATCTCAACTGAAAAATATGACTCTTCCTGACATCTATTGGCGAATAATAATACTACTATTTTTTGTGAGCAACTAATTGCTTTAACGACACAACAGCAGATGGCGTTGTTAAGTAACACGAAGTCAATGAGTGTTTGCTTTGAGGTTAGACTAAAATCAATTGTTTATTATCCAAAAAACACAATTAAAAAATAAAAAAAAATACCGAGCAAAGCTCGGCCATCCAGGTACTTTATATATATTAAGATAAGATAAGGGATATCCTTCCTACTAAACGTTGTTTAGGCTCGGAGTAGATACAGTGTTTTGTTTTTTCGATCGAGTTCAAAATTTTAAAGAAAGAAAAAGACAAAACACTGTATAACTAATCCAAGGCTATTAACTAGTAAAACAATGCTTATTGTTCACCAATTTGTTCATTGTGTGAACATATGTGCGAATAGTATGTCATCTGCTACATGACTGGAGTCCGATGTATGGCGACAGGCTCGCCCCCTGTCACATTTGTGACTGAATATCGTCTGGCGAAGTGTGGGTGTTGTATTACTCTGCCAGCCCCCTCGGGGGAAAGGCGTGACGATAAGTTACGTTTTATTAGTAAAGGGGTACAAGTCTACGTCCAGCCCATCGTATTCTTACTTACGTACAATTAGTACATACGATATTGATTCATTTTAAAAAAAATCTATGATGTTTAAGATACCTTTGGAACAAGCAATCAGTCTAAGATTTTCTTAGACCCCGTAAGTTTGTATAGAGTCAACTGGGGTAAATGCATCTGTGGGGCAATTGCGTCTTGCCCTTCACAAATTAGGCAACTAACGCCATATTGGACAGATTATTGCAACTAACGATAGAAAAAAGATGTAGGCCTCAATTTGTGAAGGGTTTATTAGTAATTCTCGAAAGACGCAATTCCCCCACCGACGCATTTGCCCCAGATGACTTTACTTGTAGGTCAAGGGTAGCCTTAATCACAATTTTAAGAACCTGTGGGGCTATTCCTGCGCGTGAGATGAGATGATATTTTATCTTGGTCACTCTCACACCTGTGACGTTTCAAACGAGAGCAACAAGGACGAAAAAAGATGAGATGAAAATCTCAAATCTCCCAATAGGGCCACTGAACGCCACTGAATGCCTTGGCTGTTTTTTGTCATGAATCGTACAACCGCGGCCTTACATTCTCATCATCCAAACTACGTAGCAAGTAACACTGTTGTGAATGGTACCAACGAACACCCATCATAAAACTGACCGTGTCGTCTCTTGCTTGACATCAGTGGTCACCTAGGTTTTCGTGACCGACCAGTCGACAGACTAGTTGAGCTACGCTAGGCTAGACTGGTCGAAGGCCGATGGATAAATCGATGGGGGCATTACCCGAATCCGGAATCTGTTTGGAATCCTGCCGACGTGTTTCTGAATTGCTAATGAGGAGTGGTTCTTACTAGTTACTTCTCATTCTCTGTCAAACCTGTTTTATTTTAATTTTAGATAATGTTGGCAGTGTTTTTTAAATAATTTATATCTTAACAATTATGGATAGTGGCAAAAGAGCACGACCCATTTTATTACTGTTATATGGATAGCGTCACTTGCCATAATAAATAATAATACTTTGTTTTAAGCTTGAAATTAAAAAAACCAAACGCTACTGTAATCGAAATTGAGTGAATGATTATTGTAATAAAAAATAGGTATGTATAAGTATTATACATTTTTAATGTATCTTTTAAACACACATGCATTGCACATTTTAATTATTTCCTATAACAGGCGTTTTATTAATGCGATGGGAACCAAATTACCCCGTCCCGTGAGACATCCCTACGGGCTTACCGTAGTAGTGCGTAACCGCTACGGCGTAGCTCTACGGTTACAACCACTGCTTTCATTCATAAAATGGTACTTTAGCTACGACTAATGGTTTGTAAAACAAGTTAAGGTTTAAATGGCAAAGGTTGAGAGCTCACCGTAGGCTGCATGCTGGCGGCTGGCGGGAGGCCAGCTGTTCCCGTCCGCTATTTATACAACCGCGTATTGATCCGGAACAGTTACGTAAGTTACACACGCCACGGGAAACCTTCACCGACGACACCCATCAAAATACCCACATTAAACGAATCGATACAAATATTAAAACTCCTCTCTGATTTATCGATTCATCAGAGAAAAAAAAAACACTTTTTAATTCAAAAATTGTATGGAAGTCGAATTCGAAGTGCTGTTGGAAAATGGAAGGCGGGATTTTGGTAGTTCTTTTTTAAAATTATTTAAATGGCTGTGGACATCGGTGCGGTCCGGCGGAGTGAGTACCGAGCCCGGTGGCGCCACCTACCCGACTGGCGGACCGGGCGTCTGCGCGCCCCGGAATATTGAGAGCCTCGCACTATTTGCCTACTTTTGCCTTTATCGCTTTGTTAATAAAGACTAATTTTCTCTGTGCTCGATGAAATACTAACAACTGGAGCCTTTTTCAGTCCAACAGTATCTAAATGCTTCGTGATAAGGCTGATAATGCCTCGCTTCAGTGGTTATAGCTAAGAGGCGTTGTAAGCATTGTTTTAACATTGACGGAAGAGCAGACACGGCGGCGTCTATTTTTCATTCATTTGTCACAGGATTTGATCTAATGAATCTCTATGAAGAAGCTTGGTGTATTGTGTTAATGAAAGTTAAACTACCTTATGTAGAGTGATTTTCCTTGTTAACTTATAAGAAAGAGAGAGAAACATCAGACTTTACTCAGACTTTTTACGAAATGATGTTTCTAAAAACTGAATGATCGATACTTCCTGTTGGAGAGCGGGTGAAACCGCGGAGCTCAGCTAATATGTGGCTCAGTGGCTTCTGACTAAGTCAAAAAAGTCATTTTTAGGCAACTGCATTCGTTTTTACAATAAAATCCCGAAAAATATAACAGGGCTCACCAAGGGAAAATTCAAATCGCATGTAAAAACTACATTAATGAAAAGAGGATATTATAAGGTTAAGAATTATATAGAAGATAAAGATGTCTGGAGCCTTCCACTTCCGTCAAGTAGCCACTAGTATTTATAGATATTACCTAGTTGTAAGCCAAAATTTGTGAGACTGTAATTTATTTATTATTTGAAAAAATAATGCCCCTCAGTTTCTTGCCTGTTCTTCTGAGTAGAGGCTTTTTGTCCGAACAAGGCGGTCGAGTCTATTTAAATAACTTTGACGTTCATAAGTGTATCTTTGATACCTAAATTGAATAAAAACATTTTGACTTTGACTTTGACTTTGGCTCTGCGTGCTGTAAATCTCGCGGCCCACATCTGTTCTCCTGTACAGGTCGCATTCCTCAACCGATGCTCGTGAAATTGTGTGAGCAGGTCCGGTAGTTATACAGGTTTTTTTAGCCGACTCTGAAAAAAATCATGTCGCAGCAATTTTAAAAAATTTCCAAAAACTGACTCTACCACAAAAT
Source organism: Peribatodes rhomboidaria (assembly GCA_911728515.1). Taxonomy (NCBI): domain Eukaryota; kingdom Metazoa; phylum Arthropoda; class Insecta; order Lepidoptera; family Geometridae; genus Peribatodes; species Peribatodes rhomboidaria. Next base: position 9,970,979 of record OU452190.1, read on the forward strand.
TCTATATAATTGTTGAACCTACTCACAAAATTTCAAGAGCATCGGTTAAGAAATGCGACCTATAAAGGAAGACAGAGATCGAGGTAGAGATCCAGGATTTCAAGAATTTCAAAATTGTCGAGAAATGTTTTTTTCCTAAAAATACCCTACGCTCGCTCTTTCGATTGGTACATACATATCGTCAGGCCTTTTCCCTCAAGGGGCAGGTAGAGGTGTACAACATCTACACTTCGCCGGACAATATTCAGTCCCAAAATGTGACAGGGGGCGAGCCTGAACTAATGAAATTATGATTAAAACGATTTATCCTAAAATCCGTTTCATGTTCAAAGTCAAAGTCAAAATGTTTTCATTCGCTCGCTTTTGCAAAATAAAAATTGCCTCTACTCCAGCAGCTGAACCCCACAGCAAAATGCCATACGACATGTTCATCAATAATGTATCAAATCAGCTGTATTTATCATAATAAAATAATTGCAACCAGATAACAACAAATACGCACTAAGAGGCGAAAGGCCAAGTGAAACCCTTTCGAAAAAGAAATCGGATTGATAAATAAATTAATACACACTGACATAATGCTGTACTGACGACGAATGACGAATACAGTACCTCCTCCTTATGTAACTCCGTAGAAAGATCAAACGACCAAAACCCAAATGGCTGTTGCTTATTTTTTTTTTTTTTAAATAAGAGGCTTAGGGCCCCTTATGGTTTTGGGGCAACTTTGCCATCAACAGTGAGGGAAGTGATAGTAATTGATATGAAAAGAAATGAAGAGAAATAATCCTGAAAGGGCACATGGAAGAAGAAATAAAAGGAAAAAGAAAGAAAGACTTAAGACGGATGTTATTGGACTGAATGAAATTAGCTAATGAAAAAATGATTTTTTTGTTTGAGAATGAGAGTAGAGAAGAAATGGGCTGTTGCTTACCTCGGTCAGTGCATTAGCTATGCTATTCAACGAGGTATCGTCGCCAGCCTTTTGGGTACTATTAACTTGGGTACCCAGGATATTAACTTATTTTTCTTTGTAACTAACGACCCGCCCTGGCTTCGCACGGTACCTCTAAACCTTCCATTCAACATTATCTAACTGATGGTGAAAAATTCGCGTCAATATCTGTTGCGTGACTTAGGAGGAGTAAGCGGATAATCATAATTACATCGTCACGCCTTTCCCCCGAGGGGGCTGGCAGAGGTGTAATATAACACCCACACTTCGCCGGACGATATTCAGTCCCAAATGTGACAGGGGGCAAGCCTGTCGCCATACACCGGGCTCCAGTCATGTGGCAGATGACATACAATATGCACATATGTTCACACAATGAACAAATTGGTGCGTGCCGTCCTGCGCACCAGGGAGCCGGCTGCGTCCGAACCCGCTCCCTCTATACAGAAAGCGACAAAAAGACTGTAGAGAGAAGAGAAGATAGAGAAGAGATACTTTATTGATGTTTATAAATTTCTCAGCACTTTTCTCGCCTGATCGATGATGGACGGGTGTCTTCCAATGCTGGCGATGAGATCCTGGAATTTTGCTTTGGAATCTGCAAGTAAAGGTCTACTGATCTTGCGTTCCGCGCCGTACTTCTTCAAGATATCGTTGACCTGCCCCTTACTCAACTTCCGAGGATCGAACCCACTTTTACTGGTGAATTTAGTGGCCGAAAGTTTTCCTTTATTATAATCCTGTAAGAAATTTTGCAAAAGTTTTTCCTTAGATCCTTTGATGGAAAATTTTTTGGCGACAAAAGAAGGCCTGGTCCGATATTTCTGTATCATATCGTTCAATTTGTTCTGATCTAGTTTTTTAAAGTCAATTTCGTTTGAATTAGTAACAGCTGTGGCGGAGAGTTTACCTTTTTTTAAATCGTCCAACATTTTTTCCAGATCTCTTTCTTGAGATTTGCGAACGTTAAATTTATTTTTCAAATCTTTCGCGTTCAAGTCAGCGTATTTCTCTTGCTGTGCCGCTCCGTAATCCTTTAACATTTTGTGCACCTGCTTTTTATCAAGGCTTCTTATGTTTATATTGGATGTTTGTATTTTTGATAGAGACAAGTTTCCTTTCTGGTAATCAGTGACCATATTATTCAATATTTTATCTTTAGATCCTTTTATCGAATACTTTCTCTTTAACTCTTTAACTACGGTTTCGTTTAAACCCTTGATTCCGGTATTCCCTTTCGAATCTATTTTTAGGGCGTTTTTAAAAACATTAAATATAGAAGCTGTGGCATCCAATTTGAGCTTGCTTTTAACTTCTCGGATGTCAATGTCAGCGAGAGGTTCAGGGATCCCTAAAATTTTTGTTTTGATACACCTTTTCACTTTTCTCCTGAACTTTGAACACATTTGGGGAGGATAGGATTCTTGTGTTTGTTATTTTGATCCTGAAAACAAGGAATGAAATATGTTTAACTGACATCAAAAAAGGAGGAGGTCCTGAATTTGTCTACTGATCTGAACTATTGTATTGATCATTTGCAACTCTTCCCTTCTGTGAATCTCTTCCCTTCATGGTGAGGGGTCACCATATTGCCTGAGGATTAAGGCAACTACTAAGAAATGCTGGAAGCTTAGTAATTCTACGTCAATCTAGTCTAAGCGTTTATATTTATTAATCGATTCATATGGTTTTGCAGATTCGTGTAGCGTTGTCGCGGTAAAATCATCGTTATCGTTTTAGGCCTCTATTAATATGAATGTTCCTGTCCATACAGGTTACCTGGAAGAGATCGCTTTGAGCGATAAGGCCGCCCATTAAAAACTTAGTTAAGCCTTATTTAAGTACTATAGTAATTATTTTGTTTTTAATAAAGAGTTGTTGTTGTTGTTATCGGCTTTGTTCTTGTCTACATTATCTTGTTCTACAAATGCACTAGGCGCACCAATCAGTGACACCCTCTCATGGTGGAAATTCCGTCTAAACGCGCTGAGCGCTTCAAATCCACTTTTCTTATGAGAACTGCAGAGGTGTGGAACTCCGTGCCGGCGTCTATTTTTCCCTCTAATTACAATCCTGAGTTGTTCAAGAGAAAAGTGAATAAGCAAACGTGTTACACCTTCCAACACGTCATCGCTTCCCATCAGGCAAGTCTGTTGTGAAAAATATGCTTAGTCCGATGTAAAAAAAGAGTTGACGTGGGCGATAATTCATCGGATACATCGGCGAGTGACGAACTAACGTGGCTACACTTGTCGCGATAGCCCGAATTATCGCTGAAGGCCGCTAATGTAGCCGGAGCAGTATAGTAATAAGTAATAAATAACCAGTAAGTAATACAATGGGCAACTCAAAAAGAATAATAAACACTGGCAATCATTACTTTAGGGTGCTCCTACGAGTAGACGTGCCATACTTTTACTGAAATTCTGGCCCGGCAATACTGGAAATATTGCCGAATGTAGCCATGTTAGAAATGTGTGACTATAATATGGCCGGGCCACACTCAAAATATTGCGGACCGAAAATATGGCCGGTCTAGGAGCACCCTTACATACCTTTTTACTAATAGAAATGTTTTAATTTCAGTATCCATTATTAGGTTCAAATTTTCCACAGAAAGAAGATCTGAAATAGGTTCTGGTTTCTTCAGGACCAGTTAACAAAATGTCCTCTCAGGAAAAATATTATGATCCATTTTTTGTGTCAGCTTCGGTTTCATTTTTGGTAATTGAAATTGTAAATTACTTAATAATAAAATCTGTCGTACATACTTTGGCTTGTAATTAAAATACATAGCGACAATAAAGTAAGAAGTAAGGAAGATAAATACATAGTGGTCTTTAGTAAATATTCACTGGCGGGAGGTGAGTCGTGATAGTAAACATACTCGTAGGAGAAAATATTGAAGGTTATAAATTAGGTTAAGACTAACAGCAAAAACATTTCCCAGATCAATCTAGAGGAAAAGATGGAACACTGCATTATATCTCGCTGATGCCACTTCTTTTTAAACGTGTGCGCATTTTAATGTTGCCATGAAAAACATTTACAATTCCACGAAAACTTATATTAATTCCCAAACTCTACGTTAGCCATTTCCGTTGATTTAATATTTTAAAACTGCACATATTTGTAAGAGTTTAATGTTACGGCTTTTTTTTAATTGACTTGTAAAAAAACTGCACAGTTTTTTAAAGAACCTCAAAATGTAGTCCTGGCCACACTTTTATAACGCACTATGTATATTTAAGTACACGAAATTATACCATAAACCAATGCGCATAAGGTCGAAAGAATAACCAAGCGAGTAGCGTAGTTTTTTTGGGTCAATGTGTGAGTGTTTTGTACCTATACGACAGTAGCGTAGTTTTGGATGGTTTTTGGCTTCACTTAGGTCATACGCCGTGCGCTATCTCATTCTCTAGGTTGATCTGAGTTACATTTAGAATTTTTGACGTTGGCATTTTCTTTGTTCGGTCAGTAATGACATTTGTCCTGACGAAGGTAAAGAAAAACTTTACCGAAACTTCAGTGTGTACTTGAATATGCATTGGAAGTATGTGCCTGTAAACCACGACCGCCAATACGATTTCAACATCACTCACGATCCTGGTGGACAGCTCGGCTCGGCCTGAACAGCTGGTTCTCCAAATATTCGTCACGTAAAACGGCACAGAATTACGGACATTGAGTTAAACTAGTCTTAAATCGAGATTAATGATTGAGCGTCGCTGTTTATAGCATGTGGCTCTGAGGTTCGATACGGTCTATACGGAGACTGCTACACGTGCTCCTCGAGTACAAACGCAGTTATGCATTCGATGCGAATCGCTACGAACGAGTGGCTTCATATCCATAATCAAAATTGCATAAAACAATTCCACCTTTCCATCATCTTTTCATCCAAATTCCATCTTTTGAAACTCCTTATGCTTATCCTTCCAAAAAGGTTGCGTTACACGTTTAACGCTACCATTAAGGGGTTATGAAAGCACTGTTGCGTTAAACTTTCAACGCTCGTGGGAAGGGGAATAGAAAGAAACAGAGCAAGAAATAATAAGATTTAATTAATTTTATAAATTTCACTAAAAATCAATTTCCACCCCTTCCTATTTTCATTTCCACATTACAAAGTTCCACTTCTCTCGCGCGGACTCCACGCACTATTTTTTTTTGCTTGCGAAGAATAAACAGTAAACAACCCTATTGGCTTGCTAGTAAAATAAAGCTAAGAGTTGTTGTTAAAATATTTTAGGGTTCCGTATTATTTAGTTTGTGAAAAGGTAAAGATGTCATTTTAAAAATAAACATATAAAAAAAAATTCGGGACACTTCCACACACGGTCGCCTGACCCCAAACTAAGCAAAGCTTGTACTATGGCTGCCAGGGACTGATATACATACTTAGAAAGTTTTAAATACATACTTAAATAGATATTAACATCCAGACATAGAACAAACACAAATGTTCATCACATAAATGTTTGCCCTAGGTGGAACCCACGCCCCCAAGCTCAGAAGGCAGGTTCACTACCAACTGAGCCACCGAGGCAGTCAAATTTTGCTTCTTCAGTTTTTTTTAAATATTTTTTTCTCTGTAACATAAAGAACGGACTTTTAATTAAGATCTAGGTATCATTTTGTCGATTAGTTCCACTTGAATACTCAATGCGAAATATTCTACATATTTCGCATTAAGTATTCAAGTTTTAGGTCATATCCAGTTACAGTTGTACCGGTTTAACAAGTTCACTTTGCTTGATTTTAGGTTTTATGTATCAGCAAGAATTTGAGTAAATGAAGGTAGAGCTCGAAAAGATCATGAAATAGAGCACCAAGGCCCTAAGAGATTGGTTTTGTTGTACTAAGTAGGTAAATCAGAAATCAGAATTTATTGATAACTCCTATAGTTTACATGTCACAGTTGAATATTTATAATTAAAAATAAATGTCAGAACAACATGAGAACAATAATAATTGGTAATTATGTCAAATATTAAAAAAAAATCATAAATGTCATTATACTGTTAAGTATAGTAAAAAATAATTATGCATAGCTATCGTTTTAAAAAACAATAATAGTACAAAAATCCCTTATTTTAAAATAAACTTCATTGTCATAAAACATATATCTAGTAACAAAGCTCTCAGCTTGGTTTTGAAGCACGCGGTAGAAGGCGCATCCCGAACGGAAGTTGGTATTCGATTATAGACCGCCGGCCCTAAAATATACACTGACCTCTTCGACTTGACGAGACGATGTGAGGGGGTCACCAGTTGGTTCTTCTTTTTATTACTACGCAAATTAAACGTACTATGGACGCCCCTACGTTCTACGGTACTCATAATAATAGGTACTTAAAACTTACGGTACGGTACTCATAATAATAGGTACGTAATACTTGCGGTACGGTACGATACTACGGTACTCATAATAATAGGTACTTAATACTTACGGTACGGTACGATACTACGGTACTCATAATAATAGGTACGTAATACTTACGGTACGGTACGATACTACGGTACTCATAATAATAGGTACTTAATACTTACGGTACAGTACGATAGTACGGTACTCATAATAATAGGTACGTAATACTTACGGTACGGTACGATACTACGGTACTCATAATAATAGGTACTTAATACGTATGGTATGGTACGATAGTACGGTACTCATAATAATAGGTACGTAATACTTACGGTACGGTACGGTACTCATAATAATAGGTACTTAATACTTACGGTACAGTACGATAGTACGGTACTTATAATAATAGGTACTTAATACTTACGGTACGGTACGATACTACGGTATCCATAATGATAGGTACTTAATACTAACGGTACGGTACGATACTACGGTACTCATAATAATAGGTACTTAATACTTACGGTACGGTACGATACTACGGTACTCATAATAATAGGTACGTAATACTTACGGTACGGTACGATACTACGGTACTCATAATAATAGGTACTTAATACTTACGGTACAGTACGATAGTACGGTACTCATAATAATAGGTACGTAATACTTACGGTACGGTACGATACTACGGTACTCATAATAATAGGTACTTAATACGTATGGTATGGTACGATAGTCCGGTACTCATAATAATAGGTACTTAATACTTACGGTACAGTACGATAGTACGGTACTTATAATAATAGGTACTTAATACTTACGGTACGGTACGATACTACGGTATCCATAATGATAGGTACTTAATACTAACGGTACGGTACGATACTACGGTACTCATAATAATAGGTACTTAACACCTTCGAGCGGCTCTGTGAGCTGAAGACCTCGCGGTAAGGTCTACAGACTGTACAGTACCTGTACCTCCTCTACAGACTGTATAATTATCGAACCTGCTCAAAAAGTTTCACGAGAATCGGTTGAGAAATGCGACCTAAAGAGGAGGAGAGTCATCCGGACAAAAATCTGCATCAATCATCAATCATTCGGAAACGTGTCCGTTCGGATTCCAAAAATTCCAAACTCAAATTCTTCCAATCTCAGTCCGCATTCATAAGTTTTTAAACGTGATTCATTCTTTAGATCGGATTTATACTCGATTTCCTATCCTAAAATTTATAAAAGTAGGAGTTTCAAGTTCATGAAATTCCGATCTTACGTGCGCTAGGTTGATAATATAAAGATATTATCAACCTAGCGCACGTTAGCGAGTGAAGTGTCTATGCTTCAGATATAACAAAAAAAAATTATACGGTTAATATATTTTATATTCATAATTATTAATTATTATTATTTCTTAATTATTATATTCTTAATTATTCATAATTAGCGAGAACAAAGGCTCCGCTGAATAAGCTTGACGAGTCATTGGATAAGACTAGTTTATTTATCCTTTCTAAGCATTTTCCCCGAAGGGGTCAACGAAAAAAAAACTTCTGTCTATTATTTACCACCTGCAGGGCTAGCAGGAGAAGACAATTCTTTGCACCGTTATCCACGATCTGATGTGACAAAGTAAAGTACGGATATGTTTGTCTCTTTCTCGCGGGATGAAAACGGTGGAAAGGCAATTTGTCTCCGGCCCGTGCTAGGCCTAATTTGCCTAAAGGAATTGTGGATAAAACACGAGGCGCACTTTTGAACCGAAACATTCTTGAAATCGATTGCTACGTTTCGTAACCTGTAGAGTTCGTAGAAGGGCTCTAAGTGCTACGGTGCTACAGAGCTCTACGTTCGTAGTAATCCAAATGCTACCACCAAAAACTATCTCCTATCTAATCTCTATTCCTTGGTCACCTAACTATTATCATCTCCTTTCCTCTTATCATATGAGAGGATTGATAAAAAAAAAACTATTAGCAAACAAAATTTAAAAACTCGAGTCAAACAATAGCGCCATCTGTTGGTGGGTAGCAAATTATTCAGTTTATAAAGGGTGGTCAAATATTACAATAGTGAGCATTGGGCACCCTTCCCTTTTAAAAGCACTCTCATTGCTCTTTGCCTGTCGCATTGATTTTTATTGGCATTTGCGATAGATGGCAGCAGTGCACGTAGAATTTAGATGTACTACAAATATTTTTGCCAAGTTGGGTTCATGAACTTTTTAATGCAGTTCACAAAATATGAGCTCACGGCTATATTTTTGAAGTACAAAACAGACAATACTATGTGAAACGAAGTTATCTCCGCTTTTGAGTTTACTAAACTATGTCGTCACATCCTGTAGCTTGCTTCATAAATATTTACAAATAAAATACTAGCTGCACCCCGCGTTTACCGCGATTAATAGAATAGAAATAGAAATAGTTTAGTTTACCAAAAATATTACATTTAACCTAAAAACTAAACTTATAAATAAATAAAAACGAACTACATTAGAGAATGTTTATAAGGTCAGCAGAGTGCTTGAGAGTACTGCACTAGGCGAACCTGTATCTCAGGACTCTCGACGGCTGCGTTTAATGATAAGTGAATAACTAGAAATAGTGCGGAAAAAATGGTACATAGAGCAATTAGTGAAAATGATGATACGGAATTCACAAGTGAGAATTATATTAAAACGAATAATTAATAATTTATTATACGGTAAGCAAAGTTGCAAACAGTCGTAACAGCGCGTGTGTGAGGTGTGAGAAATTGAATATTGAGTGAAGTATGAGTCTGCGGTGAATAGTGTGGGTGTAAGTATGTATCAAGTGCGTCTTGTGTAGAATTCCCATACAAATAAGCAAAAGGAATATATGGGTGCTAGACTTAGGTGACAATTTTCAAGAAATGCTCAGTTTCATCATGTGTGAGTGTGCATAAATATCTATTTATGATTGCTTTGCCTTCCCTTACTCTTTTGTCCCTAATGTTCCACCTTTTACCGACCTTATAATAAATGAATGGGAATCTAAACTCTGGGAGACGCCGAGCAAAAGTAGTTTTAACCCGAGGTTGTGTGGCACCAGGTGGTCGTCTTTTTGGTGAGCTGGAGCTGGAGCCTACTACAGAAAGCGTTTTTTGGTGGACTGCGAGTGTTACTCTCTGTATGTAGAGTTGGCGAACAGTGAGCACTCCTACTGTAGTGTACAGATCAGTAGTCGGATGGCGGTAGGGCAATTTGAGCATGACTTCAGCACTGCACGCTGCGTTTTTTCCACTTCAAGCTTAGCCGATTCGGGAAAATAAGTAGCCGGGAAAAATAAGTAGCCTACGTACTATGTATATTCCAGACTTTAATCTATCTCTGTGCCAAATGTCATCCAGATTAGTTCATCAGTTCTGGCACGATTGAGTAACTAACATCCATCCATCCATGATCCAAAAAACAAGGTCTAGCATTCAGTAAACACATAATGACGTCATCGTCATCCGTCTCTTTCGAACTTGTTGTAAATGACTTAGTTCGGTCTTGCTTAAGCATCGATTGACGTCACTACGTGTTTCTGAATGCTATACCTGGCGGAGTATATTATTATACCATGCATCCATCGAAACTTTCGCATCTGTAATATAAACGCGAACGAAGTTGCGTGTATTCAGAAAATAGTATCCAAAAACCTGCCTCGTGAAATACAGTAAATAACTATCAAAGCCGTTTAGCCGTGAAAAGACTACAAGCAGACAGACAGAGCGAGTTACTTTCAATTTTATAATATTAATAGCTGTTACCCGCGACTTCGTTCGCGTAATATTTAGTTATATTGCGGCTATAAATTGAGATGTGAGCTATCCTATCTGTTAAGTTAGATCGAACTGCACACGGTGTGCAAATTTGATTGAAATCGGTTAAGTAGTTTAGGAGTCTATAGCGGACAAACAACGTGACACGTAATTTATATATATTAAGATTAATTAATTTTTCGTAAAATTTAAATTATTATTATTGTCACGTTCTAATCATAATAGTTTTTACTATTCGGGTTCTCACCGCAAACACACCACACACATTAATTTTGCAATAGGGTGCGAAGTAATTCATATCAATGGCTAAACGCATGGGTGTCGTCGGAACAGATGTGTGCAACAAAAGATACTTACCGCAGATTTATTTTTGTACAATTGTGACAATTTCATTTAAAAAAAACACGAAACCAACTTTTAGTAGTTTTAGTTTCAGGAATGCGTTAAAATGATCGTTTAGTATGTTTCTGTAGTCGAATATGTAGAATTAGACATGATCCAAAAAAACAAGGACTAGCATACCAGGGACCCTATTCGGAGATTTGATATTTTCATATCACATTTTCTCATCCTTTTTGCTCTCGTTTGAAACGTCATAGGTGTGAGAGTGACCAAGATAAAATCTCATCTCATCTCACGCGCAGGAATAGCCCCCTGGAGTAAACACGCAATGACGTCAGCCGTCATCGTCATCTGTCTCTTTCGAATTATTCGTTAATGACATATTTCGGCATCGAGTGACGTCACTACGTGTTGCCCACCCTGGCGGAGTATATTATTATACCATGGAATTAGAAAATACGTCGAATACTTGGAAATAAAACATAATAATTGTAAGGTAGTTGGGTACATAAAAGATAAATTAAACAAGTGTGTCGCTATAAACATATATTATAGTTTTTAATTTTTATTGTTATTTTTTTGTTTATATTTGTTTTTTTGTATACTTACTTGTTTTTTGCTCACAAAATAAAAATTGTCTATTGTCTATATTGTCTATATGCGATAAGATGTTGCCGAATAAAATGTTAGTTTTCAAGGTTTTGCATTGTCGATTTTGATGTACAATAATATTGTATTGTGTAATTAACGCGCCGCGCCTCGCAGTTTCATCCACTAACTAACAGGAACCGTTATTTTGAAGAAAAAAAAATAGCCTCATACGAAATTTTTACGGAAATTTCTTTCGTAGAGCCGTTTCAGTGTGAAGAAGTAGAATAAAGATACTTTCTCACAACAACTTTCTCGTTTATAACATTAACAACTTATTAGTGTGATTTCAAACCAAAAACTGAATTATCCGTACTCTATCAAAAAATAACGGTTTCATTACAATAACTCCACTTTACAATGTAAATGTCACCAGATTAGCGACAACTTTCTCCACCTCAAGCTGAGCTGTCAATTATAACCTATTGCGATTCGCCACGCAATATCGCCCCGTCACACGACTTTACTAAAGTCAAAATTTCAATTACTTACGTCCCTACAAAGTTACCTCGTTCGGTTCGAAACATAACCTAACTTATATTATGAACCTTATTGTTGTCACAATAAATTGTAGATCGTTTTTAGGGAGTAAAATTTGTTCGAAATGTTAGTACCATAGTACTTAGTATAGATGACTTTGTTGAAAAGATCATGAGTGTATTAGCCATTGTGTTTGCAAGTACAATACGTACGATCTATTCAATGGTAAACGTCAACGAGATACAGGGTCCTGCCAATTTATTTCTACGCACAATTGCGGAAAAATAGTCTTTATTCACCAGAGATAGAGAGCCGAGAGCTGGCTCTGGACAATGTGGTAGATGACAAAGATGAAAGAATTTTGCTCAAAACTTTTTTTTCCTAAATTGGGTTAAGCCGTAGCACCTATTATGCGATATTTTTGACACTTTCATTGGAGTGTTTGGTATATTTGTTTGTTAAGCCGATTATTTTGTTTGTTATTTGTTTGTTAGGCTTTGTTGAGTGGTTGTCACTCAATATTAAAGTCAATAGGTGCAAACTTGAACAGGTGTTCGGGGTTTGACTTCAAAAACACTGCTACGAGATATTCATTCTTCCATACTAAATTATAGAATCGACAGTAACTCTGTCTGTCTGTTTGTTTGTAGGCTTTTACGGCTAAATGACTGAACGGATTTTGATGAAGTTTGATAATTAGTTATAGTGTATCACGAGGAAGGTTATTTTGTTTATCATTAACTGAATAATCGCGAACGAAGTCGCGAGGAACAGCTAGTTTTTCATAAATCCGTTAAAAAATTATTGACTGCTAATTATCTTTCCGCATTTTCAAGGATAAAACTATCCACCCTCATCCTAGTTAGTAGTAAATAATTTTATGTTATGTACAAAACAAGTAAGTAATACAATTTTTTTAAACAAGTGTAGTTTGATAAACAGAGATAGAGCAGCTTTCACATTTTTAAAATAACTTACTAGATTTGCTATGTCTTCGATACAATTTTCGCTATGACGTAGGTACAGAGCAGACACAGATGGACAATGCTACGGATCGCGTTCGGATGGGTGATCGCCAACGAGATTACCATAGAACGCTATCATGTTTCGGATGACCCCAAAACTGTAAGACTGACGTTGTTTTTACAAGTTAAGTTTTGAACTATGTCAACTCTAGAAATTTTAGAGAGAAAAAAAAGTTATTAGCGACTTGAACCCTGACGCTAGGCTTGTCCACTCAGCCGCGTCCTTCCTAACGGTTGGCCCGTGTCATCTTTTTCGAAAAGCATTTTTTGTACCGGCAGCTGCGAAAAATGACAATATTTCTGGCATTGTTATTTGTTACCACGTGTGAAACTTATGTGGTTTTATATCATAAACTGAGAGTGTGAGATGAAAGGAACGGACAGAGGCGGTCTGTTAGAGGTAATGACGCGGAAGGAGACCGCTTGAGGTAGGTAGGTGTTGGACATGAAAAATAGAGTTATTTAATTAAAATGACAGAGAGACGCAACTGCCTTATTAACGTTCCTTCTTGTTTTACTGAACCCTGTAACAATTTTAAATTTTCCTTGTTTCGATAGGCCATGCAACCATCGAATTGGGTTGAAACTCAAAATACTAGTGGATCTTTGAGCTGCAGACCTCGACGCATCGTCTCATCCCATCGCATCTCAACAGGTCGCATTCTTCAACCGTCCTCCTCAATTCTTGTACAATTTTGTGATGATTACACAGATTTTTTTTTTCAAAGGTAGTTTTTAGATTTTTTTCAAAATTGCGGAAAAATGATGTTTAAAAATTCTAAATACAAATTATCGAACCTACTCACAAAGATTGCAAAAGAAAGAAAAATCTCTACAACGTTTATATTGGTATCAAAAATAGTTTGGCAAGTGTTTACTGTATTTCCACGTAAAAAATGGCTGAAAACCCATCAAATAAAAAAAGAGGTAAGTATTTTACGTAATTCATGCAGGAATTGTAAATCTTTGGATAAAATTGTAGTTATTCTAAAACTAAATTCTAGTATTCTAAAACTAAAGTTGTAGATCATTACATTTCCTGCAACTTTGATTGACAATTACCTACATTTCCTACAACTTTGATCCTAGAATTTCTATTGTTTTTTTTTTTTTGAGTTTTGAAAGAGAAGGTTGAGGACCTGCATCAGTGAACTCACCTAGCGAGTTCAATTATACTTATTATTTATTTATACTTAGGTAAAATATGCACGATGTACTGTCTGTATAATATATCTACTCTACCCATCTGCCGCAAAGCATTATCTGCCCTCCGCTCACCGCAGCGACTTGCGATAACTCCTTAAAGCGTTAACAAATGACACCCGTCCGCCATGGGTGCAGTGCAGTGAAGCGTGCTCTTAGCATGGGTTCACCGCGGGCTGGCCGCGGGGCTGGCACTGAAGCTAGGGGCTACCACCAACTCTTAATTAAATACTTTGTCGAGTATTATTCGACTGCCTCGGTGGCTCAGTTGGTAGTGAACCTGGCTTCTGAGCGTGGGGGAGTGGGTTCGATTCCCACCTAGGGCAAATATTCATGTGATGTTTGTTCTATGTCTGGGTGTTAATATCTATTTATGTATGTATTTTAAAATAAATGTGTACGTACGTATATCAGTCTCTGGCCGCCATAGTACAAGCTTTGCTTAGTTTGGGGTCAGGCGACCGTGTGTGAAAATGTCCCGAATTTATTATTATTATTTTTCTTTAAGTCTGGCACTCACATTTTGAGAGTGTCTTTTTCTGTCACTTGCTCTATCACATCACACTTGTATTATAAACTAGCTGCACCCGCGGTTTCACTCGCGGTCTCACAAGGACCGTTTTTTTTTATTAATAAAAAGTACCCTATGTCCTTTTCTGTACCCCAGACAACATGTATGCAAAATTTCAAGACTGTCGGTTGAGTAGTTGAGACGTGAAAGCGTTACAAACAAACAAAGAAACGAACAAACTCACTTTCGCATTTATAATATTAGTTAGGATGCGTAGGTTTGGACGGATGGATGGACGTTTGTTACTCAATCATGCAAAAACAGCTGAACGGATCCGAATGAAATTTGGTACAGAGATAGGTTAAGTATAGTCCAGAATAGCACATGTGACATTTTTTAACCGCGGGTAAAACCGCGGGGCGCATTTAGTCTACAATAAAGAGAGTGAGATAAATTCGTTGGAAGGTCGTACGGTAGGCCCTCTGTACTACCGATGTAAATCACCGCACTCATCATTTTTTCACAAGTATGGTTGCTCTAAACACTAAATAAAACCATTTGATACTCATAATATTGATAAAGAAGATGCCAGATGAAGATGGAAATTTTTCAAGTTATCCTATGACTAGAGTCACTGATTAAACTCTACTTAGTGTCCCATAATATGAGCTAAGTATGGATATGTAACTATGTAAGTATATGTACTATGTCATTTCCATACCTTGTCTACTAAATCAACAAAGTATGGAAATTACTGACTTTGACGATTTGAAACGTCAGTTTAAATGTCCGTGCTCACACCCCTGCCGAAGTGGGGATCAAAGCAAGATAAGACGTTGATCATCTGCGGCTAAATAGGTCAACGGATTTTTTTTCTCTTCTTAATCGCGGTTTGAACCTATAGACACATTTAGCATTTGACCGAGCTAGACGGCTATAGGCCGACGGCAATAAGCCTATAACCACCTGTGGGAAAGAGACGACTGTAGATGATGATGAAGTCTCATTATGCAACCATGATCTGAGATAATCCATCACAATTTGACATCATATTGTTAAAGGGTTGCTAAAAGGTTCCATAAAATATTTTGCGCTGTTTAAATTGGCGGGACTGATCGATTGGTTTGTAAATACATTAATCTATAAAGGTATTTAGGTACACGGTAATTGAGTATGCTGTCAACACTTTAATATACTATCAACATAGAATGTAAAACCCATGATCCAAAAAAGTAAGCTAGCATTCAGCAAACACATAATGACGTCATCGTCATCCGTCTCTTTCGAACTTGTTGTAAATGACTTATTTCGGTCTTGCTTAAGCATCGATTGACGTCACTACGTGTTGCTCAATGCTATATCTGGCGGAGTATATTATTATACCATGGTAAAACCAAGTTATCTTTTTTATGTGAATGACTAAGTAAGTATAGCCTTTGAAATCATTCGGAAACGTTTCTGATCTGATCTCACAAATTTAAATGTACTGAAAAATGTAATGAAATGTAATGAAAAATGTACGCTTAATGTACACAGTGTAGCAAATAAACGTTTCTGATTTCTGATTTCTGATTCAAACTCAAATTGTTCTAAACTCAGTCTCCTTGTATTAAATTGGAATACGGAATCGAGTTAAATCCGATCGGAAGAATGAATCACGCTTATAAACTTTTGAATAGGAACTGAGATTAGAATAGTTTGAGTTTAAAATTCTTGAAATCCGAACGTAAACGATTCCGAATGTTTGTGATTACCTATGCTGGGCTCTAGCCATCTTACCTATACCATGATCCAAAAAAACAAAGTTTATCATTCCGAGAGCAAACACGTAATGACGTCACTCCTCATCGTCGTCTGTCTCTTTCGAACTATTTGAAAATGAGTTATTTCGGTCTTGCTTATGCATCGATTGACGTCACTACGTGTTGTCCACGTGTCCGGAATGCTATACCTGGCGGAGACTATTATTGTACCATGGCCTATACAAACTTACTTACATCGGAGTTAAATCGGACTGCCTCGGTGGGTCAGTTGGTAGTGAACCTGCCTTCTGTGCTGGGGGCGTGGGTTCGATTCCCACTTATATTAAACATTCATGTGATGAACATTTGTGTTTGTTCTATGTCTGGGTGTTAATATCTAGTTAAGTATGTATTTAAAAGTATATGTGTATGCATATCAGTCTCTGACCGCCATAGTACAAGCTTTGCTTAGTTTGGGGTCATATGACCGTGTGTGCAAAATGTCCCAAATATTCATTAGCTGACTAGCTGACACTTAACTAGCTGACCCTGCGAACTTCGTACCACCTCGTCGAGTCCAGTCCAGTCGAGTCTTTAATTTTTTTTTCAGGATTTTTTTTTTTTAATTTGCTCTGCTCAAGAACCATCCTCGTACTTCGAGGAATATTCTAAAAAAATTTTGCGAAATCGGCTCAGCTGTTCTCGAGAATTGCGCTTCGCAGCATATTCAGCGATTCATTTTTTATATTATTGAAATATAAAAATTAATATATAATTTTTTTATTATTTAAATTTCTTAGCTCTGAATATGCCTTGTTTATAAATCTACCAATATAGCAGGTACCACGACTTCAAAAGTTGTACAACTTGAAATAAACTCAGCATTGGATGTTGACTTGTAATCTAACTTGAGATTTCGGATCAAACGAACTTTACAACGTTATGGCGATGGCGGTACACTGCACAAGTTAAATATCTGCCAGTAGCTTGTTTGAATTTGAATATAAATGGCTTAGCTATCCAAGAAGGTACCTACTTATAAATAGCTTTTCGTTAGCTTCATGGAAAATTGCTTTGAATAAAAGCTTGTAACGAGTAACATTATTAAAAGAAAACGAAAAACCCGGCTGCAAAATGTTGCCATCAAGCTATTTAGGCTGTAGGCCGTGCCAAAGAAACCTCAAACATATCATACATACACTCTAAAAACATAACCCCCCTTGCGCTGTCGGGTAAAAAGTAATTCTTATTACAGAAAGTGTTATAAGACACTGTTTTGGTTTTTTAATTGCCTGAAATAAATCTTTTTTTTTTGTAATTGTTACTTTTTTATTTTTTAAACTAGCTGCGCTCCACGGTGTTACCCGAGGGTAAAAAGCGGTATGCGATTAGCCTTTGTGTTTTACCAGACAATAATAATCACTGCGACAAATTTTATTTTGATCCATTTTTAGGCGTGATTGAGTAACAAACATCCATCCATTCATCCACTCAAATTTCCGCATTTAGTGTAAAGTATGATAGTGTGAAATGTAATGCTTGCATTCCTTCATTTCTTGAACTGAAGAAGCAGATTCTAAAGTAGCGTAAAATGATCTCGCTATTTCTGTCGGTACAAACCTCTCGGCATAACAAATCGCACATCGTCACTCCATCAACAAGCCTTCAATAGCCTACATCTCTATAAGTACCTGTGTTCACACAATAACCAACAAAAATTCGCCACATCAAGGATGTACCGACAGCTTTTAATTTAACTCACAATCACGCATTTGAAGTGTCATAAACTTACCAATGAAAAGCGTAGCGCAGGGCGGGGCGCGGTAGCTTTGTCGGCTAGCAGAAAGAAATCGGCACCTTTAGGCGCTTCGGGTGCCTTTTGCTGTGCGAGTTGACAATGGAGTTGAGTTGACATGTATGTTGTTAAATAATTCGTTAAAGCGAAACCGCTCCAAATAGCAGCTTTGTCGTTAGAAATGGATATTGAGACGGATCGGTAACAAGGTGTCTGGCGAAACACGACGCTTTGGCGATAGAAATGTAAGATTTAAGTAGTTTGTTTTGTAGTTTTCTTTCACTTCAAAATAAACCTACTTAGCACTTGAACTTTACTGATACATAATTAACTAAATACACCTTAAAAATACAACCTAAAGTGCGGTCAGAGTTCAGCGGTAGAGCCATCTTAATTTTTGTGAACGATTGACACTGAATGGCCAATATTCAGATCATTCTTTCAAAAATAAAATCCAACACAATTACTAGGAGTGCCAATGCAAGCAAAGCCAGATAAGCTAGTTGACCGATCGAAGCGCAGTCTTAGGCCCGTATGCTAAAACGACGCTCATGCATTAATCTCGATTTAAAGCTGTTTTTATTTTGGTTAAACCAGTTTTAAATCGAGATTCATGACTGAGCTCGTTTTAGCATACGGGCCACAGTCTACTGAAACAACTCAGCAGTTGTTTGTTTAACGATAATTTGAGTTTCGTTGATCTGATCTTCATTTAATTTTGCAGACAAGTTAATCTCAATAGTCTATAGTCAATAGTCTAATTGTAATAAGTCTGGATCACAAGCAAGCAAGGTTACTAGTCTTTCGGTTTTTTATCGGAAGCATTTCGGTGAGTGTGCATCTGGTTTGCCTTATTCTCCCTAGCCCGTTCTTCTATAAAACAACCAAGAGTACAAAAAAGCGGCATCTTTTCTTATACGGACCGCTAGAGTGTGGAATACTCTGCCCGAGTGTATGTTCCCTGACACTTATAATCTGGGTGTCTTCAAGTCTCTAATGAATCTGTTTCTTCTAGGCAAGAGTGCTCCATCGTAGGCCGCATCACTGCTTATCATCAGGCATGTTGGCGGCCAAACGCAAGCCTATAAGTTAAAAAAAAAACGAAGTACGTAAATGAGCTAAATCTGACGAAGGTTTGTGGAGATATATACGAGGCCCTCGTTCGAGGCAAACTGCTAGTAGGTGGATATAAATAAAACTAAAATGGCATAAGAACTAATCTGTAACTTTTCCATCCCACTTAAGGCCAAATAATAATTGCAACCCCATGGTGAGGGGCTGTGACTCCACCCCACGTGACCCTCGGCTGGGGTTGTCCGATGGCCATGTTGCGGTGACGATTTTGGAAATCAAAAGTTTTTCGGTAGGGTGACTTTTTAATTTATTTTATTGGTAGTTTTGTGTTAAAGATTTGTATAGTTACGGACCGCTTCCACGAGCAATTTTCTTGCCCATAAACATTATGTTCTTTAAACCGAAATTACAGAAGCAAATTTACTCGCAAGCGAGCGGCGAAAATTCGTAAACGATTGTGAATTCATACCTAAATGATATACCCTATGTATACTAAGTTAATAAATATGTCACACTAATATAATAAACGCGAAAGTTTGTAAGAATGATTGTTTGTAAGGATGGATGTTTGTTACTCTTTCACGCTAGAACGGCTGAACAGATTGGATGAAATTTGGCACAGAGATAGATTATAGTCTACAATAGCACATAGGATACGTACTTTTTAACTGCGGGTGAAACAGCTAGTGTCACATATAGTTGACCGAGCGAGCGCAACGTGTCTCCATTTCAGCTTAGGCAAAAATGGTTTCGTAAATCTGGATGTCCGGCGGATTTCTACGGCTATTCTCCTAAACAGGTCGCATTTCTCAACCGATTCTCATGAAATTCTGTGAGCAGGTTCGATAATTATATGATTTTTTTTGTGTCGATTCTGTTTTTGTTTTTGTTTTTTCAAAATGGCGGTGTTATGGGTGAGATACCAGACCCTATAGACAAAGTAAAAGGAAGGTATATGTCTTACTAGTTAAGCCCCGCTGTGTTATTCACAGTATAAGTAGCTTATGAGCTATTCTAGACTATAATCTATGTCTGTGTCAAATTTCATCCAGATCCGTTCAGTCCTTGTGACGTGTTTGAGTAACAAACATCCATACATACATCCAACTATCCAACTCTCATTTCTAATCGACCGAGCGAGCGTTAGCGAGCGAAGTGTCTCTGCTTCAGTTTCTGCTCTGTCTTCGTCTACAGTTCGCATTTGTGAGGATGCTACATGTAGACAGACGCCTAAAGGTCGATTTACATCAAACAAACACAGAGCTAGAGCTAGAACACGAGCATTCTTTCTTAATCTTTTAGTGTAAACAAAAGCTAGATCGAATGTTCTTTGCTCATTTGAGTCAATTCTGTGGTTGATATTGGTAGTGCTTCGCTATGTCTGATTTTAACAACGATATCATTATTGTAAGTGCTGCATTTATTATTTTGAAGCAAAAACTCAAAAATAAAAGAAGGACGTTGGTGGGTTACAAATTTAATGCAACGCAGAACACTGGCTAATGTAGGTGAAACAATGACGGATATGCGAAAACAAGAAGCAAGTGGTCAAGACCAAAACTTTTGTAGAATGGCGGCGGAGGATTTTGATTATTTACTTTTTCTGATCAGCGACAATATTCGGAAATTGTATCATTCATAAACATTTTTTCTGAGACCAATCCATAATTTAATAGATAATGAAATGAAATGAAAATGAAATGAAATTGTTTTTATTCCGGATTGTTACACCCATATTAAATACAAAATAAATAAAATAACTAAAATAATTAATAAAATAGAAAAATAATGATAATAAAATTAGATTATGGGCTTGTGGTACGTCCTCCAAATCCGGTGTAGGGGACTGGAGTCCCAGTCGCGCACTGCTTCCACCAGTGCGTTGTCGGACTTGTCGGAGCGGTGCAGGGCAGTGCGCGCGGCGGCCGACCGGCTCCGCAGCAGCGCCTGCCAGCAGGGCGCGCTATAAGATATGTCAACAATCACTAGAACACAAGAACGCTTTGATGTGACCGCTCAGTGGCGCGAGCGCGTCCGAAAACGCTAGAATGCTCTAAGCAACTGTTCTCTCGCTCTTGCGCCGTTTACATCGAGCAAGCGAGCATTTTTAGAATGTTCTATAGAATCTTTGCGAACGCACTAAGAACAACGAAAGAATGCTCTACGCCTGTTTACTCTTGAAGAATTTGATGTACTTAGTGGGGATAGAATGAGCATTCGCTCGTTTGGTGTAAATCGACCTTTAGACAGACGCCGGTCGCGAGGTCTCCAGATCGTACCAGGAGGTCGAAACGTTGGCAGAAGAACGCCAATCGCTGGGCAATATCCGTCGACAAGAGAAACTCTCTTAAGGCCGTTTTTAGTCATGAATCTCGATTTAAAACTGTTTTCACGTATGGTAAACCCAGTAAAAGCTCGATGGTTTAATAGATATTTAATAAAACTCTCTGCTTCGTAAAATAAAGTTTATTTAGTTTTATCGAGTGGTTTTACAAAAATCCCGCTCTCGTATCCCTTCAAGCCCGCCTTCCATTGTTTTTCTATTTTTAAGTTCCAACCGTAACTTTTTAAATCCACCTTACCAGAATCTATTCGAACTTATTGGTGAGTATTTTGAAGCAAATAGGCTTTATAACATGGAGCCTCAAATATCAAAATTAAATATGCGGCTATAGTCGCATATTTAGTTTTTGTGAATAAACTGTATAGACTCCGATATGGTTTAATACAATATTTAGGTAGAAACTTATGGGTAAAGATAAATAATCAGTGATTGATATTAAAATAACACTATTCCTAACACCAGTTAAATCGAGATTCATTAAATCGTGAATACTTATGTAGTGTTCGTGTCTCGTATGTGGTCCACATACATTTCGCCAATCTCTGTCACCAAGCAGAACCAATAAATACTAAATTCCATTCACAATCAATTCAAATCCAACCGCAATCCATTGAGAGCACACTCAATACTATTAATGCTCCACGGTTTGCTCTAAAATCTATTTATACTCTTTATAAAATACTTATAAATCTTAACCGTGAAGACCTTTTTCTTGAATCTGAAGATGACAACTTCATACGATTTTTGTGAAGTTTTCAATTTTTTTTTGTGGTAGAAGCTTGGTGTAAAGTATTTGTGGTAGCGATTACCACGGTTGTCGTAAATTGAGCAAGTTGTGAATGGATTGTTGGTGGCTGCTTGTACAGGGTGTTCGGGTTTTAGTAGTTGAAGACATTAATAACCTAAAATAACAAACAGGTGCTTACTAGACTAACTTTTTAAACAAGGTATTAGGAATTAGTGTATAACACTTTTATTTGATTTGTATTTTCTTTTAGTTGAGGCGAGTGGTGGATGTGAGCACCAAGACAAACCATTTGGTTTTTTGGTGCAACACCTAAATGTTATTTTGTACAAAAATTTTAAGGGACAATAAATAAATAATAATAAATACTGATGCAAGCTAACCTAACCTAACTATAGATTTGAATATTTTGCTTAGTACGTTAACACGTTGAAACGAATTACATGTTCATTTGTGGTATGAACAATAAAGAGTTTATTTATCAATCTATCTTTGTTTCGTGGGTTTATCTAAACTATATTTATGCTGCGGTTAAAGTTAGGTCTGAACAGAACCGGATTTAGGGGAGGGCAGGCGAGGCTACAGCCCCGGGGCCTCCACAAAAGAGGGAGATATTAAGGGCAAAAAAAAAAATGACGCACCGACTTCTTTTTATTTTTCATTTCATCTATAAAATCCTATCAAAAGAAGTTAACGTTACCTGTTAATTTTATTCGGAAAATAATTAGGAGCGTCCACTCCATTGTTGCCCTAGGGCCTCCAGACCTCTTAAACAGGCCCTAGGACTAAAGCTAAACTTAAGGTTGGATAGCTGGCTAATAAGCCCTATTCAGGACGCCAAATTGCTAAATCTACACCAGCTAAAAATATACCTGTTTTAATAATACAATCAATCAAGCTAGTTTAGATTTCGCAATTTAGCGTTCTGGATAGAGCCTTATCTTAAGTTTATTTTCGAGGAGAGACTATATTTGTATCAAAACCTGTTAATTTTTTCATATCTCTATAACTTTTCCGCAAAAAAATGCCTCAGTTTCTTCTGAGTAGTGGCTCTTTTTCCGAACAAGGCGGTTGAGTCTATTTTAACCGACGAAACGGAGGAGGTTTACAAGTCGACGCGTATCTATGTACCTTTATTTTTTATTCTTATGTATGACAAGCTGCGCCCCGCGGTTTCACCCGCGGTTAAAAAGTATCCTATGTGCTATTCTAGACTACAATCTATCTCTGTGCCAAATTTCATCCATATCTGTTCCGCCGGTCTGGCGTGAAAGAGTAACAAACATCCATCCGTCCATCCATTCTTACAAACTCTCGCGATTATAATATTAGTAGGATCACACTTAATAAAACTTGACGTTCGTTGGTGTATCTTCGACACCAGTGTAGACACATTTTGACGTTAAACTTTGATCCACCCTGTACCACATTCGCGATTCTCTGTGTGGTCCACCGTAGTGGCGAACCTAAACTAACGAAGAACAAAGCGAGTCATAAATCCAAGGTGTCCCAGCCCTCATTGTGTTCTTCCATTCACGGCCTCGCAGACTCGCTGACGCCTCAAGCCCGCTCATTCATGAAATGGAAGATAACTCCATAAATATGTCATAAAACTGCGATAAAATTCAAGTTTTTCGTTGTGACGGGATCGATTTTAAATCTATGCTACAAGACATGCGCACTGTATAGTGTTGGTACTTCGTGCACTCTAGAAACGTAGATAGATATGTTTAACCCCGACGCAAAAACGACTGGGTGTTATAAGTTTGACGCATGATCAAAAAACACAAGGCCTAGCATTCAGCAAACACATAATGACGTCATCGTCATCCGTCTCTTTCGAACTTCTTGTAAATGACTTATTTCTGTCTTGCTTAAGCATCGATTGACGTCACTACGTGTTTCTGAATGCTAAACCTGGTGAAGTAGATTATTATATCATGGTTTGACGTATCTGTGTGTGTGTGTGTGTGTGTGTGTGTGTCTGTCTGTGGCATCGTAGCTCCCGAACGGATGAACCGATTATTTAGTTTTTTTTTTGTAAGGTGAATAAGTCGGGAGTGTTCTTAGCTATCTTTGATGGAAATCGGTGTTGATGGAAATCAGTGACGTGAGCTTTTTTAATTTTTTAATTTCTCTATCTCTTCTTTTCTACAAAGTAGGTCTACATAGTACCTACATCTATCTCATATTCATTCTTCTTCTAGTTGCAGAAATAAAACATTGTACATTTTTTTCATTTCGTTTTCATTCGTCCATTCTATTCTACATAGTATAAAACAAATAGCTTTCCTCGTCTCTCTGTCTGTAGGGTCAACTGGGGCAAATGCGTCTGTGTTGCAATTCCGTCTTTCGAGAATTACTGACAAACCCTTCACAAATTAGGCATCTAAGGCCATCTTGTACAGATTATTGCAATGGAAGATTAAAAAAAGGTGTGGGTGGCGCCTAATTTGTCAGTAACTCTCGAAAGTCGCAATAGACGACAGACGTATTTGCCCCAGTTAACCCTATATCCGCTAACTCCTCCTATACCACGCAACTAAGTTTGGTGCTGTTTCAAGTTAAATACTTTTTTCTTCTCTGTTCTCTGGAACCTACCGTGCGGAGCCAGGGCGGGTCGCTAGTCCTACATAAAAGTATCACTTTAAAAAATACGTTAAACTATTTTAATCTTAATTTTTTTTATTGGCACGAGAACTAAAGTGTGTGTGTCTAACTATGTGTGTGAAAAGTTTATTTGAGAATCGGTTTAGTAGAAGTCCTTAGTTAAAAAACTGTTGCAAGACGTAAGATGTGATGTGATGTGATTTACCAAAACATAAAATACCTACATACTTACTGTGAAAAACTCAAGAAATTCTCACTCTTAACTTAACTTGTGTTTTTTTAGTTCCAACAAGGAACTAAAAAAACACATGTTTTTTTCAAACAAAAAAATTTGGTAGAAAAAAATTTGAAAATAATATAAATATAAATGATAGATTTAATATTCCCATACATACACTTAAAACGATATCCTCAAAGAACTAACCAACTCAAAGAACTTGATGCGGCTTAAACTGTCTTAAAAGCCATTTTTTCTTTTCTCTCTCTTGTTGCCATCTCTTTTAAATTGTATTATATTATTATACAAGATGTAAAATTTGCGGAAATGTGTAATTGGTGCATAGTTACGTACGAGTATACTCGTACTACACTGTTATATTTACGTAGTTTGTTCGCACTGTTACGTTTCCCCAACAAAAATAAAATAGATACTTACTTAATCCAATTATATTGTTGTTTAAAAACGCTTTTAGATGTTAAAAATAAATAATACCTACGTAGGAGAGGTTACGTGTATAGCAAAATGTTTGCCCGAGCGAAATGAGGTCTGTCGTCTACCGATAGAAATCGTAGTTTATACTCGTAGCTGCACGTAAGGATTAGTATATTTTACTCGACAACAATAACAATAGGTAAATACGATACTCGAGTGCCGTTGAACTGAACTACATTAAATTTTGAAAGCAAATAAGTGCAATTTTAAATCCAAATATGAACAGACTAGCTGCACGCCGCAGTTTCACATGCGAATAAAAAGTATCATATTATGTGGTATTCCAGATTATAATCTATCTCCGCGCCAAATTTTATAAAAGATTGAGTAACAAACATCCATCCAAATTTTCGCATTTATAATATGAGTGTGATTAAGTCAAGGGGTAGTTTTTAAGTGTCATATCGGACACAGTGTCCCAAAATCTTGTGTAGGAAAAGACACCAAGCCGCGTAGAATACACTTAGTTATTGCAAGGTCATAGTTTGAGGCGAACAACTAGTTTTTAAGCAAAAAAAACCTGTCAGTTTAGACTCTACCTTACGGATAACGGTAGCCATCGATCAACTGCACCCACCGATGTAAGGCGCGAGTCCAAAACGAAGGAACCTAACAGAAACTGTCAACTTCTGATGAATCACGTCTTTTGATCGTGAAATAGAGGCATATCGATTGATCTTGATCTTGTGCCGGGAAGGTCAGCAGACTATAGCACTGACTTTAGCAGTTTTAGGGGCCTTATTCTGGCGCGTTCTAGGTTAGTGTCTTTCTCTTCGTGAGAGGGTGCGTCGCGATATATTACTTATACCAGTTCCACATGTCAAGTCTAGTATGAAATACATATTATTATTATTAAGTCTACACATAATACTACATTATGGTGTTGTATTTTTTTTTAACATAAGTAAATTAAGTACAGTTTAAACTAAACATGCCCTTAAAACGTCCACGTGAACGTGAAGAAAGTCCAGTTTGTTTACTCACATAACCATCCCCTCGACGAACATCTTAATTCGAGTCAAGGGGTAAGCTGAAAATCAGGCTTGCTTAAACTGATCAAGTTTACGCAGCTCAGTGCTGAGCTTACTCCCTTAGCCACCGTAGTTATCTGCTACCTATTGTACCTAATTACTTCTATTGTTTTTTTTTACTTTGGCAATAAATTTATTTTTCATTTTTCATTTACAAGTTCTTCCGCCTATACAAAAAAACTAGTGGCCATAGGACCTGTAGACCTCACGGCCCGCGTCTGTCTTCCTCAACAGCTCGCATTCCACAACCGATTCTCGTGAAATTTTATGAATAGGTTCGAAAATTATACCGATTTTTATTTCTGTATAATTTTGAATTTGAATTATTGAAAAATTTCAAAAGAATCGGTTAAGAAATGCGACCTGTAGAGGGAGACAGAGATCCGGACAGAATTCGGACATAAGAAAGCATTTTTGTCGAAGCTAAAGCAGAGGCGCTTAGCTCGTTAAGAGTCCGGCGACCTAACTTATTTCGACCTAGGCGGCCTAGACTAAATTCGCATTGGCTTAAGGTATTCTATAGCCATTTCGTCTAGAAGAAGAAGACGAGCGAAGAGAGCGAGTAATGATACTGACAAGTCTCTAAACTTACCTACAGAGTGACAAAGTGCCATTTCAATTTTTTTTATGACTTTTGCACTTCTGTAATCATTCTTAAGTAACTAAGAATTTCCCTTGTATTATGATTCATTTAACAGCTAATGATGTAGACAACCTCCCTATGTAATGGAATTTTTGATTTGCTTTGTCTACCTATTGAATAAATCAGTCAAAAGTGACCCCTTAAAATGCGGATATTTTTCATAGCTCTATTTTCGCTTGAGAACGTTTTTAAAAAAAAAACAAGAACATAGGGCGGAGATTTTGTTAATTTAATTGTACCTGCTAAATTTCATCATAATCTGACAAACGGTTTTTAAGAAATTTCAGTAGCGCGTTTGTATGGAAATTTCATAACGTCGCGGCCCTCTTAACGCTCGCTCGGTCAATTATCAAAGTCTATTAAATATTTACGTTCTTCAAAGCGGCAACCGCGCTGTGCTTTGATACGATGCGGTGCTACAAATTTGACCTGTCGACTAGCTACGTAGAGCAAGATGTACCTAATTAATTACACGAGTACATTATACCTACCTTCCAAATTCTGATAATAAAACAGACATATTATCTCACAGAATTATGATCTGGGAAGATTAGTTAAAAAAAATCACAAAATCGCTTTAAAAGTAATAAAACTGGCCATCCATCACTCGCGCGCCATTTCTGTCATTTCCCGCTAAATCCGAATTCGTTCGGATATTCATTCAAAAAATCAGCAAAGCGTCCAATCAAGGGCATTGTTACCAAGAGGACCTACAACTTGATTTGTTTAGATTGATCCCATGCTATCCATTTTGTGGTTATTTCTGCTTTTTATTGAGATTTTGTACGAGGGATTTTATTTATTTGAGGGAATGTTTTTGAGCGATTTCTGTGGGTTTTGATTGATTTGACTGAGTGAATTGGTTGTCTGATTTTTATTGTTGGGTTTCCTAGTTCATACGTGAAGATAGGTAGGTCGGTGCCGCGGTCCTATGGTACAAATACGTATGGCTATTATTTATTCTGTGATACAAATCAAGAATGCCATGTATCAACATTGCAGACAGATTCATAAAAAGATCAAAAAGTGAATTTGGTGACTTGGTAATATTTCTGGTGGGCATTTTAATTTTATCATGGAAAGTTATAAGGTCGATAAAATATGGAAGTGAGTACTTTTAATTTTTAGCACTTAAGTATAAGTAGTATCTATTGACTGTCTCGGTGGCTCAGTTGGTAGTGAACCTGCCTTCTGAGCTTGGGGGCGTGGGTTCGATTCCCACCTAGGGCAAACATATCAGTCTCTGGCAGCCATAGTACAAGCTTTGCTTAGTTTGGGGTCAAGCGACCGTGTGTGCAAGTGTCCCGAATTTATTATTATTATGTACTTACCTAGAAATTTACTTATTATAAATTAAAAAGCTCCCGCAAATACTAAGTTTATAATAATACTAATAACTAATAGGAATACTCTGCCAGAGTGTGTGTTCTCTGACACTAATCTGGGTGTCTTCAAGTCTCGAGTGAATCGGTTTCTTCTGGGCAAGCGTGCTCCATCGTAATAGGCCGCATCACTGCTTATCATCAGACATGTTGGCGGCAAAACGCAAGCCTATTAAGTGATAATAAAAAAAAAAGTTTCAAATCGCTAAAGAGAGCCGGGAGTTAAAATTGTCAACTCTCCCATAAAATGAACAGTAACCACTCTATGTACCCACATGCGTGTCTATGTAACATAAATCGACAGATCCGCCGCAACAAAGGCACAAACCATTAAAACAAACAATTCTGCAGCTGCGGCCGCGACCACTCGAGCGGAGCGCCCGGCCTCCGCCCCGCCCCCCGGCCGCGCACAAAAATCAACATAAATAACAATATACACCCCTATCTTAGACACTATGACAACCCATCCAAAGAAAAAAGTAAAACGAACCATAGACAAGCCAAGCAATACCCAACGCTACGTATCCCGAGCACAGAACACAAAATGGTGCGAAAATAATAAAGAAATTAAGCGCAAAAGTTCAAGCCACGCTAAAGTGTGCAACAATTGAAAA